>CM077665.1:31146112-41146112 GCA_039707655.1 Elymus sibiricus | reverse complement strand
TGTTCCTCGTGCGGAGAATAGCATTGCCGATGACCTGTCAAAGCGTGCTGCCCTCAAGTTACCTGTGGAACAAGGAACTTTTGTTCTTCAACTGACTCAGCCATCCGTAGCACCATCAACGAGGCAAGCTAAGAGAAGGAAGTTGAGTTCCGGCAAGTACTTTCCTGCAGAGCTCCCGGAAGTTGCCGGCAAGAGCCTTGCCGATGAGGAAGCTGCCGGGAACAACTCCAAGCCTGCCGGGGGGAACAGGCTCCGGCAGGGCCTCGGGCCCTTGCCGTCTAGACAAATGCTCCCCCGGCAGAAGATATGCCTTTAGTCCTTGCCGTCGAGCCTCAGGCTCCAGCATGGGCACAACACATTGTTCAGTTCCTCCAAACAGGGGAGCTTCCCGAAGAACAGGAAGAAGCGGAAAGAGTAGCCCGTCGGTCTAATATGTACTAGTTTGTGGATGATGTCCTGTACAGAAAGAGGCCGAATGGTGTGAAATTGAAGTGTATTCCTCGGGAGGATGGACAGGAGCTGTTGGCAGAGATACATGGAGGCATATGTGGCTCTCACATAGGATCAAGAGCACTTGCCGGTAAGGCATTCCTGCAAGGATTCTTTTGGCCCACTGCCCTCCAGGATGCAACTGCACTAGTAACCAAGTGTGAAGCGTGCCAGTTTCATTCGAAGAAGTTGCATCAACCAGCTCAAGCTCTTTAGACAATCCCTCTTTCCTGGCCATTTTTGGTCTGGGGGCTCGACATCTTGGGTCCCTTTCCTCGTGCTACCGGGGGCTTTGAGTACTTGTACGTTGCGATCGACAAGTTCACAAAGTGGCCAGAAGTGGTACCTGTGAGAAAGGTGACAGCACAGTCAGCCGTCAAGTTCTTTAAAGGGCTAGTTTGCCGTTTTGGTGTACCCAACAGGATCATCACCGACAACGGCACACAGTTCACGAGCCACGCCTTCATGTAGTATGTCCAAGACCTTGGCAGCAAGATTTGTTTTGCCTTTGTTGCCCATCCAAGGAGCAACGGCCAAGCGGAAAGGGCAAACGCTGAAGTATTGCGAGGTCTCAAGACAAGAACTTTCGACAAGCTGCGCAAGTGCGGAAAACGCTGGATTGATGAGTTGCCGGTGGTTCTTTGGTCAATCAGAACAACACCAAATCGAGCTACTGGCCAGACACCCTTCTCCCTAGTATATGGGGCGGAAGCAGTTCTCCCCACGGAACTCATATACGGGTCACCTGGAGTGCTCGCTTATGATGAGCTTGAGCTTTAGCAGTTGCGGCAAGATGACGTGACGCTCCTTGAGGAAGATCGTCTTCAGGCTGCTATGCGAGCTACACGCTACCAGCAAGCTTTGCGCCACTACCATAGCCACAAGGTTCATGCCAGAAGTCTTGAGGAAGGCGACCTTGTTCTTCGGCGCATTAATCGGCCAAGAATTCTAACAAGTTGAGGCCGAAGTGGGAGGGCCCTTATCGGGTAATACGAGTCACCAGGCCTGGCGCAGTCCGCCTGGAGACCGAGGATGGCATTCCGGTGAGCAACTCCTGGAATATCGAACATCTTCGCAAGTTTTACCCATGAGGCGCGGTTGCTGGGTCCCCCGGCAACCCCTTTTGTACAAGTCTTGCCGGCAAGGCATGTAATCCTTTGTACAAAGCCAGGCGCAGACCCTGTGCATAGTTGAATAAGATCAAGCGTTTTACAATTCTTGTCGATTATGCATGTCTATTTATGTGCATGTTTATCTGAGATATTGCATTACGCTTACTTCCAACAAGCACTAATGAACCGCCAAGGTTCCATATTCCTATTTTCTCTTCTTTCTTTTTCTTAAAGGATAGAAGGTTCCCTCGCGTACAAGTTTGCCGGGGGGATAGGAGGATATGGATACCTACAAGCGGTGCTCGAAGTTGACATCTTGCTGGAGGAAGTGCAATGACTAAAAGCTAAGTTGCGAAACTCGAAGTGAACTTTTCATTGCAAAGTTATTTTTCTTGGACGATTTCGACTTTTGTATGGAAAACCTGCACGCGAAGGAACCTTTGTCATGAACGGTTGTGCCCTTACCCTGTTTCGAGTCCGCTCAACAGTTTAAGTGGATGCACTGTAAACGTCAAGGTATCTTGTCGGCAGCAGCACCTCCAGCAGGCTGCTAAAGTCCCGCACCTAGCGCTCGCGGCACGGCTGCATGCACCGGCAAGTTTTTCCAATAAAACGTAGGGTGCATACCATACAGAAAGGATCAAACAAGAAAAATAGCATATGTCCAAGCAAAACACAGCAAGTTATGATACAATGAAAGTTGCCGCGATTCTAACTTAAGATAAATTATCTTTGACATTAAATGGCGGCGGCAAGAAGAGGTGAAGCGGTTAGTCCCTGCGCTGGCCTTCGACCCTCTTCACCTTGTCCACCTTGTCGACGATGGGCGCGACAAGTTCTTCAAGCGCTTGGGTGTCCACGTCCTTCGGCAGGCGATCAAGGATGGTGGAGAAGTTGATGCCGGGGTTCCTGTACTCCACCTTGATTAGCACCTTGAGGAAGACGGTCCGGCAGAGCTTGCGGGACTCGTTGGCCAGATGGGTTGCCCAATCAGAATGGAGCTGCTCCAGGGCTTCAAGCACGCGGTCGAAGAACATAGTCACCTTGACGCTCGTGGGCACTCTGTCGTCAGAAGAATACCTGAAGCCTTGCAAGCCCATGACGGACAGTTGTGCGGCAAGCTTCTCTGCAACGTCGACAAGCTTTTCAGTCCAGACTCGCACGCCCACCACGTAGTCATTATGGACGGCAGCGGCGCTCTTGACCAGTTCTTGCTCCTCCAGGAGATCTTTGGCCAAGGCCTTCTCGCGAGCTCTGCTCTCATCAAGGGACTGCTCCAGCGTGGACAGCCTCAGCTTCAGATCGGTGATGGAGTCATTAGCTGAAGGGAGCTGTTTGGTCTTGTCGGATACGGCAACTTGCATCTCCATCAGGCTGTGGAGAGCTTTGTCTCTCTCAGTTTTGAGTGTTGAGAGCTTCTTGTCGTGATCCTCGAGATCTACTTCCAGCTTCTTCACTTTCTACTCCAACTCATTCTTGGTGGCCTCTACAGCCCCGGCAGTATCGATGGCTTCCTTTAGCTTGCCGGCGTGATCTACAGTTAGACCTTCGAGTGTCTCCTTGTGTTTCTGCTCCAGCTCCTGGGTCCGCCGCGCGACAAGTTTCTCAATTTCTTCATCCTTGGCGCGGAGCTTGTCGGCAAGTGCCTTCTCGTGCGCGACGAGGTCCTCCTCATGAGAGTTGATCTCGGCACGGTGCTCTGTCAGGCGGGCTTCCTCTGCAACGGCTTGTTGTTTGGCCTCATCTTGTGCCTTCTCAACATCGGACTGCTTTAGGAGGATCTCGTTCCAGCGCTCGCCCATATGCTCCCGGCCAGTCCTCAGCTCTTGAAAGGCCTCGGCATACCAGGCTTGCGTCTCCTCAACACGCTTCTGCAGATCTGCTTCCGCCGCTTCGACAACTACTGTCCTGGAATCCAGTTTGTCTTTCCGGGCGCGGTAAAGTACTTGGAGCTTCTGGAAGTTGCCGCTCATGGCTTGGAGGAGCTGTTCCTCTTCAGATTTGCTACTGCCGGCATCTGGTTCATCAACGATTTCGAGCCCGGCAGCGGCGATGACCTCTTCATCAAAGATACCTCCTTCAGTTGGCACCCCGATGCTTGCCGTCCCTGGTATGCTGACGAACAAGTTGTCGCCAACCTTGAGGTACTTGCTTGCAGGGAGGGCTTCGGACGTTGATGGCTGATCCTCAACGACCGTCTCATCGGCAGCCGGGGCCTCCGGGGCCGGCGTAGCGCCTGGCGCTCCTGCGGCAGGAGTGCTGTCAGTATGGTCACCGGTCCCCTTGCCGGCCCTTTTAGCAAACTCCTTGGTGGCCCTCTCCTGTGCAGCCTTGGCAGCCTCGGCTACGGCAGCCTCGGCGGCAGCAGCCTCAGCGGCAGCATCCTTGGCGGCGGCATCCTTGGCAGCAGCGCTCTTGGCGGCCTCGTTAGCAGCAATCCTGTCAGCCTCGGCGGCGGCATCCCTGGCGGTCTCCTCGATAACAGCATCGACATCCATGTGCTCTGTCGAGGGAAGGTCTGAAGGTTGAGAAAGCAAACAAGATAAGGTTAAGAAAGAAGTTCAAGAAGACAAAAAAAAGATATAAAGGCAGAATACTAAGTATTCAGCGGCAAGTGGTTACCCGCGCCGGGCTGTTGAGAGGAGGTTCCTCTTTCTGTGGCAACTTTGGTTGCCGGTGTGGAGCTACCGGTGCCGGTGCCTGCCAGCTCTTCTTCGTCGCGATAGAGCTGGCTGGAGGAAGCCCTTGCTGGAGATCCATCCCTGGGCGGTGTGGCTCCGGATGGTGCCCCTTGTTGCCGCTCCTCTCCTGCAAGCCCGGTGATGTCAGCAGAGAAGATGCACACCCCGACACTTGCCAGCGGAAAGTGAGTAATGGGCTCACGCATGGGGCTGCATCGGGGGCTGCGTCGAGGACTGCGTCGTGGACTGGGCTCCGGGCTGATGGTGGTCGACTCTGGCGCACCTCCGGTGCTTGCGACGGCGCATCGCCCATTGAAGTCTTCGCCCTTTTCGCCACCCTCTGCGCCAGCGTCTCCGTGTCTCTACGGAGGCAAGTCAAAGCAGAGCAGATTAGTTAAGCAAGATCAGGAATTCAAAAGTCAGAAGATGTGTGACAAGATCCTTACTCTTCTTGTTCCGAGCTGAAGGCGGAGAGGTCGAAGTCAACCTCCGCCATAGTCTCCATGGGAGGAGGAGAGGGAGCGGTCTTGGGCCGCTTGGCTGCGATGGGTTTCTGCGCGGCCTTGCCGGTCGCCCCCTTGCTGGGGGCTTCACCACTCGAAGAAGGCTGGCGAGCAGGGGCACCAGAAGCAGCTCTTCGAAGAACACGCCTCTTCCTCGGCTCGAGGGTTGGGGCCTCTTCCTGCAGCTCCTCCTCGGCTGTGTCTCCGGCAGAAGGATCCCCGGCAGCAGTGCCGCTCTGCTCCCCGGCGACCTCGCCTTGCCTGGCAGGGTTTCCCTCCGACAGCAATTCTCCTTCGCTGGTTTCCTCTTCTGCGAAGCCAGCACTGCCGGCCTCTGCGGCAAGATTTGCCTCCTCCGCTCTGCTAGCGATGTATGCCAGTTCCTCCTCAGTAGTGGGGCGGATAAGGTTCTCTTCTATGCGGATGGCCTTCTCCGACAAGTTTTCGAAGAATTGCTATGCTTGCTCTGCGGATGGCTCAATCCAAGACCCGTCAAGGCTGTGGGCGTCAAACGCCGGCATCATAGCAATGATTGAGGTCAGAGCGGAGTTGTTGCACAGAGGGACTATGCTTGCCGGCAGCTTGCGTATTGCTTCAGTCCTAAAGATTCTCTGGTAGAGGGCTGCATGCTGCATCAACGTCAGATTGTTGTTCAGCCCAGGGCGCAGCCTCATGATGTCTATCGCGTTCCGGAATTCCCAGGCTGGCCTCCCTTTGTTCTACAAAGGGGCGATGCGCCGGCGGAGGAAATCGGCGCCTATCATCTCTATGGTGAGCCCGACAGCCTTGAGGCGGTGAATCCTGGTGGTTGCGACAGTAAGCTTCTCATCTTCAGGACCAAAGGTGCTCCAGTCGTTGCCGCACACCAACTTCGTCTCCCGCGGCAAGCAGAAAGGCTGGAAGTCCTTCTCCTGAATCCAGCACCATTTGCCTCGCCACTCCTCCCACTTCTCGCGATAAGCCCCGTCTGGATATATCTCCTTGGTTCCTGGTCTAGGAATCCAGGCGATAGAGCCGGAAAGGGCCTCGCCCTTTTGGATGCGGGGAATAAAGTAGTGGCGGAAGATGGCCATGCTAGGAACTACTCCGGCAAAGTTTTCGCAAAGATGAGCGAAAACCGACATGCATGTCACAGCATTCGACGTGAAATCCAAGAGCTGGAAGCCGTATGTGAGCATGATGTCGTTGAAGAAATCACAGAAAGGGGGACAGAGCCCGCAGTAAAAGTAATCGGCGAAGAAATGGAATTTGTCTGGGCCACCCCTGGAAGAACCTGGACTCACGCGGGTTGCCGGATGCGCCTTCGTCTCCTTCGCCCACATGAACTGGTACCTTTCCCTCAAGGCGCTCGCGTCGAGCACCGGGGGGAAGACGACGTGCTCCTTCCGCATCTTCACCATCTTACTCTCCGGGACGGCAGCTTCCACCTCCTTGCCGTTGCTTGCTTTGGGCGGCATGGCGGCTATGGGGGCGGAGGTCGAAAACGGAGAAGAAGGGGGTGGAGGCGGCGGGTAGGTAGGGAGGACTCTGTTTCGGGGGCGAGGAAGAAGACGATGGCGGTACCCAGATTGGAAAAGACAGGAGGTAATTGGGCGGGCGCTTCTGCAGATTCCTTTTTATGGGGAAGGTGCGGGGCTGCCTCTTTACTAGTCCAATGGAAACGTTCGCGTGAGCGCGCTGCAGTTACGGCCGCTCCGCGCAAGTCCTCCACGTCATGCATACAACGGGCGTCGTGGGGGGCGCAGTAAACGGAATGATTGCGGCAGTTAAACTCCTGCCACGCGTGCCCGTGCACTGTTTGGGCCTAGCCCAACAACGCCTCGCACTCGTGTATGGCCTACCCCCGAGGGCTTCTGTCGGTGTACTAAAGTTTGGGCTTTTTAGTACCCCATACTTGTGCACGGGCGGTTGTAGCCACCCCAGCGGCAAGGCCTGCCGGGAGGCAGCTGAGTACAAGTCCAAGAATATCAAGGAAGCATTTAAGTCATTGATCAGAAGACAGAAGATAAAGACCGGAGGCTGGGATTCCTGCAAGGCCTTGCCCGGATGGCTCATGGAGCCCGGCAAGACCTGCCCCGGCAAGACCTCCCCCCGGCAAGACCCCGCCAGCTTGCCACTGCTCCAGCGCACCGACCAACCTGTCAGACAGGTCTCGTCCGCCTGGGCGCGTGTCAAGGTGCTAACGGCGATGGGCTTAAGCGGCGATGATGGGACGGCCCCTTTTTCCGTCCCCGAGAAGCTAAGGGACACCTAAACGGAGCATTACATGCTCCTGTCCTAAGCCGTCAGTGTTAGGTATGATAGCACTGTAGCTACTTTCCACCTCTTGTATACACTGTGCTTGCCACTGTTGGTGACCCCTTTGGACGTATAAAAGGAGGCCCAAAGCATAGCTACAGGGGGGACTTCTGGCCCAGATTGCATGCGTAGCGGCTGTGTACTGTAGCACACATAGCGCTCCTGAGCCAGAACTCAAGAACACATAATACACTAAAGCAGGAGTAGGGTTTTACGCTTCCGAGCAGTCAGAACCTGGGTAAAAATCCTACCGCGTTGATCGTCAGATCTGCTCTTTGTGCAAGCCTTCCTCCTTGCCGAATCATAAAGGGGTCCATGTGATCCCATAGGTGTCGTTCCCCGACACTAAGGAAGCATTTTCTTAATAAGTTTCTTAAGAAAAGTTTGTTCCGACGCATTTTCTTAAGAGGTTTCCAAAGGAAAAGTTTCCTAGGAAGCACTTTCTTAGGAAGTTCCTTTGGAAAAGTTTCTTCCGATGCAATTTCGTAAGAAGTTTCTTAAGGAAATTTTCTTAGGATGCACTTTCTTAAGAAGTTTTTAAGAAAATTATCTTCTGACGCATTTTCATAGGAAGTTTCTTAAGGAAATTTTCTTAGGAAGCACTTTTTTAAGAACTTTCTTAAGAAAAGTTTGTTCAAACACATTTTCTTAAGAAGTTTCCTAAGGAATATTTCTTAGGAAGCACCTACTTAAGAAGTCCCTTAAGAAAAGTTTCTTCTGACGCAATTTCGTAAGAAGTTTCCTAAGGAAATTTTCTTAGGAAGCACTTTCTTAAGAAGTTTCTTATGTAAAGTATCTTCCGATGCATTTTCGTAAGAAGTTTCTTAAGGAAATATTCTTAGGAAGCTCTT
The DNA here is from genome assembly GCA_039707655.1 of Elymus sibiricus. Lineage (NCBI taxonomy): Eukaryota > Viridiplantae > Streptophyta > Magnoliopsida > Poales > Poaceae > Elymus > Elymus sibiricus. The sequence goes on along the minus strand of CM077665.1, from coordinate 41,138,178 downwards.
TCATAAGAACTTTCTTAAGAAAAGATTGGTCCAACGCATTTTGTTTAGAAGATTCCTAAGGAAATTTTCCAAGGAAGCACTTTCTTAAGAAGTTCTGTCGGCGTACGACACCTATGGGATCGCGTGGATCCCTTTTATGGTTCGGCAGGGAAAAAGGTGTGCACAAAGAGCAGATCCAGCGATCAACGCGATGGATTTTTACCCAGGTTCGGGCCGCTTAGAAGCGTAAAACCCTACTCCTGCTTTAGTGTATTGTGAGTCTTTGAACTCTGGCTCCAGGACCGCTATGTGATGAACAGTACATAGCCGCTACGCATGCTATCTGGACCAGAAGGTCCTCTCCTCTGTAGCTACGCCTTGGGCCTCCTTTTATATGTCGAAGGGGTCACCAACAGTGGCGCACAGTACATACAAGAGGTGTAAAGTTGCTACAACGTCTTCATGGTTATCACTGACGTCTTAGGATAAACGCATTAAATGCTCCGTTTAGGTGTCCCTAACTTTCTCGGGGACGGAAAAAGGGCCTGTCCCATCAGCACCGCTTAACCCCATCCGCCGTTAGCGCCCTAACACGCACCCAGGAGGACAAAACCTAACTGACAGGCTGGTCGCTGCGCTGGAGTGGTGACATGGTGGCGAGGTCTTGCCGGGCGCGAATCCTGCCGGGGCTCCGCAAGCCATCCCGGCAAGGATCTTGCCGGGATCCCAACCTTTGGTCTTCTGTCTTCTGATTATTGACTTGAATGCTTTCTTGACATTCTTGCACTTGCATTCAGCTGTCCCCCGGCAGGCCTTGCTGCTGGTGTGGCTACAACCGTCCGTGCACAAGTATGGGGTACTAAAAGACCCAAACTTTAGTACACCGATAGGAGCCCCCGGGCCTAGGCCATACACGGGTGCGCGACGTTGTTGGGCTAGGCCCAAACAGTGCACGGGCACGCGTGGCAGGGGTCAGCTGTTGTAATCATTCCGCTTACTGTGCCCCCCCCCCCACACGACGCACATTGAATGCGCGACGGGGGATACGTGCGCGGAGCGGCCGTAATAGCAGCGCGCTCGGAAAAGCATTTTCATACTGACTAGTAAAGAGGCAGCCTCGCGCCTTCCCCATAAAAAGGAATCCGCAGAGGCGCTTACTCATTTACCTCCTGTCCTTTCCAATCTGGAAATCGCCGTCGTCCCGTTCCTCGAGCTCGAAACAGAGCCTCTCCCACTCATCCGCCGCCTCTACGCCCTCACCGTCCTCGGCCTCTGCTCCCATACTTGCCATGCCGCCCAAGGCGAGCAAGAGCAAGGAGGTGAAAGCCGCCGTCCCGGAGAGCGAACTGGTGAAGATGCGGAGGGAGCACGTCGTCTTCACTTCGGCGCTCGATGCGAGCGCTCTGAAGGACCGATACCTGTGCATGTGGGCGAAGGAGACGAAGGCTCATCCTGCTACTCGCGTGAGCCCAGGTTCCTCCAAGGGTGGCCCAGATAAATTCCCCTTCTTTGCCGACTACTTTTACTGTGGGCTCTGTCCCCCGTTTTCTGATTTCTTCATCGACATCATGTACACATACGGCTTCCATCTCTTGGATTTCACACTGAATGCCGTGACATGCATGTCAGTCTTTGCTCATCTTTGTGAAAATTTTGCCGTAGTAGTCCCTAACACATCCCTCTTCCGCCACTATTTCATTCCCCGTATTCAAAAGGGAGAGGCCCTTTCTGGTTCTATCACCTGGATTCCAAAGACATGGAACAAAGAGATATACCCAGACGGGGTCTACCGCGATAAGTGGGAAGAATGGCGGGCCAAGTGGTGCTGGATTCAGGAGAAAGACCCTCAGCCCTTCTGTTTGCCTCGATGAATGAAAATGGAGTGCGGTAATGACTAGAGCGCCCTCGATCCTCAAGATGAGAAGCTCACAGTTGCAATTACCAGGATCCACCGCCTCAGAGTTGCCGGGCTCACAATAGAAATGATTGGCGCTGATTTCCTTCGCCGGCGCATCGCCCCTCTGCAGAACAAAGGGAGACCATCCTGGGAGTTCCGAAATGCGGCAGATATCATGAGGCTGCGCCCTCGTTTGAATAACAACTTGACGGCCATGCAACACACAGCTCTCTGCCACAAACTGTTCAGGCCTGACGCGAGATACAAGTTGCCGGCTAGCGTAGTTCCTCTATGCAACAACTCTGCCTTGGCCTCAATCATCGCCATGATGCCGGTGTGTGATGCTCATGGCCTTGACGGAACTTGGGACGAGCCATCCGTAGAGCAGGCACAAGAGTTCTTTGATAATTTGTCGGAGAGGGCCATCCGGGAAGAAACGAACCTCATCCGCCCCACCACTGATGAAGAAGTGGCGTATATCGCCAACAGGGCAGAAGAGGCGAATCTTGCCGCGGAGGCTGGTAGCGCTGGCTTCACGGAAGGGGAAGCCAGTGAAGAAGAAGTGATGTCAGAGGGAAAACTTGCCGGGCAGGGTGAGGTTGCCGGAGAGCAGAGTGGCACAGCTGCCGGGGGCCCTTCTACCGAAGATACAGCCAGGGAGCAGCTGCACGAAGAGCCCCCAGCTCCCGAGAAGAGGAAGCGTGTTCTTCGGAAAGCCACCTCTGGTGCTTCCGCCTACCAACCTTCCTCGAGTGGTGCAGCCCCCGGCAAGGCAATGACTGGAGCGGTGGGGGCATCTCATATGACGGCACCAACAACCGGAGTAGCAGGGTCACACCAACCCTCCGCTTTTGCCGCAGCCAAGAGACCCAGGACCACTCCTTCACCCCCTCACACGGACATCATGGCGGAAGTTGATTTCGACCTCTCCGCCTTTAGCTCGGAAAGTGAAGAGTAAGGGTCCTGTCACATCTTTTAACTTCTGAATTTTCGGTTTTGCTTAACTTGTTTTCCTTGCTTTGGCCTGTCCCCGCAGAGATACGGAAATGTTGGCGCAAAGGATGGCGAAGAAGGAGAAGACTTCAACGGGCGATGAGCCGCCGGCAAGCACCACAGGTGCGCCAGAGCCGATCACCATTAGCCCGGAGCCCAGCCCACGACGCAGTCCTCAACACAGCCCCCAACGTGAGTTCATTACTCATTTCCCACTGGCGAGCGTTGAGAAGCATATCTTCGCCACTGACGCCGCCGAGCTTGCAGGAGGAGAACAGCAACAAGGAGAGCCATTGGAGGCCGTCCCTGACGCGCCGCCTCCGTCAACTACGCCGCCCAGAGACGGATCTTCGGCAAGGGCTTCCGCTGGCGAGCCCATTCTTGTTGAGGAGGAGCTGGCAAGCACAGGCACCGGCAGTCCTTCATCGGCACCCAATGTTGCCGGGAAAGGAGAAACCACCTCTCAACAGCTGGACGCAGGTAAACCGTTTGCCTCAGAGTATTTGTCATTCTGTCCATATATATTATATTTTTTTTGTCTTCTTGAACTTCAATCTTGGTCTCATCTTGTTTCCCTTTCTTTGGCTTTCAGATCTCCCTTTGATGGAACAAATGGATGTCGATGTCGTCATCGAGGAGACCGCCAGGAATGCTGCCGCCGAGGCCGACAGAGTTGCCGCTGACGAGGCCGTCAAGGACGTACAGGAAGAAACCACCAAGGAGTCTGCTGAGAAGGCCGGCAAGGAGTCCAGTGACCATACTGACGGCATTCCTGCCACAGGAGCTCCAGGTGCTACACCGGCCATGGAGCCCCCAGTTGCTGGTGAGGCAATTGTTGAGGATCAGCCGTCAACATCCGAAGCCCCCTCTTCAAGCAGATATCTTAATGTTGGCGAGAACCTGTTCGTCAACATACCAGGAACGACAAGCACTGGGGTGCCAACCGAAGGGGAAATTTTCGACGAGGAAGTCATCACCGCTGCCGGACTCAAAATTATTGATGAACCAAGCGCCAGCAGCAGCAAATCCAAGGAAGAACAGCTCCTCCAAACCATGAGCGACAACTTTCAAAAGCTCGAGGCGCTCTACCGCACTCGAAAGGAGAGGTTGGACTCCAAGGCAGCAGTTATTGGAGCAGCAGAGGCAGATCCAGAAGCGCGTCGAGGAAACGCAAGTCTGGTACGCCGAAGCTTTTCAAGAGTTGAAAACTGGTCAGGAACAGTTGAGTGAAAACTGGAACAAACTCCTCTTAAAGCAGTCTGACATCGAGAAGGTGCAAGAGGAGGCCTCGCAACGGGCTGCTACAGAGGAAGCTCGCCTAACGGAACACCCTGTCGGGCTTGATGCCTATGAAGAGGACCTTGCCGCTCGCGAGAGGGCGCTAGCCGACAAGCTTCGCCGCAAGGATGAAGAAATTGAAAAGCTTGTCGCGCAGCGAACCCAGGAGCTGGAGCAGAAACACAAGGAAGCCCTCGAGGCTCTGGCCACAAACCACGCCGGCAAGTTGAAGGAAGCCAGCAATGCTGCCGAAGCTGCAGAGGCCGCCAAGAACGAGCTTGACGATAAGGTGAAGAGGCTGGAGGCGGACCTTTAGGATCACGGCAAGGAGATCTCAACGCTCAAAGCTGAAAGAGAGAAGACTCTCAACAGCCTGGCGGAGATGCAAACCGCCATATCCGACAAGACCAAGCAACTCACCTCAGCCAATGAATCCATTGCCGATCTGAAACTGAAGCTGACCACGCTGGAAGAGTCCCTTGAGAACAGCAAGGCTCATGAGAAGGTCTTGATCAAAGATCTCTGGAATGAGGACCTGCTCAAGAGCGCCGCCGCCACTTATAATGACTATTCGGCAGGCGTGCAGATCTAGACTGAGCGCCTTGTCGATGTCGCAGAAAGGCTTACAACACAGCTGTCCACCATGGGCCTACAAAACATCAACTATTCTTCCAACGATAGGGTGTCTCCAAGCGCCAGGTTGACCATGTTCTTTGAGGGCATGATTGACGCCTTGAAGCTGCTCCATTCTGATCGAGCAACCCGTCTGGCCAACGAATCCCGCAAACTCTGCCGGGCCGTCCTCCTCAAGGAGCTCATCAAAGTGGTGTACAAGAACCCTGGCATCAACCTCACCAACGTTCTTGACCGTTTGCCGAAGGATGTGGACCTCAAAGCACTCGAAGAACTTGTCGCGCCCGTCATCGACAAGGTGGACCAAGTCAAGAGGGTTGAAGGCCAGCACAGGGACTAGCCGCTTCACTTCTTTTTGTCGCCACCATTCCATGCCAAAGACAGTTTTATCTTAAGTTAGAATCGCGGCAACTATAATCGTAATATAACTGGCTATGTTTTGAATGAATGCACGCTATTCCTCTTGTCTGATTTCTTTCTGTATGGTACACGCCCTATGCTTTATTGGAAACTTGCCGGTGCGCGCAGCCTTGCCGCGAGTGCTTTGAGGAACGAATCCTTAGCAGTCTGCTGGAGGTGCTGCTGCCAGCAAGATACCTTGGCGTTTTCAGTGCAGCCACTTAAGCTGTTGAGTAGACTCGAAACAGAGTAAGGGCGCAACCGATCATGACAAGGTTCCTTCGCGTGCAGGTTTTCCATACAAAAGTTGAAATCGTCAAAGGAAAATAACTTTATAGTGAAAAAATTTACTTACAGTTTTGTAACTTAGCTTTTCGTTGCTGTACTCCTTTCTGCAAGATGTCCATTTTGAACCTCGCCTGTTGGTGTCCATACCATCATCCCCCCGGCAAACTTGTACGCGAGGGAACCTTCTATCCTTTAAGAAAAAGAAAGAAGAGAAAATAGGGATATGGAACCTTGGCAGTTCGTTAATACTTACTGGAAATAAGTGTAATACAACATCTCAGACAAACATGCATATAAGTAAACATGAAAATCGACAAGAATTGTAAAACACTTAATGTTATTCAACTATGCACAGGGTCTGCGCGTGGCTTTGTACAAAGGATTATATGCCTTGCCGGCAAAACTTGTACAAAAGATGGTTGTCGGGGGACCCGGCAACAGCGCCTTATGGATAGAACTTACGAAGATGTTCGATATTCCAGGAATTGCTCACTGGAACGCCATCTTCGGTCTCCAGACGGACTGCACCAGGCCTGGTGACTCGCACTACCCGATAAGGGCCTTCCCACTTCGGCGTCAACTTGTTAGAATTCTTGGCCGACTAAACGTGCCGAAGAACAAGGTCGCCTTCCTCAAGACTTCGGGCGTGAACCTTGCAGCTATGGTAGCGGCGCAAGGCTTGCTGGTAGCGTGCAGCTCGCACAGCAGCCTGAAGACGATCTTCCTCAAGGAGTGTAACGTCATCTTGCCGCAACTGCTCTTGCTCAAGCTCATCATAGGCGAGCACTCGAGGCGACCCATATGTGAGTTCCGTGGGGAGAACTTCTTCCACCCCGTATACTAGGGAGAAGGGTGTCTGGCTGGTGGATCGATTTGGTGTCGTTCTGATTGACCAAAGAACTGCCGGCAGTTCATCAATCTAGCGTCTTCCGCACTTGCGCAGCTTGTCGAAAGTTCTTGTCTTAAGACCTCGCAACACTTCGGCATTTGCCCTTTCCGCCTGGCCGTTGCTCCTGGGATGAGCAATAGAAGCAAAACAGGTCTTGCCGCCAAGGTCTTGGACGTACTGCATGAAGGTGTGGCTCGTGAACTGTGTGCCGTTGTCAGTGATGATCCTGTTTGGTACACCAAAATGGCAAACTAGTCCTTTGAAGAACTTGACGGCTGATTGTGCTGTCACCTGCCTCAGTGCTTCCACTTCTGGCATCTTTGTGAACTTGTCGATTGCGACGTACAAGTACTCAAAGCCCCCAGTAGAACGGGGGGAAAGGGCCCAAAATGTCAAGCCCCCAGACCGAAAATGGCCAGGAAAGAGTGATTGTCTGAAGAGCTTGAGCTGGTTGATGCAATTTGTTTGAATGGAACTGGCACGCTTCACACTTGGTTACTAGTGCAGTTGCATCCTGGAGAGCAGTGGGCCAAAAGAAACCTTGCCGGAATGCCTTACCAACAAGAGCCCTTGATCCTATGTGGGAGCCACTTAGGCCTCCATGTATATCTGCCAACAGCTCCAGTCCATCCTCCCGAGGAATGCACTTCAATTTCACACCGTTCGGTGTCTTTCTGTACAGGACATTGTCCACAAACTGGTACATATTAGACTGACGGGCTACTTTCTCCACTTCTTCATGTTCTTCGGGGAGTTCTCCTGTTTGGAGGAACTGAACAATGTGTTGTGCCTATGCTGGAGCCTGAGGCTCGACAGCAAGGACTAAAGGCATGTCTTCTGCTGCGGGAGCGTTTGTCTCTACGGCAAGGGCTCGAGGCCCTGCGGGAGACTGTTGCCCCCCGACAGGTTTGGTGTTGTTCCCGGCAACTTCCTTGCCGGCAAGTTTCTTGCCGGCAGCTTCTGGGAGCTCTACGGGAAAGTACTGGCCGGAACTCAACTTCCTTCTGCTATCTTGCTTTGCTGATGGTGCTACGGATGGCTGAGTCAATTGAAGCACAAAAGTCCCTGGTTCCACAGGTAACTTGAGGGCAGCACGTTTTGACAGGTCGTCGGCAATGCTGTTCTCTGTACGAGGAACATGCTCTGTTTGCAGACCGTCAAAGCGCTCCTCCAACTTCCTCACTTCATCTATGTAAGCTTCCATCAATGGGCTCTGATAATCTTTGTTGACTTGCTTGACGACAAGCTGTGAATCTCCTCTGACGATGAGCTTCTTAATTCCAAGGTCTGCCGCGATCCCGAGACCGGCAAGCAGCCCTTCATATTCCGTAGTGTTGTTTGTCGACTTCTCCCGCGGAAAGTGCATCTGAATTACATATTTGAGGTGCTCTCCGGTGGGTGCGACAAGCAGCACACCAGCACTGGCGCCTTGCAGAGAGAAAGCCCCATCAAAATACATAATCCATTCTTGACTCGTTTCCTTGCCGGGGAGAGTTGTTTCTTGAATCTCTTCGTTTGGCGTTGGGGTCCATTCTGCAATGAACTCTCCCAAGGCTCTACTCTGAATAGTTGAAGTGCTTTCAAATTTGAGACCAAAGCTTGATAGTTCCAACGCCCACTCCACAATCCTGCCGGTCGCATCTGGATTTCGTAAAATCCGTTGAAACGGAAAGCGAGTGACGACGGTGATCTCATGTGCCTGGAAATATTGGTGCAGCTTCCTCGAGGTCATAAGAAGGCCGAAGAGCAACTTTTGCACGCCAGAGTATCTTGACCTAGCCCCCCGCAAAAGGGAGCTGAAAAAATAAACTGGGCGCTGCACCATCTTCTTCCTCTGTATCGCTTCATTTGACTTTGCAGATTCTGCTTTGTCGGACCCGACTCTGCCGAGAAAAATCCTGGCTCGTCGCTTGACGGTCCTGCCCCCGCCACTGCTTCTTCGTCGACTTCTCTCTGCGCCACTAACGCAGTGCTAACCACTTGATTCGTTGCCGCCAGGTATAGCAACAACGGCTCTTGTGGTTTAGGTGCGACTAGTGTTGGCGGAGAGGAGAGGTACCTCTTCAAATCCTGCAGCGCTGCCTCCGCTTCTAGAGTCCACTTCATTGGACCTGCCTTTTTCAAGATTTTGAAAAAGGGCAGGGCGCGCTCAGCAGATTTGGAGATGAACCTACTCAGAGCAGCAACGTAGCCGGCAAGACGACACACATCTTTAATGCGCCTTGGTGCTTCAATCTGGTCAATTGCCTTGATCTTGTCGGGATTCACCTCGATCCCACGCTGAGACACAAAGAACCCGAGAAGCTTGCCTGACGGAACGCCAAACACACACTTCTCAGGATTGAGCTTCAAATTGATCTTGCGCAGATTCGCAAACGTCTCTTCTAGATCTTGTATGAGCGTTGCTTTGTCCTTGGTTTTAACCACTATGTCATCCATATAAGCTTCCATATTTCTATGTAGCTGGGGCTCAAAACCAATCTGAACTGCTCTTGCAAATGTTGAACCAGCACTTTTCAACCCGAAAGGCATACGTATGAAGCAATACGTACCACACGGGGTGATGAATGCGGTTTTCTCTTCATCTTCCTTAGCCATGAAAATCTGATGATACCTTGAATAAGCGTCAAGAAATGACAGCAAATCGCAGCTGGCAGTGGAGTCCACAATCTGGTCGATGCGCGGCAAGGGAAAAGAATCTTTTGGATAGGCTTTATTGATATCTATATAATCAATACACAGCCTCCATTTTCCATTTGCCTTGCGCACTACAACTGGATTGGCCAACCATGTTGGATGGAGCACTCCCTGACCAAATCTACCGCTTCCAACTTCCTGATTTCCTCGGTAATAAATTCTTGTCGCTCCAAGGCTTGCTTCCTAACTTTCTACTTGACGCGCCGTGCATGAAGACAGACAGCAAGATGGTGCTCAATTACCTCCCTGGGAACACCGGGGATATCAGATGGTTGCCATGAAAACACATCGACATTCGCCCGCAGAAAGGTAATGAGCACGCTTTCCTATTTGTCATCGAGGGTGGAACTTATAGTGAAAGTTCCTCCCGTACCATCCTCCTTGACGGGCACCTTCTTAGTTTCTGGTGGAGCTGCCTTGGATTTCTTGCTCTTGCCGGTGGAGCTCTCTGGCAGATCCTCAACAGGAGCGCAGCACTCCGAGGAGGTACGTTTGCCGAAGTGTGTGCTAGAGGTCTTGCCGATCTTCTTTCCCCCGGGAGCTTCAGCGGAAGGAGCAGGTGCTGCAACTGCCTCCCGGTAAAGTTGGTCAGCGCAGATAAGCGCATCCTTCTTGTCGGAGTTGACAGTGATGACGCTCATCGGCCTGGGCATCTTCAATGTATTATAAGCGTAGTGCGATGCCGCCATGTACTTGGGCAGCGCTGGATGGCCAAGGATCCCATTATATGGCAATGGAATCTCGGCGACGTCGAAAACAATCTTTTCTGTTCTGTAGTTCAGGTCACTACCAAATGTTACTGGTAGCGTGATCTTACCCTTCGGCTGGCTCCTCCCTGGATTAATCCCCTGAAACGTGCCCGTTTCCTCGAGTTCTTCATCAGGAATTTGCAACCTATTGATCACATCAGGTGAGATCAAGTTCAAACCGGCCCCACCATCAACTAACATTTTCGTCACTTTGAGGTTGCGGATCGTTGGTGAAACCAACAATGGCAGACACCCGACCGCAGTTGTGCGATCAGGGTGATCCTCAGCGTCAAAAATGATAGGCGTGTTGGACCATTTCAATGGTTTCCGGGCATCGACAGATGGCTCTGTCGCATTAATCTCGCGCGCCCACTGTTTAAGTCGGCGGTGGGAAGAATGCAACGAGGCGCCCCCGTCAATGCACATGACTTCTGTAGCTTTTTGAAATTCGTGCTCGCTGGACTCGTCGTCCTCCTCGTTGTCATCGTCACCCCCTCTTCCTTGTCGCGGCCTCGAGCGGGCCTCTTCTTCCGTTGCTTGGTCTTGCCGCGACGACCTCCTCGGCCACCGCGTTTCTTGCCGGACCCCTCTGCACCATCCTGGGCCTTCTCCTTATCTCATCTTTCATACTCAGCTTTCTGCTTCTCGACAAGCTGCTCAACTTGCCGGCAATTTTGGAGATCGTGGCCCTTGGTGCGATGGATCTTGCAGTACTGCTTGTCGGAGCCCTCCGGCTTGTCGGCAACCGCCAAGGCCTGATAGGAGGCGCACCCGGCAACCTCCTTGCCAGGGCCGTCAACCTTGAATGTCTTGGCGGTGTCGAGGTTGCCGGATTCCTCGACGGCAAGCACAGCCTTGCCCTTGCGTTTCCTGTTACGCCGTCAGCCTTTCTTTGCCGAGGCGGCGGCGTCTTCGTCTTCAGAGTCGATTCTTGCGCCAGCATCCTTGCCAGGGAATCTCCTCCCTTCTTCAGCTCGAGCACATTTATCAGCCAGAGCATAGAGCTCGACAACATCCCTGACTTTGTTCATCGCCAGGTCTTTGCGCATCTTGCAGGTGCGCACGTTCTGATGGAACGCGCTGACAACAGCGGCAGGATGAATGTCTGGGATGTTGTGGAATATACGGCTGAATCTGTGTATGTACTTGCGCAAGGTTTCGCCCTCTTTCTGGGGGATGAGATGCAAATCACTTTCCTGGCCAGGAGCTTGGTGGCCTCCGGTAAAGGCGCCAACAAACTCATGACACAGATCTGCCCAGGAAGAAATGGAATTTTCCGGCAGATGCATCAACCACGACCTGACGTTGGGCTTAAGTACCAACAGGAAGTAGTTGGCGAGTATCTTGTCGTCGCGAGCCCCGGCAGCCTGCAGCTCAATGGTGAAGATGCTCAAGAACTCCGACGGGTGAGTCTTGCCGTCGTATTTCTCCGGGACCTCCGATTTGAACGTTCGGGAATCGGGCCACTGGACTCGCCGCAGCTCCCGGGTAAAAGATGGACAACCCACCTCATAAGGTAGGTCACCAGGATACCCTGGCGCAGGCTTGTCTACAGTGGGTCCTGCGCGCCTATCAGATTGATGGCGCGCTTCCCGCCGCCGCTCGATGGTAGTCCAAGCGTCTTATTTGCTTCGTTCCCGAAGAACTTGATGTTGATCGGGCGAGTTCGTGGATCAGACGACGCCGTCAAATCGTCATCACAGGCGCCGATCCGTCGAGTCTGTGACCGCTGTTGCCGCCGTGGAGGAGAGTGCATCGTGGTCGTACCACCTCCAGTCTTTTCGCCATCGGCGCGCGCCGGCTCGATGGACCGCTGCCGCGAAGGCTCCACCCGCTACGGCCCATCTCCATTAGCGAGGCCGACGAGGCTCTGAATAGCAGCTCTCCATTCTTCGAGCTTCTCCGCGGCAGGAGGAAGATTTAGGAGCAGCTGTGCTCGCGCCAATGCTTCTGCTGGTGTAGGCGGTGGCGAAAGGTGCGAGGAACGTGAGGTGCTCTGACTCCTAACCGTGTTAGAAGGAGCTCCATCACGATCCCGCGACCGCGCGCCGCTTCCACCAGCATTTTGGCGTGCATGCTGGCCCCGCGCATCTTGAGAGTGATGCTCTGGAGTCTTTCCTTGGGGATGCTTAGAACACCAATGTCACGGCGCTGTTCATCGCATGCGACCTGAGAAGGCCGTGGCGCATGCGCCGGTGTGGGTGTCTTAGAAGGCGCCCTTCCATCTTTGGAGTTCACTACGCTGCCCGTAGGCAACACAACTCCGTCCTTAGATCTAGCGGCGCGTGAGTTGCCGTCGCCGCTGCGAATGACGCCGCTCGCTTGGCTTTGATCACCAGGGCGTCGTGGAGGCTCAAGACCTCCGCCTCCTCCGCCTGTGTCCACACCGTCGCCCGTCCGTGTAGCTACAGGCATACCAGACGCGGATGGATCAACCGCCATAAAACCCATCTTCTTGGGGGCCATGGCGATGAAGATGATGAAGAAATTGGCGCGTTGATCGCTAGATCAGGTTCATGCAACCCCTTCCCCTACCTGGCGCGCCAAAGATGTTGGCGTGCGACACCTATGGGATCGCGTGGATCCCTTTTATGGTTCGGCAGGGAAAAAGGCATGCACAAAGAGCAGATCCAGCGATCAACGCGAGGGATTTTTACCCAGGTTCGGGCCACTGAGAAGCATAAATCCCTACTCCAGATTTAGTGTATTGTGAGTCTTTGAACTCTGGCTCCAGGAGCGCTATGTGATGAACAGTACACAGCCGCTACGCATGCTATCTGGGCCAGAAGGTCCTCTCCTCTATAGCTACGCCGTGAGCCTCCTTTTATATGTCAAAGGGGTCACCAACAATGGCGCACAGTACATACAAGAGGTGTAAAGTTGCTAGAGCGTCTTCATGGTTATCACTGACGTCTTAGGACAAACGCATTAAATGCTCCGTTTAGGTGTCCCTAACTTTCTCGGGGACGGAAAAAGGGCCCGTCCCATCAGCACCGCTTAACCCCATCCGCCGTTAGCGCCCTGACACGCACCCAGGAGGACAAAACCTAACTGACAGGCTGGTCGCTGCGCAGGAGTGGTGACAGGGTGGCGAGGTCTTGCCGGGCGCGAATCCTACCGGGGCTCCGCAAGCCATCCCGGCAAGGATCTTGCCGGGATCCCAACCTTTAGTCTTCCGTCTTCTGATTATTGACTTGAATGCTTTCTTGACATTCTTGCACTTGCATTCAACTGTCCCCCGGCAGGCCTTGCCGCTGGTGTGGCTACAACCGTCCGTGCACAAGTATGGGGTACTAAACGACCCAAACTTTAGTACACCGACAAGTTCCTTAAGAAAAGTTTCTTCTGATGCATTTTCGTAAGAAGTTCCTTAAGGAAATTTTCTTAGGAAGCACTTTCTTAAGAACTTTATAAAGAAAAGTTTGTTCCGACGCATTTTCTTAAGAAGTTACCTAAGGAAATTTTCTTAGGAAGCAGTTTCTTAAGAAAAGTATCCTCCGACGCATTTTCGTAAGAAGTTTTGTAAGGAAATTTTCTTAGGAAGCACTTTCTTAAGAAGTTTCTTAAGAAAAGTATCTTCCGACGCATTTTCGTAATAAGTTTCTTAAGGAAATTATCTTAGGAAGCACTTTCTTAAGAAGTTCCTTAAGAAAAGTTTCTTCCGACGCAATTTCGTAAAAAGTTTCTTCAGGAATTTTTCTTAGGAAGTACTTTCTTAAGAAGTTTCGTAAGAAAAGTATCTTCTGACGCATTTTCGTAAAAAGTTTCTTAAGGAAATTTTCTTAGGAAGCACTTTCTTAAGAAAAGTTTGTTCCGGCACATTTTCTTAAGAAGTTTCCTAAGGAAATTTTCTTAGGAAGCAGTTTCATAAGAAAAGTATCCTCCGACGCATTTTCGCAAGAAGTTTCCTAAGGAAATTTTCTTAGGAAGCACTGTTATAAGAACTTTATTAAGAAAAGTTTGTTCCGACGCATTTTCTTAAGAAGTTTCCTAAGGAATATTTCTTAGGAAGCACTTTCTTAAGAAGTCCCTTAAGAAAAGTTTCTTCTGACGCAATTTCGTAAGAAGTTTCCTAAGGAAATTTTCTTAGGAAGCACTTTCTTAAGAAGTTTCTTAAGTAAAGTATCTTCCGATGCATTTTTGTAAGAAGTTTCTTTTGGAAATTTTCTTAGGAAGCACTTTCTTAAGACTTTCTTAACAAAATTTTGTTCCGACATATTTTCTTAAGAAGTTACCTAAGGATTATATCTTAGGAAGCACTTTCTTAAGAAGTTCCTTATGGAAAGTTTCTTCCGACGCAATTTCGTAAGAAGTTTCCTAAGGAAATTTTCTTAGGAAACACTTTCTTAAGAAGATTCTTAAGAAAAGTATCTTTCGATGCATTTTCGTAAGAAGTTTCTTAAGGAAATTGTCTTAGGAAGCACTTTCTTAAGAAGTTTCTTAAGAAAAGTATCTTCTGACTCATTTTCATAAGAAGTTTCTTAAGGAAATTTCATAAGAAATGTTTTTCCGACGCATTTTCTTAAGAAGTTTCCTATGGAAAGTTTCTTAGGAAGCAGTTTCATAAGAAAAGTATCCTCCGACGCATTTTCGTAAGAAGATTCCTAAGGAAATTTTCTTAGGAAGCACTTTCTTAAGAACTTTCTTAAGAAAAGTTTGTTCCAACTCATTTTCTTAAGAAGTTTCCTAAGGAATATTTCTTAGGTAGCACTTTCTGAAGAAGTCCCTTAAGAAAAAATTCTTCCGACGCAATTTCGTTAGAAGTTTCCTAAGCCAATTTTCTTAGGAAGCACTTTCTTAAGAAGGTTCTTAAGAAAAGTATCTTTCGATGCATTTTCGTAAGAAGTTTCTTAAGAAAAGTTTGTTTCGACGCATTTTGTTAAGAAGTTTCCTAAGGAAAGTTTCCTAGGAAGCACTTTCTTAAGAAGTTCCCTAAGAAAAGTTTCTTCCGATGCATTTTCGTAAGAAGTTTCTTAAGGAAATTTTCTTAGGAAGCACTTTCTTAAGAACTTTCTAAAAAAACAATTGTTCCGATGCATTTTCTTAAGATGTTACCTAAGGAAATTTTCTTAGGAAGCACTTTCTTAAGAAGTTTCTTAAGAAAAGTATCTTCCAGCGCATTTTCGTAAGAAGTTTCCTAAGGAACTTTTCTTAGGAAGCACATTCTTAAGAACTTTATTAAGAAAGGTTTGTTCCGATGCATTTTCTTAAGAGGTTTCATAAGGAAATTTTCTAAGGAAGCACTTTCTTAAGAAGTTCCTTAAGAAAAGTTTGTTCCGACGTATTTTCTTAAGAGGTTTCCTAAGGAAAAGTTTCCTAGGAAGCACTTTCTTAGGAAGTTCCTTAGGAAAAGTTTCTTCCGATGCAATTTCGTAAGAAGTTTCTTAAGGAAATTTTCTTAGGAAGTACTTTCTTAAGAAGTTTCGTAAGAAAAGTATCTTCTGGCGCATTTTCGTAAGAAGTTTCTTAAAGAAATTTTCTTAGGAAGCACTTTCTTAAGAACTTTCTTAAGAAAACTTTATTCTGACGCATTTTCTTAAGAAGTATCCTAAGGAATATTTCTTAGGAAGCATTTTTTTAAGAAGTTTCTTAAGAAAAGTATCTTCCGACGCATTTTCGTAAGAAGATTCTTAAGGAAATTTTCTTAGGAAGCACTTTCTTCAGAACTTTCTTAAGAAAAGTTTGTTCCGACGCATTTTCGTAAGAAGTTTCTTAAGGAAATTTTCCTAGGAAGCACTTTCTTAAGAAGTTCCTTAAGAAAAGTTTCTTCCAATCCATTTTCGTAAGAAGTTTCTTAAGGAAATTTTCTTAGGAAGCATTTTCTTAAGAAAAGTTTATTCCGACACATTTTCTTCAGAAGTTTCCTAAGGAAGTTTTCTTAGGAAGCAGTTTCTTATGAAAAGTATCCTCCGACGAATTTTCTTAAGAAGTTTCCTAAGGAAATTTTCTTAGGAAGCACTTTCTTAAGAACTTTCTTAAGAAAACTTTGTTCTGGCGCATTTTCTTAAGAAGTTTCCTAAGGAATATTTCTTAGGAAGCATTTTTTAAGAAGTTTCTTAAGAAAAGTATCTTCCGAAGCATTTTCGTAAGAAGTTTCTTAGGGAAATTTTCTAAGGAAGCACTTTCTTAAGAACTTTCTTAAGAAAAGTTTGTTCCGACCCATTTTCTTAATAGTTTCCCAAGTAAATTTTCTTAGGAAGCACTTTCTTAAGAAGTTCCTTAATAAAAGTTTCTTCCGACGCAATTTTGTAAGAAGTTTCTTAAGGAAATTTTCTTAGGATGCACTTTCTTAAGACGGTTCTTAAGAAAAGTATCTTCCGACGCATTTTCTTAAGAAAAGTATCTTTCGACGCATTTTCGTAGGAAGTTTCTTAAGAAAAATTTTCTTAGGAAGCACTTTCTTTAGAACTTTATTAAGAAAAGTTTGTTCCGACGCATTTTCTTAAGAAGTTTCCGCAGAAAATTTTCCTAGGAAGCACTTTCTTAAGAAGTTCCCTAAGAAAAGTTTCTTCCGACGCAATTTCGTGAGGAGTTTCTTAAGGAAATTTTCTTAGGAAGTACTTTCTTAAGAAAAGTTTGTTCCGACGCATTTTATTAAGAATTTAACTAAGGAAATTTCTTAGGAAGCAGTTTCATAAGAAAAGTATCCTCCGACGCATTTTCGCAAGAAGTTTCCTAAGGAAATTTTCTTAGGAAGCACTGTCCTAAGAACTTTATTAAGAAAAGTTTGTTCTTACGCATTTTCTTAAGAAGTTTCCTAAGGAATATTTCTTAGGAGGCACTTTCTTAAGAAGTCCCTTAAGAAAAGTTTCTTCCGACGCAATTTCGTAAGAAGTTTCCTAAGGAAATTTTCTTAGGAAGCACTTTCTTAAGAAGTTTCTCAAGAAAAGTATCTTCCAATGCATTTTCGTAAGAAGTTTCTTTCGGATATTTTCTTAAGAAGCTCTTAAGAAAATTTTGTTCCGGCGAATTTTCTTAAGAAGTTTCCTAAGGAAATTTTCCTAGGAAGCACTTTCTTAAGAAAAGTAGCTTCCGGTGCATTTTCGTAAGAAGTTTCGTAAGGAAATTTACTTAGGAAGCACTTTCTTAAGAACCTTCTTAAGAAAAGTTTGTTCCGACACATTTTCTTAAGAAGTTTCCCAAGTAAATTTTCTTAGGAAGCACTTTCTTAAGAAGTTCCTTAAGAAAAGTTTCTTCCGACACAATTTCGTAAGAAGTTTCTTACGGAAATTTTCTTAGGAAGCACGTTCTTAAGAAATTTCTTAAGAAAAGTATCTTCCGGTGCATTTTCGTAAGAATTTTGCTAAGGAAATTTTCTTAGGAAACACTTTCTTAAGAACTTTATTAAGAAAAGTTATTTCCAATGCATTTCCTTAAGAAGTTTCACAAGGAAATTTTCTAAGGAAGCAATTTCTTAAGAAGTTCCTTAAGAAAAGTTTATTCCGATGCATTTTCGTAAGAAGTTTCTTAAGGAAATTTTCTACAGAAGCACTTTCTCAAGAAGTTCCTTAAGAAAAGTTTATTCCGACCCATTTTCGTAAGAAGTTTCTTAAGGAACTTTTCTTAGGAAGCACTATCTTAAGAAAAGTATCTTCCGACGCATTTTCTTAAGAAGTTTCCAAAGGAAATTTTCTTAGGAAGCACTTTCTTAAGAAAAGTTTGTTCCGACTCATTTTCTTAAGAAGTTTCCTCTGGAATATTTCTTAGGAATCACTTTCTTAAGAAGTCTCTTAAGAAAAGTGTCTTCCGATGCATTTTCGTAAGAAGTTTCTTTCGGAAATTTTCTTAAGAAGCTCTTTCTTAAGAAAATTTTGTTCCGACACATTTTCTTAAGAAGTTTCCTAAGAAAATTTTCCTAGGAAGCACTTTCTTAAGAAAAGTAGCTTCCGGTGAATTTTCGAAAGATGTTTCGTAAGGAAATTTACTTAGGAAGCGCTTTCTTAAGAAGTCCCTTAAGAAAAGTTTCTTCCGACGCAATTTCGTAAGAAGTTTCCTACGGAAATTTTCTTAGGAAGCACTTTCTTAAGAAGTTTCTTAAGAAAAGTATCTTTCGATGCATTTTCGTAAGAGGTTTCTTAAGGAAATTTTCTTAGAAACTCTATCTTAAGAACTTTCTTAAGAAAAGTTTGTTCCGACGCATTTTCTTAAGAAGTTTCCTAAGGAAAGTTTTCCAGGAAGCACTTTCTTAAGAAGTTCCCTAAGAAAAGTTTCTTCCGATGCATTTTCGTAAGAAGTTTCTTAAGGAACTTTTCTTAGGAAGCACTTTCTTAAGAACTTTATTAAGAAAACTTTGTTCCGATTCATTTTCTTAAGAAGTTTCATAAGGAAATTTTCTAAGGAAGCCCTTTCTTAAGAAGTTCCTTAAGAAAAGTTTGTTCCGACGCATTTTCTTAAGAGGTTTCCTAAGGAAAATTTTCCTAGGAAGCACTTTCTTAGGATGTTCCTTAGGAAAAGTTTCTTCCGATGAAATTTCGTAAGAAGTTTCTTAAGGAAACTTTCTTAGGATGCACTTTGTGAAGAAGTTTCTTAAGAAAATTATCTTCCGACGCATTTTCATAGGAAGTTTCTTAAGGAAATTTTGTTAGGAAGCACTTTTTTAAGAACTTTCTTAAGAAAAGTTTGTTAAAATGCATTTTCTTAAGAAGTTTCCTAAGGAATATTTCTTAGGAAGCACCTACTTAAGATGTCCCTTAAGAAAAGTTTCTTCTTACGCAATTTCGTAAGAAGTTTCCTATGGAAATTTTCTTAGGAAGCTCTCTCTTAAGAAGTTTCTTAAGTAAAGTATATTCCGATGCATTTTCGTAAGAAGTTTCTTAAGGAAATATTCTTAGGAAGCTCTGTCTTAAGAACTTTCTTAAGAAAAGTTTGTTCCAATGCATTTTGTTAAGAAGTTTCCTAAGGAAATTTTCCTAGGAAGCACTTTCTTAAGAAGTTCCTTAAGAAAATTTTCTTCTGATGCATTTTCGTAAGAATTTTCTTAAGGAAATTTTCTTAGGAAGCACTTTCTTAAGAACTTTCTAAAGAAAAGTTTGTTCCGACGCATTTTCTTAAGAAGTTACCTAAGGAAATTTTCTTATGAAGCAGCTTCTTAAGAAAAGTATCCTCCGACGCATTTTCGTAAGAAGTTTCCTAAGGAAATTTCTTAGGAAGCACTTTCTTAAGAAGTTTCTTAAGAAAAGTATCTTCCGACGCATTTTCGTAATAAGTTTCTTAAGGAAATTATCTTAGGAAGCACTTTCTTAACAAGTTCCGTAAGAAAAGTTTCTTCCGACGCAATTTCGTAAGAAGTTTCTTAAGGAAATTTTCTTAGGAAGTACTTTCTTAAGAAGTTTCGTAAGAAAAGTATATTCTGACGCATTTTCATAAGAAGTTTCTGAAGGAAATTTTCTTAGGAAGCACTTTCTTAAGAAGAGTTTGTTTGGCGCATTTTCTTAAGAAGTTTCCTAAGGAAATTTTCTTAGGAAGCACTTTCATAAGAAAAGTATCCTCCGACGCATTTTCGCAAGAAGTTTCCTAAGGAAATTTTCTTAGGAAGCACTGTCTTAAGAACTTTATTGAGAAAAGTTTGTTTCGACGCATTTTCTCAACAAGTTTCCTAAGGAATATTTCTTAGGACGCAATTTCTTAAGAAGTCCCACAAGAAAAGTTTCTTCCAACGCAATTTTGTAAGAAGTTTCCTAAGGAAATTTTCTTAGGAAGCTCTTTCTTAAGAACTTTCTTGAGAAAAGTTTGTTCCGACGCATTTTCTTAAAAAGTTTCCTAAGGAAATTTTCCTAGGAAGCACTTTTTAAGAAAAGTAGCTTCCGGTGCATTTTCGTAAGAAGTTTCTTTAGGAAATTTACTTAGGAAGCACTTTCTTAAGAACCTTCGTAAGAAAAGTTTGTTCCGACACATTTTCTTAAGAAGTTTCCCAAGTAAATTTTCTTAGGAAGCACTTTCTTAAGAAGTTTCTTAAGAAAAGTATCTTCCGGCGCATTTTCGTTAGAAGTTTCGTATGGAAATTTTCTTAGGAAACACTTTCTTAAGAACTTTATTAAGAAAAGTTTGTTCCGATGCATTTCCTTAAGAAGTTTCATAAGGAAATTTTCTAAGGAAGCACTTTCTTAAGAAGTTCCTTGAGAAAAGTTTATTCCGATGCATTTTCGAAAGAAGTTTCTTAAGGAAATTTTCTACGGAAGCACTTTCTTAAGAAGTTCCTTCAGAAAAGTTTATTCTGACGCATTTTAGTAAGAAGTTTCTTAAGGAAATTTTCTTAGGATGCACTTTCTTAAGAAGTTTCTTAAGAAAAGTATCTTCTGGCGTATTTTCGTAAGAAGTTTCCTAAGGAAATTTTCTTAGTAAGCACTTTCTTTAGAACTTTATTAAGAAAAGTTTGTTCCGACGCATTGTCCTAAGAAGATTCCTGAGGAAATTTTCCTACGAAGCACTTTCTTAAGAAGTTCCTGAAGAAAACTTTCTTCCGATGCATTTTCGTAAGAAGTTTCTTAAGGAAATTTTCTTCGGAAGCACTTTCTTAAGATGTTCCTCAAGAAAAGTTTCTTCTGATGCATTTTCGTAAGAAGTTTCTTAAGGAAATTTTCTTAGGAAGCACTTTCTTAAGAACTTTCTATAGAAAAGTTTGTTCCGGCAAATTTTCTTAAGAAGTTACCTAAGGAAATTTTCTTAGGTAGTAGTTTCTTAAGAAAAGTATCCTCCGACGCATTTTCGTAAGAAGTTTCCTAAGGAAATTTTCTTAGGATGCACTTTCTTAAAAAACCTTTGTTCTGACGCATTTTCTGAAAAAGTTTCCTAAGGAATATTTTTTAGGAAGCATTTTTTTAAGGATTTTCTTAAGAAAAGTATCTTCCGACGCATTTTAGTAAGAAGTTTCTTAAGGAAATTTTCTTAGGAAGCACTTTCTTAAGAACTTTCTTAAGAAAAGTTTGTTCCGACACATTTTCTTAATAGCATCCAAAGTAAATTTTCTTAGGAAGCACTTTCTTAACAAGTTCCTTAAGAAAAGTTTCTTCCGGCACAATTTCGTAAGAAGTTTCTTAAGGAAATTTTCTTAGGAAGCACTCTCTTAAGAAGTTTCTTAAGAAAAGTATCTTCCGGCGCATTTTCGTTAGAAGTTTCCTAAGGAAATTTTCTTAGGAAACACTTTCTTAAGAACTTTATTAAGAAAAGTTTGTTCTGATGCATTTCCTTAAGAAGTTTCATAAGGAAATTTTCTAAGGAAGCACTTTCTTAAGAAGTTCCTTAAGAAAAGTTTATTCCGATGCATTTTCGTAAGAAGTTTCTTAAGGAAAATTTCTACGAAAGCACTTTCTTAACAAGTTCCTCAAGAAAAGTTTATTCTGACGCATTTTCGTAAGAAGTTTTTTAAGGAACTTTTCTTAGGAAGCACTTTCTTAAGAAAAGTTTGTTCTAACGCATTTTCTAAAGAAGTTTCCTAAGGAAATTTTCTTAGGTAGCAGTTTCTTATGAAAAGTATCCTCCGACGAATTTTCTTAAGAAGTTTCCTAAGGATATTTTCTTAGGAAGCACTTTCTTAAGAATATTTTTAAGAAAACTTTGTACTGACGCATTTTCTTAACAAGTTTCCTAAGGAATATTTCTTAGGAAGCAGTTTTTTAAGAAGTTTCTTAAGAAAATTATCTTCCGACGCATTTTCGTAAGAAGTTTCTTAAGGAAATTTTCATAGGAAGCACTTTCTTAAGAACTTTCTGAAGAAAAGTTTGTTCCGACACATTTTCTTAATAGTTTCCCAAGTAAATTTTCTTAAGAAGCACTTTCTTAAGAAGTTCCTTTAGAAAAGTTTCTTCCGACGCAATTTCGTAAGAAGTTTCCTAAGGAAATTTTCTTAGGATGCATTTTCTTAAGAAGTTTCTCAAGAAAAGTATCTTCCAACGGATTTTTATAGGAAGTTTCTTAAGGAAATTTTCTTAGGAAGCACTTTGTTTAGAAATTTATTTAGAAAAGTTTGTTCCGACGCATTTTCTTGAGAAGTTTCCTAAGGAAAGTTTCCTAGGAAGCACTTTCTTAAGTTCCTTAAGAAAAGTTTCTTCCAATTCATTATCGTAAGAAGTTTCTTAAGGAAATTTTCTTAGGAAGCACTTTCTTAAGAAAAGTTTATTCCGACACATTTTCCTAAGAAGTTTCCTAAGGAAATTTTCTTAGGAAGCAGTTTCTTATGAAAAGTATCCTCCGACGCATTTTCTGAAAAAGTTTCCTATGGAAATTTTCTTAGGAAGCACTTTCTTAAGAAATTTCTTAAGAAAACTTTGATCTGACGCATTTTCTTAAGAAGTTTCCTAAGTAATATTTCTTAGGAAGCATTTTTTAAGAAGTTTCTTAAGAAAAGTATCTTCCGACGCATTTTCGTAAGAAGTTTCTTAAGGAAATTTTCTTAGGAAGCACTTTCTTACGAACTTTCTTAAGAAAAGTTTGTTCCAACACATTTTCTTAATAGTTTCCCAAGTAAATTTTCTTAGGAGGCACTTTCTTAAGAAGTTCCTTAAGAAAAGTTTCTTCCGACGCATTTCGTAAGAAGTTTCTTAAGGAAAATATCTTAGGATGCACTTTCTTAAGAAGTTTCTTAAGAAAAGTATCTTTCGGTGCATTTTCGTAAGAAGTTTCCTAAGGAAATTTTCTTAGTAAGCACTTTATTTAGAACTTTATTAAGAAAAGTTTGTTCCGATGCATTGTCCTAAGAAATTTCCTAAGGAAATTTTCCAACGAAGCACTTTCTTAAGAAGTTCCTCAAGAAAACTTTCTTCCGATGCATTTTCGTAAGAAGTTTCTTAAGGAAATTTTCTTAGGAAGCACTTTCTTAAGAAGTTGCTTAAGAAAAGTTTCTTCTGATGCATCTTCGTAAGAAGTTTCTTAAGGAAATTTTCTTAGGAAGCACTTTCTTAAGTACTTTCTAAAGAAAAGTTTGTTCCGACGCATTTTCTCATGAAGTGTCCTAAGGAAATTTTCTTAGGAAGTAGTTTCTTAAGAAAAGTATCCTCCGACGCATTTTCTGAAAAAGTTTCCTAAGGAAATTTTCTTAGGAAGCACTTTGTTAAGAACTTTCTTAAGAAAACTTTGTTCTGACGCATTTTCTTAAAAAGTTTCCTAAGGAATATTTTTTAGGAAGCATTTTTTTAAGGAGTTACTTAAGAAAAGTATCTTCCGACGCATTTTCGTAAGAAGTTTCTTAAGGAAATTTTCTTAGGAAGCACTTTCTTAAGAACTTTCTTAAGAAAAGTTTGTTCCGACAGATTTTCTTAATAGTTTCCCAAGTAAATTTTCTTAGGAAGCACTTTCTTAAGAAGTTCCTCAAGAAAAGTTTCTTCCGACGCAATTTCATAAGAAGTTTCTTAAGGAAATGTCGGTGTACTAAAACTGGGTCCTTTAGTACCCCGTACTTGTGCACGGACAGTTGTAGCCATACCTATGGCAAGGCCTGCCGGGAGGCAGCCGTATGCTAGTCCATAAAGTCAAGGAGGCAACAATATCAAGAAGACGTACAAGTTGCAGCTCAAGATAGAAGACCGAAGGCTGGAGCCCCGACAAGATCTTGCCGGGATGGCTCGTGGCCCCGGCAAGGCTCACACCCGGCAAGACCCCGCCACTCTGTCACCGCCCCAGTGTAGCGACTAGCTTGTCATTTAGCTGTTGTCCTCCTGGGTGCGTGTCAGGGAGTTAACGGCGTTAGGGTTAAGCGGTGTTGATGGGACGGCTTCTTTTCCCATCTCCAAGACGCTAAGGGACACCTCAACGGAGCATTTAATGTTCTTGTCCTAAACTGTCAGTGTTAGGTATGATAACACTGTAGTTACTTTTACACCTCATGTACGCACTGTACGCCACTGTTGGTGACCCCTTCGAGAGTATAAAAGGAGGCCCAAGGCGTAGCTACAGGGGAGGGGGGCTCCTAGCTATTCCGTATGTGTAGCGGCTGTTTACTGTAGCGCTCCCAGAACTTGAGCCAAAACTCAACTAATCAAACCAAAGCAGGAGTAGGGTTTTACGCATCTTTGCGGCCCGAACCTGGGTAAAATCCCTGCGTGTTGATTACTGGATCTGCTCTTTGTGCAAACCTTCTCCCTGCCGAGTCGTAAAGGGATCCTCTCGATCCCATAGGTGTCGTTTCTCCTACATCTTTGGCGCGCCAGGTAGGGGAAAGAAGGTTGCGTGAACCTGATCTAGCGATCAGCGCGCCAGTTCTTCATCATCTTCGTCGCCATGGCCCCCAAGAGGAAGGGTTTCACAACGGTTGGACCATCCACGTCCGCTGCACCTGTGCTTACACGCATGGGCGACGGTGTCGACGCGGGTGGAGGAGGTAGAGATCCAGAGCTTCCACGACGCTCTGGTGATCATAGCCAGGCGAGCGGCGTCATTCACGCCGACAGATCCAGGGATGGAGCTCTACTGCCAGCAGGCGGTGCAGCAAACTCCAGAGACGGAAGAGCGCCTTCCAAGACACCCACACCGGCGCACACACCGCGACCTTCCCAGGGCATGCGCGATGAATGTCGCCGTGATGTTGGTGGGTCTGGGCGTCCCCATGGAAAATCTCCTGAGCATCATCCTCGGGATGTGCGAGACCAATATGCACGTCCACAAGCTGGTGGAAGCGGCGTACGGTCGCTGGACCGTGATGTTTCTCCTTCCAACTTAGTTGGGAGTCAGAGCACCTCACGTTCCTCGCACCTGTCGCCACCGCCTACACGAGCAGAAGCGTTGGCACGTGCACAGCTGCTTCTGAACTTTCCTCCTGCTGCGGACAAGCTCAAAGAATGGAGAGCTGCCATTCAGAGCCTCGTTGGCCTCGCCAACGAAGATAAGCCGGAGCAGGTGGAGCCCTCGCGGCGACAGTCCATTGAGCCAGCATGCGTCGGTGGTGAGAAGACTGTAGGCGGTACAACTACGGTGTACTCTCCCCCACAACGGCAACAGCGGTCGTTGACTCGATGGGTCGACACCCGTGATGACGATTCCACGGCGTCGTCCGACCCGCGAACTCGCCGTGATCAACGTCAAGTTCTTCGGGAGCGAGGCAAGGAAGACGCTCGAACCACCATCGAGCGGCGGCGGGAAGCGCGCTATCAGTCTGACAAGCGCTTAGGGCCTACTGTAGACAAACCAGCGCCAGGGTATCATGTCGATCTACCTTATGAGGTAGGTTGTCCAGCGTTTACCCGTGAGCTGCGGCGAGTCCAGTGGCCCAATTCCCGCACGTTCAAGGCGGAGGTCCCGGAGAAATATGACGGCAAGACCCATCCGTCGGAGTTCCTGAGCATCTACACCATTGTGGTGCAGGCTGCCGGGGCTCGTGACGACAAGATACTCACCAACTACTTCCCGTTGGTGCTTAAGCCCAACGTCAGGTCGTGGTTGATGCATTTGCCGGAGAATTCCATTTCTTCCTGGGCAGACATGTGTCACGAGTTTGTTGGCGCCTTTACCGGAGGCCACCAAGCTCCTGGCCAAGAAAGTGACTTGCATCTCATCCCCCAGAAGGAGGGCGAAACCTTGCGCAAGTACATCCAGAGATTCAGCCAAATACATCACAACATCCCAGACGTTCATCCTGCCGCTGTTGTCAGCGCGTTCCATTAGAACATGCGCAGCTGCAGGATGCGGGAAGAGCTGGCGATGAACAAGGTCAGGGATGTTGCCGAGCTTTATGCTCTGGCAGATAAGTGTGCTCGAGCCGAAGAAGGGAGAAGGCTCCCTGGCGAGGACGCTAGCGCAGGGGCCGACTCGGATGATGAAGATGCTACCGCCCCGGCAAAGAAGGGTCGGCGGCGCAACAGGAAGCGCAAGGGCAAAGCCATGCTTGCTGTCGAGGGATCCGGCAACCCCGGCACCGCCAAGAAGGCCAAGGTTGACGACCCCGGCAAGGATGTTGCCGGGTGCGCTTCTTGCCAGGCCTTGGCGGCTGCCGACAAACCAGACGGTTCCGGCAAGCAGTACTGCAAAATCCATCGCACCAAGGGCCATGACCTTCAGGACTGCCGGCAAGTTGAGCAGCTTGTCAAGAAGCAGAAAGCCGAATACGAGAGGCGAGACAAGGAGAAGGCCTAGGATGGCGCGGAGGGTTCTGGCAAGAAGCGTGGTGGCCGAGGAGGTCGCCGCGGCAAGGCCAAGCAACAGAAGGACCGGCCCGCCGAGGCCGCGACAAGCAAGAGGGGGGTGATGATGACATTGAGGAGGACGACGAGTCCAGTGAGCAAGAGTTCCAGAAAGCTACGGATATGATGTGTGTTGACGGAGGTGCTTCCTTGCATTCCTCCCACCGCCAACTTAAACAGTGGGCGCGTGAAGTGAATGCGACAGAACCATCTGTCGGCGCCCGAAAACCGTTGAAGTGGTCCAGCACGCCTATCATTTTTGACATTGAGGATCATTCTAATCGCACAACTGCGGTCGGCTGTTTGCCGTTGTTGGTTTGACCAACGATTCACAACCTCAAGGTGATAAAATGTTAGTTGATGGCGGGGCCGGTTTGAATTTAATATCACCTGAAGTGATTAAGAGGCTGCAAATTCCTGATGAAGATCTCGAGGAAACGGGCACATTTCAGGGGGTCAATCCAGGAAGGAGCCAGCCCAAGGGAAAGATCACGCTGCCGGTGACATTTGGCAGCGACCTGAACTTCAGGACAGAGAAGATTGTGTTTGACGTCGCCAAGATTCCATTGCCATATAATGGGATCCTTCGCCGCCCAGTGCTGGCCAAGTTTATGGCGGCATCACACTACACCTACAATACATTGAAGATGCTCGGGCCGATAAGTGTCATCACTGTCAACTCCGATAAGAAAGATGCGCTTGTCTGCACCGATCAACTCTACCGGGAGGCAGTTGCAGCATCTGCCGCCAAGGCACTTGCTCCTGCCGCTGAAGCTCCCGGGGGGAAGAAGACCGGTAAGACCTCTCGCACACACTCCGGCAAGCGCACCTCCTCGGAGTGTTGCGCTCCTGTTGAGGATGTGCCAGAGAGCTCCACCGGCAAGAGCAAGAAGTCCAAGGCAGCTCCGCCAGAGACTAAGAAGGTGCCCGCCAAGGAAGATGGTACGGGAGGGACTTTCACCATAAGTTCCACCCTTGACAGCAAATAGGAAAGCGCGCTCGTTGCCTTCCTGCGGGCAAATGTCGATGTGTTTGCATGGCAACCATCTGACATCCCCGGTGTTCCCAGGGAGGTGATTGAGCACCACGTTGCCGTCTGTCCACACGCGCGGCCCGTCAAGCAGAAGGTCAGGAAGTAAGCTTTGGAGCGGTAACAGTTTATTGCCGAGGAAATCAAGAAATTAGAAGCGGCAGGCTTGGTTAGAGGAGTACTTCATCCAACGTGGTTGGCCAATCCAGTTGTAGTGCGCAAGGCGAATGGGAAATGGAGGCTATGTATTGACTATACAGATATCAATAAAGCCTGTCCAAAAGACCATTTTCCCTTGCCGCGCATCGACCAGATTGTGGACTCCACTGCCGGCTGCGACTTGCTGTCATTCCTTGACGCCTATTCAAGGTATCATCAAATTTTCATGGCCAAGGAAGACGAAGAGAAGACCGCATTTATCACCCCATGTGGTACATATTGCTTTTTGCGTATGCCTTTCGGGTTGAAAAGTGTTGGTTCTAAGAGCAGCCCAGATTGGTTTTGAGCCTCAGCTACGTAGAAATATGGATGCTTGTATGGATGATATAGTGGTCTAGACCAAGGACAAGGCAACTCTCATATCTGATTTAGAAGAGACGTTTGCAAATCTGCGCAAGATCAAATTAAAGCTCAACCCTGAGAAGTGTGTGTTTGGCATTCCATCTGGCAAGCTCCTCGGGTTCTTTGTGTCTCAACGTGGAATTGAAGCAAATCCCGACAAGATCAAAGGAATTGAGCAAATTGAAGCACCAAGACGTGTCAAAGATGTGCGTCGTCTTGCCGGCTGCGTTGCTGCCCTTAGTAGGTTTATCTCCAAATCTGCTGAGCGCGCCCTGCCATTTTTCAAAATTTTGAAGAAGGCAGGTCCAATGAAATGGACTCCGGAAGCGGAGGCAGCGCTACAAGATTTGAAGAGGTACCTCTCCTCTCCGCCGGTACTAGTTGCACCAAGACCGCAAGAGCCGTTGCTGCTATATCTAGCGGCAACAAATCAAGTGGTAAGTGATGCGCTAGTGGCGGAGAGAGAAGCCGACGAAGAAGCAGCGGCAGCGGCAGGGCCGTCAAGCGACCAGCCGGGATCTTCCCCGGTAGAGTCTGGTGCCGGCAAGACGGGATCTGCGCAGTCAGATGAAGCAACACAGAAGAAGAAGATGGAGCAGCGCCCGGTCTATTTTTTCAGCTCCCTTTTATAGAGGGCTAGGTCAAGATATTCTGGTTTGCAGAAGTTGCTCTTCGGCCTCCTTATGGCCTCGAGCAAGCTGCGCCATTACTTCCAAGCACACGAGATCACCGTTGTCACTCGCTTTCCATTGCAGCGGATTTTGCGGAACCCAGATGCTACCGGCAGGATTGTAGAGTGGGCTTTGGAACTGTCAAGCTTTGGTCTCCAGTTTGAAAATACTTCGACCATCCAGAGCAGAGCCTTGGCAGAGTTCATTGCAAAATGGACCCCAATGCCAGATGAAGAAGTTCCAGAGTCAACTCTCCCCGGCAAGGAATCAAATCAAGAGTGGATCATGTATTTTGATGGGGCTTTCTCGCTGCAAGGCGCCGGTGCTGGCGTGCTGCTTGTCGCACCCACCGGAGAGCACCTCAAATACGTGATTCAGATGCACTTTCCCCGGGAGAGATCGACAAACAATACTGCGGAGTATGAAGGGCTGCTTGCCGGTCTCAGGATCGCGGCAGACCTTGGAATCAAGAAACTCGTCATCAGGGGTGATTCTCAGCTTGTTGTCAAGCAAGTTAATAAAGATTATCAAAGCCCATTGATGGAAGCCTATGTAGATGAAGTGAGGAAGTTGGAAGAGCGTTTTGAAGGCTTGCAAATGGAGCACGTTCCTCGTGCGGAAAACAGCATTGCTAATGGCCTGTCAAAATGCGCTGCTCTCAAGTTACCTGTGGAACCAGGAACTTTTGAGTTTCGATTGACTCAACCATCCGTGACACCATTGATGGGACAAGAGAAAAGAAGAAAGTTGAGTTCCGGCAAGTACTTCCCGGCAGAGCTCCCAGAAGCCGCCGGCAAGGAGGTTGCCGGGAACGATGACAAGCTTGCCGGAGAGCGACAGGCTCCGACAGAGCCTCAAGCTCTTGCCGTCGAGACAAACGCTCCCGCCAAGCTTGCCGGGGGACAGCAGGCTCCGGCAGGGCTCCAAGCCTTTGCTGTCGAGACAAATGCTTCCCCGGCAGAGGACAAGCATTTAGTCCTTGTCGTTGAGCCTCAAGCTCCGGCATGGGCACAGCACATCGTCCATTTCCTTCAGACAGGAGAGCTCCCTGAGGAACAGGAAGAAGCAGAGAGAGTAGCCCGTCGGTCTAAAATATACCAGTTTGTGGACAATGTCATGTACAGAAAGAGACCGAATGGTGTGAAATTGAAGTGCATTCCTCGGGAGGATGGACTGGAGCTATTGGCAGAGATACATGGAGGCATATGTGGCTCTCACAAAGGATCAAGAGCACTTGCCGGTAAGGCATTCCGGCAAGGTTTCTTTTGGCCCACCGCCCTCCAGGATGCAACTGCGCTAGTAACCAAGTGTGAAGCATGCCAGTTTCATTCAAAGAAATTGCATCAACCAGCTCAGGCTCTTCAGACAATTCCTCTCTCCTGGCCCTTTTCGGTCTGGGGGCTCGACATCTTGGGCACTTTCCCCCGTGCTGTCGGGGGCTTTGAGTACTTGTACGTCGCTATCGACAAGTTCACAAAGTGGCCAGAAGTGGAAGCAGTGAGGAAGGTGACAGCACAGTCAGCCGTCAAGTTCTTCAAGGAAATAGTTTGCCGCTTTGGTGTACCCAACAGGATCATCACCGACAACGGCACACAATTCACTAGCAACACCTTCATGCAGTATGTCCAAGACCTTGGCGGCAAGATTTGTTTTGCTTCCGTTGCTCACCCTAGGAGCAACGGCCAGGCGGAAAGGGCTAACGCTGAGGTGTTGCGAGGTCTCAAGACAAGAACTTTCGACAAGCTGCGGAAGGTGCTGGACTGATGAGTTGCCGGTGGTTCGTTGGTCAATCAGGACGACACCGAATCGAGCCACCGGCCAGACACCCTTCTCCCTAGTCTATGGGGCAGAAGCAGTTCTCCCCACGGAACTCATATACGGGTCACCTCGAGTGCTCGCTTATGATGAGCTCGAGCAAGAGCAACTGCGGCAAGATGACGCTGTGCTCCTTGAGGAGAATCGTCTCCAGGCTGCTGTGCGAGCTGCACGCTACCAGCAAGCTTTGCGCCACTACCATAGCCGCAAGGTTCATGCCCGGAGTCTTGAGGAAGGCGACCTTGTTCTTCGGCGCGTTCAGTCGGCCAAGAATTCCCACAAGTTGACGCCGAAGTGGGAAGACCCTTATCGGGTAGTACGAGTCACCAGGCCTGGCGCAGTCCGCCTGGAGACCGAAGATGGCATTCCGGTGAGCAACTCCTGGAATATCGAACATCTTCGCAAGTTCTATCCATAAGGCGCGGTTGCCGGGTGTCCCGGCAACCACCTTTTGTACAAGTCTTGCCGCTGATGCATGTAATCCTTTGTACAAAGCCAGGCGCAGACCCTGTGCATAGTTAAATAAAGCCTAAGTGTTTTACAGTTCTTGTCGATTTGCATGTTTACTTATATGCATGTTTATCTAAGATATTGTATTACACTTATACCCGGCAAGTACTAACGAACCGCCAAGGTTCCATATCTCTATTTTCTCTTCTTTCTTTTTCTCAAAGGACAGAAGGTTACCTCGCGTGCAAGTTTGCCGGGGGGAATGGTGGTATGGATACCGACAGGCGACGTTCAAGGAAAACATCTTGCCGGAAAGAGTACGGCAACTAAAAGCTAAGTTGCCAAAACTTTACACAAATTTTTGTGTTGTTATTCTCCTTGAACGATTCCAACTCTTGTATGGAAAACCTGCACGCGAAGGAACCTTGCTGTGATTGGTTGCACCCTTACTCTGTTTTCGAGTCCGCTCAACAGTTTAGGTGGTTGCACTGAAAACACCGAGGTCTCTTGCCGGTAGCGGCCCCGCCAGCAGGCTGCTAAAGTCCCACACCTAGCGCTCGCGGCAAGGGTGTGCGCGCCGGCAAGTTTCCAGTCAAGCATAGGGCGAATACATACAGAGAGAAATTAAGCAAGGGGAATAACATAGCATTCATCCAGAGCATAGCAAGTTATATTACATCGATCTTGCCGAGATTCTAACATAAGATAAATTGTTCTTGGCATGGGTGGCGGCGAGGAATAAGGCAGCTAATCCCGGCGATCGCCTTCAACCCTCTTGACTTGGCTTACGCTGTCGACGATGGGCGCGACAAGTTCTTCTGCCGCCTTGAGATCTGCATCTTTTGGCAGGTGGTCAAGGACGTTGGCGAGGTTGATGCCGGGGTTCCTATGCACCACTTTGACGAGCACCTTGCGGAGGGCGGCCTGGCAGAGTTTCCGCGACTCGCTGGCCAGATGGGTCGCTCGATCAGATTGGAGTTGCTCCAAAGCTTCAAGCACGCGGTCGAAGAACATGGTTACCTTGACGCTCGTGGGCACCCTGTCATCAGAAGAGTACCTAAAGCCCTGCAGGCCCATGACGGACAGTTGTGCGGCAAGCCTCTCCGCGACGTCGACGAGCTTTTCAGTCCAGATCTGCACGCCTTGCACATAGTCGTTGTGGACGACGGCGGCGCTCTTGACCAGCTCCTCCTCATTCCGGAGATTCATGATCAGGGTCTTCTCGCGAACTTCCGCGGCCTCAAGAGTCTCCTTCAGCGTGGATAACTTCAGCTTCAGATCAGTGATGGATTCATTGGCTGAAGAAAGCTGTTTGGTCTTGTCGGATATGGTGACCTGCATCTCCATCAGGCTATGGAGAGCTTTGTCTCTTTCAGTCTCGAGTGTTGAGATCTTCTTGCCGTGTTCCTCAAGATCTGCCTCCAGCTTCTTCACCCTATCGGCAAGCTCATCCTTGGCGGCCTCTGCAGCCTTGGCGGCATCGTCGGCCTCCTTCAGCTTGCCGGCATGATCTACAGTCAGAGCTTCGAGTGCCTCTTTGTGCTTCAGCTCCAGATCCTGGGTCCGCTGCGCGACAAGCCTTTCGATCTCCTTGTCCTTGGTGCGGAG
Organism: Elymus sibiricus; assembly: GCA_039707655.1. NCBI lineage: Eukaryota > Viridiplantae > Streptophyta > Magnoliopsida > Poales > Poaceae > Elymus > Elymus sibiricus. The sequence continues at coordinate 41,106,135 of CM077665.1, read as the reverse complement.
CTTGTCGGCAAGCACCTTCTCGCGAGCGGTGAGGTCATCATCGTGAGCCTCAAGCCTGACACGAGCTCTCTCAAGCGTGCTTCCTCTGTGGCGGCCTGTTGTTTGGCATCTTCCTGGGCCTTCTCAACATCGGATTGCCTCATGAGGAGCTCGTTCCACCTTTTGCTCAACTGTTCTTGGCCCGTCTTCAACTCTTGGAAGGCTTCGGCAAACCAGGCTTGCGTTTCCTCAACGCGTTTCTGGAAATCTGCCTCCACCTTATCGGCAACCGCCGCCCTGGAGTCTAGTTTGTCTTTCCGGGCGCGGTGGAGTGCTTGGAGCTTCTGGTAGTTGTCGCCCATGGCCTTGAGGAGTTTCTCTTCTTCAGATTTGCTGCTACTGGCGCTTGGTTCATCAACGACCTCAAGCCTGGCAGCGGCGATGGCGTCTTCATCAAAGACTTCCCCTTCAGTTGGCGCCCTGGTGTTTGCCGTGCCCGGAATGCTGACGAACAGGTTGTCGCCGACCTTGAGGTACTTGCTTGATGAGGGAGGAGCATCGGATGTTGACGGCTGATCCTCAGCAGCCGCCTCACCGGCAGCTGGTGGCTCTGTGGCCGGTGTAGCGCCTGGCGCTCCTGCGGCAGGAATGCCGTCAGTACGGTCACTGGCCTCCTCGCCGGCCCCCTCAACAGACTCCTTGCTGGCCTCTTCATGTGCAGCCTTGGCGGCCTCGTCAGCGGCGGCAGCCTTGGTGGCCTCATCAGCGGCAGCAGCCTTGGCGGCTTTGGCGGCAACACTCTTGGCGGCCTCTTCAGCGGCAATCCTGTCGGCCTCGGCGGCAGCATCCCTGGCGGTCTCCTCGATGACGGTGTCAACATCCATTTGTTCCACCGAGGGAATGCCTGAAGGCCAAGAAAACAAATCAAAATGAGATTGAGGAGGAAGTTCAAGAAGACAAAAAGAAGAACAGAATAACAAGTACATGTATCAACATTGGTTGCAGGCGTAGATCAGCCAGTGCCCGTGTTTGCCGGCTCTTCCTCGTCGCGATAAAGCACGCTAGAGGAAGTCCTTGTCGGAGATCCATCTCTAGGCAGTGTAGCTGATGGAGGCGGCACATCAGAGGCGGCCTCTGATGGTTCTCCTTGTCGCTGCTCTCCTCCTGCATGCCTGGTGATGTCAGCAGTAAAGATGCACACCCCGGCACTGGCCAGCAGAAAGTGAGTAGCAAACTCACGCTGGGGGTTGAGCCGGGGGCTGCGTCGTGGGCTGGGCCCCGGGCTGATGGTGACCGTCTCTGGCGCACCTGAGGTGCTTGCTGGCGGCTCTTCGCTCGTCGAAGTCCTCGCCCTCTTCGCTATCCTCTGCGCCAAGGTTTCCATATCCCTGCGGAAACAGACCAAGACAAAAGCAAATGGGTTAAGTAAAACCAGAAACTCAAAAAGCAAAGGATGCGATAAGATCCTTACTCCTCTTCTTCTTCTCCCGAGCTGAGGGCAGAGAGGTCGAAGGCGACTTCTGTCATGGTGCCCGTGGGAGGAGGTGGAGGGGTGCTCCTGGGTCGCTTGGCTGCGGCAGGCGCAGGTTGCTGATGAGCTCCTTGCCGCTGCGTGGCCTTGCCGGCCGCCCCCTTGCCGGGGGCTGCACTACTTGAGGAAGCTTGGCGAGCCGGGACCCCAGAAGCGGCGCTCCGAAGGACGCGCATACTCCTTGGCTTAAGAGTCGGGGCCTCCTCGAGCAGTTCCTCCTTGGCTGTGTCATCGGCAGGATGGCCCCCGGCAGATGTGCCGCCCTGCTCCTCAGTGGTCTTGCCCTGCCCGGCAAGATTCTCGTCTGGCAGCGTTTCCCCTCCGCTTGTTTCCTCTTCCACGAAGCCGGCGCTGCTGGCCTCCGCGGCAAGATTTGCTTCCTCCGCCCTGCTGGCAATGTATGCCACTTCCTGCTCAGTGGTGGCACGGACGAGCCCCTCTTCTTCGCGGATGGCCCTCTCCGTCAGATTATCAAAGAATTGCTGCACTTGATCTTAAGGTGGCTCGATCCAAGTCGCATCAAGGCTGTGAGCGTCAAACGTCGGCATCATGGCGATGATTGGACCTAGAGCAGAGTTGTTGCAAAGAGGAATTATGCTTCTCGGCAGCCTGCATAGCACATCGCCCTTGAACAGTTTCTGGCAGAGGGCTGCGTGCTGCATGAACGTCAAATTGCCATTCAGGCCGGGGCGCAGCCTCATGATGTCCGCCGCGTTCTTGAATGCCCAGGGTGGCCTTCCTTTGTTCTGCAGAGGGGCAATGCGCCGGCGAAGGAAATCGGCGCCTATCATGTCTACCGTGAGCCCGGCAGCTCTGAGGCGATGGATTCTGGTAGTGGCGACTGTGAACTTCCCATCTTCAGGATCGAGGGCGCTCCAGTCATTGCTGTCACTATCTTCGTCTGCCGCGGCAAGCAGAAAGGTTGGACTTCTGATTTCTCTGTCTCCCGAACCCAGCACCATCTGGCCCGCCATTCATCCCACTTCTCGCGGAAGGCCCCGTCTGGGTAGACCTCCTTGTTTCCTGGCCGTGGGATCCAAGCGATGGAACCAGAAAGGGCCTCGCCTTTTTGGATACGGGGAATGAAGTAATGGCGAAAAAGGGCGGTGCTAGGAACTACTCCGGCAAAGTTTTCGCAAAGGTGAGCGAAAACTGACATGCACGTCATGGCATTCGGCGTGAAATCCAAAAGTTGGAAGCCGTAGGTGAGCATGATGTCGTTGAAGAAATCAGAGAAAGGGGGGCAGAGTCCGCAGTAGAAGCAATCGGCAAAGAAGTGGTATTTGTTTGGGCCGCCCCCAGAAGAACCTGGACTCACGGCGGTGGCCGGATGCGCTGTCGTCTCCGTCGCCCACATGAACTGATACCGCTCCTTCAGAGCGCCCGCGTCGAGCACCGGCGGGAAGACGACGTGCTCCTTCCGCATCTTCGCCATCTTGCTCTTCGAGACGGCGGCGTCCACCTCCTTGCCCCTGCTTTCTTTGGGCGGCATGGCGGCTATGGGGGATGGAGGCTGAAGGCGGAGAGGGCATGGAAGCGGCGAGGGAGTGGGAGGAAGCTCTGCTTTGGGCTCGAAGAGGAGGATGGCGGCGATTCCTAGATTGGAAGAAACAAGAGGTAAATGAGCAGCGCCTCTGCGGATTCCTTCTTATGGGGAGAACGCGAGGTTGCCTCTTTACTAAAATAATATTGAAACGCTTCACGAGCGCGCTGCTGTAACGGCCGCGCCGCGCACGTCCCCCACGTCCCGCATTCAATGGGCGTCGTGGGCGGCGTAGTAAAAGGAATGATTACGGTGGATAACTCCTGCCACGCATGCCCGTGCACTGTTTTGGGCCTGGCCCAACAACGCCTCGCACCCGTGTATGGCCCAGGCCCGGGGGCTCCTGTCGGTGTACTAAAACTGGGTCCTTTAGTACCCCGTACTTGTGCACGGACAGTTGTAGCCATACCTGCGGCAAGGCCTGCCGGGAGGCAGCCGTATGCAAGTCCATAAAGTCAAGGAGGCAACAATATCAAGAAGACGTTCAAGTTGCAGCTCAAGATAGAAGACCGAAGGCTGGAGCCCCGGCAATATCTTGCCGGGATGGCTCGTGGCCCCGGCAAGGCTCACACCCGGCAAGACCCCGCCACTCTGTCACCGCCCCAGTGTAGCGACTAGCTTGTCATTTAGCTGTTGTCCTCCTGGGTGCATGTCAGGGAGTTAAAGGGTTTTAGGGTTAAGCGGTGCTGATGGGACGGCTTCTTGTCCCATCTCCAAGACGCTAAGGGACACCTCAACGGAGCATTTAATGTTCTTGTCCTAAACTGTCAGTGTTAGGTACGATAACACTGTAGTTACTTTTACACCTCATGTACGCACTGTACGCCACTGTTGGTGACCCCTTCGAGAGTATAAAAGGAGGCCCAAGGCGTAGCTACAGGGGAGGGGGGCTCCTAGCTATTCCGTATGTGTAGCGGCTGTTTACTGTAGCGCTGCCAGAACTTGAGCCAAAACTCAACTAATCAAACCAAAGCAGGAGTAGGGTTTTACGCATCTTTGCGGCCCGAACCTGGGTAAAATCCCTGCGTGTTGATTGCTGGATCTACTCTTTGTGCAAACCTTCTCCCTGCCGAATCGTAAAGGGATCCTCTCGATCCCATAGGTGTCGTTTCTCCGATAGGAAATTTTCTTAGGATGCACTTTCTTAAGAAGTTTCTTAAGAAAAGTATCTTCCGACGCATTTTTGTAGGAAGTTTCCTAAGGAATTTTTCTTAGGAAGCAATTTCTTAAGAAGTTTCTCAAGAAAAGTATCTTCAGACGCATTTTCGTAATAAGTTTCTTAAGGAAATTATCTTAGGAAGAACTTTCTTAAGAAGTTCCTTAAGAAAAGTTTCTTCCGACGCAATTTCGTAAGAAGTTTCTTAAGGAAATTTTCTTAGGAAGTAGTTTCTTCTGACGCATTTTCGTAATAAGTTTCTTAAGGAAATTATCTTAGGAAGAACTTTCTTAAGAAGTTCCTTAAGAAAAGTTTCTTCCGACGCAATTTCGTAAGAAGTTTCTTAAGGAAATTTTCTTAGGAAGTACTTTCTTCTGACGCATTTTCATAAGAAGTTTCCTAAGGAAATTTTCTGAGGAAGCATTCTTAAGAAAAGTATCTTCCGACGCATTTTCGTAATAAGTCTCATAAGCAAATTATCTTAGGAAGCACTTTCTTAAGAAGTTCCTTAAGAAAAGTTTCTTCCGACGGAATTTCGTATGAAGTTTCTTAAGGGAATTTTCCTAGGAAGTACTTTCTTCTGACGCATTTTCGTAAGAAGTTTCTTAAGGAAATTTTCTTAGGAAGCACTTTCTTAAGAAAAGTTTGTTCCGACGCATTTTCTGAAGAAGTTTCCTAAGGAAATTTTCTTAGGAAGCGGTTTTTTTATGAAAAGTATCCTCCGACGAATTTTCTTAAGAAGTTTCCTAAGGAAATTTTCTCAGGAAGCGGTTTCTTAAGAAAAGTATCCTCCGACGCATTTTCGCAAGAAGTTTCCTAAGGAAATTTTCTTAGGAAGCACTGTCTTAAGAACTTTATTAAGAAAAGTTTGTTCCAACGAATTTTCTTTAGAAGTTTCCTAAGGAATATTTCTTAGGAAGCACTTTCTTAAGAAGTCCGTTAAGAAAAGTTTCTTCTGACGCAATTTCGTAAGAATTTTCTTAGGAAGCACTTTCTTAAGAAGTTTCTTAAGAAAAGTATCTTCCGATGCATTTTCGTAAGAAGTTTCTTTAGGAAATTTTCTTAGGAAGCTCTTTCTTAAGAACTTTCTTAATAAAAGTTTGTTCCGATGCATTTTCTTAAGAAGTTACCTAAGGAAATTTTCCTAGGAAGCACTTTCTTAAGAAAAGTAGCTTCCGGTGCATTTTCGTAAGAAGTTTCTTAAGGAAATTTACTTAGGAAGCACTTTTTTAAGAACCTTCTTAAGAAAAGTTTGTTCCGACACAATTTCGTAATAAGTTTCTTAAGGAAATTTTCTTTGGAAGCACTTTCCTATGAAGTTTCTTAAGAAATGTGTCAGAAACGACACCTATGGGATCGAGAGGACCCCTTTACGATTCGGCAGGGAGAAGGTTTGCACAAAGAGCAGATCTAACGATCAACACGCGGGGATTTTACCCAGGTTCGGGCCGCTGAGAAGCGTAAAACCCTACTCCTGCTTTGGTTTGATTAGACGTGTTCTAGCTCAAATTTTGGGAGCGCTACAGTAAACAGCTGCTACGCATGCAGAATCGGCCAGAGAAGAAGCTCCCCCTGTAGCTGCACCTTGGGCCTCCTTTTATACCTTCGAAGGGGTCGCCAACAGTGGTGCACAGGGCATACATGAGGTGTAAAGTATCTACAGTGTTATCATACCTAACACTGATAGTTTAGGATAGGAACATTAAATGCTCCGTTGAGGTGTCCCTTAGCGTCTTGGAGATGGGAAAAGAAGTCGTCCCATCAGCACCGCTTAACCCCAACATCGTTAACTCCTTGACAAGCTAGTCGCTACATTGGGGCGCCCAGGAGGACAACAGCTAAATGACAAGCTAGTCGCTACATTGGGGCGGTGACAGAGTGGCGGGGTCTTGCCGGGGCCACGAGCCATCCCGGCAAGATCTTGCCGGGGCTCCAGCCTTCGGTCTTCTATCTTGAGCTGCAACTCGAATGCCTTCTTGATATTGTTGCCTCCTTGACTTTATGGACTTGCATACGGCTGCCTCCCGGCAGGCCTTGCCGCAGGTGTGGCTACAACTGTCCGTGCACAAGTACGGGGTACTAAGGGACCCAGTTTTAGTACACCGACAAAATGTATCTTCCGGCGCATTTTCGTAAGAAGTTTCCCAAGGAAATTTTCTTAGAAAACACTTTCTTAAGAAATTTATTAAGAAAAGTTTGTTCTGATGCATTTTCTTAACAAGTTTCATAAGGAAATTTTCTAAGGAAGGACTTTCTTAAGAAGTTCCTTAAGAAAAGTTTATTCCGACGCATTTTCGTTAGAAGTTTCTTAAGGAAATTTTCTACGGAAGCACTTTCTTAAGAAGTTCCCTAAGAAAAGTTTATTCTGACGCATTTTCATAAGAAGTTTCTTAAGGAGCTTTTCTTAGGAAGCACTTTCTTAAGAAAAGTTTGTTCTAACGCATTTACTTAAGAAGTTTCCTAAGGAAATTTTCTTTGGAAGGAGTTTCTTAAGAAAAGTATCCTCCGACGCATTTTCTTACTAGTTTCCTCGGGAAATTTTCTAAGGAAGCACTTTCTTAAGAACTTTCTTAAGAACTTTCTTAAGAAAACTTTATTCTGACGCATTTTCTTAAGAGGTTTCCTAAGGAATATTTTTTAGGAAGCACTTTTGTAAGAAGTTTCTTAAGAAAAGTATCTTTCGACGCTTTTCGTAAGAAGTTTCTTAAGGAAATTTTCTTAGGAAGCACTTTCTTAAGAACTTCCTTAAGAAATATTTGTTCCGACACATTTCCTTAATAGTTTCCCAAGTAAATTTTCTTAGGAAGCACTTTCTTAAGAAGTTTCTTAAGACAAGTATCTTCCGACGCATTTTCCTAGGAAATTTTCTTAGGAAGCACTTTCTTAAGAACTTCCGTAAGAAATGTTTGTTCCGACACATTTTCTTAATAGTTTCCCAAGTAAATTTTCTTAGGAAGCACTTTCTTAAGAAGTTTCTTAAGAAAAGTATCTTCCGACGCATTTTCGTAGGAAGTTTCTTAAAGAAATTTTCTTAGGAAGCACTTTCTTTAGTACTTTATTAAGAAAAGTTTGTTCCGACGCATTTTCTTGAGAAGTTTCCTAAGGAAATTTTCCTAGGAAGCACTTTCTTAAGAAGTTCCTTAAGAAAAGTTTCTTCCGATGCATTTTCTTAAGAAGTTTCTTAAGGAAATTTTCTTAGGAAGCACTTTCTTAATAAAAGTTTATTCCGACGCATTTTCTTAAGAAGTTTCCTAAGGAAATTTTCTTAGGAAGCAGTTTCTTATGAAAAGTATCCTCCGTCAAATTTTCTTAAGAATTTTCCTAAGGAAATTTTCTTAGGAAGCACTTTCTTAAGAACTTTCTTAAGAAAACTTTGTTCTGACAAATTTTCTTAAGAAGTTTCCTAAGAAATATTTCTTAGGAAGCATTTTTTTTAAGAAGATTCTAAAGAAAAGTATCTTTCGACGCATTTTCGTAATAAGTTTCTTAAGGAAATTATCTTAGGAAGCAGTTTCTTCAGAAGTTCCTTAAGAAAAGTTTCTTTCGACGCAATTTCGTAAGAAGTTTCTTAAGGAATTTTTCTTAGGAAGTACTTTCTTAAGAAGTTTCGTAAGAAAAGTATCTTCTGACGCATTTTCGTAAGAAGTTTCTGAAGGAAATTTTCTTAGGAAGCACTTTCTTAAGAACTTTCTTAAGAAAACTTTATTCTGACGCATTTTCTTAAGAAGTTTCCTAAGGAATATTTCTTAGGAAGCATTTTTTTAAGAAGTTTCTTAAAAAAGTATCTTCCGACGCATTTTCGTAAGAAGTTTCTTAAGGAAATTTTCTTAGGAAGCACTTTCTTAAGAACTTTCTTAAGAAAAGTTTGTTCCGACGCATTTTCATAAGAAGTTTCTTAAGGAAATTTTCCTAGGAAGCACTTTCTTAAGAAGTTCCTTAAGAAAAGTTTCTTCCAATCCATTTTCGTAAGAAGTTTCTTAAGGAAATTTTCTTAGGAAGCACTTTCTTAAGAAAAGTTTATTCCGACACATTTTCTTCAGAAGTTTCCTAAGGAAATTTTCTTAGGAAGCAGTTTCTTATGAAAAGTATCTCCGGCGAATTTTCTTAAGAAGTTTCCTAAGGAAATTTTCTTAGGAAGCACTTTCTTAAGAACTTTCTTAAGAAAACTTTGTTCTGGCGCATTTTCTTAAGAAGTTTCCTAAGGAATATTTCTTAGGAAGCATTTTTTAAGAAGTTTCTTAAGAAAAGTATCTTCCGAAGCATTTTCGTAAGAAGTTTCTTAAGGAAATTTCCTAAGGAAGCACTTTCTTAAGAACTTTCTTAAGAAAAGTTTGTTCCGAAACATTTTCTTAATAGTTTCCCAAGTAAATTTTCTTAGGAAGCACTTTCTTAAGAAGTTCCTTAAGAAAAGTTTCTTCCGACGCAATTTTGTAAGAAGTTTCTTAAGGAAATTTTCTTAGGATGCACTTTCTTAAGAAGGTTCTTAAGAAAAGTATCTTCCGACGCATTTTCGTAGGAAGTTTCTTAAGAAACTTTTCTTAGGAAGCACTTTCTTTAGAACTTTATTAAGAAAAGTTTGTTCCGACGCATTTTCTTAAGAAGTTTCCTAAGAAAATTTTCCTAGGAAGCACTTTCTTAAGAAGTTCCCTAAGAAAAGCTTCTTCCGACGCAATTTCGTAAGAAGTTTCTTAAGGAAATTTTCTTAGGAAGTACTTTCTTATGATGCATTTTCGTAAGAAGTTTTTTAAGGAAATTTTCTTAGGAAGCACTTTCTTAAGAAAAGTTTGTTCCGGCGCATTTTCTTAAGAAGTTTCCTAAGAAAATTTTCTCAGGAAGCAGTTTCTTAAGAAAAGTATCCCGCGACGCATTTTTGCAAAAAGTTTCCTACGGAAATTTTCTTAAGAAGCACTGTCTTAAGAACTTTATTAAGAAAGTTTGTTCTGACGAATTTTCTTAAGAAGTTTCCTAAGGAATATTTCTTAGGAAGCACTTTCTTAAGAAGTCCATTAAGAAAAGTTTCTTCCGACGCAATTTTAGTAAGAAGTTTCCAAAGAAAAGTTTCTTAGGAAGCACTTTCTTAAGAAGTTTCTTAAGAAAAGTATCTTCCGATGCATTTTCGTAAGAAGTTTCTTTAGGAAATTTTCTTAGGAACTCTTTCTTAAGAACTTTCTTAAGAAAAGTTTGTTCCGACGCATTTTCTTAAGAAGTTACCTAAGGAAATTTTCCTAGGAAGCACTTTCTTAAGAAAAGTAGCTTCTGGTGCATTTTCGTAAGAAGTTTCTTAAGGAAATTTACTTAGGAAGCACTTTCTTAAGAACCTTCTTAAGAAAAGTTTGTTCCGACACAGTTTCTTCAGAAGTTTCCGAAGTAAATTTTCTTAGGAAGCACTTTCTTAAGAAGTTCCTTCAGAAAAGTTTCTTCCGATACAATTTCGTAAGAAGTTTCTTAAGGAAATTTTCTTAGGAAGCACTTTCCTATGAAGTTTCTTAAGAAATGTATCTTTCGGCGCATTTTCGTAAGAAGTTTCCCAAGGAAATTTTCTTAGAAAACGCTTTCTTAAGAAATTTATTAAGAAAAGTTTGTTCTGATGCATTTTCTTAAGAAGTTTCATAAGGAAATTTTCTAAGGAAGGACTTTCTTAAGAAGTTCCTTAAGAAAAGTTTATTCCGACGCATTTTCGTTAGAAGTTTCTTAAGGAAATTTTCTACGGAAGCACTTTCTTAAGAAGTTCCTTAAGAAAAGTTTATTCTGACGCATTTTCGTAAGAAGTTTCTTAAGGAGCTTTTCTTAGGAAGCACTTTCTTAAGAAAAGTTGGTTCTAACGCATTTTCTTAAGATGTTTCCTAAGGAAATGTTCTTTGTGTCGGAGAAGACACCTATGGGGTCACAAGGATCCCTTTACGATTCGGTGGGGAGAAGGGTTGCACAGAGAGAAGATCGAATGATCAACGCGTGGGAATTTTACCTAGGTTCGGGCCGCAAAGATGCGTAATACCCTACTCCTGCTTTGGTTGTATTGGATGTGTTTTGGCTGAGTTCTTGGAGCGCTACAGTAACTAGCAGCTACACTTGCAGAACGGCCAAAGAAGAAGATCCCCCTTGTAGCTATGCCTTGGGCCTCCTTTTATACTCTCGAAGGGGTCACCAACAGTGGCAGCACAGGGTACATGAGGTGGAAAGCATCTACAGTGCTTATCATACCTAATTCTGACGGTCTAGGACAGGGGCATTTAATGCTCCGATTGAGGTGTCCTTGCATTCTTGGGGATGGAGAAAGGAGCCATCCCATCGCACCTTGTGTGACGCGTGTTACTCAGGATTCGCGAAGGGTCGGCCCCTCTCCTTCTTCAGGGCCCAGCCCTATAAAAGGGAGGCGAAGGAAGAAGAAGGCCACCCATCTGCAAACTCCTGATCTTCCGCTGCTCGATTCCTTCCCCTTCTGCCTTTCTCCACCACCTTCGCTACGCCGCATCACGATGGCGAGAGGATGAGGCCGCACCAGGGGTTCGCTTAGCGCTACGAGGAGTAGCCCTCGGACCCCGGCGCGCGTAGTGGTGACGATGGTGGGTCCAAGCTCCCGCATCGGGTGTGCATCCCGAGGCCGCGCGAGGTCGGCTCCGGCGGGGCGCGGCAGTCGCAGCAGCGCACCTCTCCCGCAGCCTCATGCGGGAATCCACGCGGGGGAGGAGGCGCGGGAGTTCGTCGTGGTCCTTCCACGTTGGCTCCGGAGCTGGCTGCGCCTCCCCGACCCCTTCGCAAGAGCCATGGAGAGCAGCCGGCCGCGCGGCTTGTGGCTCCGGGCAGACGGCTGTAGCAACGGCCCTTGGTGGGTGGCAGTCGACCTCTCCCCTGGTAGTGCCATGTTTCTGACCAGGGGGTGGAAGTCGTTCGCTCGCACTCGGGGCCTTTCCCCCAGGCAGCTGCTCCACTTCAAGCTTGTCAGCGCCGACACCCTCACCGTGAGGTTCTTTGGGGCGACCGGCGTTTGCCTGGAGTGCTGCGCTGAGAGCTCGAGCAACAGCGACTTCGACTCTTCCAGCGACAGCGACGACGAGGACAGCGTCATCGACATGAAGAACGAGGACTCCGACTAGGCACGCTCGGCGCCGTAGTTAGGTCCCTCTGTTCCATCCGCGAGACCTTGTTCCCGGATTGGTCGCCGCGCTGTAGTAGTAGATCTCTTTTGATGTATCGAACTGTACCCAATGTAGTCCTTGGCTACTTCAAGAAGAAATGCACTGGGTACTTATCTTCGAAAAATTCTTGGTTTGAAAATCTTTTGCTCTTGTATGTGTTTCTCTCTCGCTGTCCCCCCGACAAGCATCCTGCCGAGAGGCCCTCCGAGAAGTCCTCGATAGCAGCGCAGCACTCCAAAGAGGTGCGCTCGCCGGAGGTCTTGCCGTTTTTCAGACTTGTCGATGACGTGGACGAATAGAACGGAGTGTCGACAAGAGCCACGGGCCTAAGAATAGGGCACCGCGCCGTGTGATGAAGAGCCAGCCCCCGGGACCCCTCACAAAGGGTACCATAAAAGCGATGCTCGATTCATGCACGCATTCTTGCCATTGCTGCCGTCTGCCGAAGACGTCCCATTGCTATCTTCAACTTGGAGGCCTTGTCTTTATCATCTTGTACTTGCCGCAGATGCATCTTGAACTAGCGTCCCGGCAAGCCTTATCGCAGACATAACCCCGACGGGTCCCGTGCACAGCTGTATACTTGCCGCAGATGCATCTTGAACTAGCGTCCCGGCAAGCCTTGTCGCAAACATAACCCCGACGGGTCCCATGCACAAGTGTACCGACACGGAAGCCCCCGGGCCTGGGCCACACGGGGGCACGCGGCGTCGTTGGGCCAGGCCCAAATAGTGCGCGGGCACGCGTGGTGTAAGTTAGCGCGCCAAAGATGTCGGAGAAGACACCTATGGGGTCACAAGGATCCCTTTACGATTCGGTGGGGAGAAGGGTTGCACAGAGAGCAGATCGAACGATCAACGCCTGAGAATTTTACCCAGGTTCGGGCCGCAAAGATGCGTAATACCCTACTCCTGCTTTGGTTGTATTGGATGTGTTTTGGCTGAGTTCTTGGAGCGCTATAGTAACTAGCAGCTACACTTGCAGAACGGCCAAAGAAGAAGATCCCCCCTGTAGCTATGCCTTGGGCCTCCCTTTATACTCTCGAAGGGGTCAACAACAGTGGCAGCACAGGGTACATGAGGTGGAAAGCATCTACAGTGCTTATCATACCTAATTCTGACGGTCTAGGACAGGGGCATTTAATGCTCCGATTGAGGTGTCCTTGCCTTTCTTGGGGATGGAGAATGGAGCCATCCCATCGCACCACTTAAGTCTTCCCATCGTCAGCGCATGACACGCACCCAGGAAACAACAGCTAGAGGACAAGCTAGTAGTTGCCCTGGGGTGGTGCGCTTGAACAGTGGCGGGGTCTTGCCGGGCGCAGGGCTTGTCGGGGCTGTGAGCCGCCCGCCAAGATCTTGCCGGGGCTCCAGCCCTTGTCTTCCTATCTTCTTAATGCTGCTGTATTTGACTCCAAGGTCTGACTAAATCTTGTCGGCTCCAGGGAGCTGCCCACGCACAAGTCTGGGTAATGGATACCCTGGTTCTTCGTCAACTGACACTTTGGAAATAGTTTCTTAAGAAAAGTATCCTCGAACGCAGTTTCTTAAAAGTTTCCACAGGAAATTTTCTAAGGAAGCACTTTCTCAAGAACTTTCTTAAGAAAACTTTATTCTGACGCATTTTCTGAAGAATTTTCCTAAGGAATATTTCTTAGGAAGCACTTTTTTAAGAAGTTTCTTAAGAAAAGTATCTTCCGACGCTTTTTCGTAAGAAGTTTCTTAAGGAAATTTTCTTACGTAGCACTTTCTTAAGAAAAGTTTGTTCCGGCGCATTTTCTTAAGAACTTCCTTAAGAAATGTTTGTTCTGACACATTTTCTTAATAGTTTCCCAAGTAAATTTTCTTAGAAGCACTTTCTTAAGAAGTTTCTTAAGAAAAGTATCTTCCGATGCATTTTCGTAGGAAGTTTCCTAAGGAAATTTTCTTAGGAAGCACTTTCTTAAGAACTTCCTTAAGAAATGTTTGTTCCGACGCATTTTCTTAATAGTTTCCAAAGTAAATTTTCTTAGGAAGCACTTTCTGAAGAAGTTTCTTAAGAAAAGTATCTTCCGACGCATTTGCGTAGAAGTTTCTTAAGGAAATTTTCTTAGGAAGCACTTTCTTAAGAAGTTTCTTAAGAAGTTTCTTAAGGAAATTTTCTTAGGAAGCAGTTTCTTAAGAACTTTCTTAAGAATTTTCTTAGGAAGTACTTTCTTAAGAAGTTTCGTAAGAAAAGTATCTTCTGACGCATTTTCGTAAGAAGTTTCTGAAGGAAATTTTCTTAGGAAGCACTTTCTTAAGTACTTTCTTAAGAAAACTTTATTCTGACGCATTTTCTTAAGAAGTTTCCTAAGGAATATTTCTTAGGAAGCATTTTTTTATGAAGTTTCTTAAGAAAAGTATCTTCCCACGCATTTTCGTAAGAAGTTTCTTAAGGAAATTTTCTTAGGAAGCACTTTCTTAAGAACTTTCTTAAGAAAAGTTTCTTCCGACGCATTTTCGTAAGAAGTTTCTTAAGGAAATTTTCTTAGGATGCAATTTCTTACGAAGTTTCTAAAGAAAAGTATCTTCCGACGCATTTTCATAGGAAGTTTCTTAAGAAAATTTTCTTACGAAGCACTTTCTTTAGAAATTTATTAAGAAAAATTTGTTCCGATGCATTTTCTTGAGAAGTTTCCTAAGGAAATTTTCCTAGGAAGCACTATTTTAAGAAGTTCCTTAAGAAAAGTTTCTTCCGACGCATTTTCGTAAAAAGTTTCTTAAGGAAATTTTCTTAGGAAGCACTTTCTTTAGAACTTTATTATGAAAAGTTTGTTCCGACGCATTTTCTTGAGAGGTTTCCTAAGGAAATTTTCCGAGGAAGCACTTTCTTAAGAAGTTCCTTAAGAAAAGTTTCTTCCAATACATTATCGTAAGAAGTTTCTTAAGGAAATTTTCTTAGGAAGCACTTTCTTAAGAAAAGTTTATTCCGACACATTTTCTTCAGAAGTTTCCTATGGAAATTTTCTTAGGAAGCAGTTTCTTATGAAAAGTATCCTCCGACGAATTTTCTTAAGAAGTTTCCAAAGGAAATTTTCTTAGGAAGCACTTTCTTAAGAAAACTTTGTTCTGACGCATTTTCTTAAGAGGTTTCCTAAGGAATATTTCTTAGGAAGCATTTTTTAAGAAGTTTCTTAAGAAAAGTATCTTCCGATGCATTTTCGTAAGAAGTTCTTAAGGAAATTTTCTAAGGAAGCACTTTCTTAAGAACTTTCTTAAGAAAAGTTTGTTCCGACACATTTTCTTAATAGTTTCCCAAGTAAATTTTCTTAGGAAGCTCTTTCTTAAGAAGTTCCTTAAGAAAAGTTTCTTCCGACGCAATTTTGTAAGAAGTTTCTTAAGGAAATTTTCTTAGGATGCACTTTCCTAAGAAGGGTCCTAAGAAAAGTATCTTCCGACGCATTTTCGTAGGAAGTTTCTTAAGAAAATTTTCTTAGGAAGCACTTTCTTTAGAACTTTATTAAGAAAAGTTTGTTCCGACGCATTTTCTTCAGAAGTTTCCTAAGAAAATTTTCCTAGGAAGCACTTTCTTAAGAAAAGTTTCTTCCGACGCAATTTCGTAGGAAGTTTCTTAAGGAAATTTTCTTAGGAAGTACTTTCTTCTGACGCATTTTCGTAAGAAGTTTCTTAAGGAAATTTTCTTAAGAAAGTGCTTTCTTAAGAAAAGTTTGTTCCGGCGCATTTTCTTCAGAAGATTCCTAAGAAAATTTTCTCAGGAAGCAGTTTCTTAAGAAAAGTATCCCGCGACGCATTTTTGCAAAAAGTTTACTAAGGAAATTTTCTTAAGAAGCACTGTCTTAAGAACTTTATTAAGAAAGTTTGTTCTGACGAATTTTCTTAAGAAGTTTCCTAAGGAATATTTCTTAGGAAGCACTTTTTTAAGAAGTTTCTTAAGAAAAGTATCTTCCGACGCTTTTTCGTAAGAAGTTTCTTAAGGAAATTTTCTTAGGAAGCACTTTCTTAAGAACTTCCTTAAGAAATGTTTGTTCCGACACATTTTCTTAATAGTTTCCCAAGTAAATTTTCTTAGGAAGCACTTTCTTAAGAAGTTTCTTAAGAAAAGTATCTTCCGGTGCATTTTCGTAGGAAGTTTCCTAAGGAAATTTTCTTAGGAAGCACTTTCTTAAGAACTTCCTTAAGAAATGTTTGTTCCGACGCATTTTCTTAATAGTTTCCCAAGTAAATTTTCTTAGGAAGCACTTTCTTAAGAAGTTTCTTAAGAAAAGTATCTTCCGACGCATTTTCGTAGGAAGTTTCTTAAGGAAATTTTCTTAGGAAGCACTTTCTTTAGAACTTTATTAAGAAAAAAAATTCCGACGCATTTTCTTGAGCAATTTCCTAAGGAAATTTTCCTAGGAAGCACTTTCTTAAGAAGTTCCTTAAGGAAAGTTTCTTCCGATGCATTTTCTTAAGAAGTTTCTTAAGGAAATTTTCATAGGAAGCACTTTCTTAATAAAAGTTTATTCCGACGCATTTTCTTACAAAGTTTCCTAAGGAAATTTTCTTAGGAAGCAGTTTCTTATGAAAAGTATCCTCCGTCAATTTTCTTAAGAATTTTCCTAAGGAAATTTTCTTAGGAAGCACTTTCTAAAGAACTTTCTTAAGAAAACTTTGTTGTGACAAATTTTCTGAACTTGCCGGTGCATGTCCAGGGGTAATGGGCACCCCCTGTTCATTACACCGACAGGAAGCATATTTTAAGAAGATTCTAAATAAAAGTATCTTCCGACGCATTTTCGTAATAAGTTTCTTAAGGAAATTATCTTAGGAAGCAGTTTCTTTAGAAGTTCCTTAAGAAAAGTTTCTTTCGACGCA
This sequence comes from Elymus sibiricus, assembly GCA_039707655.1. Lineage (NCBI taxonomy): Eukaryota > Viridiplantae > Streptophyta > Magnoliopsida > Poales > Poaceae > Elymus > Elymus sibiricus. The sequence continues at coordinate 41,089,955 of CM077665.1, read as the reverse complement.
ATTTCGTAAGAAGTTTCTTAAGAAAATTTTCTGAGGAAGTACTTTCTTAAGAAGTTTCGTAAGAAAAGTATTTTCTAACGCATTTTCGTAATAAGTTTCGGAAGGAAATTTTCTTAGGAAGCACTTTCTTAAGAACTTTCTTAAGAAAACTTTATTCTGACGCATTTTCTTAAGAAGTTTCCTAAGGAATATTTCTTAGGAAGCATTTTTTAAGAAGATTCTTAAGAAAAGTATCTTCCGACGCATTTTCGTAAGAAGTTTCTTAAGGAAATTTTCTTAGGAAGCACTTTCTTAAGAACTTTCTTAAGAAAAGTTTGTTCCGACACATTTTCTTAATAGTTTCCCAAGTAAATTTCTTAGGAAGCACTTTCTTAAGAAGTTCCTTAAGAAAAGTTTCTTCCGACGCAATTTCGTAAGAAGTATCTTAAGGAAATTTTCTTAGGATGCAATGTCTTAAGAAGTTTCTTAAGAAAAGTATCTTCCGACCCATTTTCATAGGAAGTTTCTTAAGAAAATTTTCTTACGAAGCACTTTCTTTAGAAATTTATTAAGAAAAGTTTGTTCCGATGCATTTTCTTGAGAATTTTCCTAAGGAAATTTTCCTAGGAAGCACTTTTTTAAGAAGTTCCTTAAGAAAAGTTTCTTCCGACGCATTTTCGTAAAAAGTTTCTTAAGGAAATTTTCTTAGGAAGCACTTTCTTAAGAAAAGTTTATTCCGACACATTTTCTTCAGAAGTTTCCTTAGGAAATTTTCTTAGGAAGCAGTTTCTTATGAAAAGTATCCTCCGACGAATTTTCTTAAGAAGTTTCCTAAGGAAATTTTCTTAGGAAGCACTTTCTTAAGAACTTTCTTAAGAAAACTTTGTTCTGACGCATTTTCTTAAGAAGTTTCTTAAGGAATATTTCTTAGGAAGCATTTTTTAAGAAGTTTCTTAGGAAAAGTATCTTCCAACGCATTTTCGTAAGAAGTTTCTTAAGGAAATTTTCTTAGGAAGCACTTTCTTAAGAACTTTCTTAAGAAAAGTTTGTTCCGACACATTTTCTTAATAGTTTCCCAAGTAAATTTTCTTAGGAAGCACTTTCTTAAGAAGTTCCTTAAGAAAGGTTTCTTCCGACGCAATTTTGTAAGAAGCTTCTCGAGGAAATTTTCTTAGGATGCACTTTCTTAAGAAGGTTCTTAAGAAAAGTATCTTCCGACGCATTTTCGTAGGAAGTTTCTTAAGAAAATTTTCTTAGGAAGCACTTTCTTTAGAACTTTATTAAGAAAAGTTTGTTCCGACGCATTTTCTTCAGAAGTTTCCTAAGAAAATTTTCCTAGGAAGCACTTTCTTAAGAAGTTCCTTAAGAAAAGTTTCTTCCGACGCAATTTCGTAAGAAGTTTCTTAAGGAAATTTTCTTAGGAAGTACTTTCTTCTGACGCATTTTCGTAAGAAGTTTTTTAAGGAAATTTTCTTAGGAAGCACTTTCTTAAGAAAAGTTTGTTCCGGCGCATTTTCTTAAGAAGTTTCCTAAGAAAATTTTCTCAGGAAGCAGTTTCTTAAGAAAAGTATCCCGCGACGCATTTTTGCAAAAAGTTTCCTTAGGAAATTTTCTTAAGAATCACTGTCTTAAGAACTTTATTAAGAAAGTTTGTTCTGACGAATTTTCTTAAGAATTTTCCGAAGGAATATTTCTTAGGAAGCACTTTCTTAAGAAGTCCATTAAGAAAAGTTTCTTCCGACGCAATTTCGTAAGAAGTTTCCTAAGAAAATTTTCTTAGGAAGCACTTTCTTAAGAAGTTTCTGCAGAAAAGTATCTTCCGATGCATTTTCGTATGAAGTTTCTTTAGGAAATTTTCTTAGGAAGCTCTTTCTTAAGAAATTTCTTAAGAAAAGTTTGTTCCGACGCATTTTCTTAAGAAGTTACCTAAGGAAATTTTCCTAGGAAGCACTTTCTTAAGAAAAGTAGCTTCTGGTGCATTTTTCGTAAGAAGTTTCTTAAGGAAATTTACTTAGGAAGCACTTTCTTAAGAACCTTCTTAAGAAAAGTTTGTTCCGACACATTTTCTTTAGAAGTTTCCCAAGTAAATTTTCTTAGGAAGCACTTTCTTAAGAAGTTCCTTAAGAAAATTTCTTCCGATACAATTTCCTAAGAAGTTTTATAAGGAAATTTTCTTAGGAAGCACTTTCCTATGAAGTTTCTTAAGAAATGTATCTTTCGGCGCATTTTCGTAAGAAGTTTCCCAAGGAAATTTTCTTAGAAAACACTTTCTTAAGAAATTTATTAAGAAAAGTTTGTTCTGATGCATTTTCTTAAGAAGTTTCATAAGGAAATTTTCTAAGGAAGGACTTTCTTAACAAGTTCTTTAAGAAAAGTTTATTCCGACGCATTTTTGTTAGAAGTTTCTTAAGGAAATTTTCTACGGAAGCACTTTCTTAGGAAGTTCCTTAAGAAAAGTTTATTTTGATGCATTTTCGTAAGAAGTTTCTTAAGGAGCTTTTCTTAGGAAGCACTTTCTTAAGAAAAGTTTGTTCTAACGCATTTTCTTAAGAAGTTTCCTAAGGAAATTTTCTTTGGAAGGAGTTTCTTAAGAAAAGTATCTTCCGATGCATTTTCGTAGGAAGTTTCCTAAGGAAATTTTCTTAGGAAGCACTTTCTTAAGAACTTCCTTAAGAAATGTTTGTTCCGACGCATTTTCTTAATAGTTTCCCAAGTAAATTTTCTTAGGAAGCACTTTCTTAAGAAGTTTCGTAAGAAAAGTATCTTCCGACGCATTTTCGTAGGAAGTTTCTTCCGATGCATTTTCTTAAGAAGTTTCTTAAGGAATTTTCTTAGGAAGCACTTTCTTAATAAAAGTTTATTCCGACGCATTTTCTTAAGATGTTTCCTAAGGAAATTTTCTTAGGAAGCAGTTTCTTATGAAAAGTATCCTCCGTCTAATTTTCTTAAGAATTTTCCTTAGGAAATTTTCTTAGGAAGCACTTTCTTAAGAAATTTCTTAAGAAAACTTTGTTCTGATATATTTTCTTAAGAAGTTTCCTAAGAAATATTTCTTAGGAAGCATTTTTTAAGAAGATTCTAAAGAAAAGTATCTTCCGACGCATTTTCATAATAAGTTTCTTAAGGAAATTATCTTAGGAACCAGTTACTTCAGAAGTTCCTTAAGAAAAGTTTCTTTCGACGCAATTTCGTAAGAAGTTTCTTAAGGAAATTTTCTTAGGAAGTACTTTCTAAAGAAGTTTCGTAAGAAAAGTATCTTCTGACGCATTTTCGTAAGAAGTTTCTGAAGGAAATTTTCTTAGGAAGCACTTTCTTTAGAACTTTCTTAAGAAAACTTTATTTTGACGCATTTTCTTAAGAAGTTTCCTAAGGAATATTTCTTAGGAAGCATTTTTTAAAGAAGTTTCTTAAGAAAAGTATCTTCCGACGCATTTTCGTAAGAAGTTTCTTAAGGAAATTTTCTTAGGAAGCACTTTCTTAAGAACTTTGTTAAGAAAAGTTTGTTCCGATGCATTTTCGTAATAGTTTCCCAAGTAAATATTCTTAGGTAGCACTTTCTTAAGAAGTTCCTTAAGAAAAGTTTCTTCCGACGCAATTTCGTTAGAAGTTTCTTAAGGAAATTTTCTTAGGATGCAATTTCTTAAGAAGGTTCTTAAGAAAAGTATCTTCCGACGCATTTTCATAGGAAGTTTCTTAAGAAAATTTTCTTAGGAAGCATTTTCTTTAGAAATCTATTAAGAAAAGTTTGTTCCGATGCATTTTCTTGAGAAGTTTCCTAAGGAAATTTTTCTAGGAAGCACTTTTTTAAGAAGTTCCTTAAGAAAAGTTTCTTCCGACTGATTTTCGTAATAAGTTTCTTAAGGAAATTTTCTTAGGAAGCACTTTTTTAGAACTTTATTATGAAAAGTTTGTTCTGACGCATTTTCTTGAGATGTTTCCTAAGGAAATTTTCCTAGGAAGCACTTTCTTAAGATGTTCCTTAAGAAAAGTTTCTTCCAATCCATTTTCGTAAGAAGTTTCTTAAGGTAATTTTCTTAGGAAGCACTTTCTTAAGAAAAGTTTATTCCGACACATTTTCTTAAGAAGTTTCCTAAGGAAATTTTCTTAGGAAGCAGTTTCTTATGAAAAGTATCCTCCGACGAATTTTCTTAAGAAGTTTCCTAAGGAAATTTTCTTAGGAAGCACTTTCTTAAGAACTTTCCTAAGAAAACTTTGTTCTGACGCATTTTCTTAAGAAGTTTCCTAAGGAATATTTCTTAGGAAGCATTTTTTAAGAAGTTTCTTAAGAAAAGTATCTTCCAATGTATTTTCGTAAGAAGTTTCTTATGGAAATTTTCTAAGGAAGCACTTTCCTAAGAAAAGTTTGTTCTGACACATTTTCTTCATAGTTTCCCAAGTAAATTTTCTTAGGAAGCAATTTCTTAAGAAGTTCCTTAAGAAAAGTTTCTACCGACGCAATTTTGTAAGAAGTTTCTTAAGTAAATTTTCTTAGGATGCACTTTCTTAAGAAGGTTCTTAAGAAAAGTATCTTCCAAAGCATTTTTGTAGGAAGTTTCTTAAGAAAATTTTCTTAGGAAGCACGTTCTTTAAAACTTTATTAAGAAAAGTTTATTCCGACGCATTTTCTTAAGAAGTTTCCTAAGAAACTGTTCCTAGGAAGCACTTTCTTAAGAAGTTCCTTAAGAAAACTTTCTTCCGACGCAATTTCGTAAGAAGTTTCTTAAGGAAATTTTCTTAGGAAGTAGTTTCTTCTGACGCATTTTCGTAAGAACTTTCTTAAGGAAATTTTCTTAGGAAGCACTTTCTTAAGAAAAGTTTGTTCTGGCGCATTTTCTTAAGAAGTTTCCAAAGAAAATTTTCTCAGGAAGCAGTTTCTTAAGAAAAGTATCCTGTGACGCATTTTTGCAAGAAGTTTCCTAAGGAAATTTTCTTAAGAAGCACTGTCTTAAGAACTTTATTAAGAAAGTTTGTTCTGACGAATTTTCTTAAGAAGTTTCCTAAGGAATATTTCTTAGGATGCACTTTCTTTAGAAGTCCCTCAAGAAAAGTTTCTTCCGACGCAATTTCGTAAGAAGTTTCCTAAGATAATTTTCTTAGAAAGCACTTTCTTAAGAAGTTTCTTAAGAAAAGTATTTTCTGATGCATTTTCGTAAGAAGTTTCTTTAGGAAATTTTCTTAGGAAGCTCTTTCTTAAGAACTTTCTTAAGAAAAGTTTGATCCGACGCATTTTCTTAAGAAGTTACCTAAGGAAATTTTCCTAGGAAGCACTTTCTTAAGAAAAGTAGCTTTTGGTGCATTTTCGTAAGAAGTTTCTTAAGGAAATTTACTTAGGAAGCATTTTCTTAAGAACCTTCTTAAGAAAAGTTTGTTCCGACACATTTTCTTCAGAAGTTTCCCAAGTAAATTTTCGTAGGAAGCACTTTCTTAAGAAGTTCCTTAAGAAAAGTTTCTTCCGACACAATTTTGTAAGTAGTTTCTTAAGGAAATTTTCTTAGGAAGCACTTTCCTATGAAGGTTCTTAAGAAATGGATCTTCCGGCGCATTTTCGTAAGAAGTTTCCCTAGGAAATTTTCTCAGAAAACACTTTCTTAAGAAATTTATCAAGAAAAGTTTGTTCTGATGCATTTTCTTAAGAAGTTTCATAAGGAAATTTTCTAAGGAAGGACTTTCTTAAGAAGTTCCTTCAGACAAGTTTATTCCGACGCATTTTCGTTAGAAGTTTCTTAAGGAAATTTTCTACGGAAGCAATTTCTTAAGAAGTTCCTTAAGAAAAGTTTATTCTGACGCATTTTCGTAAGAAGTTTCTTAAGGAGCTTTTCTTAGGAAGCACTTTCTTAAGAAAAGTTTGTTCTAACGCATTTTCTTAAGAAGTTTCCTAAGGAAATTTTCTTTGGAAGGAGTTTCTTAAGAAAAGTATCCTCCGACGCATTTTCTTAAAAGTTTCCTCAGGAAATTTTCTAAGGAAGCACTTTCTTAAGAACTTTCTTAAGAAAACTTTATTCTGACGCATTTTCTTAAGAAGTTTCCTAAGGAATATTTCTTAGGAAGCACTTTTTTAAGAAGTTTCTTAAGAAAAGTATCTTCCGACGCTTTTTCGTAAGAAGTTTCTTAAGGAAATTTTCTTAGGAAGCACTTTCTTAAGAACTTCCTTAAGAAATGTTTGTTGCGACACATTTTCTTAATAGTTTCCCAAGTAAATTTTCTTAGGAAGCACTTTCTTAAGAAGTTTCTTAAGAAAAGTATCTTCCGACGCATTTTTGTAAGAAGTTTCCTAAGGAAATTTTCTTAGGAAGAACTTTCTTAAGAACTTCCTTAAGAAATGTTTGTTCCGACACATTTTCTTAATAGTTTCCCAAGTAAATTTTCATAGGAAGCACTTTCTTTAGAAGTTTCTTAAGAAAAGTATCTTCCGACTCATTTTAGTAGGAAGTTTCTTAAGGAAATTTTCTTAAGAAGCACTTTCTTTAGAACTTTATTAAGAAAAGTTTGTTCCGACTCATTTTCTTGAGAAGTTTCCTAAGGAAAATTTCCTAGGAAGCACTTCCTTAAGAAGTTCCTTAAGAAAAGTTCTTCCGATGCATTTTCTTAAGAAGTTTCTTAAGGAAATTTTCTTAGGTAGCACTTTCTTAATAAAAGTTTATTCCGATGCATTTTCTTAAGAAGTTTCCTAAGGAAGTTTTCTTAGGAAGCAGTTTCTTTTGAAAAGTATCCTCCGTCAAATTTTCTTAAGAATTTTCCTAAGAAAATTTTCTTAGGAAGCACTTTCTTAAGAACTTTCTTAAGAAAACTTTGTTCTGACACGTTTCTTAAGAAGTTTCCTAAGAAATATTTCTTAGGAAGCATTTTTTAATAAGATTCTAAAGAAAAGTATCTTCCGACTCATTTTCGTAATAAGTTTCTTAAGGAAATTATCTTAGGAAGCAGTTTCTTCAGAAGTTCCTTAAGGAAAGTTTCTTTCGACGCAATTTCGTAAGAAGTTTCTTAAGGAAATTTTCTTAGGAAGGACTTTCTTAAGAAGTTTCGTAAGAAAAGTATCTTCTCACGCATTTTCGTAAGAAGTTTCCCAAGTAAATTTTCTTAGCAAGCACTTTCTTAAGAACTTTCTTAAGAAAACTTTATTCTGACGCATTTTCTTAAGAAGTTTCCTAAGGAATATTTCTTAGGAAGCATTTTTTTAAGAAGTTTCTTAAGAAAAGTATCTTCCGACGCATTTTCGTAAGAAGTTTCTTAAGGAAATTTTCTTAGGAAGCACTTTCTTAAGAACTTTCTTAAGAAAAGTTGGTTCCGACACATTTTCTTAATAGTTTCCCAAGTAAATTTTGTTAGGAAGCACTTTCTAAAGAAGTTCCTTAAGAAAAGTTTCTTCCGACGCAATTTCGTAAGAAGTATCTGATGGAAATTTTCTTTGGATGCAATTTCTTAAGAAGTTTCTTAAGAAAAGTATCTTCCGACGCATTTTCATAGGAAGTTTCTTAAGAAAATTTTCTTAGGAAGCACTTTCTTTAAAATTTATTAAGAAAAGTTTGTTCCGATGCATTTTCTTGATAAGTTTCCTAAGGAAATTTTCCTAGGAACATTTTCTTAAGAAGTTCCGTAAGAAAAGTTTCTTCCGACGCATTTTCGTAAAAAGTTTCTTAAGGAAATTTTCTTAGGAAGCACTTTCTTTAGAACTTTATTATGAAAAGTTTGTTCCGACGCATTTTCTTGAGATGTTTCCTAAGGAAATTTTCCTAGGAAGCACTTTCTTAAGAAGTTCCTTAAGAAAAGTTTCTTCCAATCCATTTTCGTAAGAAGTTTCTTAAGGAAATTTTCTTAGGAAGCACTTTTGTCGGAGAAGACACCTATGGGGTCACAAGGATCCCTTTACGATTCGGTGGGGAGAAGGGTTGCACAGAGAGCAGATCGAACGATCAACGCGTGGGAATTTTACCCAGGTTCGGGCCGCAAAGATGCGTAATACCCTACTCCTGCTTTGGTTGTATTGGATGTGTTTTGGCTGAATTCTTGGAGCGCTACAGTAACTAGCAGCTACACTTGCAGAACGGCCAAAGAAGAAGATCCCCCCAGTAGCTATGCCTTGGGCCTCCTTTTATACTCTAGAAGGGGTCACCAACAGTGGCAGCACAGGGTACATGAGGTGGAAAGCATCTACAGTGCTTATCATACCTAATTCTGACGGTCTAGGACAGGGGCATTTAATGCTCCGATTGAGGTGTCCTTGCCTTTCTTGGGGATGGAGAAAGGAGCCATCCCATCGCACCACTTAAGTCTTCCCACCGTCAGCGCATGACACGCACCCAGGAAACAACAGCCAGAGGACATGCTGGTAGTTGCCCTGGGGCGGTGCGCTTGAACAGTGGCGGGGTCTTGCCGGGCGCAGGGCTTGTCGGGGTTGTGAGCCGCCCGCCAAGATCTTGCCGGGGCTCCAGCCCTTGTCTTCCTATCTTCTTAATGCTGCTGTATTTGACTCCAAGGTCTGACTAAATCTTGTCGGCTCCAAGGAGCTGCCCGCGCACAAGTCTGGGTAATGGATACCCTGGTTCTTCGTACACTGACAGGAGCCCCCGGGCCTGGGCCATACATGCGCGCGCGGCGCTGTTGGGCTAGGCCCAAAATAGTGCGCGGGTACACGTGGCCGTAGCAACGATGGCGGTTGATAGCTTTCCCCCATGATGCGTAGCCGCAGATCTTGGGTGTATCGGAGCAAGACGGTCCGCCTTCTTCCTCGGGAAGGTGAACGGTGAACAGGACGGCGCCCGCTCGCTTCCGCATTAACGCCTCGGATGACGCACCTTGTGTGACGCGTGTTACTCAGGATTCGCGAAGGGTCGTCCCCTCTCCTTCTTCAGGGCCCAGCCCTATAAAAGGGAGGCGAAGGAAGAAGAAGGCCACCCATCTGCAAACTCCTGATCTTCCGCTGCTCGATTCCTTTCCCTTCTGCCTTTCTCCACCACCTTCGCTACGCCACATCACGATGGCGAGAGGACGAGGCCACGCCAGGGGTTCGCTCAGTGTTACGAGGAGCAGCCCTCGGACCCCGGCGTGCGTAGTGGTGACGATGTCGGGTCCAAGCTCCCGCATCGGGTCTGCATCCCGAGGCCGCGCGGGGTCGGCTCCGGCGGGGCGCGGCAGTCGCAGCAGCGCACCTCTCCCGCAGCCTCATGCGGGAATCCACGCGGGGGAGGAGGCGCGGGAGTTCGTCGTGGTCCTTCCACGTCGGCTCCGGAGCTGGCTGCGCCTCCGCGACCCCTTCGCGAGAGCCATGGAGAGCAGCCGGCCGCGCGGCTTGTGGCTCCGGGCGGACGGCTGTAGCAACGGCCCTTGGTGGGTGGCAGTCGACCTCTCCCCTGGTAGCGCCATGTTTCTGACCAGGGGGTGGAAGTCGTTCGCCCGCTCTAGGAGCCTCGCCCCCAGGCAGCTGCTCCACTTCAAGCAAATACGTCAGGGTCGGCGACAACTTATTTGTGAGCCTGCCGGGAGCAGTAAGAATTCGGGCGCCAATTGAAGGAGAAACTCTTGAGGAAGTGATCACCGCTGCCGGGCTTGAGGTTGTTGTCGAATCCAACATCGGCCGTGACAGATCTGAGGAAGAGAAGCTCCTCCTGGCAATAAACAGCAACTACCAGAAGCTCCAGGCCCTTCACCGCGCTCGCAAGGAAAAGTTGGACTCCAGGGCCGCGGTTGCTAGCCAGGTGGAGGCAGATTTCCAGAAGCGCGTCGAAGAAGTTCAAGGTTGGTTTGATGAGTCTTACAAGGACTTGATGTCGAACCAGGCGCAGCTGAAGCAACAATGGGATGAACTCCTCCTCAAGTAGTCCGACATCGAGAAAGCACAGGACGAAGCCAAACAGCAAGTTGAAGCAGAGGAAGCGCGCCTGAACGGGCTCCGCATCGAGCTTAAGGCTCATGATGAAGAACTTGAAGCTCGAGAGAAAGCGCTCGCCGAGCAACTCCGTGCCAAGGACGAGGAGGTTGGAAAGCTCGTCGCCCAGCGGACTCAGGAGCTGGAGCAGAGGCACGAGGAGGCGCTGAAGGCTTTGGCTGTCGACCACGCCGGCAAGCTAAAGGAGGCTGTCGATGCCGCCAAAGCAGCAGAGGCCGCCAAGGACGAGCTTGTCGGGAGGGTGAAGAAGCTGGAGGAGGAACTTGAAGAGCACGGCAAGAAGGTCTCAACGCTCGAGACCGAAAGAGGCGAAGCTCTTCGCAGTCTGGTGGAGGCACAGGTCGCCGTCTCTGACAAGTCCAAGGAGCTCTCCACTGCCAACGAATCCATCACCGAGCTGAGGCTGAAGCTGACCAAGCTACAGAGTCTCTTAAAACCGCGGAGGCCCACGAGAAAGCTCTGACCAAGGAACTCCAGAATGAACGAGCGCTGGTCCAGAGCGCCGCCCTTGAGCACAATGACTATGTGAGGGGCATGGAGAACTGGACCAAGAATCTTGCCGACATCGCGAGGAAGCTCGCCGCACAGCTGTCCATCATGGGCTTGGAAGATCACAGGGAGGAGCCTCTCGATGACAAAGCACCCCAGAGCACCAAACTGACCATATTCTTCGGCCATGTGCTTGATGCTCTGGAGCATCTGGATTCCAACCGAGCAGCTCATTTGGCCAGCGAGTCGCGCAAGCTCTGCCAGGACGTCCTTCGCAAAGTGCTCACCAAGGTGGTGTTCAGGAATCCCAGCATCAACCTCTCCAACGTCTTCGACCGCCTGCCGAAGGACGCGGACCTTACAGCAGCAGAGGAGCTCGTCGCGCCCATCATCGATAGGATAAGCCTCGTCAAGCGAGTTGAAGGTGATCGCCGGGACTAGCCGCTTCGTTCCTTGTCGCCGTCGCTCTCATGCCAAAGACAATATTGCCTTATGTTAGAATCGCGACAGTTGTTATTGTAATATGACTTGCTATGTTCTGGACAACTGCTATGTTATTTCCCTTTGCTTGATTTCTATTTGTGTGTACTTGCCCTACGCTTGTTCGGAAACTTGCCGGTGCGCGCACCCTTGCCGCGAGCGCTAGGTGCGGGACTTTAGCAGCCTGCTGGCGGGGCCGCTGCCGGCAAGAAACCCTGGTGCTTTTGGTGCAGCCACCTAAACTGTTGAGCGGACTCGAAACAGGATAAGGGCGCGACCGATCACAACAAGGTTCCCTCGCGTGCAGGTTTTCCATACAAAAGTCAAAATCGTTCAATGGAAACAACTAAAATAAAAATCTGTTTGAAATTTTGGGCAACTTAGCTTTTCGTTGTTGCATTCCTTCCGACAAAGTGACCTCCTTGAACGTCGCCCATTGGTATCCATACCACCATTCTCCCCCCCCCCCCCCCCCCCCCCGGCAAAGCTGCACGTGAGGTAGCCTTCTGTCCCTTTTAGAAAAAGAAAGAAGAGAAAATAGAGATATGGAACCTTGGCGGTTCGTTAGCACTTGTCGGGGATAAGTGTAATGCAAAATCTCAGACGAACATGCATATAAGCAAACATGAAAATCGACAAGACTTGCAAACACTCAGCTTTATTTAACTATGCACGGGGTCTGCGCCTGGCTTTGTACAAAGGATTACGTGCTACAGCGGCACGACTTGTACAAAAGGGGTTGCCGGGAGTCCCGGCAACCGCGCCTTATGGGTAGAACTTACGAAGATGCTCGATATTCTAGGAGTTGCTCACCGGAATACCGTCCTCGGTCTCTAGGCGGACTGCGCCAGGCCTGGTGACTCGTACTACCCGATAAGGGCCTTCCCACTTCGGCGTCAACTTGTTGGAATTCTTGGCCGACTGAACGCGTCGAAGAACAAGGTCGCCTTCCTCAAGGCTCCGGGCATGAACCTTGCGGCTATGGTAGCGGCGCAAGGCTTGCTGGTAGCGTGCAGCTCGCACAGCAGCCTGGAGACGATCTTCCTCAAGGAGCAACGCGTCATCTTGCCGCAGCTGCTCTTGCTCAAGCTCATCATAAGCGAGCACTCGAGGTGACCCGTATATGAGTTCCGTGGGGAGAACTGCTTCTGCCCCATAGACTAGGGAGAAGGGTTTCTGGCCGGTGGCTCGATTTGGTGTCGTCCTGATTGACCAAAGAACCACTGGCAACTCATCAATCCAGCGCTTTCCGCACTTGTGCAGCTTGTCGAAAGTTCTTGTCTTGAGACCCCGCAGCACCTCAGCATTCGCCCTCTCCACTTGGCCGTTACTCCTTGGGTGAGCAACAGAGGCAAAACAAATCTTGCCGCCAAGGTCTTGGACGTATTGCATGAAGGTGTTGCTGGTGAACTGTGTGCCGTTGTCGGTGATAATCCTGTTGGGTACACCAAAACGGCAAACTATTCCTTTGAAGAACTTGACGGCTGACTGTGCTGTCACCTTCCTCACTGCTTCCACCTCCGGCCACTTTGTGAACTTGTCGATTGCTACGTACAAGTACTCAAAGCCCCCGGTAGCATGGGGGAAAGGGCCCAAGATATCGAGCCCCCAGACCGAAAATGGCCAGGATAAAGGGATTGTCTGGAGAGCCTGAGCTGGTTGATGTATCTTCTTTGAATGAAACTGGCATGCTTCACACCTAGTTACTAGCGCAGTTGCATCCTGGAGGGCAGTAGGCCAAAAGAAACCTTGCCGGAACGCCTTGCCGGCAAGTGCTCTTGATCCTATTTGGGAGCCACATATGCCTCCATGTATCTCTGCCAACAGCTCTAGTCCATCCTCCCGAGAAATGCATTTCAATTTCACACCGTTCAGCCTCTTTCTGTATAGGACATTGTCCACAAACTGGTACATTTTAGACTGACGGGCTACTTTCTCTGCTTCTTCCTGCTCTTCGGGGAGTTCTCTTGTCTGAAGGAAATGGACGATGTGCTGCGCCCATGCTGGAGCCTGAGGCTCGACGGCAAGGACTAAAGGCAAATCTTCTGCCGTGGGAACAGTTGTCTCGACAGCAAGGGCCTGGGAGCCTGTCGGATCTTGCTGTTCCCCGGCAAGGTTGGCGGGAGCGTTCGTCTCGACGGCAAGGGCCTACGGCCCTGCCGGAGCCCGTCGCTCACCGACAAGCTTGGCGTTGTTCCCGACAACTTCTATGCCGGTGGCTTCTGGGAGCTCTGTCGGGAAGTACTTGCCGGAACTCAACTTTCTTCTTTTCTCTTGTCCGATTGATGGTGTCACGGATGGCTGAGTGAGTCGGAGCACAAAGGTACCTGGTTCCACAGGTAGCTTGAGGGCAGCGCGCTTTGACAGGTCATCAGCGATGTTATTCTCTACACGAGGGACGTGCTCCATTTGTAGACCGTCAAAACGCTCTTCCAACTTCCTCACTTCATCTACATAAGCTTCCATCAATGGGCTCTGATAGTCTTTGTTGACTTGTCTGACGACAAGCTGAGAATCACCTCTGACGATGAGTTTCCGGATTCCAAGGTCTGCCGCGATCCTGAGACCGCCAAGCAATCCTTCATACTCTGCAGTATTGTTCGTCGACCGCTCCTGGGGAAAGTGCATCTGTATTACATACTTGAGGTGCTCTCCGGTGGGTGAGACAAGCAGCACTCCAGCACCGGCGCCTTGCAGCGAGAAAGCCCCATCAAAGTACATAAGCCACTCTTGATTTGTTTCCTTGCCGGGGAGAGTTGACTCTGGAACCTCGTCATCTGGCATTGGGGTCCATTCTGCAACGAACTCCGCCAAGGCCCTGCTTTGAATAGTCGAAGTGCTTTCAAACTTGAGACCAAAGCTTGACATCTCCAAAGCCCACTCCACAATCCTGCCGGTAGCCTCTGGATTCCGTAGAATTCGCTGCAACGGAAAGCGGGTGACGACAGTGATCTCATGTGCTTGGAAGTAATGGCGCAGCTTCCTCGAGGCCATGAGAAGGCCGAAGAGCAACTTCTGCACACCAAAATATCTTGATTTAGCTCCCTGCAGGAGGGAACTGACAAAATAAACTGGGCGCTGCACCATCTTCTTCTTCTGTGTTGTCTCATCTGATTGTGCGGGACTAGACTCTGCCGGGGAAGATCCCGGCAAGTCACTTGTCGGGCCTGCCGCCGCCGCTGCTCCTCCGTCAGCTTCCCTTTCTGTCACTAGTGCAGCACTCACCACTTGATTCGTTGCCGCTAAATATAACAGCAACGGCTCCTGTGGCCTTGGCGCAACTAGAATTGGGGGGGAAGAGAGGTACCTCTTCAAATCTTGCAGCGCAGCCTCCGCTTCCGGAGTCCATTTCATTGGACCTGCCTTCTTCAAAATTTTGAAAAATGGCAGGGCCTGCTCAGCAAACTTGGAGATGAACCTACTCAATGCAGCAACGCAACCGGCAAGGCGGCGCACATCTTTAACACGCTTTGGCGCTTCAATCTGCTCAATTGCCTTGATCTTGTCGGGATTTGCTTCGATCCCACGGTGAGATACAAAGAACCCAAGAAGCTTGCCGGACGGGACGCTAAACACACACTTCTCAGGATTGAGCTTCAGATTGATCTTGCGCAAATTTGCAAATGTCTCTTCCAGGTCTGCAATGAGCGTTGCTTTGTCCTTGGTTTTGACCACTATATCATCCATATAGGCTTCCATATTTCTATGTAGCTGAGGTTCAAAACCGATTTGGACTGCTCTTGCAAAAGTTGAACCAGCACTTTTCAACCCGAAAGGCATACGCAAAAAGCAGTACGCACCACATGGGGTGATAAATGCGGTTTTCTCTTCATCTTCCTTGGACATGAAAATCTGATGATAGCCTGAATAGGCGTCAAGGAATGACAGCAAGTCGCAGCCGGCAGTGGAGTCCACAATCTGGTCGATACGCGGCAAGGGAAAAGGATCTTTTGGGTAGGCTTTATTGATATCTGTATAGTCAATACATAGGCTCCACTTGCCATTCGCCTTGCGCACTACGACTGGATTGGTCAACCATGTTGGGTGAAGCACTCCTCTGACCAAACCTGCCGCTTCCAATTTCTTGATTTCCTCGGCGATAAATTGTTGCCGCTCCAAAGCCTGCTTCCTAACTTTCTGCTTGACGGGCCGCGCATGAGGACAGACAGCAAGGTGGTGCTCAATTACCTTCCTGGGAACACCGGGGATGTCAGATGGTTGCCATGCAAACACATCGACATTCGCCCGCAGGAAGGCAACGAGCGCGCTTTCCTATTTGTCATGAAGGGTGGAACTTATAGTGAAAGTACCTCCCGTACCGTCCTCCTTGGCGGGCACCTTCTTGGTTTCTGGCGGAGCAGCCTTGGATTTCTTGCTCTTGCCGGTGGAGCTCTCAGGCACATCCTCAACGGGAGCGCAGCACTCCGAAGAGGTCCGCTTGCCGTAGTGTGTGCGAGAGGCCTTACCAGTCTTCTTTCCCCCGGGAGCTTCACGGGCAGGAGCAACGGCCTTGTCGGCAGATGCTGCAACTACCTCCCGGTAAAGTCGATCGGTACAGACAAGCGCATCTTTCTTGTCGGAGTTGACAGTGATGACGCTTATCGGCCCGGGCATTTTCAAGGTATTGTAAGCATAGTGTGATGCCGTC
This sequence comes from Elymus sibiricus, assembly GCA_039707655.1. NCBI lineage: Eukaryota > Viridiplantae > Streptophyta > Magnoliopsida > Poales > Poaceae > Elymus > Elymus sibiricus. Next base: position 41,074,476 of record CM077665.1, on the reverse strand, counting down.
ATGAAATTGGCCAGCGCTGGGCGGCCAAGGATCCCATTATATGGTAGTGGAATCTTGGCGACGTCGAACACTATCTTCTCCGTCCTGAAGTTCAGGTTGCTACCAAATGTTACCGGCAGTGTGATCTTTCCCTTGGGCTGACTCCTTCCTGGATTGACCCCTTGAAACGAACCTGTTTCTTCGAGATCTCCATCAGGAATTTGTAGCCTCTTGATCACTTCAGGTGAAATCAGGTTCAAGCCAGCCCCGCAGTCAACTAACATTTTCGTCACCTTGAGGTTGTAGATTGTTGGTGAAACCAACAATGGCAAACACCCGACCGCAGTTGTGCGATCAGGGTGGTCCTCGATGTCAAAAATGATAGGCGTGCTGGACCACTTCAACGGTTTTCGGGCGGCGACAAATGGTTCTGTTGCATTTACTTCACGTGCCCATTGTTTGAGTTGGCGGTGGGAAGAATGCAAGGAAGCACCTCCGTCGACGCACATCATGTCCGTCGCTTTTTGAAATTCTTGCTCACTGGACTCGTCGTCCTCTTCCATGTCGTCATCATCACCCCCTCCTTGCTTGTCACGGCCTCTGGCGGGCTTCTCTCTCTGTTGCCTGGCCTTGCCGCGGCGGCCTCCTCGACCACCGCGTTTCTTGCCGGACCCCTCAGCACCATTCTGAGCCTTCTCCTTATCTCGCCTGTCGTATTCGGCCTTCTGTTTCTCGACAAGCTGCTCCACTTGTCGGCAGTCTTGGAGGTCGTGGCCCTTGGTGCGATGGATCTTGCAATACTGCTTGCCGGAGCCCTCTGGCTTGTCGGCGGCCGCCAAGGCCTGACAGTTGGCACATCCGGCAACATCTTTGTCGGGGTCGTCAACTTTGGCCTTCTTGGCGGCGCCAGGACTGCCGGATCCCTCGACAGCAAGCACGGCCTTGCCCTTGCGTTTCCTGTTGCGTTGTCGGCCCTTCTTTGTTGGGGCAGGCGCGTCGTCGTCGGAATCGGCCCCTGCGCCAGCACCTTCACCGGGAAGCCTCCTTCCTTCTTCAGCGCGTGCGCACTTGTCGGCTAGAGCATAAAGCTCGGCGACATCCTTGACCTTGTTCATCGCCAGCTCTTCTCGCATTATGCGGTTTCGCACGTTCTGATGGAACGCGCTGATGACAGCAGCCGGATGAACGTCTGGGATGTTGTGGTGAACGCGGCTGAACCTCTGGATGTACTTGCGCAGGGTTTCGCCCTCCTTCTGGGGGATGATGTGTAGATCACTCTCCTGGCCAGGAGCTTGATGGCCACCAGTAAAGGAACCAACAAACTCGTGGCACAAATCTGCCCAGGAGGATATGGAACCTTCAGGCAAATGCATCAACCATGACCTGACGTTGGGCTTGAGCACCAACGGGAAGTAGTTGGCGAGTATCTTGTCGTCACGATCCCCGGCAGCCTGCACCGCGATGGTGTAGATGCTCAGGAACTCGGATGGGTGAGTCTTGCCGTCATACTTCTCCGGGAGCTCTGGTTTGAAAGTGCGGGAATTGGGCCACTGGACTCGCCGCAGCTCACGAGTAAACGCTGGACAACCCACCTCGTAAGGTAGGTCGACATGATACCCTGGCGCAGGCTTGTCAACAGTGGGTCCTGCGCGCTTGTCGGATTGATGGTGCGCTTCCCGTCGCCGCTCGATGGTAGTTCGAGCATCCTCCTTCCTTCTCTCCCGAAGAACTTGATGCTGGTCGCGACGTGTTCGCGGATCGGATGACGCCGTGGAATCGTCATCACGGGTGTCGACCCGCCGAGTCAGCGATCGCTGCTGCCGCTGTGGAGGAGAGTACACCGTAGTTGTACCACCCACAGCCCTTTCTCCACCTACACGCGTCGGCTCAACGGACTGGCGTCGTGAAGGCTCCGCCTGCTCCGGCTTTTCTTCGTTGGCGAGGCCAACGAGGCTCTGGATGGCGGACCTCCATTCTTCAAGCTTGTCCGCAGCAGGAGGAAAGTTTAGAAGCAGCTGCGCACGCGCCAGCGCTTCTGCTCGTGTAGGTGGTGGCGACAGGTGCGAAGAACGCGAGGTGCTCTGACTCCCAACTAGGTTGGAAGGAGCTACCTCACGGTCCCGCGTCCGTACGCCGCTTCCATCAGCACGTGGCCGTGCATGTTGGTCCCGCACAGGAGATTTTCCATGGGGACGCCCAGAACCACCAACGTCGCGGCGATGCTCCCCACACGCGCCCTGAGAAGGTCGCGGCGTGTGCGCCGGCATGGGTGTCTTGGAAGGCGCCCTTCCATCTTTGGAGTTTGCTGTGCCGCCTGCTGGCAGTACGGCTCCGTCCTTGGTTGCGGCGGTGCGAACGACGCCACTCGCTTGGCTACGATCACCAGAGCGTCGAGGAGGCTCTAGATCTCTACTTCCTCCACCCGCATCGACGCCGTTGCCCGTGTGCGTAAGCACAGGTGCAGCGGATCCGGACGCTCCAACCGCCGTGAAACCCTTCCTCTTCGGGGCCATGGCGGTGAAGATGATGAAGAACTGGCGCGCTGATCGTTAGATCAGGTCCACGCGACCTCTATGCCACCACCTGGCGCGCCAAAGATGTCGGAGAAGACACCTATGGGGTCACAAGGATCCCTTTACGATTCGGTGGGGAGAAGGGTTGCACAGAGAGTAGATCGAACGATCAACGCGTGGGAATTTTACCCAGGTTCGGGCCGCAAAGATGCGTAATACCCTACTCCTTCTTTGGTTGTATTGGATGTGTTTTGGCTGAGTTCTTGGAGCGCTACAGTAACTAGCAGCTACACTTGTACAACGGCCAAAGAAGAAGATCCCCCCTGTAGCTATGCCTTGGGCCTCCTTTTATACTCTCGAAGGGGTCACCAACAGTGACAGCACAGGGTACATGAGGTGGAAAGCATCTACAGTGCTTATCATATCTAATTCTGACGGTCTAGGACAGGGGCATTTAATGCTCCGATTGAGGTGTCCTTGCCTTTCTTGGGGATGGAGAAAGGAGCCATCCCATCGCACCACTTAAGTCTTCCCACCGTCAGCGCATGACACGCACCCAGGAAACAACAGCTAGAGGACAAGCTGGTAGTTGCCCTGGGGCGGTGCGCTTGAACAGTGGCGGGGTCTTGCCGGGCGCAGGGCTTGTCGGGGCTGTGAGCCGCCCACCAAGATCTTGCCGGGGCTCCAGCCCTTGTCTTCCTATCTTCTTAATGCTGCTGTATTTGACTCCAAGGTCTGACTAAATCTTGTCGGCTCCAGGGAGCTGCCCGCGCACAAGTCTGGGTAATGGATACCCTGGTTCTTCGTACACTGACAACTTTCTTAAGAAAAGTTTATTCCGACACATTTTCCTAAGAAGTTTCCTAAGGAAATATTCTTAGGAAGCAGTTTCTTATGAAAAGTATCCTCCGACGAATTTTCTTAAGATGTTTCCTAAGGAAATTTTATTAGGAAGCACTTTCTTAAGAAAACTTTGTTCTGACGCATTTTCTTAAGAAGTTTCCTAAGGACTATTTCTTAGGAAGCATTTTTAAGAAGTTTCTTAAGAAAAGTATCTTCCGACGCATTTTCGCAAGAAGTTTCTTAAGGAAATTTTCTAAGGAAGCACTTTCTTTAGAACTTTCTTAAGAAAAGTTTGTTCCGACACATTTTCTTAATAGTTTCCCAAGTAAATTTTCTTAGGAAGCACTTTCTTAAGAAGTTTTCTTAGGATGCACTTTCTTAAGAAGGTTCTTAAGAAAAGTATCTTCCGACGAATTTTTGTAGGAAGTTTCTTAAGCAAATTTTCTTAGGAAGCACTTTCTTTAGAACTTTATTAAGAAAAGTTTGTTCCGACGCATTTTCTTAAGAAGTTTCCTAAGAAAATTTTCCTAGGAATCACTTTCTTAAGAAGTTCCTTAAGAAAAGTTTCTTCCGACGCAATTTCGTGAGAAGTTTCTTAAGGAAATTTTCTTAGGAAGTACTTTCTTCTGACCCATTTTCGTAAGAAGTTTCTTAAGGAAATTTTCTTAGGAAGCACTTTCTTAAGAAAAGTTTGTTCCGGCGCATTTTCTTAAGAAGTTTCCTAAGAAAATTTTCTCAGGAAGCAGTTTCTTAAGAAAAGTATCCTTCGACGCATTTTTGCAAGAAGTTTCCTAAGGAAATTTTCTTAAGAAGCACTGTCTTAAGAACTTTATTAAGAAAGTTTGTTCTGACGAATTTTCTTAAGAAGTTTCCTAAGGAATATTTCTTAGGAAGCAGTTTCTTAAGAAGTCCCTTATGAAAAGTTTCTTCCGATGCAATTTCGTAAGAAGTTTCCTAAGAAAATTTTCTTAGGAAGCACTTTCTTAAGAAGTTTCTTAAGAAAAGTATCTTCCGATGCATTTTCATAAGAAGTTTCTTTAGGAAATTTTCTTAGGAAGCTCTTTCTTAATAACTTTCTTAAGAAAAGTTTGTTCCGACTCATTTTCTTAAGAAGTTTCCTAAGGAAATTTTCCTAGGAAGCACTTTCTTAAGAAAAGTAGCTTCCGGTGCATTTTTCGTAAGAAGTTTCTTAAGGAAATTTACTTAGGAAGCACTTTCTTAAGAACCTTCTTAAGAAAAGTTTGTTCCGACACATTTTCTTAAGAAGTTTCCCAAGTAAATTTTCTTAGGAAGCACTTTCTTAAGAAGTTCCTTAAGAAAAGTTTCTTCCGACACAATTTCGTAAGAAGTTTCTTAAGGAAATTTTCTTATTATGCACTTTCTTAAGAAAAGTATCTTCCGGCGCATTTTCGTAAGAAGTTTCCTAAGGAAATTTTCTTAGAAAACACTTTCTTAAGAACTTTATTAAGAAAAGTTTGTTCCGATGCATTTTCTTAAGAAGTTTCATAAGGAAATTTTCTAAGGAAGCACTTTCTTAAGAAGTTCCTTAAGAAAAGTTTATTCTGACGCATTTTTGTAAGAAGTTTCTTAAGGAACTTTTCTTAGGAAGCACTTTCTTAAGAAAAGTTTGTTCTAACGCATTTTCTTAAGAAGTTTCCTAAGGAAATTTTCTTTGGAAGCAGTTTCTTAAGAAAAGTATCCTCCGACGCATTTTCTTAAGAAGTTTCCTAAGGAAATTTTCTTAGGAAGCACTTTCTTAAGAAAACTTTGTTCTGACGCATTTTCTTAAGAAGTTTCCTAAAGAATATTTTGTGACACCCTGATTTTTTTCAACTTTTTGTTTCCAAAAACTATTTGGATCCTATTTGCAATTTAGCTGATTTTCAAAATTTTGCAATGGAGTTGGCATATGCTTTGCTAAAATTTTCTTCAACAACTCCAAACCTTTGATCTTTTGACAAACCTTGCCATGCCTCTCTTGGATGATTTCTCAATATTTTATTTTTTTACTTAAAGGCATTTTCTTAATTTGGGAATTTAGGTCAACACTAAGGGTTGTGAAGCAACCTATAGTTTGGCTGGCCAATTGATCCCCAAACTTTTTCCTAATCTTTCCATAATATTTATATTTCATGTTCCTTAAAAATATTTTGCTATCCAATGGAGAATTTGGGCCAGAATAATTATTTTATCTCTGACCAGAATTTGTCCATTGTGAAGCAACTATATTTTTTCTGTTTCAGAAAATTCTAAGAAAATTCCCCAAGCTTTCTGGCATCTTGCATAGCCCCAATATCCAAAAACATCCTTTGGTCCAATGTAATTTTTGAGCAGCAGGACTCTGTTTAGTTTCTGCAAATCTGAGACCTCTGTGAAGGAAGTGCTAGTTGGGGATGTTGTGTGACTTTGAAATTTATATGACATCTTCCAGGCACTAGATGACTCATCTTCACCAAGTTTCAGCATCTGCAGAGCAACTAGCTGAGTGCCACAAGCTCAAATGCATTCTGGATCAGAATGATGGTTTTCAAAGGAGCTATGTCCATTTCTGTTTCAATCTTTCTCAAATTTGGTCAGTTTGGAGTCCTTCCAACAAGGATCACTCCAGACACTCTCTTTGGCTCTACTCTTTGCTCTCCAAACCTCCAGATCCCTCTCTAGTTTACTGTCAGAAACTGTTGTTGATGGTATCTTTCATCTCTGCGTGAACCAAGCCAAGATAGGGGTACAGGTGAGGTGAGGGATCGAGGGTCGACGTGCTGGACAAGTTTGCCAGGCGTGCGTGGCCTCTGGATAGCCAATACCGTGGTGAGCACAGTCGTGGCATGTCAATCGCCGCGCTCTGGGTTGCGCCAGGCTCGGGTCCCGTCCGAGCTAGACGCCGGCGCCGCAGCAGCTTGTCCAAGCATGCCGACATCGCCCCTGGCCGCCACGCAGCCCCTCCAGAGCCTTCTCCCTCGCCGGAGAAGCCCTCGGCGGCCGCCACGACCGCGGGCACTATGCCGCCTGTGCGGTCACAGTGGCATTGTAGCTCGTCGTCTTCCTCTCGTGCCATCCCCTCCAGCATTGAATGCCCCTGCCCTCCTCCATCGCATCGCCCACCTCCCGACAGCCAGCGTGGCGTCCTTGCTCCGGCGACGTGGCCACAGCGCCGCCGCTTCGGGAGATCTCGCCGCCCTTCGCCCCCCCCCCCCTATAAATAGCTGCCGCCAGCCTCCCCGAGCTCTCCACCACCACTAGCCATCGCCCAATAGCCCCCCAAGAGTGAGCCAAGGCCGGAAGGCCCTCTGGTCTTGAGCTCTGGTCGGAGCTCCACCGCCGCCCGAAACCCCGCCCGCCTGAGAGGAAGGAGACGACCGATTCCGAGCATCCCTGGAGAAGCTGCTGGTACAGGGAGAACCGCCGTAGAACGCCTGTTCCATTCCCATCCTCGCCGGACCCATCCATCCCCTCCATCGCCGGCAATCGCCGTCGGTGAGCCGCCCCTCTGCTCTGTTATCTTCCCCCCTCTCTGTCTTAAATCGACGGGCCCCACCCGTCAGTGAGCCACGCCAGCACCGAAGCGTTTTCTAGTGGAGGCGCCCGGGCGTTTTACGTCTTCGACGTGGCCCTCTCTGGTTTTCTGATTTTTGTTTATTTGGCAGATTTGACCAGTACTTTGACTGCTAATATCTGTTTATAGAAAATTCCTATGGACTTGATTCTTTTTGCACTGTGTTTCTAATAAAACCCTTTATTTTCTGACCAAGTTTGACAATTTTCCAATGCCTACAGAATATTTGGTGAATAAAAATGGCATTATGTGACATTTGCAATTATATTTGAAATTATTTCAGAGGGAGAATTTGCTGCTTTTGAAGATCAAGAGTGCCCAAACCACCCAACAGAGCAAGGCAAGCCATGATACCCATCTCATGCATGCATTTCTATAGCATTGCATTTTCATACGCAATAGGATGGTTATTTGCTATATTTATTTCATAATAACATTTAGTACTCAAGAACCATATTGAACCACTCTAGTTGATAGTAAACTTAGTGGTTGATCTTGAGTCACCTGTCCGGGCTTTGTCGTGCAACCACATTTGCCGGTATGGGACGGCCCTGACCGGGTCTGGCTGCGTGATCTTTCACCGGTACCTCCAAAGAGGGAGGGTTATGCACGGCATGCTACCCTGATCAGGTAAGCGGTGATAACCCTGTGGGCCCAGTTGAGTTTGTGCCGGCGTCCCCGTTTGGGACAGTTTAGTTGGCCACGACGGTGGCAGGTGTCATGAGGACACAAGGGCCACCCAAGGCTGACCTCCGAGGGAGGAAAAGTGCCGGTGGTACGATGAAAGGGTCACGGGTCAGGCAGGTTTTGTTGAAGCAGCACTGGTCCACCCGAATGGGATCACGAGGCCAGGTGCTTCATGGTGTGGGTAAAGTGTACAACCTCTGCAGAGTGTCAAATCTATTCGAATAGCCGAGTCCACGGTATTGGACAGCCCGTCCAGACCTCGGTAGATGGTCAACCAGGTTATTGACATTAATGATGGAAGAACTCGTCCTATGATCAGGAGTACTCGGTGAGTATTCCGAGGGTTGTGGGACAACCCGAGAAGAGTAAGTTGATGCTCAGTACAGTAAGTGCATTGCTTGATTGTTATCGTGTGCCATGCTATTGTTTGCTGCATTGTTTGGTTGTCGTGAGCTTGCGAGTACATTCCAAGTACTCACCTGGTGTATCATGCCAGATGCAGGAGAATCCGAGGACGGAGGTCCTGAAGGTGCTGGCTATGCTAACTAAGATGTATCCACAGCAGTGTCCCTGTGGATGGACTTGCGCTATGTTCCGCTACGCAGTAGAAATACTTGGTGTTCCGAGGCCCTGTTTGTGACATAAATAATGTTGATACTGTCATAGCACCGTGGGTGCCTTTGGCCTCGTCACCATTGTAAATATGAGTTTGTACCCATATCCTATCAATAAAGGCTGTTCAGTTCTGTTCCAAGATGTTGTGTGTTTCCAGAGGACATGATCCTTGGGCTGGAAATACTGGTAATCCGGTTCTCTGAGCCGGGGTGCCACAACGCTTGGTATCAGAGCAGGCTGACTGTAGGATACCTTAGTTTGCCAGCGCTAGCACCGCGATTAGTATAGGATCCTGAGTATGCATCGGATTGCTACATTTGATTGTTGCATTTGATTGCTGCATGGCATGCATCATGATTCATTTTCCTAACGGTGGTCTTGTGAGTGTAGATGTCACCGGTTCCATTCTAGTATCATTTTGAGCCTGCACCATCCACCTTTCCAGGACTGCTCCGGAATGTCTGGCTGCGACTGTATCCTCATGGTGAAGAGCCAGTGTACCAGATGTTTCGGGAGCAGCTTGCTGAGTCGGTGTACGAGTACCATGCAGAGGCTTTCATGATCGCGAGCTCGGATCTGGGTTGCTACTCTCGTTCTACCAAGGGCGGGACGGCTTCCACTCCGGAGTTGGCGATTGAGTTTGCCGCAATGGAGGCTCTCACTGACTTGCACTTCCACGAGGTTGAGATGCAGACTCATCCAGGTTTTCTCTATTATCCCACCCTGTCGCCTACGACAGGGAGAGTCATTTTCACTCCTGTTGACCCGGCATGTGACCGTGCGACGGCTGTGCTGTCTCGCTATCTGAATGCCAGCTATCGTACGATCATATCCCTGGCTGAGGAGTTGTCTCGTGTGTTGGCAGCGCTTGCAGCCATGACTCCAGTGCCATCTCCACCTCAGGCTACCCATCCACCCATATATCCATCCCCAGTTCCACCTCCACCCAGGTTTGAGGCTTCTGCCACCTCCACTGTGCCACCAGGCCTTCCGTCTGGTAGCCATCGTGAGACCCCTGCTGAGTGGGCCTCACTCCTTGCCACCCCAGCCGCTCCGATGCTGAGGCGCCGTGCTCCTTCTACTCCAGAGGGAGAACCGTCCTAGCAGCGTCGTCGTGTTTCCTTTGATCCGGAGGATGAGATCCATATCATCAGCTCTGACTCGGACTCAGGATCAGATGACGAGGAGTCGGTGGCTTGGCAGTGCTCGTGCCATCAGCGTCACTAGAGTGGAGGCTAGAGTTGTTGAGCATGCATCCTTTGCATATGTCAACTGCCGTATGAGCAGTTTAGTCATGTTATGTCCTCTACTAGCTTGCCATGTATGATGTTGGGTTATCTTGTATAATTATGTGGTTTGCTTTACTCGTGTTTTTTTTCATAATCTCTTTTGGTGCCATATAACCATGCTTTCCTTCTGGATGTTACTCATCGATTCAGTACTTTGCAATGGGAACAAATTTAGGATGAAGAAAAGTGGTAGCCATGGTGGCAATGGAACCCCTGTCCGTCGATCCGCCAGGCAAGCAGGTCAAGCACCAGAAGATTTACCACCTCCACCACCCCAAGCACCTACTACTGATCAGATTATGAGAATGTTTGAGGAAAAGAGAAACCAGGACCTTATGGAAATTTTGAAGAGTATGCAGACAATGGTAGGTCAGAACAACAGTCAGAATGGATCCCATTCCATTGTCTGATTTCCAGCGCACGAAGCCACCCAACTTTGGTCAAGCCGTGGATCCGATAGAAGCAGATGACTGGCTAAGGACCATAGAAAAGAAGTTGGAAATAGCTCGCTGTGAGGATTCGGATAAGGTTCCATTTGCCACTCATTACCTGGAAGGTCCAGCAGCCGTTTGGTGGGATAATATCAAGGCAACATGGTCTTCTGAGGAAGAAATTACTTGGGAGAAATTTAAGGAATTGTTCCACAAATATCATATTCCTACCAGCATCATGAAGGTGAAGCAAAGGGAGTTCCTTACGCTGACACAAGGAAGCATCTCGGTAGCCGAGTACCTTAACAAGTTCAACCATCTGTCCCGGTACTCTACATATGATGTGGCTACTGAAGAGAGAAAGATAGATCGGTTCTTGGGAGGTTTGAACCACTATCTCCGCTGTCAGCTATGCATGCTAGACTTCCCCGATTTCCAGACCCTGGTGAACAAGGCCTTTATAGCCGAAAGGGAGCATAAGTATGGACCAGACAACCATAAGAGGAAGTTCGAACCTAAGAAGGACAACCGGGAGCCGTTTGCTCAGAAGCCACGCACTTGGCAACCAAGTACCTCTGAGTATAAGCCTACCTGGAGCAATGGTGGCAATAGTAACAAGACAGTGGGCCAGACCAAAACCTTCGGCAAACAACCTGTGATAGAGGATTATCGCCGCAACAATACCTGCTTCGCTTGCGGCCAAAGTGGGCACTACGCCAAACAGTGTCCCACCAACAATGGGAAATCACCCACCGATATCAAACCGCAGGTCAATACTATTGGACACCGCCCCAACAATAACGGCTTCCATGGACGTGTCCATCACATCTCTGCCGAAGAAGCCTGCGCAGCCCCAGAAGTCGTATTCGGTATGTTTCCTGTTAACAACATACATGCCTTCATTTTATTTGATTCCGGGGCTTCCCACTCGTTTATTTTGCGGAGTTTTGCCACCTCGCACAAATTTCCTTTGTCACTTTTGGACAAAACCATGATGGTACAATCCCCTGGCTCCCTGCTCAAAACAAACCTGATCTATAGAGATCTGGAAATTGAAATTCATGGAGTTAAGTTTCCAGCGGCACTCATTGCCATTTAACCTTCGGGGTTAGATGTGATATTGGGAATGGACTGGTTGACACCGCACCAGGTGTGTATTAACTGTGCCAGCAGGACAGTGACACTGACCAACCCAATGGGGCAAGTAGTGCAGTTCCTTGCCAGCACTATGAAAGCAAGGAAGGGAATGGCATATCAAACTACCGCCACGGATATGAATTTAATTCCGGTAGTTTGTGAATTCCCAGATGTATTTCCTGAGGAATTACCAGGGATGCCGCCTAACCGGGAATTGGAATTCACGATTGAAGTAATTCCCGGCACCGCCCCCATTTACAAGAAATACTACCGCATGCCAGGACCGGAGTTGGCCGAGCTAAAGAAGCAACTAGATGAACTGTTGCAGAAAGGGTATATTCGCCCAAGCGTCTCACCTTGGGGATCACCAGTGCTTTTTGTCAAGAAGAAGGATGGAAGCTTACGCATGTGCGTAGACTATCGCCAGTTAAACGAGGTCACTATCAAGAATAAGTACCCGCTCCCTCGCATAGATGACTTATTTGATCAGCTGAACGGAGCTCGAGTATTCTCTAAGATTGATCTTCGCACTGGATACCATCAACTAAAAATTCGAAAGGAGGATATCCCCAAGACAGTGTTCACTACCCGCTATGGACTATATGAGTTCACAGTCATGTCATTCGAATTGACGAATGCTCCAGCCTACTTCATGAGCATGATGAATAAGGTCTTTATGGACTTTTTGGATAAATTCGTGGTAGTATTCATTGATGATATCCTAATATACTCCAAGGATGAAGAAGAGCATAAGCAACATCTCTGTGCCGTTCTGGAAAGACTAAGAGACCACCGCCTGTATGCCAAATTCAGTAAGTGTGAATTCTGGCTGAAGGAGGTAGGATTCTTGGGGCACATTTTGTCAGCACAAGGAGTAGCCGTGGACCCCAGCAAGGTAACTGCGGTACTAAATTGGCAGACACCAGCTTCGGTGACCGAAGTCCGCAGCTTCCTGGGATTGGCTGGCTACTATCGACGCTTCATAGAAGGCTTCTCCAAAATTGCCAAGCCCCTGACAGAATTGCTCAAGAAGAATCAAAGGTTTGTCTGGACACCAGAATGTGACAACAGTTTTCTGGAACTAAAGACCAGACTCACTACAGCACCAGTCCTAGTCCTTCCAGACATACACAAAAGCTTTGACATATACTGCGACGCTTCCAGACGTGGAATCGGTTGCGTATTGATGCAAGAGGGGAAGGTTGTAGCCTATGCATCCAGACAGCTACGACCCCATGAGGAGAATTACCCCACCCACGATTTGGAACTAGCAGCCGTGATTCATGCCATGAAGATCTGGAGACATTACCTCATTGGTCAACGTTGTGAAATATACACGGATCATAAGAGTCTCAAGTATATTTTCACACAACCTGACCTAAATCTCAGGCAACGAAGATGGCTTAAACTAATCAAGGACTATGATATTGGGATGAACTATCATCCGGGGAAAGCGAATGTGGTCGCGGACGCTCTCAGCAGGAAACAAAGCACTGTGAACGCACTTATGGGAAGTCTGCATCCAAGACTACAACAAGAGTTCGCTGAGCTCAACATGGTGCTATGCGGACCAACTACCCCGAACACGTTGGAAATTACCCCCACCCTTATGGAAATCAAGAAGGCCCAAGAGCCAGACGAAGAAATCAAGAAAATTAAGGAATTGATTCCGAAAGGGAAGGCCAAGTCCTTTCACGTGGATGATCAAGGCACCGTATGGTTCGAAAAGCGGATATGTGTGCCTGATCAGGCTAACTTGAGGCAGCAGATCCTCAAGGAAGCTCATGAGTCCTCATATTCCATCCATCCGAGAGGAACAAAAATGTATCAGGACCTGCGAGAAACCTTTTGGTGGCCAGGATTGCGAAGAGATATAGCCTACTATGTCGCCTGCTGCGACATTTGCAACAAGGTAAAGGCAGAACACCAGAAACCCGCTGGGCTACTGCAACCTTTATCAGTACCCCAATGGAAGTGGGATGATATCTGCATGGACTTTGTTGTGGGACTACCCAAGTCAGCAAGGGGCAACGATGCTATTTGGGTCATTGTGGACATACTTACGAAAGTGGCTCACTTCATTCCGGTAAAGACCACTTTCAACGCAAGTCAGTTGGCACAGCTCTACCTGTCCCGAATAGTTAGCCTCCATGGAGTCCCTAAGTCCATCACATCCGACAGAGGTTCTCTGTTCACCTTAGCATTTTGGTTACGTTTACATCAAGCGCTGGGAACCGCGCTGAAGCATAGCACGGCATACCACCCGCAGACCGATGGGCAGACAGAAAGAGTGAACCAGATACTGGAGGATATGCTTCGGTCGTGTGTCCTCACTCAAGGGGCTAAGTGGGAGGACAGTCTACCCTATGCAGAATTCTCATACAACAACAGCTATCAGTCAAGTTTGAAGATGTCACCATTTGAGGCCTTATATGGGCGGAAGTGCCGCACACCATTAAATTGGTCTCAGACCGGGGACAGCCGAATCTTTGGAACAGACTTGATGCTCGAGGCAGAGAAGCAAGTGAAGGATATTCGGGAACGTCTTCGGGCAGCCAAGTCTCGACAGAAAAGTTACTATGACCCCAAGCATCGGGAAGTGACTTTTGAACCCGGGGAATATGCATATCTTTGAGTAACCCCGATGAAAGGAGTAAAGAGATTCAATACTCGGGGAAAACTTGCACCAAGGTATATAGGCCCATTTCCAGTGATTGCTAGAAGAGGAAGAGTGGCATACCAATTGGAATTACCCCCAGAATTATCGGATGTGCATGATGTCTTCCATATATCGCAGCTAAGGAAGTGCATTGCACCGCCAATCAAACGAGCAGATATGAGTGAATTAGAACTGGCAAGAGATCTGACTTACGAAGAGAGACCTGTTAAGATTCTGGATGAGATGGAGAGAACCACCAGGAGCAAGGTAATCAGATTCTATAAGGTGCTTCGGGAACATCACTCAGAGGAAGAGGCTACATGGGAGAGAGAAGACTTCTTAAGATCTGCTTATCCATATTTGTTCCCTGAGCAACCGAATCTCGAGGACGAGATTCATCCTAAGGGGGGTAGGTTTGTGACACCCTGATTTTTTTCAACTTTTTCTTTCCAAAAACTATTTGGATCCTATTTGCAATTTAGCTGATTTTCAAAATTTTGCAATGGAGTTGGCATATGCTTTGCTAAAATTTTCTTCAACAACTCCAAACCTTTGATCTTTTGACAAACCTTGCCATGCCTCTCTTGGATGATTTCTCAATATTTTATTTTTTTACTTAAAGGCATTTTCTTAATTTGGGAATTTAGGTCAACACTAAGGGTTGTGAAGCAACCTATAGTTTGGCTGGCCAATTGATCCCCAAACTTTTTCCTAATCTTTCATTAATATTTATATTTCATGTTCCTTAAAAATATTTTGCTATCCAATGGAGAATTTGGGCCAGAATAATTATTTTATCTCTGACCAGAATTTGTCCATTGTGAAGCAACTATATTTTTTCTGTTTCAGAAATTTGTAAGAAAATTCCCCAAGCTTTCTGGCATCTTGCATAGCCCCAATATCCAAAAACATCCTTTGGTCCAATGTAATTTTTGAGCAGCAGGACTCTGTTTAGTTTCTGCAAATCTGAGACCTCTGTGAAGGAAGTGCTAGTTGGGGATGTTGTATGACTTTGAAATTTATATGACATCTTCCAGGCACTAGATGACTCATCTTCACCAAGTTTCAGCATCTGCAGAGCAACAAGCTGAGTGCCACAAGCTCAAATGCATTCTGGATCAGAATGGTGGTTTTCAAAGGAGCTATGTCCATTTCTGTTTCAATCTTTCTCAAATTTGGTCAGTCTGGAGTCCTTCCAACAAGGATCACTCCAGACACTCTCTTTGGCTCTACTCTTTGCTCTCCAAACCTCCAGATCCCTCTCTAGTTTACTGTCAGAAACTGTTGTTGATGGTATCTTTCATCTCTGCGTGAACCAAGCCAAGATAGAGGTACAGGTGAGGTGAGGGATCGAGGGTCGACGTGCTGGACAAGTTTGCCAGGAGTGCGTGGCCTCTGGACAGCCAATACCGTGGTGACCACAGTCGTGGCATGTCAATCGCCGCGCTCTGGGTTGCGCCAGGCTCGGGTCCCGTCCGAGCTAGATGCCGGCGCCGCAGCAGCTTGTCCAAGCTTGCCGACATCGCCCCTGGCCGCCACGCAGCGCCTCCAGAGCCTTCTCCCTCGCCGGAGAAGCCCTCAGCGGCCGCCACGACCGCGGGCACTATGCCGCCCGTGCGGTCACAGTGGCATTGTAGCTCGTCGTCTTCCTCTCGTGCCATCCCCTCCAGCATTGAATGCCCCTGCCCTCCTCCATCATGTCGCCCACCTCCCGACAGCCAGCGGGGCGTCCTTGCTCCGGCGACGTGGCCACAGCGCCGCCGCTTCGGGAGATCTCGCCGCCCTTCGCCCCCCCCCCTATAAATAGCTGCCGCCAGCCTCCCCGAGCTCTCCACCACCACCAGCCATCGCCCAATAGCCCCCCAAGAGTGAGCCAAGGCCGGAAGGCCCTCTGGTCTCGAGCTCTGGTCGGAGCTCCGCCGCCGCCCGAAACCCCGCCCGCCTGAGAGGAAGGAGACGACCGATTCCGAGCATCTCTGGAGAAGCTGCTGGTACAGGGAGAACCGCCGTAGAACGCCGGTTCCATTCCCATCCTCGCCGGACCCATCCATCCACTCCATCGCCGGCAATCGCCGTCGGTGAGCCGCCCCTCTGCTCTGTTCTCTTCCCCCCTCTCTGTCTTAAATCGATGGGCCCCACCCGTCAGTGAGCCACGCCAGCGCCGAAGCGTTTTCTAGTGGAGGCGCCCGGGCGTTTTACGTCTTCGACGTGGCCCTCTCTGGTTTTCTGATTTTTGTTTATTTGGCAGATTTGACCAGTACTTTGACTGCTAATATCTGTTTATAGAAAATTCCTATGGACCTGATTCTTTTTGCACTGTGTTTCTAATAAAACCCTTTATTTTCTGACCAAGTTTGACAATTTTCCAATGCCTACAGAATATTTGGTGAATAAAAATGGCATTATGTGACATTTGCAATTATATTTGAAATTATTTTAGAGGGAGAATTTGGTGCTTTTGAAGATCAAGAGTGCCCAAACCACCCAACAGAGCAAGGCAAGCCATGATACCCATCTCATGCATGCATTTCTATAGCATTGCATTTTCATACGCAATAGGATGGTTATTTGCTATATTTATTTCATAATAACATTTAGTACTCAAGAACCATATTGAACCACTCTAGTTGATAGTAAACTTAGTGGTTGATCTTGAGTCACCTGTCCGGGCTTTGTCGTGCAACCACATTTCCCGGTATGGGACGGCCCTGACCGGGTCTGGCTGCGTGATCTTTCACCGGTACCTCCAAAGAGGGAGGGTTATGCACGGCATGCTACCCTGATCAGGTAAGCGGTGATAACCCTGTGGGCCCAGTTGAGTTTGTGCCGGCGTCCCCGTTTGGGACAGTTTAGTTGGCCACGACGGTGGCAGGTGTCATGAGGACACAAGGGCCACCCAAGGCTAACCTCCGAGGGAGGAAAAGTGCCGGTGGTATGATGAAAGGGTCACGGGTCAGGCAGGTTTTGTTGAAGCAGCGCTGGTCCACCCGAATGGGATCACGAGGCCAGGTGCTTCATGGTGTGGGTAAAGTGTACAACCTCTGCAGAGTGTCAAATCTATTCGAATAGCCAAGTCCACGGTATTGGACAGCCCGTCTAGACCTCGGTAGATGGTCAACCAGGTTATTGACATTAATGATGGAAGAACTCGTCCTATGATCAGGAGTACTCTGTGAGTATTCCGAGGGTTGTGGGACAACCCGAGAAGAGTAAGTTGATGCTCAGTACAGTAAGTGCATTGCTTGATTGTTATCGTGTGCCATGCTATTGTTTGCTGCATTGTTTGGTTGTCGTGAGCTTGCGAGTACATTCCAAGTACTCACCTGGCGTATCATGCCAGATGCAGGCGAATCCGAGGACGGAGGTCCTGAAGGTACTGGCTATGCTAACTAAGATGTATCCACAGCAGTGTCCCTGTGGATGGACTTGCGCTATGTTCCGCTACGCAGTAGAAATACTTGGTGTTCCCAGGCCCTGTTTGTGACATAAATAATGTTGATACTGTCATAGCACCGTGGGTGCCTTTGGCCTCGTCACCATTGTAAATATGAGTTTGTACCCGTATCCTATCAATAAAGTCTGTTCAGTTCTGTTCCAAGATGTTGTGTGTTTCCAGAGGACATGATCCTTGGGCTGGAAATACTGGTAATCCGGTTCTCTGAGCCGGGGTGCCACATATTTCTTAGGAAGCACTTTTTTAAGAAGTTTCTTAAGAAAAGTATCTTCCGACGCATTTTCGTAAGAAGTTTCTTAAGGAAATTTTCTTAAGAAGCACTTTCTTAAGAACTTCCTTAAGAAAAGTTTGTTCCGACACATTTTCTTAATAGTTTCCCAAGTAAATTTTCTTAGCAAGCACTTTCTTAATAAGTTCCTTAACAAAAGTTTCTTCCGCCGCAATTTCGTAAGA
The DNA here is from genome assembly GCA_039707655.1 of Elymus sibiricus. Lineage (NCBI taxonomy): Eukaryota > Viridiplantae > Streptophyta > Magnoliopsida > Poales > Poaceae > Elymus > Elymus sibiricus. Next base: position 41,056,863 of record CM077665.1, on the reverse strand, counting down.
AGTTTCTTAAGGAAATTTTCTTAGGATGCACTTTCTTAAGAAGTTTCTTAAGAAAAGTATATTCCGACGCATTTTCATAGGAAGTTTTTTAAGGAAATTTACTTAGGAAGCACTTTCTTTGGAACTTTTTTAAGAAAAGTTTGTCCCGACGCATTTTCTTGAGAAGTTTCCTAAGGAAATTTTCCTAGGAAGCGCTTAGTTAAGAAGTTCCTTAAGAAAAGTTTTTCCAATGCATTTTAGTAAGAAGTTTCTTAAGGAAATTTTCTTAGGAAGCACTTTCTTAAGAAAAGTTTATTCCGACGCATTTTCTTAAGAAGTTTCCTAAGGAAATTTTCTTAGGAAGCAGTTTCTTATGAAAAGTATTCTCCGACGAATTTTTTTAAGAAGTTTCCTAAGCAATTTTCTTAGGAAGCACTTTCTCAAGAACTTTCTGAAGAAAACTTTGTTCTGACGCATTTTCTTAAGAAGTTTCATAAGGAATATTTTTTAGGAAGCATGTTTTAAGAAGTTTCTTAAGAAAAGTATCTTCCGACGCATTTTCGTAAGAAGTTTCTTAAGGAAATTTTCTTAGGAAGCACTTCCTTAAGAACTTTCTTAAGGAAAGTTTGTGCCGACACATTTTCTTAATAGTTTCCCAAGTAAATTTTCTTAGGAAGAACTTTCTTAAGAAGTTCCTTAAGAAAACTTTTTTCCGACACAATTTCGTAAGAAGTTTCTTAAGGAAATTTTCTTAGGATGCACTTTCTTAAGAAGATTCTTCAGAAAAGTTTCTTCCGACGTATTTTCATAGGAAGTTTATTAAGAAAATTTTCTTAGGAAGCACTTTCTTTAGAACTTTATTAAGAAAAGTTTGTTCCGACGCATTTTCTTGAGAAGTTTCCTAAGGAAATTTTCCAAGGAAGCACTTGCTTAAGAAGTTCCTTAAGAAAAGTTTCTTCCGATGCATTTTCGTAAGAAGTTTCTTAAGGAAATTTTCTTAGGAAGCACTTTCTTAAGAACTTCCTTAAGAAATGTTTGTTGCGACACATTTTCTTAATAGTTTCCCGAGTAAATTTTCTTAGGAAGCACTTTCTTAAGAAGTTTCTTAAGAAAAGTATCTTCCGACGCATTTTCGTAAGAAGTTTCCTAAGGAAATTTTCTTAGGAAGCACTTTCTTAAGAACTTCATTAAGAAATGTTTGTTCCGACACATTTTCTTAATAGTTTCCCAAGTAAATTTTCTGAGGAAGCACTTTCTTTAGAAGTTTCTTAAGAAAAGTATCTTCCGACTCATTTTAGTAGGAAGTTTCTTAAGGACATTTTCTTAGGAAGCACTTTCTTTAGAACTTTATTAAGAAAAGTTTGTTCCGACGCATTTTCTTGAGAAGTTTCCTAAGGAAATTTTCCTAGGAAGCACTTTCTTAAGAAGTTCCTTAAGAAAAGTTCTTCCGATGCATTTTCTTAAGAAGTTTCTTAAGGAAATTTTCTTACGAAGCACTTTCTTAATAAAAGTTTATTCCGACGCATTTTCTTAAGAAGTTTCCTAAGGAAATTTTGTTAGGAAGCAGTTTCTTATGAAAAGTATCCTCCGTCAAATTTTCTTAAGAATTTTCCTAAGGAAATTTTCTTAGGAAGCACTTTCTTAAGAACTTTCTTAAGAAAACTTTGTTCTGACACATTTTCTTAAGAAGTTTCCTAAGAAATATTTCTTAGGAAGCATTTTTAAGAAGATTCTAAAGAAAAGTATCTTCCGACGCATTTTCGTAATAAGCTTCTTAAGGAAATTATCTTAGGAAGCAGTTTCTTCAGAAGTTCCTTAAGAAAAGTTTCTTTCGACGCAATTTCGTAAGAAGTTTCTTAAGGAAATTTTCTTAGGAAGTACTTTCTTAAGAAGTTTCGTAAGAAAAGTATCTTCTCACAAATTTTCGTAAGAAGTTTCTGAAGTAAATTTTCTTAGCAAGCACTTTCTTAAGAACTTTCTTAAGAAAACTTTATTCTGACGGATTTTCTTAAGAAGTTTCCTAAGGAATATTTCTTAGGAAGCATTTTTTTAAGAAGTTTCTTAAGAAAAGTATCTTCCGACGCATTTTCGTAACAAGTTTCTTAAAGAAATTTTCTTAGGAAGCACTTTCTTAAGAACTTTCTTAAGAAAAGTTGGTTCTGACACATTTTCTTAATAGTTTCCCAAGTAAATTTTCTTAGGAAGCACTTTCTAAAGAAGTTCCTTAAGAAAAGTTTCTTCAGACGCAATTTCGTAAGAAGTATCTGAAGGAAATTTTCTTTGGATGCAATTTCTTAAGAAGTTTCTTAAGAAAAGTATCTTCCGACGCATTTTCATAGGAAGTTTCTTAAGAAAATTTTCTTAGGAAGCACTTTCTTTAGAAATTTATTAAGAAAAGTTTGTTCCGATGCATTTTCTTGAGAAGTTTCCTAAGGAAATTTTCCTAGGAAGCACTTAGTTAAGAAGTTCCTTAAGAAAAGTTTTTTCGATGCATTTTAGTAAGAATTTCTTAAGGAAATTTTCTTACGAAGCACTTTCTTAAGAAAAGTTTATTCCGACGCATTTTCTTAAGAAGTTTCCTAAGGAAATTTTCTTAGGAAGCAGTTTCTTATGAAAAGTATTCTCCGACGAATTTTCTTAAGAAGTTTCCTAAGCAAATTTTCTTAGGAAGCACTTTCTCAAGAACTTTCTTAAGAAAACTTTGTTCTGACGCATTTTCTTAAGAAGTTTCCTAAGGAATATTTTTTAGGAAGCATGTTTTAAGAAGTTTCTTAAGAAAAGTATCTTCCGACGCATTTTCCTAAGAAGTTTCTTCAGGAAATTTTCTTAGGAAGCACTTTCTTAAGAAAAGTTTGTGCCGACACATTTTCTTAATAGTTTCCCAAGTAAATTTTCGTAGGAAGCACTTTCTTAAGAAGTTCCTTAAGAAAAGTTTCTTCCGACACAATTTCGTAAGAAGTTTCTTAAGGAAATTTTCTTAGGATGCACTTTCTTAAGAAGATTCTTCAGAAAAGTATCTTCCGACGCATTTTCATAGGAAGTTTATTAAGGAAATTTTCTTAGGAAGCACTTTCTTTAGAACTTTATTAAGAAAAGTTTGTTCCGACGCATTTTCTTGAGAAGTTTCCTAAGGAAATTTTCCAAGGAAGCACTTTCTTAAGAAGTTTCTTAAGAAAAGTTTCTTCCGATGCATTTTCATAAGAAGTTTCTTAAGGAAATTTTCTTAGGAAGCACTTTCTTAAGAACTTCCTTAAGAAATGTTAGTTGCGACACATTTTCTTAATAGTTTCCCAAGTAAATTTTCTTAGGAAGCACTTTCTTAAGAAGTTTCTTAAGAAAAGTATCTTCCGACGCATTTTCGTAAGAAGTTTCCTAAGGAAATTTTCTTAGGAAGAACTTTCTTAAGAACTTCCTTAAGAAATGTTTGTTCCGACACATTTTCTTAATAGTTTCCCAAGTAAATTTTCTTAGGAAGCACTTTCTTTAGAAGTTTCTTAAGAAAAGTATCTTCCGACTCGTTTTCGTAGGAAGTTTCTTAAGGAAATTTTCTTAGGAAGCACTTTCTTTAGAACTTTATTAAGAAAAGTTTGTTTCGACGCATTTTCTTAAGAAGTTTCCTAAGGAAATTTTCCTAGGAAGCACTTTCTTAAGAAGTTCCTTGAGAAAAGTTCTTCCGATGCATTTTCTTAAGAAGTTTCTTAAGGAAATTTTCTTAGGAAGCACTTTCTTAATAAAAGTTTATTCCGACGCATTTTCTTAAGAAGTTTCCTAAGGAAATTTTGTTAGGAAGCAGTTTCTTATGAAAAGTATCCTCCGTCAAATTTTCTTAAGAATTTTCCTAAGGAAATTTTCTTAGGAAGCACTTTCTTAAGAACTTTCTTAAGAAAACTTTGTTCTGACACATTTTCTTAAGAAGTTTCCTAAGAAATATTTCTTAGGAAGCGTCGGTGTCGCGCTACAGTAATTCCAGCATTTAGTCTGTTGTCTTTTGATCGTTGAGTTGAATGCTTCCTTGGTATTCTCTGGTCTTAGATGTGTCTTATAAGTGGATTTCTTCTCTGCCATGCCTCTCCCGCCTGGAGGCTGCAACTTGCCGGTGCATGTCCAGGGGTAATGGGCACCCCCTGTTCATTACACCGACAAGAGCCCCCGAGCCTGGGCCGGACGAGCGCGCACGGTGCTGTCCGGGCTAGGCCCAAAAAGAACATGCACCGGCGTACGCGCGACGAGAAGTAACCGTCACTTACGACTTGACTTTATGCGCTTCTACCCTCATCAGAGCACTTGGCTCAACGATAAGGGCAAAGAGCTCCCTTGTCAGAGCTCATGGCTCGACAACAAGGTTCTCGGTATGGTTCCGCCCTCGTCAGGGCACTCGACTCATCAAGAGCGAAAGCCTCCTTGTCGGAGCGCATGGCTCGACGACAAGGTTGAGAGCCCCCTTGTTGGAGCGCATGGCTCGAGGACAAGGTTGAGAGCCCCCTTGTCGGAGCGCATGGCTCGACGACAAGGTTGAGAGCCCCCTTGTCGGAGCGCATGGCTCGACGACAAGGTTGAGAGCCCCCTTGTCGGAGCGCATGGCTTGACGACAAGGTTGAGAGCCCCCTTGTCGGAGCGCATGGCTCGACGACAAGGTTGAGAGCCCCCTTGTCGGAGCGCATGGCTCGACGACAAGGTTGCTAAATTTACGACTTCAGCGGAGAACTTTGACGCTCTCGACACCGGCTTCCGGCAAGAATGTTGCCGGGAAGGCTTATGGTTTGCCAGGCCTTGGCTTTGCCGGCGGTGTAGGCAGACAGAGCAGGATGGCAGCAGGAGTCGTGTGCCCAAAAAGGGAGCGCCACACCGCGCGATGAAGAGCCAGCCCCCGGGACTTCGACAGGCCTGCCCGGCAAGATCTCGCCGGGCGCCCGGCCTTCCCCACAAAGGGTGCTGTGGGTGCAATGCTCAATTCATACAGTCATCCCTGCCGCCGCCGCCATTTTGCCGGCGTCTAGCGCGGCGCCCTTGGCTTTCTCGACGGCCATTGCTACAATGGCGCATGCAAAGGAAATAATTAACCTTAGTCAAAGATGTCAATCTTTATGCATCCAAGACATGCTCTATGTTAAATGAATGTTGCTCCCCTCTTGATTAATCCTGTCCTTGCACATATCTTATATCCTACGCTGTCTGGAAACCTTGCCGGTGCGTACGTTTGCCGCGAGTGCTAGATGCGGGACTTTAGCAGCCTGCTGGAAACGCCGCCGCCGGCAAGGCGACTTGCCGGGTCAGAACGCAGCTGCTAAGCCTGCCGAGCGGACTCAAGGCAAAACTAGAGCGCGAGCTCACCGCGACAAGGTTCCTTCGCGTGCAGATTAATGTACAAGGACGACAAATCAATCAAGAGGACCCGTGCTTGCCGTAAAGCTTTCCGGTGTGCACGCTCCAGTCGGCAGCACTTGGAGGAACAGGTCCTTAGCGGCTTGCCGGGAACGCCGCCTCCCGAAAGGTTTACCTTCCCGGTTCAAGCGCAGCTGCACATATTGCCGAGCGGACTCGAGGCGACTAGGAGCGCAACTAGCCCCGGGAAGGCTCCTTCGCATGTAGGTGTAAGGGGCAAATGAGGACAGCAAAGGAAATGTAACTGTCACAAGTTCGAAACTTAGCTTTTCCTGCTGTGCGTCTCGCATATCGAGGCCGCGCTCGTGGTGATGACCGGCAGTTCTCAAGGAAGTTGTCCTCTAGGGCGCTGCCAGCCCCCGAGCTTGCCCTCCATGCGTATACCTGCAACACTGGTCGGGCATGAAATGCCACAACAGCGTTCAAGCACAACAGGTTGATTACTTTCTGGCTTATGATTAATCTGTTAACTCTTTGCAATCCAGACTTCTGCTGAATACTCCCTTGCTTGCCGGAACACCTTTCCGGTGCGCACGATCCAGTCAGCAGCGCTTGAGGAGCGAATCCTTAGCAGCTTGCTGGGAACGCCGCATCTTGGAAAGGTCTTACCTTCCCAGCTTTAGCGCAGCTGCACACATCGCCGAGCGGACTCGAGGCAACATGGAGCGCAACTAGCCCCGGGAAGGCTCCTCAGCGTACGGGTTCATGCAGAAATCCAAAGATAAAACTCAACGGCAGAAAGCAATCAAAGCTTTAGAACTTAGCTTCTGCGAAGGTCGTGATCCCCTTCTCGTTGGACGCCATGACGATGAAGATGATGAAGAAAACTGGCGCGCTGATCGTTAGATCAGGTCCACGCGACCTCGCCCCCCTACCTGGCGCGCCAAAGATGTCGGAGGAACGACACCTATGGGATCGCGACGATCCCTTTACGGTTCGGCGGGGAGAAAGATTGCACAGAGAGCAGATCGAGTGAACAGCACGCAGGGATTTTACCCAGGTTCGGGCCGCAAAGATGCGTAAAACCCTACTCCTGCTTTGGTTGTATTGAATCTGTTTAGGCTGAGTTCTTGGAGCGCTACAGTAACTAGCAGCTACACGTACAGAACGGCCAGCCAAGATCTGATCCCCCTGTAGCTATGCCTTGGGCCTCCTTTTATACTCACAAAGGGGTCACCAACAGTAGCAAAGTACAAAGGTGGCATATAGTAGATACATGAGGTGTCAAGGTATCTACAATGCTTATCATACCTAATACTGACGGGCTAGGACAAGGGCATTTAATGCTCCTGTTAGGTATACCTGCCTTGCCTTGGGATGGAACAAAGGGGCCATCCCATCGAACCGCCCTAACCCATCACGCCGTCAGCGTCCGCCACGCACCCAGGGGAACAAAAGCTAAAAGACAAGCTGGTAGTTGCCCTGGGGGGCGCGCTAGAACAGTGAGAGGGGCTTGCCGGGCGTGAGTCTTGTCGGGGCTGTGAGCCGCTCGGCAAGATCTTGTCAGGGCGCCAGCCCTTGGCTTTCTATCTTCTTGATTACTGATGTCTTCGACTCCAAGGTCTGACTAAATCTTGTCGGCTCCAGGGAGCTGCCCGCGCACAAGTCTGGGTAATGGATACCCTGGTTCTTTGTACACTGACAGGGAATTAAATGCACCGCTTGAGTGTATGGCTGCTATTTGGCCACCAGGAAAGTAGCTAGCTTGGTCACCACCGCTTGAGCATCTAGCCACTCCATCTTGACACGTGCTTGGGGAGACTCCAATAAAGGTAGCTCTAGAGCGGTGGATGTATATGTGGCCAGGCCATCCTCATTTGTATACTGACATGCCTACCATTGGAGTAGTGTGCCAGCAAGGAACTTGGCTTGCCGGGTCGATGCTTGCCGGGCCAGTGCTTGCCGGGCGGCAAGGAGCTTTGCTTGCCGGGGCCGGACCTTGCCGGGGATGACCTTGCCGGGGACGACCTTGCCGGGGTCGCGCTACAGTAATTCCAGCATTTAGTCTGCTGTCTTTTGATCGTTGAGTTGAATGCTTCCTTGGTATTCTCTGGTCTTAGATGTGTCTTATAAGTGGATTTCTTCTCTGCCTTGCCTCTCCCGCCTGGAGGCTGCAACTTGCCGGTGCATGTCCAGGGGTAATGGGCACCCCCTGTTCATTACACCGACAGGAAGCATTTTTTAAGAAGATTCTAAAGAAAAGTATCTTCCGACGCATTTTCGTAATAAGTTTCTTAAGGAAACTATCTTAGGAAGCAGTTTCTTCAGAAGTTCCTTAAGAAAAGTTTCTTTCGACGCAATTTCGTAAGAAGTTTCTTAAGGAAATTTTCTTAGGAAGTACTTTCTTAAGGAGTTTCGTAAGAAAAGTATCTTCTCACGCATTTTCGTAAGAAGTTTCTGAAGTAAATTTTCTTAGCGAGCACTTTCTTAAGAACTTTCTTAAGAAAACTTTCTTCTGACGCATTTTCTTAAGAAGTTTCCTAAGGAATATTTCTTAGGAAGCATTTTTTAAGAAGTTTCTTAAGAAAAGTATCTTCCGACGCATTTTCGTAAGAAGTTTCTTAAGGAAATTTTCTTAGGAAGCACTTTCTTAAGAACTTTCTTAAGAAAAGTTGGTTCCGACACATTTTCTTAATAGTTTCCCAAGTAAATTTTCTTAGGAAGCACTTTCTAAAGAAGTTCCTTAAGAAAAGTTTCTTCCGACGCAATTTCGTAAGAAGTATCTGAAGTAAATTTTCTTTGGATGCAATTTCTTAAGAAGTTTCTTAAGAAAAGTATCTTCCGACGCATTTTCATAGGAAGTTTCTGAAGAAAATTTTCTTAGGAAGCACTTTCTTTAGAAATTTATTAAGAAAAGTTTGTTCCGATGCATTTTCTTGAGAAGTTTCCTAAGGAAATTTTCCAAGGAACATTTTCTTAAGAAGTTCCTTAAGAAAAGTTTCTTTCGACGCATTTTCGTAAAAAGTTTATTAAGGAAATTTTCTTAGGAAGCACTTTCTTTAGAACTTTATTATGAAAAGTTTGTTCCGACGCATTTTCTTGAGATGTTTCCTAAGGAAATTTTCCTAGGAAGCACTTTCTTAAGAAGTTCCTTAAGAAAAGTTTCTTCCAATCCATTTTCGTAAGAAGTTTCTTAAGGAAATTTTCTTAGGAAGCACTTTCTTAAGAAAAGTTTATTCCGACACATTTTCCTAAGAAGTTTCCTAAGGAAATATTCTGAGGAAGCAGTTTCTTATGAAAAGTATCCTCCGACGAATTTTCTTAAGAAGTTTCCTAAGGAAATTTTATTAGGAAGCACTTTCTTAAGAACTTTCTTAAGAAAACTTTGTTCTGACGCATTTTCTTAAGAAGTTTCCTAAGGACTATTTCTTAGGAAGCATTTTTAAGAAGTTTCTTAAGAAAAGTATCTTCCGACGCATTTCGCAAGAAGTTTCTTAAGGAAATTTTCTAAGGAAGCACTTTCTTAAGAACTTTCTTAAGAAAAGTTTGTTCCGACATATTTTCTTAATAGTTTCCCAAGTAAATTTTCTTAGGAAGCACTTTCTTAAGAAGTTTTCTTAGGATGCACTTTCTTAAGAAGGTTCTTAAGAAAAGTATCTTCCGACGCATTTTTGTAGGAAGTTTCTTAAGAAAATTTTCTTAGGAAGCACTTTCTTTAGAACTTTATTAAGAAAAGTTTGTTCCGACGCATTTTCTTAAGAAGTTTCCTTAGAAAATTTTCCTAGGAATCACTTTTTAAAGAAGTTCTTTAAGAAAAGTTTCTTCCGACGCAATTTCGTAAGAAGTTTCTTAAGGCAATTTTCTTAGGAAGTACTTTCTTCTGACGCATTTTCGTAAGAAGTTTCTTAAGGAAATTTTCTTAGGAAGAACTTTCTTAAGAAAAGTTTGTTCCGGCGCATTTTCTTAAGAAGTTTCCTAAGAAAATTTTCTCAGGAAGCAGTTTCTTAAGAAAAGTATCCTCCGACGCATTTTTGCAAGAAGTTTCCTAAGGAAATTTTCTTAAGAAGCACTGTCTTAAGAACTTTATTAAGAAAGTTTGTTCTGACGAATTTTCTTAAGAAGTTTCCTAAGGAATATTTCTTAGGAAGCAGTTTCTTAAGAAGTCCCTTATGAAAAGTTTCTTCCGATGCAATTTCGTAAGAAGTTTCCTAAGAAAATTTTCTTAGGAAGCACTCTCCTAAGAAGGTTCTTAAGAAAAGTATCTTCGGATGCATTTTCATAAGAAGTTTCTTTAGGAAATTTTCTTAGGAAGCTCTTTCTTAATAACTTTCTTAAGAAAAGTTTGTTCCGACGCATTTTCTTAAGAAGTTTCCTAAGGAAATTTTCCTAGGAAGCACTTTCTTAAGAAAAGTAGCTTCCGGTGAATTTTTCGTAAGAAGTTTCTTAAGGAAATTTACTTAGGAAGCACTTTCTTAAGAACCTTCTTAAGAAAAGTTTGTTCCGACACATTTTCTTAAGAAGTTTCCCAAGTAAATTTTCTTAGGAAGCACTTTCTTAAGAAGTTCCTTGAGAAAAGTTTCTTCCGACACAATTTCATAAGAAGTTTCTTAAGGAAATTTTCTTATTAAGCACTTTCTTAAGAAAAGTATCTTCCGGCGCATTTTTGTAAGAAGTTTCCTAAGGAAATTTTCTTAGAAAACACTTTCTCAAGAACCTTATTAAGAAAAGTTTGTTCCGATGCATTTTCTTAAGAAGTTTCATAAGGAAATTTTCTAAGGAAGCACTTTCTTAAGAAGTTCCTTAAGAAAAGTTTATTCCGTCACATTTCGTAAGAAGTTTCTTAAGGAAATTTTCTACGGAAGCACTTTCTTAAGAAGTTCCTTAAGAAAAGTTTATTCTGACGCATTTTCGTAAGAAGTTTCTTAAGGAACTTTTCTTAGGAAGCACTTTCTTAAGAAAAGTTTGTTCTAACGCATTTTCTTAAGAAGTTTCCTAAGGAAATTTTCTTTGTAAGCACTTTCTTAAGAAAAGTATCCTCCGACGCATTTTCTTAAGAAGTTTCCTAAGGAAATTTTCTTAGGAAGCACTTTCTTAAGAAAACTTTGTTCTGACGCATTTTCATAAGAAGTTTCCTAAGGAATATTTCTTAGGAAGCACTTTTTTAAGAAGTTTCTTAAGAAAAGTATCTTCCGACGCATTTTCGTAAGAAGTTTCTTAAGGAAATTTTCTTAGGAAGCACTTTCTTAAGAACTTCCTTAAGAAAAGTTTGTTCCGACACATTTTCTTAATAGTTTCCCAAGTAAATTTTTTAGCAAGCACTTTCTTAAGTAGTTCCTTAAGAAAAGTTTCTTCCGCCGCAATTTCGTAAGAAGTTTCTTAAGGAAATTTTCTTAGGATGCACTTTCTTAAGAGGTTTCTTAAGAAAAGTACCTTCCGACGCATTTTCATAGGAAGTTTTTTAAGGAAATTTACTTAGGAAGCACTTTCTTTTGAACTTTATTAAGAAAAGTTTGTTCCGACGCATTTTCTTGAGAAGTTTCCTAACGAAATTTTCCTAGGAAGCACTTAGTTAAGAAGTTCCTTAAGAAAAGTTTTTCCGATGCATTTTAGTAAGAAGTTTCTTAAGGAAATTTTCTTAGGAAGCACTTTCTTAAGAAAATTTTATTCCGACGCATTTTATTAAGAAGTTTCCTAAGGAAATTTTCTTAGGAAGCAGTTTCTTATGAAAAGTATTCTCCGACGAATTTTCTTAAGAAGTTTCCTAAGCAAATTTTCTTAGGAAGCACTTTCTCAAGAACTTTCTTAAGAAAACTTTGTTCTGACGCATTTTCTTAAGAAGTTTCCTAAGGAATATTTTTTAGGAAGCACGTTTTAAGAATTTCTTAAGAAAAGTATCTTCCGATGCATTTTCGTAAGAAGTTTCTTAAGGAAATTTTCTTAGGAAGCACTTTCTTAAGAACTTTCTTAAGAAAAGTTTGTGCCGACACATTTTCTTAATAGTTTCCCAAGTAAATTTTCTTAGGAAGCACTTTCTTAAGAAGTTCTTTAAGAAAAGTTTCTTCCTACACAATTTCGTAAGAAGTTTCTTAAGGAAATTTTCTTAGGATGCACTTTCTTAAGAAGATTCTTCAGAAAAGTATCTTCCGACGCATTTTCATAGGAAGTTTATTAAGGAAATTTTCTTAGGAAGCACTTTCTTAAGAACTTTCTTAAGAAAAGTTGGTTCCGACACATTTTCTTTATAGTTTCCCAAGTAAATTTTCTTAGGAAGCACTTTCTAAAGAAGTTCCTTAAGAAAAGTTTCTTCCGACGCAATTTCGTAAGAAGTATGTGAAGAAAATTTTCTTTGGATGAAATTTCTTAAGAAGTTTCTTAAGAAAAGTATCTTCCGACGCATTTTCATAGGAAGTTTCTTAAGAAAATTTTCTTAGGAAGCACTTTCTTTAGAAATTTATTAAGAAAAGTTTGTTCCGATGCATTTCCTTGAGAAGTTTCCTAAGGAAATTTTCCTAGGAACATTTTCTTAAGAAAAGTTTCTTCCGACGCATTTTCGTAAAAAGTTTCTTAAGGAAATTTTCTTAGGAAGCACTTTCTTTAGAACTTTATTATGAAAAGTTTGTTCCGACGCATTTTCTTGAGATGTTTCCTAAGGAAATTTTCCTAGGAAGCACTTTCTTAAGAAGTTCCTTAAGAAAAGTTTCTTCCAATCCATTTTCGTAAGAAGTTTCTTAAGGAAATTTTCTTAGGAAGCACTTTCTTAAGAAAAGTTTATTCCGACACATTTTCCTAAGAAGTTTCCTAAGGAAATATTTTTGGGAAGCAGTTTCTTATGAAAAGTATCCTCCGACGAATGTTCTTAAGAAGTTTCGTAAGGAAATTTTATTAGGAAGCACCTTCTTAAGAACTTTCTTAAGAAAACTTTGTTCTGACGTATTTTCTTAAGAAGTTTCCTAAGGACTATTTCTTAGGAAGCATTTTTAAGAAGTTTCTTAAGAAAAGTATCTTCCGACGCATTTTCGCAAGAAGTTTCTTAAGGAAATTTTCTAAGGAAGCACTTTCTTAAGAACTTTCTTAAGAAAAGTTTGTTCCGACACATTTTCTTAAGAAGTTTCCCAAGTAAATTTTCTTAGGAAGCACTTTCTTAAGAAGTTCCTTGAGAAAAGTTTCTTCCGACACAATTTCATAAGAAGTTTCTTAAGGAAATTTTCTTATTAAGCACTTTCTTAAGAAAAGTATCTTCCGGCGCATTTTCGTAAGAAGTTTCCTAAGGAAATTTTCTTAGAAAACACTTTCTTAAGAACCTTATTAAGAAAAGTTTGTTCCGATGCATTTTCTTAAGAAGTTTCATAAGGAAATTTTCTAAGGAAGCACTTTCTTAAGAAGTTCCTTAAGAAAAGTTTATTCCGTCACATTTCGTAAGAAGTTTCTTAAGGAAATTTTCTACGGAAGCAGTTTCTTAAGAAGTTCCTTAAGAAAAGTTTATTCTGACGCATTTTCGTAAGAAGTTTCTTAAGGAACTTTTCTTAGGAAGCACTTTCTTAAGAAAAGTTTGTTCTAACGCATTTTCTTAAGAAGTTTCCTAAGGAAATTTTCTTTGGAAGCACTTTCTTAAGAAAAGTATCCTCCGATGCATTTTCTTAAGAAGTTTCCTAAGGAAATTTTCTTAGGAAGCACTTTCTTAAGAAAACTTTGTTCTGACGCATTTTCTTAAGAAGTTTCCTAAGGAATATTTCTTAGGAAGCACTTTTTTAAGAAGTTTTTTAAGAAAAGTATCTTCCGACGCATTTTCGTAAGAAGTTTCTTAAGGAAATTTTCTTAGGAAGCACTTTCTTAAGAACTTCCTTAAGAAAAGTTTGTTCCGACACATTTTCTTAATAGTTTCCCAAGTAAATTTTCTTAGCAAGCACTTTCTTAAGAAGTTCCTTAAGAAAATTTCTTCCGCCGCAATTTCGTAAGAAGTTTCTTAAGGAAAATTTCTTAGGATGCACTTTGTTAAGAAGTTTCTTAAGAAAAGTATCTTCCGACGCATTTTCATAGGAAGTTTTTTAAGGAAATTTACTTAGGAAGCACTTTCTTTAGAACTTTATTAAGAAAAGTTTGTTCCGACGCATTTTCTTGAGAAGTTTCCTAAGGAAATTTTCCTAGGAAGCACTTAGTTAAGAAGTTCCTTAAGAAAAGTTTTTCCGATACATTTTAGTGAGAAGTGTCTTAAGGAAATTTTCTTAGGAAGCACTTTCTTAAGAAAAGTTTATTCCAACGCATTTTCTTAATAAGTTTCCTAAGGAAATTTTCTTAGGAAGCAGTTTCTTATGAAAAGTATTCCCCGACGAATTTTCTTAAGAAGTTTCCTAAGCAAATTTTCTTAGGAAGCACTTTCTCAAGAACTTTCTTAAGAAAACTTTGTTCTGACTTATTTTCTTAAGAAGTTTCCTAAGGAATATTTTTTAGGAAGCACGTTTTAAGAATTTCTTAAGAAAAGTATCTTCCGACGCATTTTCGTAAGAAGTTTCTTAAGGAAATTTTCTTAGGAAGCACTTTCTTAAGAACTTTCTTAAGAAAAGTTTGTGCCGACACATTTTCTTAATAGTTTCCCAAGTAAATTTTCTTAGGAAGCACTTTCTTAAGAAGTTCCTTAAGAAAAGTTTCTTCCGACACAATTTCGTAAGAAGTTTCTTAAGGAAATTTTCTTAGGATGCACTTTCTTAAGAAGATTCTTCAGAAAAGTATCTTCCGACGCATTTTCATAGGAAGTTTATTAAGGAAATTTTCTTAGGAACACTTTCTTAAGAACTTTCTTAAGAAATGTTGGTTCCGACACATTTTCTTAATAGTTTCCCAAGTAAATTTTCTTAGGAAGCACTTTCTAAAGAAGTTCCTTAAGAAAAGTTTCTTCCGACGCAATTTCGAAAGAAGTATCTGAAGGAAATTTTCTTTGGAAGCAATTTCTTAAGAAGTTTCTTAAGAAAAGTATCTTCCGACGCATTTTCATAAGAAGTTTCTTAAGAAAATTTTCTTAGGAAGCACTTTCTGTAGAAATTTATTAAGAAAAGTTTGTTCCGATGCATTTTCTTGAGAAGTTTTCTAAGGAAATTTTGCTAGAAACATTTTCTTAAGAAGTTCCTTAAGAAAAGTTTCTTCCGACGCATTTTCGTAAAAAGTTTCTTAAGGAAATTTTCTTAGGAAGCACTTTCTTTAGAACTTTATTATGAAAAGTTTGTTCCGACACATTTTCTTGAGATGTTTCCTAAGGAAATTTTCCTAGGAAGCACTTTCTTAAGAAGTTCCTTAAGAAAAGTTTCTTCCAATCCATTTTCGTAAGAAGTTTCTTAAGGAAATTTTCTTAGGCAGCACTTTCTTAAGAAAAGTTTATTCCGACACATTTTCCTAAGAAGTTTCCTAAGGAAATATTCTTAGGAAGCAGTTTCTTATGAAAAGTATCCTCCGACGAATTTTCTTAAGAAGTTTCCTAAGGAAATTTTATTAGGAAGCACTTTCTTAAGAACTTTCTTAAGAAAACTTTGTTCTGACGCATTTTCTTAAGAAGTTTCCTAAGGACTATTTCTTAGGAAGCATTTTTAAGAAGTTTCTTAAGAAAAGTATCTTCCGATGCATTTTCACAAGAAGTTTCTTAAGGAAATTTTCTAAGGAAGCACTTTCTTAAGAACTTTGTTAAGAAAAGTTTGTTCCGACACATTTTCTTAATAGTTTCCCAAGTAAATTTTCTTAGGAAGCACTTTCTTAAGAAATTTTCTTAGGATGCACTTTCTTAAGAAGGTTCTTAAGAAAAGTATCTTCCGACGCATTTTTGTAGGAAGTTTCTTAAGAAAATTTTCTTAGGAAGCACTTTCTTTAGAACTTTATTAAGAAAAGTTTGTTCCGACGCATTTTCTTAAGAAGTTTCCTAAGAAAATTTTCCTAGGAATCACTTTCTTAAGAAGTTCCTTAAGAAAAGTTTCTTCCGACGCAATTTCGTAAAAAGTTTCTTAAGGCAATTTTCTTTGGAAGTACTTTCTTCTGACGCATTTTCGTAAGAAGTTTCTGAAGGAAATTTTCTTAGGAAGCACTTTCTTAAGAAAAGTTTGTTCCGGCGCATTTTCTTAAGAAGTTTCCTAAGAAAATTTTCTCAGGAAGCAGTTTCTTAAGAAAACTATCCTCCGACGCATTTTTGCAAGAAGTTTCCTAAGGAAATTTTCTTAAGAAGCACTGTCTTAAGAACTTTATTAAGAAAGTTTGTTCTGACGAATTTTCTAAAGAAGTTTCCTAAGGAATATTTCTTAGGAAGCAGTTTCTTAAGAAGTCCCTTATGAAAAGTTTCTTCCGATGCAATTTCGTAAGAAGTTTCCTAAGAAAATTTTCTTAGGAAGCACTTTCTTAAGAAGTTTCTTAAGAAAAGTATCTTCCGATGCATTTTCATAAGAAGTTTCTTTAGGAAATTTTCTTAGGAAGCTCTTTCTTAATAACTTTCTTAAGAAAAGTTTGTTCCGACCCATTTTCTTAAGAAGTTTCCTAAGGAAATTTTCCTAGGAAGCACTTTCTTAAGAAAAGTAGCTTCCGGTGCATTTTTCGTAAGAAGTTTCTTAAGGAAATTTACTTAGGAAGCACTTTCTTAAGAACCTTCTTAAGAAAAGTATGTTCCGACACATTTTCTTAAGAAGTTTCCCAAGTAAATTTTCTTCGGAAGCAGTTTCTTAAGAAGTTCCTTAAGAAAAGTTTCTTCCGACACAATTTCATAAGAAGTTTCTTGAGGAAATTTTCTTATTAATCACTTTCTTAAGAAAAGTATCTTCCGATTCATTTTCGTAAGAAGTTTCCTAAGGAAATTTTCTTAGAAAACACTTTCTTAAGAACTTTATTAAGAAAAGTTTGTTCCGATGCATTTTCTTAAGAAGTTTCATAAGGAAATTTTCTAAGGAAGCACTTTCTAAAGAAGTTCCTTAAGAAAAGTTTATTCCGTCTCATTTCGTAAGAAGTTTCTTAAGGAAATTTTCTACGGAAGCACTTTCTTAAGAAGTTCCTTAAGAAAAGTTTATTCTGACGCATTTTCGTAAGAAGTTTCTTAAGGAACTTTTCTTAGGAAGCACTTTCTTAAGAAAAGTTTGTTCTAACGCATTTTCTTAAGACGTTTCCTAAGGAAATTTTCTTTGGAAGCAGTTTCTTAAGAAAAGTATCCTCCGACGCATTTTCTTAAGAAGTTTCCTAAGGAAATTTTCTTAGGAAGCACTTTTTAAGAAAACTTTGTTCTGACGCATTTTCTTAAGAAGTTTCCTAAGGAATATTTCTTAGGAAGCACTTTTTTAAGAAGTTTCTTAAGAAAAGTATCTTCCGACGCATTTTCGTAAGAAGTTTCTTAAGGAAATTTTCTTAGGAAGCACTTTCTTAAGAACTTCCTTCAGAAAAGTTTGTTCCGACACATTTTCTTAATAGTTTCCCAAGTAAATTTTATTAGCAAGCACTTTCTTAAGAAGTTCCTTAAGAAAAGTTTCTTCCGCCGCAATTTCGTAAGAAGCTTCTTAAGGAAATTTTCTTAGCATGCACTTTCTTAAGAAGTTTCTTAAGAAAAGTATGTTCCGACGCATTTTCATAGGAAGTTTTTTAAGGAAATTTACTTAGGAAGCACTTTCTTTAGAACTTTATTAAGAAAAGTTTGTTCCGACGCATTTTCTTGAGAAGTTTCCTCAGGAAATTTTCCTAGGAAGCACTTAGCTAAGAAGTTCCTTAAGAAAAGTTTTTCCGATGCATTTTAGTAAGAAGTTTCTTAAGGGAATTTTCTTAGGAAGCACTTTCTTAAAAAAAGTTTATTCCGACGCATTTTCTTAAGAAGTTTCCTAAGGAAATTTTCTTAGGAAGCAGTTTCTTATGAAAAGTATTCTCCGACGAATTTTCTTAAGAAGTTTCCTAAGCAAATTTTCTTAGGAAGCCCTTTCTCAAGAACTTTCTTAAGAAAACTTTGTTCTGACGCATTTTCTTAAGAACTTTCCAAAGGAATATTTTTTAGGAAGCATGTTTTAAGAATTTTTTAAGAAAAGTATCTTCCGACGCATTTTCATAAGAAGTTTCTTAAGGAAATTTTCTTAAGAAGCACTTTCTTAAGAACTTTCTTAAGAAAAGTTTGTGCCGACACATTTTCTTAATAGTTTCCCAAGTAAATTTTCTTAGGAAGCACTTTCTTAAGAAGTTCCTTAAGAAAAGTTTCTTCCGACACAATTTCGTAAGAAGTTTCTTAAGGAAATTTTCTTAGGATGCACTTTCTTAAGAAGATTCTTCAGGAAAGTATCTGCCGACGCATTTTCATAGGATGTTTATTAAGGAAATTTTCTTAGGAAGCACTTTCTTAAGAACTTTCTTAAGAAATGTTGGTTCCGACACATTTTCTTAATAGTTTCCCAAGTAAATTTTCTTAGGAAGCACTTTCTAAAGAAGTTCCTTAAGAAAAGTTTCTTCCGACGCAATTTCGTAAGAAGTATCTGAAGGAAATTTTCTTTGGATGCAATTTCTTAAGAAGTTTCTTAAGAAAAGTATCTTCCAACGCATTTTCATAGGAAGTTTCTTAAGAAAATTTTCTTAGGAAGCACTTTCTTTAGAAATTTATTAAGAAAAGTTTGTTCCGATGCATTTTCTTGAGAAGTTTCCTAAGGAAATTTTCCTAGGAACATTTTCTTAAGAAGTTCCTTAAGAAAAGTTTATTCCGACGCATTTTCGTAAAATTTTCTTAAGGAAATTTTCTTAGGAAGCACTTTCTTAAGAACTTTCTTAAGAAAAGTTTGTTCCGACACATTTTCTTAATAGTTTCCCAAGTAAATTTTCTTAGGAAGCACTTTCTAAAGAAGTTCCTTAAGAAAAGTTTCTTCCGACGCAATTTCGTAAGAAGTATCTGAAGGAAATTTTCTTTGGATGCAATTTCTTAAGAAGTTTCTTAAGAAAAGTATCTTCCGACGCATTTTCATAGGAAGTTTCTTAAGAAACTTTTCTTAGGAAGCACTTTCTTTAGAAATTTATTAAGAAAAGTTTGTTCCGATGCATTTTCTTGAGAAGTTTCCTAAGGAAATTTTCGTAGGAACATTTTCTTAAGAAGTTCCTTAAGAAAAGTTTATTCCGACGCATTTTCGTAAAAAGTTTCTTAAGGAAATTTTCTTAGGAAGCACTTTCTTTAGAACTTTATTATGAAAAGTTTGTTATGACGCATTTTCTTGAGATGTTTCCTAAGGAAATTTTCCTAGGAAGCACTTTCTTAAGAAGTTCCTTAAGAAAAGTTTCTGCCAATCCATTTTCGTAAGAAGTTTCTTAAGGAAATTTTCTTAGGAAGCACTTTCTTAAGAAAAGTTTATTCCGACACATCTTCCTAAGAAGTTTCCTAAGGAAATATTCTTAGGAAGCAGTTTCTTATGAAAAGTATCCTCCGACGAATTTTCTTAAGAAGTTTCCTAAGGAAATTTTATTAGGAAGCACTTTCTTAAGAACTTTATTAAGAAAACTTTGTTCTGACGCATTTTCTTAAGAAGTTTCCTAAGGACTATTTCTTAGGAAGCATTTTTAAGAAGTTTCTTAAGAAAAGTATCTTCCGACGCATTTTCGCAAGAAGTTTCTTAAGGAAATTTTCTAAGGAAGCACTTTCTTAAGAACTTTCTTAAGAAAAGTTTGTTCCGACACATTTTCTTAATAGTTTCCCAAGTAAATTTTCTTAGGAAGCACTTTTAGGGTAACGCAGCAGAAAACAAAAAATTTCCGACCTACGCACCAGCCCAGGACCACTATGGAGACTGCATACAAGGTTTGATCTTTTTTGTTACCGACTGGTAGCGCAGCGGAAGTAGAATCGATGACGATCGGCGGTGCAGATCCCCGCAGCTAGGATTTACAACCTCCCAACCGCGAGGATGTATACCCTCATCTGCCCCTCAGACAGCCCTCTGGGAGGCGGTCACACAGTCCCCCGGACGGTGTCGATGACAGCCCTTCGGGAGGACCTCCAAAACTTGGACTGTCACTCGGACAGCCCTTCGGGAGGACCTTCGAAACTCGTACGGTCACACGGACAGCCCTTCGGGAGGCACTCTCGAACTAAGACCGAAACTACGATCTCTCTACAGAGTTGCACACATACGGTGTCATCTATCCGGCAGGGCTTCGCCGTCCAGAACTAGTTCCTGCCGGAACCCAGACAGCCTTTCGGCTCTACGAAACTATTTCGCTGGGAGGGAGAGAAGAAGCCAGATCATTGCAATGGCACTTGTATGTGAGAAATAGTGAGTTTGTGGGCATCCCACTCACCTCTATTTATAGGAAAACCAAGGGGTAAAGTGGCCATTTCCAAAAACCCAAAAATGCCCATGAAGGAACACTTCCACAAGGGCATATTAGGGAAGTAATGGAATAAGTGGGGCCCCATGGTGGAGCCCAACATGTGGCCGGCCACCATCTCTCGGGGGGCCCCCAAAGGGGTTTGCTTAGCCTCCAAGTCCTTCTAGAAACCTTTTGGAAATATCCCAAAAGGTGACTTTCCATAAATATCCCAAAAAGCACTTTCACTATTCACGACGACATTTTTCAGCGTCTGATCGAACTGAAAATATTTATGTGGGCTTAGAACATTTCCAGTACCCACTAAAATAATTTTCAATGCGATCCGGAACAATTCCGGTTTAGTGATTTTCATCTGCGAAAAGCATCTGAAGCGGTTTCGGCACCTCCGGAACATTTCCGGTTTTCATCCCGAAAAATTCCAGAAAGTTTCCAGAATGATTCTGGCACCCTACAAGAATTATCAGGCATGTGCCAAAACCAATTTGACTTTATGGTATCCTCTGAAACAACTTTTCAGTTTCACCGAAACTCATCCGGTGACCTCTCTCTTCGGAACTTTTCCGTTGACCGAAACTTTTCCGGTGTCCGAAACTTTTTCGGTGTTTTTCTCTCAGACTCCCTGTCTAGTATTCAGTAGAAAGATGACCCTTAAGCGTGTGACCCTATAGGTTCGGTGAAGTATAGACATGACCCGGAACCCTTTCCGATCAATGATCAACATCGGAGCCGTGGACACCCATATTGACCCCTATACCCACACGAATGAATATTCGAGTGAACCTCCAGTTGTCGTGTGCTATTCATGTTGCTTCGCGATATGTTTACAAATACCCAAGGTGAGACATGTTGGCATCCCCGTGGATCAACACCTTGTCCACTATGCCAGTTACCTCGTTACCGGTATTGTTCTCTTTTCTCGTTCCGTGTTCCGGCATCCCCGTGATCAAATCACAAAGTGTCTGGCCAGACGATGATGGATACCGTAACACCGAGAAGGCCCAGAGATATCTCTCCATCGTCGGAGGAGCAAATCCCAATCTTGAGCTATCAAGTTACTTGACATACTTTTCCATGAACCCGTAAGCCGCCGTAATAGCCACCCATTTACGGATGACGTTTAACAAACCCCAAAGTTCATGAAGCAAGCATGAAGAAAATCGATACTCTCATGGTCTAAGGAATCATGCAAACGTTAACCATCTCTGTGTTATTAACCATTAACTAGTGACGAATGTATCTCATAGCATAACATCAATTCGGGTCGATTCAACACAAGTGTTCTACCAACAATTGTGCCCTCAAAATTGCCGGCATAGTCATGCCCATGATCAAGAAAACAGGATCATCATGCAATACTTGAGCCAGTCATAGAGGCTTGACTAGGAATACATTTTACCGTTTATTATTCCACACGTGCATATGAGTCTTCCTCCAAGCCTCGTGGTTATTGCAGACTCGAGAACCATAGCAGTTATAGCATGGAACATAAACCTAATTATGAACATGGAGATAATCAATAACATTTATTATTGCCTCTAGGGCATATCTCCAACAGCACTTTCTTAAGAAGTTTTCTTAGGATGCACTTTCTTAAGAAGGTTCTTAAGAAAAGTATCTTCCGACGCATTTTTGTAGGAAGTTTGTTAAGAAAAATTTCTTAGGAAGCACTTTCTTTAGAACTTTATTAAGAAAAGTTTGTTCCGACGCATTTTCTTAAGAAGTTTCCTAAGAAAATTTTCCTAGGAATCACTTTCTTAAGAAGTTCCTTAAGAAAAGTTTCTTCCGACGCAATTTCGTAAGAAGTTTCTAAAGGAAATTTTCTTAGGAAGTACTTTCTTCTGACGCATTTTCGTAAGAAGTTTCTTAAGGAAATTTTCTTAGGAAGCACTTTCTTAAGAAAAGTTTGTTCCGGCGCATTTTCTTAAGAAGTTTCCTAAGAAAATTTTCTCAGGAAGCAGTTTCTTAAGAAAAGTATCCTCCGACGCATTTTTGCAAGAAGTTTCCTAAGGAAATTTTCTTAAGAAGCACTATCTTAAGAACTTTATTAAGAAAGTTTGTTCTGACGAATTTTCTGAAGAAGTTTCCTAAGGAATATTTCTTAGGAAGCAGTTTCTTAAGAAGTCCCTTATGAAAAGTTTATTCCGATGCAATTTCGTAAGAAGTTTCCTAAGAAAATTTTCTTAGGAAGCACTTTCTTAAGAAGTTTCTTAAGAAAAGTATCTTCCGATGCATTTTCATAAGAAGTTTCTTTAGGAAATTTTCTTAGGAAGCTCTTTCTTAATAACTTTCTTAAGAAAAGTTTGTTCCGACGCATTTTCTTAAGAAGTTTCCTAAGGAAATTTTCCTAGGAAGCACTTTCTTAAGAAAAGTAGCTTCCGGTGCATTTTTCGTAAGAAGTTTCTTAAGGAAATTTACTTAGGAAGCACTTTCTTAAGAACCTTCTTAAGAAAAGTTTGTTCCGACACATTTTATTAAGAAGTTTCCCAAGTAAATTTTCTTAGGAAGCACTTTCTTAAGAAGTTCCTTAAGAAAAGTTTCTTCCGACACAATTTCGTAAGAAGTTTCTTAAGGAAATTTTCTTATTAAGCACTTTCTTAAGAAAAGTATCTTCCGGCGCATTTTCGTAAGATGTTTCCTAAGGAAATTTTCTTAGAAAACACTTTCTTAAGAACTTTATTAAGAAAAGTTTGTTCCGATGCATTTTCTTAAGAAGTTTCATAAGGAAATTTTCTAAGGAAGCACTTTCTTAAGAAATTCCTTAAGAAAAGTTTATTCCGTCACATTTCGTAAGAAGTTTCTTAAGGAAATTTTCTACGGAAGCACTTTCTTAAGAAGTTCCTTAATAAAAGTTTATTCTGACGCTTTTTCGTAAGAAGTTTCTTAAGGAACTTTTCTTAGGAAGCACTTTCTTAAGAAAAGTTTGTTCTAACGCATTTTCTTAAGAAGTTTCCTAAGGAAATTTTCTTTGGAAGCAGTTTCTTAAGAAAAGTATCCTCCGACGCATTTTCTTAAGAAGGTTCCTAAGGAAATTTTCTTAGGAAGCACTTTCTTAAGAAAGCTTCGTTCTGACGCATTTTCTTAAGAAGTTTCCTAAGGAATATTTCTTAGGAAGCACTTTTTTAAGAAGTTTCTTAAGAAAATTATCTTCCGACGCATTTTCGTAAGAAGTTTCTTAAGGAAATTTTCTTAGGAAGCACTTTCTTAAGAACTTCCTTAAGAAAAGTTTGTTCCGACACATTTTCTTAATAGTGTCCCAAGTAAATTTTCTTAGCAAGCACTTTCTTAAGAAGTTCCTTAAGAAAAGTTTCTTCCGCCGCAATTTCATAAGAAGTTTCTTAAGGAAATTTTCTTAGGATGCACTTTCTTAAGAAGTTTCTTAAGAAAAGTATCTTCCGACGCATTTTCATAGGAAGTTTTTTAAGGAAATTTACTTAGGAAGCACTTTCTTTAGAACTTTATTAAGAAAAGTTTGTTCCGACGCATTTTCTTGAGAAGTTTCCTAAGGAAATTTTCCTAGGAAGCACTTAGTTAAGAAGTTCCTTAAGAAAAGTTTTTCCGATGCATTTTAGTAAGAAGTTTCTTAAGGAAATTTTCTTAGGAAGCACTTTCTTAAGAAAAGTTTATTCCGACGCATTTTCTTAAGAAGTTTCCTAAGGAAATTTTCTTAGGAAGCAGTTTGTTATGAAAAGTATTCTCCGACGAATTTTCTTAAGAAGTTTCCTAAGCAAATTTTCTTAGGAAGCACTTTCTCAAGAACTTTCGTAAGAAAACTTTGTTCTGACGCATTTTCTTAAGAAGTTTCCTAAGGAATAATTCTTAGGAAGCATTTTTTTAAGAAGTTTCTTAAGAAAAGTATCTTCCGCAGCATTTTCGTAAGAAGTTTCTTAAGGAAATTTCTTAGGAAGCACTTTCTTAAGAAAAGTTTCTTCCGACACAATTTCGTAAGAAGTTTCTTAAGGAAATTTTCTTAGGATGCACTTTCTTAAGAAGATTCTTCAGAAAAGTATCTTCCGACGCATTTTCATAGGAAGTTTATTAAGGAAATTTTCTTAGGAAGCACTTTCTTTAGAAATTTATTAAGAAAAGTTTGTTCCGACGCATTTTCTTGAGAAGTTTCCTCAGGAAATTTTCCAAGGAAGCACTTTCTTAAGAAGTTCCTTTAGAAAAGTTTCTTCCGATGCATTTTCGTAAGAAGTTTCCTAAGGAAATATTCTTAGGAAACCCTTTCTTAAGAAAAGTATCTTCCGACGCATTTTATTAAGAAGTTTCCTAAGTAAATTTTCTTAGAAAACACTTTCTTAAGAACTTTATTAAGAAAAGTTTGTTCCGATGCATTTTCTTAAGAAGTTTCATAAGGAAATTTTCTAAGGAAGCACTTTCTTAAGAAATTCCTTAAGAAAAGTTTATTCCGTCACATTTCGTAAGAAGTTTCTTAAGGAAATTTTCTACGGAAGCACTTTCTTAAGAAGTTCCTTAATAAAAGTTTATTCTGACGCTTTTTCGTAAGAAGTTTCTTAAGGAACTTTTCTTAGGAAGCACTTTCTTAAGAAAAGTTTGTTCTAACGCATTTTCTTAAGAAGTTTCCTAAGGAAATTTTCTTTGGAAGCAGTTTCTTAAGAAAAGTATCCTCCGACGCATTTTCTTAAGAAGTTTCCTAAGAAAATTTTCTTAGGTAGGACTTTCTTAAGAACTTTCTCAAGAAAACTTTGTTTTGACGCATTTTCTTAAGAAGTTTCCTAAGGAATATTTCTTACTAAGCATTTTTTTTAAGAAGTTTCTTAAGAAAAGTATCTTCCGACGCATTTTCGGAAAAAGTTTCTTAAGGAAATTTTCTTAGGAAGCACTTTCTTAAGAACTTTCTTAAGAAAAGTTTGTTCCGACACATTTTCTTTATAGTTTCTGAAGTAAATTTTATTAGGAAGCACTTTCTTAAGAAGTTACTTAAGAAAAGTTTCTTCTGACGCAATTTCGTAAGAAGTTTCTAAAGGAAATTTTCTTAGGATGCACTTTCTTAAGAAGTTTCTTAAGAAAAGTATCTTCCGACGAATTTTCGTAGGAAGTTTCTTAAGGAAATTTGCTTAGGATGCACTTTCTTTAGAACTTTATTAAGAAAAGTTTGCTCCGACGCATTTTCTTAAGAAGTTTCGTAAGGAAATTTTCCTAGGAAGCACTTTCTTAAGAAGTTCCTTAAGAAAAGTTTCTTCCGACGCAATTTCGTAAGAAGTTTCTTAACGAAATTTTCTTTGGAAGTACTTTCTTCTGACGCATTTTCGTAAGAAGTTTCTTAAGGAAATTTTCTTAGGAAGCACTTTCTTAAGAAAAGTTTGTTCCGGCGCATTTTCTTAAGAAGTTTCCTAAGGAAATTTTCTCAGAAGCAGTTTCTTAAGAAAAGTATCCTCCGACGCATTTTCGCAAGAAGTTTCCTAAGGAAATTTTCTTAGGATGCACTATCTTAAGAACTTTATTAAGAAAAGTTTGTTCCGACGAATTTTCTTAAGAAGTTTCCAAGGAATATTTCTTAGGAAGCACTTTCTTAAGAAGTCCCTTAAAAAAAGTTTCTTCCGGCGCAATTTCGTAACAAGTTTCCTAAGAAAATTTTCTTAAGAAGCACTGTCTTAAGAAGTTTCTTAAGAAAAGTATCTTCCGATGTATTTTCGTAAGAAGTTTCTTTAGGAAATTTTCTTAGGAAGCTCTTTCTGAAGAACCTTCTTAAGAAAAGTTTGTTCCGATGCATTTTCTTAAGAAGTTTACTAAGGAAATTTTCCTAGGAAGCACTTTCTTAAGAAAAGTAGCTACCGGTGCATTTCCGTAAGAAGTTTCTTAAGGAAATTTACTTAGGAAGCACTTTCTTAAGAACCTTCTTAAGAAAAGTTTGTTCCGACACATTTTCTTAAGAAGTTTCCCAATTAAATTTTCTTAGGAAGCACTTTCTTAAGAAGTTCCTTAAAAAAAGTTTCTTCCGACACAATTTCATAAGAAGTTTCTTATGGAATTTTTCTTAGGATGCACTTTCTTAAGAAGTTTCTTAAGAAAAGTATCTTCCGACGCATTTTCGTAGGAAGTGTCTTAAGGAAATTTTCTTAGGAAGCACTTTCTTTAGAACTTTATTAAGAAAACTTTGTTCCGACGCATTTTCTTGAGAAGTTTCCTAAGGAAATTTTCTTAGGAAGCACTTTCTTAAGAAGTTTCTTAAGAAAAGTTTTTCCGATGCCTTTTTGTAAGAAGTCTCTTAAGGAAATTTTCTTAGGAAGCATTTTCTTAAGAAAAGTTTATTCCGACGCATTTTCTTAAGACGTTTCCTAAAGAAATTTTCTTAGGAAGCAGTTTCTTATGAAAAGTATCCTCCGACGAATTTTCTTAAGAAGTTTCCTAAGGAAATGTTTTTAGGAAGCACTTTCTTAAGAACTTTCTTAAGAAAACTTTGTTCTGACGCATTTTCTTAAGAAGTTTCCTAAGGAAGCATTTTTTAAGAAGTTTCTTAAGAAAAGTATCTTCCGACGCATTTTCGTAAGAAGTTTCTTAAGGAAATTTTCTTAGGAAGCACTTTCTTATGAACTTTCTTAAGAAAAGTTTGTGCCGACACATTTTCTTAATAGTTTCCCAAGTAAATTTTCTTAGGAAGCACTTTCTTAAGAAGTTCCTTAAGAAAAGATTCTTCCGACGCATTTTCGTAAGAAGTTTCTTAAGGAAATTTTCTTAGGAAGCACTTTCTTAAGAACTTTCTTAAGAAAAGTTTGTGCCGACACATTGTCTTTATAGTTTCCCAAGTAAATTTTCTTAGGAAGCACTTTCTTAAGAAGTTCCTTAAGAAAAGTTTCTTCCGACGCAATTTCGTAAGAAGTTTCTTAAGGAAATTTTCTTAGGATGCACTTTCTTAAGGAGTTTCTTAAGAAAAGTATTTTCTGACGCATTTTCATATGAAGTTTCTTAAGGAAATTTTCTTAGGAAGCACTTTCTTTAGAACTTTATTAAGAAAAGTTTGTTCCGACGCATTTTCTTGAGAAGTTTCCTAAGGAAATTTTCCTAGGAAGCACTTTCTTAAGAAGTTCCTTAAGAAAAGTTTCTTCCGATGCATTTTCGTAACAAGTTTCTTAAGGAAATTTTCTTAGGAAGCACTTTCTTAAGAAAAGTTTATTCCGACGCATTTTCTTAAGAAGTTTCCTAAGGAAATTTTCTTAGAAAGCAGTTTCTTATGAAAAGTATCATCCGACGCATTTTCTTAAGAAGTTTCCTAAGGAAATTTTCTTAGGAAGCACTTTCTTAAGAACTTTCTTCAGAAAACTTTGTTCTGACGCATTTTCTTAAGAAGTTTCCTAAGGAATATTTCTTAGGAAGCATATTTTTTAAGAAGTTTCTTAAGAAAAGTATGTTCCGACGCATTTTCGTAAGAAGTTTCTTAAGGAAATTTTCTTAGGAAGCACTTTCTTAAGAAAAGTTTGCTCGTTAAATCAAAAAAATGTTCATGAATTTTGAAAAATGTTCTACCAATTTCCGAAAAAATGTTCGTCGATTCTGAAATGTTCGCCAATTAGAAAACATTATTTAAAAAATTGCAAATACTATAAAAGGTTCATGAATTCAAAAAATGTTTTTAATTTTGGAAAATGTTAAAAAAAATTTAAAAGACTTCATGAATTTGAAAGTTGTTCATATGGTCATGGCCACTAAATATTATGATATGTTTTTCTCCCGCACAGGTCCTTACATCTAATCTTCTTCTTTTTTTGAACACTCCTTACATCTTTACCTAATAATAAATCTTTACCTAATAATAAAGGGGCTATCGCTTCTTACCCCTTAATTTTCATCCGTTTTGGTACGTCGTCACGTCCGTTCGCTAATCTGGTTCCCTGTGTTGTTTGCAGCACCGTATGTAAACGGGCCAGAATTTTTGCTATGGCCCACTAAAAAAGTTTGACCTCACCACGTGACCTCCCCTTCCTTACGGAGGCAGGAAACAAAGGAGGCTGAGCCAAAAATATTTTCCTGTGCTGCAAATCGAACTCATAACCTCCCTGTCATGTAACTACTACGCTACCAACTGAGCTAGCAGACTATTTCGAATAGTCCCACCTCGCCTTCCTTTATTCAGTCCTCCTAATTTTTATAGGATTTCAATCGATGTTGCAACGTGGAGCAAGAGAAATAAGAAAAGGCTTTGAGAAGGAATTGAGACCGGATATTAAGGAAAAGCAGTCCACGCCGAATTAAAGGATTTGAGAAGGAAATTGATTGATAATGGTGTTGACACCAGATTTTGACACGGAAGAAAACGTTATTGAGATGGATTCAAATGAAGTGCTCTACACGAAAAGGTTCCGTAGTGTTGACAGGAACATCTTTGAAGTTTGGGCTATCGCCATCCGATCTCATCTCAAAGGCCGAAACTATGCTCAAAATACTAAGATTTCATATTCAGAGTATTGTTCGGCCGATTAAGCCCCCAAGACGACCTCATATGAGAAAATGTTCTACACGGATTGTCTTCATCTCGTCGAAACGATCGATTTTGATATATAAATCATCTCAATCCGAGGTCGTATGCAAAAGTTAGCTCCATCAGAGCGCGGCCCTACCACAAGGCCAAAAGTGGCGCCCCCAATCAGACACATGTCTGATAGGTAGCTCCACCGATTGCTTGTTTCGCGCAAGCTGTTCGACCCTCAAGACGACCTGGTATGGAAAACTGTTCTACATGAAAGTTGTGCGTATCGTCGAAAGGGTCAACTTTGCTTTTGGTGTCATCATCATTTGAGATAATATACGGCCTGCAAAATCTCTACAAAACCCGGACAGCCTAGTCTAATCTAATCCTGGCTCGTCTTGCACAAGTTTCTTGAATCTATACATCTAATCTAATCCAGGGATCCCATCTACCTATTCTCCTTCACCAGCACCGTAAGTACCGATCGACCCCGCCCCTACTCCACGCCAGCAGCGCCGCGCGTCTGCCAGCCATGGATGCTGCAACGGCGGCCCCGTTCATGGTGCTGAAGAGCCGCATGGCTGTGCACGGCCTCGGCTTCAAGCCGTGGAGAAAAGACCGGGCAGCCGTCACGTTCACGCCGGGGAAAGACTGGGCAAGGATCAACTGCCACCGCAAGCAGGCCAGCGGCTGCGGCGACCACAGCGGCGAGGTCCTGGAAGGCCTCACGCTCTACGTGCGCGGCGCCAACCGCGCCGACCTCACCTCCTCCATGTGCATCTGCCTGACCGACGAGGCCCGTCGGAGCATCGAGGCAGAGTTCGGCAGGGTTCCCCATGGCGCCGTGGGCGCCCACCGCCGAGGCATCCATTAAAATCGCGACGGAGCGGCTCCTCGTCGTCATCCTGGTCTTCCGCATCCCGCACCACAGCGAGCGCGTCTACTACCTCGTGTACGACGCCACCGAAGCATCGCTCCGCATGGTCCCTTACGTGCCGGCCGGTGTTGTGGCCTGCTACACGGCGGCGCCGGTCCCCAGGTTCACCGGCGCCGGCCGGGACGATTACGAGCTCGTCCTCCTCGCCCGCAAGTTCTGGCCACAGCGTGTCAACCGTGAGCTCGTTTGCGTGTGCGCTCCGGCAACCGGTGTGTGGGAGGTGATGGTGCGGCACTTCCCGGAGATTCCCGACGCCTTCTCGGCGGACGAGATGTTCTCCTTCCAAGGGAAGCTCTTCTGGGCCGACCTCTATCAGGGCCTCGTGTGCTGTGATGGCAACGACCTGCACGGTGCCGAGGACAACTCTGCCATGAAGTTCGACTTCATTAGCCTGCCCTACGGGTACGGGGTACCTGCTGGAGGACCAGACGGAGTCGGCGAAGAAGACGCGGACCGTCAGCTGCATCGGAGGCTCCATCCAGTTCGTCTGCCTCGACCGACATTGCTCATCTCGTCTTGGCCACAGCGAGCCGGTGCTGGAGGTGTGGACTCTGGACCTGGATCGCCGCCGGTGGAGGAAGGATCAGGAGGGTTTCCCATGTCCGTGGAGAGAGTTTCGGAGGCAGGTCCGCTTCATGGATGATGCCGAGGCGAGAGGTGTGGAGCCGCAGTACCCAGTCCTGCTGCCGGGAGGGGCCCTCTGCCTGGTGTTGGCTAACATGTACCTCAGGAGGAGGATGATCAAGGGTTTTGTGGAGGAGTGTGATTACATTTTTAGCTTTGACATGCGCAGCAAGAGGCCCCTGTGGTTCGGTCTTGTTGGTGACTATAGTACCATTGAGCCGGTTATCCTGCCTTGCAGTTTCTTCGATCCTCCACGGATGACACGCAAGAGGAAGCAGCCGAGCGAATCTAGTGCTCCCCTCTGATCCGAAATAATCGTCGTTGTTTTAGTTCAAATTTGAAGTAAAACCTCGACACTTAATTTTTGATCGGAGGGAGTATTAGTTACTACCCTAATCAGTCCCGTCGCCTTTCGGCAAGGGAGGAACTGAAGTGAGTGAGCAATAGCATGATGAAAGGAACCAAGAACACAGTTGCCTATCTTGTACTGGATCTCAATCAGGAATCTACCGAAGCTTTGCCCGATCTAGGTGCTGTTCTTTTGCTGCTGCCATCTGCTATAGTGACTCAAGGTTAGGCGTGCCTTGCCACGCAGTTTTCTTCCGTGAAAAGTAAAAGGAGAAATTAGATATATGCGATCAGGTATGTGCATGTGTGAAAAATGCTCCTGTAAAAATGTAGTGTCTCTATGCAGTAGAAACCATTGATGTCATTTCTTTAATTTCTATCTATGCATTCTGAAATGAAATTTGCAGCAACTGTGTGAATAGAATACTCATGCATCAGGCACAATAATGATGCATGCATGTATATATATATATACTTCGGGACATGTATTTATACAAGTAAGTGTTAGACCTTAGTTATACATGAGTTTTTCCCACAATACCTATAATGATTGTGCATATTCAACCAATTTTTCATGATACACAGTTGAACAATATTAATATACTCCCTACGTCTCAAAATAAGAGTCTCAACATTGTACTTATTTTGAGATGGAGGGAGTAGTATATTAAGTCCAACAGCAAAGGCATATATTCGAATGCAAAAAACAACTTCACATAAATCTAGCCTCAAGTCACCATGCCAGTTATTGATGAAACCATTGAGAAAACAATACTACAGAAAGTAAAGGGAAAATCTTAAATACTGCTATTTTGTTGAAAAACTTGGACAACTGAGGTTGGTATGAAATACACACAGAAGACAGCTGCTACTACCCAAAACAGCCTGGTTGAAGCTGAAGGAACGACCCACAACGGTTTTATAGCACTGCGCTGAAACAATAAGATGCGCGCCAGTTTTGGAAACCCAATCCTAGCCTGCACAGCTGATAGATGAGCCCCAATTGATGTGATCTTGGATTTGAAGAAGCTGTAGAGGAAGCGTAGTAAAATACCAAAGCCTGCAAGAATAATGGGCAAAGCAAAGGACATCGAAGGTAGCACCAGGTACAGTGCTAGAGCCACGGCAACGATCAGAGCCGGGGCTGCCATGATAACATAAAATGTTCCGCTCATCAGGTTCTTCAGGCGTGTCAGGCCATCCAGCATGGCAAAACCCACACAGGCACAGAAATATGTGGCCATAACAGAGCAAGCAAATGCAATGGAGTCGAAAACCACGAAGGTTTGGAACAAAATCGCACGAGCACCCTGCAGTTGGTCCAGATCAACTCCCCATTTGTCCATGCGGTTAAGCACGCTGAAGGGTACCAAGAATGATGCGTTCAGGATGAGCACCGACAGGGCGAGCATGGACGCCGACTTGCCTACTCTTTCCGATTCCTTCTCCCAGTCTGGTTCAACAAGATTTCCGGCCAGGCGGTCCCAACCACCGACACCGAATTCACCACCGCCGTGTAACAAGTCGAAATATATCCATTCCCGAGGCCCCTGTCAAACATGTGAGCATATATTAAAGAAGAGTAGAAAACTGAGAGAAAAAGACGACTGGGTACAATAGACTACCAACAAGGCTAACTGCACAAGAATGTCGGTATACGTCTGGCCAGAATGCCATAAACATCTGGGTACAATAGGGAGAACGTAAGCGTCTCATACCTTCATGCAGATCACTTCTGGGTGAAGGCTCAAGAATGCCAGATCAAGAGGCGTGTGGCCCTCCTTGTTTGCAAAACTGAGGCCAACATCCGTGGTCGACATTAAAGTACAAAAGATTTTCTCACTTGCAGTATTTAAGGCATTATTCTCACTTGCCTTAATTACAGCCAGATGAAGGGCTGTATTCCCATCACGATCCACTGTGTTTAGAATTCCATTGAATTCCTCTGCTCCACAAACATATTCTACTATGTCAAGCTTTTCTTTCTCGATTGCAACATGAAGAAACGTCTGGCCAGAAGCATTGCGTGATGACTCACAATAAGGACACTCTTTAAGCAACTTTTTTACCATATCGAGTCTCCCGTGTGCAGCCGCTATATGTATGGGCACTGATCCTGTAGAGTCTGTGTGCAAGGCTGAATCTCGGTCTTTTTCCATAATAAGTTCAACAATACCCAAGTTCTTGGCCGGTTTGCAACACAGACAGATTTTCAGGCAATTAAAGAAATGTAGGAAATCGCAGAAAAATTGCACAATACTATTGGGTTCCCTACGTTCCAGGGATAGTGATGCCAGAAAATGCAGAGGAGTGCTGCCCGATTCATCTACCTGCGAGGTAAGACATGCATTCCATTTCAGCAGAGTCTCAACCAGCCCTGCAAAAAAACGTTAACAAGATTAACCATCATTCAATCCTTGATGAGAATTCTACTACTCCCTCCGTTCACTTTTATAAGTCGTTTCAGACAACTGAAATTGAGCTGTTTTACACGTTGTCTGGAATGTCCACAGCACCTTATAAAAGTGAGCAGAGGGAGTACCAGGTTTCTTAACTAGTAGAATGCAACAAGAACATAAAAGGCATTGTATAAAGGGAAAATCTACTTTGTAGTGTGCGCACCCCGGTCGTCCTGTGCGGAGGTACGCGTCCGATCTTTTTAGGACAGACCGGATCTATCGACTTATTAATAAGCAAGGAATCTATTCTGTCCATCCTCTGACACTACAACACGACTATACAGTGCACTGCCACAGGCTTCTGCGCCACTGCATGTGCCCAGGGGCTAGGAGCGACTGTTTTCTACTGCGGACGCGCGCTAGAACGTGATTTGCCAGGCGATTAGCAGGCACCGCACGGGAAGTCGCGCGTGTGGCGCCACTGTGTAGTGGCATCCTTGTATAAATATCAGGGTGCTGTTGCAGAGGATCAAGAAAGAACAAAAGAGAAAAGGAAGTCTCCAGTCTTCTATCCACGTTTTTCTTTTCAAAATTCAAGAAGAACTGCCGGAAACACCGGGTTTGCTTAGCGCATCCTGTCAGGCACTCAGCAAAGACAAAGTATATCGAACGCGGGAAACAAAGAACTCGGCAAAGCCAGCACCTTCCCCGAGTACAAGACAAAAAGAACTCGACAAACCATCTGCATGCTAGTTGAGTGGTGTACATGCGCATTGCATGATGGCTGTGGCCATTGAGGAGAGTTGCGCAAGACCCGAGGATAAGCATGCATGTAGCTGGCGGGTTGTTAACTGGATATGGTTAGTTAGCTAGCTTAGTGCGTGGAGTTAGTCGCCGGTGTGGTGGCTAGGTCATGGGTGCGTGCGTGTGCTAGTGTGTGTGTGCACCTGGGTATAAAACCCCCCTCTCGTTGGTCGTTGGTTCGGTGCCAGAGTTTGAGCTTAAGAAAAGACCGTTTGCACAGTGAGGCGTTCGTCGTCTGAAAATCTCTATCTAGCACTTCTTCTTCTACCTCCATTCGAGCGAGAGAGAGAGAGAGAGAGAGAGAGCTTGACTAGGGTTCTCCCCAACAGTGGCACTAGGCAAATGACTGGTCACATGTCCCTGGTCGCCACGGTTAACGGAAGGCTTAATGGCGTTGACTTGTTTGCCGAGTAATTCCCAAAAATAACTCGGCATACAACTTGCGGCGTTAGTGCTTACCTCCTATGCTGAGTTCCCTCTAAACAACACTAGGGAAAGCATTTTTTATTTTTATTTTCCATATAAAATGTACTCTCTCCGTCCCATAATATAAGAGCGTTATTGACACTACACTAGTGCATAAAACGCTCTTATATTATGGGACGGAGGGAGTACTAGGCAAAGAATCTTTCTATTGTTTTTTTCTTTTCTTTTATCCTTTCCGAGTACCATATAAATAGCACTAGGCAAAGGAAAAATTCTTTGCTTTTCTCCTTTGCTGAGTTCCATACAAATACAATAGGCGTTTATTATTTTTTCTTTTCTTTTATCCTTTGTTGAGTTACATACAAAATGCACTAGGCAAAGCATTTTCTATATTTTTCCTTTTCTTTTATCCTTTGCTGAGTGCCATATATATAGCACTAGGAAAGCATTTTTTTCTTTTCTTTTATTGTTATTCCTTTCTTTCTTTTCTTTGATGTCATATTTTTCCTGTTATTTCCAAATGTCGCAATATATCTCCAATTTCTGCTGCAGTCCATAGTTTTCCGGCCATTAAGTGCATTTCTAGGCATTTAATGCAGGATATACAAAATATAAACTGCAGGCACATTAAATCATGACCATAAATGGATTGAAAATCCTATTTGTGTCCTTGAGTCAATCCTTAGGCTTTGTATGAGAAATAAAATGACTTCAATGCACCAGGGGGCCAAGAGTTGTATGCCATCATGGAGCTTGTTGTTTTTTTAATTCTCAAAATACAACCGAAGCCAAAAAATCATGAAACTTGACATGGTGTTATGACATTTCCCATAGAAGCTGTGGTAAAAATTAGAGAGTGTTTCACAGAAGTTGCCACGCAGATTGCTTAGAAACCGGACCATCTCCATGGAAGAATCTAGGTTTCGGGAGGGGAACATACCAGGTTTGCATGTGAAATGTTGGGTCAATTCGCCTGTTGACTCTAAAAAATATATATTCACAACACATACCATTAGATGTTACATGCTAAAATTTGGCCTTTTTCGGGGTCTGTAGCTCCTAGGGCAAGTGTTTGCCTAGTTTTGCACCCTGCAAAGGTTTGCCTAGTGCCGTCAGGAAGGCACTCGCAAAAACCTTTTGGCTGGCGCCGGAAAGATGAACTAGCAAACATGGACGCCACAATGCAAGCTGTAATGGTCAGGTGTTTGCCTACTGTTGCACTTAGCAAACTACTTTGCCTACTGCTGGAAAAAATCTCAGCAAACCTGCATGCCACATGGCACGATGGCAATGCTAGGGTGTTTGCCTAGAGTTGCACTCGGCGAATCCTTTGCCTAGTGCTTGAAAAAAACACTCGACAAACCTGCATGCCACATGGCGTGGCGTTAACGTCTCTTTCCGTCTGCGCAATTGTTCTGTCGATTACCCTGTATTTCACACTCGAAAAAGGTTTTTGTAGGATTCTGCTAATACCCATGTAAAAGAACCCGGCAAAATAAACTTTGCTGGCCGGGACCCAGCCGAGTCGTGTTTGCCTAGAGTTGCACTCAGCAAACACTTTGCCTAGTGTTTTTTAGCCATTGCCGAGTCCCTTGGGCACTAGGCAAAGTTTCAAAATCCAGTAATGAAGGACTAAAACAGCACCAAGAACAGCTCATTCTCCAAAATCAATTTGTTCCTTGTAGTCTAAAGGCTCGAAGATGCTAGGATGATACCTAGGCATTATCCTCTTTTTTCATATAAAATATGCAAACTAGTGCAGGCGGTCAAGCTTCATCAAGAGCACCTTTTGAGAAAGAAAAGGTGGAAAACTGGACAGACAAAAATGGGTTGGCGAGAATGCATCAGTGACGCTAAACATGTACACTGCTGCTCATGTTACTGTGATTATCTATAGCAATAATATGCTGCAATTATTTTCCCTTTCTCATCACATTAATTTGTGTCCATCAGAACAAGATGGAGAAGATAGAACTACTGGATGCCTGGTAAAAAAAACGGAGGAAAATGAAACTGCCAGGCCAGCAGTTGACATACATACCTTTGTCTAGGAGAACCACGGCAGCGTGCAATGCTGTTTTCCCAGCAGGACCTGCGGCGGACGTTGCCGCGTATAATTTGAGGGCCTCGACAATCTTGATCTTTCTTAAAGTGGTAGCTAAGTAGAGTGGAGATATGCCCTCATTGTCCACTATCTGCACCAGCATGGGCCTTCTCAAGTCTGGATTTATTGAGTCCTTCCAAATAAGCGTCTCCACAATCTCTAAATGCCCGTGTCGCACCGCCTCGTGTAAGCAGGTCTCTCCTTTGAGATTTTGGGCCCTTATAAACATGGCAATACCATCCGTATTATCTCTCATCATATTTTCAGTTAACAAATCGACCATGTCCTCACTCCCTCCAGCAGCCGCACAATGCAGCGTTGTATCTCCTCTGTCGTTCACTGCTGATAAGAGCACCTTAGCGAGTTCACTGTCCCTCATATAGATTTCACTCACTATTTTAACATTACGAAACCTTGCAGCAATATGGAACACCCCGTCACCATCGGAGGTGACTCGATGACATTTACCGAGAAAATCAGAGGATTCTGATGCTGGATCAGGTGCACTCAACATTGCAAGTGCTTCTACATCTAGACCATTTCCAGATGCCACAGGAGCAGAAGCTGCATTATTGGATGAACCAACACGGCCATGCTCTCCCTGATTTTCAGTACAATGACTTCCACCTTCTCTCGCAACCTTTTGCATTGTGCAATCCATCATCTTCCCTGTAGATAACAGAGTCACCTACGTTTCAGTCAACATATACAAGACAAGTAGTTGGACTTAAGGCACCTACTGCTAAACATTACCCCACTAATTATTAATAAAAAAAGAAATCCAAGAAATTATCTTATTAATTTACAGATATGCCTGATGTCTAGAGTGCTAAATTTGTGGACCCAGCTTACATCCGTGTAGATAATATTTGCACGTCTCACAATTCTATAACAAATACAACAATATTTAGTGGGGAGTTATTAAATCAAGATAAATTATAGCTGTATAACAAACACAACTACATCCTATAAACAAGATTCAAGAGAAAACTAGAGTCAAAGCTTTACTGATATGCGTCTTGATAAATTTTTCATCTAATGCTTGTTAATGTATTAAACCGACGAAACAGTCCCAAAAAATCCTAGGCCACTATCGCTTTATCTTTGAAACAATATCAGGGCTGCCATCTTTTACTTGACAAATGTGAATAGAAAATTATTGACAGTTCAAGAGAGTACAACGTAGTATTAACTACGAACCACTATTAGCGACATAAGGGCATCTCCAACGCTGACCCTCAAACCTCCCGCATATGCCCGGACCGCGCAGTCCGGACGTGTTCTGCCATCCAACGCGGTCCTGTATCGGTAGACAAAGTGTGTGTGTGGGGGGGGGGGGGGGGGGGGCTTTGCGAGCGTTCGGACCGCTGTCACGTCCGTTACGGACTGCCCTGGCCCATCGAACAACCGCACCCGCCTCTCCCGTGATTTCCTTCCGATGCATGCGATGCTTCCCGTGCCACATCAACGTCGACCCAAAGCATGCAGCGGCCGGCATTGATGTCGCGCGATGTGACCTGATGGGAGGGCGGCGCTAACCGACGCGACCTCTCGGGAGCCGCCGCTTCAATGCGGACACAGCTTCTCGAGGAACCAACTCCGGTCGCTGTGCCGCATTGAAGCAGCTGACTGCCTGGCCGAGGCTTTATAAGTTGTGCTCCGGCATCGTCCAGATCGCACTCACTGCATCGCTCCACACGTCCTGCCCCTCCCCTCCCCTCTTCCTCCACACCTCTAGCAATGGGCAAGTCGTGGGCCTCGGCGGCGGCTCCGGAACTGGCTCCGAAGGATCGTGGCGACGCCGCCCTCGAACTCCAGAGCCGTCGTCCTCACCGGCGGGCGGCTCCTCGACAAAGGCGAAGATCGGACTTTTGGCTGTGTTGGCTACTCCATGAAGCTTAACATGGTTTCAGAGCCTAAGGTCCTGAGTTTAAGTCCCGGCTTTCGCAATTTATCCATCAGTTCGGACTTTTGGTTGCGTTGGCTAGTGCACGAAGCTTAACAACAAATACCATTAACACCTAAATAATATTAGAAGCTATAAAGAATTATATAAATTATGAAAAACTTAATTACACTAAATAAAGTAAGAAAATTACATAAAGACTTTATAATTTAAGGTTGCTTGTCAAGCGGTTGTGTATTCGACCACCATTTCGCAATGTGCAAATGGGCACACTCTTTTTTTCGCGAATACGCAAAGCTTGCGTATCATTCCATTGATAGAAGAATTTAGAACAAGTACAAAGCGAGGTACAACACATGGCACGAACGCAAGAGGTGTGAACACAGTGTCCGGAGCAGAGAGACATGGGATGCCCAAACAAGATAAAACCACAGCTAAACTCGCCATCCTAAGAAGTAGCTCAGACCAACACAAAGACGACCGACATCATCCGATCCAGGCCCAAGGACACTGCGAGCAACCAAGACGGCGCCTTCAAGGAGTATGACGCCGAGACGCCATCGCCGTCCGATCCGAAAGATCAGACCTAGGGTTTCCCCTGATGCTCGAAGAAGGGCCCAGATAACGGTCATGACAGCGCCTCCAAGCAGGGGACGACACCCACGGGTGTCTCCGCTGCCAGCATAGAATGCAAAGATTTCTCACTGGCCAGAGTCCGAGCAATCCCAAGTCGTCGGAGCATGAGTCGGAGAAGAGGAAGTCGGGCATAGGCCGGAACCACGAACATAGGAAGGGGAGCCACGCCCGCCGATGAAGAGGCAACGGGCGGCACTGGACATGCAACCAACGAAGCGACGGAGGGACAAACGGGGCACGCAGGTGGATGGTTGGGTGGATGAGGGGCGGTGGGGGATGTGACGGTGGCCGGAGGCCCGAGCGAGCTGAGATCTGGAGGGTAACGCAGATCCGAGTCACTCGGACCGGAGCAGCAAGGACGCCGGCGAGCCCAAGGAGCCGGAAGGGGACGCAGCTCCTGGAGTGCGCCGGAATCGAAGACACGCCGGGATGAACGGCCAACCAAGGCACCAGCAGGGTGGGGATGCGGAGGCGCCGCAGCACTGGCGAGTCGTAGCAGCCGGAAAACGCTGTATCGTGATGGTGTGTGCATAAGGGGTGTGTGTGTGTGTGTGTGTGTGTGTTAATGCATTATCCATCATATCCT
Organism: Elymus sibiricus; assembly: GCA_039707655.1. Taxonomy (NCBI): domain Eukaryota; kingdom Viridiplantae; phylum Streptophyta; class Magnoliopsida; order Poales; family Poaceae; genus Elymus; species Elymus sibiricus. The sequence continues at coordinate 41,018,066 of CM077665.1, read as the reverse complement.
CACAATAGAAAGACATATCAAACCTCCACAACATCTCACCAGAAAGATAGTTAATCTTGGAATAAATTCGCTCAGGCATGTGCATATTGTTATCCTTGCACAAGAGTATGTATGCCAGAAAATCCTTCCGCAGCTCCCTTGGTTCCTAACAACATATGATATCCAGTTATCTACAGTATGTACTATGTTGGCAAAAGGGAGAACAAAGAATCAAGGCAGCAATCACTTACAATTGGAAACCATCGAGCAAGTCGATGGCCATCCCACAAGCGCATGAAATTGAATACAAAAAATCCACAATCATTGCTACAAGAGCAACAAGGGAAAAAATCAAATTAGGTGTTCAGAACTTCAGATTACCAGTAAAAAATTGTCCAACACAAAGATTCACGGTAGTATGAACAAAAATAAAGATTGTCCATCATAACAACAATGTTTTAAACAGTTCAGAAAAATACAAAAACTATTTAAAGAAGGTGCGCGTGGCGCAGCTAGCCTGGGCGAAGCATGCATGCTTCTGCTCGAGCCTGGAGAGACACGGAGAACGTGAACAAGAAGTTTCAGGTTGACTACTTGAGGCTTGGACCTTGTCTGTTTTAGCTAGATTTTTCTTATGAGGGGGTCAGTGTTTGCAAGCTTTTCTCTAATGGATGTGTTAACTAGCAAAGTGGGTCTAAGGAGTTGCAAAACTGGGCCAATTGGGATGCACCGATTTTCATCTGAAATGAGATCCTCTTTGCTTTCATGCTTCAGCTTTGAGGTCTACCGACACTCAAATGATACTACTACTGGTACATATACCTAGTCTACATCATATACATGAAACTTTTTGCAGAACAGATTGGGTATGCAAGCGTACATCCATGATCCCGTGTGGATCTGCCCAAGTTAATCTCACACACAAGATATAAAGGAAAACTACTGAATATATTGCATGAAAAATCTGGAAACTTAATCCTACGTTCCAACAGAGGTTCTTGAACTTCTTTACGCTTGGCTTTGTAGGTGAGCAAGGTATGTAAGAATGGAGATCCTAGATACTTAATCATTTTATATTGATGAGATAATGCAGAGAATCCTACATTGGTGGCATAGACAGCGACACACCTGTAAGTGTAGGACCTACTAAGTTAAAACTGAAGTTCCACAACATACAAATTAGGAAATGAGGCAACTTTGAGAACCTCAAATAATTTGCAAGGCAGCTCATACCTGTTTTGTTCTCTAGGTAATTTGGGGAACTCGTATTCCCAGCTACGAAAGTCAATTGCAGAGTTCATGGTTACGGTAAGTGCATCGCAGAGGTCGCATCTAGTTTTCTGGTGGCGCTCCGTGGGATCATGACCACCTTCAGTAGTATCTGGCCGAGAGTCCAGAATACTGAGCTTCTGATCATACATGTTAAAAGCGTACAAAGACCAATGGGCATCATGAAAGACGGGAATGAATACCTAGATACAAACAAACAACACTGCTCAGTTTGTATTTACTAAATGAATCCATTTCATACTCATATAAATCGAATTGTCATCATAACATTAATTCTATGAACAAAATTATGGCCTGGTTTAATAGCAAAAATACGATAACGTTTACAACTCAACTAATTTATTCACCCTAACTTTCCCTTAGGAAGAGCGAGAATGAGATCATACCATATGTGATTGAGAAGCATTATACAGAACTGATCCGCGATAAAATAGATGTTTGAGATCCTTGGGATCCTCAGGATTCAAAGGTCCTTTCAATGATTGTATTGCCCAGTTTGAATCAACATAGTGCCTCCAACCCAGACATTTAGTATTCGAAAAATCACGAGCATCCTCTCTCCCCAAGTTGTCAACAGCATAATTTAGCCAAATGTTATTCATCATTTCTCCAACCTTCACTAATTTCCAAATGTCTTCAACCCTTAAACCGACAGCACCCATAGCAGGGAAAAGCAATAAGGAACCACATTATGAGCAAACAGACGAAGTAGAAAGCCAATAGACGTTAAAATAACTTGTTTCGCACTTACTGATCAGGCATATCATTACTAGTGGTAATCTCACGATACAAATCCTCCAGTATTTTGGCGTCTGGTCTACGAAGAGATTGCCGTTTGACCAAGAAAGGAGACTGTAAAGCCTTGCATGGCTCCACAAGAACCTTTGCTACGGGAGCAACCTTATACAAGGGTGCCCCTGTACTATAAGTAGATCCAGACGTCGATGGAATGGTCGAGGACACTGCTTTTACAATCGAACCAAACAATAAATACAATGTAAGTTAACGACATCTAAAAATTTACATAGGCAAAGCTTTTAGCAAACCTATTAAAATTGCAGAAAAAGGGATTACTTTATTTCACAAGATAATGGTTTTTGAAATGAAATGCTTTGTAGCAAAATATTGATGAAATAACTCTCAGTAGTGTTAACCAATTTGGCGCTCCCTCGAGTAAACAAAAGGTTGAGGTATGGGTATAGGTCTAGTCAAACTTTGACTACAGGATACTTATATATGTTCAAAATATTAAGAAATGACACTTGGTAACCACAAACGTCATGACAAGTAGTTTCATAATATCACAATTTTATTAGGTTTAACAAGTATACATTTGCCTATGCTCACACCCTACGTTTTCTGACTGCCAATTGCTAATATCATTAATGGTATTGAAATAATTAAATAATTATTAGAAGAGTTTGTGTTACCAGGCACTTCCAGATTATCCACCGAGGAAGGCATTCTTGATCTATCCTGGATAAGCACACACCAGTATCAGCAACTTGAAGTTAAAAGTAGTCTTCAGTTCAGGTTGCATTTAGCTTGGCAGCGATAAACCATCTTGTACCAACCTGGGATTCAGACCAATATTCACACCGCTGAGATAACCTCCTGAAAATTATCCCTTTGCTGAAAAGGATAGTTGACACATCATGTTACCAAATAGCCCACTCGCAGTGTTCAGGGGTGAAAATTTTGATCATGTACATCATGAATCAGTCAAAAACTAAAGGGAACTAAAATTAAAAAAATAGTAAGTTAGAATCGGTAAAAACATCAAAACACACATAATGAAACAGAGGTATTGTCATCAATGTCAGTAATAGCTACAAAGTATAGTATCTACCTAGAGGCAAATGGGGGAACCCAGTAGCACTTCAATATATACCTCGAAAAGAAAATGGAGCAAGATATGTTGTGGCGATGACGAGAACTCCTTGGCACAGCATTTATAGGCACACACACTATTACCTGCCAAACATGGATCTTTCAAGAATGGGTGACTTGACTTCATTTAACTCTTTTTTGGTGGGGAGGTTCATTTACCATAAAGGAGACTAGGAGAGTTGACTGCATTTTCTGCCGCAAAAAAAAAAAAAAAGACTCATTTGAAATGCCCAACTTGTACATGTTGGATTCTGGCAGATGAGAAATTGAACACTCGTAAGTGAGAACTGGGGGATTGGTGCTGCCCTCCAAGTCAGTCGAGCCTGGGTCTGTCAGCTGCAGCATGGACGACTCCTTGGCTCTCTGCAATCAGAGTCGCTGGTGTTTGAAGTGTTGGATACCGTTGGTATGTCCTGCCCCTCAATAGCAGCGGCATGGAGGCCTGGAGGGTGGGTTGAGATGGTTCTGCAACTCACAATGAATTCACTAAGAATTAATTTGCAGTTTAGATAAGCATACTATTCCACAATAACTGAAAAACTTCAAACAAAAGAAAAATGCAATGGCGCTTTCACAGGCACAAGCTGTTACCTACCAAACATGGAGCTTTCGAAAATGGGTGGCTTGGCTTCATTTCATTTGTCCTCTTTTTCTTTCTGCGAGGAGAGTTCATACATCAAGCTATCAAAGGAGACTAGGATCGTTGACTGAATTTTCTCCCCAGAAAAGAGCGACTGCATTTGAAATGATACTCGGACAGACGAGAAATTACCGTCGACTTCCAAGTCGGTCGAGCCCGGATCTGTCGGCAACGGCATGGGAAACAACGACCCCTGCGGCCCTCTGCAGCAGGAAGCCGCTGGCCATTGGAGTGCTGGACGCGGTCTAGCTTCCAGAAGACCTGGCCCTCGGAACCTACGACGGGGAAGGGGATAGCCCGTGGAAAGGTAAGACTCGAGAAACAAAATTAGATACTAAAACGCCTAAGCTTGCTGGTGGTTGGCTGTCCCCCTGCATATACGGCGCCGGCGAGCTCGCCAGGCGCCGCCGCCGCCCGCTAGCCGGAGACGGGGGAGAAGGAGACCAGGCTTCAAGGATACCGAACAGACAGACACAGCCGGCGAATGGGCTTTAGCGTCGCTACACGATTAGGCCCATGAAATTGAAAGGCCCTGAAAGTAGAGACACCTGGCCCAAAGCCTTTTCGGCAAAAGGGCCCTGAAGAAATCCGCCTCGATCAAAAACAGGAGGAGTGCTCTCCCCCAAAACCTTTTCCGCAACCCTCCGTCCCCGCAGCCATGGAGGACATCACCACCCAGCCGCCGCCGCAGCAGGCGCCCGAGCTCACTGGGGAGAAGCGCAAGAGGGAGGAGGAGTCTCCGACGGAAGCCGCGGTAGAGAATCCATCCATGGAGGACACCACGCAGCCGCCGCCGGCGCCGGCCCAGCAGCAGCAGGAGGCCGAGCCCGCCGGGGAGAAGCGCAAGAGGGGGGAGGAGTCGCCGGAGGCAGCCGTCGGAGATGCCGCACCACCACCACCAGTATCCACCCCCGCCGGGGAGAAGGCCGCCGGCGCCACCACCGGCGGGGGCGAGCGGCACCCGATGTCGAAGACGAGCCTGTGCTCCTTCTTCCGGCGGCGGGGGGGCGGCCCGGACGGGTGCAACCACGGGGAGGCGTGCCGGTACGCGCACACGGAGGAGGAGCTGCGGCCGCGGCCGGACGGCACGTGGGACCCCACCTCCGACCGGGCCAAGAAGCTGCGCAGGGTCTCCGAGGAGGACGGGGAGGCCGGGGAGGAGGAGAGGAGGGGGCGGTGGGGGCAGGAGGAGGTGACCTTCGACGAGAGCTCGCTGGACAAGTGCCTCGTCGGCCTCTCCCGGCACTGGCTCACCGACAGGCTCAAGGGATTCCTCGACGAGCAGGCAAGTATCTCCTATTCTGTTTGCAGGCAGAGATAGTGTGTAGTGAAGTGGCCGTGCGCATTGAATTAGCTTGATGAACCGTACATTGCACTGAATTCAATGGAATCGATACAACTTCGAGGCTACTAACTCTTTTTGCAAGATCTCAGAAGCAAGAATCCGAATGTTGATGTGTTAGGAGTCCATGATAGTTCACTGGCTAGACTCAAGAGTAGATTTTTTTTTAATAAGTAGTTACTGTATCTTGTGAAGTATACTTCATTTGTCTATTTTATGCTACTTTAATGCTATAACTTCAATTATGGTTGTGCAGGGAATCTCATATGCAGTAGCAAAGAAGAAGAAAGGAATGACTGTTGGTTTTGTGACATTTGAAACTGTTGAACAACTGAAAAATGCTGTGGAGGTAATTGTCCATTTGTTCATGCTAGCAACCTGTTTGGCCATAGAACAAGTGATAATGAATTTTGCCTCACAACTCGAGTAGGTCCTTAAGGAGAATCGATCTGGTGGAAAGCAAATCAAGATAGCAGATGCCAATCGTAGGTCTCATCAGAAGTTGCATTCAGAAGGACCGGTATCTAATAACGGAGCAGCAACAGAAAACAGTAGTGACGCTGCTGCTCCTGCTGACGGAACACCCGGACCTGAAGCAGCAGGAGGTAGTAAAAGAACTGTGCGTGACGCAGTTACGCCCCTTGCGTATATGACATACAGTGATCAGCTAGAGCACAAAAAAAGTTCAGTTGCACAGTTACTGAAGAAACTTGTAAGATCAATTTCATGTCCATCTGCCATTTTAATCTCTGAAGCTCCTGTATATTTGCTGAAATTGTGTTCATTTATCTTGTTTTCTTGTGCTGCAGACCCGGAATGCTAAGAAAGCTTGCCCAGCTGACGTTACATTACCAGATTGGATTTCCAACGCAAAGCAAATTGGTAACCTCCTACTCCTACTATTGAACTGTTGATTGTGCTATTCTTAGTACTTGTTGTGATCACCATGTACTCCCTCCGTCCGGAAATACTTGTCATAGGAATGGATGTATCTAGATGTATTTTAGTTTTAGATACATCCATTTTTATACATTTGTGCGACAAGTAATTCCGGATGGAGGGAGTAGTTGTTTTACGAACACCTGGATACGAGATACAACATGGTATTCAGTTTTTATTGTTCCTAGGCCTGTTTCGCAAAATAATAGATACATAATGTTGATATTGATAAGATATATGTTTGTCGTACTACCAGTGTATTGCAGACAGACAGTGTAACAGTGTCATGCAGAGAATTGCGTAGACAATAGATACTTGACATCCTTATGTAGTGGATGCTTGGGCCATTGCCCTTTCCTAACGCAACAAGAACTCCTAACTGATTAGACATCTCTTATCCTAGACTTCCTAATGCCTGTTGGACTTCGTCCTAATCCAATTATTTCCTTTTCCACTCTCTTTCACCGGGACTCTGTTTGTCCACTATGTGCACAACAATTATTAACATCGGCTATGCTCTGAGCAGCCTGTCACAGTGTCACCTGATATTATTGCAGTGCAAGCTTTAGCTAGTTGATGAAAAGTCTTAGTCACGTAATGTTAACAAGTACTTGTATTTAGTGATGGAACAGCTTGCAATCTTGTTTACGGTGTTGTCTCTGTTATCTCCTGGATTCATTATCTGGAATGCGGAAATGGAAACTTCGGAAAGATGGGAACCCCTGCACTGCAGCACAGCTTCTATTTCAATACCATTTAAGTCTCTTGACCAAAATACATAAATTATCTTACTCGAGTCGAGTATAAAGCGTGCGTCAAACTTCATCTCGTTGAAATGAGCACAATTAGCAGTTTAGCACACAACACACGAAGCTTTCTGAAAAAAAAAACTCTTTTATTAATGTTCACCTTTGAGTGTTTGCAACACATATACAATTTGTGAGTTCATTTGCTTTGTGCTCTGCTGACCCGACTAATAATCTCGAGTACTCCGCACATTTTATTTAATTGTTCTGGACAAAGAAATCTTACAAAAGGTTGTTTTTTGGCTGTATCTTAAAACTAAACATATGCACTATAGCAGTTCTTTGTAGGTAACTGGCATTAACATGTTACATTGGCTGCAGTCTGCCAAACGTGTTTTCATGCCCCTCTTCTTGTATAATCTTCTGCTCTTTAGCTTGTGCTAAGTGTCTGTCCAATCATCCAGGTGGTCTTTCTTGCAAGCTTGAAGGCATTCTGGAGTCCCCAGTGATTGATGGGTATCGTAATAAGTGTGAGTTCTCTGTGGGACATTCCTTGGCGGGTAAAAAGACGGTAGGGTTTATGCTTGGAAATTTCAGGTTGGTTTGTTAATTCCTCTTTCTTTCATTTTTGTTCACTGATCTTCCACCATTAATGATTGATACAACAAAATCTCAGGGAAGGTGTGACTGCTGTCGAGGAACCTGTGGACTGCCCAAATGTTTCAGCAATGTCCTGTAAATATGCTATGATGTTCCAAGATTTTCTGCAGTTATCATGCTTACCTGCGTGGAACAGAGTTGATAATTCTGGGTTTTGGCGCCAATTCACAGTATGCTCTCGCTAAGCATTTAAATCTGTATCTCATGCTTGTGTATCTATTTTCTATTGAGATTCTACATAAGTTCTCTGTTTTATCCACCTGACGGGGATAACTGTTTATACTATGATTTCCATATTAGGTTCGAGAGGGAAGAAGTCCGGCTCAAGCTGTTGTTGCACAAGATACACAAACACAAATATCAGAAGTCATGATTATTATCCAGGTTGTTTGGACTGACAATGAGATGTGCTAGGCAGTTCAATGCAGTACAAATTTCTTGCTGACATGCTATACTTTCTATATTTCCAGGTATGCTCCACAGGTGTTGATGAGGCACAGATGAAAGATGAGTTTGCCAAGTTGACCAAGACACTAGTGCAGGGGGCTGCAACATGCTTACCTCCATTGCCTCTAACAACTATAGTAGTTCAAGTAAGTTTAAACAGGTGCATCAGAGCTATGATTGCATGCAGTTTCCCTTGAGGAATTCCATATTGCCTATGTGCATTAAGTTACTCTAAATGTAGTACTATCGTAGTTTGTTAACTTAATGTGTGTTTCACTGTTACAGTGGTATGCGACAGTTCGGTAAGCCTGCTTAGCACTTACCACCTAGTTGGTGACTTTGTACTTTTAAGCAGTTATAGCAGATTTTATTGTTTGAACTGAACTTTGCACAGGTTTCTCTCCATTTTAAAATAGCAGTCATTTTAAAACACGTGCAATCAAACTTTTAAGATTTTGACAACTAATACAGTTTTACACAATTTTGGGAATGTGGTGAGTGATTTTTATGGCCATGTCTATTTTTCGTTCAAGTTTACACATGTTAGATGCAGTTTTTTCAAGTAGTTCTCTTTGTTATTCTTGAAATATTTGCTGCTAATGATATTTTCGCTCTCATGCAGGATCACACAGGAATATCAAATGTAGCACCAGCTGACTGTCCACTGATCCCACTATTGGTGCCAGAAGTGGACCAATCAGAAGAGGGAGCAGTGGATAAAACAAGAATCCATGACCACATCAGCAATCTTCGGTTCTCTCTATCACCAACAGCATTTTTTCAGGTCTGTCTGAACTGCAAGCTACTTTTCCAATCTGGTTTTGTTGTTAACTTTGGTATTGACTCACAATTACACAGGTTAATACTCTTGCTGCAGAAAGATTGTACACCCTTGCTGGTGATTGGGCCAATCTCAATTCGGACACATTACTTTTTGACGTATGCTGTGGGACTGGAACAATTGGCCTGACATTAGCACACCGTGTTGGAATGGTGATTTCTTTTGCACATTTCATCTTATTGTTAATGATGGTTCTTGTTTCCAGTATATTGTACAACACAGTTGTGGATAAAATTCATGTTAGATGGCTCCGTCATTGCTTTGGAATAGCATTTCTCATAGTTATGTTGCTGAATATGCTAGGTTGTTGGAATTGAAATGAATGAATCAGCAGTTGTGGATGCTCAGAGAAATGCTCTTATTAACGGTATAAAAAATTGCCGTTTTGTCTGCGGGAAGGTGAGACAACCTAATGAATGATTCTGTTACTCTGGTGTCACTGATCATCTTTACATTTGACTCCCCAATAGCTTATACTCACCACAATAATCTCATCTGAATCCTCATCCTGGGAATAAACAGGCTGAAGATGTGATGGGGTCTCTTCTCACAGAGTATCTTGGTTCGCCACAGCAGTGCATTGCAGCTTCTGAAAGTAATTCAGAAGTCAATGCTACAGGAAAAAAAGAGGATATAGTTGGTGGTGCAGAGAATAATGGTAAAAGTATGGACAGCTTAACAGAGAAAAATGACAATGTTGAAAGTCAGCAGCTGGGAGACAAATCTGTGAATCATCCCACTTGTTCTAGTGATGAGATAAACGAGGACTTGGATGATGGGGTTAGCAAAGAGTTGGAAGGTGGACATGAGCAATGCAATGAGGCTGTTTGTAATCAAAACAGCGAGGAAGCATCATCATTGGTGAATGATGAATCCGTTGATGCAAAAGCAGCTGACGGTTCGGAGCACACCAAAACATCTAATAATGATGTGCTTGCAGCTACTGGATGTCAGTTCAAGAACTTTGTTGCTATTGTAGACCCTCCACGTGCTGGGCTTCACCCTACTGTAAGTAAATTTCAGTCTTTAGTTTTCTTATCATAAATAATAGCTACTTTTATGTTTGGAAATGCTTACTCGAGTCTTAATACCTGATACCTTGGAGCAAGCCTTAAGCCCTTTGGTTGCTCGAGGTTTAATTATGTATGTCTTGTAGTGGTAATACATTGATGGATTTGAGCTATATCGTTCTTACCTGTGATATATTGTTAAATGCATGTCGCGGATGTCCATATAAGCAAAGCTGACTTTACAGAAATTTTGTTTTTAATTGACCTGGTGATTACTAGAGTAGTGTGGTTGCATTGCCAGGTACAGTAGATATCCGGTGTGTTGTTACAATAATAATACTAAAAATTATGTATAGATTTGAATTTAATATGTAAATTACCATGGCGTGAAGCTGTTTCTTCCTGCATTATGACCCAACTAGCAAGCATGAATCTTGTCATTTACAAATGAAATTTGCACTACTAAATAGCACCATGTTACATTGAAGCACCCCATGCTGATTGGTTCTACATATACATTGTTTTATTTTTTCTGTATGCCATTCTGCTTGTGATTGGACTACCGACCTTTGTGGAGGATCAAGCTCACATCTTGAATATTTAATAGGTGATCAAGGTATTGAGGACTCATCCACGCATCCGTCGTCTAGTGTAAGTACTCCCTATACCTGCTCTGTACTATACTGGTGAGCAGAGAAGTAATGTGAGCTCTGTGCTGTACTGTACTGGTGAACAGAGAAGTCAAGTTTCCCATTCCGAAGTTATCATGCCATCTGAAAACAGAAATGCATTTATTGAAATCTTAATCTGAAGTTGGAAAACATTGTTAGAAGGAGAAAGAGAAACATGGATGACTTATTTGGTACTGCCAATTGGGATGCAGTTAACCAGTACTGGAATCAAGTAGTCCTATAAAAGACCAGTGATAGTTTTCAGTTTTCAGGAACTTATAAACTGATAATATCCCCATGTATTTTTTTTTCGTGCTGCTCTGGCATTTACTCTTTGTTTTGATTTTACCAGGTACATTTCCTGCAATCCAGACACACTAGTTGCCAACGCAATCGAGCTCTGCACCCCCTCAACCGAGCATAGGGAAAAGAACAAGGGCCACCGCGGATGGCGAAACATGAGCAGCGCCGGCCTCGCGAGGCAGAGGACCAAGTCGATGCCCAACTCTGAGCCCTTTGTCCCCAAGAGGGCCATGGCCGTCGACCTCTTCCCCCACACCTCGCACTGCGAGATGGTCATGCTTTTCGAGAGGTGAATGAAGCAGCCGTTGGACACTGAATTCTCACTCGTAGAGATTTTTATCTCCATTGAGGATCTTACCAAAAAAAAAACTTCAGTCTGCTCATCTTGTTGTACCAAATGTACCTGACCTAGAACCGCAGTAGTCAAATGGAACCTGTGTTGCTATTCTCAGATCTCAACTAGATTTCTTTCTTCCTTTTCTCCATTGTTAAATGTATGCTGGGACTCACTCAACCAGTGACCTAGATCTGGCAACATCCAAAAATTGTAATGGTCCAGTACCATCCTTGCCAGGGAAAACCTTAGAAATTGCAGTGGTCCAGAGCCATGCTTGCCAGGGAAAACCATAGAAATTGCAGTGTTCCAGAGCCATTCTTGCCAGGGAAAACCTTAGAAATTGCAGTGGTCCAGAGCCATCCTTAGAAATTGTCTGCACATGCTGTGATGAACAGTAGTAGGAGTAGCAGATTTAGTTGGCCTTGATTGCTATCCTGTCAGAGAAGTTGAGTTGCTACTGATTTGGGCAGCCAAACCGGACAGAAACATGGCCTACAAAGATATAAAAAATATCTGATGCATGGGATGGATGGATGTAAGTGGATTTCATTTTCTGGTGCCCACAGGGAAAGCAACGGCTTGCAATGGCAGTAGCAATCTCATCATCGCAAGAGGATGATGAGAAATTTAAAGCAGGGGAGGTGTGGTAGGTCCGGCATCATATTCATCCGAATTCGAGAGCAACCCTTGCCTTTATCGATGCCGGAGGCATCTATATATGTGGCAACGATGAACATGATGTGTCCTAAGATGTATGATTGCCAACTTGTTTGTTTTTTAGATTCTCCGTGTATAAATTGCTGGGATTTTTCGTGCCCCTCGATCGATGTCCAACTATATTCGCTTCGCTTTGTATGTGTGACCTAACGATACAAAAACCGACATCAAACCATGCTCGCGTCACTCCGTATATAACATGAAGATTGCGGTTATGTTTTGCAAAGAATGCGCGATTTCAATGTGATGGCCTTAGGCTATTCATAGTGGGGAGTATCATATACTAGTATCATACATATGATACTAGTGCATGATACTACCTTCATGGTGCATAGTACTCGTACCATATAGTAGTATCATGTATGATCATATTTATTGCCATGCATGATACAAAGTAGTATAACAATTAACATGATACGGTATCTACCTATGTTACTCTAACACTCTCTCTCTTCTTTAATTCTCTGCCACATTAGCATGTTTGCTATTCCCAAATGCATGATATCACCTAGTTACCCCCACTATGGCCAGCCTTAGTGCTAGACATAAGCAAATTTGCTAAGTTGGTTTCTATGTTACGACTGAAATTACTCTAACTATGGATAGCCTAAGAAGAGGTCTGCTCCTGGAAGATAAATTCGGTGCAACTAATAACACCCACTGACTAACTGTACCGGTGGTGGTTATGATGAGCGCTGCATGAAGGAGACCAAGCAGTGAGCAATGAGAGGCACGTGCAAACTCCTCCCTCCTTGTTTGGCTGCCGGGCAATAATGATGCCTTGATTTAGGGCAAGTCGTCATTGACCTTTTTTGTGCTAGAACTCGAATTTAATGTCCAATCATAGGGCATTGTACTAGTACCACTGATTCCTACCGTAAGAAGTCTGTGAGATCTAACGAAATTACGTGTTGTGGAATTACCTTTTCAAGATAAATCATGTGCATGAATTCCGAATATCCAATTCGAACGCTTATGAACATATCATCGGAAGTCGAAATTTGTAAGTTTCCCGGAACCAGAAGATGAGTAGACAACATCTTAAGAGTTTTTGGTAAAAGTCGTCGAAATTCCACACGCAGTCCCCCGCGAAGAAATGAACATGAAAATAAAATTTGACATGGTGTTAAAAAAAATTTGACATGCATCCAGAGACAAAAAAAGCATCTTCTCGGAGGTATTGCTGACAAAAGCATCCAGAGACTGGTTCATTTTTGCTTGTATGGGACCATTTTTAACTGGAGCAGATGGATGAGGAAGTCTGACCAGAATACCCTTATTTTTTTTCTCATATCAGCCATATAGATATAGATCGTGTGGTGGAGGGAAGCGTCATTGTTAATCAGCAAAAACCTGGACCAATCGTTGCGGCCGTCTAAATTTTACCAATTTATCTACCGACCTGCTTATGTCAGGCGATCTCCGGAGATCAGTTTCCCATGCATGTGTGATATGTGGTCTCGGTTGGCCACAAATGAAAATGATCTCACTACGAGCAAGTATAATAATGGGCTTATAGTCCACTTACATGACATTTTTGACTATGTAGAGGAGAGAGATGAAAAAGTAAGAAGAGTAAGCTCTCATGCAAGAGCCTAGCTATATGCACATTCTTAGGCAAATATAATAAATACAAAAAAAGAGATAGAAAGAAGGTGCAAAAAAATAATACTCTTATAGCCAACCTTATAGCCAACCTTATTGTATGTATGGCTATAGATGATGACTATATGTGACATGGCAACATCATATAGCCAGCAGTTGACTATACTATTAACCATGCTCTACTGCTTCTTGTAAGGTAGTCATATACAGCTTTTTCGTCAACCTCGCATTGACTTTATTATCCGCACACGCCAGACAGCGCAAGAGAGAGAGGTAGTAGCTTTGCATAGACTTCGTAACGAGGCTTAATTTGCACATGTGGCAGTCGAGCTGGACACATGTCGCCTCGCCTCGAGTCGACACGTTTGTCTCTGTTAAGGGTGTTTAGTACTTCTTTAGTCCCAAAATAAATGTCGTTAATCTAGTATAAAATTTATACTAATATTAAATTTGCGACACTTATTTTAAACCTGGAGTGTAATCTCGCTTTTGATTTGCGTCTGCATGAAACGATAGACAAAGCCTCGTGGAATATTTGTGCTACGTCTACGTAGCAGATAATAAGACTAATCACATGGATGTTGTTGACACGTGGCTGGGTGGATTTGTTAGTGTGCTATAATCAGTCCCATCTCTTGATTATCCGTCCAATTTGCAAAAGCGAAATCAGTTAGGCGTGCTACTAACCAAACTTTAGTACTAAAAGTACATGGTTATATGAATCAATCTTCTCTCTTTTATTCTTAGTGCAATATCATGAAGGGATAGATGTGTACTACTCCCTCCGTCCGGGTTTATTAGGTCTCCTCTTATTTTGTGTCGAAGTTTGACCTATAAATTTAACTAACAAAATGTAAACTACATGTCACGAAAATTATATTGTCAGAAAGCTCTTTGAAATCCAAATTCAACAATATAATGTTTTATAGCATATACGTTATATTTTAGTAGTCTATAGATGGTCAAAGTATGACCCAAAATACGAAAGGGCCTAATAAATCCGGACGGAGGTAGTAACATGTAAGATCACCAATTTATTTTTTGAGATTCTCTATGTATAAATTGCTGAGATTTTCTATGCCTCTCGATCGATATCCAACGATTCCAAAACCGACATCCAATCATGCTCGCCTCACTCCATTTGACATGAAGATTAACTAAGGGCCAGTTCTTTTGCAGCTTCTAGCAGCTTATTATGAAAATAAGCTAGAAGCTGAAAAGAACTCGTTTTACAGAAGCCAGCTCAGCTTATTTTCACTCTCTCCTCCACAATGAAAAAAAGCTGGGGTAGAGTGGCTTCCCGCAGCTTATTCACTTAAAACCAAAAGGGTATAGCAGTGTGCCCCTATTGTTTGATCTTATTACATGAAAAATGCCACCGAGCGGTCCAAGGAAAAAACGAGGTCAGCGCGCGACCATGCTCCTCCCCACTAGACCCCTCCCGGCTCCTGCACTCGACCCCTCCTCCCTCTCCTCTGTCGCCCGCTGCCGCCGCATCTAGGGTTCGCCCGCCGCCGCCGCCCCCACCGCCGCCCCGCCGCCCCCACCGCCGCCGAGGCCATCTCCCGCGGGCTTGACCCCTCCCTCGGCCCCTCCCTCGGCCCCAACACGACGCCCCCTCCATCCCCGCGGGCTCGTGTTGAGGAACGTAGTAATAATTCAAAATTTTCCTATGTGCCACCAAGATCAATCTAGGAGATGCTAGCAACGAGAGAGAGGGAGTGCATCTTCATACCCTTAAAGATCGCTAAGCGGAAGCGTTGCAAAGAACGCGGTTGATGGAGTCGTACTCGCGGCGATTCAAATCGCGGAAGATCCGATCCAAGCGCCGAATGGACGGCGCCTCCGCGTTTAACACACGTACAACCCGGGGACGTCTCCTCCTTCTTGATCCAGCAAGGGGGAGGAGATGTTGAGGGAGAGCTCCGGCAGCACGACGGCGTGGTGGCGGTGGAGCTCGTGGTTCTCCGGCAGAGCTTCGCTAAGCACTACGGAGGAGGAGGAGGTGTAGGAGGAGGGAGGGCTGCGCCAGGGGCAAGGGGTAAAGCTCCCATGCGCCTCCCACTATATATAGGGGTGGAGGGGGCTGGTTTCTTGCCCTCCAAGTCCATTGGGGCGTTGGCAAAGGTGGGAGGAAAGAAATCCCATCCTTCCCCTTCCCCACCGATTGTTATCCCCCCTTTTTAGGGATCTTGATCTTATCCCTTCGGGATATGATCTTATTCCTTCTAAGGGGGGATCTTGGTGCGCCTTGACCAGGGGTGTGGGGCCTTGCCCCAACTACCCACGTTCATGTGGGTCCCCCCATGCAGGTGGGACCCACTCCGGAACCTTCTAGAACCTTCCCGGTACAATACCAAAGAATCCCAAACATTTTCCGGTGGCCAAAATAGGACTTCCCATATATAGATATTTACCTCCGGACCATTCCGAAACTCCTCGTGACGTCCGGGATCTCATCCGGGACTCCGAACAACTTTCGGTAACCACATACAATTCCCATTACAACTCTAGCGTCACCGAACCTTAAGTGTGTAGACCCTACGGGTTCGGGAACCATGCACACATGACCGAGACACCTCTCCGGCCAATAACCAATAGCGGGATCTGGATACCCATATTGGCTCCCACATGTTCCACGATGATCTCATCGGATGAACCACGATGTCGGGGATTCAATTAATCCCGTATACAATTCCCTTTGTCCATCGGTATGTTACTTGCCCGAGATTCGATCGTCGGTATCCCTATACCTTGTTCAATCTCGTTACCGGCAAGTCTCTTTACTCGTTCCATAACACATGATCCCGTGACTAACTCCTTAGTCACATTGAGCTCATTATGATGATGTATTACCGAGTGGGCCCAGAGATACCTCTCCGTCACACGGAGTGACAAATCCCAGTCTCGATTCGTGCCAACCCAACAGACACTTTCGGAGATACCTGTAGTGCACCTTTATAGTCACCCAGTTACGTTGTGACGTTTGATACACCCAAAGCATTCCTACGGTATCCGGGAGTTGCACAATCTCATGGTCTAAGGAAATGATACTTGACATTAGAAAAGCTCTAGCAGACGAACTACACGATCTTGTGCTATGCTTAGGATTGGGTCTTGTCCATCACATCATTCTCCTAATGATGTGATCCCGTTATCAACGACATCCAATGTCCATGGTCAGGAAACCATGACCATCTATTGATCAACGAGCTAGTCAACTAGAGGCTCACTAGGGACATGGTGTGGTCTATGTATTCACACATGTATTACGGTTTCCGGTTTATACAATTATAGCATGAACAATAGACAATTATCATGAACAAGGAAATATAATAATAACCATTTTATTATTGCCTCTAGGGCATATTTCCAACAGTCTCCCACTTGCACTAGAGTCAATAATCTAGTTACATTGTGATGAATCGAACACCCATAGAGTTCTGGTGCTGATCATGTTTCGCTCGTGGAAGAAGTTTAGTCAACGGATCTGCGACATTCAGATCCGTATGTACTTTACAAATATCTATATCTCCATCCTGAATGTAACCACGAATGGAGTTGAAGCGGCGCTTGATGTGCTTGGTCTTCTTGTGAAACCTGGGCTCCTTGGCAATGGCAATAGCTCCAGTGTTGTCACAGAAGAGAGTCATCGGGCCCGACGCATTGGGAATCACTCCTAGGTCAGTGATGAACTCCTTCATCCAGACTCTTTCATGCGCTGCTTCCGAAACAGCTATGTACTCCGCTTCACATGTAGATGCCGCCACGACACTTTGCTTGCAACTGCACCAGCTGACTGCCCCACCATTCAAAATATACACGTATCCGGTTTGTGACTTGGAGTCATCCGGATCTGTGTCGAAGCTAGCATCGACGTAATCCTTTACGACGAGCTCTTCGGCACCTCCATAAACGAGAAACATATCCTTAGTCCTTTTCAGGTACTTAAGGATATTCTTGACCGCTGTCCAGTGTTCCATTCCGGGATCACTTTGGTACCTCCCTACCAAACTTATGGCAAGGTTCACATCAGGTCTGGTACACAGCATGGCATACATAATAGAACCTATGGCTGAGGCATAGGGGATGACACTCATCTTTTCTCTATCTTCTGCCGAGGTCGGGCATTGAGCTTTGCTCAATCTCACACCTTGCAATACAGGCAAGAACCCCTTCTTGGACTGATCCATATTCAACTTCTTCAATATCTTGTCAAGGTATGTGCTTTGTGAAAGACCAATGAGGCGTCTCGATCTATCTCTATAGATCTTGATGCCTAATATGTAAGCAGCTTCTCCAAGGTCCTTCATTGAAAAACACTTATTCAAGTAGGCCTTTATGCTTTCCAAAAGTTCTATATCATTTCCCATCAACAATATGTCATCCACATATAAAATGAGAAATGCTACAGAGCTCCCACTCACTTTCTTGTAAATACAGGCTTCTCCATAAGTCTGTATAAACCCAAACGCTTTGATCACCTCATCAAAGCGAATGTTCCAACTCCGAGATGCTTGCACCAGCCCATAGATGGAGCACTGGAGCTTGCATACCTTGTCAGCATTCTTAGGATCGACAAAACCTTCCGGTTGCATCATATACAATTCTTCCTTAAGGAAACCGTTAAGGAATGCCGTTTTGACGTCCATTTGCCAGATCTCATAATCATAAAATGCGGCAACTGCTAACATGATTCGGATGGACTTCAGCATCGCTACGGGTGAGAAAGTCTCATCGTAGTCAACTCCTTGAACTTGTCGATAACCCTTAGTGACAAGCCGAGCCTTATAGACGGTCACATTACCATCCGCGTCAGTCTTCTTCTTAAAGATCCATTTATTTTCTATGGCTTGCCGATCATCGGGCAAGTCCACCAAAGTCCATACTTTGTTCTCATACATGGATCCTATCTCGGATTTCATGGCTTCAAGCCATTTGTTGGAATCCGGGCCCGCCATGGCTTCTTCATAGTTCGAAGGTTCATCGTTGTCTAACAACATGATTTCTAGGACAGGGTTGCCGTACCACTCTGGTGCGGAACGTGTCCTCGTGGACCTACGAAGTTCAGTAGTAACTTGATCCGAAGTTTCATGATCATCATCATTAACTTCCTCTCTAGTCGGTGCAGGCACCACAGAAACATTTTCCTGCGCTGCGCTACTCTCCGGTTCGAGAGGGGGTACAATTACCTCATCAAGTTCTACTTTCCTCCCACTTACTTCTTTCGAGAGAAACTCTTTCTCTAGAAAGGATCTATTCTTGGCAACAAAGATCTTGCCTTCAGATCTGAGGTAGAAGGTATACCCAATAGTTTCCTTAGGGTATCCTATGAAGATGCACTTTTCCGATTTGGGTTCGAGCTTTTCAGGTTGAAGTTTCTTGACATAAGCATCGCATCCCCAAACTTTCAGAAACGACAGCTTAGGTTTCTTCCCAAACCATAATTCATACGGTGTCGTCTCAACGGATTTAGACGGTGCCCTATTTAAAGTGAATGCGGCAGTCTCTAATGCATATCCCCAAAATGATAGCGGTAAATCAGTAAGAGACATCATAGATCGCACCATATCCAATAGAGTGCGATTACGACGTTCGGACACACCATTACGCTGAGGTGTGCCAGGCGGCGTGAGTTGTGAAACAATTCCACATTTCCTTAAGTGCGTGCCAAACTCGTGACTCAAATATTCTCCTCCACGATCAGATCGTAAGAACTTTATTTTCTTGTCACGTTGATTCTCTACCTCACTATGAAATTCCTTGAACTTTTCAATGGTCTCAGACTTGTGTTTCATTAAGTAGACATACCCATATCTGCTTAAGTCATCAGTGAGGGTGAGAACATAACGATAGCCACCGCGAGCCTCAACGCTCATTGGACCGCATACATCGGTATGTATTATTTCCAACAAGTTGGTTGCTCGCTCCATTGTTCTGGAGAACGGAGTCTTAGTCATCTTGCCCATGAGGCATGGTTCGCACGTGTCAAATGATCCATAATCAAGAGACTCCAAAAGTCCATCTGCATGGAGTTTCTTCATGTGTTTGACACCAATATGACCAAGGCGGCAGTGCCACAAGTATGTGGGACTATCATTATCAACCTTACATCGTTTGGTATTCACACTATGAATATGTGTAACATCACGTTCGAGATTCAATAAAAATAAACCATTGACCAGCGGGGCATGACCATAAAATATATCTCTCATATAAATAGAACGACCATTATTCTCGGATTTAAATGAGTAGCCATCTCGCATCCAACGAGATCCAGATACAATGTTCATGCTCAAAGCTGGTACTAAATAACAATTATTGAGGTTTAAAACTAATCCCGAAGGTAGATGCAGAGGTAGCGTGCCGACGGCGATCACATCGACCTTGGAACCATTCCCGACGTGCATCGTCACCTCGTCCTTCGCCAGTCTCCGCTTATTCCGCAGCTCCTGTTTTGAGTTACAAATGTGAGCAACCGCACCGGTATCAAATACCCAGGAGCTACTACGAGCGCTGGTAAGGTACACATCAATAACATGTATATCATATATACCTTTGACGTTGCTGGCCTTCTTATCCGCTAAGTACTTGGGGCAGTTCCGCTTCCAGTGACCGGTTCCCTTGCAATAAAAGCACTCAGTCTCAGGCTTGGGTCCATTCTTGGGCTTCTTCCAGGCAACTGATTTACCAGGCGCGGCAACTGCTTTGCCGTCCTTCTTGAAGTTCTTCTTACCCTTGCGTTTCTTGAAACTGGTGGTCTTATTCACCATCAACACTTGATGTTCCTTTTTTATCTCCACCTCCGCTGATTTCAGCATCGAATATAACTCAAGAATGGACTTCTCCATCCCTTGCATATTGAAGTTCATCACAAAGCCCGTGTAGCTAGGTGGAAGCGACTGGAGGATTCTGTCAATAACCGAGTCATCCGGAAGATTAACTCCAAGCTGAGACAAGCGGTTGTGCAACCCAGACATTTTGTGTATGTGCTCGCTGACAGAACTATTTTCCTCCATCTTACAACTGAAGAACTTGTCGGAGACTTCATATCTCTCGACCCGGGCATGAGCTTGGAAAACCATTCTCAGCTCTTGGAACATCTCATATGCTCCGTGTTGCTCAAAACGCTTTTGGAGCCCCGGTTCTAAGCTGTAAAGCATGCCGCACTGAACCAGGGAGTAATCATCACTACGCAACTGCCAGGCGTTCATAACGTCTTGAGTTGCTAGGAAAATGGGTGCGTCACCTAGCGGTGCATCAAGGACATATGCTTTCTTGGAAGCTATGAGGATGATCCTCAAGTTACGGAAGCAATCTGAATATTAGAGAACTCAAGAAAAATCCTTTGTATGCAAGGATGCATATGAACGAATTGTCTCTCAAGTTCAATTATTAATAGTGTTATGGCGTCCGCAAGACTATTAGTTTTATTGAGGATAGACCCTCCTAAGGTGGGTAGCGTACCAGCACAAGTAAAGAAATCTTGGATAACACCTTTTCCAATAATATTACCGCTACCTATACGAATTTTTTTGTATGCATGATAGTAGGTGCTTCATGGGAGTCATTTTTAGCAAGATTGTCAAGGTTTCCTTCAAGACTATTACTATCCTTCTCAATGAAAGCCTCCCCAGATTCAGACATAGTGGCAACGAAACGATCTATCACGCAGTCAAACAAAAAGCAAACGAAAAGACGAACGGAAGAAGGGCGAATAAAAAGGCGGATCTTTTTGGAAAATCGTTTTAGAAGTGGGGGAGAGGAAAACGAGAGGCAAATGGCAAATAAAGTAAATGCAAGAGATGAGTTTGTGATGGGTACTTGGATGGCTTGATGTAGATCTCTCCGGCAACCACGTCAGAAATTGACAAGTTGATGGAAAAGTTCTTGTCTTGACTTGCTATGTATCTCCCCGGCAACGGCGCCAGAAATCCTTCTTGCTACTTCTCGAGCATGCGTTGGTTTTCGTGAAGAGGAACGGATGATGCAACAAAGTAGATAAGTATTTCCCTCGGTTGTTGAGAACCAAGGTATCAATCCAGTAGGAGATACAAGCAAGTCCCCAATAGGTGTACCTACACAAAGAATCAAACACTTGCACCCAACGCTATAAAGGGGGTTGTCAATCCCTTCACGGTTACTTGCAAGGATGAGATCTGGTAGAGATAGATAGAATAGATTGCTTGAACGGAAAGTAAAACAAAAGGTAAAAAGATTGCAGCAAGATATTTTTGGTATTTTTGGTTTTAGATCTGAAAGTATAATATGGAAAATAGACCCGGGGGGCATAGGTTTCACTAGAGGCTTCTCTTATGATGGCAAGTATTACGGTGGATGAACAAATTACTGTCGAGCAATTGATAGAAAAGCGAATAATTATGAAGATATCCAAGGCAATGATTATGCATATAGGCATCACGTCCGTGTCAAGTAGACCGAAATGATTCTGCATCTACTACTATTACTCCACACATCGACCGACTCCTGCCTGCATCTAGAGTATTAAGTTCATGAAGAACAGAGTAACGCATTAGGTGAGATGACATGATGTAGAGGGATAAACTCAAGCAATATGATGAAAACCCCATCTTTTTATCCTCGATGGCAACAATACAATACGTGCCTCGCTACCCCTACTATGTCACTGGGTGAGGACACCGCAAGATTGAACCCAAAACTAAGCACTTCTCCCATTGCAAGAATTACCAATCTAGTTGGCCAAACCAAACCAATAACTCGAAGAGACTTGCAAAGATATGAAATCATGCATATAAGAATTCAGAAAAGACTCAAATAATATTCATAGATAATCTGAACGTAAACCCACAATTCATCGGATCTCGACAAACACACCGCAAAAGAGTATTACATCGGATAGATCTCCATGAAGATCATGAAGAACATGGTATTGAAGAGCAAAGAGAGAGAAGAAGCCATCTAGCTACTAGCTATGGACCCGAAGGTGTGTGGTGAACTACTCACGCATCATCGGAGGGGCAATGGAGTTGATGTAGATGCCCTCCGTGATCGAATCCCCCTCCGGCAGATTACCGGAAAAGGCTCCAAGATTGGATCTCACGGGAACCGAGGCTCCTGGCGGCGGAAAAGTGTTTTCGTCGCTCCCATTGGTATCCAGGGAATATTTGGGAATTTATAGGCCGAAGATTAGGGTTGGAGGAGTTGCCGTGGGCCCACAAGCCAGGGGGCGCCCCCTAGGGCGCGCCCCTGTGGCTTGTGGCCACACGGCGGCTCCTCTGCCTTGGTCTCCAAGCTTGGTAGTTGTCTTCTGGTCCAAGAAAAAATATTCCGAAGATTTTATTCTGTTTGGACTCCGTTTAATATTCCTTATCTCCAATACTAAAAAACAAGGAAAGAACAGAAACTGGCACTAGGCTCTAGATTAATAGGTTAGTCCCAAAAATAATATAAAATAGCATATTAATGCATATAAAACATCCAAACCAGATAATATAATAGCATGGAACAATCAAAAATTATAAATACGTTGGAGACGTATCATTCATCCCCAAGCTTAATTCCTGCTCGTCCTCGAGTAGGTAAATGATAAAAACAGAATTTTTGATGTGGAATGCTACCTAACATATTTATCCATGTAATATTCTTTATTGTGGCATGAATATTCAGATCCATAAGATTCAAAACAATAGTCTAATATTGACATAAAAACAGTAATACTTCGAGCACACCAACAAGGCAATCGTGTCCTTTCGAAATAACATGGCCTTAGAAAGTTATCCCTACAAAATCATATGGTCTGGCTATGCTCCATCTTCCCCACACAAAGTATCTAAATCATGCACAACCCCGATGAACAAGTCAAGCAATTGTTTCACACTTTTGGTTTTCTCAAACCTTTTCAACTCTCACGCAATACATGAGCGCGAGCCATGGATATAGCACTATAGGTGGAATAGAATATGGTGGAGGTTGCAAGGGAAAGGAAGAAGATAGTCTCACATCAACTAGGCGTATCAACGGGCTATGGAGATGCCCATCAATAGATATCAATGTGAGTGAGTAGGGATTGCCATGCAACAAATGCACTTAGATCTATAAGTGTATGAAAGCTCAAAAAGGAAACTAAGTGGTCGTGCAAGATGAAAATCCACTAGTTATATGAAAGTGACAAAATAGGAGACTCTCTATCATGAAGATCATGGTGCTACTTTGAATCACAAGTGTGGAAAAAATATAGTAGCAATTGTCCCTTCTCTATTTCTCTCATTTTTTTCTCTTTTTTTATTTTGGTGGGCATCTTTGGCCTCTTTTTTTTTATTTGGGCTTAGCTGGCCTCTTTTATTTTTTGTAAAGTCCGGATACTCATCCCAACTTGTGAGGGAGTCATGGCTTCCATCGTCCTTTTCTCACACGGGACAATGCTCTAATAATGAAAATCATCACACTTTTATTTACTTACAACTCAAAAGAAAAATTACAACTCGATACCTATGACAAAATATGACTCTATATGCAATATGAAAGTGGTGGTACATGTCATGAAAAGCGGAACGGTGGAAGTTGCATGGCAATATATCTCGGAATGGCTATGGAAATGCCATAATATGTAGGTATGGTGGCTGTTTTGAGGAAAATATATGGTGGCTGTTTTGAGGAAAGTGGGTTTGATGTACCGGCGAAAGTTGCGTGGTACTAGAGAGGCTAGCAAAGGTGGAAGGGTGAGAGTGCGTATAATCCATGGACTCAACATTAGTCATAAAGAACTCACATACTTATTGCAAAAGTCTATTAGTTATCAAACAAAGCATTAGACGCATGCTCCTAGGGGAGAGGTTGGTAGGAGTTAACCATCGCGCGCTCCCGACCCTCACACAAAGGTTGACAATCATTAAACAAATCATGCTCCGACTTCGTTACATAACGGTTCACCATACGTGCATGCTACGGGAATCACAAACTTCAACACAAGTATCTCTTCCAATTCACAACTACTCACTAGCATGACTCTCATATTACCATCTCCATTATCTCAAAACTATATGCAAGGAATCAAACTTCTCATAGTATCCAATGCACTTAATATGAAAGTTTTTATTATATCCCTCTTGGATGCCCATTATATTAGGACTAAAATCATAACTTAAACAAATTACCATGCTGTTTTAAGAAACTCTCAAAATAATATAAGTGAGGTACGAGAGTTCAATAATTTCTATAAAATATAACACCACCGTGCTCTAAAAAGATATAAGTGAAGCACTAGAGCAATATTGCCTAGCTCAAAAGATATAAGTGAAGCACATAGAGTATTCTAATAAATTCACGATTCAGCGTGTCTCTCTCAAAAAGATGTGCAGCAAGGATGATTGTGGCAAACTAAAAAGCAAAGACCCATATCATACAAGACGCTCCAAGCAAAACACATATCATGTGGTGAATAAAAATATAGCCTCAAGTAAATTTACCGATGGATTGAAGACGAAAGAGGGGATGCCTTCCGGGGCATCCCCAAGCTTAGGCTTTTTGGTATCCTTGAATATGGCTTGGGGTGCCTTGGGCATCCCCAAGCTTAGGCTCTTGCCACTCTTTATTCCATAGTCCATCAAATCTTTACCCAAAACTTGAAAACTTCACAACACAAAACTCAACAGAAAACTCATGAGATCCGTTAGTATAAGAAAAATAAATCACCACTTTAGGTACTGTTGTGAACTCATTCTTTATTTATATTGGTTTAATATCTACTGTATTCTAACTTCTCCATGGTTCATACCCCCCGATACAACCCATAGATTCATCAAAATAAGCAAACAACACAAAGAAAACAGAATCTGTCTAAAACAGAACAGTCTGTAGCAATCTATAGACTTCGAATACTTCTATAACTCCAAAAATTATGAACAATTAGGACAATCAGGGAAATTTGTATATCAATCTTGTGTAAAAATTTCAGATCAAAAGCACGTTCCAGTGAATTTACAAAATTCCTGGACTGAGACTAAAATTTTCTGTTTTTCAGCAAAATCAAATCAACAAACACCGTAGACCATCCCAAAGGTCTTACTTGGCTCAAACACTAATTTAAACAAGAAAACACAATTATTACAGAAGTAATAATGTGGAAAACACACCAAAACAGAAACAAAAAAACAGAAAGCAAAAATAAAATTGGGTTGCCTCCCAACAAGCGCTATTGTTTAACGCCCCTAGCTAGGCAAGACGCAATAGATCTAGGTCTTTTCATAAGAGTAAGGGAGGTCGTCCATGCTCATCTCATACTCCCTTCTTTCAGCAGCAAGCTTTCTTTGTGGCAAGCAAAAATAATCAAAAGGGCTAAATTTAATAGGATATGGATCCTTGAGATCTAGTGCGGGAGGGATAGGTTCCTCCCTTGGCCCCATATATCGTATAATCAATTCATCGTTGTAGGCTTTCCTTTGGTGGAAGGTCATAAGCCTATCTCTTAATATGAACTCTAATCCATTATTTTGTATAGCAAAATTATCATTGAGTTCAGAAATCTTATCAATCAAAACCTCGATAGGGACCCTCTTCCTCAAATTTTCATTATAAGCAACGTAATCCGGAGATTGCAATCTCATTATTTCTTCTTGATTAAAAACGATCTCCTCTATAGGGGGACATCCACCATTAATTTTATAATGAGCGAAGATTTCACTAGCCTCTTTCATGATGAACCTAAACTCGTGGGCTAGAAATATAGTGGCGGCACGCTTAACGGAAGCAATCTGAATATTAGAGAACTCAAGAAAAATCCTTTGTATGCAAGCATGCATATGAACGAATTGTCTCTCAAGTTCAATTATTAATAGTGTTATGGCGTCCGCAAGACTATTAGTTTTATTGAGGATAGACCCTCCTAAGGTGGGTAGCGTACCAGCACAAGTAAAGAAATCTTGGATAACACCTTTTCCAATAATATTACCGCTACCTATACGAATTTTTTTTGTATGCATGATAGTAGGTGCTTCATGGGAGTCATTTTTAGCAAGATTGTCAAGGTTTCCTTCAAGACTATTACTATCCTTCTCAATGAAAGCCTCCCCAGATTCAGACATAGTGGTAATGAAACGATCTATCACGCAGTCAAACAAAAAGCAAACGAAAAGACGAACGGAAGAAGGGCGAATAAAAAGGCGAATCTTTTTGGAAAATCGTTTTAGAAGTGGGGGAGAGGAAAACGAGAGGCAAATGGCAAATAAAGTAAATGCAAGAGATGAGTTTGTGATGGGTACTTGGATGGCTTGATGTAGATCTCTCCGGCAACCACGTCAGAAATTGACAAGTTGACGGAAAAGTTCTTGTCTTGACTTGCTATGTATCTCCCCGGCAACGGCGCCAGAAATCCTTCTTGCTACTTCTCGAGCATGCGTTGGTTTCCGTGAAGAGGAACGGATGATGCAGCAAAGTAGATAAGTATTTCCCTCAGTTGTTGAGAACCAAGGTATCAATCCAGTAGGAGATACAATCAAGTCCCCAATAGGTGTACCTACACAAAGAATCAAACACTTGCACCCAACGCTATAAAGGGGGTTGTCAATCCCTTCACGGTTACTTGCAAGGATGAGATCTGATAGAGATAGATAGAATAGATTGCTTGAACGGAAAGTAAAACACAAGGTAAAAAGATTGCAGCAAGATACTTTTGGTATTTTTTGGTTTTAGATCTGAAAGTATAATATGGAAAATAGACCCGGGGGCCATAGGTTTCACTAGAGGCTTCTCTCATGATGGCAAGTATTATGGTAGGTGAACAAATTACTGTCGAGCAATTGATAGAAAAGCGAATAATTATGAAGATATCCAAGGCAATGATTATGCATATAGGCATCACGTCCGTGTCAAGTAGACCGAAACGATTCTGCATCTACTACTATTACTCCACACATCGACCGACTCCTGCCTGCATATCTAGTTGGCCAAACCAAACCAATAACTCGAAGAGACTTGCAAAGATATGAAATCATGCATATAAGAATTCAGAAAAGACTCAAATAATATTCATAGATAATCTGAACATAAACCCACAATTCATCGGATCTCGACAAACACACCGCAAAAGAGTATTACATCGGATAGATCTCCATGAAGATCATGAAGAACATGGTATTGAAGAGCAAAGAGAGAGAAGAAGCCATCTAGCTACTAGCTATGGACCCGAAGGTGTGTGGTGAACTACTCACGCATCATCGGAGGGGCAATGGAGTTGATGTAGATGCCCTCCGTGATCGAATCCCCCTTCGGCAGATTACCGGAAAAGGCTCCAAGATTGGATCTCACGGGAACCGAGGCTCCTGGCAGCGGAAAAGTGTTTTCGTGGCTCCCATTGGTATCCAGGGAATATTTGGGAATTTATAGGCCGAAGATTAGGGTTAGGGGAGTTGCCGTGGGCCCACAAGCCAGGGGGGAGCGCCCCCCCCCTAGGGCGCGCCCTTGTGGCTTGTGGCCACAGAGCCTCGGTTTCCAAGCTTGGTAGTTGTCTTCTGGTCCAAGAAAAATTATTCCGAAGATTTTATTCCGTTTGGACTCCGTTTAATATTCCTTATCTGCAATACTCAAAAACAAGGAAAAAACAGAAACTGGCACTAGGCTCTAGATTAATAGGTTAGTCCCAAAAATAATATAAAATAGCATATTAATGCATATAAAACATCCAAAACAGATAATATAATAGCATGGAACAATCAAAAATTATAGATACGTTGGAGACGTATCACGTACATGTAAAGTCGGTCCGGGCCGCTTCATCCCACAATGCCGCCGAATCAAGATAGGACTAGTAACGGCAAGTAAATTGATCAAATCATCCCCCACAACTACTTGTGTTCTACTCGTGCATAGAATCGACGCATAGACCTAGCTCTGATACCACTGTTGGGGAACGTAGTAATAATTCAAAATTTTCCTACGTGCCACCAAGATCAATCTAGGAGATGCTAGCAACGAGAGAGAGGGAGTGCATCTTCATACCCTTGAAGATCGCTAAGCGGAAACGTTGCAAAGAACGCAGTTGATGGAGTCGTACTCGCGACGATTCAAATCGCGAAAGATCCGATCCAAGCGCCGAACGGACGGCGCCTCCGCGTTCAACACACGTACAGCCCGGGGACGTCTCCTCCTTCTTGATCCAGCAAGGGGGAGGAGAAGTTGAGGGAGAGCTCTGGCAGCATGATGGCGTGGTGGCGGTGGAGCTCGTGGTTCTCCGGCAGAGCTTCGCTAAGCACTACGGAGGAGGAGGAGGTGTAGGAGGAGGGAGGGCTGCGCCAGGGGCAAGGGGTAAAGCTCCCATGCGCCTCCCCACTATATATAGGGGTGGAGGGGGCTGGTTTCTTGCCCTCCAAGTCAATTGGGGCGTTGGCAAAGGTGGGAGGAAAGAAATCCCATCATTTCACTTCCCCACCGATTTTTATCCCCCCCTTTTTAGGGATCTTGATCTTATCCCTTCGGGATATGATCTTATTCCTTCTAAGGGGGGATCTTGGTGCGCCTTGACGAGGGGTGTGGGGCCTTTCCCCCACTACCCACGTTCATGTGGGTCCCCCCATGCAAGTGGGCCCCACTCCGGAACCTTCTAGAACCTTCCCGGTACAATAGCGAAAAATCCCAAACATTTTCCGGTGGCCAAAATAGGACTTCCCTTATATAGATCTTTACCTCCGGACCATTCCGGAACTCCTCGTGACGTCCGGGATCTCATCCGGGACTCCGAACAACTTTCGGTAACCACATACAATTCCCATTACAACTCTAGCGTCACCGAACCTTAAGTGTGTAGACCCTACGGGTTCGGGAACCATGCACACATGTGTGACGCCCCCATTCTTGTCCATACGCTAATCATGCATGCAATGCGTACGACCAAGATTAGGGACTCACTGATTGATATCACAACACAACAAAAGACACAAATATAAAGGTCATACAGCTCCATATTACAAGCCATGGGCCTCGAGGGCTCGAATACAAAGCTCGACATAAACACGAGTCAGCGGAAGCAAATATATCTGAGTACAGACATAAGTTAGACAAGTTTTGCCTTAAGAAGGCTAGCACAAACATAAGCAGCGGATCGAAAGAGGAGAGACCTCCTGCTTGGGAACCTCCTAACTACTCCTGGACGTCGGAGAAGTCTACGTCGTAGTAAGCGCCATCCTGCTGGTAGGGGCCTCCGTCGGGGTAGTAGTAGTCGACATCTCCAGCGTAGTCTGACTCCTGGGCTCCATCAACTGAACGCAGCAACGTATCGAGGGGGAAAAGAGAAAGGCATAGCAGCGTGAGTACTCATCCAAAGTACTCGCAAGACTTACATCAGAACTATGCTAGATATGCATCATTATCAAGGGGTGGGATTATATCTGGACTGACTGTAGAAAGCAAGAATAGGGAGAAGGCCTAGTCCTATCGAAGACTGGCATCTTCAACATCTTGCAGCATTAGAAAAGTGCAGATTGGTATCTCATATATAGTCATATTGTTGTAGCAATTTTATTAAGTAACCATGCCTAGAGATCCTTCCTCGACTCCCTGCGAGGAAGCAATCCCGGAGCCACAATTCATTTTAATTTAAAGTCACAATTATAGTTGTATAAGGTCAAGGCACAATTCCATGTCGTCCTCTTACCGTGGACATTGCTATTCGAATAGATTAATCATCCCTGCAGGGGTGCACCACATATCCCAACACGCCTGAGTCACCTCCGGCCGGACACACTTTCCTGGGTCATGCCCGGCCTCGGGATATCAGCACGTCGTTGCCCCACCTAGACTCATCGAAGAGGCCAACCCGCCGGTCTAAATCCTAAGCGCGCAGGAGTCATGGGCCCACTCACCCTTTGCACTCCTGCACGATGCGAACGCGGCCGGAAGCAGTCCTAGCACCCCTTAGTAACAAGCGCGATGCGTTCCAGACCAATCCGGCGCGCACCACTCCATTGCTGACATCCGATGAGCTTCGGCTGATACAACGATGCTGAGTGCCCATAACTTTCCCACGTGATGGTTAGTGCGTATTAAGGCGAACGACCTAACTCAGATCAAGTACCCAACCCATTAGCAATTTATTAGTGCGGGGCAAGCGCGAACCATGAAATGCAGTCCGTCGCCCCGCCAATAACATTCG
Source organism: Elymus sibiricus (assembly GCA_039707655.1). Taxonomy (NCBI): domain Eukaryota; kingdom Viridiplantae; phylum Streptophyta; class Magnoliopsida; order Poales; family Poaceae; genus Elymus; species Elymus sibiricus. The sequence continues at coordinate 40,987,527 of CM077665.1, read as the reverse complement.
GGTGCCTTACCGGCGCACCCCACCACATATCACTCTCGCGGGTACCCTTGGGGCCAACCCGTCTTCAACATGTTTCAGTAACCAGGTCATAGTAACTGTGTGTCTATACACCAAGTGGAAATCCGAGGAATCACCCTCGATGGATCCCACTCGAGGTATGAGTAAGGCAAGAGTCGCTACCGGTAAATGGGAAGGAGGAATCACCCTCGATACCCATGACCGTTAGCTACGCTACAGAATTAACACCGGGAGTGCTAAGTGAGGTATCACCCTCGGCACTCGGTAGTAGCTCTGCAGTGCCATACTTAAAGGGGTGTGTGGTGATGTGTCGGTAACGGCTTGTCAGTCATGACGACTGAGTCTTCTGTCTTCAAGTCCTCGGTGTCGTCGATGAAAGCAGGGGCAACTGGGACTAAGAGGGTCTCAGGGGTACACTGATCAACCTATGCTATGCAGTTGGTAAGATTGCATGTAAAGTAACAGTTCATCAAAAACATGCTATGCATCAGAATAGGAGCTATCTAATACAGTAGCAAAATCTAATGCAAGCATAAGAGGGAGAGAGATGGGTGATATCGGAACGCTCAAGGGGGTTTTGCTTGCCTTGCTGCTCTGCGGCAAAAGGCAGAACGTCAACGGCGTAGGCGATCTCGGCAGCACCGTCAGCCTCGGGGTCTACCAAAGAGAAGAGGGGGAAGAAACAATAAATATAAAGCACAGAGATGCAACAGGATGCATGACATGGCAATACGCAGGGCCAGGGGTGTTTACGGCCTATCTAGGTGCGGTAGTTAATTTAGAAATTTATTTGAAATTATTTTAATAATGTCATGTACTATTCACCTATCCGAAACAGGCAAAAAGTTGCATGTTCAGATAGCTGGAGGCATGTGACAGATGAATGGATGGCATATTTGGATTCGTGGGATTTTTCTGATCAACTTTCATATATAAATTATTTTCATCGGAGTTACGGTTTAAAAGATATGATTTTCTAAAGTTTTATTGATTTTCTGGAATTATTTTAATTAATTAAATCCAATATTATCCAGAATAGTGAATGATGACGTCAGCATGACATCAATATGACGTCAGCAGGTCAACTCTGGCTGACCAGAGTCAAACCTGACATGTGGGGTCCACATGTCATAGACACAGGTTTATTCCAGGGTTTTAATTTAACTAAAACAGATTAATTAGAATGTGGGGCCCATTTGTCAGTGGGACATCAGTGTTAATCTAATCATTTTAATTAACCTAATCTGTTAATTAGGCAACTGACAGGGGTGGCCCACCTGTCATAGACACAGGGGGGGAGGGGCCCCACTGTCAGTGACTGGGCTGTGCCCAGTCAGCAAGTTGACCAAGTCAACTGGTCAACTGGGCTGGCCTGGCCCACAGGCAGTGACCCTGGGGGTGGCCCTAGGTCAGCCACGTCGGCGGTGGCCGGCGTCCATCGCCGGAGCTACTCCGACGAGCACCCGAAAGCACGGCCGGGCTCGGAAATGCAGCTCCGGGGGTTAAATCGATCGCCGTTTGGCGCGTTCGCGAGCTGGAGGAGCCGCCAATCCATTCCGGGCATCGGGGCAAGCAACGGCGGGCTGTAGCGAGCGCTATGTCGCCGGCGGCGGAGCAAGCTTTGGCCGGCAATGGCAAACGGCGATGCGGCGGGCAAACGAGCTAACTACACGTGCGGGGCGGCCCTACGTGATGCACTGAGTCGATTGGCGGCGGCGGCAGGACCAAATGGTCACCGGAGAGGCGCCGGCGACGAGATCAGGCGGCGGCGCGTTCGGGCGCACGTCGGGGATGGCCCTAGAGGCAGCTAACGGCGACGAGAGCGAGAGGGGAGGTAGCGGAGGCTCACAGTGGGGCGTTGCCGTTCAAAGTGGGCTCGGGGAGGGCTCGACGGCGACGAAATCGGTGACGGCGTTGTGTTGGCCGAAGGTGGAAGACGACGACGTTCGGGCGATGGAGGGCTCCAGGGGCTTGCGCGCGTGGTCGAGGAGGACGGGCTCGTCGCGGCGGAGCTCTTGGACAGGCTGCGGAGGCGCGGGCATGGCTGTGGCCGCGGCTACCCGTCGGCCATGGTGGCGGCGGTGCAGGCGCGGCGGATCTGGAGGGGGGGAGAGAGCGAGCGAGGGAGAAGGAGAGGAAGCAAATGGGGGAGGACGTCCAGGGGAGGTGGATGAGGGCGCCCTTATCCCCTCGCCCACCTGCTACGCCGCGGTGGCGAGCGGCGAGCGGCAGAGGGTGAGCGCGGCCATGGCGGGCACGACACGGCGGCGGGAGCAGGTAGGGGGAGGCCCTGGTGGGCTGGGCCGCACTGTGGCTTTGGCCCAGTGGCCAGGTAAGCCTCTCTGGCCCCTTTTCTTTTATTTCTTTTCTGTTTTCTTTTATAAGTTTCTGTTTTAATTATTTTAGGCCATATTTCTTCTTTGCAAAATTGCGTCATATGGTCCAACAATTAAATTGCAATATTTTGGAGGGCCACATCCACTTTTAGCATTTTTAGAAACTGTTTTCATTTTTCAATGCAATTTAGAGCACTTTTAAATGCTTTTAGCTACTGTTATTGATGGTGGGGTCCACACCAGAAGCTTGGTGATGTTGTTTTCCTCAACATTATTTATTTTGGATTTTATCTCAATTATACAACATTTTATTGCTGTTGTTTGAGGACTTAAATTTATCACATAAAATCCTAGGGCATTTGAAATGAAATTTGAATTGGAATTTGAATCCAAACTTGATCAAGCTTCACTTAGCAAAATGATTAGGCACTGTTCATGATCATTACTGTAGCTTAATTACAATCATCACTGTAGCACAACACCAGGGTGTCACAATTCTCCCCTACTAACAAGAATTCTCGTCCCGAGAATTAAGAAGTAGAAGGAAAGAGCCCGGGGTATTCTGCACGAAGATGATCTTCGCGTTCCCAAGTGGCTTCATCTTTAGAATGGTTTGCCCATTGCACTTTGAAGAACTTGGTAACCTTCTGGCGAGTCCGACGCTCAGTTTCATCGAGAATATGGACTGGTTGCTCCTTGTAGGAAAGGTCTTGCTGCAGCTCCAGCATTTCATGGTCCACAGCTCGGATGGGATCCTTGAAGCAGCGACGAAGTTGCGACACATGGAACACATCATGAACCTGAGACAGGTTTGGCGGTAGTTCCAATTGATATGCCACTTTACCACACCTTTTGAGAATAGTGAAAGGACCAATATATCGAGGAGCCAGCTTGCCCTTGATTCCAAATCGGTGTGTTCCTCTCATTGGTGTGACTCGAAGATAAGCCTTTTCGCCAGGTTGATAGACCATATCCTTGTGATAACGGTCATACTAACTCTTCTGACGAGACTGAGCAGCCTTCAGATTTGCATGAATGATGCAGACCTGATCTTCGGCATGTTGGATTATATCCGGAACGATAAGTGTACGTTCCCCAGTTTCTGACCAATTCAGAGGAGTCCGACACTTACGTCCATACAACACTTCAAAGGGAGCCATCTTCAGACTAGCTTGATAGCTATTGTTGTAGGAGAACTCAGCATACGGGAGAGATTCCTCCCATTTCTTGCCGAATGAAATGACACAAGCTCGGAGCATGTCTTCGAGAATCTGATTGACTCGTTCAACTTGTCCCTGGGATTGAGGGTGAAAAGCGGTGCTGAAGGACAAACGAGTCCCCATAGCTTCCTGGAAACTTGTCCAGAATCTTGAAGTGAATAAACTACCACGGTCTGAACTAATCACCAATGGAATACCGTGTAGTGAAACAACTCTGGACATGTATAGATCTGCCAGCTGACTAGCAGTAATAGTTTCCTTGACAGCCAGAAAATGTGCAACTTTGGACAACCGGTCAACGACGACAAGAATAGCATCATTACCTTTCTTCGACCTGGGGAATCGAGTAATGAAGTCCATTTCAACATGATCCCATTTCCATTCAGGAATAGAGATAGGTTGTAGAGTTCCAGCAGGCTTTTGGTGTTCTGCCTTGATCCGACGGCAAATGTCACATTCTGAAACATAGCGTGCAATGTCTTGCTTCATGTTAGACCACCAGAATCTTTGCCGAATGTCTTGGTACATCTTGGTGCTACCAGGATGAATAGACAGGGGAGTGTCATGTGCTTCCTTGATGACCTCTTGAGTCATATCCTGGTTTTTCTCCTTACTTGGTACCACTAGGCGGTCTTTGAAGTACAAAGCGCCATCCTCAGCAATAGTGAAGGGTGAGGGCTTTCCCTCAGCGAGATCGCGTTTAATCCTCTCGACTTCACTGTCACACTTCTGGATCCACTTGATGACGTCCACAAGATCTGGTTTAGCAACCAGAGTATTAAGAGAACCCTGGGAAACAACATGGAGGTTCATCTTGTAGGACCCTTTTGGAGGGGGGGTGAGATAACCCTGAGGAACAATATGGAGGTTCAGCTTACAAATTTCTTCTTGAAGACGGGGATGAACCTTATGAACCTGAAGGTGGTTGCAGTAAGACTTGCGGCTCAAAGCATCAGCCATTACATTAGCCTTGCTTGGGGTATAAGAAATACCCACATTGTAATCTGCTATTCGTTCCATCCATCATTGTTGATGGAGATTCAGATCTGGCTGGGTAAACAAGTACTTCAGACTTTGGTGGTCGGTGTAGATCTCGCAACGGTTCCCAACAAGGTATTGCCGCCACTCTTTTAATGCATGAATTACCGCAGCAAGTTCCATGTCATGAACTGGGTAGTTCTCTTCATGAGGACGCAATTGATGAGATGCATAAGCAACCACCCTGCGTTCTTGCATAGAACACATCCTAAGCCTTGACAGGACGCATCACAATAAATGGCAAAATCCTTACGAGTATCCGGGGGAGCAAGCACTGGGGCAGACGTCAGTTTGTCCTTAAGTGCCTGAAAGCTCTCCTGACATTTTTCTGTCCACTCATATTTAACACCTTTGTGAAGCAGGTTGGTTAAGGGTTTTGCAATCTTGGAGAAGTTCTCGACGAATCAACGGCAATAGCTGGCGAGACCGAGAAAACTTTTGACTTGCTTGACATTCTTCGGGGGAGTCCAGTCAAGAATAGCCTGAACTCGTTCGGGATTGACTGCAATACCATCCTTGGAGATCACATGACCCAGGTAGGTTACTTCGTCTATCCAGAACTCACACTTCGAATACTTAGCATAGAGTTGATGTTCTCGAAGCCTCTCCAGTATAAGACGAAGATGTTCAGCATGCTCTTCTTTATTCTTGGAGAATACCAGAATATCATCCAGATAAACCACGATGAATTTATCGAGGTAATCCATGAAGATATAATTCATCAACCGAGAGAAAGTTGCTGGAGCATTGGTTAAGCCGAAGGACATGACGGTGTACTCGTATGAACCATAGCGAGTAACAAATGCAGTCTTGAGAATATCCTCTTCACGAACCCGGATCTGATGGTAACCCAACCTCAAATCGAGTTTAGAAAATACTGATGAACCGGCTAGTTGATCATACAGATCGTTGATCCGTGGAAGCGGATATTTGTTTTGAATCGTTGCTTGGTTGATGGGACGGTAATCTTGGACCAATCGGTTCGTACCATCCTTCTTCTTGACAAAGAGAGAAGGCGCTCCCCAAGCAGAGGAACTTGGACGAATGAAACCCAGACGAAGCGAATTGTCAAGTTCTTGCTTAAGTTCAAGGAGTTCATGTGGAGGCATTTTATATGGACGCTTGGCTATAGGAGTGGTACCAGGTACCAAGTTAATGACAAACTCAACGGCTCTAGCGGGGGGGATCCCCGGAAGTTCTTCCGGAAAAACATCTTGGAAATCCTGGACAACTGGAATGTTTTCAATCCCCTCAAGAGGTGACTCATTAAATGCATTCATGGCATATAGCCGGGCTTCAGCATCTCGAACAAGATGGGCATGGTAGCTGACTATCTCATTCGAAGGATGTAGGAGGTGGACGGTTTTGGTGGCACAAACGACGGAAGCGGTATGTGCCTTCAACCAATCCATTCCTATAATAAGGTCGATCTTGGAAGATTTTAGTATTATGGGCGTGGCATGGAATTCCAGGCCTTCTATCTCAATGGGGACATCTGGACAACCCATGGAGGTTTGGCATTGGCCAGCGGGGGTGTTTACCACTATTGGAACGTTCATCTCTTCGTACTTAATGCCATGCATGTATGCAAATTCTTCAGACATGAAAGAATGCGATGCTCCTATATCAAACAATACAGAAGCTGGTACTGAGTTGACGAGAAGTGTACCCATCACAGTAGCAGGCTGACCTTGAGCTTCATTCAGATCAACATTGTTAGCCTGAGCACGACCCTGAGCAGGCCTGGCATTGTTGTTGCGGGGCTGGTTGGTAGGCAGTGCAAGTTGATTCTGACCCTGCCTGCAGTCTCTAGCACGGTGTCCTGGGCAACCACACTTAAAGCATAGTCCATCCTCAGGACGGGATGGTGGAGGCTGAGGTGCTCTTGGCGGTATAGCTCTTGGCTGTCTTGTCGGTGGAGGGGGCAGACGAGGCGCCACATAGGATGGCCTCGGGGCATATGCAGGTGGACGGTAGTTGTTGGGGATCCAGATCCTTTGCTTCTGAGGACGTGGGCCCGAAGATGAACCCACGTCAATCTTGCACTTAGTGTGATCCTTGTACCTCTGCAGACCTGTCTCAATCTGGATAGCCTTATTCACCAAGGTGGCAAAATCAGGGAAGTCGTGAGCTAGAAGAGCAAGGTGAATATCTGGTTGAAGACCTTCATGGAATTTCTCCTGCCTGCGAGCATCAGTTGCAATGTCTTCCTCAGCATAGCGAGATAAGTCCAGAAATTCCCGCTGATAAGCATCCACAGTCTTGTTGCCCTGGACTAAGTTGTGAAATTCGCGCTTCTTCTTATCCATCATTCCCTGGGGAATGTGGCGAGCACGGAACGCAGCTTGGAACTCTGGCCAGGTGATGATTGTTCCAACAGGCTGAGAGCGCATGTGGCTGTCCCACCATTGAGCAGCGGGACCCTTCAGAAAGTACGAGGCAAAAGTGACATAGCTAGCCTCTGGGGCGCCTGAAGACTCCAGCTCATAAGTGATGTCACGGAGCCAGTCATCTGCGTCAAGCGGCTGAGTTGAGCTGTGGAAAGTCGTAGGGTTGAGACACATGAAGTCTTGCAAAGTCATTGGGGCTAGCTGCTGATTCATATTCGGCCTTGGGAAATGGTCCATAAGCCCTTGCATAAACTGGCGATTCAGCTCAAATTGTTGCATCATACCAGCCATGTAGTCAGGTGGTGGTGGTGGTTTAGGAGCACCACGACCACGACCAGCTGGCCTAACCATTCTGTCAAATTCAACAGTGGTAGTTTAGCATTTGGTAATTGCAAAATCAAGGAATCATTCATGAAGTAAATTGCATAAAGAAGGAAGTGCAATAATTACGACCTAGTAGTTCAAATTTCAACATACAGATCCATACATAAGTCTATTACAAACCATAAGTTCGTTACAAAATAGACGATAGATCCGGCATGAAATTAACCTAGACAACTAGGCGGCACGCAGGCATGCGGTGGAGGGATACAACAACGCATCAGCGTCAGGGACAACGAAAATAGCCGGGGAACTGCGCATGACCCCAGTTGTGAAAGCCGATGGCAGGGTCCTGCATCCCGTGCAGACTCTGATGCAGAACCTGCATACTAAGAGGGAGCTCAGGTCCACGTGTCGGAGTACGACCTCCAACCTCAGGCCATCCAAGACCTGGGGGAAACTCAGTCCGAGGCGGGTAGAGGATGTGCTCCGGATGTATCCTCGCACGAACTGCTGGCAACAAGTGCTCTATCGCCTGATACAGACGAGCACGGGTGGCGTACAGCTCAACATTAAGAGCCCTGACAGTGCGATCCAAAGCCTCAGTGTACTGCACCAGAACCTGTGGGTCATAACGACGACTCACGTAGGGGGCGCAGATAGCAGTGTAGGATCGGTCGGTACGCTGTCGTGCGAAAGGTGTCAAGACCTCAGCGTCGGCTGCCGTATCAACTCCAGTAGGGACATACGGGATGTATCTGTATGCTGTCTCCTCCAAACAGGGGTTCGCTGCACGGAGACGAACAATAGCAGCATAGGCAGCATCCTGTACTGCCATCTCAACAGTCACTCCAGTGCCACGGAAGGTGTGCAGCTCAGTGATGCAACGGTCCCGTCGATCCCAGATAACCATCTCAGCCTCATACTGTTCCTGGTTGAACTCGCGGTAGTCCTCGTAAACAGTGTACTCGGGGTACCAGCGATATCCCAGCTTCTTCAAGAGGCCGATCAGAATGGTCGGGAATCCAATTGTATCGTGCCCGTAGGTCAGACGAACGATCTGCCTACCGGGACGCATCTGTAACAAGGAGATTCAAGATGTCAAATGACAGTGTGTGCATCATAACTTCAAAGAAGACAATTTTCGACAAAACAATTCTCCGGTGGATGTGATCACGAGAACCTAATGTTAGATTTAGCAAAATCTTTAGCCCGAAAGAGAAGAGAGATCAGAACCCAGAGTATAAACGAGGAATAAAAGATCCTAATACCACCCGATTGAGATGTGGGCCCATAACCCACAACATCAGTGTTAGTAAAAGTTTTTCAATGACTAGACTCAACTTCGGCCAAGGAGTTGGAAAGGGGGCTACCTACAGGCAGTCGGCTCTGATACCAACTTGTGACGCCCCCATTCTTGTCCGTACGCTAATCATGCACGCAATGCGTACGACCAAGATTAGGGACTCACTGATTGATATCACAACACAACAAAAGACACAAATATAAAGGTCATACAACTCCATATTACAAGCCATGGGCCTCGAGGGCTCAAATACAAAGCTCGACATAAACACGAGTCAGCGGAAGCAAATATATCTGAGTACAGACATAAGTTAGACAAGTTTTGCCTTAAGAAGGCTAGCACAAACATAAGCAGCGGATTGAAAGAGGCGAGGCCTCCTGCCTGGGAACCTCCTAACTACTCCTGGACATTGGAGAAGTCTACGTCATAGTAAGCGCCATCCTGCTGGTAGGGGCCTCCGTCGGGGTAGTAGTAGTCGACATCTCCAGCGTAGTCCGACTCCTGGGCTCCATCAACTGAACGCAGCAACGTATCGAGGGGGAAAAGAGAAAGGCATAGCAGCGTGAGTACTCATCCAAAGTACTCGGAAGACTTACATCAGAACTATGCTAGATATGCATCATTATCAAGGGCTGGGATCATATCTGGACTGACTGCAGAAAGCAAGAATAGGGAGAAGGCCTAGTCCTATCGAAGACTAGCATCTTCAACATCTTGCAGCATTAGAAGAGTGCAGATTGGTATCTCATATATAGTCATATTGTTGTAGCAATTTTATTAAGTAACCATGCCCAGAGATCCTTCCTCGACTCCCTGCGAGGAAGCAATCCCGGAGCCACAATTCATTTTAATTTAAAGTCACAATTATAGTTGTATAAGGTCAAGGCACAATTCCAAGTCGTCCTATTACCGTGGACACGGCTATTCGAATAGATTAATCATCCCTGCAGGGGTGCACCACATATCCCAACACGCCTGAGTCACCTCCGGCCGGACACACTTTCCTGGGTCATGCCCGGCCTCGGGATATCAGCACATCGTCGCCCCACCTAGACTCATCGAAGAGGCCAGCCCGCCGGTCTAAATCCTAAGCGCGGAGGGGTCATGGGCCCACTCACCCTTTGCACTCCTGCACGATGCGAACGCGGCCGGAAGCAGTCCTAGCACCCCTTAGTAACAAGTGCGATGCATTCCAGACCAATCCGGCGCGCGCCACTCCATTGCTGACGTCCGATGAGCTTCGGCTGATACAACGACACTGAGTGCCCATAACATTCCCACGTGATGGTTAGTGCGTATTAAGGCCAACGACCTAACTCAGATCAAGTACCCAACCCATTCGCAATTTATTAGTGCGGGGCAAGCGCGAACCATGAAATGCAGTCCGTCGCCCCGCCAATAACATTCGGGTGCCTTACCAGCGCACCCCACCACATATCACTCTCGCGGGTACCCTTGGGGCCGACCCGTCTTCAACATGTTTCAGTAACCAGGTCATAGTAACTATGTGTCTATACACCAAGTGGAAATCCAAGGAATCACCCTAGATGGATCCTACTCGAGGTATGAGTAAGGCAAGAGTCGCTACCGGTAAATGGGAAGGAGGAATCACCCTCGATACCCATGACCGTTAGCTACGCTACAGAATTAACACCGGGAGTGCTAAGTGAGGTATCACCCTCGGCACTCGGTAGTAGCTCTGCAGTGCCATACTTAAAGGGGTGTGTGGTGATGTGTCGGTAACGGCTTGTCAGTCATGACGACTGAGTCTTCTGTCTTCAAGTCCTCGGTGTCGTCGATGAAAGCAGGGGCAACTGGGACTAAGGGGGTCTCAGGGGTACACTGATCAGCCTATGCTATGCAGTTGGTAAGATTGCAGCTAAAGTAACAGTTCATCAAAAACAGGCTATGCATCAGAATAGGAGCTATCTAATACAGTAGCAAAATCTAATGCAAGCATAAGAGGGGGTTTTGCTTGCCTTGCTGCTCTGCGGCAAAAGGCTGAACGTCAACGGCGTAGTCGATCTCGGCAGCACCGTTAGCCTCGGGGTCTACCGAAGAGAAGAAGGGGAAAAACAATAAATATAAAGCACACAGATGCAACAGGATGCATGACATGGCAATACGCACGGCTAGGGGTGTTTACGACCTATCTAGTTGCGGTAGTTAATTTAGAAATTTATTTGAAATTATTTTAATAATGTCATGCACTATTCACCTATCCGAAACAGGCAAAAAGTTGCATGTTCAGATAACTGGAGGCATGTGACAGATGAATGGATGGCATATTTGGATTCGTGGGATTTTTCTGATCAAGTTTCATATATAAATTATTTTCATCGGAGTTACGGTTTAAAAGATATGATTTTCTAAAGTTTTATTGATTTTCTGGAATTTTTTTAATTAATTAAATCCAACATTATCCAGAATAGTGAATGATGACGTCAGCATGACATCAATATGACGTCAACAGGTCAACTCTGGCTGACCAGAGTCAAACCTGACATGTGGGGTCCACATGTCATAGACACAGGTTTATTCCAGGGTTTTAATTTAACTAAAACAGATTAATTAGAATGTGGGGCCCATTTGTCAGTGGGACATCAGTGTTAATCTAATCATTTTAATTAACCTAATCTATTAATTAAGCAACTGACAGGGGTGGCCCACCTGTCATAGACACAGGTGGGAGGGGCCCCACTGTCAGTGACTGGGCTATGCCTAGTCAGCCTGTTGACCAAGTCAACTGGTCAACTGGGCTGACCTGGCCCAGAGGCAGTGACCCTGGGGGTGGCCCCAGGTCAGCCACGTCGGCGGTGGCCGGCGTCCATCGCCAGAGCTACTCCGGCGAGCGCACGAAAGCATGGCCGGGCTCGGAAATGCAGCTCCGGGGGTCAAATCGATCGCCGTTTGGCGCGTTCGCGAGCTGGAGAAGCCGCCGATCCATTCCGGGCATCGGGGCGAGCAACGGCGGGCCGTAGCAAGCGCTACGTCGCCGGCAGCGGAGCAAGCTTCGGCCGGCGATGCGGCGGGCAAACGAGCGAACTACACGTGCGGGGTGGCCCTACGTGATGCACTGAGTCGATTGGCGGCGGCGGCAGGACCAAATGGTCACTGGAGAGGCGCCGGCGACGAGCTCAGGCGGCGGCGCGTTCGGGCGCACGTCGGGGATGGCCCTAGAGGCAGCTAACGGCGACGAGAGCGAGAGGGGAGGTAGCGGAGGCTCACAGTGGGGCGTTGCCGTTCAAAGTGGGCTCGGGGAGGGCTCGACGGCGACGAAATCGGCGACGGCGTTGCGTTGGCCGAAGGTGGAAGACGACGGCGTTCGGGCGATGGAGGGCTCCAGGGGCTCGCGCGCGTGGTCAAGGAGGACGGGCTCGTCGCGGCGGAGCTCTTGGACAGGCTGCGGAGGCGCGGGCGTGGCTGTGGCCGCGGCTACCCGTTGGCCATGGTGGCGGCGGTGCGGGCGCGGCGGATCTGGAAGGGGGGAGAGAGCGAGCGAGGGAGAGGGAGAGGAAGCGAATGGGGGAGGGCGTCCAGGGGAGGTGGACGAGGGCGCCCTTATCCCCTCGCCCACCTGCTACGCCGCGGTGGCGAGCGGCGAGCGGCAGAGGGTGAGCGCGGCCATGGCGGGCACGACACGGCGGCGGGAGCAGGTAGGGGGAGGCCCTGGTGGGCTGGGCCGCACTGTGGCTTTGGCCCAGTGGCCAGGTTGTTGGAAATATGCCCTAGAGGCAATAATAAAATGGTTATTATTATATTTCCTTGTTCATGATAATCTTTTATTATCCATGCTATAATTGTATTGATTGGAAACTCAAATACATGTGTGGGTACATAGACAAACAATGTGTCCTTAGTAAGCCTCTAGTTAACTAGCTCGTTGATCAAAGATGGTGAAGGTTTCCTGGCCATGGACATGAGATGTCATTTGATAACGGGATCACATCATTAGGAGAATGATGTGATGGACAAGACCCAAACTATAAACGTAGCATATGATCGTGTCAGTTTATTGCTATAGTTTTCTACATGTCAAGTATCTGTTCCTATGACCATGAGATCATGCAACTCACTGACACCGGAGGAATGCCTTGTGTGTATCAAACGTCACAACGTAACTGGGTGACTATAAAGATGCTCTACAGGTATCTCCGAGGGTGTCTGTTGAGTGGGCATGGATCAAGACTGGGATTTGTTACTCCGTGTGACGGAGAGGTATCTTAGGGCTTACTCGGTAATACAACATCACTATAAGCCTTGCAAGCAATGTGCCTAAGGTGTTAGCCACGGGATCTTGTATTACGGAACGAGTAAAGAGACTTGCCGGTAACGAGATTGAACTAGGTATAGGGATACCGACGATCGAATCTCGGGCAAGTAACATACCGAAGAACAAACGGAACAGCATACGGGATTAACTGAATCCTTGACATAGAGGTTCGACCGATATAGATCTTGGTAGAATATGTAGGAACCAATATGGGCATCCAGGTCCCGCTATTGGTTATTGACCGTAGAGGTGTCTCGGTCATGTCTACATAGTTCTCGAACCCGCGGGGTCTACACACTTAACGTTTGCTGACGATTAGTATAGTTGAGTTATTATGTTGGTGACCGAAGGTTGTTCGGAGTCTCGGATAAGATCCCGGACATGACGAGGATCTCTGGAAGAGTCCGGAGGTAAAGATTGATATATGTGACAATAGTGTTTTGATCTCCGGAAGGGTTCCGGAATTCACCGGAAGGGGTTCCGGATGTTTACCGAAGTGTTCGGGTGTAGCAACACTTTATATGGGCCAAAGGGGTAAAAGCCACTAGGTATTGGAAAGTGCAAAAGCAAGTTTTGCTGCTGCCTTAAGCGGTACTACCGCTGGTAAGGCAGTACTACCGCGTAAGCGGTACTACCGCTTGTGTGAAGCGGTACTACCGCTCACGAGCGGTACTACCGCTTGTACGCGGTACTGCTGGAATCCGAGTGGGACTCTTTCCGTGCGGGCCAAACCGACCTTGTGCGGGCAAAACCGACCTTGTGGAGGTTTTCTCTCCAAGTTTAGGCCCCAGGGCTCAACATATAAATAGAGGGGCGGGGCTGGCACACGGGACACATTAGGATTTCCCAAGCCGTGTGCCGGCAACCCTAACCCTCTAGTTCCTCCCGTCATAATCTCCGTAGTGCTTGGCAAAGCCCTGCAGAGATTGTTCCTCACCACCATCACCACGCCGTCGTGCTGCCGGAACTCATCTACTACTTCACCATCGCTCGCTGGATCGAGGAGGTGAAGGCGTCATCAAGCCGTACGTGTGTTGAACGCGGAGGTGCCGTCTGTTCGGCACTAGTTCGTGATCGGATCGAGGGACGACTTGCGATTTGGATCGCGGAGACGTTTGACTACATCAACCGCGTTTCTTAACGCTTCCGCTTAGCGATCTACAAGGGTATGTAGATTCACTCTCCCTCTCGTAGATGCTCATCACCATGGATAGATCTCGCGTGTGCGTAGGAAAATTTTTTGTTTCCCATGCGACGTTCCCCAACAGTGGTATCAGAGCTAGGTCTATGCGTAGATGAGATCTCGAGTAGAACACAAAAGGGTTTTGTGGGCGTTGATATTCAGATTGCTTCCTCCCTTGGTCTTTTCTTGTTTCGGCGGTATTGTGGGATGAAGCGGCTCGGACCAACATTACTCGTACGCTTACGAGAGACCGGTTCCTACAAAAGATGGCTAGCGGGTGTCTGTTTCTCCCACTTTAGTCGGACCGGATATGACAAAGGCGGTCCTTGAGAAGGTTGAATAGCAATTTTTATATCACCGTTGTGGTTTTTGCGTAGGTAAGAATCGTTCTTGCTAGATACCCGTAGCAGCCACGTAAAACTTGCAACAACAATTAGAGGACGTCTAACTTGTTTTTGCAGGGTATGTTGTGATGTGATATGGCCAATTACATGATGAGATATATGTGATGTATGAGATGATCATGTGTTGTATAGAATATCATGACTTGCATGTCGATGAGTACGGCAACTGGCAGGAGACATAGAGTTGTCTTTAATTATTTTCGCCGTTTTGCTTTACTTTATCGCTATGAGTTAGCAATAGTCGTGGAAGCAACAGTCGGCGCGACAACCTCATGGCGACACGTTGATGGAGATCAAGATGATGGAGATCATGGTGTCATGCCGGTGACGATGGAGATCATGCCGGTGCTTTGTAGATGGAGATCAAAAGCACAAGTTCATGGCCATATCATGTCACTTATGATTTGCATGTGATGTTAATCCTTTTATGCATCTTATTTTGCTTAGGACGACGGTAGCATTACAAGGTGATCCCTCACTTAAATTTCAAGATAAAATTGTGTTCTCCCCGAGTGTGCACCGTTGCGAAAGTTCGTCGTTTCGAGAGACCACGTGATGATCGGGTGTGATAGACTCTACGTTCGCATACAACGGGTGCAAGCCAGTTGCACGTGCGGAACACTCGGGTTAAACTTGACGAGCCTAGCATGTACAGACATGGCCTCGGAACACAAGAGACTGAAAGGTCGAACATGAGTCATATAGTAGATATGATCAACATGAAGATGTTCACCATTGAAACCACCTCAACTCACGTGATGATCGAACTTGAGTTGGTTGATTTGGATCATGTGACACTCGAATGACCGGAAGGATGTCAATTTGAGTGGGAGTTTTTAAGTAATATGATTAACTAAACTCATTATCTTGAACAATAGTCTAAGTTGTCTTTGCAATATTTATGTTGTAGATCATGGCTCGCGCAGTAGCACCCCTGAATTTTAATGCGTTCCTAGAGAAAGCTAAGTTGAAAGATGATGGAAGTAACTTTGTGGACTGGGCCCGTAATCTAAGGATTATCCTTACGGCTTCCCAGAAGGCTTATGTCCTTGATGCTCCGCTTGGAGATCCACCCGCTCCAGTTGAGTCTCCAGACGTTGTAAACGCCTGGCAGGCTCGTTCTGATGATTACTCAATAGTTCAATGTGCAATGTTGTATGGCTTAGAACCGGGACTTCAAAGATGTTTTGAACGTCATGGAGCATATGATATGTTCCAGGAGTTGAAGTTTATCTTTCAGAAGAATGCCCGAATCGAGAGGTATGAGACCTCCGATAAGTTCTATGCTTGCAAGATGGAGGAGAACGAGTCTGTCAGTGATCACATACTCAGAATGTCTGGGTACTCCACCCGTCTGGCTGAATTAGGGATGCCCCTTCCGCCAGAGGCTATCACTGACAGAGTTCTTCAATCATTGCCACCTAGCTACAAGAGCTTCATGTTGAACTATAACATGCACGGGATGAAGAAGTCAGTCGCCGAGTTGTTTGCGATGTTGAAAGTCGCTGAGTCTGAGATTCAGAAGGAGCATCAAGTGTTGATGGTCAATAAAACCACTAGTTTCAAGAAGAATGGCAAGGGTAAGAAGGGTAACTCCAAGAAGAGTGGCAAAGCAGTTGCCCCTCCCGTGAAGAAACCCAAGGTTGGACCCAAGCCTGAAACTGAGTGCTTTCATTGCAAGGGAACTGGTCACTGGAAACGGAACTGCCCCAAGTATTTGGCTGACAAGAAGGCGGCCAACAACAAACAAGGTATATATGATATACATGTTATTGATGTGTACCTTACCAACTCTCGTTGTAGTGCCTGGGTATTTGATACCGGTGCGGTTGCTCACATTTGCAACTCAAAACAGGAACTGCGGAATAGACGGAGGTTGGCAAAGGACGAAGTGACGATGCGCGTGGGAAATGGTTCCAAGGTTGATGTGATCGCCGTTGGCACGCTCGCTCTTCGATTACCATCGGGATTAGTGATGAACCTAAATAATTGTTATTTAGTGCCTGCGTTAAGCATGAACATTATATCTGGATCTTGTTTATTGCGAGACGGTTACTCATTTAAATCTGAGAATAATGGTTGTTCTATTTATATGAGTAATATCTTTTATGGTCATGCACCCAATGTGAGGGGTTTATTCTTATTGAATCTCGATAGTGATGATACACATGTTCATAACATTGATGCCAAAAGATGTAGAATTGGTAATGATAATACCACTTTCTTGTGGCACTGCCATTTAGGTCATATTGGCGTAAAACGCATGAAGAAGCTCCATGCTGATGGACTTTTGGAGTCACTTGATTTTGAATCACTTGACACATGTGAGCCATGCCTCATGGGCAAGATGACTAAGACGCCGTTCTCTGGTACAATGGAACGGGCAAGTGACTTGTTGGAAATCATACATACTGATGTGTGCGGTCCGATGAGCATTGAGGCGCGCGGTGGTTATCATTACTTTCTCACCTTCACTGATGACTTAAGTAGATATGGGTATATTTACTTAATGAAACACAAGTCTGAAATGTTTGAAAAGTTCAAGCAATTTCAGAGTGAAGTTGAGAATCATCGTAACAAGAAGATTAAATTCCTACGAACTGATCGAGGAGGAGAATATCTGAGTTATGAGTTTGGCAATCACTTAAGACAGTGTGGAATTGTTTCACAATTGACACCGCCTGGAACACCACAGCGTAATGGTGTGTCCGAACGTCGTAATCGAACCTTATTGGATATGGTGCGATCTATGATGTCTCTTGCCGATTTGCCACTATCGTTTTGGGGTTATGCATTAGAGACAACTGCATTCACTTTAAATAGGGCACCATCGAAATCCGTTGAGACGACGCCATATGAACTATGGTTTGGCAAGAAGCCAAAGATGTCGTTTCTTAAAGTTTGGGGATGTGATGCTTATGTCAAAAAGCTTCAGCCTGAAAAGCTGGAACCCAAAGCGGAGAAATGTGTCTTCATAGGATACCCAAAAGAGACAGTTGGGTATACCTTCTATCTCAGATCCGAAGGTAAAGTGTTTGTCGCTAAAAACGGAACATTTCTTGAGAAAGAGTTTCTCTCGAAAGAATTGAGTGGGAGGAAGATAGAACTTGATGAAGTTATTGAACCTTGACTTCAACCAGAGAGTAGCACAGCGCAGAAAGATGTTTCTGTAGAGCGTACATCAGTTGAAGAGGAAGTTAATGATGATGATCATGAAGCTTCGGATCAAGTTGCTATCGAACCTCGTAGGTCGACATGGACGCGTACTGCTCCTGAGTGGTACGGCAACCCTGTCTTAGAGGTCATGTTGTTGGTCAACGATGAACCTACGAGCTATGGAGAAGCGATGGTGGGCCCGGATTCCGAGAAATGGTTAGAGGCCATGAAATCCGAGATGGGATCCATGTATGAAAACAAAGTATGGCCTTTGGAAGTATTACCTGAAGGGCGTAAGGCCATTCAGAACAAATGGATCTTTAAGAGGAAGACGGACGCGGACGGTAATGTCACCGTCTATAAAGCTCAACTTGTGGCAAAGGGTTTTTCACAAGTTCAAGGAGTTGACTACGATGAGACCTTCTCACCCGTAGCGATGCTTAAGTCTGTCAGAATCATGTTAGCAATAGCTGCCTTTTTCGATTATGAAATTTGGCAGATGGATGTCAAAACAGCGTTCCTTAACGGTTTCCTTAAGGAAGAGTTGTATATGATGCAACCAGAAGGTTTTGTCGATCCAGAGAATGCTGACAAAGTTTGCAAACTCTAGCGATCCATTTATGGACTGGTGCAAGCATCTCGGAGTTGGAATCTTCGCTTTGATGAGGTGATCAAAGCGTTCGGGTTTATACAAGTTTACGGAGAAGCTTGTATTTACAAGAAAGTGAGTGGGAGCTCTATAGCGTTTCTAATATTATATGTGGATGACATATTGATGATTGGAAACAATATAGAAATGTTGGAAAGCGTGAAGGAATACTTGAACAAGAGTTTTTCAATGAAGGACCTAGGAGAAGCTGCTTTCATATTAGGCATCAAGATCTATAGAGATAGATCGAGACGCTTAATAGGACTTTCACAGAGCACATACCTTGACAAAGTTTTGAAGAAGTTCAAAATGGATCAGTCCAAGAAGGGGTTCTTGCCTGTATTGCAAGGTGTGAAGTTGAGTAAGACTCAATGCCCAGTGACTGCAGAAGATAGAGGAAAGATGAGTGTCGTCCCCTATGCTTCAGCCATAGGCTCTATCATGTATGCAATGCTGTGCACAAGACCCGATGTCAGCCTTGCCATAAGTATGGCCGGAAGGTTTCAAAGTAATCCAGGAATGGAACACTGGACGACGGTCAAGAATATCCTGAAGTACCTGAAAAGGACTAAGGACATGTTTCTCGTTTATGGAGGTGATCAAGAGCTCGTCGTAAAGGGTTACGTCGATGCAAGCTTTGACACTGATCCGGATGACTCTAAGTCGCAAACCGGATACGTATTTATTCTCAATGGGGGTGCGGTTAGCTGGTGCAGTTCCAAGCAAAGCGTAGTAGCTAATTCTACATGCGAAGCGGAGTACATCGCTACCTCGGAGGCGGCGAAGGAAGGTGTCTGGATGAAGGAGTTCATGACAGATCTTGGAGTAGTGCCTAGTGCACTAAACCCAATGACTCTGTTCTGTGACAACACTGGTGCCATTGCTCTAGCCAAGGAACCCAGGTTTCACAAGAGGACCAGACACATAAAGCGACGTTTCAATTCCATCCGCGATGACATCAAGGAGGACGACATAAATATTTGCAAAGTGCACACGGATCTGAATGTTGCTGATCCGATGACTAAACCTCTTCCAAGGGCTAAACATGATCAACACCAGAACTGTATGGGTGTTAGATTCATTACAATGTAAATCACATAGTGATGTGAGCTAGATTATTGACTCTAGTGCAAGTGGGAGACTGTTGGAAATATGCCCTAGAGGCAATAATAAAATGGTTATTATTATATTTCCTTGTTCATGATAATCGTTTATTATCCATGCTATAATTGTATTGATTGGAAACTCAAATACATGTGTGGGTACATAGACAAACAATGTGTCCTTAGTAAGCCTCTAGTTAACTACCTCGTTGATCAAAGATGGTGAAGGTTTCCTGGCCATGGACATGAGATGTCGTTTGATAATGGGATCACATCATTAGGAGAATGATGTGATGGACAAGACCCAAACTATAAACGTAGCATATGATCGTGTCAGTTTATTGCTATAGTTTTCTGCATGTCAAGTATCTGTTCCTATGACCATGAGATCATGCAACTCACTGACACCGGAGGAATGCCTTGTGTGTATCAAACGTCACAACGTAACTGGGTGACTATAAAGATGCTCTACAGGTATCTCCGAGGGTGTCTATTGAGTGGGCATGGATCAAGACTGGGATTTGTTACTCCGTGTGACGGAGAGGTATCTCAGGGCCCACTCGGTAATACAACATCACTATAAGCCTTGCAAGCAATGTGACTAAGGTGTTATCCACGGGATCTTGTATTACGGAATGAGTAAAGAGACTTGCCGGTAACGAGATTGAACTAGGTATAGGGATACCGACGATCAAATCTCGGGCAAGTAACATACCGAAGAACAAAGGGAATAGCATACGGGATTAACTGAATCCTTGACATAGAGGTTCCACCGATATAGATCTTGGTAGAATATGTAGGAACCAATATGGGCATCCAGGTCCCGCTATTGGTTATTGACCGTAGAGGTGTCTCGGTCATGTCTACATAGTTCTCGAACCCACAGGGTCTACACACTTAACGTTTGGTGACGATTAGTGTAGTTGAGTTATTATGTTGGTGACCGAAGGTTCTTCGGAGTCTCGGATAAGATCCCGGAAATGACGAGGATCTCCAGAAGAGTCCGGAGGTAAATATTGATATATGTGACAATAGTGTTTTGATCTCCGGAAGGGTTCCGGAATTCACCGGAAGGGGTTCCGGATGTTTACCGAAGTGTTCGGGTGCAGCAACACTTTATATGGGCCAAAGGGGTAAAACCCACGAGGTATTGGAAAGTGCAAAAGGAAGTTTTGCTGCTGCCTTAAGCGGTACTACCGCTGGTAAGGCAGTACTACCGCGTAAGCGGTACTACCGCTTGTGTGAAGCGGTACTACCGCTTGTACGCGGTACTGCTGGAATCCGAGTGGGACTCTTTCCGTGCGGGCCAAACCGACCTTGTGCGGGCAAAACCGACCTTGTGGAGGCTTTCTCTCCAAGTTTAGACCCCAGGGCTCAACATATAAATAGAGGGGCGGGGCTAGCACACGGGACACATTAGGATTTCCCAAGCCGTGTGCCGGCAACCCTAACCCTCTAGTTCCTCCCGTCATAATCTCCGTAGTGCTTGGCGAAGCCCTGCAGAGATTGTTCCTCACCACCATCACCACGCCGTCGTGCTGCCGGAACTCATCTACTACTCCACCATCGCTCGCTGGATCGAGGAGGTGAAGGCATCATCAAGCCGTACGTGTGTTGAACGCGGAGGTGCCGTCTGTTCGGCACTAGTTCGTGATCGGATCGAGGGACGACTTGCGATTTGGATCGCGGAGACGTTCGACTACATCAACCGCGTTTCTTAACGCTTCCGCTTAGCGATCTACAAGGGTATGTAGATTCACTCTCCCTCTCGTAGATGCTTATCACCATGGATAGATCTCGCGTGTGCATAGGAAAATTTTTGTTTCCCATGCGACGTTCCCCAACAGTGGTATCAGAGCTAGGTCTATGCGTAGATGAGATCTCGAGTAGAACACAAAAGGGTTTTGTGGGCGTTGATATTCAGATTGCTTCCTCCCTTGGTCTTTTCTTGTTTCGGCGGTATTGTGGGATGAAGCGGCTCGGACCAACATTACTCGTACGCTTACGAGAGACCGGCTCCTTCAAAAGATGGCTAGCGGGTGTCTGTTTCTCCCACTTTAGTCGGATCGGATATGACAAAGGCGGTCCTTGAGAAGGTTGAATAGCAATTTTTATATCACCGTTGTGGTTTTTGCGTAGGTAAGAATCGTTCTTGCTAGATACCCGTAGCAGCCACGTAAAACTTGCAACAACAATTAGAGGACGTCTAACTTGTTTTTGCAGGGTATGTTGTGATGTGATATGGCCAATTACATGATGAGATATATGTGATGTATAAGATGATCATGTGTTGTATAGAATATCACGACTTGCATGTCGATGAGTACGGCAACTGGCAGGAGCCATAGAGTTGTCTTTAATTATTTTCGCCGTTTTGCTTTACTTTATCGCTATGAGTTAGCAATAGCCGTGGAAGCAACAGTCGGCGCGACAACCTCATGGCGACACGTTGATGGAGATCAAGATGATGGAGATCATGGTGTCATGCCGGTGACGATGGAGATCATGCCGGTGCTTTGTAGATGGAGATCAAAAGCACAAGTTCTTGGCCATATCATGTCACTTAAGATTTGCATGTGATGTTAATTTAGAGCACTTTTAAATGCTTTTAGCTACTGTTATTGATGGTGGGGTCCACACCAGAAGCTTGGTGATGTTGTTTTCCTCAACATTATTTATTTTGGATTTTATCTCAATTATGCAACATTTTATTGCTGTTGTTTTAGGACTTAAATTTATCACATAAAATCCTAGGGCATTTGAAATGAAATTTGAATTGGAATTTGAATCCAAACTTGATCAAGCTCCACTTAGCAAAATGATAGGCACTGTTCATGATCATTACTGTAGCTTAATTACAATCATCACTGTAGCACAACACCAGGGTGTCACAACATGACCGAGACACCTCTCCGGCCAATAACCAATAGCGGGATCTGGATACCCATATTGGCTCCCACATGTTCCACGATGATCTCATCGGATGAACCACGATGTCGGGGATTCAATTAATCCCGTATACAATTCCCTTTGTCCATCGGTATGTTACTTGCCCGAGATTCGATCATCGGTATCCCTATACCTTGTTCAATCTCGTTACCGGCAAGTCTCTTTACTCGTTCCGTAACACATGATCCCGTGACTAACTCCTTAGTCACATTGAGCTCATTATGATGATGTATTACCGAGTGGGCCCAGAGATACCTCTCCGTCACACGGAGTGACAAATCCCAGTCTCGATTCGTGCCAACCCAACAGACACTTTCGGAGATACATGTAGTGCACCTTTATAGTCACCCAGTTACGTTGTGACGTTTGATACACCCAAAGTATTCCTACGGTATCCGGGAGTTGCACAATCTCATGGTCTAAGGAAATGAGACTTGACATTAGAAAAGCTCTAGCAGACGAACTACACGATCTTGTGCTATGCTTAGGATTGGGTCTCGTCCATCACACCATTCTCCTAATGATGTGATCCCGTTATCAATGACATCCAATGTCCATGGTCAGGAAACCATGACCATCTATTGATCAACGAGCTAGTCAACTAGAGGCTCACTAGGGACATGGTGTGGTCTATGTATTCACACATGTATTACGGTTTCCGGTTAATACAATTATAGCATGAACAATAGACAATTATCATGAACAAGGAAATATAATAATAACCATTTTATTATTGCCTCTAGGGCATATTTCCAACAGCTCGACCCCTCCCTCCCCGCGAGCTCCTGGCCCGGTCACGTCCTCCGGCGCCCCCGCCGGTGTTGCGCCTGAGCAGCAGCTGGCTGCCGAGCAGCCGTGAGCCCGAGGCGGAGCAGGAGCAGTCGTCGCCAAGGCCCTGTTCATGTGCCACCACCGTTCCCCTTTGATCCACCGGCGCG
Source organism: Elymus sibiricus (assembly GCA_039707655.1). Taxonomy (NCBI): domain Eukaryota; kingdom Viridiplantae; phylum Streptophyta; class Magnoliopsida; order Poales; family Poaceae; genus Elymus; species Elymus sibiricus. Next base: position 40,964,243 of record CM077665.1, on the reverse strand, counting down.
AGGACACCGACGAGCTCCGAGGCGGTGGCGCAGGTGGCCTCCGCGACGGGAAGGACCTCCGGCAAGTTCGCCTCCCCCTGCATCTCCGTCTTGGCCCCCAGCTGAGCTAGCTCTGGCGCTGGCGATTTGGCACCCGCAAGGTGTTCGTACTATTGCCTACAGGCCTTTTTTTTCTTCTTTTAGGTACGACCAAATTGACATTGAGATGTTTTGATTGATCCATTTTCTATATATCAAAATGAGATGTCAAATTGATTGATATTTTTTATGTATCCTATTGCTAAGTATTTCTAATTAAGTAGACAATAATTTTTTTTATTAATTGGACAGTGATGATTGCGATTTAAACATGTCATATGTATCCAGGACAATGATTGTGATATCCTATTGCTAAGTATTGGCTAAGTATTTGTGATTGAGTCCTAAATTATAGTTCAAGGGTATTACAGACCATTCACCTGACATATGAGGAAATAAGCTAAAAGACAGGAACTGGAAAGAACTGGCTAGCTTATTATCTGGAGCTTATTTCCACATCAGCTTTGTCGTCGTTTTCTCACAGGGGGTGCCGCGAGGACGGCAGATGCCATGGGATGGCTTAAGAGGTGAGAGCAAGGCTGTCGTGGAAGATCCGGGACAGGTATGCGGATAGCACGCGGTGGTTTACCCAGGTTCGGGGCTCTCCGGAGAGATAATACCCCTACTCCTGCATATCTGTATATATGTGGTATATCTGGTACAGAGTTCCTCCTGGAGCTGTATTAGAGGAGGAAGAGGGAGCCGGCTGCTCCCTTCCTGGTCTCACATGCATGCATGCGTGGGCATGAGTGAGAGAGAGAGAGAGGATAGGAGGTGCTCCCGTGAGTGTGTGTGTGTGTGTGGTGGAGCTTGGGCATGTATGCCCGTGGGTGTCCATCCTCCTGGATGGATGGATGAGGCTCCCTCTTATAGTGGGAACTAGCTTTGGATGTAAGCTAGGTGGGAGTGGGCATGGTGGGTGGTGGCCCGCCTACCAACTACACTATTGGGGATGTCATGCGAGGTGAAATGCTACACAGGCTATAGTGCGCCACTATTGCTCAGCAGTGCACAGGTACCGCCGTCTTGTCCAGGTCACGTCGAATGTGATGTTGCGGTTGACTTCGGGCCAGCCGGCTGGCAGGCGCAACCGGCAGCCAGCTGACTGGCGCAGCCGGCAGCCGGCCGAGTGGAGCAGTCGGCCCGGGCGGGCGGGCACCCCGTCCGTCTTGCCGTCTTTGGGGTACCCGGGGGTCATCCCCCCGACAGTAGCCTCCGAGCCTCCGGGCGACTCGAAGAGTCGGGCAGAGGGTTTTTGCAGTCGCCGTTGTTGTTGCAGAAGTTGTCGTTGTCGGTTGATCGCGGGCTGAGGATGGCACAACTTGCTTCCAGTGGGGGCGCGCCAGCGCACCCGCTGGGTGTAGCCTCCGAGCCTCCGGACGACTCGAAGAGTCGGGGGGAGGGTCTTGGCAGTTGCTGAAGCGGACGGTGGCGTCGAGGACGCCGGGCGAGGACGCATAGTCCACCGGCTGAATGGTGTAAGGGGCGCTGCCGGGGGTTGTCGTGGGAACGAGCCTGACAGTAGAAGGTAGGGGTACGTAAGGAGAGGGCAGAGTCCTAGCTATGGCGAGATTGTACACAAGAATGTATGAGTTCAGGCCCCTCTCATGGAGGTAAAAGCCCTACGTCTCAGGTGCTCGGGAGCTTCTTGTCGAGTGTAATATGTGTGTAGTTACAGGGGGTGCGAACCCTTGTGCCAGAGGGAAGGGGCGGCTTATATAGAGTGCGCAGCCCCTCATAAGTGTCCGTCATCTAAGGGTCAGATCGTGGTCATAAAAGACGTACGTTACTGGTAACGTACACCATAAATGCTATTAAAGGTCTTGATGAATGCTTGCCCGTTAGCCTCCCTGGGGTGACTTATGGGCTTCTGTGGTCGACTGTCTTCTGGTCCTTCCGAGTAGAAGGTAAGCGTCGAGTGAAAGGTACCTCCGAGTGTATATTGTCGAGTGATTCATGCTTCTTGGCGATTTCAGTCGGAGACTTCCTCGTAGCCCTTAAGCTTTCTGGGGCAGTGTCCTTAGGTAGGGTATGTAGGTCAGGCCTATGACCCTACCCTAGGTACATATCCCCATCATTAGCCCCCGAATGGATCGGGGTTCGAGTGTGAAGGTGTCAATGCAGGTTCAGACAAGGCACAAAAATTCCGAGTACATTTTGAAGCTTCTCAGAAATCTGCGTCGATTGGAACCTTTATCGATCACCCTGATCAATTCTGTCTTGAAATGTATCCGAGTGAAATTGAACTCGAAACTGGTCCGAGTGAAACTGAGCTCGAAGTCAGGTTCGAGTGCTCTGCAGAGTCTTCGGATGCGATGGTTTGTTCTGTCGGGTCCGGATTTCACGGGATTTGAAATTTGGATAAGTGCGCGCAGGGCGGAGATGGCGTAACTGCTAAGGCAAGTGGAGGCACGACGCCTCGATTATCGCGCCGCCCATATCGCCACGTATCGCTCCTCCTCTGAATTCAGGATACCCAGATCTCTGGCGGGCCCGCAGGTCAGTGACCCACACGGGCGGATATAAGAGGGGACGACGTCGGTGCTGGCACAGTATTCTTCCCCCAAATCCGCTCTTCCTCTCCTCCTCCTGTGCTCAGCTCCGCCCTAACGGCCGCCGCCGCCATGACAAAGGGCAAGACGGAGAAGCTCGAGCGCGCCAAGAGGGGAGGAGCCAAGGCGAAGAAGCCGTCGGGCGCTCGGTCGACGGTGCCGCCGGGGTGGATCCAGGGGGATTTCCTCCAATCGACGGTCACGGCGGAGGATGTGCAAAATCTCGTCAACGACGGGTTGATAACTGTGGGGTCCTGGAGATTGCCGAAGGGGGAGACCGAGCCGGAGCCACGCGACGGCGAGCAAGTTCTGCTTCTCACCCACGTTGAGCGAGGTTTCTCCATGCCACCCCACCCATTCGTCCGTACTTTCCTGAACTACTTCGGGGCGCAGCTCCACCATTTCCCTCCGAATGTAATTGTCTATCTTTCCTGTTTCATAACCTTGTGCGAATGCTTCTTGGGTTGCCCTCCACATTGGGGTTTGTTTAAACACATATTCTCTGTTAGATCCCAATCTGTTAAGAAAGCCAATCCCAAAGATAGCAAAACTCATGTAATCTAGCTGTGTGGTGGCTTAGGGATCCAAAAGAGAGGTAGGAGTGCATTTCCGTCCCTGACCTTTCCTGATTCTGTCCGGGGTTGGAAGTCGACATGGTTCTATTGCAAGGATGTTGCATCGCCAAATATGTCGACTGGACTTCCTCCTTTCACCTTGGATCGACCTACCACCCCCAAACCACTGTACGTGACAAAGGTAGAGAAAATCCAAGTAGGGATCCTAGTGAACGCTGTAACTGAACTGATCCGCGGCGGAGTGACTGGCTTGGACCTCCTTGAAACGTTTCTCAGTCGACGAATCCAGCCCCTCCAAGCCCGGGATCACACCATGTGGCATTATTCAGGCCCTGAGGATACCACTCGGACTCATCCTGAGGAAGTTTCCGACGAGACTCTTTCTCAGTGGCTCAGGAGCATCACCGGAGCCTGTGATAATCCAGAGGGAGCCAAACGAATTCCGGCCTTCTCTGCTTTGAACCCACCGAAGAACTTGGTGAGTTACATCTCTGTCGATTGTTTTAATATTTTGTCGAGTAACCGGATATTCAGTCGACTGACTTTGAAGCTTGTATCTTGCAGGAATTTACAAACATGTACTCGCCAGTACCAAATGGGGAGCAGACCGACGAAGAGGAAGGAAGCGTGGATGGCAGCGTAGATGGCGATTACACCGACGACAGCGAGAGCAGCGATGACGACCCGGAGGAGGACGAGGTGGAAGCTCAGGTCCCTTCGCGCACCGAACGCCGTGCCAAGCAACAAGAAGACCCAGGGGTCGCCCCGAGCAAAACTGTGGCGTCGAGCACAAGGAACCCAAAGCGTGACCGCGCTGCAACATCAGGGTCAGCCGAAAAAGCTGCGAAACAGCTCAAGCCGGACGCGCCAAAACCTCGGAAGGCTCTGCCCCGTATCAAGATTGTTGTGCCTGTTGCCTCTACGTGAGTGTTTATTTTCTTTATTCTGCTATTGAAGAACTTCATGTTGATGCTGACCGAGTGAAATTTGTCTGCCAGAGCTGCTACCTCTGTGACGTCGCCCCAGCGAGATGACGGAGACCGTATGGAAGTGGACACTCCTGACGCGGCTACCTCCCAACGAGGTATACCAAATCCCCATACTACTCTGTTTTCTGAAGAATAATCGTCGAGTGACTTGATTAAAATTGCCGACTGATAGCTGACGAAATCATCGAACTGCAAGTTAGCTTATGATGCCAGCACATCGCTTCAAGCCAACGTCCGAGTAAGTGCTATTGTAAGTTAATTTCCGATTGAATTCTTGTCCATCTTGATTTTACACCCACTGGGTGTTTTCTTCGCAAGTAGATCAAGTAGTTTCTGGTCCAGTGGGGGCACGCTGAGTGCACCCACTGGGTGTAGTCCCGGAGACCGCTGTCGAATGACGAAGGCGTCGGCAGGGGTCTTAAAGTCATTTTGAAAACCGTTTCCATTCGACAGGACAGACCTTGTCGAGTAAATGTATGTCCAGTGGGGGCACGCTGAGTGCACCCACTGGGTGTAGTCCCCGAGACCGCCGTCGAATGCTTGCATCGGCGGGGGTCTGATAGAGACAATGTTCGCTTGCTTGCTTTCTTCTTTTATACTCTGACAGGCAGACCTGGTTGAGTGTTTTTGTATCCAGTGGGGGCACGCTAAGTGCACCCACTGGGTGTAGTCCCCGAGACTACTGTCGATCGTTGACGATGGGCAGTAGTCTTAAGAACCATTCTGCAGGTTTCATGGACATCATTTCCATCAACCATGATATGACGCTGTATAGGGATGTAGGGTGGGGCGGCGGGCCGCCTTTCAGTCGGCGGGCTGCACTTGTATTTTCCCACTCGGGAGTAAAGAAACATTTATGTCGATTGAACCCCCTTCTTTGCTGATTTCAGAAAGCCTGTGGGCTTGGGACCAAGTACATCGAGCTGGAGAAGGAAAAGAATCGACTTCTGCTTCATCTGGAGCTGACGAACAACAACCTGGACCGTGCACAGACCGAGTTGAAGACTTTGGGAGGTAATCTTTGTCGATCAATTGCATTATCACTTTCACCCTCCATCCTTTGAACCGAGTGAATTCACTCGAACAGACGTACGTGATGAGAACCGTCGTCTCCGAGCGCGACTCAACAATGCTATTCCTTTAGATACCATGAAGAAGGCGCTCGAGGACAAGGACAAATCACTTGCTGATGCTCAGAAGGAAGCGAAGGAGAAAACTGAAGCTGCTGAGAAAAAACTTGCCGCAGCCAGTAGACTGGAAGAAGAGAACACCAAACTCAAGCAGGAACGATCCGAATGGATCAAAAAACTTGAAGTGCAGACCAAGAGTAAGACTGCTCTGGAGAAACACTTGGGAGACTTCGCGAGGAAAATGTTCAGCATGCTCGAAGGTAACCTTCCGCTGTCGAATGAATTTCTTTGATTTTTCCAGAGTGGCATTGTGATCACCTTTTCAGTTTCTCTTCGTGCAGAATTCTGTCAAGACTTTGAGAAAGAAACTGAAGAGATCGAGCCCAATCTGGACCCCACAAAATCACTTGTCGGAGATGCCGTGGCCATGGATATGTTTCGTCTTGAAGCTCGTCTCAAGAATGTCCAAGGATACATCATTCGGCCGAGGTCTGCTTTCGAGAAGATCGACAAGGATCTGTGGCCTGAAGACTCCCTCCAGACTGACCTTGAGTCTATGATGACTCGCCTCAATGAAATTCCCAATCGAGTGCAAGAGTGGAAGAAATCTGCTGCCCGCTATGGCGCTGACGTGGCACTTTCACTCGTCAGGATTCATTGCAAGGAGGCCAGAGAGGACAAACTGAAGGATCTCCGAGTGACCAACACAAAGAAACTTAAGTTTGAAGATTTCATGGAGACTTTCATCGAAGCTGCCACCCGGATTGCCAACGGAATTGACCTGGACACCTTTGTCGAGCCCTCAAGCCCTACTGGAGCTTGAACAAGTACTTTGCTTTCAGTAAAAACTTTATTTGCCTCGGTATGCTGAGTGATGGTGTAACCGGTTAAACTGCGTTCAGGCCTTAAGCCCGAGAACTTCCCTTCGCGCGAACAAGTTTTGGCTGCGCTCGAGATTCTAGTCTTACTCGCGTTTTGCTTTCCGACATTTTGCCTGGCTGAATTTATTTAATTCTCGAATGGAATAGGTGTTCTGCACTCGTAAGAATTAAGGACTTAGGAGAAGGCTGGTTCACAGCTAAGTTTCCGAGTGTATTGCATGTTAGTTTTTAACTTAGGTGAAAACTGGTTCACGGCTAAGCCCCCGAGAGAGAGGATCACTCTTCACTCGGAGAAGTTTTAGACTTAGGCGAAGACTGGTTCGCGGCTAAGTCTCCGAGTGTATTGAATGCTATACACTCGGAAGGGTTTTTAACTTAGGCGAAGCGGATTCGCAGCCAAGCCCCCGAGAGAAAGGATTGCTCTTCACTCGGAGAAGTTTTAGACTTAGGCGAAGACTGGTTCGCTACTAAGTCTCCGAGTGTATTAAATGTATACACTCGGAAAGGTTTTTAACTTAGGCAAAACGGATTCGCAGCTAAGCCCCCGAGAGGGAGGATTGCTCTTCACTCGGAGAAGTTTTAGACTTAGGCGAAGACTGGTTCGCGGCTAAGTCTCCGAGTGTATTGAATGCTATACACTCGGAAGGGTTTTTAACTTAGGCGAAACGGATTCGCAGCTAAGCCCCCGAGAGAGAGGATTGCTCTTCACTCGGAGAAGTTTTAGACTTAGGCGAAGACTGGTTCGCGGCTAAGTCTCCGAGTGTATTGAATGCTATACACTCGGAAATGTTTTTAACTTAGGCGAAACGGATTCGCAGCTAAGCCCCCGAGAGAGAGAGGATTGCTCTTCACTCGGAGAAGTTTTAGACTTAGGCGAAGACTGGTTCGCGGCTAAGTCTCCGAGTGTATTGAATGCTATACACTCGGGAGGGTTTTTAACTTAGGCGAAACGGATTCGCAGCTAAGCCCCCAAGAGAGAGAGGATTCCTCTTCACTCGGAGAAGTTTTAGACTTAGGCGAAGACTCGTTCGCGGCTAAGTCTCCGAGTGTATTGAATGCTATACACTCGGGAGGGTTTTTAACGTAGGCGAAACGGATTCGCAGCTAAGCCCCCGAGAGAGAGGATTGCTCTTCACTCGGAGAAGTTTTAGACTTAGGCGAAGACTGGTTCGCGGCTAAGTCTCCGAGTGTATTGAATGCTATACACTCGGGAGGGTTTTTAACTTAGGCGAAACGGATTCGCAGCTAAGGCCCCGAGAGAGAGAGGATAGCTCTTCACTCGGAGAAGTTTTAGACTTAGGCGAAGACTGGTTCGCGGCTAAGTCTCCGAGTGTATTGAATGCTATACACTCGGAAGGGTTTTTAACTTAGGCGAAATGGATTCGCAGCTAAGCCCCCGAGAGAGAGAGAGAGGATTGCTCTTCACTCGGAGAAGTTTTAGACTTAGGCAAAGACTGGTTCGCGGCTAAGTCTCCGAGTGTATTGAATGCTATACACTCGGGAGGGTTTTTAACTTAGGTGAAACGGATTCGCAGCTAAGCCCCCGAGAGAGAGGATTGCTCTTCACTCGGAGTAATTTCTGAATGCAAAATTGTGTGATCGGAATCGACAATAAGCTGCGGAAGTCATAACTTAACAAGCGGCATTTTCTGGAGTACTCTTATTACATCAAAACGGCTCGGTCATCAAGTATAAAAGCGTCGAAGCAAATCTGCGTTCCAAGCGCGTGGCTCATCAATATTCTTCTGCAAGTTGAAAAGATGGTACGCTCCGCTGTTCAGCACCTTGGTGACGACGAATGGGCCTTCCCATGCTGGGGCCAACTTGTGGGGTCGCTGCTGATCCACTCGGAGCACCAGATCACCTTCGTGGAACGAACGGCTCTTGACGTGTCTAGCATGGAAGCGGCGTAGGTCTTGTTGATATACAGTCGACCGGATCAGGGCCATCTCTCGTTCCTCCTCTAGGAGATCCACTCCATCTTGTCTTGCTTGTTCAGCTTCGTCTTCAGAGTAAAGATCCACTCGGGGAGAATTGTGAAGGACGTCACTTGGCAAAACGGCTTCAGCTCCATACACAAGGAAGAAAGGAGTGCGCCCAGTCGACCGGTTAGGAGTCGTCCTCAAGCTCCACAGAACAGACGGTAATTCTGTGACCCAGGCTCCAGCAGCATGATCAAGATCTCGCATGAGCCGAGGTTTCAATCCTTGGAGGATAAGGCCATTAGCTCGCTCGGCTTGACCGTTCGACTGGGGGTGCGCAACGGATGCGTAATCTACCCGAGTGCCTTGAGAAGAACAAAAGTATCTGAACTCTTCCGAGTCAAAGTTGGAGCCATTGTCTGTAATGATACTGTGGGGTACACCATACCGGAACGTTATCTCTTTCATTAACTTGATAGCAGTGCGGGCGTTCAGCTTCTTGATGGGTTTAGCTTCAATCCACTTAGTGAACTTGTCGACTGCAACCAGTAAATGAGTAAATCCACTCTGGCCTGTTCTAAGGGGTCCAACCATATCCAAGCCCCACACAGCAAACGGCCAGACGAGTGGAATAGTCTTCAAGGCAGACGCAGGTTTGTGTGACAGGTTCGAATAAAACTGGCACCCTTCGCAGTGATCGACAATATCTTTAGCCATCTCATTGGCGCGCGGCCAGAAGAAACCAGCCCGGTATGCTTTGGCAACAATCGTCCTAGAGGACGCATGATGACCACAAGTTCCCGAGTGAATCTCTTCCAGAATCAATCGACCTTCTTCAGGAGAAATACACCGCTGAGTCACGCCAGTCACACTTTCCCTATAGAGTTGCCCATCCATAACGGTAAAAGCCTTGGATCTGCGGACTATCTGTCGAGCCTCATCTTCATCATCTGGGAGTTCTTTCCTAAGAATGTACGCAATATAAGGTACAGTCCAGTCGGGCGTAATCACCAAAATCTCCATGACCAAATCAATGACAGCGGGGACATCGACTTCATTCGGATCAGAGGCACTTTTCGCTTGCGGGGGCTCTTCAGTGAAGGGATCTTCCTGCACCGAAGGAGAATGAAGGTGCTCGAGAAATACATTGGTGGGGACAGGCTTCCGAGTGGATCCAATCTTTGCCAGCTCATCTGCTGCTTGGTTCTTCACTCGCGGAACATGATGAAGTTCCAACCCCTCGAATTTCTTCTCGAGTTTCCTTACTGCATTGCAGTATCCAGTCATAGCGGGGTTCCTGACATCCCACTCTTTCATCACTTGGTTAACCACCAAATCAGAGTCGCCATATACCATCAGGCGCCGGACGCCGAGTGAAATGGCCATACGCAACCTGTACAGGAGTGCTTCATATTCGGCTTCGTTATTGGAGGAATCAAAGTGAATCTGCAACACATAACTGAGTCTGTCGCCTTTTGGAGACACCAATACTACACCAGCACCAGACCCATTCAGCATCTTGGAGCCGTCAAAGAACATGGTCCAGTGTGCCGAGTGAAGTTGGATTGGCTGCTGCTGCTCGGTCCATTCGGCAAGGAAATCAGCCAGAGCTTGAGACTTGATCGCTTTCTTCGCTTCAAATTTGATATCAAGATAAAGGAGCTCGATAGCCCATTTGGCCACTCGACCAGTCGCGTCTCGATTGTTGAGAATTTCAGACAACGGAGCATCACTGACGACTGAAATTGAGTGATCTTGAAAGTAGTGTGCTACCTTCTTTGCTGTCAGATATATAACATATACGAGCTTCTGGTAATGTGGATATCTTTGCTTCGAAGGAGTCAACACTTCAGAAATATAGTAGACTGGACGTTGAACTTTGTAAGCCTTGCCTTCCTCTTCCCGTTCGACAGTTAGTACTATACTGACGACCTGATTAGTGGCCGCGATGTACAATAGCAATGGCTCTTTGCTGTGCAGAGCAGCAAGCACTGGCTGGGTGGAAAGCAGGGCTTTGAGCTCGACAAACGCTGCTTCAGCTTCCGGAGTCCACTCAAATGTATCGGACTTCTTCATCAGTCGGTATAAAGGCAGTGCCTTCTCACCGAGACGAGAAATGAATCGACTCAATGCTGCCAAGCAACCTGTGAGCTTCTGGACGTCGTGCACACGCTCGGGGCTTTTCATTCGGGTGATGGCACCGATCTTTCCAGGGTTGACGTCGATTCCTTTTTCAGAAACGAGAAAACCGAGTAATTTGCCACCGGGAACACCGAAAGTGCACTTAGTCGGATTTAGCTTGATGTCATATCTCCTCAGATTGGCGAATGTTTCAGCTAAGTCAGACAATAGGTCGGAACCTTTGTGAGACTTGACAACAATGTCATCCATGTACGCTTCAACATTCCGAGGGATCTGGTCGAGTAAACATTTTTGAATCATGCGCATGAAAGTAGCGCCAGCGTTCTTCAAACCAAAAGGCATGGTGATATAACAGAAACACCCGAAAGGGGTGATGAAGGCTGTCTTTATTTCATCTGGACCAAACAGACGGATCTGGTGGTAGCCAGAGTAAGCATCAAGAAAAGATAGATGCTCGCACCCCGCAGTTGAGTCGACAATCTGATCAATGCGGGGGAGCGGAAAATGATCTTTCGGGCAGACCCGATTGATATGTTTGAAGTCAATACACATGCGTAGTGATTTGTCCTTCTTAGGGACCATGACGACGTTCGATAACCACTCGGAGTGGTAAATCTCACGTATGAATTTAGCCGTCAAGAGACGAGCCACTTCCTCTCCGATTGCTTTTCGCTTCTCTGTTGCCGACCGACGCAAGTGCTCTTTCACAGGCTTGGCCTTCGGATCAACTCTCAATATGTGCTCAGCCAGTTCCCTGGGTACACCAGGCATGTCAGCAGGCTTCCATGCGAAGATATCCCAGTTTTCACGGAGGAACTGGATGAGCTCGGCTTCCTATTTGCTGTCGAGTGTCGTCGAGATGTTGGTCGGGGAAGCAGTTAGATCTGTCGGGTGAATGTTAACTTTCTTCACTTCTCCTGCCGACTGAAAAGCTGACTCAGAAGCGGGTTCTTAGCGCGCAACAGGTCGGAAGGATCAGCGTTTTTCTTGTATTCTTCCAATTCAACCATAGCCATCTGATGATTGGCGATCTTGGAGCCCTGCTGGAGGCACTCCTCAGCCCTCTGTCGATTGCCAGTGACTGTGATTACACCCTTGGGTCCGGGCATCTTCAGCTTGAGATACACGTAACATGGTCGGGCCATGAAACGGGCATAAGCCGGACGACCAAGGATGGCGTGGTACGCGCTTTGGAAGTCCACTACTTCAAACGTCAGTTTTTCTTTGCGAAAATGCTTATCGTCACCAAACACCACGTCCAACGCTATCTGGCAGAGTGAACGGGCCTTCTTCCCAGGGATTACTCCATGGAACTGCATGTGGCTTTCACCGAGTCGGGACATCGGAATGCCCATCCCCTTGAGGGTATCTGCATATAGGATGTTCAGCCCGCTCCCACCATCCATCAAAACCTTGCGGAGTCGAGTGCCCCCCACAACTGGGTTCACCACCAGCGCCTGCCGCCCGGGGGTAGCGATATGCGCAGGGTGATCTGACTGATCAAATGTGATAGCCGTCTGAGACCACTTGAGATATGTGGGGGCAGAGGGAACCGCCATGTTAACCTCTCTGTTGATAACCTTTAGTCGACTCTTGCTCTCAACGTCAGCAAAAATCAACAGAGTGGCATTGACTTCAGGGAACTCTTCTTTCTCTTCTTCATCTTCCTTTTCAGGGTCTTTCTCACTCGACTGGCTCTCTTTGAATGACTGGATCAACAAACGGCACTGTCGAGTAGTATGCTTAGGCAATATTAAATTGCCCTCTTCATCTTTCCTCGTGTGGATTGCACACGGTACATCCATAACATCTGTACCCGACTGATTCTTTGACTTCTTGGGGATGAACTTAGCTTTGGACTTTCCTTTATTCTTGCTTTGTGCCACTAGGGCGGCCGCTTCTGCCTGAGCAGGAGGATCAGCTTTGCGCTTCTGTTTCCGACTGGAATTTCCACCTGCATCATTATCGACTATTTTTTCTTTACCGCTTCGGAGGCGGTCTTCTTCTTCTCCATTGGCGTACCGAGTGGCGATCTCCATCATCTCGCTTAGAGAAAAATCACCCTCGCGACCAAACTTCAGATAGAGCTCTCTGTATCTAACACCAGCCTTGAAGGCACAAACAGCCTGATGTTCGGAAAAATTCTCCACCGTGTGATGTAAGGTGGACCAGCGCTGAATGTAGTCTCGCAAGGTCTCATTGGGCTTCTGAACGCAGTGCTGCAAATCAATCAAACCAGCCGGACGTTTACAGGTGCCTTCAAAGGTTCTGATAAACACTCGGGCCAAATCCTCCGAGCAATAGAATCTAGAGGGAGCCAGACGATTCAACCAAGCTCTGGCCGAACCATCTAACATCAGGGACAAATGCTTCATGGCTATGTTGTCGTTACCTCCACCAATCTGCACAGCCACTCGGTAATCATCCAACCATGTCTCGGACTTTGACTCGCCAGAAAACTTGCTAATTCCAGCCGCCAACCTGAACTTGGGGGGAATCTCTGCAGAGCGAATGGCTCTGCTAAAACACTCGGGCCCTGAAACAACAGCACTGCTTCCACTCGGATAGTCTCCGTTATAACCATCCCTGTGGGCTCTGCCTCTGTCGACCCGCCTTTGAGCAAGGACATCTCTCGCGTCAAATCCGGGATTCCGCTCATCACCGAATGGGCGCCTATCATCATTGTGCCGGGGCACATACGAACCACTCCGCGGAGGTGAAAACACTTGACGGCGGTCATCGCGGTGATAACGGGGAGCGAACTGATCTTGCCCCTGATCTCTGTACCGATCGTCACGGTAGCCTCCACCCCTGTGATGCGGAGGTGACCCCGGACTGTGGGCCGACTGAACTATTTCAGCCCTGGAAGAATTGCTATGTAACCTATTTTGTGACTGAGAAACAACAGCGTTATGCTGCTGCACTGCCTCGAGCAACGTTCTGATCTACTACAAGCCTCTCCCAGCCTCCGACCGAGACGGCTGGATAGAATCTGCAATCCTAGCTGCAGCTGCAACATTCAACACTGGAGTACGGAACACCTCGACGTTATTTCGAGATCCACTCGGAAACAACTGTCGCTGATGTCAATTGGGACGTGGTGGACGTTGTCGAGCACGCTCGTCGAGTGCCTCTTGCATCTCTTTGAGTCGAAGGCGAGTGGCCTCCATGGCCTGGGCCTCAGCAGTCGCACCGACGATGGGAGTATGGAGAACATCCTCATACCGGCGCTGCTGTTCATTCGACGTTCCACCAATCTCGCGCCTGGTGTGGTTGAAGCCAGGCGGCAGACTCGGATGAGAGCCAGCCATAAGAACTTCAGCCGCAGGATCGCAGCTCTCGCACTCGGAAGGAACGTCAGACCGATCTGACGCCGAGTCAAACACGCCGCAAAGTGCCTCGGCGGGCTCGATGGCTGCAATTTGCGGGGACGAAGCCTGGCGGGCCGCCGCATGTCGCACCCAACGCTGTAGCCACGAACGACCAGATCGCTAGCGGCGTCGAACAGCGCAGAGGGCTGACACATACGGGGTTGACGGCTGAAGGAGAAGGACGCCACAGGAGCTTGCGCAGAAGTGCGTCGCTCCACGCATCGGGAGCGCCTCTACATCTAGAGGCGCTTCCTGGAGCCATGCCGAATCGTCGGCGAGGAAGGTGAGCGCTCCGAGACGGATCTCGCGGCCCAGGAACAAATCACCACCGGAAGACATGACGCAGGGAAACAAATGCAACCTCGCCGGAAGTCGCTTAGACGCATGCCCCACGGTGGGCGCCAACTGTCGTGGGAACGAGCCTGACAGTAGAAGGTAGGGGTACGTAAGGAGAGGGCAGAGTCCTAGCTACGGCGAGATTGTACACAAGAATGTATGAGTTCAGGCCCCTCTCGTGGAGGTAAAAGCCCTACGTCTCAGGTGCTCGGGAGCTTCTTGTCGAGTGTAATATGTGTATAGTTACAGGGGGTGCGAACCCTTGTGCCAGAGGGAAGGGGTGGCTTATATAGAGTGCGCAGCCCCTCATAAGTGTCCGGCATCTAAGGGTCAGATCGTGGTCGTAAAAGACGTACGTTACTGGTAACGTACACCATAAATGCTATTAAAGGTCTTGATGAATGCTTGCCCGTTAGCCTCCCTAGGGTGACTTCTGGGCTTCTGTGGTCGACTGTCTTCTGGTCCTTCCGAGTAGAAGGTAAGCGTCGAGTGAAAGGTACCTCCGGGTGTATATTGTCGAGTGATTCATGCTTCTTGGCGATTTCAGTCGGAGACTTCCTCGTAGCCCTTAAGCTTTCTGGGGCAGTGTCCTTAGGTAGGGTATGTAGGTCAGGCCTATGACCCTACCCTAGGTACATATCCCCATCAGGGGTGGACGCATGGTCCGCCGGTCGATGGGCGCGAGGCGCTGCCGGAGACAGACGCGGGGGTCCGCCGGCTGATGTGCGCGTGGCGCTGCCGAAGGCGGACGCGGAGTCCACCGGCGGATGTGCGCGTGGTGCTGCCGAAGGCGGACGCGGAGTCCACCGGCGGATGTGCGCGTCGCGCTGCCGAAAACGGACGCGGGGGTCCACCGGCTGATGTGCGCGTGGCGTTGCCGAAGACGGACGCGGGGGTCCGCCGGCTGATGTGCGCGTGGTGCTGCCGAAGGCGGACGCAGAGTCCACCGGCTGAAGGGCGCGAGGCGCCGCCGGAGGCGGCCGCGGGGGTCCGTCGGCTGATGTGCGCGTGGCGCTGCCGAAGGCGGACGCGGGGGTCCGCCGGCTGAAGGGCGCGAGGCGCTGCCAGAGACGGACGCGGGAGTCTGCCGGCTGATGTGCGCGTGGCGCTGCCGAAAACGGACGCGGGGGTCCGCCGGCTGATGTGCGCGTGGCGCTGCCGAAGGCGGACGCGGGGGTCCGCCGGCTGAAGGGCGCGAGGCGCTGCCGGAGACGGACACGGAGTCCACCGGCTGAAGGGCACGAGGCGCTGCCGGAGACGGACGCGGGGGTCCGCCGGCTGATGTGCGCGTGGCGCTGCCGAAGGCGGACGCGGAGTCCACCGGCTGAAGGGCGCGAGGCGCTGCCGGAGACGGACGCGGGGGTCCGCCGGCTGATGTGCGCGTGGCGCTGCCGCAGGCGGACGCGGGGGTCCGCTGGTTGATGTGCGCGTGGCGCTGCCGAAGGCGGACGCGGAGTCCACCGGCTGAAGGACGCGAGGCGCTGCCGGAGACGGACGCGGGGGTCCGCCGGCTGATGTGCGCGTGGCGCTGCCGAAGGCGGACGCGGAGTCCACCGGCTGAAGGGCGTGAGGCGCTGCCGGAGACGGACGCGGGGGTCCGCCGGCTGATGTGCGCGTGGCGCTGCCGAAGGCGGACGCGGGGGTCCGCCGGCTGATGTGCGCGTGGCGCTGCCAAAGGCGGACGCGGGGGTCCGCCGGCTGATGTGCGCGTGGAGCTGCCGAAGGCGGACGCGGAGTCCACCGGCTGAAGGGCGCGAGGCGCTGCCGGAGACGGACGTGGGGGTCCGCCGACTGATGTGCGCGTGGCGCTGCCGAAGGCGGACGCGGGGGTCCGCCGGCTGATGGGCGCGAGGTGCTGCCGGAGACGGACGCGGGGGTCCACCAGCTGATGAGCGCGAGGCCCTGTCGGGAGTAGCCTCCGAGCCTCCGAGCGAGGAAGGTCCTCATGGAAATGATCGTGCAAAAGGCAGGTTAGTCGGCACAGATATATCAAATATTTGATTTTGGTGGTGCAAGTTTATGCAGAGGGTGCCGACTCGGTTTCGTCTGAGCCCCCTTCAGTCTTTTTCATGTTCTCCGCTCTTTGGCTTTTGCTCTTGATAGCCGGACAGCCGGGAGCCGGTCTGTAGCTGAGGCGAAGAGTGGGCCGCGGAATGGAGCGTACAGTACTCGGACTCTGGGAGGAAACTCGACCGAGTAGATACGCACAAATGAATGACCAGATCGTCCAAGCCGTTTTCTCCCGGGACGCTTTTCGCGTGTGGTGACCTTCAGCTTTTGCTCTCGCTAGTCGGACAGCCGCGGTGCGGTCTGTAGCTGAGACAAAGAGTGGGCCTTCGGCCCCATGCACGCTACTAAGCCGTCCATGGGTATGAACGCATCGGGCTAAACGGTCAACCCCCGGGCCGAGGCTAGCTGGCGCCGGGGTGAACGTTGCAGTAGTAGAAACAAATGCGGAGACGGCCCCCGAGGATCGCTCGAGGTATCTGTTTGTGCATACGCCGCGAGGGTGTGAGGGTGGAGATCTCACATTGCTTTTTTGGTGCCGACGAGGCGGTTTTTGTCGATGTCGGCCAGCGCGGCTTGTAGCCGACGTGGTCCGGCTGATGCGCGCGAGGCGCCGCCGGGCGCGGACTTGGAGTCCGCCGGCTGATGGACGCGGAGCCCTGCTGGGCGTGGACGCGGAGTCCACCGGCTGGCGGTTTCCAGCGGGGGCGCGCCAGCGCACCCGCTGGGTGCAGCCTCCGAGCCTCCGGGCGACTCGAAGATTCGGGCGGAGGGTCTTTGCTGTTGCTGAAGCGGATAGTGGCGTTGAGGACGCCGGGCGTGAACGTGGGGACCGTCGACCGATGGGCGCGGGGCCTTGTCGAGGGCGGACAAGGGGTCCGCCGGCTGTTGAGCGCGAGGCGCTGCCGAGGGCGGACGCGGGGTCCGCCGGCTGTTGAGCGCGAAGCGCTGCCGAGGACGGGCGCGGGGTCCGCCGGCTGGTGTGCGCGGGGCACTGCCGAGGGCGGAGGCGGGGTCCGCCGGCTAGTGGGCGTGAGGCCCAGCCGAGGGCGGACGCGGGGTCCGCCGGCTGACGAGCGCGGGACGCCGCCGGGAGTGGCTTTCAAGCCTCCGGGCGAGGGGGTTCGTTGCATTTTTTACGCCGGCAGTTGTTGCTGATGACGGCCGGCGCGGCTTTCTCCGAGCGAAGCGCGCCGGCGAGCGAGTCGGTGTGTCGGCGCACCCGCTGGGTGTGGGAGCCCGACCGGCTGAGCGCCGGGGCGGCCGGGCTAGCGTCGAGGCAGGTGGGCAGGCCAGCCGGTCGGACGAGGCCATGCAGCCGGGCATGCAGGCGGCCAGGCCTTATACGTAGGTACGTACCATGCATGCACTCATGCTTTTTTTTTTCCGGGGCAGCCGGCCGAAGCGGAGCAGGGGAGCCAGTGCTCGCGTGCGGGGCCTGCCGGCGGGCGCTCAGACCCGGCCGCGGGGGGAGCAGGAGCCGGAGCCGGAGCCGGCGGCCGCGCCTCGGCCGCGGGCGGA
Organism: Elymus sibiricus; assembly: GCA_039707655.1. Lineage (NCBI taxonomy): Eukaryota > Viridiplantae > Streptophyta > Magnoliopsida > Poales > Poaceae > Elymus > Elymus sibiricus. The sequence goes on along the minus strand of CM077665.1, from coordinate 40,946,739 downwards.
GCCGGAGCCGGCGGGCGCAGCGCGAGGCGGGGGCCGGGGCCGCAGCCGGGCGGAGAGGCGGCAGCCGGCGCCGGCCGAGGACGGGCGCGGGGGCGCGGCCACCGCGGCATGCCGTGCCGAGGACGCGGCCGGCCGGCGGCGAGCGGCACGCGGAGCAGGACACGCGGCCACGAGGGAGCGCGCAGGCGGGGGGGCGCTGAGGGATGGTGCTGAGCAGCCGGCGACGGTCGGAGCCGGACGCACAGGAGTCTGGAGCGGCGCAGGGGGCCCGGGACGGCGCAAGGCGAGGCGGATGCCGCGACACGGCCGGGAGCGGGACCGAGCCCCGAAGCCGGGGGGACGAGGCGGCGCTGCCGGAGCCGGCGGGGCAGAGCAGCCGGCCGGAGCCGGCACGCGGGCGGGCGGAGCCGACCGGGCGAGGCGGCGAGCGGGCAAGGGCGCCCGAGGCCGGCCGCGAAACGGCGCAGCAGGTGGGCGCGACTGGGCCGCAGCCGGCTCGGACGGCAAACCAGAGGGATGGGCGTGGCGCGGGGCGACGGTGAGGAGCCGGCACGCAGAGGTGGAGGACCCGGAGCCGGCGCGGGCCGGCCGCGCGGACGCGGAGGAGCGGAGCACGCAGGCGGAGCAGACGCGGGGCGTGGCGCGGAGTCGTACGCAGAGGCGCGCGAGGGCGAGGAACCGGCGCGCGGGGCGGCGATGCGGCCAGCCGGTGCGCGAGAGGCCGGGCTGGCGTGGCGGAATAGGTGCGCGGGGCGGAATCGGTGCGCGGGGCGCCCGGCCGCTGGCAGAGGCGGAGCCAGACGGAGCAGGCGAGCCGGCGCGGAGGACCGGACGCCTGGTGCCGGAAAGGCGAGCCGGACGGCTGGCGCACGCGCGCGTGGAGGAGGGCAGAGGTGAGCCGGGGCGGCTGAGTGTACGCACGAGCGGATCGGAGGCGAGCGGAGCAGAGGCGAGCGCTGCATGCATGCGCAGACGGGGAAGAGCAGAGGGTGGGCGCCAGCGTGGTTGCCCGCCTGCGTGGACACGAGCCAAGGTAGCTAGCTAGCTAGCTAGCTAGCTGGGCATGAGTGCGTGCACACACAAAGGCGGAGGAGCTCGGGACAGCCACGGAGCAGGGCGGAGCTGGTGGCGCACGGCGGGAGCTCCGGTGGCGCAGGTGGCCCACTGGCGTGGAGGGGTTCCCGGGAAGGAGCTCGGGCACGAGCCACTCGCGGCCGCGGTGGGCGCCGCGGGCAGAGATCTGGCCGCGGGACATCGGGCGCCCGCGTCCCGGACGAAGCGGAGCTCCCTCCTGGCGATGCGAGGTGGAGGAGCAGACCGACTGCGAGTCGCGGCGGCGCGAGGGCTGCGGGCGCGCGGCCGGAGCGGCGACGAAGCGCGCCGGCAGCGGCTGTGGGCGCGGACGAGCGGCGGGGCGCCGCGGGCGCACGGCCGGGGCAGCTGTGGGACGCGCGGACGACCGCACCGGAGCGAGATGCGGTGCGGGGCACGGGCCCCGGGGGCGAACGCCGGCGGAGGGACGGCGTAGACGCCGCGGTGGTGGAGACGAAAAGGGCAACGCCGACGACGAGGACACGCCGTCCCGCGCGGCCGCTCCGGGGGCGGGTCGATGTCGAGCCCCCGTGCGCTACCGGAGAGATGGCGCGACGCCGCGGCGGTGATGACGAAGATGGTCTCGCCCGGACCGCGAAACCAGCAGCAGCAGGCCCCACGGTGGGTGCCAACTGTCGTCGTTTTCTCACAGGGGGTGCCGCGAGGACGGCAGATGCCATGGGATGGCTTAAGAGGTGAGAGCAAGGCTGCCGTGGAAGATCCGGGACGGGTATGCGCATAGCACGCGGTGGTTTACCCAGGTTCGGGGCTCTCCGGAGAGATAATACCCCTACTCCTGCATATCTGTATATATGTGGTATATCTGGTACAGAGTTGCTCCTGAAGCTGTATTAGAGGAGGAAGAGGGAGCCGGCTGCTCCCTTCCTGGTCTCACATGCATGCATGCGTGGGCATGAGTGGGAGAGAGAGAGAGAGGATAGGAGGAGCTCCCGTGAGTATGTGTGTGTGGTGGAGCTTGGGCATGTATGCCCGTGGGTGTCCATCCTCCTGGATGGATGGATGAGGCTCCCTCTTATAGTGGGAACTAGCTTTGGATGTAAGCTAGGTGGGAGTGGGCATGGTGGGTGGTGGCCCGCCTACCAACTACACTATTGGGGATGTCATGCGAGGTGACATGCTACACAGGCTATAGTGCGCCACTATTGCTCAGCAGTGCACAGGTACCGCCGTCTTGTCCAGGTCGCGTCGGATGTGATGCTGCGGTTGACTTCGGGCCAGCCGGCTGGCAGGCGCAACCGGCAGCCGGCCGAGTGGAGCAGTCGGCCCGGGCGGGCGGGCACCCCGTCCGTCTTGCCGTCTTTGGGGTACCCGGGGGTCATCCCCCCGATAAGCTTATCTTCAGCTTATTTCCACAGGAGCTTATATCCACAGCATAGCTCAAAAGAACTGGCCCTAAGCCGCAGTGATGTTTTGCTAAAATTGTGCAAGTTTGATACAATCACCTAGCTAGGATCATGCGTTTGTTCATGGATCAGCATTGAAATGCACACCAGCCTTGACCCTAAGAAGAGATCTGCTCCTGTATAAATTAGGTAGTGCAAACCAATGTTTTGGATCCCGAATGGTACTTTTTTCTCGAGGGGGGGCGGTAAACTCGGTTACCACGGTAACCGCGAATTACCGAATAAAATTCGGGCGAAAATTTAAATTTAAATTTGAATTCAAATATATTTAGACAAAAATACATAAGTTTTGAACAGAGAATATTCGCTTAACTAGCATTAGCGCATTGGTCACCGATCTGCTCCACTACCACGCAAATGCAGGTCGCGAGTTCGACTCTCGCAGGCCCTTATTTTTTTTAGAAATTACAGTAAACAGTGTGGCGTGCATTCTTCAAAAATAAAAAGTTAAAAGAGCTTATGCCTGTCCTCTAACTCATGACTTGCAGTTGCTCGTCGAAGATCGTTACCACTAGGACGCTAGTAAATACGTGTTCTGGGTAAAGACATACCTTTTTTAACTAGACGCTAGGAGTTTAAATTCAAAATTTTCAAATTGTTCGAAATTTTCTGCTCGGTATGCATAATTATCGTGGGGGAGCGGGAAACGCGGTTACCGGGCGGTAACCGAATTTACCGCCCGGTAACCAAAACATTGGTGCAAACTCACTGACTATACCGGTGGACGGCGGTGGTTATGAACTCGTGATCGGCTCGTGCAAACTCACCCCCCTTTTGTTTGGCTGCCGGGCAATGATGCCTTGATTTATGGCAAGTCGTCGTTGACCTTTTAAATGTCAGTACTTGAATTTATTGTCCAAATTATAACGTACTGTACCTCAAGCCCCCCTCTACTACTAATTGGTACCGTATAAGTCCGTAACAGATCTACGGAATCTAGCAAAACTACATATTGTGGAATTACCTTTTTGAGGTAAATCATGTGTATGAAATGTAAGTATCCAATTCAAATGTCTCTGAAGACATTTCGCATGCACCCACCGACAAAAAGCGTCGTGGCATAGGGGTATAGGCATACCGGCGGCGTCAGCGGTTATCCATCTCAAAACCAACAATCATGGGATCTTTACATGAACCACAAACGGATGGCTGATTTCAACAGCTTCATTTTGGCACTTATATGGGGCCTATTATTTATAACTGGGGGAATCCTTACCGATAGACACGCAAAGGGCTCCTCTCGCGCCATCGCTAAAAAACCTGATCGTCTTTACTCCTCTCGCCGCTGCCACGGGGTGCCGTCGGGCAAAGCACGTGCAGTGCCAGCGGCGGTGGATACATCCTTCTGAGATGTGGTGCTCAGGTGGAGCGCATGATATTGCAGGGAGGACCTGTTGCTTCGCGTGCATTGGTGGCTGGTTCGAGCTGGCCACCTTTGGCAGCAACCCGGCCTAGCCTAGTCATTGGTGAAATGGGCTCCGCAACAAGATCCTGGGCGGCGGTGGGTCTTAGGTTGTCTTAGAGTCTTTGGTAGGGAGGCGAGACGACGGCGCAATCCCTCTGTAAGAATAATGTTATGCCCTTCCTATCCATGTTTCATTGTTGTGTTTAGCGCTGGCAGAAGGCGTATGGAGGCGTGTCTTCGGCGGGTCTTCTGAGATCCAGTCGGTTTAGGTTTTCGTGGATCCGTCTGGATTAGATAGACTTTTGAGGTCTTCGAGGTTTCTACGGGGCCTTATTGGCGTTATCTTATCCGGGGCGGCAATATGTGAATCTCTGGGTATACATTGAAGAATTCTTGGCCGTTGCTTCTGTAAGCTCATGGGTTGACAAAATTTTGATCTATGCTCATGGCGTGTCATCGGTGATGCATGACGAGGAAGAATTCGGCTGCACTGTTTCGAATATAATTTTAATATTTTGTATAGACAAGTTTATAAGGACTTGTGTTACTTAATGTATGCCCTTAGGGCATCTCCAACGCTGACCCGTAAATTCATTCCCGCATTCGTTCGCAAACACTGATGCGTTAGGAAGCCATCCAATGTTATCATGTATATGTCCGTCAGTAAAGGGCAATTTCAAATTCAAATAAAGTCTGATCCCTAGCGCGGATCACATGTCCGATCACAACAAAAATGAGGCAAGTATGCTTAACTTTTACATGCCCGGTAACAAAAGAATATCAGTTTGGCAGTCCGTGCAGAAAATTGAGATTTTCTGCCCTGCCGGACCGGCAATCTGAGCCTCCACGCTCAAGGTGCCGCCGCTACCGCATATACAACCTCCACCTCCGCCTCAGTCGCCTCCTCCTCGTCCCTGTCCGCCGCCTCCAACTCATCTTTCTACCGCTGCAACATCTTGTAGCGTACGGCTTGCACGATCATCCTTGCGTCGACATCCAAAGACTTCAAATTCAAGGACAACATCTTGGCGACCTCTGTATCGGTTGCGATCTTCACCTTCTTTTCTTCGTTCTCTGCGCCATAAATCAGATCGAGGCTAGTGGCCAACCATGCGTCACACAACAACTCATTCTCCCGCATGTTGAAGCTTTCTCCTCTACCCTTCTCCTTTGGAACACCGGCAAAATCATCCGGATCATCGTCCTCGCCCTCCTCCTCCAAATCCTCCTCGTTCGCCTACTGATGTTGTGTGCCCATGCCAGTCTAGGTGTAGGATTGTTGCGTATCGGTCTGGGTATAGCCCTGCTGGGTGTGGGTGTAGTTGCCGGACTAGGTGGGATTCGAGTCTTTCACCTGCCAGTCCTCATAACCACCTCCTCCTACGAATTCGTTGTGCGTGATGTCGAACACCTCTCTGTCCGTGTCGTATGCCTTCTCCCCCGCTTTAGGCATAGTAGAGAACAGCGTGCGGGCACCCATGTGCTCCCCGCCCGCCCTTGCCCGGACGAGCTACGACAAGGAAGACACCGAGAAGAGTAGCAGTGTCGTGTTTATGACAACGATGTAAGGCACTTGCCCGGCGGCGGTTGTTATGAACTTCCTACCGAGCTGCTGGGTTGCGGGGAAAACATGGTCCGAACCGCGCGGCGGGCGGACACATACACGCGTTGGATGGCTTCAGGGGGTCGAACCGCACGGTTCGGAGGTATGCAGGTGGTGTGAGGGTCCGCATTAAAGATGCTCTTAGTCCTTTTTTGCAACGACAACAACAAAATTATAACTGGACCAGATGGACAAGGAGGTCTGACCAGAATACCCTTTTTCTTTTGTTCATATATATATCCGAACGTAAGGATGTGAATCGTTTGGTGGACAGAAGCGTCATTGTTAATTAGCAAAATCATGGACAATCGTAGTCGTAGCGGCCGTCTAAATATAAATTTACCGTCGTGCTTATGTCATGCGATCCCTGGAGATCGTGTGTTGTATTGTTTGTCCCGGTGTGTGGTCTCCATTGGCCACAAATGGAAATGATCTCACGGCTTCATTTAAGGTAGCCATATACAGGCGTTTCGTCAAACCTCGCGTTGACTTTATTACCTGCACACGTCAGTCAGAGTAATTTTCCTTTTTGGATTTAGCTTGGGTGGATTTGTCAGTGCTCATGCTCATAAGACAGAGTTAATTTGCACATGTGGCAGTCGCGCTGGACACCTGGCCCATCGACACGTCCGTCTCCCTCTGGAAAGCGCCTCAACAGCGGGTAGTATTAAAACTCGAGGTGTAATCTCGCTTTTGCTTTGTGTCTCCATGAAATGATAGGGAAAGTCTTGTGGATTATCTGCTGGAGTACGTGCTTTGATTTCGTGATCTTTCAGTGGAAAATGTCAAGACTAATCACACGGGGTGTCGGCACGTGGCTGGGGTGGATTTGTCAGTGCTCACTATGCTCATCTCTTGATCATCCGTCCACTTTGCAAGAACCAGCCTCTTTGTAGCACATGCATGCGCCGATCTGATCACTGATTAGTGGCTCAGTGCAACATGCAACTTAACTTGATTGGTATACCGGATAATTAATTAACAGTGGTCAATATCGTGCACGTCATAATCTAACACAACTTGCATTCAAGCTCCATGCATGGCCTCGGCACGAATCGTAGTAGTCGGTGCAGATCCCTGTCAAGCAGATTTGTACTGTATTTTCTACGTACTGCTGCTGCTCCCTTTGGGACAGAAGTCACGTACGAGTTGTCAATTTTTATAGAAATTTAGAACGCGTTATCACCTTTATGTTTTATTTGGAGAGAATTATCACCTTTATGTTCTTTTCGATACACATCAGGCGCTGACACGCCAGTGCAGAATACTTCCCCCCCCCCCCCCCCCCCCCCCCTCCCAATTCAAAATTCAGATCTCACACTCTCAGTGTTTTGTACAAAACGACGCAAAATTTTGGTTATGATGTTCTTGGATTCCGATGTATCCACTTTCTCATACTTAGCAAAAACATGTTTCTAAGTTTCAAAAAGTTCCAAAAAAACATCATGCGGATATGTGTCAGGTCGAAAGGTACCCATGTAAAATTCCAGAAAGTAATACGTTGATTTGTGACCTGCATGAAAAATAAGAAATGAGAATAATATAATTGAAGTTTTGAAACATAAACTGCAGCACTACCATTTTCTACTTTTTACCCTTACATGATTAATTTTTAACCAATAACTATGTGTATGGCAGTTTTCTTGAACTTTAGAAAATATACAAATATGTTCTTTTCTTAGTTTTATGAAACGGGTTCTGATGTACCTTGGTTGAAAAATTATTTATCAGGAATGACTGCAAAAATCTGTGTTGTTGAATCAACTTACTTGGCACTGTCATTTTCTGGTTGTGATGTCTATGAGCATTTTCCATATTCACGAAAAGTAATATACATATTTTATGATTTAAAATGTTTAAATTTATGATAATCTTTCTTTTTATGAAATAAATCCTACAAATGTTGGTGCACTTGTTTGCATTACCTTTAATGATCAAATATGTTTTAAGTATTTCAATTAACAGTTTAATCACTCGGAAGCCGAATAGAGCCATCTTACTCCCTCCTCCCCATTTTGTAGGGCGTAAGCCCCTCTTGCACACGATAACATGCCCCGATAATTGTCATGGTTATAATTATGCCAATTATTTGATTATGTATTAATGTGGGCTAAATAAGTACTCCCTTCGTTCCTAAATATAAGTCTTTTAAAGGTTTCACTAGAAGACTACATACGAAGCAAAATGAGTGAATCTACACTCTAAAGTATGTCTATATACACCCGTATGTAGTCTTCTAGTGAAACCTCTAAAAAAACTTATATTTAGGAACGGAGGGAGTAGATCTACTCTACCTATCAATCGATGGGAAGTAGTATGATACTATGATAATCTTGTATCATAGTGTCTCCTTATTTTATTGATTTGTATAATTTCATCGACCTACATGGATCATGGCCCTCTTGCCTTACCAACTCGTGCGGTGAGGGAGTACCGAATTCTGATACATACTGAAATATATATTTCTTCAGAAACATAGAGTGAACTGCATTTCCTCTAGTATGTTACTTCCTCCGTCCTATTTTATAAGCCCCCCTCCCTCCGCCCCCTCGTATTTTGGATCTAATCCTGACCATATAGATTACCAGCAAAACATACGGTAAATGCCAGAAATGTTATGTTATTGGACTCGCATTCGATAGAAGTTGCTAATGGTGTTATTTTTATTACATAAAACTCGTGTTTTATAGTTAAATTTAACAAATACAAGAGGGACTAATAAATCCAAACGTAGAAAGTATTATCTAAAAAGAAATACCTACACAAGTAAATTATTCTTCTAAAGAATAGGCTCACACATAAATAGATGCTTGGGCACACTCTCATGGGAAGTTTGACCGGAATACCCTTTTCTGATATATCAAACAATCAGATACAAAATTATGTGATGGAGAGAAGCGTCCTTTTCAATTTGTAAAAATCCTACACCAATCGTTGCAGCCGTCTAAACTTTAATTTTTGCCGGCCCGTTTATATGAGCCGATCACCAGATATCAGTCCCATGCATGTGTTGGCCACAAATGGAAATGACCTCACTACTTGATCTTGTAGAGTAGCCATATATGGCGTTTCGTCAACCTCGCTTTGACTTTATTAACTATCTGCACACGTCAGACAGATCGAGCCGGCGGGAATTAATTTGCACATGTGGCAGTCGCGCTGGCCACCTGTCCCCTACACTTTTTTTTGGTCAACCTGTTCCCTACACGCTCCCTCTGGAAAGCGCTTCAAACATGTGTACTGTATTAAACTTTAGGTGTAATCTCGCTTTTGCTTTTGTATTTTGGGTTATCTCAGTAGGAAATTGGACTAATCACATGGATGTTGACACGTGGCTTGGGTGGATTTGTCAGTGCTCATCAGTCCTCTCATGATCATCCATCCACTTTGCAAAAGCGAAATCAATCAGTCTTGGTACGTACGTACTAATCAATGCTTATTCCAAGCTAAAGCTACATATACTACATATCGTTCTTTCTCTTTATTTTTTGTAAGAAGATATTGGTTGTTTTTGTATGAAAAGTAATCGCTAAACCTGCCTTTTGGTAGCACAATGCGCCGATTTGATCGCTCAGTGCCTTAGTGCAACATGCAACTTAATTTGATCATAAGCATGCAACGACACATACCGGATAATTAACAAGTGCTTCGCTTACTTTCTTAACCGTACCATGTTCAAGATCATGCACATCATAATCTTTTCTTTTTGCGAGAAGCTTCCAGTCTATTTATGATTAATCATGACAGTACAACAATCAGGTTCATGGAACACTGGAACGTGCCGAAGGGCTCCCCTTCCTCATGGAACACTTAAAGTTGAAAAGTCGCCGTGTTAAGACCCACACGCCCAACACCGTAGGAATAATGTCTCTGGCGCTGATGAAGCGAGTCGTAGATCAGAAGGATCAAACATGTGAATACACGAATAAAGACTGGATGCAAACAGATCCATCAAAGACCAACACCGATCAAATCTCACAAGATCTGACGAAGAAGACACACCTCCACACACCCTCCAACGACACTAGAACGCCATTGAAACGAGATCAAACGTCAGACATTATTCCTACCAAGAGACACCGTTGCTGCCACACAACCCAACTCAGACGCTAAAAAGAATGAGAATGGGGTTCCTCCCGCCGGCAAGGGGGGCAAGGTTCTTAGAAAAGAACCTTCACAGCTCAAAGGCCATCGAAGACGGGGCAGACCGGCGGTAGCATCAACGGGAGGAGGAGAAAACCTAATCGCGCTTGAGAACGTTTTCTTGAGGAGGAGGAAAGAATCGAGTTCTCGGTGCACGTCATGATCTAGCACACAACATGCATTCAAGTTCCCGCGTTGCGACTGCTACCAATAACCGGAATTGCATGGCCTCATGAATCGTACTACTACTAGCTAGTTGGTGCAGATCTCTTTAAAACAGATTTGTATTTTTGTACGCACGCACGCACGCATGTACCGTCCCCTTTTGGAGCACAAGTCACGAGCAGTCCATTCCGTAGAAATATGGGACGCGTTTTTATCATCTTTGTTACGTTGTTGTCGATTCATATCACGCGGTGACACGCCAACGCCAGGGCAAATTCGAACGCAGGTCTCTGTCCTTTGTGGCGAATCCCTTCCATTCCAAATGGAAGTCGTCCAATGATGGCGTGCAAGCTATGTGGAGAATGACTGCAGGAATCTGTTTTCAAGGCTGTCGGTGTCGGCATACTAGGTAGTAGTATCGTTTTTATTTTGTCTGTGTATTTTATTTTATTTTCAAAAAGGCCGAAGGACATGTATTAGATAAAACCAGCCCTTGCGATTTTTTTTTTTACAAAAATATGAAATTACGGCCGAGTCCTTGAAACAATATCAGCGTTGTCTTTCTTTTGCATACACCAGCGGCGCGACATGAGAAAAGCTCGTTGTCACCTTTGGGCCTCCGTTTCAGTCAGTGGCGGAGCTTGAGCCAAAAATGTGGGGGGGCCATGAGCTTGAGGGGGGGCAAACCTCACTATTTTTAACTGGTTTGTAGTAAAATACAGGTCTAATAAAAATAAATATAGGCTTGTTTAGTTTTGAGCTGGGGGGGCCATGGCCCAGGTTGGCCCCCACCAAGCTCCGCCACTGGTTTCAGTAGATCGATCTTGTTGAAACTCAATAGTTTGAATAAGTCGATGTAGATCAGCACACGCCGATGATCGAGACCTAGACAGTCACCATCCTGGAGAAGCTGGCACCGAGGAAGGGCAAAAGATAATCCCAACTCCACCCAGGCAGAGGAGGGGAGGGGGGCACGAACCTCACAAGTTCTCCAACAGAGTCCCATTTGGCTAAGCTTCATCAGGCGGAGAAGGAACCTGAGAACAAAAACATGCCGAGACATCATTCCAACCATAGGGTGCCGCTGAGCACCTAGACAAAATGAAGACGAAAACGAGGCCCAGGATCTTGCCTCGACTGGAGCTCTAGGCGCCCTCCCCTTTGCCAAAGAGCATCGCCGTAATGAGGACATAACGAGGACTTATTACTCACTGTCAATGGTATCATCGCTTCGCCACCGCCAGCCAGAGACTTAGGCTTAACACAAATAAAGCTATGGTAACTCAAGACTAAAGAGATAACCCAAATCCAGGTTACCCCCACCTCGTCGCTCCAGAAGGTGAAGAAAACAGGTGGTGTCGGAGCCCGTAGGAGGACATCCTAGAGCTTTTTCCTTCTTGGACGATGTGGTGGTAGCGGAGTCCCTAGGAGAATACCCTATAGCCTTTTATTTCTTGGAGGAGGAGGCGGTAGCGGAGCCCCTAGGAGGATAAACTATACCCTTTTTGTTCTTGGAGGTGGCGGCGTCTACTGTAGATTTAGGTAGTAGCATTTTCACGTGTAAAGTGGGGGGCATCGAGCGGGCAGAGGTTAGGTTATCCAGGCGATCAAGGCGAGCGGGTCCCTTTGTGTCCCACCAGCGCCGCCGCTGGTTCCCTCTCCCTCCACTAGCCGCTCCGGCGGTGGAAAGGAGGGGAACTTCGGATTTGTGCATCCTATTCTCAGTAGGTTTAGGGATTGAGGGAGTCGTTGCCGAGGCCGCCGCGACAGCGTCGCGTCTGAATAAGTTTCCCCTAGCTCCATTCGCGGACAAGCGGGTCTCTTGCCTTCATCTAGGAGCCAGCGGGGTGGGGGATCCACTGATCTCGTCGAGGTCACGACCTATGCATGGTATCTAGAGGTCGACGACAGTGATCGTTTTGGTCCTCAGATGGGTGGTGGTTGTGTGGAGAGGGAGATTTTTAATCCTTGTCGGTATGATTTTCTGCTATTGTTCTTCCTCCTTCTTTGCGCTGCTGCTGGAGAGATATCCTACTTTGCCCAGGTGGTTGGCCCGGCCGCGGCGCCGGAACCGGATTCTAGTTCTTTTTCATATGGAAGGGGCACATACAGCGGTACTCAAAACCATAGATGGCGAGGGCTGGTGCAGATGTGTTGGGAACACATGTGTGTCGTTGCTTTTCGACGCCGGAACAAAGAAGTCAAGGAGCGGCATGGCGGTGATTATATCGTGGTTGAAGATGCAGACCTGCTTTGGTCTGGATGCAAATTATTGTGTTGCAAAGGTCTCCTCGCAAGGTTTAGGAATGATGACACAAAGCTTCGGAGGTCTTCGTGTTTTACTGGTTATTTAGGGTGCCCTTTGTTATTCTGGTTTTTTATGTGTTTGTTTGGGTGTGCTTGCACGGGTTAAAGACATTGTATTATGTCGTGATTTGAATACAAGCATACCTTCTCCACACACAAAAAAAGACATCTAAAGCTGGTTTGCATACAGTAAATGAAATTTTGTAGTCAGATGTGTGAATTTCTAATCCAACATTACTATTTTTGAATTACATGCTACAGATTTTGGGTGCACCTATTCACACTACCTTTAGTTAAAACTAGCAGGCGGAAGGCGCGGCGGCACGCCGCGCCAGTGCCTCATCCCATGCATGCATGCATGCATGTTTTTTATTTTAACATGAGAAAAGAAATTATAATGGGTTTGCGGTCGAGCTGGTTGTAATGATTTATATAGAGGAAGCCTTTTTGTACATATTGTAATCATTTGATCTTTTTGTTTCGCTATTAGATTTGACTGCCGAAGATCAATTGTTAAGCGATATGCTACACCATTCACATAGGGAGTGTCTCCTTTATATGCATATCTAATGCTTGCATGGCTTCCCAGTGATCGGTGAAATAGAGAACCACTTTTTCCTCGCTCATCTCGGCAAACTTGTATAATTTGCAAGTTGGCATTATGTGGGATCTCCACCGCAACATTCAACAAATGAGACTCCAAAGAATCAACCACCTGAACATAATACTTGTTAAACATTCAAACAAAATTATGGAAATTGAATTATCACGGGATTTAGAATATGGCACCAAAAATATGGTCTAAGCAATCGTCCATACACACTACCAAAGAAGACATCTTTTGGGAAAAGAAACAAACCAATAATCAGGAGCTCTACCACTTTATCTATATGAAGGAGAGATACTAAATTCAATTCTCACTATTTCGCCCAATCCTACTCTACTTCAACGGACACCGTTGCTCCTAATGATTGAATTAATTAACATCACAGGGTTCTTCGACAACCATGTATTCAACATGACTATGAATCTTCGTCACAAGAAGCCTTGGAGATGCAACAATCCGTACGCAACTAATTCATCTATGAATGGTACATAAAAGATTTAATCACGCGAGAAAATAGTCCTGCTTTCTATGAGTTGTACTACTCATAATACGACCACATTAAGTACTTGAGATGCAATCTGGAGGTCGTTTTACTTGTAAGTTAAATGAACAAACCGACTCTTGTGGTTGAGTTCACTACGAAGATCCATAGCAAAAGCTATTCATATTTTAGTCCCGCATCGGGGCCAGCGCGAGCTCAAGGCGCCGACCTCCCATCGGCAATGGGGCCCAATCATGTTTGTCACACATCACTACTGAAGATTGACTTTTTTTCAAAAATAGAAGTTTTGGTGTCTCTTCAAATAGTCTTGGCTTCTTATCAAATGATGGCAATAGAAGAATAAATGAGTCGTCGGCAAGCCAATCTTGAACTTCATAGATTCTTGTATTATTAATTCAATGTCGAGGATGCTATGTTTGAATATTGCATAGTAAGATCACTACTTTTGATGACATTATCAGAAGGAATTTCTTATGGAAGCGTGCAAATTTAAGATTTAACAAAATTTACAGGCAGAAACCTAGTACTACAGTGGGTGATGCTAAGATACTGAAAGCCATTAAGTTAGTTTGTATTTCTTGTGCTTTATAAGTTATGTAATTGTTTTCAAATTTCATCTCTTCTATAACTTGCTTTAGTGTCATTCTATGCATTCTATCTAGTACATATGCAATGACTACTATGCAAGAAATAATTTAAGATTCTTACAGGAACAATGAGCATTGTTTATGAAATTGCAAATCAGATACTATATCATATTACATAAAAAATGACGTTCCTGAAGCGAGAGTTGTGTATTATATATTGAGAAACAACAATATCCTTGGGAGAAAACAATGCGAGTAGTTGCATCATTATCTTTTGGTGAGTCGGACTACCGGGCTGAGCAAACATAGTTCACAATCAAAGTAGTCGGGCAAATATTTGACATGCTCAAATGGTCAAGAATTATGAATTTTGTTAACTTATTGCATAAGAATGTCATAGTTCATGTCGATTGTATTAGCGTTGATGGCATAAATGAGTGATAAAAAATAAAGTAGCACATATCTTTTGGACGACATGATAATGTGAATCTTGTCCCTAATTTATGCTCATTTCGCTAATCTGTATTGATAAGGACATTCCAATTGGATGTAGTCTCTAAAATACTTTATGTATTTATTTATTGGAGTTTGTAAAAACATGGATTTACTGTGGATAGACAGAAGATTAAGTGAGTTACTTTGCGAGTAGACCTATAACTAAAATTGAAAGGATATTGAATTGTAGACAATAATAATGTGTATATGATCGTTGTATATACCAATTTAGTTATGTGTAAAATTTTATTATTTATGACCAATTTGAATTTATGAAGTAAGACTTTACAACACAAGCAGATAAAAAAACCTAATTTGTTTTCTTTTGAGCTTGTCGAATAGCGTCTTGACGCAAAAATAAATAAATTTAGAATGGTATCTCATGTTCTATGTAATATTCGTTTTCAGATATAATTTATTTGGTAATTTTGCCGGATTATTTGGAATCGTCTTGTATTTTTTTATTGAAAATACTATTCATATGAGTCACTATTCCTGCAGCAGCAATAGTTAAATACAATTACTGTTTATATTTGTCACTGGCCATCGAGAGTACTGCTTATATAAATTTACCGTTCACCTAAGATTACTGTTCATATACGATCATTATTTACAAACCAATATGTGGTTGGATGGTTAGGAGGATAGTGGTATCCCTTCCCCACCAGAGTTCAAGTCCCAACTTGACATTAATGCTCGCATTTTCCTGAATTTATTTCAGGCCTTCCGGCGATGTGCGTTCAGTGGGATGAGACGTTCCCGTCGACATGAAGGTGTACGTGCGACTTCGTTAATCTCAAGATGATGTGCCGGATCAGTGCCTCAGAGGTGCTCATAGGGGTAGGGTGCGCGTTCATAGGGGTGATGTTATGTTTGTGTATGTGAGCGACTTCCGGGTGTACAATGCTAAAAAATATGATCACTATTTATTCCGATGTACTGTTCACGTGTACAAAAACGTATCCAACGACTTTATCAATCTCAAGATGTTGTATCGGATCAGTCTCTTGAAGGTGCTCATAGATGTAGAGTGTGCGTGTTTACATTCATAGGGATGATTGTAGTGTCGTGTATGTGAGCGATTTTAATTGTACCGTGTTTCTTAAAAAATACACGATAACTATTTATACTGGTGTATTGTTTAGTTGTGCCACGTGTCGGCTCAGGAAGAGTCCCCGGCTACAACGGCGGATGCACCTGGTAGGGGCTGGCTTAGTAGCTTTAATATATTGTAATATTTGCTTCTAGATATTTTTCGGAAATGAAAGGCCGTCTTTCGGAGCTCAACGACGTGCGTAACTTTATTCATGATATGACTTTGCTCTCTCATAGTATGGTTTAATGCACATACAAGGATAAGCTTTTACTTTGGATCTCTTCCCTCCTATAGGTTTCTCTAGCTCTGATGTAGTACATATGTAGTAACATCTTTATTCTATGGATCCACCTAGTAGTAGTACGATGGATCCACCTCGCCGGGAAGCCGGTGACCTCACACATGGGATGGGATGGCCCCCAAAAGTAGCCAAAGTACTACCACTCCTCACTCCTCCCAGTCACTCACAAACCGGAAGCTTCCTCCCTCTGCGAGCGGCCTGCGGTGACCATGGGAGGGAGCCCGAGCTACTCGCCCGTAGGTCGTGGCCGTTCCAACAGTAGTAACGCGTCGCCACTCCCACTAGGACTAGGTAGCCCAGTACGACGACGACGACGAAGATCCGCCCAACTTTTTCTGCCTCTCCCGCTGCCCCGCCACCTCTCCTTGCGCCTGCGCCTGTGCGTCTTCTTCTCCACTCGCCCACCCAACTCACCTCCCCGCCCGTCCCCTATTTATGGCCCCGCCCGGTCACATCCCACCACCGCTACCGCTGCCAACCGAATCGCCTGCGCCACTAGCGGAGGCACAGCCAGACCCCAATCGTCGCCGCCTCCTCCTCCTCCTCCCCTCCTCGATTAGATTTCCCACCCCAGCTTGAGCTTTCGACACACCTCCCACCATTTCAAACCAACCAACCGGAGGCGGAGGGAGAGGAAGAGGAAGAGGAGTGTCTTCTTGGGCAACCCGCGGCTCCGGCCCAAGAGCCGCCAGCCATGGATTCCCCACGGATGGAGCAGGTGACTTGCTTGCTGCTGTGATTAGTTAGAACTGCAAACCAGTTTCATCCCGAGTGTGAGCTCGTCTCGCCGCTTTCGAGCTAAAGCTGTCCTGGGCCGGGGTTCAGTGAGCCAGTGGCCGAAACTGAAAGCAGAGCATGTGGTTGTTTGCTTCCCTGTCCATGGCCATATGTTTTTTTTTTTTTTTTGTTTTTTTTTTTTTTTTGAGAAACATGGCCATATGGTAGCGGTACCGGACTACCGGTCCATGCATCATGCATATGTGCTGATCTTCGTTGGTCACTTCACTTGCGTTTCCGCCAGTTGATTCATGTGGATTCACGCATGCTGTTTTCAGTTGCTCTGCTTCATCTTCTTCTTCCTCTTCCCTTTGCAGGAGAGCAGCTGCAGCAGTATCGCAAATCCAATGCATGGAGGAGGAGGCCCCGCGCCTGACGACCAGCAGCCGAAGAGGCCGCCGCACCTCTCCATCGACATCCCGGCGGCGAGCCCAAGCAGCATGCCCCTCACACCCACGGCGGCAGCGGATGCAGACTCCGTAGCAGCAACGCCGGGATCCAACGCTAGCAGAACGCCCGGTTCAGGCTCTGGTTCCGCCAAGAACGGCGCTCCGGCGCCGCAGCGCACGCCGTCTTTCATGCTGAGGCAGACGGTGAGGAGCCTCCTGCCAGGAGGGGGCAGCTTCAAGTCGTCCGTCAGAGGGTACGAGGCCTCCCTCTCCAGGCTCTTCAGCGGAAGGATCGCCAGAACGGCGTCGCTCCCGGCGGTGGACGATGCCGCGCTCTCGGCCTCCGTGCACGGCGTCGACAAGACTCCACCGAGCGCTCCTGCCCCCGCTGTAAGCATTTGGATTTGGTTTTGTTTTTCTTTGTTGAATTTTATGATGATCCTGAGCTGAAATTATCTTCGTTGCTGAATTTTACCTGAACTTTTTTGGTTCTGTTGGTGGTGGCAGGACAAGACGGGCATGCACCGGTCACAGTCCCTCCCGATGAACATGAAGAAGTACAGCTCGGCCAAGAGCATCAAGAGGATGAACTCGCTCGGCGGCGTGTACCGCGTCGTCCCCTCCACGCCGCGAGCCCCCGCCGCCACCGCCGCGACGAGCAATGCCGCGCCGGACATAGTCCCCACAGAACCAGGTGGGTGGATGCACATCACCCTCCAACTTCCACTCTGAATCCTGCTACTACCTCTGTGGCAGCATCGGTCTAAATTCAGTCAGACAGAGTTCCTGAAACCGCACACCCACACACACAAGGTGCTAATGGGTGACACCGTCTAGCTGCTCCATGCAGGGGCCGGAGAGGAGGCAGACGACCATGGAGAGGACATCGCGGAGGAGGAGGCGGTGTGCCGGATCTGCATGGTGGAGCTCTCCGAGGGGGGTGGCGCCATGAAGCTGGAGTGCTCCTGCAGGGGTGAGCTCGCTCTGGCACACACGGACTGCGCCCTCAAGTGGTTCGGCATCAAGGGCACCAGGACCTGCGAGGTGTGCAAGGAGGAGGTCCAGAACCTCCCGGTCACCCTGCTACGCGTCCAGAGCACGCGGGCCGGCGAGGCGGCGACCCGCGCCGGCGCCAACGGGCCGCGATACGTCCGGTACAGGTAGGATCAAATGGTGACAAAACAAACGTTACAATTTGTGTTGTTGTTACTTGTGTAGTTTGTGTTCCTCATTTGGAGGTCAGGTAAGGTAACACCTGTGATGCCTTGGAGAGGGACTTTGCAGTATTATATGGGCAGTTTGGTCATCTAGTTTCAAGAAAGCAAGTTTGCATGCTGCTAATCCTACCTACTTTGTGACAGATCAACATAAAATTTGTTCTGGAATTGGCATGATGTGTGCTAAAACATAGTACAGTCATTGATTTGTGTAACCTAACGTGTGATTCTTTATGTCATTTTGTTAATCAGGCTGTGGCAAGGGACACCTATCCTTGTGGTCATCAGCATCCTGGCATATTTTTGCTTCTTGGAGCAATTGCTGGTATTTTACATCCCTCTCTTGTTGATTGCTTATAAAACTTCCTTGCATATGGTCGATAAATTCTTTTGTTTCTGGTGTCTCATAGGTTGCGCATAACGGCTTCGCCGCCCTGGCGATTTCGCTGCCCTTCTCGTGTATCCTAGGCCTCTTCTCATCACTGACCACAACAAGCATGGGTACTACATCATCTTCCACCATCCACCTCAGAACACATACTAAATTTTTTGATATGATGATTGCCTTGATGGAACCCTCATTGCAACGGTAAGTAATTTGAATTGCGTGTATCTGCAGTGGCAAGGAGATATGTGTGGATCTACGCGGCGATCCAGTTCCTCTTTGTCGTGTTCTTCACCCATCTGTTCTACAGATATGTAAGCAAAACAAAGCATACTCTGCTCACAGTGCCTGAAGTTTTGAACGGTTTGTGATGCAACTGCTCATGTCTGGGAACTGTTTGTTTGTTGCAGCTGCATTTGCAGGCGGTGATATCCATCATCCTGGCCACCTTTGCGGGTTTTGGCATGGGGATGATCGGCAACTCCATCATCATCGAGGTGCTGAGGTGGAGGACGATGGCCCCGGCTCAGCCCCGCCGTGCTCGCAGAGCACCGCGCGTGGCGCAGCAGCAGGCTCCGACACCTGGTCAACCTTCAGGCCAGCCGTCAGCCACCGGTGAGGGACAGCGTAGCGCCACAGTCGACATTGAGAATCCGGCCGCCCCTCAAGCATAAGCATATGAAATTTAGTTTGTAGCTATGTGTTGTTGGTTGGTACTTGAAAGTTTGGGACCTTGCTGTATAAATGGCAGTGGAAGGAAGGGGTCAGCAAGTTTTTTCATGGTCTGGATGCAAAATCTTTCTGAGTTTTTTGTTGCAGCATGTTGTAAGAAACTGCAGTGACATGCTATATATATAGAAGCTCCTGAAGAAGGTTTCAGTGGCATGTGGCATGGTGTACAAAGTATGTCAGGCATATGGCTAAGCTCTCTGTTTTGCTCTGCACTTCTTCTTTTTTTTTTTTTTTTGAATCAAAGGCGTTTGCCACCTCCCCAACTTTATTAAAAGCAGAGTCAAACAGCCACCAAATCCAACATTCAACGGCTCTTGGCCACAACCAGAAAGTAGCTGCGACGGAACTATTACAACTTTGGCAAAGTTTGCAGAGTTCAAATGGGCGTCTAACTCTGTTACAAAAGGGTAGTAGCCCAAACATGAACAGCAGAGCAGCAACTACTACCAAAGTAACCTATCAAACATCTGCACTTGTCTAGGGCAGGGGTATGTAAATCCCACTGGAAATCTTGAAGATAAGCAAGTAAATGAACTGTTTTTTCTTAATTGGCATGTCTTATCACAAATATTGGCTGCTGCTGATTGTCACAAGAGATAGATGATAATGTAGTGTAGCTCAAGAGTGTAGGAAGGAAACAATAATTTCCTCTAGACATTTTCCTTTCAGTGTGCTGATATACATATCTTTTCGTTGGCGCCTATCGGCTTTTCGCTGTCATTTTCTTGGGTGAATGAATTGAAGGCATGAACAGTAAGCTTCAGCAGAGATACCCCGTATACGTAACCCAGGCCTCACGTTAATATTCTCCCTATAACTTTAGACAGTGACAGTTGAGGAGTAGGTCGACAAATAGGTTAGGTTCAGAACATTTTCTCATCTCCTATGGTAAAAGGGAAGAATCGGAATGGCCACGCGTGGTCCAAGCTGCTGCGCGAGCACGACTTGCGAGCCTTGCGAGCCGTGCCGTGCGGAGGAAGAAAACCTTTTAGAAATACTCCCTCCATTTCAAAATTTTACCTGTTAATTTAACCAAACAAAGCATAAGTTATGTGACCTAAAAATTATACCACCGAAAAACTTTTTCGAATACGAATTCAATCGGTGTAACTTTCGTCATGCATAACCCACGTTTGGTTGGTTAAACTGTTTTGCTTAATTAGCATGTATGTGACATTACTGGCTAATGTGCTGATTGTCACTTGAGATAGAGATAGTAGCACAAGAGGGGAGGAAGTAATAACTTGCTCTGAACATTTCCTTTCAGTGTGCCAGAAAAAACATCTGATATTCACATCTTTCCTTGGAATTTGTCATTGTCGTTTTCTCGGCTGAATTATTTGGATGGATGAACAGTAGGTTTCAGCAAAGATACCCCCTATATATAACCCAAGCCTCAGGTTTTTCTTCTCCCTAGAAATTTAGACGCAGATAATTGCGAAAGGTAGGTCGACAGATAGGTTCAGAACATTTCTGATTCCTTTGGTGAAAGGGAAGGCACTGACGAAGCATGATCCGGGCTGCTAGTAGGGGGAGAATATCTAGTGCACCGGTGCTTGTGGTGTACCCAGTGCACCGAACTCCCGTAGCACACTTTAAACTGTTTGGAAAATTCTAAAAAAATAGCACGTTCACACAACGTCAATGTATGTTGTCACAAAATTTTGAATCGAAATTCGAAACATTGCTCGAAAAAAAGACAAATTCGACACTGAATATCACATAACATAAATTGGGCTTTAGATACAACCTGTTATCACATTGATGTCAAAAAATTCATTTTTGTATCTCAAATAATGGTTCAAATTTTAGTACAAAATTCTTTAGAACATGTTAAAATATGCTACATCATTCGGTGCACCGGTAGCATGACAAGGGTGGGTGTACCGGACACATTCCCACGTGTTCCTGAAACTGTTCCTACACCTTGAAAACAGCGACTTCCACAAAAATATGGATGAAGTTGATTAAAAAATGACTGCAATAATAGATTTGTGTGTGTGTGTGTGTGTGTGTGTGTGTGTGTGTGTGTGTGAATATTTGCAAGCTTTTTTGAAATAATGAAAAGTCACTAAATTAATTGCAAATTTTGGAAGGAGGAAATAAATTTGATCTTTGAAATGCCACTGAAAACTTGAAACTTTTGAAACTACTTTGAAAATTTTCAAACTATTTAAACTTATTTAGGAAAACTACATATGGCCAGCCTTGAGGTCAGCTGTCAGCCGCCGGCGAGGGACATCGTAGCGCCACCATCAATGTCGAGAATCCGGCCATACCTCAAGCATAGATCATATGTAGTTTGAAGCTATGTGCTGTTTGGTTCACTGGATAATTTGGAACCGTTGCTCTATAAATGGTAAAACAAAGAGGTTGTCTTGGGCGTTTTTTCATGGTCTGGATGCAAAAATTTCTTTGAGATTTTTGTTGCGGCATGTCGTGAGGAACTACAAAAATCCTACTCGATCTTATATTGTGGGACGGAGGGAGTATACAGCAGCTCCTGAAGAAGGAATCTGTAGCATGTGTCCTGGTGTACCAAGTATGTCAGGCATATGGCTATGCTCTCTGCTCTGCTCTTGGGCAGGGTGTATGTAAATCCCACTGGAAATCTTGAAGATAAGCAAGTAAATAAACTGTTTTTCTTAATTGGCATGTCTTATCACACATATAAGATTGTCACAAGAGATAGATGAAAATTTATATAGCAACCAATAATTTCCTCTCAACATTTCCTTTCAACGTGCCATATAGAACATCTGATATTCATATCTTTCCTAGGCACTTGTCACATTCGTTTTCTCGGCTGAATGAATTGGATGCAAGAACAGTAGCCATCAAGCAGCTATACCCCCTATGTGTAACACATGCCTTACGTTTTTATTCTCCATATAACATTAGACAATGACAGTTGAGGAAGGTAGGTCCACAGATAGGTTCAGAACATTTCTGAACTCCTTTGCTAAAAGGGAAGAATCGGAATGACCACGTGTGGTGTCCAAGAAGCACAACTTTTTTTTTTTTTGACGAAAAGGCAGGGCCACTGCTTTTCATTGCGTATAGACGGAAAAAAGGTTACAAAGCAAGATTACAGAGAGGGATGGGGGAAATACATAGCAACATTAGTCTGGCTCTAGAGGTCTCTCTACTAATGCCAAAACTCGTCGCCGTCCAGCATCAACCCAGTCCTGGGCCTCTAACTGAATTTTTTCGAACAGCCTTGTGGAGGTACAGGACGTGTTCCTGAAAATTCTTTCGTTTCTCTCCTTCCATAGCATCCACCATACGAGGGCCATGACCGATCTCCACGATTTTGCCGTCTCCTTGTTCATACCCACAGAAGAACGTTGCCACCAGCCTATCATGTCTTCATTGCCACTGATATTCAGTCGCTGGGGGAAGCCCAGCTTGCTGATTGTTAGGTGCCAAATCTCCTTGGCGAAGGGGCAAACTGAAAGGAGGTGGGAGGCACTTTCAGAAGCTTGCAAGCACAAGGTGCAGGTGGGATTATGCGGCCAGCCTCTCTTAGCCAGGTTATCAGCAGTTAAACATTTTCCTTGAGCCGCGAGCCACACAAAAAATTGATATTTTGGCGGCGCGTCCGAGCTCCAGGCAAGTTTGGCGAAGAGCGGCTTGATCTGCGCCGACAGCATGGCAGCAGAAGCCGAAGCAGCAGAGAAAACGCCGTTAGTAGTCCAGCGCCATGTTAAGGAGTCAGGCTGGTCCGGCACGAGGTGGGTGTGTTGCACAGCATTCCAGAGGTTCGAGAACTGGTCGATGGAGGCAGCCGAGAGGTTGGCTTTGAAGTGTCTCATCCATTTGTCACCCATCAAAGCAGCCTTGACAGTTAAAGTTTTGAGAGTGCATTGCTTGAACAGATCTGGAAATTTTGTGCAAAAGCTTTCCCTATTAAGCCAAGGGTCGGTCCAGAACTGAGTTAGACCCCCATCTCCAATGGAGAATTCCACTGAAGCCTCAAAGAAAGAACGGACCGATCTGTCCACAGGGAGCGGCAAGCCAATCCAAGGTTTTGAAGTGTCCATCCAGGAGAGCCATAGCCATCTACATCTCATCGCGACACTTTTTTGATTCAAACATGGGATACCCAGGCCACCAAGCTTTTTTGGGAGACAGACCTGCTTCCAACTCACCAGGCATTTTCCTCCAGTTGCAATATCCTTATTCGCCCACAAGAATCCACGGCAACACTTATCAAATTTCTTGACAGCCCAGACAAGCGGGTCAATGGCCATGATCTGAAATAATGGAAGTGCATAAAGGACCGAGGTGACAAGAGCCAGCCTCCCAGCCGTGGGCAAGTTGAGCTTATTCCAACCGGAAGTGTTGCGGTGGAGTTTATCGAAGACTGGCTGGTAATGTACTCTTTGCAGGCGAGAATAGCTTAGAGGCATGCCCAGGTATGTGACGGGAAATTCCTTGATCGGGCAGCGCAGAAGTGCAGCAAGCTCCAGGAGATTGATGCCATCACAACGAATGTGGCAGAAACTACTCTTGAGAAAGTTTATCCTTAGGCCGCTCGCTTTGTCAAAGATATCCAGAATAGCTTTGGCCGCAGTGATCTCGTTTTTTTTTCTTTTTTTCGAAAAGGGGGGACTCCCCGGCCTCTGCATCAGAACGATGCATACGGCCATCTTATTAAACAAGAAGAAAGGTTCCAACAAGGTCTTAAAGTCTCCAAAAGAAAATAATAAAAAGAGCTCACACAGAGCTAGGTAAAATGACTAGAAGACAAACTAGCCAAATAAAGGACAGCAGAACCGGCTGGCAAAAGATAGATAGGTAAACTAATTGCCTATCCTATTACATGACCGCCATCCAAACCGGTTGAAGATATCCCGAGCTACCATCTCCCAGCGGATAGAAGCAGTAACCAAACGCTCCCTGGCCTCCGTCGGAGTGAGTAGCGACCACGAACGGATCAACGCCGTGGCTCGGAAAATAACCTGCAAAAAATGAATACGTGTTGTCTTGTTAAAAATCAAATCATTTCTGCAATTCCAGATTGCCCACAACAAGGCACAGACTCCTACGCGAATATGTCTCGCTAAATCGGGCTCTATCCCGTTAAGCCACGTTCCAAATAACGTGTTGACAGAACTCGGTGGAGTAATATTAAAAGCAATATGGACCGTCCGCCATAAAACTTTGGCTAGCGGGCAATCAAGAAAGAGGTGTTTGATCGTCTCATCCCGATCACAGAAACTACACCTAGTAGGTCCTGTCCAATTACGATTTGTCAAGTTGTCCTTGGTTAAAATAACTTGTTTATGGACAAACCACATAAACACCTTGATTTTCAAGGGAACTTTGACAGCCCAAACATGTTTTGAACTAGGAATCGAGCTTGAATTGATAACATCAACATACATTGATTTGACTGTAAATGCTCCAGACCTAGTGAGCTTCCAGCGTAATTCATCGGGTTGTTGAGAGAGCTGAACTTCCATCAGTCTACTCACTAGAAGGAGCCATTCTTCCCAACGATTCCCCACTAGCGGCCTTCTGAACTGAATATTAAGGGGGATAGATTGAAATACCGTTGCAACAAAAACCTCACGTCGTTGAACAATACGATACAAGGACGGGTATTGAATGGCTAAGGGTGTCTCTCCGAGCCAAGTATCCTCCCAGAATCGCGTACTAGCACCGTTACCAATAATAAACTTTGTCCTATTAAACAAGGATAGTTTGACTTTCATAAGCCCTTTCCAGAAAGGTGAGTCAGTCGGCCTTACTGTCATCTGAGACAAAGTTTTGGTTTGAAGATATTTGTTACGGAGGATTTGCGCCCAAGTGGCATCCGTCTCACTTGATAACTTCCACAGCCACTTGCTGAGAAGACATCTATTCTTAACTTCAAGATTCTCAATACCAAGACCCCCTTGGTCTTTCGGTCTACATATGATATCCCATTTGGCTAAACGGTATTTTCTTTTTAGTTCATCACCCTGCCAAAAGAATCGTGATCGATAAAAGTCCAGCCTTTTCCTAACTCCAACTGGGACTTCAAAAAACGACAAAAGAAACATAGGCATACTCGTGAGAACCGAATTTATCAGAATTAATCGGCCTCCGTATGACATGAGCTTGCCCTTCCAGCAACTCAATTTCTTTTCAAATCGGTCCTCGATGCACTTCCACTCTCTGTTTGTCAGCTTACGATGGTGGATTGGTATTCCTAAATACGTGAAAGGTAAACTCCCCAAATCACACCCAAACAATTGCCTATAAGCCTCTTGTTCGTCATTGGCTCTACCAAAGCAGAACAATTCGCTTTTGTGAAAGTTAATCTTTAACCCGGTCAATTGTTCAAATAGGCATAACACCAGCTTCATATTTCTCGCTTTGGCCAAGTCATGTTCCATGAAGATGATTGTATCATCAGCGTACTGAAGGATGGACACCCCTCCGTCAACGAGATGAGGTACCAGGCCACCCACTTGACCAGCCTCCTTAGCCCTTCCTATCATAATTGCCAACATATCAACTACTATGTTGAACAGGATAGGGGACATCGGATCCCCTTGTCTCAGGCCCTTATGTGTCTGGAAATAATGACCTATTTCGTCATTCACTTTAATTCCAACACTCCCTTTTTGCGTATACGATTCAACCTGGCTTCGCCAGGCTTCATCAAAACCTTTCATACACAATGCTTGTTGTAGGAATGGCCATTTGACTTTATCGTACGCTTTCTCGAAATCCACCTTAAAAACAACTCCATCTAGTTTTTTCGAGTGAATTTCATGGAGCGTTTCATGAAGGACCACCACCCCTTCTAGGATATTTCTGTCCGGCATGAAAGCAGTTTGGGAATGCTGCACCACAGAATGCGCTATCTGTGTGAGCCGATTAGTCCCAACCTTGGTGAAGATTTTGAAACTAACATTAAGAAGGCAGATCGGCCTGAACTGCTCGATTCTCACAGCATCCGTTTTCTTGGGAAGCAGTGTTATTGTTCCAAAATTTAAGTGAAATAACTGAAGCTGTCCAGAGAAAAGATCATGGAACATTGGTACCAAATCCCCCTTAATAATATGCCAACACTTTTTGTAGAACTCCGCCGGGAATCCGTCTGGCCCGGGAGCCTTATTGTTTTTCATCTGTGTTATAGCATCAAACACCTCCTTCTCCGAGAACGGGGCAACCAAAATATCATTATCATTAGCAGTTAGTTGAGGCATATCCTCAATCCTGGACTCATCAAGGGACACACAACTATCCTCCGGAGGTCCAAATAACTGCTTATAATACTCGGTTATGTAAAGTTTTAAGTTGTCCTGTCCTAAAATAGTTCCTTCATCTTGTTCAAGCTGAAAGATTCTCTTCTTTCTGTGCTTACCATTAGCAATCAAGTGAAAGAATTGAGTGTTCGCGTCCCCCTGGACAACTTTGCGGATCTTAGCCCGCAACGCCCACTTCAATTCTTCTTCATGGAGAAGTTCTTTCAACCTCATCTCCACATCTAGTTTAACCTGAAGCTCTGCGGCTTGTAAAATCGTGGATTCGGCTTTTAAATCCAGGGACTGAATAAGAGAAAGGAGCCTTTCCTTTTCAACCTTATAAATCCCACTAAGGTGCTTAGCCCATCCCCGTAGGAAACTTCTCAAATGCCTAATCTTATTCTGCCAACGCTCAACAGAAGTCGTACCTCCTGCATCCTTATCCCATTCCCGGGCAATCAGATCCAGGAATCCTTCTCGTTCAAACCATGCCAACTCGAAAGAAAAGGTGTTTTTGTTTCCCGCGTGGTTTGGCTCACCTGAGTCCACGAATAGAGGTGTGTGATCCGAGATTCCGCGCGAGAGAGCCTTAACCGTTACGAGAGGGAACTTCTGTTCCCACTCGACACTCGCGAGGACTCGATCAAGCTTCTCATACGTTGGGTTTGGCAAAGTATTAGCCCAAGTAAATTTTCTACCAGAAAGCTCTATCTCTCTCAGATCCAAGCTTTCAATAATGGTATTAAACATAAACGACCATCTGCCGTCAAAATTATCATTATTCTTTTCCTCTCTCCTCCTAATGATGTTGAAGTCACCCCCAACTAAAATTGGGAGCTACTCGGACCCGCAGATCTGAACAAGGTCCGCTAAAAACTCCGGTTTAAGCTCTGGCTGTGCGGCACCATAAACCGCCACCAGAGCCCAGTTAAACCCATCAGCTTTGGACCTGACCCGGAACTTAACCGCGAAGTCACCCATCACTACACTTCGGACTTCCAGCGAATCGCATCTCACTCCAAGCAAGATCCCACCTGATCTTCCTCGCGGAGGAAGGCAATGCCAATCAAAATCGACACCGCCCGATAAAGTATTGAGAAACTGGGGCGCAAAATTATCTCTACCAGTTTCCGAGAGAGCAATAAAATCTAATCTATGCTCAAGAGTCGCCTCAGCAAGAAACCTTCTTTTAGCCAAGTCTTTCAGACCTCTGCTATTCCAAAAGATTCCTCTCATATTTCATCATGAAATTTTTTGGTAGTCCGAATCCTAGCACTCCTACGAACCGCTGAAACGGGATAAATCTTCCGCTTCCACTTGCGTTTGGGTTTACTTTGGTCTTCCATCCGGTCCTCATAACCGGGCTCAGTGGGTCTAACTACTGCATCCTCTAGAGTTACATCCTCTTCCTCGTCCTCAAGAGTGGATGGTGCAAGATCCGCACAAAAATTATCGAGCACTCTGACCCCCAACGCACCAATCTCTGCATCATTCATGGGTTTTACCGCTGCTAGGTTTCGAATAGTTTCTAAAGCACGTTCCGCTTCCATATCTAGGAGATCATTAACCGAGTTGGATATTTCGCTATCATTACTCCCTAGCGAAACTCCTAATTGGTTTGCATTATTTATAATCTCCTCATCAGAAAAATGCAAGATTGAATTAGAAATGTTGACAGACATACCAGTAGTGATCTCAATGTCACGAAGCTTGGCCACCCTCATAGCGCACCTCTGCTGCATGTCATCAACCTCCGGGTGCTCCTGGATGCGAGAGCTCATCCGTCGCCCCGCAGAGACAGGGTCTGGGATCCCACCAAATGCAATAACCTCCTCCCGAGTAATACCTCGCGCATGATCCCACGAAGGGTCATCCAAAGTTACCGGAGGAAGCGGCGGTGGTAAGCCAGGAGAGGGAAGCGCGGGGGCCGCCTGCCCTAGCACTCCTCCCGCCCCAACCCTCTGGCCAGAGGGTATCACCGGTGCCGCAGGAGGCGCGGCCCTCCTAACCGCCGAAGGAGAAGGGGGGATCGAGGCCGCCTGCCCCAAACCACCACCCTGCGCCACTGGAAAAGTGGCCGCTCTAGCCGCCGCCGGAGAAGAGGGGATGGAGGCCACCTGCCCCGGACCACCTCCCCCACAGCCAGCCGTCGTCGGTGTCACCGGCGTCGCCGGCGCCAGGATCGGAGGAGAAGAAGTCGAGGCCACCTGCCCCGGACTCCCTCCCCCAGACACATCCTCCGAAGGAAACGCGACCGCTGGGATAGCGGGGGAAAAAGAAACCGCTTCAGGCTCCACCTCCCCACCCCCATCCAAGGTCGACGCCGAGGACGTCCTCACCAAGCCACCAATCATGGGACTATCAGCAGCATCAAAATCCAACACAGGAAGCGAGCTCTCAAACACATCATCAGAATCCACCCGGTCGCTCCAGAGTCTGGGCGGGGCAGAAGCTGGCTCAAACGATCCAAACCGCAGAGAACTCATAGGCACCGAGGAAGATGGTGCCTTCTGTATCCCGGTTCCGTCCCCGGGCAGCTGAGCAACAGGGCCCGATCCGTTGGACACCTCTCGTCCAGCCTCATCAGACGGTGCCCCTTTAGCACCCGTGCTGTCATCACCCTCGTGCATGTCCACATCAGTCCCATTGATCGCCTCAGCAAACAGATCTGCATCCTCAAACTCAATCTCGAGAGGAAAAACCTCTCCCCTGTAAGTCCAGTTTACCACATCAGGGACGTACTCAACGTCCAGAACGCTCACTAGAAGTCTGGCCACCCCATGAGCACGGGTAAAGGCCATATCCACTTTCTCAGTTTTTCCAACCATAATGCCCATACTAGCCACAACTCGAGCATCCTTCAAAGGCTCAGAGGGAGCCCCGGAAAACCGCAACCAAACCTGGGTAAGGGGCTTGCCCTTAGGCTCCACCTTCTTCCACTCGTGAAATTCCAGAATGCATTTAGTGCCAGGAACTCTACACAACCCAAAGCTCAACAATCTCTGCAAATCATCCACAGTTGGGAAGTCAACCCTGAACACATTGTCCTCAATAGTGACAAGCTCCCACTGGAAGTCACCTGGAGCCAGTTCCTGAAGTCTCTGCACAATCTGAGCCTCAGAAACCTCTCCCTGGGTAGCTTTCACAATCCCAGTGGTCAGACTCTGCGTCTCCACCGGAATGTCTCTCGCAGCCGGAGACTCAAAGAACATCAACTCAGCACAATATACTCCATACATTATCAGAGCCGGAACCTGATCACGTAAAACCGGGCATTCCCCCGTGACATGTGCTGGCTTACCACACGAGTCGCACAGCTCCGCCACGCACTCAGCAATGAAGTGACCCTTCTCACCACATCGATAGCATAACATCTTCTCCTTCTTACGCGCCCACTTGGACGCCCTCTCTGAATCATTCCTGTCGCCTGCCTCAGCAGTAACTCCAGTCCCAGGAACCTCCGCGTTGGCCAGAGCTGTCACGACCTCCATCGCCTGGCTAGGCATTTCAGTCATCTGAACGGGATCGGCTGCCACGACAGAAGTCTCATGGTCAACAACGGCCGGTGGTGGAGTCTGTCTGCGGAACCGACCACGACCACCACCACGACCACCACGGTGACCACGGTATCCACCTCTCTGCCGGTAGTCTGGGCCTGACACTCCCTCGACAAAACCACCCGGAGGGCCGAGAAAAGGTCTCTCAGCAGAACCATCACTCTGCCAGGCATAGCCACGACCACCTCCCGTAGATGACGAACCACGGTGTTGGCCATCCCCATATGCATCAAAACCATCGTCCCCCACTGTCCCCTGAGCGGATCATAAGACTCTCCAGCAACCGAGTTTTGCCTCGTCTGCGTTGGGCCCGAGCGTTTTTGCGTCGGCCTCGCGACGTAGTGAGGCGGCGGCGCGGCACGTGGCTGAACACCGGCAGAAGTGGCCTGGAAAGCCGGCCTTGGGCCATTGGCCGAAGCATGCGCCGGCGGCCTCGGCGGAGCAGCACCACGCCCCACAGCCGCAGTTGTCGGCGGCCTCGGCGGAACAATGCCGCGCCCCACCGCCGCAGGCAACGCTGTAGCCGGCGCCGGTGGCCGGAGTCCCTGAGCGCCACGCCCGGCAGCCGGCATCGCCCCCATAGCCTGCGCAGGTCGCGGGCCTGGCGGGGTTCCACGTCCGGTAGCGACCGCGGGTCTCAGCCCCGGCGGCGCGCCACGACCTACCGGCAGCACCGGCCGCTGCCCTTGTTGACCACCACCACGGCCAGCCAGCGCCGCCCCGGCACCCACAGGATTCTTGGGATCGGCCGATGGAGTGTTCCCCCGCCCAGCCATGTTGAGAGGTGGAATACGAGTGGCACGGCCAGGTCCGCACCGAGGGAAGCCAGGCACCGCAGCTCGCTTTGCAACCCTAGGCGGCGTCAGGGAAGAACGATCGCATCGATCGTAGTTCCTGCATGGCCCGAAATGCTCAGAAGGAGCGACCAGATTTTCCTGGGCCACATACCCATTGAAAACCGGTCCACTAAGCCCCTCCTCAGCTCCCCCATGTTGGGCCTCATACCCACGCACGGGCTCACATCCGGCCCGCTCAACCACTGCTCCATCACGGCCCAAGATGGAATTCAAGCGTGCAGCCCTAGCCGCCCGGATCACAGCCGCCGTGCTGATCTCCGGCGCCGGTGGCGCTGCCTCCGGCCTCCCCTTCCTCTTCTTTTTCTTACTGACAACACGAGTCCAAGCATCTTGCAGGAAGAAATCTGACAAAGTTAAGGGTTGGATGCATACCTTAGGTAGAGGCCCTTTCCAAGGCCGGATCGCAGTCGCCGCCGTCCTCCGGTGAATAATCCGGCGAACAACCTCCACCTTATCCTCAGGATGCAGCCCAATCCGCGCCGGATCATCGCCCGGCACAATGTCGTCAACCAACGCGGCCACCTCCTCTTCCGAGTACCCAGGACTGAACGCCTCGCAGATCACGTCGGAGGGCGTAGGTGAGTAGTCAGCCGGCGATCCGCCGGCGAGATCCCCGTCGTCGTCATCCTCGTCGTCCGATGCCGCGAGGACCCAGAACCGTCCCCCGACACGCCTCGTAGTAGGGTCTGCAGGCACCGGCGGCCGGCTCGCAGCGTTCGCCGCGGGCGCCTCCCGCGTCGCCTCAGTCCTCATGATAAATTATTGTGAAACTCTACTATTGATAAATCTCTGTACGAAAATCTCCGCAGTGATCTCGTGTGAAGTTGGTCTGACAAACATCATCACATCGTCTGCATATAATGAGCTTCTGAGGGTAGGTATGCAACGGCCAAAAGGGGCTAGCACGCCAGCCTGCACCGTCGCACGCACCAGTGCATCAAGCATGTCCATGACAAGGACGAAAAGCAGCGGTGAGAGCGGGTCACCCTGCCTAAGGCCCTTGCGATGAACAATCTTCTCAGAAAGCTCACCATTGACAACTTTCATGTCATGCAGAGGAAGAACAACTTTTAGAAATACTTCCATTTCAAAATCTCACTTTGACTGCTTCACTTTGACACTAAACTACCTTTAATTTAACCGACAAAGCATAAGTTATGTGACTTAACATTTATACCACCAAAAACCTTTTTTTACGAATACGAATAACTTCCGTCACACATAACCCACGTTTGGGGACTCTTTGATTCCCAGGGATTCTATAAACATGAGAACATGAAAAACATAGTATTTGAATGTCATGCTGGTCTCAATCATACATATTTTGGTTTGTCTGATTGCATCATAGGAAAAATAAAGGACTCCTTCAAAGAGGCAACGTTGGCGCGAATCTGCGATACGTCCGGTACGGATAGGTTGAGTTGTTGACAGAACACACACAATTCTTGCTGTTTGTTACTTGTGAAGTTTGTGTTCCTCGTATGGAGTCAGGTCAGGTAACACCTGTGATACCCTGGAGAGAGACTTTGTAGTATTATATGGACAGTTTGACTACCTGCTTTGAGAAGAGCAAGTTTGCATGCTGCTAATCTTACCTACTTTGTGACAGATCAACATAGAATTTCTTCTGGAATTAGAATGATGTGTGCTAATAGTATATTAGTAACACCTAGTACAGTCATAGAATTATGCAACCTGATGGTGATTCTTTTGTCATTTTGTTACTCAGCCACTCAGGCTGTGGCATGGTACACCTATCCTTGTTATCATAAGCATCCTCGCATATTTTTGCTTCTTGGAGCAATTGCTGGTATTTATCTCTATCTATCTTGTTGATTGTTCTTAAAACTTGCGTACATTGATCGATAACAATTTGTTTGTTGCTGGTGGCTGACAGGAAGCGCATAACGGCTTGGCCGCCCTAGCGACATCTCTGCCATTCTCATGTATCCTAGGCCTTTTGTCATCACTCACCACAACAAGCATGGGCACGACACTATCACATTAACCACCGTCCACCTCAGAACACAGACTGAAATTTTTGATATGAACTGCCATGATAAAACCCTCATTGCAACGGTAACTCACTTGAAAATGCTGATTGCAACGGTAACAAAAATGGTACAATTTTTTCTTCCGTCGCAATCGCCCATGTTGGTTAAATTTATGAAAACCAAGGACGCACTACATTATGGAATGATGGGAGTACAAAGTATGTCAGGCATATGGCTCTGCTCTCTGCTCTGCTTTTGTCTAGGGCAGCGAGTATGTTAAAATCCAATGGAAATCTTGAAGATAAGCAAGTAAATAGGACGCACTACATTATGGAATGAAGGGAGTACAAAGTATGTCAGACATATGGCTCTGCTCTCTGCTCTGCTTTTGTCTAGGGCAGCGAGTATGTTAAAATCCAATGGAAATCTTGAAGATAAGCAAGTAAATAAACTGTTTTGCTTAGCATGTCTATCAACATATCTTTCCCTGGCATCGGTCCGTGAATTTCTCAAGGTTACCATCTCCATGTGCATCCCACTGTTTCCCCGGTTCGTGCGCTGCCCCATGTTCATTATTGC
This sequence comes from Elymus sibiricus, assembly GCA_039707655.1. Classification (NCBI taxonomy): domain Eukaryota; kingdom Viridiplantae; phylum Streptophyta; class Magnoliopsida; order Poales; family Poaceae; genus Elymus; species Elymus sibiricus. The sequence goes on along the minus strand of CM077665.1, from coordinate 40,913,281 downwards.
CGGTAAATTACACCCAAAGTACCACTACGGTACTTTGTTTCCATTTAAACCGAGAACAATAGTGCGTAAATGATTCAAGAATCATGAAGACATGTACTCCCTCCGTTCCTAAATATAAGTCTTTTTAGAGATTCCACTACCGAGTACATACGGAGCAAAATGAATGAATCTACACTCTGAAGTATGTCTATATACATTCGTATGTAGTCCGTAGTGAAATATCTAAAAAGACTTATATTTAGGAACGGAGGAAGTGGAAGACATTGCTCCAATGCACCCCCAACCCATCAATTACTCCATGCAACCTCCGGACAACATACCTTTACATCACCCCTAACTTTGCGTTTCTTCGTCACTATAGAGAATGATTGATGTGTAGCAATATCTATATTCATTGGATCCGCCAGTTTCTTTTTACAGGTAACTGGATCTGACAGTGATGGCTGCAAGTATCAAGACTCTGCTCTTAGCGTTTGCACTTGGTCGGTCCGGCTAGAGCCCATGAGGAAGTCATGGTACCACTTCGCCGACATCTTTGGAGTCCTCTTCTGCGTTTCATAATCCACATGATACAGCCCGAACCTTACCGTGAAACCGAAAGTCCACTCGAAGTTGTCGATGATACTCCAGACGAAGTAGCCACGCACGTTTGCTCCTTTCCTGTAAGCATCAGGAAAGAGTTACTAACACTTTCAAAATGCAGAGTTGCAGACGAAGCTTCTTATTTCGATTTCATATTTTTCTGAGTGCGTGTGACAAATGAAAACGATTAGCCTGCTTTCTAGGATACTTTTAAAACGGGCTTGCCTAAAATGACTATAAAAGGAAATATATATGGGGAAACAAAATAGAATAAAAAAAGGATAGAGCAAATAATGTAGAAGAAATATAGCATAAATTACAAAAATAAAAAAAAATAATGTACAAAAGATATGAAAGAAAAGAGGAAGTAAAAAAAAAGGAAATGTGTTTGTCGAGTGCCATGTGGCAGGAACTCGAGCAAAGCATGTGTTTGCTGAGTGCCCATGACAGAAACTCGACAAACGTGCAAATTGCCGAGTCTCGTCCTTTTGCCTAGTGTTATCCTCGTGGAACTTGACAAAGGTCATGTTTTCCTTTTTTTATATATATAAAGAGTATATATTAATATCGCGAAGATACCAATTACACCCAGCCTCTGCAAAGGTCATGTTTTCCTACTTTCTAGTACTCGACAAAATGCACTCGGCAAACAACCTGACACTAGGCAAAGTTCCAGATTCGAGTAGTGGGTTACACGTCACCTGACTGCTGAAGAGAGACATGTGAGATAACCCTGTAGGTAGTTCACTCTTTCACCGTCATTGATCAATTTCTCCATAGTGTTATCACTATGTTGCGAGTAACCTGAAAAAGAGCGTAAGAGAACACATGATCATTGTGAACGTATGGAAGCAAAATGAGAAGGCACTAGAAGCTTCTCTATCCTCAGAGAGTTTACAGAATGCATTGTGAATTAGTGAGTCCAGTGCCACTCACCATTTTCAGTAACATAGACAGGTGTGTTCTTGTATCTCTGATTAACATACTTGACGATCAGCTCCATACCCTCTGGAACATCATAGTAACCATTGAATGCAGTCTGCAACCATACGAACATGTGACAAAGAGAAGAAGAGTATGTATAGCAGGATGGCAACATTGATCGAAGCAGTTCTTACGGGTTTCCCAATTGCCACGCCGTCTCTTTCGCCTGTAGCTAGGACTAGTGCATTCCCCTCATAAGTCTCATAAGTCTTAAGGTCGCACGGAGAAGTGATGCAATCCTTGACATAAATTGTCGTGTAATGGTTTATACCGATAAAATCCACCTTGTTCTTCTGCAGTAAGCTCTTCTCTTCTGAGGTGAACTTTGGTAAGTCGGATGATAACAAGTCATGCATTTCTCTGGGATAATCACCAAAGAATATCGGCTCCAAAAACCTGAAGAAGAAGTAACAAACATTGAAAAAGATCATACCACGTACTAATAGTTTTTTTTGGTAGCATAACTATGTAATTAAAGTTGATATGAACATTCTCATACTAGTTGTTGCACTTGCAAATTAAGGTGAATAAACAAGAGGACATACCAATCTACCTCAAAAGACAAGGCACGCCGTGCAGCCAGGATATCCTCTGTGGCATTCGTCAGGGGCTCGTACCATTTCATCGCAATCACGATCCCGATCGATCCGCCTTGCGTTGTCTAATCCACACCCACATGCATCAGAACAGATCCACTGAAATGGTGCCCATTGCCAAGAAAGCTCCTCAACGACGATGGGGCAGGTTTGTTGGGTTCACTCACCTGATAATTCTTCTTGTAGTTGCGGACGGCGGCTGCATGTGACAGAAGCATGTTATGAGCAGCGGAGTAGGGTTCGCGATGAGAGTTCCCGCTGTCGCAGGTCCCGAACGGCGCGGAGCAGCGTGCCGGAGGGTACTTGCCCAGCACGTAGGCGAGCCTGGTGAACAGGTTGGGCTCGTTGAACGTCGTCCAGAACTTGACCCGGTCACCAAACGCCTTGAAGCACACGTCGGCGTAGTAGTCGAACTCCTCCCTGGGGAAGCACTTTATTGTTTTTAGTGATGCAAGGTAGGCGCTCTGCCGATTTCATTAAGATAACAAACAGAGAAACAAAATACAGATGTACTGCTCCGTCTCATAATGTAAGACCTTTTTTGATACTACACCAGTGTAAAAAAAACAACTTATATTATGGGACGAATTGAGTAGTACACAGGAGTTGCACGTACGTACCGGATTCCGGTGCCCAGCCAACCGCCGTATCGGGTCTCCATCTCGTGCGGCAGATCAAAGTGATGCAGTGTCACAAATGGCTCTATCCCTGGTTGACATTTTGGCACTACGTAAGTTTATAGATTGCTCTTCGTTGAAGAATGAAGACTACTCCCTCTGTTCCTAAATATAATGGAGTCTGTTCCATGTACCTTTCTGCACGAGTGCAGCAATCAGGCGGTCGTAGAAAGCTATTCCAGCTGAATTAACGCCTCCAAGCCGGCCTCCTACGAGGATTCAATTCAGCGGCATTACTTTAGCTAAGCAGCTAGCTCATTAACCGTGACCACTAAACCGCAAAACTATGTGGGTTGTCTTGGCATATATACTTGGTAGGATTCTCGCCCATGAAATTGAGAATCTGTAGGAGTTGACACCCAAACCATGAATGATCTCCACGTCTTCCTGTTCACAATAACAGTGTCAGAATACGCGGGCAAGCACGGTTAAGAGATGCACCATGCATCACATGGCAATTACTAGTGGATTTGTCCTGATTTTGCTAAGTCTGTACCATGTACCGGTGGTAGTGATCATCCGCCACGTCCCCATTCCGTCCATCATCGATTCCCCTAGCTGTTTGAGAGAAAAGCACGAGTTTGAACTTTTAAAATTATAAATAGATGGTCACATTCACATCTACTTGTGAACTGTTCCTTCTTTTATATCAGAGAACAATGCATGCATGGGAACGGTTGTGATGTTAGTTGGTCATGGTGTACAAGGATAAGGGAATCTCCTCTATATGCTATGTAATTATGGAGGGAGAGAAAAGGATAAGCACAATTCTATAGCCATTCGCATAATTATCCGTAGAATGTTGTTGCAGTTGTGGGATCGCTCTCTCATTAGAATGGGGATCTACTGGCCTCCGAATCTTTTTATAGTCCAGCCTCTGGATCTCCCTACTCAACACTCACTCTTTCAAGGTGAACTATTCTGGACAGTGTTTGCTGTAATAATAGGAAACAATGGTTTATGTCTCTGTATATCCTGCTGATAATTCGCTAACACTAAAGTAATCTGCCTACATGGTCACCATACATGGTAAATTAATAAAGCATCCACCAACTTTTACCAAGCCGAAACTGATTTGCTGAAGGGTGTGACTGGGTCTCAGTCGACTGAGATTTAACCAAGTCTCGGTCAAGTGATATAGTATGTAAGTAGAAAAAAGAAAAACCGAAAAAAATTCTTTTGTACGAATCTTCATGCAAGATCAAAGGAAGATAGTATCAACTGAGACATAACAAAGTCTCAGTCAACTGAGACTTAGCAAAACTGTTTGCTGAATTGCTATTTACGGCAGGGATCCAGAGTGTATGTCAAATATCAATGCGAAATTCACTTTTGGCTATAGAACCAGTTCCCGCACATTTGTGAGGCCGTTGCCAAAGCCAAATTTATGGGAAGAGAAGCATGTAGCTGCTTCGATGCCAAATCAACTGAAGGCACGCCATACACCCTATTGACAAATCCAAAAATGCGCTTGTTTCAGATTGGATTGGGTTTCGTAACTGCGCCCGCGTGGCTCTCTTGGGCGGCTCGGGCGAACCCAGCCGCCGCCGCCCCGAGCTCCCCCATCTCTCACCCTCCCCCCGCAGCCGCCAGATGACGCCGGCGGGCTAAGCCCGGCCGGCGGACGGCGGCGGCGGGGCGTTCCTTCGCGCGGCGCGCGCGACCTTGGCGGGGGGAGGCTCGGCCCTGCTGCCTTGCTGCTCGCGTTGGGGGCAGCGCCCCGGCGCCCTTCAGCTCGACGGCGTCGGCTGGTTCTTGGGCTGCTGCGGCGGCGGATCTGGCGAATCCCGGCGTGACGGGGTGAGGTGGCGGCCCCTCCTCCCTGCGCAGGCTAGATCTGTTCAACGGCATGTTTGGGGGGGCCTTCGTGCGGCGCGGAGGTAGCTGGGCGCCGGTCCTGGTCGGTGCTGGCCGGATCTGGCTCGCCGGGCTGCCGGCGACGAGGTGGATGGCCCTGGCGTGGTGGCGGCGCAGCCACGGCGTCGGGGGTGTGCGGGCCAGTGGAGTCCAGTGGAGTTGCTGTGCGTGGGGGTGCCGTTGGTGTTGGGTTCTCCGGGTGAAAGCTTGTCGGGATCTCGCCGGCCGGCGGCGTCGGCGTCTATGGGCGTCGGTTTACCTTCCTGAAGGCGCCGTCGAGGAGACCCGTTCCATCCTCCACCCTCGGATCCCGCTCTTCGGGTGAAAACCTAAGGCCTGGTTTGGCCGGGCGACGGCGTCGACATCGTCGCTTTCCCTCTTTGGGGCGTCGCCTAGAAGAGCTTTGGATCCCGTTTGCGCACTCCATGGGCTGGACGCTCGCGGCATTGCGGTCGGCGGCATGTGGCCAACCGGTGATGCGAGGTGGTTGTGGCGTTGCGATGCGTGTGGCGACTACGATGGTGGCGAGTAGAGCCGGGTCGCGGCTTGTCCTTCTGATGTCGAAGGTCCGATGCGTCAATGGGTGTGCCTATGTTGGTTTCTGGCTGTGACAGAGAAATCGGAGCTGCGGGTGGCAGGGCCACTGTGGCAACGATGACTCCATGAGGGCGGTTTTCAGCAGGCGGTGCTCTCCGGATGTTGCGCTGGACTAGGTCGATGCGAGGCTTGTAACTTTCTCCTGTGAAGCTCGTCAGCAAAATCGGAGCTGCCATGTCCTCGACGCTTCGGTCGACTGTTTGGCGTTTGTGGCCAGGTCGTCCGCGTGTGGCCCGTGTGGGGTTTGTAAGGTTTTCGTCCGGTTTTCCTTTAATTAACCGGGCAACTCTTTTCTTCTTAATCAATGAAAATGTCAAATCTTTTGCCTCGTTTCAAAAAAAAAAAAACAAATCCAAAAATATGGGTATGGCAGTGCGCATCACTATAGACGATTGTCTTTTTCCCTTTTCAAAATAAATTAATTCGTGTCACAACGGCCCATGTTTCACCGGCGCTTCAAATGACTACGTACAGTGGAGAGAAAATAGGAAATTTGACAACGATGCCCAAGATTAGTGCACGGCGAATCTTTTAATACACTGATTACGACGTTGACGTATACGGGCGCGCACTCACACAATGCCTACTGAAGATGGACGAAGCCACCACAGACACCTTGCTATCGATGCAAACGCCGCCTCCCATCGAAACAATAATCCCCATTGATGAAGCAGCAAGGCGCCAAACCTATGATTTAATTTCTGATGGTCCGGGGCCGGGTACCGTCGATCGTCCACAACTGGTTGGTTCTCACTCGAATTTGGCCACACAAGCACACAGTGTGGATGCGGGCTATCGCTATCTCTGTTTCGTATAGAAGGGCGGAAGGGGAGAACCACTCGGTTTCATCTTTATCCTCTTAAGCAACATGGATCACACAATCTTAAACACACACACACACATGAGACATGGATCACGCAAGGACATCGAAGCAGAAAACAGAAGAGATGACTTACGGCGTGTGTGGGTGAAGAAATCCCAGTTGCTGAGGCCCTTGCCGTCCTCCAGGTACGCGCCCTCAATCTGGAGGCAGAAATCACACTGCGTGGTCAGTAACCGTGCCATGGGACCGAGGAGAGCGGCAAGGCAAAAAGAGACGCCGGCCGAAGCCAAAGCTCCGATCCACCAAGTACCTGGTAAGCAGACGTCGCGACGCCGAAGAGGAACCCCGGCGGGAACTCGGCGCGGCTGAGCCCTCGCGCCGACGGCAGGAGGACGAGCATCGCCAGCGCCGCCAGCATGGCCATGGCCGTCGCCGCCGCGGCCATTTCCCCGTCGCCTCGTGCTAGACTATACCAGAAAGGCAACGCCTCTTCGTTTATGAGGGAGGAGAGGCAACAGCGAAGTGGGTAAACCTTGTCCCCCTCCTACGGCTGCAATCTGGAGTACGTAGCAGCGTCCGCGTACGGCATGGCTGATGGCCCGTATTTATAGGCCACACCAAGCTTTGCTTGCTACTAACTAATATCTCCATGACTAAGATTCCCGTGGTGCACGTGGAATGACATGTGAACGAGATTATATGATATACTGTACAAGTGTAGATGAAAGATAACCATAACCTACCACGATGGTGACACCTCAGCGGACTGAAAAAGAAAACCTCAAAACATCTGTGCAGCTAGCCTCTTCTTCTTCTTTTTTTTTTTTTGAGAACAAACGCCCATGTTTTATTAATCAACCATAATGTTTACAAGGATGATCATAGGATCATGAGGAGATCCAAGCCAAATGTGTCTACCCTGTTCTAGCAGCACACCGTACCTTTTTTTTTTTTTGAGGAAAAGGCCATCATGGCTAGCTTTATTAAAATTAAACAACGCTTACATCATCCGCTAAAAATGCACGAATAAAAACTGGAGGTGAGTCCAACCACAAGTTTGGCGGATCAACACTTCCATTCTGCGCTAGCACATGAGCCACCATATTTGATTTGCGGTTACAATGCTCAATAACGACCTTTCCAAAATTAACTAATAGCAAACGGCATTCTTCAAGAATTGGGCCTGCCACCATCGAGTGCCCAGTGTTTTGTTGTAGAGCCTCCACTAAAGTCAGACTATCCGTTTGCACCAACAAGGAGTTGCTCCCAACTATATTAGCCAAGTTTAGGCCTTCAACCAGAGCCGCAGCTTTGGCCGATAACACATCTGCGACATGTTCAATTTTTGCAGCACACCGTACCTAGCCAAACTGTCAGCCTCAAAATCCGAGGAACGAAGTTCATGAACAAAATAAGCCGACGAAGAGGTGCTTCCCGAGCTTCTTTCAAGTCAGGCCCATCTCCCCCAAAATGGCATTCCACAAAAACATTTGGGCCCAACCCATCGTTTTGTTACTCGACTCGTCTCTACTCTCGCTCACACTAGGTTTTTACTAACTCGTGCCTGAGCTCCCGCACCGCCACCGCCCATCGATCTCGCATGCCTAAACTCTAAACCAGAAAGGGAGTTCGCATGATCGCCCAACGGGGAGAAAACACTTTGGTCGGAAATCGAGCATTGCACAGCGCGAGAGAGAGAGTTTACCTAAGCCGAGCCCTATGTCCGTTAATTAGCCCGCAACTGCGTTTCTCCTTCTCAACTGTGTTTTTCCTTTTCAACTACATCCTTACAAACTACTTCCTCCGTCCCAAAATAAGTTTCTCCACTTTAGTATAACTTTGTACTAAAGTTAGTATAAAATTGAAACGCTTATTTTGGGACAGAGGAAGTACGTTTCTCCTTGTCAACTACTCCCTGTGTTTCTCCCTCTCAACTACACCCTTTCAACTGTATTTCTCCCTCAACAACTGCATTCTCTCAGTCTCAGCTGCATCCTCCTTCTCAAACTGTGTTTCTCCCTACAACAAAATGTCTTGCTTTGCATGTCTATCGCATTATTTGGCTGCTGATGATCACAGAATTTCATTTCAACATTTCTTTTCACTGTGCCATAACAGATCTTAAAGAGGATTCAGTAGCATGTGTCATGGTGTACAAACTTGTTGGCCCAAACTACCAGCTAGTTCTTTTCTTGTTGCTCGTACACTAACAGAGATAGCTCAAAGCAATCTGTAGATGCACACTGAACTAGCTGCGTACACACATATGTGTAGGAGGAGCTCACGTAGTAGCACTAGTAGTTGAAATGGCTTGCTGCCTTGTATTGAAGCTAATGGAATGGCTTGCTTACAATGAAATGGCTTGCTGCCTTATATAGCACTTCGTCTACTACTTTAACTAGGAAAGACATGTACTCCCTCCGTCCGGAATTACTTGTCGCACAAATGAATAAAAATTGATGTATTTAAAACTAAAATACATCTAGATACATCCATTCATATGACAAGTATTTCCGGACGGAGGGAGTACTAAGGAAAAGGCATGCACTAAGCTGCTACGTTCTTTACCTTACTTTAACTACTAGTTGCTTTACTTCCTAACAAGTCTTTCACTACTACCAAGACTTTACTATCTAACAAGCCTTTCACCACTACAACGGCTTTACTACATAGCACGCCTTTTGCTACTCCAAAAGCTTGCAAGGCATGCAGCCACCGGCCTGCCTTTAGACAGGGGTGAGCCCACAAAACTATGTCATGCAGTATGGCTATGCTATCTGCTCTTCAAGATCATATAGCATTGGGATTTCCTGGGCAGAGGACAGAAGTATGTAAATCCCATTGGAAATCTTAAATCTTAAACCCCCCATCCAATACAGTAATACGTAGCACAAGAGAGGAGGAAACAGTAATTCCCTCTCAACATTTCATTACAGTACATCTGATACTCATGTCTTTGCTTGGCACTTGTCACTGCCGTTTTCTCGGCTGAATGAACCGGATGCATGAACAGTAGCCATCAGCAACGATATATACACCCTATGTGTTACCCAGGCCTCACGTTTTTATTCTCCCTACAATGTTAGACACTGACAGCTGAGGAGTAGGTCGACAGATAGGTTTGGTTCAGAACATTTCCGATTCTCTTGCAAAATGGGAAGAATCAGAATGGCCACGCGTGGTCCAAGCTGCTACGCGAGCACGACTTTCGTGCCGTGGGGAAAAAATAAACTTTTTGAGGAATACACAGCTTTTCATTTGCCAAATATACAACTTGTATTTTCATCAGGCCATAGGCCGATATGCATACATGTACATGCGTGATAAAATGCGCACAATCCTTGGTCAGTCATGGGCAGTTAAATATCCCCGCCTTTTAAACATATCGAATGGCATTTTCAATGCTGCCTGCACCGACTAAATGTCCTTCACAGTCAACCTTCATAATTGCCAATCCATCCCGATGCCCGATCATAACCCTATAGCCCCACACAAAAAGCAGATCAGAACCTGTATATGAAATTAAGGTTCCACGGACCACAAGTTTTAACTGGAGCATGTGAGGAAACCATCAAGGACGTGCTTCGAAGGGGAGTATTTCTTGGCAAAGTTCCGTATGTATTCTACAAGTGTACAAAGTTTCACAATGAAATACCTTAACATGCATGCTAAACGAAAAAGACAAATCCATGCATTTTCAATAGTGAAGAGTGTGTGTACTATTCATCATTTTCAAAATCACATATTTGTCTTGTTTGTGTAGGTCTCACCTTAACGTATATCATCATCAAAATTTACACACATGTAGTATACATTCATGAACATGTGGGCTTTTTCAGAAAAAATTTAACATTTGAAACGTCTTTTTTGAATTTTTCAAATGAACAAGCTCCATGAGCTCTATTTTGCTTTCTCGGCATATTACATCCTTTAATTAATGGACTAGAAAATTCCCGCTAAAAAAGAGAATATTTCATCCTTTAATGTTAAAAAGTGCAACAAGCAAGGGGATTCAACGCACTTTAAAGTAAAAGCTTCGGTTATGAGTCAAAACAAAACGAGAGAACTAGATCCACAATTTTCTTCTGTTATTTGTTTCCCTTTTTCTTTAATCTCTTAAGGTGCTGGCGACATAACAACGATCTTGGCAAGTCGCGACTAAAGTAGAAGAAAACTGCACTCACCTTCTGAAGTCTTCTGTAATATCATATCGCAACGCATGGACTTCTTTGAGGTTACAGTTAAGTACACCCTCGAGCCTGAAAGAGTACAATATGTGCAGATCGTTACTTACTACAACCAAAAATGTCGGCTTTATGTAATCTATGCAAGAAGAGTAGAAGAGCCATGTGAAAAAGATTAAAGGGGGGAGCCCCCAAGTGAGGCCCCATTCCACATCATTTGTTGGAACATGATCCACCCTAGATTTGCTCATTTGAATCACAATCCATAATTTGTGAAACGGGGACTTCAATCACGGCGGCATGGTGCTGAGGTGTACCGGTGGCGACCGCGACGTGCTCAGCTGTTCGCGCGCAGGGAGGTGGTGCCGTTGGGCGTCGTGGTGGCGTCGACGGCAGCTAGACCGGGCAAGGTTGATGCGTCAGTACAGCTCTGAAGATGGAGTGGTGGCAGTTGGCGGCGGCGGCCTCTGAGAGCGCGCCGGACCGGTGTGTGCCCCAGACCCGGCAAGTGGCTTGGTTGGGGCCCCAGGACGTCTTAGATGTTAGGCTTGGCTGCGAGGTCTGAGGTATTAGGCCCAGACTATCAGCATCCCTACATCAACTGGATAGGAGTAGCGACAGATGTTGCCTAGACGGTGGCTTCAGACTTACTGTTGTATGTCCTTGTAAGGTCTTTTGAGAATAATTAATAAAGTGGCTGCATGCATCGCTCGGATGCAGAGGCCGGGGGTCTTCCTCCTTTTCAAAAAAAAAAATGTGCCTGGAATCATAAGAAATGCTTACATGAAGGTAGTTGAGTTCCAAAGACGAACAGTCCCGTCGAAAGAACCTGTCATTAGTTTGGGAAGCATGGGATGCGAACAGACGGTACTGACTCTATCTGCGTGCCCTTCCAGTGTTTTAACACAAATATTTGTCTGCAAATCCCAAATCTGTTTCAAGAGTAAGAGATGTTAAAAAAAATGCTGCATCTATGTGCTCCAGAGTGTTCTTTAGAGAAGAGTCGCACCTTGGCAGTATTATCATCAGATCCTGTAATTAGAAATTGCTTCTCACCACAAGAAAAGTAATCCAAACATCGCACTTTGCGTGTGTGCCCGGTCAATGTGAGGTTAGAACGGGGAGAATCGAGACTCCAGATCTGAAATTTCATTTCAAGGAGTTTATAATCACTTCAGTAGCGGGCTAAATTAATGGTCATAGCAAACACTTGGTTAGGAAAATTCGAGGATTGAAACCAAACCTTAATAGTCTTGTCCTCGGAGACACTAGCAAAGATGTTTGCATCATTGGGGTTAAATGCTATTTGGTACACAGAACCTGTGTGTCCCTTAAATGTCTGAGCAGATTTCCGGCCCTTTTTCCAGTCCCACAGCTCAATATCGTAGTCATGAGATGATGACAATACGTAAGTCTTGGTTGGGTGAATAGCCAAAGAAGTGATTGATGCATTATGAGCCTTCAGATTTTTGACTTCCTCCCATGTATCATAATTGTACACATAGATCCAACCTTTACGATCTCCGGCGGTCCCAGCCACAATCCACTGCTCCCTTTCAATGAATCTAGCTATCAAAACTGGAGTTGCAGCGATTGAAAATTATAAGGTGCACGAGAGAAACTAATTAGGCAGTGAACAAAAAATGTTATGATGAACTCACATGGGATGCCTTCTTGCTCATGGACCAATTTCTGCGGATAAATGTGAAATGAAATAATAAGGCCATGTTTGATATTACTGAAACTCCGCCTATGTTGTCTCAACATAGCCGGTCCCAAGCCCGGATAAAGGAGGAGGGTTGTGATAGGCTTGGCGAGCCAACGTCAAAACTCAGCCACTCTTATGGAGATGAAACCCAAAAGATTTTCGTTGGGGCGTAACCCTCTCAGCGACGCGCCACATCGGAACCCGGGTGTGGTGGAAAATGGGCAAGGGCCGGGCCGTCACCCCCCAGGTGGCGCGCCGTATCTTGATCTGGATACGGTGGCAAGTGAGCGAGGATCGGGTCGTCGCATCCTTAGTGGCGCGCTACATTGGCGCCCGGGTGTAGTGGAAATTGAGCAAGGGTCTTCGCATTTGACTCGACGAGTGCGAAGGGTAAGGAAGCTAGCCGAGCCTAGGAGGATTCGCTTAGGTAGCTGGAACGTAGGGTCTCTGACAGGTAAGCTTCGGGAGGTAGTTGATACCGCGGTGAGGAGAGGCGTTGATATCCTTTGCGTCCAAGAGACCAAATGGAGGGGACAAAAGGCGAAGGAGGTGGAGGGTACCGGCTTCAAGCTGTGGTACACGGGGACGGTTGCAAACAGAAATGGAGTAGGCATCTTGATCAGCAAGAGCCTCAAGGATGGAGTGGTAGACGTCAAGAGACGTGGGGACCGGATTATCCTGGTCAAGCTGGTAGTTGGGAACTTAGTTCTCAACGTTATCAGCGCGTATGCCCCGCAAGTAGGCCACAATGAGAACACCAAGAGGGAGTTCTGGGAAGGCCTAGAGGACATGGTTAGGAGTGTACCGATTGGCGAGAGGCTCTTCATAGGAGGAGACCTCAATGGCCACGTGGGCACATCTAACACAGGTTTTGAAGGGGTGCATGGGGGTTTTGGCTATGGCATCAGGAACCAAGAAGGAGAAGATGTCTTAAGCTTTGCGCTAGCCTACAACATGATCATAGCTAACACCCTCTTTAAGAAGAGAGAATCACATCTAGTGACTTACAGTAGTGGGCAACACTCTAGCCAGATTGATTTCATCCTCTCGAGAAGAGAAGACAGGCGTGCATGCCTAGACTGTAAGGTGATACCTGGAGAGAGTGTTGTCCCTCAGCATAAGCTTGTGGTTGCTGATCTCCGCTTTCGGATTCGTGTCCAGCGAGACAAGCGTGCCAAAGTCGCTAGAACGAAGTGGTGGAAGCTCAAGGGGGAGGTAGCTCAGGCGTTCAAGGAGAGGGTCATTAAGGAGGGCCCTTGGGAGGAAGGAGGTGATGTAGACGACATGTGGATGAAGATGGCGACTTGCATTCGTAAGGTGGCCTCAGAGGAGTTTGGAGTGTCCAGGGGAAGTAGAAGAGAAGCTAAAGATACCTGGTGGTGGAACGATGATGTCCAGAAGGCAATTAAGGAGAAGAAAGAGTGTTTCAGACGCCTATATCTGGATAGGAGTGCAGACAACATAGAGAAGTACAAGATGGCAAAGAAGGCCGCAAAGCGAGCTGTGAGTGAAGCAAGGGGCCGGGCGTATGAGGACCTCTACCAACGGTTAGACACGAAGGAAGGCGAAAGGGACATTTATAAGATGGCCAAGATCCGAGAGAGGAAGACGAGGGATGTTGACCAAATCAAGTGCATCAAGGACAGAGCAGATCAACTCCTGGTGAAGAACGAGGAGATTAAGCATAGATGGCGGGAGTACTTTGACAAGCTGTTCAATGGGGAGAGTGAGAGCTCTACCATTGATCTGGACGACTCCTTTGCTGATACTAGCAGGCTTTTTGTGCGGCGAATCCAGGAGTCGGAGGTCAAGGAGGCTTTGAAGAGGATGAAAGGAGGCAAGGCGATGGGCCCTGATTGTATCCCCATTGAGGTGTGGAGAGGCCTCGGGGACATAGCGATAGTATGGCTAACCAAACTTTTCAACCTCATTTTTCGGGCAAACAAGATGCCAGAAGAATGGAGACGGAGTATATTAGTACCAATCTTCAAGAACAAGGGGGATGTTCAGAGTTGTACTAATTACCGTGGAATTAAACTGATGAGCCATACAATGAAGCTATGGGAGAGAGTCATTGAGCACCGCTTAAGAAGAATGACAAGCATGACCAAAAATCAGTTTGGTTTCATGCCTGGGAGGTCGACCATGGAAGCCATTTTCTTGGTACGACAACTTATGGAGAGATATAGGGAGCAAAAGAAGGACCTGCATATGGTGTTCATTGACTTGGAGAAGGCCTATGATAAGATACCGCGGAATGTTATGTGGTGGGCCTTGGAGAAACACAAAGTCCCAGCAAAGTACATTACCCTCATCAAGGACATGTACGATAATGTTGTGACAAGTGTTCGAACAAGTGATGGCGACACTGATGACTTCCCGATTAAGATAGGACTGCATCAAGGGTCAGCTTTGAGCCCTTATCTTTTTGCCTTGGTGATGGATGAGGTCACAAGGGATATACAAGGAGATATCCCATGGTGTATGCTCTTTGCGGACGATGTGGTGCTAGTCGATAAGAGTCGGACGGGGGTCAACAGGAAGTTGGAGTTATGGAGGCAAACTTTGGAATCGAAAGGTTTTAGACTTAGTAGGACTAAAACCGAGTACATGAGGTGCGCTTTCGGTACTACTAGGCACGAGGAGGAGGAGGATGTTAGCCTTGATGGGCAGGTGGTGCCGCAGAAGGACACCTTTCGATATTTGGGGTCAATGTTGCAGAAGGATGGGGATATCGATGAAGATGTGAACCATCGAATTAAAGCCGGATGGATGAAGTGGCGCCAAGCTTCTAGCATTCTCTGTGACAAGAGGGTGCCACAAAAGCTAAAAGGCAAGTTCTATAGGACGGCGGTTCGACCCGCAATGTTGTATGGCGCTGAGTGTTGGCCGACTAAAAGGCGACATGTGCAACAGTTAGGTGTGGCGGAGATGCGCATGTTGAGATGGATGTGTGACCACACAAGGAAGGACCGAATCCGAAATGATGATATACGAGATAGAGTTGGGGTAGCGCCAATTGAAGAGAAGCTTGTCCAACATCGTCTGAGATGGTTTGGACATATTCAGCGCAGGCCTCCAGAAGCCCCAGTACATAGCGGACGGCTAAAGCGTGCTGATAATGTCAAAAGAGGCCGGGGTAGACCGAACTTGACATGGGAAGAGTCCGTAAAGAGAGACCTGAAGGATTGGAGCATCACCAAAGAACTAGCCATGGACAGGGGTGCGTGGAAGCTTGCTATCCATGTGCCAGAACCATGAGTTGGTCGCGAGATCTTATGGGTTTCACCTCTAGCCTACCCCAACTTGTTTGGGACTAAAGGCTTTGTTGTTGTTGTTGTTGTTTGATATTACTGAGGAAAGTCAAACTTAAAAGTGTTTGACTGGCACATAGTCTGTATCCTAGATGACCAAAAAATTGTGATTCAAATATAGTATTTCATAGCCGACTTCTCCTATTTATTTGTCCCAACTCGTTTTCGAAGAAAAATCGACTTGAAATTTTAAAGCTTGCTACAACACTTCTAAAATGCCTACATTGACCTTCGAGAGCACGATTAACATGAGCCATATACCTTGTTTCCACGCAAATCTAAAATTACTAACATTCCTAAAGTCCATCTGCCATTACTTAGCTCAAGCTACTGCCTTTTATAACACTATTAATGTTAGAGTTGATGGCGTTAGTCTGTAGCCTCCGACATTCTGACCCCTCGCCACATGAAGACTGATTGACATGTGTTTTCATGTCGTGTCTAGAAAAAGACAGACTGAGATGTGGGACCACTTGGGATCTTTGGCGAAATATTAAACAAAATGCGAAATCAGAAGAATCATGTTATGTACAATTGAACAAGGACAACACTACTTAACCAACTTACCTACATATTTTGTCTATTTCTTCTACGAAGAAGAGCTTCGGAGGGGTGTAGCACAAGTGCTAGGACATCTGGCCCCTCCAAACGACAAACGTCCTACCGACCAATTACATAATACATGGAAGTGTATACCTATCATATCAATTTTGTGTTGGTTTAACAGGGACGACTTCTCTTCTTATGAAGCTATTGTAATCGTCTCTGTGCTCACAGGTTGGACCATGAGGTCTGTTGCTTGCATCCTCTCGATTTAATTCCATTTGATGGCAGCAATAGCTTCTAAACCATGTTTCCTATTCCTTAGAGCACAGGACTTTAGCAAGTCTTTATACAATGTCAAAGTAACAATAGATTATGTTTGGATCACAAGTAAGAGTAGATTCAACTAATAAATAACAGCAGTCACTAACATTAGTTTGATAGTCCCAAATGCAGAAGTGACTTTCGAAATGACTTGTTATAATCCTGCATCGCATATGAGGACATATTTCATTAATATTGCTTATGTCTCACGCACCAAAAATGAACAGTGATTGCAAGAAGTTTAATGTTTGCTAAATAATTGAAAATGACCACTCACCATGGCTTTGTTGGATGCACATCCATAGAGAACATTTTAGTGAACTTTTCCATGGGTATGATCTGATCGAACTAATTAAACAAACAATAATCAATACACCAGAAAAATATTAACACGTGCTTATTTTAATTACGAAGGATATGTGCATGGGCCTACAAACTAAACAAGATTGGATTGAAAGTAATAAGTTATCTCCTGATAGACAGAGCTAATTAATTATCCCAATGAGTATTACACATAGCATTGTTTACATACTTGACGAACTTACCTCAACATTTGTTGTCTCTCTTTGCGGTTCAAAAACAGCTTGGAGCGTCAGCTCATGCACCTTATGAACGCTCTTCTCTTTTACATCAGCAAAAAAATTACAGTAGTCGATATTGGCTCTTCCTTGTCTGATATCCTTCAGCTCTTCATCGCTCATTACGCTGCTCTGAATCATAAACTCATCCTTGTGCGGCGGCGGCGGCTGCTGCCAGCCTCTCATTCTTACAAAGAGGGTGTAGGTCGACTTCGGTGGAATGTTGCCGTAGAACCCCTTATCATGGTACCTCTCTGGGCTCCCTGGCACGAGTCTGAAGGCGAAGAGATGATCTGTGTTGTTCGTTAGGTAAAGTGCAGACACAATCGATTTGTTTTGCTCAAACGGGAATCGAAGCACCAGGGGATGGACGACAAGGTGCTCGGTGGATGTCCCAGTTTCTTGGCTTATCTGCAAATAATGGAAGGCCAATGCGTTTAACGGATAACAAAAATTAAGCACTAAGCAATAACAGTGTGTCAGCTTCACTGGGATATTAGCTTTATGCAATACTGGCTAGCTAACGTTGTCTTCTTTGGCAACAGAAATGTATAAATTATGATATGTAACATGTATTTATTAAAATGATAAGCTGGACCAGATTTATAATTTTACACCAGATTTTATAGCCAAAATCATGATTTGGATATGGTTAAACCTGTCAGTTTGCGGGTGTCCCATTGCTAAATATGATTAATGTTATGATGAGGGCAACTTGATAGTATATTTCATCAGACCTAAGCCAAATATATACAAGTATATGAGAGGAGATAAGGTAGTAATCTTACACAAAAGGAATATAAAGAAGAGTCCTAATTAGCAATGCAACATGGTCATATTTTTAGAATTTGTTCCATCTACCATTCTTTTTTTTATAAATGCATTGCCACGGTGGAATTTAATCGAAGAAGCGAGTGGCCCTGTCAATTAAACATTTACCAACACTTTCTTATGTCCAAATTACTTAAGATTCTCTTCTCTTTTTTTGTTGTTGTTTCGCCTAGACATAACTATGACAAGAAGTCCAACCCGCTTTTTAAACAGCAGCATTATATGTACATGGCTTTTTTTATGTTTCCAGCAAAGTAAAGTAGCAAAAACGAGAGTAACTGATATACAAGTCTACAAGTTTAACATTCCTTTTATTCCCTGGGAATTCTTTTTTCTTGTTGTCAAAAACTGTCTCTTCATGATTCTCCACAATACTCAAAATTTGTTGTGAACTAAAAATTTAAGCTCCTACAATACGTAGCCTTAGTTAGGGAACTCACCTGAGCATTTGTGCCATGTTGTCTCTCATGTGCACTTAACCCCAACCTACGAAACTCCTCTTTGGCCTTGTTGAGATCCTGGTTTTCTGTTGGAGACATTGACAGAGTATGTGTTGTACGTGCTGAGGATTCTGCTAGGGATGGTACAACAAGATTGCCCAATTTCAACTCATGCACTTTTCTACCCATGTGTGCTTTGAACATGTCCAAATTATTTTCCATCTTATTCAGTTTCTCAATTATTTCCTCTATTGTAGGTCTCTTATCTTTGTCAACGTCTATACAGGATCGAGCTATCTCAATGCAAATCTTCACTCCTGGGCAGCCCGCGTCTAATGATTCATGCAACTGCAAAGTTAACACGTAGCATAGTAAGAATGAAAGCACCGTGAACCATGAGAAAAAAATACTTAGCATATCTGCATATGTATTCAAGACATTTGTTATGCCAAGATTCCACCTTGCCAACAAGTTCAATTTTTTGTCTCAACATACATGAGATTATAATTACTTATCGAGAGCGTCACCTTAGGACGAGTCCAATCAAACTATAAGTGTTGGCTGAGGATATCATCTAGAACATAACAAGCGTCGCCTCAGAGATATGAGAGTGATGCAACTAAAATTGCCACAAATACATTCAAAACAGAACTATGTGACATATTTCCAATGCGTGGTTATAAAATATAAAGGTCGATGTTGTTGACCTTGAAACGTAAAAGCACATTACCATTTTTTAATCTGCTGGTAGTAGCTTTATGAAACTAGTTAATAATAATAACAGTCTAGACATGCTTGAGCTTGAGCGCTTGGCAATTCTACAGATTCACATATATGACTACAATGCAGGTTCTGATAAACTCGAGCTAGCATTGATAACGCTTGGTAACTCGATATTACAGACTCAACATGGCTACATTTTAGTATTAATGGTGCATATACGAGTAGAGATAAAACTTGGCTTGATTAGGCTTAAGCTGAGCTAGAAGAATAGCTCATTGAGCACAAGATTTTTTGACAGACCTATTGGGTGTACATGCAAATTGATGGGTAGGGAGAAGATGATGATTTTATTTATGATATACGATATGTATAAGAGGCTTAACAGCAAATTATCTGTATGCTTAACATCAAGCGAATTTTAGTAGGAAACACCATCAAGAATCAGCTCCAGCATTTAGTACCTACTAAATACATCCTATAAGAATCGTTACAATCAAGAGAAATTGAAGTAAACTAAGAAAAATGCATAATCATGTTCAGCCTGCTCGTGAATATCAATTATCGTTAGGTAAATTTTCCTTACAATTTTTATGCCATAGTTGTTCTGCCCCGCTAATAATTCTAAGACTACTTTGCCCAAAGAATATATGTCTGCCTTGAACGATAGTTCTCCTTTTTCTATGATTTCTGGTGCAATATATCACCTGCAAGACACTTCGATAATATGAGGCATCACGCATTAGAAAATTCAACAAACTTGATTTCAAGAAAAGGAAAAAATAGTTCCCAAGAGGTTTAGCTTACGGTGTTCCACGAACATTTTGAGTGAACACTTTGGATTGTCCTTCGGCGAAGAATCTTGACAAACCAAAGTCTGTAATTTTTGGTTCCATGTAAGCGTCAAGCAGAACATTTTCTGGTTTCAAATCCAAATGAATGATGTGTTCCTTATGAAGATACTGCAAACCATGACAAATTCCTTTAATCAATTTATACCGTAGTTGCCATTCATCTCCATGAGATAGTCCTATAAAACAGAAGAGCATTCAAATTTGGTAATGTGTTTGCAATTCATCTCTATAAGTTTCTCATGATTCAGATCATCGCTATGAAAATATATGGGAATTTAACGAAGTGGTATATTGCCAATGTTTTACAGTTTTCGTTGTTATATTATTAAAGCTTAATGCTTAGGTTGTATATCGACAATGTTGAGAACATCAGGTTTTGTATATCAAATTTTCTTCATTCATAGTATTTCGATATTGAACATCACAAGACAGTTAGTACTTCAGCGACACTGATCACATTATAGCACTGCAATTATAACAAATCACAAGTATGTTAGATGATTAAAGCAAATATTTGTTTCTTGTGACAAACTAGACTGTCTAGTACATAATGATGGGTAAGGTAACTGTGAGGGGCTAAACTCTATTTTTTGTTTGATGGTAGTGCTTATGTTTAGGATGTGGTCCAACTTTGAGTATCAAACATATGATAAAACTTAAATTTTCAGTCCGCTAAAAATAAGCCATATGTTAGGAAAGAATATTAAAGATTGAAATCTGGCACTTTCCTTTGTAAAGATCAGATGGGGGAATAAAACAAAAAGCTTATACCTTTAATGTAATCGTGAAGGTTTCCATTAGGAACATACTCAAGGCAGAGGAACCTTTGTCGTACATCTGCCATAACATGTCTTCCATCAAATTTCGCCAGTTCCCTTTGTGTATCCGCACAATAGCCTAAGAATCTTACAATATTGTTGTGCTTTGCCGTTGCTAAACTGATAGACTCATCCTCAAATAGCTTATCAGACAAATCCTTCTCTATAATAAGTTTCTTGACAGCAACCTTCTCACTTCGAAGAAACCCCTATATTATTTTTTGTGTTAACATCGACATAAGAATTTTCTCCACTGGAGTAAATATATCAAAATTTAGGATTTGTGAGATGATGAGTAACAAACCATACCAGGTAAACAACTCCAAAAGCACCATGACCGATCTCTTCAGAGAACTCTCTTGTAATTGATTTTATAAGTGCGTATGATAGCCTGATGGGCTCCGCATTTGCATCAGCCAATATGAGTTCCAGGGCTTCAAGTTCACTTGCTGGATCAGCCATTTCTATGATATAAAAAAAGCCTCTTGAATAAGACCATGTACATAGTACTATTGTTTCACTGAGAACATGTTACAACTCTTGCGAAGAAAGTTCTTCAGCAAAACGGTCAGAAGCAATGTAGTCCTGCCGATTAATTGCAATCTTATATCTCACACACTAATACAAATCAGGTCAGGGTTATGGTAGCGATTATAAGTTGGTGCAACCCCTGATTTGATATATAGATTACGTAACGGTCAAATATGAAAAATAGTATACAAAATACACAATGATTATACTAGCGATTTTTGCATGTCATATGTGGTCTCCCAGGTATACATACATCTGTATTTCACATCAAAAGGTTATAATAAATAGGTACTCTAAAACAGCGTGATGTTCTTGTAACACACCCAAATGAGTTCTCCAAAAGTCTTGAATATGTTCAAGAATATTGCAGGCCCCTGCGTGCAATAGGGAACAGGTGACCCTCCCCAATATATATGGCACTCGAAAACATAAATCCTGGAAGTTTGAAAGCACAAAGATATGCAGTAAACAGAAATAACATGTCCTGTTTCATCTGCTTTGGAGATGACACATTATGAAGAACTCAAGATGATAACTCGGATGAACATACACATACTTTAAATCTGAAGAATGGTTAATGGCCCCAAAGGTGACCAGCAGAGCTTGAGCTTCCGGAAACACCAACCAGGAAAACCTGCAGGGATGCAAATCAAATCTAGCTGCTCAAAAAGCATCCATGAAGAAGGGCGAGAAGAAAACCGATCGATCTACCAGTGCCGGGTTGCGTATTGACGTACAGAACCACCAAGCTCTACCTTGGGAACTATGCGCGAGATCCGTTGACTTCGCTCGATCAAGAAGGCCGAGCAAAAATGGACTCTGCTCCATCTGATTAAATAGGGGGGAGGATGATGATGGACGCGATGCTGACTGGTGGAAGCGACGGAGCCCAACAAACCGCGGCGGGGAGCCATTAAAATATGAGGGGAGCTGAGAGCTACTTTTCTATATCAAAGTCGACAGCATCTCTGAATCCTGGTGTCGACTGGGACAAAGGGGAATGGATCTTTCTATTCTGTTCAGCCTAGGGTTCGTCCGAGCAACTGAGCACAGAACGTGATTCAACAGTAGAGGCGAGGAGCGAAGGAATGGCAGACTGAGAAGGGGCTCGAACCTGCAAGGATTCATGGCCGAAGAGCTCTCGGCCTCGCCGATGCTGGCGCCCATGGCACGGCGGCGTATCTGTCAGGACCACGGCCTCGACTGACGGGAGTACCAGTTCGGAAGACTGAAGCCACAACTGTGAAGAAGCGATAGCACCAACATCTTCAGAAGAAGAACGGTCCGGATCTTCCCGTACTGGTTCAGACAACAACGAACGGCCAGGATGGACACGCGCCACGCACTCCACTGTTTATTGTCAAGCTCCTATATCCATCGAATCTGTGCCTAGTTTCCATCGATCCCCCTTCCGGGTATATCTGGCCATGGGCAGCCCGGGCCGGGCCGGGCCTAAACTTGTCATCGGGCCGGGCTCGGACATGGAATTTGAGACCGGTGGTCGGGCCGGGCCGGGCTCGAGCTTGAAGATTACATATTTTAAGCCACGGTCGGGTCGGGCCCGGTCGATCTTTTTCGGGCTCGAACCAGGCTCGGGCTCAATATCTAGGCCCGACGGTCGGGTCAGGCTCGGGCCTAGGTTTTTAGCATCGGGCTTTTTTCGGCCTGGCCCGAAGTATGCCCAGGTATACTTCTGGGGCATCACAGGAACGCCGCCGACCACGGTGACGGCTAGTTCTTTTCTTTTTTCTTAAAAAAAGTGTGGATATTCAATTGGCTGGGAACAAACCTGGCTACATGGCCAGTACACCACGGCCCCGCTGTAAAAAGTACATGGCACGGGAACATGGGCCGATACGGGATCAGCCCGCGTCGACACGGCTATGGACTGGCCTGTGTTGCTTTTCGACCGTCTAGGCCTTTTGTTTTTTAAAAAATATAAAATATATAACAAAGAATCTAAAAAATAAGTATATATATATATATATATATATATATATATATATATATATATATTAGTGTCGGACTGGTCACGTGCTGCTCCAGGTCGTGTCGTCGGCCCGCAATTAAAACGGTTGTGCCGTGCCCGGCCTTAAGGCCTGGCTTTCGGGATCAACCTTGTTTCGTGGCGGGCCGAAGGCCGGCCTAGCCCTTTTAATCGTGTGCCATGTTGGGCATGTGACAAGCCGAATTTCCGTGCTCGTGGGTCGGCTCATGCGACACGGCCCATACGGTCAGGTTTGGCGGGGAGCTGAGCTCGTGGTCTCCCGAATGAACCTTAAAAAATGAATTGACCCTCATGTCATTGTTGGCGAGCAAACCAATATGGTGCTCTTAATGTCACTTGTTCATGGCATTGAGTGTCATGCTTAATAAACTCCTTCAAGCCATTGATAAATCAAAATACAAAGAAGTTTTCGGTGAGATGTGAACGATCGATGTAATTTCATTGTTTTCATCCATTCCTCAAATGATCAATATATCCATCAACTAAACTGGTTTGTTTGAATATCTGGCCATCTCAACATGCTACCGTGCATGTGAAAACTATTACACTACTTATATTTCATAAACATCTTACAGCTACGCAATAACCAAACATTCATATTTCAACTTCATCAAAATATATAGCAAGTTGTTCCCGCAACAATGTGTGTGGTATTATCTAATATCTAATATATTGGTGATCCTCCTCGAATACCGAATCTCGATTCTATAGGTGAAAACCCAAGGCCTGACCTTCATTAGTTGTGTCTGGCAATGTTTTTGTTGAAGGCATTGTTTTCATAACTCAGACTTTTTTCAGGGTGAAAACCTAAGATCATTGATCGGGCGACGACGGTGTGTGTGTTTTGTTCCTTCTTGGAGGAGTCGCCTTTGGAGGACCTTTTTTTGCGGTCCGGGTGTTGTCTTTGGTGGTGGTTAGTGTGTTGCTGCTGCAAGTGACTGGTCACTATGGCGGAGCATTTTCTTTTCTTTCCTTTTTTCTTCTTTTTGGTTGTGTGCATTCTCAATGCCTAGTGGACATTTTGTTGGTGCAAAGGTTGGGTGTAATTGGTATATTCGCAATATTAATATATTCCCTTTGTCGAATAAATCTAAATAATTGATCCCATTACTTCTATTTGTTTTAACATGCACATATGCCAGCTCACCACGCATGCCATCTCATTAGAAATTTTCTTTTTCCTATTTTTTCAGGTGCATATGGTGTGGAAAAAAAATCCATGGGAACATATATATGTATTCCGTAGGAACATGCTGAATTTTTTCGAAAAATGTTGTGATTTATAGGCTGTATAAAAATACAAAATTCTAGCCCAATAACAAAAACACAAGGCCCGTTTAAAAATGCATATTTGTCTTTTTTTGTATGCCACATGTAAAAGTGTAATGACGAGAGGAAAGAGGTGCTTATTAAATCCATAGCCCAGGCGGTACCGGTTTACTCTATGGCATGCTTCAAACTCCCACGTGGCCTCAGTGAGCATATCAATTCACTGATTCGCAAATTCTGGTGGGGCAGTAAGGAGGGCAAAAGGAAACCTAGCTGGTTTCTTGGAGTGTAATGACGAGACCTAAATCCTGTGGAGGTCTTGGCTTTCGAGACATAGAGCTTTTTAACCTGGCGCTCTTGGCAAGGCAAGCTTGGCGAGTACTAATGGACCAAAACTCGTTGAGTGCCAGAACACTTAAAGTCAAATACTTCCGAGCTTGTGATTTCTTGAATGCAGAACTTGGAGCTGCACCATCACAAATTTGGCAATCTATTCTGGAGGGTCGTGACACCTTGACACAGGGGCTCACCAGACGAGTTGGGGATGGGATGTCAACACATATATGGCAGCAAAATTGGATTCCTAGAGATTTTAACATGCGACCGATAGTTAGCAAAGTGCCACACCCACCCACTCTGGTGGCTGGGCTACTCACACGTAATGTATCTTGGGACACGGAGAAGTTAGATGAAATTTTTCTGCCCACCGATGCCCAAGCGATCGCGACAATACCATTGTGTACGAGACAGGTGGACAACTTTTGGTCATGGATACACGAGAAGAACGGGATTTTTAGTGTACGGTCGGCGTATAGAATGCTTGTTTCCACAAAGCTGAGGCGTGAAGCGTGGCTAGATGGACGCGCTGATTCGTCAAATTCGGATGCAGAAAAGAAGGCGTGGACTAGCCTATGGAAAACTGAAGTGCCATCCAAAGTTAAGATATTTCTTTGGAGATTAGCTCAACAATCTCTTCCCTCTGCTGATTTACTGCATCACCGAAATATGTCAACTACGTCAACTTGTGGAATTTGCGGGTCAGAAGATTCTTGGCAACATTCCCTTCTCCACTGCCATATGGTGAGGTGTGTTTGGGCCCTTGAAGATCCGAACCTGGTCGAGGCTATGGAGAGCAGCAGAGAACCGGATGCTAAAAGGTGGTTGTTTGCACTGATCGATGGATTACCCCATGATGATTTTATCAGGGTCGTGGTCACCCTGTGGGCTGTGTGGCACGCCCGAAGAAAAGCGCTCCATGAACATACCTTCCAGTCGCCTCACTCAACCCACCATTTTGTGATTAGCTATTTAAGGGAGTTGGGTGAATGTGAGCTTAAGAAACCTTAGGCAACACTAGTGACCAGATCAGTACACACGCGCTCGCTGCCACCAGCCGCTGGTCATGCAAAAATCAAAGTCGATGGTGCTACTTCACACGCCTTGGATGGGGGATCATACAGCGTCGTATGCAGAGATGATACATGGAATACTTGGGTGCTTCAGCTATCAAGTGCGCAGGTATAACTAACCCGGCTACGCTCGAGGCACTCGCTTGTCGAGAGGCTCTTTCTCTTGCCTTGGATTTGGATTTATCACATGTGATAATAGCGTCGGACTGCCGAGAAGTTGTCATGAACATCAACAAAGGCACGGGAGGATTATATGCGTGTATTGTTAGAGAGATCATTGCGACGGCTAATCAGTTCACAACTTGCTCCTTCATCTTCGAGGGACGTGATTCTAATATCGAGGCACATAGCCTCGCTAAGCATACTTTAGGACTTTCTTTTGGACGCCATGTGTGGCTCGTTGAAACTCCAGACCTAAATTGTATCCCAATGTATTTGGACTATGATTAATAATAATGTGTGTTTAGACTCAAAAAAATGTAAAAGTGTAATGTTGTAAATTTTTGCACATACGTAGTATAGATGTGCACGTGTGTTCAAAAATAAATTTGTAATTTTTTGCGCTCCGAAAAAATAAAATTTGAAAAACAAGCTCACTGGAGCTCGGCTTTCGTTGGCATTTTTAGATGCTTCACCCCACTATCTACTTTTCATATCCAAGAAACGCATCCCCATCAATAAATATGCATGTTTGCCATGCTCAGCATGTCATCTCATCATAGTTAATTGTCACAATTTATACCAATTCATCCATATCAATAAGTCATGCATGGTTATCATGTCATCAACATGCCATCTCATCATACTTAATCCTCATCTTGTTTTTCCTATCAATGAAACCTATCCACATCAATAAGCCATGCATGCTAGCCACATCATCACTATGCCATCTCATAATACATCCACGTCATTAGCCTACAAATTTTAGAATGTGTTCTTGCTGCACCATGCGGGTTATATTCTAATCTGGTTAGAAACTATGTGTAAACCTGAATAAACTCTATCCCTATAGGTGTGGGACAAAGTCAATGATTTACCATTCGCAAATCAACCCAAACACACGCCGAGCACGGCACAGGTGAATGTTATTCTTCATGGTGCATCTGAGTCAAGGACTCTAACCGAATATCGCAGCAGACTAAAACGGGGGCACACAACCCGACAAGGTCTTCGGCTCCAGGCCATAG
Organism: Elymus sibiricus; assembly: GCA_039707655.1. NCBI lineage: Eukaryota > Viridiplantae > Streptophyta > Magnoliopsida > Poales > Poaceae > Elymus > Elymus sibiricus. The sequence goes on along the minus strand of CM077665.1, from coordinate 40,886,447 downwards.
GTAGGGTAGGCTTTATGTGTGGAGCGTTGTTGCTTCTCACGGTGATGGTGATGCCGCATATATTATAACACTAATCTTTCTAGAATTAGAAAGCCCACATTCAATTGAGGTCTCCAATTGACATTGTGACATCGATTTTGACCCGGTCAACAATTTCACAAAGCTCTCTCATTAATTATTTTATTTATGCATCTATAGCACTATACTCCTTAGTTTTAAAGTGTCCACATTCAATTGAGGTCTCCAAGACTTCAATTAAAATTGGGTCACCATTCAATTGAGGTCAACGATTTCTCAAAACTCACTCGTTCAATTCTTTAGACAAATACAATATGCTTCCTAATGCGTTTGGTTTACGATTTTGACCGAACCAACAATTTTTCGAATCAACAACAACCGACCTATAAAAACATATCAATCACGCCCATGTAGAAAATTTTCCACATATATAAGGTTGGATAGCATATAATATATAATCACACCACGAAAGACCGTCAAATTACCGAATTATAAATAAAAATAAAACAAACTATGTCATCTTCCCCACACATCAAACGAAATAGTCCATTAGTTTCAAAATATAAGGGGTATTAGTTTTTTATAAAGTCAAATTCTCCAACTTTAACCAAGTTGAAAGCAAAAATATCGACATCCACAATATTAAATACAAATATATGAAAATTCATTTAACGATGAATCTAATCACAACAACTTGATATTATGGATTTTGATATATTTATCTACAAATTTGATCAAATTTAAAAGGTTTGCCATTTAAAAAAATAATACACATTGTATTTTGAAACGAAGTGATTAGGTTTTTAATCTAACAGCGCAGCAAAGCGCGCCCAGTCCTTCTAGTACAAGAATAATGTCCATGCTCCGGTATCGTCTCAGTGACGCCCATTGTGGCATTAAGGAGTTTGTGGGCACTATCTTTGGTTGACCATTCAATCGGCAAGTTTAGGTCTTTTTTTTGAATTAAACATGAACTTTATTCATTAGAAATAACCAATACATCGTCTGTGAGTAACATAACAATTTCAGCTAATGGTTCTTCAAACCATTCAGAAGTCTGAGAAAATCTAGCTAATCTAGCGAGCTCATGAGCAACTTTATTTGCTTCTTTGTTACAATGTTCGACTCTAGTAACTACAAAATCACACGCATAATGAAAACATTCATCGAAGATTGCCGCCGCCGCACCCGCAGATCGTCCTCCGTCCTCCATTGTCTCAATCACCTCCATATTGTCCGAGTTAATGATGAGGCGATTGCAACCCGCCCTTTGCACCAGTGTTAGGCCAAATTTGAGCGCCAGTGCTTCAGCCATCAAAACATCCGCGCAATAGTCAATCTTGTCGTTTCCTCCTGCAATAAATCTTCCTTTATCATCTCTTAGTACCGCCCCCATCATGCCCCATAGCAGATCATGGTCAAAAGAAGCATCCACATTAAGTTTCACGAATCCCCTGGGGGGACAAGACCATCCCACCCTTCTCATTGAGGCCTTTGGGGATGATGCACTGACGAAATTTGTTGTAAGGGCTAAAATTCCCATAGAAATCAGATGAGCATTCTGAGTTTTCTCCTTGTGCACCAGTTTTCGTCTTTCCCACCATAGATACCATGATGAGATAGCAATCATTTCACGCACATTGTGGCCTCCTATAATCCTCAATTCTTGTTCTGGTAGAAGAATTAAGTACTCCAACACCGCCTCTCCAGCACGATCAACCTCACAAGCTTTAGCGATAATATCACCTATCCCTAATCTTTTCCAAACCTCCTTTGCTTTACTACACAGAAAAAGCAAATGCTTTGTATCTTCTATACCCTCGGAACAAGTGGGACAAATGGGTGAAATTTTCATATGTCTGTTTGCAAGCGTTACACGGCAAGGAAGGGTGCCATGTAGCGTACGCCAGATAATTTTTTTAACCTTTTCCGGGCAAGATAACCCCCATAACTTACTCTAGATAGGGTTAGCCGTAGTTCGTCCCATCCCATTAGAATGTCTCAGTTTACTTCCATACTGGTGGTCCCACTCCACAGAGTAAGCAGACCGCACCGAGAACATGCCATTCTTCGTATAACTCCAGGCAATGAAATCTGGCATGTCATGTTGTGATAGTGGAATTGAAAGAATCCGTTGAACATCAATGGGACACATTGTTTGTCTAATAAGGTCTTCATCCCAATTACTCGTAACAGGATCAATCAAATCAACCACTTTAGATAACAAATGTCCTCCCTTTGGTGTTACAACATGATTGTTTTGTAACAGGATCAATCAAATCAAATCAGCCATTCATGGCAAGTTTAGGTCTTCATCCAGTGGATGTCGTGTTTGGCAACATGATTGTTTTTTTTCTTTGAGAAACGGCAACATGATTGGTGGGCGAGAGTGAAAAGCAATTCTATATCTACGCTTAAGGATTAATGGCGGTGAATCTTAATTAAAAACCATGACTAATAAAATGTTCACGAATTTAAAAAAAAGTTCACATATTTGAAAAATGTTCGTAAATTTGAAAAAATCATGAGTTCGAAAATTGTTTAGTGAACAAGACTTGAAAATTGTTCAGTGAAAAATGTTCATTAATTTAAAACCAATGTTCTCAAATTTTCTATTTTTTAATGAATTTGTAATGTTTTGTGTATTCCAAAAATTGTTTCTAAATTTGAGAAAAGTTCATGACTTTGAAAAATGCTTAGTGAACAAAATTTTAAAAATATTCAGTGAAGAAGGTTCACAAATTAGAATGATATTCATGGTTTTAATATTTTTTCATGAATTCCAAAAAATGTTCGCGACTTTGAAAAAAATCATGAATTCAAAAACTTCGGTGTATTTTGGAAAATATTCATGAATTTTAGAAATACTCATGTATTTAGAAAAATAAAACAGAAAATGAAAACAGAAGAAATTGTGTAGAAAAAACCTTCTGGAACCTTCTCAAAACCAGGCAGAAGGTTCGAAAAGGTTCCTAAAAATGTTCACGACTTTGACAAAAAAATCATGAATTCAAAAACTTTGGTGTATTTCGGAAAATATTCATGAATTTGAGAAATACTCATGTATTTAAAAAATAAAAATAGAAAATGAAAACAGAAGAAATGGTGCAGAAAAAAAACCTTCTGGAACCTTCTTAAAACCAGGCAGAAGGTTCGAAAACCTTCTGGTTCACGCCTCGCATGTATGCTAGTGCGGCTATGGGCCGAGCCAGTAGTAGTGCCACATTTTAGCGATCGCTATGGTACAACTCGTGGAGAGCGAAACATAGCATTTGTGTCAAAATTGAGCAGCCCATTCTAATAAAAAAAGATCATAAGCTAGCACAAAAGTCTAATACTAACCCAAGCCCAAGCAATCCAGCTGAGGAAAGTCATTCAATTTCCAGGCCCAGGTCAAACATATATTTCCTTCTCAACCATGGAGAGCCCAAGTGACCAACCAAACATGACTTCAATGCAGCGCGGGCCAAACGAGCCAGCACGACACGACCCATCATGTTTTAACGGTGCTTGGCATGGCACGGCCCACATGAGCACGTTTACTAGACGGACCGTGTTGTGCTAGCCCATGTACCTTGCCCCCAGCCCAGGCACGACACATTTAGTAAATGGGACGACCTGTGGCACGTTTACTAGACAGGCCGTGCCGTGCTAGCCCATATACTTCGCCCCAACCTAGGCACAACACATTTAGTAAATGGGACGGCCTGTAACACTTTTAGCACGTTGGGGTTGCGTGTGTTTGGCCTACTAGGCTGTTTTTGGGCCTATCGACTTATTGAATTATTTTTAGGTCATATATTTGAATAAAAGTTAAAAAAAGTATATAAACATAAATAAAAGGATCATGTCGTGTCGGCCCGCGTGCCCAGCCTTCTGGCTCAGGCATGGCCCCTGGCGTGCCGTATGCCGGGCACGACCCGTTTAGTCCGTGTCGTGCCAATGCCCAGCCGTGCCGTGCCTGCCTGCTAACGCGCCGCCCCACCTGGCACGGCCCAGATAGCCAGGTTTGCTTCAATGTTCATTTTGCTTTGATCGATACAGTAGCTCAGTATAGGCTGGGCTCACTTGAGGCCCAGTTCCAACAGCCGCGCAGAAGCAGAGAGAACAATCCTTTGCTTCCATCTGAAGTCACTTCACGAGTGAGGGGTGACATTGTCCATCCATCTGAACTCACCTGATCGATCGAGAAAACAATGGACGATCCTTTGCCCGCATCCTCAAGCCTCGAATCGCTTGCAACCCCTGCCATGCCATGCCATGCCCATGCCACGCCATTCCTCCCCTCCCCGCGCACGCAAGCTACCCGCCTCCCTCCTCTGCTATATATTCATCTCACCATGGACGTGCTACTCCCACCCATCCAGCCATCCATCAACCAGTGAGTCGCCAACTCGCCATTGCTAGCTAGCCACTCCATTTCTCTCCGCCTAGCTTAACCGCCGCCGCCGTTGCCATGGCTTCCAACAACAGCACCAACGCGGCCTCCGAGGTGAGCAACGCCGTCACCGACCTCAACGACCACCTCGCCACCGCCCTCGGCGGGGACGATGCCGGCGCCGGCAAGACCACCGTCATCACGCTGGCGGGGGAGAACAACGGCGCGGCCATGGACGCGGAGGACCTGGTCGTCGTCGAGGCCGGCGGCGAGGGGGAGCAGGAGGAGGAGGGCGAGGACGAGGAGGTGCAGGTGGCCGCCTACACCAACAGCAACTACCAGGCGGTGAACAACTCGGTGCTCGTCGCCGGCAGCTGCGCCGTCAGGGACGCCGGCGTCCACGTCGTCATCGTGGAGCACGTCGACGACATCCGCGACTGCGACGGCGACGAGATCTTCGAGGACGGCGAGGTGGCCAAGTGAAGCGATCTATCGAGCAGTGCGTGCGAGGTGGTGAACTACCGGTGGTGACGACGACGGTGTCCTGCTTCTACTCAATTTGGTCGGTCGGTCGGTGGCTTCTCCAGGCCGTATGGAGTGGAGATGCTGAGTACTACCCTGAGTTGTTTGGAGTTTATTTAATTTCTACTATATAAGCGTTTGATCATGCACATGTATGCATATGTTTATGTATTGCATTTATATGTATACGTCCTAGTGTCTGCAAACATATTTGTATGTTATGTAAGTTTGCTTCATGTGCGATTCAGAAATATTCATTACACCTAGCTTTTAATTCCCATGATCCACGTGTAATGTGTTTGAAGCCAATCTGTTTCAGGCTCACTATTTATGGTAGTTTTACAGTCTGACATGACAGTGTTCGGCCCCTATACGCCCGCGGACGCATCGGCAAACAGCGTCACGTCGATAATACGATACAAATTGTCCGAATTCAAGAGTTCGAAACAAAGCAAAACAAATCTTCATGCTCGGATTGTTGTGGTCAATCAAGATTTGACCAAAAAAATATCCTCAAAAGTTGAGAATGTCCGACCTCTAGCCTTTGCCGTCTTTGCCTTCTTCTTCTTGCTCGGATTGGGATTTGATGTTGTCTCAACTTCAAATCTAGGACCGGTTGGATCCCCCAACTCAGTACTCCATTCGGGCCTGATCATGATTATCACTAATCATGTCGGACATGATCAACTCCTAAATTATAAAGCATTCATCAAGTCCGAAATGAACTACCTGTATATACAAAAACATTGAACAAGGCAAATGCAAAGTTGATCATAGGAGCAACAAAAACATACCGAGTCTAGTTGTGTCATTTCGTCGAATATGTCGTGGGCAACCCGGACGTTGTCGGTGTACGTGCTTGTCCGCGCCCGAACCAGCTGCGGCGAGTGACAAACGTCCACCGCAGGCATCTGCGTGGACAGAAAGCTCACCGGAATGCCCCAACCGGACATCGGATCTTCCTCTATCCCAACCGGGTCTGACGGCTGGATGGGGGGGGGGGGGGGGGTGCAGGGTCCCGGGCATCGCGAGGGGACAGTGGCTCATCCATGTAAGCATCCACGATGCCGGCGCTTCCCTCTTTCGCTGCCTTCGTCGCTAGTCCCTCCGGGCGATGTTCTCCGGCTTGCAATACAAAGCCGAGGACGGGACGCCGATGGAGGAGGCGGACGCAGCCTCGGTCGCGGCGGTTGGGGACGGGCTGGACGACATTTTGGGCGATGGATCGGGACCGGCGGCGAGGATGGTGAGTGAGGGAGTCCGGGATTAAGGGGTCCTCGGACTACCGATCTATTTCTTATGGGCCGGACTCATGGGCCGCTTGCTGCGGATTGGACTGATCGAAGGCCTCGTCGCTAGGGAGGGGACCTCAGGAGCCGTGACGTGTCTTCCAAGTAGAATAGGCATGTTTTTACCTTCGGTGGGCAACCGACCATGTGTAACCCTAGGGACCCCTGGCGTCTATATAAGCCAGAGGGTTTTAGATTGTAAGACAGAGAAACTCATCTAGGGTTTTAGCTATTCGATCTCGTGGTAGATCAACTATGTAACCTTCATACCATCAATATAATCGAGCAGGACATAGGGTTTTACCTCCGTAGGAGGGCCCGAACCTGGGTAAAACACCGTTTCCTTCGTCCCCTGTTACCATCGATCCTAGACTCACAGCTCGGGACCCCCTACCCGAGATCCGCCGGTTTCGACACCGACATTGGCTCTTTCATTGAGAGTTCCGCTGTGATCACCAAGGGGATCGATGGCTCGCCTTTTCATAAGCTGTGAGATCTGCGGCAAGGATGTCCCCGTCCCTGCTCGGATCTCCGCAGGCAGCGACGTCCTGTCGCGTGCCGATCCGGCTGACTATCTTGGCCAAATCGGAAGTTTCTTCCCCGATCAAGAAATCAGATTCGGAAACTTAGAGTTCGTCGCTGACTCACGGGGAAAACTTGTTTTGATGAAGCCCTCAGCGCTCATGGAGGAGCCTGCAAATCCCGACGCCTTGATGCCGGGAGCATCGGGCCCCGCGTCTGAGGTGATCTCTACCCTCGGGCAGTCTAGAACGCCCAACCCAGTCGATGTGCCCGGATCCGTCACGGCCGAGCACGACCTGGATCCGCCGTCGAACGACCCTGGAACCGCGGCGCATCGGACCGGTCCCGTGCGCTTTGGCGACACGTCCCCCACCGACTTCACGTCCCTTAACGAGCTACTTGACCGGATTCAAACCATGGGCGTGTCCGACGGTCAGACCCCGGTCTATGACCGGATCGGGCTTAAACCCGACGATAGGGAGATTCGCCCCCCCTCCCCTTGATCACTAACTTAGTCGCCACCGTCGAGTGTCCGGCTAGAGGCTCGTCCTCCACGCAACCGGGACTAAAGACGATTTACATCCCGGTTTCCGGTCATCAGGACCTCTCCTGTAATCCGGATTCCGGAGTTCGCTCCGGAAATAGTTCGGGATCGGTCCCCGGTCTAGTGCGCAACACGAACCCCGCTCGGAAGGGTCCTATAATCAATATGGACTCCGACTCCCCCGCGCCAAACCCCGTGATTCCGGACTCGCATCGCGGCGCGGAACCAAAAAATTTCCCACCCACCACCCAAGTCGAACATTCAAGCATCGTAGGAGAGTACAAGTCTCCGGACCTACGGGATGTTAGACATCTGCCAGGAGAGTCGGTTCATCATTTTTGGGCTAGACTCCTCCTTGTTAGAGACAAAGTACCAGGCTCCAGCGACCAGGAGATAACAGCAACCTTTAGTCGCGATTGTCATGATGAAGGGATCCGCAACGCTCTAGCCCGTCGACACATTCACAACTTCTCCGAGCTATCGGACCTGGTACAAAAATACTGCACCATGGAGAGCACCTGGCAGGCCGAACGATTACTCTCGGAGCCAGTCTTTGCCGAACACCCTAGAGGAGATCGGAAAAAGCGGATACCTCTGAAGTGGCTGGCTGAACACGAACCCGCCGAAAAGAGAAATAGACCCCCCACGGGAGTCAGAACTGTCCTCGACGGACTATTGGACGGGCCATGCCCTATACATCCTGCCTTGCTGAGCACAAGCCCGACTCACAGCCTCAGAGCTTGCTGGGTCGTTAGGCAGGTCACAAAAAGCGGAGAGGCCATCCTCGAGGCACTACCTTCGAACAAACGTTCAAAAATGCCACAAGATTACAACGCTGAAGTCCTGACGATCTACGAAACGTTTCCCTCCAGGAACAGGAGGAAAAGAACTCTTAGAGAACTCGAACAGGTATACCATGTGGCGGCAACAAGTTCATGGGCAGACATACCCATCACCTTTGGGGAAATTGACCAATCAACCACCTGCCCCGGCCGAGCACCGGCCGCTCTGGTCCTGAACCCCATCGTCGATGGTTTTAAGTTACAAAAAGTGCTAATGGACGGCGGCAGTGGTCTAAACCTCATCTATGAGGACACCCTGGAAAAAATGCAGTTCGACCGATCTCGCATCGAACATAGCAACACAACCTTGCGGGGGATCATCCCTGGGAAAGAGGCGCGTTGTTCCGGACGCATCACCTTGCACGTGGTGTTCAGCACGCCCGAAAACTACCGATCCGAAGAACTCCTCTTCCATATCGTGCCCTTCCCAAGTGGCTACCACGCCTTGTTGGGGCGTGATGCCTTCACAAAATTCCAGGCTATACCACATTATGGGTATATGAAGCTTAAGATGCCAGGCCCAAACGGGGTAATCACAATCACCGGCGACCCGAATATAGCCCTTCGAGCCGAGAACAAAACAGCAGCGCTTGCCCTCGAGGCACTAGCTGAGACCTTCGCTGCAGAGGAATTAACCGCACTCCGATCAACAGTGGACAAGGACGATGTGAGCCTTAGTAAAAGGCCCAAACCCACGTCCTTTAAACCTGTAGAAGAAATTGTTAAATTTCAGGTACACCCAACGGACCCCAACAAAACAACGTCCATCGGGGCTCAGCTGGACCCCATGGTGGATGAGGCACTGCGAGCATTCTTACGAGAAAACTGGGACATTTTCGCCTGGCACCCTTCTGATATGCCAGGAATCCCACGGCGGCTAGCAGAACATAGTCTGAACATAATCACAGGCTTCAAGCCCGTCAAACAGACTTTACGCCACTTCTCCGAGCCCAAACAACAAGCTATGGGCAAAGAACTAGCCAAATTACTAGAAGCCGGATTCATACGGGAAATTAAGCACCCCAAATGGCTGGCAAACCTGGTGAAGGTACCAAAGAAAGATAAAACCTGGCGGCTGTGCGTCGACTTTAAAGACCTTAACAAAGCCTGCCCTAAGGACCCTTTCCCCTTACCACGCATAGACCAGATTATTGACGCCACAGCCGGACATGACTCTTTGTGCTTCCTAGACGCTTATTCCGGATACCATCAGATCAAAATTAAGGAATCCGATCAAGCTGCAACCGCATTCATCACCCCTTATGGCCCATTCTGCTTTAACACAATGCTTTTCGGGCTAAAAAATGCAGGGGCTACATATCAGCGCATGATTCAAACATGCCTCGAGAAACAGGTTGGCAAAACAGTCGAGGCATACGTGGACAACGTGGTCATTAAAACCAAACACGTCAGCCAGTTGATTGACGACCTAAGACAAACCTTTGCTAGCCTACATGAGTATGATATACGACTCAATCCGGAGAAATGTGTCTTCGGAGTTCCTACCGGTAAACTACTCGGATTCATTGTTTCCCATAGAGGAATAGAAGCCAATCCGGCTAAGATCCGCGCCCTATCGGAACTTGCGATTCCTACAGAGCTAAAGCATGTCCAAAAGCTGGCGGGTTGCGTGGCGGCATTAAGTCGCTTTATCTCCCGCCTCGGTGAAAAGGCTTTACCGCTCTACAGGTTGTTGAAACGGACCAACAATTTCGAGTGGACCGATGAAGCAGCGGCTGCGTTAGAATAAATCAAAACACTCCTGGCAAGCAACCCCATACTCACAGCACCAGGCACCGGTGAACCAATGTTCTTGTACATATCGGCCACCAATCAAGTGGTTAGTGTAGTGCTCGTCGTCGAACGAGAAGAGGAGGGTCACAAATTCCGGATTCAGAAGCCGGTCTACTATGTGTCAGAAGTGCTAACGCAATGCAAGTCCAGATACCCGCATTACCAGAAGATAGCTTACACAGTGTTTATGGCATCACGGAAGCTCAAACACTACTTTCAAGAGTGTCTGGTCACGGTGGCATCCAAAGTACCCCTGAACGATATAATCAATAACAGGGACGCCACCGGCCGTATAGCCAAATGGGCCATTGAACTCCTTCCTTTCGAAATCGCCTATAAGCCACAACGGGCTATTAAATCTCAGGCGTTGGCAGATTTCCTCGCCGAATGGATAGAGGCCGAGCTCCCAGGGAATATAGTACATACTCCCATTGGACGATGTACTTTGACGGATCCAAAACATTGGCCGGACTAGGGGCTGGAGTTATACTCACATCCCCCAGAGGTGACAACGTGCGATACGTGTTGCAGATCATGTGTGCCGATTCCAACAACGCAGCCGACTACGAAGCAATTTTGCATGGTCTTCGGATGGCAGCATCAATGGGCATACAACGGCTGGAGGTACGGGGAGACTCCAACCTGGCCATATCTCAAATCAACGGCAAATTCGATGCAAAAAACCCAAAGATGGCGGCATATAGAAACGCCGTCCTTAAAATATCCGCACGGTTCGAGGGGCTGGAATTCCACCATGTCCCTAGAGACAACAACCAAGCCGCGCGCTGACATATTGGCCCGCATAGGGGCCAAACGCGACCCTGTCCCGAAGAACACATTCCTTCAACGGCTCTTCAAGCCGTCGGTGGTGTGGCAGGACGACAATAAGGGCGCCGGATCGATCAGTGCGGAAGAGGTTGTTCCCCCTATAAATGAACCAGACGACCAAATCATCGGTGGCTCCGTAATAGACGAAATGCCTTCGGCTCACGAAGTCATGGCAGTAATCGCACCATGGACCGAGCCCTTCCTCGCTTACCTTCTTCGCCAAGAACTCCCCGACGATCAGACAGAGGTGAGGCGCATAATTCGGCGATCCAAGGCTTATAAAGTCCACGAGGGTGAGTTATACAAGAAAAGCACCACCGGAATACTCCAGCGGTGCATATCTGAGGAAGAAGGAAGGCAGCTTTTGGCCGAAATCCACATAGGAATGGGTGGCCACCACGCCGCAGCACGGGCCTTAGTAAGCAAGGCCTTTCGAGCTGGTTTCTTCTGGCCCACCGCTCGAGCGGACGCCCAGACACTTGTCCAACGCTGCGTGGGATGTCAGCTATTTGCAAATCAAAGCCACATGCCCCCAACAGCTCTTCGGACTGTTCCGATCACCTGGCCTTTTGCGGTCTGGGGGCTGGATATGGTCGGACCACTTAAAGGGGGGACCAAGAAGAATAAATATCTACTGGTCATGGTGGACAAGTTCACCAAATGGATCGAAGCAAAACCTGTCAAATCAGCCAAGTCCGGACCAGTAATAGACTTTATATCCGGCGTGGTACACCGTTACGGTGTCCCGCACAGTATAATAACGGACAATGGATCCAATTTCACCGCCCAAGAGGTAAAGGACTGGTGCGCAAACATGGGCATCAAGCTCGATTACGCATCAGTGTATCACCCGCAGACCAATGGACAAGTCGAACGGGCCAACGGCGTCATCATGAGTGGTATTAAACCACGTCTGGTCTGGTCTCTTCATGAATCCAACTGCCATTGGGTAGAGGAGCTTGACTCCGTTCTGTGGGGTTTGCGTACCACCCCGAATCGATCAACGGGATACACACCGTTCTTTATGGTCTATGGGGCAGAAGCAGTCCTTCCCTGTGATATTATTCACGACTCACCAAGGGTGCGCATGTATGAAGAAAAGGAGGCCGAGTTAGATCGGCAGGACGACTTGGACGCCTTAGAAGGCGAGCGCGACATAGCTCGGGCTCGTTCTACCTTTTATCAACAACAAGCCCGACGTTACCAGAGCAGGGAGGTCAGGGCAAAGGCGTACAATGTGGGCGAACTCGTCTTACAACTCCCGGAGAAGCAGAAGCATAAACTCAAACCCAAGTGGGAGGGCCCCTACATAATTGACGAAGTACTCACAGGAGGGGTTTATCGTCTTCGCAACCCGCCGGATAACCGCCTAGAACCAAACCCATGGAACGCAGCTCATCTTCGGCGCTTTTACGGCTAGACCGGTGTCGTCATACTCTTTACCTTTGTTTTCCTTTTCTTCCTTTCTTTTTATATTTCCTTCCCTTCCACCTTGATTTTGCAGGTTTGGAGTTTTTTCTTTTCCCAATTTATGCTCGGCTAAGCCGAGCTCGTGTTAAGTTTTTCGGCAAACATCCTTGAATGTTAAATCCAAACATAAGACCTGGGGGCTTCTTCCCGAAGCCGATGACTATACATTTTTTACGCATCTACTGCGTATGTGTGTTTCCCTTGTCAATCTTTAAGCCATTATATGCATCAATTAGAACTAAGATTTTTACCAAGCTGGGTTGCCTCGCTCCTGTGTTTACCCTCTACGTTCCCGATTGTTCGGCTAGAGGGTAAAGGGATCACCTCTGCGATTGTTACGACCGGGTCACCTGGATACGTACCTCAGACGGGTGAAGCCAAAAGCTAGCTATCTTTAGCATACAATTGGTCGGCTACGACGGAAGAAACAAATAAAAGTTATGGTCGTTATCACCATTACTCGGGCTTCTTTTCTCGAAAAAGCCATTAGCCGAATACTAACCGTATACGGCCTTGCTATCTACGATTTACGTAGCAGCCTGAAGGAAGGCACCAATAGAGGTACTATTTTCTTTGGAAGATGTTTCTTACGCTCAGCAGTAATATAACATATCTCCCTGTGCATTTTTTGTCTGTTCGCACCAAATGGCCGGATTGCCTAGTTCCACGAAAGAACTCCCTCTTATTGAAGGATGTTCGATAAGGAAGACTCCCAAGCTCTTAGCAAAGGAGGTTGAAGCCGATGGCCGGTTAAGACAAAGTTTACAGCACAGACGGAGCAATTTTTGATTTACAGTACATAATTACATAAAATCATTCATTTGGCTGCAGGTCAAGATTGTCTATTAAGGCATCTAGGGTGCAATCTTCTTGCGAGAGACGAGCGGCGGGCATCACTTGGTCGTACACCAGATGAAGTGGCACTTCTTGCCCATCCGGCCCTGCCGGCCCAACCCGAGCCATATGCTCGGGGTTAAGACCGGTATAACGGGTCTTGATCATCGCCCATGCCTCTTATGCTCCCTCTCGACAGGCCGATGTTTTCCATAGCTCGAACCGACTCCGGGCTCCCTTGAACCGATCAGCCAGCTCGGTCATCCCCTCCGGAGGCTTCTCGGCAGGCCATAACGCTTTTATCATGCTCCTCATAGCCTTCCGAGCCCGCTCATGTACGGCGGATAGTTCCTTCAGAAGATTCCCCCGGTAGGATCCAATTTCTTCTTCAGGTCGCCCGGTCAGGAGACCTATACATGAGAAGAGGCATGTCCATTACACTTCATGTATTAAAGGTACCCTTCGATGTTATAATGGCACTTACCGAACATGCCCCTCTGTAATTTCTGGCTCTCTTCTTGGGTTTGAGCCAATTGAGTTTTTAAACTCTCAATTTCTTCGGCCTGCTGTCGGTTTTCCGCCTGGAGACGTTTCTTCTCCTCCAAATTTCAATGCAACGAAAGGCAGCCGGCCTCATACTGAGACTCGGCGTACCTCTGGGATTCTCGGGCTTCATCCAAATCTTTTTGCAATTGCCCTATAGACTCAGCTGCTACGAAGTACCCTTGCGTCAGCCTGAGACTATATACTGAAGATCGGCAAAATGGACATACTCACCATGCGCCTCCCGGGTAAATTTCTTCACTTGTTCAAGTTCAGCCTTCATGGCTTGCACCTACGTTCGGCTCGCCTCCAGATCCTTGGTCAATTGCTCGTTCTGCTGCCTTGAAGCCTACATCATCAACAAAACAATATATGGATCCTTAACTCGGTCGTCCCGACCAATTCAAGGCTCGGGGGCTAAGGGGTTAATACGTGTGCCCGGATTATTAAAACCGGTCACTCACCTCTAGGCTGGAAGATATCATTTTCACGGCTTCCCCAAACCCAGCTCGGGCAGCTCCGATGTATGCATCTACCGAACGAAGAGCGTTAAACTATTGTCCGGAAAACGCCTGGTGGCACAGGGCTTCTTGTCGCCGCCGGTGGTTCATCGCACTCTCTGCCTCGGAGTTAGTGACTGATACGGCATCCCCGGAATCTTAAGTGGCATGGCTGGCCAAAGGGGCTTCCGCAGCAGGTTCAGCATGGGCAGAAGGCCTTGGTTCGTGAGTATCGCCAGGCACCCCGGTAACATCCCCGGCGAAAGACGGTTGCACTCGTTTCCTGAGTGTTTCGACATGAGATCTTCTGTAAAATCCTGTCGGTCATATTAACAGTAGAGTAAGCGGCCGAACAAAGTACCTTGTGGCTAGACAGGTGGTCGGGGTCGTCCCCGCGGTTGGTTCACATGAAGGATTCCCGTGGCTGTCCAGACCGGGCATTGTTGCCGCAGTGGACGTTCGTCGCACGGACCGACGATGCTTGGGAGCAGAAACCGGCACATTCGGGTTGATGGAGGCCACGTGCCTTTTACGAGAAGAATTTTTCTTTTTGCCAATGGTAGAAGAAGAGAGTGATCCGGGGTGATCGGCTATGATGGCCACCTTTGAACCATCAAGGCTCTCTTGGTAAAAGACCCCGTCTTCGTACTCAATTGATAGCTCCGGATCGTCATGGAATCCTGGATCGTCGTCACGAGAGTAGTTCTCTGGTTGGGGGGGGGGGCGGACAGTTGACTGTCTCGACAAAGCTCCTCCATTCCTGTTTGCGCAGATTGAAAGCTTTAGTCAAAAAGGGCAAATAAAATACCTGAACTCAGGTCGCAAAGTCGAAAGGCTTACCCATTCGATGGGGTTGTAACTCAAGTAGCCCTCCTTAACCGGTGGCCGAATGAAGTCTTCTTTTTCCCCTTTGTACAGGTCGGCAAGTGCGGCTACCAGTGCCGCTTGGTTGGCAGGGCCCAGCCGTCGGGAGCGAGTGGTGTCACTTGTTCCGTTGTAATGCCACAAAGGATGTATCCTTTGCTGAAGAGGTTGAACGCATCGGGTGATGGCGGCAACCATCACGTCAATCATGGTCAGCTTGTGATGAGCTAGTATCCTTATGTGGGCGGCCAAGCGTTGAACTTCAGCACCGTCCTCTTGGGATGAACTCTTTGGTCGCCAATTGTACCTTTGTTTGGAGGGGCGTCGGAGTATTCGGGCAAACCCCTCAGAGCTGGATCGAATAGGGGAACGTCCTCAATATAGAACCATTCCGAAGACCATTCTTCGGACTCCTTCTTCGGTGTCCCCACTGGATACCCTGTCCCGGCTATACGACATACTTCGGCTCCTCCGACTTCCCGAATTGTCTCACCCCGAGTTCGGGGGACAAGGCAGAAGTACTTCCTCCATAATTCAAAGTGTGCCTCGCAGCCCAGGAACATTTCGCAAAGGGCAACAAAGCCCGAGATATGCAGAATAGATCCGGGGGTAAGATGATGGAGTTGGATCCCATAGAACTCCAGTAATCCCCTCAGAAAGGGATGAATGGGGAACCCTAGGCCCCGCAAGAGGAAAGGCACGAAGCACACCTGCTCTCCCTTGTGAGGATTAGGGAAGTTCTCTGCCAAGGCTTCGTTGTCAAAAGAAGTCAAACCGGCGCGGGTAGCTCCCAGATCCGAGGAAGGAAGATACCCTTGGGTCTCAAGGTCACGCAGACGAAGGAGAGATATAGAGCAACTTGCCCAATCCCCGGGACGAGAGCCGTAAGGACGCGAGGAAGAGCTAGGGGCGCTTGCCATGTTTTTTGTGGTGATCTCTCGCTTGAAGTTTTTTCTGATGGGGAAGAAGAGGAAGATGTGACCCAGACCACGATTCAACTTGTTTAAGTAGGTGGTGCCTCCCTTGCGGGAGGGGCAGTCTTGTAAAAAGCTGCAGGGCCGCTCGTCTCCCCTCGGTGCACAAGGATAGAGAAGTGCTGAAAGTTACTATAGTAGGTCTCGCAAGTTCCCAATGTTTGAGGATTCTCCGATGACGGGATGGTTGCCAAGCAAGAAGGAATAGAGGGACTCGCCTCGCAAGCCGAAGACTTGAACGCGCAAGATTTTCCGGATATACCTCGGCATTGGAGGCTAGTCCGGGGGCTACTGAGGAAGTCCGGGATTAAGGGGTCCTCGGACTACCGATCTATTTCTTATGGGCTAGACTCATGGGCCGCTTGCTGCGGATCGGACTGATCGAAGGCCCCGTCGCTAGGGAGGGGACCTCAGGAGCCGTGACGTGTCTTCCAAGTAGAATAGGCATGTTTTTACCTTCGGTGGGCAACCGACCATGTGTAACCCTAGGGACCCCTGGCGTCTATATAAGCCAGAGGGTTTTAGATTGTAAGACAGAGAAACCCATAGTTAATGAAAAATTGGATCAAGATTCCTCTAGAATTGGAAAGCTAGAGGACATTATTACCAACTTGGGTTCCGCTTTTGCCTCTGTTCAAACCACTCCAAATTTTCCTCCTACTAAGACTGCCAAGTTTATTTATGTTCCTAAAAATAAGGGTGAATCCTCTAGTAAAGGAGATGAAGATCTTAAGATCATAAGTGCTCACCCTAACTTTATTAATATTGTCCGGGAACCAATTGCTACAAGTGAATTTCTTGATTTCTTGCCTAGAAGTATGATTATTTATAAAAGCAAAGAATCTCCTAGGGTTTATAAGTGTGCAATTGAGGAGTTGCATACCAAAGATGACAATACCTAGATCTATTGCGTTATGCCTAGCTAGGGGCGTTAAACAATAGCGCTTGTTGGGAGGCAACCCAATCTTATTTTCTGTTTTTTGTTTGTTTTTGTTTCTGTTTTTGAGTGTTTTACACATTATTACCTATGCAGTAATTGTGTTTTATTTTTTTAATTAGTGTTTGAGCCAAGTAAGACCTTTGGGATGGTCTATGGTGATTGTTGATTTGATTTTGCTGAAAAACAGAAACTTTTGCGCTCAGTCCAGGAATTTTATAAATTCACCAGAGCGTCGAATGAGTTTGAAATTTTTACACAAGATTGATATACAAATTGCCCAGATTTTCCTAAGTTTTCAGAATTTTTGGAGTTACATAAGTATTCGAAGTTTACAGATTGCTACAGACTGTTCTGTTTTTGACAGATTTTGTTTTCTTTGTGTTGTTTGCTTATTTTGATGTATCTATGGGTTGTATCGGGGGGTATGAACCATGGAGAAGTTGGAATACAGTAGATATTACACCAATATAAATAAAGAATGAGTTCACAACAGTACCTAAAGTGGTGATTTATTTTTCTTATACTAACGGATCTCACGAGTTTTCTGTTGAGTTTTTTGTTGTGAAGTTTTCAAGTTTTGGGTAAAGATTTGATGGACTATGGAATAAGGAGTGGCAAAAGCCTAAGCTTGGGGATGCCCAAGGCATCCCCTCTTTCGTCTTCAATCCATCGGTAAATTTACTTGAGGCTATATTTTTATTCACCACATGATATGTGTTTTGCTTGGAGCGTCTTGTATGATATGAGTCTTTGCTTTTTAGTTTGCCACAATCATACTTGCTGCACACATCTTTTGAGAGGGACACGCATTAATCGTGAATTTATTAGAATACTCTATGTGCTTCACTTATATCTTTTGAGCTAGGCAATTTTGCTCTAATGCTTCACTTATATCTTTTAGAGCACGGTGGCGTTTTATTTTATAGAAATAATTGAACTCTCGTACCTCACTTATATTATTTTGAGAGTCTTAAAACAGTATGGTAATTGGTTTAGGTTATGAATTTAGTCCTAATATAATGGGCATCCAAGAGGGATATAATAAAAACTTTCATATTAAGTGCATTGAATACTATGAGAAGTTTTATTCCTTGCATATAGTTTTGAGATATAAAGATGGTGATATTAGAGTCATGCTAGTAAGTAATTGTGGATTGATAGAAATACTTGTGTTAAAGTTTGTGATTCCCGTAGCATGCACGTATGGTGAACCGTTATGTAACGAAGTCGGAGCATGATTTATTTAATGATTGACATCCTTTGTGTGAGGGTCGGGAGCGCGCGATGGTTAACTCCTACCAACCTCTCCCCTAGGAGCATGCGTCTAATACTTTGCTTCGATAACTAATAGACTTTTGCAATAAGTATGTGAGTTCTTTATGATTAATGTGAGTCCATGGATTATACACACTCTTATCCTTTCACCATTGCTAGCCTCTCTAGTACCGCGCAACTTTCGCCGGTGCATTAAACCCACCTTCCTCAAAACAGCCACCATATACCTTCCCCAAAATAGCCACCATACCTACCTATTATGGCATTTCCATAGCCATTCCGAGATATATTGCCATGCAACTTCCACCGTTCCGTTTATTATGACACGCACCATCATTTTCATATTGCTTTGCATGATCGTAAGATAACTAGCATGATGTTTTCATGGCTTGTCCGTTTTTTGATGTCATTTGCTATGCTAGATCGTTGCACATCCCGGTACACCGCCGGAGGCATTCATATAGAGTCATATTTTGTAATTCTTGAGTTGTAAGTAAATAAAAGTGTGATGATCATCATTAGAGCATTGTCCCATGAGAGGAAAGGATGATGGAAGCTATGATTCCCTCGCAAGTTGGGATGAGTCTCCGGACTTTACAAATAATAAAAGAGGCCAATGAAGCCCAAATAAAAAAAGAGGCCAAAGATGCCCACCAAAAAAATGAGAGAAAAGAGAGAAGGGACAATGCTACTATCCTTTTTCCACACTTGTGCTTCAAAGTAGCACCATGATCTTCATGATAGAGAGTCTCCTATATTGTCACTTTAATGTACTAGTGGGAATTTTTTATTATAGAACTTGGCTTGCATATTCCAATGATGGGCTTCCTCAAATTGCCCTAGGTCTTCGTGAGCAAGCGAGTTGGATGCACACCCACTTAGTTTCTTTTTGAGCTTTCAAACACTTATAGCTCTAGTGCATCCGTTGCATGGCAATCCCTGCTCACTCACATTGATATCTATTGATGGGCATCTCCATAGCCTGTTGATACGCCTAGTTGATGTGAGATTATCTTCTCCTTTTCCTCACAACCTCCACCATATTCTATTCCACCTATAGTGCTATATCCATGGCTCACGCTCATGTATTGCATGAAAGTTGAAAATGTTTGAGAACATAAAAGGTGTGAAACAATTGCTTGACTTGTCATCGGGGTTGTGCATGATTTAAATACTTTGTGTGGGGAAGATGGAGCATAGCCAGACCATATGATTTTGTAGGGATAACTTTCTTTGGCCATGTTATTTTGAAAGGACATAATTCCTTTGTTAGTATGCTTGAAGTATTATTGTTTTTATGTCAATATTAAGCTTTTGTTTTGAATCTTACGGATCTGAGTATTCATGCCACAATAAAGAATATTACATGGATAAATATGTTAGGTAGCATTCCACATCAAAAATTCTGTTTTTATCATTTACCTACTCGAGGACGAGCAGGAATTAAGCTTGGGGATGCTTGATACGTCTCCAACGTATCTATAATTTTTGATTGTTCCATGCTATTATATTATCTGTTTTGGATGTTTTATATGCATTAATATGCTATTTTATATTATTTTTGGGACTCACCTATTAACCTAGAGCCCAGTGCCAGTTTCTGTTTTTTTCCTTGTTTTTGAGTATTGCAGATAAGGAATATTAAACGGAGTCCAAACGGAATAAAATCTTTGATATGATTTTTCTTGGACCAGAAGAAACCTGCCAGACTTGGAGAGGGGGGCAGGAGACCTGCCGGGAGATGACAAGCCTGCAGGGCGCGCCCTAGGGGGGGGGCGCGTCCTCCTGGCTTGTGGCCCCCCTGTAGGCCTCCTAACCCTAATCTTCGTCCTATAAATTCCCAAATATTCCCCCAATACCAAAAAGAGCCACGAAAATACTTTTCCGCCGCCGGAAGCCTCTGTTCCCATGAGATCCCATCTTGGAGCCTTTTCCGGTAATCTGCCGGAGGGGGATTCGATCACGGAGGGTATCTACATCAACTCCATTGCCCCTCCGATGATGTGTGAGTAGTTCACCTCAGACCTTCGGGTCCATAGCTAGTAGCTAGATGGCTTCTTCTCTCTCTATGTTATTCAATACCATGTTCTCCATGATCTTCATGGGGATCTATCCGATGTAATACTCTTTTGCGGTGTGTTTGTCAAGATCCAATGAATTGTGGGTTTATGATCAGATTATATATGAATATTATTTGAATCTTCTCTGAATTCTTATATGCATGATTTCATATCGTTGCAAGTCTCTTCGAGTTATTGGTTTGGTTTGGCCAACTAGATTGGTAATTCTTGCAATGGGAGAAGTGCTTAGTTTTGGGTTCAATCTTGCGGTGTCCTCACCCAGTGACAAAGTAGGGGTAGCGAGTCACGTATTTGTATTGTTGCCATCAAGGGTAAAAAGATGGGGTTTTCATCATATTGCTTGAGTTTATCCATCTACATCATGTCATCTTACCTAATGCGTTACTCTGTTCTTCATGAACTTAATACTCTAGATGCAGGCAGGAGTCGGTCGATGTGTGGAGTAATAGTAGTATATGCATAATTGTTTCGGTCTACTTGACACGGATGTGATGCCTTTATGCATAATCATTGCCTTGGATATCATCATAACTATGCGCTTTTCTATCAATTGCTCGACAGTAATTTGTTCACCCACCGTATTATTTTCCTTCAAGAGAGAAGCCTCTACTGAAACCTATGGCCCCCGGGTCTATTTTCCATATTATATTTTCAGATCTATAAACCAAAAATACCAAAAATACTTTGCTGCAATCTTTTTACTTTTGTTTTACTTTTCGTTTTAGTAATCTTTCATATCTATCTCTATCAGATCTCATCCTTGCAAGTAACCGTGAAGGGATTGACAACCCCTTTATAGCGTTGGGTGCAAGTGTTTGATTGTTTGTGTAGGTGCAAAGATTGGGGCCTTGCTTGTACCTCCTACTGGATTGATACCTTGGTTCTCAACAACTGAGGGAAATACTTATCTACTTTGCTGCATCACCCTTTCCTCTTCAAGGGAAAACCAACGCAAGCTCAAGAAGTAGCAGTGGCGGACGACAAGGGCTCGGACGCGGGAAAGGTAGAAGGGAGGTGGGAAGTGTGTGAACGGTTTGGTGGATTTGGTATAATTTGTGATGGGGTAGGCCTGTCAGGTCCGATATGGGGGCACGCCCGGGCCTCCCCATATACGCCCCGTGTTTGAGCTTGATATAAGGGGTGTCGGTCAGCCCGTGGACTTGAGATTCGTTTGAGATGCCAACGTCCGCCCAATCGTTTAAGGCGAGTTTGGGGCACCCCTTTGTAGATGCTCTTAGTGTGGTGGGGAGAGATCTGGAAATGTTATCTGTAAAGTTCATCCCTACGTTCACACCATTTTTATCCACTCTAGCTAAACGCAAGTCGCCTGATTTCTCATTTTGGGCCAGTCAACTTTGTTTTTGAACACAGTATAGACGCAAGCGCTCATATACACGTGCATACACTCACCCCTATGAATGCACACACGCACACCCTATCCCTATGAGCACCTCCGAGAGACTGAGCCGGCATATCATATTGAAATTTACGAAGTCACCGTAAGCACCTCGTCGTCGACGGGAACGTCTCCTCCTACTGAATGCGCATCATCGAAAATCCTGAAATAAATCCAGGAATAAATGCGAGCACCAGGATTTGAACCTTGGTGGGCTGGAGATACCACAGTCTCTCTAACCATCCAACCACAGGTTGGTTCGTGCCAGTCAACTTGCTGGCCGTGTTAAACATTGCATATCACAGTGGTGTAAAAACTGTGTATAGTTGGTAGAAGGGTAGCATGCGTGGGTGTTAGACGTGTTGGACTCGTTAACCTTGATCTCATCCTTCTTTTAGTTAGAGCATCTATGACCGGAAGCCTCAAATGACCTCCTAAACACCCGTGGACGCGCCCGGTTAGTGACTGGACATGAAAAGAAGGGAAAAATGACCCAAGCGGACCCCCATATCATCCCTATATGCCCGGGCTGTCCATGAACCCTCATATCCATCTTAAATATAGGGAGGATATGAGGGCTTGCGGACGCGCCCGGATGCGCCCGGTCAGTCCGCCACGTAGGACGTGACCCCACCCCGTACCACCTTTTCTTTTTCTTTATTCATTTTTTTTCTTTCTCTCTCTTCCTCTCCACCAATCACGTCCAAGTGACCGGACATATGAGGAAGAATGTGAGGAGTCTGGCTGAGCGGACGGACAAATAGGGGACACGCCCAATCGACCGCGGGTGTTTAGGGGGTTCATATTTGCTAAGTCCGGTTGTAGATGCTCTTAGCACCGAGATCAATCTTAACAGCCCAACCATCTCCATGTATATCTCTTTGGCTTATGCCTATATAACATGCATCGAGTCCCTGCTACAAGCATACGTTTCCAATCTATTTCACATGGTATCATAGCCTTTCTCTAGTGGTGTCCTGTGAAAGTCGACTGCACGACACATTATCATGTTTGGGCCTAGGGATAGACAATGTGGAGTAGTAAGTAGATGATGGATTGTGAGAGTGAGATAAGCTAAACCCTAGTTTATGCGCTATTATGTAAGGGGTTGACTTTGGATCCATATGTTTCATGCTTTGACTATATTTATCTTAATTCTCCTTTTGTAATTGCGGATGATTGCGAGAGGGGGTAATCATAAGTGTGTTGTTTGATCAAGTAAGAACAACACCCTAGCACCGGTCCACCCATATAACAATTTATCAAAGTAGTGAACGTGAATCAACTAAACATGATGAACATGACTAGACTAAATTCACATGTGTCCTCGAGAATGCTTTGATCACTATAAGAAGTACTCTTGGCTTGTCTTTTGCAATATAAGGAATGGGTCACCTTGTTGCACTTTGTTACTTTGGTTACTTGTTACTTGCTACGGATTACCTTGCTATCAAACTATCAGTTATTACTCTTTACAGCAGCTGCAGAAAATACCTTTCTGAAACCGCTTATCAATTTCTTCTACGGATTTGACACTCTTACTTATCAAAAGGACTACGTATGATCCCTTATACTTGTGGGTCATCACACAGCAAAGGGCGTCCAACCCTTCTAGTAGGTACTATAAGTACTATAGTATGGAGCATGAGTTCCAGAGTCGTCCTCACTGAGCAACATAGCCATCCTATTCTTTGTTGGAGGGAGATCTCATAGCCTTCCTCGATGGTGTTCTTCAGCAACGTTAACTACTAGGTGGGGTGTTTGACCTGCTTGTTCTTTTTGATCGGTTGTTCAATCTTTTCATTCTCATAAAGAAAATGAAAACTAATCTCTGGAATACAAATTATTTTTGTGTGACATGTAGTTTTGTCGCTGTGTTCAGCCAGCTATTGTGCCTCACGGACTTCGTCGCCAGCATTGCACTGGGATGAAGCTCAAGTACGAGACATGGACGTCTACAACGCGCTCTACCTCTCCTCCTTTGCAAGCGTGTTCTATTGTGTTGTGCAGGCGTACTGTGTCATGCTCGCCATGTGGATCCTCGGCTCCTCGTGCCTTACTTACTATACTATTGTGTTAAGGAGTACAAATTTTATTTACTTATTTGACATGCTTGACAACAAAACAAAGTTAAATATTAGTTTTATCATTTACTTATTACTTATTTGTGGTGCATATCATTAAAGAATACAAATGCGTTGCGCTGAATCCGGTTTCTACATTTTAACTAAAAGAATCGATACTTGTGTAAATTATGTAGTTTATGCATATCTATGTTAGATATCTCTAAAACATACAATATTGTAATAGTGGTTGTACTATACGATTAGAAATACATATATGTAGAAAATTCTAGAGTGTGAATTTAATCATACATGAGGGACTGCTTTAGATATACTCATTTTTTAAGCACCGATGTACAAATTTTAACCATATATTTATTAAACTATACGTGAGGAATTAAACAATGTACAAATATAACCATATATTTATTAAACAATGTACTCATCTATCCCTGGCCATGCTCACATTACTCTGTTATGCAATTAGATATGTTTTGCCATTAGCCCCTCTGGTCGATCTGCTTTGAGTGCAATTCTGTCTGCAATTAGCTATGTTCCGCCATTAGATACCCTCTGTCCAATCTACTTTGTAATGAATAATCTTAGTCATTGTAGTTTGTGTGCAATTAGATATCTTCTATCTCATTAGATACCCTCTTGCTCGATCTGCTTTGTAATGAGTAGTCTCAGTTTGTTAGTTATGTTTTGACATTAGGTACCCTCTGCTCGATCTGCTTCGTAGTGAGTAATCTCAGATAGTTAGTTATGGTTTGCCATTAGGTACACTCTGCTCGATCTGCTTTGTAGTGAGTAATCTCAGTTAGTTAGTTAGTTATGCTTTGTCATTAGGTATGCTTTGCTCATTCTGCTTTGTAGTGGGTAATCTCAGTCAGTGCAGCTCTTCTACAGTTAGTTATGTTTTGCCATTACATACCCTCTCCTCGATATGCTTTGTAGTAAGTAATCTCAGTCAGTGTTGTTCCTTATGTCATGATATCATGTTAAGAGAATAGTTAGAGCATCTTCAACCACAACTTGCAAATCCGACCCCTCAAACGCCCGCGGACACGCCCGGGCGTGTCCGTTTTGAACCCCCTACTTTTTCGTCCGTGCAGCCGCATCTCTCATATTTTCCCTCATATGTCCGGTCACTTGCACGTGATAGGTGGAGAAGAAGAGAGAGAAAGAAAAGAATGGATAAAGAAAGAGAAAAGGTGGTCCGAGTGGGGTCGCTTCCTACGTGGCGGACTGACCGGGCGTGTCCGGGCGCGTCCGCGACCCCTCATAGCGTCCTCATATTTGAGATGGATATGGGGGGTGCCGGTCAGTCCGGGCGTTTGAGATGGATACGAGGGATTCGTCTAGGTCACTTTTTCGTGAACGGTCAGTGACCGGGTAGGCTGCCCGAACATTTGAGGAGAGTATGAGGGGTCCGGCTGTAGATGCTCTTAATCCCATATATACACCTAAGAGAGTCATCCTCACTTATTTATTTATCTTAACATGCAATCATGCCACCTGACCGTACACTTATGAATGGGATAAGACCACCTCACCATGCAAACATGGATGGAAAAATTAGCAGGTATGCAAAAGCAGCGAGTCACACCCTTGCTTGCATGGGGCGCTCGCAACAGCGCACTGCATGTTGGCTTCGAAACTATCCAATCGAAATAGCTAGTATCATCATCTCTGAATGTAATATCCATGGTTGATGAATGAAATATTCCTTCCCACAAAAAGAAAACATGGATGGAAAAAGACCCATCACAACATCCGACCATGCATGAAAAAAATTTATCCAATAAATAAGTAAAATTATCCAAACATGGATGGTTCTATTCGTCCCCCGCCCTTGGTACCGACGTTGTTGCCAACTTAACTGACAAACCTTCCTCCAACTTGTCATGCTACCATGACCGTGTAAGATGTCACCGCTCTTTCTACTCATAACCGCGTGGTGGGCCCATAACCCACAGGTCCCAGGATCGAAACCTGGCTCTGATACCAACTTGTGACGCCCCCAATTTCGACCATAGACTAAACATACACGCAATGCGTACGACCAAGATTAGGGACTCACTGATTGATATCACAACACAACACTAGGCACAAATAAAAGTCATACAGCTTCATATTACAAGCCAGGGGCCTCGAGGGCTCGAATACAAAGCTCGACAAGCACGAGTCAGCGGAAACAAAAAATATCTGAGTACAGACATAAGTTAAACAAGTTTTGCCTTAAGAAGGCTAGCACAAACATAAACAGCGGATCGAAAGAGGCGAGGCCTCCTGCCTGGTAACCTCCTAACTACTCCTGAGCGTCGGCACTCTCCACGTAGTAGTAAGCTCCAGCGGTGGTGTAGTAGTCGTCTCCGACGTACTCCATCTCCTGGGCTCCATCGTCTGAACGCGGTAATCGTATCGAGGGGGAAAGAGAATGCAAAGCAGCAGTGAGTACTCATCCAAAGTACTTGCAAGATTGACATCAGAACTATGCTAAGTATGCATCAGTATCAAGGAATGGGGTTATATCTGGGCTGACTGCATAAAGCAAGAATAGGGGGAAAAGGCCTAGTCCTATCGAAGACTAGCATCTTGCAGCATTAGAAGAGAGTAGACTGGTATCTCATATATATAGTCATATTATTGTAGCAATTTTATTAAGTAACCACGCCCAGGGATTCTTCCTCGACTCCCTGCAAGGAAGCAATCCCGGAGCCACATTCATTTCAATTTAAAGTCACAATTATAGTTGTATAAGGTCAAGGTACAACTCCAAGTCGTCCTGTTACCGTGGACACGGCTATTCGAATAGATAATTCATCCTTGCAGGGGTGCACCGCATTTCCAACACGCCTGATCACCTCCGGCCGGGCACACTTTCCTGGGTCATGCCCGGCCTCGGGATATCAGCACGTCATAGCCCTACCTAGGCTCAACGAAGAGGCCAGCCCGCCGGTCTAAATCCTAAGCGCGCAGGGGTCATGGGCCATTCGCCCTTTGCACTCCTGCACGATGCGAACGCGGCCGAGGTCAGTCCTAGCACCCCTTATAACAAGCGTGATGCCGTTGCGGACCACTCGGGCGCGCGCCACTCCATTGCTGACGTCCGAAGAGCTTCGGCTAATACAACGACGCTGAGTACCCATAACTTCTCCCACCCGATGGTTTGGTGCGTAAAAAAGGCCAACGACCCAACTCAGATCAAATACCCAACCCATTAGCATTTTATTAATGCGGGGAAAGCGCGACCCATGAAGTGCGGTCCCGTCGCCCCGACTCGAGGAAGTGTGGCAAGGGCCTCTCCTGCCCGTCCACGCCTCAACATAACCCTTTGGATGCCTTACCGGCGCATCCCACCACATTTCACACACGGGTACCCTTGGGGCCGACCCATCACCAACATGTTTCTGTAGCCAGGTCATAGTAACTGTGTGTATAAAACATCAAGACGGAACCTGAGGAATCACCCTCAAAGGGTCCCGCTCGATGAAACCGTCAAGGTGGACTTAGAGGAATCACCCTCGAGAGTCCCACACTTGAGGGGTTGCACGACAAAGCCATCGTCGGGAGTGGTGAAGGAGGAATCACCCTCGATAACCACGACCGACTAGCTACACTATAGAGCTAGCATCATGAGTACTTCTCGAGGTGTCACCCTCGGTACTCGATAGTAGCGCTGCAGAGTCGTACAACTAAGGGGGGTGCGGTGATGTGAGGGGCATGGCTTGTCGGTCGGTTGATCGAGTCTTCGAATCTTCGAGTCGTCGACGAAGAAGCAGGGGCAACTGGGACTAAGGGGTCACAGGGGATTCACTGATCAACCTATACTAAGCAGTTGATATGATTGCAGGTATAGTTGCAGTTTATCAAAAACAGGCTATGCATCAGAAATAGGAGCTAGCAATACAGTAGCAAAATCTAATGCAAGAATAAGAGGGAAAGAAATGGGCGATATCGGAATGCTCAAGGGGGGTTGCTTGCCTTGCTGCTCTGCGGCAAAGGCCTGATCGTCAACGGTGTAGTCGTACCCGGTAGCACCGTCAGTCTCGGGGTCTACCGGTAAGAAGAGGGGGGAAGAAACAATAAATATAAAGCACAGATGGAATCACAATGCATGACATGGCAATATGCAGGGCTAGGTATGCACTAACGCAGTATTACACGTCGCAGACGGGTCGGAAGAATATCTGACGATATTTTCCGGGTCTCGGGCTACTACCGGACAGACGAAAACGATGGAAAAGTTCCACGTTTGCTATGCTAGGAGCACGTGACAGACGAACGGACAGCGTATTCGGATTCGTCGGATTTTTCTGAACAACTTTCATGTATAAATTATTTTCATCCGAGTTACGGATTATTTTATATTAATTTTCATGGTTTTATTAATATTCTGTAATAAAACAGATTAAATTTAATTCGAAAATAAAATTATGACATTAGCATGATGTCATGCTGACATCAGCAGTCAACAGTGGGGTGGACTGGTCAAACTGACCAGTGGGCCCCACCTGTTAGTGTCACAGATTTAATTAAGGTTTAATTAATTTTAATCAGATTTAATTAATGGGTTGGGACCCACCTGGCATACTGTTTAATTTAATTAATTAACAGATTAACTAACAGTCTAATTAATTAGCCTAATTAATCTTAATCATCTAATTAATTAATTCACTAATTAACTAATTATTTATTTATCTTTATTTTTATTTGTTTTTGTTAAAAACTTTTTTAGGGGGCAGTGGGCCCCCTCTGTCATTGTCACAGGGGTGGGGTTAGTGGGGTGGTTAGCCCTCACTAACCAGATCGGGGCCGGGGCGGCCGAGGGCTCGCATGGCGGCCCGCCGGCGGCCGTGACCGTGCGAGGCGGGGGCGATGGTCGGTAGCGGCTGGGGGGGAGGCGACGGCAATGGCGGCGGCCAGCGGCGGTGGCCGGAGGCGGCGCCAGGGGCGGATGGCGGCGAGCGTGCGGGGCTGGCGAGGCGGGGTGCGGGCGAGCGGCTACAGGAGCGCACGGGCGAGGAGCGGGCGTGGCCGAGCGCGCGGGGCCAACTGCGCGCGCGCGCGCGTGCGCGGGCGGCGCGGTGTGCGGGCAGCCGCGGCGGGGGTGAGTGCGGCGGGGACGCGGGCGCGACGGAGGGGGGGCGAGCAGGGCCGCGGCGGCCGATGAGGCTGGGCGAGAGGAGGCGAACGGCGGCCGGGGCCTCACCTACGGTGTAGGGGAGGGGCAGCGGGCGCGAGGAGGGAGGCGAAGAGGACCGGCGAGGTGGCGCCGTTGGGGAGGGGCGAGGCAGGGGCCGGTGGTGTGGCGCCGGCGAGGGAGGGCGCCGGCAAGGTGGCGCCAGCGAGGGGCGAGGTGCCGAGGTGACGGTGGGAAGACGGGGGGGGGGGGGGGGGCGACGGGGCACGGCGGCGCCGGTGCGAGGCGCCGGGGCGGCGTCAGGCGTCGGCCCCCGATCTGGATCGGGGTAGGGGGGCAGGCGAGAGCGAGGGGGGGGGCGAGTGGGGAGTGGCTGGGGCTAGGGTTGGCTCCGGGGGGGGGGGGGGGGGGGGGTTATGGCCCCGGGTGGGCCGGTTGGCCGCCTGGGCCGGCTAGGGTGGGCCTCGGCCCAGGGGGGAGGGGGGTTGTTTGTTTCTTTTTTATTATTATTATTATTTTTGTTTTGTTTTAGTTTTTCTTTTTATAGTTTTGATTTATAAAACATGTAACTGATCCCTAATTTAGTTTTAATAGTTATGTCACTGCCACAAAAAGGTTTAACCCCAAATAAAAATAGTCTAGTATATTACAAAATATAAAAGGCATTTATTTAATCGTTTTGCTGCTGTTTTAAATATTTTAGTGCATTTAAACACTTTATAAAAATGTGGTTTCAACATCACAAATATCCAGAGAATATTTGCCACACTTTGAACATTTTTGTTTTGATATTTGAAAACTTTATTTGTTTGACTTTATTTTAAATTTGAATTTGAACGGGATTGAATCATCGCGGGATTAACAACAGTAATCGTGGTGACGTGGCATCATTAGCGTGGGATTATTGTAGCTTAATTACAATCATTACTGTAGCACAATTCCAGGGCGTCACAATCTTCAACAACAACTTGCAAATCCGACCCCTCAAACGCCCGCGGACACGCCCGGGCGTGTCCGTTTTGAACCCCCTACTTTTTCGTCCGTGCAGCCGCATCTCTCATATTTTCCCTCATATGTCCGGTCACTTGCACGTGATAGGTGGAGAAGAAGAGAGAGAAAGAAAAGAATGGATAAAGAAAGAGAAAAGGTGGTCCGGGTGGGGTCGCGTCCTACGTGGCAGACTGACCGGGCGTGTCCGGGGCGTCCGCGACCCCTCATAGCGTCCTCATATTTGAGATGGATATGGGGGGGTGCCGGTCAGTCCGGGTGTTTGAGATGGATACGAGGGATTCGTCTAGGTCACTTTTTCGTGACCGGTCAATGACCGGGCAGGCTGCCCGAACATTTGAGGAGAGTATGAGGGGTCCGGCTGTAGATGCTATTAATCCCATATATACACCTAAGAGAGTCATCCTCACTTATTTATTTATCTTAACATGCAATCATGCCACCTGACCGTACACTTATGAATGGGATAAGACCACCTCACCATGCAAACATGGATGGAAAATTTAGCAGGTATGCAAAAGCAGCGAGTCACACCCTTGCTTGCATGGGGCGCTTGCAACAGCGCACTGCCTGTTGGCTTCGAAACTATCCAATCGAAATAGCTAGTATCATCATCTCTGAATGTAATATCCATGGTTGATGAATGAAATATTCCTTCCCACAAAAAAAACATGGATGGAAAAAGACCCATCACAACATCCAACCATGCATGAAAAAAATTATCCAATAAATAAGTAAGATAAGATTGTCTTAACAACCACTGTACATGCCTTAATTAGTTAATCTCCCTGAACCTCCTTAAATTACGGCGAACACAAAGGAAGAACACTTATGATAAAAGGTAAAGAAAAAGAAAGGAGCAGAAACGCAATAATCTCCAACATGGTGATGACCCTATAGTACTAGTGGGATCATCAACCAATTAGACAATCGATCGATCCGTTGTGCTACTGGGATCCCCCGGACGGCGCCGTCGACAGCAAATCATCGTCCACTGATTGGCCGGCTCCTCCTTCACCCTGATCATCGCACCAGAAATGCCTGCATATGCATGCGTGGGTCAGCCCGAAAGTTGTTCGCGCGGCGCATGGGCGACCACCTGGATCTTCTCGTCGTAATTCTTTTGGTTTCTATCCACGTAAAGCAACGGAAACACAGGTTGCAAAATTTTAGACCTGTATATCGGATGCTGGCAACCCCGGGACCGCATGCGGCGTGCTGGAGCGTAGCGTGGGTGCGCACTAGTGTACTGTACCGCTGAGTGAAGAAACTGAATTGATACGTACGCGTACACCTGGAGCGATCTTTGAGCCTGTCAGCGTGGTCCTGGGTAACTAAAGGGTGCTAAACCCATCATTACACCCACACTCCAACCTAGCTTGATTATAATTAGCTCGCCACCTGCTTAATCATCATCACAAGGCACCTGTGCCTATGGCTCTGGCTGAGAAAAGAAATTTTCAGAAGAAAAAAATGAGTACATTGTGGTATGGATTGCTTGTTAATGGCAACTCCAACGTTGGCCCCCTAAAACGGACACACTATGCTCAAGCTGATGGGAAAATGTGCACTACCATATAAAACTGCACGCACCAGCCAGTTCACCCAAGAGCTCAAGCTGATGGGAAAGGTGGGCTATGCATTTATACGTCAACACAGCCATCTACCCATGTACATCTATGCATGTGCATGTCGCAGAAAGAGGGGATGTCCGGATGTCCGATGTGTTGGCTTTTGTTGGTCAGGCAGATGTTCGGACTCCCCCAAAGCCCCCCACCCCTCAAGTTTGCTTCTAGTTTGGTGGAATTTGGACGTTCGAACAAATCCGCGGATGTTTGAGGGATAGTATTGGATGGCAAAAAGTGTCTGGGCTCCGACAAAGGGCATATAGGGGTGGTTTGAGGGTCCGCGTTGGAGATGCCCTAATCCCAGAATGTGTGTATGTGTGGACATAACTGTGTGAAAATGGCATCACCAAACTCTTTTCAACAAACTCCAACTCCCAAAACACCTCCTGCCCAGGAGCGGCTCCAACTAGGGTTTCCTGCCTCCTATCGGTGTCGCCGCCGATTTGCCTCGTCTATTATGGCCTTAGGACCATGGAGGCATGGTGGATCCTGTCCCTCGCCGGCGGAAGGGCTCCTGCTCCCTTTTAGGTGTTTTTTAGTTTGTCTAGTGTTTGTGTCCTGCTCAGGAAGGCAAGGTGACAACGGCTCTCTGAAGATGAAATAAGGTTCTCCTCACCTAACCCCTGTCCCCGTGGTGCGTCTATTGTCATTGGAAGGCGTGTGAAGGTGTGCCTCCGGTGAATTTCACAGGATACGGTCGGAGCTTATATTCGGTGAATCTGCTTGGATCAAATCTTCGTTTGTTTGTGTACATGTGTCTGCAGGTAGGATCCCTCCGATCTATGCTTTTGTTCATCGGATACGACTGTTGTTCCTTGCGTTGGTCATTTGGTGCCTTAGCGCGACGACTTCCAGATTGTCTACTATAACAAGGTTTGCACAACTCTGACGTAGGAGGGGCGATGATGATGGCACGCCTTCAGCTCGATCCAATGTTTATAGTCGTCGTTAGATGGCCTAGGAACATGATTGTGTTTTTTAACTTTTGAAGTTCTTTGTACTGCTATAATGTTTGATAAATAGATTGAAAGTTTTCGCTGGAAAATAAATGGCACTTTAGAGCATCTATAGCTGGACTTTGCAAATCCGGCCCCTCAAACCTCCGCAGACGCACCCGGACGCGTCCACGGACACTGATTGGTCAAGCCTCAAATGTGCCTTCTCACAACCGGACACCTCAAATATAATATCTCAAATTCATACCAACTCGTGCAACTACGTCGATGCATTACACACATCGTCCGGCTATTCCATCACTATTAACATGCCATCGGACTACCCAAATTTGGCATGTTTGGCTATGGTGGAGATCATCCACGGCTGCCCTTGCCCTTCCCGGCGCCCTTGTTGTCCTTCTCGCGGAAGTACCACTAGTGCAGAACCGGCCACTAGTCCCGGTTGGGAAGGGCCTTTAGTCCCGGTTCCCCAACCAGGACTAAAGTATAGGGACTAAAGCCCCCCCCCCCTTTAGTCCCGGTTGGCCAGGAACCGGGACTAAATACCGGCCACGTGGCCGGCTGCGGCCGCGGTGAGCCGGGGACCTTTAGTCCCGGTTGGTGAGACCAACCGGGACTAAAGGTTTTGGCTTTATTGTTTGTTTTTCCTTTTCATTTTGTGTTTTCCATTTAATTTTTTTTTCATTTCAAACATATTTTACGCTACTACATAATGTATACGTTATGCATATATAATAGAATTTCTCGTAGAACCAATCATATATCATAGAATTTCTCGTACGACCATGCATACACACACATATATATACAATTTGGTATATACAATTTCTCCTAGAATTTGCAGATCATTACATCTTGAAATGGTATTCTCCGTCGGGAGCTATGACCTGCTCAAGCAAAAATCTCGCCATTTCCTCTTGAAGTGCTCGTATGCGGTCCGTTGGTAGGAACCTATCGTGCATCTCCACCATCTTTAAAGAAGGAGATCAATATGAATATATTAGTTATGTGTATATATATTAGATCATGATAAATAAAATTGTGAATAGTATTTACGTACCCAAAGATGTCTTGCATCGATCTTCTTTTCGGTCATAAAGCGAATGTTCTCGCAAACGTAGTATGCACATAAATTAGTCCCCTGTGCTTGTTTCATGGACTATGCGAGAATAGAATTCAATCAGATAATAATCAAGCATGATAATGGTATTGAAACTAGAATTAAAGAGATACGCGGACGTAGCTAGTACTACTTAATTATAATTACCTTGGACCGTCGCCATCTGAGCTCTGGTTTCCATTTACCGTCAATCTCTTCGATGAACTTTTTCCAAACCGTGCCCGGCAAAGAAAATGAATAAAGGATCTATTAATTACTTGATATCAGGAATTGAACTAAAGAGGCCGACATAGTGCGATAATGATTGAAATTACCTGTCGAGCATCAAATACATGTTTTTGTATTCCGTAGAGTCTTTATTTAGTGAGTCCGGTACTTCAACAGTTCCCTCGTTAACTCAAATGATTAGCAGGATCCAGTGGTATCTGCGCACACGTTTGTATAATTAAGCGGGCATGCATTGTGCATTCAACTACACACTTAACATCGAGTAAGCAAAAATAGAATTTGTAGTACAAGACAGTAAAGGCTCACCTGAAGTTGTAAGGAAGTAGTATTTCTGGTTTGGTATATAGGCTCTTCAAAAACATTAGCAAGCTTTTCTCTGTGTCGTTTTCGTACTTAGTTAACACCTCTTCATTAACGGTATTTGGGTCAATGAACCCAATGCCATGGACTCCATCTCTATTCAATTCAAAAATCTTCATTCTGCATAATACCACACAAAAGAATATAGTGAGGATAATTAATTACAGCCAATGAAAGAGCTGACCTAGAGACTTAAATTACAGCAGAAACAAATCACTTACAGACAATAGCAACTGACGAGAGATTTGTCGAGTGCGTATTGATTGAGTAACTGATAAAGTTCTTCATTTTCAATCCACAAATCTTTAGCATGGTAGTAATGCTCTGGCTTGACTTTCACCATGAGGCTCTCTCGCCCAACCTTTACTTCTCTCAGGTACCACTGATGCAACTTGTACATTTGCGTTGACAGAAGCTTCTCCTCTTCAGGAATGACTAGAGGCTTCCCGGGGACATATTTCCATGCTAGGTCCTTCTCATCCGTCGTGGGGATTTCCTCAATGCCTAGGAGTGCTTCAACAGTGATACCGATCTCTCTAGCATTCTTTCTATCCTCGTCGGTTATCTTATAGGTACTCACCTTGAGCGGGGGGATCGACTGCACTTCCTGTTCTTCGAGCTGGGGAACAGTTTTCCCGCATTTATTACTACCTGTACTCTGCGACTGTTGTTTATTATATGACTTGCTAATAGAGCGATCATAGTCTGATCGCATTTTCGTCGCAGTCGGCGGTTTAGCAAGATGCAGAAAGTGTTGTACGACTTTCTCGGGTATTATCTCCTTTGGCGGCGGGGACGCTTTCGGTCCAAAATGGGCCCGCAGTTCGGCAGCCACTACGAGATCGGCTTCCTCGTCAGTCCTCTCGTAAGCTAGCTTCTTTTTGGCAGGAGGATCGGGTTTATTCTTTGGTGCTCTCTTCTGCTTTGGAGTCGGCTGATGCGGCGTAGATCGATATCGTGGACTCGTGCTGCGCTCCGTCTCGGGGTGGGGTGGATTAGGCGGGGGCGACGGACTCGCGTTGCGCTCCGTCTCGGGGTGGGGTGGATTCGGCGGGGGCGGCGGACTCGCGCTGCGCTCTGTCTCGGGGTGGAGTGGATTCGGCGGGGGCGGTGGACTTGGAGGAGGAGTCGGTGGCCTTGGCACCGAGTTTGGAAACACGATGCATTCCTTACTCCATACAATGAGACACCGTATGACTTCTCCTAGTGTACGCTCCCCTTCACCTCCAGGATAGTCAAGCTCTAGTGAGTCATATCCCGGCAGAACTTCATCCACCCCGACACGAGCATAGCCAGGTGGAATCGGATTGCCGTGGATGGTTGCTCCAGGTGGATTCGGTATAGCATAGCCGTCCGCCACCTTCATGAATATGTTCTTCATCTTCATGTGTAGCTCACAAGTTGTCGTCTCTTGGATATCATCCACGGGGTAGTGAGCCAGCAGTGCATCATCGGCCGGGACCCCCGTGGAAAACCCATGCTGCTTTTCGACATAGATGATGGAATGGTACTATCCAATGCTGGATCCGGTTGCTCCTGCCGCCGAGACGCGCTTTGTTGGCTAAGTCTGTTGATCTGCTCCTGTTGTAGCATGTATTTGCGTTCCAACTCCGCGTTCTTTGATTCTACCATTTGAATCCGGTCTAGTTCGTGCATCCTCTTTCTCTTACGGCTTCTGTAAGTCTCATTCCACTCCGCAAACCCCTCAACCCACAGAACAAGGCCTTTGCCTCGTGTTCGTCCCGGGTGTTCAGGATTCTTGAGGGCGCGTGTAAGCTCGTCGTTCTCTCTCTCAGGCTGGAACACCCCCGTTTGAGCCTCTTCTATTGCTTTAAGTAAAGCGTCCAAGGAGTCTTTAAGACTTGCCAGTACAATAATCTCCCCAGTCTTTGGGTCCAACTTTCCCCCTTGCGCATAAAACCAAGTCCTGCACCTTTCGGGCCAACCCGTTGTTTTTGGAGTGACCCCTGCGGCAATCATCTTTGCCTCAAATTCATCCCACTTAGGCAACCCAGCCTTGTAGCCACCTGTCCCCAGCTTATGGTGATGCTGTTTTTTGTCAGTATTTATCTTGTTCTTTCTCGACCGTTCCTTAGCTGCTTCTGATTCCTTGAACTCCACAAATAAGTCCCAATGATCTCTTGACTTCTCTAGTTGTCCAATGAATTGTGGAGTCTTCTTTCCATCGCTGATGTATTTGGTCCATATTCTTTTCTTAAAAGTCTGGAATTGTATGGCCATCTTCTTAAGATCACACTTCTTGACTTTCTCCCGTTGGAGATATGTCAAACTCTCTGGTAGGGTGAAATGTGACATGAGCATCTCCCAAAGTGTATCCTTTGCTCTTTGGTCGACAAAACTAACTCGTCAACCTTCCTTTGGCTTATTCCATTCTTGAACGCTGATCGCGATTTGGTCCCTAACAATAACTCCGCATTGAGCTATAAATTTGTCCGCATTTTTTTTAGGAGCAATCGGTTTGCCATCTTCTCTGATTACATTGATGTTGAACTTTATGCCAGCGTCCAACTTTCTGGCCGGGCCTTGTTTAACCCTTGTAGAAGATTTGCTCGATCCGGAGGGCTAAAAGAAGAAAGATTCGTTAATATATATACAAAACAATTAATACATGTAATGATCACTAGAGGCCTTATATATACCTCGCCGGACTTCGTTAATTGAAGAACATTTCCTTCGTCATCATTGTTTGTGTGCCCTTCGTCTCTTGGTTCTTCCTCAATTCCCTCACCAGAATCATTCAGATATTGGATCGTATCTAGTTCAATCTCTGGGTTTTCCCTTATCATCTTGAAGAGATCCTCTTCACGGTCTCTGCCGCTACCATCCATAGCTTTAACTAATCCATAAGAAAGATATATAAAACAATTGAGTATTCAAATTATAATGCACTGATTGTTTCTAGCAACATCATCATATAATATCACTAATATATCTCGAATAATCCAGTTAATGCATCATCGAACATTATCAAATATTGTCACTAATACACCTCAAATATTATTATCATATAACATCAGTACTACAGCTCGAATATTATTGCTCGAATACAACGTAAGCGGGTGGTCAACACCCAAAGAGAAGGAACCATCACGGGATCATAGCTCAGGTGAGATCCCTGAAGAACCTGCCAAGTATGGAAGAACCTGGCGTCCAATGATACGTCTCCAACGTATCTACTTTTCCTCACTCTTTTGCCCTTGTTTTGGACTCTAATTTGCATGATTTGAATGGAACTAACCCGGACTGACGCTGTTTTCAGCAGAATTGCCATGGTGTTGTTTTTTGTGCAGAAATAAAAGTTCTCGGAATGGAACGAAACTTTCTGGAGATTTATTTTGGAAAATATAAAAAATACTGGAGCCAGGAACCACCGGAGAGGGGGCCCAAGGTGCGCAACACCTACCAGGGCGCGCCAGCCCCCTCCCGGCGCGCCCTGGTGGGTGCTGGGCACCTCGGGGGCCCATTTGCCCTATCTCTGCCACTATAAATTCATAAATTTGGAGAAAAAAATAGCAGAGAAAGAATTATCACGTTTCACGAGACGGAGCCGCCGCCACCTCCTGTTCTTCATCGGGAGGCCAGATCTGGAGCCCGTTTGGGGCTCCGGAGAGGGGAATCTTTGGTCTTCGTCATCATCAACCTTTCTCCATCGCCAATTCCATGATGTTCCCCACCGGGAGTGAGTAATTCCTTCGTAGGCTTGCTGGTCGGTGAGGAGTTGGATGAGATTCATCATGTAATCGAGTTAGTTTTGTTAGGGCTTGATCCCTAGTATCCATTATGTTCTGAGATTGATGTTGCTATGACTTTTCTATGCCTAATGCTTGTCACTAGGGCCCGAGTGCCATGATTTCAGATCTGAACCGTTTATGTTATCATCTCCATATCTATGTTCTTGATCCGATCTTGCCTAGTCATATGCACCTATTACGTGTTATGACCCGTCAACCCCATAGTGACAATATTTGGGATACTTCGCGGTGATGACCGTAGTTTGAGGAGTTCATGTATTCACCATGTGTTAATGCTTTGTTCCGGTTCTCTATTAAAAGGAGGCCTTAATATCCCTTAGTTTCCTTATGGACCCCGCTGCCACGAGAGGGTAGGACAAAAGATGTCATGCAAGTTCTTTTCCATAAGCACGTATGACTACTTACGGAATACATGCCTACATTACATTGATGAACTAGAGCTAGTTCTGTATCGCACTAGGTTATGACTGTTACATGACGAATATCATCCAACGAGTTACCGATCCAGTCCCTACGACCTTTCCACTTATTGTTCTTGCCAAGTTACTATTGTTGTTGCTGCTGTTCCAACTGCTACAAAACTACTGCTACTACTGTTACCGCTACTGTTACTATTGCTACTACTATCAAACCTATCATATTACTGTGCTACTGATCACTTTGCTGCAGATATTTATCTTCGGGTGTGGTTGAATTGACAACTCAACTGCTAATACTCTCAAGTATTCTTTGGCTCCCCTTGTGTCGAATCTATAAATTTGGGTTGAATACTCTACCCTCAAAAATTGTTGCGATCCCCTATACTTGTGGGTTATCAAGACCTTTTTCTGGCGCCGTTGCCGGGGAGCATAGCAATATGTGTTGAGTCACTTGGGATTTATATCAATTTATCACTATGAAGAATTTGAAGGATCCAAGGACCAAGATTTTGCCCTCTACTACGAGGGGAGGTAAGGAACTGCCATCTAGCTCTGCACTTGATTCACCATCTGTTATGAGTAAGTTTGCAACACCACCACATGCTAGTAATCCTAATATGTCACAAGTTATTGATGATGTTACCTCTGATATGAATCATACTTATGATGATGCTAGTACCATGCTTGATGATAATGTGCCGCTAGGAGAATTTCTTGATGAACAAATTGCTAGAGCTAAAGAAAATGAAATTGCTGAAACTGATGAAGCTTATGAAACTGATTATGTGTTGGGGAACGTTGCATGGGAAACAAAAAATTTCCTACGCACACACAAGATCTATCCATGGTGATGAGCATCTACGAGAGGGAGAGTGGATCTACATACCCTTGTAGATCGCTAAGCGGGAAGCGTTAAGAAACGTGGTTGATGTAGTCGAACGTCTTCGCGATCCAAATCGCTAGCCGTCCTGCGATCCAATCACGATCTAGTACCGAACGGACGGCACCTCCGCGTTCAGCACACATACAGCTCGATGACGATCTCCGCCTTCTTGATCCAGCAAGAGGGAGCGGAGAGGTAGATGAGTTCTCCGGCAGCGCGACGGCGCGGCAGCGGTGGTGGTGGAACTATTCCAGCAGGGCTTCGCCTAAGCGCCGCTGAAACTAGAGGATTTGATCTATCGAGGAGAGAGGGCTTCACCGTGGCTAGGGTTTCTTGTATTGCTGCCCTCTCTCCCCTCTAGTATATATAGGAGGGAGGGGAGGGGCTGGCCGACCTAGGGATCCTCCTAGGAGTCGGCCGAAGGAGGTGGAGGTGGAGGAGTCCACCTCCAATCCTATGATACATCTCCAACGTATCTATAATTTATGAAGTATTCATGCCATGTTTACAATAATTTTATATGATTTTGGTATGATTTTATTAGAACTAACCCGGACTGACGCTGTTTTCAGCAGAACTACCATGGTGTCGTTTTTTGTGCAGAAATAAAAGTTCTCGGAATGGGCTGAAAATTTACGGAGAATATTTTTGGAAAATATAAAAAATACTGGAGCAAAAAGATACCAGAGAGGAGTCCCGAGGAAGCCACAAGCCTAGGGGGCGCCCCCCCTAGGGCGCGCCCCCTGGCTTGTGGGTCCCTCGGGAGTCCCCTTGACGTGAGACTGACGCCAAAAATTCCTATAAATACCAAAACCCCCAGAAAGAAACCTAGATCGGGAGTTCCGCTGCCGCAAGCCTCTGTAGCCACGAAAAACCAATCGGGAGCCCGTTTCGGCACCCTGCCGGAGGGGGAAACCATCACCGGAGGCCGTCTTCATCATCCCGGCGGTCTCCATGACGAGGAGGGAGTAGTTCACCCTCGGGGCTGAGGGTATGTACCAGTAGCTATGTGTTTGATCTCTCTCTCTCGTATTCTTGAGATGACACAATCTTGATGTACCGCGAGCTTTATTAATATAGATGAATCATATGGAGTTTTCCCCTCTCTATCTTCTTGTGATGAATTGAGTTTTCCCTTTGAAGTTTTCTTATCGGATTGAGTCTTTAAAGGATTTGAGAACACTTGATGTATGTCTTGCGATGGGATATCCGTGGTGACAATGGGATGTTCTATTGATCCACTTGATGTATGTTTTGGTGATCAACTTGCGGGTTCCGTGACCTTGGGAATCTATGCATAGGGGTTGGCACACGTTTTCGTCTTGACTCTCCGGTAGAAACTTTGGGGCACTCTTTGAAGTTCTTTGTGCTGGATTGAACATGATGAATCTGAAATTGTGTGATGCATATCGTATAATCAAGCCCATGGGTACTCATGGTGACATTGGAGTATCTAGGTGACATGGTTTTGGTTGATGTGTATCTTAAGGTGTTATTTTAGTACGAACTCTAGGGCTGTTCGTGACACTTATAGGGATAGCTCATACGATTGATCGGAAAAGATAACTTTGAGGTGGTTTCATACCCTACAATAATTTCTTCGTTTGTGCTCCGCTATTTGTGACTTTGGAGTGAACTCTTTGTCGCACGTGAGGGATTTACATATGATTCAACTATGTTAGTATTGTTGAGAGAACTTGCACTAGTGAAAGTATGAACCCTAGGCCTTGTTTCTAAGCAGTGCAATACCGTTTGTGCTCACTTTTATCATTAGTTACCTTGCTGTTTTTATATTTTCATATTACAAAAACCTATATCTACCATCCATATTACACTTGTATCACCATCTCTTCGCCGAACTAGTGCACCTATACAATTTACCATTGTATTGGGTGTGTTGGGGACACAAGAGACTCTTTGTTATTTGATTGCAGGGTTGTTTGAGAGAGACCATCTTCATCCTACGCCTCCCATGGATTGATAAACCTTAGGTCATCCACTTGAGGGAAATTTGCTACTGTCCTACAAAACTCTGCGCTTGGAGGCCCAACACGAGTCTACAAGAAGAAGGTTGCGTAGTAGACATCAAGCTCTTTTCTGGCGCCGTTGCCGGGGAGGTGAGTGCTTGAAGGTATATATTTAGATCTTGCAATTGAATCTTTTAGTTTCTTGTTTTATCACTAGTTTAGTCTATAAAAGAAAACTACAAAAAATATATGGAATTGAGGTTGCCTCATATGCTTCATCTTTTTAATGTCTTTCGTGAAAATGATGGAAAGGAAAATTGTGCTCAAGTGTTAGAAGAAGAAGTTATTAAAATGTTTGGCACTAAATCTTTGAGTGATGAGCATGATTGCTATGTTGTTAATATGAATTCCTTGAATATTCATGATGCTAATGATATGCAAAGCTACAAGCTTGGGGATGCTATGTTTGATGAAGATGATATTTTTAGTGCCCCAAGTTTTGATGAGTAAATTTATTGTGATGATGGCATGCCTCCTATTTATGATGATTATGATGATGACATGTATGGTATAAAGAGTGATAGTAACCATGAAACTTGTCATCATGATTTTAATATTGAATGTGGTTATGTCAATCAAGTGTCTCATGATATTTATTTTGGTGAGTTTGCTCCCACTACTATTGATGAGAATAAATTTGCTTATGTGGTGAGTAGTAAAATTTCTATGCTTATGAATCATGAAAAGAATGCTTTATGTGATAGTTATATTGTTGAATTCATTCATGATGCTACTGAAAATTATTATGAGGGAGGAGTATATGCTTGTAGGAATTGCAATAATATCAAGTTTCCTCTCTATGTGTTCAAAGTTTTGAAGTTATGCTTGTTTTGCCTTCCTATGCTAGTTGATTATTGCTCCCATAAATTGTTTGCTCACAAAATCCCTATGCATAGGGAGTGGGTTAGACTTAAATGTGCTTGTCATGAGATTCATGATGCTCTTTTGCATGTTTCAATTACTATTCCTATGTGAGCATCAATGAAATCATCATGCCTAGCTAAAAGGCTTTAAAGAAAAGCGCTTGTTGGGAGAAACCCAACACTTTTACCTTCTTTTTTGGTGTGTTTACATGATTAAGCTACTGTAGTAATCATGTTTTGTGTCTTTTATTTCAATAAACTGCCAAGTAAAGCCTTTGGGATGACTCACAAGATGAGCAGAATTGATGCTGAACCAAAAAAGAAACTTTTGACTCCAGTACAGGAATTTTCATTTTTTACTGGAGCGTGATAATGATCTGAAATTTTTACACAGTCTTGATATACAAATTCTTCAGGTTTTCCTACTTTTTCAGAATTTTTAGAGACAGGTAAGTATGGTTACACTACAGATCTTTACAGACTGTTCTGTTTTTGACAGATTCTGTTTTGCATGCATAGTTTGCTTGTTTTAGTGTTTCCATAGCTTATATTTAGTGATATAAATTATGGGAATGGTATAATACAGTAGGTATCATGTGGTAACAATTATGAATCTTGTCTTGACAGTACCTACATGAATAATTTATCTTTATTACACTAACCCTTCTCATGAAGTTCCATTAAGTTTTGTGTGATTGAAGTTTTCAAGTTTTGGGTGAGACACCGATATGAGGAGAATAAGGAGTGACAAGAACCTAAGCTTGGGGATGCCCAAGGCACCCCCAAGTTAATATCCATGGAAGACTCAAGCGCCTAAGCTTGGGGATGCCCCAGAAGGCAACCCCTTTTTCGTCTTCAACACTATCGGTATATCTTACTTGGAGCTATATTTTTATTGGTCACATAATATGAGTTTTGCTTGGAGCGTCATATTATTTTGTTGTTCTATGTTAGGTGTTATTTATAATCTTGTTTTTCAATAAAAAGTTCCAAGAATTGCCTTTAGGATGCTTAAATTGCATGTTTGATGTGCGCTGTGTAAAAACAGAAACGTTTTCTATAGTGTTTGAATTTTCATATTTTACTGGAACGTGGAAACTTTCTGAAATGTTTACACAGTGTTGTCATATAAATTTTTTAGCGTGTCCTAAAGTTTCATAATTGTTTGAGTTAAGGAAGTACACTGTTTTCATAAATTGCTACAGACTGTTCTGTTTGGACAGATTGCTGTCATAGTTTTGTTATCTACTTATCCTCTAGTTTCCATAGCCTATATTGGTAGATATAAATTGTGGAAACGATAGTAAACAGTAGAGGATGTTTGAAAATTATTGTGCAAGTTGTCTTGGCAGTACATAAAGAGTTGACTTATTATTATGTGCACTAACCTATCTCACGAGTTCTTTTCAAGTTTTGTGTGGATGAAGTTTTTGAGAATAGGTGAAACCGGGATATGAGAGGATTGAACGAGATACAAAAGCTCAAGCTTGGGGATGCCCAAGGCACCCCAAGTAAATATTTCAAGAAGTCTCAAGCATCTAAGCTTGGGGATGCTACGCATCCCACCTCTCTTCATCAACAATTATCGGTTAGCCTATGTTGAGCCTAAATTTTTATTCGTTCACATGATGCGTGCTATTCTTGGAGTGCTATTTTTCTTTTGCTTGCTGTTTAATAAAATACTTAAGATCTGAAATTCTTAGATGAGAGAGTCTTCACATAGTTATTTAATTGTTGACTACGCATTGATCTTCACTTATATCTTTTTGGAGTAGTTTGTCATTCACTCTCGTGCTTCACTTATATCCTATGAGTAAATGGTTGAATGAATTGAATATCATAAATATGAAATTAAATATGCTTCATATACTTATCCCA
This sequence comes from Elymus sibiricus, assembly GCA_039707655.1. Classification (NCBI taxonomy): domain Eukaryota; kingdom Viridiplantae; phylum Streptophyta; class Magnoliopsida; order Poales; family Poaceae; genus Elymus; species Elymus sibiricus. The sequence goes on along the minus strand of CM077665.1, from coordinate 40,842,481 downwards.
TGGGGAGTAATGACTTCACACATAATAAGTATAGGTGGTAAAATTTATTGAAAGTTAGCAAACACCGCATTGGTCACTTGAACAATTCATGAAAGAATATTGAAGGAAGAGAGATTACACATATAAATATACTATCTTGGACATCTTCTATGATTGTGAGCTCATTAATTATTTTCAAACTAGAGCAAATTAGTTAAAATTGGACAAGGAAGACAACTTAATGAGTTATGTTTGGGTATATTTGTATAGAAGTTATATTGTTATGGATCCTCCAACATGTGGTGCTTGCTTCCACCTCATACTAGCCAAAACTTCTCCACCAAGTAGAAATACTACTTGTGCATCCAAACACCCTTAAACCAGTTTTGCCATGAGAGTCCACTATACCTACCTATGGATTGAGTAAGATCCTTCAAGTAAGTTGTCATCGGTGCAAAAAGCAATAAAAATTGCTCCTAAATATGTATGATCTTTTATTATAAGGGAAAATAAGCGTTGTACAAACTTGTGATGGTAAAGAAATAAAAGCGACGGACTGCATAATAAAGGTTGCTATCACAAAGGGCAATACAACGTGACGTTCCTTTGCATTAAGGGTTTGCACATCCAAAAACAAAAAGCGCATGACAACCTCTGCTTCCCTCTGCGAAGGGCCTATCTTTTACTTTCTAGTACTTACCTTTATGCAAGAGTCATGGTGATCTTCACCACTCCCTATATTTCGCCTTTTTCTCTTGGCAAGCGTCATGTGTTGGGGAATGATCTAGACATATATATCCACACAAATATATTTGATCATGAATTATTATTGTTGACAATTATCTATATGATAAATAAGTTGGGAGGCGAAACATTAAGCCCCTATCTTTCTCTGTGTTCGATGGATGCTATTTGTTCTAAAAATAAGCATTGAGTGTCAATAATCATGGAAGACTATATGATAGTTGAGTATGTGGAATTTTCTAAATCAAAGCTCTTACATAGACCCTTCCTGAAAATAAGATGAATTGCAATTGTTCGATGACTAGGAATATGGTTTGTTAGTTTTCAAGAAACTTTCTGGTCTATACTTTAACATGTGAATAGCTTGTTACTTGATCATGAGAAGTTTTATGAGATGAGCTACTGTTTATGGTTTATATTGATGCTAGAAAAAGTGATTGGAATTATCATTGATCAAACTTGTGCACTTGCTAGCATTCACACTTCATAAATTATTTCTTTTATCATTTACCTACTCGAGGACGAGCAGGAATTAAGCTTGGGGATGCTGATACGTCTCCAACGTATCTATAATTTATGAAGTATTCATGCCATGTTTACAATAATTTTATATGATTTTGGTATGATTTTATTAGAACTAACCCGGACTGACGCTGTTTTCAGCAGAACTACCATGGTGTCGTTTTTTGTGCAGAAATAAAAGTTCTCGGAATGGGCTGAAAATTTACGGAGAATATTTTTAGAAAATATAAAAAATACTGGAGCAAAAAGATACCGGAGAGGAGTCCCGAGGCAGCCACAAGCCTAGGGGGCGCCCCCCCCCCCCTAGGGCGCGCCCCCTGGCTTGTGGGTCCCTCGGGAGTCCCCTTGACGTGAGACCGAAGCCAAAAATTCCTATAAATACCAAAACCCCCAGAAAGAAACCTAGATCGGGAGTTCCGCCGCCGCAAGCCTCTGTAGCGACGAAAAACCAATCGGGAGCCCGTTCCGGCACCCTGCCGGAGGGGGAAAGCATCACCGGAGGACATCTTCATCATCCCGGCGGTCTCCATGACGAGGAGGGAGTAGTTCACCCTCGGGGCTGAGTGTATGTACCAGTAGCTATGTGTTTGATCACTCTCTCTCGTGTTCTTGAGATGACACAATCTTGATGTACCGCGAGCTTTATTAATATAGATGAATCATATGGAGTTTTCCCCTCTCTATCTTCTTGTGATGAATTGAGTTTTCCCTTTGAAGTTTTCTTATCGGATTGAGTCTTTAAAGGATTTGAGAACACTTGATGTATGTCTTGCGATGGGATATCCGTGGTGACAATGGGATGTTCTATTAATCCACTTGATGTATGTTTTGGTGATCAACTTGCGGGTTCCGTGACCTTGGGAATCTATGCATAGGGGTTGGCGCACGTTTTTGTCTTGACTCTCCGGTAGAAACTTTGGGGCACTCTTTGAAGTTCTTTGTGTTGGATTCAACATGATGAATCTGAAATTGTGTGATGCATATCGTATAATCAAGCCCATGGGTACTCGTGGTGACATTGGAGTATCTAGGTGACATTAGGGTTTTGGTTGATGTGTATCTTAAGGTGTTAGTTTAGTACGAACTCTAGGGCTGTTCGTGACACTTATAGGGATAGCTCATACGATTGATCGGAAAAGATAACTTTGAGGTGGTTTCGTACCCTACAATAATTTCTTCGTTTGTTCTCCGCTATTTGTGACTTTGGAGTGAACTCTTTGTCGCACGTGAGGGATTTACATATGATTCAACTATGTTAGTATTGTTGAGAGAACTTGCACTAGTGAAAGTATGAACCCTAGGCCTTGTTTCTAAGCATTGCAATACCGTTTGTGCTCACTTTTATCATTAGTTACCTTGCTGTTTTTATATTTTCAGATTACAAAAACCTATATCTACCATCCATATTACACTTGTATCACTATCTCTTCGCCGAACTAGTGCGCCTATACAATTTACCATTGTATTGGGTGTGTTGGGGACACAAGAGACTCTTTGTTATTTGATTGCAGGGTTGTTTGAGAGAGACCATCTTCATCCTACGCCTCCCACGGATTGATAAACCTTAGGTCATCCACTTGAGGGAAATTTGCTACTATCCTACAAAACTCTGCGCTTGGAGGCCCAACACGAGTCTACAAGAAGAAGGTTGCGTAGTAGACATCATCCTACTCCTAGTAGGATTCCTTCCCTTCCCCACTTGGACTTTCCTTTCCCCAAAATTCCAGCCGCATAGGCCAACTTGGGCTGGCCGCCCAGCCCACCAGGGGCTAGTGCGCCACCCTAAGGCCCATGTGACCATCTTGGGGTGTGGTGGCCCCACTTGGTGGACCCCCGAAACCCATTCGTCACTCCCGGTACACTGCCGAAAATGCCCGAAACTTTTCCGGAGTTCAAACACCACTTTCCTATATATCAATTTTTACCTCCGGACCATTCCGGAGCTCCTCGTGACGTCCGGGATCTCATCCGGGACTCCGAACAACCTTCGGTCACCAACATACAAAACTCTACTATACCGAAACGTCACCTAACCTTAAGTGTGCAGACCCTGCGGGTTCGAGAACTATGTAGACATGACCGAGACACCTCTACGATCAATAACTAATAGCGGGACCTGGATGCCCATATTGGTTCCTACATATTCTACGAAGATCTTTATCGGTTGAACCTCTATGTCAAGGATTCAATTAATCCTGTACGCTGTTCCCTTTGTTCTTCGGTATGTTACTTGCCCGAGATTCGATCGTCGGTATCTCTATACCTAGTTCAATCTCGTTACCGGCAAGTCTCTTTACTCGTTCCGTAATACAAGATCCCGTGGCTAACACTTAGTCACATTGCTTGCAAGGCTTATTGTGATGTTGTATTACCGAGTGGGCCCTGAGATACCTCTCCGTCATACGGAGTAACAAATCCCAGTCTCGATCCATGCCAGCTCAACAGACACCTTCGGAGATACCTGTAGAGCATCTATATAGTCACCCAGTTACGTTGTGACGTTTGATACACACAAGGTATTCCTTCGGTGTCAGTGAGTTGCATGATCTCATGGTCATAGGAACAGATACTTGACATGCAGAAAACAATAGCAATAAACTGACACGATCATATGCTACGTTCATAGTTTGGGTCTTGTCAATCACATCATTCTCCTAATGATGTGATCATGTTATCAAATGACATCTCATGTCTATGGCTAGGAAACCTTGACCATCCTTTGATCAACAAGCTAGTCTACTAGAGGCATACTAGGGACACCGTGTTGTCTATGTATCCACACATGTATCAGTGTTTCCAATCAATAAAATTATAGCATGGATAATAAACGATTATCATGAACAAGGAAATATAATAATAACTACTTTTATTATTGCCTCTAGGGCATATTTCCAACATTATGATTATGAAACTCCTATTAGTCCTAGTTCTCCTAAGTTTGAAATGCCTAAGATACCTGAAGGTTATGTTATGGACGAGGAGATATCTAGAGAAATTCTTTCTTGCAAGGATAGAGACGATCTTAAGAAATTGCTGTGCAAGTACAAGGAAAAAACTTTGAATGCTAGAATGAAATGTGATCCTAAGTTTGCTACTTCACCTATCTGTGTTACCGATAAGGATTATGAATTCTCTGTCGACCCAGAGTTAATTACTTTGGTTGAATCTGATCCTTTCCATGGCTATGAAACTGAAACTGTAGTGGCACACCTTACTAAGCTGAACGATATAGCCACCCTCTTTGCTCATGATGAGAAGATTCGCTACTATTATATCCTTAAGTTGTTTCCGTTCTCATTAAAGGGTGATGCTAAGACATGGTACAATACTCTTGCTCCTGGTTGTGTTCGTAGTCCCCAGGACATGATTTACTACTTTTCTGAAAAATATTTTCCTGCTCATAAGAAACAAGCTGCCTTACAGTAAATATTTAACTTTGTGCAAATTGAAGAAGAGAGTCTCCCACAAGCTTGGGGGATGCTTCTCTAGTTGCTTAATGCTTTGACTGATCATCCTCTCAAGAAAAATGAAATACTTGATATCTTTTATAATGGACTAACCGATGCTTCTAGGGACTTCCTAGATAGTTGTGTTGGTTGTGTTTTCAGGGAACAAACTTTTGAACAAGCTGAAGAATTATTGAATAACATATTGAAAAATTATGATGATTGGACTCTTCCTGAACCACCGCTTAAACCCACTCCGAAGAAGAGGGGTATCTTTTTTCTCGGTCCTGAAGATATCCAAGAGGCAAAGAAATCTATGAAGGAAAAAGGTATTAAAGCTGAGGATGTTAAGAATTTGCCACCTATACATGGCCTTGACACACCACCACCTCCACAGGTGGTAGAGGTAAATTCTTTATTAAAGTTTAATGAAAGTGACATCCCTCACAATAAACCTCCTAGTCAATGCTTATATGAGTTTGATAACTATATTATGAAGCAAGATCATTTCAATGCTCATGTTCTGAAACAATTGAAATACAATTGTGATATGATTGCTTGCTTGAGTGACTTGCTATTTATAATTAGTAATGATGTTAGAGGTGTAGGAAAGCATGCCTCTATGGTTCAAACCCAATTAGAACAAGTAGCTAAGTCTCAAAAAGAATTGCTTGATGAAATGAATAATAATATGCATGACTTTGCTGCTAGAGTAGTAACCAGAGGAGGTAGAATGACCCAAGAACCACTTTATCCTGAGGGTCATCCTAAAAGAATTGAACAAGATTCTCAGAGAATTAATAGTGATGCACCTAGTCCCTCTAAGAAGAAAAAGAAAAAGAAAAATGATTGGACTTTGCATACCTCTAGTGAACCTGAGACACAAAAACCTCTTGATAGTAATGATGTCTCTATTTCCGATGATGAAACCCAATCTGGTAGTGAACATCAACCTAGTGATAATGAAAATGATAATGATGATTTTCATAATGATGCTCAACCTAGTAATGATGTAGAACCAGATAATGATGTTGAAATAGAGCCTGCTCCTGATCTTGATAACCCACAACCTAAAAATAAACGTTATGATAAGAAAGACGTTGTGGCTAGGAAGCATGGTAAAGAAAGAGAGCCATGGGTTCAGAAACCCATGCCATTTCCACCTAAGCCATCTAATAAAAAGGATGATGAAGAATTTGAGCGCTTTGCTGAAATGATTAGGCCAGTCTTTTTGCGTACCCGTTTGACTGATATTTTAAAGATGGCCCCTTATGCAAAGTATATGAAAGACATCATCACTAATAAAAGAAAGATACCTGAAGCTGAAATCTCCACCATGCTTGCTAATTATTCTTTTAAGGATGGAGTACCTAAAAAACTTGGAGATCCTGGAATACCAACTATACCTTGCTCCATCAAAAGAAACTATGTTAAAACTGCTTTGTGTGATTTGGGAGCGGGTGTTAGTGTTATGACTTTCTCCTTATATAAAAGACTTGATTTGAATAAACTCACACCTACTGAGATATCATTGCAAATGGCTGACAAATCAACAGCCATACCTATTGGTATTTGTGAGGATGTGCCCGTTGTTGTTGCAAATGTTACTATCTTAACGGACTTTGTTATTCTTGATATGCCTGAGGACGACAACATGTCGATTATCCTTGGTAGACCCTTTTTGAATACTGCAGGTGCTATTATTGATTGCAATAAAAGCAAAGTCCCTTTTCATATCAATGGTAATGAGCACACGGTGCACTTTCCGAAGAAACAATTTCAAGTGAATGGTATAAATGTTATTGAAGAATCTGCGACCATCACTATTGAAAGTTTTCAATTACCTCTACCTACTGCCAAAAAGAAATATGATATACTTATTGTAGGGGATATGCACATCCCCATTGAGGTAACTTAGTCTTTTACGAAAGTTCTTCGGTTTCATGCTAATCGGAAGTGGTTGTTAATAAGACTTGATCAACCTTATTAATGAATCATTTTTGAGAGGTATGACGTCAATGAATCTAGTAAGCACAATTTTCTGCTCCCACCTTTTATCTTCTGTTCTAGTTAGTCAAATAAAATAAAATGCCATGTTTATCCTGTTTTCTGTTTTCTCCGCGCAATAAAAAACGACCCAAAAATAAAAATTCTCAGAATGCCCTGAAAATTTAACACTAATTTTTTCCAATTATTTATGAATTTTTGGTGCAAATAACACCTGAGGGGGGTGCACCTGGTGCCCACGATACACCAGGGCACGCCAGCACCCCCAGGCGCGCCCTGGTGGGTGGTGGCCCCCACGTAGGCCCCCTCACTTATCTCTTTAGCCCACATCACCACCTACCTCCAGCAAAAAATCACCACAGCCACCATTTTTGTGTTCTTGCTCTCAAACCCGCGGATTTCGATCTCTTTGCTTGAAGCTCCATTTCCAAAACTGTTTGGAGGGATTGCTACTTGGTATGTGACTCCTCCATTGCTCCAATTAGTTTTTGTTTTAGTGGATTATTCTTAGAGTAATTAGCTACTCTTGGTGCTGCAGTAGATGAGCTTGCATGTTGAATTCTTAGAGTTCTAAGTAGTTTGAATGCTCAATATGCCCTCTATGCATGCTTAGGAGTAGTTGCTAACAATCTTACAAAGTTTTGTTGACAAATTTCGTGGACTAAAAATTTTCAGAATTTTTGTAGTAATAAAAATGCAATTCTTTAGGAGTTCTTCGAGGAGGAGATCCTCGGGAGCCTCGACAAGTGGAAGCTCAGTTCGACAGTCTTATGTTGAACCAAGCGAAAGCTCGATGCGAGATGCCGCTACCAAATCATGCTTGTGGCCTTGCGACGAGTTCATGGAAGGTGCGGGTATTAAGGAGGAATTTTATCAATTTATCCACAACACAGGACTTGCTTCCTTCATCGCAGATAAGTGCCCCCAACACCTCAAGCTCACGAAAACCTTCACAAAGAAATTTAAATATTTTCCTCGTGAGTCTAGAGTCTCATTCAACCTGTATGATCATTCCTTTACCATGCCATTAGAGATGTTTAGTGATGCATGCCGATACGTCTCCATCGTATCTACTTTTCCAAACTCTTTTGCCCTTGTTTTGGACTCTAATTTGCATGATTTGAATGGAACTAACCCGGACTGACGCTGTTTTCAGCAGAATTGCCTTGGTGTTATTTTTGTGCAGAAATAAAAGTTCTCGGATTGACCTGAAAATTCACGGAGAATATTTTTGGAATTAATAAAAAATATTGGCGAAAGAATCAAGCCAGGGGGGTCCACCTGTTGGCCACAAGCCAGGAGGGCGCGCCCTGATGGCTTGTGGGCCCCCCGTGGCTCCTCCGACCCTAATTCCAACTCTATATATTCATATTCAGAGAGAAAAAAATCAAGGAGAAGAGTTCATCGCATTTCACGATACGGAGCCGCCGCCACCTCCTGTTCTTCCTCGAGAGGGTAGATCTGGGGTCCGTTTTGGGCTCCGGAGAGGGGAAATCGACGCCGTCATCATCACCAACCATCCTTCATCACCAATTACATGATGCTCTCCGCCGTTTGTGAGTAATTCCATCGTAGGCTTGCTGGACAGTGATGGGTTGGATGAGATTTACCATGTAATCGAGTTAGTTTTGTTAGGGTTTGATCCCTAGTATCCACTATGTTCTGAGATTGATGTTGCTATGACTTTGCTATGCTTAATGCTTGTCACTAGGGCCCGAGTGCCATGATTTCAGATCTGAACCTATTATGTTTTCATGAATATATATGTGTTCTTGATCCTATCTTGCAAGTTGTAGACACCTATTACGAGTTATGATCCGCATCCCCCAGGGTGACAATAACTGGGATTCTTTCCGGTGATTATCGTAGTTTGAGGAGTTCATGTATTCACTAAGTGCTAATGCTTTGGTCCGGCTCTCTATTAAAAGGAGGCCTTAATATCCCTTAGTTTCCATTAGGACCCCGCTGCCACGGGAGGGTAGGACAAAAGATGTCATGCAAGTTCTTTTCCATAAGCACGTATGACTATATATGGAATACATGCCTACATTACATTGATGAATTGGAGCTAGTTCTGTGTCACCCTATGTTATTACCGTTGCATGATGAATGCCATCCGACATAATTATCCATCACTGATCCATTGCCTACGAGCTTTTCACATATTGATCTTTGCTAAGTTACTTTTCCGTTGCTACTGTTACAATCACTACAAAACTGCTACTGCCACGTTTGCCATCGTTACTGTTACTTCCATACTACTTTGCTACTAAATACTTTGCTGCAGATACTAAGTCTTTCAGGTGTGGTTGAATTGACAACTCAGCTGCTAATACTCGAGAATATTCTTTGGCTCCCCTTGTGTCGAATCAATAAATCTGGGTTGAATACTCTACCCTCGAAAACTGTTGCGATCCCCTATACTTGTGGGTTATCAAGACCTTTTTCTGGCGCCGTTGCCGGGGAGCATAGCTCTATTCTCTCAGTCACTTGGGATTTATATCTGTTGATCGCTATGAAGAATTTGAAAGATGCTAAAACCAAGATCTACCCCTCTACTACGAGGACAGGTAAGGAACTGCCATCTAGCTCTGCACTTGATTCACCTTCTGTTATGAGTAAATTTGCGACACCACCACCTGCTAGTAATTCTGATATGTCGCAAGTAATTGATGATGTCACTTCTGCTATGCATGATGCTTATGATGATACTTTGCTTGATAATACTGTACCACTGGGTGAATTTCTTGATGAACAAATTGCTAGAGTCAATGTTGAAACTGGTGAAATTATTGAAACTGAACACTATGAGACACCTGCTAGACCTAGCTCTCCTAGATATGAATTGCCTAATATACCTAAGGGTTATGTTATGGAAGGAGAGGTAGCTAGGGACTTTCTTGCTTGTAAGGATAGAGATGATCTTAAGAAATTGCTATGCAAGTGGAAGGAAAAATCTTTGAATGCTAGAATGCAATATGATCCTAAGTTTGCTACTTCACCTATCTTTGTTACTGATAAGGATTATGAATTCTCTGTCGATCCTGAGTTAATTACTTTGGTTGAATCTGATCCTTTCCATGGTTCTGAATCTGAAACTGTTGTGGCACATCTTAGTAAATTGAATGATATAGCCACCCTATTCACTCATGAGGAAAAAAAATCGTTATTACTATATTCTTAAGTTGTTTCCTTTCTCATTAAAGGGTGATGCTAAGATATGGTTTAATTCTCTTGCTCCTGGTTGTGTGCGTAGTCCCCAGGATATGATATATTACTTCTCTGAAAAATATTTTCCTGCCCATAAGAAACAAGCTGCCTTGCAGGAAATATTTAACTTTGTGCAAATTGAAGAAGAGAGTCTCCCACAAGCTTGGGGGAGGCTTCTCCAATTACTTAATGCTCTGCCTGATCATCCTCTCAAGAAAAACGAAATACTTGATATCTTTTATAATGGACTAACCGATGCTTCTAGGGACCACCTAGATAGTTGTGCTGGTTGTGTTTTCAGGGAACGAACTGTTGAACAAGCTAAACTACTATTGAATAATATATTGAGCAATGATAATGATTGGACTATTCCCGAACCACCTCCAAAGCCAATTCCGAAGAAAAGAGGTATTCTATTTCTCAGTCCTGAAGATATGCAAGAGGCAAAGAAATCTATGAAAGAAAAAGGTATTAAAGCTGGAAATGTTAAGAATCTACCACCTATTGAAGAGATACATGGTCTTGATACCCCGACACATGTAGTAGAGGTAAATTCTCTTCGTAGATTTGATGAAGATGATATTCCCTATAATAAGTCTGCTAGCCAATGCTTGGATGAGTTTGATAACTTTATCGTTAAACAGGAAAATTTCAATGCTTATGTTAGTAGACAATTGAAACATAATGCTTACATGCTTGATCGCTTAAGTGATTATATGAGTTGAACTATCAATGATCTTAAGCTTATTAGTAAACATGCTTCCATGGTAACTACTCAAGTAGAACAAGTACTTAAGGCACAAAATGATTTGCTTAATGAGATGAATGGTAAGAACAATGATCATTCTGTTAGAGTTGTGACTAGAGGTGGTAAAATGACTCAGGAACCTTTATATCCTGAGGGCCATCCTAAGAGAATTGAGCAAGATTCTCAGAGAATTAATACTGATGCACCTAGTCGTCCCAGTAATAAAAGGAAAAAGAATGACGATAGGACTTTGCATGCTGCTAGTGAACCTGTTATAGATGCACATGAAAACCCGAATAATATTTCTATTTCTGATGCTGAGACACAATCTGGTAATGAACATGAGCCTAGTGATAATATTAATGATGATGTTCATGTTGATGCTCAACCTAGTAATGATAATGATGTGGAGATTGAACCTGCTGTTGATCTTGATAACCCACATCCTAAGAATAAAAGATATGATAAAAGAGACTTCGTTGCTAGGAAGCATGGTAGAGAAAGAGAACCTTGGGTTCAGAAACCCATGCCCTTTCCTCCTAAGCCATCCAAGAAAAAGGATGATGAGGATTTTGAGCGCTTTGTTGAAATGCTTAGGCCTGTCTTTTTGCGTATGCGCTTGACTGATATTCTGAAAATGTCTCCTTATGCTAAGTATATGAAAGATATTGTGACAAATAAAAGAAAGATACCGGAAGCTGAGATTTCCACCATGCTTGCTAATTATACCTTTAAGGGTGGAATACCAAAGAAACTAGGAGATCCCGGAGTACCTACTATACCATGCTCTATTAAAGCAAATTATGTCAAAACTGCTTTATGTGACTTTGGAGCCGGTGTTAGTGTTATGCCTTTCTCTTTGTATCGTAGACTTGATTTGAATAAGTTGACACCTACTGAAATCTCTTTGCAATTGGCTGATAAATAAACTGCTTTACCCATCGGTATTTGTGAGGATGTGCCTGTCGTAGTTGCAAATGTTACTATCCTAACGGACTTTGTTATTCTTGATATTCCTGAGGACGACAGTATGTCGATCATCCTTGGTAAACCTTTTTTGAATACTGCAGCGGCTGTTATTGATTGCAACAAGGGCAATGTCACTTTTCATGTTAATGGTAATGAGCATACGGTACACTTTCCGAAGAAACAACCTCAAGTTCATAGTATCAACTCTATTGGAAAAACTCCAACTATTATTATTGGAGATTTTGAATTCCCTGTCCCTACTGCCAAAAAGAAATATGATATTCTTATTGTTGGGGACATGCATATCCCCATTGAGGTAACCTAGTGTTATTCAAAAATTCTCCGGTTCCGTGTCATTCGAAAAAAGTTTGTCAATAAGACTTGATCAACCTTATTGATGGATTCTTTTTTATGAGCATGAGATGGATGAATTTAGGAGGCACAACCTTCTGTACCCAACTTTTACTTTCTGTTATTTAGATTAAATTAAGTAAAAATGCTATTATTTTTCCCGTTTTCTGATTTATCCGTGCAATAAAAAAGTGACCTGAAAATAAAAGTTCTCAGAATTCCCTGAAAATTTAGTATGATTTTTTTGGAATATTTAAGAATTTTTGGCACTGAGAACACATCAGGGGGCTGCACCAGTGGGCCACAAGCCTGCAGGGCGTGTCCACCCCCCCTGGGCGCACCCTGGTGGCTTGTGGGTCCCACGTAGGCCCCCCTCACTTATTCCACCACCCATCCACTTCGTTTTCCTCTAGAAAAAATCCCACCATTGCTCAAACCCGTGTCCTAGCTCATCTTGCTGCCATTTTCGATCTCCTTGCTCAAAGCTCCATTTGCAAAACTGTTTTGGGGGATTGTTCATCGGTATGTGACTCCTCCAATGGTCCAATTAGTTTTTGTTCTAGTGCTTTATATATTGCAAATTTTTGCTGCTGTGGTGACCTTGTTCTTGAGCTTGCATGTCAAATTTGTATGGTCCAAAGTAGTTTTGATGCATGATATAGCCTCTAGGCACTTGTGGGAGTAGTTGCTATAAGTTTTGTTGAGTTTTGTTCACCTTTATTTTGAGTCACTAAAATTTTCAGAAATTTTTCAGAGAAAGAAATGATGAGGAGATTGTTAAGAGGCTCTTCAAGCCGGGGTTCTAAAGAAAATGAAAATGAGAAGCCCAGATACAATATTCCCCGCACCGCGGAGGTTCGGCCATGTGAATGGCCAAGTGATGCATTCTTGAGGGCGGACGGAATTTATGAAGATTTCTATTATTTGGCAGAGAATGCAGGCATCACCGACTTCCTCAACGATAAGTTTGACCAGTACCTCCTACTCACTAATATCTTCGTGCAAAACTTTCACTTTTATCCTAGAAAGAATCCTCCCATGGTAGAGTTTTACTTGTATGATGTGCCTAAGAAGATGACACTTTACGATTTTTGCAATGTTTGCAAAATACCTTATGAGGGCAGCATCAGTGAACCACGTCCTAGAGACATGGAGGACTTTATTGCCGCAACCACTGTGAGGGAAGAGAGAGGGGTGTCAAGGGCAAGAGCAGCTAGTTTACATTTTCCTGTTCTACGCTATTATTCATTATTTGCGGGGAGATGTTTAGTTGGTCGTGGGGAGAGTGGAAGCCTTAGTGCTCCCGACCTCGCCATTCTGCGCCACGCTTTACTTGCTGGTAGAACTTTTAGTTTGGGCGCTATGGTGGCTCAACGGTTGAACTTAAACCGTTCGAAGGGCCCCATATTCGGAGGTATCTATGCATCTCGTCTAGTCAAACACTTTAAGATACCCATCAGGCTTGACGAGGAAGAGGAAATGCTGCTACCTACAAGATATTTAGACTATGATAGTATGGTAGCACATGATTTTATTAGGAAGGATAATGATAGGAGGCTGCTTTACAACTTAGTATTTAGTCAGGGTACTTGTGAGATTATTGCTCTGCCTGCTTCTTCTTTGTTCGATATCCATTCAGGCAGGTACACTATTATGCCCGAGGACATCTATAGATATTGGGGTCTGTCGCAACCCCCAGCACCTGAGCCGGCACCAGCCCTTGATCCGTATCAGGATCCAGTTTTTCAGTGGGACAAATAGGAGCTCGCCAACCAGTGGAACCCTCAGGACCCTCCAGAGTATCCAGGAGATGGTTATTTCCAGCCATGGCACTAGACCAACTTAGGCCAAAGGCCTAAGCTTGGGGGAGTACGTATTTCTCACAGACATTACATTCATGTTCACACACTCATTCGAGTAGTTGGTGCTTATACTTTTCCATTGTATCATCCATGGTATTTTATTGTATTTTATTTCTTCTTTCCTCTTTCTTCTTGTGTGTTTATTTAACCTTTAGAAAAATCCAAAAAAATTTAGTTCTAGCTTTACCTTTTATTGTTTAGTTGTATCATTATAAGAAAACCCCAGAAAGATTTCTCGTTCTTCTTTTGCTTGTTGGGAGCTTTCCCGTGTAAATAGTTTTTCTCATTCTTGTTTTGAAATTTCTCTTCTTTGGGTCATAAGGAGAAGACCACAATGAAAATGTTGAGTGGCTCTCATATGCATTATTGTTTATCCATCAGAGAGCCCATATTACCTTGCCTTCTCCTTTGAGTTATTGTTTGCAGATTCCAGCTTAGTCCAATGCACGTGCACTCTTATTATTATTCGCACCGTTCGGTCGTGCAAGTGAAAGGCAATAATGATGATATATGATGAAGTGATTGAGATGGAGAAAAAGCTGGTATGAACTCGACCTATTTTGTTTTTGTAAATATGATTAGCTCATCATTCTGGATTCAGCTCATTATGGATGAAACATGTTTGCAACAACAATTAGAGATTATAGTTACTCATGCCATGCTTAATTAGCTAAGAGTGTATAATGGTTTGTCTTGAGTGCCAACATGCATTTTAAAATGGTTGTGATGTAGTATGATAGAATGGTATCCTCCTCTGAATGATTCAAGTGGCTTGACTTGGCACATGTTCACGCATGTAGTTGAAACAAAATCAACATAGCCTCCACGATATTTATGTTCATGGTGATTTATATCCTACTCATGATTGCATTCAATGTTGGTTAATCTCAATGCATGTTTATGACTATTGTCGCTCTCTAGTTGGTCTCTTCCCAGTCTCTTGCTAGCCTTCACCTGTACTAAGCGGGAATATGCTTGTGCATCCATTTCCATAAACCCAAAGTTGTTACATGTGAGTCCACCATACCTACCTATATGCGGTATCTACCTGCCGCTCCAAGTAAATTTGTAGGAGATATGCCCTAGAGGCAATAATAAATGTTATTAATTATCTCCCTGTTCATAATTAGGTTTATGTTCCATGCTATAACTGCTATGGTTCTCGAGTCTACAATAACCACGAGGCTCAAAGGAAAACTCATATGCACGTGTGGAATAATAAACGGTAAAATGTATTCCTAGTCTGGCCTCTAAGACTAGCTCAAGTGTTGCATGATGATTCTGTTTTCCTGATCATGGGCATGTCTATGCCAGCAACTTTGAGGGCACAATGTTAGCAGAACATTTGTGTTGAATCGACCCGAATGGATGTTATGCTATGAGATTCATTCGTCACAAGTTAATGGTTAATAACACAGAGATGGTTAACGTTTGCATGATTCCTTAGACCATGAGAGTATCGAGTTTCTTCATGCTTGCTTCATGAACTTTGGGGTTTGTTAAACGTCATCCGTAAATGGGTGGCTATTACGGCGGCTTACGGGTTCATGGAAAAGTATGTCAAGTAACTTGATAGCTCAAGATTGGGATTTGCTCCTCCGACGATGGAGAGATATCTCTGGGCCCTCTCGGTGTTACGGTATCCATCATCGTCTGGCCAGACACTTTGTGATTTGATCACGGGGATGCCGGAACACGGAACGAGAAAAGAGAACAATACCGGTAACGAGGTAACTGGCATAGTGGACAAGTTGTTGATCCACGGGGATGCCAACATGTCTCACCTCGGGTATTTGTAACATATCACGAAGCAACAGGAATAGCACTCGGCAACTGGAGGTTCACTCGAATATTCATTCGTGTGGGTATAGGGGTCAATATGGCTGTCCACGGCTCCGATGTTGACCATTGATCGGAAGGGATTCCGGGTCATGTCTATACTTCACCGAACATATAGGGTCACATGCTTAAGGGTCATCTATCTATTGAATACTAGACAGGAAGTCTGAGAGAAATCACCGAAAAAGTTTCGGAGACAACAAAAGAGTTCCGGAGAGAGAACACCGGAAGAGTTTCGGTAAAACCGAAAAGTTGTTTCGGAGTGTACCATTAAGTCAAATTGGTTTCGGCACATGCCTGGAAATTATTGGAGGGTACCAGAATTGTTCCGGTAACTTCTGAGATTTTTCAGAGACAAAAACCGGAAATGTTCCGGACTGCCGGAACCGCTTTAGTTGCTTTTCACAGATGAAAATCACTAAACCGAAAAGTTGTTTCGGAGTACACCATTAAGTCAAATTGGTTTCGGCACACGCCTGATAATTCTTGGAGGGTGCCAGAATCATTCTGGAAACTTCTGGGAATTTTCTGGAAGAAAAACCGGAAATGTTCCGGAGCTGCCGGAACCGCTTTGTTTGCTTTTCGCAGATGAAAATCACTAATCCGGAATTGTTTCGGATGCGTCAAAAATTATTTTAGTGGGTACTGGAAATGTTCTAGGCCCACATAAATATTTTCGGTTCGAACGGACGCTGAAAAATGTCGTCGTGAATAGTGAAAGTGCTTTTTGGGTGGCTTCTTGGAGAAGCCACCTTGAGGGCCCTTTGGTATTTTTCCCCTTGGCTTCTTGGAGAAGCCACCCTTGGGCTTGGCCTATAAATAGGGGTGGAGGGTTCTGCCTAAATCCTTACTCTTTCTCACATACAAGTGCCATGCATGATCTGGCTTTCTCTCTCCCTCCCAGCGAAATAGTTTCGTAGAGCCGAAAGGCTGTCTGGGTTCCGGTGGGAACTAGTTCTGGACGGCGAAGTCCTACCGGATAGATGACACCGTATGTGTGCAACTCTGTAGAGAGATCGTAGTTTCGGTCTTAGTTCAAGAGTGCCTCCCGAAGGGCTGTCCGTGTGACCGTCCGAGTTTCGAAGGTCCTCCCGAAGGGCTGTCCGAGTGACCGTCCGAGTTTTGAAGGTCCTCCCGAAGGGCTGTCTGCGACACCGTCTGGGGGACTATCTGACCACCTCCCGGAGGGCTGTCCGAGGGGCAGATGAGGGTATACATCCTCGCGGTTGGGAGGTTGTAAATCCTAGCTGCGGGGATCTGCACCGCCGATCGTCATCGACTCTACTTCCGCTGCGCTACGAGTCGGTAACGAAAAAGATCAAACCTTGTATGCAGTCTCCATAGTGGTCCTGGGCTGGTGCGTAGGTCGGAAAATTTTGTTTTCTGCTGCGTTCCCCTACAGTGGTATCAGAGCCAGGTTATGCGTAGATGCAGGTTGCGATCTAGAATACATAGAGATGTATGGGTGTTGCACAATATAATCAGGTAGTAGATGAGTTCTATTACTGAAAATTATTTGTGCGGGTAGCAGATGAAATCTGTTACCCGATGTTCTTGTTGCTTCCCTGGAATTTGCATATTTCTGATCTTGATAACAGCATGGTGGAGTTTCAATGTTCTGGCAATCCGCGATCCTGATTGATCAACGAAGTGCTAACAGTTCATTGAATTCCACCGTAGTTAAAAAGAAAGATGAAATTTCGCAAACGAAAGGGCAATGCAGATATGATCTGCACGGGGGTCATGCGTATGACGAAGTTTAGTATGGGGCTCGAGATTTTATTATCTCGTGTTTCATACACCCCGCAAAGTTAATCTAGCAACTTGAATTATCATACTTGATGATGGACGTTGGTAGCTTCGGTTTGTTTCGAAACCTTAGAAGCCACGAAAAACAAGTTCTGGCATAAACCGATTAGAGGCGTCTAACTTGGTTTTGCAGGAGGGTTTGCATGAGCATGTGATGAGGTATAGCAATGCTCATATTAATTTGATTATGTATGAGATGACTATATGATGTAAATTAACATGACCTACGTGTCATGATTCGGCATGATGGCTGGAGCCATATGATTGTCACTTTAATGACCTACGTGTCAACCTTGAGTAATGCACTTATTTCATTAGCTATAGAGATAGCAATATTATCTGATGCATCAACAAAGTGGTGGCAATCTTCGCGAAGGTGAACACCGACGCAAATGTCGATGACGAAGAAATGTTTGACTTCTCCGTCAGAAGGGGTTATACCATGTCATGCTAATTATGAATTGCCTGAGATGTTTATCCCTTATGATGCACCCTTCTTGATTGCGCGGTAGTCGCTTTTTATTAGGGTGATCTCTCACTTTAAAATATCAAAGTAGTTAGTGTTCACCCAAGTGTAGCACCGTCTGAAATTCGTATCTTTTCGGGGTGCGCCATGTCCACATGGGTACGAACGAATCGAGAGGAATGAGGTGGGTGAGGTCAGACCTCGCAGCAAGATCACTTGGTTGTCTTTGACGTTCAGGCAGGATAGTCCTGAGCTCGGAACACACCCATCGAAAGATGAACAAGAGTCACATAAAGATGTGATTGGCAAGTTTGCCTACCGATTAAAATTCCCGTCATCAGTGATGCCCACATCAATGGCGTTGAATTGAAATGCGGGTCTTGAATCACTCACAATCAATTATGAGAGATATTGATTTGAGTGGGAGCGCACTGTAGAATTAATTCTTTTAATTCTCTGTGCAATTAATTGTGAACTTTGTCTAAGTGTAAATTGCATAATAGTTGTAGAATAATGGCTCGCGTTTCCACCTTCCCAATTAAAGTTGAATAGCTGTTAAATATCTGGTTAAAACTTTACGGTTGGTAACGTAATGTGAGGATTGTCCTCAAGAGTGCCGAGAAGGACTTTGTCCTATCGCATGCTTTTGGTATTCTCCCGCTGATGCTATGGATGATGTGACTCTCGTCCTTCGATCCAAAAGCTAAAATTCCGTTACGGTCAAGTGAAATATGTTTGCCTCCATGAGACCCGAACTTCGAAAGTTTGGATAGCTATGTGATATTCATGGAATCTGAAAATCATTTTGAGAGACAAACAAAGGCTAAAAGATATGAGATATCCAAAGCCATGTTTGTTTGCAAACTATTAGTAAAAGTGTTTACTGGGCATTTGACTGTTAAGAGAGGGATCCAGAAGAACGCCTGTCATATAATGAAGGTGAATAAAACAACACCTCAAAGAGAAAGGAAGTGTCCGAAGGGTGTTAGTGAAACTTTCACGCCTAGGAAGTCCGGGGCTAATGCCACTCTCAAGTTGGGTGCTTCTTCTGAGAGTAGGAGAAATACTAAAAGTTAAACTGTTAGAAGTATAAAGGCAAAAAGAGAGAAGACTGGAATATCCAGCTCATGTATGAATGTCATACAAGTTTTTGATGTATAGAAGGCTGGTCAAAGATATAGTTCTTGGGAATTATGGTTAAACATGTTAATCACTAATTCTTGGGTATTGTGAGTTGATCACAAAGATACCCGCTCGATTGCATTCTGTTGCAACTCGATGTAAGAACTACTAAGGCCTGAAAGACTAGCCAGGAATGAGGTCTTGATACACGCTGGGAACATAGTAAAAGTTACTATACCTTCCGTCGGTGTATTACCTATGTGTTTTCTTTCATAATTCATTTTAGAGCTTTACACACTCTAGCCCTTTGCATAAGGTATCTTGCAAGAAGGTTGTTCATAAGAGAACTTTTGATGTTCGGTGTTATGAATAAACATAAGGGCCATACTTTCATTATGAATGAGATGTATGTTATGAAAAATGATATTAATATATTACCTCTGTGTTTACTTTCATAATTCATTTTAGAGTTTCATACACTCTAACCCAGTGCACAATGTTTGTTGCAAAAGGGTTGTTCATAAAAGAACAATTGTTGTTCAGTATTATGAATAACATGAAGGGCCATGCTTCCATCCAAGATGGGATGTATGTTATGAATATTGATGGAAATATGATACATCCATAACACTGACGCTAAATGTCGCAAGACTAAAAGAATACCACACAAGTGTGGCACTACATTTGGTCACATTGGAGAAACCCGCATGGAAAATTCCATTATGATGGATTTTGAAGTCGGTTGATTTTAAATCATCTGACACTTGCAACTTTCGTCCGAAAAGTGAAGTGACTGAAATACTGTTCACAAGCCGTAAGGAACAAGCAACAAACTTATTGGTGATCATACATTTTGATGTGTGTATTTCAATAAATGTTGTTGCAAGTAGTGGATTTATCTCTCTTCAGAAATGACTCAAGTAGATATATGGATATTTACTTGATGAGACATAAGTCTGGATCTTTTGAAATCATTCGAAAGGTTTTCAAAAATGAAGTACAAGTTGATGTAACAAGAAAATTATGTTTCTACAATTCGATTGCAGAAAGGAATATTTGAGTTACAAGTTTAGCGAATGTCTGATGAGTTGTGAAAGGGGTTTCATAACTTGCACCTCCCGGAACACCACTGCAAGTGGAGTGTCTGTGAAGATGTAATCGAACCATTCATGACATGGTAAGATCAAAGATGACATAAATAAATTTGCCATTATCCCTTTTAAAGTGATGCTTTAGAGACTACGGCTTTTACACTAAAAAGAGCTCCATCGGGTCTGTTGAAATGACGCCATGGTATGGTACGCCCAACCATGTTATATCTTTTCTTAACATTTGGAATATGGGGCTTGTGTAAAAGGTTACAAACCTATTCCAAATCAGACAAGTGCTACTTTGTAGGTTATCCCAAGTTATTGGGTATTCCCCCACCACTATACCGAGGCTAAGAGTTTTGCCACAAAGAACGGTATGTTTTTTGAAGAAAACTGTTCTTTCAAAAAGGTGAGTGGGAGAACAGTGCAACTCGACGAGATAAACAGTATATTCGTCATCAGATCAAAGGAAAGAGACCTTGGAAGTAATTCCAGGGTTTCCTACTGCGATTGATACAGAAGCCTCTACATAAGATGTATGGACTTCGGTCGAACTTGCAGCTGAACCACATAGGCAAGGCTCGTGCAAACCTCTCAGGTGCGCAAACGAGATAATGTTGTTGGACAACAGTATACCTACGATACACAAGGAAGCGGTGATGGGCCCTGACTCCGGAATTGGCTAAATGCCAATACAATCCGAGATAGTTTCCATATAAATGTTTCAAGATTAAAATCTTGATACACCTTTCGGAAGGCTTAGAGTCTAACGAATATTTATGGAACTAAAAACTGATACGGATAAAAATGTTTTATCCATAAAGCTCGACTTGTTGAAATAACAAGTTCAAGGAGTTGACTACGATGAGGTTGTTTCACCGTAGCGATGCTTAAAGTCGGTTCGGGTTGAACTAGCAATTAATACATAGCGCGCTCGGGGCAGGGGGGCACGACGAGGGGTCGGGGCGGCCGAACGCGGGCAGGCCGGCGGCCATGGCGCCGTCGCGCGCGCTCGGGACAGGGAGTCACGACGAGGGGTCGGGGCGGCCGAACGCGGGCAGGCCGGCAGCCATGGCGCTGCCGCACGCGCTCGGGGCAGGGGGCACGACGAGGGGTCAGGGCGGCCGAACAGAGAGGGGGGGAGGAGGCGGAGGCTCACCGTGGGAGGAGTGGGCGCAGCAGGGGCTCGTCGGCGTGTAGCAGGGGGCGGGCCGACGTCGAGGTCTGGCGGCGAGGAGCGGCGACGGAGACGAGCAGCCTAGCGGCGTGGTTTGGTTTCGGCGTCGGGGGGGAGAAAATGAGGAGGGAGCGTGCGCTTTAAATACACCGGGACTCTTTAGTCCCGGTTGGTATCAGCAACTGGGACTAAAGACCCTTTAGTCCCGGTTGCTATTACCAACCGGGAATAAAGGGGTGCCTTTAGTCCCGGTTGGTGGATCCAACCGGGACTAAAGGTCCATCTTTCGGCGGCCCAAATCCCGCGCGGGAAAGGACCTTTAGTCCCGGTTGGATCCACCAACCGGGACTAAAGTCCAATTTTCGATTATTTTTTTCTTTTGTTTTCCTAAACAGGACAGTTTCTGTTTTTAGATTTGGAATAAATTTTAGAATATTTAGAGTTTTCGAATGAATCTTTTTGCTTTAGGTCAAAAAATATATAAACTTTGTGTTAGTGCCAGTAGTTTTCATATTTAAATAGTTTAAATTTGAATTCTTTTGAAATTTGTGTGAATCACTAGTTTGTGAATAACTTTAGTTTAAAATTAGATTTTTGAGTGATTGTTTTTCCTGTTGTTTAATATTAGTATATTTTATCGTTATTTTCAATCTGGGAATTTTTAGGATATTTTAAATAGGTGTTTTAATCAAAACCAGATTCTGTTTAACTCTTTTAGTTTTATACCTTCATCTGTTACAAAGGCATTTCATTTTTTAAAGTTATTTCAACTCCAGACTTTTTTTGCATTCAATATGCACCATTCAAAGCCACATCCTCAAATTGCAAACATTTTCTAACTTCATTTGCTATTTTTCATGCTTTTAATGATTTTTTTTGTGCTAAATGGCCCTGAAATTGAAAAGCAGTACAGATGAACTCTGAAAAGGTTGAAACTTGGCATGGTATCATCATTTCACACACATAGCATGTGATAAAAAGTTGTGAGGGTTACGACAAAAACTGGATTCATTTCGTGTACAAACTGGACCATCTCCTTCGAAGTATGAGGGTTTCGGACGAAAACTCATCTGTTACAAAGGCATTTCATTTTTTAAACTTATTTCAACTCCAGACTTTTTTGCATTCAAGATGCACCATTCAAAGCCACATCCTCAAATTTCAAACATTTTCTAACTTCATTTCCTATTTTTCATGCTTTTAATGATTTTTTTTTGCGCTGAATGACTCTGAAATTGAAAAGTAGTACAAATGAACTCTGAAAAGTTTAAAACTTGGCATGGTATCATCATTTCACACACATAGCATGTGCTAAAAAGTTGAGAGGGTTACAACAAAAACTGGATGCACTTCGTGTACAAACTGGACCATCTCTTTCGAAGTATGAGGGTTTCGAACGAAAACTCATCTGTTACAAAGGCATTTAATTTTTTTAAACTTATTTCAACTCCAGACTTTTTTTGCATTCAATATGCACCATTCAAAGCCACATCCTCAAATTTCAAACATTTTCTAACTTCATTTGCTATTTTTCATGCTTTTAATGATTTTTTTTGCGCTGAATGACCCTGAAATTGAAAAGCGGTACAAATGAACTCTGAAAAGGTTGAAACTTGGCATGGTATCATCATTTCACACACATAGCATGTGCTAAAAAGTTGAGAGGGTTACGACAAAAATTGGATGCACTTCGTGTACAAACTGGACGTTCTCCTTCGAAGTATGAGGGTTTCACACGAAAACTCATTTATTACAAAGGCATTTCATTTTTTAAACTTATTTCAACTCCAGACTTTTTTTTGCATTCAATATGCACCATTCAAAGCCACAACCTAAAATTTCAAACATTTTCTAACTTCATTTGCTATTTTTCATGCTTGTAATGATTTTTTTTGCGCTGAA
The DNA here is from genome assembly GCA_039707655.1 of Elymus sibiricus. Taxonomy (NCBI): domain Eukaryota; kingdom Viridiplantae; phylum Streptophyta; class Magnoliopsida; order Poales; family Poaceae; genus Elymus; species Elymus sibiricus. The sequence continues at coordinate 40,819,237 of CM077665.1, read as the reverse complement.
TGACCCTGAAATTGAAAAGCAGTACAAATGAACTCTGAAAAGGTTGAAACTTGGCATGGTATCATCATTTCACACACATAGCATGTGCTAAAAAGTTGAGAGGGTTACAACAAAAACTGGATAAACTTCGTGTACAAACTGGCCTATCTCTTTTTCTTCGCGTGTGTCCCTTTGCGCCGTAACCATAGACAATCTTCATCATTTAACAGGACACTTGGGTCAGTCTTCACTGTGAAGGGAGGAATTTCATGAAAATTTTCATAATCTTCTGACATGTCTATCTTGTCCTCCACTCCCACAATGTTTCTTTTCCCTGAAAGAACTATGTGGCGCTTTGGCTCACCCTATGATGTATTCGCTTCCTTATCTTTCCTTTTTCTCGGTTGGGTAGACATGTCCTTCACATAGAAACCTGCGCCACATCATTGGCTAGGACGAATGGTTCCTCTATGTACCCAAGATTGTTGAGATCCATTGTTGTCATTCCGTACTGATACGTCTCTAACGTATCTATAATTTTTGCTTGTTCCATGTTGTTATATTATCATTTTTGGATTTACAATCATTTTATTATAACTTTATATCATTTTTGGGACTAACCTATTGACATAGTGCCAAAGTGTCAGTTGCTGTTTTTGTTTGTTTTTTACTTCGCAGAAAATCAGTACCAAACGGAGATAAAATGTTGCGGGGATTTTTGTGGATTTTTTACGGACCAGAAGAAACCAGATGGGCCAAAGAACACCAGAAGAGGGGGCCCAGGGTGGCCAGCACCCACCAGGGCACGCCAGAGGCCCCCTGGCGTGGCCTGATGGGTGTTGGGCACCTCGGGCACCCCCTCCACCGCCTCTGATGCCTATAAATTGCCAAATATTCGGAAACCCCCAAAAATAACCCTAGACTCTCCGCTCCGCCGCCGCAACTCTCTGTATCGATGAAAAACCAATCTGGAGACGTTCCAGTACCCTGCCGGAGAGGGGAATCCATCTCCGGTGGCCATCTTCATCATCCCGGCGGAGGCCATGACGAGGAGGGAGTAGTCCACCCTCGGGGCTGAGGGTATGTACCAGTAGCTATGTGTTCAATCTCTCTCGCACGCGTTCTTGAGATGTCACGATCTTGATGTATCACGGGCTTTGTTAATATAGTCGGATCACATGATGTTATTCCCTCTCTATCTTGTTGTCATGAATTGAGTTTTCCCTTTGAGATCTCGTTATGTTGGATTGAATATTGGATTTGAGAACACTTGATATATGTCTTGCATGTGGATACCCGTGGTGACAATGGGGTGTTCTATTGATTCACTTGATATATGTTTTGGTACTCAACTTGCGGATTCCCGCGGTGACATTGGGGTAATCTATGCATAGGGGTTGATACATGTTCTTGTCCTACTTTCTCCGATAGAAACCTTGGGGCACCCTTTGAGGTTCTTTGTGTGGATTGAGTATTATGAATCTGAAATTGTTTGATGTGTATCGTATAATTAACTCATGGATACTTGTGGTGACATTGGAGTATCTAGGTGACATTAGAGTTGGTTGATGCGTATCATATGGTGTTATTCTAGTACGAACTCTTAGATAGATCGAACGGAAAGGATAACTTGATGTTATCTTAGTACGAACTCTTGAATAGATCGATCGGAAAGAATAACTTTAAGGTGGTTTCGTACCCTACAAACAATTTCTTCTTATGTTCTCCACTAGATAAGAACTTTGGAGTGATTCTTCGTTGCACGTTGAGGGATGGTTATGTGATCCAATTATATTAGCATTGTTGAGAGATTGCACTAGCGAAAGTACGGACCCTAGGCCTTGTTTTCAAGCATTGCAATACCATTTGTGCTCACTTTTGTTACTTGCTACCTTGCTGTTTTTATATTTTTAGATTACAAAAACCTATATCTACCATCCATATTGCACTTGTATCACCATCTCTTCGCTGAACTAGTGCACCTATACAATTTGCCATTGTATTGGGTGTGTTGGGGACACAAGAGATTTCTTGTATTTGATTGCAGGGTTGTTTGAGAGAGACCATCTTCATCCTACACCTCCCACGGATTGACAAACCTTAGGTCATCCACTTGAGGGAAAATTGCTACTGTCCTACAAAACTCTGCGCTTGGAGGCCCAACAAAGTCTACAAGAATAAAGTTGTGTAGTAGACATCAAGCTCTTTTCTGGCGCCATTGCCAGGGAGGTGAGTGCTTGAAGGTATATCTTTAGATCTTGCAATTAAATCTTTTAGTTTCTTGTTTTTCACTAGTTTGGTTTTTATAAAAGAAAACTACAAAAATGGAGTTTAGGTTGTATCATTTGTATCGTCTTTATAATGTCTTTCGTGAAAATAAGGATTCAGAAAATTGTGCTCAATTGGTAGAGGAAGAAATTATGAAAATACTTAATGAGAATTCCTTGAATGATGAGCATGATTGCAATGTGGCTAGTATGAATTCTCTGAATATCCATGATGCTAATGATATTCAAAGCCACAAGCTTGGGGATGCTATGTTTGATGAAGATGATATTTTTAGTCCCCCAAGTTTTGATGAGCAAATTTATGATGATGATGGCATGCCTCCTATCTATGATGATTATTGTGATGACATGTATGCTATAAAGAGTAATGACATCCATGAAACTTGTTATCATGATTTTAATATTCAATGTGGTTATGTCAATCATGTATCTCATGATAGTTATTTTGTTGAGTTTGCTCCCACTACTATGAATGAGAAGAAAATTGCTTATGTGGAGAGTAATGAAAATTTTATGCTTGTAGATCATGAAAAGAATGCTTTATGTGATAGTTATATTGTTGAATTCCTTCATGATGCTACTGAAAATTATTATGAGGGAGGAACATATGCTTGTAGTAACTGCAATAATATCAAGTTTCCTCCCTATGTGTTGAAAATCTTGAAGATAAGCTTGTTTTGCCTTCCTATGCTAGTTGATTCTTTCTCCCCTAAATTGTTTGCTCACAAAATCGCTATGCATAGGAAGTGGGTTAGACTTAAATGTGCTAGTCATGAGATTCATGATGCTCTCTTTCATGTTTCAATTACTACTTTTTATGTGAGCATCATTGAAATCATCATGCTTAGCTAAAAGGCATTAGAGAAAAGCGCTTGTTGGGAGACAAGCCAACACTTATACTTTATGTTTTGATGTGTTCACATGATTAAGCTACTGTATTAATCATGTTTTGTGCCTTTTATTTCAATAAAGTGCCAAGTAAAGCCTTTGGGATGACTCACAAGATGAGTAGAATTGATGCTGAACCAAAACAGAAACTTTTGACTCCAGTACAGGAATTTTCATTTTTTACTGGAGCGTGATAATGATCTGAAATTTCTATAAAGTATTAATATACAAATTATTCAGGTTGTCCTAATTTTTCAGAATTTTTAGAGACAGGGAAGTATGGTTACACTACAGATCTTCACAGACTATTTTGTTTTTGACAGATTCTGTTTTGCATGCATAGTTTGCTTGTTTTAGTGTTTCCATCGCTTATATTTAGTAGTATAAATTATGGGAATGGTAGAATACAGTAGGTATTATGTGGGAACAATTCTGAATCTTGACTTGACAATACCTAAGTGAATGATCTATCTTTATTATACTAACCCATCTCACGAAGTTCCGTTAAGTTTTGTGTGATTGAAGTTTTCAATTTTTGGGTGAGACACCGATATGAGGAGAATAAGGAGTGACAAGAATCTAATCTTGGGGATGCCCAAGGTAGTATCCAAGGAATACTCAAGCGCCTAAGCTTGGGGATGTCCCGGAAGGCATCCCCTCTTTCGTCTTCAACACTATCGGTATATCTTACTTCGAGCTATATTTTTATTTGTCACATAATATGAGTTTTGCTTGGAGCGTCATTTTATTTTGTTGTTCTCCGTTAGATGTTATTTATAATCTTGTTTTTCAATAAAAAGTTCCATGAATTGCCTTAGGATACTTGAATTGCATGTTTGATGTGTGCTGTGTAAAAACAGAAACTTTTGCTATAGTGTTTGAATTTTCATATTTTACTGGAACGTGGAAAGTTTCTCAAAGTTTTACACAGTATTTTCATATAAATTATTTAGCATGTCCTAAATTTTCATAATTGTTTTAGTTACAGAAGTACACTGGTTTAATAGATTGCTACAGACTGTTCTGTTTGGACAGATTGCTGTCATAGTTTTGTTATCTACTTATCCTATAGTTTCCATAGCCTATATTGGTAGATATAAATTGTGGAAATGATAGTAAACAGTAGATGATGTTTGAAATTATTATGCAACTTGTCTTGGCAGTACATAAAGAGTTGATTTATTATTATGTGCACTAACCTATCTCACGAGTTCTTTTCGAGTTTTGTGTGGATGAAGTTTTTTTTGAGAATAGGTGAAACCGGGATATGAGAGGATTGAACGAGATACAAAAGCTCAAGCTTGGGGATGCCCAAGGCACCCCAAGTAAATATTTCAAGAAGTCTCAAGCATCTAAGCTTGGGGATGCTATGCATCCCACCTCTCTTCGTCAACTCTCAGTTAGCCTATGTTGAGCCTAAATTTTTATTCGTTCACATGATGCGTGCTATTCTTGGAGTTCTATTTTTGTTTAGTTTGATGTTTGAATAAAATACTCAGATCTGAAAATCTTTATTGAGAGTGAAAGTCCTCACATAGCTACTTAATTCTTTGACTACTCATTGATCTTCACTTATATCTTTTGAGAGTAGCTTGTCATTTGCTCTAGTGCTTCACTTATATCTTTTTGAGCACGGTGTGCTTGGAAATTCCTATAGAAATACTCTCATGCTTCACTCAGATTAATTTGAGAGTTAGTAAATTTTTGAAGAAATCATCTCATGCTTCACTTATACCTTTTTGGGAGATGAAATCTTTTATGCTCATGTGCTTCACTTAAATTTGTTTGAGCTTGCCAAAAAGCAATGGCAATATATGAAACTAGTCCCAAAGTGATAGATATCCAAGGAGGATATAATAAAAACTTTCATGGAGATCATTGGACAAATTAAACTTGATTCCTTGTAATAGTTTTGAAACATGATGATAGTAATATGTGAGTCATGTTAGTGAGTAATTATGCTTTAGTAGGAATATTGGTGTTAAGGTTTGTGATTCCCTATGCATGCACGAAAGTCAATAGTTATGCAATGAAGTTACATCCTACTTGTGGTGCATGATTCGATGTTAGTTATGTTCAATGCTCACTTATGTGATTTTTCGTTTCTTGATTTGGTTGCTTCCCAATCTATTTGCTAGCCTTTATTTGTACTAAGTAGAAATACTACTTGTGCATCCAAAATCCTTAAACCAAGTTTTGCCTTATGAGTCCACCATACCTACCTATATGCGGTATTTACATGCCGTTCCAAGCAAATTTGTATGTGCCATCTCTAAATTTTCAAAATAAATTTTCTCTTTTGTGTGTCCGTACCGCTCATGAAACGGTGGGGAGTGTCCAATATTTTTCCATGCTAGATGTGTTATTCTCAAGATGAGTGTTTATTCAATTGTCATTGCACGAGAGTGCGGCGATAATAGGGATGCCCATTCCCAAAATGAAAAAAAAAATTACTTTATGTTGTCAAATAATAAATTCCTTGGAAAGTGTTGGTATGGAAGGCAACCGTGGATACGGCCCGCCATGGAAAGTGAAAGTTTGGTGGAAAAAGGAATAAACTTTATTTTCTGTTTGGGAACCGCCTATGATATATCTAGCATGGAAAGTATTGTGAGCTACTTTGTCGTTTTCGTTGACAGGAAAAGCATGCCACCCAAAATATTTTTTTCTCTCTCAATTTAAAACTTTGAGCTCTGGCACCTCTACAAATCCCTAGTTCCCTCTGCGAAGGGCCTATCTATTTACTTTATGCAATTTTTATTTTTGCTTTGAGTCTCCATCTTCTCTTATAAGCACCAACTAGGGGGCACTATGATCGTACTTGAGCATTGGGCATAGCTAATATTTGAGTGTGTTTCATGAATGGATCAATGATTGAGCATGATGGGTGCTACTTCTTGAGCTTGCGTTGGTTTTCCCTTGAAGAGGAAAGGGTGATGCAGCAAAGTAGATAAGTATTTCCCTCAGTTGTTGAGAACCAGGGTATCAATCCAGTAGGAGATACAAGCAAGTCCCCAATCTTCACACCTACACAAACAATCAAACACTTGCACCCAACGCTATAAAGGGGTTGTCAATCCCTTCACGGTTATTTGCAAGGATGAGATCTGATAGAGATAGATATAGAAGATTACTAAAACGAAAAGTAAAACAAAAGTAAAAAAGATTGCAGCAAAATATTTTTGGTATTTCTGGTTTATAGATCTGAAAATATAATATGGAAAATAGACCCGGGGGCCATAGGTTTCACTAGAGGCTTCTCTCATGAAGGAAAATAATACGGTGGGTGAACAAATTACTGTCGAGCAATTGATAGAAAAGCGAATAATTATGAAGATATCCAAGGCAATGATTATGCATATAGGCATCACGTCCGTGTCAAGTAGACCGAAACGATTCTGCATCTACTACTATTACTACACACATCGACCGACTCCTGCTTGCATCTAGAGTATTAAGTTCATGAAGAACAGAGTAACGCATTAACTAAGATGACATGATGTAGAGGGATAAACTCAAGCAATATGATGAAAACCCCATCTTTTTATCCTTGATGGCAACAATACAAATACGTGTCTCGCTACCCCTACTTTGTCACTGGGTGCGGACACCGCAAGATTGAACCCAAAACTAAGCACTTCTCCCATTGCAAGAATTGCCAATCTAGTTGGCCAAACCAAACCAATAACTCGAAGAGACTTGCAAAGATATGAAATCATGCATATAAGAATTCAGAGAAGATTCAAATAATATTCATAGATAATCTGAACATAAACCCACAATTCATCGGATCTCGACAAACACACCGCAAAAGAGTATTACATCGGATATATCTCCATGAAGATCATGAAGAACATGGTATTGAAGAACATAGAGAGAGAAGAAGCCATCTAGCTACTAGCTATGGACCCGAAGGTCTGAGGTAAACTACTCACGCATCATCGGAGGGGCAATGGAGTTGATGTAGATGCCCTCCGTGATCGAATCCCCCTCCGGCAGATTACCGGAAAAGGCTCCAAGATTGGATCTCACGGGAACAGAGGCTTCCGGCGGCGGAAAAGTATTTTCGTGGCTCTTTTTGGTATTGGGGGAATATTTGGGAATTTATAGGCCGAAGAATAGGGTTAGGAGGCCTGCTGGGGGGCCACAAGCTAGGGGGGCGCTCCCCCCCCCTAGGGCGCGCCCTGCAGGCTTGTCGCCTCCCGGCAGGTCTCCTGCCTTCATCTCCAAGTCTGGCAGGTTTCTTCTGGTCAAGCAATTGTTTCACACCTTTTATGTTCTCAAACCTTTTCAACTCTTACGCAATACATGAGCGTGAGCCATGGATATAGCACTATAGGTGGAATAGAATATGGTGGAGGTTGTGAGGAAAAAGGAGAAGATAGTCTCACATCAACTAGGCGTATCAACGGGCTAAGGAGATGCCCATCAATAGATATCAATGTGAGTGAGTAGGGATTGCCATGCAACGGATGCACTAGAGCTATAAGTGTATGAAAGCTCAAAAAGAAACTAAGTGGACGTGCATCATGATGAAAAATTCCACTAGCTATATGAAAGTGACAAAATAGGAGACTCTCTATCATAAAGATCATGGTGCTACTTTGAAGCACAAGTGTGGAAAAAAGATAGTAACATTGTCCCTTCTCTCTTTTCTCTCATTTTTTTATTTTGGTGGGCATCTTTGGCCTCTTTTATTATTTGTAAAGTCCGGAGACTCATCCCAACTTGTGAGGGAATCATAGCTTCCATCATCCTTTTCTCTCACGGGACAATGCTCTAATAATAATGAACATCACACTTTTATTTACTTACAACTCGATACCTAGAACAAAATATGACTCTATATGAATGCGTCCGGTGGGATACTGGGATGTGCAACGATCTAGCATAGCAAATGACATCAAAAAATGGACAAGCGGAAAACATCATGCTAGCTGTCTTACGATCATGCAAATCAATATGAAAGTGATGGTGCATGTCATACTAAACGGAACGGTGGAAGTTGCATGGCAATATATCTCGGAATGGCTATGGAAATGCCATAATAGGTAGGTATGGTGGCTGTTTTGAGGAAGGATATATGGTGGGTTTAATGCACCGGCGAAAGTTGCGCGGTACTAGAGAGGCTAGCAAAAGTGGAAGGGTGAGAGTGCGTATAATCCATGGACTCAACATTAGTCATAAAGAACTCACATACTTATTGAAAAAGTCTATTAGTTATCGAAACAAAGTATTAGACGCATGCTCCTAGGGGAGAGGTTGGTAGGAGTTAACCATCGCGCGCTCCCGACCCTCACACAAAGGATGACAATCATTAAACAAATCATGCTCCGACTTCGTTACATAACGGTTCACCATACGTGCATGCTACGGGAATCACAAACTTTAACACAAGTATTTCTACCAATCCACAATTACTCAATAGCATGACTTTAATATCACCATCTCTATATCTCAAAACTATATGCAAGGAATCAAACTTCTCATAGTATTCAATGCACTTTATATGAAAGTTTTTATTATATCCCTCTTGGATGCCCATTATATTAGGACTAAATTCATAACCTAAACCAATTATCATGATGTTTAAAGAACTCTCAAAACAATATAAGTGAGGTACGAGAGTTTAATTATTTCTATAAAATAAAACACCACCGTGCTCTAAAAAGATATAAGTGAAGCACTAGAGCAACATTGCCTAGCTCAAAAGATATAAGTGAAGCACATAGAGTATTCTAATAAATTCACGATTAACGCATGTCTATCTCAAAAGATGTGTGCAGCAAGGATGATTGTGGCAAACTAAAAAGCAAAGACTCATATCATACAAGACGCTCCAAGCAAAACACATATCATGTGGTGAATAAAAATATAGCCTCAAGTAAATTTACCGATGGATTGAAGACGAAAGAGGGGATGCCTTCCGGGGCATCCCCAAGCTTAGGCTCTTTGGTATCCTTGAATATGGATTGGGGTGCCTTGGGCATCCCCAAGCTTAGGCTCTTGCCACTCCTTATTCCATAGTCCATCAAATCTTTACCCAAAACTAAAACTTCACAACACAAAACTCGTGAGATCCGTTAGTATAAGAAAAATAAATCACCACTTTAGGTACTGTTTTGAACTCATTGTTTATTTATATTGGTGTAATATCTACTGTATTCCAACTTATCCATGGTTCATACCCCCCGATACAACCCATAGATACATCGAAATAAGCAAACAACACAAAGAAAACAGAATCTGTCTAAAACAGAACAGTCTGTAGCAATCTATAGACTTCGAATACTTCTGTAACTCCAAAAATTCTGACAAATTAGGATAATCAGGGGAATTTGTATATCAATCTTGTGTAAAAAATTCAGACTCATTTGACGCTCTGGTGAATTTATAAAATTCCTGGACTGAGCGCAAAAGTTTCTGTTTTTCAGCAGAATCAAATCACAATCACCGTAGACCATCCCAAAGGTCTTACTTGGCTCAAACACTAATTAAAACAAGAAAACACAATTACTACAGAGGTAATAATGTGTAAAGCACTTAAAAATAGAAGCAAAAACATAAACACAAAAGCATAAAATAAAATTGGGTTGCCTCCCAACAAGCGCTATTGTTTAACGCCCCTAGCTAGGCATAAAGCAATAGATCTAGGTATTGTCATAATAGTAAGGGAGATCATCCATGCTCATCTCATACTCCCTTCTTTCAGCAGCAAGTTTCCTTTGTGGCAAGCAAAAATAATCAAAAGGGCTAAATTTAATAGGATAAGGATCCTTAAGATCAAGTGCGGGAGGGATAGGTTCCTCCTTCGGCCCCCTATAGTGTATAATCAATTCATCATTGTAAGCTTTCCTTTGGTGGAAAGTCATAAGCCTATCTCTTAATATAAACTCCAATCCGTTGTTTTGTATAGCAAAATTATCATTGAGTTCAGAAATCTTATCAACCAAAACCTCGGTAGGGACCCTTTTTCTCAAATTTTCATTATAGGCAACATAATCCGGAGATTGCAATCTCATTATTTCTTCTTGATTAAAAAGGATCTCCTCTATAGGGGGACATCCACCATTAATTTTATAATGAGAAAAAATTTCGCTAGCCTCTTTCATGATGAATCTAAACTCATGGGCTAGAAATATAGTGGCGGCACGCTTAACGGAAGAATGCTGAATATTAGAAAACTCTAGAAAAATCCTTTGTATGAAAGGATGCATGTGAACGAATTGCCTCTCAAGTTCAATTATTAACAGTGTTATTGCATCCGCAAGACTATTAGTTTTATTGAGAATAGACCCTCCTAGAGTGGGTAGCGTACCAGCACAAGTAAAGAAATCTTGAATAACACATTTTCCAATAATATTACCGTTACCTATGCGGAACTTTTTTGTATGAGTGATAGTAGGTTCTTCATGGGTATAGTTATTAGCAAAGTCATTAGAATTCCCCTCATGATTATTACTATCCTTTTCAATGAAAACCTCTTTAGATTCAGAAATGGTGACAATGAATCGATCTAGCGCACAAGCAAACAAAAAGCAAACGAAAAGACGAACGGAAGAAGGGCGAATAAAAAGGCAAATCTTTTTGGTATTTTCTGAAAATCGTTTTAGAAGTGGGGGAGAGGAAAACGAGAGGCAAATGGCAAATAATGTAAATGCAAGAGATGAGTTTGTGATGGGTACTTGGTAGGCTTGATGTAGATCTCCCCGGCAACGGCGCCAGAAATTGGCAAGCTGACGGGAGAGTTCTTGTCTTGACTTGCTATGTATCCTCCCCGGCAACGGCGCCAGAAATCCTTCTTGCTACTTCTTGAGCTTGCGTTGGTTTTCCCTTGAAGAGGAAAGGGTGATGCAGCAAAGTAGATAAGTATTTCCCTCAGTTGTTGAGAACCAAGGTATCAATCCACTAGGAGATACAAGCAAGTCTCCAATCTTCGCACCTACACAAACAATCAAACACTTGCACCCAACGCTATAAAGGGGTTGTCAATCCCTTCATGGTTATTTGCAAGGATGAGATCTGATAGAGATAGATATAGAAGATTACTAAAACGAAAAGTAAAACAAAAGTAAAAAGATTGCAGCAAAGTATTTTTGGTATTTTTGGTTTATAGATCTGAAAATATAATATGGAAAATAGACCCGGGGGCCATAGGTTTCACTAGAGGCTTCTCTCATGAAGGAAAATAATACGGTGGGTGAACAAATTACTGTCGAGCAATTGATAGAAAAGCGAATAATTATGAAGATATCCAAGGCAATGATTATGCATATAGGCATCACGTCCGTGTCAAGTAGACCGAAACGATTCTGCATCTACTACTATTACTCCACACATCGACCGACTCCTGCCTGCATCTAGAGTATTAAGTTCATGAAGAACAGAGTAACGCATTAAGTAAGATGACATGATGTAGAGGGATAAACTCAAGCAATATGATGAAAACCCCATCTTTTTATCCTTGATGGCAACAATACAAATACGTGCCTCGCTACCCCTACTTTGTCACTGGGTGAGGACACCGCAAGATTGAACCCAAAACTAAGCACTGCTCCCATTGCAAGAATTACCAATATAGTTGGCCAAACCAAACCAATAACTCGAAGAGACTTGCAAAGATATGAAATCATGCATATAAGAATTCAGAGAAGATTCAAATAATATTCATAGATAATCTGAACATAAACCCACAATTCATCGGATCTCGACAAACACACCGCAAAAGAGTATTACATCGGATAGATCTCCATGAAGATCATGACGAACATGGTATTGAAGAACATAGAGAGAGAAGAAGCCATCTAGCTACTAGCTATGGACCCGAAGGTCTGAGGTAAACTACTCACGCATCATCGGAGGGGCAATGGAGTTGATGTAGATGCCCTCCGTGATCGAATCCCCCTCCGGCAGATTACCGAAAAAGGCTCCAAGATTGGATCTCACGGGAACAGAGGCTTCCGGCGGCGAAAAAGTATTTTCGTGGCTCTTTTTGGTATTGGGGGAATATTTGGGAATTTATAGGCCGAAGAATAGGGTTAGGAGGCCTGCTGGGGGGCCACAAGCCAGGGGGGCGCCCCCCCCCCTAGGGCGCGCCCTGCAGGCTTGTCGCCTCCCGGCAGGTCTCCTGCCTTCATCTCCAAGTCTGGCAGGTTTCTTCTGGTCCAAGAAAAATCATCGCGAAGATTTTATTCCGTTTGGACTCTGTTTAATATTCCTTATCTGCAATACTCAAAAACAAGGAAAAAACAGAAACTGGCACTAGGCTCTAGGTTAATAGGTTAGTCCCAAAAATAATATAAAATAGCATATTAATGCATATAAAACATCCAAAATAGATAATATAATAGCATGGAACAATCAAAAATTATAGATACATTGGAGACGTATCAATGGGCTAGGGATAACTTTCTTTAGTGTTGATATTTTGAAAGACATGGTTGCTTGTTGACATGCTTGAGTATTGAAGTCATTATGTTAAAACTAGACTATTGCTTTGAATCATTATAAGTCCAAATATCCATGCTATACAAAGAATAAAAGAATATGATGAACATGTTAGGCATCATTCCACATCAAAAATTCTGTTTTTATCATTTACCTACTCGAGGACGAGTAGGAATTAAGCTTGGGGGTGCTGATACGTCTCCAACGTATCTATAATTTTTGCTTGTTCCATGTTGTTATATTATCATTCTTGGATGTTTTCAATCATTTTATTATAACTTTATATCATTTTTTGGGACTAACCTATTGACATAGTGCCAAAGTGCCACTTGCTGTTTTTGCTTGTTTTTTACTTCGCAGAAAATCAGTACCAAACGGAGATAAAACGCTGCGGGGATTTTTGTAGATTTTTTACGGACCAGAAGAAACCAGATGGGCCAAAGAACACCAGAAGAGGGGGCCCAGGGTGACCAGCACCCACCAGGGCGCACCAGAGGCCCCTTGGCACGACCTGATGGGTGCTGGGCACCTCGGGCACCCCCTCCACCGCCTCCGATGCCTATAAATTGCCAAATATTCGGAAACCCCCAAAAATAACCCTAGACTCTCCGCTCCGCCGCCGCAACTCTCTGTATCGACGAAAAATCAATCTGGAGACGTTCCAGTACCCTGCCGGAGAGGGGAATCCATCTCCGGTGGCCATCTTCATCATCCCGGCGGAGGCCATGACGAGGAGGGAGTAGTCCACCCTCGGGGCTGAGGGTATGTACCAGTAGCTATGTGTTCAATCTCTCTCGCGCGCGTTCTTGAGATGTCACGATCTTGATGTATCATGGGCTTTGTTAATATAGTCGGATCACATGATGTTATTCCCTCTCTATCTTGTTGTCATGAATTGAGTTTTCCTTTTGAGATCTCGTTATGTTGGATTGAATATTGGATTTGAGAACACTTGATATATGTCTTGCATGTGGATACCCATGGTGACAATGGGGTGTTCTATTGATTCACTTGATATATGTTTTGGTACTCAACTTGCGGATTCCCGCGGTGACATTGGGGTAATCTATGCATAGGGGTTGATACATGTTCTTGTCCTACTTTCTCCGATAGAAATCTTGGGGCACTCTTTGAGGTTCTTTGTGTGGATTGAGTATTATGAATCTGAAATTGTTTGATGCGTATCTTATAATTAACTCATGGATACTTGTGGTGACATTGGAGTATCTAGGTGACATTAGAGTTGGTTGATGCGTATCATATGGTGTTATTCTAGTACGAACTCTTAGATAGATCGAACGGAAAGGATAACGTGATGTTATCTTAGTACGAACTCTTGAATAGATCGATCGGAAAGAATAACTCTAAGGTGGTTTCGTACCCTACAAACAATTTCTTCTTATGTTCTCTGCTAGATAAGAACTTTGGAGTGATTCTTCGTTGCACGTTGAGGGATGGTTATGTGATCCAATTATATTAGCATTGTTGAGAGATTGCACTAGAGAAAGTACGGACCCTAGGCCTTGTTTTCAAGCATTGCAATACCGTTTGTGCTCACTTTTGTTACTTGCTACCTTGCTGTTTTTATATTTTCAGATTACAAAAACCTATACCTACCATCCATATTGCACTTGTATCACCATCTCTTCGCCGAACTAGTGCACCTATACAATTTGCCATTGTATTGGGTGTGTTGGGGACACAAGAGATTTCTTGTATTTGATTGCAGGGTTGTTTGAGAGAGACCATCTTCATCCTACACCTCCCACGGATTGATAAACCTTAGGTCATCCACTTGAGGAAAACTTGCTACTGTCCTACAAAACTCTGCGCTTGGAGGCCCAACAAAGTCTACAAGAATAAAGTTGCGTAGTAGACATCACGTACTTCTGGTCTACCTTTAGCCCTGTCAGATTGATCCATTTGCACCGAAACAAAGGTATCTGTAATTCTGGTCCATAGTCAAGTTCCCATATCTCCTCTATGTAACCATAATATGTGTCCTTTTCCCTATTGTTGTTTGTTCCATCAAAGCGGACACCACTGTTTTGGTTGGTGCTCTTTTTATCTTGGGCAATAGTGTAAAATGTATTCCCATTAATCTGGTACCCTTTGAAAGTCAATACAGTCGAAGATGGTGATTTGGACAACAAGTACAACTCATCTCCAACACTGTCGTCATTCATGAGATGTGTTTGCAACCAACCGCCGAAAGTCCCCATGTGTTCACGTGTAATCCAGTCGTCAGACTGCTCCGGGTGTTTGGAGCGTAGAATATTCTTGTGTTCATTTATATATGGGGCCACCAAGGTGGAACCATGTAGAACTGCGTAGTGTGCTTGAGTGAAAGAATGCCCGTCCCTACATATTATTGCTTTCTTTCCTAGCGTGCCTTTTCCACTCGGTCTCCCCTCATGCCGCGATTCAGGAACACCAATCGGCTTAAGCTCAGGAATATAGTCAACACAAAACTCAATAACCTCCTCTGTTTCATGGCCCTTGGAGACAATTCCTTCTGGCCTAGCACGGTTATGAACATATTTCTTTAAGATTCCCATGAACCTCTCAAATGGGAACATATTGTGTAGAAATACAGGACCACGAATGGCAATCTCTTCGACTAGGTGAGCTAGGACGTGCGTCATGATATTGAAGAAGGATGGTGGAAACACCAACTCAAAACTGACAAGACATTGCACCAAATCATTCTGTAACCTTGGTAGGATTTCTGGATCGATTACCTTCTGAGAAATTGCATTGAGGAATGCACATGGCTTCACAATGGCTAATCGAACATTTTCCGGTAGAATCCCCCTCAATGCAACTGGAAGTAACTGCATCATAATCATGTGGCAGTCATGAGACTTTAGGTTTTGAATTTTTTTTTCTCTGCCATATTTATTATTCCCTTTATGTTCGACGAGAAGCCAGACGGGACCTTCATACTGAGCAGACATTCAAAAAAGATTTCCTTCTCTTGTTTGGTAAGAGCGTAGCTGGCAGGACCTTCATACTACTTTGGATGCATGCCGTCTTTTTCGTGCACACGTTGCTGCTCCTCCCGTGCCTCCGGTGTATCTTTTGTCTTCCCATACACGCCCAAGAAGCCAAGCAGGTTCACGCAAAGATTCTTCGTCACGTGCGTCACGTCGATTGCAGAGCGGACCTCTAGGACTTTCCAATACTCTAGCTCCCAAAATATAGATTTCTTCTTCCACATGGGTGCGTGCCCGTCAGCGTCATTCGGAACAGATTGACCGCCAGGACCCTTTCCAAAGATTACTTTTAAATCCTTGACCATATCAAATATATCATCACCAGTACGGTGGCCAGGCTTCTTCCGGTTATCCGCCTCACCTTTGAAATGCTTGCCTTTCTTTCTTAAGGCATGCTTGATCGAAAGAAACCGACGATGTCCCAGGTACACAACCTTCTTACATTTATCCAAATATATACCTTCACTCTCATCTAAACAGTGCGTGCATGCATTGTATCCCTTGTTTGTTTGTCCTGAAAGGTTACTAAGAGCAGGCCAATCATTGATGGTTACAAACAGCAACGCTCGTAGGTCAAATTCCTCATGTTCGTGCTCATCCCATACACGTACACCTTTTAAATCCCACAACTGTAAAAGTTCATCAACTAATGGCCTTAGATACACATCAATGTCGTTTCCGGGTTGCTTAGGGCCTTGGATGAGCACTGGCATCATGATGAACTTTCGCTTCATGCACAACCAAGGAGGAAGGTTATAGATACATAGAGTCACAGGCCACGTGCTATGATTGCTACTCTGCTCCCCAAAAGGATTGATGCCATCTGCACTTAAACCAAACCATAAGTTCCTTGCGTCATCTGCAAAGTCCGGCCACTTTCTCTCGATTTTTCTCCACTGCGACCCATCAGCGGGTACTCTCAACTTCCCGTCTTTCTTACGGTCATCTTTGTGCCATTGCAACAACTTGGCATGATGTTTGTTTCTGAACAGACGTTTCAACAGTGGTATTATAGGAGCATACCACATCACCTTGGCAGGAATCCTCTTCCTGGGGCGCTCGCCCTCAACATCATCAACAGGGTCATCACCCCTGATCTTATAGTGCAATGCACCGCATACCGGGCATGCATTCAAATTCTCGTACTCCTCACTGCGGTAGAGGATGCAGTCCTTAGGGCATGCATGTATCTTCTACACCTCTAGTCCTAGAGGGCAAACAGCCTTCTTTGCTTCGTACGTACTTTCGGACAATTCGTTGTCCTTTGGAATCTTATTCTTCATTATTTTCAGCAACTTTTCAAATCCCTTGTCAGATAGACCATTCTCTGCCTTCCATTGCAGCAATTCCAGTGTGGTACCGAGCTTTGTGTTGTCATCTTCGCAATTTGGGTACAACCCTTTTTTGTGATCCTCTAACATGCGCTACAACTTCAACTTCTCCTTTTCACTTTCGCAGTTTCTCTTTGCATCAGCAATGGCCCGACCAAGATCAACAGCGGGCTCATCTGATGCCTTAGCTTCTTCTTCTTCATTCTCTTCCCCCATTGTAGTACCATCATATTCAGGAAACCCAGGATAGTTGTCATCATCCTCTTCTTCTTCATTCTCTTCCATTAGAACCCCTCTTTCTCCGTGCTTGGTCCAACAATTATAGCCGTACATGAAACCGGACATAAACAGGTGGACGTGAATGTGTTTTGCGCTAGAGTAAGTCTTATCATTCTTACACACACCACATGGACAACACATAAAACCATCCCGCTTGTTTGCCTCAGCCGCACGCATAAAACTATGCACGCCATTAATGAACTGGGGAGAGCGTCGGTCATCGTACATCCATTGCCGGTTCATCTTCATTACACAACACCGAAAAGACCAAATTAATACAAGTTCATACATAAAGTTCATACACACATATTCTCATAAAACAACATACAACTATCTAGCTAAAACATTTAAATGCAACAACAAATGCGATCAAAATCGCAACTAAGGTAACAATTGATCCAACAGCATAATGATACCAAGCCTCTTTATTAATGGCATATTTTCTAATCTTTCTAATCTTCAAGCGCATTGCATCCATCTTGATCTTGTGATCATCGACGACATCGGCAATGTACAACTCCAATTCCATCTTCTCTTCTTTAACTATTTTTAATTGTCCTTTCAAATCCTCGTTTTCTTTTTCAACTAAATTTAACTTCTCGACAATAGGGTCGGTTGGAATTTCCGGTTCAACTACCTCCTAGATAAAAATATGTATATCAACTTGATGGTCATAATTGTCATTAACACGATCGAAATGCAACAAATAGTTATAAAAGAGAATATACCACATCCGAATCATAAACCGGACGAGGGCCAACGGGCATGGATACCAAAACCATGGCACTATGTATAACAAACAAACATACAAGTAAGAAGATTATATAAATAACTATCTAAATCATATAAATAAGATTTTCTTTTATAAAAACGATAAGAACAAGAGGCTCACCAAGGTGGTGCCGGCGACGGGAAGGTGCGGGCGATCGACGGTGGTTAGGACGGGGAC
Organism: Elymus sibiricus; assembly: GCA_039707655.1. Lineage (NCBI taxonomy): Eukaryota > Viridiplantae > Streptophyta > Magnoliopsida > Poales > Poaceae > Elymus > Elymus sibiricus. The sequence continues at coordinate 40,801,080 of CM077665.1, read as the reverse complement.
GGGAAGGCACTAAGTAAACCACACCTACACATATGCAAGCTAAGAAGTTAATTTGAGCTCAAATTGCATATAAATCAAATAAACTCCCACATTATTACTACCAAACTAAAACCCACAAATCACTATAATTATAGAGCATTGCACGAGCTAATCTAGCAATGAGAGATGAAAGGACAAAGTTGCTAACCTTTGTGAACATTTGGATGGATGGGGTGCCTCAAATCTTGACAAATCTTGGCAAAAATGGAGGATGAGCTCGAGCAAGGGAAGAGAACAGAGGAGAGAAATGCGAAAACAGAGAGCTTCGGCTCGGGCTGGACGAAGCACTATTTATAGTGATACCTTTAGTCCCGGTTGGTATTACCAACCGGGACTAGAGATAGATCTTTAGTCTCGGCTGGTATTACCACCCGGGACTAAAGGGCCTCGCGGGGGCCCCATCCTGACGCAACCCTGCCACGACCCCTTTAGTCCCGGTTGGTGTCACCAACCGGGACTAGAGGGTCCTCACGAACCGGGACTAATGCTTATCCTCACGAACCGGGACTAGTGGACACATTAGTCTCGGTCCAAAACGCGACCGGGACTAATGCTCCAGTCCAAAGGCCTGTTTTCTACTAGTGTACCGATCGAAGACGCAGTAGGGATCGAGCCAGATCTGCTCGTCGCCGGAGCTGTCCTCACCGTTGTTGTCCTCCTTCTCCTCCTTCGGTGGTAGCTCAGTCATTTCACGGCCTGTCCAGTTCTGCTCTCGGTCAAGGGCGCGCGTGTTCATCCGCTGTCGTTTCTTCACAATGCGGGCGCGGATGGCTTCCTCCTCTGCGGCCGTCTGCGCCGCCGCATCAGCCGCCTCCGCCTCTGCCATTTCTGGCGTGATACGGGCCTCGGCCCTTATCCTCTCCTTCCCACGGCGGGCCGCCCGTTCCCGATGGGACTCATAGTCTGCCCGACCGGTGATGGGAAGGAGAGATTTTTCGGCTGCCGGAACCGCGATGATCTAGTCCCAGAGGACCCGAGCGCCCGTTGAGCCGACACTATGGAGTCGCGCCGGACAGATCCTTCCGTCGGTCGGGCACTGTCCTCCCGGGAGCGGCGGAGTGCAATGCGGACCGCCATTGCCTTCTCCAACCCGCACGGTATGACACCCCAATCGATGGATCCGGACTGGTCGGAGTCAGATCCGTTGCCCGCCATGCCGGACACGATTGGCAATCGCCGGAGATGAGCTTGTGTGGCGGAGGGAGTGAAGGGGAGTGGAGTGTGAAACGGACAAGGTTTGGTCCAGCAAGCGGAAGGGGACGAATATATGTGGGGTCGTTACGGGCCAGCGCGGGCCAGACCGACGTGGCGGGCGTGCCCGGATACCTCCATATTTGCCCCATATTTAATCTGAATATGATGGATAATGGTTAACCCGGACGTTTGAGTCTCATATGAGACATCCGTCTGACTCAGATTTTTATGACCGGTCAATGACCGGATGGGTCGCCCGGACATTTTAAACCGGTTTAAGATGCCCAGGTGTAGACGCTATTACCAACATATGAAATATTGGTCCCATACGCCAACAAGACATGGCGCTCCAACCTCCACGTCTCGCTCGCCACTTAGGCCACCCTACATCCTCTAGCCAGCCGCATTACTTCAACGGTGAGTGAAGTCTTTCCAAAACCGTGACCGAACTCATAGAGCTAGAGCTAGTCGGAATCAAAGACAATGGTATCTTCAGTCCATTGATATTTGAGTGCTACACTTGATACTAGTAATTGCATTTTTTAGATTTTATTTCAGGCATTTTGATGATGTGCATTTAGTAGAAGTAGATATTTTAGTAGAAGTATACTAAATGTGCATATGTATGAGTGTCTGCATCTGTATGTGTTAAAAAACTTTTGAAAAATTCCCAACCTGCATATTTTCCTTGCATGAAATCCTCTCAAGAAAAGGAAAAAAGAAAACTAGAGTACATCAACATCAAATGGGGCCCTAAAATCAAGCTTAAACATGATTGGGCGATCGGCGATCCACATCACGAAAGCGAATTAAAAAATCCCAAGTTTTACTGAATCCAACGCTATAAAAACGACGACCATGTCACACAGCATGACAGCAACACACTCCTCCATCCCGCTCCGAAGTCCGAACACAACACCACTCGCAGCGCGGTCACCATGGCCGGCGGCAACCTCAAGAACATGGTCATCGCCTTCCTCGTCCCGCTCCCGTCCATCCTCTTCTACCTCGCCTTCGTCCGCCCCCAAGACGACCACATCGCCGGCCCGGTGTCCTCGTGGTGCGCCGCGCACCCGCTCCTCCTCGCCAACGTCCTGTTCCTCCTCAACGTCGACGTCCTCTTCTGGCTCATCGGGCACCTCCTCTCCAACAACTGGGTAAGCGAAATCCCATCTCGCCGCTCCAATAATTGCCTGCTGGACCGCTTGCGCTATGCGTCGCTGGACGTCGCTTGCGCTGAACGTGTTTGATGAAATGCGTGGCTTGCCTTGCAGCTCATCGACCTGTACTGGACCGTCATCCCGGTGATGCTGCTGCACTACTTCCGGTCGCACCCGGCCGCCGTGGCCAACGCGGCGAGGTCGGCGGCGGCGGTGGCGCTCACCTGGGTGTGGAGCGCCAGGCTGACGCACAACTACTTCAGGAGGGAAGGGTGGCAGTGGGGGAAGCAGGAGGACTGGAGGTTCTCCGAGATGCGCGGGCAGTACGGCAAGACGTGGTGGTGGATGTCCTTCTTCGCCGTGTACCTCTCTCAGCAGGTAAATTCAGGCTTCCATTCGGCCTTTCACTAGAATGCTTGCTTGTTTTCAGAACTTTTGGTAAACGAATGAAATGTGTTCGAAGAAATGCTATGACGGTGTGTAATAATCAGCTTTTTCAACATTCATGGTGGTCTGGTGGTATATTTGTTACTCCTGATTGACAAAAGTGGCATGATAGTTGGATGCAGGTGTTTCTGATTGGCATATGCCTGCCGATGTACGCCATTCACTCCAGCGACCAGCCATTGGGCATCTGGGACCTCGTGGCGACAATGGTCTGCATCGCCGGAGTCGTGATCGCCTACTTTGCTGACACCCAGCTGCACGAGTTCATCACCAGGAACGAAAAACTGAAGCAGCTCGGCGAACCGACAGTTCCCACCCTCGAGGACGGCCTGTGGGGGTACTCGCGCCATCCTAACTACTTCGGCGAGCAGCTCTGGTGGTGGGGCGTGTACCTTTTCGCCTGGAACCTGGGGCAGCAGTGGATGTTCATCGGGGCGCTTGTCAACAGCATGTGCCTTGGCTATGTCACCGTGCTCGTCGAGCGGCGCATGCTGAAGCAGGAGCACCGTGCAGAGGCCTACAGGCTGTACCAGAAGAGGACCTCTGTTCTGGTCCCCTGGTTCAGGAAGTCCCTCCCTGAACCAAAGGAAAAGGAGACCTAGGATTCCAGGTGTATTTCGTGTTGGCCGTGTTCCTTCTCCGTGTTGCTCACCGTGTCGTTCCTTCGTGTCGCGTCAGTGTCGTGATTATGTCGTTTGTGCTGTTTACTGTAATTAACTGTATCAACTGTATAATGTATCCTGATCACCTGTTATTTTGTGTATCTCAAACTTGTTCATCATCTCCATCAGATATATGAATGGAACCGATTGTGGATTGTTCAGACTCAGATCTTACTGCCAACTTTGTGTTTGCTCTGAGAGTCATGACATGAAGTTACCAATGCAATATGGATTGCCAAACCAGGTCAGTTGCATTTTGGCCATCCCCACATTTCCCTTGTATTAACACAGCAAGATCTTTTACATCAAATGTAAAAAATAAGTTAGTTTGTCCGACAAAACACTCGGCTAACTGGCAGTCAGTTCTGCTTCTCTGCAGCCACTGTGACCTCCTCGACAACGACGACCTCGGTATCCTTGTCAGCCTCCTCAGTCATTGGTACTAGCAGATCAATGATCCCGGGTATAAGCTCTTCATTCACCTTGAAGGCGTCCTCGGCTTTCGGTGTGGAGAGGTCGACCAATGGAGCTTCAACGACAAGGACCTCATACTTGTCCTCGACAACCGGAGCATCGGATTCTACGGGTGCAGAGACAGCCTTGGGGGTGACCGGCATGTCATCCACCATGGGCTTCTCCCCCTCAGGGAAACCCCTTGGACGGCTAGCACAGGAACCCATTGCCCGTTATGGGTTGCTCCGGCTGTCGATCGCTGCCGGCACCGACCACCGACCGGCGCGTTGGTGCCTTGGCAGCGAACACGGGGAAGAATGGTGGAGGGGTACCGACGGCCGAGGAGGAAGGGCTATTTGTAGTAGAAGAGGAGCAAGGAAATTTGTTGGACAGTAACAAGAGGATAAGGAGCAGACCATAATTAGGACATGCTTTGGCTGGTTTCCCGGGCTTTTCTGAGGATTCAAGAATTTGAATGGCAGTTATTTACCAGCTGTTACTCGCCGCCTTTTTGTTGGTTTCCGCGTTGTTTCCTTGGTCTCCGAAAGGTGGAAGAAAGGCAGCAGCAATGGACACAAGGACCATATGCTATACTAGTGGATTGTTCAGCACACAAAAAAATTTAGGGACTGTAATTTTACCGAGATTTCCACATGATCCACAGTGATCGGGCCGCTTTCGGAGATAATTGTGAATTTGGTTGAGTTTCAGTAAAATTCGACGGATCAAAAAACGGTGAACCCCGATCAAGATTGGACATCCCAAGCAAAGCTCATGAACATCAATGATTGCACCTCAACGAGGACAGACAGTCGGTCGATCACATGAAGATTCATCATCATGGATGAACATCAACTTTTGAAGATACACGTTAATCAAATGATGTGGTCTGTGCTAGTTACATGGTTGCCTTGGAGATTTTATTCAATTTAAGGTCCCCACAGGTGATGAACTTGAGAATCTCTCCTACACATTTAAGTAACAGCTAGTTGCTCATCAGGCAGGGTAAATTAGTATAAACTTCTCAACTTTTGCCGAAAGGGTTAAAGAGAAAAGCGGCGTGAGTCACAAGAGGAAGCGATGGATCGCCGCTTGGATATTAAAAACCCTGAACTGATGCTTCAAATTTCAGTCTTTTTCGAGCTGTCCAGGCTCTGTCACATGCTTGCATTATCCTGGGTTCCTTACTGTTGCTCTGCTCTTCCTAGCAATCATCGGTTCCAAAGCTTCCATTTGGTTAATTTTTACTGTTTTTGGCCAAATTCTCAGAAGCTGACAGTGCAGGTGTGATATTAATTAATTGTGTAGGTTGAGCATGGCAGCTATATATGGAAGACCAAGGTGAACAGATGAGTTTTTGAAAACATGTGTGAAAAAAGAGAGGCAAATCTATTCAAAACTAGGGTTCAAAATTCAGTCGGCAGGGCAGACGTAGTAGAGTCAACTTATGTGAAAGCTCTGGCTGCTTAATCTGGTATTTTTTCACAAATCTGGCGAACTTGTACAGCTCGGCGCCGTGTAGTGTGGCGCCGACATGTACAACTTCGGCGCCATGATATGTGGCGCCGACCCCAGGGGCCAGATTCCAAATTAGTTTTGCCCAAGGGCCAGATGTGCCTGAAGTCACTCGGAGGGGCCAGATTTGTCAAAAAATACCTTAATCTGTGCCTCGTAGCTGTAACCTGTAAATATACATTTTGGGGGGAGTCGATGATGAGATTCAGATTTCAGAGTCTGAAGTGCTGGAGTGCAGAGGTGCCGGCGAGGCCCTTGACCTTGTAGTACTGCCGGACCACCTCCTCCACCGTCGCGCTCCTGTACCGCGCCTCGTCGCCGTCGGCGACGATCGGCGCTAGCACCCTCGTTGGCGCGGTGGCGCGGTCCGTCCGGAAGAAGCACGCCACGGAGACCCGTGGCCCCACGCCGTTGGCCACCACGCGGTGCTCCACGCTCTTGAACCTGTCGTTGGACATGAGCTGCAGGAAGTCGCCGACGTTCACCACCAGCGCCCCGGCCACCGGCGGCACATCCACCCACACCGGCGCGCCCTCGAGGTCGACGAGCACCTGGAGGCCGCCGACGACGTCCTGGAGGAGCACGGTGAGGAAGCTGGCGTCGGTGTGCCGCGGCGTGCCGAGGGTGAGCTGCGGCTCCGGGCACGCCGGGTAGTAGTGGCAGGCGAGGCTGAGCCCCTCCAGGCACCCGTGCTCCTCCTCGAGATGGCCGGGGCGGAGGCCCAGCGCCTCCGACAGCAGCCCCAGCAGCGCGCGGCCCAGCCGCTGCTGCACCAGCCGCGCGTACTCCGGCGCGACGCGCCTGCACGCCGCCGGGATCTCCTCGGGCGCCGGCGGCTCCGGCAGCATCTCCACGAAGAGCGTGTCGCGCCAGTTGGCCGCCGCCGACTGGAACAGGTCGAGGTTGCTCTGGTACCGGACGCGCCGGCCGGTGTCCCGGGTGTAGTAGGGCGCCTTGGCCTCCACGGGCTCCTCGATGAAGCCGCGCACCGCCGCCAGCATCGCCGACGTGGCCGCCTCCGGCACGCCGTGCACTGGCGGAGCTATGTGTTAGGAAAATGGGCCATGGCCCGCCCAACACATAGCAAATACAGAGTAGTACTGAGAGTAAACTGGGTCATATTGGTAAAAATAGTTGCCCTCTCTTTGTACCGGCCCGCCCAACTTTGCTTGCATAGCTCCGCCACTGACGCCGTGGCCCACCACCTGGAAGAAGCCCACCGTCTCCGCGGCCGCCCTCACCTGCGCGACCGCCGCGGCCCGCGCGGTGCCCTGCGCGGCGGATGACAGGTTGATGACCGGCACGGTGAAGCGATGAGGTCGTGGCGCGCCGTGGGCGAGTGACTCCGGCGGGTGGTGGAAGATGGACGGGACGGCGGTGACGCCCGCGTCGACCAGGCCCTTGACGCCCGCCCTCGTCTCGTCGAACGCCTTGAGGTTGAGGGCGCGGAGGGGCTGGGCGGAGGCCATGGACGCGCCGTGGAGCGATCGCCTGATCGGTGCCGCCTTCTCCTTCTGATTCCCTGGTTTGTGAAGTGAAGTCGTGGCTCTTTCTTCATCGGACGTGTGCGCCAGTGTTTGCCGCCGGTGGTATCTCGTGGTTGCTAGCCATCAGCAGTGTATACGTCACCGGCAAATGGTTGTGTGCAGACAAAAGAAAGTATGAAAATATTTCTGGATAGTTTGTCTCGTTAAGACAAAAAATTTATCAATAATTTACGGGACGTTAAAAGATCCGCCGGGTTGCGAGCTTAACGTCGTATTGCACGTTTTTTTTCTGCAACACAAGCCTTATTGCAAAAACATTTACAACATAGACTTTGTTGCATTTTTTTTGCGACATAGGTCTTGTTGCAGAATTTTTTTTGTCTCACTTTTTACAACATATGTGTTATTACGAAAAGAACTTTTGCAACACTGATGATGTTGTAAAAAAAAATACAACAAAGGTGTAATTTAAAATAATACGATGCATGGGACATACACAGGACACGCGTCATGCATTGGAGGCGGCGGACGCCCCGTGCCGGATCAGCCGGCTGTTCCCGAGCTTTTCCCATAATTTACTCCTATGGAAATATATGGAATATTGGATGACTGCAAAACCTCAATTGAGTAACTTGTGACTGGGCTTGACTCGACTCAAACTCATTGGCGAATCGACCCGAGTTTTCATCTGAGCTCATTAATAGAACGAGTTGACGAGTTAATCATTTAACTTGTTAAGAAGAAGGGTTGTGAGATAAAAACCAATACCGTTGTTGATTGTTAGCAATTTTAGATTTTAGAGTGTACTCGGTGTCATTTTAGTGTAAACTGTTGATTGTTGTGGTTTTGTGAAGAATATGTGTCTACAAATACATTTTTTGTAAATGTTTGTTTAGCGGTGGGTTTTCTCCTGATTATGTGCAAAAGCATAAATGAGTAATGTGTAATTTTATATTTTCTTAGTGGTGGGTCCTCGTAAGAATTGCCTTTTGCAATATGATCCATCTTCTTGGTCCTTAATGTCCCTCACCGTCTTTTAAAAAAAACATGACTACGAGTTATGGCAACAATTTCTCTCCTAGTATCAATGATCTCCTTCCTATTCTTTCCTGTAAGCCACCATTGAGAGTCGGAAGTTCGGGCCCAACACAATCCCATATATTCTTTGCCGACGATGTTGGCCGAAGTAGAGATGGGAGGTGCTCGGTGTTGCCTTGTACTTACTAGTTTTAGGGGTTGTGCGTCCTTAAGGGTGTTTGGTGAGATGTCAACAGGGAACACACAATTTTAGAGTTAACCGTGTAGTTTGACCCTCCCAAAGTGTCCATCAGGGCTCGCTTTATCTCCCCACCGACTTCTACACCAGGCACATGCTCGCACCTAGACACACATGACAACTACTTGACACTACAACTACGGACTACAGCAGGCAGCGAGGCAGAGGCACCAACGCATGCCCATGCTCGTAGCACAGGTCATCGTCATGCTAATATCTATCGCACGGGCCGAAGGAACCGACATGACAATAAAATGGACTAGCATGGACAACGCTTAATCGAACCTTTCTTAACAATATGAACACAACCCGTTGGGAGATATCTAGAACAAATTAAAACCGTGTTCACGTAAAACCGCGACACAAGAGGTATATATAGTGAGGGATTTCTTCATGATCGGAAAGATTAGATTGTCTCGAGCGATCGCCTAGACTTCTCCGTGGTATCACCGGGATCTCCTCGCTCAGAGGACGAGCTAGGGATCAACTCGAACGCGTGCTACAATGCTAAACAACGTCAAACGTACTACAATCATGAAAGAAGATTCGACATCACAACACATGTCATGACCCTATAGCCCGCGCATTGTATATGCCACTGGATTGGTTTAAGAGGAAGCACCGGGGTAAAACATGGGAGAGGCATCTCGCGGAAGTAAGAACATGTTGTGTTCAGTGGATGAAGAAGAAATTAAATCGGAGCCGCATCACCTGAAGTGGTTAACGAACTAGGATTAGGAGGAGAGTAACCTAGTTTGTTGAGATTGTATGTTAATCACACCATAATAAGATGTTGGGGTTAGAAGTGTTCCAAACCTAACAGTTCAGGGCTTAAGGCCTCTTTGATTCGTAGAATTTTTAAAACGCAAGAATAGGGAAAATGTCGGATTGGAGAGATATGTCGTCTTGAATCCTATAAAATGAAAATAACACTAGAAATTTGGATCAACAACTGTTCGATACCATAGAAAAAAGCAAAAAAAAAATGCACAAAGAGGTTGGATGGATGTACTTTTCCCCCCTATGATACCAATCCTATGAATCAAACAAACTATGTTGGAAAAATTCCGAATGACCCATATCATATAAAAATCTAAAAGTTCCTTTGAATTTTTTGACAAAGTAAATGCCTTTGAATTTTTTTTTTTGAGTCGATCCTTTGAATTACATGAGACTTCTTTTAGGGTAAAAAAAGATCCTTAAACAGTTTTCCAGGCTAAATAAAAGTCTTAAACATTTATACAGGCAAAATAAAAGCCTTAAACTTAGTTTTTTTTTTGTTGAGGAACAGCTTTAAACTTGGTTACCTCAACTAGAGAGGAGGGGGCGGCTATCAACTATCGATGGGCCACCCTTTCGGGCCGTCACAAATAAATATCCTGCTGCCATCCAGCCCGCCCAGCCCAGCCCAAGGGGTATATGTCCAGAACCCTAGCGCACGCCCAAATCCCCCACTCCGCCGTGCTCACCTCCGGCGCGGTGCTCTGCTCTGCTCCCTGTGCCCGGCATCGGCGATCGGCAGGCGACGTGCAGGCTCGTTCTGCGGCGTCGGCGTGCCTCGTGCGGCGCAGCAGGGCGTTCGTCGGAGGGCGTCGTGCAGCATTGGGACTCCTTCCCACCAAAGCCGGCCTCGCCGACTACAAATCCCCATCCCCTCCCGTCTCCTCTCCTCCCCGCTCATCCACCCCCTCCTCCCAAGCGAGCCCGAGAAGTCTCCGATCGAATCGAAGCCAAGCGAGCTTCCCTTCTCCTCCTGCTCAAGGTACGCGAGCCTCCGACCGCCCCTCCTCCTCTTGCCGCTGCTCCGCCCGTCGCCGTTAGGGTTACCCTCGATCCATCCTCGTTGGTTCCGCTCGTTCCATGCTAGTACTGGTTTGGATTTGACCGTTGATTCGGCTCGGTAGTCGGCTGTAGTGCAAACCCCTCTCGATTGTGCCTGGGTTGTCGGGTAGATCTGCCGGTCCGAGATGCTGTTGGCGTTGGCTCTGTTCGTCTGTCTAGGTTTGTGTAGATTGATTCCGCTCGGTTGCTGCTAGGTCGTCGTTGTGGGTGTCTTTTATATTGCACCTGAAATTTTCTATTCATATCGTTGGGCATAGTAGTTTGCTTGTAAGACTCGAGCGTCGGTTCTACTCTAAAATCATGTGTGTTTGACGATATTATTATTATCGCTGGATCATCTAGACTTGGTAGATTGTGTCAAGCTTGAACATCATGGTGTTAGACCATGGTTAGCCTGAGTCTTTGTTCAGGATCCTATTATTAGAAAGCAATGTCAATGTGTCCCAGCTTGGCTGCTTGGTCCTCTCCAGCGCCATCTGACGAGAGGCCTGGATCTAGGTGCGTCGTCGCCATCCCTGCCTCTGTGTCCAGTGATTCAATTCGCGGTCGTATAGTTGCGTCAGCCTTGTGTACTAATGTTTAGCATGGATGATGTACATACGGTGTGTCCACACGCGAGACTGTATGTTTGTGCCGCTTTCGGTTGGTTGCTGGTGTTAAAAGTGTACAAATGGACTAGTGCTAATGTCATTCTTCTTTGTCCTTAAATTGCTTGATGTTTAGATTTATGCCTTCTTTATCTTGTTTATAAATTAGTTCACTTAGTTGGTGTACTGCCATGCTATAAAAGAAAACCATAGGGCGAACACAGTTACATGATGTAGTACGCTTTCTTTTCGTCAAGCATGTCTCCAGAATGTCTGTTGGGGTGGTCACTGCAGCCAAACTACAACTAAATATCATCTCATGTGTTTTGAATCCCCTGTTTGCTTATTTTGCAAATATTTTGACCTCTATCCACAATAGTGCGAATAAGTAACTAAAATTCGTTACTTAACACAACATACACGTAGCACATGTGGTAGGCACATTGGTGTGAAGCGAGTCGTCAGGTGTTTGACCTTCACATTAGATTTTTTTTGCCTGTCTTTTCTCCATCCAACTTATGTGTCCTACCAGAATGCACCTTCCACTGATACTGTTGGTTGGCGCAGCTGTATAAAAACACGCTTAGCAAGACATATGCTGTTAGCCTGTCTGCAATTGAACATAGTCTCTCATTGCATAATTTGCTTTTTATTAGGATACTGTTGAATACCTTTTGTGAAGAGGACTTGAACACAGGTTTGGCGCGATGGCGAATACAAACATAACCGGCATCTTGGAGAAGGTATCCATTATACGAATTTACATTTCTTAATAAGGAATCCTCAGTTTTTGCTCTTTATTCATGCTTTGTAACATTTTTTATTTCGTATATGTGCTTTCAGATGACAGGGAAAGATAAAGACTACAGATATATGGCTACATCAGATCTGCTTAGTGAGTTGAACAAAGAGAGTTTCAAAGCAGATCAAGACCTTGAATCAAAGTTGACTAATATCGTTCTTCAACAACTGGAAGATGCTTCAGGAGATGTTTCTGGTTTAGCTGTGAAATGGTACCTCTTCCTTTAAATTTACGTAATCCGTTGTTTGGATTCTTCATGTTTGGCACGCTTGCGTTCTTCATGTTTGTATTGAAAATATCTTGTGCATACAATTGTGCCTCACATTTCTTTCTGTGGTGCGGTTATTGGGGAAGTAATGATTTTGCATGTTAAGGTCCTGTTATTGTTGATTGTCCCTTCCTTTTGCTAGAATTTGGGAACATTCTGATAATGCTACCTGCCGTGCTGTAGTACCTGCCAGATGCATTAGCCTGTTATTAGTTGTTAAGAACATGGCATCTTACCTCTTCTATCTTCTATCTAGATATTTAAGTACGCTCGTTTTCCTTATGCTTCAGTTATCGCATCCGTGGGATTACATTTTTGCAGAGAAATTTGGTACCTACTTGGCTAATGGTATTACCCCTACATCCATTCACTACATTTACTCCTGTTATTTCTTTTATTGGTTAGCTTGGCTCCACTTGTTAAGAAGGTTAGCGAGGAAAGAGTGGTGGAGATGACCGACAAGCTTTGTGATAAATTACTCAATGGAAAGGACCAACATCGTGATACTGCTAGTATAGCTCTGAAGGCAGTCATTGTGGAAGTTACTACGGCGTCACTTTCTGAAAAGATTTTAGTTTCTCTTGCCCCGCAACTAATCAGAGGTGTCACCAGTGTAAGTTTTTAATCTGTTTCGTGCTTGCCAGAATCTCCCTTTGTTATCTCTAGGCCTCTTAAGTATGTTCTAGTTTGGTATGGTAATTGGAATTTTCCAGTGCTTGCTGGTTAAGGTTTAATGCTCCTCATACGCCCTTCTAATTGGGAAGGTGTACATGTGTGCAAGTTGGGAGTAGCTTTCTGTGTATCTATTGTATCTCACTATCTCACCCATTTGTTCCGTCTTACAATGGAAATGACCCCTTGTATACCTTGTTCATATGGTCGTGCAGTGTGGGTCCAGATATATTTTACCATTATATTGATCATATTGTAGTTACTTGTTAGCAGTCATGAGTCAAGGTATAGTGGGCAAGAGCAGTGAAACCCAACATGTGCTTTTTTTTTAACCTTTGATGGTTTGTTTGTTTATAGCCAATATGGATTTCCAGGTTGCTCAGTACTGATTTCTCTAGTTAATAGAAGTTATGTACTGTAATTAACCACCACAGAAAAGCTAATGCAGTTGTATATGGAATAAATGGCATCTATCATCGTTTTCGTGGGGGCAAGTATTATGCTAATCCTTTAATACACTGGAAGGCTCTTAGCTGGAAAATCAGCAATAAACTACATACGCAGTTTGCCAGAATGTCCAATATATCCGTTAATTAGGGCAGTTAGGTAGCATTTTGTTAATGTTAATTGCTTCTTCCTTTTTCTGTTGCCTACTTCTGACATTATCTGGAAATTTTGTATGACAGACTCATAGATTAAATGCAATTGCCTTGATACATTTTTTCTTTGTTTGACAGGGAAAGAGTGCTGAAATTAAATGTGAATGTCTAGATATATTAGGTGATGTGCTTCATAGATTCGGCAACGTGATCACGAAAGATCATGCATATATGCTCACTGCACTTTTAGCCCAGCTGAGTTCCACTCAAGCCAGTGTCAGAAAAAAGTCCGTTTCGTGCATTGGTACGCCTGAATGCATTTTATAATTATTTTGATTGTTAATGCTTGCAAATGATTGGGTAACTTAATTATTTGTAGTGACTGATGTGTCGCTTTATGTTGCAGCATCGCTTGCTCCATGTTTGTCAGATGATCTATTAGCCAAGGCAACTTTGGAGGTTGTCAAATTGCTGAAAAACAGAAAGGCGAAGTCTGACATAACCCGAACAAATATCCAAATGATTGGTGCTCTAAGGTATAGACCTACCAACTGCTGCAAAATTTTGTTCATAACAGCTTGTGTGAGCTATGCAACTTTAAATTTGGCTATTTCAAACATCGATAAAATATCTAGAAAAAAATGAATCCGGCTGGATGATATACCCAAGGATAATTATGTTAGGATAAAGGGAAGTACAAGAGCTTTGTTAGGTCCAACTAATAATTTATTTTGACTTACAGTCGCTCAGTTGGATACCGGTTTGGACCACACCTTGCTGAAGCTGTTCCTTTGCTCATAAGCTATTGTACAAGTGCATCAGAAAATGATGAAGAGCTCCGTGAGTACAGCTTGCAGGTAATTTATGTTCAGTTCTTACATTAGATTACTCTTACCGTTGCTTCACTAGGGCTATAAATTACCTCCCATCTTGTAGGCCCTCGAGAGTTTTATGCTCAGATGTCCAAGAGATATTTCCCCATATTGTGAGGGTATTTTGAATCTTGCTTTGGAATATGTAAGCTATGATCCTAATTTCACCGATAGCATGGAAGAGGATACTGATGATGAAGTACAGGATGAGGAAGATGATGAGTATGTTACTGTCTTGTAATACAGAAACCGTGTTTCCTATTCACATTATTGAAACATCTTTAACATTTTCTCCCAGTGAGAGTGCGGATGAATACACAGACGACGAGGATGCAAGCTGGAAGGTTCGGCGGGCATCAGCGAAGTGCATATCTGCAATTATAGTATCTCGTCCTCAGATGTTGTCTAAGATGTATCAGGAGGTATGTTGGCGACGGCAAGCTAAACCAACATACTGTAATTTATCAATCTTGTTCTTCTTGATGGCATGATTCCATTGTGTCCATATTGTTAGTGTTTTTTCTTGAGCTGATACCAACCATTTGTTACCTGTTTTGAAAATTTGCCACTCAATGACGTGCCTTTATGGAACCTTTTGTAATTAACCGGTTGCTTGCAGGCTTGTCCGAAGTTAGTCGACCGCTTTAGGGAAAGAGAGGAGAATGTAAAGGTAACCACATGGTTTTTCATTCCTAGAATGGATTTGAATTGTCATTGTATATCAATCTTACGGGGCTTCTCTTTGATCCTAGATGGACATCTTCAACACATTTATTGAGTTGTTACGCCAAACTGGTAATGTGACAAAAGGACAAGGTGACATTGATGAGTCCAGGTAAGCAAAATATTCGTATTATTACTTTTTTACACATTCTCACCATATTCTTGTACAATTTACCACAACTAGTACATGTTTTAGTTGTCTCTTTGGTTTTATTAATAGCCTACCTGAGCCTATACTGGCTAAAACTTGGCATGACTTCATATTTAGATGCAAAAATTGTTAGTTTTGACTTATTATGCTTATTAGAGGGGAACTGTATGTTAATTGTGATTGCATGTTCTGTGCACTGAGCCTGTATTGTCAATCGGTATACTTTGCAGCCCTAGATGGTTGCTGAAGCAAGAGGTACCCAAAATTGTCAAATCGATCAACAGGCAGTTGCGTGAAAAATCAATCAAGACAAAGGTTTGTTCTTCAACTGTCTTGAGCATCTGTGTGGAGTGTGGGCTCATATTATGATTTTATATTGTTTCCTTGGCATTTTCAGGTTGGAGCATTCTCAGTATTGAAGGAGCTTGTTGTTGTGTTGCCAGATTGTCTTGCTGATCAGTTCGGTTCACTTGTTCCTGGGATTGAGAAGGCTTTAAATGTTAGTGAATTTCATTTGCTGAGTAGTTTCTTATGCAGGACTTCTGTTTGTTTTTAACCCGCTGTCTATGTTTTGTAGGATAAATCTTCTACCTCCAACCTGAAGATTGAGGCCCTTGCATTTACTAGGATTGTTATGGCTTCACATTCACCCTCTGTGTTTCATCCATATATCCAGGTATTATAGCTACTATCTTTGATAAACCACTTGAGACACTTGTGATCGTTACCCATTACTCAATGCAATATTAAATGTCCAGGCACTTTCTGGTCCAATATTATCTGCTATTGGAGATAGATATTACAAAGTCACTGCTGAGGCTTTACGGGTGTGCGGGGAGCTAGTCCGGGTGCTCCGTCCAAACTTTGAGGTCAGCCTTATACTCCAGGTGGTGATGTTATAAGCAGCCAGTTACGGTGATATTTTAAGCTCTTGTTCTGCTGTTACACAGGCACATTCAATAGATTTCAGGCCGTATATTAGTCCAATCTATAAAGCTATATTGGCTCGCTTGGCGAATCAAGATCAAGATCAGGTTTAGACCATTCTCTCCTCTACATACCTCTCTCTCTCTCTCTCTCTCTCTCTCTCTCTCTCTCACGGGGTTCTGTTTTGTCAGGAAGTTAAAGAGTGTGCCATATCGTGCATGAGCCTTGTGATCGCTACTTTTGGTGATGGTCTTCAAAGGGAATTGCCTTCATGCCTTCCAATACTTGTTGATAGGATGGGCAATGAAATAACACGACTTACAGCTGTCAAGGTAAGCAATCAATTGCACCTTCAGAATCAAAACTAATAGGGACATGATGGTAAATGTTGAATTGAATTTCAGTATTCCCAGTCAATGGTAGAAAAACAACTGTAAACATTCTGATCGTTGCATCTTGTTGAGTTGCTTGGGAAGTTGGGATAGAGATGGTTTGATTTAAAGATATCTTTAATTGTATACTACAATAACCAATCTATTTGCTTTGGTCTTGTCCACAGTTTTAATTCTATACCCTGTCATCATTTGCTTAATGCCAACTGGTGGTGTTTTAAGACATATTTGTTTATTCCCTCTTTTCTTCTACTGGTCGATTTGTATGCCTATCTCTGGTTTTGTTGGTTCTGTTGCATTTTCAAAATGTTCATTCCTTTACAGGCATTTGCGGTGATTGCGAATTCACCTCTTCAGATTGATCTTTCATGTGTCTTGGACCATGTCGTTTCTGAGCTCACAGCTTTCCTTCGGAAGGTAGAGATATATCATACACATAGTTTGTTTCGATTTTTAACTTCAAACAGCCTATATGGCTCTATGTTAGACAGCACATCAAAAATTGAAGACTAATGTTTTCTTTACCGCTCGTTTCCACAGGCCAACAGAGCCCTTAGGCAGGCAACATTGGGAACCCTAAATTCTCTGGTTGTCACATATGGGAGTCAAATTGGCTCGTCCTCTTATGAAACGATATTAACTGAACTTTCTACTCTCATAAGGTTTTTCCCTTGCTTAGCTTTCCTCAACAAATCACCATTTTCTATCTACCATGATGACTGATGTTGGAATATCTGTTGTGGCAGCGACGTTGATTTGCATATGGCTGCTCTTGCATTGGAACTGTGTTGCACAATAATGGTCGACAGAAGATCCGTTAAAAATGTTGGTTTAGCTGTGATACATAAAGTTTTGCCTGAGGCCCTTACTTTGATCAGGAGTGCTCTGTTGCAAGGACAAGCACTACAGGTATATCTTTTTGTATTTAAATATAAATGCTTGACTTGCTCTTATTCTATAGCTGACAGGGGACATTGTTTCTGTTACAGGCGCTCCAGAAGTTTTTTGCTGCATTGGTCCAGTCTGCAAATATAAGCTTTGAAACTTTGTTGAACTCCCTTATTTCCACTGCCAAACCATCACAGTCAGGCGGTCTTTCCAAGCAGGCACTATTCTCTATTGCACAGTGTGTTGCTGTGCTATGCTTAGCAGCTGGTGATCAGAAGTGTGCATCAACTATTGAAATGCTTAAAGGCATTCTAAATGATGACAGTTCTACTAATTCTGTAAGGCTTTTCCTGATCATGCTTGTCTTGATCACTAGATTTGCACATTTATATCTATGTCATACTTCCAATCTTTTGTCATAACATGCCTTAATTCATGCAATCTACTAGTATAGCATTGTGAAACTGAGATACTACATGTGCTCTATTTGTTTCATATGTGTTCCACTCTTCTCATACTTAGTATTCCCTCCGTCTCATAATATAAGATGTTTTTGCAAACTAACATAGTTTGCAAAAACGTCTTATATTGTGGGACGGAGGGAGTACTACCTCCGTCCGGAATTAGTTGTCGCTGAAATGGATGTATCTAGACATATTTCAGTGCTAGATTCATCTGTTTGAGCGACAGGTAATTCCGGACAGAGGGAGTACATGTTTGCTGCTCTTGGGGCTCCATAATCTAATGATCTTAACACATTGAGCCGAAATTAGGCAAATCTTATGTCTTATCATTTTTTTAATTGTTTATAATCTGTTTTCCAGGCTAAACAACACATGGCCTTGTTATGTTTGGGAGAAATTGGAAGAAGGAAGGACCTCAGCAATCATGATCAAATTGAGAACATCGTCATCGAATCATTCCAGTCACCTTTTGAGGAGATAAAGTCTGCAGCATCATATGCTCTTGGAAACATTGCTGTTGGCAATCTATCCAAGTATTTGCCATTTATCTTGGATCAGATTGACAATCAACAGAAGAAGCAGTATCTCTTGCTTCATTCACTGAAAGAGGTAGGTCTCTAATGAAATTATGTTTGTAAAAAGCACCTCCCATAATATTGCTGTTTGATTTGTGCTCTAATGCCAAATCTATCAGGTAATTGCGCGACAGTCTGTTGATCATACTGGCCAGAGTGAGCTCCAGGACTCAAACATTGTGAAGATATTGGCATTGCTCTTTAATCACTGTGAAAGTGAGGAGGAAGGTGTTCGGAATGTGGTTGCTGAGTGTTTAGGCAAAATTGCACTTATTGAACCAAACAAATTAATCCCTGCTCTGAAGGTCTGAAGTGTGGACAATTAGTAAAGTTACACCCTATGTTTCATTTACGTCATGATATAATATCTAATGTGGCATTCCATATAATTTTGTAGGAACGCACATCTAGCCCAGCAGCAAACACAAGGGCCACAGTTGCCATTGCTATAAAATATTCAATCGTTGAACGGACAGGAAAGATAGATGCAATCTTGTACTCTGAGATTTCTACTTTCCTTATGTTAATTAAAGATAGTGACAGGGTAATTTTACTCGAAATAATATCTACATCCTTACTAACTAATATTCATAAAGAAAGATGTGAAGATGATAAGTTGCATTTGTTGTTTGCACTTTGCAGCATGTGCGACGTGCAGCTGTTCTTGCGTTGAGTACAGCTGCCCACAACAAGCCAAATTTGATCAAACGTCTTCTTCCTGAATTACTGCCTCTTTTGTATGACCAGACTGTCGTGAAGGTATCGTTTCCTAATTTGCTTGCTTATATTTCTTTTCAATAGTTATGATCTCGCAGTGTTACATGTCATTTACAGCTAGGAAGTAACGATTTCCTTCTTTGCAGCAAGAATTGATCAGGACTGTTGATCTAGGGCCCTTCAAGCATGTCGTTGATGATGGGCTTGAACTTAGGAAAGCTGCCTTTGAATGTGTGGACACATTGCTGGATAGCTGTCTTGATCAAGTGAATCCGTCGGCCTTCATCGTTCCTTTCCTCTTATCTGGCTTAGGTGGTAAGTACACAGCTAAGACATTGTATATTTCGTCACGGCATTTTGGGTGTGTTTGTTTGGTGCCTGGATTAGCCTACCAAGAAATGTTCAAGACCATATTTTTCCTCGCTTGGTTTGGTGCTAATTTATTTGGCTATAGTGCCCCAACTCATTCCACACATGGACCCTTGACAAATAGTTGGCCAAGTGAAGGCACATGATTCCTTCTTGGCAGGGCTGCATGGGGCATTAACCAAACATTTGCTCTACTTCAGAATAGTGATATAGGCCTGGAATGCATAGAACCAGTGGTGTTAATTATTATGTAAATAGCCTAGCTTTTCAACCAAACATGGACTCTTGTAATGATTTGTATCTATAGCCTAGCTTTTCAGTTTTTCTTCAGGATATATGTGCATTATCAATTATTATGTATTTCTCTCGTGTTTCTTTCTGAACTCTAAGATGGTATACCACCTATATTATCATAATCTTGTTGATTGTGTGTTTTCAATAGAAGAATGGTAATCAATTGTGCTTGTTGCAGATCATTATGATGTAAAAATGCCCTGCCATCTGATCCTCTCAAAGCTAGCAGACAAGTGCCCTTCTGCTTTTCTTGCAGGTTTGTTGTAATCAAGGACCTTCAAGGGGGATGTTTCATATGCTGCGAAGCCTTTTTTCTAATATTGACTACTATTACCATCCTGTTTCAGTTTTGGACTCGTTAGTTGAACCTCTTGAGAAAACCATCGGTCACAAGCCCAAGGGTGATGCAGTGAAGCAGGAGATTGATCGCAACGAAGACTTGATTCGCAGTGCTCTTCGAGCAATTGCTGCTCTAAACCGCATAAGGTAAAACTTCATTCTTCCCTACTAGTTGATGACCGATTCTTGTTTAGCCAAGATTTGAACTGCCGTGTCATCCTTTTTGTTACCTGTTTATAGCTACCTAAACAAGATTGCACTATAGCCAAATCTACTGGTGGCCATAGGCTTCATGCTTTGTCAGAAAAAAACGTTGGTGTACTCCATCCTTGCCCTAACCTAACCAGTTTGATTCCGACTTTGATGTGCAGTGGCAGCGACTACAGCATGAAGCTGAAGAATCTGATGAGCAAGATATCGGCCACTTCTTCACTTGCTGAGAAGTACAACTCGGTGCGCAGCGAGTGAGAACTGCATTTTGTGTGTATATATGTTAGGACATAGGTGAGTCAAGTTTGGCACACATGCCTGCCGATTCTGAGGCGATGATCCAACCGGAAGTTTCGATATTGGATTATACTGTACTGATTTTGGCTGAAATGTGGTTGTGCGGTAACTAACACGTGGAGAAAAGGATGTCGAGTATATTTTGCTGTACAAAATCTGGTGGTAGACCATTAGAAACCGGTGTCGCAATTCAAAACTGAAATCATGCGTCTTTGGTACCTATGTTGCCCACGGTTAGTTACCTTGTGATTTGTGCGCCGAGTATGTGTTTAGAAAGTAACTTGGTGTAGGCTGCTTGGAAATGCGAATACTGCCGGTGGCCACTTTGACTAGAAATTAGATAGATACTATAACATTTTGGTGACCTAAATAAAAACTTCTTTCGCATAAGAATAGAATGGTATAGTTTGAATATCCATTTATGAGCCTAGGCTCATCTGCACCTTGTCAAGAAAAAAATCATAAAATATTATAAAAACAAATCAAACAAATACCATTGTTTTTAGCATAGTAAATAATTTGGTGTGTGAGGTGTGCTCCCAATTTCAGATTATTTAGACATACTAACAAAGATGCCCGTGCGTTGCAACGGGAGAAAGAAAAATACTACGCACCTTGACATGGTTCAAGAACCCCACACACATGTACCTCCTACATCTGCACTTTGTATACCCACGACCACTGCGAGCTCCTTCCTATTCTGCAACCACACTTGTACCTCCTCCGCCCGTGCGTCATGCACTCGCCCACAACAACCGTGGCTTCTCAATGCGCTCACACTTGAGGCACATACTCCACCGATGCTATAACATTGTTCATGATGAGTGGAACTTTCATCCTTGATGGTGTTGGCTCCATATCAATGTTTCGCATTAGATCAGACATTGCTTCTTCACATTGAATCGCATAAACAAAGCGTGCTGAACCAATAATTATAATCCAAATTCAAGGTAAATAAACTCTCTCATGTGTATGTTGTATTTCCTCTAGTCTTCTAACTGCTTATTACATGTACTACGGTGGGAGGACCCTGACGGCGACGTGTTCTCATGGGTGCCGGATAGGCTTCTTAGGTCATCCTAGTCGACCGCAGTGACCGGGAAAAAAAACCCATGAGTTGCAACGGAACGTGCGGCAGCAGTATACGCCAGTGACGGAGCCAGGGGGAGCTGGGGCCATGACAAACTTCTTTTTGAAAATAGATTGTTAGTTTAAAATGCTCTAAATTTGTATGGTTGGCCCCCCTCAACAATTTTTTTTTCTTCTATTGACCCCCTTCAGTCCGATTCCTAGCTCCGTCCCTGGTATTCACTCACATATCGACATTGTGGGAGCCACAACGACCTCCTCGTGCATGCTGGGTATGCCGGCCCTGCTAGGTGCTGCCCTCAACGATGCGGTTTTTTTATGGTCGCCTGTGCATCTGGTGGTGGCTCGATCAGTGCATTTTTTTTTCTTTCAAGAAAACTCAGCTGAGTGAAGATGAACCTGGTGATGAAGTAAAAATTCTTTGTCAAACACATTCGCCTCCACGTTAAAGTAGTAAATCTAAATCAGATGGAAGTAATTGTAATCCTAATCATAGATACGCCTTAGTAATTCTATAAGCACTCTCCCACAAAAATAAATATAATCTATAAGCACAAAAGCAACGACTGTGAGCATCAGGTTGCCGAACAAAAATAAACATCAACCTCGATCCAAGCAGGTAGTCCCCGTAACCCACAGCCGTACATCCTCCCTGGTCTTTCGCCAATTGCATCGCCCACATCCACCGTCACCTCCTTTCCCGGTAAGCAGAGGAGAAATTCCAGGCGACCTGTCCTACAGAAAACAAACAGAACGACGCTCCTAGATCGGAGGTACCGATGCGGCCGCGGCAAATCAGCCCGAGCATCCTGCTTCCCCACGGTCCACGGGGCGTCGTCCCTCAGCGCACGTGTAATTGGATTCATGCTGTTCTCGTGTGTTTTTGTCAACTCGTGCGTGTGTTTTGGACAAGCCCATGCGATTTTCCAACATGCCTAGGCCCAACATAACAATCGAATCATGGAATTTGGGACGCAATAAGAGGTCCCCCAATTAGTACCGCCTCGCATGTATAAATCTTAAATAGTAAAATCATCTAAGCGGGATGAAACCAAGAATATCACCTTGCTTTATTAGTATATATATACTAGCAAATGTGCCCGTGCGTTGCAACGGGAGATAAAAAATAGCTCTTCGTTCTCCTACTAAAAACACAATGTACAAGACGTAAGAATGGGGAGATAAATAAAACTTTTCAGAATTATCGAGCACGAATGTTCACCGGCCTGTCCAAATTAGAATACTTATTAAAGAAAAATAGAAATGATTGAAAAATAAAAAAGATACACTGTTCATTAACAAATAGTAAAATGACATGTTTCTTTTGACTGCGAGTTTAGTATTAATTAACATTATCAAATTGCGGTGAATTTATAATTATCATAATTCTCGAGCATGAATGTTCACGGACCAGGGCAAAAGGGTGTTGCATTCTATAGAAAAATGATGATTTCCTTTATAACAAATGATTTCCATGTTGTTCGTTGACTTAGAAATAACAACTACTCAATCGCTGAGAAGTAGCAAATTGATATATTACTCTATGCAATGCATAGTTGGTATAGGTCATTATGAAAGTTAGACAAATTTACCAATTTCATATCTAAAAACATTATTACAAAAATTTCATTTGTGAAGTTTCTGTTCCGAGTGTATGTAACAAAGTGAGAAAAAAATCACAGATATCGAAGCATTTAAATAGGTTAAAGAAATATGCAACCTTTGATGTTTTTGTCCTTCTTTTTGGCTCATGTGTAAACATGTACAAAACCACATCATCCACGAGAGAAGTTCGTGATCAAGGAAGACAGATCTTTGATAAAATAACCCACAAAACATGTACTACATACCCTAAATGTATTAAAATTTAGAAGAACAAAATTCTAATTATCCACGTAATGCAAGCAAAAAAATATTAATTTTTTCCATAACTTTGAAATCCTTTTTTTTCTTGAAGGCCTACAATTAGGGAGCCAATTAGCGCCATGGCAGCCCACAATTTCCATTTAAATTTAATGTCAGTATGGTGAGTCTTCTTCACCTTCAATTTGTCATATATTAATTAGAGAGCCAATAGCGCCATGGCAGCCTACAATCTTGGCGTGCATGTACCTCCTTTATATCCGTTGGCGTCGTGCATGTCTTTTCGTATCCGAGCCTTCCCAATCCTGTATATAGATAGTGCATGTCCTTTTTTTATCCGAGCCTTCACAATCCCGTTTATGCGTCGTGCATGTCTTTTTTTGTTATCCGAGCCTTCCCAATCTGATAGTATATGCGTCATACATGCTTTTTTGACATCGGGTCTTTTTTCTTGATGAGGCTGCTTCCTTATTTTCTAGGCAACCCGAAAGCATATAAAAATAGGTGAAATTTGATAGAAAGGAGCAAGGTGGGACTATTGATCAGATAATGACCCTGGATATATTCCGAAGAGTACCATAGCTAGGTTGGTTGTTCCGTTGATCTTTGAGCTGGAGGTCTAGAGTTTGATTCCCTTTACAACTATTTTTGTTCCATCAGCGCGTGGGCTTACAACCTTATATTTTTGTTCCTCGGCGCGTGGGCTGGTTGGCTGGCAACTTATATGGGCCGGCGTAACCGAAAATAGTCCAAACATGAAGCTACAATAACTTACGAAAAAAATCACTAAAGCGGGACGAAACCAAGAATATTACCTTGCTTTATTAGTAGGTATAGATATAGATATAATATAATATATATATATATATATATATATATATATATATATATATATATATATATATATATATATATATATATATATATATATATATATATATATATATATATATAGTAGGTAGTATAGATGAGTAGCTCTTGGCAAATTGGGCCAGAACATTACATGAGACCCTAAATTTGTTTTTTTGCTGAGAGCTATTCAAATGTTCAAATGGTCTGAAATTTGGGACGCACCTCACTCACCAAATTATTATTTTTGAATTTTTTCTTCCTCGGGCATGCAGATGAGCCTGGGCATCGAATCACTTCTCCTGGTATAAATAAATTCTTATTTGGTTGGTCTAATACTCTAATTTATGTTAAAATTTCTATTTGAAAATGTATGTGCGCCTTATTCATTGAAATTGAGAGTAGTTGGAAAATTGACAAAGCACATACATAAAAAACCTTGGATAACTACAAAAAATTACACATAATAACAAGATTATACTCTCAAATTGGGAGAGTGGCATTTTTTGTATAAAGGAAAGCGGCCAGCGAGGTCTTTTTGACATAATATGAACCCAATTTAGCGGATTCGAACCCAAGTGGTAGGATTGTTCATTCACTCCTCTAGGCCTATGATATAGGCTCAAATCTCTCATAAGAACATTTACGTTCGTTGAGCACATTAAGTTAGTCATTTAACTATTTTGAATCTCCCAGGGCAGTATAGAAAACCACCTGGTACCTTATTCATTTTTATGTTAAAGTAGACCACTGAGATTAATTAAATGTCTAATAAAAAGATGTTGATAGCATGAAAAGAACAGATGCTAGCATAGTGGCAGTAATGGATACGAGGAAGCATCAAGTGCTTTCATTTTGCAAGAGCACACATACAATCAACTCAATCCAAAAAGTACTTTAAATTGTTTTAAAATTTTGCTCGATGCAAGATAGAAACGTCTTTAAATTGTTTTAAAATTCGAATCACCTTGAGGCCTTGATTCCCCATGCTTGAAAGGGCCGAATTTGCAGGGGCGCTCCGAGTACACCCTTACACTGTAAGATCTAATGAACCAAAGATGCCGTTCTTCCATTTTTTCGAGAGGGAAAACCAAAACTGCCTCGCTTAAGAGAAGTCTGAATGTCGTATTACGTGACACATTCTGTCAGAGTGTCATCTGTTAATTTTCCGGCCAAAAAGAAAGCAGAGTGTCTGTTAATTACAGCTAGCCTCACGCACGCCGACACATCTCTAACCAAAAATGAAGGCACCGATGGTCATGGATCTGGAAATGAAGTTAAGCATCGATCTCAGCGCGTAATTTGGTTTGTTTTGAAGCACTCAAAGTGCTAGTAGTACGTATTTTGATGTGCAAGTTGGACGACATGAGATTAGAAACATACTAGACCCTTCCAATTCTTTGGAACATTGATAGCTATGAATGAAAGAACAAAGGCCAACGGACAAGTTCATCAAACCTTGTGCGAAAGATGTCAAACCTACCCATAACAAGAATTCAACCCGCAGGGTGGTCGATGTGATGTATATAATCTTTTTTTTTCCGGGTATATAATCAACTCAACTTATTGTGTGAAAGGACGCAAATATACCATTTGTCTTCTTTTGAAGCCGCATGCATCTTTCCGATGCAGAGGCCGAAGGCACTTTTCCTTTTCTAAAAAAAACACCCGAGCCAGAATCTTGAGCTGCGTTGTATTTTTTTTTTTTGAAAAAAAAGCGCTCTCTCTCTCCGATTTCTATATATGAGAAACCACATGTCTTATTGGCTTTACAAGGGCGCCCATCCAGTGGCGGAGCTTGAACTCAAACCATGATGCAGAACTCTAACGGGGAGCTCACAGGCTAATCCTGCCAACCCCAGTGAGAGCGCAAAAGCTGCGTTGTAATTATGTACTGGATTTGATGTTTTTGTGTTTTCTGTGTTCTTGCCTCGACAGATGTATTGCCACTCGGGTTGTTAAGGTTTTTGATCCTTTTGCCCACGTAAGCCGGATCAATCTCTTTTCGAATTCAGATCAATATACAGGTGGGAAGTCCCTCCCTTGATTTAGTATAAGAAAAACACTAGGAACATCTCTAGCAGACCCCGTATAATGTCCCGACCCGCAAAATAACTCTCAAAATACGGGCCCACGCGAAAAAAGCTGCCCGACCAGACCCCGCAAACGCGTCGGACCCGTAAATATTTTTGCGGGGCGCGGCAAAATTCCCACCCCAACCCGCGAAAACGCAGGTTCTCCCCCTCGCCCCATCGGTGCCCTGTATATAGCGGCAACGGTTGTGGGGGGGGGGGGGGGGGGGGGCATTTCAGCCCGCGCTTTTCCCCACCCACCGCCGCCGGGCCGCCGCCTACGATTCGGGGCATACCAGCCGTCGGGATCTCTAGCCGTCGTCGTCGGTTTGCCGGCAAGGCCTCGGCCGACAGTCGCCCGGGCTCGGCGCTCGCCGATGCCGCTCATACAGTACGACGCCTGCACACAGACAGTGTTGCGGCTAACATCTAGCACGCCGCAACACACCGGATGGGTATTCTTCAAATGCGAAAACGTCGGGGTATGTTCTTGTTTTCATTCGGCTTTGTCAACCTATTCGGTTCAATTTCCGTAGCTATTCTAGCAAAGATTTGGTGAATTATTATGTATCCAATGTCCTTGAAGAAAATAAAGAAGCAAAAAATGTGTTTTCATGTCCGAAATCAAAATGCAAATTGCTGATTTACGGGCCGGCGCCGGTGGAGGCCGAGTAGACCCCGTAAAGCGGATATCCTTTTTTACGGGTCCGCTTTGCGGGGTCTGCTCGGCCGCCGCCCGCTCTGGCCCGCAAAACCGTTTTTTCGCGAACTGTAAACGTATTTTGCGGGTCGATATTATACGAGGTCTATTAGAGACGCTCTAAGGCCTCGATCACTTCAAATGTATTCGATCAACACCTGGGCCAGATCTGCAAAGAGATGAATGTGGCGGTTGCCGACCTGCGCTGCCCTGCCCTAGATACGCTCGTCCTGCACACAAAGTCAACACGTGCAAACAAAGTCAACACTCAACACACGCTGCAGCTTATACATCAAACTCGCCTCAGCTATCAGCTATGCATGCATGCATCACACTCAAATCACAGGCAGCACCAGCACCACAACAGTTGATCAGACGACACGTACTACGTACGATCGACATGCTCATGAGCACGTATGCTCTTCTTCTCCTCCAGCTCGTGCTCGCAGGCGCCATTGCCCGGCGCGTCGTCGTCGTCGATGCCCTGGACGTGGGTTACTACGCCGCGACGTGCCCGGACGCCGCGGCGACGGTGCGGCAGGCCATGGAGCTGCAGTTCTACAACGACCGCACCATCGCCCCCGCCATCATCCGCATGCTCTTCCACGACTGCTTCGTCAGGGTACGTGCCACGGTCCATGTCCGCCTCCGTCTCAAGCTCCACGTACGTGTGCAACTAATAGTGCTGATGGATCATGCATACATGCAGGGCTGTGACGCGTCGGTGATGATCGTGCCGGCGGCGGGGCGGTCGTCGGAGCGGGTGGCGATCCCGAACCAGAAGCTGCGCGGCTTCAACATCGTCAACCGGATCAAGAAGGTCCTGGACTCGGCCTGCCCGGGCGCGGTCTCCTGCGCCGACACGCTGGCGCTCATGGCGCGGGACTCCGTCGTCCTCCTCGGCGGCGCCGCCTACGACGTCCCGCTCGGCCGCCGCGACGGGCTGCAGTCCAACCCCTGGGAGGTCGACCTGCCGGCCCCCTTCGCGCGGCTCGACGACGCGCTCGGCGCCTTCGCCGCCAGGGGCTTCTCGGCGGAGGAGACGGTGGTGCTCTTCGGCGGCCACACCGTCGGCGCCACGCGCTGCGCGCACTTCCGCTACCGCCTCGCGCACCCGGACGGCACCATGGACGAGGCGCTCCGGCGCGACATGGCCGAGGCGTGCGGCCTCGCCGGCGACCTGCCGCCGGACGCCGACGACCCCACCGTGTTCCTCGACCCGGACACGCCGTTCGCCATCGACAACGCGTGCTACGGCCAGATGATCGGCAACCGGAGCCTGCTGCAGCTGGACCAGGAGGCTGCCACGCACCCCGCCACGGCCGGCCACGTCGCGTACTACGCGGCCAGCCCCGACGCGTTTGTGCGGCGGTTCTCGGAGGCCATGGCCAAGCTGGCCAGGGCCGGTCCTGAGATTTTGGGGGCCCGGGGCGAACTAAAAATTGGGGGCCCTTAATATACATGGCATTGTAATATATGTATATATAAATTATTATCAGTAACACTTAAATGCATCCAAAATCAGTATGCGCATCAAATAATTTATACATATTACCTTAGAAATTTCTTCTAACATTCCTTGATGCAAAGTCACTTATGATGGGGTCGAGAAATTTTTGGGCTTGAGAAATTTGTGAATACCTCCGCGTTGTGTGTGTATGAATTTCTCCACTTCCTTCTTCTTTTTCCGTTTGTGGCTACCCGATGGATAGTTCCTCTTACCGAAGGACGTCGTAATAACACACACACAATGCTGAAAACAAAACAATTTGTTCCATCAATTGTTGAACAGTGCCGGCTATGCATCAAAGGAATTCTATTGTTCCAATATTACATGAATATACCTCAATACCTGATGGGGTGATGGACAAACTTCAGTATGTGTGCGTATACAAGTAACAAATACACAGGACTACACAGCGGACAGCGCCTAGAATCTGGCAGTCTGTAGAGGATTGAGAAGATAATAATTGAGCAAATCTGCAGGCCGGAAATTGAAAGCAGCTCTGCAGCTGTGAACATAGATTAGGAAGGAAATTACCGACAGGAGACGGCAGCGAGGCGGGAAACCTGGAGTGCGTGCGTGCCGTGCGGCGGCGTCGGCAGGCAGCAGCTAGGGCTGGGATGGAGCAGGCGTGTGCCGTGCGGCGTGCGGCGGCGTGCCGTGCGGCTGCGTTACTTTGCGTGATCGAGCAGTCCAACAGAACAGGAAGGAGGAACCGTCCAGGCCGATGATCGCTTTTCTTTTTTACGTGAAAGGAAATATACCGCTGATCGCTCGCTATCAAAGGACTCGATCGCTGCCTCCTCGCTGGGATCGGGAGATCGAATCGCCAGGTCGGGCTGCTGCTCCCTGGCGCGAGTCTGCTGGGCCATAGGCCTACGTACATATACCTCGGGGGGCCCCTGGATTTTGGGGGCCCGGGGCGGCCGCCCCCCCTGCCCCCCCATCAGGACCGGCCCTGAAGCTGGCGGCCGTCGGGGTGCTGGAGGGGGACGCCGGCGAGGTCCGGAAGGTGTGCAGCGCGTGCAACAAATGACACGCACGCGCGCGGCCAGTCGATCAAGTTCCTGTCAGAGAAATTGCTGGGGTAGTCAATTACAAATTACAGTAGTAGATTAAGGGATTCGATCGATATATTATTCTCTTTGTTCTTGGTTAGATCGTCGTGGTTGACCTGATTAGGTTAAGGAAAGTAGTCAAGTGAGTCAGGTCGATGCTGTAACTTGTGAAATGTTAACTTCTCGGAGAAAGGATTAAGGATGCTTGTTGTCGCCAGCCGACACTGACTAGATTAAGGCAACTGAAATTAGGTGGCCCATACATGAACGGGAAATGGTAAGGGCGTCCACAATGTGATGATGTCAAATTTGTGATGCGGTCCGAATTTTGGCATCGATGCCAAATAGCCCATTTCACCACAATGTACGTCCTCCTTTGGTTCATAGAAAAACAAAAATCATAGGAAAATAGAAAAGTCATAGAAAATGAGATGACATGCATCTGAAATCCTATGAGTAGGAATAGGAAAGGAGATGTCCTTTGATTCACATCGTTGGATTTTAACGTTGAATCTAAGGTAATATTAATTTTCCCTATGAAATGTGGAAGTATAGAAAGAATTCCTCCATAGAAATAGGATTTTATTCCTACAAACCAAAAGGCTTTAAATAATTTTTTTCTATAAAAATCATATCATATGGAATTTCTATAAAATTCCTCCAAACCAAAGGATGCTACATGGTTCTAAAATTATGTACAGTAGGCCCCATAATAGGCCCCACTACAGAATATAACGGGTTAGAAAATTGCCACATGCATGCCCCTCCCACATTGCTTGTACCAGTTTACTGAGATTCATATAGTATTTTATTGCCTAGAGAAGTTTGGTATCGAAGCACGAAGCAACGGTTCCTATTCATTTAGCTATGGCACTACTCTCCACAATGTGTACAGGTGGTGCCAAAAGGCAAAAACCAATTTGGCAATGCTATTATGGCATACATTGTGGATGCCCTAAAGAACTGACATTCTCCCAGCAAACTCTTAGCGCGACACTAGCATCGGATTCTGTTTGCAGAGATATGCACATGAGCGGGGAACGTTTTGAATTTCACTTTCCTGGGGCCATGGTGTGTTGGTCCCCTTCCATGATGCTTTGTTCTTGGTGGTGCTCGAGCTTCAGGGGTGAAAACTCTAGGTCCGACCTTTGATGGTTGCACCTAGCAATGACGGTGTTTTATGTGGCTAGTCCTTGTCGAAGCCATGGCTTAGTAGTATGTTTGGACGTGCTCTTTGGGTATGCAAATCCAAGATCTGACCTGTAGTGGCTGGATCCCGCTACCGCGGCGGCCGCATGTCATTATTTTCTTGGAGGCGTTGTTTTCAGAGAACCTTTCTCCTAGCTCATGTGTTCTCGAGGCGTTGTTTTTCTTCTTCTTTTTATCTGTTTTGGTCATGTGCTGATGTGCATCCTGGCGACTAGGTCTTAATATTGTGTTCATTGTAGAAGTTGCGTGTAATTGATATTGTCTTGATCAATATATTACTCTTTGTTGAAAAATAATCTTTACCACATGGTATGTGTGGTAAGCAATTTCACATTTCAAATTGAGCTATGATGCTTTAGGTCATTAGAAAAAGCAAAATCGAATAAAGGAAAAAAAAGAGATCTTCCATATCTGTATTGATGAACCCAAAACCCTCAATAATAGACCTTTCACATTTGTATTGTATAGGTGAACCTATAAGTTAGTGTGGTACAAAAGATATGGCACAATATGTATGTTTTGTCCGCCAAGTGTTTTCGCCGGTTCCATTGGCCTTTGGTGGTTGAGCTGGCAAACACCAAATCAGCCAATGTATTTCAATCTGTAACTCATCTCCTACTACGCTTTACATTTATGTTTTGCTCGCACTGATGTTTCAAAAATGATGTCTCCGGCTCTTTGTTGTTCTAGTTGTGTCCTTAGACTTTAGTGGTTGACATCGCACTGACTTGGGTTCGCACCCCACCCAACATCCATCTCCCTATTCCAATCTGAACTGTTCCTTTCCTCTTCACATCATGGGTTCTTAATTCCTAGTGGATTACAAATTCCTCAGAAATGTCCCTTAAACTAGTTTCCATGGGTTTCTGGGGCTCACAATATTGGTTCTTCCCATCCATATATCCGAGCCTCTTCCTTGAAGCTTCTTCAAGTGGCCGAAGTAGGGTGGTAAGAGACTAATGCATATATTCAAGTGGCGCAACAGGGTATCAGCGATGGATGTGTGATGATGGACGCACATATGGAGGTGCCGTTGCCTGGCGTCGTGGCAGCGTTGATGGCAGGCCTGCCATGTAGTGGTGACGTCCTCTCGAGCGTGCACATGGAGTGCCCACTGAGAGTCCTCTGGACCGGTTTGTGCTCCCGACCTGCCGTTGGGCGGTTTGGTTGGGGCCTCCAGTTGTGATGTTCGGCATTGGTGTGAGGTCTGTGCAGATGGCTTCAGACTAATACGTCAATTAGTATGAAGCCATCTTTCTGGCAACAACTGTCGCTACACCTACCAACTTGGTGAAGGGGTTGCATATGATCGATGCAAAGGCCGAGGGCTATCCTTCTTTTCAAAAAAAATATTGCCTACAATGTTCTTGATGCTTTTTTGGATGCTCTGTTCATCCTCGAGTTGCCCCTTTTCATCCAAATCTTCAAAGTGGGGGCCTACTCTATGGTCCTTGACGGCCATTTTCGTGCAACGACATTATCTTGAAAGCCTCTACCCATTGGAGGGGTTCGTTCATGCCGACCCACCCCCAAGCTTCAATCTCAGAGTCATCATCGTCGTCTCCCTTGGCTCATGTCGCGTGGTTGTCCGAAATATCTTTAGCGCCAAAAGCTCTGTCAACCTCTCACTTGGGAGGCATGTTACGTTTTCCCCTCTCACATGCAGGTGGCAGCCGACGGTGGGTCGGTAGTTCATTAGTTATTAATCTATGTGATATAAAAACCACAATCATAAATAAGTATTTAAAAAATATAAATATGTAAATTAATGTTTTGTGCCATGTATATAGTGCATAAATAATGGGGAAATACCTA
This sequence comes from Elymus sibiricus, assembly GCA_039707655.1. Classification (NCBI taxonomy): domain Eukaryota; kingdom Viridiplantae; phylum Streptophyta; class Magnoliopsida; order Poales; family Poaceae; genus Elymus; species Elymus sibiricus. Next base: position 40,768,700 of record CM077665.1, on the reverse strand, counting down.
TTCGTTCCTGGTTTTATCTACACCCTATATGGGGAAAACATATTACTAATTACAAAAAAGTGAAAATAGTTCAGAAGTTTTTTTACAATAAACTTGACTTTCTGATGCACTAGTATATAAATTTTCACGAAAAAAACCCAGCGTTGACTTCAGGACAAAAAAGACAACATTTATTTGCTACTATAGGGTCACTATTCACGCTATTTTTAGCCAACATTTTGTCTTTTTTGAAAAAAAGTCATGTTTTTATGATTTTTTTACAAGTACAGTGAAAGGCAAGTTTGTTACAAAAATATTTTCAGATTTCTTGACTTCTTATTGAGTTACTAATTTATTTTTTCATAAAATGTAGATACATCCATACACCAAACGCCCCCTCCATAAATAGTGCTAGTATAGTAAAATCTTGTTTTATCTCTACTCCTAAAGGAGCAGTCTGTGGTCGTGATGGTAGGTTCCGTTCTGGTTTTTTTCCGTCTCACCTTCGTCTGGTTTTTTCGTCCGGTTTTTTTGTCTCTCCTTCCATCATCATACATTTAGTAATGTATTTATGTGAAAGAATCAATCCAGCGATTTATTTTCTCTCAATTCCTTTCTTTCAAATCAAAACTTTCCTAACGTACAAAAGATCACGTATCTAACTTTTCTAACTGATCTATCTAATTAACGCAAAAGAAAGGAAAGTTTCTCTCTCACAATTGCATGTATCTCTTTTTGTAAAAAAAAGAGAGAATCTCTCCACTCCTTTTTTCAAATCAACACTTTCCTAACGTACAAAAGATCACATATTTAACTTTCCTAATTGATCTTTCTAATTAATGCAAAAGAAAGGAAAGTATCTCTTTCACGATTGCATGTATCTCTTTTTATAGAAAAAGGAAAGAATCTCTCTGTCGATTGTGCATATCTCTTCCTTTATTTTCCTAATTGATTTACTTGCCACTGACCAACAAATTACCCTTCTCTACTCCTAAAGGAGCAGTCTGTGGTCGTGATGGTAGGTTCCGTTCTGGTTTTTTTCCGTCTCACCTTCGTCTGGTTTTTTTGTCCGGTTTTTTTGTCTCTCCTTCCATCATCATACATTTAGTAATGTATTTATGTGAAAGAATCAATCCAGCGATTTATTTTCTCTCAATTCCTTTCTTTCAAATCAAAACTTTCCTAACGTACAAAAGATCACGTATCTAACTTTTCTAACTGATCTATCTAATTAACGCAAAAGAAAGGAAAGTTTCTCTCTCACAATTGCATGTATCTCTTTTTGTAAAAAAAGAGAGAATCTCTCCACTCCTTTTTTCAAATCAACACTTTCCTAACGTACAAAAGATCACATATTTAACTTTCGTAATTGATCTTTCTAATGAATACAAAAGAAAGGAAAGTATCTCTTTCACGATTGCATGTATCTCTTTTTATAGAAAAATGAGAGAATCTCTCTGTCGATTGTGCATATCTCTTCCTTTATTTTCCTAATTGATTTACTTGCCACTAACCAACAAATTACCCAAGGATAATTTTGTCAATTTTTTTTATAATGTTGTGCCTTGGTCACCGTGCCAAAAATAATCTCTACTCCTAAAGTCCCAGTACCCCCTTGGTCGTCGTTCGTTTCGTCGTTTCCCCCTCCCATCGATCTTCCCCTCCCACCAATTACCGATTTTTTTTATCCCACAAAAAACCGATCGATGAACAGAAAACCCCGAAAAAACCCTTACGTTGAAACCTAATGTACGCCCTCCCTCCCAATCTCCTCCCGCAGCCGCTGCAAGCCCCTTTGCTTCCCTCCTTCCTACCTCCTCGTCTCCTCCCCTACCGTCGCTACTCCAGTCCGGCCTAACCCTCCACGCGTGCTGCTGGGCCACGCCGCCGCGTACCGGGTCATTCGGTTCCTATACGCCACTCCCTCCGCCCCGGCTATCCGCCACGTATGTGAGGGGCGTCCATCCGAGGCATCGGTGCAGGGAGTGCAACTGAATCGGCTATGTCGTGGTGGCCACCGACAAGGGAAAGCCCGCGCTCGGGCACCGGGACGTGGTCGTCGCATGGTGCGACATGATCCTGGCTCTGGAGCTGCACATATGCTTGGTGCAACGCGGCTGGATCTCCATCTACACCCTCGCCGACCCGGCATCCACCAAGAACGAGGACACGCCAGAGACGAGGTAATCTTATGAATACGATGAAGGTACTATCACATACATGGTACCCACGGTTCAATGTTGAGCTCACTTGCAGCTACATGCTCGTGCAACCATGGGTGTCAGGTGCGGGTTGATGTGCTTGGTGGACACGTATAAAACCATAGATTGTTCATCTTCATAGGTTAATTCATGAACTCTATTTTAAAGGTTCATTTCTTATAGGGACAAAGTAGGTGCCACAATCCTGAACCCTCTTTTCGTGTTAGGCCTTCAAGGACCCGATTTATCTTGACCTTGTGGTTTTGATCTGGTGAACTAAATGCTAACAATAATCTGCTGTGTGCCTACAACATGTTCTTTTAGAATATGCTGCCTATAACTGTTTATATGATCAACTCTGAAATAGTAACATGGCGCGACAACATATAGTAGTTCTGTAGATTTTGATCCATTCCTATAATGCCTTACAAGTCAGAGCTTCATTTTAATCGGATTAGTGTGTTGCAACTCGCAAGCCTGCTATTTCCAATCATACAACTTTTGTAGTTATTTTTTTGTCTTACATAATGCATAGATTTTTCAGAACAGAGACAAGTGAATCTATAATCTGATTATGCTTTACTGTTTTGCTTCATATGACTTTGTAAGTCCAACTTTTTCCAGTATTTTAAATCTGTGTCAATCGCTAGATTAAACTGATATTTATCTTTGGACGACTTGCAATTTATAATATTACAATTTTAATTTTCAGAAACCACTTCAACTAGCCTAGGGCTATGTCTATTAGTCCTCCAATATTAGTTGGAATGAGATAATACATTGTATGCAAGGTAACAAATAAATCTCCTAGAAGATCTTTGTATTTTTTTGGAAAGATCGAGCGCCTAAACCCATGATCGAATATGCCAGGACCAATGAGGGAATTGTGGATCTTCATATTCAATTTTATGTTACCTTCTTGCCTTCTTCAATTTTCTACAGATTACATGAACTAGGTTTCTTCAATTGTCTCAGACTACAGGAATAAGTTTCTTATATTGTATTGGAAGTGTCTACATACTGTATCATACTGTGTCTTACGTATAGGCGTTCATGGACGCGGTCATATTATATTTCTTGACAGTCATACAGAGAGCCAGACATGCTACCTTCTCAAATCAAATGTGTTCATTCAAATGTCAAGAAATTCGTTAACAAAATGTGTCCTACAATACTCGTTCGTCGTCATCGTCGTTCGTAGTAGCCATTCATGCGAAAATCTTTTAGAAATCGAGCACTATATCAATTTGAAAATCAAACCTTCAATAAAAATTATTAGCTAGAAATGCAATTACACGTGCAATTAATTAGATCCATTTAAATAGGAAATATTTTCGCACCGAATCAATTTGGCAATCGAGTCACTAATGCAGTTAATTAATTAGGTAGACAATTATCTATAGCTACATACAATTAGAAGTAGGGATTTTTTCTAATTAGTCACATAATTAATTGATTTGGTTGGTAGTTAATTAGGCATGTAGAGAATTAGATAGGCCGTTAATCATTTTTGTGCTTAATTAATTAAGCAAGTGGTTAATTGTGTTGAATCATTTTGAAAGCAGTTGTGGGCAAGGACGATCAACAAGCTGTCAGCGACATGGCCCAGCACCGCTTGCCAACATGGACAATGGCCACCATGTGCTCGCGACTTGGGCGACATAGCGTTCACCAAGATTGATGATGACTATGCTTTGCAGGATGTCCACACGCTGACGATTGACGAAATGTTCGCCCATGAGGACAACAAGACACAACATTCGCGAGGTGGTTCATGCTATAGTAGAAAGAAAGAATGTTCCAAAAAATGAAATAAAAACGAAAATTGAGTATTCTAGAAAATAAGTAGGAACGAGAACTAAAACTGACTAGGAATGAGAAAGAAGAAGATGAGGCGTCGATGGCGACCACACTAATGTTGACGTGGTGCTGGTTGGCGCCAATTAAACTGGTTAACGAATAGGCTAGGAGTAGAAGATGTAGGGTAGGACGAGTAAGAGAAGAACGATATTACTCCTTCTAGCAATGAATGGTATGTGGAATGGAGGTGAACCTTATTAGTGACTATATGAATACGTTCACGTTGCCACTCAATTCCAACGTCGGTATGCGTTTGCAAAGTTAACTGGACCTTTGATAATGATCTCTATAGTTATTTATTGTTGTCAATATTATGTGTTAGTTTAACTCACTCTATTATATTGGTAATATGAATTTTTTTATCGTTGTTTCAATGCATGGTGAAGATGAGGTGGACGTCCTTTGATTTTAATGTCGTGCCTCCAACGAGAAATGGATCAATACGACGAAAAACCGAGCGGGAATGGGAGGTTTTGAAAGAAAAAGGAAATGTGCGTCGTGGGATAGTGGTTTGTGTTGAATCCGGATGTTAGAGATAACATGCCGCATAGCCCGTTGTAACGCACAGGCGTTCTGCTAGTACTACTAGTGTATATATAATAAGCAAACAAATGCGCACTACGTTTCAGGCTATTAAGGACAGTATAACCGCACCTAATCCCTGCCCTCACAGCGCTTTGGGTTTTCGGCCGTCCGTTTTATTGATCTAGGAGTTACTGGCCGTCAGATTCTGCAATCTGTTTAAACTGGCCCAGCTGTCCTGTGGGCTGCTGCTCTGCAGGCCGAAACGGAGCCCTCTGGTAAATTGGGCCTGTTCTGCCCACCGCAGCCCATTTATCTGACGAAGCGACAGCCCATTTGTCTAACCAATCCCGATCCCCCCGTCGTCTTTGACCTCCCCCGATCTGCCTTCTTCCCACCGCCGCCGGCAGTCAAGCGCCCCCCGCGGCCACCGCTAGCCGCTCCACCCACCGCCACCGCGCGCCTCCTTTCCTACCATGGCCACGCCCTCGCATTCCCACCCCCGCGCGCGGCGTCCCGCAAGCTGGATAAGCGACCGCGAACCACCACCTTCCCGACGATCTGGGTAAGCGACGGCGAATCACTACCTTCCCGACGATCTCGATAAGCACCATGGTACCTCCTCTGCTTCCCGTCATGGTCTTCACCCATCTCGATAAGGCGAGGCGCTCCTGGCGGCATGGGGAGGGAGTTGAAGCTGGAGTCGCCGATGGCGGGGGCCGCGGTGCAGGAGGAAGGGGCGGTGAGTCCGCGTTAATCTCACGCGAACGCCGTCGTTGTGGCTGCGAGGCAGCCGACGCTGATGCAGCCCACTACGACCTCCGGTTGCTCCTCGGCATCATGGGCGTGCCTCTCGCGCCCGTGCATGTGTGTGCCGCTCAGCCTCTCTCGCACCTCAGCATTAAGGACAGTCCAATCGTAATTGCTTCTCCTTCATGCTACTGGATTTCCCCTCTCCTTTGCTCTAGATTTTCTGAGTCTTGTGTTCGATGAAGGTGAGGCTGCAGCCCAGCCATGGCTTCCATTGGTGTTGATTATACTGATTGTTAATTATACTTAGTATCTCATTGTAGGGAGAAGCTTTCATTCATGTAACTTGAACTGACTAGAGGGAGCATTCGTGATGAACGGACACAATGTGTGTCTGCACGCTCCATTCTTTGCTCTAGGCAAGTCTCTCTTCCCGGTGAGGTCTTCATATAAATTGTTTCTGTAAACAATTCAGGCTTTGATTTCCTTAACAATGTACAGGTCATGTGTTTGATGGAATGCACAACAGGAATCATTGTACACAACGGTCTCTATTTTCTGCAAGTGAGGAACATAGCATGGCTATAGCTGATTCCATGTGTCATGTTGTTAACCTCAATATTCCATCTTTTGGACTGATGTTCATGTGAAGCTTACCATAAAACTTATGTTTCAGGTGCAAGTATGTTGGCTTGAGAAGCATCAGAACTAAAGGTTGAATATAAGCAAGTGTGATTCTAACAACCTTGATATTCTGTGAGGTCGACCTGGTGTCATACTACTTAATTAACTCATTGTGTGCCATACCCCTGGTTGCAGTGCCCATGACTTCAGTCCTCGCATGTTGCATGCGGCAGCTTCTGCCGCCTTACTATCTTCACCTTGTTGGAGTACTGGCCAACCTCACGGAACCACAGTAAGCTCCTTAATGTTCTCCTCCTTCTTCTTCTCCCCTTTTTGTTTAGTCCTTGATACTAAGGTTTAGTAGAGTCGACGCTAAAGTCTGTGTAGTTGTACATGCTTCTTAGAATATCCCAAGTACCCATATGCATGTTGATGTTCAGCATTTTGCTGCAGACTTGCTGCATTATCATATAAAGTTTCTGTTATAGACCCTCTCCTACTAATGTAATTGTATTGGTTTGGGAATAGTATGGTGATGGTCCTGGCAGACAATGAAACTTAACATTACACATTCATTAATTTTTAGTTGCATGCTCATCCCTGAGAAGCTCAACAAAAATTATACCATGTGAAAATATTCTCGTATATAAATTTACAGTATATGACTTTCAGTGTTTGTGCCCAGCAAGTGATAAGATTTAATATGTATGAAGCTGCATGTATTTTTCTTAATGTATATTTGTTATTTTCGCGCCGAGTTTAACATGACTAGATGTTTGATTACTCTTGTGTAGAATAAAACAGAGGTTTAGGTTGTTTTTGTAGGCTGAGTTTGAATATAGTATATGCATGACAGCCAAATTATATACATGTTGAGTTCCAGTTTAATAACTTGGTCTTGATGTTAATTGCTAAATATGAAGCTTTTCTAATGGAGGTGTCGAAGTACTACGAGGTAACCAATGACAAAGTTGATCCGGAGGTAGATGGTAGTTGTGGAGGTCATTTTGGTACTTACTATACAAGTTACTTTTCTTTCACTTGATATAAGAAATTGCAAAAACTTGTGGTAAGTTCTCACTTCTTTTGACATCGCCCAGTTTGAAAAGAACACAAATTCTGCTTGGGTTACTACCTCACCTATATTGTGATACTATGGCTAGAGGCGGTGATTACCTCTTTAGACAAGAATAGGTCTCCTTGTACTTCAGCAAGTAAGTGGTGTCAATGGCATTCTATTTTATGGTGTTGTAAGTTTCTTCAAAGATGTTGATATATACTCTGCATGACATTATACTGCTCTGCTTATTAAGCATGCCTGTGTGTCACATTGATGCCCTTCCCATATGTATTTACTCTGCCAAGTAGTTGTAAACTTGTGATCGAATTAACTGCTCAACTTAAATGTTACTAAGCGTGGTACATATCAATACCAGTTTGATTGGGACATTTGGAGAGTCTACAAAATATAGAGGTATCTTTTTTTTTACATGCATAAAGCTCTCATCGCGATAATGAAGTTTATAATTCAAGTTTGATATCTCACAAAATTCTATTCCTAAACCTCTTGGTACATGTAATCGCTTATTGATCAATATATTGTAATTATAACTTTGGCTCTTATGAATTATTATCACCCCTTCTCTAATTATTCTACACTTCTGAAACTAGACAATTATCAGTTCATCGGTGAGGATCAAGGCTCAGAATACCATCAATTGTTAAGCTGCCAATTATATGTGGATGCAAAGAAAATGTGCATCTTGTGATGGGACATAGCAAACGATCTGCCATCTGCCATATCAGAATCAACCTAGGAATCCTAGCTGATTAGAATCTGCATTGTGAAGTAGACATAGCATTTACCACATCTGTTTCACTGTACTATTCTCCTAAGAACCAGAATTGGGGCTTATCCAAAAAAATTAGTTAGTTGTTCTTAAATTGCAATCAACTCATTTTGCATTAATTTTTATGTTTCCTGCCACCATTAGTTACAATTTTCTGACCATTATACCAGTAAAATGGACGGGCGCAGCAACGCGCGTCATCAACGATCTAGTTATTTCTTGATATTCGCTAGCTTTTGTTTGCACGGAATCAATCATTTAGTGGCAGCAGAATGTATCAAAAGAATATATGTGCAGGCACTGAGCCACTACACGTTCGATAAAGAGAGAGCCACGACTCCACTTGTGGCACGCACAAACTCAAGAATCCCAAGGAGAGCAGGCAGCACCGCAGCATCGCTCCACGGCGCGTCCGTCCATGGCCTCCGCCGACCACCTCCGCGCTATCGACCTCAAGGCGTTCGACGACACCAGGGCGGGCGTCAAAGGGCTCGCCGACGCGGGCGTCACCGCCGTCCCGTGCATCTTCCACCACCCGCCGGAGTCCCTCCCCGACGCCACGCCTCGACCCCATCGCTTCACCGTCCCGGTCATCGACCTGTCCGCCGTGGGCACCACACGAGCCGCGGTGGTCGCGCAGGTGAGTGATGCGGTGGAAACGGTGGGCTTCTTCCAGGTGGTGGGCCATGGCGTGCCGGAGGCGGCCACGTCGGCGATGCTGGCGGCGGTGCGCCGCTTCTTCGAGGAGCCCGTGGGGGCCAAGGCGCCGTACTACACCCGCGACCTCGGCCGGCGCGTCCGGTACCAGAGCAACCTCAACCTGTTCAAGTCGCGGGCGGCCAACTGGCGCGACACGCTCTTCATGGAGCTGCCGGCGCCGGAGGAGATCCCGGCGGCGTGCAGGAGCGTCGCGCCGGAGTACGCGCGGCTACTGCAGCAGGGGCTGGGCCGCACGCTGCTGGGGCTGCTGTCGGAGGCGCTGGGCCTCCGCCCCGGCCACCTGGAGGAGGAGCACGGGTGCCTGGACGGCGTCAGCCTCGCCTGCCACTACTACCCGGCCTGCCCGGAGCCGCACCTCACCCTCGGCACCCCGCGGCACTCCGACGCCAACTTCCTCACCGTGCTCCTCCAGGACGCCGTCGGCGGCCTCCAGATTCTCGTCGACCTCGAGGCCGATGACGGCGAAGAACGGAAGCGGCCGGCGTGGGTGGACGTGCCGCCGGTGGCGGGGGCGCTGGTGGTGAACGTGGGCGACTTCCTGCAGATCATGTCCAACGGCAGGTTCAAGAGCGTGGAGCACCGCGTCGTGGCCAACGGCGTCGGGCCGCGGGTCTCGGTGGCGTGCTTCTTCCGGACAGACCGCACCGCCGCGTCTACGACGGTGATAGAGCCGATCGTCACCGACGGCGACGGCGGCGCGCGGTACAGCAGCACGACCGCGGAGGAGGTGGTCCAGCGGCACTACAAGGTCTCCTCTGCACTCCAGCAGCAGCACTTGAGGCTCTGAATCTCAAATCTCATCATCGGTCGACGCCCCCAAAATGTATCCTTTTTTTTTTTTTTTTTTTTTTTTCTACGGAGTGTCTCAGTCACCCAGTAGGCAGTAGCTGATCCCAAAACATTACAATTACGAGGGACAAACATATAAGCTGTCGGAGGTTTCACTCGAGTTGACTCCTGTAGTTTGAATTTTGGTTTTGAAGAATGGGCCTCTGCTTTCGTCCTGGGTTGGAATCGATCTGGCCGGCGGATGCTTGGGCGTCGGGGCGGTGGCCCCGGACCTGTTCATGACGGAGGCGACTCCTGCGGCTGCTTGGCCGGCGCGACGATCTGACCTGGAGGAGCTGCTCGATGCTGCTTCGGCTGTCCGGTCTGGTGTTGTCCATGGTGCAAGGGCGCGCTGGACAGGAAACACTTGTTCGATTTGCTCGTCGATGCTCGGCTGGGCGGCCCAGATTCAGTCGGTCCCAATCACGGGAGTCCTACGTCAGTGCTTCAGAGAAAAGCTATTCTCCCATGCACGGGAGGTACCGTGCATGCATGTGCCGTTGATTCACTTGGAGATCCGAGTGCATGCAACCAAGCATCTCTCGTATACGCCTTGTATTCCCAGCATTAATATGTCCCTGTATCATGTCAGTCATCAATGCACTTTTATGGCATATGTCGTTCAAGCTTTTCCATCAACTGGGACAGAAGAGAACTTACAAGACTGCTGACCGGATTATTTTTGTGGGGATAAAGTTTTCTGTACCACTACTATGTAAGTTGCCTGAGCAATAAACTGACATGATAGTTGAAGACCTGTGCCGGTAAACTTAAAAGGAAGTACTGACGAAAGGACATATCAAGAGCTACGTATAAAGACCAAAACGAAATACTGTAGGTTGCAGCAGGGATTGGATCTACCAAGAACTTGAAGATTTCTAATCTGAGATCTGGTTGCAGTAGAAACGATGCAAAACACGGTGATCCCTAAATAAATGGACGAGATTTGATTTCCACACAGAGCTTTTCCATGGTGGGTGATGGACTGATGGGAGTTGAGAGGAGGAAGAAGGTCTCTCTCGCAGCAATGGTGGAGTAAGAGCAACTCCAACCGGCCGACCCAAACGGACGCGCGGTTTGTCCGCCTTTTATCCGTTTGGGTCGGCATGTCCGCCCCCTTTTCTAAATGGGTCGCCCGGTCGCCCAACGCGCCGACCCATTTTTTGTCCGCAATTTTTAGTTTTCAAATAAAAAGGGCCCGCGGCCATCGATCAAGCCAGCGGCCATGCCATCCCAAGCAGAGTTCGCGCCGGCGACATGCCAGCGGCCGGCAAACACATGACAGCCTCCAAAAAGAGCACGCAGTTCGCTGGGCGCGCAAGCCAGCGGCCGGCAAACACATGACAACCTCCAAGAAGAGCACGCAGTTCGCTGGGCGCGCAAGCCAGCGGCCGGCAAACACATGACAACCTCCAAGAAGAGCACGCAGTTCGCTGGGCGCGCAAGCCAGCGGCCGGCAAACACATGCCAGCACACAAAACGTGAGACTGAAGTCTACCACGCCAGCTGGGCCGTGGTCATGCCGGCACACATGCCAGCATACAAAAACACATGGCGCTCATGCTCGAGAGGGAAAGAGCCCAAGCCGACTTGGTCTTCCATCAATGGGTCGAACGTGTCATGGTCGAGGTCGTACGGCATATAGGGGGCTCGGCCATCCTGGCTTTGTGTCTCGTCGGGGTCGAAGGGCATGCCCCCAACGCCGTGGTAGATGAGGCCCTCCATGAACAAGCTCTTGGCCTCGTCCTCGGCCGTCGGCATTGCCTCGAACAGGTTGCGGGCGTGCGGCATGGCGTCGGCTGGGAGCTCGCGCTGGCATTTCCGCGAGCCACCGGAGGACGATCCACCGCCCACAGGCGTGGTGTTGAGGTCGATGTTGATGGGCGCCGGCGTGGCAGGCGCGACGACGCTGACCTCCGGCGAACTCGAGCCCGAAGAGTTGGACAAACGGGAAGCTTGCGGCTGGCCGGGGTAGCAGGGACGCGCCCACACCGACGCGGTCGACAAGCGCGGCGAGTCCGGAATTGGGTATGGCAGGCGCGACGAGCCGGTGCTGGCAGCGGCGACGGCGGCAGCGATGGTGGAGTGCTGCCCAGGGTTTAACCCTAGGAGAACCAGTGCCTGCCTCGTGGCCTCGCCGACGAGATCGGTTTGGTGCGCGGCGGCGGACTCTCTGTCCGCGGCCATCAGGAGGGCCGACGCGGCCGCTGACTCTGTCCGGGCTTTCTGCTCATGCCGGCGCGTTTTCCTCTTGGCCGACTCGATGTCGCGGTGCGCGTTGCGCTGCTCCTCCGTCAGCGGTGCCTTCTTCTTCTTGACCGCCGCCGGCGCCTTGCGGGCGTCGCGGCCTTTGCCGGAGACGGGGTCGGCGAAGGCAAGGGAGGCTAGCCCGGCGGCGGCGTTGAGGTCGTCGTCCATGCCGCACGCGCGGGCGGGGGGCGGGAGGTTTTTCGGTTTTTTGAGGGGAAATGGTGGCAATGTGCTGCCGACAGGCGGGCCAGGGGGAGGAGAAGGGCGGGCGACGCGCGCGTCCGTCTCGTGTCCACGCCGACGCAAATGCGGCCCAAATTTGGGCCGCGAATGGGTCGCGGGCGGACAAAAAACGGACACGCGTCCGTTTGGGTCGGCGCGTTGGGCCATCTTTTCTGTCCGCGACGATCCTAACGGACGCGAGCGGACGAAATGGGTCGGCCGGTTGGAGTTGCTCTAATGGTTCCGCACCCAACGTACAGGACGGGTGAGGAGGATATTTACGTCGCTGGGCCCAAACGCGTTGCTTATCTGTCCTGAATTAATGCGTATCTGACAGTGTTGGTGAGGTATTGTACAGAACAGTGCCAAAAGAAAGCTTTAGAATAGGCTATGCTAGCTTTTCGGGCGGGCATCTCGGCGCCACAACGAACGGCCGGGCCATGCACTGGACCTCCCGTGCATGGGAGTGCTGTTTTTCGTGCTTCAAAACTTTAATCTGCATGCCAACCTCTTCGATCTAGACACCGCGGGTTCCGGTCTTCCCATCAGAGATATCAGCTTTTGACGCATGGTGTCACGGAATATCTAGATCGGAATTGATTTGGTCGGGCGCGCCCTCATCTTCGATCAGAGATGCTTCATGAGGGTGTGTCGTGAAGCTTCCCTGTCTCGCCGGTGTCATGGGACATGTCTAAGTATAGATTTCCACGGCGTTGACGGCGGTGAAGAAAGTTATGGTGACTGCGATCGAAGACTTAATGGCGGCGAGGAGTTTTGTTTGCGTTGAAGAATGACGACACAGAGTTTTTTTCCTGTGTGTCGGGTGTTGAGGACTTGCAGCGGCGGCCTTGGAAGGAGGGAGCGTCAACATAGATGGACAACAGTTTTGGGGGTGCTTCTCGAGTACCGAGCCGCGATCTCCAGGGTGAAAGCCCAAGGTCTTGCCTTCATTGGCTATACCTGGCAATGGTCTTGCGAAGGCATTATTTTTGGGATCTCGGACTCTCTTCAGGGTGAAAACTCAAGATCCTTGATCGGGCGACGACAACGCTTATGCATTGTTTCCTTTTTGGAGGCGTCGCTTTTGGAGAACCTTTTCTGTAGTTCAGGTGTTGTCTTTGGTGGTGGTTAGAGTGTTGCTGTTGCGAGTGTTTCATTACTGCGATAAGGTCTTTGTTTCATATTTCTCTCTTTTTTATTTTTGTTTTTGGCTGTGTGCATCCTTAATATCTTTCGATATCTTGTTGGTGCAGAGGCTGGGTGTAATTGATATCTTCGCGATATTAATATTTTCCCTTTATCGAAAAAAAGAGCTTTCACACAAGCTCACTCCTGCACTTCAAATGTTAGTTTATATATATTGGGTTTGATTTTTTTTCCATACTTAGTATATAGCTGTCATGTTCAACTTACACAAGCAATATCTGTCCTGCGCTGTCAGCTCCTGAAGATTCGGCCAACATAGTACTAGTAGTAACAAGCTGAGTGCTTAAAAATGCAAAGCAAACCAGAGCTTTGGGGTCGATATGCTGAACATAGCCTCGTTTTCAAATGATAAGAGAATCTACAGCCGGAGGCTCCAAACCCGTCTCAAACGCTCGGGCAAACGGCCCAGTCATGAAAATACGGCCTAGACGGGCTTCTCAAACGTCTGGGTTGATCGGCACCCTTCAAATCCAGTCCAAATTTTGAACTGACGATGGGGTCCCATGCAAATCGTCCGAAAACCCGGCGGTCCGACGTACGTCTCCTCCGGTGGGGGTGTGAACGCCAGCCGAGGCCAAATCCGGCTATTTAAACCGGCCGACGTCCCCCAACCCTAGCCAAATCCACCTCCTCCCTCTCCGCACCGCCAACCCGAGCCCATCCACCTCCTCTCTTCCGCTCCGTCATTCGTCCCACGCTGTTAGGCTTCGCCATGGCCCGGTAGAAGAAGTCGACCTACGCCATGCTCACATCGGAGCGCTGTTTCTAGATCGTGGAGCAGATCCAGACGAAACGCGCCGCTCGATTTGCTGCCCGCCTGCCTCCGGACTCGCCGGAGCCGGAGCCGGAGGAGGAGCAGCAACATCCGGTTCCAGTGGGGGAGGAGGAGCAGTCAGAGGAGGAGGAGGAGGAGGAGGAGGAGGAGGAGAAGGAGGAGGAGGAGCTGGCTCCGGCTCCGGGCTTCAACATGGAGGACGCGGAGGCGGCGTTTGCGGTCGTCCAAGCGGATGAGATGGTGAAACAACAGGCCATCCTGAAGTCCATCCAGGATGAGGCTTATGTAAAGGCCAACCGGCGCTTCATCCGACAGGAGCGGGCGGCGACCGATGCTCTTTTCGCCGAACTCGACGCGGAGGCGGAGGCGGAGGCGGAGCAGCCGGAGCTGCGGTTGCCGCTCATGTAACCTGAGCCGGGCAGAGAGATACTGGTCATCTTCGACGACAGGATTAGGATAGTATAGAAGAATTGATCTACGTAGTATGTCATTTGCATACTTTTGTATGAATTTAAGATTTGTGATGTGCGATATCCGAATGCACAACAATAAATTGAAGGCTTGACCGGTCAGTATCCGCGGACGCGCCCAGTCGGGTCCGCGGACGTTTAAGGGGTCCGTTTTGCTCTAAGAGCGTAGAGTTTTCAAATTTCAAATGGCGATCCATAACTTTCTTTCTATATATGCTACTCTCACACTGACACCGCCTTTCGGCAAAAGTTGAGCAGCCTGCACTAGTTTACCTTGCCTGATGAGGAACTAGCTATTGCTTAAATGGTGGGGGAAATTTTGTTTTTGTCATTCTAGATTTTGCCAATTTTCCTTATGCCATTCTAGATTTTGACATTTCACTTTTGTCACTCTTAGCTTTTGACAATTATCATAATTGTCATTTTGTGGCAAAAGCAAAATAATTTTATTTCACTTTTGCCTCTCTTAGATTTTACAATGTATCACAACCGCCACTCCGAAAATTTCCCCTTAAATGTATAGGAGAGATTCTCAAGTTGATCATCTGTGCGGAGGGGAGCCTATACAATAAAACCGCAAAGGCAACCATGTAGTTAGCACAAAGAGCACCGCTTTATTAATGGAAATGATAAGTACCCGACATTAGTTACGAGCACATGGCAAATCGAATATTTTTTACGGCAATTTTAGTGACGCAAGGATGGCAAATTAGTATACACACGGCAATTTTCTGTCAAAAATAAACTGAAGCGCAAAGTTGTCATGCTTGCCAACTAAAGTTATCATACTTGCGTCACAAAACTTGCTATCGAAAATGTTTGATTTGTCATGTGCTCATACCTGACATTCCGGCATTATCAGATTCCTTGATTAAAGTGTATCTTCAAAAGATGATGTCCCTTCCTCTGATGGATCGGATGTCTATCCTTGTTGAGGTATAATCATGATGTTCACGTGCTTTGCTTTGGATATCCAACCTTGATCTGGCCTCACATTATTTTTCGATCCGTCAGATTTATCTGAAACTCGATCAAAACTAAAGATTATCCGGGGATGGAACAGATGTTATCCCTTTGCAAATGGTGTTTTGTTTTTGAGAAATAACCATAGTTTTACTCATGCTCGCAACCATTATAGGTACACTGTTTTAGTTTTACGGACCAAAAATTACAAAGTAACTCCTATAACTAAGAATTACAACGTAACTTTTTGGAGACATATTTCCGATAGTATCAATCTTTGCAAGACGAAAGACTATCAAGACTTCTAAAGAAACTACAGTTGGACTGGAGCAGTGATGCTACCGCTTGCTCACCTGCACAAACTCTTTTTTTTGAACAAAACACCTACACAAACTTGATTATCGATAAAAGTTTTGGAAAGCCCCATGATCAGCCGCCCATCCGAAAAGATGCAAAGTAGTGAGTGATTAACTACTTGACCCCCTAGAAGTGCAGGGCGTCAAACCATCTTCAGCATAGAATCGAGAAAATATTCTAACTCCATAAAGAATCAAACACATACACTCATCAGATCCGAATAACCAAAACCCGCAAGGACACATACCTCTCTCACTCTATGGCACCGCCACAAATAACATGGGTAATTTTATTCGTAAAACACCATGACTATCACTTGTGGGGAGGGGAGCAGTCTCTGCCCCTGTCTTCACTCAACCACTGATCAATCAAATCACCCGTTTCATGCTTTCCCTACCATCTTCGGTTAGCACTGTCATTAACTAAGTTGTTTCAAACTCAAATGTTACTGACCAACGATAGCGAATTCGCGTTTTGTTTTGTCAAACTTGGGCTTGAAAATCTGTTTCATGTTATGTGCATATTATCTCCATGTCATGATTTTTCTTTGCAAAAATTTAGAACTTCTAAATATTTTCTTGATACCCTAATGCACTCATATAAACCTCAAAAGATTAAATGCATGCCATATGGCCCGCGAATATGATCACACCTCGGGCTGAGTCTGGTCGCCGGCCGAGCATGACGAAGCGTAGTGAAGTACACAATTCAACACTGAATTGACATAATATCTAAGAAACAACCCTGAACTTCAAAACCGTCGAAGTTACAACCCTCAACTTTTAAAACCGTGCAACTTTCATCTTAGACTAGCCTCAAACCAATTTCTTGTCAGTTTGACTGGTTTTGACCAGTTGACCCACCCAGTCAGCAACCACATTAGGTGCCTTGTCATTTGCCCACATTTTTGACAAAAAATAAAGCGTCCATAAAAATTGAAAAGTTGTGTAAAATGATCGCTACCATGTTGATCATATATTCTCTGAAAATTTCGAACTTCTTCGCCAAAGAGGTTAAAAATGTAAATTCTCCGTTTTGCAATACATTGAGCCACACCATATTTCAAATTCCCGGTTGCCTTGAAAAATTACCCATTTTCTGATCAAAAGGCACTAATGAGTACCAAGTGCAAGGCTCCGACTCCGCGGACGTGCCTTGTCCATCCGCCCTGAGCTTACACCACATCACCTTGTCACTGACGTCGGGGCCGAAGATGTGATCGGGAACGTCGTTGTACAAGGTCACCTCGACGGTGAGCTCCAGCGCCCCCGACCGCCACCGCTCCTCCGCCATGCGCTGGCGCAACCCCTTCGAGAGCCCCACGCCCTCGCCGCGGGCCACCACCGCCACGTCTCTACTGGGGCGCTCACCGGTGCAGTCGCGCGGCTCCACGCGCCCCCAGCCGAGCGCGACGTCTGCGTAGCGCACGTCTTGTTCACGCGGATCGTGAGGTTGAACGTCGGCGAGACGACGCGGGCTGGGCGGGCCGCGTCGAGCCCGTCATATCCGGCGAGGCGAACGGTGAAGGAGGGGATGTTGGCGTACACCATGGCCTCGTAGAGGTGGCCACCGACCCATATCGCCGCCACAACAAGGCAGACCGCTGAGTGGGCGATGAGGTGCCTGCGCAGTTCCTCGCGGCAACTACGAACGGGCGCCCGTGATGGTGGTGCGTGCCTCGCCCAAGAACGGCGCCGCCTCCTCGTCGGTGCCGGAGATGCCATGGTAGGGTTCTTCTAGGTCGACGCCACCCTGGCCCATCCTATCTACTCGCAAGAACATGGAAATAGAGAGTCCTTATAATTATCTCATACGACGAGATAATATCGGATCGCTAACCCGTTGGGTATACCACTGTTAATCCTTTGCACGCATGGTAAAAAATATCTTGGATGCATGCAGCCCAACCGTCAGTCAGCTACCCATAAGCATCGCTAATCAGTTAGCCAACCAGTTCTTCCCTGGATTATTGCTCGCTCAATCGATCGATCGGTCTTGGCATCAACCAAGCCAACCGTTGATCATCATCAATAGAGAATAGAGATCCATGGAGGAAGCGGGATGCCTGCAGAGGCATCCATGGCTCGTGTATGTCTTTATGCTGCTCGCCGGATCGGCCGGGGTCGGCCAATTCTACATGCTTTTCCTTACCCATCGTAGCGCGCCGATCTTCTCCGTGGCCGTCTCCGGCTTCGAGGGCCTCGACGTTCCTAGCAGCGACCCCGGAGCGGCGGCCGCGCCGACCTTCCACGTCGTCCTCCGCGTCCAGAACAACGACTTCCTCCCGCGACACTGCTTCACGGAGGGGAGCGCGGTGGTGGAACTGGACGGCGTGCCGCTCGCGCACGCCGACCGCCTCGTCGGGTTCTGCGTCCCGGGACGGACCGCCGTCGACGTGCCCTTCGTTGCCAGCGGCGGCGGGCTGGGGCTGCCCGATGGGGTGTACAAGCGCGTGCGCGGCGGCGGCGTGCAGTCGTTGACGGTGCAGATGAGGCTGGACGGGGACTGGTTGAATCCCATGCTGGTCAGGTGCACGGTGACGCTGGATGGCCGGCCGTCGGCTGGCTGCTCGCGATTTCTCATGTTGGAACGAGGAATTAACTTGGAACCATGATAAGTATCACATGTGTGGCACTAAGCAATTGTGTCCTAACTTTTTTTATGGCAACTTTAGTTATATAAGCATGATAACTTTAGTGTTATCATAAATACGGGCGGTCCGCTGTACGCATACGCCCTGATCAGCTTACATACGGCGGTCCGCTGTACGCATACGCCCTGATCAGCTTACATACCCCACCCACCAATCGCTTCTCGTTCAAAATCTGAATCTCGACGCTGCCTCTGTTCACAGCTCGCCGGCAGCTGTCCCCCCCCCCCCCCCCCCCCCCCCCCCCCCCCCCCCCCTTCTCTCACAGCGCTGCTGCTCAGGTATGCTCAAATTTCGTGCGAGACCTTTCCCCGGTTTTGACTTCCATCCACTCATCGCCTGTTCGCTGCCGGCAGCTTCTCCTCCATCCCCTTCCAAGGTCCAAGTCCCCGTTTGACCCAGGAAGAACAGCAAGAGGACTTCGGTCTTGCAGGTTTGGAAGAGGACGAACAGGCAAGAGGAGCAGCGCCTGTCCAGAAAGTGTTGTTGTAAAGTTGATGTGAGGTGGGATTTTGAATACCGGTGGATCTCTCTCTTGATTTATGTTCTTGTACTTAGTTGTTGGATTCCAGATCTTGGGATTGTTTAGTTGCTAGGTGATTTTCTGAATGTTTCAGTCAACGATTTATGCGTGGGGCTACACTGTCACATACTAGTATTAGATGTGATTCTTTGTGAGGTGATAGATTTTCCTCGTGAAGGGTAGGTAGTCGAGAACCTAGTTGTTCTTAGCCAAAGTGCTTTTCCAGTATATCAGACTGCATTGCTTAAAGTAACTGACTAATTAATATGTGAGGATTTGCAAGCACTTTCTTTTAACAAAGACGAAGTACTTTGGCTCTCATCACTCCGCACTTTCGTTATTATTTCACTTTTGATAAGAACAATCGGTTAGTTAACTGCGGAATCATATGCACTTTATGTACTATTTCTAATTATGCAGAACACAACGCTGCGTTTCAGACTATTAGTGTGAATCGAACACCAATGGTTACTGTCGACAGGTGATACATATTACAATACTGAAGTTTTTTGCTCCATACAAGGAGAATTTCTGAAAATATGTGTCATATTTGGAGAACTTACTTATCTGAAATAAATGTGCAATTCTAATTTATGTAGCACCCGACGAAGGGTTTTCTTGCTCAGTGTGTAACAAATGTTTTTTCTATGTTTAATTAAAGTGGTTAATGTGTACTGATGATACATGTTATTAGTTCATGCCTGAATTTTCTTATATGCACTTTATGTCGCACAGTAACAAAAAGTTCTTCTTGTTCAGTAACCATAAGGGGATGAGCGATTTGTAGTGTTAATTTTCTTATCTGCACTTTATGTAGTTTTCCCTGTGAGGCCCCTGATCGTGTGACAGCTTTGTAAATGCCATCTCAGCGAGAATAGTTTTAAACTGAGAGAGAAAGAGAGATACCAGACTGCAGCTGTAAATTATGCACCTCTTCGACTACTCTGTTTTATTTCCAAGCACAAAGAGTTTGATCTTGATGGTATTATTCACATGCCCAAAAGGTCGATCTAGCCGAAGTCAATGGCCAAGTAGAAGGTTGAGGACTTGAGGTGGCCTGCGTGCAAAGATCGAGTTCTACGAATCTGTGTAGTAATTATTCCTTATGTTTTCTAGAAGACTTACCTTTAGAGATTTCTTGATGTTCTTGACTCATGAGACTTGGGCCAGTTTTCTGTCGTCTTACTCTATTATGATTCTTCTCTGATCTACACTAGAGTTCTTTTCATAGCTGCATCTAAAGTGTCACTTTAATCATCTTTAACTTGCAACATTGTGTTTATTTGTAGAAGGAAAGGGAGAAGATGCAACAAGGTACTTTTGTGTTGGCCGTGAAGCATGTATGAGAAATATGAAAGTAACTTCCAGTCTTCAATTACCGGCTCCTAGAACTTTTTTCGTTTGGTTGTGAATCATGGAAGAACTTAGCTGGATGTGTGCAACAATCTGCTGGACGCAAGATTTTCGATCAGATCTTGACCAGCAAGTCGTATGCGACTTTTATTTAGATATAGATTTTCCTTTTTGTTTTCCCCGGAGAAGCAAGCTGGAAAACTGATGCATGTATGTCATCCCGTGTGTGCATATCCAGCTCCTTGTATGTCCTTTTTTTCGGTTCAGATTCTTATATATCACTTGTATAACTTTCTAGCAGTTTCAGTGAACAGCTTTTTTGTCACCTAATTCAAATTGTGTTGCGGAAAGTGAGGAACTACTTTTTTTGGTTGTCAAATATTGAATGAAGTGTATCAAAACTGAAGAACTTATCCAAAATTTTCATTTTTTTATTAGTACTTTTTAGTTTATTGCTCTGCACTTCTTGGATAATAGTAGGAAACTGGGCTCGGCTTGGCTTGGATAATGCCGGCTCAGTTTCTCGGACGTGCTCATAAGGGTAGTGTGCACGTGTGTGTGTTTATATGAGCGCTTGCGTCTGTACTGTGTTAATAAAAAAATGTCAAAATGTCAAAATTTTGACTATTTTGAAGAGCACGACTAGTAAATCAGGAAATGTTTTTTTTGTCAAATTGCACTAAACTAAAGAGATTTATACTGTCATCCTTAAAAGTAAGAGATTTATACTGATTTATACTATCTAACAGAGGTGGGGAGACGACAATTAAATTCATCAGACCATGCTATATATACTTTTCCGAAAAAGATTGAATCTATTTTAAAATTTCATCAAAAGTATACAAAGCATCTCAAACATAACAGAAATTACATCAAGATTTCGTTACCACCGAGCGACCACTACTGCCGCCAGAATGAAAAATACATCATCGATGTCGCCACTCTCCTACCGGAGCTGGCTTGACCTTGTCGATGACAACAATGAAGTCTTCGTGCACATGTCCCTAATGACTAGCATCGTGGAGCCGCAGTCATCGTCGTTGAATCCTTGCATAGATCTAAAACATCTAGCACCAAATCTCGCTACATTAGGAGAAACCCTAACCTCATCGCTCGAATAAGACGACTGGACTCTACGCTGGAGCTTCGTCAACTATGTCCAACCGGACGAATTCGAGGAGGATCAATGCCAAGAAGACATACTCGAAGAAGAAGCGCCACCATTCGCCTGAGCCTCGCACCTCCAAGGACTAAAAAACCTAACCTAAATTACTAACCTAGGCGACAGCACAGAGATTCTCCTCCCAGCCGCCCGGATGCCTCCCCCCCCCCCCCCCCCCCACCACCGCATCTGCGAGTAGTCAAAAGCCCTAACCCAGGTAGATACGAATCTGCTCCGCGCATTTCATAAGCAGGCAAGGAGGAAGAGAAGTGGGTTTAACCCGAAGAACTTTACCTTTGTAGTATATTCCATCTCTTATGACGAAAACTTTGTTGATGCACGCTGCACATTTGAGAAATCGATCCGGAAAAACGTTATCGTCATCCATAACAATTTAAGAACTTTACTCAAGCATGTGGCACACTTAAGGTATATGGCACGAAGGACTTATGAAACAAAATTCTCTTGTGACGAAAACTTTGTTCATGCACGCCGCGCACTTGAGAGATCGATCCGATGAACTTTACCGTCGTCCATAACACTTTAAAAACTTTCTCAAGCATGTAGCGCACATAAGGTATATGGCACGAAAGACTTATAATTTTTTTATCTCTTATGATGAAAACTTTGTTCATGCACGCCGCGCACTTGAGAGATCGATCCGGAAGTCATCCATAACACTTTAAAAACTTTTCTCAAGCGTGTGGCGCAGATAAGGTATATGGCACGAAGGACTTATCGATTTTTTAAATTATGACGAAAACTTTGTTCATGCACGCCACACACTCGAGAGATCGATCCGGAAGAACTTTACCGTCATCCATAACACTTTAAAACTTTTCTCAAGCGTCTGGCGCACATAAGGTATATGGCATGAAAGACTTATCACAATTTTATCTCTTATAAAGAAAACTTTGTTCATACACGTTGCGCACTTGAGAGATCGATCCGAAAGAAATTTACCGTCATCCCTAACAATTTAAGAACTTTGCTAAATCGTGTGGCGCACTTAAGATTTATAGCACGAATGACTTATCAAAACTTTTATCTCTTATGACGAAAACTTTGTTCGTGCACGCTGCATACTTGAGAGATTGATCCGGAAGAACTTTACCATCATCCATAACAATTTAAAAACTTTGCTCAAGCGTGTGGCGCACTTAAGGTATAGGGCACGAAGGACGCATCAAAAAAAATTATTTCTTATGATGAAAACTTTGTTCTTGCACGCCGCGCATTTGAGAGATCGATCCGGAAGAACTTTACCGTCATCCATAACAACTTTATAACTTTGCTCAAACAGGCGGCGCACTTAAGGTATATGTCATGGATGACTTATAAAAAAATATCTCTTGTGACGAGAACTTTGTCCATGCACACTGCGCACTTGAGAGATTGATCCAAAAGAACATTACCGTCATCCATAACAATTTAAGAACTTTGCTCGAGCGTATGGGGCACTTAAGGTATAGGGAACAAATGACTTATCAAAATTTTATCTCTTATGATGAAAACTTTGTTCATCGCAGCACTTGAGAGATCAATCCGGAAGAACTTACCGTCATCCATAACAATTTAAAAACTTTGCTCAAGCATGTGGGACAATTAAGGTATAGGGCACGGACGACTTATCAAATTTTTATCTCGTATGATGGAAACTTTGTTTGCATGTTGCGCACTTAAGAGATCGACCCGGAAGAACTTTACCGTGCAACATAACAATTTAAGAACTTTGCCCAAGCGTGTGGCGCACTTAAGGTATAGGGCACGAAGGACGCATCAAAAAAAATATCTCTTATGATGAAAACTTTGTTCTTGCACGCTGCACACTTGAGAAATCGATCTGGCAGAACTTTATCGTCATCCATAACAACTTAAGAACTTTGCTCAAGCGTGTGGTGCACTTAAGGTATATGTCATGGATGACTTATAAAAAATTATCTCTTGTGACGAGAACTTTGTCCATGCACACTGCGCACTTGAGAGATTGATCCAAAAGAACTTACCGTCATCCATAACAATTTTAAAACTTTGCTCAAGCGTGTGGGACACTTAAGGTATAGGGCGCGAACGACTTATCAAATTTTTATCTCTTAAGGCCTCGGGGAGGAAGAGGTGGTTGGCCTCCAGCTTCGCCTCACAGTGGATGGAGTCGAGGATGGCATGGTGCTCCACCACTTTTCTCCCCGAGGAGCACCTGTTAAGCACTTTGATTCAATGTGCCTGGTACTTAATTCCTCAAACAAGAACTTTATCAGGTTTCGTCAACAACTCATTTTTTTTACCATAACTTTTTTACCATAACTCTTTGATATAGATGTTATTAGTCTTTCAATGCAATATTTGTAGGACCCTTAGTATGTAGCTAGACCTGACCCCCGCCACGCCAACCCCCCCTCCCCCCCCCCCCCCCCCGAGTTAAGCACTTCGATTCAACTTGATCGGTACTTAGTCCTCGTGCCCGAAGTACTTTAGAATTTTTTGTGAACCACACATGATTCTCACCCTAACACTCGGTGATCTAGCCCCTCCTAGCTAGGCGGTCTGATGTCCAGCACCTATGCCGAAGTGCAAGCCAGGTGAAGAACCTACATTGCAGAGGGGCCCTGGACTTCCACGTGAACGTCATCGTGGGAACCACCTCCATGCTCCAGAACTTAGCCGCGTACGCCGATCTAGTCAAGAAACATCGGTCCGTCTCCCATAGGATGCGGTCTGCACGCCAATGTGGGCAGGAGGCCTTGGCATCCCGACCTGGGGTGGCTAAATATAGAGATACAATCGAGATGGTCGTGGTTACAATGCTCCGACCCCTGGATAAGCGTGTGGGAGGAGTCTCCAAGAACTTTTTAGATTACTAGAATACAAGCTATTAACTTTGCTCGCACACATGTCGAACTTAAGGTATTGGGCGCAAAGGACTTAGTCAATGCTGTAAAATAGTACCTCATAAGACCGGTAATTTGCGAACGCACACATCGCACTTGACGTAGTCATTCGATAGAACTTTATTGACATCCGTAAGAATTTAATAAGGAATAATTTATAAAAATAACTTTTCCATAACCTTTACACACTTGAAAGGCCGACCTGGAAGAACTTTTCCATATCACTATACTACAAACTAGTATATCTGCTCGCGCATGTGTCAAACTCAAGGTATTTGGCGCGAAGGACTTGGACAATGGTGTCTAATATGATAAAGGTATTTGGCGCGAAGGACTCAGTCAAGTGTCGGACTCGAGATACTGACCCAGAAGAACTTTTTACATTACTAGAATACAAGCTATTAACTTTGCTCGCACACGTGTCGAACTTAAGTTCTTGGGCGCAGAGGACTTAGCCAATCGGTATCTAATAGGAAGGAAATTAGGACATACACAACAAAAAAAATTCCGTGCGGCCATCGGTTAAGGTACAAGGCCCGAATGAAACAGAGAATGGTTATACAAATGCTGGGAAGAAATTAATACGTATGGCACGAAGAGACTTAAAAATTTATATATCAAAAAATTAAAAAACCTTAGTGGATGGAGTGAAGTACTTCTTTACATAATTAATCAAACAAGATGGAGTGAAGTACTTCAACCAGGTACCGCGAACTATGATAAAAGGGCTGAATAAAAACCAAATCTATCTACTGCTTTACTCTATTATGCTTGATATTACATATTAGTCTCTGTGAATAAAATCAACGCTTGGATCGTTTAACTTCATTTTAATACTATTTTTTATGTGCTCGAAAAATAAAATTGCAAACGAATAGCTTCATAGTAAGGTTGCATTCAAACACTAACAACATAGTATCAGGCACGTTGAATCAAAATGCTTAACTCTTTGGGCGGGTGGAGGGGGGGTGGAGGTCTATTCTTTCTGTTTCTTTACAAACATTCGCGTGACTTGATGAAGCTAGACCCCTTACTTGGATCAGATCTTTCCACTCGACGGTGCAGGCAGTGTGGGAATATGATATAATCTCGGTCCGCCTCCATGGTGCCAATGCCCGAGTTAACTCCCCCGACGGCCTGCATTGGCGCCTGCTGATCCTTAGGAGGCCACCGCACGGGAGATGCGGGGATATCGGGAGCCCCGGGAGCGCCCGAGGCGCAGCAAGCCGATGAGGCGTACATGCCAAAGCTCCGCCGCCTGTACATGGAGCACGTCGAGGCAGGTCGTCGGTTGTAGGAAATGTACAAGTCAGGGGCAACAGAGGGCATCGATCTTTGCTCTAGCTACTCCGATGGTGGGAAAGGAGCGGGTCAGGAGTTGCCGCCGCCGAGGGCCAGGGCGGTAGCGGCAAAGCAGGCAACAAGCACAAAACCAAATCGAACTGGGAGAAGTTGACGAGCGATACGGGTAGTTTGTTAAATTTTATGTAATCTAGTTTATATTTTGTCTGAGTTATGTAAAATAGTTTATGCAACTAGTTAAATCAAGTTCGAACAAGTTTGATGAAGTTGTTCGAATCAAATTTGCATCAAATTTACGTTTAATTTTGCTTAAGTTTAGGACTTCGATTAGAAACTACACTTTTTTAGACGAGAAAATATACTTAAAGAGCAATCAGCCGTATCATTCTCTAAAGAGTACTAGCAGGCGGCGACACTTAGTACATGTGTCAGCAGACAATAGCACTCTTTAAATCTCTCACCCAACTCACTCACCCCGGTTTGCAATCCAGCTCGAGCCAACATCGCATGGTGATAATAAAACAAAAGTACACATCCAGGCTTTGGAGAGGAGTACTACTACCGGCAATTTTGACAAATTTGACCTAAAGTCGCATCTAATTCACAGACTGAACCGTTCACGGAAAAAATTCACCGGCCTAACCCTTTCGTGTGGCGCCCGACAGCAAGGCGCCACACTGTACTATGTGGCGCCTTGGTGTTAGGCGCCACACGCCTGCCACGCTGGCGCCCCGTGGCACGGCCCGACCCCACTACGCCGCAGTGTGGCGCCTAAGGGAAAGGCGCCACACTGTTATGTGTGGCGCCTTTCCGTTAGGCGCCACACATTGACTTATCCAGCCGCGGCCCGACCCCCTCCCCCATCCCCACCAGTTCTTCCAGCAGCTGAGGGGGGCGGCGGCGGCTCCCTTCTCTCTTCCTCGCAATCCCCTCTCCAAAATCCTTCAGATCTGAGGATTTCTTCCGTGGATTTCTTCCCCAAATCATTCTACAAGGTAATCTCCTCCGTTCCCCATCTTTCTATCCGATAAATATTGCATTTTTTTCAGATTTGTGTAAGTTAGGATGATAGGCCAGATTTGCTTGGATTCGAAATGAGGATTCGTATATGAGTAGATGATTATTGAAATGAGTCTTCCTATATGATTTGTTCATTTGTGCTACCATTTTGTGGAACATATTAGATGAACATATGTATGAATATATATTAGATGAACATATGTATGAACATATGTGGAACATATGTATGATTGTTTATATGATTTGTGGTATCGTTTTTCAGATGTATGATTTGTCCATTTTGTGGTATCATTTTTCAGATGTATTTGTTGAGATGAATTGTATTGTATAACTCATATAATTATCTTGAAATATGTAGGATGGTGTGGCTTTTGGATGATTACTATGACGTTGAACACCGGTCCTATTTGATGTCGGTGAAGAAAATGGTAATGATAGCATACTAGTTGGTAGTTTATATATTTTGTTTATTTGAAAAGATGAAACCATGTCGGTGAAGAAAATGGTAATGATAGCATACTAGTTGGTAGTTTATATATTTTGTTTATTTGAAAAGATGAAACCATAATCATATCACTTGCATGTTTGCAGAATCTTGCGCCCCTCAAGATTCGGTCCCACGGGGCGTCGACTTCAATGCCGTACGATGAGCGATACACACCGTACATCGAGAAGACATGACTCCTTCCTTTCATTCAACTTGTGAGCCGGTCGACGCCGAACCTGAACGCGGCGGCAATCACCACACTTACGGATCGGTGGAGGCCGGAGACCCACAGTTTCCACCTCCGTACCGGAGAGATGACCGTGACTCTTCAGGATCTTTCCATGATCACCGCACTTCCAATCGAGGGGAAGCCTCTTTGTATGAGCACTGATTCAGAGGGATGGCGCCAACAAATGGAGGCCCTTATTGGTATGTCTCCTGCGGAGCCGAAACCAGCAAAGGGAGAGAAGAAAGACCACCGAGTCCCCGCCGGCGCTCCTTTCAAATGGATCGTAGCCAACTTTGCGCATTGTCCTCAGGGCGCCACTGAAGATGTGATCGAGACTTATGCTCGCGTGTACATGTGGTATGTTATCTCTAGGACTATCTTCGCTGACGCCGGCGGCAAGAATGCTCCATGGATGTGGCTGAAGGCGTTGACGGTCCTCGACCACAAGTTCAGCTGGGGGTCGGCGGCATTGGCCTACTTGTACCGGCAGGTAACTAAATTTTTTTACTTAGTTTTTGTTTAGATTTCATTATTGTACTTAACTGATACATGTTTTGCTTGGCGTTCAGTTGGACGATGCTTGTCGTAGGTCCTCCAGAGACGGCTGCATTGGTGGTTGTATGCTCCTATTATCTGTATGGAGTTGGGAACGCCTTCCAGTTGGGCGCCCTAAAGGGGTAACGTTCAAGGACTGGAATGACCACGACAACCCCATACGGCTTCCTACTTGGGCTTACAAGTGGGACGTGGTTTCGGAGATGACGAGCGATGTGAACATTATGTACAGGCAGTACACCAACGAGATGGATTCGCTTACTGCCGAGCAGGTAAACATTGACAATACATCAATAACTTGACTCCTCTACATGAAAGGAAAACATGAACATTGTCTTTCTCTGTTGTGTTGCAGGTGGAATGGCAGCCATATGGTGTCGGGGATAGCTTTGGTAATGCATTCCAGTTTGAGCTCAATCCAATGTGCTTGCAGGAAAAACATCTTTGGCTTATGCAGTGCCCACTGATATGCAATTGGGCGATTGAGTTCCATCTCCCCCATCGTGTGTGTCATCAATTTGGCTTGTTTCAGGCTCACCCGCCGGAGTGGGTGGACACGGACACGCAGCTTCACAGGTAACAAAGCATGAACAATAAACAACTACAATCGTCCAACTTTGAATAGTGCTAATGATGAGCTATTTAACATGCAGGTTGGATAGGAGGAGACAGCGAAAGATCAAGGATTGGGATAAGTATCATAAGAAGTACGTCACCTCGTTTGCGCAATGTGTGGAGCGAGCTAAGAAAACGGCACATGCCCAGCTTCGCGAGTATTGTCCACTTGCGTTCAACAACTATGTTCGATGGCTTCAAGAGAATACTCGTTTGGAGATTTGTACGCCGGCTTTTGAGGAGGATATCTTGGAAGATCCCACTTCATTCGACGGACTTGCCCAGGACGAATACAACAAGCTTATCCGGGAAGGGTACCAAACCCCTTTTGCTCCAGTTCTCAACTTTGTGGTAAGTGTGCACTCTTTTGTTATCTATGGACAGTAGTACACATCTTTGCATACCTTACATGTTGTTTTCGTTTCAACCATAGCGCAAGGAGGTCAAAAAACAAGCTGATGAAACCCAGGCCATTCTAGACACAACCCATAGAGGAAAACAGGGAGAATCCGCACTTCGACTTTTCATCAAGGTGCTTGGCCATATTTCAACATCCCTACTTGAGAAGTCTTTGCTTAGTTTTAAATCTCATTTATCTGTCAATGTTATAGCGTCAGGGCCAAAGGTTGCGGCGACTGTCCAACATTTTAGGTTGTCGTGACCAAGAATATTCAGAACCGTCGAGATCCGGTTCATCCCATCGCAATGCCAACCTGGACGATTCTACTACCTCCGGAGCTCGTATGGACGACGATGACATTACCTCGGGAGCTAATTTAGAGGATCATGCTCTGTTCTCTCCAGAGGTATGCCAAGTGAGTACTTTCATATTTCACTACCTCGCCTGCACATGATGATATCAATTTTCTCTTTAGGTTGAGGACAACATGACGTTGGATGCTTTCCAACGCTCCGCTTACATGTTGAAGCCAAGGACGGGAATAAACCGGTACACACCTGAGGACTTTAATGACAAAGGAAAGAAGGCGGTCGCTGAGGGTTCGTGTATGACAAGAGGGATGACGAGGATGAGAGCTATGGACGATGACGATGACGATGAGGAGGAAATAGAGTTGGAGGAACCGCAGCCGGTTGTGAGGAAGAAGAAGCTAGCTACTAAGAGGGGACGAGGCAAGAGTACGCGAGGAAGGAAAGAGTAGTGATGTCGAACTTGTGGTGGTTGTTTTCTTATGAAGTCAAACATGTAGTGGAGGCTATGTTTGAATTATGTGGCTGTAGCATTTTTTTGCTCTCTGGAAAGCTTCTAGAGTGCTTGGTTTCAATTGTGTGGCGCCATCAACCCTCTTTCCTCGACACAGGTGAGGTAGACAATTGTGTGGCTGTAGCATTTTTTTTGCTCTCTGGAAAGCTTCTGGAGTGCTTGGTTTCAATTGTGTGGCGCCTGAGAGACAGGCGCCACACTGTGTAGTGTGGCGCCTGACTCTAAGGCGCCACACAATGACTTAGGCGCTGGAGGGGTCCAAAATTTTGGCTGTAGCTGCTTTTGCTCTCTGGAAAGTTTCTGGAGTGCTTGGTTTCAATTGTGTGGCGCCTGAGAGACAGGCGCCACACTGTGTAGTGTGGCGCCTGACGCTAAGGCGCCACACAATGACTTAGGCGCTGGAGGGGTCCAAAATTTCGGCTGTAGCTGGTTTTGCTCTCTGGAAAGCTTCTGGAGTGCTTGGTTTCAATTGTGTGGCGCCTGAGAGACAGGCGCCACACTGTGTAGTGTGGCGCCTGATGCTAAGGCGCCACACAATGACTTAGGCGCTAGAGGGGTCCAAAATTTCGGCTGTAGCTGGTTTTGCTCTCTGGAAAGCTTCTGGAGTGCTTGGTTTCAATTGTGTGGCGCCTGAGAGACAGGCGCCACACTTGTCAAATTTTGTCCATGGCTGTAGCTCTCTGGAATTTCACACCACATTACAATAAGCCATACATATCAGAATTTAACAACACATTACAATACATATCAACGACGATACTTGTAGCACATCATAACATAAAGGAGTACACAACATAGGTTCATGGGATGACAAGTTCAAACTTCATGAAAGGAAATGGTCCAAATAGCAAAGCGCGTTGGATGACAAGGTTCAACAACACAAGAGGTTCAAAGATTAAAGCGCGCACGACGACAAGGAGAACTATGCTCTACTGTGTCGAGCAAGGCCCCTTTCCCTTCTTCTTCTTCCTCTCCTCTTCCTCCTCCTCCTCCCTTTTGCGCATCCTTGAAGCCTCCTCCATCACCCTTTCTTGGAAGCGTTGGCGCGCCCACTCTTTCTTTGCGGCCTCCTCTGCCCACAACTTCCTGCAACCCGCTTCAAAATCCTTCTGACGCTTCTCATTCCTCATCTTTTCCTCCCTCTTCAACCTAGCTTGGTAGTTGCTATAGTCAATTACCATTTGTATGTCCGCCTTAATCTTCGCTTCAGCTGCCTCTTGCTTCTTCCTCTCCGCTTTGGCTACATCCTCCTCTCTTAACTTCCTTGCAGCCCTCTCCCACAATCCCTCCTCCTCGCCGGCCGCATCCTTCTCCTCCACCCACTCCGTTGTTGCCTTGTTGGGTTGAGACGCCACCACGAGCTCTACCAGCCCCACGTCTAGCACCACCACGACCTGTCCCACGAGCACGTCCTCTTGTAAGTCCAAGTCGGCTCCTTGTTTGGCTAGGACCATGTTATTGGCTAGGAAATTGTTGGCTAGTACTTGCTTGGCTAGGAACTTGTTGGTTAGGAACTTGTTGGCTAGTACTTGCTTGGCTACTACTTGGTTGGCTTGTCCTTCATTTTTTTTGGACTTTTTCTTCCGGTTGGTACACTTTCTTGCGTTGTGCCCTCTACCACCGCACTCTCCGCAATGGGCACTCTCACTAGGCTCTTGGAATTGGTTGTTCCCCATTTCTCGGCCACCACCACGGCCCCATCCATCCATGTCTCCTCTAAGACGCTTTGATTTTCGTCTTCCCCGTTTGACCACCTTCCAGGCCGGGTCGGGCCATAGTTGAACTCCATGATACTCCGGCCATTGAGATTGGTCAAAGTATGGTTCAAATCTAGGAGCCCATGTATGCTTGGTGGTCACGATAGAGAACTCGGACTCCCTCATGGTGAGCGGATGGTTGACGTCCACATTACTCATGCGAGCTGCCGTGTACAAGTGCGAGCATGCGAGATGAACCAAACTTGGCCTCCTGCAAGAGCAATGACACTCCGATAAATATACCTTGAACGACCGGTTTCCGTGTTGTTCGCCATCGTTTGTGGTTCCTCCGGGCTCGTTCACTTCGTACATCCAATCCACGTTATTGTATAATGTAGCTGTTTGGGAGTCAGCCTTCCGTGATTGAAATGTCATCCATTTTTTAACCTTTGGTGGGAACTTGAACTTGTACTTTTTCTTGTTCTCTCCAGCAATCTGCTTACACGTTTCAATTGAGTACTTCAGAAAGTATTCTCTCAACTTGTCGAACGTGTATTGAACTATTGCCGTCACGGGCAAGGCACGGACACCCTTGAGCACCCGGTTGAAGCATTCTGCCATGTTGCTTGTCATTTGACCGTATCTTCGGCCGTCCTCATCATAAGCCCGTGCCCACTTTGTCCTAAGTTCAATGTGCCTAGTGAGAAAATCAAGACCCCCTGCATCAAGTTTTTTGTTTGCGACCAAAGCGTTGTACAATCTTGCAAAACGTTTGTACGAAAAAGCTTGACAACAATCTTGAAGTTCATTCGTCAACTCCCTGCTACCACATGCCCGATAGAAGTTTGCACAGAAATGCCTCATGCACCATCTATGGTGCAAAGGAGCATGCCCGGGAATGACAATGTCAACTGCGTTAAGAATTCCTGAATGGCGATCCGATATGACACAAATTTCCCTTTCGGGCGGTAATACCTTGGTTCTCAGAATACGCAAGAACCACTCCCAGTTATCATTCGTCTCCGCCTCAACCAAAGCAAAAGCCAAAGGCAACAACCGGTTATTGGCATCACTTCCTATTGCAACCAAGAGAGTGCCCTTGAATTGTCCGGTCAAGAAGGTGCCATCGATGGAGATGACCGGCCGACAGTGGTGAAAAGCCCTCACACATTGCTCAAATGCCCAAAATGCACGTCCAAAGACTCGGACCCTCCTTTCTCTGTGAATCATTGTTTTTTGCCCATACGGCTCGACCACATGAACCATGCCCGGGTTAGTGGCGGCCATAGCTCCCAACAACCTAGGGAGTCGGTTGTATGCTTCCTCCCAATCACCATACAACATCTTGAATGCGGCTTGCTTCACCTTCCATGCCTTCCCGTATTTCACCTCGTAGTGAAAGAGGGCTTTTACAAGGTCTTGTACGCTTTTTATACTCATTGTTGGAAGTGATGAGATGGAGTTGGAAAGCCTGTAAGCGATGAACTCGGAGGTGAGTTGTCTATGGTTTCGGGACTCAAGCTCGCCATCAACCCTCTTTCCTCGACACAGGTGAGGTAGACAACTCACAATGTGCCATCCTGGGCCTCCTTTCCATGGTCTTGCACGCACAATCCATGGACATTTTGGATCCTCACACGCAACCGTGTAACGCACCTTGATATCCGAATGAACAACTTTGTGTGGACGATAGTGCGTAACCGAATAGTCATCCAACCACATCTTCAATTCCAGGAATGTTTCGAACTTTGACCCGGGCAAAATACAGTTCTTCCCATGTTTGTCACGGTGAGAACATGGCCTAACTCCAAGCAATATGCCTTCGCCGCCGTCAACAACGGCCTCATCTGCAAGACTAAGATCCTCGAACAATGATGTCCGGTGATCCCGCCCTAATACCTTCTTGAAAGCTTCGGCCTCCTTGGCCGTGAACCCTTCCTCATCAACTTCTTCATCGGGACCGTCATCGTCCGACTCAGAGGCATAGCTACGAGAGTACGGAATGGAATGGTCCATGGTCTCTTGCAAATTATATTTGTCCAGATCACCAAGGTTGTTGTCATGGAGAACAACATCATCATTCTCATCATCCTCATGCTCATTATTCTCCTCTTGCAATGCTTCATCTTGGATCTTCGAAATCGGGGTCAATGTTGGCCTCACTTGTTGGGTCAAAAGAGGTTCAATCATCTCATCTTGGTTCATTCGTGGAGGACTACTATCAACAATCGGAGAGGCAACCCGATTCAAATCCAAGTGCAAGTTAGCATCAACCTTTTTTGTGGCAAATAACTCTAGAGCCTTGTCTAGTGATTCGGCCACCGTCTCCTTGTATGCAAGCCAACGTTGCTCGGAGTTCACACGCATGGCCTTCCAGCGAATGTGCATTCCAAATCCCACATTATGCCTACCATCAAACTCAACAACATCACTTGGATCCATCCAATTCAAATCTTTTCGGACTTGTTCCAATAACTCCGCATAGCTAGGACTACACTCAAACACCATGTCAAGCTCATCCGGGTCCGGGTCAATATTGCCTTTCAAAAAGGCATCCTTGTCCACGTGATGAACATAAACACATGTTCTTCCCATCCCTAAAAAATTTAAACAACACAACATACAATAAATTCTATAAGAACTCATCCAAACATTACAACATTTGCGTAATGAAATGGACAACCCTAACCCCATCATAACCCTAACACCAACATAACATAACCCTAACCCTAAGCCTAACCTTAAATATACAAAGAACCCTAAGCCTAACATACAAAAAAACATAACCCTAACCCTAACAAAGAACCCTAAGCCTAACCCTAGCATACAAACAAGCCTAACCCTACCAAAGTGTAACAAAATCATACACATCCCAAAATTCATGAAGAACTAGGGTTTGCTCAAACTTACAAAAAAGAGAGCAAATGGGAGCATTTTCCGTGGATGAAAGAGAGGGGATCGGGGGAGGTTACCTTCAGGGAGGGATTGGGGCCGAAATCCACGGACCAAACCTTGCTTTGAGGAGGGATTTGAGAAGGGAGGAGAGGGGGCCGCTGCTCTGTCTTGCAAATATGGTGGTGAATGGGGAAGTGGTGGGGGAGGGGGTCGGGCCGCGGCTGGATAAGTCAATGTGTGGCGCCTAACGGAAAGGCTTAGGCGCCACACTGCGGCGTAGTGGGGTCGGGCCGTGCCACGGGGCGCCAGCGTGGCAGGCGTGTGGCGCCTAACACCAAGGCGCCACACAGGCGCCACATAGTACAGTGTGGCGCCTTGCTGTCGGGCGCCACACGAAAGGGTTAGGCCGGTGAATTTTTTCCGCGAACGGTTCAGCCTGTGAATTAGATGCTACTTTAGGTCAAATTTGTCAAAATTGCCACTAGTACCACGCTCATGCGCCCTTCTACAGCCAGTACAGCCGTCTATCGGACAGGTTGATTTGACAGCACGCTTGTACTGTAAAACTATCCACTCTAGATGTTTCTAAAGTATATGCAGGAACCGTGAACAAGACTGACAGTAATTTGTAAATAAGATTGAGCACGGTTTTTGTCACATATTAGTAGTATCAAGTGCCAGTAGCACTGCCTGTCCATTAAGAAAAGCACTTCACCCATTGCTTCAGCACTTAACTAGTGGAATGTACTGAACTTTATTGACAAGTCCAGTTACAAAAAATGACATAAATCCAAGCTCGTAAGCACAACCTCAATACATCCTGGTGAGTTACCCAAATTTACATCCTGGTCAGTTACACAAATTGTAGGATCATACTCCCTACTTCCCAAATTGACACACTTTTTTTTGAGACGGAGGGAGTACTAAATTATGCATATTCCAGTGCGTCAAAACATGATACACAAAGAAATTTATGCCAGTGTTAGTAAGGATATCATTGACACAAGGTGATCTAGGAAATTGATACAACAACTTTGAACCCTTAAACTAAATCATATGTAGACAGGACATAAGCCAACACGGCAGGAAGGATAACAACTGAAGAATTAAATGCCACACATAGCTTAATCTGGAAATCCAACCTCGTTGATATCCTAATTTCATTGCGAAATATTGTGTTCTTCAGCTTGTTCACAAGCTGCTCATTGTCAAACTCGACGTTTCTTCTCTTTGTCAATAGGTCTAAGTAGGCCTTTTCCATTAGTGAATCGCAACCTATCAGAGTGGATTCAAAGTAAAAATCCAAATGTCTGAGAAGGGGAACAAAATATGAATCAATGGAGAAACACTTAATACGACCTAGGAATCTCCTCCCTGTACATGGTAGGACGACATCAACCTTACGGGCCAGATGTGGTGTCTATCCCGCAGTACTCCGGATCAAGAACTCCACCAAGAGTTTGTCTTCTATCCGGGGACGTGCTGCAGATTCGGTGAGATGCGAGGATAAGCAGGGATAAGCATCTGTGGACAAACGAGGTATCTATGCCGCGGAACTTCGAATCGATAATCTCCTCAGGAAGTTCCGCCTCCATATTGTGGACGTGCTGAATATCAGGTGGGGATGGAAGTTAAGCAAAGCGGATCTGAAAATCAAAAAAAGGGGAAAGGGGGAAAGGAGCAAATAGAACACATAACCTGAAGAGCTTCGCTTGATTTGACACTCCCGTGGCCGAATCCCATCGACATGATTGAGCTTCCTTCTTCTCCGGTGTAGCCGCTCCTCGTCGCCATTGATGCAGAACAAGCAGAGCTTCTCCTCCTCCGGTGCTTTGTTTGTATAAAAGAAATGAAAGAGAAGCGATAATGGGAAGGTAGGGGGCACATGAGAGAACGTGGGCGGGCCCACAAGAGTGGCATACGGTGGGCTGGGTGACCGGGTAAAATGCTATACATAACAATACGAGCCACAATCATGGTCCCACGCTGTACTTGCCTGCATGCAGCGTTGATCCTCACACGCGCGCGAGCGGCTGGGATTGCCGCTGCGAACGCAACGCGCTGGAGAAAAACCGCGTCCCAGGTCCGTCCCACCGGTGAGTCCTCCTCTCTTGACTCTCGTGCTAGGAGCCTAGGATAGTGGGATGCACGCAGGCTGTAGTTGGCGGAGATGTGTGCCGTTCCTATGAAATGTTCGTCGGCCAGATATTTCACGCATGTTTTTGTTCTCATGTTCCTACTAGAGTTTGTTTCTGCAAGTGCTAGGTTTTAGCAAACCTACTAGAATTTGCCCTGATATGTAAAGTTTGCGACGATCCAGATTGCAAAATTTTCTAGTTTGCAATGATTAATGATAAACTTTGCTATGTTATTATTACAAAAAATGATAATTTTGCATGTGTTAGAAATAAGTTTTTCTAAATCATTTTGCTTTGATACGTGGTTGGGGGAGATGCATCCGGCCATACAATATCCATCTCTCTATAATATTGTGCAATGTAAGGATGCGTACGTTGCCACAATATTACAGTCAAATCCTCTAAATATTCAATTTCGACGAGTTTTGATAGGTCATCGATGGGAGGCGTGGTTACACTTAGTCAGAAGACTCATGGATGTTCAGTTATCGGACGAGTCCGATAGGCTTCAGTGGAAGCTAACAACTACTGGCATCTTTTCAGTGAAATCGATGTACCTGAACCTTATTGACACGACAACAATCTCCAAGTCAATTCATATTTGGAAGGTTAAGGTACCCTTAAGAATCAAAGTCTTTATGTGGTTTGTTCACAAAAAAGTGATTCTCACTGAGGATAATTTGGCAAAGCGCAATTGGGAGGGAAGTACACGATGTAGCTTTTGTGATCGTGAGGAAACCATCAAACACCTTTTTCTCCAATGTCCGCTAGCAAAAATTTTATTGCAAACAGTTCGCATAGCCTTTAATATTATACCTCCAGATAGCATTGACACGTTGTTTGGTACGTGGCTAAATGGAGTTGACATAAATACCGCTAGACATATTCGCATAGGAGTATGTGCACTTCTTTGGGCTATATGGAACTGCAGGAATGACATGGTTTTTAACAGACAAACACATATAATTTTTTTACAGGTACTAAACAGGGCATCGGCATTGATCCGTACATGGTCGTTACTCACTCCTGCAAAAACCAGGGAGCCTTTGGTTATTGGGTCTACCCACTGGGAGACGGTAGCTCGGGATATCTACAACCGGTTTGGATGACGGGTGCAGTACTAGGATAGATGGTTAGGCATCTTGGCCTATTTTAGCCGGTTGTGGCATCGTTGTTTTTTATGAACTGTTTTTTAGTTGCTCCTTCAGAGCTTGTTCGGAACCGCAGACTATTTGTTGCTATCATTAATAAATTGGCCGCATGCATCGCACTGATGCATAGGCCGGAGGTAATCCTCCTTTTCGATTTTTTTTGGCTTTGATATGTACATTTTATTGCCATGTTGTATGTATAGATGCCATGATATATATGCATGGTAATTTTTGAACACATTATCTACCGGTGACATGGCAATCTCTTAGATTATAAATTCTTACAACAAGGAAATTTTATGGATTGTTAGTTCATTTATATGACATTGTCCTTAAGTTATGACCCATCTCAGATTAGTTGTTTCTTGTTATATGACAAGTGCTGGCTGTTTGTCCTTATATCTATGACAAACCTTTTATTTTTTCAAAATATTTTTGAACTCAATACATCGTTTTGCCTTATCACTTGCAACATGTTTTATTTATTTTTGCCATCGTGTGTACTGCATAGATGGAAAATCTTAGTTTTTTTTCTTTCTACATATTGCCATGGGTATTTTTTAAATATTTTGCACATGGAAACAATATCATGTTTAAATTCAGAATATGATAAATATTTTGCCACGGAAAAATCTTGGAACTCTTGCAATGTCTCGAATCCAATTTTTGCCATGTCACAAATACAATTTTTCCCATGAAAAAAAAACTTTTTATTTTAATTTTTGCCATGTGACCAATACAAAATTTGCCATGTCACTTTGCACTATGGTTTATTTTGTCGCCATCACGCGTGCTACTCAATTGGCACATTTGAAATTTGTGTGTTTTCTCATTTTCCATGGAAAATTGTAGATAATAACATTTTCTAAAATTATCCTAAGTGACACTTATGCACATTTTCATATAAGTTTTGCCCAAGTCAACAATATACTTTCTGCAATTTGACATGGAAAATTTAGTTTATGGATCATGGCGATTTTTGTTTATGTACCATGTTAGATTTATTCTTCCCATGAATATTCAATTTTTGAACCCTGTGAAGTTATTAGTTGATGCTTTTTCTAGCATCATGGAAATTGGTTTCTATGTAGCATGGTCATTACACTAAATTACACTTAATTCTGCCATCATCCAAAACCTTTTTTTGCACTATTGTCATTTTTCATAATTACACGGCAAGCGTCCGTGTGCATCATGGCAAATTTACACCACTCTGTCCACCTTGGCAAACTTACACACATTTGTTGCCACTAGTTTGTGTTTTAAGGACCATGGCAAATTTCTTTATTTTTGCAGCATGTGAAAATGACCTTTTATGGGAGCATGGAAAATTTATTTTATGCATCATTGCAAATTAGTGAATGCACCATGGAATATTTCGTGACCATGGCAATTTTTTTTTTTTTAATGGACCATGGCAAATTTTCTCTTTAGACCATGGCAAATTTAGTTACTGGATCATGGCAAATTTACTATTTCTTTACTATTGCAATTTTTGGTAGTTGATCATGGCAATTTCTGCTTGTTTTTCATAAGCAAAACCATGTAGTTTTTTCCATTGATATTTTATGTTTTGTTAAAAAAATGCCATAGTATCTATAACCATTTCCCATGAGTTTAAAACAATTTTTGTCCAAAATTAAAATATCCATAAAATTCAAAAGCATCATGCAACGTTAATTATCAAGCGCTCGCCATGGCATTTTCTGAAAGTTTGTTGCCACGGCATACTACAGTTTGCGTATTTTTTGCCATCATGTCAACGAATATACCATGTGTTTGTTTAACTTTTTTTGTTATCTAAGTTTGCATGGATCTCTGAATTTTCTTTTCCCCAAAACTTGCCATGCTCTTGGATGTCGAACTCCAAGCATTTTTGTCACACCATTTGCCATGTCTACTTGTACTATGTTTTATTAACCACACGAAAAAACTTAAAGTATTGTCTCTCTACTATTTTTCCGTGGGCAATTTGATCATGCATGTTATTTTTGGTATTATACTAGACGTTTGCAAAATAAAATAAAAATAAGATGGCAATTAATTGTGTACACTCCATGGCAAATACTTATTGCATATGTCATTTTGTTAAATTTATTTGTTTTGTACACATAGTAGCTTCGGGCATTTTTTTTCTTTTTTTTACAAATGTTTTGTGGAGAGGGAATTGTTTTGGGCCAGGAGGCTAGAATGGGCACACGTGCCGTCAGGGGTTCGCGCTGTCGGGTGACACATCGACCAAAAATGTTCGATTACGAGAAAATGAAGTAGCGAGAGCTCCCCAAATCAAACGCCGGGTGGGTATCAGCGTCCTTAGTAAAAGTTCCCTTTTTTTTATCGGGCCTACTAAAAATCAGTCGACTGAGATTTAACAAAGCCTCAGTTGACCTTAAAGCATTTTGTCCCATCCTTTGCAACATTTTTTCATCCCGGTTGCATCATTCGTCTTGCCGGTTGTAGCATCTCGTCCCTTGTCAATTGTAGCACGTCATCTCACCAGTCGCAACATCCTCCATTGGCAGTTGTAGCAGTTTCAGTCATAATGGTGGTAGCATATGTGGTTATTGCTTGCAGTGCTGTCGCAACAATTTTCATCGCCTTTTGCAACATTCCAGCACCACAATTATATATGCTGACGTCACTCGACTGGAACTTTGTTAAGTCCTAATCGACTGAGTTCTAGACAAACCATTTTTAGATTCTAGCTGTCAAATTTGCCCATAATGTGCATAGCGTTATGTTATTGGGCCTGGATCTGCATCACTGACACTAGGAGGACTTGATATGGCGGGATCCTTTTTAGAATCATCCGTGGGTGTCCAGTGTGATGTTCTTTTGATAAAAGACTCTTTTGTAAACTGAAAATGCATGCACTTTTGATAAAGTTGCACCACATGTGCAAAAACGCCTGAGGGTCAGTTGTGGCGACGAGAACACTATTTTGCTTGTTGTCTTAGCTCAAGAGTACCTGATTAACAAGCCATTCCAAGATTAAGGGAAACAAAACTAGCCAATCAAAGAAGCACTGCCATTGGTACCCAGTGCCACCGCCATTGCTGGTAAGTAAAACTGTCAACCTGGGCACCTGGCCGTACCTATTAGCTACTTCTTTCGCCCGAAATTAGTTGATGCTCAATCATATGCATCTATTATTGAAATACATTTATTGTAATACATTTAGATACATTCGTTTGAACCTTGGAGGGAGAAAATACTTTGCTTGCCACGAGCCACAGCACAGCAGCACCATTCACCGAATAAGTAAATATACCGGAGCCGGTACCTACCGGTGGACAATCTATCGTTCATTAAATTCATCAAGATTGGTGCTACTGTTTATGTATAAACAAGAGAATTCTTTTCAACAACAATACTAGAGAATACATCCTGACCATGCCAGCCTTTTGGCAGAAGAGAGAGAGAGAGAGAGAGAGAGAGAGAGAGAGAGTGAGAGTGTACGTCCTGACCATAAGTGACCGGCGCATGCATGCATTGTTTCTCCCCACATAATGACATTCATTTTATTTCATCCTTACATTTTGAATACTTGATATCTTTTGAACCAAATGCTTGTTTTTTGAAACTTTTTATATATTTGAATTTGCGGTAATAGGGCCTTGAAAACAAGATCAATCTTGGATATATTTGAACTACTTTTTATATTACATATTTCAATTTTCTTTGAAATCACTTTCATAAAACATAAGAATATCTCGGTATTTCATGATTTTTTTGAGTGTTTCACTAATTTCGGTAATTAAAAAATCAGTTATTTTTAAACATTGGTTTCACTTATTTTAAACCATATATATCACTTGTTTTGAAAAACAATTTCACTAATTGCAAAACAATGATTTCACTAATTTTCAAAACTAAATTAACTCATTTTTTACATTGTTTCACTTATTTTAAAACATATATTTCACT
The DNA here is from genome assembly GCA_039707655.1 of Elymus sibiricus. NCBI lineage: Eukaryota > Viridiplantae > Streptophyta > Magnoliopsida > Poales > Poaceae > Elymus > Elymus sibiricus. Next base: position 40,727,309 of record CM077665.1, on the reverse strand, counting down.
CATTGAAACAAACAATTTCACATATTTCAAATAATATGTTTCTTATATTTCCACATACATGAATAAGCAACTTGACAAACACAGTGAAATATGATTCATTTATTTGAAAAAAAACTTCCATATACTTGAAACGACGAGTGTCACTCATTGAAACAATCAATTTCACTTATTTGAAATAATCTGATTATCATATTTTCACATACAATAATAAGCAACTTGGCAAACACGGTGAAATATGATTCTTATATTTGAAAAAAAACACTTCCATATACTTGTTATAACCAGTGTCACTCATTGAAACAATCAATTTCACATATTTAAAATAATATGCTTCTTATATTTTAGAAAACACTTACAGTCGTTTTAAAAAGATAGATTTCACCAATTTTTATTTTATGTATTTCAATTGTTGTTGAAATCATTTTCATAAAACATAAGATATTTCTCCATTTCCTAAAAGTGTTTTTGACTTTTATGCTAATTTTTAAAACAAGGCCGACTAACTATAAAAACTAATTTCACTAAGTTTAAAACATTTGTTGAATTATTTTAAAACACATATTTTATTTGAAATGACATGCTTCAATTATTTTTCGGACCTAATTTCACCCATTCAAATAAAACTTGTTTCAATAAGTTGGTATATTTAAAAAAGTTGAAACTGAAGCGAGTGAACAAAACAACTTCACAAAAGAACACTAAATACGAATCTTTGGAAATATGATATTTCAGTTTTTTAAAATAGTACAAATTAAACTAGTTTAAATATATCCAAGATTAGTCTTGCTCTACAGATCATGTGTCAAGGAATATTGAATAAAAAAAATCAATAATAGAACGTTCTTGTCACAGATATTGACCATCTAAAGTTTTAGACAAAACTAAAAGGCAGACAAAAATAAATGGCATGCGGTTGTTTTGGAGAGAGTCGGAAAAATTGTTGCATGCATGTGTACCCTACACTGAAAAAAGTATTGATAGGGACCCACATAACTGACACAGATTTGACTATTTAGATAGATACATGAGATTACTCCGGCAATACAAACCGAATATGGCGATGTCTAACCCATTGTGCGCGCAACGACAATCCTCTCCGCATGCACACCTCTGGATCCACGCCGGCTGGCCCACCTTTCCCATGCAAGAAATCATTTTCTGTCCTCCTACAACCCTACCTGGTCCCACCACCCACGTGATTGTGTGAAGCCCCTCTTCTCTCCCTTGCAATATTTCATGCCTCTTTTTTCTCTTTATTCAATAACACTAGTAGAAAACAGGGCTTTGAAACGGGCCAGAATATTGCATTAGTCCCGGTCTTGTTATGAACCGGGACTAATGGGTGCATCAGTCTCGGTTCATGAGGCCAAGGCGCCGGCCGGGCCTCAGCAGGAACCAGTCCCGGTTCGTATGACCCCTTTAGTCCCGGTTCCAGACACGAACCGGGACTAAAGGGCCTCGCTCCTGGCCGAGCCCCTTTAGTCCCGGTTGGTGGCTAGAACCGGGACTAAAGATATGCCTATATATATGCTTGCCCCTGCCCGCTCACTCTGTTTTTTTGGCCGGTCGGCGCGTGTGAGGTGTGTGTTGCTCTGCTCTCACCTCCTATGCACACGAGGTGTTCGATGAAATGCCAGAGCCATGCTTAAGCTTTCTCCTCTCCAAGCTTTGTCTAGGTTTGGCGGTCCGTCACGTCCCATCCCCGTCCTCACCGTCATCGATCGCCCGCACCGATCTCGGCGCCGGCACCACCGTGGTGAGCCTCTTGTTCTTATCTTCTTTTTAAAAGAAAAAAGTTCTTATTTGTATGATTTACATAGATACTTGTATAAATTTTTTACTTTTATTATTGTTTGTTATTATATAGGTCCATGGTTATGGTATCCGCCCACGTCGTCCCTCGTCCGGTCTATGATTCAGATGTGGTATATTATCTTTTATAACTATTTGTTTCATTTAGTGTTTATGACAATTATGCCGACCAACGTGACATAGATGTGTTTATTCTAGGAGGTATGTGAACCGGAAATTCCAACCGACCCTCTTGTCGAGAGGTTCAATTTAATTGAAAAAGAAAACGAGGATTTGAAAGAAAAATTGAAAAGAATTGAGGAGGAGAAGATGAAATTGGAGTTGCATGTTGCCGATGTCGTCCATGACCACAAGGTCAAGATGGATGCAATGCGCTTGAAGATTAGAAAGATAAGAAAATATGCCATTGATAATGAGGCTTGGTATCATTATGCTGTTGGATCAATTGCTACCATAGTTGCGATTATGATCGCATTTGTTGTTGTCGGTAAATGTTTTACATAGTTGTATGTTAGTTTCAATTTATGTTTTAATTAGATGCTCCAGAGAGCTATATGTTGTTCTATGAGAACTATGTATGAACTTTATGTATTAATTTTTTCCTCTATAACTTTTGATCACTACTGTATTTTGGTTTTAATGTGATGATGAACTTGTATTAATTTGGTCACTTCTCTATTCATGATGTTCTGTAATGGTTTTTGATACATTAGCACATGCTATGTGGGTAAAATTATGATACCATGCCAATTTTCAACCTTTCAGAGTTCATTTGCAGTGCTTTTCAATTTCAGGGTCATCTTAGCTCAAAATAAATCATGATATGCATGGAAAATAGCAAATGAAGTCAGAAAAGGGTTGAAAAGTGATGATGTGGCTTTGAATGGTGCATATTGAATGCAGAAAAAGTCTTGAGTTAAAATATGTTTTAAAAAATGAAATCTTTTTGTAATAGACGAGTTTTCGTCCGAAACCCTGATACTTCGAAGGAGATTGTCCAGTTTGTACACGAAGTGCATCCAGTTTTTCCTGTAACCCTCTCAACTTTTTGGCACATGCTACGTGGGTGAAATTATGATACCATGCCAATTTTCAACTATTTCAGAGTTAATTTGCAGTGCTTTTCAATTTCAGGGTCATCTTAGCTCAAAATAAATCATGAAATGCATGAAAAATAGCAAATGAAGTCAGAAAAAGGGTTGAAAAGTGATGATGTGGATTTGAATGGTGCATATTGAAAGAAAAAAAAGTCTTGAGTTAAAATATGTTTAAAAAAATGAAATCCCTTTGTAATAGATGAGCTTTCATCCGAAACACTAATACTTCGAAAGAGCTTGTCCAGTTTGTACACGAAGTGCATCCAGTTTTTCCCGAAACCCTCTCAACTTTTTAGCACATGCTATGTGGGTGAAATTATGATACCATGCCGATTTTCAACCATTTTAGAGTTCATTTGCAGTGCTTTTCAATTTCAGGGTCATCTTAGCTCAAAATAAAACATTAAATGCATGAAAAATAGCAAATGAAGTCAGAAAAGGGTTGAAAAGTGATGATGTGGCTTTGAATGGTGCATATTGAATGCAGAAATAGTCTTGAGTTAAAATATGTTTAAAAAAATGAAATCCCTTTGTAATAGACGAGTTTTCGTTCGAAACCCTGATACTTCGAAGGAGATTGTCCAGTTTGTACACGAAGTGCATACAGTTTTTCCCGTAACCCTCTCAACTTTTTAGCACATGCTATGTGGGTGAAATTATGATACCATGCCAATTTTCAACCATTTCAGACTTCATTTGCAGTGCTTTTCAATTTCAGGGTCATCTTAGCTCAAAATAAATCATGAAATGCATGACAAATAGCAAATGAAGTCAGAAAAGGGTTGAAAAGTGATGATGTGGCTTTGAATGGTGCATATTGAATGCGGAAAAAGTCTTGAGTTAAAATATGTTTAAAAAATGAAATCCCTTTGTAATAGACGAGTTTTCGTCCGAAACCGTGATACTTCGAAGGAGATTGTCCAGTTTGTACACGAAGTGCATCCAGTTGTTCCCTTAACCCTCTCAACTTTTTAGCACATACTATGTGGGTGAAATTATGATACCATGCCAATTTTCAACCATTTCAGAGTTCATTTGCAGTGCTTTTCAATTTCAGGGTCATCTTAGCTCAAAATAAATCATGAAATGCATGAAAAATAGCAAATGAAGTCAGAAAAGGGTTGAAAAGTGATGATGTGGTTTTGAATGGTGCATATTGAATGCAGAAAAAGTCTTGAGTTAAAATATGTTAAAAAAATGCAGAAAAAGTCTTTTATAAAACTGTAATAGCACAAAGAATGAACTAAAGAGAATGAATTAAATATAATATTCTTCATTAGCAAAAAGAATAAAAATAATATTAACTAAAATTATCAAAGTATTTATTTGTTAAAAACTTTAATAGTAAAATGAATTTTCATAAAGTATATTTTGTTGCAAGCTTTAATAGAAACTAAAAAGCTTTTATAAAACTCTAATAGCAAAAGGAATCAACTAAAAAGAATCAATAAAAAATAAAACTTATGCAACTAAAATTATACAAAATTAATGCACCTAAAATTATATAACTAAAAATAACATATGCAAAAAATAACATTAAAAATCATAATATATGCAAAAAAACGGCCCGCCTACTAGGCACGACGGCCTGCATACGACTAGAAACCCTACAAATGGGCCAAGATGCAGGCCCGCAGTGCTAGCAGGCCCAACAGGGCGTCAAATAGGCATGTACTGCCTGCATTAGAGAGGAGCTCGAGAGGGCAGCGGCAGCAGCGCTTATAAACCACTCCGAGCCCCTCTCGACTAGCGAGGTGGGGCTAAACTTTTGGTACGGGAAGCACAGCCCTTTAGTCTCGGTTGGGACCACCAACCGGGACTAATGCCCCCCTTTAGTCCCGGTTGGTGCCACCAACCGGGACTAAAGGTCTTTGCTTCCCGCCCTTTGGGCTGCTGGAAATTGACCTTTAGTCCCGGTTGGTGGCTGCTACTTCTTGAGCTTGCGTTGGTTTTCCCTTGAAGAGGAAAGGGTGATGCAGCAAAGTAGATAAGTATTTCCCTCAGTTGTTGAGAACCAAGGTATCAATCCAGTAGGAGATACAAGCAAGTCCCCAATCTTCGCACCTACACAAACAATCAAACACTTGCACCCAACGCTATAAAGGGGTTGTCAATCCCTTCACGGTTATTTGCAAGGATGAGATCTGATAGAGATAGATATAGAAGATTACTAAAACGAAAAGTAAAACAAAAGTAAAAATATTGCAGCAAAGTATTTTTGGTATTTTTGGTTTATAGATCTGAAAATATAATATGGAAAATAGACCCGGGGGCCATAGGTTTCACTAGAGGCTTCTCTCATGAAGGAAAATAATACGGTGGGTGAACAAATTACTGTCGAGCAATTAATAGAAAAGCGAATAATTATGAAGATATCCAAGGCAATTATTATGCATATAGGCATCACGTCCGTGTCAAGTAGACCGAAATGATTCTGCATCTACTACTATTACTCCACACATCGACCGATTCCTACCTGCATCTAGAGTATTAAGTTCATGAAGAAGAGAGTAACGCATTAAGTAAGATAACATGATGTAGAGGGATAAACTCAAGCAATATGATGAAAACCCCATCTTTTTATCCTTGATGGCAACAATACAAATACGTGCCTCGCTACCCCTACTTTGTCACTGGGTGAGGACACCGCAAGATTGAACCCAAAACTAAGCACTTCTCCCATTGCAAGAATTACCAATCTAGTTGGCCAAACCAAACCAATAACACGAAGAGACTTGCAAAGATATGAAATCATGCATATAAGAATTCAGAGAAGATTCAAATAATATTCATAGATAATCTGAACATAAACCCACAATTCATCGGATCTCGACAAACACACCGCAAAAGAGTATTACATCGGATAGATCTCCATGAAGATCATGAAGAACATGGTATTGAAGAACATAGAGAGAGAAGAAGCCATCTAGCTACTAGTTATGGACCCGAAGGTCTGAGGTAAACTACTCACGCATCATCGGAGGGGCAATGGAGTTGATGTAGATGCCCTCCGTGATCGAATCCCCCTCCGGCAGATTACCGGAAAAGGCTCCAAGATTGGATCTCACGGGAACAGAGGCTTCCGGCGGCGGAAAAGTATTTTCGTGGCTCTTTTTGATATTGGGGGAATATTTGGGAATTTATAGGCCGAATAATAGGGTTAGGAGACTTGCTAGGGGGCCACAAGCCAGGGGGGCGCGCCCCCCTAGGGCGCGCCCTGCAGGCTTGTCGCCTCCCGGCAGGTCTCCTGCCTTCATCTCCAAGTCTGGCAGGTTTCTTCTGGTCCAAGAAAAATCATCGCGAATATTTTATTCCGTTTGGACTCCGTTTAATATTCCTTATCTGCAATACTCAAAAACAAGGAAAAAACAGAAACTGGCACTAGGTTCTAGGTTAATAGGTTAGTCCCAAAAATAATATAAAATAGCATATTAATGCATATAAAACATCCAAAACAGATAATATAATAGCATGGAACAATCAAAAAATTATAGATACGTTGGAGACGTATCAAGCATCCCCAAGCTTAATTCCTGCTCGTCCTCGAGTAGGTAAATTATAAAAACAGAATTTTTGATGTGGAATGCTACCTAACATATTTATCCATGTAATATTCTTTATTGTGGCATGAATATTCAGATCCGTAAGATTCAAAACAAAAGTTTAATGTTGACATAAAAACAGTAATACTTCAAGCATACTAACAAGGCAATTGTGTCCTTTCAAAATAACATGGCCTCAGAAAGCTATCCCTACAAAATCATATGGTCTGGCTATGCTCCATCTTCCCCACACAAAGTATTTAAATCATGCACAACCCCGATGACAAGTCAAGCAATTGTTTCACACCTTTTATGTTCTCAAACCTTTTCAACTCTTACGCAATACATGAGCGTGAGCCATGGATATAGCACTATAGGTGGAATAGAATATGGTGGAGGTTGTGACGAAAAAGGAGAAGATAGTCTCACATCAACTAGGCGTATCAACGGGCTATGGAGATGCCCATCAATAGATATCAATGTGAGTGAGTAGGGATTGCCATGCAACGGATGCACTAGAGCTATAAGTGTATGAAAGCTCAAAAAGAAACTAAGTGGACGTGCATCATGATGAAAAATTCCACTAGCTATATGAAGGTGACAAAATAGGAGACTCTCTATCATAAACATCATGGTGCTACTTTGAAGCACAAGTGTGGAAAAAAGATAGTAGCATTGTCCCTTCTCTCTTTTCTCTCATTTTTTTATTTGGTGGGCTTCTTTGGCCTCTTTTATTATTTGTAAAGTCCGGAGACTCATCCCAACTTGTGAGGGAATCATAGCTTCCATCATCCTTTTCTCTCACGGGACAATGCTCTAATAATAATGAACATCACACTTTTATTTACTTACAACTCGATACCTAGAACAAAATATGACTCTATATGAATGCTTCCGGTGGGATACCGGGATGTGCAACGATCTAGCATAGCAAATGACATCAAAAAACGGACTAGCCATGAAAACATCATGCTAGCTGTCTTACGATCATGCAAAACAATATGAAAGTGATGGTGCATGTCATACTAAACGGAACGGTGGAAGTTGCATGGCAATATATCTCGGAATGGCTATGGATATGCCATAATAGGTAGGTATGGTGGCTGTTTTGAGGAAGGATATATGGTGGGTTTAATGCACCGGCGAAAGTTGCGCGGTACTAGAGAGGCTAGCAAAAGTGGAAGGGTGAGAGTGCGTATAATCCATGGACTCAGCATTAGTCATAAAGAACTCACATACTTATTGCAAAAGTCTATTAGTTATCGAAACAAAGTATTAGACGCATGCTCCTAGGGGATAGGTTGGTAGGAGTTAACCATCGCGCGCTCCCGACCCTCACACAAAGGATGACAATCATTAAACAAATTATGCTCCGACTTCGTTACATAACGGTTCACCATACGTGCATGCTACGGGAATCACAAACTTTAACACAAGTATTTCTACCAATCCACAATTACTCACTAGCATGACTTTAATATCACCATCTCTATATCTCAAAACTATATGCAAGGAATCAAACTTCTCATAGTATTCAATGCACTTTATATGAAAGTTTTTATTATATCCCTCTTGGATGCCCATTATATTAGGACTAAATTCATAACCTAAACCAATTACCATGCTGTTTAAAGAACTCTCAAAACAATATAAGTGAGGTACGAGAGTTTAATTATTTCTATAAAATAAAACACCACCATGCTCTAAAAAGATATAAGTGAAGCACTAGAGCAACATTGCCTAGCTCAAAAGATATAAGTGAAGCACATAGAGTATCTAATAAATTCACGATTAATGCATGTCTTTCTCAAAATATGTGTGCGTCAAGGATGATTGTGGCAAACTAAAAAGAAAAGACTCATATCATACAAGACGCTCCAAGCAAAACACATATCATGTGGTGAATAAAAATATAGCCTCAAGTAAATTTACCGATGGATTGAAGACGAAAGAGGGGATGCCTTCCGGGGCATCCCCAAGCTTAGGCTCTTTGGTATCCTTGAATATGGCTTGGGGTGCCTTGGCATCCCCAAGCTTAGGCTCTTGCCACTCCTTATTCCATAGTCCATCAAATCTTTACCCAAAACTTGAAAACTTCACAACACAAAACTCAACAGAAAACTTGTGAGATCCGTTAGTATAAGAAAAATAAATCACTACTTTAGGTACTGTTTTGAACTCATTCTTTATTTATATTGGTGTAATATCTACTGTATTCCAACTTCTCCATGGTTCATACCCCCCGATACAACCCATAGATACATCAAAATAAGCAAACAACACAAAGAAAACATAATCTGTCTAAAACAGAACAGTCTGTAGAAATCTATTAGACTTAGAATACTTCTGTAACTCCAAAACTTCTGAAAAATTAGGACAATCAGGGCAATTTGTATATCAATCTTAAAAATTTCAGACTCATTCGACGCTCTAGTGAATTTATAAAATTCCTGGACTGAGCGCAAAAGTTTCTGTTTTTCAGCAGAATCAAATCACAATCACCGTAGACCATCCCAAAGGTCTTACTTGGCTCAAACACTAATTAAAACAAGAAAACACAATTACTACAGAGGTAATAATGTGTAAAGCACTCAAAAATAGAAGCAAAAACATAAACACAAAAGCATAAAATAAAATTGGGTTGCCTCCCAACAAGCGCTATTGTTTAACGCCCCTAGCTAGGCATAACGCAATAGATCTAGGTATTGTCATAATAGTAAGGGAGATCATCCATGCTCATCTCATACTCCCTTCTTTCAGCAGCAAGTTTCCTTTGTGGCAAGCAAAAATAATCAAAAGGGCTAAATTTAATAGGATAAGGATCCTTAAGATCAAGTGCGGGAGGGATAGGTTCCTCCTTCGGCCCCCTATAGTGTATAATCAATTCATCATTGTAAGCTTTCCTTTGGTGGAAAGTCATAAGCCTATCTCTTAATATAAACTCCAATCCGTTGTTTTGTATAGCAAAATTATCATTGAGTTCGGAAATCTTATCAACCAAAACCTCGGTAGGGACCCTTTTTCTCAAATTTTCATTATAGGCAACATAATCCGGAGATTGCAATCTCATTATTTCTTCTTGATTAAAAAGGATCTCCTCTATAGGGGGACATCCACCATTAATTTTATAATGAGCAAAAATTTCGCTAGCCTCTTTCATGATGAATCTAAACTCGTGGGCTAGAAATATAGTGGCGGCACGCTTAACGGAAGAATGCTGAATATTAGAAAACTCTAGAAAAATCCTTTGTATGCAAGGATGCATGTGAACGAATTGCCTCTCAAGTTCAATTATTAACAGTGTTATTGCATCCGCAAGACTATTAGTTTTATTGAGAATAGCCCCTCCTAGAGTGGGTAGCGTACCAGCACAAGTAAAGAAATCTTGAATAATACCTTTTCGAATAATATGACCGCTACCTATGCGGAACCTTTTTGTATGAGTGATAGTAGGTTCTTCATGGGTATCGTTATTAGCAAAGTCATTAGAATTCCCCTCATGATTATTACTATCCTTTTCAATGAAAACCTCTTTAGATTCAGACATGGTGACAACGAATCGATCTAGTGCACAAGCAAACAAAAAGCAAACGAAAAGACGAACGGAAGAAGGCCGAATAAAAAGGCAAATCTTTTTGGTATTTTCTGAAAATCGTTTTAGAAGTGGGGGAGAGGAAAACGAGAGGCAAATGCCAAATAATGTAAATGCAAGAGATGAGCTTGTGATGGGTACTTGGTAGGCTTGATGTAGATCTCCCTGGCAACGGCGCCATTAAATGGCAAGTTGACGGGAGAGTTCTTGTCTTGACTTGCTATGTATCCTCCCCAGCAACGGCGCCAGAAATCCTTCTTGCTACTTCTTGAGCTTGCGTTGGTTTTCCCTTGAAGAGGAAAGGGTGATGCAGCAAAGTAGATAAGTATTTCCCTCAGTTGTTGAGAACCAAGGTATCAATCCAGTAGGAGATACAAGAAAGTCCCCAATCTTCGCACCTACACAAACAATCAAACACTTGCACCCAACGCTATAAAGGGGTTGTCAATCCCTTCACGGTTATTTGCAAGGATGAGATCTGATAGAGATAGATATAGAAGATTACTAAAACGAAAAGTAAAACAAAAGTAAAAAGATTGCAGCAAAGTATTTTTGATATTTTTGGTTTATAGATCTGAAAATATAATATGGAAAATAGACCCGGGGGCCATAGGTTTCACTAGAGGCTTCTCTCATGAAGGAAAATAATACGGTGGGTGAACAAATTACTGTCGAGCAATTGATAGAAAAGCGAATAATTATGAAGATATCCAAGGCAATGATTATGCATATAGGCATCACGTCCGTGTCAAGTAGACCGAAACGATTCTGCATCTACTACTATTACTCCACACATCGACCGACTCCTGCCTGCATCTAGAGTATTAAGTTCATGAAGAAGAGAGTAACGCATTAAGTAAGATGACATGATGTAGAGGGATAAACTCAAGCAATATGATGAAAACCCCATCTTTTTATCCTTGATGGAAACAATACAAATACGTGCCTCGCTACCCCTACTTTGTCACTGGGTGAGGACACCGCAAGATTGAACCCAAAACTAAGCACTTCTCCCATTGCAAGAATTACCAATCTAGTTGGCCAAACCAAACCAATAACTCGAAGAGACTTGCAAATATATGAAATCATGCATATAAGAATTCAGAGAAGATTCAAATAATATTCATAGATAATCTGAACATAAACCCACAATTCATCGGATCTCGACAAACACACCGCAAAAGAGTATTACATCGGATAGATCTCCATGAAGATCATGAAGAACATGGTATTGAAGAACATAGAGAGAGAAGAAGCCATCTAGCTACTAGCTATGGACCCGAAGGTCTGAGGTAAACTACTCACGCATCATCGAAGGGGCAATGGAGTTGATGTAGATGCCCTTCGTGATCGAATCCCCCTCCGGCAGATTACCGGAAAAGGCTCCAAGATTGGATCTCACGGGAACAGAGGCTTCCGGCGGCGGAAAAGTATTTTCGTGGCTCTTTTTGATATTGGGGGAATATTTGGGAATTTATAGGCCGAATAATAGGGTTAGGAGACTTGCTAGGGGGCCACAAGCCAGGGCGGCGCGCCCCCCTAGGGCGCGCCCTGCAGGCTTGTCGCCTCCCGGCAGGTCTCCTGCCTTCATCTCCAAGTCTGGCAGGTTTCTTCTGGTCCAAGAAAAATCATCGCGAATATTTTATTCCGTTTGGACCCCGTTTAATATTCCTTATCTGCAATACTCAAAAACAAGGAAAAAACAGAAACTGGCACTAGGTTCTAGGTTAATAGGTTAGTCCCAAAAATAATATAAAATAGCATATTAATGCATATAAAACATCCAAAACAGATAATATAATAGCATGGAACAATCAAAAATTATAGATACGTTGGAGACGTATCAAGCATCCCCAAGCTTAATTCTTGCTCGTCCTCGAGTAGGTAAATTATAAAAACAGAATTTTTGATGTGGAATGCTACCTAACATATTTATCCATGTAATATTCTTTATTGTGGCATGAATATTCAGATCCGTAAGATTCAAAACAAAAGTTTAATGTTGACATAAAAACAGTAATACTTCAAGCATACTAACAAGGCAATTGTGTCCTTTCAAAATAACATGGCCTCAGAAAGCTATCCCTACAAAATCATATGGTCTGGCTATGCTCCATCTTCCCCACACAAAGTATTTAAATCATGCACAACCCCGATGACAAGTCAAGCAATTGTTTCACACCTTTTATGTTCTCAAACCTTTTCAACTCTTACGCAATACATGAGCGTGAGCCATGGATATAGCACTATAGGTGGAATAGAATATGGTGGAGGTTGTGACGAAAAAGGAGAAGATAGTCTCACATCAACTAGGCGTATCAACGGGCTATGGAGATGCCCATCAATAGATATCAATGTGAGTGAGTAGGGATTGCCATGCAACGGATGCACTAGAGCTATAAGTGTATGAAAGCTCAAAAAGAAACTAAGTGGACGTGCATCATGATGAAAAATTCCACTAGCTATATGAAGGTGACAAAATAGGAGACTCTCTATCATAAACATCATGGTGCTACTTTGAAGCACAAGTGTGGAAAAAAGATAGTAGCATTGTCCCTTCTCTCTTTTCTCTCATTTTTTTATTTGGTGGGCTTCTTTGGCCTCTTTTATTATTTGTAAAGTCCGGAGACTCATCCCAACTTGTGAGGGAATCATAGCTTCCATCATCCTTTTCTCTCACGGGACAATGCTCTAATAATAATGAACATCACACTTTTATTTACTTACAACTCGATACCTAGAACAAAATATGACTCTATATGAATGCTTCCGGTGGGATACCGGGATGTGCAACGATCTAGCATAGCAAATGACATCAAAAAACGGACTAGCCATGAAAACATCATGCTAGCTGTCTTACGATCATGCGAAGCAATATGAAAGTGATGGTGCATGTCATACTAAACGGAACGGTGGAAGTTGCATGGCAATATATCTCGGAATGGCTATGGATATGCCATAATAGGTAGGTATGGTGGCTGTTTTGAGGAAGGATATATGGTGGGTTTAATGCACCGGCGAAAGTTGCGCGGTACTAGAGAGGCTAGCAAAAGTGGAAGGGTGAGAGTGCGTATAATCCATGGACTCAGCATTAGTCATAAAGAACTCACATACTTATTGCAAAAGTCTATTAGTTATCGAAACAAAGTATTAGACGCATGCTCCTAGGGGATAGGTTGGTAGGAGTTAACCATCGCGCGCTCCCGACCCTCACACAAAGGATGACAATCATTAAACAAATTATGCTCCGACTTCGTTACATAACGGTTCACCATACGTGCATGCTACGGGAATCACAAACTTTAACACAAGTATTTCTACCAATCCACAATTACTCACTAGCATGACTTTAATATCACCATCTCTATATCTCAAAACTATATGCAAGGAATCAAACTTCTCATAGTATTCAATGCACTTTATATGAAAGTTTTTATTATATCCCTCTTGGATGCCCATTATATTAGGACTAAATTCATAACCTAAACCAATTACCATGCTGTTTAAAGAACTCTCAAAACAATATAAGTGAGGTACGAGAGTTTAATTATTTCTATAAAATAAAACACCACCATGCTCTAAAAAGATATAAGTGAAGCACTAGAGCAACATTGCCTAGCTCAAAAGATATAAGTGAAGCACATAGAGTATCTAATAAATTCACGATTAATGCATGTCTTTCTCAAAATATGTGTGCGTCAAGGATGATTGTGGCAAACTAAAAAGAAAAGACTCATATCATACAAGACGCTCCAAGCAAAACACATATCATGTGGTGAATAAAAATATAGCCTCAAGTAAATTTACCGATGGATTGAAGACGAAAGAGGGGATGCCTTCCGGGGCATCCCCAAGCTTAGGCTCTTTGGTATCCTTGAATATGGCTTGGGGTGCCTTGGCATCCCCAAGCTTAGGCTCTTGCCACTCCTTATTCCATAGTCCATCAAATCTTTACCCAAAACTTGAAAACTTCACAACACAAAACTCAACAGAAAACTTGTGAGATCCGTTAGTATAAGAAAAATAAATCACCACTTTAGGTACTGTTTTGAACTCATTCTTTATTTATATTGGTGTAATATCTACTGTATTCCAACTTCTCCATGGTTCATACCCCCCGATACAACCCATAGATACATCAAAATAAGCAAACAACACAAAGAAAACATAATCTGTCTAAAACAGAACAGTCTGTAGAAATCTATTAGACTTAGAATACTTCTGTAACTCCAAAACTTCTGAAAAATTAGGACAATCAGGGAAATTTGTATATCAATCTTTTTTAAAAATTTCAGACTCATTCGACGCTCTAGTGAATTTATAAAATTCCTGGACTGAGCGCAAAAGTTTCTGTTTTTCAGCAGAATCAAATCACAATCACCGTAGACCATCCCAAAGGTCTTACTTGGCTCAAACACTAATTAAAACAAGAAAACACAATTACTACAGAGGTAATAATGTGTAAAGCACTCAAAAATAGAAGCAAAAACAGAAACACAAAAGCATAAAATAAAATTGGGTTGCCTCCCAACAAGCGCTATTGTTTAACGCCCCTAGCTAGGCATAACGCAATAGATCTAGGTATTGTCATAATAGTAAGGGAGATCATCCATGCTCATCTCATACTCCCTTCTTTCAGCAGCAAGTTTCCTTTGTGGCAAGCAAAAATAATCAAAAGGGCTAAATTTAATAGGATAAGGATCCTTAAGATCAAGTGCGGGAGGGATAGGTTCCTCCTTCGGCCCCCTATAGTGTATAATCAATTCATCATTGTAAGCTTTCCTTTGGTGGAAAGTCATAAGCCTATCTCTTAATATAAACTCCAATCCGTTGTTTTGTATAGCAAAATTATCATTGAGTTCGGAAATCTTATCAACCAAAACCTCGGTAGGGACCCTTTTTCTCAAATTTTCATTATAGGCAACATAATCCGGAGATTGCAATCTCATTATTTCTTCTTGATTAAAAAGGATCTCCTCTATAGGGGGACATCCACCATTAATTTTATAATGAGCAAAAATTTCGCTAGCCTCTTTCATGATGAATCTAAACTCGTGGGCTAGAAATATAGTGGCGGCACGCTTAACGGAAGAATGCTGAATATTAGAAAACTCTAGAAAAATCCTTTGTATGCAAGGATGCATGTGAACGAATTGCCTCTCAAGTTCAATTATTAACAGTGTTATTGCATCCGCAAGACTATTAGTTTTATTGAGAATAGCCCCTCCTAGAGTGGGTAGCGTACCAGCACAAGTAAAGAAATCTTGAATAATACCTTTTCGAATAATATGACCGCTACCTATGCGGAACCTTTTTGTATGAGTGATAGTAGGTTCTTCATGGGTATCGTTATTAGCAAAGTCATTAGAATTCCCCTCATGATTATTACTATCCTTTTCAATGAAAACCTCTTTAGATTCAGACATGGTGACAACGAATCGATCTAGTGCACAAGCAAACAAAAAGCAAACGAAAAGACGAACGGAAGAAGGCCGAATAAAAAGGCAAATCTTTTTGGTATTTTCTGAAAATCGTTTTAGAAGTGGGGGAGAGGAAAACGAGAGGCAAATGCCAAATAATGTAAATGCAAGAGATGAGCTTGTGATGGGTACTTGGTAGGCTTGATGTAGATCTCCCTGGCAACGGCGCCATTAAATGGCAAGTTGACGGGAGAGTTCTTGTCTTGACTTGCTATGTATCCTCCCCAGCAACGGCGCCAGAAATCCTTCTTGCTACTTCTTGAGCTTGCGTTGGTTTTCCCTTGAAGAGGAAAGGGTGATGCAGCAAAGTAGATAAGTATTTCCCTCAGTTGTTGAGAACCAAGGTATCAATCCAGTAGGAGATACAAGAAAGTCCCCAATCTTCGCACCTACACAAACAATCAAACACTTGCACCCAACGCTATAAAGGGGTTGTCAATCCCTTCACGGTTATTTGCAAGGATGAGATCTGATAGAGATAGATATAGAAGATTACTAAAACGAAAAGTAAAACAAAAGTAAAAAGATTGCAGCAAAGTATTTTTGATATTTTTGGTTTATAGATCTGAAAATATAATATGGAAAATAGACCCGGGGGCCATAGGTTTCACTAGAGGCTTCTCTCATGAAGGAAAATAATACGGTGGGTGAACAAATTACTGTCGAGCAATTGATAGAAAAGCGAATAATTATGAAGATATCCAAGGCAATGATTATGCATATAGGCATCACGTCCGTGTCAAGTAGACCGAAACGATTCTGCATCTACTACTATTACTCCACACATCGACCGACTCCTGCCTGCATCTAGAGTATTAAGTTCATGAAGAAGAGAGTAACGCATTAAGTAAGATGACATGATGTAGAGGGATAAACTCAAGCAATATGATGAAAACCCCATCTTTTTATCCTTGATGGAAACAATACAAATACGTGCCTCGCTACCCCTACTTTGTCACTGGGTGAGGACACCGCAAGATTGAACCCAAAACTAAGCACTTCTCCCATTGCAAGAATTACCAATCTAGTTGGCCAAACCAAACCAATAACTCGAAGAGACTTGCAAATATATGAAATCATGCATATAAGAATTCAGAGAAGATTCAAATAATATTCATAGATAATCTGAACATAAACCCACAATTCATCGGATCTCGACAAACACACCGCAAAAGAGTATTACATCGGATAGATCTCCATGAAGATCATGAAGAACATGGTATTGAAGAACATAGAGAGAGAAGAAGCCATCTAGCTACTAGCTATGGACCCGAAGGTCTGAGGTAAACTACTCACGCATCATCGAAGGGGCAATGGAGTTGATGTAGATGCCCTTCGTGATCGAATCCCCCTCCGGCAGATTACCGGAAAAGGCTCCAAGATTGGATCTCACGGGAACAGAGGCTTCCGGCGGCGGAAAAGTATTTTCGTGGCTCTTTTTGATATTGGGGGAATATTTGGGAATTTATAGGCCGAATAATAGGGTTAGGAGACTTGCTAGGGGGCCACAAGCCAGGGCGGCGCGCCCCCCTAGGGCGCGCCCTGCAGGCTTGTCGCCTCCCGGCAGGTCTCCTGCCTTCATCTCCAAGTCTGGCAGGTTTCTTCTGGTCCAAGAAAAATCATCGCGAATATTTTATTCCGTTTGGACCCCGTTTAATATTCCTTATCTGCAATACTCAAAAACAAGGAAAAAACAGAAACTGGCACTAGGTTCTAGGTTAATAGGTTAGTCCCAAAAATAATATAAAATAGCATATTAATGCATATAAAACATCCAAAACAGATAAT
This sequence comes from Elymus sibiricus, assembly GCA_039707655.1. NCBI lineage: Eukaryota > Viridiplantae > Streptophyta > Magnoliopsida > Poales > Poaceae > Elymus > Elymus sibiricus. The sequence continues at coordinate 40,709,998 of CM077665.1, read as the reverse complement.
ATAATAGCATGGAACAATCAAAAATTATAGATACGTTGGAGACGTATCAAGCATCCCCAAGCTTAATTCCTGCTCGTCCTCGAGTAGGTAAATTATAAAAACAGAATTTTTGATGTGGAATGCTACCTAACATATTTATCCATGTAATATTCTTTATTGTGGCATGAATATTCAGATCCGTAAGATTCAAAACAAAAGTTTAATGTTGACATAAAAACAGTAATACTTCAAGCATACTAACAAGGCAATTGTGTCCTTTCAAAATAACATGGCCTCAGAAAGCTATCCCTACAAAATCATATGGTCTGGCTATGCTCCATCTTCCCCACACAAAGTATTTAAATCATGCACAACCCCGATGACAAGTCAAGCAATTGTTTCACACCTTTTATGTTCTCAAACCTTTTCAACTCTTACGCAATACATGAGCGTGAGCCATGGATATAGCACTATAGGTGGAATAGAATATGGTGGAGGTTGTGACGAAAAAGGAGAAGATAGTCTCACATCAACTAGGCGTATCAACGGGCTATGGAGATGCCCATCAATAGATATCAATGTGAGTGAGTAGGGATTGCCATGCAACGGATGCACTAGAGCTATAAGTGTATGAAAGCTCAAAAAGAAACTAAGTGGACGTGCATCATGATGAAAAATTCCACTAGCTATATGAAGGTGACAAAATAGGAGACTCTCTATCATAAACATCATGGTGCTACTTTGAAGCACAAGTGTGGAAAAAAGATAGTAGCATTGTCCCTTCTCTCTTTTCTCTCATTTTTTTATTTGGTGGGCTTCTTTGGCCTCTTTTATTATTTGTAAAGTCCGGAGACTCATCCCAACTTGTGAGGGAATCATAGCTTCCATCATCCTTTTCTCTCACGGGACAATGCTCTAATAATAATGAACATCACACTTTTATTTACTTACAACTCGATACCTAGAACAAAATATGACTCTATATGAATGCTTCCGGTGGGATACCAGGATGTGCAACGATCTAGCATAGCAAATGACATCAAAAAACGGACTAGCCATGAAAACATCATGCTAGCTGTCTTACGATCATGCAAAGCAATATGAAAGTGATGGTGCATGTCATACTAAACGGAACGGTGGAAGTTGCATGGCAATATATCTCGGAATGGCTATGGATATGCCATAATAGGTAGGTATGGTGGCTGTTTTGAGGAAGGATATATGGTGGGTTTAATGCACCGGCGAAAGTTGCGCGGTACTAGAGAGGCTAGCAAAAGTGGAAGGGTGAGAGTGCGTATAATCCATGGACTCAGCATTAGTCATAAAGAACTCACATACTTATTGCAAAAGTCTATTAGTTATCGAAACAAAGTATTAGACGCATGCTCCTAGGGGATAGGTTGGTAGGAGTTAACCATCGCGCGCTCCCGACCCTCACACAAAGGATGACAATCATTAAACAAATTATGCTCCGACTTCGTTACATAACGGTTCACCATACGTGCATGCTACGGGAATCACAAACTTTAACACAAGTATTTCTACCAATCCACAATTACTCACTAGCATGACTTTAATATCACCATCTCTATATCTCAAAACTATATGCAAGGAATCAAACTTCTCATAGTATTCAATGCACTTTATATGAAAGTTTTTATTATATCCCTCTTGGATGCCCATTATATTAGGACTAAATTCATAACCTAAACCAATTACCATGCTGTTTAAAGAACTCTCAAAACAATATAAGTGAGGTACGAGAGTTTAATTATTTCTATAAAATAAAACACCACCATGCTCTAAAAAGATATAAGTGAAGCACTAGAGCAACATTGCCTAGCTCAAAAGATATAAGTGAAGCACATAGAGTATCTAATAAATTCACGATTAATGCATGTCTTTCTCAAAATATGTGTGCGTCAAGGATGATTGTGGCAAACTAAAAAGAAAAGACTCATATCATACAAGACGCTCCAAGCAAAACACATATCATGTGGTGAATAAAAATATAGCCTCAAGTAAATTTACCGATGGATTGAAGACGAAAGAGGGGATGCCTTCCGGGGCATCCCCAAGCTTAGGCTCTTTGGTATCCTTGAATATGGCTTGGGGTGCCTTGGCATCCCCAAGCTTAGGCTCTTGCCACTCCTTATTCCATAGTCCATCAAATCTTTACCCAAAACTTGAAAACTTCACAACACAAAACTCAACAGAAAACTTGTGAGATCCGTTAGTATAAGAAAAATAAATCACCACTTTAGGTACTGTTTTGAACTCATTCTTTATTTATATTGGTGTAATATCTACTGTATTCCAACTTCTCCATGGTTCATACCCCCCGATACAACCCATAGATACATCAAAATAAGCAAACAACACAAAGAAAACATAATCTGTCTAAAACAGAACAGTCTGTAGAAATCTATTAGACTTAGAATACTTCTGTAACTCCAAAACTTCTGAAAAATTAGGACAATCAGGGCAATTTGTATATCAACCTTTTTTAAAAATTTCAGACTCATTCGACGCTCTAGTGAATTTATAAAATTCCTGGACTGAGCGCAAAAGTTTCTGTTTTTCAGCAGAATCAAATCACAATCACCGTAGACCATCCCAAAGGTCTTACTTGGCTCAAACACTAATTAAAACAAGAAAACACAATTACTACAGAGGTAATAATGTGTAAAGCACTCAAAAATAGAAGCAAAAACAGAAACACAAAAGCATAAAATAAAATTGGGTTGCCTCCCAACAAGCGCTATTGTTTAACGCCCCTAGCTAGGCATAACGCAATAGATCTAGGTATTGTCATAATAGTAAGGGAGATCATCCATGCTCATCTCATACTCCCTTCTTTCAGCAGCAAGTTTCCTTTGTGGCAAGCAAAAATAATCAAAAGGGCTAAATTTAATAGGATAAGGATCCTTAAGATCAAGTGCGGGAGGGATAGGTTCCTCCTTCGGCCCCCTATAGTGTATAATCAATTCATCATTGTAAGCTTTCCTTTGGTGGAAAGTCATAAGCCTATCTCTTAATATAAACTCCAATCAGTTGTTTTGTATAGCAAAATTATCATTGAGTTCGGAAATCTTATCAACCAAAACCTCGGTAGGGACCCTTTTTCTCAAATTTTCATTATAGGCAACATAATCCGGAGATTGCAATCTCATTATTTCTTCTTGATTAAAATGGATCTCCTCTATAGGGGGACATCCACCATTAATTTTATAATGAGAAAAAATTTCGCTAGCCTCTTTCATGATGAATCTAAACTCGTGGGCTAGAAATATAGTGGCGGCACGCTTAACGGAAGAATGCTGAATATTTGAAAACTCTAGAAAAATCCTTTGTATGCAAGGATGCATGTGAACGAATTGCCTCTCAAGTTCAATTATTAACAGTGTTATTGCATCCGCAAGACTATTAGTTTTATTGAGAATAGCCCCTCCTAGAGTGGGTAGCGTACCAGCACAAGTAAAGAAATCTTGAATAATACCTTTTCGAATAATATGACCGCTACCTATGCGGAACCTTTTTGTATGAGTGATAGTAGGTTCTTCATGGGTATCGTTATTAGCAAAGTCATTAGAATTCCCCTCATGATTATTACTATCCTTTTCAATGAAAACCTCTTTAGATTCAGACATGGTGACAACGAATCGATCTAGTGCACAAGCAAACAAAAAGCAAACGAAAAGACGAACGGAAGAAGGCCGAATAAAAAGGCAAATCTTTTTGGTATTTTCTGAAAATCGTTTTAGAAGTGGGGGAGAGGAAAACGAGAGGCAAATGCCAAATAATGTAAATGCAAGAGATGAGCTTGTGATGGGTACTTGGTAGGCTTGATGTAGATCTCCCTGGCAACGGCGCCATTAAATGGCAAGTTGACGGGAGAGTTCTTGTCTTGACTTGCTATGTATCCTCCCCAGCAACGGCGCCAGAAATCCTTCTTGCTACTTCTTGAGCTTGCGTTGGTTTTCCCTTGAAGAGGAAAGGGTGATGCATCAAAGTAGATAAGTATTTCCCTCAGTTGTTGAGAACCAAGGTATCAATCCAGTAGGAGATACAAGAAAGTCCCCAATCTTCGCACCTACACAAACAATCAAACACTTGCACCCAACGCTATAAAGGGGTTGTCAATCCCTTCACGGTTATTTGCAAGGATGAGATCTGATAGAGATAGATATAGAAGATTACTAAAACGAAAGTAAAACAAAAGTAAAAAGATTGCAGCAAAGTATTTTTGATATTTTTGGTTTATAGATCTGAAAATATAATATGGAAAATAGACCCGGGGGCCATAGGTTTCACTAGAGGCTTCTCTCATGAAGGAAAATAATACGGTGGGTGAACAAATTACTGTCGAGCAATTGATAGAAAAGCGAATAATTATGAAGATATCCAAGGCAATGATTATGCATATAGGCATCACGTCCGTGTCAAGTAGACCGAAACGATTCTGCATCTACTACTATTACTCCACACATCGACCGACTCCTGCCTGCATCTAGAGTATTAAGTTCATGAAGAAGAGAGTAACGCATTAAGTAAGATGACATGATGTAGAGGGATAAACTCAAGCAATATGATGAAAACCCCATCTTTTTATCCTTGATGGAAACAATACAAATACGTGCCTCGCTACCCCTACTTTGTCACTGGGTGAGGACACCGCAAGATTGAACCCAAAACTAAGCACTTCTCCCATTGCAAGAATTACCAATCTAGTTGGCCAAACCAAACCAATAACTCGAAGAGACTTGCAAATATATGAAATCATGCATATAAGAATTCAGAGAAGATTCAAATAATATTCATAGATAATCTGAACATAAACCCACAATTCATCGGATCTCGACAAACACACCGCAAAAGAGTATTACATCGGATAGATCTCCATGAAGATCATGAAGAACATGGTATTGAAGAACATAGAGAGAGAAGAAGCCATCTAGCTACTAGCTATGGACCCGAAGGTCTGAGGTAAACTACTCACGCATCATCGGAGGGGCAATGGAGTTGATGTAGATGCCCTCCATGATCGAATCCCCCTCCGGCAGATTACCGGAAAAGGCTCCAAGATTGGATCTCACGGGAACAGAGGCTTCCGGCGGCGGAAAAGTATTTTCGTGGCTCTTTTTGATATTGGGGGAATATTTGGGAATTTATAGGCCGAATAATAGGGTTAGGAGACTTGCTAGGGGGCCACAAGCCAGGGGGGCGCGCCCCCCTAGGGCGCGCCCTGCAGGCTTGTCGCCTCCCGGCTGGTCTCCTGCCTTCATCTCCAAGTCTGGCAGGTTTCTTCTGGTCCAAGAAAAATCATCGCGAATATTTTATTCCGTTTGGACTCCGTTTAATATTCCTTATCTGCAATAATCAAAAACAAGGAAAAAACAGAAACTGGCACTAGGTTCTAGGTTAATAGGTTAGTCCCAAAAATAATATAAAATAGCATATTAATGCATATAAAACATCCAAAACAGATAATATAATAGCATGGAACAATCAAAAAATTATAGATACGTTGGAGACGTATCAAGCATCCCCAAGCTTAATTCCTGCTCGTCCTCGAGTAGGTAAATTATAAAAACAGAATTTTTGATGTGGAATGCTACCTAACATATTTATCCATGTAATATTCTTTATTGTGGCATGAATATTCAGATCCGTAAGATTCAAAACAAAAGTTTAATGTTGACATAAAAACAGTAATACTTCAAGCATACTAACAAGGCAATTGTGTCCTTTCAAAATAACATGGCCTCAGAAAGCTATCCCTACAAAATCATATGGTCTAGCTATGCTCCATCTTCCCCACACAAAGTATTTAAATCATGCACAACCCCGATGACAAGTCAAGCAATTGTTTCACACCTTTTATGTTCTCAAACCTTTTCAACTCTTACGCAATACATGAGCGTGAGCCATGGATATAGCACTATAGGTGGAATAGAATATGGTGGAGGTTGTGACGAAAAAGGAGAAGATAGTCTCACATCAACTAGGCGTATCAACGGGCTATGGAGATGCCCATCAATAGATATCAATGTGAGTGAGTAGGGATTGCCATGCAACGGATGCACTAGAGCTATAAGTGTATGAAAGCTCAAAAAGAAACTAAGTGGACGTGCATCATGATGAAAAATTCCACTAGCTATATGAAGGTGACAAAATAGGAGACTCTCTATCATAAACATCATGGTGCTACTTTGAAGCACAAGTGTGGAAAAAAGATAGTAGCATTGTCCCTTCTCTCTTTTCTCTCATTTTTTTATTTGGTGGGCTTCTTTGGCCTCTTTTATTATTTGTAAAGTCCGGAGACTCATCCCAACTTGTGAGGGAATCATAGCTTCCATCATCCTTTTCTCTCACGGGACAATGCTCTAATAATAATGAACATCACACTTTTATTTACTTACAACTCGATACCTAGAACAAAATATGACTCTATATGAATGCTTCCGGTGGGATACCGGGATGTGCAACGATCTAGCATAGCAAATGACATCAAAAAACGGACTAGCCATGAAAACATCATGCTAGCTGTCTTACGATCATGCGAAGCAATATGAAAGTGATGGTGCATGTCATACTAAACGGAACGGTGGAAGTTGCATGGCAATATATCTCGGAATGGCTATGGATATGCCATAATAGGTAGGTATGGTGGCTGTTTTGAGGAAGGATATATGGTGGGTTTAATGCACCGGCGAAAGTTGCGCGGTACTAGAGAGGCGAGCAAAAGTGGAAGGGTGAGAGTGCGTATAATCCATGGACTCAGCATTAGTCATAAAGAACTCACATACTTATTGCAAAAGTCTATTAGTTATCGAAACAAAGTATTAGACGCATGCTCCTAGGGGATAGGTTGGTAGGAGTTAACCATCGCGCGCTCCCGACCCTCACACAAAGGATGACAATCATTAAACAAATTATGCTCCGACTTCGTTACATAACGGTTCACCATACGTGCATGCTACGGGAATCACAAACTTTAACACAAGTATTTCTACCAATCCACAATTACTCACTAGCATGACTTTAATATCACCATCTCTATATCTCAAAACTATATGCAAGGAATCAAACTTCTCATAGTATTCAATGCACTTTATATGAAAGTTTTTATTATATCCCTCTTGGATGCCCATTATATTAGGACTAAATTCATAACCTAAACCAATTACCATGCTGTTTAAAGAACTCTCAAAACAATATAAGTGAGGTACGAGAGTTTAATTATTTCTATAAAATAAAACACCACCATGCTCTAAAATGATATAAGTGAAGCACTAGAGCAACATTGCCTAGCTCAAAAGATATAAGTGAAGCACATAGAGTATTCTAATAAATTCACGATTAATGCATGTCTTTCTCAAAATATGTGTGCGTCAAGGATGATTGTGGCAAACTAAAAAGCAAAGACTCATATCATACAAGACGCTCCAAGCAAAACACATATCATGTGGTGAATAGAAATATAGCCTCAAGTAAATTTACCGATGGATTGAAGACGAAAGAGGGGATGCCTTCCGGGGCATCCCCAAGCTTAGGCTCTTTGGTATCCTTGAATATGGCTTGGGGTGCCTTGGGCATCCCCAAGCTTAGGCTCTTGCCACTCCTTATTCCATAGTCCATCAAATCTTTACCCAAAACTTGAAAACTTCACAACACAAAACTCAACAGAAAACTTGTGAGATCCGTTAGTATAAGAAAAATAAATCACCACTTTAGGTACTGTTTTGAACTCATTATTTATTTATATTGGTGTAATATCTACTGTATTCCAACTTCTCCATGGTTCATACCCGCCGATACAACCCATAGATACATCAAAATAAGCAAACAACACAAAGAAAACATAATCTGTCTAAAACAGAACAGTCTGTAGAAATCTATTAGACTTAGAATACTTCTGTAACTCCAAAACTTCTGAAAAATTAGGACAATCAGGGCAATTTGTATATCAATCTTTTTTAAAAATTTCAGACTCATTCGACGCTCTAGTGAATTTATAAAATTCCTGGACTGAGCGCAAAAGTTTCTGTTTTTCAGCAGAATCAAATCACAATCACCGTAGACCATCCCAAAGGTCTTACTTGGCTCAAACACTAATTAAAACAAGAAAACACAATTACTACAGAGGTAATAATGTGTAAAGCACTCAAAAATAGAAGCAAAAACAGAAACACAAAAGCATAAAATAAAATTGGGTTGCCTCCCAACAAGCGCTATTGTTTAACGCCCCTAGCTAGGCATAACGCAATAGATCTAGGTATTGTCATAATAGTAAGGGAGATCATCCATGCTCATCTCATACTCCCTTCTTTCAGCAGCAAGTTTCCTTTGTGGCAAGCAAAAATAATCAAAAGGGCTAAATTTAATAGGATAAGGATCCTTAAGATCAAGTGCGGGAGGGATAGGTTCCTCCTTCGGCCCCCTATAGTGTATAATCAATTCATCATTGTAAGCTTTCCTTTGGTGGAAAGTCATAAGCCTATCTCTTAATATAAACTCCAATCCGTTGTTTTGTATAGCAAAATTATCATTGAGTTCGGAAATCTTATCAACCAAAACCTCGGTAGGGACCCTTTTTCTCAAATTTTCATTATAGGTAACATAATCCGGAGATTGCAATCTCATTATTTCTTCTTGATTAAAAAGGATCTCCTCTATAGGGGGACATCCACCATTAATTTTATAATGAGCAAAAATTTCGCTAGCCTCTTTCATGATGAATCTAAACTCGTGGGCTAGAAATATAGTGGCGGCACGCTTAACGGAAGAATGCTGAATATTAGAAAACTCTAGAAAAATCCTTTGTATGCAAGGATGCATGTGAACGAATTGCCTCTCAAGTTCAATTATTAACAGTGTTATTGCATCCGCAAGACTATTAGTTTTATTGAGAATAGCCCCTCCTAGAGTGGGTAGCGTACCAGCACAAGTAAAGAAATCTTGAATAATACCTTTTCGAATAATATGACCGCTACCTATGCGGAACCTTTTTGTATGAGTGATAGTAGGTTCTTCATGGGTATCGTTATTAGCAAAGTCATTAGAATTCCCCTCATGATTATTACTATCCTTTTCAATGAAAACCTCTTTAGATTCAGACATGGTGACAACGAATCGATCTAGTTCACAAGCAAACAAAAAGCAAACGAAAAGACGAACGGAAGAAGGGCGAATAAAAAGGCAAATCTTTTTGGTATTTTCTGAAAATCGTTTTAGAAGTGGGGGAGAGGAAAACGAGAGGCAAATGCCAAATAATGTAAATGCAAGAGATGAGCTTGTGATGGGTACTTGGTAGGCTTGATGTAGATCTCCCTGGCAACGGCGCCATTAAATGGCAAAATGACGGGAGAGTTCTTGTCTTGACTTGCTATGTATCCTCCCCAGCAACGGCGCCAGAAATCCTTCTTGCTACTTCTTGAGCTTGCGTTGGTTTTCCCTTGAAGAGGAAAGGGTGATGCAGCAAAGTAGATAAGTATTTCCCTCAGTTGTTGAGAACCAAGGTATCAATCCAATAGGAGATACAAGAAAGTCCCCAATCTTCGCACCTACACAAACAATCAAACACTTGCACCCAACGCTATAAAGGGGTTGTCAATCCCTTCACGGTTATTTGCAAGGATGAGATCTGATAGAGATAGATATAGAAGATTACTAAAACGAAAAGTAAAACAAAAGTAAAAAGATTGCAGCAAAGTATTTTTGATATTTTTGGTTTATAGATCTGAAAATATAATATGGAAAATAGACCCGGGGGCCATAGGTTTCACTAGAGGCTTCTCTCATGAAGGAAAATAATACGGTGGGTGAACAAATTACTGTCGAGCAATTGATAGAAAAGCGAATAATTATGAAGATATCCAAGGCAATGATTATGCATATAGGCATCATGTCCGTGTCAAGTAGACCGAAACGATTCTGCATCTACTACTATTACTCCACACATCGACCGACTCCTGCCTGCATCTAGAGTATTAAGTTCATGAAGAAGAGAGTAACGCATTAAGTAAGATGACATGATGTAGAGGGATAAACTCAAGCAATATGATGAAAACCCCATCTTTTTATCCTTGATGGAAACAATACAAATACGTGCCTCGCTACCCCTACTTTGTCACTGGGTGAGGACACCGCAAGATTGAACCCAAAACTAAGCACTTCTCCCATTGCAAGAATTACCAATCTAGTTGGCCAAACCAAACCAATAACTCGAAGAGACTTGCAAATATATGAAATCATGCATATAAGAATTCAGAGAAGATTCAAATAATATTCATAGATAATCTGAACATAAACCCACAATTCATCGGATCTCGACAAACACACCGCAAAAGAGTATTACATCGGATAGATCTCCATGAAGATCATGAAGAACATGGTAGTGAAGAAAACATAGAGAGAGAAGAAGCCATCTAGCTACTAGCTATGGACCCAAAGGTCTGAGGTAAACTACTCACGCATCATCGGAGGGGCAATGGAGTTGATGTAGATGCCCTCCGTGATCGAATCCCCCTCCGGCAGATTACCGGAAAAGGCTCCAAGATTGGATCTCACGGGAACAGAGGTTTCCGGCGGCGGAAAAGTATTTTCGTGGCTCTTTTTGATATTGGGGGAATATTTGGGAATTTATAGGACGAAGAATAGGGTTAGGAGACTTGCTGGGGGGCCACAAGCCAGGGGGGCGTCCCCCTAGGGCGCGCCCTGCAGGCTTGTCGCCTCCCGGCAGGTCTCCTGCCTTCATCTCCAAGTCTGGCAGGTTTCTTCTGGTCCAAGAAAAATCATCGCGAAGATTTTATTCCGTTTGGACTCCATTTAATATTCCTTATCTACAATACTCAAAAACAAGGAAAAAACAGAAACTGGCACTAGGCTCTAGGTTAATAGGTTAGTCCCAAAAATAATATAAAATAGCATATTAATGCATATAAAAGATCCAAAATAGATAATATAATAGCATGGAACAATCAAAAATTATAGATACGTTGGAGACGTATCAGTGGCACCAACCGGGACTAAAGGGGGGCATTAGTCCCGGTTGGAGCCACCAACCGGGACTAAAGGTCTCTGTATATAAGCGGGAGTTGGGAAAATTTGCCAAAACACATCTGCAGTTCCGCCCCCGACGCCGGCGACCACCTCGACGCCGCCAGGTTGGCCGAGCTCGCCGTTGCCTCCGAGCCATCCCCGAGCCCGCTCTTCGTCGCCGGACCTCCCCGCCGTCCTCGTTGCCGGACTTCCTCGCCCTCATCCCCGAACCTTCTCCTCGTCGCCGCCCCCGACGCCGTCCCCGAGCCCTGCCCGACGCCGTCACCTCGTCGCCGCCCCCGACGCCATCCCCGAGCCCTGCCCGACACTGTCGCCTCGCCGTCGCCCCCGACGCCGTCCTCCTCCCGACGCCTCGCCGTCGCCCCCAACGCCGTCGCCTCGTCGCCGCCCCCGACGCCGTCGCCTCGCCGTCGCCCTCGCCCCCGACGCCGTCCCCGAGCCCTGCCCGACGCCATCGCCTGCCGTCGCCCCCGACGCCGTGGGTACTGTCAAAAGAATTGGGGATAATATAGCTCCTTTTTGCAAATCAAAGAACAATTTTTTTGCATTAGAGTTCATTTTGTCTTTGCTATGTTTCTGCCATGCCATGCTATGTTTGTTGCATCAAATATGCATGAGATGTTAGATGGATAGATAGATATGTTTAGATGGATGGATGGATGTATATATATAGAAAATTAATGCAAGGAGCATCCTATAGGTGCAAAGAAGACACTTTGTTCCAATAATCATAATAATGTAACAAAGAGAGGTGCTTATCTGTTTTCATACATCGGGTTCCTCCAAGGCAATGCCTTTACCCGTGGCCTTGGATTTAGACATATTCAAATCGAGAGCAAGGGAGCCCGGCCAGTGAGGGTGCGAGGTAAGGCAGTATCAATCACTAACAGTGGGCACGAGAATCCCCCTCTAAAGCTGCATTTTGCATGAGGAGAGAGAGCGAGAGGGGGGAGCTAGGGGATGGCCGGAGAGGGGATAAGATATTCACCCTCAAGAGCGGAATTATGTTGCACGGAGGAAGGAGGGAGGGGAGGAGGAAGAAGACGGCGAGAGTTGGTGAGTGGCGGCGGTGGAGCTAGCGTGGTGGGGTGGTCGAGTCCTTGTACGGCGTCGGCCACGCCATGGTCGGCCACGCCATGGTCTTTGCTATGTTTCTGCCATGCCATGCTATGTTTGTTGCATCAAATATGTATGAGATGTTAGATGGATAGATAGATATGTTTAGATGGATGGATGGATGTATATATATAGAAAATGTTGATATGATGAATTTTTTTTTGTTCATAGAATTTTTTTGTCCATGTATGTATATATATGTATAGATGGATGGATTGATGTATATAGAATATGTTGTGATTAAGCCTATGTTTGCCACTAATCCATCTCTCATGGTTGTATATTGCCACGTTGTAATATTTGCAGAAACTATGGACGACATAGACTTAGAAAAAGAAGAGTTGTTGGGGGATATAATCCGCGACGGAGGTGATATCGATCTCAACTGCTTGTCGTTTCTCAACGAAACCGATGGTGAGGAAAGAGAGGATGTCGGCTCTGGTGAGGAGGAAGGAGATCATGACGGCTCCAGTGATCGAACTGCGAACGAAGGAGATCATGACGGCTCCGGTGATCGAATGGAGAAGGGAGCCATAATTGCTTCAAAGTCCGGCGAGGTATATATTAATTAATCCTCTGTTGACTAGATGCATTAATTTTTTTTGTATGTACATATATTAACGCTTCTTTCTTCTTTTAATTAGCCATCGGGATCGAGGTCCACTTCGGTAAGGAGACGAGGCCCGATGAGAAGGTTGGACGCGGAAGAAAGGTTCACGATCGAAGAAGTCTCTCCAGAAGGCCAACCAATTGCTCCCTACCAGACCAAGAACAAATTTATACATCAGTGCGGAGTTATTGTTAGGGACATCGTTCCGATCAGCTGCCAAGAATGGAATAAGAAGAAGGACCCTCAAGTTCCTTATGTCAACGATAGACTGGAAGATGATCTTTGGACCAATCTGATGAGAAATTTCAGCCTACCGCCAGAGGAAGATCCGAATAACCCAGTTATACAGCGAAAGGTCGGGGCGTTTGCTCTTAAGAAGATGGCAGAACTATTCAAGAACTGGAAGAAAGTATTGAATAGGAAGTTTGTCGAGAAAGACAAGACTCCAGAATTCAAAGGTCAATATGAGAAGATGAGAGATCACTGGCCCGCATTTGTGGCCTACAAGAAATCGGAGAAGGCTAAGAACAGGTCACTTACAAATAAGAAAAATGCCGCAAGGAAGGAGTATCACCATGTTACGGGGTCAGGTGGCTACAGCAAAGCCCGGCCTACGTGGGACAAAGCTGAGCAAGACCTGCTTGCTAAAGATGTCCAACCAGCGACATTGCACTGGCCAGATCGGGCAAGGACTTGGTTCTTCGGGGTTGGGGGAACTTTGGACCCAGAAACAGGGAAGTGTGTCTGGACGAAAGCTCAACTTGCAATACCCATCACAAAGCTTGAGGAAGCAATCAAGGAAGCGTTGGAAGGGAAGTTCATTCCCGACAGAGAGAAGGACGAGCTGTCAAAGGCCCTCGGGAATCCTGAACACCCTGGACGAACACGAGGCACATCAGGCTCCGTTCCGTGGAAGGTTGGGTTTCCCGACAGCACTGGTTACAGAAGCCGACAGAGAAAGAAGAAAGAGGAAGCAAGCGAAATGCAAAAGATGAATGAAAGATTAGCAAAACTAGAGGCACTTGAGAGCTAGCGAGCTACCAGCCAACCATCTCAGCGGCACGAAGATCCTTCATTGGAGACTAACCACGATGCTACCCCACCATCTCAGCGGAGAAGCAGCGTGGCTTCCACTGAGCTCGTTCATCCTGATAGCACGGCTCCTCGCTACCCCATGGATGGTATCACGAATAATGAACATTGTGTGCTAATGGCAAAATGTCATAACCTGACCTTGAAGGCGGCAGTCGGCTATGTCTTACCTCCTCGACCTGATGCAACTTTCCATTGCACTCCGGTTCCAGCTGGCTTTGCTATTGTCGGGGTGGATGAAATAATGGACGGATTTGATGGGCTGGAGCTTGAGTATGCTACAGGTGAAGGGGAGCTTCTTCTTCGATATGCCTTAAGGACTACCTGTCTATGGAGAAAGGAACACATCGTGCTTCCATACTGGACGCCGCCTCAGCAGACTCAGGCGGAGGAGGCCCCGGTGCCTGAGTCGTCTCTGGTGCGTCAGCCGTCTCCGCTGCCTGAGTCGTCTCCGGCGCGTCAGCCGTCTCCGCCGCATTAGCGGACTCCGACGGAGGAGGCCCCTCAGCAGAATCCGCCTCCGCCTCAGCTGTCTCCGCCGCGTCATCGGACTCCGCCTCCTCTGCCGCCTCAGCAACATCGGAAGAGAGCCGCCGCCGCTCCGGCGGCTAGCAGCAGTACGAAACAAAGGAGATTTAGATACGGCCCAAGCCTCAAGGCTCTTCCCAAGTTACCCTACGAGAGGTCTGAGGAGGAACTCAACGAGATTGTGGATGCCGAAGTGAAACGTCAGCTTGCACCGAAACGCCCACCTCAAGAGGAGAAAATAGATCCGGTGAAAGCGAAGCGAACTCTGGAGGCCCTTAGGCGACCACCACCGCCTCCGCCGCCATCAAACTATGACCGATGTATTCAAAAGACACATGATCAAGCAAGGCGGTCGGGAAGCTTAGGTAGCAGTGGCTCAAGAAGTGGGAAAACAATTCCCTAGCTCGACGAACAAGGACTGCAATCGTGTCCTCCGCTCAAGGTGGTTACCGATATCACTAATGATCCAGAGAAAGCGGCCACTGGTCTTGCTATCGCTGCTGCTGATTACTTACCCGACTCGGTGCAGTTTGAAAAGGCTGAGGTAGTACAAACCTTAAAATACGCGAACGGGAAGCCTCTCGTCACACGTGAGGAGCTCGACCATCTACCAACGATGATGCGACGATTGCATGAATGGTACTTGAAAGCCTGCAAGGACGGGAACGACAATATCTTCGTGGGAATTAAAGATGAGCACTTCTTCAATGGAGAGCAGGTGTTGTTCGTTGAATTTGAAGAAATATTTCAGTTATACAATCAAAAGGAACTCGACAAAACTATCGTCAGTTGCTATTGTCTGTAAGTATTTTCTCTGTAATTAAGTCTCTAGCTTAGCTCGTTCATTGCATGTATTAATTATCCT
The DNA here is from genome assembly GCA_039707655.1 of Elymus sibiricus. Taxonomy (NCBI): domain Eukaryota; kingdom Viridiplantae; phylum Streptophyta; class Magnoliopsida; order Poales; family Poaceae; genus Elymus; species Elymus sibiricus. Next base: position 40,694,744 of record CM077665.1, on the reverse strand, counting down.
CACACTATATTATGTAGATTGAAGATCCTCGAATGCAAACAACAACAAATCTATGACATTGGGTTCATTGACCCAAATTTCATAAATGAACGTACGTTAAAAGATTTTCCCGCCGATATAGAGAAAAACTTGCTAAATGCATTACTTGGACAACAAACCAGAAAGGAAATACTATTTCCTTATAACTTCAAGTGAGTGTTACTATCTTGTGCACATTCTGTTTCGCTTACTCGAGGTTAAGTGCAATTAACGAGTTATGCGTGCGCAGTTTCCACTTTATTCTGCTAGACATTCAGCTTGAAGAGGGAAAAATAACTGTCTTGGACTCGAGACGTAAAGACCCTAAGGAGTGGACGAACATGAGGCAAATGCTTCAGAAGTAAGTTCAATCATTATCGCACCATATCGGCAACTTTCGTTCATTTTCTGATATCAAGTAATCATTTTCTTTGCCGGGCAGGGTTTGGAAAAAGTTCACCAAAAAGGTTAAGGGTGTCAGCTGGAAACCGGAGCTGCAATTTGTACACCCCAAAGTAAGTACTACTCTAGGACCGCGCATCTCTCATTGATGCTAGTTTCAATACCATTATCATGCTTGGTTATCATTTTGATTGAACTATATTCTCGTAAAGTGCTTGTTGCAGGCACCCGGGACTAATTTATGTGCCTACTACGTTTGCGAGTTCATTAGCCACTCGACCTCTGAGCGGGGCTGGGACATATCTTTACAACAATTTGAAGTACGTAAACAATATTCACATTTTTATTTTATTACCATCAATTGTGTTGAGTTTCATTCATATATTGACCCCCTTCTTTAAATTAGATCTGGCAGAAGCGGGACGAACTCCTACCAACTGATCGCATACGAGCAATTCAAGAGGAATTGGCGGGATTCTTTGTTGATCATGTCATACCTAAACATGGAGAATACCATCGGGAGATGATATGCGATGTTGGCAATTACTTCCTACGTAAAGAAATATAAGAGCATTTAGATCACTAAAATAGTGACCTAAACGCTCTTATATTTGTTTACAGAGGGAGTAGATATTAAGATCGTAAGAGATGTTATATTGTATATATTATATGTAATAGCGTCGAATAGATTTACGAAAACTTGTTGCATTGTTCGACTAAGCACGGAGAAAGAGAGGTCACTTCTTCTCTCTATATATTGATCATGACGATGTTGTGTAATGGCGTTCTTTCATTTCTATATGTAGTAGCTAGCGTCGAGTTGAATGAAAAGCATAAAATAAAAATGGTAAACACAAAAATAAAAGGGGGAAACACAATATGAAAACCGCTAAACCCTCCAAAACCCCTAAACCCCTCCTCTCAAAAAAAAAAAAAAAACCAAGCGCCTGGCAGCTGCTGACGCGTGGCTGCCTTTTAGTCCCGGTCGGTGTTACCAACCGGGACTAAAGGTCCTCCTGCCTGGGCGCCCCACCGCGGCCACGTGGAGCTCCTTTAGTCCCGGTTCATAGGCCAACCGGGACTAAAAGTGACGGGCATTAGTCCCGATCGTTTTGTCCCAGTTGTAGAACCGGGACTAAAGGCCCTCTGGAACCGGGACTGTTGCCCTGTTTTCTACTAGTGTAAAGACCCACCGGTACATAATTATTTGAAGCACCATATACACATACTTCTGCGAAATATTCTTTATCTAAGGAATTTTATCATGAAGTTGGGGCCTACTTGAATTTTAACTTAAAATTTGGTGGACTTTGTTGTAAAGAGTGATGAACTTTTCATTTTTAGTGTAAAGTGTTAAATAACAAGTTTCAGGAGTTGAAGAACTTTCTGAATACTAGGTCTGCACTTTGTCAGAAATATTAAAGTACTTTGCTAGAAAATCTATTTGAAACTGAAGAGCTATATAAACAGCTTTTCCGAACTTTGCTAGAAACAGTGAAGAACTTTTCATTTTTGTTGTTTCAGTCATTTCAATTAGATTAAATATTTCACTCAAAAAATTCAAACTAGTCCAAATATATTCAACATTGGTCTTGTTCTAAAGGTCTTCGCGTCCGAGGTTCAAATATATAAAAATAAGTAAAATTGAAATATCGATTTAGAAGATATAAATGATTTAAGGTTAAAAAGGGGTAATAAAAGGATGGATTTGTTTGGGAGATAGAAGAGCGAGGTACAAGCAACCTGTTGATTTGACGCGCACGCGGAATGATTGATTTGACGTGCATGATGGATGGATGGACCTGATCTGGGTTGCGCGGGCAATGAGTTAGATAAAATCCACACTCAATACAAACACTATACACATGCAATGGGCCCGCACATACGCATCTCAAAGTAAATGTAAGGTGGATCGTTCAGCGGTAGCTACCAGCACCGGTAAAAACTAAAAAGAGCTTTCTGCACCGTTCACGCAGCAAGAGTGTTGTCGCCGTTTCGCCGGAAACGGCCGCCCTTTCGCGTTGCCGCGCGCGCATGCATGCTGCGTGCGTGCGTGCGTGCGTTGTCTATCCCACGACCCACGTGGCCGGCGGGCTCGTGCACCTCGCGCTCGCTGAGAAGATCAGCAAATGATCCCGCCACCACATGCAGGGGCACCACCGATCTCCTCCAGTTGACTTCTTGGGGCGCGCGCACCTCATCGTCGTCGTCGACTCTCCATGGATCGATTTGTATAAATTCCATGGCGGGCGACCGGAGATATATAGCAGCCCATAAACCCCAGCTGGGAGAGCCTGACACCACCGGCCGGCGAGGCGAAAGAAGATGGGGAGAGGAGCCGGCCGCGCTCTGCTGCTCGCCGTGGCGCTCCTCCTCGCGGTGCACACCACGCCGGCGTCGGCTCTCACCAAGGCATGCATCCATGCAACCCTCCCGCCCTCTCCATTCTCATCTTGCTACTACTTGCTCAAGTTGGACGCTAACGAATTTTAGTTTCTTGCATCAATATGTGCATATGCAATGCAGTCTTACTTGGTGATGGCCGGCCTCTTGGTCCGCTCTGCTCACTCCAATCACCAGCCAGTAAGCTCTCTAGACTACCCAACACATGCTACTCCTCCTTGGTTTTAAGCTAGCTATACGTGCCTAATGAACTGCCTAAAAATTGCACGCAGGTTCCGGATATTCTACACCTTCGAACAAATCAACGGGATCGGGCTGCAGATCAACATCGATTTCGTACCAGCCCTCAAACGTAATTAAGCTGGCTTAGTATAGTATATGATTATCTATTTATTTCGAGTACCTCCATCAAGCAGGCATTTTATTCATTTGGGCACACATGCAATCAGAAAGTGAGGGATTACATGCGGGCATCAAAATCATGAACAGCTGTTGATTAATCTGTTTGGGGCACATATGTTCAGTGCTCCCAGGGGTACTGGTGATCCAAGACAAGCTCCGCGAGGTCCAAACGACCCACTCTTGGGGGTTCCTCGGGCTCGAGGGATCAGACGGCAAGCCGATCAACGAGTGGGAGAACTTTGCCAATTTCGGCGAGGGAGTCATCATCGCCAATGTCGACACGGGTATAAAACATATCTCATTCTCCTATTTGTATAACTTTAGCCTTCTGGTTTCGCTATTTCCGCTAGTTGTCGATAACCACTATAGGATTCGCGCAACCATATATAAGACGAAGATGAGAAATGCAGCGTCAGATGACAACAAATATCGACCAAGAAATAATTATTTTGTTTCCGAATCAAATATATCACGTGAGTACACGTGGATACGCTTTGACGTGCAGGGATTTTTTCTAATAATTAATGAGCACCATGTCCCATGACTCTTAATTATCCCTGGAATCCCCACTCATTTTTTTTTCATCCCGGGAGTCTGGAGATGCATTCCCAGGGTAACATGGGGAATCATATCTGCTGGCACCACGATATGCTTCAAAACAGAATCAAACCAGAGTACACAATAACATGTATTTTTCTCGTTCCGTTTTTTAACACTACACTAGTGTCATAAAACGTCGAACATGCAAATTGTGGTGTTCAAGTCAACTCAAATCTTGCAAAGAGATCCACTTGTACACATGAAAATTGCAGTGTCAGAGCAAATCTAACAGAATCATCAAAAGCATCCAAACTTCATAATAATCACCATTCAGGGCATGCAGCAAAAAAAAACAGCTTTAGTAGACATATCGGCTAATTGCCATGCATTATTCAGCGCCCTCTATATCTGGCCTCTCACCATGCATTATCAACATGTATTCAGCAGCCAATTTCTCGATCGCACTCCATCCAACAAAATTATGTGGCACAAAGAAAAATTTCACATGGCCAAACCACATATGGGGATGGAAGGGATATCGGGGAAAAGATGTCCCATTGATGAATGGGTCCCATGAGGGAAATGGAATTTGGACGCTGAAGTATTTCGACTCGGAGTTTGCGCGTCGTCTGGCGAATCTCCAAATGTATATGGAGCGTGCTATGACGACTCTCCTAGAGATGTGACGACTCTTGATAGAGTTGCCCTTGCTTACCAATAGGAATACAAATTGATGGATGTTAGGGTAGCCTCTGGCACTGGTTGTCTTTGGGGATTTTTACTTTGTTTGATTGAACTAGTTAGGATGGGAGGGTACTCTTTAGGTAACCCATATGCATGCCTACTTACCAACACCAATTCTGACCTGATGCTGACATGCATATTTTTTTCGCACGCATGTACGAAGGTGTATCGCCGACATCTGCAAGCTTCAGGGACGACGGTAGCTTGCCCAAACCGTCGCGCTGGAATGGTGGATGCCAAGGCTACTCCGGCTGCAACAAGTAATTACCAATATTTATCTCATTTGGCTATAGGCATGTTAGCCTTAGTTATTCTCTGGTAGATGTATGTGATGCTTGTATGGAACCTTGTATGCAACTATTATGTGGTTTTCTTAATGAAAATGGGGGAAACCCCTTTCGCTAAAAAGAAAGTAATTACCACTATCCATCGGACGCAGCTCACTCGGACGATATTTACAAGGTGTCTTTATATTTCATGATTAAATTTTGACAGTAATATAGCTGACATAATCATGAAAATTATACAGTCGGAAACTATATTTTCAATATGATTTGAATTGTATTGTATTAACTGTTGTAAACTTGTAATACATTATCCACATTTCTTCGTTGGCGGCATACAAATAAGGACAGAGTGAGAAAAAAAAGAAGGTAAACCTAGCATTCCACTGACACAGTGCACGGAATGCAGCAAGCTGATCGGCGCGAGGCTGTTCAACGAGGGCATCAAGGCGATGAGCGCGGAGGAGGGAGGTGTCAACGGGCAGCATCTGGACGAGACCGATCTGAACTCGCCGTGGGACTTCGTGGGGCACGGCACGCACACGCTGTCCACGGCGGGGGGCAACCTCGTCCCCGGCGTCAGCGCCTTCGGCCGCGGGACGGGCACGGCCAAGGGCGGCTCGCCGCGGGCGCACGTGGCGTCGTACAAGGCGTGCTTCGAAGCGGGGTGCTCCGACCTGGACATCCTCATGGCCATACTCACGGCGGTGGACGACGCGTGGACGTGCTCTCGCTCTCCGTCGGCGCCCCGGCCGCGGACTACCTCTCCGACGTCATGGCGATTGGCACGGCCTACGCGGTCACCCAGTTGGTCGTCGTCGTCGCGGCAGCCGGCAACGATGGCCCGGGGGCAGGCTCGGTCACCAATGTGGCTCCCTGGATGCTCACGGTGGGCGCGAGCACCATGGACAGAATCTTCCCCGCCGATGTCGTCCTCGGTACCAAGACTATCACGGTAACAACGGATATCAACTTGGGACTCCAGCTCTTGTTACAACTGTGTCGTCGCAGAGTAATGGAAATTGCTGATTTGCAGGGACAAAGTCTATCAAACAGCACCCTGCCTGCCAACCAGCCATTTGCGATGATCAGCGGGGAGAAGGCCAATGCTGCAGGCCAAGCAGTAGCCAACTCGTAAGATCCTTTTTAATATTGGGAAGCCAGCTCTAAATTAAGATCATGTGCAGATTTTTCCGACAAAGAAGATCGTGTTCAAGATAGTATAGCTGTTGAAATATATTGCCCGCCTCTCACTTCTTTTCATCAATTCGGACATTTGAAACAGAGCATGAATTCAATAATACCCACAAGTTTCGAATAGAATTGTTGGTAAGATGTGCACATATTGCGTGCAGGGTGTTGTGCCTACCGGGCTCCCTGGACCCTGCCAAGGTGGCGGGCAAGATAGTTGTGTGCACAGGATCAAGAGGCCGAGCCGCCAAGGGGCAGGTGGTGAAGCAGGCCGGCGGCGTCGGCATGGTGCTCTGCAACGACGCCGCCAGCGGAGCCAGCATCATCACCGACCCGCATATCCTCCCGACGGCTCACTGCTCCTACTCCCAGTGCCAGGAGATCTTCAACTACCTCCAGTCCACCGGGTAAGCTAGCTACATTACATGTAGTTACTGATCCATGGATGCATCATGCATGGGACTAATCCAACGCCGATGGCCGGCACTACAATAGGTCGCCGACGGGTTACATCAAGACGAGGGACACAGAGGTGGGTGTGAAGCCGTCGCCGGTGATGGCGGCATTCTCATCCCGTGGGCCCAACACCATCACCCCTCAGATCCTCAAGGTTCAAAGATAGAAAGATACTCACTCCATGAACGTTCAACACGTATTATGTTACTCACCATGGGTATATTGCAGCCTGACATCACGGCACCAGGCGTGGGCGTGATCGCCGCTGTAAGCGAAGAGGTCTCGCCGACCGGCCTGCTTTCCGACGGCCGCCGTGTCCCCTACGGCGTAATGACTGGCACCTCCATGGCGTGCCCGCACGTGGCAGGCATCGCCGGCCTTCTCAGAAAGAGGTACCCCAAATGGAACCCAAACATGATCTATTCGGCCATCATGACCACCGGTACGCAATTCCGCCATCATCCTTATCTAATTTCTCACTGTAAACTAATACTCCCTCCGCCCGGAAATACTTGTCAAAGAAATGGATGTATCTAGATATATTTTATTTCTAGATACATCCATTTTTATTTATTTCCCCGACAAGTAATTCCGGACGAAGGGAGTAGTGAACAAATCCCATGTGCTTAACAAAATGTGCTTGCACAGCCAACAGGGGAGCCAACGACTACAACGCTATCCGGGACGAGTCGGGTAGGGCCACCACGCCGTTCAGCTACGGCTCGGGCCACGTGAACCCGACCAGGGCCCTGGACCCGGGCCTGGTGTATGACACCACGACGCACGACTACGCCAACTTATCTGCTCCATGAGGCCAACCGACACCCAGGGCCTGCTCCCGGCCCCCCTCCCGCTCCAGCTCGAGGAACTGTGGACCCTGCTCATCCGCGTGTTCCGCGGCGCCGACTCCGACCCGTTCAAGTGCAGCAAGGACAACAACCACCCCGAGGACCTCAACTATCCGTCCATCTCCGCGCCCTGCCTGCCCTCCTCCGGCAGCTTCACCGTGAGGCGTAGGGTGAGGAACGTGGGCGGCGGGGCGGCGTCGTACACCGTCAGCATCACGCAGCCGACCGGGGTGACGGTCACCGTGAACCCTAGCATATTGAGCTTTGACGGTAAGAATCCAGAGGAGGAGAAACACTTCACGGTGACACTGCAAGTCCACAACCCCGTCACGGCTGCTGGCTACGTGTTCGGCGGCTTCGAGTGGTCGGATGGGAACCACCGGGTCTGGAGCCCCATCGTGGCCACCACCAAGTGCGGCTAGCATTTTTAGCCAATCCGTACCAGCAATAAATTGAGGAGATTGCCTATTCAAACAATATAGTTCTACATATTTGTAGGCTACTCAGGTAATGTGATTAATAAAATAGAGTGCAATAGAAATGTGGTCCAAATAACCATGTTTCCGTTATAAGAGAAATGGTTGGGAAAGTTAAATCTCTGCAATTAATTTGGGAGCACGTCAATGTAATCTATCTTTTGCCTAAGTTCTGTATTTTCTATTTTGTGGTGTGTGTGTGTAGGCCATAACCCTAAACCGGTCGAAAGATTAGTGGGATTTCCCACAAAAAAGAAAGAAAGAAAGATTGGTGGGATAACTCCCCTCACCCCTCACCACCTTTGGATTTTCGCTCTGGAGCCCACTCATAATTAACCACATGCCTCCACCTCAGTTGGTAATTTATCTTCTCTCTTTCTAGAAAATTGGATGCTCAAACGCGAAAAGAAAACAATTTTTGGAAGTTCACAATTTCAAAAGTTTAAATTTGAAATTTTAAGTTCCGTAAACGTTTAACTTTTGCTAAAGAGTGTGCCACCATGTTTGCCCTTCTTGGACAGTGAACAAAAGAGACTGATCCAATCCTCTGCGCTATATGGAAGCAATCAACAATGATAGCTGTATATGGATTGAGTATTTCAGCCAGCCCATTGTAGGCATTAATAAGCTCTAGGCAATCAGATTAAAAAACAACACGTGAGCATCCCAGTTCGTCCGCAAGTATCATTCCATTTTTTCACAGGGATTGAAGGAGCATCGAGCACATGATTAAATAAGAAAGAGCCAACTGACATCGTCCATATAACATGCATCAACATTAATATTATACACATTTAGCTCTAGTTTGATCCATTTTAGCAACCTTGGTTTGCTCATCATCAATCGACCTAGCTGAGCTAGCTACGATTGCATGTATCGCCAATGCAGATCTTGGCGGGCTAGAGATCCCAATACCCTTAACAACTTCTCTCCTTTACCACCAAATATACCATGCACCCACAATGATAGACTCATGTAGACCGAGATGATGACTAGTTGGTGACCGCCAGCGTTGGTCCTTGAGTAAGTTTTCAAAAACGAACCTGCCAGATCTATCAGTTTCAAGTTCTTGATCAATCGCCTCGTTTAGCCCCAGAGCTCTCCAAACTTCTCTAGCTCTTGTGCATGTGAACCTTAGATGGCGAATATCCTCTGCACCCCTTGGCAAATAGGACACTATCCAGGAATATCTCGATTTGCTAGCGTTGAGAAGCCTGAAATGATTCCATGCAGAGCTTTCCAACCCAAAATTTTGATTTTACTTGGAACGCTAAGTTTCCAACGGATGTCCTAGACATGATTGCTAGTGAAAGGACCATCATCTGCAGAAAGTAGTTTTGAGCATTAACGCTACCACCGGTAGCCGTCCTCTCGTTCCTTTCTCTCCCACAGTCCCACACACAGGCGATTAGAGTTCCCTTGCCTCCCATCACTGCCATCGCCGATCAACATTGCTTCTGTGGTCTTCGGGCCATGGAGGCGGGGTGGATCTCGGCCCCCGTCGGCGGGAGGGCTCTGTTTTCCTGGTTTTAGGGTTAAGGTTGATGACTCTCAGGTGGTGGGGGCGGCGTCGTGTCCAATATGGTCTTCCCGGCTTCAGCCTCATCTCAGCGGCGACATCAAGAAGCTTGTGGGAGTGGTGTGGTTCTTGAGGACTTCTTCTAGCTATGGGGGTCTCTGGATCGTCAAGGAGCTTCATCGGCGGTTCTTCATCTCCAGGACGGATGTGGTCATCTTGACCTTCGGCGACTTCCCGTCCACATCCAACAACGCCAGGCCGGCTCAGGGAGGAGTGGCAGCGGCGGCACGCCGTCGACACGGTCTGGATGTTGAAGACGAAAGGCATCTCAAGGATTTCATTGTAGTTTTTTTTAGGTGCTTTGTACTGTCCGGTGTTTAATTTAATGCCAGGGTCCTATTCGCAAAAAGAAACGTTACCTACCAGTAACACATCCGCCGTTTGTTTGTGCCTTAAGATCTGTGTGGCCTGTCATCTGTTTATTCTCACTTTTCTACTATACAAAACCTATACATCATGAAATACATCTGGAGAATCCTAAATACACAAAGTACTACCTTTTATCAGTCTAATTGGACCCATAGTACTACTTTTTATCTAGCAAGAACGCTCATTCATTTGTCTTCTCTCTCTCTCCCTTGCAAACAAATGCATGGATTTATTTCATCTTAGTCAATTAAAAACCTTTATATCTTTTAAACCATAAGTTCGTTTTTAAAATAATTTTTATATTTAAATGTCTGGCGTCAAGACCTTTAGAGCTAGATCAATCTTGGATACATTTCAAAGTTTTTAAATTTCAATGTTTCACATTTCATATGTGGAACAAACCTATTTCACTTAAAAATATGAAACAAACATTTTCAATAGAGATACGTGAAACCAACCTGTTTCACTCGAAATCCATATTAACCAAAATATGAAACTGAAATGACAACTCTATGAAACTTATTACTTGGAAATGTATAACAATTTATTTCAAACATGTGAAATGTGTTTTCTTAATATGAAATTTAAATAGATGTGAATTTTGTAAAATAAGCTAGTGAAAAGTGAAATGTAGCTTCTGAAAGTGAAAAACAATATGAAACTGAAATGTCAACTTGTGAAACTGATTTTTAAAAATGTGTAATAATTTATTTCAGAAGAGTGAAATATGTCATTTCAAAAATTTGCAATTGAAATAGATATGATTTTTATGAAACAAATCGGTGAAAAGTTTTAAAAAAAGTAAAATATGTTATTTCAATAATATGCAATTGAAATAGATGTGATTTTTGTGAAACAAGCCAGTGAAAAGTGAAATGTAGGTTCTGAAAATGAAAAACAATAAGATACTGAAATGTAAACTTATGAAACTGATATTTGGAAATGTGTAACATTTTTTTAGAAATGTGAAATATGTTTCTTCAAAACTGTGAAATTGAAATAGTTGCGATTTTTGTGAAACAGGACATTGAAAAGTGAAATTTATGTTCTGAATTGTGAAATGTAGGTTTTGGATTGTAAAACAGTAACCATAGTTTAGCATTGTGAAAGTGATTATTTCGAAATGTGAAATGTATGTTCAAATTTAAATTCTTTAAAAAATAGCCAATACTGGTCTCATTTTAAAGGTTTGGAACGAGGAGTTCAAATATATAAAAAGTTTCAAAAACAGAAATATATCTTAAAAGATATGGATGATTTAAATTAGTCAAAGTGAAACAAAAGGTTGGATTTATTGCATGGGAGAAGAGAGAGATTGGGTCTGCCACACTGCTGCCAGTTCTGCATGTAAAGTACACCAGTGATGGGTAGCTGCTGAAATACCAATATTTACAAACTAAGAAAAAAATTATATAATGAATAAGTAAATATACGGTGTGAGGTGTTGCTAGCTGACTGGCTAGGCAGGTGCCGGTAGGTACCGGCACCGCACAATTTTTCATTTTACCATCATCTGAACCTTTGAGGCGCGCAACAAACTGTTGCGTCCATTCGTTGTAGTATCCTAATCTAACCGGAAAATTATAAGACTTTGTGTTATGCCAAGCAGCAAAGTGATGCCTCCATTCGGTGTTTGCTCTCAGGGGTATTCTCAGAATCCTTTCAACATCTGCCGAGACGAAATTATCTGTGATTATATCCTCATCCCAATCTCCTGTTGATGGGTTTATAAGATCCTCAACAGTTTGGAGAAGGCACTGACCCTTCCCTGTAATAACCTTCCTTGAAGGGCTACTTGGTACCCAGTGATCAGCCCATATGTTAATTTTATTCCCTGGTCCAACTCGCCAAATATGCCTTTTCTTGAAGGTTTGTAGGCCACCAAAAATGAAGATCCCTTTTTCTGCCCTCCCTCTTTCTTTGCTTGTTGCCTTGGCTCAAGAGTACCTACTAATTAATTAATTAACAGGCCAGTCCAAGATTAAAGGAACAAGCCAGTTAAAGAAGCACTGCCATTGCACCCTACTGCCACCGAGTCCAAGATTAAAGGAACCTGCAGCAGCACCATTGACGCAGCAAGAGTGTTCTCGCCGCCGGAAACGGCGGCCCTTTGGCGTTGCCGCGCGCGCATGCATGCTGCGTGCGTGCGTGCGTTGTCTATCCCACTTCCCACGTGGCCGGGCTCGTGCACCTCGCGCTCGCGGAGAAGATCAGCAAATGATCCCGCCACCACATGCAGGGGCACCACCGATCTCCTCCAGTTGACTTCTTGAGGCGCGCGCACGTTGTCGTCGTCGTCGACTCTCCATGGATCGATCTGTACAAATTCCATGGCGGGCGACGAGAGATATATAGCAGCACCACAGAAACCCCAGATGGGAGCCTGGGACCATCGTCCGGCGAGGCGAAATAAGATGGGAAGAGGAGCCGGCCGCGCTCTGCTGCTCGCCCTGGCGCTCCTCCTCATGGTGCGCGCCACGCCGGCGTCGGCTGCCCCCAAGGCATGCGTGCAATCCTCCCGCTCTCTCCATTCTCATCATTCATACCCTACGTTGGAGAGACTAACGAAGTAGTAATTTCTTGCAATGCAGTCTTACTTGGTGATGGCCAGCCAACGGCCGGCCTCTTGGTCCGCTCTCCTCACTCCAATCACCAACCAGTAAGCTATCTAGCTAGACTACCGTGCATCTTCTTCAGAATCAAGCTAGAAGCCTACTAACTACTTGCGTAAAACCCGAATGCAGGTTCCGGATATTCTACATCTTCGATCCCATCAACGGGATCGCGTTGCAGATCGACAGCTTTTTCGTACCAGCCCTCAAACGTAAGCACACTAGTATGATTCGTGTATATATATGGTGAATCCCCTATACTCGTGCTGTGTTGATTATGAATCACTGTTGATTAATTTTTTGGGGGCTACATATATATACAGTGCTCCCAGGGGTGGCCGTGATCGAAGACAAGCTTTACGAGGTTCAAACGACGCACTCGTGGGGTTTCCTCGGGCTCGAGGGGCTAGACGGCGAGCCGATCGACGTCTGGAAGAACGTTGCCGACTTCGGCGAGGGAGTCATCATCGCCAACGTCGACACTGGTACACATCTTCTAGTTTCGCTCGCTATTCGGAAACAGCAACTATTTCTAATTAAGTCTGTCGTCGATAACCATAAGAAGATGAGAAATGCGTCAGCAATGACTATGCATATATGTCAAGAAATGTTTTTTTTTTTTGTTTTCGAATCAAGTAAAAGATAGTCGTCGCTTCCTTAGTTTTCACACATATCGTGTGAGTACATGTGGATTCGCTTTGACCTGCAGGGATTCTGATAATTATCCTTGGGGATGCATAAAAAAGCTACATACTCCATGATAATATATTCCAACGGTAACATGCGGAATCATATCTGCTGGCACCACGATATGCCGTAACATGCATGAACTTTACCTAGAGTCAACTCAAATCTTACAAAGAGATCGGCTCCTTAAGATGAAAATTGCAACGATACTTTCCAACAGGGATGCAAATTGATGGATGTTAGGGTGCCCTACGTACCCGTCTTTGGGGATTTTTAGTTCATTTTGCTGAACTAGTTGGCATCAGAGTCAGAGGGCACCCTTTTGCATGTCTCTACTTACCAACACCACTTCTGACCTGATGTCCATATTTGTTTTTTGCACGCATGTACAAAGGTGTATCGCCAATGTCTGCAAGTTTCAGGGACGACGGCACCTTGCCCAAACCGGGCCGCTGGAGCGGTGGATGCCAACAAGGCTACTCTGGCTGCAACAAGTAATTATCATCGGACACAGCTCACTGTCCTTATTTGTATTTCACGATTAAACTTAATTTGAACTGTAATATATATAGCCGTCACATGTGATGAAAATCACACCGTCGGAAACTATATATATATATTTTTTCAATATGATTGGAATTACATAGAACTTTGTAGACATTTCGTCATTGGCGTGATACAAAGACGGACGGAGGGAGTAGCTAGCTAGCTTTGCAGAAAAAAGATAACCTAGCATTCCACTGACACGGTGCACACGCACACGCAGCAAGTTGATCGGCGCGAGGGTTTTCAACGAGGGCATCAAGTTGTTGAGCGAGCTGAACGGCGAGCAGCTGAACGAGACCGAGGTGAACTCGCCATGGGACTACGAGGGGCACGGCACGCACACGCTGTCGACGGCTGGCGGCAGCTTCGTGCCCAACGTCGGCGCCTTCGGCCGCGGGACGGGCACGGCCAAGGGCGGCTCGCCGCGGGCGCATGTGGCCTCGTACAAGGCGTGCTTCACGACAGGCTGCTCCAGCCTGGACATCCTCATGGCCATAATCACGGCGGTGGAGGACGGCGTGCACGTGCTCTCGCTCTCCGTCGGCTCCCCCGCCTCCGACTACGTCGCCGACACCATTGCGATAGGAACGGCCTACGCTGTCACCCAGTTGGTCGTCGTCGTTGCGGCAGGTGGCAATGATGGCCCGGCTGCAGGCTCGATCAGCAATGTGGCTCCGTGGATGCTCACCGTGGGTGCGAGCACCATGGATAGAGTGTTCCCCGCCGATGTCATCATCGGTACAAAAACTATCAAGGTAATTACTCCCTTCGTTTCGAAATAACTAGGTTTATTCTAAGTCAATCTACATTAAGTTTGACCAAGTCTACACAAAAATAAATCAACATCTACATTATATTAAACATATTTTGATATTGGACTTTACTAACTACCGAAGACAGATACGAACGATTGCTTTCCCCGCTCGCTAATCATGCCCGCACGCTCGCATTTCCTAATCGTGTGTTGCATGCAGGATCTCTCTCCTAAAACACCACATGCTGCCACACTCGCTTCTCTCTTACGCATGCGTGGAAGCTAAAGTAACAAAAGAAAACAAGTGATGTCAGCGATAGATTTTTTCTATCGGAAAATTCAAAAAGTTTCGTAGCTCAAACCGTCGCTCCGATCGAAAAATTGTTTTCACATAAAGGACTCGTCGCGACGAGACCTTCGAAACTAGATCCCATGTTGATATGTTTCGACGACTTTTTTTTTCAGGTCAGGAGTTACCATGCCCGTAGTACTAACTTATCATGGTGTTTACACTGAATTTACCGGAGGTGTTTCAACTATTTTTTCTTGCCTGGGTCGAAAATTTACCATGATATTCGTAAGTAAATTATCATGTCTACAATACTGCCTATCATCGATGACGTGCCTCGGCCGTAGGGTGAGGTCCACATGCCGACATGGCATGACTCGCTTTATAAATGGAACTTTGCGGGTCGTGCCAGTCCAGGACTGTTTAGGTGTGTGTCGGGTTGTGTCGTACCCGGGTCGGCTTTTTGGCCACCTATAATCAGGTCTGTGGCGCGTAAAAATTATTGGATGTATGTGGAGATATTTCATCAACCCCCCCACCCCCGTCGCCAAACTTAATAGGACCGGTGTACATAAGTTATCGGGTCTACGATGTGTGAGTTACCATGCTATTCACACAAAATTTACCGAGGGGATATTTCTTCACCCACCACCCCCGTCGCCAAAGTTACCACGACAGGGGTACATAAGTTATCAGGTCTACGATATGTGATTTACCATGCTATTCACACAAAGTTATCAAGGGGATATTTCATCAACCCCCTCCCCCACCCCCATCACCAAACTTACCACGACCGGGGTACATAAGTTATCAGGTCTACGATGTGTGAGTTATCATGCTATTCACACAAAAGTTACCGAGTGGATATTTCATCAACTCCCCCCACCCCCGTCGCCAAAGTTACCAGGACCGGGGTACATAAGTTATCAGGTCTACAATGTGTGAGTTACCATGCTATTCACACAAAAATTACCCTGTGTATATTTCATCAACCCCCTCCCCCCCGGTCGCCAAAGTTACCATGACCAGGGTACATAAGTTATCAGGCTGTGAAGTGTAAGTTACCGTGCCACTAACATTAAAGTTACCGTGCGTATATTTCATCAACCCCCTCCCTCCCCGGTCGCCAAAGTTACCATGACCAGGGTACATAAGTTATCAGGCTGGTAAGTGTAAGTTACCGTGCTACTAACATTAAAGTTACCGTGTGTATATTTTATCAACCCCTCCCTCCCGGTCGGCAAAGTTACCATGACCAGGGTACATAAGTTATCAGGCGGTGAAGTGTAAGTTACCGTGCTACTAACGTTAAAGTTACCGTGTGTATATTTCATCAACCCCCTCCCCCCCCCGGTCGCCAAAGTTACCATGACCAGGGTACATAAGTTATCAGGCTGTGAAGTGTAAGTTACCGTGCTACTAACATTAAAATTACCCTGTGTATATTTCATCAACCCTCCCCCCCCCCCCCCCCCCCGGTCGCCAAAGTTATCATGACCAGGGTACATAAGTTATCAGGCTGTGAAGTGTAAGTTACCGTGCCACTAACATTAAAGTTATCGTGTGTATATTTCATCAACCCCCTCCCCCCGGTCGCCAAAGTTACAATGACCAGGGTACTACTCCTCGAGGTTGGCGGCGGACGCGGTGGCCACCGGCTCGTCGGGCTCTTTCTCTGTCGCCAGGGCGCATTCACGCGCACGTAGACGACGGAGGGCGCGGTAGCAGGCGCGGATGACGCGGTCGTGGGCACGGCCGGCGCGGTACAACACGGTGTCGTCAACGGCAGCGACGACGCCCGTGCCGCCATGCTCCCCGCCGTGCCGGACTGGAGCAGCTTGCCCTTCGTCCGCCGCCATGCTTGGGCCGACAACTTGCTCCTTCGGGGTTGCGAGGTGCCTAGCCCATATCCGGCGGGTTCGCCGTGCCACCCAGCCGGCTTGTATGCCGGAGAACTGCTCGTCGGATGCCATGGAAAGTGGAGAAGGAGGAGAAGGGAAGCGAATTTGGTGGTGCTTGTTGCCCGGCGAATGGCTGCCTTTAAATAGAAGGCGGACGGGGGAAGCTTGCCCGGCGTTGCGTTTAATGCCGACCTGCTTGTGAACGGACGTGTGGCCGGAGTAGGTTCCTCGGCTTCCACGCGGTCTTAATGGTGGAGTTTGACTGCGGTGAGGAAGCGTGTTCAGCCGGGCGTGCAGCGGGTGCCGCCCTCGGCCGCCACGCCGCTTCAATGCCGGAGGTAGTGAGAGGTCCCGTTCGCCTGAGCCGCCATCAATGAGGACCGGCGCGCTCTACAACGACATGAATGCGGAAAGCTGGAGCGGGGCGGGAAGCGCGCGCGGGAGGAGGGAGGGGTTTTTGGTGTGCCCGCGCTGTCAGAAACGGGCGCGATAGCGCTCTGGACTCCCGCAAAGCCCCCCCACGTTTGTCTCCGGTTTGCGGGAGAAATCACGTCCGGACCGCTCCGCGGACCGATACAGGCCTGCGTTGGATGGCTTCCGCGGTAAGGACAGGGCGGTCCAGACGAATGCGGGAGGTTTGCGGGTCAGCCTTGGAAATCTCCTTAGTAAAAATCCGCATCCGGACGACGACGATTCTTGTCCACTCCAGCTCACTACTTTGTTGCATGCATGCCATATTACCATGGGCAATCGATCAGATATTCAGCAGATTAAACAAAGCAAAGAATTTACCTACCACGTAGTGAATGCCAGCCGAGGTGGTAGCTGAACCTGTACTTCGACCGGGATGTCGTTGGTTCGATTCCAGTTCTTGCATCTTTTTTTCGCGCGGGGATTGGGTGGCGAGCGGACCTGACGTTTTTTTCGTGCGGGGATCGGGTGGCGAGCGATTCGTTCGGATCTGACGTAGAGATCAGAACGTTCGGAATTTACAAATTCCCTTTGATATTATATAGATTTGATATTGTTGATCTTAACGGATTTTTCTATAGACTTGATCAAAAATTTAAAAGTTTGACTTAGGATAATCCTAAAACTTCGATTATCATTCCGAAACAAAGGGAATAACTTACTTTTACGCGATGTGATAACAAAAACCTATATGCATCTGGTATGTGCTACCTCCTTTTCGGTTTGAAAGACCCATACATATCCTTAGGCCGACAATTTTGAAAATGAAACATGTGTTTTATGTCACCAAATTGTACCATTAAAAACTTCAGATGTTATATTTTCCAATGATATAAGTTTTGTGATATACACAATTTCTATTACATCAATTGAATGGGTAAAAAGGTATATGCCAAGGCCTTACAAACCGGAAAAGAGGGAGTATGATTGAGAGTTGATGCCTGGAACAAATTAATTTGCAGGGACAAAGTCTATCAAACAGCACCAGCCAGCCATGTTTGATGATCAGCGGGGAGAAGGCCAATGCTGCAGGCCAATCCGCAGCCAACTCGTAAGATCTTTTATTTAGAAAAGTCAACTCGTAAGATCTTGTTGGTAAGATGTAGATATGTTGCTTTCAGGGCGTTGTGCTTGCCTGATTCCCTGGATCCGGCCAAGGTGAGCGGCAAGATAGTCGTGTGCACCAGAGGAGGATCCAATGGCCGAGTCGCCAAGGGGCAGGTGGTGAAGGACGCCGGCGGCATCGGCTTGGTCCTCTGCAACGACGCCGCCAGCGGGGACAACGTCATCGCCGACCCGCATATCATCCCGGCCGCTCACTGCTCCTACTCCAAGTGCATGGAGATCTTGAGCTATGTCCAGTCTACTGGGTAAGCTAGCAACCGGTTCACCTATTTACTCCCTCCGTCTCAAAATACAGTGTATTATAAATGTTTTGAGCCAAATTTTAGGATTTTTTTTGTCATCATTCATAATACCAAAATCAATACTGCTAGGTTCATTGTGAAATATATTTTCATATGGTATATATTTAGTGTTGTAGATATAGATGATCTTCTTTATAAACTTGATCAAAACTTGTAATTTTTAATTTTCGTGAAGATAATATAAACTATATTATGGGACAGAATGAGTACCTTGGCCAACTAAAAATAATAAGAAAAATGAGTACCTTGTAGATACATGCATGGGCTAATACAACATTAATTGATCACACCTTCTCTCCGGTTTGAATAGATCACCGGTGGGTGAGATCAAGACGAGGGACACAGAGGTGGGTGTGAAGCCATCGCCGGTGATGGCGGCCTTCTCATCCCGGGGGCCCAACACCATCACCCCTCAGATCCTCAAGCCCGACGTCATAGCGCCAGGCGTGAGCGTGATCGCCGCGTACAGCCAGGAGGTCTCGCCGACGGGCCTGGATTCCGACAGCCGTCGTGTCGCGTACATGGTAGAGTCTGGCACCTCCATGTCGTGTCCGCACGTGGCGGGAATTGCCGGCCTTCTCAGGAAGAAGTACCCGAAATGGAACCCAAACATGGTCTATTCCGCCATCATGACCACCGGTACGCTTGCAGTTCTGCCATCACAATGATCTAGTTTCTCACCGCAAACAATTTTATGTGCTTAACTAACTGGAGAGACAACTATGTTTGCACAGCCACCAGGGGAGCCAACGACGGCACCGGGATCCGGGACGAGACCGGCATGGCCGCCACGCCGTTCAGCTACGGCTCGGGCCACGTGAACCCGGCGAGGGCCCTGGACCCGGGCCTGGTGTACGACACCACGACGCACGACTACGCCAACTTCATCTGCTCCATGATGCCCACCAACACCCAGGGCCTGCTCCCGGTCTCGCTCCCGCTCGACATGCTCTGGACCCTGCTCATCGATGTGTTCCGCGGCACCGACTCCAACCCGTTCCAGTGCAGCAAGTTCGCCAACCACCCTGAGGACCTCAACTATCCGTCCATCTCCGCGCCCTGCCTGCCCACCTCCGGTAGCTTCACCGTGAAGCGTAGGGTGAGGAATGTGGGCGGCGGGGCGGCATCGTACACCGTCAGCGTCACACAACCGACCGGGGTGATGGTCACCGTGAACCCCAACACGCTGAGCTTCGACGGTAAGAATCCAGAGGAGGAGAAACACTTCACGGTGACACTCCAAGTCCACAACCCCGCCACGGCTGCCGGCTACGTGTTCGGAGGCTTCGAATGGTCGGATGGGAACCACCGCGTCTGGAGCCCCATTGTGGCCACCACCAAGTGCAGCTAGCGTTTTTCGAATCGATGGGTACCAGAAATAAATTGAGAGATCGCCTATTTAACACCCATAAATGTTTGTAGACTACTCGGGCTATGTGATTGACAAAGCAAAGTGCAAGAGAAATATGGCGCAAACACCATGTTTCTTTAATTGCTATATAAAGATAAATCCTTTCGAGAGTTCAAGATCTACATTATTTCTGTTGGGAAAGTAGGTGGGCACTATATCTGTTGCCTAAGTTTTGCGGTTATGGTGGTTTGGTGGGTTGTGTTTTCGAAAGAGGAAACAAAGGGGTTAAAAAAACTTGACAGTTTGAATTTCGTTTTGAACGATGTCGGAAATTTGAAATTTTGAAACCTTCAGTGTGAGTTGATGATCGATGTCGGCGTCGTTCTTCTACGACAGCTACGAGTGTTCACCAAATAGAGATTTTGTTTAGAATTCACTCCTTTTAAAAAAAAAATCCAGAATTGGGAAAGTAGGTGGGCCGGCCCGTTGGGCCATCCGAAAGCCATACGGTACTACTCCCAGTATAATCTTCTTATCATTACACCTCAAAAAACAAAAATCCTCTTATCATACTCCATCCATCGTACGGTACCCTCGTGCTACCAATCAGCATTGGCGCGAAGGGATAACGTCCGTTCCATCCCATTCCCATCCTCGCGCGCGGCTGCTCCGGCCATGGCGTCCACCTCTTCCTCCCTCGGCGCCATCCTTCAGCGCTTCCCGCTCCTCGCCCCCCGCCCGGCCTCCCGCCGGCCCCCCACCACCCGCCGCGCCGTCGCCAACAAGATCTCCTGCATCGGATGGGTACGTACCAGCACCACGTCTCTCCATCCCTCGGCTCACCTGACTGACTGACGCGCTTGCACGCAGGACCCCGAGGGCATCCTGGCGCCGCCGCAGCCGGGCCACATCTCGCGGCTCGAGTTCCGGCGCCGCCTCGACAGCGACGCCGACGCGCGCGCCGCCTTCGACCTCCAGGTCAAGGAGGAGCAGGAGCGCCGCCGCAAGGAGCGCGAGGTAATCCATTCGTTCGTTGGCTGCCATTCCGTCCGTCGAGCACGGCCTGAGCTGAGCTGACAAGACGAACAATGGCCGCGTGACAACAGGCGCGGGTGATACCCGAGACGGACGCCGGGCTGGTGGAGTACTTCCTGGACACGGACGCGCGGGAGATCGAGATCGAGATCGGCAGGCTCCGCCCCAGGCTCAACAAGGGCTTCTTCGACCACATCCAGCGGGAGATCGCGCAGATCAAGTTCGCGGTCACCAGGACAGCGGTCTGCACCACTTCACCAGTTCACCTCCCTGATTCCTCTGCTCCGTGTGGTAAAATTTGTTCCAACTAATTAATTCCAAGCTTGATTTTGATGACTTCTGTGCCCGCAGGCGAATGAAGACAGGCTGATCGAGCTGGAGGCGATGCAGAAGGTCATCGGGGAGGGCGTCGGTCAGTGAGCAAAATCTTAACTCCATGAAACTTGCTGAATAATAGTACAAGCTAGGTAGATCACTTATGTGTATCTGTATATGTATCTGTAACTGATGTCCTTGCTGATGGTGCAGAGGCCTACGACAAGCTGCAAAACGACCTGGTGACGGCGAAGGAGAGGCTCACCAACATCCTGCAATCCAAAGATAGGAAGAAAACAGTAAGATCTGAAACATGACGATAGCTCAAAATGCCGTCACTTTTTTTGGGTATCGACCTGCTAATTTGTGATTGTGAATTGATGTTACCCAGCTGCTCGACATGGTCGAACGGAACGAGCTCAACATGTCCATATTAACGCTTCTTGACGAGAACATAGCGAGCGCCAAGACGAGTAACCAGGTGATCTGCTGTCCCAGGCCTGTATCAGGAGAATCAGATAACTTGATTTAGAAAGTAGCAAACCTTTAGATCTTGGGTCATGTGTTTATTTGATATTCTTCTAACTTGTATTATCTGCTTCTCAGGAGGAAGCTGTGGCTTTCATGGAGGATGTGCGCTCATCTATGTTGAAATACATAACAGTATAAGTTTTGTCCCCATAAGCCGGTGACCGGTTATCTCTGGCATTGGACTCGTCTTCAGCACATGGTTGTTCAAATCAATGCCATGCATGTGGCTGTAATTTACAAGGACATCTTCTGGGCTGTAATTTTGTTTCGGTTATATTTAGTTGTTCTGTTTCATAGATGCTACAGTTGTTAGTAGCTTTATGGGCAGTGAGAAATTGTACAATCATATACTTGTACCACAAACAAATACAACAAGACTACGACCGGTTCTCCATGTCGGATAGCTGGTTTACACCTCGTACATTGGCATGGTTTTCTGAATTTGTTAGTGATTTGTTACAGTAAATAGGCGGTATATAATATGGCCAACCGGTATACATCTGAATAACATGGAGTAAAAAAAGATAGTAGTGACGAAGAAGAATATTTCACACATAATTCTGATAATTAAGTGCTACACAATGTCAGAACACAGTTACACCAAATTCAGCCACCATTCTCAACAGATACAACAGGCCGAATGGATTTATTTAGCAGAAGGTACATAACTTGTGAAATACCAGATGAAATTCGAACACAAACACAAACAACCATCACCGAGGGCAGGCGGCATGCAACAGAAGCTCTCCGTGTCTCGCTTGGCCGAAGCCATTAGTTGCCAGCTGCCGGCTTGAAGTCGATTATGAGGACTTTCGCCGTTGAAGCCAAGAAATCAGTTGCAAACTCTACATGTGCTGGGTGGTAAACGTACTCCTTGACGCCCTCTGTGCTTTCAAAGGTGGACTCGAAGACGTGTGTGAACCCCTGATGCATGTTCTCTATGCTCACATCTGTTCCCCTGCATACCAAAGAAAGAACAGAAAATTGATGTTTAAGCTTTGCAAAAAATGAGAACGAGCTGAAAACTCGTGAATGTCCGACGGGTGATGCCTCGTTCTCAAGGTTGATACGACTTTTTGGACAAAGGGTTACATTTGAGGGCATGGTGTAAACTGCCAGATACGAGTTGTTCTGACATTGTGAAGGGAAGATTTGATTCTTCTTATTGCAGAATGAGTACATATAGTCATGTAAACTTTATATTGTAAACAAAAACATCATAGGATAAAACCACATGAATCTAAGATGCCATGTCCAGATATAACAAAAAAAGAGGTTCAGAGGGATCACATGCGCACCGAAGTTCTGACAGGTTAAGGAAGTTAGGAGGAGTAGTACTAGTAGTTTTCTATTAGCTGAATCAGCTTTACTTGTCAGTTTGACCTTGCTGATTTGAATGACTACACTGGTTCCCTTGCTGGATCCAAGTGAAATAACTCGTCTGCTACTTGAATTCGTCCTTGTAAGCTAATAATCACATGGCTTCCAAGCCAGCGGCCGCGAAAAGAAGAAACACAGCCCAGGCAGGCAATTCGTCGAGCACCTACCGTGCGCAACCTGAGCAGCCACAGAAATGGCTCACCAGAGGGGCGGCAGAGGCAGGAAGGTGCAAGGAATCGACAGAGGGGGTTGGTGGCGGTGAGGGCAGCTGCCGTACCAGTGGAAGGCCTTCATGGAGGGGACCTTGTGGACGAGGGCGGCGTAGCCGCTGATGAGCCCGGCCAGCCGCTCCGGCGTCACGTCCTCCTTGAACTGCACGATGACGAGGTGCTTCACCACGCCGCCGCCGCCGCCGCCGCTCCCCGCCGCCGCAGCCATGGTCGCTCCCGGCTTGTCTGTGCTGCTGGTCGCCTCTGTGCACCGCCGCTTGCTTGTCTGCTCGGCGGTGGTGTGGAGCTTCTTTCTTGTCGGGCCACCGCTTTGTAGTACAGTTTGGCCTGGAGCGGATCGTTTCACCAGGTTGTGGGCGGATCTGGGATGCTGGGGTTGGTGGCGTCTGGCAAGATGATGAGTGGTGGATCGACGGTCGTGTGGTTTCATGGTGGCATGGGCAGCACTCGCGGCCCACGACGGTAATCATGGGCCATAAACAAACGATTTTTCCCCGGGATAAAGATTGTGTGAGATCGGTTTACCTGTGGTGCAGTGATACAATTTGGGACACGGACTACTTGATCCCCAACTCATATGCTTTCTAATGAACAGTAAAATCCGAAAAATAGTAAAATCAAAACCTGAATTTTTTGTGATAAACATTGATGAAAATTTTAACTGCCTGCATTTTTTTGTGTAGGCATGAAAAAAAAAACCGATGCTCCGAAAACACTATTGTTGGAAGCATTCTGGAGCATCGATATTTTTTTTGTCCAGACCTCCACGAATGTTATTTCATCATGAAAATTTGCAGAATGTTAGAACTTTCATCAATGTTTATCACAAAAAAAAATCAGATTTTTTTAAACTTTTCTTACTATTTTTTTGGGTTTTACTTTTCATCAGGATCGAAAGAGCACTTTGGTACAATTTGCTGCATTTGTTGGTGTTCTCTTAAGGCAAACATGTAAGCATTGTGTGGTACTAGTAAGGCGGGGTCACACTTCCGACGGCAACAAGCCGAGTTGCACGCCTTCTTCTCCACGTTGATGAGCTACTCGGTCAGTCTGTTTCGGGTTTTAACATCAGTGGCCTTTATGAGAGGGAGTCATCGGATTGGACTACGATCACCTCGGCACCCCTTCTCCGACGAGGAAATCTTGGATTCTTTCAGCGTAGATTGAGAGGGGCCTCGGCCATGACAGCTTCAGTCTAGCCATCTATCATGCGTTCAAGTAGGCGGTTCTTTCCCGTGGACCTAGCGAGCAATTTTCAAGCTAGGGTCACATATCTTGAGGGGATCAATGGACCTTTTCACACTGAAGTTCACATAAACATTCCGCATATACTTATTTAGCCATCAACAAAACTAGAGGCCTTATCTATGTTGAAAATGGATTTGTAGAAGAGGAGGTACACCATATTTTCGAACAAAAGTATGTGTTATTTCTGGTGGTTACAATTTAACACGCATCGCTGATGCTTGAACGAAACGGAAAATGCAGATTCTAAAGGAAAACAGAGCGCGCACAAGACTTTAATAGTTAAGTGCTACGAACAACTGGAATGCGTAACTTATTTCAAAGATTTAGGAAATAATATTTGAACTATTGTAGGAACAAATTTATATCCTGCAAAAAGCAAACAGTTACACTAAGTTCAACAGTCACTCTCAACATGCCGGCCAGATTTATTTAGCAGAAGGTACATAAGAGTAACTTGTAAATGCCAAATGAATTTCGAACACAAACACAAACTAAATAACACCGAAGGTGAGTAGGTGACAACAGAAGCTCCAAGAGTCTCACTTGGCCGAAATCATTAATTGGTAGCTGCCGGCTTGTAG
Organism: Elymus sibiricus; assembly: GCA_039707655.1. Lineage (NCBI taxonomy): Eukaryota > Viridiplantae > Streptophyta > Magnoliopsida > Poales > Poaceae > Elymus > Elymus sibiricus. Next base: position 40,669,674 of record CM077665.1, on the reverse strand, counting down.
TCCATTATGAGCATTTTCTCCGCCAAAGCCAAGAATTCATCCACAAACTCTACATGTGATGGGTGCGCAATGTACTCCTGGACCCCCTCTGCGCTTTCAAAAGTGGACTCGAAGACGTGCGTGAACCCTTGATGCGTGTCCAGTACGGTCACATCAGTTCCCCTGCATACCAAAGTAAGAAAGAATCGAAAATTGACATATAAACCTTGCAAAGAATAGAATCGAGTTGAAACCCGTGGAAATTGACGTGTAGAAATTGATCCGCTGGTTCTCCCGCTGGATCCAAGAAAAACAGCTCGTTTGCTACTTGAATCCGTTCTAAACTACAGCAATCAACGGCTCGCCAAGGGGGCCGAGGCAGAGAGGTCTACTACAGTATTGCAAGGATTGAGGGGGAGCATTCACCATTGGAATGCCTTCATGGAGGGCACGGCGTAGCGGCGGATGAGCTGGTCCAGCGCCTCCGGCGTCGCCTCCTCCTTGAACCGCGCGAGGACGAGGTGCTTCACCACGACGCCGCTCCCCATCGCTCTCTGCTTCTCGCCGCTGCTGCCTCTCCTTTGCTTTGTCGCTGTTTCGTTGGTGGTACAGATCTTGTTATCCAACCACGCTCGTATGCACTTGGCGTGGAGTATCGTTGTGCTATATAGAGTAGATTAGTTGATGGTTGGCACTTCCTAAACTGACACTAAATGGTCACCCACCTTGCTCTATACGCGGCCAGCCGTAGGGCCATACGCAATAAGTTCAGCAAGCTAAATGATCACCTAAATTTCACGAGTTCACTTTCTTGTTCAGGTGCGTATGCTTGACGTGTTAACTCTTGTGAATTCTTTGAAGTTTTTTACTAGCTGCATCAGTATGTTAACTTAGAATTTTACCTCTACTAGGGTACGTCGTTCTTCTCCTCCTACATCATTCAAATACTTATCGACCTATGATAGCCTTTTTTTTCTCAAGAAAACTTTCGATCTATTCATCAACTATCAAGGTAGTACTACAAAACATACCATAAATAAAATTTACTTTCAGATCTGTACACCACCTCGTAATGACTACAAATATTGGAGCCAGACGAAGGCACGCCACCGTCATCGCTCCTCCCTCATCGAAGCTGGACAAACATTATTGTAGTAGGCAGTCGAAAAGTTGTCGTGTTAAGGCCCCCATGACCAACGCATCATAACAATAATTTCCACCGATGATAATAAACGTAAGATCAGAAGGATTCAAACCTGTCAATCTGAGATAGCTGACGACACCTTTCCCAGTCTACGCTACTCTATGGGAGCGCCTAGAGCTCAGCTAGCTGCGTTTTTTCTATGGTCTTAGTCACCTAACGTGGGAACAGGCCGCACAAAACTGCTGTCTCGCAAAAAAACACGAATCGCGACGCGAAAACGATCCGACGGCTCACGGCGTGACTACGACCACAGCTGAAACTCAACTAGCTGAGTTTCAGCAAACCCGCTACTCTATTGCTTAGCTTCGCGAAAGTACTTTTTAGTTCTTGTTTGCTTTCCTCTGCCACAGGTGACTGTTTGTACTTCCTCTGTTTTTATTTAGTTTGCGTATAAGGTTAGTCTTGCATACTAAAGGCATTTCCAACATGCACCCGTAAAATGTCTGCATGTTTGCACAGACTTGTCCGGATAAATTTCGTCGTCCAACGTGGTACCCAATCGATCCGCGGACCAGTATGGTGTTCAAAATCCCACAAACAAGACAAAACTATGTGAGCTTTGCCGGGGTCGAGACCGCCACCACGTACGCATTCGACCCCTCAGTCCTCTCCCGTGCCAACGCACACCCGCTCTCCACACCACATTCATGTCGGTCAAGAGCCTCATGCAGGTTCAGAGGGAACGCGACCGATCGCTATAGCGGGTATTGAAGCAGCGCGCCGGGAACGCCGCCCGCGCCCGCTTCCTTGTCTCCGCGTTATTCAATGCCGGAGAGAAGTGATTGGACGAGATGAGACGACTATGAACTGTATTCTTACTGGCTGCCCTGTCCGTCCGCCTACCTGCATTAAAGAGGCCAGCGGCGAGAAACTAACTCCAGCTCCCACAGTGACATTGCCCGTCGCGTGTCATGGCTGGTGACCGCTATTTATACGTGGACACGCCCGGCTCGATCCACATAGTACCACGTCCGACGATGGAGGAGTGTTCCGACGATGAGCCGACACCTCCTCTTGCACCGGTCCATGCCAGTTTCACCATGGAGCACGTGCAGTTCAGCACCATCATGACAAACGAGCAGTCGGCGCGACAGCCGCTGCCAACGTTCCGGAAGGTGCAGAAGGGAAAGCGGTACAACCTTTGCCCTTCTAGCGCATCACTGGCTGGTGGACCGCCAAATCTACCGATTTACCAGCGAGGAGGCCGTGACGTTTATGGTTGCGGAGAACCTAAACTTCGTAGTCGAGCAGCGGCAGTTTGTTACGAGTACGAATGAAGTTACAAGTATTTTCTTCAAAAAACAAAACTATCGTCAACCGGCAGCTTGTCATGCTCTAGGTTTCCGACGCGAACGAGCGCTAAATATTTCTTCCGTATACTGTTTTTTTTTCTCTATTTTTTTTGAACACAGTACAGACGCAATCGCTCATTTAGACACGCATACACTCACCCCTATGAACGCACACACGCACACCCTACCCCTATGAGCACCTCCGAAAGACTGGGCCGGCATATCATCTTGAGATTTACGAAGTCACCGTAGGCGCCTCGTAGTCGACGGGGACGTCTCCTCCCACTGAAAGCGCATCGCCGGAAATCCTGAAATAAATCCAGGAATAATGCAAGCATCAGGACTTGAACCCTGGTGGGCTGGGGATACCACTGTCCCTCCAACCATCCAACCACAGGTTGGTTTGCAATGCATGAATAACAAGTTTTACGTACAAGAGCAGTTTGTTAGGACTGGATTTCCACGTCGTTTTTTCCCCATCAATTCTAGGGAGGACTCTAACTCCAAAACGCCTTCTGGCTGGGAGGAAACCTGCAAAAACAGAGCAGCTTTTGAAGAAAAAAACAGAGGAAGGATGCCTCCCGTTCTCCCCTAGATCTATGTAACCCTGAGGGAGGGAGGGAGGAGAAGCATCGACGACGGTTTTTCTTTTTGAAACGAGGCAAAAGACTTGCCATTTTCATTGATTAAGAAGAAGAGAATTGCCCGGTTAATTGACGGAAAACCAGGCTAAAACCGATACAATCTCAACCCACATGACATGGGCACCACCGGCCAACCTGGCCACTGACATGGGACACGAAGCTGCAAAGAAGAAAGACGCTCGTCGCGGAGTCGCAAGCGTCATCGTCATCACCGGTTGCCTCGAACGAGCGACTCCGACTTCACCATAGAGCTTCAACATCGAAGCCATCCCGCAAACAGCTGCATAGAAACCACGACAACACATGCCACCGGACGGCCACACGCGCAAGCAGCCGACAGCTCCGACTTTGACGACGAGCATCACAAGGGAAATATGCAGAACTTGCGCCGACCGTGCTCAAGAAGACCACCTCGGACACGCCGGGAAGAACCGACTACCAAAGTCCATGCCGCGACCCGAGCTCCTCTCAACGCCATCATCGTTGCCAAACAACCGCCAGCGCCCCACCTCAACAAACCATGCGGCGAAGATGCCGCCATCCACGGCGAAGATGCCACAAATAACTAGTCTCCCAGTCGTAGCCGGCTCCGAGACGATGCCCCCAGGGAGGAGAAAGACGCGGAGACGCCTCCATCGCCCGATCCAACGGATCTGAGGTTTCCCTCCGGAGCCCAAGCCGTGGGGAGGAGTAGCGCACCTCCACGACGACGCTTCCAAGAAAGATAACGGCACCCACGGGCGTCGCCGTCGTTGGCTCCGATGAAGACCGAAGCAAAGATTTCTCCCGAAGATGCGCCGAACACCCGCCACCACCGACCACCGCCCACCAACCACCAGCTGCCGAGGCCAACCTCAACCTGGCCGCGGGATCCCAAGATCCACCACGACCAGACACGCACCACCACCCTGGTCGAAGCCGCCGTCCACCACCGCAGCACCACCGCGACCACCACCACCGCAGCAACCAACGCCACATCGCGATGCACGGCGCCCAGATTGAAGCCAGCTCGCACCAGATCCAATCGAAGCCACACCGACGAAGGAGCGAAGCAGACGAGACGAGCAAGGACCACCTTCGCAGCGCACCTCGCACTCCAAAGCAGCACCTCCGCCACGCCGCCGGTCGCCGCGCCTGGCACGCGCCAGCCGCCGCCGCGCCCGGCCGCCGATCTGCGCCCCACGCACACATCCGGAGCCAGGCCGCCACCGCGCGCACACACGCCGTCCACGCCCAGGCCGCGCGAGGAGCCCGGACCGCGGGCGCCGCCCCAGCGCCCCACCCGCAGTCAATGCCAGCACCGGACGCCGGCCGCCATTAGCCGCCTGTCGCCGCCAGCTCCCCCTAGCGAGCGACGCGGAAGAAGAGGCGTCGCCGCCGCCAGATCCGCGCGGGCTTCGCCCGGCGGAGTCCACCGACGACGGCGAGGGGACTGGAGTGAGGAGGGGATGCGGTGGAGGAGAGCTGAGTCGCCGCCCGAGTCGCCCAGGGAGGGAGCGACGCGAGGGCTCTTCATGATAGCATCGACGACGGTGGTCATGGACATGGATGTAGAAAAGGACACTCGTCCGCCAGCAAAGCAAGCTCGCCGCCCTCGCCAGGCAATGGAGCTGGACGCGATTGCATCGGCAGTGGGAGACGGAGGCCCCAGATCAGCAGGGAAAGCACCTCCGGCGAAAGGTTTATTGCGCGTTTTGTGGGGGCCGGTCGTCAGCTTCGTCTGCACCTGTTTCCTCATCTTTTCGTTCTGGTTGACGATAGTGGACAAGGACCCGACCTACACCGTGGCGATCGCCGCCGTCTCCGGCCTCGACCCGGCGACGGACATCGGCCGCCGGCCCGCGCTGGGCCCGGAGTTCAACCCCACCGTCGACATCGTGCCGCGGCGCGCCTCGCAGCGCCAGTGCGACGAGTTCGGCACGACGGTCAAGGTGGCCTACCATGGCTACGAGCTCGCCTCCGTGCCGACGCCCCAGCTCTGCGTTCTCGGGGGGCGGCAGGGTGAGCACGACCGTCGTCGCGTGGGGCGCTCGTGTGTGGCTGCCCGGCCCCGTGCTAGACAGCCTCGCGGCAGACGTGCGGCGCGCGGCGGGGGTCTTCGACGTCACGCTCGCGATCCGGACAGGATATAGGGCCGAACACGGATTTTTGGAGCATCTGCACTGGGGCCGCGCTATCCTGGCGGTCGAATCGCTGCACTGTACATCGAGATGCCCGTCCCTTAACCCAGCTTTAGATTACATGTTACCATGGCAGATGAATGTTACGGTCCTGGGCGTCGTAGGGGTATGGGGCTAGCTGTTTCTTTTGTCTTCAACCTCCCATCCACCTACCGACGGACTCACGTCCCTCTCCACCTAGGTGGACCTCGAGGCTTCGCTGCGCGGCTGCGCGGCTGCGCGGGGTGGAGGCGTCCGGGGGCGGATGGCTGGGCGCGCTGGTGCACGTGGGTGTGGATCCGGCCGAGGCGGGCGCAGTGGCCTCCTTTCGCGCGGATCTGGCGACTTGGCCCATGCGCCGGCGAGGTGCGCCGCGGTCGCGCGGATCCAGGGCTGTTGGGCGCGCTGGGGTGTGATGGAGTGCGATGGAGTCATGGAGATTCAAGGGCGTGGCACTTGGCCAGATGCAGGCGTTGTGGATGGTTCGTGGCGGGCGCGGCTCTAGGCAGGGCGGGCGCGGCTCCGGCGATGGATGACTCGGCTCCGGCAAGGGATGGCGCAGATCCGGTGGTCTGAAGAGGGAGGGGAGGGACAGCACGTCGGCAGGCTCGTGGTGGCTTCGTGCGGCACGGCCGCGCGGCGGGTTGTGCCACTACTCCTGTGGGGCGGATATGGCGAGTGTGTGGTGGTCGGACGCCGGGGCGGCGGCCCCGGACCCCTTCTTAGGTGATGGCGGTCGTGGTGGCTGTGTGGGCAGCGACACGACTAGAGCTCGGGTGCATCGGGACTCTGCGGCGGTGCGTCGGTCCTCGGTCATGCCAAGGACGCTTGGTGTTGGTCGATGGGTTGGCTGTGGTGCGGGGCGTCACATCTGACCAGACGTGGACGGTTCTGGCTCCTACGGTGGTGCTGGGGTAGCCTGGTCAACGGCTCTGCGTGGTGCAGGCGGCGATGGCGGGGCTGTTTTGATCGGTGGCTCCGGGCTTTGGTGGTGGGTGGTGCACTAGTACAAAACAGGGCTTCGGTCCACCCCAGAAAAGCCCATTAATCCCGGTTCACTCACGAACCGGGACCTATGGGGGCATCGGTCCCGGTTCGTGAGGCCAGGGCGCCAGCCGGGGCTCGTGGGCCATTGGTCCCGGTTCGTCTGACCCCTTTGGTCCCGGTTCCAGACACGAACCGGGACCAATGCGCCTCGCTCCTGGCCCACAACCATTGGTCCCGGTTCGTATCTGGAACCGGGACTAAAGGGACTAAATGTCCCAACCGTTCAAATCCCACGCCTTGGAAGTTGTTGCGCGCGACGCTACAGTAACGCGACGCTACAGTAAACGTGGCCAGTCTCCATTTCTGTTCGTCGCCCTCTCCTCTCTTCTTTCCCATCCTCCACCATGAATCCAAGAACTCGCTACGGGAACGTGCTCGCACATGGCACGACCAATCTCCATGTCGTCTACACGAACAACACCGCCAAAGTGGAGGGTTTTCTTTCCATGTTCGAGGAATGGCTTCAAGAGGAGGAACACAAGTTCATGGCCTCGATCTCGAGTACACAGCCGATGGTCGCAATGTTGCCGTCGTCCAACTTTGTTTCAAGAAACATGTCATGGTCTTCCAGTGGGCAAGGTAATACGAAACTTGTCATGGTTTTAATTGGGGTTTTTCTTTGATTCATAGGATAGGAAAATTGCATAGGAATAGGAGGATTGGGAATGTCGAGAACATGTCATAGTTTCCTTGATTCATAGGAAAAATGCATAGGAAAATTGGGGCTTTTCTTTGATTCATAGGAAAATTGCATAGGAATAGAAGGATTAGGAAAATTGCATAGGAATAGGAATAGGAGGATAGGAATAGGATAGGAAAATTGCATAAGAATTTTCCTTGTAGTTGCATATTGGCCATCGTGGGAGAACATGTCTTAGTTTAGGGGCTTCTTTTGATTCATAGGATAGGAAATGCCTAGGAATAGGAAAGTTGCTATGATTCTTATTATACTTGTTATGATTCTTATTATACTTGTGCCGAATTATACTTGTTATGATTCTTAATTATTATACTTGTTATGATTCTTATTATACTTGTTCTAAATTATACTTGTTATGATTCTTATTATACTTGTGCCGAAATATACTTGTTATGATTCTTATTATACTTGTTTTAAAATATACTTGTTGCAGCAGTATTTAACACATTTGTTCCATTTTGTTGTTCCAGTAGTAACAAGCACTGTCCAAAACTTATGGAGTTCCTTCGCAGCGGCATATATTTTGCTAGCGTTGATATAACGAATGACAAGATCAAGATGAGGCGCACCTGGGGTATTGAGATACCAGCTGAATACCACATTGATCTTCAGGGCAGGTTCAGGCTTGAGCATGACAAGACTTCAATGGCTGATATGGCAGCCGCCCTGATCGACGAGCACTACGCTGATGTGAAGACAAAATTCCCCAAGTCAGGGCACAAACATTGGGAGAAGACCCCACTTGACCCTATCAACATTGAGTATGCAGCAATAGATGGGTACGTTGCATACGAGTTGTATCGCAGGATTCGAATCTTCAATTATGGGCAGCGTCACGTCATACCGCTAGTACCACCACCAGTGCCCCATGGGTCTCCTGCTTGGGGGTATTCTGATCCGGACGACGAGTAGTGTTTGCAATGGCAAACACTTTTATCTCTATTATGTAGTGCTTGGGGGTCTCCTGATCCGGACGGGTAGTGTTTGCAATCCGGAAGAGTAGGATTGGTATCTTCAATTATGCAGTACTTTCTGTAATGGATATCTGAACTATTATTTCTATTATGTCCCTGTTTAAGTACGGTTTGTGTGTAAGAATATTTAGTATGATGTGAGCAAGCTTCCTGAAGCATTGTGATGTATGTGATGAAGATTGTCCATGGTTACGGCGCAATAAGCAAGGGACACACGCGAAGAAAAAGTTTTATACCCCAAGATCCCACTCTGGGATGTGATCGGCTTCATTGTCATCACTTTCTTCTCTAGTGAGTAGCTGAGATGGTCCATTTTGTATACGAAGTGCATCCAGTTTTTGCCGTAACCCTCTCAACTTTTTAGCACATGCTATGTGGGTGAAATGATGATACCATGCCAACTTTCAAACTTTTCAGAGTTCATTTGTAGTGCTTTTCAATTTCAGGGCCATTTAGCTCAAAAAAAATCAGTAAATGCATGAAAAAAAGGAAATGAAGTCAGAAAGGGTTGAAAATTGATGATGTGGCTTTGAATGGTGCATTTTGAACACACAAAAAGTCTGGAGTTCAAATAAGTTCAAAAAAATAAAATCCCTTTGTAACAGATGAGTTTTCGTCCGAAACCCTGATACTTCGAAAGAGATTGTCCATTTTGTACACGAAGTGCATCCAGTTTTTGCCGTAACCCTCTCAACTTTTTAGCACATGCTATGCGGGTGAAATGATGATACCATGCCAACTTTCAACCTTTTTAGAGTTCATTTGTAGTGCTTTTCAATTTCAGGGTCATTTAGCTCAAAAAAATCAGTAAATGCATGGAAAAAAGGAAATGAAGTCAGAAAGGGTTGAAAATTGATGACGTGGCTTTGAATGGTGCATTTTGAACACACAAAAAGGCTGGAGTTCAAATAAGTTCAAAAAATGAAATCCCTTTGTAACAGATGAGTTTTCGTCCGAAACCCTGATACTTCGAAAGAGATTGTCCATTTTGTACACGAAGTGCATCCAGTTTTTGCCGTAACCCTCTCAACTTTTTAGCACATGCTATGTGGGTGAAATGATGTTACCATGCCAACTTTCAACCTTTTCAGAGTTCATTTGTAGTGCTTTTCAATTTCAGGGTCATTTAGCTCAAAAAAATCAGTAAATGCATGAAAAAAGGAAATGAAGTCAGAAAGGGTTGAAAATTGATGATGTGGCTTTGAATGGTGACGAAGAATCTTTGCGTGAACCTGCTAGGCTTCTTGGTAGTGTATGGGAAGACAAAAGATACACCGGAGGCACGGGAGGAACAGCAACGTGTGCACGACAAAGACGGCATGCATCCAAAGCAGTATGAAGGTCCTGCCAGCTACGCTCTTACCAAAGAAGAGAAGGAAATCTTCTTTGAATGCCTGCTCAGTATGAAGGCCCCGTCTGGCTTCTCGTCGAATATAAAGGGAATAATAAATATGGCAGAGAAAAAGTTTCAGAACCAAAAGTCTCATGACTGCCACGTGATTATGACGCAACTGCTTCCTGTTGCATTGAGGGGGCTTCTACCGGAAAACGTTCGATTAGCCATTGTGAAGCTATGTGCATTCCTCAATGCAATATCTCAGAAGGTGATCGATCCAGAAATCCTGCCAAGGTTAAGGAGTGATTTGGTGCAATGTGTTGTTAGTGTCGAGCTGGTGTTCCCACCGTCCTTCTTCAATATCATGACGCACGTCCTAGTTCATCTAGTCGACGAGATTGTCGTTCTGGGCCCTGTGGCTTTGAATGGTTCATTTAGCTCAAAGAATGAACTAATAGCAAAAAGAATGAACTAGAAAACTTTTATGAAACTCTAATAGCAAAAAGAATGAACTAAAAATAATCAATTAAAATATTCTGTTATGATCAACTAAAACAAAACTATAATATTCTTCAATAGCAAAAAGAATCAACTAAAAAGCTTTTATAAAACTCTAATAGCAAAAGGAATCAACTAAAAAGCTTTTATAAACCTCTAGTATTTTTGAAACTAAAATTATATAAAATTTATGCAACTAAAATTATCAAAGAATTTTTTGTTCAAAACATTAATAGCAAAAATAATTTTCATAAAGAATTTTTTTGCTTAGAAACTTTAATAGCAAACTAAAATAACCAAATCTGTTTTTGATTAAAACAGACATTTAAAATAACCTAAAACTTACCAAATTGAATATAATGATAAAACACAGTAATATTAAATAGCAGGAAAAAGGATCACTCAAAAATCTCTTTTTTTAGTAAAGTTATTCACAAACTAGTGATTCACACAAATTTCAAAAAATTCTAATTTAAACTATTCAAATTTGAAAACTAAAGGCACTAACAGAGAGTTTATAATTTTTGTGACCTAAAAGCAAAAAGAATGAACCAAAAAACAGTAAGTAGGAACAAAATAAAATAAATAAAGCAAAAAACAAAACAAAAAACTGGATTTTTTTTATAAAAAATGCCACCTATTGGGCCGCCACGACCTGAATACGACTTGAAACCGAACCAGCTTGTTGGGCCAGGATTCAGGCCCGCAGAAGACCCAATAGGCCCACAGGCAGTGACAGATTAGGCCCGAAGGCCTGCAGTAGAGAGGAGCTCGAGAGGGTATGCACAACAGCGCTTATAAACCACTCTCGAGCTCTCTCGTCTAGCGAGGTGGGACTAAAAATTTGGCCCCGGGCAGAATCACCCTTTGGTCCCGGTTGATGCCACCAACCGGGACCAATGCCCCCCTTTGGTCCCGGTTGGTGCCACCAACCGGGACCAAAGGTCTCTGCTTCCCGCCCTTTGGGCTGCTAAAAAGAGACCTTTGGTCCCGGTTGGTGGCACCAACCGGGACTAAAGGTGGGCATTGGTCCCGGTTGGTTCCATATAAGTAAACACTTGGAAAATTTCAGATTTCATATGCCATTGCCCCGAGCCCGCCGCCCAGTCGCCGCCCTGTCGCCACCCCGAGCCCCGTCGCCGCCCCGTCGCCGCCCCGAGCCCATCGCCGCCCCGTCGCCGCCGTCCTCGTCGCCGCCCCGAGCCCGCCGTCCCCGTCGCCGCCCCGTCGCCGTCCCGTCGCCGCCCCGTCGCCGTCCCGTCGCCGCCCCGTCGCCGTCCCGTCGCCGCCCCGTCGCCGTCCCGTCGCCGCCCCGTCGCCGCCCCGCCCCCGTCTCCGCCCCCGCCGCCCCCTTCGCCGGCCCTCCCCCGCCGCCCCCGTCCCCGTCGCCTCTCCGTCGCCGCCCCGTCCCCGTTGTCGCCCCGTCGCCTCCGCGTCGCCGCCCCCGCTGTGAGTCGCTGCCACCCCTACTCTGTGGATTTTTTTTAAATATATGTTGATTTTTTTATATGATGAATGTTTATGTTTTAGTTGTTTTATGTTTTATTTAATTATTAGGAGTCTTAGGAAAAAATTAGTATCTGTATGTTAGATTACAGAAAAAAATTTGGTTTTATGAAAAATTAGTGATTAAACGATAAGAAAACGTTCTCATAGGAATTTGTCTCGACGTCGATGATGCCCGACCCTCATCCTCGTCGTCGAGTGGTCCGCGAGAGCCTGCTTGATAGGCGCCATGTCCGGGAATGGGCTCCGCCGGGCTGGCACTGGGAGGTGCTACCTTCCCGGGCTCGGAGGTTGGTGAGGAATCCAGGTCTCGTCGTCGACCCGGAGCTTCTGTGGTGGCGGTCACACGGGCCACTTTCGGTGCGGAGGGAGCGGGCCCCCGCGGAGGTGGTACGTCGCCGTGTCAGGGAGGAGGACGAGCACGTCCGTCGCTACATGGCGGCGTTGGATGCCCGGTTCGACAATACCTGGCAGATTCTTCAGGGATCTCACCCGAGTTATGATCCCGTGATGGTTCCTTATCTTTGGGTGTCCACCGCCGGCGACTCAGAGACCGCTAGTGAATCTAGTTCACCGTCCTCCACTTTGGATTCTAGGATATTCGATCTGTATTAGTGATCTTATATGATAATATTCGAGATGTATTAGTTAATATTTGATGATGCATTAACTGGATTGTTCGGGATGATGTATTAGTTAATATCGAGTGCTTGTGATTTGCCAGTCATTCCGGCAAAACATAGGGAATTTTTTCTATGTCATTGCTCGATATATGGAACGGGTTGACTTCAGGTCTGTTTCGGCTCCTTGTGTGTCTTTCAGTGAGGGAGAGTGTCCACCATATATATATATGAGAGAGGAAGAATCCCGACTGTTGTCGTGGGGGTCGCTTCTCCTTCGTTCCCGTGTGCTAGACATTTTGGTGTAATGCACTCGGGGACGAATGGAGGAGCCACCATCACCGACGGTCGCAATATCAGAGGGAGTGCCCACCATATACGTGAGATGAGAGTTTAGGAAGCAAAGACTCGACATACCTAAAGTCAACCCGTTGCATATTTTGAGTAATAGTGATCTGTGTGTTGATCAGTTTCCTGGTAGTTGCCTTCGATCGATTTTAAATGTTTCAACTATGAACATAGGAAATGTCTGACGACGATAGCGAAAGGGAATTCGGTATGTGCGAATACTGCGAAGACGAGCGCGGTCTGTGCGACACGACTCACCTAGTTGATGGTAGGCGCTTCAGCATCGTGCTGGATGAGACCTTCGAAGTGGATACAGTAAGTCACAACGACAAGTCTTTTTTCGTAATTAAGCATGACTTCTGCTTCTTTTGCTTGAACTTATAATTTTAATTTTTTACTATTCTACTAGCGTATCCCCTGCCATGCAAGAATTTATGTCTTGGATAAGATTGGTTTCAATACTAAAAAAAGTATGGAGGTAAATAGAGTTCACTTGAGGACCGAGCATGGTTATACTTTTGCCGTAAAATTGTACAATGCAGACACCTACTCCTATTTTGAATGCAAAAGTTGGCAAGCGCTATGCAAGGCTTATGCATTTGAGCCTAATATGCTTATCACCTTTGATATTCGTCTGGAAGATGAAATTGAAGGTAATATCGACATCTGGGTCGATGTGCAGACGCCTCCAGTTCTACCATTATGTGAGTTTCTCAACCATATTTATTATGATTCCGATTCTGCCTCCTTGTGAGTTTGTTAAACATATTTATTATGTAATTTATATTGTTTATTTCAAAATAGTTGACAGCTTATTTCCATTGACAGCTTATTTTCATTCTTCAAAAAATGTACGGAAGATGGTAGACAGAACCTACTACACCGATGGCGCAGAATTAACTTGTCAGGAGAAAAATCATCTTATCGCATTTATTAATGATCTTCAGAATTACAATACCTATTATCAAACTCGTACACATTATGGTCAATACGTGCCACTAGTGCACGTGTTGAACTACGGTAACATCCATGGAGATCGCATGGTAAGATTTTGTACTATTACGACATCCGTGCATCTTTTGCATAAATTATTTTTAAAACTAAACTACATTGCTAACTACGAAGTTATTACTATGTTTTTCAACAGAAAATCCCGAATGATTGTGTGCCTCATCTGATGTTTCCGAAAGGTCACCTTGATGTTATGAGCTTACTGCCACCAGGTCATCATATGCATCACTGTTGTCCATACCGGATTTCTATAACCGATGAAGACATGACAATCAAAGATTGGAAAAAATGTATGGTCGATCGTAGGGAGCTACTTGGAAGCAACATTGTGCGACGTGCAAGAATTGGAGACAGGATAATCTCCATTCTCCATAATGGAGAGTCAGGTGTTGGAAATATGCCCTAGAGGCAATAATAAAATGGTTATTATTGTATTTCCTTGTTCATGATAATTGTCTATTGTTCATGCTATAATTGTGTTAACCTGAAACCGTAATGCATGTGTGAATACATAGACCACAACATGTCCCTAGTGAGCCTCTAGTTGGCTAGCTCGTTGATCAATAGATGGTCACGGTTTCATGACCATGGACATTGGATGTCGTTGATAACGGGATCACATCATTAGGAGAATGATGTGATGGACAAGACCCAATCCCAAGCATAGCACAAGATCGTGTAGTTCGTCTGCTAAAGCTTTTCCAATGTCAAGTATCGTTTCCTTAGACCATGAGATTGTGCAACTCCCGGATACCGTAGGAATACTTTGGGTGTGCCAAATGTCACAACGTAACTGGGTGGCTATAAAGGTATACTACGGGTATCTCCGAAAGTATCTGTTGGGTTGGCACAAATCGAGACTGGGATTTGTCACTCCGTATGACGGAGAGGTATCTCTGGGCCCACTCGGTAAGACATCGTCATAATGAGCTCAATGTGACTAAGGAGTTAGCCACGGGATGATGTGTTACGGAACGAGTAAAGAGACTTGCCGGTAACGAGATTGAACAAGGTATAGGGATACCGACGATCGAATCTCGGGCAAGTATCATACCGGTAGACAAAGGGAATTGTATACGGGATTGATTGAATCCCCGACATCGTGGTTCATCCGATGAGATCATCGTGGAGCATGTGGGAGCCAACATGGGTATCCAGATCCCGCTGTTGGTTATTGACCGGAGAGGTGTCTCGGTCATGTCTACGTGCCTCCCGAACCCGTAGGGTCTACACTTAAGGTTCGATGACGCTAGGGTTATAGGGAAATAGTGTACGTGGTTACCGAAGGTTGTTCGGAGTCCCGGATGAGATCCCGGACGTCACGAGGAGTTCCGGAATGGTCCGGAGGTAAAGATTCATATATAGGAAGTGAGGTTTTGGTCACCGGAAATGTTTCGGGCGTCACCGGTAACGTACCGGGACCACCGGAAGGGTTCCGGGGGTCCATCGGGAGGGGCCACCAGCCCCAGAGGGCTGCATGGGCCACAAGTGGAAGGGAACCAGCCCCTAGGTGGGCTGGTGCGCCTCCCACCCCAGCCCAAGGCGCAACCAAGGGTGGAGGGGGGCAAACCCTAGAGCAGATGGGCCCTAAGGCCCACCTAGGGCTGCGCCCCCTCTCTCTCCCTCCCTCTGGCCGCCGCCCAGATGGGATCTGGGGCTGCCGCCGGCCCCTAAGGGGAACCCTAGGGCGCAGCCCCTCCCCTCCCCTCCTCCTATATATAGTGGTGAGTTTTGGGGCTGCCAACACATGAGTTTTCTCTCCCTCTCGGCGCAGCCCTACTCCTCCTTCTCCTCGTCCTCCGTAGTGCTTGGCGAAGCCCTGCCGGAGTACCACGCAGCTCCACCGCCACCACGCCGTCGTGCTGCCGGAGCTCTCCCTCAACCTCTCCTTCCTCCTTGCTGGATCAAGGCGTAGGAGACGTCACCGGGCTGCACGTGTGTTGAACGCGGAGGCGCCGTTGTTCGGCGCTTAGATCGGAATCGACCGCGATCTGAATCGCTGCGAGTACGACTCCACCAACCGCGTTCTTGTAACGCTTCCGCTTTGCGATCTTCAAAGGTATGAAGATGCACTCTCCCCTTACTCGTTGCTGGTTTCTCCATAGATAGATCTTGGTGAACACGTAGGAATTTTTTTGATTTACTACTACGTCTCCCAACATCAGGGCCTATCTTGTTTTATGCTATTTTACCTAAGAGAGGCCGGGTAGTTAGGTCCTAGCTAATACTCATGATCATGTGATAAGAACAATTAAGTATGGTTGGTTAGATGACTATGGTGATGATGATCGAGTATGACTTGTTATTATGATAACGAGTAGTTCTAAGAACAATTAAGTATGGTTGGTTAGATGACTATGATGATGATGATCGAGTATGACTTGTTATTATGATAACGAATAGTTCTAAGAACAATTAAGTATGGTTGGTTAGATGACTATGATGATGATGATCGGGACACTTCTCTCTATTAGCTAGCTAACACAATATGAAACCCTAAATAACCCTCCAACCCCCCCCCCCCCCCCCATTTGAAAAAAACAAAAACAAAAACCCCAGTGCCTTTTGGTCCCGGTTGGTGTTACCAACCGGGACTAAAGGTCCTCCTGCCTGGGCTCCCAGCACCAGCCACGTGGAGGGCCTTTAGTCCCGGTTCGTAAGCCAACCGGGACTAAATTAAGGTTTTGGGCTTTAGTCCCGACCCTTTAGTCCCGGTTCTGGAACCGGGACAAAAGGCCCTTACGAACCGGGACAAATGGGTTTTTTCCTACTAGTGGTGGTTCAGGCGGGCGGTGGCTCTCGTAGGCCGGTTCGAGGGGAAGACTTCTTTTGGCTGCTCGAGGTGAAAGCCTTGCCCTGGCCTTGGCCGGAGCCGACGACGGCGACGCCTGTGGGCGCCGCACACCTTCTTGGAGGCGTCTTCGTTCGAGGGCCTAAGACCTCTTCTCTCGCACTCCGGGGGAAACCCCTGCTCCAGGTTCCTGGAGCGGACGATGGCGGCACTCCGGTGTCGTGTTCCTTCTTGAAGGCTTCGTTTTGGAGTGGTCCTGGCATGCGAGAGCCATTGGCTCGGGTGGTGGGCGGCCTCGGGGCCGGCGTGGAAGTCGGAGCGGCGGCTCCGAATCTCATCTTCATGGAGGGGTGTCGGCATTGGTCTCGTGGGTGACAATGTCGTTGGTCAGCCTGGTGCGCGGCCTCGGGGTCGGTGTGGATGTCGGAGCGGTGGCTCTTGTGTGGTGTCGGCTTCGATTGCTCGGGTGATGAAGCTGACGGCTAGCCTAGTGCGCGGCCTCGGGCTCGGCGTGTGTGGTCACCGTCTGTACGTCGGAGCGGCGGCTTCGGAGATAGATGTAGGGCGTCGGCTCCGGTTGCTTGGGCAGCAGGGCAGTCGGCTCGCCTGGTGCGCGGCCTCGGGGTCGGCGTGGATGCCGGAGCGGCGGCTTCGGGTTTAGTTGTAGGGTGTCGGCTATGTGTTGCTTGGGTGACGGAGCCGGCGGCTCGCCTGGTGTGTGGCCTCGGGGTCGGCGTGTGTTGTTGGTGCCATGTGGGGCGTGTTGTAACGGTTTTCGCCCGTGTTTCCGTTAATTAACCGGGCAACTCTCTTCTAATGCCCGTGCGTTGCAACGGGAGGAAAAAATACCACATGCTCTTCACTTAATAACTATGACTCAACACCCCCAATAGATCTATCTCCTCTATTTGAACACTGCTCTCCATGTGTGTTGTCACTTATCTTGCTTCCCGCCCTCGTCGACGGTGGCCGCAGTATTCACTCTATCACAACACGTTTGAATATGATCAACCCCAATGTGATGAACTTGGCCGCTGCACGACGCATCTGTTGTCATTGAACCATGCTGGCACGAGAAAATGTTTAAAACTTAAAATAGTAATTTCTTCGAACTGGATATGAATAGCCCTCTATGTTCCATGCTGCTAGATGCAGCATCTACACTCCTTGAGCAAATTATCACAAAGCCACTTATAGGAAATACTTTAATTTCAGAATTTCTTCAGAGATAATTTGTGTAAGTTGTTTACATAAATATATGAACTGATGAAAAATTTAGAATTGTAGGGACATAAACACACATCACCTCCTCCATGTACAGCAGTAACTACTTGTGCGGTAAATTTAGTCATGAAACTGATTTTGCCCAGTGTATGAACGCTCGGCTATGAGGAGAGCAGAAAAGAAAAATCAGGTAGTTAGTTATTATAGTAGTTAAACTTAACTCATTCCAATTGGACGTTGTCAACCAGTTTTTCGACCTAAGCATGCTTAGATCTTGTAGCTCGTTTTGTACCAGCATGCACAAAGCACATCTGATCCCACAATCCCACAGTCTCGTTTAATCCAGCCACCCCACCACAAGCCGCATATCCCACGAGCACACGCACAATCAAGTTTAATTAGGAGCACATTCCATGAGCCAACAACGTCAGACCCACACCTCATCCTTGTTTTGTAGACGGCTTGTCGAATCTCGCAACATGCCGTGTATATAAAGCGGTAGGATTTGTTGTAAAGTAGCGATGTGGGACTACATAACTACTAAAAAATGCAATTCGGCTCCCAGGTGCACGTGCTCCTGCCTGTGGAAAATAATTTTTGAAATGTCAAAAAAATCATGAATTTTTTTTTATGTGATCTTAGTCACATACAAATGCTAGCTGCAAATTTTGAGACAAAAAGGTTAAACATTTTGGGCTATGCAAAAAAAAAAATTGAACATCAAATGTTACCCCAAAATGTCACCCCAAAATGTCACCCCAAATTTGTTTTTTTCACCGACGAAAAACTGCCATTCCGTTTCACATGAAAATTGTCAAGCATGCTTGCGACACTAACACGAACATCCACAAAAAATTTCAGAATTTTTTGAAAACATTTAGTATTTTTTTTCGCGTTACTGTTCATCCGGGTGCATTTGCACCCGGGAGCCAAAACGCCTCCCTCACTAAACCTAACCTCTTTTCTATAGAAGTGCACGCAGGCTTAGTTGGTTGCCTCCTTAGGAATTGTATAAGTGGAGGACGTGAGTTCAATCCTCAACATGAGCATTATTTTATATCCCAATAGCAGGCCCATCATCACACCAATATTGTTCCTGACACGTGACCAAACCAATAGGAAAGACCAATATGAACCAAGCGGACCAAACCAAACCTCCTTTTTCCATCAAGCGGACAAGAGCAAGGTGGGACTAAAACATAAACCAACCTTTTCTTAAACAACTACCTGGTCTGGTCCAGTTGGTTGTGACCTGTCGGTGTATGTAAAATAATAAGAGGTCATGTGTTCAAGTCCACCCAGCAGCAATTTTTATTTTTTTTGCCTCCTACCCTGGACTACAACTGGGCTGCCTGACACATGTTGGGCCGAAGCAAGCGGCAGATGCGGCCGAATTTGGCCAAGCGGGGCGAGACGCATCAACCTTAAATATACTAGTAGAAGGCCCGTGCGTTGCCACGGGCCTTTTGTTGTATATAACTTGATGAACTTTTGGCACCTTTTAACAACATCACCTCAACATCTTGTCGACGAGTCCTTTCTGAACATCGACATAATTCATCTCCATCTCTCGCATACTATGCAAATATGTAATATATATCGACCACACCATTTGTATTATCATGTGTAACAAATATATATCCACCCAGCAGCAATTTTTATTTTTTTTGCCTCCTACCCTGGACTACAACTGGGCTGCCTGACACATGTTGGGCCGAAGCAAGCGGCAGATGCGGCCGAATTTGGCCAAGCGGGGCGAGACGCATCAACCTTAAATATACTAGTAGAAGGCCCGTGCGTTGCCACGGGCCTTTTGTTGTATATAACTTGATGAACTTTTGGCACCTTTTAACAACATCACCTCAACATCTTGTCGACGAGTCCTTTCTGAACATCGACATAATTCATCTCCATCTCTCGCATACTATGCAAATATGTAATATATATCGACCACACCATTTGTATTATCATGTGTAACAAATATATAAAAAATAATTATTTATATGCAACTCTTCTGATTGTTAAAACTCGATGTTTTTTCAATCCAATCTATCATAAAGCTTTGTCAATCAAAAATTTCAATGCGTCATCAAAAGCCATCAGTTTTATGTATGATCTATATATAAGTGGACATATAATTTTTTTCAAAAAAAGAAAAAAGAAAAAGAAAAACTTCGAAGAATATCATATGCAATTTATTCTTCAACAACATAATATAATACTCCATCCTTCCGGAATTATTTGTCGCAGAAATTGATGTATCTAGACATATTTTCGTTCTAGATACATCCATTTTTATTCATTTCTGCGACAATTAATTCAGGACGGAGGGAGTAGCATATTAAATTCCGATTTACAAATAATGAAAGATGCACTTAGTGCAATGACAAATTTTTGATTTGTGACTCCAATAAAGATACCAGTTTTGAGACCGCAACAAACACAAAGAAAAA
Source organism: Elymus sibiricus (assembly GCA_039707655.1). NCBI lineage: Eukaryota > Viridiplantae > Streptophyta > Magnoliopsida > Poales > Poaceae > Elymus > Elymus sibiricus. The sequence continues at coordinate 40,649,888 of CM077665.1, read as the reverse complement.
CAAGTGTGATTTATGCCTGAGAATAAGAAACTAAAACAAAGACCTGGTTAATTGAAATGTCCTTCTTGAAACTTCTTTCGTTTCATTATGCACACATTGCTATGATGGCTTGCGCTATACAGATTTAAATGAAACACCCAGTTGGTATGCTTGAACCATGTCCCTACATGGGCACCTCACACACTACTTGTCCCCAAAAACCATGGCCATATGACAGCAAATCCCGTCTTGCTGGTCCAAGCGCAAACCCCATGGCAGCATGCCTCCTCGGAAGCTCTTCCACGTCCATGGATGTGAGGAAGAATCTGTACTCATACGTCCATCGCAAACGCATGTCAAGTGAGGGGACAAAGCAATGTATGCAACTAACTTCTTGAGCATCTTCTATCTATAGTTCCCAAATCCTAACATTCATACAAGAAACGATCAGTTTACAAATGGTTGTGTGCTAGAAGATACAGAATACAGTCATATAGAAGATAAAACCTTGAAATGCATATAAAGGAGCTTAGGAGCTTGGCAAATAAAATAGGCATTCATCATGACAGAAGTACATAACACACTGATTCAAACGCAAAACCAGTATATATTCATTGTAGCTATTTTATCATTCCAAGTAACAATGCAACTTTCTTGATACATGCATGAAAATTAAAAAAAAAAGGGCTGCTGAAAGTCATCCAGGTTTAAATTCAATTAGAAATAGCTGCATGGAAATATATTATGGCGGGGTCAGACAAGGAAAATATTAATAGACCAAAATAGGTAAGAAAGATGCAGGTTACCTTCAACTGGTCCAAGAAAACTGACTTAAACTCTAACGAGGTGAACGGAGATTTAAATACATGTATATGTATGTGTACATAGGGACCTAACTCAGCCAGCCCAGTCTCCAAGTTTTTGGCGCGAACGAGTGCTCAATATTTCTTCCGTATACTTCTTTTTCTCTGTTTGCAATGCGTGGATAACAAGCTTTACACACAAAATCAGTTTGTTAGGGTTCTCTAGATAAATAAAAAAACAGTTTGTTAGGGTATGGATCCCGATCTCCACGCCAATCTTCACATCTACTATATGAGCAATGCTACACCCACGTAATTATTTACGTAAACTTACGAAGTGATCTGATGTGGAAGTCTTTGATTGGATTAAAAGGGAGGATGAGGCCCACCCCACCTGAAAATCAGGGGGGGGGGGGGGGGGGGGATGTTTAGATTAGTTGGAAGTTTACGTAGCAGCTACGTAGGCCTTCGTAAGTCTAGGATTTTCGCTACTATATCTAGGGAATCTAATTCCCGACCCCTTCTTGCTTTGGGGAGAGCAGCAAAGCATCGCAGGTCTTGGGAAAAAAGAAAGAAGACAGATCAGACCATGGACCAGAAGCATTAGCCGTGGGCGGCGGCGGCCATGGCCATGGACATAGAAAAGCAAGCAAGCCATCCTCGCGAGGCAACGGAGCTGGACGCGATTGCATCTGCCGTGGGAGAGGAAGGCCCCAGGTCATCTCGAGCGGCTGATGTTTTGTGCGTGGCGGTCTACGGCTTGGTTGCCGTCTGTACCATCGCCGCTGTGGCTGCTGATATAACGGACAGAGATCCCAATTACACCCTAGCGGTCGCCGCCGTCTCGGGTGTTGACCCGTCGACGTTCATCGGCGGGCGGCCCACGTTGGACCCGGAGTTCAAGTTCACCGTCGGCATCGTTCAACGGAACGTCTTGGGGCCGCCGCGGTGCGACGAGTTCACCACGACGCTCAAGGTGGCCTACCACGGCTACGAGCTCGCCTCCGCAACGGCGCCCCAGCTCTGCGATCTCGGGCGCGACGGGATGAAGACGACGACCATCGTCGTGCGGGGTACCCGGCCGGGTGTCGCTGCCAGGCCCCGTGCTCGACGGCCTCGCGGCCGACCTGCGGCGCGCGGCGGGGATCTTGGATGTCACGCTCGCGATTCGGCTGCAATATCCAACCGGAAGGCATGGCTACGGGTTGCTGGTGTCGTGCATGGGGAGGCGGGTCGGCGACGACGCCGGCGCTTTATGCGACGTGGGCGACCTACAACTGTAAACGTGCCCACTGATTGCATGCAGCATCGTGAAGGGCAAAGTGCCGCAGATTCTGGTTTTTACGGACGCTAGGTCAAATTTTCTACTTCATCTTTTTTTTTTTGAAAAGGAGGAATCGTTCCCCGGCCTCTGCATCAATCGATGCATGCAGCCATCTTATTAAAATAAATTCGGAACAAAGTCTTAGATCCATCAAGCGCTCAAGCGCAAAACAAAAAAAAAGTATGAAAGATAAAAACTTGCCACATCCGGCAAAGCTAACAGTAGACTACGATGCCTATACACCTAGCCTATTATTAGCATGCCATCCAAACCGGTTGAAGATAACCCGTGCGACCATCTCCCATCGGTTGCACTCAATATCCATAAGATTCCTGGATTCTGCATGACTGAGTAATGACCACGTACGGATCCAAGATGCTGCTCTGAAGATGACCTGCAAAAAGTTGTTGAAATTCTTGCCATTAAAAATCATGTCGTTCCTGGTATTCCATATAGCCCAGAATAGAGCACATATCCCAATTCTGATAAGCTTCGATATCTCAACGTCTACTCCATCGAGCCACGTTCCAAATAGCGAAGTAATACATGTTGGTGGGTTAACATTAAAAGCTATATGGATAGTGCGCCATCGGAGTTTCGCAAGAGGACAATCTAGAAAGAGGTGTCTTATCGTTTCATTCTGATCGCAATAGCAACAGTTAGGTCTGCCTCCCGAATTTCGTTTTGCCAAGTTATCTTTGGTTAATACTACACCCTTGTGTATGAACCACATGAAATTTTTAATCCTAAGAGGCACTTTGATTTTCCAAATATGTAATGATCTCGTGAGTGGTCCAGTATTTATCAGATCCGTGTACATGGACTTTACTGAAAATACACCATTCGCAACTAAAGTCCAACGAACACTATCTGTCTGGTCAGACAGTTGCACTTGCATCAGTCTACTGACCAGATGTAACCATGCATTCCAGCGTTCTCCCAGTAAAGCTCGCCTGAATTGCATATTAAGAGGTACCGATTGTAATACCGTGGACACATACTCTTCTTTACGTTGCGCAATATTATAAAGTGAAGGATATTGAAGTGCTAATTGGGTGTCTCCAAGCCAACTCTCTTCCCAAAATCTTGTTGAGGCCCCATCACCAACTACAAATTTCACCCTTTGAAAAAAGGTCACCTTTATCTTCATTAACCCTTTCCAGAAAGGTGAGTCATTTGGTCTCGCTGTAACCTGTGCTAATGTTTTGGAATGTAGGTATTTATTCTTCAAAATTTGAACCCACATCCCCTCGGTTTCTATAGATAGCCTGTACAGCCATTTGCTAAGCAGGCATCTGTTCTTTAGTTCTAAATTTTCAATGCCAAGTCCCCCTTGGTCTTTTGATCTACAGATTATATCCCAGCGAGTCAATCTGTATTTCTTCTTGGCTTCGTCACTTTGCCAGAAGAAACGAGATCTGTCATATTGGACTTAAGGCATCGTGAACGGCCAGTATGTTTTATATATTCCTTGCATTAGTGAAGAAGAGCAAAATAAACTTAGTTTGGCTATTCTACCTAATATTGATATGTAAAATATGTCCTTGAATTCATGAAGTTGGTACCTCATGCTCAATCTCCGCTTATATGTATCTATACTAGATAGATTCCTAGGTCCTTGTTTACCGGGCAATAATTCTCGTTTTCACCCCTTGTAAACATTGTTGATCAGTCTCAGTAAATGGCATCATTTGAACTTTGATTAATTTCTTGTTGGGCCACTTCTGTGTAAGGATTTTTCATTGGAACTTTGATTAATTTTGGTCTGCCAACTATCAATTAAGTTACAGCGAGAGTATATTTTATGTAATACTATAACTTAAGTTCTCCGCAAACAAAAATACTGTAACTTATATTTTGGTAAACAAATTAAGGATCTCTTTCGCAAAATAATAATAATAATTAAGGATCTAGAAATACATGGGAGCCTTAAATATTTGGACTGAGGGCGTAGTATATGGAGTATGATTAAAATTAATCCATGTGATTTCATGATATCACCACTGCTATTTTTACGTCATTCTCCATTATTATTTTCACCAATGAATATTAGGCCTAAGGGCAGCAAGCACAATCAATAAACTTTGTTCACCGCCATGTTCCAATTCAAAAATCAATTTGTTTCGTGAAAATAGCAGGAAGCAGAATTGTTATGTTTTCATGTTACCAGAGGCGGAGCAGAGTAACCACCCTGCGTGGACAAAATAGGTGTTCACTTCTTCCTTTTTCCCTTTTGCCAGTACAAAATTTGTGTTCAATGTCAACATGAATATGCACCGCCATAGGCTGCGATCGGTAGACACAAAATATGGTAAGAAAGGCCGCAGGAAACAACTTCAGAACCCAACACGGAGGAACCAATCTGCAGCTCGCCATTGTTTAGGAAAGTGTATGCTGTTGAAAGGAAGTCTCGAACTCTCGATCGATCTACTCGTCTACTTAAGCCCACGAAGGCCCTCCCTCTGCAGCCATAGGCATTAGCCAGTACCGGTCATGGAGATGGATGAGCAACAAGCAAGGACGCCACCTCCGCCGGCAATGAAGAAGATGGACGCGGCTGCACCAGGCGTGGTGGGACAAGGAGGAGACGGACACCCTTCGCGCTGTTTCCTATGCGTTCTCATCGGGAGCTCGGTCTTATTCGCGACATGTCTCTTAAGCTTGGCGGTGTGGGCGGAGATCACGTACAAGGACCCAAACTACTCGGTCGCGATCGCCGCGGTCTCGGGCCTCGACCCGGCGACGGACCTCGGCCGCCGGCCCGTGCTGGACCCGGAGTTCAACATCACCGTCCGCGCCGCGCAGCAGAGCATAATAATAACGCGTCCCTGAAACGGACTCGCCACGACGGTGCAGGTGAGCTACCAGGGCTTCCAACTCGCCTGGGCGACCACGCCGCAGGTCTGCGAGCTCGCGGGTGGCGTGCAAACGAGCGCCACCGTCGTCGCCCGCGGGACGCGGGTGTGGCTGCCGGAAACGGCGCTGGATGGCCTTGCAAAGGATATACGGCGCGGGGCTGGGGTTTTCGACGTCCACATCACGGTCCCAAACGATGCATACGCGCGACGGTGGCATGCCGACGATGGGCTGCTGGTGTCGTGCATGGGGAGGCGCGGGTCGGCGGCGATGGTGGCGGGGCTCTGTGCGATGTGTGTCCGCTCTACTACCAGAGTACTGAGCTTTGACCAGACTTTTTTGAGATGCACTCGGACAAGACTTGCTTCAGTTCGTGTTGCAGTTGCCAATGGAATACTCACGGTGCCTTGTGGGTTAATTAACCACGTTGTATTATCTTTTTTTTGCGTGCTTCCACTTTCTATTGTTAGTTATTTGCGCTGGACTAAGCACGGTGCGCATGTTTGCTTCGATTCAAAAATTTAAAACTTAGGTTTGTTCTAAGTCAAACTTCTTTAGGTTTGATCAAATCTATCAGAAATTCTATCAACATCTACAACAATAAATTACTCTCATTAGATTTATATTATAAACTATACTTTCATATTACTAGCACAAGGGCCCGTGCGTTGCAACGGGGACATATATTTTTGTGGCTTCATACTTCTTAAAAGTAAAAATGTCGTGGATTGCAGCGTATACAAAATATAGAAGTATGTGTTAGAAACCTTGTGCTCAAAACAATATGTCTAGAAATCTTCAAAATAATTTACCAATCAAACGACTTTTATTATTCTAGTGGTTCAAAATGAATGGTGTTAAAGATACACGATATGCTCACGCATATCAAGCATATATGATCTTTTGGGGAATTGTAGTTCTCGACTCCTAGTTCAATAAGATTATATAGTAAACAAGGCTGTGCGTTGCAACGGGAGAAAAAGTATCACATACTCCGAATAACGCCCAAAAGATCAACACCCCCTTAACCCTCACAACCAATATTGGGCAGGACTTAATGACTATAATGGGATAACCTAATGTGTCAATGCTATTTGATTCTGTTCCATAAGTTGAGTTCAGCAGCATCCTGTCAGATATCTTGGCCATCTTTTTCTTCACTACTTGAACTGGGAAAAAATTAGAAAAAGAATACATCGTCTATGTTAAATGCTGGCTGCTGATATCTCTTTCCCAATAATCTACCCTAACTCATTATGTAGTACTTTAAAAATCCGCTACTGTTGCTCATTAGTACATATGTATCTACTGCAACTGACTTGTGTTCAATCACCGGCCACGCCCACGCATTTGCTTTTACCCCCGTAGTCTGTAGACATGTTGCACGATGTCCTTTTGCTCCAAGCCATGACTCCTTTGGATTTGCAGAGCGACTCGGAAAGCTATCAATTCCCAAGATGGTACTATCAACCATGCCGTACAGGTGTCTTGCTCCACATTTTACGTACAAATTCTGCAAGCATGAGTACTATTATATTTTGTAATGAAGAAAATAGAAAGAGGAGAATAGTTTAGAAAAAAAAGAATCCAGTATGACCAATGTCCAAAAATGTTAAACCTCCTATTCTCTAATGGCAGAAAAATACCAGCAAGGTTCACCTTCATATAAGTGACAGGAATACTGAAAAATATGTTATCAAATACAATTTAATGTGCAATGCAGTATACGACAGGACTGCAGATTGCACCGTTCTTGTTCAGTTTCGACAAATGGCATATACAGACCATAAATCCTATAGCTTCTGATCAAGATTACCAAAGATTAAAGAGAATCAGCTTGAATGAAGAGAGCAGCCGATCAAGATTACTGAAAAGTTACAGCAATAGAGCTCTTAATTAGTAGAAATAATTATTTCTACATCAAGTGAATGACAGCTGTGTCATTGGTAATTATTTCCAAATCAAAGATAGGTGTGTCCTTGGTTTTCACATAATGCATGGTCTCTATATCGCGTGCGTACATGTGGATTCGTCTTGACGTATGGGATTCTAATAATCATCACCCATAACTATTGAGATGCAAAATAATTTGTGTAAATAACTACAGTGCAGCAATAGTTAATCTTCTCGAACCGTGGCATACTCAACAACATAATCAAATCACAATACACAGTAATTGGCATCTCACATCGAGTCAACTTGATGAGGGGCGGCAGATCAGAGTGAGTTCAGGATAGCCGAACAAGACAAATGCCTGACTACCCAAGAGTGCCGGATAAAGGCGAGTAGTTGCAGACGCGCGTGATGCTCGCTGACGCTGATGGGCGCTACCGCCATGCCGTTTAGACATTGTCGGAGTCCGCCGTGGACTGGTTGCACGCCAACCCATCTGAGGCCCAAATCTATCATTGTAAACTACTATAGCTTACACGCTTGATCAAGGCAAGACCATCTGTTTGTGGTTTAATTAGGATGTGATGGATTGGATACTATGTCTTTTCTTTTACCGTGGATGGGTTCTCTTGTTGTAGATAAGTCGTGTCATCGTGATGATGCACTTGATTCCCAACTGATTTTCGGTGATGGTCTGCCTTGCATGCTGCTGTGCAATGCACATGCCCGATCCGACGGACAACCACAAGATCTAGACAGAATGCAGTTCTGGTATTTGCGATAATTGGGCTATTCCCTGGGGTCAACGTTCACTGGTCACTAATTATTCCATAGTTCATTTTCTGATTTCTAGCAATTCCATCAGCTTCATCGCATAGCTTAGTACAACAGAACAGAAGATGCAGGCAATCTGTAGAAACTCATGCTTTTCTTACATGCCTCTTGCAAGGTTAGCTTTAGTACATACCTCAAATGGAAAACCTGTAGCCGGGAGTCCCAACGAAGTGTGGAGCACGAGCGGACGGCGGAACGTGTTCCGGCAAAGGCATTGGAGGCGAGATTGGATGCTTCTGGGGCAGGTCAGGCAAACTAAATGCACGATGGGGCGATGCATCTTAAGAAGCAATGGAGAAGAGCACGATGGCTAATCTCAGTCTTCTCAAGGCGTCATGGGGCTGGATAAAAATCTTTAACTCCAAAATTAAATACACGACAACATAAAAAGTTAAATGCATTAACAACTGTAAGAAAATCACAACAACCTTTAGCAACTGCATTTTCGTTGCTAAATGATCACATCCATAAACATGACCCGCCTATGCACTTACTGCAGAGTTGTTGAAATTTTAGCTCTGCTATAAATACCATCACTAACGTTAAATGCTACATGCATCTGAAGGGACACCACTCTGTCCTCTACAATTTTCAGCCCCCAAGGAATGTTGCTCATCATTAGCGTCTTCCTCATGAGGAAACATTGGTTCAGCAAGAAGGTAAGAGCACAGAGAAGTATGAAAATTCACATCAAAAGCAATTCGATCTCACATGAGAAATTGAACAAGCTAGTTATAAGCATAGTGGTGAGCTCATCAGTGCATCGCCCCATCTGCATGCATCCTATAACAAGTTAATGGTGTGTCATTATAAAACCTGGTAGGGTTTAGTAATACTTGGATGACAAAAAAAACAATGCTCTACAAGCATACAACTGAAGCATAATACCTTATCAGACATGACTCTCGTTCTATTTTGCTGGTAAGTTGTAACAGTAATACAATGTCCAAAAGAACTCAATCAAGGTAATACATATGATCCTGTCAGAAATACAACCTTAACTCCTAAAGAAAAAGAAGAAACAACGATCAGTTTCATGCAAGAAATTCTGAAGAAAAAGGTGAGACATACTTTCTCAACCTTTGGAAACAAAGATGCAGAAAAAGTATCCTTATAAAGGATGCTGATAGAAAAAATATATACCAAAGAGGAATTTCGACATAATCACTTTTTAAATTCAATCAAGATTAATAATCTGGCATTGGTTCAAGAAAGGATACACAGCAGGTGATCGGCTAAGACAACTATTTGCATAACAATCAATGTAAAAATACAACCTTTGTTCATTGTAGCAATTATACTGTGCTGGTTGAAAGTACTTGTACCAGAAAAGAAGACACATACCATCTCATATTTTCTAGAGCTCTGAAGTAAAAAACCAACAAGTGCAAGAATAGGAACAAAGAAAAGCTTACCTGGGCAAGTGGGCATGATGCCATTGGGGCTGTATACCATGCTCGAGGCAGTAGAGCTCTCTTGCCAAGCTCTCCCTTCAATACCAGCCAATACCAGCTGCAAAACCGGCTGTGCTGCTTTCAAGCTCTTCTCCCATGCCACCGCAGCAGAGCAGCCGAACGCGCATTGTTCGATCTCCCCCTCCGCGCTGTTGTAGACACGCATGTCATGCTGCCCACCCAAGCTCTCCCTCCGGCCTCTTGTTGATGAAATAGCCTCCACCCGAAAGAAATCAAAACAAGATTCCCAATATGCATAAATGAAGCTACACCTACAGCCATCGCCAGATTGCATCTGCAATTTCCAATGAGGACCACATCGCGGTCTCATACTACGAGCAATCCTCCCAGCTGCGTACCCCAAAGGAAACCTCAGTCTCCGTCCATCCCACGCCGCAAGAGACTTGCCTGACTTGTCTGGGATGGTCAGGCTTGCCGCCGGACAGGGGAGGGAGGGGGTGGTTGGGGGGAGGGGGACGGGAGACCTAGTCCTCCTCCTAGATCCGTCCGAACTGGGGGGAGGGCACAGCGACCAAGTCGCTGGTGGCGGCTACAAGACGGGCCGCCGTCCACCCGGGGAGCAACCCCTCTCTGATCTGATGGCTCGCGCGTGGCGGCGGAGGCGGCGCGGTGCCGTATCGTACGCGTCGAGGAGGAGAAGCTCGTGCTCGTGTCTACTGGTGTTTTTTTTACAACGAAACGTTTTCTCCGTTGGCCACTTAAAACGGTCCTGCGCGTTAATAACCCAAAATTGCAGGGGTGTTTTAGTAAAAAAACTAATGACGGACGAGCAGAAGCAATCCGTACTTTATTAGTAGGTAAAGATAGGCCGGTTCTTCTGGCAACTTAAAAAATAAGCCGCCTCCTCTCTAACTTTTTTCATAAATCCTCTCTCTTCCTCATAAGGGCTTCTAACTAGTTATGAAATAACTAATTTTAAAAATTTAACAATTTTTTGGTGCGACTTATTTCTTAAGCCGGAGAAAGACAACCTATTTTATAGGTATATATATAGAGAGAGAGACACACACACCGTCCCAATATAGCCAAACAATCACTACAACATCACTGGACAAGCGTCATCTTCAATCATTGCAACATAGCCGTGTTGCAGGAAATTTCTGCAACACGGATCATATTGCAGAAAGTTTTGCAACATAGGTCGAGTTGCTTTTTTTTTTTTTTTGCAACTGAGGTCTTTTTACAGTCTTTTTTGCAACTAAGGTCTTATTACAATTTTTTTTTTGCAACAGAGACTATCATCCTTACAAACTTATTTTTGCAACAGAGGTATTATTACAATTTTGTTTTTTGGCTTGCCAACATAAACTAAATGAGATCGGCCGGCTGAAGCCAAGCGGTTTCCATTTTTTTGAGAGAGACTAGATATGCGTAGTTGAAGTCATGCATGGTGAGGTTCTCCCCTCGCAATTACCGCTAAGGCCAACTATCATCCTTGCCGAACGCACGCATTACGAATTTACGATCGACTAGACAAGCTGCGTATCGACCTACACAATGGACCTCCCTATCGATGCGCAACATCTAACCATTTGAGGAAGAACTGAACGTAACCATTTAACACGAAAAAGATTGAACAAAACTGAACTGAGTGTACCAAAGGTCTTAAAGTAATATACTATGTAAAGAAATATAAGAGCGTCTAGATCATGGTGGGAGTAGATCTAATCAGAAGGCCATACATGGGGTCTTCGCCGCTTCTTCACTTGATGGTGGGGTCAAGGACGTGCCCGGCGAACAGGATCACGCCGGACACCTCCTCGATGACGAAGAAGGCAAAGGGATGGTCAGCGACGAAGTCCACACGCGACGGAGGCCCCGCCGCGCAGCCAGTGAGCATCGAGTAAGTGGCAGCCGCCGCCTCGGTGCCTTCCTCGTTCACCTCGATGACGGCCCTGTGGATCACCTGCTCCAGCGCCAGCTTCCTCCTTGCGGCGTCCTCCGCCATGTCGGATAGGTCGGCCTTCCCCTGCTCGAACGCCTCCTTGACCCCCATGTCGCGGAGAACATCGTTCATCGTCATGCCGAAGCTGGCCTTGAATTTAGGCAGCCGGAAGTCGCCGATCCGGACCTTGCTCGTCGGCAGGTGCTCGCGCAGAAACTCGGGGTTGCATGCGATCTTGTCGGTGAGCCGCCACAGCCCGTCGCGCGCGTCGGGGAGAAAGACACACATCGAGTAGATTGGTGCCGGCGTCAGTGCTAGCTGGGGCGGCAAGAGCCGGTGCCCTTCCTCGTAGCGGAGCTGGAGCACCTTGAAGCCGTCGTGGCAGGCAATGCTTTGGCTTCCTAAGCCGCGCATGAAGGGCGCGTCGACGGTGGTACCGTCGAGGCGGTGGAACTTGCCGTCCTTGGTGTCTTTCTTGTCGAACGGCTTCGCCCACTTGCCCTTGAAGTAGATGGCGTTGGTGAGCACAAGGTCGGTGAGGTTGGAGGACAGCGCGCCCGGGCTGAGGATGGAGGGGATGAGGTTGTTGGTCGACGCCGCCACCCATGCGTTTATCTGATCCCTTGCCTCCTCCGACTGCGCACGAAAACATGAACGTTTGCAATGGCATTGAATCTATCGTATACAGAGTATAGATCAGTCATGGACTCATGGTAAGACGGCAGATGACCTTTTGGCGGAAGTTGACGGCGCGGCTGACGGCCTTGAAGGACCCGGCGGTGTAGTAGCGGTAGGCGGGCGTGCCATACGCCGCACGCGAAGTTGACGCGCGGGCCGCCTGTCCGGGACCGGTCGACGAGGGCCTGCTCGGCGAGCGCGCGGACGTGGCCAACGAGAAGGTCACGCGAGGGCGCGCCGAGGACGCCGAGCAGCTCGTCGAGGGTGCAGCCGCGAGCGCCTGCGGCCACCAGCGAGAGCGCGGTGTAGATGGACAGCGGCGAGAAGACGAGGTTGCCGCTCCTGCCGGCGTCCTCGGCGAGCCGCTTGTTCAGGCCGAGGGCGAACGCCTGGAGGCCGTCGCTGGCGGCGGCGTGATCGGCCTCGGCCTCCGCGCAGAACGATCGGCCTGGCTTCGGGAAGCGGCGGAGGGCGAACTCGTTGACAGATCCCATCTTGTCTTTCTCTTGCGTTTTGATCAAGTCACGCAGTAGTTTGTAGGCATAGCCTGCGTGACACTTGAGCCAGTTTGCCTTGGGTCAAAAGTCATAACATCATATATTGGGCCCATTCTGAAACTAAAATTTACTAAAACACAGCTCATGAAATTAAAACAATAAATTCATCTCTTAGTCTTAATGGGTTCAATGTGCAGCCCAATAAAAATACGGCAAGGTTAAAAATCTCACACCATATTTGTAGCCATGGCAAACGAAAAATTACAATTGAAATTAGCTACTCTATGTTGAATCTCCTCAATGATGGCCAATAAGGAAGCTCATAGACTAGCTAGATTTTCCCTCTCATTAGGCTAGGGTCGCCACATGTGGCTTTTGCAACCCCACGACCTGAATGTAATCCCACATACTGTGGTTTTTGATGAATAAAAAGTTATTTTACCCCCCAAAAAAAGCCATGGCAAATTTATTTGTCGCGAGGGTAACAATTTCCTTTAGCAAGCATGATAATTCAGACACAAAAAACATGGCAAGGATTTGCCATGCTTGCTAACGGAAATTGTCATCCCAGCGAGAACTTTGGCGTAAAAATGTTCGACTTGCCATGGTTAAAAATCTGACGCTCAGTTTGTAGCGAAATCCAAAGAATAGACACTATTCATCAAATGATTTATCTTTTTTTTTATGAGCCGCGGTCAGATTTGAAATTGAAATTTGACATGATAAATATATGTTCGTACTTTAATTAATTAAAAAATAATCAGTTTTTTCTTATAAATCTTAGCTTGCTATTTCACTTTTTGTGCTAGCTAGCTCGACATATTAGTAAATTATTAGTAAGCACCAGATTATCTACTCAAAACTCTTCCGAGTAAATTCGCATTATTCGCCACAACAGTATTTGTTGTTTCATCAACCAAACACAAGAAGAACTTTGAGCTTATTGATGGACACCTTATACCATCTTATTAAAAGCAAACATGAATCAAATCAACACAGATCAACTACGTCTTATATAAAGGTATGGAGGTAGTACCTACTAGAAGGGTTGGGCACGCTTTGCTGCGCCATTGAATTTGTTGGGTTTCTTAAAAAAAATTACCCACTCTATTTCAAAATATATTGTGTATTACTTTTTTGAAAAGTCAAACATCTTTAAGTCTGATCAAATTTGTAGAGAAATATATTAAAATTCATAATATCAAATCAGGGTTATTAGATTCATCAAGAAATGATTTTTCATATTTTTTGTTTAATATTGTCGATGTCGATATTTTTGGCTCTGAACTTCGTCAAAATTAAAAAAATTGACTTTCCAGAAAACTAATAATCCTTATATTTTAAAATTGATGGAGTATTTAGTTTGGTCGTGGGGGAGACGATGGAGTGTATTTTATGTTTAATTATAATTCAGTTATTTGGTGGGCCTTTCGCGATGTGATTCTGTGTTATCCGCTAACCAACCCGTATTTATGTGGGGATATTTTTCATCGTTGGTCGTGTGTACTATATTCGTGCTATAGTCACATGGTGGCGCTTTTTTTGTGGTGATAGGAGTCTGCGAGGGGTTAATATATTTTTATAGGCCGGTTGCTGCTGATTGATTTGAAAAATCGTTGACCTGATTAAAATCGTAAACAAAATTCAAAATTGAATACCTCAATCGAATGAAAGAGCTTTAAAATTAGAGAACATAGAGACTTAAAATAATTAAATAGCTTCTTGAGATATTATTGACCCCGTCAAAATTGGGTGACCTAATTCTAAATTGAAGCCTCAATTAATTGTGAAGATTTAAAAGTTAGGAAGCATAGTGTATTGTATAAAAAATTAAACGAAAGAAATTGTTGACCCGGTCAAAATTGGATGAATAAATCCCAATTATAGACCGCAATTGATTGTGAGGCCTCCAATCCTAGGGAGCTTAGTGATATAGTATATTAACCAACGGACGGAGCTGGCCATGCCCAGCAAGAACGAGCAGAGAGTAAAAAGAAGTAAGGGTGCGTGCATATTATAAGCTTATAATATTTTCTTACAGTAAAGCAAGGCTTGTTTGTTCTGCAGAATTCTAGTTTTTATGTGCTATTATAAATTTCTTCTCCGGCTGGCCTCACTTTGCCGTTGCTGAACTGTGTTGCGATATAATCTGCTATGAAAAGCTAGTCTCGAAACTAGAGGTAATTTTTTTTACTTCAAAAACTAGAGATAAAGAGGGCTAAACGTCGTGATATTGCCAAGAATGTCGAGTAACCTAGTATTGATTTGAACACCATTTGTTCTGCATGCAAATCATACCATTTTCTTGTTACAAAAAGCCCTTCCCAACTTAATGTCGTTGTCTCCCGTGATAAAAATAGCTTATCTGTTTTTAGGTTATGCACCAGCCACTATTCTTTTATTATTATTAATTTTTTAGAGAAGGAGGATCTCCCCCGGCCTCTGCATCTGAGCGATGCATGCAACCATTTTATTAATTATTCACAAAAGACTTTACAAAGAAATACAACAATAAGTCTGAAGCCACCGTCTAGGCGACAACTGTCGCTACTCCTATCCATCTGATGAAGGGATGCTGACAGTCCGGGCCTAATACCACAGACCTCACAGACAAGCCTAACATCTAAGACCTGAGGCCCCAACCAAGCCACTTGCCAGGTATGAGGCACCCACCGGTCCGGCGCGCTCTCAGAGTCCGCCGCCGCCAACTGCCACTACTCCTATGTCATTAACGAATGAGCTTGTTACTTTCTTGCACCGTGTTGAACATTATCCAGGTAGCTGGTAAAGCTTGCTTGGAGCTTGACCCGTGTAATAACTGATATATATCCAAAAACCAAGCTCAAATGAGTGAAAATAAGCACCAGCTGCACTTTACTGTCTTCGTTTATTGTTTCCCTGCCACCTTATGGTAATCTGGTTCCGGTTTCATGCTGTAGTAGCACCCAGAATAGAAAGTCTTGCTGGTGATGTAGTAGGTAGAAATTTGTTCAACTTAAGAATGACCTGCGATGAATCGATATGTGTTTAGGTAATGTGGATGCAAAGAGCTACGTCCTGGTAAGTAAGCTGGACCGTGAGGTGTCCTGCTGTTTGTTGAGAGTTTGCCGTGATCCCGTGTTTCGGTACTCGACGAACAAGCAAAAAGTTGATAACGACCATTTTTTCAGTAGTGTAATGGGCAACATAGAAAATGTACCTGCCGATGCCTAACATTTAACCATTTAACAGGATAGAACTGAATGTAACCATTTAACATTTAACTTATCTAAGCAAAACCATTTAACATTTAACCATAATTATAAAGCTTTAAAGTAAGTAGCTAAAATCAAAGCCCTCCCTCAGTTGATGGTGGGGTCAAGGACGTGTCCGGCAAACAGAATCGCGCCTGACACCTCCTCGAGTACAAAGAAGGCAAATGGATGGTCAGCCACGAAGTCCACACGCGGCGGAAGCGGCGGGAAGTTCGGTGAGCACCCAAGGCGCGTCATGCAAGTGGCGGACGCCGCCTCGGTGCCTTCCTCGTTCACCTCGATGACGGCCTTGTGGATCACCTGCTCCAGCGCCGGCTTCCACCTTGCGGCATCCTCCACCATGTTTGACAGGTCGGCCTTCCCCAACTCGAACGCCTCCTTGACCCCCATCTCCCGGAGAACGTCGTTCATCGTCATGCCGAAGCTGGCCTTGAACTTAGGCAGCCGGAAGTCGTCGACCAGGACGTCGCTCCTCGGCAGGTGCTCACGAAGAAAATCAGGGTTGCAGGTGATCTTGTCGGTGAGCCGCCAAAGCCCGTCTCGCGCGTCGGGGAGGAAGACGCACATCGAGTAGATGGGCGGTGGCGTCGGAGCTAGAGCAGGCGCCAGCTGGGGCAGCAAGGAGCGGCCTTGCTCGTAGCGGAGCTGGAGCACCTTGAAGCCATCGTGGCAGGCGATGTTGTGCCTGCCGAGACCGCGCATGAACGGACCCTCGACGGCGGTGCCGTCGAGGCGGTGGAACTTGTCGTCCTTGGTGAGATACTTGTCGAACGGCTCCGCCCACTTGCCCTTGAAGTAGATGGCGTTGGCGAGCACCAGGTCGGTGAGGTTTGACAGCGCTCCCCGGCTGAGGATGGAGGGGATGAGGCCGTTCGTCGACGCAGACACCCATGCGTTGATCTGCTCCGTTGCCTCCTCCGGCTGCACAACGAGTATAGCATGCATGCATGTTGGCAATGACATTAATTGATCCATATAGGAAAATAATCTTTGATTCATGGTTGTATATGCACCCTACGTGGGCAGTGGCGGCGCCAGGATTCAAGTGGCGTGTATTCATTCTGAACCTGGGTATTCATTTTGTCAAAATCCTCGGCGTTTTTGCTAAAATTTTCGCTGATCTACCAAGAAATTCCAAGGTTTTGCCAAAATCATGGGTATTCACTTGCATGCAGGTGCATACACCTGGCGCCGCCCCTGTACGTGGGGATTTTTTTTAAACAATTAATTAAAAATCCAAAATAGGTCAGAAGTATTTTTAGATTAAACTTGACTTTGTTTTGCACTAGTATATAAATTTTCAAGAAAAAAAAAGGCAACATTGACTTCTGGGTAAAAAGGACAAAATTTATGGAAAGTACCCTTTTGAGCTCGAGCTCAAATGCACCTGCATGAACAGTAAAATCGAAAAATTTTCAAAACATTTCAGAAAAATTCTGATTTTTTTTATGATGAACTTTGACAAATTTTCTAAGTGCTTGCAAATTTTCACCAGGAGATCACATTCGAGGAAGGCGTGGCAAAAAAAAAACAAAATCAGTGTTTCAAAATGCTTTCGAAAATACATTTTCAGAGCATCGTTTTTGTTTTTTTTGTCATGCCTTCCTAGAATGTGATCTCATCATGAAAATTTGCAAGTGCTTCAAACATTTGTCAAAGTTCATCACAAAAAAAATTCAGATTTTTTGAAATGTTTTGAATTTTTTTTTCGATTTTACTGTTCATGCGGGTGCATTTGAGCTCGAGCTCAAATACTCCACGTCCAAAATTTATTTGCTATTATAGGTCACTATTCACACTATTTTGATCGAAATTTGTCTTTTTTAAAAAAGAAGTCAAAGTGTAATTTTCTTTTTGTACATTTTTTCTCACAAGTATACAATGAAAGCTCAAGTTTATTTCAAAAATATTTTGATTTTTTTTAACTTTTTATTGAATTGCTAATTCTTTTTTGCACATACTTTTTCTGTAAAATACTTGTTGTTGGGGCTTGTTGTTGGGCAGGAACCAAACGTTTCCGTCCATCCATCGTACACAGATTACAGATCAGCCATGCATCATAGGAAAACGGAAGAAGTTGTTGCACTAACCTTTTTGCGGAAGTTGACGGCGCGGGCGACGGTCTTGAAGGACTCGGCGGCGTCGCGGTAGGCGGGGCGGAGGGGCATGGTCCGGTCATGCGACACGCCGCACGCGAAGCTGACTGCTGATGCGGGGGCCGCCGGTGTGGGACTGGTCGGCGAGGGCATGCTGAGCGAGCCCACGGATGTGGCCGGCGAGGAGTTCCCGCGAGGGCGCGCCGAGGACGCTGAGCAGCTCGTCGAGGGTGCGGTTGCGGACACCCGCTGCCACCAGGGAGAGCGCCGCGTAGACGGACAGCGGCGAGAAGACCAGGTTGCCGCTCCTGCCTGCGTCGTCCGCGAGCCGCTTGTTCAGGCCGAGGGCGAAGGCCTGCAGGCGAGAGAAATTACTGTAGCAGTAGGTTGTGTTGCTGGTTTGGGCCTCTCTGTGTGCGGCCCAGGACCATTTTTTTCGTTTTTCTTTTCGGTTTAGTTCTTTAACTAGCAGTTTGAAATTGTGTGTAGTTCCTTAGTAATTTATGTAAGGACATATGTAACTTCCAAACGTTCGGATTTTGGGAACAGATCCGAACACATTTCACCTCGTCGTTTCTTTATCAAGAGCTGCATGCGGTCCTACCTTTCCTGTTAAACAAGCGCATGCATGTCGCTTTCCTTTCTCCTAATCACCCGCATGTGGCTTTCACCAAAACATCCCCGGCATGCATGTTTCTTTCGGCCACTTACATGTATGCATGCAAAAAATGATAATGTCATCAAAGATTCTTTCCAACGCAAAAATTCAAAATGATATGTAGCCCAAACCGTAGGTCCGATCGAAAAACCGTCTTCACATAAAAGATTCGTCACGACGAGACCTTCAAAACGAGATGCCATATTGATATGTTCCGACGACCTTTTTTTCGTTCAAAAAGTTACCACATGTGTGCTACGTAAGTTATCACACTTGTGGCACATAACTTACCATATTGTTTATATAGAAATTACCGTGGCATAAAAATGATCACCCAACCTTTTTCCCGCGTGCAAATGAACTAGAGGACATAAAACACCATGATAACTTTTGACCTAGGAAAAAATTGTTAAAAAATATACCACTTCGAAACATTTGTGTAAATAACATGTTAATACACCCACATCACAGCTGACAACCCATGTTCAAACACGGCGATAACATTTGACTTTGGGGAAGTTGTTTAAAAACATATACTCTCTCCGTTCCTAAATATAAGTCATTTTAGAGATTTCACTAGAGGACTACATACGGAACAAAATGAGTGAATCTACACTCTAAAGTATGTCTATATACATCCATATGTAGTCTTCTAGCGAAACCTCTAAAAAGACTTATATTTAGGAACAGAGGGAGTATTTGATAACCTCTGTGTAAATAGCAAGGGAATACACACACACATAAGAGTTGAGAACTCACGTATAAACACCACGTAATTTTTGCCCCGGAGAAAAACGTTACTGAAAAACTACCCAGGTAATTTCAGTGTAAATATCATAATAATATCACACCACAGAGCTGATAACTTATGTACAAAACACCACGGTAACTTTGCCCTGGGTGTGTGTTGAAAATATATCCCGGTAACTTCTGTGTTTAAAAACATGGTAATATATGCACCACCGACACGATAACTTAGGTACAAACACCTCGCTAACTTTACCTAGGAAAAAAGAAGTTATTCAAAATATACCCCCGATAAGTTATGTATAAATAACATGATAATATACACACCACAAACATAATAACTAAGATACAAACACCACGGCAACTTAGTTTCTTGATTTTTTTTCTGAAAATAAACCTTCGTAACTCTTGTGTAAATAACATGGTAATACACACTCATGGGTTCAAACACCAGGATAACTTTGACCCATGAAAACAAATGTTGAAAACATACCACTGATAATTTCTCGTGTAAATAACATGATAATATACGCTCCCGGACATGATAACTTCAATACAAACATCACGATAACTTTGTCCCATGTAAAAAAGTTGTTTGCAAACATACTCCGGTAACATCTGTATAAATAACATGGTAATATAGGCTCCCCGGACCTGATAACTTAGATACAAACACCATGATAACTTTGATCCGTAAAAAAAGTTGTTGAAAACATACTCTGGTAACTTTATGTAAATAGCATGGTAATAAAGGCTCCCGGTCCTGATAACTTGGGTACGAACACCACGATAACTTTGACCCATGATTTTTTTTGATGAAAACATACTCCGGTAGGATGGATGTAAATAACATGGTAATGTATGTATACCAAAACTGATAACTTATTTAGCCCATAGCAAAAGTATTCGAAACATGCCAACATGGTATCTAGTTTCGAATGTCTCATCGTGACATTTTTTTTGTGAAAACGGATTTTGGATCGAAGAGACGTTTGAGCTACAAAACATTCTGAACTTTCAAAATAAAGAGAATCTACGATGACATTGGTTTTTCTGCACCTTTAGTGCATTTGCACGTGGGAGAAAGTTGGAATAAGTCATTTTTATGCCCAGAATTTGCATATATAAACATTGTGGTAACTTATATAGCACACACGTGATAACTTGCGTATCCTAGGCGTGGTAACTTTTTACCTGAAAAAAAAGTCGTCGAAACATATCAACATGGGATCTAGTTTCGTAGGTCTCGTCGAGACGATTTTTTTAATGTGAAAACGGTTTTTCAATCCGAGCAACGGTTTGAGCTACAAAACATTTTGAATTTGTAGTTCTAATGGAATCTTTTGTGACGTCATCAATTATATTCTTATATGTGCATGCAGTGAGTTAGGCTGAATTCATTTGATAATAAACAAAGCATTTAACGCATCTTGCATGCGGTTTGTCACGGAGCTTGCATGCGATCGCTCTGTGGGATCGTTCGGATCTATACATATAATCCGAACGTATGGAAGATATAATAGTCCTTTATGTAAATTACTATATTGTATTATTCAGTAATTAGTGTATATTACTGTATTGTACAAGCACAATGTATGTCAACGTATATGTTCCGGCAATTTGGCAATTGCTATATGTTGATCAATATACATGCATTGTTTTATTTACAACACAATTAATTTGCTATGAGAGTAAATTAATAAGCATGATGATTGCATGCAGGATATGGCTGACATATCTGAAAAAGAGTTTGTTGAACTTGCCGTCGATGGTTCTAACTATTTGACATGGGCAATGGATGTCAAAATCAATTTGACGGCCAAGGGACTAAATTCCGCCATAACCACACCTGCCCAAGGGACTTCATCTATAACACACATAACAAGGTATTCAGCATTGCACTTCATTCGACATCATCTTCACCCTGACCTAAAGACAGAGTATCTGATGGAGGAGAACCCTCTGACACTCTGGAACTCCTTAAAGGAGAGGTATGATCAACAAAGGGCGGTAATGTTGCCTGAAGCGCAACGGGAATGGGCGCTAGTCCGATTCCAAGACTTTAAGTCTGTAGCTGCATACAATTCTGTTGTTCATAAGATCAACTCCAAGTTGAGATTCTGCAATAGTGCAGTTTCTGATGCTGATCTTATTGAAAAGACACTTTCTACTTTCCATCCTTCGATGAGGATACTTGTTGAACAGTACCATCAGCAAAAGTATAAGAAGTATTCTGAGTTGATTTACTCACTGCTTCAGGCAGAGAAGCACAATGAGCTTCTTGAGAATAACAATTTGGCTCGTCCAACTAGAACGATGCCTCTGCCTGAATCACACTTCAACTCTAAGAGTACTCAAAAGTTCAATGGTTCCAACAAGAACCGTAGGACATTCAATGGAAAGTGGAAGCGTAATGAGAAGCTGAATAAGAATGGAGTCCAAAAGGGCAAAGGTTCTTTCAAGAAAAATGAAAGGGCTAACAACACTGGTTGCTTCAGGTGTGGTTGTAAGGAACATATTGCAAAGAAGTGTGACACTTTGAAGCATTTGGTGGAATTGTACCAACAGTCACTTGGAAAGGGCAAAAAGGCTCAGGGGAACCAATATGAAGCACACTTCACTGGAAATGAAGATGGTATCCCTACTTTTGATGGTTCTCGAGATGATTCTCCGAACATGGACAACCAGGAGCAGAATCAGCAAGTAGAAGACCCAATACTAGATGTCGATGACATGCTAGTTGAATTTGGTTCTACTGACATATATGGAGACCAGATTTAGTCTCATTTGTCTAAGTATTGTAATGATGTTATTAGACATATTACAGGTGTTGTAAAATAAGTTATGTCATTAGACATAATGTGTTAGCTATGTCGTGTGACATAGGGCTTGTAATAAGCACAAGACATATATAGTTTGTAATGTATGTACTGATTCTATATGAGTTTAATTATATACTGAAGTTTGTTCTTTTACTCTATAGAAATAATACA
Organism: Elymus sibiricus; assembly: GCA_039707655.1. Taxonomy (NCBI): domain Eukaryota; kingdom Viridiplantae; phylum Streptophyta; class Magnoliopsida; order Poales; family Poaceae; genus Elymus; species Elymus sibiricus. The sequence continues at coordinate 40,627,916 of CM077665.1, read as the reverse complement.
ATGGAGGAGGAAATGTGTTTAGTGGATAGTGGATCTACTAACACGGTACTTAGGGAGATGAAGTATTTCCAGACACTCAAGAAGAGTAATGGAAGTGTCATGACAATTGCTGGTCGAGACACTGTAATTGTTGGTTCTGGTCAAGCTACAATTACACTCCCTATGGGTACTAAATTAATAGTCCCGGATGCTCTATTGTATCCAGATTCTACTCGTACCTTGTTGATCTTCAAGGATATCCGCAAAAATGGTTTCCATGTGGAAACTAGTGAAGAGAGTGGGTCTGAATGCCTACTCATAACTGAGCAAAAGGGGTTTCGAAAGGAAATCCTTGATAATTTGCCTTCTTTATCTTCTGGGTTTTATTATACATACATTAAACCAGAGACGCATATGGCATACAAAATAGTTTTTCAGAATCTTGATAAGTTCAAGATTTGGCATGGTCGCCTAGGTCATCCTGGTATTGGGATGATGAGAAAAATTACTGATGGTTCTGTTGGACACAACATAACGGATAGAAAGTTCCCAAAATCATCGGATTTTGTATGCACATCATGTGCAACTGGGAAATTGATCACAAGGCCATCTTATGTGAAAATAAAGGATGAGCCACTTGATTTCCTTGAACGTATTCAAGGAGATATTTGTGGTCCAATACAACCGTTATCTGGACCATTCAGATATTTCATAGTCCTAATAGATCCATCAACGAGATGGTCAAATGTGTGTCTTCTGTCAACAAGGAACCATGCTTTTGCAAAGCTAATTGCTCGGATCATTAAATTGAGAGCAAATCATCCTAAGCATAGGATAAAAACCATCAGAATGGATAATGCTGCGGAATTTAGTTCACGAGCATTTAATGATTACTGGCTAGCTTTGGGCATTTCTGTGGAGCACTCAGTACCTTATGTACATACCCAGAATGGTCTTGCAGAATCGCTTATCAAGAGGATCAAGTTGATAGCAAGACCGCTCCTACAGAATAGTAATCTTCCAGCTTCATGTTGGGGTCATGCATTTTTACCTGCTGCAGATTTGATACAAATTCGACCAACTGCATATCATACGATCTCCCCGTTGCAGTTAGTACGTGGAAACCAGCCAAGTATTTCCCATCTACGGCAATTCGGTTGCGCGGTATATGTACCGATCTCACCACCGCAGCGTACATCAATGAGCCCTCATAGACGAATGGGGATCTATGTGGGGTACAATTCGCCGTCAATCATTAAGTACCTGGAACCCCTGACAGGGGATTTGTTTACAGCCCGGTACGCTGATTGCATTTTTGATGAGGATAATTTCCCGGCATTAGGGGGAGAAAATAACCACAAAGAATGCCGTGAAATAGATTGGGATGTGAAAGGCATCCGGTCCTTAGATCCACGTACGAATGAGTCTGAACTAGAGGTTCAGAAGATTATAAATTTGCAGAATATTGCAAATAATCTGCCAGACGCATTTACTGATTATAAAGGTGTCACAAAATCAAATGTTCCCGCTATGAATATGCCAGAGAGAGTAGATGTGACCCATAGATCTACTCAGCCACCTAAGAGGGGGAGGAATCTGGACACAAAGGACAAGGCTTCACAGAAGAGTCCAAGGGGAATGAGGAATCCTCAAATAGTAAATGCAAGTCAACGAGATGTTGATATTCAACCTAGGGTTGAAGGACACCTGAAGGATGTTGGACATACAGAACCCAGTATGAGTGTGCACACAAATTTTGGTGCTGGGACATCGGAAGACCTTGATCCAATTGTTGAGGGAAATCATGAAGGATCAAAAGGTATTGATGAGATATCCATTAACTGATGGGGAACGTAGTAATAATTCAAAATTTTCCTACGTGTCACCAAGATCAATCTAGGAGATGCTAGCAACGAGAGAGAGGGAGTGCATCTTCATACCCTTGAAGATCGCTAAGCAGAAGCATTGCAAAGAACGCGGTTGATGGAGTCGTAATCGCGGCGATTCAAATCGCGGAAGATCCGATCCAAGCGCCGAACGGACGGCGCCTCCGCGTTCAACACACGTACAGTCCGGGGATGTCTCCTCCTTCTTGATCCAGCAAGGGGGGGGGGGGAGAAGTTGAGGGAGAGCTCCGGCAGCACGACGGCGTGGTGGCGGTGGAGCTCGTGATTCTCTGGCAGAGCTTTGCTAAGCACTACGGAGGAGGAGGAGGTGTAGGAGGGGGGAGGGCTACGCCAGGGGCAAGGGGTGCCGCTGCCCTCCTGTCGGTGTCAAAACCGGCAGATCTCGGGTAGGGGGTCCCGAACTGTGATACTTGGATCGATGGTAACAGGAGACAAAGGGGGCAAGGTTTTACCCAGGTTCGGGCCCTCCTATGGAGGTAATACCCTACGTCCTGCTTGATTATATTGAGTGTATGGAGATTACAGAGTTGATCTACCACGAGATCGAGTAACTAAACCCTAGATGAGTTCTGTTGTTCTACACCCTAAAACCCTTCGGCTTATATAGACGCCAGGGGTCCCTAGGGTTACACATGGTCGGTTACACGTCGATGGGATAAACATGCCTATTCACTACTTCAAACGTGGCGGACAAGCCACGATTCTCGAAGCTTCCACCTTGGAGATGAGATCTTCCATTCTTCCAGTATTCGGCAAGTGGCCCATACAGTCCGGCCCATAGGACATAGGCCGGCCTCCCGAGGACCCCTCTATCCAGGACTCCCTCAGTAGCCCCCGAACTAGCCTCCAATGCCAAGGGTCCAGGCTCCAGCTGCTTCGAGTGATCAGAGTCTTCGGCTTGCGAGGCGAGTTCCTTTCTCCAAACAATGATCAGCCCAGGATATAGTTCGGCCTCCGTCGACGTGTAATGTTTCCGATCATAGATCGTTCGTATACCATGAATAATCCGGCCTCAAAGGCCAAACGTCAGAGAACCAATAGTATCTTCTGACAACTTTTCAGATGAAAGGCCACGGCCCACCACGACCTCTAAACCAATCGCGAAGACTCGATCCGCGGTTCGAGGCCGTTTCCACCAGCACGATCCATTAATGTACAGATCGTGCCCCGTTTTACATGGGATATGTTTAATCACGCGCGTACAATGGCACGCACGCCTCGGGAAGAGGAGGGATTCACGGCGCCGCGAAGGAAGGCTAACCGGCAATAATCTTTAATAAAAGGGGAAGAAAACCCCAAGGCTTATCCGCATCTCCCATTCACCTCCTGCTTCCCCAACCTTCCGAGCTCCCTGAGCCTAGATCTAGGTCTTCCATTCTTCCCCCTCCGAGCTCAGCCATGGCCAGCGGCATGTGGGAGGCTTCCACTGTCAAAGACCAGGACATCAGATCTCAAGAACGCCGGCTACCTCCCCACCAATGTCTTCCATCGTGCTGCAGAGGAGGGCCAGGTGATCCCCACCCCCAAATCAGGCGAGAGGGTGGTCTTCGTCCCTCATTTCATCCGAGGATTAGGCTTCCCACTTCACCCCTTTGTGAGGGGTCTTATGTTCTTCTATGGGCTCGACTTCCATGACCTCCCGCCGAACTCTTTCATGCATATATCTGCCTTTATCATCATCTGCGAGGCGTTCCTGCGGGTCGAGCCACACTTTGGACTGTGGCTCAAGATCTTCAACATCAAGCCGAAGTGTGTCACCGGTGCACATGCGGACTGCGGCGGGGCAGTCATCGGCAAGCTTCCGCGCGCAGTGTGGCCATCCGGCAACTTCATCGACACCATCAAAACTTGGCAGAGGGAGTGGTTTTACACCACCGAGCCAAAGGAGAAGGAAGGCGGAACTGTTCCTGCCGAATGCGGAACTGTTCCTGCCGAATTCAGGTCCGGCCCCCCAACCAGATTGACCTCGTGGGTCAGGAAGGGTCTCGACTGGGGGTCGGAAACAGAGGTGGAGGACCTGCAGAGGGGCATCGCCTCCCTAATCAGGGAGGGAGTCGGCCTGACCAACGTGGTCCAGGTCATGCTTCGGCGGCACATCCTCCCCTGCCAGCGCCGGAGCTCTCCTATGTGGGATTACCGGACTGACGACGACCCTACAGTTCGTCGACTCTTCCGCACTACGCGGGAGAAACTATGGAAGGAGCTGTTCAAGGCGCAGGAGAACTGGCTAGGCAAGAAGGAGGACAAGGGCTTGAGTGCCGCCAAGCCCCCTTCCAAGGTATAGTATTGTTTTATTTGATCGGCCTCGCCTTCCTAAAGAAAGCCTAAGCATTTTCCGATCACCTTTGCAGGAGTGGCTGAGCAAGGCCAAGGGCATCAAGTGTCCGGCTCCACAGCCCGAAGACCCCAAGTCTCCGCTGCTGTTGGAGATGCTCGTCGTGGCGCCCTACAAGGCGCCAGAGAAGAAGGAAAAGAAGAAAACAGGCCGAGCAGGCCTGCGCACCCGGGACCAGCCAGAGGCTGGGTCAGAGGAGACCCACGCCTCCTCGAATCAGGAGGAGGAGCATGAGGTCGAGGGGGGAGGCGATTCCCCCCTCACAGGAAAGAGGGCGGCGTCATCGGACGCCTCGGAGGAGGTAGCTCCTCCCGCCCAAAAGAAACCACGCCGGACACAGGTAATCTCGTCCGACGACAGTTCGGACTCGAACACCGAGTCCGAAGACTTCGAGAGGGTTCCATGGAGGAACCTCAGGGTCAAGCCCCCACCTCGAAGGTACAGATCCGAAGACCCTTCCATGTTATTGATGCAAAGCTTCGAATGTTACTAACACATGAGCGCTTACTGACTTGCAGCCCACCACGTGTTCTCCCCACCGATCAAATTTCGGAGGGGGAGACCCCACCCGCCGAGCTAGCAGAGAGTGGGTCTACGTCGCACCCCTCTCCTCCGGTCGCCGCGAGGGACACCGCGGAAGCGTCCTCCCAACAGGCTCCTTTGCAGCCGGACTCTGGAGGCAGGGGCGATGAAGTCATGGCCGAGGCAAACACCTCGGCCACCGAAGACCCGGGGGAGAAGACTCTCCCGGACACCGAGGAGGCCGGACATGGAGGTGCCCAGTCTCCTCCAAGGCCATCTCTGGAGCACACAATGCCTCCGGAGGTACCGATTCAATCTCCGGCTGGAGATCGGGTTACCCGATCCCCACCGGCTCCGCCGACCACCGGGTGGCCGGCCATGGGGGAGGCTTTGTCCAGCGCCTCCATCTCCGGGGAGCACCGCATCCTTATGGGTGTGGTATTGCAGAGCATTCAATCCGTAGACCACGGACTGAAGGAGGCCTTCAATGGTCTCCTGACGGGCTTTCACGTGAGCCACGTAATGTTCTGTCCTTTGAAATGCTATTTTCTTTGTATTATGGTTATATACATGGCAGCCCCCGAGCCCCAAGTGAGTTTGAAAAAACTTGCCTCGGGGTCCAACATAGCCTTTTATCCGAACTGTGCACCGGACAATATGTGTTCGGATAGTTCTAACTATAGCGGTCCGGACACAGGGTCAGTTTTAGTGACAGCCCGGAGGTTGTAAACCGCTTTAATGGTTATATAACTCTGTGATACAGGCTTCGTCGACAGCAGCGGCTACCAACGCCGCCGAGCTAGAGGAGCTAAATCGGAAGCTCAAGAGCTCCGCAGACGAGCTTGATGCTTTAAACAAGAGATTCGACGAGGCGCAAGGTAAGCCGAATTAGAGTATCGAAACTCTTCTTTACCGCTCTATCAACACGGCTTGTTAATATAAGTCGATGCTTACGCAGCCTCGGCGAAAGAGATAGAGAAGCTCAAAGCCGAGCTTGAGAAAGCGAAGCAGGAAGCTTTGGTTGAGAAGGCGGCGGCCAAAGAAGCGGCCACCGCTCTATCCGCCCTGAGAGCCACCAGCGACAAGCATGAGGCTCAGGTGGAAGAAATTCAACATGAGCTCAAGGACGCCAGCAAAAAGTGCGAGGTCCTTGAGCTAAAAGGGAAGGAGCAAGCCGCCGAACTATCCACCCTGAAAACCAATCTCCAAAAGGAGCGGGTGGATAGGCGGTCCTACGAAGAGGAAGTCGGCCAAGCCAAGGCTATCCTGGATGGTAAGCCATATTTATTGCAGTGTATCTTCGGAGATGGCAAGTTCAAAGTGCTCACCCAAGTATGGCGTTCCGCAGGCACCTGCTTGGACCTCTAGAAGAGCGCAGCTGACGTGAAGCAGTTCTATGCTTTGCGGGGAGAAGGAGATGAAGCTCGTATATTCTGGGCACAGTTCGAAGCCCCCGAGCGCCCTCCTCTCCTTAACGAGCAGCTGAAGCAGCTGTTGGAGCTGCACCGGACGGCGGAGCCAGCCATGAAGGATATCTGTATCCGGCTATGGCCCAACGAGCCACTGCCGGACAGCTATTTCAGCCTGGTGCAGAAGCTGAGCAACGCCACTCCTCGGATCGACGCATCGAGGTGGTCCTCCTGCATCGAGGGAGCTAGGATGACCTTTGCGAAGGCCAAGGTGCACTGGCCGGGGCTGGATCCGATGAAGGTAGCCACAACTCGTTCGCCTCCAGGGAAGGGTCATAGGCGCCCCGAGCTGTACTTCTCCGGAGTTATGGAGGGTGCTCGGGCGATAGAATCACAGTGTTTGAGAGATACCGTGTATGAGTAAACGCTTGTGTAGTATGTCCGAAGACCCTTGAACGCGTTTGTATATATAAAGTTGCATGGTTTATCATCTCTTGTATGTGTTTGCATCCTTTATAACTCCTGTGTGGCCGGTAACACTGAAAGCTGCGAGTCGTCGGCTTCAGCCCCCGTGCAAATACTACACGAGGTGTCTCTACCAACCGCACTGTAACCCTTAGCCGAACTATCGGCGCCCGAAGGCGGTAGTGTGGGGCGGACGAGGCAATCGGACCATAATGCTTTATTGCTTTCACTTAGCCGTAGGGGCGCGAGAAAGGAGTGCGGGGGCTGATGAATAGCCCCCAGGCGTTTGTGATGTTCGAATGAACCATGGCCAAAGCCTATATCACCTGGCCTGTACTAACACAAAACCCATCGTATGACACGGAATAACCTCTGACGAGATTTCAATTAAGCTCGGATTCGCAGACCGGTTCTCGCATACCATGACAGTCCGTTTTCGGCTTTCTCCGCTGAGGCGCTTTAAATAGACTAGCCGGAAGCGCAATCGCAGCGGTGCTCCCTTTGCCCTTTCAGCCGAACTAGCGGAACATAAAGGGGCAAGCACAGGAGCCGGGCAACCCAACTATTGACCCAAGACATAGTTCGGAACCGATGCATATAAAGCGGAATTCCAAGACGCCGAACACTTAAGGAGATTGTGAGTAGGGCGATTTTTAAGGTCGAGCCCCCGGTCTATTAGCCGGTTGCATCGTACAGTATATCAAACAGGTTCGCAAGAAGAGGGAGAAAACAGAAAGTGTTCCGAAAAGGGACATCAGAGAGAAAGTGATATATCTGTATTTGACTCAACAACTCTTAATATTCAAAGTGCCGATGCAACTGTTTACAGGTATAGGATAAATGAAATATAAATTTTACAGGAGAGGTTTGTACCGAGAGCATTCAATAGATGACCTGACGTCCTCGATGTGCCCTGTCGCTTGTCTGCTCCTGCATCTCCTAAGGAGGTCTATGCCTTTATGGGCTTTACTAGTTTGGCGAACGGGCCTGGAAGAAAGGGTCTTGAGAAGTCGCCGAGGTATGGATGAGCTTGACGCCGTTCAGCAGGCACTTTATGGTACCTGTAGTGTGTCCGAAGACGTGTTGACGGTAATAGCTCGGTCTAACCGAACACCTACCCTCTAATAGTTTGTCCCCACCACTGCCCATGGAATTTTGAGCGCGAAGTTGTGCCTCTTCGGCACGTACTTTGCCGGTAATAGGGCCGTGCGATGGGGGGCGAGTCCCTATTTATAGGGAGTGGATGGTTCTGGTACCTCGGATTGAGACCGAGCTCTTTTCCCAGCCTTGGGTGCCTTGATGGCAGATGTCGGCGATTGCCAATCATCGGTGTAATGGAATTCGGCCGCCAGGGCCAACGCATGTTTCTCAGTTCGGAGGGAGCGCTCTGTGTTGCCGTTTACAGTAATGACCCCCCTAGGGCCGGGCATCTTGAGCTTGAGGTATGCGTAGTGAGGGACGGCGTTAAAGCGAGCAAACGCTGTACGGCCGAGCAGGGCGTGATAGCCGCTGCGGAAAGTTACGATATCGAAGATCAAGTCTTCGCTTCGAAAGTTATCGGGTGAGCCGAACACAACCTCCAGGCTTACAGAGCCTGTGCACCGGGCTTCAATGCCTGGGATCACTCCTTTGAATGTAGTGTTGCTGGGCTTGATCCTCGAAGGATCTATGCCCATCTTTTTCACCGTATCTGAGTAAATCGGGTTAAGGCTACTTCCACCGTCCATGAGGAGTTTAGTAAGGTGGTACCCATCTATGATCGGGTCTAGGACGAGTGCGGCCGAACCCCCGTGACGGATACTGGTCGGATGGTCACGCCGATCGAAGGTGATCGGATATGCCGACCATGGGTTATACTTCGGGGCTACAGGTTCTATGGCATAGATCATGTTTACTGTTTTTACCTCTGAAGGGAATTTCTTTTGACCGCCACCGATCGGACCTCGAGGCTCATCCTCATCCTCGCTGCGTGGGCTCTTGCCTTGGTCCTCAGTTGCGAGTTTGCCGGCCTGCTTGAAGACCCAATAGTTATGGTTGGTGTGATTGGCGGGCTTCTCCTAAGTGCCATGGATCTGGCAAGGTCTCTCCAGAATCTTGTCCAGCGGGGTGGGTCCGTCGTGTTTGCCTTTAGGAGGCTTCTTCCGCTGCCCCAAGCGGGAATTGTGGAAGCCGGCGTTGACAGCCGTGTCATCGGCATCACTATTATTGTGCCGGCACTTGTTTTTGTTACGCTTCGGTTTCCCATTGCCATCCCGAACTTCAGAGGTTCCGGGGTCTTCAGGGTTATGGCTACGTCTAGCTAGCCAATTATCCTCGCCCGCGCAAAAGCGGGTCATGAGTGACGTAAGGGCGGGCATTGTCCTGGGTTTGTCTTGGCCGAGCTGTCGAGCCAGCCATTCATCCCGAATGTTATGCCTGAAGGAGGCTATAGCTTCGGCGTCTGGGCAGTCTACGATCTGATTTTTCTTGGTCAGGAAGCGATTCCAGAATAGCCGTGCGGACTCTCCCGGCTTCTGAACGACGTTGCTTAGATCGGAGGAGTCCAGCGGTCGGACATAAGTGCCCTGGAAGTTAGATCGGAATGCCTCTTCTAGGTCCTCCCAACACCCAATAGAGTTTTCGGGGAGGCTATTTAGCCAGTGCCGAGCTGGCCCCTTGAGCTTCAGGGGTAAGTATTTGATGGCGTGGAGATCATCTCTTCGTGCCATGTGGATGCGGAGGAGGAAATCCTCAATCCATACGGTTGGCTCAATTGTCCCATCGTATTGCTCTATGTTTACGGGCTTAAACCCTTCCGGGAACTGATGCCGCATTACCTCATCTGTGAAGCACAATGGGTGTGCAGCCCCTCTAACCCGAGCTATGTTGCGCCGATGATCGGCGTCTGCCCTAGTTCGGTGATGTTCCCGATCTTCATTGTCGCGGTCGAACCGAGGCCGGTACCTGTCCCGTCTATCGGGTGAGTATCCTCTGGATCCGTAAATGGATCGTGTGCGGCCTGCTCTATAGTCCAGGTCGTGTCGCAGGTCGAACCTGTCATCGGGCTCTAGTGGCTCCTTTCCCCGTCTACAGGGTATCGTCGGCCTGTAGCCGGTATCATCAGCCGTCCTGTCTCGTCCTCGAGGGGGGCGGTCTGGCTTGTCGTACGGTGCGTGCTTTGGAGACGGCGTATCAGTGAGCTCGTCGTCGAATTGTGGCAGCAACCGTCTGCGAGGATAGCTCTTAGGCTGGTCTGATAGACCGGTGCCGTATCCTTCCTCGGCTGAGAGGACTCTCGTCCATTGGTTGTTGAGGTCGTCTTGTTCGGCTCTGAGCTGCCGCTCTTTTGCTTTCAGGCTACGAGCTGTGGATATGAGCTGGTGCCTGAACAATTCCTAATCTTCGGAATTGTCGGGAATAGCGAAGTCATCGGCATCCGCATTATCCTCCCCCTCGATAGAGCGGAGGTAGTCGTCGTCCGCGGGATCATCTGGATCATCGGGGTTGTGACGGTCTTCGGGTCTCTCCTGACCCTCTAGCGGGTGTTCGGGGATTTCGGGGTCGTCGATGTCTTCCGGGGTATCTCCGTCCCCGGTGCCATCTGTAGACTTTCGCCCCTTTTTCCCTTTTGACCGTTTATGCGGCTTTCGGCGTCTTGATGGCACCTCGTCCGACTTATCACCGTTGTTCTTCGGAGTGTCCACCATGTAGACGTTGTATGTAGAGGTGGCAGTCCACTGCCCGGTCTTAGCAGGGGTGAGGGCGTTATCTTCCTCATCCATATATTCTGCTCCCTCGGAAGCATAGTCAAGCATGTCGGTTAAATCTTCGACGGTGGCTATGAAGTGGGTGGTGGGTGGGACGAAAAATTCGTCCTGACCCGTCTGAAATCCGGTCTGAGAACAGATCGGAGTTGGATCGTCGGTGATCTTCATCGACGAGATCCAATCCAGAGCCTCATTGAGTATCGAGGGCTCGGTCGGGTCGGCCTGCACAGGGCTTCCGGAGTGAACCTCCGAAGCGTCCGTGCAGATTGAGTGTTCGGCAAGAACTGGTGTCCGGACATCGGGCGCTATGACCTGATCCGGACTGAATGTCGAGCCCTCGCCGGGGTAGATCCCGTGGACGGAGCCGAATAGTGGGTCAGAGGTTAAAGCCTCAGAGTCTTCGGGCATGGCAGGCGAGACTACGAGCCCGAATAGTGATAGATCGCCTTGAGAGTCTACGGAGAACTCTAAGTTCCCGAATCTGACCTCTTGATCAGGGGCAAAGCTTCCGACGCGGCCTAGATGGCCGGTTCGGTCAGCGTGCAGCACGACGCTGCCGAAAGCAAAGATCTGTCCGGGGACAAAATTGCCCAAATTGCGGACCTCTCCGTTGATGACTAAGCGAGCCATCGATTCCTTCTGGCGATCACAGCGGAACTCTCAATGAGAGCACCAATGTCGGTGTCAAAACCGGCGGATCTCGGGTAGGGGATCTCGAACTGTGATACTTGGATCGATGGTAACATGAGACAAAGGGGGCAAGGTTTTACCCAGGTTCGGGCCCTCCTATGGAGGTACTACCCTACGTCCTGCTTGATTATATTGAGTGTATGGAGATTACAGAGTTGATCTACCACGAGATCGAGTAACTAAACCCTAGATGAGTTCTGTTGTTCTACACCCTAAAACCCTCCGGCTTATATAGACACCAGGGGTCCCTAGGGTTACACATGGTCATTTACACGTCGATGGGATAAACATGCCTATTCACTACTTCAAACGTGGTGGACAAGCCACGATTCTCGAAGCTTCCACCTTGGAGATGAGATCTTCCATTCTTCCAGTATTCGGCAAGTGGCCCATACAGTCCGGCCCATAGGACATAGGCCGGCCTCCCGAGGACCCCTCTATCTAGGACTCCCTCACCTCCCACCCTCCCTCTATTTATAGGCTGAAGGGGAGAGGGGGCCGGCCCCCTTAGATCCATCTAGAGGGGGGGGGGGGCCAAGGGGGGGAGCTTCCCCCCCAAGTTGATGGGAGGCGCCCCCACACCCTAGGGTTCCCAACCCTAGGCGCCTTGGGCCCTTGGGGGGCACACCAGCCCACTAGGGGGCTGGTTCCCACCCATATTCAGCCCACGTGGTCCTCCGGGGCAGGTGGCCCCTCCCGGTGGACCCCCGGAACCCTTTCGGTGGTCCCGGTACAATACCGATAAACTCCGAAACTTTTTCGGTGACTGGAACTGGACTTCCCATATATAAATCTTCACCTCCGGACCATTCCGAAACTCCTCGTGACATCTGGGATCTCATCCGGGACTCCAAACAACTTTCGGTAACCACATACAATTCCCATTATAACTCTAGCGTCACCGAACCTTAAGTGTGTAGACCCTACGGGTTCGGGAACCATGCAGACATGACCGAGACACCTCTCCGGCCAATAACCAATAGCGGGATCTGGATACCCATATTGGCTCCCACATGTTCCACGATGATCTCATCGGATGAACCACGATGTCGGGGATTCAATTAATCCCGTATACAATTCCCTTTGTCCATCGGTATGTTACTTGCCCGAGATTCGATCGTCGGTATCCCTATACCTTGTTCAATCTCGTTACCGGCAAGTCTCTTTACTCATTCCGTAACACATGATCCCGTGACTAACTCCTTAGTCACATTGAGCTCATTATGATGATGTATTACCGAGTGGGCCCAGAGATACCTCTCCGTCACACGGAGTGACAAATCCCAGTCTCGATTCGTGCCAACCCAACAGACACTTTCGGAGATACCTGTAGTGCACCTTTATAGTCACCCAGTTACGTTGTGACGTTTGATACACCCAAAGCATTCCTACGGTATCCGGGAGTTGCACAATCTCATGGTCTAAGGAAATGATACTTGATATTACAAAAGCTCTAGCAGACGAACTACACGATCCTGTGCTATGCTTAGGATTGGGTCTTGTCCATCTCATCATTCTCCTAATGATGTGATCCCGTTATCAACGACATCCAATGTCCATGGTCAGGAAACCATGATCATCTATTGATCAACGAGCTAGTCAACTAGAGGCTCACTAGGGACATGGTGTGGTCTATGTATTCACACATGGATTAATGTTTCCGGTTAATACAATTATAGCATGAACAATAGACAATTATCATGAACAAGGAAATATAATAATAACCATTTTATTATTGCCTCTAGGGCATATTTCCAACAGTCTCCCACTTGCACTAGAGTCAATAATATAGTTACATTGTGATGAATCGAACACCCATAGAGTTCTGCTGCTGATCATGTTACGCTCGTGGAAGAGGTTTAGTCAACGGATCTGCGACATTCAGATCCGTATGTATTTACAAATATCTATATCTCCATCCTGAATGTAACCACGAATGGAGTTGAAGCGGCGCTTGATGTTCTTGGTCTTCTTGTGAAACCTGGGCTCCTTGGCAATGGCAATAGCTCCAGTGTTGTCACAGAAGAGAGTCATCGGGCCCGACGCATTGGGAATCACTCCTAGGTCGGTGATGAACTCCTTCATCCAGACTCTTTCCTGCGCTGCTTCCGAAGCAGCTATGTACTCCGCTTCACATGTAGATGCCGCCACGACGCTTTGCTTGCAACTGCACCGGCTGACTGCCCCACCATTCAAAATATACACGTATCCGGTTTGTGACTTGGAGTCATCCGGATCTATGTCGAAGCTAGCATCGACGTAACCCTTTACGACGAGCTCTTCGGCACCTCCATAAACGAGAAACATATCCTTAGTCCTTTTCAGGTACTTAAGGATATTCTTGACCGCTATTCCGGGATCACTTTGGTACCTCCCTACCAAACTTATGGCAAGGTTCACATCAGGTCTGGTACACAGCATGGCATACATAATAGAGCCTATGGCTGAGGCATAGGGGATGACACTCATCTTTTCTCTATCTTCTGCCGAGGTCGGGCATTGAGCTGTGCTCAATCTCACACCTTGCAATACAGGCAAGAACCCCTTCTTGGACTGATCCATATTGAACTTCTTCAATATCTTGTCAAGGTATGTGCTTTGTGAAAGACCAATGAGGCGTCTCGATCTATCTCTATAGATCTTGATGCCTAATATGTAAGCAACTTCTCCAAGGTCCTTCATTGAAAAACACTTATTAAAGTAGGCCTTTATGCTTTCCAAAAGTTCTATATCATTTCCCATCAACAATATGTCATCCACATATAAAATGAGAAATGCTACAGAGCTCCCACTCACTTTCTTGTAAATACAGGCTTCTCCATAATTCTGTATAAACCCAAACACTTTGATCACCTCACCAAAGCGAATGTTCCAACTCCGAGATGCTTGCACCAGCCCATAGATGGAGCGCTGGAGCTTGCATACCTTGTCAGCATTCTTAGGATCGACAAAACCTTCCGGCTGCATCATATACAATTCTTCCTTAAGGAAACCATTAAGGAATGCCGTTTTGACGTCCATTTGCCAGATCTCATAATCATAAAATGCGGCAACTGCTAACATGATTCGGACAGACTTCAGCATCGCTACGGGTGAGAAAGTCTCATCGTAGTCAACTCCTTGAACTTGTCAATAACCCTTAGCGACAAGCCGAGCCTTATAGACGGTCACATTACTATCCGCGTCAGTCTTCTTCTTAAATATCCATTTATTTTCTATGGCTTGCCGATCATCGGGCAAGTCCACCAAAGTCCATACTTTGGTCTCATACATGGATCCTATCTCGGATTTCATGGCTTCAAGCCATTTGTTGGAATCCGGGCCCGCCATGGCTTCTTCATAGTTCGAAGGTTCGCCGTTGTCTAACAACATGATTTCCAGGACAGGGTTGCCATACCACTCTGGTGCGAAACGTGTCCTCGTGGACCTACGAAGTTCAGTAGTAACTTGATCCGAAGTTTCATGATCATCATCATTAACTTCCTCTCTAGTCGATGCAGGCACCACAGAAACATTTTCCTGCGCTGCGCTACTCTCCGGTTCGAGAGGGGGTACAATTACCTCATCAAGTTCTACTTTCCTCCCACTTACTTCTTTCGAGAGAAACTCTTTCTCTAGAAAGGATCCATTCTTGGCAACAAAGATCTTGCTTTCGGATTTGAGGTAGAAGGTATACCCAATAGTTTCCTTAGGGTATCCTATGAAGACGCACTTTTCCGATTTGGATTCGAGCTTTTCAGGTTGAAGTTTCTTGACATAAGCATCGCATCCCCAAACTTTCAGAAATGACAGCTTAGGTTTCTTCCCAAACAATAATTCATACGGTGTCGTCTCAACGGATTTAGACGGTGCCCTATTTAAAGTGAATGCGACAGTCTCTAATGCATATCCCCAAAATGATAGCGGTAAATCTGTAAGAGACATCATAGATCGCACCATATCCAATAGAGTGCGATTACGATGTTCGGACACACCATTATGCTGAGGTGTGCCAGGCGGCGTGAATTGTGAAACAATTCCACATTTCCTTAAGTGCGTGCCAAACTCGTGACTCAAATATACTCCTCTACGATCAGATCGTAAGAACTTTATTTTCTTGTCACGTTGATTCTCTACCTCACTCTGAAATTCCTTGAACTTTTCAAAGGTCTCAGACTTGTGTTTCATTAAGTAGACATACCCATATCTGCTTAAGTCATCAGTGAGGGTGAGAACATAACGATAGCCACCGCGAGCCTCAACGCTCATTGGACCGCATACATCGGTATGTATTATTTCCAACAAGTTGGTTGCTCGCTCCATTGTTCCGGAGGACGGAGTCTTAGTCATCTTGACCATGAGGCATGGTTCGCACGTGTCAAATGATTCATAATCAAGAGACTCCAAAAGTCCATCTGCATGGAGTTTCTTCATGCGTTTGACACCAATATGACCAAGGCGGCAGTGCCACAAGTATGTGGGACTATCATTATCAACCTTACATTGTTTGGTATTCACACTGTGAATATGTGTAACATCACGTTCGAGATTCAATAAAAATAAACCATTGACCAGCGGGGCATGACCATAAAACATATCTCTCATATAAATAGAACAACCATTATTCTCGGATTTAAATGAGTAGCCATCTCGCATCAAACGAGATCCAGATACAATGTTCATGCTCAAAGCTGGTACTAAATAACAATTATTGAGGTTTAAAACTAATCCCGAAGGTAGATGTAGATGTAGCGTGCCGACGGCGATCACATCGACCTTGGAACCATTCTCGACGCGCATCGTCACCTCGTCCTTCGCCAGTCTCCGCTTATTCCGCAGCTCCTGTTTTGAGTTACAAATGTGAGCAACCGCACCGGTATCAAATACCCAAGAGCTACTACGAGCGCTGGTAAGGTACACATCAATAACATGTATATCATATATACCTTTGACGTTGCCGGCCTTCTTATCCGCTAAGTACTTGGGGCAGTTCCGCTTCCAGTGACCGGTTCCCTTGCAATAAAAACACTCGGTCTCAGGCTTGGGTCCATTCTTGGCCTTCTTCCCGGCAACTGATTTACCGAGCGCGGCAACTGCTTTGCCGTCCTTCTTGAAGTTCTTATTACCCTTGCCTTTCTTGAAACTGGTGGTCTTATTCACCATCAACACTTGATGTTCCTTTTTGATCTCCACCTCCGCTGATTTCAGCATCGAATATAACTCAGGAATGGACTTCTCCATCCCTTGCATATTGAAGTTCATCACAAAGCTCTTGTAGCTAGGTGGAAGCGACTGGAGGATTCTGTCAATAACCGAGTCATCCGGAAGATTAACTCCCAGCTGAGACAAGCGGTTGTGCAACCCAGACATTTTGAGTATGTGCTCGCTAACAGAACTATTTTCCTCCATCTTACAACTAAAGAACTTGTCGGTGACTTCATATCTCTCGACCCGGGCATGAGCTTGGAAAACCATTCTCAGCTCTTGGAACATCTCATATGCTCCGTGTTGCTCAAAACGCTTTTGGAGCCCCGGTTCTAAGCTGTAAAGCATGCCGCACTGAACCAGGGAGTAATCATCACTATGCGACTGCCAGACGTTCATAACGTCTTGAGTTGCTGGGAAAATGGTTGCATCACCTAGCGGTGCATCAAGGACATATGCTTTCTTGGAAGCTATGAGGATGATCCTCAAGTTACGGACTCAGTCCATATAGTTGCTTCCATCGTCTTTCAGCTTGGTTTTCTCTAGGAACGCGTTGAAGTTGAGGGCAACATTAGCGTGGGCCATTGGATCTACAAGATAGATTGTAAAGACAATTTTAGACTAAGTTCATGATAATTAAGTTCATCTAACCAAATTATTTAATGAACTCCCACTCAGATAGACATCCCTCTAGTCATCTAAGTGATACATGATCCATATCGACTAGGCCGTGTCCGATCATCACGTGAGACGGACTAGTCATCAATGGTGAACATCTCCATGTTGATCGCATCTACTATACGACTCATGTTCGACCTTTCGGTCTCTCGTGTTCCGAGGCCATGTCTGTACATGCTAGGCTCGTCAAGTCAACCTAAGTGTTTCGCGTGTGTAAATCTGGCTTACACCCGTTGTATGCGAACGTTAGACTCTATCACACCCGATCATCACGTGGTGCTTCGAAACAACGATCCTTCGCAACGGTGCACACTTAGGGGGAACACATTTCTTGAAATTTTAGTGAGGGTCATCTTATTTATGCTACCGTCGTTCTAAGCAAATAAGATGTAAAAACATGATAAACATCACATGCAAATCATAAAGTGACATGATATGGCCAATATCATCTTGCGCCTTTGATCTCCATCTTCGGGGCGCGGCATGATCACCATCGTCACCGGCACGACACCATGATCTCCATCATCATGATCTCCATCATCGTGTCTTCATGAAGTTTTCTCGCCAACTATTACTTCTACTACTATGGCTAACGGTTAGCAATAAAGTAAAGTAATTACATGGCGTTTTTGATTGACACGCAGGTCATACAATAAATTAAGACAACTCCTATGGCTCCTGCCGGTTGTCATACTCATCGACATGCAAGTCGTGATTCCTATTACAAGAACATGATCAGTCTCATACATCAGATATATTTCATCACATCCTTTTGGCCATATCACATCACATAGCATACCCTGCAAAAACAAGTTAGACGTCCTCTAATTGTTGTTGCAAGTTTTACGTGGCTGCTATGGGTTTCTAGCAAGAACGTTTCTTACCTACGCAAAAGCCACAACGGTGATATGCCAATTGCTATTTACCCTTCATAAGGACCCTCTTCATCGAATCTGATCCGACTAAAGTGGGAGAGACAGACACCCGCTAGCCACCTTATGCAACAAGTGCATGTCAGGCGGTGGAACCAGTCTCACGTAAGCGTACGTGTAAAGTCGGTCCGGGCCGCTTCATCCCACAATGCCGCCGAATCAAGATAGGACTAGTAACAGCAAGCAAATTGACCAAATCATCGCCCACAACTACTTGTGTTCTACTCGTGCATAGAATCTACGCATAAACCTGGCTCATGATGCCACTGTTGGGGAACGTAGTAATAATTCAAAAATTTCCTACGTGTCACCAAGATCAATCTAGGAGATGCTAGCAATGAGAGAGAGGGAGTGCATCTTCATACCCTTGAAGATCGCTAAGCGGAAGCGTTGCAAAGAACGCAGTTGATGGAGTCGTACTCGCGGCGATTCAAATCGCGGAAGGTCCGATCCAAGCGCCGAACGGACGGCGCCTCCGCGTTCAACACACGTACATCCCGGGGATGTCTCCTCCTTCTTGATCCAGCAAGGGGGAAGGAGAAGTTGAGGGAGAGCTCCGGCAGCACGACGGCGTGGTGGCGGTGGAGCTCGTGGTTCTCCGGCAGAGCTTTGCTAAGCACTACGGAGGAGGAGGAGGTGTAGGAGGGGGGAGGGCTGCGCCAGGGGCAAGGGGTGCCGCTGCCCTCCCACCCCCCCTCTATTTATAGGCTGAAGGGGAGAGGGGGCCGGCCCCCTTAGATCCATCTAGAGGGGGGGGGCAAGGGGGGGAGCTTCCCCCCCAAGTTGGTGGGAGGCGCCCCCACCCCCTAGGGTTCCCAACCCTAGGCGCCTTGGGCACTTGGGGGGCCGCACCAGCCCACTAGGGGGCTGGTTCCCACCCATATTCAGCCCACGTGGTCCTCCGGGGCAGGTGGCCCCTCCCGGTGGACCCCCGGAACCCTTTCGGTGGTCCCGGTACAATACCGATAAACCCCGAAACTTTTCCGGTGACTGAAACTGGACTTCCCATATATAAATCTTCACCTCCGGACCATTCCGGAACTCCTCGTGACGTCCGGGATCTCATCCGGGACTCCGAACAACTTTCGGTAACCACATACAATTCCTATTACAACTCTAGTGTCACTGAACCTTAAGTGTGTAGACCCTACGGGTTCGGGAACCATGCAGACATGACCGAGACACCTCTCCAGCCAATAACCAATAGCGGGATCTGGATACCCATATTGGCTCCCACATGTTCCACGATGATCTCATCGGATGAACCACGATGTCGGGGAGTCAATTAATCCCGTATATAATTCCCTTTGTCCATCGGTATGTTACTTGCCCGAGATTCGATCGTCGGTATCCCTATACCTTGTTCAATCTCGTTACCGGCAAGTCTCTTTACTCGTTCCGTAACACATGATCCCGTGACTAACTCCTTAGTCACATTGAGCTCATTATGATGATGTATTACCGAGTGGGCCCAGAGATACCTCTCCGTCACACGGAGTGACAAATCCCAGTCTCGATTCGTGCCAACCCAACAGACACTTTCGGAGATACCTGTAGTGCACCTTTATAGTCACCCAGTTACGTTGTGACGTTTGATACACCCAAAGCATTCCTACGGTATCCGGGAGTTGCACAATCTCATGGTCTAAGGAAATGATACTTGACATTAGAAAAGCTCTAGCAGACGAACTACACGATCTTGTGCTATGCTTTGGATTGGGTCTTGTCCATCACATCATTCTCCTAATGATATGATCCCGTTATCAACGACATCCAATGTCCATGGTCAGGAAATCATGGCCATCTATTGATCAACGAGCTAGTCAACTAGAGGCTCACTAGGGACATGGTGTGGTCTATGTATTCACACATGTATTATGGTTTCCGGTTAATACAATTATAGCATGAACAATAGACAATTATCATGAACAAGGAAATATAATAATAACCATTTTATTATCGCCTCTAGGGCATATTTCCAACATTAACTATATTGATTCAGGAGAATCATACAACAGAAAGACTACAGTTGTCGACATTTATTTCTCCTCTAGAATTGCAGAAGGCCTTGAGTTGGATCGAGAACCTAAGTCCATGGCAGAGTGCATGAAGCGCTCAGACTGGTCCAAATGGAAGGCTGCAATTGAGGATGAATTGTGCTTGCTCATAAAAAGAGGGGTATTTACAGCAGTAATACCCACTCCTCAGCATGTGTTCCCTGTGGGAGCGAAATGGGTTTTCGTTCGTAAGAGGAACGAGAACAATGAGGTGGTGAGATACAAAGCGAGGCTTGTAGCATAGGGGTTCACGCAGAGACCCAGCATCGATTATGATGAAACATATTCTCCTCTTATGAGTGGAACAACGTTCCGATATTTAATATCACTTGCAGTGAAAATGAATTTGTCTATCCAACTGATGGATGTTGTGACTGCATATTTATATGGATCACTGGATTCTGATATTTATATGAAAGTTCCTGAGGGAATGAAGCTTCCGAATCCAAAGGCTAATCGCAACATGTATTGCGTAAAACTTCAGAAGTCATTGTATGGCTTGAAGCAGTCAGGAAGAATGTGGTATAACCGACTGAGTGTATTCCTTCTTCAAAAGGGTTACTCAAATAATAGTGATTGCCCATGTGTGTTTATGAAGAAATCTAAAGATGGATTTTGTATTATTTCTGTGTATGTGGATGATCTAAATATCATCGGGACTACACAAAAAATACATGAGGCAAGTAATCATCTTAAGACGGAGTTTGAGATTAAAGATCTGGGTAAGACTAAATTTTGTTTGGGCTTACAACTTGAACATCTTCCTTCGGGAATACTTGTTCACCAGTCTGTTTATATCCAAAAGATTCTTCAGAAATTCAATATGGATAAAGCATATCCATCGAAAACACCAATGGTTGTTAGATCTCTTGATAGACATAAAGACCCATTTAGACCTAAGGATGATGATGAAGAGGTATTAGGATCTGAGTTTCCTTACCTCAGTGCTATTGGAGCGCTAATGAATCTAGCAAACTGCACCAGGCCTGATATATCATTTGCAGTAAATTTATTGCTAGATTCAGTGCATCACCAACTAAGAGGCATTGGGTTGGTGTGAAGAACATTTTCAGATATCTTCAAGGCACCAAAGATCTTGGTTTGTTCTATTAGAAAAATCAAGATAAGACCATGGTGGGATATTGTGATGCTGGATACTTATCAGATCCCCATAATGCCAGATCACAGACTGGTTTGTCTTCTTGAGTGGAGGTACGGCCTTTTTCCTCGAAGTCGACAAAACAAACTCTGGTGGCTACGTCCACGAATCATTCTGAAATTATTGCTTTGTTTGAAGCATCACGTGAATGTGTATGGCTTCGTAGAAAGATAAACTTTATTGGAAGTTCAAGTGGGATTGGATCATTAGAATCACCCACCATTATCTATGAAGATAATGCTGCATGTATTGCACAGATGCAAACAGGTTATATAAAGAGTAATATTACAAAGCATATTTCTCCTAAGCTATTTTATCCCCATCAGTTACAGGAAATGGGGAGATAAATATTTTGCAAACGAAGTCATGTGATAATCTTGCTGATTTGTTTACAAAATCATTACCAAGTTCTTCATTTGAGAAGTGTATCCAATCCAGGTTTAAAAAATTCAACAATATAGTACACCATATCCAGGTTTAAAAAATTCAACAATATATCCAAAATTTTGGTAATTTAGCGGGTACCAAAATACTAGTCACCAAAAAAGTATGGGGCGTGCTACGCGTCGACGAGTTGATCTTGTTAAAAGATTTTTCGGGTCGCGAGCCATCAGATCTATCCATCGAGTGGCTGAGCGGTGCTCTCCACCATTTCACCTTTGCAGCAAAGATGATGTTGCTGATTTTTTTTGCAATAGAGGTCATGTAGCAGAATTTGTTTTTCCCAACAGAGTTCATGTTGTAGAAAAAACCCTCGCCTCATGCATTGAAACATTGATTACGTTTTATAAACATCATCTATGTTGCAATACATCTATCCCAATTGAGAGAGAGAGAGGGGGGGGGGAGGGAGAGAGAGAGAGAGTCGAGCTTAGCCGGGAGCTCGCATGTCGAAAGAGGAGGAGGGATGGACAAAAGGGTTGGCGGTGGCGTACTTCGGCGATCGCCGGAGGGGCGGAGGTCGTGCGCGTGGAGGTGCACGCATGTCTCTTGCGTGAGGATGAGCAGTGGAGACACGAGGTGGTAGTCGAGAGGGAGAGAGTGAAGGGTGGTTATAAACTAGATTTAGAAGATGGTGGGATCTAGCAAAAGGACGTGCACGATCAATCTCATCCGACGGCCACGTATCTGGCCGACACAATGACAAATCAGCCTGTGATTTGAAGCGTTTCCACAAAGTTATGGACTATAAACACAAATTTGATATAAATTCATCTAAATATTGATGAAATAAATCTTAAATGCATAATAGATCATAGATTCTAGAAGCTTAAAATAATATTGGTATCCAAATTATAAAATCTATCCGTATTGAATATCTTGGGATCCCAATTTTCACTTTTAACACATGAGTGGTGAATTGTACAAACGAGTGGTGAGAAACACCCCCACGTTGCCCTCCTCTGGCGACACGGGCGGCGACCCCCTCGAGCACCGCCGGGCCCTCTCCCTTGCCTTCTCGTTTCGCCGTCACCGGAGGCGTGCCACCGGCGAAGCTCGTGGGGGCTCCAGTGAGGGAGGCGGCGGAGCCTCTCCCTGTGCATCATTCGTCCTTCTCCTCCCCTTCTCTCCGGGATATGGCGGCTGTGCGGTGGTGCGCACCCGATCTGTGAGGTCCTACCATGGGGAGTGATGGTGGTCCATTGCGGCCTGCTGCCATGGGTCGGTGTCGTCATGAAGGCCCGGGCGCATGGCAGGAGGAGGTGGTGTCGGTCGGGGCTGGCTGCCAGATCTGGGCGCCACGGGCTTTCGGGATGCCATCATGGTCGTCCTCACCGCCGGGTGGTGCAGCACCTCCTGCTCGTGGCAGGTGTGGCGGCGGATGGGTGCATGCACAGACCGGTCAGATCCGCGTGGATCTGGCCTTGGCCATTGGCGGGTTGCGCGGGGTGATGGTTACGGCATGGTGTGCGGCACGTGCTGCTAGCGGTGGTGGCCGGGTGGGTCCCGCATGGGGTGAGCTACGACGACGTGGTGGCGGCTCACGGTGACGTGCAGGTCGTGACACAGTGGTGGATGGGCGTCTCTGACATGGGCTCGTCTGTGTGTGGCCCTTGTGGATGCTCCTAGCTCTCTTTGTGGTTGCAGGTTGTGGCCGGTCCAGATCCTCGCGCCGTTGAGCGGATGGCAGATCTGTGGCAGGTGCAGCTCCAGGCAGGGAGCCTTGCTTGGGCGTTAGGGGTGACGTTCGAAGAGGTGGTGGGAGAGATGGGTGGCGCAAATGCGGTCGGGCCACCCGTCACCAGCAGGGGTGCCGGACGTTGACGTAGTCCGCTCCCGCCTTGCCTGTTTTCCGACCTGGTTTCTCCCCAATCTACTTGGCCTTTTCGGACACTAATGGCTCCGTCGGCGGTCGGAGCATGTGGGTCGGTTCATCTCCCATGGCCATGGAGGATCTTTGGGGCGTCTTGGTTCCTCGGCGGCGGCTTGGGTGGTGGGCGACGTGATGCTCGTGGGCTGAGCCCGCGTCTCAGGTTTGGGCGGCTAGTGGCCATGGCCGCGTGGGTGGTGAGGTGGCTGGTGTTTCGACGATCTGTGGCAGTTTTTGACTGAGATCCATGGCCACACAAAGCCGAAGGCAGAGTATACTTGTCGGGGTGTAAACCATGTCTGGTTTGGGCCAGACCGATGGAGGCGACGCCTGTGAGTCGTCAGCTTTCTGAAGTCTCCGTTGTGGTTGCTCCCTCCCTTCGTCATGCTCCGGGTGAAAATATGATCTTTCGATCAGGTGGTGGCGGCGTTGCGGTGTTGTGTCCTTCACAAAGGCACCGTCTTGGAAAGCACGGTTTCGTCGATTCTCAACTTCCCGTCTTTGCAATCTCTTCTCGTAAGGGTGTCGACGACCCTGTAGTTATGCTTGTTATCTTCTCTTGTATTCTACGTCGAGTCTTTCGGTGTGTTGTTGTTGTAGCCCTTTGGCATCTATATATCTGGCCCTGGGTGATTGTGGGTTTCGTGTGGTGTGGTGTGACTTGTATCGGTTTCGTATGTTGGTTGTTGCTTTCTATATATATAAAGCGGGGCAGAGCCTTTTTTTTGGTGCAGAGGAGGGGTGTATCTGGTCATTACGTATACCACTATTGTTTTCATAGATGTTTTGTTACAAAATATACATTTTTCGGATAATTGTGTTCGTCTTATTTCGATATCGTTTTGCGGCAACATCCATATTAAGTGTCAAATTATAATGACTTATAAAGACAAACTGAATAAAATAGTATTGTTAACATTTATTTATTTTTGTATTGTACAATTTTACAATGAGCATAGATATCAGACTAATTTTATTTATGGCACGTGCAGAGTACTTTAAATAGTGTGGATCTTTCCTAGTTGTATATCTTAATTTATGAAATATGTTAAAACTCATTCCAGAGTACATTAATTGCGTATTAGGAAGTGTGTGGTCAAACTTGACTACGTTTTTCACTGACAAATAATTTCTTTCGGAACTTGCACAAAAAATGGGAAATTGTTAGATAGAACTCCGCGGTCAATTTTTTTGTAAAAGATCCCACTATATACTTATTTTCACAAATTCTACATATTCACAACAAGGTTGCCTCTGAGATTTTGCATAGTAAGAAACACCGTCTATTTAGAAACAGAGGGAGTAACATGAAATAGCAAGTTCGGTTCTCTAATAATCTTTTGAGAAAACAATCTGACTTCTTTGATTAAATTAAATAAAGCATAGTGCATCCGACTGAACAAACAAGAATAAAAACAAAGCTCGGAGTCAAAATTGCTTTCTCGAGAATTTGAAGTAAAAAACAGCATCTATTTAGAAATGTATAAAAGTAGCAAGCTTTGTTATTTTATAATACTGCTTGAACTAACTGCAACCTTTGTTCAAAAATATAATTATGTGAGGAGGCACGATGACTTATATACTCTTACCTCCACTTCACAAAGCATGGGGTCCACATGGCTCCTTAGTTGTGATGGCTTTAAAGCGTCAATGTAGAAGCGAATCTCCTCCATTCGAGTGGTGCAATCTACGGCAAATCCATTCTCTTGGCCAAACATGGGCACAGTGAACTCGTTGAAATTACCTTGGGAAACTTCTGACTCAGAACCTTGAAAGAAAGGACCAGAGACCTCTGGCCCAACCAAGAAGCTTATCCTTTTCCAAAGAAAACTTACAGTGAACACACTGCCAAACTTGTTATACAGATAGGTCATTGTAACTTCGGGGCCCTTTGTACACAGGGTAGGTAAGAGTTTTAGAAGAACAATGTTATTCACCATAGGTGGAGGTGGTCGTGTACAACCTGGATGAGGGGTAACTCTTGCCTTTGCATTCTTAGTGACTAGTACTGCAGTGATGAGAAAAATAGCTAGGAGCAACCACACAGCACCAATTGGCAAGTCCATGTTGCTATGGTCTGTAGTTATGTCTGTACCGTGTAAAACATGAAAATCATGAGTATGAAGTTAAATGGTTGGTTACTGCTAGATAACTTCATTACCATTAACCAAAAATATGTTTTGAAGGAAATGTATATGGAAACCAAATCTGTGTCTCCAAGGAATTGAACACAAGTGATCACCGAAATTCTTCATCCACATCCCCAATCAAACTAGCTATGCTCACTTTCTTAAAATACAAATTAAATACGACCAAGGTGAGCTAGCTAATAAAAATTTGAATGCCAATATGTAAGGTAATTGAAAGTTTATAAATCATTCTATCTACTACGCATGTTGTATCGATATGTAATTTTATGAATATGACACCTTAATCTTCGTAAAGAACGGGTCTCGGTAAGAAGAAATGTGCTTAGACCTAAATCTACTCACAAGTAACAAGTCCTCCCTCCGTCCTGAATTACTTGTCGGAAAAATGGATAGAAATAGATGTATCTAGAACTAAAAATACGTCTAGATACATCCATTTCTACGACTAGTAATCTAGGACGGATAGTGTATAATGCAATGAATTTAACATATTGCCTATTTTATTTTACTTCTATTGTCACTTGAATACTTGATGATCCTTACCGCACCAATAATAAATAAATAAATAACTAAAAGGTTTGGGCGAATAAAAAGGTTTGTGGCGATAGAGAAAAAGTCGGGTTTACACACATGCCTATTTGGTGAATGAAATCAGCCCCGGCCAATATATCCAATCCTGTATCTGAGCATAAATATTTGAATTGGTTATAATCACAAACTTTCTTTTTTCAGATAATTGAACAGGTTTCGACTTTGTGAAAATAATAACAATGTGGAAATTGTTGGAAGTGCAAAAGCTTATCACAACCTAGCAATTGCCATCCCCGCACAAAAAAGTAGCAATTGCCATCAGCATTAAAATATTGAAAATATTGAATATTGTTTATTATGTAAATAGCATCACCAAAATATGGGAACCCCTAGAAAAATACATCACTCCTGGTTAAGAACATATCTAAGCATATTCCTTGGTTATTCGTAAATGAAAATTGCTACTCCAAATATGGACTAAAAAATCATAATGCTAAAACATAGCAATTCAATTCACTTGATTTAAGAGTCCAATCCATGTACTAATATAAAACGAACTAAACATAATTGGCGAGTACCCGCCGGGAGCTTCTTCAATAGTTACTTCATATATCATTGTCGGAACATAAGTTGTAGGATAAGTTGTTGGCCAACCCCACGGTGCACGACCATGGCGGAGGCCCAAGGGATCGAGCGTCCAACCGCGTGACACGAAATGGCAGAGCAACTCTAACAACTCCCGTATCCCTAAAACAATTGTTGTTTAGAGGAAGTTCGGACAAAAAAAAGTTCTCCAACTGCTCCCCTAAACTCGGAATAATTTTACAGGATCATGTAAACTAGCCCCCAACCAACCCCCCCCCCCCCCACATGTTTACGGGAAGATGGCGTTCCCCTAAAATTGTAACGCCACTTCAATCGCGCAGTTTCACGGTCGCCTCCTCATCTCCTGCCCACTGAGCTCCTCCTCGGTCCTCTTGATCCCATCGCCGCTACCACCATGGAGGCTCATGAAGGCACCGCCGCCGCTTCCGGCCACTACCGTGCCCAACTAGCCTATGGTCCTGCCACCTATCCCCAGCACCCTACCGCAGTAGATGTTGGCCACCGCCGCCAGTCGGGTCAACACAAAGCTGCAGCTAAGAGGAGCCGCACGGTCGCTGCCGCCGATCTAGGTCGGCCCCATACCTTGTCGCATCGTGCGCCTTCCACCGTGTCAAAGAAGCCTCGCGCTCCGAGGAAGACGATATTGGACATATACATGAGTCATTTGTATTTTTGTTTAATGAAAAATAAGGGAATTGAGACTTTAAGAGAAGAAGTTTATGAGAACTGACAAAAATAACTCCCGCACAACTTTTACCTTAATTATATGGTCATCCTGTAAAACCACTTTTACGAGAAGTTTTTTACGAACAAAAATAGCTTAATTTCACTTGTTTATTGCCCCCCCCCCCACATATTTGAACCTGAACCTCTCATGGAGAAACACAAACGACATGAATGCGCTTCCTCTTCAACGGATCCTCATAGATGAATGTACTTGGACATGTCAATGAATTACAAACGCGACGACGACTAAACGTGCAAACATGCACGACTCCTTGATTCCTCTAACTCCCCGCATAATGACATTGATGAGATTTTTGGGTACCGCCCCTTTGCACCACCACTCACATCAACAATCTCCCATCGACTTCTTGACAACTGGCACCCCACCGTCTTCCTCGTCATTCCGTTCCCACAAAAAAATTGATGTCCAACCTCCTGCCATCTTCCTCCTTGTGTTTCCTCTAGATGAAAATCGACTGCCCCGTGGCGCCAGTTGGGGTCGCCGCCCCAAGGCAACCATAGTTTTTTTGTGTGTTTTTTAAACAAGGGCAAAATATTGGCCTAATCCATTAATTAAGAAGGGGCTTAGAGGGTTTTACAAATGGCAATCACACAAAAAACTCACTCTCCCCATATATAATTTACCCAAGTGCTTTGCACCCGCAATATACCAAAGAGCGGATTCTTATTAATGATGGTGAGGAGGATGGGAGGGTGGTGCATACTTATGCTAGAATACTCGTGTGTTGAACTTGTTGTAAATGGCCCCAGATGAAATCATAGTGAGGGAAGCCATGGTCTTCCGATTAGTGCAATGAGATTCCAACAGGCCGTTCCACCAATCATTGATGCCGAAACGACGCTCCATTGACGAGCAGTCAATGGTATGGAGCCACTCATTAATTATACCCCAACGCCTAACAATGGAGCGCTAATGTATCTAGCAAACTACACCAGGCCTGATATATCATTTGTAGTAAATTTATTGGCTAGATTCAGTGCATCACCAACTAAGAGGCATTGGGTTGGTGTGAAGAACATTTTCAGATATCTTCAAGGCACCAAAGATCTTGGTTTGTTCTATTAGAAAAATCAAGATAAGACCATGGTGGGATATTGTGATGCTGGATACTTATCAGATCCCCATAATGCCAGATCACAGACTGGTTTGTCTTCTTGAGTGGAGGTACGGCCTTTTTCCTGGAAGTCGACAAAACAAACTCTGGTGGCTACGTCCACGAATCATTCTGAAATTATTGCTTTGTTTGAAGCATCACGTGGATGTGTATGGCTTCGTAGAATGATAAACTTTATTGGAAGTTCAAGTGGGATTGGATCATTAGAATCACCAACCATTATCTATGAAGATAATGCTGCATGTATTGCACAGATGCAAACAGGTTATATAAAGAGTAATATTACAAAGCATATTTCTCCTAAGATATTTTATCCCCATCAGTTACAGGAAATGGGGAGATAAATATTTTGCAAACGAAGTCATGTGATAATCTTGCTGATTTGTTTACAAAATCATTACCAAGTTCTTCATTTGAGAAGTGTATCAAAGGAATTGGTATGAAACGACTTCGGGACTTGCAAAGTTCAGGGGGGAGTATATCCCTGAATAATAAAATGTTTGTGATCCTCTGATCCTTGATATTGTGCTCTGTCATAAGTTTTTCTTGAATGATTTCTTATGGAAGGTTTTTAATGAGGCAATAGTAATACATGCATTGTGATATGTCGGTTTCTCCTTATTTTCCCAGGTTTTTGGAGGAGACTAATCATGATGATGATGATCAAGATGTTGATGATGATGTTTACAAGAATAATTGAAGCAGAGATTAGGGGGAGTGTTAGGATTAATTAGTTAGTTTAATTAATGGAAATCCCTGCTTAGGAAAACCGACTTGCACGCGTCCGTCGATTGTAAGCGTTGTGTCTGTACGACGCATCCCTTCGTGGGATATAAATTTGTACATCATCGCTGTCATCAATAGAGATCATTTACACTATTTCTTTACAGTTACAGCCCCCACGCGCCCAAGTGTATCGATGTCTCAATAAAACAGGCCCATGTGCGCCAACAAACAGAATCGATTGACAGCAAAGAAATTTTCAGGTGCCTGACCAATTAGCAAAAGCGCTTTTTGTCCATCAGTTTCTAGCACTCCAGAGCAGAGTAGAGCAGTTTGGTAGCTCACGAGGCTTATAACTTTGAGATCACGGGTTCGATTTCTGTCTCCGCACTTAACATAGTATACTAACATAGTCTACAAGTATTGGTAGTGGATCTACTCCGTCGGATCGACCCAGTGGACATTCCATATTACTTGGTCCCTACCGTAAAAGATCGGTACTGAAATATATATGCAGTAATACTAAATTTCCTGCCTAAAAATATCTTAGCTTATTTTCACATACTGTGCAATACACTAATTGTGTCATTGCATCACATCGGTCCTTGCATAAATAGAATAATAAATCAGGTGTAGTGTGTAGATAAACGTAAAGATATATATGCCACTCATTATTATAGTCTCTTACATAACAGGGCCGACAAACCTAATGTTTGGACAACACAGGGGAAGTTATTAAACACTTAACTTACGAATAACTTGACCTATAGACAACTACCAAACATGTATTACCACACACACGCAAATGTATTTCCTTGCAAATACATGTCGATGGACATATGACATGTCTTAGTCGCTTGCCAGATGGCGTCTCTTATAGTTTACCATCACTTTTCCTTTTGGCTCTAATGCATACTTGCTCCAATCTGTCTTGGGAAAAGGAGAAGTCAGTTCGAGTTCAAAATTTCTCAGCAGATGGCTCCATATAATTTTAATTTGCATGAAAGCATAGGACTCCCCAGCGCAAACATGCCTTCCACCACCAAAAGTTGTGTAAGAGAATTTACCACCAACTTTATCCTCGTCTCTGCCAGAACGAAACCGATCAGGGTCATATACTTCGGGGTCCATGTAAATGTGTGGCAATTTATTGGTTAACATTACAAGATTTACTAAGGTATCGCCTTTCGGGATGAAATATTCAACTCCCTCTTTTGTCCTCACTGCGACGTTCTTCTGTGCTTGGCGAACTAACCCCAATGATATTGGATGCATGCGTCCAGCCTCTTTGATGCAACTATGCAGTGTCTCCATCTCTAACAAGACATTATAGTCTATCTTGTCTTCATATGTCCTCATTATTTCCTTTTGCTCCTTCACAACAGCATCTAAGAACTTTGCATGGGTCAATAGGCAAGCTCCAGTCTAGGTGGATACTACTGCGCTTGTATGTTTACCAGCAAATATCAATGCGATGATCATCCCTGCGACCGCCGCTTCTGTTGTATGGCGGCCGTCTTTATACCTGGAATCAATTAATTTCTGGAGCACATCCTCCTCCACGCGGTTGCATCTCTTTCGTGACCTCAGAATCTCTGAAACGATCTCTGTAAGCTCGATTTGTGCTCTGTCGCGTCGCCGGTTTACCGGAATAGGGATATATGGGAGCATGAAACTGATCAAGTTAACTCCTCCTTCGATTTCAGTAAACAATCTGTAAAACTTGCCAAATATCTTCTCTCGAACCTCATTTCCAAGTAAGCATCGGCTTGCGATCAACATGAGTATCTGGTTGAGCTCATCTTTCAGATCGACTACGCCCTCTTCTCCCCATTTTGCAAAGTAGTTCTGTTGAATATAATACATTATCACAATGTCGGTTAGTTGTGTTAACCCTATGTAGCAAAATAACAAGCACCACAAGTTTGTGTATCACTACTGGAATCAGGGTCTTTGCCATCTGCCAGCTCTTTGCCGTCTGCCAGCTGATGGCAAAGAGGCTGTTTGCCGTCTGTCTTGCCAAAGCAGACGGCAAAGAACCAACTGATGGCAAAGAGGGTCTTTGCCATCTGCACTTCTTTGCCGTCTGCTGGCAGACAGCAAAGACCAAAGTGGGCCCCACGGGGCACGGCACTGGCTAGGTCAAGCTCTTTGCCATCTGCCACTTCTTCGCCGTCTGCCAGCAGACGGCAAAGAGGTGAGGGTGGGGCCCACAATGTCACGGCGGGGGCGGGCTAACGGTTACCCTCTTTGCCGTCTGCCAGCAGAGGGCAAAGAAATGAACTTAACTTTTGGCCCCGCGCCCCGCGCCTCTCTCTCTGTCACATCTCTCTCTCCCTCTCTCTCTCAGCGCTGCCGCCCAGCCCTCCCGCCGCCGCCCCCTCCCCACAGCCCTCCTCCACCACCGCCCCCTCCCCGCGGCCCTTCTCCACCACCGCCAGAGCCAGGCCGTGGCGCCGCCCGCCCCCTCCCCGCGGCCCTCCTCCAGCACCTCGGCCCCGTCGCCCCCTGCCCCACCGCTCCGCCGCGTCGGGTCGCCGGCGAGCAGGCACCCCCGACGACCCAGCTCCGCCCCTCCCCCTCCGCCGCCCTGTGCCGCCGCCTCGACCCCCCCTCCGGTGAGCTCCACCCTCCCCCCTTTTTATGATTTTTTTCTGTTTTTATTAGTTCATATTAGTTAGTTATTAGTTCATATTAGTTAGTATATATTAGGTAGAAAAAACTTAGATAGAAAAGAAGAAAAGAAAAAACCTAGAAGAAAAAAAGAAGAAAAGAAGAAGAAAAAAAAGGAAAAATAAAAAAGGAAAAGAACAAAAAATAAGAAGAAGAAGAAGAAACAGAAGAAGAGGAGGAGGAGAAGAAAAAAGAAGAAGAAGAAGAAGAAGAAAAAAAGAGGAGAGGAGGAGAAGAAGAAGAGGAAAAAAGGAAAGGAAGAAGAAGAAGAGGAGGAGGAGGAGAAGAAAAAAGAAGAAGAGGAAGAAGAAGAAGAAAAAAGAGGAGAGGAGGAGAAGAAGAAGAGGAAAAAGGAAAGGAGGAAGAAGAAGAAGAAGAAGAAGGAAAAAAAGGAAGAAAATGAAGAAAAGGAAGAAGAGGAAGAAGAAGAAAAGAAAAAAAGAGGAAAAACCCCGACCCGACCCCGACCCCGACCCGACACCCCGACCCCGACCCGATACCCCGACCCCACCCCGACCCCGCACCGCCCCCCCGCCCCGTCGCCGGCCGCCCCGCCCAGCGGGTCCAGGCCGCGGCGGCCCTGCCCCGCCCCATCGCCGGAGCCGCGCCGCGTCGCATCGCCCCGCCCCGCCGCCGGAGCTGCACCGTCGCTGGCGCCAGCTCCCCCCCCACCCGCAGTCATCCTCCTCCCCGCAGCCACCTCCCCCCCACCCGCAACCACCGGAAGGTAAGCCCCCCTCCTCCCCTGTTCTTTTTTTGTATTAGTTAGATAAACCTGGTGCCATGCTTATTTCATGTAGCACACAGTGAGAGCTTAGTATTTGGTGGATTGAAGACCAATTGGGTTCACAATTTTTAACTTGTAGGATTTGAGATTTATTTTCGTTTTAATACTTGGAAGCCTGTGATTCATCTTGTTCACGGATAAAACGATACATCCCCTTGTCGATTTGCTAGGTTCAACACCTTTAATCTAATATAGGTTTTATATTTGTCTTCCTCAGAACTAAGCTAAGGCAAAGTGCAGCTTGCTACAGATGTGTGAGTAAGAAAAACAGGCCACAAGCATGGAAGATTAAGCAAAAAGTCAAAAGTTTGTGACAGAAAGCCATATTAAAGTGCAGCAATGTTTATAATGCATATTAGACACATACCTAAAAATCTGTGACTAGCCTAAGGTTAGGCATAGCAAACTGTGGCTGGGAACCACATATGCTCTTGGTTACACCCCGACCCCGACACGGCACCCCGACCTCGACACCCCGACCCCGACACGGCACCCCGACCCTGACACCCCGACACCCCTGACACCCCGACACCACGACACCCAGACACGACACCCCCGACACCCCGACACCCCGACCCCGACACGACACCCCGACCCCGACCCGACACCCCGACCCCGACACGGCACCCCGACACCACGACACCCCGACCCGACACCCCGACCCGACACCCCGACCCCGACACGACACCCCGACACCACGACCCCGACACCCCGACCCCGACACGACACCCCGACACCACGACCCCGACACCCCGACACCCCGACACTTAAATTAAGTATTCATTTTTTTAGGTATTCAATTTTTTATTATGTTCATGATGATGATACACTTAAATTATATACATATTATTCATGTCAGGTATTCATTCTTTTTATGTTGTACAAATTTCGTTTACTCTTTGTCATTGCAGGTGTTGACAGATGGTGGGCGCGGGTCGAGAGCGCTCCGAGGCTCCTACCTCGGCGCGTGGTGGGAGGGGTAGTTCCATTCCACCCCTTAGCCTCCGGAGAGCGCTGGATCTCAGTATGCAGACACCACCGGCGGTCGCTTCTTCTTCGGCCGGGAGAGGTTGGGGGGGGGGGAAGAAGGCTGGTAGAGGTGGACGTGGCGGCGGGAGAGGTAGGAAGGCTGCTACTACGCCTTCCTCGCCGCCACCCCCAACTGATTCACCCGACCACAGGAGTGCTCCGTCTGAGATGGAGCCGCCTGAGGTGGACCCGTCTCGGACTCTGGTCCACGAGCCTCGGGCCGACGAGCCTATGGCAGACGCGCCTACGGCCGACGAGCCTCGGGCCGACGAGCGTCGGGCCGACGAGCCTTCGTCCCACGAGACTCCGTCCCACGAGACTCTGGAGCTCAGCAGGGATCACGCTGAGTCGCAGCGGAACCCATGGGAGGACTCGACGGAGTCGAGTGGCCGTGCTGAGGTTGGCTATAGTTCTGATAGCTATAGCGAGGGTGAGTGGGTTGAGGGGCGCAAAGTCTACCAGCGTGGTGGTACAAAGCTCCCGCCCACCCCGGCGACCCCCGACCAGAGGTGGTTGATTGCGCCTAACGGGGGCAAGTAAGTGCATTTACTCTTTTTTAACCTTTTGCCTTCACGTTTCTTCGAATATCTAATGCGTTGGCCTTGTCATACTGCAGGTCTTGGACACACGAGCCTCATGTCCGCAGGCCCAACAGTGTCCTTGGTGTGATTTGTCGCCAGAGCTTCCCGGGGTGGGTCATGTTGCCTGGTGAGGGCCGGGTTTGAGAGCTAGGAATGACCTGGTAGCACTACTTGGCTGCCCCGGCCCCGCCGGGGCATAGGATCGGCGATGTCAAGTGCCACAAGGTGGCCGATATTGTGATCCAGACGTTTTGGGTAATTTCTCCTTTGCCGTCTACGTTGTGTTTCCTTCTTTGATTGGCAACCCTAGTGATTGTACTAATCCGTGTTTTCTTGTTTTATTGCAGACCTTCTACAGGTGTGCTGAGGGACAGGAGGAGGCCGCGGCTCGGGTTATCGACAACGAGTGCAGGCGCCTACTTCAAAACTTTCGGCACGAGGCTCGGACGCAGGCTGTTCGAGACTACTTCGCCTCGGCTGGTATTAGGAGCAAAAGAGAGAAGTGCCGCGTCAAGTTTCTGAGTAAGAAGAAGTACATGAAGGTAATTACCTATTCTTAAGGCCTTGTACTTAGTTTCCTTGATTTGATTCGTAGGCGTAGCGCTCAAATTTCTCTTGCTTAACTTAGGTGCCCCCGAGATGGTGTGCGGATAGGATGGACTATTGGGAGGCGTTGGTGGATGAGTGGTGCTCTCCCCAATGGCGCTCCACCCACGACACTGCAAAGGACAAGCGTGGCAAAATGAAAGGTGTCCCACACCATCTAGGCAGCGTCAACCTACATCAGTACGGGGAAAACTGGGTATGTGGTTTGCTTCATGATTCATGCAAATTTATTCTTCATGCTAGCTTGAGCCCTCAACTAATACTCTGTTCCTCTCTTTTAGGCGCGAGAGAACAAGGCTCCAGCTCCACAGCTGTTCGACCTCTATGGCATGTCCAATACTGCCTCGTACAAGAAGGCCAAGGCATTCTCTGAGTCTGACCTCGATGATCTAGATAAATTCAGCAACCGCGCCTCCCACCACAAGCTTGTGAGGTACAGAGACGAGGGGAAGGCGAGGAAAGGGCCGGACTTTAACCCGAGCCAGCAACCTCTTGATCCAGAGCTGGTGATGATATCTGGTGGCGGGAGGCAGCATGGCTCGTTAGCCATTGGGAATGGACTGATACGTTGTAGTAGCACTCTCCCGCAGATCAAGAAGCGCCAGACCAGCTCCGATCCTGAGATATTGCCTCGTGCACGGCCAGTGGAGCTCGAATTCAAGGTTAGTTATACGGACTCAAATACCTTTCCTTCATTACATTGTGTGTGCGACCGTCGATGATTACAATGCTAACGAGTGGTGTTGCAGGCTGCTATTGAGGCAGAGAGAGCGAAGACCCAGGCGCTTCTAGAGGAGAGGGACCGGCAGGCGGCGGAGAGGGAGAGGGAGCTTGAGGACAGGACGGCTAATGCGTTGGAGGAGGAGAGGAACCGGAACATGATGGCTAACCGGGCCCTATACGAGATGTTCGCGGTAAGTTTCTTCTGCATATTAGCCAAATCATGCACGTAATGTTCCTTACAGTAGTATCTAATATGACTGACTCGTGAAAACCAAATGTGCAGACCCTGTGCGAGGGAGACCGGCACGACCCCTCCGCCGATGCCAGTCATTGCTCCGGCGGGCACGGTGAGTTTCATTTGAATGGTCATTAGTTACTAGTCTTCACATTTGAGTTGCATCATGCTAACGATACATTGGAAATGATCTTTGGTGCAGCATAACTCCCGACAAGCATCGACCGATCCTCCTCCGTCAGCCACTGGCGCGACCGGTCCTACAACTACACCTCCGTGATGACGGTAAGTTTTCGCAAGTGTTTAGCATAACAAATGCATACTTAGCTTAAGAAATGACCTATTTATCTCCAAAATGTCGTATACTTAGCTTAGTTTCCTCGAAAATGACATTATAACCTTACTTAGCTCCAAAATGACCAATTTTACCATCGATAGCTCTCAAATGACCTATACTTAGCTTAGCTTAAGAAATGACATATTTAGCTCCAAAATGACCATTTAGCTCCAAAATGACTTAATATGTTCCAAAATGACCTATTTAGCTCCAAAATGACTTAATAGGCTCCAAAATGACTTAATATGCTCCAAAATGACCTATTTAGCTCCAAAATGAGCTATTTAGCTCCAAAATGACCTATTTAGCTCCAAAATGACTTAATATTCTCTAAAATGACCTATAATTAGCTTATTTAGTTCATTTATGACATACTTAGCATTTTTAGGTAAAAAATGGCCTATTTAACTAGGTTAGCTCTAAAATGACACAAGTAAGCAATAAGAAGAAGAAAAAGAAAGAGAAGAAATTTTTTTCTTCTCTTTCTTTTTCTTCTTCTTCTTCTAGTCTTCTTCTTCTTCTAACTTTCTTCTTTCCCATTTTGCAGATTTGATTCACTTCACGGGAGCTTGCGTTCATGCATGGAGTCCTTGTCTTCCTTTTTGTTTATGTGATGGATGATTTTGTATATGTGAAACTTGCTACTATTGTAACATGGACATGTGTTGGATATGTTCATGACAATATTGGATATGTGTTCGATGTGTTCATGACAATATTGTGAAACTTGCTACTATTGGTAACATGTGTTCATGGATATGTGTTCATGAGTATTGGTAATATGTGTTTGAATTTCTGTGAAAAATGAATTGATATAACAAAAAACAGAAAAAACAGGGGCTATATGGCCACTTTGCCGTCTGCTAGCAGACGGCAAAGAGGCCACGTGGCAGCAGCCTGTGAAACCTGGGCTGGCCTATTTGGCCTCTTTGCCGTCTGCTAGCAGACGGCAAAGACCACGTTTCTTTGCCGTCTGCTGGCAGACGGCAAAGAGCCTGCGTTGGCCCAGCTGACGCCTGACGTCAGCTGACGTCAGCTACAGCTCTTTGCCGTCTGCCAGCATGCCTTTGCCTGATTCCTGTGCGTGATAATTAAATATTCAATGATGCCTTTTTCAAAATAATATTCTTCTTTCTAATACAATAATTTCAGACAGGAAAATGTCCATATAGTACACCATATCCAGGTTTAAAAAATTCAACAATATATCCAAAATTTTGGTAATTTAGCGGGTACCAAAATACTAGTCACCAAAAAAGTATGGGGCATGCTACGCGTCGACGAGTTGATCTTGTTAAAAGATTTTTCGGGTCGCGAGCCATCAG
The DNA here is from genome assembly GCA_039707655.1 of Elymus sibiricus. Classification (NCBI taxonomy): domain Eukaryota; kingdom Viridiplantae; phylum Streptophyta; class Magnoliopsida; order Poales; family Poaceae; genus Elymus; species Elymus sibiricus. The sequence continues at coordinate 40,590,374 of CM077665.1, read as the reverse complement.
ATATGTCCATCGAGTGGCTGAGCGGTGCTCTCCACCATTTCACCTTTGCAGCAAAGATGATCTTGCTGATTTTTTTTGCAATAGAGGTCATGTAGCAGAATTTGTTTTTCCCAACAGAGTTCATGTTGTAGAAAAAACCCTCGCCTCATGCATTGAAACATTGATTACGTTTTATAAACATCATCTATGTTGCAATACATCTATCCCAATTGAGAGAGAGAGAGAGAGAGGGGGGGAGGGAGAGAGAGAGAGAGTCGAGCTTAGCCGGGAGCTCGCATGTGGAAAGAGGAGGAGGGATGGACAAAAGGGTTGGCGGTGGCATACTCCGGCGATCGCCGGAGGGGCGGAGGTCGTGCGCGTGGAGGAGCACGCATGTCTCTTGCGTGAGGATGAGCAGTGGAGACACGAGGTGGTAGTCGAGAGGGAGAGAGTGAAGGGTGGTTATAAACTAGATTTAGAAGATGGTGGGATCTAGCAAAAGGACGTGCACGATCAATCTCATCCGACGGCCACGTATCTGGCCGACACAATGACAAATCAGCCTGTGATTTGAAGCGTTTCCACAAAGTTATGGACTATAAACACAAATTTGATATAAATTCATCTAAATATTGATGAAATGAATCTTAAATGCATAATAGCTCATAGATTCTAGAAGCTTAAAATAATATTGGTATCCAAATTATAAAATCTATCCGTATTGAATATCTTGGGATCCCAATTTTCACTTTTAACACATGAGTGGTGAATTGTACAAACGAGTGGTGAGAAACACCCCCACGTCGCCCTCCTCTGGCGACACGGGCGGCGACTCCCTTGAGCACCGCCGGGCCCTCTCCCTTGCCTTCTCGCTTCGCCGTCACCGGAGGCGTGCCACCGGCAAAGCCCGTGGGGGCTCCAGTGAGGACAGCGGCGGAGCCTCTCCCTGTGCATCATTCTTCCTTCTCCTCCCCTCCTCTCCGGGATATGGTGGCTGCGCGGTGGTGCGCACCCGATCTGTGAGGTCCTACCGTGGGGAGTGACTGTGGTCCATGGCGGGCTGCTGCCAGGGGTCGGTGTCGTCATGAAGGCCCGGACGCATGGCAGGAGGAGGTGGTGTCGGTCGGGGCTGGCTGCCAGATCTGGGCGCCACGGGCTTTCGGGATGCCATCATGGTCGTCCTCACCGCCGGGTGGTGCAGCACCTCCTGCTCGTGGCAGGTGTGGCGGCGGATGGGTGCATGCACAGACCGGTCAGATCCGCGTGGATCTGGCCTTGGCCATTGGCGGGTTGCGCGGGGTGATGGTTACGGCATGGTGTGCGGCACGCGCTGCTAGCGGTGGTGGCCGGGTGGGTCCCGCATGGGGTGAGCTACGACGACGTGGTGGCGGCTCACGGTGACGTGCAGGTCGTGACACAGTGGTGGATGGGCATCTCTGACATGGGCTCGTCTGTGTGTGGCCCTTGTGGATGCTCCTAGCTCTCTTTGTGTTTGCAGGTTGTGGCCGGTCCAGATCCTCGCGCCGTTGAGCGGATGGCAGATCTGTGGCAGGTGCAGCTCCATGCAGGGAGCCTTGCTTGGGCGTTAGGGGTGACGTTCGAAGAGGTGGTGGGAGAGATGGGTGGCGCAAATGCGGTCGGGCCACCCGTCACCAGCAGGGGTGCCGGACGTTGACGTAGTCCGCTCCCGCCTTGCCTGTTTTCCGACCTGGTTTCTCCCCAATCTACTTGGCCTTTTCGGACGCTAATGGCTCCGTCGGCGGTCGGAGCATGTGGGTCGGTTCATCTCCCATGGCCATGGAGGATCTTTGGGGCGTCTTGGTTCCTCGGCGGCGGCTTGGGTGGTGGGCGACGTGATGCTCGTGGGCTGAGCCCGTGTGTCAGGTGTGGGCGGCTAGCGGCCATGGCCGCGTGGGTGGTGTGGTGGCTGGTGTTTCGACGATCTGTGGCAGTTTTTGACTGAGATCCATGGCCACACAAAGCCGAAGGCAGAGTATACTTGTCTGGGTGTAAACCATGTCTGGTTTTGGCCAGACCGATGGAGGCGATGCCTGTGAGTCGTCAGCTTTCTAAAGTCTCCGTTGTGGTTGCTCCCTCCCTTCGTCATGCTCCGAATGAAAATATGATCTTTTGATCAGGTGGTGGTGGCGTTGCGGTGTTGTGTCCTTCACAAAGGCACCGTCTTGGAAAGCACGGTTTCGTCGATTCTCAACTTCCCGTCTTTGCAATCTCTTCTCGTAAGGATGTCGACGACCCTGTAGTTATGCTTGTTATCTTCTCTTGTAGTCTACGTCGAGTCTTTCGGTGTGTTGTTGTTGTGGCCCTTTGGCATCTATATATCTGGCCCTGGGTAATTGTGGGTTTCGTGTGGTGTGGTGTGACTTGTATCGGTTTCGTATGTTGGTTGTTGCTTTCTATATATATAAAGCGGGGCAGAGCCTTTTTTTTGGTGCAGAGGAGGGGTGTATCTGGTCATTACGTATACCACTATTTTCATAGATGTTTTGTTACAAAATATACATTTTTCGGATAATTGTGTTCGTCTTATTTCGATATCGTTTTGCGGCAACATCCATATTAAGTGTCAAATTATAATGACTTATAAAGACAAACTGAATAAAATAGTATTGTTAACATTTATTTATTTTTGTATTGTACAATTTTACAATGAGCATAGATATCAGACTAATTTTATTTATGGCACGTGCAGAGTACTTTAAATAGTGTGGATCTTTCCTAGTTGTATATCTTAATTTATGAAATATGTTAAAACTCATTCCAGAGTACATTAATTGCGTATTAGGAAGTGTGTGGTCAAACTTGACTACGTTTTTCACTGACAAATAATTTCTTTCGGAACTTGCACAAAAATGGGAAATTGTTAGATAGAACTCCGCGGTCAATTTTTTTGTAAAAGATCCCACTATATACTTATTTTCACAAATTCTACATATTCACAACAAGGTTGCCTCTGAGATTTTGCATAGTAAGAAACACCGTCTATTTAGAAACAGAGGGAGTAATATGAAATAGCAAGTTCGGTTCTCTAATAATCTTTTGAGAAAACAATCTGACTTCTTTGATTAAATTAAATAAAGCATAGTGCATCCGACTGAACAAACAAGAATAAAAACAAAGCTCGGAGTCAAAATTGCTTTCTCGAGAATTTGAAGTAAAAAACAGCATCTATTTAGAAATGTATAAAAGTAGCAAGCTTTGTTATTTTATAATACTGCTTGAACTAACTGCAACCTTTGTTCAAAAATATAATTATGTGAGGAGGCACGATGACTTATATACTCTTACCTCCACTTCACAAAGCATGGGGTCCACATGGCTCCTTAGTTGTGATGGCTTTAAAGCGTCAATGTAGAAGCGAATCTCCTCCATTCGAGTGGTGCAATCTACGGCAAATCCATTCTCTTGGCCAAACATGGGCACAGTGAACTCGTTGAAATTACCTTGGGAAACTTCTGACTCAGAACCTTGAAAGAAAGGACCAGAGACCTCTGGCCCAACCAAGAAGCTTATCCTTTTCCAAAGAAAACTTACAGTGAACACACTGCCAAACTTGTTATACAGATAGGTCATTGTAACTTCGGGGCCCTTTGTACATAGGGTAGGTAAGAGTTTTAGAAGAACAATGTTATTCACCATAGGTGGAGGTGGTCGTGTACAACCTGGATGAGGGGTAACTCTTGCCTTTGCATTCTTAGTGACTAGTACTGCAGTGATGAGAAAAATAGCTAGGAGCAACCACACAGCACCAATTGGCAAGTCCATGTTGCTATGGTCTGTAGTTATGTCTGTACCGTGTAAAACATGAAAATCATGAGTATGAAGTTAAATGGTTGGTTACTGCTAGATAACTTCATTACCATTGACCGAAAATATGTTTTGAAGGAAATGTATATGGAAACCAAATCTGTGTCTCCAAGGAATTGAACACAAGTGATCACCGAAATTCTTCATCCACATCCCCAATCAAACTAGCTATGCTCACTTTCTTAAAATACAAATTAAATACGACCAAGGTGAGCTAGCTAATAAAAATTTAATGCCAATATGTAAGGTAATTGAAAGTTTATAAATCATTCTATCTACTACGCATGTTGTATCGATATGTAATTTTATGAATATGACACCTTAATCTTCGTAAAGAACGGGTCTCGGTAAGAAGAAATGTGCTTAGACCTAAATCTACTCACAAGTAACAAGTCCTCCCTCCGTCCTGAATTACTTGTCGGAAAAATGGATAGAAATAGATGTATCTAGAACTAAAAATACGTCTAGATACATCCATTTCTACGACTAGTAATCCAGGACGGATAGTGTATAATGCAGTGAATTTAACATATTGCCTATTTTCTTTTACTTCTATTGTCACTTGAATACTTGATGATCCTTACCACACCAATAATAAATAAATAAATAACTAAAAGGTTTGGGCGAATAAAAAGGTTTGTGGCGATAGAGAAAAAGTCGGGTTTACACACATGCCTATTTTGTGAATGAAATCAGCCCCGGCCAATATATCCAATCCCGTATCTGAGCATAAATATTTGAATTGGTTATAATCACAAACTTTCTTTTTTCAGATAATTGAACAGGTTTCGACTTTGTGAAAATAATAACAATGTGGAAATCGTTGGAAGTGCAAAAGCTTATCACAACCTAGCAATTGCCATCCCCGCAAAAAAAAGTAGCAATTGCCATCAGCATTAAAATATTGAAAATATTGAATATTGTTTATTATGTAAATAGCATCACCAAAATATGGGAACCCCTATAAAAATACATCACTCCTGGTTAAGAACATATCTAAGCATATTCCTTGGTTATTCGTAAATGAAAATTGCTACTCCAAATATGGACTAAAAAATCATAATGCTAAAACATAGCAATTCAATTCACTTGATTTAGGAGTCCAATCCATCTACTAATATAAAACGAACTAAACATAATTGGCGAGTACCCGCCGGGAGCTTCTTCAATAGTTACTTCATATATCATTGTCGGAACATAAGTTGTAGGATAAGTTGTTGGCCAACCCCACGGTGCACGACCATGGCGGAGGCCCAAGGGATCGAGCGTCCAACCGCGTGACACGAAATGGCAGAGCAACTCTAACAACTCCCGTATCCCTAAAACAATTGTTGTTTAGAGGAAGTTCGGGCAAAAAAAAGTTCTCCAACTGCTCCCCTAAACTTGGAATAATTTTACAGGATCGGAGGTAGTACTATTTTAGGCCGTATGGGTCCATAAAAATCGTCAGTTCAATTATTTACATACAAATAGTATATTTTTAACCATAATTTCTTGTGTCTAAAATACAAACAACACTTTTACAGTAGCAAAATCACCATAGGGTTGTCTGCCTGTTGGTTTACAAACATACTCCCACCGTTGATAACGTAGTGCATATATGATTTTTATTAAAATTCACACTTTGCAAAATTTCACTGAGTTCATAGAGAAAAGTATGTGTATCTACAATACCAAATATATATAATATAAAAATATATCTCATGATGTGTCTAATGGTATGTATTTCATATTCTATATGTAAATATGTTTCTCTATAAATTTGATCGACATTTGTAAAGTTTGACTCTTGAAAAAAATCTCTTGGGCTACATTATAGAACGGAGGGGGTACTATTTATCTCTATACTTTCTCCTTCCTCCACATTACTAAAGTTCCTATCAGGGCCGTACCTAAGAATCTAGGGCCCCGGTGCAAAATTTGAAATTAGGCCTTTATGTGGAAATACTAATTATGATGTCAATATGATAGTATTTATTAACCAAAAACTACTAATGGGGTTCAAGCTCCACGGAGCCCGAAATTTGAAATTTTTTCTTCAAATTTTAGGTTTGAAAGAATACACTCATACATATGGATGCATACTACCTTTTGTAAAGTTTAATGGAAAAATACGTTCTATGCGAGGTAGACAGAAGTAACAAAATCATGTATTTCTAGCACATACTATCCACTATAAAGTACAGGTTTTTTTGTACAACTCATATCAAAATATATTTTATAATGAAATTTTACAAAAATCTACCAAGTACTTTGTGTATTTATATTCAATATTTTACTTAAAAAGTAGGTTTTTGAATTTTTCTAAATGTGGAGCCGGAGAGCTAAAAAGCCTCACTCATTTATTGGCATACTATAAAAATTTCTGAATAATACACAAATATCTTTGAAGAATTTACAAAGTTATTTGCTGAAAGGAGAACAGAGAAGACGTCGATTGGGATTATGATGCATGGGAAATTTTCCAATCAAACTTGACGTTCATTTATATCACTAACGTCTACTGTTTCAGAGAGAGAGAGAGAGAGAGAGAGAGAGAGAGAGAGAGAGAGAGAGAGAGAGAGAGAGAGAGAGAGAGAGAGAGAGAGAGAGAGAGAGAGAGAGAGAGAGAGAGAGAGACGTGTGCCTGTGTCATCATGCGGGATGGGTACTGGTTGGCGTTGGAAGCTGGAAAGTGCACCAGAGGTTATACATGTCTTAATTATCCTCTTGATTAATGTTGTTAATTGTTATTTAAGATAAATTTGGGGGCCCCAAAAAATTGGGGGCTCTCTGCCGTTGCACACCCTGCACCTGCTTGTGGTACTGGCCTGGTTCCTATGTGGTACTCCTTATAGACGGCTGACTAAACAAATATTTATATGCTCACCGCTTATCTCTAGCCCCCATACAATGGCCCCTCTCGACGCGTTGTTGGCAGCCAAGGTAATCATATCGTGATTTTGAACTGGGCTTACCTATCAGAATTGTATAAACTTAATTTTACTAAGAAGAATCGCAAAATCAGAGGGTTTAGTTGGATCGTACAGTCGTAGGATATTGAATATTGTTTATTATGTAAATAGCATCACCAAAATATGGGAACCCCTAGAAAAATACATCACTCCTGGTTAAGAACATATCTAAGCATATTCCTTGGTTATTCGTAAATGAAAATTGCTACTCCAAATATGGACTAAAAAATCATAATGCTAAAACATAGCAATTCAATTCACTTGATTTAGGAGTCCAATCCATGTACTAATATAAAACAAACTAAGCATAATTGGCGAGTACGCGCCGGGAGCTTCTTCAATAGTTACTTCATATATCATTGTCGGAACATAAGTTGTAGGATAAGTTGTTGGCCAACCCCACGGTGCACGACCATGGCGGAGGCCCAAGGGATCGAGCGTCCAACCGCGTGACACGAAATGGCAGAGCAACTCTAACAACTCCCGTATCCCTAAAATAATTGTTGTTTAGAGGAAGTTCGAGCAAAAAAAAGTTCTCCAACTGCTCCCCTAAACTCGGAATAATTTTACAAGATCATGTAAACTAGCCCCCAACCCCCCCCCCCCCCACATGTTTACGGGAAGATGGTGTTCCCCTAAAATTGTAACGCCACTTCAATCGCGTAGTTTCACGGCCGCCTCCTCATCTCCTGCCCACTGAGCTCCTCCTCGGTCCTCTTGATCCCATCGCCGCTGCCACCAAGGAGGCTCATGAAGGCACCGCTGCCGCTGCCGGCCACTACCGTGCCCAACTAGCCTATGGTCCTACCACCTATCCCCAGAGCCCTACCGCAGTAGATGTTGGCCACCGCCGCCAGTCGGGTCAACACAAAGGTGCAGCTAAGAGGAGCCGCACGGTCGCTGCCGCCGATCTAGGTCGGCCCAATACCTTGTCGCATCGTGGGCCTTCCACCGTGTCAAAGAAGCCTCGCGCTCCGAGGAAGACGGTATTGGACATATACATGAGTCGTTTGTATTTTTGTTTAATGAAAAATAAGGGAATTGAGACTTTAAGAGAAGAAGTTTATGAGAACTGACAAAAATAACTCCCGCACAACTTTTACCTTAATTATATGGTCATCCTGTAAAACCACTTTTACGGGAAGTTTTTTACGAACAAAAATAGCTTAGTTTCACTTGTTTATTGCCCCCCCCCCCCCACCCAACATATTTGAACTTGACCCTCTCATGGAGAAACACAAACGACATGAATGCGCTTCCTCTTCAACAGATCCTCATAGATGAATATACTTGGACATGTCAATGAATTACAAACGCGACGACGACTAAACGTGCAAACATGCACGACTCCTTGATTCCTCTAACTCCCCGGATAATGACATTGATGAGATTTTTGGGTACCGCCCCTCGGCACCACCACTCACATCAACAATCTCCCATCGACTTTTTGACAACTGGCACCCCACCGTCTTCCTCGTCATTCCGCTCCCACAAAAAAAATTGATGTCCGACCTCCCGTCATCTTCCTCCTTGTCTTTCCTCTAGATGAAAATCGACTGCCCCGTGGCGCCAGTTGGGGTCGCCGCCCCAAGGCAACCATAGTTTTTTTGTGTGTTTTTTAAACAAGGGAAAAATATTGGCCTAATCCATTAATTAAGAAGAGGCTTAGAGGGTTTTACAAATGGCAATCACACAAAAAACTCACTCTCCCCATATATAATTTACCCAAGTGCTTTGCACCCGCAATATACCAAAGAGCGGATTCTTATTGATGATGGTGAGGAGGATGGGAGGGTGGTGCATACTTATGCTAGAAGACTCGTGTGTTGAACTTGTTGTAAATGGCCCCAGATGAAATCATAGTGAGGGAAGCCATGGTCTTCCGATTAGTGCAATGAGATTCCAACAGGCCGTTCCACCAATCATTGATGCCGAAACGACGCTCCATTGACGAGCAGTCAATGGTATGGAGCCACTCTTTAATTATACCCCAACGCCTAACAATGGAGCGCTAATGTATCTAGCAAACTGTGCCAGGCCTGATATATCATTTGCAGTAAATTTATTGGCTAGATTCAGTGCATCACCAACTAAGAGGCATTGGGTTGGTGTGAAGAACATTTTCAGATATCTTCAAGGCACCAAAGATCTTGGTTTGTTCTATTAGAAAAATCAAGATAAGACCATGGTGGGATATTGTGATGCTGGATACTTATCAGATCCCCATAATGCCAGATCACAGACTGGTTTGTCTTCTTGAGTGGAGGTACGGCCTTTTTCCTGGAAGTCGACAAAACAAACTCTGGTGGCTACGTCCACGAATCCTTCTGAAATTATTGCTTTGTTTGAAGCATCACGTGGATGTGTATGGCTTCGTAGAATGATAAACTTTATTGGAAGTTCAAGTGGGATTGGATCATTAGAATCACCCACCATTATCTATGAAGATAATGCTGCATGTATTGCACAGATGCAAACAGGTTATATAAAGAGTAATATTACAAAGCATATTTCTCCTAAGCTATTTTATCCCCATCAGTTACAGGAAATGGGGAGATAAATATTTTGCAAACGAAGTCATGTGATAATCTTGCTGATTTGTTTACAAAATCATTACCAAGTTCTTCATTTGAGAAGTGTATCAAAGGAATTGGTATGAAACGACTTCGGGACTTGCAAAGTTCAGGGGGGAGTATATCCCTGAATAATAAACTGTTTGTGATCCTCTGATCCTTGATATTGTGCTCTGTCATAAGTTTTTCTTGAATGATTTCTTATGGAAGGTTTTTAATGAGGCAATAGTAATACATGCATTGTGATATGTCGGTTTCTCCTTATTTTCCCACTGGGTTTTGGAAGGAGTTTCTGATGGCATATTGTACATATCTCCTCATATTTTTCCTATAGGGTTTTTGGAGGAGACTAATGATGATGATGATGATCAAGATGTTGATGATGATGTTTACAAGAATAATTGAAGCAGAGATTAGGGGGAGTGTTAGGATTAATTAGTTAGTTTAATTAATGGAAATCCCTGCTTAGGAAAACCGACTTGCACGCGTCCGTCGATTGTAAGCGTTGTGTCTGTACGACGCATCCCTTCGTGGGATATAAATTTGTACATCATCGCTGTCATCAATAGAGATCATTTACACTATTTCTTTACAGTTACAGCCCCCACGCGCCCAAGTGTATCGATGTCTCAATAAAACAGGCCCATGTGCGCCAACAAACAGAATCGATTGACAGCAAAGAAATTTTCAGGTGCCTGACCAATTAGCAAAAGCGCTTTTTGTCCATCAGTTTCTAGCACTCCAGAGCAGAGTAGAGCAGTTTGGTAGCTCACGAGGCTTATAACTTTGAGATCACGGGTTCGATTTCTGTCTCCGCACTTAACATAGTATACTAACATAGTCTACAAGTATTGGTAGTGGATCTACTCCGTCGGATCGACCCAGTGGACATTCCATATTACTTGGTCCCTACCGTAAAAGATCGGTACTGAAATATATATGCAGTAATACTAAATTTCCTGCCTAAAAATATCTTAGCTTATTTTCACATACTGTGCAATACACTAATTGTGTCATTGCATCACATCGGTCCTTGCATAAATAGAATAATAAATCAGGTGTAGTGTGTAGATAAACGTAAAGATATATATGCCACTCATTATTATAGTCTCTTACATAAACAAACCTAATGTTTGGACAACACAGGGGAAGTTATTAAACACTTAACTTACGAATAACTTGACCTATAGACAACTACCAAACATGTATTACCACACACACGCAAATGTATTTCCTTGCAAATACATGTCGATGGACATATGACATGTCTTAGTCGCTTGCCAGATGGCGTCTCTTATAGTTTACCATCACTTTTCCTTTTGGCTCTAATGCATACTTGCTCCAATCTGTCTTGGGAAAAGGAGAAGTCAGTTCGAGTTCAAAATTTCTCAGCAGATGGCTCCATATAATTTTAATTTGCATGAAAGCATAGGACTCCCCAGCGCAAACATGCCTTCCACCACCAAAAGTTGTGTAAGAGAATTTACCACCAACTTTATCCTCGTCTCTGCCAGAACGAAACCGATCAGGGTCATATACTTCGGGGTCCATGTAAATGTGTGGCAATTTATTGGTTAACATTACAAGATTTACTAAGGTATCGCCTTTCGGGATGAAATATTCAACTCCCTCTTTTGTCCTCACTGCGACGTTCTTCTGTGCTTGGCGAACTAACCCCAATGATATTGGATGCATGCGTCCAGCCTCTTTGATGCAACTATGCAGTGTCTCCATCTCTAACAAGACATTATAGTCTATCTTGTCTTCATATGTCCTCATTATTTCCTTTTGCTCCTTCACAACAGCATCTAAGAACTTTGCATGGGTCAATAGGCAAGCTCCAGTCCAGGTGGATACTACTGCGCTTGTATGTTTACCAGCAAATATCAATGCGATGATCATCCCTGCGACCGCCGCTTCTGTTGTATGGCGGCCGTCTTTATACCTGGAATCAATTAATTTCTGGAGCACATCCTCCTCCACGCGGTTGCATCTCTTTCGTGACCTCAGAATCTCTGAAACGATCTCTGTAAGCTCGATTCGTGCTCTGTCGCGTCGCCGGTTTACCGGAATAGGGATATATGGGAGCATGAAACTGATCAAGTTAACTCCTCCTTCGATTTCAGTAAACAATCTGTAAAACTCGCCAAATATCTTCTCTCGAACCTCATTTCCAAGTAAGCATCGGCTTGCGATCAACATGAGTATCTGGTTGAGCTCATCTTTCAGATCGACTACGCCCTCTTCTCCCCATTTTGCAAAGTAGTTCTGTTGAATATAATACATTATCACAATGTCGGTTAGTTGTGTTAACCCTATGTAGCAAAATAACAAGCACCACAAGTTTGTGTATATAGCATTTGGAAACACTATGCCTTCTAGGAAAGGTTGGTACATTATTTTTATTTTGCAACATGTGCGTGATAATTAAATATTCAATGATGCCTTTTTCAAATTAATATTCTTATTTCTAATACAATAAATTCAGACAGGAAAATGTCCATATAGTACACCATATCCAGGTTTAAAAAATTCAACAATATATCCAAAATTTTGGTAATTTAGCGGGTACCAAAATACTAGTCACCAAAAAAGTATGGGGCGTGCTACGCGTCGACGAGTTTATCTTGTTAAAAGATTTTTCGGGTCGCGAGCCATCAGATCTGTCCATCGAGTGGCTGAGCGGTGCTCTCCACCATTTAACCTTTGAGCAAAGATGATGTTGCTGATTTTTTTTGCAATAGAGGTCATGTAGCAGAATTTGTTTTTCCCAACAGAGTTCATGTTGTAGAAAAAACCCTCGCCTCATGCATTGAAACATTGATTACGTTTTATAAACATCATCTATGTTGCAATACATCTATCCCAATTGAGAGAGAGAGAGAGAGAGAGAGGGGGGGAGAGAGAGAGAGAGTCGAGCTTAGCCGGGAGCTCGCATGTGGAAATAGGAGGAGGGATGGACAAAAGGGTTGGCGGTGGCGTACTCCGGCGATCGCCGGAGGGGCGGAGGTCGTGCGCGTGGAGGTGCACGCATGTCTCTTGCGTGAGGATGAGCAGTGGAGACACGAGGTGGTAGTCGAGAGGGAGAGAGTGAAGGGTGGTTATAAACTAGATTTAGAAGATGGTGGGATCTAGCAAAAGGACGTGCACGATCAATCTCATCCGACGGCCACGTATCTGGCCGACACAATGACAAATCAGCCTGTGATTTGAAGCGTTTCCACAAAGTTATGGACTATAAACAAAAATTTGATATAAATTCATCTAAATATTGATGAAATAAATCTTAAATGCATAATAGCTCATAGATTCTAGAAGCTTAAAGTAATATTGGTATCCAAATTATAAAATCTATCCGTATTGAATATCTTGGGATCCCAATTTTCACTTTTAACACATGAGTGGTGAATTGTACAAACGAGTGGTGAGAAACACCCCCACGTCGCCCTCCTCTGGCGACACGGGCGGCGACTCCCTCGAGCACCGCCGGGCCCTCTCCCTTGCCTTCTCGTTTCGCCGTCACCGTAGGCGTGCCACCGGCAAAGCCCGTGGGGGCTCTAGTGAGGGCGGCGGCGGAGCCTCTCCCGGTGCACCATTCGTCCTTCTCCTCCCCTCCTCTCCGGGATATGGCGGCTGCGCGGTGGTGCGCACCCGATCTTTGAGGTCCTACCGTGGGGAGTGACGGTGGTCCATGGCGGGCTGCTGCCAGGGGTCGGTGTCGTCATGAAGGCCCGGGCGCATGGCAGGAGGAGGTGGTGTCGGTCGGGGCTGGCTGCCAGATCTGGGCGCCACGGGCTTTCAGGATGCCATCATGGTCGGCCTCACTGCCGGGTGGTGCAGCACCTCCTGCTCGTGGCAGGTGTGGCGGCGGATGGGTGCATGCACAGACCGGTCAGATCCGCGTGGATCTGGCCTTGGCCATTGGCGGGTTGCGCGGGGTGATGGTTACGGCATGGTGTGCGGCACGCGCTGCTAGCGGTGGTGGCCGGGTGGGTCCCGCATGGGTGAGCTACGACGACGTGGTGGCGGCTCACGGTGACGTGCAGGTCATGACACAGTGGTGGATGGGCGTCTCTGACATGGGCTCGTCTGTGTGTGGCCCTTGTGGATGCTCCTAGCTCTCTTTGTGGTTGCAGGTTGTGACCGGTCCAGATCCTCGCGCCGTTGAGCGGATGGCAGATCTGTGGCAGGTGCAGCTCCAGGCAGGGAGCCTTGCTTGGGCGTTAGGGGTGAGGTTCGAAGAGGTGGTGGGAGAGATGGGTTGCGCAAATGCGGTCGGGCCACCCGTCACCAGCAGGGGTGCCGGACGTTGACGTAGTCCGCTCCTGCCTTGCCTGTTTTCCGACCTGGTTTCTCCCCAATCTACTTGGCCTTTCCGGACGCTAATGGCTCCGTCGGCGGTCGGAGCATGTGGGTCGGTTCATCTCCCATGGCCATGGAGGATCTTTGGGGCGTCTTGGTTCCTCGGCGGTGGCTTGGGTGGTGGGCGACGTGATGCTCGTGGGCTGAGCCCGCGTGTCAGGTGTGGGCGGCTAGCGGCCTTGGCCGCGTGGGTGGTGTGGAGGCTGGTGTTTCGACGATCTGTGGCAGTTTTTGACTGAGATCCATGGCCACACAAAGCCGAAGGCAGAGTATACTTGTCGGGGTGTAAACCATGTCTGGTTTTGGCCAGACCGATGGAGGCGACGCCTGTGAGTCGTCAGCTTTCTGAAGTCTCCGTTGTGTTTGCTCCCTCCCTTCGTCGTGCTCCGGATGAAAATATGATCTTCCGATCAGGTGGTGGCGGCGTTGCGGTGTTGTGTCCTTCACAAAGGCACCGTCTTGGAAAGCACGGTTTCGTCGATTCTCAACTTCCCGTCTTTGCAATCTCATCTCGTAAGGGTGTCGACGACCCTGTAGTTATGCTTGTTATCTTCTCTTGTAGTCTACGTCGAGTCTTTCGGTGTGTTGTTGTTTGAGCTCTTTGGCATCTATATATCTGGCCCTGGGTGATTGTGGGTTTCGTGTGGTGTGGTGTGACTTGTATCGGTTTCGTATGTTGGTTGTTGCTTTCTATATATATAAAGCGGGGCAGAGCCTTTTTTTTGGTGCAGAGGAGGGGTGTATCTGGTCATTACGTATACCACTGTTGTTTTCATAGATGTTTTGTTACAAAATATACATTTTTCGGATAATTGTGTTCGTCTTATTTCGATATCGTTTTGCGGCAACATCCATATTAAGTGTCAAATTATAATGACTTATAAAGACAAACTGAATAAAATAGTATTGTTAACATTTATTTATTTATTTTTGTATTGTACAATTTTACAATGAGCATAGATATCAGACTAATTTTATTTATGGCACGTGCAGAGTACTTTAAATAGTGTGGATCTTTCCTAGTTGTATATCTTAATTTATGAAATATGTTAAAACTCATTCCAGAGTACATTAATTGCGTATTAGGAAGTGTGTGGTCAAACTTGACTACGTTTTTCACTGACAAATAATTTCTTTCGGAACTTGCACAAAAAATGGGAAATTGTTAGATAGAACTCCGCGGTCAATTTTTTTGTAAAAGATCCCACTATATACTTATTTTCACAAATTCTACATATTCACAACAAGGCTGCCTCTGAGATTTTGCATAGTAAGAAACACCGTCTATTTAGAAACAGAGGGAGTAACATGAAATAGCAAGTTCGGTTCTCTAATAATCTTTTGAGAAAACAATCTGACTTCTTTGATTAAATTAAATAAAGCATAGTGCATCCGACTGAACAAACAAGAATAAAAACAAAGCTCGGAGTCAAAATTGCTTTCTCGAGAATTTGAAGTAAAAAACAGCATCTATTTAGAAATGTATAAAAGTAGCAAGCTTTGTTATTTTATAATACTGCTTGAACTAACTGCAACCTTTGTTCAAAAATATAATTATGTGAGGAGGCACGATGACTTATATACTCTTACCTCCACTTCACAAAGCATGGGGTCCACATGGCTCCTTAGTTGTGATGGCTTTAAAGCGTCAATGTAGAAGCGAATCTCCTCCATTCGAGTGGTGCAATCTACGGCAAATCCATTCTCTTGGCCAAACATGGGCACAGTGAACTCGTTGAAATTACCTTGGGAAACTTCTGACTCAGAACCTTGAAAGAAAGGACCAGAGACCTCTGGCCCAACCAAGAAGCTTATCCTTTTCCAAAGAAAACTTACAGTGAACACACTGCCAAACTTGTTATACAGATAGGTCATTGTAACTTCGGGGCCCTTTGTACACAGGGTAGGTAAGAGTTTTAGAAGAACAATGTTATTCACCATAGGTGGAGGTGGTCGTGTACAACCTGGATGAGGGGTAACTCTTGCCTTTGCATTCTTAGTGACTAGTACTGCAGTGATGAGAAAAATAGCTAGGAGCAACCACACAGCACCAATTGGCAAGTCCATGTTGCTATGGTCTGTAGTTATGTCTGTACCGTGTAAAACATGAAAATCATGAGTATGAAGTTAAATGGTTGGTTACTGCTAGATAACTTCATTACCATTAACCGAAAATATGTTTTGAAGGAAATGTATATGGAAACCAAATCTGTGTCTCCAAGGAATTGAACACAAGTGATCACCGAAATTCTTCATCCACATCCCCAATCAAACTAGCTATGCTCACTTTCTTAAAATACAAATTAAATACGACCAAGGTGAGCTAGCTAATAAAAATTTGAATGCCAATATGTAACGTAATTGAAAGTTTATAAATCATTCTATCTACTACGCATGTTGTATCGATATGTAATTTTATGAATATGACACCTTAATCTTCGTAAAGAACGGGTCTCGGTAAGAAGAAATGTGCTTAGACCTAAATCTACTCACAAGTAACAAGTCCTCCCTCCGTCCTGAATTACTTGTCGGAAAAATGGATAGAAATAGATGTATCTAGAACTAAAAATACGTCTAGATACATCCATTTCTACGACTAGTAATCCAGGACGGATAGTGTATAATGCAATGAATTTAACATATTGCCTATTTTCTTTTACTTCTATTGTCACTTGAATACTTGATGATCCTTACAGCACCAATAATAAATAAATAAATAACTAAAAGGTTTGGGCGAATAAAAAGGTTTGTGGCGATAGAGAAAAAGTCGGGTTTACACACATGCCTATTTGGTGAATGAAGTCAGCCCCGGCCAATATATCCAATCCCGTATCTGAGCATAAATATTTGAATTGGTTATAATCACAAACTTTCTTTTTTCAGATAATTGAACAGGTTTCGACTTTGTGAAAATAATAACAATGTGGAAATCGTTGGAAGTGCAAAAGCTTATCACAACCTAGCAATTGCCATCCCCGCACAAAAAAGTAGCACTTGCCATCAGCATTAAAATATTGAAAATATTGAATATTGTTTATTATGTAAATAGCATCACCAAAATAAGGGAACCCCTAGAAAAATACATCACTCCTGGTTAAGAACATATCTAAGCATATTTCTTGGTTATTCGTAAATAAAAATTGCTACTCCAAATATGGACTAAAAAATCATAATGCTAAAACATAGCAATTCAATTCACTTGATTTAGGAGTCCAATCCATGTACTAATATAAAACGAACTAAACATAATTGGCGAGTACCCGCCGGGAGCTTCTTCAATAGTTACTTCATATATCATTGTCGGAACATAAGTTGTAGGATAAGTTGTTGGCCAACCCCACGGTGCACGACCATGGCGGAGGCCCAAGGGATCGAGCGTCCAACCGCGTGACATGAAATGGCAGAGCAACTCTAACAACTCCCGTATCCCTAAAACAATTGTTGTTTAGAGGAAGTTCGGGCAAAAAAAAGTTCTCCAACTCCTCCCCTAAACTCGGAATAATTTTACAGGATCATGTAAACTAGCCCCCAACCCCCCCCCCCCCCCCCCCCACATGTTTACGGGAAGATGGTGTTCCCCTAAAATTGTAACGCCACTTCAATCGCGTAGTTTCACGGCCGCCTCCTCATCTCCTGCCCACTGAGCTCCTCCTCGGTCCTCTTGATCCCATCGCCGCTGCCACCATGGAGGCTCATGAAGGCACCGCTGCCGCTGCCGGCCACTACCGTGCCCAACTAGCCTATGGTCCTGCCACCTATCCCCAGAGCCCTACCGCAGTAGATGTTGGCCACCGCCGCCAGTCGGGTCAACACAAAGGTGCAGCTAAGAGGAGCCGCACGGTCGCTGCCGCCGATCTAGGTCGGCCCAATACCATGTCGCATCGTGGGCCTTCCACCGTGTCAAAGAAGCCTCGCGCTCCGAGGAAGACGGTATTGGACATATACATGAGTCATTTGTATTTTTGTTTAATGAAAAATAAGGGAATTGAGACTTTAAGAGAAGAAGTTTATGAGAACTGACAAAAATAACTCCCGCACAACTTTTACCTTAATTATATGGTCATCCTGTAAACCACTTTTACGGGAAGTTTTTTACGAACAAAAATAGCTTAGTTTCACTTGTTTATTGCCCCCCCCCCACCCAACATATTTGAACTTGACCCTCTCATGGAGAAACACAAACGACATGAATGCGCTTCCTCTTCAACAGATCCTCATAGATGAATATACTTGGACATGTCAATGAATTACAAACGCGACGACGACTAAACGTGCAAACATGCACGACTCCTTGTTTCCTCTAACTCCCCGGATAATGACATTGATGAGATTTTTGGGTACCGCCCCTCGGCACCACCACTCACATCAACAATCTCCCATCGACTTCTTGACAACTGGCACCCCACCGTCTTCCTCGTCATTCCGTTCCCACAAAAAAAATTGATGTCCGACCTCCCGTCATCTTCCTCCTTGTCTTTCCTCTAGCTGAAAATCGACTGCCCCGTGGCGCCAGTTGGGGTCGCCGCCCCAAGGCAACCATAGTTTTTTTGTGTGTTTTTTAAACAAGGGAAAAATATTGGCCTAATCCATTAATTAAGAAGAGGCTTAGAGGGTTTTACAAATGGCAATCACACAAAAAACTCACTCTCCCCATATATAATTTACCCAAGTGCTTTGCACCCGCAATATACCAAAGAGCGGATTCTTATTGATGATGGTGAGGAGGATGGGAGGGTGGTGCATACTTATGCTAGAAGACTCGTGTGTTGAACTTGTTGTAAATGGCCCCAGATGAAATCATAGTGAGGGAAGCCATGGTCTTCCGATTAGTGCAATGAGATTCCAACAGGCCGTTCCACCAATCATTGATGCCGAAACGACGCTCCATTGACGAGCAGTCAATGGTATGGAGCCACTCTTTAATTATACCCCAACGCCTAACAATGGAGCGCTAATGTATCTAGCAAACTGTGCCAGGCCTGATATATCATTTGCAGTAAATTTATTGGCTAGATTCAGTGCATCACCAACTAAGAGGCATTGGGTTGGTGTGAAGAACATTTTCAGATATCTTCAAGGCACCAAAGATCTTGGTTTGTTCTATTAGAAAAATCAAGATAAGACCATGGTGGGATATTGTGATGCTGGATACTTATCAGATCCCCATAATGCCAGATCACAGACTGGTTTGTCTTCTTGAGTGGAGGTACGGCCTTTTTCCTGGAAGTCGACAAAACAAACTCTGGTGGCTACGTCCACGAATCATTCTGAAATTATTGCTTTGTTTGAAGCATCACGTGGATGTGTATTGCTTCATAGAATGATAAACTTTATTGGAAGTTCAAGTGGGATTGGATCATTAGAATCACCCACCATTATCTATGAAGATAATGCTGCATGTATTGCACAGATGCAAACAGGTTATATAAAGAGTAATATTACAAAGCATATTTCTCCTAAGCTATTTTATCCCCATCAGTTACAGGAAATGGGGAGATAAATATTTTGCAAACGAAGTCATGTGATAATCTTGCTGATTTGTTTACAAAATCATTACCAAGTTCTTCATTTGAGAAGTGTATCAAAGGAATTGGTATGAAACGACTTCGGGACTTGCAAAGTTCAGGGGGGAGTATATCCCTGAATAATAAACTGTTTGTGATCCTCTGATCCTTGATATTGTGCTCTGTCATAAGTTTTTCTTGAATGATTTCTTATGGAAGGTTTTTAATGAGGCAATAGTAATACATGCATTGTGATATGTCGGTTTCTCCTTATTTTCCCACTGGGTTTTGGAAGGAGTTTCTGATGGCATATTGTACATATCTCCTCATATTTTTCCTACAGGGTTTTTCGAGGAGACTAATCATGATGATGATGATCAAGATGTTGATGATGATGTTTACAAGAATAATTGAAGCAGAGATTAGGGGGAGTGTTAGGATTAATTAGTTAGTTTAATTAATGGAAATCCCTGCTTAGGAAAACCGACTTGCACGCGTCCGTCGATTGTAAGCGTTGTGTCTGTACGACGCATCCCTTCGTGGGATATAAATTTGTACATCATCGCTGTCATCAATAGAGATCATTTACACTATTTCTTTACAGTTACAGCCCCCACGCGCCCAAGTGTATCGATGTCTCAATAAAACAGGCCCATGTGCGCCAACAAACAGAATCGATTGACAGCAAAGAAATTTTCAGGTGCCTGACCAATTAGCAAAAGCGCTTTTTGTCCATCAGTTTCTAGCACTCCAGAGCAGAGTAGAGCAGTTTGGTAGCTCACGAGGCTTATAACTTTGAGATCACGGGTTCGATTTCTGTCTCCGCACTTAACATAGTATACTAACATAGTCTACAAGTATTGGTAGTGGATCTACTCCGTCGGATCGACCCAGTGGACATTCCATATTACTTGGTCCCTACCGTAAAAGATCGGTACTGAAATATATATGCAGTAATACTAAATTTCCTGCCTAAAAATATCTTAGCTTATTTTCACATACTGTGCAATACACTAATTGTGTCATTGCATCACATCGGTCCTTGCATAAATAGAATAATAAATCAGGTGTAGTGTGTAGATATACGTAAAGATATATATGCCACTCATTATTATAGTCTCTTACATAAACAAACCTAATGTTTGGACAACACAGGGGAAGTTATTAAACACTTAACTTACGAATAACTTGACCTATAGACAACTACCAAACATGTATTACCACACACACGCAAATGTATTTCCTTGCAAATACATGTCGATGGACATATGACATGTCTTAGTCGCTTGCCAGATGGCGTCTCTTATAGTTTACCATCACTTTTCCTTTTGGCTCTAATGCATACTTGCTCCAATCTGTCTTGGGAAAAGGAGAAGTCAGTTCGAGTTCAAAATTTCTCAGCAGATGGCTCCATATAATTTTAATTTGCATGAAAGCATAGGACTCCCCAGCGCAAACATGCCTTCCACCACCAAAAGTTGTGTAAGAGAATTTACCACCAACTTTATCCTCGTCTCTGCCAGAACGAAACCGATCAGGGTCATATACTTCGGGGTCCATGTAAATGTGTGGCAATTTATTGGTTAACATTACAAGATTTACTAAGGTATCGCCTTTCGGGATGAAATATTCAACTCCCTCTTTTGTCCTCACTGCGACGTTCTTCTGTGCTTGGCGAACTAACCCCAATGATATTGGATGCATGCGTCCAGCCTCTTTGATGCAACTATGCAGTGTCTCCATCTCTAACAAGACATTACAGTCTATCTTGTCTTCATATGTCCTCATTATTTCCTTTTGCTCCTTCACAACAGCATCTAAGAACTTTGCATGGGTCAATAGGCAAGCTCCAGTCCAGGTGGATACTACTGCGCTTGTATGTTTACCAGCAAATATCAATGCGATGATCATCCCTGCGACCGCCGCTTCTGTTGTATGGCGGCCGTCTTTATACCTGGAATCAATTAATTTCTGGAGCACATCCTCCTCCACGCGGTTGCATCTCTTTCGTGACCTCAGAATCTCTGAAACGATCTCTGTAAGCTTGATTCATGCTCTGTCACGTCGCCGGTTTACCGGAATAGGGATATATGGGAGCATGAAACTGATCACACTAGTAGGAAAACCCCCATTTGTCCCGGTTCGTAAGGGCCTTATTTCCCGGTTCTGGAACCGGGACTAAAGGGTCGGGACTAAAGCCCAAAACCTTTAGTCCCGGTTCGCTTACCAACCGGGACAGAAGGGGCTCCACGTGGCCGGTGCTGGGAGCCCAGGCAGGAGGACCTTTAGTCCCGGTTGGTAACACCAACCGGGACCAATAGGTAGGACCTTTAGTCCCGGTTGGCAACACCAACCGGGACCAAAAGGCACTGGGGTTTTTGTTTTTTTTTTGAAAGGGGGGGGGGGTTAGGGGGTTTTGGAGGGTTAATTTAGGGTTTCATATTGTGTTAGCTAGCTAATAGAGAGAAGTGTCCCGATCATCATCATCATAGTCATCTAACCAACCATACTTAATTGTTCTTAGAACTACTCGTTATCATAATAACAAGTCATACTCGATCATCATCATCATAGTCATCTAACCAACCATACTTAATTGTTCTTAGCACATGATCATGAGTATTAGCTAGGACCTAACTACCCTCTCTTAGGTAAAATAGCATAAAACTAGATAGGCCCTGACTCTCCATTATTGAGAATGGAGATTATCCTGTCTCCAATTCTTGCACGTCGCACAATGTTGCTTCCAAGTAGCTCCCTACGATCGACCATACATTTTTTCCATTCTTTGATTGTCATGTCTTCATCGGTTTTAGAAATCCGGTATGGACAATAGTGATGCATATGATGACCTGGCCGTAAGCTCATAACATCAAGGTGACCTTTCGGAAACATCAGATGAGGCACACAATCCTTCGGGATTTTCTGTTGAAAAACATAGTAATAACTTCGTAGTTAGCAATGTAGTTTAGTTTTAAAAATAATTTATGCAAAAGATGCACGGATGTCGTAATAGTAATAAATCTTACCATGCCATCTCCATGGATGTTACCGTAGTTCAACACGTGCACTAGTGGCACGTATTGACCATAATGTGTAGGAGTTTGATAATAGGTATTGTAATTCTGAAGATCATTAATAAATGCGATAAGATGATTTTTCTCCTGACAAGTTAATTCTGCGCCATAGGTGTAGTAGGTTCTGTCTACCATCGTCCGTACATTTTTTAAAGAATGAAAATAAGCTGTCAATGGAAATAAGCTGTCAACTATTTTGAAATAAACAATATAAATTACATAATAAATATGTTTAACAAACTCACACGGAGGCAGAATCGGAATCATAATAAATATGGTTGAGAAACTCACATAATGGTAGAACTGGAGGCGTCTGCACATCGACCCAGATGTCGATATTACCTTCAATTTCATCTTCCGGACGAATATCAAAGGTGATAAGCATATTAGGCTCAAATGCATAAGCCTTGCATAGTGCTTGCCAACTTTTGCATTCAAAATAGGAGTAGGTGTCTGCATTGTACAATTTTACGGCAAAAGTATAACCATGCTCGGTCCTCAAGTGAACTCTCTTTACCTCCATACTTTTTTTAGTATTGAAACCAATCTTATCCAAGACATAAATTCTTGCATGGCAGGGGATACGCTAGTAGAATAGTAAAAAATTAAAATTATAAGTTGAAGCACAAGAAGCAAAAGTCATGCTTAATTACGAAAAAAGACTTGTCGTTGTGACTTACTGTATCCACTTCGAAGGTCTCATCCAGCACGATGCTGAAGCGCCTACCATCAACTAGGTGAGTCGTGTCGCACAGACCGTGCTCGTCTTCGCAGTATTCGCACATACCGAATTCCCTTTCGCTATCGTCGTCAGACATTTCCTATGTTCATAGTTGAAACATTTAAAATCGATCGAAGGCAACTACCAGGAAACTGATCAACACACAGATCACTATTACTCAAAATATGCAACGGGTTGACTTTAGGTCTGTCGAGTCTTTCCTTCCTAAACTCTCATCTCACATATATGGTGGGCGCTCCCTCTGATATTGCGACCGTCGGTGATGGTGGCTCCTCCATTCGTCCCCGAGTGCATTACACCAAAATGTCTAGCACACGGGAACGAAGGAGAAGCGACCCCCACGACAACAGTCGGGATTCTTCCTCTCTCATATTTCGACCGTCGGTGATGGTCGCTACTCCTTCTTTCCCTAGTGCATTACAAATATCTAGCACAAGGAAAAGAAGGAGAAGCGACCTCCACGACAACAGTCGGGATTCTTCCTCTCTCATATATATATATGGTGGACACTCTCCCTCACTGAAAGACACACAAGGAGCCGAAACAGACCTAAAGTCAACCCGTTCCATATATCGAGCAATGACATAGAAAAAATGCCCTATGTTATCGGGGAGGGGGTATATCGACCCCCCCCCCCTCATGTCGAAGTTATCGGGGAGGGGGTATATCGACAACGACATACATTCCAGATGCTCTCGGGGAGCCGATGCCAACGTGATGATAGGGGGCTGGGTGCTCCCGTGGCCTTGTTGATAGATAGAGCCGATGCCAACGTGATGATAGAGCCGATGCCAACATTTTCATTTAACAAAAAAACTACCTTCAAGAAAAGACTTGCTTCGCCGCGGGTGCTCGGTGCGACGTGGACTCGGTGGAAAAACTTTATGAAAATGCGGTTTTCTTTTCCTTCTTCATTTTTTTCCTATGTTTTTTCCTATATGTTTGTCGCCGCATAGTCGACGACGAGGATGCGGGCCTAGCATCGTCAACGTTGAGAACAAATTCCTATGCGAGAATAAACTTTCATAACTTATAAACAAATTACTACTCAAACTTGATCCTCACCGGCGATCGTCGGGGACTACTCACCGGCGATCGTCGGGACTCCTCACGATATCGCGTAACCCTAAGATTTTTTTCACTCAGCTTGTTTTCACTTTTATCAAATTAAAAAAATTATGATTTTTTCCCTATACAAGAAACCTAATAAGAATGCACTAAATCGATCCCTAAAAGAAAAAACAACAATTTTTGGTGCTACAACCATACACACACTACTATTTTTCGCATCAAGATATCCACAACACCACAAAAACCCCATGAAATGTGAAGGAATTATGCTAATCGTTATACATCTATGTATGAAGAAACATATGTAACTAAACATAATTAATCTTGCAACATCATTGAAAAAAGAAACATGTAACTAAACTTAATCCCACCACAAATTTCTATCTTGTATTGATCTATTGGACCAAGAAAAACTGATTAATCTTGCAACATCATTGCAAGCAACTCCTGATGATTTTTTGCAGATAAGCAAGGCAAAGACGACGACGGCAACGTTGCTGCCCCCGCTGCCGTCCACGGCGATGGTGGCGCACGCGCGCGCGGAGGGAACGCGTACGGGGAGGAAAGGGGGTCGGCCAGACGGCTCCAGGGTGGAAGAGGAGCTCACCACAGCGCGCGGAGGGAGAGGGCGGCGACGGGCCGGCGACGGGGACGGCGGGCTCAGGGCGGCGACGGGGCGGCGACGGGGACGGCGGGCTCAGGGCGGCGATGGGGCGGCGACGAGGACGGCAGCGACGGGACGAAGACGGGCTCGGGGCGGCGACGGGGACGGCGGGCTCTGGGCAATGGCAGATGAAAACTGAAATTTTCTAAGTGTTTACTTATATAGAAGAAGCATTGGTCCCGGTTCGGGGCACCAACCGGGACCAATGCCAACCTTTAGTCCCGGTTGGTGCCACCAACCGGGACCAAAGGTCTCTTTTCAGCAGCCCAAAGGGCGGGAAGCAGAGACCGTTGGTCCCGGTTGGTGCCACCAACCGGGACTAAAGCCCTGTTCCTGGCACGGTGGGAGTTTAGTCCCACCTCGCCGAGCGAGGAGCGGTCGTACTGGTTTATAAGCGCGGCTGCACCTAACGTCTCGAGCTCCTCTCTACCGCAGGCTTACGGGCCTAACCACTTTGCAACTGCATGTGGGCCTATGGGCCTTCTGCGGGCTTGAATGCCGTGGTGGCCCAGTAGGCGGCATTTTTTTTATTTTTTTCCTGTATTTTTGTTTTGTTTTTTGCTTTATTTATTTTTTAAATTTTTTCCCAATATTTTTCTACTGTTATTTTAGTTCATTCTTTTTAACAAATAAATACTTTGATAATTTTAGTTGCATAATTTCCATTATTTTGTTTTGCTTTTTGCTTTATTTATTTTTGTTTTATTTTTTGCTTTATTTATTTCCAGTGTGTTTTATCATTATATTCTTTTTGCTATTAATGTTTTGAACAAAAAATACTTTGATAATTTTAGTTGCATAATTTCCATTATTTTTGTTTTGTTTTTTGCTTTATTTATTTTTGTTTTATTTTTTGCTTTATTTATTTCCATTGTGTTTTATCATTATATTCTTTTTTCTATTAATGTTTTGAACAAAAAATACTTTGATAATTTTAGTTGCATAATTTTTATATAATTATAGTTTTAAAAATACTAGAGGTTTATAAAAGCTTTTTAGTTGATTCTTTTTTGAACTCCACTCCCACGATGTTTTGAAAGAAAGTAAAAAGCACTTCAAATGAACTCTGAAAAGGTTGAAAGTTGGCATGGTATCATCATTTCACCCACATAGCATGTGCTAAAAAGTTGAGAGGGTTACGGCAAAAGCTGGATGCACTTCGTGTACTAAATAGACAATCTCTTTCGACGTATCAGGGTTTCGGACGAAAACTCATCTGTTACAAAGGGATTTCATTTTTTTGAACTTATTTGAACTCCAGACTTTTTGTGTGTTCAAAATGCACCATTCAAAGCCACATCATCAATTTTCAACCCTTTCTGACTTCATTTGGTATTTTTCATGCACTTACTGATTTTTTTGAGCTAAATAACCCTGAAATTGAAAAGCACTTCAAATGAACTCTGAAAAGGTTGAAATTTGGCATGGTATCATCATTTCACCGACATAGCATGTGCTAAAAAGTTGAGTGGGTTACGGCAAAAACTGGATGCACTTCCTGTACAAAATGGACAATCTCTTTCGAAGTATCAGGGTTTCGGACGAAAACTCATTTGTTACAAAGGGATTTCATTTTTTTGAACTTATTTGAACTCCAGACTTTTTGTGTGTTCAAAATGCACCATTCAAAGCCACATCATCAATTTTCAACCCTTTCTGACTTCATTTGGTATTTTTCATGCACTTACTGATTTTTTTGAGCTAAATAACCCTGAAATTGAAAAGCACTTCAAATGAACTCTGAAAAGGTTGAAAATTGGCATGGTATCATCATTTCACCCACATAGCATGTTATAAAGAGTTGAGAGGGTTACGGCAAAAACTGGATGCACTTCGTGTACAAAACGGACAATCTCTTTCGAAGTATCAGGGTTTCGGACGAAAACTCATGTGTTACAAAAGGCATTTCATTTCTTCACATGTAACTGCAATGATATAGTTGTGGAGAGAAAGTCTTCACTTTTTCTTCGCTTGTGTCCTTTGCTTATTGCACCGTAACCATGGATAATCTTCATCGTTTAAGAGGGTGCTTGGGTCAGCTTGACTTTGAAGGGAGGAATTTCATGAAACTTTTCATAATCTTCAGACATGTCTGTCTTGCCCTCCAATCCCACGATGTCTCTTTTTCCTGAAAGAACTATGTGGCGCTTTGGCTCATCGTATGATGTATTCGCTTCCTTATCTTTTCTTTTTCTCGGTTTGGTAGACATGTCCTTCACATAGAAAACCTGTGCCACATCATTGGCTAGGACGAATGGTTCGTCTGTGTACCCAAGATTGTTCAGATCCACTGTTGTCATTCCGTACTGTGGGTCTTCCTGTACCCCGCCTCCTGACAGATTGACCCATTTGCACTGAAACAAAGGGACCTTGAAATCATGTCCATAGTCAAGTTCCCATATGTCCACTATGTAACCATAATATGTGTCCTTTCCCCTATTGGTTGCTGCATCAAAGCGGACACCGCTGTTTTGGTTGGTGCTCTTTTGATCTTGGGCGATCGTGTAAAATGTATTCCCATTTATCTCGTACCCTTTGTAAGTCAATACAGTCGAAGATGGTCCCCTGGCCAACGAGTACAACTCATCAGAAACAGTGTTGTCACCCATGAGACGTGTTTGCAACCAACTGCCGAAAGTCCTGATGTGTTCATATGTAATCCAGTCGTCACACTACTCCGGGTGTTTGGAGCGCAGAATATTCTTGTGTTCATCGACATACGGGGTCACCAAGGTAGAATTCTGTAGAACTGTGTAGTGTGCTTGAGACCAAGAATGCTCGTCCCTACATATTATTGAGTCCGCTCCTAGCATGCCTTTTCCAGTCAGTCTCCCCTCATACCGTGATTGAGGGAGACCAATCTTCTTAAGGTCAGGAATGAAGTCAACACAAAACCCAATGACATCCTCTGTTTGATGGCCCATGGAGATGCTTGCTTCTGGCCTAGCGCGGTTACGAACATATTTCTTTAAGACTCCCATGAACATCTCAAAGGGGAACATATTGTGTAGAAATACAGGGCCCAGAACGACAATCTCGTCGACTAGATGAACTAGGACGTGCGTCATGATATTGAAGAAGGACGGTGGGAACACCAGCTCGAAACTAACAAGACATTGCACCAAATCACTCCTTAACCTTGGCAGGATTTCTGGATCGGTCACCTTCTGAGTGGTTGCATTGAGGAATGCACATAGCTTCACAATGGCTAATCGAACGTTTTCAGGTAGAAGCCCCCTCAATGCAACCGGAAGCAGTTGCGTCATAATCACGTGGCAGTCATGAGACTTTAGGTTCTGGAACTTTTTCTCTGCCATATTTATTATTCCCTTTATATTCGACGAGAAGCCAGACGGGACCTTCATACTGAGCAGGCATTCAAAGAAGATTTCCTTCTCTTCTTTGGTAAGAGCGTAGCTGGCAGGACCTTCATACTGCTTTGGATGCATGCCGTCTTTTTCATGCACACGTTGCTGTTCCTCCCGTGCCTCCGGTGTATCTTTTGTCTTCCCATACACTCCCAAGAAGCCTAGCAGGTTCACGCAAAGATTCTTCGTCACGTGCATCACGTCGATTGCAGAGCGGACCTCTAGGTCTTTCCAATAGGGTAGGTCCCAAAATATAGATTTCTTCTTCCACATGGGTGCGCGTCCCGCATCGTCAGTCGGAACAGATAGTCCGCTAGGACCATTTCCAAATATTAATTGTAAATCATTGACCATATCAAGTATGTGATCACCAGTACAGAGGGCGGGCTTCTTCCGGTGATCTGCCTCACCTTTGCAATGCTTTCCTTTCTTTCGACATTGATGGTTGGTCGGAAGAAATCGACGATGCCCCAGGTACACATTCTTCCTGCATTTGTCGAAATATATACTGTCGGTGTCATCTAAACAGTGTGTGCATGCGTGGTATCCCTTGTTTGTCTGTCCTGAAAGGTTACTGAGAGCAGGCCAATCGTTGATGGTTACAAACAGCAATGCTCGTAGGTCAAATTCCTCTTGTGCATGCTCATCCCACACACGTACACCTCTTCCATTCCATAGCTGTAAAAGTTCATCAACTAATGGCCTTAGGTACACATCAATGTCATTGTCGGGTTGCTTAGGGCCTTGGATGAGCACTGGCATCATAATGAACTTACGCTTCATGCACAACCAAGGAGGAAGGTTATACATACATAGAGTCACAGGCCATGTGCTATGCTTGCTGCTCTGCTCCCCAAAAGGATTAACGCCATCTCCACTTAAACCAAACCATACGTTCCTCGGGTCACCTGTAAAGTCACTCCACTTTCTCTCGATCTTTCTCCACTGCGACCCGTCAGCGGGTGCTCTCAACTTCCCGTCTTTCTTACGGTCTTTTTTGTGCCATTGCATCAACTCGGCATGCTTTTTGTTTCTGAACAGACGTTTCAACCGTGGTATTATAGGAACATACCACATCACCTTGGCAGGAACCCTCTTCCCGGTGCGCTGGCCCTCAACATCACCAGGGTCATCTCTTCTGATCTTATACCGCAAGGCACCGCATACCGAGCATGCGTTCAAATCCTCGTACGCACTGCAGTAGAGGATGCAGTCATTAGGGCATGCATGTATCTTCTGCACCTCCAATCCTAGAGGGCATAGAACCTTCTTTGCTTCGTACGTACTGTCGGGCAATTCGTTATCCTTTGGAAGCTTCTTCTTCATTATTTTCAGAAGCGAACTAAATCCCTTTTCAGATACACCATTGTCTGCCTTCCATTGTAGCAATTCCAATGTGGTACCGAGCTTTCTGTTGTCATCTTCGCAATTTGGGTACAACCCTTTTTTGTGATCCTCTAACATGCGATCGAACTTCAACTTCTCCCTTTCACTTTCGCATTCTCTCTGTGCATCAACAATGACCCGGCGAAGATCATCATCGGGCACATCGTCTGGTTCCTCTTGATCTTCAGCTTCCCCCATTGCAGCATCACCGTATTCAGGGGGCGGGTAGTTGTCGTCATCCTCTTCTTCTTCGTTGTCTTCCATCATAACCCCTCTTTCTCCGTGCTTGGTCTAAACATTATAGTGTGGCATAAAACCCTTCTGAAGCAGGTGGAAGTGAAGGGTTTTATAGTTGGAGAAAGCCTTCGTATTCTCACAGACAGTACATGGACAATGCATAAAACCATTCTGCTTGTTTGCCTCAGCCGCTTCGAGAAAATTATGCAGGCCCTCAATATACTCGGAGGTGCATCGGTCACCGTACATCCATTGCCGGTTCATCTGCGTGCATATCATGAATAGAGAAGTGACCAAATTAATAGAAATTCATCATCACATTAAAGCCAAATTACAGTAGTGACCAAAATAAATACATAACGTTCATACATAGTTCTCATTATTGAACAAAATATAGCTCTCTAGAGCATCTAATTAAAACATACATTGAAACTATAAAATTTAAATGCAACAACAAATGCAATCATAACCGCAACTAAGGTACCAATTGATCCAACGGCATAATGATACCAAGCCTCAGTATGAATGGCATATTTTCTAATCTTTCTAATCTTCAAGCGCATTGCATCCATCTTGATGTTGTGATCGTCGACGACATCGGCAACATGCAACTCCAACTTCATCTTCTCCTCTTCAACTCTTTGTAATTTTTCTTGCAAGTAATTGTTTTCTTTTTCAACCAAATTTAACTTCTCGACAAGAATTTCTATGTCGGTTGGAATTTCCGGTTCACATTCCTCCTAGATTAAAAAATCTATGTCACGTTGGTCGGCATAATTGTCATAAACACTAAATAAAACAAATAGTTATAAAAGATAATATATACCATATCCGAATCATAGACCGGACGAGGGCCGACGTGGGCGGATACCATGACCATGGCACTATATAATAACAAACAATAATAAAAGTAAGAAAATTACACAAGTATATATCTAAATGATACAAGTAAGAACTTTTTTCTTTTAGAAAGAAGATAAGAAGAAGAGGCTAACCACGGTGGTGCCGGCGCCGAGATGGACGCGGGCGATCGACGGCGGTGAGGACGGGGACGCGACAGGACGGACCGCCAAACCTAAACAAATATTGAGAAAAATGGAGCTTGGACAAGGAGCTTCGAGAGGAGAAAGCTTAAGTGTGGCTCGGGCATTTCATCGAACACCTCATGTGCATAGGAGGTGAGCTAGAGCACCACAAAGCTCTCCCCTCGCCGGCCAGAAAAACAGAGCAGTGTGGAGTGCTCTGCTCGCTGGCGGGGGGGGTATATATAGGCATCTCATTGGTCCCGGTTCGTGGCTGGAACCGGGACTAAAGGACCCCCTTTGGTCCCGGTTCCAGCCCTTTAGTCCCGGTTCCAGCCACGAACCGGGACCAATGGTTGTGGGCCAGGAGCGAGGCACACTGGTCCCGGTTCGTGTCTGGAACCGGGACCAAAGGGTCCAGACGAACCGGGACCAATGCCCCACGAGGCCCGGCCGGCCCCCTGGCCTCACGAACCGGGACCGTTGCCCCCATTGGTCCCGGTTCGTGACTAAACCGGGACTAATGGGCTAGCCCGGCCTGGACCAAAAAATTATGGGGCGTGCTACGCGTCGACGAGTTGATCTTGTTAAAAGATTTTTCGGGTCGCGAGCCATCAGATCTGTCCATCGAGTGGCTGAGCGGTGCTCTCCACCATTTCACCTTTACAGCAAAGATGATGTTGCTGATTTTTTTTTGCAATAGAGGTCATGTAGCAGAATTTGTTTTTCCCAACAGAGTTCATGTTGTAGAAAAAACCCTCGCCTCATGCATTGAAACATTGATTACGTTTTATAAACATCATCTATGTTGCAATACATCTATCCCAATTGAGAGAGAGAGAGAGAGGGGGGGAGGGAGAGAGAGAGAGAGAGTCGAGCTTAGCCGGGAGCTCGCATGTGGAAAGAGGAGGAGGGATGGACAAAAGGGTTGGCGGTGGCGTACTCCGGCGATCGCCGGAGGGGCGGAGGTCGTGCGCGTGGAGGTGCACGCATGTCTCTTGCGTGAGGATGAGCAGTGGAGACACGAGGTGGTAGTCGAGAGGGAGAGAGTGAAGGGTGGTTATAAACTAGATTTAGAAGATGGTGGGATCTAGCAAAAGGACGTGCACGATCAATCTCATCCGACGGCCACGTATCTGGCCGACACAATGACAAATCAGCCTGTGATTTGAAGCGTTTCCACAAAGTTATGGACTATAAACAC
This sequence comes from Elymus sibiricus, assembly GCA_039707655.1. NCBI lineage: Eukaryota > Viridiplantae > Streptophyta > Magnoliopsida > Poales > Poaceae > Elymus > Elymus sibiricus. The sequence continues at coordinate 40,558,406 of CM077665.1, read as the reverse complement.
AAATTTGATATAAATTCATCTAAATATTGATGAAATATATCTTAAATGCATAATAGCTCATAGATTCTAGAAGCTTAAAATAATATTGGTATCCAAATTATAAAATCTATCCGTATTGAATATCTTGGGATCCCAATTTTCACTTTTAACACATGAGTGGTGAATTGTACAAACGAGTGGTGAGAAACACCCCCACGTCGCCCTCCTCTGGCGACACGGGCGGCGACTCCCTCGAGCACCGCCGGGCCCTCTCCCTTGCCTTCTCGTTTCGCTGTCACCGGAGGCGTGCCACCGACAAAGCCCGTGGGGGCTCCAGTGAGGGCGGCGGCGGAGCCTCTCCCTGTGCACCATTCGTCCTTCTCCTCCCCTCCTCTCCGGGATATGGCGGCTGCGCGGTGGTGCGCACCCGATCTGTGAGGTCCTACCGTGGGGAGTGACGGTGGTCCATGGCGGGCTGCTGCCAGGGGTCGGTGTTGTCATGAAGGCCCGGGCGCATGGCAGGAGGAGGTGGTGTCGGTCGGGGCTGGCTGCCAGATCTGGGCGCCACAGGCTTTCGGGATGCCATCATGGTCGTCCTCACCGCCGGGTGGTGCAGCACCTCCTGTTCGTGGCAGGTGTGGCGGCGGATGGGTGCATGCACAGACCGGTCAGATCCGCGTGGATCTGGCCTTGGCCATTGGCGGGTTGTGCGGGGTGATGGTTACGGCATGGTGTGCGGCACGCGCTGCTAGCGGTGGTGGCCGGGTGGGTCCCGCATGGGGTGAGCTACGACGACGTGGTGGCGGCTCACGGTGACGTGCAGGTCGTGACACAGTGGTGGATGGGCGTCTCTGACATGGGCTCGTCTGTGTGTGGCCCTTGTGGATGCTCCTAGCTCTCTTTGTGGTTGCAGGTTGTGGCCGGTCCAGATCCTCGCGCCGTTGAGCGGATGGCAGATCTGTGGCAGGTGCAGCTCCAGGCAGGGAGCCTAGCTTGGGCGTTAGGGGTGACGTTCGAAGAGGTGGTGGGAGAGATGGGTGGCGCAAATGCGGTCGGGCCACCCGTCACCAGCAGGGGTGCCGGACGTTGACGTAGTCCGCTCCCGCCTTGCCTGTTTTCCGACCTGGTTTCTCCCCAATCTACTTGGCCTTTTCGGACGCTAATTGCTCCGTCGGCGGTCGGAGCATGTGGGTCGGTTCATCTCCCATGGCCATGGAGGATCTTTGGGGCGTCTTGGTTCCTCGGCGGCAGCTCGGGTGGTGGGCGACGTGATGCTCGTGGGCTGAGCCCGCGTGTCAGGTGTGGGCGGCTAGCGGCCATGGCCGCGTGGGTGGTGTGGAGGCTGGTGTTTCGACGATCTGTGGCAGTTTTTGACTGAGATCCATGGCCACACAAAGCCGAAGGCAGAGTATACTTGTCGGGGTGTAAACCATGTCTGGTTTTGGCCAGACCGATGGAGGCGACGCCTGTGAGTCGTCAGCTTTCTGAAGTCTCCGTTGTGTTTGCTCCCTCCCTTCGTCGTGCTCCGGATGAAAATATGATCTTCCGATCAGGTGGTGGCGGCGTTGCGGTGTTGTGTCCTTCACAAAGGCACCGTCTTGGAAAGCACGGTTTCGTCGATTCTCAACTTCCCGTCTTTGCAATCTCATCTCGTAAGGGTGTCGACGACCCTGTAGTTATGCTTGTTATCTTCTCTTGTAGTCTACGTCGAGTCTTTCGGTGTGTTGTTGTTTGAGCTCTTTGGCATCTATATATCTGGCCCTGGGTGATTGTGGGTTTCGTGTGGTGTGGTGTGACTTGTATCGGTTTCGTATGTTGGTTGTTGCTTTCTATATATATAAAGCGGGGCAGAGCCTTTTTTTTGGTGCAGAGGAGGGGTGTATCTGGTCATTACGTATGCCACTGTTGTTTTCATAGATGTTTTGTTACAAAATATACATTTTTCGGATAATTGTGTTCGTCTTATTTCGATATCGTTTTGCGGCAACATCCATATTAAGTGTCAAATTATAATGACTTATAAAGACAAACTGAATAAAATAGTATTGTTAACATTTATTTATTTTTGTATTGTACAATTTTACAATGAGCATAGATATCAGACTAATTTTATTTATGGCACGTGCAGAGTACTTTAAATAGTGTGGATCTTTCCTAGTTGTATATCTTAATTTATGAAATATGTTAAAACTCATTCCAGAGTACATTAATTGCGTATTAGGAAGTGTGTGGTCAAACTTGACTACGTTTTTCACTGACAAATAATTTCTTTCGGAACTTGCACAAAAAATGGGAAATTGTTAGATAGAACTCCGCGGTCAATTTTTTTGTAAAAGATCCCACTGTATACTTATTTTCACAAATTCTACATATTCACAACAAGGTTGCCTCTGAGATTTTGCATAGTAAGAAACACCGTCTATTTAGAAACAGAGGGAGTAACATGAAATAGCAAGTTCGGTTCTCTAATAATCTTTTGAGAAAACAATCTGACTTCTTTGATTAAATTAAATAAAGCATAGTGCATCCGACTGAACAAACAAGAATAAAAACAAAGCTCGGAGTCAAAATTGCTTTCTCGAGAATTTGAAGTAAAAAACAGCATCTATTTAGAAATGTATAAAAGTAGCAAGCTTTGTTATTTTATAATACTGCTTGAACTAACTGCAACCTTTGTTCAAAAATATAATTATGTGAGGAGGCACGATGACTTATATACTCTTACCTCCACTTCACAAAGCATGGGGTCCACATGGCTCCTTAGTTGTGATGGCTTTAAAGCGTCAATGTAGAAGCGAATCTCCTCCATTCGAGTGGTGCAATCTACGGCAAATCCATTCTCTTGGCCAAACATGGGCATAGTGAACTCGTTGAAATTACCTTGGGAAACTTCTGACTCAGAACCTTGAAAGAAAGGACCAGAGACCTCTGGCCCAACCAAGAAGCTTATCCTTTTCCAAAGAAAACTTATAGTGAACACACTGCCAAACTTGTTATACAGATAGGTCATTGTAACTTCGGGGCCCTTTGTACACAGGGTAGGTAAGAGTTTGTTGACACACGAACACGCCCTTTCCTGACTCCACTGCTGCAACACTTGACGACTTGACACGCCACTCTTGTTGACTTTTCTGGCCTACGAAGTTTTCACTCGGGCGCACCTTTTTACTCGGACGAAATCCACTCGGACGTTCAACTGAGTAGAATCCACTCGACCGTATTCTTTCATTCAGATAACTTCCACCCGGGTGCATTCTTACACTCGGATAGTTTTCACTCGGCGGCATATTTTGACCAACCGAGTGATGGACACCAATGTTCAGTCGGTTTTCATACGAGCATCCAAGTCGATCCCAAACAGGTTGTCGTTGTTCTTTTGGAAACGGCACCCTTGATCCAGTCGGTTTTGCATACCGACTGAACATATCAACTGATGGTGACCTTGGTCGCTTCAGGTACGATGACCGATTAGAGCTAGAACCGGCCGACTGATTTGCATATTTGGACAGCAGCATATCAAAAGTTGGCTTGATTCGCTTACGCTGTACCTTAGCTTCATTCCTCTTCCACTTGCCAACTTCTGGACTCTTGGGTTTAACAAATTTAACACGAGTGTCTTGTTGCACCTGTTGTTGCCCCCCGAGTGTAGGATTCTTGATGGTGATCTTGATTACTTCCTTGCCATCGAGTTGCTTGTCAAGCACAACCTGCCTCCCCAAGACCTTGCTGTCCTCCTTGCTTTTCCTGGGCTCACCAACAATGACATTAGTTTTATTAGCAGATTCGGCTACCTCCGGCCGAATGAGCAACATTTTCCCCTCCAAATCCAGAGTGTTCATTGGGAAGGGCTGCTTATCAACTTGCATCTCAGAAAAGTTCAATCGTCCGTCATTAATGGCCGATTGTATCTGTCGTCGGAAAACATTGCAATCATTAGTAGCATGAGAAAAAGAATTATGATATTTGCAAAAAGCACGCCGTTTTAGCTCTTCAAACGACGGTAAAGTATGAGATATCCTAATGATCTTAGCTTGCAGCAAAGCATCAAATATTTTGTCACACTTAGCAATGTTAAAGGTAAACTTCATCTCTTCATCACGATTCTTATGAATCGGTTTCAGATCATTGCAAGTAAATGGTTTGGCCTTAGATGGCCAAACAAATTCAGCAGCATACATATCACCTTCATCGTCCGAGTGATCACTACCATATTCAACCATATTCATCTTTGGACGATCAGTTTTATATCTATGCACTTCTTTGAGATCTTTACTTCGGCTTTCATGAGCCAAAGCCCTTTGTAAGACTTGGTTGATATTTAAAAACTCATAACCTTCCAGCTTTTCTCTAATGTGAGTTCTTAAACCATTAAGCACAAGATCTGCCAAATCCCTCTCGGTTATCACCAAACTATAACACCGGTTCTTTGTTTCTCTAAACCTCTCGACATAATCGGAGACCGATTCATCATGTTTCTGCTTAACCGATGTAAGATGGGACAACTTAAGTTCATTGTCGCCGCTATAAAAGTGATCATGAAATTTCTGCTCTAGGTGCGACCACACACGAATGGAACCATGTGGTAGAGAAGAGAACCATGAGAAGGCAGTGCCAGTTAAGGATAAAGGAAACAAACGCACTTTTAATTCATTCAGCGAGCCTGCCTCTCCCAATTGTGCTAAGTATTGACTAACATGCTCCCATGTAGTTTTTGTGCCCTCTCCATTGAACTTAACAAAATCTGGAATTTTATATCCCGGAGGGCACTGGACAGCATCAAAGTACTCGGGGTACGGTTTTTGGTAAATCCGATTCCGAGGTAACTCAACTCCAAAATTCTCTCGAAGCATCTTAGCCATCTCCTCTCTAAAACTAGCTAAAGCATCGTCCGTAGTAGACGGCGAAGCTTGCTGCTGTGGGATGGGAGGAGTAAAATTACTAGCAGTAGGCAGGAACTGTGGCACATATGCCGAACCATAGTTCGGCTGTGGCCGAGTGTTTGCACCTATAGGTAAAGTTTGGTTCGTTATTGGCACCGAACTTGGCATGCTCATGATGGGATTAGCAGGTGCAGCCACGATTTGATTGGTGTGGGTAGGATAATAATTCATCGGCATGGGAGGTGCCGATGAAATAGGTAAAGACAGATTAGGGCTTTCTACACCAATCGACACACCAGTATTACGAGTAGATGATTGAGGCATATTTTTCTGAGCATTAGTATTCTCTAAAAAGGATTGATAGACCAGATTGTTACCATCAGCAATACGACTCTCAATCTCAGCCCACTGCTCAGGAAAAAAGGTAGTACTTACAGGAGGTTTAACCTGTTCGGCTTGAAGAGGAGGGAACTTAATTTCTCCAATCGGAGTGATATTGCCTTGGCGATCCTTCTTGAAGTTTCCAAGGAACTCCTGCAACTCCTTCTCTTCATGTGCCTTCTTGTACTCCTCATAAGCTTGACGATGATCGGCCGATAGCTCATCAAGCTTGGGCTTAATGATGTTATCGGCGTCTACCTCAGATGGGTTGGGAAGATCAGACATGATGGATGATGATGATGATGGATCTTCGATTGTCCCCAGCGGAGTCGCCAAAAAGTGTGTTGACACACGAACACGTCACCGTGTACCCTCGACGCCGGGGGTGATGCACCGCAGCTCACGTCGAAGGAGGACCGTCCGGCAGCGCGATACGCAAGACAGCCGGCGGTCGCTTTTGCAGACCCGAAACCCCGCACGCCCGGGAGGGACCCCGTCAGGGAGTGCGGCGGCTATGGGATGCTCTAGGTCGATTCGCTCGCCCCTAGAGCCTCGGGATTCGCGGCTCTCAAACACGAAGAACAGCGAAGAACGAGAGAGAAAAACGATGGAGAGATAAAACGTAAACTGAAAAGTAGTATAGATTGATTTGTTCGATTGTGTGTTGTTCAATCGGCCGTCACCCCCAACATATATAAGAGGCGGCTGGACTTCCCGTACAAGTAAAGGATTCATCTAGGCTTTCCTTACAAGAAAATTACATCAATTCACGTCCTAGAGTCCTAGTTCTAGTCCCACTCGGATTCAGCCCGAATCTGGCCCAATCTTCTGTCTTGCTCCTTGCGCGGGCCGTGGGATCTGCATATGACCTCCGATGGAGACGGTTCAAATACCAATCTTGTGCGTTTCGATGAGGCCAACAATCCGTATGTTGATCACTTTTCCAAATAAGGTCATCTTGAATACTCCACGAGGTCATCTTTAACTTTGAATCGGACTCGGTCATGTAGCGGGCTGGACCGTCCGAGTGTTGTAGCGTCTCTGCAGGCCGTATACTATCTCAGATGATAATGACCTTAAAAGCAAAGTTGACCGTTTCGACATTACGAACAACTTTCATGTTGACCACTTTTCCATCCGAGACCATCTAGATGACCATATAGGCCAATCTTTACCTTCTGGTTGAATCACTCGGATTTGGAGTCCTTTAGTCGGTCGAGTGAAATTTCTCACTCGGACAGCAATCTTTCCAGTCGGAATTTTCCACTCGGATAGAACTATTTCACTCGACTGGCAATATTTCACTCGGATTTCATGTACCTGGACTCCTTGACCGAAGTTTCACTCGGATGGAAACTTTTTACTCGGTCATCAAGCCTTCACTCGGATAGCTATATTTTCACTCGGATGATAAGCTTTTCACTCGGATAGCTATATTTTCACTCGGATGATAAGCTTTTCACTCGGATAGCTATATTTTCACTCGGATGATAAGCTTTTCACTCGGATAGCTATATTTTCACTCGGATGATAAGCTTTTCACTCGGATAGCTATATTTTCACTCGGATGATAAGCTTTTCACTCGGATAGCTATATTTTCACTCGGTCGGCGATTTTTCACTCGGACGGACGGAAAACTTTTCACTCGACCGGACGGCAAACGTTTCACTCGGCCGGACGGCAAACTTTCACTCGGATGTCCCGACTGAGACTTCAGCCTGATCTTGTTTTGCCTCTCCAGGTTGCATACGACCTCGGATTGAGAAGAATTATATATCAAAATCAATCGGCTCGACGACGTGAAACTTTTTCATGTTGTAAGTTTTTCCATCCGAGGACGTCTTGAGGGCCGAATGACTCGCACGACCCATCAGACATGTGTCTGATCCCTTGCGCCATATTTTAGCTCAGGATCAGTCCGCAGTGTTTTGCTTCTAACTTTTGCATACGAACTCGGATTGAGATGATTTATATATCAAAATCGATCAGCTCGACGAGACGAAGACAATCCATGTAGAGCATTACTTCATCCGAGGTTGTCTTGGAGGCGTAATCGACCAAAAAGCACTTAGAACATCTAACATGACAATCCAAGTGTAATTTTGGCCCTTGATATGATGCCGAATGGTGATGGCCTAAACATCAAAGTTGTTTCACTCGGCAATATGAACTTTGTCGTATAAAAAACTTTTCGTTTGAGTCCATCTTCACTGCATTTTGCATCGTGCCAAAATCAGGTGTCAACACATGCCCCCCTGTTTTTCGGCAAAGCTTGCATGCCGAAAAATAGTTTGTACCATGTTTGTTCTAAGGACGATGTCAACACTCCATCGGCCATCTATATTTCTCAGGGCGATAATTATGTATCGGCCATGTTTATGCTAAGGGCGATAATCATATATCAGCCATGTTTATGCTAAGGGCGATAATCATATATCGGCCATTGCCTAATTAGGCTTCTTGCCACACACTCGGGTGATACTTCTTCAGATATCTGCCATTGAGAGCTCGAGGTAATAATACTCCTTGTATGGATTCCACCAAATATGAATTTCCAGGAACTATTCTTGCAATCCTAAAAGGACCTTCCCAGTTTGGAGACCACTTCCCGAATTTTCTATCTCTAGAACCAATCGGCAGAATCACTTTCCACACAAGATCGCCAACTTGAAAATTCTTCAACTTGACCTTTTTATTGTAAGCTCTTGCTACCCTCAACTTGTCCTTCTCTATGGCCTTTAATGCAGCCAAACGTTTATCAGTAACCTCATCAATATTGTCCATCATCAAATCATAAAAGTCCACTGCCGATAAATCATTTTGTTTGGCTATTCTCATAGCACTCAAATTTACTTCCACTGGTAAAACAGCCTCTTGACCGTATACTAGCTCATACGGAGTTACCTTCGTAGCACCATGCCTTGAGATTCTATGTGCCCATACAGCCTCAGACAACAACTCATGCCATTTTCTTGGATTATCCTCAATCTTCTTCTTGATGAGCTTAAACAATATTTTGTTGCTAGACTCAGCTTGTCCATTAGCTTGGGCATAATACGGAGATGAATTGAGCAACTTTATGTTATATGATTCGGCAAATTCTCTAACTTGATGTGACATGAAAGATGAACCTTGATCTGTAGTCAACGTCTGAGGAATGCCGAATCTATGAATAATGTGTTCGGTTATGAATTGAATTACCTCCGTATGTGTCATGTTCTTGAGAGGTACTGTTTCAGACCATTTAGTGAAATAATCGGTTGCCACCAACACGAACCGATGCCCCTTTGAAGAAGATGGATGAATTTGTCCAATGAAGTCTAAACCCCATCCTCTAAAAGGCCACGGCTTGATAATAGGATGTAACATAGCAGCAGGAGCCAACTGAATATCACCAAATTTTTGACAAGCTTCACAGCCTTTATAATACCTGAAGCAATCATTGATCATAGTCGGCCAATAAAATCCAGCACGTCGTAAGAGCCATTTCATTTTGGGTGCCGACTGATGAGTACCACAAATGCCTTCATGTACCTCTCCCATAGCAACTCTTGCTTGGTCCTCGTCCAAACACTTCAAAAGAACATCTTCAACCGTTCGGCGATAAAGACCATCATCTCTCATTGTATATTTGAAAGCCATATGCCGAACAGCCCTGTCCACCCTTTCACTCGGATTGCACAAGTAATCAATAATGGGCTTCCTCCAGTCATGATTTTCACCTGCACTAGATTTATTGTTAGTGGCCAAATCAGTGGGCTCTGGTTCGGCCTCTCCCATATTAGCAAGACAAGACATCGGCTTCTGAGAAATATGAAACATGCCATGATCAATATGATAGCCGGATGCTTGTTGTGCCAACTCATTTGCTCTCCAATTGTCATGTCTAGATATATGAGCAATGCTAAAATAATCCAAAGTAGAAATCGTATCTAGACACTTATGAAGATAAACATTAAGTGATTCGTCTAAACATTGAAAGACTTTGGACACTTGCTGCACTACTAATAACGAATCACCAAAAGCCTCAACATGTGTAGCACCTATAGCTAGCAACATCTCTAAACCGAATAACAATGCTTCATATTTGGCTTGATTATTTGTGCAAAAATATTCCAGTCGGCATGAGGCTTCAAAAACAGCACCATGAGGAGATATATAAACAATACCAACACCTTGGCCATTGCTACAAACTGAACCATCAAAATATAACCTCCATGGCACTAATGAGACAAGGTTTATATCAACATCATGCTTGTCATTAATCCGATGCTCAACAATAAAATTAGCAACAATTTGGCCTTTCATGGATTTTAGAGATTCATAATCCAAATCATACTCAATTAAAGCATAAGCCCACTTGCCAATTCTACCACTAAGAATTGGCCTATGCAACATGTACTTAATGACATCGGTTTGACAAGCTACTATGCAGGCACTCGGCACTAGGTAATGTCTCAGTTTTGTGCAAGCATAATATAAACAGAGGCATAATTTTTCAATAAATGTATACCTTGTCTCGGCGTCCAATAAGCGTCGGCTCAGATATGTAATAGTATGCTCTCTTCCTTCGGTTTCTTGAGTCAATACAGCACCACTAACACCTTCCTCCGCCGCAATGTAAAGCCTAAAGGGCTCTTTATGTTTGGGTGCTTTCATCACCGGAGGAGTGCTCAAATAAGTTTTGATCATGTCGAATGCCTCTTGCTGTTTTGCCCCCCAAGTAAAATCAGCATCATTCTTTAACCAAAGGATAGGAGTGAATGCATCAACCTTCCCTGACAAATTAGCTATGAACCTTCTCAAATAATTGACCTTGCCAAGGAATTTTTGCATATCTCTCTTGCATGTTGGAGCCTCCACTTTTTGTATAGCTTCTATCTTTTTGGGATCAATTTCTATGCCATTCTCATGAATAATGAAACCCAAAAACTTTCCAGCCGACACGCCAAATGCACACTTCAAAGGATTCATCTTCAGTCCTTATTTTTTTCATTCTTTCAAAAGCTAAACGCAAATCGGCCAAATGAGACTTAAAAGCTTCCGATTTGACAACAATATCATCAATATAGACTTCAAGTATAATACCGAGTAAATCATGGAAAATTAAATTCATAGCCCTCTAATATGTGGCACCAGCATTTTTTAATCCGAATGTCATCACTGTCCACTCGAATAAACCAAGGAAACCAGGGCAACGAAAGGCTGTCTTGGACATGTCCTCTTCGGCCATAAAAATTTGATTGTAACCCGCATTACCATCAAGAAAGCTAATAACCTTATGTCCAGAAGCATCATTAATAAGCATGTCGGCTATTGGCATGGGATACTCATCTTTGGGTGTAGCTCTATTCAAATCTCTGAAATCAATGCACACCCTTAACTTGCCGGATCCTTTCTTCTCCACCGGCACAATGTTAGAGATCCACTCGGCATACCTGGAAGGTCGAATGAAATTAGCTTTGAGCAATCGACCGATCTCCTCCTTGATCCGGTCATATGTTTTTGGATTAAATTTTCTGGCCGACTGTTTGTAAGGTCTAAAACCGGCCTTTATAGGTAACCGATGTTCCACTAGCTCTCGGCTTAAACCTGGCATCTCACGATATTCCCATGCAAAGCAACAAACATATTCTTTCAATAGCCCGATCAACTCAGCTTTATGATCGGCTCTTAAGTTTTCATTTACAAATGTCGGCCTAGGAACTGAACCGTCTCCTATATCTATTTCTTCTAATGGATCAGCCGACTGAAAACCATGTCCAAGTTTATCCATATCATCTAACTCCTCTATAGACTCATACATATCGTTCTCATTGGACCGATATTCTGCAAGTCTCTTTTGTAACCACTCATAATTAGGATCCATTTAAATACATTATGTTTTGTAGCCGATTGCCACCAACCGACTTTAAAGAAACAGGCACAAAACCATTCTTCGTAGTGCTGAGAAAATCAAACTCTGATAGGTCGCGCCCCGTCAAGCAAGTAGCATTGGGATGTTGCCAATCCACCGATGCATCGGCCAAAGCAACACAAGCCGAATTATCCGCATGAATGACTTCCACTTCATCATCGACCCACTGGATTAAAAACTGGTGCATAGTAGATGGCACACACTGATTTGCATGAACCCAATCACGGCCTAAAATAACATTGTAGTTACCTTGCACCTCGGCGACAAAGAATGCAGTAGCCAAAGTTTTGCTTCCGACTGTAAGCTCCACATACATCACACCTCTGGCTTCAGTTTTCTCTTTGCCTTCAAATCCGTTAAGCACCATATTGGTCTTTATCAACTCTTCATCGGGCAAGCCCAATTTCTTGAAAACCGAATAAGGCATGAGATTCACCACAGCACCACCATCAACAAGCATCCGAGTAAATGGTGATCCATTGATATGACCTCTGAGGTACAATGGTTTCAAGTGTGTCACTGGTTCTTTTGGCTTCTCGAATATTGCATTTTTTGGGCCAAAATCTAGCTGAGCCACTTCCCCTTCTTCATCTACAGCACGGAATTCAGCGGGCAAGTAATACACCATATTGATATCCATACTTTCATGAACCGGTGTAGATTCATAGTCCAACAGATCATCTTCCTCCTCGTGCGCGTCCACCAAATCTGAATTCTGTCCGAGTGAAGGAGAAGTAATAGGTAACGTGGACGATGTGAGAACGGTTGCATCATCCTCTTTTGGCGGTGTAAGCGCTACTGTGATAGATGTAGAAGCCACTATATTTTGTATTGGTTTAGGCTTCCACACTTGCTTTGCTGGTACCATGGGCCGAGTGATATTGAACAACTCGTCCCTTTGCTTCTCGGCCTCTTGTTCTACCATCTCTTGATTTCTCAACCTCTGTAGTTTCCTCTTTTGTGTCTTTGTCAGCCCTAGAGGACACCACCTTGGCTGAGTGTATTTAGGATCAATTGGCTTCACTTGGCTGGTACTTGCTTCATGATCATTGGCCGAGTGTTTTGGCGCGATAACAAGTATCGGCTCAGTTGGGTTGCTATGCCCAATCGGCTGTTGTGTGGTGAACGTTTCAGTGCCCAAGACGAGTGAGTCAGCATTGATATTTTCCTTGCCCTTTCCTGACTCCACTGCTGCAACACTTGACGACTTGACACGCCACTCTTGTTGACTTTTCTGGCCTACGAAGTTTTCACTCGGGCGCACCTTTTTACTCGGACGAAATCCACTCGGACGTTCAACTGAGTAGAATCCACTCGACCGTATTCTTTCATTCAGATAACTTCCACCCGGGTGCATTCTTACACTCGGATAGTTTTCACTCGGCGGCATATTTTGACCAACCGAGTGATGGACACCAATGTTCAGTCGGTTTTCATACGAGCATCCAAGTCGATCCCAAACAGGTTGTCGTTGTTCTTGTGGAAACGGCACCCTTGATCCAGTCGGTTTTGCATACCGACTGAACATATCAACTGATGGTGACCTTGGTCGCTTCAGGTACGATGACCGATTAGAGCTAGAACCGGCCGACTGATTTGCATATTTGGACAGCAGCATATCAAAAGTTGGCTTGATTCGCTTACGCTGTACCTTAGCTTCATTCCTCTTCCACTTGCCAACTTCTGGACTCTTGGGTTTAACAAATTTAACACGAGTGTCTTGTTGCACCTGTTGTTGCCCCCCGAGTGTAGGATTCTTGATGGTGATCTTGATTACTTCCTTGCCATCGAGTTGCTTGTCAAGCACAACCTGCCTCCCCAAGACCTTGCTGTCCTCCTTGCTTTTCCTGGGCTCACCAACAATGACATTAGTTTTATTAGCAGATTCGGCTACCTCCGGCCGAATGAGCAACATTTTCCCCTCCAAATCCAGAGTGTTCATTGGGAAGGGCTGCTTATCAACTTGCATCTCAGAAAAGTTCAATCGTCCGTCATTAATGGCCGATTGTATCTGTCGTCGGAAAACATTGCAATCATTAGTAGCATGAGAAAAAGAATTATGATATTTGCAAAAAGCACGCCGTTTTAGCTCTTCAAACGACGGTAAAGTATGAGATATCCTAATGATCTTAGCTTGCAGCAAAGCATCAAATATTTTGTCACACTTAGCAATGTTAAAGGTAAACTTCATCTCTTCATCACGATTCTTATGAATCGGTTTCAGATCATTGCAAGTAAATGGTTTGGCCTTAGATGGCCAAACAAATTCAGCAGCATACATATCACCTTCATCGTCCGAGTGATCACTACCATATTCAACCATATTCATCTTTGGACGATCAGTTTTATATCTATGCACTTCTTTGAGATCTTTACTTCGGCTTTCATGAGCCAAAGCCCTTTGTAAGACTTGGTTGATATTTAAAAACTCATAACCTTCCAGCTTTTCTCTAATGTGAGTTCTTAAACCATTAAGCACAAGATCTGCCAAATCCCTCTCGGTTATCACCAAACTATAACACCGGTTCTTTGTTTCTCTAAACCTCTCGACATAATCGGAGACCGATTCATCATGTTTCTGCTTAACCGATGTAAGATGGGACAACTTAAGTTCATTGTCGCCGCTATAAAAGTGATCATGAAATTTCTGCTCTAGGTGCGACCACACACGAATGGAACCATGTGGTAGAGAAGAGAACCATGAGAAGGCAGTGCCAGTTAAGGATAAAGGAAACAAACGCACTTTTAATTCATTCAGCGAGCCTGCCTCTCCCAATTGTGCTAAGTATTGACTAACATGCTCCCATGTAGTTTTTGTGCCCTCTCCATTGAACTTAACAAAATCTGGAATTTTATATCCCGGAGGGCACTGGACAGCATCAAAGTACTCGGGGTACGGTTTTTGGTAAATCCGATTCCGAGGTAACTCAACTCCAAAATTCTCTCGAAGCATCTTAGCCATCTCCTCTCTAAAACTAGCTAAAGCATCGTCCGTAGTAGACGGCGAAGCTTGCTGCTGTGGGATGGGAGGAGTAAAATTACTAGCAGTAGGCAGGAACTGTGGCACATATGCCGAACCATAGTTCGGCTGTGGCCGAGTGTTTGCACCTATAGGTAAAGTTTGGTTCGTTATTGGCACCGAACTTGGCATGCTCATGATGGGATTAGCAGGTGCAGCCACGATTTGATTGGTGTGGGTAGGATAATAATTCATCGGCATGGGAGGTGCCGATGAAATAGGTAAAGACAGATTAGGGCTTTCTACACCAATCGACACACCAGTATTACGAGTAGATGATTGAGGCATATTTTTCTGAGCATTAGTATTCTCTAAAAAGGATTGATAGACCAGATTGTTACCATCAGCAATACGACTCTCAATCTCAGCCCACTGCTCAGGAAAAAAGGTAGTACTTACAGGAGGTTTAACCTGTTCGGCTTGAAGAGGAGGGAACTTGATTTCTCCAATCGGAGTGATATTGCCTTGGCGATCCTTCTTGAAGTTTCCAAGGAACTCCTGCAACTCCTTCTCTTCATGTGCCTTCTTGTACTCCTCATAAGCTTGACGATGATCGGCCGATAGCTCATCAAGCTTGGGCTTAATGATGTTATCGGCGTCTACCTCAGATGGGTTGGGAAGATCAGACATGATGGATGATGATGATGATGGATCTTCGATTGTCCCCAGCGGAGTCGCCAAAAAGTGTGTTGACACACGAACACGTCACCGTGTACCCTCGACGCCGGGGGTGATGCACCGCAGCTCACGTCGAAGGAGGACCGTCCGGCAGCGCGATACGCAAGACAGCCGGCGGTCGCTTTTGCAGACCCGAAACCCCGCACGCCCGGGAGGGACCCCGTCAGGGAGTGCGGCGGCTATGGGATGCTCTAGGTCGATTCGCTCGCCCCTAGAGCCTCGGGATTCGCGGCTCTCAAACACGAAGAACAGCGAAGAACGAGAGAGAAAAACGATGGAGAGATAAAACGTAAACTGAAAAGTAGTATAGATTGATTTGTTCGATTGTGTGTTGTTCAATCGGCCGTCACCCCCAACATATATAAGAGGCGGCTGGACTTCCCGTACAAGTAAAGGATTCATCTAGGCTTTCCTTACAAGAAAATTACATCAATTCACGTCCTAGAGTCCTAGTTCTAGTCCCACTCGGATTCAGCCCGAATCTGGCCCAATCTTCTGTCTTGCTCCTTGCGCGGGCCGTGGGATCTGCATATGACCTCCGATGGAGACGGTTCAAATACCAATCTTGTGCGTTTCGATGAGGCCAACAATCCGTATGTTGATCACTTTTCCAAATAAGGTCATCTTGAATACTCCACGAGGTCATCTTTAACTTTGAATCGGACTCGGTCATGTAGCGGGCTGGACCGTCCGAGTGTTGTAGCGTCTCTGCAGGCCGTATACTATCTCAGATGATAATGACCTTAAAAGCAAAGTTGACCGTTTCGACATTACGAACAACTTTCATGTTGACCACTTTTCCATCCGAGACCATCTAGATGACCATATAGGCCAATCTTTACCTTCTGGTTGAATCACTCGGATTTGGAGTCCTTTAGTCGGTCGAGTGAAATTTCTCACTCGGACAGCAATCTTTCCAGTCGGAATTTTCCACTCGGATAGAACTATTTCACTCGACTGGCAATATTTCACTCGGATTTCATGTACCTGGACTCCTTGACCGAAGTTTCACTCGGATGGAAACTTTTTACTCGGTCATCAAGCCTTCACTCGGATAGCTATATTTTCACTCGGATGATAAGCTTTTCACTCGGATAGCTATATTTTCACTCGGATGATAAGCTTTTCACTCAGATAGCTATATTTTCACTCGGATGATAAGCTTTTCACTCGGATAGCTATATTTTCACTCGGATGATAAGCTTTTCACTCGGATAGCTATATTTTCACTCGGATGATAAGCTTTTCACTCGGATAGCTATATTTTCACTCGGTCGGCGATTTTTCGCTCGGACGGACGGAAAACTTTTCACTCGACCGGACGGCAAACGTTTCACTCGGCCGGACGGCAAACTTTCACTCGGATGTCCCGACTGAGACTTCAGCCTGATCTTGTTTTGCCTCTCCAGGTTGCATACGACCTCGGATTGAGAAGAATTATATATCAAAATCAATCGGCTCGACGACGTGAAACTTTTTCATGTTGTAAGTTTTTCCATCCGAGGACGTCTTGAGGCCCGAATGACTCACACGACCCATCAGACATGTGTCTGATCCCTTGCGCCATATTTTAGCTCAGGATCAGTCCGCAGTGTTTTGCTTCTAACTTTTGCATACGAACTCGGATTGATATGATTTATATATCAAAATTGATCAGCTCGACGAGACGAAGACAATCCATGTAGAGCATTCCTTCATCCGAGGTTGTCTTGGAGGCGTAATCGACCAAAAAGCACTTAGAACATCTAACATGACAATCCAAGTGTAATTTTGGCCCTTGATATGATGCCGAATGCTGATGGCCTAAACATCAAAGTTGTTTCACTCGGCAATATGAACTTTGTCGTATAAAAAACTTTTCGTTTGAGTCCATCTTCACTGCATTTTGCATCGTGCCAAAATCAGGTGTCAACAGAGTTTTAGAAGAACAATGTTATTCACCATAGGTGGAGGTGGTCGTGTACAACCTGGATGAGGGGTAACTCTTGCCTTTGCATTCTTAGTGACTAGTACTGCAGTGATGAGAAAAATAGCTAGGAGCAACCACACAGCACCAATTGGCAAGTCCATGTTGCTATGGTCTGTAGTTATGTCTGTACCGTGTAAAACATGAAAATCATGAGTATGAAGTTAAATGGTTGGTTACTGCTAGATAACTTCATTACCATTAACCGAAAATATGTTTTGAAGGAAATGTATATGGAAACCAAATCTGTGTCTCCAAGGAATTGAACACAAGTGATCACCGAAATTCTTCATCCACATCCCCAATCAAACTAGTTATGCTCACTTTCTTAAAATACAAATTAAATACGACCAAGGTGAGCTAGCTAATTAAAATTTGAATGCCAATATGTAAGGTAATTGAAAGTTTATAAATCATTCTATCTACTACGCATGTTGTATCGATATGTAATTTTATGAATATGACACCTTAATCTTCGTAAAGAACGGGTCTCGGTAAGAAGAAATGTGCTTAAACCTAAATCTACTCACAAGTAACAAGTCCTCCCTCCGTCCTGAATTACTTGTCGGAAAAATGGATAGAAATAGATGTATCTAGAACTAAAAATATGTCTAGATACATCCATTTCTACGACTAGTAATCCAGGACGGATAGTGTATAATGCAATGAATTTAAAATATTGCCTATTTTCTTTTACTTCTATTGTCACTTGAATACTTGACGATCCTTACCGCACCAATAATAAATAAATAAATAACTAAAAGGTTTGGGCGAATAAAAAGGTTTGTGGCGATAGAGAAAAAGTCGGGTTTACACACATGCCTATTTGGTGAATGAAATCAGCCCCGGCCAATATATCCAATCCCGTATCTGAGCATAAATATTTGAATTGGTTATAATCACAAACTTTCTTTTTTCAGATAATTGAACAGGTTTCGACTTTGTGAAAATAATAACAATGTGGAAATCGTTGGAAGTGCAAAAGCTTACCACAACCTAGCAATTGTCATCCCCGCACAAAAAAGTAGCAATTGCCATCAGCATTAAAATATTGAAAATATTGAATATTGTTTATTATGTAAATAGCATCACCAAAATATGGGAACCCCTAGAAAAATACATCACTCCTGGTTAAGAACATATCTAAGCATATTCCTTGGTTATTCGTAAATGAAAATTGCTACTCCAAATATGGACTAAAAAATCATAATGCTAAAACATAGCAATTCAATTCACTTGATTTAGGAGTCCAATCCATGTACTAATATAAAACGAACTAAACATAATTGGCGAGTACCCGCCGGGAGCTTCTTCAATAGTTACTTCATATATCATGTTGGGAGACGTAGTAGTAAATCAAAAAAATTCCTACGTGTTCACCAAGATCTATCTATGGAGAAACCAGCAACGAGTAAGGAGAGAGTGCATCTTCATACCTTTGAAGATCGCTAAGCGGAAGCGTTACAAGAACGCGGTTGGTGGAGTCGTACTCGTAGCGATTCAGATCGCGGTGGACTCCGATCTTAGTGCCGAACAACGGCGCCTCCGCGTTCAACACACGTGCAGCCCGGTGACGTCTCCTACGCCTTGATCTAGCAAGGAGGAAGGAGAGGTTGAGGGAGAGCTCCGGCAGCACGACGGCGTGGTGACGGTGGAGCTGCGTGGTACTCCGGCAGGGCTTCGCCAAGCACTACGGAGAACGAGGAGAAGGAGGAGTAGGGCTGCGTCGAGAGGGAGAGAACTCGTGTGTCTGGCAGCCCCAAAACCCTCCACTATATATAGGAGGAGGGGGAGGGAGGGCGCAGCCCTAGGGTTCCCACCCTAGGGGCTGCGGCCGGCCCTAGATTGCCCTTGGGGCGGCGGCCAAGAGAGGGGAGAGGAGGGGCGGCGCCCTAGGGTGGGCCTAGGGCCCATCTGCGCCTAGGGTTTGCCCCCTCTCCCCCCTTGCTGCGCCTTGGGCCCTTGTGGGGGCGCACCAGACCACCTAGGGGCTGGTTCCCTCCCACTTGCGGCCCATGCATCCCTCTGGGGCTGGAGGCCCCACTTGGTGGACCCCCGGAACCCTTCCGGTGGTCCCGGTACGTTACCGGTAATTCCCGAAACACTTCCGGTGGCCAAATCCTCACTTCCTATATATGAATCTTTACCTCCGGACCATTCCGGAGCTCCTCGTGACGTCCGGGATCTCATCCGGGACTCCGAACTACCTTCGGTAACCACGTACACTAATTCCCTATAACCCTAGCGTCATCGAACCTTAAGTGTGTAGACCCTACGGGTTCGGGAGACACGTAGACATGACCGAGACACCTCTCCGGTCAATAACCAACAGCGGGATCTGGATACCCATGTTGGCTCCCACATGCTCCACGATGATCTCATCGGATGAACCATGATGTCGGGGATTCAATCAATCCCGTATACAATTCCCTTTGTCTACCGGTATGATACTTGCCCGAGATTCGATCGTCGGTATCCCTATACCTTGTTCAATCTCGTTACCGGCAAGTCTCTTTACTCGTTCCGTAACACATCATCCCGTGGCTAACTCCTTAGTCACATTGAGCTCATTATGATGATGTCTTACCGAGTGGGCCCAGAGATACCTCTCCGTCATACGGAGTGACAAATCCCAGTCTCGATTCGTGCCAACCCAACAAATACTTTTGGAGATACCCGTAGTGTACCTTTATAGCCACCCAGTTACGTTGTGACGTTTGGCACACCCAAAGTATTCCTACGGTATCCGGGAGTTTCACAATCTCATGGTCTAAGGAAGCGATACTTGACATTGGAAAAGCTTTAGCAGACGAACTACACGATCTTGTGCTATGCTTAGGATTGGGTATTGTCCATCACATCATTCTCCTAATGATGTGATCCCGTTATCAACGACATCCAATGTCCATGGTCATGAAACTGTGACCATCTATTGATCAACGAGCTAGCCAACTAGAGGCTCACTAGGGACATGTTGTGGTCTATGTATTCACACATGCATTACGGTTTCCGGTTAACACAATTATAGCATGAACAATAGACAATTATCATGAACAAGGAAATACAATAATAACCATTTTATTATTGCCTCTAGGGCATATTTCCAACATATCATTGTCGGAACATAAGTTGTAGGATAAGTTGTTGGCCAACCCCACGGTGCACGACCATGGCGGAGGCACAAGGGATCGAGCGTCCAACCGCGTGACACGAAATGGCAGAGCAACTCTAACAACTCCCGTATCCCTAAAACAATTGTTGTTTAGAGGAAGTTCGGGCAAAAAAAAGTTCTCCAACTGCTCCCCTAAACTCGGAATAATTTTACAGGATCATGTAAACTAGCCCCCAACCCCCCCCCCCCCCCCCACTTGTTTACGGGAAGATGGTGTTCCCCTAAAATTGTAACGCCACTTCAATCGCGCAGTTTCACGGTCGCCTCCTCATCTCCTGCCCACTGAGCTCCTCCTCGGTCCTCTTGATCCCATCGCCGCTGCCACCATGGAGGCTCATGAAGGCACCGCTGCCGCTGCCGACCACTACCGTGCCCAACTTGCCTATGGTCCTGCCACCTATCCCCAGCGCCCTACCGCAGTAGATGTTGGCCACCGCCGCCAGTCGGGTCAACACAAAGGTGCAGCTAAGAGGAGCCGCACGGTCGCTGCCGCCGATCTAGGTCGGCACCATACCTTGTCGCATCGTGCGCCTTCCACCGTGTCAAAGAAGCCTCGCGCTCCGAGGAAGACGATATTGGACATATACATGAGTCATTTGTATTTTTTTTTAATGAAAAATAAGGGAATTGAGACTTTAAGAGAAGAAGTTTATGAGAACTGACAAAAATAACTCCCGCACAACTTTTACCTTAATTATATGGTCATCCTGTAAAACCACTTTTACGGGAAGTTTTTTACGAACAAAAATAGCTTAGTTTCAATTGTTTATTGCCCCCCCCCCCCACCCCACATATTTGAACTTGACCCTCTCATGGAGAAACACAAACGACATGAATGCGCTTCCTCTTCAACGGATCCTCATAGATGAATGTACTTGGACATGTGAATGAATTACAAACGCAATGACGACTAAACGTGCAAACATGCACGACTCCTTGATTCCTCTAACTCCCCGGATAATGACATTGATGAGATTTTTGGGTACCGCCCCTCGGCACCACCACTCACATCAACAATCTCCCATCGACTTCTTGACAACTGGCACCCCACCGTCATCCTCGTCATTCCGTTCCCACAAAAAAATTGATGTCCGACCTCCCGCCATCTTCCTCCTTGTCTTTCCTCTAGCTGAAAATCGACTGCCCCGTGGCGCCAGTTGGGGTCGCCGCCCCAAGGCAACCATAGTTTTTTTGTGTGTTTTTTAAACAAGGGCAAAATATTGGCCTAATCCATTAATTAAGAAGGGGCTTAGAGGGTTTTACAAATGGCAATCACACAAAAAACTCACTCTCCCCATATATAATTTACCCAAGTGCTTTGCACCCGCAATATACCAAAGAGCGGATTCTTATTGATGATGGTGAGGAGGATGGGAGGGTGGTGCATACTTATGCTAGAAGACTCGTGTGTTGAACTTGTTGTAAATGGCCCCAGATGAAATCATAGTGAGGGAAGCCATGGTCTTCCGATTAGTGCAATGAGATTCCAACAGGCCGTTCCACCAATCATTGGTGCCGAAACGACGCTCCATGACGAGCAGTCAATGGTATGGAGCCACTCTTTAATTATACCCCAACGCCTAACAATGAAGCTACACTTGAAGATTCGGGTTCCCTCTTGCAACAATTAGGCCACCCCCGATTTGCGAATTTATCAGCGGTTCAAACTCTATTTAGGCCAACCAACCGAAGAATTTGACCTTCCAGAGGGAGCCAAGCCTTCCACACCGCCAACTCCATGCACGAACTAGTGAGGACAAAAATTTGCACCTTATAAGTGGAGGGCGCCGAGTATTGCCCACTAGCGGTATGTTTTCAAGAGATGTGATCCTCCATACCCATATTGAGATGGACCTCACGCAACTCGACCCGCAAAGGGAGACAATTTGTCGAATATGGACAATAGTTCAATATTGGGAGCTCGATTTTGGAGAGCCATGCACCAGGGCAAGCATAGTTTAAATTCTCGACCTTGGTATCAATTGTTGGATTTGCCCAGGGCCATACCTAAGAATCTGGGGGGCGGTGCAAAATTTGAAATTAGGCCTTTATGTGGAAATACTAATTATGATGTCAATATGATAGTATTTATTAACCAAAAACTACTAATGGGGTTCAAGCTCCATGGAGCCCGAAATTTGAAAAAAATTATTCAAATTTTAGGTTTGAAAGAATACACTCACACTCATACCGATTTCAATCTCAGGATAAGTTAAGTGCTCATTTAGTGTCAGCTTAAGAGATGCACAGGCACCTCTATTAGTTACGCATAGTCACATTCAACTGCCAACCACCCCACGTCCACGTCTATTAGTTATGCACAGTCACATTCAACTGCCAACGACCCCACGTCCACGTCTATCAGTTATGCGCCGGCTCGGGTCCGCAGCATTTGCTCCTGACTAAAAATTATATTACTTTTTTGAACACAGTACAATCGCATTGCTTATATACACGCATGTACACCAAAAATGCTCTTTGGAGGACGAGCTCCATGGAGCTCGTTTTTTTGAAAAATTCGAAAATCATATTTTTAAGTTTCAAAAAATTCTGAAAAAAATCATACACGTTCATACGGATGTATAATGCATGTGTGTGAAATCTGACGATGAAATACATTAGGGTGAGAGCTACACAAAAAAGACAAAATTGTGTTTTTTGAAAGGATGAACAGTATATCCACTGTTCACCGAAAAAATGGAGGGATTTGTCTTTTTTGTGTAGCTCGCACCATAATGTATTTCATCGTCAGATTTTACACACATGTAAAACACATCCATATGAACGTGTACGATTTTTTTCAGAATTTTTTGAAACTTAAAAATATGATTTTTGAATTTTTCAAAAAAACGAGCTCCATGGAGCTCGTCCTCCAAAACGCCCCACTCCATGTACACTCATCTCTATGAAAGCACACACTATATACCTATGAGCACTTTCGAGATATTGAACCGACACAACATCTTGAGATTGACAGAATCACCACATGCACCTCATAGTCAATAGAAACGTCTCCCCACACTAAACGAACATCATCAAAAAGTATGAAATAAATCAAGAAAAATATGTGTGCATCAGCGTCAAGTCTAGGACTCATAGCTCAGTCCTTCCGATCCAAAATAAGTCATAGTTTTGAATTGGGGGCTAGTTCAATATTGCGACACTTATTATGGATCGGAGGTAGTACTATTTTAGGTCTTCCAATGTACTTGTTCAAGTATAGGCCGTATGGGTGCATAAAAATCGTCAGTTCAATTATTTACATACAAATAATATATTTTTAACCATAATTTCTTGTGTCTAAAATACAAGCAACACTTTTACAGTAGCAAA
The DNA here is from genome assembly GCA_039707655.1 of Elymus sibiricus. NCBI lineage: Eukaryota > Viridiplantae > Streptophyta > Magnoliopsida > Poales > Poaceae > Elymus > Elymus sibiricus. Next base: position 40,535,080 of record CM077665.1, on the reverse strand, counting down.
ATCACCATAGGGTTGTCTGCCTGTTGGTTTACAAACATACTCCCACCGTTGATAACGTAGTGCATATATGATTTTTATTAAAATTCACACTTTGCAAAATTTCACTGAGTTCATAGAGAAAAGTATGTGTATCTACAATACCAAATATATATAATATAAAAATATATCTCATGATGTGTCTAATGGTATGTATTTGATATTCTATATGTAAATATGTTTCTCTATGAATTTGATCGACATTTGTAAAGTTTGACTCTTGAAAAAAATCTCTTGTGGTACATTATAGAACGGAGGGGGTACTATTTATCTCTATACTTTCTCCTTCCTCCACATTACTAAAGTTCCTATCAGGGCCGTACCTAAGAATCTAGGGGCCCGGTGCAAAATTTGAAATTAGGCATTTATGTGGAAATACTAATTATGATGTCAATATGATAGTATTTATTAACCAAAAACTACTAATGGGGTTCAAGCTCCACGGAGCCCGAAATTTGAAATTTTTTCTTCAAATTTTAGGTTTGAAAGAATACACTCATACATATGGATGCATACTACCTTTTGTAAAGTTTAATGGAAAAATACGTTCTATGCGAGGTACACAGAAGTAACAAAATCATGTATTTCTAGCACATACTATCCACTATAAAGTACAGGTTTTTTTGTACAACTCATATCAAAATATATTTTATAATGAAATTTTACAAAAATCTACCAAGTACTTTGTGTATTTATATTCAATATTTTACTTAAAAAGTAGGTTTTTGAATTTTTCTAAATGTGGAGCCGGAGAGCTAAAAAGGCTCACTCATTTATTAGCATACTATAAAATTTTCTGAATAATACACAAATATCTTTGAAGAATTTACAAAGTTATTTGCTGAAAGGAGAACAGAGAAGAAGTCGATTGGGATTATGATGCATGGGAAATTTTCCAATCAAACTTGACGTTCATTTATATCACTAACGGCTACTGTTTTGTTTCAGAGAGAGGGAGAGAGAGAGAGAGAGACGTGCGCCTGTGTCATCATGCCGGATGGGTACTGGTTCGCGTTGGAAGCTGGAAAGTGCAGCAAAGGTTATACATGTCTTAATTATCCTATTGATTAATGTTGTTAATTGCTATTTAAGATAAATTTGGGGGCCCCAAAAATTTGGGGGCTCTGTGCCGTTGCACACCCTGCACCTGCTTGTGGTACGGTCCTGGTTCCTATGTGGTACTCCTTATAGACGGCTGACTAAACAAATATTTATATGCTCACCGCTTATCCCTAGCCCCCATACAATGGCCCCTCTCGGCGCGTTGTTGGCAGCCAAGGTAATCATATCGTGATTTTGAACTGGGCTTACCTATCAGAATTGTATAAACTTAATTTTACTAAGAAGAATCGCAAAATCAGAGGGGTTAGTTGGATCGTACAGTCGTAGGATCATACCAGAGAATTGCGATTCAGACCACTTATTGCTAGCTATATCATTGCGGTGGCGGTCTATACACAAAGGTGGCAAGATCTCTCTCTAATGGACTTTGCAATGTGTAGGAGGGGTGGAGGTATTTTGGACCTAGTTCTAGCTAAGGCTCAGAGACCAACTACATCTAGGGGTGAGCGTTAGCAACCCTCACCTTGTGTTTTTGTAGGTCTCCTGCCTCATATGCATGTGGATCTAGCCCACCGGCACAAGCAGGAGACATCCAGATGTCGCGTGCAACATGTGTGTCAGTCAGGGCCGTACCAAAGAATCTGGTGGCCCGGTGGAAATTTGAAATTAGGCCTTTATGTGTAAATACTAATTATGATGACAATATGATAGTATTTATTAACCAAAAACTATTAATGGGGTTCAAGCTCCATGGATCCCGAAATTTGAAAAAAAATCTTCAAATTTTATGTTTGAAAGAATACACTCATACCTATGGATGCATACTACCTTTTGTAAAGTTTAATGGAAAAATACGTTTTATACGAGGTACACAAAAGTAACAAAATCATGTATTTCTAGCACATACTATCCACTATAAAGTACTGATTTTTTTTTGTACAACTCATATCAAAATGTATTTTATAATGAAATTTTACACAAATCTACCAAGTACTTTGTGTATTTATAATCAATATTTTACTTAAAAAGTAGGTTTTTGAATTTTTCTAAATGTGGAGCCGGAGAGCTAAAAAGCCTCACTCATTTATTAGCATACTATAAAATTTTCTGAATAATACACAAATATCTTTGAAGAATTTACAAAGTTATTTGCTGAAAGGAGAACAGAGAAGACGTCGATTGGGATTATGATGCATGGGAAATTTTTCAATCAAACTTGACGTTCATTTATATCACTAACGGCTACTGTTTCAAAGAGAGAGAGAGGGAGAGAGACGTGCGCCTGTGTCATCATGCAGGATGGGTACTGGTTGGCGTCGGAAGCTGGAAAGTGCACCACAGGTTATACATGTCTTAATTATCCTCTTGATTAATGTTGTTAATTGCTATTTAAGATAAATTTGGGGGCCCCAAAAATTTGAGGCTCTGTGCCGTTGCACACCCTGCACCTGCTTTTGGTACGGGCCTGGTTGCTATGTGGTACTCCTTATAGACGGCTGACTAAACAAATATTTATATGCTCACCACTTATCTCTAGCCCCCATACAATGGCCCCTCTCGGCGCGTTGCTGGCAGCCAAGGTAATCATATCGTGATTTTTAACTGGGCTTACCTATCAGAATTGTATAAACTTAATTTTACTAAGAAGAATCGCAAAATCAGAGGTGTTAGTTGGATCGTATAGTCGTAGGATCGTTCCAGAGAATTGCGATTCAGACCACTTATTGCTAGCTATATCGTTGCGGTTGCAAGATCTCTCTCTAATGGACTTTGCAATGTGTAGGAGGGGTGGAGGTATTTTGGACCTTAGTTCTAGCTAAGGCTCAGAGACCAACTACATCTAGGGGTGAGCGTTAGCAACCCTCTCCTTGTGTTTTTGTAGGTCTCCTGCCTCATATGCATCTGGATCTAGCCCACCGTCACAAGCAGGAGACATCCAGATGTCGCGTGCAACATGTGTGTCAGTCAGGGCCGTACCTAAGAATCTGGTGGCCCGGTGCAAAATTTGAAATTAGGCCTTTATGTGTAAAAACTAATTATGATGACAACATGATAGTATTTATTAACCAAAAACTATTAATGTGGTTCAAGCTCCATGGAGCCCGAAATTTGAAAAAAAATCTTCAAATTTTAGGTTTGAAAGAATACACTCATACCTATGGATGCATACTACCTTTTGTAAAGTTTAATGGAAAAATACATTTTATGCGAGGTACAAAAAAGTAACAAAATCATGTATTTCTAGCACATACTATCCACTATAAAGTACAAATTTGTATGTACAACTCATATCAAAATGTATTTTATAATGAAATTTTACACAAATCTACCAAGTACTGTGTATTTATATTCAATATTTTACTTAAAAAGTAGGTTTTTGAATTTTTTTTCTAAATGTGGAGCCGGAGAGCTAAAAAGCCTCACTCATTTATTAACATACTATAAATTTTCTGAATAATACACAAATATCTTTGAAGAATTTACAAAGTTATTTGCTGAAAGGAGAACAGAGAAGACGTCGATTGGGATTATGATGCATGGGAAATTTTCCAATCAAACTTGACGTTCATTTATATCACTAACGGCTACTGTTTCAGAGAGAGAGAGACGTGCGCCTGTGTCATCATGCAGGATGGGTACTAGTAGGTGTTGGAAGCTGGAAAGTGCACCAGAGGTTATACATGTCTTAATTATCCTCTTGATTAATGTTCTTAATTACTATTTAATATAAATTTGGGGGCCCCAAAAATTTGGGGGATCTGTGCCGTTTCACACCCTGCACCTGCTTGTGGTACGGGCCTGGTTTCTATGTGGTACTCCTTAGAGACGGCTGACTAAACAAATATTTATATGCTCACCGCTTATCTCTAGCCCCCATACAATGGCCCCTCTCGGCGCGTTGTTGGCAGCCAAGGTAATCATATCTTGATTTTGAACTGGGCTTACCTATCAGAATTGTATAAACTTAATTTTACTAAGAAGAATCGCAAAATCAGAGGGGTTAGTTGGATCGTACAGTCGTAGGATCATACCAGAGAATTGCGATTCAGACCACTTATTGCTAGCTATATCGTTGCAGTGGCGGTCCATACACAATGGTGGCAAGATCTCTCTCTAATGGACTTTGCAATGTGTAGGAGGGGTGGAGGTATTTTGGACCTGAGTTCTAGCTAAGGCTCAGAGCCCAACTACATCTAGGGGTGAGCGTTAGCAACCCTCTCCTTGTGTTTTTGTAGGTCTCCTGCCACATATGCATGTGGATCTAGCCCACCGGCACAAGCAGGAGAAATCCAGATGTCGCGTGCAACATGTGTGTCAGTCAGGGCTGTACCTAAGAATCTGGGGGCCCGCTGCAAATTTTGAAATTAGGCCTTTATGTGGAAATACTAATTATGAAGACAATATGATAGTATTTATTAACCAAAAACTATTAATGGGGTTCAAGCTCCATGGAGCCTGAAATTTGAAAAAATTCTTCAAATTTTACGTTTGAAAGAATACACTCATACCTATGGATGCATACTACCTTTTGTAAAGTTTAATGGAAAAATACGTTTTATGCGAGGTACACAAAACTAACAAAATCATGTATTTCTAGCACATACTATCCACTATAAAGTACAGATTTTTTTTGTACAACTCATAACAAAATGTATTTTATAATGAAATTTTACACAAATCTACCAAGTACTTTGTGTATTTATATTCAATATTTTACTTAAAAAGTAGGATTTTGATTTATTTTTTTCTAAATGTGGAGCCGGAGAGCTAAAAAGCGTCACTCAGTTATTAGCATACTATAAAATTTTCTGAATAATACACAAATATCTTTGAAGAATTTACAAAGTTATTAGCTGAAAGGAGAACAGAGAAGACGTCGATTGGGATTATAATGCATGGGAAATTTTCCAATCAAACTTGACGTTCATTTATATCACTAGTTGCTACTGTTTCAGAGAGAGAAAGGCGTGCGCCTGTGTCATCATGCAGGATGGGTACTGGTTGGCGTTGGAATCTGGAAAGTGCACCGGAGGTTATACATACCTTAATTATCCTCTTGATTAATGTAGTTAATTGCTATTTAAGATAAAATTGGGGCCCCAAAAATTTGGGGGCCCTGTGCCGTTGCACACCCTGCACCTGCTTGTGGTACGGGCCTGGTGTAATTGACAGGATGGGTCAATCTAGTGTGGTGTTGGCTTCATGTAGCCTTTGTGCTTGGAATGATGGACACACGGACCCGAGGATAAGCTAGAGGCAAGAGTGATCATGCCCTGAGGTGATTGCTACAAGTGAAAGGCTTGTGCTGGCTTTGTTGGGGCTAAAGTTTGTGATTCCTTAGGGCCTCACCTTCCTCGTGAGAGGCATTGTTGTGAAGTTTTTGCATCGTATTCACCCCATGTGATCTCTAGGTGATAGCGTGAAATCATGTCTCCAGATCGAATGACAACAGTGTTATCAACATCGTTATTTCCTTTGAGGAGTCATCTTGGATCCAATGACATGTGGTTACTTGTTTGACAGCTTGTTTGGGGGTGTGTATGAGATCCACGGGGTGTAGTTGGTGGTCATAGAGGAAGGTGTGGCTCCTCATTGTTCCTTCTTACTTTCGATGTCAAGTTATTCCAAGGTTTTTCAACTAACTTTGTGGATGGTCCTAACGATTTCGTCTGAATCCCGATTAGTGGGTATCTGATCCATTTGGATCACCTAATTGATGAACAACGTCCTCTCACCATTTTCAACAAGTTTTTTATACCACGGTTTTTTGGATTTTGCTGTTTTTTCTTTCTTTTATTCCTTCTATTTGGTTTTCTTTGTGATTTTCTATTCTTTTTTATCATTTACAATTTTAAGAAAATTTAAATTCATGATTTTTATATAAAAACTCACAAATATTTTCAATTTTTGTGAATAATTAAAATTGATTAATATTTTTAACAATCACTAACATTGTGAATAATTTGAATTTCATGAACATTTGTCTACAAATCCATAGACATTTTATAAATCTATGAACGGCTTTTGAAGTCGTGAACTTTTTCATCACTCCAAAAAATTGTAGACGGATTTTCCCGAGCCATGTGATGTTGGCTTCTCTAATGGCTTTTTCCTCATACCAACATGATCATTTTTTCACTGAGCCAGGTTTACAGATTTTCAATGCAAGCGAGCTGGAACACCATACCTAGTAGTGTCGGCCCACATCCAGAAAGTGTGTTGACACACGAACACGTCACCGTGTACCCTCGACGCCGGGGGTGATGCACCGCAGCTCACGTCGAAGGAGGACCGTCCGGCAGCGCGATACGCAAGACAGCCGGCGGTCGCTTTTGCAGACCCGAAACCCCGCACGCCCGGGAGGGACCCCGTCAGGGAGTGCGGCGGCTATGGGATGCTCTAGGTCGATTCGCTCGCCCCTAGAGCCTCGGGATTCGCAGCTCTCAAACACGAAGAACAGCGAAGAACGAGAGAGAAAAACGATGGAGAGATAAAACGTAAACTGAAAAGTAGTATAGATTGATTTGTTCGATTGTGTGTTGTTCAATCGGCCGTCACCCCCAACATATATAAGAGGCGGCTGGACTTCCCGTACAAGTAAAGGATTCATCTAGGCTTTCCTTACAAGAAAATTACATCAATTCACGTCCTAGAGTCCTAGTTCTAGTCCCACTCGGATTCAGCCCGAATCTGGCCCAATCTTCTGTCTTGCTCCTTGCGCGGGCCGTGGGATCTGCATATGACCTCCGATGGAGACGGTTCAAATACCAATCTTGTGCGTTTCGATGAGGCCAACAATCCGTATGTTGATCACTTTTCCAAATAAGGTCATCTTGAATACTCCACGAGGTCATCTTTAACTTTGAATCGGACTCGGTCATGTAGCGGGCTGGACCGTCCGAGTGTTGTAGCGTCTCTGCAGGCCGTATACTATCTCAGATGATAATGACCTTAAAAGCAAAGTTGACCGTTTCGACATTACGAACAACTTTCATGTTGACCACTTTTCCATCCGAGACCATCTAGATGACCATATAGGCCAATCTTTACCTTCTGGTTGAATCACTCGGATTTGGAGTCCTTTAGTCGGTCGAGTGAAATTTCTCACTCGGACAGCAATCTTTCCAGTCGGAATTTTCCACTCGGATAGAACTATTTCACTCGACTGGCAATATTTCACTCGGATTTCATGTACCTGGACTCCTTGACCGAAGTTTCACTCGGATGGAAACTTTTTACTCGGTCATCAAGCCTTCACTCGGATAGCTATATTTTCACTCGGATGATAAGCTTTTCACTCGGATAGCTATATTTTCACTCGGATGATAAGCTTTTCACTCAGATAGCTATATTTTCACTCGGATGATAAGCTTTTCACTCGGATAGCTATATTTTCACTCGGATGATAAGCTTTTCACTCGGATAGCTATATTTTCACTCGGATGATAAGCTTTTCACTCGGATAGCTATATTTTCACTCGGTCGGCGATTTTTCACTCGGACGGACGGAAAACTTTTCACTCGACCGGACGGCAAACGTTTCACTCGGCCGGACGGCAAACTTTCACTCGGATGTCCCGACTGAGACTTCAGCCTGATCTTGTTTTGCCTCTCCAGGTTGCATACGACCTCGGATTGAGAAGAATTATATATCAAAATCAATCGGCTCGACGACGTGAAACTTTTTCATGTTGTAAGTTTTTCCATCCGAGGACGTCTTGAGGGCCGAATGACTCACACGACCCATCAGACATGTGTCTGATCCCTTGCGCCATATTTTAGCTCAGGATCAGTCCGCAGTGTTTTGCTTCTAACTTTTGCATACGAACTCGGATTGATATGATTTATATATCAAAATTGATCAGCTCGACGAGACGAAGACAATCCATGTAGAGCATTCCTTCATCCGAGGTTGTCTTGGAGGCGTAATCGACCAAAAAGCACTTAGAACATCTAACATGACAATCCAAGTGTAATTTTGGCCCTTGATATGATGCCGAATGCTGATGGCCTAAACATCAAAGTTGTTTCACTCGGCAATATGAACTTTGTCGTATAAAAAACTTTTCGTTTGAGTCCATCTTCACTGCATTTTGCATCGTGCCAAAATCAGGTGTCAACAGAGTTTTAGAAGAACAATGTTATTCACCATAGGTGGAGGTGGTCGTGTACAACCTGGATGAGGGGTAACTCTTGCCTTTGCATTCTTAGTGACTAGTACTGCAGTGATGAGAAAAATAGCTAGGAGCAACCACACAGCACCAATTGGCAAGTCCATGTTGCTATGGTCTGTAGTTATGTCTGTACCGTGTAAAACATGAAAATCATGAGTATGAAGTTAAATGGTTGGTTACTGCTAGATAACTTCATTACCATTAACCGAAAATATGTTTTGACGGAAATGTATATGGAAACCAAATCTGTGTCTCCAAGGAATTGAACACAAGTGATCACCGAAATTCTTCATCCACATCCCCAATCAAACTAGTTATGCTCACTTTCTTAAAATACAAATTAAATACGACCAAGGTGAGCTAGCTAATTAAAATTTGAATGCCAATATGTAAGGTAATTGACAGTTTATAAATCATTCTATCTACTACGCATGTTGTATCGATATGTAATTTTATGAATATGACACCTTAATCTTCGTAAAGAACGGGTCTCGGTAAGAAGAAATGTGCTTAAACCTAAATCTACTCACAAGTAACAAGTCCTCCCTCCGTCCTGAATTACTTGTCGGAAAAATGGATAGAAATAGATGTATCTAGAACTAAAAATACGTCTAGATACATCCATTTCTACGACTAGTAATCCAGGACGGATAGTGTATAATGCAATGAATTTAACATATTGCCTATTTTCTTTTACTTCTATTGTCACTTGAATACTTGACGATCCTTACCGCACCAATAATAAATAAATAAATAACTAAAAGGTTTGGGCGAATAAAAAGGTTTGTGGCGATAGAGAAAAAGTCGGGTTTACACACATGCCTATTTGGTGAATGAAATCAGCCCCGGCCAATATATCCAATCCCGTATCTGAGCATAAATATTTGAATTGGTTATAATCACAAACTTTCTTTTTTCAGATAATTGAACAGGTTTCGACTTTGTGAAAATAATAACAATGTGGAAATCGTTGGAAGTGCAAAAGCTTACCACAACCTAGCAATTGTCATCCCCGCACAAAAAAGTAGCAATTGCCATCAGCATTAAAATATTGAAAATATTGAATATTGTTTATTATGTAAATAGCATCACCAAAATATGGGAACCCCTAGAAAAATACATCACTCCTGGTTAAGAACATATCTAAGCATATTCCTTGGTTATTCGTAAATGAAAATTGCTACTCCAAATATGGACTAAAAAATCATAATGCTAAAACATAGCAATTCAATTCACTTGATTTAGGAGTCCAATCCATGTACTAATATAAAACGAACTAAACATAATTGGCGAGTACCCGCCGGGAGCTTCTTCAATAGTTACTTCATATATCATGTTGGGAGACGTAGTAGTAAATCAAAAAAATTCCTACGTGTTCACCAAGATCTATCTATGGAGAAACCAGCAACGAGTAAGGAGAGAGTGCATCTTCATACCTTTGAAGATCGCTAAGCGGAAGCGTTACAAGAACGCGGTTGGTGGAGTCGTACTCGTAGCGATTCAGATCGCGGTGGACTCCGATCTTAGTGCCGAACAACGGCGCCTCCGCGTTCAACACACGTGCAGCCCGGTGACGTCTCCTACGCCTTGATCTAGCAAGGAGGAAGGAGAGGTTGAGGGAGAGCTCCGGCAGCACGACGGCGTGGTGACGGTGGAGCTGCGTGGTACTCCGGCAGGGCTTCGCCAAGCACTACGGAGAACGAGGAGAAGGAGGAGTAGGGCTGCGTCGAGAGGGAGAGAACTCGTGTGTCTGGCAGCCCCAAAACCCTCCACTATATATAGGAGGAGGGGGAGGGAGGGCGCAGCCCTAGGGTTCCCACCCTAGGGGCTGCGGCCGGCCCTAGATTGCCCTTGGGGCGGCGGCCAAGAGAGGGGAGAGGAGGGGCGGCGCCCTAGGGTGGGCCTAGGGCCCATCTGCGCCTAGGGTTTGCCCCCTCTCCCCCCTTGCTGCGCCTTGGGCCCTTGTGGGGGCGCACCAGACCACCTAGGGGCTGGTTCCCTCCCACTTGCGGCCCATGCATCCCTCTGGGGCTGGAGGCCCCACTTGGTGGACCCCCGGAACCCTTCCGGTGGTCCCGGTACGTTACCGGTAATTCCCGAAACACTTCCGGTGGCCAAATCCTCACTTCCTATATATGAATCTTTACCTCCGGACCATTCCGGAGCTCCTCGTGACGTCCGGGATCTCATCCGGGACTCCGAACTACCTTCGGTAACCACGTACACTAATTCCCTATAACCCTAGCGTCATCGAACCTTAAGTGTGTAGACCCTACGGGTTCGGGAGACACGTAGACATGACCGAGACACCTCTCCGGTCAATAACCAACAGCGGGATCTGGATACCCATGTTGGCTCCCACATGCTCCACGATGATCTCATCGGATGAACCATGATGTCGGGGATTCAATCAATCCCGTATACAATTCCCTTTGTCTACCGGTATGATACTTGCCCGAGATTCGATCGTCGGTATCCCTATACCTTGTTCAATCTCGTTACCGGCAAGTCTCTTTACTCGTTCCGTAACACATCATCCCGTGGCTAACTCCTTAGTCACATTGAGCTCATTATGATGATGTCTTACCGAGTGGGCCCAGAGATACCTCTCCGTCATACGGAGTGACAAATCCCAGTCTCGATTCGTGCCAACCCAACAAATACTTTTGGAGATACCCGTAGTGTACCTTTATAGCCACCCAGTTACGTTGTGACGTTTGGCACACCCAAAGTATTCCTACGGTATCCGGGAGTTTCACAATCTCATGGTCTAAGGAAGCGATACTTGACATTGGAAAAGCTTTAGCAGACGAACTACACGATCTTGTGCTATGCTTAGGATTGGGTATTGTCCATCACATCATTCTCCTAATGATGTGATCCCGTTATCAACGACATCCAATGTCCATGGTCATGAAACTGTGACCATCTATTGATCAACGAGCTAGCCAACTAGAGGCTCACTAGGGACATGTTGTGGTCTATGTATTCACACATGCATTACGGTTTCCGGTTAACACAATTATAGCATGAACAATAGACAATTATCATGAACAAGGAAATACAATAATAACCATTTTATTATTGCCTCTAGGGCATATTTCCAACATATCATTGTCGGAACATAAGTTGTAGGATAAGTTGTTGGCCAACCCCACGGTGCACGACCATGGCGGAGGCACAAGGGATCGAGCGTCCAACCGCGTGACACGAAATGGCAGAGCAACTCTAACAACTCCCGTATCCCTAAAACAATTGTTGTTTAGAGGAAGTTCGGGCAAAAAAAAGTTCTCCAACTGCTCCCCTAAACTCGGAATAATTTTACAGGATCATGTAAACTAGCCCCCAACCCCCCCCCCCCCCCCACTTGTTTACGGGAAGATGGTGTTCCCCTAAAATTGTAACGCCACTTCAATCGCGCAGTTTCACGGTCGCCTCCTCATCTCCTGCCCACTGAGCTCCTCCTCGGTCCTCTTGATCCCATCGCCGCTGCCACCATGGAGGCTCATGAAGGCACCGCTGCCGCTGCCGACCACTACCGTGCCCAACTTGCCTATGGTCCTGCCACCTATCCCCAGCGCCCTACCGCAGTAGATGTTGGCCACCGCCGCCAGTCGGGTCAACACAAAGGTGCAGCTAAGAGGAGCCGCACGGTCGCTGCCGCCGATCTAGGTCGGCACCATACCTTGTCGCATCGTGCGCCTTCCACCGTGTCAAAGAAGCCTCGCGCTCCGAGGAAGACGATATTGGACATATACATGAGTCATTTGTATTTTTGTTTAATGAAAAATAAGGGAATTGAGACTTTAAGAGAAGAAGTTTATGAGAACTGACAAAAATAACTCCCGCACAACTTTTACCTTAATTATATGGTCATCCTGTAAAACCACTTTTACGGGAAGTTTTTTACGAACAAAAATAGCTTAGTTTCAATTGTTTATTGCCCCCCCCCCCCCACCCCACATATTTGAACTTGACCCTCTCATGGAGAAACACAAACGACATGAATGCGCTTCCTCTTCAACGGATCCTCATAGATGAATGTACTTGGACATGTGAATGAATTACAAACGCAATGACGACTAAACGTGCAAACATGCACGACTCCTTGATTCCTCTAACTCCCCGGATAATGACATTGATGAGATTTTTGGGTACCGCCCCTCGGCACCACCACTCACATCAACAATCTCCCATCGACTTCTTGACAACTGGCACCCCACCGTCATCCTCGTCATTCCGTTCCCACAAAAAAATTGATGTCCGACCTCCCGCCATCTTCCTCCTTGTCTTTCCTCTAGCTGAAAATCGACTGCCCCGTGGCGCCAGTTGGGGTCGCCGCCCCAAGGCAACCATAGTTTTTTTGTGTGTTTTTTAAACAAGGGCAAAATATTGGCCTAATCCATTAATTAAGAAGGGGCTTAGAGGGTTATACAAATGGCAATCACACAAAAAACTCACTCTCCCCATATATAATTTACCCAAGTGCTTTGCACCCGCAATATACCAAAGAGCGGATTCTTATTGATGATGGTGAGGAGGATGGGAGGGTGGTGCATACTTATGCTAGAAGACTCGTGTGTTGAACTTGTTGTAAATGGCCCCAGATGAAATCATAGTGAGGGAAGCCATGGTCTTCCGATTAGTGCAATGAGATTCCAACAGGCCGTTCCACCAATCATTGGTGCCGAAACGACGCTCCATGACGAGCAGTCAATGGTATGGAGCCACTCTTTAATTATACCCCAACGCCTAACAATGAAGCTACACTTGAAGATTCGGGTTCCCTCTTGCAACAATTAGGCCACCCCCGATTTGCGAATTTATCAGCGGTTCAAACTCTATTTAGGCCAACCAACCGAAGAATTTGACCTTCCAGAGGGAGCCAAGCCTTCCACACCGCCAACTCCATGCACGAACTAGTGAGGACAAAAATTTGCACCTTATAAGTGGAGGGCGCCGAGTATTGCCCACTAGCGGTATGTTTTCAAGAGATGTGATCCTCCATACCCATATTGAGATGGACCTCACGCAACTCGACCCGCAAAGGGAGACAATTTGTCGAATATGGACAATAGTTCAATATTGGGAGCTCGATTTTGGAGAGCCATGCACCAGGGCAAGCATAGTTTAAATTCTCGACCTTGGTATCAATTGTTGGATTTGCCCAGGGCCATACCTAAGAATCTGGGGGGCGGTGCAAAATTTGAAATTAGGCCTTTATGTGGAAATACTAATTATGATGTCAATATGATAGTATTTATTAACCAAAAACTACTAATGGGGTTCAAGCTCCATGGAGCCCGAAATTTGAAAAAAATTATTCAAATTTTAGGTTTGAAAGAATACACTCACACTCATACCGATTTCAATCTCAGGATAAGTTAAGTGCTCATTTAGTGTCAGCTTAAGAGATGCACAGGCACCTCTATTAGTTACGCATAGTCACATTCAACTGCCAACCACCCCACGTCCACGTCTATTAGTTATGCACAGTCACATTCAACTGCCAACGACCCCACGTCCACGTCTATCAGTTATGCGCCGGCTCGGGTCCGCAGCATTTGCTCCTGACTAAAAATTATATTACTTTTTTGAACACAGTACAATCGCATTGCTTATATACACGCATGTACACCAAAAATGCTCTTTGGAGGACGAGCTCCATGGAGCTCGTTTTTTTGAAAAATTCGAAAATCATATTTTTAAGTTTCAAAAAATTCTGAAAAAAATCATACACGTTCATACGGATGTATAATGCATGTGTGTGAAATCTGACGATGAAATACATTAGGGTGAGAGCTACACAAAAAAGACAAAATTGTGTTTTTTGAAAGGATGAACAGTATATCCACTGTTCACCGAAAAAATGGAGGGATTTGTCTTTTTTGTGTAGCTCGCACCATAATGTATTTCATCGTCAGATTTTACACACATGTAAAACACATCCATATGAACGTGTACGATTTTTTTCAGAATTTTTTGAAACTTAAAAATATGATTTTTGAATTTTTCAAAAAAACGAGCTCCATGGAGCTCGTCCTCCAAAACGCCCCACTCCATGTACACTCATCTCTATGAAAGCACACACTATATACCTATGAGCACTTTCGAGATATTGAACCGACACAACATCTTGAGATTGACAGAATCACCACATGCACCTCATAGTCAATAGAAACGTCTCCCCACACTAAACGAACATCATCAAAAAGTATGAAATAAATCAAGAAAAATATGTGTGCATCAGCGTCAAGTCTAGGACTCATAGCTCAGTCCTTCCGATCCAAAATAAGTCATAGTTTTGAATTGGGGGCTAGTTCAATATTGCGACACTTATTATGGATCGGAGGTAGTACTATTTTAGGTCTTCCAATGTACTTGTTCAAGTATAGGCCGTATGGGTGCATAAAAATCGTCAGTTCAATTATTTACATACAAATAATATATTTTTAACCATAATTTCTTGTGTCTAAAATACAAGCAACACTTTTACAGTAGCAAAATCACCATAGGGTTGTCTGCCTGTTGGTTTACAAACATACTCCCACCGTTGATAACGTAGTGCATATATGATTTTTATTAAAATTCACACTTTGCAAAATTTCACTGAGTTCATAGAGAAAAGTATGTGTATCTACAATACCAAATATATATAATATAAAAATATATCTCATGATGTGTCTAATGGTATGTATTTGATATTCTATATGTAAATATGTTTCTCTATGAATTTGATCGACATTTGTAAAGTTTGACTCTTGAAAAAAATCTCTTGTGGTACATTATAGAACGGAGGGGGTACTATTTATCTCTATACTTTCTCCTTCCTCCACATTACTAAAGTTCCTATCAGGGCCGTACCTAAGAATCTAGGGGCCCGGTGCAAAATTTGAAATTAGGCATTTATGTGGAAATACTAATTATGATGTCAATATGATAGTATTTATTAACCAAAAACTACTAATGGGGTTCAAGCTCCACGGAGCCCGAAATTTGAAATTTTTTCTTCAAATTTTAGGTTTGAAAGAATACACTCATACATATGGATGCATACTACCTTTTGTAAAGTTTAATGGAAAAATACGTTCTATGCGAGGTACACAGAAGTAACAAAATCATGTATTTCTAGCACATACTATCCACTATAAAGTACAGGTTTTTTTGTACAACTCATATCAAAATATATTTTATAATGAAATTTTACAAAAATCTACCAAGTACTTTGTGTATTTATATTCAATATTTTACTTAAAAAGTAGGTTTTTGAATTTTTCTAAATGTGGAGCCGGAGAGCTAAAAAGGCTCACTCATTTATTAGCATACTATAAAATTTTCTGAATAATACACAAATATCTTTGAAGAATTTACAAAGTTATTTGCTGAAAGGAGAACAGAGAAGAAGTCGATTGGGATTATGATGCATGGGAAATTTTCCAATCAAACTTGACGTTCATTTATATCACTAACGGCTACTGTTTTGTTTCAGAGAGAGGGAGAGAGAGAGAGAGAGACGTGCGCCTGTGTCATCATGCCGGATGGGTACTGGTTCGCGTTGGAAGCTGGAAAGTGCAGCAAAGGTTATACATGTCTTAATTATCCTATTGATTAATGTTGTTAATTGCTATTTAAGATAAATTTGGGGGCCCCAAAAATTTGGGGGCTCTGTGCCGTTGCACACCCTGCACCTGCTTGTGGTACGGTCCTGGTTCCTATGTGGTACTCCTTATAGACGGCTGACTAAACAAATATTTATATGCTCACCGCTTATCCCTAGCCCCCATACAATGGCCCCTCTCGGCGCGTTGTTGGCAGCCAAGGTAATCATATCGTGATTTTGAACTGGGCTTACCTATCAGAATTGTATAAACTTAATTTTACTAAGAAGAATCGCAAAATCAGAGGGGTTAGTTGGATCGTACAGTCGTAGGATCATACCAGAGAATTGCGATTCAGACCACTTATTGCTAGCTATATCATTGCGGTGGCGGTCTATACACAAAGGTGGCAAGATCTCTCTCTAATGGACTTTGCAATGTGTAGGAGGGGTGGAGGTATTTTGGACCTAGTTCTAGCTAAGGCTCAGAGACCAACTACATCTAGGGGTGAGCGTTAGCAACCCTCACCTTGTGTTTTTGTAGGTCTCCTGCCTCATATGCATGTGGATCTAGCCCACCGGCACAAGCAGGAGACATCCAGATGTCGCGTGCAACATGTGTGTCAGTCAGGGCCGTACCAAAGAATCTGGTGGCCCGGTGGAAATTTGAAATTAGGCCTTTATGTGTAAATACTAATTATGATGACAATATGATAGTATTTATTAACCAAAAACTATTAATGGGGTTCAAGCTCCATGGATCCCGAAATTTGAAAAAAAATCTTCAAATTTTATGTTTGAAAGAATACACTCATACCTATGGATGCATACTACCTTTTGTAAAGTTTAATGGAAAAATACGTTTTATACGAGGTACACAAAAGTAACAAAATCATGTATTTCTAGCACATACTATCCACTATAAAGTACTGATTTTTTTTTGTACAACTCATATCAAAATGTATTTTATAATGAAATTTTACACAAATCTACCAAGTACTTTGTGTATTTATAATCAATATTTTACTTAAAAAGTAGGTTTTTGAATTTTTCTAAATGTGGAGCCGGAGAGCTAAAAAGCCTCACTCATTTATTAGCATACTATAAAATTTTCTGAATAATACACAAATATCTTTGAAGAATTTACAAAGTTATTTGCTGAAAGGAGAACAGAGAAGACGTCGATTGGGATTATGATGCATGGGAAATTTTTCAATCAAACTTGACGTTCATTTATATCACTAACGGCTACTGTTTCAAAGAGAGAGAGAGGGAGAGAGACGTGCGCCTGTGTCATCATGCAGGATGGGTACTGGTTGGCGTCGGAAGCTGGAAAGTGCACCACAGGTTATACATGTCTTAATTATCCTCTTGATTAATGTTGTTAATTGCTATTTAAGATAAATTTGGGGGCCCCAAAAATTTGAGGCTCTGTGCCGTTGCACACCCTGCACCTGCTTTTGGTACGGGCCTGGTTGCTATGTGGTACTCCTTATAGACGGCTGACTAAACAAATATTTATATGCTCACCACTTATCTCTAGCCCCCATACAATGGCCCCTCTCGGCGCGTTGCTGGCAGCCAAGGTAATCATATCGTGATTTTTAACTGGGCTTACCTATCAGAATTGTATAAACTTAATTTTACTAAGAAGAATCGCAAAATCAGAGGTGTTAGTTGGATCGTATAGTCGTAGGATCGTTCCAGAGAATTGCGATTCAGACCACTTATTGCTAGCTATATCGTTGCGGTTGCAAGATCTCTCTCTAATGGACTTTGCAATGTGTAGGAGGGGTGGAGGTATTTTGGACCTTAGTTCTAGCTAAGGCTCAGAGACCAACTACATCTAGGGGTGAGCGTTAGCAACCCTCTCCTTGTGTTTTTGTAGGTCTCCTGCCTCATATGCATCTGGATCTAGCCCACCGTCACAAGCAGGAGACATCCAGATGTCGCGTGCAACATGTGTGTCAGTCAGGGCCGTACCTAAGAATCTGGTGGCCCGGTGCAAAATTTGAAATTAGGCCTTTATGTGTAAAAACTAATTATGATGACAACATGATAGTATTTATTAACCAAAAACTATTAATGTGGTTCAAGCTCCATGGAGCCCGAAATTTGAAAAAAAATCTTCAAATTTTAGGTTTGAAAGAATACACTCATACCTATGGATGCATACTACCTTTTGTAAAGTTTAATGGAAAAATACATTTTATGCGAGGTACAAAAAAGTAACAAAATCATGTATTTCTAGCACATACTATCCACTATAAAGTACAAATTTGTATGTACAACTCATATCAAAATGTATTTTATAATGAAATTTTACACAAATCTACCAAGTACTGTGTATTTATATTCAATATTTTACTTAAAAAGTAGGTTTTCGAATTTTTTTTCTAAATGTGGAGCCGGAGAGCTAAAAAGCCTCACTCATTTATTAACATACTATAAATTTTCTGAATAATACACAAATATCTTTGAAGAATTTACAAAGTTATTTGCTGAAAGGAGAACAGAGAAGACGTCGATTGGGATTATGATGCATGGGAAATTTTCCAATCAAACTTGACGTTCATTTATATCACTAACGGCTACTGTTTCAGAGAGAGAGAGACGTGCGCCTGTGTCATCATGCAGGATGGGTACTAGTTGGTGTTGGAAGCTGGAAAGTGCACCAGAGGTTATACATGTCTTAATTATCCTCTTGATTAATGTTCTTAATTACTATTTAATATAAATTTGGGGGCCCCAAAAATTTGGGGGCTCTGTGCCGTTTCACACCCTGCACCTGCTTGTGGTACGGGCCTGGTTTCTATGTGGTACTCCTTAGAGACGGCTGACTAAACAAATATTTATATGCTCACCGCTTATCTCTAGCCCCCATACAATGGCCCCTCTCGGCGCGTTGTTGGCAGCCAAGGTAATCATATCTTGATTTTGAACTGGGCTTACCTATCAGAATTGTATAAACTTAATTTTACTAAGAAGAATCGCAAAATCAGAGGGGTTAGTTGGATCGTACAGTCGTAGGATCATACCAGAGAATTGCGATTCAGACCACTTATTGCTAGCTATATCGTTGCAGTGGCGGTCCATACACAATGGTGGCAAGATCTCTCTCTAATGGACTTTGCAATGTGTAGGAGGGGTGGAGGTATTTTGGACCTGAGTTCTAGCTAAGGCTCAGAGCCCAACTACATCTAGGGGTGAGCGTTAGCAACCCTCTCCTTGTGTTTTTGTAGGTCTCCTGCCACATATGCATGTGGATCTAGCCCACCGGCACAAGCAGGAGAAATCCAGATGTCGCGTGCAACATGTGTGTCAGTCAGGGCTGTACCTAAGAATCTGGGGGCCCGCTGCAAATTTTGAAATTAGGCCTTTATGTGGAAATACTAATTATGAAGACAATATGATAGTATTTATTAACCAAAAACTATTAATGGGGTTCAAGCTCCATGGAGCCTGAAATTTGAAAAAATTCTTCAAATTTTACGTTTGAAAGAATACACTCATACCTATGGATGCATACTACCTTTTGTAAAGTTTAATGGAAAAATACGTTTTATGCGAGGTACACAAAACTAACAAAATCATGTATTTCTAGCACATACTATCCACTATAAAGTACAGATTTTTTTTGTACAACTCATAACAAAATGTATTTTATAATGAAATTTTACACAAATCTACCAAGTACTTTGTGTATTTATATTCAATATTTTACTTAAAAAGTAGGATTTTGATTTATTTTTTTCTAAATGTGGAGCCGGAGAGCTAAAAAGCGTCACTCAGTTATTAGCATACTATAAAATTTTCTGAATAATACACAAATATCTTTGAAGAATTTACAAAGTTATTAGCTGAAAGGAGAACAGAGAAGACGTCGATTGGGATTATAATGCATGGGAAATTTTCCAATCAAACTTGACGTTCATTTATATCACTAGTTGCTACTGTTTCAGAGAGAGAAAGGCGTGCGCCTGTGTCATCATGCAGGATGGGTACTGGTTGGCGTTGGAATCTGGAAAGTGCACCGGAGGTTATACATACCTTAATTATCCTCTTGATTAATGTAGTTAATTGCTATTTAAGATAAAATTGGGGCCCCAAAAATTTGGGGGCCCTGTGCCGTTGCACACCCTGCACCTGCTTGTGGTACGGGCCTGGTGTAAGTGACAGGATGGGTCAATCTAGTGTGGTGTTGGCTTCATGTAGCCTTTGTGCTTGGAATGATGGACACACGGACCCGAGGATAAGCTAGAGGCAAGAGTGATCATGCCCTGAGGTGATTGCTACAAGTGAAAGGCTTGTGTTGGCTTTGTTGGGGCTAAAGTTTGTGATTCCTTAGGGCCTCACCTTCCTCGTGAGAGGCATTGTTGTGAAGTTTTTGCATCGTATTCACCCCATGTGATCTCTAGGTGATAGCGTGAAATCATGTCTCCAGATCGAATGACAACAGTGTTATCAACATCGTTATTTCCTTTGAGGAGTCATCTTGGATCCAATGACATGTGGTTACTTGTTTGACAGCTTGTTTGGGGGTGTGTATGAGATCCACGGGGTGTAGTTGGTGGTCATAGAGGAAGGTGTGGCTCCTCATTGTTCCTTCTTACTTTCGATGTCAAGTTATTCCAAGGTTTTTCAACTAACTTTGTGGATGGTCCTAACGATTTCGTCTGAATCCCGATTAGTGGGTATCTGATCCATTTGGATCACCTAATTGATGAACAACGTCCTCTCACCATTTTCAACAAGTTTTTTATACCACGGTTTTTTGGATTTTGCTGTTTTTTCTTTCTTTTATTCCTTCTATTTGGTTTTCTTTGTGATTTTCTATTCTTTTTTATCATTTACAATTTTAAGAAAATTTAAATTCATGATTTTTATATAAAAACTCACAAATATTTTCAATTTTTGTGAATAATTAAAATTGATTAATATTTTTAACAATCACTAACATTGTGAATAATTTGAATTTCATGAACATTTGTCTACAAATCCATAGACATTTTATAAATCTATGAACGGCTTTTGAAGTCGTGAACTTTTTCATCACTCCAAAAAATTGTAGACGGATTTTCCCGAGCCATGTGATGTTGGCTTCTCTAATGGCTTTTTCCTCATACCAACATGATCATTTTTTCACTGAGCCAGGTTTACAGATTTTCAATGCAAGCGAGCTGGAACACCATACCTAGTTGTGTCGGCCCACATCCAGCGAGCTTGTGTGTTTTAGTGTCAATTTGTCGCTAAACACGCAGAATATGCGTCACGAGACGTAGGTCCGCCTCGCTATGGCGCTGGGGCATGCTTGCCTTACTAGGCCAACCCGTTAAAGTGGTTTTGGGAAGGTTCTATAGACTGGCTTTAGAACCTTTCATTGGGGGCGGAGGGGGGGTCTTGGGGGGTTCTTTTCTGTTTTTCTGTGTTTCTTTATCGGGTTTATCTGGTTTCCTTTTATTTCCCTTTTTGGTTTCTTTATTTTTATTTTTATTTTAAAATAAATGTCTGCTTTTTTAATACAAGTTTTACACATTCCGTATACACGTGAAACATTTTTGTGATACACGTTGAACAATTTTTAGACACGTGACAAAAAAATCAAATACATGTTTGAATTTTTTCCTGAATAGATGTTAATAATTTGTCAAACAGAAATTGAACATCTTTTTAATGGTATAGAGCTTTTCTAAAAAGTTACACAAACATTTCTTTACATTGTATTACAAAACTTTCTAATATTTAACAACATATTTTTGCAATGAGTGAACATTTTTATTAAGTTTCCCAAACAATTTATCGAATGATAAAAAATATTATCTAAAAATATATGAACATTTTTTTGCAGCTTATAAACCTTTTTTCAAATATAATTAACATATGTTTGCGCGTGAACTTTTTTTTAAAACATCACGATCATTGTTTTAAAACGCACAAGCATGTGTTAAAATGTACTCAACTTGGAAATAGTTTACTATTTTTTCGGATTTTACTGTTCATACTGGATCACTGGAGCTCGGGATCACATACTCCATGTCCCATGAAAATATAATTTTTTGAAAATGTTAATACCGTATTTGGAAATTGTTAAATGTGCATATAAAAAGTGTTCCAGTTGTATTAAAAATGTACAAAGGAAAAAAAGAAAACCTAAAAAAACAGAAATTAACACCAAAAAACAAAGTATATAAAAAGGGTAACACCAGCAAAAAACAAAGAAATGTAGAAAAAAGTAAGTAAATAAAATAAAGAAAAGAAAAGCCCATAAAAATTGTGAAAGGAACAAACAAAAATGATGAAAAACCAAAAACCAGAGAAAGCCGACAAGAAAAGAGAAAACCGAAAGAAAGAAAAAAAAGAGAAAAACCGACTGAACTAGCGAATGGGTTGTAGCAATAACGGTATAGCCCATACGCACGAGCCCTTGAGGCGAGAAGGATTCTAGTCTCGCTATAAGGTAGATACAACACTCGCGCAAGTTGCAACGACTAGCGGGCAAAGGTATAGTTGTTACAAGACCTACCACCATGTCTCCTCGACGAATGCTAGTGGGCCAGGCCGGTAGCATATTTGGGGTGTGTATGAGATCGACGGGGTGTAGTTGGTGGTCACAGAGGAACATGTGGCTCCTCATTGTTCCTTCTTACTTTCGATGTGAAGGTATTCCGAGGCTTTTTAACCAGATGGGCCTAACGATTTCGTCTGGATCCTGATGAGTGGGTATATGATCCATTTGGATAACCTAGTTGACGAATATCATTCCCTCACCATTTGCAAAAAGTTTTTTATACCATATTTTTTTGGATTTTGTCGGTGTTTTCTTTATTTTCTTCCTTCTATTTAGTTCATTGTGATTTTCTACTGTGTTCTCTTTCTTTTCGTTGTTTTTGCTTTTCTATTATAGTTTTATGTCATGTACAGTTTTAAAATTCGAGATATTTATAAAACAAACTCACAAACATTTTAATTTTTTCGAATAATTAAAATTCTTTAATATTTTTTACATTCACTAACATTGTTAAATTTGTGAATAATTTGAATTTCATGACCATTTTTCTACAAATCCATAGACATTTTATAAATCTATGTACGGCTTTTGAATTCGTGAAATATTTCATCACTCCAAAAAATCATAGACGGGTTTTCCCGAGCCATGTGCTGCTGGTTTCTCTGGATTTTTCCTCATAAAAACATGACCATTTTTTTTACCAAGCCAGGTTTATTTATTTTCCATGCAAGCGAGCTGGAATACCATAGCTGGTTGTGTCGGCCCATATCCAGCAGGCTTGTGTGTTTTAGTGTCAATTTGAAGCTAAACACACAGAATATGCGTTGCGAGACGTAGGTCCGCCTCGCCTATGACGCTGGGGGCATGCTTGTCTTACTAGGTCAACCCATTAAAGTGCTTTTTGGAAGATTCTACAGACCAGTTTTAGAACCTTTCATGCGCGGGGGGGGGGGGGGGGGGGGGGGGGGGTTCTTTTTTTTTTTGTGTGTGTTTCTTTATCGGTTTTCTCTGGTTTCTTTCCTTTTTCCCTTTTTGTTCTATTTTTATAGTTTCAAATATATGTCTACTTTTAATACAAGTTTTACAACTTTCATATACATATGAAACATTTTTGTGATACATATTGGACAAGGAAAATGATGAAAAAGCAAAAAATCTGAGAAAGCCGATGAAGAAGAAAACCAAAAGAAAAAATAAAAGAAAATAAAAAATAAAAAAAACTGACAAAACCAAACTTCAAACGAGTAAGGAAGCGGCTGAACTAGCAGACCGGCGGCGGCACTAACAGGATATCCCATACACACGAGCCGTTGAGGCGAGACGAGTGCTAGTCTCGCTATAAGCGAGATACAACACTCGTTTTTTGAGCGGTAAACCACAATTTATTAAGAAGGAGTTCGGTTTACAGGAATGATAAACGGGTCATGGGGTAAGCCCAGCCACAATTGGCGACCCTCTACTGAAGAAGATGAAAATTTAGCTAAACTATGAGCCTTGAAGTTTAAAGTACAACGTTCAAAAATTACATCACATGAAAAGAACTCCTTCGCTCTTTCTTGTACTTCCTGGGTGATCGCACTGTAGCTTCCCTTCGAACCATGTTTGATATCCTCCACTACCGGTTTACAGTCGCATGCAATAACAATCTGCCGTAGCGAGAGATGAAGAGCGAGGGCTAAAGCTACACGACAAGCTAGAGCTTCCAGAGTAGCCGGATCATGAATGTTGCTAAAAGCCATAGCCGAGGAGCCCAGATAAGTACCCTCGTGGTCTCTGCATATTGCTGCTGAAGCTCCTCCTTTTCCATCCCTAGACAAGCCACCATCAACATGT
Source organism: Elymus sibiricus (assembly GCA_039707655.1). Lineage (NCBI taxonomy): Eukaryota > Viridiplantae > Streptophyta > Magnoliopsida > Poales > Poaceae > Elymus > Elymus sibiricus. Next base: position 40,510,869 of record CM077665.1, on the reverse strand, counting down.
ATCTTTGCCACTCCATGCCCCGGTGCTTCCATACATACCCAGGATCAGCTCTTCTGGTTAGTGGGCTCCCTTGTTGAACCTGGACCCGCGGCTTTACGTGAATCGGCTCGAGTTCAGCAATGAAAGAATTTACAAACATATGAGTTGCATGTGGGCTCTGAAGAAACCCTTCATGTATGGCCTTCCGTCGTGCTGTCCAAATTGCCCATAACGTGACCACAACTTTGGTTAACAGTGTGTGTGGCAGGACCTCAATCATTGAGAAAATCCATAACTTGGCATTTCCCTCCCTTGTGTCTAGCATATAATCAGCAATCTCATCGTCAGTTAAGGCCCAAACACATCGTGCCATAGAGCACTCTAGGAGTGAGTGTCGCCATGAATCATGTGATCCACACATCTGTCACTTGTCATCTGTCGCCATTTTCCTATTAAGATGCACATCCTCTGTAGGAATCGAGTGCCTGGCCATTTTCCAAAGGAAGTTACGTATTTTTCCCGGGACCTGAATTGACCATAATGATGACCAAGCCTTTCCTTCTGCTTCATAATCTGAGCTACCCGACCTTCCTTCAAGCCAATCTTATCTCCTCCTCTTGGTGTCAACGAGCATACGGTAAGCGGATCGGACTGTAAACAGCCCGTTGCGCTCATGATTCCATGCCCAAAAATCATCTTGCCTACGGGTGCAAAGTGGAATCCTCAGTATCACGTTTGAATCTGCAGCAATAAAATGCTGCTCAACTGTAGGAGATATGCCCTAGAGGCAATAATAAATGTTATTGATTATCTCCCTGTTCATAATTAGGTTTATGTTCCATGCTATAACTGCTGTGGTTCTCGAGTCTGCAATAACCACGAGGCTCGGAGGAAGACTCATATGCACGTGTGGGATAATAAACGGTAAAATGTATTCCTAGTCAAGCCTCTATGACTGGCTCAAGTATTGCATGATGATCCTGTTTTCCTGATCATGGGCATGGCTATGCCGGCAATTTTGAGGGCACAATTGTTGGTAGAACACTTGTGTTGAATCGACCCAAAATTGATGTTATGCTATGAGATCCATTCGTCATAAGTTAATGGTTAATAACATAGGAAGTTAATGTTTGCATAATTCCTTAGACCATGAGAGTATCGAGTTTCTTCATGCTTGCTTCATGAACTTTGGGGTTTGTTAAACGTCATCCGTAAATGGGTGGCTATTACGGCGGCTTACGGGTTCATGGAAAAGTATGTCAAGTAACTTGATAGCTCAAGATTGGGATTTGCTCCTCCGACGATGGAGAGATATCTCTGGGCCCTCTCGGTGTTACGGTATCCATCATCGTCTGGCCAGACACTTTGTGATTTGATCACGGGGATGCCGGAACACGGGAACGAGAAAAGAGAACAATACTGGCAACGAGGTAACTGGCATAGTGTACAAGTTGTTGATCCACGGGTATGCCAACGTGTCTCACCTCGGGTAATTGTAACATATCGCGAAGCAACAGGAATAGCACACGGCAACTGGAGGTTCACTCGAATATTTATTCGTGTGGGTATAGGGATCGATATGGGTGTCCACGGCTCCGATGTTGATCATTGATCGGAAGGGGTTCCGAGTCATGTCTATGCTTCACCGAACCTATTGGGTCACACGCTTAAGGGTCATCTATCTGTTGAATACTAGACAGGGAGTCTGAGAGAAAAACACCGAAAAAGTTTCGGACACCGGAAAAGTTTCGGACAGCGGAAAAGTTCCGCAGAGAGAGGTCACCGGATGAGTTTCGGTGAAACTGGAAAAGTTGTTTCAGGGGATACCATAAAGTCAAATTGGTCTTGGCACATGCCTGATAATTCTTCGAGGGTGCCAGAATCGTTCTGGAAACTTTTTGGAATTTTCTGGAATGAAAACCGGAAATGTTTCGGAGCTGCCGAAACCGCTTCAAATGCTTTTCGCAGATGAAATCACTAAACCGGAATTGTTCCGGCTTGCGTTGAAAATTATTTTGGTGGGTACTGGAATTGTTCTAAGCCCACATGAATATTTTCAGTTCGATCAGACGCTGAAAAATGTCGTCGTGAATAGTGAAAGTGTTTTTTGGATATTTGTGGAAAAACACCTTTTTTGGATATTTCCAAAAAGGCTTCTAGAAGGGATTGGGGAGCAAGCAAGCTCCACATGGGGGGGGGGGCAAGGGGTGGCCGGCCAAGGGTGGAGCTCCTCCATGGAGCTCCACATGGCACCCCTTTTTCCTTCTTATGTTTATTATGTGTGACATAAAGTGGGATATTTTGGTACTTGGAGTTACCATCCTACCCCTTGGTTTTCCTATAAATAAGAGGTGAGTGGGCAGCCCACTTCCTCATCCTTTGCTCTCATACACATGCTTTGCTTTGCAAGCTCTCTCTTCTCCCTCACACGAAAAGAGTTTTTCATAGAGCCGAAAGGCTGTCTAGGTTCCGGCAGGAACTAGTTCTGGACGGTGAAGCCCTGCCGGATAGATGACACCGTATGTGTGCAACTCTGTAGAGAGATCGTAGTTTCGGTCTTAGTTCGAGAGTGCCTCCCGAAGGGCTGTCCGTGTGACCGTCCGAGTTTCGAAGGTCCTCCCGAAGGGCTGTCCGAGTGACAGTCCAAGTTTTGGAGGTCCTCCCGAAGGGCTGTCCGCGACACCGTCCGGGGGACTGGGTGACCGCCTCCCGGAGGGCTGTCCGTGGGGCGGATGAGGGTATACATCCTCGCGGTTGGGAGGTTGTAAAATCCTAGCTGCGGGGATCTGCACCGCCGATCGTCATCGACTCTACTTCCGTTGCGCTACGAGTCGGTAACGAAAATGATCAAACCTTGTATGCAGTCTCCATAGTGGTCCTGGGCTGGTGCGTAGGTCGGAAAATTTTGTTTTCTGCTGCGTTACCCTACATCAACCACATCCTTCCTCTAGGTTGCATTGGTACTGTTTATTACTTCGTTGACAAAAAACAGAGGGGACGCTGATATACATGCAATCGGCCTCATTGTTCCCCTCCGAGGGATCCAATTATCCATCCATATCCGCGTTGAAATTTCATCTCCAATCCTCCGGATAAGGCCCTGAGTAAGCACATCACGCCCTTCAATGATTGCTCTCCAAACTTGAGAGGGTCGGTTCCCTAATTCAGCTGTAACTATGGATGAGTTGGGATAGTATATTGCCTTCAGAATTTGAGCACATAAAGACTCCGGCTGTTGTAACAATCTCCATACCTGACGTGCTAAAAGGGCAAGGTTGAACGGCTCAAAATCCCGAAAACCAAGCCCCCACCCCCCATAAACTTCGGTTGTGTCATTGTCTGCCATGAAACCCAATTTGGTTTACGCTTCCCTTCTTTGCTTCCCCACCAAAATTGCCTTATAAGTTTGTTCAAATGTTCACAAAGGCCCCGAGGGAGCTTAAAGCATGACATGGAATAGACCGGCACCGCTTGTGCCACTGATTTAACTAAAACTTCTTTTCCGGTTGAGGAAATAGTTTTTCTCTATCCATCCTTTCACCTTGCTCCATAGTCTGTCTTTAAGGTATTTGAAGGCCCCCATTTTTGAAGTACTGAAATCAGAGGGCATGCCGAGGTACCTGTCATTCAAAGTTTCATTAGGGACATTCAACAACCCCTTTATCTCACCTTTCACATTTGCTGGAAAACCCTTGCTAGAAAAAATTGTTGACTTTGATGGATTAATTCTCCGTCCAGATGTCTGACAATATGTTTCCAACAGGTTTGATACTTCATTTGCCCCTCCACCATTTGCTTTGAAGAACAGCAGGCTATCATCTGCAAACAAAAGATGATTAACATGTGGTGCCGACGGCGCCGCTTGTATCCCACCAATTTGAGATGATGAATTCACATTTTTTAAGAGGCACGAAAGTCCCTCCGCTGCCAACAAAAACAGGTAAGGGGAGATTGGATGTCCCTGCCGAATCCCCCTGCTAGGTTTGAAATCCTCCAACTTCTTCCCATTGAAGAGCACCGAAAAAGATACTGAGCTAACAAGGTTCATAACAATGTCCACCCATCTGTTAGAGAACCCAAGCTTGAGCATAATCTCCCTTAGATAGTCCCATTCAACTCTGTCGTACGCCTTCATCATGTCTAGCTTGAGAGCACAATGGCGATGCTTAACAGCCTTATTCCGCTTCATAAAGTGAAGACATTCATAAGCGACGATGATATTATCTGTAATCAAACGGACAGACACAAAAGCGGACTGCTCCGCTGAAATAGTCTCTGGCAAAACTTCCTTCAACCTGTTAGCAATAACTTTTGATGCTATCTACTGCGAGAGTAAAGCCAGATTTTTTACCTTTGGAATCAGTACTAGGTAAGTTTGGTTGATCCCTTCCGCACTCTCCTTCCCCTCCACAATCTTTAGAACAGCCTTTGTCACTTCTGCGCCACATATTCCCCAATGTTTCTGAAAAAAATGAGCTGGAAATCCGTCCGGTCCTGGCGCCTTTGATGGGAACATCTGGTACAGAGCACGTTTCACTTCCTCCGCCGTGTAGGCCACATCAAGTTCAAGCGCATCTCGTCTGTGACTCGTCTCGGGACTGAATTTAAAACTGCTTGCATGTTGTTACATCCCTCCGACGTATAGAGCTCCTTATAAAACTGAGTTGTCATTCCTTCCATCTCTTCCAAATTATATGTGACCATACGGTTTTGTTAGTGCCACAACACGTTTTTTCTTCCTTCTCATTGCCGCTCTTCTATGGAAATACCTCGTATTTTTATCTTCATAAGTTAACTAGTCCACCCTGGATCTCTGTTTTTCTAGTATCTCTTCTCTTTTATAAAGTTCTACCTACCTGTCCGTGACCTTGATCTCCATATGGCTCGGACCAACCCTCCCTGGAAAATCCTTCGGCATCTCCAATTGCCTCTTGAGTTTTTAAATTTCTCCTTTTACATATCCAAAAGTTTGCATGTCCCAGCTGCATAAGTGTTCGCCCAAATCTTACAGTTTCTCCTGTACTTCCGCCGGCGACCTACCGGTTGGTCTCTTTCCCCATTCGGTCCCAATGAACTGGGCTAACTATGGGTGTCTCTCCCACATCAATTCAAACTTGAAACTTTTCGGCTCTTTTCTTACTTCTTCTCTTGTGGACATTTTTGGAACTGTCGGTCCATGGCCCGACGTTGCAGAAGTAATGTTCTCTACCTCCGCCATAGGAAATAAGGCCGACCATGAAGGGTCTGCCACTGCACGATCTAGACGGACTCTCGTATAAGTGCCTCCCACCACCTTCTTTTCAAATGTCCACATCCTCCCTATGTAACCCAAGTCAGCAAGACCACAAATATCAAGCGCATCTCGGAAACCATCCATTTGTCCTTGGCTTCTTGGATTAAAACCATCATGTTCTGCTTGCACCAGGACCTCGTTGAAATCTCCAAAAGCTAGCCAAGGAAAGTTGGACAAACTTGCTATTGAGCACATCGTTTCCCATGTTTTGTGTCTGTCTGCCACTTGAGCTTCTCCGTAAACGCATGTAAGCCTCCATGGAGCAGGCCCTAGCTCGTCAATAGTTGCATCAATGTGATACCTAGAGTAACCAATAATCTCTAGCTTTATTACATCGTTCCAAAAAAAATTACAAGTCCACCACTTCTACCCGAGCTACCAACATTTATCAAAGCCAAACGACTGAGCTAAGATCTCGGCATGTGCCCTAGTAATCTGAGTTTCTACGAGGCATAGCACGGCCAGGGCAAATTTAGCCGTGAGATCACGGACCTCTCGAACTGTCGCGGGGTTGCCCATACCGCGACAGTTCCAACATAAAGCATTCATTGGGATGGGCGGTCCTCCATGCGGTAGGCCTCCGCATTTGTAAGATCGTTGTCCATCGGTTCCCCATCCAGGCCTTGCCTTCTGCGTTTAACTATTGGGTCCTTGCCTGGTGTTGATTGCCCACCATATGCGTTCGTGATGACCGATCCACCTTGTCCACCACCTTGCCTGCAAGATTTGGTACTGCGTGTCCTCTTACATTAAATGTCCCGTCCGCCGACATGAGTCCATATCTTTTTCTCCCTGGCCAGGAGGTACAGTTTGAGTGATGTCCATATCTTTTTCTTCCATTCATGTTTCCTCTTCCTCGGCTTCTCCCTCTAGCCCCCCTTACATCCTCCCGAGCTTCAAAAGGTCTGCTCGGTGGTGGTTCGGGTGTCCATAGCAGACAGTCTCCCTAATCACATGTCCTCGGATCATGAATCCCGTCTCCACATTCTTCCACAGTATGTCCCATTAGTCCGCAAAAGTAACAAAAGTCAGGAAGTTTTTCATAGTACACTTTGTACCTCTTGCTTTCCTTAAGCGCGTGATCAGAACAAAACGGACCAGAGGCTTATCCACACCGAGGTGAACCCTAGCCCGAAGTGTACTTACTGGGTTAATGTTTCCTTCCTTGACCACCACTATGATCGGAGGCCCTCCAACTTTCTTAGCCACCTTCTCAGCCAGTCCTTCTTCACTATCAAACCGTCCGGTAAGCCCTTGATTCTAGCCCACACCGGGATTTTGTTAAGTTTGTACTCCATTACGTCTGAAAAACCATCGTATTCCTGAATCACCACCGGCTGTCTATGAAACAACCAAGGTCCTCCATCCATTATCCTTTTCCAGTCCCCAAGGCAATGGCATTGAACTGTGAACAAGTTTGGTCCTTTGATACTAAAAGTCACACCCTTCGCCGCTGACCACGCGTTCCGCATCTGATTCAGGAGAGCGGCATGACCAAAAGGTCTAGTTATATGAACTCGAAAAATCCCTAGCCAACACACATCCTTAATAAGATCATCAACTTCTTCAGAGAAATCAAGATCCTCCTCTTCTTCCCCGTGCAGTCGCATACCTGCAAATTGATCCTCCAGATCACGCTCAAGGCCATAAGCACCCCAATCCTCCTCCTCCTTGAAATCCTCCAGTTCTGCCTCCTCCCGATTCCGATCATGTTTCTCGTGCGTAACAGCCCCTGACGAGGCTGGATCGATCAACACTTCTCCCATCACGGTTTCTCCCTCCCTGTCATCCAGTACCGATCCAGCTGTCTTCCTCCCCTCGCTACCCCCCTTCTCCTCGAGCGTAGCGCGAACATGAAGTGGAGCCGCCATGCGGACCTCTTAAGATTCGCGGTTGGTAGGTTGACCACCCATCGCCGGCGAGGGGGGGCGGCGGGCAGGTTTTTACGTGGAATCCGGGCAAGAACGCTGGAGGTAGATGGGTACCCTAGCGAAACCCTAGGGGAGATAACCCTATCTCGGGAGGGGAGGTTTTTATGTGGACTCCGGGCAGATACAACACTCGTGCAAATGGAACCAACTAGCGGGCAAAGGTATAGCTGCTGCAAGCCCTACCGCTGTGTCGCCTCAAGGAATACTAGTGGGCCGGCCCACTAGCATGTTTGTTCGTTTATTCACTCGGTTTCATTCATTTTCTTTGTTTTGCCTTTTCTTTTTTTACCTCTATTTATATCTTCAAACAATACTAAATACATGCATTTCAAACCCAATGACTTATGAATTTTGAAAGCATTCATCGTGCATTTCAAAAATATTCATGTATAGGGAAAAAATGTTCATTCAACTTTTAGAAAATATTTGTACCATTCACGAAACAAGGTTAGTGACATTTCAGAAATTATCCCGTGTTTCAAAAGCTATGTTTAACGTGTATTTAAACATGATTAACATTTTGTCAAAACAATGTTCAAACTTATATTTTGAAAAAAAAATGTAGAAAAATCATTTAATTTAAATAAAAAAATTGTACTCCTCTGTCCCAAAATTAGTGTCTCAACTTTAGTAGTACAAAGTTAGTACAAAGTTGAGACACTTATTTTGGGACGGAGAGAGTATCATTCTAAAAAATGTTCAACTTGTAATGAAAAAGATGTTAACATGTATTCAACATAGTATACATGCATTAAAAGGGCAAAGAAAAAGAGTAAACCGAAGAAAACCAACTTAAAATGTAGAAAAAGGAAAAAGTGTATGAAAGGTTCTAAACCGATATGTACCTGTCTGTAGACCCAACCCAAAACTTGTTTAATGGATCGGCCCAATAAGACATGCGGGCCCCGAATGCTAGAGTTAAGGCCAGGCTACTCTCGCAATAAGTAAGATATAACCCTGTCATCGACCTACACCCACGAAATAGTCCGCTTGGAAAGCGAGCCGGACCTCATTGTCTGCACGAGCGCAAGACCAATGAAGTCTGGGTCTGCAAGATTCAATTCTTTTCTTCCATGCTCATAGACATTGTTAGGGCTATGTGTGACCCGTACGATTCTTAATAGGAATCGACTACAATAGGCGGCTATCGGGTCAACCCAACACTATAGGTGAGCTCATTTTTTTCCTGTAGTTTTTCTTTTTAGTTTTTGTACTATTTCAAGGACCATTACCCTTGATTTTTCTTTGATTTTTCGCCGAGGTTTTTCCATTTTACTTTACTTTTCTCTTCGGTTTTCTTTGTTTTTCCTTAGGCTTATGTTGGTTTTCTTTGTATTTTATTTTATTTTTTCATCAACCTATATCTAGTTTTATTTCAGACCTATTTCAAAACTTCCGCAAGCATCAGAACATTTTTAATACACATTCAACAATTTTCAAATACATGATTAACATTATTTTCAAAATTATATGTTTTGATGCCTACTTTTTTCATATACATCTATAACACTCTTTTATTTATATTTAACATTTTAAAATACACATTGTCACATTTTTCAAATACTTGTTTTTAAATTTTTTGAATACATATTGAAACATTTTTCTACTATAGGAAACTTTTTTATAAACTGTGAGAACATTTTTATACATTGGGTAAACATCCTTTTTCAATGTCACAAACATTTTGTTTGAAACACGTGAACCTATTTTGAAAATGCAATGTACATTTTTCTGATGGTATGAAATCTATATTTTTTGAATTACATGAATATATTTTACATTGTATAACATTTTGAAAAGAACATGACGTGCATTTCATGAAACGCCTGTAGTTTTTTGTAAAGTCACATTTTCTTTGAATGGTACAAACTTTTCTTCAAAGGTTGAGCGAACATTTATTTACACTATATTTACAGTTTGTAATGTGTGGTGAATTATTTTTCAAAACAATTAATCAAAATATATATTTTTTATTTTTTTTAGAAAAGGAGGTTAAACCCCCGGCCTCTGCATCAATTGATGCATGCAGCCATCTTTATTAATTATTCCACTAAGGTCTGACAAGAACATACATCAAGCCACCCGAAGCCTCCACTCACACCTACAAACTTGATAATGTGGAGTGCTCTCACTCCCCATATCTATAACCGATGTCGTCGCCGATCCATCCATATAACGTATCGGAACGAACAACCGGTGCAGCAGACCTAAAGCGTACACCACATGCACACGTTTTAGAAGCCGCCATCATCATCGAACCGCTGTCCCATCTTCAAGAGAGAAATCCGCATCATCCTTGCCAGTCCGGCCATCCGTCGACGCCACCACGGCGCCCAACGACTCCACCGCCCTGCGCTCGTCCATCCCGACGCGGAGACTCTGGAAGATCTGTCGTGCGTAGCACCTGCCGACCAGGCATGGCACAGCGTAGCACCTGTCGGCCAGGCATGACTTGACATCTCCACCGAAGCTCCGTTCAAGACGAAGCCGCTCCGCCTCTTGCCTCTGTCATCCAGCGCTGCTCCACAAACGATGCTCCCAAGAGAGAAACGACACCGTAGTGCCGCCATCGTCCGATCTGGAACACCAGATCCTAGGGTTTCCCCAAGAGCAGCACGAGTGGGTTGACAGTAGTTACTCGACGATGCCTTCATCAAGGTAACGGCGTAGAACGCCGCCATCGCCTGCCGTTGGCTCGGTTTTCACCGGCAACCATGTCTCTCCGACCCGCAGCCGGGACTAGATGATGGATCTCGAGATCCGGCCACCCAGCCTCAGGCCGACCACCTCCGACGGAAGAGGTGACCACCATCGCCGGCTGCACCGGCCAGAACAAATCTGACCGGAGGTGCCGCCAAGCAGCCCACCAGGCCCTCCACGCCGCTGCCGATCCGAAGCCGGAGAACGCGCCGCCGCAGCAGAAGTCGCCGCCGCCCGAACGAGGAAAGCCGCCGCCCGTGACGGGCTGCCCGACGCGCCGCAGTCGCCCTCACCCATGGCAGGGCTAGCCACCGCCGCCGCCGTCGGATCTGCTGCGCCCCCACACGCGCAAGGGCTCCGCAGCCATCTTTCTCATTCGTTGGCAGCTGATTGATACACTTTCAAAATATATGTATTTCGTTTTCTTAGTAAACAAAAAATAGAAAACAAATATACCGGTTACGTCAACATGATGAGCCCAAGTGGATACTAGGCTGGCTCTGTACCGGCTCCCTGCAAACGACCCACGCATATGAGTACGAGCACACGTATGAAGTATTTTTCAAACAAAAACGTATCAATCAGCTGCCAAAGAATGAGAAATCAGTGAAAGCTAGCGAACATTCTATGTGTTGCTAGATCGATGAAAATATATTTTATTTTCCGGTTTTGCTAATGGGCCTGAAATAAAAGGTTTTCTTAAGTCAAATTCTTTTTCTCTAGCCTGTTACATTCCATGTAAAAAGGCTATTGGCTGCCTGGAGCAGTCTACACGCAAAAGGCCTGGCCTGATCGGTAAATTATTACGAAATATGTTTATGCGTGTGTTGTGTGTGCTCAGACACCGTTTATGTTTTTGTGTACATGTGTTGGTGTGTGTTCCCGCACACACGTTCCCATGTGTTTTGTGAGTGTGTGCGTGTATGTGCATGTGAGGTGACATCATTGATATGAGATGTAAACCAATTTCAGTGGGTTAAGAGACGATTTATTGTCAAAATTCTTAGTTTGTGGACCTGCGGCACTGCTAAATGTGGAGTGCTCCTCTGACTTTATGCCTTCGCGATTAGGGATGGCAATGAGTATCCATTATCCATGTACCCTGCGGGTAAAAAACCCTATTAGGGTAAGGGTATGGGACAAAAATTTACCCATGGACACATAAACAGGAAAATCTGAAACCCATCGGGTAGAGTGGGTACGGGTATGAGATCATGTAACCCATACCCACATACCCATGTACTCATATAAATCTATGTAAAGTCAAAATTATATCTACAATCTACACCATGTCAAGAATTTGTGAACTGAAAGTGTATGCCTATGTGTTGTTGTTTATGACTATATGATGTTGTTTATAAATATGTGTTGTTGTTATAATCTATTTTTGTAAACATATGATATGATGCAGTTTATAACTATAAGTTGTTCAAATTGATGTTTTGCAAATATGGGTAAGATTACCCGCGGGTACCTGTCTACCCTGTCGGGTAACGGGTATGGAAAAAAATTGTACCCGTTGACAGATATGGGTAAGGGTGATGGGTAAGCTCAGACGGGACGGGTAAGGGTATTGGAAGGCTCCACCCGTATCCATACCCTGCAGGTGCCATCCTTATTCGCGATGACTACATCTCACTATAAAGCAAGATATATTGTACGCTCGCCTAAACTTTTTCTTCACGTGTAGCTACTGGGCCGACCCATTTCGTCTCTTTCTTCCTTGTTTTTGAATAATTCCCTCGCTCCCTTGCTTCTTCCCATTTATTGTTTTCTTTTATTTTTTGTTTTGCTTAACTCTATTTTTTCACAGGTTTTGTTCAGTTTTTCTTTGTATTTTCATTGGCTTTCTTTGTTTCTTTCATGGTTTTCATTGTTTTTTTCTTCTTTGTTCGCTTTTTTTTCGTTATCGGTTTTCACAGGTTTTTTTTGCTTTTTTCCTTTCTACACTTTTCTTTGTTTCTTTTCTTGATTTTTATTGGTTTCTTTGTTTTTTTAATCTCTTTCTCGTTTTTTTCATTCTTTTGCATTGGTTTTCTTTGGTTTCTACATTTGTCTTGTTTTCATTGTTTTTTCTCGATTTTATTGGTTTTTATCGATTTTCTTTGTTTATTTGTCGCATTCATCGGATGGATTTTGTTCAACACATCTCAACTTTTTTCAGTATGCATTCAACACTTTTCGTTTTCATCAGGAAAATATTTTGTGTATATGTTTAACATTTTCAAATATGTGATTATATTTCTGAAATTATATTTTTTATGTCTACTTTATTCCATACACATTGTACATTTTTGGTAAGTATCTAATACATTTTTATAATGCACATTTAAGATAATTGAAATACGAGATTAATATTTTTAATACAAGAAAAATACATGATGACCTTTTTTTAATGGCAATAAACATTTATTCACACACAACGTACATTTGTTTATATAATAGAGACATCTTCATCTACATGTTTAACATTATTTAAATACATAACTATTTTACAAAAAGAGTTATTTGATGTCAATTTTTTTTCAATGCACTATACATTTTTTATGTACATTAGGAACATTTTCTATACACGTTTAAAAAACACTCATACACATTGTTTTTTTTTGTATGCATGAAAAACATTTCTCTATACAAATTTAAATTCTTCGAATGGTTTATTTACATTTTTTTAATAATTTAATAACATTTGTCAAATGTATAATTAATATTTTTAAAATATATGATCAATTTTTTAAGACAGATTATATATTTTTTGTATGCATGACAAACATTGTTTTCTATCCAAAATTAACATTTTTTTCCAAACGTTTTATGTAAAGTTTTAATAATATATATAACATTTAGAAGTATAAATAAAATTGGAAAGAAAACTAAAAAATGAAAACAAATTAGAAAGAAACGAGGTTGTGGCCTCCGGCACGGCGGGCTGTCCCAGTGTCGCGCTCGCCCAGGCGAGACTGCCCTACCTCTCGTTATAAGCGAGATATAGGCGCGCCCCTATGCCTCTGGCCCAAGGATAGTAGGACATCGCCTACAGCCCCCCATATATGGTATGTCACGGCCAAGGCCCAGTAATTAAAGCGCCAACATGTGACATTGTATCACCAACATAGTACATACAGCGATCCATGTTGAAAATTTGCCCACATAAGTATGGGTTAATCAGCACACAACACCAAATCACACCGCAATAGGCCCACCAAAACACCATATTATAAATAAATAAAAACACACTTCATCACCCCCCCCCCCCTCTCCCCGCCAAACCAAATACTCCCTTAGTTTTATTATATAAGGTGTATTTTTTAGAAGTCAAATTCCTTTAATTTTGATCAAATTTAGAGCGAAAAATATCGACAGCCACAATACTAAATAAATAAAATATAAAAATTAATCTCATGATGAAACTGATTTGATATTTTGAATATTGATATATTTTCCTATAAATTTGGGCAAAGTTAAATAGGTTTGACTTTTCTAAGAACTAATACACATTATATTTTGAAATAAAAGGGATTTTTATTTGTGGAAACCCAATGACACCAACGTAGTAATGTGTGGCATCCAACCCTTCTAGTTTAGGTATAATTTTGGGAATGCTCTTAACCTCCCTAAACGATGATGTATCTGGTATACATACTTTCCCATGTCGTGAGGGCATCTCCAACACCGGTCCAACCTCAAACTGTCCGCATACGTCCTGACTACGTTGTCGGACCCCGAAGTCATCCAACACCGACCCTCATCCGTCCGCGGAGCAGTCCGGACCATGTTTTTCTCGCAAACCGGAACCAAATGTGTGTGTGTGTGTGTGTGTGTGTGTGTGTGTGTGTGTGTGTGTGACGCCCCCGATCTCGACCGTACGCTAATCAAACACGCAATGCGTACGACCAAGATTAGGGACTCACTGATGGATATCACAACACAACACTAGACACAAATTAAAGTCATACAACTTCATATTACAAGCCAGGGGCCTCGAGGGCTCGAATACAAAGCTCGACAAGCACGAGTCAGCGGAAGCAAATATATCTGAGTACAGACATAAGTTAGACAAGTTTTGCCTTAAGAAGGCTAGCACAAACATAAGCAGCGGATCGAAAGAGGCGAGGCCTCCTGCCTGGGAACCTCCTAACTACTCCTGAGCGTCGGCGTTCTCCACGTAGTAGTAGGCTCCAGCGGTGGTGTAGTAGTCATCTCCGGCGTACTCCATCTCCTGGGCTCCATCGTCTGAACGCGGCATCGTATCGAGGGGGGAAAGGGAAGCAAAGCAGCGGTGAGTACTCATCCATAGTACTCGCAAGACTGACATCAAAACTATGCTAAGTATGTATCATTATCAAGGGGAGGGGTTATATCTGGACTGACTGCAAAAGGCAAGAATAGGGAGAAGGCCTAGTCCTATCGAAGACTAGCATCTTCACCATCTTGCAGCATTAGAAGAGAGTAGAGTGTTACCTCAAATATAGTCATATTGTTGTAGCAATTTTATTAAGTAACCACGCCCAGAGATTCTTCCTCAACTCCCTGCGAGGAAGCAATCTCGGAGCCACATTCATTTTAATTTAAAGTCACAATTATAGTTGTATAAGGTCAAGGTACAACTCCAAGTCGTCCTTTTACCGTGGACACGGCTATTCGAATAGATTAATCATCCCTGCAGGGGTGCACCGCATCTCCAACACGCCTGATCACCTCCGGCCGGACACACTTTCCTGGGTCATGCCCGGCCTCGGGATAGCAGCACGTCGTCGCCCCACCTAGGCTCAACGAAGAGGCCAGCCCGCCGGTCTAAATCCTAAGCGCGCAGGTTCGTGGGCCCACTTGCCCTTGCACTCCTGCACGATGCGTACGTGGCCGAAAACAGACCTAGTACACTCCAGTCCAAGAGCTGTACCGTCCAGTCCAATCCGTCGCGCGCCGCTCCATTGCCGACGTCCGAAGAGCTTCGGCTGATACAACGACGCTGAGTTCCCATAACTTTCCCACGCGATGGTTTGGTGCGCAATAAGGCCAACGACCAACTCAGATTAAATATCCAACCCATTAGCATTTTATTAATGCGGGGCAAGCGCGACCCTCAAAGTGCGGTCCCGTCACCCCGACTCGAGGATGTGTGGCAAGGGCCTCTCCTGCCCGTCCACGCCTCAACATAATCCTTTGGATGCCTTACCGGCGCATCCCACCACATCTCACACACGGGTACCCTTGGGGCCGACCCGTCTCAAGACTGTCGGGAACTCAGGTCCACCTCAACCAGGGTGGTACCGCCTGTCCCTCTAGTCTCGTCTTCACATGTTAACAAAATCAAGTTGAGGTAATTGTGTGTTTATACACCAAGTGGAAATCCGAGGAATCACCCTCGATGGATCCCACTCGAGGTATGTGTATGACAAGAGTCGCTATCGATAAATGGGAAGGAGGAATCACCCTCGATACCCATGACCGAGTAGCTACGCTACAGAATTAACACCGGGAGTGCTAAGCGAGGTATCACCCTCGGCACTCGGTAGTAGCTCTGTAGTACCATACTTAAGGGGTGTGCGGTGATGTGAGGGGCTGGCTCGTCGGTCGGTTGACCGTGTCTTCGGGTCTTCGAGTCGTCGATGAAGAAGCAGGGGCAACTGGGACTAAGGGGTCACTGGGGGTTCATTGATCAACCTATACTAAGCAGTTGATATGATTGCAGGTATAGTATCAATTTATCAAAAACAGGCTATGCATCAGAATAGGAGCTAACTAATACAGTAGCAAAATCTAATGCAAGAAATGAGAGGAAAAGAAATAGGCGATATCGGAATGCTCAAGGGGGGTTGCTTGCCTTGCTTCTCTGCGGCAAAGGACTGATCGTCGGTGGTGTAGTCGTACCCGGCAGCACCGTCAGTCTCGGAGTCTACCGGAGAGAAGAGGGGGGAAGAAACAATAAATATAAAGCAGACAAATGCATCACGATGCATGACATGACAATATGTAGAGCTAGGTATGCACTAACGCAGTACTACACGTTGCAGACAGAGCGGGAGAATATCTTACGATATTTCCCAGGTCTTTGGATTTACCGGACAGACGATCCGGAGGGGAAAAGTTCCATGTTTGCTATGCCAGGAGCATGTGACGGACGAACGGATGGCATATTCAGATTCGTGGGATTTTTCTGATCAACTTTCATGTATAAAACTTTTTCATCTGAGCTACGGATTATTTTCTATTAATTTTTAAAGTTTTAATCATTTTCTGGAATTATTTCTATTTATTAAAATCAACATTATCCAGAACAGCGCAGGTGACGTCAGCATGACATCATCCTGATGTCATCAGTCAACGGGACGGCTGGCCAGGTCAAACCTGACATGTGGGGGCCACATGTCATAGACTCAGCTCTATTTCAGATTTTTAATTAAACTAAACAGAGTTAATTAGTGAGTGGGGCCACATGTCAGTGAGACATTTAGAGCTAAATTAATTATTTTCACTAATCTAATTACTAAATTAATTAACTGACAGGGCTGGCCCACTGTCATAGGCACAGGGGCTTGAGGCCCCACATGTCAGTGACTGGGTTGTGCCCAGTCAGCCAGTTGACCAAGTCAACTGGTCAACTGGGTCGCCCTGGCCCACTGGCCAGTGTCACTCGCGGTGGCCCCGGTCGGCCAGGTCAGTGGCGGCGCCGACTGGCCACCGGAACAGCTCCGGCGAGCTCCCGAAATGGCGGGGAGGCTTGGAAATGGCCCACAGGGCACCAAATCGAGCGCGGTCGGTGGCGTTCGAAAGCTAAGGCTGCCGCCGTTCCATTCCGTATTTCGGCACGAGCTACGGTGGCCTGTGGAGGGAGCAACGTCGACGGTGGCGGAAGGCATCGTCGGGCGAGCTCGGGCGCGTGCATACAGAGAGCAAAACGAGCGGGGCTAGCGCGGGATCGGTTCTACGCGACGCGGCGAGCGCATTGGCTGCACGCCCGGGACCATTTGGTCACCGGAGGCTCGTCGGCGACGAGCTCAGGCGGAGGAGCGTTCGGGCGCCTGTCGTGGACGGCGCTAGGAGGCACGAGCAGGCGCGTGCGTGTGTGTGTTGTGCTCCTGGGAGCACCAGGAGCACGGTGTTGCGCTCAGGCGAGCACGACAGCGACGGTGGCGACGACCACGAGCTCAAAGGCGGCGGCCGGAGCTCGGGTGCGGTGGAAGCTAGCTACGGCAGCCTAGGGGAGCAACCAGAGGAAGAGGAGGACGCCGGGGAGCTCACTTGCGGTGATGGGAAGGCCCGATGTAGCGGTGGTGCGGTGCAGACGTCGGATCGACGGCGGCGAGCTTCGGGTCCAGAGGAAGAAGAAGGGTCGATGGCGATGGCGCAGGGCTCCAGGGGCTTGGTCCAGTGGTGGAGGAGGAGGGGCTCGTCGTGGCGGTTCTTCTAGACATGCTACGGAGGCGGGGGAGGGGCTGTGGCCACGAGCTTAGCCGGGCGCGGCCATGGCTGCGCTCGGTAGGGAGTGGGGAGAGCGAGGGAGAGGGGGAGAGGCGAAGCAGAGACGAATGGCGAAGGTGGTCAGGGGGGACAGCTCGGGGCGAGGCTTATCCCCTCGCCCACCTGCTCCCGTCGGCGTGGCGAACGGCGACGGCGCGGCGCGGCTCTGTCCACGGCGGGAGCGACACGGAGGGGAAGAAGGACGGCGGGCAGGTGGGAGTGGGCTGGGCCAGCGCGGCCCAGTCGCTAGGTAAGTGGGCTTCTGCCCTTTTTCTTTTGTTTCTTTTCTGTTTTCTTTTTAAATCTTTCTGTTTTGAAATAGTTTTAGGACTAAATGACTTTTTAAAAATATGGGATAGGGCCCAATATTTGCCATGCAATATTTGGTACTGCCACAAAAAGTTTGGGGCCCTTTTGAAAAGTTTGGAAATTTTTATAATTCAGAAGTCAATTAAATAATTGTTTTGGCCTCTGTTATAAAAGCTTTAGAGGCACCAAACCAATTGATAAAATGGTGGTAACAATTTTGGAATAGCTTAGGGAATATTTGCAACCCAAGCATGATTTTTAATTTGAAGTTTGCAAAACTTCCAAAACCACCTTTCAAATGAATTTTGAATTGGATAAGAATTTGAATCAGGGTTGATTCCAACAGTGATCATCATTGGATTAGCAAAAATAATTAAGCTTGATCAAGTTCATTACTGTAGCTTAATTACAATCATTACTGTAGCTTAAACCCAGGGTGTCACAGTGTGTGTGGGGGGGGGGAGGGGGCTTTGCAGGAGTCCGGCCACGAGACATGTTGGACTCTTACACCCATGTCCCACCTAAAAGGAAGGCAGAACCCGCGCTTTTGTAGCGTCTCGCACTGTTTTCGCGCCAAAATCCCCCCCCCCCCCCCACTCTCTTATTCCATCTTGCCGCTCTCCATCTAATTCCCGCCCTTTTCACCCACTTTCTTCTTTGCTCCCGCCACCGATGCATGGAAGCGGATGAAAACCTGCTGGAGATGGAGGTGGTGGAGGTGCAGGACGATCCGAGCATCACGCTCGCCCAGAAGATCAACTCGGCGACGTGGCAAATTCGCCGCGTCAAAGCGAAGGCCGCAAAGGAGGAAAAGCTCAAGAAGTGGAAGGCCGGCGGACGGCGTGTTGATGGTGTCCGTGGGGGTGGGTGTTGTCACGCCCAAGATGCGATCCTATCCTTATTTTGGCACGAGGGCCTCGACAGGGATAGAAGCGCATCTCGTCGTTTCGCAAGAATGGATATCATTACAAGTACATGGAAAGAAGACATGAGTATATGGAATTGGCTTACACTCGCCACAAGCTACATCAATATCACATCAATACAACAACATATCCAAACATCATACAGAAGAGCAGGGTCCGACTACAGACGAAAACAAACGATAAAATGACATCCATCCTTGCTATCCCAGGCTGCCGCCTGGAACCCATCCTAGATCGATGATGAAGAAGAAGAAGAACTCCAAATCAAACAAAGCATCGCGGTCACGTCATATCATCGCATTACCTGTACCTGCAACTGTTGTTGTAGTAATCTATGAGCCACGGGGACTCAGCAATCTCATTTCCAAGGGTATCAAGACTATTAAAGCTTAATGGGTGAGGTATGGTTAAGTGGTGAGGCTGCAGCAAGCACTAAGCATTTATTTGAGTGGCTAACTTACGAGTACAAGAATAAAGGGGGATGATTGTCGAATAAACGGACGTGAACTAGTAATGATCCCTAAGGGATCCTGAACACCTACTTACGTCAAACATAACCCCACCGTGTTCTCTCTCGGATAAGGACTCACGAGAAGAGACAGTCACGGTTACGCACACGGTTGGTGTATTTTATTTGAGTTTACTTCAAGTTTGCTATGACCGGGTGTTAAACAAAGTTTCCAAGTTGCCACATAACCGCGGGCACGGCTTTCCGAAAGATTTAACCCTGCAGGGGTGCTACAACTCATCCATCACAAACTAACCACACGCAGCAGGAATAACCTCGACCACGAATCTCGTGATCTTCCTAGGCAATTCCACTGGAAAACCGCAACCTCGAGATAGCCCGAAGCATAATCGGAATTCCTCGCACAAGACGTTCGAGAAAGGTAAAACAAGTCCAGCAAGACCGCCCGGCGTGTCGACGATCCCGATAGGAGCCGCGTATCTCGTTCTCAGGACACGACGGATTGTCCAAACTTCCAGTAGGCCAATCACAGAGTTGCCCCTGGCGGCCACCGGCGGTTGATAGGTTTGGACCAACACTCATCAGGAGCACTGGCCCGGGGGTTGATTAATTATCCACGGGGTCCGGAAAGTCCCTATGCAATTTTATTAGTTATTAGGCAAATGTAGTACCAATGTTGGGCCTTGCCAGACAAGTTTTATCCTAAAACGAAAATCAAGGGGGTCCCCATAACAACCCCGAGCATGTTAGGAGCGCTCAATTATGGAACATAACACCGGTACACAAGTAACTAGGGCGGCAAGAGTGGAACAAAACACCGAGCAAAAGGCCGAGCCTTCCACCCTTTACCAAGTATATATATGCATTAAATTAAATAGCAATAATATTGTGATATAACAAAAGGATATCCATGTTGACACATGGAAACATTGCACCTGCAACTAGCAACGCTATAAGAAGGGATGAGCAAGCAGTAACATAGCCAAATAATGTTTTGCTGGGATGTGGAGAGGTTAGAGGCTTTTCATGGCAATTTGGGAGGCTTGACATACAAGTGGTAGGTAGCGAGACAGCGATAGAAACGAGACATCTAGCATGACAATGATAATGGTATCCAGGGAAATGATCATCTTGCCTGAGATCCCGCATGGAAGAAGAACGAATCCATGAAGAAGACGAGCCAACGTAGTCGAACGAATCCTCACACTCCGAACGCTTTCGGAACTCTATCGAGAAGAAGCAATCCGGAACAAACAATCAACACACGATACACCACAAGATATGCATGACATGATGCTCTTCTAATATGATGCATGTTATGCATGACATGGCAAGCACAACAATCAACTTCTACACATTAAGTGAAGCTCAATATGCAACGAGTTGCATATTGACGAAACTCCACATTCGAATATTTAGTTCACTCTTGTTTAGGTACACGACAATATTAAATGTTGTTGAACATGGAAAGAGATGAAGCGTAAGTAAACTACACATCTAGGCAAGTTTAAATGAGGCCGGAAACAACATATAGCATTTCCGTAACGACCCCATATGTTAATTTCGAAATTGGTCCATATCTGAACTAATCATGTTTTATATTTGTTAAACAGGGAAATAAAGTGCACAATGCAATTCTACATGTCATTCTAGTCGATTTACATATATGGAACATCTCAAACGGAGCTACGGTCTAAAAGATATGACAATCACAAGATTATATGCCATGAATGCAAAATGCATGAAAATGACAAACACAAACATTTCAAATCATGAATGCAGCAAGATATTATGATACTACATGAGATTCGAGTCAAGTTACATATGCAACATGTTCAAAACGGAGCTACGGTTCAACCACAACAACCAATACAAGTTTTATTGAAATCTGCCCAAAACAGCAACATAGCATATTGCACACATGAAAACAACAAGTTACAAGATTCTAAAATGCACAAACTAAGCATGGGGCAGTAGCATATGACATACACTTCATTTCATCTTCACATATCATACTGAAAAGAGGCATGGATCACATGGTAGGAAGCTCACAACATGGCAACAAAATATAGCAGATTAGGACTTAGTGAAAATAACAGTTTTAGCATAGCAGTTTTCACGAAGGCATATGGGCAGCAGCAAAACTATATGCTACAGGGCATATTATGGCATGAAAATTAACAGCATAGTAGAGATCATGATGCACTACAATTCATACCATGGTGGCAAGGTCTAATTATGCATAGGTTCATGGCTAGCATCATCACAACATGGCATTATGAAGAAAACAGATTCTCAGACTTAGTGAAAATTAGGGTAGACATGTGCAGCAGTTTTTAACAGATTGACATATTGGACAGCAGGTTTAATTATGATGCAAAATCTATTCATGCAAACTATTGACACAACATGATAGAGCATAACATGCTTAACAAAAGACTCCATGGTGGCATCACCAAAAGACTCCTAGAACACTAGCAAATCAAATGGCAAGACAGCAACAAGATAACAGATTTCCAGACTTAGAAATATTTTGGACCCTCAAAACATCAGATTTTTATAGCATGTTGGCAACAAGAAAACAACACCTAAACATGCATTTCTATAGCAACCAAAAAGACCAGGGCCTAGCACACATGTCCAAGGGCATATCTCATATTCAAAATTATTTCATATGATGCACGGATTAAATCCCACAAAATAGACAAACGGGCATCATGGCAAAATGACATGCACACGAACTTCCTCCAATGACAAAACTAAACGCACAGTTAAATTCTATGGATTTTTCTACCCCGAAAACATATACAATATGCCTAGGTTCATGTAGGGAAATATGTCACAATTAATTATGCAAGTTTATGGCCTAATCCCCTTTTAGCAATTATAAATGCAAGTTAAATGCAAATATTACACTGAACCAGTTTGTCATGCATGAAAATGCGATGCCGATAATATGAACATTTTTAATATATTGTTGGATTAATTCCAATGCATGGTTAAATAAATATGACAATGCAAATTAATGGCAATTATGCAAAATGATTCAAAACAGCGAGCTTAGGTATTTTTATTTTTATCATGGATGAAAACGTCATATTCATAATCTATGCATTTTTCTCAGCAGTTTTCATATACAAAACATTTTATTTAGACGCTCGGTTATTTAACTATTAACATATTAAAAACATGCAATTTACTGCAATTAAAAAAAACGCAACGGGCCTAACAGAAAAAAAAAAAGAAATCGGCGCAGGGGGGCTGCTCACCTCGTGGGCCTTGGCCCATTCGGTGAGGCGAGGCAGAGGCGGGGGCAGGCCTAGCGAGGCCCACGCGGCGCTCGGACGTCCTCGTCCTCCCGCTCGCACAGGAAGCAGCGACGGTGGATGGCGGGCAACGGGCGGGGCTCGGCAAGGTCGAGGACTCCGGGGCGCTGATCAGGGCGGAATGGATCGGGGACGAGCGGATCCGGGCGCAGCCTGTCCGGATCTGGCCGGAGATGGGGCCGGCGGCGAGCTACGGGGCCATCGGCGCGGCTCCATGACGGGGCGAGCTCGGGCGGATGCAGGTCCTTCTGGAAACGGTGATGGCGCAGAGGAGGCGGTGGCGACGTGCAGCGGCGGAGATCCGGCAGCTCTGCTCGCCGGCAGCGGCCGGGGGCGGGGCCAGGGCTCGGGTCCATGGGGCCACGGCGAGAGGAGCTCGCGGGAGCGCTCGGGAGGAAGCCGGGGGGAGGGAGCTAGCGGGCGCTGCGGGCTCCTCGGCCCGGATCGGGCCCGGGACGGGCCAGATCTGGGCCCGGCGCGCCGCGGCGAGGTGGGGAAGCAGGGGCGGACAGGTGGCGGGCGCGGGTTGGCCAGGAGGGGCTGTGCGGCGGCGCTGGTGGCGGCTCGGCCAGCGGCTGAGCGCCAAGTGGCGGCGTAGGTGCGGCTGGCGGTGGAATTCGAGGTGGGGAGGCAGCTGGTTGCGCGGATCCCGAGGAGGAGGGAGGTGGAGGCTATTTTTGGGCAGGGGAAGCTTCTATATATAGCAAGGGGGGCCTAGGGTTTAGGGTTTGGGGCCGTCTTGGACCGTACGATCGCAATCGAATGGCTCCGGTCGAGGGTAGGTTTAGGTGGGCTGCGGTGGGCTGTGTAGAGTGGTTGGGCTGAGAAGAGAGGGAGAATGTGGCCCGTGACAGAGTTTTTAAAACACCGAAACATCCGACAATTAACCGATGACGGTGCCGCTACGATCGACCGTTCGGGTATCAAACGAACTCTGATTGCGACGAAACTTGGCAGGCGGTCTACCTACAATAAAACAAGACCGCATGCCAACTTTTGACCCAAACCGAGAAAGTTCTATACGCACTTTTAAAAACAATATCTTGACGGTGCCGTGGGCGCGTGCGTGTGTGGTAGGACTCGAAACGGACAACGACACGAACTGAGAGAACCGACGAACACGAACGGATGCAAGTTTTCGAAAATGAGAGATGATGGTATGCAGATGATGCGAATGATGCGATGATGAATGCAACAACGTAACGAATCACATGACGAGAATGGAAATAAAAGGGGAATCTTCTGGAGCGTCGGTTCCGGGCTGTTACAGGCGTGATGGCGCGTACATGATGGAGGTCGTGGCCAGGGTCGCGGACATGATGGAGGTCGTGGCCAGGGCCGCGGATCCCCGATGGTGTCGCCTACCGTCCAGACGCCTCCATGGCCGGTGCACTACAAGGCTCCATACTACTACGTCGCCAAGCAGCTTGGTAGGCAGTCCACAACAATTGTCGTGGGGCAAGTGCCTTACATCATCTACATAAACGCGATGATGCTCCTCTTCTTAGAGCCTTCTTCTCCATAGCTCGTTCGGGCGCGGACGACGGGCAGGGAGTAGATGGGGTCCCACGCGCTGTTCGCTGCTATGCCTAAAGCGGGGGAGAAGGCGGTGCTCGAAGAAAAGAAGGTGAAGATCGCATCCGATGCGGAGGACGCCAAGATGTTGTCCTTGAATTTGGAGTCTTTGGGTGCCAACTCAAGAATGATCATGCAAGTCATCCTCTACAAGATGTTCCAACGGCAGAAAGATGAGTTGGAAGCGGCGGACAAGGAGGCAAAGGTGGAGGCTGCATACACGGCGGTGGCAGCACCTTGAGCATGGAGGCTCTGATTGCTGGTGTGGCAGGGCAGAAAATCCAAAATTTTCGCACGGACTATCGGACTGATATTCTCTTGTGATCGTGCATGTAAAAACGTAAGCATACTTGCCACTTTTTGGTTGCGATCGGGCATGTGATCCGGCACGCTCTCAGACTTTATTTGAATTTCTGTTGGGGAACGCGACAGAAAACAAAAAATTTCGGTATAGCGAGCGCGCCCAGGATCACTATGGAGATTGCATACAAGGTTTGATCTGATCCGTACCGACTCGTAGCGCAGCGGAAGAAGAGTCGGTGGAGATCGTTGGTGCAGATTCCCGCAGCTAGGATTTTACAACCTCCCAACCGCGAGAATGTACTCCCTCGTTGGACAGCCCTTCGGGAGGCGGTCGGACAGTCCCCCGGACGATGTCACGGACAGCCCTTCGGGAGGACCCTCGAAACTCGAACGGAAACTCGGACAGCCCTTCGGGAGGACCCTCGAACAGCCCCTCGGGCAAAAGATTGAAACTACGACCTCTCTACGGGGTTGCACACATACGGTGTCATCTATCCGACAGGGCTTCGCCGTCCAGAACTAATTCCTGTCGGAACCCAGACAGCCTTTTGGCTCTACGAAAAACTCTTTTCGTGTGAGGGAGAAGAGAGAGCTTGCAAAGCAAAGCATGTGTATGAGAGCAAAGGATGTCTCTTATGGCAGCCCACACACCTCCTATTTATAGGAAACCCAAGGGGTAGGGTGGTTTTACAAGAAAACCCAAAACCCACATGGAAAGGAGTCCTTCCCAAGGACCTAAAAGGTGAAACCAAGGAACAAGGGGGACTCCATGAAGGAGTCCACCATGTGGCCGGCCACACCCTCATGTGGGGCCCCAAAATTGGCCCCTATCCATCCATGTCATCCCCAAGATCTTTTGGAGCAAAGCCCCAAAAGGTGGCTTTCCAAAAATATCCCAAAAAGCACTTTCACTATTCATGACGACATTTTTCAGCGTCTGATCGAACTGAAAATATTCATGTGGGCTTAGAACAATTCTAGTACCCACCAAAATAATTTTCAACGCGAGCCGGAACAATTCCGGTTTAGTGATTTCATCTGCGAAAAGCATCTGAAGCGGTTTCGGCAGCTCCGGAACATTTCCGGTTTTCATCCCGGAAAATTCCAGAAAGTTTCCAGAATGATTCTGGCACCCTCCAAGAATTATCAGGCATGTGCCAAAACCAATTTGACTTTATGGTATCCTTTGAAACAACTTTTCAGTTTCAACGGAACTCATCCGTGACCTCTCTGCGGAACTTTTCCGCTGTGCGAAACTTTTCCGGCGTCCGAAACTTTTTCGGTGATTTTCTCTCAGACTCCCTGTCTAGTATTCAGCAGATAGATGACCCTTAAGCGTGTGACCCTATAGGTTCGGTGAAGTATAGACATGACCCGGAACCCCTTCCGATCAATGATCAACATCGGAGCCGTGGACACCCATATCGATCCCTATACCCACACGAATAAATATTCGAGTGAACCTCCAGTTGCCGTGTGCTATTCATGTTGCTTCGCGATATGTTACAATAACCCGAGGTGAGACATGTAGGCATCCTCGTGGATCAACAACTTGTCCACAATGCCAGTTACCTCGTTGCCGGTATTGTTCTCTTTTCTCGTTCCCGTGTTCCGGCATCCCAGTGATCAAATCACAAGTGTCTGGCCAGACGATGATGGATACCGTAACACCGAGAGGGCCCAGAGATATCTCTCCATCGACGGAGGAGCAAATCCCAATCTTGAGCTATCAAGTTACTTGACATACTTTTCCATGAACCCGTAAGCAGCCGTAATAGCCACCCTATTACGGATGACGTTTAACAAACCCCAAAGTTCATGAAGCAAGCATGAAGAAACTCAATACTCTCATGGTCTAAGGAATCATGCAAACATTAACCATCTCTGTGTTATTTAACCATTAACTTGTGACGAATATATCTCATAGCATAACATCAATTTGGGTCGATTCAACACAAGTGTTCTACCAACATCGTGCCCTCAAAATTGCCGGCATAGCCATGCCCATGATCAGGAAAACAGGATCATCATGCAATACTTGAGCCAGTCTTAGAGGCAAGACTAGGAATACAATTTACCGTTTATTATACCACACGTGCACATGAGTTTCCCTCCAAGCCTCGTGGTTATTGTAGACTTGAGAATCATTGCAGTTATAGCATGGATCATAAACATTCATTACAAACTTGGAGATACAAAAGTAACTGATATTACTGCCTCTAGGGCATATCTCCTACAGTCTCCCACTTGCACTAGAGTCAGAATCTAGTTACATGGCTTCCCTAACACCAATGGCAATCCGGTGTTGCTCATGCTTTGCTCGTGGTAGAGGCTTCGTCATCGGGTCTGACACATTCAGATCCGTGTGAACTTTGCGTACTTTCACTAAACCTTCTTCGACATGATGTCGAATGAGTTTATATTTGCGTTGAATATGCATTGTCTTATGGTGCGAACACGGCTCCCTTGCCTGAGCCACGGCGCCACTATTATCACAATAGATCTCCACCGGGTCCAGAGCACTTGGAACCACACCAAGATCTTCAAGAAATTGCTTGATACCGACAGCTTTCTTGGAGGCTTCTGAAGCAGCAACATATTCCGCCTCCGTCGTAGAATCCACCACAGTCTTTTGTTTGGAACTTTTCCAATCAACTGCGCCGCCGTTCAATATGAAAACATAGCCAGATTGAGATTTGAAGTCATCTGGGTCAGACATGAAGCCTGCATCAGTGTAACAACTTACAATGAGCTCTTCATCACCTCCGTACACAAGGAGTAAATCCTTGGTCCTCCTGAGGTACTTAAGAATACCCTTGACTGCGGCCCAGTGTTCCAATCCTGGATCACCTTGGTACCGACTGCTAACACTTAGCGCATAGGAAACATCCGGTCTTGTACATAGCATGGCATACATAATAGAACCAACTGCCGAAGCATATGGAATATCATTCATTTGTACTCGCTCATCAAGGGTCCGAGGACTCTGATTCTTGCAAAGCACTGTGCCAGGTGACATGGGGAGTAGGCCTTTCTTGGAGTTCTCCATGTTGAACCTTTTCAACACCTTGTCAATGTACGTGCTTTGGCTTAGCGCTATCAGGCGTCTTGATCTATCTCTATAGATCCTGATGCCTAATACATATGCCGCTTCGCCTAAGTATTTCATTGAAAAACTCTTCTTCAATGAGTCTTTTATTTCGCTAAGAAAATTCACGTCATTTCCAATCAACAATATGTCATCCACATACAAGATTAGAAATGCTTTTGCGCTCCCACTAAACTTCTTGTACACACAAGATTCTTCATCGTTCCTGATGAAGCCAAACTCTTTGACCACTTCATCAAAACGAATATTCCAGCTCCTTGATGCTTGCTTCAGACCATAAATGGCTTTCTGAAGCTTACATACCTTTCCAGCATTCTTAGGATCGACAAAACCTTCTGGCTGTATCATGTATACATCCCTATCAAGGTTTCCATTTAGGAAAGCCGTTTTGACATCCATCTGCCATATTTCATAATCGAAATAAGCAGCAATTGCTAGTAATATCCGAACAGACCTAAGCATAGCTACGGGCGAGAAAGTCTCGTCGTAGTCCTCTCCTGGAACTTGCGTGAACCCTTTCGCAACAAGTCTAGCTTTGTGGATAGTAATGTTACCATCCGCGTCCGTCTTTCTTTTGAAAATCCATTTACAACCAATGGGTTTTACGCCATCTGGAAGTTCTTCCAAGTTCCAAACTTGGTTTTCGTACATGGATTCCATTTCGGATCTCATGGCTTTGTGCCATTCCCTTGAGCTAGGCCCCGCCATCGCTTCCTTGTAGTGCGCAGGTTCATCGTCTTCAAGAATGAAGATTTCGTTATGAAACCACTCAGGTGGCTGGATAGCCCTACCTGATCTGCGAGGTTCAGTTACAACAGTGTTTGAAGTTTCCGCATCACATGCGACAACTTCCGGCTCGATTGTAGGGATAATTAGCGGAATTTCTTCCGGTTCCTTAGCCATATCAATGGTTGCCGAAGATTCACTAATCTCATTAAGTTGTACTGTCCTCCCACTTAATTCTTTTGCGAGAAACTCTTTCTTGAGAAAACGTCCAAACCTTGCGACAAACACGTTGCCCTCGGACTGGTTGTAGAAGGAATACCCAATGGTGTCTATTGGATAACCTACAAAGTAACATTTGTCTGATCTGGGGTCGAGTTTGCTTGGTTGTAAACGTTTTACATAAGCTTCACAACCCCACACCTTGAGATGCGACACATTGGGTTTCTTCCCATACCATAAAGCGTATGGTGTCGTCTCAACAGACTTAGACGGTGCTCTGTTTAGTGTGTGAGCGGCAGTGAGCAGTGCGTGACCCCAAAAAGATATCGGTAGATCTGTAAGAGACATCATCGACCTTACCATGTCTAACAGGGTTCGGTTACGTCGCTCCGACACTCCGTTTCGCTGTGGAGTTCCGGGAGGCGTAAGCTGTGAAACGATTCCACGATCACTCAGATGCTGGCCAAACTCATGACTAAGATATTCGCCTCCGCGATCAGACCGCAGAAACTTAATCTTTTTGTCACGATGATTTTCTACCTCATTCTGAAATTCTTTGAACTTTTCAAAGGTTTCCGACTTATGCTTCATTAAGTAGATATAGCCATACCGACTTAAATCATCGGTAAAAGTCACGAAGTAAAAATACCCACCCCGTGCGGCCGTGTTCATTGGACCACATACATCACTATGTATTATTTCCAATAATTCACCCACCCATTCAGGATGACCCATGAACGGCGTCTTGGTCATTTTTCCCATCAAGCAAGCTTCACATGTGTCAAATGATTCAAAATCAAGGGACGGTAAAACTCCATCTTTATGGAGTCTTTGCATGCGTTTCTTTCCGATGTGGCCAAGCCGACAGTGCCACAAATAAGTGGTGGTGGTATCAGCCTTCTTAAGGCGTTTAGCATTCACGTTAAAGACATCATTTCCACATTCAAGATTTAGTATGAAAAGGCCCCCAACAATGGGTGCAAATCCATAAAACACATCCTTACAATAAAGTGAACAATCATTGTTCTCAGACTTGTAGGAGTACCCATCGTGCACTAAACATGATCCAGAGATAATGTTTCTACACAACAACGGAACAAAATAACAGTTACTAAGTTCCAAAATAAATCCTGAAGGGAGACGTAGAGGCATAATGCCGACGGCTTGAGCGGCGATCCCAGCGCCGTTCCCGACACGCAGCACCTTCTGAAGCCCCTGTATCGTGTTGCAAATGTGAGCAACCGATCCGGTATCAAATACCCAAGACTTAGAATTTTCGCTAGCAAGCAAAACGTCAATGACATTAACTTGTATAACAATTATACTTGTTCCGGTTTTCCCGGACTTCTTATCTTCCAGATACTTCTTGCAGTTTCTCTTCCAGTGTCCTGTGCCCTTGCAGTAGAAGCACTCAGTTTCATTCTTGGCTCCGCCCTTAGATTTGCGTTCGAAGCCGGTCTTACCGGCGCCCTTGCCCTTCTTTGGCTTGCCTTTCTTTTTGACACTGGCAGTTTTATTCACAAGCAACACTTGCTTGCGATTTTTCTGCAGTCCTCCTTCAACAGATTTCAGCATGGCAAGCACCTCATTAGGTGTTTTGTCCATCCCATTCATGTTGTAGTTCATGACAAAACCTCCGTAAGAAGGGGGGAGTGAACGGAGCAACATGTCCATTACATGCTCTTCTGGAAGTGGAAATTCCAGGGTTTTAAGCCTTTCAGCGTAGCCAATCATATTGACTACGTGCTCGCCAACTGAACTGCCCTCAGCCATCTTGGTCTCCGACATCATTTTCATGATATCAAAACGTTCAGACCGTGCATTAAACTTGTACAGAGCATCCAGATCTTTGATCATATCAAAGGAGTTATGGAATTCAAAACATTTTTGAAGCTATGAACTCATGCAAGACAGCATGAGACACTGCACTAAGTTGAAATCATCATCCTTAGTGGCCCAGACATTTTGTATGTCTGCCGCGGCTGTTGCCTCCGGCTTAGGTGGAAGAGCTCCATCAAGCACGTACACTTTCTTAGCGCTCCTGAGGACAATCCTCAGGGTACGGACCCAGTCCGCATAGTTGTTTCCATTTGCAGCTAACTTCTCTTTCTCTAACATAGGGCCTAAGTTGAACGCGGTGTTGCGAGCCATTTGATCTACAACGGAAAACACAAGTTCATTTAGACTTTGTTCATAATGATTTTTGGCACTAGTGAATAAACAATTTTATTCTAACGTGCGCTCCCACTCAAATCAACATCTCTCAAAATTGATTGTGAGTGATTCAAGATCCGCATTTCCATTCGCCGTCACGGTTCGAGATGAACACCCATGGCGTGAACTTCAATCGGTAGGCAAACTTGCCGATCACATCTCTATGCGATTCTTGTTCATCTTTCGATGCGTGTGTTCCGAGCTCAGGACTTTCCTGCCTGAACGTCAAGACAACCAAGTGATCTCGCTGCGAGGTCTCAACTCACCCACCTCACACTTCTCTAATCGTTCGCACCCATGGAGATCATGCAATGCCCCGAAGAGATAGGTGCCGTGACGGTGCTACACTTGGGAGAACACTAACTACTTGATATTTTGTGAGAGATCACCCTAATAAAAGGCGACTACCGCGCAATCAAGAAGGGTGCATCAAGAGGGATAAACATCTCAGGCAATTCATAATAGCATGATATGGTATAGCCCCTTCTGACGGAGAAGTCAAGTATTCTTCGTCTTCGGCATTCGCGTCGGTGTTCACCTTTGCGAAGATTGCCACCACCTTGTCGATGCACCAGATAATATTGCTATCTCTATAGCTAATAAAATAAGTGCATTACACAAGGTTGACACGCAGGTCATTAAAGTGCAATCATATGGCTCCAGCCATCATGCCGAATCATGACACGCAGGTCATGTTAATTACATCATATAGTCATCTCATACATAATCAAATTTAATATGGGCATTGCTATACCACATCACATGCAAATCCATCCTGCAAAACCAAGTTAGACGCTTCTAATCGGTTTATGCAAAATTTTATTTTACGTGGCTTCTAAGGTTTTGACTTAAACCGCAGCTACCAACGTTTATCATCAAGTATGATACTTCAAGTTGCTAGATTAACTTTCCAGGGTGTATGAAACACGAGATAATAAAATCTCGAGCCCCATACTAAACTTCGTCATACGCGTGACCCCCGTGCAGATCATATCTGCATTGCCCTTCGTCTGCAGAAACATCCATATTTCTTTAACTAAAGTGGAACCCAAAGAACTGTTAGCACTTCGTTGATCTGTCAATCAGCATACTCAGGAGCAGCATGAAAGGATCGTGGATTGCCAGAACTTTGTGAGATTCCAGCATGCCGTCAAGATCAGGAGTACGCAAATTCACGGGAAGCAACAGGAACATCGGGTAACAGATTTCATCTGCTACCCGCACAAATAATTTTCAGTAATAGATCTTATCTACTACAAAATTATACTATGCAATACCCATACATCTCATGTATTCTAGATCATAACATGCATCTACTCATAGCCTGGCTCTTGATGCCACTGTTGGGGAACGCGACAGAAAACAAAAAATTTCGGTATAGCGAGCGCGCCCAGGATCACTATGGAGATTGCATACAAGGTTTGATCTGATCCGTACCGACTCGTAGCGCAGTGGAAGAAGAGTCGGTGGAGATCGTTGGTGCAGATTCCCGCAGCTAGGATTTTACAACCTCCCAACCGCGAGAATGTACTCCCTCGTCGGACAGCCCTTCGGGAGGCGGTCGGACAGTCCCCCGGACGATGTCACGGACAGCCCTTCGGGAGGACCCTCGAAACTCGAACGGAAACTCGGACAGCCCTTCGGGAGGACCCTCGAACAGCCCCTCGGGCAAAAGATCGAAACTACGACCTCTCTACGGGGTTGCACACATACGGTGTCATCTATCCGACAGGGCTTCGCCGTCCAGAACTAATTCCTGTCGGAACCCAGACAGCCTTTCGGCTCTACGAAAAACTCTTTTCGTGTGAGGGAGAAGAGAGAGCTTGCAAAGCAAAGCATGTGTATGAGAGCAAAGGATGTCTCTTATGGCAGCCCACACACCTCCTATTTATAGGAAACCCAAGGGGTAGGGTGGTTTTACAAGAAAACCCAAAACCCACATGGAAAGGAGTCCTTCCCAAGGACCTAAAAGGTGAAACCAAGGAACAAGGGGGACTCCATGAAGGAGTCCACCATGTGGCCGGCCACACCCTCATGTGGGGCCCCAAAATTGGCCCCTATCCATCCATGTCATCCCCAAGATCTTTTGGAGCAAAGCCCCAAAAGGTGGCTTTCCAAAAATATCCCAAAAAGCACTTTCACTATTCATGACGACATTTTTCAGCGTCTGATCGAACTGAAAATATTCATGTGGGCTTAGAATAATTCTAGTACCCACAAAAATAATTTTCAATGCGAGCCGGAACAATTCCGGTTTAGTGATTTCATCTGCGAAAAGCATCTGAAGCGGTTTCGGCAGCTCCGGAACATTTCCGGTTTTCATCCCGGAAAATTCCAGAAAGTTTCCAGAATGATTCTGGCACCCTCCAAGAATTATCAGGCATGTGCCAAAACCAATTTGACTTTATGGTATCCTCTGAAACAACTTTTCAGTTTCACCGGAACTCATCCGGTGACCTCTCTGCGGAACTTTTCCGCTGTCCGAAACTTTTCCGGTGTCCGAAACTTTTTCGGTGATTTTCTCTCAGACTCCCTGTCTAGTATTCAGCAGATAGATGACCCTTAAGCGTGTGACCCTATAGGTTCGGTGAAGTATAGACATGACCTGGAACCCCTTCCGATCAATGATCAACATCGGAGCCGTGGACACCCATATCGATCCCTATACCCACACGAATAAATATTCGAGTGAACCTCCAGTTGTCGTGTGCTATTCATGTTGCTTCGCGATATGTTACAATAACCCGAGGTGAGACATGTAGGCATCCTCGTGGATCAACAACTTGTCCACAATGCCAGTTACCTCGTTGCCGGTATTGTTCTCTTTTCTCGTTCCCGTGTTCCGGCATCCCAGTGATCAAATCACAAGTGTCTGGACAGACGATGATGGATACCGTAACACCGAGAGGGCCCAGAGATATCTCTCCATCGACGGAGGAGCAAATCCCAATCTTGAGCTATCAAGTTACTTGACATACTTTTCCATGAACCCGTAAGCAGCCGTAATAGCCACCCTATTACGGATGACGTTTAACAAACCCCAAAGTTCATGAAGCAAGCATGAAGAAACTCGATACTCTCATGGTCTAAGGAATCATGCAAACATTAACCATCTCTGTGTTATTTAACCATTAACTTGTGACGAATATATCTCATAGCATAACATCAATTTGGGTCGATTCAACACAAGTGTTCTACCAACATCGTGCCCTCAAAATTGCCGGCATAGCCATGCCCATGATCAGGAAAACAGGATCATCATGCAATACTTGAGCCAGTCTTAGAGGCAAGACTAGGAATACAATTTACCGTTTATTATACCACACGTGCACATGAGTTTCCCTCCAAGCCTCGTGGTTATTGTAGACTTGAGAATCATTGCAGTTATAGCATGGATCATAAACATTCATTACAAACTTGGAGATACAAAAGTAACTGATATTACTGCCTCTAGGGCATATCTCCTACAATTTCAAGTTGTCCTTTACTGGTGGACATATACATGAGATCATTGGATTGTCAGCTCTCACATCCGTGTCGGTGGACTCCCCCCCCCCTCCACCCTCCCTCGGGGGGAGGAATGCGGGAGGATATTTGCGGGTCAGCATTGAAGATGCTCTGAGGTAACTTTTATTTTTCAATGGATAGTAATGCAAAATTATGTTTATTTTTTCGGTTTGCAAATTATGCTCTTTAAGAAACTCTAGTTGATGCATCATATAGGTCCAATCGGTATGGTAATTGTCCGTATGGTATTTGAAGTTCAAAAACTCTAATGGATGCATCATATTGGTCAATTCGGTATGATAATTGCCCATATGGAGTTTGAATCCAAAAAGTGGGTCTAGTATGGTTGCCACAACACTCTCGGCCTTCATAATTTTTGGAACGTGATGCAAATAATGGGCCACGGTCTTCAAATTGTGAGACCGTGTGGCATTGTTTTGGAGCATGCTTCAACACCAACCGTCTGTGTAGGAGAAATGATATTCACAAGGGCACGGGAGGAATGTATGCTAGCATCATCAAGGAGATCAGCCAGACGATCCAGATAAACCAATGCTATTTCATCTTCGAAGGACGAGAATCTAAACACGCTCTAGGATTTCCTTTGGGATGCCACGTGTGCCTCCTCAATACTCCATACCTCAATTCCTCTCCATGACTTTGTTTAACGATTAATAAAATGGAGTGTGTTTAGACTAAAAAATGTGCAGGGGGAAAGTTTCACCTCTCTCCCCTCATCCTCTGTGTGACCTATATTTTCTCCTCCTCGATGGCCTGGACGATACTACCAATCATTCTGCTTATGTCATTGTGAAACAAGACAATTAATGATCAACGTTTCATGCCAACTCCCCATGTTAGTATCCCGCATATTTTCCCGCCGCCTGCCCCGTTTCCCGTCACGCGTACCATTTTCCACCGCCCGCGGCTATAAAAAGGTCGACGTCTTTCTGTCCCAGCTCATCTTCACATCGTCCCCGTAGCTCTACTTTCCTTCCTCATCCTCACCATTTCGCTTCGTCCAAGGCTGGACTGGGTGTCGCTCATCGAGGAGGAGGAACAACACTTGGACAAGGAGGCCACACGATAGGAGACCGCTCTCATCACGGAAGAGGGGGAGTGAGATAGTCTGGATAGGTTGGAGGTTGTCGCAGGCCGCTAGTTGCCACGCCGAAGCCATGCACCCGACGCACACAACACACCAGTGCCCTACCATGACTGGTTTCTCACCGCCTCACTGGTAGGCAGGTCTGAGCTACCCGTCATGTCCCCTAGGTTGCATCAGTCGCCCCCAGTGTAATCTTCGGGGAAACGATCGCGGGAGGTCGTTGGCGATGAAGAGGGAGCGTATCATCTGGGCCAATCGCGAATAATCTATGACAACATTGTTATCATTTGGATGTTGGAGCTACTCATTTCCAAACATATAAATAATCTAGTGTATATGGTGTGCTACAATATATGCTGCAGTTAATAACTTCTTCTTACTATCTCACAGATGTCTGTGTTGTCGGGGTCGCACGCATCCCTATGGGTGGTTTCCTTGGCGCCATGTCTTCCTTGCCTGCTACCAAACTCGTCTCCATAGCTATCTAAGGTGAGATCTATATCCTGTGTTGTGCATGAGGTCTCTGTTGACTTTGTTTAACGCTAACATGATAACTACCAGTGACCGGTTGCTCTGAACAAGGCAAATGTGGATCCACCCCTTCTGCGGGAGGTCTTCTTCGGCAATGTCTTGGGAGGTGTTTGGTTACCTTCATTGTTTTTTGGAGGTTGTATGGGATAACATGTCAGGCTGAGTAGAGCCTGGTTGAGAAGATACATGCCAAAATACGATGTTTGCATTTTGATTGATTATCTACATATAGGTTGCCTACATCGTGGAAGCATTTCCTACCCAGTGTTTGGTTTCATACATGCATCGTGATTAGGAGTTAACAACTACACTGAGCAGAGAGGTTAAAGCAGAATGTTCATTGTCACTACGATCAGAACCGAGTCTGATCTCTAGTGGCTCCTCCTCCACCGGCTCCCTGGAGCTCCAAAGCCATCCATTGCGTCTCCTCGCAGGCCTCCTCCTCCACGAGCACGACGAGAATGATGAGCAACCGGGCGCGAGCATGGCAAGCGCACGAGCACGTGCAGGGGTGTGACCAGGCAGGGGATGCAGGGCGCGGTGGCCGCAGGCAGAAGCGTGGCCAGGCACATGTAGGTGTTGGAAATACGCCCTAGAGGCAATAATAAATTGGTTATTATCATATTTCCCTATTCATGATAAACGTTTATTATCCATGCTAGAATTGTATTGACCGGAAACTTAGATACATGTGTGGATACATAAACAACACCGTGTCCTTAGTGAGCCTCTACTAGACTAGCTCGTCGATCAAAGATGGTTAAGGTTTCCTAACCATAGACATGAGTTTTCATTTGATAACGGGATTACATCATTAGGAGAATGATGTGATGGATAAGACCCAACCGTAAGGATAGCATTGATCGTATCACTTAGTTTATTGCTATTGCTTTCTTCATGTCAAGTATTTGTTCCTAAGACCATGAGATCATGCAACTCCCTCTATAGCCAGCATGGGCCAGGTGCACTAGCCCCTATAGGCGGATTAGGCTTGGGGGCAAGAGTCCCAAAGGGACAAGGCACCCGAAAGGTACCTTGGAGGAGTGGGACTCCTCCCTTCCTTGTGAAGGGAGGACTACTCCTCCCTTGGCCGCCGGCCCCTCCCTTGGAGGAGGGGTCAAGGCCGTGCCTCCCCTCTCCCCCTTGCCTCCTATATATAGTGGAGGGGAGGGGAGGGTTGCACAGACCAATCCATATGCCCCGGTGGCAGCCCTCCCTCTCCCATTACTCTGTTTTCTCCTCAGATCGCATCTACGGTAGACCGGTTCCACCGATTGACATGCAACTTGTTTTGCATAAAGGTGGCTGGCGGGTGTTTGTCTCTCCCACTTTAGTTGAATCGGATTCGACGAAGGCGGTCCTTGTAGAAGGTTAAAAGGCAACTTGGTTATCACCGTTGTGGCTTTGTGTAGGTAAGAACGGTTCTTGCTAGTTGCCCATAGCAGCCATGTAAAACTTGCAACAACAAAGTAGAGGACGTCTAACTTGTTTTTGCAGGGCATGTTGTGATGTGATATGGCCAAGACGTGATTTTATATATGTGATGTATGAGATGATCATGTTTTCTATAGTTATCACGACTTGCATGTCGATGAGTACGGCAACCGGCAAGAGCCATAAGGTTGTCTTTAATTTAATTCATGACCTGTGTGTCAATATTTAAACGCCATATAATTGCTTTACTTTATCGCTATGTGTTAGCAATAGTTGTAGAAGCAATAGTTGGCGAGACAACCACGTGACGACACGATGACAGAGATCATGATGATGGAGATCATGGTGTCATGTCGGTGACGATGAAGATCATGTCGGTGCTTTGGAGATGGAGATCAAAAGCACAAGATGATGATGGCCATATCATGTCACTTATTTTGATTTGCATGCGATGTTTATCTTGTTATGCATCTTATTTTTCTTAGGATGACGGTAGCATGATAAGATGACCCCTCACCTAATTTCAAGATAAAATTATGTTCTCCCCAAGTATGCACCATTGCGAAAGTTCGTCGTTTCGAACCACCTCGTGATGATCAGGTGTGATAGACTCTTCGTTCACATACAACAGGTGTAAGCCAGTTTTACACACGCAGAATGCTTGGGTTAAACTTGACGAGCCTAGCATGTACAGACATGGCCTCAGAACACGGAGACCAAAAGGTCGAACATGAATCATATAGTAGATATGATCAACATGGAGATGTTCACCATTGAAGCCACCTCACCTCATGTGATGATTGGACTTGAGTTGCTGGATTTGGATCATGTATCACTTAGACAACTTGAGGGATGTTGATTTAAGTGGGAGTTCATTAGTGATTTGATTAAATGAACTAATTATCATGAACATAGTCAACTGTCTTTGCAAATTAGGTTGTACATCAATAGCTCGCGCTATAGCTCCTTGTTTTTAATACGTTCCTAGAGGAAGACTAAGTTGAAAGATAACGTAAGCAACTATGCAGACTGGGTCCGTAATCTAAGGATTATCCTCACGGCTTCGCAAAAGTCTTATGTCCTTGATGCATCGCTCGGTATGCCAACCCCTCAAGCGTCGTCTGTGGATGTTGTGAACGTCTGGCAGACACGTTCTGATGACTACTCGATAGTTCAGTGCGCCATGCTTTACGGCTTAGAATCGGGGCTCCAAAGACGTTTTGAACGCCACAGAGCATATGAGATATTCCAAGAGCTAAAATTCGTATTTCAGGCTCGTGCCCGTATTGAGAGGTATGAGACCTCTGACAAGTTCCTTGCCTGCAAGGTGGAGGAGAATAGCTCAGTCAGTGAGCACGTGCTCAGAATGTCTGGGTGCTACAATCGCTTGAATCAAGTGGGAGTTTATCTTCCATATAAGATAGTGATTGACAGGGTTCTCCAGTCACTGTCACCAAGCTACTAGAGCTTTCTGATGAACTATAACATGTAAGGTGTGGAGAAGATGATCCCTGAGCTATTCGCGATGCTTAAGGACACGGAGGTAGAAATCAAGAAGGGGCATCAAGTATTGATGGTTAACAAGACCACTAGTTTTAAGAAGGGCAAGGGCAAGAAGGGAAACTTCAAGAATGGCAAGCCAGTTGCCGCTTCAGTGAAGAAACCCAAGGTTGGACCCAAACCCGAGACTAAGTGCTTTTATTGTAAGGGGAACGGTCACTGGAAGCGGAACTGCCCCAAGTAATTGGCAGATAAGAAGGCTGGCAATGTCAACAAAAGTATATTTGATATGCATGCTATTGATGTGTACTTACTAGTACTCGTAGAAGCGCATGGGTATTAGATACCGGTTCAGTTGCTAATATTGGTAACTCGAAACAAAAGCTGTGGAATAAACGGAGACTAGCTAAGAGCGAGGTGACGATGTGTGTTGGAAGTGTTTCCAAGGTTGATGTGATCACCATCACACGCTCCCTCTACCTTTGAGATTAGTGTTGAACCTAAATAAATGGTATTTGGTGTCTGCGTTGAGCATGAACATGATTAGATCGTGTGTATTGCTATACGGTTATTCATTTAAGTCAGAGAATAATGGTTGTTCTGTTTACATGAATAATACCTTCTATGGTCACGCACCCAATGTGAATGGTTTGTTGAATCTCGATCGTAGTGATACACATGTTTATAATATTAATGCCAAAGTTTGCAAAGTTAATAATGATAGTACCACATACTTGTGGCACTACCGCTAAGGTCATATTGGTGTAAAGCGCGCATGAAGAAACTCCATGCTGATGGATCTTTGGACTCGCTCGATTTCGAATCGCCTAAGACATGCAGACCATGCCTCATGGGCAAGATGACTAAGACCCCGTTTTCCGGTACGATGGAGTGGGCAAGTGACTTATTGGAAATAATTCATATTGATGTATGTGGTCTAATGAGTGTTGAGGCGCGCGGTGGATATCGTTATTTTCTTACCTTCACTAATGACTTAAGTAGATATGGGTATATTTACTTGATAAAACACAAGTTTGAAACTTTTGAAAAGTTCAAACAATTTTAGAGTGAAGTTGAAAATCATCATAACAAGAAGATAAAATTTCTACAATCCGATCGTGGTGGTGAATATCTGAGTTAAGAGTTTGGCACACACTTGAGACAGTGTGGAATCGTTTCACAACTCACGCCACCTGGAACACCACAACGTAATGGTGTGTCTGGACGTCGTAATCGCACTTAATTAGATATGGTGCGTTCTATGATGTCTCTTACCGATTTGCCACTATCGTTTTGGGGTTATGCATTAGAGACAGGTGTATTCATTTTAAATAGGGCACCATCTAAATCTGTTGAGACGACACTGTATGAATTGTGGTTTGGCAAGAAACCTAAGCTGTCGTTTCTTAAGTTTGGGGCTGCGACACTTATGTCAAAAGGCTTCAGCCTGATAAGCTCGAACCCAAAGCGGATAAGTGCGTCTTCATAGGATACCCTAAGGAAAACAATTGGGTACACCTTCTATCTCAGGTCCGAAGGCAAAGTTTTTGTTGCCAAGAATGGATCATTTCTAGAGAAGGAGTTTCTCTTGAAAGAATTGAGTGGGAGGAAGGTAGAACTTGATGAGGTTATTGAACCGTCACTTCAATTAGAGAGTAGCACAACGCAGAAAGATGTTTCTGTGAAGCCTACACCAATTGAAGAGGAAGCTAATGATGGTGATCATGAAGCTTCGGATCAAGTCACTACCGAGCTTCGTAGGTTGACAAGGACTCGTACTGCCCCTGAGTAGTACGGTAATCCTGTCTTGGAGGTCATGTTGTTAGACAACGGAGAACCTACGAACTATGAGGAAGCGATGGTGGTCCATGATTTCGACAAATGGCTAGAAGCCATGAAATCCGAGATAGGATCCATGTTTGAGAACAAATGGATCTTTAAGAAGAAGACAGACGCTGATGGTAATGTCACCGTATATAAAGCTCGACTTGTCACAAAGGGTTTCCGACAAGTTCAAGGAGTTGACTACGATGAGATTTTCTCACCCGTAGTGATGCTAAAGTCTATTAGGATTATGTTGGCAATTGCTGCATTTTTCAATTATGAAATTTGGCAGATGGACGTCAAAACTGCGTTCCTTAACGGTTTCCTTAAGGAAGAGTTGTATATGATGCAGTCGGAGAGTTTTGTTGATCCTAAAAATGCTGACAAAGTATGCAAGCTCCAGCCTTCCATTTATGGGCTGGTGCAAGCATCTCGGAGTTGGAATCTTCGCTTTGATGAGGTGATCAAAGCTTATGGGTTTATACAAGTTCGGAGAAGCTTGTATTTACAAGAAAGTGAGTGGGAGATCTATAGCATTTTTTATAAGTATATGTGGATGACATATTGTTGATTGAAAATGATGTAGAATTTATGGAAAGCATAAAAGGTTGTTTAAAAGGTGTTTTTCTCAAAGAAAGACCTGGGTAAAGCTACTTACATATTGAGCATCAAAATTTATATAGATAGATCAAGACGCTTGATAAGACTTTCACAGAGCACACACCTTGACAAGATTTTGAAGGAGTTCAAAATGGATCAGTCAAAGAATGAGTTCTTACATGTATTGTACGGTGTGAAGTTGAGTAAGACTCAAAGATTGACCACGGCAGAAGAAAGAGAAAGGACGAAGGTCGTCCCCTATACCTCAGTTATAGGCTCTATAATGTATGACATGTTATGTACTACACCTGATATGCGCCTTGTTATGATTTGGCAAAGGGGGTATAAGAGTGATCCAAGAGTGGATCACTGGACAGCAGCCAAAATTATCCTTTGGGTACCTAAAGAGGACTAAGGAAATGTTTCTCGGTTATGGAGGTGATAAAGAGTTTGCCATAAAGAGTTACGTCGATGCAAGCTTTGACACCGATCCGGATGACTCCGAGTCGCAAACCGGATACGTATAGTGGAGTAGTCATTTGGAATAGCTCCAAGTGGGGCGGAGTAGCAGCATCTACAGTATGACATAGAGATTTGCAAAGTACACACGGATCTGAATGTTGCAGACCCGTTGACTAAAACCTCTCTCACAAGAAAAACATGATCAAACCCCAGAACTCATTGGGTGTGAATCGCATGGCGATGTGAACTACATTATTGACTCTAGTGCAAGTGGGAGACTGTTGGAAATATGCCCTAGAGGCAATAATAAATTGGTTATTATGATATTTCCATGTTCATGATAAACGTTTATTATCCATGCTAGAATTGTATTGACCAGAAACTTAGATACATGTGTGGATACATAAACAACACCATGTCCCTAGTGAGCCTCTACTAGACTAGCTCGTTGATCAAATATGGTTAAGGTTTCCTAACCATAAACATGAGTCGTCATTTGATAACGGGATCACGTCATTACGAGAATGATGTGATGGATAAGACCCAACCGTAAGCATAGCATTTGATTGTATCACTTAGTTTATTGCTACTGCTTTCTTCATGTCAAGTATCTATTCCTAAGACCATGAGATCATGCCACTCCCAGACACCGGAGAAATACCTTGTGTGCTATCAAACATCACTTCATAACTGGGTGATCATAAAGGTGCTCTACATGTATCTCTGAGGGTGTCTATTGGGTTGGCATGGATCGAGACTGGGATTTGTCACTCCGTATGACAGAGAGGTATCTCTGGGCCCTCTCAGTAATACAACATCACAAGAAGCTTGCAAGCAATGTGACTAAGGATTTAGTCACGTGATCTTGTATTACGGAACGAGTAAAGAGACTTGCCGGTAACAAGATTGAACTAGGTATGGAGATACCGATGATCGAATCTCGGGCAAGTAACATACTGATAGACAAAGGGAACTGCATACATGATTAACTGAATCCTTGACATCGTGGTTCGACCAATGAAGATCTTTGTGGAGTATGTAGGAGCCACTATGGGCATCCAGGTCCCGCTATTGGTTATTAGCCGGAGAGGTGTCTCGGTCATGTCTACATGATTCTCGAACCCGCAGGGTCCGCATGCTTAATGTTCGGTGACGCCAGAGTAGTATTGGGATATGTACGTTGGTGACCGAATGTTGCTCGGAGTCCTGGATGAGATCCCGGATGTCACGAGGAGTTCTGGAATGGTCCGGAGGTAAAGATTTATATATGGGAAGTCCCATTTTGGTCGCCGAAAAAGTTTCGGGCATTACCGGTAGTGTAACGGGGTGCCAAAAAGGGTTCTCGGGGTCCACCTACCCCGGGGGCCCACATGGGCCATAGGGTGTGCGCCCTAGCCAGCATGGGCCAGGTGCACCAGCCCCTATAGGTGGATTAGGTTTGGGGGCAAGAGTCTCAAAGGGACAAGGCACCCCGGAGGTGCCTTGGAGGAGTGGGACTCCTCCCTTCCTTGTGAAGGGAGGAGTAGCCGGCCCCTCCCTTGGAGGAGGGGTCAAAGTTGCGCCTCCCCTCTCCCCCTTGCCTTCTATATATAGTGGAGGGGAGGACTGCACAGATCAATCCCTACGCCCCGGTGGCAGCCCTCCCTCTCCCATTACTCCGTTTTCTCCTCAGATCGCATCTACGGTAGCGCTTGGCGAAGCCCTGCCGGGATTGCTCCACCACCATCTCCACCATGCCGTCGTGCTGGTTGAGATCCCATCTACTTCTCCTCCCTCGCTTGCTGGATCAAGAAGAAGGAGACGTCATCGAGCCGCACCTGTCCTGAACGCGGAGGTGCCGTCCGTTCGGCGCTTGATCGGGACGGATCGCGATTGGATCGTGAAGACGTATGACTACATCAAGCACGTTTTTAACGCTTCCGCTTAGCGATCTAAAAGGGTATGTAGACACACTCCCCCTCTCGTAGCTATGCATCTCCATGGATAGATCTTGCGTGTGCGTAGGAAACTTTTTGTTTCCCATGCAACGTTCCCCAACAGTAGGCGTGAGCGTGCAGGCGACAAGCGATGCGGCTGGCACGCGGGCGGTGAGCGCGGCTGATGCGACGGCAGCCCCGACGCGCATGCGATGAGCGCGGCTGATGCGACGGCAGCTCCGGCGCGAGGGTGGCGTGGCAGGGTGCGGCAGGCGACAGAGGGCGAGCGGGTGGGCGAGCGCGACGGCTGCTGTGGCTGTAGCCCCAGGGCGTGGGTGGCAGGGATGTGGGAGATTAAAGACGTACTTAGGAGAAAGTACCTACAAACTATGTACATGCATGTCTCGCCAAAGACACCCACGTGGGCTCGAGTGCATCGCTCGATCCTAGCTTGCTGGAAACGGTCGATTTGAGTGTTTCCAATGATACATGCTCAGAGGTGCTTTAAGAACCGTGCTATGCAGGCCCAACAGTGTTTGCATGTAACCAAACGGTCCAACACCAAAAAGATGATGCATATAGCGGGCCTCGTTGAACTTTTATGGGCAACTAAACGTGTCATTGAGTGCTAAATTGGGGCAAGCTCCAGCGAGACAGGGGCATCTCTAACGCTAACCCTCAAACTGTAGGGTAACGCAGCAGAAAACAAAAATTTTCCGACCTACGCACCAGCCCAGGACCACTATGGAGACTTCATACAAGGTTTGATCTCTTTCGTTACCGACTCGTAGCGCAGCGGAAGTAGAGTCGATGACGAACGGCGGTGCAGATCCCCGCAGCTAGGATTTTACAACCTCCCAACCGCGAGGATGTATACCCTCATCTGCCCCGCGGACAGCCCTCCGGGAGGCGGTCGCACAGTCCCCCGGACGGTGTCGCGGACAGCCCTTCGGGAGGACCTCCGAAACTCGGACTGTCACTCGGACAGCCCTTCGGGAGGACCTCCAAAACTCGGACGGTCACACGGACAGCCCTTCGGGAGGCACTCTCGAACTAAGACCGAAACTACGATCTCTCTACAGAGTTGCACACATACGGTGTCATCTA
Organism: Elymus sibiricus; assembly: GCA_039707655.1. NCBI lineage: Eukaryota > Viridiplantae > Streptophyta > Magnoliopsida > Poales > Poaceae > Elymus > Elymus sibiricus. The sequence continues at coordinate 40,466,340 of CM077665.1, read as the reverse complement.
TCCGGCAGGGCTTCGCCATCCAGAACTAGTTCCTGCCGGAACCCAGACAGCCTTTCGGCTCTACGAAACTATTTCGCTGGGAGGGAGAGAGAGTGCCAGATCATGCATGGCTTGTGTATGAGAGAATGGATGAAGGCTTGGGCTGCCCCTCACCTCCTATTTATAGGAAAACCAAGGGGTAGGATGGGACTTGGAATTACCAAAATGCCCATGAGGTGAGCACACCACAAGGGCATAAAAGGAAAGCCTCCAAATAGTGTTGCCTGCATCACCATGCCTGCATCACCATGCCTGCATCATCCCCTAATAGTATTTCCACTATTCACAAATAGTGTTTCCACTATTTGCAATAGTGTTTCCAATAAAGTAATCCAAAAAGCACTTTCACTATTCACGACGACATTTTTCAGCGTCTGATCGAACTGAAAATATTCATGTGGGCTTAGAACATTTCCAGTACCCACCAAAATAATTTTCAACGCGAGCCGGAACAATTCCGGTTTAGTGATTTTCATCTGCGAAAAGCATCTGAAGCGGTTTCGGCAGCTCTGGAACATTTCCGGTTTTCATCCCGGAAAATTCCAGAAAGTTTCCAGAATGATTCTGGCATCCTCCAAGAATTATCAGGCACGTGCCGAAACCAATTTGACTTAATGGTATCCTCCGAAACAACTTTTCAGTTTCACCGGAACTCATCCGGTGACCTCTCTGCGGAACTTTTCCGCTGTCCGAAACTTTTTCGGTGATTTTCTCTCAGACTCCCTGTCTAGTATTCAGCAGATAGATGACCCTTAAGCGTGTGACCCTATAGGTTCGGTGAAGCATAGACATGACCCGGAACCCCTTCCGATCAGTGATCAACATCGGAGCCGTGGACACCCATATCGATCCCTATACCCACACGAATAAATATTCGAGTGAACCTCCAGTTGCCGTGAGCTATTCCTGTTGCTTCGCGATATGTTACAATTACCCGAGGTGAGAAACATCGGCATCCTCGTGGATCAACACTTGTCCACAATGCCAGTTACCTCGTTGCCGGTATTGTTCTCTTTTCTCGTTCCCGTGTTCCGGCATCCCTGTGATCAAATCACCCTGTGTCTGGCCAGACGATGATGGATACCGTAACACCGAGAGGGCCCAGAGATATCTCTCCATCGTCGGAGGAGCAAATCCCAATCTTGAGCTATCAAGTCCCTTGACATACTTTTCCATGAACCCGTAAGCCGCCGTAATAGCCACCCATTTACGGATGACGTTTAACAAACCCCAAAGTTCATGAAGCAAGCATGAAGAAACTCGACACTCTCATGGTCTAAGGAATTATGCAAACATTAACTTCTCTGTGTTATTAACCATAAACTTATGACGAATGTATCTCATAGCATAACATCAATCGGGTCGATTCAACACAAGTGTTCTACCAACAATTGTGCCCTCAAAATTGCCGGCATAGCCATGCCCATAATCAGGAAAACAGGATCATCATGCAATACTTGAGCCAGTCTTAGAGGCCAGACTAGGAATACATTTTACCGTTTATTATCCCACACGTGCATATGAGTCTTCCTTCAAGCCTCGTGGTTATTGTAGACTCGAGAACCATAGCAGTTATAGCATGGAACATAAACCTAATTATGAACAGGGAGATAATCAATAACATTTATTATTGCCTCTAGGGCATATCTCCTACAGACTCCCACTTGAACTAGAGTCAATAATCTAGTCAATGCTAATGCACTTTACACCTATGGCATACTGGTGTAAAATATGCTTCGCATGTGGTATAGCCTGATGTCCAACGGATCTGACGACTTCAGCTCCGTGTGTAACTTTGCATATCCTCGCGTTTTCAGGCTTTTACAAAATTCATATTTTGTGTGGACTTGGCTTTGCATATGTGTGAATCATTGGTCGAAACCTGATTCCTCAGACTAAGCTATGGAGCAACTATCAGCTATAGTGTCCCATAGACCAAAGCCATCTTGGAACCATACTAAGTTCATGAATGAAATATATGATTCAACAACTTCTTTGTCGCTTCTCAAGCGTCAACATACTTAGCCTTTGTTATAGAATTCGTCACAGTATCTTGTTTGGAACAATTTCCAACTACCGTGCCACCATATTGTGTATCACACAAAACCCTCAATTTAAATCAAAAATCGCATGGAGCATTGATGAAGACTGTATCGATGTAATCACTTACAACGAGCACTTCATAATCTCTACTTGCGAGAAAACATGTCATCAGCACTACTCTTAGCACTTAATGACATCTTTCACTGTTGTCCCATGATCAGTACTTTGATCACTATGGTATCTATACTCGCAACAACTTTGGAGTATTGGACATATCTGTTTGCTTTTACATACCATGGAATACATGATTAATCCAAACACAAGAGTGTGTGGAATCTCCATCATGTATTTTACTCATCAGTGTTTTGGGACACCGAGTCTTGCAAAAACTCTTTCCATGTGACTTCGGCAAGAATCACTCCTTGGCGTTTTAAATGCTAAAAGGTTTTAGCATCTTGTCAATATGTATTCATTGCTTAGCCCCATTAGGTAAATCTATCTCCATAGATCATCATGCCTAATGTTGAGGCTATTTAGCCTAAGCACTTCATTGAAAAACTATTTTCAAATGAAGTCCTAATTCGTGTCAAGAAATATATTTCCAATTAACAATGTGTTAAGTACACATGGTTTTTAGAAATATTATTATGCTCCCACTTACTTTCTTGAATCACAAGCATCTTCGATACCCATTTGATGAAGTCAAACCCCCTTGACCATTTCATCAAAAACGAAGATTCCAACTCCACTTTGCTCTCTTCTGTCCATCGCTGGAACTCTGAAGTTTGCATACTTACTAGCATCCTCTGGATCGACAAATTACTTTGGAATGTATCACATACAAGTCCTAGGTTTCATTCCCATCAGATGGAAATCCTTTTGTCATCCATGTTTCACATCTCATGATTGAAATATGTATTAATTGCTAGTTCAACCCGAACCGACTTCAAGCATCGCTACGGTGAAACAACCTCATCGTAGTCAATTCCTTGAACTTGTTATTTCAACAAGTCGAGCTTTATGGATAAAATATTTTATCCACATCAGTTTATAGTTTCATAAATATTCGTTAGACTCTAAGTCTTCCGAAAGGTGTATCAAGATTTTAATCTCGAACCACTTATATGGAAACTATCTCGGATTGTATTGGCATTTAGCCAATTCCGGAGTCAGGGCCCATCAACGCTTCCTTGTGTATTGTAGGTATACTGTTGTCTAACAACAATATCTCGTTTGCGCACCTGATAGGTTTGCACGAGCTTTGCCTACGTGGTTCAGCTGCAAGTTCGACCGAAGTCCATACATCTCATGTAGAGGCTTCCGTATCAGTCGCAGTAGGAAACTCCGGAATCACTTCCAAGGTTCCTTTCCTTTGACCTGATGACGAAGATACTGGTTATCTCGTCGAGTTGCACTGTCCTCCCACTCACCTTTTGTAATAACTATTCTCTTTAAAAGCATACCGTTTTGTGGCAAAACTATTTGCCTCGGTATAGTGGTGGGGGAATACCCAATTACTTGGGATAACCTATAAGGTAGTACTTGTCTGATTTGGAATAGGTTTGTAACCTTTTACACAAGCCCCATATTCCAAATGTTAAGAAAAGATATAACATGGTTGGGCGTACCACACCATGGCGTCATTTCAACAGACCTGATGGAGCTCTTTTCAGTGTAAAAGCCGCAGTCCCTAAAGCATCATTCTTTAAAAGGGATAATGGTAAATTTATTTATGTCATCTTTGATCTTACCATGTCATAAATGGTTCGATTACATCTTCACGGACTTTCCACTTGCAGTGGTGTTCCGGGAGGTGCAAGTTATGAAACCCCTTTCACAACTCATCAGACATTCGCTAAACTTGTAACTCAAATATTCCTTTCTGCAATCGAATTGTAGAAACATAATTTTCTTGTTACAACAACTTCTACTTCATTTTTGAAAACCTTATGAATGAATTCAAAAGATCCAGACTTACGTCTCATCAAGTAAATATCCATATATCTACTTGAGTAATTTTTGAAGATAGATAAATCCACTACTTGCAACAACATTTATTGGACTACACACATCATAATGTATGATCACCAATATGTTCTTTGCTCGTTCCTTATGACCTGTGAACGGTATTTCAGTCACTTCACTTTTCAGAGGAAAGTTGCAAGTGTCAGATGATTCAAAATCAAACGACTTCAAAATCCATCATAATGGAATTTTCCATGCGGGTTTCTCTAATGTGACCAAATGCAATGCCACACTTGTGTGGTATTTCTTTTAGTCTTGCGACATTTAGCGTTAGTGTTATGGATGTATCATATTACCATCAATATTCATAGCATACATCCCATCCTGTGTGGAAGCATGGCCCTTCATGTTATTCATAACACCGAACATCAAAAGTTCTCTTATGAATAACCTTCTTGCAAAATACCTTATGCAAAGGGCTAGAGTGTATGAAACTCTAAATGAATTATGAAAGTAAATACAGAGGCAATGTATTAATATCAATATTCATAACATACATCTCATTCATAATGAAAGTATGGCCCTTATGTTATTCATAACATCGAACATCAAAAGTTCTCTTATGAATAACCTTCTTGCAAGATACTTTATGCAATTGGCTAGAGTGTAAAACTCTAAAATGAATTATGAAAGTAAATACATAGGGAATACACTAATGGAAGGCATAGTAACATTTACTATGTTCCCTGCGTGTATATAAACCTCATTCCTGGCTAGTCTTTCAGGCCATAGTAGTTCTTACATCGAGTTGCAACAGAATGCAATCGAGCGGGTATCTTTGCGACTAACTCACAATACCCAAGAATTAGTGATTAACATGTTTAACCATAATTCCCAAGAACTATATCTTTGACCAGCCTTCTATACATCAAAAACTTGTATGACATTCACACATGAGCTGGATATTCCAGTCTTCTTTCCTTTTGCCATTATACTTCTAACAGTTTAACTTTTAGTATTTCTCCTACTCTCAGAAGAAGCACCCAACTTAAGAGTGGCGTTAGCCCCGGACTTCCTAGGCGTGAAAATCTTACTAACACCCTTCGGACACTTCCTATCTCTTTAAGTTGTTGTTTTATTCACCTTTCATCATATGACAGGCGTTCTCCTGGATCCCTCTCTTATCAGTCTAATGCATAGTAAACTCCTTTACTAACAGTTTGCAAACAAATATTGCTTTGGATATCTCATATCTTTTAGCTTTTGTCTGTCTCTGAAAATGATTTTCAGATTCCATGAATATCACATAACTATCCAAACTTTCGAAGTTCGGGTCTCATGGAAGCAAACATATTGCACTTTGACTGAAAAGGAATTCTAGCTTTTGGATCGAAGGACGAGAGTCACATGATCCATAGCATTAGCGGGAGGATACCGAAAGCATGCGATAGGACAAAGTCCTTCTCGGCACTCTTGAGGACAATCCTCATATTACGTTACCAACCGTAAAGTTTTAACCAGATATTTAACAGCTATTCAATTTTAACAGGGAAGGTGGAAACGCGAGCCATTATTCTACAACTATTATGCAAATCACACTTAGACAGGGTTCATAATTAATTGCATTGAGAATTAAACAAGTTAATTCTACAGTGCGCTCCCACTCAAATCAATATCTCTCATAATTGATTTTGAGTGATACAAGATCCAGACTTCAATTCATCGCCATAGAATCATCATCTCATGACGGGAATTTTAATCGGTAGGCCAACTTGCCGATCACATCTCCATGTGACTCTTGTTCATCTTTCGATGCGTGTGTTCCGAGCTCATGACACTCATGCCTGAACGTCAAGACAACCAAGTGATCTCGCTGCGAGGTCTCAACTCACCCGCCTCACACATCCCTAATCGTTCGCACCCATGCATCCATGGCGTACCCCGAAAAGTTAGGTGCCGTGACGGTGCTACACTTGGGAGAACACTATCTACTTGATATTTTTGTGAGAGATCACCCTAATAAAAGCGAGTACCGCGCAACCAAGAAGGGTGCATCATAAGGGATAAACATCTTAGGCAATTCATAATAGCATGATATGGTATAGCCCTTTCCGACGGAGAAGTCTTTCATTTCTTCGTCTTCGGCATTCGCGTTGGTGTTCACCTTCGCGAAGATTGCCACCACCTTGTCGGTGCACCAGATAATAATGCTATCTCTATAGCTAATAAAATAAGTGCATTACATAAGGTTGACACGCAGGTCATTAAAGTGCAATCATATGGCTCCAACCATCATGCCGAATCATGACACGCAGGTCATGTTAATCAATTTACATTATATAGCCATCTCATACATAATCAAATTATAATGAGCACTGCTATACCACATCATATGCACATGCAAACCATCCTGCAAAACCAAGTTAGACGCCTCTAATCGGTTCATACATAAACTGGTTTTTACGTGGCTTCTAATGTTTTGAAACAAACCGAAGCTACCAACGTCCATCATCAAGCATGATAATCCAAGTTGCTAGATTAACCTTCCAGGGTGTATGAAACACGAGATAATAAAATCTCGAGCCCCATACTAAACTTCGTCATACGCGTGACCCCCGTGCAGATCACATCTGCATTGCCCTTTCGTCTGCGAAATTTCATCTTTCTTTTTAACTACGGTGGAATTCAATGAACTGTTAGCACTTCGTTGATCAATCAGGATCGCGGATTGCCAGAACATTGAAACTCCACCATACTGTTATCAAGATCAGAAATATGCAAATTCTAGGGAAGCAATAGGAACATCGGGTAACAGATTTCATCTGCTACCCGCACAAATAATTTTCAGCAATAGATCTCATCTACTACCTAATTATATTGTGCAACACCCATACATCTCTATGTATTCTAGATCGCAACCTGCATCTACGCATAGCACGGCTCTTGATGCCACTGTAGGGTAACGCAGCAGAAAACAAAAATTTTCCGACCTACGCACCAGCCCAGGACCACTATGGAGACTGCATACAAGGTTTGATCTCTTTCGTTACCGACTCGTAGCGCAGCGGAAGTAGAGTCGATGACGAACGGCGGTGCAGATCCCCGCAGCTAGGATTTTACAACCTCCCAACCGCGAGGATGTATACCCTCATCTGCCCCGCGGACAGCCCTCCGGGAGGCGGTCGCACAGTCCCCCGGACGGTGTCGCGGACAGCCCTTCGGGAGGACCTCCGAAACTCGGACTGTCACTCGGACAGCCCTTCGGGAGGACCTCCAAAACTCGGACGGTCACACGGACAGCCCTTCGGGAGGCACTCTCGAACTAAGACCGAAACTACGATCTCTCTACAGAGTTGCACACATACGGTGTCATCTATCCGGCAGGGCTTCGCCGTCCAGAACTAGTTCCTGCCGGAACCCAGACAGCCTTTCGGCTCTACGAAACTATTTCGCTGGGAGGGAGAGAGAATGCCAGATCATGCATGGCTTGTGTATGAGAGAATGGATGAAGGTTTGGGCTGCCCCTCACCTCCTATTTATAGGAAAACCAAGGGGTAGGATGGGACTTGGAATTACCAAAATGCCCATGAGGTGAGCACACCACAAGGGCATAAAAGGAAAGCCTCCAAATAGTGTTGCCTGCATCACCATGCCTGCATCATCCCCTAATAGTATTTCCACTATTCACAAATAGTGTTTCCACTATTTGCAATAGTGTTTCCAATAAAGTAATCCAAAAAGCACTTTCACTATTCACGACGACATTTTTCAGCGTCTGATCGAACTGAAAATATTCATGTGGGCTTAGAACATTTCCAGTACCCACCAAAATAATTTTCAACGCGAGCCGGAACAATTCCGGTTTAGTGATTTTCATCTGCGAAAAGCATCTGAAGCGGTTTCGGCAGCTCCGGAACATTTCCGGTTTTCATCCCGGAAAATTCCAGAAAGTTTCCAGAATGATTCTGGCATCCTCCAAGAATTATCAGGCACGTGCCGAAACCAATTTGACTTAATGGTATCCTCCGAAACAACTTTTCAGTTTCACCGGAACTCATCCGGTGACCTCTCTGCGGAACTTTTCCGCTGTCCGAAACTTTTCCGGCGTCCGAAACTTTTTCGGTGATTTTCTCTCAGACTCCCTGTCTAGTATTCAGCAGATAGATGACCCTTAAGCGTGTGACCCTATAGGTTCGGTGAAGCATAGACATGACCCGGAACCCCTTCCGATCAGTGATCAACATCGGAGCCGTGGACACCCATATCGATCCCTATACCCACACGAATAAATATTCGAGTGAACCTCCAGTTGCCGTGAGCTATTCCTGTTGCTTCGCGATATGTTACAATTACCCGAGGTGAGAAACATCGGCATCCTCGTGGATCAACACTTGTCCACAATGCCAGTTACCTCGTTGCCGGTATTGTTCTCTTTTCTCGTTCCCGTGTTCCGGCATCCCTGTGATCAAATCACCCTGTGTCTGGCCAGACGATGATGGATACCGTAACACCGAGAGGGCCCAGAGATATCTCTCCATCGTCGGAGGAGCAAATCCCAATCTTGAGCTATCAAGTCCCTTGACATACTTTTCCATGAACCCGTAAGCCGCCGTAATAGCCACCCATTTACGGATGACGTTTAACAAACCCCAAAGTTCATGAAGCAAGCATGAAGAAACTCGACACTCTCATGGTCTAAGGAATTATGCAAACATTAACTTCTCTGTGTTATTAACCATAAACTTATGACGAATGTATCTCATAGCATAACATCAATCGGGTCGATTCAACACAAGTGTTCTACCAACAATTGTGCCCTCAAAATTGCCGGCATAGCCATGCCCATGATCAGGAAAACAGGATCATCATGCAATACTTGAGCCAGTCTTAGAGGCCAGACTAGGAATACATTTTACCGTTTATTATCCCACACGTGCATATGAGTCTTCCTTCAAGCCTCGTGGTTATTGTAGACTCGAGAACCATAGCAGTTATAGCATGGAACATAAACCTAATTATGAACATGGAGATAATCAATAACATTTATTATTGCCTCTAGGGCATATCTCCTACACAAACTGCCCCAACAGTTTTCACCACACGGTCTGCACACAGTTTGCCATCCAACGCGGGCATGTATCGGTACGTCGAGTGGTCCGGGCGTATTTTTCGGTAAACTTGAGACAAATGTGTGTGGGGGGGGGGGGTTGCAGGAGTCCGGACAGCAACTACATATGCCTCTGACATCCCCGACCCACCCAAAACCCTTCCCGGACCCCACGCCTCCATCCTCCCCATTTTCTCTCTTTCCTTTTCTCTCTCTTGCTTTCGTCGTCGCTCCACTACCCCTGTCGGAACTCTACGCCTCCGTCACCTCAAACGTTCCACCAGGGCTCCACCCCGCTTCTCCTCCATCGCCGTTCCACCCTCTCCTCCGATCGCCCCACCAGGTACCACCCGACTGCCTAGCAACTGTTCGGTGAATTGTCAGAGCTAAAAAATTGTCCCTTCTTCTTTCAAGCAATGGATTCGGATTTGAAGTACATATACGAGCACTATGTTGAGACTTCCGATGGCTCGTCCGACAAGGAGGACTACACGGATGAAACGGCGATGATGCATGCGGTCCTTGAAGACGCGGAGCATGCTCGGTCCTTAATTTCAAGGATTCCACTGAGGGTCATCGAGTGCTCAACCGCAGCAGGGCGCGCGACAATTTGACACTGTTGGATGACTACTTTACCCCCGATGCACTCTTCGCTAACCATTTTCGTCAGCATTTTCGGATGCGCAAGATTGTTTTCGATCGTTTATACCATGGTGTTCTGTCCTATGATGACTACTTCATCTTTAAGAATGACATCGTGGGAACGATTGGGTTCTCTGGTTACCAGAAGTGCATGGCTGCACTACGAATGCTTGCATATGGCACGGTCGCTGATTCGTTGGACGAGTACATACAGATGTCTGAGAGCACATGCAAAGTGTCATGGTGAGGTTTGCAACTGTCGTGGTCAAGGTGTTTGGACCTCAGTACCCGAGAGCATCAAATGTGGCAGATACCGAGAGGTTCTTGGCAATCTCAGAAGCAAGAGGATGGCTAGGTTTGCTTGGATCTCCTGACTGCATGCACTGAAAATGGAAGAATTTTCTAAAAGCTTTACAAGGGCAATATCATGGTCATGTTAAGAAGCCCGCCATTATTCATGAAGCAGTTGCATCACATGATCTTTGAATTTGGCACACTTGTTTTGGCATGTCCGGGTCTCACAATGACATTAATGTGCTGCAACGATCGCCGTTGTTATTGTTAGCGAGACTGACTGAAGAATAATATCCTCCGTGGGGTACCTTTGTCAACACCATCTCTAACTCGGTTGGCCAAAAAAGTCTCACTTTGCCCAAAGACAGGAATCGGCTAGAAATAATGTTGAGAGGGCATTTGGAGTTTTGCACGCACGTTTTGAAGTTGTTCGTGGACGTGCTAAACAATGGGATCAGGAGACCTTGTGGGAGGTGATGACTTGTTGTGTGATCATGCACACCGTGTGAAAGGTGATGACTTGTTGTGTGATCATGCACACCGTGTGAGAGGTGATGACTTGTTGTGTGATCATACACAACATGATCGGGAAGGATAAGGGTGGGGATGCTGCCGCAACTCTTGAATTTGAGAACATAGATGATCATATCAAACCGCCAGACTAGAATCCCGCCACATTTGAAGATTTGTTCAAATGCATCAATAAATTCGGCATAGAGTAAGTGACGAGCAACTAAAAAAGATCTGATGAAGCATCTGTGGACGGTTATGAGGGAATATTTAAACTTCTTAAAATTAGAAGGTGCGAACTTAAAAGAAAAATTAGGGTCGAATGTATGCGGATGACCGGGATGCCATAGCAAATTTGCAGGTCAACGTTCCTGACACACGAAGCGGAAAAGGCAATTTTTACTTTTCAGCAATTAGAAGCAGCTCCGAAAAGGAAAAGAAACAACGAACGCTCCCCACCCCGGCCCTGCTCCCCGCCACATCACACGGCGTCGACGGCCGCTCGCCGTCGCCCCTCCCTCCCCCGGCTCCCCCGACCTCGGCCGTTCAGCCCCTCCTGCGGCTGGGTTGAGTGGTGACTGGTGAGCCTCCCTCGCCGCCCTGCGCTGCACAGCGAACAAGGCGAGAGCGATCGGCGTCGGGATGCTGAGGCGGCGGCTAAGCTCCCTTCTTCTCCGATCTCCGTGCTCGTCCTCCGTCGCTTCCTCCTACCAGCAGCAGCACCACCTCCTCCTCCCCACCCACGCCGAGGTAACCCCGCGGTTCCCCTTTATCTCCCTTGTGCGCATTTCGTCGAACGCCTCGCGCGCGCGCACAACGTGGCCGGATCGAATCTGGCGTGCTCGCCTTTCTCGCTCCATTGGGATCCGTACGTTCCCGCAGTTCCTAGATGCTCATCCGCCTGACTGTTTTCCTCCTCGCAGAAACCGCCGGCCCTGAATCTGCTCAGGCTCTTCACATCCCTAGCTGTACGTTTGTTCCGAACCCCGCATTTGTATTTGTCACAACTATATGCAGACTGCATGTGAATAATTGGTGGTGCACCCTCTTTTCATTCTGTAGGGAACCGATGGTGACAGGCCGTTCATCGCTTTTGTCTTAGGTAATTTTTCGCTGCTTTTACTCCCAAAATGTAGCAGGATTGTTGTTTTCTTTCTTCGAAACGGAGGCAAAAACTTTTGCAGGGTTGGTTTTACACATATAAATTCCATGCGTATCATGTGTAGAGTAAATTGAGGATCCCTTCCCTCATTGATAATCAGTGCTGTTTCATGTTGGATTGTGTTGTGGCGCTCAAATTTTAATTGTTCACACGACTAATCAAGATCCTGCATATAGGGGGACCTGGGAGTGGGAAAGGAACACAATGTAGTAGGATTGCTTCAGATTTTGGATTTTCTCATGTCAGTGCTGGTGACCTTCTGCGGAATGAAATATCTTCTGGCACTGATCAAGGGTAATGCTTCTTTCCGTTCAATCCTCTGATAGCCTTGTAATGGCGCACACGCACATGCATGGTTCAGTGAATTGATTTGTCAGTTTCATGGCATTTGCCAGGGAGTGGATCCTAGAGATAATAAGGGAAGGGAGGATTGTTCCATCAGAGATAACTGTTGAACTGGTCAGAAAAGCAATCGAATCAAGCACTGCTAAAAGGGTTCTTATTGATGGTTTCCCAAGGTGTGAGGAAAACAGAATTGCCTTTGAAAAAATAGTAAGTTCTCTGTTTGGCTTGCGTTACTGATCCAGAACTTTCTGTTAATTGAAAATAGTGTGTGATGAGATGGATAAGTCCATGATGTTCATCAGTTTCTGTTCAATTTTTGGGAAGGCTAATAACAGGTGAATCTTGAAGTTTTGTAGCGCTCTTGGCTGTAACCATTTGTATATACACACTTGTCTTTACTTTTTTTACATCAATATGCTGGCACAAAACTGCCAGTATACAGTATGCATTCAGCAGTTTCTTATGCATGTATTTTTTTTACTAGCAAATCAGTAACTATGTCCTGCTTTAGAGTGATGCACTTTTAGGTTTTATGCAGTAGTCCACAGTTAATGTTTGCCCCCACTATGGTGGATGTATGGTTGCATGTCAACAACTACTACAAGCATTTATATCAAAGAAAATGTGTGTGCTGTGGTTGGGCTATAAGAAGACACTGGCATACGAACTGAGATATGTTTCATTATTGTCCACTCAATAATTGCTAGTCAGATAAATGTAGATTGCATGGTCCTGTTCTGATATGTTGACGAATAAATTTCAGACTGGAACTGAACCAGACCTTGTGCTTTTCTTTGACTGTCCTGAGGATGTGATGGTTAAACGTCTCCTAAGCCGTAACCAGGTTGGTCTTTGTACTATCTCTGGAGTGAATTGTGCAAGATATATATACACTATGTGTACTGTACATTTCCCAAAACTTACTACATATGTGTTTTTCTGAGATTTTATTTCCCAGCCATTACTTTCGGCTTTGACAATTATCTTCTTATTACTCCTTCTCTTAACTAACATGAAATATGGCATTCCTAAAGGATAGTCCTTGTGGATTGCCACAAATGATTTTCTTCTTTATATGCCATTTAAAGTGAAGAGAAGAAACACTAATCTAATTAGTGTAGTTCGTGCATATCAAAATGGGAGGTTGATTAATACTCTAGTGGAGCTTCCTTTAAAAAATATCACATTAGATTGATCTCTCTATTTGTTTTTGTTTTTTCGATTATCTCATGTATGCGTCTTAGGGACGAGTTGATGATAACATTGAGACAATCAAGAAGCGTCTAAAAGTGTTCGAGAGTTTGAATCTTCCTGTTGTTGAGTACTACTCTTCAAGGGGAAAGGCACACAAGGTAATTAATCTATTTATTTTACGCAGAGCATCCTGGACAGGAACACTTCTTGTACCTTTCTTCTATGAACCGTACCTTTACTTTTTGACATGCATTTTCCTATTTCCTTCACACGGAAACAGAGCTCTACCTTTTGTTCTAGAAGTTGATCCAAAAGGATTCTTAATGTGCAGCATTAAACTTTACCTGGCTTATTCTCTCTCTCTCTCTCTCTCTCTCTTTTACAAATGCCAATATATATTTCAGAAACGTCAAACATATGGGTTACCAATGTATAAATAGCAGGATAGTATTTTCGGGGAGTCATAGGACAGGGAGATAGAGCCAGGATGTGATTCCCTTGTGTTCTGAATTCATTTAACCCTAAGACCATTTTTGTATGGTGTGGAAAGGGGAGTGAGATCAGATATCTGCCTACTGATTTGATATTAGGTGAGTGTCTGTACTACGCTCATTTCGGAGTATATTTAACATTTTAAAATACACATTGTCACATTTTTCAAATACTTGTTTTTAAATTTTTTGAATACATATTGAAACATTTTTCTACTATAGGAAACTTTTTTATAAACTGTGAGAACATTTTTATACATTGGGTAAACATCCTTTTTCAATGTCACAAACATTTTGTTTGAAACACGTGAACCTATTTTGAAAATGCAATGTACATTTTTCTGATGGTATGAAATCTATATTTTTTGAATTACATGAATATATTTTACATTGTATAACATTTTGAAAAGAACATGACGTGCATTTCATGAAACGCCTGTAGTTTTTTGTAAAGTCACATTTTCTTTGAATGGTACAAACTTTTCTTCAAAGGTTGAGCGAACATTTATTTACACTATATTTACAGTTTGTAATGTGTGGTGAATTATTTTTCAAAACAATTAATCAAAATATATATTTTTTATTTTTTTTAGAAAAGGAGGTTAAACCCCCGGCCTCTGCATCAATTGATGCATGCAGCCATCTTTATTAATTATTCCACTAAGGTCTGACAAGAACATACATCAAGCCACCCGAAGCCTCCACTCACACCTACAAACTTGATAATGTGGAGTGCTCTCACTCCCCATATCTATAACCGATGTCGTCGCCGATCCATCCATATAACGTATCGGAACGAACAACCGGTGCAGCAGACCTAAAGCGTACACCACATGCACACGTTTTAGAAGCCGCCATCATCATCGAACCGCTGTCCCATCTTCAAGAGAGAAATCCGCATCATCCTTGCCAGTCCGGCCATCCGTCGACGCCACCACGGCGCCCAACGACTCCACCGCCCTGCGCTCGTCCATCCCGACGCGGAGACTCTGGAAGATCTGTCGTGCGTAGCACCTGCCGACCAGGCATGGCACAGCGTAGCACCTGTCGGCCAGGCATGACTTGACATCTCCACCGAAGCTCCGTTCAAGACGAAGCCGCTCCGCCTCTTGCCTCTGTCATCCAGCGCTGCTCCACAAACGATGCTCCCAAGAGAGAAACGACACCGTAGTGCCGCCATCGTCCGATCTGGAACACCAGATCCTAGGGTTTCCCCAAGAGCAGCACGAGTGGGTTGACAGTAGTTACTCGACGATGCCTTCATCAAGGTAACGGCGTAGAACGCCGCCATCGCCTGCCGTTGGCTCGGTTTTCACCGGCAACCATGTCTCTCCGACCCGCAGCCGGGACTAGATGATGGATCTCGAGATCCGGCCACCCAGCCTCAGGCCGACCACCTCCGACGGAAGAGGTGACCACCATCGCCGGCTGCACCGGCCAGAACAAATCTGACCGGAGGTGCCGCCAAGCAGCCCACCAGGCCCTCCACGCCGCTGCCGATCCGAAGCCGGAGAACGCGCCGCCGCAGCAGAAGTCGCCGCCGCCCGAACGAGGAAAGCCGCCGCCCGTGACGGGCTGCCCGACGCGCCGCAGTCGCCCTCACCCATGGCAGGGCTAGCCACCGCCGCCGCCGTCGGATCTGCTGCGCCCCCACACGCGCAAGGGCTCCGCAGCCATCTTTCTCATTCGTTGGCAGCTGATTGATACACTTTCAAAATATATGTATTTCGTTTTCTTAGTAAACAAAAAATAGAAAACAAATATACCGGTTACGTCAACATGATGAGCCCAAGTGGATACTAGGCTGGCTCTGTACCGGCTCCCTGCAAACGACCCACGCATATGAGTACGAGCACACGTATGAAGTATTTTTCAAACAAAAACGTATCAATCAGCTGCCAAAGAATGAGAAATCAGTGAAAGCTAGCGAACATTCTATGTGTTGCTAGATCGATGAAAATATATTTTATTTTCCGGTTTTGCTAATGGGCCTGAAATAAAAGGTTTTCTTAAGTCAAATTCTTTTTCTCTAGCCTGTTACATTCCATGTAAAAAGGCTATTGGCTGCCTGGAGCAGTCTACACGCAAAAGGCCTGGCCTGATCGGTAAATTATTACGAAATATGTTTATGCGTGTGTTGTGTGTGCTCAGACACCGTTTATGTTTTTGTGTACATGTGTTGGTGTGTGTTCCCGCACACACGTTCCCATGTGTTTTGTGAGTGTGTGCGTGTATGTGCATGTGAGGTGACATCATTGATATGAGATGTAAACCAATTTCAGTGGGTTAAGAGACGATTTATTGTCAAAATTCTTAGTTTGTGGACCTGCGGCACTGCTAAATGTGGAGTGCTCCTCTGACTTTATGCCTTCGCGATTAGGGATGGCAATGAGTATCCATTATCCATGTACCCTGCGGGTAAAAAACCCTATTAGGGTAAGGGTATGGGACAAAAATTTACCCATGGACACATAAACAGGAAAATCTGAAACCCATCGGGTAGAGTGGGTACGGGTATGAGATCATGTAACCCATACCCACATACCCATGTACTCATATAAATCTATGTAAAGTCAAAATTATATCTACAATCTACACCATGTCAAGAATTTGTGAACTGAAAGTGTATGCCTATGTGTTGTTGTTTATGACTATATGATGTTGTTTATAAATATGTGTTGTTGTTATAATCTATTTTTGTAAACATATGATATGATGCAGTTTATAACTATAAGTTGTTCAAATTGATGTTTTGCAAATATGGGTAAGATTACCCGCGGGTACCTGTCTACCCTGTCGGGTAACGGGTATGGAAAAAAATTGTACCCGTTGACAGATATGGGTAAGGGTGATGGGTAAGCTCAGACGGGACGGGTAAGGGTATTGGAAGGCTCCACCCGTATCCATACCCTGCAGGTGCCATCCTTATTCGCGATGACTACATCTCACTATAAAGCAAGATATATTGTACGCTCGCCTAAACTTTTTCTTCACGTGTAGCTACTGGGCCGACCCATTTCGTCTCTTTCTTCCTTGTTTTTGAATAATTCCCTCGCTCCCTTGCTTCTTCCCATTTATTGTTTTCTTTTATTTTTTGTTTTGCTTAACTCTATTTTTTCACAGGTTTTGTTCAGTTTTTCTTTGTATTTTCATTGGCTTTCTTTGTTTCTTTCATGGTTTTCATTGTTTTTTTCTTCTTTGTTCGCTTTTTTTTCGTTATCGGTTTTCACAGGTTTTTTTTGCTTTTTTCCTTTCTACACTTTTCTTTGTTTCTTTTCTTGATTTTTATTGGTTTCTTTGTTTTTTTAATCTCTTTCTCGTTTTTTTCATTCTTTTGCATTGGTTTTCTTTGGTTTCTACATTTGTCTTGTTTTCATTGTTTTTTCTCGATTTTATTGGTTTTTATCGATTTTCTTTGTTTATTTGTCGCATTCATCGGATGGATTTTGTTCAACACATCTCAACTTTTTTCAGTATGCATTCAACACTTTTCGTTTTCATCAGGAAAATATTTTGTGTATATGTTTAACATTTTCAAATATGTGATTATATTTCTGAAATTATATTTTTTATGTCTACTTTATTCCATACACATTGTACATTTTTGGTAAGTATCTAATACATTTTTATAATGCACATTTAAGATAATTGAAATACGAGATTAATATTTTTAATACAAGAAAAATACATGATGACCTTTTTTTAATGGCAATAAACATTTATTCACACACAACGTACATTTGTTTATATAATAGAGACATCTTCATCTACATGTTTAACATTATTTAAATACATAACTATTTTACAAAAAGAGTTATTTGATGTCAATTTTTTTTCAATGCACTATACATTTTTTATGTACATTAGGAACATTTTCTATACACGTTTAAAAAACACTCATACACATTGTTTTTTTTTGTATGCATGAAAAACATTTCTCTATACAAATTTAAATTCTTCGAATGGTTTATTTACATTTTTTTAATAATTTAATAACATTTGTCAAATGTATAATTAATATTTTTAAAATATATGATCAATTTTTTAAGACAGATTATATATTTTTTGTATGCATGACAAACATTGTTTTCTATCCAAAATTAACATTTTTTTCCAAACGTTTTATGTAAAGTTTTAATAATATATATAACATTTAGAAGTATAAATAAAATTGGAAAGAAAACTAAAAAATGAAAACAAATTAGAAAGAAACGAGGTTGTGGCCTCCGGCACGGCGGGCTGTCCCAGTGTCGCGCTCGCCCAGGCGAGACTGCCCTACCTCTCGTTATAAGCGAGATATAGGCGCGCCCCTATGCCTCTGGCCCAAGGATAGTAGGACATCGCCTACAGCCCCCCATATATGGTATGTCACGGCCAAGGCCCAGTAATTAAAGCGCCAACATGTGACATTGTATCACCAACATAGTACATACAGCGATCCATGTTGAAAATTTGCCCACATAAGTATGGGTTAATCAGCACACAACACCAAATCACACCGCAATAGGCCCACCAAAACACCATATTATAAATAAATAAAAACACACTTCATCACCCCCCCCCCCCTCTCCCCGCCAAACCAAATACTCCCTTAGTTTTATTATATAAGGTGTATTTTTTAGAAGTCAAATTCCTTTAATTTTGATCAAATTTAGAGCGAAAAATATCGACAGCCACAATACTAAATAAATAAAATATAAAAATTAATCTCATGATGAAACTGATTTGATATTTTGAATATTGATATATTTTCCTATAAATTTGGGCAAAGTTAAATAGGTTTGACTTTTCTAAGAACTAATACACATTATATTTTGAAATAAAAGGGATTTTTATTTGTGGAAACCCAATGACACCAACGTAGTAATGTGTGGCATCCAACCCTTCTAGTTTAGGTATAATTTTGGGAATGCTCTTAACCTCCCTAAACGATGATGTATCTGGTATACATACTTTCCCATGTCGTGAGGGCATCTCCAACACCGGTCCAACCTCAAACTGTCCGCATACGTCCTGACTACGTTGTCGGACCCCGAAGTCATCCAACACCGACCCTCATCCGTCCGCGGAGCAGTCCGGACCATGTTTTTCTCGCAAACCGGAACCAAATGTGTGTGTGTGTGTGTGTGTGTGTGTGTGTGTGTGTGTGTGTGACGCCCCCGATCTCGACCGTACGCTAATCAAACACGCAATGCGTACGACCAAGATTAGGGACTCACTGATGGATATCACAACACAACACTAGACACAAATTAAAGTCATACAACTTCATATTACAAGCCAGGGGCCTCGAGGGCTCGAATACAAAGCTCGACAAGCACGAGTCAGCGGAAGCAAATATATCTGAGTACAGACATAAGTTAGACAAGTTTTGCCTTAAGAAGGCTAGCACAAACATAAGCAGCGGATCGAAAGAGGCGAGGCCTCCTGCCTGGGAACCTCCTAACTACTCCTGAGCGTCGGCGTTCTCCACGTAGTAGTAGGCTCCAGCGGTGGTGTAGTAGTCATCTCCGGCGTACTCCATCTCCTGGGCTCCATCGTCTGAACGCGGCATCGTATCGAGGGGGGAAAGGGAAGCAAAGCAGCGGTGAGTACTCATCCATAGTACTCGCAAGACTGACATCAAAACTATGCTAAGTATGTATCATTATCAAGGGGAGGGGTTATATCTGGACTGACTGCAAAAGGCAAGAATAGGGAGAAGGCCTAGTCCTATCGAAGACTAGCATCTTCACCATCTTGCAGCATTAGAAGAGAGTAGAGTGTTACCTCAAATATAGTCATATTGTTGTAGCAATTTTATTAAGTAACCACGCCCAGAGATTCTTCCTCAACTCCCTGCGAGGAAGCAATCTCGGAGCCACATTCATTTTAATTTAAAGTCACAATTATAGTTGTATAAGGTCAAGGTACAACTCCAAGTCGTCCTTTTACCGTGGACACGGCTATTCGAATAGATTAATCATCCCTGCAGGGGTGCACCGCATCTCCAACACGCCTGATCACCTCCGGCCGGACACACTTTCCTGGGTCATGCCCGGCCTCGGGATAGCAGCACGTCGTCGCCCCACCTAGGCTCAACGAAGAGGCCAGCCCGCCGGTCTAAATCCTAAGCGCGCAGGTTCGTGGGCCCACTTGCCCTTGCACTCCTGCACGATGCGTACGTGGCCGAAAACAGACCTAGTACACTCCAGTCCAAGAGCTGTACCGTCCAGTCCAATCCGTCGCGCGCCGCTCCATTGCCGACGTCCGAAGAGCTTCGGCTGATACAACGACGCTGAGTTCCCATAACTTTCCCACGCGATGGTTTGGTGCGCAATAAGGCCAACGACCAACTCAGATTAAATATCCAACCCATTAGCATTTTATTAATGCGGGGCAAGCGCGACCCTCAAAGTGCGGTCCCGTCACCCCGACTCGAGGATGTGTGGCAAGGGCCTCTCCTGCCCGTCCACGCCTCAACATAATCCTTTGGATGCCTTACCGGCGCATCCCACCACATCTCACACACGGGTACCCTTGGGGCCGACCCGTCTCAAGACTGTCGGGAACTCAGGTCCACCTCAACCAGGGTGGTACCGCCTGTCCCTCTAGTCTCGTCTTCACATGTTAACAAAATCAAGTTGAGGTAATTGTGTGTTTATACACCAAGTGGAAATCCGAGGAATCACCCTCGATGGATCCCACTCGAGGTATGTGTATGACAAGAGTCGCTATCGATAAATGGGAAGGAGGAATCACCCTCGATACCCATGACCGAGTAGCTACGCTACAGAATTAACACCGGGAGTGCTAAGCGAGGTATCACCCTCGGCACTCGGTAGTAGCTCTGTAGTACCATACTTAAGGGGTGTGCGGTGATGTGAGGGGCTGGCTCGTCGGTCGGTTGACCGTGTCTTCGGGTCTTCGAGTCGTCGATGAAGAAGCAGGGGCAACTGGGACTAAGGGGTCACTGGGGGTTCATTGATCAACCTATACTAAGCAGTTGATATGATTGCAGGTATAGTATCAATTTATCAAAAACAGGCTATGCATCAGAATAGGAGCTAACTAATACAGTAGCAAAATCTAATGCAAGAAATGAGAGGAAAAGAAATAGGCGATATCGGAATGCTCAAGGGGGGTTGCTTGCCTTGCTTCTCTGCGGCAAAGGACTGATCGTCGGTGGTGTAGTCGTACCCGGCAGCACCGTCAGTCTCGGAGTCTACCGGAGAGAAGAGGGGGGAAGAAACAATAAATATAAAGCAGACAAATGCATCACGATGCATGACATGACAATATGTAGAGCTAGGTATGCACTAACGCAGTACTACACGTTGCAGACAGAGCGGGAGAATATCTTACGATATTTCCCAGGTCTTTGGATTTACCGGACAGACGATCCGGAGGGGAAAAGTTCCATGTTTGCTATGCCAGGAGCATGTGACGGACGAACGGATGGCATATTCAGATTCGTGGGATTTTTCTGATCAACTTTCATGTATAAAACTTTTTCATCTGAGCTACGGATTATTTTCTATTAATTTTTAAAGTTTTAATCATTTTCTGGAATTATTTCTATTTATTAAAATCAACATTATCCAGAACAGCGCAGGTGACGTCAGCATGACATCATCCTGATGTCATCAGTCAACGGGACGGCTGGCCAGGTCAAACCTGACATGTGGGGGCCACATGTCATAGACTCAGCTCTATTTCAGATTTTTAATTAAACTAAACAGAGTTAATTAGTGAGTGGGGCCACATGTCAGTGAGACATTTAGAGCTAAATTAATTATTTTCACTAATCTAATTACTAAATTAATTAACTGACAGGGCTGGCCCACTGTCATAGGCACAGGGGCTTGAGGCCCCACATGTCAGTGACTGGGTTGTGCCCAGTCAGCCAGTTGACCAAGTCAACTGGTCAACTGGGTCGCCCTGGCCCACTGGCCAGTGTCACTCGCGGTGGCCCCGGTCGGCCAGGTCAGTGGCGGCGCCGACTGGCCACCGGAACAGCTCCGGCGAGCTCCCGAAATGGCGGGGAGGCTTGGAAATGGCCCACAGGGCACCAAATCGAGCGCGGTCGGTGGCGTTCGAAAGCTAAGGCTGCCGCCGTTCCATTCCGTATTTCGGCACGAGCTACGGTGGCCTGTGGAGGGAGCAACGTCGACGGTGGCGGAAGGCATCGTCGGGCGAGCTCGGGCGCGTGCATACAGAGAGCAAAACGAGCGGGGCTAGCGCGGGATCGGTTCTACGCGACGCGGCGAGCGCATTGGCTGCACGCCCGGGACCATTTGGTCACCGGAGGCTCGTCGGCGACGAGCTCAGGCGGAGGAGCGTTCGGGCGCCTGTCGTGGACGGCGCTAGGAGGCACGAGCAGGCGCGTGCGTGTGTGTGTTGTGCTCCTGGGAGCACCAGGAGCACGGTGTTGCGCTCAGGCGAGCACGACAGCGACGGTGGCGACGACCACGAGCTCAAAGGCGGCGGCCGGAGCTCGGGTGCGGTGGAAGCTAGCTACGGCAGCCTAGGGGAGCAACCAGAGGAAGAGGAGGACGCCGGGGAGCTCACTTGCGGTGATGGGAAGGCCCGATGTAGCGGTGGTGCGGTGCAGACGTCGGATCGACGGCGGCGAGCTTCGGGTCCAGAGGAAGAAGAAGGGTCGATGGCGATGGCGCAGGGCTCCAGGGGCTTGGTCCAGTGGTGGAGGAGGAGGGGCTCGTCGTGGCGGTTCTTCTAGACATGCTACGGAGGCGGGGGAGGGGCTGTGGCCACGAGCTTAGCCGGGCGCGGCCATGGCTGCGCTCGGTAGGGAGTGGGGAGAGCGAGGGAGAGGGGGAGAGGCGAAGCAGAGACGAATGGCGAAGGTGGTCAGGGGGGACAGCTCGGGGCGAGGCTTATCCCCTCGCCCACCTGCTCCCGTCGGCGTGGCGAACGGCGACGGCGCGGCGCGGCTCTGTCCACGGCGGGAGCGACACGGAGGGGAAGAAGGACGGCGGGCAGGTGGGAGTGGGCTGGGCCAGCGCGGCCCAGTCGCTAGGTAAGTGGGCTTCTGCCCTTTTTCTTTTGTTTCTTTTCTGTTTTCTTTTTAAATCTTTCTGTTTTGAAATAGTTTTAGGACTAAATGACTTTTTAAAAATATGGGATAGGGCCCAATATTTGCCATGCAATATTTGGTACTGCCACAAAAAGTTTGGGGCCCTTTTGAAAAGTTTGGAAATTTTTATAATTCAGAAGTCAATTAAATAATTGTTTTGGCCTCTGTTATAAAAGCTTTAGAGGCACCAAACCAATTGATAAAATGGTGGTAACAATTTTGGAATAGCTTAGGGAATATTTGCAACCCAAGCATGATTTTTAATTTGAAGTTTGCAAAACTTCCAAAACCACCTTTCAAATGAATTTTGAATTGGATAAGAATTTGAATCAGGGTTGATTCCAACAGTGATCATCATTGGATTAGCAAAAATAATTAAGCTTGATCAAGTTCATTACTGTAGCTTAATTACAATCATTACTGTAGCTTAAACCCAGGGTGTCACAGTGTGTGTGGGGGGGGGGAGGGGGCTTTGCAGGAGTCCGGCCACGAGACATGTTGGACTCTTACACCCATGTCCCACCTAAAAGGAAGGCAGAACCCGCGCTTTTGTAGCGTCTCGCACTGTTTTCGCGCCAAAATCCCCCCCCCCCCCCCACTCTCTTATTCCATCTTGCCGCTCTCCATCTAATTCCCGCCCTTTTCACCCACTTTCTTCTTTGCTCCCGCCACCGATGCATGGAAGCGGATGAAAACCTGCTGGAGATGGAGGTGGTGGAGGTGCAGGACGATCCGAGCATCACGCTCGCCCAGAAGATCAACTCGGCGACGTGGCAAATTCGCCGCGTCAAAGCGAAGGCCGCAAAGGAGGAAAAGCTCAAGAAGTGGAAGGCCGGCGGACGGCGTGTTGATGGTGTCCGTGGGGGTGGGTGTTGTCACGCCCAAGATGCGATCCTATCCTTATTTTGGCACGAGGGCCTCGACAGGGATAGAAGCGCATCTCGTCGTTTCGCAAGAATGGATATCATTACAAGTACATGGAAAGAAGACATGAGTATATGGAATTGGCTTACACTCGCCACAAGCTACATCAATATCACATCAATACAACAACATATCCAAACATCATACAGAAGAGCAGGGTCCGACTACAGACGAAAACAAACGATAAAATGACATCCATCCTTGCTATCCCAGGCTGCCGCCTGGAACCCATCCTAGATCGATGATGAAGAAGAAGAAGAACTCCAAATCAAACAAAGCATCGCGGTCACGTCATATCATCGCATTACCTGTACCTGCAACTGTTGTTGTAGTAATCTATGAGCCACGGGGACTCAGCAATCTCATTTCCAAGGGTATCAAGACTATTAAAGCTTAATGGGTGAGGTATGGTTAAGTGGTGAGGCTGCAGCAAGCACTAAGCATTTATTTGAGTGGCTAACTTACGAGTACAAGAATAAAGGGGGATGATTGTCGAATAAACGGACGTGAACTAGTAATGATCCCTAAGGGATCCTGAACACCTACTTACGTCAAACATAACCCCACCGTGTTCTCTCTCGGATAAGGACTCACGAGAAGAGACAGTCACGGTTACGCACACGGTTGGTGTATTTTATTTGAGTTTACTTCAAGTTTGCTATGACCGGGTGTTAAACAAAGTTTCCAAGTTGCCACATAACCGCGGGCACGGCTTTCCGAAAGATTTAACCCTGCAGGGGTGCTACAACTCATCCATCACAAACTAACCACACGCAGCAGGAATAACCTCGACCACGAATCTCGTGATCTTCCTAGGCAATTCCACTGGAAAACCGCAACCTCGAGATAGCCCGAAGCATAATCGGAATTCCTCGCACAAGACGTTCGAGAAAGGTAAAACAAGTCCAGCAAGACCGCCCGGCGTGTCGACGATCCCGATAGGAGCCGCGTATCTCGTTCTCAGGACACGACGGATTGTCCAAACTTCCAGTAGGCCAATCACAGAGTTGCCCCTGGCGGCCACCGGCGGTTGATAGGTTTGGACCAACACTCATCAGGAGCACTGGCCCGGGGGTTGATTAATTATCCACGGGGTCCGGAAAGTCCCTATGCAATTTTATTAGTTATTAGGCAAATGTAGTACCAATGTTGGGCCTTGCCAGACAAGTTTTATCCTAAAACGAAAATCAAGGGGGTCCCCATAACAACCCCGAGCATGTTAGGAGCGCTCAATTATGGAACATAACACCGGTACACAAGTAACTAGGGCGGCAAGAGTGGAACAAAACACCGAGCAAAAGGCCGAGCCTTCCACCCTTTACCAAGTATATATATGCATTAAATTAAATAGCAATAATATTGTGATATAACAAAAGGATATCCATGTTGACACATGGAAACATTGCACCTGCAACTAGCAACGCTATAAGAAGGGATGAGCAAGCAGTAACATAGCCAAATAATGTTTTGCTGGGATGTGGAGAGGTTAGAGGCTTTTCATGGCAATTTGGGAGGCTTGACATACAAGTGGTAGGTAGCGAGACAGCGATAGAAACGAGACATCTAGCATGACAATGATAATGGTATCCAGGGAAATGATCATCTTGCCTGAGATCCCGCATGGAAGAAGAACGAATCCATGAAGAAGACGAGCCAACGTAGTCGAACGAATCCTCACACTCCGAACGCTTTCGGAACTCTATCGAGAAGAAGCAATCCGGAACAAACAATCAACACACGATACACCACAAGATATGCATGACATGATGCTCTTCTAATATGATGCATGTTATGCATGACATGGCAAGCACAACAATCAACTTCTACACATTAAGTGAAGCTCAATATGCAACGAGTTGCATATTGACGAAACTCCACATTCGAATATTTAGTTCACTCTTGTTTAGGTACACGACAATATTAAATGTTGTTGAACATGGAAAGAGATGAAGCGTAAGTAAACTACACATCTAGGCAAGTTTAAATGAGGCCGGAAACAACATATAGCATTTCCGTAACGACCCCATATGTTAATTTCGAAATTGGTCCATATCTGAACTAATCATGTTTTATATTTGTTAAACAGGGAAATAAAGTGCACAATGCAATTCTACATGTCATTCTAGTCGATTTACATATATGGAACATCTCAAACGGAGCTACGGTCTAAAAGATATGACAATCACAAGATTATATGCCATGAATGCAAAATGCATGAAAATGACAAACACAAACATTTCAAATCATGAATGCAGCAAGATATTATGATACTACATGAGATTCGAGTCAAGTTACATATGCAACATGTTCAAAACGGAGCTACGGTTCAACCACAACAACCAATACAAGTTTTATTGAAATCTGCCCAAAACAGCAACATAGCATATTGCACACATGAAAACAACAAGTTACAAGATTCTAAAATGCACAAACTAAGCATGGGGCAGTAGCATATGACATACACTTCATTTCATCTTCACATATCATACTGAAAAGAGGCATGGATCACATGGTAGGAAGCTCACAACATGGCAACAAAATATAGCAGATTAGGACTTAGTGAAAATAACAGTTTTAGCATAGCAGTTTTCACGAAGGCATATGGGCAGCAGCAAAACTATATGCTACAGGGCATATTATGGCATGAAAATTAACAGCATAGTAGAGATCATGATGCACTACAATTCATACCATGGTGGCAAGGTCTAATTATGCATAGGTTCATGGCTAGCATCATCACAACATGGCATTATGAAGAAAACAGATTCTCAGACTTAGTGAAAATTAGGGTAGACATGTGCAGCAGTTTTTAACAGATTGACATATTGGACAGCAGGTTTAATTATGATGCAAAATCTATTCATGCAAACTATTGACACAACATGATAGAGCATAACATGCTTAACAAAAGACTCCATGGTGGCATCACCAAAAGACTCCTAGAACACTAGCAAATCAAATGGCAAGACAGCAACAAGATAACAGATTTCCAGACTTAGAAATATTTTGGACCCTCAAAACATCAGATTTTTATAGCATGTTGGCAACAAGAAAACAACACCTAAACATGCATTTCTATAGCAACCAAAAAGACCAGGGCCTAGCACACATGTCCAAGGGCATATCTCATATTCAAAATTATTTCATATGATGCACGGATTAAATCCCACAAAATAGACAAACGGGCATCATGGCAAAATGACATGCACACGAACTTCCTCCAATGACAAAACTAAACGCACAGTTAAATTCTATGGATTTTTCTACCCCGAAAACATATACAATATGCCTAGGTTCATGTAGGGAAATATGTCACAATTAATTATGCAAGTTTATGGCCTAATCCCCTTTTAGCAATTATAAATGCAAGTTAAATGCAAATATTACACTGAACCAGTTTGTCATGCATGAAAATGCGATGCCGATAATATGAACATTTTTAATATATTGTTGGATTAATTCCAATGCATGGTTAAATAAATATGACAATGCAAATTAATGGCAATTATGCAAAATGATTCAAAACAGCGAGCTTAGGTATTTTTATTTTTATCATGGATGAAAACGTCATATTCATAATCTATGCATTTTTCTCAGCAGTTTTCATATACAAAACATTTTATTTAGACGCTCGGTTATTTAACTATTAACATATTAAAAACATGCAATTTACTGCAATTAAAAAAAACGCAACGGGCCTAACAGAAAAAAAAAAAGAAATCGGCGCAGGGGGGCTGCTCACCTCGTGGGCCTTGGCCCATTCGGTGAGGCGAGGCAGAGGCGGGGGCAGGCCTAGCGAGGCCCACGCGGCGCTCGGACGTCCTCGTCCTCCCGCTCGCACAGGAAGCAGCGACGGTGGATGGCGGGCAACGGGCGGGGCTCGGCAAGGTCGAGGACTCCGGGGCGCTGATCAGGGCGGAATGGATCGGGGACGAGCGGATCCGGGCGCAGCCTGTCCGGATCTGGCCGGAGATGGGGCCGGCGGCGAGCTACGGGGCCATCGGCGCGGCTCCATGACGGGGCGAGCTCGGGCGGATGCAGGTCCTTCTGGAAACGGTGATGGCGCAGAGGAGGCGGTGGCGACGTGCAGCGGCGGAGATCCGGCAGCTCTGCTCGCCGGCAGCGGCCGGGGGCGGGGCCAGGGCTCGGGTCCATGGGGCCACGGCGAGAGGAGCTCGCGGGAGCGCTCGGGAGGAAGCCGGGGGGAGGGAGCTAGCGGGCGCTGCGGGCTCCTCGGCCCGGATCGGGCCCGGGACGGGCCAGATCTGGGCCCGGCGCGCCGCGGCGAGGTGGGGAAGCAGGGGCGGACAGGTGGCGGGCGCGGGTTGGCCAGGAGGGGCTGTGCGGCGGCGCTGGTGGCGGCTCGGCCAGCGGCTGAGCGCCAAGTGGCGGCGTAGGTGCGGCTGGCGGTGGAATTCGAGGTGGGGAGGCAGCTGGTTGCGCGGATCCCGAGGAGGAGGGAGGTGGAGGCTATTTTTGGGCAGGGGAAGCTTCTATATATAGCAAGGGGGGCCTAGGGTTTAGGGTTTGGGGCCGTCTTGGACCGTACGATCGCAATCGAATGGCTCCGGTCGAGGGTAGGTTTAGGTGGGCTGCGGTGGGCTGTGTAGAGTGGTTGGGCTGAGAAGAGAGGGAGAATGTGGCCCGTGACAGAGTTTTTAAAACACCGAAACATCCGACAATTAACCGATGACGGTGCCGCTACGATCGACCGTTCGGGTATCAAACGAACTCTGATTGCGACGAAACTTGGCAGGCGGTCTACCTACAATAAAACAAGACCGCATGCCAACTTTTGACCCAAACCGAGAAAGTTCTATACGCACTTTTAAAAACAATATCTTGACGGTGCCGTGGGCGCGTGCGTGTGTGGTAGGACTCGAAACGGACAACGACACGAACTGAGAGAACCGACGAACACGAACGGATGCAAGTTTTCGAAAATGAGAGATGATGGTATGCAGATGATGCGAATGATGCGATGATGAATGCAACAACGTAACGAATCACATGACGAGAATGGAAATAAAAGGGGAATCTTCTGGAGCGTCGGTTCCGGGCTGTTACAGGCGTGATGGCGCGTACATGATGGAGGTCGTGGCCAGGGTCGCGGACATGATGGAGGTCGTGGCCAGGGCCGCGGATCCCCGATGGTGTCGCCTACCGTCCAGACGCCTCCATGGCCGGTGCACTACAAGGCTCCATACTACTACGTCGCCAAGCAGCTTGGTAGGCAGTCCACAACAATTGTCGTGGGGCAAGTGCCTTACATCATCTACATAAACGCGATGATGCTCCTCTTCTTAGAGCCTTCTTCTCCATAGCTCGTTCGGGCGCGGACGACGGGCAGGGAGTAGATGGGGTCCCACGCGCTGTTCGCTGCTATGCCTAAAGCGGGGGAGAAGGCGGTGCTCGAAGAAAAGAAGGTGAAGATCGCATCCGATGCGGAGGACGCCAAGATGTTGTCCTTGAATTTGGAGTCTTTGGGTGCCAACTCAAGAATGATCATGCAAGTCATCCTCTACAAGATGTTCCAACGGCAGAAAGATGAGTTGGAAGCGGCGGACAAGGAGGCAAAGGTGGAGGCTGCATACACGGCGGTGGCAGCACCTTGAGCATGGAGGCTCTGATTGCTGGTGTGGCAGGGCAGAAAATCCAAAATTTTCGCACGGACTATCGGACTGATATTCTCTTGTGATCGTGCATGTAAAAACGTAAGCATACTTGCCACTTTTTGGTTGCGATCGGGCATGTGATCCGGCACGCTCTCAGACTTTATTTGAATTTCTGTTGGGGAACGCGACAGAAAACAAAAAATTTCGGTATAGCGAGCGCGCCCAGGATCACTATGGAGATTGCATACAAGGTTTGATCTGATCCGTACCGACTCGTAGCGCAGCGGAAGAAGAGTCGGTGGAGATCGTTGGTGCAGATTCCCGCAGCTAGGATTTTACAACCTCCCAACCGCGAGAATGTACTCCCTCGTTGGACAGCCCTTCGGGAGGCGGTCGGACAGTCCCCCGGACGATGTCACGGACAGCCCTTCGGGAGGACCCTCGAAACTCGAACGGAAACTCGGACAGCCCTTCGGGAGGACCCTCGAACAGCCCCTCGGGCAAAAGATTGAAACTACGACCTCTCTACGGGGTTGCACACATACGGTGTCATCTATCCGACAGGGCTTCGCCGTCCAGAACTAATTCCTGTCGGAACCCAGACAGCCTTTTGGCTCTACGAAAAACTCTTTTCGTGTGAGGGAGAAGAGAGAGCTTGCAAAGCAAAGCATGTGTATGAGAGCAAAGGATGTCTCTTATGGCAGCCCACACACCTCCTATTTATAGGAAACCCAAGGGGTAGGGTGGTTTTACAAGAAAACCCAAAACCCACATGGAAAGGAGTCCTTCCCAAGGACCTAAAAGGTGAAACCAAGGAACAAGGGGGACTCCATGAAGGAGTCCACCATGTGGCCGGCCACACCCTCATGTGGGGCCCCAAAATTGGCCCCTATCCATCCATGTCATCCCCAAGATCTTTTGGAGCAAAGCCCCAAAAGGTGGCTTTCCAAAAATATCCCAAAAAGCACTTTCACTATTCATGACGACATTTTTCAGCGTCTGATCGAACTGAAAATATTCATGTGGGCTTAGAACAATTCTAGTACCCACCAAAATAATTTTCAACGCGAGCCGGAACAATTCCGGTTTAGTGATTTCATCTGCGAAAAGCATCTGAAGCGGTTTCGGCAGCTCCGGAACATTTCCGGTTTTCATCCCGGAAAATTCCAGAAAGTTTCCAGAATGATTCTGGCACCCTCCAAGAATTATCAGGCATGTGCCAAAACCAATTTGACTTTATGGTATCCTTTGAAACAACTTTTCAGTTTCAACGGAACTCATCCGTGACCTCTCTGCGGAACTTTTCCGCTGTGCGAAACTTTTCCGGCGTCCGAAACTTTTTCGGTGATTTTCTCTCAGACTCCCTGTCTAGTATTCAGCAGATAGATGACCCTTAAGCGTGTGACCCTATAGGTTCGGTGAAGTATAGACATGACCCGGAACCCCTTCCGATCAATGATCAACATCGGAGCCGTGGACACCCATATCGATCCCTATACCCACACGAATAAATATTCGAGTGAACCTCCAGTTGCCGTGTGCTATTCATGTTGCTTCGCGATATGTTACAATAACCCGAGGTGAGACATGTAGGCATCCTCGTGGATCAACAACTTGTCCACAATGCCAGTTACCTCGTTGCCGGTATTGTTCTCTTTTCTCGTTCCCGTGTTCCGGCATCCCAGTGATCAAATCACAAGTGTCTGGCCAGACGATGATGGATACCGTAACACCGAGAGGGCCCAGAGATATCTCTCCATCGACGGAGGAGCAAATCCCAATCTTGAGCTATCAAGTTACTTGACATACTTTTCCATGAACCCGTAAGCAGCCGTAATAGCCACCCTATTACGGATGACGTTTAACAAACCCCAAAGTTCATGAAGCAAGCATGAAGAAACTCAATACTCTCATGGTCTAAGGAATCATGCAAACATTAACCATCTCTGTGTTATTTAACCATTAACTTGTGACGAATATATCTCATAGCATAACATCAATTTGGGTCGATTCAACACAAGTGTTCTACCAACATCGTGCCCTCAAAATTGCCGGCATAGCCATGCCCATGATCAGGAAAACAGGATCATCATGCAATACTTGAGCCAGTCTTAGAGGCAAGACTAGGAATACAATTTACCGTTTATTATACCACACGTGCACATGAGTTTCCCTCCAAGCCTCGTGGTTATTGTAGACTTGAGAATCATTGCAGTTATAGCATGGATCATAAACATTCATTACAAACTTGGAGATACAAAAGTAACTGATATTACTGCCTCTAGGGCATATCTCCTACAGTCTCCCACTTGCACTAGAGTCAGAATCTAGTTACATGGCTTCCCTAACACCAATGGCAATCCGGTGTTGCTCATGCTTTGCTCGTGGTAGAGGCTTCGTCATCGGGTCTGACACATTCAGATCCGTGTGAACTTTGCGTACTTTCACTAAACCTTCTTCGACATGATGTCGAATGAGTTTATATTTGCGTTGAATATGCATTGTCTTATGGTGCGAACACGGCTCCCTTGCCTGAGCCACGGCGCCACTATTATCACAATAGATCTCCACCGGGTCCAGAGCACTTGGAACCACACCAAGATCTTCAAGAAATTGCTTGATACCGACAGCTTTCTTGGAGGCTTCTGAAGCAGCAACATATTCCGCCTCCGTCGTAGAATCCACCACAGTCTTTTGTTTGGAACTTTTCCAATCAACTGCGCCGCCGTTCAATATGAAAACATAGCCAGATTGAGATTTGAAGTCATCTGGGTCAGACATGAAGCCTGCATCAGTGTAACAACTTACAATGAGCTCTTCATCACCTCCGTACACAAGGAGTAAATCCTTGGTCCTCCTGAGGTACTTAAGAATACCCTTGACTGCGGCCCAGTGTTCCAATCCTGGATCACCTTGGTACCGACTGCTAACACTTAGCGCATAGGAAACATCCGGTCTTGTACATAGCATGGCATACATAATAGAACCAACTGCCGAAGCATATGGAATATCATTCATTTGTACTCGCTCATCAAGGGTCCGAGGACTCTGATTCTTGCAAAGCACTGTGCCAGGTGACATGGGGAGTAGGCCTTTCTTGGAGTTCTCCATGTTGAACCTTTTCAACACCTTGTCAATGTACGTGCTTTGGCTTAGCGCTATCAGGCGTCTTGATCTATCTCTATAGATCCTGATGCCTAATACATATGCCGCTTCGCCTAAGTATTTCATTGAAAAACTCTTCTTCAATGAGTCTTTTATTTCGCTAAGAAAATTCACGTCATTTCCAATCAACAATATGTCATCCACATACAAGATTAGAAATGCTTTTGCGCTCCCACTAAACTTCTTGTACACACAAGATTCTTCATCGTTCCTGATGAAGCCAAACTCTTTGACCACTTCATCAAAACGAATATTCCAGCTCCTTGATGCTTGCTTCAGACCATAAATGGCTTTCTGAAGCTTACATACCTTTCCAGCATTCTTAGGATCGACAAAACCTTCTGGCTGTATCATGTATACATCCCTATCAAGGTTTCCATTTAGGAAAGCCGTTTTGACATCCATCTGCCATATTTCATAATCGAAATAAGCAGCAATTGCTAGTAATATCCGAACAGACCTAAGCATAGCTACGGGCGAGAAAGTCTCGTCGTAGTCCTCTCCTGGAACTTGCGTGAACCCTTTCGCAACAAGTCTAGCTTTGTGGATAGTAATGTTACCATCCGCGTCCGTCTTTCTTTTGAAAATCCATTTACAACCAATGGGTTTTACGCCATCTGGAAGTTCTTCCAAGTTCCAAACTTGGTTTTCGTACATGGATTCCATTTCGGATCTCATGGCTTTGTGCCATTCCCTTGAGCTAGGCCCCGCCATCGCTTCCTTGTAGTGCGCAGGTTCATCGTCTTCAAGAATGAAGATTTCGTTATGAAACCACTCAGGTGGCTGGATAGCCCTACCTGATCTGCGAGGTTCAGTTACAACAGTGTTTGAAGTTTCCGCATCACATGCGACAACTTCCGGCTCGATTGTAGGGATAATTAGCGGAATTTCTTCCGGTTCCTTAGCCATATCAATGGTTGCCGAAGATTCACTAATCTCATTAAGTTGTACTGTCCTCCCACTTAATTCTTTTGCGAGAAACTCTTTCTTGAGAAAACGTCCAAACCTTGCGACAAACACGTTGCCCTCGGACTGGTTGTAGAAGGAATACCCAATGGTGTCTATTGGATAACCTACAAAGTAACATTTGTCTGATCTGGGGTCGAGTTTGCTTGGTTGTAAACGTTTTACATAAGCTTCACAACCCCACACCTTGAGATGCGACACATTGGGTTTCTTCCCATACCATAAAGCGTATGGTGTCGTCTCAACAGACTTAGACGGTGCTCTGTTTAGTGTGTGAGCGGCAGTGAGCAGTGCGTGACCCCAAAAAGATATCGGTAGATCTGTAAGAGACATCATCGACCTTACCATGTCTAACAGGGTTCGGTTACGTCGCTCCGACACTCCGTTTCGCTGTGGAGTTCCGGGAGGCGTAAGCTGTGAAACGATTCCACGATCACTCAGATGCTGGCCAAACTCATGACTAAGATATTCGCCTCCGCGATCAGACCGCAGAAACTTAATCTTTTTGTCACGATGATTTTCTACCTCATTCTGAAATTCTTTGAACTTTTCAAAGGTTTCCGACTTATGCTTCATTAAGTAGATATAGCCATACCGACTTAAATCATCGGTAAAAGTCACGAAGTAAAAATACCCACCCCGTGCGGCCGTGTTCATTGGACCACATACATCACTATGTATTATTTCCAATAATTCACCCACCCATTCAGGATGACCCATGAACGGCGTCTTGGTCATTTTTCCCATCAAGCAAGCTTCACATGTGTCAAATGATTCAAAATCAAGGGACGGTAAAACTCCATCTTTATGGAGTCTTTGCATGCGTTTCTTTCCGATGTGGCCAAGCCGACAGTGCCACAAATAAGTGGTGGTGGTATCAGCCTTCTTAAGGCGTTTAGCATTCACGTTAAAGACATCATTTCCACATTCAAGATTTAGTATGAAAAGGCCCCCAACAATGGGTGCAAATCCATAAAACACATCCTTACAATAAAGTGAACAATCATTGTTCTCAGACTTGTAGGAGTACCCATCGTGCACTAAACATGATCCAGAGATAATGTTTCTACACAACAACGGAACAAAATAACAGTTACTAAGTTCCAAAATAAATCCTGAAGGGAGACGTAGAGGCATAATGCCGACGGCTTGAGCGGCGATCCCAGCGCCGTTCCCGACACGCAGCACCTTCTGAAGCCCCTGTATCGTGTTGCAAATGTGAGCAACCGATCCGGTATCAAATACCCAAGACTTAGAATTTTCGCTAGCAAGCAAAACGTCAATGACATTAACTTGTATAACAATTATACTTGTTCCGGTTTTCCCGGACTTCTTATCTTCCAGATACTTCTTGCAGTTTCTCTTCCAGTGTCCTGTGCCCTTGCAGTAGAAGCACTCAGTTTCATTCTTGGCTCCGCCCTTAGATTTGCGTTCGAAGCCGGTCTTACCGGCGCCCTTGCCCTTCTTTGGCTTGCCTTTCTTTTTGACACTGGCAGTTTTATTCACAAGCAACACTTGCTTGCGATTTTTCTGCAGTCCTCCTTCAACAGATTTCAGCATGGCAAGCACCTCATTAGGTGTTTTGTCCATCCCATTCATGTTGTAGTTCATGACAAAACCTCCGTAAGAAGGGGGGAGTGAACGGAGCAACATGTCCATTACATGCTCTTCTGGAAGTGGAAATTCCAGGGTTTTAAGCCTTTCAGCGTAGCCAATCATATTGACTACGTGCTCGCCAACTGAACTGCCCTCAGCCATCTTGGTCTCCGACATCATTTTCATGATATCAAAACGTTCAGACCGTGCATTAAACTTGTACAGAGCATCCAGATCTTTGATCATATCAAAGGAGTTATGGAATTCAAAACATTTTTGAAGCTATGAACTCATGCAAGACAGCATGAGACACTGCACTAAGTTGAAATCATCATCCTTAGTGGCCCAGACATTTTGTATGTCTGCCGCGGCTGTTGCCTCCGGCTTAGGTGGAAGAGCTCCATCAAGCACGTACACTTTCTTAGCGCTCCTGAGGACAATCCTCAGGGTACGGACCCAGTCCGCATAGTTGTTTCCATTTGCAGCTAACTTCTCTTTCTCTAACATAGGGCCTAAGTTGAACGCGGTGTTGCGAGCCATTTGATCTACAACGGAAAACACAAGTTCATTTAGACTTTGTTCATAATGATTTTTGGCACTAGTGAATAAACAATTTTATTCTAACGTGCGCTCCCACTCAAATCAACATCTCTCAAAATTGATTGTGAGTGATTCAAGATCCGCATTTCCATTCGCCGTCACGGTTCGAGATGAACACCCATGGCGTGAACTTCAATCGGTAGGCAAACTTGCCGATCACATCTCTATGCGATTCTTGTTCATCTTTCGATGCGTGTGTTCCGAGCTCAGGACTTTCCTGCCTGAACGTCAAGACAACCAAGTGATCTCGCTGCGAGGTCTCAACTCACCCACCTCACACTTCTCTAATCGTTCGCACCCATGGAGATCATGCAATGCCCCGAAGAGATAGGTGCCGTGACGGTGCTACACTTGGGAGAACACTAACTACTTGATATTTTGTGAGAGATCACCCTAATAAAAGGCGACTACCGCGCAATCAAGAAGGGTGCATCAAGAGGGATAAACATCTCAGGCAATTCATAATAGCATGATATGGTATAGCCCCTTCTGACGGAGAAGTCAAGTATTCTTCGTCTTCGGCATTCGCGTCGGTGTTCACCTTTGCGAAGATTGCCACCACCTTGTCGATGCACCAGATAATATTGCTATCTCTATAGCTAATAAAATAAGTGCATTACACAAGGTTGACACGCAGGTCATTAAAGTGCAATCATATGGCTCCAGCCATCATGCCGAATCATGACACGCAGGTCATGTTAATTACATCATATAGTCATCTCATACATAATCAAATTTAATATGGGCATTGCTATACCACATCACATGCAAATCCATCCTGCAAAACCAAGTTAGACGCTTCTAATCGGTTTATGCAAAATTTTATTTTACGTGGCTTCTAAGGTTTTGACTTAAACCGCAGCTACCAACGTTTATCATCAAGTATGATACTTCAAGTTGCTAGATTAACTTTCCAGGGTGTATGAAACACGAGATAATAAAATCTCGAGCCCCATACTAAACTTCGTCATACGCGTGACCCCCGTGCAGATCATATCTGCATTGCCCTTCGTCTGCAGAAACATCCATATTTCTTTAACTAAAGTGGAACCCAAAGAACTGTTAGCACTTCGTTGATCTGTCAATCAGCATACTCAGGAGCAGCATGAAAGGATCGTGGATTGCCAGAACTTTGTGAGATTCCAGCATGCCGTCAAGATCAGGAGTACGCAAATTCACGGGAAGCAACAGGAACATCGGGTAACAGATTTCATCTGCTACCCGCACAAATAATTTTCAGTAATAGATCTTATCTACTACAAAATTATACTATGCAATACCCATACATCTCATGTATTCTAGATCATAACATGCATCTACTCATAGCCTGGCTCTTGATGCCACTGTTGGGGAACGCGACAGAAAACAAAAAATTTCGGTATAGCGAGCGCGCCCAGGATCACTATGGAGATTGCATACAAGGTTTGATCTGATCCGTACCGACTCGTAGCGCAGTGGAAGAAGAGTCGGTGGAGATCGTTGGTGCAGATTCCCGCAGCTAGGATTTTACAACCTCCCAACCGCGAGAATGTACTCCCTCGTCGGACAGCCCTTCGGGAGGCGGTCGGACAGTCCCCCGGACGATGTCACGGACAGCCCTTCGGGAGGACCCTCGAAACTCGAACGGAAACTCGGACAGCCCTTCGGGAGGACCCTCGAACAGCCCCTCGGGCAAAAGATCGAAACTACGACCTCTCTACGGGGTTGCACACATACGGTGTCATCTATCCGACAGGGCTTCGCCGTCCAGAACTAATTCCTGTCGGAACCCAGACAGCCTTTCGGCTCTACGAAAAACTCTTTTCGTGTGAGGGAGAAGAGAGAGCTTGCAAAGCAAAGCATGTGTATGAGAGCAAAGGATGTCTCTTATGGCAGCCCACACACCTCCTATTTATAGGAAACCCAAGGGGTAGGGTGGTTTTACAAGAAAACCCAAAACCCACATGGAAAGGAGTCCTTCCCAAGGACCTAAAAGGTGAAACCAAGGAACAAGGGGGACTCCATGAAGGAGTCCACCATGTGGCCGGCCACACCCTCATGTGGGGCCCCAAAATTGGCCCCTATCCATCCATGTCATCCCCAAGATCTTTTGGAGCAAAGCCCCAAAAGGTGGCTTTCCAAAAATATCCCAAAAAGCACTTTCACTATTCATGACGACATTTTTCAGCGTCTGATCGAACTGAAAATATTCATGTGGGCTTAGAATAATTCTAGTACCCACAAAAATAATTTTCAATGCGAGCCGGAACAATTCCGGTTTAGTGATTTCATCTGCGAAAAGCATCTGAAGCGGTTTCGGCAGCTCCGGAACATTTCCGGTTTTCATCCCGGAAAATTCCAGAAAGTTTCCAGAATGATTCTGGCACCCTCCAAGAATTATCAGGCATGTGCCAAAACCAATTTGACTTTATGGTATCCTCTGAAACAACTTTTCAGTTTCACCGGAACTCATCCGGTGACCTCTCTGCGGAACTTTTCCGCTGTCCGAAACTTTTCCGGTGTCCGAAACTTTTTCGGTGATTTTCTCTCAGACTCCCTGTCTAGTATTCAGCAGATAGATGACCCTTAAGCGTGTGACCCTATAGGTTCGGTGAAGTATAGACATGACCTGGAACCCCTTCCGATCAATGATCAACATCGGAGCCGTGGACACCCATATCGATCCCTATACCCACACGAATAAATATTCGAGTGAACCTCCAGTTGTCGTGTGCTATTCATGTTGCTTCGCGATATGTTACAATAACCCGAGGTGAGACATGTAGGCATCCTCGTGGATCAACAACTTGTCCACAATGCCAGTTACCTCGTTGCCGGTATTGTTCTCTTTTCTCGTTCCCGTGTTCCGGCATCCCAGTGATCAAATCACAAGTGTCTGGACAGACGATGATGGATACCGTAACACCGAGAGGGCCCAGAGATATCTCTCCATCGACGGAGGAGCAAATCCCAATCTTGAGCTATCAAGTTACTTGACATACTTTTCCATGAACCCGTAAGCAGCCGTAATAGCCACCCTATTACGGATGACGTTTAACAAACCCCAAAGTTCATGAAGCAAGCATGAAGAAACTCGATACTCTCATGGTCTAAGGAATCATGCAAACATTAACCATCTCTGTGTTATTTAACCATTAACTTGTGACGAATATATCTCATAGCATAACATCAATTTGGGTCGATTCAACACAAGTGTTCTACCAACATCGTGCCCTCAAAATTGCCGGCATAGCCATGCCCATGATCAGGAAAACAGGATCATCATGCAATACTTGAGCCAGTCTTAGAGGCAAGACTAGGAATACAATTTACCGTTTATTATACCACACGTGCACATGAGTTTCCCTCCAAGCCTCGTGGTTATTGTAGACTTGAGAATCATTGCAGTTATAGCATGGATCATAAACATTCATTACAAACTTGGAGATACAAAAGTAACTGATATTACTGCCTCTAGGGCATATCTCCTACAATTTCAAGTTGTCCTTTACTGGTGGACATATACATGAGATCATTGGATTGTCAGCTCTCACATCCGTGTCGGTGGACTCCCCCCCCCCTCCACCCTCCCTCGGGGGGAGGAATGCGGGAGGATATTTGCGGGTCAGCATTGAAGATGCTCTGAGGTAACTTTTATTTTTCAATGGATAGTAATGCAAAATTATGTTTATTTTTTCGGTTTGCAAATTATGCTCTTTAAGAAACTCTAGTTGATGCATCATATAGGTCCAATCGGTATGGTAATTGTCCGTATGGTATTTGAAGTTCAAAAACTCTAATGGATGCATCATATTGGTCAATTCGGTATGATAATTGCCCATATGGAGTTTGAATCCAAAAAGTGGGTCTAGTATGGTTGCCACAACACTCTCGGCCTTCATAATTTTTGGAACGTGATGCAAATAATGGGCCACGGTCTTCAAATTGTGAGACCGTGTGGCATTGTTTTGGAGCATGCTTCAACACCAACCGTCTGTGTAGGAGAAATGATATTCACAAGGGCACGGGAGGAATGTATGCTAGCATCATCAAGGAGATCAGCCAGACGATCCAGATAAACCAATGCTATTTCATCTTCGAAGGACGAGAATCTAAACACGCTCTAGGATTTCCTTTGGGATGCCACGTGTGCCTCCTCAATACTCCATACCTCAATTCCTCTCCATGACTTTGTTTAACGATTAATAAAATGGAGTGTGTTTAGACTAAAAAATGTGCAGGGGGAAAGTTTCACCTCTCTCCCCTCATCCTCTGTGTGACCTATATTTTCTCCTCCTCGATGGCCTGGACGATACTACCAATCATTCTGCTTATGTCATTGTGAAACAAGACAATTAATGATCAACGTTTCATGCCAACTCCCCATGTTAGTATCCCGCATATTTTCCCGCCGCCTGCCCCGTTTCCCGTCACGCGTACCATTTTCCACCGCCCGCGGCTATAAAAAGGTCGACGTCTTTCTGTCCCAGCTCATCTTCACATCGTCCCCGTAGCTCTACTTTCCTTCCTCATCCTCACCATTTCGCTTCGTCCAAGGCTGGACTGGGTGTCGCTCATCGAGGAGGAGGAACAACACTTGGACAAGGAGGCCACACGATAGGAGACCGCTCTCATCACGGAAGAGGGGGAGTGAGATAGTCTGGATAGGTTGGAGGTTGTCGCAGGCCGCTAGTTGCCACGCCGAAGCCATGCACCCGACGCACACAACACACCAGTGCCCTACCATGACTGGTTTCTCACCGCCTCACTGGTAGGCAGGTCTGAGCTACCCGTCATGTCCCCTAGGTTGCATCAGTCGCCCCCAGTGTAATCTTCGGGGAAACGATCGCGGGAGGTCGTTGGCGATGAAGAGGGAGCGTATCATCTGGGCCAATCGCGAATAATCTATGACAACATTGTTATCATTTGGATGTTGGAGCTACTCATTTCCAAACATATAAATAATCTAGTGTATATGGTGTGCTACAATATATGCTGCAGTTAATAACTTCTTCTTACTATCTCACAGATGTCTGTGTTGTCGGGGTCGCACGCATCCCTATGGGTGGTTTCCTTGGCGCCATGTCTTCCTTGCCTGCTACCAAACTCGTCTCCATAGCTATCTAAGGTGAGATCTATATCCTGTGTTGTGCATGAGGTCTCTGTTGACTTTGTTTAACGCTAACATGATAACTACCAGTGACCGGTTGCTCTGAACAAGGCAAATGTGGATCCACCCCTTCTGCGGGAGGTCTTCTTCGGCAATGTCTTGGGAGGTGTTTGGTTACCTTCATTGTTTTTTGGAGGTTGTATGGGATAACATGTCAGGCTGAGTAGAGCCTGGTTGAGAAGATACATGCCAAAATACGATGTTTGCATTTTGATTGATTATCTACATATAGGTTGCCTACATCGTGGAAGCATTTCCTACCCAGTGTTTGGTTTCATACATGCATCGTGATTAGGAGTTAACAACTACACTGAGCAGAGAGGTTAAAGCAGAATGTTCATTGTCACTACGATCAGAACCGAGTCTGATCTCTAGTGGCTCCTCCTCCACCGGCTCCCTGGAGCTCCAAAGCCATCCATTGCGTCTCCTCGCAGGCCTCCTCCTCCACGAGCACGACGAGAATGATGAGCAACCGGGCGCGAGCATGGCAAGCGCACGAGCACGTGCAGGGGTGTGACCAGGCAGGGGATGCAGGGCGCGGTGGCCGCAGGCAGAAGCGTGGCCAGGCACATGTAGGTGTTGGAAATACGCCCTAGAGGCAATAATAAATTGGTTATTATCATATTTCCCTATTCATGATAAACGTTTATTATCCATGCTAGAATTGTATTGACCGGAAACTTAGATACATGTGTGGATACATAAACAACACCGTGTCCTTAGTGAGCCTCTACTAGACTAGCTCGTCGATCAAAGATGGTTAAGGTTTCCTAACCATAGACATGAGTTTTCATTTGATAACGGGATTACATCATTAGGAGAATGATGTGATGGATAAGACCCAACCGTAAGGATAGCATTGATCGTATCACTTAGTTTATTGCTATTGCTTTCTTCATGTCAAGTATTTGTTCCTAAGACCATGAGATCATGCAACTCCCTCTATAGCCAGCATGGGCCAGGTGCACTAGCCCCTATAGGCGGATTAGGCTTGGGGGCAAGAGTCCCAAAGGGACAAGGCACCCGAAAGGTACCTTGGAGGAGTGGGACTCCTCCCTTCCTTGTGAAGGGAGGACTACTCCTCCCTTGGCCGCCGGCCCCTCCCTTGGAGGAGGGGTCAAGGCCGTGCCTCCCCTCTCCCCCTTGCCTCCTATATATAGTGGAGGGGAGGGGAGGGTTGCACAGACCAATCCATATGCCCCGGTGGCAGCCCTCCCTCTCCCATTACTCTGTTTTCTCCTCAGATCGCATCTACGGTAGACCGGTTCCACCGATTGACATGCAACTTGTTTTGCATAAAGGTGGCTGGCGGGTGTTTGTCTCTCCCACTTTAGTTGAATCGGATTCGACGAAGGCGGTCCTTGTAGAAGGTTAAAAGGCAACTTGGTTATCACCGTTGTGGCTTTGTGTAGGTAAGAACGGTTCTTGCTAGTTGCCCATAGCAGCCATGTAAAACTTGCAACAACAAAGTAGAGGACGTCTAACTTGTTTTTGCAGGGCATGTTGTGATGTGATATGGCCAAGACGTGATTTTATATATGTGATGTATGAGATGATCATGTTTTCTATAGTTATCACGACTTGCATGTCGATGAGTACGGCAACCGGCAAGAGCCATAAGGTTGTCTTTAATTTAATTCATGACCTGTGTGTCAATATTTAAACGCCATATAATTGCTTTACTTTATCGCTATGTGTTAGCAATAGTTGTAGAAGCAATAGTTGGCGAGACAACCACGTGACGACACGATGACAGAGATCATGATGATGGAGATCATGGTGTCATGTCGGTGACGATGAAGATCATGTCGGTGCTTTGGAGATGGAGATCAAAAGCACAAGATGATGATGGCCATATCATGTCACTTATTTTGATTTGCATGCGATGTTTATCTTGTTATGCATCTTATTTTTCTTAGGATGACGGTAGCATGATAAGATGACCCCTCACCTAATTTCAAGATAAAATTATGTTCTCCCCAAGTATGCACCATTGCGAAAGTTCGTCGTTTCGAACCACCTCGTGATGATCAGGTGTGATAGACTCTTCGTTCACATACAACAGGTGTAAGCCAGTTTTACACACGCAGAATGCTTGGGTTAAACTTGACGAGCCTAGCATGTACAGACATGGCCTCAGAACACGGAGACCAAAAGGTCGAACATGAATCATATAGTAGATATGATCAACATGGAGATGTTCACCATTGAAGCCACCTCACCTCATGTGATGATTGGACTTGAGTTGCTGGATTTGGATCATGTATCACTTAGACAACTTGAGGGATGTTGATTTAAGTGGGAGTTCATTAGTGATTTGATTAAATGAACTAATTATCATGAACATAGTCAACTGTCTTTGCAAATTAGGTTGTACATCAATAGCTCGCGCTATAGCTCCTTGTTTTTAATACGTTCCTAGAGGAAGACTAAGTTGAAAGATAACGTAAGCAACTATGCAGACTGGGTCCGTAATCTAAGGATTATCCTCACGGCTTCGCAAAAGTCTTATGTCCTTGATGCATCGCTCGGTATGCCAACCCCTCAAGCGTCGTCTGTGGATGTTGTGAACGTCTGGCAGACACGTTCTGATGACTACTCGATAGTTCAGTGCGCCATGCTTTACGGCTTAGAATCGGGGCTCCAAAGACGTTTTGAACGCCACAGAGCATATGAGATATTCCAAGAGCTAAAATTCGTATTTCAGGCTCGTGCCCGTATTGAGAGGTATGAGACCTCTGACAAGTTCCTTGCCTGCAAGGTGGAGGAGAATAGCTCAGTCAGTGAGCACGTGCTCAGAATGTCTGGGTGCTACAATCGCTTGAATCAAGTGGGAGTTTATCTTCCATATAAGATAGTGATTGACAGGGTTCTCCAGTCACTGTCACCAAGCTACTAGAGCTTTCTGATG
Source organism: Elymus sibiricus (assembly GCA_039707655.1). Lineage (NCBI taxonomy): Eukaryota > Viridiplantae > Streptophyta > Magnoliopsida > Poales > Poaceae > Elymus > Elymus sibiricus. The sequence continues at coordinate 40,422,546 of CM077665.1, read as the reverse complement.
AACTATAACATGTAAGGTGTGGAGAAGATGATCCCTGAGCTATTCGCGATGCTTAAGGACACGGAGGTAGAAATCAAGAAGGGGCATCAAGTATTGATGGTTAACAAGACCACTAGTTTTAAGAAGGGCAAGGGCAAGAAGGGAAACTTCAAGAATGGCAAGCCAGTTGCCGCTTCAGTGAAGAAACCCAAGGTTGGACCCAAACCCGAGACTAAGTGCTTTTATTGTAAGGGGAACGGTCACTGGAAGCGGAACTGCCCCAAGTAATTGGCAGATAAGAAGGCTGGCAATGTCAACAAAAGTATATTTGATATGCATGCTATTGATGTGTACTTACTAGTACTCGTAGAAGCGCATGGGTATTAGATACCGGTTCAGTTGCTAATATTGGTAACTCGAAACAAAAGCTGTGGAATAAACGGAGACTAGCTAAGAGCGAGGTGACGATGTGTGTTGGAAGTGTTTCCAAGGTTGATGTGATCACCATCACACGCTCCCTCTACCTTTGAGATTAGTGTTGAACCTAAATAAATGGTATTTGGTGTCTGCGTTGAGCATGAACATGATTAGATCGTGTGTATTGCTATACGGTTATTCATTTAAGTCAGAGAATAATGGTTGTTCTGTTTACATGAATAATACCTTCTATGGTCACGCACCCAATGTGAATGGTTTGTTGAATCTCGATCGTAGTGATACACATGTTTATAATATTAATGCCAAAGTTTGCAAAGTTAATAATGATAGTACCACATACTTGTGGCACTACCGCTAAGGTCATATTGGTGTAAAGCGCGCATGAAGAAACTCCATGCTGATGGATCTTTGGACTCGCTCGATTTCGAATCGCCTAAGACATGCAGACCATGCCTCATGGGCAAGATGACTAAGACCCCGTTTTCCGGTACGATGGAGTGGGCAAGTGACTTATTGGAAATAATTCATATTGATGTATGTGGTCTAATGAGTGTTGAGGCGCGCGGTGGATATCGTTATTTTCTTACCTTCACTAATGACTTAAGTAGATATGGGTATATTTACTTGATAAAACACAAGTTTGAAACTTTTGAAAAGTTCAAACAATTTTAGAGTGAAGTTGAAAATCATCATAACAAGAAGATAAAATTTCTACAATCCGATCGTGGTGGTGAATATCTGAGTTAAGAGTTTGGCACACACTTGAGACAGTGTGGAATCGTTTCACAACTCACGCCACCTGGAACACCACAACGTAATGGTGTGTCTGGACGTCGTAATCGCACTTAATTAGATATGGTGCGTTCTATGATGTCTCTTACCGATTTGCCACTATCGTTTTGGGGTTATGCATTAGAGACAGGTGTATTCATTTTAAATAGGGCACCATCTAAATCTGTTGAGACGACACTGTATGAATTGTGGTTTGGCAAGAAACCTAAGCTGTCGTTTCTTAAGTTTGGGGCTGCGACACTTATGTCAAAAGGCTTCAGCCTGATAAGCTCGAACCCAAAGCGGATAAGTGCGTCTTCATAGGATACCCTAAGGAAAACAATTGGGTACACCTTCTATCTCAGGTCCGAAGGCAAAGTTTTTGTTGCCAAGAATGGATCATTTCTAGAGAAGGAGTTTCTCTTGAAAGAATTGAGTGGGAGGAAGGTAGAACTTGATGAGGTTATTGAACCGTCACTTCAATTAGAGAGTAGCACAACGCAGAAAGATGTTTCTGTGAAGCCTACACCAATTGAAGAGGAAGCTAATGATGGTGATCATGAAGCTTCGGATCAAGTCACTACCGAGCTTCGTAGGTTGACAAGGACTCGTACTGCCCCTGAGTAGTACGGTAATCCTGTCTTGGAGGTCATGTTGTTAGACAACGGAGAACCTACGAACTATGAGGAAGCGATGGTGGTCCATGATTTCGACAAATGGCTAGAAGCCATGAAATCCGAGATAGGATCCATGTTTGAGAACAAATGGATCTTTAAGAAGAAGACAGACGCTGATGGTAATGTCACCGTATATAAAGCTCGACTTGTCACAAAGGGTTTCCGACAAGTTCAAGGAGTTGACTACGATGAGATTTTCTCACCCGTAGTGATGCTAAAGTCTATTAGGATTATGTTGGCAATTGCTGCATTTTTCAATTATGAAATTTGGCAGATGGACGTCAAAACTGCGTTCCTTAACGGTTTCCTTAAGGAAGAGTTGTATATGATGCAGTCGGAGAGTTTTGTTGATCCTAAAAATGCTGACAAAGTATGCAAGCTCCAGCCTTCCATTTATGGGCTGGTGCAAGCATCTCGGAGTTGGAATCTTCGCTTTGATGAGGTGATCAAAGCTTATGGGTTTATACAAGTTCGGAGAAGCTTGTATTTACAAGAAAGTGAGTGGGAGATCTATAGCATTTTTTATAAGTATATGTGGATGACATATTGTTGATTGAAAATGATGTAGAATTTATGGAAAGCATAAAAGGTTGTTTAAAAGGTGTTTTTCTCAAAGAAAGACCTGGGTAAAGCTACTTACATATTGAGCATCAAAATTTATATAGATAGATCAAGACGCTTGATAAGACTTTCACAGAGCACACACCTTGACAAGATTTTGAAGGAGTTCAAAATGGATCAGTCAAAGAATGAGTTCTTACATGTATTGTACGGTGTGAAGTTGAGTAAGACTCAAAGATTGACCACGGCAGAAGAAAGAGAAAGGACGAAGGTCGTCCCCTATACCTCAGTTATAGGCTCTATAATGTATGACATGTTATGTACTACACCTGATATGCGCCTTGTTATGATTTGGCAAAGGGGGTATAAGAGTGATCCAAGAGTGGATCACTGGACAGCAGCCAAAATTATCCTTTGGGTACCTAAAGAGGACTAAGGAAATGTTTCTCGGTTATGGAGGTGATAAAGAGTTTGCCATAAAGAGTTACGTCGATGCAAGCTTTGACACCGATCCGGATGACTCCGAGTCGCAAACCGGATACGTATAGTGGAGTAGTCATTTGGAATAGCTCCAAGTGGGGCGGAGTAGCAGCATCTACAGTATGACATAGAGATTTGCAAAGTACACACGGATCTGAATGTTGCAGACCCGTTGACTAAAACCTCTCTCACAAGAAAAACATGATCAAACCCCAGAACTCATTGGGTGTGAATCGCATGGCGATGTGAACTACATTATTGACTCTAGTGCAAGTGGGAGACTGTTGGAAATATGCCCTAGAGGCAATAATAAATTGGTTATTATGATATTTCCATGTTCATGATAAACGTTTATTATCCATGCTAGAATTGTATTGACCAGAAACTTAGATACATGTGTGGATACATAAACAACACCATGTCCCTAGTGAGCCTCTACTAGACTAGCTCGTTGATCAAATATGGTTAAGGTTTCCTAACCATAAACATGAGTCGTCATTTGATAACGGGATCACGTCATTACGAGAATGATGTGATGGATAAGACCCAACCGTAAGCATAGCATTTGATTGTATCACTTAGTTTATTGCTACTGCTTTCTTCATGTCAAGTATCTATTCCTAAGACCATGAGATCATGCCACTCCCAGACACCGGAGAAATACCTTGTGTGCTATCAAACATCACTTCATAACTGGGTGATCATAAAGGTGCTCTACATGTATCTCTGAGGGTGTCTATTGGGTTGGCATGGATCGAGACTGGGATTTGTCACTCCGTATGACAGAGAGGTATCTCTGGGCCCTCTCAGTAATACAACATCACAAGAAGCTTGCAAGCAATGTGACTAAGGATTTAGTCACGTGATCTTGTATTACGGAACGAGTAAAGAGACTTGCCGGTAACAAGATTGAACTAGGTATGGAGATACCGATGATCGAATCTCGGGCAAGTAACATACTGATAGACAAAGGGAACTGCATACATGATTAACTGAATCCTTGACATCGTGGTTCGACCAATGAAGATCTTTGTGGAGTATGTAGGAGCCACTATGGGCATCCAGGTCCCGCTATTGGTTATTAGCCGGAGAGGTGTCTCGGTCATGTCTACATGATTCTCGAACCCGCAGGGTCCGCATGCTTAATGTTCGGTGACGCCAGAGTAGTATTGGGATATGTACGTTGGTGACCGAATGTTGCTCGGAGTCCTGGATGAGATCCCGGATGTCACGAGGAGTTCTGGAATGGTCCGGAGGTAAAGATTTATATATGGGAAGTCCCATTTTGGTCGCCGAAAAAGTTTCGGGCATTACCGGTAGTGTAACGGGGTGCCAAAAAGGGTTCTCGGGGTCCACCTACCCCGGGGGCCCACATGGGCCATAGGGTGTGCGCCCTAGCCAGCATGGGCCAGGTGCACCAGCCCCTATAGGTGGATTAGGTTTGGGGGCAAGAGTCTCAAAGGGACAAGGCACCCCGGAGGTGCCTTGGAGGAGTGGGACTCCTCCCTTCCTTGTGAAGGGAGGAGTAGCCGGCCCCTCCCTTGGAGGAGGGGTCAAAGTTGCGCCTCCCCTCTCCCCCTTGCCTTCTATATATAGTGGAGGGGAGGACTGCACAGATCAATCCCTACGCCCCGGTGGCAGCCCTCCCTCTCCCATTACTCCGTTTTCTCCTCAGATCGCATCTACGGTAGCGCTTGGCGAAGCCCTGCCGGGATTGCTCCACCACCATCTCCACCATGCCGTCGTGCTGGTTGAGATCCCATCTACTTCTCCTCCCTCGCTTGCTGGATCAAGAAGAAGGAGACGTCATCGAGCCGCACCTGTCCTGAACGCGGAGGTGCCGTCCGTTCGGCGCTTGATCGGGACGGATCGCGATTGGATCGTGAAGACGTATGACTACATCAAGCACGTTTTTAACGCTTCCGCTTAGCGATCTAAAAGGGTATGTAGACACACTCCCCCTCTCGTAGCTATGCATCTCCATGGATAGATCTTGCGTGTGCGTAGGAAACTTTTTGTTTCCCATGCAACGTTCCCCAACAGTAGGCGTGAGCGTGCAGGCGACAAGCGATGCGGCTGGCACGCGGGCGGTGAGCGCGGCTGATGCGACGGCAGCCCCGACGCGCATGCGATGAGCGCGGCTGATGCGACGGCAGCTCCGGCGCGAGGGTGGCGTGGCAGGGTGCGGCAGGCGACAGAGGGCGAGCGGGTGGGCGAGCGCGACGGCTGCTGTGGCTGTAGCCCCAGGGCGTGGGTGGCAGGGATGTGGGAGATTAAAGACGTACTTAGGAGAAAGTACCTACAAACTATGTACATGCATGTCTCGCCAAAGACACCCACGTGGGCTCGAGTGCATCGCTCGATCCTAGCTTGCTGGAAACGGTCGATTTGAGTGTTTCCAATGATACATGCTCAGAGGTGCTTTAAGAACCGTGCTATGCAGGCCCAACAGTGTTTGCATGTAACCAAACGGTCCAACACCAAAAAGATGATGCATATAGCGGGCCTCGTTGAACTTTTATGGGCAACTAAACGTGTCATTGAGTGCTAAATTGGGGCAAGCTCCAGCGAGACAGGGGCATCTCTAACGCTAACCCTCAAACTGTAGGGTAACGCAGCAGAAAACAAAAATTTTCCGACCTACGCACCAGCCCAGGACCACTATGGAGACTTCATACAAGGTTTGATCTCTTTCGTTACCGACTCGTAGCGCAGCGGAAGTAGAGTCGATGACGAACGGCGGTGCAGATCCCCGCAGCTAGGATTTTACAACCTCCCAACCGCGAGGATGTATACCCTCATCTGCCCCGCGGACAGCCCTCCGGGAGGCGGTCGCACAGTCCCCCGGACGGTGTCGCGGACAGCCCTTCGGGAGGACCTCCGAAACTCGGACTGTCACTCGGACAGCCCTTCGGGAGGACCTCCAAAACTCGGACGGTCACACGGACAGCCCTTCGGGAGGCACTCTCGAACTAAGACCGAAACTACGATCTCTCTACAGAGTTGCACACATACGGTGTCATCTATCCGGCAGGGCTTCGCCATCCAGAACTAGTTCCTGCCGGAACCCAGACAGCCTTTCGGCTCTACGAAACTATTTCGCTGGGAGGGAGAGAGAGTGCCAGATCATGCATGGCTTGTGTATGAGAGAATGGATGAAGGCTTGGGCTGCCCCTCACCTCCTATTTATAGGAAAACCAAGGGGTAGGATGGGACTTGGAATTACCAAAATGCCCATGAGGTGAGCACACCACAAGGGCATAAAAGGAAAGCCTCCAAATAGTGTTGCCTGCATCACCATGCCTGCATCACCATGCCTGCATCATCCCCTAATAGTATTTCCACTATTCACAAATAGTGTTTCCACTATTTGCAATAGTGTTTCCAATAAAGTAATCCAAAAAGCACTTTCACTATTCACGACGACATTTTTCAGCGTCTGATCGAACTGAAAATATTCATGTGGGCTTAGAACATTTCCAGTACCCACCAAAATAATTTTCAACGCGAGCCGGAACAATTCCGGTTTAGTGATTTTCATCTGCGAAAAGCATCTGAAGCGGTTTCGGCAGCTCTGGAACATTTCCGGTTTTCATCCCGGAAAATTCCAGAAAGTTTCCAGAATGATTCTGGCATCCTCCAAGAATTATCAGGCACGTGCCGAAACCAATTTGACTTAATGGTATCCTCCGAAACAACTTTTCAGTTTCACCGGAACTCATCCGGTGACCTCTCTGCGGAACTTTTCCGCTGTCCGAAACTTTTTCGGTGATTTTCTCTCAGACTCCCTGTCTAGTATTCAGCAGATAGATGACCCTTAAGCGTGTGACCCTATAGGTTCGGTGAAGCATAGACATGACCCGGAACCCCTTCCGATCAGTGATCAACATCGGAGCCGTGGACACCCATATCGATCCCTATACCCACACGAATAAATATTCGAGTGAACCTCCAGTTGCCGTGAGCTATTCCTGTTGCTTCGCGATATGTTACAATTACCCGAGGTGAGAAACATCGGCATCCTCGTGGATCAACACTTGTCCACAATGCCAGTTACCTCGTTGCCGGTATTGTTCTCTTTTCTCGTTCCCGTGTTCCGGCATCCCTGTGATCAAATCACCCTGTGTCTGGCCAGACGATGATGGATACCGTAACACCGAGAGGGCCCAGAGATATCTCTCCATCGTCGGAGGAGCAAATCCCAATCTTGAGCTATCAAGTCCCTTGACATACTTTTCCATGAACCCGTAAGCCGCCGTAATAGCCACCCATTTACGGATGACGTTTAACAAACCCCAAAGTTCATGAAGCAAGCATGAAGAAACTCGACACTCTCATGGTCTAAGGAATTATGCAAACATTAACTTCTCTGTGTTATTAACCATAAACTTATGACGAATGTATCTCATAGCATAACATCAATCGGGTCGATTCAACACAAGTGTTCTACCAACAATTGTGCCCTCAAAATTGCCGGCATAGCCATGCCCATAATCAGGAAAACAGGATCATCATGCAATACTTGAGCCAGTCTTAGAGGCCAGACTAGGAATACATTTTACCGTTTATTATCCCACACGTGCATATGAGTCTTCCTTCAAGCCTCGTGGTTATTGTAGACTCGAGAACCATAGCAGTTATAGCATGGAACATAAACCTAATTATGAACAGGGAGATAATCAATAACATTTATTATTGCCTCTAGGGCATATCTCCTACAGACTCCCACTTGAACTAGAGTCAATAATCTAGTCAATGCTAATGCACTTTACACCTATGGCATACTGGTGTAAAATATGCTTCGCATGTGGTATAGCCTGATGTCCAACGGATCTGACGACTTCAGCTCCGTGTGTAACTTTGCATATCCTCGCGTTTTCAGGCTTTTACAAAATTCATATTTTGTGTGGACTTGGCTTTGCATATGTGTGAATCATTGGTCGAAACCTGATTCCTCAGACTAAGCTATGGAGCAACTATCAGCTATAGTGTCCCATAGACCAAAGCCATCTTGGAACCATACTAAGTTCATGAATGAAATATATGATTCAACAACTTCTTTGTCGCTTCTCAAGCGTCAACATACTTAGCCTTTGTTATAGAATTCGTCACAGTATCTTGTTTGGAACAATTTCCAACTACCGTGCCACCATATTGTGTATCACACAAAACCCTCAATTTAAATCAAAAATCGCATGGAGCATTGATGAAGACTGTATCGATGTAATCACTTACAACGAGCACTTCATAATCTCTACTTGCGAGAAAACATGTCATCAGCACTACTCTTAGCACTTAATGACATCTTTCACTGTTGTCCCATGATCAGTACTTTGATCACTATGGTATCTATACTCGCAACAACTTTGGAGTATTGGACATATCTGTTTGCTTTTACATACCATGGAATACATGATTAATCCAAACACAAGAGTGTGTGGAATCTCCATCATGTATTTTACTCATCAGTGTTTTGGGACACCGAGTCTTGCAAAAACTCTTTCCATGTGACTTCGGCAAGAATCACTCCTTGGCGTTTTAAATGCTAAAAGGTTTTAGCATCTTGTCAATATGTATTCATTGCTTAGCCCCATTAGGTAAATCTATCTCCATAGATCATCATGCCTAATGTTGAGGCTATTTAGCCTAAGCACTTCATTGAAAAACTATTTTCAAATGAAGTCCTAATTCGTGTCAAGAAATATATTTCCAATTAACAATGTGTTAAGTACACATGGTTTTTAGAAATATTATTATGCTCCCACTTACTTTCTTGAATCACAAGCATCTTCGATACCCATTTGATGAAGTCAAACCCCCTTGACCATTTCATCAAAAACGAAGATTCCAACTCCACTTTGCTCTCTTCTGTCCATCGCTGGAACTCTGAAGTTTGCATACTTACTAGCATCCTCTGGATCGACAAATTACTTTGGAATGTATCACATACAAGTCCTAGGTTTCATTCCCATCAGATGGAAATCCTTTTGTCATCCATGTTTCACATCTCATGATTGAAATATGTATTAATTGCTAGTTCAACCCGAACCGACTTCAAGCATCGCTACGGTGAAACAACCTCATCGTAGTCAATTCCTTGAACTTGTTATTTCAACAAGTCGAGCTTTATGGATAAAATATTTTATCCACATCAGTTTATAGTTTCATAAATATTCGTTAGACTCTAAGTCTTCCGAAAGGTGTATCAAGATTTTAATCTCGAACCACTTATATGGAAACTATCTCGGATTGTATTGGCATTTAGCCAATTCCGGAGTCAGGGCCCATCAACGCTTCCTTGTGTATTGTAGGTATACTGTTGTCTAACAACAATATCTCGTTTGCGCACCTGATAGGTTTGCACGAGCTTTGCCTACGTGGTTCAGCTGCAAGTTCGACCGAAGTCCATACATCTCATGTAGAGGCTTCCGTATCAGTCGCAGTAGGAAACTCCGGAATCACTTCCAAGGTTCCTTTCCTTTGACCTGATGACGAAGATACTGGTTATCTCGTCGAGTTGCACTGTCCTCCCACTCACCTTTTGTAATAACTATTCTCTTTAAAAGCATACCGTTTTGTGGCAAAACTATTTGCCTCGGTATAGTGGTGGGGGAATACCCAATTACTTGGGATAACCTATAAGGTAGTACTTGTCTGATTTGGAATAGGTTTGTAACCTTTTACACAAGCCCCATATTCCAAATGTTAAGAAAAGATATAACATGGTTGGGCGTACCACACCATGGCGTCATTTCAACAGACCTGATGGAGCTCTTTTCAGTGTAAAAGCCGCAGTCCCTAAAGCATCATTCTTTAAAAGGGATAATGGTAAATTTATTTATGTCATCTTTGATCTTACCATGTCATAAATGGTTCGATTACATCTTCACGGACTTTCCACTTGCAGTGGTGTTCCGGGAGGTGCAAGTTATGAAACCCCTTTCACAACTCATCAGACATTCGCTAAACTTGTAACTCAAATATTCCTTTCTGCAATCGAATTGTAGAAACATAATTTTCTTGTTACAACAACTTCTACTTCATTTTTGAAAACCTTATGAATGAATTCAAAAGATCCAGACTTACGTCTCATCAAGTAAATATCCATATATCTACTTGAGTAATTTTTGAAGATAGATAAATCCACTACTTGCAACAACATTTATTGGACTACACACATCATAATGTATGATCACCAATATGTTCTTTGCTCGTTCCTTATGACCTGTGAACGGTATTTCAGTCACTTCACTTTTCAGAGGAAAGTTGCAAGTGTCAGATGATTCAAAATCAAACGACTTCAAAATCCATCATAATGGAATTTTCCATGCGGGTTTCTCTAATGTGACCAAATGCAATGCCACACTTGTGTGGTATTTCTTTTAGTCTTGCGACATTTAGCGTTAGTGTTATGGATGTATCATATTACCATCAATATTCATAGCATACATCCCATCCTGTGTGGAAGCATGGCCCTTCATGTTATTCATAACACCGAACATCAAAAGTTCTCTTATGAATAACCTTCTTGCAAAATACCTTATGCAAAGGGCTAGAGTGTATGAAACTCTAAATGAATTATGAAAGTAAATACAGAGGCAATGTATTAATATCAATATTCATAACATACATCTCATTCATAATGAAAGTATGGCCCTTATGTTATTCATAACATCGAACATCAAAAGTTCTCTTATGAATAACCTTCTTGCAAGATACTTTATGCAATTGGCTAGAGTGTAAAACTCTAAAATGAATTATGAAAGTAAATACATAGGGAATACACTAATGGAAGGCATAGTAACATTTACTATGTTCCCTGCGTGTATATAAACCTCATTCCTGGCTAGTCTTTCAGGCCATAGTAGTTCTTACATCGAGTTGCAACAGAATGCAATCGAGCGGGTATCTTTGCGACTAACTCACAATACCCAAGAATTAGTGATTAACATGTTTAACCATAATTCCCAAGAACTATATCTTTGACCAGCCTTCTATACATCAAAAACTTGTATGACATTCACACATGAGCTGGATATTCCAGTCTTCTTTCCTTTTGCCATTATACTTCTAACAGTTTAACTTTTAGTATTTCTCCTACTCTCAGAAGAAGCACCCAACTTAAGAGTGGCGTTAGCCCCGGACTTCCTAGGCGTGAAAATCTTACTAACACCCTTCGGACACTTCCTATCTCTTTAAGTTGTTGTTTTATTCACCTTTCATCATATGACAGGCGTTCTCCTGGATCCCTCTCTTATCAGTCTAATGCATAGTAAACTCCTTTACTAACAGTTTGCAAACAAATATTGCTTTGGATATCTCATATCTTTTAGCTTTTGTCTGTCTCTGAAAATGATTTTCAGATTCCATGAATATCACATAACTATCCAAACTTTCGAAGTTCGGGTCTCATGGAAGCAAACATATTGCACTTTGACTGAAAAGGAATTCTAGCTTTTGGATCGAAGGACGAGAGTCACATGATCCATAGCATTAGCGGGAGGATACCGAAAGCATGCGATAGGACAAAGTCCTTCTCGGCACTCTTGAGGACAATCCTCATATTACGTTACCAACCGTAAAGTTTTAACCAGATATTTAACAGCTATTCAATTTTAACAGGGAAGGTGGAAACGCGAGCCATTATTCTACAACTATTATGCAAATCACACTTAGACAGGGTTCATAATTAATTGCATTGAGAATTAAACAAGTTAATTCTACAGTGCGCTCCCACTCAAATCAATATCTCTCATAATTGATTTTGAGTGATACAAGATCCAGACTTCAATTCATCGCCATAGAATCATCATCTCATGACGGGAATTTTAATCGGTAGGCCAACTTGCCGATCACATCTCCATGTGACTCTTGTTCATCTTTCGATGCGTGTGTTCCGAGCTCATGACACTCATGCCTGAACGTCAAGACAACCAAGTGATCTCGCTGCGAGGTCTCAACTCACCCGCCTCACACATCCCTAATCGTTCGCACCCATGCATCCATGGCGTACCCCGAAAAGTTAGGTGCCGTGACGGTGCTACACTTGGGAGAACACTATCTACTTGATATTTTTGTGAGAGATCACCCTAATAAAAGCGAGTACCGCGCAACCAAGAAGGGTGCATCATAAGGGATAAACATCTTAGGCAATTCATAATAGCATGATATGGTATAGCCCTTTCCGACGGAGAAGTCTTTCATTTCTTCGTCTTCGGCATTCGCGTTGGTGTTCACCTTCGCGAAGATTGCCACCACCTTGTCGGTGCACCAGATAATAATGCTATCTCTATAGCTAATAAAATAAGTGCATTACATAAGGTTGACACGCAGGTCATTAAAGTGCAATCATATGGCTCCAACCATCATGCCGAATCATGACACGCAGGTCATGTTAATCAATTTACATTATATAGCCATCTCATACATAATCAAATTATAATGAGCACTGCTATACCACATCATATGCACATGCAAACCATCCTGCAAAACCAAGTTAGACGCCTCTAATCGGTTCATACATAAACTGGTTTTTACGTGGCTTCTAATGTTTTGAAACAAACCGAAGCTACCAACGTCCATCATCAAGCATGATAATCCAAGTTGCTAGATTAACCTTCCAGGGTGTATGAAACACGAGATAATAAAATCTCGAGCCCCATACTAAACTTCGTCATACGCGTGACCCCCGTGCAGATCACATCTGCATTGCCCTTTCGTCTGCGAAATTTCATCTTTCTTTTTAACTACGGTGGAATTCAATGAACTGTTAGCACTTCGTTGATCAATCAGGATCGCGGATTGCCAGAACATTGAAACTCCACCATACTGTTATCAAGATCAGAAATATGCAAATTCTAGGGAAGCAATAGGAACATCGGGTAACAGATTTCATCTGCTACCCGCACAAATAATTTTCAGCAATAGATCTCATCTACTACCTAATTATATTGTGCAACACCCATACATCTCTATGTATTCTAGATCGCAACCTGCATCTACGCATAGCACGGCTCTTGATGCCACTGTAGGGTAACGCAGCAGAAAACAAAAATTTTCCGACCTACGCACCAGCCCAGGACCACTATGGAGACTGCATACAAGGTTTGATCTCTTTCGTTACCGACTCGTAGCGCAGCGGAAGTAGAGTCGATGACGAACGGCGGTGCAGATCCCCGCAGCTAGGATTTTACAACCTCCCAACCGCGAGGATGTATACCCTCATCTGCCCCGCGGACAGCCCTCCGGGAGGCGGTCGCACAGTCCCCCGGACGGTGTCGCGGACAGCCCTTCGGGAGGACCTCCGAAACTCGGACTGTCACTCGGACAGCCCTTCGGGAGGACCTCCAAAACTCGGACGGTCACACGGACAGCCCTTCGGGAGGCACTCTCGAACTAAGACCGAAACTACGATCTCTCTACAGAGTTGCACACATACGGTGTCATCTATCCGGCAGGGCTTCGCCGTCCAGAACTAGTTCCTGCCGGAACCCAGACAGCCTTTCGGCTCTACGAAACTATTTCGCTGGGAGGGAGAGAGAATGCCAGATCATGCATGGCTTGTGTATGAGAGAATGGATGAAGGTTTGGGCTGCCCCTCACCTCCTATTTATAGGAAAACCAAGGGGTAGGATGGGACTTGGAATTACCAAAATGCCCATGAGGTGAGCACACCACAAGGGCATAAAAGGAAAGCCTCCAAATAGTGTTGCCTGCATCACCATGCCTGCATCATCCCCTAATAGTATTTCCACTATTCACAAATAGTGTTTCCACTATTTGCAATAGTGTTTCCAATAAAGTAATCCAAAAAGCACTTTCACTATTCACGACGACATTTTTCAGCGTCTGATCGAACTGAAAATATTCATGTGGGCTTAGAACATTTCCAGTACCCACCAAAATAATTTTCAACGCGAGCCGGAACAATTCCGGTTTAGTGATTTTCATCTGCGAAAAGCATCTGAAGCGGTTTCGGCAGCTCCGGAACATTTCCGGTTTTCATCCCGGAAAATTCCAGAAAGTTTCCAGAATGATTCTGGCATCCTCCAAGAATTATCAGGCACGTGCCGAAACCAATTTGACTTAATGGTATCCTCCGAAACAACTTTTCAGTTTCACCGGAACTCATCCGGTGACCTCTCTGCGGAACTTTTCCGCTGTCCGAAACTTTTCCGGCGTCCGAAACTTTTTCGGTGATTTTCTCTCAGACTCCCTGTCTAGTATTCAGCAGATAGATGACCCTTAAGCGTGTGACCCTATAGGTTCGGTGAAGCATAGACATGACCCGGAACCCCTTCCGATCAGTGATCAACATCGGAGCCGTGGACACCCATATCGATCCCTATACCCACACGAATAAATATTCGAGTGAACCTCCAGTTGCCGTGAGCTATTCCTGTTGCTTCGCGATATGTTACAATTACCCGAGGTGAGAAACATCGGCATCCTCGTGGATCAACACTTGTCCACAATGCCAGTTACCTCGTTGCCGGTATTGTTCTCTTTTCTCGTTCCCGTGTTCCGGCATCCCTGTGATCAAATCACCCTGTGTCTGGCCAGACGATGATGGATACCGTAACACCGAGAGGGCCCAGAGATATCTCTCCATCGTCGGAGGAGCAAATCCCAATCTTGAGCTATCAAGTCCCTTGACATACTTTTCCATGAACCCGTAAGCCGCCGTAATAGCCACCCATTTACGGATGACGTTTAACAAACCCCAAAGTTCATGAAGCAAGCATGAAGAAACTCGACACTCTCATGGTCTAAGGAATTATGCAAACATTAACTTCTCTGTGTTATTAACCATAAACTTATGACGAATGTATCTCATAGCATAACATCAATCGGGTCGATTCAACACAAGTGTTCTACCAACAATTGTGCCCTCAAAATTGCCGGCATAGCCATGCCCATGATCAGGAAAACAGGATCATCATGCAATACTTGAGCCAGTCTTAGAGGCCAGACTAGGAATACATTTTACCGTTTATTATCCCACACGTGCATATGAGTCTTCCTTCAAGCCTCGTGGTTATTGTAGACTCGAGAACCATAGCAGTTATAGCATGGAACATAAACCTAATTATGAACATGGAGATAATCAATAACATTTATTATTGCCTCTAGGGCATATCTCCTACACAAACTGCCCCAACAGTTTTCACCACACGGTCTGCACACAGTTTGCCATCCAACGCGGGCATGTATCGGTACGTCGAGTGGTCCGGGCGTATTTTTCGGTAAACTTGAGACAAATGTGTGTGGGGGGGGGGGGTTGCAGGAGTCCGGACAGCAACTACATATGCCTCTGACATCCCCGACCCACCCAAAACCCTTCCCGGACCCCACGCCTCCATCCTCCCCATTTTCTCTCTTTCCTTTTCTCTCTCTTGCTTTCGTCGTCGCTCCACTACCCCTGTCGGAACTCTACGCCTCCGTCACCTCAAACGTTCCACCAGGGCTCCACCCCGCTTCTCCTCCATCGCCGTTCCACCCTCTCCTCCGATCGCCCCACCAGGTACCACCCGACTGCCTAGCAACTGTTCGGTGAATTGTCAGAGCTAAAAAATTGTCCCTTCTTCTTTCAAGCAATGGATTCGGATTTGAAGTACATATACGAGCACTATGTTGAGACTTCCGATGGCTCGTCCGACAAGGAGGACTACACGGATGAAACGGCGATGATGCATGCGGTCCTTGAAGACGCGGAGCATGCTCGGTCCTTAATTTCAAGGATTCCACTGAGGGTCATCGAGTGCTCAACCGCAGCAGGGCGCGCGACAATTTGACACTGTTGGATGACTACTTTACCCCCGATGCACTCTTCGCTAACCATTTTCGTCAGCATTTTCGGATGCGCAAGATTGTTTTCGATCGTTTATACCATGGTGTTCTGTCCTATGATGACTACTTCATCTTTAAGAATGACATCGTGGGAACGATTGGGTTCTCTGGTTACCAGAAGTGCATGGCTGCACTACGAATGCTTGCATATGGCACGGTCGCTGATTCGTTGGACGAGTACATACAGATGTCTGAGAGCACATGCAAAGTGTCATGGTGAGGTTTGCAACTGTCGTGGTCAAGGTGTTTGGACCTCAGTACCCGAGAGCATCAAATGTGGCAGATACCGAGAGGTTCTTGGCAATCTCAGAAGCAAGAGGATGGCTAGGTTTGCTTGGATCTCCTGACTGCATGCACTGAAAATGGAAGAATTTTCTAAAAGCTTTACAAGGGCAATATCATGGTCATGTTAAGAAGCCCGCCATTATTCATGAAGCAGTTGCATCACATGATCTTTGAATTTGGCACACTTGTTTTGGCATGTCCGGGTCTCACAATGACATTAATGTGCTGCAACGATCGCCGTTGTTATTGTTAGCGAGACTGACTGAAGAATAATATCCTCCGTGGGGTACCTTTGTCAACACCATCTCTAACTCGGTTGGCCAAAAAAGTCTCACTTTGCCCAAAGACAGGAATCGGCTAGAAATAATGTTGAGAGGGCATTTGGAGTTTTGCACGCACGTTTTGAAGTTGTTCGTGGACGTGCTAAACAATGGGATCAGGAGACCTTGTGGGAGGTGATGACTTGTTGTGTGATCATGCACACCGTGTGAAAGGTGATGACTTGTTGTGTGATCATGCACACCGTGTGAGAGGTGATGACTTGTTGTGTGATCATACACAACATGATCGGGAAGGATAAGGGTGGGGATGCTGCCGCAACTCTTGAATTTGAGAACATAGATGATCATATCAAACCGCCAGACTAGAATCCCGCCACATTTGAAGATTTGTTCAAATGCATCAATAAATTCGGCATAGAGTAAGTGACGAGCAACTAAAAAAGATCTGATGAAGCATCTGTGGACGGTTATGAGGGAATATTTAAACTTCTTAAAATTAGAAGGTGCGAACTTAAAAGAAAAATTAGGGTCGAATGTATGCGGATGACCGGGATGCCATAGCAAATTTGCAGGTCAACGTTCCTGACACACGAAGCGGAAAAGGCAATTTTTACTTTTCAGCAATTAGAAGCAGCTCCGAAAAGGAAAAGAAACAACGAACGCTCCCCACCCCGGCCCTGCTCCCCGCCACATCACACGGCGTCGACGGCCGCTCGCCGTCGCCCCTCCCTCCCCCGGCTCCCCCGACCTCGGCCGTTCAGCCCCTCCTGCGGCTGGGTTGAGTGGTGACTGGTGAGCCTCCCTCGCCGCCCTGCGCTGCACAGCGAACAAGGCGAGAGCGATCGGCGTCGGGATGCTGAGGCGGCGGCTAAGCTCCCTTCTTCTCCGATCTCCGTGCTCGTCCTCCGTCGCTTCCTCCTACCAGCAGCAGCACCACCTCCTCCTCCCCACCCACGCCGAGGTAACCCCGCGGTTCCCCTTTATCTCCCTTGTGCGCATTTCGTCGAACGCCTCGCGCGCGCGCACAACGTGGCCGGATCGAATCTGGCGTGCTCGCCTTTCTCGCTCCATTGGGATCCGTACGTTCCCGCAGTTCCTAGATGCTCATCCGCCTGACTGTTTTCCTCCTCGCAGAAACCGCCGGCCCTGAATCTGCTCAGGCTCTTCACATCCCTAGCTGTACGTTTGTTCCGAACCCCGCATTTGTATTTGTCACAACTATATGCAGACTGCATGTGAATAATTGGTGGTGCACCCTCTTTTCATTCTGTAGGGAACCGATGGTGACAGGCCGTTCATCGCTTTTGTCTTAGGTAATTTTTCGCTGCTTTTACTCCCAAAATGTAGCAGGATTGTTGTTTTCTTTCTTCGAAACGGAGGCAAAAACTTTTGCAGGGTTGGTTTTACACATATAAATTCCATGCGTATCATGTGTAGAGTAAATTGAGGATCCCTTCCCTCATTGATAATCAGTGCTGTTTCATGTTGGATTGTGTTGTGGCGCTCAAATTTTAATTGTTCACACGACTAATCAAGATCCTGCATATAGGGGGACCTGGGAGTGGGAAAGGAACACAATGTAGTAGGATTGCTTCAGATTTTGGATTTTCTCATGTCAGTGCTGGTGACCTTCTGCGGAATGAAATATCTTCTGGCACTGATCAAGGGTAATGCTTCTTTCCGTTCAATCCTCTGATAGCCTTGTAATGGCGCACACGCACATGCATGGTTCAGTGAATTGATTTGTCAGTTTCATGGCATTTGCCAGGGAGTGGATCCTAGAGATAATAAGGGAAGGGAGGATTGTTCCATCAGAGATAACTGTTGAACTGGTCAGAAAAGCAATCGAATCAAGCACTGCTAAAAGGGTTCTTATTGATGGTTTCCCAAGGTGTGAGGAAAACAGAATTGCCTTTGAAAAAATAGTAAGTTCTCTGTTTGGCTTGCGTTACTGATCCAGAACTTTCTGTTAATTGAAAATAGTGTGTGATGAGATGGATAAGTCCATGATGTTCATCAGTTTCTGTTCAATTTTTGGGAAGGCTAATAACAGGTGAATCTTGAAGTTTTGTAGCGCTCTTGGCTGTAACCATTTGTATATACACACTTGTCTTTACTTTTTTTACATCAATATGCTGGCACAAAACTGCCAGTATACAGTATGCATTCAGCAGTTTCTTATGCATGTATTTTTTTTACTAGCAAATCAGTAACTATGTCCTGCTTTAGAGTGATGCACTTTTAGGTTTTATGCAGTAGTCCACAGTTAATGTTTGCCCCCACTATGGTGGATGTATGGTTGCATGTCAACAACTACTACAAGCATTTATATCAAAGAAAATGTGTGTGCTGTGGTTGGGCTATAAGAAGACACTGGCATACGAACTGAGATATGTTTCATTATTGTCCACTCAATAATTGCTAGTCAGATAAATGTAGATTGCATGGTCCTGTTCTGATATGTTGACGAATAAATTTCAGACTGGAACTGAACCAGACCTTGTGCTTTTCTTTGACTGTCCTGAGGATGTGATGGTTAAACGTCTCCTAAGCCGTAACCAGGTTGGTCTTTGTACTATCTCTGGAGTGAATTGTGCAAGATATATATACACTATGTGTACTGTACATTTCCCAAAACTTACTACATATGTGTTTTTCTGAGATTTTATTTCCCAGCCATTACTTTCGGCTTTGACAATTATCTTCTTATTACTCCTTCTCTTAACTAACATGAAATATGGCATTCCTAAAGGATAGTCCTTGTGGATTGCCACAAATGATTTTCTTCTTTATATGCCATTTAAAGTGAAGAGAAGAAACACTAATCTAATTAGTGTAGTTCGTGCATATCAAAATGGGAGGTTGATTAATACTCTAGTGGAGCTTCCTTTAAAAAATATCACATTAGATTGATCTCTCTATTTGTTTTTGTTTTTTCGATTATCTCATGTATGCGTCTTAGGGACGAGTTGATGATAACATTGAGACAATCAAGAAGCGTCTAAAAGTGTTCGAGAGTTTGAATCTTCCTGTTGTTGAGTACTACTCTTCAAGGGGAAAGGCACACAAGGTAATTAATCTATTTATTTTACGCAGAGCATCCTGGACAGGAACACTTCTTGTACCTTTCTTCTATGAACCGTACCTTTACTTTTTGACATGCATTTTCCTATTTCCTTCACACGGAAACAGAGCTCTACCTTTTGTTCTAGAAGTTGATCCAAAAGGATTCTTAATGTGCAGCATTAAACTTTACCTGGCTTATTCTCTCTCTCTCTCTCTCTCTCTCTTTTACAAATGCCAATATATATTTCAGAAACGTCAAACATATGGGTTACCAATGTATAAATAGCAGGATAGTATTTTCGGGGAGTCATAGGACAGGGAGATAGAGCCAGGATGTGATTCCCTTGTGTTCTGAATTCATTTAACCCTAAGACCATTTTTGTATGGTGTGGAAAGGGGAGTGAGATCAGATATCTGCCTACTGATTTGATATTAGGTGAGTGTCTGTACTACGCTCATTTCGGAGCATTGCTAATCTTTTCAGAAGGGGTACAAATCAGGGATATATATATAATTGTAACGTATTCTGCATATCAATCCTATTGAGGATCTATAGGATGTCTTGTTTATTTTTTAGAGGACCTTTAGGATGTCTAAGAGTACTTGTTGAACTCCATGCAGATAAATGCAACGGGAACTGAAGATGAAATCTTTGAAGCAGTTCGCAAGTTGTTTTCCTCCTTAAGGTAAATCCTGATGTCTGAGAAACGAAATTCCTCTTATATACTGTGACTATGTGGCTCTCCCGAAGGAGGTGCGTATTTATTGCATCATCTGATTGCTTGCGTATCATCCTCTAGTACCAAATCAGTTCTGAAAGCTTTTCAGTCCTCACATATTTAGCATATCCTAACCCTTCGAATTAAATGCCCAAGTTGCAGTACCCACGCTTTCAACACATTAACAAGTGCGGCGAGTTCTTTTATGCTAAGCCTGCCGTTGCAGCTAGTGTAGGCCATCGCTGTAAGCAAAAGGGTATTGCTTGTAGGTAGAAAGGGATTGAATTTCTGAATCTTCGCCATTTGTGTTCACCGTGCACAATAAAGAAAGACAAACTGAGAAGCAAAATGAGCAGAGTAGCATTTGTCTTGTTGATTGATGGATAAGGAAGAAGAGGTCCACGACTTTGCTAACTTTGTCATCTTGCTGACCTGCCGAACCCTTCCCTGTAGCTAGTTTCGTGACACGTTTGACTAAGCAATACCAGCATCTTCTACTTGTACAAAAGAGAGTTGCAATCATTTGACCATTTCGCCCTGTTTGCAGGCTATGAGGAGGCCATCGTCGTCCACGGGAGCCAGGGGGAATTAGAATTACGCCTGGCGGAAATTCTCTTTCTTTTCAATTTTTACTTTCACATCTCTTAGCATAATAATTGTACATATTCTGATACACGGTCCATGCCTGTGAAAACAGAGGGGCCCCTGGTGAAACTCCCAGCCTGCTAAGATAAACCCTAACCCTCATGCTCTCGTCGTGCGCCACGGTATAACGCACGATACGCTGGTATGGAAGCAAAACTGCTACGATGATATTTTTTTCTGCCAACACACTACAATATATATGTCTGTCCCTGTTTTCTTACCGAATAATATAAATGTATGTGTGCGCCGTGCTTGTGTTGTGACGATTTGCTGTTTGTATACATCTATTTCAGAGACGAGATTAGAACTGCCGGCGTCCGATAAACTAGTGATTTGACTGGAAGAAAAAGCAGTGTACTACGTTTGGATTTAGTTAAGTGTGAACTGCCGGCGTGTTTTTGTCAGTTCTTGACCGGCCGTTTAGCTGATGCCATCTTCAAAAGAAAGTGTGGAGCGCCGGCACTTGCACGCGAAGTATAATCTGAAAACTCTCCATCTCTTAACAGATGTGTTGTGTGCCCATGCACTCCACAGGAGGAGAAAGCTCTGCTACTGGTATTGACTTGCGCTATTCCTTTATCTTCCCTGCATCATCGCCTTGCAAACCATGGAGCGTCGACACCTGGCACCTGCCAGAGAGCCAGCGCATCATCATCGTCGTCATCGTCGCGCTGATGGGGTGGACTCCTCCGAGGGCCTCTTTGGATCCCTTAGGAACAGAACGCACGAATTCGATCGATTGGAACATATGCAAAGGCAACACAGATGATTGCGAACGGAACACGTGAATTTGATACGCGTGTGCGAAGGCAACAATAGATGATTGCGAAACGCGGAAATATTGCAGCATTTTTACTTTTTTTGCTAGGTACATAATCCGGGCATCTGAAAACTGTCTCGATCGTATGCACATAATCCGGGCATTTGGAAACTGTCTCGATCGTACGCACATAATCTGGCAAATGAAGAGGTTGAGGTGAAGCTGAAATTCGTGTTGGAATTTAGGCGTAGAGAAAAAGGTGATTCGTCATGAGCAACGTCGGCATCGACTGGACCAAGATACCATGAGTCCATGGCGTGAGGTCATGTGAAGACTTTTGGGGAGCAAAACTACAACCGGGCCTGCATCCGGCCATGTCATGGCCAGCCAAAATTTTCTCATCTATACCTTCCCATTCAAAAAAAAGAGAGCAAGTTGAAGTGCTTGTCTTAAAAAAAAGATAACGTTCTGCACATTGATGCGGTGAAGAAAACATAAATGTGCCCCGCAAAAAGAAACACATAAATGTGACTATTCCAATATATACAACTATAAAACCTAACAGAATGTATGAAGGTATATTTTAGACAAATCTATTCACGCTGATCTTCACACGTGTAACGAAGACTTTTGAAAGGGGGAAATAGGTTTAAACTTGACCAAAAATATGTCTAGAACTTCATGTTATGTGTGAACTGGAGACTCGAATGCCATGCGTATTTCGGAGGAAAAAACAAGGATGTCATGCGTGGCGTTCATCTGATCATTACAACCCTTAAAAATGTTTTGTGTTGCGAGATAAAGGTAATAAAATGGAGAAAAAAGTATATTTCGGACTCTAGGGAGCACCTAACCTCTTAAAAGTAATGAGGATATGAGTAATTGATTTGTTGCTCCATCTTACAAAATTAACCGTGTTCATATTGTTTTTTTCTGAAAATACCGAGCACACCATAGATAGGCGCGGGCGCACACATACACACCTCACACGGCGCCTATTGAAGACCGAAACCGTTGATCTTGACGATTTGATGTCCAGATCCTACGGACACATCCCCAAATTGCCCCCACTTTCCCAAAGGGGAATATTACAATGTTATTTCCCGGAAATCAAAAAAAATAAAAATAGAAAGAAAATCGGTTTCATCGTGGGAGCATTCTGCAATTAACTAATACTAATAATTAGAATATTGTAAAATGGAAGAAAGGAAAGGTCCATCTTGGACTCTACTTAGGCGGGGTACCTCGTGTTACCCTGCATGATTAACCAGCTAGCTGCCACTAACGGTGAAAGCTAGCCAGGATTATGACCCCCGGCCCTATGGACCTATGATTAGCTGGGTGTATTTGTCCCATGCCCCAAACAACAGGCGAAGGTGATTCACTAGGAAGGACAAGGACATGGACGCAGCTAGCTAGCTGCATGCGAGAGCAAAATTCCAAAATTGCAGGACCAAGAATAATCTCAGCCTTGCGTCTGTCCTTGTGGCAATCAACCAAGCAATGTTGGAACATCCTTCGAGAAAGGAACAAGGGGGTGTTGGAACACTGCTCTTGCTGGCCCCACTGCCAAGTCACATTTATCAATGTAGGATGGATGAATCTTTGACGGGGATAAGCCACTGGTTGTGGGACATGGAGTTTGAGCTCACATGCACCTTATGAACAGTAAAATAAAAGAAAAAGAAAATACTATTCTACTCACTCCGTTTCATAATATAATAGCGTTTTTTACACTAGTGTAGTGTCAAAAACGCTCTTATATTATGGGACGGAAGGAGTAGTAAATAAATTCATAAAATTCTTTTTTTATATATATAAGGTACGAGCAAATTTTCGTGAAGAAAAAAATATTCCGGCTGCTCTAGGAGAAAACAAAAACAAAAACAAAAATGCTGCTCCAAGTAGACGGTTTTTTAAAAGCATTTTTTGCAAAAAATTCTTCCTAATGCTTTGCAAAAAAATTCAAATATCTTCTAGAAAAAATCAAAAAAAAAAAAGTACTCACTTTATTTTTTTCATACAAGGTCAATATAAAAAGTACATTTTGCAGCTATACAAGGCCACCAACAATAAGGTTGTGGGACATGGAGTTTCTCATCTCGAGCTCACAGGCATCTAATAAACAGTAAAAAGGTAAATAAATTCAAAGAATTCTGAATTGTTTGGTCAACAAACATTGATCTACATACGAGCAAATTTTTTGTGAAGGAAAAAAACATTCTCAATGCTCTAGGAGGACAAACATTTTTTGCTCAAAATGACTCCTTTTTAAAGCATTTTCGAGCATTGATTTTATTTTTTTCTAATGCTTTGGAAAAGAAAAATCAAATGCTCCTAGAAATATATTTTTGGAGTATCTTTAGAATTTTTTTTACAAAAAAATATTTGCTTATTACTCCCACAAATTAATATCCATATTAAAGACCATGTACATATCTAAATCTGATAAATGGGCAGTAATTAAGTATCAAAATATATAGTGATTAAATGAAATCATCGCTCAGTCACCGATGATGCTCCAAATGTCGCCCTCTCCTCCTTGGCAATGTCGCCGTCTCTTTCTCCCCCTTCTCCCAACAGAATCAAACAGAGGAGCCACCAAGATCCCATCTATAAATACCGCCACCGCCGATCGTCTTCCACCTCGCCTTCGTCTCCGCCGATTTGTCCCCGCCCACCTCACTCCCCTCCGCCGGCCCGCCCATTCAGAGGCACGAAATGGCCGTGACGGAGCTGCCGGAGGCGGGGTCAGGGTCACCGGAGGCGACGGTGCCGCCCCGGCGCGGCCTGCGGTACAACTCGCCGCTGGTCCAGGTGTCGCTGATCGGGCTGGTGTGCTTCTGCTGCCCGGGCATGTTCAACGCGCTGTCCGGGCTGGGCGGCGGCGGGCAGTTCGACCACACCACGGCCGACAACGCCAACACGGCGCTCTACGCCTGCTTCGCCGTCTTCGGCATCCTCGGCGGCGCCGCCCACAACCTGCTCGGCCCGCGCCTCACGCTCCTGCTCGGCTCCCTCACCTACCCGCTCTACGCCGCATCCTTCCTCTACTACAACCACCGCAAGTCCCAGGTTTTCCCCATCACGGCCGGCGCCCTCCTCGGCGCCGGCGCGGGCCTGCTCTGGGCGGCGCAGGGCGCCATCATGACCTCCTACCCGCCGCCCAACCGCCGGGGCAGCTACATCTCGCTCTTCTGGTGCCTCTTCAACCTCGGCGGCGTGCTCGGCGGCCTCCTCCCCTTCTCCTTCAACTACACCCGCACGGACGCCGGCAGCGTGAACGACGCCACCTACGCGGCCTTCATCGCCTTCATGCTCCTGGGCGCCGCGCTCACCTTCCTGGTCCTGCCCCCCTCCAAGATCGTCCGGGACGACGGCACCCGCGCCACCAGGGTGACCTACTCCTCCGTGTCCACGGAGGGGTGGGAGATCCTCAAGCTCTTCGCCAACTGGAGGATGCTGCTCATCCTGCCCGCCGCATGGGCCAGCAACTTCTTCTACACCTACCAGTTCAACAATGTCAATGGCCTCCTCTTCACCCTCCGCACCAAGGGCCTCAACAACGTCTTCTACTGGGGCGCGCAGATGCTCGGCTCCGCCGGCATCGGCTACTTCCTCGATTTCGGATTCGCCAGCCGCAGGAAGAGGGGCCTCATGGGCGTCGCCGCCGTCGCCGTCCTCGGCACCGCCATCTGGGCCGGCGGCCTCGCCAACCAGCTCAGGTACCTCGACGGCGCCTTCCCCGACAAGATCGACTTCAAGGAAGGCAGCCGCTACGCCGGGCCCTTCCTGCTCTACTTCAGCTACGGCCTCCTCGACGCCATGTTCCAGAGCCTCATCTACTGGATCATCGGCGCCCTCGCAAACGACTCGCAGATCCTAAGCAGGTACATACTACTCTCCATTCATATACGTATATACATGTGTGTGATGAATTCAATTCCTCGCTGGTTTAATTTGGATTGCCACCAATTCTAATGTACATTATCATGCTTGAATTGGTTAATTGTTAAGTTATTACTCTTCGGGATGAACAGTACTCCACTGAAGTTAACTACTAGAAGCCACTGTTCTGTTTGACACAAGAACACACTGTATGTTCTTCTACCCGATGATTCAGACTCTGCTTAGGAAAGTTTCATACGGAGTACTATATAAGAATAAGATACTCCTTAAACTTTGGAGAGTCCACTGACTTCACACGGCTAGATTAGGTTTAATATTAAAAAATGCCATCTGAATCATCATCTGTATGGATGGAAAGGGGGTGATCTTTTCATGTAAAATACTTAACTGAAGTGAGTGTGATGACCTGGGGGTTGAAGTGCCATGACCATCTCGGCAGATACTACTAGTTAAGGCAAAAGGATGATCACATCAAGATATGTTGCACATGCCTTAACTTCTGAATGCTGCCCCCTTTCCAAAATCTAACTGAGAGGGAAACATCATTTCAGTCTCACTCTTTCCCCCTTTGGAATTTAGGTGTAAAGAGTCTTGACCGCTGTCTGAAACCTTATGTTATCCAGATTCAGAATCCAAGCCAGCTACCTTTTCCTTCTATTTATGATAACAGCATAATCGGTTTTCGCCCGGTTTTCCGTTAATTAACTGGGCAATTCTCTTCTGCTTAATTAATCGATGAGGCAAATCTTTTGCCTCCGTTTCGAAAAAAAATGATAACAGCATAACATTTCTCTGCAGCCAAGTGTTCTGCTCCACTCCACATGCCTTGACTTATATTAGAGTAGCTGAGTAGGATGCCTTCCGGATTTAGATGCCACAGCCTCCCTTGTTCGCTGTCTGAAGCCTAATGTTCCCCAGCTTCAGAATTCTTATCCAATTTGATGCATGAGAAAACCTGCCGGCCGTCGATAGAAATGCGCTTACAACATAAGCAAAATCGCTCGACCGAACAGAATTATATGGAATTGGTGTTGGTCAATCAAGTAGCTGCCAGCCTGAATGAAATTTTCAACTTCTGTTGTTGCAGATACGTTGGCTTCTACAAGGGTGTGCAGAGCGCGGGAGCGGCCGTGGCATGGCAGGTGGACACCCACAAGACGTCCCTGCTGTCGCAGCTGATCGTCAACTGGGGCCTGACCACCGTCAGCTACCCGCTGCTCGCCGTCCTGGTGCTCCTGGCCGTCAAGGACGAGGACTACTCGGTGTCCAACGTCGACGACGCCGGCAAGGAGAAAGACACCAAGATGGCCGCACCGTCGAGCTTCCACTGAGAAGATGTGTTTTTTCAGTCATTCATCAGCGTGTTGGCCTGCCGCGACATCTCTCAAGTGCAGCGGTGTAGGCCTTGGTGTAGGCGTGAGTGCTCGCCGCTTGGTCGTCATGCGATCTTCGTGTTGTGTCAAACTGTTACTCCAGTGTGTGTGTGTGTGTGTAGTTCATGGTGGTGGTGGTGTTCATTGGTAACATCATGTGCTTATTTTTTTTTTTCTGTTTGCATTGTCTTCGGTTCACTTTAGCTGCAGTAAATGGTGACAGTACAGAGAATACAGTTTCATTGCTTGCTCAAACCGCTATGTCAATCAGGAACTGGCGACCAGTAATTCGCTGCGCGCTTCTCTTCTTCCGTGCGATCTCCGGCTCGTATTTGAGCCAACGGAAACAGAATTCTGAAGCGCAGATAGATAGTTGTGCGTGCGTTTTCTGAATTTTCAGGCAGCCTGGGCTGGAGTAGGCATATCTGGCTGCAATTTTCAGGCAATCTGTCCGTGTCCGGTGGAAATGGAACTCTGAACTGCAGATAGATAATTCCGCGTCTTGCGAATTATCTGGAGTAGGCATATCTTCAGCATATGGATAGGAAAACACACATTCAGTATCAGCATATGCTCTTGGAATTCCGGGCCGGCAAATTTTATTTCTCTTGACAAGAAATATACTCCCTCTGTCCCAAAATAAGTGTCTCAAGCTTAGTACAAATTTGTACTAGAGCTAGTACAAAGTTGAGACAGTTATTTTGAAACGGAAGGAGTAAATGCCAAAACGACATCTGACGCTTTCCATTGTGATAAATAATACTCCTATTTGGCTAGCTAAATACTTTGAATACAAGCAACCTTGCAGTGAATAGAGAGCAGCACCAAACGCTGTCCGGCCTTGCAGTCAACTTTACAAGCAAAAAAGAAAAAGAAAAAAACAAGCATATATCCAGTAAAAAAATAAAAAAATAAATAAAAAGATTGCCCAGCATATTTTGTCATATGCGTGCTTAGCTAGACGGTGGCCTCAATCATTAATCCTGGAGTTTGTATGCTGGGTGTGCTTGCCGCACACGGAACCACCGCAGCACGAGTTACCTCGCGGCGCTCGTGTGCTTGGTGTGCCTTCATTCATTTTGGCACGCTTGGCCTCCTTTGATTCAAAGGAATTCTATAGGGTTTTTGGAGGATTGAGATCCTTAGGAATTTTTCCTATATTGATCCTTTGATTTATAGGATTGGATCCCATAGGATTTTTTCCTATGAAATCTTTTGTACTACATTTCATAGGAAATCTAACATCCACTCCAACCTCTTTTTACAATTTTTTTGTTTTTCCTGTGACATCAAACACTCATTGCTAATCATATAGGGTTCAAATGGACATGCCACTTTAACCCTATACTTTTCCTATTCCTACGTTTTCAAAATCCTACGAATCAAAGAGGCCCTTAAGAGGTGCACCGGAGACGATGCTGTAGCCGAGGTGGGACTAAAACAGAGGAAGGAAACTCTGGCCATTTGTGACGCCTGAGGGGCTGAGGCCTGAAGGCTGTGGGCTGTGAGCAGCTGCTGCTGGGCTGGGCCGCATGGAGGAATGGTAATCTTGGCCCACGAGAAAATTGGTTTTGACTGTTTTTATTCGTCGGATTCATGCCGGAGTCAGCACTGCAGTAATTTTGAGTGCCTCACTGCTCACGATGTCCACATCAAGAGAACGGTAATAATGATGCGGAATGTAATTTACTCCGTCCAGAACACTGCTGCCGCACTTCACTATGCTGATGGAATACGATAATCTAGCTTATCCAACGAGTTTTTTTTTTTACTATTTGGTGTTTTTTTAGTTGACTACTTTGGTTTTTGTTTAACTAACTTATTTCCGGCTTTTACAGTTTTGAAGAAAAAAAAATCTCTAGTTTCTTCACTATTTTTTCAAAGCAGATTATATCGCAACACGGTTTGACAACCACAAACTGACAAGTTTTTGCGTATTTTGGTACGTATTTGTTTTACCCACTTGTCTCTAGTTTTTGAAGTGAAGATAAAACTTATCTCCAGTTTCATGACTATTTTTTTCATAGCATATCTGTATCGTGAACTGAGACTTGACATGGAGGAAGAAATTTACGCGAGCACATAAACTGAAATTCCGCATCACGAACAAAACATTGCTTTATTTGCAAAAATTTATTAAGCTTATAACATCCAGCGATCCGGATAGCTACAGTGCAAAATGGAGTCTAGAGTACAAAGGCTGTCCCGGAAACTAGCCCAAAATTGCAAACACAAATTACCGGGCACCCTAAATTACTTATCGGATACGCCTACTGTTACCAAACAATTTTACATGTTGACACAGTGACACCTCAAATGGGGCCTCTGCCAACCTTTATCTTGTATATGCTCATTGAACCCAACCAAGCACTATCTTATCTTTTGGTTGTTACACGATCTGGCGGAAGTTCTACGCGAGCTCGAGAACAAGCGCGGATGCACCGCCTCCGCCGTTGCAGACGCCAGCGACCCCGACTTTGCCACCCTTCTCCCTGAGAACCTGTGGAGCAGCAACATGGTTACTTGGTTCATTTACATAACCAACTATGGAAAACGTGCTTTGGCGATGTGTTGTTGTAAAATGGTGACAACCGAGGAAATCTGATGAAGTGAGAGCAAAGGGAAACCAGAGATAGGGAATGGATGCAATGGCGGAGGTGGAGCATGGATGCAATGGGCAAATCTCATTTATCGATACATGAGATTTGCCCACTCCGATGTGAGCAAAAAAACTTTGCTCACATCGGAGTGGGCAAATCTCATGTATCGATATGATCCTGGTGCTCCTGGATGGCCGCACTGTCAAGCTTCCACTGAGGAGAAGATGTGTTTTTTCAGTCATTCATCAGCGTGTTGGCCTGCCGCGACATCTCACAAGTGCAGCGGTGTAGGCGTGAGTGCTCGCTGCTCGGTCGTCGCGCGATCTTCGTGTCGTGTCGTATTGTTACTCCAATGTGTGTGTGTGTGTGTCTGTGTAGTTCATGCTGGTGGTGGTGGTGTTCATTGGTAACATCATGTGATGATTTTTTTCTCTGTTTTTGTTGTCTTCGGTTCACTTCCGCTGCAGTATACAGTTTCATTGCTTGCTCAAACCGCTCTGTCAATCAAGAAATGGTAACCAGTTCTGCGTTGCGCGCTTCTCTTCTTGTGTGCAGTTTCCGGTTCGTAGTTGAGCCAACATAAACGGAATTCTGAACTGCAGATAAGTAGATAGTTGTGTGTTTTCTGAATTTTCAGGCAGCCTGTCTGGAGTAGGCACATCTTGAGCATATGTATAGGACTCTTGGGATTCCATGGCTTGCCGACAAATGTTATCATGCTACAGCACAGACAACCCTCCCTCGAAAAGAAAAGAAAAAAACACAAACACAATCTTCTGTACTTATCGAAAAAGCCTTTCGCCCCGCTTTATATATAAAGCAACGATCGACATACATACTGCAAACCACCCGACACCACACACACACCCAAGGCAGATACAAGGGGGCTGACGAACAACAACACTACTCCAAATGCTCCAGAGCACACAACTAGTAGACAGAAAGAGCATAGCTAAGGATCTAAGGAGCTCTCCACCGTGAACGAGTCACCACGAGGAGACGTAGCCAAAACTCGACGAACCAGGGCCTCCAAAGCGGTGCTTCCAGGAAAGAAACGACACCATAGAGCCGCCACCGCCCGATCCATAGAATCGAGGTTTTCACCCGGAGTAACACGAAGGACGCAGGGCCACCGCGATGTAGCCTTCAAGAAGGGAACGACCCATGGACGCCGCCGCCATCGGTCTTGCCAGAGCCAGACCATGTTTTCACCCCGGCCACCACCCTCCGCCTCCGCCTGGCGTACGGCCCTACACGAGAGCGCCGGTCGCACCACCACCATAGATCACCGAGAGCCCGCCACCATGCCGCCCACGCGACCATGATAGCGAGCCGCCAGCATCCGAGCCATGAGCTCCGCCCACGAGCCCGCAGCTCCCGCCACCAAGGCCGCTGCCCTGCATCCAGACACTCTGAAGACCAACAAAGGAATGGGCTTTGAGTCGACCGGCGGATCCCAAGCACCAACAGAACCGTCGGGGATTGTCCCGCCCCGGACCCCGGTCTGCAGCCAGGAGGCACTAGGCCTGGAAAAGGGGAGGGGGGAGCGGAGCTCGTCCAGACCGGCGCACCCCTGCGCCGGTGACAGGTAGTCGGTCTACCCGTCCCTCCAGCAGCCTCCCCTGCGTCACCCTAGCACGGCCACCGGCCAGATCCATGCGAGGAAGAAGCAGCCACCCGTTCACCGGCAAGGGCCGCCGGATCGATCGCACCTGTCGCCGAAGAAGGCCTCCAGAGGGGCCAGCGCCCTGACCCGCACCACCGGCGTGACGCCAGAACGCCCCGCCGCCAGGAACCGTCGCCGGAGCCACCCCTTGCTGCGCCACCCTCACCACCTGCCGCAGGCTACAGCAGGGGGGCCGCCCGCATCCCGCGCCGCCACGGCCCTCTCCACCCATCGCCGGCGCTGGCCGCATCACCGCCACCAGCAGAGATGGCCAACCCAACAAGAGGCGAGAACCACCACCTTGACGCCCGCCACACCGCCGCCAGGAGCTCGTCGACGACCACTCCTCAGCACGCCGCGCCGCCGCACCCGCCAACCAGTCCGGCGCCCAGGCCCGGAGGATTTGGCCCGCGCCTGACCACCCGCGCGAGGGGACGAAGGAAGCCCCGTTGCGGCCTTCGCCGATCGGGCTTCGCCCGGCCGCACCCTCCGACGACGGCGAGGGAGGAGTAGGGAAGGAGAGGGGAGCGAGCGGAGGAGATCGGGGCGCCCTCCCCGGCCGCCTCACGGGTGGCGGCGCGGCGTGGGGGGGATAGGGTTGATCTTCTGTACTTGAAATAGCGGAGGAGATCGGGGCGCCCTCCCTGGCCGCCTCGCGGGTGGCGGCGCGGCGCGGGAGGGATAGGGTTGATCTTCTGTACTTGAAATAGCATGTCTGGAAATTTTGTCATGCCGCCTAGTAGTATATAAGCTAATAAAAAGGTTAAAATAAAAAAGATTGCCAAGCATATTTGTCATATGCTTGCTTAGCTAGACGGTGGCCTCAATCATTAATCCTTGAGTTTGTATGCTGGGTGTGCATGCCGCACACGGAACCACCACGACACGAGTCACCTCACGGCGCTCGTGTGTTTGGTGTGCCTCCATTTTTGGCACGCCTACTAAGCTGACTGCCCACTTAAGAGACGCACCGCCGACGCTGGAGTAGCCGAGGTGGGACTAAAGAACAGGAAAGCTCTGGCCATTCCCATTCGTTTTTTTTTTTTTTTTTGAGAAAAGCTTGCTAGGCTTTTATTGAGTAGCTAGAATGTTCATCGGAATTACAATTGGGTCATGAGTAGCACCCAACCACAAGTGCCTTCCTACAGGAAGAGAAAAACCAAACCTAGAAAGCCTATGAGCCTCATAATTCGACTCTCTACGTTCAAAAGCAAAATTACATGTAGCAAACAACGACGACGTTTGCACTATCTCTCTAATGGTAGTGCCATAATCTCCTCCCATTGTCCGATGTATGTGGTGTACCACCTGCTGACAGTCAGAAGCGATTTGTAGGTGGTTCATCCCAAGATCCTGAGTCAATGAAAGCCCCTCCCTGCATGCAATCGCCTCGAGCATCGATGGGTCCGTCAGCCCGTGTATTACCAGCATAGACGAACCAAGAAAGCTTCCATCCCGATCACGGCAAACTGCAGCTGCTGTGCCCACATCCCGTTCTGCAGAAACTCCGGCGTCAACATTGATTTTTACCCGGCCCTCATCTAGTGGAATCCACCTAAACTCGCCCCGAGTCATGCCTACTTCAGCTCTCCCCGGTGGATCGGGTACAGGGTTTATGTGGTCCAGTTCCGCAATGAAGTTAAGGATAAACCTGTGTGTCTCATACGGGCTTTGATGGATTCCTTCGTGAATGAGTTTCCTCCGCGCATGCCAGATTGCCCAAAGTGTGACTGTCATCCTAGTCAAATCATCGTGTTTTAAGATCTCCATCATAGAAAAAAGCCAAGCTCGCGCCGTGGGTTCTGAAGTGGCTATCATATGATCAAGTAGATCATGGTCTATCAATGACCATACGCAGCGCGCCATATTGCATTCTAGGAGACTATGTCTCCAAGAATCATGAGCCCCGCACAGAAAACATTCATCATGGTGAGACATCTTGCGGTGCTTACATACATCTTCAGTAGGTAGCGAGTTCTTCGCTAGACGCCACAAGAAATTCCTCAACTTGGCCGGCACCCTGACCTTCCACAAGGTTTCCCACGACCGCTCATTGTCCTTTATGTTTGAGGGTCCTGCTCTCTCATCCAACCAGTCCTCCCGCCTACTTTTTGTTGCCATTACCATCTTATATGCAGAACGCACGGAGAACAATCCGTTCTTTTCAAAACCCCAAGCCCAAAAGTCCTCCATGTTTCCCATTCGTGAGGGGCTGGGTTCTGAAGGCTGTGGGCTGGGAGCAGCTGCTGCTGGGCTGGACTGGGCCGGGCCGCATGGAGGAATTCGGGCTTCACAGGTTTTTTTTATTCTGATTCATGCCGGAGCAAGCACTGCAGTAATTTTGATTGCCTCGCTGACTGCTCTGGATGTGCGCATCAAGGGAGCGGTAATAGCGGTGCGAAATGTAATTTACTCTCTCCAGAGCACTGCTGTCTGCTGCTGCACTTCACTGTGATGCGTTCAACACCGGTGCCAAAAATAAACTTTTCTTGTTTCCTAGCTATTTTTTCAAAGTAATTATATCTTGCCTATTTTGGTGTTCGTTTAACCCACTTCCACTTGTCTCTAGTTTTTAAAGTGAAGATGAAACTTATCTCTAGTTTCACGACTAACATTTCATAGCATACTGTACCGCAAACCGAGCCTGACTGGAGGAAGAAATTTACACGAGTACATAAAAATGAAATTCCGCAGCACGAACAAAACATTGCTTTATTGCGAAATTTATTAAGCTTATAACATCCAGATAGCTACAGTGGAAAATCGAGTAAACTAGAGTACAAAGGCCGTCCCGGAAACTGGCCCAAAACTGGAAATACAAATTACTGGGTACCCCAAATTAATTATCAGACACGCCTACTGTCACCAAACAATTTTACATGCTGACACAATAGCACCTGAAATAAGTCTACTGCCAAACCTTATCTTGTATATTCTCAATGAACCCAACCAAGCACTAAATTATCTTTGTGGTTGTTACAGGATCTGGCTGGAGTTCTACGCGAGCTCGAGAACAAGCGCGGATGCTCCACCTCCGCCGTTGCAGACGCCAGCGACCCCGACTTTGCCACCCTTCTCCCTGAGGACCTGTTGAAGAAGTAACATGGTTATACTTGCTTTGTTCGTTTACATAACCAACTATGGAAAACGTGCTTTGGTGATGCGTTGTTGTAAAATGGTGACAACTGAGAAAATCTAATGAAGTGAGCGAAGGGAAACAGGCGACAGCACAGGATATAACTTTCTCATACCAGAGTGGGCAAAAAACTCAACTGTCAATGTGGTAAACTACTTTTTTCCCGCATGGGTTACAGACTTAGCTATGATCATATTTGCGAACATTTTGCAGAAAGTTTTTTTAATGATAATTAGCAGTCATATAGGCTGAAGATAAGATGTCTAGTGCTACTTTTGAGTATCGCTGGATTTCGATGTTTACTAGAGGAACAGCTTTTACTAAGTAAAAAAGCAATAACCATCCTCAAACAACAGGCGCTGGCACGTGATCACAACACAGGACAACACCTCAAGGGAGAACTTACACCAATAAGGGTGACCAAGATGCGAGCACCGCTGCATCCAAGAGGGTGTCCTAAAGACACAGCTCCTCCATGTACATTAATCTTTTCCTGCAAGAACAGCTGCTGTCAGCACTGCATCTAGTTTACACTAATAAATACTGCTCATGGACAGCAGATAGTAAAGATCGCCGTGCATTTTCTGACAGGAATGTTAGCTTATATACAGGCCCCAAAACAAATTTAGCTGTTCTTTGGCGCAGAAAAAGAATTAGTTGAACCAAGGCAGCACTTACTGAAGGAATTCCGAGAATCTTCTGATTTGCAAGTGCAACAGCCTGCAATAAGAAGTGGAAATAAATATTGATTGTAATGCAAATTATTAAAAAGTAGTAAAAAAAAGGATCAAGATCGTACCGCAAAGGCTTCGTTGATTTCGTAAAAATCAACAGATGAAGATTCTAAGCCAGCATTTGAGAGAGCCTTCGGTATGGCAAGTGCCGGGGTAGTGGTAAATAGTTCGGGAGCCTGCATCAAGAGAACTAGAGGTTAGAAATATCATTCCGATTTATAAATTTTGATAGCAAATAGCCTTCAGTTATTGTAACTACTCAAAACTTAATTCAAGAGAAGATGGAATCCTATTCCATCCAGAACCTAGATCCTTATGTACACTTGCCTAGAAGATGTTAATCTACTCCAAACTAAGATAAGAACGGGTACTTTAGCTTACTTGAGCTGCATCGGCAAATCCTTTGATCCTTGCAAGAACCTGCAGTCCAAGTTCTTGAGCCTTCTGCCCACTCACCAATACTAATGCGGCAGCACCATCACTGCTCCATGTAAAGCAAACATATAAGCACCACATATTCAGTTCATAGACAAACACACCAGGAAATTCTGGGCAAGTACATTGGATACTGGCAGTCGATGAACAAAGAGAACAAGTAAAAAGTACGATGAAAAGAGGGTCTGAGGCTCAGCTTGTCTTCACCAACAATTAATTATATACATAAGAACCTCAACATTTTTAATTTGAATAGATATTTACACAACTCCTGCTAGAAATACTAAGCAACATACTAACATTTACCATTAACTGGATTGTAAAAACATACCAAGCAGACAAAACATAAATATTAAACAGGACAAGCAATTTGCAACAACAAACAACAGTTAAATGCAGTACAGAGAACAGCGAGAAAACTAGTCAAGTTCAAAGCACTGTATAGAACATAATCTTAGGAGTCAAGAAAAGAGAGAAAGAAGAACACATATTTTAGAATATGTTCTGCTGATATCAGTGGTCCGGGAATCATATACTGCAGAAGTGCTCCACAAGGTTAAGATCTGATAAAAAAAGACAAGCACCTTATACTAGAAGCATTCCCAGCAGTAACAGTACCAGCATTCTCCTTGAAACTTGGGCGGAGCTTCCTCAGTTTCGCCGGGTCAAACTAAGAGGCATAAAATGCTCATATTACACAGTAGTAGTATCACATAAAAAAGTTATAGAGAACAAATGACATACTTTACTTGTTTTAATTAACTACAAGATAAACTATCAGCAACTTCGCCAATAACAGAGTTTGTTCTGCCTAATATTTCTTGAGCCTGGTACATTGTATATTTCACTACAGAATGCATGAAAACACTCAATACAGAATGGAGACAGATATTTTTTTATTACAGAATAATTTGGTTGTTGTAAAAGTAAATTTACGGTTACTACTGTTAAAAAAAAAACACGGGCTAGCCTTATAGTTCATTGTTTCCAGCTTTTTTGTTTGAAAAAAATTACCCTGTCTAGGCTCTCGTCTTTTTCAACAAGTACCGGTGGTTTTCCTCTGCCAACAGGAACTTCAACCTGGTAGGTAGAACAGAGGGCATTAGGAAAACAAATAAAGGAATGGTTACTAATATGGCAAAGAGATAGAAAATGACCGGAACTATCTCCCATGCAAAAGCGCCATTATCACGAGCAGCAATTCCCCGCTCGTTACTTTGAATAGCAAAAGCATCCTACATAAGAACGTATAAATTCAGATACGTCACAACTAATATATACATGGGTCATAATGTAGAAGGACATTACACCAATACCTTAAAAAGATGTCAAAGATAGCATTCGAAAAATTTAACTCTGCTATATATCATATTCTTCAACAAGAAAATGGAAAATAGAATAAAATTTGGGGAAGTGATTCTTGTCCAAAAGCATGCTGTTCTGTACTAAAGAGCTACATTGTAATCATACAGTTAATATTGATATCCTCACCCTGAAGTAAGGTATCAGTAATTTTGGCAAAATGAAATCTTGCACTGTTGCACCTTAATACGAAAATGAAGAAAGAATATAGATAATCAACTTGTACGGAAAATAACGGTAATGCCAAAGTTCAGTGCACTTAAAAGACCAACTTTTCGTGTGTTTCAATTTTTAATAATCACCTGTACTGAAATGTCTATAAGTAACAACTAACCAAATATGTGCCCTTGTGTGCCAGACAAATATAAGAATGATAACTACATTACAAGGTGGTTACTGCTATCTGTCGTAACTTACTTGGTCTTCCCTTGTTAGAGCATGATTGTCAGCACAAAGCTCAGCACACACTCCCATGGCACAATCGCCATATACATCCCAAAGGCCATCCTTAAGCATACCATCAACAAGGCTGTCATGCCCGAAACGAGAACCTTTTCTGCATTTGATTAAACAAATCACAAAGTGGTCGATAAGCCGCACAAAACAGAGCAATATAAACACAAGGTGTCACACAAGCTGTTTCAAATGGATATTTTGGTATTCTCCTTCTCCCAGTATGCTTAGTTTATGTACCAGGCAGGTCAAGATTGATCTTCAGCTACGCACTACATCCGGATACAACCAGAAGAACACTCTACTGACCTAGCTTCAGCGATGTATTTTGGAGCATTCGACATGCTTTCCATGCCACCTGCCACTACAATATCATTGCAGCCCAGTTGAATCGACTGTGCAGCAAACATCGTTGCTGCAGAAAGGGATGGAAAAAAACAAGATCACGGTCAAATAACGTCTCAGTTACAGAAACTGTAAGCACAGATTATACAGACATGGTCACATGAGCTCAAACCTTTCATGCCAGATGCGCAGACTTTGTTGACGGTGCTGCAAACAACCGTGTTTGGTATCCCTGCGCCTAAGGCAGCTTGTCTCGCGGGAGCTTGCCCCAAGTTGGCACTCAAGACATTGCCGAAGAAGACCTCCTGCACAAGGGATGGATCCACATTTGCTCTTTTCAGAGCAGCTGGTCACCCCCAGTCATCATGTTAGCGTTAAACAAAGTCGACAAATTATACCTTCAGGGGGGGTATATAGAGAAGATACTGATCTCGCCTTCGATAGCTACGGAGCCAAGTTTGGTAGCAGGCAAGGAAGACAGAGCGCCAAGGAAACCAGCCATAGGGGTGCGCGCGACCCCGACAACACAGACATCTGTCAGCAAGGGAGAAAAAGTTACTCCCTCCGTTCACATATATAAGATGTTTTGGATATTTCAATATGGACTACATACGGACTGAAATGAGTGAACAAACACACTAAAACGTGTCCATATACACCTGGATCAAAAAAATGTTACTCCCTCCGATCCATATTAACTGTCGCAGATTTGTGAACGTATGGAGTAATAACTGCAGCACACCGTATACACACTAGATTTTCCTGTGTTTGATCTTTCCCTTGCTTTTCAGTTTTTGTAATGATTTTTTGTTACAAATATGTGCACACGAGAAAATCAAAGAAAGTAAAACCAATTGTTTTCGGATGAAATTAAAAAAAATACCAAATGTGCTTCACATAATGCAACACCAGTATTGAATCATCTGTTTATTACATACACTTACACCTTTGCCTCTCGACGCATATCGTTCATGCCGTTAAATTTTAACAGTATTATGAAGTCTGAACTAGTAGTAACAACGAACTCGCGGTCACGGGTTCAGACAAGCTCGTGTCCAGGATCACCCGTGGTTGGTTCAGAAAAACACATACTGGGATGGGATGCGATAGGAGACGAGAGAAAGCAAGAAGTAGTACCTCTCGGGCCGATGTTGTCTGAACCCATGGCAGCTCCCGGACTCGGACCTGCAAATTCAGGCGAGCAATTCCCGGTTCAGTCTCGCCGCGGGATCAGGCAAGCAGCCGCCGCGTCAGAACAAGAAAATGCAGAGAGCGAGCGAGAGAGAGGGAGGGAGGGGGCGTGCCTGGGGCCGGATCTGGCGGCGGTGGAGGCGGAGTGCACGAGGCGCGGGGGGATCAAGCAAGCAGCCGAGATCGGGCGGGGCACGGAGGAGGGAGGCGGCTGCTGGCTGGCTGCTCGTGGCTGGTCTGGACTTCTTGCGCTGTTTATAATGAAGAGTTCAGTCGCTCAGGGTCAGAGTCAGTGCTGCATGTGGGGGGCGGCCGAAAACACATATTTGACCTTTGGTCGAAATCAATTCATGATCTAAATTGCCCTTGAAAAAAATTCACAAACTGACCGTTTTGTGTGGCGCCCAATAGTTAGGCGCCACACTGCACTGTGCAGCGCCTTACTGACAGGCGCTGCACATCTGGCCAGCGTGGCACCCACAGCCCCACCTCTGATTGTGCAACGCCTAAACGAAAGGCGTCATACTACCATGTGCGGCGCCGAGACGAAAGGCGCTACACATGAAAGCAACAGAGGGTTCCTGCTGTCTGAAATTTACCAAGTCAGTGTGCAACGCCTAAAAGCTAGCCGCTACACTATATGGTGTAGCGCCTGACGTATAGGCGCTGCACCAGTGTCTTACTCCGTGTTGGTTTTCTGTCTATCGAGTTCACAGCGGTGCGCTATTGATGGACGGATGCGGGGAGCAGGAGGGAATTAATAGCAGCAGTGTAGCTGTGGTCGTATGACGGACAGACAGATAGGCTGTCTCGAAGTGACGGGTCACACGCGGCGCAGCGAGCCCATGCATATGCAATGCGTGCCTGCTGGCTGCGAGCGCATGCATACACATGCCTACCTGCTGGCTGCTAGCGCATACACATGCATGCATGCATGCCTGCTGCCTGACGGGTCCTAAGAATGCACCTCAGACTCCACGTTTTGACACCACAGTGCAGCGCCTAGCTCTCAGTCGCTACACACTGACTTAGCAAATTTTAGGCAGCAGAAACCCTCTCTTGGTCTCATGTGTAGCGCCTTTCGTCTAGGCGCTGCACATGGTAGAGTAGCGCCTTTAGCCTAGGCGCTGCAAAACCAGGGGTGGGGCCAGGAGTGCCACGCTGGCCAGATGTGTAGCGCCTGTCAGTAAGGCGCTGCACAGTGCAGTGTGGCGCCTAACTGTCGGGCGCCACACAAAACGGTCAGTTTGTGAATTTTTTTTAGGGGCAGTTCAGATCATGAATTGATTTCGTCCACAGGTCAAATATGTGTTTTCGGTCGTGAGGGGCTGTGGTCCAAAGCCTGCAAAGACTTGGCGGCCATTGGAGACAAACCATGGAGTGCTGTGAAGAATCTTCAGATAATTGCCAAAACATCCCATTGTAGATGTTCTTTTTTTTACAAACATCATGACATTTTTCAAACATCATGACAGTATAAAGAACACAAGAAATGATTAAAACTACATTCATGTTCGTAGACCATCAAACGATGACTACAAGAACTAGGATGAGCCAATGCCGCACCGCCGCCATCGCCCCTTCTTCAGCGGAGCTGGACAAACCATGTTGTAGTAGATAGGCAAGGAGTTGTTGTGTTATGGCCCCAAAGAATCAGCGCACTAGAACACCAACCATCGTCGATGAAGAGAAGTGTAGATCAGAAATATACAACTTGTAGATACACGAACGAAGACTGGATCCAAAAAGATCCACGCAAAACAAACACCGACCAAATCCGCAAGATCCGCCTTCAAGTTTGACCAAGTCTATAGAAAAACATACCAACATCCCAACGAATCACTTATTCACTAAAAAAAACCGAATCACTTATTCACCAAAATTCATAGTGTTTTCTTTCTGTCTCCTTTTTCGTTCTGGGCACACAACACATTTTTTAATGCACAAATTGTTTTTCCAAAAATTATAAACTTGTTTTAAAGACATATGTACATTACTTCAAACTACCAAGTGGATATTTTTAGGACATAAAGTCATTTTAAAATGCGATATGAAGATTTTCTTTCTAATACATGAACTGAAAAAAATCATAAACCTTTGAAAAAATACGTGTTTTTTTCCAAAATACATAATTTGAAGCCATGAATGTTTCTGAAGCATGATACGGAAATATTTTCGAGGGAGCTAAACATTTTTATATTTTTTGCAATATATGCAGTTTTCTTTTTGTAATTACTGGTATTAACATATATTTTCAAAATTCATTTTTTAGGGGATTTAAAAACTCATAAAACACATTCCCCCAAACATATAAATAAATGAAAAGGCTGCAGTTACTGGGCCTAGGCCGTGGCAACACATGTATGGGGGTCTTGAGGCGATTTCACTCCTATCCTTCGGCCAGAGGCGTAGAGTAGGTGCACTCCACATGCAGCAGCGCCGCGTGCACGGTCGATCAGCGCGATCCCTCCTCTGGGTCTCTTGACTGCTCGGTGTTTTTCTTTTCTTGCCGTGAGACTGCTCGGTGTTGCATGCCTTGGCTCCACATGCATGTTGAAAGGAAAACCGTTTTTGCCAAACATCATGTGCCTGAAAATTTTGGTGGCGTCGGTCACATTTTTACATAGTGCAGCACGAGACAGCGTGAGGAGCGCCGGCCACGGCGAGGCTGAGTTGTACGAGCACGAGCTAGAAACTTAACTGGGGCGGGGGCGGTGCAGGGGTGCGAGGGGTCGCCAAAATTGTTCATCGGGGCGAGACTTAGAGGGATGGCCGGGGCGGTGGCCAGCACGGCGGTGGGGGGAGGTAGAGGGGAGGGCGGGGCGACAAGGCGGTGCTAGCCGCCGACCATTGGGGGGGGGGGGGGGGGGGGGGGGGTGAGGCCGGCGATTAGGCTTGTGTTGGCTGGCGGCTGCGTGACGTAGAGGAAGGGTGGGGTAGAAGATGAACAGTGCTCAATCTATTTTCAACCGTTTGATGAAGATCTAACGCCTCTAGATGGAGGTGACTGATGCAAGTTATATGTTCAGGCACCCGAAGAATAATGAGCCCAAGAAATAGATGAAAATACTCGAAGTACATGGAAATACTCGAAGTACAACACCAATAATGCACTAACATTTACTCCCTCCGTTTTTTTAGCCTGCATATAAAATTTGTTTGAAGTCAAACTTCATAAAGTTTAACCAACTATATTATAAAAAGAATCAACATTCACAATATGAATTCAATATCGTTAGATGCATCATGAAATTAATTTTCATACTATATAACTTCTGTATTGTAAATGTTCATATTTTTTAAAGATAATTTGACCAAATTTTATGTAGTTTGACTTGAAACAATTTTTATATACAGAGTAATAAGAATCAGAGGGAGTATGCATGCAAAAGAACGGCATTGCTCGAACGAAGGAAGAGTGCATCCATCCATGCACATGCACATGCATCCGCACGGTGGTGCACTTCCTAGACTTCCATTGTTTTGCGCAACATTTTGTGGTTCTGGCAGGGGAGCTCGGACATGAGATCACTAGCAGCGCTGTATGACTCATGCATACCCCCGCCGGCAAACTCTTCGTCGGCGACGAGCCTGGCGAGCACCTCAGGGGCGA
Organism: Elymus sibiricus; assembly: GCA_039707655.1. Taxonomy (NCBI): domain Eukaryota; kingdom Viridiplantae; phylum Streptophyta; class Magnoliopsida; order Poales; family Poaceae; genus Elymus; species Elymus sibiricus. The sequence goes on along the minus strand of CM077665.1, from coordinate 40,380,218 downwards.
GGCACACCTCCAGCTCCATGCCGCCTCTCCCTCCGACGTCCTCGTACACCGTGACCATCCCGTCCAGCTTGCTCCCGGCGCCGCTCCGGACGGCCACCGGCCTGCCCCACCCGAAGTCGTTGCCATACACGTCGAACCGCGGCGAGCCGCTCATCACCACCACCCCAGGTTCCGTGCCGTAGTCGGCCGCGTACCGGAACCTGGGGTTTCGGGACCAAGACGCGAGCTCGGCCTTCAAGCCCGCCTCGTCGAACGAGGCCACGGCACGGTTCAGGAGCCACGCCGTCCGGCCCAGCCGGCCGTCTCCCAGGATCTCGCCGACGGGCGTCGTGGCGACCGCGCCTGCCACCGCGTTGCCCATGTAGCCCTGTGGAATGCCCTTCATGCGTGTCCGGCATCCGATGGGGAGCGTGAGCTTCGTCTTCTGCTCTGGCGCCAGCACCCGGGCTCGGCACACCGCTCGCCATAGGTGCGCGAACAGGGCCTGCAGAGACGAGATGGGGGCCGTGGCCGTGCCGGCCATCTCGGCATTGGCCTTCGCCTTCAGCTTCTTTATGGTCTCCGGGGAGAAACGGATCGAGCATTCCTGCACCGGCGGGTACTCGAACCGCCTGGTCATGTCTTGCGCCTTGGCGAAGGGCAGAGGGACCGGCGCAGGGCAGCCGTCGTGGAACCACCTCTGGAGCGTCGGCGTCGCCGCCGTGGAGATGTCACTGTTGTTGCGGTTGCCCGTCCGGCTGATCTCGGACCATGTGTTGAAGAGGTCCCAGAACGTCGTCCCGTCGGCGGCGCCGTGGTTGAGCGACATGGCGACGAACACGCCGTCGGCGAGCTCGGTGACCTGCGCGGCAAGAAGCGGCAGGCTGGGGTCCACGACGGCGTCCGTGCCGAGCACCCCGTTGAGAGGGAATAAGGACCAGACCACACGTGGGGTGCAGAGCGCGCCGGTGATGTCGGCGACGGTGACCCCGGGCGCCGCGGCGTGGACGAACTCGGCGCCTTCGTCGCTGCAGCGGAGCGAGATCGTGAGGCCCGGCTGAAGTGACGACGCACCGCGGTTGCCGTCGTTGGCCACCGGTGCGACGGCGAAGCGGCCGGCGAGGGGGTAGAAGCGGGCAACGACGCGCGCGAAGGACGACGCGAGGTGTTCGACGGCGTGCACGCCGGCCGGAGGCTTGGGCAGGAGGACGCCCTTCTGGATATAGTCCACGGTGATCCGCGGCAGGTCCCATGGCGTCAGGTGCACGGTCTCAGGCTCCCGAGGCCGCGAGCCCGCTTCGTGCTCCGGCTTGACCATGCGCCGGGACATGATCTGGACACCGCCACCTTTCATTTTGATCGCCGGAACACTAGCCAGAATGTGAGTTTGCGCTCGATCGCCGGAGCAAATATATAAGGGGAGCACGAGCAAGTTCAGATCTCGCAGCTCTCTTCCCTTTTTTTTTCTTCTCTTTTTGCGAAAATCACCCCCGTACCGCGCGGTTCATTAAACCATAACCACACCGTACATACGACACAATTTTTTTTCTGGAAACCTGCGGAAGGCAACGAAAACCCAAACTAGTACTCCCTCCGTTCCTAAATATAAGTTATTTTAGAGATTTTAATAGGGGGCTACATACGGAGCAAAATGAGTGAATCTATACTCTAAAGTATGTCTATATACATCCATATGTACTTCCCTAGTGAAACCACTTAAAAGACTTATATTTAGGAACGGAGGGAGGAGATGTACGACGGCTCTTGTCCAATTTTTTTCAATGGAGACCGCAACGCAACAGGAGCCATGGCTAATGGAGCCAGGATTTTTTTTCAATGGGTACACTTAGAGCAACTCCAACGCGTCGACCCAAACGGACGCGCGGTTTGTTCGCTTTTCGTCCGTTTGGGTCGGCCAGGCGGACGTCCGTGTCCGCTATTTTATTTGGGTCGGTTCGGACGCCCAACCGCAGCGAGACCCAAATTTACGCGCATAAAAAAATAGAAAACAAAAACACGTGGCCACATGCAAACGCGAATTAAAGCATAATTAAATATAAGTGGCCGGTCAACCGCCGGCCAAAGTCCACTTAAACACATAATTAAACATTAATAAAAACGAAAAAAAATCCGCGCCCGCACGCTGCCCTAGCCGTCCACCTTGCCCTTGCCCTTGCCGTCTTCGTCGTCGCCGGTGAGGTCGACGAAGGTGGGGGCTGGCCCAGCCCACGGCCCTGGCAGCCTCCTCCGGCGTCTGCTGCGGCGGCGGCATTGCGGTACGCCGGGCGCGCTCCTCCTCTTCCTCCTCGAGGCGTAGCGCCTCCTCCTCCTTCTCCCTCCGCATCTGGCGTTGGCCGTCCGCCTCCTCCTTGGCGAGCCAGTGCTGCCTCCAGTGCTCGAGGTGGTCCGCCTCCTCCTCCGGCGTGGCGTTGAAGTGGACGGGCGGCGCGCTCACCCACTCGCGGACCACGCCCACCCACCCGTACTTCTCGTCTGGAAAAGTGGGTGGTGGTGGCGAGCGTTTCCGCTAGGGCTCCTCCTTGGGCTCGACGGTGGGCGGCGGCGGTGGCGGCGGAACCTCCGGGACGAACAACGGGGCGTGGATGGAGTCCCCCGCAGCCGACAAGGCGAGGGCGCGGTCCAGGCCCTCCCACTAGGCTTCCTCCTCGGGCCTGCTGGCCTCCAGCCTGCTGGAGGGCCAGCTCGAGGGCGGCTTGGTACGCCGCCTCTTCATCCTCCTCCTCCGGCAGGACCTCGGGAGGCGGAGGAGGGACGGCCTGGTCGACGGGGACTCCCCGTCGGCGCTCCTCCTCGTGCTCTAGCGCGGACCAGCGCTCCCAGTTGGGGGAGTCTGGCGCGTAGGCACGCATGGCCCGCTGCTCCGGCGTGAGGGCAGAGCGACGCCGGCGAACCTCCTCCGCGTGCGCCCGCGCGGATCGGGGCACTGCCGGAATGGGGATCCGCTGCGGATCCAGATGCCAACCATGGGGCAGGTTGACGTCCGGGTACTGCAGCGGCCGGCGGTACTGCCAGTGCCACCGCGCCTGGTGGGCTGGTATGTACAGCCAGACCCGCGCCGATGGGGAGCCTCGCCTACCAGGCGGCGGTGGCGGTGGTGGTGGAAGCGGTGGTAGCGGCGGCGGCGGCGGCGAGCGGCCGCGGGAAGAGCTCGCGCCGGCGCTCCACTTGCCCTTGCCCTTGCCATTGAAAAACCCCATGGCTGCTAGGGTTTGTGGTCGCCGGCGAGGGAGCATGCGTGGCCAGATGTGGACGGGGAGGGGAAGTGGATGAGGCCGGCCCCGCCGCACGTTTGGATTAATAAGGACGACGACCAGGAGCTTCCAGGCGCAGCCAGGTGGGCCAGAGGTGGCTGGTCGTGTTTAATACGACCGCAGTTGGTGGTTGCGCGGCCGACATGTGGACCCAACGCGGACGCAGTGAGGACGCGGGGCGCGTCCGCTTCGTGTCCGCGCGGACGCATTTCAGGCGCATTTTTGGGCCAGGAATGAGTCCGCGCGGACACGAAGCAGACGTTTTTTGGGTTTGGGTCGCCGCGTTGGGCCGTCGCTTTTGTCGGCGCCGACCCATACAGACGCAGGCGGACGATTTGGGTCGCTGCGTTGGAGTTGCTCTTATGATTTGAGTATGAACTAATGATAGTACAATCTCAGGCCATCTCATAGTAAGACAATAAATAGGATTTTTTTTCAGAAGTATGACTAAATTTGTAGCAAATTTGAAAATTATAGGGCGAAATGAAAAAATACCGAATATATGACCCCGTCGGCCTGCGGTGGGCCGAAAGGGGCCTGTCGGCCAGCAGTGGGCCGAGCGCGTGCTGTCGGCCACCAGTAGGCCGACTGGTGCACTGTCGGCCACCAGAAGGCCGAAAGGTGGCTGTCGGCCTACCAGAGGCCGATAGGCCCGTAGATAGCCTGCCCAAACGTTTTCATGAATTTTTTTCAGAAATAGTACATATTTTTGGTATTCCCTTCGCCGAAGAGTGCATTTTCCCGCAAGTTTCCTTCCCGCCCTTCTTTCCCGCCAGTTTCGTTCCCGCCCTTCTTTCCCGCCAGTTTCGTTCCCGCCCTTCTTTCCCGCCATTCTCTACCGCCATCTTCTCTTCTGACCCTATAAAACCCCCTCCGCAGCAGCAGGCAAGTGTAGTGTTTTTTTGGTCACCGTTTCTTTGCAGGTAATGGCTTGCCCCTTTTGCCGAGCTCCAGGTGGCCCTTGTTCTTCCTTTGATTCTTGTGCGTCTGTCTTCACTGTGGTGCTGGATCGTCGCTGTTCAAGGCGTGTTGTAAGATTCTATATCTTGTTTATCTGATTGTGGCATACGGTTGATGTTGTTTAGGTTGGAATGTATTATAATGCCTTTGTTTATATGATTATGATGTTTGCTTCCATTCATTTTGTAGTATGTTCCGTGCAGTGTTAGATCACATCTTGCTCGGTACATTGAGGAGTGCAGAGCTTTAGCTATTCGGAGGGGTGACACAGATATTGATCTTGCTCTTCACAACAGTGAGGGTAACTTATACCATGTTCTGTTTACACATGGTCGGGTGAGCAGTAAATTCCATGGTCCTTCCTGGGAGGAACTTGTGAATGATTATGGTCTCCGTCATCGTGACATGATGACTGTTAGGCTTGAGCACTCACTAGTACATAACAGGGCATTGGTCCAGGCCGGGCCAGCCCATTAGTCCCGGTTCAGTCACGAACCGGGACCAATGGGGGCAACGGTCCCGGTTCTTGAGGCCAGGGGGCCGGCCGGGCCTCGTGGGGCATTGGTCCCGGTTCGTCTGGACCCTTTGGTCCCGGTTCCAGACACGAACCGGGACCAATGGGGGTCGCTCCTGGCCCACAACCATTGGTCCCGGTTCGCCGCCCCGTCCCCGTCGCCGCGCCGCCCCGTCCCCGTCGCCGCGCGCCGCCCCGAGCCACCCCGTCGCCGCCCCGTCCCCGTCACCTCCCCGTCGCCGCGCCGTCCCCGTCGCCGCGCCGCCCCGTCCCCTGCCCGCCCGACATCGTCGTCGCCTCGCCGCCCCCAGTGAGCTCGCCGCCCCTGCCCCCTCTGTTTTTTTCTTATATGCTGTTTTTTTGTTCATAATTTGTTCATAGATTAGATGTATGTATGTATGAGGGAGTATTTTTATTAGATGTATGTATGTATGAGGGATCATATATGTATTTTTTTAGATGTATTTTTTGTTTGTATGTATGTATGTATGAGGGATTATAGATGTATGTTTTGTATGTATGAGGGATCATAGATGTATGTTTCTAGAGATGCCAACAAGGCCATGGGAGCACCCCCCCCCCCTATCATCACGTTGGCATCGGCTCCCCGAGAGCTTTCCAACGGATCCGGAATAGTCTCGATCGGAGCTCTTGTGCTCTAGAGATGATGTTTTTTTATTCATAGAAGAAAGAGCGACGTCGTTGTCGATCTACCCACTCCCCGATAACTTCGACATGAGGGGGGGGGGGTCGATATACCCCCCTCCCCGATAACTTCGGCATGAGGGGGGGTCGATATACCCCCTCCCCGATAACTTCGGCATGAGGGGGGGTCGATATACCCCCTCCCCGATAACTTCGACATGAGGGGGGGTCGATATACCCCCCTCCCCGATAACTTCGACATGAGGGGGGGGGTCGATATACCCCCTCCCCGATAACTTCGACATGAGGGGGGGTCGATATACATTTTTTTCCATGTATGTATGTCGTTGTCGTTGAGTTAAAGAAAGAAAAATAATGAAAATATGTCATGAGTTAATGAAAATATATAATATATGTATGTGGCTATGTATGTAAAGATGGATAGCATTTTTTTCATGTATGTATGTCGTTGTCGATATACCCCCCTCCCCGATAACTTCGACATGAGGGGGGGGGGTCGATATACCCCCTCCCCGATAACTTCGACATGAGGGGGGGTCGATATACCCCCTCCCCGATAACATTTTTTTTCTAAGTTACTTAGGTAAAATGTTCACCCCCCTCTCGATATACCGGGCGACCAACTCTCGAGGCCACCCAAACCCGAGAAAAAAAGCGTTGTCGATATACCCCCCACCCCCCACCCAAACTCTACAAGTGTTGTCGAGGCCACCCCAAACCGGGCGTCGGACATTCATGAGAGAGGCGGTCCGGACGTCGGACATTCATGTTTGTATATTAATTGGCATGTTGTAATATTTGCAAAAACTATGGATCCAAGAGACTTGGAACAAGAACAGTTGTTGGGGGACATAATCCACGACGGACGTGATATCTTGTCGTATCTCAACGACACCGATGGTCTGGAAGGAGAGGATGATGGCTCCGGTGATCGAACAATGGAGGAGGAAGGACATGATCATGATGGCTCCGGTGACCGAATGCCGGAGGAAGAAGGAGACCATGATGACGGCTCCGGTGACCGAACGGAGGAGGGAGCTGTTGCAAAGTCCGGCGAGGTATATATATTAATTAAGCCCGTGCTGACTAGCTAATTGATGCATTAATTGTTTTGGTATGTACATATATTAATTAACTCTTCTTTCTTCTTTTATAGCCCTCCGGATCGAGCCAAACTTCGGTAACGAGACGAGGCCCGAAGAAGAGGTTGCGCAAGGAAGAAAGGTTCACGATCACAGCACTCGCGCACGATGGCCATCCGATTGAACCCAAGCGGACCAAGGACGCATTTTCTGCTCAGTGCGGAGCTATTGTTAGGGACTACATCCCGATCAGCATCAAGCAATGGAATAAGTCTAAGGACGGCGCCCCTGATGGTGATTATGTCACCGATAGACAGAAAGAAGATCTTTGGACCGCGCTGAAGGCAAATTTCACCCTACCGCCAGAGAAGGATCCGAATAAGCCAGTTATAGAGCCACTGGTCAAGGCGTGCGCTCTTAAGAAGATGGCAGATCTATTCAGGAGGTGGAAGAATGAGTTGAAATCAAAGTTTGTCGACAAAGGGAAGACTCCAGAATTCACCGGCCGATTTGAGAAGATAGGTGATCACTGGCCCGCATTTGTGGCCTACAAGACATCGGACAAGAGTAAAAAATGTCAGAGACAAACAAGATCAATGCTGCAAAGAAGCAGTATCACCATCACACGGGGTCAGGTGGCTACCTCAAAGCCCGACCGTTGTGGGACAAAGCTGAGAATGACCTGATTGCTAAAAACGTCGTACCACATACATTGAACTGGCCAGACCGTTCAAGGACTTGGTTCTTCGGGGTTGGGGGAACTTTGGACCCTGAAACAGGGAAGTGCGTTGGACGAACGAGCAACTTGCGATACCCATGAACAAGCTTCAGGAGTATATCACCGCAGCGCGGGAAGGGACGTTCATTCCCGACAGAGAGAAGGACGAGCTGACTGAGGCCCTAGGGAATGCTGAGTACCCTGGACGAACACGAGGCACACCAGGCTCCGTTCCGTGGAAGGTTGGGTTTCCCGACGCAGGCGGTTACAGAAGCCGGGAGAGAAAGAGGAAAGCGGAGCTGAGCGAAATTCAGAAGCTGAATGCAAGACTACAAAAGCTAGAGGAAGCTGAGAGCCAGCGAGCTGCCGGCCAACCATCTCAGCGGCACGAAGCTACCCCAGCTACCCCGCCATCTCAGCGGAGAAGCAGCGTCGCTTCCACGGAGCCCGTTCAGCCTGACTTCATGGCTCCTATCTACCCCGTGGATACTATCACGGAGGCTCAACATTGCGAGCTTATGACGAAATGCCGGAACCTCACTTTCAAGGCGGTTGTCGGCTCTGTTGCACCTCCTCAACCCAACGGAACTTTTCACTGCTCACCGATTCCACATGGCTATGCTGTTGTGATGGTGGATGAAGTAATGGAGGGATTTGAGGAGCTCGAGCTTGACCAGTCTACAGGTGAAGGAGAGAATAAGCTGGCTCGTGCGCTGAGGAGTACATGTCTATGGCAGAAGGAGTACATCAAGCTTCCAAACTGGACGCCTCCGCCTCCTCCTCCTCCTCAGGCGGATCAGGGCTCTCCGCCTCCTCCTCCGGCGAGTGATCAGGGCACACCGCCTCCTTCTCCGGCTCCTCCGACGCGTGAGGGCACTCCGCCTCCTCCTTCGCCTACTCCGGCACGTCGGAGCAGTACGCCTCCTCCTCAGCCTCGTCGGCAACGGCAGAAGACAGCCGCCGCCGCTCCGGCTCCTCCGGCGCGTCGGAGCACTCGGCCTCCTTCTCCGCCTCGTAAGCAACGATGGAAGAGAGACGCCGCCGCTCCGGCGGCTAGCAGTACAAGAAGATGCGGGAGGGAATAAAGATACGGTCCATCTCTCAAGCCTCTGGAAAAGTTACCATATGAGAGGAGCGAGTCTGAAAACGAGAAGATATGTCAGGCCGAATTGAGGGCCCATTTTGCAAAGAAAACTCCACCTCCGAAGGAGAAGCTAGATCCGGTGAAAGTGATGCGCACTATCGATGCCCTGAAGCGACCACCACCGCCTCCGCCGGATTCCAACTTTGACCGCTGTGTTAAAAAGACATATCAAGACGCGCGGCGGTCGGGAAGTACTTCCAGTGATGCAAGGTTAGCAAAACGAAGAAGTGAGAAAAATTCCCCAGCTCGGCGAACAGGCGAACCAATCGTGCCCCCGCTCAAGGTGTCTAGCGATATCGTCGCTAATCATCCGGGGATGGTGCCCGGTACCAATCCTGGTGATTACCTGAGCGATGATGTACAGTTTGAGCCGTTGGAGGTGGACGAATTCAGTTACCGGTACGGGCGGCCTCTCGTCAAACCTGATCATCCTCCTCTAACAACGATGATGCGAACATTGCATGAATGGTACATGAAAACATGCCGGGAGTCTGGGAAGGATGCTTTGATGCTGAGAATTAAAGAGGAGCACGACCTCGTTGGAATGGATCTGTTGAATGTTGAATTTGAGGAGATATTCCAGTTATACAATCAAAAGGCCCTCGACAAAACAATCGTGACTTGCTACTGTCTGTAAGTACTACTTCTGTAATTAAGTCTCTCTATATATATAGCTCAGCTCTTTCATTGCATGTATATATAATTATCCTCACTATATTATGCAGATTGAAGATCGTCGAATGCAGAAAAGCACAAATGTATGACATTGGGTTCATTAACCCAAATATCATACATGAGTTTACGGTTAAAAACAATGTCACACAAACCGAGGACAACTTGCTACAATCGTTGCTTAAAAATCAAAACAAAGGGACAATACTCTTTCCTTACAACTTCAAGTGAGTGTTACTGTCTTGTGCATATTCGGTTTCCCTTATTACTCGAGGTTATAGTAATGTAATTGATGAGTTATGCATGCGTGCGCAGGTTCCACTTTATTCTGCTAGAGATTAAGCTTGAGCGGGGAGTAGTAATCGTCTTAGACTCGAAACGAAAAGATCCCCAGGAATATGCGGACATGACTGAAATGCTCCAGAAGTAAGTTCAATCGATCATTATCGCATCATATCGGCAACTTTGTTCATTTCCTGATATCAAGTAATTATTTTCTTTGTCTGGCAGGGTTTGGAAAGAGTTCACCGCAATTGTTCCGGCACTGCCGAGGGAGCTACGATTTACACACCCGAAAGTAAGTACTACTAGCTAGTTCCGCGCATCTCCCATTGATTCTAGTTCCATCAATACCATTTATCATGCTTGATTATCAGTTTGATTGAATTCTATTTCTCGTAAAGTGCTTGTGGCAGGAAAAAGGGAATATTTTTTGTGGATACTACGTTTGCGAGTTCATCTACAACGCGACGACCCCTAAGCGGGGCTACTCTGAAAAACAATTTCAAGTGCGTAAGCAATAATATTCACAATTTTATTTTATTACCATGATTTGTGTTGAGTTTCATTCATATATATGTATTGACCCCCTTCTTCAAATTAGATGTGGCAGATGTGGGATGAACTCCTACCACATGATCGCATACGAGCAATTCAAGAGGAATTGGCGGGATTCTTTCTTGACCACGTCATAAATAAAGCCGGAGAATACCATCTGGAATTTGAAATTAAATGTTAGGGATTGTAAGAGATCTTATATTGTATATATGTAGCTAGTAGCGTCGGATAGATATACGAAAACTTGTTGTTCGACCAATCTCTCGGAGAAAGAGAGGTCGATCACTTCTCTGTGTATATGTTCATGACGATCTTGTGTACTTAATGGTTCCTTCATTTGCTTACTAGCTAGCGTGTCGAGTTCTCTCTATAGTAGCTAGCGTCGACCAAGCACGGAGAAAGAGAGGACACTTTTCTCTATTAGCTAGCTAACACAATATGAAACACCTCAATTAACCCTACAAACCCCCCTAACCCCCCCCCCCCTTTAAAAAAAACAAAAACCCCAGTGCCTTTTGGTCCCGGTTGGTGTTGCCAACCGGGACTAAAAGTCCTGCCTTTTGGTCCCGGTTGGTGTTACCAACCGGGACTAAAGGTCCTCCTGCCTGGGCTCCCAGCACCGGCCACGTGGAGCCCCTTCTGTCCCGGTTGGTAAGCGAACCGGGACTAAAGGTTTTGGGCTTTAGTCCCGACCCTTTAGTCCCGGTTCCAGAACCGGGACTAAAGGCCCTTACGAACCGGGACAAATGGGGGTTTTCCTACTAGTGACTATGGAACATGGTGTAGTGTTGATTTTCATCGGGATGGCGTTATGTTGTTCCCTTTACCCTGTGTTGGTAAGTTTTTTATTTGAGTGATTTTAAGTTTTGTTTCAGCTTATATGATTTGCTGTTGTGCTCAATTTGTGAAATTATTTTTTTGTAGCTCTTGAGGATCTGAGTGAAACTCAGAGGGAACTTGTTGACAGTTGTTTTTATAGTCGTGGTATCTTCGGTCTGAATTATCATCAAATGTTTGTCATGTCCCGACAGCTCTTTGATGACAACTACATATTGTGTACTCCTTTTGTTCATAGGATTGATTCCATGAATGTTAATGGTCAACATATGGTGAGCTTTGTTTTTGCCTACTGTTTATTTATTTGTTCTTTGCTGTACTATACTGTTTTAAATTTGTTAGCTGAACATCATATAACTAGATGTTTTTTGTCAGGTTATTCCACCCATGGTTGTGAGGAGTTTGAAGGAATTTTTGTCAGTTCCTAGGACTGGTTCTTTAAGTCTTGAAATTATTTTGGATTCTGAAGATGATGATATATCTGTGAGCATTCCTTGTTCCTACTTTATTGGCTTGGGTGGTAGAATGGTGTTGAACAAGGAAGGTTTCGGTAATTTTCTTCTGGCATCGTCTATTGAAGTAAACAATTTGGTGCTCATAACCTTCAAAGAGCGTGATCAGGAGCTAGTTGTTGTTTTCAGCCATATGCCACAGTGATCGTACTATCTCGCCCTACTATCCCCCCATTTTATTTTCCCGCCCTACTATCCTGCCATATTCTTTCCCGCCATAATCTCCCGCCACTTTCTTTCCCGCCATTCTCTCCCGCCATTTTCTTACCCGCCTTTCTCTCCCACCATTTTCTTTCCCGCCTTTCTCTCCCGCCATCTTCTCTCACTAGTACAAAACAGGGCATTCGTCACAGGTCACCCAACACATTAGTCCCGGTTGCATTACGAACCAGGACTAATGTGAGCATTAGTCCCGGTTCGAGCGGCTAGGGCGCCGGTCGGGCATTAGTCCCGGTTCAAATGGGACCTTTAGTCCCGGTTGGAGACACCAACCGAGACTAAAGGGTCCGATACCCTTTAGTCCCGGTTGGTGTCTCCAACCGGGACGAAAGGTTAAGCCTTTAGTCCCGGTTGGAGACACCAACCGGGACTAAAGGGGTTGAGGCATTAGTCCCGGTTGGTGTCTCCAACCGGGACCAACCAGAACCGGGACTAAAGGCCCTTACGAACCGGGACAAATGGGCCTTTTCCTACTAGTGTCTTGTGAACCTATATAACCACATCTGCAGTAAGGTGGGTGAGCAGGCCCTTCTGTCCCCCCTTTCTCTCACGCCTTTCGCTCCCGCCATCCTTTCGTGGAGATGTCTCATCCTCATTATCCTTTTGATAGTAGTTTTCACTCTGGTATGTCCGATCGTCTTCTCAAACTAGCCACCAATTTCAAGATGGATGATAGAGTAGTTACATGGGAGGAACTCATCAGTAGTGACACCATAATGAATGAGTTGGCTCACTCATTATCTAGGAGTGGGTGGCCTCCCAGGACATTTGAGGAGATACGGAAAGAACTTCTCAGGTTGCATGGCAGATGGCAGAAGGTCAAACTGCATAAGAGTGAATCTTACATCAGGCTTGCGAGGAATAATTCAGATTTATGGTCAGCAGACAGTGAGGACGAAGACGACCTCTTCATGCCGAGCACCAAGGTAAACAGTACCGCATCGTCGAAGGGCAAGAGCTCTACATCGACGAAGGGCAAGAGATCTGCATCGACGGAGGACGAAGAGGACGTCTTCATGCCGAGCACCAAGGTCAAGACTACTGCATCGTCGAAGGGCAATAGTTCTACTTCGACAATGTAGTACTGTTTTATGTAGTACTGTTTAATTTCAATTGTAGTGTTTAATTAAGTTGTACTATTTATTTCAGTTGTAATGTTTATTTCAGTTGTAATGTTTATTTCAGTTGGATGCATTTAGTTCGCAGTACAAGTGTTATCTCTCTAAACCAATTGCCACCGACGGCTTCTCCCTCGGCCAGCTCGCTTTTACCTTGCTTTTTCCCATGCGCAGACGCTGATTCCGATGCCCACACTGTAGTGATTGGCAGACTGTAGTGATTGGCAAAATGCGCTGATTTCCACGGCAGACTGTAGTGATTGGCAGAATCGCACCGCGCTTATTTTTATGCAAAGATTCGGCCGAGCGCGCGGGTGTCTGCTTTGTCTGCTTTGTCTGATTCCTGCTATCTGCTTTGTCTGGTTCCTGTTGTCTGCGGTGCGGTGCGGTGCTGTTGCTGCGGCGGACGGTGCGGTGCGTTGCTGTTGTGTGACGCCCCCATTCTTGTCCGTACGCTAATCAATCACGCAATGCGTACGACCAAGATTAGGGACTCACTGATTAGTACCACAACACGACAAAAGACACAAATACAAAGTCATACAGCTTAATATTACAAGCCAGGGGCCTCGAGGGCTCGAATATAAGCTCCGACACAAACAAGAGTCAGCGGAAGCAACATAACTGAGTACAGCCATAGTTAGACGAGGTTGCCTTAAGAAGGCTAGCACAAATATGACTACGGATCGAAAGAGGCGAGGCCTCCTGCCTGGGAATCTCCTAAACTACTCCTGGACGTCGGAGAAGTCCACGTCGTAGTAGGCGCCATCCTGGTAGTAGTAGTGGCCTCCATCGGGATAGCTGTAGTCGTCCACCGGGTAGGCTGGATCCGGCGTCTCCTGGGCTCCATCGTCTGATCGCGGCAACGTATCAAGGGGGAAAAGGGGAGCAAAGCAACGGTGAGTACTCATCCAAAGTACTCGCAAGACTTACATCAGATCTATGCTAGATATGCACCATTATCAAAGGAATGCGGCTATATCTTTGGACTAGACTGCAGAAATGCCAGAATAGAGAAGAAGGCCTAGTCCTATCGAAGACTAGCATCTTCAACATCTTGCAGCATGAGAAGAGAATAGACCTGCAGCTCATGCATATAATCATATTGTTGAACAATTTTAATTAAGTAACACGCCCAGAGATCCTCCCTCGACTCCCTGCGAGGAAGCAATCCCGGAGCCACAATTCAATTTTAATTAAGTTTATGGTTATAGTTGTAGTAGGTCAGAGCACAACTCCAAGTCGTCCTTTTATCCGGGGACACGGCTATTCGAATAGATTACTTCCCTGCAGGGGTGCACCACATTACCCAACACGCTCGATAAGCTACGGCCGGATACGATTTTCTGGTCAATACCCGGCCTCGACATATCGACACGACGTAGTCCTACCTAGGCTCAACAGAGAGGCCAGCACGCCGGTCTACATCCTAATGGCTCGGGGTCTTGGGCCATCGCCCTCGCCATCCTGCACGTTACGCCCTCGGCCGGGACCAGTCCTAGCACGCCCTCCATCAGGGTCCCTGCGTTCCAGACCACCCGGGTGCGAGTCGACAAATGTGGCATCTGAAGAGCTTTCGGGAGAATGTACGCCGCCGAGCAGCCCATACTGATTACCCCGCGTGGTGGTTAGTGCGACAAAGGTCCGTAGACCCAACTCAGATTAAATACTCAACCCATTAGCAATTTATTAGTTGTGCGGGGCAAGCTCGAACATGTTGCAGTTCGTCGCCCCGCCAAGAACACTCGAGTGCCTTCCGGCGCACTCCACCAAGTATCCGGATACCTTGCGGCGCATCCCACCAAATCTCCGGATGCCTTGCGGCGCATCCCACCAATATCTCTCGCGGGTACCCTTGGGGCCGACCCGTCTTTAACAAGTAATTGTAACCCGGTCATAGTAACTGTGTGTCTATACACCAAGTGGAGATCCGAGGAATCACCCTCGTTGGATCCCACTCGAGGTAGGAGTAAGGCAAGAGTCGATACCGATAAATGGGAAAGAGGAATCACCCTCGATACCCATTACCGATAACTACGCTACAGAATTAACATCAGGAGTGCTAGTGAGGTATCACCCTCGACACTCGATGGTAGCTCTGCAGTGCCCTACTAGAGGGGTGTGTAGTGATGTGTCGGTAACGGCTTGTCAGTCTTAATGACTGAGTCTTCTGTCTTCACGTCGTCGAGTCGTCGATGATCAAGCAGGGGCAACTGGGACTCAGGGGTCACAGGGGTTTTTACTGATCCACCTATACTAAGCAGTTGGTATGATTGCAAGTATAGTAGCAGTTCATCAAAATCAGGCTATGCATCAGAATAGGAGATATCTATTACAGTAGCAAAATTCTAATGCAAGCATAAGAGAGAGAGAGAGAGAGAGCTGGGTGATATCGGAATGCTCAAGGGGGTTTTGCTTGCCTTGCTGCTCTGCGGCAAAGGACTGATCGTCAGGGGCGTAGTCGTACTCGGCAGCACCGTCGGTCTCGGGGACTGCGTCAGCATCGGGCTCTACCGAGAGAGAAGAGGGGGAAGAAACAGATAAATACACAGCAACTAAAGCAATCACAAAGCATAACATGGCGATACGTAGAGCCGGGTGTGATCTATCGCAATGCTACACGATACCGAGGAAGGGGGGGACCCACCCGGGAAGGTTTTCCCGGTCCCGGTCATTTGTCAGACAGATGACCGGAGGGGGAATGACATAATAACTACACGGCAGTGATGCCACAAGGGTGCAGGGCATGTCTAAATGCAGTGCTAGGGTGATATACTTCCTATCTAAGTGTTCTAGCTAATTTAGGAATTTATTTGGAACTATTTTATTAAGGTCATGCACTATGCACCTATCCGAAACAGGCAAAAAGTTGCATGTTCAGATAGCTAGAGGCATGTGACAGATAAATGGATGGCATATTCGGATTCGTGGGATTTTTCTGATCAACTTTCATGTATAAAGTTTTTTGATCTGAGCTACAGATTATTTTCTATGAATTTTGGAAGTTTTAAACATTTTCTGGAATTTCTTTTATTAATAAATTCGAATTATCCAGAACTGAAAATGCTAAATGCACCCAGCTTTGTACCCCACTGACCAGAACCAGAGGCTGACAGTGGGTCCCAGTTGACTGCCCAGTCAGCAGTCAACAGTCTACGGTTGACTGGTCAAATTGGTCAGGGGACCCACACGTCAGTAACTGACGCTATTAACAGGGTTTAATTAATTTAAACAAGGTTAATTAGTTAGTGGGCCCCTAGTGTCAGAGACACAGTGGTTAGTATTTAAGCTAATGCTAATCCTAATTACTACAGTGTCGGGCCCACAAGTCAGCGGCTTTTAGCGCGGGGTTAGCTGGCTAATAGCTGGGCCCCACTGGTCAAACGCTCACCGGCGTTTAAAACGTGGTGGCGCGCCGGCGGCGACCACAGCAGCGACGGCGGGGCTCGGGTTTCGTTTTCCCGCAACCAAATGAGGCGCGGAGAGGCTGATTCGAACGAGGGAGCTCGCGCGCATCCAGTAGATCCATCAGGTGGTCGCGGGACGGCCGGGAACGAGGCCGGCGACGACCTCGCGCGGCGGCGCAGCTACGGGTTCGGCGGACGGAGCAACTAGAGCACGCGCGAGACGACGAGGAGAGGGGGAAGGAGAGAGAGAGGCGCTCACGTAGGGGCTCATGAAGGCCGGCGATCAGTTTAGTAGCAGCAGCAGTCGACGGAGGTCGCCGGAGTTGCCGCGGCAGCTGGAGATGGGGGCGAGGGCGAATGCCAGTTGCTGGGGGGGGGTCCCCGGCTCCAGCAGAGGGTACCAGGCGAACAGGCGGACGTCGGCGGTTCTCCTGGGCAGCCCAGAAGGCCGAACGGGCACCGGTGGCCGTGGATTTGACGGAAACGCGGCGGCGGCACGCTCGGGCAGAGGGAGAGAGGAGTGAGCGCGCGTGGGGGGGGGGGGAAGAGAGGAGAGGAGGGGAGCGACGTCCAGGGGAGGGGAACGGGCGCCGATCTTATCCCCTGCCCAACTGCTCCGCCGCGGTGGCAGCAGAGGACGGCGTCGGCTAGGTCCAGCCATGGCGGCGGTGACACGAGGGGTGGAGCAGGTGGGAGGCGATGGGGTGGGCTGGGCTTCGGCACAGTCGGGCCAGGGGGCTTCTTTCCTTTTCCTTTTTCTTCTTTCTTTTCCCAGTTCTATTTTTATTTCTTTTCTGTTTTGCATTTATCCGAGCCACCAAAACAGTTTTGTAAAAAGCGCAGCTTACCTCATAATTAGCATTGCAATTTTATGCACTGCCACAAAAAGTTTGACAGGCATTGGAAAAGCTTTTGGTATTTTCCCAAGGTAAAAGGCATTTAAAATATTATTTGGGCTTCTGTTTTAATTATTTTTGAGCACTTAAATATTTTATAAAACGTTGGTTTTACTTTTATAATAGCTTTGGGAATTCTTGCAATATCATGAACACTTTTATCTTTGCTGTTTGAACAGTTAATATTTTGACTTTAGTTTAAATTTGAGATTGAGGTGGAGGCATTCTCAATTGTTTTTCTTTTATTTATTAACAGAGAGGGAGAGAGGTAATTATTTGGGCATGCAAATTGTTCTGGAAAAGTATGGAACTAGGCCCAATAATTCCAAAGCATTTTTCTGCACTGCCACAATATTCTGTGATCCAGTGGATTTCTTTTGGAATTTTTATAATTGATTTGGACATTTAATTGCTGAAATAGCATTGTTTTAAATGCTACTGCCCATTCATGCAAAGGAGTGATGTTGTTTTCCCTAATAGAATTGGTTATGGAATATTGCCAACAAGATGGATATTTTCCCAGAAATTCTTGAGCAACTTTATTTTGCACTTGAAGTTTGAATTGATTTATTTAACCACCGTGATCAAGCACTGTTTGAAAAAAATGGATTAGCTTAACCTGGTGATCACTGTAGCTTGATTACCTAGGTTACTGTAGCCTAATTATCCGGGCGTCACATGTTGCTGCGGAAAATCGGTGGAAGAATGAGTAGATCGGTGAGGGGGGGAGAGTATAGAGAGGAAACGAGAGAGAGAGGGCTGCCAGCGACCAGGAAACGAGAGAGAGAGAGCGAGAGGAAGAAGAAAACGGTCGGGTGGCCGACAGCCCGCTTTCGGCCAGCTGGTGGCCGACAGCCACCTTTCGGCCTTCTGGTGGCCGACAGTGCATCAGTCGGCCTACTGGTGGCCGACAGCACGCGCTCGGCCCACTGCTGGCCGACAGGGCCCCTTTCGGCCCACCGCAGGCCGACGGGCTCATATATTCGGTATTTTTTCATTTCGCCCTATAATTTTCAAATTTGCTACAAATTTAGTCATACTTCTGGAAAAAAATCCAATAAATAGTGCCAAATCTATGTGTATGTGGCAGGAGGGGGGGGGGCAATTGCCCCCAAAGGGATTCGATGGATTTTTTTTGTTTGCCCCTCTCATATTTGCATATTTTACTATGACTTCTTTTTCTCTAGCTCCACCAGTGAGTATAGATAACATTCAAAGACAGTATAAACAATAAAAAATATATAATCATGTATAATTGTTGAATTATAACAAAATAACGAAGACATACCAATTTAATGCAATCCTCACACCACTTGCTTACATATTCCTAATAAAGTAGTAGTAAGTAATAACTTTTGTAGCTTTATAGGCAGCTTTGTTCTTTCTAGAAAGATTTAACAAAATTAACATGTAAATTTCACAAGCTTTTAACAAGTACATTGAGCAAAACATTTTAAAGTTTCCTTTTCTTTGATTGCTTTTGTTTTTTTCGTCTCAATGAAGTGCTTGCATAATTTTAGAGATGATCTAGATCAATCAAGGCCCATCTCACCTTTGCGAAAATTGCGCGGCGAGATTTGGCCTTTAGGCCCAGAATTATTAAAACCCAATAGTAGTTCACATATAGTTTTGGTCTCTGGTGGTTTTCGGCATGTCCCTCTTAAAACATGTCAAAATGTACATATTTTGTCCTTAGTTAATAGGCAATGCCCGTGCCGTTTTTTCAAAGGAAATACACCATGAGTATGATAATATGAATCTCGTACCGAATATGTGTTGTGTATAGGATTGCTTCATTTTACTTGTGGATTATCAATACTAGTTTCAGTCTTTCAGAGGTTGATACACCAAAAAACAAGTAATATGAAAATTTTGTCTGCATGAGTAATATATGAAGATCATTAATCCTATCCAAATTGACGAACCTCTAATCTACTCGCACATTGTTGCTGTGATTGTGAAGTTCAAGACCTAGACCATCTTTTTTGCGAGTAAAAATTATCTAAACTAGTTTATTTCTGGATAGAATGGTTTGGGAGAGTACCTGAGATAATGACATTTGATGGACTTCGCTCATATTGTGGCCTTAAAGTGCCAACATTGTTATCTGAATTTGGTGATCTGTTTCATTTGTATGAAGTATACCGCTCCATAACCTAGATTAATCAAAGTTTAGGAAAATGCAAATGAAAAATTAGGGCAAATGCCATTACCGAACTAAGCTACTTGATTAGATTATATTAGATTAGACATGCAAAAAAGAGGGAAGATGTGGTAACTGGTGTTGTAATCTTCCGTACCTTAAATTTAGACTGGACATGTTGTTGTCGGCGATTTCTCTGGCGATCGAATGACGGGCCAACAAACGGGGCCGGAAGGGACAGAATGAGACGAGATCGCAGTGGAGGAGTTACCGAGCGATCTAGTCAAGTTGGAAGCCTTGGCGTCTTGTGGCTTGCGGCACACGGACGTACAACACAAACCATGGGAATCGATCAGTTAATCAAAGGCTACTATTGTGCTTCTGATCGGGCTAATCAAGTTAGAATATTTTAAATGAACTAGTCTTTGCTTGTGCGTTGTAGCTATTTTTCAATGGGTTCGGTCTCGTAAAGTTGATGGGTTCATATTACTCGGTAACTATGTGCATGTACGTGTCACGAAAAAGTTATTGGGTTCAGTTGAACCCAATGGCTGTACGCTGCCTCCGCCCTCTATCTCGCTCGGCATAGCACGTTCGCACAGATGGACAGGCACGCCTACGCCACGTCGTCACGTCCACGAGTTCACAGATGTGCGACAATCTGTGGGCGTTCCCATCGGCATCGATCCATCCAAGGCAATATAGACACTGTTGTTGCGTTCCCAACTTCCCATGGAATGGAGGGACTCCACAATTTCGTTACTCTGTTCATGTTCAGGTCGCAATCACCAAGAGAGTGCATGCAGCACAACGTATGCTACTGGTTGAAGTTTTTTTCATTCTTTTTTGCGGGGTAGTTGGAGCCTTATTGCTCTTGACCTCCTGTCTTATAATGAATGAGTGCAAGTCCTCCCAAACGTCTGCGGACGCGACTGACAAAAAAAAGTAAAAAGCAATTCAAGCAGACACCTCATATCATCTCTATATGCCACGAACCCTTATATAATGAATGAGTGCAGGTTCTTCCAAACGTCTGCGGACGCGTCTGACAAAAGAAGGAAAAAGTAATTCAAGCAGACACCTCATATCAACCCTATATGTCTTGACTTGTCCACGAACCCTCATATAATGAATGAGTGCAGGTCCTTCCAAACGTCTGCGACCGCGCTAACAAAAGAAGGAAAAAAAGTAATTCAAGCAGACACCTCATATCATCCCTATATGTCTGACTTGTCCACGAACCCTCATATCGAGACAAAATGTAGGGAGAATATGAGGGCTCATGGACATGCCTGGCCAGTCCATCACGTAGAACGCGGCCGACCCCAAACCACCTTTCTTTTTCTTTATTCTTTTTTTCTTTTCTATATCTCTCTTCATCTCCCTCAATCACATACATATAAAAAAGAAAATGAGGATATGACTAGTCAAATAGGGGCTTAAAACAGGCACGCTCGGACACTGATCAAGCTTGTCCGCAAACGTTTTGGGGTAGAATTTGTTAAGTCTAGCTATAGATGCTCTTACAAACCAACTTTTTTCTCTTCGGATATAACCATGTCATTATGCAAGTACAACTTTGTTTAGACAGAAATGTGCTGATGGGTGGGGCCATGGTCCAACTTAACGGCCATCAACTTACGATGTTAACATTTGGGTCACGTCACGCTTATAACACGTTCAAAGAAGTTTTAGAAAACTTTCAAGATCTCTAAAATAAAAGAAAAATGTTCATGTTTTTCAAAAATTGTTCACAAATTTAATTTTTTTTAACAAATATATGCGTAAGTTGTAAGGACCTTTTCACATTTATTCAAAGAAAGCTCTTAAATTTCAACAAAATAGTTTACTTTTTAAAATAAATAATTAAATAAATTTTAAAAATATAAATGGAAACGCTGACTGAAAACCAACAAAACTGCAAAAACAGAAAAATAAAAGAAAAGCTTATACCTGCTTGCTAATGGAAGAAAAAACGCTCACTACATGCTACACTAAATGGGCCGGCCTCTCTATGTGCATCGTCTCGACATTTAGACGCACATTGAGACCTTCAACAGGATTTCCAAAATCACCAACGAAGGGGTACCCTTGCAAATCTCACTCCCTACTTTCTCTAGTGCTGATAAGTGGCGCACATCGCAACCCGGTAGATTTTTCCTTTTTTCCTAGATTCATCTTTCCAAAATGTCTTATTTCTTAGAAACCTAGAGAAAACCAAGAAAAAACCGAAGAGACATTAAAATGAACCAAATAATCCCGCGGGATGTGTCCAACGTGTGACACGTGACGATGTGGCGCTCTAGGAGCGCTTCCGTGTCAGGAGGGGGTAACATTAAATAATTGCTCTCGAGGAAATCTCATGTTTTCCTATTCCGCGTGTAACGCGGTGGATGTTCGCCAAACACGCGTTTTTGGGCCGGTCCAATGCGAGGTGTGGCATCTTTTTCGTTTATTCTTGATTAATACTTTTGTCTTTTCTTTCCCATTTTCTTTTTTGGGTTTTCTATTCTTTTGTACTTTATTAATTCATAAACATTTCTAAATTCACACATGATAACTGTAGACATATTGAAAATTGGTGAAGACCTTTTGAAATTCAAGAACTTTTTTTAATTTTTGACCATTTCTTAATTCTGTTATATTTTAAAAATTGCCAATAATTTTTGAAATTCACAAACAATACTTCAAATTAAAGATCGTTTTGACGAAAAAAGATTTTCCCCCGCTTTATATTATAAAGCAACAACCAACCGATACAATCAGCTTGCTGGGGCCGCAGCACAAACAAGCCCAAAGAAAAAAGAAAGAAAGAGAAGAGAAACAAATGCCAACGCTGGCAGCTCAACTAAGCGAAGATGGTCGACAATTGTTGCACCCTCCGGAGAAGTACCACCACATGCCAAGCACTCCGAAGCCTTGCGTACCAAGCAACACCTTTAGGAAGGAAAGCGACGACGACGACGATGTTGCCCGGACAAGTCCTAGGGTTTCCCCCGGTACGCGGATGGCAGTGAGGAAGGGGGTATCACCGACGCCCCTCAGGAAGGTTCGGCGACGCCCACGGGCGCAACCGCGTCGGTGGCGGACGAGCCGCCAGGGATTTCTCCCGCCCCGAAACCACCACTGTCACCCCGGACAATTGGAAGTGTACCGCCCACCATGCCACCCACCAACCTGTGCCACCACGGTCACCGCACCAACTTCACCGTCTCATTGAGGCCACCAACACGAGACCTGGAGGGAGGACGAGGAGATACCGGGCTCGGGAGCAACCGCAACGCAGCCGACCGGAGGGGACATCCTCCACCGCTGCGCGGAGTCGACCGGACGTAGCGGCAGGGACTTGCTAGGCCATCACAGGCCCGGCCGGACCCCAACGGGTCCGGACAGTCCCAGCTGCCACGCTGCAGCAAGCCGATCGTCGGAGCCATCACCACTACAGCCACCGCCGCCTCGCCGCACCACCAGGGAGCAGCGCCGCCGTGACCCGAACCGCCGGCCCGCCGCAGCCCAGATGGGGCCCGAAAGGGCCCAGATCTGGGCCGAGCGGGCGTCGCCGCACACCGCGCCGCCCCGCGACCAACGTCCGCGCCGCTGCGTCAAGGGCGCCCGTGGCCTGCGGGATCTCCGCCGCCGAGCCACACCGCCGTGGCCGAGCAGCACCGCCGCAGTCAAGGGGCCCCCGCGCCCCCCAACACACGTGCGGGGAAAAGCCTGCCGCCGCCGCCAGCCGGGGGGGGGACGGAGGGGAGGAGAGCGGGAGGCGCGGGGGATCGGGATCCGCCCGTCGCCCGCGAGGCGGGGGGGGGGGGGCGAGCGGAGCGGGCGCGGGGGGAGTTTCCTCTATAACTCCCTCGCAAGGTTCAGATTAAAGATCGTTTTTAAAATCCATGATTTTTTTTAAAAAAAATCATATTTTCCGGTTTCCATGTTTCGAAAACAATTTCCATATAAAAATATGAAAATTTGGTTAGTACCGTTGGCCTAGGAGCATGTGGCTTGTATATATATTCAATAACAAATTGGCTCAAATCCTGTGGCAAGGGGCCGGTTTTACCATATAACTCACCAAACCAACGAACCAATACAGAAAACCACTGAGGGTCGGGATATGGGCCGGCTCACTGAACTATTGCGAACAGTGGAAGTATTGCTGATGATTTCAAGGGTGCTCCAAATCTTAAAAGGCATTTATATACTCTGCCACAAAAGAAGTTGGGAACAAAATAAAAAAAAATTATAAAATGAATATTTTCCATGACAATGTGTCCATGCACTTTTATTACAAAAATGCATGTTCCCTACTAAAATGGAACAAAAGGATGGAAGAAAAATATTAAAAGAAAAAACAGTTAAAGAAAAAAAGAAAAGGAAGAGAATAGGGGATATGCTCTCTGAATTCCATGGCAAAATTTCATCATCCGACCTCCCATCCCATCGTCATCCATCCATCCCAATGCGCTTGCCGACTGAGAAATTCTGCAGCGCCGCAGGCCACGCCTGGCCCTGTCTTCGCCACAGGGCCAGGAGAATCATCTGGCTGGTGTTTTGCAGTCGGATTCGGCGTTCTGAAGCAAGCAAGCGCATCAGGGTCTGTCGTTTACGGATCCTGATGTCGGCCATGTCGACGAGCTCACCGGGATCCGTCGTCTACTGACGGATCGACTTGGACGCAATGGCAGGAGCCAACCACCAGCAAATCAGCGCCGGTAGCCCCACCTCCCGGCCATCGCTCGCGAAAGATCGCTGGGCCCTTCCCGGCCTGGTAGACGAAACAGAATCAGCAAGCCGAATAAACCGCCGAAAAATATTGCGTTGTTCAGGTTGCAAACCACGAACAAGCAACAAGGAAAAAGTATCCTGCGATGCGATCCATGGCGGAACAGTTTCACTTTGCAATGGCAGTAACATTGCACCGGAGAATCCATCACACCCCTGCGACTGCGACTGTGATCCATGGCGCCCAAGTTGTTCAGCTTAATTAGCTATCACCTTGCCCTCTGGCGCTACGTACAGAGTCAAAAGAAGCCGCCGGCTGAATGTTGGGCCACGACTGCAGCCATTCTGTTGGCTGGTTAATCTCGTGATGGGGCCACGGGGGCGGCCATGCGTGCTGGATCGATCAATTGCCCTGGGAGGAAATGCAACGGGGACCAATCGCAATGACTAGCAACATCATGTGCATATGCTGATGGTGATGGAGTGGGCACACACGCACACACGCCATGTCGACGAGTTTGTTAATCCGAATTCGTCGTCTACAGATCGATCTCGACGCCGCGGCCACCGCCAAATCACCAATCAAGATCGGTGCCGTGCCCCACCACCTGCCCATGCTCGTGAAAGACTGCCGGCCCCTTCTCGCCATGGACGAGACAGGATCAGCGTGGCAATGAAGGCGGTGCGTACGGTGGATCCAGGCGCCGACGAAATCGGCAACTTGGTTACTCACGTCCGCGCCAAAATCATGTTGATGTTGATGGTGGTGATGAAATTGGTTTACCAGCAGTAATTAATCCGTACATACATATGTAGCAACAGCGGCAGGCAACAATGGCGGAGGGGAATGGACGAGCTTAGCTACTGGTGGCCGGCGGCGGCGGGGCGGCGCGCGGGCTGGAGGCGGTTGACGAGGGCGAGGGCGATGCCGGCGGCCTGCTCGACGGCGACGACACGCCGCTTCACGTCCTCCCGGGGCGCGCCGGGGTAGGTGGCGAGGGAGTCGAGGCAGGTCTCGGCGTCGGTGAGCGCGGCGCTGGCCCAGGTCTGCACGTTGCTGAGGCACCACGCGAAGCGCGGGGACGAGGCGCGCCCCACCCGCCCGGCCAGCTCCGCCGCCGACTGCTTCAGCAGGTCCGCCGCGTCGCGCACCGTCTCGGCGCAGTCCCCCATGGCGCCGCCCCCCTTGGACGCGTAGGAGGAAGGGGAACCGATGTAGGCGGAGCAGTTGCGCGCGGTGTCGGCGGCGGCCGCGAGCGCGGCCTGCGCGAGCCGGCGCGAACTGAGGCCTACGGCGGGCGCGCGCGGCACCAGGCTCCGCTCGCACGCGCGCGGGTAGCCCGTGGCACGGCAGCACCGGCGCACGAAGCCTTCCGCCTCCGACGAGCTCACCTTCGGGGGGCTCGACGCCGACGCGGCGGCGGCCAGGAGGAGGAGGAGGAGGAGGAGGAGGCAGGGGAGGACGACGAGGTGGCGCCCGCTCATCTTGGCTTTGTCCCTGAGAGGAGACGATTCTTTGCTTGTGTGTGCGTGGACTGTGGAGGGAAAGAAGGGAAAGGTGACGGCGTGGTGGTGTGGTCAGGGTCGGGGTTGGTCGTCGGCGCCGGCAAATATAACATTTGTTAGGCAGTTCGCCGGTGGCGGGCCGTCGAGTGGCGAGTGACCAGACGTGGCTTTAGTTCAACCGTCACCTTCTTCTTTTACTTGGGGTCTTCCTCTGGAAATGGAAAATGTTAGGCAAAGTCAGGCAGGCGCGCATGGTTTATTCTGAGGCAGGTCATGACAAAAGTGAAGATAAATTCGTAGAGACTACACTCAGTTCAGTGTATCTTATGTGTTTATCTAAAAGCATTTTAATGGTGTGAGGTTGAGACCCTTAAATCCAAGTCAGGGTACCCTACATTTAAGGGTAGAGTTACATTCTAGGGCACCCTACGCTTAAATTGTGTTAGCTCTTTCATGACATCTAAATTAAAGTCGTGTTTTTTATATCGCATATGCTATTCGTGGATAACTGAGATTTTTTTTTTTTAGAAACGACATATGAGATTTTTCGTGTGTGTGGAATAGCAGTCGTGTAGTCGCAAGGACGAAACAGGAGGGTCGTGGCCGACGCCCCCCCCCCCCCCCTCCCCGCCAGGACCTCGTAAGAGGTGGGGAGGATGCGACCGACGACGACGTCCTTGACGAGGCCTCGTCGTGACCTCACTAACGGCAGGAAGGACGTGGCTCGAGGCGACTTTGCAGGCAATACGAGTGGAGGAGGTACACAGTCGTCTGGGGCGTCGACACCTGAGTACAAGATAGGGCACCGGTGTTGGCGATGCCGACGGCAGGCCTTTCGACCGAAGTCGGGCAGGGCGGTTTGAGAAGGAAGAAGAGGGAGGACCGGGGCACACCTTCTCTTCAAGGAATTTCTGCACTCGGTTCCTGTTCTACTGTTGGAAAAGTCGGAATATGATGCTTTCTATCTTAGAAGCAGGGTTGGCATGGAAACAATGGATTCGTAAAAAAATTGCGCTCTATTGCAAAATAGCACAATCCTTAAAATCTGAGATTTCTTACTGTACATCGTACTACTCGATATAACGGGTAGTATCAAGTTAATTCAACGGTTAACATGAGTCAATTAGATTTTGACTCAAAGGCATGTTGGTAATCCATTAGGGATAGGGTTGTCCAATTCCAGATCCCGCAAGATAGAGGGGAGCAAGAAATGCGGGGGTATCTCAGCGCCGACGACGACCGGTTAGGCCAAGGCGGGGGTGTCGACGTAGGACGGGCTGGACGTGGGGCGACGGGAAATTACTCTATGTTGAGGATATCGCTTATCGTTAGCGTTTCGGTCAGCTAGGGATTAGAGATTGATCGGAAATCGACATATTAATCGATTTTATCGTTCGACTATTAATCGACCATTTTTTTTTACAAATCCCAGGTTTCCAAAACTAAAATACGTTATATTTACCTGCAAAAAAATGTTATATTTAACATCAAAACAATATTGAACAAAATTGTTACCTTGATTCCTAGCCTTTGAATCCTTGTATAATGACAAACAAAACAGGTAACAATAAATATTATATAACAAGGTCCACAAAATACAAGTAAACATAGTTTTGACAAACTTAGTGCTAGGAATAGGCACAATTTATTGATATATTCCTGGTAAAAATCGCTTGTCAGAGCGATAAATAGGCCCAAATGATAAACGATGAAGATATGGCATAATCTTATTGATCATCTCCCGATTAGCGATAAATCTGACGATAAACCGTTGAATCGAACGATTTTTTGAATAGTTAATATTAGTTACGTGAAATTTCAGCTCTACCCTCGACTTGTTTTTCAAGGGAACAGGATGGATAACCGTGAACTACCCAAAACATCCCTGATTACTTAATATACAACCAAAGATCAGGCGTAGTATTGGCTCATCTCGACCATCGAACCCCAGAAATAAACGTGAACTACCCAAAACATCCCTGATTACTTAATATACAACCAAAGATCAGGCGTATTATTGGCACATCTCGACCATCGAACCCCGGAAATAAACGGTATAAATTGAGTTGGCGTCCCGTAAAACGACTCCAAAATATGCTATTAGCATACTGTAACGCGCTATGAAGTCCTATTATCGAGAAGCGATACACTGATTTATTTGGTAACCCCTTGCTCAACACTCTGTGGTGTGCTATCAGCGGCGCTATCTATTTTTCTCCTGTGCATAAAATACACAGAGGCGTGTTGTACACCTCTTTCCCTTCATCTCTGTTTTCAATACGAACGAGCATCGTCCTCTTCCCCATGGCCCCGTGGTTTGGATGGAAATGGCAGGCGGGAAGAAGAGTAAGATGAAGCCACAGACAGTCGTTGTGTTTCAGACCTTTTTACGTGCACGCCTTCACTGCTAATCATGGTTCGTCCTGGACGAGAAAGATCCAGCTTCCCAGCGATCTTTCAGTGCGTCGAGATCCATCAGTAGACGACGAATTCGGTTATAAACCCGTCGACATGGCGTGTGCCTGTGTGCGCCCACTCCATCGCCATCAGTAAAATGTGTCAGGTCTCTAAAACTTCTTATATTTCTGAACAGAGGGAGTATGTGATGCCGATCGATGGTGACTGCTGCAATTGGCAGATTTCGCTGCATGCCAATCTCCCTACCCTGAGCAATTGATAGCTCAAGGTAAATAAAACTCATTAAGGAACGCGGTAACCGTCCGTGCCCGTGCCGCCTTGGGACGTGAAATTCAGCTCAACAAACGGTTTGCTGCACGCACGCACGGATTGACTGCTGCTGCTGCTGCAAGTTGAGCAGAGCTATTTCGCCATGGCCTTTCCGTTGCTTGTTCGTGACCGCGACCTGAACAACACCAACTTTCGGCGCACGAACTGCTCTGAATAACAGAATCTTCGGCGCACGAACTGCCTTCTTATTGCTAACTGTTTCAATCACGCGAGCACACAGTGTCTCACTGCCTTGCGCCACTAGTATCTCGCTGTCGCTGGTTCCTCGTTCGGGACAGGGATCCCGGCGTCCGTAGCTTCACCGTTGGATAAGAAATGGACAGCCCAAATAATAGCGCCGGGCGGCGCGGTATACATGCATGCACGGTGGAGTTAACGCATTTAGAACATATATTCACGTATTTAATAGAAACAATGTAGCTAGAAAAGGGTTCTTATATTATATAAAAAACTCATGTAATTTGAAAAGTGTTCATGTCTTTTATAAAAATGTTCACACGTTTGAAAAAAATTAAGCGTTACATAAAAAGTGAACATATATAAAAAAACTACAGCCATGATGAGTCAGGATCGAGTCATCGGAATCGGTCAATCTCGCACTTGTTATTGGAAGAGATGCTTTCTTCCATTCCAACAAGAAAGATTGACGTCCCGGAATTGAACCGCACATGTTATTAAAAAGTTTAAACATATTTTTCTAAAAATGTGTGTACATTTTTTCATACGTGTTCACATCTTATAACATGTTCATGCAGTTCTTACCAAGAGTTAACGCATTTAGAACATATATTCGCGTATTTAATAAAAAGATGTAACTAGAAAAGTGTTCTTATATTATATAAAAAAATCATGTAATTTGAAAAGTGTTCATGTATTTTATAAAACTGTTCACACGTTTGAAAAAATTAAGCGTTACATAAAAAGTGAACATAAATAAAACAACAACAAAAAAACTACAGCCTTGAAGATTTGACTTTGGTGGTTACATACCTCATGATGAGTCAGGATCGAGTCATCGGAATCGGTCAGTCGCGCACTTGTTATTGGAAAAGAGTATGTTTTCTTCCATTCCAACAAGAAAGATTGACGTCCCGGAAGTGAGCGGCCATGGTGTCGATCATCCAGCCACGCTTGTCCTTTCTCTTCTATGACTACATTCATCATGAGTTCCTCATCTTCAGATCAGGAATGTTCGGAAATCGACAAGCCAATCTTCGGCGACTACTCGTTTCGTTATGGAGAGATGGCTGGGAGATGTGGAAAGAGAAGTGGAAGAGGAGCCCTAACCATGATTGTGTGAGAGAGATATGAGAGATGATCCTGTATATGTAGACCTGAAAACTCACTGTTGGGAAAGTAGTAGTGGGAGATGTAGTTGTTTAGTTCCAAATGGCAATCATTGGATATTGTCAAAAATATAAAATAAGAGAAATATCTTAGGGACCATGGAAATCTCAAGACCTGGTTCTATTGCAAGAATAATGCGCCCAAGGGAGAGAATCCTCTGCCGGGTTTCAGACTGGAGCGGCTCAGCAGCAACGTGGAATTTTCGGGTTGGCCAACAGATGAAGAGAGGAATCTGTTAGCACCTTTTCACTAGTCTTTTTATAGGGCATAAATGCATATTTATCATATGAGATGTATGAACAAAAGGTGGTCTAAAGGGAACAGAAAAACCTTGGGCGTAGATAATCCACTTTTCATGGAAGACATGGATTCACCAACGACTTATCGGGCAAAATACTAAACTTATTTTCTCAAAAGAAGGAAGGTTGTCTATAAGAATGATTTCTCGTACATAGTCTTACCTTGGACCATTCCAGCAACATGATCGGAGTTGGATGGGGAAAAAATATCACAAAAGGCATTCTTCATGTGCTTTCAGATGATCTAAATCCTCTTCATCCTTTCTCTTCGATAACTTTTAGGGGGTCCTTGTTTTTGAGATACAGGAGAGAATTCTTAGTGAAACTGTTGGAACTTGCCCTTTAGTTGATTGGTCTTTCGTAGTCCCTCACAGTGTCTTAGTTAGAGGCAATGATGTTGGTCGTTAATAGTGTGCCTTAGTGTGGCCCGCAAGATCATTGCTACGCCTTTGTATTTTTGTCTCTGACATTCATCTCCGCTGCAGTGGCATGCGCTTCGACACTGGCGCAAGTGTTCAGAGTAAGCATGTACACGAGTAAGCGATGGTCTTGAGGGTGTTGCTTGTTGCGATGCAAGGTGTAATGACGACGGGGGCACCTCTCCCCCGCTTTAGCGACAATGTGAGATGGATCTAGGGTCGCAGGTGGACTTGGGCCTCCCCGCACTAGTACATAACAGGGCATTGGTCCAGGCCGGGCCAGCCCATTAGTCCCGGTTCAGTCACGAACCGGGACCAATGGGGGCAACGGTCCCGGTTCGTGAGGCCAGGGGGCCGGCGGGGCCTCGTGGGGCATTGGTCCCGGTTCGTCTGGACCCTTTGGTCCCGGTTCCAGACACGAACCGGGACCAGTGTGCCTCGCTCCTGGCCCACAACCATTGGTCCCGGTTCGTGGCTGGAACCGGGACCAAAGGGGGTCCTTTAGTCCCGGTTCCAGCCACGAAACGGGACCAATGAGATGCCTATATATACCCCCCCCCGCCAGCGAGCTCTGTCATTGCTCTGTTTTTCTGGCCGGCGAGGGGAGAGTTTTGTGGTGCTCTAGCTCACCTCCTATGCACATGAGGTGTTCGATGAAATGCCCGAGCCACACTTAAGCTTTCTCCTCTCGAAGCTCCTTGTCCAAGCTCCATTTTTCTCAAGATTTGTTTAGGTTTGGCGGTCCGTCCTGTCCCATCCCCGTCCTCACCGCCGTCGATCGCCCGCGTCCATCTCGGCGCCGACACCACCGTGGTTAGCCTCTTCTTCTTATCTTCTTTCTAAAAGAAAAAAGTTCTTACTTGTATCATTTAGATAGATACTTGTGTAATTTTCTTACTTTTATTATTGTTTGTTATTATATAGTGCCATGGTCATGGTATCCGCCCACGTCGGCCCTCGTCCGGTCTATGATTCGGATGTGGTATATATTATCTTTTATAACTATTTGTTTTATTTAGTGTTTATGACAATTATGCCGACCAGCGTGACATAGATTTTTTAATCTAGGAGGTATGTGAACCGGAAATTCCAACCGACATAGAAATTCTTGTCGAGAAGTTAAATTTGGTTGAAAAAGAAAACAATTACTTGAAAGAGGAGAAGATGAAGTTGGAGTTGCATGTTGCCGATGTCGTCGACGATCACAAGATCAAAATGGATGCAATGCGCTTGAAGATTAGAAAGATTAGAAAATATGCCATTCATACTGAGGCTTGGTATCATTATGCCGTTGGATCAATTGGTACCTTAGTTGCGGTTATGATCGCATTTGTTGTTGCATTTAAATTTTATAGTTTCAATGTATGTTTTAATTAGATGCTCTAGAGAGCTATATGTTGTTCAATAATGAGAACTATGTATGAACGTTATGTATTTATTTTGGTCACTACTGTAATTTGGCTTTAATGTGATGATGAATTTCTATTAATTTGGTCACTTCTCTATTCATGATATGCACGCAGATGAACCGGCAATGGATGTACGGTGACCGACGCACCTCCGAGTATATTGAGGGCCTGCATAATTTTCTCGAAGCGGCTGAGGCAAACAAGCAGAATGGTTTTATGCATTGTCCATGTACTGTCTGTGAGAATACGAAGGCTTTCTCCAACTATAAAACCCTTCACTTCCACCTGCTTCAGAAGGGTTTTATGCCACACTATAATGTTTGGACCAAGCACGGAGAAAGAGGAGTTATGATGGAAGACAACGAAGAAGAAGAGGATGACGACAACTACCCGCCCCCTGAATACGGTGATGCTGCAATGGGGGAAGCTGAAGATGAAGAGGAACCAGACGATGTGCCCGATGATGATCTTCACCGGGTCATTGTTGATGCACAGAGAGAATGCGAAAGTGAAAGGGAGAAGTTGAAGTTCGATCGCATGTTAGAGGATCACAAAAAAGGGTTGTACCCAAATTGCGAAGATGACAACAGAAAGCTCGGTACCACACTGGAATTGCTGCAATGGAAGGCAGACAATGGTGTATCTGACAAGGGATTTAGTTCGCTACTGAAAATAATGAAGAAGAAGCTTCCAAAGGATAACGAATTGCCCGGCAGTACGTACGAAGCAAAGAAGGTTCTATGCCCTCTAGGATTGGAGGTGCAGAAGATACATGCATGCCCTAATGACTGCATCCTCTACCGCGGTGCGTACGAGGATTTGAACGCATGCTCGGTATGCGGTGCCTTGCGGTATAAGATCAGAAGAGATGACCCTGGTGATGTTGAGGGCCAGCGCACCGGGAAGAGGGTTCCTGCCAAGGTGATGTGGTATGCTCCTATAATACCACGGTTGAAACGTCTGTTCAGAAACAAAAAGCATGCCGAGTTGATGCAATGGCACAAAAAAGACCGTAAGAAAGACGGGAAGTTGAGAGCACCCGCTGACGGGTCACAGTGGAGAAAGATCGAGAGAAAGTGGAGCGACTTTACAGGTGACCCGAGGAACGTATGGTTTGGTTTAAGTGCAGATGGCGTTAATCCTTTTGGGGAGCAGAGCAGCAAGCATAGCACATGGCCTGTGACTCTATGTATGTATAACCTTCCTCCTTGGTTGTGCATGAAGCGGAAGTTTATTATGATGCCAGTGCTCATCCAAGGCCCTAAACAACCCGGCAATGACATTGATGTGTACCTAAGGCCATTAGTTGATGAACTTTTACAGCTCTGGAATGGAAGAGGTGTACGTGTGTGGGATGAGCATGAACAAGAGGAATTTGACCTACGAGCGTTGCTGTTTGTAACCATCAACGATTGGCTTGCTCTCAGTAACCTTTCAGGACAGACAAACAAGGGATACCACGCATGCACACACTGTTTAGATGACACCGACAGTATATATTTGGACAAATGCAGGAAGAATGTGTACCTGGGGCATCGTCGATTTCTTCCGACCAACCATCAATGTTGAAAGAAAGGAAATCATTTCAAAGGTGAGGCAGATCACCGGAAGAAGCCCGCCCTCCGTACTGGTGATCACATACTTGATATGGTCAATGATTTACAAGTAATATTTGGAAAGGGTCCTGGCGGACTATCTGTTCCGACTGACGATGCGGGACGCGCACCCATGTGGAAGAAGAAATCTATATTTTGGGACCTACCCTATTGGAAAGACCTAGAGGTCCGCTCTGCAATCGACGTGATGCACGTGACGAAGAATCTTTGCGTGAACCTGCTAGGCTTCTTGGGAGTGTATGGGAAGACAAAAGATACACTGGAGGAACGGGACAACAACGTGTGCATGAAAAAGACGGCATGCATCCAAAGCAGTATGAAGGTCCTGCCAGCTACGCTCTCACCAAAGAAGAGAAGGAAATCTTCTTTGAATGCCTGCTTAGTATGAAGGTCCCGTCTGGCTTCTCGTCGAATATAAAGGGAATAATAAATATGGCAGAGAAAAAGTTCCAGAACCTAAAGTCTCCTGACTGCCACGTGATTATGACGCAACTACTTCCGGTTGCATTGAGGGGGCTTCTACCGGAAAACGTTCGATTAGCCATTGTGAAGCTATGTGCATTCCTCAATGCAATCTCTCAGAAGGTGATCGATCCAGAAATCCTGCCAAGGTTAAGGAGTGATTTGGTGCAATGTCTTGTTAGTTTCGAGCTGGTGTTCCCACCGTCCTTCTTCAATATCATGACGCACGTCCTAGTTCATCTAGTCGACGAGATTGTCGTTCTGGGCCCTGTATTTCTACACAATATGTTCCCCTTTGAGAGGTTCATGGGAGTCTTAAAGAAATATGTTCGTAACCGCGCTAGGCCAGAAGCAAGCATCTCCATGGGCCATCAAACAGAGGATGTCATTGGGTTTTGTGTTGACTTCATTCCTGACCTTAAGAAGATTGGTCTCCCTCAATCACGGTATGAGGGGAGACTGACTGGAAAAGGCATGCTAGGAGCGGACTCAATAATATGTAGGGACGGGCATTCTTGGTCTCAAGCACACTACACAGTTCTACAGAATTCTACCTTGGTGACCCCGTATGTCGATGAACACAAGAATATTCTGCGCTCCAAAACCCGGAGCAGTGTGACGACTGGATTACATATGAACACATCAGGACTTTCGGCAGTTGGTTGCAAACACGTCTCATGGGTGACAACACTGTTTCTAATGAGTTGTACTCGTTGGCCAGGGGACCATCTTCGACTGTATTGACTTACAAAGGGTACGAGATAAATGGGAATACATTTTACACGATCGCCCAAGATCAAAAGAGCACCAACCAAAACAGTGGTGTCCGCTTTGATGCAGCAACCAATAGGGGAAAGGACACATATTATGGTTACATAGTGGACATATGGGAACTTGACTATGGACATTATTTCAAGGTCCCTTTGTTTCAGTGCAAATGGGTCAATCTGTCAGGAGGCGGGGTACAGGAAGTCCCACAATACGGAATGACAACAGTGGATCTGAACAATCTTAGGTACACAGACGAACCATTCGTCCTAGCCAATGATGTGGCGCAGGTTTTCTATGTGAAGGACATGTCTACCAAACCGAGAAAAAGAAAAGATAAGGAAGCGAATACATCATACGATGAGCCAAAGCGCCACATAGTTCTTTCAGGAAAAAGAGACATTGTGGGATTGGAGGGCAAGACAGACATGTCTGAAGATTATGAAAAGTTTCATGAAATTCCTCCCTTCAAAGTCAAGGCTGACCCAAGCACCCTCTTAAACGATGAAGATTATCCATGGTTACGGCGCAATAAGCAAAGGACACAAGCGAAGAAAAAGTGAAGACTTTCTCTCCACAATTTATTTCAACTCCAGACTTTTTGTGCGTTCAGTATGCACCATTCGAAGCCACGTCATCAATTTTCAACCCTTTCTGACTTCATTTGCTATTTTTAATGCATTTACTGATTTGTTTTGAGCTAAATGACCCTGAAATTGATAAGCACTACAAATGAACTCTGAAAAGGTTGAAAGTTGGCATGGTATCATCATTTCACCCACATAGTATGTGCTAAAAAGTTGATAGGGTTATGGCAAAAACTGGATGCACTTCGTGTACAAAATGGACAATCTCTTTCGAAGTATCAGGGTTTCACACGAAAACTCGTCTGTTACAAAGGCATTTCATTTTTTTAAATAACCTAAGTATTACCAAATTGAATATAATGATAAAACACAATAAAATTAAATAGAAGAAAAAATAATCACTGAAAAATCTATTTTTAAAGTAAAGTTATTCACAAGCTAGTGATTCACACAAATTTCAAATAATTCAAATTTAAACTATTCAAATTTGAAAACTACTGGCACTAACAGAAAGTTTATATTTTTTTTTACCTAAAGCAAAAGGATTCACAAAGAAACTCTAAATAAAGAAAAAAAACAACTCAGAAATAAAAAAAGTAAAGCAGAAAACAAAAAAAATGAAAAATAAATAAATTAAAAAAATCCCGCCTACTGGGCCACAACGGCCTGCATAGGACGCAGGCCCGCAAGGCCCAGTAGGCCCACTGGGAATCGCAGCAGAGGTAGGCCCAGAAGGCCTGCATTAGAGAGGAGCTCAATGCGGTGCCCGCACCGGGGCTTATAAACTGGTCGAGGCGCCCCTCGACTAGCGAGGTTGGACTAAACTTCCACCACGCCGCTGTGCAAGGCCATTGGTCCCGGTTGGTGCCACCAACCGGGACCAATGTCTACCTTTCGTACCGGTTGGTGCCACCAACCGGGACCAATGCCTACCTTTGGTCCCGGTTGGTGCCACCAACCGGGACCAAAGGTCCCTGTTTCCCGCCCTTTGGGCTGACGAAAAGAGACCTTTGGTCCCGGTTGGTGGCACCAACCGGGACCAAAGGTGGGCATTGGTCCCGGTTGGTGCCACCAACCGGGACCAAAGGCTCTGGGTATATAAGCCCACACTTAGCGTTTTCCAGTCCCAGTTCATCTTCCTCCCGACGCCGTGCCGAACAGCACGACGCCGCCAGGCTGCCGGACCGCGCCCTCGCCCTCGCCGACGCCCTCGCCGACGCGCTCTCCTCCCCGAGCCCTCGCCGATGCCCTCGCCGACGCGCCCTCGCGCCCTCGCCCTCGCCCGCGCCCTCGCCCTCGCCGCGCGCCGTCCTCGTCGCCGGCCTCGAGCCCGCCGTTCTCGTCGCCGACGCGCCCTCGCCCTCGCCCGCGCCCTCGCCCTCGTCGCCGGCGCGCCCTCGCCCTCGCCCGCGCCCTCGCCCTCGCCGCCCGCCGTCCTCGTCGCACCCTTGCCCCCCGGAGCCCGCCGTCCTCGTCGCGCCCTCGCCCCCCCCCCCCCCACAGTGAGCCCCCCTTCCCATGTCCCCTGCTCCCCGTCGCCGCTGCTCCATGTCCTCTGTTTTTTTCATGTATATGTGTATTTTTTTTGTGGGCATGTATATGTGTATATGTTCATGTATATGTTTTTTTCATGTATATGTGTATATGTTCATGTATATGTGTGTATATGTTCATGTATGAGATGAGATAGATAGATAGATAAATTTTCATGTGTATATGTTCATGTATGAGATGTATATGTGCACTTTTGTATACAAACTTCGTTGTTTTTCATATGTACGAAAATGTAGAGTGAAAACGAAAACATACATATAAGAAAAAACAAAGGAAAAAAATGAAGAAGGAAAAGCAAACCGCCCGGCCCAGCCACCACCGCATTTTCATAAAGTTTTTCCACCGAGTCCACGTCGCACCGAGCACCCGCGGCGAAGCAAGTCTTTTTTTGAAGGTAGTTTTTTTGTTAAATGAAAATGTTGGCATCGGCTCTATCATCACGTTGGCATCGGCTCTATCTATCAACAAGGCCACGGGAAGACCCCAGCCCCCTATCATTGTAGGAGATATGCCCTAGAGGCAATAATAAATGTTATTGATTATCTCCCTGTTCATAATTATGTTTATGTTCCATGCTATAACTGCAATGATTCTCGAGTCTACAAATAAAACGAGGCTTGGAGGGAAACTCATGTGCACGTGTGGGATAATAAACGGTAAAATGGATTCCTAGTCAAGCCTCTATGACTGGCTCAAGTATTGCATGATGATCCTGTTTTCCTGATCATGGGCATGACTATGCCGGCAATTTTGAGGGCACAATTGTTGGTAGAACACTTGTGTTGAATCGACCCAAATTGATGTTATGCTATGAGATACATTCGTCATAAGTTAATGGTTAATAACACAGGAAGTTAATGTTTGCATAATTCC
The DNA here is from genome assembly GCA_039707655.1 of Elymus sibiricus. Lineage (NCBI taxonomy): Eukaryota > Viridiplantae > Streptophyta > Magnoliopsida > Poales > Poaceae > Elymus > Elymus sibiricus. Next base: position 40,342,932 of record CM077665.1, on the reverse strand, counting down.
TTAGACCATGAGAGTATCGAGTTTCTTCATGCTTGCTTCATGAACTTTGGGGTTTGTTAAACGTCATCCGTAAATGGGTGGCTATTACGGCGGCTTACGGGTTCATGGAAAAGTATGTCAAGTAACTTGATAGCTCAAGATTGGGATTTGCTCCTCCGACGATGGAGAGATATCTCTGGGCCCTCTCGGTGTTACGGTATCCATCATCGTCTGGCCAGACACAGGGTGATTTGATCACAGGGATGCCGGAACACGGGAACGAGAAAAGAGAACAATACCGGCAACGAGGTAACTGGCATTGTGGACAAGTGTTGATCCACGAGGATGCCAACATGTCTCACCTCGGGTATTTATAACATATCGCGAAGCAACAGGAATAGCACACGGCGACTCGAGGTTCACTCGAATATTCATTCGTGTGGGTATAGGGATCAATATGGGTGTCCACGGCTCCGATGTTGATCATTGATCGGAAGGGGTTCCGGGTCATGTCTATGCTTCACCGAACCTATAGGGTCACACGCTTAAGGGTCATCTATCTGCTGAATACTAGACAGGGAGTCTGAGAGAAAAACACCGAAAAAGTTTCGGACGCCGGAAAAGTTTCGGACAGCGGAAAAGTTCCGCAGAGAGAGGTCACCGGATGAGTTTCGGTGAAACTGGAAAAGTTGTTTCAGGGGATACCATAAAGTCAAATTGGTCTTGGCACATGCCTGATAATTCTTGGAGGGTGCCAGAATCGTTCTGGAAACTTTTTGGAATTTTCTGGAATGAAAACCGGAAATGTTCCGGAGCTGCCGAAACCGCTTCAGATGCTTTTCGCAGATGAAATCACTAAACCGGAATTGTTCCGGCTCGCGTTGAAAATTATTTTGGTGGGTACTAGAATTGTTCTAAGCCCACATGAATATTTTCAGTTCGATCAGACGCTGAAAAATGTCGTCGTGAATAGTGAAAGCACTTTTTGGATATTTTTGAGAAAGGCATATTCCTTTTGAGAAAGGGATATTCCAAAGGCATATTCCTTTTGAGAAAGGGATATTCCCCTTGGGATTTCCTATAAATAGGAAGGGAGATGGCTGCCATCTTCACATCCTTGCTCTCCTTCACAAAAAATGTCGTCGTGAATAAGAGTTTTTTCGTAGAGCCGAAAGGCTGTCTGGGTTCCGGCAGGAACTAGTTCTGGACGGCGAAGCCCTGCCGGATAGATGACACCGTATGTGTGCAACTCTGTAGAGAGATCGTAGTTTCGGTCTTAGTTCGAGAGTGCCTCCCGAAGGGCTGTCCGTGTGACCGTCCGAGTTTTGGAGGTCCTCCCGAAGGGCTGTCCGAGTGACAGTCCGAGTTTCGGAGGTCCTCCCGAAGGGCTGTCTGCGACACCGTCCGGGGGACTGTGCGACCGCCTCCCGGAGGGCTGTCCGCGGGGCAGATAAGGGTATACATCCTCGCGGTTGGGAGGTTGTAAAATCCTAGCTGCGGGGATCTGCACCGCCGTTCGTCATCGACTCTTCTTCCGCTGCGCTACGAGTCGGTAACGAAAATGATCAAACCTTGTATGCAGTCTCCATAGTGGTCCTGGGCTGGTGCGTAGGTCGGAAATTTTTTGTTTTCTGCTGCGTTACCCTACAATCATCACGTTGGCATCGGCTCCCCGAGTGCTTTCCAACGGATCCGGAATGTATGTCATTGTACATGGGGGGGGGGGTCGATATACCCCCTCCCCGATAACTTCGACATGAGGGGGGGTCGATATACCCCCCTCCCCGATAACTTCGACATGAGGGGGGGGTCGATATACCCCCCTCCCCGATAACTTCGACATGAGGGGGGGGGGTCGATATACCCCCCTCCCCGATAACTTCGACATGAGGGGGGGTCGATATACATTTTTTCCATGTATGTATGTCGTTGTCGTTGAGTTAAAGAAAGAAAAATAATGAAAATAGAAGTGTTGTCGAGGCCACCCCAAACCCTAGAAGCGTTGTCGAGGCCACCCAAATTTACCAAGTTAAATGAAGAAAACTCCGGTAACATAGATTTATCAAGAATGTCCCCATTATGGATGTGCACAAGTTGATCCAATTTTTTGCCATGTTGTAATATTTGCAGAAACTATGGATCAAAGAGACTTGGAACAAGAACAGTTGTTGGGGGATATAATCCGCGACGGACGTGATGTCATGTCGTATCTCAATGACACTGATGGTCTGGAAGGAGAGGATGATGGCTCCGGTGATCGAACAATGGAGGAGGAAGGACATGATCATGATGGCTCCGGTGACCGAATGCCGGAGGAAGAAGGAGACCATGATGACGGCTCCGGTGACCGAACGGAGGAGGGAGCTGTTGCAAAGTCCGGCGAGGTATATATATTAATTAAGCCCGTGCTGACTAGCTAATTGATGCATTAACTGTTTTGGTATGTACATATATTAATTAACTCTTCTTTCTTCTTTTATAGCCCTCCGGATCGAGCCAAACTTCGGTAACGAGACAAGGCCCGAAGAAGAGGTTGCGCAAGGAAGAAAGGTTCACGATCACAGCACTCGCGCACGATGGCCATCCGATTGAACCCAAGCGGACCAAGGACGCATTTTCTGCTCAGTGCGGAGCTATTGTTAGGGACTACATCCCGACCAGCATCAAGCAATGGAATAAGCCTAAGGACGGTGCCCCTGATGGTGATTATGTCACCGATAGACAGTAAGATGATCTTTGGACCTTGCTGAAGGCAAATTTCACCCTACCACCAGAGGAGGATCCGAATAAGCCAGTTATAGAGCCACTGGTCAAGGCGTGTGCTCTTAAGAAGATGGCAGATCTATTCAGGAGGTGGAAGAATGAGTTGAAATCAAAGTTTGTCCACAAAGGGAAGACTCCAGAATTCACCGGCCGATTTGAGAAGATAGGTGATCACTGGCCCGCATTTGTGGCCTACAAGACATCGGACAAGAGTAAGAAAATGTCAGAGACAAACAAGATTAATGCTGCAAAGAAGCAGTATCACCATCACACGGGGTCAGGTGGCTACCTCAAAGCCCGGCCGTTGTGGGACAAAGTTGAGAATGACCTGATTGCTAAAAACGTCGTACCACAGACATTGAACTGGCCAGACCGTTCAAGGACTTGGTTCTTCGGGGTTGGGGGAACTTTGGACCCTGAAACAGGGAAGTGCCGTTGGACGAACGAGCAACTTGCGATACCCATGAACAAGCTTCAGGAGTATATCACCGCAGCGCAGGAAGGGACGTTCATTCCCGACAGAGAGAAGGATGAGCTGACTGAGGCCCTAGGGAATGCTGAGCACCCTGGACGAACACGAGGCACACTAGGCTCCGTTCCGTGGAAGGTTGGGTTTCCCGACGCAGGCGGTTACAGAAGCCGGGAGAGAAAGAGGAAAGCCGAGCTGAGCGAAATTCAGAAGCTGAATGCAAGACTACAAAAGCTAGAGGAAGCTGAGAGCCAGCGAGCTGCCGGGCAACCATCTTAGCGGCACGAAGCTACCCCAGAAGCTACCCCACCATCTCAGCGGAGAAGCAGCGTCGCTTCCACGGAGCCCGTTCAGCCTGACTTCACGGCTCCTATCTACCCCGTGGATACTATCACGGAGGCTCAACATTGCGAGCTCATGACGAAATGCTGGAACCTCACTTTCAAGGCGGCTGTCGGCTCTGTTGCACCTCCTCAACCCAACGGAACTTTTCACTGCTCACCGATTCCACATGGCTATGCTGTTGTGATGGTGGATGAAGTAATGGAGGGATTTGAGGAGCTCGAGCTTGACCAGTCTACAGGTGAAGGAGAGAATAAGCTGGCTCGTGCTCTGAGGAGTACATGTCTATGGCAGAAGGAGTACATCAAGCTTCCAAACTGGACGCCTCCGCCTCCTCCTCCTCAGGTGAATCAGGGCTCTCCGCCGCCTCCTCCTCCTCCTCCTCCGGCGAGTGATCAGGGCACACCGCCTCCTTCTCCGGCTCCTCCGACGCGTGAGGGCACTCCGCTTCCTCCTTCGCCTACTCCGGCACGTCGGAGTAGTACGCCTCCTCCTCAGCCTCGTCGGCAACGGCAGAAGACAGACGCCGCCGCTCCGGCTCCTCCAGCGCGTCGGAGCACTCGGCCTCCTTCTCCGCCTCGTAAGTAACGACGGAAGAGAGACGCCGCCGCTCCGGCGGCTAGAAGTACAAGAAGAGACGGGAGGGAATACATATACGGTCCATCTCTCAAGCCTCTGGAAAAGTTACCATATGAGAGGACCGAGTCTGAAAACGAGGAGATATGTCAGGCCGAATTGACGGCCCATTTTGCAAAGAAAACTCCACCTCCGAAGGAGAAGCTAGATCCAGTGAAAGTGATGCGCACTATCGATGCCCTGAAGCGACCACCACCGCCTCCGCGGGATTCCAACTTTGACAGCTGTGTTAAAAAGACATATCAAGACGCGCGGCGGTCGGGAAGTACTTCCAGTGACGCAAGGTTAGCAAAACGAAGAAGTGGGAAAAAATTCCACAGCTCGGCGAACAGGCGAACCAATCGTGCCCCCCGCTCAAGGTGTCTAGCGATATCGTCGCTAATCATCCGAGGATGGTGCCCGGTACCAATCCTGGTGATTACCTGAGCGATGATGTACAGTTTGCGCCGTTGGAGGTGGACGAATTCAGTTACCGGTACGGGCGGCCTCTCGTCAAACCTAATCATCCTCCTCTAACAACGATGATGCGAAGATTCCATGATTGGTACATGAAAACCTGCAGCGAGTCTGGTAGGGATGCTTTGACGCTGAGAATTAAAGAGGAGCACGACCTCGTTGGAATGGATCTGTTGAATGTTGAATTTGAGGAGATATTCCAGTTATACAATCAAAAGGCCCTCGACAATACAATCGTGACTTGCTACTGTCTGTAAGTACTACTTATGTAATTAAGTCTCTATATATATATAGCTCAGCTCTTTCATTGCATGTATATATAATTATCCTCACTATATTATGCAGATTGAAGATCGTCGAATGCAGAAAAGCACAAATCTATGACATTGGGTTCATTAACCCAAATATCATACATGAGTTTACGGTTAAAAACAATGTCACACAAACCGAGGACAACTTGCTACAATCGTTGCTTAAAAATCAAAACAAAGGGACAATACTCTTTCCTTACAACTTCAAGTGAGTGTTACTGTCTTGTGCATATTCGGTTTCCCTTATTACTCGAGGTTATAGTAATGTAATTGATGAGTTATGCATGCGTGCGCAGGTTCCACTTTATTCTGCTAGAGATTAAGCTTGAGCGGGGAGTAGTAATCGTCTTAGACTCGAAACGAAAAGATCCCCAGAAATATGCGGACATGACTGAAATGCTCCAGAAGTAAGTTCAATCGATCATTATCGCATCATATCGGCAACTTTGTTCATTTCCTGATATCAAGTAATTATTTTCTTTGTCTGGCAGGGTTTGGAAAGAGTTCACCGCAATTGTTCCGGCACTGCCGAGGGAGCTGCGATTTACACACCCGAAAGTAAGTACTACTAGCTAGTTCCGCGCATCTCCCATTGATTCTAGTTCCATCAATACAATTTATCATGCTTGATTATCAGTTTGATTGAACTCTATTTCTCGTAAAGTGCTTGTGGCAGGAAAAAGGGAATGATTGTTGTGGATACTACGTTTGCGAGTTCATCTACAACGCGACGACCCCTAAGCGGGGCTACTCTGAAAAACAATTTCAAGTGCGTAAGCAATAATATTCACAATTTTATTTTATTACCATGATTTGTGTTGAGTTTCATTCATATATATGTATTGACCCCCTTCTTCAAATTAGACGTGGCAGATGTGGGATGAACTCCTACCACATGATCGCATACGAGCAATTCAAGAGGAATTGGCGGGATTCTTTCTTGACCACGTCATAAATAAAGCCGGAGAATACCATCTGGAATTTGAAATTAAATATTAGGGATTGTAAGAGATCTTATATTGTATATATGTAGCTAGTAGCGTCGGATAGATATACGAAAACTTGTTGTTCGACCAATCTCTCGGAGAAAGAGAGGTCGATCACTTCTGTGTGTATATGTTCATGACGATCTTGTGTACTTAATGGTTCCTTCATTTGCTTACTAGCTAGCGTGTCGAGTTCTCTCTATAGTAGCTAGAGTCGACCAAGCATGGAGAAATAGAGGACACTTCTCTCTATTAGCTAGCTAACACAATATGAAACACCTCAATTAACCCTACAAACGCCCCTAACCCCCCCCCCCCTTTAAAAAAAAAAACAAAAACCCCAGTGCCTTTTGGTCCCGGTTGGTGTTGCCAACCGGGACTAAAGGTCCTGCCTTTTGGTCCCGGTTGGTGTTACCAACCGGGACTAAAGGTCCTCCTGCCTGGGCTCCCAGCACCGACCACGTGGAGCCCCTTCTGTCCCGGTTGGTAAGCGAACCGGGACTAAAGGTTTTGGGCTTTAGTCCCGACCCTTTAGTCCCAGTTCCAGAATCGGGACTAAAGGCCCTTACGAACCGGGACAAATGGGGGTTTTCCTACTAGTGCCGGTTGATGCGTCACAAGGACAAGAGCTACGTTGCAGGGCAGTCGGATACTCTTAAAAGCGACAAAGCTTTGATTTGAGATAGCACTTAGTTACTACTTCACGGAGCTTCGACAAAGGTGGTCGAGGACGGCGGCGACGTGGAGGATGGACATAGACGATTTCAAGAGCTTCTTTACAAAAAAAGAAAAAAAATCTGCTCTTACTCTTTTTTTTGACTGGAAACTTGGGGATCTTTATTGCTTAACAGAAATTTGATTACAATCAGCCACAAGAGTTCTAACAAGAAACCCCGGACTGTCGCCGATCCAGCAATCAATACTACTAATTGTGGTTGCATGTTTGGCACATAAGTCAGCCGGGGAGTTTGCTTCCCTCATAACATGACAAACCGAAAAAGAAGAAAACACTGAAGACCTTTCCCCTATTTCATCGAAGATAGGCACCACAATTGAACAATTATTGTGTCGTGAAGACTAGAGGTTGACAACCTCTAAATAGTCCGTCTCCATTATCACATGCGAGAAGCCCCTTATCTGGGCGAATATCACTCCTTCTCACAAAGCCAAACTTTCAGCTATAAACGGATCGGTTACCCCTGGAAACGGTTTGCTCCAAGCTCCTTGGGAACAGAGATGTGATCTTGCTACACCTCCTCCACCTCCATTCTGAGAATCAGAATCTATAGCACCATCGGTGTTTATCTTTATCCAACCTGGTTCGGGAGGTCTCCAACACTATCCTTGACGCAATTGCTTCCCGTCTGAAGGCATGTCCAGTACTGAGAGATTGTCCCTGACCCTCTTAACCGCTTGAACTGGAACAAAAGGCTCCTTTTCATGTGTCCAATTGTTACGAGACATCCATATAGTGTGCATGACCGTTATGATTTTGCATCTGTCCTCGTCACTGAACCTTTGGTCAAGCACAATATCTTTAGCCCATGTGTCCGTATGGATCGTTGAGGTAGTTTAACATCTAGAACACCTCTCGAGCTGCCATCCAATAGTTCCTAGCACAGGAACATGATACAAGAGCATGCATCATATTTTTATCAGTTGCTTCACAGAGATCACACCTCGCAATACGCCTGATGTGGCGATGCTTCAGTGTAGCATAGTCTGGTAGAATTCCACGAAGAACTCTCCACCAAAAGACCCGAACTCTCGAGGTTACCTTGAGCTTCCATATAACAGACCAAAGGTGAACATCTGACGATGAAGTCCCTGCTGCCGCCCCTTCCTCTAGAGCTCGATGCTCGTTGCGAGTCACAAGAGGGCGGTATGCTGTTTTGACTGAATATTCCCCTGATCTTTCTAAAGCCCAACTCAAAGAATCTTCTCCACCTGACGCCCGCAAAGGAATATTGAGAATGGCCGCTGCATCTGGTGCAAAGAAGTTCCTCCTGACAGTTTCAACGTCCCACTGTCCGTGTTGATTGACGAGGTCCGAAACCAAATTCAGGTCCTCGTTTCCTATTCTACCCATTGGCATCAATGTTTCTGTGGTAGGAATCCACTGATCGGTCCATATGGAGATTGTTGAGCCATCTCCCACTCGTTTCAACAGTCCTGTTTGCAGCGATGTTCTCCCGGCGATGATCGCTTTTCCATGTTGCAGAAGATTTAGCTGGAGCTTGAGCCTGCATAAAGTCACACTCCGGGAAGTACTTCCCTTTGAGGACATGTGAGCATAATGAATCAGGATGTGTAATCAGACGCCATCCTTGTTTCCCGAGAAGTGCCAAGCTAAACTTCTCAAAATCTCGAAATTCCATTCCTCCTTTGATCTTCAGTGTAGCTAGCTTCTCTTCTCCCATGAAATCCAGTGTAATGAGTGTTTATCGATGGAGCTGCTCCACCAATACTTTGCCATGCAAGACGTCAATTGCTTACAGACTTTTTTGGTTAGTTGAAAACAACTCATGCTGTGTCGCGGGATGGACTGAATAATTGACTTCAGATAAACTTCTCTCCTTGCACAAGCAAAATTCCTTTCAGACCAACCTTTCATTTTCGTCCGGCTTCTCTCGCAAATGTGTTCGAACGTGCCGCTGTTGATCCCTGCAGTTGGAAGGCCGAGATATCTTTCCGTAAAAGCCTCCACATGTATCTCCAATGTATGTTTCATTGCTGTTCTGATTGGTTGTGAGGCATTAGTTAGGACTAAAATATATAGAGCTTTTTTCTCTGTTCATTGCTTGTCCTGAACACTCAGTGTAGATGCGAAGTATGTCGTTCAAACGTGTGGCACTTTGTACTTGAGCACTGAGAAAAATGAGGCTATCGTTGGCGAAGAGTAAATGATTTATCCATGATGATTGAACACTTACTCGAATGCCACCATCAATGAAGTTGCCGCTGTAGTAATTCATCAAAGAAGTGAAACCTTCAGCGCACAGCAGGAACAGGAAAGGAGACCAAGGGTCCCCCTGTTGTAGCCCTCTGGACGGTATAAAGGAGGGGAGTAGACTGCCATTCACCTTGACTGAAAACCGTACAGAGGAAACACATTTCATGATCAACCTGACGAATTTGTCGCAAAAACCCAATCTGATCATCATCGCTTCCAGTTCCAGGTAGTGCCATTCGACTCTGTCACACGCCTTAAGCATATCAAGTTTAACTGCACAAGACGCTGATCTGCATCTTTTCTTCTTCTTCTTCATGGCGTGTACACTCTCGTACGTATGCCCTTACTCTTGGACAGCCGTACATTCTCCACGTTTCCAGAAATACTTGCGTATGTATGCTTCTTTTCTACGGTTTCCTCCCAACAAAAAATAGCTGCACGTGCTCCGCTAGGCTTTTGCTTGTCACAACTCTCGCAAATCCCGGCACCTCAATCCACACGATCTGGCTACTGCTCCCGCGATCAAAATGGAAGGCGACGGCGTCCAGATCTTGTCCCGGCGCATGGTCAAGCCGGAACACCGTGCGAGCTCGCGGCCGCCGGAGCCGAGACCGTCCACCTCACGCCATGGGACCTGCCGCGGATCACCGTGGAGTACCTGCAGAAGGGCGTCGTCCTGCCCGAGCCTCCGGCCGGCAGCGCGCACCACGCCGTCGAACACCTCGCGTCGTCCTTCGCGCGCGCTCTGGCCCGCTTCTACCCGCTCGCCGGCCGCTTCGTCGTCGCGCCGGTGGCCGGGGCCGACGCTCGGCCGGGCCTCACCATCTCGCTCCGCTGCGGCGACGAAGGCGCCGAGTTCGTCCACGCCGTGGCGCCCGGGGTCGCCGTCGCCGACATCGCCGGCCCGCTCCGCGTCATCCCGCGCGTCGTCTGGTCCTTCTTCCCTCTCAACGGGATGCTCGGCGCGGACGCCGCCGTGGACCCCAGCCTGCCGCTCCTGGCCGCGCAGGTCACTGAGCTCGACGACGGCGTCTTCGTCGCCATGTCGCTCAACCACTGCGCCGCCGACGGGGAAACGTTGTGGGACTTTTTCAACGCGTGGTCGGAGATCAGCCGAAGCGGAGGCGGTGCCGGCGGAGATATCCCCACTGTGCCCAAGAGGTGGTTCCTCGACGGCTGCCCCGTGCCGATCCCTCTCCCCTTCGCCAGGGTGGAGGACATGGTCAGGCCGTTCGAGCGCCCGCCGTTGGAGGAATGCTCGCTCTGTTTCTCCCCGGGGAGCGTGAGGGAGCTGACGGCGAAAGCGAACACCGAGACGATGGCCAGCGGCGGCACAGCAACCATCTCCTCGCTGCAGGCCGTGGCCGCGCACGTGTGGCGGGCCGTGTGTCGGGCCCGGGGGCTCGCGCCGGACCAGGAGACGACGTGCTCGCTCGCCGTCGGATGCCGGACACTCGTGAAGGGCGTGCCCCAGGGTTACGTGGGCAACGCGTCGGCGGGCGCCGTGGGCAGGAGCGCTGCCGGGGAGATCCTGGGAGACGGGCGGCTGGGCCGGGCGGCGTGGCTCCTGAGTCGGGCCGTGGCCGCGGTGGACGAGGCGAGCGTGAGGGCCGAGCTCGCGGCGTGGCCTGCGAACCCCAGCTTCAAGTACTTGGCTGATTTCAGCCCTGCGGGGATGGTGGCCAGCGGCTCGCCGGAGCTCGACGTGTACGGCAACGACTTCGGGTGGGGCAGACCGGTGGTCGTCCGGAGCGGCGCCGGGAACAAGGTGGACGGGTTGGTCTCGGTGTACGAGGGCAGGGATGACGGCGGCATGGAGCTGGAGGTGTGCCTCGCTCCTGGTGCGCTCGCCAGGCTCGTCGCCGACGAAGAGCTGATGGACGCGCCGGTACGAACGAGGATCGACTGATGCGTGGTAGCAGGTGCACCAATGCATCGGTCATACAGTAATGCTAGATTGCTAGTGAGCCCCACGTCCAGAACGAAATAATGTTGCGCAGTATGCCAGAAAGAAGGGAGTCTCTACTTGTCACGTGCTTGAAAAAAGCAGTTGCATCAGCCACTTTAATAGGAACCGGCATATCTTGATCCAATGGTCCAAAATAGATCACGCAAATGTTCATCTTCTTCCTCCTCCCGATCCCCAACCGGCCGCCGGCCTCCTAGGACCAGCAGGTGCCACCGCGCGCCCCCTCTAGCGTCGTTGTTGGCCACCGCCCTAGCCATCCCCGACACCACTCATGAAAACCTCCAGCGATCCCCTGCACCCCCACCCCTAAGATAGATAATGGGGCCATTATTTCACCCTAAGATAGATGGTAGGGCCAGTTCTTCTCCGATGAACTTATTTCTTCACCGTCGAGATCCGGCCAAGAGAAAAAGAAGATGGAGAGGGTAGGAATAAGGGGGAAAGTGATTGACACGAAAAGGAGTTTCATGCACCGGGGAAAATATCAATTCTGCATATGGCAACAGAGGATAATAGTATGCTTAAATATCTATTGTATTCGTAAGCATAGAGAGCAAGAAAAATGTTACAAGTTGCATAATAACAACCCAATTTGCGAGATTTGCAATCACGCCAAGCACATCAGCGAGGTTACCGCCCCATCTAGGCGGGCAGTTGTGCCAACATGGTGAAACAAAGGCGTCAATCTTGCTCGCAAATGTTCAAATAGATGGGCTATTGAAGAAGACGATGTTGTCCCTCGTGATTCCCATCAAGCCACGCCAACAAGCAACACAAATAACAAATCAGTTGGCCCTGAAAAAATACAGGGAAAAACACCCAAACTACTCTGCAGTGTTGGACAAGGCGTCACTGTGTTGGGTACAACACCACTACCATCATAACTCGCTACACCACAGATGAGAGGCAAAACCTTTTTCTCTTCAACCCATGACCCATGAGCTACAACGCAAGGTGGAAGTGGTAGGATGCATAGAACCAACATAAATAGAAAGAAAAAAAAATCGACAAATAACAAAGTCATACAAGACCGAAGTGATGCCTTGATGGAGTCAAAAGAAAAAGAAAACCTTGAAAGCGATTAAAACAATGACCAACAAGCTACACAAATGACCATATTCGCAAAGGCACCACCTTCATGAAAAGAACAATGCTCAAGCATCGCCGTCATCAGATCTAATCAATGAAGGCCAGATCATGGGTTGTCACCGTGAAGATCAAGTCCGCGGAAATTCGATCAATGTCTTCAACGAGGTAATGACAAAAAAATATCGCAATTGCCAGATATAACCAATTAGGGTCCGACCGTGCAGGACCTCGAGACCAGTACTTGAGAAGCACCACCAAATCAAAGCCATCATGTGTTGCCGTCACTACTTTTCACGATCCTAGTGGCCACATGTGTAGCACGGTTTTGACGTGAGATGCCAGCAAGTGAAGATCATGCTCAAACAAGCAGGCAACCGAGCCACGACAAGAGCCGGTTGCCATGAAAGACTCTAAGCAATGAAGGTTATCATTGTCATGAATGAAGGAGGAAGGTCACAGACTGCCAAAAACCCATTTCGTAACACGCCGACAATCACACATCGTTCACATGCTCCACTGCCCTAGTCCGTGGCTGCATAATCAGTCAGCAAAACAAACTTGTCGCTCTTCCGGCTTTGAAGAACCAAGATCGCCCGTCCCCTCGCAGCCATAACTCGCATGGGATCAAGGCCACCAAAGTCTCACCACTAGAGACCGTCGGCTCGGCCGGAAAATTCACCGTCGCCTCTGCATAACCATGTCCTCCTCCTCAAGCGTTGTCAATATATCGCACCTTCGGAGCACCTCCGGAGCAACGTCACCAAAGCTTTCTGCCCGATCCGTGTTGACTCGAGGAGCAACCGCAACGGCCTAGGTCGGGCCACACAAAACAGATCGAGTCCGCCTCTTGGGCTCATGGTCTGGGACCCACATCAGAGATCACGACAAAGGAGATCGGCCAACCTAGGGGATGAGGGGAGGGGAGAGCCGGACGGGTGCGCCCTATCGCCGCTATCGACACCAATGATTTCCTCCTCTGACTTAGAGGAGGCCTCCGGAGTCACCTTAAGTGCGACCCAGGAGGCAGCCGTTGAATATTACTATGCATGTTGACACTTAGTAATGGTATGTATCCTAGCATGATTAGTCAGGTCTTGAACTAGAGACCTCATGAGCCCGAGGTATTTCAGCACCCTTATCTATGCATCTCGTATGTTGTGCCGAGTGTTTGCAATTTTTGAACATCTAAAAAGGCATATAAATGTTTTAGAAAAGCAGCGAGGTATCGTGCACTTCACTCGCTTGGTATTACGTTACGTCTCTTCCTTCCTTCTTCAGTTCCCCAGTCCATAGGCCGCTCCGCTCGCTTGCCTCCCCTCGCCGTCTCCCTCCCCCTCCTTCCCACCGCTCGACGATTCCTCGGCGATGGCCCGCGCGGCGGCGGCGGCGTCGGGCGCCGCCAGGTGGATCCAGCGGCTGAGCGCGGCCAGGATCTCGACGGAGGCGCTGGAGCGGGGCCAGAGCCGCGTCATCGACGCCTCCCTCACCCTCATCCGCGAGCGCGCCAAGCTCAAGGTCCCCCTCCCCTCCACTCCCCTCCCCATCTCCCGAATCACCGTGGCGTTGGATGAATTTTCTCCTGTATATTCCATTCCATTCCGCGCGATTCGAGTTGCACGCTTGCCAGTTGCCACTGACTGACTGACGAAATAGAAAGAAGGTTCCTTTTTTGGGGGTGGGGAATCAACGGTGTCAGTCCAGATCGAATCGACTCGTGCCCTTTACTCTTTTCTTGAATCTTCTTTTATCGTTATTTCACATCAGCTGATGGGATTACAAGTTCTTATCCTCTCAAAGCACGTGATTAGTAGTACTAATTATCTACTGAAGAGCTACAGCCCCCTGATACACTGCAATTTGGTCAGCCTGCCATTATCAAAATTTAAACACCAGATACTTACAACAATGGTCCAGAAAGAAGCAGGGGAGAACATTTTAGAGCAAGCAGGGGAGCACGTTTGTACCATCTCTTCTGAAATGGGGAAAGGCACACATTCATACAGTAGCAGACTTATGTCCCACATCACAATTCTGTGAAGTTTGAAGAAGAGAATACCTGGATTGGACTGAAACATTTTAATTTCGGCATCAAGAAACACCTTTTGCTATTTTTCAATAAACTGTTCTCGGGAGTTGTTTGGTACTCATTTGACGATCGAGTCTTTTGAGGACTAGTCCTAATTGTTTTATTGAGACTATAACTAGGAGTAAGATATGGTCAAAGCTGGTCACATGCACATGGCCTCAGTTAAACCTTTTCTTAGCTGGAATCTATCACCTTCATAGTTTACTCTGGTGTTCCTTCTTTGAGGCAGCTGGTGTATTATATAGAACTTCTGTACTAAAATACTGCACCTGAAAAAAGGGAAAGGGAGTTGGGCAAAAGTTATGTTCAAATAGTAACTTTCTCCTGCTGCTTTTAGGAAATGCTTGATTTGTTCAAATTTATCATTAAAATCCAAGGCCTGTTGATAGTTAAAATAATTTTAGATTCCTTATGAGTTTGTGAGCAGGTTACGACTGCATGATCGAATACAACACATTTATGAGTTATGAGGATTCTACTAGTCCTGAGTCCTGACTTTACTCATGCTTCGATGTAGGGCGAGTTGCTGCGTGCTATGGGTGGCGTGAAAGCTTCTGCGACACTCTTAGGAGTACCCCTTGGGCACAACTCATCTTTCTTGCAGGGGCCTGCATTTGCTCCTCCTCGCATAAGGGAGGCTATTTGGTGTGGAAGCACCAACTCTACCACAGAAGAAGGTAAATTTAATATTATCAAAATGCTACCTTGTACGCAGAAGACATTTGTCAGAGAAACAATTATGAAGTTGATGCTATGCAGGCAAGGAATTAAATGATCCAAGAGTGCTAACTGATGTTGGTGATGTCCCCATACAAGAGATTCGTGACTGTGGTGTTGAAGATGACAGATTGATGCATGTAATCAGCGAGTCTGTCAAAACAGTGATGGACGAAGTAAGTATATATATTGTCCCATGATATTTGATTCCGAAATTTTATTTCAGAATATCCAACACATTTCAGTACTGTATTATACTCCAACATTAGAATCTGGTGAAGTTTGCTGGAATTTCTTACGTAAGCTGAAGCAGAATAGTTTTGGAAGTTCTTCACATATTTAACAATGACACATCGTTGTATAGGATCCTCTTCGGCCATTGGTCTTAGGAGGCGATCACTCGATATCTTATCCAGTTGTTAGGGCTGTGTCTGAAAAGCTTGGCGGACCTGTTGACATTCTTCACGTTGACGCACATCCAGATATCTATGACTGTTTTGAAGGGAACACTTACTCACATGCTTCTTCATTTGCAAGAATAATGGAAGGAGGTTATGCGAGGCGACTTTTGCAGGTAACTCTGTTTTTTCATGTCTGAGTTCTGAATCCCAAATGTAACATGTTGTGTAAATTATTCGTTGCAAAACATGTTATCAGGATTTAACATTTATAAGTTGTATCAAGGTTGAAATAATGGTTATAAGGTGTTATAAAGATTTTACCAGCTAGGAGTTTTGGAACTTCTTTGTACTGTCCCTGGACTAATCTTTTGGTGCTCTGTAGTCAGTAGTGTGCAACTCTGCTTCTATCCTGCTTCTGTGTCTTCACCTTGATTTTTATGCATTTCAGGTTGGACTTAGATCAATTACCAAAGAAGGACGCGAACAAGGGAAGAGATTTGGTGTGGAACAGTATGAGATGCGCACCTTCTCCAGAGATCGCGAGAAGCTTGAGAATCTGGTAACTCCCTAACATAAACCACATCATTTCATACTTGTCTGTCTCTGTCAGTTATTCATTTCACCACGAGGACAATTCATATTGATGTGTCTTATGGTTGAGTTCTTCGTATTAATTTCATTTGGTATTATCTACCTCTGGTGGTATTCAAAATTCATAATAGGCCATTCTTTGCTCATTTTAATTCAACACAATGTGCAGTAACCTTTTGTTTTTCTTTCTTGTACTCCTTCGGTGGAATACTTTATCACCAAAATGATACGAATTTCTTGAATGATTGTCCTTAACTCGTTTTGTCAGAAACTTGGGGAAGGTGTGAAGGGGGTGTATGTCTCAGTCGACGTGGACTGCCTCGACCCCGCATTCGCTCCCGGTGTCTCTCATATCGAGCCGGGAGGCCTCTCATTTCGCGACGTGCTCAACATCCTCCAGAATCTGCAAGGCGATGTCGTCGCCGGAGATGTGGTGGAGTTCAACCCGCAACGCGACACGGTCGACGGGATGACGGCTATGGTCGCCGCAAAGCTGGTCCGGGAGCTGAGCGCCAAGATCTCAAAATGAGGAGAGCCAGTCAGGACAGAAGCAGCGAAGAGGATTTTCAGGCACAGTGGTCCTGATCTTAGTTCCTGCCAATCATTTGTGCCACATTTTAGTCTGACAATCTTCTATAAATAATAAAATCAGGCTGCAAAACTATGAGAACATTGTCCCCCGCACAAAGAATATGTCGAAAAGTCTGAAATAAATTAAAAAATCAAGGTGTCATTAGCCTTGAGTGAATTGACTAGTATGGTATCCACAAGACTTGAGACTGTTGTGGTAAAAGAGTGAATGTAACAGAAAGTAATGGAACTATGGAACAAGAGGCCATAAGTAAATAACTGAAAGTGAATGGTGTTTCCTTCAGTGGGGAGGGTAATGTTTTTGCGAAGAGGTTCAGTTCATGGTGAATAGTGAATGTACTTTGTGCAATGTGGTTTTGTGCAGTGCGAACGTGGTCATACTAAGTGTTAGGTTGGAGAGTCATCCTTGAATAGTCAAACTCCTTATGTCCTAGCGATATTGTTGCTTAAACTAACATGGAAAGTGGGTTCAATCACTTTAAAGTGTTCTCTCAAGTGTCATCTCATAATGGTAATCTATTGTTCGACTTTATTGTCATGTCTTTTGTTACCATCATCAGTGGCCTGCTTAGCAATTGAGATCGTTAGGCGAGCCAACACTTTAACTATTGTGGCCTTTTGTGCTTGTCTTCTCTCCTTGTTCATATAAATACCTGTCAGTGTCACCTGGAGGTCGCAGATTCACTGGACAAAGTGCTTACCCATATAGGTCTCTCGATGTCTGGGCCCTTAAATTAGACAAAAACATTATGAACGCCATGGATAATCAATCATCAAAATAACCATACAAATATATAATTAAGTATTAGATACAAACACATTTCACCAATCCCCTACATCTCCAACACGCAGGGAGGTCACAACCAAACACGGAAATCAAATAAAAGGGAATCATACGATATTACCAACGTAGTTTGACAGAATAAGATGAATGATTATCTGGACCACTATCTCTGAGTCAAGTATGAATAAAGTTTACAAACCCTAGTCTTACAAGTATGAATCTCTCTCTAACGATGTTGTTCTTGATGGTGGAATGGAGGATCTCACTACAGAGGAGCCCAAAACGGATCTAAGTGAAGCCATTCTCCTCTAGATCTCGTCTCCCCTGCTCCGGCCTCTGTTTATTCCTCCTCAGTCTTTGTAAGGGTTGGTCCACAATTATGAAAGGTGTAGGGGTAGATGGCACAAGCGCTTGCGCTCTCATTGTTGGTCTCCTTCTCTCTTGTCAATACCAAATGAATTTCTTCACAAACGATGGATCTGCTTGGATCCAACGTTTGTTCATCTTCATTTGTGTGTTTATAGGTTGGATCATTTCGATATGTACTTCTCTTCATTAGCGACGAGTGTTGTTTTGGCGTGCTGGTTTTGCGAGGCCTCGGCACGACGACTTCCCGACTGTCTACCGCAACAAATTTGCCCCAGAGCTCCAGTGAGGGAGGTGTAGGGTAACGCAGCAGAAAACAAAAAATTTCGACCTACGCACCAGCCCAGGACCACTATGGAGACTTTATACAAGGTTTGATCTTTTTCGTTACCGACTCGTAGCGCAGCGGAAGTAGAGTCGATGACGATCGGCGGTGCAGATCCCCGCAGCTAGGATTTACAACCTCCCAACTGCGAGGATGTACTCCCTCGCCTGCTCCCCGGACGGATCTCCGGGCAGCCCTTCGGGAGGCCTCAGGACAGTCCCTCGGATAGTCCCACCGGACGGATCCTCGGACAACCCTTCGGGAGGACCTCAGAACAGTCCCTCGGATAGTCCCACCGGACGGATCCTCGGACAGCCCTTCGGGAGGCACTCTCGAACTAAGACCGAAACTACGATCTCTCTACAGAGTTGCACACATACGGTGTCATCTATCCGGCAGGGCTTCGCCGTCCAGAACTAGTTCCCACCGGAACCCAGACAGCCTTTCGGCTCTACGAAACTATTTCGCTGGGAGGGAGAGAGAAGCCAGATAACATCAGATGGCATGTGTATGTGAGAAAGAGTGAGTGTGGAGAGTGCATCTCCACCTCTATTTATAGGAAAACCCAAGGGGTAGGGTGCCACTTGAAATACCCAAAATGCCCTTCACAAGGGCATAAAAGTAAAAGCAAGTGGGCAGCCCTTATCCTTCCATGTCATCCCTAAAGATATTTGTGAGTAAAGCCCCAAAAGGTGGCTTTCCATAAAGTAATCCAAAAAACACTTTCACTATTCACGACGACATATTTCAGCGTCCATTCGAACTGAAAATATTCATGTGGGCTTAGAACATTTCCAGTACCCACTAAAATAATTTTCAACGCGATCCGAAACAATTCCGGTTTAGTGATTTTCATCTGCGAAAAGCATCTGAAGCGGTTCCGGCAGCTCCAGAACATTTCCGGTTTTCATCCCGGAAAATTCCAGAAAGTTTCCAGAACGATTCTGGCACCCTCCAAGAATTATCAGGCATGTGCTGAAACCAATTTAACTTTATGGTGTACTCCGAAACAACTTTTCGGTTTAGTGATTTTCATCTGTGAAAAGCAACTAAAGCGGTTCCGGCAGTCCGGAACATTTCTGGTTTTTGTCTCTGAAAAATCTCAGAAGTTACCGGAACAATTCTGGTACCTTCTAATAATTTCCAGGCATGTGCCGAAACCAATTTGACTTTATGGTACACTCCGAAACAACTTTTCGGTTTTACCGAAACTCTTCTGGTGTTCTCTCTCCGGAACTCTTTCGTTGTCTCCAAAACTTTTTCGGTGAATTTCTCTCAGACTCCCTGTCTAGTATTCAACAGATAGATGACCCTTAAGCGTGTGACCCTATAGGTTCGGTGAAGTATAGACATGACCCGGAACCCCTTCCGATCAATGATCAACATCGGAGCCGTGGACACCCATATTGACCCCTATACCCACACGAATGAATATTCGAGTGAACCTCCAGTTGCCGTGTGCTATTCCTGTTGCTTTGCGATATGTTACAAATACCCGAGGTGAGACATGTTGGCATCCCCGTGGATCAACAACTTGTCCACTATGCCAGTTACCTCGTTACCGGTATTGTTCTCTTTTCTCGTTCCCGTGTTCCGGCATCCCCGTGATCAAATCACAAAGTGTCTGGCCAAATGATGATGGATACCGTAACACCGAGAGGGCCCAGAGATATCTCTCCATCGTCGGAGGAGCAAATCCCAATCTTGAGCTATCAAGTTACTTGACATACTTTTTCATGAACCCGTAAGCCGCCGTAATAGCCACCCATTTACGGATGACGTTTAACAAACCCCAAAGTTCATGAAGCAAGCATGAAGAAACTCGATACTCTCATGGTCTAAGGAATCATGCAAACATTAACCATCTCTGTGTTATTAACCATTAACTTATGTCGAATGTATCTCATAGCATAACATCAATACGGGTCGATTCAACACAAATGTTCTTCCAACATTGTGCCATCAAAGTTGCTGGCATAGACATGCCCATGATCAGGAAAATAGAACCATCATGCAACACTTGAGCTAGTCTTACAGGCCAGACTAGGAATACATTTTACCGTTTATTTATTCCACACGTGCATATGAGTCTTCCTCCGAGCCTCGTGGTTATTGTAGACTCGAGAACCATAGCAGTTATAGCATGGAACATAAACCTAATTATGAACAGGGAGATAGTCAATAACATTTATTATTGCCTCTAGGGCATATCTCCTACAGACTCCCACTTGCACTAGAGTCAATAATCTAGTCAATGCTAATGCACTTTACACCTATGGCATACTGGTGTAAAATATGCTTCGCATGTGGTATAGCCTGATGTCCAACGGATCTGACGACTTCAGCTCCGTGTGTAACTTTGCATATCCTCGCGTTTTCACGCTTTCACAAAATTCATATTTTGTGTGGACTTGGCTTTGCATATGTGTGAATCATTTGTCGAAACCTGATTCCTCAGACTGAGCTATGGAGCAACTATCTGCAATAGTGTCCCATAGACCAAAGCCATCTTGGAACCATACTAAGTTCATGAATGAACTATATGATTCAACAACTTCTTTGTCGCTTCTTAAGCGTCAACATACTTAGCCTTTGTTATAGAATTCGCCATAGTATCTTGTTTGGAACAATTTCCAACTACCGTGCCACCATATTGTGTATTACACAAAACCCTTAACTTTAAATCGAAAATCGCATGGAGCATTGATGAAGACTGTATCAATGTAATTACTTACAACGAGCACTTCATAATCTCTGCTTGCGAGAAAACATGTCATCACCACTACTCTAGTACTCAATGACATCTTTCACTGTTGTCCTATGATCAGTGCTTTGATCACTTTGGTATCCATACTCGCAACAACTTTTGGAGTATCGGACATATCTGGTTGTTTTACATACCATGGAATACATGATTAAATCAAACACAAGAGTGTGTGGAATCTCCATCATGTATTTTACTCATCAGTGTTTTGAGACACCGAGTCTTGCAAAACTCTTTCCATGTGACTTCGGCAAGAATCACTCCTTGGCGTTTTAAATGCTAAAAGGTTTTAGCATCTTGTCAATATGTATTCATTGCTTAGCCCCATTAGGTAAATCTATCTCCATAGATCATCATGCCTAATATTGAGGCTATTTAGCCTAAGCACTTCATCGAAAAACTATTTTCAAATGAAGTCCTAATTCGTGTCAAGAAATTTATTTCCAATTAAGAATGTGTCAAGTACACACGGTTTTTAGAAATATTATTATGCTCCCACTTACTTTCTTGAATCACAAGCATCTTCGATACCCATTTGATGAAGTCAAACTCTTTTGACCATTTCATCAAAAACGAAGATTCCAACTCCACTTTGCTCTCTTCTGTCCATCGCTGGAACTCTGAAGTTTGCATACTTACTAGCATCCTCTGGATCGACAAATTACTTTGGACTGTATCACATACAAGTCCTAGGTTTCATTTCTATGAGATGGAAATCCTTTTGTCATCCATGTTTCATATCTCATGATTGAAATATGTATTAATTGTTAGTTCAACCCGAACCGACTTTAAGCATCGCTATGGTGAGACAATCTCATCGTAGTCAACTCCTTGAACTTGTTATTGCAACAAGTCGAGCTTTATGGATAAAACATTTTATCCGTATCAGTTTTTAGTTCAATAAATATTCGTTAGACTCTAAGTCTTCCGAAAGGTGTATCAAGATTTTAATCTTGAATCACTTATATGGAAACTATCTCGGATTGTATTGGCATTTAGCCAATTCTGGAGTCAGGGCCCATCAACGCTTCCTTGTGTATTGTAGGTATACTGTTGTCTAACAACAATATCTCGTTTGCGCACCTGATAGGTTTGCACGAGCTTTGCCTACGTGGTTCAGCTGCAAGTTCGACCGAAGTCCATACATTTTATTGTAGAGACTTCCGTATCAGTCGCAGTAGGAAACTCCGGAATCACTTCCAAGGTTCCTTTCCTTTGATCTGATGACGAAGATACTGTTTATCTCGTCGAGTTGCACTGTCCTCCTACTCACCTTTTGTAAGAACTATTCTCTTTAAAAGCATACCGTATTGCGGCAAAATCCTTTGCCTCGGTATAGTGGTGGGGGAATACCCAATGACTTGGGATAACCTTATAAAGTAGCACTTGTCTGATTTGGAATAGGTTTGTAACCTTTTACACAAGCCCCATATTCCAAATGTTAAGAAAAGATATAACATGGTTGGGTGTACCATACCATGGCGTCATTTCAACAGACCCGATGGAGCTCTTTTCAGTGTAAAAGCCGCAGTCTCTAAAGCATCACTTTAAAAGGGATAATGGCAAATCTATTTATGTCATCTTTGATCTTACCATGTCATAAATGGTTCGATTATATCTTCACGGACTTTCCACTTGCAGTGGTGTTCCGGGAGGTGCAAGTTATGAAACCCCTTTCACAACTCATCAGACATTCGCTAAACTTGTAACTCAAATATTCCTTTCTGCAATCGAATTGTAGAAACACAATTTTCTTGTTACAACAACTTCTACTTCATTTTTGAAAACCTTATGAATGAATTCAAAAGATCCAGACTTACGTCTCAACAAGTAAACATCCATATATCTACTTGAGTCATTTCTAAAGATAGATGAATCCACTACTTGCAACAACATTTATTGGACTACACACATCATAATGTATGATCACCAATATGTTCTTTGCTCGTTCCTTATGACCTGTGAACGGTATTTTAGTCACTTCACCTTTCAGAGGAAAGTTGCAAGTGTCAGATGATTCAAAATAAAATGACTTCAAAATCCATCATAATGGAATTTTCATGCGGGTTTCTCCAATGTGACCAAATGCAGTGCCACACTCGTGTGGTATTCTTTTAGTCTTGTGACATTTAGCGTCAGTGTTATGGATGTATCATATTACCATCAATATTCATAGCATACATCCCATCCTGTATGGAAGCATGACCCTTCATGTTATTCATAACACCGAACATCAAAAGTTCTCTTATGAATAACCTTCTTGCAAAATTCCTTATGCAAAGGGCTAGAGTGTATGAAACTCTAAATGAATTATGAAAGTAAATACAGAGGTAATGTATTATTATCAATATTCATAACATACATCTCATTCATAATGAAAGTATGGCCCTTATGTTTATTCATAACACCGAACATTAGAAGTTCTCTTATGAATAACCTTCTTGCAAGATACTTTATGCAATGGGCTAGAGTGTGAAACTCTAAAATGAATTATGAAAGTAAATACATAGGGAATATACCGTTGGAAGGTATAGTAACATTTACTATGTTCCCTGTGTGTATCTAAACCTCATTCCTGGCTAGTCTTTCAGGCCTTAGTAGTTCTTACATCGAGTTGCAACAGAATGCAATCGAGCGGGTATCTTTGTGATTAACTCACAATACCCAAGAATTAGTGATTAACATGTTTAACCATAATTCCCAAGAACTATATTTTTGACCAGCCTTCTATACATCAAAAACCTGTATGACATTCATACATGAGCTGGATATTCCAGTCTTCTTTCCTTTTGCCTTTATACTTCTAACAGTTTAACTTTCAGTATTTCTCCTACTCTCAGAAGAAGCACCCAACTTAAGAGTGGCGATAGCCCCGGACTTCCTAGGCGTGAAAATCTTACTAACACCCTTCGGACACTTCCTTTCTCTTTAAGTTGTTGTTTTATTCACCTTTCATCATATGACAGGCGTTCTCCTGGATCCCTCTCTTATCAGTCTAATGCATAGTAAACTCCTTTACTAATAGTTTGCAAACAAACATTGCTTTGGATATCTCATATCTTTTAGCCTTTGTCTGTCTCTGAAAATGATTTTCAGATTCCATGAATATCACATAACTATCCAAACTTTCGAAGTTCGGGTCTCATGGAAGCAAACATATTGCACTTTAACTGAAAAGGAATTCTAGCTTTTGGATCGAAGGACGAGAGTCACATGATCCATAGCATTAGCGGGAGAATACCGAAAGCATGCGATAGGACAAAGTCCTTCTCGGCACTCTTGAGGACAATCCTCATATTACGTTACCAACCGTAAAGTTTTAACCAGATATTTAACAGCTATTCAATTTTAATAGGGAAGGTGGAAACGCGAGCCATTATTCTACAACTATTATGCAAATCACACTTAGACAGTGTTCAAAATTAATTGCACTGAGAATTAAAAGAATTAATTCTACAGTGCGCTCCCACTCAAATCAGTATCTCTCAAAATTGATTATGAATGATTCAAGACACAAATTTCAATTCAACGCCATTGATGGTGAGCATCACTGATGATGAGAATTTCAATCGGTAGGCCAACATGCCGATCACATCTCTATGCGACTCTTGTTCATCTTTCGATGGGCGTGTTCCGAGCTCAGGACTTTCAAGCTAGAACGTCAAGACAACCAAGTGATCTCGCTGCGAGGTCTGACCTCACCCGCCTCACACATCCCTAATCGTTCGTACCCATGTTAGGATGGCGCACCCCAAAAAGTTAGGTGCCGTGACGTTGCTACACTTGGGAGAACACTAACTACTTGATATTTTTGTGAGAGATCACCCTAATAAAAAGCGACTACCGCGCAATCAAGAAGGGTGCATCATAAGGGATAAACATATCAGGCAATTTATAATAGCATGATATGGTATAGCCCTTTCTGACGGAGAAGTCTTGTATTTCTTCGTCTTCGGCATTCGCGTCGGTTTTTACCTTCGCGAAGATTGCCACCACCTTGTCGATGCACCAGATAATATTGCTATCTCTATAGCTTAATAAAATAAGTGCATTACATAAGGTTGACACGCAGGTCATTAAAGTGCAATCATATGGCTCCAGCCATCATGCCGAATCATGACACGCAGGTCATGTTAATAAATTTACATCATATAGTCATCTCATACATAATCAAATTATTATGAACACTGCTATACCACATCACATGCACATGCAAACCATCCTGCAAAACCAAGTTTAGACGCCTCTAATCGGTCCATGCAAAAACTTGTTTTACGTGGCTTCTAAGGTTTCGAAACAAACCGAAGCTACCAACGTCCATCATCAAGCATGATAATCCAAGTTGCTAGATTAACTTTCGAGGGTGTATGAAACACGAGATAATAAAATCTCGAGCCCCATACTAAACTTCGTCATACGCGTGACCCCCGTGCAGATCATATCTGCATTGCCCTTTCGTCTGCGAAACATCCATCTTTCTTTAACTATGGTGGAACCCAAAGAACTGTTAGCACTTCGTTGATCTGTCAATCAGCATACTCAGGAGCAGCATGAAAGGATCGCGGATTGCCAGAACTTTGTGAGATTCCACCATGCCGTCAAGATCAGGACTACGCAAATTCAGGGGAAGCAACAGGAACATCGGGTAACAGATTTCATCTGCTACCCGCACAAATAATTTTCAGCAATAGATCTCATCTACTACCAAATTATATTGTGCAACACCCATACATCTCTATGTATTCTAGATCGCAACCTGCATCTACGCATAGCACGGCTCTTGATGCCACTGTAGGGTAACGCAGCAGAAAACAAAAAATTTCGACCTACGCACCAGCCCAGGACCACTATGGAGACTGCATACAAGGTTTGATCTTTTTCGTTACCGACTCGTAGCGCAGCGGAAGTAGAGTCGATGACGATCGGCGGTGCAGATCCCCGCAGCTAGGATTTACAACCTCCCAACCGCGAGGATGTACTCCCTCGCCTGCTCCCCAGACGGATCTCCGGGCAGCCCTTCGGGAGGCCTCAGGACAGTCCCTCGGATAGTCCCACCGGACGGATCCTCGAACAGCCCTTCGGGAGGACCCCAGAACAGTCCCTCGGATAGTCCCACCGGACGGATCCTCGGACAGCCCTTCGGGAGGCACTCTCGAACTAAGACCGAAACTACGATCTCTCTACAGAGTTGCACACATACGGTGTCATCTATCCGGCAGGGCTTCGCCGTCCAGAACTAGTTCCCACCGGAACCCAGACAGCCTTTCGGCTCTACGAAACTATTTCGCTGGGAGGGAGAGAGAAGCCAGATAACATCAGATGGCATGTGTATGTGAGAAAGAGTGAGTGTGGAGAGTGCATCTCCACCTCTATTTATAGGAAAACCCAAGGGGTAGGGTGCCACTTGAAATACCCAAAATGCCCTTCACAAGGGCATAAAAGTAAAAGCAAGTGGGCAGCCCTTATCCTTCCATGTCATCCCTAAAGATATTTGTGAGTAAAGCCCCAAAAGGTGGCTTTCCATAAAGTAATCCAAAAAGCACTTTCACTATTCACGACGACATATTTCAGCGTCCATTCGAACTGAAAATATTCATGTGGGCTTAGAACATTTCCAGTACCCACTAAAATAATTTTCAACGCGATCCGAAACAATTCCGGTTTAGTGATTTTCATCTGCGAAAAGTGTTGGAAATATGCCCTAGAGGCAATAATAAATAGGTTATTATTATATTTCCTTGTTCATGATAATCGTTTATTATCCATGCTATAATTGTATTGATTGGAAACTCAAATACATGTGTGGGTACATAGACAAACACTGTGTCCCTAGTAAGCCTCTAGATGACTAGCTCGTTGATCAAAGATGGTTAAGGTTTCCTAGCCATTGACATGAGATGTCATTTGATAACGGGATCACATCATTAGGAGAATGATGTGATGGACAAGACCCAAACTACGAACGTAGCATATGATCGTGTCAGTTTATTGCTATTGTTTTCTGCATGTCAAGTATCTGTTCCTATGACCATGAGATCATGCAACTCCATGACATCGGAGGAGTACCTTGTGTGTATCAAACGTCGCAACGTAACTGGGTGACTATAAAGGTGCTCTACAGGTATCTCCGAGGGTGTCTGTTGGGTTGGCATGGATCAAGACTGGGATTTGTTACTCCGTATGACGGAGAGGTATCTCAGGGCCCACTCGGTAATACAACATCACAATGAGCCTTGCAAGCAATGTGACTAAAGTGTTAGCCACGAGATCTTGTATTACGGAACGAGTAAAGAGACTTGCCGGTAACGAGATTGAACTAGGTATAGAGATACCGACGATCGAATCTCGGGCAAGTAACATACCGAAGAACAAAGGGAACAGCATACGGGATTAACTGAATCCTTGACATTGAGGTTCGACCGATAAAAGATCTTCGTAGAATATGTAGGAGCCAATATGGGCATCCAGGTCCCGCTATTGGTTATTGGCCGTAGAGGTGTCTCGGTCATGTCTACATAGTTCTCGAACCCGCAGGGTCTACACACTTAACGTTTGGTGACGATTAGAATAGTTGAGTTATTTTGTTGGTGACCGAAGGTTATTCGGAGTCCCGGATAAGATCCCGGACATGACGAGGATCTCCGGAAGAGTCCGGAGGTAAAGATTAATATATGTGATAATAGTGTTGTGATCTCCGGAAAGGTTCCGGAATTCACCGGAAGAGGTTCTGGATGTTTACCGAAGTGTTCGTGTGCAGCAACACTTTGTATGGGCCAAAAGGAAAAAGCCCACGAGGTATTGGAAAGTGCAAAAAGTAGTTTTGCTGCCGCGTAAGCGGTACTACCGCCCAAGCGGTACTACCGCTTGTGTGAAGCGGTACTACCGCTTGTGCGCGGTACTGCAGGGATCCGAGTTGGACTCTTTCCCTGCGGGCCAAACCGACCTTGTGCGGGCAAAACCGACCTGGAGGAGGCTTTTACTCCAAGTTTAGACCCCAAGGCTCAACATATAAATAGAGGGGCAGGGCTAGCACACGGGACACATTAAGATTTCCCCAAGCCGTGTGCGGCAACCCTAACCCTCTAGTTCCTCCGTCATAATCTCCGTAGCGCTTGGCGAAGCCCTGCAGAGATTGTTCCTCACCACCATCACCACGCCGTCGTGCTGCTGGAACTCAACCACTACTTCACCATCGCTCGCTGGATCGAGGAGGTGAAGGCGTCATCAAGCCGTACGTGTGTTGAACGCGGAGGTGCCGTCCGTTCGGCACTAGTTCGTGATCGGATCGAGGGACGACTTGCGATTTGGATCGCGGAGACGTTCGACTACATCAACCGCGTTTCTTAAACGCTTCCGCTTAGCGATCTACAAGGGTATGTAGATTCACTCTTCCTCTCGTAGATGCTCATCACCATGGATAGATCTTGCGTGTGCGTAGGAAATTTTTTGTTTCCCATGCAACGTTCCCCAACAGTGGCATCATGAGCTAGGTCTATGCGTAGATGAGATCTCGAGTAGAACACAAACGAGTTGTGGGCGTGGGTGTATACATATTGCTTGCCGTTACTAGTTGATACTTGATTCGGCAGTATTGTGAGATGAAGCGGCCCGGACCGACATTACGCGTACACTTACGCGAGACAGGTTCCTTCAACTGACATGTAATTTTGTTGCATAAAGATGGCTAGCGGGTGTCTGTCTCTCTCACTTTAGTTGAATCGATTTCAATGAAGACGGTTCTTTTAGAAGATCAAAAAGCAATCACTACACCACGTTGTGGTTTTGCGTAGGTAAGAACGGTTCTTGCAAACCCGTAGCAGCCACGTAAAATTTGCAACAACAATTAGAGGACGTCTAACTTGTTTTTGCAGGGTATGTTGTGATGTGATATGGCCAATTACATGATGAGTTATATGTGATGTATGAGATGATCATGTGTTGTATAGAATATCACGACTTGCATGTCGATGAGTACGGCAACTGGCAGGAGCCATAGAGTTGTCTTTAATTATTGTATGACCTGCGTGTCAATCATTAAGCGCTATGTAATGCTTTACTTTATCGCTAAACGTTAGCAATAGTCGTGGAAGCAACAGTCGGCACGACAACCTTATGGCGACACGTTGATGGAGATCAAGATGATGGAGATCATGGTGTCATGCCGGTGACGATGGAGATCATGCCGGTGCTTTGGAGATGGAGATCAAAAGCACAAGTTCATGGCCATATCATGTCACTTATGATTTGCATGTGATGTTAATCCTTTTATGCATCTTATTTTGCTTAGGATGACGGTAGAATTATAAGGTGATCCCTCACTTAAATTTCAAGATAAATTGTGTTCTCCCCGAGTGTGCACCGTTGCGAAAGTTCGTCGTTTCGAGACACGCCGTGATGATCGGGTGTGATAGACTCCACGTTCACATACAACGGGTGCAAACCATGTTGCACACGCGGAACACTCGGGTTAAACTTGACGAGCCTAGCATGTACAGACATGGCCTCGGAACACAAGAGACCGAAAGGTCGAACATGAGTCATATAGTAGATATGATCAACATGAAGATGTTCACCATTGAAACCACCTCAACTCACGTGATGATCGGACTTGAGTTGGTGGATTTGGATCATGTTACACTCGAATGACCGGAGGGATGTCAATTTGAGTGGGAGTTTTTAAGTAATATGATTAACTAAACTCATTATCTAGAACAATAGTCTAAGTTGTCTTTGCTATATTTATGTTGTAGATCATGGCTCGCGCAGTAGCACCCCTGAATTTTAATGCGTTCCTAGAGAAAGCTAAGTTGAAAGATGATGGAAGTAACTTTGTGGACTGGGCCCGTAATCTAAGGATTATCCTTACGGCTTCCCAGAAAGCTTGTGTCCTTGATGCACCGCTTGGTGATCCACCCGCTCCAGTTGAGTCTCTAGACGTTGTGAACGCCTGGCAGGCTCGTTCTGATGATTACTCAATAGTTCAATGTGCAATGTTGTATGGCTTAGAACCGGGACTTCAAAGACGTTTTGAACGTCATGGAGCATATGAGATGTTCCAGGAGTTGAAGTTTATCTTTCAGAAGAATGCCCGGATCGAGAGATATGAGATCTCCGATAAGTTCTATGCTTGCAAGATGGAGGAGAACGGGTCTATCAGTGATCACGTGCTCAGAATGTCTGGGTACTCCACCCGTCTGGCTGAATTGGGGATGACCCTTCCGCCAGAGGCTATCACTGACAGAGTTCTTCAATCATTGCCACCTAGCTACAAGAGCTTCGTGTTGAACTATAACATGCACGGGATGAACAAGTCAGTCGCCGAGTTGTTTGCGATGCTGAAAGCCGCTGAGTCTGAAATTCAGAAGGAGCATCAAGTGTTGATGGTCAATAAAACCACTAGTTTCAAGAAAAATGGCAAGGGTAAGAAGGGTAACTCCAAGAAGAGTGGCAAAACAGTTGCTCCTCTCGTGAAGAAACCCAAGGCTGGACCCAAACCAGAAACTGTGTGTTTTCATTGCAAGGGAACTGGACACTGGAAGCGGAACTGCCCCAAGTATTTGGCTGACAAGAAGGCGGCCAACAACAAACAAGGTATATATGATATACATGTTATTGATGTGTACCTTACCAACCCTCGTTGTAGTGCCTGGGTATTTGATACCGGTGCGGTTGCTCATATTTGCAACTCTAAACAGGAACTGCGGAATAGACGGAGGCTGGCAAAGGACGAAGTGACGATGCGCGTGGGAAATGGTTCCAAGGTTGATGTGATCACCGTCGGCACGCTCGCTCTTCGATTACCGTCGGGATTAGTGATGAACCTAAATAAGTGTTATTTGGTGCCTGCGTTAAGCATGAACATTATATCTGGATCTTGTTTATTGCGAGACGGTTACTCATTTAAATCAGAGAATAATGGTTGTTCTATTTATATGAGTAATATCTTTTATGGTCATGCACCCAATGTGAGGGGTTTATTCTTATTGAATCTCGATAGTAATGATACACATGTTCATAACATTGATGCCAAAAGATGTAGAATTGATAATGATAATACCACTTTCTTGTGGCACTGCCGTTTAGGTCATATTGGCGTAAAACGCATGAAGAAGCTCCATGCTGATGGACTTTTGGAGTCACTTGATTTTGAATCACTTGACACATGTGAGCCATGCCTCATGGGCAAGATGACTAAAACGCCGTTCTCTGGAACAATGGAACGGGCAAGTGACTTATTGGAAATCATACATACTGATGTGTGTGGTCCGATGAGTATTGAGGCGCGCGGTGGTTATCGTTACTTTCTCACCTTCACTGATGACTTAAGTAGATATGGGTATATTTACTTAATGAAACATAAGTCTGAAACATTTGAAAAGTTCAAACAATTTCAGAGTGAAGTTGAGAATCATCGTAACAAGAAGATTAAATTCCTACGATCTGATCGAGGAGGAGAATATCTGAGTTATGAGTTTGGCAGTCACTTAAGACAGTGTGGAATTGTTTCACAATTAACACCGCCTGGAACACCACAGCGTAATGGTGTGTCCGAACGTCGTAATCGAACCTTATTAGATATGGTGCGATCTATGATGTCTCTTGCCGATTTGCCACTATCGTTTTGGGGTTATGCATTAGAGACAGCTGCATTCACTTTAAATAGGGCACCATCGAAATCCGTTGAGACGACGCCATATGAACTTTGGTTTGGCAAGAAGCCAAAGCTGTCGTTTCTTAAAGTTTGGGGATGTGATGCTTATGTCAAAAAGCTTCAGCCTGAAAAGCTGGAACCCAAAGCGGAGAAATGCGTCTTCATAGGATACCCAAAAGAGACAGTTGGGTATACCTTCTACCTCAGATCCGAAGGCAAAGTGTTTGTCGCTAAAAACGGAACATTTCTTGAGAAAGAGTTTCTCTCGAAAGAATTGAGTGGGAGGAAGATAGAACTTGATGAGGTTGTTGAACCTTTACTTCAACCTGAGAGTAGCGCAGCGCAGAAAGTTGTTTCTGTGGAGCCTACATTAGCTGAAGAGGAAGTTAATGATGATGATCATGAAGCGTTGGATCAAGTTGCTATCGAACCTCGTAGGTCGACAAGAACACGTACTGCTCCCGAGTGGTACGGCAACCCTGTCTTAGAGGTCATGTTGTTAGACAACGATGAACCTACGAGCTATGGAGAAGCGATGATGGGCCCGGATTCCGAGAAGTGGTTAGAGGCCATGAAATCCGAGATGGGATCCATGTATGAAAACAAAGTATGGACTTTGGAAGTATTACCTGAAGGGCGTAAGGCCATTCAGAACAAATGGATCTTTAAGAGGAAGACGGACGCGGACGGTAATGTCACCGTCTATAAAGCTCGACTTGTGGCAAAGGGTTTTTCACAAGTTCAAGGAGTTGACTACGATGAGACCTTCTCACCCGTAGCGATGCTTAAGTCCGTCAGAATCATGTTAGCAATAGCTGCCTTTTTCGATTATGAAATTTGGCAGATGGATGTCAAAACAGCGTTCCTTAACGGTTTCCTTAAGGAAGAGTTGTATATGATGCAACCAGAAGGTTTTGTTGATCCAGAGAATGCTGACAAAGTTTGCAAACTCCAGCGATCCATTTATGGACTGGTGCAAGCATCTCGGAGTTGGAATCTTCGTTTTGATGAGGTGATCAAAGCGTTCGAGTTTATACAAGTTTACGGAGAAGCTTGTATTTACAAGAAAGTGAGTGGGAGCTCTATAGCATTTCTAATATTATATGTGGATGACATATTACTGATTGGAAACAATATAGAAATGCTGGAAAGCGTGAAGGAATATTTGAACAAGAGTTTTTCAATGAAGGACCTAGGAGAAGCTGCTTTCATATTAGGCATCAAGATCTATAGAGATAGATCGAGACGCTTAATAGGACTTTCACAAAGCACATACCTTGACAAAGTTTTGAAGAAGTTCAAAATGGATCAGTCCAAGAAGGGGTTCTTGCCTGTATTGCAAGGTGTGAAGTTGAGTAAGACTCAATGCCCAGTGACTGCAGAAGATAGAGAAAAGATGAGTGTCATCCCCTATGCTTCGGCCATAGGCTCTATCATGTATGCAATGCTGTGCACAAGACCCGATGTCAGACTTGCCATAAGTATGGTCGGAAGGTTTTAAAGTGATCCAGGAATGGAACACTGGACGGTGGTCAAGAATATCCTGAAGTACCTGAAAAGGACTAAGGATATGTTTCTCGTTTATGGAGGTGATCAAGAGCTCGTCGTAAAGGGTTACGTCGATGCAAGCTTTGACACTGATCCGGATGACTCTAAGTCTCAAACCGGATACGTGTTTATTCTTAATGGGGGTGCGGTTAGCTGGTGCAGTTCCAAGCAAAGCGTGGTAGCTGATTCTACATGTGAAGCGGAGTACATCGCAGCCTCGGAGGCGGCGAAGGAAGGTGTCTGGATGAAGGAGTTCATGACAGATCTTGGAGTAATGCCTAGTGCACTTAACCCAATGACTCTGTTTTGTGATAATACTGGTGCCATTGCTCTAGCCAAGGAACCAAGATTTCACAAGAGGACCAGACACATAAAGCGACGTTTCAATTCCATCCGCGATTACATCAAGGAGGACGACATAAATATTTGCAAAGTACACACGGATCTGAATGTTGCAGATCCGATGACTAAACCTCTTCCAAGGGCTAAACATGAACAACACCAGAACTGCATGGGTGTTCGATTCATTACAATGTAAATCACATAGTGATGTGAACTAGATTATTGACTCTAGTGCAAGTGGGAGACTGTTGGAAATATGCCCTAGAGGCAATAATAAATAGGTTATTATTATATTTCCTTGTTCATGATAATCGTTTATTATCCATGCTATAATTGTATTGATTGGAAACTCAAATACATGTGTGGGTACATAGACAAACACTGTGTCCCTAGTAAGCCTCTAGATGACTAGCTCGTTGATCAAAGATGGTTAAGGTTTCCTAGCCATTGACATGAGATGTCATTTGATAACGGGATCACATCATTAGGAGAATGATGTGATGGACAAGACCCAAACTACGAACGTAGCATATGATCGTGTCAGTTTATTGCTATTGTTTTCTGCATGTCAAGTATCTGTTCCTATGACCATGAGATCATGCAACTCCCTGACATCGGAGGAGTACCTTGTGTGTATCAAACGTCGCAACGTAACTGGGTGACTATAAAGGTGCTCTACAGGTATCTCCGAGGGTGTCTGTTGGGTTGGCATGGATCAAGACTGGGATTTGTTACTCCGTATGACGGAGAGGTATCTCAGGGCCCACTCGGTAATACAACATCACAATGAGCCTTGCAAGCAATGTGACTAAAGTGTTAGCCACGAGATCTTGTATTACGGAACGAGTAAAGAGACTTGCCGGTAACGAGATTGAACTAGGTATAGAGATACCGACGATCGAATCTCGGGCAAGTAACATACCGAAGAACAAAGGAAACAGCATACGGGATTAACTGAATCCTTGACATTGAGGTTCGACCGATAAAAGATCTTCGTAGAATATGTAGGAGCCAATATGGGCATCCAGGTCCCGCTATTGGTTATTGGCCGTAGAGGTGTCTCGGTCATGTCTACATAGTTCTCGAACCCGCAGGGTCTACACACTTAACGTTTGGTGACGATTAGAATAGTTGAGTTATTTTGTTGGTGACCGAAGGTTATTCGGAGTCCCGGATAAGATCCCGGACATGACGAGGATCTCCGGAAGAGTCCGGAGGTAAAGATTAATATATGTGATAATAGTGTTGTGATCTCCGGAAAGGTTCCGGAATTCACCGGAAGAGGTTCTGGATGTTTACCGAAGTGTTCGTGTGCAGCAACACTTTGTATGGGCCAAAAGGAAAAAGCCCACGAGGTATTGGAAAGTGCAAAAAGTAGTTTTGCTGCCGCGTAAGCGGTACTACCGTTTTGTGAAGCGGTACTACCGCCCAAGCGGTACTACCGCTTGTGTGAAGCGGTACTACCGCCCAAGCGGTACTACCGCTTGTGTGAAGCGGTACTACCGCTTGTGCGCGGTACTGCAGGGATCCGAGTTGGACTCTTTCCCTGCGGGCC
The DNA here is from genome assembly GCA_039707655.1 of Elymus sibiricus. NCBI lineage: Eukaryota > Viridiplantae > Streptophyta > Magnoliopsida > Poales > Poaceae > Elymus > Elymus sibiricus. The sequence continues at coordinate 40,308,258 of CM077665.1, read as the reverse complement.
AAACCGACCTTGTGCGGGCAAAACCGACCTGGAGGAGGCTTTTACTCCAAGTTTAGACCCCAAGGCTCAACATATAAATAGAGGGGCAGGGCTAGCACACGGGACACATTAAGATTTCCCCAAGCCGTGTGCGGCAACCCTAACCCTCTAGTTCCTCCGTCATAATCTCCGTAGCGCTTGGCGAAGCCCTGCAGAGATTGTTCCTCACCACCATCACCACGCCGTCGTGCTGCTGGAACTCAACCACTACTTCACCATCGCTCGCTGGATCGAGGAGGTGAAGGCGTCATCAAGCCGTACGTGTGTTGAACGCGGAGGTGCCGTCCGTTCGGCACTAGTTCGTGATCGGATCGAGGGACGACTTGCGATTTGGATCGCGGAGACGTTCGACTACATCAACCGCGTTTCTTAAACGCTTCCGCTTAGCGATCTACAAGGGTATGTAGATTCACTCTTCCTCTCGTAGATGCTCATCACCATGGATAGATCTTGCGTGTGCATAGGAAATTTTTTGTTTCCCATGCAACGTTCCCCAACAAAAAGCATCTGAAGCGGTTCCTGCAGCTCCGGAACATTTCCGGTTTTCATCCCGGAAAATTCCAGAAAGTTTCCAGAACGATTCTGGCACCCTCCAAGAATTATCAGGCATGTGCTGAAACCAATTTAACTTTATGGTGTACTCCGAAACAACTTTTCGGTTTAGTGATTTTCATCTGTGAAAAGCAACTAAAGCGGTTCCGGCAGTCCGGAACATTTCCGGTTTTTGTCTCTGAAAAATCTCAGAAGTTACCGGAACAATTCTGGTACCTTCTAATAATTTCCAGGCATGTGCCGAAACCAATTTGACTTTATGGTACACTCGGAAACAACTTTTCGGTTTTACCGAAACTCTTCCGGTGTTCTCTCTCCGGAACTCTTCCGTTGTCTCCGAAACTTTTTTGGTGAATTTCTCTCAGAGTCCCTGTCTAGTATTCAACAGATAGATGACCCTTAAGCGTGTGACCCTATAGGTTCGGTGAAGTATAGACATGACCCGGAACCCCTTCCGATCAATGATCAACATCGGAGCCGTGGACACCCATATTGACCCCTATACCCACACGGATGAATATTCGAGTGAACCTCCAGTTGCCGTGTGCTATTCATGTTGCTTTGCGATATGTTACAAATACCCGAGGTGAGACATGTTGGCATCCCCGTGGATCAACAACTTGTCCACTATGCCAGTTACCTCGTTACCGGTATTGTTCTCTTTTCTCGTTCCCGTGTTCCGGCATCCCCGTGATCAAATCACAAAGTGTCTGGCCAGACGATGATGGATACCGTAACACCGAGAGGGCCCAGAGATATCTCTCCATCGTCGGAGGAGCAAATCCCAATCTTGAGCTATCAAGTTACTTGACATACTTTTTCATGAACCCGTAAGCCGCCGTAATAGCCACCCATTTACGGATGACGTTTAACAAACCCCAAAGTTCATGAAGCAAGCATGAAGAAACTCGATACTCTCATGGTCTAAGGAATCATGCAAACGTTAACCATCTCTGTGTTATTAACCATTAACTTATGACGAATGTATCTCATAGCATAACATCAATACGGGTCGATTCAACACAAATGTTCTTCCAACATTGTGCCCTCAAAGTTGCTGGCATAGACATGCCCATGATCAGGAAAACAGAACCATCATGCAACACTTGAGCTAGTCTTAGAGGCCAGACTAGGAATACATTTTACCGTTTATTTATTCCACACGTGCATATGAGTCTTCCTCCGAGCCTCGTGGTTATTATAGACTCGAGAACCATAGCAGTTATAGCATGGAACATAAACCTAATTATGAACAGGGAGATAATCAATAACATTTATTATTGCCTCTAGGGCATATCTCCTACAGGAGGGGCGACGACGGTGACGTGCCTATGGCTCGCTCTAGTGGTTGTAGTCATCGCTAGGTGCTTCACGGACATGAATGTAATTTTTGTTATTTCTGTGTTCTTTTATACTGCCATGACATAATTAATTGATCGAAAGTTTCCTCCAAAAAAAGCTGGGCTGGGGTATATAGGCGGGAGGAGATAAGTTAGTGATAGGGCGAAAGTACCTTTCTACATCCAGGAGCAAATGCTTTTGGTGTGAACAGTAAAATCCAAAAAAATAGAAAACATATTCAAAAAAATCTGAATTTTTTGGGTGACAGACTTCCACAAATGTTTGTTGTGCATGCAAAATTTCATCACGAAATCACATTGGTGAAAGTTGTGCCAAAAAAAAATCAGAGCTCCAAAATGCTTTTGTAAGTAACATTTTCAGAGTAATGTTTTTTTTACCATGCCTTCCACCAATGTGATTTTGCGATGAAATTTTGCATACATAAAAAACATTTGTGAAAGTACTCCACAGAAAAAAAATCAGAAATTTTTGAATGTTTTTTGAAATTTTTGATTTTACTTTTCACACCAGTAGCATTTTTTTTTGCGAATCGTAGCATTTGCTTCTGGGTGTAGAAACTCCACCTCCGAGAATCTAGACGTGTTTTACTTTTTACAGCATCAAACTGATCGAAATTTGATGCTGGGCTGATTTTAATATGCAGACGTAAGAGCATCTCTAGCAGACCCCTTAAAATTGCAAACTGTAAAACTGGGATACGGGTAAAAAAAAATGCATTTTAAGGGTCCATTTTAGCTACGGCCGAACAGAAACTGTAAAACAAACTGTAAAACTGGGATAAAGAGCTCCTTCCTCCAGTTCGGCGGCGGCCGCCCCTTCCCCCAGACGGCCGTGCCGGACACGCCGGCCGCGCCCAACCCCGTCGGCCGCGCCCCGTCGATTCCACGGCGAGGTCGAGCTCGTCCAATTCGAACCGGCGGCGATCGATTGCGACGTCCAGCGGCCTTTTCCGGTGTGCGGTGATGAATTCCGACGAGTTTAGGGCGGATTCCGGAAAACTCCGCGGTGCGTGTTTGCTCCGACGAGGTTTGACCGGTATACGGCCCCCTTCGGTTCGGCCTTCCAACCTTCAGATATAAGGGTTTCGGGTGTGGATTTTCCATGCCCCTTAAAAAATTTATGGGTTGGACCATTTTTATGGTTTTTGTTGTGAACACTTTTTCGACCAAAACTGTAAAACGCAATTTTTTTAAGGGTTTGACCACTTACACGGAGTCTAGAGATGCTCTGACAGATTCAAAAGTGCAAGCTGGCGCTGGGCATCAGGATTACTACTACAGCACGAACACGGTATATAAAGGAAGAAAATAAAGCACCGGAACCAGACTCTCCGTCGGCGAGGGCATCAGGATTCAGGAGCGGTCATCACACACCTCCATCGCCAAGCTAAAATCCGCAGTCATCATCTCTGCCTTCCTAGACCGACGAGCTCATCAGCTCTTCGTCGGCGACGAGCCTGGCGAGCGCATCTGGAGGGAGGCACACCTCCAGTTCCATGCCCCCTGCCCCTCCGCCGTCCTCGAAAACCGTGATCCGCCCGTCAAGCTTGTTCCCCGGGCCGGTCCGGACGGCCACCGGCCTGCCCCAGCCAAAGTCGTTGCCATACACGTCGAACCGCGGCGAGCCGCTCATCATCGCCGCCGCCGGATCCCCGCCGTAGTCACCCACGCCCACGTGTCTGAAGCTGGGGTTCTGACACCAAGCCGCGAGATCGGCCCTCACGGCCGCCTCGTCGACTGACGCCACGGCGCGGTTCACAAGCCACGCCGTCCGGCCCAGCCTGCCGTCGCCCAGGATCTCGCCGACGGGGCGCCTGGCAGCTGCACCTGCCAGTGCGTTGCCCATGTAAGCCTCCGGAATGCCCTTCACCCGTGCCCGGCATCTGACGGGAAGGCTGAACGTCGTCTCCACCTCCGGCGCCAGCCCCCGGGCGCGACTCACCGCTCGCCATAGGTGCGCGAGCAGGGCCTGCAACGAGGAGATGGGGGCCGTGGCCGTGCCGGCCATCTCGGCATTCGCTTTCGCCTTCAGCTTCTTTATGCTCTCCGAGGAGAAATGGATTGAGCATTCGTGCACCGGCGGGTACTCGAACGGCCTCGCCATGTCCTGCACCTTGGCAAAGGGCAGAGGGATCGGCACGGGGCAGCCGTCGTGGAACCACCTCTGCAGCTGCAGTGGCGCCGCTGTGGATATGTTTCCGTTGTTGCTGCCGTCGCCGCTTCGGCTGATCTCCGACCATGTGTTGAAGAGGTCCCAGAACGTCGTCCAGTCGGCGGCCGCATGGCTGAGCGACATGGCGACGAAGACGCCGTCGGCGAGCTCGGTGACCTGCACGGCCAGGAGCGGCCGGCTGGGGTCAGCGGCCGCGTCCGTGCTGAGCATCCCGTTGAGAGGGAACAAGGACCAGACAAGGCGCGGGATGACGCGGAGCGGGCCGGTGATGTCGGCTACGGCGACCCCGGGCGCCACGGCGTGGACGAACTCGGCGCCTTCGTCGCGGCAGCGGAGCGAGATCGTCAGGCCGCTGGCCGCCGGCGCGACAGCGAAGCGGCCGGCAAGTGGGTAGAAGCGGCCCAAGGCGCGCGCGAAGGACGACGCGAGGTGTTCGACGGCGTGCACGCCGGCCAGAGGCTTGGGCAGGAGGACGCCATTCTGGGCGTAGCCCACGGTGATCCGCCGCAGGTCCCATGGCGTCAGGTGGACGGTCTCGGGGTCCGGCGGCAGCGAGCTCTTCTGATACTCCGGCTTGACCATGCGGCGGGAGATGATGTGCACACCGCCGTCTTCCATTTTGATGGCCGAAGCAGTAGCCACTATGGAGAGTGGGTTTGAGCTCGATAGATCGTGGGTCTTGTGTGGGTTGGGTTGGAGACTTGGAGTGGCTCTTGAGAGGGAGGCCTTTATGACTGTACAGTAGAAAAGATGGCGAGAAAACGCTGTGTATGGTTGGGATAAAAAAAAAATGCTAGACTTACGGGCTGATGCTATGCGGTAGGCGTGCATGTGCATGCAGCGTGTTTTTTCTTTTCTTTTTTCGAGAGTACCATGTACAAATTGGCTGAGTCCGTGACGATTAGGATAACGGGATAAGGGGAGGGGCACGGACGGTGGACATGGACGTATGTAGGCGAGAGAGCGAGGTAGAGTAGAGGTCACATGCTGTCTCGCACTCGCAGCCGCTGTATCCGGTCCGTATATCCAGCCGGTCCAGTCTTTCGAAGGTGCTCATAGAAATAAGCTGTATGCGTGTATATATGAGCGTTTGCGTCTGTATTGTGTTAAAAAAAATAAAACGGGGGGAAGGGGGAGCATTTCTTGCAGCGGGCGGTCTACTTCCGCCGTCGCCATGGTTCCGGTCGGGAGCTTCGATGGGTGTCGCGTTGCAGGCGGATCCGGCTGCTCCGGGCACGATGGAGCAGCCTCCGTCCGCGCAAGCCATAGGAAGGCGAGAGGAAGTAGGGGGGACGGCATTGCGGTGGAGAAGAAGGGGGCTGCGGCGGTTGCGCCTTCGGTCGGCAGTGGGGGAGAAGGGGGTTGCAACTGTTCTGAGCCGGATTAGATTCCGATAAAAAGGTAAGATTTCTATCTTTTCTACCGTTTTTTAAATCGGTCGACGGGCGAATTTGATGTAGTTGCGAATTTATTTTTGCAGATGGATGAATTCGGAGTTCGTCCTCGTCGTCGGAGTCGGATGATTCCGACATAGAGAAGATGCTTCTTGACGACGATGCCGAGCATATCCTCCTTTTGCATCTTCTCAACAAATTTGAAGCCGACAAGAATAAGAAGCGTCGCGGATCAAGGGCCGGCCGGCTTTGTATTCCACGCAGCTGAGCTCTCGGCCACAAGTTGCTCATGGAAGACTACTTTGCCGACGTACCGACCTACCTGGTCATCTCTTATGTAGGCGTTATCGAATGAGTATGCCTTTTTTTTGTTCCTGTCAGTGTAAAAACCGACAGACCTCAGAGTAAGGGGTCCCAAGCTGTGGATCTGGGACGGATGGTAACAGGAACAGGGGAGACGATGTTTACCCAGGTTCGGGCCCTCTTGATAGAGGTAAAACCATACGTCCCACTCTTGTTTATATCAATGGAATAGTATCAAGTACAGAGTTGATCTATCTCAAGATCATGAGATGTGTTCTAACCCTAGGGCTAGGTGAGTAATGTTGTGTTGAAGTCCCCTCTATGGGCTAAACCCTCCAGCTTATATACACGTCAGGTAGGGTACCTAGGGTTACAACGCCGGTATCTTAGCATGGGGGCGGCAGGAAAAGTCTTGGAGTATACGTCAAGTCTTCGGTAGATGCAGTCCCGTTCACGCCCCATCGTGTAGTCTCCGGAGTCCACCTCTAGAGGGCAGAGGATCCCCCAACCCAAGGAGTCTGGGACGACTAGGTTAGGGCCCGCTAGTCCAGGACACCGTTAGTAGCCACCGAACTGGTCTTCTACGCCGAGGACAATTCCCTTGATGGATATAACTTCGGACCCGAAGTCCTTGGCTTGACAGACGAGTTCCCCTTTACGATTTTAAAACGCCCGAACCGTTCTCAAAAGAAATGACGTCTTACAATAAGACCAAGCCGAGCTCATTCTCTATCCGAAGAGGTGGGATAGCTTAGCCCCGAAGGCTGACCACGTAGGTATGAATAGTGCCACTTAACCTGACAACTTTATTGAAGCGGCACACCCCATGACAGGTCGAGCAGTTTTTGCCCTCCTCAAATCGCGGCCCGAGGCCTCCTTTTTACTGGCACGTCCCATCGATGTGGAAATCGTGCTCGTTTTATCGGGGATATCATCAAGATTTTGTCCCCCCCCCCCAATACACATAACAGCATCTTTGCGAGGGTGGCATTTTTATCGGCGCAGTAAGGGGGGCTCTTGGCCTTTCAGCGACCTATAAGAGTGTAAAGATAACAACGTAAGCAACTACGCTCTCATTTCCCCCCTCCCCCTACTTCTTCGTCGAGCTCCAGCGCCCGGATCCAATCTAGCACCCTTCCACTCTAGTGAAATCCACTCTTCACCTCCAGCCATGGCCGATACACGTCCAAGATTAAGCTCGTAGATGCCTCGTAATCGATGAGAACATCGTCTCTCGCACAAAGAATATGTCAAAGAGTCTGAAATAAATTAAAAAAATCAAGGTGTCATTAGCCTTGAATGAATTGACTAGTATGGTATCTGCAAGATTTGAGATTGTTGAGGTGAAAGAGTGAATGTAACAGAAAGTAATGGAACTAGTGAAAGCACAACATGCTCCCTTGGTGGTATTGATAATTCATGACAACATACATTGTCTTTTGGACTAATATTTCTACCTAGTGTATTTCAGGTGAAAGTCCATAGAGAGAGATGGGTTGGCAAAAAAAATTGTGAGGAGATACCCCTAGATGCAAGGAAATGGATTGGCAAAGCTTCCAGCAAGAGGACTCTACATTTTACTTTGTGAGAAATCACTTTGAGTCCATAGGAAAGCCAATACTATTAAAAGGGGGTAAGGTATTGTTGGTGAACAAGATGCTCCACGTGCACAAGTGATAGTCACCAAAAACACCCACAAACTCTTCTACAAAAGTCTGTCCACAAGCCTATCTTGAAAATCGGTGCTACCAACAATTTCCACTCGGTCCCACCGATTCCCACCTCAGACAGACCCATGCCAAACCCTAGCACATCGGTGCAACCGATTCTCATTCGGTGCCACCGAGTTCAGCTTGCCAACTCTCTGTTGCATCGATTCTTATTCCGAGTTTTTGGATCGGCGTCACCGAGTTTTGGAAAATGACCGTTGATCACCAAATCAATACCACCGAGATTTCTGTATCGGTCTCACCGAGATTCAAAAGTTGCTACCTTTGGAGCAACTCGGTACCACCGAGTTTTACACTTCGGTGTCACCGAGTTGGTCAATTTAGGTGTAATGGTTGGATTTTTGGGGATGCCTATATATACCCCTTCACCACCACCCACTCGAAAGAGAAGCACTCAGAACTATTCCATACTTGCCCCATCCAATTTTCTGAGAGAGAGCCACCTACTCATGTGTTGAGATCAAGCCATTACACTCCATCCATATGAATCTTGATCTCTAGCCTTCCCAAGTTGCTTTCCACCAATTCAATCTCTTCCACCAAAGCCAAATCTGTGAGAGAGTGATTGTGTGTTGAGGAGTCTATCATTTTGAAGCACAAGAGCAAGGAGTTCATCAACATTACCGAGCCTATTACCTTTTGGAGGGTGGTGCCTCCTAGATTGGTTAGGTGTCGCTTGGGAGCCTCCTACTTCGTGTTGTGGAGTTGAACCAAGAAGTTTGTACGGGCAAGGAGATCGCCTACTTCGTGAAGATCTACCCATAGTGAGGCTAGTCCTTCGTGTACGGAAGCCGTTATGGAATAGTCAAGGTTGCTACTTCGTGGACCCTTATGGGTGGAGCCCTTCGTGGACTCTCGCGACCGTTACCCTTCGTGGGTTGAAGACTCCATAAACGTGGACGTACGTAGCACCACCTATCGGAACCACGGGAAAAATCTTCGTGTCCCTCATGCGTTTGATCTCCCTATCTCAACTCCTTACTTCCATGTGCAATGTCTTTACTTTCTGCTGCCATACTTGTTGACTTGCATGTGTAGGGTGTGCTAAACTTGCTATAATGATTAAAATCTGCCAACAAATTAACTTGGGAAAAGATTAGGTTTTAAATTTGCAAGTAGTCTATTCACCCCCCCTCTAGCACTAGTAGAAAACAGGGCATCAGTCCCGGTTCCAGAGGGCCTTTAGTCCCGGTTCTGCGATCGGGACAAAACGATCGGGACTAATGCCCATCACTTTTAGTCCCGGTTGGCTTACGAACCGGGACTAAAGGAGCTCCACGTGGCCGCCGTGGGGCGCCTGGCAGGAGGACCTTCAGTCCCGGTTGGTAACACCAACCGGGACTAAAAGGCAGCCACGCGTCAGCAGCTGCCAGGCTCTGGTTTTTTTTTGAAAGGAGGGGTTTAGGGGTTTTCATATTGTGTTTCCCCCTTTTATTTTTGTGTTTACCATTTTTATTTTATGCTTTTCATTCAACTCGACGCCAGCTACTACATATAGCAATGAAAGAACCATTACACAACATCGTCATGATCAATATATAGAAAGAACCATCAGTATCACTTGAAAGTTGTTCTAACTTAAGAAACAAACATCAATGTATCACATTCATCTTAACATACTAATTAATTAACTAACAGTTCTCCAGCTGATATATTCATGACTTAGTTCTAAACATGGTCAACAACAACCATCATCTGATAGTCCTTGCGGTTGCTCTTCCTTATAGTGATTACCACAAGGGTGTCTACCCTTAGTTCTCTCTTTCCCTTGATGAACTCCTGCCAGCCGGCCTTGTGGAATGATATGCGCCCGTCATCCTCTGTCTTGTATTGGACGTTCGTGACAGGCCCTCTTGGTCCATGGATTACTCCAGCAGTGCCGACGGCGTGGATGTCCACTCCGGAAAACATCTTCAAAGGTAACTTATGAAGACCCCATCATTAAGAGAAAATAGAGAGCACATAATGTTAGACATCTCACCATACTTGGTTATGACCAAAAAGAGATGAAAGAATATAAAACATCTCACCATAACTTTTTTGACCATGTTTGTTTTTATTAGACGGTGCACAAAGGGCTTCCCCAAGAACGCTGAAGAGGATGGTAACATTTCTTTCACACTAGCTTTATCATCCCGAGTAAGCTTCTTCATCCTTTGAGAAAAAATGCAGAAAGGATAGGACCATCATCTTCATCTTCGATGTCCTCCTCTTCATCTTGGTTGTCCTCATCTTCATCTTGGATGTCCTCATCTTCATCTTGGCTGTCGAGGTCATCTTGGTCATCTTGGCTGACGATGTCATCTTGGTCATCGTCATCATCATCGCTTTGGACATATAATGTCCTTAACCTATTCACCTCTCCTATTAAGGAAAAAGCTATGAGTTCTCCTCCTTTAAAATTGTTCACTGCAATGTACTGCTCCCATCCATCACCATATATGATGGTTTTATTCTTTCCTTTGCGCAGATCCAATTCGAATTCGCGCTCCTCATCATCCTCAAAGTACAACACGTTACCATATGAATTGTTGAAGTCCTCCCTTATGTTGCATGGAACACACTATGCAGTAGTTAATAATCAAGAATAAAGTCAGTAAAATAGCTAAACAAATGATCAAAATTCAATATAAATTCAAGTTGAAGACCGTTACCATTGATTTTTGAAATCTCTTTCTCAAAAATACCCCGAACTGCACTGCAGTTCCAAGACTTTCCATACATGAATTTTGGCAGACCTTGCAGATCTTACGCCTGATGGTCCCTAATAAGCCCAAGCAGTTGTCAAACGTAAGAAAATGCAATTAACACGATAGATCACCATCAACATATGAAAATTCGGTGAACATAAAAAATATAATGCATATGATATCAACGGCGATCGTCGGGGACTCTTCATATAATATTATCATATAATATCACTAATACATCTCGAATAATCCAGTTAATGAAGCATCGAATATTATCACTAATACAGCTCGAATATTATCGAATAATCTAGTTCACTCGCGGTTCCTGAAGCGTGGGCGTTGGACACCCAAAGAGAAGGAACCATCACAGGATCATAGCTCGGGTGAGATCCCTAAAGGAACTGCCAGGTATTGGAGAACCTGGCATCCAACGCAACCATGTAGCGACGGACGTGCTCGTCCTCCTCCCTGACACGGCGACGTACCACCTCCTCGGTTGCCGGCTGTCTCCGCACCGATAGTGGCCCACGCGACCGCCACCAAAGAAGCTCCGGGTCGACGACGATACCCGAATTCCTCACCAAACTGCGCGCCCCAGAAGGTAGCACCCCCCAGTGCCAGCCCGGCGGAGCCCAGTCCCGGACATGGCGCCTCTCAAACTGGTTGTCGGCGCCGAGTCGACGACGAGGATGCGGGGTTGGCATCGTCGACGAGAACAAATTGTGGCTATAGAAAATATCATTTTATTGAACAACAATAAAACAACAATACCATTTTTAATAACAAAGCCTAGTGATGTGTATGTGTGTGTGTGGCGCGCGCCCAAGAGCACATATAACACTTAAAATCATGTAAGGTAGCAATTAAAGAAGCATCTTCCTCATAGATCAACAAATCAACTTAAAATGCCACCTTAATTTTCTAACTACCTTAGTGTTGCTATATATGCATATATACATCATGGATTTGATCCTGGCACCGCCACTGCTTTGACCGGCGACGGACGCGGGCGACGATGTTGACCGCAGGGGGGGAGGATAGCTAGGAGGAGGAGGGGAACGGCGGTGTGGCCGGCGGCTCATCTAGGAGGAGGAGGAGGCCGGAGCGGGCTCGGGGAGGCGACGGCGTTGGGGGCGGCGACGGGGACGGCGTCGGGGGCGGCGACGAGGAGCGAGCGGGCTCGGGGAGGCGACGGCGTCGGGGAGGCGACGGCGAGATCCGGCAGCCTGGCGGCGTCGAGGTGGTTTTCGGCGCCGTCGGGGGAGAGGGAAAGCAGATGGATTTGGAAATTTTTCCAAGTCCCGCTTATATACCCCCCCCCCTTTAGTCCCGGTTGGTGGCTCCAACCGGGACTAATGCCACCCCCTTTAGTCCCGGTTGGAGCCACCAACCGGGACTAAAGGTAAATTTCAGCAGCCCAAAGGGCGGGAAGCACATCCCTTTAGTCCCGGTTGGAGTCACCAACCGGGACTAAAGGACCCCCTTTAGTCCCGGTTGGAGCCACCAACCGGGACTAAAGGGCTGTGCTTCCCACAGCCAAAACTTTAGTCCCACCTCGCTAGTCGAGAGGGGCTCAGAGTGGTTTATAAGCGTTGCTGCCGCTGCCCACTCGAGCTCCTCTCCATTGCAGGCAGTACATGCCTATCTCACGCCCTGTTGGGCCTGCTAGCACTGTGGGCCTGCATCCTGGCCCATTTCTAGGGTTTATAGTCGTATGCAGGCCGTTGTGGCTAGTAGGCGGGCCTTTTTTTTATTTTTTGCATATATTATGTTTTTTAAATTTTAATGTCATTTTTTTGCATATATTTTAGTTGATTCCTTTTGTTATTAGAGTTTTATAAAAGCTTTTTACTATTAAAGTTTTTAACAAATAAATACTTTGATAATTGTTAATATTATTTTGAATCTTTTTAGTTGATTCCTTTTGCTATTAGAGTTTTATAAAATCTTTTTAGTTCATTTTTTTTGCTATTAGAGTTTTATAAAATCTTTTTAGTTGATTCTTTTTGCTATTAGAGTTTTATAAAGTCTTTTCAATTCATTCTTTTTGCTATTAGAGTTTTATTAAATCTTTTTAATTCATTCTTTTTCCTATTAGAGTTTTATAAAAAGCTTTTTAGTTCATTATTTTTGCTATTAGTTCATTCTTGGAGCTAAATGACCCTGAATTTGAAAAGCACTGCAAATGAACTCTGAAAAGGTTGAAACTTGGCATAGTATCATAATTTCACCCACATAGCATGTGCTAAAAAGTTGAGAGGGTTACGGGAAAAATTGGATGCACTTCGTGTACAAACTGGACAATCTCTTTCGAAGTAACACGGTTTCGAATGAAAACTCATCTATTACAGAAAGGGATTTCATTTTTTTAACATATTTTAACTCCAGACTTTTTCTGCATTCAATATGCCCCATTCAAAGCCACATCATCAATTTTCAACCCTTTTCTGATTTCATTTGCTATTTTTTATGCATTTCATGATTTGTTTTGAGCTAAATGATCCTGAAATTGACAAGCACTGCAAATGAACTCTAAAAAGGTTGAAACTTGGCATGGTATCATAATTTCACCCACATAGCATGTGCTAAAAAGTTGAGAGGGTTACGGGAAAAACTGGATGCACTTCGTGTACAAACTAGACAATCTCTTTCGAAGTAACAGGGTTTCAGATGAAAACTCATCTATTACAAAAGGGATTTCATTTTTAAACATATTTTAACTCCAGACTTTTTCTGCATTCAATATGCACCATTCAAAGCCACATCATCAATTTTCAACCCTTTTCTGACTTCATTTGCTATTTTTCATGCATTTCATGATTTATTTTGAGCTAAATGACCCTGAAATTGACAAGCACTGCAAATGAACTCTGAAAAGGTTGAAACTTGGCATGATATCATAATTTCAACCACATGGCATGTGCTAAAAAGTTGAGAGGGTTACGGGAAAAACTGGAGGCACTTCGTGTACAAACTGGACAATCTCTTTCGAAGTAACAGGGTTTCGGATGAAAACTCGTCTATTACAAAAGGGATTTCATTTTTGTAACATATTTTAACTCCAGACTTTTTCTGCATTCAATATGCACCATTCAAAGCCACATCATCAATTTTCAACCCTTTTCTGACTTCATTTGCTATTTTTCATGCATTTCATGGTTTATTTTGAGCTAAATGACCCTAAAATTGACAAGCATTGCAAATGAACTCTGAAAAGGTTGAAACTTGGCATGGCATCATAATTTCACACACATAGCATGTGCTAAAAAGTTGAGAGGGTTACGAGAAAAACTGGATGCACTTCGTGTATAAATTGCACAATCACTTTCGAAGTAACAGGGTTTCGGATGAAAACTCATCTATTACAAAAGAGATTTCATTTTTTTAACATATTTTAACCCGAGACTTTTTATGCATTCAATATGCCCCATTCAAAGCCACATCATCAATTTTCAACCCTTTTCTGACTTCATTTGCTATTTTTCATGCATTTCATGATTTATTTTGAGCTAAATGACCCTGAAATTGACAAGCACTGCAAATGAACTCTGAAAAGGTTGAAACTTGGCATGGTATCATAATTTCACCCACATAGCATGTGCTAAAAAGTTGAGAGGGTTACGGGAAAAACTGGATGCATTTCGTGTACAAACTAGACAATCTCTTTCGAAGTAACAGGGTTTCGGACGAAAACTCATCTATTACAAAAGGGATTTCATTTCTTGACATGTAACTGCAGTGATATTCTAGATCAAAGCCATCATCAGAATAGTTGTGGAGAGAAAGTCTTCACTTTTTCTTCGCGTGTGTCCCTTCCTTATTGCACCGTAACCATGGATAATCTTCATCGTTTAACAGGATGCTTGGGTCAGCCATCACTTTGAAGGGAGGAATGTCATGAAACTTTTCATAATCCTCAGACATGTCTGTCTTGTCCTCCACTCCCACGATGTTTATTTTCCTTGAAAGAACGATGTGGCGCTTTGGCTCATCGTTTGATGGATTCGCTTCCTTATCTTTTTTTTCCTCGGTTTGGTAGACATGTCCTTCACATAGAAAACCTGCTATGCTTGCTGCTTTGCTCCCCAAAAGGATTAATGCCATCTGCACTTAAACCAAACCATACGTTACCTGCGTCACCTGCAAAGTCCCCCCACTTTCTCTCGATTTTTCTGCACTGCGACCCGTCAGCGGGTGCTCTCAACTTCCTGTCTTTCTTACGGTCTTCTTTGTGCCATCACAACAACTTGGCATGCTCTTTGTTTCTGAAAAGACGTTTCAACCGTGGTATTATAGGAGCATACCACATCACCTTGGCAGGAACCCTCTTCCTGGGACGCTCGCCCTCAACATCACCAGGGTCATCTCGTCTGATCTTATACCGCAATGCACCGCATACCGGGCATGCATTCAATTCCTCGTACTCACCGCGGTAGAGGATGTAGTCATTAGGGCAGAGAACCTTCTTTGCTTCGTACGTACTGTCGGGCAATTCGTTATCCTTTGGAAGCTTGCTCTTCATTATTTTCAGTAGCGAACCAAATCCCTTGTCAGATACACCATTGTCTGCCTTCCATTGCAGCAATTCCAGTGTGGTACCGAGCTTTGTGTTGTCATCTTCGCAGTTTGGGTACAACCTTTTTTTGTGATCCTCTAACATGCGATCGAACTTCAACTTCTCCCTTTCACTTTCGCATTCTCTCTGTGCATCAACAATGACCCGGCCAAGATCATCATCGGGCACATTGTCTGGTGCCTCTTGATCTTCAGCTTCCCCCGTTGCAGTATCACCGTATTCAGGGAACATAGGATAGCTGTCATCATCCTCTTCTTCTTCGTTGTCTTCCATCATAACCCCTCTTTCTCCGTGCTTGGTCCAAACATTATAGTGTGGCATGAAACCCTTCTCAAGAAGGTGGGAGTGAAGGGTTTTCGAGTTAGAGTAATCCTTCGTATTCTCACAGACAGTACATGGACAATACATAAAACCATTCTGCTTGTTTGCCTTAGCGACTTCGAGAAATTTATGCAGGCCCTCAATTTACTCGGAGGTGCGTCGGTCACCGTACATCCATTGCCGGTTCATCTGCGTGCATTATATAATTAAGTGTATCAAAAACCATTACAGAACATCATGAATAGAGAAGTGACCAAATTAATACAAGTTCATCATCACATTAAAACCAAAGTACAGTAGTGATCAAATTAATACAAGTTCATCATCACATTAAAACCAAATCATACAAGTAAGAATTTTTTTTCTTTTAAAAAGAAGATAAGAATAAGAGGCTCACCACGGTGGTGCCGGCGACGAGATCGGCACGGGCGATCGACGACGGTGAGGACGGGGACGGGACGTGACGGACCGCCAAACCTAGACAAATCTTGGGGGAAAATGGAGCTTGGAGGTCGAGCTTGGAGAGGAGAAAGCTTAAGCGTGGCTTGGGCATTTCATCGAACACCTCGTGTGCATAGGAGGTGAGAGCAGAGCAGCACACACCTCCCACACGCCGGCCGGCCAAAAAACAGAGGAGTGAGTGGGCAGGGGCAGCATATATATAGGCATATCTTTAGTCCCGGTTCGTGGCTAGAACCGGGACAGAAGACTGCCCTTTAGTCCCGGTTCCAGCCACCAACCAGGACTAAAGGGGCTGCGCCAGGAGCGAGGACCTTTAGTCCCGGTTCGTGTCTGGAACCGGGACTAAAGGGGTCAGACGAACCGGGACTGGTGCCCGCCGAGGCCCGGCCGGCGTCCTGGCCTCATGAACCGGGACTGATGCACCCATTAGTCCCGGTTCGTAACATGATCGGGACTAATGCAATATTCTGGCCTGGACCAAAGCCCTGTTTTCTACTAGTGTAGACACACACTTCTAGTGATCCTACAACTAGGGAACAAGAAGCCACAAGTAAATAACTGAAAGTGAATGATGTTTCCTTCAGTGGGGAGGGTAAGGTTTTTGCGAAGAGGTTCAGTTCATGGTGAATAGTGAATGTACTTTGTGCAATGTGGTTTTGTGCAGTGCTAAAGTGGTCATACTAAGTGTTAGGTTGGAGAGTCATCCTTGAATAGTCGATCTCCTTTTATCCTAGTGATATTGTTGCTTAAACTAACATGGAAAGTGGGTTCAATCACTTTAAAGTGACCTCTCAAGTGTCATCTCATAATGGTAATCTCGAGATTGTTCGACTTTATTGTCATGTCTTTTGTTACCGTCATCAGTGGCCTGCTTAGGGCATTAGCAAGGTGGCATCACCTGGTGCTGCCTCATGGCCTCCAAGTATACATAAAATACAAAAGCTATCATTTATATTTTTCATCATCCAACGGAGGCATCCATAGGTAGATCCATTTCAGTGGACCCCATCTCAATAATTTCCTTCCCATCTCCTTCTTCTTCCACCGTCCTCTACCCTCTCTTTCTTTACCTTCCCCTCACCCCCTTATTTTCTCTTCCATTTTGCATGGAGCGGCCGACTCCTCTGCAAGAGACCGCTTGCCCTGCAGAGCATCATCCGAACCTGTATTGCAGAGTCCGAACCGAGCTGGACCCGTGGAGCAGCAAGTTGGGGTAGCCCATTGGCCATGCCCTTAGAAATTGAGATCATTAGGCGAGCCAACACTTTAACTATTGTGGCCTTTTGTGCTTGTCTTCTCTCTTTGTGCTTGTCTTCTCTCCTTGTTGATATAAATATCTGTCAGTGTCACCTGGAGGTCGCGGATTTACTGGACAAAGTGCTTACCCATGTAGGTCTCTCGATGTCTGGGCCCTTAAATTAGACAAAAACATTATGAACACCATGGATAATGAATCATCAAAATTGTAGAAGGGAAAGAATAGGCTGTGCAACACAATTGCATTGATCGGTGCACCAGGCACGTATATATGAGTACAGAGGGGGGCCACAACCTCAACTATACAGATGAACTAGGAGATGGGCCCAAGACACAATATACACGTACACATATATTCAACACCCCCCCTGCAGTCGAAGCGGCGCCGGAGACGCAAAGACTGGAACGAAACTCCTCGAAGGTGGAAGTCGGCAGTCCCTTAGTCATCACATCGGCGAATTGTTGTGCGGTCGGAACATGGAGGACCCGGATGCGTCCGAGGGCCACCTGCTCACGCACAAAGTGAATGTCCAGCTCAATGTGCTTAGTCCGACGATGCTGAACGGGGTTGGCGGAAAGGTACACCGTAGAGACGTTGTCACAGTAGACAACCGTAGCCTGGGAGACGTCATGATGCAACTCCTGAAGTAGCTGTCGTAGCCAGGTGCACTTGGTGACGGCGTTAGCCACAGCTCGGTACTCAGCCTCCGCACTAGAGCGTGAAACCGTGGGTTGTCGCTTGGACGACCACGAGATGAGGGAAGGACCAAGGTAGAAGCAGTAGCCAGAGGTGGACCGACGGGTGTCAGGGCAGCCAGCCCAGTCCGCGTCGGAGTAGGCCACCATCTCCAGTGAAGTGGACGCCGTGAGGGTGAGCCCAAGAGCCATCGTGCCGCGGATGTATCGGAGAATCCGCTTCACGAGGGTCCAATGGGAGTCACGAGGGGCGTGCATATGGAGACACACCTGCTGAACAGCATACTGAAGATCCGGCCGGGTGAGAGTCAGATACTGAAGAGCACCAACAATGGACTGGTAGAACGGAGCATCCGACGCGGGCGAGCCCTCGAGAGCAGAAACCTTGGCCTTCGTGTCAACAGGAGTAGCGACAGGATGGCAGTTGAGCATGCCAACACGCTCAAGTAGCTCGTGTGCATACTTCTGCTGATGAAGAAAGAAGCCGTCGGGTCGCCGAACAACCTCAATTCCAAGGAAATAATGTAGAGCGCCCAGGTCCTTAATGGCAAACTCATCACGCAGCCGGAGAGTAATCTGCTGAAGAAGGGCTGCGGAAGAGGCCGTCAGGATGATGTCGTTGACGTAGAGTAGTAAATATGCAGTCGTGTCGCCCCGGTGATAGACGAACAACGAGGCATCCGAGCGAGTAACGTTGAAGCCCAGTGTCTGAAGGAACCCGACGATATGTTGGTACCAGGCGCGAGGTGCTTGCTTGAGCCCATAGAGAGACCGGGACAGCAAACACACATGCCCAGGAAGAGATGCGTCGACAAAACCGGTGGGCTGCTCACAGTAAACCTGCTCCTCAAGATGGTCGTGAAGGAAGGCGTTGGAGACGTCCATCTGATGAACCGGCCAGCCTCGGGAAACCGCCAGCTGGAGAACGGTGCGGATCGTGCCCGATTTGACAACCGGTGCAAACGTCTCAGTGAAGTCGACGCCAGCGCGTTGCCGAAAACCACGGACCACCCAGCGAGCCTTGTAGCGCTTAAGTGTACCATCCGAGCTGGTCTTATGGCGAAAGACCCACTTGCCACTGATGACATTGGCGCGAGAAGGCCGAGGAACCAGTGTGCAGGTACGGTTCCGCTGAAGAGCGTCGAACTCTTCCTGCATCGCAGCAAGCCAGTGAGGATCACGAAGGGCTGCTCTGGTGGACGCAGGGATCGGTGACGGCTCGGCAGTGGAGGCAACGAGGAGATACTCGTCGCTGGAGTACTGCAGACTCGAGCGGTGGACGCCGGCGCGGGCCCGAGTGAGGGGGCGAGACGGCAACTCCGGGACGAGGCCCGAGGAGGCGGCCGCCGAGGCAGCCGGCGAAGCGGCCGGCGAGACAGCCGGTGAGGCGGCCGGCGAGGCGGCCACCGAAGCAGCCGGGGAGGCCGCCATCGAAGCGGCCGGGGAGGCCGTGGCACCCAAGGCGCCCGAGGCGGCAGGAGAAGGTGCCGGCGAAGGGGCCGGGGCAGCCGGCGAGATGGCCGTGGGGGCGCGAGGCGCAGCTCTGCCCACGGCGCGAGGACTGCCAAAGCCCGAAGGCGGTCCATGAGCCAAGCGGGGCCGTCCAGAAGACGGCGTTGCCTCGTTGCCGCCGGCAGCGCCCGAGGGGGCGACTGAAACCGGCGACGACGCAACTGTAGAAGGGGTCGCCGGCGACGAGGCGGCCGGCGAAGGGGCCAGCGACGGGGCAGCCGGCGTGCCAGCCGGCGACGAGACCGGCGACGGGGCGGCCAACGAGGCAGCCGGTGAAGATGCCGGCAAGGCGAGCCGAGTCGGCGAGGGCGTCGTGGGGTTGCAAGGCGCAGCTCGTCCCACGGCGCGAGGACCGCCAAAGCCCGGAGGCGGTCCAAGAGCCAGGCAGGGCCGTCCAGCAAACGGCGTCGCAGAAATGCTACCAGTGGCCGACGGCGAGGTGACGGCGGCGGGTACCTGCTGAAACGGAACACCTTCTCATCGAAGTAAACATGGCGCGAGGTGAACACTCGGTGTGAGACAGGATCATAGCAGCGGTATCCTTTGGTGTTGGGTGGGTAGCCAAGAAAGATACATGCAACAGATCGAGGTGCAAGCTTATGAGGCGTGGTAGCGGCGATGCTAGGGTAGCAGAGACAGCCGAAAACGCGAAGCTCATCATAAGAGGGTGGTGCACCGAAGAGAAGATAGTGGGGTACAAAGTTGCCGCGAGTACGACCGGGGCGAAGGTTAAGGAGGAGTGAGGCAGTGGCAAGGGCGTCAGGCCAGAAGCGCGGAGGCACATTGGCATGAAAGAGGAGCGTATGAACGCAGTCGTTAAGAGTGCGAAGAACGCGTTTAGCGCGACCGTTCTGTTGCGAAGTATAGGGGCAAGTGAGACGAAATGTCGTGCCATGTGTGCACTAGTAGAATGTCGACCAGTAGTCCCGGTCGGGAAGGGCCTTTAGTACCGGTTCCCCAGCCGGTACTAAAGGGTCGGGACTAAAGGTCCAGACCTTTAGTACCGGTTGGACCACGGACCGGTACTAAAGGCCCACCACGTGGCTGCCTGCGTGGGCTGGTGGTGGAAGACCTTTAGTACCGGTTGGTGATACCAACCGGTACTAAGTCTTCTGTTTTTTTTTTGTTTTCGCTTTTAATTAGGTTTTAGTTTTCCTCTCTATTTATTGTGTTTTCCATTCATTTCAAATTTATTTTACGGTGCTACATACTGTAAACGTTAATTACACAAGTTGATGCATATATATATATATGTAATATAATATACAATATCTCATACACAGTATATATACAAATGGAATTACACATCCATATATATTCTGGACTTATAACTTAAGGCCCAAAACCCGGCCGGGACTAGCTAGCTAGTGCTCCGGATGAAATCTCAGTTTTCTACTACTGATTTGCTGGCATTATTGAGGCGGCGGTAAGTAATAGTGCTCTCCGTTTACATCAATGACATGTTGAAGAAGAAATGCCGCAAATTCCTCTTGAAGTGCTACAAAGCGTTGCACGGGTGAGAGCTTCGACATCATCTGCCAAACCTGGAGTTGTCTTTCACGTGCTCCTCTGCGACGTATACGGCCTTCGGTCTGGAGGCGAATGTTCTCGCAGAGGAAGTATCCACATAAATTTGTCCCCTGATCTTGCTTCGCGCACTTTGCAAAAGAATAGAATTCAATAAGATAATTAATAATCAAGCATGATAATGGTATTGAAACTAGAATTAAAGAGATGAGCGGACCTAGTAGTACTACTTAATTACATGCATCTTTCTCCACTTTAGCTTCGGTTTCCATTGACGACCGTGGAGGTTTTTTTCTATCATCTTTTTCAAACACTATGCGGCAAAGAAAAAGAACGAAAGAGTTATTATAATTACTTTTGATATCAGGAAATAATGAAAGAAAGCGAGGTCGATAAAGATTGAAATTACCGTTCTATCATAAAATACAAGTCCACGTATGATTGTTCTCGTGTATCTAGTGAGTCGTACACTTGAACAAGTCCATCCGCGAGGATAATATTTAGGAGGATATAGTGGTCTCTGCGCAGAAGTTTATATAATTAAGCAGGCATGCATATAACTCATCAACTACACTTGACAGCGAGCTAGTAAGCAAAAATAGAATTTGTAGTATACAAGAGAGTAAACACTCACCCCATGTTGTAAGGAAATATTATAGTAGATTTGGTATTCATTAGTGCCTCTAGAAAATTTTCCAAGAGATCTTCTGTGTCCTTGGCATAATGTTTTACCACATGACCATTAACGGTATTTGGGTCGATGAACCCAATGTCATCGATTCCCTCTTGTTTCAATTCCCACATCTTCAATCTGCATAATAGCGTAGAAAAGAACATATATAGTGAGGATAAGCCAATGAACGATATCTTAGCTAGAGACTTAAATTATTAAAGATATAAATCACTTACAGACAATAGCAACTGATGAGACTTTTGTCGATAGATTCCATGTGGTATAACTGGAAAAGTTCTGAGAATTCAAGACATATGTCACATGCATTGACGTAATGCTCTTTCCTTACTTTGACCATGACCGCCGTCTCCCCTCGCTCTACTTCACGCAGGTACCAATCATGCAACCGTCGCATCGCAGTTGGTAGTTCCTTGTACTGCTCGGGTGTGACAAGTGGTTTTCCTTTGGCATATTGCATTGCGTACTCAGTTGCACCGTACCGGCGGAATTCCTCGGTGCCAAGGATTTGGCCAAGAGTGAGACCTGCAGCCTCTACTTCTTCGAGGTCGATTGGGTTGCCTTGCACGTCAACTAGTTGGATCGATTGCTTGCTTGGATTGGTACTCACCTTGAGCGGAGAGATCGATTGCTTGGATTGTTCTCCGAGCTGGGGAACTGTTTTCCCGGTAGTAGTACCACCTGTCGTTGATGCCGTACTTCCCGACTTCTTCCTTGGGCTGGGCCGACTTCTCTGCTCACTTGCCTTCTGAATCTGTCACTCATAGTGTGTCGGCATACGCTCGACATATGCCGGGGGTCGATCAATAAAGTGTTCCATAAAGTGCTCTTGGACTTCCTTGGGTATTACCTCCTTTGGCGTCACGGTCTTCTTTGCAAAAAAGTCTTTCACTTGGCGGTCGCATTCAATTTCGTTTTCCTCTGGTGTCATGTCGTAAGGCAGCTTCCTTTTGGCCGGAGGCTCGGATTTCTTCTTTGCTTTCCTCCGAAGAGGACTGCTGGTGGCCTTCCTCTTTTGGGAGCCCTGCTGGCGGGACCGCTGCCGGGGTGGAGTCGACTCACGCGGCGGAGATCGATATCGATGATATGGACTCGCGTCGTGCTCCGTCCCGAGGTTGGGAGGACTTCTGGCGAGGTGGGGAGGACTGCTGGCGAGGTGGGACGCCTCTTGAGGTGGGGAGGACTGCTGGCGAGGTGGGGAGGACTGCTGGCGCTGCGATGCCTCTGGCTGGGATCCCTCGCGCTGGACATCGATACTCGGTGGAGCCGGTGGCCTTAGCGCCGTTTGTGGAAAGACGATGCAGTCCTTACTCCATAGAATGAGACCACGGCCGGCTTCTGCCAGTGTGGACTCCCCCTCACCTCCAGGGATGTCAAGCAATAGGTCATCATATGCTGGCTCTATTGCGTCCACCGCGACACGAGCATACCCAGCTGGAACCGGATTGCAATGCCAGAGAACACCAGGTGTATTTGGTAAAGCATAGCCCGTCGCGACCTGCACGGGTATGTTCTTCATTTTCTGGATTAGCTCACAAGATGTCTTCTCGGTGATATCATCCACGGGGGTGTGACCCAGCGGTGCCCCCGTGGAACCCACGCTGCTTTTCGGCAGTGTAGATGGGACGGGTTCCCCTGCCTCCTGCTGCGGAGTTTCCCTTTGCTGGGTCAGTAACTGTATCTGCCTCTGCTGCTGCTCGTACTTCTGTTCCAACTTTGAAAGTCGGTCTGCTTCCACCTTCTTTTTTCTCGAACGGCTTTTATAACTGTCCTTCCATCCCGCAAACCCCTCGTACCACGGAACAACGCCCACGCCTCGTGTTCGTCCTCCATGTTCGGCATTCCCGAGGGCGAGTGTAAGCTCGTCGTTCTCTCTATCGGGGTGAAACCGTCCTTCTTGGGCAGCTTTTATTGCATCAATCAACTCATCTGATGCACGCTTCAGACTGGCCAGTGCAATAATCTTCCCTGTTGCTGGGTCCAACTTTCCCCCATGCGCAAAAAACCAATTCCTGCACCTCTTGGGCCACTTGAAGGTTACTGGAGTGATCCCTTCAGCAAGCATCTTATTCTCTAATGCATCCCACTTAGGAATGGCTGAGTTGTATCCACCTGTCCCTAGTTTATGGTGATACTTTTTTTTCTTCGCATTTATCTGATTCTTTGCCGACTTCTCCATAGCAGCTTCCGATGTCTTGTACTCGATAAATGCGTCATAGTGATTCCTTACCTTCTCGTATATTCCTATGAATTTGGGCGCCTTCTGGCCTCTAGCGTTGTACTCGGTCCATAATCTTTTCTTCCAAGTCTGGAACGCGTCGGCCATCTTATGGAGAGCAAACTCCTTGACTTTGTTCCTTTGGCGCTCCGAGAGAGAATCTGTTAGGATGAAATGCTCCATGAGATCTCGCCAAAGGGCATCTTTAATTCTTGTATCGACATAATTCACTCCTGGTTTTGGGTTGTTTGGTTGAATCCATTCTTGCATTGTGATCGGGACTCCATCCCTAACAACCACTCCGCATTGACGCACAAATGTCCTGGCATTGGCATCAGGGTGAGTCGGTGCGCCATTAGGTTTGAAAGCATCAAGATTGAGCTTTACGTTGCCATCCAATATTTTGGCACCGCCTCGTACCTTTCTACTAGATTGGCTCGATCCGGAAGGCTGATAATTTAAAGAAAAAAGATTTGTTAATATATATATATATATATATATATATATATATATATATATATATATATCAATTAATACACATGTAATGATCACCAGAGGCTAATATGTGTATATACCTCGCCGGACATTGTTAGTTGTTCCGGATTTTGGAACATAAGTTGTTCTTCCTCGGCCTCACATCCATCACCGTAATCGTTCAGATATTGTGAGCCGTCATCATCATGTGATTCACCCTGAAGGTCCGCTGGGTTTTCGGAGCAGCGTATCATGTCGAAGATGTCCTCTTCATGAGCTCTACCGGTATTGTCCATAGCTTAATAACTAATCCATAATAATATAGATAAAACAAATTAGTATTCAAATTAGCATGCATTCAAGAAGCAAACTAACTGATAGTTAATTAATAATGCATCATCGAATACATATATAGTAGTTCTTAGAAAAGATCTCATCTCATAATCTCGGATAATTGTTAATACATCGGCTATCCATCGATCTAGCTAATACATCATAATAATACATATATAGTAGCTAATATATCGATCTAGCTAGAACCCTAGCGCCCGGCGGATATCGGGGCGGGCGGTGGACACCCAAAGAGAAGGAACCATCACAGGAACATAGCTACAGTGAGATCCCTGAAGAATCTGCCAGGTATTGTCGGACCTGGCCTCCAAAGCTGCCATGTAGCGACGGACGTGCTCGTTCTCCTTGCTGACATGGTACTGTACCACCTCCGCGGGGGACTCTAGCCTCTGAATCGTCCGTGGCCCATGCGGCCGCCACCACAGAACCTCCGGGTCGACGACGGGCTGGCTCCTCACCAAGCTGCGCCGCCCGGAAGGCAGCACCTCCCAGTACCAGCCCGGCGGAGCCCAGTCCCTGACAGGGCCCCTCGGCTCAAGCAAGTGACCTCCTCCGGCGACTCGACGACGAGGATGCGGGATCGGCATCGTTGACGTCGAGAAGAAACACTTAATTATGAAAACAAATTAAATAAAACTTAGCAAAATTAACACTTAGCATTTAACAAATTAAATAACACTTAACAAATTAAATACACTTAGCATCTAACAAAATTAACAAAATTAACACATACCCTAATAACCTAAGAACCTAACTAACTAACTAACTAAACTAACCTAACCTAACTAACTAAACTAACTAAACTAACCTGATAACCTAACTAACTAACTAACTAACTAACTAAATAGGGGTGCTGTGTCGTGGTCGGGGTCGGGGTGTCGGGGGTCTCGTGTCGGGGTGTCGTTTTCTTCTTCTTCCCCTCTTCTTCTTTTTTTCATCTTTTTCCTTTTCTTCTTCTTCCTCTTCTTCCTTTTCTTCCTTTTCTTCTTCTTCTTTTTCTTCTTCTCCTCCTCCTCCTCTCCTCTTTTTTTTTTCTTCTTCTTCTTCTTCTTTTTTTCTTCTCCTCCTCCTCTTCTTCTTCTCCTCCTCTCCTCTTTTTTTTCTTCTTCTTCTTCTTCTTTTTCTTTTTTCTTCTCCTCCTCCTCTTCTTCTTTTTCTTATTCTTATTCTTCTTCTTATTATTATTTTTTCTTCTTTTCCTTTTTCCTTTTTCCTTTTTTTCCTTCTTCTTTTCTTCTTTTTTTTCTTCTAGGTTTTTTTTACATTAACATTTTATTTTTCCTCCACGTCACTACTAGGCCGCGCCGGAGTTGCTCCGGCGAGCCGCGCCGGAGTTGACTTGATCGGGTGGGCGCGCGGAGGGGCAAGGGGGAGGGGAGAGGCTCACCGAGGGAGCTCGCCGGAGGGGGGAGGACGCGTCGGGGCGGCGAGGTCGGGGCGGCGCGCGGCGTCGGGGCGGCGGGGTCGGGGCGGCGCGCGGCGTCGGGGCGGCGGGGTCGGGGCGGCGGGCTCGGGGCGGCGAGCTCGTGCGCGACGGGCGGCGGCGATGGCGACGGGCGGCGGCGACGGCCGATTTCGGCAGCCTGACGGCGTCGTTTTGTCCTTGTCCCGGTGCGTGGGTCGGCCCGGGACGAAGGGATAGTATTTATACCTAGGCACCCTTTAGTACCGGTGCGTGTCTCGCACCGGTACTAAAGAACCTTTAGTACCGGTGCGAGACACGCACCGGTACTAAAGGTCCTCCCCAAAAAATGCGCGGGGCGGTGGACCTTTAGTACCGGTGCGTGGCTCGCACCGGTACTAAATGTTTTTTAATTCAATATTCATTATTATTTTCAGGAAAACCCCTAAACTTTAAAAAATCATAGAAAAAAATCTATGACTCCAATGGAAATAAATAATATATGAAAAAATATCAGAAAAATATAAAGAATCTGTTTATGGCATTTCCATGCATGTTTGAACAACTTCAACTGCTGTATAAGACAATTTGACTAAATGGCATTTGAAATGTCATATCTCGAGTTTGGAAAGCAGTATAAATGAACTCTGAAAAGGTTGTAACTTGGCATGACATCATAATTTCACCCACATAGCAACTTCTAAAGAGTTGAGAGGGTTACGGCAAAAACTGGATGCAGTTCGTGTACAAATTGGACAATCTCTTTCGAAGTATGAGGGTTTCGGACGAAAACTCATCTATTACAAAGGGATTTCATTTTTAATAACTTATTTGAACTCCATATTTTTTGTGTGTTCAATATGCACCATTCAAAGGCACATCATCAATTTTCAACCCTTTCTGACTTCATTTGATATTTTTCATGCATTTAATGATTTATTTTGAGCTAAATGACCCTGAATTTGAAAAGCACTACAAATGGACTCTGAAAAGGTTGAAAGTTGGCATGGTATCATCATTTCACCCACATAGCATGTTATAAAAAGTTGAGAGGGTTACGGCAAAAACTGGATGCACTTCGTGTACAAATTGGACAATCTCTTTCGAAGTATGAGGGTTTCGGACGAAAACTCATCTATTACAAAGGGATTTCATTTTTAATAACTTATTTGAACTCCATACTTTTTGTGTGTTCAATATGCACCATTCAAAGGCACATCATCAATTTTCAACCCTTTCTGACTTCATTTGATATTTTTCATACATTTAATGATTTATTTTGAGCTAAATGACCCTGAATTTGAAAAGCACTACAAATGGACTCTGAAAAGGCTGTAACTTGGCATGACATCATCATTTCACCCACATAGGATGTTATAAAAAGTTGAGAGGGTTACGGCAAAAACTGGATGCACTTCGTGTACAAATTGGACAATCTCTTTCGAAGTATGAGGGTTTCGGACGAAAACTCATGTGTTACAAAGGGATTTCATTTTTTTGAACTTATTTGAACTCCAGACTTTCTGTGTGTTCAAAATGCACCATTGAAAGCCACATCATCAATTTTCAAACCTTTCTGAATTCATTTGGTATTTTTCATGCACTTACTGATTTGTTTGAGCTAAATTACCCTGAAATTGAAAAGCACTACAAATGGACTCTGAAAAGGTTGAAAGTTGGCATGGTATCATCATTTCACCCACATAGCAAGTGCTAAAAAGTTGAGAGGGTTACGGCAAAAACTGGATGCACTTCGTGTACAAAACTGACAATTGAGCATCATCCTTTCCCCTGCACACAGCCCGACGGTGGCTCGTGAGTGCCCGCATATGAAATGCACCGTCGGACCGTATGCAGGGAATCCGAATGATTTGTATTCGGTCGATGAACTAAAGGATTTCTAGATAGATCAACAAAACACACGGTTTCCCCTGCATACAGCCCGACGGTGGCTCGTGAGTGCCCGCATATGAAATGCACCGTCGGACCGTATGCAGGGAATCCGAATGATTTGTATTCGGTCGATGAACTAAAGGATTTCTAGATAGATCAACAAAACACACGGTTTCCCCTGCATACAGCCCGACGGTGGCTCGTGAGTGCCCGCATATGAAATGCACCGTCGGACCGTATGCAGGGAATCCGAATGATTTGAATCCGAATGAGTACACACACTAAGTGTCGAACATGTCCGAGAGGTGGGTTATATATAGGGTCGTGTGCCTCTTTAGTCCCGGTTGCTAGCACGAACCGGGACTAGTTATGGTGCTGATCCAACAGCTCACAAGCGCTTGAAAGAAACACACGATCCGTGTGCTTCTTCCTGATTGGTACGACCTCGGTCCTGGGAGTGGCTAAAATTTAGTCCCACCTCGCCAAGCGAGAGGGACTCGCAGCGGTTTATAAGCCCTGAGTGCAGAGATGATGAAGCGAGAGGCGCAATGCTCACCTGCACGTTAGCTTCAGGCCTTGAGGAAATGGTGTAGACTGCACGGAGCTATCTGCAGTTTCTCAAGGCCTGAAGCTAAGCAACGTGTAGGTGAGCATTGCGCCTCTCCATTTTTAATAACTTATTTTAACTCCGGACATCATAATTTGGCATGACATCATAATTTCACCCACCCACATATCCCTGAATTGGTTACTGTTACACTTCGTGTACAAACTAGTTACTGTTACAAACTGTTACACTTCGTGTACAAACTGGTGGATGCACTTCGTGTACAAACTGTTACAAAGATACCATGCTAGAAAATGCATGCATGCCCTTCACATAGAAAGTGATGACGGTGAAGCCGGTCACATCCCAGAGTGGGATCTCGCGGTGTAAGACTTTTTCTGCGTGTTTGTCCCTTGCTTATGATTGCGCCGTAACCATGGAGAATCTTCATCATTTAACAGGATGCTTGGGTCAGTCTTCACTCTGAAGGGAGGGATTTCATGAAACTTTTCATAATCTTCTGACATGTCTGTCTTGTCCTCCACTCCCACAATGTTTCTTTTCCCTGAAAGAACTATGTGGCGCTTTGGCTCATCGTATGATGTATTCGCTTGCTTATCTTTTTTTCTCCTCGGTTTGCTAGACATGTCCTTCACATAGAAAACCTGAGCCACATCATTGGCTAGTACAAATGAGTCATCTGTGTATCCAAGATTGTTGAGATCCACTGTTGTCATTCCGTACCGTGGGTCTGCTAGCTGTACCCCGCCTCCAGTATATTTGACCCATTTGCACCGAAACAAAGGGACCTTAAGATCAGGTCCATAGTCAAGTTCCCATATCTCCTCTATGTAACCATAATATGTGTCTTGAAAGTTGGTTGCATCATAGCGGACACCACTGTTTTGGTTGGTGCTCTTTTTATCTTGGGCGATCGTGTAAAATGTATTCCCATTTATCTCGTACCCTTTGAAAGTCGTTACAGTCGAACTTGGTGTCTTGGCTAACCTGTACAGTTCATCTGGAACATCGTTGTCATTGATGAGCTTTGTTTGCAACCAACCGGCAAAAGTCTCCATGTGTTTACGTTCAATCCAGGGGTCAGACTGCTCCGGGTTTTTGGACCGTACAATATCCTTGTGTTCCTCCATATATGGAGTCACCAAGGTGGAATTTTGTAGAACCGTGTAGTGTGCTTGAGTGAAAGAATGCCCGTCCATATTTATTGCTTCTTTTTTTCCTAATGTGCCTTTTCCACCCAGTCTCCCCTCATGCCGCGATTCAGGAAGACCAATCGGCTTAATGTCAGGAACAAAGTCAACACAAAACTCAATAACCTCCTCTGTTCCATATCCCTTGGCGATGCTTCCTTCTGGCCTAGCACGGTTATGAACATATTTCTTTAAGACTCCCATGAACCTCTCGAAGGGGAACATATTGTGTAGAAATACAGGACCCAGAATGTTAATCTCTTCGACTAGGTGGACTAGAACGTGCGTCATAATATTGAAGAAGGATGGAGGGAACACCAACTCGAAACTGACAAGACATTGGACCAGGTCATTCTGTAACCTTGGTAGGATTTCTGGATCGATTACCTTCTGAGAAATTGCATTGAGGAATGCGCATAACTTCACAATGGCTAATCGAACATTTTCCGGTAGAAGCCCCCTAAGTGCAACCGGAAGTAATTGCGTCATAATCACGTGGCAGTCATGAGACTTTAGATTTTGAAATTTTTTCTCTGCCATATTTATTATTCCCTTTATATTCGACGAGAAGCCAGACGGGACCTTGATACTGAGCAGGCATTCAAAAAAGATTTCCTTCTCTTCTTTCGTAAGAGCGTAGCTGGCAGGACCTTGATACTGCTTTGGAGGCATGCCGTCTTTTTCGTTAATTCTTTGCTTGTCCTCCCGTGCCTCCGGTGTATCTTTTGTCTTTCCATACACGCCCAAGAAGCCTAGCAGGTTCACACAAAGATTCTTCGTCACGTGCATCACGTCGATTGCATTGCGGACCTCTAGGGCTTTCCAATATTCAAGTTCCCAAAATATAGATTTCTTCTTCCACATGGGTGCGTGTCCATTGGCGTCATTCGGAACAGATTGTCCGCCAGGACCCTTTCCAAAGATTACCTGTAAATCCTTGACCATATCAAATATATATTCACCAGTACGGAGGCCAGGCTTCTTCCGGTTATCTGGCTCACCTTTGAAATGGTTGCCTGCCTTTCTTAAGATATGCTTGATCGGTAGAAATCGACGATGTCCCAGGTACACATTCTTCTTACATTTATCCAAATATATACTTTCAGTATCATCTAAACAGTGCGTGCATGCATTGTATCCCTTGTTTGTATGTCCTGAAAGGTTACTAAGAGCAGGCCAATCATTGATGGTTACAAACAGCAACGCTCGTAGGTCAATTTCCTTCTGTGTGTGCGCATCCCACACACGTACACCTGGTTTTTTCCACAACTGTAGAAGTTCATCAACTAGTGGCCTTAGGTATACATCAATGTCGTTGCCGGGTTGCTTAGGGCCTTGGATGAGCACTGGCATCATAATGAACTTCCGCTTCATGCACAACCAAGGAGGAAGGTTGTAGATACATAGAGTCACGGGCCAGGTGCTGTGACTGGAGCTCTGCTCCCCAAAAGGATTCATGCCATCTGTACTAAGACCAAACCATAAGTTCGTTGCGTCAGCTACAAAGTCCTCGAACTCCCTCTCATTTTTTCTCCACTGCGACCCATCAGCGGGTGCTCTCAACATCCCGTCTTTCTTACGTTCTTCTTTGTGCCATCGCAACAACTTGGCATGCTCTTTGTTTTGGAACAAACGTTTCAATCGTGGTATTATAGGAGCATACCACATCACCTTGGCAGGAACCCTCTTCCTGTGGCGTTCTCCCTCCACATCACCAGGGTCATCGCGGGGGATCTTATAGCGCAGTGCACCGCATACCGGGCATGCATCCAAATTCTCGTACTCCTCACCGCGATAGAGGATGCAGTCATTAGGGCATGCATGTATCTTCTGCACCTCTAATCCTAGAGGGCAGACAACCTTCTTTGCTTCGTACGTACTTTCAGGCAATTCGTTATCCTTTGGAAGCATCTTCTTTATCATTATCAGCAATTCTTGAAATCCCTTGTCAGTTACACCATTCTTCGCCTTCCATTGCAGCAATTCCAGCGTGGTACCCAGCTTTTTCTGGTCATCTTCACAATTTGGATACAATAATTTCTTGTGATCCTCTAACATGCGTTTCAACTTCAACCTCTCCTTGTCACTTTCGCAGTTTCTCTTTGCATCAGCAATGACCCGACCCAAATCATCAGCGGGCTCATCTGATGCCTCTTCTTCAGCTTCCCCCATTGATGCCTCTTCTTCAGCTTCCCCCATTGTTGTATCGGCGAAAGGATAGTTGTCATCATCCTCTTCTTCTTCATTGTCTTCCATTATAACCCCTCTTTCTCCGTGCTTGGTCCAAACATTATAGTGTGGCATGAAACCCTTCTCAAGCAGGTGGACGTGAAGGGTTTTTGAGTTAGAGTAATTCCTATCATTCTTACAGTCAAGACATGGACAACACATGAAACCATTCTGCTTGTTTGCCTCAGCCACACGAAGAAAATCATGCATGCCATTAAGAAACCCTGGACTTAGTCGGTCATCGTACATCCATTGCCGGCTCATGTTCACTACACAACATCGAAGTGACCAAATTAATACAACTTCATCATCACATTACAACCAAAAGTAGAGCTAGCAGTGACCAAATGTTACTGCAAATAATAGATACTTGTTCATACATACATCTCATAAAACAACATACAACTATCTAAAACATGTAAATGCAACAACAAATGCGATCATAATCGCAACTAAAGTAACAATTGAGCCAACGGCATAATGATACCAAGCCTCTTTATCAATGGCATATTTTCTAATCTTTCTAAGCTTCAAGCGCATTCCAGCCATCTTGTTCTTGTGATCATCGACGATATCGGCAACATGCAACTCCAATCCCATCTTCTCATCTTCAGTTCTTTTCAATTTTTCTTTTAAATGATCAATTTCTTTTTCAGCTTGTGTTAATTTCTCGAGCAGAATTGCATAGTCGGTTGGAATTTCTGGTTCAACTACTTCCTATAGATAAAAACATCTACGTCAATTTGGTGGCATAATTAATTGTCATAGACATTAGATGATGTGTGAAATAGTTATAAAAGATAACGCCATACCACATCTGAATCATAGACTGGACGAGGGCCGACGTGGGCTGATACCATAACCATGACACTATAGAATAACTAACAATAATACAAGTAAGTAAATCGTACACGCAGCTATCTAAATCATACAAGTAATTTTTTTTAACAAAAAAGTTTTAAGAAGAACAAGAGGCTCACCAAGGTGGCCGGTGCCGCGACGAGACGGTGCGGACGATCGACGGTGGTTAGGACGGGGATGGGAAGGCACCAAATAAACCACACCTACACATATGCAACCTAACAAGTTAATTTGAGCTCAAATTGCATATAAATCAAATAAACTCCCACATAATGACCACTCCTCCAAAACCTAGCTAAAACCCACAAATCACATATCTTTGAGCATACCACAAGCTAATCTAGCAATGAGAGATGAAGGAGCAAAGTTGCTAACCTTTATGAACACTTGGATAGATGGGGTGCCTTTAAATCTTGACAAATCCTTGGCAAAATGGAGGATGAGCTTCGAGAGCAAGAAGAAGAACAGGGGAGAAAACAGAGAAATGAGAGCCCCTTCGATCGGCTGCGGACGAAGCCCGTATATGTAGGAAGTCTTTAGTACCGGCTGGTGACACCAACCGGTACTAAAGGTTGCACTTTAGTACCGGTTGGTGTCACCAGCCGGTACTAAAGGTGCAAGCGGGGCCCAAGTCTGACCAACAGCCTGCCACGCCCCCTTTAGTACCGGCTCGTGACACGAACCGGTACTAAAGATCGCTCACGAGCCGGTACTAAAGGTCGCCCTGCTCCTAGCCGTTGGAGCCGGCACGAACCGGGACTAATACCATCTTTAGTACCGGCTCGTGACCAGACCGGGACTAATGCTCGGGACGAAAGGTCTGTTTTCTACTAGTGGTGGTGAGGAGAGTGCGAACAGCCAGGTTGTCAAACTCCTTCCCGTTATTTGTTTGTAAGGCGAGAATGGGACGCCCAAACTGCGTTGAAACATAGGAGTAAAAGGCAGCAAGAGTGGATATAGTATCGGACTTGCGCCGCAACGAGAAGGTCCACACATAGTGCGAAAAATCATCAAGGATAACAAGATAGTAAAGATAGCCCGTATTACTTGCAACAGGAGAAGTCCAGACATCGCTATGAAGTAATTCAATGGGATATGATGCTACGGTGGTGGATGCACTAAATGGAAGACGAACATGTTTGCCTAGACGACAAGCATGACAAGTGTGATCGGCAATCTTATCACAGGAAAAACTGAAAGTCTGAAGAATATGACGAAGTGTAGCGGGGTTAGGATGACCCAAACGAGCGTGCCAAAGATCCACACTAGCGGAGAAGGCAACTGGAGTGGTGGCGGTAGAGGAGGGTGGGTGTACTGGGTAGAGCTCATCGGGACTGTCACATCGGTAGAGGATCATCCGGGTACGGGCGTCCTTGACAGAAAACCCGCACTTGTCAAATTCGACAGTAATAGGATTTTCACGCGTAAGATATCGAACAGAAACAAGATTCTTAATGAGGTCAGGCGAAATAAGTATGTTAGACATAGACAGTGGCATGGATGACGAAGGAAAGAATGCATGGCCCATATGTGTAATGGGTAAAGAGGAGCCATCACCGACGGTGATTTGTGTGGAAGTATGAACAGGATGAAAAGTATGGGTATCACCAGGATGAGCGGCCATGTGAGCAGAGGCACCCGTATCCATATACCAATTACCGCCACCGATGTAGTTAGTCGGTGAGGGAGCCGAAGGAAGGGCCGCTACGAGAGCCTGGTTCCACGGGGCCGGAGGCATGATCGGAGGCACCATGGTGTTGGTGTAGTGGGCGTCGGCCTGCTGCATCGGAGGAGAGGGCAGCATGGGATATATGGCGGCGGCGACACTAGGGAAGGCGCGGCGGCGGCTAGGAGGTGGGGACACACAGCGGCGGCAGCGGCGGCTTGGAGGAGCGGCGGCGGCGCTGGGGAAGGCGCGGCGGCGGCGGCTAGGTTAGGACAATCGGTGAGGGTGAGGCGTGCGGGGCGGAAGCGGAGGAAGTGGCGGTGGCGACCGCCGGTGGCGGCGGCTAAGGGAAGCCGGCGGCGGCGGCGGGTGGCAGCGGCAGGTGGGGAGGCGGCGGCGGCGGCTAAGGGAAGCGGCGGCGATGGCGGGTGGCGGCGGCAGGTGGGGAGGCGGCGGCGACGGGCGGTGGCAGCGGCTAGGGAGAGCCGAGGGCGGCGGCAGGTGGCGGCGGCGGGTGGAGGTAGCGGCGACGCGATGGAGGCGCGGCGGCGGCGGCGGCTAGGATAGGTCTAGGAGCGACTTGCGATAGATACCATGTAGAAGGGAAAGAATAGGCTGTGCAACACAATTGCATTGATCGGTGCACCAGGCACGTATATATGGGTACAGAGGGGGGCCACAACCTCAACTATACAGATGAACTAGAAGATGAGCACCCAAGACAGAATATACACGTACACATATATTCAACAAAAATAACCATACAAATATATAATTAAGTATTAGACACAAACACATTTCACCAATCCCCTACATCTTCAACACTCAGGGAGATCACAACCAAACACGGAAATCAAATAAAAGGGAATCATATCGATATTACCGTACGTAGTTTGCCAGAATACGACGAATGATTACCTACCTGAACCACTATCACTGAATCAAGCATGAATAAAGTTTACAAACCCTAGTCTTACAAGTATGAATCTCTCTTTAACGATGTTGTTCTTGACAGTGGAATGGAGGATCTCACTTCATAGGAGCCCACAATGGATCTAAGTGAAGCCATTCTCCTCTGGATCTCGTCTTCCCTGCTCCAGCCTCTATTTATTCCTCCTCGGTCTTTGTAAGGGCTGGTCCACAATCATGAAAGGTGTAGGGGTAGATGGTACAAGCGCTTGCGCTCTTACTGTTTGTCTTCTTCTCTCTTGCTGATGCCAAATGAATTTCGTCACAAACGATGGATCTGCTTGGAACCAGCGTTTGTTCATCTTCATTTCTGTGTTCATAGGTTGGATCATTTCGATATGTACTTCTCTTCATCAGCGACGAGTGTTGTTTTGGCGTGCTAGTCTTGCGAGGCCTCAGCGCGACGATCTTCCGACTGTCTACTGCAACAAATTTGGCTCGGAGCTCCGGTGAGGGAGGGAAGATGATGGCAACGTGCCTATGACTCGCTTCAATGGTTGTAGTGATCGTTAGGTGCTTCACGGACATGAATCTAATTTTTGTTATTTTTGTGTTCATTTATGCTGCCATGACATAACGAATTGACTGAAAGTTTCCTCGAAACAAAGCAGGGATGGGGTATATAGGCGGGAGGAGATAAGATGAGAGATCGTGATAGGGATGGGTTTATTGAAGGGCTGTGCTACGCGTCAGCCGACTGATAAGTGGAAAGCATCCGCCGCCTGGCTGGCCATTGGATGGATGCGAGGATGACCGTCCGATCTATCTGTTCACGTGCGCCACCTTTCTTGCAACAAGTGCGGTGTTGCAGAAACATTTATAACATAGGTCGTGTTGCAGAAATCTCTGCAACAGATGTGATGTTGCAAATTTTTTTACAACAAAGATCATGTTACAGAAACGTCTGTATATTTTTTTTTGCAACAGAGCTAATGTTGCTGATTTTTTTCCTATAAATTTATATAGGTGTTTCGGAAGAAACTTTGCAACATCACTCATGTTACGGAAAAATTCTTGCAACAGGAAAGATGTTGCAAGCAAAAAGTCGTTCGTCCGACGCGAGCTTTGCTAGCCACATCTATTGGGATAAGGTTAGGTGTGACTGCGGTGGTGAATTCCCACTGGACACGCGTCGCACGACGGAGGTGGCGGACGAAGCTGACTTATCCGTCGGTTGAGAGAAAGTATTTCCAAAAAAAAAAGACTTGACGGAAACGTGTAATTTTCTCGTGTAGGTGTGTTCATCAAAATTTTCTGTTATACTTACATAACAGACAGCGCTGACCGAGCAGGAATCTTTCAACTGTCAGCTATGGCATCGGCCGGCGGCAATCCGCTGGTCCTCCCGGCCGTCCTCCACCTCCGGCGGTCAGACGCCGACTTCACCGCCGCGCTGCGGGAGCGCTTCCGCGTCCTCGATTTCTTCGCATCCGGCCAGCCCCTCCCGGCCTTCCTCGCCGCGGCCGCGGCCGCGCCAGAGCCCCCGCGCGCCGCGGTCGTCGTGGGCGGCGGCTCCGTGCGCGTGGACGCCTCGTTCCTCGACGCCGTCCCCTCCCTCCGCTG
The DNA here is from genome assembly GCA_039707655.1 of Elymus sibiricus. NCBI lineage: Eukaryota > Viridiplantae > Streptophyta > Magnoliopsida > Poales > Poaceae > Elymus > Elymus sibiricus. The sequence goes on along the minus strand of CM077665.1, from coordinate 40,271,590 downwards.
CGTCCTCACCACGGGTGCCGGGATTGACCACATCGACCTCGTCGAGTGCGCGCGCCGCGGCGTCGCCGTCGCCAACTCAGGGGAGGTTTACTCCATCGACGTCGCCGACTACGCCGTCGGCTTGCTGCTCGACGTGCTCCGGCGCGTGTCGGCGGCGGGGCGGTACGTCCGGCGCGGGTCCTGGCCGGTGCAGGGCGACCATCCCCTCGGATCCAAGGTCCGGTTCTTGACTTCTTGGCCTGTTGCTTGCTTACTAAATTGCTGCAACAAGGCAACTCGATATGATTTTGATGTAGTAGGAACATAGTCTGAGAGGAATTCAGAGACGATAGAGTGGAGTGAATTAATCTCAAGATTAAAACAAGATTCTCAAATGTCAAGTGAGCCAAATTAATCTCCTTTATGCAATTGCCAGTTGCTGAAGGAGAAGGATGAATAAAGCTTTTTCCTTTGTGGAATTTACAGCTGGTCACTCATACTTCTACAATATTTTATCCCTTCCATATAGAGATTAAAACAAGCCTTATTTTGAGGCAGAGCTGACCATTCAAAATTTGAATTAGGGGTTAACATGGGCATTTATGGTTATTCCTTTCAGACCCAGTTCCATCTTGTCACTTTCTGAAGGTTAACATAATGTTACAAACCCAACAGTAGGTATCCTGTTGATACCCTAATATTTCTAATACCGAGAAACCAAAATCCATTGTGTGGTGCAATCACAGAGGGAAGTTAATTTTGTAAATGAACAGCTTTTATCCAAATTTACTTATGGGAAATGCGCTTGTTGCAGACTCTGAACTGAATGATTTCAGAAGGCGTTGGTATCAGCATCCTTGCTGCTTAACCGCTTCTATGATTCAACCAATAGGAAATTCTGGATGGAAATTGAGGGCGATTACCTGCGGATAGAGGAAATGGGTCAGGGGAGAGGGAATGTCTGTCCAGGTTTAATTAGCAATTTAATGCTACAAGCTTCATACGGGTGGAATTAACCAACACACTGATCCTGGTATGAATTGATGGTTTCATTCTTCTGTATGTGATCTGCTTTATCGGTGGAGGTTTGGTTGATCTTATTTAGTTTTTTTGTGTGTGTGTAGTCTAAGACCTGTTAGTGTGCTACACTGCTACTGCTACTGTGATTCTGCAGCTCCATAGTGCCATATGTTTGAGTGATGGCATCTAGAATTTGTGCACTTGTTTCTACTCCTCATCCAGTAATTGGCGCTGTTTCTTTCTTATTCCTTTGACACTAGAAACTAAAACAATATTTGTTGGTGTTATTTTGATGGTCTTAGCTTGGTGGCAAGTGTGTTGGCATCATCGGCTTGGGGAACATCGGCTCACGGATTGCAAAGAGGCTTGAAGCCTTTGGCTGTATCATCCACTACAACTCAAGAAAACCAAAGGATTTAGTCTCTTACAAGTACTTCACAAATGTTCAGGATCTTGCTGCTAATTCCGACGTGCTCGTTGTCGCATGTGCACTGAACAAAGCGACGCGGCACATCGTGAACAAGGATGTGCTGGAGGCTCTAGGAAAGGACGGTGTGGTCGTCAACATCGGCCGAGGAGCAAACATCGACGAGGCGGAACTGGTCATTGCACTAAGGGATGGAAAGATTGCAGGTGCGGGCCTCGATGTCTTCGAGCACGAACCCAAGGTGCCGGCAGAGCTATTCTCCATGGACAATGTGGTTCTGTCGCAGCACGTGGCTGTGTTCACGGATGAGTCCAGGTCAGACCTGCGCGCGCACGCCATTGGCAACCTTGAAGCCTTCTTCTCCGGGCAGCCATTGCTCAGTCCAGTGCATGTTGATTCTCTAGTGCAGTGAACGCATTAGAGAATCAACATGCACTGTTGGTCCCAACAATGTTGTTGTAGTGAGTGTTATTGTATCGGTGCTTCCACGCTAGCTAGGTTGTTTGATGTTTGTGGGTGTGTGATTGATTATAAGTGTTGTAACCATGCGCCCCAATATCAGTGACGAGATTTCTTAGTCGGTATATCGTATGTTCTTGCTCTTTATAAAACCATTCAACCTTAGTATTTGAATAAATTTATGGTTGTGTGCAGATACAGAGGCATGAAGAATGGTATTTCATCGTCTAGAAAGTTGTATCTAGGAAGATGATTGGAATCTTTAGTTGCTACTGGAATGAAACTCAGCCTCTCCAAGTGCTGTCCCTCGTGTAGCTATGATGCCATTCTGAAGAAGAAACAACACAAGAAAAATAAAAGGACCATACAAGCTGGCGAACGTTCTGTTTTTAAGGGCAGAACAAAATGACTAATCACTAATCCGCGTGTTCGATCCTATCTCGTTCTCTGATTTTTTTTTTCTTTCATTTCCACACTTCGTTTTATTTCGGGGTCAATGTTATTCAGCTGCTGAATTTTGCATTCTTAATAATGCATGGTTGTATGCATCATACATACTGGCCGGAGGTTATCTTTTTTTTTTGTTTTGAAAAAACACACCAGTTCTATGTCTCTTTGATTTTTTAATTGCAGTTTTATGTCTGTTTTTTATTTCACGCTGGTCCACGGGTTTTTTACTCACCCGGTTTTATGTCTCTCTAATTATTTTAGTTGAGGTTAGTTTAGGTGGGGGGAGAAAAAGAAATAAAGTGCTTAAATGAGGACTTGAAGGAAGCCAAGTATACTAAGCCTAATAACTAATTCAGCAACCTTTTAATTGTTGTCCACTATACATAAATAAGGTATTTGAACCATTCTACGGCGATATCAATAAAGAAAGATAGTATAGTATGAGAAGCCTGATAACTTCAACATGGACATTGGACAACATGGTAGCTTTAGTATGAGAAGGCTGGTAACATTAGTACCAGTATCCTTCAAAAAGTCACTTTGGAGGACGGGTGCATTGGAGCCCTATATTTTGAACAGTGTCAAAATGCTATTTTGAAGTTTTGAAAAATTCTGAAAACAAATCAACATGTCTGTATGGATGTATACTTCACATGTGCAAATTTCGATGCTGAAATAAGTAACCATGTGAGTTACACAAAAATGACAAAATCGTGATTTAGGACAGATGAATAGTGCATGTTTTATTCACTATTTGGAAATCACCATTTTGTCATTTTTGTATAGCTTACATGTTACTTATTTCATCACCAAACTTTACACATATGTAATATACATCCATATGATCATGTAGAGTTCTTTTCGGAATTTTTTGAAAGTTTAAATGTGAATTTCGAAGTGTCTAAAATAAGGTCCTCCAATACACCCAGGTTCCAAAAATCCACTCTCGGGTATCCTTATACCTATATCCTACATCTGGGGATACCCCGGGCCGGGCCGTACTTTACAAAGCCCGAAGTGAAATTCCCAAGCCCGAGCCTGGCCCGGCCCGGCCAAAAAATAGTGTTTTCAGGCCCGAGCCCGGCCCGAATGGGTTAAAAACATGTATTTCGGGCCGGGCCGGGCCTCCGTGTAAAATGCCATTTTTCATAAGCCCAAGCCCGGCCCGAAGTAGTCACCGGGCCTAAACTGCGAGCCCGAACCCGGCCCGAACGCAAAGCCCGGCCCGGGTTTTTCGGGCCGGGTCACCGGGCCGGGCTGCCCATGCCCAGGTTTACTATATGCTAAGTAGGCTGGGAACACATGAGCGGTCTGATAACTCTAGCATGAGAAGCATGGTAACTTTTGTATTCTAGTAAGTTTAGGTCTGCGTTGTGTATAATTACCATACTCCCCCTGTCCTAAAATAGTTGTCGATGATCTAGTACAAAAATTGTACTAGTTTAGTATAAAATCCGCGACATTTATTTTGGGACGGAGGGAGTACTATTTACACGGAAGTTACCGGGGTACATTTCAACAACTTTTTTTTTCACTGGATTATAGTTACGACAGTGTTGTACGTAAGTTATGAGACACGCCTCGACCGCTGGCGGTACCGCCAGCGTCAGGTGGAATTGGGGGCTGCCTACAAGGCGGCGAACGAGGTGTGGGGCAAGAGCGACGACGAGGAGGACATCGTCGGCTCCGCCAAGGCCGCGCCCTGCCGCTATAACCACGAAACCTGCACGTCTGCGGGCTCCGTCAGTAGCAAGAAAGAGTAATGCATGATAAGCCGCCACCGCTTGGGTCCCAGGAAGGCCACCGCTCTTCCCCTCTGCTTGAAGCCAAGCTTGGCGGGCTGATAATCATCGACGGATTAGCCACTCAAACTACGGTGGCGGAGGTTGTGGAGTTAGAGTTCGAGAGCGCCAAGGCGGAACGGGAGAAGGCGAAGGCAAGTGCAGGACCTTCAGTTCTCGGGGCTCATGGGCGGACATGGGAAACGCACGCCGGTGATCATTTATATTAGGTTATTAGTTGAAGTATGTCTGAAATTATACCTTCAGAGTCGGACTAGCTCCACTTTTAGTTGAAGTATGTCCTAAATGTAATGCATTTCGTCATGTTTATATGAAATCCGCCACGTTTGCATGAATCTCTTCCGGTTTATATAAAAATTCATCATGTTTGCATGAATTTCATCCGGTTTGTTGAAAAAGCGTTTGAAATATATACAGACAACGTTGGATGGCGGTCTCAGGCATCAGTATCCAAAGACCGACCCCCCTGTCCGTGAACGAATGCGGGGGGAATTTGCGGGTCGGCGTTGAAGATGTTTTAAAAGGTAATGGTGTATGATTGATCGTTGGTTAGGGGTCTTTCCCATGTGATATGCTTGACGTTGCCTGATAGAAAACCACTTTTGGCCTGCCCCCATTCCACACTCGAAATGATTTATGTTTTTGGGCCTTTTTTTCTGTAGTTGGCTACCATTGCGATAAGGTTTGGGCTTGAAGACATGCAATTGATACCCGCAAAAAAAAAGACAAGCAATTGGGATGGAGGAAGTACATCTCAAATGTTGCCATTGCCCAGAGCATTGTTGTTCAGAATGTCCTCAGCCTATGTTTATTTATAAGAGCATCTTCAATAGAAGATGTAAAAGTAGGAGATTTAAAATTTACATCTCCAAAAAATGCTTTTTACATCTTAAAAAAAGGCAAACTCCAACAGATGATGTAAAATGGAGATGTAAATGGACAACTCCAATAGATAATGCAAATGGAGATGTAAATTTGGCGATCGGCTGCTGTATAGCCGTTGTATAGCCACACAATTTCGGTGGCAGCTCGCCCAGTCGACGACGACAGTGGCACAGGAGACGGCCGTGGCCCTGCAGAAGGCGGCTGGAGTTTGGCGGTGCGAGCGGGGTGGCTTCGCGCGGCCGAAATAGTGGCGGAGGCGGGCAGCCTTCGAGCGCGCGGCCAACCACACCTTCCCTAGCTCCGGCGGTGGTTGGAGGCTAGAAACAAGGCCAGCTCTCCCATGACCGTGCCGTCGAAGCCATGGGGGCAGCCAGAGCTCCGGCAATGCTTGGATTCAAACCGGTGGCTGAAATCGAGTCGGCGGTTGCGGGGACTGGCCGCTACTTTTCTGACGAGGCAGGCAGCGGGGGATAGGCGGGCGGAGTCGGAGGTGCGCGGGCGGCGGCGGCGATTTTGGTCGGAATCGACCGGCGGCCGGGGACGGGCACTCGACGGGCGAGCAATCTGAAAGGGAATGAAAGCAGTTGGGCGGTTGGCGCGCGGCCGGCTGTTTTACATCTCCTGCACACGAAGATGTATATTTACATCTCGAGGTGTTGTATTTTACATCTTCGAAAGCTGGAGATGTAGTTTTTTTTCATCTACATCATGTGTTGGAGAGGCGTTTTTGGGTTGGAAAGATGCAAGAGTTAGCTATTTTTGTATCTGCTGCTTCTCTAAGTAAGCCGTATTACTGACGGTTGCTTAAAGGATGAACAAATCTTTGCCTTTGAGGAGTGTAGTTAAAGTTTTGAACTTTTTGCAGAGAGAAATGAAAGTTCTGAATTTTAGGTGTTGAAAAAGAAAGGTAAGCAGAAAAGGAGTGAGGTGGCCACCGTGGCTTTGGTTAGAAGTGGACCAGTCGTTACAACTCTCAAGCTCGCAGCTATGGCGGCAAGCCGCGCGTCCTGCTGCTCCGGCCCGTGGACGCGTCCTTCGCCGCCGCGCTGCGCGACCGCTACCGCGTCCTCGACCTGTACGCGCCGGGACAGACCCTCCCGGCCCTGGCCTTCGTCGCCGCGGCCGCCGCCGTGCCGGAGCCCCCGCGCGCCACGGTCGTCTGGCGCGGCGGCTCCATGCGCGTGGACGCCTCGTTCCTCGACGCCGCCCCCTCCCTCCGCTGCGTCGTCAGCACGGCCGCCGGGATCGACCACATCGACCTGGCCGAGTGCGCGCGCCGCGGCGTCGCCGTCGCCAACTCCGGGGAGGTCTACTCCGCCGACGTCGCCGACCACGCCGTCGACCTGCTGCTCGACGTTCTCCGGCGAGTGTCGGCGTCCGAGCGGTACGTCCGGCGCGGGTCCTGGCCGGTGCAGGGGGATTATCCTCTCGGATCTAAGGTCCGGTTACTGAATTTCTCCGCTGTTGATAATTTCCAACATCAACCAATCCAAATCCATTTTGTCGTGCAATCGCGTAGCAGATCTGTAGCAAATTACATCAATTCATCATCAGTGCGCAAACCAACATGCCAAATGATGACAGTTAACTTACAAAATGTGGCAAATACGGTTGTTGCACACAGTAATTTGAATGGTTTCAGAAGGCGTTTTGAAGCAGCATCCTTCGCTGTTCTTGACGGCGTCTAGGAGTCCAGCACCATAGAGGAAGGGTTAGAGAAGAGAACAGACAATACTTATCATCTAAAGATTGGCTTTTTAATAGATTCTCTCTAGTTAAGATTCTGTTATGGACCAGCAACCACAAGAATACATGAATTTTACGAGGTACACAAATTTTCCGCATGGAAATCCCCTATTGAGAGGAAATTCCACAAAATTAACGATGTTATAAAAGGACCGGGAAGGGAAGATATCACAAGGTTCATATAACCGAATCGGCTTATCTGACATATCAGAAAGGGTAATGGTCTGTACTAGGGACAACAGTTCATTCCACATGCTCAGTAGTCTCTCATCAACACATATACAAGACAATTTCAAATTCACACCATCCCATTCCTGGGCCAAAGAATTATCTAGTTCTTCTTCTTATTATTATAATTCAATATATTTTAGTGATTGCATCCAGTATTTGCGCACATCTTCATGGTTGTCATTCAGTAATTGACACCGTGCTGGGCTATGGCGCAAGGGCATGTATTTCTTATTCCTTTTGGCACTAACAAAAATTTAAATAACATTTTCTCTGTTATTTTGATGGTCTCAGCTTGGTGGCAAGCGTGTTGGCATCATCGGCTTGGGGAACATCGGCTCAAGGATTGCAAAGAGGCTTCAAGCTTTTGGCTGCATCATCCACTACAACTCGAGAAAACCAAAGGATTCGGTCTCTTACAAATACTTCACAAATGCTCAGGATCTTGCTGCTAAATCCGACGTGCTCGTTGTTGCGTGCGCACTGAACAAGGCGACGCGGCACATCGTGAACAAGGATGTGCTGGACGCCCTAGGAGAGGGCGGTGTGGTCATCAACATCGGCCGAGGAGCAAACATCGACGAGGAGGAACTGGTCATTGCACTCAGGGAGGGGAAGATAGCAGGCGCGGGCCTTGACGTCTTCGAGCACGAGCCCAAGGTGCCGGCAGAGCTGTTCTCCATGGACAATGTGGTTCTCTCGCCCCACGTGGCGGTGCGGACAGAGGAATCCAGGTCGGACCTGTGTCTGCACACCATTGGCAACCTCGAAGCCTTCTTCTCCGGTCAGCCATTGCTCACCCCAGTGCATGCTGATTCTCTAGCGCAGTGAGCGCAACTTAGCAAAACTGCACCACAGCTTTTTTGGGTGCGTAGTATTTGCAGATGTGTGACACGGTGCCCACTGCTCCATTTACACGGACACGCATTGCAGGAGCCGATAATGGTGAGTCCTCTGCTCACCGTGAAAAAAGAGAAATACAGAACATAGATGAACATGCAAGGCAAGCCACTGCACAAATCAAAAGCAATGGAGTTGCCTTCTAGTACTACTCTCTGCTTGGCCTTCTGTTGCCATTGTACACTTTTTTCACATAAACATTCAGTGCACAAGAAGCAAAATTGTGCAGCATTCCGCTTGGTGGTGAAGTCATGACCATATTATTCCTGCAAATTGCAGTTCATTCAGGCCTATTAATCACAGGAGCACAACAATTGATGATCGCAGAGCAATTCTATCCAACCAATCGTAAGATGTTCTTGTTTCAGAGCTGCACGGGGCTGAGCAATGGCTCCCCTGCGAATTTAGGTTGATCGTGCCGCGGATTGACTCTGGCGAAGAAGTGCTCTACATGAGAAGAGCTCCGACAGCACGTTCGGCTCGTTCTCGAACACGTCCAGGTCGATGACGTCCTCCTATAGGCACCTTGTTGAGATCAGTTTTTGGCACGGAAGAAAACATTATTAAGGTTCCCTCAAATGAAGAAGTGCTCTACATGAGGAAATTCCGTATTGTCAACATGAACATCTTTGAAGTTTGGGTCATCGCCGTCCGATCTCATCTCGAGGGCCGAAGTTATTAGGATTTTACTGTTCACCCGAGCTCATTTGAGTTGAAGCTGAAGCGGGGTAACCCTTTTTCGTCATTTGAGCTGAAGCTAAGATACTTTACGTCCATCGATAGCTTGCTTCATCTGTGCCTTCCATATGTGTAGACACTCCTGTTGTCGCGGGACAAGCACCACAAGCGGCTCGAGCTCACCCCTGGCAGCAGCGATGAACCCAAACACCAAAGCCCGCACACAAGGATCCCAGAGTTCTCGTGGCCACAACGTGGGTGGCTAACAAAATCCTTGAGCTCACCCTTCTCGGTTGCAACTCCGCCGGGATGTTACGATCTCACTTAGTTATAGATCACAATAAACAACTCTCGGAACCACCAGAAACAAATCTCTCAAGTACAAGGAACAACTCTTAGAATCACAAGGAACAACTCGTAGAAAGGAGGGATGCAGAAGAGAGAGGAACAACTCTCAATCATCGTGAACAGATCTGTCAATCACAGAGAACAACTCTCAATCACAAGTTACTACTTGTGTCATCATGGCCACCGTTGCCATCGATGGCGTGTGTCTGTGCTCTAGTGCACATGAAGCGTTTGATTAAACACATACACGAATAATGCCGGACATTTGATTCACCTGGTTGGGTGGCAGGCTCCCCTACCGTTGTCCGCAAACACATATGGACATATCCGACGATGTTTGATGTGTTTGATTTGATGAACCGCTTTGGAGTTGTCCTTACTAGCAAATGCACGCAGACAGGCAGACGAGTGAAATTAGGGAGGGGTCTGGAAAATAAATCAATAATTGGTTTTGGACACGCATGCTGCTTCAGTCTCGAGTCTCCTAGCAGCGGGTGAATACGTTCACACATCTCATCAATCCGAGGAAATATCTGGTGCTCCGGACGATCGGATGTTACGATGATACAGGCTCCTCGGAGCTGTTAGATCTGTCGCGAACTTTCTTGTAAAAAAGCCGCTTGGGAATCCGTAAATTGCACATAAGTCTAGCAGATCCTCAGATGCCGCCCGTTTCCAGATCCAACGGCCCAGCAACCCGTATCACGGGAGCACCTGGGCCTCGGTGTCATTTGATACTCACTCTAATTATTAATTTTAGTGCTACTGCCGAACCCCGAGCTGGCCAGCACTGCAACATATACTGAGCACACGTACGGAAGTGTCGTCCATGGTGGATCTGGGATGCACGCACGAGAGACAGAGCACATGCACGTACACGTACGTACGCACGGTCGAGATTCATTTCATCCGGGTGGGTCCAGTGACGAGGTGGAAGTTTGAATTCGTATTCCGCAATGATGATGATCGGCTTGATCGACGAGGAGAGTGTAGCTCCCTCCATGGGTCGGCCGGCCCGGTCCGTTCGCGCGTTTCTCCTCCGTCGTTCTCGCTCGCTTGTCGCCGGCCGACGACACAGGAGACAGGAGCAGCCGAGCCACATTGCGCTTGTCAGAGAGACTTTACTGGCCGGGACCGATACTGTATGCGAATCATGATCATGCCTAAATAATCTATTCTATGACTGGATACCTTAAATTAGAAATCTCAAATCCATACAATTACATGCAACGTAAATTAATCTTTAATTGGAGCTCATCCGGCTTCGTCGTGCCCATGTCTGACGGCCGATTGCGATCCCTAGAGTGTTGGTCCGGTCGCCGGCGAGGTAGAGTAGGATATGGGACACAAGCCGGCTTACGGGACTCGAGGCGCCGCTGTTTGCCATGCCCTACTCTTCCTCGTCGGAGCCTGGAACCCTGACGGTGTCGTTTGACGTCAGATCGATGATGGATCCGTCCTGAGACGAGCCGACGACATCCACCATGACACGGTTGCGGCGCTTGGACTGGTGCACCATACGGGTGTCGAAGAATGCAACTTCGCCTTGCCAACATGCACCGCCGCGAGGTCTGTCTGCGCCTCCAGCGCCCGTTGCCTCGCGCGGCGGGCACGCCGTGCCATGTTTGCATCGGACAACGCCCATCGTGCATCCTCCGCCTCGGCACGCCAACGGAGGGGTTGCGTGTCCGCCACCATGTTCGGATGCCAAACGGATCCATGCGTCATTTGGGCGGTCACCGGAAGGAGACAGAACGCTGCTGTGGGGCGGCCTCCTCCCGGAAGCGGTAGACGCAAGCCTGACGGACATCTCCTCCTCGGAGCCACGTGCGATGAACTCGAGTTCGACGGATCTAAAGGTGCAGGACTCGGATCCGCTGCCCGTCATGCCGGAGAAGGCCAGAGATCACCGGACGGGAGCTTGGGTGATGGAGTGGAGTGGCTAGGGTTTGTTCCAGGGAGGGGATGGGGATGAATATATGCAAGGTCGGTGGGGCCATCGTGGGCCGGAACCGATGTGGTGGACGCGCCTGGTTGCGCCTGGGCCTCCCATATCCGTCCCATATTTGGGCTGAAGATGGGTGCCGGTCAGCCAAGAAGTTTGAGGCCGGTTTTGAACGTCCGTCTGGGTTTTCCTGACGGGTCACTGACCAGGCCATCCATCCGGACGTATGAGGGGGGTTTGAGACGCCCAGTTGTAGATACCAGATTGGTCCGCTATGTCATACTACCACATCACCAATCCCGGCTGGGAGCGGCCAGGTCCATTATTTCCATACATTCACCTTGTTGCACATCCATATCATGTACTCCATCCATTTTTTATACAAGACCACTTCATATTTTATGTCTAACCTGATCATTAATTTTATCAACAAAATATTAGTTATATGCCGCAAAAAATATGCCATCGGATACATATTTCAACGAACTTTCTGATGATGTATTTTTTATGACATATAGCTCATATTTTGTTAACTAAAATTATAAGTTAAAGTTTGACCAGAAAAACAAAGTGGCCTTGTATATAAAAAAGGAAGGGATTAATTTATTTTGTTTAAAGTCTTCAATGATTTATGTTGCTAGATTTTTTCCATATAAAGCAGTGCTGGTGAATTTGATTATTCTCTTCATTGTCCAGTGATAACTTGTGCTCTGAATGCTTTGAGAAACATGTGTCGTGCTTTGTTGTTGATTTATATTATTGTGCCTTAAACTTTTGTGTTTCACATAATTTTTATTTGACAAAACATGCTTCACAATTAAATATACATGTAAATTCCATGTATATCTAAGTTGTAACCGTTAAGCATTTGGTATATCATTTACTCCCTCCGGTCCTTCCACCTCCTCAGTACGGACGAGATTCAGTGTGTATGCTATTTCTGGTTAGCAGATGTTTACTTGATAATGTTGTTACATCATCTTTACCAAATTGCAATTTTGAAAACTTCTTTTGATGAACTAAAAAATGCAAAATCTTAAGGAAATTAATGTATGTAGTTTTTTTTTTTTTGAGCTAGGAGAGACAGCAGGCAAGTGGCTGAAACTAATATCATAAAGCGAGGATGATGTTTTATCCTTTACAATCAAGAGCATGAGCTATTTCTGAGGTCACCAGTCATCGCGTTTTCGACTGACAAGATTGCTGAGTTGTGTTTGATTCTTTTGGGCCTCACCATGGACTATGATAGGCTGTCAAAGCGCGATTGCTTGACAAAAGTGGACTACTTGAGTATATCTTATTGTTTCTTTTTCATAAAATATCTCACCGTTTTGACTATCCAACGCTTCTATTACAAACCTCATACGGCAGAATACAGTACAAACTTGGGTGTAGCAGCAATACTAGTAGATTTTTTCATGACCAAGATAAATGGAGAACGAGTGATCATGCGCTGGCCTAGGCAGTGATGGGGACGCTATGGAGGACGACCGTCTCCACGGTGAGGCCGGGGCCGAAGCCGAAGAGAACGCCCCAGTCCATTCCCTCTCCAGTCGTGGTGTGGCCATCCTCGGCGGAGCGTTTGCGCATTTCGTCCATGATGAAGAGCACGCAGGCGCTTGACATGTTGCCATATTCGGAGAGGACATGTCTGGTGGCGCGCATCCGTTCCTTGTTCAGGTTTACCTTGGCCTCCACCATGTCAAGGATTGCTGGACCGCCAGGGTGGGCTATCCAGAAGACGGAGTTCCAGTCGTCGATGCCCAATGGCTTGAAGGCGTCCTCTAGGGCGCGCTCGATGTTCTTGGAGATGAGACCAGGCACATCCTTGAGGAGGTGGAAGGTGAGGCCGACCTCCCGGAGGTGGCCGTCGATGGCGCCCTCTGAGTCCGGCAGAATCGTCTGGCTCGCGGACACCAGCTGAAACAGGGGGCGCTCGACGGACTCGTCGGGGTCTGCGCCGATGATCACCGCAGCCGCACCGTCGCCGAAGAGCGCTGGCCTACCAGCGAGTCGAGGTGGGACTCGTGCGGGCCGCGGAAGGTGACCGCGGTGATCTCCGAGCAGACCACGAGCACGCGCGCGCCACGGTTGTTCTCGGCGAGGTCCTTGGCGAGGCGAAGCACCGTGCCGCCGGCGAAGCAGCCCTGCTGGTACATCATGAGGCGCTTCACGGAGGGGCGCAGGCCGAGCATCTTGGTGAGCTGGTAGTCGGCGCCCGGCATGTCCACGCCCGAGGTGGTGCAGAAGACAAGGTGGGTGATCTTGGACCGTGGCTGGCCCCACTCCTTGATCGCCTTCTGCGCCGCCACCTTCCCGAGCTTCGGGACCTCCACGACGACGATGTCCTGGCGCGCGTCGAGGGACGGCGCCATGTAGGCGCACATGTTGGGGTTGTCCTGCAGGATCTCCTCCGTGAGGTGCATGTACCTCTTCCTGATCTGCGACTTGTCACCTGGAATGAGGATTTGTTTGTTTGTCAGGTCGCGTGTTCGTCCGAGAAAAGGCAAAAGAGATGGCAAAGAAGAATGTAATATTGAAATTCATTGTGTTTACACATCCTCTTGAACTTCTCCTTGAGGTCGGCCATGTGGTCGCTCTTGGTGACCTTGAAGTAGTAGTCCGGGTAGTCGGCCTGGTACACGTAGTTGGCCGGCGTCGCCGTGCCGATCGCAAGCACCGTGGCCGGCCCCTCCGCCCGCTGCGCCTTCCTCACCTCCTCCACCGTCATCGTCGCCGCCGCCATTGATCTCTACCTCTACGTACGTACTCCTACCAGCGGCCGACGACTAGCTAGCTCAGCAGTGGCCGGCTGGAGACTCTGTGTGACGTCTAAGGTGAGTGTGACAGATCGATGCTGGCCGTACTGGTTGGGTGTGGTGGTACGAGTGTGGGGAGATGGATATATACTCCTAGGCGGGAAGGGTTGGTAGGGCGACGGGGGAAGTGATTTGGTCACTTGGACGGGAGGATGGAGGGCCACGAGTGCCGGGGGTAGGAGATGCATGGATGGACGGACGGACGGACACGCCGATACCCAACCAATCAGGCCCAATGGGAGTTTGTTGCACGCACTCGTGTGCTGAATCTGTCCAGTCAATTATGTGCTTGAACCGGTCAGCTATATTTGTTTTTGCGAGGAAAAGGAAATTCATTTATCAAGCGGCGGCCAAGTCTGCATTACAAAGGTCAGATACCTCATCCGGTCCTGAACGAAGCCACAATGCGGTGTGCTTTTTTATTCTACCATAGTTTGCTAAAAAGTGACTTACAATGTTTTGTTCTCGCCTCACTTGCTTGACTATGAATTCCCTCTGCTCCTGGAGAAGCAACGCTTTGATTTCCTGCACCACCATCATGTATGCAGATCTGTCCTCTCCCTGTTCGGTGGTCATCTTGACCAATTCTGAACAATCTGAATGAATCACAATAGGCAAAGATGACCATTGGATAGCTAATGAGACGCCTTCCAAGCATGCAGCAATTTCAGATTCCAAAGGCGACACACAGTGTCGTAGCTCTCGACAAGAAGAGAAAATAATAGAGCCATGATCATCTCTTAACACCATCCGTGCACCTGTTGTGCCATCCTCTTGGGAGTAGGAGCCATCAACGCTCAACACCACCCAGCCCGCTGGAGGAGGCTCCCAAGCTAGCTTCTTCTTATCCCCACGTACATGTGATAATGTACTGTATTTGCTTTGTCCAGTGCCCATTTTTCCTTTGACGTGGTCAGCTAGTGGATCAGCCTGCAAGGCTAGCAGGGAAGTAATATAGCTAGAGAGGAATCGGGTCGACACCTCGACGGGTGGCGGCCGTTTGTTGTGGACGATCTCGTTCCGCACATGCCAACATCTCCATAACGTCATGAGCATGAACAAGCGTCTCTCTTCTGACAGCTCTGACAGCACATGGAGGAGCCACTCCGACCCTGTGTTCACCAGCCGTCGGACATCCGGAAGATCCCAATGTTTCCCCATTGATCTCCACAACGCGACCGCTCGAGGGCACCTACAGAGAGCATGGAATGTGTCCTCCGGTTCGGTGGCACACAAAGGGCACAAATTAGAAACTTCAAGTTTACGACTTTTCTTATTATTCGTGTGCTGATCTGTCCAGTCAATTATGTGCTTGAACCGGTCAGCTATATATTGCCACATCTAGCTAGCTAATAGCTACCCCTCAAATAAAATCTAGCTAAGTAATAGGTCGGGGAGTAGGTAGGCAGAAAATGTGGCCAGTATGAGTTTTTGATACGAACACGGATGATGCTACTTTGCGGTTGTCCATGATACTTTGTCGCATGTCAATGGAGTAAAGATGAAGGATATTTGTGTTCCAAATTATTTTCAGTACTTGACTGAAGCTGACGAAGAGGTCCAAGCATTTGTAGATGTTATCTGCATGCATGCTAATGTATTTTTTTGCACAATAATGAGGTAGGCCAAGAAATTAAACATCCAGTGGCTCAGGACCAATGGGAATTGTTTCAGGATTTGACATGCTTGCAGCGATGCAAGAAATAAAGGTAAACAAACATGCAATTGAGACCAGATTAGGATTCATAACAATGTAAATCACATGGTGATGTGAACTAGATTATTGACTCTAGTGCAAGTGGGAGACTGTTGGAAATATGCCCTAGAGGCAATAATAAATTGGTTATTATTATATTTCCTTGTTCGTGATAATCGTTTATTATCCATGCTATAATTCTATTGATTGGAAACTCAAATACATGTGTGGGTACATAGACAACACTGTGTCCCTAGTATGCCTCTAGTTAACTAGTTCGTTGATCAAAGATGGTCAAGGTTTCCTGGCCATAGACATGAGATGTCATTTGATAACGGGATCACATCATTAGGAGAATGATGTGATGGACAAGACCCAAACTATAAACATACCATATGATCGTGTCAGTTTATTGCTATAGTTTTCTGCATGTCAAGTATCTGTTCCTATGACCATGAGATCATGCAACTCACTGACACCGGAGGAATACCTTGTGTGTATCAAATGTCACAACGTAACTGGGTGACTATAAAGATGCTCTACAGGTATCTCCGAGGGTGTCTGTTGAGTGGGCATGGATCAAGACTGGGATTTGTTACTCCGTGTGACGGAGAGGTATCTCAGGGCCCACTCGGTAATACAACATCACAATAAGCCTTGCAAGCAATGTGACTAAGTGTTAGCCACGGGATCTTGTATTACGGAACGAGTAAAGAGACTTGCCGGTAACGAGATTGAACTAGGTATAGAGATACCGACGATCGAATCTCGGGCAAGTAACATACCGAAGAACAAAGGGAACATCATACGGGATTAACTGAATCCTTGACATAGAGGTTCAACCGATAAAGATCTTCATAGAATATGTAGGAACCAATATGGGCATCCAGGTCCCGCTATTGGTTATTCACCGTAAAGGTGTCTCGGTCATGTCTACATAGTTCTCGAACCTGCAGGGTCTGCACACTTAAAGTTCGGTGACGTTTCGGTATAGTAGAGTTATGTATGGTGGTGACTGAAGGTTGTTCGGAGTCCCGGATGAGATCCTGGACGTCACGAGGAGCTCCGGAATGGTCCGGAGGTAAAGATTGATATATAGGAAGTCCCGTTTTGGTCACCGGAAAAGTTTCGGGTATTTCGGTAGTGTACCGGGAGTGCCGGGAGGGATACCGGGGACCATCGGGAGGGGTGTCTCGACCCAAAGGGCCTCATGGGCTGTGGGAGGAGTCAAGCCAGCCCTTAGTGGGCTGGCCGAGCCCCCCACTAAGGCCCATGCGGCTAGGGGTGGGAAAAACCCAAAGGGGGAAAGGTGGAAAGGGTTTCCAAGTGGAGAGGAGGAATCCTACTCCTAATAGGATTGGAGTAGGACTCCTCCACCTCCAATTTCGGCCAGCCCTTGAAGGTTTGAGGCTTCCTCCTCCCCTCCCTTCCTCCTATATATACTAGAGGATTTAGAGGGGAGAGCTAACCCTAATTGCCACATGCTCCCTCTACTTCCTCTAGATCATTTTCTCCTTTAGTCTAGTTTCGGCGGTGCTTAGGCGAAGCCCTGCCGGAATAGTTCCACCACCACCGCCGCCGCGCCGTCGCGCTGCCGGAGAACTCATCTACCTCTCCGCCCCCTCTTGCTGGATCAAGAAGGCGGAGATCGTCATCGAGCTGTACGTGTGCTGAACGCGGAGGTGTCGTCCGTTCGGCGCTAGATCGGAAGGACCGTGATCAGGATCGCGAGACGATTCTTGATTTGATCGCGGGACGGATCGTGATGGGATCGCGGGACGGATCGTGATTGGATCGCGAGATAGATCGTGATGGGATCGCGGGACGCTCGACGATTTGGATCGCGAAGACGTTCGACTACATCAACCGCGTTTCTTAACGCTTCCCGCTTAGCGATCTACAAGGGTATGTAGATCCACTCTCCCTTTCGTAGATGCTCATCACCATGGATAGATCTTGCGTGTGCGTAGGAATTTTTTTGTTTCCCATGCAACGTTCCCCAACACCATCCACGCGCCACCCCCTTTGGCAGATCTTGTCGGCGGCCATGCCGCGCCCGTCGCCATTAAAGGCTGCACCGCTCCACCGCGCAAGCGGCATGGCAATGTCATTGTCCAGGGCGGTGCTCCCGCCGGCCCCGCCATGTAGGCACGTCCGCCCCGCCGCCTCCGATGCGAATTCGGTCCGGCAACCGTCGGCGAAGAAGGGGAAGGCTTTCGGTGTGAAATGCAAGGAGCTCGCGGGGAAAGTTGCCCCGATTGCTCCGGCAAGAGCTTCCCCAAGCACTTCCAGCGATGGCGCTGCTGCCGCCCCCGAGGTGTTCGACGGAATGGGCGCAAGGTATGATTCTTTGATTTCCCGCACTTCTTTCATTTGAGTTCATTCCATTTGTATGTGACACGTCGAGCGCAATTGTAGCGCCAGTATCCATCACGCGACGGCCGACTTCGTGCAAATCTTGAACGACAACACCGTCGACATCGATCAAACACCGATCGGTGAGTACGGCTACAACGATATGGATGGTGGCGTGCACGGTCACGGGGGAGAAGATGATGTGGAGGAGATTGACGAGGGGGTGTACGACGAAACGCAAGCAAAACGCGCAATATCGAAGAACTACACTCCATTGGAAGACAAAATTTTGATCAAGGCTTGGGAGTCGGTGTCTCTTGATGCGTGCGCCGGCACCGACCAAACCGCAAAGCGGTATTTGCAATGGACCGAGGATCAATTCTTCCGCATGATGGCAAAGTATCCTAACAGGACACCACACACCTTTCGTTCTCTTCTAGGTCGTTGGGACGTCATCAAGCCGATATGTAGCCGTTGGGTTGCTTGCTTGACGCAAGTGCGCAGTGCACCTCCAAGTGGTGTCGTTGAAACCGACTATGTGAGTTCGTTTTCATGTCCCAAGCACAAATCTTTTGTACAACTCGGAGCGGTTGCACAATTTGACATTGTTTCCATTTTATAGGACAAAATTGCGCAAGAAAGGTACAAGGACATGGAAGCTTCATGCAAAAAGGCATTTCAACTAGAGCATTGTTGGGAACTTTCTCAAAGATAGTGAGAAGTGGAAGGTGATTGAGAAAGAATCCCCACCGAAGAGAGGTGCCCTCACCAAGATGGATGATGATGATGATGAAGAGGACAATGGCTCAAGAAACAAGAACAAGCCTGATGGAAACAAGAAGGCCAAGGACAAGATCAAGAAAGAAGCAAAGGCTTCAAGCTTGCGGGACAAGCTAGATCACATGGTCATGTCCAATGAGATTTTAGTGATAAAGACATTGGAGGCAAAAAAAAAAAGAGTTGGCCGAGAAGAAGACTCAAGAGAAGCAAGAGAAGTGACAATTACTCAAGGAGGAGACCGACCGCAAGGCCGCCATTGAGGAGAGAAGAGCCAAGGCCGAGGAGGACAAAGCCATGGCCAAACTCCTTCAAGAGGAGAAAAAGATCATGATGATGAATCGAAATGAGATGGACGAGGTCACCAAAGAATGGCATGACATGGCATGGTTGGAGATCTTGGAGAGGAGGAGGCAAGCCGGAAGAGGCCATGCGGTGCCAAGGTTCGGTGAGCATGGTGGTTCGGCAAGTGGTGGTGGCAATGGTGGCGGTCAAGATTTCATCTTGTGATGATGATGATGATGGAGTGACGACTGATGGTGTGGTGGTGTCAAGATCATGTTTGAATTCTCGGCATTTATGTTTTATTTGCTCAAAATCATGGTCAATTGATTTGTGTGCTTTTACAGTATGCGGGGCCGAAATCGGCGGCGGCGGAACAGAGCCCGCAAACCCGAACGGTAAAAGAGAATATCGGCCCTTAAAACACGATTTTCTCCACTCTTATCCCGTTTTTAAGGGTCGTGATTTTAAGGGGTCTGCTAGAGATGATCTAATCAAGCCTTCTGGTGCTACTGCCGAACCCCGAGCTGGCCAGCACTGCAACATATGCTGAGCACACGCACGTGCAGTGTACTCCCATGGTGGATCTGGGATGCACGAACGAGAGACAGAGCACATGCACGTACATGTACGTACGCACGGCCGGTCGAGATTCATTTCATCCCACTGGGTCCTGTGACGAGCTGGAAGTTTGAATTCGTTTTTTTTTTAGGGGGAAGTTTGAATTCGTATTCCGCAATGATGATGATCGACTGGATCAACGAGGTGTAGGCTTCCTCCATGGGCCGGCCGGCCCGGTCCGTACGCGCGTTTCTCCTCCGTCGTTCTCGCTCGCTTGTCGCCCGCCGATGACACAGGAGACAGGAGCAGCCGAGCCATGTTGCGCTTGCCAGAGTGACTTTACTGGCCGGGACCGATACTGCATGCCAAAGCCATGCATCGATCTACCTACCTTCCTATCCACACAGACTCTGTAACCGCATTGGTCGGTTGTGTCTCGTTCCTAAATACTAGTATAAGCCCTTTTAGAGATTTTATATATACACAACAAAACGAATGAATCTGCATTTTAAAATATGTCTATATACATTTGAATGTTGTCCGTATTAAAATCTCTATAACGGTTTATATTTAGAAAGAAGGGAGCACTACATTACAAATCCCGACTCAGACCGACGACCGGGTCTGTTATTTCCATACCTTCACCTTGCTATTCTCCTTGTTGTACATCCATATCATCTTTTTTTAGGCAACATCCATATCATCTACTCCCTCCATTTTTGTATACAAAACCACTTCATATTTTTTATGTTTAACTTGATCATTAATTTTACAACAAAATATTAGTTATATGCCGCAAGTGATATGCCATCGGATACACATTTCAAAGAACTTTATGATATTATTTTTATGACATATAGCCCATATTTTATTGACCAAAATTATAAGAAGTTTGACAAAAAAAAAAGAATTGGCCTTGTATACAAAAATGGAGGGAGTAATTTATTTTGTTTGAAGTCTTCAATGATTTATGTTGTTAGATGCTTTCCATATACAGTAGTGGCCAGTGAATTGATTATTGTCTTCATTGTGCAGTGAAAACTTGTGCTCTGAATGCTTTGAGAAACAAGTTTCGTGCTCTGTTGTTGATTTATATTAATGTGCATTAACCCTTTGTGTTTTGGCTAGATAATTTTTAGTTGAAAAACATGCTTCATAATTTAATATACCTGTAAATTCCATGTATAACTAAGTTGTAACTGCTTGAGCATTTGGTATATCATTTACAAATGGTTCTGGAATGCGTAAGCCAATAGATGACTAAGTTGTAACTAAGTTTCAAGAGGAGATATACCTGTAAATTCTATAATACGTAAGCCAATAGATATCTGATACAATGAAGTTTCAAGAGTAGGTATATGAATTGCTACTGGTGCTTGCAATAGTTTGTTCTGCAGATCTGAATCTCTAAGTATCATACATATAGAACAAGATTAATTGTTGCTAAATGGGAAAGCATGCATCAGTCCCCAACAAACAAAGAACCAATAAAACTAATTCTGCATCGGATGCTCCTAGAGGCGGGCCGGTTCTATTCATCTGTATGTGGGACGACCGATATGTTTTACTACGACATTCTGTTATTATTGTTATCACACTTAGTTTCAGTACGCACGAGATTCTGTGTGCGTGCCATTTCTTTTTAGCAGATGTTTACATGATAATGTTGTTACATCATCGTTACCAAATTGAAATTTTGAAAACTTCTTTTTATAAACTAAAACATGCAAAATCTTAAATAAGCAAACTAATGTATGCAGATTTTTCTTTTCAGTTTGAGGAGAGGAAGCAGCCAAGTGGCTGAAACTAATATCATAACTTCCGGCAAAATAATAACAATATCATAACAAGCAAGGATGATGTTTTATCCTTTACGGTGACGAGCATGAGCTATTTCTGAGCTCACCGGTCACCGTGTTCTGGACTGACAAAATTGCAGGGTTGTGCTTGATTCTTTTGGGCCTCACCGTGGACTATGATAGGTTCTCAAAGTGCGATTTCTTGACAAAAGTGCACTACTGGACTATACCTTATTGTTTCTTTTCCATAAAATATCTCACTGTTGTTTTAGCCTATCCAACGCTTCTAGTACAAACCAAACATGGTAGAATACAATGCAAACTTCGGTGTAGCAACACTAATAGAGTTTTCCATGAAGAAGATAAATGGAGAGTGACCGATCATGCACTGGCCTCGGCAGTGATGGGGACGCTATGGAGGACGACCGTCTCCACGGTGGGGCCGGGGCCGAAGCCGAAGAGAACGCCCCAGTCCATTCCCTCGCCAGTTGTGGTGTGGCCATCCTCGGCGGAGCGTTTGCGCATTTCGTCCATGATGAAGAGTACGCAGGCGCTTGACATGTTGCCATATTCGGAGAGGACATGTCTGGTGGCGCGCATCCGTTCCTTGTTCAGGTTTACCTTGGCCTCCACCATGTCAAGGATTGCTGGACCGCCGGGGTGGGCTATCCAGAAGACAGAGTTCCAGTCGTCGATGCCCAATGGCTTGAAGGCGTCCTCTAGGGCGTGCTCGATGTTCTTGGAGATGAGCCCAGGCACATCCTTGAGGAGGTGGAAGGTGAGGCCGACCTCCCGGAGGTGGCCGTCGATGGCGCCCTCTGAGTCCGGCAGAATAGTCTGGCTCGCAGACACCAACTGGAACAGGAGGCGCTCGACGGACTCATCGGGGTCTGCGCCGATGATCACCGCGGCCGCACCATCGCCAAAAGCGCCTGGCCTACCAGCGAGTCGAGGTGAGACTCGTGCGGGCCGCGGAAGGTCACCGCGGTGATCTCCGAGCAGACCACCAGCACGCGCGCGCCGCGGTTGTTCTCGGCGAGGTCTTTGGCCAGGCAAAGCACCGTGCCGCTGGCGAAGCAGCCCTGCTGATACATCATGAGGCGCTTGACTCAAGCCGGCAATGGTTAACCGTTACCCGCGTCCCCACGTGAAATTAATCTATTAGGGGACGGGGATATGCTTGTTGTCATACCCACGGGGAAGCTATTGGGTGAATTACCTTACCCAGCGGGTAAACGGGGATGGGGACGACATGTCATTACCCATACCAGATACCCGGCTTACCTCAATATGCCAATACATGACCTAACTACACCAAAACCTAACCTAGCCTCCCTCAGTCCCTCTCCCTCCCGCGGCCGCCACTCTCCCTCTCCCTCCCGCACCCGTAGTCCCCCTCCCCCCGCAGCCGCCACTCTCCCTCTCCCTCCCGCTGTCCCGCACCCGCAGTCCCCCTCCCCTCGCAGCCGCCACTCTCCCTCCCGATCCAGACTTCCCTAGCCGCCAGCGGCCAGCCACATCTCCGGTGCCGCCCTGATCCGCAGCAACCTCCGGCGCCGCCCTGCACTGCCGCAGCCTCTGGCGCCATCGCATCCTGTGGTCAATGTTGTTGTTTGTTCAGCTAAAATGCTGCTGTTTTTGGGTTGTTTGCGGGTGTGGGTTTCCCCGTGGGGATGATATGCCCGACGGGGACGGGGATAGGAAAATTTCTCTCCCCACGGACGGGGATGGGGATGGGGATGGGGATGAGATGGTATCATGGGCATGGGTATGGGAGGGCAATACCCGGTTGGGTATTCCCCATTGCCAGGTTGACGCTTGACGAACGGGCGCAGGCCGAGCATCTTGGTGAGCTGGTAGTCGGCGCCCGGCATGTCCACGCCAGACGTGGTGCAGAAGACAAGGTGGGTGATCTTAGACCGCGGCTGGCCCCACTCCTTGATCGCCTTCTGTGCCGCCGCCTTCCCGAGCTTGGGGACCTCCACGACGACGATGTCCTGGCGCGCGTCCAGGGATGGCGCCATGTAGGCGCACATGTTGGGGTTGTCCTGCAGGATCTCCTCCGTCAGGTGCATGTACCTCTTCCTAATCTGCGACTTGCATGTCACCTGAAATGAAATGAAGCATTGTTTGTTAGGTCGCGTGTCCATCCGAGAAGGCAGAAGAGACGGCAAAGAAGAATGGAATGGAATGGAATTCATTGAGCTTACACATCCTCTTGAACTTGTCCTTGAGGTCGGCCATGTGGTCGCTCTTGGTGACCTTGAAGTAGTAGTTCGGGTAGTCGGCCTGGTACACGCAGTTCGCCGGCGTCGCCGTGCCGATCGCGAGCACCGTGGCCGGTCCCTCCGCCCGCTGCGCCTTCCTCACCTCCTCCATACGCCTGGGCATGGGCAGCCCGGCCCGGCCGGCCCGAAAATCCCGGGCCGGGCCGGGCCTGATCGTACCATCGGGCCGGGCTCGGGCCTGGAAAGTGAGCCCGAAGAAAAGACCGGGCCGGGCTCGGGCTTGTGAAATGCAATTTTTAAGCCTAGATCGGGCCGGACTGGCCGGGCTTTGCAGTTTCGGGCCGGGTTCGGGCCCGATTTGTTAGGCCCGACGGCCGGGCCGGGCAAGGCTCGGGCCTGAGTTTGCCCGTTCGGGCTTTTGTAAGCCCGGCCCGAAACCCGGCCCGGCCCGGGCTATGCCCAGGTTTACTCCTCCACCATCATCGTCGCCGCCATCGATCTCTACCTCTACGTACGTACCACCGTCGACTAGCTAGCTCAGGCTCAGCAGTGGCTGGCTGGCTGCGAGATCGAGGCTGTGTGCTGCCGGTACTGGTGCGGTGTGGTGATACGAGTGTGGGGAAAGGGATATATAGGCGGGAAGGGTTGGTAAGGTAAAGCTGATCGAGGCTGTCCTCCACCGTCACCGTATTTGGTCAGTTGGACGGGCGGATGGATGGCCACGAATGCATGGATGGACATGTCGATACCCAACCAATCAGACCGAATGGGAGTTTTTTTTTGAACCGGAACAAACATTCCATTACTGAACCCGCGCAGCAATATCGCTGGCGACCAGCACCAACACAAAGTCTGGAGCCTGCTCGATCCAGGAAAGATCAGCAGCTCCCGCCCTGAAGCCAAAAGCGGCTAGTTCGTGGGCCACCTTATTACAATCTCTTTTACAAAAAGTGAAACTAAAAGACTCGAAGTTCGCATGACAAATACTACACGTATCGCGCAGAAGAACGCCGATCGTGGCCCGATCATAATCCTCAGAGTTCAGGGCTTGGACAAGGACCTTGGAATCAGACTCGAGAACCACTCTGTGTAAGCCAAACTCAGCACTCGCCTCTGTTGCCCTCAAACAAGCCGTCGCCTCGGCATGCAGAGGTCCAGAGATGTGCTGCATAGATCCGGCTCTAGCCGCCAAGAACTGACCCTGATCTGTACGGAAGACACATCCCCAGGCTCCCTGTCCAGTATCCGCATAAAAGGCAGCATCAAAGTTAACTTTGACAAAATCAGCAGGCGGCCGCTGCCACGTTTCCTTCACTGGATTAGTGCCTTGCTTGGCCTGAACAATTGTCTGACTGAAATCCTGAATATGCTGACGGATGGCATAGCAAATGTTCTCAGTGCTTCTCACCTGTTCCCCGGCATTTGCTTTATTTCTCGCCGTCCACCATTCCCATAGCAGAACCAGTGCCATGTCGCGCTGCTGGCGTTCAAGGCTCCAGATATGATCAAGCACCTCCATAGGCCCTGTACATTGCAGCAAAGCTAGTCTCACTTCTTCCATATTCAGAGATCTCCACAGGTGCTTCACCATTTTGCATTTGATAAATAAATGACCACCATCTTCATCCAAACGACTACAAACCGGGCATCTAGTGTCCAAGTCCACTCTCTTACGCTTTATATTCAGACGAAGAGGGAGGCTATTATGTGCAAATCTCCACAAAAAAATGCATACCTTCCCCGGCATATCCAGGTTCCACAATCGCTTCCATTCCTCCTGGCCATTAGCAGTAGTACCCGATGGCCCTGCATCAGCCCCCGTGCGAGCATCTTTCAGTCGTACAGCAAGGTGGTATGCCCCTTTTATGGTGAACTTTCCTGTCGGATCAAAGTGCCATGCAACCTGGTCCTCCATGTCTGGCCTCACCGGGATGGCCAATATATCACGCACATCAGATTCAGAAAACAAGTCCCTTACGAGTTGTTCATCCCAAGACTCGGATATCGGATCAAGAAGTTCAGAGACGCGCGTGACTATGCCATTCCCTCTGACAGTGGTTGGTTTCCTTGTGTCGCCCCTGGGAATCCAGGGGTCTTCCCAAACTTTAATGTTGTCACCAGATCCAACACGCCAGACAATGCCCTCCTTGAGGAGCTGGATTCCTTTTAAAATGCTTCTCCAGGTATAGGAAATGCCCTCTTTTGCTTGCGCCTCAAGAACTGATGTGGTCGGATAATACCGAGCCTTTAACACCTGAGCAAAGAGAGTATCTGGGGCTTCAAGGAGTCGCCACCCCTGCCTCGAGAGCATTGCCAGATTAAACAAGTGGAGGTCTCTAAAGCCCAGACCACCATCCTTTTTTGCCTTTGTCATTTTCTCCCAGCTTATCCAGTGACATCGACTCTTGTCTTGCTGACTCCACCAGTACCGAGCAATTAGTGCACTGATCTCTTCGCAAAGTTGCTTAGTGAGATCGAAGCACGACATTGCATAGGTGGGGATCGCTTGTGCTACAGCCTTGATCAACACCTCTTTCCCAGCCTTCGACAGTAGTTTTTCTTTCCATCCTTGAATACGTTGCCAAATTTTCTGTTTCAGATACTCGAACTCCTTGGTTCTAGAGGCTCCAATATGCACCGGCAAGCCCAGGTATCGTTGATTGAAAGACTCCGCTGCAATGCCGAGACCAGCCAGTATTGTCGCCCGAGTAGCTGCACTTGTTCCTTTACTGAACATGGCCGTTGTCTTATCTTTATTTATCATTTGGCCCGATTGGTCCTCATAAAGCGCCAGAATCTGCTGAAGTTTTGCCACACCCTCTACAGTCGCCTTCATAACGATAAGCGAGTCGTCGGCAAAGAAGAGGTGGTTAATTTTTGGGGCTCCTCCACAAATCTGCACTCCTTGGATAGTGCCCTCTTGCTCAGCATGGTGCAACATAGCAGAGAACGCTTCTGCACATATAATGAAGAGGTAGGGGGATAAAGGGTCCCCCTGCCGAAGACCTCTTTCGGGCACAATCACATCCGACAGGTTTCTATTGATTTTCACCCTGTAGGATACAGATCGGACACACTTCATTATGGTATGCACCCATTGTTCAGCAAACCCCATCTTGAGCATAACTCTTTCTAGAAAACACCACTCGACGCGATCATAGGCCTTACTCATATCGAGCTTCACTGCCACCAAGCCTTTTCTGCCACCCTTCTTTTTATGCATCAAGTGTGTTATTTCATAGGCAAGGAGAACGTTGTCCGTGATCATCCTTCCTGGTACGAAAGCCGACTGGGTTGGCGATATAATCTTCGGCAGGATCTCCTTCAACCTATTCGCCAAAACCTTTGAAATCAGCTTATACAAAACGTTGCAAAGGCTTATGGGTCTGAACTCCGTGACCTTTTCTGGATTCTTCACTTTGGGGATCAGTACAATGGTAGTTTCATTCCACCCCATAGGCATAGGCCCGCCATTGAGTACTGCCAAGACCTCTGCTTTCACCTTGCTTCCAACTAGCTCCCAGAAACGCTTATAAAAAATAGCGGCATGCCGTCGGGCCCAGGTGCTTTTAGATCACCAATAGAATTGAGAGCCTCCCTTACCTCTATTTCGATGAATTCACGGGTTAGACGGGTATTCATTTCATGTGTAACAGAAGCATGCATATGTGATAACACCGCGTCGTTAGCAAGACCTGCAGAAGACATGAACAAACTTTTGTAGTGATTAGTAATAAGGTTTCCTATCTCCTCTTCTCCCTCCACTACATCACCCCCATCCTTCTTTAGTTTCTTGATTGAATTCACCCTCTTCCTCTCCCTAGCATGGGCATGGAAAAAATCAGTGTTTTTGTCACCTTTGTGTAGCCAATTCACATGAGCCCTCTGCCGCCAATATAAATTGTATTGGTCTTCCAGCCTACTTAACTTAAACCGCAGAAGGTGCTCCCTGTTTATTTGCTGCTGATTTAGACACCCACGCCTGCACATCTCCAACTCCTTTTTTGCCTTCTTTATTCTCCCTTTGAGCTCTCCCAACACCTCTCGGTCCCATTTAGTTAGCTCCCCTCCAACTTTGGCGAGCCTCTCCCAAACTGAACCTCTCCCCTCCTCAAAAGCTGCATTCCACGCCTCCTCAACTACCTTAGCACACTCATCCTCCATCAGCCATCTTGCCTCAAAACGGAAAATCCCATCCCCTTTGCCTTCACTCCCTTCAGGACGTAAGCCATCCACCAAGACTGTGATCGGGCGGTGCTCGGAGTGGCGAGGATCCCCGTTTATTACTTTGTACAGTGGGAAACGCCCCCGCCAGTTATTGCAGGCAACCGCATGATCCAATCTTTCTCTGGTATAACCATCGACCTCATGCCAGTTATTTCTCCAAGTATAAGGGTCACCCTCAAATCCTAAGTCCTCCAGACCACACTCTTCCAAAGTCATCCGGAACGCATCCATGCAAGCCTGGGCCCGAGCCGGCCCTCCCTCCTTCTCATTTGCAAAGAGTATCTCATTAAAATCGCCCAGACAAATCCATGGCAGATTCAGTTGTCCTTGCAAAGCCCGTAAAGCACTCCAAGTCTTTCCTTTCTCCCCCGCCTTCGACTCGCCATATATACTAGTCAACCGCCATTGCAAGCCGCTCTCCTCATGCACCACCGCATCAATATAGTACTTGTCCTTCCAGCGAAGTCTCACGTCCACCCCCCGACGCCAAAAGAGCGCGAGCCCGCCCCGGCGTCCCTCTGGATCTTTAACCACCATGTTAGGCATGCCCATTTTCCATCGCAGATGCTCCATCTCCCTCTCATAACTTTTGGTCTCCGAGAGAAAGAGCACGTCGGGATCTTCAGCCCTCTGCAGCTCCAGAAGGCTACGAACTGACGTGGGGTTCCCAAGCCCCCGGCAGTTCCAAGCTATAATTTTCATTGGCTTTCGCGGAGCTGTTCCTGCAGCCCCGCTTCATTGGTCTGAACATTCTCATGATCTCCCTTAACCTTCTTCAGAATTTCCCTCTCCTCATCATCCGTATCCACCTCCATACCATGCCTTTTCTCTCCTCCTCCCTCTTCTTTCTTCTAAACTTCTTTGCTTGTTTAACGCTCAGATTTTCCTTTGGTAGGAATTTGTCCACCCCCCCCCCCCCCCGTCCCCATGATTTGCTGCCTGCAGCTCCCCCAATACCGCCTCCCGCCTAGCTCCTCCCTTATCCATCATTATTGTGTCTAC
The DNA here is from genome assembly GCA_039707655.1 of Elymus sibiricus. Classification (NCBI taxonomy): domain Eukaryota; kingdom Viridiplantae; phylum Streptophyta; class Magnoliopsida; order Poales; family Poaceae; genus Elymus; species Elymus sibiricus. The sequence continues at coordinate 40,242,977 of CM077665.1, read as the reverse complement.
TGTACTGTTGGCCGAAGTCATCGTCCTCCCCCCACCAGACTTGGGGCTCATATTTTTATCAGTTTTTCCAGTTTCGAACGACAGTTGTTTCCTGGTTGAACCATCTCCATCTTTCCCATTATCTGCTTCCCGTACCAGTTTCAAAGGACTTGTGACTTCCTGATCAGCCCCCTTCTTGGAATTCTTCTCATCCTTCTCCTTTAAAAGCAGGGTATTGTTCTTCCTCCATGAGTCACTATCACTACCTGAGTTACTCCTGAATGTGCCACTACCGAAACTTCTGCCACTGCCCCCAGACCTACTGCTTCTAAAAGTTCTATCTTCACTCCATCGTACCCGGCCTTCTGGGTGTCCTTTCCTTGGAATAAAAGCTTTCATCCATGCTCCGAACTGGGCCTTCTCTCCCTTCTTCAGGCTGATACTGCATTCCCGATCGACATGTCCCAGCCGGCCACATATGTAGCAAAAGTCCGGGAGAAATTCATATTCAAACCTGCACCAGAGATCCACTTGCTGTTCGGTTTCTTTGCCCTTTCTTTTTAACCTCTTCTCTTCTTCCCCCTCTTCTCTAGTGAATCCTCGCATTAGTGGCTCCCTGATATCAATTCGGACTTTGATCCGCAGAAAACTTCCTGCAGCCATCCCATCCGGTTCGGCATCCACCTCCAGCGTCTCTCCTAGGAAACCACCGATTACTTCTCCTGCTTCCCGACACATCATACCAAGTGGGAGATTGAAAACCCTTACCCAAACTAGAACCCACCGGAATTCATAATCTCTCAGTGTATTACTAGGCACAAAGTCCTCCACAACCAGCAACCCCTTGTCAAACTCCCACGGCCCTTCCTCCAGAGCCCTCTTCTTCCCGACGCCTGGTGGAATGTAAACAGAAATGCGTTCTCACCCAAATCCTTACACTCCAGCCCTTTTAGAGGACACCAAACCCTAGCCAGAGCATTCGCGAGGGCCTCCGCATGCGCCGGTTTGTCAGACATTAGTTTTGCGATCGCCTGCGGTTCCACCACTCCCACCTTGTTTCCTCCCCCCCAGACGATCTTCCTCCCCTTGCTCTCCATCTCCGACAGTTTGAGACTCTTCATCAGACCCTCAACCCGATCCATCCTCCTTCCCGCCTCCAAAACACCAAAAACCACGAACTGGAAAGACTAGGGCAAGACGGTGGTGTACGATCGTGCGCCCTAGTATGCACGAAAGGCCTATGGTGTGGACAGGGATGGTGGAGATCAGATCAGGGCGTAGCGCTCTCGATGAGATCTGGGTTGCGGCGGTGGCAGAGAACAAGAACCCTAGGAAAGAGATCACCACACGATCGCCCCAAAATCGCCAGGGACCGAACCGTCACACGAGGGACGGACCTCCAGACCGAATGGGAGTTTGTTGCACGCACTCGTGTGCTTAATCTGTCCAGCCAATTCTGTGCTTGAACCGGTCAGCAATTGCCACATCTAGCTAACAGGTACCCCTCGAAAAAATCTAGCTAATAGGTCGGGGAGTAGGTAGACGGAAGATGTGGCCGGCCACATCACCAACAAAACGACAACTAGTCAATATTTTCTCTAGCGCTTTCAGGACCTCGCTATGAGTTAGCACAGTAGTATATGAGGAGGAGAATGATGCCTTAGATTTAGAAACATCTTTCTTGTTCCAAACATTAATGTAATAGAGTAATTCCTTGCAGTAGCAACACAAACCGTCATCAAAGACAACACCCGGAGTCTAGATTGATATCTTCGCGATATTAATATATCTCTTTGTAAAAAAAAAACATGACCTTTCTTTTTTATTCTTCTTTTTTGTTTTTTTGGCTGTGTGCATCCGTGATGTCTTTGACATTTGGTTGGTGCAGAGGCTGTGTGTAATTGTATCTCTGCGTTATTAATATATTCACTTTGTAAAAGAAAATAATGTAATGGAATAATGGATGAGCACCACATTAAGAAAGATAAAACAATGCCACATCATTTAATAATTTACAAATAGAAACTTAAGTAGTATGAATCATTGTTAGAATATTCATTGACGACCTTGGAAAATATAAACCGGGCATATTTTTGTCTCTATATCATTTTTAATTGTATGTTGTCGTTAGAAATCAATCATAAATTTTAAATATTGAACCAACTTAGGATGTTTCTTGTATAATTTATGTCACTAAAGTTGTACTAGCTAATATAAGTAAAGTCTCGCGTATATAGAAAGATAATTCACTCTTACTTTCTTTTTTTAATTATTATATCCTTAACTACTATTATATGAACACATAAAGGACAAAAATCAGATTGTTTAGTTCGATTAATTAGTAACAACTCGAAAGCACGGAAGTGCATAATAGAATGGTCAACATAATGTATCAAATTGTATAATTTTGTTTTATAGCAGTAACTCATAATTGAGTTGACTGCTCCCATAGATCACTTCGGGTCTGGCTATGGTTACCTCAACCTTCAACTTGTGCTTGCCTGAAAAAATATCTTTTCTTCAAAAGGTTTTTCCCTAACTGCGCCTGAACATGTACCCCTATAGAGCATCAATGTTACCTCATCCTTCAACTTGTTCAATTTTTGTGATTCAGATTTGGCTATGGTGCAAGCTGCTACACCTTGAGAAGGGTCTCCTCTCTCTAGCATCGTCGTGACGAACTTGTACCTAATGATACCTGAGTTATTGTAGATACTCCTTTTGTGGGAAACACATATACATAGAAATAGTAGTAATGAATCCAAGATGATTAGAGCATCTACAACAGGACCCCTCATACCCGTCTCAAATGCCCGGGCAGGCCACCCGGTCACAGACCGGTCACAAAAATTCGACCCACACAGGCGCCCTAAATAGGCCTCAAACGCCTGGGCTGACCGGCACCCCTCATATCCAACCCAAAATATGGGGCGGATATGGGGGCGCCCGGGCGCGTCCGGGCACACCCGTCACGTCGGACCTGACAGCCCAACCCCACCGCAAATTGCACCAAATCCACCCCAGAACTGCAGGATCCATTTGCTCTTTCCTCTCTTCTTCCTCCTCCGTGTCGTCCGTATCGCGGCTCTGTCGCCGCATGCACTCCGCGCCATCCGTCCGTCTCGCAGCTCTGCCACCGCACGCGCTCCGCGGCTCCCCAGTCCTCGCCCGTTGCGCTTCAGACATCATCACCGCCCTTTGTTGGTCATATCTCTCCTTTAAGGAGTTCAAGAGTGTCAGAGGCTTCTCCTCCATCAAATACTCCGTCTTTAGGTCAGGGTGAAGATGATGTCGAATAAAGTGCAATGTTGAATACCTTCGTATGTCTGTTATAGATGACGTCCCTTGGACAGGTGTGGTTATCACATAATTGAGTTCCTTAGCCATTAAATTGATTTTGACATCCATTGCCCATACCAAATATTTAGTACCATCGATGAAAAGTTCAGCAAACTCTTTTTAAGGTATGTCAGCCATATCCTTCATGCAATCATCATGCTTATTAATTTACTCCCTTGGTAAAGAGTGCTGTAAGTAAATAAAACAATGCATGTACATTGATCAATATATAGCAATTGCCAAATTGCCGGAACATATAGGTTGACATACATTGTGCTTGCACAATACAGTAATGTGCACTAATTACTAAACAATACAATATATTAATTTACACAAATTACTAAATAACTATACACAACTTAAACTGCTAGTTAAAGAACTAATCAAAAAAGAAAAAGGAAAAATGGTCCCAGGTCACAAACAGAGAGACCCAAACCAGTATCACGACCCTTTCATTCTGTTTTACATATTTTCCCTCTTTTTTGGACTCAGAACGAGGCATGGATTGCACCCCATCTTGCCTGTAGGTCGATGGTTAGGGTTTCCCCTACCGCCCCCAATCCTCATTCCAGGCGGCGCCACCCACCCCTGTTCCTGCCGGCTGCCGCACGCGTGCTCACCGGCGAGCCGCCGTCGGTGAAGGAACGAAGTCCTCCTCATCCGACGAGTGGGTGTAGTCAGGGGTGCCAACTCCATTTGGGAGTCTGTTGGCGAGGCCGAGCGACGCCGGATACCATGCTCCAGAACGGCGTCTAGGACGAGGGTCGATGGGGGTGACGGAGCGCCCGAAGAGGAGACGGCGACTGCTTGCGCCATTGTCAGGTGGACCCACGCCGCCGCTCGTGCCAAGGACATCCATGGCAGGCGTCCCTCCGGTGCCAAAGAGGAAGAGGTGCTGCTCGCCGGGAGGAGCAGGGAAGTGGCCGAACGCCCAGAGGACGTTTCTTGTCCCCGCTGCGTCCTCTCACAGTCCTGGCCCGGCACCACCACTTGCACTGGCCGTGGTGATCGCGCCCGGTCCCGCGATGTCCATAGCGTGTCCTGGTCCGACGCCAGTTGGAGTCGCGATGAAGACGAGGTTGTCACCCTGGGCGTTCGCGACGCGCATCGGAGCCGGGTTTTAGCCGCATGCAGGTACGTCGACGATGATGTCCCGCACTTGCTCTTCCGTTGGAGTGGGTGATGGCAGTGGTGCCACTTGTGCACGGCGCGGGCACGGCCCGTATCGGTGCACATCACACCACTGCGGCCATGGGGATGCTGCAAGCACCAGTTCAGACTCGTGGATGGCATTCAACGACGGCGTTGCACTCGGTCCAGCGACTTGCCACGAGTCCAGATCCTGCCTGTTATCAACCAGCGTGGCCTGGCATCGATTCACCGGCGTGGCGCGATGGCGATGTCCATCAGCCGTGTGGTGGCGACGTCTACCAGTGAAGTTCTGACGACGGTTAACGCCGAGGCTAGAAAGTCATGGTGGCGCCCCGCAGTGATAGCGGACGAAGCGGCGGTGCTGTTGGACATCAAAGCGAGGGGGCATCTTCCGTGAGAAGACTAAGAAGAAGGGAGACGAGGAACGACATCCTCACCGATTGGATTCCTTCTCTGGTGAGTTTCTGTGGCGGCCTAGTTGCTCCCGTGGAAACACTACCAGTGCCGATAACGCGGAAAGAAACAGTGATGATCTGTGTTTATTGATTGTGATGATGTACAGATTTATATCCCCGGAAGGGATGCATCGCACAGATGTGACGACTACAAGCGATGGGATTAGAAGAACACGGGCGTTAACATAGGACGCGACGTATCGGGAGAACAATCGCATGTCGGTTGTTAAGGAGAGATTTCCTTTAATTAAACTAATTGATTAAATCTTTACCTAATAATAAAGGGACTATTGCTTCTTGCGGTACGCCCCAGAAATTGCCCCTAAAGTTGTAAGATATTACCCACCAATGCCGCCTATAAGTAATAAATAAACATTTCACACAGGGGAATTTTCCGCCTGGGCCGGCCGATGCAAAAGGGACCTTCTATACGCGCTCTGCGCGTTGGGAGCAGACGCAGCGCGCCCGTTTGGGTCGGGTCATTTCCAGACGACCTGTTTTTTAAATTTCATTTTTTCTTTTTCTTTTTCTTTTCCATTTTCGTTTTTTCCACTTTAAATAGTTTGGGACTTAAAAAGGTTTTGAAAATAAAATAATGAGAATTTTTAAATAAAATATTTAATAAATCATAAAAAAAATTGTGGACTAAAGAAATGTTCACGATTTTGTAATAACATGTTTTATTATTAAAAAATGTTCAATATTTTAAAAACAAATTTTTGGGAAACCAAAAAATGTTCTTAATGTTTTAAAAGTTCATGTATTACAAAATGTTAATGAAATTGAACAAAATTTTGACAATTCAAAAAATGTTCATGAATGAAAAATATCCTCAAATTCAAAAAATGTTTGTGACTTAAAAATAGTTTATTCATTTATAAATTGTTCGTTGATTCAAAAAATAATCATGCATTTCAAAAAATGTTCGTTAAATCAAAACATTGTTCATTAAATCAGAAAAATGTTCGTTAATTTCCAAAATAGTTCCATCAATTGGAAAAAAAAATCCTAATAAATTTGCTAGATGTTAGTCCTAATAAATTTGTTAGATGTTCTTTGGCACTCTGTAATTCAGAGCATGGCCAGAGATTTCAATTCGACGCGCTTACGCAGCCTAGACGCGGGTGAATGCGTTCACGTATCTCATTAACCCTTCTAGTGCTACTGCCGAAACCCCGAGCTAGCCAGCACTGCAACATAAGCTGAGCACACGTACCGACGTACGTACGCACGGTCGAGATTCATTTCATCCCGGTGGGTCCTGTGACGAGGTGGAAGTTTGAATTCGTATTCCGCAATGATGATGATCGACTGGATCGACGAGGAATGTAGCTCCCTCCATGGGTCGGCCGGCCCGGTCCGTACGCGCGTTTCTCCGCCGTCGTTCTCGCTCGCTTGTCGCCGGCCGATGACACAGGAGACAGGAGCAGCCGAGCCATATTGCGCGTGCCAGAGAGACTTTACTGGCCGGGACCGATACTGTATGCGAATCAGACATTGATTGATGGTGCCTAAAATAATTCATTCTATGACTGTATACCTTAAATTAAAAATCTTAAATTCATACTATTACATGCAACGTAAATTAATTTTTAACTGGAGCTCATCCGGCTTCGCCGTGCCCATGTCTGGCGGCCGATTGCAATCCCCAGAGTGTTGGTCCGGTCGCCGGCGAGGTAGAGTAGGACATGGGACACGAGCCGGCTTACGTCACTCGAGGCGTCGCTGTTTGCCATGCCCTACTCTTCCTCGTCGGAGCCTGAAAACCTGACGGTGCCAGTTGACGTCAGATCGATGATGGATCCGTCCTGAGACGAGCCGACGACATCCACCATGACATGGTTGTGGCGCTTGGACTGGTGCACCATATGGGTGCCGAAGAATGCAACTTCGCCTTGCCAATATGCACCGCCGCGAGGTCTGTCTGTGCCTCCCGCTCCAGTTGCCTCGCACGGCGGGCACGCCGTGCCATGTTTGCATCGTACGACGCCCATGGTGCATCCTCCGCCTTGGCACGCCAACGAAGGGGTTGCGTGTCTGCCACCTCGTTCGGACGCCAGACGGACTTGCACTGCCTCCGTTGAGGCAGCGATGGCACACCTAGCGACGGATCCATGCAATATTTGGGCGGTTGCCAGAAGGAGACCGAGCGTTGCCGTGGGGCATCCTCCTCCCGGGAGCGGCGGAGCGCAAGCCTGATGGACATCTCCTCCTCGGGGCCGCGTGCGATGAACTCGAGTTCGATGGATCTGAAGGTGTAGGACTCGGATCCGCTGCCCGTCATGCCGGAGAAGACCGGAGATCACCGGACGGGAGCTTGGGTGGCGAAGTGGAGTGGCTAGGGTTTGTTCCGAGGAGGGGATGGGGATGAATATATGCAAGGTCGGGTGGGGCCATCTTGGGCCGGGACCGACATGGCGGACGCGCCTGGTCGCGCCCGGGCCGCCCTTATCTGTTCCATATTTGGGCTAGATATGATGGGTGCTAGTCAGCCCAGAAGTTTGAGGCTGGTTTGGGATATCCGTCTGGGTCGGGTTTTCCTGACGGATCAATTAGGCCATCCATCCAGACGTATGAGCTCGGTTTGAGATGCCCGGCTGTAGATGCTCTCACCTGATTGGTCTGCTGTGTCATACTACTACATCACCAATCCCAGCTGGGAGCGGCCAGGTCCATTATTTCTATACATTTACCTTGTTGCACATCCATATCATGTACTCCATCCATTTTTGTATACAAGACCACTTCGTATTTTATGTCTAACTTGATCATTAATTTTACCAACAAAATATGAGTTATATGCCGCAAAAAATATGCCATCGGATACATATTTCAACGAACTTTCCGATGATGTATTTTTAATAACATATAGTTCATATTTTGTTAACTAAAATTATAAGTTAAAGTTTGACCAGAAAAACAAAGTGGCCTTGTTACAAAAACGGAGGGAGTAATTTATTTTGTTTAAAGTCTTCGATTATTTATGCTGCTAGAGGTTTTCCATATAAAGTAGTGCTGGTGAATTTGATTATTGTCTTCATTGTGCAGTGATAACTTGTGCTCTGAATGCTTTGAGAATTATGTGTCATGCTCTGTTGTTGATTTATATTATTGTGCATTAAACCTTTGTGTTTTGGCCACATAATTTTCATTTGATAAAAAATGCTTCACAATTAAATATACCTGTAAATGCCATGTATATCTAAGGTGTAACTTTTAAGCATTTGGTACTCCCTCCGTACCTAGCCACGGAGGGAGTATATCATTTACTCCCTCCGGTCCTTCCACCTCCTCAGTACGGACGAGATTTAGTGTGCATGCTATTTCTGTTTAGCAGATGTTTATTTGATAATATTGTTACATCATCTTTACCAAATTGCAATTTTGAAAACTTTTTTGATGAACTAAAAAATGCAAAATCTTAAGCAAATAAATGTATGCAGCATTTTTTTTTTTTGAGGAGAGGAAGCAGACAAGTGGCTGAAACTAATATCATAACAAGCGAGGATGATGGTTTATCCTTTAAAATTTTGACAGTTCAAAAAAAATTCATGAATGAAAAATATCCTAAAAATTCAAAAAATGTTTGTGACTTATACAATAGTTTATTCATTTATAAAATGTTCGTTGATTCAAAAAATGATCATGCATTTCAAAAAATGTTCGTTAAATCAAAACATTGTTCATTAAATCAGAAAAATGTTGGTGAATTTCAAAAATAGTTCATCAATTTTTAAAAATGTTTGTCGATTCTAGAAATGTTCGTCGATTCTAAAAATGATCATGCTAGTCCTAATAAATTTGTTAGATGTTCTTTGGCACTCTGTAATTCGGAGCACGGCCAGAGATTTCAATTCGACGCGCTTACGCAGCCTAGATGCGGGTGAATGCGTTCACGTATCTCATTAACCATTCTAGTGCTACTGCCGAACCCCCGAACTGGCCAGCACTGCAACATATGCTGAGCTCACGTACCGACCTACGTACAGTGTTTTACCTCCTCAGTACGGACGAGATTCAGTGTGTATGCTATTTCTGGTTAGCAGATGTTTACTTGATAATGTTGTTACATCATCTTTACCAAATTGCAATTTTGAAAACTTCTTTTGATGAACTAAAAAATGCAAAATCTTAAGGAAATTAATGTATGTAGTTTTTTTTTGTTTGAGCTAGGAGAGACAGCAGGCAAGTGGCTGAAACTAATATCATAAAGCGAGGATGATGATGTTTTATCCTTTACAATCACGAGCATGAGCTATTTTCTGAGGTCACCAGTCATCGCGTTTTCGACTGACAAAATTGCTGAGTTGTGTTTGATTCTTTTGGGCCTCACCATGGACTATGATAGGCTCTCAAAGCGCGATTGCTTGACAAAAGTGGACTACTTGAGTATATCTTATTGTTTCTTTTTCATAAAATATCTCACCGTTTTGACTATCCAACGCTTCTATTACAAACCTCATACGGCAGAATACAGTACAAACTTGGGTGTAGCAGCAATACTAGTAGATTTTTTCATGACCAAGATAAATGGAGAACGAGTGATCATGCGCTGGCCTAGGCAGTGATGGGGACGCTATGGAGGACGACCGTCTCCACGGTGAGGCCGGGGCCGAAGCCGAAGAGAACGCCCCAGTCCATTCCCTCTCCAGTCGTGGTGTGGCCATCCTCGGCGGAGCGTTTGCGCATTTCGTCCATGATGAAGAGCACGCAGGCGCTTGACATGTTGCCATATTCGGAGAGGACATGTCTGGTGGCGCGCATCCGTTCCTTGTTCAGGTTTACCTTGGCCTCCACCATGTCAAGGATTGCTGGACCGCCAGGGTGGGCTATCCAGAAGACGGAGTTCCAGTCGTCGATGCCCAATGGCTTGAAGGCGTCCTCTAGGGCGCGCTCGATGTTCTTGGAGATGAGACCAGGCACATCCTTGAGGAGGTGGAAGGTGAGGCCGACCTCCCGGAGGTGGCCGTCGATGGCGCCCTCTGAGTCCGGCAGAATCGTCTGGCTCGCGGACACCAGCTGAAACAGGGGGCGCTCGACGGACTCGTCGGGGTCTGCGCCGATGATCACCGCAGCCGCACCGTCGCCGAAGAGCGCCTGGCCTACCAGCGAGTCGAGGTGGGACTTGTGCGGGCCGCGGAAGGTGACCGCGGTGATCTCCGAGCAGACCACGAGCACGCGCGTGCCACGGTTGTTCTCGGCGAGGTCCTTGGCGAGGCGAAGCACCGTGCCGCCGGCGAAGCAGCCCTGCTGGTACATCATGAGGCGCTTCACGGAGGGGCGCAGGCCGAGCATCTTGGTGAGCTGGTAGTCGGCGCCCGGCATGTCCACGCCCGAGGTGATGCAGAAGACAAGGTGGGTGATCTTGGACCGTGGCTGGCCCCACTCCTTGATCGCCTTCTGCGCCGCCACCTTCCCGAGCTTCGGGACCTCCACGACGACGATGTCCTGACGCGCGTCGAGGGACGGCGCCATGTAGGCGCACATGTTGGGGTTGTCCTGCAGGATCTCCTCCGTGAGGTGCATGTACCTCTTCCTGATCTGCGACTTGTCACCTGGAATGAGGATTTGTTTGTTTGTCAGGTCGCGTGTTCGTCCGAGAAAAGGCAAAAGAGATGGCAAAGAAGAATGTAATATTGAAATTCATTGTGTTTACACATCCTCTTGAACTTCTCCTTGAGGTCGGCCATGTGGTCGCTCTTGGTGACCTTGAAGTAGTAGTCCGGGTAGTCGGCCTGGTACACGCAGTTGGCCGGCGTCGCCGTGCCGATCGCAAGCACCGTGGCCGGCCCCTCCGCCCGCTGCGCCTTCCTCACCTCCTCCACCGTCATCGTCGCCGCCGCCATTGATCTCTACCTCTACGTACGTACTCCTACCAGCGGCCGACGACTAGCTAGCTCAGCAGTGGCCGGCTGGAGACTCTGTGTGACGTCTAAGGTGAGTGTGACAGATCGATGCTGGCCGTACTGGTTGGGTGTGGTGGTACGAGTGTGGGGAGATGGATATATACTCCTAGGCGGGAAGGGTTGGTAGGGCGACGGGGGAAGTGATTTGGTCACTTGGACGGGAGGATGGAGGGCCACGAGTGCCGGGGGTAGGAGATGCATGGATGGACGGACGGACGGACACGCCGATACCCAACCAATCAGGCCCAATGGGAGTTTGTTGCACGCACTCGTGTGCTGAATCTGTCCAGTCAATTATGTGCTTGAACCGGTCAGCTATATTTGTTTTTGCGAGGAAAAGGAAATTCATTTATCAAGCGGCGGCCAAGTCTGCATTACAAAGGTCAGATACCTCATCCGGTCCTGAACGAAGCCACAATGCGGTGTGCTTTTTTATTCTACCATAGTTTGCTAAAAAGTGACTTACAATGTTTTGTTCTCGCCTCACTTGCTTGACTATGAATTCCCTCTGCTCCTGGAGAAGCAACGCTTTGATTTCCTGCACCACCATCATGTATGCAGATCTGTCCTCTCCCTGTTCGGTGGTCATCTTGACCAATTCTGAACAATCTGAATGAATCACAATAGGCAAAGATGACCATTGGATAGCTAATGAGACGCCTTCCAAGCATGCAGCAATTTCAGATTCCAAAGGCGACACACAGTGTCGTAGCTCTCGACAAGAAGAGAAAATAATAGAGCCATGATCATCTCTTAACACCATCCGTGCACCTGTTGTGCCATCCTCTTGGGAGTAGGAGCCATCAACGCTCAACACCACCCAGCCCGCTGGAGGAGGCTCCCAAGCTAGCTTCTTCTTATCCCCACGTACATGTGATAATGTACTGTATTTGCTTTGTCCAGTGCCCATTTTTCCTTTGACGTGGTCAGCTAGTGGATCAGCCTGCAAGGCTAGCAGGGAAGTAATATAGCTAGAGAGGAATCGGGTCGACACCTCGACGGGTGGCGGCCGTTTGTTGTGGACGATCTCGTTCCGCACATGCCAACATCTCCATAACGTCATGAGCATGAACAAGCGTCTCTCTTCTGACAGCTCTGACAGCACATGGAGGAGCCACTCCGACCCTGTGTTCACCAGCCGTCGGACATCCGGAAGATCCCAATGTTTCCCCATTGATCTCCACAACGCGACCGCTCGAGGGCACCTACAGAGAGCATGGAATGTGTCCTCCGGTTCGGTGGCACACAAAGGGCACAAATTAGAAACTTCAAGTTTACGACTTTTCTTATTATTCGTGTGCTGATCTGTCCAGTCAATTATGTGCTTGAACCGGTCAGCTATATATTGCCACATCTAGCTAGCTAATAGCTACCCCTCAAATAAAATCTAGCTAAGTAATAGGTCGGGGAGTAGGTAGGCAGAAAATGTGGCCAGTATGAGTTTTTGATACGAACACGGATGATGCTACTTTGCGGTTGTCCATGATACTTTGTCGCATGTCAATGGAGTAAAGATGAAGGATATTTGTGTTCCAAATTATTTTCAGTACTTGACTGAAGCTGACGAAGAGGTCCAAGCATTTGTAGATGTTATCTGCATGCATGCTAATGTATTTTTTTGCACAATAATGAGGTAGGCCAAGAAATTAAACATCCAGTGGCTCAGGACCAATGGGAATTGTTTCGGGATTTGACATGCTTGCAGCGATGCAAGAAATAAAGGTAAACAAACATGCAATTGAGACCAGATTAGGATTCATAACAATGTAAATCACATGGTGATGTGAACTAGATTATTGACTCTAGTGCAAGTGGGAGACTGTTGGAAATATGCCCTAGAGGCAATAATAAATTGGTTATTATTATATTTCCTTGTTCGTGATAATCGTTTATTATCCATGCTATAATTCTATTGATTGGAAACTCAAATACATGTGTGGGTACATAGACAACACTGTGTCCCTAGTATGCCTCTAGTTAACTAGTTCGTTGATCAAAGATGGTCAAGGTTTCCTGGCCATAGACATGAGATGTCATTTGATAACGGGATCACATCATTAGGAGAATGATGTGATGGACAAGACCCAAACTATAAACATACCATATGATCGTGTCAGTTTATTGCTATAGTTTTCTGCATGTCAAGTATCTGTTCCTATGACCATGAGATCATGCAACTCACTGACACCGGAGGAATACCTTGTGTGTATCAAATGTCACAACGTAACTGGGTGACTATAAAGATGCTCTACAGGTATCTCCGAGGATGTCTGTTGAGTGGGCATGGATCAAGACTGGGATTTGTTACTCCGTGTGACGGAGAGGTATCTCAGGGCCCACTCGGTAATACAACATCACAATAAGCCTTGCAAGCAATGTGACTAAGTGTTAGCCACGGGATCTTGTATTACGGAACGAGTAAAGAGACTTGCCGGTAACGAGATTGAACTAGGTATAGAGATACCGACAATCGAATCTCGGGCAAGTAACATACCGAAGAACAAAGGGAACATCATACGGGATTAACTGAATCCTTGACATAGAGGTTCAACCGATAAAGATCTTCATAGAATATGTAGGAACCAATATGGGCATCCAGGTCCCGCTATTGGTTATTCACCGTAAAGGTGTCTCGGTCATGTCTACATAGTTCTCGAACCCGCAGGGTCTGCACACTTAAAGTTCGGTGACGTTTCGGTATAGTAGAGTTATGTATGGTGGTGACTGAAGGTTGTTCGGAGTCCCGGATGAGATCCTGGACGTCACGAGGAGCTCCGGAATGGTCCGGAGGTAAAGATTGATATATAGGAAGTCCCGTTTTGGTCACCGGAAAAGTTTCGGGTATTTCGGTAGTGTACCGGGAGTGCCGGGAGGGATACCGGGGACCATCGGGAGGGGTGTCTCGACCCAAAGGGCCTCATGGGCTGTGGGAGGAGTCAAGCCAGCCCTTAGTGGGCTGGCCGAGCCCCCCACTAAGGCCCATGCGGCTAGGGGTGGGAAAAACCCAAAGGGGGAAAGGTGGAAAGGGTTTCCAAGTGGAGAGGAGGAATCCTACTCCTAATAGGATTGGAGTAGGACTCCTCCACCTCCAATTTCGGCCAGCCCTTGAAGGTTTGAGGCTTCCTCCTCCCCTCCCTTCCTCCTATATATACTAGAGGATTTAGAGGGGAGAGCTAACCCTAATTGCCACATGCTCCCTCTACTTCCTCTAGATCATTTTCTCCTTTAGTCTAGTTTCGGCGGTGCTTAGGCGAAGCCCTGCCGGAATAGTTCCACCACCACCGCCGCCGCGCCGTCGCGCTGCCGGAGAACTCATCTACCTCTCCGCCCCCTCTTGCTGGATCAAGAAGGCGGAGATCGTCATCGAGCTGTACGTGTGCTGAACGCGGAGGTGTCGTCCGTTCGGCGCTAGATCGGAAGGACCGTGATCAGGATCGCGAGACGATTCTTGATTTGATCGCGGGACGGATCGTGATGGGATCGCGGGACGGATCGTGATTGGATCGCGAGATAGATCGTGATGGGATCGCGGGACGCTCGACGATTTGGATCGCGAAGACGTTCGACTACATCAACCGCGTTTCTTAACGCTTCCCGCTTAGCGATCTACAAGGGTATGTAGATCCACTCTCCCTTTCGTAGATGCTCATCACCATGGATAGATCTTGCGTGTGCGTAGGAATTTTTTTGTTTCCCATGCAACGTTCCCCAACACCATCCACGCGCCACCCCCTTTGGCAGATCTTGTCGGCGGCCATGCCGCGCCCGTCGCCATTAAAGGCTGCACCGCTCCACCGCGCAAGCGGCATGGCAATGTCATTGTCCAGGGCGGTGCTCCCGCCGGCCCCGCCATGTAGGCACGTCCGCCCCGCCGCCTCCGATGCGAATTCGGTCCGGCAACCGTCGGCGAAGAAGGGGAAGGCTTTCGGTGTGAAATGCAAGGAGCTCGCGGGGAAAGTTGCCCCGATTGCTCCGGCAAGAGCTTCCCCAAGCACTTCCAGCGATGGCGCTGCTGCCGCCCCCGAGGTGTTCGACGGAATGGGCGCAAGGTATGATTCTTTGATTTCCCGCACTTCTTTCATTTGAGTTCATTCCATTTGTATGTGACACGTCGAGCGCAATTGTAGCGCCAGTATCCATCACGCGACGGCCGACTTCGTGCAAATCTTGAACGACAACACCGTCGACATCGATCAAACACCGATCGGTGAGTACGGCTACAACGATATGGATGGTGGCGTGCACGGTCACGGGGGAGAAGATGATGTGGAGGAGATTGACGAGGGGGTGTACGACGAAACGCAAGCAAAACGCGCAATATCGAAGAACTACACTCCATTGGAAGACAAAATTTTGATCAAGGCTTGGGAGTCGGTGTCTCTTGATGCGTGCGCCGGCACCGACCAAACCGCAAAGCGGTATTTGCAATGGACCGAGGATCAATTCTTCCGCATGATGGCAAAGTATCCTAACAGGACACCACACACCTTTCGTTCTCTTCTAGGTCGTTGGGACGTCATCAAGCCGATATGTAGCCGTTGGGTTGCTTGCTTGACGCAAGTGCGCAGTGCACCTCCAAGTGGTGTCGTTGAAACCGACTATGTGAGTTCGTTTTCATGTCCCAAGCACAAATCTTTTGTACAACTCGGAGCGGTTGCACAATTTGACATTGTTTCCATTTTATAGGACAAAATTGCGCAAGAAAGGTACAAGGACATGGAAGCTTCATGCAAAAAGGCATTTCAACTAGAGCATTGTTGGGAACTTTCTCAAAGATAGTGAGAAGTGGAAGGTGATTGAGAAAGAATCCCCACCGAAGAGAGGTGCCCTCACCAAGATGGATGATGATGATGATGAAGAGGACAATGGCTCAAGAAACAAGAACAAGCCTGATGGAAACAAGAAGGCCAAGGACAAGATCAAGAAAGAAGCAAAGGCTTCAAGCTTGCGGGACAAGCTAGATCACATGGTCATGTCCAATGAGATTTTAGTGATAAAGACATTGGAGGCAAAAAAAAAAAGAGTTGGCCGAGAAGAAGACTCAAGAGAAGCAAGAGAAGTGACAATTACTCAAGGAGGAGACCGACCGCAAGGCCGCCATTGAGGAGAGAAGAGCCAAGGCCGAGGAGGACAAAGCCATGGCCAAACTCCTTCAAGAGGAGAAAAAGATCATGATGATGAATCGAAATGAGATGGACGAGGTCACCAAAGAATGGCATGACATGGCATGGTTGGAGATCATGGAGAGGAGGAGGCAAGCCGGAAGAGGCCATGCGGTGCCAAGGTTCGGTGAGCATGGTGGTTCGGCAAGTGGTGGTGGCAATGGTGGCGGTCAAGATTTCATCTTGTGATGATGATGATGATGGAGTGACGACTGATGGTGTGGTGGTGTCAAGATCATGTTTGAATTCTCGGCATTTATGTTTTATTTGCTCAAAATCATGGTCAATTGATTTGTGTGCTTTTACAGTATGCGGGGCCGAAATCGGCGGCGGCGGAACAGAGCCCGCAAACCCGAATGGTAAAAGAGAATATCGGCCCTTAAAACATGATTTTCTCCACTCTTATCCCGTTTTTAAGGGTCGTGATTTTAAGGGGTCTGCTAGAGATGATCTAATCAAGCCTTCTGGTGCTACTGCCGAACCCCGAGCTGGCCAGCACTGCAACATATGCTGAGCACACGCACGTGCAGTGTACTCCCATGGTGGATCTGGGATGCACGAACGAGAGACAGAGCACATGCACGTACATGTACGTACGCACGGCCGGTCGAGATTCATTTCATCCCACTGGGTCCTGTGACGAGCTGGAAGTTTGAATTCGTTTTTTTTTTAGGGGGAAGTTTGAATTCGTATTCCGCAATGATGATGATCGACTGGATCAACGAGGTGTAGGCTTCCTCCATGGGCCGGCCGGCCCGGTCCGTACGCGCGTTTCTCCTCCGTCGTTCTCGCTCGCTTGTCGCCCGCCGATGACACAGGAGACAGGAGCAGCCGAGCCATGTTGCGCTTGCCAGAGTGACTTTACTGGCCGGGACCGATACTGCATGCCAAAGCCATGCATCGATCTACCTACCTTCCTATCCACACAGACTCTGTAACCGCATTGGTCGGTTGTGTCTCGTTCCTAAATACTAGTATAAGCCCTTTTAGAGATTTTATATATACACAACAAAACGAATGAATCTGCATTTTAAAATATGTCTATATACATTTGAATGTTGTCCGTATTAAAATCTCTATAACGGTTTATATTTAGAAAGAAGGGAGCACTACATTACAAATCCCGACTCAGACCGACGACCGGGTCTGTTATTTCCATACCTTCACCTTGCTATTCTCCTTGTTGTACATCCATATCATCTTTTTTTAGGCAACATCCATATCATCTACTCCCTCCATTTTTGTATACAAAACCACTTCATATTTTTTATGTTTAACTTGATCATTAATTTTACAACAAAATATTAGTTATATGCCGCAAGTGATATGCCATCGGATACACATTTCAAAGAACTTTATGATATTATTTTTATGACATATAGCCCATATTTTATTGACCAAAATTATAAGAAGTTTGACAAAAAAAAAAGAATTGGCCTTGTATACAAAAATGGAGGGAGTAATTTATTTTGTTTGAAGTCTTCAATGATTTATGTTGTTAGATGCTCTCCATATACAGTAGTGGCCAGTGAATTGATTATTGTCTTCATTGTGCAGTGAAAACTTGTGCTCTGAATGCTTTGAGAAACAAGTTTCGTGCTCTGTTGTTGATTTATATTAATGTGCATTAACCCTTTGTGTTTTGGCTAGATAATTTTTAGTTGAAAAACATGCTTCATAATTTAATATACCTGTAAATTCCATGTATAACTAAGTTGTAACTGCTTGAGCATTTGGTATATCATTTACAAATGGTTCTGGAATGCGTAAGCCAATAGATGACTAAGTTGTAACTAAGTTTCAAGAGGAGATATACCTGTAAATTCTATAATACGTAAGCCAATAGATATCTGATACAATGAAGTTTCAAGAGTAGGTATATGAATTGCTACTGGTGCTTGCAATAGTTTGTTCTGCAGATCTGAATCTCTAAGTATCATACATATAGAACAAGATTAATTGTTGCTAAATGGGAAAGCATGCATCAGTCCCCAACAAACAAAGAACCAATAAAACTAATTCTGCATCGGATGCTCCTAGAGGCGGGCCGGTTCTATTCATCTGTATGTGGGACGACCGATATGTTTTACTACGACATTCTGTTATTATTGTTATCACACTTAGTTTCAGTACGCACGAGATTCTGTGTGCGTGCCATTTCTTTTTAGCAGATGTTTACATGATAATGTTGTTACATCATCGTTACCAAATTGAAATTTTGAAAACTTCTTTTTATAAACTAAAACATGCAAAATCTTAAATAAGCAAACTAATGTATGCAGATTTTTCTTTTCAGTTTGAGGAGAGGAAGCAGCCAAGTGGCTGAAACTAATATCATAACTTCCGGCAAAATAATAACAATATCATAACAAGCAAGGATGATGTTTTATCCTTTACGGTGACGAGCATGAGCTATTTCTGAGCTCACCGGTCACCGTGTTCTGGACTGACAAAATTGCAGGGTTGTGCTTGATTCTTTTGGGCCTCACCGTGGACTATGATAGGTTCTCAAAGTGCGATTTCTTGACAAAAGTGCACTACTGGACTATACCTTATTGTTTCTTTTCCATAAAATATCTCACTGTTGTTTTAGCCTATCCAACGCTTCTAGTACAAACCAAACATGGTAGAATACAATGCAAACTTCGGTGTAGCAACACTAATAGAGTTTTCCATGAAGAAGATAAATGGAGAGTGACCGATCATGCACTGGCCTCGGCAGTGATGGGGACGCTATGGAGGACGACCGTCTCCACGGTGGGGCCGGGGCCGAAGCCGAAGAGAACGCCCCAGTCCATTCCCTCGCCAGTTGTGGTGTGGCCATCCTCGGCGGAGCGTTTGCGCATTTCGTCCATGATGAAGAGTACGCAGGCGCTTGACATGTTGCCATATTCGGAGAGGACATGTCTGGTGGCGCGCATCCGTTCCTTGTTCAGGTTTACCTTGGCCTCCACCATGTCAAGGATTGCTGGACCGCCGGGGTGGGCTATCCAGAAGACAGAGTTCCAGTTGTCGATGCCCAATGGCTTGAAGGCGTCCTCTAGGGCGTGCTCGATGTTCTTGGAGATGAGCCCAGGCACATCCTTGAGGAGGTGGAAGGTGAGGCCGACCTCCCGGAGGTGGCCGTCGATGGCGCCCTCTGAGTCCGGCAGAATAGTCTGGCTCGCAGACACCAACTGGAACAGGAGGCGCTCGACGGACTCATCGGGGTCTGCGCCGATGATCACCGCGGCCGCACCATCGCCAAAAGCGCCTGGCCTACCAGCGAGTCGAGGTGAGACTCGTGCGGGCCGCGGAAGGTCACCGCGGTGATCTCCGAGCAGACCACCAGCACGCGCGCGCCGCGGTTGTTCTCGGCGAGGTCTTTGGCCAGGCAAAGCACCGTGCCGCTGGCGAAGCAGCCCTGCTGATACATCATGAGGCGCTTGACTCAAGCCGGCAATGGTTAACCGTTACCCGCGTCCCCACGGGAAATTAATCTATTAGGGGACGGGGATATGCTTGTTGTCATACCCACGGGGAAGCTATTGGGTGAATTACCTTACCCAGCGGGTAAACGGGGATGGGGACGACATGTCATTACCCATACCAGATACCCGGCTTACCTCAATATGCCAATACATGACCTAACTACACCAAAACCTAACCTAGCCTCCCTCAGTCCCTCTCCCTCCCGCGGCCGCCACTCTCCCTCTCCCTCCCGCACCCGTAGTCCCCCTCCCCCCGCAGCCGCCACTCTCCCTCTCCCTCCCGCTGTCCCGCACCCGCAGTCCCCCTCCCCTCGCAGCCGCCACTCTCCCTCCCGATCCAGACTTCCCTAGCCGCCAGCGGCCAGCCACATCTCCGGTGCCGCCCTGATCCGCAGCAACCTCCGGCGCCGCCCTGCACTGCCGCAGCCTCTGGCGCCATCGCATCCTGTGGTCAATGTTGTTGTTTGTTCAGCTAAAATGCTGCTGTTTTTGGGTTGTTTGCGGGTGTGGGTTTCCCCGTGGGGATGATATGCCCGACGGGGACGGGGATAGGAAAATTTCTCTCCCCACGGACGGGGATGGGGATGGGGATGGGGATGAGATGGTATCATGGGCATGGGTATGGGAGGGCAATACCCGGTTGGGTATTCCCCATTGCCAGGTTGACGCTTGACGAACGGGCGCAGGCCGAGCATCTTGGTGAGCTGGTAGTCGGCGCCCGGCATGTCCACGCCAGACGTGGTGCAGAAGACAAGGTGGGTGATCTTAGACCGCGGCTGGCCCCACTCCTTGATCGCCTTCTGTGCCGCCGCCTTCCCGAGCTTGGGGACCTCCACGACGACGATGTCCTGGCGCGCGTCCAGGGATGGCGCCATGTAGGCGCACATGTTGGGGTTGTCCTGCAGGATCTCCTCCGTCAGGTGCATGTACCTCTTCCTAATCTGCGACTTGCATGTCACCTGAAATGAAATGAAGCATTGTTTGTTAGGTCGCGTGTCCATCCGAGAAGGCAGAAGAGACGGCAAAGAAGAATGGAATGGAATGGAATTCATTGAGCTTACACATCCTCTTGAACTTGTCCTTGAGGTCGGCCATGTGGTCGCTCTTGGTGACCTTGAAGTAGTAGTTCGGGTAGTCGGCCTGGTACACGCAGTTCGCCGGCGTCGCCGTGCCGATCGCGAGCACCGTGGCCGGTCCCTCCGCCCGCTGCGCCTTCCTCACCTCCTCCATACGCCTGGGCATGGGCAGCCCGGCCCGGCCGGCCCGAAAATCCCGGGCCGGGCCGGGCCTGATCGTACCATCGGGCCGGGCTCGGGCCTGGAAAGTGAGCCCGAAGAAAAGACCGGGCCGGGCTCGGGCTTGTGAAATGCAATTTTTAAGCCTAGATCGGGCCGGACTGGCCGGGCTTTGCAGTTTCGGGCCGGGTTCGGGCCCGATTTGTTAGGCCCGACGGCCGGGCCGGGCAAGGCTCGGGCCTGAGTTTGCCCGTTCGGGCTTTTGTAAGCCCGGCCCGAAACCCGGCCCGGCCCGGGCTATGCCCAGGTTTACTCCTCCACCATCATCGTCGCCGCCATCGATCTCTACCTCTACGTACGTACCACCGTCGACTAGCTAGCTCAGGCTCAGCAGTGGCTGGCTGGCTGCGAGATCGAGGCTGTGTGCTGCCGGTACTGGTGCGGTGTGGTGATACGAGTGTGGGGAAAGGGATATATAGGCGGGAAGGGTTGGTAAGGTAAAGCTGATCGAGGCTGTCCTCCACCGTCACCGTATTTGGTCAGTTGGACGGGCGGATGGATGGCCACGAATGCATGGATGGACATGTCGATACCCAACCAATCAGACCGAATGGGAGTTTTTTTTTGAACCGGAACAAACATTCCATTACTGAACCCGCGCAGCAATATCGCTGGCGACCAGCACCAACACAAAGTCTGGAGCCTGCTCGATCCAGGAAAGATCAGCAGCTCCCGCCCTGAAGCCAAAAGCGGCTAGTTCGTGGGCCACCTTATTACAATCTCTTTTACAAAAAGTGAAACTAAAAGACTCGAAGTTCGCATGACAAATACTACACGTATCGCGCAGAAGAACGCCGATCGTGGCCCGATCATAATCCTCAGAGTTCAGGGCTTGGACAAGGACCTTGGAATCAGACTCGAGAACCACTCTGTGTAAGCCAAACTCAGCACTCGCCTCTGTTGCCCTCAAACAAGCCGTCGCCTCGGCATGCAGAGGTCCAGAGATGTGCTGCATAGATCCGGCTCTAGCCGCCAAGAACTGACCCTGATCTGTACGGAAGACACATCCCCAGGCTCCCTGTCCAGTATCCGCATAAAAGGCAGCATCAAAGTTAACTTTGACAAAATCAGCAGGCGGCCGCTGCCACGTTTCCTTCACTGGATTAGTGCCTTGCTTGGCCTGAACAATTGTCTGACTGAAATCCTGAATATGCTGACGGATGGCATAGCAAATGTTCTCAGTGCTTCTCACCTGTTCCCCGGCATTTGCTTTATTTCTCGCCGTCCTCCATTCCCATAGCAGAACCAGTGCCATGTCGCGCTGCTGGCGTTCAAGGCTCCAGATATGATCAAGCACCTCCATAGGCCCTGTACATTGCAGCAAAGCTAGTCTCACTTCTTCCATATTCAGAGATCTCCACAGGTGCTTCACCATTTTGCATTGATAAATAAATGACCACCATCTTCATCCAAACGACTACAAACCGGGCATCTAGTGTCCAAGTCCACTCTCTTACGCTTTATATTCAGACGAAGAGGGAGGCTATTATGTGCAAATCTCCACAAAAAAATGCATACCTTCCCCGGCATATCCAGGTTCCACAATCGCTTCCATTCCTCCTGGCCATTAGCAGTAGTACCCGATGGCCCTGCATCAGCCCCCGTGCGAGCATCTTTCAGTCGTACAGCAAGGTGGTATGCCCCTTTTATGGTGAACTTTCCTGTCGGATCAAAGTGCCATGCAACCTGGTCCTCCATGTCTGGCCTCACCGGGATGGCCAATATATCACGCACATCAGATTCAGAAAACAAGTCCCTTACGAGTTGTTCATCCCAAGACTCGGATATCGGATCAAGAAGTTCAGAGACGCGCGTGACTATGCCATTCCCTCTGACAGTGGTTGGTTTCCTTGTGTCGCCCCTGGGAATCCAGGGGTCTTCCCAAACTTTAATGTTGTCACCAGATCCAACACGCCAGACAATGCCCTCCTTGAGGAGCTGGATTCCTTTTAAAATGCTTCTCCAGGTATAGGAAATGCCCTCTTTTGCTTGCGCCTCAAGAACTGATGTGGTCGGATAATACCGAGCCTTTAACACCTGAGCAAAGAGAGTATCTGGGGCTTCAAGGAGTCGCCACCCCTGCCTCGAGAGCATTGCCAGATTAAACAAGTGGAGGTCTCTAAAGCCCAGACCACCATCCTTTTTTGCCTTTGTCATTTTCTCCCAGCTTATCCAGTGACATCGACTCTTGTCTTGCTGACTCCACCAGTACCGAGCAATTAGTGCACTGATCTCTTCGCAAAGTTGCTTAGTGAGATCGAAGCACGACATTGCATAGGTGGGGATCGCTTGTGCTACAGCCTTGATCAACACCTCTTTCCCAGCCTTCGACAGTAGTTTTTCTTTCCATCCTTGAATACGTTGCCAAATTTTCTGTTTCAGATACTCGAACTCCTTGGTTCTAGAGGCTCCAATATGCACCGGCAAGCCCAGGTATCGTTGATTGAAAGACTCCGCTGCAATGCCGAGACCAGCCAGTATTGTCGCCCGAGTAGCTGCACTTGTTCCTTTACTGAACATGGCCGTTGTCTTATCTTTATTTATCATTTGGCCCGATTGGTCCTCATAAAGCGCCAGAATCTGCTGAAGTTTTGCCACACCCTCTACAGTCGCCTTCATAACGATAAGCGAGTCGTCGGCAAAGAAGAGGTGGTTAATTTTTGGGGCTCCTCCACAAATCTGCACTCCTTGGATAGTGCCCTCTTGCTCAGCATGGTGCAACATAGCAGAGAACGCTTCTGCACATATAATGAAGAGGTAGGGGGATAAAGGGTCCCCCTGCCGAAGACCTCTTTCGGGCACAATCACATCCGACAGGTTTCTATTGATTTTCACCCTGTAGGATACAGATCGGACACACTTCATTATGGTATGCACCCATTGTTCAGCAAACCCCATCTTGAGCATAACTCTTTCTAGAAAACACCACTCGACGCGATCATAGGCCTTACTCATATCGAGCTTCACTGCCACCAAGCCTTTTCTGCCACCCTTCTTTTTATGCATCAAGTGTGTTATTTCATAGGCAAGGAGAACGTTGTCCGTGATCATCCTTCCTGGTACGAAAGCCGACTGGGTTGGCGATATAATCTTCGGCAGGATCTCCTTCAACCTATTCGCCAAAACCTTTGAAATCAGCTTATACAAAACGTTGCAAAGGCTTATGGGTCTGAACTCCGTGACCTTTTCTGGATTCTTCACTTTGGGGATCAGTACAATGGTAGTTTCATTCCACCCCATAGGCATAGGCCCGCCATTGAGTACTGCCAAGACCTCTGCTTTCACCTTGCTTCCAACTAGCTCCCAGAAACGCTTATAAAAAATAGCGGCATGCCGTCGGGCCCAGGTGCTTTTAGATCACCAATAGAATTGAGAGCCTCCCTTACCTCTATTTCGATGAATTCACGGGTTAGACGGGTATTCATTTCATGTGTAACAGAAGCATGCATATGTGATAACACCGCGTCGTTAGCAAGACCTGCAGAAGACATGAACAAACTTTTGTAGTGATTAGTAATAAGGTTTCCTATCTCCTCTTCTCCCTCCACTACATCACCCCCATCCTTCTTTAGTTTCTTGATTGAATTCACCCTCTTCCTCTCCCTAGCACGGGCATGGAAAAAATCAGTGTTTTTGTCACCTTTGTGTAGCCAATTCACATGAGCCCTCTGCCGCCAATATAAATTGTATTGGTCTTCCAGCCTACTTAACTTAAACCGCAGAAGGTGCTCCCTGTTTATTTGCTGCTGATTTAGACACCCACGCCTGCACATCTCCAACTCCTTTTTTGCCTTCTTTATTCTCCCTTTGAGCTCTCCCAACACCTCTCGGTCCCATTTAGTTAGCTCCCCTCCAACTTTGGCGAGCCTCTCCCAAACTGAACCTCTCCCCTCCTCAAAAGCTGCATTCCACGCCTCCTCAACTACCTTAGCACACTCATCCTCCATCAGCCATCTTGCCTCAAAACGGAAAATCCCATCCCCTTTGCCTTCACTCCCTTCAGGACGTAAGCCATCCACCAAGACTGTGATCGGGCGGTGCTCGGAGTGGCGAGGATCCCCGTTTATTACTTTGTACAGTGGGAAACGCCCCCGCCAGTTATTGCAGGCAACCGCATGATCCAATCTTTCTCTGGTATAACCATCGACCTCATGCCAGTTATTTCTCCAAGTATAAGGGTCACCCTCAAATCCTAAGTCCTCCAGACCACACTCTTCCAAAGTCATCCGGAACGCATCCATGCAAGCCTGGGCCCGAGCCGGCCCTCCCTCCTTCTCATTTGCAAAGAGTATCTCATTAAAATCGCCCAGACAAATCCATGGCAGATTCAGTTGTCCTTGCAAAGCCCGTAAAGCACTCCAAGTCTTTCCTTTCTCCCCCGCCTTCGACTCGCCATATATACTAGTCAACCGCCATTGCAAGCCACTCTCCTCATGCACCACCGCATCAATATAGTACTTGTCCTTCCAGCGAAGTCTCACGTCCACCCCCCGACGCCAAAAGAGCGCGAGCCCGCCCCGGCGTCCCTCTGGATCTTTAACCACCATGTTAGGCATGCCCATTTTCCATCGCAGATGCTCCATCTCCCTCTCATAACTTTTGGTCTCCGAGAGAAAGAGCACGTCGGGATCTTCAGCCCTCTGCAGCTCCAGAAGGCTACGAACTGACGTGGGGTTCCCAAGCCCCCGGCAGTTCCAAGCTATAATTTTCATTGGCTTTCGCGGAGCTGTTCCTGCAGCCCCGCTTCATTGGTCTGAACATTCTCATGATCTCCCTTAACCTTCTTCAGAATTTCCCTCTCCTCATCATCCGTATCCACCTCCATACCATGCCTTTTCTCTCCTCCTCCCTCTTCTTTCTTCTAAACTTCTTTGCTTGTTTAACGCTCAGATTTTCCTTTGGTAGGAATTTGTCCACCCCCCCCCCCCGTCCCCATGATTTGCTGCCTGCAGCTCCCCCAATACCGCCTCCCGCCTAGCTCCTCCCTTATCCATCATTATTGTGTCTACTGTACTGTTGGCCGAAGTCATCGTCCTCCCCCCACCAGACTTGGGGCTCATATTTTTATCAGTTTTTCCAGTTTCGAACGACAGTTGTTTCCTGGTTGAACCATCTCCATCTTTCCCATTATCTGCTTCCCGTACCAGTTTCAAATGACTTGTGACTTCCTGATCAGCCCCCTTCTTGGAATTCTTCTCATCCTTCTCCTTTAAAAGCAGGGTATTGTTCTTCCTCCATGAGTCACTATCACTACCTGAGTTACTCCTGAATGTGCCACTACCGAAACTTCTGCCACTGCCCCCAGACCTACTGCTTCTAAAAGTTCTATCTTCACTCCATCGTACCCGGCCTTCTGGGTGTCCTTTCCTTGGAATAAAAGCTTTCATCCATGCTCCGAACTGGGCCTTCTCTCCCTTCTTCAGGCTGATACTGCATTCCCGATCGACATGTCCCAGCCGGCCACATATGTAGCAAAAGTCCGGGAGAAATTCATATTCAAACCTGCACCAGAGATCCACTTGCTGTTCGGTTTCTTTGCCCTTTCTTTTTAACCTCTTCTCTTCTTCCCCCTCTTCTCTAGTGAATCCTCGCATTAGTGGCTCCCTGATATCAATTCGGACTTTGATCCGCAGAAAACTTCCTGCAGCCATCCCATCCGGTTCGGCATCCACCTCCAGCGTCTCTCCTAGGAAACCACCGATTACTTCTCCCGCTTCCCGACACATCATACCAAGTGGGAGATTGAAAACCCTTACCCAAACTGGAACCCACCGGAATTCATAATCTCTCAGTGTATTACTAGGCACAAAGTCCTCCACAACCAGCAACCCCTTGTCAAACTCCCACGGCCCTTCCTCCAGAGCCCTCTTCTTCCCCGACGCCTGGTGGAATGTAAACAGAAATGCGTTCTCACCCAAATCCTTACACTCCAGCCCTTTTAGAGGACACCAAACCCTAGCCAGAGCATTCGCGAGGGCCTCCGCATGCGCCGGTTTGTCAGACATTAGTTTTGCGATCGCCTGCGGTTCCACCACTCCCACCTTGTTTCCTCCCCCCCAGACGATCTTCCTCCCCTTGCTCTCCATCTCCGACAGTTTGAGACTCTTCATCAGACCCTCAACCCGATCCATCCTCCTTCCCGCCTCCAAAACACCAAAAACCACGAACTGGAAAGACTAGGGCAAGACGGTGGTGTACGATCGTGCGCCCTAGTATGCACGAAAGGCCTATGGTGTGGACAGGGATGGTGGAGATCAGATCAGGGCGTAGCGCTCTCGATGAGATCTGGGTTGCGGCGGTGGCAGAGAACAAGAACCCTAGGAAAGAGATCACCACACGATCGCCCCAAAATCGCCAGGGACCGAACCGTCACACGAGGGACGGACCTCCAGACCGAATGGGAGTTTGTTGCACGCACTCGTGTGCTTAATCTGTCCAGCCAATTCTGTGCTTGAACCGGTCAGCAATTGCCACATCTAGCTAACAGGTACCCCTCGAAAAAATCTAGCTAATAGGTCGGGGAGTAGGTAGACGGAAGATGTGGCCGGCCACATCACCAACAAAACGACAACTAGTCAATATTTTCTCTAGCGCTTTCAGGACCTCGCTATGAGTTAGCACAGTAGTATATGAGGAGGACAATGATGCCTTAAATTTAGAAACATCTTTCTTGTTCCAAACATTAATGTAATAGAGTAATTCCTTGCAGTAGCAACACAAACCGTCATCAAAGACAACACCCGGAGTCTAGATTGATATCTTCGCGATATTAATATATCTCTTTGTAAAAAAAAAACATGACCTTTCTTTTTTATTCTTCTTTTTTGTTTTTTTGGCTGTGTGCATCCGTGATGTCTTTGACATTTGGTTGGTGCAGAGGCTGTGTGTAATTGTATCTCTGCGTTATTAATATATTCACTTTGTAAAAGAAAATAATGTAATGGAATAATGGATGAGCACCACATTAAGAAAGATAAAACAATGCCACATCATTTAATAATTTACAAATAGAAACTTAAGTAGTATGAATCATTGTTAGAATATTCATTGACGACCTTGGAAAATATAAACCGGGCATATTTTTGTCTCTATATCATTTTTAATTGTATGTTGTCGTTAGAAATCAATCATAAATTTTAAATATTGAACCAACTTAGGATGTTTCTTGTATAATTTATGTCACTAAAGTTGTACTAGCTAATATAAGTAAAGTCTCGCGTATATAGAAAGATAATTCACTCTTACTTTCTTTTTTTAATTATTATATCCTTAACTACTATTATATGAACACATAAAGGACAAAAATCAGATTGTTTAGTTCGATTAATTAGTAACAACTCGAAAGCACGGAAGTGCATAATAGAATGGTCAACATAATGTATCAAATTGTATAATTTTGTTTTATAGCAGTAACTCATAATTGAGTTGACTGCTCCCATAGATCACTTCGGGTCTGGCTATGGTTACCTCAACCTTCAACTTGTGCTTGCCTGAAAAAATATCTTTTCTTCAAAAGGTTTTTCCCTAACTGCGCCTGAACATGTACCCCTATAGAGCATCAATGTTACCTCATCCTTCAACTTGTTCAATTTTTGTGATTCAGATTTGGCTATGGTGCAAGCTGCTACACCTTGAGAAGGGTCTCCTCTCTCTAGCATCGTCGTGACGAACTTGTACCTAATGATACCTGAGTTATTGTAGATACTCCTTTTGTGGGAAACACATATACATAGAAATAGTAGTAATGAATCCAAGATGATTAGAGCATCTACAACAGGACCCCTCATACCCGTCTCAAATGCCCGGGCAGGCCACCCGGTCACAGACCGGTCACAAAAATTCGACCCACACAGGCGCCCTAAATAGGCCTCAAACGCCTGGGCTGACCGGCACCCCTCATATCCAACCCAAAATATGGGGCGGATATGGGGGCGCCCGGGCGCGTCCGGGCACACCCGTCACGTCGGACCTGACAGCCCAACCCCACCGCAAATTGCACCAAATCCACCCCAGAACTGCAGGATCCATTTGCTCTTTCCTCTCTTCTTCCTCCTCCGTGTCGTCCGTATCGCGGCTCTGTCGCCGCATGCACTCCGCGCCATCCGTCCGTCTCGCAGCTCTGCCACCGCACGCGCTCCGCGGCTCCCCAGTCCTCGCCCGTTGCGCTTCAGACATCATCACCGCCCTTTGTTGGTCATATCTCTCCTTTAAGGAGTTCAAGAGTGTCAGAGGCTTCTCCTCCATCAAATACTCCGTCTTTAGGTCAGGGTGAAGATGATGTCGAATAAAGTGCAATGTTGAATACCTTCGTATGTCTGTTATAGATGACGTCCCTTGGACAGGTGTGGTTATCACATAATTGAGTTCCTTAGCCATTAAATTGATTTTGACATCCATTGCCCATACCAAATATTTAGTACCATCGATGAAAAGTTCAGCAAACTCTTTTTAAGGTATGTCAGCCATATCCTTCATGCAATCATCATGCTTATTAATTTACTCCCTTGGTAAAGAGTGCTGTAAGTAAATAAAACAATGCATGTACATTGATCAATATATAGCAATTGTCAAATTGCCGGAACATATAGGTTGACATACATTGTGCTTGCACAATACAGTAATGTGCACTAATTACTAAACAATACAATATATTAATTTACACAAATTACTAAATAACTATACACAACTTAAACTGCTAGTTAAAGAACTAATCAAAAAAGAAAAAGGAAAAATGGTCCCAGGTCACAAACAGAGAGACCCAAACCAGTATCACGACCCTTTCATTCTGTTTTACATATTTTCCCTCTTTTTTGGACTCAGAACGAGGCATGGATTGCACCCCATCTTGCCTGTAGGTCGATGGTTAGGGTTTCCCCTACCGCCCCCAATCCTCATTCCAGGCGGCGCCACCCACCCCTGTTCCTGCCGGCTGCCGCACGCGTGCTCACCGGCGAGCCGCCGTCGGTGAAGGAACGAAGTCCTCCTCATCCGACGAGTGGGTGTAGTCAGGGGTGCCAACTCCATTTGGGAGTCTGTTGGCGAGGCCGAGCGACGCCGGATACCATGCTCCAGAACGGCGTCTAGGACGAGGGTCGATGGGGGTGACGGAGCGCCCGAAGAGGAGACGGCGACTGCTTGCGCCATTGTCAGGTGGACCCACGCCGCCGCTCGTGCCAAGGACATCCATGGCAGGCGTCCCTCCGGTGCCAAAGAGGAAGAGGTGCTGCTCGCCGGGAGGAGCAGGGAAGTGGCCGAACGCCCAGAGGACGTTTCTTGTCCCCGCTGCGTCCTCTCACAGTCCTGGCCCGGCACCACCACTTGCACTGGCCGTGGTGATCGCGCCCGGTCCCGCGATGTCCATAGCGTGTCCTGGTCCGACGCCAGTTGGAGTCGCGATGAAGACGAGGTTGTCACCCTGGGCGTTCGCGACGCGCATCGGAGCCGGGTTTTAGCCGCATGCAGGTACGTCGACGATGATGTCCCGCACTTGCTCTTCCGTTGGAGTGGGTGATGGCAGTGGTGCCACTTGTGCACGGCGCGGGCACGGCCCGTATCGGTGCACATCACACCACTGCGGCCATGGGGATGCTGCAAGCACCAGTTCAGACTCGTGGATGGCATTCAACGACGGCGTTGCACTCGGTCCAGCGACTTGCCACGAGTCCAGATCCTGCCTGTTATCAACCAGCGTGGCCTGGCATCGATTCACCGGCGTGGCGCGATGGCGATGTCCATCAGCCGTGTGGTGGCGACGTCTACCAGTGAAGTTCTGACGACGGTTAACGCCGAGGCTAGAAAGTCATGGTGGCGCCCCGCAGTGATAGCGGACGAAGCGGCGGTGCTGTTGGACATCAAAGCGAGGGGGCATCTTCCGTGAGAAGACTAAGAAGAAGGGAGACGAGGAACGACATCCTCACCGATTGGATTCCTTCTCTGGTGAGTTTCTGTGGCGGCCTAGTTGCTCCCGTGGAAACACTACCAGTGCCGATAACGCGGAAAGAAACAGTGATGATCTGTGTTTATTGATTGTGATGATGTACAGATTTATATCCCCGGAAGGGATGCATCGCACAGATGTGACGACTACAAGCGATGGGATTAGAAGAACACGGGCGTTAACATAGGACGCGACGTATCGGGAGAACAATCGCATGTCGGTTGTTAAGGAGAGATTTCCTTTAATTAAACTAATTGATTAAATCTTTACCTAATAATAAAGGGACTATTGCTTCTTGCGGTACGCCCCAGAAATTGCCCCTAAAGTTGTAAGATATTACCCACCAATGCCGCCTATAAGTAATAAATAAACATTTCACACAGGGGAATTTTCCGCCTGGGCCGGCCGATGCAAAAGGGACCTTCTATACGCGCTCTGCGCGTTGGGAGCAGACGCAGCGCGCCCGTTTGGGTCGGGTCATTTCCAGACGACCTGTTTTTTAAATTTCATTTTTTCTTTTTCTTTTTCTTTTCCATTTTCGTTTTTTCCACTTTAAATAGTTTGGGACTTAAAAAGGTTTTGAAAATAAAATAATGAGAATTTTTAAATAAAATATTTAATAAATCATAAAAAAAATTGTGGACTAAAGAAATGTTCACGATTTTGTAATAACATGTTTTATTATTAAAAAATGTTCAATATTTTAAAAACAAATTTTTGGGAAACCAAAAAATGTTCTTAATGTTTTAAAAGTTCATGTATTACAAAATGTTAATGAAATTGAACAAAATTTTGACAATTCAAAAAATGTTCATGAATGAAAAATATCCTCAAATTCAAAAAATGTTTGTGACTTAAAAATAGTTTATTCATTTATAAATTGTTCGTTGATTCAAAAAATAATCATGCATTTCAAAAAATGTTCGTTAAATCAAAACATTGTTCATTAAATCAGAAAAATGTTCGTTAATTTCCAAAATAGTTCCATCAATTGGAAAAAAAAATCCTAATAAATTTGCTAGATGTTAGTCCTAATAAATTTGTTAGATGTTCTTTGGCACTCTGTAATTCAGAGCATGGCCAGAGATTTCAATTCGACGCGCTTACGCAGCCTAGACGCGGGTGAATGCGTTCACGTATCTCATTAACCCTTCTAGTGCTACTGCCGAAACCCCGAGCTAGCCAGCACTGCAACATAAGCTGAGCACACGTACCGACGTACGTACGCACGGTCGAGATTCATTTCATCCCGGTGGGTCCTGTGACGAGGTGGAAGTTTGAATTCGTATTCCGCAATGATGATGATCGACTGGATCGACGAGGAATGTAGCTCCCTCCATGGGTCGGCCGGCCCGGTCCGTACGCGCGTTTCTCCGCCGTCGTTCTCGCTCGCTTGTCGCCGGCCGATGACACAGGAGACAGGAGCAGCCGAGCCATATTGCGCGTGCCAGAGAGACTTTACTGGCCGGGACCGATACTGTATGCGAATCAGACATTGATTGATGGTGCCTAAAATAATTCATTCTATGACTGTATACCTTAAATTAAAAATCTTAAATTCATACTATTACATGCAACGTAAATTAATTTTTAACTGGAGCTCATCCGGCTTCGCCGTGCCCATGTCTGGCGGCCGATTGCAATCCCCAGAGTGTTGGTCCGGTCGCCGGCGAGGTAGAGTAGGACATGGGACACGAGCCGGCTTACGTCACTCGAGGCGTCGCTGTTTGCCATGCCCTACTCTTCCTCGTCGGAGCCTGAAAACCTGACGGTGCCAGTTGACGTCAGATCGATGATGGATCCGTCCTGAGACGAGCCGACGACATCCACCATGACATGGTTGTGGCGCTTGGACTGGTGCACCATATGGGTGCCGAAGAATGCAACTTCGCCTTGCCAATATGCACCGCCGCGAGGTCTGTCTGTGCCTCCCGCTCCAGTTGCCTCGCACGGCGGGCACGCCGTGCCATGTTTGCATCGTACGACGCCCATGGTGCATCCTCCGCCTTGGCACGCCAACGAAGGGGTTGCGTGTCTGCCACCTCGTTCGGACGCCAGACGGACTTGCACTGCCTCCGTTGAGGCAGCGATGGCACACCTAGCGACGGATCCATGCAATATTTGGGCGGTTGCCAGAAGGAGACCGAGCGTTGCCGTGGGGCATCCTCCTCCCGGGAGCGGCGGAGCGCAAGCCTGATGGACATCTCCTCCTCGGGGCCGCGTGCGATGAACTCGAGTTCGATGGATCTGAAGGTGTAGGACTCGGATCCGCTGCCCGTCATGCCGGAGAAGACCGGAGATCACCGGACGGGAGCTTGGGTGGCGAAGTGGAGTGGCTAGGGTTTGTTCCGAGGAGGGGATGGGGATGAATATATGCAAGGTCGGGTGGGGCCATCTTGGGCCGGGACCGACATGGCGGACGCGCCTGGTCGCGCCCGGGCCGCCCTTATCTGTTCCATATTTGGGCTAGATATGATGGGTGCTAGTCAGCCCAGAAGTTTGAGGCTGGTTTGGGATATCCGTCTGGGTCGGGTTTTCCTGACGGATCAATTAGGCCATCCATCCAGACGTATGAGCTCGGTTTGAGATGCCCGGCTGTAGATGCTCTCACCTGATTGGTCTGCTGTGTCATACTACTACATCACCAATCCCAGCTGGGAGCGGCCAGGTCCATTATTTCTATACATTTACCTTGTTGCACATCCATATCATGTACTCCATCCATTTTTGTATACAAGACCACTTCGTATTTTATGTCTAACTTGATCATTAATTTTACCAACAAAATATGAGTTATATGCCGCAAAAAATATGCCATCGGATACATATTTCAACGAACTTTCCGATGATGTATTTTTAATGACATATAGTTCATATTTTGTTAACTAAAATTATAAGTTAAAGTTTGACCAGAAAAACAAAGTGGCCTTGTTACAAAAACGGAGGGAGTAATTTATTTTGTTTAAAGTCTTCGATTATTTATGCTGCTAGAGGTTTTCCATATAAAGTAGTGTTGGTGAATTTGATTATTGTCTTCATTGTGCAGTGATAACTTGTGCTCTGAATGCTTTGAGAATTATGTGTCATGCTCTGTTGTTGATTTATATTATTGTGCATTAAACCTTTGTGTTTTGGCCACATAATTTTCATTTGATAAAAAATGCTTCACAATTAAATATACCTGTAAATGCCATGTATATCTAAGGTGTAACTTTTAAGCATTTGGTACTCCCTCCGTACCTAGCCACGGAGGGAGTATATCATTTACTCCCTCCGGTCCTTCCACCTCCTCAGTACGGACGAGATTCAGTGTGCATGCTATTTCTGTTTAGCAGATGTTTATTTGATAATATTGTTACATCATCTTTACCAAATTGCAATTTTGAAAACTTTTTTGATGAACTAAAAAATGCAAAATCTTAAGAAAATAAATGTATGCAGCATTTTTTTTTTTTGAGGAGAGGAAGCAGACAAGTGGCTGAAACTAATATCATAACAAGCGAGGATGATGGTTTATCCTTTAAAATTTTGACAGTTCAAAAAAAATTCATGAATGAAAAATATCCTAAAAATTCAAAAAATGTTTGTGACTTATACAATAGTTTATTCATTTATAAAATGTTCGTTGATTCAAAAAATGATCATGCATTTCAAAAAATGTTCGTTAAATCAAAACATTGTTCATTAAATCAGAAAAATGTTGGTGAATTTCAAAAATAGTTCATCAATTTTTAAAAATGTTTGTCGATTCTAGAAATGTTCGTCGATTCTAAAAATGATCATGCTAGTCCTAATAAATTTGTTAGATGTTCTTTGGCACTCTGTAATTCGGAGCACGGCCAGAGATTTCAATTCGACGCGCTTACGCAGCCTAGATGCGGGTGAATGCGTTCACGTATCTCATTAACCATTCTAGTGCTACTGCCGAACCCCCGAACTGGCCAGCACTGCAACATATGCTGAGCTCACGTACCGACCTACGTACAGTGTTTTACCTCCTCAGTACGGACGAGATTCAGTGTGTATGCTATTTCTGGTTAGCAGATGTTTACTTGATAATGTTGTTACATCATCTTTACCAAATTGCAATTTTGAAAACTTCTTTTGATGAACTAAAAAATGCAAAATCTTAAGGAAATTAATGTATGTAGTTTTTTTTTGTTTGAGCTAGGAGAGACAGCAGGCAAGTGGCTGAAACTAATATCATAAAGCGAGGATGATGATGTTTTATCCTTTACAATCACGAGCATGAGCTATTTTCTGAGGTCACCAGTCATCGCGTTTTCGACTGACAAAATTGCTGAGTTGTGTTTGATTCTTTTGGGCCTCACCATGGACTATGATAGGCTGTCAAAGCGCGATTGCTTGACAAAAGTGGACTACTTGAGTATATCTTATTGTTTCTTTTTCATAAAATATCTCACCGTTTTGACTATCCAACGCTTCTATTACAAACCTCATACGGCAGAATACAGTACAAACTTGGGTGTAGCAGCAATACTAGTAGATTTTTTCATGACCAAGATAAATGGAGAACGAGTGATCATGCGCTGGCCTAGGCAGTGATGGGGACGCTATGGAGGACGACCGTCTCCACGGTGAGGCCGGGGCCGAAGCCGAAGAGAACGCCCCAGTCCATTCCCTCTCCAGTCGTGGTGTGGCCATCCTCGGCGGAGCGTTTGCGCATTTCGTCCATGATGAAGAGCACGCAGGCGCTTGACATGTTGCCATATTCGGAGAGGACATGTCTGGTGGCGCGCATCCGTTCCTTGTTCAGGTTTACCTTGGCCTCCACCATGTCAAGGATTGCTGGACCGCCAGGGTGGGCTATCCAGAAGACGGAGTTCCAGTCGTCGATGCCCAATGGCTTGAAGGCGTCCTCTAGGGCGCGCTCGATGTTCTTGGAGATGAGACCAGGCACATCCTTGAGGAGGTGGAAGGTGAGGCCGACCTCCCGGAGGTGGCCGTCGATGGCGCCCTCTGAGTCCGGCAGAATCGTCTGGCTCGCGGACACCAGCTGAAACAGGGGGCGCTCGACGGACTCGTCGGGGTCTGCGCCGATGATCACCGCAGCCGCACCGTCGCCGAAGAGCGCCTGGCCTACCAGCGAGTCGAGGTGGGACTCGTGCGGGCCGCGGAAGGTGACCGCGGTGATCTCCGAGCAGACCACGAGCACGCGCGTGCCACGGTTGTTCTCGGCGAGGTCCTTGGCGAGGCGAAGCACCGTGCCGCCGGCGAAGCAGCCCTGCTGGTACATCATGAGGCGCTTCACGGAGGGGCGCAGGCCGAGCATCTTGGTGAGCTGGTAGTCGGCGCCCGGCATGTCCACGCCCGAGGTGATGCAGAAGACAAGGTGGGTGATCTTGGACCGTGGCTGGCCCCACTCCTTGATCGCCTTCTGCGCCGCCACCTTCCCGAGCTTCGGGACCTCCACGACGACGATGTCCTGACGCGCGTCGAGGGACGGCGCCATGTAGGCGCACATGTTGGGGTTGTCCTGCAGGATCTCCTCCGTGAGGTGCATGTACCTCTTCCTGATCTGCGACTTGTCACCTGGAATGAGGATTTGTTTGTTTGTCAGGTCGCGTGTTCGTCCGAGAAAAGGCAAAAGAGATGGCAAAGAAGAATGTAATATTGAAATTCATTGTGTTTACACATCCTCTTGAACTTCTCCTTGAGGTCGGCCATGTGGTCGCTCTTGGTGACCTTGAAGTAGTAGTCCGGGTAGTCGGCCTGGTACACGCAGTTGGCCGGCGTCGCCGTGCCGATCGCAAGCACCGTGGCCGGCCCCTCCGCCCGCTGCGCCTTCCTCACCTCCTCCACCGTCATCGTCGCCGCCGCCATTGATCTCTACCTCTACGTACGTACTCCTACCAGCGGCCGACGACTAGCTAGCTCAGCAGTGGCCGGCTGGAGACTCTGTGTGACGTCTAAGGTGAGTGTGACAGATCGATGCTGGCCGTACTGGTTGGGTGTGGTGGTACGAGTGTGGGGAGATGGATATATACTCCTAGGCGGGAAGGGTTGGTAGGGCGACGGGGGAAGTGATTTGGTCACTTGGACGGGAGGATGGAGGGCCACGAGTGCCGGGGGTAGGAGATGCATGGATGGACGGACGGACGGACACGCCGATACCCAACCAATCAGGCCCAATGGGAGTTTGTTGCACGCACTCGTGTGCTGAATCTGTCCAGTCAATTATGTGCTTGAACCGGTCAGCTATATTTGTTTTTGCGAGGAAAAGGAAATTCATTTATCAAGCGGCGGCCAAGTCTGCATTACAAAGGTCAGATACCTCATCCGGTCCTGAACGAAGCCACAATGCGGTGTGCTTTTTTATTCTACCATAGTTTGCTAAAAAGTGACTTACAATGTTTTGTTCTCGCCTCACTTGCTTGACTATGAATTCCCTCTGCTCCTGGAGAAGCAACGCTTTGATTTCCTGCACCACCATCATGTATGCAGATCTGTCCTCTCCCTGTTCGGTGGTCATCTTGACCAATTCTGAACAATCTGAATGAATCACAATAGGCAAAGATGACCATTGGATAGCTAATGAGACGCCTTCCAAGCATGCAGCAATTTCAGATTCCAAAGGCGACACACAGTGTCGTAGCTCTCGACAAGAAGAGAAAATAATAGAGCCATGATCATCTCTTAACACCATCCGTGCACCTGTTGTGCCATCCTCTTGGGAGTAGGAGCCATCAACGCTCAACACCACCCAGCCCGCTGGAGGAGGCTCCCAAGCTAGCTTCTTCTTATCCCCACGTACATGTGATAATGTACTGTATTTGCTTTGTCCAGTGCCCATTTTTCCTTTGACGTGGTCAGCTAGTGGATCAGCCTGCAAGGCTAGCAGGGAAGTAATATAGCTAGAGAGGAATCGGGTCGACACCTCGACGGGTGGCGGCCGTTTGTTGTGGACGATCTCGTTCCGCACATGCCAACATCTCCATAACGTCATGAGCATGAACAAGCGTCTCTCTTCTGACAGCTCTGACAGCACATGGAGGAGCCACTCCGACCCTGTGTTCACCAGCCGTCGGACATCCGGAAGATCCCAATGTTTCCCCATTGATCTCCACAACGCGACCGCTCGAGGGCACCTACAGAGAGCATGGAATGTGTCCTCCGGTTCGGTGGCACACAAAGGGCACAAATTAGAAACTTCAAGTTTACGACTTTTCTTATTATTCGTGTGCTGATCTGTCCAGTCAATTATGTGCTTGAACCGGTCAGCTATATATTGCCACATCTAGCTAGCTAATAGCTACCCCTCAAATAAAATCTAGCTAAGTAATAGGTCGGGGAGTAGGTAGGCAGAAAATGTGGCCAGTATGAGTTTTTGATACGAACACGGATGATGCTACTTTGCGGTTGTCCATGATACTTTGTCGCATGTCAATGGAGTAAAGATGAAGGATATTTGTGTTCCAAATTATTTTCAGTACTTGACTGAAGCTGACGAAGAGGTCCAAGCATTTGTAGATGTTATCTGCATGCATGCTAATGTATTTTTTTGCACAATAATGAGGTAGGCCAAGAAATTAAACATCCAGTGGCTCAGGACCAATGGGAATTGTTTCAGGATTTGACATGCTTGCAGCGATGCAAGAAATAAAGGTAAACAAACATGCAATTGAGACCAGATTAGGATTCATAACAATGTAAATCACATGGTGATGTGAACTAGATTATTGACTCTAGTGCAAGTGGGAGACTGTTGGAAATATGCCCTAGAGGCAATAATAAATTGGTTATTATTATATTTCCTTGTTCGTGATAATCGTTTATTATCCATGCTATAATTCTATTGATTGGAAACTCAAATACATGTGTGGGTACATAGACAACACTGTGTCCCTAGTATGCCTCTAGTTAACTAGTTCGTTGATCAAAGATGGTCAAGGTTTCCTGGCCATAGACATGAGATGTCATTTGATAACGGGATCACATCATTAGGAGAATGATGTGATGGACAAGACCCAAACTATAAACATACCATATGATCGTGTCAGTTTATTGCTATAGTTTTCTGCATGTCAAGTATCTGTTCCTATGACCATGAGATCATGCAACTCACTGACACCGGAGGAATACCTTGTGTGTATCAAATGTCACAACGTAACTGGGTGACTATAAAGATGCTCTACAGGTATCTCCGAGGATGTCTGTTGAGTGGGCATGGATCAAGACTGGGATTTGTTACTCCGTGTGACGGAGAGGTATCTCAGGGCCCACTCGGTAATACAACATCACAATAAGCCTTGCAAGCAATGTGACTAAGTGTTAGCCACGGGATCTTGTATTACGGAACGAGTAAAGAGACTTGCCGGTAACGAGATTGAACTAGGTATAGAGATACCGACAATCGAATCTCGGGCAAGTAACATACCGAAGAACAAAGGGAACATCATACGGGATTAACTGAATCCTTGACATAGAGGTTCAACCGATAAAGATCTTCATAGAATATGTAGGAACCAATATGGGCATCCAGGTCCCGCTATTGGTTATTCACCGTAAAGGTGTCTCGGTCATGTCTACATAGTTCTCGAACCCGCAGGGTCTGCACACTTAAAGTTCGGTGACGTTTCGGTATAGTAGAGTTATGTATGGTGGTGACTGAAGGTTGTTCGGAGTCCCGGATGAGATCCTGGACGTCACGAGGAGCTCCGGAATGGTCCGGAGGTAAAGATTGATATATAGGAAGTCCCGTTTTGGTCACCGGAAAAGTTTCGGGTATTTCGGTAGTGTACCGGGAGTGCCGGGAGGGATACCGGGGACCATCGGGAGGGGTGTCTCGACCCAAAGGGCCTCATGGGCTGTGGGAGGAGTCAAGCCAGCCCTTAGTGGGCTGGCCGAGCCCCCCACTAAGGCCCATGCGGCTAGGGGTGGGAAAAACCCAAAGGGGGAAAGGTGGAAAGGGTTTCCAAGTGGAGAGGAGGAATCCTACTCCTAATAGGATTGGAGTAGGACTCCTCCACCTCCAATTTCGGCCAGCCCTTGAAGGTTTGAGGCTTCCTCCTCCCCTCCCTTCCTCCTATATATACTAGAGGATTTAGAGGGGAGAGCTAACCCTAATTGCCACATGCTCCCTCTACTTCCTCTAGATCATTTTCTCCTTTAGTCTAGTTTCGGCGGTGCTTAGGCGAAGCCCTGCCGGAATAGTTCCACCACCACCGCCGCCGCGCCGTCGCGCTGCCGGAGAACTCATCTACCTCTCCGCCCCCTCTTGCTGGATCAAGAAGGCGGAGATCGTCATCGAGCTGTACGTGTGCTGAACGCGGAGGTGTCGTCCGTTCGGCGCTAGATCGGAAGGACCGTGATCAGGATCGCGAGACGATTCGTGATTTGAACGCGGGACGGATCGTGATGGGATCGCGGGACGGATCGTTATTGGATCACGAGATAGATCGTGATGGGATCGCGGGACGCTCGACGATTTGGATCGCGAAGACGTTCGACTACATCAACCGCGTTTCTTAACGCTTCCCGCTTAGCGATCTACAAGGGTATGTAGATCCACTCTCCCTTTCGTAGATGCTCATCACCATGGATAGATCTTGCGTGTGCGTAGGAATTTTTTTGTTTCCCATGCAACGTTCCCCAACACCATCCACGCGCCACCCCCTTTGGCAGATCTTGTCGGCGGCCATGCCGCGCCCGTCGCCATTAAAGGCTGCACCGCTCCACCGCGCAAGCGGCATGGCAATGTCATTGTCCAGGGCGGCGCTCCCGCCGGCCCCGCCATGTAGGCACGTCCGCCCCGCCGCCTCCGATGCGAATTCGGTCCGGCAACCGTCGGCGAAGAAGGGGAAGGCTTTCGGTGTGAAATGCAAGGAGCTCGCGGGGAAAGTTGCCCCGATTGCTCCGGCAAGAGCTTCCCCAAGCACTTCCAGCGATGGCGCTGCTGCCGCCCCCGAGGTGTTCGACGGAATGGGCGCAAGGTATGATTCTTTGATTTCCCGCACTTCTTTCATTTGAGTTCATTCCATTTGTATGTGACACGTCGAGCGCAATTGTAGCGCCAGTATCCATCACGCGACGGCCGACTTCGTGCAAATCTTGAACGACAACACCGTCGACATCGATCAAACACCGATCGGTGAGTACGGCTACAACGATATGGATGGTGGCGTGCACGGTCACGGGGGAGAAGATGATGTGGAGGAGATTGACGAGGGGGTGTACGACGAAACGCAAGCAAAACGCGCAATATCGAAGAACTACACTCCATTGGAAGACAAAATTTTGATCAAGGCTTGGGAGTCGGTGTCTCTTGATGCGTGCGCCGGCACCGACCAAACCGCAAAGCGGTATTTGCAATGGACCGAGGATCAATTCTTCCGCATGATGGCAAAGTATCCTAACAGGACACCACACACCTTTCGTTCTCTTCTAGGTCGTTGGGACGTCATCAAGCCGATATGTAGCCGTTGGGTTGCTTGCTTGACGCAAGTGCGCAGTGCACCTCCAAGTGGTGTCGTTGAAACCGACTATGTGAGTTCGTTTTCATGTCCCAAGCACAAATCTTTTGTACAACTCGGAGCGGTTGCACAATTTGACATTGTTTCCATTTTATAGGACAAAATTGCGCAAGAAAGGTACAAGGACATGGAAGCTTCATGCAAAAAGGCATTTCAACTAGAGCATTGTTGGGAACTTTCTCAAAGATAGTGAGAAGTGGAAGGTGATTGAGAAAGAATCCCCACCGAAGAGAGGTGCCCTCACCAAGATGGATGATGATGATGATGAAGAGGACAATGGCTCAAGAAACAAGAACAAGCCTGATGGAAACAAGAAGGCCAAGGACAAGATCAAGAAAGAAGCAAAGGCTTCAAGCTTGCGGGACAAGCTAGATCACATGGTCATGTCCAATGAGATTTTAGTGATAAAGACATTGGAGGCAAAAAAAAAAAAGAGTTGGCCGAGAAGAAGACTCAAGAGAAGCAAGAGAAGTGACAATTACTCAAGGAGGAGACCGACCGCAAGGCCGCCATTGAGGAGAGAAGAGCCAAGGCCGAGGAGGACAAAGCCATGGCCAAACTCCTTCAAGAGGAGAAAAAGATCATGATGATGAATCGAAATGAGATGGACGAGGTCACCAAAGAATGGCATGACATGGCATGGTTGGAGATCTTGGAGAGGAGGAGGCAAGCCGGAAGAGGCCATGCGGTGCCAAGGTTCGGTGAGCATGGTGGTTCGGCAAGTGGTGGTGGCAATGGTGGCGGTCAAGATTTCATCTTGTGATGATGATGATGATGGAGTGACGACTGATGGTGTGGTGGTGTCAAGATCATGTTTGAATTCTCGGCATTTATGTTTTATTTGCTCAAAATCATGGTCAATTGATTTGTGTGCTTTTACAGTATGCGGGGCCGAAATCGGCGGCGGCGGAACAGAGCCCGCAAACCCGAACGGTAAAAGAGAATATCGGCCCTTAAAACACGATTTTCTCCACTCTTATCCCGTTTTTAAGGGTCGTGATTTTAAGGGGTCTGCTAGAGATGATCTAATCAAGCCTTCTGGTGCTACTGCCGAACCCCGAGCTGGCCAGCACTGCAACATATGCTGAGCACACGCACGTGCAGTGTACTCCCATGGTGGATCTGGGATGCACGAACGAGAGACAGAGCACATGCACGTACATGTACGTACGCACGGCCGGTCGAGATTCATTTCATCCCACTGGGTCCTGTGACGAGCTGGAAGTTTGAATTCGTTTTTTTTTTAGGGGGAAGTTTGAATTCGTATTCCGCAATGATGATGATCGACTGGATCAACGAGGTGTAGGCTTCCTCCATGGGCCGGCCGGCCCGGTCCGTACGCGCGTTTCTCCTCCGTCGTTCTCGCTCGCTTGTCGCCCGCCGATGACACAGGAGACAGGAGCAGCCGAGCCATGTTGCGCTTGCCAGAGTGACTTTACTGGCCGGGACCGATACTGCATGCCAAAGCCATGCATCGATCTACCTACCTTCCTATCCACACAGACTCTGTAACCGCATTGGTCGGTTGTGTCTCGTTCCTAAATACTAGTATAAGCCCTTTTAGAGATTTTATATATACACAACAAAACGAATGAATCTGCATTTTAAAATATGTCTATATACATTTGAATGTTGTCCGTATTAAAATCTCTATAACGGTTTATATTTAGAAAGAAGGGAGCACTACATTACAAATCCCGACTCAGACCGACGACCGGGTCTGTTATTTCCATACCTTCACCTTGCTATTCTCCTTGTTGTACATCCATATCATCTTTTTTTAGGCAACATCCATATCATCTACTCCCTCCATTTTTGTATACAAAACCACTTCATATTTTTTATGTTTAACTTGATCATTAATTTTACAACAAAATATTAGTTATATGCCGCAAGTGATATGCCATCGGATACACATTTCAAAGAACTTTATGATATTATTTTTATGACATATAGCCCATATTTTATTGACCAAAATTATAAGAAGTTTGACAAAAAAAAAAAGAATTGGCCTTGTATACAAAAATGGAGGGAGTAATTTATTTTGTTTGAAGTCTTCAATGATTTATGTTGTTAGATGCTCTCCATATACAGTAGTGGCCAGTGAATTGATTATTGTCTTCATTGTGCAGTGAAAACTTGTGCTCTGAATGCTTTGAGAAACAAGTTTCGTGCTCTGTTGTTGATTTATATTAATGTGCATTAACCCTTTGTGTTTTGGCTAGATAATTTTTAGTTGAAAAACATGCTTCATAATTTAATATACCTGTAAATTCCATGTATAACTAAGTTGTAACTGCTTGAGCATTTGGTATATCATTTACAAATGGTTCTGGAATGCGTAAGCCAATAGATGACTAAGTTGTAACTAAGTTTCAAGAGGAGATATACCTGTAAATTCTATAATACGTAAGCCAATAGATATCTGATACAATGAAGTTTCAAGAGTAGGTATATGAATTGCTACTGGTGCTTGCAATAGTTTGTTCTGCAGATCTGAATCTCTAAGTATCATACATATAGAACAAGATTAATTGTTGCTAAATGGGAAAGCATGCATCAGTCCCCAACAAACAAAGAACCAATAAAACTAATTCTGCATCGGATGCTCCTAGAGGCGGGCCGGTTCTATTCATCTGTATGTGGGACGACCGATATGTTTTACTACGACATTCTGTT
Source organism: Elymus sibiricus (assembly GCA_039707655.1). Classification (NCBI taxonomy): domain Eukaryota; kingdom Viridiplantae; phylum Streptophyta; class Magnoliopsida; order Poales; family Poaceae; genus Elymus; species Elymus sibiricus. The sequence goes on along the minus strand of CM077665.1, from coordinate 40,199,110 downwards.
ATTATTGTTATCACACTTAGTTTCAGTACGCACGAGATTCTGTGTGCGTGCCATTTCTTTTTAGCAGATGTTTACATGATAATGTTGTTACATCATCGTTACCAAATTGAAATTTTGAAAACTTCTTTTTATAAACTAAAACATGCAAAATCTTAAATAAGCAAACTAATGTATGCAGATTTTTCTTTTCAGTTTGAGGAGAGGAAGCAGCCAAGTGGCTGAAACTAATATCATAACTTCCGGCAAAATAATAACAATATCATAACAAGCAAGGATGATGTTTTATCCTTTACGGTGACGAGCATGAGCTATTTCTGAGCTCACCGGTCACCGTGTTCTGGACTGACAAAATTGCAGGGTTGTGCTTGATTCTTTTGGGCCTCACCGTGGACTATGATAGGTTCTCAAAGTGCGATTTCTTGACAAAAGTGCACTACTGGACTATACCTTATTGTTTCTTTTCCATAAAATATCTCACTGTTGTTTTAGCCTATCCAACGCTTCTAGTACAAACCAAACATGGTAGAATACAATGCAAACTTCGGTGTAGCAACACTAATAGAGTTTTCCATGAAGAAGATAAATGGAGAGTGACCGATCATGCACTGGCCTCGGCAGTGATGGGGACGCTATGGAGGACGACCGTCTCCACGGTGGGGCCGGGGCCGAAGCCGAAGAGAACGCCCCAGTCCATTCCCTCGCCAGTTGTGGTGTGGCCATCCTCGGCGGAGCGTTTGCGCATTTCGTCCATGATGAAGAGTACGCAGGCGCTTGACATGTTGCCATATTCGGAGAGGACATGTCTGGTGGCGCGCATCCGTTCCTTGTTCAGGTTTACCTTGGCCTCCACCATGTCAAGGATTGCTGGACCGCCGGGGTGGGCTATCCAGAAGACAGAGTTCCAGTCGTCGATGCCCAATGGCTTGAAGGCGTCCTCTAGGGCGTGCTCGATGTTCTTGGAGATGAGCCCAGGCACATCCTTGAGGAGGTGGAAGGTGAGGCCGACCTCCCGGAGGTGGCCGTCGATGGCGCCCTCTGAGTCCGGCAGAATAGTCTGGCTCGCAGACACCAACTGGAACAGGAGGCGCTCGACGGACTCATCGGGGTCTGCGCCGATGATCACCGCGGCCGCACCATCGCCAAAAGCGCCTGGCCTACCAGCGAGTCGAGGTGAGACTCGTGCGGGCCGCGGAAGGTCACCGCGGTGATCTCCGAGCAGACCACCAGCACGCGCGCGCCGCGGTTGTTCTCGGCGAGGTCTTTGGCCAGGCAAAGCACCGTGCCGCTGGCGAAGCAGCCCTGCTGATACATCATGAGGCGCTTGACTCAAGCCGGCAATGGTTAACCGTTACCCGCGTCCCCACGGGAAATTAATCTATTAGGGGACGGGGATATGCTTGTTGTCATACCCACGGGGAAGCTATTGGGTGAATTACCTTACCCAGCGGGTAAACGGGGATGGGGACGACATGTCATTACCCATACCAGATACCCGGCTTACCTCAATATGCCAATACATGACCTAACTACACCAAAACCTAACCTAGCCTCCCTCAGTCCCTCTCCCTCCCGCGGCCGCCACTCTCCCTCTCCCTCCCGCACCCGTAGTCCCCCTCCCCCCGCAGCCGCCACTCTCCCTCTCCCTCCCGCTGTCCCGCACCCGCAGTCCCCCTCCCCTCGCAGCCGCCACTCTCCCTCCCGATCCAGACTTCCCTAGCCGCCAGCGGCCAGCCACATCTCCGGTGCCGCCCTGATCCGCAGCAACCTCCGGCGCCGCCCTGCACTGCCGCAGCCTCTGGCGCCATCGCATCCTGTGGTCAATGTTGTTGTTTGTTCAGCTAAAATGCTGCTGTTTTTGGGTTGTTTGCGGGTGTGGGTTTCCCCGTGGGGATGATATGCCCGACGGGGACGGGGATAGGAAAATTTCTCTCCCCACGGACGGGGATGGGGATGGGGATGGGGATGAGATGGTATCATGGGCATGGGTATGGGAGGGCAATACCCGGTTGGGTATTCCCCATTGCCAGGTTGACGCTTGACGAACGGGCGCAGGCCGAGCATCTTGGTGAGCTGGTAGTCGGCGCCCGGCATGTCCACGCCAGACGTGGTGCAGAAGACAAGGTGGGTGATCTTAGACCGCGGCTGGCCCCACTCCTTGATCGCCTTCTGTGCCGCCGCCTTCCCGAGCTTGGGGACCTCCACGACGACGATGTCCTGGCGCGCGTCCAGGGATGGCGCCATGTAGGCGCACATGTTGGGGTTGTCCTGCAGGATCTCCTCCGTCAGGTGCATGTACCTCTTCCTAATTTGCGACTTGCATGTCACCTGAAATGAAATGAAGCATTGTTTGTTAGGTCGCGTGTCCATCCGAGAAGGCAGAAGAGACGGCAAAGAAGAATGGAATGGAATGGAATTCATTGAGCTTACACATCCTCTTGAACTTGTCCTTGAGGTCGGCCATGTGGTCGCTCTTGGTGACCTTGAAGTAGTAGTTCGGGTAGTCGGCCTGGTACACGCAGTTCGCCGGCGTCGCCGTGCCGATCGCGAGCACCGTGGCCGGTCCCTCCGCCCGCTGCGCCTTCCTCACCTCCTCCATACGCCTGGGCATGGGCAGCCCGGCCCGGCCGGCCCGAAAATCCCGGGCCGGGCCGGGCCTGATCGTACCATCGGGCCGGGCTCGGGCCTGGAAAGTGAGCCCGAAGAAAAGACCGGGCCGGGCTCGGGCTTGTGAAATGCAATTTTTAAGCCTAGATCGGGCCGGACTGGCCGGGCTTTGCAGTTTCGGGCCGGGTTCGGGCCCGATTTGTTAGGCCCGACGGCCGGGCCGGGCAAGGCTCGGGCCTGAGTTTGCCCGTTCGGGCTTTTGTAAGCCCGGCCCGAAACCCGGCCCGGCCCGGGCTATGCCCAGGTTTACTCCTCCACCATCATCGTCGCCGCCATCGATCTCTACCTCTACGTACGTACCACCGTCGACTAGCTAGCTCAGGCTCAGCAGTGGCTGGCTGGCTGCGAGATCGAGGCTGTGTGCTGCCGGTACTGGTGCGGTGTGGTGATACGAGTGTGGGGAAAGGGATATATAGGCGGGAAGGGTTGGTAAGGTAAAGCTGATCGAGGCTGTCCTCCACCGTCACCGTATTTGGTCAGTTGGACGGGCGGATGGATGGCCACGAATGCATGGATGGACATGTCGATACCCAACCAATCAGACCGAATGGGAGTTTTTTTTTTGAACCGGAACAAACATTCCATTACTGAACCCGCGCAGCAATATCGCTGGCGACCAGCACCAACACAAAGTCTGGAGCCTGCTCGATCCAGGAAAGATCAGCAGCTCCCGCCCTGAAGCCAAAAGCGGCTAGTTCGTGGGCCACCTTATTACAATCTCTTTTACAAAAAGTGAAACTAAAAGACTCGAAGTTCGCATGACAAATACTACACGTATCCCGCAGAAGAACGCCGATCGTGGCCCGATCATAATCCTCAGAGTTCAGGGCTTGGACAAGGACCTTGGAATCAGACTCGAGAACCACTCTGTGTAAGCCAAACTCAGCACTCGCCTCTGTTGCCCTCAAACAAGCCGTCGCCTCGGCATGCAGAGGTCCAGAGATGTGCTGCATAGATCCGGCTCTAGCCGCCAAGAACTGACCCTGATCTGTACGGAAGACACATCCCCAGGCTCCCTGTCCAGTATCCGCATAAAAGGCAGCATCAAAGTTAACTTTGACAAAATCAGCAGGCGGCCGCTGCCACGTTTCCTTCACTGGATTAGTGCCTTGCTTGGCCTGAACAATTGTCTGACTGAAATCCTGAATATGCTGACGGATGGCATAGCAAATGTTCTCAGTGCTTCTCACCTGTTCCCCGGCATTTGCTTTATTTCTCGCCGTCCACCATTCCCATAGCAGAACCAGTGCCATGTCGCGCTGCTGGCGTTCAAGGCTCCAGATATGATCAAGCACCTCCATAGGCCCTGTACATTGCAGCAAAGCTAGTCTCACTTCTTCCATATTCAGAGATCTCCACAGGTGCTTCACCATTTTGCATTTGATAAATAAATGACCACCATCTTCATCCAAACGACTACAAACCGGGCATCTAGTGTCCAAGTCCACTCTCTTACGCTTTATATTCAGACGAAGAGGGAGGCTATTATGTGCAAATCTCCACAAAAAAATGCATACCTTCCCCGGCATATCCAGGTTCCACAATCGCTTCCATTCCTCCTGGCCATTAGCAGTAGTACCCGATGGCCCTGCATCAGCCCCCGTGCGAGCATCTTTCAGTCGTACAGCAAGGTGGTATGCCCCTTTTATGGTGAACTTTCCTGTCGGATCAAAGTGCCATGCAACCTGGTCCTCCATGTCTGGCCTCACCGGGATGGCCAATATATCACGCACATCAGATTCAGAAAACAAGTCCCTTACGAGTTGTTCATCCCAAGACTCGGATATCGGATCAAGAAGTTCAGAGACGCGCGTGACTATGCCATTCCCTCTGACAGTGGTTGGTTTCCTTGTGTCGCCCCTGGGAATCCAGGGGTCTTCCCAAACTTTAATGTTGTCACCAGATCCAACACGCCAGACAATGCCCTCCTTGAGGAGCTGGATTCCTTTTAAAATGCTTCTCCAGGTATAGGAAATGCCCTCTTTTGCTTGCGCCTCAAGAACTGATGTGGTCGGATAATACCGAGCCTTTAACACCTGAGCAAAGAGAGTATCTGGGGCTTCAAGGAGTCGCCACTCCTGCCTCGAGAGCATTGCCAGATTAAACAAGTGGAGGTCTCTAAAGCCCAGACCACCATCCTTTTTTGCCTTTGTCATTTTCTCCCAGCTTATCCAGTGACATCGACTCTTGTCTTGCTGACTCCACCAGTACCGAGCAATTAGTGCACTGATCTCTTCGCAAAGTTGCTTAGTGAGATCGAAGCACGACATTGCATAGGTGGGGATCGCTTGTGCTACAGCCTTGATCAACACCTCTTTCCCAGCCTTCGACAGTAGTTTTTCTTTCCATCCTTGAATACGTTGCCAAATTTTCTGTTTCAGATACTCGAACTCCTTGGTTCTAGAGGCTCCAATATGCACCGGCAAGCCCAGGTATCGTTGATTGAAAGACTCCGCTGCAATGCCGAGACCAGCCAGTATTGTCGCCCGAGTAGCTGCACTTGTTCCTTTACTGAACATGGCCGTTGTCTTATCTTTATTTATCATTTGGCCCGATTGGTCCTCATAAAGCGCCAGAATCTGCTGAAGTTTTGCCACACCCTCTACAGTCGCCTTCATAACGATAAGCGAGTCGTCGGCAAAGAAGAGGTGGTTAATTTTTGGGGCTCCTCCACAAATCTGCACTCCTTGGATAGTGCCCTCTTGCTCAGCATGGTGCAACATAGCAGAGAACGCTTCTGCACATATAATGAAGAGGTAGGGGGATAAAGGGTCCCCCTGCCGAAGACCTCTTTCGGGCACAATCACATCCGACAGGTTTCTATTGATTTTCACCCTGTAGGATACAGATCGGACACACTTCATTATGGTATGCACCCATTGTTCAGCAAACCCCATCTTGAGCATAACTCTTTCTAGAAAACACCACTCGACGCGATCATAGGCCTTACTCATATCGAGCTTCACTGCCACCAAGCCTTTTCTGCCACCCTTCTTTTTATGCATCAAGTGTGTTATTTCATAGGCAAGGAGAACGTTGTCCGTGATCATCCTTCCTGGTACGAAAGCCGACTGGGTTGGCGATATAATCTTCGGCAGGATCTCCTTCAACCTATTCGCCAAAACCTTTGAAATCAGCTTATACAAAACGTTGCAAAGGCTTATGGGTCTGAACTCCGTGACCTTTTCTGGATTCTTCACTTTGGGGATCAGTACAATGGTAGTTTCATTCCACCCCATAGGCATAGGCCCGCCATTGAGTACTGCCAAGACCTCTGCTTTCACCTTGCTTCCAACTAGCTCCCAGAAACGCTTATAAAAAATAGCGGCATGCCGTCGGGCCCAGGTGCTTTTAGATCACCAATAGAATTGAGAGCCTCCCTTACCTCTATTTCGATGAATTCACGGGTTAGACGGGTATTCATTTCATGTGTAACAGAAGCATGCATATGTGATAACACCGCGTCGTTAGCAAGACCTGCAGAAGACATGAACAAACTTTTGTAGTGATTAGTAATAAGGTTTCCTATCTCCTCTTCTCCCTCCACTACATCACCCCCATCCTTCTTTAGTTTCTTGATTGAATTCACCCTCTTCCTCTCCCTAGCATGGGCATGGAAAAAATCAGTGTTTTTGTCACCTTTGTGTAGCCAATTCACATGAGCCCTCTGCCGCCAATATAAATTGTATTGGTCTTCCAGCCTACTTAACTTAAACCGCAGAAGGTGCTCCCTGTTTATTTGCTGCTGATTTAGACACCCACACCTGCACATCTCCAACTCCTTTTTTGCCTTCTTTATTCTCCCTTTGAGCTCTCCCAACACCTCTCGGTCCCATTTAGTTAGCTCCCCTCCAACTTTGGCGAGCCTCTCCCAAACTGAACCTCTCCCCTCCTCAAAAGCTGCATTCCACGCCTCCTCAACTACCTTAGCACACTCATCCTCCATCAGCCATCTTGCCTCAAAACGGAAAATCCCATCCCCTTTGCCTTCACTCCCTTCAGGACGTAAGCCATCCACCAAGACTGTGATCGGGCGGTGCTCGGAGTGGCGAGGATCCCCGTTTATTACTTTGTACAGTGGGAAACGCCCCCGCCAGTTATTGCAGGCAACCGCATGATCCAATCTTTCTCTGGTATAACCATCGACCTCATGCCAGTTATTTCTCCAAGTATAAGGGTCACCCTCAAATCCTAAGTCCTCCAGACCACACTCTTCCAAAGTCATCCGGAACGCATCCATGCAAGCCTGGGCCCGAGCCGGCCCTCCCTCCTTCTCATTTGCAAAGAGTATCTCATTAAAATCGCCCAGACAAATCCATGGCAGATTCAGTTGTCCTTGCAAAGCCCGTAAAGCACTCCAAGTCTTTCCTTTCTCCCCCGCCTTCGACTCGCCATATATACTAGTCAACCGCCATTGCAAGCCGCTCTCCTCATGCACCACCGCATCAATATAGTACTTGTCCTTCCAGCGAAGTCTCACGTCCACCCCCCGACGCCAAAAGAGCGCGAGCCCGCCCCGGCGTCCCTCTGGATCTTTAACCACCATGTTAGGCATGCCCATTTTCCATCGCAGATGCTCCATCTCCCTCTCATAACTTTTGGTCTCCGAGAGAAAGAGCACGTCGGGATCTTCAGCCCTCTGCAGCTCCAGAAGGCTACGAACTGACGTGGGGTTCCCAAGCCCCCGGCAGTTCCAAGCTATAATTTTCATTGGCTTTCGCGGAGCTGTTCCTGCAGCCCCGCTTCATTGGTCTGAACATTCTCATGATCTCCCTTAACCTTCTTCAGAATTTCCCTCTCCTCATCATCCGTATCCACCTCCATACCATGCCTTTTCTCTCCTCCTCCCTCTTCTTTCTTCTAAACTTCTTTGCTTGTTTAACGCTCAGATTTTCCTTTGGTAGGAATTTGTCCACCCCCCCCCCGTCCCCATGATTTGCTGCCTGCAGCTCCCCCAATACCGCCTCCCGCCTAGCTCCTCCCTTATCCATCATTATTGTGTCTACTGTACTGTTGGCCGAAGTCATCGTCCTCCCCCCACCAGACTTGGGGCTCATATTTTTATCAGTTTTTCCAGTTTCGAACGACAGTTGTTTCCTGGTTGAACCATCTCCATCTTTCCCATTATCTGCTTCCCGTACCAGTTTCAAAGGACTTGTGACTTCCTGATCAGCCCCCTTCTTGGAATTCTTCTCATCCTTCTCCTTTAAAAGCAGGGTATTGTTCTTCCTCCATGAGTCACTATCACTACCTGAGTTACTCCTGAATGTGCCACTACCGAAACTTCTGCCACTGCCCCCAGACCTACTGCTTCTAAAAGTTCTATCTTCACTCCATCGTACCCGGCCTTCTGGGTGTCCTTTCCTTGGAATAAAAGCTTTCATCCATGCTCCGAACTGGGCCTTCTCTCCCTTCTTCAGGCTGATACTGCATTCCCGATCGACATGTCCCAGCCGGCCACATATGTAGCAAAAGTCCGGGAGAAATTCATATTCAAACCTGCACCAGAGATCCACTTGCTGTTCGGTTTCTTTGCCCTTTCTTTTTAACCTCTTCTCTTCTTCCCCCTCTTCTCTAGTGAATCCTCGCATTAGTGGCTCCCTGATATCAATTCGGACTTTGATCCGCAGAAAACTTCCTGCAGCCATCCCATCCGGTTCGGCATCCACCTCCAGCGTCTCTCCTAGGAAACCACCGATTACTTCTCCTGCTTCCCGACACATCATACCAAGTGGGAGATTGAAAACCCTTACCCAAACTAGAACCCACCGGAATTCATAATCTCTCAGTGTATTACTAGGCACAAAGTCCTCCACAACCAGCAACCCCTTGTCAAACTCCCACGGCCCTTCCTCCAGAGCCCTCTTCTTCCCCGACGCCTGGTGGAATGTAAACAGAAATGCGTTCTCACCCAAATCCTTACACTCCAGCCCTTTTAGAGGACACCAAACCCTAGCCAGAGCATTCGCGAGGGCCTCCGCATGCGCCGGTTTGTCAGACATTAGTTTTGCGATCGCCTGCGGTTCCACCACTCCCACCTTGTTTCCTCCCCCCCAGACGATCTTCCTCCCCTTGCTCTCCATCTCCGACAGTTTGAGACTCTTCATCAGACCCTCAACCCGATCCATCCTCCTTCCCGCCTCCAAAACACCAAAAACCACGAACTGGAAAGACTAGGGCAAGACGGTGGTGTACGATCGTGCGCCCTAGTATGCACGAAAGGCCTATGGTGTGGACAGGGATGGTGGAGATCAGATCAGGGCGTAGCGCTCTCGATGAGATCTGGGTTGCGGCGGTGGCAGAGAACAAGAACCCTAGGAAAGAGATCACCACACGATCGCCCCAAAATCGCCAGGGACCGAACCGTCACACGAGGGACGGACCTCCAGACCGAATGGGAGTTTGTTGCACGCACTCGTGTGCTTAATCTGTCCAGCCAATTCTGTGCTTGAACCGGTCAGCAATTGCCACATCTAGCTAACAGGTACCCCTCGAAAAAATCTAGCTAATAGGTCGGGGAGTAGGTAGACGGAAGATGTGGCCGGCCACATCACCAACAAAACGACAACTAGTCAATATTTTCTCTAGCGCTTTCAGGACCTCGCTATGAGTTAGCACAGTAGTATATGAGGAGGAGAATGATGCCTTAGATTTAGAAACATCTTTCTTGTTCCAAACATTAATGTAATAGAGTAATTCCTTGCAGTAGCAACACAAACCGTCATCAAAGACAACACCCGGAGTCTAGATTGATATCTTCGCGATATTAATATATCTCTTTGTAAAAAAAAAACATGACCTTTCTTTTTTATTCTTCTTTTTTGTTTTTTTGGCTGTGTGCATCCGTGATGTCTTTGACATTTGGTTGGTGCAGAGGCTGTGTGTAATTGTATCTCTGCGTTATTAATATATTCACTTTGTAAAAGAAAATAATGTAATGGAATAATGGATGAGCACCACATTAAGAAAGATAAAACAATGCCACATCATTTAATAATTTACAAATAGAAACTTAAGTAGTATGAATCATTGTTAGAATATTCATTGACGACCTTGGAAAATATAAACCGGGCATATTTTTGTCTCTATATCATTTTTAATTGTATGTTGTCGTTAGAAATCAATCATAAATTTTAAATATTGAACCAACTTAGGATGTTTCTTGTATAATTTATGTCACTAAAGTTGTACTAGCTAATATAAGTAAAGTCTCGCGTATATAGAAAGATAATTCACTCTTACTTTCTTTTTTTAATTATTATATCCTTAACTACTATTATATGAACACATAAAGGACAAAAATCAGATTGTTTAGTTCGATTAATTAGTAACAACTCGAAAGCACGGAAGTGCATAATAGAATGGTCAACATAATGTATCAAATTGTATAATTTTGTTTTATAGCAGTAACTCATAATTGAGTTGACTGCTCCCATAGATCACTTCGGGTCTGGCTATGGTTACCTCAACCTTCAACTTGTGCTTGCCTGAAAAAATATCTTTTCTTCAAAAGGTTTTTCCCTAACTGCGCCTGAACATGTACCCCTATAGAGCATCAATGTTACCTCATCCTTCAACTTGTTCAATTTTTGTGATTCAGATTTGGCTATGGTGCAAGCTGCTACACCTTGAGAAGGGTCTCCTCTCTCTAGCATCGTCGTGACGAACTTGTACCTAATGATACCTGAGTTATTGTAGATACTCCTTTTGTGGGAAACACATATACATAGAAATAGTAGTAATGAATCCAAGATGATTAGAGCATCTACAACAGGACCCCTCATACCCGTCTCAAATGCCCGGGCAGGCCACCCGGTCACAGACCGGTCACAAAAATTCGACCCACACAGGCGCCCTAAATAGGCCTCAAACGCCTGGGCTGACCGGCACCCCTCATATCCAACCCAAAATATGGGGCGGATATGGGGGCGCCCGGGCGCGTCCGGGCACACCCGTCACGTCGGACCTGACAGCCCAACCCCACCGCAAATTGCACCAAATCCACCCCAGAACTGCAGGATCCATTTGCTCTTTCCTCTCTTCTTCCTCCTCCGTGTCGTCCGTATCGCGGCTCTGTCGCCGCATGCACTCCGCGCCATCCGTCCGTCTCGCAGCTCTGCCACCGCACGCGCTCCGCGGCTCCCCAGTCCTCGCCCGTTGCGCTTCAGACATCATCACCGCCCTTTGTTGGTCATATCTCTCCTTTAAGGAGTTCAAGAGTGTCAGAGGCTTCTCCTCCATCAAATACTCCGTCTTTAGGTCAGGGTGAAGATGATGTCGAATAAAGTGCAATGTTGAATACCTTCGTATGTCTGTTATAGATGACGTCCCTTGGACAGGTGTGGTTATCACATAATTGAGTTCCTTAGCCATTAAATTGATTTTGACATCCATTGCCCATACCAAATATTTAGTACCAAACTCTTTTTAAGGTATGTCAGCCATATCCTTCATGCAATCATCATGCTTATTAATTTACTCCCTTGGTAAAGAGTGCTGTAAGTAAATAAAACAATGCATGTACATTGATCAATATATAGCAATTGCCAAATTGCCGGAACATATAGGTTGACATACATTGTGCTTGCACAATACAGTAATGTGCACTAATTACTAAACAATACAATATATTAATTTACACAAATTACTAAATAACTATACACAACTTAAACTGCTAGTTAAAGAACTAATCAAAAAAGAAAAAGGAAAAATGGTCCCAGGTCACAAACAGAGAGACCCAAACCAGTATCACGACCCTTTCATTCTGTTTTACATATTTTCCCTCTTTTTTGGACTCAGAACGAGGCATGGATTGCACCCCATCTTGCCTGTAGGTCGATGGTTAGGGTTTCCCCTACCGCCCCCAATCCTCATTCCAGGCGGCGCCACCCACCCCTGTTCCTGCCGGCTGCCGCACGCGTGCTCACCGGCGAGCCGCCGTCGGTGAAGGAACGAAGTCCTCCTCATCCGACGAGTGGGTGTAGTCAGGGGTGCCAACTCCATTTGGGAGTCTGTTGGCGAGGCCGAGCGACGCCGGATACCATGCTCCAGAACGGCGTCTAGGACGAGGGTCGATGGGGGTGACGGAGCGCCCGAAGAGGAGACGGCGACTGCTTGCGCCATTGTCAGGTGGACCCACGCCGCCGCTCGTGCCAAGGACATCCATGGCAGGCGTCCCTCCGGTGCCAAAGAGGAAGAGGTGCTGCTCGCCGGGAGGAGCAGGGAAGTGGCCGAACGCCCAGAGGACGTTTCTTGTCCCCGCTGCGTCCTCTCACAGTCCTGGCCCGGCACCACCACTTGCACTGGCCGTGGTGATCGCGCCCGGTCCCGCGATGTCCATAGCGTGTCCTGGTCCGACGCCAGTTGGAGTCGCGATGAAGACGAGGTTGTCACCCTGGGCGTTCGCGACGCGCATCGGAGCCGGGTTTTAGCCGCATGCAGGTACGTCGACGATGATGTCCCGCACTTGCTCTTCCGTTGGAGTGGGTGATGGCAGTGGTGCCACTTGTGCACGGCGCGGGCACGGCCCGTATCGGTGCACATCACACCACTGCGGCCATGGGGATGCTGCAAGCACCAGTTCAGACTCGTGGATGGCATTCAACGACGGCGTTGCACTCGGTCCAGCGACTTGCCACGAGTCCAGATCCTGCCTGTTATCAACCAGCGTGGCCTGGCATCGATTCACCGGCGTGGCGCGATGGCGATGTCCATCAGCCGTGTGGTGGCGACGTCTACCAGTGAAGTTCTGACGACGGTTAACGCCGAGGCTAGAAAGTCATGGTGGCGCCCCGCAGTGATAGCGGACGAAGCGGCGGTGCTGTTGGACATCAAAGCGAGGGGGCATCTTCCGTGAGAAGACTAAGAAGAAGGGAGACGAGGAACGACATCCTCACCGATTGGATTCCTTCTCTGGTGAGTTTCTGTGGCGGCCTAGTTGCTCCCGTGGAAACACTACCAGTGCCGATAACGCGGAAAGAAACAGTGATGATCTGTGTTTATTGATTGTGATGATGTACAGATTTATATCCCCGGAAGGGATGCATCGCACAGATGTGACGACTACAAGCGATGGGATTAGAAGAACACGGGCGTTAACATAGGACGCGACGTATCGGGAGAACAATCGCATGTCGGTTGTTAAGGAGAGATTTCCTTTAATTAAACTAATTGATTAAATCTTTACCTAATAATAAAGGGACTATTGCTTCTTGCGGTACGCCCCAGAAATTGCCCCTAAAGTTGTAAGATATTACCCACCAATGCCGCCTATAAGTAATAAATAAACATTTCACACAGGGGAATTTTCCGCCTGGGCCGGCCGATGCAAAAGGGACCTTCTATACGCGCTCTGCGCGTTGGGAGCAGACGCAGCGCGCCCGTTTGGGTCGGGTCATTTCCAGACGACCTGTTTTTTAAATTTCATTTTTTCTTTTTCTTTTTCTTTTCCATTTTCGTTTTTTCCACTTTAAATAGTTTGGGACTTAAAAAGGTTTTGAAAATAAAATAATGAGAATTTTTAAATAAAATATTTAATAAATCATAAAAAAAATTGTGGACTAAAGAAATGTTCACGATTTTGTAATAACATGTTTTATTATTAAAAAATGTTCAATATTTTAAAAACAAATTTTTGGGAAACCAAAAAATGTTCTTAATGTTTTAAAAGTTCATGTATTACAAAATGTTAATGAAATTGAACAAAATTTTGACAATTCAAAAAATGTTCATGAATGAAAAATATCCTCAAATTCAAAAAATGTTTGTGACTTAAAAATAGTTTATTCATTTATAAATTGTTCGTTGATTCAAAAAATAATCATGCATTTCAAAAAATGTTCGTTAAATCAAAACATTGTTCATTAAATCAGAAAAATGTTCGTTAATTTCCAAAATAGTTCCATCAATTGGAAAAAAAAATCCTAATAAATTTGCTAGATGTTAGTCCTAATAAATTTGTTAGATGTTCTTTGGCACTCTGTAATTCAGAGCATGGCCAGAGATTTCAATTCGACGCGCTTACGCAGCCTAGACGCGGGTGAATGCGTTCACGTATCTCATTAACCCTTCTAGTGCTACTGCCGAAACCCCGAGCTAGCCAGCACTGCAACATAAGCTGAGCACACGTACCGACGTACGTACGCACGGTCGAGATTCATTTCATCCCGGTGGGTCCTGTGACGAGGTGGAAGTTTGAATTCGTATTCCGCAATGATGATGATCGACTGGATCGACGAGGAATGTAGCTCCCTCCATGGGTCGGCCGGCCCGGTCCGTACGCGCGTTTCTCCGCCGTCGTTCTCGCTCGCTTGTCGCCGGCCGATGACACAGGAGACAGGAGCAGCCGAGCCATATTGCGCGTGCCAGAGAGACTTTACTGGCCGGGACCGATACTGTATGCGAATCAGACATTGATTGATGGTGCCTAAAATAATTCATTCTATGACTGTATACCTTAAATTAAAAATCTTAAATTCATACTATTACATGCAACGTAAATTAATTTTTAACTGGAGCTCATCCGGCTTCGCCGTGCCCATGTCTGGCGGCCGATTGCAATCCCCAGAGTGTTGGTCCGGTCGCCGGCGAGGTAGAGTAGGACATGGGACACGAGCCGGCTTACGTCACTCGAGGCGTCGCTGTTTGCCATGCCCTACTCTTCCTCGTCGGAGCCTGAAAACCTGACGGTGCCAGTTGACGTCAGATCGATGATGGATCCGTCCTGAGACGAGCCGACGACATCCACCATGACATGGTTGTGGCGCTTGGACTGGTGCACCATATGGGTGCCGAAGAATGCAACTTCGCCTTGCCAATATGCACCGCCGCGAGGTCTGTCTGTGCCTCCCGCTCCAGTTGCCTCGCACGGCGGGCACGCCGTGCCATGTTTGCATCGTACGACGCCCATGGTGCATCCTCCGCCTTGGCACGCCAACGAAGGGGTTGCGTGTCTGCCACCTCGTTCGGACGCCAGACGGACTTGCACTGCCTCCGTTGAGGCAGCGATGGCACACCTAGCGACGGATCCATGCAATATTTGGGCGGTTGCCAGAAGGAGACCGAGCGTTGCCGTGGGGCATCCTCCTCCCGGGAGCGGCGGAGCGCAAGCCTGATGGACATCTCCTCCTCGGGGCCGCGTGCGATGAACTCGAGTTCGATGGATCTGAAGGTGTAGGACTCGGATCCGCTGCCCGTCATGCCGGAGAAGACCGGAGATCACCGGACGGGAGCTTGGGTGGCGAAGTGGAGTGGCTAGGGTTTGTTCCGAGGAGGGGATGGGGATGAATATATGCAAGGTCGGGTGGGGCCATCTTGGGCCGGGACCGACATGGCGGACGCGCCTGGTCGCGCCCGGGCCGCCCTTATCTGTTCCATATTTGGGCTAGATATGATGGGTGCTAGTCAGCCCAGAAGTTTGAGGCTGGTTTGGGATATCCGTCTGGGTCGGGTTTTCCTGACGGATCAATTAGGCCATCCATCCAGACGTATGAGCTCGGTTTGAGATGCCCGGCTGTAGATGCTCTCACCTGATTGGTCTGCTGTGTCATACTACTACATCACCAATCCCAGCTGGGAGCGGCCAGGTCCATTATTTCTATACATTTACCTTGTTGCACATCCATATCATGTACTCCATCCATTTTTGTATACAAGACCACTTCGTATTTTATGTCTAACTTGATCATTAATTTTACCAACAAAATATGAGTTATATGCCGCAAAAAATATGCCATCGGATACATATTTCAACGAACTTTCCGATGATGTATTTTTAATGACATATAGTTCATATTTTGTTAACTAAAATTATAAGTTAAAGTTTGACCAGAAAAACAAAGTGGCCTTGTTACAAAAACGGAGGGAGTAATTTATTTTGTTTAAAGTCTTCGATTATTTATGCTGCTAGAGGTTTTCCATATAAAGTAGTGCTGGTGAATTTGATTATTGTCTTCATTGTGCAGTGATAACTTGTGCTCTGAATGCTTTGAGAATTATGTGTCATGCTCTGTTGTTGATTTATATTATTGTGCATTAAACCTTTGTGTTTTGGCCACATAATTTTCATTTGATAAAAAATGCTTCACAATTAAATATACCTGTAAATGCCATGTATATCTAAGGTGTAACTTTTAAGCATTTGGTACTCCCTCCGTACCTAGCCACGGAGGGAGTATATCATTTACTCCCTCCGGTCCTTCCACCTCCTCAGTACGGACGAGATTCAGTGTGCATGCTATTTCTGTTTAGCAGATGTTTATTTGATAATATTGTTACATCATCTTTACCAAATTGCAATTTTGAAAACTTTTTTGATGAACTAAAAAATGCAAAATCTTAAGCAAATAAATGTATGCAGCATTTTTTTTTTTTGAGGAGAGGAAGCAGACAAGTGGCTGAAACTAATATCATAACAAGCGAGGATGATGGTTTATCCTTTAAAATTTTGACAGTTCAAAAAAAATTCATGAATGAAAAATATCCTAAAAATTCAAAAAATGTTTGTGACTTATACAATAGTTTATTCATTTATAAAATGTTCGTTGATTCAAAAAATGATCATGCATTTCAAAAAATGTTCGTTAAATCAAAACATTGTTCATTAAATCAGAAAAATGTTGGTGAATTTCAAAAATAGTTCATCAATTTTTAAAAATGTTTGTCGATTCTAGAAATGTTCGTCGATTCTAAAAATGATCATGCTAGTCCTAATAAATTTGTTAGATGTTCTTTGGCACTCTGTAATTCGGAGCACGGCCAGAGATTTCAATTCGACGCGCTTACGCAGCCTAGATGCGGGTGAATGCGTTCACGTATCTCATTAACCATTCTAGTGCTACTGCCGAACCCCCGAACTGGCCAGCACTGCAACATATGCTGAGCTCACGTACCGACCTACGTACAGTGTTTTACCTCCTCAGTACGGACGAGATTCAGTGTGTATGCTATTTCTGGTTAGCAGATGTTTACTTGATAATGTTGTTACATCATCTTTACCAAATTGCAATTTTGAAAACTTCTTTTGATGAACTAAAAAATGCAAAATCTTAAGGAAATTAATGTATGTAGTTTTTTTTTGTTTGAGCTAGGAGAGACAGCAGGCAAGTGGCTGAAACTAATATCATAAAGCGAGGATGATGATGTTTTATCCTTTACAATCACGAGCATGAGCTATTTTCTGAGGTCACCAGTCATCGCGTTTTCGACTGACAAAATTGCTGAGTTGTGTTTGATTCTTTTGGGCCTCACCATGGACTATGATAGGCTCTCAAAGCGCGATTGCTTGACAAAAGTGGACTACTTGAGTATATCTTATTGTTTCTTTTTCATAAAATATCTCACCGTTTTGACTATCCAACGCTTCTATTACAAACCTCATACGGCAGAATACAGTACAAACTTGGGTGTAGCAGCAATACTAGTAGATTTTTTCATGACCAAGATAAATGGAGAACGAGTGATCATGCGCTGGCCTAGGCAGTGATGGGGACGCTATGGAGGACGACCGTCTCCACGGTGAGGCCGGGGCCGAAGCCGAAGAGAACGCCCCAGTCCATTCCCTCTCCAGTCGTGGTGTGGCCATCCTCGGCGGAGCGTTTGCGCATTTCGTCCATGATGAAGAGCACGCAGGCGCTTGACATGTTGCCATATTCGGAGAGGACATGTCTGGTGGCGCGCATCCGTTCCTTGTTCAGGTTTACCTTGGCCTCCACCATGTCAAGGATTGCTGGACCGCCAGGGTGGGCTATCCAGAAGACGGAGTTCCAGTCGTCGATGCCCAATGGCTTGAAGGCGTCCTCTAGGGCGCGCTCGATGTTCTTGGAGATGAGACCAGGCACATCCTTGAGGAGGTGGAAGGTGAGGCCGACCTCCCGGAGGTGGCCGTCGATGGCGCCCTCTGAGTCCGGCAGAATCGTCTGGCTCGCGGACACAGCTGAAACAGGGGGCGCTCGACGGACTCGTCGGGGTCTGCGCCGATGATCACCGCAGCCGCACCGTCGCCGAAGAGCGCCTGGCCTACCAGCGAGTCGAGGTGGGACTCGTGCGGGCCGCGGAAGGTGACCGCGGTGATCTCCGAGCAGACCACGAGCACGCGCGTGCCACGGTTGTTCTCGGCGAGGTCCTTGGCGAGGCGAAGCACCGTGCCGCCGGCGAAGCAGCCCTGCTGGTACATCATGAGGCGCTTCACGGAGGGGCGCAGGCCGAGCATCTTGGTGAGCTGGTAGTCGGCGCCCGGCATGTCCACGCCCGAGGTGATGCAGAAGACAAGGTGGGTGATCTTGGACCGTGGCTGGCCCCACTCCTTGATCGCCTTCTGCGCCGCCACCTTCCCGAGCTTCGGGACCTCCACGACGACGATGTCCTGACGCGCGTCGAGGGACGGCGCCATGTAGGCGCACATGTTGGGGTTGTCCTGCAGGATCTCCTCCGTGAGGTGCATGTACCTCTTCCTGATCTGCGACTTGTCACCTGGAATGAGGATTTGTTTGTTTGTCAGGTCGCGTGTTCGTCCGAGAAAAGGCAAAAGAGATGGCAAAGAAGAATGTAATATTGAAATTCATTGTGTTTACACATCCTCTTGAACTTCTCCTTGAGGTCGGCCATGTGGTCGCTCTTGGTGACCTTGAAGTAGTAGTCCGGGTAGTCGGCCTGGTACACGCAGTTGGCCGGCGTCGCCGTGCCGATCGCAAGCACCGTGGCCGGCCCCTCCGCCCGCTGCGCCTTCCTCACCTCCTCCACCGTCATCGTCGCCGCCGCCATTGATCTCTACCTCTACGTACGTACTCCTACCAGCGGCCGACGACTAGCTAGCTCAGCAGTGGCCGGCTGGAGACTCTGTGTGACGTCTAAGGTGAGTGTGACAGATCGATGCTGGCCGTACTGGTTGGGTGTGGTGGTACGAGTGTGGGGAGATGGATATATACTCCTAGGCGGGAAGGGTTGGTAGGGCGACGGGGGAAGTGATTTGGTCACTTGGACGGGAGGATGGAGGGCCACGAGTGCCGGGGGTAGGAGATGCATGGATGGACGGACGGACGGACACGCCGATACCCAACCAATCAGGCCCAATGGGAGTTTGTTGCACGCACTCGTGTGCTGAATCTGTCCAGTCAATTATGTGCTTGAACCGGTCAGCTATATTTGTTTTTGCGAGGAAAAGGAAATTCATTTATCAAGCGGCGGCCAAGTCTGCATTACAAAGGTCAGATACCTCATCCGGTCCTGAACGAAGCCACAATGCGGTGTGCTTTTTTATTCTACCATAGTTTGCTAAAAAGTGACTTACAATGTTTTGTTCTCGCCTCACTTGCTTGACTATGAATTCCCTCTGCTCCTGGAGAAGCAACGCTTTGATTTCCTGCACCACCATCATGTATGCAGATCTGTCCTCTCCCTGTTCGGTGGTCATCTTGACCAATTCTGAACAATCTGAATGAATCACAATAGGCAAAGATGACCATTGGATAGCTAATGAGACGCCTTCCAAGCATGCAGCAATTTCAGATTCCAAAGGCGACACACAGTGTCGTAGCTCTCGACAAGAAGAGAAAATAATAGAGCCATGATCATCTCTTAACACCATCCGTGCACCTGTTGTGCCATCCTCTTGGGAGTAGGAGCCATCAACGCTCAACACCACCCAGCCCGCTGGAGGAGGCTCCCAAGCTAGCTTCTTCTTATCCCCACGTACATGTGATAATGTACTGTATTTGCTTTGTCCAGTGCCCATTTTTCCTTTGACGTGGTCAGCTAGTGGATCAGCCTGCAAGGCTAGCAGGGAAGTAATATAGCTAGAGAGGAATCGGGTCGACACCTCGACGGGTGGCGGCCGTTTGTTGTGGACGATCTCGTTCCGCACATGCCAACATCTCCATAACGTCATGAGCATGAACAAGCGTCTCTCTTCTGACAGCTCTGACAGCACATGGAGGAGCCACTCCGACCCTGTGTTCACCAGCCGTCGGACATCCGGAAGATCCCAATGTTTCCCCATTGATCTCCACAACGCGACCGCTCGAGGGCACCTACAGAGAGCATGGAATGTGTCCTCCGGTTCGGTGGCACACAAAGGGCACAAATTAGAAACTTCAAGTTTACGACTTTTCTTATTATTCGTGTGCTGATCTGTCCAGTCAATTATGTGCTTGAACCGGTCAGCTATATATTGCCACATCTAGCTAGCTAATAGCTACCCCTCAAATAAAATCTAGCTAAGTAATAGGTCGGGGAGTAGGTAGGCAGAAAATGTGGCCAGTATGAGTTTTTGATACGAACACGGATGATGCTACTTTGCGGTTGTCCATGATACTTTGTCGCATGTCAATGGAGTAAAGATGAAGGATATTTGTGTTCCAAATTATTTTCAGTACTTGACTGAAGCTGACGAAGAGGTCCAAGCATTTGTAGATGTTATCTGCATGCATGCTAATGTATTTTTTTGCACAATAATGAGGTAGGCCAAGAAATTAAACATCCAGTGGCTCAGGACCAATGGGAATTGTTTCAGGATTTGACATGCTTGCAGCGATGCAAGAAATAAAGGTAAACAAACATGCAATTGAGACCAGATTAGGATTCATAACAATGTAAATCACATGGTGATGTGAACTAGATTATTGACTCTAGTGCAAGTGGGAGACTGTTGGAAATATGCCCTAGAGGCAATAATAAATTGGTTATTATTATATTTCCTTGTTCGTGATAATCGTTTATTATCCATGCTATAATTCTATTGATTGGAAACTCAAATACATGTGTGGGTACATAGACAACACTGTGTCCCTAGTATGCCTCTAGTTAACTAGTTCGTTGATCAAAGATGGTCAAGGTTTCCTGGCCATAGACATGAGATGTCATTTGATAACGGGATCACATCATTAGGAGAATGATGTGATGGACAAGACCCAAACTATAAACATACCATATGATCGTGTCAGTTTATTGCTATAGTTTTCTGCATGTCAAGTATCTGTTCCTATGACCATGAGATCATGCAACTCACTGACACCGGAGGAATACCTTGTGTGTATCAAATGTCACAACGTAACTGGGTGACTATAAAGATGCTCTACAGGTATCTCCGAGGGTGTCTGTTGAGTGGGCATGGATCAAGACTGGGATTTGTTACTCCGTGTGACGGAGAGGTATCTCAGGGCCCACTCGGTAATACAACATCACAATAAGCCTTGCAAGCAATGTGACTAAGTGTTAGCCACGGGATCTTGTATTACGGAACGAGTAAAGAGACTTGCCGGTAACGAGATTGAACTAGGTATAGAGATACCGACGATCGAATCTCGGGCAAGTAACATACCGAAGAACAAAGGGAACATCATACGGGATTAACTGAATCCTTGACATAGAGGTTCAACCGATAAAGATCTTCATAGAATATGTAGGAACCAATATGGGCATCCAGGTCCCGCTATTGGTTATTCACCGTAAAGGTGTCTCGGTCATGTCTACATAGTTCTCGAACCCGCAGGGTCTGCACACTTAAAGTTCGGTGACGTTTCGGTATAGTAGAGTTATGTATGGTGGTGACTGAAGGTTGTTCGGAGTCCCGGATGAGATCCTGGACGTCACGAGGAGCTCCGGAATGGTCCGGAGGTAAAGATTGATATATAGGAAGTCCCGTTTTGGTCACCGGAAAAGTTTCGGGTATTTCGGTAGTGTACCGGGAGTGCCGGGAGGGATACCGGGGACCATCGGGAGGGGTGTCTCGACCCAAAGGGCCTCATGGGCTGTGGGAGGAGTCAAGCCAGCCCTTAGTGGGCTGGCCGAGCCCCCCACTAAGGCCCATGCGGCTAGGGGTGGGAAAAACCCAAAGGGGGAAAGGTGGAAAGGGTTTCCAAGTGGAGAGGAGGAATCCTACTCCTAATAGGATTGGAGTAGGACTCCTCCACCTCCAATTTCGGCCAGCCCTTGAAGGTTTGAGGCTTCCTCCTCCCCTCCCTTCCTCCTATATATACTAGAGGATTTAGAGGGGAGAGCTAACCCTAATTGCCACATGCTCCCTCTACTTCCTCTAGATCATTTTCTCCTTTAGTCTAGTTTCGGCGGTGCTTAGGCGAAGCCCTGCCGGAATAGTTCCACCACCACCGCCGCCGCGCCGTCGCGCTGCCGGAGAACTCATCTACCTCTCCGCCCCCTCTTGCTGGATCAAGAAGGCGGAGATCGTCATCGAGCTGTACGTGTGCTGAACGCGGAGGTGTCGTCCGTTCGGCGCTAGATCGGAAGGACCGTGATCAGGATCGCGAGACGATTCTTGATTTGATCGCGGGACGGATCGTGATGGGATCGCGGGACGGATCGTGATTGGATCGCGAGATAGATCGTGATGGGATCGCGGGACGCTCGACGATTTGGATCGCGAAGACGTTCGACTACATCAACCGCGTTTCTTAACGCTTCCCGCTTAGCGATCTACAAGGGTATGTAGATCCACTCTCCCTTTCGTAGATGCTCATCACCATGGATAGATCTTGCGTGTGCGTAGGAATTTTTTTGTTTCCCATGCAACGTTCCCCAACACCATCCACGCGCCACCCCCTTTGGCAGATCTTGTCGGCGGCCATGCCGCGCCCGTCGCCATTAAAGGCTGCACCGCTCCACCGCGCAAGCGGCATGGCAATGTCATTGTCCAGGGCGGCGCTCCCGCCGGCCCCGCCATGTAGGCACGTCCGCCCCGCCGCCTCCGATGCGAATTCGGTCCGGCAACCGTCGGCGAAGAAGGGGAAGGCTTTCGGTGTGAAATGCAAGGAGCTCGCGGGGAAAGTTGCCCCGATTGCTCCGGCAAGAGCTTCCCCAAGCACTTCCAGCGATGGCGCTGCTGCCGCCCCCGAGGTGTTCGACGGAATGGGCGCAAGGTATGATTCTTTGATTTCCCGCACTTCTTTCATTTGAGTTCATTCCATTTGTATGTGACACGTCGAGCGCAATTGTAGCGCCAGTATCCATCACGCGACGGCCGACTTCGTGCAAATCTTGAACGACAACACCGTCGACATCGATCAAACACCGATCGGTGAGTACGGCTACAACGATATGGATGGTGGCGTGCACGGTCACGGGGGAGAAGATGATGTGGAGGAGATTGACGAGGGGGTGTACGACGAAACGCAAGCAAAACGCGCAATATCGAAGAACTACACTCCATTGGAAGACAAAATTTTGATCAAGGCTTGGGAGTCGGTGTCTCTTGATGCGTGCGCCGGCACCGACCAAACCGCAAAGCGGTATTTGCAATGGACCGAGGATCAATTCTTCCGCATGATGGCAAAGTATCCTAACAGGACACCACACACCTTTCGTTCTCTTCTAGGTCGTTGGGACGTCATCAAGCCGATATGTAGCCGTTGGGTTGCTTGCTTGACGCAAGTGCGCAGTGCACCTCCAAGTGGTGTCGTTGAAACCGACTATGTGAGTTCGTTTTCATGTCCCAAGCACAAATCTTTTGTACAACTCGGAGCGGTTGCACAATTTGACATTGTTTCCATTTTATAGGACAAAATTGCGCAAGAAAGGTACAAGGACATGGAAGCTTCATGCAAAAAGGCATTTCAACTAGAGCATTGTTGGGAACTTTCTCAAAGATAGTGAGAAGTGGAAGGTGATTGAGAAAGAATCCCCACCGAAGAGAGGTGCCCTCACCAAGATGGATGATGATGATGATGAAGAGGACAATGGCTCAAGAAACAAGAACAAGCCTGATGGAAACAAGAAGGCCAAGGACAAGATCAAGAAAGAAGCAAAGGCTTCAAGCTTGCGGGACAAGCTAGATCACATGGTCATGTCCAATGAGATTTTAGTGATAAAGACATTGGAGGCAAAAAAAAAAAGAGTTGGCCGAGAAGAAGACTCAAGAGAAGCAAGAGAAGTGACAATTACTCAAGGAGGAGACCGACCGCAAGGCCGCCATTGAGGAGAGAAGAGCCAAGGCCGAGGAGGACAAAGCCATGGCCAAACTCCTTCAAGAGGAGAAAAAGATCATGATGATGAATCGAAATGAGATGGACGAGGTCACCAAAGAATGGCATGACATGGCATGGTTGGAGATCTTGGAGAGGAGGAGGCAAGCCGGAAGAGGCCATGCGGTGCCAAGGTTCGGTGAGCATGGTGGTTCGGCAAGTGGTGGTGGCAATGGTGGCGGTCAAGATTTCATCTTGTGATGATGATGATGATGGAGTGACGACTGATGGTGTGGTGGTGTCAAGATCATGTTTGAATTCTCGGCATTTATGTTTTATTTGCTCAAAATCATGGTCAATTGATTTGTGTGCTTTTACAGTATGCGGGGCCGAAATCGGCGGCGGCGGAACAGAGCCCGCAAACCCGAACGGTAAAAGAGAATATCGGCCCTCAAAACACGATTTTCTCCACTCTTATCCCGTTTTTAAGGGTCGTGATTTTAAGGGGTCTGCTAGAGATGATCTAATCAAGCCTTCTGGTGCTACTGCCGAACCCCGAGCTGGCCAGCACTGCAACATATGCTGAGCACACGCACGTGCAGTGTACTCCCATGGTGGATCTGGGATGCACGAACGAGAGACAGAGCACATGCACGTACATGTACGTACGCACGGCCGGTCGAGATTCATTTCATCCCACTGGGTCCTGTGACGAGCTGGAAGTTTGAATTCGTTTTTTTTTTAGGGGGAAGTTTGAATTCGTATTCCGCAATGATGATGATCGACTGGATCAACGAGGTGTAGGCTTCCTCCATGGGCCGGCCGGCCCGGTCCGTACGCGCGTTTCTCCTCCGTCGTTCTCGCTCGCTTGTCGCCCGCCGATGACACAGGAGACAGGAGCAGCCGAGCCATGTTGCGCTTGCCAGAGTGACTTTACTGGCCGGGACCGATACTGCATGCCAAAGCCATGCATCGATCTACCTACCTTCCTATCCACACAGACTCTGTAACCGCATTGGTCGGTTGTGTCTCGTTCCTAAATACTAGTATAAGCCCTTTTAGAGATTTTATATATACACAACAAAACGAATGAATCTGCATTTTAAAATATGTCTATATACATTTGAATGTTGTCCGTATTAAAATCTCTATAACGGTTTATATTTAGAAAGAAGGGAGCACTACATTACAAATCCCGACTCAGACCGACGACCGGGTCTGTTATTTCCATACCTTCACCTTGCTATTCTCCTTGTTGTACATCCATATCATCTTTTTTTAGGCAACATCCATATCATCTACTCCCTCCATTTTTGTATACAAAACCACTTCATATTTTTTATGTTTAACTTGATCATTAATTTTACAACAAAATATTAGTTATATGCCGCAAGTGATATGCCATCGGATACACATTTCAAAGAACTTTATGATATTATTTTTATGACATATAGCCCATATTTTATTGACCAAAATTATAAGAAGTTTGACAAAAAAAAAAGAATTGGCCTTGTATACAAAAATGGAGGGAGTAATTTATTTTGTTTGAAGTCTTCAATGATTTATGTTGTTAGATGCTTTCCATATACAGTAGTGGCCAGTGAATTGATTATTGTCTTCATTGTGCAGTGAAAACTTGTGCTCTGAATGCTTTGAGAAACAAGTTTCGTGCTCTGTTGTTGATTTATATTAATGTGCATTAACCCTTTGTGTTTTGGCTAGATAATTTTTAGTTGAAAAACATGCTTCATAATTTAATATACCTGTAAATTCCATGTATAACTAAGTTGTAACTGCTTGAGCATTTGGTATATCATTTACAAATGGTTCTGGAATGCGTAAGCCAATAGATGACTAAGTTGTAACTAAGTTTCAAGAGGAGATATACCTGTAAATTCTATAATACGTAAGCCAATAGATATCTGATACAATGAAGTTTCAAGAGTAGGTATATGAATTGCTACTGGTGCTTGCAATAGTTTGTTCTGCAGATCTGAATCTCTAAGTATCATACATATAGAACAAGATTAATTGTTGCTAAATGGGAAAGCATGCATCAGTCCCCAACAAACAAAGAACCAATAAAACTAATTCTGCATCGGATGCTCCTAGAGGCGGGCCGGTTCTATTCATCTGTATGTGGGACGACCGATAAGTTTTACTACGACATTCTGTTATTATTGTTATCACACTTAGTTTCAGTACGCGCGAGATTCTGTGTGCGTGCCATTTCTTTTTAGCAGATGTTTACATGATAATGTTGTTACATCATCGTTACCAAATTGAAATTTTGAAAACTTCTTTTTATAAACTAAAACATGCAAAATCTTAAATAAGCAAACTAATGTATGCAGATTTTTCTTTTCAGTTTGAGGAGAGGAAGCAGCCAAGTGGCTGAAACTAATATCATAACTTCCGGCAAAATAATAACAATATCATAACAAGCAAGGATGATGTTTTATCCTTTACGGTGACGAGCATGAGCTATTTCTGAGCTCACCGGTCACCGTGTTCTGGACTGACAAAATTGCAGGGTTGTGCTTGATTCTTTTGGGCCTCACCGTGGACTATGATAGGTTCTCAAAGTGCGATTTCTTGACAAAAGTGCACTACTGGACTATACCTTATTGTTTCTTTTCCATCAAATATCTCACTGTTGTTTTAGCCTATCCAACGCTTCTAGTACAAACCAAACATGGTAGAATACAATGCAAACTTCGGTGTAGCAACACTAATAGAGTTTTCCATGAAGAAGATAAATGGAGAGCGACCGATCATGCACTGGCCTCGGCAGTGATGGGGACGCTATGGAGGACGACCGTCTCCACGGTGGGGCCGGGGCCGAAGCCGAAGAGAACGCCCCAGTCCATTCCCTCGCCAGTTGTGGTGTGGCCATCCTCGGCGGAGCGTTTGCGCATTTCGTCCATGATGAAGAGTACGCAGGCGCTTGACATGTTGCCATATTCGGAGAGGACATGTCTGGTGGCGCGCATCCGTTCCTTGTTCAGGTTTACCTTGGCCTCCACCATGTCAAGGATTGCTGGACCGCCGGGGTGGGCTATCCAGAAGACAGAGTTCCAGTCGTCGATGCCCAATGGCTTGAAGGCGTCCTCTAGGGCGCGCTCGATGTTCTTGGAGATGAGCCCAGGCACATCCTTGAGGAGGTGGAAGGTGAGGCCGACCTCCCGGAGGTGGCCGTCGATGGCGCCCTCTGAGTCCGGCAGAATAGTCTGGCTCGCAGACACCAACTGGAACAGGAGGCGCTCGACGGACTCATCGGGGTCTGCGCCGATGATCACCGCGGCCGCACCATCGCCAAAAGCGCCTGGCCTACCAGCGAGTCGAGGTGAGACTCGTGCGGGCCGCGGAAGGTCACCGCGGTGATCTCCGAGCAGACCACCAGCACGCGCGCGCCGCGGTTGTTCTCGGCGAGGTCTTTGGCCAGGCAAAGCACCGTGCCGCTGGCGAAGCAGCCCTGCTGATACATCATGAGGCGCTTGACTCAAGCCGGCAATGGTTAACCGTTACCCGCGTCCCCACGGGAAATTAATCTATTAGGGGACGGGGATATGCTTGTTGTCATACCCACGGGGAAGCTATTGGGTGAATTACCTTACCCAGCGGGTAAACGGGGATGGGGACGACATGTCATTACCCATACCAGATACCCGGCTTACCTCAATATGCCAATACATGACCTAACTACACCAAAACCTAACCTAGCCTCCCTCAGTCCCTCTCCCTCCCGCGGCCGCCACTCTCCCTCTCCCTCCCGCACCCGTAGTCCCCCTCCCCCCGCAGCCGCCACTCTCCCTCTCCCTCCCGCTGTCCCGCACCCGCAGTCCCCCTCCCCTCGCAGCCGCCACTCTCCCTCCCGATCCAGACTTCCCTAGCCGCCAGCGGCCAGCCACATCTCCGGTGCCGCCCTGATCCGCAGCAACCTCCGGCGCCGCCCTGCACTGCCGCAGCCTCTGGCGCCATCGCATCCTGTGGTCAATGTTGTTGTTTGTTCAGCTAAAATGCTGCTGTTTTTGGGTTGTTTGCGGGTGTGGGTTTCCCCGTGGGGATGATATGCCCGACGGGGACGGGGATAGGAAAATTTCTCTCCCCACGGACGGGGATGGGGATGGGGATGGGGATGAGATGGTATCATGGGCATGGGTATGGGAGGGCAATACCCGGTTGGGTATTCCCCATTGCCAGGTTGACGCTTGACGAACGGGCGCAGGCCGAGCATCTTGGTGAGCTGGTAGTCGGCGCCCGGCATGTCCACGCCAGACGTGGTGCAGAAGACAAGGTGGGTGATCTTAGACCGCGGCTGGCCCCACTCCTTGATCGCCTTCTGTGCCGCCGCCTTCCCGAGCTTGGGGACCTCCACGACGACGATGTCCTGGCGCGCGTCCAGGGATGGCGCCATGTAGGCGCACATGTTGGGGTTGTCCTGCAGGATCTCCTCCGTCAGGTGCATGTACCTCTTCCTAATCTGCGACTTGCATGTCACCTGAAATGAAATGAAGCATTGTTTGTTAGGTCGCGTGTCCATCCGAGAAGGCAGAAGAGACGGCAAAGAAGAATGGAATGGAATGGAATTCATTGAGCTTACACATCCTCTTGAACTTGTCCTTGAGGTCGGCCATGTGGTCGCTCTTGGTGACCTTGAAGTAGTAGTTCGGGTAGTCGGCCTGGTACACGCAGTTCGCCGGCGTCGCCGTGCCGATCGCGAGCACCGTGGCCGGTCCCTCCGCCCGCTGCGCCTTCCTCACCTCCTCCATACGCCTGGGCATGGGCAGCCCGGCCCGGCCGGCCCGAAAATCCCGGGCCGGGCCGGGCCTGATCGTACCATCGGGCCGGGCTCGGGCCTGGAAAGTGAGCCCGAAGAAAAGACCGGGCCGGGCTCGGGCTTGTGAAATGCAATTTTTAAGCCTAGATCGGGCCGGACTGGCCGGGCTTTGCAGTTTCGGGCCGGGTTCGGGCCCGATTTGTTAGGCCCGACGGCCGGGCCGGGCAAGGCTCGGGCCTGAGTTTGCCCGTTCGGGCTTTTGTAAGCCCGGCCCGAAACCCGGCCCGGCCCGGGCTATGCCCAGGTTTACTCCTCCACCATCATCGTCGCCGCCATCGATCTCTACCTCTACGTACGTACCACCGTCGACTAGCTAGCTCAGGCTCAGCAGTGGCTGGCTGGCTGCGAGATCGAGGCTGTGTGCTGCCGGTACTGGTGCGGTGTGGTGATACGAGTGTGGGGAAAGGGATATATAGGCGGGAAGGGTTGGTAAGGTAAAGCTGATCGAGGCTGTCCTCCACCGTCACCGTATTTGGTCAGTTGGACGGGCGGATGGATGGCCACGAATGCATGGATGGACATGTCGATACCCAACCAATCAGACCGAATGGGAGTTTTTTTTTTGAACCGGAACAAACATTCCATTACTGAACCCGCGCAGCAATATCGCTGGCGACCAGCACCAACACAAAGTCTGGAGCCTGCTCGATCCAGGAAAGATCAGCAGCTCCCGCCCTGAAGCCAAAAGCGGCTAGTTCGTGGGCCACCTTATTACAATCTCTTTTACAAAAAGTGAAACTAAAAGACTCGAAGTTCGCATGACAAATACTACACGTATCGCGCAGAAGAACGCCGATCGTGGCCCGATCATAATCCTCAGAGTTCAGGGCTTGGACAAGGACCTTGGAATCAGACTCGAGAACCACTCTGTGTAAGCCAAACTCAGCACTCGCCTCTGTTGCCCTCAAACAAGCCGTCGCCTCGGCATGCAGAGGTCCAGAGATGTGCTGCATAGATCCGGCTCTAGCCGCCAAGAACTGACCCTGATCTGTACGGAAGACACATCCCCAGGCTCCCTGTCCAGTATCCGCATAAAAGGCAGCATCAAAGTTAACTTTGACAAAATCAGCAGGCGGCCGCTGCCACGTTTCCTTCACTGGATTAGTGCCTTGCTTGGCCTGAACAATTGTCTGACTGAAATCCTGAATATGCTGACGGATGGCATAGCAAATGTTCTCAGTGCTTCTCACCTGTTCCCCGGCATTTGCTTTATTTCTCGCCGTCCACCATTCCCATAGCAGAACCAGTGCCATGTCGCGCTGCTGGCGTTCAAGGCTCCAGATATGATCAAGCACCTCCATAGGCCCTGTACATTGCAGCAAAGCTAGTCTCACTTCTTCCATATTCAGAGATCTCCACAGGTGCTTCACCATTTTGCATTTGATAAATAAATGACCACCATCTTCATCCAAACGACTACAAACCGGGCATCTAGTGTCCAAGTCCACTCTCTTACGCTTTATATTCAGACGAAGAGGGAGGCTATTATGTGCAAATCTCCACAAAAAAATGCATACCTTCCCCGGCATATCCAGGTTCCACAATCGCTTCCATTCCTCCTGGCCATTAGCAGTAGTACCCGATGGCCCTGCATCAGCCCCCGTGCGAGCATCTTTCAGTCGTACAGCAAGGTGGTATGCCCCTTTTATGGTGAACTTTCCTGTCGGATCAAAGTGCCATGCAACCTGGTCCTCCATGTCTGGCCTCACCGGGATGGCCAATATATCACGCACATCAGATTCAGAAAACAAGTCCCTTACGAGTTGTTCATCCCAAGACTCGGATATCGGATCAAGAAGTTCAGAGACGCGCGTGACTATGCCATTCCCTCTGACAGTGGTTGGTTTCCTTGTGTCGCCCCTGGGAATCCAGGGGTCTTCCCAAACTTTAATGTTGTCACCAGATCCAACACGCCAGACAATGCCCTCCTTGAGGAGCTGGATTCCTTTTAAAATGCTTCTCCAGGTATAGGAAATGCCCTCTTTTGCTTGCGCCTCAAGAACTGATGTGGTCGGATAATACCGAGCCTTTAACACCTGAGCAAAGAGAGTATCTGGGGCTTCAAGGAGTCGCCACCCCTGCCTCGAGAGCATTGCCAGATTAAACAAGTGGAGGTCTCTAAAGCCCAGACCACCATCCTTTTTTGCCTTTGTCATTTTCTCCCAGCTTATCCAGTGACATCGACTCTTGTCTTGCTGACTCCACCAGTACCGAGCAATTAGTGCACTGATCTCTTCGCAAAGTTGCTTAGTGAGATCGAAGCACGACATTGCATAGGTGGGGATCGCTTGTGCTACAGCCTTGATCAACACCTCTTTCCCAGCCTTCGACAGTAGTTTTTCTTTCCATCCTTGAATACGTTGCCAAATTTTCTGTTTCAGATACTCGAACTCCTTGGTTCTAGAGGCTCCAATATGCACCGGCAAGCCCAGGTATCGTTGATTGAAAGACTCCGCTGCAATGCCGAGACCAGCCAGTATTGTCGCCCGAGTAGCTGCACTTGTTCCTTTACTGAACATGGCCGTTGTCTTATCTTTATTTATCATTTGGCCCGATTGGTCCTCATAAAGCGCCAGAATCTGCTGAAGTTTTGCCACACCCTCTACAGTCGCCTTCATAACGATAAGCGAGTCGTCGGCAAAGAAGAGGTGGTTAATTTTTGGGGCTCCTCCACAAATCTGCACTCCTTGGATAGTGCCCTCTTGCTCAGCATGGTGCAACATAGCAGAGAACGCTTCAGCACATATAATGAAGAGGTAGGGGGATAAAGGGTCCCCCTGCCGAAGACCTCTTTCGGGCACAATCACATCCGACAGGTTTCTATTGATTTTCACCCTGTAGGATACAGATCGGACACACTTCATTATGGTATGCACCCATTGTTCAGCAAACCCCATCTTGAGCATAACTCTTTCTAGAAAACACCACTCGACGCGATCATAGGCCTTACTCATATCGAGCTTCACTGCCACCAAGCCTTTTCTGCCACCCTTCTTTTTATGCATCAAGTGTGTTATTTCATAGGCAAGGAGAACGTTGTCCGTGATCATCCTTCCTGGTACGAAAGCCGACTGGGTTGGCGATATAATCTTCGGCAGGATCTCCTTCAACCTATTCGCCAAAACCTTTGAAATCAGCTTATACAAAACGTTGCAAAGGCTTATGGGTCTGAACTCCGTGACTTTTTCTGGATTCTTCACTTTGGGGATCAGTACAATGGTAGTTTCATTCCACCCCATAGGCATAGGCCCGCCATTGAGTACTGCCAAGACCTCTGCTTTCACCTTGCTTCCAACTAGCTCCCAGAAACGCTTATAAAAAATAGCGGCATGCCGTCGGGCCCAGGTGCTTTTAGATCACCAATAGAATTGAGAGCCTCCCTTACCTCTATTTCGATGAATTCACGGGTTAGACGGGTATTCATTTCATGTGTAACAGAAGCATGCATATGTGATAACACCGCGTCGTTAGCAAGACCTGCAGAAGACATGAACAAACTTTTGTAGTGATTAGTAATAAGGTTTCCTATCTCCTCTTCTCCCTCCACTACATCACCCCCATCCTTCTTTAGTTTCTTGATTGAATTCACCCTCTTCCTCTCCCTAGCATGGGCATGGAAAAAATCAGTGTTTTTGTCACCTTTGTGTAGCCAATTCACATGAGCCCTCTGCCGCCAATATAAATTGTATTGGTCTTCCAGCCTACTTAACTTAAACCGCAGAAGGTGCTCCCTGTTTATTTGCTGCTGATTTAGACACCCACGCCTGCACATCTCCAACTCCTTTTTTGCCTTCTTTATTCTCCCTTTGAGCTCTCCCAACACCTCTCGGTCCCATTTAGTTAGCTCCCCTCCAACTTTGGCGAGCCTCTCCCAAACTGAACCTCTCCCCTCCTCAAAAGCTGCATTCCACGCCTCCTCAACTACCTTAGCACACTCATCCTCCATCAGCCATCTTGCCTCAAAACGGAAAATCCCATCCCCTTTGCCTTCACTCCCTTCAGGACGTAAGCCATCCACCAAGACTGTGATCGGGCGGTGCTCGGAGTGGCGAGGATCCCCGTTTATTACTTTGTACAGTGGGAAACGCCCCCGCCAGTTATTGCAGGCAACCGCATGATCCAATCTTTCTCTGGTATAACCATCGACCTCATGCCAGTTATTTCTCCAAGTATAAGGGTCACCCTCAAATCCTAAGTCCTCCAGACCACACTCTTCCAAAGTCATCCGGAACGCATCCATGCAAGCCTGGGCCCGAGCCGGCCCTCCCTCCTTCTCATTTGCAAAGAGTATCTCATTAAAATCGCCCAGACAAATCCATGGCAGATTCAGTTGTCCTTGCAAAGCCCGTAAAGCACTCCAAGTCTTTCCTTTCTCCCCCGCCTTCGACTCGCCATATATACTAGTCAACCGCCATTGCAAGCCGCTCTCCTCATGCACCACCGCATCAATATAGTACTTGTCCTTCCAGCGAAGTCTCACGTCCACCCCCCGACGCCAAAAGAGCGCGAGCCCGCCCCGGCGTCCCTCTGGATCTTTAACCACCATGTTAGGCATGCCCATTTTCCATCGCAGATGCTCCATCTCCCTCTCATAACTTTTGGTCTCCGAGAGAAAGAGCACGTCGGGATCTTCAGCCCTCTGCAGCTCCAGAAGGCTACGAACTGACGTGGGGTTCCCAAGCCCCCGGCAGTTCCAAGCTATAATTTTCATTGGCTTTCGCGGAGCTGTTCCTGCAGCCCCGCTTCATTGGTCTGAACATTCTCATGATCTCCCTTAACCTTCTTCAGAATTTCCCTCTCCTCATCATCCGTATCCACCTCCATACCATGCCTTTTCTCTCCTCCTCCCTCTTCTTTCTTCTAAACTTCTTTGCTTGTTTAACGCTCAGATTTTCCTTTGGTAGGAATTTGTCCACCCCCCCCCCCGTCCCCATGATTTGCTGCCTGCAGCTCCCCCAATACCGCCTCCCGCCTAGCTCCTCCCTTATCCATCATTATTGTGTCTACTGTACTGTTGGCCGAAGTCATCGTCCTCCCCCCACCAGACTTGGGGCTCATATTTTTATCAGTTTTTCCAGTTTCGAACGACAGTTGTTTCCTGGTTGAACCATCTCCATCTTTCCCATTATCTGCTTCCCGTACCAGTTTCAAAGGACTTGTGACTTCCTGATCAGCCCCCTTCTTGGAATTCTTCTCATCCTTCTCCTTTAAAAGCAGGGTATTGTTCTTCCTCCATGAGTCACTATCACTACCTGAGTTACTCCTGAATGTGCCACTACCGAAACTTCTGCCACTGCCCCCAGACCTACTGCTTCTAAAAGTTCTATCTTCACTCCATCGTACCCGGCCTTCTGGGTGTCCTTTCCTTGGAATAAAAGCTTTCATCCATGCTCCGAACTGGGCCTTCTCTCCCTTCTTCAGGCTGATACTGCATTCCCGATCGACATGTCCCAGCCGGCCACATATGTAGCAAAAGTCCGGGAGAAATTCATATTCAAACCTGCACCAGAGATCCACTTGCTGTTCGGTTTCTTTGCCCTTTCTATTTAATCTCTTCTCTTCTTCCCCCTCTTCTCTAGTGAATCCTCGCATTAGTGGCTCCCTGATATCAATTCGGACTTTGATCCGCAGAAAACTTCCTGCAGCCATCCCATCCGGTTCGGCATCCACCTCCAGCGTCTCTCCTAGGAAACCACCGATTACTTCTCCTGCTTCCCGACACATCATACCAAGTGGGAGATTGAAAACCCTTACCCAAACTGGAACCCACCGGAATTCATAATCTCTCAGTGTATTACTAGGCACAAAGTCCTCCACAACCAGCAACCCCTTGTCAAACTCCCACGGCCCTTCCTCCAGAGCCCTCTTCTTCCCCGACGCCTGGTGGAATGTAAACAGAAATGCGTTCTCACCCAATTCCTTACACTCCAGCCCTTTTAGAGGACACCAAACCCTAGCCAGAGCATTCGCGAGGGCCTCCGCATGCGCCGGTTTGTCAGACATTAGTTTTGCGATCGCCTGCGGTTCCACCACTCCCACCTTGTTTCCTCCCCCCCAGACGATCTTCCTCCCCTTGCTCTCCATCTCCGACAGTTTGAGACTCTTCATCAGACCCTCAACCCGATCCATCCTCCTTCCCGCCTCCAAAACACCAAAAACCACGAACTGGAAAGACTAGGGCAAGACGGTGGTGTACGATCGTGCGCCCTAGTATGCACGAAAGGCCTATGGTGTGGACAGGGATGGTGGAGATCAGATCAGGGCGTAGCGCTCTCGATGAGATCTGGGTTGCGGCGGTGGCAGAGAACAAGAACCCTAGGAAAGAGATCACCACACGATCGCCCCAAAATCGCCAGGGACCGAACCGTCACACGAGGGACGGACCTCCAGACCGAATGGGAGTTTGTTGCACGCACTCGTGTGCTTAATCTGTCCAGCCAATTCTGTGCTTGAACCGGTCAGCAATTGCCACATCTAGCTAACAGGTACCCCTCGAAAAAATCTAGCTAATAGGTCGGGGAGTAGGTAGACGGAAGATGTGGCCGGCCACATCACCAACAAAACGACAACTAGTCAATATTTTCTCTAGCGCTTTCAGGACCTCGCTATGAGTTAGCACAGTAGTATATGAGGAGGAGAATGATGCCTTAGATTTAGAAACATCTTTCTTGTTCCAAACATTAATGTAATAGAGTAATTCCTTGCAGTAGCAACACAAACCATCATCAAAGACAACACCCGGAGTCTAGATTGATATCTTCGCGATATTAATATATCTCTTTGTAAAAAAAAAACATGACCTTTCTTTTTTATTCTTCTTTTTTGTTTTTTTGGCTGTGTGCATCCGTGATGTCTTTGACATTTGGTTGGTGCAGAGGCTGTGTGTAATTGTATCTCTGCGTTATTAATATATTCACTTTGTAAAAGAAAATAATGTAATGGAATAATGGATGAGCACCACATTAAGAAAGATAAAACAATGCCACATCATTTAATAATTTACAAATAGAAACTTAAGTAGTATGAATCATTGTTAGAATATTCATTGACGACCTTGGAAAATATAAACCGGGCATATTTTTGTCTCTATATCATTTTTAATTGTATGTTGTCGTTAGAAATCAATCATAAATTTTAAATATTGAACCAACTTAGGATGTTTCTTGTATAATTTATGTCACTAAAGTTGTACTAGCTAATATAAGTAAAGTCTCGCGTATATAGAAAGATAATTCACTCTTACTTTCTTTTTTTAATTATTATATCCTTAACTACTATTATATGAACACATAAAGGACAAAAATCAGATTGTTTAGTTCGATTAATTAGTAACAACTCGAAAGCACGGAAGTGCATAATAGAATGGTCAACATAATGTATCAAATTGTATAATTTTGTTTTATAGCAGTAACTCATAATTGAGTTGACTGCTCCCATAGATCACTTCGGGTCTGGCTATGGTTACCTCAACCTTCAACTTGTGCTTGCCTGAAAAAATATCTTTTCTTCAAAAGGTTTTTCCCTAACTGCGCCTGAACATGTACCCCTATAGAGCATCAATGTTACCTCATCCTTCAACTTGTTCAATTTTTGTGATTCAGATTTGGCTATGGTGCAAGCTGCTACACCTTGAGAAGGGTCTCCTCTCTCTAGCATCGTCGTGACGAACTTGTACCTAATGATACCTGAGTTATTGTAGATACTCCTTTTGTGGGAAACACATATACATAGAAATAGTAGTAATGAATCCAAGATGATTAGAGCATCTACAACAGGACCCCTCATACCCGTCTCAAATGCCCGGGCAGGCCACCCGGTCACAGACCGGTCACAAAAATTCGACCCACACAGGCGCCCTAAATAGGCCTCAAACGCCTGGGCTGACCGGCACCCCTCATATCCAACCCAAAATATGGGGCGGATATGGGGGCGCCCGGGCGCGTCCGGGCACACCCGTCACGTCGGACCTGACAGCCCAACCCCACCGCAAATTGCACCAAATCCACCCCAGAACTGCAGGATCCATTTGCTCTTTCCTCTCTTCTTCCTCCTCCGTGTCGTCCGTATCGCGGCTCTGTCGCCGCATGCACTCCGCGCCATCCGTCCGTCTCGCAGCTCTGCCACCGCACGCGCTCCGCGGCTCCCCAGTCCTCGCCCGTTGCGCTTCAGACATCATCACCGCCCTTTGTTGGTCATATCTCTCCTTTAAGGAGTTCAAGAGTGTCAGAGGCTTCTCCTCCATCAAATACTCCGTCTTTAGGTCAGGGTGAAGATGATGTCGAATAAAGTGCAATGTTGAATACCTTCGTATGTCTGTTATAGATGACGTCCCTTGGACAGGTGTGGTTATCACATAATTGAGTTCCTTAGCCATTAAATTGATTTTGACATCCATTGCCCATACCAAATATTTAGTACCATCGATGAAAAGTTCAGCAAACTCTTTTTAAGGTATGTCAGCCATATCCTTCATGCAATCATCATGCTTATTAATTTACTCCCTTGGTAAAGAGTGCTGTAAGTAAATAAAACAATGCATGTACATTGATCAATATATAGCAATTGCCAAATTGCCGGAACATATAGGTTGACATACATTGTGCTTGCACAATACAGTAATGTGCACTAATTACTAAACAATACAATATATTAATTTACACAAATTACTAAATAACTATACACAACTTAAACTGCTAGTTAAAGAACTAATCAAAAAAGAAAAAGGAAAAATGGTCCCAGGTCACAAACAGAGAGACCCAAACCAGTATCACGACCCTTTCATTCTGTTTTACATATTTTCCCTCTTTTTTGGACTCAGAACGAGGCATGGATTGCACCCCATCTTGCCTGTAGGTCGATGGTTAGGGTTTCCCCTACCGCCCCCAATCCTCATTCCAGGCGGCGCCACCCACCCCTGTTCCTGCCGGCTGCCGCACGCGTGCTCACCGGCGAGCCGCCGTCGGTGAAGGAACGAAGTCCTCCTCATCCGACGAGTGGGTGTAGTCAGGGGTGCCAACTCCATTTGGGAGTCTGTTGGCGAGGCCGAGCGACGCCGGATACCATGCTCCAGAACGGCGTCTAGGACGAGGGTCGATGGGGGTGACGGAGCGCCCGAAGAGGAGACGGCGACTGCTTGCGCCATTGTCAGGTGGACCCACGCCGCCGCTCGTGCCAAGGACATCCATGGCAGGCGTCCCTCCGGTGCCAAAGAGGAAGAGGTGCTGCTCGCCGGGAGGAGCAGGGAAGTGGCCGAACGCCCAGAGGACGTTTCTTGTCCCCGCTGCGTCCTCTCACAGTCCTGGCCCGGCACCACCACTTGCACTGGCCGTGGTGATCGCGCCCGGTCCCGCGATGTCCATAGCGTGTCCTGGTCCGACGCCAGTTGGAGTCGCGATGAAGACGAGGTTGTCACCCTGGGCGTTCGCGACGCGCATCGGAGCCGGGTTTTAGCCACATGCAGGTACGTCGACGATGATGTCCCGCACTTGCTCTTCCGTTGGAGTGGGTGATGGCAGTGGTGCCACTTGTGCACGGCGCGGGCACGGCCCGTATCGGTGCACATCACACCACTGTGGCCATGGGGATGCTGCAAGCACCAGTTCAGACTCGTGGATGGCATTCAACGACGGCGTTGCACTCGGTCCAGCGACTTGCCACGAGTCCAGTTCCTGCCTGTTATCAACCAGCGTGGCCTGGCATCGATTCACCGGCGTGGCGCGATGGCGATGTCCATCAGCCGTGTGGTGGCGACGTCTACCAGTGAAGTTCTGACGACGGTTAACGCCGAGGCTAGAAAGTCATGGTGGCGCCCCGCAGTGATAGCGGACGAAGCGGCGGTGCTGTTGGACATCAAAGCGAGGGGGCATCTTCCGTGAGAAGACTAAGAAGAAGGGAGACGAGGAACGACATCCTCACCGATTGGATTCCTTCTCTGGTGAGTTTCTGTGGCGGCCTAGTTGCTCCCGTGGAAACACTACCAGTGCCGATAACGCGGAAAGAAACAGTGATGATCTGTGTTTATTGATTGTGATGATGTACAGATTTATATCCCCGGAAGGGATGCATCGCACAGATGTGACGACTACAAGCGATGGGATTAGAAGAACACGGGCGTTAACATAGGACGCGACGTATCGGGAGAACAATCGCATGTCGGTTGTTAAGGAGAGATTTCCTTTAATTAAACTAATTGATTAAATCTTTACCTAATAATAAAGGGACTATTGCTTCTTGCGGTACGCCTCAGAAATTGCCCCTAAAGTTGTAAGATATTACCCACCAATGCCGCCTATAAGTAATAAATAAACATTTCACACAGGGGAATTTTCCGCCTGGGCCGGCCGATGCAAAAGGGACCTTCTATACGCGCTCTGCGCGTTGGGAGCAGACGCAGCGCGCCCGTTTGGGTCGGGTCATTTCCAGACGACCTGTTTTTTAAATTTCATTTTTTCTTTTTCTTTTCCATTTTCGTTTTTTCCACTTTAAATAGTTTGGGACTTAAAAAAGTTTTGAAAATAAAATAATGAGAATTTTTAAATAAAATATTTAATAAATCATAAAAAAAATTGTGGACTAAAGAAATGTTCACGATTTTGTAATAACATGTTTTATTATTAAAAAATGTTCAATATTTTAAAAACAAATTTTTGGGAAACCAAAAAATGTTCTTAATGTTTTAAAAGTTCATGTATTACAAAATGTTAATGAAATTGAACAAAATTTTGACAATTCAAAAAATGTTCATGAATGAAAAATATCCTCAAATTCAAAAAATGTTTGTGACTTAAAAATAGTTTATTCATTTATAAATTGTTCGTTGATTCAAAAAATAATCATGCATTTCAAAAAATGTTCGTTAAATCAAAACATTGTTCATTAAATCAGAAAAATGTTCGTTAATTTCCAAAATAGTTCCATCAATTGGAAAAAAAAATCCTAATAAATTTGCTAGATGTTAGTCCTAATAAATTTGTTAGATGTTCTTTGGCACTCTGTAATTCAGAGCATGGCCAGAGATTTCAATTCGACGCGCTTACGCAGCCTAGACGCGGGTGAATGCGTTCACGTATCTCATTAACCCTTCTAGTGCTACTGCCGAAACCCCGAGCTAGCCAGCACTGCAACATAAGCTGAGCACACGTACCGACGTACGTACGCACGGTCGAGATTCATTTCATCCCGGTGGGTCCTGTGACGAGGTGGAAGTTTGAATTCGTATTCCGCAATGATGATGATCGACTGGATCGACGAGGAATGTAGCTCCCTCCATGGGTCGGCCGGCCCGGTCCGTACGCGCGTTTCTCCGCCGTCGTTCTCGCTCGCTTGTCGCCGGCCGATGACACAGGAGACAGGAGCAGCCGAGCCATATTGCGCGTGCCAGAGAGACTTTACTGGCCGGGACCGATACTGTATGCGAATCAGACATTGATTGATGGTGCCTAAAATAATTCATTCTATGACTGTATACCTTAAATTAAAAATCTTAAATTCATACTATTACATGCAACGTAAATTAATTTTTAACTGGAGCTCATCCGGCTTCGCCGTGCCCATGTCTGGCGGCCGATTGCA
Source organism: Elymus sibiricus (assembly GCA_039707655.1). NCBI lineage: Eukaryota > Viridiplantae > Streptophyta > Magnoliopsida > Poales > Poaceae > Elymus > Elymus sibiricus. The sequence goes on along the minus strand of CM077665.1, from coordinate 40,159,126 downwards.
ATCCCCAGAGTGTTGGTCCGGTCGCCGGCGAGGTAGAGTAGGACATGGGACACGAGCCGGCTTACGTCACTCGAGGCGTCGCTGTTTGCCATGCCCTACTCTTCCTCGTCGGAGCCTGAAAACCTGACGGTGCCAGTTGACGTCAGATCGATGATGGATCCGTCCTGAGACGAGCCGACGACATCCACCATGACATGGTTGTGGCGCTTGGACTGGTGCACCATATGGGTGCCGAAGAATGCAACTTCGCCTTGCCAATATGCACCGCCGCGAGGTCTGTCTGTGCCTCCCGCTCCAGTTGCCTCGCACGGCGGGCACGCCGTGCCATGTTTGCATCGTACGACGCCCATGGTGCATCCTCCGCCTTGGCACGCCAACGAAGGGGTTGCGTGTCTGCCACCTCGTTCGGACGCCAGACGGACTTGCACTGCCTCCGTTGAGGCAGCGATGGCACACCTAGCGACGGATCCATGCAATATTTGGGCGGTTGCCAGAAGGAGACCGAGCGTTGCCGTGGGGCATCCTCCTCCCGGGAGCGGCGGAGCGCAAGCCTGATGGACATCTCCTCCTCGGGGCCGCGTGCGATGAACTCGAGTTCGATGGATCTGAAGGTGTAGGACTCGGATCCGCTGCCCGTCATGCCGGAGAAGACCGGAGATCACCGGACGGGAGCTTGGGTGGCGAAGTGGAGTGGCTAGGGTTTGTTCCGAGGAGGGGATGGGGATGAATATATGCAAGGTCGGGTGGGGCCATCTTGGGCCGGGACCGACATGGCGGACGTGCCTGGTCGCGCCCGGGCCGCCCTTATCTGTTCCATATTTGGGCTAGATATGATGGGTGCTAGTCAGCCCAGAAGTTTGAGGCTGGTTTGGGATATCCGTCTGGGTCGGGTTTTCCTGACGGATCAATTAGGCCATCCATCCAGACGTATGAGCTCGGTTTGAGATGCCCGGCTGTAGATGCTCTCACCTGATTGGTCTGCTGTGTCATACTACTACATCACCAATCCCAGCTGGGAGCGGCCAGGTCCATTATTTCTATACATTTACCTTGTTGCACATCCATATCATGTACTCCATCCATTTTTGTATACAAGACCACTTCGTATTTTATGTCTAACTTGATCATTAATTTTACCAACAAAATATGAGTTATATGCCGCAAAAAATATGCCATCGGATACATATTTCAACGAACTTTCCGATGATGTATTTTTAATGACATATAGTTCATATTTTGTTAACTAAAATTATAAGTTAAAGTTTGACCAGAAAAACAAAGTGGCCTTGTTACAAAAACGGAGGGAGTAATTTATTTTGTTTAAAGTCTTCGATTATTTATGCTGCAAGAGGTTTTCCATATAAAGTAGTGCTGGTGAATTTGATTATTGTCTTCATTGTGCAGTGATAACTTGTGCTCTGAATGCTTTGAGAATTATGTGTCATGCTCTGTTGTTGATTTATATTATTGTGCATTAAACCTTTGTGTTTTGGCCACATAATTTTCATTTGATAAAAAATGCTTCACAATTAAATATACCTGTAAATGCCATGTATATCTAAGGTGTAACTTTTAAGCATTTGGTACTCCCTCCGTACCTAGCCACGGAGGGAGTATATCATTTACTCCCTCCGGTCCTTCCACCTCCTCAGTACGGACGAGATTCAGTGTGCATGCTATTTCTGTTTAGCAGATGTTTATTTGATAATATTGTTACATCATCTTTACCAAATTGCAATTTTGAAAACTTTTTTGATGAACTAAAAAATGCAAAATCTTAAGCAAATAAATGTATGCAGCATTTTTTTTTTTTTGAGGAGAGGAAGCAGACAAGTGGCTGAAACTAATATCATAACAAGCGAGGATGATGGTTTATCCTTTAAAATTTTGACAGTTCAAAAAAAATTCATGAATGAAAAATATCCTAAAAATTCAAAAAATGTTTGTGACTTATACAATAGTTTATTCATTTATAAAATGTTCGTTGATTCAAAAAATGATCATGCATTTCAAAAAATGTTCGTTAAATCAAAACATTGTTCATTAAATCAGAAAAATGTTGGTGAATTTCAAAAATAGTTCATCAATTTTTAAAAATGTTTGTCGATTCTAGAAATGTTCGTCGATTCTAAAAATGATCATGCTAGTCCTAATAAATTTGTTAGATGTTCTTTGGCACTCTGTAATTCGGAGCACGGCCAGAGATTTCAATTCGACGCGCTTACGCAGCCTAGATGCGGGTGAATGCGTTCACGTATCTCATTAACCATTCTAGTGCTACTGCCGAACCCCCGAACTGGCCAGCACTGCAACATATGCTGAGCTCACGTACCGACCTACGTACAGTGTTTTACCTCCTCAGTACGGACGAGATTCAGTGTGTATGCTATTTCTGGTTAGCAGATGTTTACTTGATAATGTTGTTACATCATCTTTACCAAATTGCAATTTTGAAAACTTCTTTTGATGAACTAAAAAATGCAAAATCTTAAGGAAATTAATGTATGTAGTTTTTTTTTGTTTGAGCTAGGAGAGACAGCAGGCAAGTGGCTGAAACTAATATCATAAAGCGAGGATGATGATGTTTTATCCTTTACAATCACGAGCATGAGCTATTTTCTGAGGTCACCAGTCATCGCGTTTTCGTCTGACAAAATTGCTGAGTTGTGTTTGATTCTTTTGGGCCTCACCATGGACTATGATAGGCTCTCAAAGCGCGATTGCTTGACAAAAGTGGACTACTTGAGTATATCTTATTGTTTCTTTTTCATAAAATATCTCACCGTTTTGACTATCCAACGCTTCTATTACAAACCTCATACGGCAGAATACAGTACAAACTTGGGTGTAGCAGCAATACTAGTAGATTTTTTCATGACCAAGATAAATGGAGAACGAGTGATCATGCGCTGGCCTAGGCAGTGATGGGGACGCTATGGAGGACGACCGTCTCCACGGTGAGGCCGGGGCCGAAGCCGAAGAGAACGCCCCAGTCCATTCCCTCTCCAGTCGTGGTGTGGCCATCCTCGGCGGAGCGTTTGCGCATTTCGTCCATGATGAAGAGCACGCAGGCGCTTGACATGTTGCCATATTCGGAGAGGACATGTCTGGTGGCGCGCATCCGTTCCTTGTTCAGGTTTACCTTGGCCTCCACCATGTCAAGGATTGCTGGACCGCCAGGGTGGGCTATCCAGAAGACGGAGTTCCAGTCGTCGATGCCCAATGGCTTGAAGGCGTCCTCTAGGGCGCGCTCGATGTTCTTGGAGATGAGACCAGGCACATCCTTGAGGAGGTGGAAGGTGAGGCCGACCTCCCGGAGGTGGCCGTCGATGGCGCCCTCTGAGTCCGGCAGAATCGTCTGGCTCGCGGACACCAGCTGAAACAGGGGGCGCTCGACGGACTCGTCGGGGTCTGCGCCGATGATCACCGCAGCCGCACCGTCGCCGAAGAGCGCCTGGCCTACCAGCGAGTCGAGGTGGGACTCGTGCGGGCCGCGGAAGGTGACCGCGGTGATCTCCGAGCAGACCACGAGCACGCGCGTGCCACGGTTGTTCTCGGCGAGGTCCTTGGCGAGGCGAAGCACCGTGCCGCCGGCGAAGCAGCCCTGCTGGTACATCATGAGGCGCTTCACGGAGGGGCGCAGGCCGAGCATCTTGGTGAGCTGGTAGTCGGCGCCCGGCATGTCCACGCCCGAGGTGATGCAGAAGACAAGGTGGGTGATCTTGGACCGTGGCTGGCCCCACTCCTTGATCGCCTTCTGCGCCGCCACCTTCCCGAGCTTCGGGACCTCCACGACGACGATGTCCTGACGCGCGTCGAGGGACGGCGCCATGTAGGCGCACATGTTGGGGTTGTCCTGCAGGATCTCCTCCGTGAGGTGCATGTACCTCTTCCTGATCTGCGACTTGTCACCTGGAATGAGGATTTGTTTGTTTGTCAGGTCGCGTGTTCGTCCGAGAAAAGGCAAAAGAGATGGCAAAGAAGAATGTAATATTGAAATTCATTGTGTTTACACATCCTCTTGAACTTCTCCTTGAGGTCGGCCATGTGGTCGCTCTTGGTGACCTTGAAGTAGTAGTCCGGGTAGTCGGCCTGGTACACGCAGTTGGCCGGCGTCGCCGTGCCGATCGCAAGCACCGTGGCCGGCCCCTCCGCCCGCTGCGCCTTCCTCACCTCCTCCACCGTCATCGTCGCCGCCGCCATTGATCTCTACCTCTACGTACGTACTCCTACCAGCGGCCGACGACTAGCTAGCTCAGCAGTGGCCGGCTGGAGACTCTGTGTGACGTCTAAGGTGAGTGTGACAGATCGATGCTGGCCGTACTGGTTGGGTGTGGTGGTACGAGTGTGGGGAGATGGATATATACTCCTAGGCGGGAAGGGTTGGTAGGGCGACGGGGGAAGTGATTTGGTCACTTGGACGGGAGGATGGAGGGCCACGAGTGCCGGGGGTAGGAGATGCATGGATGGACGGACGGACGGACACGCCGATACCCAACCAATCAGGCCCAATGGGAGTTTGTTGCACGCACTCGTGTGCTGAATCTGTCCAGTCAATTATGTGCTTGAACCGGTCAGCTATATTTGTTTTTGCGAGGAAAAGGAAATTCATTTATCAAGCGGCGGCCAAGTCTGCATTACAAAGGTCAGATACCTCATCCGGTCCTGAACGAAGCCACAATGCGGTGTGCTTTTTTATTCTACCATAGTTTGCTAAAAAGTGACTTACAATGTTTTGTTCTCGCCTCACTTGCTTGACTATGAATTCCCTCTGCTCCTGGAGAAGCAACGCTTTGATTTCCTGCACCACCATCATGTATGCAGATCTGTCCTCTCCCTGTTCGGTGGTCATCTTGACCAATTCTGAACAATCTGAATGAATCACAATAGGCAAAGATGACCATTGGATAGCTAATGAGACGCCTTCCAAGCATGCAGCAATTTCAGATTCCAAAGGCGACACACAGTGTCGTAGCTCTCGACAAGAAGAGAAAATAATAGAGCCATGATCATCTCTTAACACCATCCGTGCACCTGTTGTGCCATCCTCTTGGGAGTAGGAGCCATCAACGCTCAACACCACCCAGCCCGCTGGAGGAGGCTCCCAAGCTAGCTTCTTCTTATCCCCACGTACATGTGATAATGTACTGTATTTGCTTTGTCCAGTGCCCATTTTTCCTTTGACGTGGTCAGCTAGTGGATCAGCCTGCAAGGCTAGCAGGGAAGTAATATAGCTAGAGAGGAATCGGGTCGACACCTCGACGGGTGGCGGCCGTTTGTTGTGGACGATCTCGTTCCGCACATGCCAACATCTCCATAACGTCATGAGCATGAACAAGCGTCTCTCTTCTGACAGCTCTGACAGCACATGGAGGAGCCACTCCGACCCTGTGTTCACCAGCCGTCGGACATCCGGAAGATCCCAATGTTTCCCCATTGATCTCCACAACGCGACCGCTCGAGGGCACCTACAGAGAGCATGGAATGTGTCCTCCGGTTCGGTGGCACACAAAGGGCACAAATTAGAAACTTCAAGTTTACGACTTTTCTTATTATTCGTGTGCTGATCTGTCCAGTCAATTATGTGCTTGAACCGGTCAGCTATATATTGCCACATCTAGCTAGCTAATAGCTACCCCTCAAATAAAATCTAGCTAAGTAATAGGTCGGGGAGTAGGTAGGCAGAAAATGTGGCCAGTATGAGTTTTTGATACGAACACGGATGATGCTACTTTGCGGTTGTCCATGATACTTTGTCGCATGTCAATGGAGTAAAGATGAAGGATATTTGTGTTCCAAATTATTTTCAGTACTTGACTGAAGCTGACGAAGAGGTCCAAGCATTTGTAGATGTTATCTGCATGCATGCTAATGTATTTTTTTGCACAATAATGAGGTAGGCCAAGAAATTAAACATCCAGTGGCTCAGGACCAATGGGAATTGTTTCAGGATTTGACATGCTTGCAGCGATGCAAGAAATAAAGGTAAACAAACATGCAATTGAGACCAGATTAGGATTCATAACAATGTAAATCACATGGTGATGTGAACTAGATTATTGACTCTAGTGCAAGTGGGAGACTGTTGGAAATATGCCCTAGAGGCAATAATAAATTGGTTATTATTATATTTCCTTGTTCGTGATAATCGTTTATTATCCATGCTATAATTCTATTGATTGGAAACTCAAATACATGTGTGGGTACATAGACAACACTGTGTCCCTAGTATGCCTCTAGTTAACTAGTTCGTTGATCAAAGATGGTCAAGGTTTCCTGGCCATAGACATGAGATGTCATTTGATAACGGGATCACATCATTAGGAGAATGATGTGATGGACAAGACCCAAACTATAAACATACCATATGATCGTGTCAGTTTATTGCTATAGTTTTCTGCATGTCAAGTATCTGTTCCTATGACCATGAGATCATGCAACTCACTGACACCGGAGGAATACCTTGTGTGTATCAAATGTCACAACGTAACTGGGTGACTATAAAGATGCTCTACAGGTATCTCCGAGGGTGTCTGTTGAGTGGGCATGGATCAAGACTGGGATTTGTTACTCCGTGTGACGGAGAGGTATCTCAGGGCCCACTCGGTAATACAACATCACAATAAGCCTTGCAAGCAATGTGACTAAGTGTTAGCCACGGGATCTTGTATTACGGAACGAGTAAAGAGACTTGCCGGTAACGAGATTGAACTAGGTATAGAGATACCGACGATCGAATCTCGGGCAAGTAACATACCGAAGAACAAAGGGAACATCATACGGGATTAACTGAATCCTTGACATAGAGGTTCAACCGATAAAGATCTTCATAGAATATGTAGGAACCAATATGGGCATCCAGGTCCCGCTATTGGTTATTCACCGTAAAGGTGTCTCGGTCATGTCTACATAGTTCTCGAACCCGCAGGGTCTGCACACTTAAAGTTCGGTGACGTTTCGGTATAGTAGAGTTATGTATGGTGGTGACTGAAGGTTGTTCGGAGTCCCGGATGAGATCCTGGACGTCACGAGGAGCTCCGGAATGGTCCGGAGGTAAAGATTGATATATAGGAAGTCCCGTTTTGGTCACCGGAAAAGTTTCGGGTATTTCGGTAGTGTACCGGGAGTGCCGGGAGGGATACCGGGGACCATCGGGAGGGGTGTCTCGACCCAAAGGGCCTCATGGGCTGTGGGAGGAGTCAAGCCAGCCCTTAGTGGGCTGGCCGAGCCCCCCACTAAGGCCCATGCGGCTAGGGGTGGGAAAAACCCAAAGGGGGAAAGGTGGAAAGGGTTTCCAAGTGGAGAGGAGGAATCCTACTCCTAATAGGATTGGAGTAGGACTCCTCCACCTCCAATTTCGGCCAGCCCTTGAAGGTTTGAGGCTTCCTCCTCCCCTCCCTTCCTCCTATATATACTAGAGGATTTAGAGGGGAGAGCTAACCCTAATTGCCACATGCTCCCTCTACTTCCTCTAGATCATTTTCTCCTTTAGTCTAGTTTCGGCGGTGCTTAGGCGAAGCCCTGCCGGAATAGTTCCACCACCACCGCCGCCGCGCCGTCGCGCTGCCGGAGAACTCATCTACCTCTCCGCCCCCTCTTGCTGGATCAAGAAGGCGGAGATCGTCATCGAGCTGTACGTGTGCTGAACGCGGAGGTGTCGTCCGTTCGGCGCTAGATCGGAAGGACCGTGATCAGGATCGCGAGACGATTCGTGATTTGATCGCGGGACGGATCGTGATGGGATCGCGGGACGGATCGTGATTGGATCACGAGATAGATCGTGATGGGATCGCGGGACGCTCGACGATTTGGATCGCGAAGACGTTCGACTACATCAACCGCGTTTCTTAACGCTTCCCGCTTAGCGATCTACAAGGGTATGTAGATCCACTCTCCCTTTCGTAGATGCTCATCACCATGGATAGATCTTGCGTGTGCGTAGGAATTTTTTTGTTTCCCATGCAACGTTCCCCAACACCATCCACGCGCCACCCCCTTTGGCAGATCTTGTCGGCGGCCATGCCGCGCCCGTCGCCATTAAAGGCTGCACCGCTCCACCGCGCAAGCGGCATGGCAATGTCATTGTCCAGGGCGGCGCTCCCGCCGGCCCCGCCATGTAGGCACGTCCGCCCCGCCGCCTCCGATGCGAATTCGGTCCGGCAACCGTCGGCGAAGAAGGGGAAGGCTTTCGGTGTGAAATGCAAGGAGCTCGCGGGGAAAGTTGCCCCGATTGCTCCGGCAAGAGCTTCCCCAAGCACTTCCAGCGATGGCGCTGCTGCCGCCCCCGAGGTGTTCGACGGAATGGGCGCAAGGTATGATTCTTTGATTTCCCGCACTTCTTTCATTTGAGTTCATTCCATTTGTATGTGACACGTCGAGCGCAATTGTAGCGCCAGTATCCATCACGCGACGGCCGACTTCGTGCAAATCTTGAACGACAACACCGTCGACATCGATCAAACACCGATCGGTGAGTACGGCTACAACGATATGGATGGTGGCGTGCACGGTCACGGGGGAGAAGATGATGTGGAGGAGATTGACGAGGGGGTGTACGACGAAACGCAAGCAAAACGCGCAATATCGAAGAACTACACTCCATTGGAAGACAAAATTTTGATCAAGGCTTGGGAGTCGGTGTCTCTTGATGCGTGCGCCGGCACCGACCAAACCGCAAAGCGGTATTTGCAATGGACCGAGGATCAATTCTTCCGCATGATGGCAAAGTATCCTAACAGGACACCACACACCTTTCGTTCTCTTCTAGGTCGTTGGGACGTCATCAAGCCGATATGTAGCCGTTGGGTTGCTTGCTTGACGCAAGTGCGCAGTGCACCTCCAAGTGGTGTCGTTGAAACCGACTATGTGAGTTCGTTTTCATGTCCCAAGCACAAATCTTTTGTACAACTCGGAGCGGTTGCACAATTTGACATTGTTTCCATTTTATAGGACAAAATTGCGCAAGAAAGGTACAAGGACATGGAAGCTTCATGCAAAAAGGCATTTCAACTAGAGCATTGTTGGGAACTTTCTCAAAGATAGTGAGAAGTGGAAGGTGATTGAGAAAGAATCCCCACCGAAGAGAGGTGCCCTCACCAAGATGGATGATGATGATGATGAAGAGGACAATGGCTCAAGAAACAAGAACAAGCCTGATGGAAACAAGAAGGCCAAGGACAAGATCAAGAAAGAAGCAAAGGCTTCAAGCTTGCGGGACAAGCTAGATCACATGGTCATGTCCAATGAGATTTTAGTGATAAAGACATTGGAGGCAAAAAAAAAAAGAGTTGGCCGAGAAGAAGACTCAAGAGAAGCAAGAGAAGTGACAATTACTCAAGGAGGAGACCGACCGCAAGGCCGCCATTGAGGAGAGAAGAGCCAAGGCCGAGGAGGACAAAGCCATGGCCAAACTCCTTCAAGAGGAGAAAAAGATCATGATGATGAATCGAAATGAGGTGGACGAGGTCACCAAAGAATGGCATGACATGGCATGGTTGGAGATCTTGGAGAGGAGGAGGCAAGCCGGAAGAGGCCATGCGGTGCCAAGGTTCGGTGAGCATGGTGGTTCGGCAAGTGGTGGTGGCAATGGTGGCGGTCAAGATTTCATCTTGTGATGATGATGATGATGGAGTGACGACTGATGGTGTGGTGGTGTCAAGATCATGTTTGAATTCTCGGCATTTATGTTTTATTTGCTCAAAATCATGGTCAATTGATTTGTGTGCTTTTACAGTATGCGGGGCCGAAATCGGCGGCGGCGGAACAGAGCCCGCAAACCCGAACGGTAAAAGAGAATATCGGCCCTCAAAACACGATTTTCTCCACTCTTATCCCGTTTTTAAGGGTCGTGATTTTAAGGGGTCTGCTAGAGATGATCTAATCAAGCCTTCTGGTGCTACTGCCGAACCCCGAGCTGGCCAGCACTGCAACATATGCTGAGCACACGCACGTGCAGTGTACTCCCATGGTGGATCTGGGATGCACGAACGAGAGACAGAGCACATGCACGTACATGTACGTACGCACGGCCGGTCGAGATTCATTTCATCCCACTGGGTCCTGTGACGAGCTGGAAGTTTGAATTCGTTTTTTTTTAGGGGGAAGTTTGAATTCGTATTCCGCAATGATGATGATCGACTGGATCAACGAGGTGTAGGCTTCCTCCATGGGCCGGCCGGCCCGGTCCGTACGCGCGTTTCTCCTCCGTCGTTCTCGCTCGCTTGTCGCCCGCCGATGACACAGGAGACAGGAGCAGCCGAGCCATGTTGCGCTTGCCAGAGTGACTTTACTGGCCGGGACCGATACTGCATGCCAAAGCCATGCATCGATCTACCTACCTTCCTATCCACACAGACTCTGTAACCGCATTGGTCGGTTGTGTCTCGTTCCTAAATACTAGTATAAGCCCTTTTAGAGATTTTATATATACACAACAAAACGAATGAATCTGCATTTTAAAATATGTCTATATACATTTGAATGTTGTCCGTATTAAAATCTCTATAACGGTTTATATTTAGAAAGAAGGGAGCACTACATTACAAATCCCGACTCAGACCGACGACCGGGTCTGTTATTTCCATACCTTCACCTTGCTATTCTCCTTGTTGTACATCCATATCATCTTTTTTTAGGCAACATCCATATCATCTACTCCCTCCATTTTTGTATACAAAACCACTTCATATTTTTTATGTTTAACTTGATCATTAATTTTACAACAAAATATTAGTTATATGCCGCAAGTGATATGCCATCGGATACACATTTCAAAGAACTTTATGATATTATTTTTATGACATATAGCCCATATTTTATTGACCAAAATTATAAGAAGTTTGACAAAAAAAAAAGAATTGGCCTTGTATACAAAAATGGAGGGAGTAATTTATTTTGTTTGAAGTCTTCAATGATTTATGTTGTTAGATGCTTTCCATATACAGTAGTGGCCAGTGAATTGATTATTGTCTTCATTGTGCAGTGAAAACTTGTGCTCTGAATGCTTTGAGAAACAAGTTTCGTGCTCTGTTGTTGATTTATATTAATGTGCATTAACCCTTTGTGTTTTGGCTAGATAATTTTTAGTTGAAAAACATGCTTCATAATTTAATATACCTGTAAATTCCATGTATAACTAAGTTGTAACTGCTTGAGCATTTGGTATATCATTTACAAATGGTTCTGGAATGCGTAAGCCAATAGATGACTAAGTTGTAACTAAGTTTCAAGAGGAGATATACCTGTAAATTCTATAATACGTAAGCCAATAGATATCTGATACAATGAAGTTTCAAGAGTAGGTATATGAATTGCTACTGGTGCTTGCAATAGTTTGTTCTGCAGATCTGAATCTCTAAGTATCATACATATAGAACAAGATTAATTGTTGCTAAATGGGAAAGCATGCATCAGTCCCCAACAAACAAAGAACCAATAAAACTAATTCTGCATCGGATGCTCCTAGAGGCGGGCCGGTTCTATTCATCTGTATGTGGGACGACCGATAAGTTTTACTACGACATTCTGTTATTATTGTTATCACACTTAGTTTCAGTACGCACGAGATTCTGTGTGCGTGCCATTTCTTTTTAGCAGATGTTTACATGATAATGTTGTTACATCATCGTTACCAAATTGAAATTTTGAAAACTTCTTTTTATAAACTAAAACATGCAAAATCTTAAATAAGCAAACTAATGTATGCAGATTTTTCTTTTCAGTTTGAGGAGAGGAAGCAGCCAAGTGGCTGAAACTAATATCATAACTTCCGGCAAAATAATAACAATATCATAACAAGCAAGGATGATGTTTTATCCTTTACGGTGACGAGCATGAGCTATTTCTGAGCTCACCGGTCACCGTGTTCTGGACTGACAAAATTGCAGGGTTGTGCTTGATTCTTTTGGGCCTCACCGTGGACTATGATAGGTTCTCAAAGTGCGATTTCTTGACAAAAGTGCACTACTGGACTATACCTTATTGTTTCTTTTCCATAAAATATCTCACTGTTGTTTTAGCCTATCCAACGCTTCTAGTACAAACCAAACATGGTAGAATACAATGCAAACTTCGGTGTAGCAACACTAATAGAGTTTTCCATGAAGAAGATAAATGGAGAGCGACCGATCATGCACTGGCCTCGGCAGTGATGGGGACGCTATGGAGGACGACCGTCTCCACGGTGGGGCCGGGGCCGAAGCCGAAGAGAACGCCCCAGTCCATTCCCTCGCCAGTTGTGGTGTGGCCATCCTCGGCGGAGCGTTTGCGCATTTCGTCCATGATGAAGAGTACGCAGGCGCTTGACATGTTGCCATATTCGGAGAGGACATGTCTGGTGGCGCGCATCCGTTCCTTGTTCAGGTTTACCTTGGCCTCCACCATGTCAAGGATTGCTGGACCGCCGGGGTGGGCTATCCAGAAGACAGAGTTCCAGTCGTCGATGCCCAATGGCTTGAAGGCGTCCTCTAGGGCGCGCTCGATGTTCTTGGAGATGAGCCCAGGCACATCCTTGAGGAGGTGGAAGGTGAGGCCGACCTCCCGGAGGTGGCCGTCGATGGCGCCCTCTGAGTCCGGCAGAATAGTCTGGCTCGCAGACACCAACTGGAACAGGAGGCGCTCGACGGACTCATCGGGGTCTGCGCCGATGATCACCGCGGCCGCACCATCGCCAAAAGCGCCTGGCCTACCAGCGAGTCGAGGTGAGACTCGTGCGGGCCGCGGAAGGTCACCGCGGTGATCTCCGAGCAGACCACCAGCACGCGCGCGCCGCGGTTGTTCTCGGCGAGGTCTTTGGCCAGGCAAAGCACCGTGCCGCTGGCGAAGCAGCCCTGCTGATACATCATGAGGCGCTTGACTCAAGCCGGCAATGGTTAACCGTTACCCGCGTCCCCACGGGAAATTAATCTATTAGGGGACGGGGATATGCTTGTTGTCATACCCACGGGGAAGCTATTGGGTGAATTACCTTACCCAGCGGGTAAACGGGGATGGGGACGACATGTCATTACCCATACCAGATACCCGGCTTACCTCAATATGCCAATACATGACCTAACTACACCAAAACCTAACCTAGCCTCCCTCAGTCCCTCTCCCTCCCGCGGCCGCCACTCTCCCTCTCCCTCCCGCACCCGTAGTCCCCCTCCCCCCGCAGCCGCCACTCTCCCTCTCCCTCCCGCTGTCCCGCACCCGCAGTCCCCCTCCCCTCGCAGCCGCCACTCTCCCTCCCGATCCAGACTTCCCTAGCCGCCAGCGGCCAGCCACATCTCCGGTGCCGCCCTGATCCGCAGCAACCTCCGGCGCCGCCCTGCACTGCCGCAGCCTCTGGCGCCATCGCATCCTGTGGTCAATGTTGTTGTTTGTTCAGCTAAAATGCTGCTGTTTTTGGGTTGTTTGCGGGTGTGGGTTTCCCCGTGGGGATGATATGCCCGACGGGGACGGGGATAGGAAAATTTCTCTCCCCACGGACGGGGATGGGGATGGGGATGGGGATGAGATGGTATCATGGGCATGGGTATGGGAGGGCAATACCCGGTTGGGTATTCCCCATTGCCAGGTTGACGCTTGACGAACGGGCGCAGGCCGAGCATCTTGGTGAGCTGGTAGTCGGCGCCCGGCATGTCCACGCCAGACGTGGTGCAGAAGACAAGGTGGGTGATCTTAGACCGCGGCTGGCCCCACTCCTTGATCGCCTTCTGTGCCGCCGCCTTCCCGAGCTTGGGGACCTCCACGACGACGATGTCCTGGCGCGCGTCCAGGGATGGCGCCATGTAGGCGCACATGTTGGGGTTGTCCTGCAGGATCTCCTCCGTCAGGTGCATGTACCTCTTCCTAATCTGCGACTTGCATGTCACCTGAAATGAAATGAAGCATTGTTTGTTAGGTCGCGTGTCCATCCGAGAAGGCAGAAGAGACGGCAAAGAAGAATGGAATGGAATGGAATTCATTGAGCTTACACATCCTCTTGAACTTGTCCTTGAGGTCGGCCATGTGGTCGCTCTTGGTGACCTTGAAGTAGTAGTTCGGGTAGTCGGCCTGGTACACGCAGTTCGCCGGCGTCGCCGTGCCGATCGCGAGCACCGTGGCCGGTCCCTCCGCCCGCTGCGCCTTCCTCACCTCCTCCATACGCCTGGGCATGGGCAGCCCGGCCCGGCCGGCCCGAAAATCCCGGGCCGGGCCGGGCCTGATCGTACCATCGGGCCGGGCTCGGGCCTGGAAAGTGAGCCCGAAGAAAAGACCGGGCCGGGCTCGGGCTTGTGAAATGCAATTTTTAAGCCTAGATCGGGCCGGACTGGCCGGGCTTTGCAGTTTCGGGCCGGGTTCGGGCCCGATTTGTTAGGCCCGACGGCCGGGCCGGGCAAGGCTCGGGCCTGAGTTTGCCCGTTCGGGCTTTTGTAAGCCCGGCCCGAAACCCGGCCCGGCCCGGGCTATGCCCAGGTTTACTCCTCCACCATCATCGTCGCCGCCATCGATCTCTACCTCTACGTACGTACCACCGTCGACTAGCTAGCTCAGGCTCAGCAGTGGCTGGCTGGCTGGCTGCGAGATCGAGGCTGTGTGCTGCCGGTACTGGTGCGGTGTGGTGATACGAGTGTGGGGAAAGGGATATATAGGCGGGAAGGGTTGGTAAGGTAAAGCTGATCGAGGCTGTCCTCCACCGTCACCGTATTTGGTCAGTTGGACGGGCGGATGGATGGCCACGAATGCATGGATGGACATGTCGATACCCAACCAATCAGACCGAATGGGAGTTTTTTTTTTTGAACCGGAACAAACATTCCATTACTGAACCCGCGCAGCAATATCGCTGGCGACCAGCACCAACACAAAGTCTGGAGCCTGCTCGATCCAGGAAAGATCAGCAGCTCCCGCCCTGAAGCCAAAAGCGGCTAGTTCGTGGGCCACCTTATTACAATCTCTTTTACAAAAAGTGAAACTAAAAGACTCGAAATTCGCATGACAAATACTACACGTATCGCGCAGAAGAACGCCGATCGTGGCCCGATCATAATCCTCAGAGTTCAGGGCTTGGACAAGGACCTTGGAATCAGACTCGAGAACCACTCTGTGTAAGCCAAACTCAGCACTCGCCTCTGTTGCCCTCAAACAAGCCGTCGCCTCGGCATGCAGAGGTCCAGAGATGTGCTGCATAGATCCGGCTCTAGCCGCCAAGAACTGACCCTGATCTGTACGGAAGACACATCCCCAGGCTCCCTGTCCAGTATCCGCATAAAAGGCAGCATCAAAGTTAACTTTGACAAAATCAGCAGGCGGCCGCTGCCACGTTTCCTTCACTGGATTAGTGCCTTGCTTGGCCTGAACAATTGTCTGACTGAAATCCTGAATATGCTGACGGATGGCATAGCAAATGTTCTCAGTGCTTCTCACCTGTTCCCCGGCATTTGCTTTATTTCTCGCCGTCCACCATTCCCATAGCAGAACCAGTGCCATGTCGCGCTGCTGGCGTTCAAGGCTCCAGATATGATCAAGCACCTCCATAGGCCCTGTACATTGCAGCAAAGCTAGTCTCACTTCTTCCATATTCAGAGATCTCCACAGGTGCTTCACCATTTTGCATTTGATAAATAAATGACCACCATCTTCATCCAAACGACTACAAACCGGGCATCTAGTGTCCAAGTCCACTCTCTTACGCTTTATATTCAGACGAAGAGGGAGGCTATTATGTGCAAATCTCCACAAAAAAATGCATACCTTCCCCGGCATATCCAGGTTCCACAATCGCTTCCATTCCTCCTGGCCATTAGCAGTAGTACCCGATGGCCCTGCATCAGCCCCCGTGCGAGCATCTTTCAGTCGTACAGCAAGGTGGTATGCCCCTTTTATGGTGAACTTTCCTGTCGGATCAAAGTGCCATGCAACCTGGTCCTCCATGTCTGGCCTCACCGGGATGGCCAATATATCACGCACATCAGATTCAGAAAACAAGTCCCTTACGAGTTGTTCATCCCAAGACTCGGATATCGGATCAAGAAGTTCAGAGACGCGCGTGACTATGCCATTCCCTCTGACAGTGGTTGGTTTCCTTGTGTCGCCCCTGGGAATCCAGGGGTCTTCCCAAACTTTAATGTTGTCACCAGATCCAACACGCCAGACAATGCCCTCCTTGAGGAGCTGGATTCCTTTTAAAATGCTTCTCCAGGTATAGGAAATGCCCTCTTTTGCTTGCGCCTCAAGAACTGATGTGGTCGGATAATACCGAGCCTTTAACACCTGAGCAAAGAGAGTATCTGGGGCTTCAAGGAGTCGCCACCCCTGCCTCGAGAGCATTGCCAGATTAAACAAGTGGAGGTCTCTAAAGCCCAGACCACCATCCTTTTTTGCCTTTGTCATTTTCTCCCAGCTTATCCAGTGACATCGACTCTTGTCTTGCTGACTCCACCAGTACCGAGCAATTAGTGCACTGATCTCTTCGCAAAGTTGCTTAGTGAGATCGAAGCACGACATTGCATAGGTGGGGATCGCTTGTGCTACAGCCTTGATCAACACCTCTTTCCCAGCCTTCGACAGTAGTTTTTCTTTCCATCCTTGAATACGTTGCCAAATTTTCTGTTTCAGATACTCGAACTCCTTGGTTCTAGAGGCTCCAATATGCACCGGCAAGCCCAGGTATCGTTGATTGAAAGACTCCGCTGCAATGCCGAGACCAGCCAGTATTGTCGCCCGAGTAGCTGCACTTGTTCCTTTACTGAACATGGCCGTTGTCTTATCTTTATTTATCATTTGGCCCGATTGGTCCTCATAAAGCGCCAGAATCTGCTGAAGTTTTGCCACACCCTCTACAGTCGCCTTCATAACGATAAGCGAGTCGTCGGCAAAGAAGAGGTGGTTAATTTTTGGGGCTCCTCCACAAATCTGCACTCCTTGGATAGTGCCCTCTTGCTCAGCATGGTGCAACATAGCAGAGAACGCTTCAGCACATATAATGAAGAGGTAGGGGGATAAAGGGTCCCCCTGCCGAAGACCTCTTTCGGGCACAATCACATCCGACAGGTTTCTATTGATTTTCACCCTGTAGGATACAGATCGGACACACTTCATTATGGTATGCACCCATTGTTCAGCAAACCCCATCTTGAGCATAACTCTTTCTAGAAAACACCACTCGACGCGATCATAGGCCTTACTCATATCGAGCTTCACTGCCACCAAGCCTTTTCTGCCACCCTTCTTTTTATGCATCAAGTGTGTTATTTCATAGGCAAGGAGAACGTTGTCCGTGATCATCCTTCCTGGTACGAAAGCCGACTGGGTTGGCGATATAATCTTCGGCAGGATCTCCTTCAACCTATTCGCCAAAACCTTTGAAATCAGCTTATACAAAACGTTGCAAAGGCTTATGGGTCTGAACTCCGTGACTTTTTCTGGATTCTTCACTTTGGGGATCAGTACAATGGTAGTTTCATTCCACCCCATAGGCATAGGCCCGCCATTGAGTACTGCCAAGACCTCTGCTTTCACCTTGCTTCCAACTAGCTCCCAGAAACGCTTATAAAAAATAGCGGCATGCCGTCGGGCCCAGGTGCTTTTAGATCACCAATAGAATTGAGAGCCTCCCTTACCTCTATTTCGATGAATTCACGGGTTAGACGGGTATTCATTTCATGTGTAACAGAAGCATGCATATGTGATAACACCGCGTCGTTAGCAAGACCTGCAGAAGACATGAACAAACTTTTGTAGTGATTAGTAATAAGGTTTCCTATCTCCTCTTCTCCCTCCACTACATCACCCCCATCCTTCTTTAGTTTCTTGATTGAATTCACCCTCTTCCTCTCCCTAGCATGGGCATGGAAAAAATCAGTGTTTTTGTCACCTTTGTGTAGCCAATTCACATGAGCCCTCTGCCGCCAATATAAATTGTATTGGTCTTCCAGCCTACTTAACTTAAACCGCAGAAGGTGCTCCCTGTTTATTTGCTGCTGATTTAGACACCCACGCCTGCACATCTCCAACTCCTTTTTTGCCTTCTTTATTCTCCCTTTGAGCTCTCCCAACACCTCTCGGTCCCATTTAGTTAGCTCCCCTCCAACTTTGGCGAGCCTCTCCCAAACTGAACCTCTCCCCTCCTCAAAAGCTGCATTCCACGCCTCCTCAACTACCTTAGCACACTCATCCTCCATCAGCCATCTTGCCTCAAAACGGAAAATCCCATCCCCTTTGCCTTCACTCCCTTCAGGACGTAAGCCATCCACCAAGACTGTGATCGGGCGGTGCTCGGAGTGGCGAGGATCCCCGTTTATTACTTTGTACAGTGGGAAACGCCCCCGCCAGTTATTGCAGGCAACCGCATGATCCAATCTTTCTCTGGTATAACCATCGACCTCATGCCAGTTATTTCTCCAAGTATAAGGGTCACCCTCAAATCCTAAGTCCTCCAGACCACACTCTTCCAAAGTCATCCGGAACGCATCCATGCAAGCCTGGGCCCGAGCCGGCCCTCCCTCCTTCTCATTTGCAAAGAGTATCTCATTAAAATCGCCCAGACAAATCCATGGCAGATTCAGTTGTCCTTGCAAAGCCCGTAAAGCAGTCCAAGTCTTTCCTTTCTCCCCCGCCTTCGACTCGCCATATATACTAGTCAACCGCCATTGCAAGCCGCTCTCCTCATGCACCACCGCATCAATATAGTACTTGTCCTTCCAGCGAAGTCTCACGTCCACCCCCCGACGCCAAAAGAGCGCGAGCCCGCCCCGGCGTCCCTCTGGATCTTTAACCACCATGTTAGGCATGCCCATTTTCCATCGCAGATGCTCCATCTCCCTCTCATAACTTTTGGTCTCCGAGAGAAAGAGCACGTCGGGATCTTCAGCCCTCTGCAGCTCCAGAAGGCTACGAACTGACGTGGGGTTCCCAAGCCCCCGGCAGTTCCAAGCTATAATTTTCATTGGCTTTCGCGGAGCTGTTCCTGCAGCCCCGCTTCATTGGTCTGAACATTCTCATGATCTCCCTTAACCTTCTTCAGAATTTCCCTCTCCTCATCATCCGTATCCACCTCCATACCATGCCTTTTCTCTCCTCCTCCCTCTTCTTTCTTCTAAACTTCTTTGCTTGTTTAACGCTCAGATTTTCCTTTGGTAGGAATTTGTCCACCCCCCCCCCCCGTCCCCATGATTTGCTGCCTGCAGCTCCCCCAATACCGCCTCCCGCCTAGCTCCTCCCTTATCCATCATTATTGTGTCTACTGTACTGTTGGCCGAAGTCATCGTCCTCCCCCCACCAGACTTGGGGCTCATATTTTTATCAGTTTTTCCAGTTTCGAACGACAGTTGTTTCCTGGTTGAACCATCTCCATCTTTCCCATTATCTGCTTCCCGTACCAGTTTCAAAGGACTTGTGACTTCCTGATCAGCCCCCTTCTTGGAATTCTTCTCATCCTTCTCCTTTAAAAGCAGGGTATTGTTCTTCCTCCATGAGTCACTATCACTACCTGAGTTACTCCTGAATGTGCCACTACCGAAACTTCTGCCACTGCCCCCAGACCTACTGCTTCTAAAAGTTCTATCTTCACTCCATCGTACCCGGCCTTCTGGGTGTCCTTTCCTTGGAATAAAAGCTTTCATCCATGCTCCGAACTGGGCCTTCTCTCCCTTCTTCAGGCTGATACTGCATTCCCGATCGACATGTCCCAGCCGGCCACATATGTAGCAAAAGTCCGGGAGAAATTCATATTCAAACCTGCACCAGAGATCCACTTGTTGTTCGGTTTCTTTGCCCTTTCTTTTTAACCTCTTCTCTTCTTCCCCCTCTTCTCTAGTGAATCCTCGCATTAGTGGCTCCCTGATATCAATTCGGACTTTGATCCGCAGAAAACTTCCTGCAGCCATCCCATCCGGTTCGGCATCCACCTCCAGCGTCTCTCCTAGGAAACCACCGATTACTTCTCCTGCTTCCCGACACATCATACCAAGTGGGAGATTGAAAACCCTTACCCAAACTGGAACCCACCGGAATTCATAATCTCTCAGTGTATTACTAGGCACAAAGTCCTCCACAACCAGCAACCCCTTGTCAAACTCCCACGGCCCTTCCTCCAGAGCCCTCTTCTTCCCCGACGCCTGGTGGAATGTAAACAGAAATGCGTTCTCACCCAAATCCTTACACTCCAGCCCTTTTAGAGGACACCAAACCCTAGCCAGAGCATTCGCGAGGGCCTCCGCATGCGCCGGTTTGTCAGACATTAGTTTTGCGATCGCCTGCGGTTCCACCACTCCCACCTTGTTTCCTCCCCCCCAGACGATCTTCCTCCCCTTGCTCTCCATCTCCGACAGTTTGAGACTCTTCATCAGACCCTCAACCCGATCCATCCTCCTTCCCGCCTCCAAAACACCAAAAACCACGAACTGGAAAGACTAGGGCAAGACGGTGGTGTACGATCGTGCGCCCTAGTATGCACGAAAGGCCTATGGTGTGGACAGGGATGGTGGAGATCAGATCAGGGCGTAGCGCTCTCGATGAGATCTGGGTTGCGGCGGTGGCAGAGAACAAGAACCCTAGGAAAGAGATCACCACACGATCGCCCCAAAATCGCCAGGGACCGAACCGTCACACGAGGGACGGACCTCCAGACCGAATGGGAGTTTGTTGCACGCACTCGTGTGCTTAATCTGTCCAGCCAATTCTGTGCTTGAACCGGTCAGCAATTGCCACATCTAGCTAACAGGTACCCCTCGAAAAAATCTAGCTAATAGGTCGGGGAGTAGGTAGACGGAAGATGTGGCCGGCCACATCACCAACAAAACGACAACTAGTCAATATTTTCTCTAGCGCTTTCAGGACCTCGCTATGAGTTAGCACAGTAGTATATGAGGAGGAGAATGATGCCTTAGATTTAGAAACATCTTTCTTGTTCCAAACATTAATGTAATAGAGTAATTCCTTGCAGTAGCAACACAAACCGTCATCAAAGACAACACCCGGAGTCTAGATTGATATCTTCGCGATATTAATATATCTCTTTGTAAAAAAAAAACATGACCTTTCTTTTTTATTCTTCTTTTTTGTTTTTTTGGCTGTGTGCATCCGTGATGTCTTTGACATTTGGTTGGTGCAGAGGCTGTGTGTAATTGTATCTCTGCGTTATTAATATATTCACTTTGTAAAAGAAAATAATGTAATGGAATAATGGATGAGCACCACATTAAGAAAGATAAAACAATGCCACATCATTTAATAATTTACAAATAGAAACTTAAGTAGTATGAATCATTGTTAGAATATTCATTGACGACCTTGGAAAATATAAACCGGGCATATTTTTGTCTCTATATCATTTTTAATTGTATGTTGTCGTTAGAAATCAATCATAAATTTTAAATATTGAACCAACTTAGGATGTTTCTTGTATAATTTATGTCACTAAAGTTGTACTAGCTAATATAAGTAAAGTCTCGCGTATATAGAAAGATAATTCACTCTTACTTTCTTTTTTTAATTATTATATCCTTAACTACTATTATATGAACACATAAAGGACAAAAATCAGATTGTTTAGTTCGATTAATTAGTAACAACTCGAAAGCACGGAAGTGCATAATAGAATGGTCAACATAATGTATCAAATTGTATAATTTTGTTTTATAGCAGTAACTCATAATTGAGTTGACTGCTCCCATAGATCACTTCGGGTCTGGCTATGGTTACCTCAACCTTCAACTTGTGCTTGCCTGAAAAAATATCTTTTCTTCAAAAGGTTTTTCCCTAACTGCGCCTGAACATGTACCCCTATAGAGCATCAATGTTACCTCATCCTTCAACTTGTTCAATTTTTGTGATTCAGATTTGGCTATGGTGCAAGCTGCTACACCTTGAGAAGGGTCTCCTCTCTCTAGCATCGTCGTGACGAACTTGTACCTAATGATACCTGAGTTATTGTAGATACTCCTTTTGTGGGAAACACATATACATAGAAATAGTAGTAATGAATCCAAGATGATTAGAGCATCTACAACAGGACCCCTCATACCCGTCTCAAATGCCCGGGCAGGCCACCCGGTCACAGACCGGTCACAAAAATTCGACCCACACAGGCGCCCTAAATAGGCCTCAAACGCCTGGGCTGACCGGCACCCCTCATATCCAACCCAAAATATGGGGCGGATATGGGGGCGCCCGGGCGCGTCCGGGCACACCCGTCACGTCGGACCTGACAGCCCAACCCCACCGCAAATTGCACCAAATCCACCCCAGAACTGCAGGATCCATTTGCTCTTTCCTCTCTTCTTCCTCCTCCGTGTCGTCCGTATCGCGGCTCTGTCGCCGCATGCACTCCGCGCCATCCGTCCGTCTCGCAGCTCTGCCACCGCACGCGCTCCGCGGCTCCCCAGTCCTCGCCCGTTGCGCTTCAGACATCATCACCGCCCTTTGTTGGTCATATCTCTCCTTTAAGGAGTTCAAGAGTGTCAGAGGCTTCTCCTCCATCAAATACTCCGTCTTTAGGTCAGGGTGAAGATGATGTCGAATAAAGTGCAATGTTGAATACCTTCGTATGTCTGTTATAGATGACGTCCCTTGGACAGGTGTGGTTATCACATAATTGAGTTCCTTAGCCATTAAATTGATTTTGACATCCATTGCCCATACCAAATATTTAGTACCATCGATGAAAAGTTCAGCAAACTCTTTTTAAGGTATGTCAGCCATATCCTTCATGCAATCATCATGCTTATTAATTTACTCCCTTGGTAAAGAGTGCTGTAAGTAAATAAAACAATGCATGTACATTGATCAATATATAGCAATTGCCAAATTGCCGGAACATATAGGTTGACATACATTGTGCTTGCACAATACAGTAATGTGCACTAATTACTAAACAATACAATATATTAATTTACACAAATTACTAAATAACTATACACAACTTAAACTGCTAGTTAAAGAACTAATCAAAAAAGAAAAAGGAAAAATGGTCCCAGGTCACAAACAGAGAGACCCAAACCAGTATCACGACCCTTTCATTCTGTTTTACATATTTTCCCTCTTTTTTGGACTCAGAACGAGGCATGGATTGCACCCCATCTTGCCTGTAGGTCGATGGTTAGGGTTTCCCCTACCGCCCCCAATCCTCATTCCAGGCGGCGCCACCCACCCCTGTTCCTGCCGGCTGCCGCACGCGTGCTCACCGTCGAGCCGCCGTCGGTGAAGGAACGAAGTCCTCCTCATCCGACGAGTGGGTGTAGTCAGGGGTGCCAACTCCATTTGGGAGTCTGTTGGCGAGGCCGAGCGACGCCGGATACCATGCTCCAGAACGGCGTCTAGGACGAGGGTCGATGGGGGTGACGGAGCGCCCGAAGAGGAGACGGCGACTGCTTGCGCCATTGTCAGGTGGACCCACGCCGCCGCTCGTGCCAAGGACATCCATGGCAGGCGTCCCTCCGGTGCCAAAGAGGAAGAGGTGCTGCTCGCCGGGAGGAGCAGGGAAGTGGCCGAACGCCCAGAGGACGTTTCTTGTCCCCGCTGCGTCCTCTCACAGTCCTGGCCCGGCACCACCACTTGCACTGGCCGTGGTGATCGCGCCCGGTCCCGCGATGTCCATAGCGTGTCCTGGTCCGACGCCAGTTGGAGTCGCGATGAAGACGAGGTTGTCACCCTGGGCGTTCGCGACGCGCATCGGAGCCGGGTTTTAGCCGCATGCAGGTACGTCGACGATGATGTCCCGCACTTGCTCTTCCGTTGGAGTGGGTGATGGCAGTGGTGCCACTTGTGCACGGCGCGGGCACGGCCCGTATCGGTGCACATCACACCACTGCGGCCATGGGGATGCTGCAAGCACCAGTTCAGACTCGTGGATGGCATTCAACGACGGCGTTGCACTCGGTCCAGCGACTTGCCACGAGTCCAGATCCTGCCTGTTATCAACCAGCGTGGCCTGGCATCGATTCACCGGCGTGGCGCGATGGCGATGTCCATCAGCCGTGTGGTGGCGACGTCTACCAGTGAAGTTCTGACGACGGTTAACGCCGAGGCTAGAAAGTCATGGTGGCGCCCCGCAGTGATAGCGGACGAAGCGGCGGTGCTGTTGGACATCAAAGCGAGGGGGCATCTTCCGTGAGAAGACTAAGAAGAAGGGAGACGAGGAACGACATCCTCACCGATTGGATTCCTTCTCTGGTGAGTTTCTGTGGCGGCCTAGTTGCTCCCGTGGAAACACTACCAGTGCCGATAACGCGGAAAGAAACAGTGATGATCTGTGTTTATTGATTGTGATGATGTACAGATTTATATCCCCGGAAGGGATGCATCGCACAGATGTGACGACTACAAGCGATGGGATTAGAAGAACACGGGCGTTAACATAGGACGCGACGTATCGGGAGAACAATCGCATGTCGGTTGTTAAGGAGAGATTTCCTTTAATTAAACTAATTGATTAAATCTTTACCTAATAATAAAGGGACTATTGCTTCTTGCGGTACGCCCCAGAAATTGCCCCTAAAGTTGTAAGATATTACCCACCAATGCCGCCTATAAGTAATAAATAAACATTTCACACAGGGGAATTTTCCGCCTGGGCCGGCCGATGCAAAAGGGACCTTCTATACGCGCTCTGCGCGTTGGGAGCAGACGCAGCGCGCCCGTTTGGGTCGGGTCATTTCCAGACGACCTGTTTTTTAAATTTCATTTTTTCTTTTTCTTTTTCTTTTCCATTTTCGTTTTTTCCACTTTAAATAGTTTGGGACTTAAAAAGGTTTTGAAAATAAAATAATGAGAATTTTTAAATAAAATATTTAATAAATCATAAAAAAAATTGTGGACTAAAGAAATGTTCACGATTTTGTAATAACATGTTTTATTATTAAAAAATGTTCAATATTTTAAAAACAAATTTTTGGGAAACCAAAAAATGTTCTTAATGTTTTAAAAGTTCATGTATTACAAAATGATAATGAAATTGAACAAAATTTTGACAATTCAAAAAATGTTCATGAATGAAAAATATCCTCAAATTCAAAAAATGTTTGTGACTTAAAAATAGTTTATTCATTTATAAATTGTTCGTTGATTCAAAAAATAATCATGCATTTCAAAAAATGTTCGTTAAATCAAAACATTGTTCATTAAATCAGAAAAATGTTCGTTAATTTCCAAAATAGTTCCATCAATTGGAAAAAAAAATCCTAATAAATTTGCTAGATGTTAGTCCTAATAAATTTGTTAGATGTTCTTTGGCACTCTGTAATTCAGAGCATGGCCAGAGATTTCAATTCGACGCGCTTACGCAGCCTAGACGCGGGTGAATGCGTTCACGTATCTCATTAACCCTTCTAGTGCTACTGCCGAAACCCCGAGCTAGCCAGCACTGCAACATAAGCTGAGCACACGTACCGACGTACGTACGCACGGTCGAGATTCATTTCATCCCGGTGGGTCCTGTGACGAGGTGGAAGTTTGAATTCGTATTCCGCAATGATGATGATCGACTGGATCGACGAGGAATGTAGCTCCCTCCATGGGTCGGCCGGCCCGGTCCGTACGCGCGTTTCTCCGCCGTCGTTCTCGCTCGCTTGTCGCCGGCCGATGACACAGGAGACAGGAGCAGCCGAGCCATATTGCGCGTGCCAGAGAGACTTTACTGGCCGGGACCGATACTGTATGCGAATCAGACATTGATTGATGGTGCCTAAAATAATTCATTCTATGACTGTATACCTTAAATTAAAAATCTTAAATTCATACTATTACATGCAACGTAAATTAATTTTTAACTGGAGCTCATCCGGCTTCGCCGTGCCCATGTCTGGCGGCCGATTGCAATCCCCAGAGTGTTGGTCCGGTCGCCGGCGAGGTAGAGTAGGACATGGGACACGAGCCGGCTTACGTCACTCGAGGCGTCGCTGTTTGCCATGCCCTACTCTTCCTCGTCGGAGCCTGAAAACCTGACGGTGCCAGTTGACGTCAGATCGATGATGGATCCGTCCTGAGACGAGCCGACGACATCCACCATGACATGGTTGTGGCGCTTGGACTGGTGCACCATATGGGTGCCGAAGAATGCAACTTCGCCTTGCCAATATGCACCGCCGCGAGGTCTGTCTGTGCCTCCCGCTCCAGTTGCCTCGCACGGCGGGCACGCCGTGCCATGTTTGCATCGTACGACGCCCATGGTGCATCCTCCGCCTTGGCACGCCAACGAAGGGGTTGCGTGTCTGCCACCTCGTTCGGACGCCAGACGGACTTGCACTGCCTCCGTTGAGGCAGCGATGGCACACCTAGCGACGGATCCATGCAATATTTGGGCGGTTGCCAGAAGGAGACCGAGCGTTGCCGTGGGGCATCCTCCTCCCGGGAGCGGCGGAGCGCAAGCCTGATGGACATCTCCTCCTCGGGGCCGCGTGCGATGAACTCGAGTTCGATGGATCTGAAGGTGTAGGACTCGGATCCGCTGCCCGTCATGCCGGAGAAGACCGGAGATCACCGGACGGGAGCTTGGGTGGCGAAGTGGAGTGGCTAGGGTTTGTTCCGAGGAGGGGATGGGGATGAATATATGCAAGGTCGGGTGGGGCCATCTTGGGCCGGGACCGACATGGCGGACGCGCCTGGTCGCGCCCGGGCCGCCCTTATCTGTTCCATATTTGGGCTAGATATGATGGGTGCTAGTCAGCCCAGAAGTTTGAGGCTGGTTTGGGATATCCGTCTGGGTCGGGTTTTCCTGACGGATCAATTAGGCCATCCATCCAGACGTATGAGCTCGGTTTGAGATGCCCGGCTGTAGATGCTCTCACCTGATTGGTCTGCTGTGTCATACTACTACATCACCAATCCCAGCTGGGAGCGGCCAGGTCCATTATTTCTATACATTTACCTTGTTGCACATCCATATCATGTACTCCATCCATTTTTGTATACAAGACCACTTCGTATTTTATGTCTAACTTGATCATTAATTTTACCAACAAAATATGAGTTATATGCCGCAAAAAATATGCCATCGGATACATATTTCAACGAACTTTCCGATGATGTATTTTTAATGACATATAGTTCATATTTTGTTAACTAAAATTATAAGTTAAAGTTTGACCAGAAAAACAAAGTGGCCTTGTTACAAAAACGGAGGGAGTAATTTATTTTGTTTAAAGTCTTCGATTATTTATGCTGCAAGAGGTTTTCCATATAAAGTAGTGCTGGTGAATTTGATTATTGTCTTCATTGTGCAGTGATAACTTGTGCTCTGAATGCTTTGAGAATTATGTGTCATGCTCTGTTGTTGATTTATATTATTGTGCATTAAACCTTTGTGTTTTGGCCACATAATTTTCATTTGATAAAAAATGCTTCACAATTAAATATACCTGTAAATGCCATGTATATCTAAGGTGTAACTTTTAAGCATTTGGTACTCCCTCCGTACCTAGCCACGGAGGGAGTATATCATTTACTCCCTCCGGTCCTTCCACCTCCTCAGTACGGACGAGATTCAGTGTGCATGCTATTTCTGTTTAGCAGATGTTTATTTGATAATATTGTTACATCATCTTTACCAAATTGCAATTTTGAAAACTTTTTTGATGAACTAAAAAATGCAAAATCTTAAGCAAATAAATGTATGCAGCATTTTTTTTTTTTTGAGGAGAGGAAGCAGACAAGTGGCTGAAACTAATATCATAACAAGCGAGGATGATGGTTTATCCTTTAAAATTTTGACAGTTCAAAAAAAATTCATGAATGAAAAATATCCTAAAAATTCAAAAAATGTTTGTGACTTATACAATAGTTTATTCATTTATAAAATGTTCGTTGATTCAAAAAATGATCATGCATTTCAAAAAATGTTCGTTAAATCAAAACATTGTTCATTAAATCAGAAAAATGTTGGTGAATTTCAAAAATAGTTCATCAATTTTTAAAAATGTTTGTCGATTCTAGAAATGTTCGTCGATTCTAAAAATGATCATGCTAGTCCTAATAAATTTGTTAGATGTTCTTTGGCACTCTGTAATTCGGAGCACGGCCAGAGATTTCAATTCGACGCGCTTACGCAGCCTAGATGCGGGTGAATGCGTTCACGTATCTCATTAACCATTCTAGTGCTACTGCCGAACCCCCGAACTGGCCAGCACTGCAACATATGCTGAGCTCACGTACCGACCTACGTACAGTGTTTTACCTCCTCAGTACGGACGAGATTCAGTGTGTATGCTATTTCTGGTTAGCAGATGTTTACTTGATAATGTTGTTACATCATCTTTACCAAATTGCAATTTTGAAAACTTCTTTTGATGAACTAAAAAATGCAAAATCTTAAGGAAATTAATGTATGTAGTTTTTTTTTGTTTGAGCTAGGAGAGACAGCAGGCAAGTGGCTGAAACTAATATCATAAAGCGAGGATGATGATGTTTTATCCTTTACAATCACGAGCATGAGCTATTTTCTGAGGTCACCAGTCATCGCGTTTTCGACTGACAAAATTGCTGAGTTGTGTTTGATTCTTTTGGGCCTCACCATGGACTATGATAGGCTCTCAAAGCGCGATTGCTTGACAAAAGTGGACTACTTGAGTATATCTTATTGTTTCTTTTTCATAAAATATCTCACCGTTTTGACTATCCAACGCTTCTATTACAAACCTCATACGGCAGAATACAGTACAAACTTGGGTGTAGCAGCAATACTAGTAGATTTTTTCATGACCAAGATAAATGGAGAACGAGTGATCATGCGCTGGCCTAGGCAGTGATGGGGACGCTATGGAGGACGACCGTCTCCACGGTGAGGCCGGGGCCGAAGCCGAAGAGAACGCCCCAGTCCATTCCCTCTCCAGTCGTGGTGTGGCCATCCTCGGCGGAGCGTTTGCGCATTTCGTCCATGATGAAGAGCACGCAGGCGCTTGACATGTTGCCATATTCGGAGAGGACATGTCTGGTGGCGCGCATCCGTTCCTTGTTTAGGTTTACCTTGGCCTCCACCATGTCAAGGATTGCTGGACCGCCAGGGTGGGCTATCCAGAAGACGGAGTTCCAGTCGTCGATGCCCAATGGCTTGAAGGCGTCCTCTAGGGCGCGCTCGATGTTCTTGGAGATGAGACCAGGCACATCCTTGAGGAGGTGGAAGGTGAGGCCGACCTCCCGGAGGTGGCCGTCGATGGCGCCCTCTGAGTCCGGCAGAATCGTCTGGCTCGCGGACACCAGCTGAAACAGGGGGCGCTCGACGGACTCGTCGGGGTCTGCGCCGATGATCACCGCAGCCGCACCGTCGCCGAAGAGCGCCTGGCCTACCAGCGAGTCGAGGTGGGACTCGTGCGGGCCGCGGAAGGTGACCGCGGTGATCTCCGAGCAGACCACGAGCACGCGCGTGCCACGGTTGTTCTCGGCGAGGTCCTTGGCGAGGCGAAGCACCGTGCCGCCGGCGAAGCAGCCCTGCTGGTACATCATGAGGCGCTTCACGGAGGGGCGCAGGCCGAGCATCTTGGTGAGCTGGTAGTCGGCGCCCGGCATGTCCACGCCCGAGGTGATGCAGAAGACAAGGTGGGTGATCTTGGACCGTGGCTGGCCCCACTCCTTGATCGCCTTCTGCGCCGCCACCTTCCCGAGCTTCGGGACCTCCACGACGACGATGTCCTGACGCGCGTCGAGGGACGGCGCCATGTAGGCGCACATGTTGGGGTTGTCCTGCAGGATCTCCTCCGTGAGGTGCATGTACCTCTTCCTGATCTGCGACTTGTCACCTGGAATGAGGATTTGTTTGTTTGTCAGGTCGCGTGTTCGTCCGAGAAAAGGCAAAAGAGATGGCAAAGAAGAATGTAATATTGAAATTCATTGTGTTTACACATCCTCTTGAACTTCTCCTTGAGGTCGGCCATGTGGTCGCTCTTGGTGACCTTGAAGTAGTAGTCCGGGTAGTCGGCCTGGTACACGCAGTTGGCCGGCGTCGCCGTGCCGATCGCAAGCACCGTGGCCGGCCCCTCCGCCCGCTGCGCCTTCCTCACCTCCTCCACCGTCATCGTCGCCGCCGCCATTGATCTCTACCTCTACGTACGTACTCCTACCAGCGGCCGACGACTAGCTAGCTCAGCAGTGGCCGGCTGGAGACTCTGTGTGACGTCTAAGGTGAGTGTGACAGATCGATGCTGGCCGTACTGGTTGGGTGTGGTGGTACGAGTGTGGGGAGATGGATATATACTCCTAGGCGGGAAGGGTTGGTAGGGCGACGGGGGAAGTGATTTGGTCACTTGGACGGGAGGATGGAGGGCCACGAGTGCCGGGGGTAGGAGATGCATGGATGGACGGACGGACGGACACGCCGATACCCAACCAATCAGGCCCAATGGGAGTTTGTTGCACGCACTCGTGTGCTGAATCTGTCCAGTCAATTATGTGCTTGAACCGGTCAGCTATATTTGTTTTTGCGAGGAAAAGGAAATTCATTTATCAAGCGGCGGCCAAGTCTGCATTACAAAGGTCAGATACCTCATCCGGTCCTGAACGAAGCCACAATGCGGTGTGCTTTTTTATTCTACCATAGTTTGCTAAAAAGTGACTTACAATGTTTTGTTCTCGCCTCACTTGCTTGACTATGAATTCCCTCTGCTCCTGGAGAAGCAACGCTTTGATTTCCTGCACCACCATCATGTATGCAGATCTGTCCTCTCCCTGTTCGGTGGTCATCTTGACCAATTCTGAACAATCTGAATGAATCACAATAGGCAAAGATGACCATTGGATAGCTAATGAGACGCCTTCCAAGCATGCAGCAATTTCAGATTCCAAAGGCGACACACAGTGTCGTAGCTCTCGACAAGAAGAGAAAATAATAGAGCCATGATCATCTCTTAACACCATCCGTGCACCTGTTGTGCCATCCTCTTGGGAGTAGGAGCCATCAACGCTCAACACCACCCAGCCCGCTGGAGGAGGCTCCCAAGCTAGCTTCTTCTTATCCCCACGTACATGTGATAATGTACTGTATTTGCTTTGTCCAGTGCCCATTTTTCCTTTGACGTGGTCAGCTAGTGGATCAGCCTGCAAGGCTAGCAGGGAAGTAATATAGCTAGAGAGGAATCGGGTCGACACCTCGACGGGTGGCGGCCGTTTGTTGTGGACGATCTCGTTCCGCACATGCCAACATCTCCATAACGTCATGAGCATGAACAAGCGTCTCTCTTCTGACAGCTCTGACAGCACATGGAGGAGCCACTCCGACCCTGTGTTCACCAGCCGTCGGACATCCGGAAGATCCCAATGTTTCCCCATTGATCTCCACAACGCGACCGCTCGAGGGCACCTACAGAGAGCATGGAATGTGTCCTCCGGTTCGGTGGCACACAAAGGGCACAAATTAGAAACTTCAAGTTTACGACTTTTCTTATTATTCGTGTGCTGATCTGTCCAGTCAATTATGTGCTTGAACCGGTCAGCTATATATTGCCACATCTAGCTAGCTAATAGCTACCCCTCAAATAAAATCTAGCTAAGTAATAGGTCGGGGAGTAGGTAGGCAGAAAATGTGGCCAGTATGAGTTTTTGATACGAACACGGATGATGCTACTTTGCGGTTGTCCATGATACTTTGTCGCATGTCAATGGAGTAAAGATGAAGGATATTTGTGTTCCAAATTATTTTCAGTACTTGACTGAAGCTGACGAAGAGGTCCAAGCATTTGTAGATGTTATCTGCATGCATGCTAATGTATTTTTTTGCACAATAATGAGGTAGGCCAAGAAATTAAACATCCAGTGGCTCAGGACCAATGGGAATTGTTTCAGGATTTGACATGCTTGCAGCGATGCAAGAAATAAAGGTAAACAAACATGCAATTGAGACCAGATTAGGATTCATAACAATGTAAATCACATGGTGATGTGAACTAGATTATTGACTCTAGTGCAAGTGGGAGACTGTTGGAAATATGCCCTAGAGGCAATAATAAATTGGTTATTATTATATTTCCTTGTTCGTGATAATCGTTTATTATCCATGCTATAATTCTATTGATTGGAAACTCAAATACATGTGTGGGTACATAGACAACACTGTGTCCCTAGTATGCCTCTAGTTAACTAGTTCGTTGATCAAAGATGGTCAAGGTTTCCTGGCCATAGACATGAGATGTCATTTGATAACGGGATCACATCATTAGGAGAATGATGTGATGGACAAGACCCAAACTATAAACATACCATATGATCGTGTCAGTTTATTGCTATAGTTTTCTGCATGTCAAGTATCTGTTCCTATGACCATGAGATCATGCAACTCACTGACACCGGAGGAATACCTTGTGTGTATCAAATGTCACAACGTAACTGGGTGACTATAAAGATGCTCTACAGGTATCTCCGAGGGTGTCTGTTGAGTGGGCATGGATCAAGACTGGGATTTGTTACTCCGTGTGACGGAGAGGTATCTCAGGGCCCACTCGGTAATACAACATCACAATAAGCCTTGCAAGCAATGTGACTAAGTGTTAGCCACGGGATCTTGTATTACGGAACGAGTAAAGAGACTTGCCGGTAACGAGATTGAACTAGGTATAGAGATACCGACGATCGAATCTCGGGCAAGTAACATACCGAAGAACAAAGGGAACATCATACGGGATTAACTGAATCCTTGACATAGAGGTTCAACCGATAAAGATCTTCATAGAATATGTAGGAACCAATATGGGCATCCAGGTCCCGCTATTGGTTATTCACCGTAAAGGTGTCTCGGTCATGTCTACATAGTTCTCGAACCCGCAGGGTCTGCACACTTAAAGTTCGGTGACGTTTCGGTATAGTAGAGTTATGTATGGTGGTGACTGAAGGTTGTTCGGAGTCCCGGATGAGATCCTGGACGTCACGAGGAGCTCCGGAATGGTCCGGAGGTAAAGATTGATATATAGGAAGTCCCGTTTTGGTCACCGGAAAAGTTTCGGGTATTTCGGTAGTGTACCGGGAGTGCCGGGAGGGATACCGGGGACCATCGGGAGGGGTGTCTCGACCCAAAGGGCCTCATGGGCTGTGGGAGGAGTCAAGCCAGCCCTTAGTGGGCTGGCCGAGCCCCCCACTAAGGCCCATGCGGCTAGGGGTGGGAAAAACCCAAAGGGGGAAAGGTGGAAAGGGTTTCCAAGTGGAGAGGAGGAATCCTACTCCTAATAGGATTGGAGTAGGACTCCTCCACCTCCAATTTCGGCCAGCCCTTGAAGGTTTGAGGCTTCCTCCTCCCCTCCCTTCCTCCTATATATACTAGAGGATTTAGAGGGGAGAGCTAACCCTAATTGCCACATGCTCCCTCTACTTCCTCTAGATCATTTTCTCCTTTAGTCTAGTTTCGGCGGTGCTTAGGCGAAGCCCTGCCGGAATAGTTCCACCACCACCGCCGCCGCGCCGTCGCGCTGCCGGAGAACTCATCTACCTCTCCGCCCCCTCTTGCTGGATCAAGAAGGCGGAGATCGTCATCGAGCTGTACGTGTGCTGAACGCGGAGGTGTCGTCCGTTCGGCGCTAGATCGGAAGGACCGTGATCAGGATCGCGAGACGATTCGTGATTTGATCGCGGGACGGATCGTGATGGGATCGCGGGACGGATCGTGATTGGATCACGAGATAGATCGTGATGGGATCGCGGGACGCTCGACGATTTGGATCGCGAAGACGTTCGACTACATCAACCGCGTTTCTTAACGCTTCCCGCTTAGCGATCTACAAGGGTATGTAGATCCACTCTCCCTTTCGTAGATGCTCATCACCATGGATAGATCTTGCGTGTGCGTAGGAATTTTTTTGTTTCCCATGCAACGTTCCCCAACACCATCCACGCGCCACCCCCTTTGGCAGATCTTGTCGGCGGCCATGCCGCGCCCGTCGCCATTAAAGGCTGCACCGCTCCACCGCGCAAGCGGCATGGCAATGTCATTGTCCAGGGCGGCGCTCCCGCCGGCCCCGCCATGTAGGCACGTCCGCCCCGCCGCCTCCGATGCGAATTCGGTCCGGCAACCGTCGGCGAAGAAGGGGAAGGCTTTCGGTGTGAAATGCAAGGAGCTCGCGGGGAAAGTTGCCCCGATTGCTCCGGCAAGAGCTTCCCCAAGCACTTCCAGCGATGGCGCTGCTGCCGCCCCCGAGGTGTTCGACGGAATGGGCGCAAGGTATGATTCTTTGATTTCCCGCACTTCTTTCATTTGAGTTCATTCCATTTGTATGTGACACGTCGAGCGCAATTGTAGCGCCAGTATCCATCACGCGACGGCCGACTTCGTGCAAATCTTGAACGACAACACCGTCGACATCGATCAAACACCGATCGGTGAGTACGGCTACAACGATATGGATGGTGGCGTGCACGGTCACGGGGGAGAAGATGATGTGGAGGAGATTGACGAGGGGGTGTACGACGAAACGCAAGCAAAACGCGCAATATCGAAGAACTACACTCCATTGGAAGACAAAATTTTGATCAAGGCTTGGGAGTCGGTGTCTCTTGATGCGTGCGCCGGCACCGACCAAACCGCAAAGCGGTATTTGCAATGGACCGAGGATCAATTCTTCCGCATGATGGCAAAGTATCCTAACAGGACACCACACACCTTTCGTTCTCTTCTAGGTCGTTGGGACGTCATCAAGCCGATATGTAGCCGTTGGGTTGCTTGCTTGACGCAAGTGCGCAGTGCACCTCCAAGTGGTGTCGTTGAAACCGACTATGTGAGTTCGTTTTCATGTCCCAAGCACAAATCTTTTGTACAACTCGGAGCGGTTGCACAATTTGACATTGTTTCCATTTTATAGGACAAAATTGCGCAAGAAAGGTACAAGGACATGGAAGCTTCATGCAAAAAGGCATTTCAACTAGAGCATTGTTGGGAACTTTCTCAAAGATAGTGAGAAGTGGAAGGTGATTGAGAAAGAATCCCCACCGAAGAGAGGTGCCCTCACCAAGATGGATGATGATGATGATGAAGAGGACAATGGCTCAAGAAACAAGAACAAGCCTGATGGAAACAAGAAGGCCAAGGACAAGATCAAGAAAGAAGCAAAGGCTTCAAGCTTGCGGGACAAGCTAGATCACATGGTCATGTCCAATGAGATTTTAGTGATAAAGACATTGGAGGCAAAAAAAAAAGAGTTGGCCGAGAAGAAGACTCAAGAGAAGCAAGAGAAGTGACAATTACTCAAGGAGGAGACCGACCGCAAGGCCGCCATTGAGGAGAGAAGAGCCAAGGCCGAGGAGGACAAAGCCATGGCCAAACTCCTTCAAGAGGAGAAAAAGATCATGATGATGAATCGAAATGAGATGGACGAGGTCACCAAAGAATGGCATGACATGGCATGGTTGGAGATCTTGGAGAGGAGGAGGCAAGCCGGAAGAGGCCATGCGGTGCCAAGGTTCGGTGAGCATGGTGGTTCGGCAAGTGGTGGTGGCAATGGTGGCGGTCAAGATTTCATCTTGTGATGATGATGATGATGGAGTGACGACTGATGGTGTGGTGGTGTCAAGATCATGTTTGAATTCTCGGCATTTATGTTTTATTTGCTCAAAATCATGGTCAATTGATTTGTGTGCTTTTACAGTATGCGGGGCCGAAATCGGCGGCGGCGGAACAGAGCCCGCAAACCCGAACGGTAAAAGAGAATATCGGCCCTCAAAACACGATTTTCTCCACTCTTATCCCGTTTTTAAGGGTCGTGATTTTAAGGGGTCTGCTAGAGATGATCTAATCAAGCCTTCTGGTGCTACTGCCGAACCCCGAGCTGGCCAGCACTGCAACATATGCTGAGCACACGCACGTGCAGTGTACTCCCATGGTGGATCTGGGATGCACGAACGAGAGACAGAGCACATGCACGTACATGTACGTACGCACGGCCGGTCGAGATTCATTTCATCCCACTGGGTCCTGTGACGAGCTGGAAGTTTGAATTCGTTTTTTTTTTAGGGGGAAGTTTGAATTCGTATTCCGCAATGATGATGATCGACTGGATCAACGAGGTGTAGGCTTCCTCCATGGGCCGGCCGGCCCGGTCCGTACGCGCGTTTCTCCTCCGTCGTTCTCGCTCGCTTGTCGCCCGCCGATGACACAGGAGACAGGAGCAGCCGAGCCATGTTGCGCTTGCCAGAGTGACTTTACTGGCCGGGACCGATACTGCATGCCAAAGCCATGCATCGATCTACCTACCTTCCTATCCACACAGACTCTGTAACCGCATTGGTCGGTTGTGTCTCGTTCCTAAATACTAGTATAAGCCCTTTTAGAGATTTTATATATACACAACAAAACGAATGAATCTGCATTTTAAAATATGTCTATATACATTTGAATGTTGTCCGTATTAAAATCTCTATAACGGTTTATATTTAGAAAGAAGGGAGCACTACATTACAAATCCCGACTCAGACCGACGACCGGGTCTGTTATTTCCATACCTTCACCTTGCTATTCTCCTTGTTGTACATCCATATCATCTTTTTTTAGGCAACATCCATATCATCTACTCCCTCCATTTTTGTATACAAAACCACTTCATATTTTTTATGTTTAACTTGATCATTAATTTTACAACAAAATATTAGTTATATGCCGCAAGTGATATGCCATCGGATACACATTTCAAAGAACTTTATGATATTATTTTTATGACATATAGCCCATATTTTATTGACCAAAATTATAAGAAGTTTGACAAAAAAAAAAGAATTGGCCTTGTATACAAAAATGGAGGGAGTAATTTATTTTGTTTGAAGTCTTCAATGATTTATGTTGTTAGATGCTTTCCATATACAGTAGTGGCCAGTGAATTGATTATTGTCTTCATTGTGCAGTGAAAACTTGTGCTCTGAATGCTTTGAGAAACAAGTTTCGTGCTCTGTTGTTGATTTATATTAATGTGCATTAACCCTTTGTGTTTTGGCTAGATAATTTTTAGTTGAAAAACATGCTTCATAATTTAATATACCTGTAAATTCCATGTATAACTAAGTTGTAACTGCTTGAGCATTTGGTATATCATTTACAAATGGTTCTGGAATGCGTAAGCCAATAGATGACTAAGTTGTAACTAAGTTTCAAGAGGAGATATACCTGTAAATTCTATAATACGTAAGCCAATAGATATCTGATACAATGAAGTTTCAAGAGTAGGTATATGAATTGCTACTGGTGCTTGCAATAGTTTGTTCTGCAGATCTGAATCTCTAAGTATCATACATATAGAACAAGATTAATTGTTGCTAAATGGGAAAGCATGCATCAGTCCCCAACAAACAAAGAACCAATAAAACTAATTCTGCATCGGATGCTCCTAGAGGCGGGCCGGTTCTATTCATCTGTATGTGGGACGACCGATAAGTTTTACTACGACATTCTGTTATTATTGTTATCACACTTAGTTTCAGTACGCACGAGATTCTGTGTGCGTGCCATTTCTTTTTAGCAGATGTTTACATGATAATGTTGTTACATCATCGTTACCAAATTGAAATTTTGAAAACTTCTTTTTATAAACTAAAACATGCAAAATCTTAAATAAGCAAACTAATGTATGCAGATTTTTCTTTTCAGTTTGAGGAGAGGAAGCAGCCAAGTGGCTGAAACTAATATCATAACTTCCGGCAAAATAATAACAATATCATAACAAGCAAGGATGATGTTTTATCCTTTACGGTGACGAGCATGAGCTATTTCTGAGCTCACCGGTCACCGTGTTCTGGACTGACAAAATTGCAGGGTTGTGCTTGATTCTTTTGGGCCTCACCGTGGACTATGATAGGTTCTCAAAGTGCGATTTCTTGACAAAAGTGCACTACTGGACTATACCTTATTGTTTCTTTTCCATAAAATATCTCACTGTTGTTTTAGCC
Source organism: Elymus sibiricus (assembly GCA_039707655.1). NCBI lineage: Eukaryota > Viridiplantae > Streptophyta > Magnoliopsida > Poales > Poaceae > Elymus > Elymus sibiricus. Next base: position 40,121,332 of record CM077665.1, on the reverse strand, counting down.
TATCCAACGCTTCTAGTACAAACCAAACATGGTAGAATACAATGCAAACTTCGGTGTAGCAACACTAATAGAGTTTTCCATGAAGAAGATAAATGGAGAGCGACCGATCATGCACTGGCCTCGGCAGTGATGGGGACGCTATGGAGGACGACCGTCTCCACGGTGGGGCCGGGGCCGAAGCCGAAGAGAACGCCCCAGTCCATTCCCTCGCCAGTTGTGGTGTGGCCATCCTCGGCGGAGCGTTTGCGCATTTCGTCCATGATGAAGAGTACGCAGGCGCTTGACATGTTGCCATATTCGGAGAGGACATGTCTGGTGGCGCGCATCCGTTCCTTGTTCAGGTTTACCTTGGCCTCCACCATGTCAAGGATTGCTGGACCGCCGGGGTGGGCTATCCAGAAGACAGAGTTCCAGTCGTCGATGCCCAATGGCTTGAAGGCGTCCTCTAGGGCGCGCTCGATGTTCTTGGAGATGAGCCCAGGCACATCCTTGAGGAGGTGGAAGGTGAGGCCGACCTCCCGGAGGTGGCCGTCGATGGCGCCCTCTGAGTCCGGCAGAATAGTCTGGCTCGCAGACACCAACTGGAACAGGAGGCGCTCGACGGACTCATCGGGGTCTGCGCCGATGATCACCGCGGCCGCACCATCGCCAAAAGCGCCTGGCCTACCAGCGAGTCGAGGTGAGACTCGTGCGGGCCGCGGAAGGTCACCGCGGTGATCTCCGAGCAGACCACCAGCACGCGCGCGCCGCGGTTGTTCTCGGCGAGGTCTTTGGCTAGGCAAAGCACCGTGCCGCTGGCGAAGCAGCCCTGCTGATACATCATGAGGCGCTTGACTCAAGCCGGCAATGGTTAACCGTTACCCGCGTCCCCACGGGAAATTAATCTATTAGGGGACGGGGATATGCTTGTTGTCATACCCACGGGGAAGCTATTGGGTGAATTACCTTACCCAGCGGGTAAACGGGGATGGGGACGACATGTCATTACCCATACCAGATACCCGGCTTACCTCAATATGCCAATACATGACCTAACTACACCAAAACCTAACCTAGCCTCCCTCAGTCCCTCTCCCTCCCGCGGCCGCCACTCTCCCTCTCCCTCCCGCACCCGTAGTCCCCCTCCCCCCGCAGCCGCCACTCTCCCTCTCCCTCCCGCTGTCCCGCACCCGCAGTCCCCCTCCCCTCGCAGCCGCCACTCTCCCTCCCGATCCAGACTTCCCTAGCCGCCAGCGGCCAGCCACATCTCCGGTGCCGCCCTGATCCGCAGCAACCTCCGGCGCCGCCCTGCACTGCCGCAGCCTCTGGCGCCATCGCATCCTGTGGTCAATGTTGTTGTTTGTTCAGCTAAAATGCTGCTGTTTTTGGGTTGTTTGCGGGTGTGGGTTTCCCCGTGGGGATGATATGCCCGACGGGGACGGGGATAGGAAAATTTCTCTCCCCACGGACGGGGATGGGGATGGGGATGGGGATGAGATGGTATCATGGGCATGGGTATGGGAGGGCAATACCCGGTTGGGTATTCCCCATTGCCAGGTTGACGCTTGACGAACGGGCGCAGGCCGAGCATCTTGGTGAGCTGGTAGTCGGCGCCCGGCATGTCCACGCCAGACGTGGTGCAGAAGACAAGGTGGGTGATCTTAGACCGCGGCTGGCCCCACTCCTTGATCGCCTTCTGTGCCGCCGCCTTCCCGAGCTTGGGGACCTCCACGACGACGATGTCCTGGCGCGCGTCCAGGGATGGCGCCATGTAGGCGCACATGTTGGGGTTGTCCTGCAGGATCTCCTCCGTCAGGTGCATGTACCTCTTCCTAATCTGCGACTTGCATGTCACCTGAAATGAAATGAAGCATTGTTTGTTAGGTCGCGTGTCCATCCGAGAAGGCAGAAGAGACGGCAAAGAAGAATGGAATGGAATGGAATTCATTGAGCTTACACATCCTCTTGAACTTGTCCTTGAGGTCGGCCATGTGGTCGCTCTTGGTGACCTTGAAGTAGTAGTTCGGGTAGTCGGCCTGGTACACGCAGTTCGCCGGCGTCGCCGTGCCGATCGCGAGCACCGTGGCCGGTCCCTCCGCCCGCTGCGCCTTCCTCACCTCCTCCATACGCCTGGGCATGGGCAGCCCGGCCCGGCCGGCCCGAAAATCCCGGGCCGGGCCGGGCCTGATCGTACCATCGGGCCGGGCTCGGGCCTGGAAAGTGAGCCCGAAGAAAAGACCGGGCCGGGCTCGGGCTTGTGAAATGCAATTTTTAAGCCTAGATCGGGCCGGACTGGCCGGGCTTTGCAGTTTCGGGCCGGGTTCGGGCCCGATTTGTTAGGCCCGACGGCCGGGCCGGGCAAGGCTCGGGCCTGAGTTTGCCCGTTCGGGCTTTTGTAAGCCCGGCCCGAAACCCGGCCCGGCCCGGGCTATGCCCAGGTTTACTCCTCCACCATCATCGTCGCCGCCATCGATCTCTACCTCTACGTACGTACCACCGTCGACTAGCTAGCTCAGGCTCAGCAGTGGCTGGCTGGCTGCGAGATCGAGGCTGTGTGCTGCCGGTACTGGTGCGGTGTGGTGATACGAGTGTGGGGAAAGGGATATATAGGCGGGAAGGGTTGGTAAGGTAAAGCTGATCGAGGCTGTCCTCCACCGTCACCGTATTTGGTCAGTTGGACGGGCGGATGGATGGCCACGAATGCATGGATGGACATGTCGATACCCAACCAATCAGACCGAATGGGAGTTTTTTTTTTGAACCGGAACAAACATTCCATTACTGAACCCGCGCAGCAATATCGCTGGCGACCAGCACCAACACAAAGTCTGGAGCCTGCTCGATCCAGGAAAGATCAGCAGCTCCCGCCCTGAAGCCAAAAGCGGCTAGTTCGTGGGCCACCTTATTACAATCTCTTTTACAAAAAGTGAAACTAAAAGACTCGAAGTTCGCATGACAAATACTACACGTATCGCGCAGAAGAACGCCGATCGTGGCCCGATCATAATCCTCAGAGTTCAGGGCTTGGACAAGGACCTTGGAATCAGACTCGAGAACCACTCTGTGTAAGCCAAACTCAGCACTCGCCTCTGTTGCCCTCAAACAAGCCGTCGCCTCGGCATGCAGAGGTCCAGAGATGTGCTGCATAGATCCGGCTCTAGCCGCCAAGAACTGACCCTGATCTGTACGGAAGACACATCCCCAGGCTCCCTGTCCAGTATCCGCATAAAAGGCAGCATCAAAGTTAACTTTGACAAAATCAGCAGGCGGCCGCTGCCACGTTTCCTTCACTGGATTAGTGCCTTGCTTGGCCTGAACAATTGTCTGACTGAAATCCTGAATATGCTGACGGATGGCATAGCAAATGTTCTCAGTGCTTCTCACCTGTTCCCCGGCATTTGCTTTATTTCTCGCCGTCCACCATTCCCATAGCAGAACCAGTGCCATGTCGCGCTGCTGGCGTTCAAGGCTCCAGATATGATCAAGCACCTCCATAGGCCCTGTACATTGCAGCAAAGCTAGTCTCACTTCTTCCATATTCAGAGATCTCCACAGGTGCTTCACCATTTTGCATTTGATAAATAAATGACCACCATCTTCATCCAAACGACTACAAACCGGGCATCTAGTGTCCAAGTCCACTCTCTTACGCTTTATATTCAGACGAAGAGGGAGGCTATTATGTGCAAATCTCCACAAAAAAATGCATACCTTCCCCGGCATATCCAGGTTCCACAATCGCTTCCATTCCTCCTGGCCATTAGCAGTAGTACCCGATGGCCCTGCATCAGCCCCCGTGCGAGCATCTTTCAGTCGTACAGCAAGGTGGTATGCCCCTTTTATGGTGAACTTTCCTGTCGGATCAAAGTGCCATGCAACCTGGTCCTCCATGTCTGGCCTCACCGGGATGGCCAATATATCACGCACATCAGATTCAGAAAACAAGTCCCTTACGAGTTGTTCATCCCAAGACTCGGATATCGGATCAAGAAGTTCAGAGACGCGCGTGACTATGCCATTCCCTCTGACAGTGGTTGGTTTCCTTGTGTCGCCCCTGGGAATCCAGGGGTCTTCCCAAACTTTAATGTTGTCACCAGATCCAACACGCCAGACAATGCCCTCCTTGAGGAGCTGGATTCCTTTTAAAATGCTTCTCCAGGTATAGGAAATGCCCTCTTTTGCTTGCGCCTCAAGAACTGATGTGGTCGGATAATACCGAGCCTTTAACACCTGAGCAAAGAGAGTATCTGGGGCTTCAAGGAGTCGCCACCCCTGCCTCGAGAGCATTGCCAGATTAAACAAGTGGAGGTCTCTAAAGCCCAGACCACCATCCTTTTTTGCCTTTGTCATTTTCTCCCAGCTTATCCAGTGACATCGACTCTTGTCTTGCTGACTCCACCAGTACCGAGCAATTAGTGCACTGATCTCTTCGCAAAGTTGCTTAGTGAGATCGAAGCACGACATTGCATAGGTGGGGATCGCTTGTGCTACAGCCTTGATCAACACCTCTTTCCCAGCCTTCGACAGTAGTTTTTCTTTCCATCCTTGAATACGTTGCCAAATTTTCTGTTTCAGATACTCGAACTCCTTGGTTCTAGAGGCTCCAATATGCACCGGCAAGCCCAGGTATCGTTGATTGAAAGACTCCGCTGCAATGCCGAGACCAGCCAGTATTGTCGCCCGAGTAGCTGCACTTGTTCCTTTACTGAACATGGCCGTTGTCTTATCTTTATTTATCATTTGGCCCGATTGGTCCTCATAAAGCGCCAGAATCTGCTGAAGTTTTGCCACACCCTCTACAGTCGCCTTCATAACGATAAGCGAGTCGTCGGCAAAGAAGAGGTGGTTAATTTTTGGGGCTCCTCCACAAATCTGCACTCCTTGGATAGTGCCCTCTTGCTCAGCATGGTGCAACATAGCAGAGAACGCTTCAGCACATATAATGAAGAGGTAGGGGGATAAAGGGTCCCCCTGCCGAAGACCTCTTTCGGGCACAATCACATCCGACAGGTTTCTATTGATTTTCACCCTGTAGGATACAGATCGGACACACTTCATTATGGTATGCACCCATTGTTCAGCAAACCCCATCTTGAGCATAACTCTTTCTAGAAAACACCACTCGACGCGATCATAGGCCTTACTCATATCGAGCTTCACTGCCACCAAGCCTTTTCTGCCACCCTTCTTTTTATGCATCAAGTGTGTTATTTCATAGGCAAGGAGAACGTTGTCCGTGATCATCCTTCCTGGTACGAAAGCCGACTGGGTTGGCGATATAATCTTCGGCAGGATCTCCTTCAACCTATTCGCCAAAACCTTTGAAATCAGCTTATACAAAACGTTGCAAAGGCTTATGGGTCTGAACTCCGTGACCTTTTCTGGATTCTTCACTTTGGGGATCAGTACAATGGTAGTTTCATTCCACCCCATAGGCATAGGACCGCCATTGAGTACTGCCAAGACCTCTGCTTTCACCTTGCTTCCAACTAGCTCCCAGAAACGCTTATAAAAAATAGCGGCATGCCGTCGGGCCCAGGTGCTTTTAGATCACCAATAGAATTGAGAGCCTCCCTTACCTCTATTTCGATGAATTCACGGGTTAGACGGGTATTCATTTCATGTGTAACAGAAGCATGCATATGTGATAACACCGCGTCGTTAGCAAGACCTGCAGAAGACATGAACAAACTTTTGTAGTGATTAGTAATAAGGTTTCCTATCTCCTCTTCTCCCTCCACTACATCACCCCCATCCTTCTTTAGTTTCTTGATTGAATTCACCCTCTTCCTCTCCCTAGCATGGGCATGGAAAAAATCAGTGTTTTTGTCACCTTTGTGTAGCCAATTCACATGAGCCCTCTGCCGCCAATATAAATTGTATTGGTCTTCCAGCCTACTTAACTTAAACCGCAGAAGGTGCTCCCTGTTTATTTGCTGCTGATTTAGACACCCACGCCTGCACATCTCCAACTCCTTTTTTGCCTTCTTTATTCTCCCTTTGAGCTCTCCCAACACCTCTCGGTCCCATTTAGTTAGCTCCCCTCCAACTTTGGCGAGCCTCTCCCAAACTGAACCTCTCCCCTCCTCAAAAGCTGCATTCCACGCCTCCTCAACTACCTTAGCACACTCATCCTCCATCAGCCATCTTGCCTCAAAACGGAAAATCCCATCCCCTTTGCCTTCACTCCCTTCAGGACGTAAGCCATCCACCAAGACTGTGATCGGGCGGTGCTCGGAGTGGCGAGGATCCCCGTTTATTACTTTGTACAGTGGGAAACGCCCCCGCCAGTTATTGCAGGCAACCGCATGATCCAATCTTTCTCTGGTATAACCATCGACCTCATGCCAGTTATTTCTCCAAGTATAAGGGTCACCCTCAAATCCTAAGTCCTCCAGACCACACTCTTCCAAAGTCATCCGGAACGCATCCATGCAAGCCTGGGCCCGAGCCGGCCCTCCCTCCTTCTCATTTGCAAAGAGTATCTCATTAAAATCGCCCAGACAAATCCATGGCAGATTCAGTTGTCCTTGCAAAGCCCGTAAAGCAGTCCAAGTCTTTCCTTTCTCCCCCGCCTTCGACTCGCCATATATACTAGTCAACCGCCATTGCAAGCCGCTCTCCTCATGCACCACCGCATCAATATAGTACTTGTCCTTCCAGCGAAGTCTCACGTCCACCCCCCGACGCCAAAAGAGCGCGAGCCCGCCCCGGCGTCCCTCTGGATCTTTAACCACCATGTTAGGCATGCCCATTTTCCATCGCAGATGCTCCATCTCCCTCTCATAACTTTTGGTCTCCGAGAGAAAGAGCACGTCGGGATCTTCAGCCCTCTGCAGCTCCAGAAGGCTACGAACTGACGTGGGGTTCCCAAGCCCCCGGCAGTTCCAAGCTATAATTTTCATTGGCTTTCGCGGAGCTGTTCCTGCAGCCCCGCTTCATTGGTCTGAACATTCTCATGATCTCCCTTAACCTTCTTCAGAATTTCCCTCTCCTCATCATCCGTATCCACCTCCATACCATGCCTTTTCTCTCCTCCTCCCTCTTCTTTCTTCTAAACTTCTTTGCTTGTTTAACGCTCAGATTTTCCTTTGGTAGGAATTTGTCCACCCCCCCCCCCCCGTCCCCATGATTTGCTGCCTGCAGCTCCCCCAATACCGCCTCCCGCCTAGCTCCTCCCTTATCCATCATTATTGTGTCTACTGTACTGTTGGCCGAAGTCATCGTCCTCCCCCCACCAGACTTGGGGCTCATATTTTTATCAGTTTTTCCAGTTTCGAACGACAGTTGTTTCCTGGTTGAACCATCTCCATCTTTCCCATTATCTGCTTCCCGTACCAGTTTCAAAGGACTTGTGACTTCCTGATCAGCCCCCTTCTTGGAATTCTTCTCATCCTTCTCCTTTAAAAGCAGGGTATTGTTCTTCCTCCATGAGTCACTATCACTACCTGAGTTACTCCTGAATGTGCCACTACCGAAACTTCTGCCACTGCCCCCAGACCTACTGCTTCTAAAAGTTCTATCTTCACTCCATCGTACCCGGCCTTCTGGGTGTCCTTTCCTTGGAATAAAAGCTTTCATCCATGCTCCGAACTGGGCCTTCTCTCCCTTCTTCAGGCTGATACTGCATTCCCGATCGACATGTCCCAGCCGGCCACATATGTAGCAAAAGTCCGGGAGAAATTCATATTCAAACCTGCACCAGAGATCCACTTGCTGTTCGGTTTCTTTGCCCTTTCTTTTTAACCTCTTCTCTTCTTCCCCCTCTTCTCTAGTGAATCCTCGCATTAGTGGCTCCCTGATATCAATTCGGACTTTGATCCGCAGAAAACTTCCTGCAGCCATCCCATCCGGTTCGGCATCCACCTCCAGCGTCTCTCCTAGGAAACCACCGATTACTTCTCCTGCTTCCCGACACATCATACCAAGTGGGAGATTGAAAACCCTTACCCAAACTGGAACCCACCGGAATTCATAATCTCTCAGTGTATTACTAGGCACAAAGTCCTCCACAACCAGCAACCCCTTGTCAAACTCCCACGGCCCTTCCTCCAGAGCCCTCTTCTTCCCCGACGCCTGGTGGAATGTAAACAGAAATGCGTTCTCACCCAAATCCTTACACTCCAGCCCTTTTAGAGGACACCAAACCCTAGCCAGAGCATTCGCGAGGGCCTCCGCATGCGCCGGTTTGTCAGACATTAGTTTTGCGATCGCCTGCGGTTCCACCACTCCCACCTTGTTTCCTCCCCCCAGACGATCTTCCTCCCCTTGCTCTCCATCTCCGACAGTTTGAGACTCTTCATCAGACCCTCAACCCGATCCATCCTCCTTCCCGCCTCCAAAACACCAAAAACCACGAACTGGAAAGACTAGGGCAAGACGGTGGTGTACGATCGTGCGCCCTAGTATGCACGAAAGGCCTATGGTGTGGACAGGGATGGTGGAGATCAGATCAGGGCGTAGCGCTCTCGATGAGATCTGGGTTGCGGCGGTGGCAGAGAACAAGAACCCTAGGAAAGAGATCACCACACGATCGCCCCAAAATCGCCAGGGACCGAACCGTCACACGAGGGACGGACCTCCAGACCGAATGGGAGTTTGTTGCACGCACTCGTGTGCTTAATCTGTCCAGCCAATTCTGTGCTTGAACCGGTCAGCAATTGCCACATCTAGCTAACAGGTACCCCTCGAAAAAATCTAGCTAATAGGTCGGGGAGTAGGTAGACGGAAGATGTGGCCGGCCACATCACCAACAAAACGACAACTAGTCAATATTTTCTCTAGCGCTTTCAGGACCTCGCTATGAGTTAGCACAGTAGTATATGAGGAGGAGAATGATGCCTTAGATTTAGAAACATCTTTCTTGTTCCAAACATTAATGTAATAGAGTAATTCCTTGCAGTAGCAACACAAACCGTCATCAAAGACAACACCCGGAGTCTAGATTGATATCTTCGCGATATTAATATATCTCTTTGTAAAAAAAAAAACATGACCTTTCTTTTTTATTCTTCTTTTTTGTTTTTTTGGCTGTGTGCATCCGTGATGTCTTTGACATTTGGTTGGTGCAGAGGCTGTGTGTAATTGTATCTCTGCGTTATTAATATATTCACTTTGTAAAAGAAAATAATGTAATGGAATAATGGATGAGCACCACATTAAGAAAGATAAAACAATGCCACATCATTTAATAATTTACAAATAGAAACTTAAGTAGTATGAATCATTGTTAGAATATTCATTGACGACCTTGGAAAATATAAACCGGGCATATTTTTGTCTCTATATCATTTTTAATTGTATGTTGTCGTTAGAAATCAATCATAAATTTTAAATATTGAACCAACTTAGGATGTTTCTTGTATAATTTATGTCACTAAAGTTGTACTAGCTAATATAAGTAAAGTCTCGCGTATATAGAAAGATAATTCACTCTTACTTTCTTTTTTTAATTATTATATCCTTAACTACTATTATATGAACACATAAAGGACAAAAATCAGATTGTTTAGTTCGATTAATTAGTAACAACTCGAAAGCACGGAAGTGCATAATAGAATGGTCAACATAATGTATCAAATTGTATAATTTTGTTTTATAGCAGTAACTCATAATTGAGTTGACTGCTCCCATAGATCACTTCGGGTCTGGCTATGGTTACCTCAACCTTCAACTTGTGCTTGCCTGAAAAAATATCTTTTCTTCAAAAGGTTTTTCCCTAACTGCGCCTGAACATGTACCCCTATAGAGCATCAATGTTACCTCATCCTTCAACTTGTTCAATTTTTGTGATTCAGATTTGGCTATGGTGCAAGCTGCTACACCTTGAGAAGGGTCTCCTCTCTCTAGCATCGTCGTGACGAACTTGTACCTAATGATACCTGAGTTATTGTAGATACTCCTTTTGTGGGAAACACATATACATAGAAATAGTAGTAATGAATCCAAGATGATTAGAGCATCTACAACAGGACCCCTCATACCCGTCTCAAATGCCCGGGCAGGCCACCCGGTCACAGACCGGTCACAAAAATTCGACCCACACAGGCGCCCTAAATAGGCCTCAAACGCCTGGGCTGACCGGCACCCCTCATATCCAACCCAAAATATGGGGCGGATATGGGGGCGCCCGGGCGCGTCCGGGCACACCCGTCACGTCGGACCTGACAGCCCAACCCCACCGCAAATTGCACCAAATCCACCCCAGAACTGCAGGATCCATTTGCTCTTTCCTCTCTTCTTCCTCCTCCGTGTCGTCCGTATCGCGGCTCTGTCGCCGCATGCACTCCGCGCCATCCGTCCGTCTCGCAGCTCTGCCACCGCACGCGCTCTGCGGCTCCCCAGTCCTCGCCCGTTGCGCTTCAGACATCATCACCGCCCTTTGTTGGTCATATCTCTCCTTTAAGGAGTTCAAGAGTGTCAGAGGCTTCTCCTCCATCAAATACTCCGTCTTTAGGTCAGGGTGAAGATGATGTCGAATAAAGTGCAATGTTGAATACCTTCGTATGTCTGTTATAGATGACGTCCCTTGGACAGGTGTGGTTATCACATAATTGAGTTCCTTAGCCATTAAATTGATTTTGACATCCATTGCCCATACCAAATATTTAGTACCATCAATGAAAAGTTCAGCAAACTCTTTTTAAGGTATGTCAGCCATATCCTTCATGCAATCATCATGCTTATTAATTTACTCCCTTGGTAAAGAGTGCTGTAAGTAAATAAAACAATGCATGTACATTGATCAATATATAGCAATTGCCAAATTGCCGGAACATATAGGTTGACATACATTGTGCTTGCACAATACAGTAATGTGCACTAATTACTAAACAATACAATATATTAATTTACACAAATTACTAAATAACTATACACAACTTAAACTGCTAGTTAAAGAACTAATCAAAAAAGAAAAAGGAAAAATGGTCCCAGGTCACAAACAGAGAGACCCAAACCAGTATCACGACCCTTTCATTCTGTTTTACATATTTTCCCTCTTTTTTGGACTCAGAACGAGGCATGGATTGCACCCCATCTTGCCTGTAGGTCGATGGTTAGGGTTTCCCCTACCGCCCCCAATCCTCATTCCAGGCGGTGCCACCCACCCCTGTTCCTGCCGGCTGCCGCACGCGTGCTCACCGGCGAGCCGCCGTCGGTGAAGGAACGAAGTCCTCCTCATCCGACGAGTGGGTGTAGTCAGGGGTGCCAACTACATTTGGGAGTCTGTTGGCGAGGCCGAGCGACGCCGGATACCATGCTCCAGAACGGCGTCTAGGACGAGGGTCGATGGGGGTGACGGAGCGCCCGAAGAGGAGACGGCGACTGCTTGCGCCATTGTCAGGTGGACCCACGCCGCCGCTCGTGCCAAGGACATCCATGGCAGGCGTCCCTCCGGTGCCAAAGAGGAAGAGGTGCTGCTCGCCGGGAGGAGCAGGGAAGTGGCCGAACGCCCAGAGGACGTTTCTTGTCCCCGCTGCGTCCTCTCACAGTCCTGGCCCGGCACCACCACTTGCACTGGCCGTGGTGATCGCGCCCGGTCCCGCGATGTCCATAGCGTGTCCTGGTCCGACGCCAGTTGGAGTCGCGATGAAGACGAGGTTGTCACCCTGGGCGTTCGCGACGCGCATCGGAGCCGGGTTTTAGCCGCATGCAGGTACGTCGACGATGATGTCCCGCACTTGCTCTTCCGTTGGAGTGGGTGATGGCAGTGGTGCCACTTGTGCACGGCGCGGGCACGGCCCGTATCGGTGCACATCACACCACTGCGGCCATGGGGATGCTGCAAGCACCAGTTCAGACTCGTGGATGGCATTCAACGACGGCGTTGCACTCGGTCCAGCGACTTGCCACGAGTCCAGATCCTGCCTGTTATCAACCAGCGTGGCCTGGCATCGATTCACCGGCGTGGCGCGATGGCGATGTCCATCAGCCGTGTGGTGGCGACGTCTACCAGTGAAGTTCTGACGACGGTTAACGCCGAGGCTAGAAAGTCATGGTGGCGCCCCGCAGTGATAGCGGACGAAGCGGCGGTGCTGTTGGACATCAAAGCGAGGGGGCATCTTCCGTGAGAAGACTAAGAAGAAGGGAGACGAGGAACGACATCCTCACCGATTGGATTCCTTCTCTGGTGAGTTTCTGTGGCGGCCTAGTTGCTCCCGTGGAAACACTACCAGTGCCGATAACGCGGAAAGAAACAGTGATGATCTGTGTTTATTGATTGTGATGATGTACAGATTTATATCCCCGGAAGGGATGCATCGCACAGATGTGACGACTACAAGCGATGGGATTAGAAGAACACGGGCGTTAACATAGGACGCGACGTATCGGGAGAACAATCGCATGTCGGTTGTTAAGGAGAGATTTCCTTTAATTAAACTAATTAATTAAATCTTTACCTAATAATAAAGGGACTATTGCTTCTTGCGGTACGCCCCAGAAATTGCCCCTAAAGTTGTAACATATTACCCACCAATGCCGCCTATAAGTAATAAATAAACATTTCACACAGGGGAATTTTCCGCCTGGGCCGGCCGATGCAAAAGGGACCTTCTATACGCGCTCTGCGCGTTGGGAGCAGACGCAGCGCGCCCGTTTGGGTCGGGTCATTTCCAGACGACCTGTTTTTTAAATTTCATTTTTTCTTTTTCTTTTCCATTTTCGTTTTTTCCACTTTAAATAGTTTGGGACTTAAAAAGGTTTTGAAAATAAAATAATGAGAATTTTTAAATAAAATATTTAATAAATCATAAAAAAAATTGTGGACTAAAGAAATGTTCACGATTTTGTAATAACATGTTTTATTATTAAAAAATGTTCAATATTTTAAAAACAAATTTTTGGGAAACCAAAAAATGTTCTTAATGTTTTAAAAGTTCATGTATTACAAAATGATAATGAAATTGAACAAAATTTTGACAATTCAAAAAATGTTCATGAATGAAAAATATCCTCAAATTCAAAAAATGTTTGTGACTTAAAAATAGTTTATTCATTTATAAATTGTTCGTTGATTCAAAAAATAATCATGCATTTCAAAAAATGTTCGTTAAATCAAAACATTGTTCATTAAATCAGAAAAATGTTCGTTAATTTCCAAAATAGTTCCATCAATTGGAAAAAAAAATCCTAATAAATTTGCTAGATGTTAGTCCTAATAAATTTGTTAGATGTTCTTTGGCACTCTGTAATTCAGAGCATGGCCAGAGATTTCAATTCGACGCGCTTACGCAGCCTAGACGCGGGTGAATGCGTTCACGTATCTCATTAACCCTTCTAGTGCTACTGCCGAAACCCCGAGCTAGCCAGCACTGCAACATAAGCTGAGCACACGTACCGACGTACGTACGCACGGTCGAGATTCATTTCATCCCGGTGGGTCCTGTGACGAGGTGGAAGTTTGAATTCGTATTCCGCAATGATGATGATCGACTGGATCGACGAGGAATGTAGCTCCCTCCATGGGTCGGCCGGCCCGGTCCGTACGCGCGTTTCTCCGCCGTCGTTCTCGCTCGCTTGTCGCCGGCCGATGACACAGGAGACAGGAGCAGCCGAGCCATATTGCGCGTGCCAGAGAGACTTTACTGGCCGGGACCGATACTGTATGCGAATCAGACATTGATTGATGGTGCCTAAAATAATTCATTCTATGACTGTATACCTTAAATTAAAAATCTTAAATTCATACTATTACATGCAACGTAAATTAATTTTTAACTGGAGCTCATCCGGCTTCGCCGTGCCCATGTCTGGCGGCCGATTGCAATCCCCAGAGTGTTGGTCCGGTCGCCGGCGAGGTAGAGTAGGACATGGGACACGAGCCGGCTTACGTCACTCGAGGCGTCGCTGTTTGCCATGCCCTACTCTTCCTCGTCGGAGCCTGAAAACCTGACGGTGCCAGTTGACGTCAGATCGATGATGGATCCGTCCTGAGACGAGCCGACGACATCCACCATGACATGGTTGTGGCGCTTGGACTGGTGCACCATATGGGTGCCGAAGAATGCAACTTCGCCTTGCCAATATGCACCGCCGCGAGGTCTGTCTGTGCCTCCCGCTCCAGTTGCCTCGCACGGCGGGCACGCCGTGCCATGTTTGCATCGTACGACGCCCATGGTGCATCCTCCGCCTTGGCACGCCAACGAAGGGGTTGCATGTCTGCCACCTCGTTCGGACGCCAGACGGACTTGCACTGCCTCCGTTGAGGCAGCGATGGCACACCTAGCGACGGATCCATGCAATATTTGGGCGGTTGCCAGAAGGAGACCGAGCGTTGCCGTGGGGCATCCTCCTCCCGGGAGCGGCGGAGCGCAAGCCTGATGGACATCTCCTCCTCGGGGCCGCGTGCGATGAACTCGAGTTCGATGGATCTGAAGGTGTAGGACTCGGATCCGCTGCCCGTCATGCCGGAGAAGACCGGAGATCACCGGACGGGAGCTTGGGTGGCGAAGTGGAGTGGCTAGGGTTTGTTCCGAGGAGGGGATGGGGATGAATATATGCAAGGTCGGGTGGGGCCATCTTGGGCCGGGACCGACATGGCGGACGCGCCTGGTCGCGCCCGGGCCGCCCTTATCTGTTCCATATTTGGGCTAGATATGATGGGTGCTAGTCAGCCCAGAAGTTTGAGGCTGGTTTGGGATATCCGTCTGGGTCGGGTTTTCCTGACGGATCAATTAGGCCATCCATCCAGACGTATGAGCTCGGTTTGAGATGCCCGGCTGTAGATGCTCTCACCTGATTGGTCTGCTGTGTCATACTACTACATCACCAATCCCAGCTGGGAGCGGCCAGGTCCATTATTTCTATACATTTACCTTGTTCCACATCCATATCATGTACTCCATCCATTTTTGTATACAAGACCACTTCGTATTTTATGTCTAACTTGATCATTAATTTTACCAACAAAATATGAGTTATATGCCGCAAAAAATATGCCATCGGATACATATTTCAACGAACTTTCCGATGATGTATTTTTAATGACATATAGTTCATATTTTGTTAACTAAAATTATAAGTTAAAGTTTGACCAGAAAAACAAAGTGGCCTTGTTACAAAAACGGAGGGAGTAATTTATTTTGTTTAAAGTCTTCGATTATTTATGCTGCTAGAGGTTTTCCATATAAAGTAGTGCTGGTGAATTTGATTATTGTCTTCATTGTGCAGTGATAACTTGTGCTCTGAATGCTTTGAGAATTATGTGTCATGCTCTGTTGTTGATTTATATTATTGTGCATTAAACCTTTGTGTTTTGGCCACATAATTTTCATTTGATAAAAAATGCTTCACAATTAAATATACCTGTAAATGCCATGTATATCTAAGGTGTAACTTTTAAGCATTTGGTACTCCCTCCGTACCTAGCCACGGAGGGAGTATATCATTTACTCCCTCCGGTCCTTCCACCTCCTCAGTACGGACGAGATTCAGTGTGCATGCTATTTCTGTTTAGCAGATGTTTATTTGATAATATTGTTACATCATCTTTACCAAATTGCAATTTTGAAAACTTTTTTGATGAACTAAAAAATGCAAAATCTTAAGCAAATAAATGTATGCAGCATTTTTTTTTTTTGAGGAGAGGAAGCAGACAAGTGGCTGAAACTAATATCATAACAAGCGAGGATGATGGTTTATCCTTTAAAATTTTGACAGTTCAAAAAAAATTCATGAATGAAAAATATCCTAAAAATTCAAAAAATGTTTGTGACTTATACAATAGTTTATTCATTTATAAAATGTTCGTTGATTCAAAAAATGATCATGCATTTCAAAAAATGTTCGTTAAATCAAAACATTGTTCATTAAATCAGAAAAATGTTGGTGAATTTCAAAAATAGTTCATCAATTTTTAAAAATGTTTGTCGATTCTAGAAATGTTCGTCGATTCTAAAAATGATCATGCTAGTCCTAATAAATTTGTTAGATGTTCTTTGGCACTCTGTAATTCGGAGCACGGCCAGAGATTTCAATTCGACGCGCTTACGCAGCCTAGATGCGGGTGAATGCGTTCACGTATCTCATTAACCATTCTAGTGCTACTGCCGAACCCCCGAACTGGCCAGCACTGCAACATATGCTGAGCTCACGTACCGACCTACGTACAGTGTTTTACCTCCTCAGTACGGACGAGATTCAGTGTGTATGCTATTTCTGGTTAGCAGATGTTTACTTGATAATGTTGTTACATCATCTTTACCAAATTGCAATTTTGAAAACTTCTTTTGATGAACTAAAAAATGCAAAATCTTAAGGAAATTAATGTATGTAGTTTTTTTTTGTTTGAGCTAGGAGAGACAGCAGGCAAGTGGCTAAAACTAATATCATAAAGCGAGGATGATGATGTTTTATCCTTTACAATCACGAGCATGAGCTATTTTCTGAGGTCACCAGTCATCGCGTTTTCGACTGACAAAATTGCTGAGTTGTGTTTGATTCTTTTGGGCCTCACCATGGACTATGATAGGCTCTCAAAGCGCGATTGCTTGACAAAAGTGGACTACTTGAGTATATCTTATTGTTTCTTTTTCATAAAATATCTCACCGTTTTGACTATCCAACGCTTCTATTACAAACCTCATACGGCAGAATACAGTACAAACTTGGGTGTAGCAGCAATACTAGTAGATTTTTTCATGACCAAGATAAATGGAGAACGAGTGATCATGCGCTGGCCTAGGCAGTGATGGGGATGCTATGGAGGACGACCGTCTCCACGGTGAGGCCGGGGCCGAAGCCGAAGAGAACGCCCCAGTCCATTCCCTCTCCAGTCGTGGTGTGGCCATCCTCGGCGGAGCGTTTGCGCATTTCGTCCATGATGAAGAGCACGCAGGCGCTTGACATGTTGCCATATTCGGAGAGGACATGTCTGGTGGCGCGCATCCGTTCCTTGTTCAGGTTTACCTTGGCCTCCACCATGTCAAGGATTGCTGGACCGCCAGGGTGGGCTATCCAGAAGACGGAGTTCCAGTCGTCGATGCCCAATGGCTTGAAGGCGTCCTCTAGGGCGCGCTCGATGTTCTTGGAGATGAGACCAGGCACATCCTTGAGGAGGTGGAAGGTGAGGCCGACCTCCCGGAGGTGGCCGTCGATGGCGCCCTCTGAGTCCGGCAGAATCGTCTGGCTCGCGGACACCAGCTGAAACAGGGGGCGCTCGACGGACTCGTCGGGGTCTGCGCCGATGATCACCGCAGCCGCACCGTCGCCGAAGAGCGCCTGGCCTACCAGCGAGTCGAGGTGGGACTCGTGCGGGCCGCGGAAGGTGACCGCAGTGATCTCCGAGCAGACCACGAGCACGCGCGTGCCACGGTTGTTCTCGGCGAGGTCCTTGGCGAGGCGAAGCACCGTGCCGCCGGCGAAGCAGCCCTGCTGGTACATCATGAGGCGCTTCACGGAGGGGCGCAGGCCGAGCATCTTGGTGAGCTGGTAGTCGGCGCCCGGCATGTCCACGCCCGAGGTGGTGCAGAAGACAAGGTGGGTGATCTTGGACCGTGGCTGGCCCCACTCCTTGATCGCCTTCTGCGCCGCGACCTTCCCGAGCTTCGGGACCTCCACGACGACGATGTCCTGGCGCGCGTCGAGGGACGGCGCCATGTAGGCGCACATGTTGGGGTTGTCCTGCAGGATCTCCTCCGTGAGGTGCATGTACCTCTTCCTGATCTGCGACTTGTCACCTGGAATGAGGATTTGTTTGTTTGTCAGGTCGCGTGTTCGTCCGAGAAAAGGCAAAAGAGATGGCAAAGAAGAATGTAATATTGAAATTCATTGTGTTTACACATCCTCTTGAACTTCTCCTTGAGGTCGGCCATGTGGTCGCTCTTGGTGACCTTGAAGTAGTAGTCCGGGTAGTCGGCCTGGTACACGCAGTTGGCCGGCGTCGCCGTGCCGATCGCAAGCACCGTGGCCGGCCCCTCCGCCCGCTGCGCCTTCCTCACCTCCTCCACCGTCATCGTCGCCGCCGCCATTGATCTCTACCTCTACGTACGTACTCCTACCAGCGGCCGACGACTAGCTAGCTCAGCAGTGGCCGGCTGGAGACTCTGTGTGACGTCTAAGGTGAGTGTGACAGATCGATGCTGGCCGTACTGGTTGGGTGTGGTGGTACGAGTGTGGGGAGATGGATATATACTCCTAGGCGGGAAGGGTTGGTAGGGCGACGGGGGAAGTGATTTGGTCACTTGGACGGGAGGATGGAGGGCCACGAGTGCCGGGGGTAGGAGATGCATGGATGGACGGACGGACGGACACGCCGATACCCAACCAATCAGGCCCAATGGGAGTTTGTTGCACGCACTCGTGTGCTGAATCTGTCCAGTCAATTATGTGCTTGAACCGGTCAGCTATATTTGTTTTTGCGAGGAAAAGGAAATTCATTTATCAAGCGGCGGCCAAGTCTGCATTACAAAGGTCAGATACCTCATCCGGTCCTGAACGAAGCCACAATGCGGTGTGCTTTTTTATTCTACCATAGTTTGCTAAAAAGTGACTTACAATGTTTTGTTCTCGCCTCACTTGCTTGACTATGAATTCCCTCTGCTCCTGGAGAAGCAACGCTTTGATTTCCTGCACCACCATCATGTATGCAGATCTGTCCTCTCCCTGTTCGGTGGTCATCTTGACCAATTCTGAACAATCTGAATGAATCACAATAGGCAAAGATGACCATTGGATAGCTAATGAGACGCCTTCCAAGCATGCAGCAATTTCAGATTCCAAAGGCGACACACAGTGTCGTAGCTCTCGACAAGAAGAGAAAATAATAGAGCCATGATCATCTCTTAACACCATCCGTGCACCTGTTGTGCCATCCTCTTGGGAGTAGGAGCCATCAACGCTCAACACCACCCAGCCCGCTGGAGGAGGCTCCCAAGCTAGCTTCTTCTTATCCCCACGTACATGTGATAATGTACTGTATTTGCTTTGTCCAGTGCCCATTTTTCCTTTGACGTGGTCAGCTAGTGGATCAGCCTGCAAGGCTAGCAGGGAAGTAATATAGCTAGAGAGGAATTGGGTCGACACCTCGACGGGTGGCGGCCGTTTGTTGTGGACGATCTCGTTCCGCACATGCCAACATCTCCATAACGTCATGAGCATGAACAAGCGTCTCTCTTCCGACAGCTCTGACAGCACATGGAGGAGCCACTCCGACCCTGTGTTCACCAGCCGTCGGACATCCGGAAGATCCCAATGTTTCCCCATTGATCTCCACAACGCGACCGCTCGAGGGCACCTTACAGAGAGCATGGAATGTGTCCTCCGGTTCGGTGGCACACAAAGGGCACAAATTAGAAACTTCAAGTTTACGACTTTTCTTATTATTCGTGTGCTGAATCTGTCCAGTCAATTATGTGCTTGAACCGGTCAGCTATATATTGCCACATCTAGCTAGCTAATAGCTACCCCTCAAATAGAATCTAGCTAAGTAATAGGTCGGGGAGTAGGTAGGCAGAAAATGTGGCCAGTATGAGTTTTTGATACGAACACGGATGATGCTACTTTGCGGTTGTCCATGATACTTTGTCGCGTGTCAATGGAGTAAAGATGAAGGATATTTGTGTTCCAAATTATTTTCAGTACTTGACTGAAGCTGACGAAGAGGTCCAAGCATTTGTAGATGTTATCTGCATGCATGCTAATGTATTTTTTTGCACAATAATGAGCGTAGGCCAAGAAATTAAACATCCAGTGGCTCAGGACCAATGGGAATTGTTTCAGGATTTGACATGCTTGCAGCGATGCAAGAAATAAAGGTAAACAAACATGCAATCGAGACCAGACTAGGATGATATTCCGTTTTTGTTCAAGGAGCCAAGATCCATTCGGTGCATCCAAACAAGATTTATAGCTATTTACTTGGAGATATAGAAGGAGTTATAGGAAGCATTAAAGAATGTTTTATGTTCCTACTTTTGCCACGCAAGGAACATGAATGAGAAGGAGATGTACCTGGTCATCTATCTCTCAAGGACTTGGGATGGGGTCCACCTACAGTGAAGATAAACACATGGTCGACGACGTTTGTTGCTGAGATGTAAAAGGCAACTAATTAAGTATAGTATGGAGTCCAGAATAGATTAAGTCTTAGTTTCTTTTTGATTTGTGTGTAGCATGTAGAGATAGATTACTTCTACATGAGGATCAAATTGATTAGTTGGGTCAGCTACAAGTAGTAGAGGATAAGATCATGTAAAGCAGGTTATTTTATAAAATAGACAGGATGTGTTTTTTAAATAGACATCCTTAGAGCATCTACAGCCGGACCAATTATACCCTCGTCAAACGCCCGGGCAGGCCGCCCGGTCACTGTCCGGTCACAAAAAATCGATCCAGACGGACCCCTCATACCCATCTCAAACGCCCGGACTGACCGGCACCCCTCATATCCATCTCAAATATGAGGACGATATGAGGGGTCACAGACGCGCCCGGGCGCGCCCGGTCAGTCCGCCATGTAGGATGTGACCCCACCCCGGACCACCTTTTCTCTTTCTTTATTCATTATTTTCTTTCTCTCTCTTCTTCTTCACCAATCCCGTGCAAGTGACCGGACATATGAGGAAAAATATGAGAGATGCGGCTGCACGGATGAAAAAGTAGGGGTTCAAAACGGACACGCCCGGTCACTGAAGATGCTCTTATCAAGTTTTGTAGGAATCTTTAGAAAATCTTCACGTTGCGATTTCTTTGTAGAAATTGTTTTTGCGCGTGAGTATTGTCGTCGAGATTAGTTTTCTCGTGTTGAATCATAAGGTTCAATCCCTCTAATTCGCGTACATTGCATGCGCAGGCGGGAAATTACTGGTGATGGTATGGAGTGTCGTGAAAGATCGGACCGTAACAACAGATTGGATTGAGTGAGCTGAGAGGAGCGATGGGGGAGGCGACTCGGGCAAGTGCCCACGCAGGCGCCCGCACCAGCGATCCTAGCGGTCATCAGCAGGTTGGAGGCCGGTTTTGGGCCCTTGCGGAAGACGCCAGAGACGATGACGACGAGGACGATGGGTCTACAGCCGCACCGGGGATCGCGTCGCCGACTCCATCGGACGTCATTTGTGAGGCTTTCAAGGTGGGGTATTCGGAGGAGGATGTCGCCAAGCTGGTGGATGCGGTGATACCGTGCGACGATCCAACGAGGCAAGGTCTACTGGAGGCGAACAGGGAGGAGATTGCTCGTCGGGTCGTTCATCGGAGGACGGCGGCGACGACGGTCCGGCCATGGAAGGGACCTCTACCTAAGTTACGTCTTCCCAAATTAACTCTGCTAGATTTCTTCAATCCGGATGCCTGGATAGTGGTCACCAGCAAGAAGAAGAGGTGGCCGGCGGTAAAGTCAGCGCCGGTGGCAGCGGCGGCCGTGATCTGCGAGATCCGAGCGGCCAGGGCTGTTCGTTTGAAACATGTTTTGGGCTTAGATGGGCCGGATGCTAGCGAAGCAGTCCTGGGCTCAAGTGGTACTGGGTATATGGCCCAGTACAGAGCACATACTGCTGGCCCGATGGCGGACCTGCCAGCCGATTCGCTAAAAACAGTAATCGATCCCAGCAGCCAGCCTTGCGATCGTTTCCAGAACACTGCCGTCGCTGCGGTACCTAGGGTTACGCCGCGACGTGCACATCCAGGCTTCCCGTCGCTGCGGCAGGGCCGGGCTGCTCGGATCGTCCAGGTTCTGCCGGCGGTGATGGCCTGCCGTGGGAACGGACCTCCGCCACCGCCTAATCCCACTCACCCACCAGCTAGGGTCGTGGGAGCCCAGCACCATCCTGCTACGGATGGGCGGACGGCGGCCACAGCTGCTGGTTCACAAGGGGCTGGCCGCGGCGGTGGAGACTACGGCGCGGGCAGGCAAAATTCCCGGTTCGCGGACGAAGGACAGAACTATGCTCCGCAAGGACAGTGGGGTGATGACGGTTACAACGCTTATGGCGAAGGTCAACATCGCGATTCTTCCTCGACAGACGGAGGCCGTGGATATGGTTGGCAAAACCGCGGTGATGGTGGCCGGGACGACGGAGGAGTCTGGGGACTCAATGGCCCTCCCGGCTCATTCGTCGTAGGGGCGACGGGGCCCATGTAGCGCCAGCGTGGTGCCTACCGCGCTAACCGTGGGGGTCGGGGAGGTGGCCGGCGGCCGCCACCTCATGGGTACCCCCCTCCCCCGGGTCGACCCGCCTCCAAAGCCCGTGGAGGGTGCAGAGGCTGCGGTCATGCCGACGGTGCTCGCGGTTGGTTCGGGTGCTGTGACGGCATCAAGCACGCCGACACTCTCGGGTGATGCGATAGAGGCCGTTCGTGCTCTCGCTGAGGTGAACGGGTCAACGGCGAAGCCTGCTGCTAGCCGGGATACGGCTTCTGATAAAGGTAGTGATAAGACTGAAGGGGTGAGAGCTACGAAGTGGGCATGGAAAAAAGAAACAAATGAGTTGCTACCGTTGCGGGGAACCGGGACATTTTGTCGCAGAGTGCTCGGTCGAACTTTGTGATATCTGCCGTAAGCCGAAGCATGAGTCGGGAGAGTGTCCCTTACTCTTGGGGCCGAAGCCGGTGGTTACCATCTATGGGGCATGCTGCCCGGAGCTTATGTTCTTTGAGTCTCCTCGCTCTACATCGACTGCACCGACTCCGGAGTTCCCGGACGGGCGTTGTTAAGGTGACTCGTGGAACGATGACGACGAAACAGATTGTTCAGAGGCTTCGTGAGCTGGTCTCTGCTAACTTCCAGTGGGATCCAGTCAGGCTCGATGAGCAAGTTTAACGGGTCGACTTCCCCACTACGGAAGATCTTGCTCGGCTTCTGGCGTTTGGGATGAGTAGGGTTCCCAACAACACTTGTGTCCGCGAGTTTGATGCATGGACTCAGAAGGAACCTGAGGGAACACCTTTGCCACAACTTCGGGTCAGATTCATAGGGGCTCCCCGTAAGCCACTGGATGATTTTTTGGTGACCTGGAGTCTTTGTTCGCTCATTGGTAGGACCGAGAAGGTGGATATGCCTTTTACGCGTGCGCAGGGAGTGGCTCGACTGCTGGTCAGTGTGATTAGCGTAGAGCATATTCCAGATATTGTCAGATGGACTTATGATGGCAGGTACTACGACCTGGAGATTCAAATTGAGGAGTGTGCTCAATTTTAGGAGATGGCTCAACATACTGATATGGATACAGAGGATGGCCATGAGGGAGATGGGAACCACGATAAGGGTTCGGATCAGAGTGATGATGGTGCCAGAGGTACAGCACCACTGGCCAAGCCAGACACGAGTGTTAGTACGGAGCCGACACATGTTTCCACACCGACGAATCAGTTGAGGTTTGGCTCCTTTGGATCTTCTTCAGCACCTGGGCGTCTTTGGGGCATCAGGGCAGAGGTGGACGATCTGGTGGAGGAGGAGCTTCCACCGCTTTCACCTCCAGTGACGCCGGTGGCATCTAGGATGCCGTCGCAGTCCGTGCGGCCCTTGTTGGAGGATGAGTCGCCTCGGGTGCGCGTGAGCGTTACTTCACGGTCCAGGGACCGGAGTAAGGGACGCCGGGCGGCCTCGCCTGTATACACGCCCCCCCCCCCCCCCCCCCGGCAGGGTGTGACGAGTCTGGTTACTACGACGCCTCACGGAGGTTCAGGGGCGAGGGACGCGGTTGGGATGCCGACAGGTGGCCGTACCCCAACTGTTTCGGCGGCGATGAGATCTGCTGGGTGTGTGGTAGGTGACCACAACCCAGTAGTGGGCGCGGCTGCGGGGAGCATGGCAGGTGGCCATGTTAGTCCTGCTGGGCACGCAATGGGCGATCGCGCGTCTGCTGGCGCGACGGAGGCTGGTCCAGTCAGACGTGCGGCAGGAAGCCAAGTTCGGACTGGACCCACTCCCGAGAATGTTATCGCCTTCGGAGGGATCCCTGACCCGGCGACTGGTGACAGGCGGACGAGTATTCGCCTCCAGACTCAGCCAGGCATCGACGACCTGCAAATGGGCCGGGCCATGCGGGCGGCTAAGCTTCGTGACATCGAGGCAACTACAGGTATGGCGGTTAATACTAGTTGTTTTATTTTGGATTTCTCAGATGATGATATAATTTTAAATGCTAAAAAACTCGGGGTGTCGTTGGGTAATAATGGGAAGGAAATCTCAAAATCTGTCAATGATCTTTTAGACTTAGAAGCTGAGAGGGCAATGGAGATGGTTAGAAATATTGCGGCAGTGAAACCGATGAATGATTCTGATATTAATGCACTTGGGATGGGGGCGCTAGAGTGTCTATCTGAGGATCTTGTGCCACCATCACTGACGCCGGACGAGGACAATGAAATTGGTTCGGAGGGGTATATGGCCCCTCCGCAACCTAATGTTTGCGCATAGTCTGAGACCGGTTATATGGACCGGGTGGTTGGACAGGATAAGCCAAAACGTCCCTGGAAGAGGAAGGTTTATCCTGTATCTGTGGTTCACAGAAGCGCAAGGTTTAAGACAGCAAAAATATTTTATGATGAAAGATGAAAGGAATCTTTTGGAATAGCAGAGGTCTAGCAGACTTGGCTAAAAGAAGGTTTCTAGCGGAAGCATCTTTAGAACACAAACTTGATTTTATTGCCCTGATGGAAACCGGTAGAGACAATTTTACTTCACAATTTCTTAGTACTCTTTCCGGTGGTACTGATTTTGATTGGCATTGTCTACTGCCAAGAGGAAGGTCCGGTAGGATCTTACTTGGGGTCAAGTGCGACACGCTTGAAGTTCGGAACGTAGTGTTTGGGGACTTTGCTATCAAACTTAGGGTGCGCTCAAAGGAGGATGGGTTCCAATGGGCGCTTGTGGCAGTGTACGGTGCTGCCTAGCCTGAGCTTAAGATGGACTTTTTGGCTGACCTCGTCAGGATATGTGGGGACGAGCGTTTACCAATTTTAGTTGGGGGCGATTTTAACATAATTAGGCGAAGAGATGAAAAAACAATGACAACTTTGATGGCAGATGGTCATTCATGTTTAATACGATCATCGAAAGCCTCGATCTGCGAGAGATTGAGCTATCGGGCAGAAAGTTTACTTGGGCGAACACTCTGCCCAATCCAACTTTTGAGAAGTTGGATCGGATTCTTACTAGTGTGCAATGGGAGCATAACTTCCCACTAGTGACAGCTATAGCGATGACGAGAGCGATTTCCGATCATACTCCATTGCTTGTTGACTCTGGGGAAGCAACGCATGCGGGTCACAAGAATATATTCTCCTTTGAGTTAGCATGGTTTGAGAGAGAAGGCTTTGTGGATCTCATAGCTAGAGAATGGGCTAGGGACACAGGGGGAAGATCGTATGTTGATAGATGGCAAAATAAGATCAGACACTTGAGGCAGTTCCTACGGGGATGGGCAAAAAATGAGAGCGGAATTTATAAGATGGAGAAAGAAAGGCTTCTCAATCTTATAAATGATCTAGACATAAAAGCCGAATCCTCCTTGCTAAATGACAATGATAGGACATCTAAAGCTGAGGCAGAACAAAGTCTCAAACAGCTTCATAGAGAAGAGGAGTTGAAATGGGCACTTAGAGCGAAAGTGAGACAGGTAGTACAGGGTGACGACAACACACAGTTTTTCCATTTGATTGCTAATGGAAAACACAGAAAGAAAAAAAATCCTCCAACTAGAGCAAGATGAGGGTACAATTGTAGGGCACGGAAACCTAAAGTTGTACATCTCTGAATACTATAAGCAGCTTTTGGGGGCTCCTGAGGACAATTGTGTGTCTATGGATGAGCAGATGGTCGGAGATATTCCCCAGCTCGGGATGGACGAGAATGAGATATTGACCGCATCATTCACGGAGAAAGAGGTGTTTGAGGCCATATCACAAATGAAAAATAATAAGGCGCCGCGTCCGGATGGGTTTCCGGCTGAGTTCTATAAAAAATGTTGGCACATTATTAAAGGTGACTTGCTTCCGATGTTTGAAGATTTGTTTAATGGCCACCTACAACTTTTCCACTTGAACTTTGGGACAATTACATTGTTGCCAAAGAAGGAGGAGGCGGTGCGCATTGAACAATTCCGTCCCATTTGCCTGCTTAATGTGAGTTTCAAAATATTCACGAAGGTCGGGACAAATAGATTGACTCAGATTGCACATACTGTGGTGCAGCCTAGTCAGACGGCTTTCATGCTGGGCAGAAACATACTAGAGGGTGTGGTTGTCCTTCATGAAATACTACATGAAATTCACTCGAAGAAATTAGATGGGGTTATCTTCAAGGTGGATTTCGAGAAAGCTTATGATAAATTTAAATGGCCGTTCCTTCAACAAGCCTTAGGTATGAAGGGATTTGATGACTTGTGGAGGAAGCACGTTGAATCCTTTGTACAAAAAGGTAGCGTTGGAATTAAAGTTAATGATGATGTTGGTCATTACTTCCAAACGCACAAAGGTCTTCGGCAGGGAGACCCCATGTCCCCTATCCTATTTAATGTGGTTGCAGACATGTTGGCAATTCTCATAGGAAGGGCTAAAGAGGAAGGTCAGGTAGGAGGACTAGTACCACATCTAGTGGATGGTGGTGTGTCCATACTACAATACACAGATGCTACTATTTTGTTTATGGAACACGATATAGCAAAGACTAGGAATATGAAACTTATCCTTTGCTTATTTGAACAGTTGTCGTGTTTGAAGATAGATTTTCACAAGAGTGAATTGTTCTGTTTTGGGAGAGCGAAAGATGAGCAAGACGCTTATGAACAACTGTTCGGTTGTGAATTGGGAAGCCTACCGTTCAGTTATCTAGGCATACCAATTCACCATCGTAAATTAACAAACAAAGAGTGGAAGTGTATTGAGGATCGTTTCGAGAAAAAACTAAGCTGCTGGAAGGGTAAGCTTTTGTCTTATGGAGGACGACTAATATTGATTAACTCGGTTCTTACGAATATGCCTATGTTCCTTCTGTCCTTGTTTGAGATACTGGTAGGGGTACGCAAAAGGTTGGACTTTATTGATCCCGCTTTTTCTCGCAGAGTGATGAAGTTAAGAAGAAGTACAGACTCACTAGATGGGATATTATATGTAGGCCCAAGGACCAGGGAGGTTTAGGGATTGAGAATTTAGAGGTAAAGAACAGATGTATGCTCAGTAAATGGTTGTTCAGACTCTGTGGAGACAGAAGGCATGTGGGTACAAATTTTACGTAATAAGTACTTACAATCTAATACCTTGGCTTGGGTCACAGTCAGACCCAATGATTCACCATTTTGGAAAGGTTTGATGAGAATGAAATCAGCTTTTTTCCATAGAACTTAGTTTATCATTGGAAATGGTGAGTCGACGAGATTCTGGGAAGATACGTGGTTATAGCGACACAGTATCCATCTCTCTATAGTATTGTGCAGCGTACGGGGGCATACGTTGCCACAATTTTACAGTCTAATTCTCTAAATATTCAATTCCGACTAGCTTTGGTGGGTCATCGTTGGGAAGCTTGGTTACACTTAGTCAGAAGACTCATGGATCACTACTGCAGAATGCTGCTAACATGACACATCAATCAGAGACCCTTCGACAAAACTGTGTGCGATGCATCAATCGAAACGTTATGGTTCAAGCTCCGTCGCTAATGGCACGAACTGTGTGTGAAGGCGGCTCCATCAAATATGATTCAGAAAGTAGTTGCATGTGCAATCTATGGCAGATAGTTTGTTCTTATGGACTATTTGTGATTAGCGAAGATAACAGAAACGGTTACACAGATCCAGATGTGTGCGATAGTGGGCACACAGTTCATCACTACAAACTGTGTGCGATAATATAGCAGAACACAAACGATTCAGTATAACAAGATGTGTGCAAAGTACGGCATACAGTTCACTCGGATAAACTGTGTGCGCTGATACAACAGAACACAAACGATTCGGCATAACAAGATGTGTGCGACATACATCAAACAGGTGAGTAATGAGAATCGTGTGCGAACACCAGATATAACACAGACGATTGGTGCTAATAACCTGTGTCTGTTGTGGGGAAACGTTTGCTGGTATACAACTGTCAGCGATTGATGAAATCATCACCGACGGGTTTCGTAGTTTTGTCCGTGTGTACTGTGATTTGCTCTGTCTGCACAACATCTATGCTGCCTACACAAACGGTTGCACAGATCAAGATGTGTGCGGCAGACGGCATACCGTGCGCTCGGATGAAATGTGCGAGCCAAAATAACACAAACAATTGGGCGTAACAAGATGTGTGTGATGCCCAGCAAACAGGTCAGTAATCTAAATTGTGTGGAAAGACAGAAAATAACACAGACATGTAATAACACAGACGATTCGTGGTAATAAGCACCTGATTCAGAAAGTGATAGCACAAATTATCGTTCGCACTCCTACATAATCGACTAAAGAACATAATAGCGACATTACATATCAGCAAGGTTCAGAAAACAGCAAAATGGAAACAGCTACTCGTCGTCGTTGTTGCGGGGCTGGCCTGTTGTTTCGCCTTAGTAGAAATATCTTCTGCACTCATGCAACATCCTCTCTATGGAAGTAGGATCCGCTTTCGGGTTGGCATTGACCATGTTCTTGAACGCTTCATAGGCCCAGACTTTCCTCTGCTCATACCCCATCACGGTAGCTCCGGTATCAGGGACAATCCCGTCCATGGCCAACTGCATGCGTACGGCCCTCTTACGACAGAGATATTCAAAGCGGTGGTAAACAACATAGCCAAGAGTTGCGCGCTGTGCTAGAGCAGTAGGAGACTGCAGTAAGGAGGCTGCTGCCCTTACCGAGGCCAAGTCCACGCGAGGCGGCAAGACAACGGCGGACTGGTCGGCGCGTGATGCTCTTTCAAAGGCCACAGCCGCGCGTTCCGCATACAGAATCGCGCTTGCCAGCGACCGATCTGAAATAACCTTCAGCTCTTCCTCTTTATCCGCCAAGGCCTCCGGACCCTCAGCAGCGCATACCGCCGCCAAGGCCTCCGGGCCCTCAACAGCGCGTACCTGCCTCAACCGCGCGCTCCTCCGCAACGGGGTCTCAGCAGCGCGTACCGCTGCCAAGGCCTCCGGACCCTCAGCAGCGCATACCTGCCTCAACCGCGCGCTCCTCCGCAGCGGGGTCCTCCGCGCGGATGACATGTCTAATGTTGAGGATTTTGTGGAGGCGAGGACAGTGGGGAGAAGAAGGACAGATTTGGGGGGTGCGAGTGGGGAAAGAGACGGTGGAGAGCGAAGAGTGGTGATATTAATTTATGACCCTATACACGATTGCATACAGTTGCTATATGTGTTCCGTGTGCTATTATGTGTGCACGGAAAATAACTCAAAAACTGTGAAAATGCTTCCCGCGCAAGCACACGTGCCAGCCATAGCGGTAAATTATAAAATCCCCAACCCCCTTGGCATCAGCTAGCTAAAAATGACCACAGCAATGCCCGGCGGCGGCGAGTCAATGATCCCCTAACTAGTTGCCACACACACCATCAAACCCCCAATGGCCGACGACAGGATGGAGTTGGGCGACGGCGGAATCGAGGCTGCGTGCGCGATGGTCGGCTTGAGGATCGACGGCCATGCCGCTACCTCTCCCGACGACAGCCAGAGGAGGCAGGAATCACGACATGAGCAAGCCAAGAAGTTAGCCAGGGTCGTCTTGAAAGCAACTAGCGATCGCCAGTGGGCGATATTGCGGGCTCGGCGCAGAGTGTGCCGGATGGTGCGGGCGGCGGAGGAGGAACCGCGACGCCGCAAGGACAACTGTGTCAGTGGCTGCCGCACGAGGCGCAGGCTTATGTCCCAGATGGAGGAGGACGCAGCTCCGGATGCCGGGGGAGGACAAGCGGCCGTTGCTTAAGAATTGGCGATGGTCAGGGTCTCGTCGGCCGCCGTCGTCGAGGCTGACCCTACCTTGGTCGATCAAGGTGTAGGTCATCGACTTGGCGACCTCCCGTCCTCCTGAGCCAAGGAACGACACAATATCGATGGACGATGGCAGTTGTGCGTGCTGGGTCGGCGTTAGGAGAGTAGCACTTTTGTGCGCGCGCAGTTCATATGTATTATATTGATGTAAAATTAATAGCGAGCTAATGTTTTGTAAATTACTCCACCAACTATGCACTGTACCAATTTGAGCATGTAAATGCTCGATTGAATTGCTAATGCCTGATTTGTGCTTGCACTGTGGACACTATGGTTGCGTTCGTCGGTGGCAGCCGGCTGCGACAAGCGTCATCGAGCTCGATGATTTGGTCGGGCCGAGGTCGAGAACGAGCAAGTATACAACAATGCGAATGAGGAAGAAGGGGGAGAGGGTCGGGGACTCGCGGTAGAGGGTCCTCGTAGGAAACGGTTCGTAAACATGAACCGTGTGTGATTACTGCCATTAAAGAATTTAGTGCATGTACGAACTAAAATCCCAACTACTGTACACGGGTGTGATGGGAGAAGTTTGGATTGCCATTCGATCGCGGTCCATCCTATGGTGCACATGCGCGATCCGTGTGGTTGGTGTTCTGGCCAATCAGAACACACCGCAGAATGGGGTGAACACACACGGCATTCGCAAAGTAACTGTTTGCCAAAACAAATCACAAAGTTTCAAGGGAAACCCATATTTCCTTGGTCGTTTCTCCATTATTATTTTTCTACTATCAACATACCCACTAGAATGCAACGTGTCAAAAATTCACATTCTTTCAGGCTCGTTTACCATATTTAGTCTTTTTCGTGTACTTTTCTAGGCATTTACTGCTTATAATTCAAGTTCGAACGTTTTATACATGAAAAGGTATTCAAAACATGTTATCTCGTGTGGTGCCCAGGCATGACCTCAATATGATCCGGTAGAAAATTGAGGAGGTATGGATAATGTCGTGATACACTCTTCATAAACCGGACCATCACCTATGGAGTTTCATGGTTCGGGGAGCGAAATCACCATGTTTTCAAGGGGAACCCATATTTCCTTGGTCCTTTCGACTATATTTTTATTATACGATCAACATACCCACTAGAATGCACCATGTCCAGATTTCGCAATTTCCACGGTCATTTGTCGTATTTGGTCCCTTTTGTGTACTTTCTAGGTCATTTGTGTTTATAATTCAGGTTAGAACGTTCTGTATATGAAAAGGCGTTCAAAAAGGACTCAAAAATTCGTAATTGTGTCATTGGATAAGTTTTCATGTATTTTATAGGAAACTAATACAATTTTAGAGGATATGTGTGGGGAGAGGCAACCAGAGATGTGTCGTTTATTTGTTTTGGAACTGTAGAAAAAATGGAAAACATGCCTGAAGAACATGTTATCTCGTGTGGTGCCCGGGCATGACCTCAATATGATTCGGTAAAAATTTGAGGAGGTATGGATAATGTCGTGATAGACACTCTTCATAAACCGGACCATCACCTATGGAGTTTCATTGTTCGGGGAGCGAAAATCGCCATGTTTTCAAGGGGAACCCATACTTTTTCCTTGGTCCTTTCAACTAGATTTTTATTATATGATCAACATACCCACTAGAACGCACCAAGTCCAGATTTCGCAATTTCCACGCTCATTTGTCGTATTTGGTCCCTTTTGTGTAGTTTCTAGGTCATTTGTATTTATAATTCAGGTTAGAACGTTCTGTATATGAAAAGGCGTTCAAAAAGGACTCGAAAATTCGTAATTCTGTCGTTGGATAAGTTTTCATGTATTTTATAGGAAACTAATACAATATTAGAGGATATGTGTGGGGAGAGGCAACCAGAGATGTGTCGTTTATTTGTTTTGGAACTATAGAAAAAATGGAAAACATGCCTGAAGAACATGTTATCTCGTGTGGTGCCCGGGCATGACCTCAATATGATTCGGTAAAAATTTGAGGAGGTATGGATAATGTCGTGATAGACACTCTTCATAAACCGGACCATCACCTATGGAGTTTCATTGTTCGGGGAGCGAAAATCGCCATGTTTTCAAGGGGAACCCATACTTTTTCCTTGGTCCTTTCAACTAGATTTATTTTATGCAATCAACATACGCACTAGAATGCACCATGTCCAAATTTTACAATTTCCAGGCCCGTTTATCGTATTAGGTCCCATTTTATGTACTTTGTAGGTCCTGTGTGCTTATAATTCAGGTTAGAACGTTATGTACATGAAATGGCGTTCAAAAAGGACTCGAAAATTCGTAATTGTGTCGTTGAATAAGTTTTCATGTATTTTATAGGAAACTAATACAATTTTAAAGGATATGTGTGGGAAGAGGCAACCAGAGATGTGTCGTTTATTTATTTTGTAACTCTACAAAAATGGAAAACATGCCTCAAGAACATGTTATCTCGTGTGGTGCCCGGGCATGACCTCAATATGATTCGGTAAAAAATTGAGAAGGTATGGATAATGTCGTGACAGACACTCTTCATAAACCGGACCATCACCTATGGAGTTTCATGGTTCGGGAGCGAAAATCGCCATGTTTTCAAGGGGAACCCATATTTTTCCTTGGTCCTTTCAACTAAATTTATTTTATACGATCAACATGTCCACTAGAATGCACCATGTCCAAATTTCACAATATTCATGCTCGTTTATCGTATTTGGTCCCTTTTGTGTACTTTCTAGGTCCTTTGTGCTTATAATCTAGGTTAGAACGTTTTGCACATGAAAAGGCGTTCAAAAAGGACTAGGAAATTCATAATTGTGTCGTTGAATAAGTTTTCATGTATTTAATAGGAAACTAATACAGTTTTAAAGGATATATATGTGTGGGAAGAGGCAACCATAGATGTGTCGTTTATTTATTTTGTATCTCTAGAAAAATGGAAAACATGCTTGAAGAACATGTTATCTCGTGTGGTGCCTGGGCATGACCTCAATATGATTTGGTAAAAAATTGAGGAGGTATGGATAATGTCGTGATAGACACTCTTCATAAACCGGACCATCACCTATGGAGTTTCATGGTTCCGGGAGCGAAAATCGCCATGTTTTCAAGGGGAACCCATATTTTCTTGGTCCTTTCAACTTGATTTATTTTCTACGATCAACATACCCACTAGAATGCACCATATCCAAATTTCACAATTTTCAGGCTCGTTTATCATATTTAGTCCTTTTTGTGTATTTTCTAGGCCTTTTGTGTTTTTAATACATCTTTAATGGCAAATGTTTTCTTACAACAAACCGTTTGCAAGGCGTCCGATGGCACGAGAGAGAGAGAAGACTTGAATTTTTTCCGACGCGGGATCACCAATTTTCTCTTTTCTCGCACACGGGTATTTGATGCACTTCGTCTGTGTTGCGTGTTCCCCCCCGTAAGGTTCGAGTTTCGACGCCAAATTTTCAATAGGCGCGCGATTTCAATAGTTATTCCTGCCACCCCATATCAACCCATCACATTCCCCCTATCCCCACCGCCCCTCCCTCCCCCTGCTCTAACTGCAGCCCAAACCGCCGCCGCCGCC
The DNA here is from genome assembly GCA_039707655.1 of Elymus sibiricus. Lineage (NCBI taxonomy): Eukaryota > Viridiplantae > Streptophyta > Magnoliopsida > Poales > Poaceae > Elymus > Elymus sibiricus. Next base: position 40,087,920 of record CM077665.1, on the reverse strand, counting down.
GCAACCAAATCTATGTTCTGCACCAGTCTCACTCGTCGATCTAGTGAGGTAACCTCCGATCTCCATCACCGCCCCGGCCCGATAGCTCAGATGGAGCATGCGAACCACCCTCACGCCTCCACATCCCCACCCCCTATCGCTGAGCATCCCCGCGTAAGCCCAACCGCATATCACGCGGAGGTCGAGGGGCTGGTCATGGTGGTCGATGACGCGGTGAACGCTATGCGTGCCGACCCGGAGGAACACCTCGCCGTCGCCGCCGCCAACGTGGTGCGGGCTCTGGCCTTGATGAAATCCCCAAGCAACTACCCCCCGGGACCTACCAAGTATGAACTGTCCAGTTCATTTTTACGAATACCAGTATAGCAATGTTTAACCATGTCAATTTTAGTTTCAACGGTACACGTTTAGATTGCCATGTTAGGTTTCCGTTGTTCATTTCAGTTATGCGCAGTGTGTTGTTCAAGTATGAACTATCTAGTTCAATTTTATCAATACCAGTTACAAACTTACAATGTCTATGCTAGGTTGCTGTTAATCCTACTGTAGTGAACAGTTATATCCATTATTTACGCTGTCCATTCGGTACCGTGCTACTCTTCGCAAAGAAGATATCACTGGAGATGGTGTCCTTCAATTACCATTAGATATTATTGGTGCATGTTAACCATGTTGTAGTTGACATGCCTTTCCTTATACTTACGCAGTTCCATAATGCACGACGATGTTGTTTACCGTCGAGGTTAGTCACATCCCAATATCTTATAGTACTTTACATCATTTGTTCAGTTGTAGTTTAGCTTCTAACATTTACTTGTTGCTTGTAGGTACATATGTTAGCGGTACTGATCCACGTTGTGACCAGCAGGAACACCTAGCCACCGACTTTGTGCGGGCTCTGGCCGAGTTGAAGTACCCCAGCAACTACCCCTCGGGATTTACCAAGTATGAACTGGCTCGTGATGTTTAAATGTGTCAATTTCTGTTTCACTGGTACAAGTTTTAATGACTATGTTAGTTTGTCTGAACTCTGAAGTTAACACATCCAGTTTAATTTCACCAATACCTGTCCCTTTGTTACCGCGCTACTCCTCGCAATGAAAATATCACCGGAGATATTGTCGTTTAGTTAACATTTGCTATTTTTGGTGGATGTTAACCCTGTTGTATTTAACACGCCTTTCTATGTGCTTATGTAGGGCTACGATGCGCGATGCTGTTGTTTACCATCGAGGTTAGTCACCTTCCATTTTCTTATAATATTTTACTTCATCTGTGCAATTGCAGCTTATGTTCTAACATTGATTTGTTGCTTGTAGGTACATATATCAGCGGTACTGATTCACGCTTCGACCCCCTTTGCATATGGGGCAATGAGATAAACATGAACAAGCATCAAGTGAGGAAACTAAGAAAAATTGTTAGGCAGAAGAGACATCTGATTGGAATTAAACTCTTTATTTATACTTTATCCAATACATCAATGAGCTTTAGGATGGTAAGTAATCTGTTGCCTTCTTTTCCAGCCCAGAACAAGTTACTCTATTAGACATGAATATCTGAAAGTTGTCTCTTTTCAGTGGTTTCCAAAGGAATTTACTCAAGATTACCTAGCAAACTACCTGACCGATGTGGAGGCAGCGAAGGTTATAGTATATAATTCATGCTACCATGATAACGGTCTAGAAGTCTTCCTGAAGGCGGTGAAGGATGGACGGGCGATCATCACAAGGGGTTGGACAAAAGTTGTGCGCACCTTTGGCTTGGAGGAGGGCACATTATGGGTATTCCACTTCTTCAACACCATCGACAGCCAAAAGCATTTACAATTCTCTCTTCACCTTTACCGCCTCTAGTACTATATATTGTGGTTCATCATATTTAATCTTCTACCGAACTATGTAACCATGGAACATGTACTGGGCTTTTGATTTATTCATTGGCTGTTGAACCATTGTAATTTGGGTATGTATTGATGGATGTGAAATCCACATTTCATAATTAAAAATTTGAAATTTCCAATTCTAATAATAAATTAACGAAAATAAGCTATTAGGTAATAAATTACAGCGCACACAACTAGAACGATTAAACCGTGTGTGATGGTGTCATATGTCACACACGATTGTTTGAATAATAGTGTGTGTGATTATTAGCTTTACAACACATGGTCGCATATTTTCCCTGTGTGGGATGCGCGCACTGTCACACACGCGTTTGCACGCCATAACTGTGTGCGCTTGCTGTTAATAGCACAAACGGTTACGAACCTGTGTGCGTGTGTAATGTACGACGATCAAGAGACGGTTGACATACGTTTCGCGTGTGTGATCCGAATAAGTATCGCACACGAATATATTTGTGCCATCGTCTCGGATGTGTGCTTGACCACACACGTAGCATCAAAGTGTGGCGTGTGGGATAGGCTACGACTTCGCATACGTTTACGTTAGGCGAATATTTAGCAGGCGCTCGCACCATCGCAGACGATGTTTCGGTGTCGTGTGGGATGACCCCACCCCTATCGCCCACACATGCAAGGCGACGGTTCGGAACTACGTCGCGGAAAGGGGTTAAAAACCGTTTGTATAGCACGTAACGGTACCAGTGGATATTCAGTTATCGGACGAGTCCGATAGGCTTCATTGGAAGCTAACCTCAAATGGAATCTTCTCAGTGAAATCGATGTATTTGAACCTTATTGATACTGGACCAATCCCCAAGTCGATGCATATTTGGAAGGTCAAAGTACCCTTACGAATCAAAGTCTTCATGTGCTTTGTTCAGAAGGAGGTGATTCTCACTAAGGATAATTTGGCAAAGAGGAATTGGGAGGGAAGTAAACGATGTAGTTTTTGTGATCATGATGAAACTATCAAACACCTTTTTCTCCAGTGTCCTCTAGCAAAAATTTTGTGGCAAACAATTCGTATAGCCTTTAATATCATTCCTCCAGATAGCATTGACACGTTGTTTGGGACGTGGCTAAATGGAGTTGACATAATCACTGCGAGGCATATTTGTATAGGAGTATGTGCTTTACTTTGGGCTATATGGAACTGTAGGAATGACATGGTTTTTAACAGACAAACACGTATAATTTTTTTGCAGGTACTTTACAGGGCATCGGCGTTGATCCGTACATGATCGTTACTCACTCCTGTGGAAACCAGGGAGCCTTTGGTTACTGGGTCTGCCCGGTGGGAGATGGTAGCTCGGGATATCTACAACAGGTTTGGATGACAGTCCAGTAATAGGATAGATGGTTACGCATCGAGTCCTATTTTTGCCGGTTGTGGCATCTTTTTCTTATGGATTTTTTTGCAGCTCCTTACGAGCGTGTTCGGAACCACAGACTATTATATTGCTTTCTTTAATAAAGGGGTCGTATGCATCGTATTGATACAGAGGCCGGAGGTAATCCTCCTTTTCTAAAAAAACAGATTGGATCTCACTCTCGAGGTTTCAGTCCTCGCTAGTGGCGAAGCCAGCTCGGCTGGTGAGCCGGGGCAAAGTAGACGGCGCTCGTGTCTGCCAGTTTTTTGCCCCTACAAAATGGTGATTAACTCTCTATTTACTGCTAGTTTTGAAACATGAATGCATGACAGAGCCCGGAGAGCTGCCCCGGCTAGCCGGGAGGTGGCTCTGCCACTGGTCCTCGCTATGAGTTAGTGCATCACTAGTCTTGATCCCGTGCATTCGCACAGGCCATATATATCATAATCTTTTGCAAAGATAGTCCTAAATAAACCTTGAACTTATAGACAAAAACTAAATCGAACTCTGAACTTTCAATCCCGGAAATTAGCACACTGAACTCTTCAAAATCGGTCCGCAGATCTGAATCTCTAAGTATCATGCATATAATTTTTTTTAATTGTTTCTAAATGGGAAGGCATTGATAAGTCCCCAAGCAACAAAGAACCGATAAAAACAATTCTGCATCGGGTGCTCCTAGAAGTCGGTTCTACTCATCTACAAATGCATGGGACGACACATAAGTTTTTCTATAACATTCTGTTATTATTATTATGGCATTAATTTGAAACCGAGGCAAAAGATTTGCCTCATTCATTATTAAAAGGGAGAGAGTTCATAGTATTACGTCAGCTCCACATCATAGCCCGTCATTACAACAACATCAATGAAAAGGATTACTTTCGTGGCATGATAGTGCTCAGATGCCTAGCCCCTGCGGTGATCCAGGACCTGGCCTCGACCTTGATGAGCTTCAGAGTGAGGAAGGGTGGTGTGGACTTCTTTCAAAACACCCTAGCATTTCTCCCGTTTCAAAGAACCCAACAAACAAGCATGGTGAGGGAAGCCCAAGCCTTTCGGTGCGCATTATTTGGCTTCGACATATTGGACCACCAACTCTTTGTACTTCGCTTCGTTACCCACCTATTAATTTCGAGTGCACCTAGCCCCAGTTATTTCTTCACCATCCGCCAAACTTATGCGGTATGTGGGACGACTGACGTGGCTTGAGAGTGCGTCGGTATTTCCCCAAAAAGGAATGGATGATGGAGCACAGCGACGGTAAGTATTTCCCTCAGTTATGAAACCAAGGTTATTGAACCAGTAGGAGGATCACCACCACCCAATAAGCAGCACCTGCACACAAACAACAAATACTTGCAACCCGACGCGAAAGAGAGGTTGTCAATCTCTCTACGGTAAAAAGATAGATTAGGTAGTGATAGATAGGAGAGATAGATCTCTCAAGAACACAAAATAAAAAGAGCAAATAAAAAGTGCAGCAATATGTTTTTGGATTTTTGGTTTTGTAGATCTGAAAACAAAGAGGCAAAAAGATAGATCGGAAAGCAATATGTTGGAAAAGTAGACCCGGGGGGTGTAGGTTTCACTAGTGGCTTCTCTCATGAGTATAGCACACGGTGGGTGAACAAATTATTGTTGGGCAGTTGATAGAAGATCAAATAATCATGACGATATCCAAGGCGATGATCATTATATAGGCATCACGTCCAAGATAAGTAGACCGACTCCTGCCTGCATCTACCACTATTACTCCACACATCGACCGCTATCCAGCATGCATCTAGTGTATTAAGTTCATGGAAAAACGGAGTAATGCAATAAGAACGATGACATGATGTAGACAAGATCTATTCATGTAGGAATAGACCCCATCTGGTTATCCTTAATGGCAACGATACATGCGTGCCTTGCTGCCCCTTCTGTCACTCGGAAAGGACACAGCAAGATCGAACCCATCACAAAGCACCTCTTCCCATGGAAAGAAAAATTGATCTCGTTGGCCTAACTAAACCATAGATTCGAAGAATAAATACGAGACAATAAGTAATTATGCATATAAGAGATCAAAGAAGACTCAAATAATATTCATGGATACAAACTGATCATGAACTCAAAATTCATCGGATCCCAACAAACACACCGCAAAAGTTTACCTCAAATAGATCTCCAAGAGACCATTGTATTGAGAATGATAACAGAGAGAGGAAGCCATCTAGCTACTGGCTACGGACCCGTAGGTCTATGGTGGATTACTCACGCATCATCGTAGAGGCAGCTATGAAGAAGATGAACCCCTCCGTGATGGTGTTTAGATTGGATCTCAAGGTTCTGGAACTTGCGGCGGCTGGAATTGTGTTTCGTCGACTCCCCTAGGGTTTTCTGAATATTTGGGAATATATATGCGTTAGAGGCGGTGGAGGGGAGCCCCGTGGAGGGCACAACTCATCAGGGCGCGCCGGGGGCCCCCTGGAGTGCCCTGGTGGGTTGTGGCCTCCACAGCCCACCTCTCTGGCACTTCTTTGACCCACTGGGTGTCTTCTGGTCCAAAAAAATATCCAAAAAGTTTTGTCGCGATTGGACTCCGTTTGGTACTGATATTCTGTGAAGTAAAAAACAAGTAAAAACAGCAACTGGCACTTGGCACTATGTCAATAGGCTAGTCCCAAAAATGATATAAAGTTGTTATAAAATGATTGTAAAACATCCAAGAATGATAATATAACAGCATGGAACAAGCAAAAATTATAGATACGTGTTGGAAATATGCCCTAGAGGCAATAATAAAAGTAGTTATTATTATATTTCCTTGTTCATGATAATCGTTTATTATCCATGCTATAATTGTATTGATTGGAAACTCAAATACATGTGTGGGTACATAGACAACACTGTGTCCTTAGTAAGCCTCTAGTTAACTAACTCGTTGATCAAAGGATGGTAAAGGTTTCCTGACCATGGACATGAGATGTCATTTGATAACGGGATCACATCATTAGGAGAATGATGTGATGGACAAGACCCGAACTATAAACGTAGCATATGATCGTGTCAGTTTATTGCTATTGTTTTCTGCATGTCAAGTATCTGTTCCTATGACCATGAGATCATGCAACTCACTGACACCGGAGGAATACCTTGTGTGTATCAAACGTCGCAACGTAACTGGGTGACTATAAAGATGCTCTACAGGTATCTCCAAAGGTGTCGGTTGAGTTGGCATGGATCAAGACTGGGATTTGTTACTCCGTGTGACGGAGAGGTATCTCAGGGCCCACTCGGTAATACAACATCACTATAAGCCTTGCAAGCACTGTGACTAAGGTGTTAGCCACGGGATCTTGTTTTACGGAACGAGTAAAGAGACTTGCCGGTAACGAGATTGAACTAGGTATAGAGATACCGACGATCGAATCTCAGGCAAGTAACATACCGAAGAACAAAGGGAACAGCATACGGGATTAATTGAATCCTTGACATAGAGGTTCGACCGATACAGATCTTCGTAGAATATGTAGGAACCAATATGGGCATCCAGGTCCCGCTATTGGTTATTGACCGTAGAGGTGTCTCGGTCATGTCTACATAGTTCTCGAACCCGCAGGGTCTACACACTTAACGTTTGGTGACGATTGGTATAGTTGAGTTATTGTGTTGGTGACCGAAGGTTGTTCGGAGTCTCGGATAAGATCCCGGACATGACGAGGATCTCCGGAAGAGTCCGGAGGTAAAGATTGATATATGTGATAATAGTGTTTTGATCTCCGGAAGGGTTCCGGAATTCACCGGAAGGGGTTCCGGATGTTCACCGAAGTGTTCGGGTGCAGCAACACTTTATATGGGCCAAAGGGGTATAGGCCACGAGGTATTGGAAAGTGCAAAAAGGAGTTTTGCTGCTGCCTTAAGCAGTAAGGCAGTACTGCCGCTTAGGCGGTACTACCGCTTGTGTGAAGCGGTACTACCGCTCAAGCGGTACTACCGCTTGGATGAAGCGGTACTACCGCTCAAGCGGTACTACCGCTCAAGCGGTACTACCGCTCCCGAGCGGTACTACCGCTTGTGCGCGGTGCTGCAGGGATCCGAGTTGGACTCTTTCCTTGCGGGCCAAACCGACCTTGTGCGGGCAAAACCGACCTCGTAGAGGTTTTTCCTCCAAGTTTAGACCCCAGGGCTCAACATATAAATAGAGGGGCAGGGCTAGCACACGGGACACATCAGGATTTCCCAAGCCGTGTGCTGGCAACCCTAGCCCTCTAGTTCCTCCGTCATAATCTCCATAGTGCTTGGCGAAGCCCTGCTGAGATTGTTCCTCACCGCCATCACCACGCCGTCGTGCTGCTGGAACTCATCTACTACTTCATCATCGCTCGCTGGATCGAGGAGGTGAAGGCGTCATCAAGCCGTACGTGTGTTGAACGCGGAGGTGCCGTCCGTTCGGCACTAGATCGGAAGGATCGTAATTGGATCGCGGGACGCTCGGCGATTTGGATCGCGAAGACGTTCGACTACATCAACCGCGTTTCTTAACGCTTCCGCTTAGCGATCTACAAGGGTATGTAGATACAATCTCCCTCTCGTAGATGCTCATCACCATGGATAGGTCTTGCGTGTGCGTAGGAAATTTTTTGTTTCCCATGCAACGTTCCCCAACAGTGGCATCTGAGCTAGGTCTATGCGTAGATGAAATCTCGAGTAGAACACAAAGGAGTTGTGGGTGTGGGTGTATACATATTGCTTGCCGTTACTAGTTAATACTTGATTCGGCGGTATTGTGAGATGAAGCGGCCTGGACCGACATTACGCGTACGCTTATGCGAGACTGGTTTCACCGCTGCGTGCACTTGTTGCATAAAGGTGACTGGCGGGTGTCTGTCTCTCTCACTTTAGTTGAATCGGTTCAATGAAGAGGGTTCTTTTAGAAGATCAAAAAGCAATCACTACACCACGTTGTGGTTTTGCGTAGGTAAGAATCGTTCTTGCTAGATACCCATAGCAGCCACGTAAAACTTGCAACAACAATTAGAGGACGTCTAACTTGTTTTTGCAGGGTTTGTTGTGATGTGATATGGCCAATTACATGATGAGTTATATGTGATGTATGAGATGATCATGTGTTGTATAGAATATCACGACTTGCATGTCGATGAGTACGGCAACTGGCAGGAGCCATAGAGTTGTCTTTAATTATTTTCGCCGTTTTGCTTTACTTTATCGCTATGAGTTAGCAATAGTCGTGGAAGCAACAGTCGGCGCGAGAACCTCATGGCGACACGTTGATGGAGATCAAGATGATGGAGATCATGGTGTCATGCCGGTGACGATGGAGATCATGCCGGTGCTTTGGAGATGGAGATCAAAAGCACAAGTTCATGGCCATATCATGTCACTTATGATTTGCATGTGATGTTAATCCTTTTATGCATCTTATTTTGCTTAGGACGACGGTAGCATTATAAGGTGATCCCTCACTTAAATTTCAAGATAAAATTGTGTTCTCCCCGAGTGTGCACCGTTGCGAAAGTTCGTCGTTTCGAGACACCACGTGATGATCGGGTGTGATAGACTCTACGTTCGCATACAACGGGTGCAAGCCAGTGTTGCACGTGCGGAACACTCGGGTTAAACTTGACGAGCCTAGCATGTACAGACATGGCCTCGGAACACAAGAGACCAAAACATCGAACATGAGTCATATAGTAGATATGATCAACATGGAGATGTTCACCATTGAAACCACCTCAACTCACGTGATGATCGGACTTGAGTTGGTTGATTTGGATCATGTGACACTCGAATGACCGGAGGGATGTCAATTTGAGTGGGAGTTTTTTGATTAACTAAACTCATTATCTTGAACAATAGTCTAAGTTGTCTTTGCACTATTTATGTTGTAGATCATGGCTCGCGCAGTAGCACCCCTGAATTTTAATGCGTTCCTAGAGAAAGCAAAGTTGAAAGATGATGGAAGTAACTTTGTGGACTGGGCCCGTAATCTAAGGATTATCCTTACGGCTTCCCAGAAGGCTTATGTCCTAGATGCACCGCTTGGTGATCCACCCGCTCCAGTTGAGTCTCCAGACGTTGTGAACGCCTGGCAGGCTCGTTCTGATGATTACTCAATAGTTCAATGTGCAATGTTGTATGGCTTAGAACCGGGACTTCAAAGACGTTTTGAACGTCATGGAGCATATGATATGTTCTAGGAGTTGAAGTTTATCTTTCAGAAGAATGCCCGGATCGAGAGGTATGATACCTCCGATAAGTTCTATGCTTGCAAGATGGAGGAGAACGGGTCTGTCAGTGATCACATACTCAGAATGTCTGGGTACTCTACCCGTCTGGCTGAGTTGGGGATGCCCCTTCCGCCAGAGGCTATCACTGACAGAGTTCTTCAATCATTGCCACCTAGCTACAAGAGCTTCGTGTTGAACTATAACATGCACGGGATGAACAAGTCAGTCGCCGAGCTGTTTGCAATGTTGAAAGTCGCTGAGTCTGAGATTCAGAAGGAGCATCAAGTGTTGATGGTCAATAAAACCACTAGTTTCAAGAAGAATGGCAAGGGTAAGAAGGGTAACTCCAAGAAGAGTGGCAAAGCAGTTGCCCCTCCCGTGAAGAAACCCAAGGCTGGACCCAAGCCAGAAACTGAGTGCTTTCATTGCAAGGGAACTGGTCACTGGAAGCGGAACTGCCCCAAGTATTTGGCTGACAAGAAGGCGGCCAACAACAAACAAGGTATATATGATATACATGTTATTGATGTGTACCTTACCAACTCTCGTTGTAGTGCCTGGGTATTTGATACCGGTGCGGTTGCTCACATTTGCAACTCAAAACAGGAACTGCGGAATAGACGGAGGCTGGCAAAGGACGAAGTGACGATGCGCGTGGGAAATAGTTCCAAGGTTGATGTGATCGCCGTCGGCACGCTCGCTCTTCGATTACCATCGGGATTAGTGATGAACCTGAATAATTGTTATTTAGTGCCTGCGTTAAGCATGAACATTATATCTGGATCTTGTTTATTGCGAGACAGTTACTCATTTAAATCTGAGAATAATGGTTGTTCTATTTATATGAGTAATATCTTTTATGGTAATGCACCCAATGTGAGGGGTTTATTCTTATTGAATCTCGATAGTGATGATACACATGTTCATAACATTGATGCTAAAAGATGTAGGATTGATAATGATAATACCACTTTCTTGTGGCACTGCCGTTTAGGTCATATTGGCGTAAAACGCATGAAGAAGCTCCATGCTGATGGACTTTTGGAGTCACTTGATTTTGAATCACTTGACACATGTGAGCCATGCCTCATGGGCAAGATGACTAAGACGCCGTTCTCTGGTACGATGGAACGGGCAAGTGACTTGTTGGAAATCATACATACTGATGTGTGCGGTCCGATGAGCATTGAGGCGCGCGGTGGTTATCGTTACTTTCTCACCTTCACTGATGACTTAAGTAGATATGGGTATATTTACTTAATGAAACACAAGTCTGAAACGTTTGAAAAGTTCAAACAATTTCAGAGTGAAGTTGAGATTCATCGTAACAAGAAGATTAAATTCCTACGATCGGATCGAGGAGGAGAATATCTGAGTTTTGAGTTTGGCAGCCACTTAAGACAGTGTGGAATTGTTTCACAATTGACACCGCCTGGAACACCACAGCGTAATGGTGTGTCCGAACGTCGTAATCGAACCTTATTGGATATGGTGCGATCTATGATGTCTCTTGCTGATTTGCCACTATCGTTTTGGGGTTATGCATTAGAGACAGCTGCATTCACTTTAAATAGGGCACCATCGAAATCCGTTGAGACGACGCCATATGAACTATGGTTTGGCAAGAAGCCAAAGATGTCGTTTCTTAAAGTTTGGGGATGTGATGCTTATGTCAAAAAGCTTCAGCCTGAAAAGCTGGAACCCAAAGCGGAGAAATGCGTCTTCATAGGATATCCAAAAGAGACAGTTGGGTATACCTTCTATCTCAGATCCGAAGGCAAAGTGTTTGTCGCTAAAAACGGAACATTTCTTGAGAAAGAGTTTCTCTCGAAAGAATTGAGTGGGAGGAAGATAGAACTTGATGAGGTTATTGAACCTTTACTTCAACCAGAGAGTAGCGCAGCGCAGAAAGATGTTTCTGTAGAGCCTACATCAGTTGAAGAGGAAGTTCATGATGAAGATCATGAAGCTTCGGATCAAGTTGCTATCAAACCTCGTAGGTCGACAAGGACGCGTACTGCTCCTGAGTGGTATGGCAACCCTGTCTTAGAGGTCATGTTGTTGGACAACGATGAACCTACGAGCTATGGAGAAGCGATGGTGGGCCCGGATTCCGAGAAATGGTTAGAGGCCATGAAATCCGAGATGGGATGCATGTATTAAAACAAAGTGTGGACTTTGGAAGTATTACCTGAAGGGCGTAAGGCCATTCAGAACAAATGGATCTTTAAGAGGAAGACGGACGCGGACGGTAATGTCACCGTCTATAAAGCTCGACTTGTGGCAAAGGGTTTTTCACAAGTTCAAGGAGTTGACTACGATGAGACCTTCTCACCCGTAGCGATGCTTAAGTCTGTCAGAATCATGTTAGCAATAGCTGCTTTTTTCGATTATGAAATTTGGCAGATGGATGGCAAAACAGCGTTCCTTAACGGTTTCCTTAAGGAAGAGTTGTATATGATGCAACCAGAAGGTTTTGTCGATCCAGAGAATGCTGACAAAGTTTGCAAACTCCAGCGATCCATTTATGGACTGGTGCAAGCATCTCGGAGTTGGAATCTTCGCTTTGATGAGGTGATCAAGGCGTTCGGGTTTATACAAGTTTACGGAGAAGCTTGTATTTACAAGAAAGTGAGTGGGAGCTCTATAGCGTTTCTAATATTATATGTGGATGACATATTGCTGATTGGAAACAATATAGAAATGTTGGAAAGCGTGAAGGAATATTTGAACAAGAGTTTTTCAATGAAGGACCTAGGAGAAGCTGCTTTCATATTAGGCATCAAGATCTATAGAGATAGATCAAGACGTTTAATAGGACTTTCACAAAGCACATACCTTGATAAGATTTTGAAGAAGTTCAAAATGGATCAGTCCAAGAAGGGGTTCTTGCCTGTTTTGCAAGGTATGAAGTTTAGTAAGACTCAATGCCCAGTGACTGCAGAAGATAGAGAAAAGATGAGTGTCGTCCCCTATGCTTCAGCCATAGGTTCTATCATGTATGCAATGCTGTGCACAAGACCCGATGTCAGCCTTGCCATAAGTATGGCCGGAAGGTTTCAAAGTGATCCAGGAGTGGAACACTGGACGGCGGTCAAGAATATCCTGAAGTACCTGAAAAGGACTAAGGACATGTTTCTCGTTTATGGAGGTGATCAAGAGCTCGTCGTAAAGGGTTACGTCGATGCAAGCTTTGACACTGATCCGGATGACTCTAAGTCGCAAACCGGATACGTATTTATTCTTAATGGGGGTGCGGTTAGCTGGTGCAGTTCCAAGCAAAGCGTGGTAGCTGATTCTACATGCGAAGCGGAGTACATCGCTGCCTCGGAGGCGGCGAAGGAAGGTGTCTGGATGAAGGAGTTCATGACAGATCTTGGAGTAGTGCCTAGTGCACTTAACCCAATGACTCTGTTCTGTGATAATACTGGTGCCATTGCTCTAGCCAAGGAACCAAGATTTCACAAGAGGACCAGACACATAAAGCGACGTTTCAATTCCATCCGCGATTACATCAAGGAGGACAACATAAATATTTGCAAAGTACATACGGATCTGAATGTTGCAGATCCGATGACTAAACCTCTTCCAAGGGCTAAACATGAACAACACCAGAACTGCATGGGTGTTCGATTCATTACAATGTAAATCACATAGTGATGTGAACTAGATTATTGACTCTAGTGCAAGTGGGAGACTGTTGGAAATATGCCCTAGAGGCAATAATAAAAGTAGTTATTATTATATTTCCTTGTTCATGATAATCGTTTATTATCCATGCTATAATTGTATTGATTGGAAACTCAAATACATGTGTGGGTACATAGACAACACTGTGTCCTTAGTAAGCCTCTAGTTAACTAACTCGTTGATCAAAGGATGGTAAAGGTTTCCTGACCATGGACATGAGATGTCATTTGATAACGGGATCACATCATTAGGAGAATGATGTGATGGACAAGACCCGAACTATAAACGTAGCATATGATCGTGTCAGTTTATTGCTATTGTTTTCTGCATGTCAAGTATCTGTTCCTATGACCATGAGATCATGCAACTCACTGACACCGGAGGAATACCTTGTGTGTATCAAACGTCGCAACGTAACTGGGTGACTATAAAGATGCTCTACAGGTATCTCCAAAGGTGTCCGTTGAGTTGGCATGGATCAAGACTGGGATTTGTTACTCCGTGTGACGGAGAGGTATCTTAGGGCCCACTCGGTAATACAACATCACTATAAGCCTTGCAAGCAATGTGACTAAGGTGTTAGCCGCGGGATCTTGTATTACGGAATGAGTAAAGAGACTTGCCGGTAACGAGATTGAACTAGGTATAGAGATACCGACGATCGAATCTCGGGCAAGTAACATACCGAAGAACAAAGGGAACATCATACGGGATTAATTGAATCCTTGACATAGAGGTTTGACCGATACAGATCTTCGTAGAATATGTAGGAACCAATATGGGCATCCAGGTCCCGCTATTGGTTATTGACCGTAGAGGTGTCTCGGTCATGTCTACATAGTTCTCGAACCCGCAGGGTCTACACACTTAACGTTTGGTGACGATTGGTATAGTTGAGTTATTGTGTTGGTGACCGAAGGTTGTTCGGAGTCTCGGATAAGATCCCGGACATGACGAGGATCTCCGGAAGAGTCCGGAGGTAAAGATTGATATATGTGATAATAGTGTTTTGATCTCCGGAAGGGTTCCAGAATTCACCGGAAGGGGTTCCGGATGTTCACCGAAGTGTTCGGGTGCAGCAACACTTTATATGGGCCAAAGGGGTATAGCCCACGAGGTATTGGAAAGTGCAAAAAGGAGTTTTGCTGCTGCCTTAAGCAGTAAGGCAGTACTGCCGCTTAGGCGGTACTACCGCTTGTGTGAAGCGGTACTACCGCTCAAGCGGTACTACCGCTTGGATGAAGCGGTACTACCGCTCAAGCGGTACTACCGCTCCCGAGCGGTACTACCGCTTGTGCGCGGTGCTGCAGGGATCCGAGTTGGACTCTTTCCGTGCGGGCCAAACCGACCTTGTGCGGGCAAAACCGACCTGTAGAGGTTTTTCCTCCAAGTTTAGACCCCAGGGCTCAACATATAAATAGAGGGGCAGGGCTAGCACACGGGACACATCAGGATTTCCCAAGACGTGTGCCAGCAACCCTAGCCCTCTAGTTCCTCCGTCATAATCTCTGTAGTGCTTGGCGAAGCCCTGCTGAGATTGTTCCTCACCGCCATCACCACGCCGTCGTGCTGCTGGAACTCATCTACTACTTCATCATCGCTCGCTGGATCGAGGAGGTGAAGGCGTCATCAAGCCGTACGTGTGTTGAACGCGGAGGTGCCGTCCGTTCGGCACTAGATCGGAAGGATCGTGATTGGATCGCGGGACGCTCGGCGATTTGGATCGCGAAGACGTTCGACTACATCAACCGCGTTTCTTAACGCTTCCGCTTAGCGATCTACAAGGGTATGTAGATACAATCTCCCTCTCGTAGATGCTCATCACCATGGATAGGTCTTGCGTGTGCGTAGGAAATTTTTTGTTTCCCATGCAACGTTCCCCAACAATACATTGGAGACGTATCAGCGTCCCCAAGCTTAATTCCTACTCGTCCTCGAGTAGGTAAATGATAAAAATAGAATTTTTGATGTGGAATGCTGCCTAACATGTTTATCTCATATTCTTTTCTTTTGTACAGCATGGACATTGGACTTGTAAATGATTCAAAGCAATAGTCTAGTTTTAACATAATGACTTCAATACTCAAGCATGTCAACAAGCAACCATGTCTTTCAAAATATCAACACTAAAGAAAGTTATCCCTAGGCATCATGCTCGATCATTGATCCATTCATGAAACACACTCAAATATTTGCTATGCCCAATGCTCAAGTACGATCATAGTGCCCCCTAGTTGGTGCTTTATAACAGAAGATGGAGACTCAAAGTAAAAAATAAAAATTGCATAAAGTAAATAGATAGGCCCTTCACAGAGGGAAGTAGGGATTTGTAGAGGTGCCAGAGCTCAAAGTTTTAAATTGAGAGAGAGAAATATTTTGGGTGGCATGCTTTTCCTGTCAACGAAAATGACAAAATAGCTCACAATACTTTCCATGCTAGATATATCATAGGCGGTTCCCAAACAAAAATAAAAGTTTATTCCTTTTTCCACCAAACTTTTACTTTCCATGGCGGGCCGTATCCACGGTTGCCTTCCATACCAACACTTTTCAAGGAATTTATTATTTGACAACATAAAGAAAATATTTTTTCTTTTTCATTTCGGGAATGGGCATCCCTATTACCGTCGCACTCTCGTGCAATGACAAGTGGATAAACACTCATGTTGAGAATAACACATCTAGCATGGAAAAATATTGGACACTCCCCACCTTTTCATGAGCGGTACGAGCACACAAAAGAGAAAATTTATTTTGAAAATTTAGAGATGGCACATACAAATTTGCTTGGAACGGCATGGAAATACCGCATATAGGTAGGTATGGTGGACTCATAAGTCAAAACTTGGTTTAAGGATTTTGGATGCACAAGTAGTATTTGTACTTAGTACAAAATGGTGGCTAGCAAATAGATTGAGAAGCAACCAAACCAAGAAACAAAAAATCACATAAGCGAGCATTGAGCATAACTAACACCGAATAATGCACCATAAGTAGGATGTAACTTCATTGCATAACTATTGACTTTCGTACTTGCATAGGGAATCACAAACCTTAACACCAATATTCCTACTAAAGCATAATTACTCACTAACATGACTCACATATTACTATCATCATGTTTCAAAACTATTACAAGGAATCAAGTTTAATTTGCCCAATGATCTTCATGAAAGTTTTTATTATATCCTCATTGGATATCTATCACTTAGGGACTAGTTTCATATATTACCATTGCTTTTTTGACAAGCTCAAACAAATTTAAGTGAAGCATATGACCATAAAGATTTCATCTCTCAAAAAGGTATAAGTGAAGCATGAGAGGATTTTTTCAAAATTTACTAACTCTCAACTTAATCTAAGTGAAGCATGAGAGTATTTCTACAAAAAATTCCAAGCACACCGTGCTCAAAAAGATATAAATGAAGCACTAGAGCAATCCTATAGCTCAAAAAGTTTAAGTGAAGCATATAGAGCAATTTTAACAAATCATAGCATAATTTTAGCTCTCTGAAATAGGTGTGTCCATCAAGGATACAAGTGACAAACTAACAAGCAAAGCAAGCAAAGACTCAAATGATACAAGACGCTCCAAGCAAAAATCATGATATGTGACGAATAAAAATATAGCTCCAAGTAAAATACCGATGGTTGTTAGAAGAAAGAGGGGATGCCACTCGGGGGCATCCCCAAGCTTAGTTGCTTGTTTCTCTTTGGATATATCTTGGGGGTGCTGTAGCATCCCCAAGCTTAGGCTCTTTTCACTCCTTATTCCTTCATCCATCGTGATCTCACCCAAAACTTGAAAACTTCAATCACACAAAACTCAACAAAATCTTCGTGAGATCCGCTAGTATAACAAAGCAAATCACTGATAACCCACAAGTATAGGGGATCGCAACAGTTTTCGAGGGTAGAGTATTCAACCCAAATTTATTGATTCGACACAAGGGGAGCCAAAGAATATTCTCGAGTATTAGCAGCTGAGTTGTCAATTCAACCACACCTGAAAGACTTAGTATCTGCAGCAATGTATTCAGTAGCAAAGCAGTATGGAAGTAAAGGTAACAATGTCAAAGTGACAGTAGCAGTTTTGTAGTGATTGTAACAGTAGCAACGGAAAAGTAACTTAGCAAAGATCAATATGTGAAAAGCTCGTAGGCAATGGATCAGTGATGGATAATTATGTCGGATGGCATTCATCATGCAATGGTTATAACATAGGGTGACACAGAACTAGCTCCAATTCATCAATGTAATATAGGCATGTATTCCATATATAGTCATACGTGCTTATGGAAAAGAACTTGCATGACATATTTTGTCCTACCCTCCCGTGGCAGCGGGGTCCTAATGGAAACTAAGGGATATTAAGGCCTCCTTTTAATAGAAAACCGGACCAAAGCATTAAAACTTAGTGGATACATGAACTCCTCAAACTACGGTAATCACCGGAAAGAATCCCAGTTATTGTCACCCTAGGGGATGCGGATCATAACTCGTAATACGTGTCTACAACGTGCAAGATAAGATCAAGAACACATATATATTCATGAAAACATAATAGGTTTAGATCTGAAATCATGGCACTCGGTCCCTAGTGATAAGCATTAAGCATAGCAAAGTCATAGCAACATCAATCTCAGAACATAGTGGATACTAGGGATCAAACCCTAACAAAACTAACTCGATTACATGGTAAATCTCATCCAACCCATGACCGTCCAGCAAGCCTACGATGGGATTACTCACGAACGGCGGAGAGCATCATGAAATTGGTGATGAAGGATGGTTGGTGATGACGACGACGTCGATTTCCCCTCTCCGGAGCCCAAAACGGACCCTAGATCTGCCCCCCCGAGGAAGAATAGGAGGTGGCGGCGGCTCCGTATCGTAAAACGCGATGAACTCTTCTCCTTGATTTTTTTCTCCCCGAATAGGAATATATAGAGTTGGAGTTGAGGTCGTAGGAGCTCCAGGGGGCCCACAAGACAGGGGGCGCGCCCTTGGGGGGGGGGGGCGCCCCCCTGGCTTGTGACCAGGTGGTGGACTCCCTCCGGTTGATTCTTTCGCCAGTATTTTTTATTAATTCCAAAAACATTCTTCGTAAATTTTCAGGTCAATCCGAGAACTTTTATTTCTGCACAAAAATAACACCAAGGCAATTCTGCTGAAAACAGCGCCAGTCCGGGTTAGTTCCATTCAAATCATGCAAATTAGAGTCCAAAACAAGGGCAAAAGAGTTTGGAAAAGTAGATACGATGGAGACGTATCAACTCCCCCAAGCTTAACCCATTGCTTGTCCTCAAGCAATTCAGTTGACAAACTGAAAGTGATAAAGAAAAACTTTTACAAACTCTGTTTGATCTTGCTGTTGTTAATAAGTCTAACTTTGTTCAGGTTTTCAGCAAAGATTATAGACTAACCACATTCACAATAACATTTAGGTCTCACATTTACTCATATCAATGGCATAACCAACTAGCGAGTAATGATAATAAGTCTCGGATGACAACAATTTTATCAAAACAATCATGATACAATATGCTATAATGGTATCTCGCTAGCCCTTTCTGAGACCGCAAAACATAAGTGCAGAGCACCTCTGAAGAACAAGGACTGACTAGACATTGTAATTCATGGTAAAAGAGATCCAGTCACAATCATACTCAATATCAATTAAATAACAAAGCATACAAATGACGGTGGTGCTCTCTAACTGGTGCCTTTTATAAGAGGAGGATGACTCAACAGTAAAGTAAAATAGATAGGCCCTTCGCAGAGGGAAGCATTTATTATAGAGGTGCCAGAGCTCGAGCTTTTAAAAACAGGGATGAATAATAATTTTGAGCGGTATGCTTTCATTATCAACATAACAACTAAGAGATCTCGGTATCTTCCATGCTAGATACGTCATAGGCGGTTCCCAAATAGAATAGTAAAGTTTTTACTCCCCCTCTACCAATCAATCACACTCCACGGCGGGCCGAATCCACGGGTACCGTCCATACAAACAACAATCCTGGGGGAGTTTTGTTTCATTATATTTTGATTTGATTTTTTGGCATGGAACTGGGCATCCCGAATACCAGCCACTTTCTCGTGAATGATAGTGAATCAACACGTTTCGTGAGAATAACCCACCTAGCATGGAGGATACTGACAGCCCCTAGTCACTACATGAGCGATTCGGGCATACAAAACAGGGTATTATTTGAAGGTTTAGAGTTTGGCACATGCAAATTTACTTGGAACGGCAGGTAAATACCGCATATAGGTAGGTATGGTGGACTCATATGGAACAACTTTGGGTTTATGGAAATGGATGCACAAGCAGTATTCCCGCTTAGTACAAGTGAAGGCTAGCGAAAGACTGGGAAGCGACCAACTAGAGAGCGACAACAGTCATAAACATGCTTTGAGATTAACCAAGATTGAATGCAAGCATGAGTAGGATATAAATCACCATGAACATAAACATCGTGGAGGCTATGTTGGTTTTGTTTCAACTACATGCGTGAACATGTGCCAAGTCAAGCCACTTGAATCATTCAGAGGAGGATACCATCCTATCATACTACATCACAACCATTTTAAAATGCATGTTGGCACTCAAGACAAACCATTATACACTCTTAGCTAATTAAGCATGGCATGAGTAACTATAATCTCTAATTGTCATTGAAAACATGTTTCATCCATAATGAGCTGAATCCAGAATGATGAGCTAATCATATTTACAAAAACAAAATAGGTCGAGTTCATACCAGCTTTTCTCCATCTCAATCACTTCATCATATATCGTCGTTATTGCCTTTCACTTGCACGACCGAACGGTGTGAATAATAATAAGAGTGCACGTGCATTGGACTAAGATGGAATCTGCAAACAATAACTCAAAGGAGAAGGCAAGGTAATTTGGGCTCTCTGATAGATAAACAATAATGCATATGAGAGCCACTCAACATTTCATCGT
Source organism: Elymus sibiricus (assembly GCA_039707655.1). Taxonomy (NCBI): domain Eukaryota; kingdom Viridiplantae; phylum Streptophyta; class Magnoliopsida; order Poales; family Poaceae; genus Elymus; species Elymus sibiricus. The sequence continues at coordinate 40,067,742 of CM077665.1, read as the reverse complement.
GGTCTTCTCCTTACGACCCAAAGAAGAAAGGAAAACTATTTACACGGGAAAGCTCCCAACGGGAAGTACAAAGAAATAAAGAAGGAAAACTATTTACACGGGAAATATTTTTGGGTTTTCTTTTAACGATACAACTAAACAGACTAGAAGGTAAAGCTAGAACTAATTTTTTTGGATTTTCTCAAGGTTAATTAAACACACAAGAAGAAAGCGGAAAGAAGAAATAAACTACCATGGATGGTACAATGAAAAAGTATGAACACCGACTACTAAGATGAGTGTGTGAACATGAATGTAATGTCGGTGAGAAATACGTACTCCCCCAAGCTTAGGCTTTTGTCCTAAGTTGGTCTAGGGCCATGGCTGGAAATAACCATCTCCTGGATACTACGGAGCATACTGAGGGTTCCACTGGTTGGCGAGCTCCTGTGGCTCCCACTGAAAAACTGGATTCTGATACGGATCAAGGGCTGGTGCCGGCTCAGGTGCTAGGGGTTGCGACATGCCCCAATATTTATTGTTGAGGAAGTCGGTGAGGCCTGCATTCTCTCATTTTCATCTTCTTTAGAGCCCGGCTTGAAGAGCCTCTTAATAATCTCCTCATCATTTTTTCTTTTTCTGAAAAATTTCTGAAAATTTTAGTGACTCAAAATAAAGGTGAACAAAACTCAACAAAACTTATAGCAACAACTCCCACAAGTGCCTAGAGACTATATCATGCATCAAAACTACTTCGGACCATACAAATTTGACATGCAAGCTCAAGAACAAGGTCACCCCAGCAGCAAAAAATTGCAATATATAAAGCACTAGAACAAAAACTAATTGGACCATTGGAGGAGTCACATACCGAAGAACAATCCCCCAAAACCGTTTTGCAAATGGAGCTTTGAGCAAGGAGATCGAAAATGGCAGCAAGATGAGCTAGAACACGGGTTTGAGCAATGGTGGGATTTTTTCTAGAGGAAGACGAAGTGGATGGGCGCTGGAATAAGTGAGGGGGTGTTGGAAATATGCCCTAGAGGCAATAATAAATTGGTTATTATTATATTTCCTTGTTCATGATAAATCGTTTATTATCCATGCTATAATTGTATTGATTGGAAACTCAAATACATGTGTGGGTACATAGACAACACTGTGTCCCTAGTAAGCCTCTAGTTGACTAGCTCGTTGATCAAAGATGGTTAAGGTTTCCTAGCCATTGACATGAGATGTCATTTGATAACGGGATCACATCATTAGGAGAATGATGTGATGGACAAGACCCAAACTACGAACGTAGCATATGATCGTGTCAGTTTATTGCTATTGTTTTCTGCATGTCAAGTATCTGTTCCTTTGACCATGAGATCATGCAACTCACTGACACCGGAGGAATACCTTGTGTGTATCAAACGTCGCAACGTAACTGGGTGACTATAAAGGTGCTCTACAGGTATCTCCGAGGGTGTCTGTTGGGTTGGCATGGATCAATACTGGGATTTGTTACTCCGTGTGACGGAGAGGTATCTCAGGGCCCACTCGGTAATACAACATCACATTGAGCCTTGCAAGCAAAGTGACTAAAGAGTTAGCCACAGGATCTTGTATTACGGAACGAGTAAAGAGACTTGCCGGTAACGAGATTGAACTAGGTATAGTGATACCGACGATCGAATCTCGGGCAAGTAACATACCGAAGAACAAAGGGAACAGCATACGGGATTAACTGAATCCTTGACATAGAGGTTCGACAGATAAAGATCTTCGTAGAATATGTAGGAGCCAATATGGGCATCCAGGTCCCGCTATTGGTTATTGATCGTAGAAATGTCTCGGTCATGTCTACATAGTTCTCGAACCCGCAGGGTCTACACACTTAACGTTTGGTGACGATTAGTATAATTGAGTTATTATGTTGGTGACCGAAAGTTGTTCGGAGTCTCGGATAAGATCCCGGACATGACGAGGATCTCCGGAAGAGTCCGGAGGTAAAGATTGATATATGTGATAATAGTGTTTTGATCTCCGGAAGAGTTCCGGAGTTCACCGGAATGGGTTCCGGATGTTTACCGAAGTGTTCGGGTGCAGCAACACTTTATATGGGCCAAGGGATAAAAGCCCACGAGGTATTGGAAAGTGCAAAAGTAGTTTTGCTGCCGCGTAAGCGGTACTACCGCTTGGTGAAGCGGTACTACCGCCCGAGCGGTACTACCGCTTGTGTGAAGCGATACTACCGCCCAAGCGGTACTACCGCTTGTGAGCGGTACTACCGCTTGTGTGCGGCTGTGCACGGTTCGGCAGGGATCCGAGTTGGACTCTTTCCCTGCAGGCCAAACCGACCTTGTGCGGGCAAAACCGACCTGGAGGAGGTTTTTACTCCAAGTTTAGACCCCAAGGCTCAACATATATATAGAGGGGCAGGGCTAGCACACGGGATACATCAAGATTTCCCCAAGCCGTGTGCGGCAACCCTAACCCTCTAGTTCCTCCGTCATAATCTCCGTAGCGCTTGGCGAAGCCCTGCAGAGATTGTTCCTCACCACCATCACCACGCCGTCGTGCTGCTGGAACTCAACCACTACTTCACCATCGCTCGCTGGATCGAGGAGGTGAAGGCGTCATCAAGCCGTACGTGTGTTGAACGCGGAGGTGCCGTCCGTTCGGCGCTAGTTCGTGATCGGATCGAGGGACGACTTGCGATTTGGATCGCGGAGACGTTCGACTACATCAACCGCGTTTCTTAAATGCTTCCGCTTAGCGATCTACAAGGGTATGTAGATTCACTCTCCCTCTCGTAGATGCTCATCACCATGGATAGATCTTGTGTGTGCGTAGGAAATTTTTTGTTTCCCATGCAACGTTCCCCAACAGTGGCATCATGAGCCAGGTCTATGCGTAGATGAGATCTCGAGTAGAACACAAACGAGTTGTGGGCGTGGATGTATACATATTGCTTGCCGTTACTAGTTGATATTTGATTCGGCGGTACTGTGCGATGAAGCGGCCCGGACCGACATTACGCGTACACTTACGCGAGACAGGTTCCTTCAACTGACATGTAACTTCGTTGCATAAAGATGGCTAGCGGGTGTCTGTCTCTCTCACTTTAGTTGAATCGATTTCAATGAAGAGGGTTCTTTTAGAAGATCAAAAAGCAATCACTACACCACGTTGTGGTTTTGCGTAGGTAAGAACGGTTCTTGCAAACCCGTAGCAGCCACGTAAAATTTGCAACAACAATTAGAGGACGTCTAACTTGTTTTTGCAGGGTATGTTGTGATGTGATATGGCCAATTACATGATGAGATATATGTGATGTATGAGATGATCATGTGTTGTATAGAATATCACAACTTGCATGTCGATGAGTACGGCAACTGGCAGGAGCCATGGAGTTGTCTTTAATTATTGTATGACCTGCGTGTCAATCATTAAGCTCTATGTAATGCTTTACTTTATCGCTAAACGTTAGCAATAGTCGTGGAAGCAACAGTCGGCGCGACAACCTTATGGCGACACGTTGATGGAGATCAAGATGATGGAGATCATGGTGTCATGCCGGTGACGATGGAGATCATGCCGGTGCTTTGGAGATGGAGATCAAAAGCACAAGTTCATGGCCATATCATGTCACTTATGATTTGCATGTGATGTTAATCCTTTTATGCATCTTATTTTGCTTAGGACGACGGTAGCATTATAAGGTGATCCCTCACTTAAATTTCAAGATAAATTGTGTTCTCCCCGAGTGTGCACCGTTGCGAAAGTTCGTCGTTTCGAGACACGCCGTGATGATCGGGTGTGATAGACTCCACGTTCACATACAACGGGTGCAAGCCATGTTGCACACGCGGAACACTCGGGTTAAACTTGACGAGCCTAGCATGTACATACATGGCCTCGGAACACAAGAGACCGAAAGGTCGAACATGAGTCATATAGTAGATATGATCAACATGAAGATGTTCACCATTGAAACCACCTCGACTCACGTGATGATCGGACTTGAGTTGGTGGATTTGGATCATGTTACACTCGAATGACCGGAGGGATGTCAATTTGAGTGGGAGTTTTTAAATAATATGATTAACTAAACTCATTATCTAGAACAATAGTCTAAATTTTCTTTGCAATATTTATGTTGTAGATCATGGCTCGCGCAGTAGCACCCCTGAATTTTAATGCGTTCCTAGAGAAAGCTAAGTTGAAAGATGATGGAAGTAACTTTGTGGACTGGGCCCGTAATCTAAGGATTATCCTTACGGCTTCCCAGAAGGCTTATGTCCTTGATGCACCGCTTGGTGATCCACCCGCTCCAGTTGAGTCTCTAGACGTTGTGAACGCCTGGCAGGGTCGTTCTGATGATTACTCAATAGTTCAATGTGCAATGTTGTATGGCTTAGAACCGGGACTTCAAAGACGTTTTGAACGTCATGGAGCATATGAGATGTTCCAGGAGTTGAAGTTTATCTTTCAGAAGAATGCCCGGATCGAGAGATATGAGATCTCCGACAAATTCTATGCTTGCAAGATGGAGGAGAACGGGTCTATCAGTGATCACGTGCTCAGAATGTCTGGGTACTCCACCCGTCTGGCTGAGTTAGGGATGCCCCTGCCGCCAGAGGCTATCACTGACAGAGTTCTTCAATCATTTCCACCTAGCTAAAAGAGCTTCGTGTTGAACTATAACATGCACGGGATGAACAAGTCAGTCGCCGAGCTGTTTGCGATGCTGAAAGCCGCTGAGTCTGAAATTCAGAAGGAGCATCAAGTGTTGATGGTCAATAAAACCACTAGTTTCAAGAAAAATGGCACGGGTAAGAAGGGTAACTCCAAGAAGAGTGGCAAAGCAGTTGCTCCTCTCGTGAAGAAACCCAAGGCTGGACCCAAACCAGAAACTGTGTGTTTTCATTGCAAGGGAACTGGACACTGGAAGCGGAATTGCCCCAAGTATTTGGCTGACAAGAAGGCGGCCAACAACAAACAAGGTATATATGATATACATGTTATTGATGTGTACCTTACCAACTCTCGTTGTAGTGCCTGGGTATTTGATACCGGTGCGGTTGCTCATATTTGCAACTCAAAACAGGAACTGCGGAATAGACGGAGGCTGGCAAAGGACGAAGTGACGATGCGCGTGGTAAATGGTTCCAAGGTTGATGTGATCGCCGTCGGCACGCTCGCTCTTCGATTACCGTCGGGATTAGTGATGAACCTAAATAAGTGTTATTTGGTGCCTGCGTTAAGCATGAACATTATATCTGGATCTTGTTTATTGCGAGACGGTTACTCATTTAAATCAAAGAATAATGGTTGTTCTATTTATATGAGTAATATCTTTTATGGTCATGCACCCGATGTGAGGGGTTTATTCTTATTGAATCTCGATAGTAATGATACACATGTTCATAACATTGATGCCAAAAGATGTAGAATTGATAATGATAATACCACTTTCTTGTGGCACTGCCGTTTAGGTCATATTGGCGTAAAACGCATGAAGAAGCTCCATGCTGATGGACTTTTGGAGTCACTTGATTTTGAATCACTTGACACATGTGAGCCATGCCTCATGGGCAAGATGACTAAAACGCCGTTCTCTGGAACAATGGAACGGGCAAGTGACTTGTTGGAAATCATACATACTGATGTGTGCGGTCCGATGAGCATTGAGGCGCGCGGTGGTTATCGTTACTTTCTCACCTTCACTGATGACTTAAGTAGATATGGGTATATTTACTTAATGAAACACAAGTCTGAAACATTTGAAAAGTTCAAACAATTTCAGAGTGAAGTTGAGAATCATCGTAACAAGAAGATTAAATTCCTACGATCTGATCGAGGAGGAGAATATCTGAGTTATGAGTTTGGCAGTCACTTAAGACAGTGTGGAATTGTTTCACAATTGACACCGCCTGGAACACCACAGCGTAATGGTGTGTCTGAACGTCGTAATCGAACCCTATTGGATATGGTGCGATCTATGATGTCTCTTGCCGATTTGCCACTATCATTTTGGGGTTATGCATTAGAGACAGCTGCATTCACTTTAAATAGGGCACCATCGAAATCCGTTGAGACGACGCCATATGAACTTTGGTTTGGCAAGAAGCCAAAGCTGTCGTTTCTTAAAGTTTGGGGATGTGATGCTTATGTCAAAAAGCTTCAGCCTGAAAAGCTGGAACCCAAAGCGGAGAAATGCGTCTTCATACGATACCCAAAAGAGACAGTTGGGTATACCTTCTATCTCAGATCCGAAGGCAAAGTGTTTGTCGCTAAAAACGGAACATTTCTTGAGAAAGAGTTTCTCTCGAAAGAATTGAGTGGGAGGAAGATAGAACTTGATGAGGTTGTTGAACCTTTACTTCAACCTGAGAGTAGCGCAGCGCAGAAAGTTGTTTCTGTGGAGCCTACATTAGCTGAAGAGGAAGTTAATGATGATGATCATGAAGCTTTGGATCAAGTTGCTATCGAACCTCGTAGGTCGACAAGGACGCGTACTGCTCCCGAGTGGTACGGCAACCCTGTCTTAGAGGTCATGTTGTTAGACAACGATGAACCTACGAGCTATGGAGAAGCGATAATGGGCCCGGATTCCGAGAAGTGGTTAGAGGCCATGAAATCCGAGATGGGATCCATGTATGAAAACAAAGTATGGACTTTGGAAGTATTACCTGAAGGGCGTAAGGCCATTCAGAACAAATGGATCTTTAAGAGGAAGACGGACGCGGACGGTAATGTCACCGTCTATAAAGCTCGACTTGTGGCAAAGGGTTTTTCACAAGTTCAAGGAGTTGACTACGATGAGACCTTCTCACCCGTAGCGATGCTTAAGTCCGTCAGAATCATGTTAGCAATAGCTGCCTTTTTCGATTATGAAATTTGGCAGATGGATGTCAAAACAGCGTTCCTTAACGGTTACCTTAAGGAAGAGTTGTATATGATGCAACCAGAAGGTTTTGTCGATCCAGAGAATGCTGACAAAGTTTGCAAACTCCAACGATCCATTTATGGACTGGTGCAAGCATCTCGGAGTTGGAATCTTTGTTTTGATGAGGTGATCAAAGCGTTCGAGTTTATACAAGTTTACGGAGAAGCTTGTATTTACAAGAAAGTGAGTGGGAGCTCTATAGCGTTTCTAATATTATATGTGGATGACATATTGCTGATTGGAAACAATATAGAAATGTTGGAAAGCGTGAAGGAATATTTGAACAAGAGTTTTTCGATGAAGGACCTAGGAGAAGCTGCTTTCATATTAGGCATAAAGATCTATAGAGATAGATCAAGACGCTTAAGAGGACTTTCACAAAGCACATACCTTGACAAAGTTTTGAAGAAGTTCAAAATGGATCAGTCCAAGAAGGGGTTCTTGCCTGTATTGCAAGGTGTGAAGTTGAGTAAGACTCAATGCCCAGTGACTGCAGAAGATAGAGAAAAGATGAGTGTCATCCCCTATGCTTCGGCCATAGGCTCTATCATGTATGCAATGCTGTGCACAAGACCCGATGTCAGCCTTGCCATAAGTATGGTCGGAAGGTTTCAAAGTGATCCAGGAATGGAACACTGGACGGCGGTCAAGAATATCCTGAAGTACCTGAAAAGGACTAAGGACATGTTTCTCGTTTATGGAGGTGATCAAGAGCTCGTCGTAAAGGGTTACGTCGATGCAAGCTTTGACACTGATCCGGATGACTCTAAGTCGCAAACCGGATACGTATTTATTCTTAATGGGGGTGCGGTTAGCTGGTGCAGTTCCAAGCAAAGCGTGGTAGCTGATTCTACATGCGAAGCGGAGTACATCGCAGCCTCGGAGGCGGCGAAGGAAGGTGTCTGGATGAAGGAGTTCATGACAGATCTTGGAGTAGTGCCTAGTGCACTTAACCCAATGACTCTGTTTTGTGATAATACTGGTGCCATTGCTCTAGCCAAGGAACCAAGATTTCACAAGAGGACCAGACACATAAAGCGACGTTTCAATTCCATCCGCGATTACATCAAGGAGGACGACATAAATATTTGCAAAGTACACACGGATCTAAATGTTGCAGATCCGATGACTAAACCTCTTCCAAGGGCTAAACAGGAACAACACCAGAACTGCATGGGTGTTCGATTCATTATAATGTAAATCACATAGTGATGTGAACTAGATTATTGACTCTAGTGCAAGTGGGAGACTGTTGGAAATATGCCCTAGAGGCAATAATAAATTGGTTATTATTATATTTCCTTGTTCATGATAAATCGTTTATTATCCATGCTATAATTGTATTGATTGGAAACTCAAATACATCTGTGGGTACATAGACAACACTGTGTCCCTAGTAAGCCTCTAGTTGACTAGCTCGTTGATCAAAGATGGTTAAGGTTTCCTAGCCATTGACATGAGATGTCATTTGATAATGGGATCACATCATTAGGAGAATGATGTGATGGACAAGACCCAAACTACGAACGTAGCATATGATCGTGTCAGTTTATTCCTATTGTTTTCTGCATGTCAAGTATCTGTTCCTTTGACCATGAGATCATGCAACTCACTGACACCGGAGGAATACCTTGTGTGTATCAAACGTCGCAACGTAACTGGGTGACTATAAAGGTGCTCTACAGGTATCTCCGAGGGTGTCTGTTGGGTTGGCATGGATCAAGACTGGGATTTGTTACTCCGTGTGACGGAGAGGTATCTCAGGGCCCACTCGGTAATACAACATCACATTGAGCCTTGCAAGCAAAGTGACTAAAGAGTTAGCCACAGGATCTTGTATTACGGAACGAGTAAAGAGACTTGCCGGTAACGAGATTGAACTAGGTATAGTGATACCGACGATCGAATCTCGGGCAAGTAACATACCGAAGAACAAAGGGAACAGCATACGGGATTAACTGAATCCTTGACATAGAGGTTCGACCGATAAAGATCTTCGTAGAATATGTAGGAGCCAATATGGGCATCCAGGTCCCGCTATTGGTTATTGATCGTAGAAATGTCTCGGTCATGTCTACATAGTTCTCGAACCCGCAGGGTCTACACACTTAACGTTTGGTGACGATTAGTATAATTGAGTTATTATGTTGGTGACCGAAAGTTGTTCGGAGTCTCGGATAAGATCCCGGACATGACGAGGATCTCCGGAAGAGTCCGGAGGTAAAGATTGATATATGTGATAATAGTGTTTTGATCTCCGGAAGAGTTCCGGAGTTCACCGGAATGGGTTCCGGATGTTTACCGAAGTGTTCGGGTGCAGCAACACTTTATATGGGCCAAGGGATAAAAGCCCACGAGGTATTGGAAAGTGCAAAAGTAGTTTTGCTGCCGCGTAAGCGGTACTACCGCTTGGTGAAGCGGTACTCCCGCCCGAGCGGTACTACCGCTTGTGTGAAGCGATACTACCGCCCAAGCGGTACTACCGCTTGTGAGCGGTACTACCGCTTGTGTGCGGCTGTGCACGGTTCGGCAGGGATCCGAGTTGGACTCTTTCCCTGCAGGCCAAACCGACCTTGTGCGGGCAAAACCGACCTGGAGGAGGTTTTTACTCCAAGTTTAGACCCCAAGGCTCAACATATATATATAGAGGGGCAGGGCTAGCACACGGGATACATCAAGATTTCCCCAAGCCGTGTGCGGCAACCCTAACCCTCTAGTTCCTCCGTCATAATCTCCGTAGCGCTTGGCGAAGCCCTGTAGAGATTGTTCCTCACCACCATCACCACGCCATCGTGCTGCTGGAACTCAACCACTACTTCACCATCGCTCGCTGGATCGAGGAGGTGAAGGCGTCATCAAGCCGTACGTGTGTTGAACGCGGAGGTGCCGTCCGTTCGGCGCTAGTTCGTGATCGGATCGAGGGACGACTTGCGATTTGGATCGCGGAGACGTTCGACTACATCAACCGCGTTTCTTAAACGCTTCCGCTTAGCGATCTACAAGGGTATGTAGATTCACTCTCCCTCTCGTAGATGCTCATCACCATGGATAGATCTTGTGTGTGCGTAGGAAAATTTTTGTTTCCCATGCAACGTTCCCCAACAGGGGGCCCCACGTGGGACCCACAAGCCAGGGGGGCGCGCCCATGGGGGGTGGGCACGCCCTGCAGGCTTGTGGCCTACTGGTGCAGCCCCCTGATGTGTTCTCAGTGCCAAAAATTCTTAAATATTGCAGAAAAAATCATACTACATTTTCAGGGGATTCTGAGAACTTTTATTTTCAGGTCATTTTTCTATTGCACGGGTAAAACAGAAAACAGAAAAATATTAGCATTTTTACTAAATTAAGTCTAAAGAACAGAAAGTAAAAGTTGGGTACAGAAGGTTGTGCTTTCTAAATTCATCCATCTCATGCTCATCAAAAAGAATCCATCAATAAGGTTGATCAAGTCTTATTGACAAACTTTTTTCGAATGACACGGAACCGGAGAATTTTCGAACAACACTAGGTTACCTCAATGGGGATATGCATGTCCCCAACAATAAGTATATCATATTTCTTTTTGGCGGTAGGGAGAGGAAATTCAAAGTCTCCAATAATAATCGTTGAATTTTTTTCAATGGAGTGGATACTATGAACCTGAGGTTGTTTCTTCGGAAAGTGTACCGTATGCTCATTACCATTAACATGAAAGGTGACATTGCCCTTGTTGCAATCAATAACAGCCCCTGCAGTATTCAAAAAGGGTCTACCAAGGATGATCGACATACTGTCGTCCTTGGGAATATCAAGGATAACAAAGTTCGTTAGGATAGTAACATTTGCAACTATGACAGGCACATCCTCACAAATACCGATGGGTAAAGTAGTTGATTTATCAGCCATTTGCAAAGAGATTCCAGTGGGTGTCAACTTATTCAAATCAAGTCTACGATACAAAGAGAAAGGCATAACACTAACACCAGCTCCAAGGTCACATAAAGCAATTTTAACATAATTTCCTTTAATAGAGCATGGTATAGTAGGTACTCCAGGATCTCCTAGTTTCTTTGGTATTCCACCCTTAAAGGTATAATTAGCAAGCATGGTGGAAATCTCAGCTTCCGTTATCTTTCTTTTATTTGTCACAATATCTTTCATATACTAAGCATAAGGAGACATTTTCAGAATATCAGTCAAGCGCATACGCAAAAAGACAGGTCTAAGCATTTCAACAAAGTGCTCAAAAGCCTCATCATCCTTTTTCTTGGATGGCTTAGGGGGAAAAGGCATGGGTTTCTGAACCCAAGGTTCTCTTTCTTTACCATGCTTCCTAGCAACAAAGTCTCTTTTGTCATATCTTTTGTTCTTAGGTTGTGGGTTATCAAGATCAACAGTAGGTTCAATCTCCACATCATTATCATTACTAGGTTGAGCATCAACATGAACATCATCATTAATATTATCACTAGGTTCATGTTCATTACCAGATTGTGTCTCAGCATCAGAAATAGAAATATCATTTGGGTTTTCATGTGTATCTATAACAGGTTCACTAGCAGCATGCAACGTCTTATCACCATTCTTTTTCCTTTTATTACTAGAATGACTAGGTGCATCAGTATTAACTCTCTAAGAATCTTGCTCAATTCTCTTAGGATGGACCTCAGGATACAAAGGTTCCCGAGTCATTTTACCACCTCTAGTCACAACTCTAACAGAATGATCATTGTTCTTACCAATCATCTCATTAAGCAAATCATTCTGTGCCTTAAGTACTTGTTCTACTTGAGTAGTTACCATGGAAGCATGTTTACTAATAAGCTTAAGATCATTAACAGTTCTACTCATATAATCACCCAAGCGATCAAGCATGTAAGCATTATGTTTCAATTGTCTACTAACATAAGCATTGAAATTTTCTTGCTTAACAATAAAATTATCAAACTCATCCAAGCATTGGCTAGCAGACTTATTATAAGGAATATCACCTTCATCAAATCTACGGAGGGAATTTACCTCTACTACCTGTGTCGGGTTATCAAGACCATGTATTTCTTCAATAGGTGGTAGATTCTCAACATCTTCAGCTTTAATGCCTTTTTCTTTCATAGATTTCTTTGCCTCTTGCATATCTTCAGGACTGAGAAATAAAATACCTCTTTTCTTCAGAGTTGGCTTTGGAGGTATTTCGGGAATAGTCCAATCATTATCATTGCTCAATATATTATTCCATAGTAGTTCAGCTTGTTCAACAGTTCGTTCCCTGAAAAAATAACCAGCACAACTATCTAGGTGGTCCCTAGAAGCATCGGTTAGTCCATTATAAAAGATATCAAGTATTTCGTTTTTCTTGAGAGGATGATCAGGCAAAGCATTAAGTAATTGGAGAAGCCTCCCCCAAGCTTGTGTGAGACTCTCTTCTTCAATTTGCACAAAGTTAAATATTTCCTGCAAGGCAGCTTGTTTCTTATGGGCAGGAAAATACTTTTCAGAGAGGTAATAAATCATATCCTGGGGACTAGCACACAACCAGGAGCAAGAGAATTAAACCATATCTTAGCATCACCCTTTAATGAGAAAGGAAACAACTTAAGAATATAGTAATAGCGAATTTTTTCCTCATGAGTAAATAGGGTGGCTATATCATTCAATTTAGTAAGATGTGCCACAACAGTTTCAGATTCATAACCATGGAAAAGATCAGATTCAACCAAAGTAATTAACTCAGGATCGATAGAGAATTCATAATCCTTATCAGTAACAAAGATAGGTGAAGTAGCATACTTAGGATCATATTGCATTCTAGCATTCAAAGATTTTTTTTCCACTTGCATAGTAATTTCTTAAGATCATCTCTATCTTTACAAGCAAGAAAGTCCCTAGCTACCTCTCCCTCCATAACATAACCCTTAGGTATATGATACGTCTCCAATGTATCTATAATTTTTGATTGTTCCATGCTATTATATTATCTGTTTTGGATGTTTTATATGCATTAATATGCTATTTTATATTATTTTTGGGACTAACCTATTAATCTAGAGCATAGTGCCAGTTTTTGTTTTTTCCCTGTTTTTGAGTATTGCAGATAAGGAATATTAAACGGAGTCCAAATGGAATAAAATCTTCAGAATGATTTTTCTTGGACCAGAAGAAACCCAGCAGACTTGGAGATGAAGGCAGGAGACCTGCCGTGGAGTCACAAGCCACCAGGGCACGCCCTAGGGGGGGGCGCCCCCCTGGCTTGTGGCCCCACGGCAGCCCTCCTAACCCTATTCTTCGGCCTATAAATTCCCTAATATTCCCTGGATACCAAAGAGAGCCACGAAAATACTTTTCCGCCGCAGGAAGCCTCTGTTCCCGTGAGATCCAATCTTGGAGCCTTTTCCGGTAATCTGCCGGAAGGGGATTCGATCACGGAGGGCATCTACATCAACTCCATTGCCCCTCCGATGATGCGTGAGTAGTTTACCACAGACCTTCGGGTCCATATCTAGTAGCTAGATGGCTTCTTCTCTCTCTTTGTTCTTCAATACCATGTTCTTCATGATCTTCATGGAGATCTATCCGATGTAATACTCTTTTGCGATGTGTTTGTCTTGATCCGATGAATTGTGGGTTTATGATCAGCTTATCTATGAATATTATTTGAATCTTCTCTGAATTCTTATATGCATGATTTCATATCTTTGCAAGTCTCTTCGAGTTATTGGTTTGGTTTGGCCAAATAGATTGGTAATTCTTGCAATGGGAGAAGTGCTTAGTTTTGGGTTCAATCTTGCGGTGTCCTCACCCAGTGACAAAGTAGGGGTAGCGAGGCACGTATTTGTATTGTTGCCATCGAGGATAAAAAGGTGGGGTTTTCATCATATTGCTTGAGTTTATCCCTCTACATCATGTCATCTTACCTAATGCGTTACTCTGTTCTTCATGAACTTAATACTCTAGATGCAGGCAGGAGTCGGTCGATGTGTGGAGTAATAGTAGTAGATGCAGAATCGTTTCGGTCTACTTGATACAGACGTGATGCCTATATGCATAATCATTGCCTTGGATATCGTCATAATCATTCGCTTTTCTATCAATTGCTCGACAGTAATTTGTTCACCCCCCGTATTATTTTCCTTCATGAGAGAAGCCTCAAGTGAAACCTATGGCCCCCGGGTCTATTTTCCATATTATATTTTCAGATCTATAAACCAAAAATACCAAAAATACCTCGTTGCATTCTTTTTACTTTTGTTTTACTTTACATTCTAGCAATCTTTTATATCTATCTCTATCAGATCTCATCCTTGCAAATAACCGTTAAGGGATTGAAAACCCCTTTTAGCGTTGGGATCAAGAGTTTGATTGTTTGTGTAGGTGCGAAGATTGGGGACTTGCTTGTATCTCCTACTGGATTGATACCTTGGTTCTCAACAACTGAGGGAAATACTTATCTACTTTGCTGCATCACCCTTTCCTCTTCAAGGGAAAACCAACACAAGCTCAAGAAGTAGCAAGAAGGTTTTCTGGCGCCGTTGCCGGGGAGATACATAGCAAGTCAGGACAAGAACTCTCCCGTCAACTTGCCAATTTCTAGCGCCGTTGCCGGGGAGATCTACATCAAGCCTACCAAGTACCCATCACAAACTCATCTCTTGCATTTACATTATTTGCCATTTGCCTCTCGTTTTCCTCTCCCCCACTTCTAAAACGATTTTCAGAAAAACCAAAAAGATTTGCCTTTTTATTCGCCCTTCTCCCGTTCGTCTTTTCGTTTGCTTGTGTGTTAGATCGCTTAAACTCATGGCTAGCCTTGCTACTATCGCTAGTACTCCCGAAAATGAAGTTCTTAATTTTAAGCAAAGGGAGGGAGAAAACTTAAAAGATGCTTGGTATAGAATTTGCAATGCTCAAAATAGATCTACTCGTAAGCAATCTACTACCGTTCTCCTTCGCAATTTTTATGTGGGTGTCTCTCCTTGGAATAGATATGTTTTGGATACCATTACGGGAGGAAACTTCTTGGGTAGCCATACCTTTGATTCTTATAATGCTATGACAAATTTGGTAGGTTCACCCCCACTCATGGCTAATGAAACAATCTTAACTTTGGAACATGTGATGTGAAGGCTTGATATTATTGAAAATAATGTTGCTACTATAGAGCTCATTGAAAACTTGGATAAAAATATTCATAATCATATTACTCAATATGGATCCAAGGTAGGAGTTACTTTAAAAAACCTAAGGGAAAAGGAACCCATAGTTAATGAAAAACTGGATCAAGATTCCTGTAGAATTGGAAAGCTAGAGGACATTATTACCAACTTGGGTTCCGCTTATGCCTCTGTTCAAACCACTCCAAAATTTCCTCCTTCTAAGACTGCCAAGTTTGTTTATGTTCCCAAAAATAAGGGTGAATCCTCTAGAAAAGGGGATGAAGATGTTAAGATGATAAGTGTTCACCCTAGCTTTATCAATATTGTTAGGGAACCAATTGCTACAAGTGAATTTCTTGATTTTGTGCCTAGGAGTGTGATTATTGACAAAACCAAAGAATCTCCTAGGGGGTATAAGTGTGCAATTGAGGAGTTGCATATCAAAGATGGCAATACCTAGATCTATTGCGTTATGCCTAGCTAGGGGCATTAAACAATAGCGCTTGTTGGGAGGCAACCCAATTTTATTTTTATGCTTTTGTTTTTTGCTTCTGTTTTTGAGTGTTTTACACATTATTACCTCTGTAGTAATTGTGTTTGCTTGTTTAAATTAGTGTTTGATCCAAGTAAGACCTTTGGGATGGTCTACGGTGTTTGTGATTTGATTTTGCTGAAAAACAGAAACTTTTACTCTCAGTCCAGGAATTTTGTAAATTCACTGGAACGTGCTTTTGATCTGAAATTATTACAAAAGATTGATATACAAATTGAACTGATTGTCCTAATGTTTCAGAATTTTTGGAGTTACAGAAGTATTCGAAGTCTATAGATTGCTAAAGACTGTTCTGTTTTAGACAGATTCTGTTTTCTTTGTGTTGTTTGCCTATTTTGATGTATCTATGGGTTGTATCGGGGGGTATGAACCATGGAGAAGTTGGAATACAGTAGATATTACACCAATATAAATAAAGAATGAGTTCACAACAGTACCTAAAGTGGTGATTTATTTTTCTTATACTAACGGATCTCATGAGTTTTCTGTTGAGTTTTGTGTTGTGAACTTTTCATGTTTTGGGTAAAGATTTGATGGACTATGGAATAAGGAGTAGCAAGAGCCTAAGATTGGGATGCCCAAGGCACCCCAAGCCATATTCAAGAATACCAAAGAGCCTAAGCTTGGGGATGACCCGGAAGGCATCCCCTCTTTCGTCTTCAATCCATCGGTAAATTTACTTGAGGCTATATTTTTATTCACCACATGATATGTGTTTTGCTTGGAGCGTCTTGTATGATATGAGTCTTTGCTTCTTAGTTTGCCACAACCATCCTTGCTGCACACATCTTTTGAGGGGGACATGCATTAATCGTGAATTTATTAGAATACTCTATGTGCTTCACTTATATCTTTTGAGCTAGGCAATGTTGCTCTAGTGCTTCACTTATATCTTTTTAGAGCACGGGGGTGTTTTATTTTATAGAAATTATAGAACTCTCGTACCTCACTTATATTATTTTGAGAGTATTTAAACAGCATGGTAATTGGTTTAGGTTATTAATTTAGTCCTAATATAATGGGCATCCAAGAGGGATATAATAAAAACTTTCATATTAAGTGCATTGAATACTATGAGAAGTTTGATTCCTTGCATATAGTTTTGAGATATGAAGATGGTAATCTGAGAGTCATGCTAGTGAGTAATTGTGAATTGGAAGAAATACTTGTGTTAAAGTTTGTGATTCCCGTAGCATGCACATATGGTGAACCATTATGTAACGAAGTCGAGCATGATTTGTTTAATGATTGTCAACCTTTGTGTGAGGGTCGGGAGCGCGCGATGGTTAACTCCTACCAACCTCTCCCCTAGGAGCATGCGTCTAATACATTGCTTCGATAACTAATAGACTTTTGCAATAAGTATGTGAGTTCTTTATGACTAATGTTAAGTCCATGGATTATACGCACTCTCACCCTTCCACATTTGCTAGCCTCTATAGTACCGCGCAACTTTCGCCGGTGCATTAAACCCACCTTCCTCAAAACAGCCACCATATGCCTTCCTCAAAGCAGCCACCATACCTACCTATTATGGCATTTCCATAGCCATTCCGAGATATATTGCCATGCAACTTCCACCGTTCCGTTTTTCATGACACGCACCATCACTTTCATATTGCATATAGAGTCATATTTTGTTCTTGGTATCGAGTTGTAATTTTTGAGTTGTAAGTAAATAAAAGTGTGATGATCTTCATTATTAGAGCATTGTCCCATGAGAGAAAAGTATGATGGAAGCTATGACTCCCTCACAAGTTGGGATGAGTCTCCGGACTTTACAAATAATAAAAGAGGCCAGCGAAGCCCAAATAAAAAAAGAGGCCAAAGATGCCCACCAAAATAAAAAAAATGAGAGAAAGAGAGAAGGGACAATGCTACTATCTTTTTCCACACTTGTGCTTCAAAGTAGCACCATGATCTTCATGATAGAGAGTCTCCTATTTTGTCACTTTCACATAACTAATGGAATTTTTCATCTTATGCACAACCACTTAGTTTTCTTTTTGTGCTTTCATACACTTATAGCTCTAGTGCATTCGTTGCATGGCAATCCGTACTCACTCACATTGATATCTATTGATGGGCATCTCCATAGACCGTTGATACGCCTAGTTGATGTGAGACTATCTTCTCCTTTTTCCTCACAACCTCCACCATATTCTATTCCACCTATAGTGCTATATCCATGTCTCACGCTCATGTATTGAGTGAGAGTTGAAAAGGTTTGAGAATATAAAAGGTGTGAAACAATTGCTTGACTTGTCATCGGGGTTGTGCATGATTTAGATACTTTGTGTGGGGAAGATGGAGCATAGCCAGACCATATGATTTTGTAGGGATAACTTTCTAAGGCCATGTTATTTCGAAAGGACGCAATTGCCTTGTTAGTATGTTTGAAGTATTACTGTTTTTATGTCAATATTAGACTTTTGTTTTGAACCTTATGGATCTGAATATTCACGCCAGAATAAAGAATATTACATGGATAAATATGTTAGGTAGCATTCCACATCAAAAATTCTGTTTTTATCATTTACCTACTCGAGGACGAGCAGGAATTAAGCTTGGGGATGCTTGATACGTCTCCAACGTATCTATAATTTTTGATTGTTCCATGCTATTATATTATCTGTTTTGGATGTTTTATATGCATTAATATGCTATTTTATATTATTTTTGGGACTAACCTATTAATCTAGAGCCTAGTGCCACTTTCCGTTTTTCCTTGTTTTTTGAGTATTGCAGATAAGGAATATTAAACGGAGTCCAAACGGAATAAAATCATCGGAATGATTTTTCTTGGACCAGAAGATACCCAGCAGACTTGGAGATGAAGGCAGGAGACCTGCCGTGGAGTCACAAGCCACCAGGGCGCGCCCTAGGGGGGGCGCGCCCCCTGGCTTGTGCCCCCACGGCAGCCCTCCTAACCCTATTCTTCGGCCTATAAATTCCCAAATATTCCCTGGATACCAAAGAGAGCCATGAAAATACTTTTCCGCGTCGGAAGCCTCTATTCCCATGAGATCCAATCTTGGAGCCTTTTCCGGTAATCTGCCGGAGGGGGATTCGATCAAGGAGGGCATCTACATCTACTCCATTGCCCCTCCGATGATGCGTGAGTAGTTTACCATAGACCTTCGGGTCCATAGCTAGTAGCTAGATGGCTTCTTCTCTCTCTTTGTTCTTCAATACCATGTTCTTCATGATCTTCATGGAGATCTATCCGATGTAATACTCTTTTGCGATGTGTTTGTCGAGATCCGATGAATTGTGGGTTTATGATCAGCTTATCTATGAAAATTATTTGAATCTTCTTTGAATTCTTATATGCATGATTTCATATCTTTGCAAGTCTCTTCGAGTTATTGGTTTGGTTTGGCCAAATAGATTGGTAATTCTTGCAATGGGAGAAGTGCTTAGTTTTGGGTTCAATCTTGCGGTGTCCTCACCCAGTGACAAAGTAGGGGTAGCAAGCACGTATTTGTATTGTTGCCATCGAGGATAAAAAGATGGGGTTTTCATCATATTGCTTGAGTTTATCCCTCTACATCATGTCATCTTACCTAATGCGTTACTCTGTTCTTCATGAACTTAATACTCTAGATGCAGGCATGAGTCGGTCGATGTGTGGAGTAATAGTAGTAGATGCAGAATCGTTTCGGTCTACTTGATACGGACGTGATGCCTATATGCATAATCATTGCCTTGGATATCGTCATAATTATTCGCTTTTCTATCAATTGCTCGACAGTAATTTGTTCACCCACCGTATTATTTTCCTTCATGAGAGAAGCCTCTAGTGAAACCTATGGCCCCCGAGTCTATTTTCCATATTATATTTCCAGATCTATAAACCAAAAATACCAAAAATACCTCGCTGCATTCTTTTTACTTTTGTTTTACTTTACGTTCTAGCAATCTTTTATATCTATCTCTATCAGATCTCATCCTTGCAAATAACCGTGAAGGGATTGACAACCCCTTTTATCGTTGGGTGCAAGAGTTTGATTGTTTGTGTAGGTGCGAAGATTGGGGACTTGCTTGTATCTCCTACTGCATTGATACCTTGGTTCTCAACAACTGAGGGAAATACTTATCTACTTTGCTGCATCACCCTTTCCTCTTCAAGGGAAAACCAACGCAAGCTCAAGAAGTAGTAGTATATTAGGCAATTCATATCTAGGAGAGCTAGGTCTAGCAGGTGTCTCATAGTGTTCAGTTTCAGTAATTTCATCAGTTTCAGAAACATCATCAGTTGCAGCATTGACTCTAGCAATTTGTTCATCAAGAAATTCACCCAGTGGCACAGTAGTTTCAAGCAAAGTATCATCATAAGCATCATGCATAGCAGAAGTGGAATCATCAACTACTTGCGACATATCAGAATCAATAGCAGCTGGTGGTGTCGCAAGTTTACTCAAAACAGAAGGTGAATCAAGTGCAGAGCTAGATGGCAGTTCCTTACCTCTCCTCGTAGTAGAGGGGTAGATCTTGGTTTTAGCATCTTTCAAATTCTTCATGGTGATCAACAGATATAAATCCCAAGTGACTCAGAGAATAGAGCTATGCTCCCCGGCAACAGCGCCAGAAAAAGGTCTTGATAACCCACAAGTATAGGGGATCGCAACAGTTTTCGAGGGTAGAGTATTCAACCCAAATTTATTGATTCGACACAAGGGGAGCCTAAGAATATTCTCGAGTATTAGCAGCTGAATTGTCAATTCAACCACACCTGAAAGACTTAGTATCTGCAGCAAAGTATTGAGTAGCAAAGCAGTATGGAAGTAACAGTAACAATGGCAAAGTGACAGTAGCAATTTTGTAGTGATTGTAACAGTAGCAACGGAAAAGTAACTTAGCAAAGATCAATATGTGAAAAGCTCGTAGGCAATGGATCATTGATGGATAATTATGTCGGATGGCATTCATCATGCAACGGTTCTAACATAGGGGGACACAGAACTAGCTCCAATTCATCATTGTAGTGTAGGCATGTATTCCATATATAGTCATACGTGCTTATGGAAAAGAACTTGCATGACATCTTTTGTCATACCCTCCCGTGGCAGCGGGGTCCTAATGGAAACTAAGGGATATTAAGGCCTCCTTTTAATAGATAACCGGACCAAAGCATTAACACTTAGTGAATACATGAACTCCTCAAACTACGGTAATCACCGGAAAGAATCCCAGTTATTATCACCGGATCATAACTCGTAATAGGTGTCTACAACTTGCAAGATAGGATCAAGAACACATAAATATTCATGAAAACATAATAGGTTCAGATCAGAAATCATGGCACTCGGGCCCTAGTGACAAGCATTAAGCATAGCAAAGTCATAGCAACATCAATCTCAGAACATAGTGGATACTAGGGATCAAACCCTAATAAAAATAACTCGATTACATGGTAAATCTCATTCAACCCATCACCGTCCAGCAAGCCTACGTTGGGATTACTCACGAACGGCGGAGAGCATCATGAAATTGGTGATGAAGGATGGTTGTTGATGACGACGGCGTCGATTTCCCCTCTTCGGAGCCGAAAACGGACCGCAGATCTGCCCTCCCGGGGAAGAACATGAGGTGGCGGCGGCTCCGTATCGTAAAACGCGATGAACTCTTCTCCTTGATTTTTTTCTCCCCAAATAGGAATATATAGAGTTGGAGTTGAGGTCGGAGGAGCTCCAGGGGGCCCACAAGACAGGGGGGCGCGCCCCCCTGGCTTGTGACCAGGTGGTGGACCCCCTATGGTTGATTCTTTCGCCAGTATTTTTTATTAATTACAAAAATATTCTCCGTAAATTTTCAGGTCAATCTGAGAACTTTTATTTCTGCACAAAAATAACACCAAGGCAATTATGTTGAAAAAAGCGTCAGTCCGGGTTAGTTCCATTCAAATCATGCAAATTAGAGTCCAAAACAAGGGCAAAAGAGTTTGGAAAAGTAGATACGATGGAGACGTATCAATCACTACTTTAGGTGCTGTTGCAAACCCATTCATATTTTATTATTGCATTATACCTACTGTATTTTAACTTTACCATGGCTCATACCCTTCAATATAACCCATAGATTCATCAAAAGAAGCACACAATGCAACGAAAACAGAATCTGTCTTAAACAGAACAGTCTGTCGTAATCTGTACTCTAACCATACTTCTATAACTCTAAAAATTCTGAACAATTAGGACATCGTAAGGAATTTGTATAGCAAGACTGTGTTAAAATTTCAGCTCAAGATCACATTCCGGTAAAAAAATGAAAATTCGTATACTGGACGCAAAGTTTCTGTTTCAGATTCAGCATCGTCTCTACTCATCTTATGAATCATCCTAAAGGCTCAACTTGGCACAAACACTAAATAAACCATAAAAACACAATCATAATAGAGGCATAATTGTTTCAACACTCAAAAACAGAAAGGAAAAAAGCAAAAATCTATTTATTCATTGGGTTGCCTCCCAACAAGCGCTATTGTTTTACACCCCTAGCTAGGCATAACGCATAGTTTTAAGTATTGTCATCTTTAGTTTTGGATCCATAGGATGCTCTCATGAGTGATTCATATGGTGGCTTAATTATTGTTCTAGGGAAGTGTTCCATACCCTTTCTCAAGGGAAATTGAAAACGGATATTGCCTTCTTTCATATCAATCACGACACCTATAGTGCGTAAAAACGGTCTACCAAGTATAATGGGACAAGACGGATTGCAATCAATATCAAGCACAATAAAATATATGGGCACATAGTTCCTATTTGCAAGAATAAGAACATCATTAATTCTTCCCAAAGGCTTTTTAATAGTAGAATCCGCCAAGTGCAAATTAAGAGAACATTCTTCAATACTGGTAAGACCAAGCACATCACATAGAGATTTCGGAATCGTGGAAACACTAGCTCCCAAATCACATAAAGCAAATCACTCATAAATTTTAATCTTGTCCTTAATTGTAGGTTCCCACTCATCATGCAATTTTCTAGGAATAGAAATCTCCAACTCCAACTTTTCTTTAAAAGATTTCATCGTGGCATCAACGATATGTTTAGTGATGTCTACTACGCAACCTTCTTCTTGTAGACTCGTGTTGGGCCTCCAAGCGCAGAGTTTTGTAGGACAGTAGCAAATTTCCCTCAAGTGGATGACCTAAGGTTTATCAATCCGTGGGAGGCGTAGGATGAAGATGGTCTCTCTCAAACAAGCATGCAACCAAATAACAAAGAGTCTCTTGTGTCCCCAACACACCCAATACAATGGTAAATTGTATAGGTGCACTAGTTCGGTGAAGAGATGGTGATACAAGTGTAATATGGATGGTAGATATAGGTTTTTGTAATCTTAAAATATAACAACAGCAAGGTAGCAAGTAACAAAAGTGAGCAAAAACGGTATTGCAATGCTTGAAAACAAGGCCTAGGGTTCATACTTTCACTAGTGCAAGTTCTCTCAACAATACTAACATAGTTGAATCGTATATAAATCCCTCACGTGCGACAAAGAGTTCACTCCAAAGTCACAAATAGTGGAGAACAAACGAAGAAATTATTGTAGGGTACGAAACCACCTCAAAGTTATCTTTTCTGATCAATCTTATTAGCTATCCCTATAAGTGTCACGAACAGCCCCAGAGTTCGTACTAAAATAACACCTTAAGATACACATCAACCAAAACCCTAATGTCACCTAGATACTCCAATGTCACCACAAGTACCCATGGGCATGATTATACGATATGCATCACATAATTTCAGAGTCATCATGTTCAATCCAACACAAAGAACTTCAAACAGTGCCCCAAAGTTTCTACCGGAGAGTCAAGACGAAAACATGTGCCAACCCCTATGCATAGATTCCCAAGGTCATGGAACCCGCAAGTTGATCACCAAAACATACATCAAGTGGATCAATAGAACATCCCATTGTCACCACGGATATCCCATCGCAAGACATACATCAAGTGTTCTCAAATCCTTAAAGACTCAATCCGATAAGAAATCTTCAAAGGGAAAACTCAATTTATCACAAGAAGATAGAGAGGGGAAAACTCCATATGATTCATCTATATTAATAAAGCTCGCGGTACATCAAGATCGTGAC
This sequence comes from Elymus sibiricus, assembly GCA_039707655.1. NCBI lineage: Eukaryota > Viridiplantae > Streptophyta > Magnoliopsida > Poales > Poaceae > Elymus > Elymus sibiricus. The sequence continues at coordinate 40,044,035 of CM077665.1, read as the reverse complement.
ATCTCAAGAACACGAGAGAGAGAGAGAGAGATCAAACACATAGCTACTGGTACATACCCTCAGCCCCGAGGGTGAACTACTCCCTCCTCGTCATGGAGACCGCCGGGATGATGAAGATGGCCTCTGGTGATGTTTTCCCCCTCCGGCAGGGTGCCGGAACAGGCTCCCGATTGGTTTTTCGTGGCTCTGGAGGCTTATGGTGGCGGAACTCCCGATCCAGGTTTGTTTCTGGGGGTTTCTATATTTATAGGAATTTTTGGCGGCGGAAACAAGTCCAGGGGAGCCACGAGGTGACGACAAGCCAGGGGGGCGTGCCCTATGGGGGGGGCGCCCCCCAGGCTTGTGGTGGCCTCGTGGCTCTTCTGGCCCAACTCCAATGCTGCCTGGGCTTCTTCTGGTCCATAAAAAATCACCGTAGATTTTTATTCCGTTTGGGCTCCGTTTGATATTCCTTTTCTGTAAAACTCAAAAACACGGAAAAAACAGAAACTGGCACTGGGCTCTAGGTTAATAGGTTATTCCCAAAAATAATATAAAGTTGTAGTAAAATGATTGTAAAACATCCAAGAATGATAATATAACAGCATGGAACAAGCAAAAATTATAGATACGTTGGAGACGTATCATTTAGTAAAAGCTTTATTTTGCTCATAAGCATGGGGTGAATTCAACATGGATTGCAGCAAATAAATACATTCAATAAAAGAGAAACTATCATAATTAAAGTCTTTGCAATCCAAAATAGTGGGCACATCACTAGTTAAAGTTTTGACCTCTTCAAACCCGTTTTTATCAAAGTTTTCATCAAGATTTTCACCCTCCAAATTATTGGGACGCTTTCTAGCTAAAGTTGGCTCTACTCCAGTCCCTTTATCATCAACCTTAATATTACTAAACAAGGAATCAATAGTAGAAACACCAATCACTTTAAGATCTTCATCTTTTTTATGAAGGCAATCACTAGAAAACGATTTTTCTAAGATTTCTCTTTTAGCTCTAAGCATAGCGGTTCTTTTCTTACTTTCATCCATAGAGACCTATAAAGCTTTAATTGATTCATGAATCTTAGGCACAAAAGCTTTCAACTTGAGATTTTCACCATCAAGAGAAATTCTATCAATGCTTCTAGACATATCATCAATCTTATTCAACTTTTCTTCTATCGTAGTATTAAAATCCTTTTGCGCATTGATAAATTCTTTAATATTACTCTCAAGATCAGAGGCGTTCCTATTATTATTGTAAGAAGAATTACCATAGGAATTACCATAATTATTAGAGGAATTTCCAGGAAAAGGCCTAGGATTAAAATTACCTCTATAAGCATTGTTATTGAAATTGTTTCGCGTGACAAAGTTCACATCTACGGAATCGCTATTTTTCTCAATCAAGGTAGATAAAGGCACATCATTAAGATCAATAGAAGCATTTTTACTAGCAACCAATTTCATCAACGCATCAACCTTATCACTCAAAGTACTAATTTCTTGAACCGAATTAACTTTTTTACTAGTAGGTGCTCTTTCGGTATGCCATTGTGAATAATTTGCCATGATATTATCTAGCAATTTAGTAGCTTCACGCAAAGTAATTTCCATAAAAGTACCACCCGCGGCGGAATCTAAAAGATTTATAAAGACAAAATTCAATCCCGCATAAAAAAATTGTATGATCATCCAAAGATTTAAACCATGAGTAGGACAATTTCTTAGCATCAACTTCATTCTTTCCCAAGATTGTGCAACATATTCATGCTCAAGTTGCTTAAAATTCATGATTTGGGTCCTAAGGGAAATAATTTTCGCGGGCGGAAAATACTTAGTGATAAAAGCATCCTTGCAGTTATTCCAAGAATCGATACTATTGTGAGGCAAAGAGGAAAACCATATTTTTTCACGATCCCGCAAGGAAAAAGGAAATAATTTCAACTTCACTATATCATTGTCCACATCTTTTTTCTTTTGCATATCACATAATTCTACGAACGTGTTTAGATGGGACGCGGCATCCTTATTAGGATTACCGGCAAATTGGTCTTTCATGACAAGATTCAACAAAGCGACATTAATATCACAAGACTCCGCACTAGTGGCGGGAGGAGCAATAGGCGTACTAATAAAATCATTGTTATTAGTATTGGAAAAATCACACAACTTGGTGTTTTCTTGAGTCATCGTGACTACGCAAACAAGGTTAGTCCCAAAAAATGGTATAAAGTTGTTATAAAATGATTGTAAAACATCCAAGAATGATAATATAACAGCATGGAACAAGCAAAAATTATAGATACGTTGGAGATGTATCAACGATGCATACGTTTTTCTACAACATCCTGCTATTATTGTTGTGACAATTCGATTCAGTATGCACGAGATTCGGTGTGGAAGTCATTTCATTTTAGCAGTTGTTTACTTCATAATGTTGTTATATCATCTTTACCAAATTGAAATTTTGATTATTTTTTATAAACTAAAACATGCAAAACCTTAAGCAAACTAATGTATGCAAGATTTTTTCAGTTTGAGGAGATAAAGCAACCATGTGGCTCAAAATTATATCATAACAAGCGAGGATAATGTTTTATCCTTTATAATCAAAGAGCGCGAGCTATTTCTGAGCTCGTCACCGTGTTCTCGGCCGACAAAATTGCAGGGTTGTGATTGATTCTTTTGGGCCTCACTATGGACTTTGAGAGGCTCTCAAAAGTGAGATAGCTTGACAAAAGTGGCCTACTGGAGTATACCTTATTGTTTCTTTTCCATAAAACATCTCACTGTTTTAGCCTATCCAACACTTCTAGCACAAACCACATACGGTAGAATAAAGTGCAAACATGGGTGTAGAAGCAGCAGTAGTACACTTTTCCATGATGAATATAAATGGAGAAGAAGTGACCGTTGATAACCCACAAGTATAGGGGATCACAACAGTTTTCGAGGGTAGAGTATTCAACCAAAATTTATAGATTCGACATAAGGGGAGCCAAAGAATATTTGAGAGTATTAGCGGCTGAGTTGTCAATTCAACCACAACTGGAGATAAAATATCTGTAGCAGAGTGATCAGTAGCATAGTAGTATGATAGTTTTGATAGCAGTAGTAGCAGTAACAGTAACAGTGGCAGTGATAGCAATAGTTTTGTAGCGGTTGGAACAGTTACAGCAGCAGTAGTGACTCAGCAAGTGCAATATGTGGAAAACTCGTACGCACTGGATCGGTGTATTCGTTGGATGATATTCATCATATAACAGTCATAACCTAGGGCGACATAGAACTAGCTCCAGTTCATCAATGTAATGTAGGCATGTATTCCGTAAATAGTCATACGTGCTTATGAAAAAGAACTTGCATGACATCTTTTGTCCTACCCTCCCGTGGCAGCGGGGTCCATAAGGAAACTAAGGGATATTAAGGCCTCCTTTTCATAGAGAACCGGAACAAAGCATTAACACATAGTGTGTGACGCCCCCAGCCTCGACCGTACGCTAAACAATCACGCAATGCATACGACCAAGACCAGAGACTCACTGGAAGGAATCACAACACAACTCTAAACACAAATATAAGTCATACAGCTTCATATTACAAGCCAGGGGCCTCGAGGTCTCGAATACAAAGCTCGACATAGCACGAGTCAGCGAAAGCAAATAATATCTGAGTACAGACATAAGTTAAACAAGTTCTGCCTTAGGAAGGCTAGCACAAACATAAGCAGCGGATCGAAGAGGCGAGGCCTCCTGCCTGGGAACCTCCGAACTACTCCTGGGCGTTGAAGAAATCTACGTCGTAGTAAGCTCCAACCTGGTAGTAGTGGCCTCCGTCGGGGTAGCTCTAGTAGTCCACCGGGTAAGCTGGATCCTGGGTCTCCTGGGCTCCATCGTCTGTTCGCGGCATCGTATCAAAGGGAAAAGGGGAGCAAAGCAACGGTGAGTACTCATCCAAAGTACTCGCAAGACTTACATCAGAACTATGCTAGATATGCACCAGTATCAAAGGAAAGGGGGCTATATCTTTGGACTAAACTGCAGAAAATGCCAGAAGAGAGAAGAAGGCCTAGTCCTATCGAAGACTAGCATCTTCAGCGTCTTGCAGCATAAGACGAGAGTAGACAGGTATCACATTTACATAGTCATAATTATTGTAGCAAATTTTATTAAGTAACCACGCCCAGAGATCCTTCCCCGACTCCCTGCGAGGAAGCAATCTCGGAGCCACAATTCATTTTAACATAATTTATGATTGTAGTTGTAGTAGGCCAAAGTACAACTCCAAGTCGTCCTGTTACCGTGGACACGGCTATTCGAATAGTTTGTTCTTCCCTGCAGGGGTGCACCTCATTTCCAACACGCCTGGTCACCTCCGGCCGGACACACTTTCCTGGGTAATGCCCGGCCTCGGGATACAGCACGTCGTCGCCCCACCTAGACTCAACGAAGAGGCCAGCCCGCCGGTCTACTCCTAAGCGCGCAGGTTCGTGGGCCCACTTGCCCTTGCACTCCTGCACGATGCGAACGCGGCCGGAAACAGTCCTAGCACCCCTTAGATAACAAGCGCGATGCGTTCCAGACCAATCCGGCGCACGCCGCTCCATTGCTGACGTCCGAAGAGCTTCGGCTGATACAACGACGCTGAGTGCCCATAAGTTCCCCACGTGAAGGTTTAGTGCGTTAAAGGTCGTATCGACCAACTCAGATTAAATACTCAACCCATTAGAATTTATTAGTGTGGGGCAAGCGCAAACCATAAAGTGCAGTCCGTCGCCCCGCCAATAACCCTCGGGTGCCTTAACGGCGCACCCCACCAAGTCTTCGGATGCCTTGCGGCGCATCCCACCAAGTCTTCGGATGCCTTGCGGCGCATCCCACCAATTCTTTCTCTCGTGGGTACCCTTGGGGCCGACCCGTCTTTCTCATTATCTCAGTAACAAGTCAAAGTGGCTGTGAGTCAGTGCCCCGAGTGAATACACTCTCGGGGTGTGTGAGGTGATGTGTCGGTCACGGCTTGTCAGTCTTGATGACTGAGTCTTCTGTCTTCAAGTCCTCGGTGTCGACGACGACAAAGCAGGGGCAACAGTAATAAAAGTAAGGGACAACAGTGGACACTGACCATACCTATACTAGGAATTTTATGATAGCAGGTAATGTGATCCAAAAACAGGCTATGCATCAGAATAGGTACTTGTGTAAATACAGTAGCAAAATCTAATGCAAGCATGAGGGAGAAAGAATAGGCGATATCGGAATGCTCAAGGGGGTTTTGCTTGCCTTGTTGCTCTATTGAAATGGTCTGGTCGTCGACGAAGTAGTTGTACACAGCAGCGTCGGCGGCGGTCTCGGCGTCTATCGGATAGAGAAGGAGGGGGGAGAAACAATAAATACGAAGCAGACAATCGTAACACAAAGTATGACATGGCGATACGCAGTGCCGGGTGTGTCCTAACGCAGTGTTACACGATACCGAGAAAGGGGAACCCATCCGGGAAACTTTTCCCGGTTCCGGACATTTGTCAGACGGATGACCGGAGGGGAACGGTTGCAGGTTCGGGTAGTTAGAGGCATGTGGTGAACGAACGGAGCACGTATTCGGATTCGTCTCATCGTTCTGAGCAACTTTCATGTACAAAGTTTTTCGATCCGAGTTACGGATTATTTTATATTAATTTTTAAAGATTTAATCAATTTCTGACATTAAACAGATTTAAATAAATTCAAAAATAGCATTATGACATCAGCATGACATCATGCTGATGTCAGCAGTCAACAGTGCCAGTTGATTGGGTCAACCTGACAGGTGGGTCCCACCTGTCAGTGACTGTTTAGTTAATTAACAGTAGTTAGTTTAACTAATAGAATAGTTAAGTTTAATTAACCCAGATTAATTAAGTTGATTAGGTCATTAAGTTAATTTGACTTAATTAGTTAATTTAAACAGACCTAATTAAGTTAACTTCATTATTAAATTAATTAATTAATTAGTTATTATTTATTCTTATTTATTTTTATTTCCCTTTTATTATTCTTTTTTTAAAACGTTTACAGGGGGTGGGCCCCCTGTGTCATTGAGCCAGGGGGTGGGGTTAATCCCCACCTGACCAAATCGGCCAGGGGCAGCGGGCGAGCCGGCAAGGGGCTCGCCGACGGTGGTGGCGCCCGCAGGCGCCCGGGGCCGGTGCGGCCGGTGGAAGGGGGGGCGAGGCCGAGCGCGCGGGGCCAGCGGCGCGCGCACGCGTGTGCGCGGGCGGCCGCGGCGGGGGTGAGTGCGGCGGGGATGCGGGGCGGCGTGGACGGGCCGCGGCGAGCGCGTGGCTGGGCACGGCAAGCGCGGGCGGGTGGCAACGCGGGCGCGCGCCGAGGGGCGCAGCGCGCGTGCGCTAGCGGAGAGCGGGGCGCGGGTGCGCTGGCGCGAACGGGCGCCGCGGGGCAGCGAGGGGAGGGGGCGAGCGGGCGGCCCGCGGCGGCTCACCGAGGAGGGGGTCGACGGGCAGGCAGTGGGCGCGAGGGAGGAGTCGGGGAGGCGACGCGGCGGCTGGTGGCGAGGGGAGCCGGCGGCGACGTTGGGGGCGACGCGGGGAGGCCGACTGGATGGAGACGCGGAGGTCCGACGGGGAAGGGGGGGCGACGACGGGAGGGCGGCGGTCTGTGGCGGTGCGGGGTGGCGCCGGCGTCGCGGGAGGGAGCGGCGGCGTCGGGCGCGGGGCCTCTCCCCGATCCAGATCAGGAGAGAGGTGGGCAGGCGGGGGAGAGTGGGCGAGGTCGGGGGAGAGGCTAGGGTTCTGGGGGGGGGGGTTATCCCCAGTGGGGCTGGGGAGGGGCCGGCCTGCTGGGCCTTGGCCAAGTAGGACAAGGGGGGCTCCGGTTTTTATTTTATTTTTGTTTTCGTTTTCTTTTATATTTTATTTATTTCCAGCTACTATTTGACTTAGCAAATATTTATAAGTTGGTCCAATAATTAGTGTGCAATATTAGTCACTGCTAGAAAATGGTTTGATGTCCATACCTTTTCATTTGGATTTTATTTAATTGTAAAAGGATTAGATATTTCTGTTCTAGTTCTGTTTGAGTCATTTAACTAATTTAGTTAATGTGGGCTATAATTTTATATCTGCTCTTGGATTATTTGCAATTTAATGAACATTTTCCCATTAGTGTTTGAGCAACTTAATATTCCACATGCATTTTAATATTTCAATTTGAATTTGAAAGTGAAATGAGGTATGATGCAAATGATGAGCAAGCATAGTTAACCATGATGACTTGGCATTATCATGTGGGATTTCTGTAGCTAACCACTGGGGGTGTTACATAGTGAATACATGAACTCCTCAAATCACGGTCATCACCGGAAAGTATCCCAAATATTGTCACTATGGGGTTTACGGATCATAACACGTAATAGGTGCATATGACTAGGCAAGATCGGATCTAGAACATAGATATAATGGTGATAACATAAACGGCTTTGATCTGAAATCATGGCACTCGGTCCCTAGTGACAAGCATTAAGCATGGCAAAGTCATAGCAACATCAATCTTAGAACATAGTGGATACTAGGGATCAAGCCCTAACAAAACTAACTCAATTACATGATGAATCTCATCCAACTCCTCACCGACCAGCAAGCCTACGAAGGAATTACTCACTCCCGGTGGGGAGCATCATGGAATTGGCGATGGAGAAGGGTTGATGATGACGAAGAGCGAAGATTCCCCTCTCCGAAGCCCCAAACGGGCTCCAGATCTGGCCTCCCGATGAAGAACAGGATGTGGCGGCGGCTCCGTCTCGTGAAACGTGATGAAACTTTCTCCCTAATTTTTTTATCCAAAAATAGGATTTTATAGCGTTGGAATTAGGGTCGGGGGGGCCACGAGGTGAGCACCACCCACCAGGTCGCGCCCAGGGGGAATGGCGCGCCCTGATGGGTGTTGCCCAGCCTGGCCCCATCTCTGGTAGTTTTTGGCTCCAATATTCCTCAAATATTCTGAAATAATTCTCCAAAAAGTTTAGTTCCGTTCCGAGAACTTTTATTTCTGCACAAAAACAACACCATGGTAGTTCTGCTGAAAAGAGCGTCAGTCCGGGTTAGTTTCATTCAAATCATGCAAATTAGAGTCCAAAACAAGAACAAAAGCGTTCGGAAAAGTAGATACGATGGAGACGTATCAACTCCCCCAAGCTTAAACCCTTGCTTTTCTCAAGCAATTCAGTTGACAAACTAAAAGTGAAAAAGAAAAACTTTTACGAACTCTTTTGTTCTTGTTTACATACATATGCTTAAGTAGCACCCAGGTTTTTAGCAAGGACTATGACTAACCATGTCAACGATAACTCATATAGATTATATTAACTCATATCAGTGACACAAGCAACTAGCGAGCAATAATAAAATATCTCAAGTGCAAACATTTGTCAAAACAATCATGATATAATATGACAATAATGGTATCTCGCTAGCTCTTTCTGAGACCGCAAAACATAAATGCAGAGCACCTCCAAAGTTCAAGCAGCGACTAAACATTGTAATACATGGTAGAAAAGATCCAGTCATGATGCATCCAACATTCACTATACAATGCATGAGGATGACAATAGTGCTCTCAGATCTGGCGCTTATTTGAGAAGGTGATGACTCAACATAAAAGCAAATGCATAGTCCCTTCGCAGAGGGAAGCAGAGATTTGCAGAGGTGCCAGAGCTCAAAGCTTAAATCAGAGATTGGTAATTTTAGGAGGTACACCCTTCCTGCCAACGTTATGACCAAGAGCTATCAATATCTTCGATGTTAAAAAATTAGCGGCGGTCCCAAGCGGTAAAACTAAAGGTTTACTCCCCTCCACCAACAATCACACTCCATGGCTAGCCGAATCCACGGGTACCGTCCATACCATCAACACTCCATGGCAAGGACGAGTGAATAAGCACTCATCATGAGAATAACCCGCTTAGCATGGAAGATACTGACCACCCCCTGTCGCTTCATGGGCGGCCCAGGCACACAAAATTGATGTTCATTTGAAATTTTAGAGGTGGCACATGCAAATTTACTTGGAACGGCAGGGTAATACCGCATATAGGTAGATATAGTGGACTCATCTGGAATAACTTTGGTTTAAAGAGTTTTGATGCACAAGCAGTTTTCCCGCTTAGTACAGGTGAAGGCAAGCAATTAGGTTGAGAAACGGCCAGCTAGTGAGCGAAGACGGTCATAAACATGCATTATGAATAATAAACATTGAATGCTATTATGAGTAGGATATGTACACCATGAACATAAATATCATGAAGGCTATGTTGGTTTTGATTCAACTGCATGCGTGAACATGTGCCAAGTCAAGCCACTTGAAACATTCAGAGGAGGATACCATATCATCATACTACATCACAACCATTTTAATGCATGTTGACATCTAAGATAAATCATTATCCACTCCTAGCTACTTGAGTATGGCATGAGCAACTATAATCTCTAATTTTCATAGCAAACATGTTTGATCATAATATGTTGAATCATGGATACTAGGCTAAACATATTTACAAAAACAAAAACAAGTTGAGTTCATACCCGCTTTTCTCTGCCACACTCACTTCATCAAATATCGTCATTATTGCCTTTCACTTGCACGACCGAATGGTATGAAAATAATAATAGTGCAAGAGTGCCGCGGACTAAGCTGGAATCTGCAAGCATTTTATTCAAAGGAGAAGACAAAGTAATATGGCCTCTTTGTTAAATCAACAGTGGTGCATATGAGAGACACTCAATATTTTCAGCGTGGTCTTCTCCTTGGTACGACTCAATAAAAGGAAAAGAATTTCAGAGAAACATACTGAAATATTTTTGGAGTTTTTAGTTTTTCTTGAAGAAAACGAATTAAAGAAGGAAAAAACAAAAAACGAGAAAAACTATTTACACGGGAAAGCTCCCAACAAGTCAAAGAAGAAACAAGAAATAGTTTTGGGTTTTCTTTTAATACTACAACTAATTAAACTAAAAAGAAAAACCGAAAAGAAGCGAGAAATATTTTTTGGATTTTTTCAAAGTTTTTCAAACACACAAAAAGAAAGCGAAGAACTAAATCTAGCATGGATAATACAATGAAAAAGTGTGAACACCGACAACTGAAATGAAATGTGTGAACATGAATATAATGTCGGTGGAAACACGTACTCCCCCAAGCTTAGGCTTTTGGCCTAGCTTGGTAATCACCATCCGTAGAAACTATCCGGTCCTAAGTCGAAGCGAGGTGGAGGTGGCACCCGAGCGTCCCATTCCTGGGGATCCTCCTCAGCCGCTGCTAGGTTGTTCCGGTAGGCAATAATGTCGTCTGGCATGATTCTGTATCCGTTCCTGGCAGTAGAATCAAACAAGGCAGGTGCAAGCAACAGCATAACATCACGGGTTTCGACGCTGAATACTAAATTGTAGCGACTATTATGGAAGAAATCAGCTACATCAATAAATTGGTGATCCAGCAACGACCTGTGATCTAGATAAACCTTGGGCAAAAGATAATCATGTGGGCGTATCTAAACGTTAAAACGACTCGCTAAACGAGTAGCATAAATACCACTGTGTATCTCGCCCTTACTCCTGTTAAGGTGTAGGCGCCGTGCAATAATAGCTCCTAGGCTAAAAGTATGATCATTGTGTAGTGCACGGCGTAAACTGGCAAGGTCAGGGGCACTGAGTGCACCGATCTTGTCCTTAGCAGTTAAACACTTCGTGATGAATAGAGCAAAGTAGTGCACAGAAGGAAACTGCAAACTGGTAGCAGTGGCTTTTGACATGCCTCTTTCGTCACTGATACGTCTCCAATGTATCTATAATTTCTACTTGTTCCATGCTGTTATATTATCAATCTTGGATGTTTTACAATCATTTTATAGCAACTTTATATCATTTTTTGGGACTAACCTCTGGACTTAGTGCCAAAGTGCCAGTTGTTGTGTTTGCTTGTTTTTTACTTCGCAGAAAATCAGTAGCAAACAGAGCCCAAACGCTGCCAGGGTGGATTTTTTATGGACCAGAAGAAGGAAGATGGGCCAAAGATCACCAGAAGAGGGGGCCCAGGGTGGCCACCCTCCACCAGGGCGCGCCAGAGGCCCCTGTCGCGGCCTGGTAGAGGGTGGGCACCTCGGGCACCCCCTCAACCGACTATCGAGCCTATAAATTCCCAGAAAATCCAAAAACCCTAGAGGAGTCGACGAAAAACAATTCCAGCCGCCGCAAGTTCCAGAACCTCGAGATCCAATCTAACACCATCACGGAGGGGTTCATCTTCCTCATAGGTGCCTCTCCGATGATGCGTGAGTAGTCCACCATAGACCTACGGGTCCGTAGGCAGTAGCTAGATGGCTTCCTCTCTCTTTATGTTTCTCAATACAATGGTCTCTTGGAGATCTATTTAATGTAATGACTTTTGCGGTGTGTTTGTTGGGATCCGATAATTTTGAGTTCATGATCGGTTTCTATCCATGAATATGATTTGAGTCTTCCTTGATCTCTTATTTGCATGATTACTTATAGCCTCGTATTTCTTCTTCGAATCTTTGGTTTAGTTAGGCCAACTAGATCGATTTTTCTTGCCATGGGAAGAGGTGCTTTGTGATGGGTTCGATCTTGCGGTGTTCTTTCCCAGTGACAGAAGGGGCAGCAAGACACGCATGTATCGTTGCCATTAAGAATAACAAGATGGGGTCTATTCCTACATGAATAGATCTTGTCTACATCATGTCGCCGTTCTTATTGCATTACTCCGTTTCTCCATGAACTTAATACACTAGATGCATGCTGGATAGCGGTCAATGTGTGGAGTAATAGAAGTAGATGCAGAATCGTTTCGGTCTACTTGTCTTGGACGTGATGCCTATATAATGATCATTGCCTAGATATCGTCATGATTATTTGATCTTCTATCAATTGCACAATAGTAATTTGTTCACCCACCATGCGCTATACTCATGAGAGAAGCCACTAGTAAAACCTACGGCCCCCGGGTCTACTTTTCCATCATATTGCTTTCCGGTCTACTATTTGCAACTTTTGTTTTCAGATCTATTAATCCAAAAATACCTCACTGCAATTTTTATTTACTAATTTTATTTTGTGTTCTTGTCAGATCTATTTGCCAAAACTATCATTACCTAATCTATCTTATTACCGTAGAGAGCGTGACAACCTCTCTTTCGCGTCGGGTTGCAAGTATTTGTTGTTTGTGTGCAGGCGCTATTTACGTGGGTGCGTGATCTTCCTCTACGGATTGGTACCTTGGTTTCATAATTGAGGGAAATACTTACCGTCGATGTGCTGCATCATCCCTTCCTCTTTGGGGAAATACCGACGCAGTCTCAAGCCACGCCAGTCACCCACTGTTAAAGTGAGGAGAAAGTCCTCAAACTCTGCTGGTCTAGGCTCTCTTAATTCCCCGTCAGAAGGAATCAGGCATATGGCACAAAAGTCGGCAAGTGATATCTTATAAGTTTCAGCATAAAGGTTAAACTGCACCTCAGGAGGATTATTCTTACTTAGAAAATGAAAACTTTGCACAAAAGAATTTGTAAGGATGTGGTGTTGGTCACACTCATCTGCGAGGAAGTGCGTTAGCCCAGCATTCGCGACGAATTGAGCCAACTCTTGATGGAACCCAGCCTCCTCCATAAAGGGATTATGTGGCCATTCGCACGGCTGCACCTCCACCTTCCTCGGAGTATTGAGGTCATTGTCCGACGATTCCCAATGACTCCTTTAGCATTCCTCTTGGAAGAGTACTTCCTAAAGAAATTCATCCTATTTCTACAAATAAATTTCTGAAAATTTTAGTCCACAAAAATTTTGTCAACAAAACTTAATAAGATTGATAGCAACTACTAGTAAGGATGCATAGAGGCCATATTAAGCATTCAAACTACTTAGAACTCTAAGAATTCAAGATCACTAGTGCAGAAAAGCCTAGCTATGGCGTGGTAAAAATGGCCTTGCTAGCGTGGAAACCCTACGCCAGCAATATGGCGCCACAGTTAAAACATAGTGGTGGCGTTGGATCCTACGGCAGTAATATATTACATGATGGTGGCGTCCAAATTGACCAACGCCAGCTATACATCTACACTACCTTTGTCATGTCTTGTTGTCCAACGCCAGCAATTTGTTTTTTTGGATAATAAAAAAACTCCTTCAGAAACTACGAGCTTAAACTTCACAAAAGGTACAGATCAAAACATACTCATAAACTTAATAAGAGTTTAAAACTTAGTACTAATGAACTGAACATACTCATAAACTTCAGACTTCATAACTTAGTTAATTAGTACTCAACAACTAAACATACTCATAAACTTCATAGTTTAAAACTACTCAACATCATCAAGGATTAAATCCAGCTGGCGAAGCTTTTTCCGATTGTTCTCTCCATCTCTTTTGAAGTGATCAACGTCTGTCTGTAGGTTATGCTTCTGTAGCCTGTATTTCTTTTTCTCCATCTTCAAGTTGTCTCTCTTCTCCGTCAACTCATCCCTCAGATCCCTCGGTTTGTTTAACTTAGTTCGGGCATTAGCACCCTCTGCGAGCAGACTATCCCTTTCATTCTTCAGTGAGGCATTGCCTTCTTCGACTTTTTTGATGCGCCAGTCTAAAGACTGTAATTGCCACTGATTCCAGTTCTGCGCGTCGCCCACCGATTCGTTGTTGGATAATGAATTGTCCATATGTGCTGTAATGAAAGCTCACCATCTTATAGAATGAAGAATTTAAAAATAACATGCAGAATTTAAAAAGAACTAGAACATAAGGAACAAAATTATCTATCATGAATTATAATCGAGTGCTCTATGAATGAAAAGGGGGACATGCATGCATATTTTGTTTTGTTTTCGTCTAATTTTAAACTTATACCTTGAGATTTGGTAAAATACTGATAAAAAATTATCTCACTACAAGAGAAAATTTTATTTCATACAAAATCCCGCCGCAACGCGCGGGGCATCGTCTAGTATTTCCAAATGGCGGGAGTAGAACATAATTACCTGTGCTTGAGTCGGGAGGGGCGGGTCGGTGTTGGGCGGAGCGGCCTCACGCTCCTCCGGTGACGAAGACGGCCGGGTCGGGCGGGGCAGCCTCACGCTCCTCCTCCTCCTCCGACGGGCCGGGTCGTGCGGGGCGGCGTCGGGTTGAGACGGGCAACGTCGGGCGAGGCGGAGACGGGCAGCGTCGGGCGGTGGCGAGGGGGGGGGCGGGGATCGAGAGGAGGATGGGTGGAGTTGGGGATCGAGAGAGAGAAGACGAAAGTATAAGGTTTTACCTTATAAGGTTTTACCTGTTAAAACCGATTAGTGCTTGCGTGGGCCTAATGGGCCTGAATGCGCAACGCCGGGCCTACGAAAATACCTATGGCGTAGGAACTTTAGTCACGCCAACAATAATAGGTGAAAGGCGAGAGCGCTGGGGCCCACATACAAATGGCGTTCGGTCGAATTCGAACGCCACCACTATGTGTGTACCAATAACGTACGAATTTAGGCAACGCCGGCACTATTTGAAAATATTAGTGCTGGCGATGGTGTAAAACGGCGCGCCACCAACAAGAGTTGTGGCTAGCCATTTCTCTACTGTGCATGCAAGCCCATCTACAGCGGCACCCAGAGTAGCTAATTATTCTAAAATAAACCACTAAATCAAAAACTAATTGGAGCAATGGGGGAGTTACATACCTAGAAGCAATCCCCTAAAACAGTTTCCGAAATGGAGCTTCGAGCAAAGAGATCGAAATCCGCGGGTTTGAGAGCAAGAACACGGGAATGGAAGCTATGGTGATTTTTTTCTAGAGGTAAGAGATGACATGGGCTAAAGAAGTAAGTGAGGGGACCCACGTGGGGGGCCCCACCCACCAGGGCGCGCCTGGGGGGCTGGCGTGCCCTGGTGTCTTGTGGGCACCAGGTGCACCCCCCCCCCCCCTCAGGTGTTATTTGCATCAAAAATTCAGAAATATTTAGAAAAAAAATCGTATCAAATTTCCAGGATATTCTGAGAACTTTTATTTTTTGGGTCATTTTTTATTGCACGGAGAAAACAGAAAACAGGATAAACATGGCATTTTATTTTATTTGACTAGGGAAAACAGAAAATAAAAGGTGGGAGCAGAAGATTGTGCCTACTAGATTCATCAATTTCATACCTCTCAAAAATGATCCATTAATAAGGTTGATCAAGTCTTATTAACAACCACTTTCAATTAGCATGAAACCAAAGAACTTTCGTAAAACACTAGGTTACCTCAATGGGGATATGCATATCCCCAACAATAAGTATATCATATTTCTTTTTGGCAGTAGGTAGAGATAGTTGAAATCTTCCAATGGTGAGTGTCGGAGAATTTTCAATAACATTTACACCATTCACTTGGAATTGCTTCTTCGGAAAGTGCACCGTATGCTCATTACCATTGATATGAAAAGTGACTTTGCTTTTATTGCAATCAATAACAACCCCTGCAGTATTCAAAAAGGGTCTACCAAGGATAATCTACATGTTGTCGTCCTCGGGCATCTCACGAATAACAAAGTCTGTTAAGATAGCAACATTTGCAACAACAACGGGCACATCCTCACAAATACCGATAGTTATGGCAGTTGATTTGTGAGCCATTTGCAATGATATCTCAGTAGGTGTGAGTTTATTCAAATCAAGTCTTTTATATAAAGAGAAAGGCATAACACTAACACCAGCTCCCAAATCACACAAAGTAGTTTTGGCATAATTTCTTTTAATGGAGCAAGGTATAGTTGGTATTCTAGGATCTCCAAGTTTCTTAGGCACTCCATTCTTAAAATAATAATTAGCAAGCATGGTGGAGATTTCAACTTCAGGTATCTTTATTTTATTAGTGATGATGTCTTTCATATATGTTGCATAAGGGGACATCTTTAAGATATCAGTTAAGCGGGTACGCAAAAAGACTAACCTAATCATTTCAGTAAAGCGTTCAAATTCTTCATCATCCTTTTTCTTAGATGGTTTAGGTGGAAAGGGCATGGGTTTCCGAACCCATGGTTCTCTTTCTTTACCGTGTTTTCTAGCCACAAAGTCTCTTTTATCATATCGTTTATTTTTAGGTTGTGGGTTATCAAGATCAACAGCAGGTTCAATTCCTACATCATTGTCTGGTTCTTTATCATTGTTCGGTTGAGTATCTTCATGAACATCATAATTATCATTTTCATTATCACTAGGTGAATGTTCATTACCAGATTGAGTTTTAGCATCAGAAATAGAGACATCATTATTATCATCAGGAGGTTTTTCTATCTCAGGTTCACTAGAAGCATGCAAAGTCCTATCATTTTTCTTTTTCTTTTTAGAAGGACTAGGTGCATCGGCATTAATTCCTTGAGAGTCTTGTTCAATTATTTTAGGATGACCCTCAGGATCAAGAGGTTCTTGGGTCATTCTACCTCCTCTAGTTACTACTCCAGTACCAAAATCATTCATATTATTATTCATTTCATCAAGCAATTCTTTTTGAGACTTAGCAACTTGTTCTAGCTGAGTTTGAACCATAGAGGCATGTTTTACTACACCTCTAACATCATTACCGATTCTAAATAGCAAGTCGCTCAAGCGAGCAATCATATCAGAGTTATATTTCAATTGTTTCAGAACATTTGCATTGAAGTGATCTTGTTTCCTAATGTAGTTATCAAACTCATATAAGCATTGACTAGGATGTTTATTGTAAGGGATATCACCTTCATCAAACTTTAATAAAGAATTTACCTCTACCACCTGTGGAGGTGGTGGTGTGTTCACGCCATGTATTTCTTCAATAGGTGGTAAATTCTTAACATCCTCAGCTTTAATACATTTTTCCTTCATCGATTTATTTGCCTCTTGCATATCTTCAGGACTGAGAAATAAGATACCCCTCTTTTTCGGAGTGGGTTTAGGCGGTGGTTCAGGGAGAGTCCAATCATCATAATTCTTCAATATATTATTCAATAATTCCTCAGCTTGATCAACAGTTCGTTCCCTAAAAACACAACCAGGACAACTATCTAGGAAGTCCCTAGAAGCATCAGTTAGTCCATTATAGAAGATATCAAGTATTTCATTTTTCTTAAGAGGGTGATCAGGCAAAGCATTAAGAAATTGGAGAAGCCTCCCCCAAGCTTGTGGGAGACTCTCTTCTTCAATTTGCACAAATTTAAATATTTCCTATAAGGTAGCTTGTTTCTTATGAGCAGGAAAATATTTTTCAGAGAAGTAGTAAATCATGTCCGGGGGACTACGCACACAACCAGGAGTAAGAGTATTGTACCATGTCTTAGCATCGCCCTTTAATGACAACGGAAATAATTTTAGGATATACTAGTAGCGAATCTTCTCATCATGAGCAAATAGGGTGGCTATATCATTCACCTTAGTAAGATGTGCCACTACAATTTCAGTTTCATAGCCATGGAAAGGATCAGATTCAACCAAAGTAATTAACTCTGGGTCGACAGAGAATTCATAGTCCTTGTCGGTAACAAAGATAGGAGAAGTAGCAAACTTAGGATCACATTTCATTTTAGCATTCAAAGTCTTTCCTTATACTTGCATAGTAATTTCTTAAGATCATCTATATCCTTACAAGCAAGAATCTCTCTAGCTATTTCTCCGTCCAAAACATAACCCTCAGGTATCTTAGGCATTTCAAATCTAGGAGAGCTAGGCTTAATAGGTGTTTCATAATTTTCAGTTTCAGTAGTTTCATCAGTTTCAATGATCTCATTCTCTTTAGCTCTAGCAATTTGTTCATCAAGAAATTCTCCTAGTGGCACATTATCATCAAGCATGGTACTAGCATCATCATAAGCATCATTCATAGCAGAAGTGGCATCATCAATATCAGGATTAATAGCATGTGGTGGTGTTGCAAACTTACTCATAACTGAAGGTGAATCAAGTGCAGAGCTAGATGGCAATTCCTTACCTCCCCTCGTCGTAGAGGGAAAAATCTTGGTTTTAGTATCCTTTAGATTCTTCATAGTGATCAATTGATATAAATCCCAAGTGACTCAACAAATATAGCTATGCTCCCCGGCAACGGCGGCAGAAAAAGGTCTTGATAACCCACAAGTATAGGGGATCGCAACAGTTTTCGAGGGTAGAGTATTCAGCCCAAATTTATAGATTCGACACAAGGGGGGCCAAAGAATATTTGAGAGTATTAGCAGTTGAGTTGTCAATTCAACCACACCTGGAGATTAAATATCTGCAGCAGAGTGATCAGCAGCATAGTAGTATGATAGTTTTGATAGCAGTAGTAGCAGTAACAGTAACAGTAGCACTGATAGCAATAGTTTTGTAGCAGTTGGAACATTAACAGCAGCAGTAGTAACTTAGCAAGAGCAATATGTGGAAAACTTGTAGGCACTAGATCGGTGTATTCGTTGGATGATATTCATCATATAACAGTCATAACCTAGGGTGACACAGAACTAGCTCCAGTTCGTCAATGTAATGTAGGCATGTATTCCGTAAATAGTCATACGTGCTTATGGAAAAGAACTTGCATGACATATTTTGTCCTACCCTCCCGTGGCAGCGGGGTCCATAAGGAAACTAAGGGATATTAAGGCCTCCTTTTAAATAGAGAACCGAAACGCAGTATGAACACATAGTGAATACATGAACTCCTCAAATCACGGTCATCACCGGAAAGTATCCCAAATATTGTCACTATGGGGTTTACGGATCATAACACGTAACATGTGCATATGACTAGGCAATATCGGATCAAGAACATAGATATAATGGTGATAACATAAACAGTTCAGATCTGAAATCATGGCACTCGGGCCCTAGTGACAAGCATTAAGCATGGCAAAGTCATAGCAACATCAATCTTAGAACATAGTGGATACTAGGGATCAAGCCCTAACAAAACTAACTCGATTACATGATGAATCTCTTCGAACTCCTCACCGACCAGCAAGCCTACGAAGGAATTACTCACTCCCGGTGGGGAGCATCGTGGAATTGGCGATGGAGAAGGGTTGATGATGACGAAGACCGAAGATTCCCCTCTCCGGAGCCCCAAACGGGCTCCGAATGTGGCCTCCCGATGAATAACAGGAGGTGGCGGCGGCTCCATCTCGTGAAACGCGATAAAACTTTCTCACTGATTTTTTTTTCCGAAAATAGGATTTTATAGCGTTGGAATTAGGGTCGGGGGGCCCACAAGGTGAGCACCACCCACCAGGCCGCGCCCAGGCGGGCTGGCGTGCCCTTGTGGGTGTTTCCCAGCCTGGCCCCTTCTCTGGTAGTTTTTGGCTCCAATATTCCTCAAATATTCTGCAATAATTCTCCAAAAAGTTTCGTTCCGTTCCGAGAACTTTTATTTCTGCACAAAAACAACAGCATAGTAGTTCTGCTGAAAACAGCATCAGTCTGGGTTAGTTTCCTTCAAATCATGCAAATTTGAGTCCAAAATAAGAACAAAAGCATTAGGAAAAGTAGATACGATGGAGACATATCAACCGTGTGCTGGCCTAGGCACTGATGGGGACGCTATGGAGGACGACCGTCTCCACGGTGAGGCCGGGGCCGAAGCCGAAGAGAACGCCCCAGTCCATTCCCTTGCCAGTTGTGGTGTGTCCATCCTCGGTAGACCGTTTGCGTATTTCGTCCATGATGAAGAGCATGCATGCGCTTGACATGTTGCCATACTCAGAGAGGACATGCCTGGTGGCGCGCATCCGTTCCTTGTTCAGGTTTACCTTGGCCTCGACCATGTCAAGGATTGCTGGCCCGCCGGGGTGCGCTATCCAAAAGACAGAGTTCCAGTCATCGATGCCCAATGGCTTGAAGGCGTCCTCTAGGGCGCGCTCTATGTTTCTTGGAGATGAGCCCGGGCACATTCTTAAGGAGGTGGAAGGTGAGGCCAACCTCCCGGAGGTGACCGTCGATGGGACCCTCTGAGTCCGGCAGAATCGTCTGGCTCGCACACACCAGCTGAAACAGGGGGCGCTCGACGGACACGTCGGGGTCTGCGCCGACGATTAGCGCGGCCGCACCGTCGCCAAACAGCGCCTGGCCTACGAGCGAGTCGAGCTGGGACTCGTGCGGGCCGCGGAAGGTGACCGCGGTGATCTCGGAGCAGACCACCAGCTCGTGCGCCTCGCGGTTGTTCTTGGCGAGGTCCTTGGCCAGGCGAAGCACGGTGCCGCCGGCGAAGCAGCCCTGCTGATACATCATGAGGCGCTTCACAGACGAGCGTAGGCCGAGCATCTTGGTGAGCTGGCAGTCGGCGCCTAGCATGTCGATGCCGGAGGTGGTGCAAAAGACAAGGTGGGTTATCTTGGAGCACGGCTGGCCCCACACCTTGATCACCTTCTACGTTGCCGCCTTGTCGAGCTACGTGAAGAGCTATCTACTCATCGTCGGAGATGCCGACGATCTCCGTCGATGTGTGGCAGCCGCAGGTCTGTGCCCTCCGGCGCTGCGGTCCCCTCCGCTGCGGCTTCCTCGGCCTCGATCTCGGACTCCAGCTCGTCGAAGAGGGCGTCGGCCTCCGCCTGCCTCTGCCGGATGAGCCGGCGGTTGGCCTCCACCTCGGCCTCACACCGGATGGGGGACGACGAACTCCGTGTCCGCCTCCGCCATGGTCAAGCCGGGAGCCTCTTGCTCCGGTTCCTCCTCCTCCATTGCCTCCGGCTCCTCCTCCTCCTCCACCACCTCCTCCGTCTCCGACGAGTCCGGATGGAGACCCGCAGCGATGCGGGCGGCGCGGCGAGCGTGGTACTCCTCCTCGATTTCCCGGCGCCTTCCGGTGCGCGTTATTTGGCTTCGACATATTGGACCACCAAGTCTTCGTACTTCGCTTCGTTGCCCACCTATTAATTTCGAGTGCACCTAGCCCCAGTCATTTCTTCAGCATCCGCCAAACTTATGCGGTATGTGGGACGATGCATAAGTTTTTCTACAACATCATGTTATTATTGTTATGAAAATTCGATTTAATACGCATGAGATTCATTGTGCGTGTCATTTCATTTTAGCAGTTGTTTACTTGATAATGTTGTTATATCATCTTTACCAAATTGAAATTTTGATTTTTTTTATAAACTAAAACATGCAAAGCTTTAAGCAAACTAATGTATGCAACATTTTTTCTGTTTGAGGAGAGGAAGCAGCCAAATGTCTGAAACTAATATCGTAACAAGCGAGGATGATGTTTTATCCTTTATAATCAAAGAGCGCGAGCTAGCTCATCACCGTGTTCTCGACTGACAAAATTGCAGGGTTATGCTTGATTCTTTTGGGCCTCACCGTGGACTATGATAGGTTCTCAAAGAACGATTGCTTGACAAAAGTGGACTACTGGATTATACCTTATTGTTTCTTTTCCATAAAATATCTCACTGTTTTAGCCTATCCAACATCTCTAGTACAAACCACATACGGTAGAATACAGTGCAGACTTGGGTGTAGCAGCAGCAGTAGTACATTTTTCCACGACGAAAATAAATGGAGAACGAGTGATCATGTGCTGGCCTAGGCAGTGATGGGGACACTATGGAGGACGACCGTCTCCACAGTGAGGCCGGGGCCGAAGCCGAAGAGAACACCCCAGTCCATTCCCTCGCCAGTTGTGGTGTGGCCATCCTCGGCGGAGCGTTTGCGCATTTCGTCCATGATGAATAGTACGCACGCGCTTGACATGTTGCCATACTCCGAGAGGACATGCCTGGTGGCACGCATCCGTTCCTTGTTCAGGTTTACCTTGGCCTCTACCATGTCAAGGATTGCCGGGCCGCCGGGGTGGGCTATCCAGAAGACGGAGTTCCAGTCGTCGATGCCCAATGGCTTGAAGGCATCTTCTAGAGCGCGCTCGATGTTCTTGGAGATGAGCCCAGGCACATCCTTGAGGAGGTGGAAGGTGAGGCCGACCTCCCGGAGGTGGCCGTCGATGGCGCCCTCTGAGTCCGGTAGAATCATCTGGCTCGCAGACACCAACTGGAATAGGGGGTGCTCGACGGACACATCAGGGTCTGCGCCGACGATCACCGCGGCCGCACCGTCGCCGAAGAGTGCCTGACCTACCAGCGAGTCGAGGTGGGACTCGTGCGGGCCGCGGAAGGTGACCGCGGTGATCTCCGAGCAGACCACGAGCACGCGTGCACCGCGGTTGTTCTCGGCGAGGTCCTTGGCGAGGCGAAGCACGGTGCCGCCGGCGAAGCAGCCCTGCTGGTACATCATGAGGCGCTTCACGGAGGGGCGCAGGCCGAGCATCTTGGTGAGCTGGTAGTCGGCGCCCGGCATGTCCACGCCGGAGGTGGTGCAGAAGACAAGGTGGGTGATCTTAGACCGCGGCTGGCCCCACTCCTTGATCGCCTTCTGCGCCGCCGCCTTGCCGAGCTTGGGGACCTCCACAACTACAATATCCTGGCGCGCGTCCAGAGACGGCGCCATGTATGCGCACATGTTTGGGTTGTCCTGCAGGATCTCCTCCGTCAGGTGCATGTACCTCTTCCTAATCTGCGACTTGTCACCTGAAATGAAGCATTGTTTGTTAGGTCGCGTGTCCATCCGAGAAGAGGCAAAAGAGACGGCAAAAAAGAATTAATGGAATGGAATTCATTGAGCTTACACATCCTCTTGAACTTCTCCTTGAGGTCAGCCATGTGGTCGCTCTTGGTGACCTTGAAGTAGTAGTCCGGGTAGTCGGCCTGGTACACGCAGTTCGCCGGCGTCGCCGTGCCGATCGCTAGCACCGTGGCCGGCCCCTCCGCCCGCTGCGCCTTCCTCACCTCCTCCACCGTCATCGTCGCCGCCATTGATCTCCACGTACGTACCAGCGGCCGACTAGCCTGTGTGAAGTCTAAGTTTGCAGGAGGCAGAGATGAGGATGACAGATGCTGGCCGTACTGGTTGGGTGTGGTGGTACGAGTGTGGGGAAAGGGATATATATTCCTAGCCGGGAAGGGTTGGTAGGGCGAGTGGAGAAGTGATTTTGGTCAGTTGGACGGGAGGATGGAGGGCCACGAGTGCTGGGGCAGGAGATGGGTGGCGCGTGTGGCAGACACGTCTACCGTCCGGCCGACTGGGGGGTAGTTGGGTCGCTTGGCTTTGCGCTTCCCTAGTTGCACGCACTCGTGTGCTTTCATCTGTCCAGACAGTTGCACCGACTCGTGCTTGAACGGCCCAGCTACTACCACAGCTATAATACTAGGACTCGTGTGGCTGTCCGCATCACCAACAAAACCACAATTGTTCCATATTTGCTCCATCGCTTTGCGCTTTCAGGCCCCGCTATGGCTCCGAGTCAGGGCAACTTCAATGCGGCTCGCCAAATCGACCTCGAATGTTCGGACCGGGCGGTTCGGACACTTTCAGCCATCCAACACAGCTCATTTAGATTTGGTGCTAATTCGTACTTCGCCCCCGACTTTATAGTGTTACGTGGTCGGGATTAATATTTCACCACGGCTGTGCGTTCTGCTTCAATTATCCAGATTGGGATCGAAATTGTGTTCAGTACCAAATGATAGTTTCGTCAAACAAGCTTCTTGCTGTGAATTGATCTCCTTGATCAGCATGCAATAACGCCCCATGATTGTACCTTCATTGATTTCTTGCACAACTCTCTTGCAATGTGGGCTTGACATGTTCCATCGAGATCAATTCATTGTTTCTCGTGCTGCATGTTTGTCTCACGGTCAGCTTTGAAAGAAAGATGAAATAAACGAGTGATAATGCTATACTCCTTATATTCTAGAATAGTCTGAATCTCTTTATTTAATCCACCCATAAAACGTGTAAGCATTGCTTCATTTTTCTCAACAATACCACATCTAATCATGTCAGTTTGTAATTCCTGATAATATTCATGTACAGAATTTTTCCCTTGTCTTAAGCGCTGTAAATTTTGAAGCAATTCACGTTGATAATATGGTGGAACCCAACGATTACGCATAGCACTTTTCAAAGCAGCCCAAGTAGTAGGGATATTATCATGATGTATTCTAAAATGCTCAGACCACCAAACACAAGCAAAACTAGTGAAAGCACAAACGGCAGCAGCAACACGTCTATCCTAAGAAAATTGTAAGCATGTAAAACATTGTTTTGTTTCTAATTTCCAAGTAAGATATATATCAGGAACATATCTACCCTAAAATGTCGGAATATTCAATTTAAGTTTAGGGAGATGGTCATGATCCCGTACCTAAGAGGGTGGTGCAGCCCTACCATTGCGATTGCATGCATGCGGACGACCTGGTGCTTGTGCCGGTGGTTGCCCCTGGAGCTGATTTGGAGCAACCTCCCCCTCATGATCGTAATCACCATCATAATCCTCATCATAATCCTTATTCTGCTCAACGACAGTAGTAGCAACAACAGGAGCCACTGAAGCTGTAGCAGTAGCAATGGCATCGGAATTTTGGCCTTGGTCGATAGGCACACGTCGCGCTTGTCCCGCGAAATTTGGGCGTTGTTGGTGTTGTTGTCGCCGTAGTACGACAGGTACAGCTGGTGGAGGTAGACATGCAAGCACCTCCATCAATTTAGCATCAAGCTTGGCGTCGACCGTCTTCTCCAAACTATCTAGCTTCTCCATAGCCTCTCCAAGGCTCGTCACCAAGTCATGCACCTATCCACCCATCATTTGCTGAAATTTATCGTGGAGCTCCTTGTTCGTCATGACCTCCCGTTCGATCTCGTCGGCTTGTGATCTTGGCATGGTTAGCAGTAATAGGAACACGCAAGAATATGAACCTACAGACTACTAGGAAGTGGTGGTGGTGGTGGTGTGTCACAAATCCGTCAAGCAAATCTCAAATTCTTACCAGTTCTTACCCAGCAGCAGGTGGTGATCGGCAACAGTTGTAGTCAAAACTCTCAAAGCTTGGATAGAGCGATTGCCAGGTGATGTCAAACACACGACATAGATGTATGTCAAGCTGGGAAGGCTTATAATATGGTAGTAAAAATGGTCAGCAATAATCAGTTCAGAGATGCAAGTTGAAAAGACGCTCAAGGATGGTACCGTGCTGGTCCTAGGCTAGACCGTACTAAAGACGCGAGCCTAGAGCACCAACAAGATCACGATGCTACATGTAATCAAGGGAAGAGCAAACTGAAAAAATTCTCTCTTTTTTTGTGCCTCTTTTTTGCGCCTCTTTTTTCTTCAGAAAATCACTACAATGACGAGTGTCTCAAAACTCTTCCAAAGGCGTATTAACACAATAGGCACAAAAAATATTTCTCTATTTTTTTCTCTGGAACGATTCGGGGCTGCGACGACCCAAAAGTGCGGCAAAAAATCACAATGGTGGCGACTGTCTCAAAACGCTCCGGAAAGCCTAAAAACTTGATAGGGAAAAAATAATTTCGTCCACCGATTTTTTTTTCGAAACCTACTCAGGCAAGGAAACACGAATTTGAAAACAAAGGGATCCCGAAATCAAACCTAATATGGGATGGACTCGGATTGGTGGTGGATATGTGGTGGTATATATGGATACAGATTGATGGCAGATATACAATGGTGGGTATGGCAGCGGGGATGATGATGGTGGGTATGGCAGCAGTGCTCATGATGGTGGGTATGGCAGCGGTGCTGATGATGATGGTGGATATGTTAGTGGTGATGATTATGGTGGGTATGGCAGTGATGTTGATGATGGTAGGTATGGCAGCGGTGCTGATGATCATGGTGGATATGGCAGCGGTGATGATTATGGTGGGTATGGCAGCGTGACAACTTATGAACAGAGCTCGAAACTCTAAAGGACTAGACGCTAAGACCAGCAACTTGACACGACGATGCAACCACAAATTCAACAAAGCAAACACTGAACAGAAAATTGCAAAGGCTGAGATTGTTTCAGATATGAGGATGTAACCCTAATTTTTTTTCGTGGATGGTAGGTATGAAGAACAGATGCAATCTAAACTACGAAAAACTAGTAAATCTCACCGATCAACCTGGAAATCTGATACCACTTGATAGAGGCAAAGTTATCCCTGTCTTTCGATGAGATGTGGCTATCATTTTTGGTAGAGTCGACTTTGACGATCCGACTACGAACGTGCGAGGACGTCGCGCCTTAGAAATCGCTAAACCAACTCCGAGAGGTTATTGACCACCACTACTAGGGAAAACCCTAGCAGTAGCGCGGATATTTGGTGTATCAGTAGCGCGGGTACCCGCGCTACTGATACGGCGCTACAGCTAAAGTTTAGCAGTAGCGCGTTTTGACACGCGCTACTGCTATACCTACTTAGCAGTAGCGCTTTCCATACCAGCGCTA
Organism: Elymus sibiricus; assembly: GCA_039707655.1. Taxonomy (NCBI): domain Eukaryota; kingdom Viridiplantae; phylum Streptophyta; class Magnoliopsida; order Poales; family Poaceae; genus Elymus; species Elymus sibiricus. The sequence goes on along the minus strand of CM077665.1, from coordinate 40,017,744 downwards.
CTGCTAAGTCCTTTAGCAGCAGCGTTTTCCTGTCCAGCGCTACTACTATATTTTCTCATATCTTTTTTTTGCTACGTATTTGCGATGTTTCTGTACAGGTTTCATACAGTATTCTAATCATATCATAAACATGCAATATGCTCATCATATCATACACATAATAGTCTCATCATATCATCCAACACAAATCATGTCGTCACATCATAATCACGATATAGCTATACAAGTTACATGACATGTCTCATCATACATAATGTAGTACTTCTTGAGGCGTCGGTTCGTATCCCTCTCTCGCACTAGCGTGAACCTAAACTAACTACTGGCTGTCGCTCGGAAACCGGAAACCGGTACACCTGGGCCTGACACTCCGGCCACTCGTCGTATACTCCTGGCGTAGCACTTCTTCGCCATCGATGATCTATGCACCTGCATCGTCACATTAGTTGATGATATGCAACATATATAGTTGAGCAACAGAAAGAGACATACTTGGCAAAAATAGAAGCAACATATCATAAGCATAAATAACAAAGTTCATCGTACCCAAAATGCCCTAACTAGAGTGATCTTCGCTAGTTGAGGAGGACGGTTTAATTACATCACAAATAAAGTTTCGTCGTGCATAACTCAAAGTTTCGTCATAGAGAAAGTATGGACTAAACGGACACATTGTCATATATCGTCAATCACTCCAACATATCGTGCCATCCATGCAAGTCAGGGAGATAGTCCCCGAGCGCAGTGAAAGGCTTCAGGTCGAGACGCTGAGCGGCTACGTGTGTTCGGACGTCTTCCCGCGACATTTGCCCTTCTTCGTAGAACATCCCTGTTTTTTAGAGGACCTCCTTCATGATGATTTGGGCAAGTTCACGCTAGATGTGATAGAACTCAGCTCGGAGTCGATGATCCGGGATATCTCCTAGGTTCATTGCCCATTGCAGAATATGGGCATCGCCGGATCTAGGTGACATGCGAAGGTTCTGTTGATCCCGTCTGTACTCCTGCATGTGGTGGAGGACATAGAATCCATCACTGATAGTACCACTTGGTTGCTGGATGCAGCAGAAGTCAGTCTTATGGCCGAAGCAGGGCGCGCGGTTCCTTGTCTTCCTGACCGTGATCTCTCCACCCCGTACGCCGTACGTAAAGATAGCACTGTCGAGAACAGACTTGATGTGGGTGTAATCCTTTTTCTTCATGTTCTTCGACGAGTCCAAGTAAAGAGCGTGGGAGACTCGGGGGTAAAGGATGATGAGGACGGCGCGCCCGTCGCTGTGCAAAATAAGTACACCTCAAATTAGCCTCCACGCGTGCAAATGAAATGATTGAAATCGAAGGAAGGATATCCGCGCGGATGACTTACATGGGATGATAAGGCACGAGAATCGTCTCCTTGTCCTTATTGCCGACCATGAAATCGGCGATGTAGTTACTCGCGTATTCACGGTGCTTTTTGCAGACTGCCAAGAAGCTCTCGTGCATGAAGTACGGGTCAGCGACACAGATATAAGGTATCTGCTCAATCCTGATGATGTAGTTCATGTACAAGGCAAAAAGGCGGACAAACGTAAAATCCAGCTTTTTCAAGTGAAACATGTCGAAGATGTAATCGAATCGAAGGAAGAACTTTTCCGCGGGGAATGTGTCGACGTACAACCTTTGCTGCGGCACGTTAACCACGTAGAGCGGGTATCCTGGATTTTGCGAGGCAATCAGGCTTTTCTCTCTTCGCAGCACATCGTCATGAAGTCTCCTGAGATCGCCGTATATGGCCTCTACCCCTGCCTTACGTAGGATTGGTTCACCGGGGATTAATTCTAGACCTAATAAAATGAAAAATGACATAAAAAAAGGCCAATGTTTTGCAGGAATGTTGATTCATTCCCGTTGCGGCAAATCCCGGGCACTCGATATGTCCTAGTTTGTAGCACAAGTCATGCCGAAATTCACGGAAAATTTTGGCATCACCTTTGCTACAAACTAGACAAATAGAGCGCCTGAAATTTGCCGGAACGAAAATGAATCAACATTCCGGCAAAACATAGGCCACTCGGAATCATTCCCTGCAGACAACAAAAGGCCACTTGGGCACAATCGAAAAACTTCAATGTTGCATATAACAGGACCACTTAAGAACATGTACATGAGCAACTACAACAGTAGATAAACATGAGCAAACACTATTGAGGAATTTGCATATAACATGACCACTTCAAATTTGCATCTCCTAGTGTTTGACACTTCAAGAAAATCTACACAAATCTCATGCTCTCTCAAACTCAATTCAAAAACCAAATATAGATGGATGAACCCTAGAAACCTAGAACCTTTACATATTTTTGTCCTAATAAAAATTATGTCCTAATAAGAATTATGAACCCTAGAACTCAATTTCTATCCTAATAAAAATTATGAACCCTAGAACATGACAGGAACAACAGGCAGAGAGAGAGGAGGGGTGGGGGGGAGGGGTGGGGGGCTTACATAGAGGGGAGAGACGGTGGCGGGGAGGTGCTCGGCGACGGAGGTTGGGGCGGCGAGGGCGCGCGGCTCCGTTGGCGGCGACGGAGGCAGTGGCGGCGAGGGAGGCAGGGGCGGCGAGGAGCAGACGAGGGAAGCAGTGGCGGCGAGGGAGGCAGGGGCGTCGAGGGCGCACGGCTCCGGTGGCGGCGACGGCGCGCGGCTCCGGTGGGGCAGGGTCGGTGAGGGAACGACGGCGGCGAGGGAGCAGGGGCGGCGAGGGAGAGGCGGCGATGGGGAATTGGGGGAAAGGACTTAGCAAAATTTTGAGCCCGCGCGGGGTTAAGTCAAAATAGCAGTAGCGCTGGAAGGCAAAAAGCGCTATAGCTAACTTAGCTATAGCGCTTTCTACCGAAACGCGCTACTGCTATAGGAAGTAGTTATTTATTTTCCTTTTTCTTTTTTTTTATGTAAGGAATATAGCTATAGCGCGGTCTTACAAAACGCGCTACTGCTATAGTAACTACAGCGCTTTGTGTTAACAAGCGCTGCTGCTATGCCTTTCTCCTTTATTTTTCTTTTTCTTTTGTTTATCTTTATATTTTCTTTTTTTCATTTCTCCTTTTTCTACTTCTTTCATTTTCATTTACTTTTCTACTTCTTTTCCATTTTATTTTCTTTTTTTAGCAATAGCGCTCTATACAGAAAACGCGCTACTACAAGGCACTTAGCGGTAGCGTTCTTTTTGAAGCCTCGCTACTACTATTCCTAGCCTACCGGCAACAGTGTGGGAATTACAGTAGTAGCGCTTTTACGAGCAGACGCGCTACTGCTACAACAATATATGTAGCGCGCTTTATTAACACGCGCTACTACTAAGTAGCAGTAGCGCTCTGTTCTAACCAGCGCTACTGCTATACCTCTGTGTATAAGGTTTTCCCTAGTAGTGCACGCTGGAGCACGGCCAACCTGACCACGAGGGTCTGTTTCCTGCACGCAAACGAACAACAAGCAAGAAACTGAGATTGCAATCTGGATATTGCAAATATAAGAGGAAAGCTTTATTGATGAAAGTGGGGTTCTGTGATGCCTTGGTCTGGTCGTGGAACACAAACGAACGACACGAAGTTGTAGCTATGGCGGACTTTTAATCTAAACAAAACCCAAGTCTAAACGGCGTCCTAAGGGCTGTATATATGAGGGAATAGAGATGGAATTTCGTGACCCCTTGGAGGAGGGGTCCGAAACCAACCCTAACTCTGTTTCCCCACACATACGGACTCTAAAAACAGCCTATAAAGTGGTATTTCAAAATTACATGGGCCTGGCCCAAAAATAAGGTGACGCATCACCTATATTAGCCTATGGACGAAATGTATGAAGTGGCATCTTGTCTATTTTGTCCAAGCCTTCATGCTCTCATTATGGTGGCTTCAAAGTGTGAAAATCACCACTGGTAATTCGATTGTTCTTTCCCGCATGCGCACCTTCTCCTCCATGCTTGATCCCGCTCCAATGGCCATCCTTCTTGTCCATGCTAGGTCCTTCATTCATAAGTAAAACAAAAATATCTAATTTAAGCAACATCATATGTTCATGAACATTGGAAGGATTTTCAAGAAACGACGGTACCTGGTAATTCAACTGGCGTGCGCGGGCTCTAGTAATTGGTCCAGTATGTATAGCTGTTGGAAATATGCCCTAGAGGCAATAATAAATTGGTTATTATTATATTTCCTTGTTCATGATAATCGTTTATTATCCATGCTATAATTGTATTGATTGGAAACTCAAATACATGTGTGGGTACATAGACAACACTGTGTCCCTAGTATGCCTCTAGTTGACTAGCTCGTTGATCAAAGATGGTTAAGGTTTCCTAGCCATTGACATGAGATGTCATTTGATAACGGGATCACATCATTAGGAGAATGATGTGATGGACAAGACCCAAACTGTAAACGTAGCATTTGATCGTGTCAGTTTATTGCTATTGTTTTCTGCATGTCAAGTATCTGTTCCTTTGACCATGAGATCATGCAACTCACTGACACCGGAGGAATACCTTGTGTGTATCAAACGTCGCAACGTAACTGGGTGACTATAAAGGTGCTCTACAGATATCTCCGAGGGTGTCTGTTGGGTTGGCATGGATCAAGACTGGGATTTGTTACTCCGTGTGACGGAGAGGTATCTCAGGGCCCACTCGGTAATACAACATCACATTGAGCCTTGCAAGCAAAGTGACTAAAGAGTTAGCCACAGGATCTTGTATTACGGAACGAGTAAAGAGACTTGCCGGTAACGAGATTGAACTAGGTATAGTGATACCGACGATCGAATCTCGGGCAAGTAACATACCGAAGAACAAAGGGAACAGCATAAGGGATTAACTGAATCCTTGACATAGAGGTTCGACCGATAAAGATCTTCGTAGAATATGTAGGAGCCAATATGGGCATCCAGGTCCCGCTATTGGTTATTGATCGTAGAAGTGTCTCGGTCATGTCTACATAGTTCTCGAACCCGCAGGGTCTACACACTTAACGTTTGGTGACGATTAGTATAATTGAGTTATTATGTTGGTGACCGAAAGTTGTTCGGAGTCTCGGATAAGATCCAGGACATGACGAGGATCTCCGGAATAGTCCGGAGGTAAAGATTGATATATGTGATAATAGTGTTTTGATCTCCGGAAGAGTTCCGGAGTTCACCGGAATAGGTTCCGGATGTTTACCGAAGTGTTCGGGTACAGCAACACTTTATATGGGCCAAAGGGATAAAGCCCACGAGGTATTGGAAAGTGCAAAACGTAGTTTTGCTGCCGCGTAAGCGGTACTACCGTTTTGTGAAGCGGTACTGCCGCCCAAGCGGTACTACCGCTTGGTGAAGCGGTACTACCGCTCAAGCGGTACTACCGCTTGTGAGCGGTACTACCGCTTGTGCGCGGCTATGCACGGTTCGGCAGGGATCCGAGTTGGACTCTTTCCCTGCGGGCCAAACCGACCTTGTGCGGGCAAAACCGACCTGGAGGAGGCTTTTACTCCAAGTTTAGACCCCAAGGCTCAACATATAAATAGAGGGGCAGGGCTACACACGGGACACATCAAGATTTCCCCAAGCCGTGTGCGGCAACCCTAACCCTCTAGTTCCTCCGTCATAATCTCCGTAGCGCTTGGCGAAGCCCTGCAAAGATTGTTCCTCACCACCATCACCACGCCGTCGTGCTGCTGGAACTCAACCACTACTTCACCATCGCTCGCTGGATCGAGGAGGTGAAGGCGTCATCAAGTCGTACGTGTGTTGAACGCGGAGGTGCCGTCCGTTCGGCGCTAGTTCGTGATCGGATCGAGGGACGACTTGCGATTTGGATCGCGGAGACGTTCGACTACATCAACCGCGTTTCTTAAACGCTTCCGCTTAGCGATCTACAAGGGTATGTAGATTCACTCTCCCTCTCGTAGATGCTCATCACCATGGATAGATCTTGTGTGTGCGTAGGAAAAATTTTGTTTCCCATGCAACGTTCCCAACAATAGCAGCAGCGGCTTTGTGTGTAACAAGGGTATTGATGTCCTCATCACGTTTCAGCCTTTTTGAGCATCATCCGGTGCATTTGTAGTGAGGCCACCTTGTGGGCCGGGGCTAAACATTTGGATATTGTATACTGAGACAGTAGGCTTTTTCCCTCTTTTTCTTGCACACCTGGTTGGTCCGTAATACACTTTTCTTAATTGATGAATTTGGCAAATCTTTTGCCATTTTTTAAATAAAGAAGGCGGGAAAACACACAAGGGAGTACGCACCTGATGACCAGTTGTAAATTTCCCGCACAGCTTTTCTAATCTTTTTTTTGTTATTTATCTTTTTTACTTTTACTTTTTTTATGTTCTTTTCTTTACTTCCTTTCCCTCTTTTACCATAATTGATTACACATGCACCACTGTATATCATTTATTTACTTATGAAAAAGATAGGCAGTTACACGCTCTAGAAACAACATTTAAGATATTTATTTGTCCATGTACCAAGGTTTATCAATACTAATATAGATGCTAGCATATAGGGATAATTATAACTGCCACAAAATATTTTTATGGAGAACATGATTATATCTTCTTAAATTCACTCAGAAACATGTTGGAGTAACTCCCTCCGTTTTGAGAAGAAAAAAACTAGAAATGTTTTAATTCAATTAAGAAAACTCGTGCACTAAATTTAACCAAAATGAATATTAAAATTTTAGACGTGGTTTCATTTTAGCAGAAAATACATCTTAATAAACTAACGTACATAAAATGAAATTATATATTTCTAATTAATGATAAAGTCATAAATATTGATAAAACGTCTTGTCAAAAGAGAAAGGTGAAAATGCTTAGTATAAATAATTGATCATTATTATTTTCCAGCTCGACCCCGAATATAAATGAACAATTGCAGCATTTAATGAACATTTAACAAGCATGTATAAGAATATTATGTTTAAATGAAGCCAATTTAATAACATGTATCAACAGAGTCTAACGAGGAAGAAAAAAAAAAAGGCACCGCTCGGCACCAGACTACTGAGAGTATGCATCTATCAGACTAGTCGGAGGCCGCCGGATTAGAAGCAGGATGTATGCCCGATCTCATAATTATTCCACGCGAGATCTTATAGGATAGCTAAGTTGTCGTTGCTTCTTAACTGCTTAAACAATCCACGCCTTCCCATTGCATGTTTCTCTCCATAGGAAGCATATCTTCTCCGTAACTATTACCTACATAAATCACGCCAGTCTCCGGCTATTGGCTTCCTCGGGAAAAAACTTTTTGATGAAAGTTTGTTGGAGAGTTGGATGCATCCCTTCAACAACGGCCACTTTCTTTACAGTTTCTGAAGCAAACTTCATGTATACACGTAGCTTCCACATTTGATGCCCATATAATCACGTACGATAATTTTTTGACGTGTCAACGGAAGGCTTACGCTTGCCTGAACCTTTATTATCCAACCACATGAAGTGTTGCAAAAGTAGCAGAGCTACAAGAGTGGGGAGAAAGGATTAAAATAAAATTACATAGAGCAAGATGATTATAATCTCTCAGCTAAGTGAAACATGGATCGTCAATCACGTATGATAATTACCTTAGTAATCTCCAAAACAAAAAAAATTATTTATTCACGTTGCTTCTATATATGGTGTTCCTATAATCACGTGAGTTTATGTATATAGATGATGCTTCCTTCTCTCTGATACTTGATTGCCTGATATTATAAACATGCTTCCAACACTACAGGCCATGCTTCTTTGTCACATTTTTTTCAAGCAGTTTTGTGCGATCAAACATGTATGGCTGCACTTTTGAAGCACAGTTTTATCATGGTTGAAGCATGAAAAACTAGTACCAAAATGTTGCTTATATAGTGTAAGGAACGAAGCACACAAGTATGCCATTGGAAGCTTATTGTTTTTATGTAAGAAGCATGTCACATCTAATAGTGATGCATTTATACAAGAGTGAGCCATTGTAAGCAAAGTTAGGCAGATGCTAAAGCAGGAAAGAAGTATTACAGAAGCATTGTCTCTGTTACATAAAGAAATCATCACATATGTAGACACTTGCATGCTTATTGTACAGAATTTGGAAGCATGACACATAAGCACACCTGTGTTTTTTAAAAAAGGAAGCACATATAGAGACACTAAGTTTATATACATATCCCTGAAGCATTGCATCTGTTATAAGAATCACAACAAAAAGTAGGGTGGGTCACTTTGAATCATCACGGGCGAAGCCGCTGGTTCGCAGTAACCACAACATGTCCCAAGTCTCCGAGAGCACACTGACATGACCAGAGATGCAATGTGTCGTCGCGATCAAAGCAGCGGTTGTTTGCACGATGCCATGAACATGGCAGCAAGGAACCATAGGTGGTTGTCGGCGGGGTAGCATGCCAAGGAGATGGAGTGTGGTGGCGGAGCAAGGCCGTGGAGACCTTGCGCCGGATGTCCTCCGACGTGGGCTTCGTCGCTCCGGCTACTACCTCTAGCAGAGTGCCTCTTGACCTCGCCGCTGCCAAGTCGTCCGGCGGCATGACTTGGATCAGATCAGTGTGTGAGGATTTGTCGATGCTTTGAGGATGGAGAGACCAACATCGTCGAGGAGATCGGGAGCAAGTGTCGTCAAATATGTGGGTATGGTTTGATGGTCGTGGATGGAGAGACGCGGCTGGTGGGAAGAAGATATAAGGGGGGGGGGGGGGGGGGGGGGGGGCATATGACGTTAGATTGGATTTCTAGAATCAACAGCCTTGGAGGCGTCTAACGAAATCCTCCTATCAGTATACAAATAGAAAGTGTTTCACAACAAATATCCAGAAAAATAATGAATATAAGATTAAATGCAATGTTCAAGCAATACAATAGATGACAATTTAAAGTGATTGAACTGAGCTGTAACTTCACCCACCAAATTAAATACAATTGGAAACCATGATTCAGTTGGTTTACAAAAGAACTACATATGCAAATTGAAGTGAAAACTGAATTAGTACTAAACAATATGGTATTTTTTTGCATGCATGATAATGGCATAAGTGGATTTCATTTTTCTAATAAAATTGGACATAAAATTCACGGGTTTCAGAGTTAAAATGAACTAGTTATGACTTATGCAAGATTTATAATGCAAAACGCAAGTTAATTTAATAACACGGAATTTAAGGTGGGCAAAAGTGGCAACTAGTGACAAATTTAGATTCCTCTTTTTTTATGGAAATGGACATATGACATGGAGGGATTTTATTCAAAATGAAATTTAGAAGTTTAATTATTTTATGAAATTAATAGATTAATTTTAATTCGAAAAGTCCAATTTTTTTCCTAACCCACACTTAGCTAGCCACAATCAATAATGAGTCGGTCGGGGGTGCTGACACGGTGCGCGTGTGCGTGGTGTTTTTTCATCAAGGCGGAGCGCGAGTCATAGTCGCTGGTGGGTGGGACCCCTCATGCCATGTGGGCATAGACAGTGGTGGCCCTAGGCCCATGTGTCACGAAAATATTGGTCGTTGACTCGATCTCAAGATCTACTGCTAAATCTACAAGGAACGGACGAGATGAGCTATGAGTGTATTCGTGGCGATAGACCGAACCAGACCATATTGATTTAACTCGGTGTGGTCGGAATCTTGTAAGAGTTGTTGCGTAACCCCCAAAATATAAGGGTGATATATAACGTAGCAAAACATATTCTACTCGACTGAGAATGCACCCTTCCTGTTACTGTCCACAATGAGTTGCTAGACAACAATTTCTGAATATTTTTTGTTTTCAATGGTTTCCAAAGCAGTTAAGATTACCTCGCAAACTACATGATTGGTGCTGATGCAATGAAAGTTAAAGTATTTCACCTGAACTATAATTACTATATGGAAGTCATCCTGGAGATGGTGAAAGATGGGCGGGAGGACATCAGACGGGCACAATGGAAACTATCATATACTAGTATCATGCATATGGTACTAGTGTATTATTCTACCTCCACAATGCATAGTATCATATCCTAGGATCATAGTGACCTTAGTTATTGCCATGCATGACACATACTTGTACACCATTTTAATATGATACAATATCATATCATGATAGTCAGTCCTCTCTTTTCTCATTTAAATGTGTGTCGCCTTAGCAAACTTGACTAGTTAGCATGCATGATACTACCTATGATACTTCCATTGTGATCAACCTCACAAGGAATTGGACTAAAGTTGTGCATGCCTTCAGCATGGAGGAGGGCATAATATAAACATTCCACTTCACCTTGTGCAGCAACTGATACGTCTCCAACGTATCTACTTTTCCAAACACTTTTGCTCTTGTTTTGGACTCTAATTTGCATGATTTGAATGGAACTAACCCAGACTAACGTTGTTTTCAATAGAACTACATTGGTGTTATTTTTTGTGCACAAATAAAGTTCCCGGAATTAGACGAAACTTTTTGTGATTTTTTTCTGAGAATTATAGTGAATTATGGAGCCAAAACCCACCAGAGAGGGTATCCCTGTGGACAACGAGGCAACAGGGCGCAACCACCCCCTGGTTGCGCCCTGTTGTGTGGTGGGACCGACGAGGCTCCCCCGACCCTATTTCCAGTCCTATAAATTCACATATCCGGGGAAAAAATAAGAGAGAAGTTTTCATCGTGATCTACGAGACGGAGCCGCCGCCTGAAAGCACAGTATGCTCCCTTGGTTGTTTTGATAATTCATGACAACATACATTGTCTCTTGGACTAATACTCTCATCTAGTGCATTTCAGACAAAGTCCATAGAGAGTGCTGGCTAAGGATTGTGAGGAGCATCCCCAAGAAGAAGAAGGAGAGGGAATAGGATTGGCAAAGCTTCAAGAAAGAAGACTCTACATTTTACTTTGTGAGAAATCACTTTGAGTCCATAGGAAAGCCAATACTATTAAAAGGGGGTCAGGTATTGATGGTGAACAAAATGCTCCACGTGCACAAGTGATAGTCACCAAAAACACACAGATGCTCTTCCACAAAAGTCTGTCAAAAGCCTATCATGCAAAATCGGTGCCACCAATATTTCCCACTCGGCCCTACCGATTTTCACCTCAGACAGATCCCAGCCAAACCCTAAGTTTTCGGTACAGTCGATTCTGCATCGGTGCCACCGAGTTTAGGTTGCCAACATTCTGTTGCCCCTTTTCTTCAATTCGGAATTTCCGAGTTGTTTGGATCGGTGCCACCGAGTTTTGCAATCTGACCGTTGGTCACCTAATCGGTACTACCGAGAACTATATATCAGTATCACCGAGATTCAAAAGTTGCTACCTTTTGAGCAACTCGGTACCACCGAGTTTTACACTTCGGTGTCACCGAGTTGGTCATTATAGGTGTAACGGTTGGATTTTTGGAGATGCCTATATATACCCCTTCACCACCACTCACTCGCAAGAGAAGCACTCAGAACTATTCCATACTTGCCCCATCCAATTTTCTAAGAGAGAGCCACCTACTCATGTGTTGAAATCAAGCCATTCCATTCCAACCATATGAATCTTGATTTCTAGCCTCCCCAAGTTGCTTTCCACCCAATCAATCTCTACCACCAAAGCCAGATCTGTGAGAGAGTGATTGAGTGTTCAGGAGTCTATCATCTTGAAGCACAAGAGCAAGGAGTTCATCATCATTATCGAGCCTATTACCTTTTGGAGGGTGGTGCCTCCTAGATTGGTTAGGTGTCGCTTGGGAGCCTCCTACTTCGTGTTGTAGAGTTGAACCAAGAAGTTTGTACGGGCAAGGAGATCGCCTACTTCGTGAAGATCTACCCATAGTGAGGCTAGTCCTTCGTGGACGGAAGCCGTTATGGAATAGTCAAGGTTGCTACTTCGTGGACCCTTTTGGGTGGAGCCCTCCGTGGACTCTCGCGACCATTACCCTTCGTAGGTTGAAGACTCCATAAATGTGGATGTACGATAGTGCCACCAATCGGAACCATGGGAAAAATCATTGTGTCTCTAAATTGTGTTTGATCTTCCTATCTCTACTCTCTCTTACATGTGCTTGTCTTACTTTCCGCTGCCATACTTGTTGACTAGCATGTGTAGGGTGCATTAGACTTGTTATAATTGCTAAAACCGCCCACCAATTAACTTGGGAAAAGGTTAGGTTTTAAATTCTTGCAAGTAGTCTATTCACCCCCCCCCCCCCCCCTCTAGACACACACTTCTAGTGATCCTTCAATTGGTATCAGAGCAAGGTCTCCATAACCTTGGTTTAATCACCTTTGGAGGAAGATGGATGTGTCTAGTTTGGAGAGTTTAAGTTGTAGAGTGCCTATTCTTGATGGGGAGTACTATAGTCAGTGGAAAGATGCTATGCTTGATCTATTTGATAAATTCCATTTCAGCAAGTACATTTAAAATCCCTATGTGCCCCCCATTGATCCTTTACATCCCACACATGAAGAGGAAATTGATATGCTATGCAATCTTAGAACTGTCAATCTTATTATTAGAGGATTGCCTAGAATTGTGCTTAATCAAATGAAGAATTTTGAATGTGCCTATACTTTGTGGAGTGATTTGGAGAAACGATATCCAAATTATTCATTAAGTAATCTTGATGAAATTCTTCAAAAAACTATTGTCTTTCACAAAATGATGCCTAGTGATCCTAAGTTTGACAACTATCTATTTGATCTTAGAGACCTCATGCGTGCTAAAGGAGATGTCATAACTATCAATAACATCATTGTACAAGCCATTCGCATTCATAATCTTGAACAGTGTCATGATCACAACTCTAACGAATCACTTGTTTCTTATGACGAGGATTTCCCACTTGATGATGACAATGTGGAACATGGCTACTATGATGAAGATGAGTTGTTCGACATCGAGTATGAGAAGACAATGAAGAATCTAAGTCTCGTGGCAAACTTCAAGGATTACATGTCCGGAGGAAAAGAGTGGATTCTCGATAGTGGATGCACCGATCATATGACCGGAGATAGCGACATGTTTGAAGAGATCACACCAAACCATGGACCGCGAAGGTATGTAACTTTTGGAGACAACTCCAAGGGTAAGGTACTTGGTCTTGGTAAGGTGGCCATATCCCATGATAGCTCTATTCAAAACGTCAGGCTTGTTGAATCCCTTGGCTACAATCTTCTTTCTGTATCTAGACTTGCCGACTTCGGTTTTAATGTGCTATTTACCAAAGTAGATTGCCAAGTGTTTCGTCAAGATAATCATAACATGGTGTTTACCGGTTTCCGTAGAGGTGATCTATACATTGTCGATTTCACTAAAAGATCCAAACCTCATACTTGTCTTATTGCAAAATCTTCTAAAGGTTGGCTTTGGCATAGAAGGCTAGGACATATAGGCATGTGCAATCTAGATAAGCTTATCAAGGGCGATCATATACTTGGTGTTAAATATGTTATGTTTGACAAAGATAGACTTTGTAGTGCTTGTCAAGCCGGAAAACAAGTAGGTGGAAGTCATCCCGTAAAAAATATCATGACCACTAGGAGACCACTCGAGTTACTTCATATGGATCTTTTTTGGTCCCAATTCTTACAAGAGCCTCGGTGGAAATTCCTATGGTCTAGTCATAGTTGATGATTTTTCCAGATTTACGTGGGTATTCTTTCTTGATGATAAGTCGCAGGTACAAAAGATCTTCAAGAACTTCGCTCGCAAAGCCCAAAATCAGTTTGAAGTGAAGATCAAGAAAGTTCGGAGCGATAACGGATCGGAGTTCAAGAACACAAATGTAGACATCTTTCTTGACGAAGAAGGGATTCTACATGAGTTCTCGGCTACGTACACACTTAGACAAAATGGAGTTGTTGAGAGGAAGAACCGAACCCTTATTGAGATGGGAAGAACGATGCTCGACGAATACAAGACGCCAAGACACTTTTGGGCAGAAGCCGGGAAACATCTTGTCATGCCACAAACCGACTCTATCTTCACAAGATTCTCAGTAAAATGGCATACGAGCTACTCACCGGTAACAAACCCCAAGTTGGATACTTTCGGGTATTTGGCTCCAAGTGTTACATTCTTGATAAGCATCGTCGTTCAAAATTTGCTCCTAAATCTCATGAAGGTTTCCTACCTGGTTACGGATCGAACTCTCACACTTACCGTGTCTACAACAACTTCACTCGAAAAGTTGAAGAGGCGGTAGATGTGAAGTTTCATGAATCTAATGGTTCGCAAGTCGAACAATTGCCAAATGATGTCGGAGATAAGGATCCTTCGGAGGCTATCCAAGACTTGTCCATTGGCAAGATTCGTCCCATGGAGGTGAAGGAAAGTACTTCATCAACTCAAGTGGAAGCTCCTACTTCACGTCAAGGTGAACCTCGACACGACATGGAGGCATCCACGAGCGGTACACGACGAGATGAAGAGGAGGAAGTACATCTTGAAGATCCACCACAACCTCCTTCACCACCACCTCAAGACAACGACACCTTCAACAACAATGAAGAAGAAGATGATGATGAAGAATCTCCACCATCCAACAAGCAAAAGCTACACCGAGTTCGAGCAAGAGTGACCAAGAACCATCCTCTAAACCAAATCTTCGGTGACATACAAACCGGGAGAATCACTCGCTCTAAAACTCGCTTAGCAAATTTTTGTGAGCATTATTCATTCATATCTAGTATTGAGCCCTTGAAGGTAGAAGAAGCTCTTCAGGATCCGGATTGGGTGAACGCTATTTACGAGGAGCTTCAAAACTTTGAGAGGAACGAAGTGTGGACACTCGTGGAGAAGCCCAAGGACGAGCACAACATCATCGGCACAAAATGGGTGTTTTGGAACAAGCAAGATGAAGACGGTCAAGTCGTACGCAACAAGGTGTGTCTCGTAGCCCAAGGATATACGCAAGTCGAAGGTATGGACTATGGTGAGACCTATGCACCCGTTGCTAGACTTGAAGCTATCCGCATTCTTCTTGCTTATGCTAATCACCATGATATCACGCTTTATCAAATGGATATAAAAAGTGCATTTTTAAATGGTGAGATTGAAGAAGAAGTCTATGTTAAACAACCCCGTGGTTTTGTGAATCCCAAGAAACCCAATCATGTTTACAAGCTTCATAAAGCTCTTTATGGTCTTAAGCAATCTCCCCGTGCTTGGTATAAATGCTTAACGAAGTTTCTCATTGAAAAGGGTTTTGAGATTGGTAAAATTGACGCAACCTTATTCACTAAAAGAGTTAATGGTGAACTATTTGTGTGTCAAATTTATGTGGATGACATTATCTTCAGATCTACTAACCCACAATTTAGTGAAAGATTTGGAAGGTTGATGTCCGAGAAGTATGAGATGTCCATGATGTGTGAGCTGAAATTTTTCCTTAGTTTGCAAATCAAGCAAACGAGAGAAGGAACTTTCATCTCTCAAACCAAGTATACCAAGGTCTTGATCAAGAAGTTCAACATGCAAGAGTGTAAAGGTATGAAAACTCCTATGCCTACTAGTGGACATGTTGATCTTACCAAGGAGGGCGAACCGGTTGATCAAAAGGTTTATCGATCTATGATTGGTTCATTGTTATATCTATGTGCCTCCCGTCCCGATATTATGCTTAGTGTTTGCATGTGTGCTAGATATCAAGCTGCACCTAAAGAGTGTCATCTTTTGGCCGTGAAACGTATTGTGAGATATTTGATACAAACACCAAACTTTGGCATTTGGTATCCCAAGGGATCTTCTTTTAACCTTGTTGGCTATTCCGATTCGGATTATGCCGGTGACAAGGTTGATAGAAAATCAACCTTGGGTACATGCCAATTTCTTGGGAGATCTCTTGTGTCTTGGTCCTCTAAGAAACAAAACTCGGTATCTCTATCTACCGCCGAAGCTGAGTATATTGCCGCCGGATCGTGTTGTGCACAATTACTATGGATGACACAAACGCTTAAGGATTATGGAATCCATGTTAAAAATGTTCCATTACTTTGTGACAATGAAAGTGCTATTAAGATTGGTCATAATCCCGTGCAACATTCTCGAACTATGCATATTCAAGTTTGACATCATTTCATTCGTGATCATGTTGCCAAAGGAGATATTAATCTTAAGCATGTTCGTACTAACAAGCAATTGGCCGATATCTTTACTAAGCCACTTGATGAAAAAGTGTTTTGTTACTTGAGGAGTGAGTTGAACATCATTGATGCTTCAAATTTGAGCTAGACTCACTCAGATGCATGCAAGGGGATGAGCTTACTTGACCATTCTATGCTATCATTATCATGAATCTCATATACCTTGGAATTCTATGCTCCCTTGTATTGCATCTAACCCTTTTGTAGGTACTTGGAAGAACAACACTCCACAAGATTGACATCAACTCATATCTTAAGCAATCTTGTCATGGCCAAGTATCCA
Organism: Elymus sibiricus; assembly: GCA_039707655.1. Taxonomy (NCBI): domain Eukaryota; kingdom Viridiplantae; phylum Streptophyta; class Magnoliopsida; order Poales; family Poaceae; genus Elymus; species Elymus sibiricus. The sequence goes on along the minus strand of CM077665.1, from coordinate 40,001,347 downwards.
CAACCCCTCTTGGTGATGGAAGGAAGAGGACAACAAAACATATCCTTGACACATATTCGAATTTCGCAATTGGTATCAACTCAAAATTGGTATCGTGTCATTTTGATATATCATGTTCTTCCTTGCATGACTAACCTATGTAGGTGATAAGTGAACCAAAACAACAAGGATTGCTCCCAACTCAAGATAAACTTCATCAACCTCGAGCATCCTCATCAAGTTCACCTACAAGCCACGTCATCAACATCACTCAAAGGTATGTAGTCATATCCTTGATATAGCTTTACTTCAAGTCATGGGATAAAGTAACTCAAGCGATATGAAGACATTAAAATGCTTAAACAAAAAATGGTAACCCCATTTCGAGCTTATCGATGAGTATGACCTATGATCAAATACTCTTGCTTGACTCCTTAAGTCAATGTACTCTAACATAGGTGACCTAGTCACCGCCCATCATCTAGTTATAAAAATTGAATGGAGAATCTTTTTGTTTTGTTGATCATTGACATTTCCATTCAACTCCAACCTAGATAAAAATTGTGACACCCTGGTTTTTTACAACTTTTTCTTTTCAAAATCATTTGGATTTTATTTGCAAACTTGGTTGATTTTCAAACCTTTTCAATTGATTTGGATCTGTGAATCTTTAAATCTTCTCCCCAGCAACCCAAAACCCTCCCCATCTTGCCAAATCTTTTCCAAATATCTCCTGGATCAATTTCCAATATTTTATCTTTTCCAATAAACCCTTTTCTTTATTTGGGAAATTATGGCACCACTATGGGTTGTGAAGCAACCTATAGTTTGGATGCTCAATAAATAACCAAACTTTTTCCACACCTTCTCATCATCATATGATTCCATAATGTCCAAAAATATTCCATTGCCCAATGTAAAATTTTGGCCAGAATAATTATTTTATTTCTGACCAGAATTTGTCCATTGTGAAGCAACCCCATTTTCCTTATCTTAGAAAATTCTCAATAAATTCCCCAAGCTCCTAGGGATCCCATCAAGCCACAATATCCAAAAACATCATCTGGTCCAGTACAATTTTTGAGCAGCAAAACTCTGACAAGATTCTGCTTATTTAAGAACTTTGTGAAGGAAGTACCAGCTAGGGGTGCACAATTGATCTACAATTTTTATGGCATGTGTGCACTACCAAATAACTTCTTTTCACCAAGTTTCATCATTAGCAGAGCATCCATGTGAGGGTCACAAGATCATTTGCTTTCTGGACCAGAATGGTGGTTTCCAAAGGATCTATGTTCAAATCTTTTTCAAATCTCTCCAAACCTTGCCAGTTTATAGTCCCTCCAAGATAGATAACACCAGACATATCCACTAGCTCCATCCCTATCAGTTTTCCCCTCCAGAACCCTCCCAAGTCTGCTGTCAGGATCTGTAGTTGATGCTACCCATCAAACCAGAGTGTATCTGGTCGAGCCAGTGGTATAGAGAGGCTAGGGAGATGAAGGTCGACACCCTGGACAAGGAGCACCAGGCCTGTGTGGCCTCCTGGTGGCCGCAACCGTGGTGAGCACGGTGCTAGCATGCCAGAGCGCGCGCTCTGCGCAGCGCCAGAGTCGGATGCGCTCGCCCGAGCCGTCCCTCGCTGTCCCCCCTTGTCCCTTGGTGCCGACAGCGCCCCAGTCGAACGCGTGGCATCTCCCGAACCCTCCTGACCGCCGGCGAAGGCCGCCGCCGCTCCCAGCCAAGCTCCGCCACGGGCAAAACAGTGGGCTTCGGCCACTGTGGTCGTCCGCAAGCCATTAATGGCTCCGGACCCGTCCCGTCGCTCCTCTGCCCTCCTCCATCACCTCACCTCCACGCCGCGACGGCCAGCTCGCCGTCCTTGCTCCAGTGGCGAGCCCGAGCCTCGCCGCTTCGGGAGAGCTCGGCTGCCTTCGTTTCCCGCCTATATAAAGCCCCGCTCAGCCCCTCTGAGCTCCTCACCCCTCCTCGCCACCTCTGAATCGACCCTAGAGCACCCCAGCAAGAGCCGGGAGCTCGTCTCCCTTGACTCCGGCGAAGGCTCCACCGCCTAAATCTTCTCTGTCGCCAGCCACCTCCAGCCCCTTCCTAGCCCTCCTGAGCCAGCCATATAGACCACTAGGTCTTCCTGGTCCTCCTCGACCCTTTGCCCAGCCCAATCCCCGTCGGAATCTCCATCGCCGGCAACCACCGTAAGCTCCACTCGCCGGAGAGGAAGGGGGCGACGCCGTCTGTCCACCTCCGGAGTAGCTGCGGGTACGTACGTGCTCGCCGTCGAGCACCCGTTCCATCCCCGCAATCGCCTGACCTCGCCGCCATCTCTAACGCCGGTGAGCGTCGCCGGTGAGCCGCCGCTCCTCTCTGCCCTCCTCTCCCTCTGTTTTAAACCAGACAGGCCCCACCTGTCAGCGGCCTACGCTCGCGCCCGAAGCGGTATGAGTGGAGGCGTATTCTAAGAATACGCCTTCGACGTGGCCGCTGGAGGGTTTTCTGGTTTTTCTGTTTTTCATTTATTTAATTCCAGATTTTGACCAAACTTTGACCATGAATAACTTTTAATCTACAAACCCAATTCAGTTGATTCTTTTTGCATTGTGTTGGTACTGAGCCCTTTTATTTTATGACAAATTGTGGTATTTTTCCAATACTCACAGAATTTTTGGTGAACAGAAATGCATTATGTGACATTTTCCTTTGCACTTTAAAAATATTTTCAGAAGGAGATTGTGGTGCATTTGAAGACCAAGAGTGTTTCAACAACCCAACAGAGCAAGGCAAGCCATGATAACCATTTCATGAAGCATTCTAATAGCATTGCATATTCTAATATATTATGCTTATTTATTTACTTTAAGATAATTCATAGAATAAATTAATTAGATAATGGCATGTTGTGATAACCACTATTTTGCTAAGTGACTTAGTGGTTGATCTTGAGTCACCTGTTCGGGCTTACCCGTGCAACCACATTTGCCGGTATGGGACGGCCTTGACTTGGCCTGACTGCGTGATCTTTCACCGGTACCTCCAAAGAGGGAGGGTTATGCGCGCGTGCTACCCTGATCGGGTAGGCGGCGATAATCCTGTGAGCCCAGTTGTTGTTTGTTTGTACCGGCGTCCCCGTTTGGGACAGTTTAGTACGTCCCCGTTTGGGACAGTTTAGTTTGGCCACGACGGTGGCAGGTGTCATGAGGACACAGGTGTCATGGGGACACAGGGGCCACCCAGGGCAGGCCTCCGGGGGAGGATGAATGCCGGAGGTACGATGAGAGAGTCACGTGTCAGGCAGGTTTCGTTGAAGCAACGCTGGTCCACCCGAAGGGGATCGCGAGGCCAGGTGCTTCATGGTGTGGGTAAAGTGCGCAACCTCTGCAGAGTGTAAAAATCTATTCGGATAGCCGCGTCCACGGTATTGGACAGCCCGTCCAGACGTCAGTAGATGGTCACCTATATCAATGTTAGTAATGATGGAAGAACTCTTCGTATGGTCGGAAGTACTCGATGGCTTATGAGTATTCCGAGGGTTGTGGGATAACCCGATTGAGAGTAAGTTAATGACCGGTGCAGTAAGTGAATTGCTTGAGTACTTAACATGTTGATTGCCATGCTATTGTTGCTGCATTACTTGGTTGTCGTGAGCTTGCGAGTACATTCAAAGTACTCACGTGGCGTATCATGCCAGATGCAGGAGAAGCCGAGGACGGAGGTCCTGATGGTTCGTGCTACGCTAACTAGGATGTGTCCACAGCAGTGTCCCTACGGATGGAGTTGCCGCTATGATCCGCTACGCCGTAGAAGTACTTAGTAGTTCCGAGGCCCTGCTATGTTCCATAAATAATGTGGATAATGTCATAGCACCGAGGCTGCCTTTGGCCTCATTATCATTGTAAAATATGAGCTTGTACCCATTAGCTATCAATAAAGTTCAGTTATGTTCTATACCAAGTTGTTGTGTGTTTCCAGAAGACATGATCTCTGGGTTGGAAACACTGGTAATCCGGTTCTCTGAGCCGGGGTGCCACAACGCTTGGTATCAGAGCCGTGCTGACTGTAGGACACCCTAGTTAACCAGCGCTAGAACCGCGATTAGCATAGGACCTTGAGTGTGCATCTTGTTTGTTGCATTTGATTGTTGCATGGCATGCATCATGATTCATTGTTTTACTAACCATGGCATTGTGAGTGTAGATGGCACTAGTTCCATACCACTACCATTTTGAGCCTGCACCATCCACCTTTCCAGTACTGCTCCGGAACGTCTGGCTTCGACTGTACCCTCATGGCGAAGATCCAGTATACCAGGTGTTTCGGGAGCGGCTTGCTGAGTCAGTCTATGAGTACCACGCATAGGCTTTCCTGATCGCGAGCTCGGACCTTGGTAGCTACTCTCGCTCTACCAAGGGCGGAACGGCTTCCACCCCAGAGTTGGCGATCCAGTTTGCTGCGATGGAGGCTCTCACTGACCTGCGCTTCCACGAGGTTGAGATGCAGACTCATCCAGGTTTCTTCCACTATCCCACCCTGTCGCCTACGACAGGGCGAGTCCTTTTTGCGCCAATTGACCCGGCGTGTGACCGTGCGACTTCTGTTCTGGCTCGTTATCTGAACGCCAGTTATTGCACGATCATATCCTTGGCTAAGGAGTTGTCTCGTGTCCAGGGGGCACTTCCAGCCGTGGCTCCAGTTCCACCTCCACCTCAGCCTATCTTTCCACCTATATATCCACCACCAGTTCCACCTCCACCCAGGTTTGAGGCTCCTTCTAGCTCTACCGTGCCACCAGGCTTTCCGTCTGGTAGCCGTCGTGAGACCCCGGCAGAGTGGGCCTCACTCCTAGCCACTCCAGCTGCTCCGATGCTGCGACGTCAAACTCCTTCTACCCCGGAAGGAGAGCCGTCCCAGCAGCGTCGTCGTGTTTCCTTTGACCCGGAGGATGAGATCCACATCATCAGTTCTGACTCCGACTCAGGCTCAGATGACGAGGAGTCTTCAGTCTGCCAGTGTTCATGCCATCCACGCCACTAGAGTAGAGGCTTGAGTTATTATGCATGCATCTTTGCATATGTCAACTGCCGTATGAGCAGTCTAGCATGATATTCCCCTACTAGCTTGCCATGTATGATGTTGGGTTATCTTGTATAATTATGTTGTTTGCTTTATTCGCCTTTTTCGCGTATTTTCTTTCTGGCGTCATACCCCTGTGTTTCCCTTGCGGATGTTGCTCATCGATTCGGTATTTGGCAATGGGAACAAATTTAGGATGAAGGGAAGTTGTAGCCAAGGCGGCGATGGAACCCCGTTCATCGATCCGCCAGACAAGCAGGACAACCACCAGAAGATTTACCACCCCACCGCCTCAAGCACCGACCACTGATCAGATTATGAGAATGTTTGAGGAGAAGAGAAACCAGGACCTTATGGAATTTCTGAAAAGCATGCAGACCATGGTGGATCAGAACCACAACCACAACGGAACCCATTCCAGATTGTCCGATTTCCATGCACCAAACCACCCAATTTTGGTCAAGCTATGGACCCGATAGAAGCGGATGATTGGCTAAGGACTATAGAAAAGAAGTTGGAAATAGCCCGTTGCGAAGAATCTGACAAGGTTCCTTTTGCCACCCACTACCTGGAAGGGCCAGCAGCTATCTCGTGGGACAATACAAAGATAACATGGTCTTCTGAAGAAGAAATCTCCTGGGAGAAATTTAAGGAGTTATTCCGCAAATACCACATTCCTATTGGCATAATGAAGGTGAAGCAGAGGGAGTTCCTCGCTCTGACACAAGGAAATATGCCGGTGGCAGAGTACCTAAACAAGTTCAACAATCTGTCACGGTACTCTACCTATGATGTGGCCACCGAGGAAAGAAAGATAGATCGATTCCTAGGAGGACTGAATCATGCCCTCCGTTGTCAGCTTTGCATGCTAGATTTCCCGGACTTCCAAACTCTGGTAAACAAGGCCTTCATAGCCGAACGGGAACATAAGTACGGATATGACAACCACAAGAGAAAGTTTGAACCCAAGAAGGACAACCGTGAGCAGGTTACGCAGAAGCCACGCCTCTGGCAGCCAGGCTCATCTGAATATAAGCCCACCTGGAGCAGTGGCAACAACAACAACAAGACCGTGAGCCATTTGGGACCGTTTAGTTTGGCCACGACGTCCCCGTTTAGTTTGTTTGTACCGGCGTCCCCGTTTGGGACAGTTTAGTACGTCCCCATTTGGGACCGTTTAGTTTGGCCACGACGGTGGCAGGTGTCATGAGGATACAGGTGTCATGGGGACACAGGGGCCACCCAGGGCAGGCCTCCGGGGGAGGATGAATGACGGAGGTACGATGAGAGAGTCACGGGTCAGGCAGGTTTCGTTGAAGCAACGCTGGTCCACCCGAAGGGGATCGCCAGGCTGTAGGAGATATGCCCTAGAGGCAATAATAAATGTTATTGATTATCTCCCTGTTCATAATTAGGTTTATGTTCCATGCTATAACTGCTATGGTTCTCGAGTCTACAATAACCACGAGGCTCGGAGGAAGACTCATATGCACGTGTGGGATAATAAATGGTAAAAAGTATTCCTAGTCAAGCCTCTATGACTGGCTCAAGTATTGCATGATGATCCTGTTTTCCTGATCATGGGCATGGCTATGCCGGCAATTTTGAGGGCACAATTGTTGGTAGAACACTTGTGTTGAATCGACCCGATTGATGTTATGCTATGAGATACATTCGTCATAAGTTTATGGTTAATAACACAGAGAAGTTAATGTTTGCATAATTCCTTAGACCATGAGAGTGTCGAGTTTCTTCATGCTTGCTTCATGAACTTTGGGGTTTGTTAAACGTCATCCGTAAATGGGTGGCTATTACGGCGGCTTACGGGTTCATGGAAAAGTATGTCAAGGGACTTGATAGCTCAAGATTGGGATTTGCTCCTCCGACGATGGAGAGATATCTCTGGGCCCTCTCGGTGTTACGGTATCCATCATCGTCTGGCCAGACACAGGGTGATTTGATCACAGGGATGCCGGAACACGGGAACGAGAAAAGAGAACAATACCGGCAACGAGGTAACTGGCATTGAGGACAAGTGTTGATCCACGAGGATGCCGATGTTTCTCACCTCGGGTAATTGTAACATATCGCGAAGCAACAGGAATAGCTCACGGCAACTGGAGGTTCACTCGAATATTTATTCGTGTGGGTATAGGGATCGATATGGGTGTCCACGGCTCCGATGTTGATCATTGATTGGAAGGGGTTCCGGGTCATGTCTATGCTTCACCGAACCTATAGGGTCACACGCTTAAGGGTCATCTATCTGCTGAATACTAGACAGGGAGTCTGAGAGAAAATCACCGAAAAAGTTTCGGACGCCGGAAAAGTTTCGGACAGCGGAAAAGTTCCGCAGAGAGGTCACCGGATGAGTTCCGGTGAAACTGAAAAGTTGTTTCAGAGGATACCATAAAGTCAAATTGGTTTTGGCACATGCCTGATAATTCTTGGAGGGTGCCAGAATCATTCTGGAAACTTTCTGGAATTTTCCGGGATGAAAACCGGAAATGTTCCGGAGCTGCCGAAACCGCTTCAGATGCTTTTCGCAGATGAAATCACTAAACCGGAATTGTTCTGGCTCATGTTGAAAATTATTTTGGTGGGTACTAGAATTGTTCTAAGCCCACATGAATATTTTCAGTTCGATCAGACGCTGAAAAATGTCGTCGTGAATAGTGAAAGTGCTTTTTGGGATATTTTTGGAAAGCCACCTTTTGGGGCTTTGCTCCAAAAGATCTTGGGGATGACATGGATGGATAGGGGCCAATTTTGGGGCCCCACATGAGGGTGTGGCCGGCCACATGGTGGACTCCTTCATGGAGTCCCCCTTATTCCTTGGTTTCACCTTTTAGGTCCTTGGGAAGGACTCCTTTCCATGTGGGTTTTGGGTTTTCTTGTAAAACCACCCTACCCCTTGGGTTTCCTATAAATAGGAGGTGTGTGGGCTGCCATAAGACACACTCTTGCTCTCATACACAAAGCCATGCATGATCTGGCATTCTTCTCTCCCTCCCAGCGAAATAGTTTCGTAGAGCCGAAAGGCTGTCTGGGTTCCGGCAGGAACTAGTTCTGGACGGCGAAGCCCTGCCGGATAGATGACACCGTATGTGTGCAACTCTGTAGAGAGATCGTAGTTTCGGTCTTAGTTCGAGAGTGCCTCCCGAAGGGCTGTCCGTGTGACCGTCCGAGTTTTGGAGGTCCTCCCGAAGGGCTGTCCGAGTGACAGTCCGAGTTTCGGAGGTCCTCCCGAAGGGCTGTCCGCGACACCGTCCGGGGGACTGTGCGACCGCCTCCCGGAGGGCTGTCCGCGGGGCAGATGAGGGTATACATCCTCGCGGTTGGGAGGTTGTAAAATCCTAGCTGCGGGGATCTGCACCGCCGATCGTCATCGACTCTACTTCCGCTGCGCTACGAGTCGGTAACGAAAATGATCAAACCTTGTATGCAGTCTCCATAGTGGTCCTGGGCTGGTGCGTAGGTCGGAAAATTTTTGTTTTCTGCTGCGTTCCCCAACAGTGGTATCAGAGCTAGGTTATGCGTAGATGCAGGATGCGATCTAGAATACATAGAGATGTATGGGTGTTGCACAATATAATTAGGTAGTAGATGAGATCTATTGCTGAAAATTATTTGTGCGGGTAGCAGATGAAGTCTGTTACCCGATGTTCTTGTTGCTTCCCTCGAATTTGCATATTTCTGATCTTGATAACAGTATGGTGGAGTTTCAATGTTCTGGCAATCCGCGATCCTGATTGATCAACGAAGTGCTAACAGTTCATTGAATTCCACCGTAGTTAAAAAGAAAGATGAAATTTTGCAGACGAAAGGGCAATGCAGATGTGATCTGCACGGGGGTCACGCGTATGACGAAGTTTAGTATGGGGCTCGAGATTTTATTATCTCGTGTTTCATACACCCTGGAATGTTAATCTAGCGACTTGGATTATCATGCTTGATGATGGACGTTGGTAGCTTCGGTTTGTTTCGAAACCTTAGAAGCCACGCAAAAAAATATTTGCATGAACCGATTAGAGGCGTCTAACTTGGTTTTGCAGGATGGTTTGCATGTGCATGTGATGTGGTATAGCAGTATTCATAATAATTTGATTATGTATGAGATGACTATATGATGTAAATTGATTAACATGACCTGCGTGTCATGATTCGGCATGATGGCTGGAGCCATATGATTGCACTTTAATGACCTGCGTGACAACCTTATGTAATGCACTTATTTTATTAGCTATAGAGATAGCAATATTATCTGGTGCACCGACAAGGTGGTGGCAATCTTCGCGAAGGTGAATACCGATGTAAATGCCGAAGACGAAGAAATACAAGACTTCTCCGTCGGAAGGGGCTGCACCATGTCATGCTAATTATGAATTGCCTGAGATGTTTATCCCTTATGATGCACCCTTCTTGATTGTGCGGTAGTCGCTTTTTATTAGGGTGATCTCTCACAAAAATATCAAGTAGTTAGTGTTCTCCCAAGTGTAGCACCGTCACGGCACCTAACTTTTCGGGGTACGACATGTACACATGAGTACGAACGATTAGGGATGTGTGAGGCGGGTGAGGTCAGACCTCGCAGCGAGATCACTTGGTTGTCTTGACGTTCAGGCATGAGAGTCATGAGCTCGGAACACACGCATCGAAAGATGAACAAGAGTCACATAGAGATGTGATTGGCAAGTTGGCCTACCGATTGAAATTCACGTCATCAGTGATGAACCCGTCAATGGCGTTGAATTGAAGTCTGGATCTTGTATCACTCACAATCAATTATGAGAGATATTGATTTGAGTGGGAGCGCACTGTAGAATTAACTTGTTTAATTCTCAGTGCAATTAATTTTGAACACTGTCTAAGTGTGATTTGCATAAAAGTTGTAGAACAATGGCTCGCGTTTCCACCTTCCCTATTAAAATTGAATAGCTATTAAATATCTGGTTAAAACTTTATGGTTGGTAACGTAATGTGAGGATTGTCCTCAAGAGTGCCAAGAAGGACTTTGTCCTATCGCATGCTTTCGGTATTCTCCCGCTAATGCTATGGATCATGTGACTCTCGTCCTTCGATCCAAAAGCTAGAATTCCTTTTCAGTCAAAGTGCAATATGTTTGCTTCCATGAGACCCGAACTTCGAAAGTTTGGATAGTTATGTGATATTCATGGAATCTGAAAATCATTTTCAGAGACAGACAAAGGCTAAAAGATATGAGATATCCAAAGCAATGTTTGTTTGTGAACTGTTAGTAAAGGAGTTTACTAAGCATTAGACTGATAAGAGAGGGATCCAGAAGAACGCCTGTCATATGATGATGGTGAATAAAACAACAACTTAAAGAGAAAGGAAGTGTCCGAAGGGTGTTAGTGAAACTTTCACGCCTAAGAAGTCCGGGGCTAATGCCACTCTTAAGTTGGGTGCTTCTTCTGAGAGTAGGAGAAATACTGAAAGTTAAACTGTTAGAAGTATAATGGCAAAAGGAAAGAAGACTGGAATATCCAGCTCATGTATGAATGTCATACAAGTTTTTGATGTATAGAAGGCTGGTCAAAGATATAGTTCTTGGTAATTATGGTTAAACATGTTAATCACTAATTCTTGGGTATTGTGAGTTAATCACAAAGATACCCGCTCGATTGCATTCTGTTGCAGCTCGATGTAAGAACTACTATGGCCTGAAAGACTAACTAGGAATGAGGTTCACATACACGCAGGGAACATAGTAAATGTTACTATGCCTACCATCGGTGTATTCCCTATGTATTTACTTTCATAATTCATTTTAGAGTTTTAGACTCTAGCCCATTGCATAAAGTATCTTGCAAGAAGGTTCATAAGAGAACTTTTGATGTTCGATGTTATGAATAACATAAGGGCCATACTTTCATTATGAATGAGACGTATGTTATGAATATTGATAATAATACATTACCTCTGTATTTACTTTCATAATTCATTTAGAGTTTCATACACTCTAGCCCTTTGCATAAGGAATTTTGCAAGAAGGTTATTCATAAGAGAACTTTTGATGTTCGGTGTTATGAATAACATGAAGGGCCATGCTTCCATACAGGATGGGATGTATGCTATGAATATTGATGGTAATATGATACATCCATAACACTGATGCTAAATGTCGCAAGACTAAAAGAATACCACACAAGTGTGGCACTGCATTTGGTCACATTGGAGAAACCCGCATGGAAAATTCCATTATGATGGATTTTGATGTCATTTGATTTTGAATCATCTGACACTTGCAACTTTCCTCTGAAAGGTGAAGTGACTGAAATACCGTTCACAGGCCATAAGGAACGAGCAAACAACATATTGGTAATCATACATTATGATGTGTGTAGTCCAATAAATGTTGTTGCAAGTAGTGGATTTATCTGTCTTCAGAAATGACTCAAGTAGATATATGGATATTTACTTGTTGAGACGTAAGTCTGGATCTTTTGAATTCATTCAGAAGGTTTTCAAAAATGAAGTAGAAGTTATTGTAACAAGAAAATTATGTTTCTGCAATTTGATTGCAGAAAGGAATATTTGAGTTACAAGTTTAGCGAATGTCTGATGAGTTGTGAAAGGGGTTTCATAACTTGCACCTCCCGGAACACCGCTGCAAGTGGAAAGTCCGTGAAGATGTAATCGAACCATTTATGACATGGTAAGATCAAAGATGACATAAATAAATTTGCCATTACCCCTTTTATAGAGTGATGCTTTAGAGACTGCGGCTTTTACACTGAAAAGAGCTACATCAGGTCTGTTGAAATAACGCCATGGTGTGGTACGCCCAACCATGTTATATCTTTTCTTAACATTTGGAATATGGGGCTTGTGTAAAAGGTTACAAACCTATTCCAAATCAGACAAGTGCTACTTTGTAAGGTTATCCCAAGTCATTGGGTATTCCCCCACCACTATACCGAGGCAAAGGGTTTTGCCGCAAAACGGTATGCTTTTAAAGAGAATAGTTCTTACAAAAGGTGAGTGGGAGGACAGTGCAACTCGACGAGATAACCAGTATCTTCGTCATCAGGTCAAAGGAAAGGAACCTTGGAAGTGATTCCGGAGTTTCCTACTGCGACTGATACGGAAGCCTCTACATGAGATGTATGGACTTCGGTCGAACTTGCAGCTGAACCGCGTAGGAAAAACTCGTGCAAACCTCTCAGGTGCGCATACGAGATATTGTTGTTAGACAACAGTATACCTACGATACACAAGGAAGCGTTGATGGGCCCTGACTCCGGAATTGGCTAAATGCCAAATACAATTCGAGATAGTTTCCATATAAGTGGTTCGAGATTAAAATCTTGATACACCTTTCGGAAGACTTAGAGTCTAACGAATATTTATGAAACTATAAACTGATGTGGATAAAATATTTTATCCATAAAGCTCGACTTGTTGAAATAACAAGTTCAAGGAGTTGACTACGATGAGGTTGTTTCACCGTAGCGATGCTTGAAGTCGGTTCGGGTTGAACTAGCAATTAATACATATTTCAATCATGAGATATGAAACATGGATGACAAAAGGATTTCCATCTGATGGAAATAAAACGTAGGACTTGTATGTGATACAGTCCATAGTAATTTGTGGATCCAGAGGATGCTAGTAAGTGTAAGCTTCAGAGTTCCAGCGATGGACAGAAGAGAGCAAAGTGGAGTTGGAATCTTCGTTTTTGATGAAATGGTCAAGGGGGTTTGACTTCATCAAATGGGTATCGAAGATGCTTGTGATTCAAGAAAGTAAGTGGGAGCATAATAATATTTCTAAAAACCTTGTGTACTTAACACATTGTTAATTGGAAATAAATTTCTTGACACGAATTAGGACTTCATTTGAAAATAGTTTTTCAATGAAGTGCTTAGGCTAAATAGCCTCAACATTAGGCATGATGATCTATGGAGATAGATTTACCTAATGGGGCTAAGCAATGAATACATATTGACAAGATGCTAAAACCTTTTAGCATTTAAAACGCCAAGGAGTGATTCTTGCCGAAGTCACATGGAAAGAGTTTTTGCAAGACTCGGTGTCCCAAAACACTGATGACTAAAATACATGATGGAGATTCCACACACTCTTGTGTTTGGATTAATCATGTATTCCATGGTATGTAAAAACAAACAGATATGTCCAATACTCCAAAGTTGTTGCGAGTATAGATACCATAGTGATCAAAGTACTGATCATGGGACAACAGTGAAAGATGTCATTAAGTGCTAAGAGTAGTGCTGATGACATGTTTTCTCGCAAGTAGAGATTATGAAGTGCTCGTTGTAAGTGATTACATCGATACAGTCTTCATCAATGCTCCATGCGATTTTCGATTTAAATTGAGGGTTTTGTGTGATACACAATATGGTGGCACGGTAGTTGGAAATTGTTCCAAACAAGATACTGTGGCGAATTCTATAACAAAGGCTAAGTATGTTGATGCTTAAGAAGCGACAAAGAAGTTGTTGAATCATATAGTTCATTCATGAACTTAGTATGGTTCCAAGATGACTTTGGTCTATGGGACACTATTGCAGATAGTTGCTCCATAGCTCAGTCTGAGGAATCAGGTTTCGACCAATGATTCACACATATGCAAGGCCAAGTCCAGACAAAATATGAATTTTGTGAAAGCGTGAAAACGCAAGGATATGCAAAGTTACACACAGAGCTGAAGTCGTCAGATCCGTTGGACATCAGGCTATACCACATGCGAAGCATATTTTACACCAGTATGCCATAGGTGTAAAGTGCATTAGCATTGACTAGATTATTGACTCTAGTTCAAGTGGGAGTCTGTAGGAGATATGCCCTAGAGGCAATAATAAATGTTATTGATTATCTCCCTGTTCATAATTAGGTTTATGTTCCATGCTATAACTGCTATGGTTCTCGAGTCTACAATAACCACGAGGCTCGGAGGAAGACTCATATGCACGTGTGGGATAATAAATGGTAAAAAGTATTCCTAGTCAAGCCTCTATGACTGGCTCAAGTATTGCATGATGATCCTGTTTTCCTGATCATGGGCATGGCTATGCCGGCAATTTTGAGGGCACAATTGTTGGTAGAACACTTGTGTTGAATCGACCCGATTGATGTTATGCTATGAGATACATTCGTCATAAGTTTATGGTTAATAACACAGAGAAGTTAATGTTTGCATAATTCCTTAGACCATGAGAGTGTCGAGTTTCTTCATGCTTGCTTCATGAACTTTGGGGTTTGTTAAACGTCATCCGTAAATGGGTGGCTATTACGGCGGCTTACGGGTTCATGGAAAAGTATGTCAAGGGACTTGATAGCTCAAGATTGGGATTTGCTCCTCCGACGATGGAGAGATATCTCTGGGCCCTCTCGGTGTTACGGTATCCATCATCGTCTGGCCAGACACAGGGTGATTTGATCACAGGGATGCCGGAACACGGGAACGAGAAAAGAGAACAATACCGGCAACGAGGTAACTGGCATTGTGGACAAGTGTTGATCCACGAGGATGCCGATGTTTCTCACCTCGGGTAATTGTAACATATCGCGAAGCAACAGGAATAGCTCACGGCAACTGGAGGTTCACTCGAATATTTATTCGTGTGGGTATAGGGATCGATATGGGTGTCCACGGCTCCGATGTTGATCATTGATTGGAAGGGGTTCCGGGTCATGTCTATGCTTCACCGAACCTATAGGGTCACACGCTTAAGGGTCATCTATCTGCTGAATACTAGACAGGGAGTCTGAGAGAAAATCACCGAAAAAGTTTCGGATGCCGGAAAAGTTTCGGACAGCGGAAAAGTTCCGCAGAGAGGTCACCGGATGAGTTCCGGTGAAACTGAAAAGTTGTTTCAGAGGATACCATAAAGTCAAATTGGTTTTGGCACATGCCTGATAATTCTTGGAGGGTGCCAGAATCATTCTGGAAACTTTCTGGAATTTTCCGGGATGAAAACCGGAAATGTTCCGGAGCTGCCGAAACCGCTTCAGATGCTTTTCGCAGATGAAATCACTAAACCGGAATTGTTCTGGCTCGCGTTGAAAATTATTTTGGTGGGTACTAGAATTATTCTAAGCCCACATGAATATTTTCAGTTCGATCAGACGCTGAAAAATGTCGTCGTGAATAGTGAAAGTGCTTTTTGGGATATTTTTGGAAAGCCACCTTTTGGGGCTTTGCTCCAAAAGATCTTGGGGATGACATGGATGGATAGGGGCCAATTTTGGGGCCCCACATGAGGGTGTGGCCGGCCACATGGTGGACTCCTTCATGGAGTCCCCCTTATTCCTTGGTTTCACCTTTTAGGTCCTTGGGAAGGACTCCTTTCCATGTGGGTTTTGGGTTTTCTTGTAAAACCACCCTACCCCTTGGGTTTCCTATAAATAGGAGGTGTGTGGGCTGACATAAGACACACTCTTGCTCTCATACACAAAGCCATGCATGATCTGGCATTCTTCTCTCCCTCCCAGCGAAATAGTTTCGTAGAGCCGAAAGGCTGTCTGGGTTCCGGCAGGAACTAGTTCTGGACGGCGAAGCCCTGCCGGATAGATGACACCGTATGTGTGCAACTCTGTAGAGAGATCGTAGTTTCGGTCTTAGTTCGAGAGTGCCTCCCGAAGGGCTGTCCGTGTGACCGTCCGAGTTTTGGAGGTCCTCCCGAAGGGCTGTCCGAGTGACAGTCCGAGTTTCGGAGGTCCTCCCGAAGGGCTGTCCGCGACACCGTCCGGGGGACTGTGCGACCGCCTCCCGGAGGGCTGTCCGCGGGGCAGATGAGGGTATACATCCTCGCGGTTGGGAGGTTGTAAAATCCTAGCTGCGGGGATCTGCACCGCCGATTGTCATCGACTCTACTTCCGTTGCGCTACGAGTCGGTAACGAAAATGATCAAACCTTGTATGCAGTCTCCATAGTGGTCCTGGGCTGGTGCGTAGGTCGGAAAATTTTTGTTTTCTGCTGCGTTCCCCAACACAGGCCAGGTGCTTCATGGTGTGGGTAAAGTGCGCAACCTCTGCAGAGTGTAAAAATCTATTCGAATAGCCGCGTCCACGGTATTGGACAGCCCGTCCAGACCTCAGTAGATGGTCACCTATATCAATGTTAGTAATGATGGAAGAACTCTTCGTATGGTCGGAAGTACTCGATGGCTTATGAGTATTCCGAGGGTTGTGGGATAACCCGATTGAGAGTAAGTTAATGACCGGTGCAGTAAGTGAATTGCTTGAGTACTTAACATGTTGATTGCCATGCTATTGTTGCTGCATTACTTGGTTGTCGTGAGCTTGCGAGTACATTCAAAGTACTCACGTGGCGTATCATGCCAGATGCAGGAGAAGCCGAGGACGGAGGTCCTGATGGTTCGTGCTACGCTAACTAGGATGTGTCCACAGCAGTGTCCCTACGGATGGAGTTGCCGCTATGATCCGCTACGCCGTAGAAGTACTTAGTAGTTCCGAGGCCCTGCTATGTTCCATAAATAATGTGGATAATGTCATAGCACCGAGGCTGCCTTTGGCCTCATTATCATTGTAAAATATGAGCTTGTACCCATTAGCTATCAATAAAGTTCAGTTATGTTCTATACCAAGTTGTTGTGTGTTTCCAGAAGACATGATCTCTGGGTTGGAAACACTGGTAATCCGGTTCTCTGAGCCGGGGTGCCACAACGCTTGGTATCAGAGCCGTGCTGACTGTAGGACACCCTAGTTAACCAGCGCTAGAACCGCGATTAGCATAGGACCTTGAGTGTGCATCTTGTTTGTTGCATTTGATTGTTGCATGGCATGCATCATGATTCATTGTTTTACTAACCATGGCATTGTGAGTGTAGATGGCACTAGTTCCATACCACTACCATTTTGAGCCTGCACCATCCACCTTTCCAGTACTGCTCCGGAACGTCTGGCTTCGACTGTACCCTCATGGCGAAGATCCAGTATACCAGGTGTTTCGGGAGCGGCTTGCTGAGTCAGTCTATGAGTACCACGCATAGGCTTTCCTGATCGCGAGCTCGGACCTTGGTAGCTACTCTCGCTCTACCAAGGGCGGAACGGCTTCCACCCCGGAGTTGGCGATCCAGTTTGCTGCGATGGAGGCTCTCACTGACCTGCGCTTCAACGAGGTTGAGATGCAGACTCATCTAGGTTTCTTCCACTATCCCACCCTGTCGCCTACGACAGGGCGAGTCCTTTTTGCGCCAATTGACCCGGCGTGTGACCGTGCGACTTTTGTTCTGGCACGTTATCTGAACGCCAGTTATTGCACGATCATATCCTTGGCTGAGGAGTTGTCTCGTGTCCAGGGGGCACTTCCAGCCATGGCTCCAGTTCCACCTCCACCTCAGCCTATCTTTCCACCTATATATCCACCACCAGTTCCACCTCCACCCAGGTTTGAGGCTCCTTCTAACTCTACCGTGCCACCAGGCTTTCCGTCTGGTAGCTGTCGTGAGACCCCGGCAGAGTGGGCCTCACTCCTAGCCACTCCAGCTGCTCCGATGCTGCGACGTCATGCTCCTTCTACCCCGGAAGGAGAGCCGTCCCAGCAGCGTCGTCGTGTTTCCTTTGACCCGGAGGATGAGATCCACATCATCAGTTCTGATTCCGACTAAGGCTCAGATGACGAGGAGTCTTCAGTCTGCCAGTGTTCATGCCATCCGCGCCACTAGAGTAGAGGCTTGAGTTATTATGCATGCATCTTTGCATATGTCAACTGCCGTATGAGCAGTCTAGCATGATATTCCCCTACTAGCTTGCCATGTATGATGTTGGGTTATCTTGTATAATTATGTTGTACACTTAACAAGATAAAGAAAGAGGGAGAAAATTCAAGGATCTCTTCCACGTCAAGGGGGAGAAATATCAAGGATCCCTTATCTCAGAAACACTTCTTAAGGAGAAGAGAGCACTTCCATGCTATGATTCAGAGGGAGAAAGTTCTAAATGTTCTTGGAGAAGGAATACTATCTTCTATATGTTCTCCATATCTTGGAGAAAGTTCTAAATGTTCTTGGAGACATATCAATCTTAAGGAATATACTATCTTCTATATGCTCGCCATATCTTGGTACTATGTTGGAGAAAGTTCTAAATGTTCTTGGAGACATATCAATCTTAAGGAAAAAATCAGAGAGAATTTTTCATCGTGATCTACGAGACGGAGCCGCCGCCTGAAAGCACAGTATGCTCCCTTGGTTGTTTTGATAATTCATGACAACATACATTGTCTCTTGGACTAATACTCTCATCTAGTGCATTTCAGACAAAGTCCATAGAGAGTGCTGGCTAAGGATTGTGAGGAGCATCCCCAAGAAGAAGAAGGAGAGGGAATAGGATTGGCAAAGCTTCAAGAAAGAAGACTCTACATTTTACTTTGTGAGAAATCACTTTGAGTCCATAGGAAAGCCAATACTATTAAAAGGGGGTCAGGTATTGATGGTGAACAAAATGCTCCACGTGCACAATTGATAGTCACCAAAAACACCCACAAGCTCTTCCACAAAAGTCTTTCAAAAGCCTATCATGCAAAATCGGTGCCACCAATATTTCCCACTCGGCCCTACCGATTTTCACCTCAGACAGATCCCAGCCAAACCCTAAGTTTTCGGTACAGCCGATTCTGCATCGGTGCCACCAAGTTTAGGTTGCCAACATTCTGTTGCCCCTTTTCTTCAATTCGGAATTTCTGAGTTGTTTGGATCGGTGCCACCGAGTTTTGCAATCTGACCGTTGGTCACCTGATCGGTACTACCGAGAACTATATATCGGTCTCACCGAGATTCAAAAGTTGCTACCTTTTGAGCAACTCGGTACCACCGAGTTTTACACTTCGGCGTCACCGAGTTGGTCATTATAGGTGTAACGGTTGGATTTTTGGAGATGCCTATATATACCCCTTCACCACCACTCACTCGCAAGAGAAGCACTCAGAACTATTCGATACTTGCCCCATCCAATTTTCTGAGAGAGAGCCACCTACTCTTGTGTTGAAATCAAGTCATTCCATTCCAACCATATGAATCTTGATTTCTAGCCTCCCCAAGTTGCTTTCCACCCAATCAATCTCTTCCACCAAAGCCAAATCTATGAGAGAGTGATTGAGTGTTGAGGAGTCTATCATCTTGAAGCACAAGAGCAAGGAGTTCATCATCATTATCGCGCCTATTACCTTTTGGAGGGTGGTGCCTCCTAGATTGGTTAGGTGTCGCTTGGGAGCCTCCTACTTTGTGTTGTGGAGTTGAACCAAGAAGTTTGTACGGGCAAGGAGATCGCCTACTTCGTGAAGATCTACCCATAGTGAGGCTAGTCCTTCGTGGACAGAAGCCGTTATGGAATAGTCAAGGTTGCTACTTCGTGGACCCTTTTGGGTGGAGCCCTCCGTGGACTCTTGCGACCGTTACCCTCCGTGGGTTGAAGACTCCATAAACGTGGATGTACGATAGCGCCACCTATCGGAACCACGGGAAAAATCCTTGTGTCTCCAAATTGTGTTTGATCTTTCTATCTATACTCTCTCTTACATGTGCTTGTCTTACTTTCCACTGCCATACTTGTTGACTAGCATGTGTAGGGTGCATTAGACTTGTTATAATTGCTAAAACTGCCCACCAATTACCTTGGGAAAAGGTTAGGTTTTAAATTCTTGCAAGTACTCTATTCACCCCCCCCCCCTCTCTAGACACACACTTCTAGTGATCCTTCACCGCCACCTCCTGTTCTTCCTCGGGAGGGCTGATCTGGAGTCCGTTTGGGCCTCCGGAGAGGGGGGTTCGTCGCCGTTGTCAACACCAACCCTTATCCATCATCTACTCCATGATGCTCGCCTCCGGAGTGAGTAATTCCTTTGTAGGCTTGCTGGTCGGTGATGGGTGTGGATGGAATTGATCATGTAATCGAGTTAAGTTTGATAGGGCTTGATCCCTAGTATACACTATGTTCTGAGATTGATGTTGATATGACTTTGCTATGCTTAATGCTTGTCACCAGGGCCCGAGTGCCATGATTTCAGATCTGAACCTATTATGTTTTCATGAATATAAGAGTGATTTGGATCCTATCTTGCAAGTTGTATGCACCTATTACGTGTCTTGATCCGAATACACCAAGGTGACAATAATTGGGATTCTTTCCGGTGATTGACGTAGTTTGAGGAGTTCATGTGTTCACCATGTGTTAATGCTTTGTTCAGGTTCTCTATTAAAAGGAGGCCTTAATATCCCTTAGTTTCTAATAGGACCCCGCTGCCACGGGAGAGTAGGACAAAAGATGTCATGCAAGTTCTTACCGCAAGCATGTATGACTATATACGAAATCCATGCCTACATTACATTGATGAATTGGATATACTTCTGTGTCGCTCTAGTGTGTAACTATTACATGATTGATGTCATCCATATCTCTCCATCGCTGCACCATGGCCTACGCTTTACATATACTGAATCTTGCTAAGTTACTGTTGCTACTGACACTGTCACTACTGTTACAAAATTGCCGCTATCGTTGTTACTACTACTACTATTACTTGCCGTGCTACTAAACTTTTGCTACAGAGAGATATGCCAGGTGCGGTTGAATTGACAACTCAACTGTCAAGGCCGATAAATATTCTTTGTCTCCCCTTGTGTTGAATCATTAAATTAGGGTGAAATACTACCCGTGAAGACTGTCGCGATCCCCTATACTTGTGGTTTATCAATACCTTTTTCTGGCGCCGTTGCCGGGGAGCATAGCTATATTTATTGTGTTAACTTGAGGATATCCAATTGCTACTATGAAGAATCTGAAACATACTCGAACTAAGATCGTCCCCTCTCGCACCAGAGGAGGTAAGGAACTGCCATCTATCTCTACTTTTGATTCACCTACTATTTTGAATCAGCTTATTACACCATCGCACGTTGCTCATTCTGATATATTTTTGAACTTGATGATGCTACTTCTGAAATTAATGATGATACTAGTGCTACACTTGATGAATCTGAAATAGTGCCACTGAATGAATTACTTGATGCTCATATTGCTAAAGCTAGAGAACTTCAAAATGCTGAAACTGATGAGGATTTTGAATCACCCACTACACCTTGCTCTCTCAATAAATACGAATTGCCTTATGTACCTGAAGGTTACATCATGGATGGGGAAGTAGCTAGGGACTTTCTTGCTTGTGAAAATAGAGATGACTTGAAGAAACTATTATGCAAATTGAAAGAAAAATCTATGATGGAGAAAATGAAACGTGATCCTAAATTTGCTACTTCTCCTATATTTGTTACTGATAAATATTATGAATTATCTATAGACCCTGAGTTGATTCCTATAGTAGAATCTGATCCTTTCCATGGTTATGAAACTGAAACTGTTGTTGGACACCTCACTAAATTGAATGATATTTCTGCTTTGTTTACTAACGAGGAAAAGATACGTTACAATTACATCCTTAAGCTTTTTCCTTTCTCACTAAAAGGCGAGGCTAAAGAATGGTTCCTTTCTCTTGCTTCTGGTTGTGTGCGTAGTCCCCAGGATATGCTTTATTACTTCTCTGAAAAACATTTTCCTGCTCATAAGAAACAAGCCGCCTTACAGGAAATATTTAACTTTGTATAATTGAAGAAGAGAATCTCCCTCAAGCTTGGGGGAGGCTTCTCCAGTTACTTAGAGCTTTGCCTGATCATCCTCTTAAGAAAAATGAAATACTTGATATCTTTTATAATGGACTAACCGATGCTTCTAGGGATTTCCTAGATAGTTGTGTTGGTTGTGTTTTCAGGGAAAGAACTGTTGGACGAGTTGAAGAATTATTAAATAACATATTGCAAAATGTCGATGATTGGACACTTCCCGAACCACCGTCGGAACCTATTCAAAAGAAGAGAGCTATTCTATTCCTCAGTCATGAAGATATGCAAGAAGCCAAAAGATCTATTAAAGAAAAAGGTATTAAAGCTGAAGATGTCAAGAACTTACCACCTATCGAAGAAATACATGGACTTGACACCTCGACACAGGTAGTAGAGGTAAATTCTCTCCGTACCTTTAATGAAAGTTATATACCTTATACTAAGACTCCCAATCAATGCATGGATGAATTCGATAATTATATTGTTAAGCAAGAGCATTTCAATAATTATGTGAAAGATCAATTGAGACGTAATGCTATGATGATAGATCGTTTGAGTGACTTGATGTTTAGAATTGCTAATGATGTAAAGGATCTAGGTAAACATGCTTCTATGGTTTACACTCAACTAGACCAAGTTGCTAAGTCACAAAATGATTTGCTTGCTGAGATAAATGATAATATGAATGACGATGTTGTTAGATTAATGACTAGAGGAGGTCATATGACTCAGGAACCTCTTTATCCTGAAGGTCATCCTAAAAGAATAGAACAAGATTCTCAAAGAATTAATGATGATACACCTAGTCCTTCTAATAAGAAAAAGAAATAGAAAAATGATAGGACTTTGCATGCTTCCAGTGAACCTGTTATAGAAAAACCTGCTAAGAATCATCATGATATTTCTATTTCTGATGCTGAGACACAATCTGGTAATGAACATTCACCTAGTGATGATGAGAGTAATAATGTTCATGTAGATGCTTCACCAGATAGTAAGAAAGAACCTGATAATGATGTAGAAATAGAACCGGCTGAGGATCTTGATAACCCACCTCCTCAAATCAAACGTTACGAGAAGAAAGATTTTATTGCTAGCAAGCACGGAAAAGAAAGAGAGGCATGGGTTCTAAAACCCATGTCATTCCCTCGTAAGCCTTCTAAGAGCAAGGACGAGCAATATTTTGAGCGCTTTGCTGAAATGATTAGGCCTGTCTTTTTGCGCACTCTCTTGACTGATATTCTCAAAATGCCTCTGTATGCTAAGTATATGAAGGATATTATTACCAACAAAAGAAAAAAATACCTGAAACTGAAATTGCTACTATGCTTGCTAATTATTCTTTTGCTGGTGGAGTGCCTAAGAAGTTGGGAGATCCTGGTATACCCACAATACCCTGCACCATTAAACAAAACTATTTTAGAACCGCTTTATGTGATTTAGGAGTTGGTGTTAGTGTTATGCATTTCTCTCTTTATAAGAGACTTGAATTAAATAAGCTTACACCTACTGAGATATCTTTGCAAATGGCTGATAAATCCACTGCTATACCTATTGGAATTTGTGAAGATGTTCCCGTTGTGGTTGAAAATGTTACTACCTTGACAGACTTTGTTATTCTTGAAATCCCCGAGGACGACAACATGTCGATCATCCTTGGTAGACCCTTTCTAAATACTGCAGGGGCTGTTATTAATTGCAACAAAAGCAAGGTCACTTTCCATGTCAATGGCAAACAACATACTGTTCATTTTCCGAAGAGGAAAATCTTGGTTAATAATATTAATATCATTGAGCCTAGTGCCATGGTCATCATTGGAGAATTAAAAATTCCTCTACCTACTGCCAAGAAGAAATACTATAAGCTTATTGTTGGGGAAATGCAAATCCCCATTGAGGTAACTTAGTGTCATACGAAAATTCTCCAGCTTCATGTCAATTGGAAACGGTTGTTAATAAGACTTGATCAACCTTATTAATGAATCATTTTTAAAGACATATGGTCGATGAATTTAGTAGGCACAATTCTATGTATTACTTTTAGTTAGCTCTCTGTTATTTTTAGTTGAATAAAATAAAATACTATGATTATCCTGTTTTCTGAGTTTTCCGGGCAATAAAAAATGACCCAGAAATAAAAAGTCTCAGAATGCCACAAAATTTTAACATGAATTTTTCTGGAATATTTAATATTTTTTGGGGATGAACACACATCAGGGAGGGGAACCTGTGGACCACGAGGCAATAGGGCGCGGCCACCCCCTGGCCGCGCCATGTTGTGTGCTGGGGCCCAAAGGGCCCCCCTACGTTATCTCTTCAACCCATGTCATCCCTTACCTCCGACAAAAAGTTCCGAGCTCTCTCTCTCTCTCTCTCTTTCTCTCTCGTGTTCTTCCTCTTGAAACTGAAATTTTCAATCTCTTTGCTCGGAACTCCGTTTCTGAAACTATTTTAAGGAATTGCTCCTTAGTATGTGACTCTCCCATTCCTCCAATTAGTTTTGCTCTAGTAGTTTATATTTTGTATAATTTGCTGCACTTGGTGCTTCTGAAAATGAGCTTGCATGCCTAATTCTTTGAGTTCCAAGTAGTGGGAGTGCTTGATATGCCCTTTTGTCATCCATATGAGTAGTTGCTATCAATCTTGCAAGGTTTTATTGACATAATTTTGTGGTTCAAAAATTTCAGAAATTCGTTCATAGGTAGATGAACTTCTTTAGGAAAGGTTCTTCAAGCCGGAGCTCCAAAGGAGTTGTTGTGAGGACCCCAGACCAGGATATCAACATTCCTCGCAACACGAAGGTTAGGCCGTGTGAATGACCACATAGACCCTTCATGAGTGAGGCGGGTTTTCATCAAGAGTTCATGAAATTCATTGCAAATGTCGGGTTGACCGACTTCCTCGCAGATGAGTGTGACCAATACTACCTCCTTATAAATTCCTTTGTGATTTTTTTTACTTCAATAATATGCTTGATGTTCCCATGGTTCGTTTTTATTTATATGTTGAACATTATGAAATACCACTCTCTAAATTCTGTGAAATGTGCATGATTCATTCTGATGGGGGAACTCGTGAGCCTGGAACCGAGGAGTTCGAGGATTTCCTCCTCACCTTGACCGTGGGAGAAACTAGGGGTGTGTCAAAGGCTAGGGCCACTAGCTTACATTTTCCTTCTGTGCACTACTTCGCTTATTTATATGGAAATGTTTAACTGCTATGACTCGGGGCGGTGGTCTCAGTGCTCCCACCCTCGGTATTTTACGCCGCGCACTTTACGGCGACAATACTTACAACGTAGGAGCTATCGTTGCACGCCGCTTGCATCTTAACCAGATTAGGGGCAAAATCCATGGTGGCATTTACGCCACCCGCTTAGCGAAGCGCTTCATTGTCGCCATACGTCCAACTCATTACTTATTGCCTAAAATTTATCTTGATCATCAGTCTATGTTAGATCACCAGTTCATTAGTGATCCTGAACCACCACAGCAACATCCGCTACAACTTAGTATACAGCGAGAAGACTCTCGATATTATTGGCACGCACCCGTAGATTCAGTCAGCCATGGTTTGTGTATGGATGGTGGATAGGAATAAACTTTACAATTCTGTTTGGGAATCGCCAATAATGAGTTTAGCAAGATACAGAAAACCTTTGTCGTAACGTTGAAAGAAAAAGTGCACCACCCAAACTTACAATTTCAATTCTGTTTTAAAACTTGAGCTCGGGCACCTCTACAAATCAATGCTTTCCTCTACGAAGGGCCTTTCTATTTACTTTTATGTTGTTTCTTAGTCATAATCTTCTTACTAAAAGCACTAGACCGGAGAGCACTATTGTCATTTTTATGCATTGATTCTAGTTAATGTTGAATGTGAGCATGACTGGATCTCTTCTACCCTGAATTATAATGTTTAGTCGCTGCTTGAATCTCAGAGGTGCTCTGCATTTATGTTTTGCGGTCTCAGAAAGGGCTAGCGGAATACCATGTCATCATATTTTATCATGATTGTTTTTACAAATTGTTGGCATGTGAGATACTTCATTATTGTTCGTTGGTTGGTTATGTATTGCCATGAGTGAATGTGATGTTTAATTGTTATCATGGATCTGATTACTTATGATTTATGTTGAAAACCTGAGCACTAGCTAAGCATATATATGGCAACGAGAACAAAAGAGTTTTTAAAAGTTTTCTTTATCACTTTCAGTTTATCAACTGAATTGCTTGAGGACAAGCAATGAGTTAAGCTTGGGGGAGTTGATACGTCTCCAATGTATCTACTTTTCCAAACACTTTTGCTCTTGTTTTGAACTCTAATTTGCATGATTTGAATGGAACTAACCCGGACTGACGATGTTTTCAGCAGAACTACCTTGGTGTTATTTTTTGTGCACAAATCAAAGTTCTCGGAATTGGACGAAACTTTTTGTGATTTTTTTCTGAGAATTATAATGAATTATGGAGCCAAGACCCACCAGAGGGGGTGTCCCTGTGGACCACGAGGCAACATGGCTCGGCTACCCCCCTGGCCGGTCCCTGTTATGTGGTGGGGCCCACGAGGCTCCCCTGACCGGTCTCGCTTGCATGATTTCCAGTTCTATAAATTCACATATCTGGAGAAAAAATCAGAGAGAAGTTTTCATCGCGATCTACAAGACGGAGCCACCGCCACCTCCTGTTCTTCCTCAGGAGGGTTGATCTTGAGTCCATTTGGGGCTCCGGAGAGGGGGATTCGTCGCCGTCGTCATCACCAACCCTTCTCCATCAACTATTCCATGATGCTCACCACCGGGAGTGAGTAATTCCTTTGTAGTCTTACTGGTCGGTGATGGGTGTGGAGGGAATTGATCATGTAATCAAGTTAAGTTTGATAGGGCTTGATCCCTAGTATCCACTATGTTCTGAGATTAATGTTGTTATGACTTTGGTATGCTTAATGCTTGTCACTAGGGCCCGAGTGCCATGATTTCAGATCTGAACCTATTATGTTTTCATGAATATAAGAGTGATTTCGATCCTATCTTGCAAGTTGTATGCACCTATTACGTGTCTTGATCCGCATACCCCAAGGTGACAATAATTGGGATTCTTTCCGGTGATTGCCGTAGTTTGAGGAGTTCATGTATTCACCATGTGTTAATGCTTTGTTCCAGTTCTCTATTAAAAGGAGGCCTTAATATCCCTTAGTTTCCAATAGGATCCCGCTGCCATGGGAGGGTAGGACAAAAGATGCCATGCAAGTTCTTATCGCAAGCATGTATGACTATATACGGAATACATGCCTACATTACATTGATGAATTGGAGCTAGTTCTGTGTCGCTCTAGTGTGTAACTGTTACATAATTGATGGCATCCATATATCTCCATCGCTGCACCATGGCCTACGCTTTACATATACTGAATCTTGCTAAGTTACTATTGCTACTGTCACTATCACTACTGTTACAAAATTGCTGCTATCGTTGTTACTGCTACTACTATTACTTGTCGTGCTACTAAACTTTTGCTATAGAGAGATATCCCAGGTGCGGTTGAATTGACAAGTCAACTGTCAAGGCCGATAAATATTCTTTGGCTCCCCTTGTGTCGAATTAATAAATTAGGTTGAAATACTACCCGTGAAGACTGTCGCGATCCCCTATACTTGTGGGTTATCAGCAACCAGAATGTATTTGTCTCTCTCTTTACTGTCGTCAATACTATTGTGGTTCATCATTGTTTATTGGGTGCTTCTGTGATTCTTGAACATATGCTACTTGTAAATAAAATTATGCATTGGTTATTGAACCTTTGTAAATTGGATATGTATATAAGATGGATATGAAATAAGTGATATCCTACTCACAAATTCAAACTCTAAAGAATTTTAAATTGTTGAGATTCAATTATGGAGAAAAATTAGCTATGCATGTCATTATGATGCACACGGTTTGAGAAAGCGAAACTTCTGCGATCAACCTCGACAACAGACATGCTTCCCAGATCATAACATGTATGATGAATCCCTACTACACGCGATTTGCCCAGGACTAACATGTGTCACGAACAACCAGACACACATTTCTTCCTTGGCAAACATGTGCAACAAAGCATAACTTTTAGCATTTCCAAAACGTGTATGATGTTTGACGTATCACAAATAGCATGGTAGAGTTAAATGTTTGTGGTAGGCTCCTTATAGCACACACTCTACAATCACAAATTGTTTCCAATGTTGTGTGCATTGTAAGCATTGCGCCACAGAAGAGCGCATGTGATATACCTATTATAGAAAAACCTGCTGAGAATCATCATGATATTTCTATTTCTGATGCTGAGACACAATCTGGTAATGAACATTCACCTAGTGATGATGAGAGTAATAATGTTCATGTAGATGCTTCACCAGATAGTAAGAAAGAACCTGATAATGATGTAGAAATAGAACCGGCTGAGGATCTTGATAACCCACCTCCTCAAATCAAACGTTACGAGAAGAAAGATTTTATTGCTAGCAAGCACGAAAAAGAAAGAGAGGCATGGGTTCTAAAACCCATGTCATTCCCTCGTAAGCCTTCTAAGAGCAAGGACGAGCAATATTTTGAGCGCTTTGCTGAAATGATTAGGCCTGTCTTTTTGCGCACTCTCTTGACTGATATTCTCAAAATGCCTCTGTATGCTAAGTATATGAAGGATATTATTACCAACAAAAGAAAAAAATACCTGAAACTGAAATTGCTACTATGCTTGCTAATTATTCTTTTGCTGGTGGAGTGCCTAAGAAGTTGGGAGATCCTGGTATACCCACAATACCCTGCACCATTAAACAAAACTATTTTAGAACCGCTTTATGTGATTTAGGAGTTGGTGTTAGTGTTATGCCTTTCTCTCTTTATAAGAGACTTGAATTAAATAAGCTTACACCTACTGAGATATCTTTGCAAATGGCTGATAAATCCACTGCTATACCTATTGGAATTTGTGAAGATGTTCCCGTTGTGGTTGAAAATGTTACTACCTTGACAGACTTTGTTATTCTTGAAATCCCCGAGGACGACAACATGTCGATCATCCTTGGTAGACCCTTTCTAAATACTGCAGGGGCTGTTATTAATTGCAACAAAAGCAAGGTCACTTTCCATGTCAATGGCAAACAACATACTGTTCATTTTCCGAAGAGGAAAATCTTGGTTAATAATATTAATATCATTGAGCCTAGTGCCATGGTCATCATTGGAGAATTAAAAATTCCTCTACCTACTGCCAAGAAGAAATACTATAAGCTTATTGTTGGGGAAATGCAAATCCCCATTGAGGTAACTTAGTGTCATACGAAAATTCTCCAGCTTCATGTCAATTGGAAACGGTTGTTAATAAGACTTGATCAACCTTATTAATGAATCATTTTTAAAGACATATGGTCGATGAATTTAGTAGGCACAATTCTATGTATTACTTTTAGTTAGCTCTCTGTTATTTTTAGTTGAATAAAATAAAATACTATGATTATCCTGTTTTCTGAGTTTTCCGGGCAATAAAAAATGACCCAGAAATAAAAAGTCTCGGAATGCCACAAAATTTTAACATGAATTTTTCTGGAATATTTAATATTTTTTGGGGATGAACACACATCAGGGAGGGGAACCTGTGGACCACGAGGCAATAGGGCGCGGCCACCCCCTGGCCGCGCCATGTTGTGTGCTGGGGCCCAAAGGGCCCCCCTACGTTATCTCTTCAACCCATGTCATCCCTTACCTCCGACAAAAAGTTCCTAGCTCTCTCTCTCTCTCTCTCTTTCTCTCTCGTGTTCTTCCTCTTGAAACTGAAATTTTCAATCTCTTTGCTCGGAACTCCGTTTCTGAAACTATTTTGAGGAATTGCTCCTTAGTATGTGACTCTCCCATTCCTCCAATTAGTTTTGCTCTAGTAGTTTATATTTTGTATAATTTGCTGCACTTGGTGCTTCTGAAAATGAGCTTGCATGCCTAATTCTTTGAGTTCCAAGTAGTGGGAGTGCTTGATATGCCCTTTTGTCATCCATATGAGTAGTTGCTATCAATCTTGCAAGGTTTTATTGACATAATTTTGTGGTTCAAAAATTTCAGAAATTCGTTCATAGGTAGATGAACTTCTTTAGGAAAGGTTCTTCAAGCCGGAGCTCCAAAGGAGTTGTTGTGAGGACCCCAGACCAGGATATCAACATTCCTCGCAACACGAAGGTTAGGCCGTGTGAATGACCACATAGACCCTTCATGAGTGAGGCGGGTTTTCATCAAGAGTTCATGAAATTCATTGCAAATGTCGGGTTGACCGACTTCCTCGCAGATGAGTGTGACCAATACTACCTCCTTATAAATTCCTTTGTGATTTTTTTTACTTCAATAATACGCTTGATGTTCCCATGGTTCGTTTTTATTTATATGTTGAACATTATGAAATACCACTCTCTAAATTCTGTGAAATGTGCATGATTCATTCTGATGGGGGAACTCGTGAGCCTGGAACCGAGGAGTTCGAGGATTTCCTCATCACCTTGACCGTGGGAGAAACTAGGGGTGTGTCAAAGGCTAGGGCCACTAGCTTACATTTTCCTTCTGTGCACTACTTCGCTTATTTATATGGAAATGTTTAACTGCTATGACTCGGGGCGGTGGTCTCAGTGCTCCCACCCTCGGTATTTTACGCCGCGCACTTTACGGCGACAATACTTACAACGTAGGAGCTATCGTTGCACGCCGCTTGCATCTTAACCAGA
This sequence comes from Elymus sibiricus, assembly GCA_039707655.1. Lineage (NCBI taxonomy): Eukaryota > Viridiplantae > Streptophyta > Magnoliopsida > Poales > Poaceae > Elymus > Elymus sibiricus. The sequence goes on along the minus strand of CM077665.1, from coordinate 39,970,915 downwards.
TTAGGGGCAAAATCCATGGTGGCATTTACGCCACCCGCTTAGCGAAGCGCTTCATTGTCGCCATACGTCCAACTCATTACTTATTGCCTAAAATTTATCTTGATCATCAGTCTATGTTAGATCACCAGTTCATTAGTGATCCTGAACCACCACAGCAACATCCGCTACAACTTAGTATACAGCGAGAAGACTCTCGATATTATTGGCACGCACCCGTAGATTCAGTCAGCCATGGTTTGTGTATGGATGGTGGATAGGAATAAACTTTACAATTCTGTTTGGGAATCGCCAATAATGAGTTTAGCAAGATACAGAAAACCTTTGTCGTAACGTTGAAAGAAAAAGTGCACCACCCAAACTTACAATTTCAATTCTGTTTTAAAACTTGAGCTCGGGCACCTCTACAAATCAATGCTTTCCTCTACGAAGGGCCTTTCTATTTACTTTTATGTTGTTTCTTAGTCATAATCTTCTTACTAAAAGCACTAGACCGGAGAGCACTATTGTCATTTTTATGCATTGATTCTAGTTAATGTTGAATGTGAGCATGACTGGATCTCTTCTACCCTGAATTATAATGTTTAGTCACTGCTTGAATCTCAGAGGTGCTCTGCATTTATGTTTTGCGGTCTCAGAAAGGGCTAGCGGAATACCATGTCATCATATTTTATCATGATTGTTTTTACAAATTGTTGGCATGTGAGATACTTCATTATTGTTCGTTGGTTGGTTATGTATTGCCATGAGTGAATGTGATGTTTAATTGTTATCATGGATCTGATTACTTATGATTTATGTTGAAAACCTGAGCACTAGCTAAGCATATATATGGCAACGAGAACAAAAGAGTTTTTAAAAGTTTTCTTTATCACTTTCAGTTTATCAACTGAATTGCTTGAGGACAAGCAATGAGTTAAGCTTGGGGGAGTTGATACGTCTCCAATGTATCTACTTTTCCAAACACTTTTGCTCTTGTTTTGAACTCTAATTTGCATGATTTGAATGGAACTAACCCGGACTGACGATGTTTTCAGCAGAACTACCTTGGTGTTATTTTTTGTGCACAAATCAAAGTTCTCGGAATTGGACGAAACTTTTTGTGATTTTTTTCTGAGAATTATAATGAATTATGGAGCCAAGACCCACCAGAGGGGGTGTCCCTGTGGACCACGAGGCAACATGGCTCGGCTACCCCCCTGGCCGGTCCCTGTTATGTGGTGGGGCCCACGAGGCTCCCCTGACCGGTCTCGCTTGCATGATTTCCAGTTCTATAAATTCACATATCTGGAGAAAAAATCAGAGAGAAGTTTTCATCGCGATCTACAAGACGGAGCCACCGCCACCTCCTGTTCTTCCTCAGGAGGGCTGATCTTGAGTCCATTTGGGGCTCCGGAGAGGGGGATTCGTCGCCGTCGTCATCACCAACCCTTCTCCATCAACTATTCCATGATGCTCACCACCGGGAGTGAGTAATTCCTTTGTAGTCTTACTGGTCGGTGATGGGTGTGGAGGGAATTGATCATGTAATCAAGTTAAGTTTGATAGGGCTTGATCCCTAGTATCCACTATGTTCTGAGATTAATGTTGTTATGACTTTGGTATGCTTAATGCTTGTCACTAGGGCCCGAGTGCCATGATTTCAGATCTGAACCTATTATGTTTTCATGAATATAAGAGTGATTTCGATCCTATCTTGCAAGTTGTATGCACCTATTACGTGTCTTGATCCGCATACCCCAAGGTGACAATAATTGGGATTCTTTCCGGTGATTGCCGTAGTTTGAGGAGTTCATGTATTCACCATGTGTTAATGCTTTGTTCCGGTTCTCTATTAAAAGGAGGCCTTAATATCCCTTAGTTTCCAATAGGATCCCGCTGCCATGGGAGGGTAGGACAAAAGATGCCATGCAAGTTCTTATCACAAGCATGTATGACTATATACGGAATACATGCCTACATTACATTGATGAATTGGAGCTAGTTCTGTGTCGCTCTAGTGTGTAACTGTTACATAATTGATGGCATCCATATCTCTCCATCGCTGCACCATGGCCTACGCTTTACATATACTGAATCTTGCTAAGTTACTATTGCTACTGTCACTATCACTACTGTTACAAAATTGCTGCTATCGTTGTTACTGCTACTACTATTACTTGTCGTGCTACTAAACTTTTGCTATAGAGAGATATCCCAGGTGCGGTTGAATTGACAAGTCAACTGTCAAGGCCGATAAATATTCTTTGGCTCCCCTTGTGTCGAATTAATAAATTAGGTTGAAATACTACCCGTGAAGACTGTCGCGATCCCCTATACTTGTGGGTTATCAGCAACCAGAATGTATTTGTCTCTCTCTTTACTGTCGTCAATACTATTGTGGTTCATCATTGTTTATTGGGTGCTTCTGTGATTCTTGAACATATGCTACTTGTAAATAAAATTATGCATTGGTTATTGAACCTTTGTAAATTGGATATGTATATAAGATGGATATGAAATAAGTGATATCCTACTCACAAATTCAAACTCTAAAGAATTTTAAATTGTTGAGATTCAATTATGGAGAAAAATCAGCTATGCATGTCATTATGATGCACACGGTTTGAGAAAGCGAAACTTCTGCGATCAACCTCGACAACAGACATGCTTCCCAGATCATAACATGTATGATGAATCCCTACTACACGCGATTTGCCCAGGACTAACATGTGTCACGAACAACCAGACACACATTTCTTCCTTGGCAAACATGTGCAACAAAGCATAACTTTTAGCATTTCCAAAACGTGTATGATGTTTGACGTATCACAAATAGCATGGTAGAGTTAAATGTTTGTGGTAGGCTCCTTATAGCACACACTCTACAATCACAAATTGTTTCCAATGTTGTGTGCATTGTAAGCATTGCGCCACAGAAGAGCGCATGTGATAGGTATATCGTCCCACACGAGTACAACAGATCCCCCCCCCCCCCCCTCGCGCACCTCCGCAAAGGCTATCGTTCAAAATAGTGTCGGCGAAAGGAGGTTTAAACCATTTGCATTGGATTTGTGTTCACTAGGTACTCCGCACTATCTCCAGCCCCATGTTTGACGCTTGTTAGTGTCAAGTAGATGAGGCTTCGTGCAATTTATGTGTAATAGGCCGCAACCCACTCTGGAAAATTGTGGCTCGTTGTGTTGGCAGTTATCTTCTCTTTGTTTTTTTGTTTCTTCGGTCTTTTCGCTTCTTGTTTTTCCAAAAATATTTGGTTATTTCAACATTTTTTTAGGAATTTAAATAATATAAGAACCTATTTAAAACAAACATATTTTATAAAATCACCATTTATTACAAAAAGTTCAGTATGTGTCAAAAAAAGTTATGCTTATATTTTAGAAACAATCACCGTATATTACAAAAAAGTTCACCGTGTATAATAAAAATGTTTATCGTATATTTTAAAAATATTCATCGTATATTACAAAAACATTATCGGTATATCAATTTTTTTATTTTTATTGGAAAATGTTCTACAAAAATTACAAACAATTTCATCATATGTTAACAAAGCATATTATTTATACTCAAAAAATGTTCACGGCCCCATGTGTCAGTTTTACAGATACAGAACTCACTAAACGGTTAGCTTGGTTAGCTAGAAACAAAAAATTGCAATCAATGGCAGATACGGAAATCACTAAAGTAAAATGGGGTTCCCAGACGAGCTAGGTGCAAGTGCAACCTGGCCACCAGGACGAGCTAGGCTATGTGACGTAGTACCAGGTAGAAATTTATGTAGACCAATGCCGTCTATCGCTCTGCTATTACTAAACATATTTTGTATATGTTTTTATTTTTATATTTTCTATGTTCTTGTTTAGTTTTTATGATACGTAATTTTCCCCTTTTAAAATACAATAGTTATCAGTAAGAAATTACTGTATATTTTCATTATTTATTCCATTTCCTTATTGTGTACTTTGAAGAGGTAAATATGAACTTTTCTAAAATTTATGTGGATTTAGACAGTTCAATGTATATTAAAAATTATTGTGTAATATACAAATGTACTAACATCTTAATCAAGTTTGTAGAAATGTAAGAACAATTTCACAATAATTTTATATACACGTTGAACATTTTCTAAAAACACGGTGACCGACTTTGAAATATCAAATGCATGAGAAAACATTTTTCACGAACACGTTTACAATATTTAAATACATGTGAAACATTTTCAAAAAACAGGGTGAACAATTTTTCTAAAAGCACTAACACTTTCTTTAAATCTTATGGCAGTTGTCAGTTTTTCTTAGATTTCGTTTTTCAAATGGAAAAAAATAACATCAAAAAATGGAAAATGAACATGAACATGAAAAAAAAAAACTGACGCAAACCCATAGGTACGTCATATGTAAGAATAAAACATAACATATTTTCCATGGGTGAAAAATAAAAAGGGAAATGCTAGAAGAGGTAATAGGTACGCTGTATAGTGATCTAACTCTTCTACGTGAACTAAGCTGCGATTGGCGTGTTGCAAGGACTTCACCTATGGTCATGGTTTCGAATCTCTTTCTGTGAGCTTTTTAATTCTTTATTTTCCTTCATTATTTCGCCCAGTATCATTCTTTTTATAACGAGAATTAGGTCATCTTACTTGATACTCCCTCCGTTTCTAAATATAAGACTTTTTAGATATTTCATTATGGACTACATACGGAGGAGTGAATCTACACTCTAAAATATGTCTATATACATCCGTATGTAGTTTCTAGTGGAATCTCTAAAAGGTCTTATATTTAGGAACGGAGGGAGTACATGCTTGTACGTTGCGTAGTGGCTAGCATGTGTATAGCTTACACATTTGATCATGTGTTTGAATCCGGCAGGCTCAGATTTTTCTCTCTTATTATTTCACCCACCAACAGGTGTTGACATGCGCGACCCGCACCTGACAGGTGGGACCAGTCGACCTGCATCCATATCTGAGATACAGTTATATGTAAATAAATAAATAAAACACAAGGGGTTTTCTAAAAAAAATCATCACACACGGATCACCCAACGCCTCCCTCCTCCCACCCACTGACATGTGAGCCATCCTATGCTGACAAGCCACATGGGCAAAGCATACACTCACATATAGTACGAGGCACCGTATTTACACCGCAGGACAAGTTATAACACCAGTTTTGTGTATTTTACAAATTTATACACCAAAGTGACTTTGCTAAACAAGTTGAGGCACCCCTGTGTATTTATCTCAAACCAAAAGCCACATTAATTCTTAGCAACCTCATGCAGCAATGTGAGGAGATTTAACGCATTGCATGCGAGATTTAAGTGGCGGCTGGCCAGCTATTTGTGAGATCCCATTGACCAAAATCTACTCCCTAAAAGTGCTTTTAACATCCATGTTTTTGTTTTGCGAGAGATTCAAAAATTAGGACCTCTGAAATTGGATGGAGTGAGTATATGAATAAAATGTACACCATTGACTTAAAAAATGTTCAATGTGTATCAAACAAATATTCCACAAATGTATGAAAATTGTATATGTGTATTTTTTGATACAAATATAATATGTATTTAAAATGTACACATGTGTACAAGAAAAACTGGAATGAAAACTTAAAAAAAAAACAGCTCTACAGAATAGACGAATAACTGGGCCGGCCCGCTGCGGAGTCCGGGATCACCTACTATAGCAATTGCGCTTGTTGACGCCCATGGGCGTTAACTACTATTTGCCGTATGGCGCTGTTATTTGCGGCTCAGGGCAGGCGAGATGCACAAGTAGTACACCGACGGCATGCAACCGGCTGGCAGGCGTACAAATGGCCGGACGTATGGTAGTACTTGTCGGAGTCCTACGTACGTGGCCAATAGATAGGCAGGCGAGTGAATGAGGGGTCTGGACTGGTGCTGGAGAAAACACAATAAATTGCTTCTGTTTGGCCGGCTAGCCGGCCTGCGGCGCTGCCTGCCGCTCACAACATTAACACGCCATCAATTCAATTCAATTTTAATCCAATTGATGTTGGTTTGGCGCTTTGCAATTCAGTGCCGATTCGTCTTGCTCGCGCGAGAATATAGCTACACGCAGGCTGCCCCGGTTTCAGTCGCCGGAGTACGTAGTGAGTAAATGCGTTCACGCCGCTCATCAATGCTGCTTAGTACTCTACAGAGCCCCTGATGCTTAGCCAGACCTAGTACGTACAGTGTGTGTACTCCATGGTCGATCTGATGCATGCATGCACGCACGAGAGAGAGAGAGACGGACCACAGTCCACCACAGGCACGTACCTAGTACGCGCGCATGCATGCATGCACGGCCGAGGCTCGTTACATCGGAGTCGGTCCCGTGACGATCGAGGTGGATATTTGAATTCGTATCCGGCACTGTGTGCGTCGCACCCTCGACCGGTCCGGCCCGTACGAGGGTTTCTCCTCCGTCGTTTACGCTCGCCAGTCGCCGCCGGCCAGCCTCCCTCCCCGACACGGGAGCAGCCGAGCCACGCTGCGCTTGTCTGTCGGAGAGAGGTGTACGCGTGCCTGCCGGCGTGTCTAGCGCTGCGCGCGAATGCATGCCGCATTTCACTGCACCGAATACGCCATGCATCTAGCATTTTTGTCCAAAAGGACCACCTGTCGACTAGAATTGCCAAAAGAGACCACCTGCGACTGAAATTGATGGATTAGACCCCCCTGCCGCCACCAGCGCTGGCGGCCGGCCGGGCAGGTGGGGCCTGCCGCCAATGGCCGAGGCGGCCGGCCGGAATCCCGTTTCGGCGCTGCTCGCTACGGAACGGAGCTGCAGGTGCGGGCCCTGTCGCCAATGGCCGAGGCGGCAGCCCTGTGCACTGGCACGCGCGGAAAGCGACGTTGACGGCACTGATTCCCACGACGCTCATTCCGAGGCTATATTCGTTGCTGCTTTATCCGATGTCTGCAGTATATTTTCCCGCACGATTTTTTGTCCGTTCGTCCCTATTTTCCCGCCATTGCACTTGACATCTGAGCCTATAAAACGAGGCATTGCAACTGTCTTCGTCCATCGCCCAGGCACACTTCAAAACACCAACGCGCTAGTCAGCATGAGTTTGCCTTGCTCGGATCAAAGCATTAGGCCTAAGAAAATGAAGAGTGCGACTTTGCCTCGGGGGTGGAAGTACTTCGTTGTTGGTGTGGCGATCTCTGCAAGGTGAAGGAGGTGACGGATTTTTCAGATTGGTTGGGCATGAAGTTTTTCATGTGCGCCAATTATGAGGAAGATCCACCCGTTGCTATTTCACCGTACATCAGGCCTCCGGTATGTTTCAGTCATCAAGAATAAACACGTTGTTGATATTATTGTTGATTTGATATTTCTATTTCTATTTTTGTTGTAGTCTCCTCCGCCTCTGTGCATGTATTATCGTTGGATTGACACGAAAAAACCGGAGTAGGCGGTGACCGAGATTCGTGAAAGAGGTCATGTAAATGTTGTACGCTTGTAATTGCTTTCCTGCATAGAAAAACCGTATGTAAATAAAAGTCATGTAAATGTTGTATGCTTGTAATGCTTGTAATTGCTTATTATGGTTGAACATACCTGAGCGGTGTTGTAGCTTTGTGATCCCTCGCCCCTAGTGTGCTGGTTTATGTCAGGAAAACGAGTCTCCTCAGGCATCCTGATCCCTCGCGTGGAGGGATACGGCTGAGATCCGTCGCCTTGGGTGTATGCGCCATATCCTGTGTCCGCATTTTGGTCCACGAAATGAGTCTGCTCGGGCATGGAATCCAAGCCTGCAACATTTACCTGGGATGTATGCCCCTATAGTGGCAGAGACGAGTCATGTCGTGGAAATGTCGTTCCAGTATTTGGACTCTCTCCCCACCGCCTGGATGACGATGGCGCTGCACTCGTTCTAGCTGACCTCGGTTCCGGCATGTTGTACGCTCCAGTTTCAACATCGTTCCGTCTACCGCATCTCATCGTTTTGGCGACGAATTCACCAAAAAAATTTAAGGCAGACGTTCGACCTGGTGTGTCTCGGGCTTGCATGCCTTCCCTCGCCATCTCCCCTACTTCGTTGCAAATATCAATCTAAAAAAATAGGTTGTTGGTTGCTTGAATTGTTCATGAAATGATGGACTTGAATAGTAAGTTGTTGATGATTACCGTGTAGTCACGATAGTAAGTTGATGATGTGTCTATCCGTCTCTGCAACTGTTCCATATGTGTGGGATGTGTTGGCATCGTAGGTGGTTGATACGTCAGTCGAGTACGCGTGCTCATGCAGTACCACTCGTAATACGCTTGTGTTGTAGTCGCGTCGTACGGTCTGCATAATTAAATAATTACATCAACTTGTTTATGTACATAAATTACCGTAAATAAAATGTACCTATGTTCATGCACTATCATTTCCAGTGCTTGAGTTTGGATGTTGTTTCCGGAAAACTTGAGTCCCCCTGTTAGCAGTTGCTATCTGATGCAGCATTCTGGGGGCAAAAGAATACGCCTCCTCATAGGTTCCATACAACCTCTGGAATATCTTTTCCTTTGCATGCCTTGCCTTGCTGTAGCTGATAGTGAAGCCAATCTGATCAGCTGCAGTTTTTTGCAAAGCCCTAATACTAATATTAAGACTTTCCTGCACAGTCATTTGCATGATCTGTGACACAAATTCTGCAGTCACATTGTGGTGGTCTGGAAGAGTGCCGGTTTGCTCACAGCCATGTTCCACTATTTTTGTGACATGCCATGGCTGACATACCCCAGGCTTCCGGCGAGCAATAACTCTTCCGCGGCAACCATTCAACTCGCGATGGATGCATATGACCTTCAACTCCTTTTTATCAGACTGCATCACTTTATGCTGCCGGTGTATGGCAATTGCATAGCTATTCATTGCTTGGTAAGCAGATTTCTTATCTGGGAAAATCTGCCCAACGGCCAGACTTCCCGCTTCTAGGCCAGAAACAGAGTGAAATTCATTGGTGATGCTCATAACCTGTAAAAATCTCTGGGTTCATTGGTGGAGCGACCGCCTTCTCAGGAGGAACAACTTCATCATCATCTGATTCCAAAGAGGCAGAAGAATGACCATCATCGTCATCATCTAGCGCGTCCGGCAATCCCTTCACGTGTTCGCTCATGTCAACGACCGCAGACCAGTATCCTGTGTCATACACTTGTTGGCCGCCTGTCGGTTCCGATGGACCGGCGCTGGGGGCTACAGTGATTGCCAACTCGGCCTCACCGCCCCCGCTACTGCACTCGGCGACATCAGTGACAGAAATGAACTCCACATACACCATGGGCTGTCCAAACATGGAGTTATTGGGATTGCTTGCAAACCCCATGTATGACGCCCAGGCTTTTTCACCAGTAACCCGCCGCAGACCCCAACGAGATACTGTCCCATCATTTCCTCCGTCAACCACGAAAGCCTCCATGGTCATTTTTTTCCATCCATCGCTGAACCAAACACCGATCGGATGCACCTTCTAACTGCCGCATACCCTACATCAACCATGTCTCTCACTACAACCGTAGTCATCTCGCACCTAGACACATCCACACCGGAAGGACCGTCGCGTACGATGTCCCCATAGAACACTAACAAATTTTCCATAGTACCTAATGAGCAGCCATATTTACATCGTTAGTCCATTTATATTCTAATAACTTATGGTAATAATCGTTTATTTACATATAATGATCCGACTAATATTCACAATACAACAGTAACATCATTCACAGCAGTACATCAACACAAAAAATAATTGTTCAAAAAAGTACACCACAGCATTTATACCTCTTGTTCAATAAGGATATCCTTCCGAATAGAAAAATCCGTTAGCGTGAATATATCACCGGTAATATATCAACGGGGTCGACCTATGATCACATGAAAAAAAAATTAGACGCATAATTTTTTCTGCTGCCAAAAGTTTCAAAATAGCAGTAGCATGCATGTGGTCATCACCTCTAAAGAGAAACCGAAGACCGAAAAACAATTTCATCAATCACGTCATATTCTCCTAGTTTGCTACCCAGACGATATTTTCTTTACCTAATTACATACATCATCAAGGATATTAGCATTTATCTTGCATTTCATGTACGGTTTCCTACTCTATCAAATTAGCTAATAAAGTCTACGTATGATTTCCTTACTACAACACTTATTAAAAAACATGACACATGAAATAACAACACATTTAATTATGCAATGACCAATTATAGTACATTCATTTTCTTAATTAAGATTTTAAGAACTTCTTGCATGTCTAACTAAAATGATGCATCTTAAAGGCTTAACGCTGACCGACAATACAGTCAAATATTTGTTATCAAGATTCCGGCTCTAACGCAACCAAAACGTTTAACATAAGTCCTAATTACGACTTACTAAGAACAATAACAACATCTTGCATGTTCAAAAATAGTACTAATGGACATAGCTAACATTGATCTATAACATCTTCAACATACTGTTCTAACAAATATTACTATAAATGCAAATGACGGGCTAAAAAATATCTCATATGAAAACGTTTATAACTTTCAAGAAATAAACATCGCATAGCTAATAACGGGCTAAAATACTAACTAATTTCCAACGTGCATGCACAAAAAAATTCATGTATTGAAAAGATCATACCTTGATCAAATTACTCCACTAAGTACTTCACTTCACACGGCAAATCGTACTCCTGAAGCTCCAAATTACTTCACAAAGTGATGAAATACTACCTAAAACAACAGATAATACATACTTAAAAACTAATGAAACAAAGTAAAAACATCATGCATGCGAACACAACCAACAAAAATGGACTGCTCTTACCTTGATCTTTCGTTTCTTCAACTACAACATCTTCAAAATCTTACTCTAAACCGTCCTAAATCGCGACTAAAAGTCTGTACCAAGTTGTGTCCTTGAGACTTAGAACGAGAGAGGTATAGTACTGTCGAGAGAGAGCAGGCAGGCAGAGCAGCGGCCTCGCATATAAAAGGATGAAGCAGCACCATCTAGCGATGTAGTGTCGGTCGGCAGCATCTAGCAATCAGCAGCAGTGTCTAGCAATCAGCAGCAGCACGCAAATTTCGCAATCAGATAAAGCACTGGAATCAGCGCCATCACCCGTCAGCGTCGTAGGCGTGGAAATCAGCGCCGTCAGCAGCTTTCGGCGCGCGTGCATGCGCACAGTGGCGGCCGCCTCGAGCCGTGGCGGCCGGTCCCACCACCTACAGCTCCGTTCCGTAGCGAGCAGCGCCGAAACGGGATTCCGGCCGGCCGCCTCGGCCATTGGCGGCAGGCCCCACCCGCCTGGCCGGCCGCCAGCGCTGGTGGCGGCAGGGGGGTCTAATCCGTCAATTTCAATCGCAGGTGGTCTCTTTTGACAATTTCAGTCGACAGGTGGTCCTTTTTGGACAAAAATTCATGCATCTACCCACTGCATGCATTTGCTGTACCCAGTAACCACACACACACTCTCTCTCTTTCTCTCTCTCTCTCTGACTGACCGGCCAGTGGTACATAGTACTAGCGTGCATGGCCCAGCGCAGCGGTAAGTCCTTATCGCACAGATTAACTCCACCTCATTCACACATTTTCCTCCTCCGTCCGATCGATGCCGCCGTCGTAGTAGCATCGTCGTCCAAGCTTTGGAGGAGCACCTAGCCAGTTGACTCGCGCCCGGCCGGCTGCATGATGCATGTAAGCATCGCATGCAGATGCAGGTGCGTACGTACAGAGCCTAGAGTTGCTGGCAGCATATCAACGGCTACTTACTCGTGCATGGGAAGCCAGGAACGGAATGGAAGGGTAGTGTATGCATGCATGGCATGGCTGGCGTTGCTCGAAAAGTCACATGCACGCATGCATGTCGTCGTTTTCATGCATGCACGTACGCACGTACCCCATCCGTCCTCTCGTTTCGTCCGTGGTACATTTCACGAGTCGCACCGCACTCCCCGTCAATCGTGTATTGCTGGCCAGCATGCAGCCAAGTCGCCTCGGCGTGTCCCTCCGCCGCGTCGACCGCCCCGTCCATCACGAGTCGCTTTTCCGTCGCATGGAGGCCGGCTTTGTTCCCTAGCTAGCTTCTTTCTATAAAGTTCAAAATAAAACGAACAAAGCTAGATAGAATCGGAATATGCACCACTACTTGCTGACATGCACCACGTGAATGCACACCGTGCACGTATGTAGTAGGAGTACGTACGAGTGCACGACACACTGGATGGGGTCTGCGCCTTCTTCTCTGCGTGCATGCATCCATATGACCATAGCAACGCAGCCACGTGTTCGTACAGTCGTCGTACGTGCGCTTGCTGTCTTTCCTGACAAAAATATTTGTTGACAAAGCGTGGATGTGCATGCATGCATAGGCGGACTCGAATGGACGTCGTTATTTTTTGCGGACTCGAATGGACGTCGTTGACACGCACACGCACGGTACTGTACGTACTACGAGTAGCACATACATACGATATACTTTCGTACATTCTACGACATGTACGCCACACTTTGAAGCTTGAATTGTTCGCGCCTGGTTCGCCGGCTCTCTGATGGTTAATGAGTTGATTGCTGGTGGGCCGGCCGCGAACGTACAGCCCGTGACAGTGATGTCGCCCAGAGTTTATGATCATGTGCACTCTCTACGTACTCACACGCAGGCCGCAGACTCTACCTACCTTCTCAGTAGTCACATCACCATCTACTCAAAAAACAAAACGTACTCAAAAAACAAAACAGTAGTCACATCATCAACGTGACCGGGTTGCCAATCATAAAGCTGCCTGAATTTGTGAGGCAATTTGGCCACGAGTCCAATTTTATTTGAAAAACTACCCAAAAGTTTCAAAAAAATCAGAAAATTTTGTCCGGCTACTTTTTGTTTCCGGTTGAGTTGGTTCTTGGGTTTCATAGCTACTCGATTTTCTTCGGGTACATATAGATGTACTCTACGTATCAGTAAATAAAATTCATTAAATAATCCAATGATTCGTACGCTACACAAAAGAGGCAAATTTTAAGCAAAAACTACATTAAATTAGCCCATTTCGATCCACGTATTTCTGCATTTTGTGTATAAAAAGTGTGTGTGCGGTGATTATATGTCTGCGTGTTATGAGCCTCTATGCATGTGGTGTGTTTCTTTAAAACTGATGAAATCCACACACAAACTTAGTATGTACACGTATTTTTCCCAAAACCTTAGAGCATCTACAGCCGGACCACCTATATGCTCTTCAAACGACCGGAACGTCCTCCCGGTCACTGACCGGTCACAAAAATGCGACCCAACCAGACCCCTCATATCCGTCTCAAACGCCCGGACTGACCGGCACCCCTCATATCCATCTCAAATATGGGGACGATATGAGGGCTCACGGACGAGCCCAGACACGCCCGGTCAGTCCACCACGTAGGACGCGACCCCACTCCGGACCACCTTTTCTCTTTTCTTATTCATTATTTTCTTTCTCTCTCTTCTTCTCCACCAATCACGTGCAAGTGACCGGACATATGAGAAGAAAAATGAGAAGTGTGGCTGCGCAGACCAAATTATAGGGGTTCAAAACGGACACGCCCGGTCACTGACCAGGCGCGTCCGCGGGCATTTAAGGGGTCAGATTTGCTAGGTCCGGCTGTAGATGCTCTTAGGGGTATAAAAATATATATTCTTTTTTGAAGAGATGCAACCTCGAGCTGAGGCTCCAAACATTAATTTTTTTGATTGCTCATCGTTCATGTTTCAAATCTCAAGAGGCGCCGAAAGGTACATACAGCTCATGCCCCCCCCCCCCCCCCCCCCACCAACACCTAAATTGCGAAGACAATAAATTGGTGGGCTTGGGTAGGGAAAAAACTTAGCTATTTTGCAACCTTGTACTAGAACCGCCTCGCCATTCATACTTGGGCTCTGGTAAGTACAGACTGCCGGATCAACCCCTGTAACGGATTGCCACACGAGGCGTCGATACCATTTGAAACAAAATTCTTTTAATATAGAAAACCTTAGAGGAAATTTTAAATTAACAAGGCCCCAAAATGGCCCAACCTTATAGAAGGTTATTGATAGAGCAAGTTAAAAAGCATGGAGAATCACACTGTTTGATGTCATTGGAGCCCACATCCATTATCGGATGCTAGATAAGAAGCAAATACAACGTGAAGAGGTATAAGAATGCCGCCTTCATGAGGATCTTGCGCTTGTCTAATCTAGGATGCGTGGACATCATAGCACCCTCCTCCATCTCCAAAGAGGGGCCTTGCTCTCTCTCATTGGCTCGGATTGACAGTTAATATTCGGTCAATGCTCATCGAAGGGCTAGGACCGTCGTTGAACTGAAAAACAAGGGAAGAGCAAACTCTTTCTCTCTCTATGTGTATGTGTGTGTGTGTTTCTCTCCCACTCGCTCACTCTCACCGGGCACACCTCGCGAGCTACAACTCTATGGCACAAACAACCATGTGGAAAGGGGGCACAATCGTCGTAGAAAGAATAGGCAACCAAGCCAAAACAACGGAGATGCACCGAGAAAGTGGGGGCCACCCACAATAGAATGATCCTAGGCTCTCGCCAGCTCTATTGCACTTCATAATCCGCAAAAAGGGATCCACATTCCCACCCGGTAAGGTTCGAGGGTGCCGGCCTGCATGTGACTAGGGGCGCGCCACAAATAGAAGACAAGGGATACCCAAAACATAAGAAACATGCCTTAAAAAAAACAAGAAGAAGCTACACTTGACCCTCCGAACCTCAATGATGATGCCATAGCTCGCACAACGGCATATCACAGTCCCCGCCACATGCCCACACGCGCCACAACACCACTCGACCAAACAAGTATTCACCAAGTAAGGGCATCTCCAATGTCGACCATCAAACCACCCATAGTTGTCCGGACCGCACAGTACGGATGTGTTTTGCCATCTAATGTGGTCCTGCATCGGTTCGCGAGCCGAACATGACGTGCTTTTTCCAACAAACCGGAGACGAAGTGTGTGTGTGGGGGGGGGGGGCTGCGGGAGTCTCGACTGCTGCCACGTCCGCCTATGGCAACCGTGGCCCACCCAAAACCCTCCTCCCTCGCCCAGGTGTGTTCACGCCCTTCGCCAGCTACCCGCATCCATGCCGTTGTAGAGTGGCCGCTCCGCATTGATGCCGGCCCAAAGCGGACGCGACTTCTCACTGCTGGCAATGAAGTTGTGTGCCGGCCGAGAGAGTGATGCCCATTTCATGCCCGTAGTGAACACACCTCCTCGCCGCCTTCAAACGGTTGCACACTGCCACCCTCCTCCATTAAACCACGCTTGTGTCGATAAATCTACTCCGACCAAACTTCCGTTCGCTAGCCGGCCAACATTAAACATAATGCCGGTTCGCTTCTCACGTCTGCCCGCTAGTTAAACGAGGCCACACATCGGGTGAAGAACCGCACCACACCTCCGCATGCCATCTCTTCCTTGCACCATTTTCTCCAAGCTCCTCATGGCACCCGACGAGCAGGAAGATGACTTCTTCGGCATAAAAGCCGGCTGGGTGGCCCACCGAGACCAGCGGCTACGAGCTAGGCAACTCTCTGCTCCACCTCCCTCGCCACTCCAGACTATCAGTACCATGGACAAGGCTCCAAACCGGCGCGTCCCGCAGCAACTCGCTGCTCCAAGCCAGCTCGCGAAGGAGTGACGAGTTGCTGTCGGGGATGAGTCCCACTCCTCCCACGCCTGCGACCACGCCATCCGTCGTCAACATACGTGAAACCGCGTCGTTCTGGCAAAGAGAGAAGCCGGCTTCGCGTAGAACGACAGGCGACGGCCAATACGTCCGCGGCCGCCGCCAACATCGAGGACATGTAGAACATGTGGAGGCCACCATCAAGCGGGCTGCCGAACATAGAGAAGACATGTCATTGGAGCAGAGGGTTGTAGAGGAGGCGAGGCTTCATTTTTCGGGGCTCATGGGCGGCCTGGGTTGGAAAATGAGCGCCAATGGTCATTTTAGTCTAGGTTTAGAGTCCGGTCTAATTGAAATATATGTAAATGTAATGAATTTGCTCTTGTTTAGATGAAGACCATCCAATTTATGTCATAATCATCCAAGTATGAATGAATATCGTCTGGTTTGTTTGAGTTTGCATAAAAAAAATTCGTAAAATTCATTTGATGACTCGCTTCCCCTGTCACGAACGAATGCGGGAGGAAATTTACAGATCAGTTGTTGAAGATGCCTTAACAGAAGTAAAGTATAGGTGCATACGCATCCGATCAATATATCCTGTGGTCTCGGTGACCACGCATAAGATTAAGATTAAGTAATCAGGCGATGTATACCCCAAAACCGTACCCCATGTGCCGACGCATCCAGTGGTCGCATGCACTTCGATTTTCAAACAACGCATCCCGATTCAAATCCCTAACGTACACCTGACACAAACAAATTGCCCTACACGGCCCCGGACGGACGGCTAGATAGATCTAGTCTAACTACCCACATTAATCTGCCACATCGATTACTACCCCTCGTTCCAATAATTAAATTCACAGACACTTGTTGCTGCATGCATTTTCTTTTCCTTTGCGATCAATGGAAACAAAAGAGGCACTGATCTGATCACTATGATTTTACATCAGGAATCTCATCAACAATGAAAAGACAAACGAGATGGTAAAATGTCGAGTTATTACTGTGAAATGGATAAGGAAGAAGATGAGGATGAACCCTGCTGTGGTCACGTACGGCGGCAGGATGCGGCCACCACTGGGGGCTGGGGCTGGGTGGGAGCATCATGTCAGGAAGATTCGGGCAGTGCATCAACTTCAGTGCGGCCAATGGGGGCTCAAAACGTCGCCATGATTCTCCATCCGCTACTGGTAATCACCTCGGTAAACGAGGATTAGCAGCAATTAATTACTACCGCAGTAGTTAAACCGTCCGTCGAGGCTGGCGTGAATATGGCATATGCCCACATCGCATCGACATGGGGATTAATTACCGCGTTTACTATGGTGGAAGTACTAAACTGTGGGAGGATTTAATCTTGGTAATAATTAATAGGATGGACGAGTGGACAGCATGGGGTACATGTATACATGTGAGACCCACGTATTTGGTTTGGCTCGCCCCTTGGCAGTTTCATCGTCCGGTCGTCCGTCGTGCCGTCGTCTTCTTCCTCGGAAATGCAAAGTGCTTTCGAGAAAGTAAAAGGAGATGCAAATGAAAATACGCAGGAGCAAAGGGTAGATGATTCCCTCCTTTCCGACTCCCAAAGCAAGCCTTATGGGAGTGTCCGAAAGAGTTCTGATAAAGAAACAAACATGGACTATCATCATAATCCTTTCCTTGTCCCTAACTGCATGCCTGGCCGATTTTTGGTAGTACTAATAATTTTCACTCGCATGCATGCACCTATGGGCCGGTGGAAGTGCTCCAAGGTTTTGCTATTTATCAGTCGCTTGGAAGTGCAAATCGCGTTAATCGATTTCCGCGAAGCACCGAGGCCAAAGCCGGCAATGTGGTGGTGAGGAGAAAGGCAAGAGGAAACCGTCGAGGCCTTGGACGGGAATGACCCAGGGTCAGGGAAGATGCAATGACGGCGGCCCAAGTGGAGGTGGGGAGGGGGGAGGGGCAGAGGTTGATGTGTCCGGCCTGGGTGCGGAGAGGCATGTAGAGAGTGGAGGGGGAGATCGCCTATTATTGGACCGTTCAGGGTTTTGGGAGGGGGTACAGGCGATGGCAGGGGGGTTGGCGGTTAGGCCGACTATATGTGCGAAAGGTATGAGAAGAAGAACGGTGAACTGTCGAAGGAAGAAGACGCATTCTGACAATTTTGATCCAAGGGTCAAGATAGAAGGAAAGAATTCGACTGCCAAATTTCTATTTCTTTGTAAGACAGCTTAACCTAGGTAGGATCATACTTATATTTTTCTTTTTCTTTGTAAAAAATCGTAGAAACTAATTGAAGGTGGCGCATATATACATGATTATGCTGCACTTGCCGGGGCAATCGGGTGCACGATATGATCATCACTGCATGCACACACAAGTGAATTAACAGAATAGAATTTGTAAGTTCGCCACAGTAGTATTTCTAGCTCTAAGCTGATTAATGGTAAAGATGAAAACAGTGCAGCAGAGTTACACCATGTCATTCGCCTTTTTAACCACGCGAAGCTATCTGTCAGCGTAAAGCTGGGGTAATATTCGGTGCCACTATACATTCAACTGGACATTTCAAAACGAGTGGGTGATCCTGACATACACACAGCACAATACCGTTATACGTATGTAAATAGGATGGACAACTTGATGCTAGATCGAGGGGTGCATGGGGATGTGGGGCCCACTTATTTGAAAAACAAACGGCATAGTAATGCGGAGAGTGACAGTCCAGCGTGGATGCGGTGTGCTGGCCTGCTGGGCTGGGCTCTGATGATGTCCAGCTTGTAGGAAGAATCGCCATCAGCCTGCACGATAACAACTTTCTCCTGTTACATTGTCTTCTCCGGCCATGCCAACAAACAATCACCCAGACCCCGAAGCTCGGTGTCCATCATCCATCCACCTCAACCCCATCACCCAATGCTTGTAGTACAATCTCACTCGCTCGCTTCGAGTTCCTCTCTGTCTGTCTCTCTAGACCGGGTTCCCTTCCTACTACTCTGCTGCGGTGGTGTACTACTGCTCTGAAATCCAGGGGTCACTCGCTCATCTATAGTGGCTTTAGCATCGGTGAAAATTGATAAATCAGACCCTTTTCTCAAACTTTGGTACCAATGAGCCCGATCTATTTTTTCTTTCCCAAAAATGACCTGTTTTTGCATGACGTCCTTTTCTAAAACTTTGAGACGAATTGTACCCAAAATGATCCGTTTTTTCATGGCGCCATGCTAGCATGGCGTCCTTGATATACCTGCAGCCCGGCCCGGTCCAAAAATCCCGGGCCGGGCCGGGTCTAATCGATCGTGTCATCTGGTCGGGCTCGAGACTGAAAATTGAGTCCGGCGATTGGGTCAGGCCGGGTTCGGGCTTATGTAAAATAGAATTTTAGTCGTGGTCGGGCTGGGCTCGGTCCTATAGTGCACTACCGAAATCAAACCTGAGCTAAGCTAGCCGGACTGAATGCAACACACGTACGCCATTGTCGATCTGCCATGAACGCACGTTGTGCGTACGTAGGGAGGGTGGAGACTCCAACCGTTTGGATCCTTTTGCTAGGGAGGTCGACATTTGAATTCGTATTCGGCAATGATGAATTGATCAAGTGAAGTGGATGAGGAGTATGGTGTTGCTCGCTCGATCGGCCCGGTCCGTACGTACTAGGTGGGTTTCTCCTCCGTCGTTTTCGCTGTCCGGCCGGCTTCCCGACATGGGGGTAGCCCAGCCACATTGCGCTTGTCAGAGAGACGTACACGTCCTGGGCAGGACTGGCCGGGAGTCCGGGACCAGTGCTGCATGCAAATACATGCAGCATTTTACTACTACTACTGCATGCCAATGCCATGCGCCGATCTATTTATCCTGACATGCTCACACACACCGCTCTGCTCATGATTTACCGGCCCGGCGCCGGCGGGGCAGGTCCATTACTTCCATTCATTCACCACGCAGTACATCCGTCGGTGGATCGACCGTGCGCATCTTTGCTGATGCAATGCCCACTCATGCGTGGGCCCCCACAGGTAAAACGGTGACATGCGGCAGATCAATGGTGACGTCGACCGTGCACCCCCGGCCGTCTTCCCGAAGTCCACCCCTTTCATTTCCCCGCAAAGGAAAATATAGCACCACCTCTCTCTCACCTTCTTCCTCCTCTCCTTTTTCTCTCGAATCTAAAGATGCTGCCGACGTCGTACGTGCACTAGTACATAACAGGGCTTTCGTCACAGCTCAATGTACACATTAGTCCCGGTTGCATTACGAACCGGGACTAATGTGAGCATTAGTCCCGGTTCGAGCGGCGCAGGCATCAGTCCCGGTTCGAACGGGACCTTTAGTCCCGGTTGGAGACACCAACCGGGACTAAAGGGTTTGTGACCGGCTTCGAACGGTGCCAGCCCCTTTAGTCCCGGTTGGTATCTCCAACCGGGACTAAAGGCCCCCCCCCTTTAGTCCCGGTTGGAGATACCAACCGGGACTGGAAAAAAAAAATTAAAAAAAAAATTTCAAAAATTTTTAAAGGAATTTTTTTTTTCAATTTTTTTCCCAGCCCTTTAGTCCCGGTTGGTGTCTCCAACCGGGACTAAAGGTCTATCTTTAGTCCCGGTTGGAGATACCAACCGGGACTAAAGGGGGGCCCCTAAACCCTAAACCCCTTTACCACATTAATCTTAGAAAAATCATAACTAAATCATTCTAATTCAGAAAAATACAAATAATATATCAAAATGTAGAGAAAAAAAAGATTTCTCCGAAGAAACTTCCTGTTTTCCGTTTCGACAATTTTTTAAATCACCAAATTCCAAAGGGAAAATAGAGTTTTTCGACGTTTTAGACGTTTTAGGGTTTAGGGGCTAGGGTTTACATTTCTAAGTTTAGGGTAGGTTTTAGGGTTTGAACCTTTAATTTTACTGTTTATAATAGAGTTTCGGACGTTTTAAGTCCCGGGTTTAGGGTTTTCGGACGTTTTAAGCCCTGGGTTTAGTGCTTTTCAATTTCAGGCTAATTTAGCTCAAAAAATCATTAAATTCATGAAAAAATAGCAAATGAAGTCAAAAAAGGTTGAAATTTAAGGATGTGGCTTTGAATGGTTCATATTGAACACACAAAAATTCTGGAGTTGAAATAAGATTAAAAAAATGAAATGTCTTTGTAACCGCTGAGTTTTCGTCTGAAACCCTGTTACTTCGAAAGAGATGGTCCAGTTTGTACACAAAGTGCATCCAGTTTTTGACATAACCCTCTCAACTTTTTAGCACAAGCTATTTGGGTGAAATGATGATACCATGCCAAGTTTCAACCTTTTCAGAGTTCATTTGTAGTGCTTTTCAATTTCGGGCTAATTTAGCTCAAAAAATCATTAAATGCATGAAAAATAGCAAATGAAGTCAGAAATGGTTGAAATTTGAGGATGTGGCTTTGAATTGTTCGTATTGAACACACACAAATTCTTCAGTTAATATAAGTTTAAAAAAATGAAATGTGGTCAAACAGTGGTCAAACTACTAAATAATTATTGTTTTTTAGAATAATAGTTTCAAACTCAAACGGTGAAGCGTGTGACATCATAGTCACATTTCTCTGATAATAATGGATATATTATTTGTCAAATTTCGATTTACAGATTTAAAGATATTAATTATGCCATATTAAATGAATAAACGGCATAATAATAATATTATTATTATTACTTATTTTATTTTCATTGAAATTCAATATTATTATTACTTATTTTATTTTGAACTTTTTTTATTATTTTGGATTTTTTGATTTTTTTTTTGAGAATTTTTTATTTTTTTGAAATTTTTTCCTTTTTTTGAAGTATTTTTTAGTTTTTAAATTAATCATTGTTGTTTGTTAATCATTGTTGTTTATTTTAATAATTGTTTGGAATTCAAAAAATTAAATCATGTGACATCAAGACCTAAGGGTTAACAGGATTGATAGCTTATTATTGGCAGGAAAACAACAATTGCAGACTTGGAAACTAAGGGGAATAGAACCTGAAAGTTAAGCGTGCTGGGGCTAGAGTAGTGAGAGGATGGGTGACCGGCCAGGAAGTTAAACGAGCTGATTAGAGATTATAGATTAAATTCTGAAGCAGTGAGGAGGGGTGATTAGAGATTAAATTGTCAAATAATTCAAAGATTTGAAAATCAGAAGAAAAAAAATGTTGAAAAAAAAATTTGAATTTTTTTTAAATTTTTTATTTAAATAATAATTTCTTTAGTCCCGGTTGGTGTTAATAATTCCTTTAGTCCCGGTTGGTAACACCAACCGGGACTAAAGGTTCTGCAGCCCACGCACGGAGAGCGGCCACGTGGAGGGCCTTTGGTCCCGGTTCGTAAGCAAACCGGGACTAAAGGTGTTGGGCTTTAGTCCCGACCCTTTAGTCCCGGTTCCAGAACCGGGACTAAAGGCCCTTACGAACCGGGACAAATGGCCCTTTTTCTACTATTGGTGGCTAGGCTAGGCAGATATGTGTGTTGCCGTGCTTGGACGCGAGGTGTTTCGGCTGCAATGCGATACGTATACATAGTCAACTGGTGGCGGTTGCATGCATGTGCGCTGGGAGGGTACGTAGATAGAGTAGCGTTGCTGGCAGCATGTCAATGATGTCATGACTACCCTACTCATGCATGCATGGGAGGCCGGCCGTCCAGGTCGAAAAGGAAGGGAGGAAGTTAACCAGGAATGGAAGGCCAGCCACATGCATGCATGCATGGCGCTTCCCTCCTCAAAAGTTCACGAGCACTTCCGCTTCGTCAGTCCGTCGTCGTTCTTCAGTTCACGGGTCGCCACCTTTCTCCCTCTCTCTCACGCACACACATCCACTGATACACATGTGGCCTCTCTCTAATTTCTCTCCAACTCTAGCTAGCGTAGCTGTCACACACATGCATCGCATGAAATGGGATGAAGGCCAGAGATGGAAACAAAAGGAGGAGATCGACCAAGTTAGCTCAGAACGGAAGGCCTACGCTAGCGGAGCTGCAAGTGTAGCTAGCTCAAAAAGCCGTCCGGTGTAGTAGCCAGTAGCAATCCACGCAGCCACGTCGACGACGTCGTACGTCGTTTTGGCGAGTCCCTCCGCATCGTCCGACCCGTCTATCACGAGTCGCAGTCAGCGCACGATTACCTGCCGGACCTTTTCTCTCGCACGGACACTTTGCTGCGTAAAAAGTGCCTGTTTAAATTTCAAAAAACGAACAAAGCGAGAATGAGAATATATACACGTGGTCGCATGCACACACATATGTACGTACGTGCGAGTGCACGACACACGCACGCAACGCATGCATTCACGTGCGTCCGGTTGCTGTTATTTCAGATAGTATGGCGACAAAGCTTCCGTCCATGCGAGCATGCAACATATTAGTATCCACAATACTTAAATCTTAAAAAACATTTTTAACACTTTTGAAAAAAAAAACAAATTCAAATTATGAAACCATATTGAAACTTATATGAAACTATTACATGTGTGTTTTGTCGTATTTTTACATGTTTCATTATATTTTTCCATTACATGCTTTCTCTACTTTTCCATTCCGTATTTCAGTGCTATTTCATTCAGGTTTCATTTCTATTTTTGAAGCTTTCAAATAAGTTTCATATTATTTTGTTAAATTATCTTTCAGGGTTGGGCTAGACACTAAAAGTGTTCTCTTCACATATTTTTTATACAATAATATTTCCATATCATCACAATTTCACATGTTTTCATTATTTATTCATACATTTTCCTTTGCATGGTGCTGTTATAGTTTCATTCCATAATTCATCCATGTTTCATTTCGTATTTTATATAAGTTTTATTATGGTTTATTACATTCACTTTTGCATGTTTTTATTATTGGTTCACTCCGGTTTCATTGTCGAATCATCTCGCGTTACATATAAGCTTCATTATGGTATCAAATTTGAATTTAAACTTGTCAGAACATTTCTAGGTCTGATATTGTTTCAAATATTGAAATGTCATGAAGAATAATCTGCAAACGGATTCTAAAATCGGATCATTGATTCAAAAGTTAAAGTGTTACTAATGTTAGAATCAGACTAAAAATATGAGCGGATGGACGGAGAGATGAAAGCATAAAATAGTCTAAGTGCAATAAATGCATGCTTCTATACGGTGTGTGGTCCCATGAAAACAGTACAAAACAGTAAAATCCAGTAGAGTACTTGTAATATGCGTACATGACACATGGCGTGCATGCAGGACCCCGGTAGTAACCGGTTGCACTATAATTTATTTCGCTCCATGGAGCTCCTTACCGGGGATCAATATAATGGCCTCGACACAATCTAATTCAATAACTATGTGCAGAGTGCTCCATTGCAAGGCTAAAGAAACACCTTCAGAGATAGCATACAGCTCAGATACCAGTGCCACAGAGCGAGTAAGCAAATGATGGCAATATTGGGGAACGTTGTATGGGAAACAAAAAAATTCGTACGCACACGCAAGATCTATCCATGGTGATGAGCATCTACGAGAGGGAGAGTGGATCTACATACCCTTGTAGATCGCTAAGCGGGAAGCGTTAAGAAACGCGGTTGATGTAGTCGAACGTCTTCGCGATCCAACTCGCAAGCCGTCCCACGATCTCATCACGATCCGTCCAACGATCCAATCACAATCCGTCCCGCGATCTCATCATGATCCTTCCGATCTAGCGCCGAACGGACGACACCTCCGCGTTCAGCACACGTACAGCTCGATGACGATCTCCGCCTTCTTGATCCAGCAAGAGGGAGCGGAGAGGTAGATGAGTTCTCCGGCAGCGCGACGGCGCGGCGGCGGTGGTGGTGGAACTATTCCAGCAGGGCTTCGCCTAAGCGCTGCTGAAAACTAGAGGAATCAATCTATCGGGAGAGAGGGCTGCACTATGGCCTTTTGGGTTGAAGTGCTTTTGCCCTCTCTCCCTCTAGTATATATAGGAGGAAGGGGAGGGAGGCCGGCGCCCCTAGGGCTGCCCCTTTGGTGCGGCCGAAGTGGGGAGGTGGAGGAGTCCAACTCCAATCCTACAAGGAGTAGGATTCCTCCTCCCCTACTTGGAAACCCTTTCCACCTTTGGGTTTTCCCACCCCTAGCCGCATGGGCCTTAGTGGGGGGTTCGGCCAGCCCACCAGGGGCTGGTTTGACTCCTCCCACAGCCCATGAGACCCTTTGGGGCGAAAGGCCCCTCCCGATGGTCCCCCGGTACCCTCCCGGCACTCCCGGTACACTACCGAAATGCCCGAAACTTTTTCGATGACCAAAACGGGACTTCCTATATATCAATCTTTACCTCCGGACCATTCCGGAGCTCCTCGTGACGTCCGAGATCTCATCCGGGACTCCGAACAACCTTCAGTCACCACCATACATAACTCTACTATACCGAAACGTCACCGAACCTTAAGTGTGCAGACCCTGCGGGTTTGAGAACTATGTAGACATGACCAGGACACCTCTACGGTCAATAACCAATAGCGGGACCTGGATGCCCATATTGGTTCCTACATATTCTACGAAGATCTATATCGGTCGAACCTCTATGTCAAGGATTCAGTTAATCCCGTATGCTGTTCCCTTTGTTCTTCGGTATGTTACTTGCCCGAGATTCGATCGTCGGTATCCCTATACCTAGTTCAATCTCGTTACCGGCAAGTCTCTTTACTCGTTCCGTAATACAAGATCCCGTGGCTAACACCTTAGTCACATTGCTTGCAAGGCTTATAGTGATGTTGTATTACCGAGTGGGCCCTGAGATACCTCTCCGTCACACGGAGTAACAAATCCCAGTCTTGATCCATGCCCACTCAACAGACACCCTCGGAGATACCTGTAGAGCATCTTTATAGTCACCCAGTTACGTTGTGACGTTTGATACACACAAGGCATTCCTCCGGTGTCAGTGAGTTGCATGATCTCATGGTCATAGGAACAGATACTTGACATGCAGAAAACTATAGCAATAAACTGACACGATCATATGCTATGTGTATAGTTTGGGTCTTGTCCATCACATCATTCTCCTAATGATGTGATCCCGTTATCAAATGACATCTCATGTCTATGGCTAGGAAACCTTGACCATCTTTGATCAACGAGCTAATCTATTAGAGGCATACTAGGGACACAGTGTTGTCTATGTACCCACACATGTATTTGAGTTTCCAATCAATACAATTATAGCATGGATAATAAACGATTAACATGAACAAGGAAATATGATAATAACTAAATTATTATTGCCTTTAGGGCATATTTCCAACAGTCTCCCACTTGCACTAGAGTCAATAATCTAGTTCACATCACCATGTGATTTACATTGTTATGAATCTAACACCCAATGAGTTCGAGGGTTCTATCATGCTTTGCATGTGAGAGAGGTCTTTAGTCAACGGTCTGCAATATTCAGATCCGTGTGTTCTTTGCAAATCTATGTGTCGTACTGCAGATGCTACCACGCTCCACTTGGAGCTATTCCAAATGGGTGCTCCACTATACGTATCCGGATTGCTACTCACAGTCATCCAGATTGGTGTTAAAGCTTGCATCGACGTAACCCTTTACGACGAACTCTTTATCACCTCCATAATCGAGAAATATTTCCTTAGTCCTCTAGTTACTAAGGATAACTTTGACCGCTGTCCAGTGATCCACTCCTGGATCACTCTTGTACCCCTTGACAGACTCATGGCAAGGCACACACAGGTGCGGTACACAGCATGGCATACTATACAGAGCCTATGGCTAAGGCATAAGGGACGACCTTCGTCCTTTCTCTTTCTCTGCCGTGGTCGAGCTTTGAGTCTCACTCAACTCCACACCTTACAAATCAGGCAAGAACTCTTTCTTTGACTGATCCATCTTGTCAAGGTATGTACTCATTGAAAGTTTTATCAGACGTCTTGATCTATCTCTATAGATCCTGATGTCCAACATTTAAGTAGCTTCTTTCCAGGCTTTCCATTGAAAAACTCCTTTTCAAACAACCCTTTATGCTTTCCAGAAATTCTACATCATTTCTGATCAACAATATGTCATCCACATATACTTATCAGAAATTCTATAGTGCTCCCACTCACTTTATTGTAAATACAAGTTTCTCATAAACTTTGTATAGACCCAAAAACTTGGATCACCTCATCAAAGCGTATATTCCAACTCCGAGATGCTTGCTCCAGTCCATAAAAGGATCGCTGGAGTTTGCATACATTTTAGCATCCTTAGGACTGCCAAAACATTCTGGTTGTATCACATACAACCTTTCCTCACGGAAACCATTAAGGAAACTCTGTTTTGACATCCATCTGCCAGATTTCATAATCGAAAAATGCAGCAACTGCTAACATAATTCCAACAGACTTTAGCATCACTACGGGTGAGAAAGTCTCATCGTAGTCAACTCTCTGAACTTGTGAAAAACCCTTTGCCACAAGTCGAGCTTTATAGACGGTGACATTACCGTCCGCGTCCGTCTTCCTTTCAAAGATCCATTTGTTCTGAATGGCCTTTTGCCCTTCAGGTAATACTTCCAAAGCCCATACTTTGTTTTCATGCATGGATCTCATCTCGGATTTCATGGCCTCTAACCATTTCTCGGAATCCGGGCCCATCATCGCTTCTCCATACCTCGTAGGTTCATCGTTGTCCAACAACATGACCTCTAAGACAGGGTTGTCGTACCACTCAGGAGCAGTACGCGTCCTTGTCGACCTACGAGGTTCGATAGTAACTTGATCCGAAGCTTCATGACCATCATCATTAACTTCCTCTTCAACTCACGTAGGCTCCACAGAAATAACTTTCTGCGTTGCGCTACTCTCTGGTTGAAACAAAGGTTCAACAACCTCATCAAGTTCTATCTTCCTCCCACTCAATTCTTTCGAGAGAAACTATTTCTCGAGAAAGGACCCGTTTTAGCAATAAACACTTTGTGCTTGGATCTAAGATAGAAGGTTTACCCAACTATTATGTTAGGGTATTCTATGAAGATGCATTTGTCCGCTTTGGGTTCGAGCTCATTAGATGAAAACCCTTTTTCACATAAGCGTCGCAGCCCCAAACATTAAGAAATGACAGCTTAGGTTTTCGCCAAACCAAAATTCATACGGTGTCATCTCAACGGACTTAGATGGTGCCCCTTTTAAAGTGAATGTAGTTGTCTCTAATGCATAACCCCAAAACGATAGTGGCAAATCGATAAGAGACATCATAGTTCGCACCATATCCAATAGAGCACGACTACGACGTTCAGACACACCATCACACTATGGTGTTCCAGGTGGCGTGAGTTGTGAAACAACTTCCACATTGTCTTAAGTTGTATACCAAACTCGTAACTCAGATATTAACCTCCACGATCATATCGTAGACATTTTATCTTCTTGTCACGACGATCTCAAACTTCACTCTGATTTTGTTTGAACTTTTCAAATGTTTCAGACTTGTGTTTCATTAAGTAAATATCCCCATATCTACTCAAATCATCAGTGAAGGTAGGAAAATAACGATATCCACCGCACGCTACAACACTCATTGGACCGAATACATCAACATGTATTATTTCCAATTAGTTACTTGCCCGCTCCATCATACCGGAAAACGGGGTCTTAGTCATCTTGCCCATGAGGCATGGTCCGCATGTCTCAACCGATTCGAACTCGAATGAGTCCAAAGATCCATCAGCATGGAGTTTCTTCATGCGTTTTACACCAATATGACATTTAGCGGCAGTGCCACAAGTATGTGGTACTATCATTATTAACTTTGTATCTTTTGGCATTAATATTATGAACATGTGTATCACTACGATCAAGATTCAATAAACCATTCTCATTGGGTGCATGACCATTGAAGGTATTATTCATGTAAACAGAATAAGCATTATTCTCTAACTTAAATGAATAACCGTATTACAATAAACATGATCTAATCACGTTCATGCTCAACGCAAACACCAAATAACATTTATTTAGGTTCATCACTAATCCCGAAGGTAGAGAGAGCGTGTGATGGTGATCACATCAACTTGGAAACACTTCCAACACACATCGTCACCTCACCCTTAGCTAGTCTCCGTTTCATTCCGTAGCTTTTATTTCGAGTTACCAACATTTAGCAACTGAACCGGTATCTAATACCCAAGTGAGGGAGTCCCGAACTAAGGGGTCCCCGGGCCGCCGGTTCATCTCTCAATAGGCCGGCTCGATGGGCCATTCTCTGAAGAAGGGCCGGACACATCAAGACTCCACATTCCAGAAGGGAGCCCCGAAGGCGCGTCATGCACTCCAAGTCAAGATGAGAAAGTCAACATCTCCATCCTCGGCAGGAGGCCCAACATGTGTAAACCCTAGGTACCCCCCGGTGTCTATATAAACCGGGAGGGTTTTAGATCATACGACACGGAAACTCATCTAGGGTTTTAGCTAGTCGATCTCGAGGTAGACCAACTCTGTAACCTTCATACCATCAATATAATCAAGCAGGACGTAGGGTTTTACCTCCATAGGAGGGCCCGAACCTGGGTAAACATCGTCTCCTTCGTCCCTTTGTTACCATCGATCCTAGTCTCATAGCTCGGGACCCCCTACCCGAGATCCGCCGGTTTTGACACCGACATTGGTGCTTTCATTGAGAGTTCCGCTGTGATCTCCCAAGGAATCGATGGCTCGCGTCTTCATCAACGAAGAGGTCCGCAGCATGGACTCCTTTGTCCCGGGACAGATCTTCGCTTTCGACAGCATTGTGCTGCACGCTGACCCGACCGGCCACCTTGGCCGGGTCGGAAGTTTCGCCCCTGATCAAGAAGTCAGATTCGGGAACTTAGAGTTCTCCGTTGACCCTCGGGGCGATCTCTTGCTCACCGGGCTCACAGTCTTACCTGACGCGCCCGGGGACTTCGGGGCCTTAACCTCGGATGTCGTTTTCAACCCCGCTCACGGGGCCAATCCCGGTGATGATCTGGACTTAAGTCCGGATCCGGCTATAGCGCCAAATTGCCGGGCACCAACTCCTGCCTACACTTCTCGTGCGGACGCGGCGGAGGTTAACTCCGAACACGCCAGGCAGATCGACCCGATCGAGCTCTCGGTACTCGGCGAAGCTCTAGATCGGACCTTGTCGATGAAAACCACTGATGACCCAATCCCGATCCACACTCAGATCGGTCTTGAGGCGGGTCAAGAGGAATTTTTCGTCCCACCCACCACCCACTTAGTAGCCACTATCGAAGACTTAACCGATATGTTGGACTACGCCTCCGAGGAGGCAGAAGACATGGAAGAAGAGGATCGCGCTCCCACCCTCGTTAACACCGGGCGATGGACCGCCACCTCCACCTATGACGTCTACATGGTGGATATGCCAGCCGGTAACGCCGAGCGCACACCAGCTAACAATGGCGATGGCTCAGGTGAGGCGCCGTCAAGGCGTCGGAAACCGCGTAAGCAGTCAAAGACAAAAAAGGGGAGTGAAGCTATTGCTGGCACCGGGGAAAACGATACCCCGGAAGACCTCGGCGATCCCGTTATACCCGAATATCCGTTGGAGGACCAGGAAAGGCCGGAGGACCAACGCGACCCCGAAGATCCGAATGACTTCGAGGATGACAACTACCCCCCCCCCCCTGTAGAGGAGGAGGATAGCCCGGAAGGCGAGGACCACATCGTCCCCGAAACCATCGAGGATCAGGAACGGTTCAGGCAACAGCTTTTAGCCACTGCCCGGAGCCTAAAGGCAAAAGCGCGGCAGCTCAAGGCCGAACAAGACAGCCTCAACGATAGATGGACAAGGGTCCTATCAGACGAGGAAGAACACGCCGCCGATCTATGCGACCAACCCAAGAGTTACCCACGCCGGCGGTTGCTGCCACAATTCGACGACGAGCTCCACAACATGCCGTCCCCCAAGCACACTCCATACGACCAGCCGGACCGCCCTCCCCGAGGACGAGATAGGACGGCTGGTGAGGCCAGTTATAGGCCGGCGATACCCCGCAGAAGGGGAAAAGAGCCAATGGAGCCTGAGAACAGGTATGACCTGCGACGCGACCTGGATGATAGAACAGGCCGCACGAGATCCATCTACGGATCTAGAGGGTACTCCCCTGGTAGAAGGGACGAGTACCGGCCCTGGCTCGACCGAACCAACAGAGTTCGAGACCAAAACCGGGCCAGAACAGATGCCGACTACCGGCGCGACATAGCCCGGGTCAGAGGCGCTGCCTACCCTGCTTCACTGAGGAGGTGATGCAGCATCAGTTCCCGGAAGGGTTTAAACCCGTGAACATCGAGCAATACGACGGAACAACTGACCCAGCAGTATGGATCGAGGATTTCCTCCTCCACATTCACATGGCACGAGGAGACGACCTCCACGCCATCAAATACCTACCCCTTAAACTTAAGGGGCCAGCTCGGCACTGGTTAAACAGTCTCCCCGAGAACTCTATCGGGAGCTGGGAGGACCTCGAGGATGCATTCCGATCTAACTTCCAGGGCACCTATGTACGGCCCCCGGACTCCTCCGACCTAAGCAATGTCGTCCAAAAGGCAGGAGAGTCCGCTAGACAATCCTGGAATCGGTTCTTGACCAAGAAAAACCAGATCGTCGATTGCCCGGATGCCGAGGCTATAGCTTCCTTCAGGCACAATATCTGGGACGAATGGCTGGCTCGCCAGCTCGGTCAGGATAAACCTAGGACCATGTCCGCCATCACATCACTCATGACCCGCTTTTGCGCGGGCGAAGATAACTGGCTCGCGAGATGAAGCCACAACCCCAAAGACCCCGGCTCCTCTGAAGTCCGGGAATGAAGCGGGAAACCACAACGTAACAAAAACAAACACCGGCACAGCACTAGCGACGCCGACGACACGGCCGTTAACGCCGGCTTCCGCAACCCTCGATCAGGGCAAAGGAAGAAGCCTCCTAAAGGCAACCGCGACGGGCCCACCCCGCTGGACAAGATCATGGAGAGGCCTTGCCAGATCCATGGCACTCAAGAAAAGCCCGCCAACCACACCAATCGTAACTGTTGGGTGTTCAAACAGGCCGGCAAACTCGCAGCCGAGGAGCAGAGCAAAGGCGCACGCAACGAGGACGACGAGGAGCCCCGCGGTCCGAGCAATGGAGGTCAGAAGCAATTCCCTCCAGAAGTAAAAACTGTGAACATGATATACGCCACTCATATACCTAAAAAGGAGAGGAAGCGCGTCCTTCGAGAGGTCTACGCCGTAGAGCCTGTAGCCCCGAAGTTTAACCCATGGTCGGCCTAGCCGATCACTTTTGATCGACTAGATCACCCGACCAATATCCGTCACGGAGGTTTGGCGGCCCTCGTCCTAGACCCCATTATCGATGGGTATCACCTCACTAAAGTCCTAATGGACGGAGGAAGTAGCCTCAATCTGATCTACTCAGACACGGTGAAAAAGATGGACATA
This sequence comes from Elymus sibiricus, assembly GCA_039707655.1. NCBI lineage: Eukaryota > Viridiplantae > Streptophyta > Magnoliopsida > Poales > Poaceae > Elymus > Elymus sibiricus. The sequence goes on along the minus strand of CM077665.1, from coordinate 39,938,821 downwards.
GATCCGTCAAGGATAAAGCCCAGCAACACTACCTTTAAAGGAGTGATCCCATGCGTCAAAGCCCGGTGCACAGGCTCTGTTAGCCTGGAAGTAGTGTTCGGTTCGCCCGACAACTTCCGCAGTGAGGAATTGATCTTCGACGTCGTCCCCTTCCGCAGCGGTTATCATGCCCTGCTGGGCCGAACATCGTTCGCTCGCTTTAACGTCGTCCCACACTACGCATACCTCAAGCTCAAGATGCCTGGACCCAAGGGGGTCATCACTGTCAACGGCAACACAGAGCGTTCCCTCCGAACTGAGGAACATGCGTTGGCCCTTGCGGCCGAATTCGATTATGAGGATGGTTGGCAAACACCTAAATCTGCCATAAAGGCCCGTAAGGTCGACAAACGAGTTCGGTTTCAATCCGAACTCCCAGATTCCTCTTCTCCCCAGAAATAGGGACACGCACCCCATTGCACAGCCCTAACACCCGTCAAATACGTGCCAAGAAGGCACAACTTCGCACTCAAGATTCCATGGGCAGCAATGGGGAACCACCATCAAATGGTAGGTGTTCGGCTGGACCGACCAATACCAATACACGTCCTTAGACAAAGCACAGGTACCATCAAGGACCTACTAAAAAGCGTAAAGCTCATCGATACTTCGGCGACTTCTCAAGACCTTCTTCCCAAGGTCCGCTCGGCGACAGCATCACTCTTAATGGTATGCAACCCCAACAGAGGAACATGAACGGACAGGCGACAAGGCACATCGAGGACGTCATGTCATCAATCGAAGACTCCTGGTACAGCCTCCCCTCTGTAAATTTTATATTTCATCTACCTGTAAATAGTCGCTTCGGCAATCCAAGTTATAAGAATTATTGAGCAAGTACAAAACCATTATATATGGCCACTTCGTTGTCTTTTATACGTCCTCTGTTCTTCCCTTGGTCACGCTTCTTGCGAAAACTGTTCGGTATATATTATGATTCAACCGGCTAATAGACCGGGGGCTCGAATTTCAAATCTCCTTGAACATCACCCCAGTACAACTGGTTGTGTGTTCGGCTTCTTGGGTTTTGCTTTATATGCATCGGATCCGAACTATGTCTTGGGTCAATAGTTGGGTTGCCCGGCTCCTTTGCTTGCCCTCTTACGTTCCGCTCGTTCGGCTAAAAGGGCAAAGGGAGAACCACTGCGATTGTGCTTTCAGCTCGTCTGGTCAAGCACCTCAGCGGAGAAAGCCGAAAACAGACTGTCATAGTAAGCGAGAACCGGTCCGCAAATCCGAGCATAAGTGTCATACTAATAGATCGATAGAGGTTATTCCGTGTTATACGATGGGTTTCGTTCTTGTACAAACCATGTGATGCTAGCTTCGGCCCCGAACATCACACTGGGGGCTGGTTATCAGCCCCCGCATTTTTTCTACACTCCCATGGCTAAGTGAAAGCGATAGAGCACCATAGTCCGATTGCCTTGTCCCGCCCGCACTACCGCCTTCGGGCGCCGATACCTCGGCTAAGGGTAAAAGTGCGGATACAGAGACACTCCGCATAGTATCTACGTGGGGGCTGAAGCCGACGACTCGCTGCTTTCAGATAAACCGTCCACATAGGAGTCTAAATAAACAGCATTTTTCATTTAATATGGCATAATTAATATCTTTAAATCTGCAAATCGAAATTCGTCAAATAATATATCCATTATTATCAGAAAAATGTGAGGAATCCAAATATGACATCATTTATTTATTTCTAAATAAAATTAATTTTTTGAAAAAATCTTCTTTTTGAAATAACTTTTTTTACTTTTGGAATTTTGAGAATCTGAGAAAACTTCACCGGGTGAAATCGAGTCCCAATTTTTCTCTAGTTTTTTTTTATATATTAAACTTTTTTTTCGACGTCGTATGCAAAAGTTATGGCCGTTTTACATTTTTTTTGTTTTATTGCAAAAACGGTCAAAATTCATATTTCAAAATTTCTATACCAACTAGACACTAAAACCTAACTACATCTCAAAGGATTTTATTTTTTGAAGATTTTATCATTTTTGTTTATTTTCTACAAAACTAAAAAAGGCGGTCCACTCGGGGGGGAGAGTTTGAAAATTTCAGAACCCCTTTAGTCCGGGTTGGTGTCCATCCAATCATACCGTCGACTACATCTGCTAGCACCGTCCCAGCCAGAGTCACAACTAAGGTTAACCAAGCCAGAGTCAACCCTTTCTAACTTCATTTGCTATTTTTCATGCATTTAATGATTTTTTGAGCTAAATGACCCTTAATTTGAAAAGCACTACAAATAAACTCTGAAAAGGTTGAAACTTGGCATGGTATCATCATTTTAGCCACATAGCTTGTGCTAAAAAGTTGAGAGGGTTACGACAAAAACTGGATGCACTTCGTGTACAAACTGGACCATCTCCTTCGAAGTATCAAGGTTTTGGACGAAAACCCATCTGTTACAAAGGCATTTCATTTTTTTTACTTATTTCAACTCCAGACTTTTTGTGCATTCAGTATGCACCATTCAAAGCCACATCCTCAAATTTCAACCTTTTCTAACTTCATTTGCTATTTTTCATGCATTTAATGATTTTTTGAGCTAAATGACCCTGAAATTGAAAAGCCCTACAAATGAGCTCTGAAAAGGTTGAAACTTGGCATGGTATCATCATTTCACCCACATAGCATGTGCTACAAAGTTGAGAGGGTTACGGCAAAAACTGGATGCACTTCGTGTACAAACTGGACTATCTCCTTCGAAGTATCAAGGTTTCGGACGAAAACTCGTCTGTTACAAAGGCATTTCATTTTTTTAAACTTATTTCAACTTCAGACTTTTTGTGCATTCAATATGCACCATACTACAACATGTTAAAATCTACAGAAAGAACTAACTAAAAATAATAAAAAACAACAATTAAATGACTAAAACAACTATATAAGCAAAACAGTATTGTTTTAATTAAAATCCTAATTTAAATTATTCTAAAAATAACCAAATAAATCTTACTGTGACAACAATCTAACACGTGACTAGGAGCAAAAAGAATTAAATTAAAAACAATTTGTAAACTCAAGTTATTCACAATCTAGGGTTTGAAGCAAATTTGAACAAATTCAAATTTAAACCATTCAAATTTGAAAACTAATGGCACAAACAGAAACTAGACAAAAAATTGAATCTAATGCAAAAAGAATCACTCAAAAACATCAAATATCCTAAAAGATATAAGCAATTTAAAACAGAAACTAAAAACAGATCCCACTTGTAAAAACATAAAAAAAAACTTTCAGAACCCCTTTAGTCCTGGTTGACCTTTAGTCCCGGTTGGAGACCCCAACCGGGACTAAAGCCTCAACCCCTTTAGTCCCGGTTGGTGTCTCCAACTAGGACTAAAGGCTAAGCCTTTAGTCCCGGTTGGAGACACCAACCGGGACAAAAGGGTATCGGCCCCTTTAGTCCCGGTTCGTGTCTCCAACCGGGACTAAAGGTCCCATTTGAACCTGGACTAATGCCCGACCGGCGCCCTAGCCGCTCGAACCGGGACTAATGCTCACATTAGTCCCCGTTCATAATGCAACCGGGACTAATGTGTAGATCGACCTGTGACGAAAGCCCTGTTTTCTACTAGTGATGACTCATGTTCGACCTTTCGGTCTCTTGTGTTCCGAGGCCATGTCTGTACATGCTAGGCTCGTCAAGTTTAACCCGAGTGTTCCGCACGTGCAACACTGACTTGCACCTGTTGTATGCGAACGTAGAGTCTATCACACCCGATCATCACGTGGTGTCTCGAAACGACGAACTTTCGCAACGGTGCACACTCGGGGAGAACACAATTTTATCTTGAAATTTAAGTGAGGGATCACCTTATAATGCTATCGTCGTCCTAAGCAAAATAAGATGCATAAAAGGATTAACATCACATGCAAATCATAAGTGACATGATATGGCCATGAACTTGTGCTTTTGATCTCCATCTCCAAAGCACCGGCATGATCTCCATCGTCACCGGCAAGACACCATGATCTCCATCATCTTGATCTCCATCAACGGGTCGCCATGAGGTTGTCGCGCCAACTGTTGCTTCTATGACTATTGCTAACTCATAGCGATAAAGTAAAGCAAAACGGCGAAAAGAAATTAAAGACAACCCTATGGCTCCTGCCGGTTGCCGTACTCATCGACATGCAAGTCGTGATATTCTATACAATACATGATCATCTCATACATCACATATATCTCATCATGTAATTGGCCATATCACATCACAACATACCCTGCAAAAACAAGTTAGACGTCCTCTAATTGTTGTTGCAAGTTTTACGTGGCTGCTACGGGTATCTAGCAAGAACAATTCTCACCTACGCAAAAACCACAACGGTGATACGCAAATTGCTATTCAACCTTCTCAAGGACCGCCTTTGTCGAATCCGATCCAACTAAAGTGGAAGAAACAGACACCCGCCAGCCATCTTTATGCAACGAAGTTACATGTCAGGTGATGGAACCGGTCTCTCGTAAGCGTACGAGTAATGTTTGTCCGGGCCGCTTCATCCCACAATACCGCCGAATCAAGAAAAGACCAAGGGAGGAAGCAATCTGAATATCAACGCCCACAAACTCCTTTGTGTTCTACTCGTGATCTCATCTACACATAGACCTAGCTCATGATGCCACTATTGGGGAACGTTGCATGGGAAACAAAAAATTTCCTACGCACACGCAAGATCTATCCATGGTGATGAGCATCTACGAGAGGGAGAGTGGATCTACATACCCTTGTAGATCGTTAAGCGGGAAGCGTTAAGAAACGCGGTTGATGTAGTCGAACGTCTTCGCGATCCAACTCGCAAGCCGTCCCACGATCTCATCACGATCCGTCCCGCGATCCAATCACGATCTGTCCCGCGATCTCATCATGATCCTTCCGATCTAGCGCCGAACGGACGACACCTCCGCGTTCAGCGCACGTACAGCTCGATGATGATCTCTGCCTTCTTGATCCAGAAAGAGGGAGCGGAGAGGTAGATGAGTTCTCCGGCAGCGCGACGGCGCGGCGGCGGTGGTGGTGGAACTATTCCAGCAGGGCTTCGCCTAAGCGCTGCTGAAAACTAGAGGAATCAATCTATCGGGAGAGAGGGCTGCACTATGGCCTTTTGGGTTGAAGTGCTTTTGCCCTCTCTCCCTCTAGTATATATAGGAGGAAGGGGAGGGAGGCCGGCGCCCCTAGGGCTGCCCCTTTGGTGCGGCCGAAGTGGGGAGGTGGAGGAGTCCAACTGCAATCCTACAAGGAGTAGGATTCCTCCTCCCCTACTTGGAAACCCTTTCCACCTTTGGGTTTTCCCACCCCTAGCCACATGGGCCTTAGTGGGGGGTTCGGCCAGCCCACCAGGGGCTGGTTTGACTCCTCCCACAGCCCATGAGACCCTTTGGGGCGAAAGGCCCCTCCCGATGGTCCTCCGGTACCCTCCCGGCACTCCCGGTACACTACCGAAATGCACGAAACTTTTCCGATGACCAAAACGGGACTTCCTATATATCAATCTTTACCTACGGACCATTCCGGAGCTCCTCGTGACGTCCGAGATCTCATCCGGGACTCCGAACAACCTTCGGTCACCACCATACATAACTCAATACTACCAAAACGTCACCGAACGTTAAGTGTGCAGACCCTGTGGGTTCGAGAACTATGTAGACATGACCGAGACACCTCTACGGTCAATAACCAATAGCGGGACCTGGATGCCCATATTGGTTCCTACATATTCTACGAAGATCTTTATCGGTTGAACCTCTATGTCAAGGATTCAGTTAATCCCGTATGCTGTTCCCTTTGTTTCTTCGGTATGTTACTTGCCTGAGATTCGATCGTCGGTATCTCTATACCTAGTTCAATCTCGTTACCGGCAAGTCTCTTTACTCGTTCCGTAATACAAGATCCCGTGGCTAACACTTTAGTCACATTGCTTGCAAGGCTTATTGTGATGTTGTATTACCGAGTGGGCCCTGAGATACCTCTCCGTCATACGGAGTAACAAATCCCAGTCTCGATCCATGCCAGCTCAAGAAACTCCTTCGGAGATACCTGTAGAGCATCTTTATAGTCACCCAGTTACGTTGCGACATTTGATACACACAAGGTATTCCTCCGGTGTCAGTGAGTTGCATGATCTCATGGTCATAGGAACAGATACTTGACATGCAAGAAAACAATAGCAATAAACTGACACGATCATATGCTATGTTCATAGTTTGGGTCTTGTCCATCACATCATTCTCCTAATGATGTGATCACGTTATCAAATGACATCTCATGTCTATGGTTAGGAAACCTTCGCCATCTTTGATCAACGAGTTAGTTAACTAGAGGCTTACTAGGGACACATTGTTTGTCTATGTACCCACACATGTATTTGAGTTTCTAATCAATACAATTATAGCATGGATACTAAACGATTATCATGAACAAGGAAATATGATAATAACTAAATTATTATTGCCTCTAGGGCATATTTCCAACAGGCAATCTATGAAAATAATATCATTATTTGTTCCTCTCAGTACCATTCTAGTCGCAGTCAAACTATCAGTGGTTAGGAAGGGCCCGTCTGTGTTAAGTTTCACCAAGCCTTGATCCGGAATTTTCCACGATGCATTGTTGGGCAGATAGACTGAGGGTTTATAATATGTGTCGGAAGAGACGTAGCTACATATGAATCCTTTGTATGCATGGATTGGAGGGGAATTTTCCGCTTGAGCTACCTTGTTCCGGACATACCATATGCGCCATAGAAATTTTCCCGAGCAGGCCTTGCGAGCTACACCATTGCTACCCAGCCAACCATGCAGAAAGGGGACACACTCGCTGAAGCAAGATGATTCAAAGAAGCTAAAGAGACAGGGACGTTGAGAAAGATGGACAACAACCGTTGGAATGAGCTTAGGCTCTCGCCAACTTTATCGCACCACTGTGTCCTAAAAAGGAGATCATTTCCCCCTCCACATAGAGGGGCGTCGATTGACCCGCATTCACAATAGAGGCGCAAACAACATACAGGGGGCACCCAAACACAAATCATATGGCCCTTTTTCTTTAAAAAACAAGAAACAGGGGAAATGCTCATTGGACAAGCCAAACCCCTATGCCGGTGCTGAAGGTCGAAGCTCCAACATCACCACTACCGTCGTATGCCTACATTGCAATACCTATGGCCCCACGTGCATCTAGTAAGAGCATGGCCAATAATATCGCCACTAGTTGACTCTATAAGACTGTTATGTCATCAAGAGCATACATTCTTAGTTACTTGCATAATAGAGTTGACTATAAGGTTGGCTGATAGGATTGCCCTTCTTTGAACCTTTTCTCTTTCTTTTTTGTTTTCCTTTACTCATTTTACTTAGGAGCGAGGTTTTGCATAAGAGTCCACTTTTTCAATTTTATTGTCTTTCTTCTTCACATAAACGAAAGTGTCATGTAAACAGGCTTAGGGTATCTCCAAAGCGGACCATCAAACGTTCACTATTTGTTCAGACAACAAGTGTCTGGACTACTTTTTCATCCAACGGGAACCTGTATATGTCGGCTTAGCAGTTTTCATCTATTTTTTTTCCCTCTCAACCGGATACTTTGTGATTAGAATTGGATGACTCCCTCCCACATCATGTTCGCGGACCAACGTCCAGACATAAGAACGGTCATATCCAGAAATATTTGCAGGTCAGCTTTGGAGATTCCCTTATGGCTTACTATTTTACTTTCTCTAACTAAAAGAATATGTATTTTCTAGAGTGATGAACAATATATGCATTCACCCGATCGATCGATATACTGTGGCTGTGCGTGTCACCATGCCTAAAATTAAGTAATCGGCCAATGGATCCACCAAAACCGTACCCCATGTGCAGACGCATCCACTGGTCGCACGCAATTTGATTTTCAAATCACGCACTCCAATTCAAATCCCCAACGTATACCTGACACAAACAAATCTACTACTGTGATTAATCTAACCACATTGATTAATCTGCCGCCGGCACAGCTACTGCTTGCTCTAGTATTTGGTTTCCGATGAAAACAACACGTCCGTACCTTTTTGTTTTTCTTTTCCTTTGAGACCGATGTGAACAAAACACCCCTCGTTGTGATTTTTACGACTAGAATCTTTTGAAGAATGAAAAAAAACAGATTGTGGTAAATTGTACCGTTATTACTGTGAATAGGATAAGGACGAAGAAAAAAGATTCCTCCAGTTGTGAGTGGTCACGGCGGCAGCATAAAGCCACCGGGAGCCGGGGCTGGGTGCATCATGTCAGGAAGATTCGGACATTGCATCAATTTCAGTGCGGCCAATGGGGGCTCAAAACGTCACCATGATGCCCTATCCGCCAGTAAGGCTGGTTCCAATGGACTGGTGCTTAGAGGGGGTGCTAAGTGTATTAAAAACCTTAGCAACTACCCAATGCATAGTTGCTTAGCTTTTGTTGCTAAGCTTCTCTCATGGAATTGTTTAATAGTTAAACTTCTTCATGCATTGCTTTCTAGTCATTTTACATAGGTTCACGTGCTTACAACCGGTTCTTCCTGGGGTCACCATAATGCTCTCTCTCCTTTTTAATTGCTTTGCCACATTACCTTTTTGCCTATGTGGCATCCTTAGCACCGATGCATTGGAACGAGCCTAATAATCATCTTGGTAACAGCAGTTAATTACTGGCTTCGTCTCTGGTAATTAATCCGTCTGTCGAGACCGACTGGCGCGCATGTGGCATATACTCGCATCGCAATCGCATGGGGATTCATTACCGCATTAACTACTAGTTCATTATGGTAGGAGTACGTTATGGGAGGATTTAATCTTGGTAATAAGAGATGCATGGATCAGTGGACAGCATGCAGGCATGGGAGATGAGGTGTACGTGTACATGTGAGCGCCATGCCGCCATCTCGTTTGGCTTGACCTTTGGTGGTATCGTCCGTCCGTCGTGCCGTCTTCTTCTTCCTCGGAAATGCAAAGTGCTTTTCACGAAAGATAAGGAGGTGGAGGTGCAAATATATACAGGGGGCAGTACGATACATGGGCAGTAGATCCCTTCGTTATGGGGGTGTCCGAAAGAGTTCAGGTAAAGAAACAAACTTGGACTATCATCCTAACCCTTTCCTTCTCACTAACTGCATGCCTGGCAAACTTTTAGTAGAGACTAGTACTTTCCACAGAAATTCGCAGGGGCACACGAGTAAGGGGGCACTCACCTATCAAGTCCTGCCGTCGGCTCATTTTGCCGAGCTATTCACACAGTAGTTAAATCCCGCGCGCGAGGGCACAGTAAAAAAGAAAAACACCTCAATAAGTTTTAAGTTTCAACTATGAAACTTACTGGTTTTGCATATAAAACTGCCAAGTTTCAACCGGTTTTAGAGATATATTTTTCAATTTTTCTCTCGATCGTAGACACGAAATACTTTACTTTTATCGCTCCCTCGTCCTAAGTTTCAACATTGAAACTTAACAGATTATTTTAAAAGTCGTCATAATATATTCAAAATGCATCTTATTTGAAAGCGCGGGTCACAAGAAACACGAATAAGAAAATATAACTTGATTTGAATTTTTCATTGAAAAGGTATAAAACTTTGAAAATTGAAAGCCAAAATGAAAACCGGCCCCAGGACTTGAGTGCCCCTGCACTTGCGTGTCCTAAATTCTTGTCCGTAATTATCACTCGCATGCATGGGCCGGTGATAGCGGTACTACTCCAAGAACACAGCCGGCATATATGTAATATATTTAATGTTTTAAAAAGCCAACTATAGCCCCGCTATAGTTGATTTGGGAGGACCAACGTTATTTGACATAGCCCGCTATTTAAAACTATCATATAATCCTATTATTATCTTTCCAATTGTAGAAATTAAATCAGAGGAGGCCAATGGATGAGGCTGTAGTTGCACGTGCCGGGATGGCCTATATTCGTCGTGTGTTTGATTTACATACATGCATACAACATGAATATCACTGCATGTACACATTTAAACAATTAATGAGGAAAATTAGACTATTGGGAATAATGAGGCAATTTGACTCCTCTTGCGCAATCCCTCGGGACCTTTTTAGCCGGTTCTCCCTTATCTCCCCGTCTTACCCAATTTGCCCAGTCCGAACGGTTGGTGGCGAACATCTCCCCGCCGCCGCCCCGACATTGCTTTCTAGGCTTTTGCCTGGGAGAAGCTCCTCTCGGCAGGCGCTCCATGCGGCTTAGAGGAGACCTCTCCTCTCTGGCTATCTGCTTACCCGCACTTCAACCGCTGGCTTAGAGGAGACCTCTCCTCTCTGGCTATCTTCTTACCCACACTTCAACTGCTGTAATATTGAACCAATGAGACCTCAATCAACATGGTAATAGTTGGCTGAGAAAGTATCAAGTGGAAATCAAGTTACAATATAAAAATGTTTGGAAGTTTTCAAAGTATTCTAAAATAAGTAAAGGTAGAATGTCCGGGTATTTTTTGGCAGATCCCTCGATAGGGCATCTAGCCAAAAGAGTAGATTGGATGGTAACAGGGATATAATTTACCCAAGTTCAGACCCTCATAGAAGAGGTAATACCCTACTGCTTCTCGTGTATATTGATTGTATATATAGGGGTTACAAAGATCAAGGGATTGAGCAAAACTCTAGGGTTTTGTTGCTCTATTTCTTTAATAATCTATAGGAACTTTGACACACAATTTGCACTTGGTTTTCGCTGGTTTCCACCAGATATTTAATATGACTCATTTATATTGAAAGTATATACTATTGTGCCCCTTATTATTTTCACTCTAATTTCCATTTCGATTTGCACTTTCTTGCTCGACCAACTCGAAAGGAGCACAATTTCAGCCAAATTATGAGACAAAAACACATTTAGATATTTTATAAAGCATACTGTACTTATTCCCTTACACGTCTAATTAATATACTTGAACCCAAATTTTAACAACCTTTGTGTACGTTGTGCACCGGTCGAGGCAAGCATCAAAGAGACAGAAGCAAGGCAACAAATTGGGTATGTACTATGTGGGACAGAAACAAACAACTTGAAGCGGTGCAGTACAAATTGCCACAAGTCCCTAGCTAAACTAAACATCCAAATCAGGCAAAAGACATTCCATGGAAAAGTACAAATGATTCATCATCAGCTAGCAAACTAAACAAGAAACAATATCTCTCTGCTTTTCACAGTCCTTGAGTTTGCTGTCTGGGCATTATATAATTATGCCTTATGCCATTTCCCCACAAAGATGTTGATCCTTTGTACATCTCTCTCTCTCTCTCTCTCTCTCTCTCTCTCTCTCTCTCTCTCTCTCTCTCTCTCTCTCTCTCTCTCTCTCTCTCCATTTCAGTTTAGAACAATATAAAAAGGATGCTGGTACTGATGGGATAGTAAATACGCTAGTGGTGCTTCAACTTGAGATAGATGTTCACTTTCGTACCTGAACTAGAAAAATACATTGAGCTGGTTCTAAAACTTGACATGTGCGTGCAAATACGGTGTTAATTCCATCCGTAGACGTAAAATGCATAGACGTGGCAGCGTATATGGGTGATGTGGCACTGACATGGCGTGGGTGCCCAATTGTACCTACGGAACAGAATGATTGCTTGATTAATGTATATATACGACTCTATGACTAGTGGGCCCGCCTGCCAGTACGTCAATAAAATTAATAAGAAAAATGCGCTAGAGGACAGGAATCGATCAAGCGACCTGATGCCTGCTCGCTGCTTGCACTAGCCACTACACCAAACATGTTCCCATGGTTAAATTACCCCCTCATGCTCAATGTATTTTAACTAAAAGTCTTGTGCCCATAAATGGCCGCAGCTAGTGGCCCATTTGGCACACGTTCCTTTTTTTTTATGTGAAAAGCATGTTAATAACAATGATCATAATAAACGTTAGCTCCAAATATTCATATGTTTTAATAATTACCTCATGCTACATAGATATCCGTGCGTGCACAAAATAAATATATAGAGGAGTTTAACAAAATAACTAACTAAAAAATGTTCCTGTAATTTTTAGAAATATTAGCTTATTATTTGGAAAATAATTTTGTAATATAGTACATGAGTATTCAAAATGTTTGCAAACACAAAAATTTAAAATATGCAAATAATTATTCAAATGTTTGAGTAATTAAACAAATATTTAACAAATGGTAATCTAAAAGAAATGAATTATTTATATTATACAGAAATTTCTAAAAATACAGGAATATTTAGCTACGCAATTTATTTTCTGTGCACACGGATATTTGTGTAGCATGAGGTAATTATTAATAACATATGAATATTTAGTCTAACTTTTATTATTATGATTATTATTTACATAGTGTTTACATTTAGAGAAAATGTGTCTAACATGGCCACTGGTTGCAGCTAATTTATGCACATAAGAATTTCTGTCTAAATACATTACAACTGAGGGATCATTGTTGTCAACAAAATATGGTGGGTCAAGTGGCTGGCGCAAGTATTGACCTAGGCTGAGGTCGTTGGTTCGATTTCATGTCTAGCTGATTTTTCTGTTAGTTTTCGTAATTATTGACTGGCGGGCCCACGGGTCATAGAGTCATATTGTACTCAAGTAATTTTGTTTCATACCTAGGAACGGCCCCACGTCATGTCAGGGCCACATCAGCCATATACAATGCCACGTTGACGCACTTTACGTCTATGGACAAGATTAGCACCGTATTTGCACGTTCGTGTCAAGTTTTAGAACCAGTTCAATGTATTTTTCAAGTTCATGCACTAAAGTGAACATCCGTGGCAAGTTCAAGCACCACTGGTGCATTTACCACTTAATATTATAATATACTAGGTTTGAAAGCAAGCATGCATGCTGATCCAGGACTACCCCAATCTGTAAATACTAATGTTGATACTCCCTGCCTCTCTTGTCCCTACCACCACAAGGTACCACTGCTGTGCACATTATGATGTCCAATGCTGGCCGTTGAGATCTACATTCAAAACTCCAATCGCATGCATGCAGGGATGTAGCATATGCATCAGCAAATTGTGTCCACATCCTAGCCGATAGAATAAGAAAATTAAATAAATATGTAACACGTATAATTTTCTTGATTTTTTTTCAAGCTACAGCTTAATAACTTCTTGGATCAACATGAAACCATCCCTAACCATACACACAGCTCATTCCATGCAAACTAAACATTTTTTTTTGTTGTAGTGACATGTTGCAAAGTTTTACATCTTTTCATACAATGATTTTTCGCTCTCGTTGACGCGCAAGTGTAATGGGAGATTGATTAGCGAAGTTGACAATGAAAATGTGAAAAAGGAATGTATCATGGTGTTGACTGTTGATCGAAATTATAGGGAAATTATAAGATGAGATCGACGCTTCATTATGTACACCTGAAATCTCAAATTAAAAAGAGAAAAAAAGAGAGTAACTATTGTAGTAACTCATGCAGAAGTACTACCAGGAGTAGTAAAACCCACGCGCACGCACGCCAGAGCGCAGCCACCTGCCTCTGCCACCCGTCGTCATCGCGGCCGTCGAACAGTGATCTGAGGGTGCCACAGCGGCGGTCGGTCGGTTGGTACGGCCGCCCTGCCGCGGAGCGTACGCCCGCCCGCCCGCCGCATGGGTGTCAGCGCCCGCCCGTCCCCCGCTGATTCCGTTGGGATCCGGCGACGTCACCCGGCGTCACCTGCATCCCCCAACGGCTACCTCGGTGCACGTGACGGCGACCACGACCAGGACGGAGGGAGAGATTCCCTGAGGAGCGCGTCCAGGACCAGCTCCGCCACGTCCTCCGCCACGTCGCCGGCCTCCTCCGCCACCGCCGGGTGCCGCGCCAGCCCGCGCACGCTCGCCGAGCTCAGGTCCGTCGCCACCAGCGCGTCGATGTCGCCCACCACCCTGCAGTCCGCAGCAGGGAACGCCTTCACCGTGCTCCACACCTTGGCTAGCAGCGCCGGCCCGTGCGGTCTGGTTGCCGGGGAGGCGCCGTTGGCGTCGAGGTGGAGGAGGTCGGCGAGGATCTCTTGCGCCAGGTGGAAGAGGAGCTTCCGGTTCCACCGGTGCCGGAGCGGGCCTTGGCGGCGGTCGTCGGTGTCGTCCGCGGGGAGGTCTAGCTCCAGGAGGTGGAACACGATCGGGTCCACCGGGGATGCCATCGAGTGGCCCTTGAACGGCCGGCTCGGCGGCGGCACTGCGCGCATGAACCCGCCGCGCTCTAGCACCGTCCGCAGGTAGCCGTACTCGGGGTCGTCCTCCAGCGACGACGTGGACGACGATGTGGACGCGACGGCGGCAGGAAGTAATCTGCGGCGGTGGTGCTGGTCGACGACGCGCGCGTGCGAGCTCGCTACCGGCGCGGTGGCTCCTGCGACTGCGGAAGGAGACGACGGTGGTGCCGCCTTTTCAATCGTTGTCTCGGCTGGCGGCTTCTTGACCCGCGTCGCGAAGCGCTCGCACCCGTCCGGTGGCCGCTTGCACTGGACGGCCTGCGGCGACAGCGGCGCCGCTCTGGTTGACGTTGTTGGAATTGGATGATCCGGTGGCGGTGGCGGAGGCGGTGGCCGCGTCGGTTTCGCGCGCATGGGCGGCGGGGGCGGTGGAAGCCTCGGGGCGTGTGGCTGCTGCTGATCGACTTGTGCTTTCGGTGCCGGCGGCGGTGGCGCGGTCGGTGTGACGATGGAGCCTGCCGCTGCTTGAACTTGGACCACCACCATCGTCTTGTCCTCCACCAGAAATGGAATCGCATTCTCCTTGTCGTTGCTGCCCGCGCTCGCCGACGATGGCTTCTTGCCGCCAGATTTGCGGTTGGTGACGGTCTCCTTGGCCTGCCTGACGATCTCGCGCGCGTGCTCCTTGGCGTCGCGCCGTCTGGGCCCCCCACCGGCGTCCCCGTCCCTCCTATCCTTCTTCTTCTTCGCCGACGTCGGCGAGGTCGGCATGGACATGTACTGCGCCGCCCTGTCGAGCACGTTCTCTTTCAGCACCTGCAACGACAGCCGCGGGCGGTCCACCACGTCCCACGGCGAGGCCGTCCGGGCCGACGACGCGGACGCGCGCGGCGTGTCCGGGAGCGACCTGGCCTCGCCGGCACCAACATTGCAGCTGAGGCTCCGCAGCGGCTGCCGGTTCATGGACTCCGGGATGACCCGCTTCTTCTTCTCCTTGACGGCCGCCGGCGCCCTGGGATTGTTATTGCCCTTCCTGAGGCCCGGCGACGGCGAGCAGGCGTCGTCGGGAAGGCCGTCGATGCCCATGAGTCGCGCGACGAGGCTGGGCGTGCGCGGCGTCCCGGCCTCGGACGGCGGCGCGGTGGCCCTGCTGCCGGTGCTCCTCCTCCCGGCCACCGCCAGCGCGTCGAACGCCGGCTCGACCTGCACACCAATCTGAATATCCCTTCGCTGCTCGGCGTCCAGCTCCAAGCTGTTCCTCGGCGCCTCCAGCCCTGCATAGCAATCGAGTATATGTCAAATGAAACCACATCCCATGGACTGCTCCACTAGTTGTCTGCCACCCAGTAGATGCAATTGCGAGTGCATCAGTTGAATTGGCGTAGTACCTTTCTCGTGGGAGGCGGGAGAAGGAGAGCTGAGCTTGTGGGAGCCGGAAACGACGGCGGTGGCGGCGACGGAGTTGTTGGAGTCGTTGGAGGGAGGGCGGCCGACGCAGCCGACGCCGGGGGCGAAGATGAGGTAGTGCACCATGGACATGCAGCCGGGGCCGGGGTTGCCGGCGATGGCGTCGGCGGGCAGGCCCCTGGGCGTGGCCGGCACCGACCGGCTCCGCGAGTACCACCTCATTCCTTCCGATCAATCTAGTAGAGTAGTCTGGTGAGTGCAACGAGGTGTTGCTATGGTGGTGCTGGGAGGGAACAGAGTGGGGGTTTGAAAGTTTGAGACGGAGAGAGAGGGCGATGGCTGTCAGGTGGTAGTAGTTAAGGCGAGCCACGGGAGAGAGTGAGAGAGTGATGCTGGCTGGCTACTAGTAGTAGGAGTAGGAGCACAGGAGAGTGAGCGAGCGATGCCGGGAAACCCGGGGCCCCGGGATTTCAGACCCGTAGTACTACTCCACTTGAGGTCTGGAGCAGAGCGAGGGGAACCCGATTTCAGAGCAGAGAAGAGCAGCAGCAGCTGCTGCAGACGGGGTTGAGACGAGAAATTCCAAGTGTTGGTTGGAGATGTGCGTTGGGGGACGGGGTTTGAGGTGGATGGATGATGGACATCGAGCTGGGCGATTGTTTCTTGGCCGGAGAAGACAGTGTAACAGGAGAAAGTTGTTAGGAGTAGTATCATGCAGCCCATGCACCAATGTTGATGGTGATTATTCCTGCTGCCGCCGCTCTCGATCGGAGCCCCGGCGCCCCATGCACCTATGCTGGACTGTCGCTCTCTGCGTTGCTGTACCGTTTGTTTTTCAAAAATGGATCACCTGCCGCGCGGGCCCCACGGACGGTTTGTTTAATTTGAACACGCCACTTGGTCTGTCGGAACACATGTAGCGGTGTGGTGGTACTACATCCGTAAGTATCACCCACGGTCACACTTGCTTCTCAAAATGAACGGAAGATTAACCCGGGGTAGCCACGAATGCCACTGTGACGAACTCATCAACTTTATATACATTCACCGTAAATAAATCTCTTGCCAGCGTCTCGAAATACCACTGTAATCAGTGGCGGAGCGTGAACCAAATATTAGGGGGAGCCAAATGACTGAGTATGACGTAGAAAAGGCTAAGGTGATCAGAGAGACCGGAGGATTAGTAGAGCAATTAGCTCAAGGATGGGCTTATTTGGCAGAATTTTTTCTAGTTGTCCCCAAGACGCTCCGCCACTGACTGTAATGATCGACCGTGTTGTATGTACGCACGGTTAATCTAGGGTATCACGGCACGTGCAGCAGTCTCATGCATGCATGCATGCATGCACCACCTTCAGTTAATAATTTCTAAACAATTCAAAAGAGAACAGGTCAGAGGGTGCCTGCTTTGCTAAACGCACCGCACCGGCCATGCATGCATGCATGCATGTTAGTGAAAATTACTAGCGCCAAAAGTTGGCCAGGCATGCAGCTGGAGAGAAGGAAAGGGTTATGATGATAGCCCGAGCTTGTTTCTTTCCCTCAACTCTTTCGGACAGCCCCAGAAGGCCTGCTTTGGGACTCGGAAAGGAGGGAATCATCTACCCTACAAAATGTACGTACCTTGCATTTGCATCCCCTTTCTCTTTTTTGATGAAAGCACTTTGCATTTCTGAGGAAGAAGATGACGGCACGACCGGACGACCACACGAAATGCATGGATGAGTACACCTCGTCACCCATGCATGCATGCAGGCAGGCTCTCCACTCGTCCATGCATCTCTCTTCATGTTACCAAAGGTTAAATCCTCTCATTTCAAACAAATAAAATAAAAAAAGGTTAAATCCTCCCATAGTGCAGTACTCCTTCCATAGTAAACGCGGTAATTAATCCCCATGAATCCCCATGTCGATGCGATGCGAGCATATGCCCTATGCACGCCAGTCTGTCTCGGCACAAGGTTTAACTACTGCGGTAATTAATCCCTGCTAATCCGCGTTCACCGAGGTGATTACTAGCGGATAGAGACGTTTTGAGCCCCATTGGACGCACTGAAATTGATGCACTGTTCGAATCTTCCTGACATGATGCACCCAGACCCCAGTGGATGCATGCTGCCGCCGTGACCACTCGCTACTGGAATCGCTCATCTTCTTCCTCATATTATCCCTTCCTCTGCAGTACAAATGTAAAAAGAAACTATACTCCAGTCGATGAAAAGATTGTTGATGAAAATATTATGGTCACGGAACCACAAGGAGTGCTGTTTCGTTTGCATTGATCACAAAAAATGAAAAACCAAAGAATATTATGAACTGAAGTAAAATGCATGCAGTTGAAAAAACATATGAATGGATGCAGTGTCGGTTAATTAATTATTCGAAAAGGTAGGGCTAGCAAGTAGTACGTACTGGCGGCAGATTAATCAATGTGGGTAGATTAGATCCGCCCGTCCGTGTAGCCGGGGATAGTAGTAGATTTGTTTGTGTCAGGTATACGTTGGGGATTTGAATCGGGGTGCGTGGTTTTGAAAATGGAAACGCATGCGATCGACCAGTGGATGCATCCGCACATGCCGTACGATTTTGGCGGATCCATGAGCCGATCCCTTAATAATTTATCTATACGGATAGTGAAAGCATCTCCAGTCGAATACAACAAAATTGACCCCTCAAACGCCCGCGGACAGTGACCGGCCACGTCTTAAATAATGGATTTCATAACCATATTCCTTAAATTAGAAATTTCAAATCCATACTATTACATGCGACGTAAACCTAATTTTCAGCGGAGCTCGACCGGTCCTGCCCATGTCCGGCAGCCGGTTGCGTCCCTCGGAGTGTTGGTCCGATCACCGACCAGGTAGAATACGACATGGAACACGCACCGGCTCACGGGACCCGAGTCGCCGTCATCTCACATGTCCTATTCTTCCTCGTCGAAGTCCGGAACCTTGACGATGTCAGTGGACGTAAGATCGATGATGGATTCGTCCTGGGAGGAGCCGCCGACGTTCACCACGACGCGGTTGCGGCGTCCGGACTGGTGCATCATGCGGGGCGAGGGCTGCTGCCTTCTCCCGCATCCGCTGCCTCGTATAGTGGGCACGACGCGCCATTGTGTCAGACGAGGCCCATCGTTCTCCTCTGCCTCAGCGCGCCAACGAAGGGGTTGCGCGTCTGTCACCGCGTTTGGACGTCAGACTGAACGCATCGCCTCCCGGGAGGCAGAAGCGACACACCTTGCAGCGGAGCCATGTGCCATTTGGACGGACGCAATGGATTCCCGACAGAAGAACTCCAAGCACTGTCGTCGGGCGGCCTCCTCCCGGGAACGGCGAAGCATAAGAAGGACGGTCTTCTCCTTCACCGGGTCGCGTGGGATGAGCTTGGACTCGACGGATCTGGAGGTGTAGGACTCAGATCCGCTGCGTGCAATGCCGTAGAAGGCCGAAGATCGACGGGCGGGTGCTTTGGTGGCGAAGTGGAGTGGAGGGGAGTGAAGTGGAATGGTTAGGGTTTGGTCTGGGGAGCAAATGGGGACGAATATATGTGGGTCCGGGGAGAAGGCCGGGTCCGACGTAGCTGACGCACTCGGTCGCGCCCGGGCCTCTCCATATTCGCCCCATATTTGGGCTAGATATAAGGGGCGCCGATCAGCCCATGCGTTTGAGGCCCCCGTCTGGGTCGGTTTTTTTTGTCCGGTAGTGACCGGGTCGTCTGCCCGGGCGTATGACTGGAGTTTGAGACGCCCGACTATAGATGCTCTGAGACCGCAAGGTACATCGATCAGATTCATCCATACTTTATTATAGCTATTACGCAATTTGTTGAGAGAAAATTATATCGTTCCTCAACTCTTGGGAGAATCTAAATTTTGTTCATCAACTCCCAAACCAGTTAACTCGTACCCCTAACTCTTGAAACCGGACAAGTTTAGTCCCTGGTCTTGGTTGACCCAGTATCAGTGCTCATTCAGCACGGTTTTCACCCTTCTTCGTGCATGTGGCGATATTTCTCTCATCGACTTATTGGGCCATTTCATCGAAAACTTGACATGCACTCACGCGTGCCGTCCATGGACGAGCAATTGCACCTCACCACCCAACAACAATGGTGATTGCTCCTGTAGGCACTCTCGTTGCTTGCCACCTCCCACAAAGTGCATCTTCTTCGGCTTCCTCGACGGCACACACCACAACCTCCCCGTCCACACGCGCTCCTGGGAAGCCTTCGTGGGCAGGTTTTTATGTTGTCTTCTTGACATTCAGAAGGCGCAGATAGGCTGCTGGACATCATCATCCATTGCGGGAAGCTCTGCATGATGTACAACTGCGAGAGAGCAGCCGTGCACGACGATCATGGTATGGATGAGCCGACAAGGGCAGCTCAAGCAACAGTGGGACTTGGGATTAATGTGCTTCAACGCGATGGCAATGGTGTGGATAGAGGCGGCTTGACACGACGACCATAGCGTGGACTTGGGGCATACTATGGGAAGCACAAGGATGAGAGAGCCAACTAGAGGTATGAGATGTGTGGTCGGCTTGCCAAGGCGAGTTGCTGATAATCCATCGCTTCTTGCAACATTGGCAACGGCCAATGCCTACATGAGTCATGGGGTTCGTGTGCTAGGACGGCATGGAAACACTATGCGTCGTTCGCAAACTAAAATGCTTCGGTCCAGCCATCGGCCATGAAGTTCTTCTGCTCAGAAAAGCCGACGAAGGATGTGGTCACGACGAGGTAGTTGACAGTGTGCTACATAGAGGTGGTGGCCCGTCGAGAGGTATTCCAGATAGTGGGCCAGCCCCAAGGGTTAATAGGACGCAATATTATCATAGGCCTCCAACCACAGACAGGAGCTTGCTGGCAATAAACCAGGATATCTTGGTGGACAAGCGGCCAACTTCCTCTATCGACCTAGGCGAAAATCAGTTGGGATCTTTGTAAACCTAGTCCTCAATGTCATTTATAAGGTGATACCTAGGGGTAGCTTAGTGATCGATAGAAACATCATCATCTCGGTAGTGATAAACACCACATCTTTGTCACCCTCTCACGCAACGTGTTTTCCACGATCAATACAATCACAAGCAGGGGTAAGGTGTTACCTCAAACATGAGAGACCAAACCTGGGTAAAACTCTCATGTATGATTTCCACCCTGCCAAAGACCCTCACGGTTTTCTGCGTTGTTTGTCACTACTAGAGAAAATGGCTAGCAACAACTTTAATTGGTGACGCGTCATTTTCTATCAACACAAGCACTATATTTTCGAAATAGTGGTGATGTCAGCATATTCCGTACGCCATCACTATGAACTTAGTGGTGGCGTTGGTTTTTCTTTGCACGTCACTTGTATGTGGGACCCATTGTTATTACTAGGCAGAACTTACTAGCGAGGTTTTTTTGTTGTACAATTAAATAGTTTGATATGCTGTGTGATCTATTTGTCTTCTTTGGCCAACTTTAATGTGTAGTTCCTTCAGAGGGAGTTGTGCATTGTAGTGAGTTCATATCTTTCGGTGATCTATACCGCAGTGACAGAAAGGGGCAGGACATGTATTGTATTGTATTATATTGTATTGTATTGTATTGTTGCTACTAAGGATAAAATGATGGTTTCTTGCATATTGCTTTATATTCTACTGTCTACATTATGTCATCTTGCTTATTGCAATGTTCTGTTTGTCATGAACTTAATACTTTGATATGCATGTCGGATAGTAATAACCCACAAGTATAGGGGATCAGTTGTAGTCGCTTTGATAAATAACAATGTCGAACCCAACGACAATGTAAAGGTAGAATTAATATTCTATCAAGTTCTATCGACCACCAATACAACTCTATGCACACTAACATTTTCTTTACCTAGAACAAGAAATAAAATTAGTTTGTGAGAATAAAAGATAGCTTTGCAAGATGATAAAGAGTTAGTTGTTGTTTCAATAAAGGAACGCATAAAGCATAGGTTTTTGGAGAACTATGAGAAAAGGATTGTCCCTAGGCATTTTAATATGGCATGATAGTGATAACCATCATACTTATGAGGGAGAGGCTTATGCTAATATACTTTTCATACTTGGATCATACATTCTTATGGTTGGAACTCTAGCAAGCATCAACGGCGACAAGATTCATCAGGGTAAACCCAACCATAACATTAAGTTAAAAGTCCCCGTTGATCCCTATCCAACAAGTCACGAATTCAGGTTTAGATTTCTAGTTAGTCCTGCAACCCACTATAAGCAAATCATTAATATATTGCAGCACCATATAGAAGCGATTCCACATGCTTGGGCGACATGGAGGGCACCATAGGACAACAATTAGCCCACGAGACAAAATGAATCTACTCAAACATAAAAGAGGTGCAACACATCATTGGATAATAATATATAGCATAGAGTACCATGTTCAAGTAGAGATTACAACAGGGTGAGGGAGGTTAAACCACTACATAGAGAGGGGAGAGTTGTTGATGACGATGACAATGTTGTTGGAGTATATAGCCATCACGAGGGTTCCCCGGTGGCACTAGGGCGCCATCGGGAGAGAGGGGGAGAGAGCCCCTCTCCTTCTTCTTCTTCTTCTTCTTCTTCTTCTTCTTCTTCTTCTTCTTCTTCTTCTTCTTCTTCTTGCTTAGCCTCCTCCTAGATGGGAGAAGGGTTCCCCCTCTGGTCCTGGGCCTCCATGGCCCCCGAGGGGCGGGCCCCCCCTCTGAGATTGGATCTCTTCTCTTCTTTCTCTCTAGTGTTTCTTCCATGTATTGGTTTTGTTTTCTGGCCGAACTCTGTTTCTTTTATACCCGGAGTTCCGTAACTCCGATTTGCTGAAATTTTAACACTATCTGTTCTCATAATTAGCTTCTTTATGCCCGAACGAGAGCTCCAACCGACTTACGGTTGGGCCACAAGAACACATGGTACACCCAGGGTGTAGGCGCGCCTCCTGTCTTGTGAGGCCCACAACCTCATCTTGCATTGATTATTGTGCCAAAAATTCACATATATCCCACAAAAAATCCACTTAAATTTTCAGGTCATTCCGGCTCCGTGAATGTTTCACCTAAAACCCAAAAACAAGAACTAACCTTTGGCACCGGGTTAATAGGTTTGTCCAAATAGAAATAATATAAATTGTAGCCAAAAATATGTAAAAATGGTATGATAATAGCATCAAACAATAACCTAGTCGGAACTATGCAAAACCCTAACTACTAACGAGAGCACGGGGAACAAGTCGCTTACCGGAGCGGTTGCCGGTGAAGGGTAATTAAGCTGGCCATGGAGCAAACCCTGGCGGGAACAGAGGTCCAGCAGACGAGAATGAGCCGACCAATCCGAGCATTGTCGCTGTTGCGCCCGTGCTCCTCATGGCACACATGGTTGAGGAAGAGGGCGTCATCGTTGATGCGTGTGGCTGGCATGTATGCACACAACCAAGCATATCATTTTCGTCCCGCGCAGACCTGGTTGACCTGTATGCAGACAACCAAACACATCCTAAGTGTATGTGTGTATGTATAAGCATCCGCGTGTGCATTTTGTTCAAAAAGAAAAGAGTGGGTGTGTTCATGTGTGGATAGATGGCATGGCGTTGGCATAATGGCATGCAGTAGTGAAATGCAGCATGCATGCATTCAAGCGCACTAGAGTAAATAGCATAAAACTACCACATTACATGCTAGGTCTATGGAAAACTACCAATTTTTTTGATTGTTCAAAAAACTACTACAAAAGTGGCCGGCTGTTCCAAAAAACCTAAATTGCCGAACTGTTAACTTCTAAGCAAGGTTATGACAAGAAGGGCCCGCATGTCAGGTTGATCGTTAGTTTTGACCGTTAGATTGACCATTGACATGTTATGACAGGCGGGCCCAAATATTGTTTCAAATGAAATTGGGTCCATACAACAAAAAAATATAAAAAGCAATCGGGTCCCTAAAAAATAAAAGACAAGCAATCGGGTCCTCGCCGCCGAGCTCGTCGCCGGAGCCCCGAGGTGAGCTGCAGTCAGCAGTGGCAGGGCTCGAAGGGTGAGCTGCAGAGGAGCTGTCGCCGCCGCTGCATATGCGCCCGCCAGCGTCCCTGCTTATGGGCCCATCGGCGCCCTTGCTTGCGCCGCCACGGCATGGCGACGGGCACCACCAGTCCCGCCGCCGACGACCTGCGTGGGCGCGTCGGGCACTACCAGTCCCACCGACGACGCCACACCCGAGCTGAGGGGTCTGGAACCCGCCGCCGTCGTCGTCACGATGATGGGAACGAGGCAAGGCAGCCGAACATGCCGGAACCGAGACGGCTTGCACCCGCCGCCGTCGTCGTCACGCTGGAGGCACGACAACCGAGGTCATCGCGGCCACGGCCCTGCTGCCGTGCAGCTGCCGATGCGGAGGGAGATAAGGCGAGGAGGGGAAGAGAAGAAAGAGAAGTGTAAGAAGAGTGACCTTTGAGGGAGTCCGGGACTAAGGGGTCCTCGGGCCGTTGGTCCACCTCCGGTGGGCTGCCTCGGTGGGCCGCTCTGTGGCAATTGCAGGAAGGCCAAACTATAGGACAATCCATTGTTCGGAAGGGAAGACTCCGAAGACTTGGCGTGACCTCCAAGTCTAGAGAGAGAGAATGGGCGTATCTATGCCCAGATGGAAACTTACCATGTGTAACCCTAGGTACCCCTGGTGTCTATATAAACAGAGGGCTTAGTTTGTAGAGGGACAAGTCAACTCATCTAGGGTTTAGCTCATTTGATCTCGAGGTAGATCAACTCTGTAACCATCATACTCATCAATACAATCAAGCAGGACGTAGGGTTTTACCTCCTCACGAGGGCCCGAACCTGGGTAAACATCGTCTCCTTCATCCCCTGTTAACCATCGATCCTAGATTCATAGTTCGGGACCCCCTCCCCGAGATTTGCCAGTTTGGACACCGACATTGGTGCTTTCATTGAGAGTTCCGCTGTGAGATCACCGGAGGATCGATGGCTCGCCTAATCATCAGCGAACAGGTCTGTAACGAGGACATCTTCGTCCCCGGATAGATCTTCGCATTCGGCAGCATTGTACTGCATGCTGACTCGACTGGCCATCTAGGCCAGATCGGAAATTTCGCTCACGGTCAGGAGATCAGGTTCGGGAACCTAGAGTTCACCGCCGACTCCCGTGGTGATCTGTTTCTTGTTGGGCCCTCGGTTTCGTCCGACGGGCCCGAAAGTCCCGAAGCTTTAACTTCGGGTCCTCTATCCGGCCCAACCCTCAGATCTATCCCCGCCGGAGGACCAGCCTTGAGCTCGAATCCGCTGATAGTACGTGAGTACTAGGGTTTGGTCCTTGCCGAACACGCGCATCACGAAGATACCCTGGAGTTTAGCTCCAAGGGCCCTCGGGAAACTGATCCGGTCGACCTCTCATGGTTGAACGAGGCTCTATACCGGATCTAGTCAATGACAATCGAGGACGACCCAACCTCGACCCACGTTTCGGTCGATCTAGAGGCCAGTTACAAGGAATTTTATGGCCCACCCGCCGCCCACTTAGTAGCCACTATCGAAGATTTAACCGACATGTTGGACTACGCCTCCGAGGAGGCAGAAGACATGGATGAAGAGATCGGCGCCCCCGCCCCTATCACTACTGGGCGGAGGACAGTCACCTCCACCTACGATGTCTACATGGTGGACACCCCTGACGATAGGGACAACCACACCCCCAAGAAGAACGGCGACAAATCCGGCGAAGCGCCGTCAAAACGCCGTAAACAACGCAAACGATCCAAGACGAACAAGGGAAGGGAAGCCATAGTAGGCACCGGGGAAATTGACACCCCGGAAGACCTCGGCGACATTGAAGCCCCCGAATAACCGCTTGAGGACCCGGAGAGGCTTGAGGATCAGCGCGACGCCGAGGATCCCAATGATTCCGAGGACGACAACTACCTCCCCCCCCCCCCCCCCCGCCGAGGAGGAGGAAAGCCTCGAAGCGAAAGACTTCACCATCCCCAAAAACCCCGAGGATCAAGAACGATTCAGGCGGCAGCTCATAGCCACCGCCTGGAGCCTAAAGGCAAAGCAGAAGCAACTCAAAGCCGAACAAGATACCATCAATAGCAGATGGACGAAAGTCCTTGCAGCCGAAAAAGGGTTCGGCATCGAGCGGCAAGAACAACACAAGAGCTACCCGCGCCGACGCCTACTGCCGCAATTCAATGATGAGGCCCTCGAGGCCAAATCTCTAGGCGCGCTCTGTACGATCAGCCGGACCGCCCCCCTCGAGGACGAGACAGGGCTGCTGGAGACGCCAAATACTGGCCCATGTCACCTTGTAGGAGAGGAAAGGGGCCAGCACAGCCTGGGGATTGATATGATCTACGACAGAACCTGGACTATAGAGCAAGTCACACTAGATCCATTTACGGATCTAGGGGATACTCTCCCGCTAGACGGGATGGCTACCAATCGTGGCTCGACCGCAACCACAGAAACCGGGAACAATACCGGGCCCAGACAACAGCCGACTTCCGGCGTGACGTAGCCCGGATCAGAGGCGCTGCACACCCATTGTGTTTCACACACGAGGTCATGCAGCACTAGTTCCCTGAAGGGTTTAAACCCGTAAACATAGAACCATATGAGGAAACGACGAACCCAGCCGTGTGGATCGAGGACTTCCTTCTCCACATTCACATGGCCACAGGCGATGACCTCCATGCTATCAAGTACCTACCACTCAAACTAAAAGGACCAGCTCGGCATTGATTAAACAGTCTCCCCGAAAACTCCATTGGGAGTTGGGAAGAGCTCGAGGACGCCTTCCGATCTAACTTCCAAGGCACCTACGTCCGGCCCCTGGACTCCTCCGACCGGAGCAATGTCATCCAGAAAGCTGGCGAATCAGCCAGGCAATTCTGGAATCGGTTCTTGACCAAGAAGAATCAAATCTTGACTGTCCGGACGCCAAGGCAATAGCCTCATTCAGACACAATATCCGAGACAAATGGCTAGCTCGCTAGCTCGGCCAGGATAAGCCGAGAACAATGTATTCCCTCACCTCACTTATGACCTGCTTTTGTGCGGGCGAAGACAATTGGCTAGCTCATCGAAGCCACAACCCCGAAGACCCCGACACCTCTGAAGTTCGGGATGGTAACGGGAAGCCAAGGCACAATAAAAACAAACGCCGCCATAGCAACGGCGACTCAGAAGACACGGCCGTAAATGCCGGTTTCGCATTTCCAAATCCGGACAACGGAAGAAGCCCTCTAAAGGGAACAGGGACGAACCTACCACTTTGAACAAAATCATGGATAGGCCCTGCCAGATCCACGACACACAAGACAAGCCAGCCACCCATGATACATCTCCAACGTATCTATAATTTTTGCTTGTTCCATGCTGTTATATTATCATTCTTGGATGTTTTACAATCATTTTATAACAACTTTATATAATTTTTTGGGACTAACCTATTGACATAGTGCCAAAGTTCCAGTTGCTGTTTTTGCTTGTGTTTTACTTCGCAGAAAATCAATACCGAACGGAGTCCAATCACGACGAAACTTTTTGGAGATTTTTTCTGGACCAGAAGACACCTAGTGGGCGAAAGAAGTACCGGAGAAGTGGGCCGAGGAGACCACAGCCCACCAGGGCACGCCAGGGGGGCCGGCGTGCCCTGATGGGTTGTGCCCTCCTCGGGACCCCTCTCCACCGCCTATAAATTCCCAAATATTCCAAAAACCCTAGGGGAGTCGACGAAACACAATTCCAGCCGCCGCAAGTTCTAGAACCGCGAGATCCAATCTAAACACCATCACGGAGGGGTTCATCTTCCTCATAGGTGCCTCTCCGATGATGCGTGAGTAGGCCACCATAGAACTACGGGTCCGTAGGCAATAGCTAGATAGCTTCCTCTCTCTCTCTCTCTCTCTCTCTCTCTCTTATGATTCTCAATACAATGGTCTCTTGGAGATCTATTTGATGTAAACTTTTGCGGTGTGTTTGTTGGGATCCGATGAATTTTGAGTTCATGATCAGTTTCTATCCATGAATATTATTTGAGTCTTCTTTGATCTCTTATATGCATGATTGCTTATAGCCTCGTATTTCTTCTTTGAATTTTTGGTTTAGTTAGGCCAACTAGATCGATTTTTCTTGCCATGGGAAGAAGTGCTTTGTGATGGGTTCGATCTTGCGGTGTTCTTTCCCAGTGACAGAAGGGGCAGCAAGACATGCATGTATCGTTGCTATTAAGGATAACAAGATGGGGTCTATTCCTACATGAATAGATCTTGTCTACATCATGTCATCGTTCTTATTGCATTACTCCGTTTTTCCATGAACTTAATACACAAGATGCATGCTGGATAGCGGTCGATGTGTGGAGTAATAGTGGTAGATGCAGGCAGGAGTCGGTCTACTTATCTTGGACGTGATGCCTCTATAATGATCATCGCCTTGGATATCGTCATGACTATTCAATTTTCTATCAATTGCCCAACAGTAATTTGTTCACCCACCGTGCGCTATACTCATGAGAGAAGCCACTAGTGAACCCTACGGCCCCCGGGTCTACTTTTCCAACATATTGCTTTCAGATCTATCTTTTTGCATCTTTGTTTTCAGATCTACAAAACCAAAAACCCAAAAATATATTGCTGCATGTTTTATTTGCCTTTTCTATTTTGTGTTCTTGAGAGATCTATCTCTCCTATCTATCATTACCTAATCTATCTTTTTACCGTAGAGAGATTGACAACCTCTCTTTCGCGTCGGGTTGCAAGTATTTGTTATTTGTGTGCAGGTGCTGCTTATCGGGTGGTGGTGATCCTGCTACTGGTTCGATAACCTTGGTTTCATAACTGAGGGAAATACTTACCGTCGCTGTGCTGCATCATCCCTTCCTCTTTGGGGAAATACCGACGCAGTCTCAAGCCACGTCAACCCACACCAACAGAAACTGTTGGGTATTCCAACAAGCCGGCAAGCTCGCAGCCGAGGAGCAGAGCAAGGGCCCGCGCAGCGAGGATGATGAAGAGCCTCGCGGCCCGAGCAATGGCGGGCATAAGCAATTCCCTCCTGAGGTAAAAACCATGAACATGATATATGTCACACATATACCAAAAAAGGAGAGGAAACACGCCCTTCGAGAGGTCTACGCCGTGGAGCTCATAGCCCCGAAGTTTAACCCATGGTCAGCTTGCCTGATCACCTTCGATCGTAGGGATCATCCGACCAGTATCCGTCATGGAGGCTCGGCCGCCCTTGTATTAGATCCCATCATCGATGGGTACCACCTCACTAGAGTCCTTATGGACGGAGGAAGTGGCCTTAACCTGATTTACTCAGACACGGTGAAAAAGATGGGTATCAACCCTTCAAGAATTAAACCCAGCAACACTACCTTCAAGGGAGTCATCCCTGGTGTCGAAGCACGCTGCTCAGGAACCGTGACGCTGGAAGTAGTGTTCGGCTCGCCCGACAACTTTTGCAACGAGGACTTGATCTTCGATATTGCCCCTTTCTGCATCGGCTACCATGCACTGCTTGGCCGTACAGCGTTCGCTTGTTTTAACGTCGTTCCCCACTATGCATACCTGAAGCTCAAGATGCCTGGACCCAAGGGGGTCATCACCGTCAACGGAAATACGGATCGCTCCCTCCGGACTGAGGAACACACAGCGGCATTAGCAGCTGAATTCTAGTCCGGCATCGAGGCGCCGAGGCCCCAATCAGACGTCAAGCTACGACAGGCGAACAAGCGAACCCGAGCTCGACCCGATCTCCCGGACCAATCCACCGCTCCATGCAAATAGGGATGCGCCCCCACAGCACGGCCCCGCTACCCGTAAGGTACGTACCTAGAAGGCACAATTTTGCGCTTAAAATACCATGGGCAGCTGGGGGGGGGGGGAGACAGACTATCAAAACCAAGTCGTCGGTTCCGAACTAGTGGCGAAACAGGCAGGTGCCGTCCAGGACCTACCAAGCGTCAAGCTCACACATGTTGCGGCGATTCTTCAAGCACCTCTCTCAAAGGTACGTTCGCCGACAGGAACCACCCTTTAAGATCAAAGGAGCAGAGGCGCATCAGGACGCGTTGAGGACGTCAAACCGCCCATCGAGGACCCCGAGTAAACCTTCCCTTTGTAGAAGTTTGTTTTTAAAACAAAATACATGTAACAATTGTTTCCGTAGTATGAATTGTAAAAATTCATCATATATAAATATCATCTTTTACTGTCTGCTTATGGCATTTTATAAAGTGTTTCCCAGACCCTCCTTCGGAAACAAAACTGTTCGGTATATGTTGGATGCAATCGGCTAATAGACCGGGGGCTTGACTATAAAACTCGCCCTAAGCATCGTCACGGCATTGTCCTCTTTATGTCCGGCATCTCAGATATTGCGTTATATGAATCGGTTCCGAATTATGTCTTGGGTCAAAGGTTGGGTTGCCCGGCTCCTGTGTTTACCCTCTTACGTTCCGCTAGTTCGGCTAAAAGGGTAAAGGGAGAACCAATGCGATTGTATTTCCAGCTCGCCTGGTCAAGTACCTCAGTGGAGAAAGCCGAAAACCGACTGTCATAATAAGCGAGAACCGGTCTGCGATCCGAGTATAAGTGTCAAACTCAAAATTGATGGAGGTTATTCCGTGTCATACGAGGGGTTTGTACCTTCACAAACCGCGTGGTAATGGTTTTAAACCTCGGTATATCTGAATATCACAAAACACTGGGGGCTAGTAACCAGCCACCGCAGTCAAGCTCCTACGGCTAAGTGAAAGCACTAAAGCTGCATAGTCCGATTGCCTTGTTCCCTCCTCCCGCGCCATCGGCTCCGGGCTCCGATATTTCGGCTAAGGGTAAAGTTGCGGAGGTTGGAACACCTCTTGTAATATTTACGTGGGGGCTAAAGCCGACGACTGGTAACTTTCAGTTCCAAACAGCCACACATGAGTCAAAATAATCCAAATCTTAAAAGCATGATAAACCATGCATACGCATTATAAAACGAAATATTCATTGGGCATACAATAATGTGTTCATTCGTAAATTACATCCTTCGGGCATTGGGTCTCTATGGACCGAGCACCCTCCATCGCAGCAGTGAAGTAAAGCTCGGGGCGCCTATGCTCCTTCCCAGGAGGCGGGGGCGCAGTGGCCATCTCGAACGGCTTCATCCCCGAACAGTGCATCATGGTCCTGGCAAAGGCAATCCGAGCTCCCTCAATGCATATGGAGTGCTTCAGGACATCAATCCGGGACGCGGCGTCACAAAGCTTCTGCACCAGGCCAAAATAGCTATTCGGTAGTGGCTCCGCGGGCCACAGCCGAATGCAGAGGTCCTTCAAGGCCGGCTCCGCCATCCTATGCAACTCCATTAGCTGCTTCATATGATAGCTGAGAAGGGGACGGGGCTCGGGGGTCTGAAATTGCGCCTAGAACAGTCTCTGCTCCGCATCCCCGTCCCGAGTTGCAAAGTGCTTGGCCGCATCCGCCGCACTCCTCGAAAGGTCCGTAAAGGCGCCTGAGGAATGCCATAGCCGTGTGAGACGAGCAAACCTGTTACCACCAAAGGCACATTGCAGTAAGTACGGCTTACCATCCGCGATCATCCTAACTTGGAGAAGTTCTTCTTCAAAAGGCTGCCTATCTACACGCTCCGATTTAAGCTCGGAGGAAAGCAAGGACAGCTCGGCCGCTTGGTCCTTGGTCTTTTGCTCGAGGGCCTCGCACTTAGTGCTTGCATCTTGGAGCTCCTGCTGCACCTCGGCCACCCGAGCTTCGTGCTTGCCGCTGGCAACCTTCAGTGAGCTCACTTCGGCAGCCGCTCGTTCGGCCACCATCTTATGTTCGGTGGCCTCTGACGTGGCTTGAGACTGCGTCGGTATTTCCCCAAAGAGGAAGGGATGATGCAGCACAGCGACGGTAAGTATTTCCCTCAGTTATGAAACCAAGGTTATCGAACCAGTAGGAGGATCACCACCACCCAATAAGCAGCACCTGCACACAAACAACAAATACTTGCAACCCGACGCGAAAGAGAGGTTGTCAATCTCTCTACGGTAATAAGATATATTAGGTAGTGATAGATAGGAGAGATAGATCTCTCAAGAACACAAATAAAAAGAGTAAATACGTAGCAATATGTTTTTGGGTTTTTGGTTTTGTAGATCTGAAAACAAAGATTGCAAAAAGATAGACCGGAAAGCAATATGATAGAAAAGTAGACCCGGGGGCCGTAGGGTTCACTAGGGTTTTCCGAATATTTGAGAATTTATAGGCATCAGAGGCGATGCGGAAGGGGGCCGAGGAGGGCACAACCCATCAGGGTGCGCCGGGCCCCCCTGGCACGCCCTGGTGGGTTGTTCTCTCCACAGCCCACCTCTCCGATAGTTGTTGCTTATAAGAGAAGATGGAGACTCAAAGCAAAAATAAAAATTGCATAAAGTAAATAGATAGGCCCTTCGCAGAGGGAAGTAGTGATTTGTAGAGGTGCCATAGCTCAAAGTTTAAATTGAGAGAGAAAAATATTTTGGGTGTCATGCTTTTCCTGTCAACGAAAACGACAAAGTAGTTCACAATACTTTCCATGCTAGATATATCATAGGCGGTTCCCAAAAAGAAAATAAAGTTTATTCCTTTTTCCACCAAACTTTCACTTCCCATGGCGGGCCGTATCCATGGTTGCCTTTCATACCAACACTTTCCAAGGAATTTATTATTTTACAACATAAAGTAAATATTTTTTCTTTTTCATTTTGGGAATGGGCATCCCTATTACTGCCGCACTCTCGTGCAATGACAAATGAATAAACACTCATCTTGAGAACAACACATCTAGCATGGAAAAATATTGGACACTCCCCACCGTTTCATGAGCGATACGGGCACACAAAAGAGAAAATTTATTTTGAAAATTTAGAGATGGCACATACAAATTGGCTTGGAATGGCATGGAAATACCGCATATAGGTAGGTATGGTGGACTCATAAGACAAAACTTGGTTTAAGGATTTTGTATGCACAAGTAGTATTTCTACTTAGTACAAATGGAGGCTAGCAAATAGACTGGGAAGCAACCAAACTAAGAAACGAAAAATCACATAAGTGAGCATTGAACATAACTAACACCGAATAATGCACCCCAAGTAGGATGAAACTTCATTGCATAACTATTGACTTTCGTGCATGAATAGGGAATCACAAACCATAACACCAATATTACTACTAAGCACACACTACAAGAAATATGCTAACTTGTGACCAACAATATTGGTCACTGAATGGTCATTGTTTTTCATTTGCGACCTTTTAGTGACCAAAAATGGTTGGTCAAAAGCTGGCCGTCTTTAATGAAACTTAACGACCTTCTTTGTGATATCGTCGTAGAAGGTTACGACCAAAATAAAAGGTCGTTGGTCCTACGACCAATTTTTTTGGTCGCTGGTTGTCTGCCCAGGCCACGTCGGATCCAACGTGGCAAGCTGACGTGGGAAAATTGCGACCAATTGGATTGGTTGTTGATAAGAATCAGCCCGGTCCAATTCGGTGTCTATATGGGCCGAGCCCATTAATTCAGCCTTTTTAATATATATTTTCCTGTTAATTTTCGCTAGCTACATGGGCCTAGCCCAGCAATTCGGTCTTTTATTTTCGAGGATGCAGCCTTTTACAGTCTATTGATTTTCTATTTTCGAAATTTGTCATGCTTATCTCAAAATTGGTCCCACACATGAGTCATTTCAAAATTTGTCAAACAACCATTATAACTTGGACCCTCTTGTCAGGTTCCCATTTCACGGGTATTCAAATCACATACACAATCATTATTTCGAACAATCCAGAGAGCAAATGAAATTCATCCAAAACAACACTACATTAGTCTATTACAATCGTTACAGTATACTACAGCCCAGATAAGCCTACTACTGCCTACAATTACAAAACATAATATGCTACTCTTTGCTGATATGCTTCACAACTACGGACTTGGATTCGCACTTCACCTGTGCAAAAAATAAGAATGAACATATAAGAATAAGAATGTGTACAGAACATCAAACACTAGCCAATGAGGGATCCAATAACTTATAAGAAAGAATTGACAGCAGATGAAATGTACATAAATAGTATGACTAACACTAACTGTATGTGTTTATGGAGCGACTAAAATGTTCTCACTAGCTAGGATTTTTTTGGTGCGTAGTATATTGACATGCGGGTGAGGACGAATGTAAACTCACAATTATGTATGATCATGCGGAAAATGTATACATACTCAAGGTAAACTCACAATTATGTATGATCATGCGGAAAATAGACAATTCACATAGCTAAACAACTTTTTTGATCATTGGGTGAACAATTTCAAATGGAAAAGTAGTACAATGTAAAAGGTTGCACTGTTTACACTTTAAAGAATTTCTGGATACAAGTAAAAGGAACCCCATGTTATTCAATAGAATAAGATACAGTGAAACCAAAATTAACATAAGCGGTTTGCGTCGTCGTTATTACAACACAGCTGAGGTAGCCACTTCGATGATGATCAGATTAAGCAAAACCAAAATTTCACAATTCACATTAGCAAAGATCAAACAATATCATATGACAGTCCTATCAATTCTTGCTTAATACTTGGAATGAACAGCATCAAGACCGATTTCAGGAATCAGTCATCGGTTCACCATCGATTATATTCAAAACACATCATATGCAATATGCAGATATATGCCCTAAGTGGTATGATGATCTAGGACAGAATATGATTGGGAACTGACAAGAAACATGCTGTAATTTTGAAGAACACGTGAGGATACACACTAACCGAATATACGCTAAACAAAAACTCCCAAGCGTTGGGTCTGCTAGGACAAGCATAGGATTTTATAGCACCCAGTCCTGCCAAATTCTCCAAATCGAGTCCTTTGTATGCATCTACGAGCATTCCCAGCTATGCTAGGATGGGGTTCTCCATACTCTGTAGTGCTCCTTTCAAACTCTCCAGTGGTTCAGGCTGCTCATGTACTCGTGGTTCAGGCTGCTCATGTACCCGAAATGGAAGCCCAGGGACAAGGATGAGCTGCAGGGGTTCGCCGTCGACCGGCCCGAGCCCCTGGTGCACTTCACGTTGTCCTTCGGAAGCCACTATGATCCAACTACTTACGACACACGAGCGGGGGAGGGGTAGGTAGAGGAGAAGGTAGGGGAGGGGAAGAACATACTGCTGGTCCCCGTCGAGAGCGGCGGCGGGGGCGGGGGCGGAGGCACCGTCGAGGGTGGAGAGGAGCTCCTTGGCGGCGCGGAGGGCCTTGAGCCGTTCGCGGCGGGCGGCGGCGTCCTCCTCGACGCCCATCCCGATTTGGCTCCGGCTCTGGTGCCAGGGAAGCGGGGGCTAGGGCGAGCCGCGTGGAGCACGGCCGCCGTCATCTGCGCGAGCTCGCTCCTTCCTTGGTAGAGGACGGCAAGGTCCAAGCCACGACCTTCATGCCCGCCGGCGGATCTGGTGGATGCGCTTGCCGCCACACCAAGATCGATAGGAAGGGATCGTCGCGGCCGGGGAGGAGGTCGGGGAGTCGAAGGCGGTGGCCATGGGTGGGCTGGGGATCTGGAGCTCGAGGGGGCGTGGGGAAGGGGAATGGGAAGTGGATCTGTGCGGTCTTCACCCTCTCGTCGCCGGTGGAGTTCATGGGGAGGGAGAGAGCCAGGAGAAAGGGAGGAAGGAGAAAAGAAAGAAAGGAGGCGGGGGGTGGATGGAAGATGTCCACGAGGACAGAGATAGGGTTTGCACTCACATGGGATTGGGGCGAGGGCTGCCGTTGGATCCGGGAGCATCAGACGGTGATTAATCCATGATCCGCGTGAGATGCTTTTGGACCAATCAGAACGCGGTACCTCTTTTGATGACGTTATGACCATATAAATTGGTCGTAATTGATTAAAAATAATATGCTAAATCATGTCAGCTATTTTACGGCCTAGGAAATTTATAAAAGTAAACAGAAAAGAAAAACATGCACATTGTGTCACCAAATATGACCTACTTTTCGGTCAAAATAACAAACTTTGAATAAGATAAAAATCTTTAAGAGTGCCAAAAATCGGTTTTTTGGACGGATATGGATGGAGGGGTCAACGAAGCGGGGCGAGGTGAGCTCCGCAGCATGCTGCGCGTAGGCCATGGTCGTCGGAGCTCGACATAATAAGGTCGGCGGCGGCGCGGCTAACCCTAGGGTGCGGGAGAGCAGAGAGGAGATGCGGGGGACACTAAAAAAACTACGCACAGGCATTGGAGGAGGAGTGCGATGGGAGGAGCTAGGGTTTGGGTAGTTGGCTGCGTGTGGGAGTTTTCCTTTTTCATTATCTTTTTCTTCTTCTTTTCTACAGATAGATTGCTGGATGGATGTCGGATGGAGAGATGGATGGATGAATGGGCGCCATGTCATCGATCCGTGTGACAACTAATTCCACCAATGAGAATAGAGAACATGTAATTGTGTTTTTCCTTTCATAATTTTTCATTTTTCGAGTGCCCAAAATGAGTTTTTTTGTGAAGGACCTAACATATATTTGTTGCAAAATTGGAGCGAATCAATTTCTAAAATACTAGGCCATATTTAATGTACAATTGACCAAATGGTTGGGTGCCAAAAGCTTTGATCCACCTCTCGTGAAAAAGACAAATTTCGGTTGATTCAAGTGGAAGCGGGTCAAATTTGAACTGCAGGTGCCTCATAGTTTGCTCTTTATTTTTTCCAAAAATCATTTTTAGGTACACAAGTATCTATTTCATCATATAAACACCAAAAGTTTCACAAGATTCCACTCCTAGATAAGAACGGTCATACTGGCAAACTTGACCGCATTTTGAAATGGGCATGAAATATTCAAAAGAAATCAAAAAAAATTGAAAACCTTCGCATTGTGTCATTATATATGACCTAGTATCCAGGAAAAATGACAAACTTTTAATAGGGCAATTATTTTAAAAAAGTGTTCTAAAAAATGAGCTATCATGTGTGAAGATTCATGGCTTTCAAGCCAAATGATCAATCTTATGGCCACATTCATGGCATAGTTTGCTCAAATGATCTCATATTGTGCACAAGGGTGCATATTGGAATGACAAACAATGTTGCCTAAGGAAGTTTTCATTTTCTTTGGACGGAAAATTCATTTTCCATTTTTCGAGTGCCCAAAATGAGTTTTTTTGTGAAGGACCTACCATATATTTGTAGCAAAATTGTACCGAAACATTTTTTATAAAATATTAGGCTATATTTAATGTACAATTGACTAAATGGTTGGGTGTAAAAATCTTTGAGCCACCTCTCGTGAAAAAGACAAATTTCTGTTGATTCAATTGGAAGCGGGTCAAATTTGAACTGCAGCTGCCTCATAGATTGTTTTTTATTTTTTGCAAAAATCATTTATAGGTACAAAAGTATCTATTTAATAATAGAAACACCAAAAGTTTTACAAGATTCAACCACTAGCTAGGAACGGGCATGCCCGCCGTTTAGACCGCATTTTGAAATGGGCATTGAAAAATTCAAAAAAAACAAAAAATTGAAAAACCTTCACATTGTGTAATTATATGTGACAAAGTTACCAGGAAAAATAATAAACTTTTAATACGGCAACTATTTTTAAAAAGTGTTCTAAACAATGAGCTATCATGTGTGAAGATTCATGGCTTTCAAGCCAAATGATCAATCTTATGGCCACATTCATGGCATAGTTTTCTCAAATGATCTCATATTTTTCACACGGGTGCATATTGGAATGACAAACAATGTTGCCTAAGGATGTTTTCATTTTCTTCGAACGGAAAATTCATTTTCCATTTTTCGAGTGCCCAAAATGAGTTTTTTTGTGAAGGACCTACCATATATTTGTTGGAAAATTGGACCGAATAATTTTTATAAAATATTAGGCCATATTTAATGTACAATTGACTAAATGGTTGGGTGTAAAAATCTTTGAGCCACCTCTCGTGAAAAAGACAAATTTCTGTTGATTCAACTAGAAGCGGGTCAGATTTGAACTGCAACTGCCTCATAGATTATTTTTTATTTTTTCAAAAAAT
Source organism: Elymus sibiricus (assembly GCA_039707655.1). Taxonomy (NCBI): domain Eukaryota; kingdom Viridiplantae; phylum Streptophyta; class Magnoliopsida; order Poales; family Poaceae; genus Elymus; species Elymus sibiricus. Next base: position 39,901,111 of record CM077665.1, on the reverse strand, counting down.
CATTTATAGGTACAAAAGTATCTATTTAATAATAGAAACACCGAAAGTTTTACAAGATTCAAGCACTAGCTAGGAACGGGCATGCCCCCCGTTTTGACCGCATTTTGAAATGGGCATGAAAAAATCAAAAAAATCAAAACAATTGAAAACCCTCAACATTGTGTAATTATATGTGACAAAGTTACCAGGAAAAATAAGAAACTTTTAATACGGCAATTATTTTTAAAAAGTATTCTAAAAAATGAGCTATCATGTGTGAACATTCATGGCTTTCAAGTGAGATGATCAATCTTATGGCCACATTCATAGCATAGTTTGCTCAAATGATCTCATATTGTGCACAAGGGTGCATATTGGAATGACAAACAATGTTGCCTAAGGAAGTTTTCATTTTCTTTGGACGGAAAATTCATTTTCCATTTTTCGAGTGCCAAAAATGAGTTTTGTTGTGAAGGACCTACCATATATTTGTTGCAAAATTGGACCGAATAATTTTTATAAAATATTAGACCATATTTAATGTACAATTGACTAAATGGTTGGGTGTAAAAATCTTTGAGCGACCTCTCGTGAAAAAGACAAATTTCCCTTGATTCAGTAGGAAGTGGGTCAAATTTGAACTGCATCTGCCTCATAGATTGTTTTTTATTTTTTGAAAACTCATTTATAGGTACAAAAGTATCTATTTAATCATAGAAACACCAAATTTTTTACAAGATTCAACCACTAGCTAGGAACAGGCATGCCCGCCGTTTTGACCGCATTTTGAAATGGGCATGAAAAATTCAAAAAAATTGAAAAATTGAAAAACCTTCACATTGTGTAATTATATGTGACAAAGTTACCAAGAAAAATGATAAACTTGTAATACAGCAATTATTTAAAAAAAGTGTTCTAAAAAATGAGTTATCATGTGTGAAGATTCGTGGCTTTCAAGCCAGATGATCAATCTTATGGCCACATTCATGGCATAGTTTGCTCATATGATCTCATATTGTGCACAAGGGTGAATATTGGAATTAAAATAATGTTTCCTTAGGAAGTTTTCATTTTCTTTAAACGGAAAATTCATTTTCCATTTTTTGAGTGCCAAAAATGAGTTTTTTTGTGAAGGACCTACCATATATTTGATGCAAAATTGAACCGAATCATTTTTCTAAAATATTAGGTCATATTTAATGTACAATTGACAAAATAGTTGAGTGTCAAAAGCTATGAGCCACCTCTCGTGAAAAAGACAAATTTCCCCCGATTTAGTAGCAAGTGGGTCAAATTTGAACTGCAGCTGCCTCGTAGATTGTTTTTTATTTTTTCAAAAAATCATTTATAGGTACAAAAGTATCTATTTAATCATAGAAACACCAATTTTTTTAGAAGATTCAACCACTAGCTAGGAACGGGCATGCCCGCCGTTTTGACTGCATTTTGAAATGGGCATGAAAAATTCAAAAAAAAAATCAAACAATTGAAAAACCTTCACATTGTGTAATTATATGTGACAAAGTTAAGAGGAAAAATAATAAACTTGTAATACGGCAATTATTTTAAAATTGTTCTAAAAAATGAGCTATCATGTGTGAAGATTCATGGCTTTCAAGCGAGATGATCAATCTTATGGCCACATTCATGGCATAGTTTGCTCAAATGATCTCATATTGTGCACAAGGGTGCATATTGGAATTAAAAACAATGTTTCCTAAGGAATTTTTCATTTTCTTTAAACGGAAAATTCATTTTCCATTTTTCGAGTGCCTAAAATGAGTTTTTTTGTGAAGGGCCTACCATATATTTGTTGCAAAAATGAACCGAATCATTTTTATAAAATATTAGGTCATATTTAATGTATAATTGACTAAATGGTTGAGTGTCCAAAGCTTTGAGCCACCTCTCGTGAATTTTTTTTCCCCCGATTTAGTAGCAAGTGGGTCAAATTTGAACTGCAGCTGCCACATAGATTGTTTTTTATTTTTTGCAAAAATCATTTATAGGTACAAAAGTATCTATTTAATCATAGAAACACCAAAAGTTTTACAAGATTCAACAACTAGCTAGGAACGGGCATGCCCGCCGTTTTGACCACATTTTGAAATGGGCATGAAATATTCAAAAAAAAAACATAAAATTGAAAAACCTTCACATTGTGTAATTATATGTGACAAAGTTACCAGGAAAAATAATAAACTTGTAATACGGCAATTATTTTTAAAAAGTGTTCTAAAAAATGGGCTATCATGTGTGAAGATTCATGGCTTTCAAGCGAGATGATCAATCTTATGGCCACATTCATGGCATAGTTTGCTCAAATGATCTCATATTGTGCACAAGGGTGCATATTGGAATTAAAAACAATGTTTCCTAAGGAAGTTTTCATTTTCTTTGGACGAAAAAATCATTTTCCATTTTTCGAGTGCCTAAAATGAGTTTTTTGTGAAGGACCTACCATATATTTGTTGCAAAATTGAACCGAATCATTTTTCTAAAATATTAGGTCATATTTAATTTACAATTCACTAAGTGGTTGAGTGTCAAAAGCTTTGAGCCACCTCTCGTGAAAAAGACAAATTTCCCCTCATTCAGTAGGAAGCGGGTCAAATTTGAACTGCAGCTGTCTTATAGTTTGCTCATGTTTTTTTCCAAAAATAATTTTGACGTGCATAATTATCTATTTAATCATATATACATGGTTTTGTGACGAGACATCGAGGTTTGGACGGTGGACGATGGCCCTAACTCCAGAGCGCGCAAACTGGCATGCCAGCCGCGTGGTCACCGCGTGACCTTAGCGTTGCCACGCGTTCTGGGTGGCCTAGGCATGTCTTATGGTTTGGGCACTCCCCCGATAGGTTCTAGGAAGAATAGTACAACAGAAGAATCTCACGAGGAGACTAAACTAAGCTCAAACATGAATTAGCAGCCAAGTGTTTGATTAGCGGTGGGGGAAATGAACATGGCCAATGGGCTTCGGTTTTGACTAAGGATGATCATCTACTAAGGAGACTGTGTTGGCAAATTTTCAGCTCAAATGGAGGAGCCTAAGTGACACTTGCTTTACAAAATACCACATTGGACAGAAATATGAATGTTGAAACTGGGCTCAAATGAATAAATGGATTGAGCTGTAATTTGGTGTAGGATAGTAATTTGGGCATATGAAGGCACTGTAATTTTTTATACCATTTGTACATGCCAAAGTGGTACTTCCTTCACAATGCTCTTCTCTGGACAGAAAATAGAAATAGATGATGGGCCCACATAGATGATTGGATTGAGCTGCAATTTTGAGGATGGTAATCTGGGCATATGAAGGAACTGTACAAATTTCATAGCATTTGTATAAATATAAATAGTACTACCTTCACAATGCTCTCCACTGAATAGAAAATTAGGATAATATTGAGGAAAATTGGCTACATTAAAATCACATAAAACTTGGTGTAGGGAGGTTCTATGGGTAGGGTCATGTCCTGGTAAATTGTTAGTAATTATAAAGCAATATAAAATATAGTTGCTTCACAAATTGAAAATATTACCAGAAACAAAGATTGGATGGTGAGCTCACATGGATTATTAGATGGGGATCAAATTTTGTGGAGAGCTATTATATGGGCATATAGAATATGTGGAAAAATTTTAGCTCATTAGTAGATGCCTAGCTAGTACTTACTTCACAAAGATTCTAGCTGAACAGAAACTTTGGAAATTTGCTAAGGAAGATTTAATAGGCAAATGGAGCTGGATTTTGTCATGAGGCAATTATTTGGATAAAAAATAGTGCCCAAAATTTTTGAGGGCAATCCATAAAATATAAATATCACTTCCTTCACAAAGTGTTGTTCTGAACAGAATAGGAAAATGAATATTCCTGAATTATTTTTGAACTAGGCAAGGAAGGGTTTTAACATATTTCAGGAAGATATGATCCAAAGAATTTATGAGAATTTTTTGGTAATTTTGGGAATGACAGAAATGTAGGCTCCTTCACAACCTAGGGCAACAATTGACACATGGACATGACACATAGGCAAAACTGATGAGGTGGCGCCTAGTCATAGCAATGCACCACAATTTACAAGGCTATGACCATCTATATTGGTCGTGATCAGCTAGAAATCAGGCAACATCCTAGTGTTGTCTGCTTTACGACCATTTCGCGTAAGGAAATTACGACCTTTCTGACCAAAATGGTCGTTATGGTTTAGCGTTTGGAGCCCCCCGAACAGCTTACGACCAATTGGTCTCAAATGGTCATAGTTTTACGACCATTTCTTCCAGGGTCACTGCAGTTGACATATTTCTTGTAGTGACAATTACTCATTAACATGACTCACATATTACTATCATCATGTTTCAAAACTATTACAAAGAATAAAGTTTAATTTATCCAATGATCTTCATGAAAGCTTTTATTATATCCTCAAACAAATTTAAAAAGCACATGAGCATAAAGATTTCATCTCTAGCAAATTTAAAAAGCACATGAGCATAAAGATTTCATCTCTAAAAAAGGTATAAGTGAAGCATGAGAGGATTTCTTCAAAATTTACCTACTCTCAAATTAATCTAAGTGAAGCCTGAGAGTATTTCTACAAAAGTTTCCAAGCACACCATGCTCAAAAAGATATAAGTGAAGCACCAGAGCAATTTCTATAGTTCAAAAAGTTTAACTGAAGCACATAGAGCAATTCTAACAAATCATAGCATGATTTTGGCTTTCTCAAATAGGTGTGTACAGCAAGGATACGAAGGAAAAACTAACAAACAAAGCAAGCAAAGATACAAGACGCTCCGAGCAAAACTCATGATATGTGACGAATAAAAATATACCTCCAAGTAAAATACCGATGGTCGTTAGAAGAAAGAGGGGATGACACTCGGGGGCATCCCCAAGCTTAGTTGCTTGTTTCTCTTTGGATAAATCTTGGGGGTGCGGTAGCATCCCCAAGCTTAGGCTTTTACTACTCCTTATTCCTTCATCCATCGTGATCTCACCCAAAACTTGAAAACTTCAATCACACTAAACTCAACAAAATCTTCATGAGATCCGTTAGTATAATAAAGCAAATCACTACTTTAAGTGCTGTTGCAAACCTATTCAAATTTTATAATAGCATTATACCTACTGTATTTTAACTTTACCATGGCTTATACCCCCCAATACAAACCATAGATTCATCAAAACAAGCACACAATGCAACGAAAACAGAATCTGTCTTAAACAGAATAGTCTGTAGTAATCTATACTCTAACCATACGTATGTAACTCTAATTTTTTTGAAAAATTAGGAAAACGTAAGAAATTTGTATAGAAACACTTTGTTAAAATTTCAGCTAAAGATCACGTTCCAGCAAAAAATGAAAATTAAAATACTGGACACAAAGTTTCTGTTTCAGATTCAGCATCACTTCTACTCATCCTATGAATCATCCTAACGGTTCTACTTGGCACAAACACTAAATAAACCATAAAAACACAATCATAACAGAGGCATAATTGTGTCAACACTCAAAAACAGAAAGGAAAAAGCAAAAAATTTATTTATTCATTGGGTTGCCTCCCAACAAGCGCTATCGTTTTACGCCCCTAGCTAGGCATAATGATTTCAATGATGCTCACATAAAAAGTAGTAATTGAAATATGCAAGAGAGCATCATGAATCTCATGACAAGCATATTTAAGTCTAACCCACTTCCTATGAATAGGGATTTTGTGAGCAAACAATTTATGGGAACAAAAATCAACTAGCATAGGAAGGCAAAACAAGCATAACTTCAAAACTTTGAACATATAGAGAGGAAACTTGATATTATTACAATTCCTACAAGCATATGTTACTCCCTCATAATAAATTTCAGTAGCATCATGAAGGAAATTCAACAATATAACTATCACATATACCATTCTTTCCATGATGCACAAGCATAGAATTTTCATTACTCTCCACACAAGCAAATTCCTTTTCATCCATGGTAGTGGGAGAAAACTCAACAAAATAACTATCATGCGACACTTGATCGACATAACCACATTGCAAATTAAAACCATGATGATAAGTTTCATGGCTATCATTACTCATTATAGCATACGTGTCATCACCATCATCATGAATAGGAGGCATGCAATCATCATAATAAATTTGCTGATCAAAACTTGGGGGACTAAAAATGTCATCTTCATCAAACATAGCATCCCCAAGCTTGTGGCTTTGCATATCATTAGCATAATTGACATTAATAGAATTTATAGTAACATCATTGCAATCATGCTTTTCAATCAAGGAGCTATCCTGAATCGCCTTATAAATTTCTTCTTTCAACACTTCATCAAAATTTTCAGATTCATGATTTTCTAGCAAAACTTCATAGAGATAATCAAGTGCACTCAACACACTAGCAATTGGTTCATCATAATTTGGTCTTTTCAAAAGATTAGCAAGTGGATGAGGATCCATATCAATTGATTTTTAGCAAGCAAAGATGCAAGCAAATAGAAGGCACATGGAAACACAAGCAAAGATAGCAAACAAGCAAACAAGAAGAGATCCGGTGAGAAAAAGGCATACGAAAAAGAGGGCGAATAAAACGGCAAATTGGTGAAGTGGGGGGGAGAGGAAAACGGGAGGCAAATGGCAAATAATGTAATTGCAAGGAGATGAGATTTGTGATTAGGAACCTGGTAGATGATGGTGGAGTCCCCTCGGCACCTACGATAGGCACGTAGAAGAGACCGCTTCCTCCCCAACAACGGCGCCAGAAATTCCTTTGACGTGGCTTGAGACTGCGTCGGTATTTCCCCAAAGAGGAAGGTATGATGCACCACAACGACGGTAAGTATTTCCCTCAGTTATGAAACCAAGGTTATCGAACCAGTCGGAGGATCACCACCACCCAATAAGCAGCACCTCCACACAAACAACAAATACTTGCAACCCGACGCGAAAGAGAGGTTGTCAATCTCTCTACGGTAATAAGATAGATTAGGTAGTGATAGATAGGAGAGATAGATCTCTCAAGAACACAAGTAAAAAGAGTAAATACGCAGCAATATGTTTTTGGGTTTTTGGTTTTGTAGATCTGAAAACAAAGATTGCAGAAAGATAGATCGGAAAGCAATATGATGGAAAAGTAGACCCGGGGGCCGTAGGGTTCACTAGTGGCTTCTCTCATGAGTATAGCGCACGGTGGGTGAACAAATTACTGTTGGGCAATTGATAGAAAATTGAATAGTCATGACGATATCCAAGGCAATGATCATTATATAGGCATCACGTCCAAGATAGATAGACCGACTCCTGCCTGCATCTACCTCTATTACTCCACACATCGACCGCTATCCAGCATGCATCTAGTGTATTAAGTTCATGGAAAAACGGACTAATGCAATCAGAACGATGACATGATGTAGACAAGATCTATTCATGTAGGAATATACCCCATCTTGTTATCCTTAATAGCAACAATACATGCGTGTCTTGCTGCCCCTTCTGTCACTGGGAAAGAACACCGCAAGATCGAACCCGTCACAAAGCACCTCTTCCCATGGCAAGAAAAATCGATCTAGTTGGCCTAACTAAACCAAAGATTCGAAGAAGAAATACGAGGCTATAAGTAATCATGCATATAAGAGATCAAAGAAGACTCAAATAATATTCATGGATAGAAGCTGATCATGAACTCAAAATTCATCGGATCCCAACAAACACACCGCAAAAGTTTACATCAAATAGATCTCCAAGAGACCATTGCATTGAGAATAATAAGAGAGAGAGAAGAAGCCATCTAGCTACTTCCTACGGACCCGTAGGTCTATGGTGGACTATTCACGCATCATCGGAGAGGCACCTATGAGGAAGATGAACCCCTCTGTGATGGTGTTTATATTGGATCTCGAGGTTCTGGAACTTGCGGCGGCTGGAATTGTGTTTCGTCGACTCCTCTAGGGTTTTTCAAATATTTGAGAATTTATAGGCATCAGAGGCGGTGCGGTGGGTTGTGCTCTCCACAGCCCACCTCTCCGCCAATTGTGTGCCCCACTGGGTGTCTTCTGGTCCAGAAAAAATCTCCAAAAAGTTTCGTCACGATTGGACTCCATTTGGTATTGATTTTGTGCGAAGTAAAAAACAAGCAAAAACAGCAACTGGCACTTTGGCACTATCTCAATAGGTTAGTCCCAAAAAATGATATAAAGTTGTTATAAAATGATGGTAAAGCATCCAAGAATTATAATATAACAGCATCGAACAAGAAAAATTATAGATACATTGGAGACGTATCAGCCTCCTGCTTGGCCCTCTCTAGCTCAGCCTTGAGGTTCTTGACCTCGGAATTCACGGCTGCAGACACAATGGGAAGCCAGATCTCAGGAATGAAAACCTGAAAACCTCAATTAATGAGGACGATAAAGGTCTTCGCAGTATAATTCAAACTTACTTTGCATTTCATCAAACCGTTTGTTCAGTCCGTCAAGCTCCTCGTTGGAACTCTTGAGCTTCCGGTTCAGCTCTTCCAGTTCCATGTCGTTGGCGGCCATCGCTGAAGATGAGGCCTACAAAACAACTTGTGTAAAACAAACTTCCGAGCTGTTGGTCTAAAGGCCTCCGCCAAGTAATCTCTGAAATTGATATAATTTCAAGAGACACGAATTGTTTGAATCATGGTATTAAGTTCTCTGACCCCTGGGTAAGTTCTTCAAACACACCCACGACTCGGGGGCTACTATACCTATAAGGAATACATAAATTTCACAAATAAATTCCTCCTTGAGAAAAGAAGATTGCATGGCTTACCTTGAAGCCCGCCAAAAGACCACCGAAGGCCTCCTTTAGCCCGCTATCAACGGACTGAATGCCTTGCAAAACCGCACCCATAAGGGTGCGGTGATCTTCGGTGATGGAGGAGCTATGCAAAGCCTCCTCCATCATGGTTGGCCACCCGGTTGCGGCCTGCCCCGTCACGGGCGGCACCGGTGGTGGCACTTCTTCTCCCCCTCCTTGCGGAGGCAGAGTCGACGACGTCGGAGGCATGGAGGTCTCCGGGGCCGTCTTCGGAAGAAGCTCCGATGAGCCACGACCTCCCTCTTTGCCCGCCAGGAGGGGCTCGACTTCCTGATCTTCGGTCGTCGAGGTATGAACCTCGGCCATGACCTCCTCGCCCCCCGTGTTCGGCCTGGGAGGGGTCTGGCGGGATTTCACCTCCGCGGCCTCTTCAGTGGCCTTTAAAAGCTCGAGCTCTGGCACCTTTGCAAATCAATGCTTCCCTCTGCAAAGGGCCTATCTTTTACTTTCTAGTACTTACCTTTATGCAAGAGTCATGGTGATCTTCACCACTTCCTATATTTCGCCTTTTTCTCTTGACAAGCGTCATGTGTTGGGGAATGATCTAGACATATATATCCACACAAATATATTTGATCATGAATTATTATTGTTGACAATTATCTATATGATAAATAAGTTGGGAGGCGAAACATTAAGCCCCTATCTTTCTTTGTGTTCGATGGATGCTATTTGTTCTAAAAATATGCTTTGAGTGAGAATAATCATGGAAGACTATATGATAGTTGAATATGTGGAATTTGCTAAATCAAAGCTCTTACATAGACCCTTCCTGAAAATAAGATGAATTGCAATTGTTCGATAACTAGGAATATGATTTGTTAGTTTCAAGAAACTTTCTGGTCTATACTTTAACATGTGAATAGCTTGTTAGTTGATCATGAGAAGTTTTATGAGATGAGCTAATGTTTATGGTTTATATTGATGCTAGAAAAAGTGACTGGAATTATCATTGATCAAACTTGTGCACTTGCTAGCATTCACACTTCATAAATTATTTCTTTTATCATTTACCTACTCGAGGACGAGCAGGAATTAAGCTTGGGGATGCTGATACGTCTCCAACGTATCTATAATTTATGAAATATTCATGCCATGTTTACAATATTTTTGTATGATTTTGGTATGATTTTATCAGAACTAACCCGGACTGACGCTGTTTTCAGCAGAACTACCATGGTGTCGTTTTTTGTGCAGAAATAAAAGTTCTCGGAATGGGCTGAAAATTTACGGAGAATATTTATGGAGAATATTCATGTGGGAACAATTATGAATCTTGTATTTACAGTACCTAAGTGAATGATTTATCTTTATTACACTAACCCTTCTCACAAAGTTCCGTTAAGTTTTGTGTGATTGAAGTTTTCAAGTTTTGGGTGAGACACCGATATGAGGAGAATAAGGAGTGACAAGAACCTAAGCTTGGGAATGCCCAAGGCACCCCCAAGGTAATATCCAAGGAATACTCAAGCGCCTAAGCTTGGGGATGCCCCGGAAGGCATCCCCTCTTTCGTCTTCAACATTATCGGTATATCTTACTTAGAGCTATATTTTTATTCATCACATAATATGAGTTTTGCTTGGAGCATCATTTTATTTTCTTGTTTTCTGTTAGGTGTTATTTATAATCTTGTTTTTCAATAAAAAGTTCCAAGAATTGCCTTTTAGGATGCTTGAATTGCATGTTTGTTGTGTGCTGTGTATAAACAGAAACTTTTGCTGTAGTGTTTGAATTTTCATATTTTACTGGAACGTGGAAAGTTTCTGAAATTTTTACACAGTATTTTCATATATATTTTATAGCATGTCCTACATTTTCATAATTTTTTGAGTTACATAAGTACACTGGTTTAATAGATTGCTACAGACTGTTCTGTTTGGACAGATTGCTGTCATAGTTTTGTTATCTACTTATCCTATGGTTTTCATAGCCTATATTGGTAGATATAAATTGTGGAAATGATAGTAAACAGTAAATGATGTTTGAAAATTATTGTGCAACATGTCTTGGCAGTACATGAAGTGTTGATTTGTTCTTATGATGTACTAACCTATCTCACGACTTCTTTTCAAGTTTTGTGTGGAAGATGTTTTTGAGAATAGGTGAAACCATGATATGAGAGGATTGAACGAGATACAAAATATCAAGCTTGGGGATGCCCAAGGCACCTCAAGTATATATTTCAAGAAGTCTCAAGCATCTAAGCTTGGGGATGCTACGCATCCCACCTCTCTTCATCAACAATTATCGGTTAGCCTATGTTGAGCCTAAATTTTTATTCGTTCACATGATGCGTGCTATTCTTGGAGTGATATTTTTCTTTTGCTTGCTGTTTAATAAAATACTTAAGATCTGAAATTCTTAGATGAGAGAGTCTTCACATAGTTATTTAATTGTTGGCTACTCATTGATCTTCACTTATATCTTTTTGGAGTAGTTTGTCATTCACTCTCGTGCTTCACTTATATCCTATGAGTAAATGGTTGAATGAATTGAATATCATAAATTTGAAATTAAATATGCTTCATATACTTATCCCATGGGGAGTAATGACTTCACACATAATAAGTATAGGTGGTAAAATTTATTGAAAGTTAGCAAACACCACATTGGTCACTTGAACAATTCATGAAAGAATATTGAAGGAAGAGAGATTCCACATATAAATATACTATCTTGGACATCTTCTATGATTGTGAGCTCATTAATAATTTTCAAACTCGAGAAAATTAGTTAAACTTGGACAAGGAAGACAACTTAATGAGTTATGTTTGGGTATATTTGTATAGAAGTTATATAGTTATGGATCCTCCAACATGTGGTGCTTGCTTCCACCTTATACTAGCCAAAACTTCCGCACCAAGTAGAAATACTACTTGTGCATCCAAACACCCTTAAACCCAAAGTTGTTCCATATGAGTCCACCATACCTACCTATATGCGGTATTTACTTGCCCTTCCAAGTAAATTTGCATGTGCCAAACTCTAAACCTTCAAATAATATTCTGTTTTGTATGCCCGAATCGCTCATATAGTGACTAGGGGCTGTCGGTATCTTCCATGCTAGGTGGGTTATTCTCACGATATGTGTTGATTCACTATCATTCACGAGAAAGTGGCTGGTATTCGGGATGCCCAGTTCCATGCTCAAAAATCAAATCAAAATATAATGAAACAAAACTCCCCCAAGATTGTTGTTTGTATGGACGGTACCCGTGGATTCGGCTCGCCGTGGAGGGGGAGTAAAAACCTTACCATTCTGTTTGGGAACCGCCTATAATGTATCTAGCATGGAAGATACTGAGATCTCTCGGTTGTTATGTTGACAATGAAAGCATACCGCTCAAAATTATTATTCATCTCTGTTTTAAAAGCTCGAGCTCTGGCACCTTTGCAAATCAATGATTCCCTCTGCAAAGGGCCTATCTTTTACTTTCTAGTACTTACCTTTATGCAAGAGTCATGGTGATCTTCACCACTTCCTATATTTCGCCTTTTTCTCTTGACAAGCGTCATGTGTTGGGGAATGATCTAGACATATATATCCACACAAATATATTTGATCATGAATTATTATTGTTGACAATTATCTATATGATAAATAAGTTGGGAGGCGAAACATTAAGCCCCTATCTTTCTTTGTGTTCGATGGATGCTATTTGTTCTAAAAATATGCTTTGAGCGACAATAACCATGGAAGACTATATGATAGTTGAATATGTGGAATTTGCTAAATCAAAGCTCTTACATAGACCCTTCCTGAAAATAAGATGAATTGCAATTGTTCGATGACTAGGAATATGGTTTGTTAGTTTTCAAGAAACTTTCTGGTCTATACTTTAACATGTGAATAGCTTGTTACTTGATCATGAGAAGTTTTATGAGATGAGCTACTGTTTTTGGTTTATATTGATGCTAGAAAAAGTGATTGGAATTATCATTGATCAAACTTGTGCACTTGCTAGCATTCACACTTCATAAATTATTTCGTTTATCATTTACCTACTCGAGGACGAGTAGGAATTAAGCTTGGGGATGCTGATACGTCTCCAACGTATCTATAATTTATGAATTATTCATGCCATGTTTACAATATTTTTATATGATTTTGGTATGATTTTATTAGAACTAACCCGGACTGACGCTGTTTTCAGCAGAACTACCATGGTGTCGTTTTTTGTGCAGAAATAAAAGTTTTTGGAATGGGCTGAAAATTTACGGAGAATATTTTTGGAAAATATAAAAAATACTGGAGCAAAAAGATACCGGAGAGGAGTCCCGAGGCGGCCACAAGCCTAGGGGGCGCCCCCCCTAGGGCGCGCCCCCTGGCTTGTGGGCCCCTCGGGAGTCCCCTTGAAGTGAGACCGACGCCAAAAATTCCTATAAATACCAAAACCCCCAGAAAGAAACCTAGATCGGGAGTTCCGCCGCCGCAAGCCTCTGTAGCCACGAAAAACCAATCGGGAGCCCGTTCCGGCACCCTGCCGGAGGGGGAAACCATTATCGGAGGCCATCTTCATCATCCCGGCGGTCTCCATGACGAGGAGGGAGTAGTTCACCCTCGGGGCTGAGGGTATGTACCAGTAGCTATGTGTTTAATCTCTCTCTGTCTCTCTCGTGTTCTTGAGATGGCACGATCTTGATGTACCGCGAGCTTTATTAATATAGATGAATCATATGGAGTTTTCCCCTCTCTATCTTCTTGTGATGAATTGAGTTTTCCCTTTGAACTTTTCTTATCGGATTGAGTCTTTAAAGGATTTGAGAACACTTGATGTTTCTCTTGCGATGGGATATCCGTGGTGACAATGGGATGTTCTATTGATCCACTTGATGTATGTTTTGGTGATCAACTTGCGGGTTCCGTGACCTTGGGAATCTATGCATAGGGGTTGGCACACGTTTTCATCTTGACTCTCCGGTAGAAACTTTGGGGCACTCTTTGAAGTTCTTTGTGTTGGATTGAACATGATGAATCTGAAATTGTGTGATGCATATCGTATAATCAAGCCCATGTGTACTCGTGGTGACATTGGAGTATTTAGGTGACATTAGGGTTTTGGTTGATGTGTATCTTAAGGTGTTATTTTAGTACGAACTCTAGGGCTGTTCGTGACACTTATAGGGATAGCTCATAAGATTGATCGGAAAAGATAACTTTGAGGTGGTTTCGTACCCTACAATAATTTCTTCGTTTGTTCTCCGCTATTTGTGACTTTGGAGTGAACTCTTTGTCGCACGTGAGGGATTTACATTTGATTCAACTATATCAGTATTGTTAAGAGAACTTGCACTAGTGAAAGTATGAACCCTAGGCCTTGTTTCTAAGCATTGCAATACCGTTTGTGCTCACTTTTATCATTAGTTACCTTGCTGTTTTTATATTTTCAGATTACAAAAACTTATATCTACCATCCATATTGCACTTGTATCACCATCTCTTCGCCGAACTAGTGCACCTATACAATTTGCCATTGTATTGGGTGTGTTGGGGACACAAGAGACTCTTTGTTATTTGGTTGCAGGGTTGTTCGAGAGAGACCATCTTCATCCTACGCCTCCCATGGATTGATAAACCTTAGGTCATCCACTTGAGGGAAATTTGCTACTGTCCTACAAAACTCTGCGCATGGAGGCCCAACACGAGTCTACAAGAAGGTTGCGTAGTAGACATCACGTTTCTGCAACGACTTTACTTCCGTGGCCGACCCCCAGTCCAGGCCTTTCTTGATCCACGAGGTCAGCCTCGTGGGGGGTCCGGATCTGAATTAAGAAGGTGCCGCCCAGTCTGCGGCTCGTGGTTCAGTGATGTAGAACCACTCCTTCTGCCAGATCTTGACGGTGTCAATGAAGGTGCCCTCCGGCCACTGAACCCGCGGAAGCTTGCTGATCACCACCCCTCCGCAATCCGCGTGCTGGCTGTTTACGGTCTTCAGCTTGACGTTGAAGACCTTCAGCCATAAGCCGAAATGCGGCTGGATCCGCAAAAAGGCCTCGCAGACGACGATGAAAGCCGATATGTGCATAATGGAGTTTTGGGGGAGATCGTGGAAGTCTAACCCGTAGAAGAACATCAGGCCGCTTACAAAGGGGTGCAGCGGGAAGCTCAGTCCCCGGATGAAATGGGGAATGAACACCACCCGCTCTCCGGGCTTTGGTGTGGGTAGCACTTGGCTCTCCTCGGGGGCGCGGTGGGCGACATCGACTGGGAGGTAGCCGGCGCCCTTTAGCTCCTGGATGTCGTCCTCGGTGATGCACGAGACCTCCCACTTGCCTTGCAAGCCTGAGCCAGCCATGGCCGAGCTTGGGGAAGGGGGAAGGGTGCCTTGGAGGGAGCTGGAAGAAGATTAGATCTGTGCGCTTGGAGCGAAGGAGGTTGAGAGAGCAAATCTGAGTAGCGTGGGGAGGTTTTGGGATTTTTCTCCCTTTTATGGAAGTCCATAATACCAAGCGTCCTCTTGCTGCGCCGCGGACTGCGTCGTTTCCCAAAGCAACCACACAGTTATGCGCGCGTGGGATAACCCAAATCATTAATCGTATCCCATGAAAAATGGGGCACGATCTTCGTGACGATAAGACTTGCCAATAAAAGGACGGCCTCGAACCACGAATTGAGTTTTTGTAACTGGCTATGTGGCCGCAGCCTGTCTTGGCCTTTCGTCAGAAAAGTTGTCAGGGGAGGAACTGTTCATACTCAGGAGTTTGGCCTTCAAGGTTAAGCGAGGCATGTTCGGAAGAGTCATCGGCGGCTGGACTAGGATCAACCGAGTATAAAGGGAAGAAAAGAACTCACACCGCAAGCCGGATACTCTGGACGTACGAAGCAGTTGGGTGACATGGAGCCCGGCGTTGGAGGTTAGTTCGGGGGCTACTTAGGGAGTCCGGGACTAAGGGGTCCTCGGGCCGTTGGTTCACCTCCGGTGGGCTGCCTCGGTGGGCCGCACTGTGGCAATTGCAGGAAGGCCGAACTACAGGACAATCCCATATTCGGAAGGGAAGGCTCCGAAGACTTGGCATGACCTCCAAGCCTAGAGAGAGAAATAATGGGCGTATCTATGCCCAGACGGAAACTTACCATGTGTAATCCTAGGTACCCCTGGTGTCTATATAAACCAAATGACTTAGTTCGTAGAGGGACAAGTCAACTCATCTAGGGTTTAGCTCATTTGATCTCGAGGTAGATCAACTCTATAACCATCATACTCATCAATACAATCAAGCATGACGTAGGGTTTTACCTCCTCACGAGGGCCCGAACTTGGGTAAACATCGTCTCCTTCGTCCCCTGTTAACCATCGATGCTAGATTCATAGTTCGGGACCCCCTACCCGAGATCTGCCGGTCAAACAAACAGTCAACAAATGGTTTATTTAGGAGTGGACCCGAGCTGTCATAACCTTGCTTAAAAGTTAACGGTTCGGCAACTAGTGTTTTTTTGAACAGCCCACCATTTTTGCGGTAGTTTTTTGAACAATAAAAAAAGTGATAGTTTTCCGTAAACCTAACCTGTAATGTGGTAGTTTTATGCTATTTACTCCGTGCAGTACTACCTATTGCCGTATTGGTCCCGTCCGGAGGGCCAGTTCCTCGTGTATGTGTCTGTGACAAGCGCAATGTGGCTCGGCTGCTCCCATGTCGCGGAGGGAGGACAGACTGGCCAGCGACAAGCGAGCGAAAAGACGGAAGACCAACCTGGGCACCTGACCGACCGAGTAGCTCACGAGGCTGGTCCAGCTATGGTCCGATCGTATCCACTTGATCATCGATCATCGCCGGATACAAATTCAATTATTCAAATGTCCACCTTGCCCGTCAATGGATCGGATCAAATGGAACAGAGTGAATCTGGACCGTACCTAGTACCTACGTACGTGCATGGAGACGATGGACTCGACTGCTTTGGAGGAGACGGGCACCGGAGACTGGAGCAGCTCACTAAATTCTCGCGCGTGCCCCAGAATCAATTCTCGTTCGTACTCTGATGAAGTCTGAAGTGCAGAGTGCTAAGTGCTAACGAACATCAATTGAATTGATGGGGCTGATGAGCGGCAGACAGCGCTGCAGGCTTGCCGGCATCATCCAGCAGAAGCAGTTAACGCATTTAGCAGTACTACGAACAAATGTACTCCCTCCCATTCGTAAATATAAGTCTTTTTAGAGGTTCCACTAGGGAACTACATACGGATGTATATGGACATATTTTAGAGTGTAGATTCACTAATTTTATTCCGTATGTAGTTTCCTAGTGAAATTTCTAAAAAGACTTATATTTAGGAACGAAGGAAATATTTATGCCTGCCTGTGCATTTGGTGGTTCTCGGCTGCCGTCTGAGCCGGCGGTCGTCGGGGCTGCCGGCGGTCTTCATGGCCCTCTGAGGGGACCGGCCTATGGACCTCCTATTCAGCACCTAGCGCCGATTGGCGCAACAGCAGCAGAGCGTTTGCTCAGCGGGCTTTGGGCCAAAAACAAGCATCTACCACAAAAAAAATGAGGTCCCTTTATTTTAGATTTTTAAATTTTGTACATTCGAAATATGTTCGTCGATTTAGTAATATTCATGAATTTTTTAAAATATTGTTGAATTTGAGTATAAATGCTATAACCTTTCTATAATTTTAAAATTTTGAAAGATTGAAATATAGAAATATATGCACAAATCGCACAAATCTACAGAATATTCATCGATTTGGTTTTTTTCTCAAATTAAAATGTCATAATTTTTGAAAAAAACATTTTAATAAAATAATAACATTATAAAGAGAAAATGGCAATTTTAAAAACCGAGTAAAGCGGTTTACAGTCAACCAGATGTGGCAGTTGTTGGACTTTAACAAATGTGTATGCTCCTTGTCATGATGGTCAAAAGCTAGCCTTCCTTAACTGGCTCGATGGTATACTCATACCAGAAGACGCAGACTGGCTCATAGTAGAAGATTTCAATCTCATCAGGAATTTTGATGATAGAAATAAACCTGAGGGTAACATTAATGAAATGTTGCAGTTTAATGTTGTCATCAGTCACCTAGGGCTGATTGAAATACCTTTGAAAGGAAGGAAATATACATGGAGTAATATGCAGGATAATCCTTTGCTTAAGAAACTAGATTGGGTTTTCAGTTCTTCTTCTTGGACACTAAGTTATCCCAACACCTTGGCTTTTCCTCTAGCTATGACAACATCAGACCATGTGCCTTGTGTCATTCAAGTTCAGACCTCCATGCCCAAAGGTAACCTTTTCATATTTGAAAATTGGTGGATGGAGCATGATGGTTTTATGCCTTTAGTTGGGTCAATTTGTAAGCAGAGTATCCATTATGCTGATGCAGCTAAAAGAATCAATGCCAAGATGAAAATATTAAGGAAATGTTTGAAGACTTGGGCTAAGACACTTTTAAATATCAAGGAGGACATTTCAGATATAAATGCCTTAGTTGAAATGTTGGATGCAGTTGAAAATTCCAGGGATCCGTGAGATATGGAGGTTACTCTTAGGAAAGATATCAAAGCACACTTAGACGCCCTTTTAAGGCAATAGAAGGCTTATTGGCAACAGCGTGGTAAGATCAAGTGAGTTACTTTGGACAGTGAAAATTCAAAATTTTGTAATGCAATGGCCACTGTTCAGCACAGGAACAACTATATTTCATCACTCACTAAGCAGGATGGTACTGAAGTGTTAGCACATGAGCCTAAAGCTACTCTATTGCACGAAGCTTCTAAAGAAAGACTTGGCACTACAGAAAATTATGAGATTCCACAAGATTTACTTAATTTGCTGCCTTCTCATAGCAACCTTTCCTTCTTGGAAGAGCCATTTTCAAAGGGAGAAATAGATGGCATCATTAAAGATCTACCCTCTAATAAGTCGCCTGGTCCGGATGGTTTCAATACAGATTTCATTAAGAAATGTTGGCCTGTGATAAAACAAGATTTTTATGATCTCTGTCATCAATTTCAGAAAGGGGATCTTTGTCTTTAAAGTATTAACAGTTCTTTCATTACACTTATCCCCAAGAAAGTTGGAGCCACTTCTTTAATTATTACAAACCCATTTCCCTTCTAAGTTGTAGAGTTAAGTTGATCACAAAGTTGCTAGCTATCAGATCACAGTTTATTATTTTGGAGTTGGTCCATGTCAACCAATATGGATTTCTCAGAACCAGATCCATTCAAGACTGTATAGCTTGGTCCTATGAGTTTTTATTTCAATGTCATAAGAGTAGGAAACCAACAGTGGTTCTCAAATTGGACTTTAAGAAGGCCTTTGATAAGTTAGAACATGGCATGATCCTAGACATTCTGAAGAAGAAAGGTTTTGGAGATAAATGGCTCTCATGGATTAAAAAAATTCTGGGCATTGCCACTTCTGCAGTCCTGCTAAACGGAGTTCTTGGGAGGAATTTTAAATTCAAGAGAGGTGTTAGGCAAGGGGATCCACTATCACCTCTCATCTTTGTTCTAGCTGCTAATTTTTTTACGAACCATCCTTAATGATGCTATGCATAAGGATATCATTCAGGCTCCAATTCAATTTGCATCTTGCCTAGATTTTCCAATTTTCCAATATGCACATGATACACTCATTATCATGCCTACTAGTCCTACACAATTGCTGCAGTTAGAACAGTTGGTCCACCTCTTCTCTAAGGCTTCTAGCTTAAAAGTCAATTACCAGAAATCTTGCATTTTGCCTATTAATGTCTGTGAAGACACTATGCATCAACTGTCTTCTCTCCTAGGCTGCACTGTGGGATCTTTTCCTTTCACTTACCTTGGCACACCACTAAGATTCACCAAGCCTAGAATGGAATTTTTTATGTACATCATTCATAGAATCCAGAAGAGGTTAAATGTTTGCTTACAATTTCTAAGTTATGATGGAAGATTACTTATGGTTAATGCAGTCTTTTCATCCCTGCCCACATTCTTAATGAGCTGCCTCCTTCTCTATAAACGAATAATTGAGAAAATTGACAAATATAGAAGACTTTTCTTCTGGAGAGGAAAGGATTTGGAAATGAGACACCCCCTTGCTGCTTGGGACTTAATCTGCAGAACTAAGGATAGAGGTGGGCTGGGTATTTTGAATTTATCAACCCAGAACACTTGCTTGCTTCTGAAAATGTTGCACAAATTGTTAATCACCAGGATGTTCCCTGGGTCAACCTCATCTGGGAAGTGTACTATTAGCAGGGATTTCCTTTGACATCTTTAAGTACTTGCTCCTTTTGGTGGAGAGGATGCATGAAACTTTTTTCCGTTTATAAATCTCTAGCTACACCCATTTTACAAAATTAGCAGACTCTGGATTTTTGGAAAAATGCTTGGAATGGACAACCTTAGATGGTATCCTGGCTGCACTTACATTCATTTGCTATCATCCACATATATCTGTCTATGTCATTCATCAGGCTGAAGATCTATCTCTGCTCTTCAATCTTCCTCTTTCAGAAGAGGCTTATACCCAGTATCCGGAATTGCACCTCTTTATTAACAATATTGATCTACATACAGATTCAGATGTGTGTCAATTGCCTGTAGGGTCTCCTCACTACAAGGTCTCTAAAACTTATAAATTACCGGCACCTGACCCTCAGATCATTCCTCTTATAAGATGGATATGGAAAACTTGTTGCCAACTGAAACACAAGATCTTCTTCTTGATGGTCAGTAATGACAGAGCAAATATAAGAGTGCTTTTACAAACAAAATACTTCTTCCTGCAAGATTACACGTGTACATTATGGAGCAGACAAACTCTTGAACCAAGAGATCACCTATTCTTTCATTGTCCCTTTGCTCTACTATGTTTGACTTATCTTTGTCCTTCTTGGACAACTACCTTTATGGGATTTCAATCTGAGGTTGATCAACTCAAGCAGCACTTGAATGTGCCTTTATTTTCAAGGTAATCGAAATAATCATCCCGGCTTCTTGGGATATTTGTACCACAAGGAATGATTTTATTTTCAAGCACATCCCCCAAGCTTATATGTCTGTAGGACAAAATTCAAACAGGAACTCAAATGGATTTTATACAGAGAAAAAAGGACTCAGTATGGTGGGTTTGCAGCTTGGGTGGATTCATTCAGATGATATTTAAGAGGATTCTTCACACATCCCTTTGCTTCTTTGTATATATTTGTTTTTTGATCCGTTGTCATTGTACTTGTTTTTTATTTTGGCATTAGTTATTTCTTTTTTCTTTGGCTTGGCTTGTATAGATCTTTTTCACTTTTTGGACTATTTTTTGTATTATTATTTTAAAAATCAATAAAAATATGCAGCAGAGTCTAGTTGTTTCCCTAAAAAACCGAGTAAAGCCCGAAAAATACAAAGACAAAGGAAAACCAGAAGGAAGCTTTCATAAACCAAAACACAATAGGCCCCTTATATGGGCTATCACGTTAAGGGGAATGCTGGAGTGGGGCTGCATGCAATGTAACCGTATTTGGCCCCTAGATTTTCCAGTGATTTTTCTTGAGTGAACTTTTTTTCGCATTGTTCATAAGGTGTGCTCGGTGTAAAGTCACGTTTAGCATCTCCTGCTCCCTAGTGGTTTTCCGGTCAACGCTACTCGTAGCTCTCATATGAGCACTGACCCATGGTTCGGTGACACTTGGAGCCAAGTCAAATTGGTAGTTGAATCCTAGATAATATAAGGCTGCTCACAATGGGAAGTATCGTGTGACACCTCAACATAATTACCTAGTTGGCATGCATGATACTGCCTATGATACTCTCAGTAGGTGACCAGGCTAAGAGGAGGGCATGGTAGTGGCTTTCTTGTAGTACTTCCCGATGTTGTGTTCGCTTCGTGTTTGGCATCTGATCGTATATGTGTGCTTTTTCATGACTTAAACCGGTGCTTCTTATGCTCGACATTGTCGTGTGCTTGTTATGCTCAATGTATTGTTAGTTGTTCTTTCAATAACCATGTACTTTATATTGAGGAATAACACTTTCATCATTAAAAGAAACTAGTTGAAGAGGAAGTTGGCACTGCCTAATCCGGTGAAGGTGAATCTGACGACTTGTGATCACTGATCACTTGAACCAAGGGGGTGAGGTTGGAGGCGTGGACGACATAGACGATGAGCACCATAGAAAGCAGCAGAAAACCAGTCTACTTGACAATTGGCAACCGGTTACACTGTCATTAGCGATGATGTGACGAGTGAGAAGGCAGCAATTTTTTTTTGAAACATAGCAGGAGAGCTGCTACTATTCATTAAAAGGAAGCGGTAAAGAAACCGATGCTCGGTTAATTGAGGAAAACCGAGCTAAAACCTTTAGGCGAGCACACCACACCTAGCAAAGCTAGGGCTGGAGCATAGTAGGTGTGTTTCGAGAGGGGCAGCAGCTACCTTGGCAGGTAGAGTGCCCGGCCGGCGTCTGAGTACATAGAGTGCACATGACGGCCATAATAACTCCGTGCGACATCACACTAACGGGCTGTACGTGTGCGCCCCGTCCCACCAGCACCAATCCATTAGCGAGTGAGCTCTAGGCGCGAACAATTCAAACTTCAAGGCGTGGGGTGTGCGTACGTACATATGCATGCGTGGTCGCAACTAGCCGACCCATCGCGCATGCCGTTCGTCGGTGCGTGTCTATATATTCGACGTCCATGCTTTGATGCTTATTGTAACACCCTGGTTTTCGCTCCCTGTTTTTTTCCTTTGCGGGATTTGACTCTCGTCTTTTTTCTCGGTGTTATCGGATTTCTCTAGCTCCTGGGTATACGAAGATGGTCATATAGCTTTGCCTTTCCTATCCAACCGGAGATTCTCCCCAGACCAACCTTGCCACCCAAGATCTTTGGCTCAGGGTTTTGCTGTCGAAACCCTACCTTCCGAGTTATCGGAAGGGAAACCCTAATTTCTTCCGTTACAAAGGAACCCCAATTTTCTTTGATCCGTTGCCTCCCAAACTTTTCCCAGTGATCATCCCACATCTATAAACCCTGGATATGCAAAAATATTGCCAAGTCATTTGCAATATTTTTCATTTATAATTAATTCCTTTTTCTGTCAGTTAAAGGAATTAAATCCAGGAAAATATCTATCCATCTCCAAAGTTCATGAAAACTTGTGGAGATATTCTTTCTGATCATATTGAGCTTCCATAAAAATATTGGCCATAACTAAATAAGGGAATTTGCCTTTTCCAATTTAATGCCAATATTGCATTTTGGGCACTTTCTAAAGGAACTACCATTTTGGTAGCCAGGAAAATCCCAAATAATTTGTGGAGCTTATCCTATCCATATCTTCACCATTTCCATCAAGATTCCAAGTTCCATAGTCCAAATTTTGAGCACAACATCAATTTGCAAATTCTGCCCAGTTGGGAAAATTGCAAAGGAAGTGTTTGAACCCTTGATCTATTTGAGCTGAAATGTTTCATGGTGGTTAACATTTCCAAATCACTCATGGATACCAAAAATCAGCTCAATCCCTGTATCCATTCATCCACATCAATTTTCCTAAGTTTCTGTCCATTTGGAACCTCTGTGAAGCAAGTACCAGTTTGGTGTACCCAAATAGTATGAAACTTTTACAGTGGCTTCATAGATCCAATTAATCACTATACACCAAATTTCAACTCATTTTATCTAGCCATTTGAGCACAGCTCCAAATTCTAGTTTCTAGACCAATTTTTGGTTTGTGAAGGAAGTGTATGCAAAGGAGGTCTAAATGACTTCAAAATTTTCAGGTATATACTCCTTCCTACTCTATTCCATTGTGAAAAAGATCCAACTTCATTTATCCATCCATTTCTCCAGAAAACTTCAGCCAAGTTTGCTGTCAGAAACTTCTTCTGCAAGTTTCTCTCATCCCAGAGCCATCCATCTGAGTCCAGCAGCTTCCCTCACCTATTTGAGAAGTGAGGTGCCTAGTAGACAAGATGTGACAGGCAGACGCGGGCCAGAACACGCCATTGCCGTGGTGATTGTGTGAACAGCACGCAGAAACGGCACTCTGCGTGCTGTCCCCGTCGGCCAGCTAGCTCCGGTCGGCCTCCGCCTGTCTGGGAGTGTCTAGCGGCTCCCCGACGTCCACCTGCCCCTCTCCCGACCCTTCTTCCCTCTGAATCCTTCCTCCTCACGCCACGGCAGTCGCCGCCGCGGCACTGCTTCGCCCGTGAGCGGCGTCGTCTTCCTCTCCCCTTGGCTTCTTCCTCCCCGAGCCGTCCTCTCCTTCTGTTGAGCGTCAGGTCGGCACCACTCCTCGCGCGCCACCTCGCGGGAGCTCCAGTGCGGGGATGAGAACGCCACGGCGGTCGTGCTCATCGGGTCTCGGCGGCCATCTATATATAGCCAGCCCAAGCCTCCCTCGAGTTCACACCGCCTCCCTCTCCCTCCCTAGAACCCCCAGGCTCCAGCCCGGAGCTCTCCTCCTTCCTCTCCGGTGAGAATCGCCGCCATTGCCGCCGTCGGCCTCCGCTCGAATTCGAGCGAGGCATCACTCCCCCTTTCCTCTCTTCACCACCAGAAGGTTCCCCATGGTCCGGCGAGCCTCCCCAGCCCTTCCCCTCGTCGCCGGAGTTAGTGTGGCCACGTGCCCATGACGGCCGCCGCCCGTTTCCATGGCCACCGCGTGAAGCCACCTCTCTCTCCCTCCCCGGCGCTGGTTCTTCTTCGGGTCGGACGCGCCGCGACACCAGGAGCTCGCCGGTGGCCTCGCCTTGGCCGAAAACGGCCGGAGCCGCCGTGGCCCTCGCCGGTCGCGCTCGGTCAGAGCCGCCTCCATCGCCGTGTCCCGTGTTCCCCGCGCTCGGCCGTGTCTCTCCCCGGATGCGGTGCTCGCCGGCGCGCCCATCCGTCCCCTCGCTGGCCGGAGTAGCTCAGCGGAGCAGCGGCTCCCCTCGTCGGCCGCGCCCTGCCCGGCCTCCTCTGTTGTCTCTATCGGGAGGAGGAAGAAGAGAAGGAGGGAGGAGAGAGAAGACCCGACAGGTGGGGTCGGGGCCCACCTGTCGGCGACTGGAGGCCTGCCAGGCTGGATAAGTGGAGGCGCCCTGTGCAAAGTGCACTTTCCCAACTCCGAAAGCGTATTCTGCCAAATGCGCTTTCCATTTCTCAGTCGGCGGCCGAAAGGCTTATATTGCGGACGTTCACTGGTTTAGGGCGAAAATGAATACATTTTATTTATTTTCTGCCTAAACAACGAACGGCCACAACTTTTCGCTCGTAACTCCGATCCAGGTGAAACCAACGCCCACATCTTCAGTTCGTCGAGCCCGTTCCGATGGTATCATTTTCATAATGTTTCCACATAGTGAAAATGACCATTTTGCCCTTGCCCTTCTATCAGCCCCTCCGAGAGAGAACGGTTTCCGGCGATCCTTTCCGCGGACTCTCCGCACTTCTTCCCGGAGTATTCTTCGACCCCCGGCAAGCCGACCATCTGATATATGCCCTAAAGCATTGCTCTGTGTTATTCTTGCTTGTTTAATTAATGATATGCTTGTGCTAGAAATAATTAAACTCGTGCCATTTCGATATTGTCATTTACATTACCTGCTACTGCTCATCTTATCATTGTACTAATGACTTGTCGTGGTATTATATGGAGATAGGTGGTTATGTTTTTTTTATCATGCTTAGCTACTGCCATCTCAAGTTATTGTGATAAACAACCATGCTTGTTAAATACTTGCTAAGGCTAAACCTAGTCGGTTGATCTAGAGTCACCTGTCCGGACTTATCCGTGCAGCCACATTTGTCGGTATGGGACGGCCTTGACTTGGTCTGATCGCGTGCTCTTCCACCGGTACCTCCAGACAGGGAAGGTTATGCGCGCGCGCTACCCTGGCCCGGTAGGCGGCGATAACCTTGTGAGCCCAGTTGCTTGTTTAACCCGAGAGTCCCCGTTTGGGACAGTTTGTGTGGCCACGACGGTGGCAGGTGTCACGAGGTGACACAGGGGCCACCCAGGGCAGGACTCCGGGGGAGGATGAATGCCGGTGGTACGATGGGAGAGTCACGGGTCAGGCGGGTTTCGTTGGAGCAACGCTGGTCACGAGGCCAGGTGCTCCATGGTGTGGGTAAAGTGCGCAACCTCTGCAGAGTGAAAAATCTATTCGAATAGCCGCGTCCACGGTATTGGACAGCCCGTCCAGAACTCACTAGGTGGTCAACCGTAATAATGGTAATAATGATGGAAGAACTCGTCTTGTGCAGTCATCAGATGATGTCAGGAATATGATATGTTAGCCATGGGATGGCTATGAGATGAGTGGTCGGATGACCACATGATTTGGATTGGATATTGGATCAGATTCAGATTGGATCGTGAGAATATTCGGAGTATGGAATATTTACTTAGTATGCTTTACTTTACTGTATTTACTTCAGTAGTTATCTTGCTAGATAATCCTGTTATGTCATGATAATTAATATTGCTCTAATAACAAATGCATGCTTGAATGCCATGGATTGCTTTGCTTGGTGTATATGTTAGTTGGTTTGCTTGCGAGTACATTCAAAAGTACTCACGGCCTTTAACATGGTCAGGTTCACATAAGGATCCGTCGTCCGTCGTCAAGGAGCCGGAGCGTTCGCGGGCTAGGAGAGTAACCCAGTGAGATCCCTGTGGATTGGAGCCGCACCAAGACCATGCTGTCCTAGATAGAGCATTTCCGCTGCCATCACTCTTGTAATAGATCATGTAAGACTTATATATCCATTAATAGAAATGCCTGTGTTCATGATACTTGTTGTAAACGCGCATGCCAGAGTGATTTCCTGGGCTGGTATGCGTGGCGCCCGTCTTGCTACAGTGATAATCAGGCGGGGCGCCACACTTATGCATTCGCCTATGTACATGCATGCAATGCACACGTATATGCTTTGTCACCAAAATAGTGTACTACAACACGACAAATTTTTTTTGGATCGGAGGGAGTATTATTTGTTGTCAGGAAAGACAGCAACCATACGTAGTAGTACGTGGCTCCGTCGATGCATCATGCATGCGGGCCGACGAAGAAAGATGCCGGTTCCTTGCGCTGAGTGTCGTGCAGTCCTACTGTCGTACGCGCACATCACTACTTGCGTGCATGTGCTTGTGCATATGTTCCGATTCTATCTTGCTTTGTTCGTTTTCTTTTTACTAGTAAACATGCCCGTGCGTTGCAACGGGAGAGAAAAAAAAACACGTTTCTTAATGGCTCAAGACCCCTTTCCAGTGCGGCTGATATTTCTACAGGCTAAAACATAGTCCTGCTCATATTTCCATTGAGAAACAGGACCAAAACACTGAAGAAGCGACATCATCACAGCCCAAAACAACAGACTTTTCGAGGTCAAAAGAACAATAATGTTCTCTTGGAAAAAGTTTCTCTCACCTCCCATGATAGCAAGCGGACACAACATCGCGGTGATGCCTCTCTGTATTTAATTTGTCACCGCAACCATCTCAACCCGTTTGGTGCCTCGGAAGCTCGGAGATACATCACAACCTGGATATATGCTACAACTACATCAATTTGATCTTCTTGGACTTGAACGGAGGTATTTCTCCGTATGGAATTGATGACGCGCATAATATTTGGGCTGTTGTATTTTTTCATTGCCTGATCCGCATGTTTACACTGAGACTCCATGTATGATATATGGTTGTGGCAGTGGCTGGTCCCCACCGACGACTTGCGCGGCCATGAGTTCTCCTCCCGGTTACCATTGGGCTCCTCCTCCCCTGATCTTCTCCTGACGACCTCACCTCTCGGCTTAAGCCAATACCCCCTGCGGATTCGTCTCCCAGCGCTGCAACGTTATAGTCATCGACGAAGAGGTCCAATTCCAGCCTGTTGCAGGGTATGGCGTGTGCATGATATGTCCATCGCTCCCGACTGCGTCGGCCACATGAACGCCAGTATCTGCAGGATGGCCATCGCCGTCGCGCTATGCCCAGCAACAGTAGCGTCGCACTCCTCGGACATGCCGGCGGCTAGCCTCATGTCGACAACCTCGAGGATATGTCGCCCACCGGCCGTGACACTCGAGGACGCTGGCACTGGTCCGACAGCCGAGTGCTTCCGGTGATCGACGTGCATCTTGCTGCCGGACAAAACTATCGACCGATCGAAAAAATTGGTTAGCTGTAGCAAAACATGTGCTTCCCGTACGATCAATTTAGCGTAGCTAGCTAGCCTTCGTTGGAATCCAGCAATCTGCTTCAAAATTCAGCTTGTGTGCGTGGGTATGATACCCGCCCATCGTTAATCACAGTAAACCTCGGCGGCAATATTCGATGTACTCTGCGAGCTTCGCCCGATGGCCGACGGCCGACGGCCGACGCCGGTGTGAAGTCGAGCACTCATCTTCCGGCATGTTTGAGTCCGAGGCCGGTGGCAGCGCCGCGTGGCTCGTGTTGGGAGAGGCCGGCATGGAGGCTTTTTGGGACAGCGAGGAATAGATACGATTTTTTTTTTTTTGACAATAGGAATAGATACGATTAGATAGGATTGTTTTTCCAGAGATTGTGCGTTAGCTTTTAGCACGGAGTTTGTTTCTTTTTCGGTTTATTTCATCATACATGTAGCGTTTGGTTTCCTTTTTTTGCGGCGTAGTGTTTGGTTTCTTTTTTCTATCGATCTAGCCGAACGTGTGACGGACACCATCGTACGTGGTCCAGCTGTCGTACGTGATGTAGCCTCTCGCGTACGTGAACACAATAATACAGACGGACCACTGACCAAAACTAACGGAAAAAAAAATCTAATCGCGGAACGTACGTAACCAAGCTAATGAAAAAAAAATCTAATCGCGGGACGAAACCAAGAATATCACCTTGCTTTATTAGTAGGTATAGATAGATAACTTTTAAAAGGAGCTAGCTAGGCAACGAAGTCGGTCTCCGTGCGATAAAAAAAAGGACATATACGCCCGACCGGCAGGCCATTTTGCGCTGCCCGTGACTCGTGATAGACGTGGCTGCATGCTAGCTAGCCTGGGTTGCTACTGCACTGGACGGCTTTTTGAGGAGAGGCTGTGCACCTGTGTGTGATAGCTAACTATACTTATTGGCTAGGCCTTCTATTTTGAGCTGACTGCGTCTCTACCTTTTGGAGAGAGAGAGAGGGAGAGAGAGACGTGGCGACCCATGAACTGCACGACGATAGACGAAGCAATGGAAGGAATACCGGCCTAGCTAGAGCTAGCGGGCCGTTTATGCAAACGACGTGCCTCAACTGCTCGTGAACTTCTGAGGAGCGCCCTGCTCAAAAAAAAAAAAAAAAAAAGAACTTCTGAGGAGCGCGATGCATGCATGCATGTGGCTGGCCTTCCATTCCTGGTTAACCTGCTCCCTTCCTTTTCGACGTGGCCGGTCTCTCATGCATGAACCGCTGGCAAATGCTGACAACAACGCTAGCCAGGTTAAGACGTACCTGCGCACATGCAACGCTCACGGGTCAGATGGGATGGGCGACTCCGATGCATTGGAGGAGGCAGGAACATCTTGGGACCCACTATAACCCGTCGCCTGAAATTGCTTTGAATCTAAATTGTCTTGAGGTCACATCAAATTTACCCGGACTGTTCGATCGATATTCAAGGGCCTCCATTCGTCTTCCTTCTCCCTTCCAATGTTGTGCCCCGGCCTCTCCTCCGACAGCGATGTCGCGTTGTTCCCGTCTCTATATATCGAGCTCCTGTCATGCCCTTATTGGGAACGTCGTGGCCATTCATGGTGACTTTGTTTCCCGATGGGTGCGGCCCAAGCTCGGCCTCGCCTAGATGTCGCATGCCCCATATCGCTGCATCGACGACGCCTCACCCCCTTCAACAGGAATCGATTGACACGATTTGCATTTTCAGGTGACTGCCAATTAGCAAACGCAGGAACAGTTTGTGAGTAGATAGTACGGAATTGACCTGTAAAATTACAAAATACCTTAATCACTTCCCCCGGAAAAATTCTAGGTGGGCCATGACCCACCCGCTGGCTCCGCCCTGCTCCAGTGCTTGTACAGATGATCTTGTCTGGGCATAGACGACATGTGCCTTGTGACGGTCAACTCAACAGATTTCCGTTGTGAAGGAGAGGAAGGAGCGGGGCGGCATCGAATGATGGAAGAAGGTGAGCATGGAAGAGCGAACCATTTGGCGAAAGTGCTCTTCTGCTCGCGAGCACACATGCTCCCGTTGCTACAGTAAAATCGAAAAAAAATCAAAAACATTTCAAAAAATTCTGAATTTTTTTTGTGGCAAACATTGACAAATGTTCTCAGTGCTTGCAAAGTTTCATCGCGAAATGACATCGATGTGTAAGCATCGATTTTGTTTTTTTTGCCACGACTCACATCGATGTCATTTCGCGATGAAACTTTGCAAGCACTGAGAACATTTGTCAATGTTTGCCACAAAAAAAATTCAGAATTTTTTGAAATGTTTTTGATTTTTTTTCGATTTTACTGTAGCAACGGGAGCATGTGTGCTCGCGAGCAGAAGAGCTGCGTCCACCATTTGGTTCCTTTGTAGGAGTAGCATTACATGGGAATCAATGGTCTAGTACGTCACAACTGGTCTGGCACATGTCACGTTGTTGTTCGTGGGGCCCGGCCCACACACTAATTCATGCTTGGCTACTCCTCAGCAAAGATGCGCGCGGTCGAGCGATGGATGTACACTTGTACAGCACGGTGAATGAATGGAAATAATGGAGCAGACCTGTTGTACCCATGATTTGTCTACACGAGCACGCTGCGGACCGATGCATTAACAAGAGTGGGTGTGTGTCGGTGCGGACAGACGCACGGCATTGGCATGCGGTAGTAAAATGCAGCGTGCATGCATGCGCTCGCGCGCAGCACTACGTACGTGCTGGTCCCGTCCGGAAGGCCAGTAGTACCTCGTGTACGTGCCTCTGACCAGCGCAATGTGGCTCGGCTGCTCCCATGTCGCGGAGGGAGGCGAGTCTGGCCGGCGACAAGCGGGCGGAAACGACGGAGGAGAAACCACTGCACGTAGGGGACCTCGCCGGTCGATCGGATAGCTCACGAGAGGCCGGTGGTCGAGTGGTCGGTCGAGCTATGCTCCGATCACATCCGCTCGATCATCATTGGTTATCGGATACGAATTTTGAACTATTCAAATGCCCATCCGGCCTGTCAAATGATCGGATCGAGTGGAACGGAGTGAATCTCGACCGTACGTACGTACGTGCGTGCATGGATGGGGACGATGAAGTCCACTGCTGTTCGCTGTGGAGTAGACGGGCACCGGCGACGGGAACAGCTTGCTAGATTCTCGCGTGCTCGCAGAATTAGTTCTCGTTCGTACATGGATTGAATGAATTGATGGTGCGTTAATGTGATGAGTGGCAGACGCAGACAGCGCCGCAGGCTGGCCGGCTGCAGCCAGCAGAAGCAATCAACGCATTCACGTCATTCGTCTGTCTGCGTGTGAGTGAACAGTACGACACGTGTATTTATGTATCCCTGCCGGCTGCGTTGCAGGACGCCGGAGCAATTGGTGCTTCTCGCCTGCCGTCTGAGCCCGGCGCGGTCAGGGCCGCGGATGTCACCGGCGGCCGTCATGGGCCTGTGAGTGGACCAGTCCTCATAGTCTAGCTATTGGGCCGAAGAAGTCATCTTCTCGCCACTCCCGGCCTTCTTCACTGCCCCGCCGGTTCATTATGGGCCTCACCGTCCTCTGCGATCTGCTTGGAAAAATAAGAGCATTGTTTTTGAGGGAATGCCATCATGGCTTATTTATATTCAGTTAAATCACACTTACATCGTCAATCAACAGCGGGATAATAACACTAGGTTTCTGCTAAAAAAATAGGTGGATCAGCCCACACACAACCATCTAGATTACATTCATGGGCAAGTGTATGTGCTACCCGATTTGCTTGAAAAAATAACAACACTACGTAGCTGCCTCCTGTGTGAACATGGGGAATAACTATATGACGGGTACCCCTTCGGGGGTAACCCAAGCAGGCACTCTCGGAGCCTCACCAGGTAACGTGTGGTGTGCCCAACGGCAGTCACGTGTCTCGTGCTGGGGTGCACACGCGGTATCTTGTTTTTTTTTTCTACATGCGCTTTCATTTTTTTTTTTGCTTCTCGGTTTTGCTAGGTTTTGTTGAGTTTTTTTTTTTTTTTTGGAAATCGGTGTTGTTCTACAAGAAGCACGACATGTGCACCTACGAGAAACGCAACTGTATTTTCAAAAAGGGAAAAGCACAACATGTGCTTCCACGAGAAGAACATTAATGCTTCCTGAAAAGGAAAAACACATTTGTGCTTCTCTGAAAAAAAGTAAAAGCACGGTTGTGCTTGTCAAAAATGAAAAAGCAGAACATGTACTACTGCAAGAAGCGCAACTATGCTTCCCGAACCAGAGAGTGCACATTTGTGCTTCCCCAAAAAATATAAAAGCACGACCGTGCTTTTAGGTTCTTTTTTTTCGCTTTTGGTTTTTCCCTGGCTTCTTTTTTCTGATTTTATTTTCTTTCAGTTTTCCTTATTCTGGATTTCTTGTATCTCTGTTGTTTTATTTCTTCGTTCCTTTTTCTCATTTTTTTTATTTTTTGTGAAAAAATATTCATCGGAACCTATTAACATGTGATTTAATTTCAAAGATCTCGACGCGAGAAATTAAATGATGAAAACGGGTCGTGATTTGGCCGCACGGTTTGACAAATAAAGCATTAAAAAACAATCTACGGAAAAGAGGGAAAACTCACAGGTGGCGACAGGTGGCACACATCCAGTGGGCCATTTGTCAGCGACAGAGAGGGTGGGATTAAACTTTGCAAGGGGTAACCCTTAAAAGCCTTCTTTGGTTCATAGGATAGAAACATCATATGAATAAAAAAAATCATAAGAAGTGAGATGACATATATCTCAATTTCTATAGGAAAAGAGATGTCATTTGATGCATATGATAGGAGTTTTTACATTTAGTCAAGGCTAATGATTTTTTTCCTTGAAATGTGAAGGATTGATTCCTATCCTACATAGGAATAGGAATCCATTCCTACAAACCAAAGGGCTCCAAAAGGATTTTTTTTCTTTGAAAATCCTATCCTATAGAATTCCTACAAAATTCCGCGTTACATGCGAAAGCTGTAGGAGATATGCCCTAGAGGCAATAATAAATGTTATTGATTATCTCCCTGTTCATAATTAAGTTTATGTTCCATGCTATAACTGCAATGATTCTCGAGTCTGCAAATAAAACGAGGCTTGGAGGGAAACTCATGTGCACGTGTGGGATAATAAACGGTAAAATGTATTCCTAGTCAAGCCTCTATGACTGGCTCAAGTATTGCATGATGATCCTGTTTTCCTGATCATGGGCATGGCTATGCCGGCAATTTTGAGGGCACAATTGTTGGTAGAACACTTGTGTTGAATCGACCCGATTGATGTTATGCTATGAGATACATTCGTCATAAGTTAATGGTTAATAACACAGAGATGGTTAACGTTTGCATGATTCCTCAGACCATGAGAGTATCGAGTTTCTTCATGCTTGCTTCATGAACTTTGGGGTTTGTTAAACGTCATCCGTAAATGGGTGGCTATTACGGCGGCTTACGGGTTCATGGAAAAGTATGTCAAGTAACTTGATAGCTCAAGATTGGGATTTGCTCCTCCGACGATGGAGAGATATCTCTGGGCCCTCTCGGTGTTACGGTATCCATCAT
Organism: Elymus sibiricus; assembly: GCA_039707655.1. Taxonomy (NCBI): domain Eukaryota; kingdom Viridiplantae; phylum Streptophyta; class Magnoliopsida; order Poales; family Poaceae; genus Elymus; species Elymus sibiricus. The sequence continues at coordinate 39,867,609 of CM077665.1, read as the reverse complement.
TGTCTGGCCAGACACAGGGTGATTTGATCACAGGGATGCCGGAGCACGGGAACGAGAAAAAAGAACAATACCGGCAACGAGGTAACTGGCATAGTGGACAAGGTGTTGATCCACGGGGATACCAACATGTCTCACCTCGGGTATTTGTAACATATCGCGAAGCAACAGGAATAGCCCACGGCAATTGGAGGTTCACTCGAATATTCATTCGTGTGGGTATAGGGGTCAATATGGGTGTCCACGGCTCCGATGTTGATCATTGACCGGAAGGGGTTCCGGGTCATGTCTATACTTCACCGAACCTATAGGGTCACACGCTTAAGGGTCATCTATCTGCTGAATACTAGACAGGGAGTCTGAGAGAAAATCACCGAAAAAAGTTTCGGACAGCGGAAAAGTTCCGCAGAGAGAACACCGGAACAGTTTCAGTAAAACTGAAAAGTTGTTTCAGGGAATACCATTAAGTCAAATTGGTTTCGGCACGTGCCTGATAATTCTTGGAGGATGCGAGAATCATTCTGGAAACTTTCTGGAATTTTCCGGGATGAAAACCGGAAATGTTCCGGAGCTGCCGAAACCGCTTCAGATGCTTTTCGCAGATGAAAATCACTAAACCGAAATTGTTCCAGCTCGCGTTGAAAATTATTTTAGTGGGTACTGGAAATGTTCTAAGCCCACATAAATATTTTCAGTTCGATCAGACGCTGAAAAATGTCGTCGTGAATAGTGAAAGTGCTTTTTGGGATATTTATGGAAAACCACCTTTTGGGATATTTCCAAAAGGCCTTCTAGAAGTCTTGGGGACCAAGGACCCTCCCTTGGGGGGGCCCCTTGGGTGTGTTCGGCCAAGATGGTGGAGCTCCATGGAGCTCCACATGGCCCTCCCTTTTCCCTTCCATGCCCTTTATGTGAGACATAAAGTAGGGGTATTTTGGTATTTTCAAGTGCCAACCCTACCCCTTGGTTTTCCTATAAATAGAGGAGTTGTGGGCTGCCATAACACACACTCTTACTCTCATACACAAGCCATGCATGATCTGACCAGTAGTACCTCGTGTACGTGCCTCTGACCAGCGCAATGTGGCTCGGCTGCTCCCATGTCGCGGAGGGAGGCGAGTCTGGCCGGCGACAAGCGGGCGGAAACGACGGAGGAGAAACCACTGCACGTAGGGGACCTCGCCGGTCGATCGGATAGCTCACGAGAGGCCGGTGGTCGAGTGGTCGGTCGAGCTATGCTCCGATCACATCCGCTCGATCATCATTGGTTATCGGATACGAATTTTGAACTATTCAAATGCCCATCCGGCCTGTCAAATGATCGGATCGAGTGGAACGGAGTGAATCTCGACCGTACGTACGTACGTGCGTGCATGGATGGGGACGATGAAGTCCACTGCTGTTCGCTGTGGAGTAGACGGGCACCGGCGACGGGAACAGCTTGCTAGATTCTCGCGTGCTCGCAGAATTAGTTCTCGTTCGTACATGGATTGAATGAATTGATGGTGCGTTAATGTGATGAGTGGCAGACGCAGACAGCGCCGCAGGCTGGCCGGCTGCAGCCAGCAGAAGCAATCAACGCATTCACGTCATTCGTCTGTCTGCGTGTGAGTGAACAGTACGACACGTGTATTTATGTATCCCTGCCGGCTGCGTTGCAGGACGCCGGAGCAATTGGTGCTTCTCGCCTGCCGTCTGAGCCCGGCGCGGTCAGGGCCGCGGATGTCACCGGCGGCCGTCATGGGCCTGTGAGTGGACCAGTCCTCATAGTCTAGCTATTGGGCCGAAGAAGTCATCTTCTCGCCACTCCCGGCCTTCTTCACTGCCCCGCCGGTTCATTATGGGCCTCACCGTCCTCTGCGATCTGCTTGGAAAAATAAGAGCATTGTTTTTGAGGGAATGCCATCATGGCTTATTTATATTCAGTTAAATCACACTTACATCGTCAATCAACAGCGGGATAATAACACTAGGTTTCTGCTAAAAAAATAGGTGGATCAGCCCACACACAACCATCTAGATTACATTCATGGGCAAGTGTATGTGCTACCCGATTTGCTTGAAAAAATAACAACACTACGTAGCTGCCTCCTGTGTGAACATGGGGAATAACTATATGACGGGTACCCCTTCGGGGGTAACCCAAGCAGGCACTCTCGGAGCCTCACCAGGTAACGTGTGGTGTGCCCAACGGCAGTCACGTGTCTCGTGCTGGGGTGCACACGCGGTATCTTGTTTTTTTTTTCTACATGCGCTTTCATTTTTTTTTTTGCTTCTCGGTTTTGCTAGGTTTTGTTGAGTTTTTTTTTTTTTTTTGGAAATCGGTGTTGTTCTACAAGAAGCACGACATGTGCACCTACGAGAAACGCAACTGTATTTTCAAAAAGGGAAAAGCACAACATGTGCTTCCACGAGAAGAACATTAATGCTTCCTGAAAAGGAAAAACACATTTGTGCTTCTCTGAAAAAAAGTAAAAGCACGGTTGTGCTTGTCAAAAATGAAAAAGCAGAACATGTACTACTGCAAGAAGCGCAACTATGCTTCCCGAACCAGAGAGTGCACATTTGTGCTTCCCCAAAAAATATAAAAGCACGACCGTGCTTTTAGGTTCTTTTTTTTCGCTTTTGGTTTTTCCCTGGCTTCTTTTTTCTGATTTTATTTTCTTTCAGTTTTCCTTATTCTGGATTTCTTGTATCTCTGTTGTTTTATTTCTTCGTTCCTTTTTCTCATTTTTTTTATTTTTTGTGAAAAAATATTCATCGGAACCTATTAACATGTGATTTAATTTCAAAGATCTCGACGCGAGAAATTAAATGATGAAAACGGGTCGTGATTTGGCCGCACGGTTTGACAAATAAAGCATTAAAAAACAATCTACGGAAAAGAGGGAAAACTCACAGGTGGCGACAGGTGGCACACATCCAGTGGGCCATTTGTCAGCGACAGAGAGGGTGGGATTAAACTTTGCAAGGGGTAACCCTTAAAAGCCTTCTTTGGTTCATAGGATAGAAACATCATATGAATAAAAAAAATCATAAGAAGTGAGATGACATATATCTCAATTTCTATAGGAAAAGAGATGTCATTTGATGCATATGATAGGAGTTTTTACATTTAGTCAAGGCTAATGATTTTTTTCCTTGAAATGTGAAGGATTGATTCCTATCCTACATAGGAATAGGAATCCATTCCTACAAACCAAAGGGCTCCAAAAGGATTTTTTTTCTTTGAAAATCCTATCCTATAGAATTCCTACAAAATTCCGCGTTACATGCGAAAGCTGTAGGAGATATGCCCTAGAGGCAATAATAAATGTTATTGATTATCTCCCTGTTCATAATTAAGTTTATGTTCCATGCTATAACTGCAATGATTCTCGAGTCTGCAAATAAAACGAGGCTTGGAGGGAAACTCATGTGCACGTGTGGGATAATAAACGGTAAAATGTATTCCTAGTCAAGCCTCTATGACTGGCTCAAGTATTGCATGATGATCCTGTTTTCCTGATCATGGGCATGGCTATGCCGGCAATTTTGAGGGCACAATTGTTGGTAGAACACTTGTGTTGAATCGACCCGATTGATGTTATGCTATGAGATACATTCGTCATAAGTTAATGGTTAATAACACAGAGATGGTTAACGTTTGCATGATTCCTCAGACCATGAGAGTATCGAGTTTCTTCATGCTTGCTTCATGAACTTTGGGGTTTGTTAAACGTCATCCGTAAATGGGTGGCTATTACGGCGGCTTACGGGTTCATGGAAAAGTATGTCAAGTAACTTGATAGCTCAAGATTGGGATTTGCTCCTCCGACGATGGAGAGATATCTCTGGGCCCTCTCGGTGTTACGGTATCCATCATTGTCTGGCCAGACACAGGGTGATTTGATCACAGGGATGCCGGAGCACGGGAACGAGAAAAAAGAACAATACCGGCAACGAGGTAACTGGCATAGTGGACAAGGTGTTGATCCACGGGGATACCAACATGTCTCACCTCGGGTATTTGTAACATATCGCGAAGCAACAGGAATAGCCCACGGCAATTGGAGGTTCACTCGAATATTCATTCGTGTGGGTATAGGGGTCAATATGGGTGTCCACGGCTCCGATGTTGATCATTGATCGGAAGGGGTTCCGGGTCATGTCTATACTTCACCGAACCTATAGGGTCACACGCTTAAGGGTCATCTATCTGCTGAATACTAGACAGGGAGTCTGAGAGAAAATCACCGAAAAAAGTTTCGGACAGCGGAAAAGTTCCGCAGAGAGAACACCGGAACAGTTTCAGTAAAACTGAAAAGTTGTTTCAGGGAATACCATTAAGTCAAATTGGTTTCGGCACGTGCCTGATAATTCTTGGAGGATGCGAGAATCATTCTGGAAACTTTCTGGAATTTTCCGGGATGAAAACCGGAAATGTTCCGGAGCTGCCGAAACCGCTTCAGATGCTTTTCGCAGATGAAAATCACTAAACCGAAATTGTTCCAGCTCGCGTTGAAAATTATTTTAGTGGGTACTGGAAATGTTCTAAGCCCACATAAATATTTTCAGTTCGATCAGACGCTGAAAAATGTCGTCGTGAATAGTGAAAGTGCTTTTTGGGATATTTATGGAAAACCACCTTTTGGGATATTTCCAAAAGGCCTTCTAGAAGTCTTGGGGACCAAGGACCCTCCCTTGGGGGGGCCCCTTGGGTGTGTTCGGCCAAGATGGTGGAGCTCCATGGAGCTCCACATGGCCCTCCCTTTTCCCTTCCATGCCCTTTATGTGAGACATAAAGTAGGGGTATTTTGGTATTTTCAAGTGCCAACCCTACCCCTTGGTTTTCCTATAAATAGAGGAGTTGTGGGCTGCCATAACACACACTCTTACTCTCATACACAAGCCATGCATGATCTGGCATTCTCTCTCCCTCCCAGCGAAATAGTTTCGTAGAGCCGAAAGGCTGTCTGGGTTCCGGCAGGAACTAGTTCTGGACGGCGAAGCCCTGCCGGATAGATAACACCGTATGTGTGCAACTCTGTAGAGAGATCGTAGTTTCGGTCTTAGTTCGAGAGTGCCTCCCGAAGGGCTGTCCGTGTGACCGTCCGAGTTTTGGAGGTCCTCCCGAAGGGCTGTCCGAGTGACAGTCCGAGTTTCGGAGGTGCTCCCGAAGGGCTATCCGCGACACTGTCCGGGGGACTGTCCGACCGCCTCCCGGAGGGCTGTCCGCGGGGCAGATGAGGGTATACATCCTCGCGGTTGGGAGGTTGTAAAATCCTAGCTGTGGGGATCTGCACCGCCGATCGTCATCGACTCTACTTCCGCTGCACTACGAGTCGGTAACGAAAATGATCAAACCTTGTATGCAGTCTCCATAGTGGTCCTGGGCTGGTGCGTAGGTCGGAAATTTTTTGTTTTCTGCTGCGTTACCCTACAGTGGCATCAAGAGCCGTGCTATGCGTAGATGCAGGTTGCGATCTAGAATACATAGAGATGTATGGGTGTTGCACAATATAATTAGGTAGTAGATGAGATCTATTACTGAAAATTATTTGTGCGGGTAGCAGATGAAATCTGTTACTCGATGTTCTTGTTGCTTCCCTGGAATTTGCGTAGTCCTGATCTTGACGGCATGGTGGAATCTCACAAAGTTCTGGCAATCTGCGATCCTTTCATGCTGCTCCTGAGTATGCTGATTGACAGATCAACGAAGTGCTAACAGTTCTTTGGGTTCCACCATAGTTGAGAAAGATGGATGTTTCGCAGACAAAAGGGCAATGCAGATATGATCTGCACGGGGGTCACGCGTATGACGAAGTTCAGTATGGGGCTCGAGATTTTATTATCTCTTGTTTCATACACCCCGCAATGTTAATCTAGCGACTTGGATTATCATGCTTGATGATGGACGTTGGTAGCTTCGGTTTGTTTCGAAACCTTAGAAGCCACGTAATATAAATTTCGCATGAACCGATTAGAGGCGTCTAACTTGGTTTTGCAGGATGGTTTGTATGTGCATATGATGTGGTATAGCAGTGTTCATAATAATTTGATTATGTATGAGATGACTATATGATGTAAATTGATTAACATGACCTGCGTGTCATGATTCGGCATGATGGCTGGAGCCACATGATTGCACTTTAATGACCTGCGTGTCAACCTTATGTAATGCACTTATTTTATTAGCTATAGAGATAGCAATATTATCTGGTGCATCGACAAGGTGGTGGCAATCTTCGCGAAGGTGAACACCGACGCGAATGCCGAAGACGAAGAAATGAAAGACTTCTCCGTCAGAAAGGGCTATACCATATCATGCTATTATGAATTGCCTGAGATGTTTATCCCTTATGATGCACCCTTCTTGATTGCGCGGTAGTCGCTTTTTATTAGGGTGATCTCTCACAAAAATATCAAGTAGTTAGTGTTCTCCCAAGTGTAGCACCGTCACGGCACCTAACTTTTCGGGGTGCGCCATGGATGCATGGGTACGAACGATTAGGGATGTGTGAGGCGGGTGAGTAAAGACCTCGCAGCAAGATCACTTGGTTGTCTTGACGTTCAGGCATGAAAGTCATGAGCTCGGAACACACGCATTGAAAGATGAACAAGAGTCACATGGAAATGTGATCGGCAAGTTGGCCTACCGCTTAAAATTCCCGTCATGAGATGATGATTCTATGGCGATGAATTGAAGTCTGGATCTTGTATCACTCAAAATCAATTATGAGAGATATTGATTTGAGTGGGAGCGCACTATAGAATTAACTTGTTTAATTCTCAGTGCAATTAATTTTGAACACTGTCTAAGTGTGGTTTGCATAATAGTTGTAGAATAATGGCTCGCGTTTCCACCTTCCCTATTAAAATTGAATAGCTGTTAAATATCTGATTAAAACTTTACGGTTGGTAACGTAATGCGAGGATTGTCCTCTAGAGTGCCGAGAAGGATTTTGTCCTATCGCATACTTTCGGTATTCTCCCGCTAATGCTATGGATCATGTGACTCTCGTCCTTCGATCCAAAAGCTAGAATTCCTTTTCAGTCAAAGTGCAATATGTTTGCTTCCATGAGACCCGAACTTCGAAAGTTTGGATAGTTATGTGATATTCATGGAATCTGAAAATCATTTTCAGAGATAGACAAAGGCTAAAAGATATGAGATATCCAAAGCAATGTTTGTTTGCAAACTGTTAGTAAAGGAGTTTACTATGCATTAGACTGATAAGAGAGGGATCCAGGAGAACGCCTATCATATGATGAAAGGTAAATAAAACAACAACTTAAAGAGAAAGGAAGTGTCTGAAGGGTGTTAGTGAAACTTTCACGCCTAGGAAGTCCGGGGCTAACGCCACTCTTAAGTTGGATGCTTCTTCTGAGAGTAGGAGAAATCCTAAAAGTTAAACTGTTAGAAGTATAATGGCAAAAGGAAAGAAGACTGGGATATCCAGCTCATGTATGAATGTCATACAAGTTTTTGATGTATAGAAGGCTGGTTAAAGATATAGTTCTTGGGAATTATGGTTAAACATGTTAATCACTAATTCTTGGGTATTGTGAGTTGATCTCAAAGATACCCGCTTGATTGCATTCTGTTGCAACTCGATGTAAGAACTACTATGGCCTGAAAGACTAGCCAGGAATGAGGTTAAGATACACACAGGGAACATAGTAAATGTTACTATACCTTCCATTAGTGTATTCCCTATGTATTTACTTTCATAATTCATTTTAGAGTTTTACACTCTAGCCCATTGCATAAAGTATCTTGCAAGAAGGTTATTCATAAGAGAACTTTTGATGTTCGATGTTATGAATAACATAGGGGCCATACTTTCATTATGAATGAGATGTATGTTATGAATATTGACATTAATACATTACCTCTGTATTTACTTTCATAATGCATTTAGAGTTTCATACACTCTAGCCCTTTGCATAAGGTATCTTGCAAGAAGGTTATTCATAAGAGAACTTTTGATGTTCGGTGTTATGAATAACATGAAGGGCCATGCTTCCATCAAGGATGGGATGTATGTTATGAATATTGATGGTAATATGATGCATCCATAACACTGACGCTAAATGTCGCAAGACTAAAAGAATACCACATATGTGTGGCACTGCATTTGGTCACATTGGAGAAACCCGCAAGGAAAATTCCATTATGATGGATTTTGAAGTCGTTTGATTTTGAATCTTCTGACACTTACAACTTTCCTCCGAAAAGTGAACTGACTGAAATACCGTTCATAGGCCATAAGGAATGAGCTGCAAACTTATTGGTGATCATACATTTGATGTGTGTAGTCCGATAAATGTTGTTAGTAGTGGATTTATCTATCTTCAGAAATGACTCAAGTAGATATATGAATATTTACTTGTTGAGACATAAGTCTGGATCTTTTGAATTCATTCATAAGGTTTTCAAAAATGAAGTAGAAGTTATTCTAAAAAGAAAATTATGTTTCTACAATTCGATTGCAGAAAGGAATATTTGAGTTACAACTTTAGCGAATATCTGATGAGTTATGAAAGGGGTTTCATAACTTGCACCTCCTGGAACACCACTGCAAGTGGAACGTCCGTGAAGATGTAATCGAACCATTTATGACATGGTAAGATCAAAGATGACATAAATAAAATTGCCATTATCCCTTTTTAAAAGGTGATGCTTTAGAGACTGCGGCTTTTTACACTGAAAAGAGATCCATCAGGTCTGTTGAAATGACGCCATGGTATGGTACGCCCAACCATGTTATATCTTTTCTTAACATTTGGAATATGGGGCTTGTGTAAAAGGTTACAAACCTATTCCAAATCAGACAAGTGCTACTTTGTAGGTTATCCCAAGTCATTGGGTATTCCCCCACCACTATACCGAGGCAAAGGATTTTGCCACAAAACGGTATACCTTTAAAGAGAATAGTTCTTACAAAAGGTGAGTGGGAGGACAGTGTAACTCGACGAGATAACCAGTATCTTCGTCATCAGATCAAAGGAAAGAAACCTTGGAAGTGATTCCTGAGTTTCCTACTGCGACTGATACGGAAGTCTCTACAATAAAATGTATGGACTTCGGTCGAACTTGCAGCTGAACCACGTAGGCAAAACTCGTGCAAACCTATCAGGTGCGCAAACGAGATATTGTTGTTAGACAACAGTATACCTACAATACACAAGGAAGCGTTGATGGGCCCTGACTCCGGAATTGGCTAAATGCCAATACAATCCGAGATAGTTTCCATATAAGTGATTCGAGATTAAAATCTTGATACACCTTTCGGAAGACTTAGAGTCTAACGAATATTTATGGAACTAAAAACTGATACGGATAAAATGTTTATCCATAAAGCTCGACTTGTTGCAATAACAAGTTCAAGGAGTTGACTACGATGAGATTGTCTCACCGTAGCGAGGCTTAAAGTCGGTTCGGGTTGAACTAGCAATTAATACATATTTCAATCATGAGATATGAAACATGGATGACAAAAGGATTTCCATCTGATGGAAATGAAACCTAGGACTTGTATGTGATACAGTCCAAAGTAATTTGTCGATCCAGAGGATGCTAGTAAGTATGCAAACTTCATAGTTCCAGCGATGGACAGAAGAGAGCAAAGTGGAGTTGGAATCTTCGTTTTTGATGGAATGGTCAAAGGGGTTTGACTTCATCAAATGGGTATCGAAGATGCTTGTGATTCAAGAAAGTAAGTGGGAGCATGATAATATTTCTAAAAACGTTGTGTGCTTAACACATTGTTAAGTGGAAATAAATTTCTTGACACGAATTAAGGACTTCATTTGAAAATAGTTTTTTGATGAAGTGCTTGGGCTAAATAGCCTCAATATTAGGCATGATGATCTATGGAGATAGATTTACCTAATAGGGCTAAGCAATGAATACATATTGACAAGATGCTAAAACTTTTTAGCATTTAAAACGCCAAGGAGTGATTCTTGCCGAAGTCACATGGAAAGAGTTTTTGCAAGACTCGGTGTCCCAAAACACTGATGAGTAAAATACATGATGGAGATTCCACACACTCTTGTGTTTGGATTAATCATGTATTCCATGGTATGTAAAAACAACCAGATATGTCCGATACTCCAAAAGTTGTTGCGAGTATGGATACCAAAGTGATCAAAGCACTGATCATAGGACAACAGTGAAATATGTCATTGAGTACTAGAGTAGTAGTTATGACATGTTTTCTCGCAAGCAGAGATTATGAAGTGCTCGTTGTAAGTAATTACATCGATACAGTCTTCATCAATGCTCCATGCGATTTTTGATTTAAAGTTAAGGGTTTTGTGTAACACACAATATGGTGGCACGGTAGTTGGAAATTGTTCCAAACAAGATACTGTGGCGAATTCTATAACAAAGGCTAAGTATGTTGACGCTTAAGAAGCGACAAAGAAGTTGTTGAATCATATAGTTCATTCATGAACTTAGTATGGTTCCAAGATGGCTTTGGTCTATGGGACACTATTGCAGATAGTTGCTCCATAGCTCAGTCTGAGGAATCAGGTTTCGACCAACGATTCACACATATGCAAAGCCAAGTCCACACAAAATATGAATTTTGTGAAAGCGTGAAAACGCGAGGATATGCAAAGTTACACACGGAGCTGAAGTTGTTAGATCCGTTGGACATCAGGCTATACCACAAGCGTAGCATATTTTACACTAGTATGCCATAGGTGTAAAGTGCATTAGCATTGACTAGATTATTGACTCTAGTGCAAGTGGGAGTCTGTAGGAGATATGCCCTAGAGGCAATAATAAATGTTATTGATTATCTCCCTGTTCATAATTAAGTTTATGTTCCATGCTATAACTGCAATGATTCTCGAGTCTGCAAATAAAACGAGGCTTGGAGGGAAACTCATGTGCACGTGTGGGATAATAAACGGTAAAATGTATTCCTAGTCAAGCCTCTATGACTGGCTCAAGTATTGCATGATGATCCTGTTTTCCTGATCATGGGCATGGCTATGCCGGCAATTTTGAGGGCACAATTGTTGGTAGAACACTTGTGTTGAATCGACCCGATTGATGTTATGCTATGAGATACATTCGTCATAAGTTAATGGTTAATAACACAGAGATGGTTAGCGTTTGCATGATTCCTCAGACCATGAGAGTATCGAGTTTCTTCATGCTTGCTTCATGAACTTTGGGGTTTGTTAAACGTCATCCGTAAATGGGTGGCTATTACGGCGGCTTACGGGTTCATGGAAAAGTATGTCAAGTAACTTGATAGCTCAAGATTGGGATTTGCTCCTCCGACGATGGAGAGATATCTCTGGGCCCTCTCGGTGTTACGGTATCCATCATCGTCTGGCCAGACACAGGGTGATTTGATCACAGGGATGCCGGAACACGGGAACGAGAAAAGAGAACAATACCGGCAACGAGGTAACTGGCATAGTGGACAAGGTGTTGATCCACGGGGATGCCAACATGTCTCACCTCGGGTATTTGTAACATATCGCGAAGCAACAGGAATAGCACACGGCAATTGGAGGTTCACTCGAATATTCATTCGTGTGGGTATAGTGGTCAATATGGGTGTCCACGGCTCCGATGTTGATCATTGATCGGAAGGGGTTCCGGGTCATGTCTATACTTCACCGAACCTATAGGGTCACACGCTTAAGGGTCATCTATGTGCTGAATACTAGACAGGGAGTCTGAGAGAAAATCACCGAAAAAAGTTTCGGACACCCGAAAAGTTTCGGACAGCGGAAAAGTTCCGCAGAGAGAACACCGGAACAGTTTCGGTAAAACTGAAGAGTTGTTTCAGGGAATACCATTAAGTCAAATTGGTTTCGGCACGTGCCTGATAATTCTTGGAGGATGCCAGAATCATTCTGGAAACTTTCTGGAATTTTTCGGGATGAAAACCGGAAATGTTCCGGAGCTGCCGAAACCGCTTCAGATGCTTTTCACAGATGAAAATCACTAAACCGAAATTGTTCCAGCTCGCGTTGAAAATTATTTTAGTGGGTACTGGAAATGTTCTAAGCCCACATAAATATTTTCAGTTCGATCAGACGCTGAAAAATGTCGTCGTGAATAGTGAAAGTGCTTTTTGGGATATTTATGGAAAACCACCTTTTGGGATATTTCCAAAAGGCCTTCTAGAAGGCTTGGGGACCAAGGACCCTCCCTTGGGGGGGGGGGGCCTTGGGTGTGGCCGGCCAAGATGGTGGAGCTCCATGGAGCTCCACATGGCCCTCCCTTTTCCCTTCCATGCCCTTTATGTGAGACATAAAGTAGGGGTATTTTGGTATTTTCAAGTGCCAACCCTACCCCTTGGTTTTCCTATAAATAGAGGAGTTGTGGGCTGCCATAACACACACTCTTACTCTCATACACAAGCCATGCATGATCTGGCATTCTCTCTCCCTCCCAGCGAAATAGTTTCGTAGAGCCGAAAGGCTGTCTGGGTTCCGGCAGGAACTAGTTCTGGACGGCGAAGCCCTGCCGGATAGATAACACCGTATGTGTGCAACTCTGTAGAGAGATCGTAGTTTCGGTCTTAGTTCGAGAGTGCCTCCCGAAGGGCTGTCCGTGTGACCGTCCGAGTTTTGGAGGTCCTCCCGAAGGGCTGTCCGAGTGACAGTCCGAGTTTCGGAGGTCCTCCCGAAGGGCTGTCCGCGACACCGTCCGGGGGACTGTCCGACCGCCTCCCGGAGGGCTGTTCGCGGGGCAGATGAGGGTATACATCCTCGCGGTTGGGAGGTTGTAAAATCCTAGCTGCGGGGATCTGCACCGCCGATCGTCATCGACTCTACTTCCGCTGCACTACGAGTCGGTAACGAAAATGATCAAACCTTGTATGCAGTCTCCATAGTGGTGCTGGGCTGGTGCGTAGGTCGGAAAATTTTTGTTTTCTGCTGCGTTACCCTACAAAAGCTTTCAGTTGAATACCTATTGCCCGCTTGTTGTCGCACAACGCGGGAGCTATACCTAGCAAATTGGGAGATGGGGAAGGGTTTTAGGAAGATGGGCCGGCCCAATATGGTTCCCGAACTAGGTTTTGTGATGTATCTATGACCAGTACAGATTAGTTTTGTCTCAAAAAAATCTATGACCAGTACAGACTAGTTTTCTTTTGGTTTCCATTCATTTGTTATCCTTTTTAGATTTTTTTTTTTTTTTTTTTCAAGAGGTGTACCTTTTTCATTACACATTGTGCATTTTCTGAATAGACGCAGACTTTTTTATACACGTTGATTTTTTTTTCAAACACATGATGTATATTTTTTCACAATATATGTTTTGTAATTTTTTCTAATACATGTTAATTATTTTTCAAATAAATTTTGAACATTTTTAATGGCATAATTGTTTTTTGAACAACTCAAACATTTTTCAAAAATGTCATGCGCATATTTCAAAATATGTGAATTGAGTTTTTTAAATGCCACGAACAATTTTTTGAATGGTACCATGCATAGTTTTTTGAATTACACGAATAATTTATTACATTGTACAAACATGTTTTAAAAAATTTCACTATTTTTGAAAACAATTGAACTTTTTGTAAATGTCACAAACATGTTTGTTGAATATCTTGAGCATTATTTTGAAACTTCTATGAATTTGTTTTACACTGTGTTAACATTTTAAATATGTTATGAAAGTTTTTAGAAATTTAAGAAAATTTAATTTTAAAGCATACGTATTTAGAATATTTTTAGATATAAAAAACGAAAAAAATGAACAAAAACTATGTGTACGAGCATACTGCATTTCTCGGACATGCCATTGTGTGGGGGAGCGGTAGACGAGCCCAGTACATGTGCAGTGGCGGAGCTACTTCAAGGCCGAAGTGGCCATGACCCGCCCATGATCTGCATGTATTTCTTTCATATATGCATCGATAGCTCATAAGCCTGGTCTACTGGCAGACACCACCTAACCCCTAATTCCCTCTACGCTCCATTCAGTGAAAGATTCCCACGATGCCAGCCATGGAGCGCTAATTATGGGCCACAAGGAGCAGCCACTACACAGCAAGCATCAGCGACCACTAGCTAGCCAGCATCATCCATCGCACATTCGCAAACCCAAGGGACGACGGCCTTACCGTGCGTATATATTTGCTGATCTAGTTAAAAAATTGTTGAGGAAGTAGCACGATTCATTGTAATTTTGAAGAAAAAAAATGTGCACTTGTTTGCTTGGCCTGCCCAACTATTTCTGTGTAGCTCCGCCACTGTACATGTGGAAGAGCTACCGCATTGTTGAGTCGGCGCGTGCATGCCTTTTCTTGTACATTTCTCGTACTATGTTTTGTGTAGCGCAGTTTTAAAGCTTCCTTTTCCAGAAAAAATCGCCCGCATGTTTTCATGGGACGGTTGGGGACGAAAATGCGGCTGATCCCTGTGGTTGAAAAATAAGAACATTTTTTGAGGGAATGCCATCGTGATCATGGCTTACTAATATTCAGTTAAAATCACACTTACATTGTCAATCAACAGAGTCATAATAAAACTAGGTGGATCAGCCCACACACAACTATCTAGATTACATTCATGGGCAAGTGTATGTGCTACCCGATTTGATTGAAAAAATAAGAACACTATGTGGCTGCATCCTGTGTGACATTACATACGGAGTAAATATCTGACGGGTATCCAATCGGGGGGTAACCCAATCCGGCACTCTTGGGAGCCTCACCAGGCGTCGTGTGGTGTGCCCAACAGCTGCCACATGTCGCACGCTGGATGCACATCCGGTACCTTTTTTGTACATGCGTTTTTTTTTTTGCTTCTCGGTTTTTGCTTGGTACTGTTAGTTTTGACGATTTTTTTTTTGGAAGCAATGCTTTCCCGTGAGAATCACAGCATGTGCAGCAACGAGAATCACTTTTGTACTTTCGAAAAGGGGAAAACACAACTTATGCTTTCACGAGAAAAACATTAATGCTTCCCGAAAAGGAAAAACACATTTCTGCTTCTCTCGAAATAAAAGAAATGCACAAATGTGCTTTCTGAAAATGGAAAAGCACTACATGTGCTTCTGTGAGAAGCCGAACTATGCTCCGCCGAAAAGGGAAAAGAACGTTTGTGCTTCCCAAAAAATTGAAAAGCAAGTCTGTGCTTTCATATTCTTTTTTTTTCATTTTCGGCTTTTTACTGGCTTCATTTTTATGACATTTTTTCCTTGTTTTGTTTTTTTATACTTTTCAGTCTTCTTTCTTTTTTTGTTCCTTTTCTCGATTTTGGTTTTTTTGTTTTTTCGTTAGAAAAATTCATGGGAACTTATTAACACGTGATCTAATTTCAAAGATCTCGACGCGAGAAATTCAATGATGAAAACGGATCGTCATTTCGACGCATAATTCAACAAATGGAGCATTTTGAAAAGGAAAAAATCTACGAAAAAAGGAAAAACTCCCAGGTGGCAATAAGTGGCGCACATATAAATGGAGCAAGAGTGAAGGTGGGATTAACATTTGCAAGGGGTAATCCTTGAGGCCACATTTGGTTCATAGGATCGGAATACCATAGGAATAGAAAAATCATAAGTGAGATGACCTGCATCTCAATTTATACAGGGAAAGAGATGTCATTTGATGCATAGGATAGGAATTTTTCCATTATGTCTAGGCTAATATATTTTTCTTTGAAATGCGAAGGATTGATTCCTATCCTACTTAGAATAACATCTCACTTCTGGATATATATTAGATGCTGGTATTTTTTTTTTCGAAAATCCTATTCCATAGAATTTCTATAAAATTTCCTACAAACCAAAGGAGGCCTAATCAGTTATTTCGCATTACATGTTAAAACTTTCAATTGAATACCTATTTGCCCGCTTGCTGTCGCACAATGCAGGAGCTATATATCTAGCCTATTAGGAGATGGAGTAGGGTTTTAGAAGTTGGCCCGGCCCAATATTAGTTCCCAGACTGGGTTTTGTGAAGTATCTATTACCGGTACATATTGGTTTGGAAGCTTACGCACATTTTTTTTGTTTGTGGGTTTCATTGGTGTTTCTTTTGGTTTCCATTCCTTTTTTCTCTTTTTTTAGATTTATTTTTCTTATTATTTTTTCACGAGATGTACTTTGTTCAATGCACATTTTGCATTTATAAATGTAGAATTTTTTTCAAACACAATATGTACATTTCTTCAAAATATATGTTGCTTACTTTGTTCTAATAAATTTAATTATTTTATAATAAACTTTGAACATTTATTTTATGGCACAATAATTTTTTGAACTATGCGAACATGTTTTAAAAAATGTCAAAAACATTATTCAAAATACGTGAATTGAGTTTTAAAAATAAGATGGACATTTATTGGAAAGACACAAGACATATTTTTTTGAATTACACGAACATTTTATTACATTGTATAACCATGTTTTAGAAAATGTCACGATTTGTTTTTTGAAATGTGTAAACTTTTGTCAAATGCCACGAACATTATGTTGAAAGTCGTACTGATTATTTTTACACCACGTTAACATTTTAAATGTGTGGTGAAAGGTGTTACATATTTAAGTAAATGAACGTTTAAAATATATGTATTTACAATATTTTTAGATACAAACAAAAAAAGGAAAACAAATGAACAAAAACTATGTGTACGAGCATACTACATTTCTCGTACATGCCCATGTGTGTGTGGGATCCGTACCGCAGTGTTGGGTTGGCACGTGCATGTCATTTTTCATACTATGAGTGCCGCAGTTTTAAATCTTCGTTTTCCAAAAAAAAAATCTCCCGCATGTTATGGTGGGGCAGTTTTTTTTAACACAGTAAAGACGCATGAAGTTGGGCACCTACGCATAGAAAACGACCGACCCAAATTTGGGCCGAGAGACCGGTGCCTGGCGCTGCCTATCTAATATTTAGGTTTGTCTAAAAAAAAACTAATAATCAGGTCGGCTAACTAATAGCAGCGATTTATCCAAATAATATTTTGGATCTACGACAGTCGTGCCAGATCATTATTAAGCGCAGGGACGAAAGCACAACTTGGATCCATTGTGGGATGGTACCAATGACTATGAATCCATTGGATACGTCAAGTTATTTGGTGGACAAAGGCTACATCGGCTACCTTCAGAGAGATATTAGGTTCTGCGGGTGGAGGATGTGACCACACATTTTCTGCTCCCTCGTCATCAAAGAAGAAAGCCTGAACTATGGGCTCAAAGGTGAACAGATTTCGTTGGATCTGAAGACAACCTGTTGTTACTTTCGAAGGTTGCGGACCAAGTAGAACACCCCTAATGTAGCCAACAAGGGTGTTCGGTATTGTGACAATAGTGAGCCATCATCAATCTCCCACATCATCATGGTAGCAATTGTAGCCCACCGAAGAGTCTTGCTAGAAGAGAGATTTCTCATGTAAACCTCTCAACGCTACCCGCATAAGTGGGGCATCTACGGCGCGCGCGTAATCTTTTTTTTCTCGAATACACACGAGTGTGCGTACCATATTTTATAGAAGGAGGGGGGGGGGGGGGGGGGGGTAGAGCCCGAAACCACCGTCGATGTTACAGAGTTACAACCACTACAACACTGACAAGAACCGCACACCACACACTATTACAAGCCGGACTACTCGCGTCTCACCCACCCTAACAACACTTCGAACAAGGTATCGAGTTCCCCTCTTAACAGGTGCGTCTCCTGCCATGCCTTGTCCTTGACCACTATCCTCGTGACCACCACATCCAAGGACGAGGAGGCGCCATCGAAGACCACCGCATACCTATGCTTCCACAGCTCCCAGAACACAAGAGTGAAGATTGCCCGTAGTTCCTTGGGTTTGTTAACCCCTTCCGTTCTCGACACGCACCATCTCTTCAGAGTATCCTGCGTCGTGGGTGTCCATTCCTGCTTGCCCATGGCCGTGCAAAGCGCTCTCCATACCGTTCTGGCAAACACACAGGTAAGTAGTATGTGCTCGATAGTTTCATCTTCTTGATCATACAAAGGACATGCGTCTTGGTGAGGGAGTCCGCGCCATGCGAGACGATCCGATGCCCAGCACATGTTCCTTAGTGCTAGCTAGGTGAAAAACGACATTGCAGCGGGGCTCTAGATTTCCACGTGAAATCCGTTGTTGGCACCACCTCCCTTCTGGAAAACTTGGCGGCATACGCCGAGCGGACCGAAAACTGTCCACCTGCTTCCGAGGACCAAGCGATGGAATCCACAGTATCTTCCTGGAGCTGAACATGTCCCAACATGTGCCACAGTTCTAAGTACTCCAAGAGCGCATCGAATGCCATGTGTAGGTGTAACGTCATGTACCCAGCTACCAAGAGATATCGCGTCATGAACCATGCGCATCGCCTTGGCGCGAGGCGGGACACAAGCATAGAACGCCGGTGCAAACTCCTGCAACCGTACCCCATCCAACCATCGATCCTCCCAGAACAATGTGTCCTTACCATCTCCTACCGTCACCCTTGTTGGCGCTACGAATAGTGCCAAAGAATCACTGGGAACAGTAATCTGAAACTCCTTCCACGATCGGTCATGATCAACTCGTCATAACCAGACCCAACGTGTCTGCATAGCGACATTCAAGCATCTTAGGCGAGGGATCCCTAGGCCTCCAGCCCACTTTGGTAAACACACCTCATCCCAGGCCACAGAGCAGTTACCACCATTCGCTTGAGCCTTTCCGCACCAGAGGAAGCCTCTTATTATCTTGTTCATGTCTGAAATAGTCTTCATGTGGAGGTCGTGTGCCAACATTGCGTGCAAGGGCACCGAACAAAGTACCGAGAGGACTGATACGAACATATCTATAATTTTTGATTGTTCCATGCTATAATATTATCATTCTTGGATGCTTTTGGGTATTTATTTACCAATTCATATTATTTTTCAGCACTAACCTATTAACCCAGTACCCAGTGCCAGTTGTTATTTTCTACATGTTTTTGACTTTTCAGGTTTACAGTACCAAACGAAGTCCAATTGCCCCGAAACCTTTTTATGATTTTTCTGGACCAAAAGAAGACCTGGAAGCTTCAGGAGGAGACCGAAGACCGCACGAGGGAGGGACCACACAACAAGGCGTGCCCAGGGGGGTGGTCGCGCCCTGATGTGTGGTGGCTCCCCCTGGCGTCTCCCGACGCCCCTCTCTGGCCTATAAATCCTAATAAATCCCAAAAACCCTAGAGAGCCTCCTGAAACACTTTTTCCGCCGTTGCAAGTCTCTGTTCCGTCGTGTGCCCATCTGGAGCCCTGTTCCGGTGCCCTGCTGGAGGGGGGATCGATCACGGAGGGCATCTACATCAACCTTGTTGCTCCCATGGTGATGTGTGAGTAGTTTCCTACAGACCTACGGGTCCGTAGTTAGTACCTAGATGGATATCTCTCTCTCTCTCTTTATCTTCAATACAAAGTTCATCGTATCTTCGCGGTGATCTATTCAATGTAATCACTTTGTTCGGTGCGTTTGTTGGGATCTGATGAATTGCGGGTTTATGTTCAGATTATTCATGAAAAAGATTTGAGTCTTCTCTGATTTCAATTATGATTCTTATTTGCATGATTATTATAGCTTTGTAAATCTCTCCGATCTATTGAAATGGTTTGGCCAACTAGATTGACATTTCTTCAGTGAGAGGGGTGCGTTGTAGTGGGTTCAATCTGGTGGTGCTCCATATCCAAGTGGCAGAAGGAGACAAGGCACGTCCTTGTATTGTTACCACTAAGGATAAAATGATGGGGTTAATTCATATTGATTGAGTTTTCTTTGTCTACATCATGGCATCGTTCTCCAAGCATTACTCTGTTTGTCATGAACTTAATACTTAGAGAGGAAATCATAGAAGCGCTTTCGACATGGAGTAATAGTAATAGGTGCAAGAGTCGGCCTATTTGCTTATGCACGTGATGCCCATATACACATGATCATTGCCGTGAATATCACGTAACTATGCGCTTTTCTATCAATTGCCCAACAGTAATCTGTTTACCGACCGTATGCCTACTACATGAGAGATGCCACTAGAGAAAACTACGCCCCCCGGGTCTATTCACTTAAATATTTACAAAATATTTCAATACCTTGCTGCCATGTATTTACTTTTATTTTATTTTGCAATTTACTTTATTCAACTATCACCTACACACTTTATTTGCTTGCAAATAACGAGTCCAAGGAGATTGACAACCCTCTTACCCGTGTTGGGTGCAAGTGTTTGCTTATTTGTGTGCAGTCACTGAAGATGGGGGTTGTGTGTTACTCCTATTGGTTCGATAACTTTGGTTCTCACTGAGGGAAATAGTTATCTGTACTGTGTTGCATCACCCGTTCCTGTTCACAGAAAACCCAACGTAGATCACAAGTATCAATGACTGGAACATTTTCAAGATGTGAAATCAGGAGAACCCTATAGTGCAGACCTAGTCATAATGGGGGAGTGTCGTGGTTTTGTCACGACAGATGTCCTCGTGAGAGAACTTAGGTGTGAGGCCAGCGAAACTAGGTGGTTGCTTGAACAGGGTTGGTCGGAATCGAGAGACGTGAGTTTTACCCAGGTTCGGCCCCTTCGATTGAGGTAAAAACCTATGTCCTGCTTTGTGTGTATTGATGATGATGATCTCGATTACAAGGGTGCTGCTTCGCTACCTCTAGTCCCGAGGGTGTAAGAGCACATTTATCCATGTGTGGTTTTGGTAATTGATGACACCCCTATGGACTAATGGTTGCCTTGAGTTATATTCAAAGGATTTGTTCGTAGGTACTTCTTGAAGTCCATCTGTTGGTGTCAAGGAGTTTATATGGTGACCAAGGTGGTATTCAAGGTTTTATCCAAAGATTGGTCATGTGAGAGTTGATCTTATTGCAAGCATGTCTTGAAGAAGAAGATTGTGTGAGCATTCATGTTTACCTTCAAGACATCATCTTTATGAAGAGAGAAGTTAAGATACAAGGTTGATCAAGACTAAGTCAAAAAGTGAATCAAGTTGATCAACACACAAAGCGTACAAGATGTATCGAGAGGGATCAAGTGATCCCATGGTGTGGTAAGCATTGTCCATTACGCTTTGTGTACTAACCCATGGTCTACGTGAGAGTTCTTTGTGGGGTTAGGTATATTTCCATGGGCTTGCATCAAGAGGAAGATCCCATACATCCCATGGAAGATGACATCAAGTGGAGATCGTCATCAAGGTTGCGATGTGCAAGATCAAGTGAAGCATCACGGAGAGATCACGCTTGAGGCTTGTCGTTCATTGTGGTGACAATGGACTTGTGAAGATGTGTCGAAGAGTGGCTCACCCATAGTGGAGTATGGGGGAGCAATCAACTAGTCTTCATCAAGCCGGCGCAATCAAGAAAGGTGGTCCATCTTGAGGAAGTCAAGATCGTCATCATCTAGCTCAAGTGGACTATGCGCAAGGCAAAGGTTTGCCCTCGATAGGTTTTCTATTTTACCGGTCTCATGGTGATAGTTTGGAGACCGGGTTATAGGATCGATAGCCGTACTATTAAGGGGGGCTCTCAAGTGAGTAGCTTGATTGTATCGTTCGTTGAGAGCTCAAACCATTGCATTCTTGTCATCATCATCTTTCTTGGTTCTTGGTTGGCTTTTCTCTTTGTGGGTTCTTGATCTTATGGTCAGCTTCATGACAAGCTCAAGTTCATCGAAAATGGAGTCCATATGCATCTTCTATGATGTTTTCGATGTTGGAGGTTTTACCGGTCTTATCCGAGGAAGGGTTCTCACCATTTTCTTATGGGCCTTTTATCATTTGCTTCTTATTGATATTTCTATCAATATTGTGTTATCCCATGTCGTTAGCTTTCCAACAAACTTGGTTTCGTTGAATTCGGAGTCCGTATGCAGAAGTTGTGGCAGTTTTGGTGTTCTTGAAAGGCTGCTGCGGTACTACCGCGGCTTGGAGCGGGTGTAATTTTTTACTACCGCTCTGGAGCCGTGGTAGTACCGCTCTACCGCTCTGGAGCCGCGGTAGTACCGCTCTGGATCGGTAGTACCGCTCTACCGCTCCGGACCAAAATCTCATGTTTTGTCCAGCGGTGGTAGGTACGGATGTATTTTTTTTGTACCGCTCGCAAGCAGTAGTACCGCTACCCTTTGCAGTAGTACCACTATCCCTAGCGGTAGTACCGTGAGGACGAGCGGTAGTACCGCTCCAGCGGTTCTACTGGCCTTTTGCTTCCACGCTGTTGTTTTTCAAAGGGCTTCCACCGCCCTAGCGGTAGTACCGCTCCCATGAGCGGTAGTACCGCTCTGTGCGGGCTGTGAGCATAACGGTTGGATTTTTCCCCACCTATAAAAGGGGGTCTTCTTCCCCATTGAACCTTATCTCTTTAGCTCGTGTTCTTCCCCCATTGTTGACCTTCTTCGAGCTTGCTAACTCTCAATCCCTCCAATGATTCTTGCTAGTTCTTGAGGGAAAGGGGAGAGGAGATCTAGATCCACATTTCCACCAATCACTTTCTCCTCTATGTGAGGGGAACCCCTTGGATCTAGATCTTGGAGTTCTTTGTGTTCTTCTTTGTTCTTCCTCTCATTTTCCTCCCTAGCATTAGTTGCTTTGGTGGGATTTGGGAGAGAAGGACTTGGGCACTTCGTGTGCCCTTGCCATTGCATTTGGTGCATAGGTTTGAGTTCTCCACGGTGATACGTGGAAGTGAAGTTTGAGAAGCTTATTACTCTTGGGTGTTTGAGCACCCTTGAGCTTGTTCCTCTTGGGTGCTTTGGCGCCCTAGACGGTTGGTGGTGCCTCGGAGCTCAATCATTGTGGTGCAAAGCTCCGGGCAAGCTTCGGGGTCTCCAATTAGGTTGTGGAGATTGCCCCGAGCATTTGAGGTCACCTCGGAGCCACAATCCATTGTGGTGAAGCTTCGTGGTGTTGTTGGGAGCCTCCAATTAAGTTGTGGAGTTTGCCCCAACCTTGTTTGTACGGGTTCGGTGACCGCCCTCAAGGGTCCCTTGGTGGAATCACGGCATCTTGCATTGTGCGAGGGCGTGAGGAGATTACGGTGGCCCTAGTGGCTTCTTGGGGAGCATTGTGCCTCCACACCGCTCCGAACGGAGATTAGCATCCGCAAGGGTGTGAACTTTGGGATACATCGTCGTCTCCGCGTGCCTCGGTTATCTCTTACCCCGAGCCCTTTTCTTATGCACTTTAGTTTGTGATAGCCATATTGTTTCTTGTTATATATCTTGCTATCACTTAGTTGTCTATCTTGCTTAGCATAAGTTGTTGGTGCACATAGGTGAGCCTAGTTGTTTTAGGTTTTGTGCTTGACTAATTAAACGATAGTTTTATTCCGCATTTGTTCAAGCCTAAACCGTAATTATTTTAAAGCGCCTATTCACCCCCCTTCTAGGCGACATCCACGTACTTTCAGAGGGTTTCTAATCTGTCTATCTCTAATGGCTTGTACTTGTCCCTTGGGGCGCCTTGCCCCTCCTTATATAAGTTGAAGGGGCCGGCTTACATAGAGTCCTACTAGGACTAGGACTAGTCTCTCTTGAATCCTAATCCAGGTCTTGCTTCCCTTGTGAGGGAATCTTTCTTTTCTTGGGCCTTCTCTATGAGCCAGCCCTCCAGGCCTCTCCATGAGCCACCTTCCGCCGGGGTGCATACTGGGCCTTAGGCCTTGTCGTCCAGGTTGACCCGGTAAACACGATGACCTTATGAGCCGCCAAATGATGGGCCGGGTCATACTCCTGGCCGGGTCAAACCGTGGGGATTATCCCCGACATTAGCCCCTAGGTTAGCTTGAATTTATTCATGGTAAGCTCCTGAAATGATAATAAATATGCTAAGAGACCGGCTTGCTCCCCTGGCTGGCTTACTTCACTGAAGTGGCTCCTCGAAAATCCAGGTCTCTCTTCATATCAACAAGTCGTCTTCACAATCATCTTGCTGGTCCGTGTCCTTTGCGGGAAAATATTGGGAAATAAAATACCCATATGTCGTTGAGTCGGCCTCCAATTCTTTGGCTTGATGAAAATATTGGAGATAAGAAAAACCATATGAAGTTGAGCCGGCTTCCATTGCTTTGGCTTTGATTAAAATATTGGGAATAGAAATTCATCCGTTGTTAAACCACCTCATGGGACGCGGGGATCTTGTTTGGTCATCAGGCGTAGTGGATGCCAACTTAGGATAAAAATATTGCTGATTTATGGATGTAGAACTTGCCAACTTGTGAAGCCGGGTTGCTTATATAGACTTTGCCGGGTCATGATCTTTGATAATGCCAGGTCATGATCGTTGATGCTACCACGTCAAACAACTAGACTCCAGTTGACTTGATAACATTATTGGGAATAAAAAATCCGTGTGATGTTGAGCCGGCTTTCAATTCTTTGGCTAGATAAAATTATTGGAAATAAAAGATCCATCTGATGTTGAGCCGGCTTCTGGGCCTTTCTACGAATTACCTGGAGAAGATGATTTTTGTAAACCTCCACCAAGAAAATGAGATCCTTCCTCAAAATAGACAGCCTGAAGTTGTTCTTTCACATTTTTATCTCCATATTACCTGTAGCCCTCAAGCTCTGAGTTTATCAGTTCATGATGACTTGGTGCTTTGTGTAGAACAATATTTTGACTGTGCAGCCCCCAAGTGCCGGGTTGTCCTGCCTGCAGCAGCCTGGGACTTTTAATTGTCTTATATTTAAAACTTCAGCCAGTGTAGCCCCCAAGGGCCGGGATGTTTTGCCTGCAACAACCTGGGACTTTGAACTTGGTTTTGAATGTTGTAGGTAGATAGCTTTGGAGAAATCTGGGTTTGGCGTCTGACTTGCTAGTTATAAACTGAATGTCTTGTATTTCACATATGTAGCCCCCAAGGGCCGGCTCATCAGTATGTGATGGGTTGGCTCTTCAATTTGGACCTTATAATCTGTTTAAACAGCTGAATACTGTAGCCCCCAAGTGTCGGGTCGCATGCGTGCAGCGACTTGGGACTTTAGAAAAATTGATCGGAGTAGTGTAGCCCCCAAGTGCTGGGTCATTTGCCTGCAGCGACTCGGGACTTATATGCACTGCTCCTTTGAAAAGAAAAACATCATATGATGTAGCCCCCAAGTGTCGGGTCATATGCCTGCAGCGACTTTGGACTGTATGAGAATAATATAATCCATCATAATGCACTTCAGAAGTTCTCTTGAACTAATATTAATCTGATTTGAATGAATCCTTGACCGTGGTTGTAATGCAACCCAATAATTTATTGTCTGTACGAATATCCTGGAATAATGCCTTTGTCCTTGAAATGAAATCCCTGCTCGTGGTTGCAGTGCAACCCAACAAATATATGTTTGAGAAATCCATAAGTGTTGTAGTTTACTACAGAGCACAAGTTGAAAAAATCCAAGAGTCGGTCAATTAGATGACCCGTCATTATATGTGATAGGCCAGCTCAGCAATATGTAATATACCAGCTCAGCAATATGTAATAGACCGACTCTTCAAGAATATTCATTTCTTCTGAGCTGGCTTGGAAAACCCCCCAATGATTTAATACTGGTTATGATAAACCATGATAAAGATCCAGCCATTTTGGCTATCAAAGATTTATTTGTTCCTGCAGAAGTTACGATGTAACCCGGTTTGAAGACCGGCTTTCCGCAACATTAACAAATGCATATATGTATGTATGATTCATTGTGCAATGATGCAATGCAGGATGATGTATGCATATGATAACAGAGTATAAAAATGTCGGCTTTCAAGGCTCGACATAAAGACCGGCTTTCGAGGCTCGAGTCTTGCTTCAATGAAGCGGGTGTGATAACCCATGGTTTATCCTCGCTCTCTGTAAGCTGGCTCTCACGTGACTCAAGCCAGTGTTTTAACCTTGATAAGTTCAGGGTCCAGATGGATTGACTTATCAAGAGTACACGGGGTCACCTGTTCGGAGTAGCATCTTGCAAACAGGCAGGTTTAACCATTATTTGTGGCGTTTTGCTTGGTTAAGAGGGTGAGAAAGCTAAACTCGTTGAGTTGGAAGCCCCCAAGTAAAAAATGTATTGTGGCGTGTTTGCCGGGTCAAGAGGGTGAGAAAGCTAAATTCGGTGAGTTGGAAGCCCCCAAGTGACCTAGGATCATGGAAAAGCTCAGCGTAGGATATACAGGAGACAATGCTACTACTGCAAAACATCTGGGGTCCAGATAAGCCGGCTTTATTCCAGTGATCATAATACGATAATCCAATAAGGCAGGATATCTATGTTTGAAAAACGCATCATGGGAGCTAGTCCTCTTTGGCAACCTTTAATTTTTCGCCAATAAGGCAGGACACCCATGTTTGAACTGCGCATCGTGGCAGCTAGTCCTCTTGGGCGACATTTAATTTTTCGCCAATAAGACAGGACACCCATGTTTAATTGTGCATTGTGGCAGCTAGTCCACTTGGGCGACCTTTAATTTTTTTGCCAATAAGGCAGCAACCCCCGGGACCGGCTTATCTGAGCCTTTTATTGGATGGTATATTGTAATCCCATGAGCTTGAGGAAAGGAAAGCTTTGTGCTGTGCTGCATTGGTGTTTTAAGTCTTTGAGCAGTCAAATGAGCTAAGCTCCTGTGAATGAAACGCCTGTCCCCTGCAATAACCCGGGGTTATTGATTTTTTCAACCCGGTTGAATCTGCCGAGTCATGTCAGTGTAGCCCCCAAGTCTTAAGTCAACTCGAGGAGGCGGCTTGAGAGTCTTCATACTTGGTTGTAGCATAACCCGATGTAGAGTTGACGGCTAAAAGATGAAATTCATTTAATCCAGATGCAATGTGGCGAGTTGATGATCTTCGTGATGGTTATCATATGTCCTTGGCAAATGTCGTTGCCAAATTGAGTTCATATGTCTCTTGACCCATTCTTTGCTATTCTCACTTGGTCCAGATCTCCTGGCTCCTCCATGGCCATTTTTTTCTTTGTTGCTGGCTTTTGAATTGCCGGCTCAATAATGGCTGGCTCAAATTGCAACTCCAGGGATGTTTCCTTCATGGCAAGATCTCCTATTTCTTTGGATATGTTGAAGTAGATCGTATCGCTGGGATAACAGGCCAATGCGTCTATCCATTGAGCAACCTGGTGTGAGTGGAGGCTGACGCTTGTTTTGGCGATGTTGCGTAAGACATGATTCCGAATGTCATTTTTCCTTTGCTCCAATATGGCTGGGGCAGACGGGTCGTGGGGGCGGCTTGCGTGCGTCCGTAGGACGGCTCGAGTGAGCAGGCGCAACACCAGCGTGTTTAATGTAGACCGGACCACGGGGGCGGCGGCTTGAGCGCGTCCATTGGGCGGCTGGTATGGGTGTATGCGGCCCCAACGTGTTGAGGTAGACGTGGAAGTCAGCCGCGACATTCGAAACCGGTTTGCTAGCGCGGATGCGGGAGTTGGCCGCGGCATTGAACCTTGAATCAGCTGCGGCGTTGGAAACCTGCGCGGATGGTGAATCGGCTGTGGCGTTGTAGGCCGGCACGAACGACGAGTCGGCCGTGGTGTTGTAGGCCGACTCGAACGGCGAGTCGGCCGTGGCGTTGTAAGCCGGCGCAGACGTTGAGTCGGGCGCGACATTTGTCAGCCGGCGCAGACGGTGAGTCGGCCATGGTGTTGGAAACTAATGCGGACGTGCGAGTCAGCTGTGGCGTGTTGATGTAGCCTGGACCAATGGGGGCGGCGTCTTGCACGAGTGTCCGTCGAACAATGCGGTTTGCATAGATGATGACGCATGATAATGCTGGCGCAAGCAACATATCCACAGTGTTATGTCACTTTTGTAGTGAACAATTGTCCTGCAATTAAAAATATTGCAGACTCAGTAATTGTTCACAAAGAAAATAATACTATGTATTAATAAAACAGGACAGATTGATATCACCTGATTTATTTGGACGACGGATGATCCATGTGCAATGTCCATCGAGATGTCCAATTAATTAGACTCGCCCTGGTAATTGTAGATCGATCCACGTTGATAGCCAAAACATCGGACGACGGATTGCCTGTACGGTAGTCAGGCAAGCCGGCGCGCCGTTGACGCTGGTATAATCTCCGCGGGGCGACCTTGGTGAAGCCGAAGATGTGGCGGTCGCGTTGAATCCAAATTGTACGCGACAACGTTGAGGTGGACCGAGTCCTGCTGACCCGGCAGCCAGATCGTCGAATCACACCATGTACATGCTCCATCATGTGCGTACAAACTGACCCCTAACCTGCCAGCTTGGCTTTTTTTATTGTTTCTTCGCCTCAGACCACCAGCTCAGATGAGGTGGGGTGTCAACCAGCTCAGGGCGAAACGAAGGCATGCGAGGCGGAGGCACGGGGCCGAGCCGTCCGGCCGGGGCAGAGGCAGGCGGAGCTACACCGGCGCGCGGGGCGCGCGACTGCTCGGAGACGGGCGCAGGGCCATAGCGCCGAGGCGCGGTAGAAGCAAGGCCACAACGGCGAGGCGCAGAGCGAGGCCGCGGCGGGGAAGGTGCGGCTGCCCCCCTATGAGGTCTTTCTCGATGAAGTGGTCGTCAAGACGGACGAGCTCATGCGGCTCGAACCAGCCATAGCTGCTGTCGCCGAAGAAGGCGACGAGGATGAGGCCGCGGCGGGGAAGGTGTGGCTGCCCCCTATGAGGTCTTTCTCGACGAAGTGGTCCTCGAGACGGACGAGCTCATGCGGCTCGTACCAGCCGTAGCTGCTGTCGCCGAAGAAGGCGACGAGGATGAGGCCATGGCGGTGGCCGCGGTGCAGCTCCAGGTCATCGGAGAGGGTGAGGCTGTGGCGTAGGCGAGCAAGCGCAGCTAGGCGCGGAGACCCTGGTGGCAGAGCGGAGCTGGCGACGGTGGCAGCAGCAGGAGCCTGGCGCGCGGGGGCCCTGGTGACGGAAAGACGTAGTAGCAATCAAACACGGCCTTCACTGTTTTAAAGAACGGGGTTGGTCAGAATCGAGAGACGCAAGTTTTACCCAGGTTCGTGCCCTCCGATGGAGGTAAAAACCTACGTCCTGCTTTGTGTGTATTGATGATGATGACCTCGATTACAAGGGTGCTGTTTCGCTACATCTAGTCCCGAGGGTTTCTAATCTATCTATCTCTAATGACTTGTACTTGTCCCTTGGGGCGCCTTGCCCCTCCTTATATAAGTTGAAGGGACCGACTTACATATAGAGTCCTACTATGACTAGGACTAGTCTCTCTTGAATCCTAATCCGGGTCTTGCTTCCCTTGTGAGGGTATCTTCCTCTTCTTGGGCCTTCTTTGTAAGCCGGCCCTCCGGGCTTCTCCATGAGCCGCCTTCCGCCGGGGTGCACACTGGGCCTTAGGCCTTGTCGTCCAAGTTGACCCGGTAAACACGATGACCTTACGAGCCGCCTAATGATGGGCCAGGCCATACTCCTGGCCGGGTCAAACCGTGGGGATTATCCCTGACAGGGAGGAAATGCGATCAAGGACATTAAGTAACTACACCCTCGGAAGCCATGGTTTTGTTGGGAAGAAGCCCGTGTGGGACATGCAAGATGTTGTACTTGTAGCAAAGGACATCCCAAACTACTTCAAGTAATTCAAGGACCCCCTTGAATATAACTATGTCAGGGCCGGGTACCATTATGATCATAAGAGAGTGGAATTTTCCGTGAAGCACCAAACAAGGAGACTAGAAAAAGAACTGGCAAAGCAGTGTGCAGAACCTCAGAGCTCGCAAGGCTCCACGATCAGGTGGAACGCTCCTCTTAACCGGTCGATTAACGTTACCCTTGGCAAGGAGCCATCAGCGGCGCCGACTGGTGGCCGTGTGAACGGCGCTGGTTGCGGTGCCAAATTGGACTATCATTATCCTGAAGACCACGAACTGCAACGGCAAAAAAGGAGAGCAAACAAGCGGAGCATCCGACAGAAAATACTGGCGGCTACAGCCGCAGCCATAGCCAACATCGAAGAACGCATCAACATGTAAAGCCAAGCCCATGCCCAAGCCATGATACCTTTAATAATCGAGAGCGTGAAGAATTGGATCAGAACGACATTGTCATCCAACCTTCGCCCGAGGATAGCAGCCCGTCTGTCTCTTTCATTGGCAAATCGTCGCCAATGGCTGTTCTCAACGCTCTTACGGAAAACACTCCGTGCGGTCTCTTAGCATGTGTGAGTGGTGAGCTGTTTAAAGTTGTTATTGGCTCGACCATTCGCCCCAAAGATACCATGATACACGGAGTGCCAATGCCTGAGGGGGTCTTCAAAGTTGAGTTGTCTATTGTCATACGTGGTTTTGAAGATATTGCTCATCTGATACAACCTTCGGGTGTGGATAGCGAGTTGACCCTTCCAGGATCTTTAGGTTGGCAAATGCAGTGGCCGAAGAATCAAATCCGGCAAGGAAACGTCCAAATCTCACCAACCTCACAAGAGATGAACAATGACAACACGTGTGGACGACATCTCCTTTGGGTCAGATTCAATCTGAAGTTTGTAACAACGATAATGTGTATGTCGGTGAGGAAAACGACAATGTGCACGGCGGTGAGGACCATGATGATGTGGATGTTGGCGTTGAGGACCATGACAATGGGGATGTCAGCGATGAGGACAACTACAATGTGTATGTCGATGGTGAGGACAATCTACTTGTCAATCGATACTTCGTGATTGAAGAATATCAGAAATCGGCTTCGTGATGAGTGATATTTTTACACTCATTTCACCCTTGTTTAAACCACAATATTTCACTTAAAGAGAAATATTCGCTCTGTAATGTTTTTCCACGGGAAATGGGGTAAAAAGGGAAGAAATCGCGTGGAGAAATGGAAAGGAAGGAAATGGAGGAAGAGAGAATCAACATGAAGCGTCTGTACGGAAATAGAGCAAAAGACGGCGTTGTTGGAAATATGCCCTGGAGGCAATAATAAAGTGGTTATTATTATATTTCCTTGTTCATGACAATCGTTTATTATCCATGCTATAATTGTATTGATTGGAAACTCAATTGCATGTGTGGATACATAGACAACACTGGGTCCCTAGTATGCCTCTAGTAGACTAGCTCGTTGATCAAAGATGGTCAAGGTTTCCTAGACATAGACATGAGATGTCATTTGATAACGGGATCACATCATTAGGAGAATGATGTGATGGACAAGACCCAAACTATGAACGTAGCATATGATCGTGTCAGTTTATTGCTATAGTTTTCTGCATGCCAAGTATCTGTTCCTATAACCATGAGATGATGTAACTCACTGACACCGGAGGAATACCTTGTGTGTATCAAACGTCGCAACTTAACTGGGTGACTATAAAGATGCTCTACAGGTATCTCCGAGGGTGTCTGTTGAGTGGGCATGGATCAAGACTGGGATTTGTTACTCCGTGTGACGGAGAGGTATCTCAGGGCCCACTCGGTAATACAACATCACAATAAGCCTTGCAAGCAAAGTGACTAAAGAGTTAGCCACGGGATCTTGTATTACGAAACGAGCAAAGAGACTTGCCGGTAACGAGATTGAACTAGGTATAGAGATACCGACGTTCGAATCTTGAGCAAGTAACATACTGAAGAACAAAGGGAACAACATACGTGATTAACTGAATCCTTGACATAGAGGTTCAACTAATAAAGATCTTCGTAGAATATGTAGGAACCAATATGGGCATCCAGGTCCCGCTATTGGTTATTGACCGTAGAGGTGTCTCGGTCATGTCTACATAGTTCTCAAACCCACAGGGTCTACACACTTAACATTCGGTGACGTTTCGGTAGTATTGAGATATATGTGTTGGTGACCGAAGGTTGTTCGGAGTCCCGGATGTCACGAGGAGCTCCGGAATGGTCCGGAAGTAAAGATTTATATATAGGAAGTTGGTACACTAGTAGAAAACAGGGCATTAGTCCCGGTTCCCGAGGGCCTTTAGTCCCGGTTTTGCAACCGGGACAAAACGATCGGGACTAATGCCCATCATTTTTAGTCCCGATTGGCTTACGAACCGGGACTAATAGAGCTCCACGTGGCCGCCCTGGGGCGGCCAGGCAGGAGGACCTTTAGTCCCGGTTGGTAACACCGACCGGGACTAAATGGCAGCCACGCGTCAGCACCTGCCAGGTGCTTGGTTTTTTTTTGAAAGGAGGGGTTTAGGGGTTTTCCTATTGTGTTTCCCCCCTTTTATTTTTGTGTTTACCATTTTTATTTTACGTTTTTCATTCAACTCGACGCTAGCTACTACATATAGCACTGAAGGAACCATTACACAACATCGTCATGATCAATATATAGAGAGAAGTGACCTCTCTTTCTCCGTGCTTGGTCGAACAATATGCAACAAGTTTTCGTAAATCTATTCGACGCTATTACATATAGTACATGTTCATGCATATATACAATATAACATCTCTTACGATCCTAACATCTATTACCAACATAGCAATCGAGATCCTGATGGCATTCTCTGTCTTTAGGTATGACATGCTCAACAAAGAATCCCGCCAATTCCTCTTGAATTGCTCGTACCCGATCAGTTGGTAGGAGTTCGTCCCGCATCTGCCAGATCTAATTTAAAGAAGGGGGTCAATAAAACTCAACACAATTGATGGTAATAAAATAAAATTGTGAATATTGTTTACGTACTTCAAATTGTTCGTCAGGTATGCCCCGGCCCCGCTCAGTGGTCAAGTGGCAAATGAACTCGCAAACGTAGTAAGCACATAAATTAGTCCCAGATGCCTGCCACAAGCACTTTACGAGAATAGAGTTTAATCAAAATGATAATCAAGCATGATAATGGTATTGAAACTAGAATCAATGAGAGATGCACGGTACTAGAGTAGTACTTACTTTGGGGTGTAAAAATTGCAGCTCTTTTTTCCATTTGACACCCTTAACCTGTTTGGTGAACTTTTTCCAAACCCTGCCCGACAAAGAAAATGATTACTTGATATCAGGAAATGAACGAAAGTTGCCGATATGGTGCGATAATGATTGAACTTACTTCTGAAGCATTTGACGCATGCCCATCCAGTCCTTAGGGTCTTTACGTCTCGAGTCCAAGACAGTTACTTTTCCCTCTTCAAGCTGAATGTCTAGCAGAATAAAGTGGAAAGTACGCACACATAACTCATTAATTGGACTTAACCTCGAGTAAGCGAAACAGAATGTGCACAAGATAGTAACACTCACTTGAAGTTGTAAGGAAATAGTATTTCCTTTCTGGTTTGTTGTGCAAGTAATGCATCTAGCAAATTTTTCTCTATATCAGCGAAATTCTTTTAACGTATGTTCATTTATGAAATTTGGGTCAATGAACCCAATGTCATAGATTTGTAGTTGTTTGCATTCGAGGATCTTCATTCTGCATAATATAGTGTGAGGATAATTAATACATGCAATGAACGAGCTGAGCTAGAGACTTAATTACAGAAAAAAATACTTACAGACAATAGGAACTGACGATAGTTTAGTTGAGCTCCTTTTGGTTGTATAACTGAAAATTTTCTTCAAATTCAATGAACAACATCTGCTTTCCATTGAAGAAGTGCTCATTTTTTATTCCCACCAAGATATTGTTGTTCCCCTCCTTGCAGGCTTCCAAGTACCATTCATGCAAATGTCGCATCCTCGTTGTTAGACCCTTGAGCTCCTCACGTGTGACGAGAAGCTTCCCTTGCTCGTATCTTAAGGATGGTACTACCTCAGCCGTTTCGAACTGTACCGAATCGGGTAAGTAATCATCAGCAATGATAGCAAGACCATCGGCCGCTTTCTCTGGATCATTAGCGATATCGGTAACCACCTTGAGCAGAGGGCACGATTGCAGTTCTTGTTCGCCGAGCTGGGGAATTGTTTTCCCACTTCTTGAGCCACTTCTACTTAATCTTCACGACCGCCTCGCTTGATCATATTTCTTTTGAATACATCGGTCATAGTTTGATGGCGGCGGAGGCGGTGGTGGTCGCCTAAGGGCATCCAGAGTTCGCTTCGCTTTCACCGGATCTATTTTCTCCTCTTCAGGTGGGCGTTTCAGTGCGAGCTGACGTTTCACATCGGCATCCACGATCTCGTTGAGTTCCTCCTCGGACCTTTCGTAGGGTAACTTGGGAAGAGGCTTGAGGCTTGGGCCGTATCTGAATCTCCTCTGTTTCGTACTTCTGCTAGCCGCCGGAGCGGCGGCGCCTCTTTTCCGCTGTTGCTTAGGCGGCGGAGGAGGCGGAGTCCGATGACGCGGCGG
Source organism: Elymus sibiricus (assembly GCA_039707655.1). Taxonomy (NCBI): domain Eukaryota; kingdom Viridiplantae; phylum Streptophyta; class Magnoliopsida; order Poales; family Poaceae; genus Elymus; species Elymus sibiricus. The sequence goes on along the minus strand of CM077665.1, from coordinate 39,833,421 downwards.
AGACAGCTGAGGCGGAGGAGGATTCTGCTGAGGGGCCTCCTCCGATGGAGTCTGCTGAGGCGGCGGAGATGGCTGACGCGCCGGAGACGGCTGACGCGCCGGAGACGGCTGACGCGCCGGAGACGACTCGGGCAGCGGAGACGGCTGTCGACGCACCGGAGACGGTTGACGCACCGGAGACGGCTGACGCACCGGAGACGACTCAGGCACCGGGGCCTCCTCCGCCTGAGTCTGCTGAGGCGGCATCCAGTATGGAAGTGATGACCCACAAGTATAGGGGATCTGTCGTAGTCCTTTCGATAAGTAAGTGTGTCGAACCCAACGAGGAGCAGAAGGAAATGACAAGCGGTTTTCAGTAAGGTATTCTCTGCAAGCACTGAAATTATCGGTAACAGATAGTTTTGCGATAAGATAATTCGTAACGGATAGCAAGTAACAAATGTAACAAAGGTACAGCAAGGTGGCCCAATCCTTTTTGTAACAAAGGACAAGCCTGGACAAACTCTTATATAATGCAAAGCGCTCCTGAGGACACATGGGAATTTCTGTCAAGCTAGTTTTCATCATGCTCATATGATTCGCGTTCGTTACTTTGATAATTTGATATGTGGGTGGACCGGTGCTTTTGTGCTGCCCTTACTTGGACAATCCTCCCACTTATGATTAACCTCTCTCGCAAGCATCCGCAACTACGAAATAAGAATTAAGATAAATCTAACCATAGCTTGAAACATATGGATCCAAATCAGCCCCTTACGAAGCAACGCATAAACTAGGGTTTAAGCTTGTGTCACTCTAGCAACCCATCATCTACTTATTACTTCCCAATGCCTTCCTCTAGGCCCAAATAATGGTGAAGTATCATGTAGTCGACGTTCACATAACACCACTAGAGGAGAGACAACATACATCTCATCAAAATATCGAACGAATACCAAATTCACATGATTACTTATAACAAGACTTATCCCATGTCCTCAGGAACAAACAAAACTACTCACAAAGCATGTTCATGTTCATAATCAGAGGAGTATTAATTATCATTAAGGATCTGAACATATGATCTTCCACCAAGTAAACCAACTAGCATCAACTACAAGGAGTAATCAACACTACTAGCAACCCATAGGTACCAATCTGAGGTTTTGAGACAAAGATCGGATACAAGAGATGAACTAGGGTTTGGAGAGGAGATGGTGCTGGGAAGATGTTGATGGAGATTGACTTCCTCTCGATGAGAGGATCGTTGGTGATGACAATGGCTTCGATTTCCCCCTCTGGGAGGGAAGTTTCCCCGGCAGAACAGCTCCACCGGAGCCCTAGATTGGTTCTGTCCAAGTTCCGCCTCGAGACGGCGGCGCTTCGTCCCGAAAGCTCCCTTATGATTTTTTACAGGTCAAAACCCTCCATATAGCAGAAGATAGGCACCGGAGGCCTGCCAGGGAGCCCACAAGCCACAGGGGCGCGCCTAGGGGGGTAGGGTGCGCCCCCCTGGCTTGTGACTCCCTGGTGGGTCCCCTCTGGTATTTCTTTCGCCCAATATTTTTTACATATTCCAAAATAATTCTCCGTAGATTTTCAGGACTTTTGGAGTTGTGCAGAATAGGTATCTCAGATTTGCTCCTTTTCCAGTCCAGAATTCCAGCTGCCGGCATTCTCCCTCTTCATGTAAACCTTGTAAAATAAGAGAGAAAAGGCATAAGTATTGTACCATAATGTGTAATAACATCCCATAATGCAATAAAGATCAGTATAAAAGCATGATGCAAAATGGACGTATCAACTCCCCCAAGCTTAGACCTCGCTTGTCCTCAAGCGAAAGCCGAAATCGATAAATATGCCCACATGTTTACAGATAGAGGTGTCGATAAAATAAAATACGGACATGATGAAGGCATCATGGTTATCTTTAGAACATCAACATATATAGACATATAATTTCTTATGCTAGAGTAACAATTCATTCACAAGGTGAAGTATGAATCAAGAACTCTATTGAGAACCAACAAACTATGATCTCAGTCATTGAAGCAATTCCAATTTATCATAACATAGGAAAGAGTCAATATAAGGGCTTGTAAAGCAAATCCACATACTCAATCATCTTTTAGTCTTTCATAATTGCTAACACTCATGCAGTACCTATGAGGTTAAAGCTTCAATCGGACACAGAGGAAGATAGGGGCTTATAGTATTGCCTCCCAACTATTTACCTCAAGGGTAATGTCAACAGAAATAACTCATGCTCACCCACATCCGAGTGGATATATGTGTCTAGATCATTCCCCAACACATGACGCTTGCCAAGAGATAAAGGCGAAATAAAGGAAGTGGTGAAGATCACCATGACTCTTGCATAAAGGTAAGTACTAGAAAGTAAAGGTAACAGATAGGCCCTTCGCAGAGGGAAGCAGAGGTTGTCATGCGCTTTTATAGTTGGATGCGCAATCCCTTAATGCAAAGGAACGTCACTTTATATTGCCCCTTGTGATAAAGAACTTTATTATGCAGTATGTCGCTTTTATTTCTTCCATATCACAAGTTCATATAAAGTTTATTTTCCTCACACTAATAGATCACACATATTTAGAGAGCAATTTTTATTGCTTGCACCGATGACAACTTACTTGAGGGATCTTACTCAATCCATAGGTAGGTATGGTGGACTCTCATGGCAAATCTGGGTTAAGGGTGTTTGGATGCACAAGTAGTATCTCTACTTGGTGCGGAAGTTTTGGCTAATATGGGGTGGAAGCAAGCGTCACATGTTAAAGGATCTATAACCATATAACTTCTATTCGGAAATAAGCAAACATAACCCATCATGTTGTCTTCCTTGTCCAACATCAACTTCTTAACATATAATATTTTAATGAATGCTCACAATCATAAAGGATGTCCAAGATGATATATTCATATGTGAACCTCTCTTTCTTTATTACTTCCTTTTAATTGCAACAATGACCAATGGCTTTGTTTGTCAACTCACAACAAAATTTCAATCGATATACCTCTTATATGTGAAGTCATCACCCCCCCATAAGATCATCATATATACTCTTTGCTTTTATTCTATACTTCTTTCTATTTCTTTCTCTCAAGATCATAGCAAGCAAGCAAAGCCCTAAACTCAAAACTACTCTTTATTATATAACTCTCGGACTTGCTTACATAGGGGGAACATAAAGCAAAACTCAAAACTAGATCACACTAAAGACTTTATTGTACTAGATCAAGATATAACCAAAAGGATCAAACTAAGAAAAATGATAAAAGTAAAAGATGTGATGGTGATACGATACCGGGGCACCTCCCCCAAGCTTGGCACAAGCCAAGGGGAGTGCCCATACCCATGTGTTTAGTTGTCTTTCTTCGGAGGTGGCGATGTTGGAGTTGTTGATGAGGTTGGAAGCTTGTCTAGTTTCCTCTTAAGCATAAAATTATGTTCCCTCATATCGTCTACTTCCTGCTTGAGCTTCAATATCCTTTGACATAGTTCTTGCTTGCTCTCCTGCAGAAAACGAGAAGGGATAAATAGAACCTTGGGTTTTCTCCTTGTGTTTGGGAGGCTCGATTTCCTGAACTCCACGTGCATATCTCCTGGTCGAGGCAGGGGGATCTCCTCTTCATCCGAGCTTTCTTCCTCATACTTGCCTTCTAGTTCCTCCTCCAAGAACAATCCATAAGGGTCTAAGTCCCCATAGAGCTTGGGATTGGCAAGATAATGCGATACATAGCTCTCCCCATCGGAATCTTGGGACGACATCTTGCTCTAAATCTGTTGCAGAAACAACTCAAAACGAAAACAGGAGGTATTGTCGTGTTACGAAGGTCAAAACCTTCGGGAGATTATATAATGAATTTTTACCGACCCGAAGGAGTATACCACAAGAAAACAGAGTCCGGAGGGTACACGGGGTGGCCACAAGCCACAGGGGCGCGCCCCCCTGGCTTGTCGCCTCCTCGTGCACTCTTCCGACTACTTTAGATTTTCCTAATTTTTTAAATATTCCAAAATGGAGGAAAATTGTTGTTAGAAAAGTTTTGGAGTCGGTTTGCTTACCGTACCACATGCCAATTCCTTTTCGGGGTCTGAAACGTTCTGGTAGGTCTCCCTAATGTACTCCTCCGGAGTCATGGTATTGATAATATTGGTTTCAACATTTATGGGAGTACCTGAGATATAATGTTTGATTCTTTGCCCGTTCACCACCTTAGGATTTGTGCCTTCGGCGTTGTTGATTTTGATGGCACCGGAACGATATACTTCCTCGATAATGTAAGGCCCTTCCCATTTAGAGAGAAGTTTTCCTGCAAAAAATCTTAAAGGAGAATTGTATAACAAGACATGGTCATCTACATTGAATTCACGCTTTTGTATCCTTTTATCATGCCATCTTTTGACTTTTTCTTTAAACAACTTGGCATTCTCATAGGCATGGGTTCTCCATTCAAGAAGTGAGCTAATGTCAAATAACCTCTTCTCACCAGCAAGTATGAAATCATAGTTGAGCTCTTTAATTGCCCAATAAGCTTTATGTTCTAGCTCTAGAGGTAAGTGACATGCTTTACCATAAACCATCTTATACGGAGACATACCCATAGGGTTTTTATAAGCAGTTCTATAAGCCCATAATGCATCATCAAGTTTCTTAGACCAATTCTTTCTGGATCTATTAACAGTCTTCTGCAAGATCAATTTAATTTCTCTATTGCTCAATTCTACTTGACCACTAGACTGAGGGTGATAAGGGGATGCAATTCTATGATTAACATCATACTTAGCAAGCAATTTACGAAAAGCACCATGAATAAAGTGTGAACCACCATCAGTCATTAAATATCTAGGGACTCCAAATCTAGGGAAAATAACTTCTTTAAGCCTTTTAATAGAAATGTTATGATCAGCGCTACTAGTTGGAATAGCTTCTACCCACTTAGTAACATAATCAATAGCAACTAGAATATGAGTGTACCCGTTAGACTGTGGAAAAGGTCCCATATAATCAAAACCCCAAACATCAAATGGTTCAATAACAAGAGAGTAATTCATAGGCATTTCCTGACGTCTACTAATATTACCAATTCTTTGACATTCGTCACAAGACAAGACAAACTTACGAGCATCCTTGAAGAGAGTAGGCCAATAAAAACCAGATTGTAGTACCTTATGTGCAGTTCTATCTCCAGCGTGGTGTCCTCCGTAGGCCTCGGAATGACACTTGTGAAGGATCTATTCCTGTTCATGCTCAGGCACACAACGTCTAATAACACCATCTACTCCTTCTTTATAAAGGTGTGGGTCATCCCAAAAGTAATGTCTTAAATCATAAAAGAACTTTTTCTTTTGTTGGTATGTGAAACTAGGTGGTATAAATTTAGCAACAGTGTAATTAGCATAATCAGCATACCAAGGAGCATTGCGCGAAGCATTTATGACAGCTAATTGTTCATCAGGAAAGCTATCATCAATAGGTAGTGGGTCATCAAGAACATTCACTAATCTAGACAAGTTATCTGCTACGGGGTTATCAGCACCCTTTCTATCAATAATATGCAAATCAAATTCTTGTAGCAGAAGAACCCATCTAATAAGTCTAGGTTTAGCATCTTTCTTTTCCATAAGGTACTTGATAGCAGCATGATCAGTGTGAACAGTTACTTTGGAATCAACAATATAAGGTCTGAACTTATCACAAGCAAACACAACTGCTAAAAATTCCTTTTCAGTGGTAGCATAGTTTCTTTGAGCACTGTCTAGAGTTCTACTAGCATAATGGATAACATTTAATTTCTTATCAACTCTTTGTCCTACAACAGCACCAACGGCATAATCACTAGCATCACACATAATTTCAAAGATAGGTTCCAATCAGGTGGTTGAACAACAGGTGTAGAAATCAAGGCTTTCTTAAGAATTTCAAATGCTTCTACACAATCATCATCAAAAACAAATGGAACATCTTTATGCAAAAGATTAGTGAGAGGCCTAGAAATCTTAGAGAAGTCTTTAATAAACCTCCTAAAGAAACCAGCATGACCAAGGAAACTTCTTATACCTCTGATATCCGTGGGACACAGCATTTTTTCAATAGCATCAACTTTAGCTTGATCCACCTCAATACCTCTTTCGGAGATTTTGTGCCCCAAGACAATACCTTCATTAACCATAAAGTGGCACTTTTCCCAATTCAAGACAAGATTAGTTTCTTCGCATCTCTACAAAACTCGATCAAGGTTGCTCAAGCAATCATCAAAAGAAGTTCCGTAAACGGAAAAATCGTCCATGAAAACCTCAACAATCTTTTCACAAAAGTCAGAGAATATAGCCATCATAGATCTTTGAAAGGTAGCAGGTGCATTGCATAAACCAAAAGGCATACGTCTATAAGCAAAGGTACCGAAAGGACAAGTAAAAGTGGTCTTTTCTTGATCCTCTTTTGACACAGGTATTTGAGAGAAACCAGAATAACCATCTAGAAAGCAAAAGTGTGTGTGTTTGGATAGTCTTTCTAGCATTTGATCAATAAAAGGTAGAGGGTAATGATCTTTCCTAGTAGCTTTATTTAATTTCCTAAAATCAATTACCATTCTATATCCTGTAACAATTCTTTGCGGGATCAATTCATTTTTATCATTAGGAACAACGGTAATACCTCCCTTCTTAGGGACACAATGAACGGGACTAACCCATCTACTATCAGCAATAGGATAAATTATACCTGCCTCTAGAAGCTTTAGTATTTCATTTCTTACCACTTCTTTCATTTTAGGATTTAACCATCGTTGGTGATCAACAACTGGTTTAGCATCAGGCTCCATATTAATTTTATGCTGACATAGAATGGGACTAATGCCCTTAAGATCATCAAGAGTATATCCAATAGCAGCACAGTGCTTCCTCAAAGTTTTCAATAATCTCTTTTCTTCATGCTCTGAAAGGTTAGCACTAATAATAACAGGATATATCTCATTTTCATCAAGATAAGCGTATTTCAGAGTATCAGGTAATAAGCTCAAACACGGGATCACCCTTGGGTTGAGGAGGATCCCCAAGTATTTCAACAGGCAGGTTGTGTTTCAAAATAGGCTGCTGATCAAAGAAAATCTTATCTATTTCATTCCTTTCATTCATATGCATATCATTTTCATGGTCTAGCAAATATTGTTCTAAGGGATCAGTAGGAGGCACAGCAATAGAAGCAAGACCAATAATTTCATCCTTACTAGGCAATTTCTTATCATGGGGTTGTCTACGAAATTTAGAGAAATTGAACTCATGAGACACATCCCCAAAACTTACAGTAACAGTTTCTTTTTCACAATCTATCCTAGCATTAGCAGTATTCAAGAAAGGTCTACCAAATATGATGGGACAAAAATCATCTTGTGGGGAACCAAGAACAAGAAAATCAGTATGATACTTTATTTTCCGACACAAGACTTCAACATCTCTAACAATCCCAACTGGTGCTATAGTATCTCTATTAGCAAGCTTAATAGTAACATCAATTTCTTCTAACTTAGCTGGTGCAATATCATTCATAATTTCTTGGTATAAGGTAAAGGGAATTGCGCTCACACTAGCACCCACATCACATAAGCCATGATAACAATGATCTCCTATTTTAACAGAAATAATAGGCACGCCAACAATAGGTCTATGTTTACCTTTAGTATCAGGTCTAGCAATTCTAGCAGCTTCATCACAGAAATGAATAACATGACAATCAATATTATCAACCAAGAGATCTTTAACCATAGCAATACTAGGTTCAACTTTAATTTTTTCAGGGGGCGTAGGTGTTCTAGTACAACTCTTACGAACCACAGTTGAAGCTTTAGCATGTTCCTTTATTCTAACAGTGAAGGGCAGTTTCTCAATATAAGCAGTAGGAATAATAGGATCATCATTATAAATAATAGTTTCTTCTTCAACTTTAATAGGTTCAACTACTTTAACTTCAATGGGAGGATGATATTTAAACCACTTCTCCTTAGGGAGATCAACATGAGTAGCAAAAGATTCACAGAAAGAAGCTACTATCTCAGAGTCAAGTCCATATTTAGTGCTAAAATCACGAAAAGCATTGGTGTCTATAAAGGATTTAACACAATCGAACTTAAGGGTTATACCTGACTCCTTACCTTCGTCGAGTTCCCAATCCTTAGAGTTGCGTTTAATTCTTTCCAATAAGTCCCATTTGAATTCAATATCTTTCTTCATAAAGGAACCAGCACAAGAAGTATCGAGCATGGATTGATCATTACGAGAAAGCCGAGCATAAAAATTCTGAATAATAATTTCTCTCGGGAGCTCATGATTGGTGCATGAATATAACATTGACTTAAGCCTCCCCCAATCTTGAGCGATTCTTTCTCCTTCACGGGGCCAAAAATTATAAATATAATTCCGATCACGATGAACCAGATGCATAGGATAAAACTTCTGGTGAAATTCCAATTTCAATCGGTTGTAGTTCCATGATCCAATATCATCGCATAGCCTATACCATGTCAATGCCTTCTCCTTCAAAGATAAAGGAAAGACATTCTTCTTGACATCATCCTCGGGCAAACCTGCAAGCTTAAATAATCCACAAACTTCATCCACATAGATTAGATGCAAATCAGGATGTAGTGTTCCATCTCCTGCATAAGGATTAGCTAGCAGTTTCTCTATCATACCCGAAGGAATTTCATAATAAATATTTTAAGTAGGTGCAGTAGGTTGAGGGGCATCTCTTTGTGCTTCCGGTCGAGGTGAAGATACTCCGAACAAACCCCTCAAAGGATTATTTTCCATAGTAACAAGTGACAGTAAATTTCAGCACACTATATAAATTTTTCCTTACCAAGTTCCACTCACCAAAGGCGCTTCACTCCCCGGCAACAGCGCCAGAAAAGAGTCTTGATGACCCACAAGTATAGGGGATCTATCGTAGTCCTTTCGCTAAGTAAGAGTGTCGAACCCAACGAGGAGCAGAAGGAAATGACAAGCGGTTTTCAGTAAGGTATTCTCTGCAAGCACTGAAATTATCGGTAACAAATAGTTTTGTGATAAGATAATTCGTAACGGATAGCAAGTAACAAATGTAACAAAGGTGCAGCAAGGTGGCCCAATCCTTTTTGTAACAAAGGACAAGCCTGGAAAAACTCTTATATAAAGCAAAGCGCTTCCGAGGACACATGGGAATTTCTGTCAAGCTAGTTTTCATCATGCTCATATGATTTGCGTTCGTTACTTTGATAATTTGATATGTGGGTGGACCGGTGCTTGGATGCTGCCCTTACTTGGACAAGCCTCCCACTTATGATTAACCTCTCTCGCAAGCATCCGCAACTACGAAAGAAGAATTAAGATAAATCTAACCATAGCATGAAACATATGGATCCAAATCAGCCCCTTACGAAGCAACGCATAAACTAGGGTTTAAGCTTCTGTCACTCTAGCAACCCATCATCTACTTATTACTTCCCAATGCCTTCCTCTAGGCCCAAATAATGGTGAAGTGTCATGTAGTCGACGTTCACATAACACCACTAGAGGAGAGACAACATACATCTCATCAAAATATCGAACGAATACCAAATTCACATGATTACTTATAACAAGACTTATCCCATGTCCTCAGGAACAAACGTAACTACTCACAAAGCATGTTCATGTTCATAATCAGAGGAGTATTAATTATCATTAAGGATCTGAACATATGATCTTCCACCAAGGAAACCAACTAGCATCAACTACAAGGAGTAATCAACACTACTAGCAACCCACAGGTACCAATCTGAGGTTTTGAGACAAAGATCGGATACAAGAGATGAACTAGGGTTTGGAGAGGAGATGGTGCTGGTGAAGATGTTGATGGAGATTGACCCCCTCTCGATGAGAGGATCGTTGGTGATGACGATGGCTTCGATTTCCCCCTCCGGGAGGGAAGTTTCCTCGGCAGAACAGCTCCGCAGGAGCCCTAGATTGGTTCTGTCCAAGTTCCGCCTCGAGACGGCGGCGCTTCGTCCCGAAAGCTCCCATATGATTTTTTCCAGGTCAAAACCCTCCATATAGCAGAAGATGGGCACCGGAGGCCTGCCAGGGGGCCCACAAGCCACAGGGGCGCGCCCAGGGGGTAGGGCGCGCCCCCCTGGCTTGTGACTCCCTGGTGGGTCCCCTCTGGTATTTCTTTCACCCAATATTTTTTATATATTCCAATATAATTCTCCGTAGATTTTCAGGACTTTTGGAGTTGTGCAGAATAGGTATCTCTGATTTGCTCCTTTTCCAGTCCAGAATTCTAGCTGCCGGCATTCTCCCTATTCATGTAAACCTTGTAAGATAAGAGAGAAAAGGCATAAGTATTGTACCATAATGTGTAATAACAGCCCATAATGCAATAAAGATCAATATAAAAGCATGATGCAAAATGGACGTATCAGGAAGAACGATGTGTTCCTTTCTCCATAGACAGGTAGTCCTTAAGGCATATCGAAGAAGAAGCTCCCCTTCGCCTGTAGCGTACTCAAGCTCCAGCGCATCAAATCCGTCCATTATTTCATCCACCCCGACAATAGCAAAGCCAGCTGGAACCGGAGTGCAATGGAAAGTTGCATCAAGTCGAGGAGGTAAGACATAGCCGACCGCTGCCTTAAAGGTCAGGTTATGACATTTCGCCATTAGCACACAATGTTCATTATGTGTGATACCATCCACGTGGTAGCGAGGAGCCGTGCTATCAGGATGAACGAGCTCAGTGGAAGCCACGCTGCTTCTCCGCTGAGATGGTGGGGTAGCATCGTGGGTAGTCTCCAATGAAGGATCTTCGTGCCGCTGAGATGGTTGGCCGGTAGCTCGCTGGCTCTCAAGTGCCTCTAGTCTCGCTAATCTTTCATTCAACTTCTCCATTTCGCTTGCTTCCTCTTTCTTCTTTCTCTGTCGGCTTCTGTAACCAGCGCTATCGGGAAACCCAACCTTCCACGGAACGGAGCCTGATATGACTCGTGTTCGTCCAGGGTGTTCAGGATTCCCGAGGGCAAATGACAGCTCGTCCTTCTCTCTGTTGGGAACGAACGTCCCTTCTAGCGATTTCTTGATTGTTTCCTCAAGCTTTTTGAATGGTATTGCAAGTTGAGCTTTCGTCCAGACACACTCCCATGTTTCTGGGTCCAAAGTTCCCCCAACCCCGAAGAACCAAGTCCTTGCCCGATCTGACCAGTGCAATGTCTTTGGTTGGACATCTTTAGAAAGCAGGTCTTGCTCAGCTTTGTCCCACGTAGGCCGGGCTTTGCTGTAGCCACCTGACCCCGTAACATAGTGATACTCCTTCCTTGCGGCATTTTTCTTATTTGTAAGTGACCTGTTCTTAGCCTTCTCCGATTTCTTGTAGGCCACAAATGCGGGCCAGTGATCTCTCATCTTCTCATATTGACCTCTGAATTCTAGAGTCTTGTCTTTCTCGACAAATTTCCTGTTCAATACTTTCTTCCAGTTCTTGAATAGTTCTGCCATCTTCTTAAGAGCAAACGCCCTGACCTTTCGCTGTATAACTGGGTTATTCGGATCCTCCTCTGGCGGTAGGCTGAAATTTCTCATCAGATTGGTCCAAAGATCATCTTTCAGTCTATCGTTGACATAAGGAACTTGAGGGTCCTTCTTCTTATTCCATTCTTGGCAGCTGATCGGGATGATGTCCCTAACAACCACTCCGCACTGATGTATAAATTTGTTCTTGGTCCGGTAGGGAGCAATCGGTTGGCCTTCTGGAGAGACTTCTTCGATCGTGAACCTTTCTTGCGCGTCCAACCTTCTCATCGGGCCTCGTCTCCTTACCGAAGTGGAGCTCGATCCAGATGGCTAATTAAAAGAAGAAAGAAGCGTTAATATATGTACATACAAAAAAATTAATGCATCTAGTCAGCAGAGGATTAATTAATATATACCTCGACGGACTTTGAAGCAGTTATGGCTCCCTTCTCCATTCGATCACCGGAGCCGTCATGATCTCCTTCGTGCCCAGTTCGATCACCGGAGCAGTCATGATCTCCTTCCTCCTCACCGGAGTCGCCATCCTCTCTTTCCTCACCATCGGTCTCGTTGAGAAACGACAAGCAGTTGAGATCAATATCACCTCCGTCACGGATTATATCCCCCAACAACTCTTCTTTTTCTAAGTCTCTGTCCGCCATAGTTTCTGCAAATATTACAACGTGGCAATATACAACCATGAGAGATGCATGGATTAGTGGCAAACATCATGCAAAGTTCACAAGTTTTATAACAGTCAGTTTCAGACGATCGTCGAGGACTCCTCCCCCCTCATGTATGATGAGTCGTCCTATCTTTCGAGAGAGGATACTTTGCGGACCGCCTCTCTCATGGTCGTTTGTAGTGAAGGCTGAATGGCCCAATATGCTTAACGTAGTATTTTGACGGGGATGGCGGGTTTCGGGTTCGGGTATTACTGAAATGAGTTTGAACCCATGACCGCCTCTCTCATGGTTGTCGAGGATACTTGTGGACCCCAACCCCCCTCATGTCGAAGTTATCATTCTACGAACATATGAAAATTCTCAAGTGCATTATGTTCATATATATGGTGGGACTGGCAACCTACCAAGCACCGATACAGCGACATTGATACGGTGATACGGGTACGTCGATACGGGATACGGCAATTTTTTAAAAATCTCACTATCATCAATGGGGATAAAAATCTCACTATCACATGAACATATACATACATACATACATGAAAACAAATAGTGCCATACATATACAGAACATATACATACATACATACATGAACATATATACATACATACATTAAAAAAATAGTACCATACACAAATAGTGCCAATGGCGGCGGCAGCGTAGGGCAGCGGCGGCGGCAGCGGAGGCCTTGGGAAAGGGGGGGAGCTCACTGGGGGCGCGGCGATGGAGCTGGAGGCCGGCGACGTCGACGAGGGCCGGCTCGGGGGCACGCGGCGACGGGGCGGAGAGCGCGCGAGGAGGTCCGGCGCCGGCGACGGTCAGCGGGCTCGAGGACGGCAGGGCAGCCTGGCAGCGTCGATGTCATCGTCGGCGCCGTCGGGGGAGAGGAGAGAAGAAACTGCAGATGGATTGGAAAAACTGCTAAGTCCCGCTTATATAGCCCCCCCCCCATTAGTCCCGGTTGGTGGCTCCAACCGGGACTAATGCCACCCTTTAGTCCCGGTTGGTGCCACCAACCGGGACTAAAGGTCAATTTTCAGCAGCCCAAAGGGCGGGAAGCAGAGACCTTTAGTCCCGGTTGGTGGCACCAACCGGGACTAAAGGGGGCATTAGTCCCGGTTGGTGCCACCAACCGGGACTAAAGGGCTGTGCTTCCCGTACCAAAAGTTTAGTCCCATCTCGCTAGTCGAGAGGGGCTCGGAGTGGTTTATAAGCGCTGCTGCCGCTGCCCTCTCGAGCTCCTCTCTAATGCAGGCAGTACATGCCTATTTGACGCCCTGTTGGGCCTGCTAGCACTGCGGGCCTGCATCCTGGCCCATTTGTAGGGTTTCTAGTCGTATGCAGGCCATTGTGCCTAGTAGGTGGGCCTTTTTTTGCATATATTATGATTTTTAAAGTTATTTTTTGCATATGTTATTTTTAGTTATATAATTTTATCATGCATAAATTTTATATAATTTTAGTTGCATAAGTTTTATTTTTTATTGATTCTTTTTAGTTGACTCCTTTTGCTATTAGAGTTTTATAAAAGCTTTTTAGTTTCTATTAAAGCTTGTAACAAAATATACTTTATGAAAATTCAATATGCACCATTCAAAGCCACATCATCACTTTTCAACCCTTATCTGACTTCATTTGCTATTTTTCATGCATTTCATGATTTATTTTGAGCTATGATGACCCTGAGATTGAAAAGCATTGCAAATGAACTCTGAAATGGTTGAAAATTGGCATGGTATCATAATTTCACCCACATAGCATGTGCTAAAAAGTTGAGAGGGTTACGGGAAAAACTGGATGCACTTCGTGTACAAACTGGACAATCTCCTTCGAAGTATCAAGGTTTCGCACGAAAACTCATCTATTACAAAGGGATTTCAAACTTTTTAAACATATTTTAACTCAAGACTTTTTCTGCATTCAATATGCACCATTCAAAGCCACATCATCACTTTTCAAACCTTATCTGACTTCATTTGCTATTTTTCATGCATTTCATGATTTATTTTGAGCTAAGATGACCCTGAGATTGAAAAGCACTGCAAATGAACTCTGAAATGGTTGAAAATTGGCATGGTATGATAATTTCACCCACATAGCATGAGCTAAAAAGTTGAGAGGATTATGGGAAAAACTGGATGCACTTCGTGTACAAACTGGACAATCTCCTTCGAAGTATCAGGGTTTCAGACGAAAACTCGTCTATTACAAAGGGATTTCAAACTTTTTAAACATATTTTAACTCAAGACTTTTTCTGCATTCAATATGCACCATTCAAAGCCAGATCATCACTTTTCAACCCTTATCTGACTTCATTTGCTATTTTTCATGCATTTCATGATTTATTTTGACCTAATATCACCATGAGATTGAAAAGCACTGCAAATGAACTCTGAAATGGTTGAAAATTGGCGTGGTATCATAATTTCACCCACATAGCATGTGCTAAAAAGTTGAGAGGGTTACGGGAAAAACTGGATGCACTTCGTGTACAAACTGGACAATCTCCTTTGAAGTATCAGGGTTTCGGACGAAAACTCGTCTATTACAAAGGGATTTCAAACTTTTTAAACATATTTTAACTCAAGGCTTTTTCTGCTTTCAATATGCAGCATTCAGAGCCACATCATCACTTTTCAACCCTTATCTGGCTTCATTTGCTATTTTTCGTGCATTTCATGATTTATTTTGAGCTAAGATGACCCTGAGATTGAAAAGCACTGCAAATGAACTCTGAAATGGTTGAAAATTGGCATGGTATCATAATTTCACCCACATAGCATGTGCTAAAAAGTTGAGAGGGTTACGGGAAAAACTGGATGCACTTCGTGTACAAACTGGACAATCTCCTTCGAAGTATCAGGGTTTCGGACGAAAACTCGTCTATTACAAAGGGATTTCAAACTTTTTAAACATATTTTAACTAAAGACTTTTTCTGCATTCGATATGCACCATTCAAAGCCACATCATCACTTTTCAACCCTTATCTGGCTTCATTTGCTATTTTCATGCATTTCATGATTTATTTTGAGCTAAGATGACCCTGAGATTGAAAAGCACTGCAAATGAACTCTGAAATGGTTGAAAATTGGCATGGTATCATAATTTCACCCACATAGCATGTGCTAAAAATTAGAGAGGGTTACGGGAAAAACTAGATGCACTTCGTGTACAAACTGGACAATCTCCTTCGAAGTATCAGGGTTTCGGACGAAAACTCGTCTATTACAAAGGCATTTCAAACTTTTTAAACATATTTTAACTCAAGACTTTTTCTGCATTCAATATGCACCATTCAAAGCCTGAAATTGAAAAGCACTGCAAATGAACTCTGAAATGGTTGAAAATTGGCATGGTATCATAAGTTTAACCACATAGCATGTGCTAATGTATCAAAAACCATTACAGAACATCATGAATAGGGAAGTGACCAAATTAATACAAGTTCATCATCACATTAAAACCAAAATACAGTAGTGATCAAAAGTTATAGAGGAAAAAATAAATACATTAAGTTCATACATAGTTCTCATAGAACAACATATAGCTTTCTAGAGCATCTAATTAAAACATAAATTGGAACTAACATACAACTATGTAAAACAGTTAAATACAACAACAAATGCGATCATAATCGCAACTAATGTAGCAATTGATCCAACAGCATAATGATACCAAGCCACATTATCAATGGCATATTTTCTTATCTTTCTAATCTTCAAGCGCATTGCATCCATCTTGATCTTGTGGTCATGGACGACATCGGCAACATGCAACTCCAATTTCATCTTCTCCTCCTCAATTCTTTTCAATTTTTCTTTCAAATCCTCGTTTTCTTTTTCAACTAAATTTAACCTCTCGACAAGAGGGTTAGTTGGAATTTCCGGTTCACATACCTCCTAGAATAAACACATCTATGTCACGTTGGTCGGCATAATTGTCATAAACACTAAATGAAACAAATAGTTATAAAAGATAATATACCACATCCGAATCATAGACCGGACGAGGTCCGACGTGGGCGGATACCATAACCATGGACCTATATAATAACAAACAATAATAAAAGTAAGAAATTTATACAAGTATCTATGTAAATCATACAAATAAGAACTTTTTTCTTTTAAAAAAGAAGATAAGAACAAGAGGCTCACCACGGTGGTGCCGGCGACGAGATCGGCGCGGGCGATCGACGACGGTGAGGACGGGGATGGGACGTGACGGACCGCCAAACCTAGACAAATCTTGAGGAAAATGAAGCTTGGAGGTCGAGCTTGAAGAGGAGAAAGCTTAAGCATGGCTCTCGCATTTCATCGAACACCTCGTGTGCCTAGGAGGTGAGAGCAGAGCAGCACACACACCTCACACGCGCCGGCCGGCCAAAAAACAGAGTGAGCGGGCAGGGGCAAGCATATATATATAGGCATATCTTTAGTCCCGGTTCCAGCCACCAACCGGGACTAAAGGGGCTCGGCCAGGAGCGAGGCCCTTTAGTCCCGGTTCGTGTCTAGAACCGGGGCTAAAGGGGTCATACGAACCGGGAGTGGTGCCCGCCGAGGCCCGGCCGGCGTCCTGGCCTCACGAACCGGGACTAATGCACCCATTAGTCCCGGTTCGTAACATGACCGGGACTAATGCACTTATCTGGCCTGGACCAAAGCCCCGTTTTCTACTAGTGGTATTTGACTTCCGGAAAAGTTCCGGAATTTACCGGGGTTACCGGAAGGGTTCCGGGGGTCCACCGGGTGGGCCCACCCACCCCAAAGGGCCCCATGGGCTGTGGGAGGAGACAGACCAGCCCTTGGTGGGCTGGTCGACCCCTCCACCAAGGCCCATGCGGCTAGGGAAGTGGGAAAAGGAAACCCCAAAGTGGGGGAAGGAAATTCCAAGTAGGAAAGGGAATCCTACTTGGAGTAGGATTGGTGGGATGCTTGGCCTCCAACTCCTTTGGCCGAACCCCTAGGGGAAACCCTAGGAAGGCTGCCTCCTCCCCCCTCCCTCCTATATATACTAGAGGAATAGAGCCCCCAAAGACACACGGCCACGTGCTAGTTCTCTATTCTATAGTTCCTCCAACAAATAGATTCCGGTAGTGCTTAGGCGAAGCCCTGCCGGGATAACTCCACCACCA
Organism: Elymus sibiricus; assembly: GCA_039707655.1. Taxonomy (NCBI): domain Eukaryota; kingdom Viridiplantae; phylum Streptophyta; class Magnoliopsida; order Poales; family Poaceae; genus Elymus; species Elymus sibiricus. The sequence continues at coordinate 39,816,080 of CM077665.1, read as the reverse complement.
CCACCACCACGCCGTAGTGCTGCTGGAGATCTCATCCACCTCTCCGCCCCCTCTTGCTGGATCAAGAAGGCGGAGATCGTCATCGAGCTGTACGTGTGCTGAACGCGGAGGTGCCGTCCGTTCGGCGCTAGATCGGGACGGATCGTGATTGGATCACGGGACGGCTTGCGATTTGGATCGCGAAGACGTTCGACTACATCAACCGCGTTTCTTAACGCTTCACGCTTAGCGATCTACAAGGGTATGTAGATCCACTCTCCCTCTCGTAGATGCTCATCACCATGGATAGATCTTGCGTGTGCGTAGGAAATTTTTTGTTTCCCATGCAATGTTCCCCTTCAGTGGCATCATGAGCTAGGTCTATGTATAGATGAGATCACGAGTAGAACACAAAGGAGTTTGTGGGCGTTGATGCTCAGATTGCTTCCTCCCTTGGTATTTTCTTGATTCAGCGGTATTGTGGGATGAAGCGGCCCGGACCAACCTGACTCGTATGCTTACGAGAGACCGGTTACATCAACTGACATGTGACTTTGTTGCATAAAGATGGCTGGCGGGTGTCTGTCTCTCCCACTTTAGTTGGATCGGATTCGACAAAGGCGGTCCTTGAGAAGGTTGAATAGCAATTTGTGTATCACCGTTGTGGTTTTTGCGTTGGTAAGAATCGTTCTTGCTAGATACCCGTAGCAGCCACGTAAAACATGCAACAACAATTAGAGGACGTCTAACTTGTTTTTGTAGGGTATGTTGTGATGTGATATGGCCAATTACATGATGAGATATATGTGATGTATGAGATGATCATGTTTTGTATAGAATATCACGACTTGCATTACGATGAGTACGGCAACCGGCAGGAGCCATAGGGTTGTCTTTAATTTATTTTTGCAGTTTTTTCTTTACTTTATCGCTATGAGTTAGCAATAGTCGTAGAAGCAATAGTTGGCGCGACAACCTCATGGCGACACGTTGATGGAGATCAAGATGTTGGAGATCATGGTGTCATGCCGGTGACGATGGAGATCATGCCGGTGCTTTGGAGATGGAGATCAAAAGCACAAGTTCATGGCCATATCATGTCACTTATGATTTGCACGTGATGTTAATCCTTTTATGCATCTTATTTTGCTTAGGACGACGGTAGCATTATAAGGTGATCCCTCACTAAAATTTGAAGATAAAATTGTGTTCTCCCCGAGTGTGCACCGTTGCGAAAGTTTGTCGTTTCGAGACACCACGCGATGATCGGGTGTGATAGACTCTACATTCACATAAAACGGGTGCAAGCCAGTGTTGCACGTGCGGAACACTCGGGTTAAACTTGATGAGCCTAGCATGTACAGACATGGCCTCGGAACACAAGAGAACGAAAGGTCGAACATGAGTCATATAGTAGATATGATCAACATGAAGATGTTCACCATTGAAACCAGCTCATCTCACGTGATGATCGGACTTGGGTTGGTGAATTTGGATCATGTGACACTCGAATGACTAGAGGGATGTCAATTTGAGTGGGAGTTTTTAAGTAATATGATTAACTAAACTCATTATCTTGAACAATAGTCTGAGTTGTCTTTGCAAAATTTATGTTGTAGATCAATGGCTCGGGCAGTAGCACCCCTGAATTTCAATGCGTTCCTAGAGAAAGCTAAGTTGAAATATGATGGAAGTAACTTTGTAGACTGGGCCCGTAATCTGAGGTTTACCCTCATGGCTTCCTAGAAGGCTTATGTCCTTGATGCACCGCTTGGTGAACCACCTGCTCCAGTAGAGGCTGCAGACATTGCGAACGCCTGGCAGACACGTTCTGATGATTACTCAATAGTTCAATGTGCAATGTTGTATGGATTAGAAACGGGACTTGAAAGACATTTTGAACGTCATGGAGCATATGAGATGTTCCAGGAGTTGAAGTTTATCTTTGAGAAGAATGCCCGGATCGAGAGGTATGAGACCTTCGATAAGTTCTATGCTTGCAAGATGGAGGAGAACGGGTTTGTCAGTGAACACATACTCAGAATGTCTGGGTATTCCAACCATCTGGCTGAATTAGGGATGCCCCTTCCACCAGAGGCGATCACTGACGGAGTTCTTCAATCACTGCCACCTAGCTACAAGAGCTTCGTGTTGAACTATAACATGCACGGGATGAACAAGTCAGTCGCCGAGCTGTTTGAGATGCTAAAAATCGCTGAGTCTGCGATTCAGAAGGAGCATCAAGTGTTGATGGTCAATAAAACCACTAGTTTCAAGAAGAATGCCAAGGGCAAGAAGGGTAACTCCAAGAAGAGTGGCAAAGCAGTTGTCCCTCCCGTGAAGAAACCCAAGGCTGGACCCAAGCCAGAAACTGAGTGCTATCATTGCAAGGGAACAGGTCACTGGAAGCGGAACTGCCCCAAGTATCTCGCTGACAAGAAGGCGGCCAACACCAAACAAGGTATATATGATATACATGTTATTGATGTGTACCTTACCAACTCTCGTTGTAGTGCCTGGGTATTTGATACCGGTTCGGTTGCTCACATTTGCAACTCAAAGCAGGAACTACGGAATAGACGGAGGCTGGCAAAGGACGAAGTGAAGATGCGCGTGGGAAATGGTTCCAAGGTTGATGTGATCGCCGTCGGCACGCTCGCTCTTCGATTACCATCGGGATTAGTGATGAACCTGAATAATTGTTATTTAGTGCCTGCATTAAGCATGAACATCATATTTGGATCTTGTTTATTGCGAGACGGTTACTCATTTAAATCAGAGAATAATGGTTGTTCTATTTATATGAGTAATATCTTTTATGGTCATGCACCCAATGTGAGGGGTTTATTCTTATTGAATCTCGATAGTGATGATACACATGTTCATAACATTGATGCCAAAAGATGTAGAGTTGATAATGATAGTACCACTTTCTTGTCGCATTGCTGCTTAGGTCATATTGGTGTAAAACGCATGAAGAAGCTGCATGCTGATGGACTTTTGGAGTCACTTGATTTTGAATCACTTGACACATGTGAACCATGCCTCATGGGCAATATGACTAAGACCCCGTTCTCTGGAACAATGGAACGGGCTGGTGACTTGTTGGAAATCATACATACTGATGTGTGCGGTCCGATGAGCATTGAGGCGCGCAGTGGATATCGTTATTTTCTCACCTTCACCGGTGACTTAAGTAGATATGGGTATATTTACTTAATGAAACACAAGTCTGAAACGTTTGAAAAGTTCAAGCAATTTCAGAGTGAAGTTGAGAATCATCGTAACAAGAAGATTAAAGTCCTACGATCTGATCGAGGAGGAGAATATCTGAGTTATGAGTTTGGCAGTCACTTAAGACAATGTGGAATTGTTTCACAATTGACACCGCCTGGAACACCACAGCGTAATGGTGTGTCCGAACATCGTAATCGAACCTTATTAGATATGGTGTGTTCTATGATGTCTCTTGCCGATTTGCCACTATCGTTTTGGGGTTATGCATTAGAGACAGCTGCATTCACTTTAAATGGGGCACCATCGAAATCCGTTGAGATGACGCCATATGAACTGTGGTTTGGCAAGAAGCCAAAGTTGTCGTTTCTTAAAGTTTGGGGATGTGATGCTTATGTCAAAAAGCTTCAGCCTGAAAAGTTGGAACCCAAAGCGGAGAAATGTGTCTTCATAGGATACCCAAAAGAGATAGTTGGGTATACCTTCTATCTCAGATCCGAAGGCAAAGTGTTTGTCGCTAAAAATGGAACATTTCTTGAGAAAGAGTTTCTCTCGAAAGAATTGAGTGGGAGGAAAATAGAACTTTATGAGGTTGTTGAACCTTTACTTCAAATAGAGAGTAGCGCAATGCAGAAAGATGTTTCTGTAGAGCCTACATCGGTTGAAGAGGAAGTTAATGATGGTGATCATGAAGCTTCGGATCAAGTTACTATCGAACCTCATAGGTCGACAAGGGCACGTACTGCTCCTGAGTGGTACGGTAACCCTGTCTTAGAGGTCGTGTTGTTGGACAACGATGAACCTACGAGCTATGGAGAAGCGATGATGGGCCCGGATTCCGAGAAATGGTTAGAGGCCATGAAATCCGAGATGGGATCCATGTATTAAAACAAAGTATGGGCTTTGGAAGTATTACCTGAAGGGCGAAAGGCCACTCAGAATAAATGGATCTTTAAGAAGAAGACGGACGCGGACGGTAATGTCACCGTCTATAAAGCTCGATTTGTAGCAAAGGGTTTTTCACAAGTTCAAGGAGTTGACTACGATGAGACCTTCTCACCTGTAGCGATGCTTAAGTCCGTCAGAATCATGTTAGCAATAGCTGCATTTTTCGATTATGAAATTTGGCAGATGGATGTCAAAACAGCATTCCTTAACGGTTTCCTTAAGGAAGAGTTGTATATGATGCAACCAGAAGGTTTTGTCGATCCAGAGAATGCTGACAAAGTTTGCAAGCTCCAGCGATCCATTTATGGACTGGTGAAAGCATCTCGGAGTTGGAATCTTCACTTTGATGAGGTGATCAAAGCGTTCGGGTTTATACAAGTTTACGGAGAAGCTTGTATTTACAAGAAAGTGAGTGGGAGCTCTATAGTGTTTCTAATATTATATGTGGATGACATATTGCTGATTGGAAACAATATAGAAATGTTGGAAAGCGTGAAGGAATATTTGAACAAGAGTTTTTCAATGAAGGACCTAGGAGAAGCTGCTTTCATATTAGGCATCAAGATCCATAGACATAGATCGAGACGCTTGATAGGACTTTCACAGAGCACATACCTTGACAAAGTTTTGAAGAAGTTCAAAATGGATCAGTCCAAGAAGGGGTTCTTGCCTGTATTGCAAGGTGTGAAGTTTAGTAAGACTCAATGCCCAGTGACTGCAGAAGATAGAGAAAAGATGAGTGTCGTCCCCTATGCTTCAGCCATAGGCTCTATCATGTATGCAATGCTATGCACAAGACCCGATGTCAGCCTTGCCATAAGTATGGCCGGAAGGTTTCAAAGTGATCCAGGAATGGAACACTAGACGGCGGTCAAGAATATCCTTAAGTACCTAAAAAGGACTAAGGATATGTTTCTTGTTTATGGAGGTGATCAAGAGCTCGTCGTAAAGGGTTACGTCGATGCAAGCTTTGACACTGATCCGGATGACTCTAAGTCTCAAACCGGATACGTATTTATTCTCAATGGGGGTGCGGTATGCTGGTGCAGTTCCAAGCAGAGCGTGGTAGCTGATTCTACATGCGAAGCGGAGTACATCGCTACCTCGGAGGCAGCGAAGGAAGGTGTCTGGATGAAGGAGTTCATGATAGATCTTGGAGTAGTGCCCAGTGCACTAAACCCAATGACTCTGTTCTGTGGTAACACTGATGCCATTGCTCTGGCCAAGGAACCAAGGTTTCACAAGAGGACCAGACACATAAAGCGACGCTTCAATTCCATCCGCGATTACATCAAGGAGGAGGACATAAATATTTGCAAAGTGCACACGGATCTGAATGTCGCAGACCCATTGACTAAACCTCTTCCAAGGGCTAAACATGATCAACACCAGAACTGTATGGGTGTTAGATTCATTACAATGTAAATCACATAGTGATGTGAACTAGATTATTGACTCTAGTGCAAGTGGGAGACTGTTGGAAATATGCCCTAGAGGCAATAATAAAGTGGTTATTATTATATTTCCTTGTTCATGATAATCGTTTCTGATCCATGCTATAATTGTATTGATTGGAAACTCAATTGCATGTGTGGATACATAGACAACATTGTGTCCCTAGTATGCCTCTAGTAGACTAGCTCGTTGATCAAAGATGGTCAAGGTTTCCTAGCCATAGAAATGAGATTTCATTTGATAACGGGATCACATCATTAGGAGAATGATGTGATGGACAAGACCCAAACTATGAACGTAGCATATGATCATGTCAGTTTATTACTATAGTTTTCTGCATGTCAAGTATCTGTTCCTATAACCATGAGATCATGTAACTCACTGACACCGGAGGAATACCTTGTGTGTATCAAACGTCGCAACATAACTGAGTGACTATAAAGGTGCTCTACAGGTATCTCCGAGGGTGTCTGTTGAGTGGGCATGGATCAAGACTGGGATTTGTTACTCCGTGTGACGGAGAGGTATCTCAGGGCCCACTCGGTAATACAACATCACAATAAACCTTGCAAGCAAAGTGACTAAAGAGTTAGCCACGGGATCTTGTATTACGGAACGAGTAAAGAGACTTGCCGGTAACGAGATTGAACTAGGTATAGAGATACCGACGATTGAATCTCGAGCAAGTAACATACCGAAGAACAAAGGGAACAACATACGGGATTAACTAAATCCTTGACATAGAGGTTCAACCGATAAAGATCTTTGTAGAATATGTAGGAACCAATATGGGCATCCAGGTCCCGCTATTGGTTATTGACCGTAGAGGTGTCTCGGTCATGTCTACATAGTTCTCGAACCCGCAGGGTCTGCACGCTTACCGTTCGGTGACGTTTCGGTAGTATTAAATCCCCTAGAGCTCAACTCCCCGGAAGAAATCAAGTCAGACAGGAGGCACCAAGACAGAACTCCGTCACATCGGCATCATATAGTTTCCAAAATACCCGCGTGATCCTAAAAAAAAGTTGAGTGAGAAGAGGAGTAGAATGAAAATTCCTAAGTCGAATACCTCACCAGAGTATAGAAGAGGAGTAAAAGAATCCTACTCTCTGATATAACTAGACTCAAAATAGTTTTTCACTAGACTCGACTCGGCCAAAGTTCGATCAAACAAGGGGGCTCCTAGGTCGGTACAGGCTCTGATACCAACTTGTCACGCCCAAGATGCGATCCTATCCTTATTTTGGCACGAGGACCTCGACAGGGATAGAAGCGCATCTCGTCGTTTTGCAAGAATGGATATCATTACAAGTACATGTAAAGAAGAGATGAGTATATGGAATTGGCTTACACTCGCCACAAGCTACATAATAGCACATCAATACAACAACATATCCAAACATCATAGAGAAGAGCAGGGTCCGACTCTGGACGAAAACAAACGATAAAATGACATCCATCCTTGCTATCCCAGGCTGCCGCCTGGAACCCATCCTAGATCGATGAAGAAGAAGAAGTAGAACTCCGAATTCAAACAAGCATCGCGCTCACGTCAAATCATCAAATTACCTGTACCTGCAACTGTTGTTGTAGTAACTGTGAGCCACAAGGACTCAGCAATCTCATTTCCAAGGGTATCAAGACTATTAAAGCTTAATGGGTGAGGTATGGTTAAGTGGTGAGGCTGCAGCAAGCACTAAGCATTTATTAGAGTGGCTAACTTACGAGTACAAGAATAAAGGGGGATGATTGTCGAATAAACGGACGTGATCTAGTAATGATCTCTAAGAGATCCTGAACACCTACTTACGTCAAACATAACCCCATCATGTTCTCTCTCGGATAAGGACTCACGAGAAGAGACAGTCACGGTTACGCACACGGTTGGTGTATTTTATTTGAGTTTACTTCAAGTTTGCTATGACCGGGTGTAAACAAAGTTTCCAAGTTGCCACGTAACCGCGGGCATGGCTTTCTGAAAGATTTAACCCTGCAGGGGTGCTCCAACTCATCCATCACAAACTAACCACACACAGCGGGAATAACCTCGACCACGAATCTCATGATCTTCCTAGGCAATTCCACTGGAAAACCGCAACCTCGAGATAGCCCGAAGTATTCTCGGAATTCCTCGCACAAGACGTTCGAGAAAGGTAAAACAAGTCCAGCAAGACCTCCCGGTGAGCCAGATCCGCATCTAGAGCCGTGCGCTCTCTATCTACGGGCATCATCCGTCTATGTGAAGTGGACGGTAGCCTGAAAATGCCTCGAGTTTCCCCGAGGTGGCACCGCCGACTGCTAGGTAGGTGGACCAACACTCATGAGGAGCACTGGCCCGGGTTGTTAATTAAAGATCCGCGGGTGCCGGCAGGTCCCTATGCAATTTTAGTTGTTATTAGGCAAATGTAGTACCAATGTTGGGCCTTGCCAGACAAGTTTTATCCTAAAACAAAAATCGAGGGGGTCCCCATAACAACCCCGAGCATGTTAGGAGCGCTCAATTATGGAACATAACACCGGTACACAAGTAACTAGGGGCGGCAAGAGTGGAACAAAACACCGAGCAAAAGGCCAAGCCTTCCACCCTTTACCAAGTATATATGTGCATTAAATTAAATAGCAACAATATTGTGATAGCTGGAAACAAAAGCACCTGCAACTAGCAACGCTATAAGAAGGGCTGAGCAAGCGGTAACATAGCCAAACAATGTTTGCTTGGATGTGGAGGGGTTAGAGGCTTTTCATGGCAATTTGGGATGCTTAACATACAAGTGGTAGGTAGCGAGACAAGCGATAGAAACGAGACATCTAGCATGGCAATGATAGTAATGGTATCCAGGGAAATGATCATCTTGCCTGAGATCCCGCTTGGAAGAAGAACGAATCCATGAAGAAGACGAGCCAACGTAGTCGAACGAATCCTCACACTCCGAACGCTTTTGGAACTCTATCGAGAAGAAGCAAACCAAAAACAACAATCAACACAAGAGCACACCACAACATATTCATGATATGATGCACAACACGGATGATGCATGTTATGCATGACATGACAAAGCACAACAATCAATTCCTACACATTAAGTGAAGCTCAATATGCAACGAGTTGCATATTGACAAAACTCCACATTCGAATTATTTAGTTCACTCTCGTTAGGTACACGACAATATTAAATGTTGTTAAACATGGCAAGAGGTGAAGCATAAATAAACTACACTACCTAGGCATCTTAAATGAGGTCGGAAACAACATATAACATTTCCGAAACGACCCCATGTTAATTTCGACATTGGTCCAGATCTGAACTAATCATGTTTTATATTTATTAAACAGGAAAATAAAGTGCACAACGCAATTCTACACGGCATTCTAGTCGATTTACATATATAGAACGTTTGAAACGGAGCTACGGTCTAAAAGATATGACCTTCACAAGATGCATATGTCATGGATGCAAAATGCATGCAAACATCAACCATAAACATTTCAAATCATGAATGCAGCAAGAGATTATGATACTACATGAAAATCTAAGCAAGTTACATATGCAACATGTTCAAAACGGAGCTACGGTTCAACCACAACAACCAACACAAGTTTTAGTTGAAATCTGCCCAAAACAGCAAGATAGCATTTTGCACACATGAAAACAACACGCTACAAGATTCTAAAATGCACAAACTAAGCATGGGGCAGTATCATATGACACACACATCATTTCACCTTCACATATCATACTCAAAAGAGTCATGGATCACATGGTACGAAGCTCACAACATGGCAACAAAATATAGCAGATTAGGACTTAGTGAAAATAACAGGTTTTAGCATAGCAGATTCCACGGAGGCATATTGGCTGCAGTAAAACTATATGCTACAGGGCATATTATGACATGAAAATCTACAGCATGGTAGTAGACATGATGCACTACAAATCATTACTTTATGGCAACATCAAATTATGCTCAGATTTATGGCAACCATCAACACAACATCGCATATTGAAGAAAACAGATTCTCAGACTTAGAAATATTTTGGACCCTCAAACATCAGATTTTATAGCATGTTGGCAATAAGAAAACAACACCTAAACATGCATTTCTATGACACCCAAAAATACCAGGGCCTAGCACACGGGTCCAAGGCCATATCTCATGTTCAAAATTATTTCATATGATGCACGGATTAAATCCCACAAAATAGACAAACGGGCATCATGGCAAAAATGACATGCACACGAACTTTCTCCAATGACAAAACTAAATGCACAGATAAATTATATGGATTTTTCTACCCCGAAAACATATATAATATGCATAGGTTCATGTGGGAAATATGTCACAATTAATTATGCAAATTTATGGCCTAATCCCCTTTTAGCAATTATAAATGCAAATATTTCAATGAATAGGTTTGTCATGCATGAAAATGCGATGCCGATAATATGAACATTTTTGATATGTTGTTGGATTAAATCCCGATACACGTTAATTAAATATGACAATGCAAAAAGATGGCAATTATGCAAAATGGTGCAAACACCGAGTGTAAGTATTTTAAACATGGATGAAAATGTCATATTCATAATCTATGCATTTTTCTGAGCAGTTTCATATACAAAACATTTTATTTAGACGCTCGGTTATTTAACTATTAACATATTAAAAACATGCAATTATCTGAATTATATAAAAAATGCAATTGGGCCTACAGGAAAAGAAAAAAAACGCGGGGGTGCGCTGGGCTCACCCAATGGGCCTTGTTCCGAGGCCGACTCGGTGGAGAGCTGCAGCAGGCCGGGCAAGCCGCTGCTGGGCCAGCCCACGCGGGCGACAGGAGGGGGGCGAGGGCGCGTCGTCGTCCTCCCCGATCCCCTGCTGGATCGAGGCAGGCAGGAGGTCAACGACGGGGCGGCGCAGGGCATCTCCGGCAGGGGGGCGGCGAGGACAGGCGGGGATGGCCGGGGATGGGAGGATCCGGCCGGGGCACCGCAGATCTGGTGCCGGCGGCAATCCACGATGACGGGGCGGCCGACGGCAAGGCTTGCACGGGCGGCGGCGCTCATGCGCGGGGCTGGCGGAGGCGGGCACTGGCGCGGCGAAGCAGTGTTGCGGTGGAGGTGGCCGGCGGTGCAGGGCGAGCGGGGCCTCCGGGAGGCAAACCCGGCGGGCGGCGGAGCGCCGGTGGGGGCGACCTGCGGCCTGGTCCGGCGGCTCGTCGCCGGTGGCGCTGTTGGGGAACGCGACAGAAAACAAAAAAATTCGGTATAGCGAGCACGCCCAGGATCACTATGGAGATGGCATACAAGGTTTGATCTGATCCGTACCGACTCGTAGCGCAGCGGAAGAAGAGTCGGTGGAGATCGTTGGTGCAGATTCCCGCAGCTAGGATTTTAGAACCTCCCAACCGCGAGAATGTACTCCCTCGTCGAACAGCCCTTCGGGAGGCGGTCGTACAGTCTCCCGGACGATGTCGCGGACAGCCCTTCGGGAGGACCCTCGAAACTCGAACGGAAACTCGGACAGCCCTCCGGGAGGACACACGAACAGCCCCTCGGGCAAAAGATCGAACCTACGACCTCTCTACGGGGTTGCACACATACGGTGTCATCTATCCAGCAGGGCTTCGCCGTCCAGAACTAGTTCCTGCCGGAACCCAGACAGCCTTTCGACTCTACGAAAAAACTCTTTTCGTGTGAGGGAGAAGAGAGAGCTTGCAAAGCAAAGCATGTGTATGAGAGCAAAGGATGAGGAAGTGGGCTGCCCACTCACCTCTTATTTATAGGAAAACCAAGGGGTAAAGTTGTCATACAAAAAAAAACCCAAAGTGCCCTTGGAATATCCCTTTCATAAAAGGAATATGCCATATGGGAGTGCCATGTGGAGCACCATGGTGCCCCACCTCCTTGGCCGGCCACCCTTGGGGGGTCCCCCATGAGGAGCTTGCTTGCTCCCCAATCCCTTCTAGAAGCCTTTTTGGAAATATCCAAAAAGGTGTTTTTCCACAAATATCCAAAAAGCACTTTCACTATTCACGACGACATTTTTCAGCGTCTGATCGAACTGAAAATATTCATGTGGGCTTAGAACAATTCCAGTACCCACCAAAATAATTTTCAACGCAAGCCGGAACAATTCCGGTTTAGTGATTTCATCTGCGAAAAGCATCTGAAGCGGTTTCGGCAGCTCCGGAACATTTCCGGTTTTCATTCCAGAAAATTCCAAAAAGTTTCCAGAACGATTCTGGCACCCTCCAAGAATTATCAGGCATGTGCCAAGACCAATTTGACTTTATGGTATCCCTGAAACAACTTTTCCAGTTTCACCGAAACTCATCCGGTGACCTCTCTCTGCGGAACTTTTCCGCTGTCCGAAACTTTTCCGGCGTCCGAAACTTTTTCGGTGTTTTTCTCTCAGACTCCCTGTCTAGTATTCAACAGATAGATGACCCTTAAGCGTGTGACCCTATAGGTTCGGTGAAGCATAGACATGACCCGGAACCCCTTCCGATCAATGATCAACATCGGAGCCGTGGACACCCATATCGATCCCTATACCCACACGAATAAATATTCGAGTGAACCTCCAGTTGCCGTGTGCTATTCCTGTTGCTTCGCGATATGTTACAATTACCCGAGGTGAGACATGTTGGCATCCCCGTGGATCAACAACTTGCCCACTATGCCAGTTACCTCGTTGCCGGTATTGTTCTCTTTTCTCGTTCCCGTGTTCCGGCATCCCCGTGATCAAATCACAAAGTGTCTGGCCAGACGATGATGGATACCGTAACACCGAGAGGGCCCAGAGATATCTCTCCAACGTCGGAGGAGCAAATCCCAATCTTGAGCTATCAAGTTACTTGACATACTTTTCCATGAACCTGTAAGCAGCTGTAATAGCCACCCTTTTACGGATGACGTTTAACAAACCCCAAAGTTCATGAAGCAAGCATGAAGAAACTCGATACTCTCATGGTCTAAGGAATCATGCAAACATTAACCATCTCTGTGTTATTTAACCATTAACTTGTGACGAATATATCTCATAGTATAACATCAATTTGGGTCGATTCAACACAAGTGTTCTACCAACATCGTGCCCTCAAAATTGCCGGCATAGCCATGCCCATGATCAGGAAAACAGGATCATCATGCAATACTTGAGCCAGTCTTAGAGGCAAGACTAGGAATACAATTTACCGTTTATTATACCACACGTGCACATGAGTTTCCCTCCAAGCCTCGTGGTTATTGTAGACTCGAGAATCATTGCAGGTATAGCATGGATCATAAACATTCATTACAAACTCTGAGATACAAAAGTAACTGATATTACTGCCTCTAGGGCATATCTCCTACAGTCTCCCACTTGCACTAGAGTCATAATCTAGTTACATGGCTTCCCTAACACCAATGGCAATCCGGTATTGCTCATGCTTTGCTCGTGGTAGATGCTTCGTCATCGGGTCTGACACATTCAGATCCGTGTGAACTTTGCGTACTTTCACTAAACCTTCTTCGACATGATGTCGAATGAGTTTAAATTTGCGTTGAATATGCATTGTCTTATGGTGCGAACATGGCTCCCTTGCCTGAGCCCCAGCGCCACTATTATCACAATAGATCTCCACCGGGTCCAGAGCACTTGGAACCACACCAAGATCTTCAAGAAATTGCTTGATACCGACAGCTTTCTTGGAGGCTTCTGAAGCAGCAACATATTCCGCCTCCGTCGTAGAATCCGCCACAGTCTTTTGTTTGGAACTTTTCCAATCAACTGCGCCGCCGTTCAATACGAAAACATAGCCAGATTGAGATTTGAAGTCATCTGGGTCAGACATGAAGCCTGCATCAGTGTAACAACTTACAATGAGCTCTTCATCACCTCCGTACACAAGGAGTAAATCCTTGGTCCTCCTGAGGTACTTAAGAATACCCTTGACTGCGGCCCAGTGTTCCAATCCTGGATCACCTTGGTACCGGCTGCTAACACTTAGCGCATAGGAAACATCCGGTCTTGTACATAGCATGGCATACATAATAGAACCAACTGCCGAAGCATATGGAATATCATTCATTTGTACTCGCTCATCAAGGGTCCGAGGACTCTGATTCTTGGAAAGCACTGTGCCAGGTGACATGGGGAGTAGGCCTTTCTTGGAGTTCTCCATGTTGAACCTTTTCAACACCTTGTCAATGTACGTGCTTTGGCTTAGCGCTATCAGGAGTCTTGATCTATCTCTATAGATCCTGATGCCTAATACATATGCCGCTTCGCCTAAGTCTTTCATTGAAAAACTCTTCTTCAATGAGTCTTTTATTTTGCTAAGAAAATTCACGTCATTTCAAATCAACAATATGTCATCCACATACAAGATTAGAAATGCTTTTGCGCTCCCACTAAACTTCTTGTACACACAAGATTCTTCATCGTTCCTGATGAAGCCAAACTCTTTGACCACTTCATCAAAACGAATATTCCAGCTCCTTGATGCTTGCTTCAGACCATAAATGGCTTTCTGAAGCTTACATACCTTTCCAGCATTCTTAGGATCGACAAAACCTTCTGGCTGTATCATGTATACATCCCTATCAAGGTTTCCATTTAGGAAAGCCGTTTTGACATCCATCTGCCATATTTCATAATCGAAATAAGCAGCAATTGCTACTAATATCCGAACAGACCTAAGCATAGCTACGGGCGAGAAAGTCTCGTCGTAGTCCTCTCCTGGAACTTGCGTGAACCCTTTCGCGACAAGTCTAGCTTTGTGGATAGTAATGTTACCATCCGCGTCCGTCTTTCTTTTGAAAATCCATTTACAACCAATGGGTTTTACGCCATCTGGAAGTTCTTCCAAGTTCCAAACTTGGTTTTCGTACATGGATTCCATTTCGGATCTCATGGCTTTGTGCCATTCCCTTGAGCTAGGCCCCGCCATCGCTTCCTTGTAGTGCGCAGGTTCATCGTCTTCAAGAATGAAGATTTCGTTATGAAACCACTCAGGTGGCTGGATAGCGCTACCTGATCTGCGCGGTTCAGTTACAACAGTGTTTGAAGTTTCCGCATTATATGCGACAACTTCCGGCTCAGTTGTAGGGATAATTAGTGGAATTTCTTCCGGTTCCTTAGCCATATCAATGGTTGCCGAAGATTCACTAATCTCATTAAGTTGTACTGTCCTCCCACTTAATTCTTTGGCGAGAAACTCTTTCTCGAGAAAATGTCCAACTTTTGCGACAAACACTTTGCCCTCGGACTTGTGGTAGAAGGAATACCCAATGGTGTTAATTGGATAACCTACAAAGTAACATTTGTCTGCTCTGGGGTCGAGTTTGCTTGGTTGTAAACATTTTACATACGCTTCACAACCCCAAACCTTGAGATGCGACACATTGGGTTTCTTCCCATACCATAATTCAAATGGCGTCGTCCCAACAGACTTAGACGGTGCTCTGTTTAATGTATAAGCGGCAGTGAGTAGTGCGTGACCCCAAAAAGATATCGGAAGATCTGTAAGAGACATCATCGACCTTACCATGTCTAACAGGGTTCGGTTACGCCGTTCCGACACTCCGTTTCGCTGTGGAGTTCCGGGAGGCGTAAGCTGTGAAACGATTCCACGGTCACTCAGATGTTGGCCAAACTCGTGACTAAGATATTCGCCTCCGCGATCAGACCGCAGAAACTTAATCCTTTTGTTACGATGATTTTCTACCTCATTCTGAAATTCTTTGAACTTTTCAAAGGTTTCCGACTTCTGCTTCATTAAGTAGATATAGCCATACCGACTTAAATCATCAGTAAAAGTCACGAAGTAAAAATACCCACCCCGTGCGGCCGTGTTCATTGGACCACATACATCACTATGTATTATTTCCAATAATTCACCCGCCCGTTCAGGATGACCCGTGAACAGCGTCTTGGTCATTTTTCCCATCAAGCAAGCTTCACATGTGTCAAATGATTCAAAATCAAGGGACGGTAAAACTCCATCTTTATGGAGTCTTTGCATGCGTTTCTTTCCGATGTGGCCAAGCCGACAGTGCCACAAGTAAGTGGTGGTGGTATCAGCCGTCTTAAGGCGTTTAGCATTCACGTTAAAGACATCATTTCCACATTCAAGATTTAGTATGAAAAGGCCCCCAACAATGGGTGCAAATCCATAAAACATATCCTTACAATAAAGTGAACAACCATTGTTCTCAGACTTGTAGGAGTACCCATCGTGTACTAAACATGATCCAGAGATAATGTTTCTACACAGCAACGGAACAAAATAACAGTTACTAAGTTCCAAAATAAATCCTGAAGGGAGACGTAGAGGCATAATGCCGACGGCTTGAGCGGCGATCCCAGCGCCGTTCCCGACACGCATCACGACTTCATTCTTTGCCAGCTTGCGCACCTTCTGAAGCCCTTGTATCGAGTTGCAAATGTGAGCAACCGATCCGGTATCAAATACCCAAGACTTAATATTTTCGCTAGCAAGCAAAACGTCAATGACATTAACTTGTATAACAATTATACCTTTTCCGGTTTTCCCGGACTTCTTATCTTCCAGATACTTCTTGCAGTTTCTCTTCCAGTGTCATGTGCCCTTGCAGTAGAAGCACTCAGTTTCATTCTTGGCTCCGCCCTTAGATTTGCGTTGGAAGCCGGTCTTACCGGCGCCCTTGCCCTTCTTTGGCTTGCCTTTCTTTTTGAAACTGGCAGTTTTATTCACAGGCAACACTTGCTTGCGATTTTTCTGCAGTCCTCCTTCAACAGTTTTCAGCATGGCAAGCACCTCATTAGGCGTTTTGTTCATCCCATTCATGTTGTAGTTCATGATAAAACCGCTATAAGACGGGGGGGTGAACCTAGCAACAAGTCCATAACATGCTCTGGCGGAAGTGGAAATTCCAGGGTTTTAAGCCTTTCAGCATAGCCAATCATATTGATTACGTGCTCGCCAACTGAACTGCCCTCAGCCATCTTGGTCTCCGCCATCATTTTCATGATATCAAAACGTTCAGACCGTGCATTAAACTTGTACAGAGCATCCAGATCCTTGATCATATCAAAGGAGTTATGGAATTCAAAACGTTTTTGAAGCTCTGAACTCATGCAAGACAGCATGAGGCACTGCACTAAGTTGAAATCATCATCCTTAGTGGCCCAGACACTTTGTATGTCTGCCGCGGCTGTTTCCGCCGGCTTAGGTGGAAGAGGTCCGTCAAGCACGTACACTTTCTTAGCGCTCCTGAGGACAATCCTCAGTGCACGGACCCAGTCCGCATAGTTGTTTCCATTCGCAGCTAACTTCTCTTTCTCTAACATCGGGCCTAAGTTGAACGCGTTGTTGCGAGCCATTTGATCTACAACGGAAAACACAATTTCACTTAGACTTTGTTCATAATGATTTTTGCACTAGTGAATAAACAGTTTTATTCTAAAGTGCGCTCCCACTCAAATCAATATCTCTCATAATTGACTGTGAGTGATTCAAGATCCGCATATCCATTCAACGCCATTGAACGAGATGAACACTGATGGCGCGAACTTCAATCGGTGGGCAAACTTGTCGATCACATCTCTATGTGACTCTTGTTCATCTTTCGATGGGCGTGTTCCGAGCTCAGGGAGATCCTTCCAGAACGTCAAGACAACCAAGTGATCTTGCTGCGAGGTCTCAACTCACCCGCCTCACACATCCCTAATCGTTCGTACCCAGGGAGATCCTGTGATACCCCGAAAAGTTAGGTGCCGTGACGGTGCTACACTTGGGAGAACACTAACTACTTGATATTTTAGTGAGAGATCACCCTAATAAAAAGCGACTACCGCGCAATCAAGAAGGGTGCATCAAGAGGGATAAACATCTCAGGCAATTCATAATAGCATGATATGGTATAGCCCCTTCTGACGGAGAAGTCAAGTATTTCTTCGTCTTCGGCATTCGCGTCGGTGTTCACCTTTGCGAAGATTGCCACCACCTTGTCGATGCACCAGATAATATTGCTATCTCTATAGCTAATAAAATAAGTGCATTACATAAGGTTGACACGCAGGTCATTAAAGTGCAATCATATGGCTCCAGCCATCATGCCGAATCATGACACGCAGGTCATGTTAATTACATCATATAGTCATCTCATACATAATCAAATTTAATATGAGCATTGCTATACCACATCATATGCATAACCATCCTGCAAAACCAAGTTAGACGCCTCTAATCGGTTTATGCAAAATTTTATTTTACGTGGCTTCTAAGGTTTTGACTCAAACCGCAGCTACCAACGTTTATCATCAAGTATGATACTTCAAGTTGCTAGATTAACTTTCCAGGGTGTATGAAACACGAGACAATAAAATCTCGAGCCCCATACTAAACTTCGTCATACGCGTGACCCCCGTGCAGATCATATCTGCATTGCCCTTCGTCTGCGAAACATCCATCTTTCTTTAACTATGGTGGAACCCAAAGAACTGTTACCACTTCGTTGATCTGTCAATCAGCATACTCAGGAGCAGCATGAAAGGATCGCAGATTGCCAGAACTTTGTGAGATTCCACCATGCCGTCAAGATCAGGACTACGCAAATTTAAGGGAAGCAACAGGAACATCGGGTAACAGATTTCATCTGCTACCCGCACAAATAATTTTCAGTAATAGATCTCATCTACTACAAAATTATACTATGCAATACACATACATCTCATGTATTCTAGATCATAACATGCATCTACTCATAGCCTGGCTCTGATACCACTGTTGGGGAACGCGACAGAAAACAAAAAAAATTGGTATAGCGAGCACGCCCAGGATCACTATGGAGATGGCATACAAGGTTTGATCTGATCCGTACCGACTCGTAGCGCAGCGGAAGAAGAGTCGGTGGAGATCGTTGGTGCAGATTCCCGCAGCTAGGATTTTACAACCTCCCAACCGCGAGAATGTACTCCCTCGTCGGACAGCCCTTCGGGAGGCGGTCGGACAGTCCCCCGGACGATGTCGCGGACAGCCCTTCGGGAGGACCCTCGAAACTCGAACGGAAACTCGGACAGCCCTCCGGGAGGACACACGAACAGCCCCTCGGGCAAAAGATCAAACCTACGACCTCTCTACGGGGTTGCACACATACGGTGTCATCTATCCGGCAGGGCTTCGCCGTCCAGAACTAGTTCCTGCCGGAACCCAGACAGCCTTTCGACTGTACGAAAAAACTCTTTTCGTGTGAGGGAGAAGAGAGAGCTTGCAAAGCAAAGCATGTGTATGAGAGAAAAGGATGAGGAAGTGGGCTGCCCACTCACCTCTTATTTATAGGAAAACCAAGGGGTAAAGTTGTCATACAAAAAAAAACCCAAAGTGCCCTTGGAATATCCCTTTCATAAAAGGAATATGCCATATGGGAGTGCCATGTGGAGCACCATGGTGCCCCACCTCCTTGGCCGGCCACCCTTGGGGGGTCCCCCATGAGGAGCTTGCTTGCTCCCCAATCCCTTCTAGAAGCCTTTCTGGAAATATCCAAAAAGGTGTTTTTCCACAAATATCCAAAAAGCACTTTCACTATTCACGACGACATTTTTCAGCGTCTGATCGAACTGAAAATATTCATGTGGGCTTAGAACAATTCCAGTACCCACCAAAATAATTTTCAACGCGAGCCGGAACAATTCCGGTTTAGTGATTTCATCTGCGAAAAGCATCTGAAGCGGTTTCGGCAGCTCCGGAACATTTCCGGTTTTCATTCCAGAATATTCCAAAAAGTTTCCAGAACGATTCTGGCACCCTCCAAGAATTATCAGGCATGTGCCAAGACCAATTTGACTTTATGGTATCCCCTGAAACAATTTTTCCAGTTTCACCGAAACTCATCCGGTGACCTCTCTGTGCGGAACTTTTCCGCTGTCCGAAACTTTTCCGGCGTCCGAAACTTTTTCGGTGTTTTTCTCTCAGACTCCCTGTCTAGTATTCAACAGATAGATGACCCTTAAGCGTGTGACCCTATAGGTTCGGTGAAGCATAGACATGACCCGGAACCCCTTCCGATCAATGATCAACATCGGAGCCGTGGACACCCATATCGATCCCTATACCCACACGAATAAATATTCGAGTGAACCTCCAGTTTCCGTGTGCTATTCCTGTTGCTTCGCGATATGTTACAATTACCCGAGGTGAGACATGTTGGCATCCCCGTGGATCAACAACTTGCCCACTATGCCAGTTACCTCGTTGCCGGTATTGTTCTCTTTTCTCGTTCCCGTGTTCCGGCATCCCCGTGATCAAATCACAAAGTGTCTGGCCAGACGATGATGGATACCGTAACACCGAGAGGGCCCAGAGATATCTCTCCAACGTCGGAGGAGCAAATCCCAATCTTGAGCTATCAAGTTACTTGACATACTTTTCCATGAACCTGTAAGCAGCCGTAATAGCCACCCTTTTACGGATGACGTTTAACAAACCCCAAAGTTCATGAAGCAAGCATGAAGAAACTCGATACTCTCATGGTCTAAGGAATCATGCAAACATTAACCATCTCTGTGTTATTTAACCATTAACTTGTGACGAATATATCTCATAGTATAACATCAATTTGGGTCGATTCAACACAAGTGTTCTACCAACATCGTGCCCTCAAAATTGCCGGCATAGCCATGCCCATGATCAGGAAAACAGGATCATCATGCAATACTTGAGCCAGTCTTAGAGGCAAGACTAGGAATACAATTTACCGTTTATTATACCACACGTGCACATGAGTTTCCCTCCAAGCCTCGTGGTTATTGTAGACTCGAGAATCATTGCAGTTATAGCATGGATCATAAACATTCATTACAAACTCTGAGATACAAAAGTAACTGATATTACTGCCTCTAGGGCATATCTCCTACAGGTGCACCTCCGGCGGGGCTGGGCGTCGATGCTCACGCGAGGAGCCTGGCACTCCTGGCTGCGGGGTCTCGGGGAGCTCGGGCATGGGCGGCGCGGTTCGGGCCCGGCGGGCCTCAGATGGGCTCGGGCGGGCCCTACCGGCTGGAGGTGGGAGGACAGGCGTGGTGGAGGCGACACTTGGCGGCGGCGGCGCACGGATTTCGAGGAAGAGAGAGAGGGGCCAGATTTGGAAGGGGAGGACCTGCCTTATATAGCAGGGAGGGCTAGGTTTAGGGGCTTGAGGCCGTTTTCGGGCCGTTCGATCGGGATCGGACGGTCCGGAAGCGGAGGGGCTAGCTAGGCTTTGGTGGGCTGTGTAGAGGTGGTGTGGGCTGAGGAGAGAGGGATATGTGAGCCCGTGACACGAGTTTTAAAACACAGAAAACATCCAACAATTAACCGATGACGGCGACGCTACAGTTGAACGTTGGGGGATCAAACGACCTCTGATTGCAACGAAATTTGGCAGGCGGTCTACCTACAATATAACAAGACCGCACGCCAAGTTTCGTTCCAATCTGAGAATATTTTCATGCACTTTTTAGAACATTTTTTTTAACGAATGCCGCGGGCGCGTGCGAGTGTGGTTGGTCTCAAAATGGTTAACGACGAGAACGGAGAAAAACCAGCAACTACGAACGGATGCAAGTTTCAAAAACGAGCGACGATGCTATGCAGATGATGCGAATGATGCGATGATGAATGCGACAACCAAACGAATCACACGACGAGAATGGAAAAAATGGGGAATCTTCTGGAGCGTCGGTCCCGGGCTGTTACATAGAGCCCCCAAAGACACACGGCCATGTGCTAGTTCTCTATTCTCTAGTTCCTCCAACAAATGATTCCGGTAGTGCTTAGGCGAAGCCCTGCTGGGATAACTCCACCACCACCACCACCACGCCGTCGTGCTGCTGGAGATCTCATCCACCTCTCCGCCCCCTCTTGCTGTATCAAGAAGGCGGAGATCGTCATCGAGCTGTACGTGTGCTGAACGCGGAGGTGTCGTCCGTTCGGCGCTAGATCGGGACGGATTGTGATTGGATTGTGGGACGGCTTGGGATTTGGATCGCGAAGACGTTCGACTACATCAACCGCGTTTCTTAACGCTTCCCGCTTAGTGATCTACAAGGGTATGTAGATCCACTCTCCCTCTTGTAGATGCTCATCACCATGGATAGATCTTGCGTGTGTGTAGGAAATTTTTTGTTTCCCATGCAACGTTCCCCTTCAGGCGTTCCATATGAGCGCGAGCGCCCGTAAGAGTGGTCGTTTGGCATGGATTCCGAGACAGCTCGTCTACCTGAACAACTTTTATAAAGGGACCCCATTGAAATGTCAACAGAACAGCATCGAGCACAACCATAACCTCTTCATCATCATCATCATCATCATCATCCACGAACCCTAGCCGCTGCCATAGATATCTCCATAGCCATCTCCACCACCATAGTGTTCTTGCATCTAATTGATACAAAGGAGTCTGTGGAAGGGAGCTTGGGGGAGAATGAGAGTAAAGAGAGAAGCATGGTGTGGCCCAATACGAATCACGTACTACAATATGTCTAGCTTGTAATCAATGTCTGTCGGGACCATGGGCCCTTATGTGATGAACACAAATTCTTGATTTGGTTGGAATCATCAGTATAATTTTTTGAAATTTTTTTGGACCCGGATATGGCGCTGACGTTCGATTTGGGCAAGAGGGTCAAGCGAACGTCTTTGTTAGATATGGGAAACATCCGAGTGCGAACACCCCTCGATAAACTACTATTTGGCCAATCAAAACGCCATGCACAATAAAAAATGGGAATTGGGCCTGCTAGCACGACCAACAAAGTAACAGGCCCATCCAGGTGCAAAACATGCAAAAATGCAGAAAACAGCTTAAAAACTGAGATTTTGTTTTACAATAAAAACGCACAAAAAACTTAGAAATTAATATGTATTAAAGAATTACCTAACGGGGGGAATAAATAATAAAAAACCATGGATTAGCTGATATAATTGCAGTGTTATACTTGTTAAAACTAGTACACACAAAAGATACCTAGAAAAATAAAAATGCCCTGATAGAGTACAAACTAGCAAATTTTTCATGGTCTACAGTCTACACTAAAAAAGTGAACAAAAGCACTTAGAAAAATTGAAAACCATTTTCCATTTGGCATTACTTACGAAAACCAACAATACTATACAGTTTTCCATTGACCTGAAAATATGAGAAAGATTACTAGTGCTATGTACAAAAAATACTACATGGTCTAAATAATAAAAATTGCCATGGTGTACATAATGAAAAATTACAATGGTACCTACTAATGAACTATATGATTTCTGTTATATAAAATAGAACATTGCCACTATATAGATCATATCAGTGCCATGTTACGTACAAACAAAACTACCATGGTGTACTTAATAAAAGTTGCCATGTTGTAAAATAATAATAAAATCAATTATTGGTCATGGCACAACTAATAAATTTTCCATAGTAAAAATAATAAATTTGACATGTTCCATCTATAAATTTTCCATAATCCAAATATATATTTCGCCATGGTAAAAAATAAATTTTCGTTGGTTAATTTTATTTTGCCATGGTTGAAATTTGTAAATTTGCCATGGTATATAATAAACCATGGATTGTCTCGTATTTTTTCTTATGTTTACAATAAAATTGCGATAGTCCATATAGTAAATTTTCCATGATCCATCGGGTCAATTTGCCATGACAATGCTTTTGGGTAATTTATAATGGGCACATGGCAAAAAGACAAGGATTGTGTTTCTTTTAAAAAGAAGTCAAATTTAGGAGTTTGCCAATGACACATGGAAAGTTTTAAAGAACTTTCTCTCTAAAAAAGCATGTCAAGTTTTGCAAAAAAAAATGAAATGTGGACATCGCAAATTTAGGAGATTTGTTCTTTAAACAAAAAAAAGATGGAAAACGTTTATCAAATATTGTCATGGACACATGGCAAAATGAGGGTTTTGTTCCCTAAAAAGATGGCCACTGTTGGAAATTTCTTAACTGGCACATGGAAAATTTGGGAATTTTTTTCTTGTAAAGTAGGATGGCAAAATTAGGAATTCAACATGTTATGTTTGATAAACCCAAAAGGCTAAAATTGTTATAGTGTATAGATACATTTTCCATAGAGACATGGAAAAATTGGGATGGTACAAAAAATAAAATAACAATTACCACATTATCTAAAAATGAAACTTTCCATAGTGCATAAAGTAGATTTGCCATCACTTATGAAAACAAAATTTATGATCGCGGCAAAATTACCATTTTGTAAACTTGCAAGACAAGGAAATGAGGATAATGGGGGAAGTTGCCATGTTCTAATTAATAAAACTATCATGGTCTAATTTCTTTTTGCCATGCTACCTAAGTTGAAATTGCCAGGGTTTCATCAATAACTTTGACATGGGCTAAATAGAATAAAAATTGATATAGTACCTACAATAACGTATAATTAATAAAAATTGCCATGCTACAATTAGTAATTGAGTAGCAATTGCCATGTGAATATTAATGGAAAATGTCATAAAAAGGAACTTTAAAATGCACATGGCAAGAGTATTAAAAGCAATTGCCATGGAATTATTGTGTAAGAAAACAAGTTTTCCATCTAAAGAGTAGAAAACTTCAGATTGCCATGGCATAAACAAGCTACATGCAAAACAACAACATAAGTATTCAAGCCAAAAGAAACACATCATGGCAAGTTTGTGTATAAAAAATGTCATGATGCAAAGATACTACTTGTTGAGATGTTGAAAAATGACATCATGGAGACACGTTAGTTTGTTCACATTTGCCATCAAGGTAGATCAAAAAGGTTCCGGGTTCTAATATAGTTATCATGATTTTACACTAAAAATATCACCCCCAAAACAAATATGTCATGATCATGAGACCATGTTTCAATTGTAAGAAATTGCAATCATTTCAATCCAATGACTTCCAAATACTTATGTGATGCAACCATGCTACATGACAAAATGGCCATGATATAGATCTTTGTTTTGCATTAAAATTACAATGGACCAAAAAATACAAACATTTTCAAGAAATTTCCATGTTTTGTATAACAGGCCTACATACACTGTCCATTGTCCACTGCATTTTCACCGGCCAGTGTCCACTAGATTTTCATGGAAAATCCACTACATAAATTGCCATGGCCGCAAAATCCACCGTCCAACCATTTTTAGCCGAATGGAAACCATTATGGGTGAGTAATCGAGCAGAAATCTCACCAGTGTATATGATGATATCCCAGTCAACCTTGCCGCCCTATGTTCCCGAACCGGCTCCTATCCCAGATACCCCGTGCACCGGACCTCGATAATGGGAACCTCGACGACGCCAAAGACTAGACATTGGCGGCATCGACCAGAGAAGAGGCGGGAGCGGTTACCACCAAAGCAGATGCAGCGGTGCTGACCCGTTGGATGAAGGGTTGGCACCCCGCCGCGCGGGGACCTAGTTGGCGGCCTAGAGGCTGAGAAGGTCGATGCGTAGAAGATACCCCCATCGTGGAACGGCCGCCAAGTGGATCGGCGGGGCGGCGCTGAGAGCACAAATGGCGAATTCGAGGTGACCTCAAGCCACTTCGTCGGGAACTGGTCCGATCTACGGGCTGGCTAGCTCGTTGGAATCTGTTGGGGGGATGGAAGGGGGTTGGAGGGGGAGATGAGTGAGGGAGAAGAGGGGGTCCACTTGGCGATCGCTCGGTTCGGTCCTGACTCGAACGATCTCAAAATCTAACGTGGCTACCAGATTGCTTTTAGATGCGTGCAGTGCGATCCGGTGGCGAAAACAGCGTTCGTCTCTACACCATAACGATGCACACATCCATAATACAACTTTAAATAAACGTATATGTATTATCAATTGTATCAACCACGTATGTCCCTGGGAAAATATTTTGAGCATCTTTTACTACATACATCCCGAGTAAGTAACGGTAGGTTGAGACGTAGGTTTCTCGGGCTCCCATGAGCCAAGAAAATACCACGTACGTCCACCTTCAGTATCCGCCGTCCAGAACAAATTCGCACGTACGCTCAGCTGTCGTAGGTACGGCACTCGTCGGTCTCGGGGTTCTCCTTGCAGTAGTTCTCGAGCGGGTCGGAGTCCTTGAGCTTGTCCCGGGCGTGGCTCGCCGCGGCGCTGAGCTCCTCCACCTCGTCCCACGCCGCCGCGCACTCCCCGCTGGCGGCGTCCTCCGAGCACGCCTCCTGGGCCTCCTTGATGCTGTCGGACATCTTGTCGGAGATGCCCGGCGGCGTGGACGGCCCGCCCGCCCTGCAGGAGAGGGCACCGCTGCCGCGGTACGCCGTCGGGAAGGTCACGCGGGCGGCGGCCACCTGCGGCCTGGCGAGGACGTCGCCCCTGGCCGTGGGCGCGAAGGTAGACAGGCTCACGTTGGTGAGCGCGGACGCCATTGCTGGGTGTGGTGGATCGGCAGAAATTTTATGTGGTCAGGCTGTAACAAGTTGTTGCGTTTGGTGCGGTAAGGTTTGTATTTATAGCTCTGGCAGGATGCTTGGGCAGGGAAGCTCTTTGGTGCACTCGTTTCCTATCACGTTTGGATGTTTGGGAGGGGAAGCTTTTACGTGCACCCGTTTCCTATCACGTCTGGGCCAATCGTTCCGGGCCACGTCGTCGTCTCGTTGAGGATATTTTTCAGGCAAGCAACTGGAGCGCGTGGATGGAAGATCTTTTCTACTTGTCCACGATTTGGCAAGATGAGGAAGTGAGTGATTTTCATTTTGACACGAAAAAACTGTCATTGTGAACGCGGTCTTGGGTGTTACTCCCTCCGTTCCTAAATATAAGACATTTTAGAGATTTCACTATGGACCACATATGGATGTATGTAGTCGCACTTTAGAGTCTAAATTCACTCATTTTATTCCGTATGTAGTTTATAGTGTAATTTCTACAAGGTCTTATATTTAGGAACGGAGGGAGTATGTTGGTGAGAAATTCCGTGTTGGATACGAAATGTATACGAGGTTCATGTTGTGCCAGAGAACAGTAGTTTGTACAGATGCTAATTGAACGTGGTCTGAAAAATATCTGAGATATATCTGCTATATCTCCTATATGGTAACGGTAAGCCCTCGAATGATACTTAGGGAATATGCCGTGGAACAGAGGTCCCAAGATGTCCTAGCGAGTAGCGATAACCCTAACGCAACTCCCCTTAAGTTTTGCCGGCGCACCGTTAAAGAAGAGATGGTCAACATCTCAGGTCTTAGAGCCTGTCGCTAGGACCATGTCACTGGAGGAATTTCAAGTCAGTTGGTAGTCTATTTCCAAGCGATTGCCAAAGAAAACCTTCTATCTTAAGTGGAATTTTGAATGCCCAAAGCATTTCGGCGTTGGGAAGAGCCAATCCCCGTATCACCTTACCATATATCAAGCCGGCCAACATGATCTTTTCTATTTCCTTTTTCCGCTTGGGAAGATGACGAAGTGAGTGGTTTTCATTTTGCCCCGAAAAAACTGTCTTTGGCACATGTTCTCGGGTGCATGTTGGTGATAAATTCCATGTTGGATACGAAATGTATATGAGGTTCATGTTGTACGGGAGGAACAATGGTTTCGACATATGCAAAGGGATGTGTTCTGAAAACTACTCTGAGATATACAACTCTTAACCCCGGCCGTTTGCTTGTCAGCAGGTGCTCCTTGTTTTTACATGCATGGTAACCAGTCGATTTTTCCCGACCGAAATTGACATCATAGGCTTTATTATTGATGATCAGTAGTTACATCGTCCACGAGTTCGTCCACCAACTTCCCTAACAGGAAACTAGGGTGATCATCGCCCCAAGTACAAGAAGTTTTATTATGATAACTGAACTTAACTAGGTCATGAGCCACCACATTTGTTCCCCTTCAACAGTGCACGAACTTCACTATCCCAGTCGTTGTTGACGTGCCCACACAATCCGCATGAATAGCCACTGCGGCACCCCACCAGCTTGCCTGCCTGCCTCATGCACAAGTTAATAACCTTTGTCGAGTCGGATTATGCATATAATCTTTCTAAACAAAGTGCATACCCCAAAATGGAGTCCCTCCTTCATCGCTAGAGGTTCCATTCTGGTTACATCTGTTGTGTTGGGGTAGAAAACACATTGTGCTGCTACAAACTATCCAAATGCATCTCCCAGGATCGCTGCCGTAGCTCTCGCCCCATCATCGTCAAGGACAGAGGCATCAATATTAATTTTTATGAACCTCACTGTGTGTTTTCCCCATTTTACCTATTATCATGTTCCATGGGGAAGACGTGCAACCCTTGAAGCATTTGCTGTAATGGCAAGAATAGAAGAAGCCCAGCGCCCACATGGCGATATGCGCTAAGCCCAACACTAGTAGAAAACAGACCTTTCGTCCCGAGCATTAGTCCCGGTCTGGTCACGAGCCGGTACTAAAGATGGTATTAGTCCCGGTTCGTGCCGGCTCCAACGGCTAGGAGCAGGGCGACCTTTAGTACCGGCTCGTGAGCGATCTTTAGTACCGGTTCGTGTCACGAGCCGGTACTAAAGGGGACGTGGCAGGCTGTTGGTCAGACTTGGGCCCCGCTTGCACCTTTAGTGCAACCTTTAGTACCGGTTGGTGTCACCAGCCGGTACTAAAGACTTCCTACATATACGCTTCGTCCGCAGCCGATCGAAGGGGCTCTCATTTCTCTGTTTTCTCCCCTGTTCTTCTTCTTGCTCGAAGCTCATCCTCCATTTTGCCAAGGATTTGTCAAGATTTAAAGGCACCCCATCTATCCAAGTGTTCATAAAGGTTAGCAACTTTGCTCCTTCATCTCTCATTGCTAGATTAGCTTGTGGTTTGCTCAAAGATATGTGATTTGTGGGTTTTAGCTAGGTTTTGGAGGAGTGGTCATTATGTGGGAGTTTATTTGATTTATATGCAATTTGAGCTCAAATTAACTTGTTAGGTTGCATATGTGTAGGTGTGGTTTATTTGGTGCCTTCCCATCCCCGTCCTAACCACCGTCGATCGTCCGCACCGTCTCGTCGCGGCACCGGCCACCTTGGTGAGCCTCTTGTTCTTCTTAAAACCTTTTTGTTAAAAAAAATTAGTTGTATGATTTAGATAGCTGCGTGTACGATTTACTTACTTGTATTATTGTTAGTTATTCTATAGTGTCATGGTTATGGTATCAGCCCACGTCGGCCCTCGTCCAGTCTATGATTCAGATGATGTGGTATGTCGTTATATTTTATAACTATTTCACACATCATCTAATGTCTATGACAATTAATTATGCCACCAAATTGACGTAGATGTTTTTATCTATAGGAAGTAGTTGAACCAGAAATTCCAACCGACTATGCAATTCTGCTCGAGAAATTAACACAAGCTGAAAAAGAAATTGATCATTTGAAAGAAAAATTGAAAAGAACTGAAGATGAGAAGATGGGATTGGAGTTGCATGTTGCCGATATCGTCGATGATCACAAGAACAAGATGGCTGGAATGCGCTTGAAGCTTAGAAAGATTAGAAAATATGCCATTGATAAAGAGGCTTGGTATCATTATGCCGTTGGCTCAATTGTTACTTTAGTTGCGA
The DNA here is from genome assembly GCA_039707655.1 of Elymus sibiricus. Taxonomy (NCBI): domain Eukaryota; kingdom Viridiplantae; phylum Streptophyta; class Magnoliopsida; order Poales; family Poaceae; genus Elymus; species Elymus sibiricus. Next base: position 39,786,916 of record CM077665.1, on the reverse strand, counting down.
TTATGATCGCATTTGTTGTTGCATTTACATGTTTTAGATAGTTGTATGTTGTTTTATGAGATGTATGTATGAACTATAAGTATCTATTATTTGCAGTAATAACATTTGGTCACTGCTAGCTCTACTTTTGGTTGTAATGTGATGATGAAGTTGTATTAATTTGGTCACTTCGATGTTGTGTAGTGAACATGAGCCGGCAATGGATGTACGATGACCGACTAAGTCCAGGGTTTCTTAATGGCCTGCATGATTTTATTCGTGTGGCTGAGGCAAACAAGCAGAATGGTTTCATGTGTTGTCCATGTCGTGACTGTAAGAATGATAGGAATTACTCTACCTCAAAAACCCTTCACTACCACCTGCTGAAGTCCGGTTTCAAGTCCGGCTATAGCTGTTGGACCAAGCACGGAGAAAGAGGGGTTATAATGGAAGACAATGAAGAAGAAGAGGATGATGACAACTATCCTTTCGTCGATACAACAATGGGGAAAGCTGGAGAAGAGGCATCAATGGGGGAAGCTGAAGAAGAGGCATCAGATGAGCCCGCTGATGATTTGGGTCGGGTCATTGCTGATGCAAAGAGAAACTGCGAAAGTGACAAGGAGAGGTTGAAGTTGAAACGCATGTTAGAGGATCACAAGAAATTATTGTATCCAAATTGTGAAGATGACCAGAAAAAGCTGGGTACCACGCTGGAATTGCTGCAATAGAAGGCAAAGAATGGTGTAACTGACAAGGGATTTCAAGAATTGCTGGTAATGATAAAGAAGATGCTTCCAAAGGATAACGAATTGCCTGAAAGTACGTACGAAGCAAAGAAGGTTGTCTGCCCTCTAGGATTAGAGGTGCAGAAGATACATGCATGCCCTAATGACTGCATCCTCTACCGCGGTGAGGAGTACGAGAATTTGTATGCATGTCCGGTATGCGGTGCACTGCGCTATAAGATCCCCCGCGATGACCCTGGTGATGTGGAGGGCGAACGCCACAGGAAGAGGGTTCCTGCCAAGGTGATGTGGTATGCTCCTATAATACCACGATTGAAACGTTTGTTCCAAAACAAAGAGCATGCCAAGTTGTTGCGATGGCACAAAGAAGAACGTAAGAAAGACGGGATGTTGAGAGCACCCGCTGATGGGTCGCGGTGGAGAAAAATTGAGAGGGAGTTCGAGGACTTTGCAGCTGACGCAACGAACTTATGGTTTGGTCTTAGTACAGACGGCATGAATCCTTTTGGGGAGCAGAGCTCCAGTCACAGCACCTGGCCCGTGACTCTATGTATCTACAACCTTCCTCCTTGGTTGTGCATGAAGCGGAAGTTCATTATGATGCCAGTGCTCATCCAAGGCCCTAAGCAACTCAGCAACGACATTGATGTATACCTAAGGCCACTAGTTGATGAACTTCTACAGTTGTGGAAAAAACCAGGTGTACGTGTGTGGGATGCGCACACACAGAAGGAAATTGACCTACGAGCGTTGCTGTTTGTAACCATCAATGATTGGCCTGCTCTTAGTAACCTTTCAGGACATACAAACAAGGGATACAATGCATGCACGCACTGTTTAGATGATACTGAAAGTATATATTTGGATAAATGTAAGAAGAATGTGTACCTGGAACATCGTCGATTTCTACCGATCAAGCATATCTTAAGAAAGGCAGGCAACCATTTCAAAGGTGAGCCAGATAACCGGAAGAAGCCTGGCCTCCGTACTGGTGAATATATATTTGATATGGTCAAGGATTTACAGGTAATCTTTGGAAAGGGTCCTGGCGGACAATCTGTTCCGAATGACGCCAACGGACACGCACCCATGTGGAAGAAGAAATCTATATTTTGGGAACTTGAATATTGGAAAGCCCTAGAGGTCCGCAATGCAATCGACGTGATGCACGTGACGAAGAATCTTTGTGTGAACCTGCTAGGCTTCTTGGGCGTGTATGGAAAGACAAAAGATACACCGGAGGCACGGGAGGACAAGCAAAGAATTAACGAAAAAGACGGCATGCCTCCAAAGCAGTATCAAGGTCCTGCCAGCTACGCTCTTACGAAAGAAGAGAAGGAAATCTTTTTTGAATGCCTGCTCAGTATCAAGGTCCCGTCTGGCTTCTCGTCGAATATAAAGGGAATAATAAATATGGCAGAGAAAAAATTTCAAAATCTAAAGTCTCATGACTGCCACGTGATTATGACGCAATTACTTCCGGTTGCACTTAGGGGGCTTCTACCGGAAAATGTTCGATTAGCCATTGTGAAGCTATGCGCATTCCTCAATGCAATTTCTCAGAAGGTAATCGATCCAGAAATCCTACCAAGGTTACAGAATGACCTGGTCCAATGTCTTGTCAGTTTCGAGTTGGTGTTCCCTCCATCCTTCTTCAATATTATGACGCACGTTCTAGTTCACCTAGTCGAAGAGATTAACATTCTGGGTCCTGTATTTCTACACAATATGTTCCCCTTCGAGAGGTTCATGGGAGTCTTAAAGAAATATGTTCATAACCGTGCTAGGCCAGAAGGAAGCATCGCCCAGGGATATGGAACAGAGGAGGTTATTGAGTTTTGTGTTGACTTTGTTCCTGACATTAAGCCGATTGGTCTTCCTGAATCGCGGCATGAGGGGAGACTGGGTGGAAAAGGCAAATTAGGAAAGAAAGAAGCAATAAATATGGACGGGCATTCTTTCACTCAAGCACACTACACGGTTCTACAAAATTCCACCTTGGTGACTCCATATATGGAGGAACACAAGGATATTGTACGGTCCAAGAACCCGGAGCAGTCTGACCCCTGGATTGAACGTAAACACATGGAGACTTTTGCCGGTTGGTTGCAAACAAAGCTCATCAATGACAACGATGTTCCAGATGAACTGTACTGGTTGGCCAAGACACCAAGTTCGACTGTAACGACTTTCAAAGGGTACGAGATAAATGGGAATACATTTTACACGATCGCCCAAGATAAAAAGAGCACCAACCAAAATAGTGGTGTCCGCTATGATGCAACCAACTTTCAAGACACATATTATGGTTACATAGAGGAGATATGGGAACTTGACTATGGATCTGATCTTAAGGTCCCTTTGTTTCGGTGCAAATGGGTCAAATATACTGGAGGCGGGGTACAGGTAGACCCGCAGTACGGAATGACAACAGTGGATCTCAACAATCTTGGATACACAGGTGACTCATTCGTCCTAGCCAATGATGTGGCTCGGGTTTTCTATGTGAAGGACATGTCTAGCAAACCAAGGAGAAAAAAAGATAAGGAAGCGAATACATCATACGATGAGCCAAAGCGCCACATAGTTCTTTCAGGGAAAAGAAACATTGTGGGAGTGGAGGACAAGACAGACATGTCATAAGATTATGAAAAGTTTCATGAAATCCCTCCCTTCAGAGTGAAGACTGACCCAAGCATCCTGTTAAATGATGAAGATTCTCCATGGTTACGGCGCAATCATAAGCAAGGGACAAACACGCAGAAAAAGTCTTACACCGCGAGATCCCACTCTGGGATGTGACCGGCTTCACCGTCATCACTTTCTATGTGAAGGACATGCATGCATTTTCTAGCATGGTATCTTTGTAACAGTTTGTACACGAAGTGCATCCAGTTTGTACACGAAGTGTAACAGTAACCCTCTCAACTCTTTAGAAGTTGCTATGTGGGTGAAATTATGATGTCATGCCAAGTTACAACCTTTTCAGAGTTCATTTGTACTGCTTTTCAAATGTCCGGAGTTAAAATAAGTTATTAAAAATGAAGGAGAGGCGCAATGCTCACCTGCACGTTGCTTAGCTTCAGGCCTTGAGAAACTGCAGATAGCTCCGTGCAGTCTACACCATTTCCTCAAGGCCTGAAGCTAAGCAACGTGCAGGTGAGCATTGTGCCTCTCCTTCATCGTTCTTCGTCTCTGCACTCAGGGCTTATAAACCGCTGCGAGTCCCTCTCGCTTGGCGAGGTGGGACTAAATTTTAGCCACTCCCAGGACAAGGCCTTTAGTCCCGGTTGGTGGCTCAGTTAAAATATTTTGTTATGATCAACTAAAACAAAACTATAATATTCTTCAATAGCAAAAAGAATCAACTAAAAAGCTTTTATAAACTTAAAATTATATAAAATTTATGCAACAAAAAAATATATAAAACACCCATTTAAAATAACCTAAAACTTACCAAATTGAATATAATGATAAAACACAGTAATATTAAGTCAGAAAGGGTTGAAAATTGATGATGTGCCTTTGAATGGTGCATATTGAACACACAAAAAGTATGGAGTTAAAATAAGTTATTAAAAATGAAATCCCTTTGTAATAGATGGGTTTTCGTCCGAAACCCTCATACTTCGAAAGAGATTGTCCAATTTGTACACGAAGTGCATCCAGTTTTTGCCGTAACCCTCTCAACTCTTTAGAAGTTGCTATGTGGGTGAAATTATGATGTCATGCCAAGTTACAACCTTTTCAGAGTTCATTTGTACTGCTTTTCAAACTCAGGGTCATTTAGCTCAAAATAAATCATTAAATGCATGAAAAATATCAAATGGAGTCAGAAAGGGTTGAAAATTGATGATGTGCCTTTGAATGGTACATATTGAACACACAAAAAGTATGGAGTTAAAATAAGTTATTAAAAATGAAATCCCTTTGTAATAGATGAGTTTTCGTCCGAACCCCTCATACTTCGAAAGATATTGTCCAATTTGTACACGAAGTGCATCCAGTTTTTGCCGTAACCCTCTCAACTCTTTAGAAGTTGCTATGTGGGTGAAATTATGATGTCATGCCAAGTTACAACCTTTTCAGAGTTAATTTGTACTGCTTTTCAAACTCAGGGTTATTTAGCTCAAAATAAATCATTAAATGCATGAAAAATATCAAATGGAGTCAGAAAGGGTTGAAAATTGATGATGTGCCTTTGAATGGTGCATATTGAACACACAAAAAGTATGGAGTTAAAATAAGTTATTAAAAATGAAATCTCTTTGTAATAGATGAGTTTTCGTCCGAAACCCTCATACTTCGAAAGAGATTGTCCAATTTGTACACGAAGTGCATCCAGTTTTTGCCGTAACCCTCTCAACTCTTTATAAGTTGCTATGTGGGTGAAATTATGATGTCATGCCAAGTTACAACCTTTTCAGAGTTCATTTGTACTGCTTTTCAAACTCAGGGTCATTTAGCTCAAAATAAATCATTAAATGAATGAAAAATATCAAATGAAGTCAGAAAGGGTTGAAAATTGATGATGTGCCTTTGAATGGTGCATATTGAACACACAAAAAGTATGGAGTTAAAATAAGTTATTAAAAATGAAATCCCTTTGTAATAGATGAGTTTTCGTCCGAAACCCTCATACTTCGAAAGAGATTGTCCAATTTGTACACGAAGTGCATCCAGTTTTTGCCGTAACCCTCTCAACTCTTTAGAAGTTGCTATGTGAGTGAAATTATGATGTCATGCCAAGTTACAACCTTTTCAAAGTTCATTTATACTGCTTTTCAAACTTGAGATATGACATTTCAAATGCCATTTAATCAAATTGTCTTATACAGCAGTTGAAGTTGTTCAAACATGCATGGAAATGCCATAGACAGATTCTTTATATTTTTCTGATATTTTTTCATATATTATTTATTTCCATTGGAGTCATAGATTTTTTTTCTACGATTTTTTAAAGTTTAGGGGTTTTCCTGAAAATAATAATGAATATTGAATTAAAAAACCTTTAGTACCGGTGCGAGCCACGCACCGGTACTAAAGGGTGCCTAGGTATAAATACTATCCCTTCGTCCCGGGCCGACCCACGCACCGGGACAAGGACAAAACGACGCCGTCAGGCTGCCGAAATCTGCCGTCGCCGCCGCCCGTCGCGCACGAGCCCGCCGCCCCGACCCCGCCGCCTCGACGCCGTGCGCCGCCCCGAGCCCGCCGCCCCGACCCCGCCGCCCCGACGCCGCGCGCCGCCCCGACCTCGCCGCCCCGACGCGTCCTCCCCCCTCCGGCGAGCTCCCTCGGTGAGCCTCTCCCCTCCCCCTTGCCCCTCCGCGCGCCCACCCGATCCAGTCAACTCTGGCGCGGCTCGCCGTTGCAACTCCGGCGCGGCCTACTGACGTGGCCGGCCAGCCCCGCCCCCAGGGTAGCTGGCCAGTGGGCCCGCGGGCCCCAGTTGACCTGTTGACCCAGTCAACTGTGCTGACTGGGCAGGCCCTAGTCAATGACAAGTGGGGCCGCCCCCTAATCCATTGATTAATTAAACTCTAGATTAACTCTGTGAATTAGTTTTAGTTTAATTAGTTTTAGTTTTAGTCTATGACAGGTGGGACCCCCTAGCTAATTAGTTTTAGTTTATTTTAACTCTAGATTAACTCGATCTGTGTCTATGATAGGGTTACTTAGCTTAAAGGAAAAATAAAATGTTAATGTAAAAAAAACCTAGAAGAAAAAAAAAGAAAAGAAGAAGGAAAAAAAGGAAAAAGAAAAAAGGAAAAGAAGAAAAAATAATAAGAAGAAGAAGAATAAGAATAAGAAAAAGAAGAAGAGGAGGAGGAGAAGAAAAAAGAAGAAGAAGAAGAAGAAAAGAGGAGAGGAGGAGAAGAAGAAGAGGAGGAGGAGAAGAAAAAAAGAAGAAGAAGAAGAAGAAGAAGAAGAAGAAGAAGAAGAAGAAGAAGAAAAAAGAGGAGAGGAGGAGGAGGAGGAGGAGAAGAAGAAGAAGAAGAAGAAGAAGAAGAAGAAAAGGAAGAAAAGGAAGAAGAGGAAGAAGAAGAAAAGGAAAAAGAGGAAAAAAAGAAGAAGAGGGGAAGAAGAAGAAAACGACACCCCGAAACCCCGACCCGACCCCGACACGGCACCTCGACCCCCGACACGACATCACCGACAACCCGACCCCCGACACGACACCCCGACACGGCACCCCCGACACCCCGACCCCGACACGACACCCCCCGACACCCCGACCCCGACACGACACCCCGACACCCCGACACGGCACCCCCGACCACGACACGACACCCTGACACGGCACCCCCGACCACGACACAGCACCCCTACCCCGACACGACACCCCCGACACCCCGACCCCGACCACGACACAGCACCCCTATTTAGTTAGTTAGTTAGTTAGTTAGTTAGGTTATCAGGTTAGTTTAGTTAGTTTAGTTAGTTTAGTTAGTTAGGTTAGGTTAGTTTAGTTAGTTAGTTAGTTAGGTTCTTAGGTTATTAGGGTATGTGTTAATTTTGTTAATTTTGTTAGATGCTAAGTGTTATTTAATTTGTTAAGTGTTATTTAATTGGTTAGATGCTAAGTGTTAATTTTGCTAAGTTTTATTTAATTTGTTTTCATAATTAAGTGTTTCTTCTCGACGTCGACGATGCCGATCCCGCATCCTCGTCGTCGAGTCGCCGGAGGAGGTCACTTGCTTGAGCCAAGGGGCCCTGTCAGGGACTGGGCTCCGTCGGGCTGGTACTGGGAGGTGCTGCCTTCCGGGCGGCGCAGCTTGGTGAGGAGCCAACCCGTCGTCGACCCGGAGGTTCTGTGGTGGCGGCCGCATGGGCCACGGACGATTCGGAGGCTTGAGTCCCCCGCGGAGGTGGTACAGTACCATGTCAGCAAGGAGAACGAGCACGTCCGTCTCTACATGGCAGCTTTGGAGGCCAGGTCCGACAATACCTGGCAGATTCTTCAGGGATCTCACTGGAGCTATGTTCCTGTGATGGTTCCTTCTCTTTGGGTGTCCACCGCCCGCCCCGATATCCGCCGGGCGCTAGGGTTCTAGCTAGATCGATATATTAACTACTATATATGTATTCGATGATGCATTATTAATTAACTATCAGTTATTTTGCTTCTTGGATGCATGCTTATTTGAATACTAATTTGTTTTATCTATATTATTATGGATTAGTTATTAAGCTATGGACAATACCGGTAGAGCTCATGAAGAGGACATCTTCGACATGATACGCTCCTCCGAAAACCCAGCGGACCTTCAGGGTGAATCACATGATGATGACGGCTCACAATATCTGAACGATTACGGTGATAGATGTGAGGCCGAGGAAGAACAACTTATGTTCCAAAATCCGGAACAACTAACAATGTCCGGCGAGGTATATACACATATTAGCCTCTGGTGATCATTACATGTGTATTAATTGATTTATATATATATATATATATATATATATATATATATATATATATATTAACAAATCTTTTTTCTTTTAATTATCAGCCCTTCGGATCGAGCCAATCTAGTAGAAAGGTACGAGGCGGTGCCAAAATATTGGACGGCAACGTAAAGCTCAATCTTGATGCTTTCAAACATGATGGCGCACCGACTCACCCTGATGCCAATGCCAAGACATTTGTGCGTCAATGCGGAGTGGTTGTTAGGGATGGAGTCCCGATCACAATGCAAGAATGGATTCAACCAAACAACCCAAAACCAGGAGTGAATTATGTCAATACAAGAATTAAAGATGCCCTTTGGCGAGATCTCATGGAGCATTTAATCCTACCAGATTCTCTCTCGGAGCGCCAAAGGGACAAAGTCAAGGAGTTTGCTCTCCATAAGATGGCCGGCGCGTTCCAGACTTGGAAGAAAAGATTATGGACCGAGTACAACGCTAGAGGCCAGAAGGCGCCCAAATTCATAGGAATATACGAGAAGGTAAGGAATCACTGGGACGCATTTATCGAGTACAAGACATCGGAAGCTGCTATGGAGAAGTCGGCAAAGAATCAGATAAATGCGAAGAAAAAAAAGTATCACCATAAACTAGGGACAGGGGGATACAAGTCAGCCATTCCTAAGTGGGATGCATTAGAGAATAAGATGCTTGCTGAAGGGATCACTCCAGTAACCTTCAACTGGCCCAAGAGGTGCAGGAATTGGTTTTTTGCGCATGGGGGAAAGTTGGACCCAGCAACAGGGAAGATTATTGTACTGGCCAGTCTGAAGCATGCATCAGATGAGTTGATTGAAGCAATAAAAGCTGCCCAAGAAGGACGGTTTCACCCCGATAGAGAGAACGACGAGCTTACACTCGCCCTCGGGAATCCCAAACACGGAGGACGAATACGAGGCGTGGGCGTCGTTCCGTGGTACGAGGGGTTTGCGGGATGGAAGGACAGTTATAAAAGCCGTTCGAGAAAAAAGAAGGTGGAAGCAGACCGACTTTCAAAGTTGGAACAGAAGTACGAGCAGCAGCAGAGGCAGATACAGGTACTGACCCAGCAAAGGGAAACTCCGCAGCAGGAGGCAGGGGAACCCGTCCCATCTACACTGCCGAAAAGCAGCGTGGGTTCCACGGGGGCACCGCTGGGTCACACCCCCGTGGATGATATCACCGAGAAGACATCTTGTGAGCTAATCCAGAAAATGAAGAACATACCCGTGTGGGTCGCGACGGGCTATGCTTTACCAAATACACCTGGTGTTCTCTGGCATTGCAATCCGGTTCCAGCTGGGTATGCTCGTGTCGCGGTGGACGCAATAGAGCCAGGATATGATGAACTATTGCTTGACATCCCTGGAGGTGAGGGGGAGTCCACACTGGCAGAAGACGGCCGTGGTCTCATTCTATGGAGTAAGGACTGCATCGTCTTTCCACAAACGGCGCTAAGGCCACCGGCTCCTCCGAGTATCGATGTCCAGCGCGAGGGATCCCAGCCAGAGGCATCGCAGCGCCAGCAGTCCTCCCCACCTCGCCAGCAGTCCTCCCCACCTCCCCAGCAGTCCTCCCCACCTCGAGAGGCGTCCCACCTCGCCAGCAGTCCTCCCCACCTCGCCAGCAGTCCTCCCAACCTCGGGACGGAGCACGACGCGAGTCCATATCATCGATATCGATCTCCGCCGCGTGAGCCGACTCCACCCCGGCAGCGGTCCCGCCAGTAGGGCTCCCAAAAGAGGAAGGCCACCAGCAGTCCTCTTCGGAGGAAAGCAAAGAAGAAACCCGAGCCTCCGGCCAAAAGGAAGCTTCCTTACGACATGACACCAGAGGAAAACGAAATTGAAAGCGATCGCCAAGTGAAAGCCTTTTTTGCGAAGAAGACCGTGACGCCAAAGGAGGTAATACCGAAGGAAGTCCAAGAGCACTTTATGGAACACTTTATTGATCGACCCCCGGCATATGTCGAGCGTATGCCAACACACTATGAGCGACAGATTCAGAAGGCAAGTGAGCAGAGAAGTCGGCCCAGCCCAAGGAAGAAGTCGGGAAGTACGGCATCAACGACAGGTGGTACTACTACCGGGAAAATAGGTCCCCAGCTCGGAGAACAATCCAAGCAATCGATCTCTCCGCTCAAGGTGAGTACCAATCCAAGCAAGCAATCGATCCAACCAGTCGACGTGCAAGGCAACCCAATCGACCTCAAAGAAGTAGAGGTTGCAGGTCTCACTCTTGGCCAAATCCTTGGCACCGAGGAATTCCGCCGGTACGGTGCAACTGAGTACGCAATGCAATATGCCGTCGGAAAACCACTTGTCACACCCGAGCAGTACAAGGAACTACCAACTGCGATGCGACGGTTGCATGATTGGTACCTGCGTGAAGTAAAGCGAGGGGAGACGGCGGTCATGGTCAAAGTAAGGAAAGAGCATTACGTCAATGCATGTGACATATGTCTTGAATTCTCAGAACTTTTCCAGTTATACCACATGGACTCTATCGACAAAACTCTCATCAGTTGCTATTGTCTGTAAGTGATTTATATCTTTAATAATTTAAGTCTCTAGCTAAGATATCGTTAATTGGCTTATCCTCACTATATATGTTCTTTTCTACGCTATTATGCAGATTGAAGATGTGGGAATTGAAACAAGAGGGAATCGATGACATTGGGTTCATCGACCCAAATACCGTTAATGGTCATGTGGTAAAACATTATGCCAAGGACACAGAAGATCTCTTGGAAAATTTTCTAGAGGCACTAATGAATACCAAATCTACTATAATATTTCCTTACAACATGGGGTGAGTGTTTACTCTCTTGTATACTACAAATTCTATTTTTGCTTACTAGCTCGTTGTCAAGTGTAGTTGATGAGTTATATGCATGACTGCTTAATTATATAAACTTCTGCGCAGAGACCACTATATCCTCCTAAATATTATCCTCGCGGATGGACTTGTTCAAGTGTACGACTCACTAGATACACTAGAACAATCATACGTGGACTTGTATTTTATGATAGAACGGTAATTTCAATCTTTATCGACCTCGCTTTCTTTCATTATTTCCTGATATCAAAAGTAATTATAATAACTCTTTCGTTCTTTTTCTTTTCCGCGTAGTGTTTGGAAAAAGATGATAGAAAAAAACCATCACGGTCGTCAATGGAAACCGAAGCTAAAGTGGAAAAAGATGCAGGTAATTAAGTAGTACTACTAGGTCCGCTCATCTCTTTAATTCTAGTTTCAATACCATTATCATGCTTGATTATTAATTATCTTATTGAATTCTATTCTTTTGCAAAGTGCGCGAAGCAAGATCAGGGGACAAATTTATGTGGATACTTCCTCTGCGAGAACATTCGCCTCCAGACCGAAGGCCGTATACGTCGCAGAGGAGCACGTGAAAGACAACTCTAGGTTTGGCAGATGATGTCGAAGCTCTCACCCGAGAAACGCTTTGTAGCACTTCAAGAGGAATTTGCGGCATTTCTTCTTCAACATGTCATTGATGTAAACGGAGAGCACTATTACTTACCGCTGCCTCAATAATGCCAGCAAATCAGTAGTAGAAAACTGAGATTTCATCCGGAGCACTAGCTAGCTAGTCCCGGCCGGGTTTTGGGCCTTAAGTTATAAGTCCAGAATATATATGGATGTGTAATTCCATTTGTATATATACTGTGTATGAGATATTGTATATTATATTACATATATATATGCATCAACTTGTGTAATTAATGTTTACAGTATGTAGCACCGTAAAATAAATTTGAAATGAATGGAAAACACAATAAATAGAGAGGAAAACTAAAACCTAATTAAAAGCGAAAACAAAAAAAAACAGAACACTTAGTACCGGTTGGTATCACCAACTGGTACTAAAGGTCTTCCACCACCAGCCCACGCAGGCAGCCACGTGGTGGGCCTTTAGTACCGGTCCGTGGTCCAACCGGTACTAAAGGTCTGGACCTTTAGTCCCGACCCTTTAGTACCGGTTGGGGAACCGGTACTAAAGGCACATCCCGACCGGGACTACTGATCGACATTCTACTAGTGCAAGTAGTTTGTCGCTGAACCACCATAGGTACCAAGGAGCCACAACTATAACTTCTGAAACATTCACACATGGGAAACATGACATCGGCTACGTCGATTCCATGAGGAGAGATTCCAACATTGCTGACCGATTGATCCACCTCAAACATAAAATTTATAGTCTAAAAAATCCCCAGCATGCACCATAGATCTGATGCTCGACCGTGGGTGAACAGAAGGTGTTGAACGCACTCATGCCCTTATTGGCAAACACACATTGATCATCGATACCTATGTGCATATCAACAAGGATCATTTTATGTGGGAGGGTGATGTGGAGAGCTCTGCAGCAAAAGCTTTGCACTTTGCGTGCTATTTTCATCTTCCATAGAGCACTCTACAGAGGGCTGTTCATAGATGGGCATGGTGCATGCATATTTATGGCATCAAAATGATGGTGTTTCCATTCCACGTGAGACATAATACGAAATAACAAGACACCCAGCTTGGAGATGGGCCACAAGATAAAGTCATAGAAGGCATCATAATACGATCGAATTTGCTCGATCCTTAATGCATCCACCAAGAAGATGATGAATGGGCCAGGGCCTCATCCCATGGGCCGGTCGAAAGATCAACGATGTCCTCAACCTTGGATACAAGAACTTGCCAATGCAACACGGTGATCACTCTGCTTGGACTTGAAGCAGTGGCGGAGCCAGGTTCACCGAAATGGGTGTACAAAGTTCAAGAGTTCATGAATTTCTAGCTATTTTCTCATGTATATGTTTTTATCTACCTAGTATATGCTTTCTTATCAGAATTATGAGTGTACATATGTACACGCATGTCCCCTTGTAGCTCCGCCCATGCTTAAAGGGGTCCAAGGACCCGTCTAGATGTTTATGTTGTGTCCATTCCCTAATCTCCAAATATGAATGTGATTAAAATTATAAATCCCAACCACCAAACTCTGCTAAATAAGTGAAGATGCCTTCTTGGGACCATCCCGAAGGATATCTCCATCTGAATAGTACTCCCTCCGTCCCAAAATAATTGTCTCAACTTTGTATTAACTCTAGTACAAAGTTGTACTAAGATTAAGACACTTATTTTGGGACGGAGGGAGTACTTTGCATGAAGGACCTTTGCACACAGGGACTGGTATTGTGACAAGTGATAATACTTTCTTGGCTAACATACCGAAGTTGAACGAGTGAAGGTTGAAACCTCATACATCTAAACTTGTTTTGGTATACATAATGTCCACCAACTACTCCAACACATTTTCTTTCTCCTCATTATCACCATGACTACAACCCAACAATAATTTTCATGATGTCCTTGCAAATTCCTTTTGGAAGTTTGAATACTCACATTGTAAGTCCCTCATTCGGCCCCGTATTTTGTATTTCCCTCCCCATCAAAATTCTTCTTATATGCCAATAAAGCGTCAGGCACCATCACCACCATCCACTCAAACATCAATATAGTTTGTGTTTGAGAACAAGAGAGATAACTTCATTTCTTTTCTCGAGAATAAAGCAACTCCACCTTTCCTTCCATTACTAGGATTAAGTCACAAAATCTATTTTGAGATGATGACACAAACAATATGGTGGATTGCCGTCCAAGTGAGCCTCCGAGAAAAACAATAACTTGGGATTGTGTCTCCACTGGACATCCAATAAAGCTTGAACTATCGAGGCTTTCCCTCGTCGCCAACAATTCTAGGCTAGGGCTCTAATGTTTCTGGCACTACTCCTTGAAGGAGCCCGCCAATTCTGAGTGTGTAGTTAAAATTGAGTTACCACCTTCTGTCTTATGCCTCCTAGATGCCTCATTATTCGTCATCATATCATCATCATTAACACATGCATTAAGTTTTTCGTATGTCTTCAGGTCTATGAGCATCGGGACTATGGGAATCAGGTCCCTCATAACCAGGTCAATGTCATCAACCTCCTCTAGAGCCAGTCGCTTCTTAGCATTCTTATCGGCCTTTGCACATCCCTAATCTTCACATGGCTGCTTTTTGTGCCATCAAGTTCCCTGGTACCATTGTTCTGATCACCCTGGTTCTTCTTGGGGTGGGTATGCTCCTCGTGTAATCGCCAATGAAAGAACTCGCCATGCCCTTGTTCTCCACCTGCATTATCATAACCCCGCTACGACCTCAAGCATCAATTCCTCCGCCCCCTAAGACGGCACCTCAACCCTACCATGTTCACGACCAGTGTTAAGCCATGGCCCCATTTGAGGTCCTTCGCCTCATGTTTGTTTGTTCCACATTCAAGGTGTGAGTGCCTGCTCTGCTCGCCCGCCTCGCAAAATCACGGAATATTTTCATACTTCACATGAAAAAAATATCCCCCTCCACAGGTGATAGTAACAATTTTTTGAGGGGTTTAGGCACACTAAGATTAACATGAGCCCACATATAATTTCCAATTCCCCTCGGCTCAATTCCACATTATCCAACTTACCAATGCGCCTACCAAGGTTTTCCACATATCAGTCGACTCGTAACCATCTAGGAGCTTGTGTTAGCGCGCTTATTATTATACAATTGAGTTCAATCAACGTACGTGTGACTAGACCATCATATGGTTCTGTGATCATAGTTAGTCCTCTGAAGTGCCATGGATCTCCTTCGGGCACCTTCAACCAATCTCCCAAGCATAAACACTGGACGGTGAACAGGTTCACCTCTAGAGCAGGAAACTTGACCTCCTGAGTGGTGCTCCATGCAATCCTCATGTGTGAGTAGAAAGTCGACTGGGTGAAGTGATTTGAGGTGTGAACTTTGGTCGGAGCCATCCACTTTATCCCCTCTTTTCACCACATCTTTAGTTCCGGCGAAGACAGTATCGCCATACTCTTTTTCGTCAATCCCCATCTTCCATCGTATGTCATCCAGGTCCTCATCCGAACCTCTTGAGCCTTTGCCAGTTATACTGGATACATTTGAAGTTTCCAATCAGCTGGAGCCGTGAGGGGCCTAAAACCCTAGAAATCGATCTACCCTCAAAGGCGAAGATACCCACCAAGAGCGGGTAAGCGGATTTGTTACCCCCTTGGTTCAGCTTGAGTGAGCGAGATCGGCAGCGAAGGAGGACGATAGCGATCTGCTATTGGTGGACTCTCGTCGGAGGAAGTCTCCGTCGAAGGACGAAACATGACTCGCAAGACCTAGGGGGGAAATGGTAATTGGTCAAAGATTGAGCACTCACATACTCAGACCAGGCTTGGGTGTTCTCTATCATCCTTTTGTAACTATAGAATCCTCGGTGAAGGTGCCATTATGCACGGTGAGCACCACGTTATGCATGGAGAACAGCTCGGCCAGCACCTCGAGCTCCTTCTCTCTTTTTTTTTTTTGCGAGGACCTCGAGCTCCTTCTCAAAGACGTCAAGGCCTGCACCCGATACCTACCACCCCTTTAGAGCGCTGATCAACGCCACCTTGTCGATGTTCCCTCTCCGAGTAACAGTCACGACAATGTCACCTTTTTCTAGCGCCTCCAGTATTTCCTTGTTGACAATGTTTTTTTTTAGGGTCTTGTTGACAATGTTTTATGTTTATTCATTAATGGCACCAATGAGCAAGTCAGACTCGAAAGCCAGGCTGGTAACCCCGGCAAAGTTTTTTTTTTCTCGAGACAGTGGCCTGGTCCTTGGCGTGTTTTTTTTTTCTCGAGACAGTGGCCTGGTCCTTGGGTCTTCTGGAGTGGTAGGAGATGGTGCAGCCAAATACCTCGAGCCGCTTCTCGATCAATGAATCGATGATGCCCAAACCGATGATGCCGACGGCGCTTGCCACCAAGCTGGTAGGTATAACATCGGAGTTGATGTCGACATTGGTTTCAATTTCACATACTAAAACGTAGGAGTATGTATGCAAAGAACAGAACAAGGGGGAAAGTTGGTCAGGACTTAGGAACAGTAAGTGAATGATGATCACCCGCAGAATGTACCTAGATTACTGATCAGTCTACCTCCTTGAGCAATGAACCAGAAGCAATTTGCAAAACTTATCCTATAATTATTTCTGAAATGGCACAGTTTTGCTGCAGAGGGACAGAAGCACGCATGGTTCAGAATCTGTTGCTTGAGCAGCAATCACCAAACCTTCATCCTTTGCTTGATCATCATAAGTCCACCATTCATCCCCAATTGGCCTGTACATATTCCTCAGCGAGAAATCCTCGCCCTCGGAGAGTCACGGTGCTCTTTTGTCAGTTGAGTTTTGTACCATAAGGGCAGCGAGCTCATTTGCTGCATACCTGGGCAGTTAGCCAGTTACCACCACCTGACCTGGGAGGTGTTCCTTGCTTTTATCCCGCCACGTGGATGGAGTTCAATTTAATTTTAAATTTTATCACAGGTTTCTGCCAAATTTCACGGGCATGCATGATGTACATGGCTCTACAATCAAAATATCTGTGGGCTGCTAAGTACATGTACACACATGGTTCTTCAGAGATGCAGCAGCTACTGGAGCGAACCAGAGGTGATGTTCTTGTTCAGCTACATGGATTTACATGCATGGTAGACTGGTGGTGATCAGTAAAAGATTGAGCAGTCAAGTACAGTACTTCACATACTTATAGACCAAGACATTGGCTTTCTCCAGCATCCTTTTGTAATTACAGACCATGCACATTTCTTCTTATAAATGTCCCTTGCTGCATTTTAAGAGCCACCACTAATAATGCTGGCGCGGCCATTGCTTACTTACTCAGAGGAGGAGCGGTATATACTATCTACTTGTCGCATGTAACATCCATCACAAATGTCATATGAAACCTGACGTGGTCTGATCTGTTGTTCTATTATCTACAGCATTTGCTCGTGGAGCACCGGCGTGAGCAACGGCTTACCTTGGAAGAATGCCTCCAGGTTCCCGATCATGAGGTCCGAAAGGTCAGAGGCCGACTCCACCGTGAAGGCGGCCTTATGTGCTGTGAGCACCACATTTTCCATGGAGAGTAGCTCCGCGGGCACCTCAGGCTCCGTCTCAAAGACATCGAGGCCCGCGCCTGCTATCTCCTCTGCCTTGAGTGCGCCGATCAGCGCCGCCTCATCGACATTCCCTCCGCGGGCAATGTTCACGATGACGCCTTCTTTCCCTAGAGCCTCCAGGACTTCCTTGTTGACAATGTGCTTTGTTTGATCATTGAGAGCGCACGCGACGATGAGCACATCGGACTCGAGAGCCAGGCTGATGACACTGGGGAAATATTTGTAAGAGATGGTAGCTGAATCCTTGGCCCTTCTGGAGTGATAGGAGATGGTGCAGCCAAATGCTTCGAGCCGCCTCGCGATCGATGAACCGATGCTCCCCAAACCGATGATGCCGACTCGCTTTCCACTGAGCTGGTGCACCATCGGAACAAATGTTTACATCAGTTTCTGTTTCAGATAAAAACATATGTATGCAAAGAACAGAACTTGGGGGAATCAATGTGAGGTACTCTGAATTCTAGGACCCTACTGTTGTTCTCATTGAGGAATGAACCAGAAGCAATTTGCAAAACTCATGGCAAGATGTGGATTCAAAATTTCAAATCTTGGCAGTTCCATCAAATACTCTAGTTGACTGGGACAAAAATTTGTTGTCATTTTCAGTTGAATACAAAACAATGTGTCTGCCACTACTTCAGTAGAGAAGGAAAGCACGGACCTTGGAGCCAAGTGGGTAGTCCCCGTGGGCCGGCCAAAGCCCGCGCCGAACGAACCGGTCGGCCGCCGAGACGCGCCGGAGCACGTCGACGAGGAGCCCGACGGCGTGATCCGCCACGTCAGTGGAGAATGTCTCACCGGCGCCGGCCACGGCGACGCCCCGGCACGCGCATTCGGCGAGGTCGATGTGGTCCATGCCAGCGGCGGTGGTCACGACGCAGCGGAGGCACGGGGCCGCGGCGAGGAAGGCGGCGTCGACCTGTATGGCGCCTCCGCCAACGACGACGGCGGCCCGCGGGGGCTCACCGCCCCCCCGGGCGGCCGCGGATGCGGCGAGGAACGCCGGGAGCGGAGCGCCCGAGTCGTAGAGGCTGTGGACGCGGTAGCGCGCGCGCAGCGCGGCTGCGAGGCCGTCGTCGGCGCGGCGAAGGTAGAGGACCGACGGCTTCCCGCCGGTGGCAGGCCCCCGCGCCGCGGCGCCGACGGTGGATGCCATCGGCCGTTGCTCCGAGGGGAATTTTGCTGATCCACAGCTGAACTGATTCCTGTGGCCTGCGACTTGGATAGCTAGTGTGACACGTCCTAGTCGGTTTTTTTTTTTTGTGTGTGTGTGCGCCTTTTGAGATCAACTTGGTTGAACTGAACTTTGTTTTCCTGAAATTATTTCATCTTCCACTGAAATTTGTGTCTTTGCTATTTCTCTGACCGAGTGATTTTTTTTAATATTTTTTTGAAGAGATTGGGAAAATATTGCCTGGCCAATTTTCGACAATCAAGTCCATACTCGCGGCATGTTTTCGACCCTTTCTATTTTTATAGAGCAACAAGCATGTTTTCGTCCCTGGCAGAAGAAATGGTTTATAATGAAGCCTAAAAATAACGGTAGCAAAATTCATCTTCCTTTTTGATTTATCAATGAAGTGAACATTATATGCGCGGAGATATTGATAAAAAAGATTCAAAATGTACAATTGAGATGTATGAATTAAAAAAAATATGATCCTTGTCTTTCAAAGTCGAGGTTTTGGCAGCCTACTACAATATCAGATTTGTCCCTTTCAAGCGTCAAGAGTATCTCACAATTCCTTTTGAAATGTTTACTATTTTGGTTTTGAATTTATTGCTCAACCGAGAGCATATGAGCTGGCGAGTATATACTGCGCGTCCGCAGTATGATATAAAGTAATCTGAGTATGTATTGCTCCCTAAACAACTTAAAAGCGTATTTGGTATGGAGGAACTTGATAGGAATTCCACATGATTGGATTTCTATAGAAAAATTACCTTTAGAGCCCTTTGGTTTATAGGAATGAATTTCTATTCCTATGTAAGATTGATTTCAATCCTTGACATTTCAAAGAAAAATAAACATTAGCCTAGACCGAATGAAAAAAAAAACAAATCCCATGAACCAAATGACATCTCTTTTCTTATTTCTATTCATAGGATTTGAGATACATGGAATCTCCTTTCCTACAAGTTTTCTATTCCTATGATATTCCTATCCTATAAACCAAAGAAGACATGATTAGGCTTGGAGAGGAGGAGAGTGTATCCAGTGCACCCAGAATTTTTGTGCTACCGGTGCACCAAACATGAAAAGCTTGTACTATGAGTTCTCAAAATTTCTGAAAATATTTTAGTATACAGAAATAGCATATATCTAAGTTGTCACCAAATTTCAGTTCTAAATTCAACTCACAGCAAGACAAATAAAAATGAAAAATTGAGCTGTGGTAGTGGTAACAGACCCAATTCACAGCCCAGTTTAAATTAAGTACATTCATGTCATGATTTGTCTTTTTTGTTTCTCGAGGTGTGAGTTGAGTTTTTAACTGAAATTGTGTGACATGGTAGGTATATATTGTGTTCGTGTACTCAATTATTTTCAGGATTTTTGAAAAGTTTTTGCATGAGTTTTTAATCTGGTGCACTGGTAGCACAAAAAACTCCAGTGCACCAGATATGTCCTCTGGAGAGGTGACCCCATGCACCTGGTCTCGTTATGACTTCTGGCCATGAACTTACCATATGTGTCTCTTAATTCTAATGTACTCTGTGCCACTTCTTGTATGACATATTTGTATTATGTATGTTATATTAGAGGTTGACTGTTTGGCGTTGGTCAATCTCTGGAATGCGCACACCACTACAAGATCAATTGGGGCGCCTATCTTAAGAGAATTAGAGGCTATCATGCCTAGTTTTATTTCTTTTTTGGTTCGGCATGTTAGTAGGGAACTAAATATACCGGCCCATGAGTGTGCGCAACGTGCGTGCTCACTCGATGGAACGGAGAGTTGGCTAGATCGTAGCCCGGATTTCCTTGTCAATTGCCTACTGGTAGATTGTAACTGACTTTTGCTCAGTTGAATAAAGCCATGAATTCGTTGCAAAAAAAATGTATTTGATATTAGTTGCTTGTCAATTTAAATGTATGTTTGATAAGGACCCTACAATTGTTCAGCCACAACACCTCGCTGAGTTCCGCATCTGGTTTTATCACACTGAAAGAACGAGAGCCAAATGGTACGGAAAACAATCAAACAACCTAATACACCCCACCACACCACAAGTATTTTGACCAAACGGCGCAACGAAGCACGCGTACATATCTAGTATGCTATGATGTAGATAAAAAATGTTAGTTTGGTAGAGGAATCTGAGCGAATGTGAATAACCCTTTTGTTATTCTACGTGTACTCTTCCTCAAACTAAAACATGCATTCCAACGTAAACCAATACACACTTTCTTACGTGAACCAATTTTTGGTATAGCGTTTGCATATTTTATTATCTCACAAATAAGAGTTGGTAATAAAATAAATAAATAAAATACAAAAGATAGCCGTTTTAGGGCAAAATATACCTATTACTTAAATTATTTTATTTGGAATTGGAACATTTTAGCAGGTACTTTTTAGAAAGTAAAGTTCTTTTTCAAAAGATTACCCGTGTCTTTTTTTACGCTTTGGATTAGAGAAAATGACTATAATTCGTCCACACCTACGGATAAGTCGACGTTTTGTACAAATTTTACAAACGAAAACTCTTATTTTCATATGCCCGTATCATTTTTAAACTATGAATATAATCTTTTCGAAAAAATAAGTCTCTTCGGGACAAACTTTGTGAATTATTTTTGGCGACAAACTTTGTCTAGCATGAAACTCGCGTTTAAAGTTTGGGACAAAATGTGCTACGTCATATTATGAACAAAAAACAAGAGTGCAGTTATAAAACCCGTGAACAATAGCATTTATATAGTACAGTATTGATTATGCTGTATTTTGCTCGGAATATGGCGCAAACCATTTTGTCTCGAAACATTTACCGTGAGTATTATGCTAGATCATGTATGTTGTCAAAAGTTTCAAAAATATTTGACTATTTTTGCGAAAATGTTAAATCGGGTACACCTAGACCCAGATTCCACGGGGTATTTTCCTATGGTATGCCTTTTGTAAATCGGGAGCACATGCTCGCATATGCTCAATATACGTAATTATCGGTGACAAAGTCCTACTTCTAGTTTTCTTGTAAATAAATTTGGAAAATTACGTTTAGCCGTTGCATCTGCTCCGCTTTCTTCGTCATTTCCTAGGTTCATGGTGGCGCCCCCGACGGCAACGCCGCATTCTTAATCGCAACAGAAATGGCGTCGGTTACCTAGCCGCAACTCCAGATCAACTACCTGGCCACCCATCGCGCCCTCTCTCCATCCGCGGCAACGATGGCAGCGACGCGCCGGGTGCTCGTGCTCTGCCGCCTCTCGCCGGCCTCCCTCGCCTCGCTCGCCGCGCGCTTCAGCCTCCTCGATCGCCACGCCTCGCCGCTCTCCATGGAAGCCTTCCTCGCTGCCGCGGCTGCCGATGACGACCCACCGCGCGTGGCCCTCGTCCCGGGCGCGGGCGTCCGCGTCGACGCGACTTTCCTGGACACCGTCCCGTCTCTACGCTGCGTCGTGACCGTCAGCTCCGGCCTCAACCACGTCGACCTCCCCGAGTGCGCGCGCCGCGGCCTTGCCGTGGCCAATGCCGCCGGGGTCTACACCTCCGACGTCGCCGACCACGCCGTCGGCCTGCTCATCGACGTGCTCCGGCGCGTATCGGTGGCCGACAGGTACGTGCGGCGGGGACTCTGGCCGGAGCGCGGCGATTTGCTACCCCTCGGGTCCACGCTCCGCGGGAAGCGCGTCGGCATCGTCGGCCTCGGCAGCATCGGGTCGGCGATCGCGAGGAGGCTCGAGGCGTTCGGCTGCGTCGTCTCCTACCACTCCCGCCGCCGGAAAGACGACGTCTCGTACTGCTACCACCCCACCATCCGCGACCTGGCCGCGATCTCCGACGTGCTCGTCGTGGCGTGCGCGCTGACGGCCGAGACCCGTCACGTCGTCGACAGGCTCGTGCTGGACGCGCTGGGGAGCGGTGGCGTGGTGGTGAACGTGGCGCGCGGCCCGAACGTGGACGAGGCGGAGCTGGTGAGGGCGCTCGCGGAGGGCAGGCTGGCCGGCGCCGGGCTGGACGTGTTCGATGACGAGCCCGACGTGCCGGCTGAGCTGGCGGCCATGGACAACGTCGTGCTGACGCCGCACCGGGCCGCGTTCACCCCGGAGTCCATAGCCGACCTCGACCGCCTCGTCGCCGGCAACCTGGAGGCCTTCTTCGCCGGCAAGCCGCTGCTTACGCCCGTCGCCGTCTCTGACTGAGCACAAATAATTTTGTATCGTGACTGACCGCGAGCTCTTCACAAAGAATAAAACTGAGTCCACCACCAACCGTGTCTGCTGGTGGCTTTGTCTCTGTCCCTCCAAAGCATCAGGTACTGACCGATGCTCCGATAGGCGATAGCGATACCATTCCTTCTCCACGGAGCCATGGAAGACATGACGGCGCCCGCCGACGAGAGGCCGCTGGTGCTCCTGGGGCAGCCGCTCTACCCAGAGTTCGTCGCGGCGCTGGCCGGGCGCTTCCGGTTCGTCCTGGTCGCGGACGCCGACGCCGCGACCCTGGCCGAGGGGAGGGCGCTGCTCATAGGGCTCAATCCGGTCACGGACGACCACCTGGCCGCGCTCCCGGCGCTCGGGCTCGTGGCGGGCATCTCCGTGGGCATCAACCACGTCGACCTCGCCGCCTGCCGGCGCCGCGGGATCGCCGTCACCAACGCAGGTGCCGCCTTCGCGGTCGACACGGCTGACTACGGCGTCGGGCTCGTCGTCGCTGTGCTCCGCCGGTTGGCCGCCGCCGAGGCCCACGTCCGGGCCGGCAGGTGGACGGCCGACGGCGACTATCCTCTCACCAACAAGGTAGGTGGACGACGACTCTGTTTGTTAGTAGTGGTACTCTGTTCCTCCCCTTCGCTTGGCTCACTACCTACCCAACCCACCACCGATTGAGTTGAGGAGATGCCGCCGCCGGCGGGAACCCAAGCCGATGCCTCGAAGCCTGTCGTGCTCCTGGCCGACCCCATCATCCCGGAGTTCGAGCTGGAGCTCTCAGCTCGCTACAGTCTCGTTCCTCTCGCTGATATTGACGCGGACACAGCCGCCTCGGCGCGGGCGCTCCTTACAGTCGAGCTCCCTGCAGTGACCGCGGAGCTCATGGGCGCGCTCCCAAAGCTGGAGCTCGTACTCGCCTCGTCCGTCGGCGTTGACCACGTCGATATTGCCGCCTGCCGCCACCGCGGGATCGCCGTCACCAACGCAGGGGACGCTTTCTCTGCCGACGCAGCCGATTACGCCGTCGGGCTTGTCATAGCCGCTCTCCGCCGCGTCGCCGCTGCAGACGCGTACGTCCGACGCGGCAGCTGGCGGGCCGGCGGGGACTACCCCCTCGCCTCCAAGGTTAATTTAACCGGGGATCCCCGTCAATCGCGGTAGCTAGAATTAGTTGGTCTTGGCCATCCCCGCAAAATTTATGCAATTGCAACTTGGGAACGCATCCAAATTATTCCGAAGAACACGCACAAGAGGAGAATTTTGATTTTGAGATGATCAGTCTTGTGCAATCAATGGCAGGTGAGCGGCAAGCGGGTGGGGATCGTGGGGCTGGGCAACATCGGCTCCCGCATCGCGCGGCGGCTCGCCGCCTTCGGCTGCGCCGTCTCCTACAACTCGAGGTCGCCCAAGCCGTCCGCGCCGTATGAGTTCGTCCCCACCGTGCGCGACCTCGCCGCCGGCAGCGACGTGCTGGTGCTCTCCTGCGCGCTGACGGAGGAGACGAAGCACGTGGTGAACCGGGAGGTGATGGAGGCGCTGGGGAAGGACGGCGTGCTGGTCAACGTCGGCCGCGGCGGCCTCGTGGACGAGCCGGAGCTGGTCAGGTGCCTGCGGGAGGGCGTCATCGGCGGCGCCGGCCTGGACGTGTTCGACAGCGAGCCGGACGTGCCGCCGGAGCTCTTCTCCATGGACAACGTGGTGCTTTCGGCGCACAGGGCCGTGGCCACGCCGGAGTCCGTCCGCGGCACGATCGAGCTTGTCGCCGGCAACCTCGACGCCTTCTTTGCAGGGAAGCCACTGCTCAGCCCCGTGCAGCTCTGAAACAAGGACACCGTCCGTCTGCGGTCCGATGGCTTCTGAATAATTCTGCAGAGTTCGTTCATGTATATGTATTCCGGTGTAATCCAGTCTCCGAGTGAATAAAATGTGTGAGCAAGCGGTCAGCAATTCAGGTTCGCTATAAGAGCAAGTATTACTATCGCATGGCCATTATCTAAATGGGGTCTTGCCACACGTGCCGTGTGGTATGTAAGAGAAACACCCCGCACGCCTACGTGTGGGCAAAGCAGGTAACGTTCACACGCCCGGCCTCCTGCCTCGCGGTCCGCATGTCCGGCGTCCCACCTCGCGGCCCCGCGTGTCCGGCGTCCAATATAACTGGAGTGGGTCCCCCGCATGACAGTCACCACGCGCCCTCATCCTAAACCTGTCCGGACCCTCTTCCACGTTTGTTTAACTGCAGTTGCCATGACTGCTGAACTGCAGTTGCCATGTCTGGACAACTACAGTTGCCATGGTTGCTCAACTGCAGTTGTCATCTCAGGTCAAGTGCAGTTGTCATTTATGGACAACTGCATCTGTTGCCATGTATGGCCCACTGCAGCTACCATGACTTATCACTTGCAGTTGCCATGTCTGGTCTACTACAGTTGCCATGATTTAAAAACTGTAGGAGTTGCCACCTACTAACACTAGGCAGTTGTCATGTAACACTGAAAAGACAAGGCAAAATAATATCTTAGGGTATAGTGGGAGTTGCCATATGCTTCTAAGCACACTAGGCAGTTGCCACAGAAACACAGCAAAAAAGACATGGCAAAATAATATATTCGGGTAAGAGAGAGAGTTGCCATCTGTTTATAAGCACACTAGGCAGTTGCCATGTACCACTGCAAAAAACATGACAACTGGCAGTTTTGGGTAAAGCGAGAGTTGCGGGAGGAATGGGAAGAGGAGACGGGTGGGGATCGTGCGGGCGTGTGGGCGCGACGACAGTTCCACCGCACGTCGGGTTGGCAGCCGCGAGCTCTACATGCGTGAAACAGGCGTGTGGGCGAACTGATAAACGCCCACACACCAGCCCCTTCCTACGTGACACATAAAATCTGTCAAATCGTGTCAAGATTCGAGCATACTCGCATGGACGACGATCCACGTGTGTGGGCGAGTTGCAAAACGCCCACACGTATGGGCGTTATCTTTTTCGTATCTAAATACGATACAGGCCACAAGGTTCATTAAATTGAAACAGACGCAAAGATGCTCGTATATATCGCACGCACACTCTGACTGAGGCTATTTAGCTCTCGGCTTCCATAAAAGCCGTTTTATTAAAAAATTCAAATTTCAAAATTTTCAGCTTTAAAAAAATCTGAAATAACTTGTACAAGTAACTAAGAATGCATATGTGTGTAAAATTTCAGGATGAAATACTTTGAAATGCAATATGTATAAAAAAGACATATTCATAGCCTTGGAGGATGAATAGTATCATGTGTTAAAAAGCCTCATATTTGACTTTCTCGCACAACCCTCATTTCAACGTATTTCGTCCTGAAAATTTACACACTTATGCATTATGCCTCCAAGTATATCTATGAAATTTTTCAGATTTTTTTGAAATGTAAAAATTCAAATTTTGATGAATTTTGAATTTTGAATTTTTCAAAAACCAACTTCATTGGAGCTCGGCCTCCAAAAGGGATTTTCGCATACACTCACCTCTATGAACTCAGACGCATACCCTATCCAATGAACAACTTTTAAGAGACAGAGTCGGTACACCATGGACGCGTTTGGTTACCTCCATCGTTTCGTGGCACTTTGCATACTTTTTCCAGTTGGGTCTGGCTGAGCATATGCAAACAAAAAACCAACATCTACATGTTGATTGGTTGTGTGCATCCCGCATGCATGTGCCGAAACGAAAGGCATGTTGTTTGGTTGTGGCCTGATTTGAGGCGGAACAGAAGTCCGGTTGTTTGGTTACATCCAGGATAATAACCTCCTCCTCAATGTGGAGGTTACCATAGGCACAAAATTAGAGCAGCCAGAATAAACATAAGCACATATCAAAGTTTAACCACACACAAAAGTTTAACATAATACGATAAGTTTTAAACGATACCGCAGCACATAGTCTTAAACGAGCAACCAACACGGAACTACGAACGAGAGGTGATTTACGCGGTCACGGCGAAGGCCTTGTCGTGCTTCTTGCACTTTGTGACCACCTCCACGCTATCATCGTTGAAGACGATCACCTTCATGGTGTTCAGGGTGAGCAACTTGAAAGTCAGCATGTACCCGATCCTGACCTGGTGAACGGCGGCGAAGGTGCCCGACCCTGATCAAGGGTGACCCTGCCGTCAACCACCTTCACCGTGACCCTCCATGAGCAGCCGGTGTTCGTCTTCAGACTGAACTCTGTAGGCGCGGCGAGGAAGTGCTTCGTGAAGTCAAGAGGCAAAGGCAGAGCCTCCGGCTTCAGAGCAAAGATCACCTTGCAGAAGTGGGTTGGTCATGTCTCCTCATGGTAGTGCCCGTAGTTCCTCCGCTTGTAGTTAGGGTGATCATGTACCGGCACGTCCACCAATGGCGGCATGACCTCCTTGCCCTTCTCCGATGGTGGCACCACCTCCTTGCCCTTGTCCATATGCATTATCAACAACACGTAGTTCAAAGGTCAGCATTCATTCCTACCGGCCTAACGCTCCTATATTTACCCACACTTCTTACCCAATACCGTACGCAAACCCCCTCTCATTTTCAACCCCTCTCTTCTTCAACCTCTCTGTTTCACCATCTCTCCCTCACCGTGAACTCCAACCCGAACCCTTTCCACTTGGGCATGGGATGGAGGACATTCTTCCTTTGGTGCTCGCTTTGTGACCGCACGAAGTTCGGGGACACAATGGAAGTGTGCTCGAACTTCACGAGCATGGCTGAAGTGCAGAAAGAGGCCGACTATGTGGTGAAGAAGGCGACGGTGAAGGAGTTGAAGATGCTGATTCTGACCCAGTGAAGGGTGCTATGTCAGTCGACATCCTTTGTTGGGCCATGAATCAGGCCAACTCCGGCGATGCTCGATAGGGGGCCAAGTGGGCCAAGTACAGGGAGTACAAGCATCCCAATGACGACCGTGTCGCGGTGTAATGGACGATGAGGACTGTGGTGGATTCTGCGAAGGAAGACGACGAGGTGCAGATGGTGACCAGGGCACCGACGGCAGGTGACCGTGCAAGACCATCGTTCTTGACCGTGACAATGAGGAAGAAGACGATGAGGAAGAAGGCAACGACGAAGAAGAAAAGAAGAAGCCTACGCCTCGTCGCCGCTCGGCGCGACTCCAGGGTCTCCGCGGCTAGACTAATAGGCAATACCCCAATCCCCATCCCCGATATAATCGATTAGGCATGAACTTGTCGGTGGGATGACCCCCCGATAGTCCCACGACGACGAGTCAGGCAGACTGCCGCCTGCCTTGCCGTCTGCTCCGGCTTGCGCCTGCGACCGGCTGCTCCAGCCAGCCGGCTGCCCGAAGTCAACTACGACGTCACATCTAACCCGACGTGGACAAGACATGCCATTCCCTGGCCACTATTGCTGATAAAGCGGTCACTATGCGCGTGTCACGTACTGTCATCTACAGTGCCATCATCATCATCTACAGTCACCTTGTCCCCTGGGCACTGATTTATAAAGTGCCCCAGGGGACTCCTCGCCTCAGCAGGCTCGCGGACGCTCGTTCCCGCCACTCCCAGATCCGCATATTGTAAGCTAGGGGGTTAACCTATAACCCCCCCCCCCCTCCTAGCTCGGGGTTTTGGTTGGTCTTACGTTCACGCTCATTCAGATCACACACACATACATAAGAGGCAGGGAGAGCAGGCTAGCTCCTTCTTCCTCCTCCGGCAAACAGCTCAAGGAGCGCCCTTGTACTACCATCCCCCGTATACTCGATCCTGCAGGACTAGGGGTGTTACCTCTCTTGGAGGGCCCCGAACCTGGGTACATCGCGTGTCCCGCCGCTTGTCCCCAATCTCGCTTCGGAACCCACCGACGTTCTTCGGCCCCAACCACACTTGATAAGCCATCCCATGGCATCTGCTGTGAGAACACCACGACAGAACTCAAGATTCATCGGTGCTGATTACAATCCCCCCACCCTCGATGTGTTCAATCCCCTCCCTCACTCTCCTATTGCGTGCTTCAATTAAATCTAACCCGAGTCGACGGAGTTACTCTAGAGAGGTCAAAGAACTTACCGCCATTGTCGATGCGCTCCGGTGATGGTCTGAAGTCGTTGCGGTGGTCGCTGCCGTCGTAGATCCTCGTGTTGTCACTCCGGTGGTCGCCGCCGCTGGTGTGAGTGGGGAAGAGGGGAGAGAGCGGTGAGGAAGGGAGGTGAAGGTAATTTATGACGACGCTTCGGGAAACAATGCGACTTCTCGAGACTGCATCCATGCGGGCAACCACCCACGCCCACGTGCCTAGGGTTGCACCGCTTGGGCATGGCTCCACAAAAACGGCCGATTTGAGCGTTCCTGTGGATGCAGGCCCAAAGGTGCTTTAATCTTCATGCTATGCGGGCCAACCAGTCAATGCGGGTAACCAAACGGCCCATTTTCTTCCTGCGTAGGCCTTGCTGAGGCGGATGCGGGTAACCAAACGCGCCCTATCTTGGTAGGCGCTATTCTAGTCACGGGAACGTCTAGTCCAACAGAATACACATCAGTGAAAGGTATGAACTAAATTTGGAAAAATGCGAGATCAATGTCAAGTATAGAACTTGAATACTCGTGGACTGAGAATACCACTGATAGGCCTCAAATAGTCTTACTTTTTGCGTCTCTCATTCATTATTAATGGATTGTCTAAAAACATCATTATTTATGGATTTTTTTATTTGCACTAAGAACCTTGCAAAAGTTTCTACATGTTCCCAAATCCTCTTCATTTCTTGTAACTTGTCCAATCAAACAGTTTGTTCTTGCTCATGACACATCCATATTTAATTCCTACAATTAATTGACACAATGTGTACACACAGATTAGTCTAGGTGATCGTCTATTCAATTTAGTACTTGCTCCGTAAACTAATATAAGAGCGTTTGGATCACTAATTTAGTGATCCAAACGCTCTTATATTAGTTTTTTTTTTGCGAATTCTCTTATATTAGTTTACAGAGGGAGTACATATTTTCCTTGTGTGAGAGACTCTCAATGCGTTCGAAAGGGAAATGATGCAGTATATGAGGGTGTTTTTTTAGAAAAAACTTTGCTCGGAATATTAAAAAATATCTTAAACAACATTCCTCTGAATTAAAAAAATTATATTAAAAAATATCTTAAACAACATTCCTCTGAATTAAAAAAAAACGTGCATATATGCCATGTGCGTGCGTCCGCTTCTCAATGGCGGCACGATGGAGAGATCCGATCGCAGCGGCGGCTTGGAAACGGTGCGACCATATGTGGCTGCGTTCTGCAACGAATTGGCCTGCCCGTGGATTAGGCTGGCCTGTTCGATTGTGGATTTTGTGCCTTTAGCCAAGTGCGCAGGCAAAATCATTAGCGTATAACTACAATGAGAGAGCAATGACAACATGTTGTGTTGGCCCAAAAGAGTTTGAGATCAGGTTCAAGCATTAGTGGAGAACGGGGCATTGGTCCAGGCCGGGCCAGCCCATTAGTCCCGGTTCAGTCACGAACCGGGACCAATCAGGGCAACGGTCCCGGTTCGTGAGGCCAGGGGGCCGGCCGGGCCTCGTGGGGCATTGGTCCCGGTTCGTCTGGACCCTTTGGTCCCGGTTCCAGACACGAACCGGGACCAATGTGCCTCGCTCCTGGCCCACAACCATTGGTCCCGGTTCGTGGCTGGAACCGGGACCAAAGGGGGTCCTTTGGTCCCGGTTCCAGCCACGAACCGGGACCAATGAGATGCCTATATATACCCCCCCACCAGCGAGCAGAGCACTCCACACTGCTCTGTTTTTCTGGCCTGCGAGGGGAGAGCTTTGTGGTGCTCTAGCTCACCTCCTATACACATGAGGTGTTCGATGAAATGCCCGAGCCACACTTAAGCTTTCTCCTCTCGAAGCTCCTTGTCCAAGCTCCATTTTTCTCAAGATTTGTTTAGGTTTGGCGGTCCGTCCTGTCCCGTCCCCGTCCTCACCGCCGTCGATCGCCCGCGTCCATCTCGGCGCCGGCACCACCGTGGTTAGCCTCTTCTTCTTATCTTCTTTCTAAAAGAAAAAAGTTCTTACTTGTATCATTTAGATAGATACTTGTGTAATTTTCTTACTTTTATTATTGTTTGTTATTATATAGTGCCATGGTCATGGTATCCGCCCACGTCGGCCCTCGTCCGGTCTATGATTCGGATGTGGTATATATTATCTTTTATAACTATTTGTTTTATTTAGTGTTTATGACAATTATGCCGACCAACGTGACATAGATGTGTTTATCTAGGAGGTACGTGAACCGGAAATTCCAACCGACCCTCTTGTCGAGAGGTTAAATTTAGTTGAAAAAGAAAACGAGGATTTGAAAGAAAAATTGAAAAGAATTGAGGAGGAGAAGATGAAATTGGAGTTGCATGTTGCCGATATCGTCGATGACCACAAGATCAAGATGGATGCAATGCGCTTGAAGATTAGAAAGATAAAAAAATATGTCATTGATAATGAGGCTTGGTATCATTATGCTGTTGGATCAATTGTTACCTTAGTTGCCATTATGATCGCATTTGTTGTTGCGTTTAAATGTTTTACATAGTTGTATGTTAGTTTCAATTTATGTTTTAATTAGATGCTCTAGAGAGCTGTATGTTGTTCTATGAGAACTATGTGTGAACTTTATGTATTTATTTTTTCAATAATAACATTTGATCACTTCTCTATTCATTTGCCCTCGTCCGGTCTATGATTCCGATGTGGTATATATATTATCTTTTATAACTATTTATTTTATTTAGTGTTTATGACAATTATGCCGACCAACGTGACATAGATTTTTTAATCTAAGAGGTATGTGAACCGGAAATTCCAACCGACATAGAAATTCTTGTCGAGAAGTTAAATTTGGTTGAAAAAGAAAACAATTACTTGAAAGAAAAATTACAAAGAGTTGAAGAGGAGAAGATGAAGTTGGAGTTGCATGTTGCCGATGTCGTCGACGATCACAAGATCAAGATGGATGCAATGCGCTTGAAGATTAGAAAGATTAGAAAATATGCCATTCATACCGAGGCTTGGTATCATTATGCCGTTGGATCAATTGGTACCTTAGTTGCGGTTATGATCGCATTTGTTGTTGCATTTAAATTTTCTAGTTTCAATGTATGTTTTAATTAGATGCTCTAGAGAGCTATATGTTGTTCAATAATGAGAACTATGTATGAACGTTATGTATTTATTTTGGTCACTACTGTACTTTGGCTTTAATGTGATGATGAATTTCTATTAATTTGGTCACTTCTCTATTCATGATATGCACGCAGATAAACCGGCAATGGATGTACGGTGACCGACGCACCTCCGAGTATATTGAGGGCCTGCATAATTTTCTCGAAGCGGCTGAGGCAAACAAGCAGAATGGTTTTATACATTGTCCATGTACTGTCTGTGAGAATACGAAGGCTTTCTTCAACTATAAAACCTTTCACTTCCACCTGCTTCAGAAGGGTTTTATGCCACACTATAAAGTTTGGACCAAGCACGGAGAAAGAGGGGTTATGATGGAAGACAACGAAGAAGAAGAGGATGACGACAACTACCCGCCCCCTGAATACGGTGATGCTGCAATGGGGGAAGCTGAAGATCAAGAGGAACCAGATGATGTGCCCGATGATGATCTTCGCCGGGTCATTGTTGATGCACAAAGAGAATGGGAAAGTGAAAGGGAGAAGTTGAAGTTCGATCGCATGTTAGAGGATCACAAAAAAGGGTTGTACCCAAATTGCGAAGATAACAACAGAAAGCTCGGTACCACACTAGAATTGCTGCAATGGAAGGCAGACAATGGTGTATCTGACAAGGGATTTAGTTCGCTTCTGAAAATAATGAAGAATAAGCTTCCAAAGGATAACGAATTGCCCGGCAGTACGTACGAAGCAAAGAAGGTTCTATGCCCTCTAGGATTGGAGGTGCAGAAGATACATGCATGCCCTAATGACTGCATCCTCTACCGCGGTGCGTACGAGGATTTGAACGCATGCTCGGTATGCGGTGCCTTGCGGTATAAGATCAGAAGAGATGACCCTGGTGATGTTGAGGGCAAGCGCACCGGGAAGAGGGTTCCTGCCAAGGTGATGTGGTATGCTCCTATAATACCACGGTTGAAACGTCTGTTCAGAAACAAAAAGCATGCCGAGTTGATGCAATGGCATAAAAAAGACCGTAAGAAAGACGGGAAGTTGAGAGCACCCGCTGACGGGTCGCAGTGGAGAAAGATCGAGAGAAAGTGGAGCGACTTTACAGGTGACCCGAAGAACGTATGGTTTGGTTTAAGTGCAGATGGCGTTAATCCTTTTGGGGAGCAGAGCAGCAAGCATAGCACATGGCCTGTGACTCTATGTATGTATAACCTTCCTCCTTGGTTGTGCATGAAGCGTAAGTTCATTATGATGCCAGTGCTCATCCAAGGCCCTAAGCAACCCGGCAATGACATTGATGTGTACCTAAGGCCATTAGTTGATGAACTTTTACAGCTATGGCATGGAAGAGGTGTACGTGTGTGGGATGAGCATGCACAAGAGGAATTTGACCTACGAGCGTTGCTGTTTGTAACCATCAACGATTGGCCTGCTCTCAATAACCTTTCAGGACAGACAAACAAGGGATACCACGCATGCACACACTGTTTAGATGACACCGACAGTATATATTTGGACAAATGCAGGAAGAATGTGTACCTGGGGCATCGTCGATTTCTTCCGACCAACCATCAATGTCGAAAGAAAGGAAAGCATTTCAAAGGTGAGGCAGATCACCGGAAGAAGCCCGCCCTCCGTACTGGTGATCACATACTTGATATGGTCAATGATTTACAAGTAATATTTGGAAAGGGTCCTGGCGGACTATCTGTTCCGACTGACGATGCGGGACGCGCACCCATGTGGAAGAAGAAATCTATATTTTGGGACCTACCCTATTGGAAAGACCTAGAGGTCCGCTCTGCAATCGACGTGATGCACGTGACGAAGAATCTTTGCGTGAACCTGCTAGGCTTCTTGGGAGTGTATGGGAAGACAAAAGATACACCGGAGGCACGGGAGGAACAGCAACGTGTGCATGAAAAAGACGGCATGCATCCAAAGCAGTATGAAGGTCCTGCCAGCTACGCTCTTACCAAAGAAGAGAAGGAAATCTTCTTTGAATGCCTGCTCAGTATGAAGGTCCCGTCTGGCTTCTCGTCGAATATAAAGGGAATAATAAATATGGCAGAGAAAAAGTTCCAGAACCTAAAGTCTCATGACTGCCACGTGATTATGATGCAACTGCTTTCGGTTGCATTGAGGGGGCTTCTACCTGAAAACGTTCGATTAGCCATTGTGAAGCTATGTGCATTCCTCAATGCAATCTCTCAGAAGGTGATCGATCCAGAAATCCTGCCAAGGTTAAGGAGTGATTTGGTGCAATGTCTTGTTAGTTTCGAGCTGGTGTTCCCACCGTCCTTCTTCAATATCATGACGCACGTCCTAGTTCATCTAGTCGACGAGATTGTCGTTCTGGGCCCTGTATTTCTACACAATATGTTCCCCTTTGAGAGGTTCATGGGAGTCTTAAAGAAATATGTTCGTAACCGCGCTAGGCCAGAAGCAAGCATCTCCATGGGCCATCAAACAGAGGATGTCATTGGGTTTTGTGTTGACTTCATTCCTGACCTTAAGAAGATTGGTCTCCCTCAATCACGGTATGAGGGGAGACTGACTGGAAAAGGCACGCTAGGAGCGGACTCAATAATATGTAGGGACGGGCATTCTTGGTCTCAAGCACACTACACAGTTCTACAGAATTCTACCTTGGTGACCCCGTATGTCGATGAACACAAGAATATTCTGCGCTCCAAACACCCGGAGCAGTGTGACGACTGGATTACATATGAACACATCAGGACTTTCGGCAGTTGGTTGCAAACACGTCTCATGGGTGACAACACTGTTTCTGATGAGTTGTAGTCGTTGGCCAGGGGACCATCTTCGACTGTATTGACTTACAAAGGGTACGAGATAAATGGGAATACATTTTACACGATCGCCCAAGATCAAAACAGCACCAACCAAAACAGCGGTGTCCGCTTTGATGCAGCAACCAATAGGGGAAAGGACACATATTATTGTTACATAGTGGACATATGGGAACTTGACTATGGACATGATTTCAAGGTCCCTTTGTTTCAGTGCAAATGGGTCAATCTGTCAGGAGGCGGGGTACAGGAAGACCCACAGTACGGAATGACAACAGTGGATCTGAACAATCTTGGGTACACAGACGAACCATTCGCCCTAGCCAATGATGTGGCGCAGGTTTTCTATGTGAAGGACATGTCTACCAAACCGAGAAAAAGAAAAGATAAGGAAGCAAATACATCATACGATGAGCCAAAGCGCCACATAGTTCTTTCAGGAAAAAGAGACATCGTGGGATTGGAGGGCAAGACAGACATGTCTGAAGATTATGAAAAGTTTCATGAAATTCCTCCCTTCAAAGTCAAGGCTGACCCAAGCACCCTCTTAAACGATGAAGATTATCCATGGTTACGGCGCAATAAGCAAAGGACACAAGCGAAGAAAAAGTGAAGACTTTCTCTCCACAACTATATCATTGCAGTTACATGTGAAGAAATGAAATGCCTTTTGTAACAGATGAGTTTTCGTATGAAACCCTAATACTTCGAAAGAGATTGTCCGTTTTGTACACGAAGTGCATCCAGTTTTTGCCGTAACCCTCTCAACTCTTTATAACCTTGGGCGGTGAAGGTCGTACCAATCAGGAAGAAGCACACGGATCGTGTGTTTCTTTCAAGCGCTTGTGAGCTGTTGGATCAGCACTATAATGACTAATCCCGGTTCGTGCTAGCAACCGGGACTAAAGAGGCACACGACCCTATATATAACCCACCTCTCGGACATGTTCGACACTTAGTGTGTGTACTCATTCGGATTCAAATCATTCGGATTCCCTGCATACGGTCCAACGGTGCATTTCATATTTCCATCGTTGGGCTGTATGCAGGGGAAACCGTGTGTTTTGTTGATCTATCTAGAAATCATTTAGTTCATCGACCGAATACAAATCATTCGGATTCCCTGCATACGGTCCGACGGTGCATTTCATATGCGGGCACTCACGAGCCACCGTCGGGCTGTATGCAGGGGAAACCGTGTGTTTTGTTGATCTATCTAGAAATCCTTTAGTTCATCGACCGAATACAAATCATTCGGATTCCCCGCATACGGTCCGACGGTGCATTTCATATGCGGGCACTCATGAGCCACCGTCGGGCTGTATGCAGGGTAAACCGTGTGTTTTGTTGATCTATCTAGAAATCCTTTCATTTTCCGACAGTATATTTCATTTTTCCAACTCCATTTTTACAGACACACTTAGAAACAAACAAAAGACAAATAGAAAGGATGATGCTCAATTGTCCGTTTTGTACACGAAGTGCATCCAGTTTTTACCGTAACCCTCTCAACTTTTTATAACATGCTATGTGGGTGAAATGATGATACCATGCCAACTTTCATCCTTTTCAGAGTTCATTTGTAGTGCTTTTCAATTTCAGGGTCATTTAGCTCAAAAAAAATCAGTAAATGCATGAAAATTACCAAATGAAGTCAGAAAGGGTTGAAAATTGATGATGTGGCTTTGAATGGTGCATTTTGAACACACAAAAAGTATGGAGTTCAAATAAGTTCAAAAAAAATGAAATCCCTTTTTAACAGATGAGTTTCCGTCCGAAACCGTGATACTTCGAAAGAGATTGTCCATTTTGTACACGAAGTGCATCCAGTTTTTGCCGTAACCCACTCAACTTTTTAGCACATGCTATGTGGGTGAAATGATGATACCATGCCAACTTTCAACCTTTTCAGAGTTCATTTGAAGTGCTTTTTAATTTCTATCAAAATATCGTGGGAGTGGAGTTCAAAAAAGAATCAACTAAAAAGCTTTTATAAACCTCTAGTATTTTTGAAACTATAATTATATAAAAATTATGCAACTAAAATTATCAAAGTATTTTTTGTTCAAAACATTAATAGAAAAAAGAATATAATGATAAAACACACTGGAAATAAATAAAGCAAAAAATAAAACAAAAATAAATCAAGCAAAAAACAAAACAAAATAATGGAAATTATGCAACTAAAATTATCAAAGTATTTATTTGTTAAAAAGAATGAACTAAAATAACAGTAGAAAAATATTGGAAAAAATTAAAAAAATAAATAAAGCAAAAAAAAACAAAAATACCGAAAAAAATAAAAAAAAATCCGCCTACTAGGCCACCACGGCATTCAAGCCGCAGAAGGCCCAATAGGCCCACAGGCAGTTGCAAAGCTGTTAGGCCCGTAAGCCTGCGGTAGAGAGGAGCTCGAGACGGTGGGTGCAGCCGCGCTTATAAACCAGTACGATTGCTCCTCGCTCGGCGAGGTGGGACTAAACTCCCACCGTGCCAGGAACAGGGCTTTAGTCCCGGTTGGTGCCACCAACCGGGACCAATGCCAACCTTTGGTCCCGGTTGGTGCCGGTCTCTGCTTCCCGCCCTTTGGGCTGCTGAAAAGAGACCTTTGGTCCCGGTTGGTGGCACCAACCGGGACTAAAGGTGAGCATTGGTCCCGGTTGGTGCCACCAACCGGGACCAATGCTTCTTGTATATAAGTAAACCCTTAGAAAATTTCAATTTTCATCTGCCATTCCCCGTCGCCGCCCCAAGCCCGTCGCCGCCCCGTCCCCGTCGCCGCGCCGCTCCTCGTCCTCGTCGCCGTCGCCGCGCGCCGCCCCGTCGTCGTGCCGTCGTCGTCCCCGTCACGCGCCGCCCCGAGGTCGCCGTCGCCGCCCCGTCCCCGTCGCCGCGCGCCGCCCCGTCGCCGCCCCGGGCCCGTCGCCTCCCCGTCGCCGCGCCGCCCCGTCCCCGTCCCCGTCGCCGTCGTCGTCCCCGTCGCCGCGCGCCGCCCCGAGCCGCCCCGTCCCCGTCGCCTCCCCATCGCCGCGCCGCCCCATCGCCGCCCCGTCGCCGCCCCCCAGTGAGCCTCCCCTTTCCCATGGTCCTTGCTCGGATACGGCGACACGGACACGGACACGGACACACGAAAAATAACGAGAAAGAGATCGCCCCCTCCCCGATAACTTCGACATGAGGGGGGGGGTCGATATACATTTTTTTCCATGTATGTATGTCGTTGTCGTTGAGTTAAAGAAAGAAAAATATAATGAAAATATGTCATGAGTTAATGAAAATATATAATATATGTATGTGGCTATGTATGTAAAGATGGATAGCATTTTTTTCCATGTGTGTATGTCGTTGTCGATATACCCCCTCCCCGATAACTTCGACATGGGGGGGGGGTCGATATACCCCCTCCCCGATAACTTCGACATGAGGGGGGGTCGATATACCCCCTCCCCGATATACCGGGCGACCAACTCTCGAGGCCACCCAAACCCGAGAAAAAAAGCGTTGTCGATATACCCCCCCCACCCAAACCCTACAAGTGTTGTCGAGGCCACCCCAAACCGGGCGTCGTACATTCATGAGAGAGGCGGTCCGGACGTCGGACATTCATGTTTGTATATTAATTGCCATGTTGTAATATTTGCAGAAACTATGGATCCAAGAGACTTGGAAAAAGAACAGTTGTTGGGGGACATAATCCACGACGGACGTGATATCTTGTCGTATCTCAACGACACCGATGGTCTGGAAGGAGAGGTTGATGGCTCCGGTGATCGAACAATGGAGGAGGAAGGACATGATCATGATGGCTCCGGTGACCGAATGCCGGAGGAAGAAGGAGACCATGATGACGGCTCCAGTGACCGAACGGAGGAGGGAGCTGTTGCAAAGTCCGACGAGGTATATATATTAATTAAGCCCGTGCTGACTAGCTAATTGATGCATTAATTGTTTTGGTATGTACATATATTAATTAACTCTTCTTTCTTCTTTTATAGCCCTCCGGATCGAGCCAAACTTCGGTAACGAGACGAGGCCCGAAGAAGAGGTTGCGCAAGGAAGAAAGGTTCACGATCACAGCACTCACGCACGATGGCCATCCGATTGAACCGAAGCGGACCAAGGACGCATTTTCTGCTCAGTGCGGAGCTATTGTTAGGGACTACATCCCGATCAGCATCAAGCAATGGAATAAGCCTAAGGACGGCGCCCCTGATGGTGATTATGTCACCGATAGACAGAAAGATGATCTTTGGACCGCGCTGAATGCAAATTTCACCCTACCGCCAGAGGAGGATCCGAATAAGCCAGTTATAGAGCCACTGGTCAAGGCGTGTGCTCTTAAGAAGATGGCATATCTATTCAGGAGGTGGAAGAATGAGTTGAAATCAAAGTTTGTCGACAAAGGGGAGACTCCAGAATTCACCGGCCGATTTGAGAAGATACGTGATCACTGGCCCGCATTTGTGGCCTACAAGACATCGGACCAGAGTAAGAAAATGTCAGAGACAAACAAGATCAATGCTGCAAAGAAGCAGTATCACCATCACACGGGGTCAGGTGGCTACCTCAAAGCCCGGCCGTTGTGGGACAAAGCTGAGAATGACCTGATTGCTAAAAACGTCATACCACAGACATTGAACTGGCCAGACCGTTCAAGGACTTGGTTCTTCGGGGTTGGGGGAACTTTGGACCCTGAAACAGGGAAGTGCCGTTGGACGAACGAGCAACTTGCGATACCCATGAACAAGCTTCAGGAGTATATCACCGCAGCGCAGGAAGGGACGTTCATTCCCGACAGAGAGAAGGACGAGCTGACTGAGGCCCTAGGGAATGCTGAGCACCCTGGACGAACACGAGGCACACCAGGCTCCATTCCGTGGAAGGTTGGGTTTCCCGACGCAGGCGGTTACAGAAGCCGGGAGAGAAAGAGGAAAGCGGAGCTGAGCGAAATTCAGAAGCTGAATGCAAGACTACAAAAGCTAGAGGAAGCTGAGAGCCAGCGAGCTGCCGGCCAACCATCTCAGCGGCACGAAGCTACCCCAGAAGCTACCCCGCCATCTCAGCGGAGAAGCAGCGTCGCTTCCACGGAGCTCGTTCAGCCTGACTTCACGGCTCCTATCTACCCCGTGGATACTATCACGGAGGCTCAACATTGCGAGCTCATGACGAAATGCCGGAACCTCACTTTCAAGGCGGCTGTCGGCTCTGTTGCACCTCCTCAACCCAACGGAACTTTTCACTGCTCACCGATTCCACATGGCTATGCTGTTGTGATGGTGGATGAAGTAATGGAGGGATTTGAGGAGCTCGAGCTTGACCGGTCTACAGGTGAAGGAGAGAATAAGCTGGCTCGTGCTCTGAGGAGTACACGTCTATGGAAAAAGGAGTACATCAAGCTTCCAAACTGGACGCCTCCGCCTCCTCCTCCTCCTCAAGCGAATCAGGGCTCTCCGCCTCCTCCTCCTCCTCCTCCTCCGGCGAGTGATCAGGGGACCCCGCCTCCTTCTCCGGCTCCTCCGACGCGTGACGGCACTCCGCCTCCTCCTTCGCCTACTCCGGCACGTCGGAGCAGTACGCCTCCTCCTCAGCCTCGTCGGCAACGGCGGAAGACAGACGCCGCCGCTTCGGCTCCTCCGGCGCGTCGGAGCACTCCGCCTCCTTCTCTGCCTCGTAAGCAACGACGGAAGAGAGACGCCGCCGCTCCGGCGGCTAGCAGTACAAGCACAGGCGGGAGGGAATACAGATACGGTCCATCTCTCAAGCCTCTGGAAAAGTTACCATATGAGAGGACCGAGTCTGAAAACGAGGAGATATGTCAGGAGCAATTGAGGGCCCATTTTGCAAAGAAAACTCCACCTCCGAAGGAGAAGCTAGATCCGGTGAAAGTGAAGCGCACTATCGATGCCCTGAAGCGACCACCACCGCCTCCGCCGGATTCCAACTATGTCCGGATTATTAAAAAGACATATGTAGAAGCGCGGCGGTCGGGAACTACTTCTAGTAATGCAAGGTTAGCAGAACGAAGAAGTGGGAAAACAATTCCCCAGCTCGGCGAACAGGAGAAGCAATCGTGCCCCCCGCTCAAGGTGTCTAGCGATATCGTCGCTAATCATCCGGGGATGGTGCCCGGTACCAATCCTGGTGATTACTTGGGGGATGATGTAATTTTTCAAACGGCTGAGGTAACAGAAGAATATGAATACTTGCATGGGAAGCCTCTCGTCAAACCTGATCATCCTCCTCTAACAACGATGATGTACAAATTGCATGAGTGGTACATGAAAACCTGCAGGGAGTCTGGGAGAGACACTATGTATATGGCAGTGAAACCAGAGCACGAATTCATTGGACTTTCCGTGATGCCTGTTGAATTTGTGGAGTTATTTCAGTTATACAATCAACGGGCCCTCGACAAACAACTCATGACTGCCTACTGTCTGTAAGTATTACTTCTATAGTTAAGTCTCTAGCTCAGCTTGTTCATTGCATGTATATATAATTATCCTCACTATATTATGCAGATTGAAGATCGTCGAATGCAAAAAACTAGGAATCTTCGACGTTGGGTTCATTAGCCCAGATGCCGTAAATGAATGGACGGTACAAAACTCAATCAAAGAGACCGAGAAGAACTTGCTAAAGTCGTTCCTTATACATCAAAACAAAAGGGAAATACTCTTTCCTTACAACTTCAAGTGAGTGTTGCTGTCTTCTCTGTATACTCGGTTTCGCTTACTCGAGGTTAAGTAATGTAATTGATGAGTTATATATGCGTGCGCAGTTACCACTTTATTCTGCTATCCATTAAGCTTGACGGGGCATTAGTAACTGTCTTAGACTCGAGACGTAAAGATCCCGAGAATTATGCGGACATGACTGCAATGCTCAAGAAGTAAGTTCAGTCAATACCGGGACCATATCGGCATGCAACTTTCGTTAATTTCCTGATATCAAGTAATCATTTTCTTTGCCTGGCAGGGTTTGGAAGAAGTTCACCCGAAAGGTTCCCGGTCTAAACTCGGAGTTGCGATTTACGCACCCCAAAGTAAGTAGTACTAGCTAGTTCCACGCATCTCTAAATGATTCAAATTTTCATCAATATATCATTACCATGCTTGCTTATCAGTTTGATTGAACTCTATTCTCGTAAAGTGCTTGTACCAGAAAGAAGGGACTTCTTTATGTGCATACTACGTATGCGAGTTCATTCGCCACTTGACCTCTGAGCAGGGCTTCTCTGACAAACAATTTGAAGTACGTAAATAATATTCATAATTTTATTTTATATATTACCATCAATTGTGTTGAGTTTTATTCATATATATGCATGTATTGACCCCCTTCTTTAAATTAGATCTGGCAGATGCGGGATGAACTCCTACCACATGATCGCATACGAGCAATTCAAGAGGAATTGGCAGGATTCTTTCTTGACCACGTCATACCTAAAGACGGAGAATACCATGCGAATTTGTGATTGGATCTTAGGTACATGATGTTAGGGATTGTAAAAGATGTTATATTGTATATATGTAGTAGCGTCGGATAGATATACGATAACTTGTTGTTCGACCAATCTCTTCGGAGAAAGAGAGGTCGATCACTTCTCTCGGTATATGTTCATGACGATCTTATGTACTTACTGATTCCTTCATTTGCTTACTACCTAGCGTGTCGAGTTCTCTCTATACGTATAGTACGTAGCGTCGACCAAGCACGGAGATAAGAGAGGTCACTTCTCTCTAGGTAGCTATTAGCTAGCTAACACAATATATGAAACCCCCAAATTAACCCTCCAAAACCCCCAACCCCCCCTCCCCCTTCAAAAAAAAAAAAAACCCCAGCTCCTGAGCTGCTGACGCGTGGATGCTTATTGGTCCCGGTTGGTGTTACCAACCGGGACTAAAGGCCCTCCTGCCTGGGCTCGCCGCAGCGGCCACGTGGAGCACCATCTGTCCCAGTTCGTAAGCGAACCGGGACTAAAGGTATTGGGCTTTAGTCCCGACACTTTAGTCCCGGTTCCAGAACCTGTTCCAGAACCGGGACTAAAGGCCCTTACGAACCGGGACAAATGGGCCCTTTCCTACTAGTGAAGTGCAACGAGAGAGCAATGAGAACATCATCATACTACAGCAGATGTGGCACGACAACAACAGTTCGATCGGTAAGTGCCGTGGCAAGATCCGACAGTCCAGCCAGGACTGTGGTGAGTGCGATAATGGAAAAAGAAAACACACGAATTGGCACACCCTCACCCTAACAACAACAGTTGGTTAAGTTTGTTAAAACAAACAGCAAACAGCAAAATCTGTTCACATCAACTCTTAATGAGCGCTTCGAATACTTCCGAGCTTACAAAAAATGTTAATGTGTCACTCCCTCAAAGCAAACCGGCACCTCGAAGAATAAACATATGTACAAACTAATCACCGGGCCAAGGACGTACACTCTAAACAAACAAGGCTCAAAGGGAAAACGTTTCTGAGCCAATTCAAATTTCACAAGGAAAGGTTCAAAGGCATAACAAAGGAAGAGCCGCAGAAAATAAATACAGAGAAAACCAATGGGGCATATAAACTTTCAGCATCAAACGAACTTGCTCCAAGCATGGACAGTACACGTTATAGAATCAAACGGGTTTAGATGCACCGTCAGTTTACACGTGTCTAATTATTACAGCCCGAAATGTCTGCAATCCCTAATGTTCACTGGTTTCTTCAGGTGCAGCTCTTTGTCACAAAGGCAAAGCGTATCCTATATCACGAAATGTAAGAGCAGGTCAGGTCAAGAATAGATGACGCGATAACACAGTACATCACGTTAAGTCGACAAGGACAAATTATTCAAGGGTGATTTCAAGCTTATAGCAAATACAGGATGATTTCAAGCTCATAATGAAGCAATGATGTGATATCCAATATCATTCCAAGGTTTTTCCAGGCTCAACAAAAAATCAAGGTCCCAGAGACAAGGGGGCAACGCTCCATTATTTTGTTATAAGAGTACATTCATTGAGAGCAATGGCCAAAATAGATGGGATACATGTTCTAGGCACTATCAGCAAACAAATGCACTTTGTTTTTAACTCGGTGTCTT
Source organism: Elymus sibiricus (assembly GCA_039707655.1). Classification (NCBI taxonomy): domain Eukaryota; kingdom Viridiplantae; phylum Streptophyta; class Magnoliopsida; order Poales; family Poaceae; genus Elymus; species Elymus sibiricus. The sequence continues at coordinate 39,743,219 of CM077665.1, read as the reverse complement.
CACGTCTCAGCTGTGCAGCTCCTAACCATGATCAGATGCGCTTTTTAAAACCTAAAACAACCATAGTCAACAGATAAATACCCCATCCTTTCCAATAAGAAAAAACGGAGAATAAGCATTTCAATTCACTTGGTGCCAACTACGAACATCTCATGTTCAATTCACTTAGTAACTATACATGATCAATTCGATATTTCCTGGCTGTATAGGAGTCTAGTCTACCAAGCAAGACCTCAATATTCAATATGTTACTACTGGCACACAAAACTAACATTTGATATGCATTACTGGTTGTATGAAAGAAGTCTGGTCTACCAAGCAAGACCACAGTATTCAACATATGACACAAAACAAGCAGTATTTTTTATGCATTATTCTGTTAAGAGTACATTCATCCAGAGAAATGGCAAAATAAATGGGACACATGTCTAAGAACTATTAGCAAACAAATGCACTTTCTTTTTAACATTGGTGTCTTCACTTCTCAGCTGCACAGCTCCTAACCATGATCAGACGCGCTTTTTAAAACCTATAACAACCATAGTCAATAGATAAATACCCCATCCTTTTCAAAAGGAAACAACGGAGAATAACCACTTAGCAGCATTAATTGATCAATTTGATATTTCCTGGTTGTGTCAAAGGAGTCTGGTCTACCAAGCAAGAACTCAATATTCAATATGTATTACCGACACACAAAACTAGCAGCAATTTATATGCATTACTGACACTAAAAGAGAAACGACTGTCGAAAGTTAAACAAGTGGTCTGCATTACTGACAACTATATTTGGGGGCATAAGACTTGAAAATACTGTCCTTGCTGTCAAATGCTGCCAGGCAAGGATGACATATTTCTTTGACTTACCTGATGGAGCTCAGGAAGATCAAAATTACTACTCTACCATGACAAAATTCTTAGCGTAAACATGCCATTTAGCTCGTCAACATCTGTATATGACATCAATATTCTACAGAACACTCACTAAAATCAGCGACAGTGAGCCCCTACATTAGCAATTGCCACAGGAGATGAAGCAGGTTGTTTCAAAGGAATAAAGTTTATTTTCTGGTAACTATGTCTCTCCAATAGTGGATACATAGGCCACCGTTTTCCTGCCATGTCACCCGGAATCCTAGTTGGGGAAGTGATTGGTTGAAGTACAAGAGGAAGCATGGTGAGGAACTGTTAGGAGGGGACGTGTGGTAAGAAAAGAAAAATTAACTATGCGAGGCACCCATGGATCCGTTCCAAGAAATGTGACAAAATCGTCAAGTAAAAAATATATTAAATATATAGGTATCTAGATCCATGAAAATCAAGGATCTGATACTACTGCAATTCAAAAAACTATGCTGATGAAGTTCATTGTCCATCGCTACACATCGATCCTTAACTGATCAGATTTATGAAGATCAAGAAGTACAACATTTTGGATTGATTTTTCTACTATGAAGCACCCAGCTTACTAAAACTGCACAGTGGCATGAATACGCTGTCACCGACAGATAAAGTCAAGCGAAGAAAACACATGGTCCTACATACTATAAAATTAACCAAACATGAAGTAATACACGGAATTAGTAGAGTAGAATGGATACAAGTGCAACGAATCATCCTAACTGACCAGAAACGAAACAAAAACAAAACAATGTTTAGTCACTTGGCGCTAATACGATGTATGTTAAATACTAACTGCCTTCGTAAAAAAGAGCGATAGTAACAACCAGCAGGTATTAACGAACAGCTAGCCTCAAGGTACAACCAGCAGGTATTAACGAATCATCCCCATCGCAATGCAATACCACACACCACTCAACATTGTACTCAGTTGTAAGTGTCAAACTCCAGGAATTTATAGGGTAGCTTATAGTGGATAAATTGATCTGAGACTGACACATCCAGCTAATGTAAGTGTGGGTGACCAGAAAAACTGAAAGGGGGCTAAGGCGCCGCGCGGGTTTACCTTGGGAGAGGGAGCACCAGCAGGTGGAGTCGACGGCGATGCAGGACTTGAGGCGCGCCGACGCCACCGCGGTGTGCAGGGGCAGCAGCGTCTCCAGCCCCGCCACCGCCGACCTGCAGGAGACCTCCATGCATGTCACACACACGGGCCACGCCCATCGATCCATCCATCTACTGGACCACCTAGCAACATACCTGCGGAGGATTCGGGCGGCTCGTGCGGGGGAGGAGGACGGCAGGGACGAGCCGAGGCCGAGGCCGCGGCCGGCGAGGGGCGCCGGGCGGAGGGCCGCTCTCGCGGCGGTGGCGGCGGCGCGGGCCAAGGATGCCATTTCTTTTCCTGTTTTTTTCTTCTCCTTTCGGAGGTGCGGCGTCGAGAGCGTTAAACCCTAGCGGAACCTTCGAAGCCCACTCTTCTTTGTCTGGGCCATCTCCGGAGTCAACTTTGTGCGTACTAGCAGCCCAATTATCGGCCGACAACGGGCTGGGCCACAATTTGGGCAATACATCACCATTTGCTCCTTCTTCAAAAAGAATCATAATTTTATGGGAGGTGCTACGCGTCTGCCGGCAGATTTTTTTAAAAGATCCGCCGGGTTGCATGTCGTCGGATCAGCGTAACTCGTGGCTCAGGTTGTCCTCACTTCTTGCAACATAGGTCGTGTTGCACTTTTTTTCTGCAACACAAGCCTTGTTGCAAAAACATTTGCAACAAAGGTTGTGCTGCAGATTTTATTTTTGCAACATAAGCCTTGTTGTATTTTTTTTCTGCAACATAGGTCTTGTTGCAGAACTTTTTTTGTCCCACTTTTTGCAACATATGTGTTGTTGCGGAAAGAACTTTTACAACACTGGTAATGTTGCAGGAAAAAAAATACAACAACGGTATAGTTTAAAATAGTACGATGCACGGGGCATACACAAGACACGCGTCATGCATTGGAGACGGCGGACGCCCCGTGCCGGATCAGCCGGCTGTTCCCGAGATTTTCCCTAATTTTATGGGAAAAGTTTACATTCAACCCCGTCGCCGCCCCATCGCCGCCCCGTCGCCGCCCCCCAGTGAGCCTCCCCTTTCCCATGGTCCTTGCTCGGATACGGCGACACGGACACGGACACGGACACACGAAAAATAACGAGAAAGAGATCGCCCCCTCCCCGATAACTTCGACATGAGGGGGGGGGGGGTCGATATACATTTTTTTCCATGTATGTATGTCGTTGTCGTTGAGTTAAAGAAAGAAAAATATAATGAAAATATGTCATGAGTTAATGAAAATATATAATATATGTATGTGGCTATGTATGTAAAGATGGATAGCATTTTTTTCCATGTGTGTATGTCGTTGTCGATATACCCCCTCCCCGATAACTTCGACATGGGGGGGGGTCGATATACCCCCTCCCCGATAACTTCGACATGAGGGGGGGTCGATATACCCCCTCCCCGATATACCGGGCGACCAACTCTCGAGGCCACCCAAACCCGAGAAAAAAAGCGTTGTCGATATACCCCCCCACCCAAACCCTACAAGTGTTGTCGAGGCCACCCCAAACCGGGCGTCGTACATTCATGAGAGAGGCGGTCCGGACGTCGGACATTCATGTTTGTATATTAATTGCCATGTTGTAATATTTGCAGAAACTATGGATCCAAGAGACTTGGAAAAAGAACAGTTGTTGGGGGACATAATCCACGACGGACGTGATATCTTGTCGTATCTCAACGACACCGATGGTCTGGAAGGAGAGGTTGATGGCTCCGGTGATCGAACAATGGAGGAGGAAGGACATGATCATGATGGCTCCGGTGACCGAATGCCGGAGGAAGAAGGAGACCATGATGACGGCTCCAGTGACCGAACGGAGGAGGGAGCTGTTGCAAAGTCCGACGAGGTATATATATTAATTAAGCCCGTGCTGACTAGCTAATTGATGCATTAATTGTTTTGGTATGTACATATATTAATTAACTCTTCTTTCTTCTTTTATAGCCCTCCGGATCGAGCCAAACTTCGGTAACGAGACGAGGCCCGAAGAAGAGGTTGCGCAAGGAAGAAAGGTTCACGATCACAGCACTCACGCACGATGGCCATCCGATTGAACCGAAGCGGACCAAGGACGCATTTTCTGCTCAGTGCGGAGCTATTGTTAGGGACTACATCCCGATCAGCATCAAGCAATGGAATAAGCCTAAGGACGGCGCCCCTGATGGTGATTATGTCACCGATAGACAGAAAGATGATCTTTGGACCGCGCTGAATGCAAATTTCACCCTACCGCCAGAGGAGGATCCGAATAAGCCAGTTATAGAGCCACTGGTCAAGGCGTGTGCTCTTAAGAAGATGGCATATCTATTCAGGAGGTGGAAGAATGAGTTGAAATCAAAGTTTGTCGACAAAGGGGAGACTCCAGAATTCACCGGCCGATTTGAGAAGATACGTGATCACTGGCCCGCATTTGTGGCCTACAAGACATCGGACCAGAGTAAGAAAATGTCAGAGACAAACAAGATCAATGCTGCAAAGAAGCAGTATCACCATCACACGGGGTCAGGTGGCTACCTCAAAGCCCGGCCGTTGTGGGACAAAGCTGAGAATGACCTGATTGCTAAAAACGTCATACCACAGACATTGAACTGGCCAGACCGTTCAAGGACTTGGTTCTTCGGGGTTGGGGGAACTTTGGACCCTGAAACAGGGAAGTGCCGTTGGACGAACGAGCAACTTGCGATACCCATGAACAAGCTTCAGGAGTATATCACCGCAGCGCAGGAAGGAACGTTCATTCCCGACAGAGAGAAGGACGAGCTGACTGAGGCCCTAGGGAATGCTGAGCACCCTGGACGAACACGAGGCACACCAGGCTCCGTTCCGTGGAAGGTTGGGTTTCCCGACGCAGGCGGTTACAGAAGCCGGGAGAGAAAGAGGAAAGCGGAGCTGAGCGAAATTCAGAAGCTGAATGCAAGACTACAAAAGCTAGAGGAAGCTGAGAGCCAGCGAGCTGCCGGCCAACCATCTCAGCGGCACGAAGCTACCCCAGAAGCTACCCCGCCATCTCAGCGGAGAAGCAGCGTCGCTTCCACGGAGCTCGTTCAGCCTGACTTCACGGCTCCTATCTACCCCGTGGATACTATCACGGAGGCTCAACATTGCGAGCTCATGACGAAATGCCGGAACCTCACTTTCAAGGCGGCTGTCGGCTCTGTTGCACCTCCTCAACCCAACGGAACTTTTCACTGCTCACCGATTCCACATGGCTATGCTGTTGTGATGGTGGATGAAGTAATGGAGGGATTTGAGGAACTCGAGCTTGACCGGTCTACAGGTGAAGGAGAGAATAAGCTGGCTCGTGCTCTGAGGAGTACACGTCTATGGAAAAAGGAGTACATCAAGCTTCCAAACTGGACGCCTCCGCCTCCTCCTCCTCCTCAAGCGAATCAGGGCTCTCCGCCTCCTCCTCCTCCTCCTCCTCCGGCGAGTGATCAGGGGACCCCGCCTCCTTCTCCGGCTCCTCCGACGCGTGACGGCACTCCGCCTCCTCCTTCGCCTACTCCGGCACGTCGGAGCAGTACGCCTCCTCCTCAGCCTCGTCGGCAACGGCGGAAGACAGACGCCGCCGCTTCGGCTCCTCCGGCGCGTCGGAGCACTCCGCCTCCTTCTCTGCCTCGTAAGCAACGACGGAAGAGAGACGCCGCCGCTCCGGCGGCTAGCAGTACAAGCACAGGCGGGAGGGAATACAGATACGGTCCATCTCTCAAGCCTCTGGAAAAGTTACCATATGAGAGGACCGAGTCTGAAAACGAGGAGATATGTCAGGAGCAATTGAGGGCCCATTTTGCAAAGAAAACTCCACCTCCGAAGGAGAAGCTAGATCCGGTGAAAGTGAAGCGCACTATCGATGCCCTGAAGCGACCACCACCGCCTCCGCCGGATTCCAACTATGTCCGGATTATTAAAAAGACATATGTAGAAGCGCGGCGGTCGGGAACTACTTCTAGTAATGCAAGGTTAGCAGAACGAAGAAGTGGGAAAACAATTCCCCAGCTCGGCGAACAGGAGAAGCAATCGTGCCCCCCGCTCAAGGTGTCTAGCGATATCGTCGCTAATCATCCGGGGATGGTGCCCGGTACCAATCCTGGTGATTACTTGGGGGATGATGTAATTTTTCAAACGGCTGAGGTAACAGAAGAATATGAATACTTGCATGGGAAGCCTCTCGTCAAACCTGATCATCCTCCTCTAACAACGATGATGTACAAATTGCATGAGTGGTACATGAAAACCTGCAGGGAGTCTGGGAGAGACACTATGTATATGGCAGTGAAACCAGAGCACGAATTCATTGGACTTTCCGTGATGCCTGTTGAATTTGTGGAGTTATTTCAGTTATACAATCAACGGGCCCTCGACAAACAACTCATGACTGCCTACTGTCTGTAAGTATTACTTCTATAGTTAAGTCTCTAGCTCAGCTTGTTCATTGCATGTATATATAATTATCCTCACTATATTATGCAGATTGAAGATCGTCGAATGCAAAAAACTAGGAATCTTCGACGTTGGGTTCATTAGCCCAGATGCCGTAAATGAATGGACGGTACAAAACTCAATCAAAGAGACCGAGAAGAACTTGCTAAAGTCGTTCCTTATACATCAAAACAAAAGGGAAATACTCTTTCCTTACAACTTCAAGTGAGTGTTGCTGTCTTCTCTGTATACTCGGTTTCGCTTACTCGAGGTTAAGTAATGTAATTGATGAGTTATATATGCGTGCGCAGTTACCACTTTATTCTGCTATCCATTAAGCTTGACGGGGCATTAGTAACTGTCTTAGACTCGAGACGTAAAGATCCCGAGAATTATGCGGACATGACTGCAATGCTCAAGAAGTAAGTTCAGTCAATACCGGGACCATATCGGCATGCAACTTTCGTTAATTTCCTGATATCAAGTAATCATTTTCTTTGCCTGGCAGGGTTTGGAAGAAGTTCACCCGAAAGGTTCCCGGTCTAAACTCGGAGTTGCGATTTACGCACCCCAAAGTAAGTAGTACTAGCTAGTTCCACGCATCTCTAAATGATTCAAATTTTCATCAATATATCATTACCATGCTTGCTTATCAGTTTGATTGAACTCTATTCTCGTAAAGTGCTTGTACCAGAAAGAAGGGACTTCTTTATGTGCATACTACGTATGCGAGTTCATTCGCCACTTGACCTCTGAGCAGGGCTTCTCTGACAAACAATTTGAAGTACGTAAATAATATTCATAATTTTATTTTATATATTACCATCAATTGTGTTGAGTTTTATTCATATATATGCATGTATTGACCCCCTTCTTTAAATTAGATCTGGCAGATGCGGGATGAACTCCTACCACATGATCGCATACGAGCAATTCAAGAGGAATTGGCAGGATTCTTTCTTGACCACGTCATACCTAAAGACGGAGAATACCATGCGAATTTGTGATTGGATCTTAGGTACATGATGTTAGGGATTGTAAAAGATGTTATATTGTATATATGTAGTAGCGTCGGATAGATATACGATAACTTGTTGTTCGACCAATCTCTTCGGAGAAAGAGAGGTCGATCACTTCTCTCGGTATATGTTCATGACGATCTTATGTACTTACTGATTCCTTCATTTGCTTACTACCTAGCGTGTCGAGTTCTCTCTATACGTATAGTACGTAGCGTCGACCAAGCACGGAGATAAGAGAGGTCACTTCTCTCTAGGTAGCTATTAGCTAGCTAACACAATATATGAAACCCCCAAATTAACCCTCCAAAACCCCCAACCCCCCCTCCCCCTTCAAAAAAAAAAAAAACCCCAGCTCCTGAGCTGCTGACGCGTGGATGCTTATTGGTCCCGGTTGGTGTTACCAACCGGGACTAAAGGCCCTCCTGCCTGGGCTCGCCGCAGCGGCCACGTGGAGCACCATCTGTCCCAGTTCGTAAGCGAACCGGGACTAAAGGTATTGGGCTTTAGTCCCGACACTTTAGTCCCGGTTCCAGAACCTGTTCCAGAACCGGGACTAAAGGCCCTTACGAACCGGGACAAATGGGCCCTTTCCTACTAGTGAAGTGCAACGAGAGAGCAATGAGAACATCATCATACTACAGCAGATGTGGCACGACAACAACAGTTCGATCGGTAAGTGCCGTGGCAAGATCCGACAGTCCAGCCAGGACTGTGGTGAGTGCGATAATGGAAAAAGAAAACACACGAATTGGCACACCCTCACCCTAACAACAACAGTTGGTTAAGTTTGTTAAAACAAACAGCAAACAGCAAAATCTGTTCACATCAACTCTTAATGAGCGCTTCGAATACTTCCGAGCTTACAAAAAATGTTAATGTGTCACTCCCTCAAAGCAAACCGGCACCTCGAAGAATAAACATATGTACAAACTAATCACCGGGCCAAGGACGTACACTCTAAACAAACAAGGCTCAAAGGGAAAACGTTTCTGAGCCAATTCAAATTTCACAAGGAAAGGTTCAAAGGCATAACAAAGGAAGAGCCGCAGAAAATAAATACAGAGAAAACCAATGGGGCATATAAACTTTCAGCATCAAACGAACTTGCTCCAAGCATGGACAGTACACGTTATAGAATCAAACGGGTTTAGATGCACCGTCAGTTTACACGTGTCTAATTATTACAGCCCGAAATGTCTGCAATCCCTAATGTTCACTGGTTTCTTCAGGTGCAGCTCTTTGTCACAAAGGCAAAGCGTATCCTATATCACGAAATGTAAGAGCAGGTCAGGTCAAGAATAGATGACGCGATAACACAGTACATCACGTTAAGTCGACAAGGACAAATTATTCAAGGGTGATTTCAAGCTTATAGCAAATACAGGATGATTTCAAGCTCATAATGAAGCAATGATGTGATATCCAATATCATTCCAAGGTTTTTCCAGGCTCAACAAAAAATCAAGGTCCCAGAGACAAGGGGGCAACGCTCCATTATTTTGTTATAAGAGTACATTCATTGAGAGCAATGGCCAAAATAGATGGGATACATGTTCTAGGCACTATCAGCAAACAAATGCACTTTGTTTTTAACTCGGTGTCTTCACGTCTCAGCTGTGCAGCTCCTAACCATGATCAGATGCGCTTTTTAAAACCTAAAACAACCATAGTCAACAGATAAATACCCCATCCTTTCCAATAAGAAAAAACGGAGAATAAGCATTTCAATTCACTTGGTGCCAACTACGAACATCTCATGTTCAATTCACTTAGTAACTATACATGATCAATTCGATATTTCCTGGCTGTATAGGAGTCTAGTCTACCAAGCAAGACCTCAATATTCAATATGTTACTACTGGCACACAAAACTAACATTTGATATGCATTACTGGTTGTATGAAAGAAGTCTGGTCTACCAAGCAAGACCACAGTATTCAACATATGACACAAAACAAGCAGTATTTTTTATGCATTATTCTGTTAAGAGTACATTCATCCAGAGAAATGGCAAAATAAATGGGACACATGTCTAAGAACTATTAGCAAACAAATGCACTTTCTTTTTAACATTGGTGTCTTCACTTCTCAGCTGCACAGCTCCTAACCATGATCAGACGCGCTTTTTAAAACCTATAACAACCATAGTCAATAGATAAATACCCCATCCTTTTCAAAAGGAAACAACGGAGAATAACCACTTAGCAGCATTAATTGATCAATTTGATATTTCCTGGTTGTGTCAAAGGAGTCTGGTCTACCAAGCAAGAACTCAATATTCAATATGTATTACCGACACACAAAACTAGCAGCAATTTATATGCATTACTGACACTAAAAGAGAAACGACTGTCGAAAGTTAAACAAGTGGTCTGCATTACTGACAACTATATTTGGGGGCATAAGACTTGAAAATACTGTCCTTGCTGTCAAATGCTGCCAGGCAAGGATGACATATTTCTTTGACTTACCTGATGGAGCTCAGGAAGATCAAAATTACTACTCTACCATGACAAAATTCTTAGCGTAAACATGCCATTTAGCTCGTCAACATCTGTATATGACATCAATATTCTACAGAACACTCACTAAAATCAGCGACAGTGAGCCCCTACATTAGCAATTGCCACAGGAGATGAAGCAGGTTGTTTCAAAGGAATAAAGTTTATTTTCTGGTAACTATGTCTCTCCAATAGTGGATACATAGGCCACCGTTTTCCTGCCATGTCACCCGGAATCCTAGTTGGGGAAGTGATTGGTTGAAGTACAAGAGGAAGCATGGTGAGGAACTGTTAGGAGGGGACGTGTGGTAAGAAAAGAAAAATTAACTATGCGAGGCACCCATGGATCCGTTCCAAGAAATGTGACAAAATCGTCAAGTAAAAAATATATTAAATATATAGGTATCTAGATCCATGAAAATCAAGGATCTGATACTACTGCAATTCAAAAAACTATGCTGATGAAGTTCATTGTCCATCGCTACACATCGATCCTTAACTGATCAGATTTATGAAGATCAAGAAGTACAACATTTTGGATTGATTTTTCTACTATGAAGCACCCAGCTTACTAAAACTGCACAGTGGCATGAATACGCTGTCACCGACAGATAAAGTCAAGCGAAGAAAACACATGGTCCTACATACTATAAAATTAACCAAACATGAAGTAATACACGGAATTAGTAGAGTAGAATGGATACAAGTGCAACGAATCATCCTAACTGACCAGAAACGAAACAAAAACAAAACAATGTTTAGTCACTTGGCGCTAATACGATGTATGTTAAATACTAACTGCCTTCGTAAAAAAGAGCGATAGTAACAACCAGCAGGTATTAACGAACAGCTAGCCTCAAGGTACAACCAGCAGGTATTAACGAATCATCCCCATCGCAATGCAATACCACACACCACTCAACATTGTACTCAGTTGTAAGTGTCAAACTCCAGGAATTTATAGGGTAGCTTATAGTGGATAAATTGATCTGAGACTGACACATCCAGCTAATGTAAGTGTGGGTGACCAGAAAAACTGAAAGGGGGCTAAGGCGCCGCGCGGGTTTACCTTGGGAGAGGGAGCACCAGCAGGTGGAGTCGACGGCGATGCAGGACTTGAGGCGCGCCGACGCCACCGCGGTGTGCAGGGGCAGCAGCGTCTCCAGCCCCGCCACCGCCGACCTGCAGGAGACCTCCATGCATGTCACACACACGGGCCACGCCCATCGATCCATCCATCTACTGGACCACCTAGCAACATACCTGCGGAGGATTCGGGCGGCTCGTGCGGGGGAGGAGGACGGCAGGGACGAGCCGAGGCCGAGGCCGCGGCCGGCGAGGGGCGCCGGGCGGAGGGCCGCTCTCGCGGCGGTGGCGGCGGCGCGGGCCAAGGATGCCATTTCTTTTCCTGTTTTTTTCTTCTCCTTTCGGAGGTGCGGCGTCGAGAGCGTTAAACCCTAGCGGAACCTTCGAAGCCCACTCTTCTTTGTCTGGGCCATCTCCGGAGTCAACTTTGTGCGTACTAGCAGCCCAATTATCGGCCGACAACGGGCTGGGCCACAATTTGGGCAATACATCACCATTTGCTCCTTCTTCAAAAAGAATCATAATTTTATGGGAGGTGCTACGCGTCTGCCGGCAGATTTTTTTAAAAGATCCGCCGGGTTGCATGTCGTCGGATCAGCGTAACTCGTGGCTCAGGTTGTCCTCACTTCTTGCAACATAGGTCGTGTTGCACTTTTTTTCTGCAACACAAGCCTTGTTGCAAAAACATTTGCAACAAAGGTTGTGCTGCAGATTTTATTTTTGCAACATAAGCCTTGTTGTATTTTTTTTCTGCAACATAGGTCTTGTTGCAGAACTTTTTTTGTCCCACTTTTTGCAACATATGTGTTGTTGCGGAAAGAACTTTTACAACACTGGTAATGTTGCAGGAAAAAAAATACAACAACGGTATAGTTTAAAATAGTACGATGCACGGGGCATACACAAGACACGCGTCATGCATTGGAGACGGCGGACGCCCCGTGCCGGATCAGCCGGCTGTTCCCGAGATTTTCCCTAATTTTATGGGAAAAGTTTACATTCAACCTGCGGATAGCAAAAAAATAAGCCTGCGGATCGCACGCGATCAATCTGTCGGCTCCTCTGTGCGACGCGTGTCTCTCTTCTAGTAACTTTATTTGTGTTGTAAAATTACGCCTCACAACAACACACATGTTGCAAAAATTAAAAACGAAGAAAAACTGGAAATATTTTTTTTAACATTGTCTGTGTTGCAACTTTTTTTCCGAAACAACACCCATGTTGCAAAAATATATAATCCGCAACACAATCTCTGTTGCAAAAAAATACCGCAAAACAATTTCTGTGGCACAAAAATTCCGCAACACAATCTCTGCTATAAATATTTCTGCAACAAGGTCTTTGTTGCAAAACAGAAGAAATGTTCATCTCGCGATGCATAGCAGTCCCCTAATTTTATTTGAAATTTAAAGGCCACGATTTACTTTTTGTATCTGGTGGTGTATGGACTTCTAAGCTACCCACGGATAGAGCCGAATTATTATTTATGCATAAGGGCAAAATTAATTTATAGAACCATAAACTAAATGCAAACAAACACAAATGACCGATGTCGCGGCACACGTCACCTTATATTTATTCACTGAGAGCAAGCAGAGAAATTTCAATATCCTTTTGTTTCCAATTACTTATACAAACTTCTCGTTTGGGCATTGCTAGAACAAATTCAGACATTTTTGCCTTTCAAACAAGAGAATTTTTTTTTACAGGTCAGGCCCTACAATGTCGTTGGCTGCCATGTCATTATCCTTACAATTCCATTATCAATGTGTACTTCGCACTTGAACAACGAACATCGTTAGCACAAATAGATTTCCGTTGTCGATGTGTACTTCGCACTCGACAAAGCACATTTCGCACTCGACAAAGCACATCGTTAGTCACAGATATACTCCCTCCGTCTCAAAATAAAACAAGTGACTCAACTTTGTATTAACTTTATATTAAAGTTAGTATAAAGTTAGTACAAAGTTGAGTCACTTGTTTTATTTTGAGACGGAAGGAGTATATCTGTGACTAACGATGTGCTCAACTTTATACTAACTTTATATTAAAGTTAGTATAAAGTTGAGGGCACGACTTGAGTTAGAGAAAACTCAAAGCTGCTTTCTTCAGACTTGAACTTTGGTGAGTAAGTGACGGCGACTAAGTGCTCGCTCACAGTCAAATCTCACAGCATACTCTGAATTGGGCAGTAGTACGTTTCAGCTCCACGATATCATATCACAGAAGCAGTGTTCAGTCCAAATGACCTGACCTGACTGGCAAATATCTGAAGAAGAACAGTTCCTCGCTGACATTTCTTTGTGCACTTGTCAACCAGGAACAACACGGATAGGTAGGTGGAAATTCACTTCTCTTTCTATCTTTCTTCAGAATTCGACCATACAGCACAGGGAACAAAGCTCCCCCCATTCAGTTCTCACATCTCATACTACATCGCCAACCAAAAGACACTTGGATTTGACCCCAGAATCAAACACGACGACACTGACACTCTAATAACTTCAACTGGACACGCAGATACCAAACGACCACTAGAACTCGACTCACCCATGGACAGACACGACGGACAGACTCTCTTGTTCCATCTCCTTCAGGTTCAGTCGACCTCCTCCATCTTGCTCTCCTCGGCGCCCTCCTCCTCGAGGGCCGGCATGTCGGCGTCCTCCTCCCCTTCGGCGTCCTGATCGTCGATGTTGAGGCCGAGCTTGAGCATGCGGTGGATCCTGGCGGCGAAGGTGTTTGGGTCGTCGAGGCTGAACCCGGAGGTGAGCAGCGCCGTCTCGAAGAGCAGCATGACGAGGTCCTTGACACTCTTGTCGTTCTTGTCGGCTTCGGCGCGCTTGCGGAGCTCCTCCATGATGCCGTTCTCCGGGTTGATCTCCATGGTCTTCTTGGAGGACATGTATGCGCCCATGCTGCTGTCCCGCAGGGCCTGCGCCTTCATGATCCGCTCCATGTTGGCCGTCCACCCGTACTCGCCGGTGACCAGGCAGCAGGGCGAGTCGACGATGCGGTCCGAGACGACCACCTTCTCCACCCGGTCGCCGAGGATGTCCTTGATGGTCTTGCAGAGGCCCTCGAACGCGGCCTTCTTCTCCTCCTTGCGCTTCTTCTCTTCCTCGGTCTCCTCGTCGAGCTTGAGGCCCTCCTTGGTGGCGGACACGAGCTTCTTGCCGTCGTACTCCTTGAGCTGGCCGACGGCGTACTCGTCGATGGCGTCCACCATGAAGAGCACCTCGTAGCCGCGCTTCTTGAGGCGCTCTAGGAAGGGCGAGTTCTCGACGGCCTTGCGGCTCTCGCCGGTGATGTAGTAGATGTCCTTCTGCCCCTCCTTCATCCGGGTGACGTAGTCCTTGAGGCTGGTGAGCTCGTCGCCGCTCTTGGTGGAGTGGTAGCGGAGCAGGTCGGCGAGCTTGGCGCGGTTCTGCGAGTCCTCGTGCACGCCCAGCTTGAGGTTCTTGGAGAATGCCTCGTAGAACTTGGCGTAGTCCTCCTTGTTCTCGGCGATCTCGAAGAAGAGCTCGATGCACTTCTTGACGAGGTTCTTGCGGATGACCTTGAGGATCTTGTTCTGCTGCAGCGTCTCCCGGGAGATGTTGAGGGGCAGGTCGTCCGAGTCGACGACGCCCTTGACGAAGCCGAGCCACTCCGGGATGAGCTCCTCGCAGTTGTCCATGATGAAGACGCGGCGCACGTAGAGCTTGATGTTGTTCATCTTCTTGCGGGTGTCGAAGAGGTCGAAGGGGGCGCGGCGGGGCACGAAGAGCACCGCCTTGAACTCCAGCTGCCCCTCCACCGAGAAGTGCTTCACGGCGAGGTGCTCCTCCCAGTCGTTGGTGATGCTCTTGTAGAAGGACGCGTACTCGTCCTTGCTGATCTCCTCCGGCTTGCGCAGCCAGATGGGCTTCTGCTTGTTCACCTGCACCCACTCGTGGCTCACCTCCTTCACCTTCTTCGTCTTCTTCTTTTCGCTGTCCTTCTTCTCGGAGTCGTCGTCGACCTCCTCGACGTCGCCCTCCTTCTTGTCCTCGGAAGCAGAGGCGTCCTCTTCGTCTTCGTCGTCGCTGATCTCCTTCTCGGTGGTCTTCTCGGTCCAGAGGTAGATGGGGTAGCTGATGAACTCCGAGTGCTTCTTGACGAGGTCCTTGAGGCGGCGCTCCTCCAGGTACTCGAGCTGGTCGTCCTTGAGGAAGAGCGTGATCTTGGTGCCGCGGCCGAGCCGCTCGCCCTCCGTGTCGAGGGTGACGGTGAAGGAGCCGCCCGCCTGCGACTCCCACACGTACTGCTCGTCGTCGTTGTGCTTGGTGGTGACCACGACCTTGTCGGCGACGAGGTAGGCCGAGTAGAAGCCGACCCCGAACTGGCCGATCATGCTCACGTCCGCCCCCGCCTGCAGCGCCTCCATGAACTCCTTGGTGCCGGAGCGCGCGATGGTGCCCAGGTTGTTCACCAGGTCTGCCGCCACAGCGAACAGTCAATTTAGTTCCCGTTAGAAATTCAGTCATCATCACTTGAGAGGCAAATGAAAGTTCAGTCTGAAACTCTGGATTAGTTCTTCTCGGATTCAGCAACAACGGCGCATCAAGAAATCATCCAGCGTCCATGATTGATTGATTGATTGATTGATTGAGAGAGAGAGAGAGAGAGGGGGGGGGGGGGGGGGGGGGGGGAGGCGCGCATAATAGATACATACGTACCTGACTTTGTCATGCCGACGCCGCTGTCGATGATGGAGAGCGTCTTGTTGGCCTTGTCGGGGACGTGGCGGATGAAGAGCTCCGGCTGCGCGTCGAGCTTGCTCTTGTCGGTGAGGCTCTCGAACCGGATCTTGTCAAGCGCCTGCAGCATTCAAAATTTGGCACCGCGTGTGAGAGACCAAGCGTTCATCCCTGACGGAGAAGAAGAAGCAGAGAGAGGAAACAGAGGAGGAAGGAAGAGACATACATCTGACGAGTTGGAGATGAGCTCGCGGAGGAAGATCTCCTTGTTGGAGTAGAAGGTGTTGATGATGAGCGAGAGCAGCTGGTTGATCTCCGCCTGGAACGCGAAGGTCTCCGTCTCCGCCCCCGCGCCGCCGCCCATCTGCACGTCCGACGCCATGGCCTTCCGCTGATACGCTCTCACCGGGAAATCGCACAAGACTGGTTTTGGAGGGAAGCTAGATGGATTGGATGGGCTGGCGGTTGTTCGCTGCGTGCAATGCAGCCGGTTCGCTGCGGTGCTTGCTTGTCGCGCTGAGAGATGGACGAACAGGTGGCGACCGGGCGATTTTATACCCCGGAGAGGGGGTCGATGGGGGTGGGTTCGCAGGTGTTCCAGTGCCTTCGGTGGGTCGCGGTGAGCGGCGGGAGTTTGGGCGCGCGTTCGCGGGGGTTCGCGAAGGTTCTTGGGGCGCCTCTCTCCCCCCTCCTCCTGCTCCGTTCGTGAACGGCGAGGCGCTTCGCCTTGGCCTGGCCTAGCGGGGTCCCGAAGCTTCTACTATTACCTTCCTTCTTCTTCTTTTTCTTTTCTGGACCTTAGCAAAAACGGGAAGGCTATATCTCGCACGCTCCCCTACCGCCCGCGTTTGGGCCGGCCCAGGAATGGCCAAACCAAAAAAGCAAAAGTTCGACGCTATCGAAAATCGTCATTGGATGGATGCTCCGGTTCTTCTAAAAAAAAAACGGATGGATGCTCGGGCATTGAGAAGCTAGGACGCTTTTAGAAGCGGAGAGAAACATGTCAAAGGAACGCGTCAAATGACCTCGTAAGTTCGGGGTGCACGCGAACTTCCTTCGGCGACATGCCTCCGGCGCGCAATTTCTCCTTCTTTTTCTATCCATGTTTTGATTTGGGTTTTGTGCCCTTTTTATGCTTCTCTTTTCTTAATCTTGTTTTCCTTTTCTTTTGTTTTATCTACTTCTTTTCTGTTTCATTTTTCCTTACTTTAGCATGTTTCAAGTTTTTTTTTTCTTCCTTTCTCGGGTTTTGTATAGGGGCTTCCTTTATTTCTTTCCGTTTTCAACATAAACATCTTATATAATACACGAGTAACTTATTTTAAACATATGACAAACATTTTCAGAATACGCGATGAAATTATTTTTAATATGACATACATTTTATAAATACATGCGGACCATTTTAATGAATTATGAACATGTTTTCATACATCACAAGCATTAGCTAAATTCATGAAAGAAAAAAAGTAAGACATGATGAAGACATTATAAGTTCACAATGAAGATTTTTAACAAACCATTTAAATACGTTCTTTAAGACAATGTGGACATTTTTAATACATGTGTCAACATTTGTTAAGACATGATGACATGAACATTCTTTACGTGAACATCTTTTTTAAATTACAGTATGCTTTTTTTTAAATGCACAAAGTTTGTCCTAATGACATCAATTTCTTTTTAATATGTCAACATATTTTCAAAATGTGTTAACATTGTCAAAACACTTCAAGAATTTAAAATGTATTAAACAAACTAAAATTACATGAACACTTTTACAAGTACATGAATAATATTTTATATAGGAAAAAATAAATAAAGAACACGTGTAATATTTAAGATAGGTGAACACTTTTTAAAATGTGTATATCTTTGAATAAATAAATTTGTACCAATAAAAAAAAGGAATACAAGCAATACTAGAAACAAAACCGGAGACCACAACTAGTGACATGTGTCGCAATCCATTAAATCAGCGTGCCCCAAGTCACTCTACTTCTAAATTCATGTAGGAGATGTCTCCATTTCGCCCGCTGAGCCTTGGATGTGGACACCGACTCCTCCTCCACTCACACAATGATCATCGCCGGATCGAGACTCGGACCCAACTGAAATATTCAATTCATCTCAATCTCGATGGTCATGCCATGATCCCCATGGCCAGCTTGAGTTTGGTATTCTCTGCAACGCGTGTTGTTCTCTCCACTATTGCATGCAACGCGCGCAACTCCTATACCGACGATTCGCTCCACCCTCCCCCATCGTTTGGCCCCATACTTGGACCCACGTCAGAGTGCCGAATCCTTGCCAATCATAGCAAGAACCAAGCTCGAGAACGCCGACGCGCGCCTACGCCAGCGGAGGGGCTCATCGGAGATAGAGGATCGACGAGTAGGGGTGTCTCGGTCATGAGGATTGTTCGTGTAAAATTATGGATTCTTAAATTGTCTATATGTTGGCATTTTTATCGCAAAAATAAAGTATGTTTTTTTTTTGCTGAGTCTGAAAAAATAGAGTATATACTGTCACGTTTATTTTTTACTTTTACAGGGCGTTCGTGCCCATCCAGCCCAACTGATGGACATTTCCACCTGCACGATGGGCCTTTCGTCAAGCTCGGTTTCTCCTCTCCCCTATTCCCCTCTCCAGTCTCTACCAGTCAAAGAAGCCTCCCCGATCTGAACTCCGGTCACCACCTGCAGCACGAGGGAGCTCCGGCCGCCTCCCCGCACCTTAATCCTTGCCGTCGCTGCCCCGCTGCATACGGCGGCTTCATCCCGCCGCACGGGCCGGCCGGGACGCAACCGGTGCCCTCCTCCGCTTCGGGGGCCCGGGAACGTCGCCGTCCTCCCCGCTACGCAGGAGAGGGACTCGTGCGGCCGCGAACGGCTGAAGGGGGACTCGCGGTGGAGCGGGAGCAGACGCCCGCCGGCCGGCTGCTACGGGTAAGGCCAGTGCTACTGAAGCCTTTTTCAGTGCCCGCATCCATTTCCACTTCAGTCGGTTTTCCACCATCCATTTCCATTGCCTCTATATTGAGATTCGCATAGAGACTAGCTTAGACAAAATAAAATCACATTCAATTTAGGCAGCAGAGTAGATCCTAAGAATTTATTTTGTGAAGAGCAACTCTATTCGGAGTGCTACCCCTGACTGAGTATTCAATGCCAGAGATTAAATTTATCTACCTATCGGCCCATCCCCATGTTCCAAATTTAGTATTGTGAAGCTAGCTACTAAATCATGAGCTGGTCAACAGACGCATGCCGGAAATTGGATCGCATGAAACAGGCCGTCACGTCTGTGCAAGCATGAAGCGCGCCACGCATACGATTTCCATGATACATACGACCCCTCACACTCCAAAGCTCATCAAACTACTCAACCCATTGCAATTCCATTGATTTTTTTCCTTCATATTATATCAAGCATCAGCTCCATCATAGCACTACTACAGTCTACATTTGTTTTTTTAGAACAGCACTACAACACCAGCCATACTACCTACTTGGCAATCAAGCGACATGGAGGCCGAAAACAGCGAGGTGGCTGCTCTGGTCGAGAAGATCACCGGCCTCCACGCCGCCATCTCCAAGCTCCCGTCGCTAAGCCCGTCCCCTCAAGTCGACGCGCTCTTCACCGAGCTGGTCGCGGCGTGCGTCCCGTCGAGCCCGGTGGACGTGACCAAGCTCGGCCCGGCGGCGCAGGAGATGAGGGAGGACCTCATCCGCCTTTGCTCGGCCGCCGAGGGGCTGCTCGAGGCGCACTACTCCGACATGCTCACCGCCTTGGACAGCCCGCTCGACCACCTCGGCCGCTTCCCTTACTTCGACAACTACATCAACCTCAGCAAGCTCGAGCACGATCTTCTGGCCGGTCATGTGCCGGCCCCCGCCCGCATTGCGTTCATCGGGTCGGGACCGCTGCCGTTCAGCTCGCTCTTCCTCGCGACGTACCACCTGCCGGACACCCGGTTCGACAACTACGACCGGTGCAGCGTGGCGAATGGCCGGGCGATGAAGCTGGTCGGCGCGGCGGATGAGAGTGTGCGATCGCGCATGGCGTTCCACACGGCCGAAGTCGCGGACCTCACGGCTGAGCTCGGCGCGTACGACGTGGTCTTCCTGGCTGCGCTCGTGGGGATGACGTCTGAGGAGAAGGCTGACGCCATAGCGCACTTGGGGAAGCACATGGCAGATGGGGCGGTGCTCGTCGCGCGAAGCGCGCACGGGGCACGAGCGTTCCTGTATCCTGTAGTGGAGCTGGACGACATCGGGCGTGGCGGGTTCCAAGTGCTGGCCGTGCACCACCCTGCAGGCGATGAGTTCTTCAACTCATTCATTGTTGCAAGGAAGGTGAAGATATCACAAGAAATGGGTGCTTAAATTAAGAAAGAGGGGAGCCTGGCTCCCTGTGGAAATTGTGTCTCACATTGATAATAACTAGAGATACCCTGCACATTGATGCGGGTACTGGTTGCAATATGTTTCAATGAGGTTTGGTTGTATCGAACATGAGTATTTGGCTTAATAATATCCTAACCGAAACTGAAAATATAAATGATTTACTGTATTTGATTATTGTATAGTTGTAAACTATTTATTGGATACAAGTAGCATAGAAGAATGGAAAATCTTATATCGACAGCCAGATGGCTGACCTTGTCAAAGTCCATGAGATGTATAGCAAGGCACAGGTAACCGTCGATGATCAATCTTTGTTAAAAATTCTAAGTGCAATGATCCAAGAACACCAGAACAGTTTGGTCACTTGGTGAGGGTCAGCTATTAGGTGCTTATAACTCATGTAACTATTTCTTTTTCAAACAGCGAATCTATTCTTTGGGGATGTCAACCTAAAGATTATCCACCTCCCGCTGATCTATCTTTGTGAGCAAGAAGAAGCTGTTTTATGTTTTTTCCATCCCAACTCCTTTTCATGCGCTTCTGTATGCGGTCATGTACCTAAGCCTTTGTTTTGTTTATTTGCAGGTGATTTGTTGCGGTTTTGTGCTCCTTTTGGGAAATTTGCTGGAAAATAAAGAGCATAATCCGGGCTGACGGAAACATGTTCCGCAGGCAGCACACAAAGGCGTTGTTTGTCCATGAGTTGGGCTGGTCCGTGCGAACTGCCTGCCAGTTATGCCATGTCATGCGTTTTGCTTTCCCTTGTTTTTTTTTCGAAACGGAGGCTTTGCCTCATCGATTAATTAAGAAAAAGAGAATTGCCCAGTTAATTAACGAAAAACTGGGCGAAAACCAATACAAACAGAGCACGGACTAACTACTCACATGACAAGAAACCCAACATCCGCACATACGGCCCCCGCCAGACTCTCTGATGACACAACATCCACAAGCCTCGACATCTACAACGCCACGTGACCCCCGACAAGAACACCGACATCAGACATCTTCCAACCCACAACAACAACCCAATCCAAAAGGACGGGCCGAGAGACTGAAGATCATTCATCAACCAGCCAGAGACGCCTTGCCTATGGCGCTACTCTTGCCTTTGCCCACCTTCTTTTGTTTGCCTTTTATTGTTGTCCCTGTCAGGAGGCAATCAATTGACCTGCCCAAACCAGGTCTAGCAACCTCCACGCTGACGAGCAAGTCACAAAGTTCTTTCGCGAAGAGAGGATCTGGATTTGGAGTAGGTGCAACCACACTTGGCTCAATAATCATGCCACTCACAGGCATCACCTGCTCGATGGTCGCAGACAAGGGAAGGGCATCAACATCTAAAACTTCGCGCTCCATGACATTGAGAGGTAGGCTGGCTGGCGCCTGACACCCAATGGACTTAGGCGAGCGAGAGATTGCAATGTTCAAATCACCACACCCCTCGGCATCACGTATCTGGTTAGACTCCAGGGGTGATGGTGGTGGTGAAGCCACAATCGAGATCTTAGGGGGCTCTACCTTCAGTTGTTCGATGGACAAAGGTAGGACCGGGCCCCCACACAGATCCTGCAATTCAGACATGACCTGCAGCACCGGAGTCACAACCACATAATTGGCCAATCCCTCAAAGGTTGACTTCGGCAAACAGGCTCTGGCACGAGGGGAGAAACGACCATGAAACTCGGCTCCCTTCTCGACCTCAAAGCAAGGAGCTCAGAGCACTAGTAGAAAACAGGCCTTCCGTTTCAACCTTTAGTCCCGGTTTGTCTTTGGACCGGGACTAATGTGTCCATTAGTCCCGGTTCCAACGGCTAGGAGCGGTCGGGGTGTACGGGCCCCATTAGTCCCGGTTCATTCGAGACCTATAGTCCCGGTTTGTATCACAAACTGGGACTAAAAGGGTGGTGGTAGGCTGGTGTCAGCCTGGGGCCCCACGAGCCCTTTTAGTCCCGGTTTGTTATACAAACCGGGACTATAGGTGGACCTTTAGTCCCGGTTTGTATAACCAACCGGGACTAATGCTTTCCCTATATAAACCCTTCGTCCAGCCCGACTCCATTTCTCTATTTTCTCCATTCGAATTCCCCTCTCTGTTCTTCCCCTAGCTCGAGCTCCTCCCTCCATTTTTGCCAAGATTTGTCAAGATTTGAGGCACCCCAATCCATCCAAGTGTCCACAAAGGTTGGCAACTTTGTCCTTTCATCTCTTATTGCTAGATCAGCTCGTGCAATGTTTTATAAGTATAGTGATTTGTGGGTTTTAGTTTGGGTGTAATTACACTAGTAGAAAACAGGGCTTTGGTCTGGGCCAGGATAAGGGCATTAATCCCGGTTCACTTACGAACCGGGACCAAAGGGTGCATCAGTCCCGGTTCGTGAGACCAGGACGCCGGCCGGGCCTCGGGGGCCATTGGTACCGGTTCGTCTGGCACTTTTGGTCCCGGTTCCAGACATGAACCGAGACCAATGGGCCTCGCTCCTGGCCCAGCACCTTTAGTCCCGGTTGGTGGCTAGAACCGGGACCAAAAGTAGGGTCTTTTGTCCCGGTTCTAGCCACCAACCAGGACTAAATATAAACCTATATATACCCCTGTCCCTGCCCGCTCACTCTGTTTTTTGGCCGGTCGGCGTGTGCAGGTGTGTGTTGCTCTAGCTCTCACCTCCTATGCACATGAGGTGTTCGATGAAATGCCCGAGCCACACTTAAGCTTTCTCCTCTCCAAGCTCGACCTCCAAGCTCCATTTTCCTCAAGATTTGTCTAGGTTTGGCGGTCCGTCCTGTCCCGTCCCCATCCTCACCGCCGTCGATCGCCCGCGCCGATCTCGTCGCCGGCACCACCGTGGTGAGCCTCTTGTTCTTATCTTCTTTCTAAAAGAAAAAAAAATCTTACTTGTATGATTTAGATAGATACTTGTACAATTTTCATACTTTTATTACTGTTTGTTATTATATAGTGCCCAGGTTTTGGTATCCGCCCCCGTCGGCCCTCGTCCTGTCTATGATTCGGATGTGGTATATTATCTTTTATAACTATTTGTTTCATTTAGTGTTTATGACAATTATGCAGACCAACATGACATCGATGTTTTTATCTAGGAGGTATGTCAACAGGAAATTCGAACCGACCCTCTTGTCGAGAGGTTAAATTTTGTTGAAAAAGAAAACAATTACTTGAAGAAAAAATTGAAAAGAATTGAGGGGGAGAAGATGGAATTGGAGTTGCATGTTGCCGATGTCGTCGAAGATCACAAGATCAAGATGGATGCAATGCGCTTGAAGATTAGAAAGATTAGAAAATATGTCATTCATACTGAGGCTTGGTATCATTATGCCGTTGGATCAATTGGTACCTTAGTTGCGGTTATGATCGCATTTGTTGTTGCATTTAAATGTTTTACATAGTTTCAATGTATGTTTTAATTAGATGCTCTAGAGAGCTATATATTGTTCGATGAGAACTATGTATGAACTTTATGTATTTATTTTGGTCACTATTGTACTTTGGTTTTAATGTGATGATGAACTTTTATTAATTTGGTCACTTCTCTATTCATGATGTTCTGTAATGGTTTTTGATACACTTAATTATATGATGCACGCAGATGAACCGGCAATGGATGTACGGTGACCGACGCACCTCCGAGTACATTAAGGGCCTGGATAATTTTCTCGAAGTGGCTGAGGCAACCAAGCAGAATGGTTTTATGTATTGTCCATGTACTATCTGTGGGAATACGAAGGATTACTCTAACTCAAAAACCCTTCACGTCCACCTGCTTGAGAAGGGTTTCATGCCACACTATAATGTTTGGACCAAGCACGGAGAAAGAGGAGTTATGATGGAAAACAACGAAGAAGAAGAGGATGATGACAACTATCCGCCCCCTGAATACGGTGATGCTGCAATGGGGGAAGCTGAAGATCAAGAGGAACCAGACGATGTGCCCGATGATGATCTTCGCCGGGTCATTGTTGATGCAAAGAGACAATGCCAAAGTGAAAGGGAGAAGTTGAAGTTCGATCACATGTTAGAGGATCACAAAAAAGGGTTGTACCCAAATTGCGAAGATGACAACACAAAGCTCGGTACCACACTGGAATTGCTGCAATGGAAGACAGAGAACGGTGTATCTGACAAGGCATTCAAAAAGGTGCTGAAAATAATGAAGAATAAGCTTCCAAAGGACAACGAATTGCCCGACAGTACATA
Source organism: Elymus sibiricus (assembly GCA_039707655.1). Lineage (NCBI taxonomy): Eukaryota > Viridiplantae > Streptophyta > Magnoliopsida > Poales > Poaceae > Elymus > Elymus sibiricus. Next base: position 39,718,830 of record CM077665.1, on the reverse strand, counting down.
CAAAGCAAAGAAGGTTGTCTTTCCTCTAGGATTGGAGGTGCAGAAGATACATGCATGCCCTAATGACTGCATCCTCTACCGCGGTGCGTACGAGGATTTGAACGCATGCCCGGTATGCTGTGCATTGCGGTATAAGATCAGACGAGATGACCCTGGTGACTGCGGTGCGTACAAAGGGTACGAGATAAATGGGAATACATTTTACACGATCGCCCAAGATCAAAAGAGCACCAACCAAAATAGTGGTGTCCGCTTTGATGCAGCAACCAACAGGGGAAATGACACATATTATGGTTATATAGTGGACATATGGGAACTTGACTATGGACATGATTTTAAGGTCCCTTTGTTTCGGTGCAAATGGGTCAATCTGTCAGGAGGCGGGGTACAAGTAGACCCGCAGTACGGAATGACAATAGTAGATCTGAACAATCTTGGATACACAGACGAACCATTCGTCCTAACCAATGATGTGGCGCAGGTTTTCTATGTGAAGTACATGTCTACCAAACCGAGAAAAAGAAAAGATAAGGAAGCGAATACATCATACGATGAGCCAAAGTGCCACACAATTCTTTCAGGGAAAAGAGACATCGTGGGAGTGGAGGGCAAGACAGACATGTCTGAAGATTATGAAAAGTTTCATGAAATTCCTCCCTTCAAAGTGAAGGCTGACCCAAGCACCCTGTTAAACGATGAAGATTATCCATAGTTACGGCGCAATAAGCAAGGGACACACGCGAAGAAAAAGTGAAGACTTTCTCTCCACAACTATTGTGATGATGGCTTTGATCTAGAATATCACTGCAGTTATATGTCAAGAAATGAAATGCCTTTTGTAACTGATGAGTTTTCGTCTGAAACCCTGATACTTCGAAAGAGATTGTTCATTTTGTACACGAAGTGCATCCAGTTTTTGCCATAACCCTTTTAACTTTTTAGCACATGCTATGTGGGTGAAATGATGATACCATGCCAACTTTCAACCATTTCAGAGTTCATTTGCAGTGCTTTTCAATTCAGGGTCATCTTAGCTCAAAATAAATCATGAAATAAATGAAAAATAGCAAATGAAGTCAGAAAAGGTTTGAAAAGTGATGATGTGGCTTTGAATGGTGCATATTGAATGCATAAAAAGTCTTGAGTTCAAATATGTTTAAAAAATTGAAATCCTTTTGTAACAGATGAGTTTTCGTCTGAAACCGTGATACTTCGAAAAAGATTGTTCATTTTGTACACGAAGTGCATCCAGTTTTTGCCGTAACCCTCTCAACTTTTTAGCACATGCTATGTGGGTGAAATGATGATACCATGCCAACTTTCAACCACTTCAGAGTTCATTTGCAGTGCTTTTCAATTCAGGGTCATCTTAGCTCAAAATAAATCATGAAATGCATGAAAAATAGCAAATGAAGTCAGAAAAGGTTTGAAAAGTGATGATGTGGCTTTGAATGGTGCATATTAAAAGCATTAAAAGTCTTGAGTTCAAATATGTTTAAAAAATTGAAATCCTTTTGTAACTGCTGAGTTTTCGTCTGAAACCCTGATACTTCGAAAGAGATTGTTCATTTTGTACACGAAGTGCATCCAGTTTTTGCCGTAACCCTCTCAACTTTTTAGCACATGCTATGTGGGTGAAATGATGATACCATGCCAACTTTCAACCATTTCAGAGTTCATTTGCGGTGCTTTTCAATTCAGGGTCATCTTAGCTCAAAATAAATCATGAAATGCATGAAAAATAGCAGATGAAGCCAGAAAAGGTTTCAAAAGTGATGATGTGGCTTTGAATGGTGCATATTGAATGCATAAAAAGTCTTGAGTTCAAATATGTTTAAAAAATTAAAATCCTTTTGTAACAGATGAGTTTTCGTCTCAAACCCTGATACTTCGAAAGAGATTGTTCATTTTGTACACGAAGTGCATCCAGTTTTTGCCATAACCCTCTCAACTTTTTAGCACATGCTATGTGGGTGAAATGATGATACCATGACAACTTTGAAAATTTTTAGAGTTCATTTGTGGTGCTTTTCAATTCAGGGTCATCTTAGCTCAAAATAAATCATGAAATGCATGAAAAATAGCAAATGAAGTCAGAAAATGTTTGAAAAGTCATGATGTGGCTTTGAATGGTGCATATTGAAAGCATAAAAAGTCTTGAGTTCAAATATGTTTAAAAAATTGAAATCCTTTTGTAACAGATGAGTTTTCGTCCAAAACCCTCACACTTCGAAAGAGATTGTTCATTTTGTACACGAAGTGCATCCAGTTTTTGCCGTAACCCTCTCAAATTTTTAGCACATGCTATGTGGGTGAAATGATGATACCATGCCAACTTGCAACCATTTCAGAGTTCATTTGCAGTGCTTTTCAATTCAGGGTCATTTTAGCTCAAAATAAATCATGAAATGCATGAAAAATAGTAAATGAAGTCAGAAAAGGGTTGAAAAGTGATGATGTGGCTTTGAATGGTGTATATTGAATGCAGAAAAAGTCTAGAGTTAAAATATGTTTAAAAAATTGAAATCCCTTTGTAATAGACGTGTTTTCATCCGATCAAAGTTATTTAACTTAATATTATATAAAATTTATGCAACTAAAATTATCAAAGTTATTTTTGTTAAAAACTTTAATAGCAAAAAGAATATTCATAAAGTATTTTTTTGTTAAGAACTTTTAATATGCAAAAAATAACATAAAAAATAGCAAAAGTGAACATAGATGCGCTTATAGGGAAAATTCGACCTGAAATCAAAGTGCATCACTTTGATTTCAGGTCGAATTTCCCGTATAAGGACATCTATTTTCACTTTGAGAGGAACTCAACAAGGCAGAGAGGGGCAGGCTTATTAACTGGTGCGAGCGCCTCTCGCTTGGCGAGGTGGGACTAAACTCCCACCACAGCCAGGACCAACCCTTTAGTCCCGGTTGGTGGCTCCAACCGGGACCAATGACACCCTTTCGTCCCGGTTGGTGTCACCAACCGGGACCAATGCCGCCCTTTAGTCCCGGTTGGTGCCACCAACCGGGACCAAAGGTCTCTACTTCCCGCCATTTGGGCTGCTGAAATTGACCTTTAGTCCAGGTTGGTGGCACCAAACGGGACAAAAGGGGGGCATTGATCCCGGTTGGTGGAACCAACCGGGACTAAAGGGCCACCAACCGGGACTAAACGGTTGGGTATATAAGGCAGGACTTGTCGAATTCTCCCCCAACCTCTCCCATTCGCCCCGACGCCGACGCCCTGCCCCGACGCCGCCAGGCTGCCGGAGCTCGCCGCCGCCCCCGAGCCCGTCCTCGTCGTCGCCGCCATCCCCGAGCCCATCCTCGTCATCGCCGCCGCCCCCGAGCCCGTCATCGCCGCCGCCCCCGAGCCTGACCTCGCCGCCGCCCCGAGCCCATCCCCGCGCGCCTCCTCGTCCTCGTCGACGTCGTCGCCGTCCCCGACGCCGGACGCCACCCGTGCCACCTCCCTGAGCCCCGTCGTCGCCGCCCGCCTCTCCTCCCTGAGCCCGTCCTCGCCGGTGAGCTCCTGCCCCCTCCTCCGTGGCCACCGCGGCCGCGTGCGCCGGCGCCGCTGGCCTGCCCCGGCCCTTGCCCGCATTTTAGTTTTTTTAGTTTGTTTTAGTATTTTTATTAGTTGTTTTAGTTTGTTTTATTAGTTGTTTTAGTTTGTTTTATTAATTTGTTGTTTTAGTTGTAAAAAAGTTTTAGTTGTTTTAGTCGGCGAACCCGAGGAGTCCCCGAGGATCGCCGGGGAGGAGTCCCCGACGATCGCCAGGGAGGAGTCACCGACGATCGCTTAAGTAGAAAATGTGTCATTGTTGTTAAATATGTTATTATTGTCATAGTTGTCAAATGCAATCATCTTTATTAAAGTTTATTAAACAATAGGAATTTAAATAGTTGTAGAATTTGTTCTCGACGTCGACGATGCCCGGCCCGCATCCTCGTCGTCGACTCGGCGCCGGCGACCACCTGCTTGAGAGGCGCCACGTCCGGGACTGGGCTCCGCTGGGCTGGCACTGGGAGGTGCTGCCTTCCGGGGTGCCCAGCTTGGTGAGGAATCAGGGTCCCGTCGTCGACCCGGAGGTTCTTTGGTGGCGGTCGCATGGACCACTGTCGGTGCAGAGGGAGCCAGCCCCCGCGGAGGTGGTACGTCGCCGTGTCAGGGAGGAGGACGAGCATGTCCGACGCTACATGGCTGCGTTGGACGCCAGGTTCTCCAATACCTGGCAGGTTCTTCAGGGATCTCACCCCAGCTATGATCCTGTCATAGTTCCTTCTCTTTGGGTGTCCACCGCCTGTGCCGCGAGACGTCAACTATATCTGTATTAGTGATATTATATAATAATATTCGAGATGTATTAATGATAATATTCGATGATGTATTAGTGATACTATTCGATGATGTATTAGTGATATTATATGATCGTATTGTTGCATTGCCTTGTATTGATTTGCATATCTCATGTTTGTATATTGCCATGTTGTAATATTTGCAGAAACTATGGATCACAGTGACTTAGAAAAAGAACAGTTGTTGGGGGATATAATCCGAGCTGGAGGTGATCCCTTGTCGTATCTCAACGACAACGATGGTCAGGAAGGAGAGGATGACGGCTCCGGTGATCCAACAATGGAGGAGGAAGGAGATCATGACGGCTCCAGTGACCGAATGGCGGAGGAAGGAGATCATGATCACGGCTTCGGTGACCGAATGGAGGAGGGAGCCTCAACTGTTGCAAAGTCCGACGAGGTAAGGAGACGAGGCCCGAAGAAAAGGTTGCGCCCGGATGAAAGGTTCACGATCACAGAAGTCGGGAAAGATGGCCAACCGATTGCTCCCAAGCGGACCAATGACGCATTTGTACATCAGTGTGGAGTTGTTGTTAGGGACTATGTCTCAATCAACACCCAGCAATGGAATAAGAATAATAAGGACCCTGAAGTTTCTTATGTCCATGATAGACTGAAAGATGATCTTTGGACCGAGCTGATGACAAATTTCAGCCTACCGCGAGAGGAGGATCCGAATAACCCAGTTATAGAGCGAAAGGTCAAGGCGTTTGCTCTTAAGAAGATGGCAGAACTCTTCAGGAACTGGAAGAAAGAGTTGAACACAAAGTTTGTCGAGAAAGAGGAGACTCCGAAATTTATCAGTCGATATGAGAAGATAAGAGATCAATGGCCCGAATTTGTGGCCTACAAGAAATCGGAGAAGTGTAAGAAATGGTCACTGACAAATAAGAAAAATACTGGAAAGAAGAAGTATCACCATCACAGGGTGTCAGGTGGCTACTACAAAGCCCGACAGTTGTGGGACAAAGCTGAGCAAGACCTGCTTGCTAAGAATGTCCAACCAGCGACATTGCACTGGCCAGATCGTTCAAGGACTTGGTTCTTCGGGGTTGGGGGAACTTTGGACCCAGAAATAGGGGAGTGTGTTTGGACGGACGAGCAACTTGCAATACCCTTCCGAAAGCTTCAGGCAGCAATCAAGGCAGCGCAGGAAGGGACGTTCATTCCCGACAGAGAGAAGGACGAGCTGACAGAGGCCCTCGGGAATCCTGAACACCCTGGACGAACACGAGGCACATCAGGCTCCATTCCGTGGAAGCATGGGTTTCCCGACAGCGGTGGTTATAGAAGCCGAGAGAGAAAGAGGAAATAGGAAGCAAGCAAAATGCAGAACCTCGGTGCAAGATTAGCAAAACTAGAGGAACTTGAGAGCCAGCGAGCTACCGGCCAACCATCTGAGCGGCACGAAGATCCTTCCTTCGACGCTGCCCCAGAAGCTACCCCACCATCTTAGCGGAGAAGCAGCGTGGCTTCCATGGAGCTCGTTCAGCCTGATTTCACGGCTCCTCGCTACCCCGTGGATAGTATCACGCAGGCTGAACATTGCGAGTTAATGACGAAATGCCAGAACCTGACCTTCAAGGCGGCGGTCGGCTCTGTTGTACCTCCTCGAGCTAAGGGAACTTTCCATTGCCGTCCGATTCCACATGGCTATGCTGTTGTGACGGTGGATGAAATAATGGATGGATTTGAGGGGCTGGAGCTTGACAACTCTACAGGTGAAGAGGATATTATTCTTCTGGAAAATGCTTTGAGGAGTACCTGTCTATGGAGAAAGGAGTACATCAAGCTTCCAAACTGGACGCCTCAGCAGACTCAGCCTCCTCCGGTGCGTCAGGGCACTCCGCCTCCTCCTCCTCCTCCGACGCGTTAGGGCACTCCGCCTCCCTCCTCCGGCGCGTCAGGGCACTCCGCCTCCTCCTTCGCCTCCTCCGGCGCGTCAGGGCACTCCGCCTCCTCCTCCTCCTCCTCCTGCGCATCAGGGCACTACGCCTCCTCCGGCGCGTCAGCAACGGCAGAAGAGAGTCACCGCTGCCGCTCCGGCGGCTAGCAGTACAATAGGCGGGAAGAAATTCAAATTTGGTCCAAGCCTCAAGCCTCTTCCAAAGTTACCATATGAGAGGACTGACGAGGAACGCGCTGAAATCAGTGCAGCCGAAGTGAAGGCCCATTTTGCACGGAAAGATCCACCTCCAAAGGAAACGGTAGATCTGGTGAAAGCGAAGCGCACTCTGCATGCCCTGAAGCGACCACCACCGCCTCGGCTATCCAACTATGACCGCATAATTACAAAGACACATGATGAAGCGCTGCGGTCGGGAAGTACTTCCAGTGCTGCAAGAGACAAAAAACGAAGAAGTGGGAAAACAATTCCCCAGCTCGGCGAACAGGAGAAGCAATCGTGCCCCCCGCTCAAGGTGTTTGGAAAAAGTTCACCACTATGGTTCCGGGTTTGAAGAAGGAGCTGCCATTTACACACCCCAAAGTAAGTAGTACTAGCTAGTTCCGCGCATCTCTCATTGATTCTAGTTTCATCAATACCATTATCATGCTTGCTTATCAGTTTGATTGAACTCTATTCTCGTAAAGTGCTTGTACCAGGCACCCGGGAATCATTTATGTGGATACTACGTATGCGAGTTCATTCGCCACTATACCTCTGAGCGGGGCTTCTCTGAGAAACAATTTGAAGTACGTAAACAATATTCACAATTTTATTTTATATATTACCATCAATTGTGTTGAGTTTCATTCATATATATGTATTGACCCCCTTCTTTAAATTAGATCTGGCAGATGCGGGATGAACTCCTACCACATGATCGCATACGAGCAATTTAAGAGGAATTGGCGAGATTCTTTCTTGACCACGTCATACCTGAACACAGAGAATACCATGTGGAATTGCAATGGTTGTAAGGGATGTTATATTGTACATATGTAGTAGCGTCGGATAGATATACGAAAACTTGTTGTTCGACCAAGCACGGAGAAAGAGATGTCACTTCTCTCTATATATGTTCATGATGATCTTGTGTAATTAATGGTTTCCTTCATTTGCTTACTAGCTAGCGTCGAGTTCTCTCTATATGTATAGTAGCTAGCGTCGACCAAGCATGGAGAAAGAGAGGTCACTTCTCTCTATTAGCTAGCTAACAAAATATGAAACCCCTAAATTAACCCTCCAAAACCGAGGGAGACCTGGACTAAGGGGTCCTCGGGAGGCCAGCCTATGTCTTATGGGCCGGACTGTATGGGCCACTTGCCGAATACTGGAAGAATTGAAGATCTCATCTCCAAGAAGGAAGCTTCGGGAATCATGGATTGTCCTCCATGTTTAGAGTAGCGAATGGGCATGTTTATCCCTTCGACGTGTAACCGACCATGTGTAAACCCTAGGGACCCCGGCGTCTATATAAGCCGGAGGGTTTTAGGGTGTAGGACAAGAGAACTCATCTAGGGTTTTAGTCATACGATCTCGTGGTAGATCAACTCTGTAATCTCCATACACTCAATATAATCAAGCGGGACGTAGGGTATTACCTCCATAGGAGGGCCCGAACCTGGGTAAAACCTTGTCCCCTTTGTCCCCTGTTACCATCGATCCAAGTATCACAGCTCGGGACCCCCTACCCGAGATCCGCCGGTTTTGACACCGACATTGGTGCTTTCATTGAGAGGACCGCTGTGATCGCCAGAGGGAATCGATGGCTCACCTAGTCGTTAACGACGAGGTCTGCAATACGGGTACTTTTGTCCCCGGACAGATCTTCGCCTTCGGCAGCATAGTGCTGCACGCCGACCACACCGGCCATCTAGGTCGCGTCGGAAGCTTCGCCCCTGATCAAGAGATCAGATTCGGGAACTTAGAGTTCTCCGTAGACTCTCGAGGCGATCTATCACTGTCTGGGCTCGCGGTTTCGCCCGCCATGCCCGAAGGCTCCGAGGCTTTAACCCCAGACCCACTATTCGGCCCCTCCCTTGGGATCAACCCTGTCGAGGGACCGACGTCCAGTCCGGATCCGGTCATAGCGCCTGATGCCCGGACACCAGTTCTTGCCGAACACCCCCCCCCCCCCGCATGGACGCCTCAGACGCATCGGAGTTTCACTCCGGAAACCCTGCGCAGGCCGACCCAACCGAGCTCTCGATACTCAATGAGGCTCTGGACCGGATCTCGTCGATGAAGATCACCGACGATCCAACTCCGATCTGTTCCCAGACCGGATTTCAGACGGGTCAGGACAAATTCTTCGTCCCACCCACCACCCACTTCATAGCCAATGTCGAGGATTTAACCGACATGCTCGACTATGCTTCCGAGGAAGAAGAGCATATGGATGAGGAGGATAACGCCCTCACCCCCGCTAAAAACGGACAGTGGACTGCCACCTCTACATACGATGTCTACATGGTGGACACCCCGAAAGACAACGGCGATAAATCGGATGAAGCGTCGTCAAGACGTCGAAGGCCGCCTAAACGGTCAAAAGGGAAAAAGGGGCAAAAATCTACCGATGGCACCGGGGATGGTGATACCCCGGAAGACATCGGCGGCCCCAAAATCCCTGAACACCCGCTAGAGGGTCAGGAGAGACCCGAAGACCGTCGTGACCCAGATGATCCAGATGATCCCGAGGACAACGATTACCTCCGCTCTATCGAGGGGGAGGATAACGCGGATGCCGATGAATTTGCCATCCCCGATAATCCCGCTGACCAGGAACTGTTCAGACAACAGCTCATATCCATGGCTCGAAGCCTGAAAGCAAAAGAGCGGCAGCTCAAAGCCGGATAGGACGACCTCAACGACCGATGGACGAGAGTCCTCTCAGCCGAGGAAGGATACGGCACCGGTCTATCGGACCATCCTAAGAGCTATCCTCGCCGACGGCTGCTGCCACAATTCGACGACGAGTTCACTGACATGCCGTCACCCAAGCATAACCCATATGACAAGCCAGATCGCCCCTCCTCGAGGACGAGACCGGACTGCTGATGATACCGGCTACAGGCCGACGATACCCCGCCGACGGGGAAAGCAGCCACTAGAGCCTGATGACAGGTTCGACCTGCGACACGACCTGGACTACAGAGCAGGCCGCACGCAATCCATTTACGGATCCAGAGGATACTCACCCGATAGACGGGACGGGTACCGACCTCGGTTCGACCGCGACAATGAAGATCGGCAACAACACCGAGCTAGGACAGACGCCGATCATCGGCGCAACATAGCTCGGGTTAGAGGGGCTGCACACCCACTGTGCTTCACAGATGAGGTAATGCGGCATCAGTTCCCGGAAGGGTTTAAGCCCATAAACATAGAACAATATGATGGGACAACTGACCCAACAATATGGATAGAGGATTTCCTCCTCCACATCCACATGGCACGAGGAGATGACCTCCACGCCATCAAGTACTTACCCCTGAAGCTCAAGGGGCCAGCTCGGCACTGGTTGAATAGCCTCCCCGAAAACTCCATCGGGTGTTGGGAGGACCTAGAAGAGGCTTTCCGGTCTAACTTCCAGGGCACTTATGTTCGGCCACCAGACTCATCCGATCTCAGCAACGTCGTTCAGAAGCCCGGAGAGTCCGCACGGCTATTCTGGAACCGCTTCCTGACCAAGAAGAACCAGATCGTAGACTGCCCGGATGTCGAAGCTATAGCCTCCTTCAGGCATAATATTTAGGATGAATGGCTGGCCCGACAGCTCGGCCAGGACAAACCAAGGACAATGTCCGCCCTCACGTCACTCATGACCCGCTTTTGCACGGGCGAGGATAACTGGCTCGCTCGACGTAGCCATAATCCCGAAGACCCCAGAACCTCCGAAGTTCGGGATGGGAACGGGAAACCAAAACGCAATAAGAACAAGCGCCGGCACAATAATAGTGATGCCGATGATACGGCCGTCAACGCCGGCTTCCGCAATTCCCGCTTTGGGCAGTGGAAGAAGCCTCCTAAAGGCAAACATGACGGACCCACCCCGCTTGACAAGATTCTGGAGAGACCTTGCCAGATCCATGGCATTCAGGAGAAGCCCGCCAATCACACCAACCGTAACTGTTGGGTCTTCAAGCAGGCCGGCAAACTCGCAACTGAGGACCAAGGCAAGAGCCCACGCAGCGAGGACGAGGATGAGCCTCGTGGTCCGATCGGTGGCGGCCAAAAGAAATTCCCTCCAGAGGTGAAAACGGTAAACATGATCTACGCCACTCATATACCCAAAAAGGAGAGGAAGCGTGCTCTTCGAGAGGTCTACGCCATAGAGCCTGTAGCCCCGAAGTATAACCCATGGTCGTCATATCCAATCACTTTCGATCGGCGCGACCATTCGACCAGTATCCGTCACGGGGGTTCGGCCGCACTCGTCCTAGACCCGATCATAGATGGGTACCACCTTACTAAAAGTCCTCATGGACGGTGGAAGTAGCCTTAACCTGATTTACTCAGATACGGTGAAAAAGATGGGCATAGATCCTTCGAGGATCAAGCCCAGCAACACTACCTTCAAAGGAGTGATCCCAGGTGTTGAAGCCCGGTGCACAGGCTCTGTAAGCCTGTAGGTTGTGTTCGGCTCGCCCGATAACTTCCGAAGCGAGGACTTGATCTTCGACATCGTACCTTTCCGCAGCGGCTATCACGCCCTGCTCGGCCGTACAGCGTTCGCCCGCTTTAACGCCGTCCCACACTACGCATACCTCAAGCTCAAGATGCCCGGCCCTAGAGGGGTCATTACTGTAAACGGCAACACAGAGCGCTCCCTCCGAACTGAGGAACATGCGTTGGCCCTGTCGGCCGAATTCCACTACACCGATGATTGGCAATAGCCGACATCTGCCGATAAGGCACCCAAGGCTGGGAAAAGAGCTCGGTCTCAATCCGAGGTACCAGAACCTTCCACTCCCGGTAAATAGGGACTCGCCCCCCATCGCACGGCCCTATTACCGACAAAGTACGTGCCGAAGAGGCACAACTTTGCGCTTAAAATTCCATGGGCAGCGGTGGGGACAAACTTTTACAGGGTAGGTGTTCGGCTGGACCGAACTGTTACCGACAACACGTCTCCGGACACTCTACAGGTACCATAAAGTGCCTGCCACAAGGCGTCAAGCTCACCCGTACCTCATCAACTTCTCAGACCCTTTCTTTCAGGTTCGTTAGCCGAACTAACAAAGCCCATAAAGGCATACACCTCCTTAGGAGATGCAGGAGCAGATAAGCGACAAGGCACATCAAGGACGTCAGGTCATCTATCGAAGGCCCTTGGTATAACCTCTCCTGTAAAATTTATATTTCATTTATCAAATACCTGTAAACAGTTGCATCGGCAATTTGAATAATAAGAGTTGTTGAGTAAAATACAGATATATCATTTCTTCTTTGCTGTCCCTTTTCGGAACACGTTCTGTTTTCTCCCTCCTCTTGCGAACCTGTTTTGGTATATTGTATGATGCAACCGGCTAATAGACCGGGGGCTCCAAAAATCACCCTAATCACAATTTCTTTAAGTGTTCGGCGTCTTGGAATTCCACTTTATATGCATTGGTTCCGAACTATGTCTTGGGTCAATAGTTGGGTTGCCCGGCTCCTATGCTTGCCCCTTTATGTTCCGCTCGTTCGGCTAAAAGGGCAAAGGGAGCACCGCTGCGATTGTGCTTCCGGCTAGCCTGGTCAAGCGCCTCAGCGGAGAAAGCCGAAAACTGACTGTCATGGTATACGCGAACCGGTCTGCGAATCCGAGCTTAACTAAATCTCGTCAGAGGTTATTCCGTGTCATACGAATGGTTTGGTGTTCGCACAAACCAGTGATATAGGCTTTGGCCACGGTTCATCCGAACATCACGAAAACCTGGGGGCTCGTAGTTGGCTCCCGCACTCCTTTCTCGCACCCCTATGGCTAAGTGAAAGCAATAAAGCATTATGGTCCGATTGCCTTGTCTGCCCCACACTACCGCCTTCGGGTGCCGATAGTTCGGCTAAGGGTTATAGTGCGGTTGGAAGAGACACCTTGTGTAGTATCTACACGGGGGCTGAAGCCGACGACTCGCAGCTTTCAGGGTTAACGGCCACAAAGGAGTTATAAAGGATGCAAAATATACAAGACATGCTAAAAAACCATGCATTTTAAATTTATACACGCTGCCAAGTCTTCGGACATATTACAACATTCTACTCATACTCATTCTCTCTCGTACACTGTGATTCTATGGCCCGAGCACCCTCCATAACCCCGGAGAAGTACAGCTCGGGGCGTCTATGACCCTTTCCAGGAGGCGGAGGAGCTGTGGCTACCTTCAGTGGATCCAGCCTCGGCCAGTGCACCTTGGCCCTCGCAAAGGTCATCCTTGCTCCCCCGATGCAGGAAGACCGCCTCAATGCGTCGATCCGAGGAGTGGCATCTCTCAGCCTCTACACCAGGCCGAAGTAGCTGCCCGGCAATGGTTCATTGGGCCATAGCCGGGTACAGAGATCCTTCATGGCCGGTTCCGCCATCTGGCGCAGTTCCATCTGCTGCTTGAGCCGCTCTATAAGGAGAGGAGAACGCTCGGGGGCTTCGAATTGCGCCCAGAATAGCCGAGCTTCATCTCCTTCTCCACGCGAAGCATAGAACTGCTTCGCGTCCGCTAAGTCCTTCTGGAGGTCCGAGCAGGCGCCTGAGGAACGCCATACTTGGGTAAGCAATTTGAACTTGCTGTCCCCGAAGATACACCGCAATGAATACGGCTTACCATCCATGATAGCTTTGACTTGGCGGAGCTCCTCTTCAAATGACCGCCTATCCACCCTCTCCTTTTGGAGATCGGTTTTCAGGGTAGATAGTTCGGCGGCTTGCTCTTTCCCTTTCAGCTCAAGGGCCTCGCACTTTTTGCTGGCGTCCTTGAGCTCCTGTTGAACCTCTTCTACCCACGCCTCATGCTTGTCGCTGGTGGCTCTCAGAGCGGATAGAGCGGTGGCTGCTTCTTTGGCCGCCGCCTTCTCAACTAAAGGAGGTGATTTGAAGGACCCTTTGTTCCGGTGCAAATGGGCCAATCTGACTAGAAGAGGGGTAATGGTAGACCTGCAGTACGGAATGACAACAGTGGATCTAAGCAATCTTGGGCACACAGACGAACCATTCGTTCTAGCCAATGATGTGGCGCAAGTTTTCTATGTGAAGGACATGTCTACCAAACCAAGAAAAAGGAAAGATAAGAAAGCGGATACATCATACGATGAGCCAAAGCGCCACATAGTTCTTTCTGGGAAAAGAAACATCGTGGGAGTGGAGGACAAGACATACATGTCAAAAGATTATGAAAAGTTTGATGAAATTCCTCCCTTCGCAGTGAAGACTGACCCAAGCATCCTGTTAAATGATGAAGATTATCCATGGTTATGGCGCAATAATCAAGGGACACATGCGAAGAAAAAGTTTTATACCCCAAGATCCCACTCTGGGATGTGATTGGCTTCACCGTCATCACTTTTCTTCTCTAGTGAGTAGCCGGGATAGTCCAGTTTTGTACACGAAGTGCATCCAGTTTTTGTTGTAACCCTCTCAACTTTTTACCACATGCTATGTGGGTGAAATGATGATACCATGCCAAGTTTCAACCTTTTCAGAGTTCATTTGTAGTGCTTTCTAATTTCAAGGTCATTTAGCTCAAAACAATTCATTAAATGGATGAAAAATAGCAAATGAAGTTAGAAAAGGTTGAAATTTGAGGATGTGGCTTAGAATGGTTCATATTGAATGCACAAAAAGTCTGGAGTTAAAATAAGTTTAAAAAAATGAAATGCCTTTGTAACATATGAGTTTTCGTCTGAAACCCTCATATATACTTCGAAGTAGATGATCCAGTTTGTACACGAAGTGCATTATATCCAGTTTTTGCTGCAACCCTCTCAACTTTTTAGCACATGCTATGTGGGTGAAATGATGATACCATGCCAAGTTTCAACCTTTTCAGAGTTAATTTGTAGTGCTTTTTAATCTCAGGGTCATTTAGCTCAAAACAATTCATTAAATGGATGAAAAATAGCAAATGAAGTTAGAAATCGTTGAAATTTGAGGATGTGGCTTAGAATGGTGCACATTGAACGCACAAAAAGTCTGGAGTTGAAATAAGTTAAAAAAATGAAATGCCTTTGTAACAGATGAGTTTTCGTCTGAAACCCTCATACTTCGAAGGAGATGGTCCAGTTTGTACACGAAGTGCATCCAATTTTTGCCGTAACCCTCTCAACTTTTTATCACTTGCTATGTGGGTGAAATGATGATACCATGCCAAGTTTCAACCTTTTCAGAGTTCATTAATAGTGATTTTGATTAAAACAAATGAAGGTATAAAAGTAAAAAGAGTTAAACAGAATCTGGTTTTGATTAAAACACCTATTTAAAATATCCTAAAAATTCCAAAATCTAACATAATGATAAAACGTACTAATATTAAACAACAGCAAAAACAATCACTCAAAAATCTATTTTTAAACTAAAGTTATTCACAAACTAGTGATTCAGAAAATTTTCAAAAGAATTCAAATTTAAACTATTTAAATTTGAAAACTACTGGCACTAACAGAAAGTTTGTAATTGTTTTGACCTAAAGCAAAAAGATTCATTAAAAAACTATAAATATTTTAACAGTTATTCCAAATATAAAAACAATTATTCCAAATATAAAAACATAAAAACAAAAAAAAGAGAAAATAGACCTTTAGTCCCGGTTGGGTCCACCAACCGGGACTAAAGGTCCCTTCCCGCGCGAATTTGGGCGGCCGAAAAGGCCTCTTTAGGCCCGGTTCGTAGCCAACCGGGACTAAAGGCTTGGACCCTTTAGTCTCTATACTTTAGTCCCGGTTGGGGAACCGGGACTAAAGGCCCTTCCCAACCGGGACTAATGGCGTGTTTTCTACTAGTGGAGCGCAGCAGCTCGGCAGGCCGCACTGGGATATCCGCTGAGGCCACAGAGCCAGCATGAGCGGCAACAATCGATGCCCAAAAATCATGACGAAACGTCTTAGAGAGGGGCGAGGCTTCTTTCTGGACCTTGCGAGGAGCTGGAGCTTGTTGGTGCCTGATGGGGAGGCGTGGCAACGGCAAGACTTCGAGTGACAATAAGGAACAGAAATGGCCATCCTTAGACTGGAATGTTCGAGAAAATTCGAAGCTAGAAGCCCCTTCGCTGCGGTAAGAACTTCAGAAAGACGTATATAAGAGAGTACAAGACACTCGCATATACTTTCTTGTTGCTCGAAAAGATGCTAGGAATGGTGAATCCATCTTCTGGGAAATGTCACACTGTAAAGACTTTTTGACCTATCTTTTCCCACCTTCACTCCTTCATTAGCTTCTGCGTATGGTGATGCATTCCAGCTATTTTGTTTTGTTTGTCTGCAGGTGACTTGTTGCGGCTCCGTGCTCTTCTGAAGGCAGGGAACATGCACGCCGAGACGGAACTTCCGGTGGAAAACAAACCGCAGAATCTGAATCGACGGAAAAATGTTCTGGCATGCCGAGGATTGTCAGACGGTTGATTCTTCTCGAGCCGCGCAAATCTCTTCTTGCTCTGGTAGAGCTGGAACGCCACCTTTCTCTCGGTCCCAAGCACGGCCGCGACCCCTACGGGGTATCAGCTACTTGACTAAAATGCTGTCATTGAGTTTCTGGTAGTAGCAGCCAGAGGGGATTTTTTTTACTGAATTGCATGCCTACTTGTAGTTGTATCCCTGGCATGTGTGTAAAATTCCAAATTACTTGTCGCAGAAATACTGCATGTATCTGGACGTATTCTTAATTTTAAATGCATCCATTTCTAACTATTTCTACGACAAGTAATTTGAGACGGAGGGAGTATTTTTTTCAGAAATGTATATACAAAGCGACGTCGCCCTGTTGTACATGCTGACCTGGTCGAATGTCCTTTTTTTAGAGAAACCTAGTCGAATTGGTTTTTTTGTTTGTTTTTTGAGACACACGGGAGTGTGAATGTGGGCTGCAATTGTCAGTCTAGATACATTATGGGCCCTGGTTCCCGTTCCTGGCTATCATCTAGCGGAACTCGGCCCGGCCCAACTAAAGCAGCCACCTTTATCCATCCTTGTCAACCGATCCAATTTCCTTCCAGCCCCCATCCCAGCTCCCAACCGCCGGCGAGGTATGGATGCCGCCGTCGCCGTCGCCTCCTCCGCCCTGGTCCCCTACAGGACCCCAACCTCCCGTATCCCGGCGTCCACCACCGCCTACCGCCCCTCCTCCGTCAGACCCCTGACCCCAGCCGCTCGCCTCCCAGCTCGGCCCCTCTCCCTCCCCCGCCGCGACGCCGTCGCCGCCGCCTCCCTCGGTAACCTCCTCACCGACCCTTACCTCTTCTACATAAGCTAGTAGCAACTTCACCTGTATGTGCCAAATTTATGGCCTTGAGTCATGGTGGAGTGATTTACCGAGGGACTTGGAACAGATTTAGCTGGTAAATTAAGTTACTGTACTTAGCTTCTGCTTGCTCAAGGTTATAGAATAACCGATGGATGCTGGTCTTGTGTCGCCGTCTTTATCTCCAAATGTTAAACACTTTCCACGGTGATGCTTGCAACTAAGTGACCTTGTACATTTTGTTCTTCGTTGCTGCTGCCAGGGGTGTCTCACGATACAGGGGTCATGACGCCCGGCGCCGACGTTGTTACCCAGAACGATCTACTGATCGTCGGCCCAGGTGTGCTTGGCCGACTGGTAGCTGAGCAATGGCTAAAGGTACTATCGATAGCTGTGGTTGATAACTCCAAGAACCACTTCTCCAGCATAAGACCTGTTAGACAAAATCTTGTCTGTCAGAATGAGCCACGCTATTCCAACTTTGATTTTTTATTTGTTTTTGAAGTCTAAATTTCTAGGTGAAGATGAAAAACTAATTAAGTACTCAACTTTGTATTCCGTAGGAACATCCAGGTTGCAAAGTTTTTGGCCAGACCGCAAGCACGGATCATCACAGCGAGCTAACAGATATTGGCATCATTCCCTCCGTAAAGGGATCCGCTATCTCTCAAAAGGCTCCATATGTTATTTTCTGTGCCCCTCCATCTCGTTCTGATGATTACCCTGGCGATTTGAGGTACGCGAGTGTGATTGTAATGATGATTCCATGCAATAGATTTGGTACCAATCTAGAACTAATAAGATTGAAGTATGGCGGTTTAATTGCTGCTATAAACCTTAGGGCACATTAACCATAGTAAACATTGGTTAAGATAAAGACATTCGCATAATGACATTGATGTTGATGTACGTATGTATGGTCGGCGATGGCATCAATAGTGACTCAGGCTGGCAAGCAATCTGAGATGATGGCTGGTCAAGGATAACTGCAATTTGCAGCATGTGTCAGAGTTATTAGCGACAATGTCAGTATCATAGTGCTGTGCGGAGTAGCAGAGGGAGATGTGTGGTCTAAGTTGAGTCAAGAGTTTCTAGTCTTTTGGTAATTTATAAAAAAAGGTGATTTTATCTGGATTCTAGTACAGTTACGTGTGCACATTCTACCACGGGACTTCATATTGTCAAAATTTTATTTTAATCAACTAATGCATTTTACATGTACCCTGTGCTTAGAACAACTAACTCCACTAGGCTCTTAAGATTTTATGATATATACAAAAAACTGTTCCATGGATAATTTCTTGTATGTGATCTGTAAAGGATCTGTTATTACTAGTATTATATGCAGATAGGTTCCACCAACATTTTCTGATGTCAACACACCCCTGTGCATCACCCAATTTGGTTGGTAGGATTTTCCCATTGTTCATGAATTACACTAGTTTTGTCAGAAAATGCGAAGTTGCAATCTTGATGAACTGATAGAAAGTAACTAGACAAGTTTCACTACAATATTGTGCAATGTGCATCTATCTTATGCTAAACCAATGGCATATCATGGGCATGTGATGTATACTCATTTCAGAAAATGCATGCAGAGCGGCTGCCTCAAATTGGAGCGGTGAAGGTTCTTTCCTATTTACATCAAGTACTGCTCTCTATGACTGTAGTGACAACAGATTGTGCAATGAGGTATTATTGCTAGACTGCACATTCTGCAGAGATCATAGGTGTCTTCCAGTTTTGGCTCTTTTGGGTGATAAAAGTTCTGCTAAATGAAAAAAGAAATTTACAAGTTTAATATAGTATGCAACTTCAGATTTGTTAATAGTTTAGGAGTACAAGCATTTCTTATTTTATTCTTGCAGTAGAAGCATTTCTTACCTAGAAACACACAACTACCTCCTGATATTTTGTGAATTTTATTTTCATTGTTTTGACTTTTGACCATGTTTTTTCTCTTCCTTGTTTAGGATTGTCCATCTATTCCAGTTGGCAGGGGTCCTCGCACTGATGTTCTTCTTAAAGCAGAAAATGTTGTTCTGGAAGCAGGCGGCTGTGTTCTCAGGCTAGCGGGACTTTATATATCCTCTACTTATAAATATCGGTTGTTTAAAAGTGCAAGCATGAACACAGAGCTTTTGTACAATATATAAGATGGATATAACTCGTACAGTATTTCCTTGACTTGGACACACAAAATTGATAGAGGTGCTCATTATTTCTGGTTGAGGAAGGGAACACTGGACTCGCGACCAGATCATATTATCAACCAGATCCATTATGAGGTTAAATGAGCATAGAAAATTACCGCAGATTTATCATTTTATACTTATTTTTGTCGATCTTATCCTCTCACTTTATTGCTTTGTTAAGCAAAGTACGGCAGATCAAACAAACTGAAACAATCTGACTTTATTGATTAATTAAGCAAAGTATGTCAGATCAATCAGCATCGTGTGAGTTGTAATGTTATGCTATCTATGTTCAGGATGCTGCTTCCCTTGCAATTGCCATTATGAAAAAGAAACCTCGGGGTCGTGTCTTTTTGGGCTGTGACAATAAGCCTCTTTCCAGGTTAGTGTTAAGCTGCTTGTTTACATCAACTGGTATTGCTGTAGCTTGATTCTGTCGGCGTGTCATGGCTGTACTGATAGCTGAACGGGCAACTTGTTCTTTCAATTAAAATGCATGAATTTGAACTTTGCAGGCAAGAAATAATGGACGCTGTTAACAAAAGTGGGAAGTTCGACACGGAGTTCCAAGGTTTCACTGGTTAGTTTCCTTCCTGCTCCAGCATGACGTGTTTCGGTGCGCATACATCACCATTTGTTCTAACAGTCTTTAATCCACCTTCACTTCAGGTACCGACGGTCCATTGGGGAAGAGGATGGAGAATTCGAAAACCCGTGCCGATATCGGGTGGGAGCCCAAATACCTAAGCTTCACACAGTTCCTCGGAGTCGACAGTTAGTGCCTGGTTGCACATCTTGAGCAATTTTTCGGGTTACCCTGAGTGAATAGCAATGCCAAGGGGATCGTAGGGACGTGTTTGTTGTGCCACCGGTTTTGTTGCCCAAGGAGAGCAGTTTTAGAAAGTTTGCAAACATTGCACAATCGTGTGTTGTGTCGGTGTATATTTGTTCTGCTAGATGTTCTGGTCATCCTCTGTTCGATTTCCGGAGCACTCAGTTCTGAACTTAACCCACACGAATTTCACTGAAAATATATACTATCGCATTGGTCTGTCCGTTCGTTTTCCTTTCGGTCTGATGCTCGTTTTATCCACATTCCTGAGCAGGTTTGTTCTGGAAGTTTTACATACTGATTTTGGTTTCGTGCTACGCCGTGGCCTGAGTCTTTGTTTTGAGATGCATTCTACTCCCTCCGTTCCTAAATATAAGTCTTTTTAGAGATTCCACTAGGGACTACACACGGAGCAAAATGAATGAATCTACGCTCTAAATTATGTTTATATATACATTCGTATGTAGTCCGTAGCGGAATTTCTAAAAAGACTTATATTTAGGAACGGAGGGAGTATATGTTTTCATCGTATGAAATAAAAATCATATTCAAACTGGCACCGCTCTTGGACTAGTCTCAAGTTTTGGCCGAAACCATGTCTGAAGTGGGGTTCCAATGCTTTCAGACAATGACATCCCACCAACGCAATAATAGAAACTAGAGTAAAACAAAGAAGAAGAGAAATAAATGTATGCTTCAACCCCTGCAAACCGCAGCATGAAATGTGGTGGCACTATTTTCAACACTTGCAAGTTGCAACATGAGTGTGGTGAAACGAGCTCTGTTCTATTTTTTTCTATTTTCTGTTGCCTGACATGTGGGTCCCACTCGCCATAGCGCCTGCCGACCGCCGGCCTAGCCAGCCGCCCACCCAGCTAGTAGCTAGCCAGCCGTGTTGGACCCGTGCGCCTGGACGTCAGAGCTGGGCCGCTAGTAAACAAAGTGCTCTGCTTCCACCACTCTTCTTCCCTTTCTCCACAGTCGAAGCAACGGAAGAGTCGCGCACATCTCAATAAGTTCAGAGAATCACCTCAACTTTCTTTGGTGAAGGGAAAGGGCGTTGCCGGCTTGCCGCCATGGGGTCGGGATCTTGCTGCTGCATCGGCTGCGGCGGCAACGACGACGACGGCGGCGGCGGCGACGGGGGCGGCGTGGGGCTGGACCCCAAGGGGTTCCTGCTGGCCATGATGATCGCCCTCGTCCTCTTCATGCTCTGCCACCAGCCCCGGCCCCGCCGCAACAACTACGTCGTCTACCGCTGCTAGCCTGCCAGCCAGCCAGCCACATGAGTCAGCTCCGGCCGTTCATGGAGTGGTCGCTCGCCGGCCGGCCGATGGTCGAGGTTTGACCGTCGACCGCCGTGGATCGATGATGCCCAAGTAAAAAAAAAAGGTCCCGTTTCCTCCCCCCTCACCCTGCTCTGCTCTGCTCTGCTTCCATCGTTGCTCAATCCTTTGTAATAATAATATAATACCTAGTAGAAACGTAATTAGCTGAGATTTACTACTGCTTTGAGGTTTGGCCATCGCCATGTCACACAACTGTGCATGTAGCACGAGAAGCAGGCGACCGCTGCTGGTCGACGATATAAATGCAGAAAGATTTTAGACTCCTGCCTTTTTTCTTCTAGTTGCAGCTCTTGTGCACAAGAGAGAGCCTTGTTTCTGAATTCCTGCTTGCACCTTCTTTCCGTTTCTGAATTACTTTGATTCACTCCAGATTTTTCTTTTTTTGGTGATTCAGTCTACAACTGTACACCCAGCTTAGAAACGAACTAATGAATCATCAAGTGACTAAAAAAATGTTGATGTTAATCAAATGAGCCAACGCACCCAATGTGCTTGCACGTTTCGATAAGTGCCGGCCCTTTCTCAAAAAAAAAAAAAAGATAAGTTCCGGCCCTATTTTATCTTATAAATAAACTCTGGCTCATGTTGGTCAGCTCGATAGTGCTCCTCCTGACCAAAGAAATGGTTGTTGATGCTTTTGTTGCGAGCTAAATTAAAAGGCTTGGGAATTGCCAGGAAATTTGTTTTGTTCGGCAAACATTTTCTTGGTTACACGATGCAACCAAACTACACATTCCTCGCCGACGCCGCTTTCACACGCCCGAAGGAAAAAAAGAGAATGGAGGTTGTGAAACGGCGACGGCGACGTCTGTTACTCTGTCCACACACGGACGCACCACACCATACGGCCACTGGCAAAAAAAAAAAAAAAAAATGGAAGAAGAAAATGCAACTTTAATTATCAGTTCAGCCGCCATTCCTGACACGTTAGCCAATTGTTGCATGTGCACCATCTTTTGTGTGAAGATTTTTCTGACTAACACAATACAGACTATGCATCTCGCTATCGGGAAGAAACGTCGCCTTCCACTGAAAGAATATTTTCATCTCGATAACTAGACACGTATACGTCAGACCTCGAGTTTGATTTTCGGTGGACGGGCTACATGCTTTCTCCGTGTATGGCTCCTTGTCTTCTCTGCTGATGGATACACGTAGCAATCAATCATAGATCGCTGTTCTGCGGACGCATTTCCGGATGCCGCGTGCACACGAGCAAATCAAGCTGGACGACATATAGCGAGCAGGGCCGATGATTCATGGCGCGTCGCCGTGCACGTTCAGCTGTCGGATATAGGCAGTCCTATCACCGCTTGCCGACCTGCCGACGTGCGCGACAACGCGGAGACTGGAAACCGGCCGCCGCTTTTGCTCCTCCGGGAACCGGGAAAGATCTCGTCGTCGACCGCCGGCCCACGAGGAGGAGCCTCGGGGTTCGGTTCGCCGGGGCCGATCCGCTGAAAAACAAAAGAATCTTCGACGACGCTCTGAGCCGAGCCGAGTGAGTGTTCTCTGCATCTGGGATCCAGCAGACTGAAAAATGTGAAAAGAGAAAAAACATAAATCGCCTACGTACATGGCATGCACAAATCAGCAGTAACAAAATTGGAGAAAAAACTGAACCGGGTAAAACGTGTCACAAACTTGCCTGAACCGAGGGTAAATTTTGAATTTTCGCTACATCGGGTGATATCTGTGACAAACGTGAGTCTTGGATGGGAAAAAATGGGATTAACTTTACAAATATTGTACATAGATTTTGTTCCAAGTTTAAAAACATAGTGCACACCGAACTTGTCTCGTTTAAAATTTGATCAAGTTTTAGGAACTATTTGTGTTGTATATTTTTGCTAGGCCCCCGCCCCCGCGTCGCTCCTGCAGGGGCGACACGGGCGGCTCCCAACCCTAGCCGCCACAGGACTTCCCCTCCTCCCCATCTCCCTCGTCGCCTCCGGAGGGGGCCGTCGGCTCGCCGCGCAGCCGCTGGTGAAGGGGGCGGCGAGGATCTACCCGATTAGCTCCTGCTGGTGACGAAGGGTCGGGATTCGAGGCGGCGGCCTTGACGGTGAGGGCGGCGTCCTTCCCATGATGGGAGGTGCCCGTCGGGCGGCTGGCTACGGCCCTTGGCTGCGGGGGGCAACAAGGGCACTTAGGAGGTGGTCGCGACGTGAGGATCCCCAGATTCAAAGACGTTCACCTGATGCTTGCTGCCCATTCCATCAGCTGGTTCGATCTCCGACGAGCTCCTCTCCGTGGGATCTGGCGATTACCATGGTAGGAGTTGGACTGGGAGCTCTGTCCGGGGGGAAACCCTTGGTCGGCGGCGGCGGCCATGACATCGGCGGTGTTGCGGGCATCGGATCCCCCCTTGGAGGCGATGTTGAGGTACATCTCCCCCACTCCCTTCTTCCACCTTACCCAGGTGAAAACCCCAAATCCTTGGGATTGGGCGGCGCTAGCACAACAACGTCGTTTCCACCTTGGTGGCGTCATCTTGGGCGGTGGGTTGGAGCGTGTGGTGCAGAGACCTCAGGTGATTCCTGGAGGCGGTTTGGCCGTGTCTTCGGTGGCGATGGGACCAGTGACAGCAGGTGGTGTTCACGAAGGAGGAGCGGTGTGGCATCTAACACGTCGACAACGGTGTCGCCCGACGGCATGGAGCAGCGGGGTCTTGGCGTTGGACATGTGGTGATGGACGAGCGCAGGATGGTGGCGCTGTCTGGCATCGTGGTGACGTCGACGGCAGGCCTGGCAAGGTCGATACGTCAGTACCTGCTCTGAAGATGGATCGGTGGAAGACGGCGGCGGCGACCTTTGAGAGTGCGCCGGACCCGTGTGTGCCCCAGACCTGGTATGAGGCTTGGTTGGGGCCTCTGGTTTTAGATGTTAGGTTTTAGTGCGAGGTCTGTTTGGTATTCGGCTCGGACCTTCGGCACTCCTTCATCAAGTGGTTAGGAGTAGCGACAATTTTTGTCAAGATGCATGGTGGCTTCAGACTTATCTGATGTATTACTTTGTAAGGTCTTTATGAATAATTAATAAAATGGCCGCATGCATCTTCCAGATGCAGAGGCCGGGGGTCATCCTCCTTTTCATAAAAAAATATTTTTGCTATATAAACCTGGTCAAAAATGCAAAGTTTGACTTACGGCAACACAATATTTTGGAACATACCAAATATAAACGACCGAAAATGCTTTTCCAAGGAAGAGTGAAAACCGAGAGACTCTCGAAGATCCAAAGACACGACAACAATAAAATTTGGACCTTCAAGACCCAAAATGCTTTCCAATGAAGAGTGACAACGGAGAGACTCTCAAAGATCCAAAAACAATAAATTTTGGAACAAAGCAAGTATCCACAATCCAAAATGCTTTCCATGGAAGAGTGAAAATCAAGAAACGCTCAACGATCCAAAAACATGTTGCAACGACGGCTTCAATGTGACAACCTATTTAAGTAAACTTATATCAAATGTTTGAAAGTGTTTCACATTGCAACCCCAAGCAATCAACCAATGAAAAGAGCCAGTTGAAACTTTGTTAAAACCCAAAGAAATTTATATGAAATGTTTGAAAGCGTTTCACTCTACAACTCCAAACCGACCAACCAACCAACCAACACAGCCTGCAATGACAGAAATAAACTGGAGAAATGCACAACAAATTAGCTCATCTTCCACAAAACAGAACGATGAAGATCGAGTTGGCATAGCATAACACAAGCAAACTTGTCTGGATTGGACAATGACTGCACACGTACTAAACATCTTATTCTCATTATATTAGTCGTCGTGACTCGAGTCCATATACACCTCAAATTCAGCCGTGTGGTAATGGCTCAGATATATCACAGGAAACGACCCATCCAAGTGGCGAAGCGGGACCATGCCAGGTCAATGGCTCCCTGATTCTCGGGAGCCTGAGGTGACGCGTTCATGAAGGCATGAGGACATCGAGGGTATATGTGCACTTCATGTGGTACCCCACAAGACTTGAGCTTCTCCTCCAACGACTTGGCCGCCTGAAGCACCACCATAGCAATGTTATCTATTGTTATCACATACTAGTATTATTAGATACTAATAATTATCCAATAGTAATAGGTTTATGTGTGCACATAAACTTTGACTTGGCAAATTATTTTCTAGTTCCTAACTCCCTATGGGAAACAAATAAGCCTCAATATTGTCTTATTAAACAAGACCAAGAAATCAGGTAAAAAGAAGGTCTAACGGTCACATCAGCAAACCCGACATAAGTGTCGAGCTCCCCAAAATGAGCCTGGATTGGAGCCAAAGCCTTGGAGGGATCAGCAAGCTCCGATGATGGCGTCCCATAGAAAGCAACAACAGCATCAACCTCCTGGACCAAAACTCCACTTGCAATTGCCAGAGCACCCCCCATGCAATAACCAGTAACACCAACCTAATTAAATGCAATAGAAAAAAAGTAAATGGCACAATATAAGCTACCAAAATCAAAATCAGTTGCATATGCATTGTTTTCAACGAAACATAAACATGACATATATGTGTGTTGCCATTGCATTGTCCGAACCGAATGACGACATAATGTACTCATTTATTGTCCTACAACCATATTGTACTTAGTTACTTACCCAGAGTTTGTTGGTAAAATCTCTCATGGCATAGCAGTAATTACTTTTACTGATTAATTAAGTAAATTTGTATTCGTATTTGTTTATTGGATACATAAAGCTTCACCATAGATTTTCTTATTTCCTATATTTGTATCCAATAAATAAATACGAATACAAATTTACTTAATTAATCAGTAAAAGCATGGATATTTCTGAGGCAGTGCACATGTCTTTGATCTAGCGGGGGGAATTATTCCGAGCGTGCACACAGTTCTCAACTTGGCATTCCTTTATTTGCAGATCTTAGCGTACATCGGTCAAATGATTAGTTAAATTTAGCTAGCTTCTAGTTGAATTTGTGTCAACCGGTGGTTGAAAATAGGATACAATTTCCCTTGATTAAAGAGCATAAGTAGCATACTTGGACAAACTTGTCAATGGTGGGCATGACATATGCATATCCGACAAGATCACTAGATCAGACTGATACAACAATGTCTCATGTTGGAAATATGCCCTAGAGGCAATAATAATTTAGTTATTATCATATTTCCTTGTTCATGATAATCGTTTATTATCCATGCTATAATTGTATTGATTGGAAACTCAAATACATGTGTGGGTACATAGACAACACTGTGTCCCTAGTATGCCTCTAATAGACTAGCTCGTTGATCAAAGATGGTCAAGGTTTCCTAGCCATAGACATGAGATGTCATTTGATAACGGGATCACATCATTAGGAGAATGATGTGATGGACAAGACCCAAACTATGAACATAGCATATGATCGTGTCAGTTTATTGCTATTGTTTTCTGCATGTCAAAGTATCTGTTCCTATGACCATGAGATCATGCAACTCACTGACACCGGAGGAATACCTTGTGTGTATCAAACGTCACAATGTAACTGGGTGACTATAAAGATGCTCTACAGGTATCTCCGAGGGTGTCTGTTGAATTGGCATGGATCAAGACTGGGATTTGTTACTCCGTGTGACGGAGAGGTATCTCAGGGCCCACTCGGTAATACAACATCACTATAAGCCTTGCAAGCAATGTGACTAAAGTGTTAGCCATGGGATCTTGTATTACGGAACGAGTAAAGAGACTTGCCAGTAACAAGATTGAACTAGGTATAGAGATACCGACGATCGAATCTCGGGCAAGTAACATACCGATAAACAAAGGGAACATCATACGGGATTAACTGAATCCTTGACATAGAGGTTCAACCGATAAAGATCTTCGTAGAATATGTAGGAACCAATATGGGCATCTAGGTCCCGCTATTGGTTATTGGCCGTAGAGGTGTCTCGGTCATGTCTACATAGTTCTCGAACCCGCAGGGTCTGCACACTTAAGGTTCGGTGACGTTTCGGTATAGTAGAGTTATGTATGGTGGTGACCAAAGGTTGTTCGGAGTCCCGGATGAGATCCAGGACGTCACGAGGAGCTTCGGAATGGTCCAGAGGTAAAGATTGATATATAGGAAGTCCCGTTTTGGTCACCGGAAAAGTTTCGGGTACTTCGGTAGTGTACCGGGAGTGCCGGGAGGGGTACCGGGGACCATCGGGAGGGGTATTTCGACCCAAGGGGCCTCATGGGCTGTGGGAGGAGTCAAGCCAGCCCTTAGTGGGCTGGCCAAGCCCCCCACTAAGGCCCATGTGGCTGGAGGTGGAAAAAACCCAAAGGTGGAAAGGTGGAAAGTGTTTCCAAGTGGAGAGGAGGAATCCTACTCCTAGTAGGATTGGAGTAGGACTCCTCCACCTCCAATTTCGGCCAGCCCTTGAGGGTTTGAGGCTGCCTCCTCCCCTCCCTCCCTCCTATATATACTAGAGGATTTAGAGGAGAAAAATAACCCTAATAGCCACGTGCTAGCCTCTCCTCTAGATCGCAGTTTGTCCTCTAGATCGTTTCAGCGGTGCTTAGGCGAAGCCCTGCTGGAATTAGTTCCACCACCATCACCACCACGCCGTCGCGCTGCCGGAGAACACATCCACCTCTCCGCTCTCTCTTGCTGGATCAAGAAGGCGGAGATCGTCATCGAGCTGTACGTGTGCTGAACGCGGAGGTGCCGTCCGTTCGGCGCTAGATCGGAAGGACCGTGATCAAGATCGCGAGACGGTTCGTGATTTGATCGCGGGACGGATCGTGATGGGATCGCGGGACGGATCGTGATTGGATCGCGAGACGGATCGTGATTGGATCGCGGGACGCTCGGCGATTTGGATCGAGAAGACGTTCGACTACATCAACCGCGTTTCTTAACGCTTCCGCTTAGAGATCTACAAGGGTATGTAGATCCACTCTCCCTCTCGTAGATGCTCATCACCATGGATAGATCTTGCGTGTGCGTAGGAAATTTTTTGTTTCCCATGCAACGTTCCCCAACAGTGGCATCATGAGCTAGGTTTGTGTAGATGAGATCTCGAGTAGAACACAAAGGAGTTTGTGGGCGTTGATATTCAGATTGCTTCCTCCCTTGGTCTTTTCTTGATTCGGCGGTATTGTGGGATGAAGCAGCCCGGACCAACATTACTCGTACGCTTACGAGAGACCGGTTCCATCAACTGACATGTAACTTCGTTGCATAAAGATGGCTGGCGGGTGTCTGTCTCTCCCACTTTAGTCGGATCGGATTTGACAAAGGCGGTCCTTGAGAAGGTTGAATAGCAATTTTTATATCACCGTTGTGGTTTTGCGTAGGTAAGAATTGTTCTTGCTAGATACCCGTAGCAGCCACGTAAAACTTGCAACAACAATTAGAGGACGTCTAACTTGTTTTTGCAGGGTATGTTGTGATGTGATATGGCCAATTACATGATGAGATATATGTGATGTATGAGATGATCATGTATTGTATAGAATATCACGACTTGCATGTCGATGAGTACGGCAACCGGCAGGAGCCATAGGGTTGTCTTTAATTATTTTTGCCGTTTTTGCTTTACTTTATTGCTATGAGTTAGCAATAGTCGTGGAAGCAACAGTCGGCGCGACAACCTCATGGCGACACATTGATGGAGATCAAGATGATGGAGATCATGGTGTTATGCCGGTGACGATGGAGATCATGCCGGTGCTTTGTAGATGGAGATCAAAAGCACAAGTTCATGGCCATATCATGTCACCTATGATTTGCATGTGATGTTAATCCTTTTATCCATCTTATTTTGCTTAGGACGACGGTAGCATTATAAGGTGATCCCTCACTTAAATTTCAAGATAAAATTGTGTTCTCCCCGAGTGTGCACCGTTGCGAAAGTTCGTCGTTTCGAGACACCACGTGATGATCGGGTGTGATAGACTCTACGTTCGCATACAACGGGTGCAAGCCAGTGTTGCACGTGCGGAACACTCGGATTAAACTTGACGAGCCTAGCATGTACAGACATGGCCTCGGAACACAAGAGACCGAAAGGTCGAACATGAGTCATATAGTAGATATGATCAACATGAAGATGTTCACCATTGAAACCACCTCAACTCACGTGATGATCGGACTTGAGTTGGTGGATTTGGATCATGTGTCACTCGAATGACCGGAGGGATGTCAATTTGAGTGGGAGTTTTTAAGTAATATGATTAACTAAACTCATTATCGTGAACATAGTCAAAATGTCTTTGCAAATTATGTTGTAGATTACTAGCTCGCGCTGTAGCTGCCTTGAATTTTTATATGTTCCTAGAGAAATAGAGTTGAAAGATGATGGTAGCAATAATGCGGACTGGGTCCGTGATCTGAGGATTGTCCTCATTGCTGCACAGAAGGCTTATGTCCTTAATGCACCGCTCGGTGCGCCACCCCCTCAAGCGTCGTTTGTAGATGTTGTGAACATCTGACAGACACGTTCTAATGACTACTTGATAGTTCAGTGCGTCATGCATTACGGCTTAGAATTGAGGCTCCAAAACGTTTTGAACGTCACGGAACATATGAGATGTTCTAAGATCTGAAATTGGGATCTCACGCTCGTGCCCGTGTTGAGAAGTATGAGACCTCCAACAAGATTCTTTGCCTGCAAGATGAAGGAGAATAGCTCAATCGGTGAGCATGTGCTCAGATTGTCTGGGTACTACAATCGCTTGAATCGAGTGGGAGTTGATCTTCCAGATAAGATAGTGATTGATATAGTTCTCCAAGTCACTGTCACTAAGCTACTAGAGCCTCGTGATGAACTATAAAATGCCAGGGATAGAAATAATGATTCCTGAGCTATTCGCGATGTTTGACACCACGAAGGTAGAAATCAAGAAGGAGCATCAAGTGTTGATGGTTAGTGAAACCACTAGTTTCGAGAAGGGCAAGGGCTAGGAGGGAAACTTCATGGATGGCAAGTCAGTTGCTGCTCCAGTGAAGAAACCCAAGGTTGAACCCAAACCTGAGACTAAGTGCTTCTATTATGAGGAGAACGGTCGCTGAAGCGGAACAACCCTAGATACTTGGTAGATAAGAAGGCTGGCAACGTTGATAGAAGTATATTTGATATACGTGTTATTGATGTGTACCTTGCTAGTACTCCTAGTAGCACCTGGATATTGGATACCGGTTCGGTTGCTAAATGTTAGTAACTCGAAATAAAAGCTACGGAATAAACGGAGGCTAGCTAAGGGTGAGGTGACGATGAGTGTTGGAAGTGTTTCCAAGGTTGATGTGATCACCATCGCATGCTGTCTCTACCTTCGGGATTAGTGATGAACCTAAATAAATGTTATTTGGTGTTTGCGTTGAGCATGAACATGATTAGATCATGTTTATTGCAATACGATTATTCATTCAAGTTAGAGAATAATGGTTATTCTGTTTACATGAATAATACCTTCAATGGTCATGCACCCAATGAGAATGGTTTATTGAATATTGATCGTAGTGATACACATGTTCATAATATTGATGCCAAAAGATACAAAGTTAATAATGATAATACCACATACTTGTGGCACTGCCGCTAAATGTCATATTGGTGTAAAACGCATGAAGAAACTCCATGCTGATGGATCTTTGGACTCATTCGATTTCGAATCGGTTGAGACATGCGAAACCATGCCTCATGGGCAAGATGACTAAGACCCCGTTTTCCGGTATGATGGAGCGGGCAAGTGACTTATTGGAAATGATACATGTTGATGTATTCGGTCCAATGAGTGTTGTAGCGTGCGGTGGATATCATTATTTTCCTACCTTCACTGATGATTTGAGTACATATGGGGATATTTACTAAATGAAACACAAGTCTGAAACATTTGAAAAGTTCAAACAAATTCAGAGTGAAGTTTGAGATCATCGTGACAAGAAGATAAAATATCTACGATATGATCGTAGAGGTAAATGTCTGAGTTACGAGTTTGGTATACAACTTAAGACAATGTGGAAGTTGTTTCACAACTCACGCCACCTGGAACACCATAGTGTGATGGTGTGTCCGAACGTCGTAGTTGTGCTCTATTGGATATGGTGCGTACTATGATGTCTCTTATCGATTTGCCACTATCGTTTTGGGGTTATGTATTAGAGACAACTACATTCACTTTAAAAGGGGGCACCATCTAAGTCCGTTGAGATGACACCGTATGAATTTTGGTTTGGCAGAAACCTAAGCCGTCATTTCTTAATGTTTGGGGCTGCGACGCTTATGTGGAAAAAGTTTTCAACCTGATGAGCTCGAACCCAAAGCGGACAAATGCATCTTCATAGAATACCCTAGCGTAACAGTTGGGTAAACCTTCTATCCCAGATCCAAGCACAAAGTGTTTGTTGCTAGAACGGGTCCTTTCTCGAGAAAGAGTTTCTCTCGAAAGAATTGAGTGGGAGGAAGATAGAACTTGATGAGGTTGTTGAACCTTTGTTTCAACCAGAGAGTAGCGCAGCGCAGAAAGTTGTTTCTGTGCAGCCTACGTTAGTTGAACAGGAAGTTAATGATGATGATCATGAAGCTTCGGATCAAGTTACTATCGAACCTCGTAGGCCGACAAGGACGCGTACTACTCTTGAGTGGTACGGCAACCCTGTCTTAGAAGTCATGTTGTTGGACAACGATGAACCTACGAGCTATGGAGGAGCGATGATGGGCCCGGATTCCGAGAAATGGTTAGAGGCCATGAAATCCGAGATAGGATCCATGTAAGAAAACAAAGTATGGGCTTTGGAAGTATTACCTGAAGGGCAAAAGGCCATTCAGAACAAATGGATCTTTAAAAGGAAGACGGACGCGGACAGTAATGTCACCGTCTATAAAGCTCGACTTGTGGCAAAGGGTTTTTCACAAGTTCAAGGAGTTGACTACGATGAGACTTTCTCACCCGTAGCGATGCTAAAGTCTGTTGGAATTATGTTAGCAGTTGCTGCATTTTTCGATTATGAAATCTGGCAGATCGATGTCAAAACAGAGTTTCCTTAACGGTTTCCGTGAGGAAAGGTTGTATGTGATACAACCAGAAGGTTTTGTCAGTCCTAAGGATGCTAAAACGTATGCAAGTTCCAGCAATCCTTCTATGGACTGGAGCAAGCATCTCGGAGTTGGAATATACGCTTTGATGAGGTGATCAAAGTTTTTGAGTCTATACAAAGTTTATGAGAAACTTGTATTTACAATAAAGTGAGTGGGAGCACTATAGAATTTCTGATAAGTATATGTGGATGACATATTGTTGATCGGAAATGATGTAGAATTTCTGGAAAGCATAAAGGGTTGTTTGAAAGGAGTTTTTTTCAAAGGAAACCTGGAATGAAGCTACTTGAATATTGGGCATCAGGATCTATAGAGATAGATCAAGACGTCTGATAAAACTTTCAATGAGTACATGCCTTGACAAGATTTTGAAAGGGTTCGAAATGGATCAGTCAAAGAAAGAGTTCTTGCCTGATTTGTAAGGTGTGGAGTTGAGTGAGACTCAAAGCTCGACCACGGCAGAAGAAAGAGAAAGGACGAAGGTCGTCCCCTATGCCTTATCCATAGGCTCTGTATAGTATGCCATGCTATGTACCGCACCTGTGTGTGCCTTGCCATGAGTCTGTCAAGGGGTACAAGAGTGATCCAGGAGTGGACCACTGGACAGCGGTCAAGATTATCCTTAGTAACTAGAGGACTAAGGAAATATTTCTCGATTATGGAGGTGATAAAGAGTTCGTCGTAAAGGGTTACGTCGATGCAAGCTTTGACACCTATCCGGACGACTCTGCGTAGCAGTCAGGATACGTATAGTGGAGCAACCATTTGGAATAGCTCCAAGTGGAGCGTGGTAGCATCTGCAGTATGACATATAGATTTGCAAAGAACACACAGATCTGAATGTTGCAGACCGTTGACTAAAGACCTCTCTCACATGCAAAGCATGATCGAACCCCAGAACTCATTGGGTGTTAGATTCATAACAATGTAAATCACATGGAGATGTGAACTAGATTATTGACTCTAGTGCAAGTGGGAGACTGTTGGAAATATGCCCTTGAGACAATAATAATTTAGTTATTATATATTTCCTTGTTCATGATAATCTTTTATTATCCATGCTATAATTGTATTGATTGGAAACTCAAATACATGTGTGGGTACATAGACAACACTGTGTCCCTAGTATGCCTCTAATAGACTAGCTCGTTGATCAAAGATGGTCAAGGTTTCCTAGCCATAGACATGAGATGTCATTTGATAACGGGATCACATCATTAGGAGAATGATGTGATGGACAAGACCCAAACTATGAACATAGCATATGATCGTGTCAGTTTATTGCTATTGTTTTCTGCATGTCAAAGTATCTGTTCCTATGACCATGAGATCATGCAACTCACTGACACCGGAGGAATACCTTATGTGTATCAAACGTCACAACGTAACTGGGTGACTATAAAGATGCTCTACAGGTATCTCCGAGGGTGTCTGTTGAATTGGCATGGATCAAGACTGGGATTTGTTACTCCGTGTGACGGAGAGGTATCTCAGGGCCCACTCGGTAATACAACATCACTATAAGCCTTGCAAGCAATGTGACTAAAGTGTTAGCCACGGGATCTTGTATTACGGAACGAGTAAAGAGACTTGCCAGTAACGAGATTGAACTAGGTATAGAGATACCGACGATCGAATCTCGGGCAAGTAACATACCGATAAACAAAGGGAACATCATACGAGATTAACTGAATCCTTGACATAGAGGTTCAACCGATAAAGATCTTCGTAGAATATGTAGGAACCAATATGGGCATCCAGGTCCCGCTATTGGTTATTGGCCGTAGAGGTGTCTCGGTCATGTCTACATAGTTCTCGAACCCGCAGGGTCTGCACAGTTAAGGTTCGGTGACGTTTCGGTATAGTAGAGTTATGTATGGTGGTGACCGAAGGTTGTTCGGAGTCCCGGATGAGATCCCGGACGTCACGAGGAGCTCCGGAATGGTCCGGAGGTAAAGATTGATATATAGGAAGTCCCGTTTTGGTCACCGGAAAAGTTTCGGGTACTTCGGTAGTGTACCGGGAGTGCCGGGAGGGGTACCGGGGACCATCGGGAGGGGTATTTCGACCCAAGGGGCCTCATGGGCTGTGGGAGGAGTCAAGCCAGCCCTTAGTGGGCTGGCCAAGCCCCCCACTAAGGCCCATGTGGCTGGAGGTGGAAAAAACCCAAAGGTGGAAAGGTGGAAAGTGTTTCCAAGTGGAGAGGAGGAATCCTACTCCTAGTAGGATTGGAGTAGGACTCCTCCACCTCCAATTTCGGCCAGCCCTTGAGGGTTTGAGGCTGCCTCCTCCCCTCCCTCCCTCCTATATATACTAGAGGATTTAGAGGAGAAAAATAACCCTAATAGCCACGTGCTAGCCTCTCCTCTAGATCGCAGTTTGTCCTATAGATCGTTTCAGCGGTGCTTAGGCGAAGCCCTGCTGGAATTAGTTCCACCACCATCACCGCCACGCCGTCGCGCTGCCGGAGAACTCATCCACCTCTCCGCTCCCTCTTGCTGGATCAAGAAGGCAGAGATCGTCATCGAGCTGTATGTGTGCTGAACGCGGAGGTGTCGTCCGTTCGGCGCTAGATCGGAAGGACCGTGATCAAGATCGCGAGACGGTTCGTGATTTGATCGCGGGACGGATCGTGATGGGATCGCGGGACAGATCGTGATTGGATCGCGAGACGGATCGTGATTGGATCGCGGGACGCTCGGCGATTTGGATCGCGAAGACGTTCGACTACATCAACCGCGTTTCTTAACGCTTCCGCTTAGCGATCTACAAGGGTATGTATATCCACTCTCCGTCTCGTAGATGCTCATCACCATGGATAGATCTTGCGTGTGCGTAGGAAATTTTTTGTTTCCCATGCAACGTTCCCCAACATCTCAAGGCAGCATGCTTAGTTAGTTACCTGTCTCACTTGATGTTGTTTAACCAGCAGCATGCTTAGTTAGTTACCTAGTTAAAGAATTTGATGTTGTTTGAGCTATTTTGCGTGCTGGCATGGGTATTCATATTACAGATTTAACTAACAAAACTCAAGGCTTTGGATGAACCGACGCCAGTCATTTGTTTCGCACTCCAGTAGCTAGCTGATGTGAGATACCTCGATTGGAAACATCAAATCATAGAGATATGTATGTACGTATTTGTGAGTACCAGTTAGCCAACAGGTGTTTAACAGTATTACAGAAACAATAGAAGTACAAATACGGGGCAGAGTATTAGAGCTAGCCATCTAGCTGCGTGAGCTGCACCGGCATGCGTGTTGCAGCCTTCAGCCTTCTAATTTGCAACCTTAAAATCGGAAATGACTTCTCAATTTGTTTTGTTTGAGGAGATTGAAAAGTCAGATATATAGATTTGGCATAGAACACAGGTACTACTATGGGTATTATGATTACTTTAGAACTCATTGACTAGCCCTGCAAAAAAAATAATAACTCATTGACTAGTGTTAAGCTCTGTCCTGGATATTCTGCTGCTCTTCGGTTATTTTGAAGAAATATTTACAACTTCTAGAGATTCTTAGTTCTTCCTGTCTCACTTGGTTCTATGCAAATAAAAACAGTATTTGTTTTGTGTGATCAAGAAGCAGTATAACCGTCTCACTTGATCAAGAAGCAGTATAACCGTCTCCCTCAATCACGGTATGAGGGGAGACTGACTGGAAAAGGCACGCTAGGAGCAGACTCAATAATATGTAGGGACGGGCATTCTTGGTCTCAAGCACACTACACAGTTCTACAGAATTCTACCTTGGTGACCCCGTATGTCGATGAACACAAGAATATTCTGCGCTCCAAACACCCGGAGCAGTGTGACGACTGGATTACATATGAACATATCAGGACTTTCGGCAGTTGGTTGCAAACACGTCTCATGGGTGACAACACTGTTTCTGATGAGTTGTACTCGTTGGCCAGGGGACCATCTTCGACTGTATTGACTTACAAAGGGTACGAGATAAATGGGAATACATTTTACACGATCGCCCAAGATCAAAAGAGCACCAACCAAAACAGCGGTGTCCGCTTTGATGCAGCAACCAATAGGGGAAAGGACACATATTATGGTTACATAGTGGACATATGGGAACTTGACTATGGACATGATTTCAAAGTCCCTTTGTTTCAGTGCAAATGGGTCAATCTGTCAGGAGGCGGGGTACAGGAAGACCCACAGTACGGAATGACAACAGTGGATCTGAACAATCTTGGATACACAGACGAACCATTCGTCCTAGCCAATGATGTGGCGCAGGTTTTCTATGTGAAGGACATGTCTACCAAACCGAGAAAAAGAAAAGATAAGGAAGCGAATACATCATACGATGAGCCAAAGCGCCACATAGTTCTTTCAGGAAAAAGAGACATCGTGGGATTGGAGGGCAAGACAGACATGTCTGAAGATTATGAAAATTTTCATGAAATTCCTCCCTTCAAAGTCAAGGCTGACCCAAGCACCCTCTTAAACGATGAAGATTATCCATGGTTACGACGCAATAAGCAAACGACACAAGCGAAGAAAAAGTGAAGACTTTCTCTCCACAACTATATCATTGCAGTTACATGTGAAGAAATGAAATGCCTTTTGTAACAGATGAGTTTTCGTATGAAACCCTAATACTTCGAAAGAGATTGTCCGTTTTGTACACGAAGTGCATCCAGTTTTTGCCGTAACCCTCTCAACTCTTTATAACCTTGGGCGGTGAAGGTCGTACCAATCAGGAAGAAGCACACGGATCGTGTGTTTCTTTCAAGCGCTTGTGAGCTGTTGGATCAGCACTATAACGACTAGTCCCGGTTCGTGCTAGCAACCGGGACTAAAGAGGCACACGACCCTATATATAACCCACCTCTCGGACATGTTCGACACTTAGTGTGTGTACTCATTCGGATTCAAATCATTCGGATTCCCTGCATACGGTCCAACGGTGCATTTCATATTTCCACCGTTGGGCTGTATGCAGGGGAAACCGTGTGTTTTGTTGATTTATCTAGAAATCCTTTAGTTCATCGACCGAATACAAATCATTTGGATTCCCTGCATACGGTCCGACGGTGCATTTCATATGCGGGCACTCACGAGCCACCGTCGGGCTGTATGCAGGGGAAACCGTGTGTTTTGTTGATCTATCTAGAAATCCTTTAGTTCATCGACCGAATACAAATCATTCGGATTCCCTGCATACGGTCCGACGGTGCATTTCATATGCGGGCACTCATGAGCCACCGTCGGGCTGTATGCAGGGGAAACCGTGTGTTTTGTTGATCTATCTAGAAATCCTTTCATTTTCCGACGGTATATTTCATTTTTCCAACTCCATTTTTACAAAGACACTTAGAAAGAAACAAAAGACAAATAGAAAGGATGATGCTCAATTGTCCGTTTTGTACACGAAGTGCATCCAGTTTTTGCCGTAACCCTCTCAACTTTTTATAACATGCTATGTGGGTGAAATGATGATACCATGCCAACTTTCAACCTTTTCAGAGTTCATTTGAAGTGCTTTTTAATTTCAGGGTTATTTAGCTCAAAAAAATCAGTAAGTGCATGAAAAATACCAAATGAAGTCAGAAAGGGTTGAAAATTGATGATGTGGCTTTGAATGGTGCATTTTAAACACACAAAAAGTATGGAGTTCAAATAAGTTCAAAAAAATGAAATCCCTTTGTAATAGATGAGTTTCCGTCCGAAACCGTGATACTTCGAAAGAGATTGTTCATTTTGTACACGAAGTGCATCCAGTTTTTGCCGTAACCCACTCAACTTTTTAGCACATGCTATGTGGGTGAAATGATGATACCATGCCAACTTTCAACCTTTTCAGAGTTCATTTGAAGTGCTTTTTAATTTCTTTCAAAACATCGTGGGAGTGGAGTTCAAAAAAGAATCAACTAAAAAGCTTTTATAAACCTCTAGTATTTTTGAAACTATAATTATATAAAAATTATGCAACTAAAATTATCAAAGTATTTTTTGTTCAAAACATTAATAGCAAAAAAAATATAATGATAAAACACACTGGAAATAAATAAAGCAAAAAATAAAACAAAATAAATAAAGCAAAAAACAAAATAAAATAATGGAAATTATGCAACTAAAATTATCAAAGTATTTATTTGTTAAAAAGAATGAACTAAAATAACAGAAGAAAAATACTAGAAAAAAATTAAAAAAAGAAATAAAGCAAAAAACAAAACAATAATACTGGAAAAAAAATAAAAAAAATGCTGTGCAAGGCCATTGGTCCCGGTTGGTGGCACGAACCGGGACCAATGCCCACCTTTGGTCCCGGTTGGTGGCACCCACCGGGACCAATGCCCACCTTTGGTCCCGGTTGGTACCACCAACCGGGACCAAAGGTCTCTGCTTCCCGCCCTTTGGGCTGCTGAAAAGAGACCTTTGGCCCCGGTTGGTGGCACCAACCGGGACCAAAGGTGGCATTGGTCCCGGTTGGTGGTACCAACCGGGACCAAAGGTGGTTGCTATATAACCAAGACTTAGGAAATTTCGCCCCACCCGCCATTCTTCTCTCCACGCCGCCAGGCTGCTGCTGCTGCCCTCGACGCCGTCGCCTCCCCGAGGTCGCCGTCGCCGTCGCCGCCCGCTCCTCGTCGCCGTCGCCGCCAGCTCCTCGTCGCCGTCGCCGCGCGCCGCCCCGAGCCCGCCGTCGTCGTCCCCGTCGCCGCGCGCCTCCCCGAGCCCGCCGTCGTCGTCCCTGTCCCCGTCGCCGCCCCCGTCGCCGCCCTGTCCCCGTCGCCGTGCCGCCCCGTCGCCGCCCCCCAGTGAGCCCCCCCTTTCCCATTGCCCCTGCTCGGATACGGCGACACGGACACGGACACGGACACGGACACGGACACGGACACGGATACGGCGACACGGACACGGACACGGATACGGCGACACGGATACGGATACGGCGACACGGACACGGACACGGACACGGATACGGCGACACGGACACGGATACGGCGACACGGACACGGACACGGACACGGATACGGCGACACGGACACACGAAAAATAACGAGAAAGAGATCGCCCCCTCCCCGATAACTTCGACATGAGGGGGGGGGGGTCGATATACATTTTTTTCCATGTATGTATGTCGTTGTCGTTGAGTTAAAGAAAGAAAAATAATGAAAATATGTCATGAGTTAATGAAAATATATAATATATGTATGTGGCTATGTATGTAAAGATGGATAGCATTTTTTTCCATGTATGTATGTCGTTGTCGATATACCCCCTCCCCGATAACTTCGACATGAGGGGGGGGGGGGTCGATATACCCCCCTCCCCGATAACTTCGACATGAGGGGGGGTCGATATACATTTTTTCCATGTATGTATGTCGTTGTCGTTGAGTTAAAGAAATAAAAATAATGAAAATATGTCTTGAGTTGTCGAGGCCACCCCAAACCCTAGAAGTGTTGTCGAGGCCACCCCAAACCGGACGTCGGACATTCATGAGAGAGGCGGTCCAGACGTCGGACGACATTCATGTTTGTATATTAATTGCCATGTTGTAATATTTGCAGAAACTATGGATCCAAGAGACTTGGAACAAGAACAGTTGTTGGGGGACATAATCCACGACGGACGTGATATCTTGTCGTATCTCAACGACACCGATGGTCTGGAAGGAGAGGATGATGGCTCCGGTGATCGAACAATGGAGGAGGAAGGACATGATCATGATGGCTCCGGTGACCGAATGCCGGAGGAAGAAGGAGACCATGATGACGGCTCCGGTGACCGAACGGAGGAGGGAGCTGTTGCAAAGTCCGGCGAGGTATATATATTAATTAAGCTGTGCTGACTAGCTAATTGATGCATTAATTGTTTTGGTATGTACATATATTAATTAACTCTTTTTCTTCTTTTATAGCCCTCCGGATCGAGCCAAACTTCGGTAACGAGACGAGGCCCGAAGAAGAGGTTGCGCAAGGAAGAAGGGTTCACGATCACAGCACTCGCGCACGATGGCCATCCGATTGAACCCAAGCGGACCAAGGACGCATTTTCTGCTCAGTGCGGAGCTATTGTTAGGGACTACATCCCGATCAGCATCAAGCAATGGAATAAGCCTAAGGACGGCACCCCTGATGGTGATTATGTCACCGATAGACAGAAAGATGATCTTTGGACCGCGCTGAAGGCAAATTTCACCCTACCACCAGAGGAGGATCAGAATAAGCCAGTTATAGAGCCACTGGTCAAGGCGTGTCCTCTTAAGAAGATGGCAGATCTATTCAGGAGGTGGAAGAATGAGTTGAAATCAAAGTTTGTCAACAAAGGGAAGACTCCAGAATTCACCGGCCGATTTGAGAAGATAGGTGATCACTGGCCCGCATTTGTGGCCTACAAGACATCGGACAAGAGTAAGAAAATGTCAGAGACAAACAAGATCAATGCTGCAAAGAAGCAGTATCACCATCACACGGGGTCAGGTGGTTACCTCAAAGCCCGGCCGTTGTGGGACAAAGCTGAGAATGACCTGATTGCTAAAAACGTCGTACCACAGACATTGAACTGGCCAGACCGTTCAAGGACTTGGTTCTTCGGGGTTGGGGTAACTTTGGACCCTGAAACAGGGAAGTGCCGTTGGACGAACAAGGAACTTGCGATACCCATGAACAAGCTTCAGGAGTATATCACCGCAGCGCAGGAAGGGACGTTCATTCCCGACAGAGAGAAGGACGAGCTGACTGAGGCCCTAGGGAATGTTGAGCACCCTGGACGAACACGAGGCACACCAGGCTCCGTTCCGTGGAAGGTTGGGTTTCCCGACGCAGGCAGTTACAGAAGCCGGGAGAGAAAGAGGAAAGCGGAGCTGAGCGAAATTCAGAAGCTGAATGCAAGACTACAAAAGCTAGAGGAAGCTGAGAGCCAGCGAGCTGCCGGCCAACCATCTCAGCGGCACGAAGCTACCCTAGAAGCTACCCCGCCATCTCAGCGGAGAAGCAGCGTCGCTTCCACGGAGCCCGTTCAGCCTGACTTAACGTCTCCTAGCTACCCCGTGGATACTATCACGGAGGCTCAACATTGCGAGCTTATGACGAAATGCCGGAACCTCACTTTATTGGCGGCTGTCGGCTCTGTTGCACCTCCTCAACCCAACAGAACTTTTCACTGCCGTCCGATTCCACATGGCTATGCTGTTGTGATGGTGGATGAAGTAGTGGAGGGATTTGCGGAGCTCGAGCTTGACCACTCTATAGGTGAAGGAGAGAATAAGCTGGCTCGTGCTCTGAGGAGTACATGTCTATGGCAGAAGGAGTACATCAAGCTTCCAAAGTGGACGCCTCCGCCTCCTCCTCCTCCTCCGGCGAGTCAGGGCACTCCGCCTCCTCCTCCTCCTCCTCCTCCGGCGAGTGATCAGGGGACCCCGCCTCCTTCTCCGGCTCCTCCGACGCGTGAGGGCACTCCGCCTCCTCCTTCGCCTACTCTGGCACGTCGGAGCAATATGCCTCCTCCTCAGCCTCGTCGGCAACGGTGGAAGACAGACGCCGCCGCTCCGGCTCCTTCGGCGCGTCGGAG
This sequence comes from Elymus sibiricus, assembly GCA_039707655.1. Classification (NCBI taxonomy): domain Eukaryota; kingdom Viridiplantae; phylum Streptophyta; class Magnoliopsida; order Poales; family Poaceae; genus Elymus; species Elymus sibiricus. Next base: position 39,677,136 of record CM077665.1, on the reverse strand, counting down.
CATTCCGCCTCCTTCTCCGCCTCGTAAGCAACGACGGAAGAGAGACGCTGCCGCTCCGGCGGCTAGCAGTACAAGCAGAGGCGGGAGGGAATACAGATACGGTCCATCTCTCAAGCCTCTGGAAAAGTTACCATATGAGAGGACCGAGTCTGAAAACGAGGAGATATGTCAGGAGCAATTGAGGGCCCATTTTGCAAAGAAAACTCCACCTCCGAAGGAGAAGCTAGATCCGGTGAAAGTGAAGCGCACTATCGATGCCCTGAAGTGACCACCACCGCCTCCGCCGGATTCCAACTATGTCCGGATTATTAAAAAGACATATGAAGAAGCGCGGCGGTCGGGAAGTACTTCTAGTGATGCAAGGTTAGCAGAACGAAGAAGTGGGAAAACAATTCCCCAGCTCGGCGAACAGGAGAAGCAATCGTGCCCCCCGTTCAAGGTGTCTAGCGATATCGTCGCAAATCATCCGGGGATGGTGCCCGGTACCAATTCTGGTGATTACTTGGGGGATGATGTAATTTTTCAAACGGCTGAGGTAACAAAAGAAAAATATGAATACATGCACGGGAAGCCTCTCGTCAAACCAGATCATCCTCCTCTAACAACGATGATGTACAAATTGCATGAGTGGTACATGAAAACCTGCAGGGAGTCTGGGAGAGATACTATGTATATGGCAGTACTACCAAAGCACGAATTCATTGGACTTACCGTGATGCCTGTTGAATTTGTGGAGTTATTTCAGTTATACAATCAACTGGCCCTCGACAAACAACTCATGACTGCCTACTGTCTGTAAGTATTACTTCTATAGTTAAGTCTCTAGCTCAGCTCGTTCATTGCATATATATATAATTATCCTCACTATATTATGCAGATTGAAGATCGTCGAATGCAAAAAACTAGGAATCTTCGACGTTGGGTTCATTAGCCCAGATGCCGTAAATGAATGGACGGTACGAAACTCAATCAAAGAGACCGAGGAGAACTTGCTAAAGTCGTTCCTTATACATCAAAACAAAAGGGAAATACTCTTTCCTTACAACTTCAAGTGAGTGTTGTTGTCTTCTCTATATACTCGGTTTCGCTTACTCGAGGTTAAGTAATGTAATTGATGAGTTATATATGCGTGCGCAGTTTCCACTTTATTCTGCTATCCATTAAGCTTGACGGGGCATTAGTAACTGTCTTAGACTCGAGACGTAAAGATCCCGAGGATTATGCGGACATGAATGCAATGCTTAAGAAGTAAGTTCAGTCAATACCGGGACCATATCGGCATGCAACTTTCGTTAATTTCCTGATATCAAGTAGTCATTTTCTTTGCCTGGCAGGGTTTGGAAGAAGTTCACCCGAAAGGTTCCCGGTCTAAACAAAGAGTTGCGATTTACGCACCCCAAAGTAAGTAGTACTAGCTAGTTCCGCGCATCTCTAATTGATTCAAATTTTCATCAATATATCATTACCATGCTTGCTTATCAGTTTGATTGAACTCTATTCTCGTAAAGTGCTTGTACCAGAAAGAAGGGACTTCTTTATGTGCATACTACGTATGCGAGTTCATTCGCCAATCGACCTCTGAGCGGGGCTTCTCTGACAAAAAATTTGAAGTATGTAAATAATATTCACAATTTTATTTTATATATTACCATCAATTGTGTTGAGTTTTATTCATATATATATGCATGTATTGACCCCCTTCTTTAAATTAGATCTGGCAGATGCGGGATGAACTCCTACCACATGATCGCATACGAGCAATTCAAGAGGAATTGGCGGGATTCTTTCTTGACCACGTCATACCTAAAGACGGAGAATACCATTCGAATTTGTGATTGGATCTTAGGTACATGATGTTATGATTGTAAAAAATGTTATATTGTATATATGTAGTAGCGTCGGATAGATATACGACAACTTGTTGTTCGACCAATCTCTCGGAGAAAGAGAGGTCGATCACTTCTCTGTGTATATGTTCATGACGATCTTGTGTACTTAATGGTTCCTTCATTTGCTTACTAGCTAGCGTGTCGAGTTCTCTCTATAGTAGCTAGCGTCGACCAAGCACGGAGAAAGAGAGGACACTTTTCTCTATTAGCTAGCTAACACAATATGAAACCCCTAAATTAACCCTACAAACCCCCCTAACCCCCCCCCTTTCAAAAAAAAAAAAAAACCCCAGTGCCTTTTGGTCCCGGTTGGTGTTGCCAACCGGAACTAAAGGTCCTGCCTTTTGGTCCGGTTGGTGTTACCAACCGGGACTAAAGGTCCTCCTGCCTGGGCTCCCAGCACCGGCCACGTGGAGCCCCTTCTGTCCCGGTTGGTAAGCGAACCGGGACTAAAGGTTTTGGGCTTTAGTCCCGACCCTTTAGTCCCGGTTCCAGAACCGGGACAAATGGCCCTCTGGAACCGGGACAAATGGCCCTCTGGAACCGGGACAAATGGTCCTTTTTCTACTAGTGTTCGTCAATCTCAAGATATTGTGTTGACTCACTATCTCTAAAAATGCTCATATATAGGGGTCGGGTGGGCAAGATCAGAAAGCAAACATGCAAAATACACAACACTTTCTACCTCTAGCACTTAACAAGATGATCTGCATGTCACCCAAAAGCATACAATTTGTGCAAATATAACATACAAACAAAACATTGAAATGAGAGCCAAGGTAAAGAGAATAAACCTACCTTTGGTGATCCATTTTCCTTGAGCCAATGAACTGAAGCCTGAATGTCCTTGATTGCGCCCTGCCAGTCTAGCCCTTCCACCAGATGCCGAGCCTCGGCAGCATCCAAGGCGACCTTCCCACGGTACAAACTGAAAAAGAGAAGTGTAAACAACAACGCATTTGACCGAGCGATGACCTTCCGAGACGATCGATAAAATGGTGCAAAGAAAGAAGCAGCAGATATAATCATCATATATATACTCTGGAATAAGCGCTCTGTATCCACCGCCGATTTGGGAGGTGCGGATGGCGTGACTCTTGATCTCATTGTTGATCCCCCACCACTCTTGCAACACCACAACTCCGGGGGCATTCTGTTTGCCGACAACATAGGCGTCGAAGGTCAGCAGATGCACAATACAGCATCACATCAGTTTTGCAGTAAGATATACTTCCTGGATCCGTTCCATAATATAAGAGTGTACGTAGTGTCAAAAACGCTCTTATATTATGGGATGAAGGGAGTAGTAAGATACAGAGCAGAAGCACCATGAAATCCAAGATCAGTCATACTAGCACAGGCTGGATAAACAAAGCAATCTTATATTTGCAGCACACAAGCATTCACACAGGTCGGTGGATGGAGTAAGCTGATATGTAGCTGGACGAACCATCAGATCAGATCGGGGCAGGGCAGGTGATGGATGGTCTGAGGAGGCTGGAGGGAGGGAGGAGTTGCTCACCGTGTCATCGCGCTGGATCTGGACCTTCTGGAACTGGAGCGGGCCGGCGTCGTTGGTGGCGGCCATGGCGGCTCGGGGCTGGAAACGGGGGTGGCCGGGAGGCGCTCCGGAGCAGCTGTAGCCGCGCTGTGGCCATCGCCACGCCAACTTTGCTTCTCTCTTTCAATGGGAGAGAGTCTGGCTCGAGTGGGAGTCGGCACCACTTGGATCCTGGACCGCGACATAGCAGGCTTGTTGGTTGGTCCATCCAGCTGGCCGAAATTTGACCAATTTCGACGGAAAGATAGATCTCGCCCCAGGCCGAGATGGCCGAAATTCGGCCGAAATCCGTTTTTTTCGACCGAATTTCAAAACGCTGGCTATCATACACAAAACCTGAAGCGTAACGTTGAAGGGAGACGATGTGGACGGCTACTATTCTTCAACAGCTAGCAGCCTCCCAACTAAAAGCGGTTGAAAAGCGGAAATCAGTTTCGGCTCTCAGGTCTAGATGCTCACGCAATCTCTGCTGCCCCCTATTCTCGTGATGTGTGCTGCCTCATGTATTATGGAACGTATTCACAGCAGTCTTCCTCTTTTGCAACAGTAGCATGTCCCACGTCTCTGCACCATCAAATGTGGTAAGGGCGTCTGCTCGCCGTTTGGTCCTAACGGAGCCCTTCCACTCTGTTCAGTGCGCTGATTCTCCCTGGACACGGCATCCTGATGCTTTCTGGTCTGCTTTCAAGCATAAGAAACCCATGAAAACCTGATACACCAATGAACATCAAAGCCACAAGTAAACAAAACGAAACAACACTCCACGTGTACTATCCTGAATCTCGAAATTAAGCCTACCGCACATCTTCATGTATTTTTCTCAAGTTATAGCATTTTTAACTCTGTCCAAACAAGCCATAACATGCAACCAGTTCATCAGTCTCGCACCATACAACACAAAAAAAAGGTTCTATTGCTTGACCAGTTGGGCTGTTCGTATAATTGATTGCCCAGTTAGCACGCTGAACCTACGCCTGGTACACAAACAGTACAACACTTATTCACCCAGCTCATGTTTTGGTCCTCACCTCCTAGAGCACTATCTGAATCTAAAAAATACAGCAACTTCCCACTAGCTCTACTATTTTTTATTCTATCAAGCAAGCCATCACATGCCACCAGTTCATCCTAATCCGCAAATAAGTTCTAATGCCTGAATAGTTCATGAGATTCATGCCCAGTTAAGCACACCAAATCTACGTCTGCGCCAATTTTTCCAGTTAGATATATGACCATGACTGAATACCTTTTGGTCCATTCCGGGGCTTTGCGGATCCATCTTGCCCATAGATGTGCGGAGGCTGCATCATCACTTTCTTTTTTTTTTTGCGAATTACATCATCACTTTCAGAGTGCTCTTAAACGACAACTAAGGGCATGTACAATGGTTGATAAGATAGTCTTATTTTAAGTCTTGCATGTAGTTTAGAGATGACAAAAAAAAATTGTTTACAATGGGCCATCTTTTAGCCTTGTCTTCGATAACTAGTTATTCCTAAAAACGTGGTGAGACATATTGTGCTAAGAGATCACCTCTTGTCTTCTCTTATTTAAGAGAAGGCAAAGCTTTTTTTCCGAGTTCTCTCTCCTCCACCTCATCATTTATCATACGTGACACTTCTAAGATAACACCATTGTACATGCCCTAACTCGTCTCGTGAAGTGGACCTGCAACAACTTCCTGCTCCATAACACCTGCGTTGTCGACCTCGCTCTCACTCAACGCGGACATGGCGCCGTCATACTCGGCGGCTCTCTGTAGGGGACAACACTCCCGATCTGCCGGGATAAGCTGTACCCCAACTCTCGCAGCTCATGGTTCGCCGTCGCAACCTCTTCCCAACGGGATCCGTTAGTGGACTCGTCATCGTCCGGACCGCCGGCTTGCCCCAAGAAGCTAATGCGAGCTGTAGCACTCGATGCCTCTTCCGAGAAGACGGGCAACCTGCATCCAATGTGTCCTCTGTAAGTCGGCAACCACAGGCAAGGGAAAAACGTCTGCAGCAAAAATGTTACCTATCGACTGGATCGATGGGAAAATCCATCGCCACGCCCGGATCTCCGCACCGCCCACCGTCGGTCTTCGTCTCTTCACAGTTTACCTTCCGCCGCCTCCCTCCCCTCGCAGTTCCTCTCGTGAATGCCGAACTCGTCGTTGCTGGCCCGTATTCACTTCACGTCTTACGTGTGGTGTCCTATGGATGTCATGTACTACGCGCGGGTACAGAACGAAACAGCACACATGTGTACCATCGTTTCCCGTTTTGTGACTAGCATCCCCGTCAACCCAACCCCGCACATCCTTGTGCGCCCGTCAGCTGCCGCCGTACGTATGTACGCCTGCCATCCTGTATTTCATATTTCTGCCAGCACTGTATACCGCAATCAATATGGCTTGGTACAGATCCCGAGGCGCTACTAGACGCCCAGGATATCAGGTTCACATGGACCTGGGAGCCAAAACGCTCCTCCCGTTGAAAAGGACGAACATGGCAATGGTCCATACATATGAAGACACTAGTAGAAAACACGCAATTAGTCCCGGTTGGGAAGGGCCTTTAGTCCCGGTTTCCCAACCGGGACTAAAGTATAGAGACTAAAGGGTCTAAGGCTTTAGTCCCGGTTGGCTACGAACCGGGACTAAACCCTGGCCACGTGGGCGGCAGAGCGTGCCAGGGCATGGTTAAGGCTTCATTGTTTATTTTTTCTTTTTATTTTGTGTTTTCCATTTAATTTTTTCCTCTAATTCAACATGATCACTTGCATCCATCCACTTTAATCAAATATATGTCATATAACTCATCATCATCATCTTAATCATACCAAGTTAAAATCTCATAAAACAAAAAAAGATAAAATGACATAGTCCTCTCTCATAGGACCTAGTCCTCCCTCCTAGGTAAAATGACATAAAACAGAATAACACCTATGTCTCCATGATGAAGCAAAGAGATCCAACGGTCTCCAACTTGTGGCTTGCGATCCTTTTTTATTTGTCCCCATGCTTCAATTTGGAGCCGTCTTGGTGGTTTGCGCTCAGTCGAGTATGCAAAAGAGAACTCGGGCTGGAAGGGGCTTTTAATTGTCATATTACCTTCGGGTTACATCAACGGAGGCACAACTTCATTTGGCAGTTTCTGTTGAGGAACATAATAGTAGCCTAGTTAGCAATATAATCAATACCATTTACGCAACAGTACTAGTGTACTTAATTAGCAACTCTTACCAAGATATTTCGGCGAATGTCATCCGCCCTCAACCTATGCACTAGTGTCCTGTACAATGTATAATTTGGGCCAGATCCCAAATTATACGGGAAGATCTCCCTACCAACTAGGACACCAATAACAAAGTTGATAAGATCATCCTTCTCCTCCCAAGTTAGATGTGATCCATAAGTGTAGTGTGTCGTGTCGATTATGTTCTGTGTTTCACTCGAAGAAACAAAATAAGCTGTAAATTATAAATTAACAAATTTAGTATGGATGAACACCAAATATTTTTAAATATAGAATGCAAATTACTTGACAAATATGCATGGTTGACAAACTCACATGGAGGTAAAACAGGAAGCATATCGACATCCACCCAAATGTCGATGTTTCCTTCAATATGATCTTCAGGACGAAGATCGAAGGTTATTTCCATATCCTCCTGAAATCCATATGCCTTGCAAAGAGCTTCCCAATTTGAGCACCCTAATTCTGTGTTATCAGGTGCATTCATTACTTTCACCAGAAATGTGTGACCATGTTTAGTCCTCAGGTTGGCTGTCCTCGTCTCGAAACTCTCGTGCTCTTCGAAACCGAGCCTCTCCAAGAAATATCGTCTTGCATGACAGGGGATGAACTAGTCGAATTGTATAAAACAGAAATTACGCGTTGAAGGAAAGAAACAGAAGTCATGCTTAATTACGAAAAAACAGTTGTCATCATTGCGTACCGTAGAAATATCAAAGTCCTCGTAAAGCTTCATGGTGATGAACCTGCCGTCTCGCAGCCCAGGCTGGTCTCAAAGACCCTTATCTTCACCGCAAAGTTCACACGCTTGGATCCTATCGTCGTCTGATAACGACGACATCTCCTGTGTTCACGATTCAAGAATTACGGCACGCTTGGATCCTAATACGTGTGTGACTTTCGGTCCGTCGAGGCTTTCCTTAAATAACTCTCATATCTCATGGTGTGTTGGTGCGCACTCTCTCACACTGATATGGTGGTGTTGTTGGGGAACGTTGCATGGGAAACAAAAATTTTCCTACGCACACACAAGATCTATCCATGGTGATGAGCATCTACGAGAGGGAGAGTGAATCTACATACCCTTGTAGATCGCTAAGCGGAAGCGTTAATAAACGCGGTTGATGTAGTCGAACGTCTTCGCGATCCAAATCGCCGAGCGTCCCGCGATCCAATCACGATCCTTCCGATCTAGTGCCGAACGGACGGCACCTCCGCGTTCAACACACGTACGGCTTGATGACGCCTTCACCTCCTCGATCCAGCGAGCGATGGTGAAGTAGTGGTTGAGTTCCAGCAGCACGACGGCGTGGTGATGGTGGTGAGGAACAATCTCTGCAGGGCTTCGCCAAGCACTACGGAGATTATGACGGAGGAACTAGAGGGTTAGGGTTGCCGCACACGGCTTGGGGAAATCTTGATGTGTCCCGTGTGCTAGCCCTGCCCCTCTATTTATATGTTGAGCCTTGGGGTCTAAACTTGGAGCAAAAGCCTCCTCCAGGTCGGTTTTGCCCGCACAAGGTCGGTTTGGCCCGCAGGGAAAGAGTCCAACTCGGATCCTTGCCGAACCGCGCACAGCCGCGCACAAGCGGTAGTACCGCTTCACACAAGCGGTAGTACCGCTTGGGCGGTAGTACCGCTTCACACAAGCGGTAGTACCGCTCGGGCGGTAGTACCGCTTCACCAAGCGGTAGTACCGCTTACGCGGCAGCAAAACTACTTTTTGCACTTTCCAATACCTCGTGGGCTTTATCCCTTTGGCCCATATAAAGTGTTGCTGCACCCGAACACTTCGGTAAACATCCGGAACCCCTTCCGGTGAACTCTGGAACTCTTCCGGAGATTGAAACACTATTATCACATATATCAATCTTTACCTCCGGACTATTCCGGAGATCCTCGTCATGTCCGGGATCTTATCCGGGACTCCGAACAACTTTCGGTCACCAACATAATAACTCAATTATACTAATCGTCACCAAACGTTAAGTGTGTAGACCCTGCGGGTTCGAGAACTATGTAGACATGACCGAGACACCTCTACGGCCAATAACCAATAGCGGGACCTGGATGCCCATATTGGCTCCTACATATTCTACGAAGATTTTTATCGGTTGAACCTCTATGTCAAGGATTCAGTTAATCCCGTATGCTGTTCCCTTTGTTCTTCGGTATGTTACTTGCCCGAGATTCGATCGTCGGTATCTCTATACCTAGTTCAATCTCGTTACCGGCAAGTCTCTTTACTCGTTCCGTAATACAAGATCCTGTGGCTAACTCTTTAGTCACTTTGCTTGCAAGGCTCAATGTGATGTTGTATTACCGAGTGGGCCCTGAGATACCTCTCCGTCACACGGAGTAACAAATCCCAGTCTTGATCCATGCCAACCCAACAGACACCCTCGGAGATACCTGTAGAGCACCTTTATAGTCACCCAGTTACGTTGCGACGTTTGATACACACAAGGTATTCCTCCGGTGTCAGTGAGTTGCATGATCTCATGGTCAAAGGAACAGATACTTGACATGCAGAAAACAATAGCAATAAACTGACACGATCAAATGCTACGTTTACAGTTTGGGTCTTGTCCATCACATCATTCTCCTAATGATGTGATCCCGTTATCAAATGACATCTCATGTCAATGGCTAGGAAACCTTAATCATCTTTGATCAACGAGCTAGTCAACTAGAGGCTTACTAGGGACACAGTGTTGTCTATGTACCCACACATGTATTTGAGTTTCCAATCAATACAATTATAGCATGGATAATAAACGATTATCATGAACAAGGAAATATAATAATAACCAATTTATTATTGCCTCTAGGGCATATTTCCAACAGTCTCCCACTTGCACTAGAGTCAATAATCTAGTTCACATCACTATGTGATTTACATTGTAATGAATCGAACACCCATGCAGTTCTGGTGTTGTTCATGTTTAGCCCTTGGAAGAGGTTTAGTCATCGGATCTGCAACATTTAGATCCGTGTGTACTTTGCAAATATTTATGTCGTCCTCCTTGATGTAATCGCGGATGGAATTGAAACGTCGTTTTATGTGTCTGGTCCTCTTGTGAAATCTTGGTTCCTTGGCTAGAGCAATGGCACCAGTGTTATCACAAAACAGAGTCATTGGGTTAAGCGCACTAGGCACTACTCCAAGATCTGTCATGAACTCCTTCATCCAGACACCTTCCTTCGCCGCCTCCGAGGCAGCGATGTACTCCGCTTCGCATGTAGAATCTGCTACCACGCTTTGCTTGGAACTGCACCAGCTAACCGCACCCCCATTAAGAATAAATACGTATCCGGTTTGCGACTTAGAGTCATCCGGATCAGTGTCAAAGCTTGCATCGACGTAACCCTTTACGACGAGCTCTTGATCACCTCCATAAACGAGAAACATGTCCTTAGTCCTTTTCAGGTACTTCAGGATATTCTTGACCGCCGTCCAGTGTTCCATTCCTGGATCACCTTGAAACCTTCCGACCATACTTATGGCAAGGCTGACATCGGGTCTTGTGCACAGCATTGCATACATGATAGAGCCTATGGCTGAAGCATAGGGGATGACACTCATCTTTTCTCTATCTTCTGCAGTCACTGGGCATTGAGTCTTACTCAACTTCACACCTTGCAAAACAGGCAAGAACCCCTTCTTGGACTGATCCATTTTGAACTTCTTCAAAATCTTATCAAGGTATGTGCTTTGTGAAAGTCCTATTAAGCGTCTCGATCTATCTCTATAGATCTTGATGCCTAATATGAAAGCAGCTTCTCCTAGGTCCTTCATTGAAAAACTCTTGTTCAAATATTCCTTTACGCTTTCCAGCATTTCTATATTGTTTCCAATCAGCAATATGTCATCCACATATAATATTAGAAACGCTATAGAGCTCCCACTCACTTTCTTGTAAATACAAGCTTCTCCGTAAACTTGTATAAACTCGAACGCTTTGATCACCTCATCAAAACGAAGATTCCAACTCCGAGATGCTTGCACCAGTCCATAAATGGATCGCTGGAGTTTGCAAACTTTGTCAGCATTCTCTGGATCGACAAAACCTTCTGGTTGCATCATATACAACTCTTCCTTAAGGTAACCGTTAAGGAACGCTGTTTTGACATCCATCTGCCAAATTTCATAATCGAAAAAGGCAGCTATTGCTAACATGATTCTGACGGACTTAAGCATCGCTACGGGTGAGAAGGTCTCATCGTAGTCAACTCCTTGAACTTGTGAAAAACCCTTTGCCACAAGTCGAGCTTTATAGACGGTGACATTACCGTCCGCGTCCGTCTTCCTCTTAAAGATCCATTTGTTCTGAATGGCCTTACGCCCTTCAGGTAATACTTCCAAAGTCCATACTTTGTTTTCATACATGGATCCCATCTCGGATTTCATGGCCTCTAACCACTTCTCGGAATCCGGGCTCATCATCGCTTCTCCATAGCTCGTAGGTTCATCGTTGTCTAACAACATGATGTCTAAGACAGGGTTGCCGTACCACTCAGGAGCAGTACGCGTCCTTGTCGACCTACGAGGTTCGATAGCAACTTGATCCAAAGCTTCATGATCATCATCATTAACTTCCTCTTCAGCTAATGTAGGCTCCACAGAAACAACTTTCTGCGCTGCGCTACTCTCAGGTTGAAGTAAAGGTTCAACAACCTCATCAAGTTCTATCTTCCTCCCACTCAATTCTTTCGAGAGAAACTCTTTCTCAAGAAATGTTCCGTTTTTAGCGACAAACACTTTGCCCTCGGATCTGAGGTAGAAGGTATACCCAATTGTCTCTTTTGGGTATCCTATGAAGACGCATTTCTCCGCTTTGGGTTCCAGCTTTTCAGGCTGAAGCTTTTTGACATAAGCATCACATCCCCAAACTTTAAGAAACGACAGCTTTGGCTTCTTGTCAAACCAAAGTTCATATGGCGTCGTCTCAACGGATTTCGATGGTGCCCTATTTAAAGTGAATGCAGCTGTCTCTAATGCATAACCCCAAAACGATAGTGGCAAATCGGCAAGAGACATCATAGATCGCACCATATCTAATAAGGTTCGATTACGACGTTCGGACACACCATTACGCTGTGGTGTTCCAGGCGGTGTCAATTGTGAAACAATTCCACACTGTCTTAAGTGACTGCCAAACTCATAACTCAGATATTCTCCTCCTCGATCAGATCGTAGGAATTTAATCTTCTTGTTACGATGATTCTCAACTTCACTCTGAAATTGTTTGAACTTTTCAAATGTTTCAGACTTGTGTTTCATTAAGTAAATATACCCATATCTACTTAAGTCATCAGTGAAGGTGAGAAAGTAACGATAACCACCGCGCGCCTCAATGCTCATCGGACCGCACACATCAGTATGTATGATTTCCAACAAGTCACTTGCCCGTTCCATTGTTCCAGAGAACGGCGTTTTAGTCATCTTGCCCATGAGGCATGGCTCACATGTGTCAAGTGATTCAAAATCAAGTGACTCCAAAAGTCCATCAGCATGGAGCTTCCTCATGCGTTTAACGCCAATATGACCTAAACGGCAGTGCCACAAGAAAGTGGTATTATCATTATCAATTCTACATCTTTTGGCATCAATGTTATGAACATGTGTATCATTACTATCGAGATTCAATAAGAATAAACCCCTCACATTGGGTGCATGACCATAAAAGATATTACTCATATAAATAGAACAACCATTATTCTCTGATTTAAATGAGTAACCGTCTCGCAATAAACAAGATCCAGATATAATGTTCATGCTTAACGCAGGCACCAAATAACACTTATTTAGGTTCATCACTAATCCCGACGGTAATCGAAGAGCGAGCGTGCCGACGGCGATCACATCAACCTTGGAACCATTTCCCACGCGCATCGTCACTTCGTCCTTTGCCAGCCTCCGTCTATTCCGCAGTTCCTGTTTTGAGTTGCAAATATGAGCAACCGCACCGGTATCAAATACCCAGGCACTACAACGAGAGTTGGTAAGGTACACATCAATAACATGTATATCATATATACCTTGTTTGTTGTTGGCCGCCTTCTTGTCAGCCAAATACTTGGGGCAGTTCCGCTTCCAGTGTCCAGCTCCCTTGCAATGAAAACACACAGTTTCTGGTTTGGGTCCAGCCTTGGGTTTCTTCACGAGAGGAGCAACTGCTTTGCCACTCTGCTTGGAGTTACCCTTCTTACCCTTGCCATTTTTCTTGAAACTAGTGGTTTTATTGACCATCAACACTTGATGCTCCTTCTGAATTTCAGACTCAGCGGCTTTCAGCATCGCAAACAGCTCGGCGACTGACTTGTTCATCCCGTGCATGTTATAGTTCAACACGAAGCTCTTGTAGCTAGGTGGCAATGATTGAAGAACTCTGTCAGTGATAGCCTCTGGCGGAAGGGGCATCCCTAACTCAGCCAGACGGGTGGAGTACCCAGACATTCTGAGCACGTGATCACTGATAGACCCGTTCTCCTCCATCTTGCAAGCATAGAACTTATCGGAGATCTCATATCTCTCGATCCGGGCATTCTTCTGAAAGATAAACTTCAACTCCTGGAACATCTCATATGCTCCATGACGTTCAAAACGTCTTTGAAGTCCCGGTTCTAAGCCATACAACATTGCACATTGAACTATTGAGTAATCATCAGAACGAGCCTGCCAGGCGTTCACAACGTCTAGAGACTCAACTGGAGCGGGTGGATCACCAAGCGGTGCATCAAGGACATAAGCCTTCTGGGAAGCCGTAAGGATAATCCTTAGATTACGGGCCCAGTCCACAAAGTTACTTCCATCATCTTTCAACTTAGCTTTCTCTAGGAACGCATTAAAATTCAGGGGTGCTACTGCGCGAGCCATGATCTACAACATAAATATAGCAAAGACAACTTAGACTATTGTTCTTAGATAATGAGTTTAGTTAATCATATTACTTAAAAAACTCCCACTCAAATTGACATCCCTCCGATCATTTGAGTGTAACATGATCCAAATCCACCAACTCAAGTCCGATCATCACGTGAGTTGAGGTGGTTTCAATGGTGAACATCTTCATGTTGATCATATCTACTATATGACTCATGTTCGACCTTTCGGTCTCTTGTGTTCCGAGGCCATGTCTGTACATGCTAGGCTCGTCAAGTTTAACCCGAGTGTTCCGCACGTGCAACATGGCTTGCACCCGTTGTATGCGAACGTAGAGTCTATCACACCCGATCATCACGGCGTGTCTCGAAACGACGAACTTTCGCAACGGTGCACACTTGGGGAGAACACAATTTATCTTGAAATTTAAGTGAGGGATCACCTTATAATGCTACCGTCGTCCTAAGCAAAATAAGATGCATAAAAGGATTAACATCACATGCAAATCATAAGTGACATGATATGGCCATGAACTTGTGCTTTTGATCTCCATCTCCAAAGCACCGGCATGATCTCCATCGTCACCGGCATGACACCATGATCTCCATCATCTTGATCTCCATCAACGTGTCACCATAAGGTTGTCGCGCCGACTGTTGCTTCCACGACTATTGCTAACGTTTAGCGATAAAGTAAAGCATTACATAGCGCTTAATGATTGACACGCAGGTCATACAATAATTAAAGACAACTCTATGGCTCCTGCCAGTTGCCGTACTCATCGACATGCAAGTCGTGATATTCTATACAACACATGATCATCTCATACATCACATATATCTCATCATGTAATTGGCCATATCACATCACAACATACCCTGCAAAAACAAGTTAGACGTCCTCTAATTGTTGTTGCAAATTTTACGTGGCTGCTACGGGTTTGCAAGAACCGTTCTTACCTACGCAAAACCACAACGTGGTGTAGTGATTGCTTTTTGATCTTCTAAAAGAACCCTCTTCATTGAACCGATTCAACTAAAGTGAGAGAGACAGACACCCGCCAGTCACCTTTATGCAACAAGTGCACGCAGCGGTAAAACCAGTCTCGCGTAAGCGTACGCGTAATGTCGGTCCGGGCCGCTTCATCTCACAATACCGCTGAATCAAGTATCAACTAGTAACGGCAAGCAATATGTATACACCCACGCCCACAACTTGTTTGTGTTTCTACTCGAGATCTCATCTACGCATAGACCTAGCTCATGATGCCACTGTTGGGGAACGTTGCATGGGAAACAAAAATTTTCCTACGCACACACAAGATCTATCCATGGTGATGAGCATCTACGAGAGGGAGAGTGAATCTACATACCCTTGTAGATCGCTAAGCGGAAGCGTTAATAAACGCGGTTGATGTAGTCGAACGTCTTCGCGATCCAAATCGCCGAGCGTCCCGCGATCCAATCACGATCCTTCCGATCTAGTGCCGAACGGATGGCACCTCCGCGTTCAACACACGTACGGCTTGATGACGCCTTCACCTCCTCGATCCAGCGAGCGATGGTGAAGTAGTGGTTGAGTTCCAGCAGCACGACGGCGTGGTGATGGTGGTGAGGAACAATCTCTGCAGGGCTTCGCCAAGCACTACGGAGATTATGACGGAGGAACTAGAGGGTTAGGGTTGCCGCACACGGCTTGGGGAAATCTTGATGTGTCCCGTGTGCTAGCCCTGCCCCTCTATTTATATGTTGAGCCTTGGGGTCTAAACTTGGAGCAAAAGCCTCCTCCAGGTCGGTTTTGCCCGCACAAGGTCGGTTTGGCCCGCAGGGAAAGAGTCCAACTCGGATCCTTGCCGAACCACGCACAGCCGCGCACAAGCGGTAGTACCGCTTCACACAAGCGGTAGTACCGCTTGGGCGGTAGTACCGCTTCACACAAGCGGTAGTACCGCTCGGGCGGTAGTACCGCTTCACCAAGCGGTAGTACCGCTTCACCAAGCGGTAGTACCGCTTACGCGGCAGCAAAACTACTTTTTGCACTTTCCAATACCTCGTGGGCTTTATCCCTTTGGCCCATATAAAGTGTTGCTGCACCCGAACACTTCGGTAAACATCCGGAACCCCTTCCGGTGAACTCTGGAACTCTTCCGGAGATTGAAACACTATTATCACATATATCAATCTTTACCTCCGGACTATTCCGGAGATCCTCGTCATGTCCGGGATCTTATCCGGGACTCCGAACAACTTTCGGTCACCAACATAATAACTCAATTATACTAATCGTCACCAAACGTTAAGTGTGTAGACCCTGCGGGTTCGAGAACTATGTAGACATGACCGAGACACCTCTACGGCCAATAACCAATAGCGGGACCTGGATGCCCATATTGGCTCCTACATATTCTACGAAGATTTTTATCGGTTGAACCTCTATGTCAAGGATTCAGTTAATCCCGTATGCTGTTCCCTTTGTTCTTCGGTATGTTACTTGCCCGAGATTCGATCGTCGGTATCTCTATACCTAGTTCAATCTCGTTACCGGCAAGTCTCTTTACTCGTTCCGTAATACAAGATCCTGTGGCTAACTCTTTAGTCACTTTGCTTGCAAGGCTCAATGTGATGTTGTATTACCGAGTGGGCCCTGAGATACCTCTCCGTCACACGGAGTAACAAATCCCAGTCTTGATCCATGCCAACCCAACAGACACCCTCGGAGATACCTGTAGAGCACCTTTATAGTCACCCAGTTACGTTGCGACGTTTGATACACACAAGGTATTCCTCCGGTGTCAGTGAGTTGCATGATCTCATGGTCAAAGGAACAGATACTTGACATGCAGAAAACAATAGCAATAAACTGACACGATCAAATGCTACGTTTACAGTTTGGGTCTTGTCCATCACATCATTCTCCTAATGATGTGATCCCGTTATCAAATGACATCTCATGTCAATGGCTAGGAAACCTTAATCATCTTTGATCAACGAGCTAGTCAACTAGAGGCTTACTAGGGACACAGTGTTGTCTATGTACCCACACATGTATTTGAGTTTCCAATCAATACAATTATAGCATGGATAATAAACGATTATCATGAACAAGGAAATATAATAATAACCAATTTATTATTGCCTCTAGGGCATATTTCCAACAGGTGTATATATGTTGGTGGACACTCTCTCACAGTAATAGTTCAACCGTCGGTGATGGACGCCCCCCTCTTCTCTTCTTGCGCATTATACCGACGAATATATCACAAAGAAGAGAAGAAGAGGAGGCGCCCCCCACGACAACAGTCGGGATGCCTCCATCAAGAACACACATGGAAGTCACACAAGGAACAACGACAGACCGAAAGTCACACATGCATTATACCGATAAAATATCACTAATACATTTATAATGAACTCGAGTATAATATCACTAATACATCATCTCGAATAATCCAGTTAATGCATCATCAAATATTAACTAATACATCTCGAATATTATCATATAAGATCACTAATACAGATCGAATACTATCGAATAATCTAAGTCACTAGCGGTTCCTGAGTCGCGGGTGGTGGACACCCAAAGATAAGGAACCATCACGGGATCATAACTCGGGTGAGATCCCTGAAGAATCTGCCAGGTATTGTTGAACCTGGCATCCAACGCCGCCATGTAGCGACGGACGTGCTCGTCCTCCTCCCTGACACGGTGACGTACCACCTCCGCGGGGGCCCGCTCCCTCTGCACCGAAAGTGGCCCACGTGACCGCCACCAAAGAAGCTCCGGGTCGACGACAAGACCAGGATTCCTCACCAAGCTCCGAGCCCGGGAAGGTAGCACCTCCCAGTGCCAGCCCGGCGGAGCCCAGTCCCGAACATTGCGCTTCTCAAGGATGTCGACGCCGACTCGACGACGACGAGGATGCGGGCCAGGCATCGTCGACGTCGAGACAAATTCCTATGAGAACATTTTCTTATCGTTTAATCACTAATTTTTTCAAAACCCAAGAATTTTTCTCTAATCTAACATACACATACTAATTTTTCCTAGGACTCCTAATTAACTAAAACATAAAACAACTAAAACATAAAAAGCATCATAAACAAAATGATCTAACAATATCAATCTACTTATCCATCTACTACAATTTTCTTAACACATTGTTTAATGAAAAAATGTTGCATACCAACCACAAAAATTTTCATAACACTAAAAAGATGTTCTAACAATTAGAAAATATTTGCACGTTTTTAAACAATATATGTGTGTGTGTGTGTGTGTGTGTGTGTGTGTGTGTGTGTGTGTGTTTGTGGCACCGGCGGGGCTCCTACGTCGGAGATGGACGGGGCGGCGGGGCTCCTACGCCGGAGATGGATGGGGCGGCGGCTCTCGGGCATCTCCGGTGGTGGCTCTAGGTGGGGGATGGGCTTGGGGAGGGGCGGCCATGCATGGCGGCAATGGCGGACGGGGAGGGGCGGCCATGCATGGCGGCAATGGCGGACGGGGAGGGGCGGCCATGCATGGCGGCAATGGCGGATGGGGAGGGGCGGCCATGCATGGCGGCAATGGCGGACGGGGAGGGGGGCTTCAGGAGGAGAGGGAGGAGAGTGGCTCACAGCGGTCTCAGGGCAGGGGCGGCGTCGGGGTAGCCTGGCAGCGTCGGGGCAGGGGCGGTGTCGGGGGGCAGAATGGGAGAGGTTGGGGAAGAAACGGCAAAGTCCTGCATATATAGAGGGACTCTTTAGTCCCGGGTCGAGGCTCCAACCGGGACTACAGACCTTTAGTCCCGGTTGGTGGCTCCAACCGGGACTAAAGGTCTTCCCTTTAGTCCCGGTTGGTGCTACCAACCGGGACTAATGGCCCATCTTTTCGGCGGCCCAACTTCTGCGCGGGAAGGGACCTTTAGTCCCGGTTGGTAGCACCAACCGGGACTAAAGTTGTATTTTCTCTTTTTTGTTTTGTTTTGTCTTTCTAATTTCTGTTTTTATATTTGGAATAACTTTTAAAATATTTATAGTTTTTTAATGAATCTTTTTGCTTTAGGTCAAAACAATTACAAACTCTCTGTTAGTGCCAGTAGTTTTCAAATTTAAATAGTTTAAATTTGAATTCATTTGAAATTTGTGTGAAACAGTAATTTGTGAATAACTTTAGATTAAAAATAGATTTTTGAGTGATTGTTTTTCCTGTTGTTTAATATTAGTATGTTTTATCATTATGTTAAAGTTGAGAATTTTTAGGATAATATAAATAGGTGTTTTAATCAAAATCAGATTCTGTTTAACTCTTTTAGTTTTATACCTTCATTTGTTTTAATCAAAATCACCCAACTGAACTCTGAAAAGGTTGAAACTTGGCATGGTATCATCATTTCACCCACATAGCATGTGCTAAAAAGTTGAGAGCGTTACGGCAAAAACTGGATGCACTTCGTGTACAAAATGTACAATCTCCTTCGAAGTATCTGGGTTTCGGACGAAAACTCGTCTGTTACAAAAAGATTTCAAAAAATTTAAACTTATTTCAACTCCAGACTTTTTGTGCATTCAATATGAACCATTAGAAGCCACATACTAAAATTTCAACCCTATCTAACTTCATTTGCTATTTTTCATGCATTTAATGATTTGTTTTGAGCTAAATGACCCTGAAATTAAAAAGCACCACAAATGAACTCTGAAATGGTTGAAACTTGGCATGGTATCATCATTTCACCCACATAGCATGTGCTAAAAAATTGAGAGGGTTACAAAAAAAACTGGATGCACTTCGTGTACAAAATGGACAATCTCCTTCGAAGTATCGGGGTTTCGGACGAAAACTCGTCTGTTACAAAAGGATTTCAATTTTTTTTAACTTATTTCAACTCCAAACTTTTTGTGCATTCAATATGAACTATTAGAAGCCACATACTAAAATTTCAACCCTATCTAATTTCATTTGCTATTTTTCATGCATTTAATGATTTGTTTTGAGCTAAATGACCCTGAAATTAAAAAGCACCACAAATGAACTCTGAAAAGGTTGAAACTTGACATGGTACCATCATTTCACCCACATAGCAAGTGGTAAAAAGTTGAGAGGGTTACAACAAAAGCTGGATGCACTTCGTGTACAAACTGAACCATCCCGGCTACTCACTAGAGAAGAAAAGTGATGACGGTGCAGCGAGTCACATCCCAGAGTGGGATCTTGGGGTATAAAACTTTTTCTTCGCGTATGTCCCTTGCTTATTGTGCCGTAACCATGGACAATCTTCATCATTTAACATGATGCTTGGGTCAGTCTTCACTGTGAATGGAGGAATTTCATCAAACTTTTCACAATCTCTTGACATGTTTGTCTTGTCCTCCACTCCCACGATGTTTCTTTTCCCAGAAAGAACTACGTGGCGCTTTGGCTCATCGTATGATGTATCCGCTTTCTTATCTTTCCTTTTTTCGGTTTGGTAGACATGTCCTTCACATAGAAAACTTGCGCCACATCATTGGCTAGAACGAATGGTTCGTCTGTGTGCCCAAGATTGTTGAGATCCACTGTTATCATTACGTACTGCGGGTCTACCATTACCCCTCCTCCAGTTAGATTGGCCCATTTGCACCAGAACAAAGGGACCTTCAAATCACCTCCATAGTCAAGTTCCCATATCTCCTCTATGTAACCATAATATGTGCTCTTTTCCTTGGTGTTTCCCGCATCGTCAAAGCGGACACCACTGTTTTGGTGGGTGCTCTTTTTATCTTGGGCGATCGTGTAAAATGTCAGGAAAATAGTCAACACAAAACTCAATAACCTCCTCTGTTTCATGGCCCTTGGAAATGCTTCCTTCTGGACTAGCACGGTTACGAACATATTTCTTTAAGACTCCCATGAACCTCTCAAAGGGGAACATATTGTGTAGAAATACAGGACCCAGAATGGCAATCTCTTCGACTAGGTGAACAAGGACGTGCGTCATAATATTAAAGAAGGATGGTGGGAACACCAACTCGAAACTGACAAGACATTGGACCAAATCATTCTGTAAGCTTGGTAGGATTTCCGGATCGATTACCTTCTGAGAAATTGCATTGAGGAATGAACATAGCTTCACAATGGCTAATCGAACATTTTCTAGTAGAAGCCCCCTCAACGCAACCGGAAGCAATTGCGTCATGATCACGTGGCAGTCATGAGACTTTAGGTTCTGAAATTTTTTCTCCGCCATATTTATTATGTTGGGGAACGTTGCATGGGAAAGAAAAATTTTCCTACGCACACGCAAGATCTGTCCATGGTGATGAGCATCTATGAGAGGGAGAGTGGATCTACATACCCTTGTAGATCGCTAAGCGGGAAGCGTTAAGAAACACAGTTGATGTAGTCGAACGTCTTCGCGATCCAAATCGCCGAGCGTCCCGCGATCCCATCACGATCCATCTCGCCATCCCATCACGATCCGTCCCGCGATCCCATCATGATCCGTCCCGCGATCCTGATCACGGTCCTTCCGATCTAGCGCCAAACGGACAGCACCTCTGCGTTCAGCACACGTACAGCTCGATGACGATCTCCGCCTTCTTGATCCAGCAAGAGGGGGCGGAGAGGTAGATGAGTTCTCCAGCAGCGCGACGGCGTGGCGGCGATGGTGGTGGAACTATTCCGGCAGGGCTTCGCCTAAGCACCGCCGAACTAGACTAAAGGAGAAAACGATCTAGAGGAAGTAGAGGGAGCACGTGGCAATTAGGGTTAGCTCTCCCCTCTAAATCCTCTAGTATATATAGGAGGGAGGGAGGGGAGGAGGCAGCCTCAAACCCTCATGGTTTGGCCGAAATTGGAGGTGGAGGAGTCCTACTCCAATCCTACTAGGAGTAGGATTCCTCCTCTCCATTTGGAAACCCTTTCCACCTTTCCACCTTTGGGTTTTTCCCACCCCTAGCCGCATGGGCCTTAGTGGGGGGGGGGGGGTTCGGCCAGCCCACTAGGGGCTGGCTTGAATCCTCCCACAGCCCATGAGGCCCTTTGGGTCGAGACACCCCTCCCGATGGTCCCCGGTACCCCTCCCAGCACTCCCGGTACACTACCGAAATACCCGAAACTTTTCCGGTGACCAAAAAGGGACTTCCTATATATCAATCTTTACCTCCGGACCATTCCGGAGCTCCTCGTGACATCCGGGATCTCATCCGGGACTCCGAACAACCTTATGTCACCACCATACATAACTCTATACTACCGAAACGTCACTGAACCTTAAGTGTGCAGACCCTGCGAGTTCGAGAACTATGTAGACATGACCGAGACACCTCTATGGCCAATAACCAATAGCGGGACCTGGATGCCCATATTGTTTCCCACATATTCTATGAAGATCTTTATCGGTTGAACCTCTATGTCAAGGATTCAGTTAATCCCGTATGTTGTTCCCTTTGTTCTTCGGTATGTTACTTGCCCGAGATTCGAACGTTGGTATCTCTATACCTAGTTCAATCTTGTTACCGGCAAGTCTCTTTACTCGTTCCGTAATACAAGATCCCGTGGCTAACACTTTAGTCACATTGCTTGCAAGGCTTGTTGTGATGTTGTATTACCGAGTGGGCCCTGAGATACCTCTCCGTCATACGAAGCAACAAATCCCAGTCTTGATCCATGCCAACTCCACAGACACCCTCGGAGATACCTGTAGAGCATCTTTATAGTCACCCAATTACGTTGTGACATTTGATACACACAAGGTATTCCTCCGGTGTCAGTGAGTTGCATGATCTCATGGTCATAGGAACAGATACTTGACATGCAGAAAACTATAGCAATAAACTGACACGATCATATGCTATATTTATAGTTTGGGTCTTGTCCATCACATCATTCTCCTAATGATGTGATCCCGTTATCAAATGACATCTCATGTCTATGGCTAGGAAACCTTCACCATCTTTGATCAACGAGCCAGTTTAACTAGAGGCTTATTAGGGACACATTGTTTGTCTATGTACCCACACATGTAATTGAGTTTCCAATCAATACAATTATAGCATGGATAATAAACGATTATCATGAACAAGGAAATATGATAATAACTAAATTATTATTGCCTCTAGGGCATATTTCCAACAGTCTCCCACTTGCACTAGAGTCAATAATCTAGTTCACATCACCATGTGATTTACATTGCTATGAATCTAACACCCAATGAGTTCTGGGGTTCGATCATGCTTTGCATGTGAGAGAGGTCTTTAGTCAACGGTCTGCAACATTCAGATCCGTGTGTTCTTTGCAAATCTATATGTCATACTGCAGATGCTACCACGCTCCACTTGGAGCTATTTCAAATGGTTGCTCCACTATACGTATCCTGACTGCTACTCAGAGTCGCCCGGATAGGTGTCAAAGCTTGCATCGACGTAACCCTTTACGACGAACTCTTTATCACCTCCATAATCGAGAAATATTTCCTTAGTCCTCTAGTTACTAAGGATAATCTTGACCGCTGTCCAGTGATCCACTCCTGGACCACTCTTGTACCCCTTGACAGACTCATGGCAAGGCACACACTAGGTGCGGTACACAGCATGGCATACTATACAGAGCCTATGGATAAGGCATAGGGGACGACCTTCGTCCTTTCTCTTTCTTCTGTCGTGGTCGAGCTTTGAGTCTCACTCAACTCCACACCTTACAATTCAGGCAAGAACTCTTTCTTTGACTGATCCATTTTGAACTCTTTCAAAATCTTGTCAAGGTATGTACTCATTGAAAGTTTTACCAAACGTCTAGATCTATCTCTATAGATCCTGACGCCCAACATTTAAGTAGCTTCATTCCAGGTTTTCCTTTGAAAAACTCCTTTTCAAACAACCCTTTATGCTTTCCAGAAATTCTACATCATTTCTGATCAACAATATGTCATCCACATATACTTATCAGAAATTCTATAGTGCCCCCACTCACTTTATTGTAAATACAAGTTTCTCATAAACTTTGTATAGACTCAAAAACTTTGATCACCTCATCAAAGCGCATATTCCAACTCCGAGATGCTTGCTCCAGTCCATAGAAGGATTGCTGGAGCTTGCATACATTTTAGCATCCTTAGGACTGACAAAACCTTCTAGTTGTATCACATACAACCTTTCCTCACGGAAACCGTTAAGGAAACTCTGTTTTGACATCCATCTGCCAGATTTCATAATCGAAAAATGCAGCAACTGCTAACATAATTCCAACAGACTTTAGCATCGCTACGGGTGAGAAAGTCTCATCGTAGTCAAATCCTTGAACTTGTGAAAAACCCTTTTCCACAAGTCGAGCTTTATAGACGGTGACATTACCGTCCGCGTCCGTCTTCATTTTGAAGATCCATTTGTTCTGAATGGCCTTTCGCCCTTCAGGTAATACTTCCAAAGCCCATACTTTGTTTTCTTACATGGATCCCATCTCGGATTTCATGGCCTCTAACCATTTCTCGGAATCCAGGCCCATCATCGCTTCTCCATAGCTCGTAGGTTCATCGTTGTCCAACAACATGACCTCTAAGACAGGGTTACCGTACCACTCAGGAGCAGTACGCGTCCTTGTCGACCTACGAGGTTCGATAGTAACTTGATCCGAAGCTTCATGATCATCATCATTAACTTCCTCTTCAACTAACGTAGGCTCCACAGAAACAACTTTCTGCGCTGCGCTACTCTCTGGTTGAAACAAAGGTTCAACAACCTCATCAAGTTCTATCTTCCTCCCACTCAATTCTTTCGAGAGAAACTCTTTCTCGAGAAAGGACCCGTTTTAGCAACAAACACTTTGTGCTTGGATCTAAGATAGAAGGTTTACCCAACTGTTATGTTAGGGTATTCTATGAAGATGCATTTGTCCGCTTTGGGTTCGAGCTCATTAGGTGAAAACCCTTTTTCACATAAGCGTCGCAGCCCCAAACATTAAGAAATGACAGCTTAGGTTTCCGCCAAACCAAAATTCATACGATGTCATCTCAACGGATTTAGATGGTGCCCCTTTTAAAGTGAATGTAGTTGTCTCCAATGCATAACCCCAAAACGATAGTGGCAAATCGATAAGAGACATCATAGTACGCACCATATCCAATAGAGCACGACTACGACGTTTGGACACACCATCACACTATGGTGTTCCAGGTGGCGTGAGTTGTGAAACAACTTCCACATTGTCTTAAGTTGTATACCAAACTCGTAACTCAGATATTCTCCTCCACGATCATATCGTAGACATTTTATGTTCTTGTCACGATGATCTCAAACTTCACTCTGAATTTGTTTGAACTTTTCAAACATTTCAGACTTGTGTTTCATTAAGTAAATATCCCCATATCTACTCAAATTATCAGTGAAGGTAGGAAAATAACGATATCCACCGCACACTACAACACTCATTGGTCCGAATACATCAACATGTATCATTTCCAATAAGTCACTTCCCCGCTTCATCATACTGGAAAACGGGGTCTTAGTCATCTTGCCCATGAGGCATGGTCCGCATGTCTCAACCGATTCGAAATCGAATGAGTCCAAAGATCCACCAGCATGGAGTTTCTTCATGCGCTTTACACCAATATGACATTTAGCGGCAGTGCCACAAGTATGTGGTACTATCATTATCAACTTTGTATCTTTTGGCATCAATATTATGAACATGTGTATCTCTACGATCAAGATTCAATAAACCATTCTCATTGGGTGCATGACCATTAAAGGTATTATTCATGTAAACAGAATATACATTATTCTCTAATTTAAATGAATAACCGTATTGCAATAAACATGATCTAATCACGTTCATGCTTAACGCAAACACCAAATAACATTTATTTAGGTTCATCACTAATCCCGAAGGTAGAGAGAGCGTGCGATGGTGATCACATCAACCTTTGAAACACTTCCAACACTCATCGTCACCTCACCCTTATCTAGTCTCCTTTTATTCCGTAGCTTTTATTTCGAGTTACTAACATTTAGCAACCGAACCGTTATCCAATACCCAGGTGCTACTAGGAGCACTAGTAAGGTACACATCAATAACACGTATATCAAATATTCTTCTGTCGACGTTGCCAGCCTTCTTATCTACCAAGTATCCAAGGGTGTTCCGCTTCAGCAACTGTTCTCCTCATAATAGAAGCACTTAGTCTCGGATTTGGGTTCAACCTTGGGTTTCTTTACTGGAGCAACAACTGTCTTGCCATCCATGAAGTATCCCTCCTTGCCCTTGCCCTTCTCGAAACTAGTGGTTTTACTAACTATCAACACTTGATGCTCCTTCTTGATTTCTACCTTCGCGGTGTCAAACATCGCGAATAGATCAGGGATCATTATTTCCATCCCTGGCATTTTATAGTTCATCACGAAGCTCTAGTAGCTTAGTGACAGTGACTTGGAGAACTATATCAATTACTATCTTATCTGGAAAATCAACTCCCACTCGATTCAAGCGATTGTAGCACCCAGACAATCTGAGCACATGCTCAACGATTGAGCTATTCTCCTTCATCTTGCAGGCAAAGAATCTTGTTGGAGGTCTCATACCTCTCAACACGGGGACGAGCCTGAGATCCCAATTTCAGCTCTTAGAACATCTCATATGTTCCGTGACGTTCAAAACGTTTTGGAGCCTCAATTCTAAGCCGTAATGCATGATGCACTGAACTATCAAGTAGTCATCAAAACGTGCCTGTCAGATGTTCACAACATCTACAGACGACGCCAGAGGGGGTGGCGCACCGAGCGGTGCATTAAGGACATAAGCCTTCTGTGCAGCAATGAGGACAATCCTCAGATCACGGACCTAGTCCGCATTATTGCTACCATCATCTTTCAACTCTATTTCTCTAGGAACATATAAAAAATTCAAGGGAGCTACAGCGTGAGCTAGTAATCTACAACATAATTTGCAAAGACATTTTGACTATGTTCATGATAATGAGTTTAGTTAATCATATTGCTTAAAAACTCCCACTCAAATTGACACCAATCCGGTAATTCGAGTGTCACATGATCCAAATCCACCAACTCAAGTCCGATCATTACGTGAGTTGAGGTGGTTTCAATGGTGAACATCTTCATGTTGATCATATCTACTATATGACTCATGTTCGACCTTTCGGTCTCTTGTGTTCCGAGGCCATGTATGTACATGCTAGGCTCGTCAAGTTTAACCCGAGTGTTCCACACGTGCAACACTGGCTTGCACCCGTTGTATGTTAACGTAGAGTCTATCACACCCGATCATCACGTGGTGTCTCGAAATGACGAACTTTCGCAACGGTGCACACTCGGGGAGAACACAATTTTATCTTGAAATTTTAGTGAGGGATCACCTTATAATGCTACCGTCGTTCTAAGCAAAATAAGATGCATAAAAGGATTAACATCACATGCAAATCATAAGTGACATGATATGGCCATGAACTTGTGCTTTTGATCTCCATCTCCAAAGCACCGGCATGATCTCCATCGTCACCGGCATGACACCATGATCTCCATCAATGTGTCGCCATGAGGTTGTCGCGCCGACTGTTGCTTCCATGACTATTGCTAACTCATAGCGATAAAGTAAATCAAAACGGCGAAAATAATTAAAGACAACCCTATGGCTCCTGCCGGTTGCCGTACTCATCGACATGCAAGTCGTGATATTCTATACAATACATGATCATCTCATACATCACATATATCTCATCATGTAATTGGCCATATCACATCACAACATACCCTGCAAAAACAAGTTAGACATCCTCTAATTGTTGTTGCAAGTTTTAGGTGGCTGCTACGGGTATCTAGCAAGAACAATTCTTACCTACGCAAAAACCACAACGGTGATACAAAAATTGCTATTCAACCTTCTCAAGGACCGCCTTTGTCTAATCCGATCTGACTAAAGTGGGAGAAACAGACACCCGCCAGCCATCTTTATATAATGAAGTTACATGTCAGTTGATGGAACCGGTCTCTCGTAAGCGTACGAGTAATGTTGGTCCGGGCCGCTTCATCCCACGATACCGCCGAAACAAGAAAAGACCAAGGGAGGAAGCAATCCGAATATCAACGCCCACAAACTCCTTTGTGTTCTACTCGAGATCTCATCTACACATAGACCTAGCTCAGATGCCACTGTTGGGGAACGTTGCATGGGAAACAAAATTTTTCCTACGCACATGCAAGTTCTGTCCATGGTGATGAGCATCTACGAAAGGGAGAGTGGATCTACATACCCTTGTAGATCGCTAAGCGGGAAGCGTTAAGAAACGCGGTTGATGTAGTCGAACGTCTTCGCGATCCAAATCGCCGAGCGTCCCGCGATCCCATCACGATCCATCTCGCGATCGCATCATGATCTGTCCCGCGATCCCATCACGATCCGTCCCGCGATCCTGATCACTGTCCTTCCGATCTAGTGCCGAACGGACGGCACCTCCGCGTTCAACACACGTACAGCTCGATGACGATCTCCGCCTTCTTGATCCAGCAAGAGGGGGCGGAGAGGTGGATGAGTTCTCCGGCAGCGCGACGGCGTGGCGGCGATGGTGGTGGAACTATTCCGGCAGGGCTTCGCCTAAGCACCGCCGAACTAGAATAAAGGAGAAAACGATCTAGAGGAAGTAGAGGGAGCACGTGGCAATTAGGGTTAGCTCTCCCCCCTAAATCCTCTAGTATATATAGGAGGGAGGGAGGGGAGGAGGCAGCCTCAAACCCTCATGGTTTGGCCGAAATTGGAGGTGGAGGAGTCCTACTCCAATCCGACTAGGAGTAGGATTCCTCCTCTCCATTTGGAAACCCTTTCCACCTTTCCACCTTTGGGTTTTTCCCACCCCTAGCCGCATGGGCCTTAGTTGGGGGGGGGGGGGGTTCGGCCAGCCCACTAGGGGCTGGCTTGACTCCTCCCACAGCCCATGAGGCCCTTTGGGTCGAGACACCCCTCCCGATGGTCCCCGGTACCCCTCCCAGCACTCCCGGTACACTACCGAAATACCCGAAACTTTTCCGGTGACCAAAAAGGGACTTCCTATATATCAATCTTTATCTCCGGACCATTCCGGAGCTCCTCGTGACATCCGGGATCTCATCCGAGACTCCTAACAACCTTATGTCACCACCATACATAACTCTATACTACCGAAACGTCACTGAACCTTAAGTGTGCAGACCCTGCGGGTTCGAGAACTATGTAGACATGATCGAGACACCTCTACGGCCAATAACCAATAGCAGGACCTGGATACCCATATTGGTTCCCACATATTCTATGAAGATCTTTATCGGTTGAACCTCTATGTCAAGGATTCAGTTAATCCAGTATGTTGTTCCCTTTGTTCTTCGGTATGTTACTTGCCCGAGATTCGATCGTTGGTATCTCTATACCTAGTTCAATCTTGTTACCGGCAAGTCTCTTTACTCGTTCCGTAATACAAGATCCCGTGGCTAACACTTTAGTCACATTGCTTGCAAGGCTTGTTGTGATGTTGTATTACCGAGTGGGCCCTGAGATACCTCTCCGTCATACGAAGCAACAAATCCCAGTCTTGATCCATGCCAACTCCACAGACACCCTCGGAGATACCTGTAGAGCATCTTTATAGTCACCCAGTTACGTTGTGACGTTTGATACACACAAGGTATTCCTCCGGTGTCAGTGAGTTGCATGATCTCATGGTCATAGGAACATATACTTAACATGCAGAAAACTATAGCAATAAACTGACACGATCATATGCTATGTTTATAGTTTGGGTCTTGTCCATCACATCTTTCTCCTAATGATGTGATCCCGTTATCAAATGACATCTCATGTCTATGGCTAGGAAACCTTCACCATCTTTGATCAACGAGCCAGTTTAACTAGAGGCTTACTAGGGACACGTTGTTTGTCTATGTACCCACACATGTAATTGAGTTTCCAATCAATACAATTATAGCATGGATAATAAACGATTATCATGAACAAGGAAATATGATAATAACTAAATTATTATTGCCTCTAGGGCATATTTCCAACATATTATTCCCTTTATATTCGACGAGAAGCCAGATGGGACCTTCATACTGAGCAGGCATCCAAAGAAGATTTCCTTCTCTGCTTTGGTAAGAGCGTAGCTGGCAGGACCTTCATACTGTTCATGCATGCCGTCGTTTTCGTGCACACGTTGCTGGTCCTCCCGTGCCTCCGGTGTATCTTTTGTCTTCCCATACACGCCCAGGAATCCTAGCAGGTTCAGGCAAAGATTCTTCGTCACGTGCATCACGTCGATTGCAGAGCGGACCTCTAGGACTTTCCAATATTCTAGCTCCCAAAATATAGATTTCTTCTTCCACATGGGTGCGCGTCCCTCAGCGTCAGTCGGAACAGATTGTCCGCCAGGACCCTTTCCAAATATTACTTGTAAATCCTTGAGCATATCAAGTATGTCATCACCAGTACGGAGGACGGGCTTCTTCTGGTGATATGCCTCACCTTTGAAATGCTTGCCTTTCTTTCTTAAGGCATGCTTGGCCGTAAGAAATCGACGATGTCCCAGGTACACATTCTTCTTGCATTTGTCCAAATATGTACTTTGGGTATCATCTAAACAGTGCGTGCATTCATGGTATCCCTTGTTTGTTTGTCCTGAAAGGTTACTAAGAGCAGGCCAATCATTGATGGTTACAAAGAGCAACGCTCGCAGGTCAAATTCCTGCTGTTTGTGCTCATCCCACACACGCACACCTTTTTTTATTTCACAGCTGTAAAAGTTCATCAACTAATGGCCTTAGGTACACATCAATGTCGTTGCCGGGTTGCTTAGGGCCTTGGATGAGCACTGACATCATAATGAACTTCCGCTTCATGCACAACCAAGGAGGAAGGTTATAGATACATAGAGTCACAGGCCATGTGCTATGCTTGCTGCTCTGCTCCCCGAATGGATTAATGCCATCTGCACTTAAACCAAACCATACGTTCCTTGGGTCATCTGCAAAGTCCGGCCACTCTCTCTCGATTTTTCTCCACTGCGACCCATCATCGGGTACTCTCAACTTCCCGTCTTTCTTACGGTCTTCTTTGTGCCATCGCAACGACTTGGCATGCTCTTTGTT
The DNA here is from genome assembly GCA_039707655.1 of Elymus sibiricus. Taxonomy (NCBI): domain Eukaryota; kingdom Viridiplantae; phylum Streptophyta; class Magnoliopsida; order Poales; family Poaceae; genus Elymus; species Elymus sibiricus. The sequence continues at coordinate 39,646,486 of CM077665.1, read as the reverse complement.
TTGGAACAAACGTTTCAACCATGGTATTATAGGAGCATACCACATCACCTTGGCAGGAATCATCTTCCCGGGGCGCTCGCCCTGAACATCATCAACAGGGTCATCGCGACCGATCTTATATCGCAATGCATTGCATACCGAGCATGCATCCAAATTCTCGTACTCACCGCGGTAGAGGATGCAGTCATTAGGGCATGCATGTATCTTCTGCACCTCCAATTCTAGAGGGCAGACAACCTTCTTTGCTTCGTATGCACTGTCGGGCAATTCGTTGTCCTTTGGAAGCTTATTCTTCATTATTTTCAGCAACTTTTCAAATGCCTTGTCAGCTACACCATTCTCTGCCTTCCATTGCAGCAATTCGAGTGTGGTACCGAGCTTTGTGTTGTCATCTTCGCAATTTGGGTACAACGCTTTTTTGTGATCCTCTAACATGCGCTGCAATTCAACTTCTCCTTTTCATTTTCGCAGTTTCTCTTTGCATCAGCAATGGCCCGACCAAGATCATCAGCGGGCTCATCTGATGCCTCAGCTTCTTCTTCTTCATTTTCTTCCCCCATTGTACTACCATCATATTCAGGACACCCAGGATAGTTGTCATCATCCTCTTCTTCTTCATTCTCTTCCATTAGAGCCCCTCTTTCTCCGTGCTTGGTCCAACAATTATAGCCGGACATGAAACCGGACGTAAACAGGTGGACGTGAATCTGTTTTGAGCTAGAGTAAGTCTTATCATTCTTACACACACCACATGGACAACACATAAAACCATCCCGCTTGTTTGCCTCAGCCGCACGCAAAAAACTCTACACGCCATTAATGAACTGGGGAGAGCGTCGGTCAACGTACATCCATTGCCGGTTCATCTTCATTACACAACACCGAGAAGACCAAATTAATACAAGTTCATACATAAAGTTCATACACACTTATTCTCATAAAACAACATAAAACTATCTAGCTGAAACATTTTAAATGCAACAACAAATGCAATCAAAATCGCAACTAAGGTAAAAATTGATCCAACAACATAATGATACCAAGCCTCTTTATTAATGGCATATTTTCTAATCTTTCTAATCTTCAAGCGCATTGCATCCATCTTGATCTTGTGATCATCGACGACATCGGCAACGTACAACTCCAATTTCATCTTCTCTTCTTCAACTCTTTTCAATTTTTCTTTCAAATCCTCGTTTTCTTTTTCAACTAAATTTAACTTCTCGACAATAGGGTCGGTTGGCATTTCCGGTTCAACTACCTCCTAGATAAAAATATCTATGTCAACTTGATGGGCATAATTGTCATTAACACGAAATGCAACAAATAGTTATAAAAGAGAATATACCACATCTGAATCATAAACCGGAGGAGGGCCGACGGGCACGGATATCATAGCCATGGCACTATATATAACAACAATCATACAAGTAAGAAAACTATGCAAGTAACTCTCTAAATCATACAAATACGATTTTATTTATAAAAATGATAAGAACACAAGAAGAGGCTCACCAAGGTGGTGCCGGCGACGGGACGGTGCGGTCGATCGACGGTGGTTAGGACGGGGACGGGAAGGCACACTAAGTAAACCACACCTACACATATGCAAACTAAGGAGTTAATTTGAGCTCAAATTGCATATAAATCAAAAAAACTACCACATAATTACACCCAAACTAAAACCCACAAATCACTATATTTATAAAGCATAGCACAAGCTGATCTAGCAATAAGAGATGAAAGGACAAAGTTGCTAACCTTTGTGGACACTTGGATGGATTGGGGTGCCTCAAATCTTGACAAATCTTGGCAAAAATGGAGAGAGGAGCTCGAGCTAGGGGAAGAACAGAGAGGGGAATTCGAATGGAGAAAACAGAGAAATGGAGTCGGGCTCGACGAAGGGTTTATATAGGGAGAGCTTTAGTCCCGGTTGGTTATACAAACCGGGACTAAAGGTTCATCTATAGTCCCGGTTTGTATCACAAACCGGGACTAAAAGGGCTCGTGGGGGCCCCAGGCTGACACCAGCCTGCCACCACTCCTTTAGTCCCGGATACAAACCGGGACTATATGTCCCAAATGAACCGCTAATGGGGCCCGTACCTCCTGACAACTCCTAGCCGTTGGAACCGGGACTAATGGACACATTAGTCCCGGTCCAAAGCAAAACCGGGACTAAAGGTTGAAACGGAAGGCCTGTTTTCTACTAGTGAGATTCAAAAGTGGTACAAGGGGCAGGCGTCCAGAGTAACATCTCCCACAGAAATCCGAAGTAATCCACCCGTCCGGACTACTTGTCACGGAAATGGATAAAAATGGATGTGTCTAAAACTAAATACGTCTAAATACATCAATTTATATGACAAGTAATTCCGGACGAAAGAGTATCAAGCGCAAATGATAAATGAATGAATGTCTAGAACTTTTTTTGTTTTTCCTTTATTGGGTTTTTTCTGTTTATTTTTCAATGTTTCCTTTTTAAATAAATGTTTGGAATTTTCAAAAATTATCGCGGATTATAAAAAATAATGTGTTTTTCAAAATTGCTTGAGATTTTCAAATATTTGTTTGAAATTTCGAAAAGTATGCCCCTTTTAAAATTTGTTCACAGTTCAAATAATATTTGTGTTTAACAAAAATATTTTGGAATTTCAAAAAATGCTCTTTTTTCAAGAAAATAATAATAATTTGAACCTTGAATGACAGTAGGAGAACCTCCGACTGACTTTATATTAACACACCCAAATAATTATTCGTTACGTGATTGGGTTGGGAGTTGAGGGTACTACGCACTGGGGATTAATTGTTCATCTGATGGGAACAGATTGAATTTGTTGCTTGGTGGAATAAATTCTTAGACGAGGCCTATATTCTTTTATATTATTGTGGCTCCTTGGTGTATCCGGAAGGAGAGGAAAAATAAATATTTTAGGGAGGTGGCACCATCTCTTGATTCTTGCAAGGCCATATCCTATATATACATAAGAATTCCCCACTATCCTATTTATCTCAACATGCACACACGCCACCTCATCAAAGGTCCACCACTACATGAGAAAAAGTTTTTCATTATTAGTTGATCTCATGCACACCTTTCACCTCACCAGACATGGCACCTAATCAAAAGTCCACTCAACATGCATGACAAAAGTTTTCCATTACGTTATGCCACTTATATTCAAAATATTTTCTGACTAGACAATAATAAAGTACAATATGTAATATTTATTTTCAGCTTTAGCTCATATAATTTAATTCTATGATGGAAGCTTCATACAATCAAATCACTGAAATATATTGCAATCAATTCCCACAGTAACGTGCGGGGTATTCTCTAGTTTATAGAGTGATTCTCACTCCTACAACATAGAAGCAATCAGGGGCGCTTGTGCCCTTCATTACCTCTTCTATAGGTTGAGTCCTCAATCATTTTCCAAAATTTGTTCACAAATTCAAAAAATGTTCCTGTTTTCAAAATTTGTTCGAGATCCCCGCTATTCTATTTATCTCAACATGCACACATGCCACCTCATCAAAGGCCCACCACTACATGAGAAAAAGTTTTCCATTATTAGTTGATCTCATGCACACCTTTCACCTCACCGCACATGGCACCTAATCAAATGTCCACTCAACATGCATGACAAAAGTTTTCCATTACGTTATGCCACTTATATTCAAAATATTTTCTGACTAATATGTAATATTTATTTTTAGCTTTAGCTCATATAATTTAATTCTATGATGGAAGCTTCATACAATCAAATCACTGAAATATATTGCAATCGATTCCCGCAGTAACGTGTGGGGTATTCTCTAGTTTATAGAGTGATACTCACTTCTACAACATAGAAGCAATCAGGGGCTTGTGCCCTTCATTGCCTCTTCTGTAGGTTGAGTCCTCAATCATTTTCCAAAATTTGTTCACGAATTCAAAAAATGTTCCTGTTTTCAAAAATGTTCCTGCGCGCTGCCTCCTGCCATGGGCCACTTCCCAACCTCCCATCCATGTCGACATCGGCACCACCTCATCTTGTCGCAAGCGCACCAACGACCAACCAGTCGCCGCAAAGTCAACCGAACGCAGTGCCGCTCCATCACCATTCAGTGCGTCATCTTGGCGAAATAGTCTTTATAGCATTGCTGCACCTCCATGTCCACCGCCCGGCGCCTGGCCACCACGAGGTACACCGTCACCGAGACGACGACGGCGGCGACTGCCGCCGCTGACCCGAGCACCGCCAGCAGTATAACCAGCCACGGCGATGACGACGACGTGATATGCCCGTCCTGTTCACGCCGTGGCCCGTCGCCAACATCGTCGTCAGCGAAACTGTCCACGGTGAGCTCCCAGTCATGGACTCCCACGACGAGGTCCCGGACCGTGGAGCCGTAGAACCCCACCAGCGCGGCCTGGGCGGGAAGGCGGTCGGCGAGGTCGAGCGGCACGTCGAGGAGGAGCGCAGCTGTGTCGTTGACGGGTGGGTCGCCCGCGGCCGTGTCGGTGTCGTGGGCGTAGACAGAGAGGCGGTGCGCGGCGGCGTCGTACGTGATGCGCACGGCGAGCTGGCTGGTGTCGGCGCCGGACGACGAACGGTTGGGCGTGATGGTGACGTTCAGGCCGACGCCCGGCGGTGGCCGCGGCCCGTAGGAGCTGACCGAGCCGATCTCAACGGCGGCGATGCCGTTGGTGGCCTTCGGCACTGCAGCGGCTGCGACGGGCACGGCCGAGCCGTTCGTGTCCCCGCGGGGCCCGTGCTTGTCGTTCCTGATGTTGAGCGGCGGGAAGCTGTCGAGGAGCACCACAAACGACACGGCGTCGGCGGAGCCGCCGCCGTCCACGTCCACCATGAAGGTTGTGTTGAAGGACGCCTCCTCGCGGGCGCCGTCGTCCGGGGCGACGCGCCAGAGCGCGACGGGGCGCGAGAGGAGCACGAAGCCCTCGGACTGGTTGAACTCCCGAAAGAGCTGCGCGTCGAAGAGGAACGTGGCGGGCGACAGCATGGAGGAGTTGGTGGCCACCACGACGCCGTCCGTGGTCGCCTGGTCGTCGAACGCCGGGAAGCTGTAGTAGCTTCTGCCGGACAAGGACGAAGCCGCGGCGACGGAGAGCTGTACCAGGAGAAGCAGAAGCGGGGGAGCTTGGCGGGAGCGCGGCGCCATGCATGCATGCATCGACGTCGTCGATGTGCTAAGTAGGTGTACGCATGCAGTGGGCATGGATTCTATAGCCTGCCATATCCCATCTGTCACGTGTAGCTGTTGGTGGAGGTCGCCACCGGAGTGTCAAACTTGAGCGAGAATACTTACGTGCGTGGGTGTGTTAGGCCGTACGTACGTCAACGGCGCGAATCCAGTGCTTACTTTCCATGATAGAGTATGGATAGATCATAGATCATGCACGCCATGCATTGGCACCGGCCACCGGCAGTCCTAGCCAACCAATCCCGCCATGACACGAGATACAACTATATATAGCAAGCAAATAACTAGCATATCCCTATTTGACTTCACGCAAAATGGTATGGCTAATTTCCAATTTCACGCGTGTCATTTTCAACGCCTGCTAGTTGATTAGCTTCGACTACCTTTCGGCTACGGCCGATAACATTGTCAACGCCATCCAATGTCGTCAACTCCATATACTACTATTCCCTCAAAAAAAAAAAAAAAACTCCATATACTACTTTCATACTAGGCGGTGGCCATGGATTTGAGTAGCACATCAAATCGGTCAGATAGATGGCTGATGCGTAGGTGGCGCAGGCAGGGGCAAAAGGGGTTTCATGTCGTGTGAGTAGTTCGTACGTGCCCCGTTTGTGACGTGTGAGTAGTTCGTATGTGCTCCGTCTGTATTGGTTTTCGCCCGGTTTTTCATTAATTAACTGACCAATTCTTTTCTTCTTAATTAATCGATGAGGCAAACTTTTGCCTCCGTTTCCAAAAAAAATAATATGTCAAACCCTAGCGAGAATATATGCGCGGGTCAGCGGCAAGTGCGTTAGGCCGTACTACTTCCCGTTGGCTCGTGGCCTATTTGCAAACCAGTACTGTTTTTCCTGGGCTCGTGGCCTATTTGCCTCAGCTTACAAAGTCTACTTGAGCACTGTGTATATAGGTGCACCTATATGGAGTACGAAGTTTGTGTGCTCGGGCACCATGTTGCCTTTTTTTTAATTAAAAAACATATTTGAACTTTAATAAAATCGAAAATAATTTTGTAGAAACCTGTATGTATTCACTATGGATCCATGAAATTTTGTTTTGGAAAAAAAAATTATTTATAAGCTGTACAAAAAAATATCTGGTCCAAAACATAAAATTCTGGCCCATTTGAAAATATACATTTGTCTTTTTTTGTACGTTATGCGTGAAATTAAAATGTAATGTAGTATGTAAGTGTGTGAAATTAAAATGCCCGGGTGTGGCTAGCGCCTCCCACGTTGCCGTCGTCTCCTTCGCCCATTGCTGCTCGCGATGGGCGGCCCGCGCCTTGGATTCGGGCATCCTAGTTAGCGTCGGCGCCGACACGGGCACGAGGATCCAACAATGGCTGGGGATATCTTCCAGAGCTGGTAGAGCAGTCTGAGAGGGGCGCGGCGGGCGACATACCTAGAGGGATGCAGAGCACTTGGAGACGTGTGAATGATATGAGGACAAGGGATGGTGTGGGACCAGAGTTCTCGCTGGCGCCGCGGTCCAGCCGTGACTGGGGCAGCGCGATGCATGGGGCGAGCTCCGCCACGTTGTCCGGGTTCGCATCGCGCAAAAAGGGACTCCTAGTTTGTGGGATCCTCGACGTCTAATCCACCGCCGAATGGGACACTCCTGGAGCTCGACATCAGATTGGAAGTGAAGGAGACGGAGAGAGGAGACATAGAGTGAAGTGGAGTGAGAGTTTGATTGTCGTCTAACGTTCGCCAGGATGACGCGCCCGGGCGCGTCCGTGCCTTCCAATACCCGCCCAAATTTTTAGGCTTTGTTGGAAGGGTGCTGGTCAGTTTGGATGTCCATAGCCGGTTTAAGGAGCCCCACTGAGTCATATTTTTGTGACCGAGCACTCGCGGGGTCGTCCGCCCTGTCTATTTGAAGGGCCTGGCTGTAGATGCTCTAAAGAAAATGTATTTTTTTTAAGTACAAAGAGAATGGAAAGGAGTAAATGAGGTGGGCAACGGAGGTTCAATGATCGAGCCAGAGCACAAAGAATAATGTCAATAAGAAAGAAAAAAAAATCTACAACTCGACACAGATTTGAGGAGAGCGTGGAGGTTCACTGGCAGGACAGGAAGATGATGACGAATTAGCAACCCGAGTGTTTACCATGGCTGCCGGATAATGTTTTATGGAAGTGAAGACGGGAATGGGGAAGGATATGCTGGTTCATGGAGAATATATGGACGCATGAGTAAAAAGGAGTAATATGATTCGTGATTTAATTCCTGAATCGCCGGAGTCGAATCGACAGCGCACGGTTCGCTAGCCCGGGCACCACCCCGCGGCGTCGCCTAGCAAGGACAGCCGGCCGGTCGTGCTGATCTCACCTGGGGGGCGCTTCACCGCCACCGCCGACCGAGCAACTCCGGTCGATCCAATCGCGCGCATCGCATCGTATCGCCTTGGGCTCGACCCCTCTTCTCTGTATCTGCATCGTCTTCGCTCGATCCCTCTTCTCTATATCCCGCGTCGCTCGATCCCTCTTCTTATGGGCTGCCATGGGCTGGCCAAACAGGCCCAGTTTACCAGATTCCTTCGTTAGGCCTCCGGAGCTGCAGCCCATTAGGACAGCTGGGCCAGGACCTAACACATTCAGGAGATGGCTGTACAAACGAAATCGAATGGCCAGAAACATTAAGATTATGGAAACGGACGGCCAGAAATGCAAATCGTTGAGAGGGCAGGGATTAAATGCGGTTATACTGTCCTTAATGCCACAGGGCTAGTCAATGCTAAATGTTAGCTAGTAGATTTTATAAAACCAAAGCAGACTATAGCTTGATCACATTTTACAAAATGTACAACTATTAGATCTGAGTTTTACTACACCTACAGTCTTCGAGAGGGTTACACAGGGAGCTTGACAATTTTAAATGAAGATTAGCAGGGACCCTGGCTCACCTTAAAATTCAGGAGGGGCAACGATAGAAAATGTAGAAACTTTACGGGGTGCGTCTCACTTATAGCGAGACCTTTTCTTTTTTGAGCAACACTTTTTTTTTGCGTGCTTTTGAGCAACACTTATAGCGAGACGGCGGCAACCTCGCGCCATCGTTAGATTGGGCCGTCCCAGCGTGCGGGAAGCCACAAGCCTAAGTGGCCCTCTTTTTAGGATTATTTTCTTTCACATTTTTGTTCTTGTTTTTTGTTTTTTCTAATTTTCATTTTTTATACTTCAAAATATTCTAACTATACATCTTACAAAAAACACTATACATAATTCTTTGGAAAATGATAATTATGCATTTAAAAAATGTTAAATGTTTATATTCAAAATTGTTTTTGATATATGCGAAAAAGTATACAAATAATGTATACAAAAATGTACAATGTGTATGAAAAATTATAGACATAAAATAATATAAGTTTTCAAAATGTTAATCATGAATTAAAAAAATGTTAAACGTGTATATAAAAAATATTTCTGATGTATACAAAATATATATACAGTGAGTACGGTACACATCAAAAAAATATGGATTTAAAAAATTCAAAAATGCTCCCGCCTTTACCATCTAAAAGATAACAGAAGATGTTGATCCTAGATGTCAATGAATTAAGGGTATATTTGTTTTGATGAGAGGGCATCAAACGCAGTCGCCGCAACCTCTGGCTCCCTAAAAAGCTTAGGGTTCCTCCGCCTCTTGCCGACGCTTCTGTCGGTCCGTCTTGTCTTCAGTGGCCTTAGGGCCAGGGGGCGCGGTGGATCCCATCGCTTGTCGGCTGGAGGACTGCATTTTTGAATCTTTCTTTGAGTTTTGTTAGGGATTATGTCCTGCTCATGAAGGCGAGGCGGCGGTGGCCCCTGAAGATGTAATAAGATTCTTCTCGCCTAGCCCCCATTTCGGTTGTGCGTCAAGCATCGTCGATAGGCGTGTGGAGATATATCTCCGGTGGATCTATCTTTGGTGGATCTGCTCGGATCTGGTCATCGTTCGTCTTAGTTCGTGTTATTGAATCCTTCCAATCTACTGCTACTCTTCATTGGCGAAGGTTGCTGTTCTGGTGCGCCGGTCCTACGAGGTCTTAGCACGACGACTTTCTGACTGTCTACTACAACAAGTTTTGCCCGGCTCTAGCGAGGGAGGGGCGATGACGGCGGCGCGCCTTCGGCTCACTTCAGTGCTTGTATTCGTCGCTAGGTGGTCTACGGATCTGGATATAATTTTTATTATTTTTTGTGTTTGTTGTATTACCATGATTAAAGTTGAATAGATTGAAAGTTTTTCTGCAAAAATGATATATTTGTTTCTACTCCCAATCTGGATGCCCTCCCCAACATACTGCCGGACGGACCACCTGCTTCTGCCATGGTTTTTGGTTACGGGTTACCACCAATGTTTTAAATAGCGGGCTATGCCATTTAGCGGCGGCTCAACCAGAAGCTATGAAAGGCTATAGCGGAGCTAAGCCTCATTTAGCGTTTCTCTTAAATCATGAAAAAATGAAACAATAAGTATATAATCAGGCATCATATATGATATATTGCATATACTTTACATATACACATGTTTGCACATCAAAATGCGGGTATCAAGAGGCATCCTAATTCAATAACCAAGCTTCACATCAATGCATCATATATATCTTAAGCAAGAACAAAAGATAATACAAAAGTATGGTTTTGTATAGCGGCTTAGCAGGCTAAATGACTCCAAATTTAGCGCTATAGCGGGAAATAGCGGGCTATTAGCCTCATTTCCAATTTAACACTAAAAGTGCATAACTTTAGCAGGAAAGCTCTCAAAGGCTATAGTGGACGGCTATTTAAAACATTGGTTAGCACCCAGTAACTGAATTTCTTGCCACCGGGCTAGCAGCGGGGGTTCGATAAACTAGTTCAATGCATATCTATATCAAAATGTGGAAGTTTAGAATTCAAAATTTGTTCAGTATTTGAACTTTTGAAATTATCGTGGCAACTGAGTATCTCTCTCGCCCCCCTCCTCCCATCTTGTCCTCTCAACCGCCTACGTTGTGCTGCCGTCCCTCTAACCGCTCTGAGTACCAAAATTTCTCCATCGACCTCCGACTCCCTTTCACCTCCAACATTGTCGCCGGTTTTGGGTCGTTCGGCCTTGCCGGTGTCCCGGCGCATCATTGGCTCTCGCCACACCGCCGCCGCCTTACGCACGCTGCTCTCACCAGAATCGACAAGACACAATTGAAAATTTTGATCGCATGTGGAAAAACAATCTCGCTGAAGTTTAGAATTTTCATCTCAGCACGGCCAAGTGCCAAAGCCAAGTCCGAGAGAAACGGCGGGTTCCGCAGACGCATGCACCACCCGGCCGACCCATGCACATCACCACAAACCTGGTTCGCTGAAGCGGCAGCATGCGGCCGCCGCCGGCCGCGAGCTTGTTCAGAGAGAAAACTCAGGCTGCCCACTGGGATGGGATCTAATTAATCACCTCAGTCGCTTTCTAGACCCGCGGTGCTTAGAGACTTTTTGTCACCATGCATGACTAGGCCGGCGATTTTGTTGCTGACCAGCGTGTAGTGTATGTGTATGCGCATGCCTCTGACCCGTGCATTTTCGGTCTAGGGTTGACATTTTCCCAGCCACCTCCACCTACACACCCCTCACCGGTCCGCTGATCTGTCTACATAAATATATCCAGTTGCATCCATCGATCCATCCATCCACCGGTGGCGTGCACGCAAGTGCAACGTATTTCACATATCCATCCATGTGGACGTGGATGGCACCGTGCTCTCACCGACTCCACTTGCTTCTTCTGCTGCTGCTGCCGCCGCCTTGCTGCCGCAGAGCTCGATTCGGAGCGGCGGCGGCCGCGGCGAAGGAGGCGGCGTTGTCTCACTATAGTTTCCCGGTGTTCGACGGCAAGTCGACCGCAGACGGCGTGGCGGTGGCCACCAACTCGGCCATGCTGGCGCCGGCCACCTTCCTCTTCGACGCCCAGATCTTCCCGCAGTTCAACCAGTCCGAGGGCTACGTGCTCCTCTCGCGGCCCGTCGCCCTCTGGCGCGTGGACGACGACGCCGCCGTCCGCGAGGAGGCGTCGTTCAATACGAGCTTCACTGTTGTTGACTCTGGCCGCGTCTCTGAGCCCGTCGCCTTCGTCGTCCTCCTCGACAGCTTCCCGCCGCTGAACCGCAAGAACGAGAAGCACGGCCAAGGTGCCACCACCGGCGTCGACGCACACTCCGGTGTCTCCGGGCTGAACGCCACCAGCGGCCTCGCCGCCGTCGAGGTCGGCACGGTGAGCTCGTACGGCCCCCTCCACAGGGGCGTAGGCCTGAACGTCACCATCACGCCCAACCGCACGTCGTCCGCCGCGGCCGCCGGCCAGCTCGCCGTGCGGATCGAGTACGACGCCGCCGCGCACCGTCTCTCGGTCTACGCCGGAGACACCCCGGACCCTCTCGTCCTCGACGCGCCGCTGGACCTCGCCAGCCGCCTCCCGACCAGGGCGGCGCTGGTGGGGTTCTTCGCTGACACGGTCCGGGACGTCGTCGTCGGCGTCCGCGACTGGGAGCTGACGGTAGACAGGCTCCATGACAACGACGACGAGGCGCGGCGGGAAGAAGGGGCGAAGCAGAGCTCATCGGTTTCGTTGGTAGTGATACTGGTGGCAGCGATCGGCTCGGTGGCGGCCGTGGCAGTCGTCGTCCTGGCCTCCGTGATGGTGTGCCTCGTCGTGTCCCGCCGCCGGGCGCTCGACAAGGAGCTGCAGCAATGCTACAATGCCTATCACGCGAGGACTAGGCTATGAGTATGCTGTACACGATGCTCCTGTACATTCTCTTCTCTCTATTGTATATAATATGCGAGTATGTTCCTCGATTTCTCCTGCATGCGACATTGTTTCTACACGCATGCATGGTCGATGCATCTCCGTCGATATGCTGTACACCAGTGTAAAAAATGTTTTTCTATTATAGGACGGATAGAGTATAATAGTAATTTTAGACTAAATCAACTACACTTATTTTTAATAGGGAGTATATATTTTGCCGCCACCGATCAGTTTAGACAATGTGTTACTCCTTGCTTCGTTCTCGAATGGGTGACGTATAAATAACGTAAAAGGATTTGCGCTCCGCTTTATGAATGAAGCAACTTGCGAACCATACAACCGATCGAATATGAACAAGAAAATGACAAAAGATACAAGAGGCTAACTAACAGCTAACATGCTCCAAATGCACCAAGAACAATTGAGCATTGAAGCCCTCGACGAACATGAGTTCAAGCCATCAAAGAGACCAAGTCAAGAAAGCTCCCATGAGGCCACCCGATGTTGCTCCCCTGTCCGACTCTACCTGCAAAGAAGGCCCCTGCATTCTCGCCCTACATGGAAAGGCGCCGCGTTGTTTGACACGTAGAATTGTTCACCCCCAAGCAAGAATGAACATGGCCAACGCGTGCGAGTGAGCAAACTGCAAACATGACAACCTCACCTTGCGAAGAAAACCTCTGACACCGGCACCGCCTCCGGCAAAGACCAACATGCACAACACAAGCTGCCGACCGGGACCAGCACGGAAGATACACCGACAGCCGACCAGCCACATTGAAGCCCCGTCACCACTCCAAAATCCCAAAGGCGACGTCTTTAGGAAGAAAATCGATGGCGGAGCGCCCCTACCGCCCAATCCAAGGGATTTAGTGCTTAAACCCAGGACGAGGAGTAGGGGTACAAGGGTCGGAAATCGATGCCGCCTAGAGGAAGGAGAGCGACGCTCGGAGCAGCGCAAAGCATCGTGATCGCCGCCCACAAGTCAAGGGTTTCCCCCAATTCGAGGTCCCAGTCTCAACCACCCCATCAACCGCGACATCGGGATCACGGGTCGGTGAAGCTGTCTGAGGAGTAAGGGAGGAGGCCACCTTCTTCACCTCGGACGCCAAGGGCCCATGGGGCAGCCCAGAGGACTAGATCCTGTTTGGCCACTACATCGCTATCCAAGCGGTCGAGGGAAGGCGCCCAACAACACCCGTGCAGGCCACCCACTGCCGGGTTGGAGGCACGCCGCCGTAGAGGCCGCCATCTCAAATCTGAGTGATGCACGTGCGGCACACTGTCACCCAACATGCCCAGTCCCACCACCACATGCCAGCTCGCACGCATGTCAAGGCCCCGCCGATCACCACCGAGAGTTGCCCAATGCCAGATCTGGACATTGGAGCCGCCGCCACCCGACCAGGAACACCTGCGCAGCCGCCACCACACCGATGTGCCATCGATGCGGCCACACGCGTTGTAGCCACGATGCCTACGCGAGTGCCGCATCCCCCGCACACTGTTGTATCCTTCCTTGCTTCATCGTGGTTGGGGAGGAAGAAGGACCCCCGCCACCGGCCACCGCTAGGGGATTTACCTCGGTGGCTCCGGCAAGTGGCAACGAGAGAGAGGATGAGCAGAGGGAAGAAGGCGCAGGCTGGTTGGCGCTCTCACCCGAGTCGCCCACGGGGACGACACAAGGGCAAGGACCAGTTTTGTTCAACCGAGGTGGCGCATAAATTTAGTTCAAAAGTCAATTATTCTAATATTTAACCAAATATAAAGGAAACTATAAATAACTAACAATATAAAATAAGTACATTATAAAAACATATCTAATGGAGAATATATTGTTACAGATTTGGCAGTATTCTTTATTTTAACATTTTTTGCAGGTATATATTTGATCAAACTTTAAAAAAAAGACTCAGTTTATATGCTATCTATGTATGGACGGAGGAAGTAATACTTTAGCACAAAGTCGTTGCACTGAAAAAATCGAGACCACGAGCATGAAAAAAAGAAATGGGGAAAAGCTGTGTAGTACACGTACCTGTAACATACTCCCTCCGAGATAACTATACTAGGTGACATGTGTTTGAGATACTAGTGAAGTACTTCTTCAAAATAAGTGTCTTAACTTTGTGCTAACTCTAGTATAAAGTTATACTAAGCTTGAGACATTTATTTTGGGACAAAGGGAGTAGTAGCTAGTAGCATTTCCATCGGGTTACTGATTTTGATAATAAAATCGCAAAGTCGTTGGTTTTGGTTAGTAGTGGTTGTAGAGACGTCACTTCTTTCCATCCACAGTTTGTGCTTAGACTTTGTGCTAACAACGCATGGACCCATGCACGGAATAAGCTATAGCTACTACTCTACTTCCACGATTGCTTAGTCAATACATCCACGTGCCGTCTAGATGTACAACCAAACGCACTGTCACACCGGCCGGTTGACCAATCAAGGAGTTTTGTTGTTAGTTTTCCATTAAACAATAATTGAACGGTGTCAACGGGGGGAAGTGGATTCCCACCTGAATACATCCGAGACAAGGTCAATGGAGATGGATATCGAGAATCGAACGTCTCAACATACCTGAACAACACCCATGCATGCACTAAAGGAAGATGTGCAAAGCTTCCTCGAAGGGGGGCGTCACACCTCGGGCAAGAGCTATTTTGGGAAATGTTTTAATGGAAGAGATTGCCCTTGAAGTTGAGCCGATAATTGAATAGATAGAGCCATCCAAAATAAATAAATTGAGTTCCATATAAGAGGTGCATTGGAGTCCTCTTCTAGCTCATTTGCAAGCAACAATTAGGCTTGTTTGGAAGAGAACGGAGCCCCATGAACGAGGATATATGGTTTGATACACTGTTTGCATCAGCACTGAAAGTCTAGAACTTAGAGAATCTACAGCGGGACCCCTCATACCCTCCTCAAATGCCTGGGCAGACCGACCAGTCATTGCCCGGTCAAAACAATCGATCCAGACGGACCCCTCATACCCATCTCAAACGCCCGGACTAACCGGCACCCCTCATATCCATCTCAAATATGAGGACGATATGAGGGGTCGTGGACGCGCCCGGACGCGCCCGGTCAGTTCGCCATGTAGAACGTGACCCCACTCCGGACCACCTTTTCTCTTTCTTTATTCATTCTTTTTTTTTCTCTCTTCTTCTCCACCAATCACGTGGAAGTAACCGGACATATGAGAAAAAGTATGAAAGATGCGGCTGCATGGATGAAAAAGTAGGGGTTTAAAACGGACACGCTCGGTGGCGTGTCCGCAGGCGTTTGAGGTGGCTGAAGATGCTCTTATTGGGACCAATTATGCATCACAAGATGGCAAAGAGATAACTACGCACTATTTCAGTGAGTATACTTTCCAAGAGCGACCTTCTGTGTGGTGGAGAGCACACGATAGCAAAACCGCAAAAGTGTCTTAATCACGCATCATGTACAGTTGTAGTTGGTCGTGAGAGATAGTTAGTTTTATCCAAGCTAATTAACTAGGAGTAGCGATGACAGTGACATGCAAGGAAATTAGGACGAGCCGGTAGGTAGAGCAAAATAATTGGCCAGGCGTATCCTTTGGCGTCTTGTAGTCAAATAGGGCATATGCACTGTTAATTTTTTGTTTTCGTGTTTGTTTGATAGCTTATGCACTGTTCGATTGACAAACATGTGTTGGACAATGATTGGTGGATGGTTAATTAGGAGGTGTCTGTCCCTAATCGGCAACTCACTCGAATTAGTAAGTTATACTTATATATTTGCCGTCTTATAACGGAAAAAATGTTTGGCCTCACCGAGTGAACACTATAGGGTGCAGTACTAGAGATGTAGAGAGAGGGGGTAGCGAAATAACTCCCCTGCGCAGATGTAATTTTCAATCTCTGGCCGGGCGGCGGGTGATCGAAGGAAGAAGATAACAAGTAGTATAAATTTCAATGTAATTTTACTTTTTATAGGCCGTCTTATGACCAGTTATCTCTCCAGTGTACTAATTCTTTTTTCATAATATTAGTCAGATCAAAATGCCCTTTGAGTGACTTTATTAAATAATATATCGTTTACTTCTCATGATAACCAGGGAAGGTCGCCCTTGTCCAAGATCCGGCGACGGTGGGGTCTTCCACCCCAGTCGTGGAGGGTTCGCATCTACCATACTTCTCATGAGATGTGACCTGTTCTGGTCTTCCCCAACCTCCCATCCGCAAATTAGCCCTCTCCACGCTTCTCCTTGAATGGTTAGGTCTGAATCCTGTAACGGAGCTTCCAAAAAAATTCTTTCCGAGTTAATTTTCTCAGTTTTATTAACCCGGGCGGCTCTTTAGTATTGCTTGCGAATAATTCCGACAACCTCAGGAGAAAAAAAGGCATTTACTTATAATAGAGATGGTGCGATTTGACTCTTTTTTTTTTGCTTTTTTTTAGACCTACCTATACCTCAGTCTTGTATGGCCAACCATTGTGGGTAGAATGCTAGATGCCCGGGACCACATTACTATTGTTTCTTTCTCCTCCTTCATATTGACCTTTTCTATCTTTGCCAACGAAAACTTACGGTAGCTTGCCAAACAAAGGCTAATAGAAAAAAGAATAGAGGTATAACAGACATAATATCCACGATTGGATTGAAAATAGCATACCTTTTTCAAACCTGCTCTGCTCCCATTTAAGGAAAAATAATTTCACGACCTTTTTTTCAAAATAGAAACAGAAAACAAATTTAGGAATAGTGCGGGTGCGACGGAACGAATCAAGTGAAACGAGTCCCCCTTATGACATTTTTTCATCCAAGCCTGTCCGGCCTTCGCAACGCCATTATTTTTAAAACCCAACCGTAGAACATTTGTTCTTTCATTAAATGACAATACATACATAGTTCGATAGTCCAAAAAGAAAACAACAAAAGGTAACCAATTCCAGCTCTCATATTCCAAAATGTTAAGAAACGACAAAAATGATTTGGCATACCAGACCATATCTTATATGGCGTCATTTCTATTGATTTGATTGAGCTCTTTTTGGAACAGTCATAGTCTCTACAGCTCCACTTCGAAAAGGATAATGGCAACTCGGTTAATACCATCTTTGATCTTCACATGTGATACATGGTTTAGTTACATCTTTTTGGACACTCCACTTTCAATGACGCTCTGGAGGTGCAAGTTATGAAACGATTTTCACAACTGATCACACATTCGCTAAACTTGTAACTTCAATATCCCTTCCACAATCTAATTACGAAAACATAATTTCCTTGTTACAATAATTTCTACTTCATTAAAAAAAATTAAACTTTTCAAAGATTCCATACTCATGTCCCGTTAAGGAAATATTCACATATCTACTTGAGGCATCACTGAATATAGATAAATCCGTTGCGAGCAATAACACCTCACACACCACCATGTATGTTTACAAATAAGTTTGTTGCTCGTTCCTTATGGCATGTCAATGGTATTTTAGTCATTTTACTTGTGGAAGAAAGTTGCAAGTGTGAGATGATCCAGAATCATATGACTTCAGAATCCATCACTATGGAATTTCTCCATGCGGGTTTCTTCAATGTGACCAAATACAGTGCCACATGTATGTGCTATTTGAAGTCTTGCGACATTTAGCGCCATTGTTATGGATATTTTATATTATCATCAATATTCATAACATACATTTCATTTATACTGGAATTTATGGCCCTTATATTATTCATACACCAAACAACAATTGTGCTTTTAAGAGCAACATCATTTTGACGAAAATGATGCAATGGGTCAGATTGTAGTAACAATTTACTAAATCCTAAAATTAATTATGAAGAAATAGACAGGTAGTTCAAGGATGGTAAGTTAGTAACTTTTACTATATTCCCAACGCCTATATAAACCTCATTACTAGCTAGTCCTTTAGATCGTAGCAGTTCTTGCATCGAATTGCAAAAGTATGCAATCTAACTGGTATCATTGTGATCAAGTTTTAATAACAATACCCAAGAATTAGCGACTAACAATTTAGTCGCAATTCTAAAGAATTACATCTTTGTCCAACCAACTATACATCATTTGTATGACATTCATATCTGATATAGATATTCGAGTCTTCTTTCATTCTGCCTTTATACTTCTTAAAAATTTACTTTCAATATTTCTCCTACTCAAAGAAGAAGCACCAAACTATTAGAGTGGCGTTAGCCCAAGACTTCCTAGCTATGCAAGTCTCACTTACACTCTTTGGACTTGTCATTTCTCCTTAATTTATCTTTTTATTCACCATCATCACATGACTAAAGTTCTTCTGGGTCCCACTCATATCATTATTTAAGCATACTGAACACTTCACTTGAACTTGCAAGCAAACACTTCTTTGGATATCACATATCTTTCAACCTTTTATTTCTGAAAACAATTTTAAATTTCAGTAATATCACATTACCATTTCAAATACTTTGAAGTTCAGGTCTCATGGAAGCAAGCATAGTGTAATTGACTCTGATGAAATTCTAGCATTTGGATAGGAGCACATGAGTAACATCATCCACATCATCAATGAGATATTATTGAAAGCATGCAATATGGCATAGTCCTTCTCGACACTCTTGAGGACAATCTCACAAGTAGTGAGACAATGTGAAGATCCATTAAACCTACTCTAAGCTCTCTCACAATCGGTAAGAAGAATTATATTCTTTTGTATCCTATGTGTATGCATCCAGTAGTCAAAAAGAAAGGGGCAACTTGAGCTTACCAAAAGAGCTAGTCCCTCCGTTTTTTATATATATAAGGCTGGCCATAGTGGTGGTATCTTAGCCGGTACTACCGCCGTCCGGATTTATTGGGCCCCTTCGTATTTTTGTCTAGAGTTTGACCATCTATAGACTACTAAAATATAAAGTATATGCTATAAAAAATACTATTGGATTTGTATGTGAAAGATCTTTCCAAAAATACAATTTTAGTGACATATAGTTTACATTTTGCTAGTTAAATTTATAAGTCAAACGTTAGCTCAAAATAAGAGGGGGCCTAATAAACCCGGACCGAGGGACTATCATGCACTCGAGAATAGCAAACACGCTGGTGTGGCAGAGAATTAGAGAAGAGAGAAAGGGTTAGAGTAACATAGATAGATACCGTATCATGTTAAATGTTATGCTACTTTGTGTCATGCATGATAATAAATAAGATCATATATGATACTACTCTATGATACCATGCACTATAAAGGTAGTATCATACACTAGTATCATGCATATGATACTAGTATACTCCCTCCTTTCCGGTTTACAGGGCTCAAATCTGAAATCTCATCAACCAAGGCATATGGTGAGCGGAGGAATATATCTCGTACTTTACAAACTACCCAAATTAAACTGATGCACTAATTTGGATTAATTACACTGCATGCATGCTGGTCAGTAGATGGATAGGAACATTACATGCATTGGTGTGTTTCCTTTTAATTCTTGCATGCAAAGATTTAATGTGCATCGGAATCTTAAAATAAGATGAAGATGGGCCCTCTAAATCATAAAAATGAAAAAGTTAAGATAAACCCTATAAACCGGCAAGGAGGGAGTATGATACTTCCCACTATGAGTAGCCTAAGGTCACTATCCTACTCTTTAGATATCTGGAAAACGAATCCAACTAATAAATATTAGGATTAATTAGGTGAAAAACCTCGCATGTACTAAATTAATTAAACATGTTGCATGTCGTGCTGCTTTTTCAGTGGTTGCATGCAATGTTTCGTTTGATAAGCACCATTGTACGAGGCAAAAATCTCATTAATCCTTCTCGTAAAGAAATAACGGCCATATATAAATGCAAAATGGATTTTTGATAATCGCCTTGTATTCAACATCCAACGTCGATGCGAATGACGACCATATAGTGGGGAGTAACATAGACTAGTAACATGCATAGTGAGGAGTAACATATGTGTGGTGTCATGCCACACTCACTACAGGAATCAGGCATTTTGCCGTCTGGGCGCTACAGACGGCAAAGAGCGAATTACAGACGGCAAAGATTTTGCCGTCAGTCCATGACGGCAAAAAATGACGGCATACACAAAGTCGGCAAAGGATAGTTTTGCCGTCAGCCCATGGACGAGCAGACGGCAAAAATTTTGCCGTCAGTGAATTTATTTTGCCGTCAACAGGAACGGGTAGACGGCAAAAAAAAAGTAACAGACGGAACGTCCGGCATGACGGACGGCGTTAGTCCTTTTTGCCGTCAGCCCCATGTACATGATGGCAAACATGGCCTCTTTGCCGTCAGCTGTCGCAAGTGCAGACGGCAAAAAACCTGGCCACGATGCGTCAGTGGCTTCTTTGCCGTCTGCCACATGACAACAAAAAAATCTTTGCCGAGAGCTCCATGACGGCAAAGAGTCTGGCATATTTTTTTTTCAAAACCACAAATTCAACAACACATAACATATATATACCATAATAATCCAAATGCAGAGGCGATGGGGAACGAACAGACAATGAACACTACAACATCCGTCAACACCTGTTGTTCCAATAATCAACGACAAAGGAACATAATTCATAGTATACATCATCAGATCCAAAACAACCGAACGGATTACACACGAGCAGGTTACACTGCAGTATAGTACATGAGTTCGATCTAAACACCTCGCATCCCTGTGCCCGTGCTCGCCGGAGCAGCAGCAACCAGCAGCCGCACCCCTTCTCCTTGCTTTCTCCATGGAGCTTGGCGGAGTCCAGAGGCGGGAGACGCGCGAAGCTTGGCGGAGTCCAGAGGCGGGCGGCGCACGGAGTACGGCGGAGGCCGGAGGCGAGCGGCGCGCTGAGCCAGGCGGAGGCCGAAGGGGGCGAGGCCTTCCGAGCACGACGGGGGACGGGCCGGCCACGCCGGGGGCGACGGAGGAAGCGGCCGGCCGCGCCGGTGGCGTGAGGCGTCGACGCGGAGGAGGCCTGAGGCTGGCACGGTCAGCGGTGGCCGGCGGCGCCGGGGGCGATGGGGAACCGGGTCGACTACAGTACAGGTTGCAGGGGACGGGTCGGCCACGCCGGGGGCAACTTGTGACGAGGGGCCGACCGCGCTGGGACGAAGAGGGAGGGGCCGGCCGCGCCGGGACGACGAGGGAGGGTCGGCCGCGCCGAGATGACGACTGGAGGGGCCGGCCGCGCCGGAGGCGATGAGGGGAAAGGGGATGGCCCTGCCGGAGTGGATGGGAGACAGGGGCGGCTGCACCGGGGGCGAGCGGGACGGTGGACGGGGCGGCCACGCGGGGGGCGACGGTGGGGCGGCGGTTGGGGCCGTGGAGAGATGGCCGGCGGCGAGCCTAGCCGGGGCAGCGGCCGGGATTGCGTGGGGAGAGAGATCGTGGGGAGAGACAGAGAGAGATCGTGGGGAGAAGTGGGTGGATAAGAGAGAGAGATCGTGGGGGGCTGGGAGTGGGTGGATAAGAGAGAGAGAGGTGGGACCGGATAAGATAGAGAGATGGGTTGCGCTCGTGATCAATCCTGGGTTGGGGTGAGCCGATCTGATGCTGCCACGTCATTGGTCCGCGTGGGTGATCTGCGTGAGTGTGTTTCTTCTTTGCCGTTAGCACAAAAATAACAGACGGCAAAGCACTTAATTTTTCCGTCTACTTTCAGAAAACATGACGGCAAAGCCACGGCACCGTTACCGGACGTCAGATTGGACACGTGTCCATCCTTTGCCGTCAGCCAACCAAACCATTGACGGCAAAGCGCCCATTTGCCGTCTTGCCTTCTTTGCCGTCAGCATTTATCTATCTTTGCCGTCAGCCTTTCAGCTCACTGACGGCAAAGCATTCGTTTGCCGTCTTGCCTTCTTTGCTGTCTTCCCATGACGGCAAACTAAGCATTTGCCGTCTACCCCGACAATAAGCTGACGGCAAAGAACATTCATGTCGGCAAAATAGCTGATTCCTGTAGGGACTTTATTTATTATGTTATATACTCATCTTGTCTTTATTTGTGTGATGTTACTCATAGAATGAATAACTAGCTATGTTACTCAATTCATCTCTCTCTTCATTAAATCATTGTCACATAAACAAATTTGCTGAGTTGGACTCTATGTTACTAGTGAAGTTACTCCCACTGTGGGGTAGTCTGAATCGTTGACAACAATGTATACCACTCCTAGTAGTAGTAGTAGTAAAAATAAGACTATCCTGCGGGCAGGTGCCTCGTGTAAGCAAACGTATGTTCGGACATGCAGTTAAAGTATGGAAGGCACATATATTTTTCTATAAAAATGATAAATGAAATCATATATGTATTATATACTCCCTTTAGTTCTCCCAGCTACAAGTATTTAGGTACAGAGGGAACAGAGTATAGTGCATGTAGTTGGCACTGGCGACAGTGTTGTCGCCCACCGAAAGGTGGTGGCTTGAATTGGAAGTTTAACATGCGATGGAGACCAAAGATAGTGATAGTAGTAGTAGTAGAAGAAGTAGTACCGAAACATAGTTAATCACACATCACGATCGAACAATTGCGGTTGGTGGCGAGGTGAGACATGGCTAATCAACTAGCGGGCGTTGAAAATGACATATGGTTGAAATTAGCCAAACCATTTGGCGTGTAGTCAAATGCAGTATAGTGCATAGTTATTTGGTTGCCACTTGTCCCTCGTGTCACTGCAGGAATGGTTGGCCCGAGATGCTGGGGCCATGCATGTACTGGTTTTCACTTTCAGTGAAATCTCGTCGAATATTCATTAAGTTTCAACAATATCAATAGACGTTGAAATATTTACAGTATTTCTGCAATTTCAGTAGTACACTAGAATTCAAATATTAATTTTTCTAAATCAAATTTTTGGTCGAAAGTGAATGCTTTTGCCCTTTGGCTGAATGCAAACTGAAATCACTGAAATTAACTGAATTTTTGTACTTGCCGAAATAATTTGGAAACTGGAATTACAAACCGCCCGTAAGTACCAGCCGATTCCGAGATGATTTACAAGATTCAGCGGACTTTGCGAAGCTCTGATCATTCAGGTTCGACCTGAGCACAGCATCTTCTCTAGGTTCGTTTGTTCAGGATCGATGGATATGCTTTCCCGATTGCCACTTGTCGCATGTCTAAGTGCACGTCAGTGCCACCGCCTCCTCCATTTTCGTCTCCATGATCATGGAAAGTAGAGGCAAATAGGTCACGAGCCCACGGCAAGTTGTACCACTGGATTCGCGCCTTTGACTTACGACCTAACCCACCCGCGCACGAATCCTCGCTGCGGCTTGACACCACGGTGGCGACCTCCATGGCCACATGGCAGATGGACATGGCAGGCTATAAAACCCATGGCCACTGGATGCGTACACCTACTTGGCATATCGACGACGTGGATACATATATGGCGCCGCGCTGCCGCCAAGTTCGTCTGCTTCTGCTTCTCTTGGCACAGCTACAGCTCTCGGCCGCCGTGGCGTCTTTCTCCGGTTACAGCTACTACAGCTTCCCGGTGTTCGACGGCAAGGCGACCACCGACGGCGTCGTGGTGGCCACCAACTCCTCCATGCTGTCGCCGGCCACGTTCCTCTTCGACGCGCAGATCTTCCCGGAGTTCAACCAGTCCGAGGGCTTCGTGCTCCTCTCCCGCCCCGTCGCGCTCTGGCGCGTCGCCCAGGACGACGGCGTCCGCGAGGAGGCGTCCTTCAACACGACCTTCACGGTGGACGTGGACGTGGACGGCGGCGGCTCAGACGCCGTGTCGTTTGTTGTGCTCCTCGACAGCTTCCCGCCGCTCAACAGCAGGAACGAGAAGCATGGGCCCCGCCGCGGCACGAACGGCTCGGCCGTGGTACACGCCGCCGTGCCGAACGCCACCAACGGCCTTGCTGCCGTTGAGGTCAGCTCGGTGAGCTCGTACGGGCCGCGGCCACTGCCCGGCGTCGGCCTGAACGTGACCATCACGCCCAACCGTTCGTCGTTCGGTGCCGACACCACCCAGCTCGCCGTGAGGATCGAGTACGACGCCGCCGCGCACCACCTCTCGGTCTACGCCCATGACACTGCCGCCGTCAACCCGCCCGTCAACGACACAGAAGCTCTCCTCGACGCGTCGCTCGACCTCGCCAGCCGCCTGCCCACGCAGGCCGCGCTGATGGGATTCTTTGCCTCCACGGTCCGGGACCTCGTCGTCGGCATCCATGACTGGGAGCTGACCGTGGACGGACTCCCCGACGACGCGGGCGGCGGGACACGACGTCAACAGGACGCGCAGAGCACCTCGTCGTCGTCGTCGTGGCTGGTGATACTGCTGGCGGTGCTCGGGTCGGCGGCCGCCGCGGGCTTGACCGTCTTCTCCGTGATGGTGTACCTCGTGGTGGCCAGGCGCCGGGCGGTGGACATGGAGGTGCAGAAGTGCTACAAGGATTATTTCGCAAGGATGCCAAACTAATGGATGGATCGAATGTGTTGGCTTGGGTGCAGACATGGATTTTTTTTTTAGAAAAGGAGGATTACTCTCGGTCACTGCATCTCGACGATGTATGCAGCCATAAGGTGCAGACATGGATGGACCAGGATGCCATAGTAGTCAAATCGAGAGTGGAAAGAACGAATCAATTGGTGAAAGAGATTCCCACATGATCAGTGCGGTGGCACGAAGTAACACCGACCTGACGTTTTTACGACTAAAATTGTCATAAAAAACAAATCCTAAAAAAACTGAAACCTGTCATCCAAACAGAAAGTTGTCATGTTTCACAACTAAAGTTGCTATTCAGATAACTAAAATGGCTATCAAAAAGTGTCAGGGCAGAATTGCTTCGTGCCACACGTGTGACATTTATCCGGATCCAAGAGATTTAACTGGGAACATGGAGTATGTGAGATCCAGCTCACATACGACCTTTGTTACAGTAAAATAAAATAAAATAAAAAACTCAAAAAAATCAGATTTTTTTGGCAACAATCATTGATGTATATTTCACATGCATGCCAATTTTCGTGATGAAATGACATTTATGAAGGTCTCGGCCAAGAAAGCAAAATCATGCTCCAAAAAAACTGTTTTGGAAAGCATTTTGGAGCATCGATTTTTTTGACTGATATGCATGAATGTCATTTTCTCATGAAATTTTATACGCATATAAAAAACACGTCAATGTTTGTTGGCAAAAAAAATCAGTTTTTTTTAGTTTTTAATTTTTTTTTTAAATTCTACTGTAGCAAAGGGTGCATGTGAGCTCGAGCTCAAGAGCACTTTCTTTTAATTGGCGGTTATTCAACATTTGGCATAGAATAAGTGTGCCAGTTATAAACTTTCAACGGGTATCAACTGTCCATCGAATTAGCCCTTGTACATGTGTACTTATAAATTATTTACTTATGCAGAAAACTGCCATGCATAAGCGTAACTCGGATGGTTAAATTACTTGTGATAGAACTAACTTAAATGGTTGGATCTAGCAGATCATCCGAGGGGAGGATGGCGGGGGTCCGTAGCTACAACTTATTCAAAATAAGTAGCCGCGGTGTCGTGGTTTCGTCACGGCAGATGCCATGGGTAGGCTTATCGAGAGGGGCCGAAGGACGCCGGCGGGCTCCGGGAGCGGGGTTAGGCACAAGCGGTGGCAGACACACGATGTACCTAGGGTATCAGTCGGCCACCGGCTCGTCGGCAAGGCTCAGCTTGCTGAGCCGCCCAGCGAGCGCGGCGACGTCGAGCGCGAGGTCGCGGTCGAGGCACTCCTCGGAGATGCCGGCCACGTCGCCCGCAGGACCTGCCGGAGCAAGCCCCACGAGCATGCGGTTCCGCCCGGACGCGAGGCGGCCGGGGGAGGTGGTGAAGGGCCCCGCCCGGAGCGTGACTCCGGCCGGCGCCACGGACGGCCCCACGGTGGGCGCCAACTGTCGTGGTTTCGTCACGGCAGATGCCATGGGTAGGCTTATCAAGAGGGGCCGAGGACGCCGGCGGGCTCCGGGAGCGGGGTTAGGCACAAGCGGTGGCAGACACACGATGTACCCAGGTTCGGGGCCCTCCGTGGGAGGTAACACCCCTAGTCCTGCTTGGTCTAGTTGAGACAATGGTGAGGCTACAATGGTGCTCCTGGAGCTGTATGGCTAGAGGAGGAAGAAGGGGCTGAGCTGCCCTTGCTGCCTCTCTACGTGTATGTGGAGTGTGTCGACTGGGAACCAACCAACCTTTCAACCCCGTTTTATAGGCCAGCCCCCCGGGTTACAATATGAATAAGAGATCTCAGGGGGCCCCCAGCCGGCAGCCTTTCTAGCCGGCCGTGGGGGCCACCGGCTGCGGGGTCTTGTCGCTGGTAGGCCCCGCCGGCTGACGGGTCCCGTCAGGAGCCGACGGGGCCCGCGCGGCGGGTCCCGACGCCGGTCATGTCACGGCACGGGCCGCCCCTCGTGGCGTCGTCTTGCGGCAACCGGCCGAGGTCAGCGGTACGGCCGGCCGCCCTGTAGCCACGCCGGGGCAGGTAATGGAGTGGTTGGGGCGTGCCAGCACTGTTGGGAGCCCGGTCACCATCCGCCAGGGTCAGAGGCTCCGACACCTCCACTGTGGCCATACGGGCGCTGACCCCCGATGGGATGGGGGCCACTGTCGCCACGCGTGCCCCGACGACGGTATCCAATGCGCCGCCGGCTGGGGGGCTAGGGGGCACCGTCCCCAGCCGGCCAGCACGTCGTAACCGGCAGGGCGTGGCCGGCAGGTCACAGCCGGAGGGCCGTAGCCGGCAGGGCCCAGCCGGTGGGCCGCTGTCGGCAGGGCGCAGCCAGACCGCAGGGGGAGGCGGCCCGTTCTTCGGTTGCGTTAGAAAGTTGGAGCAAGAGGTCGCTTGAGGCTACCCCGGGGTCATCCCCCCGACAGTAGTCCACGAAGCGGGGGAGGCCCGCCGACGAACCGCGGCGGTCCTCGCCGGCTTGAAGATCGTCCTTGCGCCGCGGAGCGCCCTGAGAGTCGGACGACGCGGACAAGCGGTGGCCGGCTCCGCAGCCGGCCGACGCTTCGGGCGCCGCCTCGGGCTCCCCACCGGACAGAGGAGCCGCGCCACGCGGAAGACGCAGCGGGCCGTGGCCTGACAGGCCACGCGGTGGAAAAGACCGGACCGCGGGGCGGGGACCCACCACGACCGCGGCCTAGGCCCGCGCGTAGGGATCCTTTACGCCGCGGGCCAACGGTTGGCGTTCCGGAGCGCCGTAATGACCGCCCCGCATGCTACGGGAATCGTGGGGGTCGTGCGCAATAAATCCGGCCCCCACGATCGCCCGCGCGGGGTTTAAATGGCGAGGGGGGAGAGCAGGACGGCACATTCGCTCCCCCCGCCCCCGTCGTATCGTCTCCGTCGCCCTCCCCCTCCCGCCGCGAGAGAGAGAGAGAGAGAGAGAGAGAACACAGGAGGGCAGAGCACGCGGGCGCGCCGCGCCGCCATCCGCCGTCGTAGAAGGCTCGAGCCGCCGTCGGGTACCCGCGCCTGTAGTCGCGACCGCGCGCCCCTCCGGCGACCATGGCGAGCAAGGGCGCATGGGACGGCAGCATGGTGGAGGAGACATTTATCGAGCATCTCCGCTACCGCCGCAAGCTCCCGGCGGAAGCGCACTTGGAGGCACGCCCAGCCAGGCCGGAGAACTCCCCGGCGCCGCGGGAGGGCGAGGTGGTCGTCTTCGCCGATCATTTTCTCCGCGGGCTCGGGCTGCCGGCGAGCGCCTTCTTCCGCCGCTTCCTGACGCGGTTCGGCCTGCAACCGCACCACCTCTCCCCCAACGCCGTCATGCAGCTGGCGGCGTTCGTCACCCTTTGCGAGGGGTACCTGGGAGTGGAGCCGAGGCTTGACCTCTGGAGCCGGCTCTTCTTCCTCAAGCGGCAGACGACAGTGGATCCGGCGACGAAGCAGAAGGTGATGACCGCCTGTGGAGGGGCCCTGATCCACATTCGCAAGGGGGCCGGCTTCCCGAAGCTCCCGCTGCATGAGTCGGTAAAGGGCTGGCAGCGGGGGTTCTTCTACGTGAAGAACGTGAAGCCGAAGGAGGACTACATCAACCTCCCCGACTTCGCCAACCACCCGCCGGTTGCGATGCTGAACTGGCGGGCGGCTCCGCTTCAGGCGCCCGAGACGGCGGACCGGCTCTGCGAGCGCCTGCTCGTGATGACCGGGACGGAGGGGCTGACCGCCACCGATCTGCTGGCCGCGATGGTGGCGCGCCGGGTGCAGCCGCTGCAGAGCCGGCCGCACCTCATCTGCTAGATGGGAGGACATCACGACCCCTGCCGGCTCTTCACCAAGGAGCTGAAGTCGGTCCATGTGGCGAGGAGGGTGAACGCCATTACGACGGCGAAGATGAAGGAGGGCGAGTGGCAATGGGGGAAAACCCCGTACAGCCGGAGCCACCCGGCACCGCGGGTGAGTGTCTATTTCGCCTCCTTCCTTCCGTCTTTTCCGCGGCAGAGTCCCTCCCCTCTATGGCCTGACGGCGCGCCGCCTTGCCCACCCGCAGGTATTCCCGTTGCTGCAGAACTACAGGGAGCCAGCTGCCGACACGATGGAGTCGGACCCCGAGGAGGTCGAGGACGCTGACGACGTGGAGCCTGCCGACTCCGAGCGAGCCGGCGCGTCTGAAGCCGGCGAGGCGGAGGCGGAGACGGAGGAGGCCGAAGAGGCCGAATCGACGGGTGAGTCTCCTCCCCAGACGCACCTACGGGATTGGACAGATGAAGACACTGAGGCGGAGTCGTCGCGTGTTGCAGAGGCTCCGGAGGAGCCCGAAGCTTCGGAGGACGAGGTCACGGCGCCGCGGAGGCGCCAGCATCGAGCCGGCGGCAGCTCCAGCCGGGGCAGCCCGGACGCGGATGACAAAGGGAAGCGGCCGACTGTCACCAAGCCGGCGCCACAGCGCGCGGCGACTGCGCAGCCGAGCGGCAGCCGCGGAGGCGGGAGCAAGAAGCAGAGGGTCTCCCAGGCGGGACCCACGAGGAGGGCGGTCCCCGTCGTCGTCGGGTGAGTCCATCTCCGCCTCCACCTTGGTTTGTTCCGCGTTCTCCGTGGCCCCTTATCTCGTCGTGATCAGGGAGGCGCGCGCCCTGGGGAGGACCCCAGGTGGCGAGGCGGCGAGAACGGTGACGCCGACATCCGCCGAGGAGAGGGAGCGCCAGGCGTGGCTCGACCTCGAGGCGGCCCAGCAGGAGTGGCGCGTCGAGGAGCTCCGCCCCTGGGAAGAGGCGGCGGAGAAGCGGGGAGGAACCAGCGGGGAGGCCGTCGGTGGAGCGTGGGAGCCGTTCCCCCGCGGCCGGGAGAGGAGGTCGAAGGACCACCATGATCCCGAGCGACGGGCGGAGGCGGACGCGAAGGCCACGGAGGACGCGGCGGAGAAGGACCACGACGCCGCCTAGCCGGGGGCGGGCGACGTGCCGCCGGGGGCGGAGGAGCCCCTGGTGGTCGAAGTCCCGGCACCGGATGCGCCAGCCCCGGACATGCCGGCTTCGGAAGTGCCGGTACTGGAGGCGCCGGCTCCGGAGGTGAGCCGGCCAGGAGCCGCCGGAGGCAGAGCGCCGGAGGCGAGGGCCGCGACGGCGACGGGAGGAGCCGGTCCCATCGTGGTCTCCGACAAAGGAGGACCTGCGGACGGGGGCCGGCCACAGCAGACCTGGGACGTAGCCAGGAGCCCGGCCCTTGGCGAACCGCCGAGCACCCTTGGGGCGGCGGTGGCCGCCGTTGTGGACGCGTTCGCCGCCTGCCGCGCCCAGACGTCGCAGGACGCACGGGCCGCCAACGACCGGCTGGTGAACTTGGAGCAAGCTATCGCGGTAAGCTCTCTTCTTTCCTTCTTCTTTTGACTCGGCGTTTCTGTCTTTTCTAGTGGGGGCGCGCTAGCGCACCCACTGGGTGTAGCCCCCGAGGCTCGAGCCGGCTGGGGCGCAGGCGGGTCGAGCCTAAAGCTGCTGTGTTCTTGTTGTTTTGCAGGCGGCGCACGACCGCCGGGTGGCCGCGTACAACACCCTGCTGGGGTTGTACTGGGGAGCCGAAAAGAGGCTCGCCGTCATGTCCGCGGACCTGCAAGGTATGTGCTCTTGCGATCTTCCAGTGGGGGCGCGCAAGCGCACCCACTGGGTGTAGCCCCCGGGAATCAGGCCGGCTGCCCCGGAGGCGGGCTGAATCCTTTCTTTGCTTGACTTCTGACAGCGGCGACATCTTCTCGTGAAGCTACCCACGCCGAGACGGTCAGCCTCCGGCGCCAGGTGGTGCGGCTTGGCGAGGAGCGGGACCTCCTGACGACGGAGCGCGACCGGCTCCGCGGGGAGGCGGGCCAGGCGAAGGCGGAGCGGGAGGAGCGCGAGGCGGCCCACCGCCAAGCGCTGGCGGACCAAGAGGCGGCCCTTCGTCGGGAGGCGGAGGAGCGGGAGAAAGTCCTCCGCCAGATGCTGGAGGCCAAGGACGCCGCACTAGCCAAGGTGGCTGAGGATGCGCAGGCGGCCCGGGATGAGCACGAGCGCCGGCGCCAGGAGTGGTCAGCCAGGGAGGTGCAGCTGCAGGAGCAAGGGCACGAGGTGGATCGGATGCTGCGCGGTGAGTTTCTATTGCCTTGCTCTTTTCGCGCCTTGCCCCTGGGTTTTTCTGGTTTGCTCATCCCTCGTCTTCTTCTCTTCTCTTCTTAGGGCTTTTCCCCGGCACGCAGGAGGCCGCGGAGGCGGCCGTGGAGAACCATCGTGAGGTCCGGCGGGCGCAGGGGGAAGCCGTTGGACAGCTTGCCCCCTGGACCCTGGACGAGGTGGGGATTGCCTGCGCGACGCGGCTGTCGGAGGTAGTTCGTGCCCTGAAGCGGCTCCAGGCGGCCGGCTCGGCGCTGGTTCGCACTCTTTGGCCCGGCGCGGTGGAGCCGGTCTCCATGAGCCGGCTGTCGAGGTGGCTGGAGTTTGGGACCGCGTGGGTGAATGCCTGGAGGGCTTCCGCGGCACGCGCCGGTGCGAGCATGGCGCTTCGTATTGCCAGGTCGTGGTACCCCGGGCTGAACCTGGATCTGCTCACGGCCCAGCGTGCCGGCATCGATGCGGAGTTGGATGCGGTGGCCGATGCACTGGAGGTGAGGGCGAGCGACCTTGCGTCCTTCGCCGCGTGGGACGAGTACGTCCCGGAGCGCGGGGCGGACGGCGTGGTGATCCCGGAGGACCGGTACACGCTCGCCCTGGACGACCCGGAGGGGAGTGCCGCTGAGACGGACGATGGAGAATCTGACTCCGGCGACTACGCCTAGTCCGAGCCGGCTCCGGACGCGGAGGCGGGAGCTTCTACCTCAGCTGCCCCGGAGGTGCCGGCATCGGAGGCGTCAGCACCTCCGGCTCCGGAGGCGTCGGCACCGGAGGCGAGCCGGCCCGAAGCTGCCACCACTTAGGATTTTTCTTTTCTGCATTTTGCTTTAGACTGCAATTCTACCCACTGGGGGTGTATATGTAATGAACTCGTGGCCGTGGGCCTTTTAAATTTTGTAAAGTTTTCGGTTGCTGAAATGCTGTTTTATGCGTGCCGGATCGGCCTTATCCTTTTTCGCTCTTTTGGTTCCGTTTGCTCAAAGCCTTCTTCCTCTTGGCCTCGGCCCCGCCAGCCGGTCAGCCGGGAGCCGGTCTGTGGCTGGAACGGGACGTCCGCCTCGAAGGAGCCGGTCGTGAGTTTGGAAACCGCAAGAGTTTTTTGGGTAAGGTGAGTGACAGAGGCGAAAAAGTGCTCCGGCTAGACCCATCCGGCAACCCCCCCTCGCGTTCGATTTTTCGCGTGTGCTAAGTTTTGCCGTCTCGAGGTCCCGTCTGCCCGACAGCCGGGGGCCGGTCTGTGGCAGGGAGGGCCGAGACGGTTCTCCTTAGTGCACATTACTTAACCGGCGTCGGGGGACGAGGGTAGGACTAGCCGGCTAGCCCCTGGGACCGGGAGCCGGACCCAGGAGCCCGCGAGCGAGAGTCTTTGAGAATTTGAGAAAGGCAAAAGAGGTGTGTCCCAAGAGCTGGCTTGGGGCACCCGTTGCATTCATAAGCCCAAAAGGGAAGGATATGTACATACACTGGTTCTTAGCAGTAAAACGGACGGAGGAGCGCCGCGTTCCACGGGCGCTCCGTTTCCTCGTCGGAGGCGTCCCTCTTGCGCTTCTGCGGCTTCTGGGCGTCTATTAGATAGTACGCGTTGTTGTGCAGCGCTCTGCTGACGATGAACGGGCCCTCCCATGGGGAGGACAGCTTGTGCTGGCCAGCAGTTCGCTGGATCCGTCTGAGCACCAAGTCCCCTTCGCGGAACGAGAGTGGCCGGATCCGCTTGTTGTGGTAGTGCCGGAGCTTCTGCTGGTAGATGGCCGTCCGGCTCAGGGCCTGTTCACGGGCCTCCTCGAGGAGATCGACGCCGTCTTCTCTTGCCTCCTTCGCGTCTTTCTCCGTGTACAGGGTAACCCGAGGCGAATCGAACTCGATGTCGGTGGGGATGATTGCCTCGGACCCGTACACGAGAAAGAACGGTGTGTAGCTGGTTGACCAGTTAGGCGTGGTCCTGAGGCTCCAAAGGACAGCCGACAGCTCTTTGACCCAGCAGCCGGCTGACCTGACCAGCGGCGCCATGAGCCGGGGCCTGATGCCGGATAGGATCAGGACGTTAGCCCTCTCGACCTGCCCGTTTGACTGGGGGTGAGCGACAGACGCCAAATCGAGCCGGATGCCCTGCTTGGAGCAGAAGCGCGCTAGCGCGCCCTTGGCGAAGTTTGTGCCATTGTCGGTGATGATGCTGTGGGGGACGCCGTAGCGGACTGTGATGTTCTCGACGAACCGGACGGCCGTGGGGCCGTCCAGCTTCTTGATCGGCCGGGCCTCGATCCACTTGGTGAATTTGTCGACGGCCACCAGCAGGTGCGTCATGCCGCCTCATGCGGTCTTGAAAGATCCCACCATATCGAGCCCCCAGACGGCAAAAGGCCACGAGAGGGGGATGGTCTGGAGGGCAGACGCCGGCAGGTGGCTCTGCGTGCCGAAGCGCTGGCAGCCCTCGCACTTGTCAACCAGCTCCTTGGCCGCCTCCAAAGCAGTCGGCCAGTAGAAACCATGGCGAAATGCCTTGGCCACCAGGGTTCTGGAGGCGGCATGGTGCCCGCACTCGCCCTGGTGGATGTCGAGGAGGATCTCTTGCCCCTTCTCCGGCTCGACGCAGCGTTGGAAGACGCCGGTGGTGCTGCGATGAACCAGCTCGCGATTGATGATGCTGTAGGCGGGGGCCCGGCGCTGAATTTGCCTAGCGGTGGCCTCATCAGAGGGGAGCTCGCCGCACAGGAGGAACGCCAGGATGGGCTGAGCCCACGAGGGAGCCGAGACAGGGGCCGGCTCGGGCTCAAGCGGGGCGTCGGGGGCGGCAGGAGCCCCCGGGACCGGCCCGCCAGTCCCCGGGACCGGCTTGCCAGCCCCCGGGAGTGAGCCGGCAGGAGGGGCGTCGATCGCCATCATGACGGCGACGGGCCCGGAGTCGGCGGGCGTAGACGTGACCGGCTCGATTCCGGAGCGGATGGCGCCGGCTGGGCAGCCGGAGCGGATGGCACTGGTTGGGCAGCCGGAGGTGGCGGAGCCGGTGGGGCAGCCGGATCAGTCGATGGGCCGGCTGCCGCCGCTGGCACGAAGATGGACTCCGAGTCGGAGGAGGGCTTGATCGAGGGCTTGAGCAGCCACTCGAGGAAGACGCCGGCTGGAATGGCCTGCCGGGTGGAGCCGATCTTGGCCAGCGTGTCGGCCGCCTCGTTGTCCGCGCGGGGGATGTGGTGGAACTCGCAGCCCTCGAAGGAGCCGGTGAGCTGTTGGACGAGGAAGCGGTAGCTGGCCATGTTGGCGTCCCTAGCGTCCCATTCGCCAGAGACTTGTTGTACCACGAGGTCGGAGTCGCCGAAGCATATGATGCGCTGGAGGCCGATGTCTTTGGCGAGCCGGAGGCCGTGGACGAGGGCCTCGTACTCGGCCACGTTGTTGGAGGCGGCGAAGTGGATCTGGAGGACGTACCGGAGCTGGTCTCCCTTGGGAGACGACAAGACGATGCCGGCTCCCAAGCCGGCTCGCATCTTCGAGCCGTCGAAGTGCATGCGCCAGTGCGTGGAGTCGGGCGGAGGCGGCACGAACTGGGTTTCGGCCCAGTCGACGAGGAAGTCGGCCATTGCTTGGGATTTGATGGCGGTGCGCGGCTCGTACCGTATCTCGTAGTCGGCGAGGGCGATGGTCCACTTGGCAATCCGGCCGGTGGCGTCCCGGCCGGCCATGATTTCGCCCAACGGCGTCGAGCTCACGACGGTGATGATGTGCTCCTGGAAGTACTGCTTGATCTTCTGGGCGGCGAAGTATATGCCGTAGCACATCTTCTGGTAGTGGGGGTAGTTTTGCTTGGAGGCGGAGAGGACCTCGCTGAGGTAGTAGACGGGGCGCTGGGTTGGCAGCGCTTTGCCCTCCTCCGGCCGCTCCACCACCAGGACGACGCTGACGACGCGCGTGGTCGCCGCGATGTAGGCGAGTAGAGGCTCCTTGTCAGCAGGCGCGGCCAGAATGGGGGCGCTGGAGAGGGCCCGCTTGAGGCCGCGGAATGCCTCGTCCACCTTGTTTGTCCAGTCAAAGACGGCCGGCTTCTTCGAGGGGTCGCGGCCCGGCTCGACCAGAGCCGTCTTGCGCAGGAGGCCGTAGAGGGGCAAGGCCTTCTCGCCCAGCCGGCTGATGAACCGACTGAGGGAGGCGAGGCGGCCGGTGAACTTCTGGACGTCGCGGAGCCGGACCGGCTTGGGCATGCGCTCGATTGCGCTGATCTTCTCGGGGTTAGCTTCGATGCCGCGGGTGGACACGAAGAAACCCAAGAGTTGGCCGGTTGGGACGCCGAAGACACACTTCTCCGGGTTGAGCTTGATCTTGTATTCGCGCAGGTTGGCGAATGTTTCCCGGAGATCGTCGAGGAGGCTGAAGTGCTTCTTGGATTTGACGACGATGTCGTCGACGTAGACGTGGACGTTCCTGCCTATCTGAGGCAGGAGACACTTCTGCATGCAGCGCTGGTAGGTAGCGCCTGCATTCTTCAGGCCGAAGGACATGGTGATGTAGCAGTAGGCCCCGAAAGGGGTGATGAAGGAGGTCTTGAGCCGGTCGGCCGGGTCCAGCTTTATCTGGTGGTAGCCGGAGTAGGCGTCCAGGAAAGACAGCAGGTCGCAGCCGGCCATGGAGTCGATGACTTGATCGATCCGCGGCAGGACGAATGGGTCTATGGGGCACGCCTTGTTCAGGCTTGTGTAGTCGATACACATGCGCCAGGTCTTGTTCTTCTTCAGCACCAGGACTGGGTTGGCCAGCCAGTCCGGGTGGAACACTTCCATGATGAAGCCGGCTGCGAGCAGCCGGGCGATTTCTTCTCCTATAGTACGCCGCTTCTCCTCGGAGAAACGGCGCAGGGGTTGCTTGATCGGCTTCGCGTCCGGTCGTACGTGAAGCTTGTGCTCGGCGAACTTCCTCGGAACACCCGGCATGTCCTTGGGAGACCATGCAAAGATGTCCCGATTCTCACGAAGGAAGTCGACGAGCTCGCTTTCCTATTTGCTGTCGAGACGAGAGCCGATGGTCACGCACTGGGTGCGGTTAGCCGGGTCAAGCGGCACCTGCCGGGTGTCCTTGGACGGCTGGAACGAGCCCTCGCCGACCGACTGGGAAGGAGGAGCCGGCATGGCCGGCTGGGCCGCAGCGAGGGCCACAAGCCGGTCGAGCTGCTGCTTCTCCTCTGCAATCTCCAGGGCTTCGGCCAGCCGGCTGCCGTCTCGCACGCACGCGATTGACATCTGGTATTTGCCGGCGATGGTGATGATGCCCTTGGGGCCCGGCATCTTGAGCTTGAGGTAGGCGTAATGGGGGATCGCCATGAACTTGACGAGAGCCGGCCGGCCCAGCAGTGCGTGGTAGGGACTGTCGAGGTCCACTACCTCGAACCAAACTGGCTCGCGGCGAAAGTGGTCGTGGCCGCCGAAGAGGACGTCGAGCTTGATCTTGCCGACGGGGGTGCTGGACTTTCCCGGCACGATGCCGTGGAAGACGGTCCGGCTCGATTGTAGGTCCTCCACCTTGAGCCCCAATTTGAGCATCGTGTCAAGGTAGAGGATGTTGATGCTGCTGCCCCCATCGATCAACACCCGCGAGAAATGGCACGTGCGCCTCTCGGAGGCGATGGTGGGATCGAGGACGAGGGCATAGCTGCCAGGATTTGGCATCACGGCCGGGTGATCGGCCCGGCTCCAGGTGACCGGCTTCTCGGACCAGTGCATGAACTGGGGAGTCGCGGGCATGGTGGCATTCACCTCACGGTGGAGCCGGCGTTGGGCGTGCTTGTCCGTCTCCTCGCTGGTGAAGACGACGTAGCAGCCGTCTTGGTCGGGGAACCGGTCGAGCAACCGGCCGTCGTTCTGAGCCGGGGCCGGGGCCTGAGCCGGAGCGGGAGCCGGTGCCGGAGCCGGGGCCGGCGCGCGGGCAGGCGGCGTGGGGGGAGCCGGGAGGCCGTCCCCCCGGGCCAATCGCTGCGAGAAGCTGCACTGCCGGAGCGTGTGCGTGGCCGGCTTGGCACCGGAATGGTTCTTGCAGGGGAGGTCGAGCATCTGCTCGAACGTGAGCTTAGGCTGCCAGGCGGACTTGCCGGTGCGCTGACGCTGGCCGGAAGCCTGGCCACCCGGCTGCTCTTCCTCGATGGAGGCGATCTGCCGGCTCCCGTAGCGGGAGTCGGGCTAGTCGTTCTTGCGTTTGTTGTTCTGCTGCTGCCGGTTGTCGGCGGCCGCCCGCGGCGCGGCGGGTGGCGGAGCCGGTTTGGCTGGTGCCTTAGCCTTCATCCTCATCGAGGAATCGGCCGTGGCGTATTTGTCCGCTTTGGACATTAGGTCCGGCAGGGAGGTTGGCTCGGAGCACAAGAGCTTGTGCTTGAGAGGGGTGCCATCGCAGCAACCTTCGATGAAGTACTGGATGGCCTGAACCCCGTGCACTCCTTCGCAGGAGTTGCGGAGCTCGGTCCAACGTATGAGATAGTCGCGGAGGGGTTCCTCCGGCCCCTGGACGCACATGGCCAGCTCGCGGGGCCGGCCCGGGCGTTTGTAAGTGCCGGTGAAGTTGTGGACGAACGCCTTCTCGAAATCCGTCCAAGTGTTGATGCTGCCGGCCGCTAGGCTGTTCAGCCAGGTGCGGGCCGAGCCAATCAGCATGAGGGGGGCGTAGCGGACGGCTACGCGCTTGTTCCCCCTGGCGATGCCGACGGCGGTGGTGTAGTCGACCAGCCAGTCCTCCGGCTTGGCGGCCCCGGTGTACTTCGGGGTGTCGCGGGGAAGAGTGAAGCCGGGCGGAAACGGCTCGTTGCGGATCCGAGGGCCGAAGCAGGCCGGGCCGATCGAGCCCTCCTCCTCGAGGAGAGCCGACTGCGCCAGCCGGTCGAGGCGGAGCCGGGCGTCGTTGTCGCTGTGGGGGACCCGCGGCCCGAGCCGGGCTGCGAGTTCGGGGCGGACGGCTGGCGGGATAGACCGGGCCGGTTCCTGCCGCTGAGGCGGGGTGTGCCCGCGGCTGCGCCGGCTACCGCCAGCCGGAGCCCCGTCCCGGCGGCTGCTGCCAGCCGGATTGTTGCTGCGCCGGCTGTTTACCGCCGGCTGCTCCTTTCTGCGCAGCTGGGTGCGCCGGGCGTTGCTTCCCTCGTTCCGCCGGCCGGAGGGATGAGAGGTGCTGAAGTGCTGGGCCGGCTGACGGTTGGTAGCCCCAGCGCCCTCACCCTTGGGCCGGGGGAGTTCGGAAACGGCCCCATCCGGGGAGAGGACGACCTGTTGCGCGTTGGCGGTGTCGATGAGGTCCTTGATGTGCCGCTCGCGTGCGGCACGCTCCTCGCCCTCCAAGGTTGCCAAATCCTCGTA
The DNA here is from genome assembly GCA_039707655.1 of Elymus sibiricus. Classification (NCBI taxonomy): domain Eukaryota; kingdom Viridiplantae; phylum Streptophyta; class Magnoliopsida; order Poales; family Poaceae; genus Elymus; species Elymus sibiricus. The sequence goes on along the minus strand of CM077665.1, from coordinate 39,608,626 downwards.
GGCAACCTTGCCGGCACGCAGGTTGGCTGCGGGGGTGTCGTAGACGGGAAGGCGGCCGCCGAGGATTTCCGCGACCACGCGGCCGCGTTCCCGCACAGCCCCACGCCGGCTGGGCTCGGGGCCAGCCGGGGTGAGACCATACGCGGAGATGTATTCCCGCTGCGCGGCTTCCATCCGGCGCCGCTCGGCAGCGAGGGCGGTGGCGTCGTCGAACAGCAGGCGACGGGCCGCCTCCAGCTCGGTTCTGGCGGCGGCCGGGTCCGCCGTCTGGGCGATGGGAGTGCCCAGACCCCGGAGGGTAGCGGCGAGCGGGTCGGAGGTACCGGCGCGGGCGGCGGCCGCGTCGGCCTCGGCCGCCCGCACACGGCCCGAAGTGGTGGAGGAGGCGACCATTACCCCCACGCAAGCGCGGGAGCCGGTGGCCTCGCCCATGGCGAGCGCGCCCACGGACGAGGGAGGGTCGGTGCAGTCGAGCACCCAGCTAGGGTATCCGTCGGCCACCGGCTCGTCGGCAAGGCTCAGCTTGCTGAGCCGCCCAGCGAGCGCAGCGACATCGAGCGCGAGGTCGCGGTCGAGGCACTCCTCGGAGATGCCGGCCACGTCGCCCGCAGGACCTGCCGGAGCAAGCCCCACGAGCATGCGGTTCCGCCCGGACGCGAGGCGGCCGGGGGAGGTGGTGAAGGGCCCCGCCCGGAGCGTGACTCCGGCCGGCGCCACGGAAGGCCCCACGGTGGGCGCCAACTGTCGTGGTTTCGTCACGGCAGATGCCATGGGTAGGCTTATCGAGAGGGGCCGAAGGACGCCGGCGGGCTCCGGGAGCGGGGTTAGGCACAAGCGGTGGCAGACACACGATGTACCCAGGTTCGGGGCCCTCCGTGGGAGGTAACACCCCTAGTCCTGCTTGGTCTAGTTGAGACGATGGTGAGGCTACAATGGTGCGCCTGGAGCTGTATGGCTAGAGGAGGAAGAAGGGGCTGAGCTGCCCTTGCTGCCTCTCTACGTGTATGTGGAGTGTGTCGACTGGGAACCAACCAACCTTTCAACCCCGTTGCATGGGGGAGGCCCGGGGGGTTTTATAGGCCAGCCCCCCGGGTTACAATATGAATAAGAGATCTCAGGGGGGGGCCCAGCCGGCAGCCTTTCTAGCCGGCCGTGGGGGCCACCGGCTGCGGGGTCTTGTCGCTGGTAGGCCCCGCCAGCTGACGGGTCCCGTCAGGAGCCGGCGGGGCCCGCGCGGCGGGTCCCGACGCCGGTCATGTCACGGCACGGGCTGCCCCTTGTGGCGTCGTCTTGCGGCAACCGGCCGAGGTCAGCGGTACGGCCGGCCGCCCTGTAGCCACGCCGGGGCAGGTAATGGAGTGGTTGGGGCGTGCCGGCACTGTTGGGAGCCCGGTCACCATCCGCCAGGGTCAGAGGCTCCGACACCTCCACTGTGGCCATACGGGCGCTGACCCCCGATGGGATGGGGGCCACTGTCGCCACGCGTGCCCCGACGACGGTATCCAATGCGCAGCCGGCTGGGGGGCTAGGCGGCACCGTCCCCAGCCGGCCAGCACGTCGTAACCGGCAGGGCGTGGCCGGCAGGTCCCAGCCGGAGGGCCGTAGCCGGCAGGGCCTAGCCGGTGGGCCGCTGCCGGCAGGGCGCAGCCGGACCGCAGGGGGAGGCGGCCCGTTCTTCGGTTGCGTTAGAAAGTTGGAGCAATAGGTCGCTTGAGGCTACCCCGGGGTCATCCCCCCGACACGCGGGGTGCGCCACTCCTTGTCTGCTCATGTGCGGTGGGATCCTAGTTCTAGAAGTCCATCCAACAGATCAAGTAGAAGATCCGGCTTGGGTTATCCTTCTCTATCCGCAATGGAGAGGGGACAATATTCCGGCTTGACTCATGGGTTAGGGGATTCTCGTTATGTACGGGTTCTCAAACTTACCATTTGCGCGAATCCGATGTTGTTGGTCTCTACAACTACCCATAATGGTTGTTGAAACATCTTGTTTCGATGGTCATTTGGGCAGGTGGAGAGTTAAGCGTGGGCTAATTTGAGGATGCCCTTTCGTCGGTGCTTGCGGATTATTCGAACACCGTATCCTAGCATCTCACACTTTCGGGAGTTTTCTCCATCGGTTGGGAATATCATGCTATGTGTCGTAGGCCGACTATTCTCTGGGCCTCACCTCTATCGAAGGCGCCACGGCCCCGGAAGATCCCAATTTTTTTGTTGCAATTATTGAGGGATCGCCTCCATTTAGGACGGAGGTGCTCAAGAGGCACGACCCGAGGAATGGAAAGTGGCCCCTTTATATTATCACGTAGACGGGGACCCACATCCTTTTCTCTTCCACAATGTCAAGAGTTCTTTGGTGTTTTGTCTGCGAGACTATGTGGCCTGACTCGGAGGCCCCATATCTAGGTGTCTTTTATCAAACAAGAGCCAATCGGACCATTAGAAAGAGGCACTTATTTTGGATTGTGTTTACGGCGTTAGCTTGGACGTTATAGACGACGTATAACAAGATGGTGATTGAGAGTGTCTTCCTTAGATCAGATATCTGATTCATTCTTCAAATTTCTTTCTTTTTTGCAGTACGGACACTCGTTCTCTAGGCATCACCACCACGACCATCTGGGCCGCAGGATGGATGCGTTGCACGCTACCTCTCGTCGATTATCCTCATAGAATGCACCTTAAGTTTGACCACTTGTCTTTTTCTCTATTTTTTATGCTTTTTTGGGCATGTTTATCCTGTTGTCCCAATAGATAATTTTATTTCACTGCACATGAACTTGTTGTATGGACGTGGTAGTGGTTTTATTTATAAAGTGGGGCAAAAGACTATTTCGAAACAGCTCGATCCACCAGAGTTCAAGTCATATACTTCGCACTATTGCTCATATTTTTTTTGCATTTATTTTAGACCTTCCGGCTATGTCGACTACGAAGGCGCATTTGCTGACTTCGCGAGTCTCACCCCGCAAAAAAAGGACTTAGGGCATCTCCAAGGGTGGCCCGCAAAACTACGGTATATGTCCGGTCGAACACTTTTGACACTTTTGCAATCCAACGCGGTCCTGCATCGCTCCGCGAAGTGGTCCGGACTTCCATTTTCCGACAAAGTGAAGACAAACATGGGGAGTTTTGTGGAAATCCGGACATCCACTTGACCAACCAAAAGCTTCCATGTGGTCCTTCTCTCTTCTCTTTCTTCGCACATGCATGGCCCCCTCTCCTCCCAACCGGACACCACATCACAATATCACACCACATGCATGTCCTTACCTACTTTTTTTCCTTTCAACTGGATACTTTGTAATTAGCGTTGGATAACTCCTTCTCGTATCATGTTCGTGAACCACGTCCAGACACAAAAACAAACATATACCGAAGGAATTTATGGGTCGACGTTAACGATGCTTTTTGTGAGTCTTAAGATGTTGTGGCTCATTATCTTGAAAATGCCAATAGGGTAGTGTATGTTAATAAAATCTACATCTGACTTTTGCATGCCCGTGCCCATCCGGTTGTTCTGCTTTAAAGAAAACTCCCACCGCGGCTAATTATTGTTTGTCATTGTTCTCCTTGATTTGACATACAAGCTCACCTGTCAATTCTCTCCTTTTATCCAATCTTATGAGCAAATACAATAGTAGGCGCAACCAATCCTGCCATGACACGAGACAGCAAACAACGGGAGAGATTAACCGGCAACTAGCTACCCACCATCGTATGGATATGTGTCAAAGGAACCGTAAGAGCATGGTTAATAATATAGTCAGTTGGTTATATGATGTTGCTATGATATTTATGGTCAAGTTTATAGCCTGCAAACGAAATAGTTGATGTAAACATGTACTACTTTGTTGATACATAATCCATCTTACTTTCTCACAAAGTATTCAGAAGCACGTTCTGCAGTCGGCTGTTAACTAGTAGCCCGCTTCTCTTCTCTCTCATCTTCTCTCTCTTCCAACTAAATAAAAATATAATATTTAAAATCTTACAGTACGCCTACATCATCTTATTATATTTGCTCTAATATGCCTTATTTGACTACACGCCAAATAGAAGGGCTGATTTCATGCACGTCATTCTCAACACCCGCTGCTTGATTAGCTTATCCCTAATCACCAACCACAACTGGACGTGATGCGTGATTAACAATGTTTTACTACCGTATATATTCCTTCTCCACCACCACCTTTCGGCTACGGGTCACAATTAATGTCGTCAACGCTGTCCAATATAACCAACTATAAGTAGTACTTAATCCTTCTTCCCGCTCACCGAAGCCACCCCGAACATCATTATATATATATATATATAAGTTATTTATTTCATTTTTTGATTTTGTTCTAGTTTTGATTTCTTTTCTCTACCTAATAATAAAGCGCTGATAACTTCTGGTCGTACGTCGCCGCGCCTTTTTGCAGAAAACCCCCTGCGTTTGTTACTATTCAACCCGCAGTCCTTTTTCATGGATATCTGAGAAAACGTTTCTATATTACAAAAAAGCCCTGTATTTATTTATATTCAACCCGCGATCCCTATGACATTGGCAGGTGGAGATGTGCAGAGGAGGCCGATGCAGGGAGGCGATGGCGTGGCGGTGCTGCAGAGGATGAGCAGGAGGCGACACTCGGCGGTTATGGATCAGCAGAAGAGCAGCGGCGACGGCGCCATGGGCGAGTGGCGCGCGGCGCGCGGCAAAGAGGAGGAGGCAAGGCGCGGCCATGGCGGCATGAGCAGCCAGAAAAAGAGAGAGATGCGCTGGAGCTCGAGTTTGAGAGGAAAACGGGGGGACGACGCGGGGCGGTGGCCTGCTATAGTGGTCGCCGGCGACGGAGCAGGTCGGGGCCGAGGCGGTTGCTAGGTTGGTTCTCGTGGATGGGTCGCGGCTGGAGGAGAGCTCGAGGACGCCATGGTCCTCTCTGGGGTTCCTCACCGACAGGGGGTGCTGCACTGGCTGGCTAGCCACGAACGACCACATCTTGGGTGGATGGAGAAGAGCATAAGGCAAGCGCTCCATGCGAGGAGGAATGACGATAGGCATGCAGATGGATGAGTGTAGGAATTTGTGGATATGAAGCACGCAGGTGGGCGGTGCCTTTTTTTAATGAAATTTGTCTTGTACAGACTAGAAGCCACTGGGCGTGGTAGCACCGATTACAAATTTTTTATTTGCAAAAACACTGATTGTAATTACTTGCTGTTGTTTGTTTGTTGTTACATTCTCGGATATAATAATTGAAAATGAGTGAAATATTGGAAAACAATAATTTCTAGGGAGAAGATATTTAGGGCTCATTGGTAATTGCTGACCATCAAGATATTCCTTAACTCTAGATGTCGACGATGTCGTTGGTGAGATCGAGAGGAGAGAGGGAGGGATGAAGAGTGGAGATAGTGCGACACGGTGCATCTTGTTCCCATCATATTTCACCCGGCACGACAGCTGGGACGGGGGAGCACTACCTTTCATTGTAAAAATTTAACTTCTCGGCCATCATATTTTTGAAGTGGAATGTATAAATATGAATAAATATTAATATGCTTGGGAGATATATGAATTAATATATGATCTATTTAAATCTTTTACAGTTATGCGTCCGATGCACAATTAATTTTTCATCGAAGGAGTATCTGTTGTTCTATCGGATCGATAAATTTTAGATTTATGTAATTATATTACATAGGGTTGTCTAATATCAACAACTTATTACAAATAATTTAATTTCTTTATAGAAAGTTTGAGGAAGTTGGAAGCGGGGACACGGCCGGACTAACCTGCTATACAGATTTAACGCTCTGACCGGATTAGGGTTATCGACAGGCGATTAGGGTTATCGACGCCGCCGGCGGCGGCGTGGAACCACTAAGATGGCGAAGCTGTGGGCTCCGGTGACTAGGGGCGGCTCCTCTCTTGAGGGGTGCGCTGGAATGGGCAGAGAGGAGTCCTCGCAAGAGTCTTTCCTCGATGTGGGAGAGATGCGATCGCGGGCACGAGAAGTCCTGAAGAAAATGAAGAAGGAGGGACGTGACTTCAAGAGGCCACCGAGGCCGATCGGCGGTGATCTAATTCCGATGATAGGAGAGATGAGGAACAGGATGTGGGATCTACTGGAAAGAGGAGGCTGGGATCCGGTGCAGGAAGAGAAGAAAATACCACGGCGGCAACAAGGCAATCGGGAACAGGTAAGGGAGATCGGGACATCACAGTTGGAAGATGTGGAGGAAGGGAGAGGAAGGAAGGAGCCGGTAGGGAAGGCTAATGGTGGCGTGACAGAGAAGAAAGAGATTGGGATCGGCGACGATGGGAAGGTGATTCCAACCCTCTGTAAGAGGCAGGAAATTATGTGCTCCATTGATGCTGCAGGGAAAGTTGAACGGAGTGGAGGAAGGGAATTGGGGTGGCCGGGAAGCATTATGCGATTGAAGGAAGCATACCTTGTGAAGATCTGGCTGTACAAGAAAAGGCCATGGAAGGATACGGGACAGGAAGGAAACCTTGGGTTAGAGAAAGGTAAGGAGGAAGGAGATACTGCAAATGTTAGCATGGTAGAAAATCAGGTGCAGTCGAAGGAAAGGCTATGGCATCTCAGGGAAGGCCGACGGCAAGTAAACATGTTAAATATGCAGCGGAAAGAAACAGAGTATCCACGCAAACATAAAGACCATACACCAACGCACACAAGAGAGATGGCTGGCAATCTGAACCAGGGTGCAGGGAAGAACATGGGAGGGGAAGGGAAGGAAGGAAGCGGTATGGGGGAGAGTGCTACGCCAAGGGTCTGTTCGAAGGACAAGGTGATAGCGAAGGGAGATGGCGGCAAGCAGGCGATGAAGCTAGCTGCGCCGGTTTTAATGAACCCTAATCGCACGAATTTCAGTCAGAGCGCATTGATTGCGGATATGAAAGCTGCATGGAATCCTGCCCAAGCAGTGGTTTGGAGAAGGATCAATTCAAATTTGTTCTCAATCCAATTCAATTGTCTAGGGGATTGGAACAAGGCTATGCATCAAGGGCCTTGGGACTTTCGTGGAGTTGCTGTGATTCTGGCCGAATATGATGGGTTCTCAAATCCAGAGAAAGTAAGGTTGGATAGGCTGGAAACCTGGTGCCAAATCCATAAACTACCAGACGGAGTGCTGAAAAGTGAGTGTGCTTTGAAGAATCTTGCTAGTCGTATTGGTAAAGTGGAGGAGGTGCAGGTTACTATGTCGAACAGATTCGTGGGGGAGTTCATCAGGGTTAGAGTTAAGCTTGATGTTAACAAAAAATTAACTCGGGCCGTTGGTATAACGAAGGGTGGAGAAACTGAGAAGTATCTAGTAAAATTTGAGAAACTACCAACGTTTTGCAATGCTTGTGGTTCAATGGGACATTGGCATGAAGAATGTGGCACAGGAGAGCATGATGCGAGTAAATTTGAATGGGGGAGCTTTTTACTTGCCACAAGGAGAGGCAGAGGAGGGGGCCGTGGTGGCCGCGGCTCCGGCGATCGCCATAGGAGTGGGGATGATGATTACAGTACCCGTGGTAGGGGCTTTGGACGAGGACTTGGTCCAGGACGTGCAAATAATATGCAGCAAAACCCCGGTGCTGATCCCAGCAATGGGGGGACCACTCACGTTAGCTGGAGGCATAACGCTGTACACAATGAAGATTCAGTTCAAGACAATGTGACTACAGGGGGGTCTGCCCCAATCATAAAAAGTCAGGACGTAAGAAGGGCGATGGCCTCAGAAAATATACTGGGGAAGAGGTTAGCAGAGGATAGTATTACGGGTGCTCTTTCTGAAGTGGCAGCAGGTTCTGGTCTAGTGCCGGGGACGGCCCTTGTTTCTTATGTTGGATTTAAACCAAAAGCTACCCCCGAATCAGCGATAGTGGCTGAAAAAGTTAGCATGTTTGAAGGAGAAATAGATGAGGAGGAAGAGAAGTCCAATCTTGTGGGTACACCCCGAAAGAGTGCAAATAGAAAGAAGTTGAGGGGAAGAGAAGGCCAGGCGGTGGACAGTAACTTAAACCTTGCAAATGAATTAGGATCGGCGACACCCCTTGGGGGTGATCGCCGGGAGCAATGAAAACCATCGCTTGGAACTGTCGCGGCTTGCTCTCGGCCACGGCAGTTTGGGAGCTTCTGGATCTACAGGAGCGGGTGAGGGCGGACGTGATTTTCCTCTCGGAAACTCACCTGAATAAGGAAAAAGCTAATGATGTGCGACGTAAGTTAGGCTTCGATGAAATGCATGTGCAAGAAAGCGATGGTAAATCAGGAGGGTTAGTTCTGTTTTGTAACTTTGTAAATAAAGTGGTTTTGAATTACTCCTCGCCCTCTTTTATTGATGTTGTTTCTATGAGGGGGGATGAGGTAGATTGGAGATTGACGGGGTTTTACGGTTTCCCATCGTGGGACCAAAGACACCTGTCATGGACCTACTTGCGTGATCTTCATAAAATGGGTAACCATCCATGGGCTATAATAGGAGACTTCAATGAGATTTTATATGCAAGTGAAAAAGAGGGAGGTAACCCTCGACCGAACAATATGATGCAATCTTTCCGCGACTGCTTGGTGGAATGTGGCTTGGAGGACATGGGCTATATGGGAGAATTATACACTTGGAGAAGAGGAGAGATCAGGGAGAGACTGGACCGGGCAGTGTGCAACTCACAATGGTCTATCAAATTTCCGAAAGGTGCGTTGATTAATGAAAGCCATGTCCATTCGGATCATAGGCCAATTATACTTGACACCGAGTACCATGAGGGTGTCCAGTTCAGTAGGACGACGGGAGGCCGAAAGTTTGAAGCTAAGTGGTTGAAGGAAGAAACAGTGGGAGAGATTGTAAACACAGCATGGAATCGGGACAAACTTGCTGGTTTGGGCCCTTCTTTAGCCGATCGAACTCGTGCTGTTAAATCAGATCTTCACCAATGGGATAAAGAGGTGCTACATGGGCCAAAGAGAAGAATCAAAAAATTGAAAAGAGAATTGGAAAATCTCCGATGTGGACTGAATGATGCTGACAATAGAGCTAGGCAAAAGGAAATCCGTGTTTTGTTGGAAAACCTACTTGATCAGGAGGAAATCTATTGGCTCCAAAGAGGGCGCGCCAACTGGTTGCTACATGGTGATCGAAATACTAATTTTTTCCATAATGCAGCCACTGCTAGAAAGAAAAGGAATCACATTAGAAAATTGTTGGATGACACTGGAGTTTGGCGTGAAGGTACAACTGAGCTAAACAAACACATCACTGATTACTTTGCTAAACTGTTTACTTCCGAAGTGCATGGTGCAGACCAGAATGTTATCTCTCGAGTTAAACGGTGTGTATCGCCGGAGATGAATAATACCTTGCTGGCTCCATACACTGCTGATGAGGTGCGCAAGGCGCTATTCAATATAGGTGACCTGAAAGCACCAGGTCCAGACGGGCTGCACGCTGTTTTCTATAAGCGTTTTTGGCCAATGCTAGGTGATGACCTAATTGAGGAGGTTCTCTTGGCAGTTAATACATGCACTATACCGGAGGGTTGGAATGAAACTGCAATCGTGATGATCCCAAAAGTAAACACACCAGAAAAGGTAACACATTTCAGACCTATCAGCCTTTGTAATGTAGTTTACAAGGTTATTTCCAAGATGATTGCAGCCCGACTGAAAGTAATCCTTCCAGAAATTATTAGCCCAACTCAGAGTGCCTTTGTCCCTGGTAGACTCATCACAGATAATTTTCTTGTGGCATATGAGTGTTTTCATACAATTAAGAATAAAAGAACAGGAAAGGAGGGGCTATGTGCGGTCAAGCTGGATATGCACAAAGCTTATGATCGAGTCGAGTGGGCTTTCTTAGAAGGAATTATGTTGCAAATGGGATTTCATGCTAATTGGGTGAAGATGATCATGCAATGCGTGTCCATTGTTGAATATCGTGTCAGATACAACTCTGAGGAAACAGAATCCTTTTTGCCAACACGTGGTCTGAGACAAGGAGATCCACTATCTCCATATTTATTCCTGTTTTGTTCGGAAGGGTTAACTGCACTTCTGGCGCATCATGAGGAGAGGGGAGATTTACAAGGAGTTAAAGTGTGCCGTGAGGCACCATCTATCTCAAATTTATTATTTGCAGATGATTCATTAATCCTCATGAAAGCAAACAATCAAAATGCTCAGGTCCTCAAAAGCATCCTCGACTCGTACTGCGCAGCATCGGGACAGTTGGTGAGTGTGGAGAAATCCAGTATATTTTTTAGCCCCAACACGGATGCGCCTGTCCGCGCTGAGATGTGCTCGACCCTCAATATCTTAACTGAGGCGTTGAATGACACATATTTGGGCCTTCCAGCAATTGTTGGCATGGACAAAACGGACTGCTTTCAGTTTCTTATTGATAGAGTGAACCACAGAATTAATGGATGGAAAGAAAGACAGTTGTCGGCAGGAGGAAAGGAGGTTCTACTTAAATCGGTTATACAGGCCATTCCATCATATGCTATGGGCGTCATCAAAATTCCTAAACAAACTTGTAAAGGAATAACTGACGCAATGTCGCATTACTGGTGGGGTGACAGTGATGACCAGAAAAAGATGCATTGGATGGCATGGTGGAAGTTGTGTGTGCCGAAACAACAAGGAGGTATGGGTTTCCGTGACATCCACTGTTTAAACCTTGCTTTGTTGGCTAAGCAAGTTTGGAGGCTAGTAGATAACCCAGACTCACTTTGTGCAACAATTCTAAAAGCAAAGTATTTTCCGGACAGTGATTTACTCAGTGCAAATCTAAAGAAGGGTGCCTCCTTTACTTGGCAGAGCATAATGTCAGGGGTGAATACACTCAAACATGGTTATATTTGGAGGGTGGGAGATGGTGAAAAAATCAATATCCGGTCGGATGCCTGGGTACCTGGTTCGGCGGACCAGAAAATTATCACACCCCGTGGACATAACATTATCTCAAAGGTTGGTGATCTCATCGACCCGGTTACTAGGCAATGGGATGAGGAGTTAGTTAATCAGACCTTTTGGCCTGTAGATGTGCACCAAGTCATGGCTATACCATTACCAGCACATGAAATGGAGGATTTCGTTGCATGGAGCCATAACAAGAGTGGAGTTTTCTCTGTCCGCTCCGCTTACCACGTCGAGTGGAATCATCAGCATGGAAGAAAACTGAGGCGAACAAATGGTGTGGAAGCTATGAGTCATAATGGAATCTGGGACAAAATCTGGAAATTGCGATGTCCTGCAAAGGTGAAAGTATTCCTGTGGAGAACACTCAGGGGGACTCTTCCATGTCGGGTTAATCTAGCAAACCGCCACATCAAAGTTTCGGGACAGTGCCCGGTCTGCAACCGTGGAGCAGAGGATGTGACACATCTTCTATTCCGATGTAAGAGAGCAACAGAAGTCTGGCGTCTCCTGGGGCTTGAAGATTTTATTCAGAAAGCATGTGGCGTTGATAGAGCGGGTGAGTCGGTTCTTGATTTTCTGATGCAAACCCCAGAGAAAGAATTTGGGCTAATTGGCCAGGCTAATGTACATGAGTTAGTCGCTGTCACTACCTGGTACATTTGGTGGGAACGAAGGAGAGTGGTCTACGACGAGGTCACACAGAGTGCAAAAAACATGGTGTCAGCAATACAAGCCATTACAGCAAATTATGTAGCTTCTATGACGCCAAAGGCAGTAGCTAAAACAGAGTGATGGATGAAGCCGCCTGCTGATTTTGTCAAGCTCAATGTCGACGCGGCGTTCGACCAGGACCTCCTCAAAGGGGCGGCTGGAGCAGTGCTACGGGATTCTTCCGGAACTTTTATAGCTGCAGGGAATTGGCAACTCGAGCAATGTGCTGATGTTCTTTCAGCTGAAGCAATGGCTTTAAGGAGGGGTCTCTCTTTGGCACAGATGATGGGATGCAATAAACTGATGGTAAATTCAGATAATCTCGAGGTGGTGGAAACGATGAACAATGGCGGCCGCTCAATGGGAATAGCGGCAGCTATTTTTGATGATTGCTACAATCTGGCTTGCGAATTCCCTCGTACTTATTTTGATCATTGTAATAGACTAGCAAATGCAGTAGCACATGAGCTAGCTAGTATGGCTATGAGAGCTGCTCCTTCTCTGTGGGTAGATGATGCCCCGCCAGAGATTACCCCTCTCTTGTTGAATGATGTAACAGTTATCAAAAGTTAATAAAGGGAGGGATTTATTTAAAAAAAAAAAGTTTGAGGAAGTTGGTTTTATTAGCAGAGAAAAAGATTACGAGCATTTGGAATACAATGAGATCATTATAAAGTGGATCCTTATGAGTCTTACAATCAATTTAATTGAAAAATCTTATTATTCTCCATGACATGTAAACTCTCGAATATCAAACCAAGTCTCAGATTTGTTTTATTACCCGTTGCAACGCACGGGCTTTTTTGCTATCTTTTATAAAGGTAATACCAACGTCATAAATCCATTACTTTTTAGAAAAACACTTTTTTTTGCGAAAATCTCACTATAATATGCGCAGTTTTGCATAGTAAGTCTTTTTCCAAATATATGTATGTATAAAAATAAATATGTGTGAGAGTGCTATTCATCGGTGAGATTGCAAATGTACAAACATATACATGAATGAGATTGCACATATAGCCACGAACCAATGCATGCAAATATGTGTGAGAGTGTGTTAGGAGCCCTCCTAACCTGTACATGTACAGGGGCTGCCCGTTGGGCCAGCCCATGGACTTGGGCCGTCCGAGGCCATCGCTGCAGCTACTTAAGCCGGGCGCACGGAAGGGAGGGTATCCAGTGGATGATGAACGGCTCAGTTCAGCGGCTACCTTCCTCTCTTCTTCTACCTCTGCTCTTCTCTGTTCATCCTTGCTCCTCCTGATACTCATATCCAATTGTAATCGCTATACCAAATTGTTCCTCTGTGATTGATTGCTACCTAATAAAGAGAGATCCCCAACTATACCCTTATAGATCGATATTCATCGGTCATCTACAAAGGCTTGGCCAATACTATACTAGAGCAACCCGTCATTAGTGTACAAAAAAAATGGGCTGGCTTGGTAGTACTGGACTGGAGCAGCCCATGGTTCAGCTTACACCTTGCGGACGCTGCGTGGGCATGTGCGGCTGCCTAATTAATCACGCTTGACTAAAACAGAGATTTAGCTCCAAAAAAAAAAAAAGACTAAAACAGAGATGAGTCTTTTAGATCCGATTGGGAGAGAGCCGATCGGGAGAGAGCCGCCGTCGCCGCCGACGAATTTGGGTCTCCTCGCCTCCGGCTGCCATCTTGGCGCTGAGAGGTGCGAGACCTCGGATCTTCCACACATCTATGTTCTTCGTCAACGTCTAGTGATCGTCAACGGTTAGAGAGTTTTCTGTCCTCGCAGATTCAATTATTCGAATCTGATGAGTTTATGTTGATGTGTGAAGCTTCTTTCGTTGGTTTGATTCTTTGTAGAGATGAAATCTTTTATCAACACCATGATAAAGATATAGTGATTCGACCACCTGCACTTCCAGGGGATCATCCCCGGCCTAAATACATTCATCGATCAAGGCTTCCCATCTTTTTGGATGGGCGACTCAAGGCGCTTTTCAAAACCATTATTGGTAATGTTCGTGCGGGTGAAAGAGTGACATCATCGTTGCTCCAGTCCAATTGCAGCCTCTTTATCGAAGTCTTTGGAGTATTTCTTCGAGCAGAGATTGATACCGCGAGGAAAATGTTTTGAAGAGATTTCATTGTAATTCTTAGTCATAGGAGTTACTTTGTATTTTTTTGGATCTTGGTTTCAAACCAATGTACCTGTAATTGTTATGAGTATGAATAAAGTTACAGGTGTTTCTAAAAAAAAGAGACTAAAACATAGATTGGGGTCAATCGACCGACCCAAAATTTGCTCCGCCTCATGGACGAGTCACAGATTTTTACTGGTCCAGTGCGGCAGGGTAGGACTGAAGTGGGTGGACACGACGCGCGAGTCGAGCAGCGGGGCGCTTTGTACTGGTTGATGGATGCTCCCCGGATGACCATCTCCTCCCTGGGCCACGTGGGATGAGCTCGGGCCGACGGATCTGGAGGAGTTCGACTTGATTCCGCCGCCAGCCCCAGCTGGAAAAGGCCGTAGATTGCCGGATGGGAGTTTGGAAGACAGAGTGGAGTGGAGGGGATTGGAGTGGAATGGCTAGGGCTTAGTCTGGGGAGCGAATGGGGACACATATATATGGGGTCTTGTGGGCCAGCGTGGGCCGGATACAACGTGGCGGACGCGCCCGAGCCTCCCCATATTCGCCCCATATTTCGGCTTGATACGAGGGGTGCTGGTTAACCCGAGCATTTGAGTACGATTTGAGGCGCCCGTCTGGGTCGATTTTTTGACCGGTCAGTGACCGGACCGTCCGCCCGACATATGAGGGGGATTTGAGGCGCCTGACTGTATATGGTCATAAAGTATCTACAATCAACTCCTCAAACACTCCCTGTATGGTCGCATACTGGTCCATAGTCTAGGCTGACCGACATACCGCATATATCCTGCCCATATCTCAGGCAGATATGGGGAGGCGCGGGCGTGTCCGTTACGTCAGATCCGACACAATGACCCAACCCGACCCCACATATATTCGTTCCAACCAGCATCCAAGACGATACAATAGCCACTCCAATCCGTCCCCCAATCTCCGTTTCGGCGATCTCCGACCTTCTCCGTTATGACGGATAACGGATCTGACTTCCTAATCTCCTGATCCGTCGATTGGGACCTCGCCTCCCAATCCAGGACGATTCTCATGGCTCGTTGGCGCTCCCGGGAGGAGTGCGCCTGACCGCGATCGGACTAGATCCGACGCAAATCCATCGTGTTCACGCAAATGATGGATCCGTCAAGGCTGGTGGCTCGTGGCGCGTGATAGTGCCCTCGCCAGACGGGTGTCCATAGCCTGACGCCACGACCCCATGGTGGCAGCTCAACCCCTTCAGTGACGTGTTGTCACGTGGCGTCGGGCTCCGAGTTGGAGGTAAATGTTGGCATGCCTTATGGCCCGTCTGCTCGGGCGCGAGTTGTGCCCGTCGTTCCAGGCAAAGGGCGCGAAAGGATGTGAAGGCGGAGCCACACGCGGTGATCGGCACGGCCTGCTGCTGCAACCGTGGGGTGGCGGGCTGGTGGCGTCGTGCTCCGACCACAAAACCGGCTCGTCCACGTCTATCTTGGACCTCACCTCAACTGGTGACGTTCAGGCCACGGGCTCTAACAAAGAAGAGTGGGGCATTGGAGACAGCGACGCCTCGTGTCCCGTGTGAACCCGTCCGTGCCCCATGTTGGCAGATCGCGATATCAAATGCGTGAATCACGCAAGCCTTGGAATTGTAGCGGTTGTCTATATGCTGATAGTTCCATTCGCAGTCTCATTTCTTTCGGGGTGGCGGTTCCGCATGTCCTATGGTAATGTGGAACACCGTTGATTCAAAGGTGTGGGGTTACACCTCCACTATCCCCCCAAAAAAGAGTAATGTTGCAGCTAAACCGCTAGCTACATAGGAGTACTACCAAGAGAATTCTAAGAAAAAAAGATACTACTACAAAGAGAACGATTTGGCTCAAAGGAGAAATGGAGAGAAATGTAGGTGACCGAAAAACTTGGGC
This sequence comes from Elymus sibiricus, assembly GCA_039707655.1. Classification (NCBI taxonomy): domain Eukaryota; kingdom Viridiplantae; phylum Streptophyta; class Magnoliopsida; order Poales; family Poaceae; genus Elymus; species Elymus sibiricus. Next base: position 39,592,968 of record CM077665.1, on the reverse strand, counting down.
CGGAGAAAAATTTGTGGTTGCGGCCATCCCATGGAGATCCGGCTCCTCCTATAGAAAGGCCTTGTAGCTAGCTCTCCAGCACAGCACCCCGGCTTGAAAATTCATTGATTTGCACATGAGCACATTCGGGGGAGAGAGAGAGAGAGACGGCAACCAGCTATGAAGCATCAAGGGCGCAACCCCGGCTCGTGTTTCCTCTTTCTGGCCCGCCGGTATGCGTCGACTTTGGGTTTCAGTCGAACCCTGGGTGCATACGCTCCGTGTATAAGGAGAGAATGGGCGCCAACTTCATCGAGATAAGCGACGTCTCCGGCCACGCCAAAACCCAGGCGGGGAAGTTCATCCTGGAGCCGTCCAAGCAGTATGAGGGGCTCCTGCACGTCCGTTGCTGCGACAGCAACAAATACTGGGTCGCCCAGCAACGCGTCCACGATGGCAGCGCCGCCGCCTGGTTCATCTGCGGCGAGGCAGATGAACCGGAGGAGGACTTGGGCAAGCCGTCATGCACCTTGTTCGACTTGACGCCTGCGGCTGCGTATCCAGACGTCGAAGTCAGGTACCTTCTTCTGTTACCGTTCCATCTACAAGGGGCTAGCAATCCAAAATTGTGAAAACTTGGTGAAAATATGTGAATTATGATACGCACAAAATTCATCGCCGAGGCAGTTTGATTCATTTTTCGGTGCTACATCAGACAAGATCAATTTGACGCAGTCCAAGTCACATTTAGAAATGAAAGACATGTAAAATAAAAAATGCCCAGTCCTACATTTGGTGGACCAATCTATACCCAGCACCTCTTTTGGGAGAACTGGGCAGTTTACCTCTTTCTTTCTATCTGTCAAAAGAGAGTGCTACATTATCTGGAGATGAACCTTATGCAGCGTATAATTCTCAGTATAAATCCTCTGTCACTAATTCCGTAGTATTATTAGAGTATAACAACACAAAAGTACTCCCTCCGTCTCATAATGTAAGACGTTTTTTGACACTAGTGTAGTGTTAAAAAACGTCTTACATTATGGGACAGGGGGAGTATCCCACGAGTCACATAGGTTTTGGAGGCTTGGTGCGGCTGGTTGGATTTCCGCGGACTTGGACGACCCCGCTTATACTGTGAGCAATGACGTCTACAATGATGTGAACGCATTGTTCAAGGTGGTCATCAAGCATGACAATTGCATTGCCCTCCAAAGCATAAGCAATGGCAGATTCTGCAAGAGGTTAACCGATGATGACAAGATAGAGTGCCTCAGTGCATGCGTTAATGATTACTCCAGCGTCGAGGAGACAGAGTTAGTAATAGAAGAACCAGTTAAGTCTCGAGATATCTATGATGTTGTGTACCGCCTCGGTGCAGCCAAGAAGCGAGGCACTGAAAGGCAACTCTCACAGACCATAATGGTTGCTGTCAACACAACAAACGAAACCCACTACGCCAAGACTGTCCTTGATCTGTATCAAAGAACAGAGAGCAAGTGGGATGCAAGTGCTACGCTCGACGTGGGTATCAAAGCCGACTTGGAAGCTAGTGTTCCAATCAACAGTGTAGAGGCGTCTGTTGAAAGGGGAAGTCATACTGAAGTTCATGGAGAGTACAACTGGGGAAAGGCAAAAATAGAAAAGGTTAATATAAATACAGAGTACTCATGCCATGTGCCTCCCAAGACTAGAGTGGTGTGTAGCTTATTTGCAACAGAAGAGATCATTGACGCTCCCTTCTCATACAAGCGTAAGGATGCTCTCGTCAGTGGGGAAGTACTCCCCGCTCGCGAGTTGCATGATATCATGGTGTGAAGACAAATGAAATAAACATCGTCGCCTCGGAAGAGAAAGCTGAATAAAGAATGCAATGTCTGCATGGGCCGGGCGTCGCCTGAGATCATGATATATATATAAGTACGTACATCATATATAAAATAAAGTCCATAGTTTCTGTTGAGAGAGGCGTTTTGGAGGCCGAGCTCCATGGAGGCCTTTATTTTTGAAAAATTCAAATTCAAATTTTTATGGTTCAAAAAATTCTGAAAACAAATATGCGTGTATGTAAGGATGTAACCCACATGTGTATAAAAATTCATGATGAAATACCTTGAGTTGCGACCTGTACAAAAAAGACAAATTCATGGCCTGGGAGGATGAATAGTATCATGTGTTAAACAGCCCCAGATTTGTCTTTTTTGCATAGCCCTCATTTCAATGTATTTTGAACTGAAAATTTACACACATGTGTGTTATGTCTTCATGTATATCTGTATTTTTTTCAAAATTTTTTGAAATGTAAAAATATGAATTTCGATGAAATTTCAAATTTGAATTTGGAGGCCTCACTGGAGGCCGAGCTCCAAAAGGGATTTCCGGTTTCTGTTGTGTTAGTATGTATAATATATGGAGGTACAAACTTATATTACTACACATTTGTAACACCGAGTGTCTAAAGGGGTATGCATCCTACCATTTTCTTTACTTCTAGTAGAATCGAAACCGCCATATATATTATCCCATTAATTAATCAGCGGAACCTTATGCAGGAGTTATTTCTTATAGGGAAGCATTATGCTGGAGTTTTTTTTTCTTCCTTTTGAGCGAGCATTATGCTGAAGTTAATCGGGCACATTGCATTGTACACTTGTTGGAATCTTTTTTAACACAATACACTTGTTGGAACCTGGATTCAGCTTGAAATCGTAGGTGGTATGGAAACACAGTGAAACATGTGTGCATTGTTAACACAACTAGCAAGGGGGGCCTCGCAAATGCGCAGCCCCATGCTAGGTTTGGCCGGCCCATAACAAGGGCAGTTGCCTTTTACTTATGTTCTCTTTTTGTAGGTGCGGAATGGTGGCTTTGCGTAATTTGATGTATATTTTTGTCAGACATTTGTTGAATAATTTTATAAAAATGACCGTGTGCATCTTTTAATGCATAGACAGGGGGTTTCAACCTCCTTCTCCAGAAAAATGTGTTAAGAATTAATTAACACATGTTAATCAAAGGTTAAATCTCCACTTATCCAAAGCATGACTCGGTTACTCTAGCCAACTGATGCAACACTTGTAATCTCATACTGGACTATAAATATGTAACATGTCATCATCAACAAACACATTGTTTAATTGTTCATTGCCCTTCTCCTATTTTACTCTTTTTTCAAAAATGGTCAGCTCTATTATGGAGGTTCACCGGAAGTATAAAACATCTCAAATATAATAAAGATTACACTGAGATTCTGAAACCACCGAACGACAACCACTACCGCCAGAACAAGCCGTCAATGCGAGCCGGCTTGACCTTGTAGATGACAGCTGGGAAGTGTTTGTACACGTGCCCCTAAGGACCAGCGCCCTGGAGCCGTCGTCGCCGAACCTTTGCATAGATATGAAGCACCTTACATCAAATTTTGTCATATGTCAAGAAACCCTAATCTCGCAGCCCAAGAAGATGACCTCCGTTGACTACGTCCAAACGGGCAAATTCAAGGAGGATCGGGGCCAGGAAGACGAACTCAACGAAGAAGCATCGCCGTCCACCCGAGCATCGCGCCAGCGAGAACTACAAAAAAACCTAACCTAAACTACTAACCAGAGTGGAGGCATTGAAATCCCCCTCTCTACTACCAACCGTCGGAGCGGTAGGCAGAGGGGAGAGGAATCCACGGACTTGTAAGTGAAGGCTGGAGGGGAGGGAAACGAGAGGAAGTCTATGCCAAGAGCACAAAAATCAGAGAGAATACAAGGAGAAGAGGAGTTCACGGCCGATGAGGGTGCCAGATTGCTAGGCCTTATCTCCTTCTTCATCTGTCTGATCTTAGAAGATGGCCGTCGGTGCTTCATCGCCAGGCAGTGCCGACGTTGGGTAACGCTGTCTCGTCGCTTTGGACCGAGCCAACTAGCAAGAAACCCGTTGTAAATTGACAAACTGTACAATAATCAAATGAGTCAATTATATCGGTGGTGTGCAAACTTGATGCTAGCGGTCACTTTGATGCTAGAACTTGCGGCATACATTGAACTAGTGTAGAAACTTGGCTCGGACGTGCACATACGGTGCTAATTGTAATTGGATACGAAACTGACGCTGACATGGCGTGCCAAGATGGCGTGCCAACATGGCATGGGGCCGTCAGTGGCGTAAAGGAGCATATGTTGCCTATTTTTTTTTGGCAAAAACCACCGCAACAATATTTATTTCTCACAAAAAGCCCCTATCAACGCGACACATGTTATTCTTTTTTTACTCCATGACACGTGGGGCCCAACTTTCTGTACGTGAAAATAAAAACATAATAGACGGTCTTCGCGCCTTGAACACGTGACCAACTGCTTTAGGGCCAGTTCTTTTGCTGGCTTTTTTGAGCTTCCAGAATAACCTGCCCCCTACCCAGCTTATTTTAGAAATTTAACCAAAATTTTCTTTTCAGAAGGTTAATAGTCAAGTCTTAACTATTAGGCTGCTAAACAAATAAATTTTGTTGGGCTTCTAGAATAAGCTGGGTAAAGGACAGCTACCCAGCTTATTCTAGAAGCCACCAAAAGAACTGGCCCAAGCCGTCGAAGGAGAACGGCCATGTGCCGGACGAGCTCGCTTCCTCACGATATGTGGACCAATAGCACATGGACGCGCGTGGTGCAGTATTTATGGTGTTGCCGTCATGGAGAAAACCATGGGTGTGCCGGCGAGAGAAGCTAAGAACATCTACGGCCGGACCCCTCGTACCCCCCTCAAACGCCCGAGCAGGTCACCCGGTCACTGACCGGTCACAAAAAATCGACACAGCCGCCCCCCTCAAACTCCTCAAACGCCCGGACTAACCGGCACCCCTCATATCCAGCCCAAATATGGGGTGGATATGGGGGAGCCCGGGCGCGCCCGCCACGTCGGACCCGACATCTAGAACCCATCGCAAATTGCACCAATTCCACCCTGCAGAACTGCCGGATCAATTTGTTGTTTTCATCTCTTCTTTCTCATCGCGTCGTACGTCTCGCAGCTCCGTCGTAGTGCGCCCTCCGCCATTGTTCCTAGCCTCTGCCCCGTCAGCTCCATCGTAGGAGTCTTTTGTCCCGTCCTCGCCGCGGAGGACGTCGTCGCCTGCCCGGAAGACATCGCAGTACATGCAGAAACTCTCTGGCTCTGCTTTGCGCTGGATGTGTTCGACACAATGTGTGACCGGATTTTTTTTGTCAAATTTTTAGGGAAAATGATGGATTCCGATGCTTCGTCCGGCGAGGAGTATGGACCGACGGAGCTTGATCAAATGATTCAAGATGAGTTGTTCGATTCATCGGATTCAGACGAAGAAGTGGACATGATCATGCTCATGACCATGCAAGAGGAAATGGACCCAAAAACGGAGCATATTCTCAATTTCAAGGGCTCAATCAAAGGAAGAAGAGTTATCAATCGGGATAGGGTATCCGGAGCAAATCTACTATAGAAGCATTACTTTGCTCCGAACTCAACTTTCTTGAATAATCCATGGTTTTGTTGTCGTTTTCGCATGCGAAAATCATTGTTTTTGCGCATTGTGGATCTAATGGAGGCACATGACGACTACTTCAAGCTCACAAGGGATTGCTGTGGTAAACTCTCTTTCTCTGCGAATCAGAAGTGCACGGATGCTGTGAGAATGCTTGCACTTGGTACTGCGACAGATGTCGTTGCTGAGATGGTCAGGATGGGGGAGAGCACATGCCTGAAGACTACTATCAAGTTTGACTGTGTTGTGGCCGAGGTCTTTGGAGCAGAGTATCTGAGAGAACCAAATGTGCAATGTGAGGGAAAATGCCATTGGCTACAATGACACCCTACCGTTCAGATGAGCATCTTGCTTATGCAATTCTCCTGGCCTTGCCTGCCATGCCATGCAATTTTGCTCTAGATTTCCTAGGCTTGGTAGTTGCCGTTGCTGCAGAGACGTTCAGACGCTGGTGATCACGCTAGAGATGTCTAGACGCTACTACCAGGCGTGACCCCGTGTTCCTTTTATGTGATGACCTAGAAGTATATTTGTGTCTACAAAATTAAGGTTACTCATGTAGTTGTTTGCTTATTCATTGCAACCCATTTATTTGCTTATTCTATGCTTGCATTTTGTGTTCTTTTGTGTGTTCCCGAGAATTATAAGTATGTTTCCAGGGTCTTCCATGTATGTGATGACATAGAAGATCTTTTCTCTACTGTTTAAGTATTCACGCAAAGGCGAACGCCATCTATCTTTTATTCTTTGAAATGTTAGTGTTTCTAATTCCCTTCCTTGTTTGTGCATCTTTTCCAATATGTGTGGACTGAGCTCATGTAAGCTTGCTTTGGAACATGTAATTTTATGTGTAAATTGACTTGAACATAGAATAACATCCTAAATTGTAAGCCTCTGAGCCGGTCTTATTTCACCACCTTAATTTGTGGTTGAGATACTTGTTTCCAAAAAAATATTAAAAGAACTTCAAACTTAGTGGCAAAACAATGTTCGTGAAAATAGGGGTGGCATTAGGTCTTGCACAGCAGGTTGCCATGGTAGCGAAACTAGGGTACTGGGCAGAGAAAATTGCCACTCTTAAAGTTCATGTAGACATCTATTTGTCACTCGTAGCAACACACGGTTGTTTAACTAGACGTACCTTGTGAAGGCATTCGTGAAACCTCCTGCCTATCGAAGCCATGTCGAAAGCTGCCTTTCACTCCGGCAGCTCCCTATGGTGGCACTTGATATTGGTGTTATCCTTTACACTAGAGAATTGGGGGTCAAGAATCTCCATTGGAAGATCCTCAACCTCAATTCCTGCATCAAATATCTAAATAACACAAAACTAGGTCAATACAATATCGTCCAGAAGTATGAATTTCATGTTGGTAGAGAAATTGGTTAACAAAATCAAAAGGAACATGATATCAAGGGAAATGCCTTAGATCTGAAAGGGACAACAAAGAGATGTCGCCCCTTGGGAGTGAGCGAATGGGCTCTCCATCTTTCTATGTGAAACCGCTCCATCGGGGACATGTTGGATTGGAGGTTTTCTGTCGTGAGACCAATGAATCTGAAGAAATAGGAATTGAGTTGTAAGGGAATTCAACAACGCACTCGAAATAAAGCAACCCGACTGGAATTCTGATATATCGAGATGGCAACGTTTCTTTCCGCCAGGTATTCCAACGGGCATGGACGGGTAAATTTATATATTTTGTTATCATAACATTCAAAATATAAACATTTATTTTTGTTATGATCTATATTCAAGATAATTTAATTTAGAAAATTCCAGGGGTATGTTTTGCTATTTTGTTTTTCATTTTATGCTTTGGTGGAACGGTAAAGAATTGGTTTGTCCTGTTTGCATGATGAGTATTCTTCGTTACACATTTTTGAGATCTTCGAGTGAAATATTTGTGTTAACTACATATATTGCTTGTGCATCATGGGTATGAGTTGATGGAGAAGTTTCTATTATACTTGCTCAAATATCGTTCGAATGAATCTAAAAACAACATTCCTGATATTGTGCAAGAATTTCTTAAGCGCATCAAGTAGACCTTAATTTGTTACAGATTTTCAGTTGGATTATCGATCTATATGTATACATAGTCAAATTGTCTTTTTGTTATTAGTTTACATTGTAAGTGAAGTGGACTTCAATTATTACCCAATTATGCATGTGCTATTTTTTCTCTACATGTAAAATTTAACATGCATTATGTTTATCTAACTCCAGCAAAATTTTAAAAGCCCGTGGCAACGCCGGGCACTCTACTAGTATTGATAAGTGCTCCCAATGTACTATAACTTTATGGGGGTTGCAGATAGCGTGGCCCATTTTGCATGCAGTTTTTAAATATATTTTTAAACATAAGTAATAAAAATAATGATAAAATATTCTTGTGTTATAAATATAATACATACCAACAAATTATTAGGAAATAAAAAATACTTAAATACACATCCATGTATTGTAAACAATTTTTGCTAAATACGGACATTTAAATATTTTATTAAACAAAAATATTTAATGGGTACAAATTTTTTTGTAATTGCTGCTTATATACAAAATGATGGATACAAACATTGGTGCGGTATAATTTTCACTTGTGATTTATATTCAAACAATATAATTTAAATAATAGCCACAAATGAATATTGATATGAAATTAAAATTATGAATATTGAACTATACAAACATTGAACTATAAAAATGTGCATATAATTATGGAAATGTTTCTATATATAAAATAATATTTAGGAAATGTAATGGTAAAAATATTTGTATTGTTAGAAATTGTCTAAACTTTTTTTTAATTCATAAATATTATTTTAAGTATATGAACGTTTTAAAAATAATGCGTGAACAATACTGAAACATAAGTTATTTTTGTTTGTATGTTTAATATTTATGCCGCACAAATAATTAAACAATATTTTTATTACTTAGATTATAATTTACATATCTTTTACAAATTTCTAAAAAGGAACAGGTGCAAATGGTCCGCCTTGATCGCAATCCATTGCAGGTCCACGATCCGGTCTGTTCTGCTACATGGAACGTAGATATCCTTTGCTGAAAGAAAAAAAATGAAACGTAGTTATCCATTTTGTGACGTGAAGACTAGATGGGTGGAGTGGCTACGTCCTATTGTGTCCAAGCAATGGTCGTGGGTTTGAGACACGGAAGCTTTGTTTTTCGTTAATTTCACACTTTTCAGACGGGACCCACCTTTCATGGAGGCGAAAAAAGTAAAGTCTCAATTCGAGGCGGTTTTGCAAATAAAATAAAATAAATAGACCAACACATGCTCCTCTCAGCCTAGCAGGCCCATGCCACGCTGACGTGCCAAGTCAGCTTCAATTTCGTACAAAAACGTGATTTACATTGTGCACGTTCGAATCAAGTTTTTACACCAGTTTAAAGTATGCCACAAGTTCTAACACAAAAATGAGCGTTTACGCCAAGTTTAACCATCACCGATGTAATTGACTCTGATTAAATATAGCCCAGAGATCTGATCTATAAAATACAGCAAAATCTGGGTCGTTGTGCATGTGCACGCACGCTCTACACATGTTTTCATTACGAGCCTGTCGGCTAGTAACACGTTGGATGAATGGGCTATAAAGTACGTATGTAGCCAGTGGCGGAGGACCCGGTAGGGCGAGGCTGGGCGCCCGCCCTACCTTGATTCAGCGCAAGCCTCAGTATACCAGTACAACTGTACTCCAATATACTAGTAGTTGCATCGCTGCATACACTGGTAGTCTGGCTTCCTCGTGCATGCATCCCAGTTTTTTTTTAGGATAACTGCATATTTCTTAACCAGCAAACGTTACAAACATAGCACATACACAGCATCGCCGAGAGACCACGAGAGACCCCAGGTGTCCCAACACAAATGCGAAAAGACCCCCAAAGAAAGAGAAAGTACAATCCGGTCCTTGGGGGGCCATAACGCAGAAAGAGCTAATACCAGCCGCCGACTGCCGCCGTCGTCGTCGAGACGAACAGCAAAGGAAGACGCCAGAAACCACCAAGCCCTGAACCGAGGGCACACCATCGCCGGAAACGGCTTTCTGAGTCGAAGATGAGCCCCACCGCGAACGGCGAGGCGTAGCCGTTATGGCACGTCGACCGGGGAACATCCCCGTGCAAATCCTCGGTTCCAGCTCCGGCACCTCCGTTTGACGAAGTCGACGGAGAATCACCAGATCTGCCGCCACAAACCACCACCCGAGTGCTGGGCCACCAAATCTCTCGCCAGCCGCCGCCGCCACCGCACAGGTGACCAACGCCAGCCCGAGCACTCCTGTACTGCAGGACTCCACCGGCTTCCCATCGACACCGGAGGACGTGTCGACGTGGCAGAGACGAAGCCGAGGAAGCAAAACTCCTGATTTGGTCGACAGCGCCGCCTCCGCGACCAAACCCGAGCACACCAAGCCCGCCGCCGCGCACGCTGGCCAGGCCAAACCTAACCTCACAGCCCAAGACGAGCGGCAGGAATCTACGCCGATGGCCCGTCGATCCCGTCCGAGAAGACGAGCTCGAGGTGGAGCGAGCCCCGGAAGAACAAAACGCCAACGAGACGCAGCCTCCAACCAAGCGTCGTCCCCGCGAAAACGCACCCGAGCTGCGGCCGCCACCGACGACGGAGCCCGCGGGCCAGAGCAGCACCAGGACGAAGACATACTCGCGTGCAGCTCCTCCCTCGCCTCCCGAACCAGAGCCAAGGACGGTGCCGGCGGGCGCCCAACCAGATCGAGCGCACGAATCGGAGCACACACAAGCAGCAGACCTGGAGCCGACGCCATGGACGATACCACGCAGCACCCGAAGCACACCAAGTCGCGGGCGTCTCTGCCACCCTCGCCGCCCTGCCGAAGCCAAGCGCGACGCCGAGGAGCCCGCCACGACAGCAAAAGCCTAGCTACAGCCACCAAACTAAGCTATATATATAGCCCACCCGTGGATCTGGGCCCCCCTCACCTCACGACGCCGACGAGGGCGTCGGAAGCGAGGGGACCAGACGAGATCGACGGCGGGAGCCCAGGCGCTGAGGTCGCCAAACGAGTCTCCTCTCCGGTCTACTGTAGCGAGAGGAAAGGAGGAAAGGCGTCGCAGCTAACCCGCGCTTGTAGTAGCCGGAGTTGGGTGGCGTGTTGACGCGATGGTAGTCGATGCAAGGTTCGCCACACCTTAAAAAAAATTTGTCCTCCGCCACTGTATGTAGCAGTCTTGTATTGATCTGATCACGAACGAACGGTTGGTTGGTTGACCCGGATCGGATCCTTCATCCTTGTTTGTGTGCATACACATCATTTAGCTGCTAGATTTAGTTGGCCGTTGGCGCCGATGGCCGTTGGCGTGGCCTCGTCAACGACGGCGGCGTCGGAGGTGGCTGTGGCAAATGATGCCGAGAAGCTCCGTCTCATCGAGGCTGTACGCACTGAGTCTAGAGTTGAACGAGCAAATTTGGTTCAAAGAAAAACAAGAAGCTGGAGAACGACCAAGTTTGGTTCAAAGAAAAACAAGAAGCTGGAGAGGATCAGCATGGCGCAAGGCAAGAGATCAAGTCTGTTTTAAATTTAACCGGCAGCATGCCAGCTATTATTTCAACACAGTACAGACGCAATCGCTCATATACACGCGTATACACGCATCCCTATGAATGTACACACGAACATACTGTCCCTATGAACACCTCCGAGAGACTAAGCCGGCATATCATCTCCTCGTCATCGACGGAACGTCTTCTTTCACTGAACGCGCATCGCCGAAAATCCTGAAATAAATTCAAAAATAAATACGAGCACCAGGACTTGAACCCGGTGGGCTAGAGATACCATGGTCCCTCTAACCATCCAACCACAGATTGGTTCGTGCATGCCAGCTATTAGGTACTCCCTCCGTCCCAAAATAGATGTCGCAGATTTAATACTGAATTAATATAAATTTTGTATTAGACCAACGACATTTATTTTGGGACGAAGAGAATACGTATCATTATCAAGGAGGAAACATCAGGCAAAAAATTTAGTACTAAATTAGTAGTATAAATTTTGTATAAGACCAACGTCACTTATTTTGAGACGGAGAAAATACATATCAACATCAAGAAGGAAGCATGAGACAAAAATAAACATGTACGTGATAAGGTTGAGCCGAAGTTCCGCACGCCTCCAAGCTGGTTTAGCACGATGCCCATGGCGGCGTGGTGATTATTATCTACATTCCATGCATGGTGGATTAATTAGGCCATTAAAATATAAGGAGGTCAAGGTTTATTTGGTTTGTTATTAGGATTCTTTTAGGACAGTTCGATTAGGCTACGTGGATGTCGTGTGTGCCATATAAAAAGTCAGGCTACTTGTAGGCAGATCAGTTTTGAGTTTATTAGTGAGTTATGAACAACACAATAATGGGTCCACGTTACGAACGACGATATCTTATTTATCATTTGTGATTTTTTTATGGTGGAAATTAGCTAGCGACGGAGGATTGATCATCACATCGATGCCTACTTGCGGACCTGAAGGGATCATTATTTTTGTTCGTGTATTTCCATGCACGGCAAAGATTATTATTGAAGGTTATCGGAGAAACACAAGGAACGAACTAGTACTTATCAAGCATCATCGTGAAAGATCGAGCCATCTACACGTATTGTGCCTCATCAACAACTAGCAGGAAACCCGCTGCAAATTGACAAGTTGTACAATTATTAAATCTAGGCCAGAGATCTGAGCTTTCAGGAAACCCGCTGCAAATTGACAGCAAATTGAGTTGTGCATGTGAAGTTGTGAACGCACGCTCTGCACATGTTTTTCTTACGGGCCTGTCGGCTAGTAACAGGTTGGATGAATGGGCTATAAAGTACGTAGCAGTTTTGTATCGATCACGAACGAACGGATCGGATCCTTGTTTGTGTGCATACACATCATTTAGCTGCTAGATTTAGTTGGTAGCAAATGGCGCCGATGGCCGTTGGCGCGGCCTCGTCAACGACGGCGGCGGCGGAGGTGGCAGCGGCCAATGATGCCGAGAAGCTCCGTCTCATCGAGGAGATGACCTCCGACGTGGACTCCGTGCAGGAGCGCGTCCTGGCCGAGATCCTCGCCCAGAACGCCGGCACGGAGTACCTCAGGAGCTGCGGCGGCCCCGCCGACCGCGCCACCTTCCGGGCCATGGTGCCGGTGGTGTCGTACGATGCTCTCAAGCCCTACATCCAGCGCGTCGCCAACGGAGACAGGTCGCCCGTCCTGTCGGGGCACCCCATCTCCGACTTCTTCGCCAGCTCCGGCACATCGGGCGGCGAGCCCAAGCTGGTCCCAAACATTGCGGACGAGAGCCGGCGACGCCAGCTTCTCGGCGGCCAACTCGCGGCAGTCATAAACTTGTGAGTCCACTAGCTAGATTTTCGTGTGAAGCACCCAGATCGACTCAGAGTGAGTGGTTAATGGCGTTTGGTCCGTGCAGGCACTTCCCCGGGGTTGACAAGTGGAAGGGACTCTACTTTCTCTTCGTGAAGCCGGAGACGAAGACGCCCGGCGGGCTGACGGCGTGGCCCGGCCTCACCAGCGTTTACAGGAGCGAGAATTTTAAGAACGTCTTAGAGAGCTACCACACCAGCCCGAGGGCGGCCGTGCTCTGCCCGGACGCCTTCCAGAGCATGTACGCGCAGATGGTGTGCGGCCTGTGCCGGCGCCACGACGTGCTCCGCATCGGCGCCGTGTTCGCGCCCAGCCTGCTGCGCGCCATCCGCTTCCTCCAGCTCAACTGGGACCAGCTCGCCGCCGACATCGAGGCCGGCGAGCTCACCCCGCGCATCACCGACGCGTCGGTGCGCGAGGCCGTCGCCGGCGTGCTCTGCCATCCGGACCCCGGGCTCGCCCAGTTCGTCCGGGACGCGTGCTGCGAGGGCGACTGGGCCGGCATCGTCACGCGCATCTGGCCGAACACCAAGTACCTCGACGTCATCGTCACCGGCGCCATGGCGCAGTACGTCCCTGCGCTGGAGCACTACGGCGGCGGCCTGCCGATGGTGTCCACCTCGTACGCGTCCTCGGAGTGCTACTTTGGCATCAACCTCCGCCTGCTGTGCGACCCGTCCGAGGTGTCCTACACCATCATGCCCAATATGGCCTACTTCGAGTTCCTCCCGGTGGACGAGACGACAACCGGCGAGAGCCAGGTGGACGCGGGCCAGCTGGTGGACCTCGGCCGGGTGGAAGCCGGGCGGGAGTACGAGGTGGTGGTCACCACCTACACCGGGCTGAACCGGTACCGCGTCGGTGACGTGATCCGTGTGTCGGGCTTCCACAACGCCGCGCCGCAGTTCCAGTTCGTCCGCCGCGAGAACGTGTTGCTCTCCGTCGAGACCGACAAGACCGACGAGGCCGAGCTGCACCGCGCCGTGGAGCGGGCCGCGGAGCTGCTCCGCCCGCAAGGTGCGTCCGTGGCGGAGTACACCAGCCGCGTGTGCACTGAGCGCATCCCGGGGCACTACGTCATCTACTGGGAGCTGCTGACCACCGGCGGCGCGACGGCGGTGGGCAAGGAGACCCTCGACGGTTGTTGCCTTGAGATGGAGGAGGCCCTGAGCGCGGTGTACAGGCAGAGCCGGGTGGTGAACGGGTCGATCGGGCCGCTGGAGATCCGGGTCGTCCGGCCGGGCACCTTCGAGGAGGTCATGGACGACGCCGTCTCCCGGGGAGCGTCCATCAACCAGTACAAGGTGCCCCGCTGCGTCAAGCTCGCGCGCACCATCGGGCTGCTGGACTCGCGTGTCGTGTCAGCCCATTTCAGCTCCGCTCAGCCGCACTGGACCCCGGCCCTGTGCTACGACTACCTGGAAACAGCTCGTCGCGGGCAATCAATGTTCGGCAAGGTTTTCGTTTAACTAAGAGCATCTCTAGCGTGGATTCATTAAAAAAAAGGTTTGTCTAGGTCTCACTCTTCTTAGTCGGCTGATGTCACCTAAGACAGATTAGGCCTTTTTTTTTACTCGATAGCTGTTGTGTATTATTCTTAGCTGGGCCTTTTCCGTTTCTCTGTTATTTGTTTGTTTTTTGTGGCTGTGATGCTTGTTTCTTTATCTTTGTTTTTTCTAGATACGACAAAAAAATGTTCAACAAGAGAAGTAAATAAATAACATGTTTTTGTCATCAGTGTAGCTCATTGTTAAGTCCTTATCTTCATGCGTCATCTTGCTTCTCTTTTTATTCTTCATTTCCGTAGTTTCTTAAAAAAACATTTTGTATATTAGACAAAAATTAATCTTTAATGTAACAAAGAAATAAAATGGAAACAAGACAAACTAAATAGTGTGACACTGTTTTTCAAAAAAAAAATAAGTTGCATACAAATGGAGGACATGAAAATGTGTGCACCTGACGTGGGTTGCATTGTTTTTCTTAACAAACAAAAAAAATACAAATTCAAAACACAAGGGTAAAAAAAGAAAAATAGTAGAAAAAGAAAGTTCACTAATAAACCCGCATAGCGGGCCGCCCTAGCCGGGTGTGTGGTTGCAAAAATAAAAGTCAGTTGCAGGCGGGGGCGAGACATGCAATTGCGAGCCTAGTGTCGGACATGTAGTTGCGGCCGAGGGCGACTCTTGCAGTTGCGAGCCTAGTGTCGGACATGCAGTTGCAGTCGAGGGCGACACTTGCAGTTGCGAGCCTATTGTCGGACATGCAACTCCCCCCCCTCCCCACCCCAACATGACAAAAAGGCCAGTTGCAACCATGTTGAAAGACATGCAATTGCAGTTGGGGGTGACTTTTGAAGTTGCATGTCTAGTACTGGACATGCAATCGCCCCCACACCTCAGACATGCAACGACACCACCCCTTTTTCCACCGCCCTTTAACAAACACACAAGACCAACTGCAGTCGAGAGGGAGACACACCGTTTCATTCGAGGGTGACAGTTGCAGTTGCATGCCTAGTATTGGACATGCAACTCCACCCCCACCCACCACTCTTACAAAAAAGGTGAGACTTGCAGTTGCAAGGTTAGTATCAGACATGCAACTCCCCCTCTCCCGCCGCCCACTAACAGATCAAAAAATGTCGGTTGCAGTCGGGTGTGTGGGCATGCAATTGTAGTCGGGTGTGTAGGCATGCAGTTCCAGCCGAGGGTGACACTTGCAATTGCAAGACTATTGTCGGACATGCAATTGCCCCCCTCTCCGACAAAAACACAAGGCTAGTTGCAGCCGGGAGGGGGACATGCAGTTGCAGTCAAAGGCGACGCTTGCAGTTGCAAGCTTGGTATCGCACATGCAACTCCCCCTCCCTCTCCCGCTGCTCACTTAAAAAAAATTAATGTTAGTTGCAGTCAGCTGTGTGGGCATGCAATTGCAGTTGGAGACGACACTTGCAGTTGGATGTCTAGTGACAGACATGAAACTACCCTTCTCTCGACAAAAGACTAATAAATTACAGTCAATGGAGACACTTACAATTGCGCCTAATAGCAGGCATTAAAAAAGAAAATGAAATGGAAATAAAAAAGAAAGAAAATGAAATTGAAAAGGCAAACAAACACCCGATGACTCAAAATCCCCCGTAAAAAACATGATAGAGGGGACAAAAAGGTTGCACTTCAAAAATAACCGGGATGCAACATAAGAAGCCTACAAACCTATCCCACCCGTGCTAAAAAAAGAGAGAAGATGGCTTGTGATACCTATCTGCACCGCTCGCGCGACACAACTAAGTGTTGCGTGACCAAATCCATAAACGCAATGTGTTTTTGTAAGACGGCCAAGGACATGAATGATACATAATTATTTTTCAGAAAATTAGAATAACATGCAACAGGAAACTAAAAAATAAAATAAAGATAGAAGGAAAAAATATTACGAGAAAAGATGAAGAAAAAAACTGTAAAAGAAAAAAGGACAAACAAATTAATTGGGGAAAATTCCACATAAAAATGCCGAATTACTAGGCAAAAAAATAACAAAAGAATGGTGACAAGTATAAATAATAAAATAAATAAATTAGATTGCTTGATTTCTAAACATATGGAGATATGTAGCCAGGTGAAGGAGACATACTGGATTGGGGTTGTGGCGAGATGCCAAGCCCACCACGCATACCTGCACACTCCACGAGAAAAGAAAAACACTAAACAGGTCGGTTGTATCCCTACATGGGCCTTTTTGACAAGACACAAACGACATGCACAATCTTGAAATGCCAAATAATCTAACGGCAGGGGGAGTCGACTGAGACTTCGTAAAAAACCAGTCGAATGATTTTTAGCACAACCGTAGAAAAAATTAGCTCCTTCAAAAAATAAGAATCGGCTGTAACTCGTCTGAAAATTTATTTTGAATAAGTCAATTTATCGGACGTTAAAGATCCAAAGGCCATTCTTCTTTCTTCTTTTTTCTTTCATCAGCTTTCTTCCACCTCCATCCGTTTGTTCTTTCACAAAATTAATTTACCCAAATTATAAATTCGATCAACTATTGTGGAAACTTATAGCATTTAGTGGTTTTTTAAGTTGCTTCTATGTACTATTCATCGTGTTATGTTAATAAAGCAGTCGCGCAGAATGTTGTGTTTAGAGCATCTACGATCGGATCATCCGTGTCCACCTAAATGTCCAGCGGACATCCTTGACAGTGCCCAGACAACCAAACCAGACCCCTCAAAGCCAATCCAGAAATCCATGTTGTCCCGCACCCATCAAACACAATCCATATGTGGGGAGGACTGGGGACTGCCCGGGTCCATCCGCCACGTCGGACCGTACTACCCCTAGCCTAGAAATATCCTGCCCCTATCTGTAGCCTAGATCAAACCCTGGCCAACTGCTACTCCACTCCACTTTCCGTCTGCTCCGCCAAGCTCCTCTCCGTTGATCTCCGGCCACTTCCGGCATGGCGGGCAGTGCATCTGAGTCTGACAACTCTAGATTCGTCGACTGGGACCTCACCCCCCTGCTCGGGCGAGGAGGAGATAGTCGTCCGGCTAGCTCTTCGCTGGTCCTAGGAGGTCACCAAATCTCTGGTTGGCTCTCTGACGTGGCTTGAGACTGCGTCGGTATTTCACCAAAGAGGAAGGGATGATGCAGCACAGCCACGGTAAGTATTTCCCTCAGTTATGGAACCAAGATTATCGAACCAGTAGGAGGATCACCACCACCCAATAAGCAGCACCTGCACACAAATAACAAATACTTACAACCCGACGCGGAAGAGAGGTTGTCAATGTTGGGGAACGTTGCATGGGAAACAAAAAATTTCCTACGCACACGCAAGATCTATCCATGGTGATGAGCATCTATGAGAGGGAGAGTGGATCTACATACCCTTGTAGATCGCTAAGCGGGAAGCGTTAAGAAACGCGGTTGATGTAGTCGAACGTCTTCGCGATTCAAATCGCTAGCCGTCCTGCGATCCAATCACAATCTAGCGCCGAACGGACGGCACCTCCGCGTTCCGCACACGTACAGCTCGATGACGATCTTCGCCTTCTTGATCCAGCAAGAGGGAGTGGAGAGGTAGATGAGTTCTCCGGCAGCGCGACGGCGCGGCGGCGGCGGCGGTGGAACAATTCCGACAGGGCTTCGCCTAAGCACCGTCGGAATCTATTTGGTGGAGGAACTAGGGAATAGAGAACTAGCACGTGGACTTGTGTCTTTGGGGGCTCTATTCCTCTAGTATATATAGGAGGGAGGGGGGAGGCAGCCTCCCTAGGTTTTCCCCTTGGGTTCGGCCGAAGTGGAGGAGGTGGAAGAGTCCACCTCCAATCCTACTCCAAGTAGGATTCCAATCCTACTTGGAATCCTTCCCCCACTTGGGTTTTTTTCCTTTTCCCACTTCCTAGCCGCATGTGCCTTGTGGGGCTGGCTTGCCCAGCCCACTAAGGGCTGATGCACCACCCCTCAGGCCCATGTGGCCTCCCGGCGTGGGTGGCCCCTCCCGATGGCCCTCCGGCACTCCCGGTACACTACCGGAAATACCCGAAACTTTTCCGGTGACCAAAACGGGACTTCCTATATATCAATCTTTACCTCCGGACCATTCCAGAGCTCCTCGTGACGTCCGGGATCTCATCCGGGACTCCGAACAAACTTCGGTCACCACCATACATAACTCAATACTACCGAAACATCACCGAACGTTAAGTGTGCAGACCCTGCGGGTTCGAGAACTATGTAGACATGACCGAGACACTTCTACGGTCAATAACCAATAGCGGGACCTGGATGCCCATATTGGTTCCGTCATATTCTACGAAGATCTTTATCGGTTGAACCTCTATGTCAAGGATTCAGTCAATCCCGTATGATGTTTCCTTTGTTCTTCGGTATGTTACTTGCCCGAGATTCGATTGTTGGTATCTCTATACCTAGTTCAATCTCGTTACCGGCAAGTCTCTTTACTCGTTCCGTAATACAAGATCCCGTGGCTAACACTTTAGTCACTTTGCTTGCAAGGCTTATTGTGATGTTGTATTACCGAGTGGGCCCTGAGATACCTCTCCGTCACACGGAGTAAAAAAATCCCAGTCTTGATCCATGCCAACTCAACAGACACCCTCGGAGATACGTTTGATACACACAAGGTATTCCTCCGGTGTCAGTGAGTTGCATGATCTCATGGTCATAGGAACAGATACTTGACATGCAGAAAACAATAGCAATAAACTGACACGTTCATATGCTACGTTCATAGTTTGGGTCTTGTCCATCACATCATTCTCCTAATGATGTGATCCCGTTATCAAATGACATCTCATGTCTATGACCAGGAAACCTTGACCATCTTTGATCAACAAGCTAGTCTACTAGAGGCATACTAGGGACACAGTGTTGTCTATGTATCCACACATGCAATTGAGTTTCCAATCAATATAATTATAGCATGGATAATAAACGATTATCATGAACAAGGAAATATAATAATAACCACTTTATTATTGCCTCTAGGGCATATTTCCAACAGTCTCCCACTTGCACTAGAGTCAATAATCTAGCTCACATCACTATGTGATTTACATTGTAATGAATCTAACACCCATACAGTTCTGATGTTGATCATGTTTAGCCCTTGGAAGAGGTTTAGTCATCGGGTCTGCGACATTCAGATCCGTGTGCACTTTGCAAATATTTATGTTCTCCTCCTTGATGTAATCACGGATGGAATTGAAACGTCGCTTTATGTGTCTGGTCCTCTTGTGAAACCTTGGTTCCTTGGTGATGGTGTCCTGGACTAGGGGGTACTCACCACGCCGTCTCCCGACCAGTGGGTCGGGCCGAGGACCCCCAGGGCGATTCACTAATGGGCCACTTTGGGCAGTCCATGACGCATACAAGGGAGATTCCACAAGACTTGGCGCACAAGACAAGGACTCCTCTAAACCCTAGGCCTACGGTGCATTATATAAACCGAGGCCAGGCTAGTCAATAGACAATCTCATATTCATTACATCTCGTGGTAGATACCTGTACTATGTACTATCCCCCATATGAATACAATCAAAAGCAGGACGTAGGGTATTATTTCCTTGAGAGAGCCCGAACCTGGATAAAATCCTGTGTCCATGTTACCATGGTTCCAAGACGCCTAGCTTAGGACACCTACTACGAGATATGCCGGATTTGACACCGACATTGGTGCTTTCATTGAGAGCCTGCTGGGCGATCGTCACGGATCGATGGGATGATCAGGTGTTACTTTTTCAGTAAGATCCGTTTTATGTCTTTTGCGAGAATTATTGTTGTTGTGTTGTGCTATTTTATTTGCAGACAGATCGGGATCCATAAAATTTCGGCGGCGGCGGCCGTGTGTGCCGCCTGATCTTATATCGGATCCGAGCCGAGCACACGCCTGCAGCAGCAGCCAGATCGGGCATCGAGAAAAAGTTCGCGGCAGCGGCGGTGTATGTCGCCTGGCATGTCAGATGCTAGTCGCTGCCTAGGTCAACCTGAAAAGAAAAATAGACAACGCGATGTGGCCGGTGACGATCCAGCCGAGGTGTGCTAGCTGACGACTATGCGGAAGCAATGCCCATGGCCGACAAGGATTAAGCTTGGTGGCAGCAGGGAGATCCCATCCTCCTTTTCTTTTTACTATATATTTAATTAAGCAGGCTGCCTATACTATTCACAAATAGTTTGTCTTTTGTGCACTACCCACGTGATTTGTTAGTGGATCAGATCCCCATATGCGTACGCCTAATCCATAAAAGTGTGCTAATAGCTTCATGATTTGCTGACGCTTCATGCGTGACATGGCCTACCACGCGAATTCAATTTCGTCGCGTCGCTAGCATCGCCTCAACGCTGTCGACATGCGCCAATGTCTCCACGCTGCTGATTCGACTTCGGTGTTCATACCATATTCCTCAAATTATTTATTTTATATAAGTAAATTATACCTTCTTTTTGTGTGTTGCGCTACTTTACGTATGCAGGAATATTAAGCTACGGGCGTGCTATGCCAAGCAAGCCAACGTCGGCGTCGGCCAGATTGTGTCGTCGGCCAGTTGGGTCAACATTCCCTCCCCGCAATACAGTCCTGCTCATCTCGTCGATCGACTCGGAGGCCCCGACATCGTCATATCGACCTCGACGCCCAAGCCACATCTTTTTAATTTACTTTGCGTATTTTCATTATGCAAAGGTTTTATTATTATTATTATTACTATTAGACTTGCACTATTTTGTGCGCACATGTAATCGGCTTTGACAGTCCACGTCGTCGCCTCTGCGTGGATACGTCATCGTTCACCTCGATGCGTGTATCTATGCTGGCATCTCGACGCCGCCACTCCGCTGAGTCAACCTCCGCGCCCATGCCATATTCCCTTAATTGTTTACTTCACTTAAATTAATTAAGTAGAAGATTTTTTTTATAATCTATATTATCATTACCTTTATTTGTTATTACTTCTGGCTTGCACTATATTATGTGCGCAGGTAATTGACTTCGACTGTGTGACGCGGTCACCTCGGCGCGCCGACGTCGTCGCCTCGCCTCCGTCGACCGAATTGTGTCATCACCTTGGTGCGCTGCCCAACGTCGGCATACCCGCGCCGTCACTTCATTAAACCGGGGGCTGCGCTCGCCACGTCGGCAATATTGTGTCATCACATCGTCAAACCGAACTTCTCGCCCGGCCACCTCGGAACCGGCTTGGGGGTTGGGACCTCGGCCAAGCCGAGGACAACGCACCATACTAGATTTTTCAGAGATCAATGCGCTCTTGCATCCTGCCTCAGGTCCGAACTGCGTCATCAATGCCGAGCACATTCACTAGCTAAGTCGCTTTCATGCTCAAATTTTTAAATTTTCTGTTCGGTTCGACCAAGCAATATATTTGTGTTAAATATTAAAGTGTGTTTGTTAAAAACACTTTCTTTTCCCATGACAACTTGGGGCTTCGCCATCACGCTGTCGAACTACTCTGTCTCCTCGGCTGGACCAGGGGCTTCGCCTCGCCACGGCAACCATGTTGCGACGCCACTTCTCGATCCGAGATCTTCGCTCGACTACCTCGGGCTTGGGGGATGGGACCGCGGCCAGGGCGAGGACTACGTCTCCGTCCCGCCACAACGCCGGACCGCACCGAGCACTTTAACCAGCTACGTCATTTTCATGCCCAGCTCTTTTTGAAATTTTACTTTTTGTTCGGTTCAACCAAACATTATATTTTTTGTTAAACAAAAATCATTTGTTAAAAACAATTTCCTTTCCCCAAAGTTACCTGGGGGCTCTTAAATTTATATGAGCCGTTTTTTTAATAAATGTGTTTTCTTCTTGGTCGTTGCAAAGTCTTTATCTACTACTCCTTTTTTCCAACGCGAGTGTGTGGTCAATAGCCGGAGAGCCTGGTTTCTTTCTAAAGCCGCTCGAGTTTAGTTCGCTAAACAGGCCTCGGAGAAACACTCCGCCTTTGGGATATGGAGGTTGAAGCGAAAGGTTGACCCGCTTGGAGTCTGGAGATCGGATGTATCATGTTAAAGCACGACAGAAGAACACATTACATTTTAGACCAATTTCGGATTGGCACTATTTTATTTTATCTAAACATAAAGTTTTTGCGTAAGTTTTTTGTTTTTTCCGAGCATAATTTTCGCAGTACAACGCCAGATACATTTCACCCATCGGCAATATTAAAGGGGGTATGCGGCTAGCACCGAACCCACCAAAAACCGAGGTACTCCATGCAGTCCTCGGCAAAATGCCCTCGGTATTTCACATTTATATGCATTGATTTCGAGTTGTGTCTTTGGTCTATAGCTGGATTGCCCGGCTCCTGTGCTTACCCCTTACGTTTCCGCTTTGTTCGGCTAAGGGGTAAAGGGAGAACCACTGCGATTGTCACTTCCGGTTTAACTGGTCAAGTGCCTCAGTTGGAGAAAGCCGAAAGCTGACTGTCACAACAAGCGTAAATCGGTCAGCGAACTGCAGGCGGTGTTCAACCAAATATAGCCGATCGAGGTTATCCGTGTAAAACGAAGGGCCTCTCTTTCTTGAAAAGGCCAAGTTGTGGGTGGTTCGACCTCGAATAATCCGAGGAGTCGACGTATACCGGGGGCTATTAAGTTGCCCCCAAACACATGCTCCTATGACTAAGTCAAAGTTATAAAGCCCGAATATCTGATTGCCTTGTTTCCACAAACACAACCGCCTCCGGGCACCGAGACGTCGGCTAAGGGTTGTCTTGTTTGTATGGAAACACCCTGCGTAGCCTCTACAAAGGGGTGGAAGCCGACGATGGGCCACTTTCAGATTATAAACAGTCGCGACGGAGTCAAAATAAACTATACCGAGGGTTCCTTGTGGCACCTCGGCATAGATACATCGGGATTCCTCGAGAGCCCAACATATCATCAGTTTTTGTATTTAATATACAAAAGCTGGCTTCCATAGTGATCATTATAAAGCCATAAATATGCATCAATTTGACTTAAGACTTTAGCCAAGCTGGGTTGCATGGCTCCTGTGCTTACCCCCTACGTTCCCGATTGTTCGGCTAGGGGGTAAAGGGAACACCTCTGTGATTGTTACTTCCGGGTCATCCGAGTTAGTACCTCAGACTAGGTGAAGCCGAAAGCTAGCCATCTTAAGAAAATAATTGGTCGGCAACGGCGGAAGTGAAAATTTCGGTTCATTAACGACCACAGAGTTCGGGAACATTCCCCGAACTAAATCCTCAATATTTTCCTCCCACATTGATCGGAGTTGAAGTTTCACGATCATGGCCAACATGATATCCTGGGAAAAGGAACTTATAAAGGACCTATTTTTTCCAGAAGATGTTTCTTACGTTAAATAAGTAATATAACATATCTCTCCGCGTACCTTTGTTTATAAAACCGTATGGCCGGATTGCCTTGTTTGCCGTAAATCTTTGCCCTTATAAAGGCTTGATAAAGTAGGGCAAACACTCCTCGGCTACTGGCCGAGGAGGTTGAAGCCGATGGTCGGTCAGCAAAGTCTTGTACAATGCGGATCCGAGCATTAATGATGTAAGGTACTTGGATACATAGAATCATTACACATAAATTGTGTCGAACGTAACAAAGTTTGTGTCAAACAAATATCGATCCTTAATTCGACCGCCCGTGCCTAAATTAAGGCTCAGGGGCTATTGCATGCAGCAAATCCAAAGTGCAATATGGTTTCCGAGGAGATTCGATCCTTAGGTTGGTCGGCCGCACCCAACCCGAGTCTCGGAAACTACTATGTACCGCGTTTACATTCCTAACGTATGCCGCCGAGCAAGAACTTGATCCTCAGGCCGATTTTGCAAATTGACCTAAGTCTCAGGGGCTACTGGGATTAGTGGTTTTATTTTAATTATTATTTTTTTCCTTCAGGCGCATCTCGGGTTATAGACCGACACACACCTTGAGGGCTACTGGCTATATATCTCGGCAGAGAATAAATTGCACCAATCGAAAATATCCACAAAAAATCAGCCCATGGTCGGGGTGGTGCACCACCTCGAAAGTAGACCGGCATAAAGCTCGGGCGCAAGTGGCTGGCTCCATAGAGAGCGTTTCCGACATTAAGCTCGGATGAATTCCTTTAATTTTTTAAGGTCCAAGGTAGTTTATGATACCTCGGACGCTGATCATCATTGGAGCTCGGATGCAGTCCGGCGTTGGAGCTCGGAAGCAGTCCGGCATAAAGCTCAAGATCGGAGACGCCTCAGAAGCAGTCCGGCATAAAGCTCGGATGTGAATGGCTGGCTCCATAAAAGATTATTCCGGCATTTAAGCTCGGATGAAGTCCTTCAAATTTTCAGAGACCGAGGTAATTTATGACACCTCGGATGCCGACCAGTGTTGGAGCTCGGACACAATCCGGCGTTGGAACTCGGATGCAGCCCGTCATTGGCGCTCAGATGCCGATCAGCGTTGGAGCTCGGCTGCAAAAAGGTACCTCAGATGCAGTTCGGCGTTAGAGCTCGGATGCAAGAGGACACCGCCGCACGGGAAACACTTCGACCCCGAAGTATGGCGTAAACATTACAAGACATTGATAAAGGCCGAGCACTTAAAGGGGCTCCTCGGATGCCCGACGTGTGAACTCTTTGGATTCAGCTCGGCGATCCTCAAGATCGAAGATGGGAAGATTTGTTGAACCAGTTTCCATGGCCGACGACCGAAGACAAAGAACTGTTCGGAAGAACCGAGGACCGTCCCCAACTTGAAGACCGGTTCAGGGGGCTACTGATGGTGTCTTGGACTAGGGGGTACTCACCACGTCGTCTCCCGGCCAGTGGGTCGGGCCGAGGACCCCCAGGGCGATTCACTAATGGGCCACTTCGGGCAGCCCATGACACATACAAGGGAGATTCCACAAGACTTGGCGCACAAGACAAGGACTCCTCTAAACCCTAGGCCTACGGTGCATTATATAAACCGAGGCTAGGCTAGTCAATAGACAATCTCATATTCATTACATCTCGTGGTACATACCTGTACTATGTACTATCCCCCATATGAATACAATCAAAAGCAGGACGTAGGGTATTATCTCCTTGAGAGAGCCCGAACCTGGGTAAAATCCTGTGTCCATGTTACCATCATTCCAAGACGCCTAGCTTAGGACCCCTACTACAAGATATGCCTGATTTGACACCGACACTTGGCCAGAGCAATGGCACCAGTGTAGTCACAGAACAGAGTCATTGGGTTTAGTGCACTGGGCACTTCTCCAAGATCTATCATGAACTCCTTCATCCAGACACCTTCCTTCGCTGCCTCCGAGGCAGCGATGTACCCCGCTTCTCATGTAGAATTAGCTACCACGCTCTCCTTGGAACTGCACCATCTTACCGCACCCCCATTGAGAATAAATATGTATCCGGTTTGAGACTTAGAGTCATCCGGATCAGTGTCAAAGCTTGCATCGACATAACCCTTTACGAGGAGCTCTTGATCACCTCCATAAACGAGAAACATGTCCTTAGTCCTTTTCAGGTACTTAAGCATATTCTTGACCGCCGTCCAGTGTTCCATTCCTGGATCACTTTGAAACCTTCCGGCCATACTTATGGCAAGGCTGACATCGGGTCTTGTGCATAGCATTGCATACATGATAGAGCCTATGGCTGAAGCATAGGGGACGACACTCATCTTTTCTCTATCTTCTGCAGTCACTGGGCATTGAGTCTTACTCAACTTCACACCTTGCAATACAGGCAAGAACCCCTTCTTGGACTGATCCATTTTGAACTTCTTCAAAACTTTGTCAAGGTATGTGCTCTGTGAAAGTCCTATTAAGCGTCTCGATCTATCTCTATAGATCTTGATGCCTAATATGAAAGCAGCTTCACCTACGTCCTTCATTGAAAAACTCTTGTTCAAATATTCCTTCACGCTTTCCAACATTTCTATATTGTTTCCAATCAGTAATATGTCATCCACATATAATATTAGAAACGCTATAGAGCTCCCACTCACTTTCTTGTAAATACAAGCTTCTCCGTAAACTTGTATCAACCCAAACGCTTTGATCACCTCATCAAAGCGAAGATTCCAACTCCGAGATGCTTGCACCAGTCCATAAATGGATCGCTGGAGTTTGCAAACTTTGTCAGCATTCTCTGGATCGACAAAACCTTCTGGTTGCATCATATACAACTCTTCCTTAAGGAATCCGTTAAGGAACGCTGTTTTGACATCCACCTGCCAAATTTCATAATCGAAAAATGCAACTATTGCCAACATGATTCTGACGGACTTAAGCATCGCTACGGGTAAGAAGGTCTCATCGTAGTCAACTCCTTGAACTTGTGAAAAACCCTTTGCCACAAGTCGAGCTTTATAGACGGTGACATTACCGTCCGCGTCCGTCTTCTTCTTAAAGATCCATTTGTTCTGAATGGCCTTTCGCCCTTCAGGTAATACTTCCAAAGCCCATACTTTGTTTTCATACATGGATCCCATCTCGGATTTCATGGCCTCTTACCATTTCTCGGAATCCGGGCCCATCATCGCTTCTCCATAGCTCGTAGGTTCATCGTTGTCCAACAACATGACCTCTAAGACAGGGTTACCGTACCACTCAGGAGCAGTACACGTCCTTGTCGACCTACGAGGTTCGATAGCAACTTGATCCGAAGCATCATGATCATCATCATTAACTTCCTCTTCAACCTATGTAGGCTCTACAGAAACATCTTTCTGCGCTGCGCTACTCTCAGGTTGAAGTAAAGGTTCAACAACCTCATCAAGTTCTATTTTCCTCCCACTCAATTCTTTCGAGAGAAACTCTTTCTCAAGAAATGTTCCGTTTTTAGCGACAAACACTTTGCCTTCGGATCTGAGATAGAAGGTATACCCAACTGTTTCTTTTGGGTATCCTATGAAGACGCATTTCTCCGCTTTGGGTTCCAGCTTTTCAGGCTGAAGCTTTTTTGACATAAGCATCACATCCCCAAACTTTAAGAAACGACAACTTTGGCTTCTTGCCAAACCACAGTTCATATGGCGTCGTCTCAACGGATTTCGATGGTGCCTTATTTAAAGTGAATGCAGCTGTCTCTAATGCATAACCCCAAAACGATAGTGGCAAATCGGCAAGAGACATCATAGAACGCACCATATCTAATAAGGTTCGATTACGACATTCGGACACACCATTACGCTGTGGTGTTCCAGGCGGTGTCAATTGTGAAACAATTCCACATTGTCTTAAGTGACTGCCAAACTCATAACTCAGATATACTCCTCCTCGATCAGATCATAGGAATTTAATCTTCTTGTTACGATGATTCTCAACTTCACTCTGAAATTGCTTGAACTTTTCAAACGTTTCAGACTTGTGTTTCATTAAGTAAATATACCCATATCTACTTAAGTCATCTGTGAAGGTGAGAAAGTAACGATAAACATCGCGCGCCTCAATGCTCATCGGACCACACACATCAGTATGTATGATTTCTAACAAGTCACTTGCCCGTTCCATTGTTCCAGAGAACGGGGTCTTAGTCATCTTGCCCATGAGGCATGGTTCACATGTGTCAAGCGATTCAAAATCAAGTGACTCCAAAAGTCCATCAGCATGGAGCTTCTTCTTGCGTTTTACACCAATATGACCTAAGCGACAATGCCACAAGAAAGTGGTGCTATCATTATCAATTCTACATCTTTTGGCATCAATGTTATGAACATGTGTATCATCACTATCGAGATTCAATAAGAATAAACCCCTCACATTGGGTGCCTGACCATAAAAGATATTACTCATAAAAATAGAACAACCATTATTCTCTGATTTAAATGTGTAACCGTCTCGCAATAAACAAGATCCAGATATAATGTTCATGCTCAACGCAGGCACTAAATAACAATTATTCAGGTTCATCACTAATCCCGATGGTAATCGAAGAGCGAGCGTGCCGACGGCGATCACATCAACCTTGGAACCATTTCCCACTCGCATCGTCACTTCGTCCTTTGCCAGCCTCCGTCTATTCCACAGTTCCTGTTTTGAGTTGCAAATGTGAGCAACCGAACCGGTATCAAATACCCAGGCACTACTACGAGAGTTGGTAAGGTACACATCAATAACATGTATATCATATATACCTTGTTTGGTGTTGGCCGCCTTCTTGTCAGCCAGATACTTGGGGCAGTTCCGCTTCCAGTGACCAGTTCCCTTGCAATGAAAGCACTCAGTTTCTGGCTTGGGTCCAGCCTTGGGTTTCTTCACGGGAGGAGCAACTGCTTTGCCACTCTTCTTGGAGTTACCCTTCTTACCCTTGCCATTGTTCTTGAAACTAGTGGTTTTATTGACCATCAACACTTGATGCTCGTTCTGAATCTCAGACTCAGCGACTTTCAACATCGCAAACAGCTCGGCGACTGACTTGTTCATCCCGTGCATGTTATAGTTCAACACGAAGCTCTTGTAGCTAGGTGGCAGTGATTGAAGAACTCTGTCAGTGATCGCCTCTGGCGGAAGGGGCATCCCCAATTCAGCCAGACGGGTGGAATACCCAGACATTTTGAGTATGTGATCACTGACAGACCCGTTCTCCTCCATCTTGCAATCATAGAACTTATCGGAGGTCTCATACCTCTCGATCCGGGCAATCTTCTGAAAGATAAACTTCAACTCCTAGAACATATCATATGCTCCATGACGTTCAAAACGTCTTTGAAGTACCGGTTCTAAGCCATACAACATTGCACATTGAACTATTGAGTAATCATCAGAACGTGTCTGCCAGGCGTTCGCAACGTCTGCAGACTCTACTAGAGCGGGTGGTTCACCAAGCGGTGCATCAAGGACATAAGCCTTTTGGGAAGCCGTAAGGATAATCCTTAGATTACGGGCCATTGATCTACAAAATAAATTTTGCAAAGACAACTTAGACCATTGTTCAAGATAATGAGTTTAGTTAATCATATTACTTAAAAAACTCCCACTCAAATTGACATATCTCTGGTCATTCGAGTGTCACATGATCGAAGGCTAATGGCTCCCTCCCTCTCCTCTCCCACCCTCTCCACCCCTCCGTGGAGGCCTCAAATGGCTCCCTCTAGATTGCTAGGATGGACTCCATCATTGATTGGGATTTCTCCCATGGCCAGAAAGTGGCTGCCCAGGTGCGTCGGCGTTTCAAATCTCAGGTCCATTTTGATGGATCTCTCTCATCCTCGGAGTTCTTTCTGGTTGTAGTTTTTCACTACTCCTCCTTTCATCTCGATGCGGATTCGGTGGCCATGGCTCTTTGTTCCTGTTTGGGTGGTAACATCAAGGGCTTTAAGGTCCTTCTATTATCAGATCATCGTTTTCGGTTTTCGGTGGCATCCAATCGTGTTGGGCATTTCATTCGTTCTCTTAAGGGTTTTTCGGGACATGCCTTTCATTGCTCTTTTCATCTGTTTCATGGATCATGGCCTTCTGGTGATTGTGTTAATCATAATGTTGAGGTTGGTTGGATTTCTGGATCCCGAAGAATCCATCCCAAGCAAAAATATCTACGTAATATTCCGTCGAATCTCTTTTGTGGAAAGGAGGTTTAGTCACGTAAAGCTGTGGCAGTGAACGCCCGCTTGCGATCTGGTTCTTCTCTTACTGGCACTGCTTGCGATTGGATTTTAGTTTTTAATTCTACAGATTCTCAGATTGAACGTAAGGAAGATGGCCCGGCTACTTTGAGCTATATTAATCCGTGTGATAATTTGAGCTCTTCATCTGATGAGGCAATCTTAGCTCTTCCTTTCAGTATTGGGAGTCTATCATTCTGCCTCAGTGCTTGGTCCTCCCCTTCGAATCCGCCTCTATTCAAGCCCAGAACGTTTGGATCTTCCATCAGGCAACTTGATTTGAATTTTCAATTGGCCTTCACATTGGATCTTATTAAGGATTTATCTCAAGTGGATTATTCAGATTCAGATATTATCAAATGTGTGGAATGTCACTATAATGCTTGCTCAAAGTGTATTAAGTTCATGGAAAAATGGAGTAATGCAATAAGAACGATGACATGATGTAGACAAGATCTATTCATGTAGGAATAGACGCCATCTTCGTATCCTTAATGGCAACGATACATGCGTGCCTAGCTGCCCCTTCTGTCACTGGAAAAGGACACCACAAGATCGAACCCATCACAAAGCACCTCTTCCCATGGCAAGAAAAATCGATCTAGTTGGCCTAACTAAACCAAAGATTTGAAGAAGAAATACGAGGCTATAAGAAAACATGCATATAAGAGATCAAAGAAGACTCAAATAATATTCATGGATAGAAACTGATCATGAACTCAAAATTCATCGGATCCCAACAAACACACGGCAAAAGTTTACATCAAATAGATCTCCAAGAGACCATTGTATTGAGAATCAAAAGAGAGAGAGAGAGAGAGGAAGCCATCTTGCTACTGCCTACGGACCCGTAGGTCTATGGTGGACTACTCACGCATCATCGGAGAGGCACCTATGAAGAAGATGAACCCCTCCGTGATGGTGTTTAGATTGGATCTCGAGGTTCTGGAACTTGCGGCGGCTGGAATTGTGTTTCGTCGACTCCCCTAGGGTTTTTCGAATATTTGAGAATTTATAGGCATCAGAGGCGGTGGAGGGGGGGCCCGTGGAGGGCACAACCCATCAGGGCGCGCCGGGGGCCCCCTGGCGCGCCCTGGTGGGTTGTGCTCTCCACAGCCCACCTTCCTGGCACTTCTTTGGCCCACTGGGTGTCTTCTGGTCCAGAAAAAATCTCCAAAAAGTTTCGTCGCGATTGGACTCCGTTTGGTACCGATTTTCCGCGAAGTAAAAAACAAGCAAAAACAGTAACTGGCACTTTGGCACTATGTCAATAGGTTAGTCGCAAAAAATGATATAAAGTTATTATAAAATGATTGTAAAACATCCAATAATGATAATATAACAGCATGGAACAAGCAAAAATTATAGATACGTTGGAGACGTATCAGCATCCCCAAGCTTAATTCCTACTCGTCCTCGAGTAGGTAAATGATAAAAACAGAATTTTTGATGTGGAATGCTGCCTAACATGTTCATCTCATATTCTTTTCTTTTGTATAGCATGGACATTTGGACTTGTAGATGATTCAAAGCAATAGTCTAGTTTTAACATAATGACTTCAATACTCAAGCATGCCAACAAGCAACCATGTCTTTCAAAATATCAACACTAAAGAAAGTTATCCCTAGCCCATCATGCTCAATCATTGATCCATTCATGATACACACTCAAATATTAGCTACACCCAATGCTCAAGTACGATCATAGTGCCCCCTAGTTGGTGCTTTATAAGAGAAGATGGAGACTCAAAGTAAAAACAAAAATTGCAAAAAGTGAATAGATAGGCCCTTCGCACAGGGAAGTAGGGATTTGCAGAGGTGCCAGAGCTCAAAGTTTTAAATTGAGAGAGAAATTTTTTTGGGTGGCATACTTTTCCTGTCAACGAAAACGACAAAGTAGCTCACAATACTTTCCATGCTAGATATATCATAGGCGGTTCCCAAACAAAAAAAAATAAAGTTTATTCCTTTTCCATCAAACTTTCACATTCCATGGAGGGCCGTATCCATGGTTGCCTTCCATACCAACACTTTCCAAGGAATTTATTATTTGACAACATAAAGTAAATATTTTTTCTTTTTTCATTTCGGGAATGGGCATCTCTATTACTGCCGCACTCTCGTGCAATGATAAGTGAATAAACACTCATCTTGAGAATAACACATCTAGCATAGAAAAATATTGGAAACTCCCCACCGTTTCATGAGCGGTACGAGCACACAAAAGAGAAATTTTATTTTGAAATTTTAGAAATGGCACATACAAATTTGCTTGGAACGGCATTGAAATACCGCATATAGGTAGGTATGGTGGACTCATAAGGCCAAACTTGGTTTAAGGATTTTGGATGCACAAGTAGTATTTCTACTTAGTACAAATGGAGGCTAGCAAATAGATTGAGAAGCAACCAAACCAAGAAACGAAAATTCACATAAGTGAGCATTGAGCATAACTAACACCGAATAATGCACCACAAGTAGGATGTAATTTCATTGCATAACTATTGACTTTCGTACTTGCATAGGGAATCACAAACCTTAACACCAATATTCCTACTAAAGCATAATTACTCACTAACATGACTCACATATTACTATCATCATGTTTCAAAACTATTACAAGAAATCAAGTTTAATTTGTCAAATGATCTCCATGAAAGTTTTTATTATATCCTCCTTGGATATCTATCACTTTGGGACTAGTTTCATATATTGCCATTGCTTTTTTCACAAGCTCAAACAAATCTAAGTGAAGCACATGAGCATAAAGATTTCATATCTCAAAAAGGTATAAGTGAAGCATGAGAGGATTTCTTCAAAATTTACTAACTCTCAAATTAATCTAAGTGAATCATGAGAGTATTTCTACAAAAATTTCCAAGCACACCATGCTCAAAAAGATATAAGTGAAGCACTAGAGCAATTTCTATAGCTCAAAAAGTTTAAGTGAATCATAGAGAACAATTCGAACAAATCATAGCATAATTTTGGATCTCCCACATAGGTGTGTACAGCAAGGATACAAAAGAAAAACTAACAAGCAAAGCAAGCAAAGATACAAGACGCTCCAAGCAAAACTCATGATATGTGACGAATAAAAATATAGCTCCAAGTAAAATACCGATGGTTGTTAGAAGAAAGAGGGGATGCCACTCGGGGGCATCCCCAAGCTTAGTTGCTTGTTTCTATTTGATTATATCTTGGGGGTCCTGTAGCATCCCCAAGCTTAGGCTCTTTTCACTCCTTATTCCTTCATCCATCGTGATCTCACCCAAAACTTGAAAACTTCAATCACACAAAACTCAACAAAATCTTCGTGAGATCCGTTAGTATAATAAAGCAAATCGCTACTTTCGGTGCTGTTGCAAACCCATTCATATTTTGCTATTGCATTATACCTACTGTTTTAACTTTACCATGGCTCATACCCTTCAATATAACCCATAGATTCTTCAAAACAAACACACAATGCAACGAAAACAGAATCTGTCTTAAACAGAACAGTCTGTAGTAATCTGTACTCTAACCATACTTATGTAACTCTAAAAATTCTGAACAATTAGGACAATGTAAGGGATTTGTATAGGAACACTGTGTTGAAATTTCAACACAAGATAACATTCCAGAAAAAAATGAAAATTCAAATACTGGATGCATAGTTTCTGTTTCAGATTCAGCATCGCTTCTACTCATCTTATGAATCATCCTAAAGGCTCTACTTGGCACAAACACTAAATAAACCATAAAAACACAATTATAACAGAGGCATAATTGTGTCAACACTCAAAAACAGAAAGGAAAAAGCAAAAATTTATTAATTCATTGGGTTGCCTCCCAACAAGCGCTATCGTTTTACGCCCCTAGCTAGGCATAACGCATAGTTTCAAGTATTGTCATCTTTGGTTTTGGATCCATAGGATGCCCTCATGATTGATTCATATGGTGGCTTGATTCTTGTTCTAGGAAAGTGTTCCATACCCTTTCTTAGTGGAAATTGAAAACGAATATTGCCTTCTTTCATATCAATCACGACACCTATAGTGCGTAAAAACGGTCTACCAAGTATAACGGGACAAGACGGATTGCAATCAATATCAAGAACAATAAAATCAATGGGCATATAGTTCCTATTTGCAAGAATAAGAACATCATTAATTCTTCCCAAAGGCTTTTTAATAGTAGAATCCGCCAAGTGCAAATTAAGAGAGCATTCTTCAATATTGGTAAGACCAAGCACATCGCATAAAGATTTCGGAATCATGGAAACACTAGCACCAAAATCACACAAAGAAAAGCACTCATAATTTTTAATCTTGACTTTAATAGTAGGTTCCCGCTCATCATGTAGTTTTCTAGGAATAGAAATCTCCAACTCCAACTTTTCTTCAAAAGATTTCATCATGGCATCACCAATATGTTTAGTGAAAGCTTTATTTTGCTCATAAGCATGGGGTGAATTCAACATGGATTGCAGCAAAGAAATACATTCAATCAAAGAGCAACTATCATAATTAAAGTCTTTGCAATCCAAAATAGTGGGCACATCACTAGTTAAAGTTTTGACCTCTTCAAACCCACTTTTATCAAAATTTTCATCAAGATTTTCACCCTCCAAATTATTGGGACGCCTTCTAGTTAAAGTTGACTCTACTTCAGTCCCTTTATCATCAATTTTAATATTACTAAACAAGGAATCAATAGTAGAAACACAAATCACTTTCAGATCTTCACCTTTTTTATGAAAGCAATCACTAGAAAACAATTTTTCTAAGATTTCTCTTTTAGCTCTAAGCATAGCGGTTCTTTTTCTTACTTTCATCCATAGAGACATATAAAGCTTTAATTGATTCATCAATCTTAGCAACAAAAGCTTTCAACTTGAGATTTTCAACATCATGCGAAATTCTATCAATGCTTCTAGACATATCATCAATCTTATTCAACTTTTCTTCTATCGTAGTATTGAAAGCCTTTTGCGCATTGATAAATTCTTTAATATTACTCTCAAGATCAGAGGTGTTCCTATTATTATTCTAAGAGGAATTACCATAATTATTAGAGGAATTTCTAGGAAAAGTCCTAGGATTAAAATTACCTCTATAAGCATTGTTATTGAAATTGTTTCGCGAGACAAAGTTCACATCTACGGAATCACTATTTTGCTCAATCAAGGTAGACAAAGGCACATCATTAAGATCAATAGGAGCATTTTTACTAGCAACCAATTTCATCAAAGCATCAACCTTATCACTCAAAGTACTAATTTCTTCAACCGAATTAACTTTTTTACTAGTAGGTGCTCTTTTGGTATGCCATTGTGAATAATTAGCCATAATATTGTCTAGCAATTTAGTAGCTTCACCCAAAGTAATTTCCATAAAAGTACCACCCACGGCGGAATCTAAAAGATTTCTAGAGACCAAATTCAATCCCGCATAAATTTTTTGTATGATCATCCAAAGATTTAAACCATGAGTAGGACAATTTCTTAGCATCAATTTCATTCTTTCCCAAGATTGTGCAACATGTTCATGCTCAAGTTGCTTAAAATTAATGATTTGTGTCCTAAGGGAAATAATTTTCGCGGGTGGAAAATAGTTAGTGATAAAAACATCTTTGCACTTATTCCAAGAATCGATACTATTGCGAGGCAAAGAGGAAAACCAAATTTTTGCACGATCCCGCAAGGAAAAGGGAAATAATTTCAAATTCACTATATCATTGTCCACATCTTTTTTCTTTTGCATATCACACAATTCTACGAATGTGTTTAGATGGGACGCGGCATCCTCATTACGATTACCGACAAATTGATCTTTCATGACAAGATTCAACAAAGCGGCATTAATATCACAAGACTCTGCACTAGTGGCGGGAGAAGCAATAGGTGTACTAATAAAATCATTATTATTAGTATTGGAAAAATCACACAACTTGGTGTTTTCTTGAGTCATCGTGACTACGCAAACAAGATTGCAAGCAAGGAAGAGATCCTGTGAGAAAAAGGAAAACGAAAAAGAGGGCGAATAAAACAGAAAATTGGTGAAGTGGGGGAGAGGAAAATGAGAGGCAAATGGGAAATAATGTAATTGCAAGGAGATGAGATTGGTGATTAGGAACCTGGTAGCTGATGATGGAGTCTCCTCGGCGCCTGAAATTGGCACGTAGAAGAGACCGCTTCCTCCCCGGCAATGACGCTAGAAATTCCTTTGACGTGGCTTGAGACTGCGTCGGTATTTCCCCAAAGAGGAAGGGATGATGCAGCACAGCGATGGTAAGTATTTCCCTCAGTTATGAAACCAAGGTTATCGAACTAGTAGGAGGATCACCACCACCCAATAAGCAGCACCTGCACACAAATAACAAATACTTGCAACCCGACGCGAAAGAGAGGTTGTCAATCTCTCTACGGTAAAAAGATAGATTAGGTAGTGATAGATAGGAGAGATAGATCTCTCAAGAACACAAAATAAAAAGAGCAAATAAAAAGTGCAGCAATATGTTTTTGGATTTTTGGTATAGTAGATCTGAAAACAAAGAAGCAAAAAGATAGATCGGAAAGCAATATGTTGGAAAAGTAGACCCGGGGGCCGTAGGATTCACTAATGGCTTCTCTCATGAGTATAGCACACGGTGGGTGAACAAATTACTGTTGGGCAATTGATAGAAGATCAAATAATCATGACAATATCCAAGGCAATGATCATTATATAGGCATCACATCCAAGATAAGTAGACCGACTCCTGCCTGCATCTACCACTATTACTCCACACATCAACCGCTATCCAGCATGCATGTAGTGTATTAAGTTCATGGAAAAACGGAGTAATGCAATAAGAACGATGACATGATGTAGACAAGATCTATTCATGTAGGAATAGACCCCATCTTGTTATCCTTAATGGCAACGATACATGCCTGCCTTGTTGCCCCTTCTGTCACTGGGAAAGGACACCGCAAGATCGAACCCATCACAAAGCACCTCTTCCCATGGCAAGAAAAATCGATCTAGTTGGCCTAACTAAACCAAAGATTCGAAGAAGAAATACGAGGCTATAAGCAATCATGCATATAAGAGATCAAAGAAGACTCAAATAATATTCATGGATAGAAACTGATCATGAACTCAAAATTCATCGGATCCCAACAAACACACCGCAAAAGTTCACATCAAATAGATCTCCAAGAGACCATTGTATTGAGAATCAAAAGAGAGAGAGGAAGCCATCTAGCTACTGCCTACGGACCCGTAGGTCTATGGTGGACTACTCACGCATCATCGGAGAGGCACCTATGAAGAAGATGAACCCCTCTGTGATGCTGTTTAGATTGGATCTTGAGGTTCTGGAACTTGCGGCGGCAGGAATTGTGTTTCGTCGACTCCCCTAGGGTTTTCCAAATATTTGAGAATTTATAGGCATCAGAGGCGGTGGAGGGGGGCCGTGGAGGGCACAACCCATCAGGGCGTGCCGGGGGCCCCCTGGCGCGCCCTGGTGGGTTGTGCTCTCCACATCCCACCTTCCTGGCACTTCTTTGGCCCACTGGGTGTCTTCTGGTCCAGAAAATATCTCCAAAAAGTTTCGTCGCGATTGGACTCCGTTTGGTACTGATATTCTGCGAAGTAAAAAACAAGCAAAAACAGCAACTGGCACTTTGGCACTATGTCAATAGGTTAGTCCCAAAAAATGATATAAAGTTATAATAAAATGATTGTAAAACATCCAAGAATGATAATATAACAGCATGGAACAAGCAAAAAGTATAGATACGTTGGAGACGTATCACTCTCCGCTTGAATCCATCGTCGAAAGGTCGCGGCAAATTGTGGTCCAAGCAAACACTGGCGGAGCTACGTGTTGGTAAAATTGGTTGTGGCCCGCCCAGCTCATAGCAGTTATAGTGAAGATTAAGAGTAAACTAAGCCATGAGGTTGAAAATAACAAGTCTTCCTATGTACCGGCCCGCCCAGGTTTGTTATCGTAGCTCCGCCTCTACAAGGAGACACCGATCGGTGGGACACGCACTCTCGTGCCTCTAGAGGCTTGAGGCACGTGTCTACTCTAGATCTGGAGCCGACGAGTGACGTCGAGAGGTACATGCTCGTCCCAGTGGATGGCTCCACGGCATCCAAGCAATCCCGACGCTAGATCCTTGTCCCCACGATTTCATGCACCGAGTCTGAGGTCAATGCCGCCAATGCGGATGGCCACATATGCTCCGGATGACCCAACTACGACGGCATAGCCGAGATCGAGGTCCATCGTGCCCGCCGTGAGAGGGATAAAGTGCGACTGTGATCCTTCATAAGTGTCTTATGGCCTTTTGCTCTATCTCGATCGAGGTACAAGCGGCCGAACTATGATCCTGGTCTCATTCGCCAAAAGTCTTCGTTAACAATCACAACAATGGCCATTTCAAAGTCATCATCGTCTTCTTCCTCTTCCGACAATGAAGATTCGTCAAAGAATATCTCCATCTGTTAGGGCGTTTTGCTACCTTAGTGTTTTGGTGACGATGACAACTCACTATGTGATCTAATCGTGTGCCAAGTTCTCCAGGTACTCTGTGTATGTCACAAGACGATTAGGCATTCCCTCCAAGCGGAAAAGAACGAAGACGGTGTTCTCTACAAGTTTATTTCTTTGGTCTTAGGAAACCCGTACTATAAAGAAGGAATTCACATCGGAAGGTATTGGGTGAATCAATGCACGTACACACTCCTTGTCACCCACCGCATACCCTTCCGTTCGATTAATAGAGAGGCCTTATTTCTCTAACCAAGCAGTGGGTTTTCTCTCCTAGCGGTAGTACCGCTGGACCGGTACATCCGGTGTAACTACCGCCCCAGGGGTGAAACCCTGGGGTTGCTGCTCTCTCTAGGTTGGCCAACGGTTGTACCACTGCCTCCGGGCGGTTGTACCGCCAATAGTCTAGCCAACCCTGGGAGTGTGGCTTCAAGCGGTTGTACCGACCTAGTACCGCCCTACAACCGGACAAGGTTCTGTTCTGGTGCGGTACTTGGGCGGTGGTGGCCCGGTTATTCCGGTTGACCGATGTTTACCAGTACTACCGGTGTCCAGAGCGGTTGTACCGCTCTGGACTTAGCCACCACCCATGCCTGGTCCTGGCGGTTGCACCGGTGCAACCACCGTCTCTTCTAGCCCTCGAGGGTGACACCTCTCTGTTGTCAAGCGGTAGTTGAGCGGTGGTGGTGCGGTTGTACCGGTTGTTTACCTCGACCGGTACTACCGCCCTTTTGCCCGGTTGTATCGCTCGCTAGGGTTCCTGCAGGGTACCTATGTGTACCGGTTGTACCGGTGCACTTTGCGGTTGTACCGCTGCAGTGTAAAAACCATTGTAACAGTTGGAAATTGAGGGGCACTATATGAAGGGTGGTTCTTCCACCTACCACTCCACCTCTTACCTCTCTCTCTCCTCCGTTAATGCCCTCCAAGCTTTCTTGCCCGAGCTCTCTCTCTCTCTCTAGCAACTCAAGCTTGTTGATTTGCTAGGGATTGAAGGAGGAGATCTAGATCTACACTTCCACCAAAGGAAACTTGATTCCCCCATACTTTCTTGTGTGGATTTTGTTACTCTTGGGTGTTTGAGCACCCTAGACGGAAGAGGTCACCTCGAAGCCACAATCCATTGTGGTGAAGCTTCGTGGTATTGTTGGGAGCTTCCGATTAAGTTGTGGAGATTGCCCCAACCTTGTTTGTAAAGGTTCGGTCGCCGTCTTCAAAAGCACCACTAGTGGAATCACGGCATCTCGCATTGTGTGAGGGCATGAGGAGAATACGGTGGCCTTTGTGGCATCTTGGGAAGCATTGTGCCTCCACACCGCTCCAACGGAGACTTACTTCCCCTCAAAGGGAAGGAACTTCGGTAACACATCCTTGTCTTCACCGGTTCCACTTGTGGTTACTTCTTACCTTTACTTTGTGCAAGCTTTACTTGTGTTGTTTCCTTTGCTTGCTATTGTTGTTATAGTTGTTAGCATCATATAGGTTGCTCACATAGTTGCATATCTAGACAACCTATTTGTTGCTAAACCTAATTTGTTAACAAAAGCTAAAAATTGGTAGTTGCCTATTCACCCCCCCCCCCCCCCCTCTAGTCAACCATATCGATCCTTTCACCCTCAACCTATGTATCTACACTTTTGAATACTCTAGGTTGAATTTGATTGCAAGAAGAGAAACACAATGAAAAATACAAAAAAAACACCTAGTCAATTTGTCGAATACTTTGCAGGCGAAGGAGGTGAGAGCCTTGCCCGACAGCATTACGCGATGCCAAGGCTATGAGTCGTAGAGGGCATGTGTGACGGCCTGCTGACTTCGTAGGAGGAACATTCTCCTCAAGACTTGCTCGTCGGTCACCATCCAAGCTGGTCGCGGTCCAACTACGGTGATCTTGATTTCACCAGTGTGACAACAACTCTAGCGCCACCTAGCTCCTAGGTGGGTGCTCTTACGACATCTCGGTCGTCCACCGGCTTATTTTGGAACAAACCAAGCTCGGTAGTGAGTTTTTTCGTCCAAGGGATGGTGGCGATTGCAATATGGCTTGATTTTCGCGATGACGGCGATCGACGAGCCAATCGGAGTGGGGCAGGGGCAGGAACTCAGCGGAGGCTGTGGGGTGTCGCGGGATGGAGGCTCCGGGTGAACACCGGAGGCAACACTGGCGTCGATGCGAGCCAGCTGGGGAGAAAGACCAGCACGAGGAAAGGGCCAGAATGATCCTGGGAAGTGATTGCGACCTCTCAAAATTGGAGGACCAGCCAACACGCCATATATAATTTTTAACTCCTATATTCTTTTGGGACTGACTATGTGCAAGTTGACTAATTTTTATTTTTGAGTAAGTTGCCAGAACAAATTTAGGGGCCAGTCATTTTTCCTTTAGCGCCGCTCACATGCATAAGCCAACACCCGGCCCCAGGTTGCATGCATGCTGCACGCCTTCAAAAGAAGCCATGAATACAAGTTTTGCATGCCGGGTGATCCTACAAGCATATATAAGCCTAAGCACATCTTGTATTAAGATTTCTTATTGTGTTGTTTAAACTTGATTAGAAACCATTTTCGTTAAGTTTCTAATATGTAGTTAAATAGTGTCATATGATCGTACCAAAGGCAAAAAATTAAACGATTATAACTATTTGATAGACGCTTGAAATTTCGTAGGCATTCAGTCAAATCTCTCTCCACCACCTGATGAAGATCCAAAGGCTCAGCCGCCTTCTACTTTTGTAGCCTTCTTATTCCCCTCATACTAATCCTAAAAAATCATGCAAAAAAATTGCCAAAAGAAAAGACAAATGTTGCACACGGTTAACACATAAATTGTTTTTTTAACATGCAAGAATAAGCATGAAATAGTGATTTGTTTTTGCAAAAAGTAAGTTTACTAAGAAGGAATAAATTGTGCACTGGTCTTACCATTAAAGAATAAATAAAAAGAAATAAAAATAACATGAAATGAAAATAATGAAGTTTTCTCTCAAAGAATGAATTAGTGGCACTGGTGTTACCATTTAAGAAGTTACAAAATTAAGAAAAAAAAACATAAAGTTTATAAGGAAAAATGAATCACTGGCTACAAGTTATGCATATTGGGTGATCCTACATGCATTTATAAGCCAAAGAAAAACTTGCATTGAGATTCACTATTGTATTGTTCTAACTTGATTAGTAATGCTTTTTTCAAAGATTCTAATACAAAATTAAATAGCATCACATAATCGTACACTAGGAAAAAAATAAAATAAACGATTACAACTATTTGATAGGCGCTTGAATATTTTTTGGGCATTCACTCAAATCACCCTCCACCACTCGATCATGTCCAAAGGATCAGCCGCCTTCTACTTTCTCTAGCCTTCTTATTCCCCCCTATACTAATACTAAAAAAAAAATTGTACAGAAATTTTCCAAAAAAAATTATAATTGCAAAAATTATGTGTTTGTGTAATATGAAAGAATAAGCATATAAATAG
Organism: Elymus sibiricus; assembly: GCA_039707655.1. NCBI lineage: Eukaryota > Viridiplantae > Streptophyta > Magnoliopsida > Poales > Poaceae > Elymus > Elymus sibiricus. Next base: position 39,550,939 of record CM077665.1, on the reverse strand, counting down.
TATAATTTTCTCGAAAAAAGTTTACTAAGAAGGAATGAATTACTGGTATTGGTATTACCCTTAAAGGAGAACGGAAATGAAATAAAACTAAAACTAAATAAAAATAATGAAGTTTTTCTAAGGGAAGAATGAATTACTGGCATTGGTATTACCTTTAAAAGGACAAAGAAAACAAATTGGCCCTGGTATTACCCTTAGTGAAGGAACGAATAAAATAAAAACTAAAACTAAATCAAAATAATGAAGTTTTTCTATGGGAAGAATGAATCAGTGGCACTAGCATTACCCTTTAAGAAGACAAAATAAGACTAAACAAAATAGAAAATAAAGTTTCTAAGTGAAAGTGAATTAGTGGAATTGGTATTACTCTTTAATTAAGAACAAAGAAAATAAATAAAAAAGCTTGCACACAACTTTACACCAAAATTACACTTTTTGTAATATGCAAGGAATACACATATAATAGTGCAACTTTCAGAGTCTAGTATAATTTACACACATGTTCTTTTAGTAGATGTGTGCATACTTGCAAACAACAATAATAATAAATGGCATTTTCTAAGAAAAATGAGTTAGTGGTATTGTTATTATGATTAAAGAAAAAAACTGAAAACAAAACCTTTAACACTAGTAGCACGAAAATAACATTTTTATAATATGTAAAAATAAACTTATAATAGAGAAATTTCCACACTCTAGTATAATTTGCACACATATTGAATAATACTTGCACGTATCCATTTACACACACTCAACAACCAAAAATACACATAAAAAAAACCCGGGAGGCAAACAGAAAACACAAGGAAAAAAGGCATGCACAGACAGACAAACGCTAAAATTGGCAGGCATTCCATCCATACATTTGCGTGCACGTACGAGTCGTCCAGACATCCATGTATGAGGCTGCTTCATGCGCTCAGCAAGGAAAGGAAAATCAACTGAAGAAATAAACGAGTCAGTCAAATTCATTGTGAGCTTTCACACAATCGTAACTTTTTTTTTCTTTTGTGGGGACACACATGGATCGCAGCTTGAATCAAACGGTTGCAATTTTGACTGTGACCCAAATTAAAAATACAGTTGCGTGCTATCTTTATCTTTACCTAATAATAAAACGGCTATCGTTTCTGCCGGTGCGTTATTAGAATTGTCCCTAAAGTTACAAAATATTACCCACCAATCGGAGCTGTTTAAAATCATCACGCCTTTATGTTTTTGCACAACACAGCTGTACACTTCAAAAATCATCACGCCTTTATGTTTTTGCACAACATCACTTATCATGTTGCTTGTTGCGTGGCATCACGAAAGTTTCAAAGGATTTGCTGATGTCATCAAGTGTGTGTATGAGGGGTGATTTTTTTTTTCTTCCGTTTCAATGCACGGACATGTTTGGTAGTATAGCTAACAGGGAAAATAAAATCTTTGAACGGTCGATCATTTTGGAAGGGGCTGCAAGATGCCAAGACCAGACCCGGTGTACCTGCGTGCTTAACTAATAATCTCATGGATCTCGACTCTCGATGCAAAAAGTTTCTTCAAATGCACTCCTTACTTTCTCGAAACGAATCCCATTCCTTTCAATAAAATATGTATACTTACACTAAGCGAAAATTAATCCCAGAATATACATTAACCGAACGCTGTAAAAGTGAAAAAGGAGACTGTAAACAAAGGCAGAGAAGAGTTAGGTGGGTGGGCAAGCCGAAGCGGGTGAGCGGTCGCGGTCAGGGCAGGTAGTTGTAGAGCGCGTATCCGACGGTGCACCCGTAGAAGAGCAGGCCGGAGACGGCGAGCACGGAGAGCGCGAAGGTGGCGCCGACGGCGAGCGGGATGTTGCACGACAGGATGCCGAACTTGAGCTGGATGGCGTCGATCATGGACAGCAGCAGGAAGAAGGTGCCCATGATGGAGCACGCGGCGGCCAGCAGCATCATGGGCCGCGCGTACCGCAGCACGGCGCGCCGCCGCTCCCGGGGACCCGCGGCCCGCCACGCCGGCATCTCCTCGCAGTCGTCCGTCATCACCGGCTTCTGCTCCCCGTCGCCGTAGAAGTCGTCGCCGGCGGCCAGCAGCGTGACCAACAGCTTCATGCCCTGCGCCACCAGGCTGGACAGCAGGTAGAAGCCGAAGGAGAGGATCTCGAAGAGGAAGAAGTTGCGGGCGATGTCGTCCCCGGCGACGCAGTTGGGAGGGACGGTGGAGGAGGGCGTGATGGTCCCCGTGATGCCGATGAAGACGGCCACCGTGAGGAAGGTGTTGGCCGACACGATGCCCTCCAGCGCCTTCACGTGCACGTCCGGGTTCCGCCGCCGCACCGTCGGCATCTTCTCCTTTGCTTCTCCTTCCCCGGCACGCCGCCGGTGGCCCGGTGCCTAGCTAGCTCAGCTGTTCCCCAGTTGCTAGCTGCTACCTTCCAAGCTATACATACAGTGGACGCGCGTGTAGAAGATGAGGTGAGAGAGAGGAGCTATAGCGGTGCACGTACGAGTGTGGGAGTGAGTGAGTGAGTGAGTGAGTGAGCTGGACAAGCCTCTTCAGTTCATGGGTGGCTCAACTACTCTGAGTTAATTAAGCAATTATACAATTTTATTTCACCTAAAACATTCAAATCAAAATGTAATACTGCCCATTGCTGGATCTGCTTTTGAGGGTCGCACATCTTGCGTAAATTGAACGGAAATGCCACTGACTACACCTATAATGCACTTAATATTTAAGCACCACAGAACGTGCAACTGCTACTAGTGGTGTGTGATAATCATGCATGGCTCGCTTTTGGCAAACCTGAAAGGCGCAAACGATCGATTTAGGACAGCACGCATGGACGGAGTGGACATCCAATCGAGTCGAGTCGATAGCGGCATTCTACCCACCCGGCCGGCCCGGTGGTTGCCATGCTCCGAGTGGCACTGGCATGCAGCCAGCACTAGCAGTTCCAGCCAGCTAGCTAGTAGCTGCTTGTCCTCAACTCCAGAGGATTGTTCCTGCAGCTCATGCATGCACTGCATGATTGCCCCGGAGTCCAGGCACGCCTCACCCTGAAGCATTTTTGCTAAGAGGAAGAAAACGTGATTGAAAACTACTTCATTTGTTTCTAAATATAAGTCTTTTTGAAGATTTTAATATACTATATCACTAAACCTTCTATGATTGGATACCTCACAATCAATTGAGGTCTCCAATTGAGATTTGATCACCCAATTTTGACCGGGTCAAAAATCTCTTTCGTTTATTTTTTTATACAATACACTATGCTTCCTAATTTTTAAATCTTCATAATTAATTGTGGCATCAATTTAGAATTGGGTCATCCGATTTTGACCGGGTCAACAATTTCTCAAGGGTCTCTCCCACTAATTTATTTTAAGTCTGTATGTTCCTAATTTTAAAGCTCTTTCGTTCGATTGAGGTATTCAATTTAGGATTTTGTTTACAATTTTAATCGGGCCAACGATTTTTCAAATCAATCAGCAGCAACAGGCCTATAAAAATATATTAACCCCTCACGGACTCTGTCACCACGAAAAAGTGCTACCATGTCATATTATAGCCGAATAAAGTACACGCAACCAACGATGAAAAAATATCCCCACATAAATATGAGTTGATTATCGGATAACACAGAATCGCACCGCAAAAGGCCCACCGAATAACCACATTATAAATAAACATAAAACACACTCCACCGTCTCCCCCACCGGCCAAACTAAATACTCCATCAATTTCAAAATATAAGGATTATTAGTTTTTTGTAAAGTCAAATTTCTGTAATTTTGACCAAGTTCAGAGCAAAAAATATCGACTTTCACAATATTAAACAAAAAATGTGAAAATTAATTTCCTGATGAATCTAATAACACCGATTTGATATTAGGAATTTTGATATATTTCTTTGCAAATTTGATCAGGCTTAAAGAGGTTTGACTTTTCGAAAAAGTAATACACCATATATTTTGAAATAGAGTGAGTAAAGAAATTTAAGAATCCTAACAAATGCAACGGCGCTGCAAAGCGCGTCCAACCCTTCTAGTAAATACTATATACTGAGCAAAACGAGTGAATTACGCACTAAAATATGGCATAAATCCGTATGTAGTTGGTATTGAAATCTAGGCTTATTTAGAATCGGAGAGAGTATAATCCATGGGGCTGCTACAGTGGCATAGCTGTATGGTGGCCACCGTGGAGTTCCGCCTATTAGTTTAGTATTTTTTTAGGGGTGCTTGTTTTTTGAACTTCAGCGACCTTTAATAAACAATAATCATGTAGTATGTAATAAGAGAGGGGAATAAGAAGTTAGGAGGCTTATCATGCCACACCCCTGAGAGTTTTCCTCTTCTTTTTTTTTGAAAGTACCTGCGCTTAATTAACCAAACCGGATCAGTACAACCACGAACGCAGACACGCTAGAAATATCGGGAAAGAACACGCGACCAGGAGAAAATGCAGAAAACACCCCAAAAGAAAAGAAAATAGCAACAAAGGGCTTTGGGGGCCTGCAACCAGAAACACCCATCGTCGCCGGAGCCGAGTCAGCACAATCGCCGTCGTAGGCTTTGTGAGTCGAAGGAGAGGCTCGCCGCACGCAGCAAAGCCATTGACCCTGTGGCACGTCGACCGGGGCTCATCCCCGTACTGGAACCCGGATCCCAGATCCATGCCCGCACACCAACGAAGTCGGGAAGAAGCACTGGACCTGCCGCCGTCGGGCCACCTGCCCTCTCCTGGACTGCCATCTTCCCCTGCGCACCGGCGACGTCGCCCAAGGCACCGCCCACCGGCTGCGCACGCAACTCCTGAACCGGCAACAACACGAGCCGGCAACGACCAGCTCGTCGCCGCACCACCCTCAGCACCCCACCGCAAGGCCAGAAGCCTCCTTGCCGTGACGAAGACGGAGGCGAGGGACAAAATCCCCCTGTAGCTAGCTATAGCAAGCCAATGCGTAGCGGTACTTTTCCAAGTACACTGCATAATCGTCACCCTGCCGAAAAAACTCATCAAATTTCGGCAATCATCCATAACAACCATCCCGGAAGGATCTAAAATGACTTGGACTATCTCTAGTGAATCAGAATCCACCATCGCTGAACAAATGCCCAAAGGGTTAAAAATTTCAACGAAATTTCAATGAAATTTTCGAAATTTCGCATATTTCAGTGGGCTCCGAAATATTTTTAACCCCGAAATTTCAATGCAGATTCAAACTTATTTTAAAATAAATTTAAATTATGTTCAAACTCATTAAAATGAAGTGAAATTTGAAATCTCAAAATCCGAAATAATTTCCGAAATATGCGAAATTTCTGAAATGTCGCATATTTCGGTGAGGTCCGAAATTAAAAACCTGGCAATACGTCACCGAGACGCAAAGTGCTAATGCCTCCATCGAAGAGACATCCATTGCATGGTACTTATATGAGCAAGATATACTACTCCCGTAAAAGTGCTCCCGTTGCTCCTGCACCATCATCAGCATGGTAACTTGCATCAATATTAAGTTTTATCACCCCCACAGCTGGTCTGACCCATCTTTGGTTCCTCATCGGCTGTGTCCGGGCGGCTGAGGCTGCCCGCGCGGGGGGGGGGGGGGGGGGGGGGGGGGGGGGGGGCTCGTGGAGGTGGACGCATGCTGTGGGGCGGCGGCGCTCGGGCATGAGCTTCTCGTTGACGTTGGCGGCCGTTCATGGCCGGATCCATGGGGCTCGGGCCCGGATCTATGGTCTGGCGGTGGCTGCAGGGAGATGGTAGTGGTGCGGTGGGGCTGGGGGTGCCGCGTGCGCGGCGGGGTTGCGCTGGGGCGGCGCGGGCTCTCGGCATGCGCGGATCTGGCGCACGAGGTGCCTCGCGGCCGATCTGCGGCCCGGGACGGCGGCTGCTCGGGCAGCGTGGGGGCGGGGCCTGGCTGGTGAACTGCCATTCGGCGGTGTCTCCGGTCTCAGAAGCGACGTGGCTCAGCAACGGGGTGGCGCGGGTGATGCTACGGGTGAAAGCCCCGTGCTGACTTCGGTCAGCACCGGCGGCAGCGGCGCTTTTTGGTGTCGGATCCCTCCTTGGAGGTGTCGTTGTGTGATGCATTAGTTTCACGCCTACTTTGTTCATTCTCGAGGCGAAAGCCTTAGATCCAGCTTCTGAAACGGACGGCGGTGGCGTCCTTGACGTCGTTTTTACCATCGTGATGGCGTCTGTCTTCGGAGATGCTGGTCCATACTGCTTGCCTGAGGTTTGGGGTGGTGATTGGCTGGTTTGAGGTGGGTGGTCGGTGGTGATGGTGGTGCGGCCGGTCTGGGGTCGACGGTGGTGTGTGTCGTGCTCGAGTGCTCCTGGTGCGTCTCTACTTGGCGGTGCCCTGCGGCTACGCCGTTGGCACACAGGTGTCGTGGCGTCGTCTCGGCCTCGCATAACCGTTCGAATGTACCCCCGACACAAGTGGTGTCGTGGCGTCGTGCAGTCTTGGTTGTGAGGGTGCCTTTCGATTGCGTCGACGATGCAGTGCTACGGTTTGGTTTGCTAGGTGATGTCCTTCAACTATGCCGTTGGCACACGGGTGCAGTGGCGTCGTCTCGGCCTCGTGTGGCCTTCGAATGTGCCTCGCGACACAGGTCCTGTGTCGCGGCGTTGTGCAGTCTCGGATACGTGGAGCCTTTCGATTGCGTCGACGGTGCAGTGTCGTGGTTTGGTCCGGCTGGCCAATGCTGTTAGTTTTCTCCTATGGTGATGTTTGTTGTGTCTTCCTTCCTTGTTCCCCTTGTTATGTGTGTTGTTAGCGTGCGTTATTTTTGTTTATCTCTTCTCCTTGTGCCCCCTGTACTTCTGGTTCACTTGAACCTATCTTGCGAGGCTGCAAAGCCTTATAGGCAAATTGAATACAATTCAGGTGGAGGGCCCTGCCCTCCCCTGGTGACCTTCAAAAAAAACAATGCCTCGTATACTCATAGTTGTCCGTACAGGGGATCTGCACTTTTCACCATGACTAGTTTTCTGGCGGTGCCATTACATGTACATTGAAGCTACCATCACCAACTCTACTCCACTTGCAGTAGGAATTCTTGCCTCTCCTACAAGATCCGAACACAACAACCTTTCAAAGACGATTGACCCCGACCACTCATGAACCACAGCCTCGTCGGTAGTTGTTTCCACACCTATCTCCCTCCACACTGCCCTTGCCCTGTCACAAGTGAAGAACATGTGGCGAAGATCCTCTTGATTCGTTTGGCAAACTGGACAGATTACATGAGACTTTCATATGACGGTCAGCTAAGTGAAGTAGCACGAAACAATCCCATGTAAAACTCTCCAGTTAAAAAGGTGCACCTTTGGTGGAAACGTTTCTTCCCCAAAGTTCCTTCCATACTGGATGAGGATCTATTCTACCCTCTCCAATGTTAAAATGAGCTCTCATTCCGTATTCAACTCTCCATGTGATATAATATGCAGATTGAACTGTAAAACAACTAGACTTAGAATAATGCCAGGAGATGAAGTTAACTTGTCCATGAGATGATAATGGAACTTTTAGTATCCTCACTATGTCAACCGGCCAAAATAATTCTCTCACCAACTGCTCATCCCAAAAACCCAGGAATCGGGTCAATGAAATCTTGAACTGAACTTTCTGCAGTAGACATTGTCCCTAGGGGTCATTAGCGATCATGCCTTGTTAGGATCCATTGATCCGCCCAAATATCAATTGAAGCATCGTCTCCTGGTCGCCAGATCACCCCTTGCTTGAACGTTTTAATACCCGTCATAATACTCTGCCATGTGTAAGACGAACCTTTTTTCAAGGTACATCAAATCCCCACCTAGGTAATACTTTGCACGTAAAACCTCAACACATAAAGAATCTAGAGTAGACAGTAATGCCCAACACTGTTTTGCCATGGCTTTGTTAAAGTAGTGTAGATCACGGAATCCCATGCCCCCTTCATTTTAGGGATGCACTTCTTCCACCACACCTTCCAGTGTATCTTATTTGTGTCTTGCGTGTTACCTCACCATTATCTAGGAATGGCATCACAAATAGCCTTACACATGTTCTTCAGAATGTTGAAGACCGACATGGCATAATGTGGAATAGCATGTGCCACAGCCTTCAGTAGCGTTTCTTTCTCACCGATTGATAACATTTTTCAAATCCACCCATTGATGAGCACATAGATTCTATCAACCAGGTGTGAAAACATTCACTGCAGATTATATGAACCAGGTGTTGAAAACATTCACTACGGTCAATTCCAACCTTTGATGGTAGACCCAAATATTTATCCGATATAGCATCTGAGAAAATATTAAGTTGTGTGCTAGCATCCGCATGAACCTCCATTGGAGTGTTAGGACTAAAAAACACACTATATTTTGCATCACTTAGCAGTTTTCCGGAGCTAGCGCAACACAAATCTAGAGCATTTTTGGGTGACGTGTCTACGCATTTGCCGACCATATCGAGATCAATGAGTCATCAGCCAATAACAAGTGTGAAACTGATGATGCACTACGACACACGTTAATCCCTGGATGCCACCCACCAACTCTTCATGCGCTAGTAGACTGGATAATCCTTCAGCAGAAATTAAAAATAAGTATGAGAACATAGGTAAGAGGATCCCCTTGTTTGAGCCTCGGCCCTCATGGGGGAAATGTATCTGTCTCATCTGATTAAACCAAGCCTTGTAGTTAATAGAAGTAACACACGCCATAATCATTTCCACCCATGAAATATGAAAATCCAATTTAATCATCATATCCCAGAGAAAAATCCATTCCACTCGATCATAGGCGCGACTGTCCTACTCGGCTCTTCCCGGTGTCTTTCTATCCTCTTTAGATTTCTCTTTTTTTATGTTTGTTGCAGATAGGAGAAAGGAGCGTCGCCGCCGCACTTGGCCGGCGACAGACTATGCGCGCGGCGGGAGGTAGCCATTCCCATTCCTACTGTTGGCTGTCCTATCCGGCGCTCCCCATGGAGGTGGATGTCAGATCCCGCTGGAGATCGACAGAGAAACCACTCCCGATGCTGGAGTTCATCAAGGCCTGAAAGGTGGCAGGTGCATTAGTCAGGCCAAAGGGCATGACCAGATACTCAAAATGCCCGAGGAAAGTAGTGAAGGCAGTTTTGGGGATGTCTTCCTTTTTCATCCTGATCTGATAGTACCCGGACCTCAAGTCCAACTTTGTGAAGTATCTTGCGCCATGCAGCTCATCCAGGAGATCTTCAATTATGGGTATAGGAAAAAAAAATTGACAGTCTGCTCATTTAGTTTTCTAAAATCTGTGCATAATCGCCAAGTGCCATCTTTCTTTTTCACTAGCAAAGCTGGGGCTGCATAAGGGCTATCACTTGGTCTGATGATGGATGCATCCAATAGTTGCTTAATCTGCTTTTCCATTTCCTCTTTCTGCTGGTGGGGAACCCTATAAGCTCGCAATCCAGGGGGTTCTGCCCCTTGTTTGAGAGGTATTGCATGATCAAACTCTCTCTCAGGAGGTAATCCGGTTGGAGTAGCAAAGACATCTTGGAATTCTCCTAAAACTGCTTGCACTAGGGGGTGAGCTGGAGGGTTTTCCACATCATCCTTTGCCATTGGGAAAAGAAAATAACCTTCAGTTATTTTGTTCTGGATGGACATCAATTTGGGCAATGATATGGGAGGGATTCCTTTGGCAAAGGTTTTGTCTTGCAATGTAATTGTTTTCTCCCTCTTCCAATTGATAGTCATTGACCGTTCATCAAAATCCAGTGATATAGGACTATGCTCTAGGAGCCAATCACAGCCCAGAATAATGTCATATCCTTTTAGGGGTAGGATTTTGAAGGAGTTGGTGAACTCATGGCCCTGTATGGTATACTGAGCAGAGGGAATGTGGGATCCTGTTTGTAACTTGCCACCACCTGCAATGTGTACTGCCTGTAAATCATTCTTTGTAATGGCACAAGTAGTTTTTGTTGCAAATGCTAGATTAATGAATGTGTTTGTGCTTCCCGAGTCCACTAGAGCCAGCCCCCTTTTTCCTCCGATGTCAACCCATAATGTGAAGGTAGCAGCCGTGCTTTTCCCTTTGAGAGCTTGCATGGAAATCAGCATGAGTTGATCTTCAGTGTTGGGGGAGGTGGCTGGTTGCTCATCGTCAGGTATGCAGTAAGTGTTTTGCATTTGCTCATCCCAGTCTGCTTCTTCTTCCTCAGTTGCCATGAGGTTTAATGTTTTATACTGAGCACATTTGTGGCCAAGAAACCATTTTTGTCCACAATACCTACATTGCCCTGGTTCTTTGTATTTGACCTCAGGTCGAGGCCCCTGCTTCTCTGGTGGTTTGTTATTGAACAAGTCAGGAGGTCTTGGTCTGTTGGGATAGTTACTAGGGTCATTGTTTCTCTGGTAATATCCCGTTGACTGATATTTCCTATTTTGTGCAGCTGCAGTGGCCCCTTGCTCCATATCCCTAGCTGTTTCTACAGCATCATAGAGAGTTGCTGGTTTGAATGGTTTGAGGTAATGTCGGATTTCCTCCCTCAGTCCATTGATGTAACATTTGACATAATATTGCTCTTTGACTTCTGGGTTTTCTTTCTTGTAGCAAGCCATTTTGTCCTCAAATCTATCAGTGTATTCAGCTACTGAGTTTGCTCCTTGTTTAATGGAATTGAAATTTGCTACAGCGTCATAAGAGCTGCTGTTGTCAAATCTCTTGCATAGGGCTTTACAAAATTCTGTCCAAGAGAGGTTTGCCTGCAAGACCCCAGAGTTTCTTAACCAGATATCAGCTTTACCAGTAATATACATCTGGGCATAGTCGAACTTTGCACTTTCAGGTACAAAGACCATAGCAAAGTATTTCTCTGTTAACCTCAACCATTCCTGTGGATTGGAGCCATCAAACCTAGGAAAATCCATTTTTGGTGCCTTGGCAATAGATTTATAGAACTGGGCTTCCTTGTCAAATCCCATATATCTGTCCTCTCTGACATTGTTTCCTCCTCCTCCCTGATAGTATTGCAAGCCTGGTGCTTGTTGCTGGTACTGTTGCTGCTGGAACTGGTCAGTACCCTGGGAGTGAGTTGGTTGATTGTAAGGAGGTAAAAAATGTTGATTCGGCAAGGTGGAGTGATGCTGTGGTGGGTATTGGTAATGGGCTGGGTTTTGGTTGTAATTTGGGAAGGTTTGCTGTGGAGGATATATAGGAGGGTATGTGCGGTTTTGAGGTGGATATGCTGGTGGTGGAGGGGGGTAGACTGGAGGTGGAGGTGGTATGTAAGGAGGTGGGTAGTGCTGGAATTGATTTTGGTTGTAACTAGGTGGCCCTTGCTGCTGTTGACCCCAATATTGTTGTTGCCCCCTAAGTAGAGGATCATCTGATCTGTCCTGCCAAACTGGAGGTTGTGAATCAGACCACTGTGGTTGTTGTATCCCTGAAGTTGCCCAATACTGTTGTGGCATTTCGGGGGGAGGGAATTGCTGCTCTTGCTCCTCTTGAGTTGGTTCTTCCCAGTTGTAATTGGTCTGCTCTTGAAACTGACCATTTCTCCTTCTCCAATGTGGTATTTCCGTGTGCCACAACATAATGTCAGGATTGTTTGGGTTGGGTTGTGGTTGGGATTTTTGGCCCGCCTCAATTGCTTTGCCCCGGTCACTGGTCGATGGGGGGGTGCTTGGCACTTGTTTTTCCCTCAGTAGTGACTCCATTCTCTTCATGGTCTCATTCAAAGCAGTGACTTGCTCCTGCATTCCATCCACCTTGCTGCTCATTTCCTCTGTTCTAGCCCCCACGTGGTCTAACTCAAGCTTCATGGCTGCCACTTCCTGGGCGTCTGCCTTCTCCTCCTGATTCTTCGATTTCGCCATCAGGTCACACAACCAAGGTACGGAATTTTACCCGGGCACTTGTCCCGAACCCTTCCTGCTCGTGGCCTGTTGCCGCCGCCTCACCGTTGCGCCTCCGGAAGACGCACGGATCTGCCTGAGTCGCGGGATTTTACCACCGCAGCGTTGTGCTGCAGCAACCTCACCCCCGCTACAGATCTGCGCCCGAACTGCTCACCGCCGCCAGCGCCTCCACGAGCTCAACAACACCGCCGCCCGACGCCTCCGAAGACCTATGGCTACTGATACCAATTGTCAGATCCCGCTGGAGATCGACAGAGAAACCACTCCCGATGCTGGAGCACCCGCTATGAATTGGGGATTTTGGTAGAACCCTAGCTACGAAAATAAGAACGAGATAAACAGGAGATAGATTTGTTATTTCATTTCATACCCCGAGCTCTCAGCTAGCTCGCTTATATAGTCATACAGTGTTGTTCAAAGTTACAGAGTTACTGCCTGTGACAGACAAGTGAAACGCTACAGATAGCCGATCGCCGTTGGATCTAGTCAGGGGCAGATAGCCGTTGGATGACTCTTGACTTAACTGAACCGGTATCTGCCTAACTGAAGAAATGACACTGCAGGTTTCAGATATCTTCAGGTATATGACAGTGGAGAACCATTGGGAGGCCACGGGCGTCGCGAGAGGTTGGGTGGAGGCACAAAGGAGCTTCAACGTTCTTGCCTGGACGACCCAGACTCCCAGTCCCAGGACGATCATCCGTGGCTTTTATGGCTCAGCTGCCTAGAGCCGTTCGTCACAGGGTGAGGTCGGCCTTGCTGCCAGTGCTGTCCATGGCGGCCGGGATGGGCATGGCAAGCTGCGGCAATGTCGCATCCTTGGCACGGTGAGATGAGCTGACGCGAGGAAGGTGGAGCGCCCGGGAGCACGTGAGACGAAGAGACGATGACACAACCGAGCTGCTGCATCCGTGGGCAGGAGACATGGGGCCGGAGAACCAAAGTAGCATCAAGAATAATATATCCTTTCCCGCAGCTGGGCGACTATTTCGTCACATGCAAGAGCTTCCGCGTGTGACCGAACACCCTGGGTCCTCGACGCTGCGGAGGTGCTCAAGAATTAAGACCCGTGCATACTATGATTTGGCCATCCGTGTTCGGCACCATCAGCGTCCCCGAGCCATGCCTCATGCGACTCCCTCTTCCTTGCAATCGGTAAGTTCAGCATACAATCTTCAGATTAACAAGCTTCTATGTATTGATGTTCTAGACAAACAATGAAAATGATGCCTTTTTGTTCTAAGTACTAACCAACGTTTCAGCGAACAAAAATACTGTTGTTCCTTCTTGGAAGATTTTTTTTTTTTTGGTTGTTTTCAGTCTTGGGTACTAACCAAATTGTCTGTAATGATAGTATTGACTTTTTTTTTTCTGTTGCTTACTGAAGCAGAACATGAGCTGCACTTACTAAACCTGATGAAAACGAAGTCACTCCGGTAGAGATGCAGTGTTGTGGCTATTTGAGGTTCATGGGATTGAGGAGGAAAAGATTCTGAGCTATGTGTAGTACTTCCTCTGTAAACTAATACAAGAGCGTTTAGATTACTAAAGTAGTGTTCTAAATGCTCTTATATTAGTTTACGGAGGGAGTAATTAGCAACCTTAACTATAGCAAAACATTTGTATCTTCAGTATAAGACTGAACCTTCTTATGATGATTAGCTCTTTTGGTGTTTGGCTATGACGACTACTATATTATGCATATGAAGCCTTAAAAAGAAGAAAATATTCTACACCTATTAGGATTTGAGCTTTTCTTAGCAAAACAGAACATCCTTTTGTGTTTCCAAAACTATTCCTGTTCCTAGAAAGCCCTTCCAGAACTACTAATGTAGTAATATCTTTCTGGTGTTTGGGTGTAACTATTTGCACTGTCATTATAACACAAGAAGCAAGCCTTGTTCCATAATACAGATAGCTACTATTTGTGTTGGGTAGCAAATTCATAGTTATGGGCCACCAAGTAAAGATAACACCCATGCCAGTGAGATATACCTGTTCCATGTGATCCGATGGAAGTAGTAAATTCTTTCACCTTGGCGAAGCACCAACGACCCATCACTAGAACTCCCTGCACAAAGGATTCATCATGTGAACAAGGCATACAATTCAATGGATCATTCACCTTAACTTATAGCTGATTTTAATTGTTGATCATGAGTTATACTGCCTAAACTGGTACTGGATGCAGGCATCCACCACTTGCCTAACGTGGTAGTACCAATTATTACAATACAACCATATGCTTTTATTTCTTGAAATATAGGAGCCACACCTCCTTGTTCTATTTCATCAATGAAACAAGAGTTTTACACCAGTTAACAAACCAAAACAGTCTGTATCGGTCAGACTATCAAAAATATAGAAATGATATATAGCCAAAACAAAGGCTGCCCACATCAATGAACGATGTACTCAATCACTTGTGCTAGCTCTCGACATCAATGAACAAATCAAATGCACACGTGAAGCACTCACAACTACAGATCATCATACTCTGAATTCTGTCCCCAGAAACAAATAGACAGAACTGGAACAAATGCTGGCATCTGAATTGAGCAACTACTTAACCAAATCGAGAAGGCCTTTTACCTTGGAGGCGTAGGCTTCAGCCTCGGACAAAGCAACAACTCAAAATTTATGTTCATGAATATGAATGGTGTACATATCATGTCATGTGACCAGCATAGATGTGATTTTCTTAGAAATACCTCTTTCTTCCTGTCACAGTAGCATCATTCCAGATTGTACTATACATGCACTCAGATGTTAGGCTACATGGTGAATTCTGTGCCGCCTAGCTTACTGTAGCTTTGCGCAATCCACACGAGTCTGATGTGCCATGTGAGCGTGTTATGCATGTGTGCAGGGATTGTACAAGCACTTGTGCATGATATGAACACAAGTTGTGTATGTCTGTTGAGTTGTTGCCACTTAGTTAATCTTCTGGATGCATGCCTACATACTTGCACTCTGTATTTATTTATAAATTAATGTCCGGTTTTTTTTATTGGCCAATTCGCAGCTTTTCCATTCTGGACAGCGAAAACCAACCTTCGGTGTTCAGGGGGTGTTTAGCTACCGTACAAGACGCTATTGCTGATGCTATCTTGGATGATTATTACGTTCAGTGAATGTAGGGCTAAGGAGGCTTCTTAGACATTGTCTTTGCATCGAGGAGATCAGGTCGTATTTCGTAGTTTCCCATGTGTAAAAATATCTATCTTTGTATTTCTATGTCATGTGTGTTGGTTCTATCTACTAAGTAGAGTCTTGTGTTTCGTTTTAAATTTTTACGGTTCGTATGCTATCTGTGGCTCGCTGAGTAAAATCCTTTGTTTGATTTTGTGTTAATATATTATCTATGCATTTTTTTGTTTCACTTCACTTTTTCGACGTCAACAAAATGTGTACCCCCTTTTAGCTATGTAGGATTCGTCTATGAAATGTCTGGCGTGCTATCCACGGGTAACTTTTCCCCAAAAGTCTATAACTGTCAAGGAAAACAATAGGAAATCTGTAGTGTAGATTTCCTTTAACATGTGCCAAAGTTAACAACAGTAGAAAACAAAAGCCATGGGACCAACAAGATGAGGCAAGCTAGAGAAGGAAGAAAAAGGAGAAGGACAATATATCATGTCCTTTGTAGCTGTAGTAGAGCACTACCAAACATATCTCCTTCCAATCAGTGGCGGAGCTACGATAAATTCATTGGGCAGGCCAAACAGGCCAGATTAAAGCTAATCTTACAAACTTTCTTATTAAGTGCCCCTTAATCTTCACTATTTGGTACTACGTTGGGCGGGCCATGACCAGGTTTTGCCCCAACGTAGCTCCGCCCCTGCTTCCAATGACAGGGCCATTGCCGCCTTGGATAGCGGCCGCTCGGACAGCAGCATCGTGGCGATCATCTAGGATCATCGCACACAGGAGCATTGAGGAGCCAATCAATGCTGCTAGCATACCAGCCACGAGAATTTGGATCAACTCTGGAATCACGCTCTCCATTGGGGTCCTCTTCTCGATTTCTTGCTACCGGATGAAGAAGAAGGAGAAAGCTAAGGAGAAGGAGTGGAGCACGGTGTGGGGGTAGAGAAGAAGAAGAGAGCCCCGAGTTATTCTTATAGCTCGAACTCGGTGTACGATGGACGAAGTCCACCGGCACGGCACACCGCTTCATCGCCGGTGTTTAGGGTGCGAATCTGCGAGCAGTGCCGAATGGGTGCTGGCCTTTGAGTTGAGTGCTCGCTGTTCTAGCAGCCAGCACGTCGTGCACTACTGCAGTACGACCATAGATGCCCTACACGCTACACGCCACAAGTGGGCGACGTGTGGGAGACCACCAAAAAGAGAACTGTTTAGTGGAGTGTACCAGGCAAAAAAATGAAAATTGTTATCTACACCATTTCCAAAATTTCTCAGGTTGGCCTAGCTCATATGTGTGAATTTTTAACTCTTTTCATGTCCTTTTAACTTTGATGTTCTAGCTTAGGGTTTTCGGCAACGTGAGACCTGCCCTGCATGAAAGGCCTTTTATCCGATGATTAGAACCCAACGGGTTTCAAAAAAAGAATATTTACATACTCCCTTCTTTTCTTTCTATGAGGTGTGTTTTTTCCCTATTGCCGGTGTCTAGGAGACGAATCCGCGAGCAGTGCCGAAAGGGTGTTGGCCCCTACCGCTCGATCGCCCGTGTTCAGAAGGCGAATCGGCGGGCAGTGCTAAAAGGGTGTTGGCCCCTACCGCTCGATCGCCGACGTCCAGGAGGCGAATCCACGGGCAGTGCCGGATGGGTGCTGGCCTGTGAGGTGAGTGCTCGCTGCACCGACAGCGAGCACGCCTCGAACTACCGCGGTACTGTGGTAGATGCTCTGCGTGCTGGACGCCATGAGTGAGGGACATGCGGGAGAGCGTGCGAGAGAGAAGAGATATGATATCCCTACATGTTTTTGAGTGGCCACATTTTGTGTGATATGTATTTCCAACCGTAAAGATCATGAAGATGTATTTCCAGCCGTAAAAATCATCATGGAGATACTTTCTATACCATTCACTTACCGATTTATAACTGCCGATTTGCTTAATTACAATAGTAAGGATCTCCACCAGGATACTTTCTATGGCATACACTTTATGGATATATACCAAGATATTTAAGGATACCAAGCATATACACATACACTATATCAATGCAATGATCACAATATCAGCGAATGTGATTTAGGTTAAATGTGTTCTAAGATGGAATGTATTAGAAACATGTAATTTTTATTCAAACGAACAATTTAAATTTATTACAGTGTGTTGGCATTTTTTTTTTGATTTCCCAACGATAATTATGAAAAGAAAGGTAGGTTTTAGTGTGAATTATTATATTTATGTTGGCAGGTTGCAGTCCCAAAAATTGTTGGCCTCGCATTCCAATAATGATTATATAAAAGTATTGATATATATTGGATTTAAGTACGAAATTTAATACGTGCGACTGTTATAGCTGTGTATGCTTTTCGATCTACGAGTTGATCACGAGAGGAAGCGGTACATAATAATAGGTTTCATCCACGAATCTGCGAACAATGCCGAAAAAGTGCTGGCATGTGAGTTGAGTGCTCGCTGCACCGACAGCGAGCACGCCTCGAACTATCGCGGTACTGTCGTAGATGCCTTGCGTGCTAAACACCACGAGTGAGCGACATGCGGGAGAGTTCGCGAGAGAGAAAAAAGATGAGACCCGGGGAAGAAGAGTAGATTGACAGTAAGTCCTGGGTCCATCAGTCAATCGAGCGGAGATTTGTACGGTGGAGTGCAGCAAGGAAATATTTAGAATTTAATTTGTTCACTCTTTTCAAGTGTTAACAGAGGGAATAATAAATAAAATCATTTGTTCCATAGCCATTAATGAGCACAACTACAATGCTCTCAAGACAATATACAAGAGCTATTCAGCCGCACAGGAATGGAGCAAAATCAAAGAAGAGGAGTTACAGATACAAACACGACAGAAAGAGGCCCTTCAACGAGACAAGTCAAGACGAACGAGAATTCTCAAGAAAATCTGCCTCCAATTTCAGGATATCCTGCCGATTCGTCAAGAGCCGGGACGTGCATCCTCAAGCTTCAACATCATTTACACCGGAAACAAACCACCGACAACATGAGCAGAACAACTAGCTTCCTCACTCTATCACTATGTTACCGAGACTAATCCAGCCAGAAGATCAACATCTCAGGTCTAAGAAATGACGAAGAGCTTTCCGATATGTATTATAGAACCACCTATGTATGCACCATCCAGATGAACTACGTCCATGTATGCACTACTTTTTAATGGTCACCCCCTCTGTATCAACCAAGTATATCGTTTCATGCATGAACTACTTTGCCGTAAACAAAATTTCGAACAAACTTACCACATATTACAAGAAAAACTAATCTGATAATTAATCCATGTGGCGCGGCGTGCCGCCACGCACTACCTGCTAGTATAATATTATATATGTATAAGTTCTCCCGCATACCAACTAGAATCACCGTTGCCAACCAACCGTTGAATCCTAGAAATAGGAAGGGTATACATGTACATGAAACAAGTACAAAATGAGTTGCACATGATACATTGGAACTCTTCGAATATCCAATTCTAAGCCCAAGCTCATCTGCACCCGGTGAAATGTAAATTCTAAAAAGAACTAGAAAATTTCAAAACAACTGATTTTTTTTTTGCATTAAAGATGTTTAAGTGCATGAGGTCCGTGCCCAATATTCAGCTCATTCGGACATCTGAGTAGCTCTTAGAAGAAAAAAAAATTGGTCCTAACAATGGATAAATAGTAAACTTTTTCACAAGTCCCAAATTTCTATTTTTTTACTGAGAGCTAAATGCGCTGAAATTTGGCTCAGACATAACGCACTCAAGCATCTTTCACCACCAAAAAATCAGAATTTTTTGAATTTGTTTACTATCTTTAACGAATTTATTGTTCACGCCCCGGCTCATCTGAGCCCGGGAGCCAAAATGCCGCTCTTTGAACTCTTGGTCATTCCACAAACTATATGTTACCTTTTTTACACCTAAGATTCAAAGGCTGACAATCATACACTAGACAAACCTATGAAGATATTCATAACTACTCACATATATATACTTCGCAACTCTACATAAAGATTACATTACACCTTGCCGGACACATATTAATTGATGAAATATATTATTTTCTCTATATTACTTTTTTACATCTAAGGCAATCAATTCAATAAAAGTTTTTATCAGCGGTGTCTCAAACACATCTTTGTAAGAACACACCAACATAATTTTAATGCAAATATGGTTTAGTTTAGTACAAGTGTATTTTCAATGGTATGCATCCGAATTGTAATCATAAAATTGCAGCACGTTTATGTTGTTATTAGTGTTAAGAATAACTGAAAAAACATTAATTAATATATTATATTCACACACAAAATTATGCATAAGTAAAAATGATTAGTATAAACACGTGATAGGGTGGTTTGTTCGCTTAGCCATTCACATTTTGATAGGTGTTGTTCCAACCGGAGGCAATGAGAGCAGAGAGAGAGGGGGAAGGGAGAGGGAGAGAGAAATATGCTCCTTCATCGCGATTTTCATTGCGAGCTCTCCCTCCTTCCTTGCTTGAATATTTGGTTGCAGCTGATCGACTCGCTGGTAGTTTGGGATGCTTTTTCAAGCGACTAATTGTTGTATCCTTGATTGTTGATCATGGAGTTAACTTGATTGCTGCAATCTATCTAGTTGCTTGTGGTAGTTAGTGTATGGATTTATATCGTTTGGTTGCTAGATTCCTGTTTGTCTTATGTGTGTTTGCTTCTGGATTTTGTGTTCTTAAGTAGCTAGATGGGGATTTATATTGTGTATTATGACCGTATTTGTAGAATATGTGTGCCTGTAGTGTCGCCTTGATGGAGGAGAATGGATTTAATTTAGTTATGTTCAAGGTTATTAGGCCATATATGATGTCCATGATGTAAATTTGGTGCTAATTGATGTATAAGTAAGACATTATGTTAAGAATATCAGAAATATATTACTCAAATTAAAATATTATGTTCACAACATAATTTATGTATAAGTAAAAATATTTAGTATAATTAAGCATAATGGAACATTATTACTCCTCGTGTACTAGCAAAATATTTGGTTTACTTTAGATTAACAGAAGACTAACACACATGGGCAGTGTGATGTTAAGGGTATGCTCCATCGTCAAGACTGTAGTTGTTGCACTAGGACTCATTGCACTTAATTTCATCAATTAGTGGGGACAATGGCGCGAAGTTACCGATGGACATGTCGACTCTATTATTACAGAGGTTAGGAGAAACCTTTGAGAACTAGATGGATATACTCCTCGAAAAGAAGAAGGATAAGATAATCTAGATCCACCCTTACAGAGGAGGAATCCCCCCCCCCCCCCATGTCACCCCTCACCCCTCCCACTTGGGCGACTTAGGCGGCTAACCTTAACCCTAATTGTTGGGGCGGCCATACCTCCCCATCCTCCCTCCGCCACCGCTGTAGGGAGTCGTCAAGCAAAGCCCAGGTGGCTGAGTTAGTGGTAGAGGCTCTCTCCCATCTTGTGTCTGGTGGGGTAGTGCACGACTGCCATGGGAGGTGGGCGCTTCCCCGGATCTGGGTCGTCGGCAGAACGATGTCTCACCTGGGGGGACGATGCGAGGCGACGACATGGTGGAGAGGGTGAGGGGGTGCTGCAGGGGCACCGGGGGAGGGCTAGTGTTGTGGGTGTCGGCGGTGGCATGCGAGCTGGTTATCGGTCAGACCCGGGCGGCTGTGGCTTTGGTGACTAGTGCACGGCGCGAAGGTGTGGTGGCGGCTCAGCGTGGCCTTCGTTCTGGGCGGTGGGAGTGTTGGAGGTGTCGGGCACGCACGTGTTGGGGCAGGGACACTATGTGGCTCCGGTTGGCTGCGGGCACGTGGAGGAGGCACCAGCAGATGTTCGGTGGAGCATGATAGGGCATGGAGGTCATGCCGAGTTGGGTACCATCGGAGGGCTGGGTTGGCCTGTTGCAGCCACCAGGACGGCCAGATCATATGATTTGTACATATCTAGTTTCACCGCATATACGCCACTGTTTCCTTGCCTCTTCTGCTTGATTGCATGAAAACAATCATAAACTACTAACACAATGTCAGTAATGGGTCTCCCTAGCACGAAAGCGGTTTGGGTCAAAGAGATAATATCTGGTAACAACACTTTGAGTCTATTGGAGAGCACTTCAGATATTACCTTGTAGACGACATTACACAAACTTATTGGCATGGACTGAAAATAAGCTCAGGGCAATTAACTTTCGGTATTAGCACCACCAGTGTTTCATTCCACCCCTCTGGTATAACTCGGTTATTAAGGGCATTCAAAAATTCTTCTGTCATTTTATCACCCACGGCTGACCATAATTTTTATAAAAAATTGCATGTAACCCATCAGTACCTGGTGCCTTAAAACTTCTTCTGTTACACATGGTGGTTTTTTGGATACTTTTGAAATGACCCCCAACTTTTGCCAGCAGGTGGGCACGCCCATGGTAGGCATCCATGTTAGGTTTGAAGGAAAAAACTGTTTAAAATCATAATTTAAATAGGTACATAAAACTGGTATTTTAAGTTTTTAACATAACTACTAAAATACAAAGGGATAAAATCAAAAAAACTTACTTAAAACTGTTATTACAGTTTTCCAAAATATTAAAAAAAAATAACAGGTTCCAAAAAGAATAAAAATTTCAACAAGGAGAAAATAAATTAATGAAAAAAGAGAAGAAAAATGGAAAATAGAAAAAAATGGACCTTGTCCCAGCATGGCGACTGCATTCCTCTCAGGTGCCTGTTGGGCCAGCCCAAGTGCTCGCCAATTTGAAGTAACTTCATCGATTTTGAAAAAATGTTATGCATCTAAAAAATTATCTAGATTTTTATAAAAAAAAACACTCAAAAAAGTTGTAAAAACATGTTCCCGGTTCATCTATTTGAATTTTCACAAATATTTTATGTTTTTGCACATTTTAAAATTTCATACATTTGAAAAGAAGTTCGTGAAATTGGAAAAAGTCTGTGAACACGAAAATAGTTTGCGTATTCGAAAGAAGTTCAAAAATTGAAAAACAACTCGTGGATTTTAAAAAAAGTTTATAGATTTGCATAAAGGTTCACAAATATGAAAAGCATAAAATTTGAAAAAATCTGATGAATATGACAGAAAGATCGTGAAAACAAGTTAGCAGATTTGGAAAAAGTACAATTTCGATATAACTATCTGTAGAAGAAGTCTTTTTTGTACAATTTTATGTTCTCTGGTCGAAATTGTACAATTTCGATATAAGGCTTGAGTAATTCTCCTTTTATTTGAAGTAGATATGACTGTATTTACCTATCCCTAACGATGTATAAAACCAAATAATGACTTGCTCAAGTTGCATGAAAGCGGTAGGTTGATCTAACTAGCACCTTTGCCCTCTCTTTTTTATTTGACTTTTTCCTTAAATTCTTTGTTAGTTTACTAGACTTGTTTTGGTTGTAGGAAGGGTAATCGGTGACAGAGATGATGAACCTGAAATGCTGAACAATACATGATGGTAACGTCTTGTGTGAGGTAAACAGGTGATGTAAATGTATCCTCTGCTACATGTATATATTTTAGCTTATCAACAGCTTACATGTGAATGTACAGTATACGGTTCATATATTATGGAAACTCATCACCCGTTTAGTAAATTTGGATCAATAGTTCTTTCAGTGGTGAAACAAGGTGCATATTATGTATTTTATCGGGCGTTGAACTTGAATGCCTATGTTTAAAGCCAGTTAAGTTCTTGCATATGTTGTATTCTTCATCGACTACCAATTGCAGATAAAAGGCCATATTTCTTCTATGTATTTTCTCAGCTACCACCCCTCCTGTCTTGTTTTGAGACTGACTGCTTCGTGGCTCCCATCTCCGAACTCTACTTCCATATCCCTTGATCAGCAGCCCTCTATTTGTCTTGTCTTGGTTTTGTTACCATCCACTCTGCATGTGCATCAGTTGAGGTGCCACGAAATCATTTCTGATATGCCTCTCCCTGTCGTGCATGCTGATTAGAGCATTGCTTTGTCTAGATCACCCAGACTCGCCACTTACCTCTGTGTATTTTTCGAGACTCAAAAAAAAAAATCTGTATGTATTTTTCTTATGTATGTTCCCCTCAGCTGCTTTCACCACCTCTTGTCACCGTGGCTGTCTGCTTTTTACTTGGGGACCCCTTTTTACTTCCCCTATCCTTCTCTTACTTCCATACATCTTGGTCAGCAAGTGCTCCATTTCTTTCCTCTTGTGTTCCCCTTATGCATCAACTCAGGTCCCACCACATCACATCTGGATCTGCCTCTTCCTATGGCGGTTGCAAATAGATTAGAGCATTGTTTTTATGGCGTAATATCAGAATCATAAATTTCCTTTTCCATGACCATTGTCTCAATCTGTAAGTCACCCATTGTTTTTCATAACCAATTTTACCTATATACACTTGTATGTGTCTTGAACAGTATGATTTTCCATTAACATGTTTGTAGTTTCTAAATTTACGCCACTTAAGCATGTCCCATTTCCAGTTGTATTATCCTTTCCGTTCCATCTCTTTACGTGACAACATGAAGAAATCTACAAGAGCATTTCCTCATTCAATGCTATCCTACTCCTAATCGCACTGATACTCTCACTGGCTCAGAATTTCCTTTAGAGATAGAGGCATCGATCACTGAACACTTAATTTTTCGTAAGTTGTTAAAAACCTTAAGATCAGATCAACAGTGGAAGTGGAAAATTAACCAGTACAGAAGTCGAAACAGTTCTTCAATTTCACTTTTCGTCAAACTTTTTTGTTGCCTTTATCTGATACTCCCTCCGTTCCAAACTAAGTGTCTCAACTTTAGTACAACTTTGTACTCCCTCTATCCCAAAATAAGTGTGTCAACTTTGTACTAACTTTAGTACAAAGTTTTACTAAGGTTAAGACACATATTTTGGGACGGAGAGATACTAAAGTTGTGACACTTATTTTGGGACAAAGGGAGTATATTCCTAAAGTGATTATGGATTAAGTTCCTTAAAACTATGAATTCATTACATTTCTAACTAGCTGAGAATCGGTAGTTTTTATCATTTCAGTGATGAGCAGAGAAAGTCAGATTCTGATGCAGATAGTTTGCTTCACAGGGTATCCCAAGTTGCTTGATAGCCGCCAACGTGAAGTAACAGCAGCAGTACCCTAGTGCCCTTTCCTTCGTGTCTTTTTATGTATGGCTTTGAAGGGAACCTGTAGACATAACCCATTTTGCCGGTATCCAGAACCTGTAGAAACTAGTTTGTTGAAATTCCACGGTGCTGTTCTCGGAGATGTGTGGTCCACTGAAATTGCTGACTCTTCAGTTAATGCAGCAGTCTTAGCTGTTTCAGTAGTTGAGTGTAGTCAGTTCGGTCGCAATGGCTGAGATATTTTGATCCAAATCATATACGAACCCGTGATTGGTCATCCGTGACATGGGCTGTTCCCAGGTCTGATGGTCATTTTCGATCATTTTTGTATTTTGGTATCCATACTGAACTGAAACCTGGCAACTTTTGCATTTTTGTTTTCTGATACTCCCTCTATTCCTTTATGTAAGGTGTATTATTTTGGGACGATGACCAAGCCACATAATTATACACTTGTTAGGACGAAATTAACTTCGAATAAATCATTGATTAGTGGTAACTAAACTATTTAGGCTAGGAAAGTAAGAGATACACGCAATCAGGAGAGATATACTTTCCTTTTTCTCTTTACGAGAAGGAATGCATGCAATTAGGGGGGAAATGTTTTCCCTTTTTTGAAGGGCTAACGATGGAATTATGAGGAATTAGAAGAAATGAATCTTACATTGTGAAATTTTATCAAAAAACAAATACAACTTATATAAATGAACAGAGGGAGTAGTTGGCTATCCTGAACAAATGATGGGCTATTTCCATCGCAAAAAGGAAAATGATGTGCTATTTGATCCTCAAATTGCTTTTCGTGTGATCTCGTTTCCCCTCACACTCACAGCTCTCTGAAAGTCAGCTTGGGGCAGGATCTTTCTTGTGAACCAGCATAATATTAGTTGAACTAGAAAACGAAGGAAGCACCAAACTCATGTAACTTTCCATATATGTTTTATTTCAAGCTATTATGTTGAAGATCCTTACTTAGTACTAATATGTATTTTCATTTTCCTAGAAAAACAAAAAGGCAAAAAATGTTAGATTTTTTTTTTTTTTTTTTGAAAACAGCAAAAAATGTTAGATTTGTCAACAGATGTTGGGCGTGGCCAAGTACAGCCCAGTACACCGCAATGCCGAAATCTAGCACGGAGGCCTGCACGCCAGCTTGTTCATTGTCCTCTCCCTTTTTCCACCGAGCTATATATCTTGCTTATTGCCACTGGGAGGCTCACGTCGCCGTCCCATTAAACTGTTTGGAAGGTTCTATACTTCTATAGAATTGTACGTTGGTACGGACTGGCTCTAGAATCTTTCATGTGGTTCTTTTTTATTTTTTATTTTTCTGTGTTACTTTCCTAGTTTTCTACAAAAAAAATCGTGTTTTCCATTCTTATATCAACTTTATTTTAAAATACAGGTTGTAACTATTTTATGACATTGAACATTTTTCAATACATGTTACACATTTTTCAAATACACGTTGAAAACCTTTTTTGAATGGAATGATTTTTTAAATTACACGCACATTTTTTTCCATTGTGTAAACATTTTTTGAAATACATGTTTGAATATTTTTCTAATATGTGTAAAACATTTGTTCAAATATAAATTGAACTTTTTTTAATGATGTGAAACATTTATGTTAAACTATGCCAACATTTTTTAACATTTTATAAATATTTTTAAAAATGCACGAACATATATTTGAACGCCCGAACAATTTTTAAAACTGCCAGGAACATATATTTGAAACGTGTGAAGGTTTTTGTATAGTCATGAACATATTTTTTGAATGTTATGAAACTATTTCTAAAAATAAGTCGATTTTGTACAACGTATAAGCATTGTAATAAATGTCACAAAAATTTCTTTTGAATAGTATGAGCATTTTCTAAAACTTGCATGAACAGTTTTCAAATATTTTTTTGCATGAACAACCTTTTTACCATTCACTGACACTTTTAAATGCACGATGAACATTTAAAAATTCTATTTGAAATACAGATTAATATTTCTTCACAATGTAAGCCAAGGTAATAAATGAAGAGGAAAACGAATGAAACTAATGAACCTAACACTATCAGCGACCACCATACGCCCCACATGAGGCAAGGCAGCCGTTAGTCTCACACGAACCGAAACTTAGCCGCAGGCAGATCCTATTTGGTGCGTAGGTCGCCAACTAGCGACCAAGCGTGTACCCACGTTCCCCGCCATGTACACTTGGGCCGGCCCAACTAGCTCCTTTCTTGTTTAGGAAGGTTCTAGAACTTTCCCAGACTGTTTTGTATGTGTTTTACAATCGGTTATTTTTTAATTTTTAATTTATATATTTTTTAATTTATTGTTTATTCTCGTTTTTTTCATGTTTGATTTTCCTTTTCTTTTAATTTCTTTATTTTCTTATCTATATTTTTTATTTTTTATTTTACATAGATATTTCAAATTCGTTAGCATTTTCGAAATATTTAACATTTTTCAAAAAAAAATTGGAATCACAAACATTTTTTTGAAATTGTGAAATTTTCTGGAAATCTTTAAAAAATCAAATTCCAAACTTTTTTTGAAGTCGTGGATTTTATTCTAAAATGTTAACATTTTCTACGAATTCACAAACATTTGTTTGTAATTCATGAAGACTTTTTTGATTTGGCAAACATTTTTTGAAATTCAGGATCAATTTTTGAAATGCATGAATATTTTCGAATTCATGAACATTTTTTTGAATCAACGAACTTATTGAATCAATGAACTTTTCTGAAATTCAAAACGTTACCCGCTCACGGCGTCCACGTAGAACGTGCACCATTTCCCGCTCACGTCGTCCTTGCTCCAGACCTTTTGGTACTGTTAGTGTGAGCTCGTACTGTTAATTAACTATAATTCATGTCGAAATAAGCAAATACAATGTGAGTGGAACATCATACTGTTCACCGCCGTATTTTGATGATGGCGCCAAGGCCGCGCCCAGTGCATATATAGTCCTTGGTGATTTTGAACAAACCCAGCGCACTCTAGGTTGAAACAATCGATGCCATAATGAGTGTCCTGACCATATATTAGATTAGAAATACAATTGTTTTCTCTAAGCTCATGTAAGTCATGATTTTTATATGCATACAACATGCTCATGTTTCAGATATTGGTCGATATGTCTATTCATAAGTCATGACTAAAATGTAAGGTCTTAGTAATGAGAGTCGCTTATCCATTTTACGCAAATTGTGAATTTGGAGAGAGAACTTGAAGCCATACCACTCTCCGAAAGAATAACTTTGGTTTCCCATCATCGGATCATCCTGGTATAAAGTGGAACTTACCTGAAATAGTTAGTAGCAGTAGGTTTATTTTACCTTTCCCCGTTTCCAAATTAATAAGTAAAGGACGTGAATATAGATCTGACATCAGCTCTGGAGCAGCCCTGCAGCAAACAGATGGTTTGCTATGAGGGATCCCCCGCTCGAACGTTCTCGTTTGAAAGGACGCCTCCCACCTCCCGCGCGCTTGTGAACCCCATGCTGGCTAGGCCCTTTCCTAGGCCTCCTGGCACAACATAATTCCCTTTTGCACAAAAAATAAAAAATGTCACACACACACACACAAACACACACACAGAGAGAGTTCACAATGACATGTGCAGTAAGTATTGCCATGGGGTGTACAAAATTTGACAAAAGCTGATGAATTTTTAAAAATGACCATCAAAACAGTTAGCAAATAGGCACTTATGTCTTGATTCTCTCACATTTAATAATTTACCCCTGAGAGGAAACACGCCATAGTAGTGGTCCCTTCCTACGACACCTATATTGTAAAGCATGCTTGTTAGGTTAACATAAACATCCACAAAATGTTTTCTTAGAAGTTTGAGATAGAAAATATTTGACGATGCGGACTTTGTAAGGAGATGCACTGGTTACCTCTAAGTTTCAGAGTAGGAATGAAATGGGTGGTACACTTACTGATTTTGACAAACATGTGTTATTTAGTGGAACCATGATAGTAATCAAGATTTGCGCAACCAATTAATTTTTGGAAACATAGTGAGTTCAGCCATACATATGTATTTTGTACGTTTCTGGAAATGTTCAGTTTTGTTATGCGGAAGTGATTATGCCTTATGGTGAAAACCGGAAGTTATATATTAGAAATCTCACATGAGTTTGTAAGCAGTAGTAAAAAATTAAAGGATCTAAAAGAAAAGGAAGTTTCCATCACAAACATGGATGGACTCCAACAACCTTATGAGTTGCACAAAAACTAGAGCAAAGGAGAGTGTGACACTAGGGTGATGCAAAAGCTTCATGAAAAACAAGTCTACCTTCGTCGGTGCATGTTGTTGTGCTGACAAGTGCGTGGTCATCATGAAAATTGACTTGAGTACAAACCTGAATTATGCTAATAAAATTATGGTCTACAAAAGTATTAATTCGAAATATTCACGCCAAGTTATGAACTGTATGATTTTGATACAAACTATTGAGTATGCAACCGCCATATTTGACTATTGTCCTCTTCATGAACATAAATGGTACAATGATAACGAGATTGCTACTTAGTATGAGCTGGAGCAGAAGCTGAAAATTCAAGGACAAACTACTTATTGACACTTCATACAGTTTACAATTCTCTGTTTAGTTGCGACTAAACTTCACAATCTTATATTTTATTAACATATGACACCGTATTTAGTAGATTTGTACAATCTAAAACACTCCATGTAGTTATATAGATATTTAAGGATATTAAGTCTGAGGAGCCCTATTATACATTAAGGGCACAAATGGTTTGGAAAATTTATCTTGTGCCTTGCATGACCCCCCCCCCCCCCCTCCTCCCAACACACAAATATGCACAAATTAAATTAGTGTGGAGTATCAAAAAATAAGCATGTCTTCAAAATCCTTTGTTTTAGTTCATGTGTGATCAGGAAATGATGGTCTTCCAATCTAACCTTTTTTTTATTACTTAATTTGAATTCGCTAAGGTGAAAATACATTATTAGGATTTAGTCTAAAAATGAATTAGGACAAAATAAAAATGTTGAGTATAAATATGTGATCATCTCCAATCAACCGAAGCCAAAAACACTCCACCTATCTCCAACTCAGGCTCGAGAAGAAGCTTCACAAAGTATTTCTACACGGCAAGAAGAAGAAACTTGAAAAACTCGCCTCTATTGACGTCAAGGACATGGAAATAGACGCGAGAGCGAAGTTATTGTAGGCTTGAAGAAGTCTCTTGGAATGATTGTCGAGTTGGATGCTCTCTGCTCTATGTTGATTTATTGTTGATGAGTGAAATCTAGATCTTTTTTTATTTCTTGGTGTTCAATGTCCTCTTGATGTATTGATGTGCCTGATACGGAAATTAATATCCCTCATGTGATGTAAAATGTGCTTTAAGTTTCTGCGGGATATGTTGCTGAGCTATTGCTATGATCTGCTCAAAGATGATATATTTGGACTATCCAACCTGCTAATGAAGATGGTATCATTTTTTTGTTTTGGTTTCTACTATTTCTCTGTAAGTTCACCTTTTTTGTGGTATTGGATTATTGATTGTCCCTTCTTCTTACAGACTTCCTTTTGAAACACTTCTCACGAAGCTTCCTTATGGGCTTAAGAGCACATATGATGAAGTTTGATATGTTGTGCCAATACTTTGATTGAGTACATATGAACAGCTTATAGGAACATGGACATATTCCTTTTGTTGGATTAATGCCTTCTTTATGTTTTTATATGCATATGAAAAAAGAGTCAAAGAGTTCAAGCTGAAGCCGACCAAATGTTTTTTCTTCAGCTTTTCTCCTTCCTTGAGACGCCTTTCATGTTATGTAACTAAACTAGTAGTCTGTCGACGAATGCTAGCTTTTAACAATATGCTCATAGTAACATTAAAAACTGGTAGGCTTGCCCAATTTTTGCAATGGTATAAATAACCATTGAACTCGAATTCCTGTAGAAATATTCCATGGATACTCAGTGGTGAGTGGAGGGATGTGAAATTATGCTTTTGACAACAAGTAATAAAGCTACCAATTAAAGGAAGGGGCCTTTGTTTGAAGGTTAGAAGAAGCCTATTTGCATCGGAATACATGCATTTGGAGAGCAGTATCGAGCTATCAGTATGATTATTAATGGTCCATGAAATCTTGAGATGGTTTATGGTTTATTTATTGGATAGTGCGGTTCATGTTTTATATCAATATTTTTTATGTGTTCTTGTTTCAGGTTTTGGTTCCCTAAGTTTGATGTCATCCATTGTAAGTCAAATTGTAAAAAGGTTCTCTTCTGCATTTATCTTCTAATGGGAAGACACTAGAGGCAGAGGCTGCTCATGGAAATGTCACTAGACATTTTATGTTACATCAAAAGGGACATAAGATGAGAACCAATAGCATAGCTTATATATTTTATTGGGCTCTAGAACAATTTATTGAAAATAAGGTTTAAACCCCTTGCCTCTGCAACATCGTGATGCACACATTCATTTTTATTAAATATTAAGCGGAGTACAAGCAAAGATAATCACGGACGACCCACTACAACATGTGAAAACCAAGAACTACGACTCAGGGGACCTCTTCCACAACAACACCTTGAAGAAGGGATACATGGACTCGCGCCATCGTCGTCACATCCGTCTGGAGACACCCAGTCAATGAAGACGAGCACAATATCAAGTAAACAATGTTTTCAACAAGGTAACAATGCAAATTCATTGATGGTGAGCCCGACAAAAAAAGTCTAGGACAAAAGTTTTCACCCTGTAGATGAAGCGGTCATCATCGCGATTTTGCAAAGAAATCCTTGGTTCCCTGCGTATTCTAGCGGTTAAGACAACATGGCCGGTCATCACCCAAGTGGATTCATTTGATCACTGTCGAATAAACCAATACGTAGAGAAAACTGTATTTTGGACCGTATGTGAACCCCCATGACAAGTTGAGGGACCGTATTTCGGATATTTGAAGTTAGGGTACCAAAGTGAGCACCGGCTCAAGTTTAGCGACCATAGTGAATTTTTCTCTTCTAAAAATGTTGAGTCATCTACGGAGGAAGCCCTATACCTTATGCGAAAACCTGGAACCATGATGTTGTGTAATACCGCGCTGTTGTTTTCATAAAAAAAATACTCCAATTGCTAATTTTATTATTACACTATAAAAATATTATCCGACTCATACTAATTGTCACCGTCCATTGAGAACCAACCTGCAGTTGGAGGGTTATGAGGACATTGGTATTCCCTGCCCACCAGAGTTTAAGTCCTAGACTCTCGCGTTTTTTTGAAGCAACAAGCCTCTCTCGCCGATTTCCATTATAGAAACCGCCAATAGTTCACTTACATTCAATCATAAAGCTAAAAGGGGACAAACCAGCAAAGGAAGGGAACTAGCTACCACACGCAGGTGGGAACCAACTACAACATTTTTTAAGCAACATATATATCACATGCATTAGAGAGTTTTTCTTTTCATTCGAAAGCCTGTACCTTTTGATCATCTCCAACAGCCTCCAGCTTTTGATTACCCTTCAATTCTTCTCCCCATTGGATTCCAACCATGTTGTAAGAGCACATTTCTCCATGTGTGGTTTTGGTAATTGATGACACCCCTATGGACTAATGGTTGCCTTGAGTTATATTCGAAGGATTTGTCCGTAGGTACTTCTTGAAGTCCATCTGTTGGTTTCAAGGAGTTTATATGGTGACCAAGATGGTATTCAAGGTGTTATCCAAAGATTGGTCATGTAAGAGTTGAGCTTACTGCAAGCATGTCTTGAAGAAGAAGACTGTGTGAGCATTCATGTTTACCTTCAAGACATCATCTTTATGAAGAGAGAAGATAAGATACAAGGTTGATCAAGACTAAGTCAAAGAGTGAACCAAGTTGATCAACACACAAAGCGTACAAGATATACCGAGAAGGTAAGCATTGTTCATTACGCTTTGTGTACTAACCCATGGTCTACGTGAGTGTTCTTTGTAGGGTTAGGTATATTTCCATGGGATTGCATCAAGAGGAAGATCCCATACAACCCATGGAAGATGACATCAAGTGGTGATCGTCATCAAGGTTGCAGTGTGCAAGTTCAAGTGAAGCCTCACGAAGAAATCATGCTTGTAGCTTGCCGTCCATTGTGGTGACAATGGACTTGTGAAGGTGTGCGGAAGAGTGACTCACCCATAGTGGAGTATGGGGGAGCAATCAACTAGCCTTCATCGAGCCAACGCAATCACGAAAGGTGGTCCAACTTGAGGGAGTCAAGATCGTCATCATCT
This sequence comes from Elymus sibiricus, assembly GCA_039707655.1. Lineage (NCBI taxonomy): Eukaryota > Viridiplantae > Streptophyta > Magnoliopsida > Poales > Poaceae > Elymus > Elymus sibiricus. The sequence continues at coordinate 39,518,481 of CM077665.1, read as the reverse complement.
AGCTCAAGTGGACTTCGTGCAAGGCAAAGGTTTGCCCTTGATAGGTTTTCTATTTTACCGGTCTCATGGTGATAGTTTGGAGACCGGGTTATAGGATCGATAGCCGTACTATCAAGGGGGGGCTCTCATGTGAGTAGCTTGATCGTATCGTTCGTCGAGAGCTCAAACCATTGCATCCTTGCATCATCTTTCTTGATTCTTATTTGTATTTTCTCTTTTTTAGATTTTAGAGCTTATGGTTATCTTCGTGACAAGCTCTAGTACATCGAAAACGGATTTCATATGCTTCTTCTATTGCGTTTTCGGTGTTGGACGTTTTACCGGTCTTATCCGAGGAAGGGTTCTCACCATTTTCTTATGGGCCTTTTCTCATTTGCTTCTTATTGATATTTCTATCAAGATTGTGTTAGCCCATGTCGTTAGCTTTCCAACAAACTTGGTTTCGTTGAATTCGGAGTCCGTTTGCAGAAGTTGTGGCAGTTTTGGTGTTCTTAAAAGGCTGCAGCGGTACTACCGAGGCTCCAGAGCGGTACTACCGCTTGGAGCGGATGTAATTTTTTACTACCGCTCTAGAGCGGTACTACCGCGGCTACTTCCGTGGCTACTTCCGCTCCGGACCAAAATCTCGTGTTTAGTCCAGTGGTGGTAGGCACGGATGTATTTTTTTAGTACCGCTCGCAAGCAGTAGTACCGCTACCCTTAGCGGTAGTACCGCTATCCCTAGCGGTAGTACCGTGAGGACGAGCGGTAGTACCGCTCCGGCGGTTCTACTGGCCTTTTGCCTCCTCGCTGTTGTTTTTCAAAGGGCTTCCACCGCCGCAGCAGTAGTACCGCTCCCATGAGCGGTAGTACCGCTCTGTACGGGCTGTGAGCATAACGGTTGGATTTTTTCCCACCTATAAAAGGGGGTCTTCTTCCCCATTGAACCTTATCCTTTGAGCTCGAGTTTGCCCCCCATTGTTGACCTTCTTCGAGCTTGCTAACTCTCAATCCCTCCAATGATTCTTGCTAGTTCTTGAGGGAAAAGGGAGAGGAGATCTAGATCCACATTTCCACCAATCACTTTCTCCTCTATGTGAGGGGAACCCCTTGGATCTAGATCTTGGAGTTCTTCGTGTTCTTCTTTGTTCTTCCTCCCATTTTCCTCCCTAGCATTAGTTGCTTTGGTGGGATTTGGGAGAGAAGGACTTGGGCACTTCGTGTGCCCTTGCCATTGCATTTGGTGCATAGGTTTGAGTTCTCCACGGTGATACGTGGAAGTGAAGTTTGACAAGCTTATTACTCTTGGGTGTTTGAGCACCCTTGAGCTTGTTCCTCTTGGGTGCTTTGGCGCCCTAGAAGGTTGGTGGTGCCTCGGAGCTCAATCATTGTGGTGCAAAGCTCCGGGCAAGCTTCGGGGTCTCCAATTAGGTTGTGGAGATTGCCCCGAGCATTTGAGGTCACCTCGGAGCCACAATCAATTGTGGTGAAGCTTCGTGGTGTTGTTGGGAGCCTCCAATTAAGTTGTGGAGTTTGCCCCAACCTTTTTTGTACGGGTTCGGTAACCGCCCTCAAGGGTCCCTTAGTGGAATCACGTCATCTTGCATTGTGCGAGGGCGTGAGGAGATTACGGTGGCCTTCGTGGCATCTTGGGGAGCATTGTGCCTCCACACCGCTCTGAACGGAGATTAGCATCCGCAAGGGTGTGAACTTCGGGATACATCGTCGTCTCCACGTGCCTCGGTTATCTCTTACCCGAGCCCTTTACTTATGCACTTTACTTTGTGATAGCCATATTGTTTCATGCTTTATATCTTGCTATCACTTAGTTGTTTATCTTGCGTAGCATAAGTTGTTGGTGCACATAGGTGAGCCTAGTTGTTTTAGGTTTTGTGCTTGACATATTAAACGTTAGTTTTATTCCGCATTTGTTCAAGCCCCAACCGTAATTATTTTAAAGCGTCTATTCACCCCCCCTCTAGGCGACATCCACGTCCTTTCACATGTCTTCAACAAAAGATCTCCCACAGAACCTCCTTGATCTCCAGCACACCTTCCTCACTTGTGTTTTTGTCTTGGGTTTTTCAACAGAATTTTCCATGAGTTAAGTAAAGAGCACACTGTAAGCACTATAGATGTTGGATCATCACGATATTTTTTATGAAAGCAAGCTCTGTTTCCGATCTTCCAGATTGTCCAACAAATAATTGTCCCCCCAATCACCACCATCCTCCTAATCTTTTGGGGAAAGGACCTAATGCAATTTCCCATCATATCAGAGATCCCCTCAGGAGGTCTGGTTTGATCAAAAGCACAAACTATCACCTGCTAGACAAATCTAGTCAGACTGCACTGAAACAACAAGTGATCAATGCTTTCCTTTTGCCCACAGAAGAAGCATTCCTCATTGCCAGTCCAGCCTCTCCTAACCAAGTTATACTTGGTTAAGATACTGTTTTTAATCATAAGCCACAGAATTTTTTTAATCTTTAGTGGCATTTTCAGTTTCCCTATCCCTCTATACCCAACCAAGGGAGAGGATTTCAGAAACAAATATAAATCTCTGACCACAAATTTCTTTTTATCTGAAAACAGCCAGGCAACTCTATCTTTTTCATATCCCTCTATACCCAACCAGGGGAGAGGATTTTAGAAACAAATATAAATATCTGACCACAAATTTCTTTTTATCTGAAAACAGCCGGGCAACTCTATCTTTTCCCCCCCTGTAAGATTGACCTTATCAACCATTTCTTTCACTTCCTCCCACTTTCTCAAGTATTCTCCATGCATAGTTCTCCCGAATGCAACATTTTCCCATCCTTTGTCAACTATTTGATGCAAGTTGCCATTTTATCAAAGGTGACTTCATATAACCCAGGAAACATATCAGACAGCTTTTCCTTCCCATACCATACATCTTCCAGTGTTCTTGTTCCATCACCAATCTCCCTCCTGGTTAAACTAATAGACATCTGCCTCGCCTTCATCAAGCCCCTGCCAAAAGTGAGAGTCACCTTGACACCCATTGACAGCAGACATGGGTTGTTCACACAAATACTTGTTATGAAGCAACTCCTTCCAAATCCCTTCAGAATTTTTCATTTTCCCTTCTAAGAATATTTGCCATGGTGCAGAGAAAGAAGGTTGCAAAGTGTGTGGAACAAAATTGATATAGTTGCCATGTGAGCATTAAAATATTTTCTAAATTTGCCATGTTTTAAGAAACAAGTTTTTTGAAATTGCCACGAGATAATAAGAAATAATTTTTCAAAATCTGCCATGAGTGGAGAACAAAATGTTTTCCTAGAAGTTTGAAAGAGAAAATATTTGACAATGTGGACTTTGTAAGGAGATGCACTGGTTACCTCTAAGTTTCAGAGTAGGAATGAAATGGGTGGTACACTTACTGATTTTGACAAACATATGTTATTTAGTGGAACCATGATAGTAATCAAGCTTTGCTTAACCAATTAATTTTTGGAAACATAGTGAGTTCAGCCATACATATGTATTTTGTACGTTTCTGGAAATGTTCAGTTTTGTGATGCGGAAGTGATTATGCCTTATGATGAAAACCGGAAGTTATATAGAGTATTAGAAATCTTGCATAAGTTTGTATGTAGTAGTAAAAAAAATTAAAGGATCTAAAAGAAAAGGAAGTTTCCATCACAAACATGGATGGACTCCAACAACCTTATGAGTTGCACAAAAACTAGAGCAAAGGAGAGTGTGACACTAGGGTGATGCAAAAGCTTCATCAAAAACAAGTCTACCTTCGTCAGTGCATGTTGTTGTGCTGACAAGTGCGTGGGCATCATGAAATTGACTTGAGTAAAAACCCGAATTATGCTAATAAAATTACATTCTACAAAAGTATAAATTCGAAATATTCACGCCAAGTTATGAACTGTATGATTTTGATACAAATTATCGAGTATGCAACCGCCATATTTGACTACTGTCCTCTTCATGAACATAAATGGTAAAATGATAAAGAAATTGCTCCTTAGTACGAGATGGAGCAGAATCTGAAAATTCAAGGACAAACTACTTAGTGACACTTCATACATTTTACAATTCTCTATTTAGTTGCGACTAAACTTCACAATCTTCTATTTTATTAACATATGACACACTATTTTGTAGATTTGTACAATCTAAAACACATCAGCTAGTTATATAGATATTTAAGGATATTAAGTCTAAGGAGCCCTATTATACATTAAGGGCACAAATTAGTGTGGAGTATCCAAAAATAAGCATGTCTTCAAAATCCTTTGTTTTAGTTCACGTATGATCAGGAAATGATGGTCTTCCAATCTAACATTTTTCTATTACTTAATTTGAATTCGCTAAGGTCAAAATACATTATTAGGATTTAGTCCAAAAATGAATTAGGACAAAATAAAAATGTTTAGTATAAATATGTGATCACCTCCAATCAATCGAAGCCAAAAACACTCCACATATCTCCAACTCAAGCCCGGGAAGAAGTTTCACAAAGTATTTCTACACAGCAAGAAGAAGAAACTTGAAAAACTCGCCTCTATTGATGTCAAGGACATGGCAATAGACGCGAGAGCGAAGTTATTGTAGGCTTGAAGAAGTCTCTTGGAATACATGTCGAGTTGGACGCTCTCTGCTCTACATAATTTATGTATCTCTATGTTGATTTATTGTTGATGAGTGAAATCTAGATCTTTTTTTATTTCTTGGTGTTCAATGTCCTCTTGATCTATTGTTGTGCCTGATACGGAAATTAATATCCCTCATGTGATGTAAAATGTGCTTCAAGTTCCTGCGGGATATGTTGCTAATCTCTTGCTACGATCTGCTCGAAGATGATATATTTGGACTCTTCAACCTGCTAATGAAGATGGTATCATTTTTTTGTTTTGGTTTCTACTATTTCTCTGTAAGTTCACCTTTTTTGTGGTACTGAATTGTTGATTGTCCCTTCTTCTTATGGGCTTCCTTTTGAAACACTTCTCACAAAGCTTCCTTATGGGCTTAAGAGCACATATGATGAAGTTTGATATGTTGTGCCAATACTTTGATTGAGTGCATATGAACAACTTATAGGAACATGGACATATTCCTTTTGTTGGATTAATGCCTTCTTTATGTTTTTATATGCATATGAAAAAAGAATCGAAGGGTTCAAGCTCAAGCCAACCAAATTATTTTTTTTCTTCAGCTTTTCTCCTTCCTTGAGACACCTTTCGTGTTATGTAACTAGGAGTCTGTCAACGAATGCTAGCTTTTAACAATATGCTCATAGTAACATAAAAAAACTGGTAGACTTGCCCAATTTTTGCAATGGTATAAATAACCATTGAACTCGAATTCCTGTAGAAATATTCCATGGATACTCAGTGGTAAGTGGAGGGATGTGAAATTATGGTTTTGAGAGCAAGTAATAAAGCTACCAATTAAAGGAAGGGGCCTTTGTTTGAAGGTTGGAAGAAGCCTATTTGCATCGGAATACATGCATTTGGAGAGCAGTATCGAGCTATCAGTATGATTCTTAATGGTCCATGAAATCTTGAGATGGTTTATGGTTTATTTATTGGATAGTGCGGTTCATGTTTTATATCAATCTTTTTTTATGTGTTCTTGTTTCAGGTTTTGGTTCCGTGGGTTTGATGTCATCCATTGTAAGTCAAACAATAAAAGTTCTCTTCTGCGTTTATCTTCTAATGGGAAGACACTAGAGGCAGAGGCTGCTCATGGAACTGTCACTAGACATTTTATGTCAAAAAAAGGGACATAAGATGAGAACCAATAGCATAGGTTATATATTTTATTGGGCTCTAGAACAATTTCTTGAAAAGAAGGTTTAAACCCCTTGCCTCTGCATCATCGCGATGCACACATTCATTCTTATTAAATATTAAGGAGAGTACAAACAAAGATAATCATGGACGACCCACTACAACATGTGAAAATCAAGAACTACGACTCAGGGGACCTCTTCCATGACAACGCCTTGAAGAAGGGATATATGGACTCGTGCCATCGTCGTCACGTCCGACTGGAGACACATCCAATGAAGACGAGCACAATATCAAGTAGATAATGTTTTCAACAAGGTAACAATGCAAATTCGTCGATGGTGAGCCCGACAAATAAAGTCTAGGACAAAAGTTTTCACCCTGTACATGTAGCGGTCATCATCGCGTTGCAAAGAAATCCTTGGTTCCTTGCGTATTCTAGCGATTAAGACAACGTGGCCGGTCATCACCCAATTGGATTCATTTGATCATTGCCGAATAAACCAATACGTAGGGAAAACCGTATTTTGGACCGTATGTGAACCCCCATGACAAGTTGAGGGACCGTATTTCGGATATTTGAAGTTAGGTACCAAAGTGAGCACCGGCTCAAGTTTAGCGACCATACTGAATTTTTCTCTTCTAAAAATGTTGAGTCATCTACTGAGGAAGCCCTATACCTTATGCCAAAACCTGGAACCATGATGTTGTGTAATACCGTGGTGTTGTTTTCATAAAAAAATTTACTCCAGTTGCTAATTTTATTATTACACTATAAAACTATTATCCGACTCATACTAATTGTCACCGTCCATTGCGAACCAACCTGTAGTTGGATGGTTATGAGGACAGTGGTATTCCCTACCCACCAGAGTTGAAGTCCTAGACTCTCGTGTGTTTTTGAAGCAACAAGACTCTCTCGTCGATTTCCATTATAGAAACCGCCAGTAGTTCACTTACATTCAATCATAAAGCTAAAAGGGAACAAACCAGCAAAGGAAGGGAACTAGCTGCCACACACAGGTGGGAACCAACTACAACATTTTTTAAGCAACATATATATCACATGCATTAGAGAGTTTTCTTTTCATTCGAAAGCATGTACCTTTTGATCATCTCCGGTAGCCACCAGCTTTATCATCCTTCAATTCTTCTCCCCATTGGATTCCAACCATGTCTTCTACAAAAGATCTCCTGCAGAACCTCCTGGATCTCCAGCACACCTTCCTCACTTGTGTTTTTTGTCTTGAGTTTTCTGCAGAATTTTCCATGAGTTAAGTAAAGAGCACACTGTAAGCACTATAGATGTTGGATCATCACGATATTTTTTATGAAAGCAAGCTCTGTTTCTGATCTTCTTTTTTTCGAAACGGAGGCAAAGATTGCCTCATCTATTAAATAAGCAGAAGAGAATTGCCCAGTTAATTACGGAAAACCGGGCAAAAACCGGAACAACAAGGGCCAAGCCCACTCCCATAGACTGAAACACGCAGGGCAAAGCCCACCCTAAACGACGACATGTCGACCTGCGGCCAGACAACACAGCTCCGACTCTGACGGGGAACTCAGAAGAACAAAACCAGGCACGGCTGGCGCCACGGAAGATCGCCGAACGGTCCACCTGCAGCCGGTCATCGTACACCACAGGGCCCCGCCGCCGCAGCTTCGACTCCACAGCAACAAACAATCCGAGACAAATAATTGTGCCCACAATCACAACCGGCCTCCTAATCTTTTGGAGAAAGGACCTAATGCGATTTCCCATCATATCAGAGATCCCCTCAGGAGGTCTGGTTAGATCAAAAGCACAAACTATCTCCTGTCAGACAAATCTAGTCAGACTGCACTGAAACAACAAGTGATCAATGCTTTCCTTCTGCCCACAGAAGAAGCATTCCTCATTGCCAGTCCAGCCTCTCCTAACCAAGTTATACTTGGTTAAGATACTGTTTTTAATCATAAGCCACAAAATGATTTTAATCTTTAGTGGCATTTTCAGTTTCCATATCCCTCTATACCCAACTAGGGGAGAGGATTTCAGAAACAAATATAAATCTCTGACCACATACTTCTTTTTATCTGAAAAAAACCAGGCAACTCTATTTTTCCCCTTGTAAGATTGACCTCATCAACCATTTCTTTCACTTCCTCCCACTATCTCAAGTATTCTCCATGCATAGTTCTCCTGAAAGCAACATTTTCCCATCCTTTGTCAACTATTTGCTGCAAATTGCCATTTTATCAAAGGTGACTTCACATAACCTGGGTAACATATCAGACAACTTTTCCTTTCCATACCATACATCTTCCCAGAAAAGTGTTCTTGTTCCATCACCAATCACCCTCCTGGTTAAGCTAACAAACATCTGCGTCGCCTTCATCAAGCCCCTGCCAAAAGTGAGAGTCGCCTTGGCACCCATTGACAACAGACATGGGTTGTTCACACAAATACTTGTTATGAAGCAACTCCTGTCAAATTCCTTCAGAATTTTCCATTTTCCATAGCCACTTCAGCAGCAAGCATTTGTTCATGACCTCCAGGTCAAAAATCCCAAGGCCCCCACAACTTTTAGGCATACAAACAGTAGGCCGGTTTTACCAGGTGATATCTTATTTTCTCGTGGGTCTCTTGCCACACCATCCTAGATCTGTTTGAGTTCATGCTTTTAAGAACCCCTCTTGTCACTTTCAAAAAGGCCTTTCAAAGAGAGATAGAGATAGAGCTAATCTAGCTTAAACTACCAACAACCTCTCTACTATACTTGGCGCACAAGGCCTTACAACCGAACCAGGCTGGCATGATATACCACAACCTAACCATCCAATATATCATGTTTAACACCTTCCCTTAATCAGAACTTGGCCAAGTTCAGATTACGCTTAAATTCTTCAAAGAGTTTTGTAGACAAAGCCTTTGTGAAACCATCAGCAACTTGATCTCTTGAGTGCACAAACCAAATGTCCAATTCCTTGTTGGCAACTCTCTCTCTTACAAAGTGATAGTCAATCTCAATGTGTTTTGTCCTTGCATGAAAAACAGGGTTAGCAGACAAATATGTGGCACCAAGATTATCATACCAAAGACAAGGGGTTTGAGTATGATATATTCCAAGTTCTTTCAACATAGACTTCACCCACATAATTTCAGAAGTTGCATTTGCTAAGGCTTTGTACTCTGCTTCAGTACTAGACCTTGAAACTATGGCCTGTTTTCTTGCACACCATGAGATCAAATTTGGTCCAAAGAATACTGCAAAAACCCCTGTCGAGCGTCTATCATCTGGACATCCTGCCCAATCAGAATCAGAGAAAGCACTAACCAATGTAGATGGTGACTTACTGAATGTCAGCCCAACACTCAATGTATTCTTCACATATCTTAGTATACGTTTGGCAGCAGTCCAATGTGCAGTGGTAGGTGCATGAAGAAATTGACACACTTTATTTATAGCAAAAGAAATATCAGGCCTGGTAAGGGTCAAATATTGAAGTGCACCTACCAAGCTTCTGTACCTGGTACTGTCCTCTTGACTCAAAGATTCACCTTCTGTTAGAGACAGTTTTTCTGATGAAGACATTGGTGTTGGTGATGGTTTGCAACCCTACATTCCAACCTTACTCAACAGATCAGTTGCATATTTTTCCTGGGAAAGATGAAGACCACCTTCTCTGTTTCTCTTGACCTCAATGCCAAGAAATAAGTGCAAATCCCCTAGATCCTTAAGAGCAAACTCAGAGTTCAAGTCCTTCAACAGAGCTGTTACTGCTTCATTGGATGAGCTAGTAACAATGATATCATCAACATATATAAGCACAAATATAGATGTATGTGACTTATTGTAAATAAACAAAGTTGTATCAGATTTTGAGGGAACAAAACCAAGTGACTGCAGCTTTGAACTCAACCTAGAGTACCATGCCCTAGTAGCTTGCTTCAGTCCATAGAGAGATTTATCAAGCCTGCATACAAAGGATGGTTTATTTTTATCTTCAAAACCAGGTGGTTGTCTCATGTACACTTCCTCTTCCAGAACACCGTGAAGAAACACATTCTGCACATCTAGCTGTCTGAGGCTCCATCCTCTGGATACAGCAATAGACAAAACAAGACGTATTGTGGCAGCTTTAACAACAGGACTAAATGTATCTTCATAGTCTATGCCATACGTCTGCTTGAACCCTTTTGCAACAAGTCTAGCCTTATAACGATCAATGGTACCATCTGACTTTTTCTTTATTCTGAACACCCATTTACAGTCAATCAAGTTTTTACATTGATGTGGTGGAACCAAGTGCCATGTTATGTTTTTCTGAAGTGCTTGAAATTCTTCTTCCATAGCTTGCATCCACCTCGAATCTTTGCATGCTTCCTGGAATGTGCTAGGCTCTCCTGTAGAACAAACCAAACCAAACTTGATTTTATAATTAATGGGTTGAATTACCCCTGTTTTTAACCTTGTACGTGGTGCAGTTTGAACCGGCTAGATAGATGCAGCAGAATCCAGCACAGAAGATCCTGGCGACAGATCTACAGCAGGCGATCCCAGCGATCCCGGTGCACTATCCATACCAGTCGGATCGTCTGTGGCCAGATCAGCAGGCGGATGTGAAGCGGCCGGCATAGAAGATCCAGTGGCGCCAGTGCCACGCGCCTCTAAATCCTGGTGGGGAGCCGCGCCTGGTCCTGATAGGCGACCCGTGCGCCTGACATAGACGCGTGGGGTCGCACCGACCGGGTGACCCGTCACCCGGTCGGTCGGCTGAGTCCCGAGTGACGACGCCCGCGAGTGGGTTTGCGGGCCCACATCCCGCTGCGCGTCGGGCGCGGATTGGCGAGGCGCGCGTGGAGAAGCCGCGTCGCCGACCCTGCGCTCCTGGTTCGGCTCCAATCCCGAAGGAGATTGCGCAAGTTCTGATGCCGCTGATCCCGAGGAGGATCCTGTCGGATTGTCCTGTTGTGGCCACATAAAATGACCGCCGTTTTCTCCATTGTTTTGCACCAAAAAAAATTCTGTTGCTCCTGCATCATCACAAGACTCATGTCCACGGTTAGAAGCATTAATCATATGGTCAATACAAGTGTCATCCCCTTGCTGAGAACTGGTGAGATGAGGAGGTAAGAGGAGGATCTCTTGTCGAAGCAAGGCACCAGCATTGGGATGGAGATGAGCAAAGGGAAAAACAGTTTCGTCAAACACAACGTCACGAGATATATAGACACGACCTGTAGGCACATCTAGGCATTTGACCCCTTTATGTTTAGCACTATAGCCAAGAAAGACACATTGTTTCGAACGGAACATGAGCTTTCGATTGTTGTAGGGGCGTAAATTGGGCCAACAAGCACAACCAAAAACGCGAAGAGGAGTATAATCTGGCTGAGTATGGAGAAGCCTATGCATGGGTGTGTCATTTTGAATGACACGACTGGGAAGCATGTTAATGAGATGGACCGCGGTGAGGAAAGCCTCATCCCAAAACTTGAGAGGCATGGAGGCACCGGCAAGCAAGGCAAGCCCTACCTCAACGATATGCCTATGTCTGCGTTCAGCGGAACCGTTTTGTTGATGAGCATGAGGGCATGACACATGATGCGAAACACCCAAAGTTTGGAAAAATGAGTCTAATTTTTCATATTCACCACCCCAATCAGATTGGACAGCAAGGATTTTAGTATCAAATTGTCATTCAACAAGTGCTTGAAAGTGTTGGAAAACTTGGAAAACATCAGAACGTTTTTTTAAGAAGATATATCCAAGTATACTTACTGAAATCATCAATAAAGCTAACATAGTAAGTATGACGTCCAACAGACATAGGAGCAGGACCCCACACATCAGAAAAAATAAGCTGGAAGGGCTTAGTAGAAATACTAGTAGAAATTGGATATGTCAATTGATGAGATTTTGCTTGCTGACAAGAATCACAAATAGTTTCAAGACTACGCTCACCAACACATGGGAGCTAATTATTTCTAAGCACTTGTTGAACAATAATAAAAGATGGATGGCCTAATCTTGCATGCCACCGCTCAGAGGAAAGTTTGATGACACCACAAACTTGTTTATTGAAGCCTCTAAATTGGGGAATCATCGGATAGAGTCCATGCAGACATCTACCTCGGTAGAGAATGTTCCTCGTGACCTGATCTCGGATCAAAAAGAAATAAGGGTGAAACTCCAAAAACACTTTGTTGTCAAGAGTAATACGATGAACAGAGAGAAGATTTTTGGATGTTTCAGGAACATGTAAGATATTTCTTAGATGAATTTTACGATGGGGAGTATGAACAATTGCATGACCAATATGATCAATCTTCATACCTTCACCATTGGCATTGTGGACTTGATCATGGCGTTGGTACTTCTCGCTCATTGTCACCTTCTCAAGTTCATTGGTGATGTGGTTGGTGGCTCCGGAGTCGACATACCAGTTCGTGTCAACTCCGTATGATGTGTCCGCTGCCGCTACAACTTTTTTACGAGAATTGCTCTCGACATAGCGCCAATCACAGTCCTTGGCAATATGGTTATTTTTCTTGCATATTTGACATTTATTCTCATACTCATCATACCCTTGGAAGGGGCGCCCCCTATTGTTGTTGTAGTAGGGACGCCTATTGTTGCCGCAGCCGCCCCTGTTGTTCTGGTAGTGGCCGTCGCCACCACCATTGCCGGTGTTGCTGGAGTTGTAGTGGCCGCCGCTGCCACCATTGTTGTAGTAGCCGGCGTTGCTGTTCTTGTGGTAGCCGCCGCCGTTGTTGTAGTTGCCGCCGTTGCTGTAGCGGCCGCCATTGCCGCTGCCACCATCGCGGGATCCGCCGCCGCCACCACTCATGTTGGAGTTGCGGTAGCTCTTGGAGTTGTTGCCACGACCGCGAGATGCAGCGTTCGCGGATGATTTGAACGCTCCCGGCCCAGTCCCGTGGAACATCTCAACGTGCTGGTCGAAGTTCGCGACCATGCCGAAGAGATCGTCCACAGAGAGGGGTTCGGTGCGCACGTCCAGCGCCGAGATCAACGGCTGGTAATCCATGTCGAGTCCTGCAACAATAAAAGAGAGAAGTTCATTTTCTGATATGGGTTTTCCGGCCGCAGCCAGCTCGTCCGAAAGAGCCCTCATCTGGCCGAAGTATGTGGTGGCACTCTGGGATCCTTTCTGGGCATTGGAAAGAGATATGCGGCAGTTGTTTGCTTTGGAACGAGATTGGGTAGCGAACATGTTTGCTAGGGCTGACCAGATGGCATGGGATGTTTCTAGGGAGGCCACCTGGATCAGTACTTCTTTTGAGAGATTTCGTAGCAGGAAGGCTACGATCTGCTGATCTTGAATCAGCCATGGGTTGTAGGCAGGGTTTGGAACAGATTGCTCCTTTCCTTCTAAGTTTTTGGTAGTGATTGTTTTGGTAGGCTGCGGTGTGGTTTGATCTATAAACCCATATAGCCCAGCACCCATGATTTGGGAGCGAGCTTGGGCTTTCCATAGGATGTAGTTGGTTCTTGTGAGAGGCTCGGATGTGGTACTGGTAAGGGCAATGGATGGGACTTGGCTTGAGGTGGACATGGCTTAGGTTGGAGGAAGAAGATGGTCTGAGGATGGAGTTCGGCGCGATGGAGGTGCTGCTAGATGTGGCGGAAGAGGGTAGCTCTGATTACCATGTAAAATATGATGTAAGCGTCTCTACCCTCATACATGAGGGCCGCATGGTATTTATATTGATTGGGAGAGACCCATCTCTCATTAGGTTACAGATTCGGTAGAGATAATACAGGGATGTTTAAGAGAGATAGAGATAGAGCTAATCTAGCTTAAACTACCAACAACCTCTCTACTATACTTGGCGCACAAGGCCTTACAACCGAACCAGGCTGGCGTGATATACCACAACCGAACTATCCAATATATCATGTTTAACACCCCCAATCACCACCAGCCTCCTAATCTTTTGGGGAAAGGACCTAATGCAATTTCCCATCATATCAGAGATCCCCTCAGGAGGTCTGGTTAGATCAAAAGCACAAACTATCACCTGTCAGACAAATCTAGTCAGGCTGCACTGAAACAACAAGTGATCAATGCTTTCCTTCTGCCCACAGAAGAAGCATTCCTCATTAACAGTCGAGCCTCTCCTAACCAAGTTATACTTGGTTAAGATACTGTTTTTAATCATAAGCCACAGAAATATTTTAATCTTTAGTGGCATTTTCAGTTTCCCTATCCCTCTATACCCAACTAGGGGAGAGGATTTCAGAAACAAATATAAATCTCTGACCACATACTTCTTTTTATCTGAAAACAACCAGGCAACTCTATTTTTCCCCTTGTAAGATTGACCTTATCAACCATTTCTTTCACTTCCTCCCACTATCTCAAGTATTCTCCATGCATAGTTCTCCTGAAAGCAACATTTTCCCATCCTTTGTCAACTATTTGCTGCAAGTTGCCATTTTATCAAAGGTGACTTCACATAACCTGGGTAACATATCAGACAACTTTTCCTTTCCATACCATACCTCTTCCCAGAAAAGTGTTCTTGTTCCATCACCAATCACCCTCCTGGTTAAGCTAACAAACATCTGCGTCGCCTTCATCAAGCCCCTGCCAAAAGTGAGAGTCACCTTGACACCCATTGACAACAGACATGGGTTGTTCACACAAATACTTGTTATGAAGCAACTCCTGCCAAATTCCTTCAGAATTTTCCATTTTCCATAGCCACTTCACCAGCAAGCATTTGTTCATGACCTCCAGGTCAAAAATCCCAAGGCCCCCACAACTTTTAGGCATACAAACAGTAGGCCGGTTTTACCAGGTGATATCTTATTTTCTCCTGGGTCTCTTGCCACACCATCCTAGATCTGTTTGAGTTCATGCTTTTAAGAACCCCTCTTGGCACTTTCAAAAAGGACATCATAAACAAGGAGATGCTACTAAGACAAGAATTAACCAGAGTAACTCTGTCCCCTATTGACAACGTATTTCCAATCCAGCCATCCTTCTTTTTTTCAATCTTTTCCTCTGCAGGCTTCCACTAGGCATTACTTGCTCTCTTATCATCAATAGGCAGACTCAAGTATTGCATTGGCAGAGATCTCTCCTTACAAGAGAAGATCTCTTTATGTTCTTGTATCCTCTCGTGTTTTCTTGGATTTATTCCAGGCCTTCCGACGATGTGCGTTCAGTGAAAGGAGACATTCCCGTCGACTACGAAGACGTCTGCGCCGACTTTGTCAATCTCAAGATTATATGCCGGCTTAATCTCTCGAGGATGCTTTTTTTTTTCCAACCGGGCTCACACCCCTTTCCATTAATCACTTAACGGAAATACAACAGTCTTAGTTATACCAGCACCAACCTAAACAACTCAAACGAACCAACAAAAGAGCTAGAAGGAGACTGAAAGGGGAGAGCGAGCTGGAGCATCGCCAGGAAACCCACTGCAGACGCCTCTAAAACGAAGCGCCCACTGCGGGGCGAAAACCTGGCGACACTAAAACTATCTCACCAGCAATATCGCGCACCAGGGCCAAACCCAAAATAGGAGTCTAACGCACTACCACAATAACCAGGAAACATCCGATCTCAGCGGGCATCAAACCCCAGTGAGAATACTGTGATATAGAACCCATCAGCGAGCCTTCAATCAGAAGGAGCTTCAGGCACCACGCTCCAGCGCCATCCTGCTGCCAGAAGAGGAGTGATCAGCCAAAGACGCCGCCACCCGCACCATCATCTGCACCCCAGCCTGGAACTTTGCCTTGTCAACTCCCTTCATCAGCCCTGACCAATACATCATAAAAGAACATGCAGTGAAAACAGTTTTCAAAGGAGTGCGAACCACACGTTTCTCAAAAGTCACTTTGTTGCGGGTACACCAAATGCCCCAGCATATAGCAGCTATAATCACCATATAGAATCTCCTCCCCCCAGGGAGGTATTTGTATAACCAAGCCCAGCTTTGCCACAGAGATTTAGGACAGCAAGATGCACCCAATACACAACCAAAAGCCCCCCATACCGAACGTGCAAAGGTGCAACCAAAGAACAAGTGTCCAGCTGATTCAATATTATGGCAGAAGGAACAAGAAGGGTTCCCCGGCCAGTTCCGTTTACGCATGTTTTCTCTCGTAAGAACAGCATTCTGGAAAAGTTGCCACATAAAGATTTTAATTTTCAAAGGTATTTTTGCTTTCCAGACCCATTTGTAGTCAGGTCCCGATAAATCTCTTTCCAACCACTCATATACAGATTTAGTCGTGAACATCTTGTTAGATGTGTGCTTCCAACCAATAGTGTCTGGATGGTCATTAATAGGAAACTTTTTGGCCCCATCAACAACAATAGCCCATTGAGAAGCCAGCTCATTAAACAGGGAAGATGTATATGTCTCCGTTGATAGGGGTAAATGTATGCTCGTGTATGTGAGGACTTTAATTGCACTGTGTTTGTCACCGTCGAGAGCTCGAGGCTACAGAGAGGGGCACAGAGGGAGAAAAAAAAGGAGCGAAACCGAAAGGAAGGAAACGTCCGAGTCAACCAACCACCGTGCATGTGACCAAAAACCCGCCCAACCCGTCGGCCTCGCTCGGCAATCCTCTCTGGCTCTGCCCCCCTCCCAATAAACAATAATGAAGCCGCCGGCGCTGCGGCCGCTGCTGGGCGCGCTGGCGGCGGCGGCGGCGCTCTCCTGCCTGCTCCTCCTCGCCCCGCCGCCCCTCCTCTTCCCCTCCTCCTCCTCCTCCTCCACCCGCCACACCCCCACCTCGCCCTACGCGCACCGCCCCAAGCTGCTCTTTCTCCTGGCGGGGCAGTCCAACATGGCCGGCCGGGGCGCGCCCACCTCCCCCCTCCCTCCCCCCTACCTCCCGCACCCGCGCCTGCTCCGCCTCGCCGCCGACCGCCGCTGGGTCGCCGCGTCCCCGCCGCTCCACGCCGACATCGACACCCACAAGACCTGTGGCCTCGGCCCCGCCATGCCCTTCGCGCACCGCCTCCTCCTCTCCTCCCCCTCCCCCGCCAACCCCGCGCCCTCCTCCGTCTCGGGGCCCGGCGGCGAGGAAGATGACCGGCTGGTGCTCGGCCTCGTCCCCTGCGCGGTCGGCGGCACCAGGATCTGGATGTGGGCCAGGGGGGAACCTCTCTACGAAGCCGCCGTCGCCAGGACGCGCGCGGCCGTGGCGGGCGGCGGCGGGGAGCTCGGCGCCGTGCTGTGGTTCCAGGGCGAGAGCGACACCATCGAGGTCGACGACGCCCGGGCATACGGCGGCAAGATGGAGCGCCTCGTCGCCGATCTCAGGGAAGATCTCGGCTCGCCCAATCTGCTCGTCATCCAGGTCAGCGCAAACACTTTCCATGTGCTGGCGTTAGCTGAAATTCAGCTCACCCATTAAAGTTAGCTCCTTTTTCACCAACACGCCACTGCAAATTTGACATTTGGTACGAGAAATGTTAAACTTGTCAAGCAGTATAAGATGATGTTCTTACTACACTGTTTTATTACACATTCATATAGACTCTGGCTTGGTAAATCACTTACGGAACTAACACTAGTTGGGAGAAGTGACCTGAAGGTTACAACTAGCTAGAGAACCCAATCACCATAAAAGTACCGCAATTTTCCTAGGAATTCTTGTGCATATCTCATTGACCATCATTATGTTACCACTGGTCCTACGCATTGAAAAAAATAGCGCGCTATAGCGCCGCTAATAGCACGCTATAGCGTATTGAGAATCGTCTCGCTATATTGATCTATGTACAATGTCTCGCTAATAGCACGCTATAGCGCACTATAGCACGCTAATAGCATATTTTCAGGGGCGCCGCTATTTTGTATAGCGCGCTATTTTTTTCCTTGGTCCTACGTGGATTGTTTCTAGTCGGTACGTATATGGAAATCAGTACAGAGGCATATCGAGACTCTGAAATCACTATGACATGGACATAAAACTAAGTTAGCACTTAGCAGTACCCTCATATCTCACATGTTTGAGTTAATCAACTAGAGGACTACTAGTGGATTGTTATATTAACTAAAGAAACATCGCCAAAACCTATTAGAACTGATTAAAAAAAATGAGCAACATTATAACTGATTAAATGAAAGCTTCTCGAGTTCCACGTGGCCATCAATGAAATGACTTATATATTAACTGAAGATAGAGACTTGGATTGAAACATCACCAAGATCTATTACAAATGATTAAATGAAAGCTTCTTGAGTTCCACATGGGCATCAATGGAATGGTTCAACCACTAAAACTAATATTGTGACAGTCTTAAGCATGATGAGGGAATGATGAGTTATTGATTCCCTGGCGTCAGTTAGCTCGCGCCGTGGAATTTGATCTCGGTTATGCTGTGTCCAATCCAACGATTCGAAGTTGTGCTAGGATCTTGGACCGCTGCGAGATACGTGACTTATGACCTACTCTGCCTCATCTCAGTGATGAGCCTGACAGGTAGACTGGCCCATGCTCCATCAGAATTGGGAAAGACAATAGCCTTTAAGCTACCAGACCTTCCACAAACAATATCTCCCATGGTCCTACCTAAAGTCGGCAGCTCGCTGCATTTAAAATGGCACTATATGGCAAACACCACCAAATTAGTGCTAGCACTCCTGGAAGAAAAGAAAAATCAGATGTACATAGAATTGTTGTGTCTACATTGCCCATAACTTGAAGCATTGTGCACCAATCTATCTTGCCAAACTATTTTTGGATATGCATTCCCCCAAAGCAACAGCATACCACCTTGTGCCAACCTGTCTTTTATATTGCCATCGTTTTTCTTGCCTTCGACTCCATGTGGTTATCTGTATGGTCTTTCAGAGCAGATAACATGACTCCTGACTAGTTCAATATGTTTAGACAATTTATATTATGGCCCTGATCCGAACATCTAACATTATAAAAAAGGGCATGTTACCAGCAAGTACCAGGTAGTGGTTTTTCACTCCATTGCCTGTCTAGAATCTGTGAGCCTAATGTTTATTTCTGAATGTCAAGTCGGTCGCATCTAGCATCGGAGAATGCTCTCATTTTCACTACACAAAACCGAAACATAACAGGACTAGATGATGCAAGACAAGATTTATATTTGTTTCCACAAGGCATAATAATGGCTGCGCATTCATGCACACTAATTCATGTGCTTGAAAAGTCTGTCAGTTATATACTAGCATAGTTTCACAAAGCTTGTACATTAGTGATCTTGATTCTACACTCCTCAATTCACTTATAAAAAACATTTTACAAACATATTAGTGTACTTTTGTTTTGTTAGTCCATAGTAAGAAATAAGAATCTGGTATAATGATTCTTCTTCATTCCAGGTTGGTCTTGCATCAGGGGAGGGGAATTACACCGACATCGTAAGGGATGCTCAGAAAAGTATCAATCTTCCCAATGTGATTCTTGTCGATGCCATGGGCCTGCCGCTCAGCGACGATCAGCTGCACCTCTCCACAGAAGCTCAACTCCGGCTCGGTGAAATGTTGGCGCAAGCCTATCTTGAATTCGAGTCATCCAGAGATCCCAGGCTATAGCATCAATAACATTGTCTGATTTGTTAGTTATAGATACAATTATTCTTTGAGAACATCTTGTTGTAGAGTGTAGATGAATGTACAAACAAGGGAAGATGTGCCCACCAGCGCGCTGTAACTCACTATACTGCAATAAACGGATTCCGGTAGAAATTTAGCTCAAACTGTTGTTCAAGTGGTGTACATCGGGGAGAAGAGAACAGAGCTATGTGTGTTGGAATAAAGCTGAAGAGCATTTGTGGTGGGATTCTGATAACATCCGCATCTCAATTTTATCATGTTCGCTATTTTTTTCTCATTCAGTAGTTCCGAAGCAGGGTATAAAATTCCTTATGAAAGCACTGTGCATACATTTGACACCAGTGAAAAAACATCAAATTCAGTTCAGAACTTTCATCCGTTCTTTCTGAAACCAAATTGCAATTTCCTTTCAAAGCCTCCTTACAGACGTGATGATTCTTTTGTGATATAAGACTGCTTTTGAATACCTTAATTTTACATTCAAAATTCAAGCATCTATAAAAGATTCCCCTGTGATTTGTTTGAATATTTACTTACTGCTCTGATATGACATGTTAGCCTTTATGAACACTACAAGGTCGGTAACTAAACAGATATCTTGTATGTTTTAGAACATGTCTGAAATCAGTCACAAGTTTCATATAATTTTCTAAAATGACGATGTATCAACGGGACGAAAGATGCGAACCAAGATTACGCACTACTGGGAAAAGCCTTACAGGAGGGGGACTGCCTTCGTTGCTTCTCCAACACTAAGGCCAGTTTAATAGAGGGAGGATGAGTAGACAAGGAAGGCGAGATTGTTGGTGGTGGAGCGCAAGGAGGACGGGCTCCGGCTGGATCTCGTGGGCTTGGGGTGGAGCTCCTTCCCCTTGGACGGGCTGGGTATAGTGCTGAAGAGCAACATCTCCTTGGGGACAAAGCCAGCGACTGCCCACGCCTAGAGGTTCTCGACAGACATGGTGGAGCTACTAGAATCATTGTGTGGGAGAAGAGAGAGGGAGCAGGAACAAATAAATAAAAATGGTAGAAATTATTCCATTGAAGAAGTGGCTTCCACACGGTGGAAGAAATTTAGAGGCTCAAGTGAGGCTCAATTTTACGGTTCTGCCCCCGCGCCGTCCCCGTCCCCCCCCCCCCCCCCCCCGCCGGGCGGCTCAGGCGGCGCCGCCGGCCCCCTTCTCTCGCACCCCTCCCTCGCCCCTTCCCCCCGCCGCCGCCGGCCGGAGCTGTCGGGGCAAAGCCCCTGCGGTGGCTGACGGGGGCTCCTTTCCTCCTCCGTTTAGACGCGGGAAGCGCGGGGTGGCCGGTCCGTCGGAGGCGTCAGGCGCGCGCGGGGCCTGGCGGCGCTGCGGCAGTGAGTCCAGTCGACGACGAGCGGCGGCACGACGGCGTACTGGCGGCGGCGGCCTGCAACACGGCGGTTGTTTGCCCGTGGCCGCATCCTGGCCCAGATCTGGGTGTCGGTGGCCTGCGGGCGGCTCGGGAGGGCCTCCGTCGGTCTTCTTCGTGCTGGTTGGTTCTCTGGGGGCGGATGGTAGCTGCGGAGCAGGGGGCTTTGGGTGGTCGCATACCTTGTCCTCGGGGTGGGCGGCGCGGGTTGGGCAGCGGACTGGCGTGGCTGTTGCTCCGGCCGTGGGCGGCGGCGCGGGGAGGTCCGGCGAATGGGCGGTGGCCTCCTGTGGGTGCGACGCTACACGATGGCTCGGCGGCTCTGCCCGAGGCAACGGCTCATCTGCGGTTGGACCGTGTCGACCTTCGCTTCATCTCCTCGTCGTTCGGGATCTACTTCTGTCGAAGGGCTGACCTTCTCCTAGGTGCGGTCCATCGCTCGTCTCGCGTCCGGTGCAGCAGGACCGACCTCGTCTCACGCACGGTGTAGTAGATCCGAGCTCGTCTCGCGCACGGTGCAGCAGGACTGACCTCGTCTCACACATGGTGTCGCAGGACCGAGCTCGTCTCGTGTCCGGTGCTGCAGGACGAGTCGATGGAGGCCAGTTTTGGCCGGCCTATTGGGTCTCGGCGCTGGGGGCTGCCCAAGGGTGGGCAAGGCGAGACCTTTCCGCTCGTCTCTTTGGTTGGGGTAGTGGCGGATCTCGGATGAGGTGGTGTCTAGGTCTTGGATGCCGGGGCGGCGGCCCTGGAGGTGGTTGCGCGGTGCTCATGGGCAGAGCCCATGGCTTGGTGCTGCCCGGTGGCCATGGCCGTGTGGGCGGCGTGGTAGCCAGGGTGTGGAGATCGGCGGTGGTGAGTGTTGACCGGGGTGAAAACCTGTTCTATCTTCGGACGGACCGGCGGCGACGAAGCTCATTACCTTCTTGAAGGCATCGTCGCAGCTCTCATCGCCCGTCGTGCTGCTCCAGGGGAAATTCTGATCCTCGGATCGAGCGGTGGCGGCGCTCCGGTGTCTTATCCTTTCTGAAGGCGCCGCCTTGAAGCCTACGGTTCGTCGTATGCGGCTTCATTTCTTCGCGGTGGTGTGTCCCCGGTTGAGCCCCCAGTTGCTCTTGTAGTGCTAGGAATGGTGTTGCTGCGATCAGCGCCTATGTATCCTGCCTTGGGTGCGTGCGTGTGTTGTGGTAGCGTGCGTTTATACCGCGATGTTGTCGATCGTTGTTTTATATATAAAGCGGGGCGAAAGCCTTTTTCGATAGAGGCTCAAGTGCTCTTGAACCTGTAAATAGTTTTTCAATGCACTCCAAAACCATTTTAGAGTCTCAAGTTACTGTGGATCTACTAGAGTTGCTCTTAAATTGAGTCAAACCAGTGAACTAATGATGTTGTACGTTTTAGGGCTTTAACATTGATATATTTGACAGGCTAGTTGTTCATTGCGATACTACTATAGTTCTACTAACATGGCTGCGAATAACAATTACTCCCTCTGTAAACATATATAAGACGTTTTAGGTCACTATTTTAGTAATCTAAAACATCTTATATTTACTTACAGAGGAAGTACATATGAATAGTAGCTTTAAATATGCACATCCACTAGTAGAAAACAGGCCATTAGTCCCGGTTGGGAAGGGCCTTTAGTCCCGGTTCCCCAACCGGGACTAAAGTATAGAGACTAAAGGGTCCAAGCCTTTAGTCCCGGTTGGCTACGAACCGGGACTAAACCCTGGCCACGTCGTCGGCAGCGCGCGCCAGGGCATGGGGACCTTTGGTCCCGGTTGGTAACACCAACCGGGATTAAAGGTTTAGGGGTTTAGGGGTTACGGTGTTTAGGGGTTTAGTGTTTATTGTTTATTTTTCCTTTTCATTTTGTGTTTTCCATTTAATTCTTTTTCATTTCAAACATATTTTATGCTACTACATACTGTACACGTACGTTATGCATATATAATAGAATTTCTCGTAGAACCGATCATATATCATAAAATTTCTCGTACAAGCAATCATATATCATAGAATTTCTCGTACGACCACATGCATACACACACACATATATATATATATACAATTTGGTATATACAATTTATCATACAATTTGCAGATCATTTGCGGGTCGGGTAATGGTATTCTCCGTCGGGAGATATGACCCGTTGAAGCAAAAATCCCGCAATTTCCTCTTGAATTGCTCGTATGCGGTCCGTTGGTAGGAGCTTATCCCGCATCTCGTGCATCTTTAAAGAAGATCAATATGAACATGCTAGTTGTGCGTATATGTATTAGATCATGATAAAAAAATATGAATGGTGTTTACGTACCCAAAGATCTCTTGCACTCTTGTTGCTTTCGGTCATAAAGCGAATGTTCTCGCAAACGTAATATGCACATATTTCAATCCCCGTTGCCTGCCTCATGCACTTTACGAGAATAGAATTCAATCAGATAATAATGAAGCATGACAGTGGTATTGAAACTAGAATTAAAGAGATGCGCGGACGTAGCTAGTACTACTTAATTACCCTGGGCTTTCGCCATTTCAGCTCCTCTTTCCATTCACCGCTAACATCTTTGGTGAACTTTTGCCAAACCCTGCCCGGCAAACAAAATGAATAAAGGAGTTATTAATTACTTGATATCAGGAAATGAACTAATAAAGAAGCCGACATAGTGCCTCAATGATTGAAATTACCTTTCAAGCAACAAATGCAAGCTTTTGTAATCTTCAGGGTCTTTACTTAGCGAGTCCAGTACTTCAACAGTTCCATCGTCAACTCTAATGATTAGAAGGATCCAGTGGTAGCTGCGCACACGATTTGTATAAGCGGGCATGCATAACTCATCAACTACACTTAACATCGAGTATATATATATATATATATAAACAAAAATAGAATTTGTAGTACAAGACAGTAACACTCACTGGAAGTTCCAAGGTAAAATTATTTCTGGTTTGTACTTTAGGGCCTTCAAAAACCTTAGAAGCAATTTCTCTGTGTCTTTAGGGTGCCTTCTCAACACTTCTTCATTGACGGTATTTGGGTCAATGAACCCAATGCCATAGACTCCAGCTCTTTTCAATTCAAAAATCTTCATTCTGCATAATACCACACAAAAGAATATAGTGAGTATAATAACAGGCAATGAACGAGCTGAGCTAGAGACTTAAATTACATAAAGAAATCACTTACAGACAATAGCAACTGACGATAGATTTGTCGAGTGATTTTTGATTGAATAACTGAAAAAATTCTTCATTTTCAATCCACAAATCTTTTTCATGGACGTAATGCTCTTTGTCGATTTTCACCATGAGGCTCTCTCGCCCGTCCTTTACTTCTCTCATGTACCAGTCATGCAATTTGTACATTTGCGTTGTTAGAAGCTTCTCGTTGTCAGGAGTGACCAGAGGTTTCCCGGGGACATATTGCCATGCTATTTCATTCGGATCTAACGGTGGAAATTCCTCGATCTCTAGGAATTGTTCAACGGTGATACCGAGCATTCTAGCATTCTCTCTATCAGCGTCGGTTATTACCACGTTATTGGCACTCACCTTGAGCGGGCTGATCGATTGGACTGCCTGTTCTCCGAGCTGGGGAACAGTTTTCCCGCATTTACTGCTACCGCTCGACTTCTGTCTTTTCTGGGATTCATAGGACTTGGTAATACAACGTTCATAGTCTGATACCGGTCTTTTCTCTGCCGGTTTAGCTGCATCAATAAAGTGTTGTACGACCTCGTCGGGTATTTTCTCCTTTGGCGGTGGGGGCGCTTTCGGTCCAAAATGGGCCTTCAATTCCTTAGCCTCTTGTTCATCGATTTCCTCGGGAGTCATATCGTAAGCTAACTTCTTTTTAGCAGGAGGCTCGGGTTTCTTCTTTTCTGTTCTCTTCCGCTTTGGAGATGGCGGATATCGATATCGCGGACGTCTCGCGCTAGGCTCCTTCTCGGGGTGGGATGGACTCTGCTGACGTGGTGGAGCTTGATATCGCGGACTCGCCATGCGCTCCATCTCGGGGTGGGATGGATTCGGCTGGCGCGGCGGAGATGGATATGGCGGACTCACCCCGTGCTCCGTCTCGGGGAGGGTTGGAGTCTGCTGACGCGGCGGACTTGGAGGAGGAGTCGGTGGCCTTGGCACCGAGTTTGGAAACACGATGCATTCCTTTTTCCATAAAATGACACAACGCCTGGCTTCTCCCAGTGTCCGCTCCCCTTCACCTCCAGGGTAGTCAAGATCTAGTGATTCATATGCCGACACAACTTGATCCACCCCGACACGAGCATAGCCAGGTGTAATCGGATTGCCGTGGAAAGTTGCTTCAGGTCCACTCGGTAAAGCAAAGCCGTCCGCCGCCTTCATGGATATGTTCTTCAGTTTCACGTGTAGCTCACAAGGTGTCGACTCTAGGATATCATCCACGGGGTAGCAAGCCAGCAGTGCATCATCGGTAGGGACCTCTGTGGAACCCACGCTGCTTTTCGGCATAGATGATGGAATGGTACCATCCAATGCTGGATCTGGTTGCTGCTGCTGCTGAGACGCGCCTTGCTGGCTAAGTTTGTTGATTTGCTCCTGCTGCATGTTATATTTGCGTTCCAAGTCCTGAATCCGATCTACTTCATGCTTCTTCTTTCTGTCACGACTTCTGTAGCTGTCGTTCCAATCCGCAAACCCCAGAAACCACGGAACCATGCCTTTGCCTCGTGTTCGTCCCGGGTGTTCAGGATTCTTGAGGCCGCGTGAAAGCTCGTCCTTCTCTCTCTCGGGCTCGTACACACCCGCTCGAGCTTTTGCTATTGCTTTAAGTAACTCGTCCGTGGCTTCTTTAAGACTTGCTAGTTCAAGAACCTCCCCTGTCTTTGGGTCCAACTTTCCCCCATGTGCATAAAACCAAGTCCTGCACCTCTCGGGCCAAGTCTCTGTTACTGGAGTGACCCCTGCAGCCTTCATGTTTCTCTCCGATTCATCCCACTTAGGCAACCCATACTTGTAGCCGCCTGGCCCCAGACGATGGTGCCACTTTTTTTTGTTGGCATTTATCTTGTTTATTCTCGACCGTTTCTTAGCTTCTTCTGATTCCTTGAACTTCACAAATTCGTCCCAGTCATCTGCTAACTTCACATATTCTCCTTTGAATTCTGGAGTCTTCCTTTCGTTTTCCACGTAACTTTTCCATAATCTTTTCTTCCAAGACTGGAATTGTGTGGCCATCTTCTTAAGAGCACACTTCTTGACTTTCTCCCGTTGGAGATCCGTGAGACCCTCTGGTAGGGTGAAATGTTTCATGAGCTCCTCCCAAAGCAGATCTTTTGCTCTTTGGCTAACAAAAGAAACTGCTTGGGTATCTTTAGGCTGATTCCATTCTTGAACGGTGATCGGGATTTGGTCCCTAACGATAACTCCGCATTGACGTATAAATTTGTCCGCATTCTCTTTAGGAGCAATCGGTTCGCCATCTGCTCTGATTTGATCGATGTTAAACTTTACGCCTTGTTTCAACTTTTTTGTCGGGCCACGTTTAACCCTTGTAGAAGATTTGCTCGATCCGGAGGGCTAAAAGGAAGAAAGATTCGTTAATATATACAAATCAATCAATACATCTGATGATCACCAGAGGGCAAATTAATACCTCGCCGGACTCTGTTAAATGGACAAAAATTTCTTCGCCATCATCATTGTCAGCTGGTTCGCCTTCGTCTCTTGGTTGTTCTTCCTCAATTCCCTCACCGGATGGGTTAAGGTATTGTGAGCCATCATCTACTTAATTCTCTTCGTTTTCGGAGCGTATCAGGTCGTACATGGCATTCTCTTGATCATGGTCTCTGTCTCTACCGTCCATAGCTTAACTAATCCAGAACAAATATAAAACAATTAGAATGCATTCAATAAGCAGAACCGGAGATATGCAAATCAATACAAGGCAATGCAACAACAAATGCGATCATATAATATCACTAATACATCATCGAATAGTATCACTAATACATCATCGAATATAATATCACTAATACATCATCAGAATAGTTGACGTCTCGCGGCGCAGGCGGTGGACACCCAAAGATAAGGAACTATGACAGGATCATAGCTCGGGTGTGATCCCTGAAGAACCTGCCAGATATTGGAGAACCTGGCGTCCAACGCAGCCATGTAGCGTCGGACATGCTCGTCCTCCTCCCTGACACGGCGATGTACCACCTCCGCGAGGGCCGGCTCCCTCTGCACCGACTATGGTCCACGCGACCGCCACCAAATAACCTTCGGGTCGACGACGGGACCCTCATTCCTCACCAAGCTCCGCGCCCCGGAAGGCAGCACCTCCCAGTGCCAGCTCGGCGAAGCCCAGTCCCGGACATGGCGCCTCTCAAGCAGGTGGTTGCCGCCGAGTCGACGACGAGGATGCGGGATGGCCATCGTCGACTCGAGAACTTATAAACGTGGGATTTGCCTAACAATGATTATCATTTTATTATCCTACTCATATTTATAAACAAATTCAGCAACATCTAAATACATCTAAACATCAAACATCTAAACATCTATCTAAACATCAAACATCTATCTAAACATCAAACATCTATCTGAACATCAAACATCTAAACATCTATCAAACATCTATCTGAACATCAAACATCAAACATCTAAACATCTAAACATCTGAATGGATTTGGGGATCAAGGGCCTCACCTTGACGAACGGGACGGCCTGATGGGAAGAGCTGGAGGTAGGGGCTCAATGGAGGCGGCGGCACCGAGGTAAGACTAGCAACCTTTAAAGAGACATAAATAAACAAATGTTACTTTTACTAAATGTGAGACCTATCTCAAATAAACAAATACGCAGCTATCCTAATGCATGTGAGAATAACATTCTTGTAACAATTAAATTATAAATATAAGTATGCCTTCAATTCAAAATCATGGTCTTAATTTTACTAAATGTAATGCCTATCTAATCTTTGATCTTGTGCATTCAAAATGTATCTCACTAAAAATCTTGTGAAGGACCTATTATGTTCACTCGAGACTCTTAGCGATTGCAACAGCCGCAAGACTTTTGGGGAACGCGATAGAAAACAAAAAATTCGGTACTACGAGCACGCCCAGGATCACTATGGAGATGCATACAAGGTTTGATCTGATACGAACCGACTCGTAGCGCAGCGGAAGTAGAGTCGATGAAGATCGGTGGTGCAGATCCCCGCAGCTAGGATTTACAACCTCCCAACCGTGAGGATGTTCTCCCTCGTCGGACAGCCCTTCGGGAGGTGGTCGGACAGTCCCTCGGACAATGTCACGAACAGCCCTTCGGGAAGACCATCGAAGCTCGAACGGAAACTCGGACAGCCCTCCGGGAGGACCCTCGAACAGCCCCTCGGGCAAAAGATCGAAACTACGACCTCTCTACAGGGTTGCACACATACGGTGTCAGCTATCCGGCAGGGCTTCGCCGTCCAGAACTAGTTCCTGCCGGAACCCAGATAGCCTTTCGGCTCTACGAAACTATTTCGCGGGGAGGGAGAGAGAAGGCCAGATCATGCATGGCATTTGTATGTTGAGAAAGAGTGAGTGTGGAGAGCGCATATCCACCTCTATTTATAGGAAAACTCAAGGGGTAGGGTGGGACTTGAAATACCCAAAAACCCCATGAAAGGAGTCCTTCACAAGGGCATAAAGGGAAAGCAAGTGGGGCAAGTGAGGCTCCATGGTGGAGCCCACCTTGGCCGGCCACCCCTCCTAGGGCACCCCAAATGGGTGCCCTTATCCTTCCATGTCATCCCCTCAAGATATTTTGTGGAAGGTCAACTTCCAACCATAATCATAAATGCTATTTCACTATTCACGAAACCAATTTTTCGCGACTGATAAATCCGAAAATATTTCTATGGGTCTTAGAATAATTCCAGTACCCACTAAAACAATTCTGGACACGTTCCGAAACATTTTCAGATCAGTGATTTTCATCTGTGAAAAGCAACCAAAGCGGTTCTGGCAGTCCGGAAAATTTCCGGTTTTTGTCTCCGAAAAATCTCAGAAGTTACCGGAACAATTCTGGTACCCTCCAATAATTTCCAGGCATATGCCAAAACCAATTTGACTTAATGGTATACTCCGAAACAACTTTTCGGTTTTACCAAAACTCTTCCGGTGTTCTCTCTCCGAAACTCTTCCGTTGTCCCCGAAACTTTTCCGGTGATTTTCTTTCAGACTCCCTGTCTTGTATTCAACAGATAGTTGACCCTTAAGCGTGTGACCCTATAGGTTCAGTGAAGTATAGACATGAGGGGAACAGTTTCCGATCAATGATCAACATCGGAGCCGTGGACACCCATATTGACCCCTATACCCACACGAATAAATATTCGAGTGAACCATTAGTTTGCCATGTGCTATTCCTGTTGCTTCGCGATATGATACAAACACCCGAGGTGAGACTTGTCAGCATCCCCATGGATCAACAACTTGTCCACTATGCCAGTTACCTCGTTACCGGTTTTGTTCTCCTTACTCGTTTTCGTGTTTCGGCATCCCTGTGATCAAATCACATTGTGTCTGGCCAGACAATGATGGATACCGTAACACCGAGAGGGCCCAAGAATATCTCTCCATGTCGGAGGAGCAAATCCCAATCTTGAGCTACCAAGTTATATTACTTGTCATACTTTTCAGTGAACCCATAAGCCGCCGTAATAGCCACCCTTGTACAGGTCACGTTTAACAAACCCCAAAGTTCACGAAGCAAGTACGAAGGAACTCGATACTCTCATGGTCTAAGGAATTATGCAAACGTTAACTATCTCTGTGTTATTAACCATTAACTTGTGACGAATGTATCTCATAGCATAACATCAATTCGGGTCGATTCAACACAAGTGTTCTACCAACAATGTGCCCTCAAAATTGCTGGCATAGACATGCCCATGATCAGGAAAACAGGATCATCATGCAATACTTGAGCTAGTCTTAGAGGCATGACTAGGAATACTTTTTACCATTTATTGTACCACACGTGCACATGAGTTTCCCTCCGAGCCTCGTGGATATTGTAGACTCGAGAATCATTGCAGTTATAGCATGGATCATAAACATTTATTACAAACCAGGAGATACAAAGTAACTGTTATTACTGCCTCTAGGGCATATCTCCTACAGACTCCCACTTTCACTAGAGTCATAATCCAGTTGCATGGCTTCCCTAACACCAATGGCTATCCGGTGTTGCTCATGCTTTTCTCGTGGTAGAGGCTTTGTCATCGGGTCTGACACGTTCAGATTCGTGTGAACTTTGCGTACTTTCACTAAACCCTCTTCGACATGATGTCGAATGAGTTTATATTTGCGTTGAATATGCCTTATCTTATGGTGCGAACTTGGCTCCCTTGCCTGAGCCACGGCGCCACTATTATCGCAATAGATCTCCACCGGGTCCAGCGCACTTGGAACCACACCAAGGTTTTCAAGAAATTGCTTGATTCCGACAGCCTGCTTGGAGGCTTCTGAAGCAGCAACATATTCCGCCTCCGTCGTAGAATCTGCCACAGTCTTTTGTTTGGAACTTTTCCAATCAACCGCGCCACCGTTCAATATGAAAACATAGCCTGATTGAGATTTGAAGTCATCTGGATCAGTCATGAAGCCTGCATCAGTGTAACCACTTACAATGAGCTCTTCATCACCTCCGTACACAAGGAGTAAATCCTTGGTCCTTCTGAGGTACTTAAGAATACCCTTGA
This sequence comes from Elymus sibiricus, assembly GCA_039707655.1. NCBI lineage: Eukaryota > Viridiplantae > Streptophyta > Magnoliopsida > Poales > Poaceae > Elymus > Elymus sibiricus. Next base: position 39,488,026 of record CM077665.1, on the reverse strand, counting down.
CTGCTGCCCAGTGTTCCAATCCTGGATCACTTTGGTACCGGCTGCTAACACTTAGTGCATAGGAAACGTCCGGTCTTGTACATAGCATGGCATACATAATAGAACCAATTGCCGAGGCATATGGAACATCATTCATCTGTACTCGCTCATCGAGAGTCCGAGGACACTGATTCTTGCAAAGCACTGTGCCAGGTTGTAACACCCTGGTTTTATGCTACAGTGATCATTGTAATTAAGCACAGTGACCATCTGATAAACATGCCAAGTCATCATCATTTGCAGTGCTTGATCACAGTGATTTAATATCTCATTTCAAATTCCTCTCTGAATTCAAATGCAAATCATAAGTGAAATTTGAAGTTGCTAAAAATTTGCTGGAAAAATGTTCATCACCTAGCAAATATTCCTAAACAAATGATGTTATGAAAAACAACATCACCATCAATGCCAAATATGGGCTAGAGCATTAAAACAGTGCAAAGCAGCACTTTAAATGCCATTCCCATTTTTGAAAAATTCAAATGGATTCCAAAGTTGCCCAAACTTCTTGTGGTAGCAAGGATTAATGCATACTAATTATTGGGACCAACTACATAATTTACAAGAGTCAGCTAGTGCTAAAAGAAAACACAAAACATAAACTATAAAAAAGAAAAACAGAAAATGAAAAAAAAAGGAAAAGGCTTACCTGTCGCTCACCCGCGGCTCAGCGTTGGCCCAGCCCAGCCGAACAGTCGTCTCCACCTGCTCCCTCCCTCCGTGTCGCCGTCCCCGCGCTCGCCGCACGCTCCGCCGCCCGCAGCTCGCCACCGCATCGCAGTTGGTGAGAGGAGGGGATAAGGATCGCCCCACGACCCCGAGCCGTCTCCCCCTGTCCATTTCTCCCTCTCTCCCTTGCTCGGCCTTTCCTCCCCTCTCGACCGAGCGTCACCGCCGACGCGCCGTCGTCACCGCCGATGCGCCGTCGTCACCACCGCGGCCACCGAGCTCGTTTCGTCGCCGCGGCAAGTCCAGGAGCTCCGCGACGCCTTCCTCGACCTCCCTGGAGCGTTGTGTCGAGCCGGAGCACGCCACAGCCTCGACCTGCTCCTCTCCTTCCGCTTTGGGGTCCAGAGATCGCCGCCGCGATTCGCCGCCTCCACTGCGTCCCCCCTCTGCACCGGGACTTCCCGTCAACGCTGTGAGCTACCCCGCGTCCTCCTCTTCCTCTCGTAGCTCCCGGACGCCGCCGTAGCTAGCTCTCGCCGTAGCCGAGCTTCGGCCGCCGCCATGGCCGACGTGGAGCTCACTCCTGTGCCGCTCGAGCTGCGCCAGCACGTTCCACGAGCTCGTGCTGCTCCTCTAGTTCGATTCCGCGCAAAAGCCCATTCATTTGCCCTATGTTTTGCTCGCGCCCGTGATGGCCGAAAGCCGCCGCCGCCATTTGTTGAAGCCGTGCTCAGCTCCGGCCACCTCCGATCCAACTGCAGCCCCCATTCGCTTTGGCTCGTCGCCAGGAACCCGTGGGAACAAACAGCGCTCGATTTGGCCAATTCTACGCAAAACCCGAGCCCCTCCCGTGCCTCCGTCGCGGTTTCTGGTCGCCGGCGGCGATACGCCGGCCGCCGCTAACCTGGCCGGGCCGGGGCCACCCGCAAGGTCACTGACCCGTGGGCCCCGAGCCCCTGGTTGACCAGTTGACCAGGTCAACCTGCTGACTGGGATTGACCAGCCACTGACATGTGGGTCACAGTCCCCCTGTGCCTATGACATGTGGGCCAGCCCTGTCAGCTGGCTAATTAAGTAAATTAGATTAAGGAAAATAATTAAGTTAGTCTAATGACTCACTGATAGATAGGCCCCACTTGCTAATTAATCCGATTTCGAATTAATAAAACACTGATTTAAAATGAGTCTATGACAAGTGGGACCCACTGGTCAGGTTTGACCTGGTCAGCCGTCCTGTTGACTCCTGACGTCACCATTACGTCATGCTGACGTCAGCCTGCACTGTTCTGGATAATGTTGATTTTAATAAATAGAAATAATTCAGAAATCATTTAAAAACTTTGAAAAAATCATATCTTTTAATCCGTAGCTCAGATGAAAAAGTTTTATACATGAAAGTTGATCAGAAAAATCCCACGAATCTAACCGTGCTACCTGTTTCCATGTCAGGACCCTCTATGTAGGTGAACCCGCACTTTTTCGCCTGTTTCCGGTAGATGAATAGTGTATAACTACCAACTATTAATTCCAACTTTAATCCTAAAATAGCTAAAATGGTTTAGACATGATTTTAGGCAACCCTGCACTGCATCCTAGCTGTCACATGTCTCTAACACCGCAAACCTGGAACATTCCCCCCCTCCGGTCATCTATCCGACATTTGTCCGGAACCGGGAAAACTTTCCCGGATGGGTTACCCCTTTCTCGGTATCGTGTAACACTGCGTTAGGACACACCCGGCACTGCGTATCGCCATGTCATACTTTGTGTTACGATTGTCTGCTTTATATTTATTGTTTCTTCCCCCTCTTCTCTCCGGTAGCCTCCGAGACTGACGGTGCTGCCGGGTACGACTACGCCGTTGACGACCAGCCTTTTGTCGCAGAGCAGCAAGGCAAGCAAACCCCCTTGAGCATTCCGATATCGCCCATTTCCTTCCCTCTTATTCTTGCATTAGATTTTTGCTACTGTATTAGTTAGCTCCTATTCTGATGCATAGCCTGTTTTTGATAAACTGCTACAATACCTGCAATCATATCAATTGTTTAGTATAGGTTGATCAGTGAATCCCCAGTGACCCCTTAGTCCCAGTTGCCCCTGCTTCTTCATCGACGGCTCGACGACCCGAAGACCCGAAGACTCGGTCAACCGACCGACGAGCCAGACCCCTCACATCACCGGACACCCCTTAAGTATGGCACTGCAGAGCTACTATCGAGTGCCGAGGGTGATACCTCACTTAGCACTCCCGATGTTAATTCTGTAGCGTAGCTAATCGATCGTGGGTATCGAGGGTGATTCCTCCTTCCCATTTATCGATAGCGACTCTTGTCATACACATACCTCGAGTGGGATCCATCGAGGGTGATTCCTCGGGTATCCACTTGGTGTATAAACACACAGTTACTTCAACTTGACCTTGTTTACATGTGAAAGATGGGACTGGAGGGACAGGCGGTACCACCCTGGTTGAGGTGGACCTGAGTTCCCGACAGTCTTGAGACGGGTCGGCCCCAAGGGTACCCGTGTGTGAGATATGGTGGGATGCGCCGGTAAGGCATCCGGGTTATGTTGAGGCGTGGACGGGCAGGAGAGGCCCTTGCAACACATCCTCGAGACGGGGTGACGAGACCGCACTTTGAGGGTCGCGCTTGCCCCGCATTAATAAAATGCTAATGGGTTGGGTATTTGATCTGAGTTGGGTCGTTGGCCTTTTTACGCACCAAACCATCACGTGGGAAAGTTATGGGCACTCAGCGTCGTTGTATCAGCCGAAGCTCTTCGGACGTCAGCAATGGAGCGGCGCGCGCCCGAGTGGTCCGTGACGGCATCACACTTGTTACTAAGGGGTGCTAGGACTGACCTCGGCCGCCCTCGCATTGTGCAGGTGTGCAAAGGGTGATTGGGCCCATGACCCCTGCACGCACAGGATTTAGACCGGCGGGCTGGCCTCTTCGTTGAGCCTAGGTGGGGCGACGACGTGTTGCTATCCCGAGGCCGGGCATGACCCAGGAAAGTGTGTCCGGCCGGAGGTGATCAGGCGTGTTGGAAATGCGGTGCACCCCTGCAGGGATGAATAATCTATTCGAATAGCCGTGTCCACGGTAACAGGACGACTTGGAGTTGTACCTTGACCTTATACAACTATAACTGTGATTTAATTTGAAATGAATTGTGGCTCCGGGATTGCTTCCTCGCAGGGAGTTGAGGAAGGATCTCTGGGCGTGGTTACTTAATAAAATTGCTACAACAATATGACTATCTATGAGATACCAGTCTACTCTCTTCTAATGCTGCAAGATGCGGAAGATGCTAGTCTTCGATAGGACTAGGCCTTCTCCCTATCCTTGCTTTCTGCAGTCAGTCCAGATATAACCCCTCCCCTTGATAATGATGCATATTTAGCATAGTTCTGATGTCAGCCTTGCGAGTACTTTGGATGAGTACTCACCGCTGCTTTGCATTCTTTTTTCCCCTCGATACGTTTACCGCGTTCAGACGATGGAGCCCAGGAGATGGAGTACGCCGGAGACGACCACTACACTACCGCTGGAGCCTACTACTACGTGGAGAGTGCCGACGCTCAGGAGTAGTTAGGAGGTTCCCAGGCAGGAGGCCTCGCCTCTTTCGATCCGCTGCTTATGTTTGTGCTAGCCTTCTTAAGGCAAAACTTGTCTAACTTATTTCTGTACTCAGATATTATTTGCTTCTGCTGACTCGTGCTTGTCGAGCTTTGTATTCGAGCCCTCGAGGCCCCTGGCTTGTAATATGAAGCTGTATCACTTTAATTTGTGTCTTTTGTTGCGTTGTGATATCAATCAGTGAGTCCCTAATCTTGGTCGTACGCATTGTGTGCATGATTAGCGTACGGTCGAAGTTGGGGGCGTCACAAGTTGGTATCAGAGCCAACAGCCTGTAGGTAGCCCCCTTTCCAACTCCTTGGCCGAAGTTGAGTCTAGTCATTGAAAAAACTTTACTAACATAAGTTGTGTGGCTTACGGGCCAACATCTTAATCGGGTGGTATTAGGATCTTTTATTCCTCGTCTATACTCTGGGTTCTGATCTCTCTTCTCCTTCAGGTTAAAGATTTTATTAACTCTGACTCTAGGTTCTTGTAACTACTTTCTCCCGGAGAGCCCTCATTCTGGAAGATCACCTGCGTCGTCAGAAGATTTTGAAGATAACCTTTGTTGTTTTCCCGAGACCCTTGTGCTCATCGCCTTTGCAATTCCTTACCACCGATATATCCCTATGGATATCTGCATACACTTGTCATTCTCCCGATCATTCTCTGTTACTCTTGTTATTACGAAATGGTCCGAGATACTCTCCGTTGTCCCGAGAATCCTTCGAGTCTACTGCCTTGCAGTTCTTTCCGCATGAAAAACCTTACGGTTAATTCCTCACATTTATCGAGGATCCGTTCAATCCAGTTGTTCATGTGTTTCACAAAATTCTTTGAAACGCTATTCGATCTTCCGTAATCCTCTATAGCCTTTTGCTCTTGACCTTTCTCACCTGCTTGCATTATGGTTAATTCCATATGTCTAGCAATATTAAGTAAATACTTTGTGGTTTTCATTTGATTTTATTGATTCAACCTATGGTGTGAATGCACGCAGTCATCAGTTGTTATCGTATATTATTCGTCTGGCTCAGACGTCTTTTCCAAACATGAGTTGGTTCCCGACAAATCAACCTTGATTGATTGCCCATCTAAGTCCTTTCAACTTATTTGTATTGATCGGAGCATCCGATTCTGATACACCAAACTGGAAATCCAAATTCCTTTGGTAATTAAGCATCGAAGTATTGGATGTTCTATAATCTGATGCCTTGCATTCTTTCTCCCTCTGACTGAGTACCGATACTCACATCAGGTCCTTAGTGGACCGCCAGACCCATTGTTGGGTTATTATCCGATAACACCTTTCACATTCAAAATTCTTGTGATGATTTTCCCCTGATACATGATGCTATTGGTAAATTGTGTCTTCTCCCTCTGGTAAGTTGTATCCTATGGTGTTGTCAGCCATGCTCTGTTGTCGAGCACGTGTTAAATACTCTTGAAGTTTGTGGTATATGTTCCTAAGACGCCTCGATGGGTTGAACCTATGCCTTCCTTAATTCGTGTGAACTCAAGAGTTTTCACGAGTCCTACTCTTCTGGTGTTTTGCCGAATAATCTTTCAAAGCTATAACCTGATTTGATACTTTACAACCGTGGTTTCGACCATGACTGTTCTTCTTTGATCCCATTTTTAGACTAGTTTAAGCACTTGTCTTCTGCGGATCAATACGTCGGTCCAAGCCTTAATTCTGATCTACCTCCGAGTATTACCCCTGGTATCTCGAGAAAATCATGGAGATACATAGCTTCTTATGAGCTCCTCGTCAACTATGATATTTCACTGATTCCAGTTTCCTCGTGTTCTAAATTGTTGGACACTCAAGGACACCGATAATTGAATCGAGTCCGCATTGCGATTCAACAACTCTTAGTAATCTCCTTTGCTTATGAGTTTGTGCTCGATCATGTCTTTCCAAGCTGTTTGGCTACATCATCATCGTCATGCTAAGGCTTGACCATGCTATTTATATCCTTCATCCCCGGAACACAATTCCAACAGTGCTCTAAGCTTACATCGAGTTTTCAACGTCATGTTGGTTGTCTTGAAAGGCAATTTCGATGCTGAGCTAACACTCCAATCTGTGGTTCCGACAACTTTTCACTGCACCATTCTTTGCTTGATGTCGTCGCTGATCGATTACATCTTCATGAGACTTCTCAACAAATGTGTCGTGATCCTCATCAGCATTCTGGGCTCTTCCAGGATACCAATTAAATTCATGATGAGGGTATCATCCTTGCCCGTGGTAATTAGTGTTGTCGTTGGCGACATCCTTGCCATCACCTTACTTCTTTGTTCCCGTGTTGTTTCTAACCGGAATACTGACAAATGGAATGTGACGTGCAAATTCAATACTTATGGCATACCAACTCTATCACCCTAGAGTTAATGAACAATAGTCCATTCTTAGTGTGTTGGCTGTTGGGTCAACATTTTAACGTTGGTCATACTACTTAGTCCGAATTTTGGTTGCACCTTTCGGTTAATGTTTATTGGTGGATGTTTCCCTCGGGTATACCTCAATATATCATCTGGTTTCGCCAATGCTATCACTTTGTTCTACTATCACTTTGTTTACTCAATCGTGGAAATCCATCTTGGTGGAAGTCTCGACGAATTGTTGCTGAGCCCCTCAGACACATCCTCTTCTTCTTCGTTGTTCATGATGGACATTTAAATTAGTGTTGGAAACCTTGAAAGCATTATCTTTGTGCCTAGTTCATGAAGAATATGTTTGATAAAAGAAGTGGTTTTCTATAAGTTCACCTGCATTTTGCCACCGTGCTAGCCTTCTTAAGGCAAAACTTGTCTAACTTATGTCTGTACTCAGATATTATTTGCTTCTGCTGACTCGTGCTTGTCGAGCTTTGTATTTGAGCCCTCGAGCCCCTCGCTTGTAATATGAAGCTGTATGACTTTAATTTGTGTCTTTTATTGCGTTGTGATATCAATCAGTGAGTCCCTAATCTTGGTCATACTCATTGTGTGAATGATTAGCGTACGGTCGAAGTTGGGGGCGTCACACAGGTGACATGGGGAGTAGGCCTTTCTTGGAGTTCTCCATGTTGAACCTTTTCAACACCTTGTCGATGTACATGCTTTGGCTAAGCGCTATCAAGCGTTTTGATCTATCCCTATAGATCCTGATGCCCAATACGTATGCCGCTTCACCTAAATCCTTCATTGAAAAACTCTTCTTCAATGAGTCTTTTATTTCGCTAAGAAAATTCACGTCATTTCCAATCAACAATATGTCATCCGCATACAAGATTAGAAATGCTTTTGCGCTCCCACTAAACTTCTTGTAAACACAAGATTCTTCGTCATTCCTGATGAAGCCCAACTGTTTGATCACTTCATCAAAATGAATGTTCCAGCTCCTTGCTGCTTGCCTCAGACCATAAATGGCCTTCTGAAGTTTGCATACCTTTCCAGCATCCTTATGAATGACAAAACCTTCAGGCTGTAACATGTATACATCTTCTTTGATATTTCCATTTAGGAAAGCCGTTTTGACGTCCATCTGCCATATTTCATAATCAAAATAAGCAGCAATTGCTAGTAATATCCGAACAGACCTAAGCATAGCTACGGGCGAGAAAGTCTCGTCGTAGTCCTCTCCTGGAACTTGCGTGAACCCTTTCGCGACAAGTCTAGCTTTGTGGATTGTAATGTTACCATCCGCGTCTGTCTTTCTTTTGAAAATCCATTCACAACCAATGGGCTTTACGCCTTCTGGAAGTTCTTCCCAGTTACGAACTTGGTTTTCGTACATGGATTCCATTTCGGATTTCATGGCTTTGTGCCATTCCCTTGAGCTGGGCGCCGCCATTGTTTCCTTGTAGTGCGCAGGTTCATCGTCTTCAAGAATGAAGTTTTCGTTATGAAACCACTCAGGTGGCTGGACAGCCCTACCTGATCTGCGCGGTTCAGTTTCAACCCTGTCTGAAGTTTCCGCATCATATGCGACGACTTCCAGTTCGGTTGTATGGATAATTTGTGGAATTTCTTCCGGTTCCTTAGCCATATCAACGGTCGCTGAAGATTCACTAATCTCATTAAGTTGTACTGTCCTCCCACTTACTTCTTTAGCGAGAAACTCTTTCTCGAGAAAGACTCCATTTCTAGCGACAAACACTTTGTGCTCGGAGGAAAGATAGAAGGAATACCCAATGGTCTCATTGGGATAACCTACAAAGTAGCATTTGTCTGCTTTGGGATCGAGTTTGGTTGGCTGTAAACATTTTACGTATGCCTCACAACCCCAAATATTGAGATGCAACACAATGGGTTTCTTCCCATACCATAATTCAAATGGCGTCATCTCAACAGACTTAGACGGTGCTCTGTTTAATGTATAAGCGGCAGTGAGTAGTGCGTGACCCCAAAAAGATATTGGAAGATCTGTAAGAGACATCATCGACCTTACCATGTCTAACAGGGTTCGGTTACGTCGTTCCGACACTCCGTTTCGCTGTGGAGTTCCGGGAGGCGTAAGCTGTGAAACGATTCCACGGTCACTCAGATGTTGGCTAAACTCATGATTAAGATATTTGCCCCCACGATCTGATCGCAGAAACTTAATCCTTTTGTTACGATGATTTTCTACCTCATTCTGATATTCTTTGAACTTTTCAAAGGTTTCCGACTTATGCTTCATCAAGTAGATATAGCCATACCGACTTAAATCATCAGTAAAAGTCACAAAGTAAAAATACCCACCTCGTGCGGCCGTGTTCATTGGACCACATACATCACTATGTATTATTTCCAATAATTCACCCGCCCGTTCAGGATGACCCATGAACGGCGTCTTGGTCATTTTCCCCATCAAGCAAGCCTCACATGTGTCAAATGATTCAAAATCAAAGGACGGTAAAACTCCATCTTTATGGAGTCTTTGCATGCGTTTCTTTCCGATGTCGCCAAGACGACAATGCCACAAGTAAGTGGTGGTGGTATCAGCCTTCTTAAGGCGTTTAGCATTCATGTTAAATACATTATTTTCACATTCAAGATTTAGTATGAAAAGGCCCCCAACAATGGGTGCAAATCCATAAAACATATCCTTACAATAAAGTGAACAACCATTGTTCTCAGACTTGTAGGAGTACCCATCGTGCACTAAACATGATCCAGAGATAATGTTTCTACACAATGTCGGAACAAAATAACAGTTACTTAGTTCTAAGGTAAATCCTGAAGGGAGACGTAGAGGCATAATGCCGACGGCTTGAGCGGTGATCCCAGCACCGTTCCCGACGCGCATCACCACTTCATTCTTTGCCAGTTTGCGCACCTCCTGAAGCCCCTGTATCGAGTTGCAAATGTGAGCAACCGATCCGGTATCAAAGACCCAAGACTTAGAATTTTCGCTAGCAAGCAAAACGCCAATGACATTAACTTGTATAACAGTTATACCTTTCTTCTTATCAGCCAGGTACTTCTTGCAGTTTCTCTTCCAGTGTCCTGTGCCTTTGCAGTAGAAGCACTCAGTTTCAGCCTTGGCTCCGCCCTTAGAGCTGCTTTGGGAGCCGGTCTTACCGGCGCCCTTGCCCTTCTTGGACTTGCCTTTCTTTTTGAAACTGGCGGTTTTATTCATAAACAACACTTGCTTGTGATTTTTCCGCAGTCCTCCTTCAGCAGTTTTCAGCATGGCAAGCACCTGATTAGGTGTTTTGTCCATCCCATTCATGTTGTAGTTCATGATAAAACCGTCGTAAGACGGGGGGAGTGAACCGAGCAACATGTCCATAACATGCTCTGGCGGAAGTGGAAATTCCAGGGTTTTAAGCCTTTCGGCGTAGCCAATCATATTGACTACGTGCTCGCCAACTGAACTGCCCTCAGCCATCTTGTTCTCCGTCAACATCTTCATGATATCAAAACGTTCAGACCGTGCATTAAACTTGTACAGAGCATCCAGTTCCTTGATCATATCAAAGGAGTTATGGAATTCAAAACATTTTTGAAGCTCTGAACTCATGCAAGACAGCATGAGGCACTGTACTAAGTTGAAATCATCATCCTTAGTGCCCCAGACATTTTGTTCATCTGCCGGGGCGGTTGCCGCCGGCTTAGGTGGAAGAGGTCCGTCAAGCACGTACACTTTCTTAGCACTCCTGAGGACAATCCTCAGGGTACGGACCCAGTCCGCATAGTTGTTTCCATTTGCAGCTAACTTCTCTTTCTCTAACATTGGGCCTAAGTTGAACGATGCGTTGCGAGCCATGTGATCTACAACGGTAAACACAAAATTCACTTTAGACTTTGTTCATAATTAATTTTGCACTAGTGAATAAACAAATTTATTCTAAGGTGCACTCCCACTCAAATCAATATCTCTCATAATTGATTGTGAGTGATTCAAGATCCATATTTCAATTCAACACCATTGTTCGAGATGAACAGTGATGCACGAACTTTAATTGGTAGGCAAACATGCCAATCACATATCCATGTGACTCTTGTTCATCTTTCGATGCATGTGTTCCGAGCTCAGGACGATCCTGCCATGAACGTCAAGATAACCAAGTGATCTTGCCGCGAGGTCTGACCTCACCTGCCTTACACCCGTACAATCGTTCGTACCCATGTAGATCATGGCGCACCTCGAAAGGAAGGATGCTGTGACGGTGCTACACTTGGGAGAACACTAACTACTTGATATTTTTGTGAGAGATCACCCTAATAAAAAGCGACTACCGCGCAATCAAAAAGGGTGCATCATAAGGGATAAACATCTCAGGCAATTCATAATAGCATGATATGTTATAGCCCTTTCTGACGGGGAATTCCTTCATTTCTTCGTCTTCGACATTCGCGTCGGTGTTCACCTTCGCGAAGACTGCCACCACCTTGTCGATGCACCAGATAATATTGCTATCTCTATAGCTAATAAAATAAGTGCATTACATAAGGTTGACACGCAGGTCATTAAAGAGACAATCATATGGCTCCAGCCATCATGCCGAATCATGACTCGCAGCTCATGTTAATTTACATTATATAGTCATCTCATACATAATCAAATTGAATATGAGCATTGCTATACCACATCTCATGCACATCCTGCAAAACCAAGTTAGATGCCTCTAATCGGTTCATGCAAAATTTTATTTTACGTTGCTTCTAAGGTTTTGACTTAAACCGCAGCTACCAACGTTCATCATCAAGTATGATTATTCAAGTTGCTAGATTAACTTTCCAGGGTGTATGAAACACGAGATAATAAAATCTCGAGCCCATACTAAACTTCGTCATATGCATGACCCCCGTGCAGATCACATCTGCATTGCCGTATCGTCTGCGAAACATCCATCTTTCTCAACTATGGTGGAACCCAAAGACACTGAAGCACTTCGTTGATCTGTCAATTAGCATACTCAGGAGCACCATGAAAGGATCGCGGATTGCCAGAACTTTGTCAGATTCCACCATGCCGTCAAGATCAGGACTATGCAAATTCACGGGAAGCAACAAGAAAATCGGGTAATAGATTTCATCTACTACCCGCACAAATAATTTTCAGCAATAGATCTTATCTACTACAAAATTATACTATGCAATACCCATACATCTCATGTATTCTAGATCGTAACCTGCATCTACGCATAGCCTGGCTCTTGATGCCACTGTTGGGGAACGCGACAGAAAACAAAAAATTTCGGTACTGCGAGCACGCCCAGGATCACTATGGAGATGCATACAAGGTTTGATCTGATCCGTACCGACTCGTAGCGCAGCGGAAGTAGAGTCGATGAAGATCGGTGGTGCAGATCCCCGTAGCTAGGATTTACAACCTCCCAACCGTGAGGATGTTCTCCCTCGTCGGACAGCCCTTCGGGAGGCGGTCGGACAGTCCCTCGGACAATGTCACGGACAGCCCTTCGGGAAGACCCTCGAAGCTCGAACGGAAACTCGGACAGCCCTTCGGGAGGACCCTCGAACAGCCCCTCGGGCAAAAGATCGAAACTACGACCTCTCTACAGGGTTGCACACATACGGTGTCAGCTATCCGGCAAGGCTTCGCCGTCCAGAACTAGTTCCTGCCGGAACCCAGACAGCCTTTCAGCTCTACGAAACTATTTCGCGGGGAGGGAGAGAGAAGGACAGATCATGCATGGCATTTGTATGTTGAGAAAGAGTGAGTGTGGAGAGTGCATCTCCACCTCTATTTATAGGAAAACTCAAGGGGTAGGGTGGGACTTGAAATACCCAAAAACCCCATGAAAGGAGTCCTTCACAAGGGCATAAAGGGAAAGCAAGTGGGGCAAGTGAGGCTCCATGGTGGATCCCACCTTGGCCGGCCACCCCTCCTAGGGCACCCCAAATGGGTGCCCTTATCCTTCCATGTCATCCCCTCAAGATATTTTGTGGAAGGTCAACTTCCAACCATAATCATAAATGCTATTTCACTATTCACGAAACCAATTTTTCGCGACTGATAAATCCGAAAATATTTCTATGGGTCTTAGAATAATTCCAGTACCCACTAAAACAATTCTGGACATGTTCCGAAATATTTTCAGATCAGTGATTTTTATCTGTGAAAAGCAACCAAAGCGGTTCTGGCAGTCCGGAACATTTCCGGTTTTTGTCTCCGAAAAATCTCAGAAGTTACCGGAACAATTCTGGTACCCTCCAATAATTTCCAGGCATATGTCGAAACCAATTTGACTTAATGGTATACTCCGAAACAACTTTTCGGTTTTACCGAAACTCTTCCGGTGTTCTCTCTTTGAAACTCTTCCGTTGTCCCCGAAACTTTTCCGGTGATTTTCTTTCAGACTCCCTGTCTAGTATTCAATAGATAGATGACCCTTAAGCGTGTGACCCTATAGGTTCGGTGAAGTATAGACATGAGGGGAACACTTTCCGATCAATGATCAACATCGGAGCCGTGGACACCCATATTGACCCCTATACCCACACGAATAAATATTCGAGTGAACCATTAGTTTGCCGTGTGCTATTCCTGTTGCTTCGCGATATGATACAAACACCCGAGGTGAGACTTGTCAGCATCCCCATGGATCAACAACTTGTCCACTATGCCAGTTACCTCGTTACCGGTTTTGTTCTCCTTACTCGTTTCCGTGTTTCGGCATCCCTGTGATCAAATCACATTGTGTCTGGCCAGACGATGATGGATACCGTAACACCGAGACGGCCCAAGAATATCTCTCCATCGTCGGAGGAGCAAATCCCAATCTTGAGCTACCAAGTTACTTGTCATATTTTTCCGTGAACCCATAAGCCGCCGTAATAGCCACCCTTGTACAGGTCACGTTTAACAAACCCCAAAGTTCACGAAGCAAGTACGAAGGAACTCGATACTCTCATGGTCTAAGGAATTATGCAAACGTTAACTATCTCTGTGTTATTAACCATTAACTTGTGATGAATGTATCTCATAGCATAACATCAATTCGGGTCGATTCAACACAAGTGTTCTACCAACAATGTGCCCTCAAAATTGCTGGCATAGACATGCCCATGATCAGGAAAACAGGATCATCATGCAATACTTGAGCTAGTCTTAGAGGCATGACTAGGAATACTTTTTACCGTTTATTGTACCACACGTGCACATGAGTTTCCCTCCGAGCCTCGTCGATGTTGTAGACTCGAGAATCATTGCAGTTATAGCATGGATCATAAACATTTATTACAAACCAGGAGATACAAAGTAACTGTTATTACTGCCTCTAGGGCATATCTCCTACAAAGACACCAATCAAAATTCGCATTCTTTTTAATTTTGGACTTGTGCATTCAAAATGTTGAGGTTTGTATATGTTTCAACTGGCAAGTTACAAAATAATGATTGTTTGACCCCAAACGTTTCGATGATTCATTGAACTTTTTAAATAATTTGGCATCTCCCAAAGGATCAAGCTTTAGTTGATGATAAAAGACATGAGTTCAGTGATGCAAAATAGCCAAAACATTGTTTTTTGCCACAACTTGAATTTTTTCTACAACTTTTGAACTTGAATTTGTTCTACAACTTATGAACATTGCTTATCTGAGCCTAATACAAAAGGATAAGAGCAGTTTTAACATGGTCCATCACAGGAAATAGAGCAAAGGAAGTACTAGTGCTCGGGCATGGCCGGCGGCCATGGGGAGGGGCCGGGCACGACGAGGTAGGGGCGGCCGAACAGAGAAGGGGGAAGGAGGCGGAGGCTCACCATGGGAGGAGTGGGTGCAGCAAGGGCTCGTCGGCGGGCAGCAGGGGGCGGGCCGACGTCGAGGTCTGGCGGCGAGGAGCGGCGACGGAGACGAGCAGCCTGGCGGTGTGGACGGCGACGTCGAGGGCGCGAGCGGGGCAGCCTAGCGGCGTCGTCGAGCGGGCATGAAGACGGAGTGATTTGGGGAGGAAGAAGCAGGGCTTAAATAGCCCGGGACCTGTAGTCCCGGTTGGATCCACCAACTGGGAATAAAGGCCCATCTTTTCGGCGGCCCAAATTCCGCGCGGGAAGGGACCTTTAGTCCCGGTTGGTAGGACCAACCGGGACTAAAGGTGTATTTTCTCTTTTTTGTTTTGTTTTGTTTTTCTAATTTCTGTTTTTAGATTTGGAATAACTGTTAGAATATTTATAGTTTTTTAATGAATATTTTTGCTTTAGGTCAAAACAATTACAAACTTTCTGTTAGTGCCAGTAGTTTTCAAATTTAAATAGTTTAAATTTGAAAATTGTGTGAAACGGTAATTTGTGAATAACTTTAGTTTAAAAATAGATTTTTGAGTGATTGTTTTTACTGTTGTTTAATATTAGTATGTTTTATCATTATGTTAAAGTTGGTAATTTTTAGGATAATTGAAATAGGTGTTTTAATCAAAACCAGATTCTGTTTAACTCTTTTAGTTTTATACCTTCATTTGTTTTAATCAAAATCACCCAAATGAACTCCAGACTTTTTGTGCATTCAATATGCACCATTCTAAGCCACTTCTTCAAATTTCAACTCTATCTAACTTCATTTGCTATTTTTCATGCATTTAATGATTTTTTGAGCTAAATGACCCTGAAATTAAAAAGCACTACAAATGAAATCTAAAAAGGTTGAAACTTGGCATGGTATCATCATTTCACCCACATAGCATGTGTTAAAAAGTTGAGAGGGTTACAGCAAAAACTGGATGCACTTCATGTACAAACTGGACCATCTCCTTCGAAGTATGAGGGTTTCGGACGAAAACACATCTGTTACAAAGGCATTTCATTTTTTTAAACTTGTTTCAATTCCAGACTTTTTGTGCATTCAATATGCACCATTCTAAGCCACATATTCAAATTTCACCCCTTTCTAACTTCATTTGCTATTTTTCATGCATTTAATGATTTTTTTGAGCTAAACGACCCTGAAATTAAAAAGCACCACAAATGAACTCTGAAAAGGTTCAAACTTGGCATGGTATCATCATTTCACCCACATAGCATGTGCTAAAAAGTTGAGAGGGTTACAACAAAAACTGGATGCACTTCGTGTACAAAACTGGACCATCTCGGCTACTCACTAGAGAAGAAAAGTGATGACAGTGTAGCCAATCACATCCCAGAGTGGGATCTTGGGGTATAAAATTTTTTCTTCGCGTGTGTCACTTGATTATTGCGCCGTAACCATGGACAATCTTCATCATTGAACAGGATGCTTGGGCCAGTCTTCACTGCGAAGGGAGGAATTTCATCAAACTTTTCATAATCTTGTGACATGTCTATCCTGTCCTCTGATGTCTACTACGCAACCTTCTTCTTGTAGACTCGTGTTGGGCCTCCAAGCGCAGAGTTTTGTAGGACAGTAGCAAATTTCCCTCAAGTGGATGACCTAAGATTATCAATCCGTGGGAGGCGTAGGATGAAGATGGTCTCTCTCAAACAACCCTGCAACCAAATAACAAAGAGTCTCTTGTGTCCCCAACACACCCAATACAATGGTAAATTGTATAGGTGCACTAGTTCGGCGAAGAGATGGCGATACAAGTGTAATATGGATGGTAGATATAGGTTTTTGTAATCTGAAAATATAAAAACAGCAAGGTAACTAATGATAAAAGTGAGCACAAACGGTATTGCAATGCTTAGAAACAAGGCCTAGGGTTCATACTTTCACTAGTGCAAGTTCTCTCAACAGTACTAACATAGTTGAATCATATGTAAATCCCTCACGTGCGACAAAGAGTTCACTCCAAAGTCACAAATAGCGGAGAACAAACGAAGAAATTATTGTAGGGTACGAAACCACCTCAAAGTTATCTTTTCCGATCAATCGTATGAGCTATCCCTATAAGTGTCACAAACAGCCCTAGAGTTCGTACTAAAATAACACCTTAAGATACACATCAACCAAAACCCTAATGTCACCTAGATACTCCAATGTCACCACGAGTACCCATGGGCTTGATTATTCGATATGCATCACACAATTTCAGATTCATCATATTCAATCCAACACAAAGAACTTCAAAGAGTGCCCCAAAGTTTCTACCGGAGAGTCAAGACGAAAACATGTGCCAACCCCTATGCATAGGTTCCCAAGGTCACGGAACCCGCAAGTTGATCACCAAAACATAAATCAAGTGGATCAATAGAACATCCCATTGTCACCACGAATATCCCATCGCAAGACATACATCAAGTGTTCTCAAATCCTTAAAGACTCAATCCGATTAGGAAACTTTAAAGGGAAAACTCAATTCATCACAAGAAGATAGAGAGGGGAAAACTCCATATGATTCATCTATATCAATAAAGCTCGCGATACATCAAGATCGTGCCATCTCAAGAACACGAGAGAGAGAGAGAGATCAAACACATAGCTACTGGTACATACCCTCAGCCCCGAGGGTGAACTACTCCCTCCTCGTCATGGAGACCGCCGGGATGATGAAGATAGACTCCGGTGATCGTTTCCCCCTCCGGCAGGGTGCCGGAACGAACTCCCGATTGGTTTTTCGTGGCTCTGGAGGCTTGCGGCGGCGGAACTCCCGATCTAGGTTTCTTTTTGGCGGTTTGGGTATTTATAGGAGTATATGGCGTTGGTCTCACGTCCAGAAGGTTCCCGAGGAGGTCACAAGCCAGGGGGGCGCGCCCTAGGGGGGCGCCCCCCACCCTTGTGGCTTCCTCGGCCTTCCTCTCTGGTGACTTTTCGCTCCAGTATTTTTTATATTTTCCAAAAATATTCTCCGTAAATTTTCAGCTCATTCTGAGAACTTTTATTTCTGCACAAAAACAACACCACGGTAGTTCTGCTGAAAACAGCGTCAGTCCGGGTTAGTTCTAATCAAATCATACCAAAATCATATAAAATTATTGTAAACATGGCATGAATACTTCAGAAATTATAGATACATTGGAGACGTATCAGCATCCCCGAGCTTAATTCCTGCTCGTCCTCGAGTTGGTAAATGATAAAAGAAATAATTTATGAAGTGTGAATGCTACCTAACATATTCATCATATTCTTTTCTTCTTTGTATAGCATGGACATTTGGACTTGTAAATGATTCAAAGCAATAGTCTAGTTTTAACATAATGACTTCAATACCCAAGCATGTCAACTAGCAACCATGTCTTTCAAAATATCAGCACTAAAGAAAGTTATCCCTAGCCCATCATGCTCAATCATTGATCCATTCATGAAACACACTCAAATATAAGCTATGCCCAATGCTCAAGTACGATCATAGTGCCCCCTAGTTGGTGCTTATAAGAGAAGATGGAGACGCAAAGCAAATATAAAAATTGCATAAAGTAAATAGATAGGCCCTTCGTAGAGGGAAGTAGGGATTTGTAGAGGTGCCAGAGCTCAAGGTTTAAATTGAGAGAGAAAAATATTTTGAGTGGCATGCTTTTCCTGTCAACAAAAACGACAAAGTAGCTCACAATACTTTCCATGCTAGATACATTATAGGCGGTTCCCAAACAGAATGGTAAAGTTTTTACTCCCCCTCCACCAATCAATCACACTCCACGGCGAGCCGAATCCACGGGTACTGTCCATGCAAACAACAATCCTGGGGGAGTTTTGTTTCATTATATTTTGATTTTATTTTTGAGCATGGAACTGGGCATCCCGAATACCAGCCACTTTCTCGTGAATGATAGTGAATCAACACATATCGTGAGAATAACCCACCTAGCATGGAAAAATATTGGATACTCCCCACCGTTTCATGAGCGATACGGGCACGCAAAAGAGAAAATTTATTTTGAAAATTTAGAGATGGCACATACAAATTTGCTTGGAACGGCATGGAAATACCGCATATAGGTAGGTATGGTGGACTCATAAGGCAAAACTTGGTTTAAGGATTTTGGATGCACAAGTAGTATTTCTACTTAGTACAAATGGAGGCTAGCAAAGAGATTGGGAAGCAAGCAAGCCAAGAAACGAAAATTCACATAAGTGAGCATTGAACATAACTAACACCGAATAATGCACCACAAGTAGAGTGTAACTTCATTGCATAACTATTGACTTTCGTACTTGCATTGGGAATCACAAACCTTAACACCAATATTCCTACTAAAGCATAATTACTCACTAACATGACTCACATATTACTATCATCATGTTTCAAAACTATTACAAAGAATCAAATTTAATTTGTCCCATGATCTTCATGAAAGTTTTTATTATATCCTCCTTGTATATCTATCACTTTGGGACTAGTTTCATATATTGCCATTGATTTTTTGACAAGCTCAAACAATTTTAAATGAAGCACATGAGCATAAAGATTTCATCCCTCAAAAAGGTATAAGTGAAGCATGAGAGGAAATGACAAGCTACTCTCAAAAGATATAAGTAAAGATCAATGAGTAGTCAAACAATTAAGTAGCTATGTGAGGACTCTCTCTCTCTCTCAATAAATATTTTCAGATCTGAGTATTTTATTCAAACAGCAAACTAAACAAAAATAGAACTCCAAGAATAGCACGCATCATGTGAACGAATAAAAAATTTAGGCTCAACATAGGCTAACCGATAATTGTTGATGAAAAGAGGTGGGATGCGTAGCATCCCCAAGCTTAGATGCTTGAGACTTCTTGAAATATTTACTTGGGGTGCCTTGGGCATCCCCAAGCTTGAGCTTTTGTATCTCGTTCAATCCTCTCATATCATGGTTTCACCTATTCTCAAAGACTTCATCCACACAAAACTCGAAAAGAACTCGTGAGATAGGTTAGTGCACATAATAATAAATCAACTCTTTATGTACTGCCAAGACAAGTTGCATAATAATTTTCAAACATTAGGTACTGTATACTATCATTTCCACAATTTATATCTACCAATATAGGCTATGGAAACTATAGGATAAGTAGATAACAAAACTATGACAGCAATCTGTCCAAACAGAACAGTCTGTAGGAATTTATGAAAACAGTGTACTTCTGTATCTCAAAAAATTATGAACATTTAGGACATGCTAAATAATTTATATGAAATCACTGTGTAAAAATTTCAGAAACTTTCCACATTCCAGTAAAATATGAAAATTAAAACACTACAGCCAAAGTTTCTGTTTTTACACAGCACTCATCAAAACATGCAATGCAAGCATCCTAAGGCAATTCTTGGAACTTTTTATTGAAAAACAAGATTATAAATAACTCCTAACATAGAACAACAAAATAATATGATGCTCCGAGCAAAACTGATATTATGTGACGAATAAAAATATAGCTCCAAGTAAGATATACCGATAGTGTTGAAGACGAAAGAGGGGATGCCTTCCGGGTCATCCCCAAGCTTAGGCACTTGAGTCTTCCTTGGATATTGCCTTGTGGGTGCCTTGGGCATCCCAAATCTTAGTTTCTTGTCACTCCTTATTCTCCTCATATCGGTGTCTCACCCAAAACTTGAAAACTTCAATCACACAAAACTTAACGGAACTTCGTGAGATGGGTTAGTATAATAAACAAAGATCATTCACTTAGGTACTGTCAAGACAAGATTCATAATTGTTTCCACATGATACCTACTGTATTATATTATTCCCATAATTTATACCACTAAATATAAGCTATGGGAACACTAAAACAAGCAAACTATGCATGCAAAACAGAATCTGTCAAAAACAGAACAGTCTGTGAAGGTCTGTAGTGTAACCATACTTCCCTGTCTCCAAACATTCTGAACAATTAGGAAAATCTAGGAAATTTGTATATCAAGTCTGTGTAAAAAATTCAGATCAAAATCACATTCCAGTGAATTTACAAAATTCCTGGACTGAGAGAAAAAGTTTCTGTTTTTGCACAGAATCAAGTCAACTATCATCCACACTATCCCAAAGGCTTTACTTGGCACTTTATTGAAAAAAAAAGCTATAAAATATGATTAATACAGTATCTTAATCATGTGAACACACAAAAACAGAAACTAAAAGTGTTGGGTTGTCTCCCAACAAGCGCTTTTCTTGAATGCCTTTTAGCTAGGCATGATGATTTCAATGATGCTCACATAGGAATAATAATTATAACATGCAAAAGAGCATCATGAATCTCATGACAAGCACATTTAAGTCTAACCCACTTCCTATGCATAGGGATTCTGTGAGCAAACAATTTATGGGAGCAAGAATCAACTAGCATAGGAAGGTAAAACAAGCATAACTTCAAAACTTTGAACACATAGAGAGGAAACTTGATATTATTGCAATATGTAGAAGCATAAGATCCTCTCTCATAATAATTTTCAGTAGCATCATGAAGTAATTTCACAATATAAACAGCACATAAAGCATTCTTTTCATGATTCATAAGCATAGAAATTTTACTACTCACCACATAAGCAAATTTATTCTCATCAATAGTAGTGGGAGCAAACTCAACAAAATAACTATCATGTGAAGCATAATCCAATTGAAAATTAAAATCATGATGACAAGTTTCATGGTTATCATTATTCTTTATAGCATACATGTCATCACAATAATCATCATAAATAGGAGGCATGCTTTCATCATAATAAATTTGCTCATCAAAACTTGGGGGACTAAACATATCATCTTCATCAAACATAGCATCCCCAAGCTTGTAGCTTTGCATATCATTAGCATCATGAATATTCAAGGAATTCATACTAACAACATTGCAATCATGATCATCACTCAAAATTTAGTGCCAAACATTTTAATAACTTCTTCTTCTAACACTTGAGCACAATTTTCCTTTCCATCATTTTCACGAAAGACATTAAAAAGATGAAGCATATGAGGCAACCTCAATTCCATTTTTTTGTAGTTTTCTTTTATAAAACCAAACTAGTGAAAAACAAGAAACTAAAAGATTCAATTGCAAGATCTAAAGATATACCTTCAAGCACTCACCTCCCCGTCAACGGCGCCAGAAAAGAGCTTGATGTCTACTACGTAACCTTCTTCTTGTAGACTCGTGTTGGGCCTCCAAGCGCAGAGTTTTGTAGGACAGTAGCAAATTTCCCTCAAGTGGATGACCTAAGGTTTATCAATCCGTGGGAGGCGTAGGATGAAGATGGTCTCTCTCAAACAACCCTGCAACCAAATAACAAAGAGTCTCTTGTGTCCCCAACACACCCAATACAATGGTAAATTGTATAGGTGCACTAGTTCGGCGAAGAGATGGCGATACAAGTGTAATATGGATGGTAGATATAGGTTTTTGTAATCTGAAAATATAAAAACAGCAAGGTAACTAATGATAAAAGTGAGCACAAACGGTATTGCAATGCTTAGAAACAAGGCCTAGGGTTCATACTTTCACTAGTGCAAGTTCTCTCAACAATACTAACATAGTTGAATCATATGTAAATCCCTCACGTGCGACAAAGAGTTCACTCCAAAGTCACAAATAGCGGAGAACAAACGAAGAAATTATTGTAGGGTACGAAACCACCTCAAAGTTATCTTTTCCGATCAATCGTATGAGCTATCCCTATAAATGTCACAAACAGCCCTAGAGTTCGTACTAAAATAACACCTTAAGATACACATCAACCAAAACCCTAATGTCACCTAGATACTCCAATGTCACCACGAGTACCCATGGGCTTGATTATTCGATATGCATCACACAATTTCAGATTCATCATATTCAATCCAACACAAAGAACTTCAAAGAGTTCCCCAAAGTTTCTACCGGAGAGTCAAGACGAAAACATGTGCCAACCCCTATGCATAGGTTCCCAAGGTCACGGAACCCACAAGTTGATCACCAAAACATAAATCAAGTGGATCAATAGAACATCCCATTGTCACCACGGATATCCCATCGCAAGACATACATCAAGTGTTCTCAAATCCTTAAAGACTCAATCCGATTAGGAAACTTTAAAGGGAAAACTCAATTCATCACAAGAAGATAGAGAGGGGAAAACTCCATATGATTCATCTATATCAATAAAGCTCGCGGTACATCAAGATCGTGCCATCTCAAGAACACGAGAGAGAGAGAGATCAAACACATAGCTACTGGTACATACCCTCAGCCCCGAGGGTGAACTACTCCCTCCTCGTCATGGAGACCGCCGGGATGATGAAGATGGACTCCGGTGATGGTTTCCCCCTCCGGCAGGGTGCCGGAACGGGCTCCCGATTGGTTTTTCGTGGCTCTGGAGGCTTGCGGCGGCGGAACTCCCGATCTAGGTTTCTTTTCGGTGGTTTGGGTATTTATAGGAGTATATGGCGTTGGTCTCACGTCCAGAAGGTTCCCGAGGAGGTCACAAGCCAGGGGGGCGCGCCCTAGGGGGGCGCCCCCCACCCTTGTGGCTTCCTCGGCCTTCCTCTCCGGTGACTTTTTGCTCCAGTATTTTTTATATTTTCCAAAAATATTCTCCGTAAATTTTCAGCTCATTCCGAGAACTTTTATTTCTGCACAAAAACAACACCACGGTAGTTCTGCTGAAAACAGCGTCAGTCCGGGTTAGTTCTTATCAAATCATACCAAAATCATATAAAATTATTGTAAACATGGCATGAATACTTCATAAATTATAGATACGTTGGAGACGTATCATCCTCCACTCCCACGATGTTTCTTTTCCCAGAAAGCACTATGTGGCGCTTTGGCTCATCGTATGATGTATCCGCTTTCTTATCTTTCCTTTTTCTTGGTTTGGTAGACATGTCCGTCACACACAAAACTTGCGCCACATCATTGGCTAGAATGAATGGTTGTCTGTGTGCCCAATATTGTTGAGATCCACTATTGTCATTCCGTACTGCGGGTCTACCATTACCCCTCCTCCAGTCAGATTGGCCCATTTGCACCGGAACAAAGGGACCTTCAAATCACCTCCATAGTCACGTTCCCATATCTCCTCTATGTAACCATAATATGTGTCCTTTTCCTTGCTGTTTGCCGCATCGTCAAAGCGGACACCACTGTTTTGGTTGGTGCTCTTTTTATCTTGGGCGATCGTGTAAAATGTATTCCCATTTATCTCGTACCCTTGGAAAGTCAATATAGTCGAAGATGGTCTCTTGGCCAACAAGTACAAGTCATCTTCAACATTGTTGTCATTCATGAGATGTGTTCGCAACCAACCGCCGAAAGCCTCAATGTGTGTACGTTGAATCCAGGGGTTAGACTTCTCCGGGTTCTTCGAGCGTATAATATCCATGTGTTTCTCGATATACGGGGTCACCAAGGTAGAATTCTGTAGAACTTTGTAGTGTGATTGCGCCCAAGAATACCCGTCCCTACATATTATTGATTTTGGTCCAAGCGTGCCTTTTCCACGCAGTTTCCCCTCATGCCGCGATTGAGGAACACCAATCGGCTTAATGTCAAGAATAAAGTCAACACAAAACTCAATAACCTCCTCTGTTTCATGGCCCTTGGAGATGCTTCCTTCTGGCCTAGCACGGTTACGCACATATTTCTTTAAGACTCCCATGAACCTGTCAAAGGGGAACATATTGTGTAGAAATACAGGACCTAGAATGGCAATCTCTTCGACTAGGTGAACTAGGATGTGCGTCATAATATTGAAGAAGGATGGTGGGAACACCAACTCGAAACTGACAAGACATTGGACCAAATCATTCTGTAAGCTTGGTAGGATTTCCGGATCGATTACCTTCTGAGAAATTGCATTGAGGAATGAACATAGCTTCACAATGGCTAATCGAACATTTTCTGGTAGAAGCCCCCTCAACGCAACCGGAAGCAATTGCGTCATGATCACGTGGCAGTCATGAGACTTTAGGTTTTGGAATTTTTTCTCTGCCATATTTATTATTCCCTTTATATTCGACGAGAAGCCAGACGGGACCTTCATACTGAGCAGGCATTCAAAGAAGATTTCCTTCTCTGCTTTGGTAAGAGCGTAGCTGGCAGGACCTTGATACTGCTTTGGATGCATGCCGTCGTTTTCGTGCACACGTTGCTGGTCCTCCCGTGCCTCTGGTGTATCTTTTGTCTTCCCATACACGCCCAGGAAGCCTAGCAGGTTCACGCAAAGATTCTTCGTCACGTGCATCACGTCGATTGCAGAGCGGATGTGACACCCTGGACTTGTGCTACAGTGATCATTGTAATTAAGCTACAGTAATGATCATGAACAGTGCCTAAGTATTTTTGCTAAATGAAGTTTGTCTAAGTTGGATTAAGTTGGATGCAAAATTCAATTCAAATTCCTATTCAAAATGCCTTAGGAATTGTGGTGATAAAATAAACCCTCAAATAATAAAAGTAAAATGTTCCAAAATTGTGGAATATTCCAAAACAAATCATGTTAAGGAAAACAACATCACCAAAATACTGGTGTGGACCCCACCTCCAATATCAGTAGCTAAATGCATTTTAATTGCATTTAAATCAATTGTGAAAATACAAGCAATTTATAAAAATTCTCAAAACTACTGTGGCCCTTTGAAATATTGCAACTAAATATTTCAGCCATGTCTCACATTTTTGTGTGGATAGTAAATGCCAAAATAAAACAAAAACCAGAAACTGAAAATGAAAAGGAAAAGAAAAGAAGAAAGAAAAGGAAAGAAAGGGCCCTGGCCAACTGGGCCGAACCGGCCCAGCCCACCCGGGTCACCTGCTCCCCCTCCGTGTCGCTCCTGCCATGGGTGAGCTCGCCCGCTCCGGCCGCAGCTAGCCACGGCGACGGGAGCAGGTGGCGAGGGGATAAGGGCGAGGCCGCCCCTCCCTCTGGCCTCTCTGGCCATTCCTCCCCCTCACTCCTGAGCTCGCTCGCTCGCTCTCCCCCTCCAGATCCGCCGCCGCCGTCGCCATGGCCGGCGGGTAGCCGTCGCTGTTGTCCCTCCCGAGCCCTGCTACGACGCCCCAGAGCTCTGCCTCGACCTCCTCTTCCCCCTCGTGCACGAGCCCGACGCCCCGAAGCTCTGCATCGCCGCCCCCGCGTCGTCTTCAACCTCGGGACAGGGAGCTCGTCGCCGGCGATTCGCTTCACCGAGACCTCCCCGAGCCCACTGTGAACGGCGCCCTCCACTGTGAGCTCCCCGACGTGCTTCCCCCTTCCCCTTTGCTCCTACGTCCGCCCGTATCTACCCACCGCCGTGTCCGAGCTTTGCCGTTCGCCATTGATGACGTCCTCACGCCGTGCGTGCTCCTGGCAGCTCGCGCGTGCTATAGTCGCGCTCTGGGCCGTCCCCTGCGTCGACCCCGTGCAAAAACCCGAGCGCTAGCCCCCTGGTTTGCCCCCTGCCATTGACGCCTGTGAGCTCGCCCGCCGCCGTCGATGCTGTGCTCGCTGCAGGCCGCCTCCACTCGTGCTAGGGCTAGAAATGCATGCGGTGCTCACCGGCCGTTCGAACGCGACCGGTCTCAGCCCCGGAGATGCCCCGTAGACGATTCCCGAGCTCGCCGGAGTTCGTGGACGCGTCGGGCGCTCGCCGGCGCGTCTCCGGCGGCCGGCGCCGACGTGGCACACCTGGGGCCCACCCCTGGGTCACTGCCAGTGGGGCCCCTGGCCCTAGTTGACTGGGTTGACCCAGTCAACTGGGCTGACTGGGTTGACCAGTCACTGACTGGTGGGACCCCATGTCCCTGTGCCAATGACAGGTGGGTCCCCCTGTCAGTTTTCTAATTAGCTAAATTAAGTTAATCGAAATAATTAGTTTAACCCTAAATAGACACTGACATGTGGGGCCCTCCCCTAATTAACTCTGTTTAGTTTAGCCTAATAAACTGAATTAGACCAGAGTCTATGACAGGTGGGGCCCACTGGTCAGGTTTGACCTGGCCAGCCCCCTGTTGACCTGCTGACGTCACCCTGATGTCATGCTGGCGTCACTGGCACTGTTCTGGATAATGTTTGAATTAATAAATAGATTAATTCCAGAAAATCAATAAAACTTTAGAAAATCATAGAAATTAATCTGTAAGTCAGATGAAAATAATTTATATATGAAAGTTGATCAGAAAAATACCACGAATCCAAATATGCCATCCATTCATCTATCACATGCCCCTAGCTATCTGAACATGCAACTTTTTGCCTGTTTCGGATAGGTGAATAGTGCATGTCTACCGATTAATACATCCAAATTAAATCCTGAAAATAACTAGTATGACTTAGACTTGATCTTAGGCAACCCTGCACTGCTTCTAACTGACACATGCCTATAGCACAGCCAACGTGGAACCTTTTCCCCTCCGATTCGTCTGTTCGAGAAAACAGCAGACCCGGGAAATATCGTCAGATATTCTCCCGCTTCGCCTAAGACGTGTAGTACCGCGTTAGTGCATGCCTAGCTAAGCATATTGCCATGTCATGCATCGTGTTGCATCTGTGTGCTTTATATTTATTGTTTCTTCCCCCTCTTCTCTTCGGTAGACCCCGAGGCTGACGGAGCTGCCGAGATCGACTACACCACTGACGTTCAGCCTTTTGCCGCAGAGCAGCAAGGCAAGCAAAACCCCCTTGAGCATTCCGATATCACCCACCTCTCTCTCTCTTATGCTTGCATTAGAATTTTGCTACTGTACTAGATAGCTCCTATTTTTATGCATAGCCTGATTTTGATGAACTGTTATCGCACTTGTTGTTATGTCAACTGCCTAGTTTAGGTGGACCAGTGAACCCCTGAGACCCCTTAGTCCCAGTTGCCCTGCTTTCATCGTCGACACCGAGGACTTGAAGACAGAAGACTCAGTCATTAAGACTGACAAGCCGTTACCGACACATCACTACACACCCCTTAGTAGGGCACTGCAGAGCTACTACCGAGTGCCGAGGGTGATACCTCACTTAGCACTCCCGGTGTTAATTCTGTGGCGTAGTTATCGGTTATGGGCATCGAGGGTGATTCCTCTTTCCCATTTGCTGGTAACGACTCTTGTCTTACTCTTACCTCGGATGGGATCCATCGAGGGTGATTCCTCGGATCTCCACTTGGAGTATAACCACACAGTTACTATGACCGGGTGACTGAGATATGTTAAAGACGGGTCGGCCCCAAGGGTACCCGCGAGAGATATTGGTGGGATGCGCCGCAAGGCATCCGGAGACTTGGTGGGGTGCGCCGGAAGGCACTCGAGTGTTCTTGGCGGGGCGACGGACTGCACTTTTGGTTCGAGCTTGCCCCGCACAATTAAAATTGCTAATGGGTTGAGTATTTAATCTGAGTTAGGTCGTTGGCCTAATACGCACTAAACACCACGCGGGGTAATCAGTATGGGCTGCTCGGCGGCGTACATTCTCCCGAAAGCTCTTCAGATGCCACATTTTTCGACTCGCGCCCGGGTGGTCTGGAACGCATGGCGCTTGTTACTAAGGCATGCTAGGACTGGTCCCGGCCGAGGGCGTAACGTGCAGGATGGCGAGGGCGATGGCCCAAGACCCCGAGCCATTAGGATGTAGACCGGCGTGCTGGCCTCTCTGATGAGCCTAGGTAGGACTACGTCGTGTCGATATGTCGAGGCCGGGTATGACCAGAAAATCGTATCCGGCCGTAGCTTATCGAGCGTATTGGGGAATGTGGTGCACCCCTGCAGGGAAGTAAACTATTCGAATAGCCGTGTCCACGGTAACAGGACGACTTGGAGTTGTGCTCTGACCTACTACAACTATAATCATAAACTAAATAAAATTGAATTATGGCTCCGAGATTGCTTCCTCGCAGGGAGTCGAGGAAGGATCTCTGGGCGTGTTACTTAATAAAATTTGCTACAACAATATGACTATATATATGAGATGCAGGTCTACTCTCTTCTAATGCTGCAAGATGCTGAAGATGCTAGTCTTCGATAGGACTAGGCCTTCTTCTCTATTCTGGCATTTCTGCAGTCTAGTCCAAAGATATAGCCGCATTCCTTTGATACTGGTGCATATCTAGTATAGATCTGATGTAAGTCTTGCGAGTACTTTGGATGAGTACTCACCGTTGCTTTGCTCCCCCTTTTCCCCTTGATACGATGCCGCGACCAGACGATGGTGTCCAGGAGCCGCAGGATCCAGCTTACCCGGTGGACGACTACAGTTACCCCGATGGAGGTTACTACTACCAGGATGGAGCCTACTACGACGTGGACTTCTCCGACGTTCAGGAGTAGTTAGGAGGTTCCCAGGCAGGAGGCCTCGCCTCTTTCGATCCGCTATCTTATGTTTGTGCTAGCCTTCTTAAGGCAAACTTGTCTAACTTTATGTCTGTACTCAGATATCGTTGCTTTCGCTGACTCGTGTTATGTCGAGCTTTATATTCGAGCCCTCGAGGCCCCTGGCTTGTAATATTAAGCTGTATGACTTTATATTTGTGTCTTTTGTCGTGTTGTGGTACTAATCAGTGAGTCCCTAATCTTGGCCGTACGCATTGCGTGATTGATTAGCGTACGGACGAGAATGGGGGCGTCACAAGTTGGTATCAGAGCCGACTGCCTGTAGGTAGCCCCCTTTCCAACTCCTTGGCCGAAGTTGAGTCTAGACAAAGAAAACTGTTTTACTAACTTGGTTCTGTGGGTTGCGGGCCCACATCGCCATCGGGTGGTATTAGGATCTTTTATTCCTCGTCTATGCTCTGGGTTCTGATCTCTCTTCTCCTTCGGGTTAAAGATTTTACTAAATCTAACATTAGGTTCTCGTGATCACATCCAACGGAGAATTGTTTCGTCGACAGTTGTTTGCTCTTGAAGTATGATACACGCACTGTCATTTGACATCCTTAATCTTCTTGTTACAGATGCGTCCCGCTAGGCAGATCGTCCGTCTGACCTATGCGCATGATACGACTGGGTTCCCGGCCATTCTGAACGGCCTCTTGAAGACACTGGGTTATCGTTGGTACCCCGAGTACACTGTTTACGAGGATTACCACGAGTTCAACCAGGAGCAGTATGAGGCTGAGATGGTTATCTAGGATAAGCATGATCGTACCAGAGATGGGCTGCACACCTTCCGTGGCATTGGAGTGACTGTTGAGATGGCAGTACAGGATGCTGCCTATGCTGCTATTGTTCGTCTCCGTGCAGCGAACCCCAGCTTAGAGGATTCGGTATATCGGTACATTCCATATACCCCTGCTGGAGTTGATGCGCCAGCCAACGCTGAGGTCTTGATTCCTTTCGCTCCGCAGCGTACAGATCGGTCCTACACTGCTGTTTGCGCCCCCTATGTGAGTCGTCGCTACGACCCACGGGTTCTAATGCAGTACACTCAGGCACTGGAGCGCACTGTCAGGGCTCTTAATGTCGAGCTGCACGCCACTCGAGCTCGTCTGTATCAGGCTATGGAGCATTTGATGCCAGCAGTCCGTGCAGGGATACATCAGGAGCACATCCTTTATCCGGCTCGGACTGCGTTTCCCCCAGGTCTTGAGTGGCCTGAGGTTGGAGGTCGTACTCCGGCACGTGGACCTGCGCTCCCGCTTAGTATGCAGGTTCTGCATCGGAGTCTGCACGGGATGCAGGATCCCTCCATCGGCTTTCACCACCGGGGTCATATGCAGCTCCCTGGCTACTTTCGTTGTCCCCGACGCTGATGCGTTGTTGTATCCCTCCATCGCGTGCCTGCGTGCCGCCTAGTTGTCTAGTTTAAATTTCATGCCGGATCTATCGTCTATTTTGTAACGAACTTATGGTTTGTAATAGACTTATGTATGGATCTGTATGTTGAAATCTGAACTACTATGTCGTAATTATTGCACTTCCTTCTTTGTGCAGTTTACTTCATGAATGATTCATTGATGTTGTAATTACCAAATACTAAACTACCACTGTTAAATTGACAGAATGGTTAGGCCAGCTGGTCGTGGTCGTGGTGCACCTGAGCCACCACCGCCACCGGATTACATGGCTGGTATGATGCAACAGTTTGAGCTGAATCGTCAGTTTATGCAAGGGCTTATGGATCACTTTCCAAGGCCAAACATGAATCAGCCGCCAGCCCCAGTGACTCTGCAAGACTTCATGCGCCTCAACCCTACAAACTTCCGCAGCTCAACTCAGCCGCTGGACGCAGATGACTGGCTCCGTGACATCACTTATGAGCTGGAAGCTTCAGGCGCCCCAGAGGCTAGCTATGTCACTTTTGCCTCGTACTTTCTGAAGGGTCCCACTGCTCAATGGTGGGACAGCCACAGGCGCTCTCAGCCTGTTGGAACAATCATCACCTGGCCAGAGTTTCAAGCTGCGTTTCGTGCTCGCCATATTCCCCAGGGAACAATGGACAAGAAGAAGCGTGAATTCCGCAACTTGGTCCAGGGCAGCAAGACTGTGGATGCTTACCAGCGGGAATTTCTGGACTTATCTCGCTATGCGGAAGAGGACGTTGCAACTGATGCTCGCAGACAGGAGAAGTTCCGTGAAGGTCTTCACCCTCATATTCACCTTGCTCTTCTGGCTCACGACTTCCCTGATTTCGCCACCTTGGTGAATAAGGCTATCCAGATTGAGACAGGTCTGCAGAGGTACAAGGATCACACCAAGCGCAAGATTGACGTGGGTTCATCTTCGGGCCCACGTCCTCAGAAGCAGAGGATCTGGATCCCCAACAACTATCGTCCACCTGTTTATGCACCGAGGCCATCCTATGTGGCACCTCGTCTGCCCCCTCCACCGCCAAGACAGCCAAGAGTTGTACCGCCAAGAGCACCTCAGCCTCCACCATCCCGTCCTGAGGATGGACTGTGCTTCAAGTGTGGCCGTCCAGGTCACCGTGCTAGAGACTGCTGGCAGGGTCAGAATCAACTTGCGCTGTCTACCAATCAGCCCCGCAACAGCAACGCCAGGTCTAACACTGGTCGTGTTCTAGCCAACAATGTTGATCTAAATCAAGTTCAAGAGCAGGCTGCTACTGTGATGGGTACACTTCTTGTTAACTCAATACCCGCATCCGTATTATTTGATACTGGGTCATCGCATTCATTCATGTCGGAAGAATTTGCATGTAAGCATAACCTTAAGAGCGAGAACATGAACATTCAAATAATGGTATCCACACCTGCGGGTAATTGTCAGACTTCTATGGTATGCCCCAACGTCGCCATTGAGATCGAAGGACTAGAATTCCTCGTCTCGCCCATTGTGTTGGCATCCTCAAATATTGACTTACTCTTGGGAATGGAGTGGATGACAGCACATAGCGCTTCAGTCGTTTGTGCCACAAAAACCGTGCATCTTCTGCACCCTTCCAACGAGTTAGTGGTTCATGCCGCTCGTCTCGTTCGTAATGCCGAAACCCAGATTCATTTCATGAATGCATTGAATGCTTCACCTCTCGAGGGGATTGAAAGCATTCCATTGGTTCGAGACTTCCCGGATGTGTTTCCAGAAGAACTTCCGGGCATTCCCCCTGCTAGAGCTGTCGAGTTTGTCATCGACTTGGTACCTGGTACCACTCCTATAGCCAAGCGACCCTATAAAATGCCTCCTCATGAACTTCTTGAGCTTAAGGAAGAAATTGACAAATCACTACGCAAGGGTTTTATTCGTCCTAGTTCCTCAGCTTGGGGAGCACCTTCACTCATTGTCAAGAAGAAAGATGGTACTAATCGGCTAGTTCAAGATTACCGGCCTGTTAATCAAGCAACAATTCAGAATAAATATCCGCTCCCCCGGATCAATGACCTATATGATCAGCTTGCTGGATCATCAGTGTTCTCTAAACTTGACTTGAGACTGGGTTATCATCAGATCCGTGTTCGAGAAGAGGATATTCCCAAGACAGCATTTGTTACTCGCTATGGTTCATACGAGTACACCGTCATGTCTTTCGGCTTAACCAATGCCCCAGCAACTTTCTCTCGGTTGATGAATTATATCTTCATGGATTATCTCGACAAGTTTGTCGTGGTATATCTGGATGACATTCTGGTATTCTCCAAGAATAAAGAAGAGCATGCCGAACATCTTCGTCTTGTGCTTGAAAGGCTTCAAGAACATCAACTGTATGCAAAGTTCTCTAAGTGTGAGTTCTGGCTAGATGAAGTGACTTACCTTGGTCATGTAATTTCCAAGGATGGTATTGCCGTCAACCCTGAGCGAGTTCAAGCTATTCTTGACTGGACTCCCCCGAAGAATGTCAAGCAAGTCAGAAGTTTTCTCGGTCTCGCCAGCTATTGCCGTCGATTCATCGAGAACTTCTCCAAGATCGCAAAGCCCCTGACCAATCTGCTTCACAAAGGGGTTAAGTTTGACTGGACAGACAAATGTCAGGAAAGTTTCCAGACTCTCAAGGACAAGCTTACATCAGCACCCGTGCTTGCTCCTCCGGATACTCGTAAGGACTTTGCCATATATTGTGATGCTTCCCGTCAAGGATTAGGCTGTGTCCTAATGCAAGAGCGCAGAGTTGTTGCCTATGCCTCAAGACAATTGCGTCCTCATGAAGAGAACTATCCAGTTCATGATCTCGAGTTAGCTGCAGTGGTGTATGCTCTATTGAATTGGCGACATTACCTTGTTGGTAATCGTTGCAAGATCTATACAGACCATCAAAGTCTAAAGTACTTGTTTACTCAACCGGACTTGAATCTCCGCCAGCGAAGATGGATGGAATCTCTCACCGACTATGATTTCGGTATTTCTTATACCCCTGGCAAGGCTAATGTAGTGGCTGACGCCTTGAGCCGTAAGTCATACTGCAACCACCTTCAGGTTCACAAGGTTCACCCCCTGCTTCAAGAAGAATTTCGCAAATTGAACCTCCATATAGTCCCTCGAGGTTATCTCACCCCTCCTACTGAGGAGTTCTTTAAGATGAACCTCCACGTTGTTGCTCAGGGTTCCCTTAATAGCCTGATTGCTAAACCAGATCTTGTGGACGTCATCAAGTGGAACCAGAAGTGTGACGATGAAGGCAGGAGGATTAAGCTCGAGCTCTCAGAAGGAAAGCCCTCACCCTTCACCACTGCTGAAGATGGCACCTTGTACTTCAAAAACCGGCTAGTGGTACCAAGAGATGTGATTCCGGAGGTCATGAAGGAAGCGCATGACACTCCGCTCTCTATTCATCCTGGTAGCACCAAGATGTATCAAGACATCCGTCAAAGATTCTGGTGGTCAAAAATGAAACAAGACATTGCTCGATATGTTTCAGAGTGTGACATTTGCCGTCGGATCAAAGCAGAACATCAAAAGCCTGCTGGAACTCTACAGCCTATTTCTATTCCTGAGTGGAAATGGGATCATGTTGAAATGGACTTCATTACTGGTTTTCCCAGGTCGCAGAAAGGTAATGATGCTATTCTTGTCGTCATTGACCGGTTGTCCAAGGTTGCACATTTCCTGGCTGTCAAGGAAACTATTACTGCTAGTCAGCTGGCAGATCTTTACATGTCCAGAATTGTTTCACTCCATGGTATTCCTCTGGTTATCAGTTCGGACTGTGGCAGTTTATTCACGTCAAGATTCTGGACAAGTTTCCAGGAAGCCATGGGAACTCGTTTGAATTTCAGCACCGCTTTTCACCCTCAATCCCAGGGACAAGTTGAAAGAGTCAATCAGATTCTCGAAGACATGCTTCGAGCTTGTGTCATTTCCTTCGGCAAGAAATGGGAAGAATCACTTCCGTTTGCTGAGTTCTCCTACAACAATAGCTATCAAGCTAGTCTGAAGATGGCCCCTTTTGAAGTGTTGTATGGACGTAAGTGTCGGACCCCTCTGAACTGATCAGAAACTAGGGAACGTACACTTATCGGTCCGGATATTATCCAACATGCAGAAGAACAAGTCCGCATCATTCAAGCAAATCTTAAGGCTGCTCAGTCTCGTTAGAAGAGTCAGTATGACCGTCATCACAAAGATATGGTCTATCAACCTGGCGACAAGGCTTATCTTCGAGTCACGCCGATGAGAGGTACACACCGCTTTGGAATCAAGGGCAAGCTGGCTCCTCGATATATTGGTCCTTTCACCGTTCTCGAAAGACGTGGTAAAGTGGCATATCAGTTGGAACTACCGCCAAACCTATCTCAGGTTCACGACGTGTTCCATGTGTCACAGCTTCGTCGCTGCTTCAAGGATCCTATCCGAGCAGTGGACCATGAGATGCTGGAACTGCAACAAGACCTTTCTTACAAGGAGCAACCAGTCCGCATTCTCGATGAAACCGAACGTCGGACTCGTCAGAAGGTTACCAAGTTCCTCAAAGTGCAGCGGGCAAATCATTCTGAAGATGAAGCCACTTGGGAACGCGAAGATCATCTTCGTGCAGCATACCCCGGGCTCTTCCCTTCTACTTCTTAATTCTCGGGACGAGAATTCTTGTTAGTAGGGGAGAATTGTGACACCCTGGACTTGTGCTACAGTGATCATTGTAATTAAGCTACAGTAATGATCATGAACAGTGCCTAAGTATTTTTGCTAAATGAAGTTTGTCTAAGTTGGATTAAGTTGGATGCAAAATTCAATTCAAATTCCTATTCAAAATGCCTTAGGAATTGTGGTGATAAAATAAACCCTCAAATAATAAAAGTAAAATGTTCCAAAATTGTGGAATATTCCAAAACAAATCATGTTAAGGAAAACAACATAACAAAACTAGTGGTGTGGACCCCACCTCCAATATCAGTAGCTAAATGCATTTTAATTGCATTTAAATCAATTGTGAAAATACAAGCAATTTATAAAAATTCTCAAAACTACTGTGGCCCTTTGAAATATTGCAACTAAATATTTCAGCCATGTCTCACATTTTTGTGTGGATAGTAAATGCCAAAATAAAACAAAAACCAGAAACTGAAAATGAAAAGGAAAAGAAAAGAAGAAAGAAAAGGAAAGAAAGGGCCCTGGCCAACTGGGCCGAACCGGCCCAGCCCACCCGGCTCACCTGCTCCCCCTCTGTGTCGCTCCCGCCATGGCTGAGCTCGCCCGCTCCGGCCGCAGCTCGCCACGGCGACGGGAGCAGGTGGCGAGGGGATAAGGGCGAGGCCGCCCTCCCTCTGGCCTCTCTGGCCATTCCTCTCCCTCCAGATCCGCCGCCGCCGTCGCTGTTGTCCCTCCCGAGCCCCGCTGCGATGCCCCAGAGCTCCGCCTCGACCTCCTCTTCCCCCTCGTGCACGAGCCCGACGCCCCGGAGCTCTGCATCGCCGCCCCCGCGTCGTCTTCAACCTCGGGACAGGGAGCTCGTCGCCGGCGATTCGCTTCACCGAGACCTCCCCGAGCCCACTGTGAACGGCGCCCTCCACTGTGAGCTCCCCGACGTGCTTCCCCCTTCCCCTTTGCTCCTACGTCCGCCCGTAGCTACCCACCACCGTGTCCGAGCTTTGCCGTTCGCCATTGATGACGTCCTCGCGCCGTGCGTGCTCCTGGCAGCTCGCGCGTGCTATAGTCACGCTCTGGGCCGTCCCCTGCGTCGACCCCGTGCAAAAACCCGAGCGCTAGCCCCCTGGTTTGCCCCCTGCCATTGACGCCTGTGAGCTCGCCCGCCGCCGTCGATGCTGTGCTCGCTGCAGGCCGCCTCCGCTCGTGCTAGGGCTAGAAATGCATGCGGTGCTCACCGGCCGTTCGAACGCGACCGGTCTCAGCCCCGGAGATGCCCCGTAGACGATTCCCGAGCTCGCCGGAGTTCGTGGACGCGTCGGGCGCTCGCCGGCGCGTCTCCGGCGGCCGGCGCCGACGTGGCACACCTGGGGCCCACCCCTGGGTCACTGCCAGTGGGGCCCCTGGCCCTAGTTGACTGGGTTGACCCAGTCAACTGGGCTGACTGGGTTGACCAGTCACTGACTGGTGGGACCCCATGTCCCTGTGCCAATGACAGGTGGGTCCCCCTGTCAGTTTTCTAATTAGCTAAATTAAGTTAATCGAAATAATTAGTTTAACCCTAAATAGACACTGACATGTGGGGCCCTCCCCTAATTAACTCTGTTTAGTTTAGCCTAATAAACTGAATTAGACCAGAGTCTATGACAGGTAGGGCCCACTGGTCAGGTTTGACCTGGCCAGCCCCCTGTTGACCTGCTGACGTCACCCTGATGTCATGCTGGCATCACTGGCACTGTTCTGGATAATGTTTGAATTAATAAATAGATTAATTCCAGAAAATCAATAAAACTTTAGAAAATCATAGAAATTAATCTGTAAGTCAGATGAAAATAATTTATATATGAAAGTTGATCAGAAAAATACCACGAATCCAAATATGCCATCCATTCATCTATCACATGCCCCTAGCTATCTGAACATGCAACTTTTTGCCTGTTTCGGATAGGTGAATAGTGCATGTCTACCGATTAATACATCCAAATTAAATCCTGAAAATAACTAGTATGACTTAGACTTGATCTTAGGCAACCCTGCACTGCTTCTAACTGACACATGCCTATAGCACAGCCAACGTGGAACCTTTTCCCCTCCGATTCGTCTGTTCGAGAAAACAGCAGACCCGGGAAATATCGTCAGATATTCTCCCGCTTCGCCTAAGACGTGTAGTACCGCGTTAGTGCATGCCTAGCTAAGCATATTGCCATGTCATGCATCGTGTTGCATCTGTGTGCTTTATATTTATTGTTTCTTCCCCCTCTTCTCTTCGGTAGACCCCGAGGCTGACGGAGCTGCCGAGATCGACTACACCACTGACGTTCAGCCTTTTGCCGCAGAGCAGCAAGGCAAGCAAAACCCCCTTGAGCATTCCGATATCACCCACCTCTCTCTCTCTTATGCTTGCATTAGAATTTTGCTACTGTACTAGATAGCTCCTATTTTTATGCATAGCCTGATTTTGATGAACTGTTATCGCACTTGTTGTTATGTCAACTGCCTAGTTTAGGTGGACCAGTGAACCCCTGAGACCCCTTAGTCCCAGTTGCCCTGCTTTCATCGTCGACACCGAGGACTTGAAGACAGAAGACTCAGTCATTAAGACTGACAAGCCGTTACCGACACATCACTACACACCCCTTAGTAGGGCACTGCAGAGCTACTACCGAGTGCCGAGGGTGATACCTCACTTAGCACTCCCGGTGTTAATTATGTGGCGTAGTTATCAGTTATGGGCATCGAGGGTGATTCCTCTTTCCCATTTGCCGGTAACGACTCTTGTCTTACTCTTACCTCGGGTGGGATCCATCGAGGGTGATTCCTCGGATCTCCACTTGGAGTATAACCACACAGTTACTATGACCGGGTGACTGAGATATGTTAAAGACGGGTCGGCCCCAAGGGTACCCGCGAGAGATATTGGTGGGATGCGCCGCAAGGCATCCGGAGACTTGGTGGGGTGCGCCGGAAGGCACTCGAGTGTTCTTGGCGGGGCGACGGACTGCACTTTTGGTTTGAGCTTGCCCCGCACAATTAAAATTGCTAATGGGTTGAGTATTTAATCTGAGTTAGGTCATTGGCCTAATACGCACTAACCACCATGCGGGGTAAGCAGTATGGGCTGCTCGGCGGCGTACATTCTCCCGAAAGCTCTTCAGATGCCACATTTTTCGACTCGCGCCCGGGTGGTCTGGAACGCATGGCGCTTGTTACTAAGGCATGCTAGGACTGGTCCCGGCCGAGGGCGTAACGTGCAGGATGGCGAGGGCGATGGCCCAAGACCCCAAGCCATTAGGATGTAGACCGGCGTGCTGGCCTCTCTGATGAGCCTAGGTAGGACTACGTCGTGTCGATATGTCGAGGCCGGGTATGACCAGAAAATCGTATCCGGCCGTAGCTTATCGAGCGTATTGGGGAATGTGGTGCACCCCTGCAGGGAAGTAAACTATTCGAATAGCCGTGTCCACGGTAACAGGACGACTTGGAGTTGTGCTCTGACCTACTACAACTATAATCATAAACTAAATAAAATTGAATTATGGCTCCGAGATTGCTTCCTCGCAGGGAGTCGAGGAAGGATCTCTGGGCGTGTTACTTAATAAAATTTGCTACAACAATATGACTATATATATGAGATGCAGGTCTACTCTCTTCTAATGCTGCAAGATGCTGAAGATGCTAGTCTTCGATAGGACTAGGCCTTCTTCTCTATTCTGGCATTTCTGCAGTCTAGTCCAAAGATATAGCCGCATTCCTTTGATACTGGTGCATATCTAGTATAGATCTGATGTAAGTCTTGCGAGTACTTTGGATGAGTACTCACCGTTGCTTTGCTCCCCCTTTTCCCCTTGATACGATGCCACGACCAGACGATGGTGTCCAGGAGCCGCAGGATCCAGCTTACCCGGTGGACGACTACAGTTACCCCGATGGAGGTTACTACTACCAGGATGGAGCCTACTACGACGTGGACTTCTCCGACGTTCAGGAGTAGTTAGGAGGTTCCCAGGCAGGAGGCCTCGCCTCTTTCGATCCGCTATCTTATGTTTGTGCTAGCCTTCTTAAGGCAAACTTGTCTAACTTTATGTCTGTACTCAGATATCGTTGCTTTCGCTGACTCGTGTTATGTCGAGCTTTATATTCGAGCCCTCGAGGCCCCTGGCTTGTAATATTAAGCTGTATGACTTTATATTTGTGTCTTTTGTCGTGTTGTGGTACTAATCAGTGAGTCCCTAATCTTGGCCGTACGCATTGCGTGATTGATTAGCGTACGGACGAGAATGGGGGCGTCACAGCGGACCTCTAGGACTTTCTAATATTCTAGCTCCCAAAATATAGATTTCTTCTTCCACATGGGTGCGCGTCCCTCGGCGTCAGTCAGAACAGATTGTGGACCATTGATATGGTCATTGATGGTTACAAATAGCAACGCTCGCAGGTCAAATTCCTGCTATTTGAGCTCATCCCACGCACGTACACCTTTTTTATTCCACAGCTGTCCCCACATCAATGTCGTTGCCGGGTTGCTTAGGGCCTTGGATGAGCACTGGCATAATAATGAACTTCCGCTTCATGCACAACCAAGGAGGAAGGTTATAGATACATAGAGTCACAGGCCATGTGCTATGCTTGCTGCTCTGCTCCCCAAATGGATTAATGCCATCTGCACTTAAACCAAACCATAAGTTCCTTGGGTCATCTGCCAAGTCCGGCCACTCTCTCTCGATTTTTCTCCACTGCGACCCATCAACGGGTACTCTCAACTTCCCGTCTTTCTTACGGTCTTCTTTGTGCCATCGCAACGACTTGGCATGCTCTTTGTTTTGGAACAAACGTTTCAACCGTGGTATTATAGGAGCATACCACATCACCTTGGCAGGAATCCTCTTCCTGGGGCGCTCGCCCTGAACATCATCACCAGGGTCATCGCGACCGATCTTATAACGCAATGCATTGCATACCGGGCATGCATTCAAATTCTCATACTCACCGCGGTAGAGGATGCAGTCATTAGGGCATGCATGTATCTTCTGCACCTCCAATCCTAGAGGGCAGACAACCTTCTTTGCTTCGTATGTATTGTCGGGCAATTCGTTGTCCTTTGGAAGCTTATTCTTCATTATTTTCAGCACCTTTTCAAATGCCTTGTCAGATATACCATTCTCTGCCTTCCATTGCAGCAATTCCAGTGTGGTACCGAGCTTTGTGTTGTCATCTTCGCAATTTGGGTACAACCCTTTTTTGTGATCCTCTAGCATGCGATGCAACTTCAACTTCTCCTTTTCACTTTCGCAGTTTCTCTTTGCATCAGCAATGGCCCGACCAGATCATCAGCGGGCTCATACGATGCCTCAGCTTCTTCTTCTTCATTCTCTTCCCCCCATTGTAATACCATCATATTCAGGACACCCAGGATAGTTGTCGTCATCCTCTTCTTCTTCATTCTCTTCCATTAGAAGACCTCTTTCTCCGTGCTTGGTCTAACAATTATAGCCGGACATGAAACCGGACGTAAACAGGTGGACGTGAATCTGTTTTGAGCTAGAGTAAGTCTTATCATTCTTACACACACCACATGGACAACACATAAAACCATCCCGCTTGTTTGCCTCAGCCGCACGCAAAAAACTCTGCACGCCATTAATTAACTAGGGAGAGCGTCGGTCATCGTACATCCATTGCTGGTTCATCTTCATTACACAACACCGAAAAGACCAAATTAATACAAGTTCATACATAAAGTTCATACACACTTATTTTCTCATAAAACAACATACAACTATCTAGATAAAACATTTAAATGCAACAACAAATGCGATCAAAATCGCAACTAAGGTAGCAATTGATCCAATAGCATAATGATACCAAGCCTCTTTATTAATGGCATATTTTCTAATCTTTCTAATCTTCAAGCGCATTGCATCCATCTTGATCTTGTGATCATCGACGACATCGGCAACGTACAACTCCAATTTCATCTTCTCTTCTTCAACTCTTTTCAATTTTCCTTTCAAATCCTCGTTTTCTTTTTCAACTAAATTTAACTTCTCGACAATAGGGTCGGTTGGCATTTCCGGTTCAACTACCTCCTAGATAAAAATAGCTATGTCAACTTGATGGGCATAATTCTCATTAACACGAAATGCAACAAATAGTTATAAAAGAGAATATACCACATCCGAATCGTAAACCGGACGAGGGCCGTCGGGCACGGATATCATAACCATGGCACTATATATAACAACAATCATACAAGTAAGAAAATTATGCAAGTAACTATCTAAATCATACAAATACGATTTTTTTAATAAAAAGGATAAGAACACAAGAAGAGGCTCAGCAAGGTGGTGCCGGCGATGGGATGGTGCGGGCGATCGACGGTGGTTAGGACAGGGACGGGAAGGCACACTAAGTAAACCACACCTACACATATGCAAACTAAGGAGTTAATTTGAGCTCAAATTGCATATAAATCAAAAAAACTACCACATAATTACACCCAAACTAAAACCCACAAATCACTATACTTATAAAGCATTGCACGAGCTGATCTAGAAATAAGAGATGAAAGGACAAAGTTGCTAACCTTTGTGGACACTTGGATGGATTGGGGTGCCTCAAATCTTGACAAATCTTGGCAAAAATGGAGGGAGGAGCTCGAGCTAGGGGAAGAACAGAGAGGGGAATTCGAATGGAGAAAACAGAGAAATGGAGTCGGGCTGGACGAAGGGTTTATATAGGGAAAGCTTTAGTCCCGGTTGGTTATACAAAGCGGGACTAAAGGTCCACCTATAGTCCCGATTTGTATCACAAACCGGGACTAAAAGGGCTCGTGGGGGCCCCAGGATGACACCAGCCTGCCACCACCCCTTTAGTCCCGGTTTGTGATACAAACCGGGACTATAGGTTCCAAATGAACCGAGACTAATGGTGCCCGTGCCCCCCGACCGCTCCTAGCCGTTGGAACCGGGACTAATAGTCACATTAGTCCCGGTCCAAAGCCAAACCGGGACTAAAGGGTTAAACGGAAGGCATGTTTTCTACTAGTGATCTCTAGTGCACATGGTATGAAACATGGTGCATCGATGAATGTCTGGGCATTGTTTACTGCTTGCAATGCATCCATATTATATTAACTTGTGTACAAACTATGAACCACATGTTGCCAACAATTTCTTTACATATTTGTTTGAAGA
This sequence comes from Elymus sibiricus, assembly GCA_039707655.1. Lineage (NCBI taxonomy): Eukaryota > Viridiplantae > Streptophyta > Magnoliopsida > Poales > Poaceae > Elymus > Elymus sibiricus. Next base: position 39,445,831 of record CM077665.1, on the reverse strand, counting down.
AAAAACATTGAAGTGAGCAAGACATTTCTCCCTGTAATTTTCCCATTTCTTACAATGTTCATACAGATGCACACACGCACGCACAAATTACGCCTATAGTATCTCATTTTCTAAACAACAAAGATACACAATCATACACAACAAAAATCTGTGAAGATATTTGGTAGTTGATGCACACAAACACTTAAGTTACATCTCTCTTCCAAGATATTTGATGGTACTAAATAGAATGAATGTATAAAAAATACAATGTAACACATACTATTGAAAATAATAGTTCATCAAAGACTATGGTCATGTCTATATTACTTCTCTAAACTAAAAATATATGATAATATTTATCAGCAGTTCTTTAACATTTCCTTATTACAAAACATGTTTCAATCTAGTGCAAGTATACTTGGAGTTGGAGTATGCAACTAAAGATACATGTTTTAATTTGTCATCGTTTTATGTGGCTATTTGTTTTAGGTATAGTAGAAAATGTATAATCACAAATAAATTACCTAAGTAAAAAAGTTTAGCATAAACTAACACATCAAACACTTGCGAAAGGCAATAGCCCGGATCGATGTAGAAGCGATGTAATGACATTTGATATTTCAGGCCAGGGTTCGGGTTCGATTCCACCATGGCCTTGAACCTGCGCCATGCCGCCGCCGCCCCCTTCTCCAGCGATGTCGCCCGCAACCCCGTTCTCATCCGCCACACACCCTTCTTTAGTTTCTCCCCGCGCCGCCACCATTGTGTCCTCAATGAGACCGAAATCAAATAGTTGAACTCCGAGATCATCAGTCAGGAGGCGAGCGGGGTTGCGGTTTATGGTTCGACCGCGAGCAACATCATCAAGCTTGAGAGTGAGGTGGACAAGATGTGTTGAGCGACAGCGAATAAGGCCCACGACGCCATGCGCGCCGTCGACAATGCCTCTTTCATGATATGTGGTGTCGTCATGTCGTCTGCGGTCACTCTGGGAATGCTCTGCCTCCTGACTGTGTACGCCGCTGGTGCACCTTCATCCAAGAGCGATGCGTGCGACCATGTGGAAGTCAAGTTTAAGCAACTGAAGATCATGCTCGGCTAGAAGATTAACGAACTATATTAAGCTGAGATGGGGGAAAGCGGACATGCATCCACGCTTTTCATAAGCCGATACATGTGTCCATCCAATCTCCTCAATCAACTGGATTTTCAGATCATATAACTTCTTCTTTGGTTGCTCAGAGTCCTCTTGAATCATGTCGTTAGTACCTAACCCATCAATAAGATATGCCATATTAACCATGAGTTCATAAGTAAAACAGAATCAGTACGTTCTTTAATTCTTCATGAAAAATAAGATACAAGTAAAAAAACTGCTAGATTTCAGGAATGCGGAATAGTCTGGTTTTGTTGGATTTGATATTTTGTCTTGTTTTGATGGGGGTCTTTCAACTATTGAATATACTATGGTTTCATCTTTGTTACATCCCAAATAGACCAGGCAAATTCGAATAGATTAATATAATAGTAATAATATATTGTCCATTTTGATCATTTTATCTCGCATTAGTAATGGAGAACTCTGTTACCATGTAGCAATTGAAGGATGTCTCGGAGTCAAAGAAGAGGCAGAAGATATGATTCTTTTATTTGATCTTGGTCATGTCAAGGACTTGCATTTCAATCTGGAACACAACACTGTATATGGCAAGGTAAATTTGATAGTTTTACTAACAAGCTTAAATAATGGAGGTCCCTTTTTTGCTGGTCGTGCAAATGTACTGATAAGTTTGTACTTGAAGCTATGCTTATTGGCATATACTCCCGGTATAAACTAATATAAGACATTTTAGATCACTAAAGTAGTGATATGAAAGGTCAAGGTCTTATATTAATTTACAGAGGGAGTACATTATGTCTTGAAGTGACCCTGTTTAAGGACTACAATGGGAGTGGTAGCTTCATCTAAAAATGTCATGTTGGTTCTGTGGAATGCCGTGAGTTGTGTTCTCCTGAGATGGAGTTATTAGGTAAATAAATAAATTAGCTAGCCTAGGATTATTAATCTCTGTCTCTGGGATAGGCTCAGTCTTAATTTTGGTTTTCTACAGTACAAGAAGATCCCACTTCTGGTGTGTTGTCATCTCAAGTAAACAAATCATCTTGGAGGCAGATGTACATCTTTCAATCTTGTAATATGAATGATATAGAGCATATATAGATCTTTGCCTCCTTATCCGGTGGTGTCGATTTTGATTTGCACTGTCTACCTCCTAGAGGAAGATCCGGTGGGATCTTCTTTGGGGTCAAGTGCGAGATGCTAGAAGTCCGTAATGTAGTGTTTGAGGACTTCGTCGTCAATTTCAGGGTGTGCTTGAAGGTTGATGGGTTCCAATGGGCGCTAGTTGCAGTATATGGAGCCGCTCAACCGGATCTCAAACCGGACTTCCTAGTAGACCTTGTGTGGATCTATGGGGAGGAGAGATTACCTATACTGGTCGGAGGTGATTTTAACATTATCAGGTGGCAAGATGAAAAAACTAATGATAATTTTGATGGTAGATGGTCATTTATGTTTAACACGATTATGGAAAGTCTAGACCTGAGAGAGATAGAACTCTCATGCAGAAAGTTTACTTGGGCAAACACGCTACCGAATTCAACATACGAGAAGTTGGATCGAGTTCTCACCAGTATTGAATGGGAACAAAAGTTTCCTTTGGTGACAGTTCAAGCCCTACAGAGAGAAATCTCCGGTCACACCCCGCTTCTTGTTGACTCTGGGGAAGCGACACATGCAGGAAACAAGAACGTTTTCTCCTTCGAACTAGCATGGTTTGAGAGAGATGGCTTCATTGATCTCATAGCCCGGGAATGGGCTATAGCCACGGGAGGGAGGACGAATATTGAGAAATGACAAAATAAGATTAGGAACTTGAGACAGTTCCTGAGGGGCTGGGGTAAAAATGAAAGAGGAATTTATAAGGTGGAAAAGGAGAGGCTTTTACACCTTAAAATGAGCTTGATCTCAAGCTGAATCCTCCTTTTTAGATGCGGATGATCGGGCATCTAAAACGGAGGCTGAGCAAATATTGCGAGAGCTTCTCAGAGAAGAAGAGATGAAGCGGGCGCTTAGAGGTAAAGTGTGGAAGATTGTCCAAGGAGATGACAATACACATTTTTCCATATGATTGCAAACAAAAAACACAAAAAGAAGAAAAAATTCCAGCTTCAGCAAGATGGGGGTACAATTGTAGGACACGAGAACCTAAAATTGTATATCTCTAATTATTATAAACAACTGTTTGGGGCTCCCGGTGACAACTTTGTGTCTATGGACGAACACGTGGTCGGGGATATTCCTCAGCTCGGGACAGACGAGAATGGGATTTTATCCGCACCATTCACGGAGAAAGAAGTGTTTGAGGCCATATCACAGATGAAAAATAATAAGGCGCCAGGCCCGGATGGCTTCCCAGCTAAGTTTTATAAGAAGTGCTGGCATACTATTAAAAACGATCTAGTGGCGATGTTCCATGACGTGTTTAGTGGCCATCTACAACTATTCCACCTAAACTTCGGACGATAACGTTGTTGCCAAAGAAGGAAGGGGCCGTGCGCATTGAGCAGTTTCGTCCAATTTGTCTGTTGAATGTGAGCTTTAAAATTTTCACTAAAGTTGGGACGAACCAACTGACGAGGATTGCACATATTGTTGTGCAACCAACTCAGACGGTTTTCATGCCGGGCGGAAACATACTAGAGGGTGTAGTTGTCATGTATGAAACGTTGCACGAGATCCACTCAAAGAAACTAGATGGGGTGATCTTCAAAGTGGACTTCGAGAAAGCGTATGATAAAGTTAAATGGTCATTCCTACAGCGGGCCTTACGTATGACGGGATTCGATGATACATGGAGGAAGCAGGTCGATTCATTTGTACAAAAAGGCAGTGTCGGGATTAAAGTGAATTATGACATAGGTCACTACTTCCAGACGCACGAGGGACTAAGACAGGGGGGCCCGATGTCTCCTATCTTGTTCAACATAATAGAGGATATGTTGGCAATTATGATCGGAAGAGCTAAAGTGGAAGGCCGGGTAGGGGGAGGAGTACCACATCTAGTAGACGGTGGGGTGTCCATACTACAATACACTGATGATACCATAATATTTATGGAACATGATTTGGCAAAGGCCAAAAATATGAGCTTGTGCTATGCCTATTTGTACAGTTGTCGGTATTGAAGATTAATTTTAACAAAAACGAGTTGTTTGGGAGAGCCAAAAATGAAAAAGATGCTTATAAACAATTGTTCGGATGTGAACTGGGTACCCTACTGTTTAGTTATCTATGTGTACCATTTCACCATCCCAAGCTGTCTAACAAGGAGTGGAAGTGTATTGAGGATCGATTTGAAAAATAACTAAGCTGCTGGAAGGGCAAGCTTATGTCATACGGAGGTCGGCTAATATTAATAAACTCGGTGCTCACGAGTATGCCGATGTTCCTCCTGTCCTTCTTTGAGGTATCTGTAGGGGTACAGAAAAGGCTGGATTTTTATATTAGCCGACAGAGTGATGAAATATTAGCTCACGAGTATGCCGATGTTCCTCCTGTCCCGTTTCGTTTGGCAGAGTGATGAAATAAAGAGGAAGTACATACTTACTAAATGGGACATCATTTGTAGGCCGAAGGACCGGGATGGTCTTGGGATTGAGAGTTTAGAGGTAAAGAATAGATGTCTGCTCAGTAAATGACTGTATAGACTTTCTGTTGAGATCGAAGGCACATGGGTACAGTCTTTTCAACACGAGGCATACGCGCGGCGGCGGGAGGGAGATGGGGTGATGGAGAGGGGCTGGCGCGGGGGAAAGAAGAAGCGGTGCGACGTGCGCAGGGGAGTGAGGAACTTGAGGAAACAGGCACACACTGCACCTTCAGCTCGGTTCCCCTTCCCCTCGCTCGAGCGCAGTTCACCAGTCATGGTTGACCGTTAACTTTTCGAAAAAGGAAAAAAGAAGAAAAATCGGAAAAAATAAAAAAATCATGCATTCAAAAAAGTTCATGGTTGTTGAAAATATATTCACAAACTTGAAAAAAAATCACGATTTTTTTTAGAAAGTTCATTGATTTTGAAAAATAAATTCATCAAATGTCAAAAAAGTTCATCGAATTTGAAAAAAAGTTCACCGATTTTGAAAAAAGTTCATCGAAATAGAAAACAATTCATCGAATTTGAAAAAAAGTCCATAGAATTTGGAAAAAAGCGTGCATATAGTTGTGAGATCTCTGGTTCAAATCGCGCCCTCGCTAGTAGTTTTTTGGGTTTTTAAAAAAGGAAAAAATTGAAAATGAGCCAGCCCAGTGCGGCGGGAGGGTGTGCACCCGATCGCGTAAATACCTAAAACAGGTGCTTAAGGCGTCGTTTAGGATTTGTCAGGGAGAGGGGTGAGCGAGAAGGGAGCTATGTTAAGAGCCGAAATGGGTTGGGCCTCGTCCTCATATACAAAAACAAAAACTGTTCTTCGGTCCTCTCGGTCGGACAGGGCTTTTACAGGACCGGACCGAAGTATTGTCGGTCCATTTTTTAAGGACCGTATCGGTGTTTATATTTACCGGGCCTTGACCGAGCCAGACCGGACTGAGTGGGCCACCAGCCGGACCGGCGGCCCGGACCGTTTCGTCCACCCTTAGGTATAGCGCACTCACACACGGCTAAAAAAGATAATTAGCAATAACTTTTTATTTTTGAGGCAAAGATAAGTAGTAACTAAACACATGGATGTGCACGCAGGCCGTTTTCAACCCATCAACCATGACCGACCATCCGTGAGTCCATCGAGATTTATTCCAGGCACTTGGGCTCTGATACCAATTGTTACGTAATTTCGGGTCCACTAACACCAGCGTTTCGAGCTACATGCATCAACCAGCCCCAACCAAAAAGCAACACCGCCTTATGAGAGGCGTTGGGCCCTCTCTTCCCAAAAGACTAGCCTGTTAGGAGTGTACATGATTGTTGGGAAACTGCACGACGCCCTAAAATAGGTGTGGTTATCTCATATATAGGGGTACACAAAGGTGTACAATACAGTTTACAAGACATGTGCAGAGGCTACGTATAATACAGTCTAACACCCTCCCTCAATCTTAACTGTGGCCTGTGGTACAAAGCAAGTTAAGATTGCGCTTACAAGTTACAACCTAGAAACTGTGGCTATGGAAGAGGCTTCGTGAAGATGTCAGCAAGTTGATCTTTAGAGGAGATGAACTTGATGTGAAGTAGCTTCTATGCAACGCGTTCCCTCACAAAAGGATAATCAACTTCGATGTGTTTGGTGCGAGCATGAAAAACTGGATTAGATGACGGATATGTCACACCAATGTTGTCACACCAAAGGACCGGTGGCTGAGCTTGAGAGAAGCCCAACTCTCTCAATAAGGAATGTACCATATGATCTGCATTAGCAACCGCCTTGTACTCAGCTTCAGTACTACTGCGAGACACCGTAGACTGTTTGCGAGCATTCCAGACAATCAAATTGGGACCAAGAAAGACTGCATATCCCCCGTGGATCGCGTGTCATCAGGACACCCAACCCAATCCACATCGGAGAAAGCCGATAGCTCTCCGGAGGATGCAGGCTGAAGAAGTAATCCATACGAGGCAGTAAGACGGATGTAGCGTAGGATACGCTTCACGGCTGACCAATGTGAAGTCCGGGGAGCATTAAGATACTGACACACATGATTAACTGCAAAAGAAATATCCGGTCGAGTGATAGTCAAGTACTGCAGACCATCAACAATACTGCGGTACTCAGTGGCATCATCGGAAGTGAGCGGATCCCCGTCAAGAGCAGACAATCGATCAGTGGCAGGCATCGGAGTAGGAGCATGCTTGCACTTTAGCATACCTGCACAACGCGACAAGTCCATGGAGTACTTGTGTTGTGTGAGAGACAACCCAGTAGAAGACCGAGAGACTTCCAATCCAAGAAGGTAATGCAAAGTGCCCAAGTCCTTCACGGCAAACTCACCACTCAGAGCAGTGAGGAGACAGTCAGCAGCAGCATCGGAGAGCTAATTAGAATAATGTCATCAACATAGACCACCAGATACATCGTCACCTCAGGCCGATGGAATAGAAACAGTGATGTGTCAGCAGTGGATAGAATAAAACCAAGAGCCCGAAGAGTTGAACCAAGCCGAGCATGCCATGCACGAGGAGCCTGCCCCAACCCGTAAAGTGCTTTTACCAGACGACACAGGTGATGAGGACGATCAGGATTAACAAACCCCGGGGGCTGGCGCAACTCCAGGAGACGAGGATGTATGTTGATGTTCACTTCCTTGGATGCAAGCTAATCACCATTGGAGGGATGGATGTTACCACAAAGGCTCACCCTATTCTCCCCTTGAGACAACAGCATGAAGGTGTTTCTCAACAACTAGTGGTAGACCTTGAGGTGGTCTTGTTTTCCTAATCATGGGAATTATTATTGTAACAAGGATGTCGGCAACGTTGAATAATGATGTTGGATAGACCCAAGTTATGGTATATTGTGAGATCCCATCGTAACTTAGTTATCGGTATTACATGTTAACGTTTACTCACGTTCCTTAGACCATGAGAATGTAGTAGGACTTCATATCGCATGGTTATTTTGTGGTTGCCAAATGTTTCCCGTAACTGGGAGATCATAAATGTGGCTTACGGGTACACCGAAAAAGTATGTCAAGGTTCTTGATGATTCAAGACTGGGATTTGCTCCTCCGGCGATGGAGATACTCTCCGAGCCCAGTATGTCAAGGTTCTTGATGATTCAAGACTGGGATTTGCTCCTCCGACGATGGAGATACTCTCCGAGCCCACTCAGTATTATTATATATATCTATCATCATATGGCCACGAACATGCGTGATAATGATCAAGGGGATACCGGAATAACAAAATGAGAAAAGAGAACAAAACTGATAATGAGGATAACAAGTATAGTGATCAAAGTGTTGATCATGGTAATATCGTCTCGCCTTGGGTTTGGTAAAAGTATCGCAAAGCAAAAGGAATTGTATACATGAACAAAAAGTTTGGTCAATAAAGATCTTCGTGTGTATGTGGCAATTAACATGGATGACCGGGTCCCCTGTTAATTATTGATATATCACCAACGTTTTTCTTACCATTGACTCCATGTGGTTATCTGTATGGTGTTTCTGAGAAGAAAATATGGCTGTCGACCAGTTCAATATTTTCTAATAATACTATATATGATAGACAAGTTATATTATGGCCCTAACCCAAACATCTAGCATTATAATTAAACAAGGGCATGTTATCACCAAGCACCACGTGGTGATTTTGTTTGACTAGAATCTGTTAGCCTGATGTTATTGCCACATCCCTAGCTTTAGCATGCACTAAGATCCATGTTTGTGATTGCATCATGTTTAAATTTCTTAAACAACAAATGGCGATGATCAAAAGCCCTAGCACTATTTGAATTCAAATAGGTTCACCTAAAATAATTTTCAATGAATCCAAAGTGGTCTTGTAAAATGTTCATCATCTCTGGAAAAATGTGGCAACATCAACCAGAGGTGACTCATATTTTTACTTGTCACTTTTGTTTCTTGAATTAACCCAATAAGTTTTTGAATTGGAGCTATAAAATTCTATAAATAAGTTTATAGATCCAATAAATTTGAAACTTGGCCAGGGCCTTTGGAATATTTCAATTAGTGCCCAGAAAAAGTTTCATATGTTTCTAAAATGTTTTAGTGCCTAAACTAAAACCAATCAAACTACAGAAAATAGAAAAACAGAAAATAAATAAAGAAGAAGAGGAGGCAACCTTACCTGAGGCCCAGGAGGTGGCCGGCCCACTGGCCCAACGCCAGTCATCTCCTACCTCTGCCAGAAGGCAGAGGCAAAGGAGGGCACGGCAAGGCTGCCATGCCACCTGCCTACCTGCCCCTTCCCCGGCCAGCGAGGCGTCACGAATGACCCCGCAAGAGGCGTCCGGATCGAGCCGGCCTCGCCATTTCTCTTTCCCCTCCTCTGCTCCCTCTTTCTGACCGGACCGACCGCGTCCGAGGGCACCGCCGGGAACCACCACGGACACCGTCTCCGTATCGCCTACAGAGCTCGCCCATTGGCGCTGCCATCGAGCACAGCTTCCGCAAGCCGAAGAGCAAGCCACCAGACGCCCTACCTCCCCGGCATCGACCGTCTTCTCCGCGCACGGCCGCCGGACCCCGTCGGCAAATTCGTCGCCGTCGAGCCGCCCCGAGCCCGGCGAGCCGTCCCCCGTGACCGCTGTGAGCACCTCGACGTCTTCCCCCTTCTTTTCCTTCATTTTCGCGTCGTAGCCGCTTTAGCCACCGGACCCGTGAGCCACTCCCCGCCGGCGACATGGCCGACATGGCCAGAGCATTTGCTCTGCTCGTTTGAGCACCTATGCGTGCTTGTAGGGGTCCGTAGATGCTGCCCCGACCTCCAGCTCCTCCTCCCGCAGCCTGTAGCGCCGCGGCCGCCCAAGCCGAGCTCCAGCCGCCCCGAGCGAGCTCGCCGCCATCAACTCCGGCCGCCTCTCGCCTCCCCGCGTGTCCCACGCGATGCGGGAGAGCAAGGGCTTCGCCCCAGTGCCCCCAGCCGCCGCTCCCGTGGCCTGTAGCGCGGACGCCGCCGCTACCAGAGGTCGCCGGCGACGAGCCGTCGCCTGAGCCACTGGCCGGTGGGTCCCGCCGGTCAGGAGATTAGTTGGGAGCTAATCCCCCTGTTAATTAACGCCCTGGGTCGCTGACAGTGGGCCCCGCAGCTGGTCAAACCCCAGTCGGCGCGGGATTTGACCCTGCTTAGTCACTGGGTCACTGACCAGTGGGTCCCACTGGTCATGTTTGACCCAGAGCGGTCAGTTGACCAGCTGACGCCAGCCTGACGCATGAATGATGTCATAAATGCATTTCTGGGTTTTAAATAATTCCAGAAATTGCTAAAAACTTAGAAAATTCATATAAATTAATCTGTAAGTCAGATGAAAATAATTTATATATGAAAATTGATTAGAAAAATCCAATGAATCCATCTGTACCATTTTCATGCATGATAGAGAAACCTAAATAGGAGAACTTGGACATTTTGTTCACATACATTATGTGATCCCACATATGGAGTTGAATTTGAACCTTGGGTTCAAACCTACTTCATCTAAAACTTGTTGCCATATGCATTAGCTCAATCACATCATATTGCCATGTCATATTCATGCATCATATTGTCGCATTTGATGTGTATTGATTTGTTCCCCTTCGATGGTTGTTCTTCGTGTTAGGCACTGTTCCGGAGGATACAGTCGAGTATCCATCTGAGGAGCAGTAACGTGTGGACGCTTTATCAGGCAAGCAACCCCCTTGAACATCTCCAATACAATCCCACTCTCTCGCTCTTGCTCTCACTTGTTGCATTAGGACAAAACGTTTCAACTTTTTTGTTCCGGTAGTTAAACCCATTCCTCTGCATGACCTGTCCTTGTCACAATAAATAGCTGAACCAAGCAACCTAGCATACCTGGTAGATGCTTGAGCCATGTTGTGCCTTTACCCTGCTATGCTTGCCATGCTTAGAGTTGTGTCAGGTCTGATTCATCTGGGTGATGGACCGGAGTGAACTGGTTGTGTTCTGATGATAAGAGTTAAGTGTTGAACCTGATTTGGTAAAGGTAGCGATGAGAGGCCATGTAGGAGTACATGGTGGGTTGTCTCATTGGGACCGTCCGTAAGAACTGAGTCATGTGTATGTTATCCAAGACTAGCTACTACCGCACATTGGGATCCTTAATTGACTCTCTCGACTTATTAATCGCCCTGACCTCTGTCCAGGAGTTGCAATTAGTTTCTGGTGTTTGTAGGCCGTGCTAGTAGTCTACCGAGTGGCACCCCGTATAGGTGGGCTTGGGTCAGACTAGGCACCGTGGCCCGGTGTACCAAGCGTAGTTCCATCCGTCGAGGTGGGCTTGGGAACCCTGCACACATCGTTTGGGACCGTGATGAAAACCTCGGCCGGACTTCCGTTGCGGGTTCATTCTCAAATAGGCGATAAACCTGGGCTAGAGTCTTGTGTGGTTAACGGTCGTGGCCGACTCCCTCGCTAGGCTTCCGCTTGAAGGTTGCCGAGGTGCCTTTTTACGTGCACATGGCGGTAAGTGGCGGGAGCGTGTGTGACGAAGTACACCCCTGCAGGGTAATCATCTATTCGAATAGCCGCGTCCGCAGATATGGACTACTTGGAAACTTATATGGTTCATAGACAATTGTAATGGTTACTCATAAAAACTTCAAGACAAGTGTGAGTACCGTGGATGGCGCTCTCGTAGGAAGACGGGAACAGATCCATGGTGGTGTATTGTTGTGGTGTTAGTGGACTCGTGTACGTTTCACAAACTTATTTAAAGTACTGGTAGTCGTAGTACAGGATAGCCAAGAGTCAAAGCTGGCTTGCTGCAATGAACCCCACAACCCCCTTGTTGATACCGATGCATATGTAGTTAGTTCTGATGTAAGTCTTGCTGAGTACCTCCGTACTCACCGTTGCTTTATTAATGTTTTTGCAGAGGAGACACCAGTCTCGCTAGTGGTTTCTAAAATAAGATCGATGCCGACCAAGTAGCTTGGGAATCCCAGACAGAGGTCTGGTTCCTATGGAGGGTCTTGTAGTTAGACAGGCTTCCTCAGCCTTCTTCTTTTCTAGATGTCTGTACCCAGACATGTTATGCTTCCGCTTGTTGCTTGTATAACTTGTGTGTTGGGTCATGTGACCCATGCTTGTAATATCACACTATGTTGGCTCTTATGAGCCTTCTAAATAAATGTTATGTTGTTGTATGGTTATGTTGTGATACTATAGTTGTATCTATGCATATTGGGCATGTCGTGCGTACGTGTGACGTGCAACGGCATGTATGGGATTCGACACCTAGTTGTGTGCCTCTAGTAGTACTCTTTACAGGGAAATGCCTCTTTGTGCTTCCAACGAGCCTTGGTAGCTTGCTACTGCTCCGGACACATTGATTGACCGGCGTGTATCCTTCTTGCTGCTGTGTCTGTCCCTTTGGGGAAATGTCTCGTAGTGTAATGGAGTCCATGCAGCCTGCTATGACTCGTCTATGCGCAGTTGATGACATTTATGTCCCACGGCGTAATGGAGTCTCTGTAGCTTGCTATGACTCGTCTACACACGCTGATGACCGACACCTGCATTGTTGGGTTACGTATGTCTGTCCCTGTACGGATGTGCCGCTTGTGTTCTACAACTAGTCATGTCGACCCGGGTTCTTGGACATTTGAATGCTAGCGACATATTCACATTCGTGAGCCAAAAGGCGCAAACGGTCCCGGCCCAGGTAAGGTGGCAGCCGTGGAGATAACCGTGCGTGAGGCCGCAAAGTAATGTGAAGTGTTACATGCTAGATTCTTATGGCTTAGGATCGGGGTCCCGACAGTTATCCATGAATGTCAAGTCGGGTGCATTTAGAATCGGAGATCGATGTGAGACTGATGTTATTTGTGAATGTCGAGTCGGTCACATCTAGAATCAGAGAACGATACTTTCATTTTCACTACACAAAACCAAAACATAACAAAACTACATGGTATGACAAGATTAATATTTGTTTCCACGGGGCATAATAATGGTCTGCCCATTCATGCACACTAATTTATGTGCTTCAAAAGTCTGTCAGTTGTACTACTCCCTCTGAACCATATTAATTGATGTTGCTTTAGTTACAGCTTAAATTAATATGGATCGGAGGGTGTAGCATAGTTTCACAAAGCTTGTACATAAGTGATCTTGATGCTACACTTTTTCTTTGTTAGCCCATAGTAAAAAACTAAGAATCTTCTATAATGGCCCTTGTTTCTTTCCAGGTTGGTCTTGCATCAAGGGAAGGGAATTACACCGACATCATAAGGGTTGCTCAGGAAAATATCAATCTTCCAAACATGATTCCCTTCAATCCCATGGGCCTGTCGCTCAGCGATCAGCTACATCTCTGCACGAAGGCTCAACTCCGGCTCGGTGAAATGTTAGCGCAAGTCTATCTGGAATTCGAGTCATCCAGAGATCGCAAAGCTATAGCATCACTACATCGATAACATGATATGATTTGTTAGGTGTAGACACCATTCTTCTTTGCGACATCCTGTTCTAGAGTGTAGAGGAATGTTGCACAAGAAAGGGAAGATCTGCCCAAACTGTTGTTCAAGTGATGTATATTGGAGGGAGAAGAACTGAGCTTATATTCCAACATGGCAAAACTGAAATGTGAACATGTTGGATATTTTTCTCATCAGTAGTTCTGAAGCTGGGTATGAACTTCCTTGCTGAAAGCACCGTGCATACATTGGGCACGAGTGAAAAACATCGAATTCAGTTCAGAAATTTCATCCATAATTTCATAAACCAATTTTCAATATCCTTTCAAAGCCTGCTACCTTACCGACATCATGAGTTCTTTTGTAATACTATCAAGACTGCTTGTGAATACCCCTTAATTTCACACTCAAAATTCAAGCATTGAAAATAGATCAGCCAGCTACGAGATTACCTGCATACGCTTGAATTTTTACTTTGATATGGCATGTTAGCCTTCATAAACACTACAAGGTGGGTAGCTAAGAAGATGCCTTATATGTTTTAGAACAGGTCTGAAAGCCAGTCACATGTTTCATAAATTTCTAAGATGACTGATCATCAATGGAACGAAAACTGCAAGCCAAAATAACAGACATTCACAAGGCGAAGCGATTCAGAATACAATAAAATCCAGCATTGCCTTGAAATAGATCCAGCATTACATTCCATCATAGCTGCCAAATGTAGTAAAGAACCAATCAATTGTTCTCTCTCTCTCTCTCTCTCACACACACACAAACAGATGGTACACTTTTGACATACAGGAAACATTTTATTCTAGTGCTCGGCGTAAACAAAAGCAAACTCCCACAAATAATATTAGACTAGAAAAAAAAAATAACAGCACCATAAGCACTGCAGGGCCAAACCACAAACATAACAACAATCCTGGTGGCGGCAGCAGACGGTCCGCTGCGGCAGAACCAGGAGACTCCACACCACTTGAATAACTTAAGAGTCGCAAAAGTACAAGCAAAGCTATTATTATAGCGCACCCGGATGAACCGAAGACTCTTTTGGAGTTTTGCATCTGCAACACAGAAGATTTATTCCCCGGTCAAAACCAGCTTCCATAAAACAGAGACAGTGGGCATTGAGAATGGTTAAAATGATGAAAACAGGATTGATGCTGAAACATCATTACATGGAAAACATAAATCTATATTTGATCGGAGTCCTAGCGAATTTCCTTCTACACATGGCACAGATTTCGGTTGAGTTAGATGTTAATCAGATTTGATATGGCTCGGGTTATTGGATCTAACTTGACACGTAGACGACACCTATGCTAGCAGCATAGGTGTCATGGAAAACATAAATCTATATTTGATATGGCTAATGTTATTGTATCTAACTTGACTCGTAGACGACGCCTATGCTGTTGGCATGGAGGATGTGCGACTATGCTGTTTCAATGATCCCACCAAGAAAGACAATGAAAGGAGGGGTGCACATTGCTCATACGGCCAAGGTTTTTTTTATACAAGATGTGACTTTCTATATGTAATTATGTGAAATGACAAGGGCAATGTATGATTTTGTGATATTTTTGCCATTATGTTGGTCTCGTAAATTTTTCTCTACTTTAAGGAATTATCAGAACAAAAATTATTTAAATAATATTAGTTACCAAGATTGTGAGTTAAGCAAAGAATAAACCAATCTATGTCCACTTCCCCTTATCCAAGTCCTGCCCTTGAGGCATGGCTCCAGCAAGGCACCACCCTATCTTGAGTCCAGGATAAACTCAAACAGATCCTAAACAGCCCTTCTACCCCACCACTTGGCAAATGCATTCTATAAAGGGAAAGAAAAGAACCTAAGGGCAATTGCGTGGGACACAAATATGAACAAAAGAGGCCAGGACATTCGTACCTGTTACAAAATGCACGAGATGCGTAATTGTGATTGCTGCAGTTGGTGCACAACCAGTCTCCTTCACGCCATTTTGCTCTGATAAAGTGCAAGAACATATGTACTCAGCTAGCTTATTCATGTCCAGTACAAAATTAATGATAAATACTACTTGCAAAAAGAGCAACACTTTTCCGCATGCATGCATTTGTGAATGGTCAACCAAGATTGTGATCTGGGACTCCATATAGGGCAATTAAACAGTTGGAGCAAAACAACTAGAGAGTATCCAGTACCAATTTCAATTGTATTGTGCTACCAACACAAAATGACCATGCAAATAATCAGAAAATATGGAGAGAAAAAAAATGTAAAGCGACTTAATTTGTTTTAACCACTCCCAAAATATATATTTAAACATGACCTATCTATTTAACATCCACTCATTCTCAAAATTTCTGACTAGGTCTATTCATGTATAATTTCCTTCCACCTCTTACATATAAATTTAATCATCAACAGCCACAGATTCATAATCTATTTTTCAGTTCTTATAAAAAATTATTCATATCTTGAAACCTGACAACCCTATTCAAAATTCTAATTAGCTATGTTTAATTATATAGGGGATCATATTTGAACTGCTCTCCAGTTGTCTTTTTTTTTTACGTGTGCTCTCCACTTGTCATCCCGCTGTAGGTTGTTACACCGATTAGGATAGCTTTCTAAGACAAGTATGGTAACCTATTATGTGTGTTTAATTTGTAATATGAGCATCTATAATTTATGAGAAGTATTACCCTTTCCCAACTACACCAGACATCCCTGGAACTTGTCCAGAGGGAAATGCCATTGAGTTTCCATTGTCATGTGCAGAATAAGTAGTCTGGCCATTATTGTTTCCAGCTCCTTGACCCATAAATAAATTATCTGAGCCTGCTGTCTTCAATCAGATTGGAAATTAATCAATGTCATGTGATAATTAGGCAAACAAGCAATGACAAGTAAAAAGGCCCACAAGCACATACTGAAAGTGGATAATTAGCATTTCCTGGATTTAGCCTTTTATTATCCCAGTCATTAGCAAGCTCCTCTGATGCCAAACGCTTATTACCTAATGCTGAAACAAGAAGATTTGTCAGTATAACTATTAGAGTACATGTTGATCCCAGTTGCAAAATGTAATGAGAGAGTTGTCACTGTGATACTACATGAGCACAACAAAGAATGTGTAATGTGGTTAAGTAAAAGTAAATGATAAAAACGAAGTTACATAAATCATTAATGCTACAACAAGAAGAGATTTCAGGATAACTATTGGACTTCATATTGTCAATCACAAATTGTAACAACAAGGCCACTGTAATACTACATGAAACACAAGAAAGAATGCATAATGTGGTTAAGCAAATAAACGATGGAACAAGGTTAGATAAATCACTATGGCAGCCAAGCCAACAGATCCAGAAAACAATAAAAAAAAAACAGAATATGGCTATTGTCTTCTTTTTCGAGAGTATTGCCAACTTGTGTTTGATCATGGAGAAGTTGTACAAAGAAACATCTGCCTACAGTCACCAATTAATCAGCAGATGATAGATGTATGAGTATCACATGTGAAAATTAGTACTTTTGAATGTGCATGTACTACTAGACTAATTAACCTATTTCTGATGGCAAATAATAACACAACCTTTTGAAAAGGCAAGTATATCAGATAGTTCCCTACTCACTGGAGTTCAGGAGGAGTATTTTTTTTTTTTCATCAGTTAAGAGTACAAGTTTAAAAAATGTAGGAAATTAGAACAGAGATGTCTTACTTGAAGAACTATCCGCTCCTGTGGATTTCATGGTTGTAGATGCCATGCCTGATGGGAAAGGTGCATTACACTCTTTGCACTGGAAAAGATAGAATAACAAGGAATACGGTCAATCACAATGTACACTTACTATGAAAAGGAATACTGCAGAGAAACCAAAACTAGAGTTCATGTCTAAGGTTCAGTCTGAGGTTGCTGTACTATGTTGTTGCCATGGTTTTTGAGTCGCTGACTAGTCTAGTCGCCGACTAATCGCCGAGTCGGCGCGGCGTGGCTGGCTCGCGCAGGCGACCTGACTCAGGGAGCGAGTCGCGCGACTTGCTGGCTCGCCGGCGACTTGGCGCGATTAGTCGGCGGCTAGTAGCCGCCGGTCGCGTGGCTTGCTCTGCACGCGGGCCACCTGCCAGAATTTTTTTTGTGTGTGTGTGGGGGGGGGGGGGGGGGGGGGGTAATAAAAGGGCCACAGCCGCGGGAGAAAGAGAGGGAAAGGGCCACAGCCGCGGGAGAAAGAGAGGGAAAACCAGAGCCGCGCGGGAACTCCAGATCGGCGGCCGCCGGCGACGCGCCCCCTCCAGATCCGCCGGTGACGCGCCCCCACGAGCCTCCTCCGCCGGTGACGCCCCCCCCCCCCCCCCCCCCCCGAGCCTCCTCCGCCTCGGCCTCCATCTTCTCCTGCGCCTGCGCTAGCAGGCAGCAGCGACGGGGGAAGCGGACGCGACGCGGCGAGCAGCGGCCGGCCGCGGTTGGCCGCACCTGCGCGCCGGACTCCAGATCGGCGGCCGCCGGCGACGCGCCCCCTCCAGATCCGCCGGTGACGCGCGCCCCCATCTTCTCCCGCGGGTATGGCCGTATGGCTCGTGGCCCCCTCTGCCTCTCTTTGCTCTGCTAGGCTGCTGCTGTGTGCTCTGCTGCTGCTGCTCTATGTACTGTTGTGCCATGGCGACTTGGGGCGACTAATCAAGCCAAGTCACTGACTCAAGCCAGCAAGCCACTAGCCGCAGCCTCGGCGACTTGGCTTGACTCGGCGACTCAAAAACCATGGTTGTTGCCTAACTAATTTTATAATCTACTGCAGAAAAACTGGCCACAAAGCAGAAAAAGCTGGTTAACCAAACAGTAAAATACGCAAAAGCGAGTTGGAAAAGCTAGATTATTATAATCCACTGCAATGCCAAACGAGCCTAAATAGGCAACGAACAACGAGGGAGGAAAGTTATCTGTGTAATATGCAAGTAAACAAAGAACAATTTTAAGAATAAATGCAGAAGTAGGTGAAGGAACTTAGATAATAAGAAAAGAAACAAGATCGGACATATTAAAGGCTCTAATGATGACCTGAGAAGTGGCAGTATCAGGGCTAAACAATTCAAAATTGGCATAATACATAAAGCCCATTCGGCATAATACATAAAGCCCATTCTTATTACAATTCAGAAGGCAGGACAATATTTACCAACAACCATTATGATTGAGAATTAAGATATGGCAGACAAGTATATTAACATGTGATCACCTGAGCACGAGATGAATAGTTATGGAATCCACAGCTGCAGAGCCAGTCACCACTGCGCCAGTCCTTTGGAACACCTTGAAACTGATTTGTGCTGTTGCCGGCGAATGGCCAAGCAGATGATTGCATACCATATCTACCAGCCATCCCATAAGGCCAGTTTGCGTTTGCAAGTAGCTGCTGCTGCATAGCTGGATTGCCAAAGTTCATCTTATACCCAGCATTAGCAATCTCCTGTACCCTGGCCATATAATCTGCATACGCTGGCATTATTCCTCCCATTGATAATTGTGGCATGGCCGCTTCCTCCTTGGGCAGGTTGCACTTCTTGCAGTTCTTTCTGGATGCATAATTATTGTTACTGCAACCTATTCATCCATTTGCCGCATAAACCAACCACCACCACCACCACGACCACCACACCAGGCAGCACGACAACGCACATCCGAAGTACACGCACACCAAGGCAACCAGCCATCCCGCACAACACCCAAAAAAGAAATAAGCACACACACACTAGTCATTTACTCAGTAAAATTGGTGGTACTTGTGTAATATCATCTACAAACATACACATTCAATGAGTAAAATGAACAGAATCAGTAATTAGAAGTTACATAAAACACGAAAGGTAAGCAACTACGTACTTTCTACAGACGTTCCAAATCCGCCTCATGATAAACGGTGTGCTCTATACCCGAGCCACAAAAACAAAATAGCACCGATAAAAAATGCATTCGCTTTTCAGTACGAACCTCTTACCCGGACCTCCAAACCATGCATGTAAATATGTTACGCTAAAGCCTTGTTAGTACAGCAATTACTATGATCATAGGTTGTTGTAACAAGCTCAAACCCGCCTAAACAATGATAATCAAAGCAAAACATAAATGCTATACCCCTCCCTTAAACCTCCGACCGAGGGAGGGAGATGGCACGCTTAAATTAACCGGGACCCCAAGAGGCATCGGCGCCCATCTCGTACCACACCCTAGCCCGTGATACAACACATCTCAGAGCCTACGCCGCCTCCTCCGCCTCCAGGCTAGCTCCACCAGCCTGACCGGTTTCCCTTTCCACTCCATTTGCAGCTCTACATAATAAGCCTAGACAGGGAATAGCAAAAACTACTGATAGCAGCCAAACCACGGCGCGCAGCCTACCATATTAGAGCAGTGATGTTTCCTCCCTAAAACCAGTAGAACGGCGGCGACCGAAGAAGAAAGGCAGTGCTTTTACCTACCTACAGGGGGGGAGGTTTGGGGGGGGGTCGTACCGTTGCAGATCCAGTCTCCGGCGCGGGGGAGCCACTTGGAGTCGCGCGGGGTGTTGGGGTCGACGAGGAGGCGCGGCTGCTTGCAGCGGTTGCAGAGGGAGCGGAAGGCGTAGTTGCGGTTGCCGCATCCGCCGCAGTCCCAGTCGCCCTCCCTCCCCCCGCCCCCGCCGCCGCCCGACCCGCCCGACGAGGACCCCGCGCCGGCCATCGCTCCTCCGCTCCGCTCGCGGCTCCTGGACGGCGGCGGTGGGGGTTGGTGAGGGTGGTGACGGATTTGATTTGGGAGTTGGGAGTGGGGAGGAGATTTGGAAGGGATCCGAGGAGATGGGAGAGGGGTATATTCTTTCTCCCTGTCCCTCTCCGTCCGGCCTTCGCCACGCCAGTGTGTACTCTGTCTATGTAGGGTTCAAAATTTATTTATTTATTTTCCTTCATAGCCAAATCTGTATTTCATTTTTTAAAGTTTGAGTAGATAGTTCGTTTTGGCACGTACAAGGATCGATTGTGAGATTAATAGGTTAAATTTCTTGTAATATTTTAAATTTTATAAGAAGAATTTGTAATTATATGCCTTCGTGTTTGTTTTGTCTCTCGGACCGGTTGTCTGGTTGATGATCCATTTTAACCTCTACTTTTGTATGGAGATCCTCAAAAGTAAATGCCAAGACAGTATTTTCCGACGATTTTGTTTGGCCGCACAACTTGCCAGGTGTTAATTGAACAAGCACCACTGTCAGTCAGACGTGTTTGGTTGCCCTGCTCGCTTTGCCACACTTTTCATGCTACAAGTTTTGGGACTGCGCTTCGGTGCCTTAAGGCACCTGCCTTTGTGTCAATGACATGTGGGCCCAACAGGTGGCCGGTCCACATGTCAATGACTCAAAAGGCAGGCACGCCTTTACGGCACTGAAGCAACGTCCCAAGTTTTGTGATGGTCAAATTGGCTGCCACACCTGGTTAGCAACGGAGTCTATGATAAGCGGCGTATGTGACTAAAAAAGTGTGACATGCTATGGCCGTGGGATACAACCAAACGCTTTCCACACTTTGGTAGAAAAGTGTGACAAAGTGTGGATGCCGACCAAACATGTCCTTGGCTACACTCCAACACAATCTGATAATGGTCCGATGCCATCACTCACTAAAGACTCGACTTATTCGCAGATTCTTTGATAATTATAAGTTTCTTTTTTGTTTAAATCCTGAATCTTGAGGCTTTGTTGAATATAGTACAAAAACTAAATTTGATAAGTTGGATTATCATCATCTAATCCACCGCAATGCCAACTCTCCCACTCCGGCGTGTCATAATATGGAGATTAATTGCAGTCTGATCTCCCACAATTGCAATGAACTCCTTTATTGGCTAGTTCGACTGTCAGAGTCACCACAGGATAATGATAGAATTTACACGGTTACAGCTCAACCTGTCAACAGTTTTAAGTTCCAGTGCCAAACTTTCAAAATCTCTCTTTCTATTTTGAAAGAAAAAATTTGAACAGTTGGAAGATCTGATGGCATCAATAAACTAACGACCTACAAAAAAAACTTAAAAGAAAGGGCAAAAAAAAAAAAAGGAACAGTTTGAAAATCCCCTGCGTTCACCATTTCTGACCGGTGATTAAACGATCTCAAAGCCATGCAGCACCTTGTCTCATACAGTAGCGGCGGCGGGGGCAGTAGCACCTTCGGTTTGCAAGCTATTGTAGTAGTCAACAAGAACCTTCCACCCACCAGGGCACATAAAACCGTCAGGAGGGTTCTCTCCAGTTTTGGCGAAAGTGCGCATCTGATTGAATTGTAGGTTTAATTGTTAGCAGCAGATAATTATCTCCAGTTTGCAAGCATAAAGCATCGGTTCCCCGACAATAAATGTGATAGAAGCGCATACCTTGGTTCCTGAGATGAACAGAAAATCTTGACTGCGTGAAGGTTCAAAGAAAGCCATCTTTTTTGCCACCGTGTCGTAAGCTGCTACCTGGAGCGATTCAAAATGTATGTAAGAATTTTTTAAAAGTGGCAAGGGATACAAATGAGTAGTATACCCAAGAGATGATGAAACGCCAAACATGTGTTCAGGGCATTAACAATTCAGAAGTGGAAACAATTAATGGATTACAGGTGTGGAGGTTGATTCAACAAAAACAATTAGGATGACTTTAACAATATTAAACCTGGAAGGAGGCTTATGTGCATCAAATACCTTGAAGGGCAATATGTTGAGCTTCTCCAAACCGGGAGCCATGCTTAGGACCTTCTTCCCATGGTCTGGGTTGTACAGATCTCTCTTCTCTGTTGGATGGCCCATCCCAGCTGGATCACGACCCACGATGTAGAAATTAGCACCGGCATTAATCCGTGCCTTTGCATGCCACTGCACTTCTGTTGGACCAGCATAATGCATTGGCGAGGGGAATATAGACACTATAGTAGTCTCAGGGTCAAGGATTCCATCTTCCAAGACCTGTCATGCGCCCAACTTATTTTTTTGTGCATTTTGAATTATCCCAACTGGTAACAATCTGTGTAAATAAAGTTATTACCTTGCTGTGTTGCTCCATGCGAACAGGTAGTGGCACGTCATCAGCTTTTGTAAAACCACCCAAAGGGTGTAGCAGTAGAATGGGATTCTTGAAACCCATATCCAAGAGACGTCTTCTAGTGTCATTCATCAACAGTGCATGTCCATTGTGGACTGGATTTCTCAACTGGAATGCAAATACAGCATCAGCCCCACGCTTGTCAAATTCGTCCCTAAGTTGCTGGGGTGAAAGCCTGTAATGGTCGAGGCCATCGTTATATTTGATGGGTTGCAACACCTCCAGATCACCACCAATCAGCCAGTTCCCAGCTGGTGTTATCGCCTCATCGACATAAGGTAAGCCAGGTGCAGTTGTGCCCCATGTTCTTGCAATCCTTTCTTCTTTATTGTGAGGGTATATTTCAACACTGATAAAAACAATAATGTACATATCAGTAAAAGACCTCATTAGAACTAAATGCAAAAGTAATGCCACAACGAATAAATTTCACTAGTCATGAAGTGCTGTCACAATGTTGGTTTCATCATGGTATATGATTGGCGGCTACTACCATACCAGTAAAAGCGACTTCAGAAGGGTACTGTTCTAAAGTGGAATCACAAATGAGAACAGAGGGTAACAATAACATGGATTTGTAAACTAAATCTAAAGAAAATCTCATCATGATTACTACTTCATGGTCCACAAGTAAATCCAAATAAAAAGCTTCTTATGGATGTGAGCAATTAGCACATAACTGTGTTTTTGTACAATCAGATTTATTATAAAGTTTTTTGGTTAGATAGCCCAAAATATTTATGTGTTGAAGTAAATCAAAAAGGTTATGATGGTGTGCTTAGGCATATTCATCGCTAGCATGTCACAGACAGAAATGTCTTGGGCATAACCTCATTTCAGGAGGATCAAAGCAGGAAGTGACGTAACATCACTTGAAATTTACGCTGAAGTAAATCTATGCTGAGCTTAATTCAGCCAAACCATACAGAAGTCATTTGTACAAGGGTTCGAGAAGCGGTGCCCACTGCCCAGTGGCTGTTTTTGTCCAAAATTCAAAACTGGCATTTTTTGTTGTTTTGGTATGATTTTTTTAAGTACACGACGAGATATGTTGGTACAGTTAAAATTTCCAATTGAAGGAAAAACGGACAGGTAACTGGTCAATCATCAGAAACTGGTGGGGGAACGGTAAATATCTCCAAATTATATTTTAGACCTGATTTGTGTATAAATATAACTACAATGGTACTAATTCAGAGCTACTGCAAAGAAATGACTACTTAGGATTCAGATATGCTTAGATGGTCTGGAACAGAAATAGTTCAAAATCCAGTTCAATGGGCCAACTTAAAGGTGCTGATAGGATTCTTTCGTACTCAAGAGAAGGGCAAAAAATTGTAACAAGGAGAACATCACGTGTTTCAATTTTTACTTTTGAAGTCAGCGCACACAAAAAAATCATTGCTCCCATAATCACCTAATAATGAATAAGCACATAGATACCTTTAACTTTAAAATCAACAGTTATTTTCTTTCCACTTTATTACAAAAAGAAGAAGAATTGACCAGACACATCATGTTACATCCAAAAAGAAATGCTGTAGCGATTGATGACTGGTCGCATAGGCAACATGGGGCTACTAAAATCAGGTTGTTAATTAAACACGAGGTCAAATATACATCACAAGGCAATCCTTATGCAATCACTATGAGAGTGACATGAAAGCGACAGCACTGTCAAGGATAGCAACAACTTTTTTTTTTCAAACATTCTCATCCATTGAGCTTTTGCTAAGATGCTATGGTCCCCAAACCTGCTAAAATGTGGACTAGAACGAACAGACAGCAAAGCTAAGATGCTTCGCTAAATTTTTCCCACAATGATAAGATGCTAAATTCTCCCACAATGAAAGGACGACAAAGTTTTCAGGCAATGAAAAAGAAAACAGAGGTGCCATATTCGGTGGCTGTGAACTTGTGATAAAGTCTCTTGAGTGAAAAGATAATTTGCTGAGCCAACATTGCATCCTACATTCTCCAAATTATGGGAATAGATCAAATCATCAACACATATCAAAACTGACGCCTACAAGGCCACAAAGTACACAGCCATGGTAAGATTCATCCAATTGTCAGTTTGCACGCCCAATAAACTTGACGGAATTTTGCGGTGTTTTCATAGTTGTTTTTGCACGGAAGCTGCAACAAATGTTTTCGGTCGAGCCAAGAACCATGAAAAGGGAACGAGCGTGAAGAAACAAACGGATGAAACATGGGCAACGATAACGCAATCCACACAATAATAACAGCAGCAGAAGGAACTGAGAGGTAGAGACGAGAGGAGGAGGCGGGACCGAACCTGCGGAGGACGGCGAGGAGCTCGCCGTCGGGCCCGGCGAGCGCGACGTCGGGCGCGGCCCCGACGCGGTCCTTGTCGGCGTCGTCGACGGCGAGCACGATGGGGAGCGACATGTTGGCGAAGCCGCCGGAGGGGAGGCGGAGGGAGTTGAAGTGGAGGCACTGGAGGTACTCGTGCTCGCGCATGAAGCCGCGCAGCGGGGACGCCCAGCCCTCGGCGAGCACGTGCGCCCACTCCACGTCGACGGCCGCGAGCCGCACCCGCGGGAGCGCCTCCGCCTCGGCCCGCAGCGCCGCGCGGCGCTCGGGCGGGGCCACGAGGTCGACGAGGGAGCCGCCGTCCGGGTCGATGAGGGAGCTGCGGATGGCCGACATGCCGCGGCGGCCGGCGCGGGGCCCGGGGCGCGGGGAGGACGCGGTGGCGAGGCGGAGGCGGGGGTGGGGGTGGGGACGGAGTGGGTGCGCGAGCGAGGCTGTGGCGGAGGCGGAGGCGGAGGCGCGGCGGCGCGGGATGGGGGTGGAGGAGGGGTGGTGGAGGTGGGTGGGAGTGAGGAGGTGGAGGGCCATGGCTGCCTGCCTGCTAGGTGTTCGACCGACGCTCCGGTGCGGCCTCCGAGCGCGCACGGGTGGGTTGATTTTCTTTTTTGTCTAGTCTATCTATCTATCTATCTATTCGCTATGTGGAGTATTTATATGTGTGGGCATGACAGGGGTTGGATTTGATTTTGACCGCACCATGTTGTGTTTGACCCCCAAATTGTTCGGAAATGTTTTTTATGGGATTATTAAAGAAGGAGCCGGATTCAAGGGTCTGGCAATCAAGGGGGTGTGTGTGATTGAGGATTTGACATCTTTGACCCTGGTTCTTTTGGAAATTAGTTATGACAATAATGTGAGCATAATGTTTTGGGTAATTGCCTATCAAAGGGATTCAATTGAGGATTTGACTCCCTTGGCATTTCTAGCCGACATGTCTGGTTTGTGATCGAAATCGATCGTATCTGTCATTTGGTCGTGATTTTTAAAACATGTCGTGTGAGCGTGTCGACTTTTGGTTGGACGGTCGGAGGCACGCAAAATGTTGGTTGTGTTGAATTATGGTGGGTAGGGTCGCCCTTGAAACGAAAGCGCACGTCCATAAAATTGGAACCGGCGTGCCAGTGAGACCCCAGAGAGCAAAATATGAAATCAAAATATCAGCACGGAAAATAATGGACTGATGGAATCAAAATATGTAATAATTCATCATAATGATTTTGACAGACGACGGAGAGTAATCCACCGTGTTTTTGGTTGAAGGCACCCCTGATTTTATTAAAATTTCTAGAAGATGATGTAAGAGTTATCTGATAATTAGTAAGGCTAGCGATCGATGTCGTTCCGTGAAAGGAAAATAAAGAACCACAAACTGAGGTTGACACAACTGAAAGATAAGAGAGTGCTGGATAGATGATTTGCACATCCCTAAAACTGAGATGTAAATACACCACAAGAATACGGAAAGAGATACTCCAAGTCCTTTATAATTCACAAAAAAGGTCCTTTATAACTCCTTCAGTAAAAAAATGATCCATCTGCATCCAAGTTGAAGTGACGTTTTTATTTTGTTCGTGTCGGTTAAAAAATGCAAGTTGTATTTTTTACTAGACTAAATTACACATTGTGAAATCAGCTAAACAAAACCAATTTCCTAGGAGCAAGCAGTGGCGACGGTAGGATTTTGCTACGCCCCGGGCCGTCCCAGGTAGCCTGTGAACACTGTAGCATTGTAGCTACCGTGTTGCTACACAATGATGAACGGAGTTGGCCCCACGCCCCATGCAGCAGCCCGGTCTGCCTAGGGTCTCTCTCCGTCGCTAAGAGCAAGTATAATAGGATGATATAAACGGGTTATAAGAGTTACCACCTCACATTTGTGACGAGGTTGAGGAAAGAGGGGGAGGGAGAAATGGAATGGGTAGTGAGTTCAACAAACTTTGTGAGAGAAGAAGGTGGGGTCAGGCATTAATGACATGCTAGCACGTAGAACTAGCAGTAATTGTACGGGTGGGATTTTAAATTGGTTATAGATGATGTGACACAGAGCAAAAGTAATTTTCTGAGCTCAAATGCTCCTGGTGTGAACAACAAAATAAAATAAAAATTCAGATTTTTTTTAAAAACATTAAGGAGTGTTTTGGAGTGTTTGCAAACTTTCATCATGAAACAACATTTGTGGATGTCGTGGCTAAAACATTTAATCTGAGTTTTAAAATGCGTTTGAAAGTACCATTTTTAGAGCATTGATTTTTGTTTCTGCCACAACTTCCACAAATATTATTTCTTGGTGAAACTTTGCAAGCACCCAAATATTCCTTGATGTTTGCCACCAAAAAAATCTGAATATTTAAATTTTGTTTACCAATTTTTTTGAATTTGTCGTTCATTCGGAAGCATATGAGCTCGTGAGCACGCATATACTCCGCGTCCGACACGGTGATGTACTCCCTCCGTTCCTAAATATAAGTCTTTTTAGAGATTCCATTGAAACTATATACGGATGTATATAGGCATACCTCTTCTTAGCCTTGCTCTATCAAAGAATTAAAAATTATATTCGTTTTGCTCTGCATGTAGATTTATTCGTTTTGCTCTGCATGTAGTTCGTAGTGTAATCTTAAAAAAAAATTATATTTAAAAATGGAGGGAGTAGCTAGGAGCGGCTCCACCTCTTATTAGCCTTGCTCTATCAAAGAATTAGGGTCCTGATATTGCCCACACGTGTGGGCGTTAAGGGGGTCTTGCCACACGTCCCGTGTGGTATGTAAGAGAAATAGCCCGCACGCCTACGTATAGGCAAAACAGGTAATGCCCACACGTCCAGCCTCCTGCCTCGCGGTCCCGCACGCCCGGTGTCCCACCTCGCGGCCCCGCGTGCCAGGCGTCCAACAAAATTGGAGTGGGTCCCCCGCGTGACAGTCACCACGCGCCCCTCACCCCAAACCTGCCCGGACCCTCTTCCACTTTGTTTAACTGCAATTGTCATGTCTGGACAACTACAGTTGCCATGGTTGCTCAACTGCAGTCGCCATGTCTGAACAACTACAGTTGCCATCTCAGGTCAAGTGCAGTTGTCATTTATGGACAACTACAGATGTTGCCATGTATGGCCAACCGCAACTAACATGACTTATCACTTGCAGTTGCCATGCCTGGTCTACTACAGTTGCCATGATTTAAAAACTGTAGGAGTTGCCACCTAGTAACACTAGGCAGTTTCCATGTAACACTGGAAAGACAAGGCAAAATAATATCTTGGGGGTATAGTGGGAGTTGCCATATGCTTCTAAGCACACTAGGCAGTTGCCACAGAAACACTGCAAAAAAGACATGGCAAATAATATATTCGGGTAAGAGAGAGAGAGAGAGAGAGAGAGAGTTACCATCTTCTTACAAGCACACTAGGCAGTTGCCCTGTACCATTGCAAAAAACATGGCAACTGACAGTTTGGGGTAAAGCGAGAGTTGCGGGAGGAATGGGAAGAGGAGACGGGTGGCGATTGTGCGGGCGTGTGGGCGCGACGACAGTTCCACCACACGTCGGGTTGACGGCCGCGAGCTCTGCGTGCGTGAAACAGGCGTGTGGGCGAACTGATAAACGCCCACACACCAGCCCCTTCCTATGTGGCATACAAAATCTGCCAAATCGTGTCAAGATTTGAGTATACTCGCATGAACGACGATCCATGTGTATGGGCGAGTTGCAAAACACCCACACGAGTTGCAAAACACCCACACGTGTGTCCCCGAAACCAGTATACATCCATGAACTACCAACCAGGGACGAATAATTTGGGATCCACATAAAGAACATGTTATGGACTTAGACCGTCCGTGGCAAGCTGGACCTCTTGCAAGAGGAGAGGAGAGGAGAGGAGAGGAGCATCGAATCGATGGTAGCTAACGGAGCGGCCGGGTTTGGGTGACTTTCCGGGAAGGCTATAGACCCCCCTCGATCGCTGCCCCTTGGCACTAGCCAAACGACGGGCGTGCTCTTTTGCTGCTGCTGCTGCTGCCCACTGAAGCGGATGCTGTCGCCTGTCGAGTCTCGATCGTCCTCGCCCCCGGGTAAAAGTAAGCAGGCGATCCGCCGATTCACGTCCACTGAACGGCCGGCGGCGAGAGAATAAAGGTACTCTCTCTGTAAACTAATATAAGAGTGTTTAGATTACTAAAGTAGTGTTCTTGGAGTCCCTTTTGGTCGTGCGAATGCGAATCCATCCCGCGTCACTTTCTGGGGCGACGCTGAAAGCCTGGAAAGAACGGTGGCCTCACGCGCTGGGTGCGGCGGCATATCATATGATCATCAGATCAAAGCCAGGTGATGCCCGTTTGGTTTCTTGGGATAGGAGGAGCCAGATGAAGCAACTCTGTGTTTCTTTGGTGCGTGTTGGCTGGTTTACGCGCGCGGTGGTTCCAGCCAGAGCTGCTGTCACGGCCGCGGTTTCTTCCGACCGAAACGCTCGCAATGCTAGTCGATTGCGATATCTAGAGTAAAATGCACAGAACCATCACATTAGCGTCATAGCTCTTATAAAACCATCACTTTATAAAACGTGACACTTTGCACCGCTGCGAAGAATTGACGAGTGGCAAAAAACATTGATTCGTTTTCTGAGAGCGCTTTGACGTGGTCCATCACTCACGGGCCGACAGCGGTGACGGCGAGGCACTAACGGCCGTGTCCGACGCGATTGGGCCGGCCCTCACTCCCATCCCTAGCCGTCTCTCTCTCTCTCTCTCTCTCTCTCTCTCTCCCGGGTAGGACGATGGTAGCGGCGGCTTCGGATCCATCGGCGAGGGAGTGGTGGGGAGCAAGGTGTGGTGAACATATCTAGTCACACTAGTAGAAAACAGACATTTTGTCCAAGGCATTAGTCCCGGTCTGGTTTTGAACCGGCACTAATGTCACCATTAGTCCCGGTTCCAACGGCTAGGGGGGCGGGCATTATTAGTCCCGGTTTGTTCCGGAAAGGTCCCGGTTCGTAACACGAACCGGGACTAAAGGGGTGGTGGCAGGCTGGTGTCAGCCTGGGGCCCCACGATCACCTTTAGTCCCGGTTCGTGGCACGAACCGGAACTATAGGCTCACCTTTACTCCCGGTTTGTGTCACGAACCGGGACTAAAGATGCCCCTATATAAACCCTACCCCGAGCTCTCTCTTCTTCCCCTTTCCTCTCCTCTCTGTTCTTCCCCTCTTCCTCGAGCTCATCCTCTATTTTTGCCAAAATTTGTCAAGATTTGGAGGCACCCCATCCATCCAAGTGTTCACAAAGGTTAGCAACTTTGTCCTTTCATCTCTCATTGCTAGATTAGCTCTTGCAATGCTCTATAAGTATAGTGATTTGTGGGTTTTAGTTTGGGAGTATTTATATGTGGTAGTTTATTTGATTTATATGCAATTTGAGCTCAAATTAACTTCTTACTTTGCATGTGTAGGTATGGTTTACTTAGTGCCTTCCCGTCCCCGTCCTAACCACCGTCGATCGCCCGCACCGTCCCGTCGCCGGCACCTTGGTGAGCCTCTTGTTCTTATCCTTTTTATAAAAAAAAACATATTTGTAAGATTTAGATAGTTACTGTATAGTTTTCTTACCTATATGGTTGTTTGTTATACATAGTGGCATGGTTTTGATATCCGTCCCCGTCGGCCCTCGTCCGGTTTATGATTCGGATGTGGTATATACTCTCTTTTATAACTATTTGTTGCATTTCGTGTTTATGACAATTATGCCCATCAAGTTGACATAGATATTTTTATCTAGGAGGTATGTGAACCGGAAATTGCAACCGACATAGATATTCTTGTCAAGAAGTTAAATTTAGTTGAAAAAGAAAACGAGTATTTGAAAGAAAAATTGAAAAGAGTTGAAGAAGAGAAGATGAAACTGGAGTTGTATGTTGCCGATGTCGTCGATGATCACAAGATCAAGATGGATGCAATGCGCTTGAAGATTAGAAAATTTAAAAAATATGCCATTGATAGTGAGGCTTGGTATCACTATGCTGTTGGATCAATTGTTACCTTAGTTGCGATCTTGATCGCATTTGTTGTTGCATTTAAATGCTTTAGCTAGAGAGTTTGTATTTTGTTTTATGAGAACAAGTGTGTATGAACATTATGTATGAACTTGTATTAATTTGGTCTTTTCGGTGTTGTGTAATGAAGATGAGCCGGCAATGGATGTACGATGACCGATGCTCTCCCCAGTTCATTAATGGCGTGCATACTTTTCTGGTTGCGGCCGAGGCAAACAAGCAGGCAGATGGTTTTATGTATTGTCATGTGCTGGCTGTAAGAATGATCGAAATTACTCTAACTCAAGAACCATTCACGTCCACCTGTTTGAGTCCGGCTATAACTGTTGGACCAAGCACGGAGAAAGAGGGGTCCTAATGGAAGAGAATGAAGAAGAAGAGGATGACGACAGCTATCCTGGCCATGGGTTCCATGAATACGATGGTACAACAATGGGGGAAGAAGCTGAGCCGACAATGCGGGAAGGAGCTGAAGAAGAGGCATCAGATGAGCCCGCTGATGATCTTGGTCGGACCATTGCCGATGCAAAGAGAAACTGCGCAAGTGAAAAGGAGAAGCTGAAGTTGCAGCGCATGTTAGAGGATCACAAGAAATTGTTGTACCCAAATTGCGAAGATGACAAGAAAAAGCTGGGTACCACACTGGAATTGCTGCAATGGAAGGCAGAGAATGGTGTATCTGACAAGGCATTTGAAAAGTTGCTGATAATGTTAAAGAAGAAGCTACCAAAGGACAACGAATTGCCCGACAGTACGTACGAAGCAAAGAAGGCTGTCTGCCCTCTAGGATTAAAGGTGCAGAAGATACATGCATGCCCTAATGACTGCATCCTCTACCGCGGTGAGTACAAGGATTTGAATGCATGCCCGGTATGCTGTGCATTGCGCTATAAGATCGACCACGATGACCCTGGTGATGTTGAGGGCGAGCGCCCTAGGAAGAAGATTCCTGCCAAGGTGATGTGGTTTGCTCCTATAATACAACGGTTGAAATGTTTGTTCCAAAACAAAGAGCATGCCAAGTTGATGCGATGGCACAACGAAGACCGTAAGAAAGACGGGAAGTTGAGAGTACCCGCTGACGGATCGCAGTGGAGAAAAATCGAGAGAAAGTGGAAGGACTTTGCAAAGGACGCAAGGAACGTATGGTTTGGTTTAAGTGCAGATTGTATTAATCCTTTTGGGGAGCAGAACAGCAATCATAGCACATGGCCTGTGACTCTATATATCTATAACCTTCCTCCTTGGTTGTGCATGAAGCGGAAGTTCATTATGATGCCAGTGCTCATCCAAGGCCCCAAGCAACCCGGCAACGACATTGATGTGTACCTAAGGCCATTAGTTGAAGAACTTTTACAGCTGTGGAATGGAAAAGGTGTACGTGTGTGGGATGAGAAAGAACAGGAGGAATTTGATCTACATGTGTTGCTGTTTGTAACCATCAATGATTGGCCTACTCTCAGTAACCTTTCAGGACAGACAAACAAGGGATACCATGCATGCACGCACTGTTTAGATGATACCGAGAGTATATATTTGGATAAATGTAAGAAGAATGTGTACCTGGGGCATCGTCGATTTCTTCAGAGCAGGCATCCCGTAAGAAAGAAAGGCAAGCATTTCAAAGGTGAGGCAGATCACCGGAAGAAGCCTCGCCACCGTACTGGTGATGATATACTTGATATGGTCAAGGATTTAAAAGTAATCTTTGGAAAGGGTCCTGGTGGACAATCTGTTCCGAATGACGCTGACGGACGCGCACCCATGTGGAAGAAGAAATCTATATTTTGGGACCTACCCTATTGGAAAGACCTAGAGGTCCGCTCTGCAATCGACGTGATGCACATGACGAAGAATCTTTGCGTGAACCTGCTAGGCTTCTTGGGCGTGTATGGGAAGACAAAAGATACACCGGAGGCACGGGAGGACCAGCAACGTATGCACGGAGAAGACGGCATGGATCCAAAGCTGTTTCAGGGTCATGCCAGCTAGGCTCTTACCAAAGAAGAGAAGGAAATCTTCTTCGAATGCC
Organism: Elymus sibiricus; assembly: GCA_039707655.1. Taxonomy (NCBI): domain Eukaryota; kingdom Viridiplantae; phylum Streptophyta; class Magnoliopsida; order Poales; family Poaceae; genus Elymus; species Elymus sibiricus. The sequence continues at coordinate 39,413,181 of CM077665.1, read as the reverse complement.
TGCTCAGTATGAAGGTCCCGTCTGGCTTCTCGTCGAATATAAAGGGAATAATAAATATGGCAGAGAAAAAAGTTCCAGAACCTAAAGTCTCATGACTGCCACGTGATTATGACGCAGCTGCTTCCGGTTGCATTGAGGGGGCTTCTACCGGAAAATGTTCGATTAGCCATTGTGAAGCTATGTGCATTCCTCAATGCAATCTCTCAGAAGGTAATCGATCCAGAAATCCTACCAAGGTTAGAGAATGATTTGGTGCAATGTCTTGTCAGTTTCGAGTTGGTGTTCCCACCATCCTTCTTCAATATCATGACGCACGTCCTAGTTCACCTAGTCGAGGAGATTGCCATTCTGGGTCCTGTATTTCTACACAATATGTTCCCCTTTGAGAGGTTCATGGGAGTCTTAAAGAAATATGTTCATAATCGTGCTAGGCCAGAAGGAAGCATCTTCAAGGGCCATGAAACAGAGGAGGTCATTCAATTTTGTGTTGACTTTATTCCTGACATTAAGCCGATTGGTGTTCCTGAATCGCGGCATGAGGGCAGACTAGGTGGAAAAGGCACGCTAGGAAAGAATTCAGTAATATGCCGGGACGGGCATTCTTTGGTGCAAGCACACTACACAGTTCTACAAAGTTCCGCCTTGGTGGCTCCGTATATCGAGCAACACAAGAATATTCTACGCTCCAAACACCCGGAGCAGTCTGACGACTGGATTACACATGAACAAACGGTGACTTTCGCCGGTTGGTTGCAGACACGTCTCATGCATGACGACACTGTTGCAGATGACTTGTACTTGCTGTCCAAGTTACCATCTTCGACTATATTGACTTTCAAAGGGTACGAGATAAATGGGAATACATTTTACACGATCACCCAAGATAAAAAGAACGCCAACCAAAACAGTGGTGTCCGCTTTGATGCAGCAAACACCAATAGGCCAAAGGACACATATTATGGTTACATAGAGGAGATATGGGAACTTGACTATGGACTTGGTTTGAAGGTCCCTTTGTTTCGGTGCAAATGGGTCAATCTGACAGGAGGCGGGGTAAAGGAAGACCCGCAGTACGGAATGACAACAGTGGATCTCAACAATCTTGGGTACGCAGACGAACCATTCGTCCTAGCCAATGATGTGGCGCAGGTTTTCTATGTGAAGGACATGTCTACCAAGCCGAGAAAAAGAAAAGATAAGGAAGCGAATACATCATACGATGAGCCAAAGCGCCACATAGTTCTTTCAGGGAAAAGAAACATCGTGGGACTGGAGGACAAGACAGACATGTCAGAAGATTATGAAAAGTTTCATGAAATTGCTCCCTTCAGAATGAATGTTGACCCGAGCATCAAGTTAAACGATGAAGATTGTCCATGGTTACGACGCAAAGGGACACACGCGAAGAAAAAGTTTTATACCCAAAGATCTCACTCTGGATGTGACCGGCTTCTCTAGTTAGTTTCCGGACTTATATATCTGGAAAGTCCCACTTCGGACAAACCGGAGGGAATCTTTGTAATAGTAGTGTACTATGTGTTTTGGCATTTGAGAGGGTTACGGCAAAAACTGGATGCACTTCGTGTACAAAATGGACAATCTCTTTCGAAGTATCAGGGTTTCAGACGAAAACTCGTCTCTTACAAAGGCATTTCATTTTTTTTAAACTTATTTCAACTCCAGACTTTTTGTGTGTTCAGTATGCACCATTCGAAGCCACGTCATCAATTTTCAACCTTTTCTGACTTTATTTGCTATTTTTCATGCATTTACTGATTTTTTTTGAGCTAAATGACCCTGAAATTGAAAAGCACTACAAATGAACTCTGAAAAGGTTGAAAGTTGGCATGGTATCATCATTTCACCCACATAGCATGTGCTAAAAATTTGAGAGGGTTACGGCAAAAACTGGATGCACTTCGTGTACAAAATGGACAATCTCTTTCGAAGTATCAGGGTTTCAGACGAAAACTCGTCTGTTACTAAGGCATTTCATTTTTAAGCTTATTTCAACTCCAGACTTTTTGTGTGTTCAGTATGCACCATTCGAAGCCACGTCATCAATTTTCAACCCTTTCTGACTTCATTTGCTATTTTTCATGCATTTACTAATTTTTTTGAGCAAAATGACCCTGAAATTGAAAAGCACTACAAATGAACTCTGAAAAGGTTGAAAGTTGGCATGGTATCATCATTTCACCCACATAGCATGTGCTAAAAAGATGAGAGGGTTACGGCAAAAACTGGATGCACTTCATGTACAAAATGGACAATCTCTTTCGAAGTATCAGGGTTTTAGACGAAAACTCGTCTGTTACAAAGGCATTTCATTTTTTAAATAACCTAAGAATTACCAAATTGAATATAATGATAAAACAAGCTAATATTAAACAGCAGAAAAAAGAATCACTGCCAAATCTATTTTTAAAGTAAAGTTATTCACAAACTAGTGATTCACACAAATTTCAAATAATTCGAATTTAAACTATTCAAATTTGAAAACTACTGCCACTAACAGAAAGTTTATAATTTTTTTGACCTAACGCAAAAAGATTCACTCATTAACTCTAAATAAAGCAAAAAAAAACTCAGAAACAAAAGAAAATAAATAAAACAGAAATTGAAAAAAAACTGAAAAGTAAATAAAAAAAAGCCCGCCTACTGGGCCGCCACGGAGTATTGGGCCAGGATGCAGGCCCAGTAGGCCCAACAGGGCAGCACAGGTGCGGTAGGCCCAGAAGGCCTGCATTAGAGAGGAGCTCGACACGGTAGCCGTGGCGGGGCTTATAAACTGGTGCGAGCTCCTCTCAACTAGCGAGGTGGGACTAAACATTCGACACGGGAAGCCAGACCTTTAGTCGCGGTTGGTGGCTCCAACCGCGACTAAAGGCCACCTTTAGTCGCGGTTGGAGCCACCAACCGCGACTGGCGGGAAGCGCAGACCTTTAGTCGCGGTTGGTGGCTCCAACCGCGACTAAAGGTGGCCTTTAGTCGCGGTTGGAGCCACCAACCGCGACTAAAGGCTCTCATATATATATATACAACACTTGAAATTTTTTCACAGTTCGTTCTCTGCTTCTTCGACCACGCCGCCAGGAGATCGCCGCGCCGCCAGGCTGCCGCCGTACGCGCCTGCCTAGACGCCGTCTCGCTTCCCCCGACGCCGGAGCTCGTCGCCGCCCCCGACGCCGGCCGCCCCTGCCTCCTCGTCGATCCCCGACGCCGGACGCGCCCTCCTCGGCAATCCCCAACGCCGCCCGTGCCCGCTCCTCCCCGAGCTCCTCGCTGCGCCGCCTGCCCCGACGCCGTCGCCGCCCCCGACTCGCCTCGCCTCGCCGTCGTCCCGCTATGAGCTCCTTTCCTCCCTCTCCCCCCTCTCCCTCGCCCCCTGCCGCCATGGCCGCCCCTCCCCGAGCCCCCCCCCCACACACACATGCATGAACACACACACACACACATTTTCTTAAGTTAGATGATTTATATGTATTTTTTATGTTTTAGTATATATGTATAGCAATTTTGACATTTTCAGAAGAATTTTGACATTTTTTTTTCACTAGATGATTAGATGTATAGAAAAAAGTTGAGGAATTTTGACATTTGAGGAATTAATTAGTATAATGTATGTATAGAAATTTTGAGGAATTTTGACATTTGAGGAATTTTGACATTTTTTATACTTTTAGATGAAATGTTAGTTTTTTTATACTTTTAGTTATAAAAATGTTAAATTTGCATAGAATTTCTTCTCGGAGTCAATGATGCCCGGCCCGCATCCTCGTCGTCGACTCGTTCGCGACGACGTCCTGCTTCAGAGGGGCAACGTTCGGGACTGGGCTCTGCCGGGCTGGCACTGGGAGGTGCTACCTTCAGGGGCGCGCAGCTTGGTGAGGAACCCGGCCCCGGGTCCCGTCGTCGACCCGGAGCTTCTTTGGTGGCGTTCGCGTGGGCCACTTTCGGTGCGGAGGCAGCCGGCCCCGCCGAAGGTGGTACGTCGCCGTGTCAGGGAGGAGGACGAGCACGTCCGTCGCTACATGGATGCGTTGGACGTCGGGTTCTCCAATACCTGGCAGGTTCTTTAGGGATCTCACCCGAGCTATGATCCTGTGATGGTTCCTTCTCTTTGGGTGTCCACCGCCCGCGCCTCAGGAACCGCGAGTGAACTAGATTCTTCGATAATATTCGATCTGTATTAGCTAGTGATAATACTCGAGATTATATTCGATAATATTCGAGACGATTTATTCGAGATTATATTCGATGATGCATATTATATGAATTATTCGAGATGCATATTATGTACTATGATTCAGTTTTTCCTTATTGATTGCATGCATTCTAATTTGAATACTAAATTGTTTTATCTTTCTTCTGGATTAGTTAAATAAAAGCTATGGACAATACCGGCAGAGAAGGAGAAGAGGCTATGTTCGACATCATACGCTCCTCCCCGAGCCCAGAGCATGAACCTGAAGATGATGACGGCTCGCAATATCTGAACAATTCCGGTGAGGGTTGTATGATATTTGATGAAGACGAACGAATAGATGAAGGCGACGACAACGATGTTGACGAAGAAAATGTTCTTCAAATAACAAAGACCGGCGAGGTATATTTATTATATAAGCCATCCGGTGATCATTACATGTCTTAATTGATTTGTATGTATTAACGAATCGATCTTTCTTCTTTTAGGCCTCCGGATCGAGCAAATCTTCTACAAGCGACAGGGTAGTTCTAGGCCCGGCCAAAAAGTTGGATCCTAGCGTAAAGTTCAACATCGATTCCATCAAAACATCAACTGGCAAACTGCTTGAACCTAGGAAAAATGCGACCAAGTTCAAGAATCAATGCAGAGTTATTGTCAGGGACCAAATCCCGATCTCCGTTCAAGAATGGAAAAAGCCAGCAAAGGGAGATCGAGCAGGAGTTACTTTTGTCGACGAAAGAGCAAAAGATGTGCTTTGGACATCGCTCATGGAACATTTCACCCTACCAGATAATTTGACAGATGCAGATCTGAAGAAAGTCAGAAACTATGCTCTTAAAAAGATGGCGATCGCATTCAACACCTTCAAGAAAAATGCATGGACTAAGTACGTCAAATCAAAAAAGAAGTCTCCAGAATTCACGGGAGCACTGGTGAAGGCAAAAGATCACTGGGACACTTTCGTGAAGTTCAAGGAATCGAAAGAAGCTAAGGAACGGTCGAGAAAAAATAAGATTAATGCTGCGAAAAAGAAGTGGCACCATACTCTGGGGCCAGGTGGCTACCAGGTGGCCCTGCCTAAGTGGGATCAATCTGAGCAAAAGATGATTAGTGCAGGGGTCAATCCAGTTACATTGACATGGCCCCCCAGGTGCAGGATATGGTTTTATGCGCATGAGGGGAAATTGGACCCAGAGACAGGGCTGGTTATGGTGAAGGCAAGTCTTAAAGAAGCGACAGACGAAATACTTATTGCAATAGAAGAAGCTCGAACGGGGGTGTTCACGCCCAACAGAGAGAACGACGAGCTTACGCGCGCCCTGAAGAATCGTGAACACCCGGGAAGAACACGAGGCAAAGGCGTTGTTCCGTGGTTTGAGGGGTTTGCGGATTGGAACGACGACTATAGAAGCCGTGCGAGAAAGAAGATGCAGGAGCCAGGAAAGGGCGTCTCAGCGGCAGCATGAGCAGATCGATCCAGCATTGGATAACACCGTCCCATCTATGCCGAGAAGCAGCGTGGGTTCCGCCCCGGCCGATATCGATAATGCATTGCTAGCTAGCTACCCTGTGGATGATATCAAAGACAGGACTAACTGTGAGCTACACATGAAAGTGAAGAACTTATCCATGAAGGTGGCGGACGGCTATGCTTTAGCAAATCCCCCTGAAGCAACCTTCCATTGCAATCCCATTCCAGCTGGCTATGCTCGTGTCGGGGTTGATGAAGTGATGTCAGGATATCACGAGCTACAACTTGACATTCTTGGAGGTGACAAGGAGAGAACACTAGGAGAGGCCATACATCGTATCATTCTATGGAAAAAGGATTGCATCGTCTTTCCAAGGCCACCGACTCCTCCTCCTCCAAGTCCGCCGTCGCGTCAGTCGACTCCTCCTCCAAGTCCGGCACCGCGTCAGCCGACTCCTCCTCCAAGTCCGGCACGGCGTCAGCCAACTCCTCCTCCTCCAAGTCCGCCGGCACCGCGTCAGCCGACTCCTCCTCCAAGTCCGGCACGGCATCAGCCGACTCCTCCTCCTCCAAGTCCGGCACCACGTCAGCCTAAGCAACAGCGGAAGAGAGAGGCCGCAGCTACGACGGCTAGCGGTACAACAGGCAAGAAATTCAAATATGGTCCAAACCTCAAGCGTCTTCCGAAGTTGCCTTAACACCTGACTCCTGAGGAACTCGACATCGCAGTGGATGCCAAAGTGAAGGCCCATTTTGGACCGAAACCGCCCCCGCCGCCAAAGGAGAAAGTACCTGAGCATGTCTCACAACACTTTATTGATATGGCTTGACCGACTGACAATCAGAAGGACTCCGACTATGTGCGGTCTATCAAGAAGTCATATTTGGCAGGACTAAAGGAGTCGAGCTCGAGCTCGAGCCAAGAAGTTGACAAAAAAAAGCGGGAAAACTATTCCCCAGCTGGGAGAACAGGCAGTGCAATCGACCCCCCCGCTCATTGTACAAACACCTGTGAGTACCGCCGATCGGCTGGTAATAACCGAAGATCATAAAAGGTAGGCTAAAGAGGCCGGTGTCACTGTTGAACAACTCCTAGGCCTTGAGGAAATCCCCGGGATTACAGAGGAGGAAGTAAAATACCAATATGTCCGCGGCAAACCTCTGGTCAAGCCTGACGATGTCAAGCTTCTACCAACGAGAATGTACGATTTGCATACGTGGTACATGCAACAAACAGCAAATACCAATGAAGAGTCCCTCATGGTGAAAGTCAAGAGAAAGCATTACTTCCATAAAAAAGATGTGTGGATTCATTATTCAGAGTTGTTTCAGTTATTCAATCAAGACGCACTCGACAAATCTATCGTCAGTTGCTATTGTCTGTAAGTGATTTCTTTCTGTAATTTAAGTCTCTAGCTAGCTAGTTGTGCTCTCATTCATTACCTGTAATTATCCTCACTATATTCTTTTCTGTGGTATTATGCAGAATGAAGATGTATGAAATGAAAAAAGCTGGACGCTATGGCATTGGGTTCATTGACCCAAATACGGTTAATCAGGCGATATGGGAAGATCAATATTCGAGAAAAGACACAGAGAGATTCCTGCTAGAGTTTTTGAAGCAACTAAACACCCAACCAGAAATACTACTTCCTTACAACTTCGGGTGAGTGTTACTATATCTTGTACTACAAATTTTATTTTTTGCTTAATTACTAGATGTTAATAAGTGTAGTTGATGAGTTATGCACGTGCCCGCTTATTTATACAAAACGTGTGCGCATGCAGTTATCACTGGATCTTGTTAATCATTGAAGTTGACAAGGGAAAAGTTGAAGTACCGGACTCACTATATAAGAATCCATCCGAATACGCAACCGTGAGGGGGGTGGTCGACAGGTAATTTCAATCATTATCGCACTATGTCGGCCTCTTTACTTCATTTCCTAATATCAACTAGTTAATAACTCCTTTATTCATTTTCTTTGCTGGCGGGCAGGGCTTGTGCCAAGTTCGTCAAACAGGTCCCAGGCGACTGGGAACAAAAGCTGACATGGGTGTGACCCAAGGTAATTAAGTAGTACTAGCTAGCTACGTCCGTGCATCTCTTTAATTCTAGTTTCAATACCATTATCATGCTTGATTAATTATTACCTAATTGGATTTTATTCTCGTAAAGTGCATGAAGCAGGAGCAGGTGAATAGTTTATGCGCATACTACGCTTTGCGAGAACATTCGCATGATCACGTCTGAAAGGAGCAGAAACGAAAGAAATCTTTGGGTACGTTTGCCAGAACACTATCCATATTTTTTTATCATGATCTAGCTAATATATATACACACAACTAATATATTCATCTTGATCTCCTGATTATAGCTGACGGAGAAGCGGGGCCAGCTCCTACCAACGGCTCGCGTACGAGCAATTCAAGAGGAAATAGCTGGATTTCTGGTCGACCAGGTCATAAATCCCAAAGGAGAATACCATTACAAGATCAAGCAGTAATGCCTGCATATGTAATGATCCGCAAATTGTAGGAGAAATTGTATATATATCAAATTGTATATATATATGTATGTGAATGGTCGTCGTACGAGAAATTCGATGATATATATATATATATGATCGGTTCTATGAGAAATTCTATTTATATATATATGCACAACGTGTACAGTATGTAGTAGCGTAATATATGTTTGAAATGAAAAATAATTAAATGGAAAACACAAAATTAAAAGGAAAAATAAACCATAATTAATTCATAAACCCCTAAAGGATTAAAAGGAAAAATAAACCAAAATTAAAAGAATTAAATATTTTTAGTCCCGGTTGGTGTTACCAACCGGGACTAAAGGTCCCCCAGCCCACGGCGCCGGCAGGTGCCACGTGGTGGGCCTTTAGTGCCGGGCCGTGTTGAACCGGGACTAAAGGGGGGGGGGGGCTTTAGTGCCGGTTGGAGAACCGGCACTAAAGGCCCTTACGAACCTGCACTATAGGCCGATTCTGCACTAGTGTCACCTTGGCTGGCCGGCGTGGCAGGGGGCAACCGCGTCGAGGAGGAAGATTGTTCAATTATTCTTGGAGGAAACTTCGTTGATCTACTGTCAAATGGTGCTGGTCCAGCCCTCGGTGAGCTGCCTCCCTCTCTCTAATAGCAATTTTTGTTTGTGGAATTCTAGGGTTCCAGATCTGGAAACAAGTGTTTGCTCTAATTCTAGCAAATTTTGTTGTTCACTGAATCTTGTTGTGAACTTATGCAGTTAACTGAGAATTGTTGTTTGTGATTGCACAAAGCTAACTGAATCTAGCTCTCTCTCACTGAGCCTAGATGTTAAATTAAAAGTAGTTAACTGAATCTAGCTCTCTCTCACTGAACCTAGGTGTTAAATTAAAAGTAGTTAACTAAATCTAGCTCTCTCTCACTGAACCTAGGTGTTAAATTGAAAGTACTTAACTGAATCAAATCACAGCAAGATTCAGTTAACTGAATTGAATGCAGTTAATTGAATCTTGCTCACTGTGACTGAAGCTAGGTTAATTCAAACACCAAGATTCAGTTAACTGAATTGAATGCTGTTAATTGAATCTTGCTCACTGTGACTGAAGCTAGGTTAATTCAAACACCAAGATTCAGTTAACTGAATTGAATGCAGTTAATTGAATCTTGCTCACGGTGACTGAAGCTAGGTTAATTCAAACACCAAGATTCAGTTAACTGAATTGAATGCAGTTAATTGAATCTTGCTCACGGTGACTGAAGCTAGGTTAATTCAAACATCAAGATTCAGTTAACTGAATTGAATGCAGTTAACTGAATCTTGCTCACTGTGACTGAAGCTTGGTTAATTCAAACACCAAGATTCAGTTAACTGAATCAAATCACAATAAGATTCGGTTAATTTTAGGGTTTGCAAATGGTTAATTATTCTAGGGTTAGTTATTTCACCGATTGATAGATGTAGTTGAACTATTCTTGTGGGCTAATTGAAACTAACACTAAATGTCACTACTGAATTTTGCAGGGTGTTGTGCAGTGTAGATGAGTTAATTTTGGGTTGAGTGATGTAGTGGACAAGTTGATCACATACGTAATGAGTCGGTGCAACATGGTTTAAGTGATTTGACTGATGTGAAGTGTCAGTAGGTGTGCTCAATGTAATGCTCAAACTATCCCTAGCTATGAGAGAACTTGCAATATTCAGAACTGAAATGTTCATACTTTATTTTAATCAAACTATACTGATAGGAAAGAACTACAGTAAGCTGACTAAAAAATGCCAGTTAACTTAGGTTTTGTGACATTTTATCTTTGCATTGCCACCTACAGCACACCTATATCTTTGTATTGACACCTACAACATCATAGTGAGCACAAAGTCTTAGATACTATGAGCACAAAGATTCAGCTACTATGAGAACAAACATCCAAAAACCATGACCACAAGCTTTCAGATAGATATATATCATAGATAGATGAGTACTCTAGATAGATAGATAGATAGATAGATAATACATACATAAGTTCAGAAACTACACATAGTGACCTGCTGGTGCATAAATTAAGTTCAGAAACTAGGTACTTGAGACACTAAGTTTAGAAACTAACTGAACCCATATATTGGTTCAGATCTTGCTGCAGAAATTAACAAGGGCAGATGCTGCATCACACTCACTCTTGCTGCAACTTCAGAAGATGGAGAGATCCGCGAACTGGTCTCATGATGCGAGCCGCTTCTTCTTCCTCCTGCTGCTTGTGCCTGTCTCCACCTACATATGCTGCTGATCAATCTGCTGCTGCTCCGTCTGCTGCTGCTCCATCTGCGGCGGCAGCATCTCGAACAAAGGAGCGAGGGGCGGCACTGGAACCAACCTGTCGAGTGCGTAGTCCACGCGTAGTTGGTCGCGGTTCTAGTACATGTACAAGCGTGCCCTCTGGTATGGATCCGGGGAATCCCTCGCCTCCCTCATCGCCCATACCAAGTTCTCGATCAGTGGGCGGTGGAGGTCTGGCAATCGGGTATACTCCTCATGGCTGGCAGGCGCCCTCACTGCGCACGCATGGTTCTTCAGGATTTCAACGCTGGCGTACCAGGTGTGCACCTCGCGTGCGTAGGAGAGCTTGGTGCTGTCGCCGTCGAAGATCTCCTTTAGCGCCTTATCCCATCCAATGCCAAATGCCATACCGCGATGGAGGTTTTTTCGGGTGGGAAGGAGGAATTTGGATGGAGAGGCGATGGAGAGTGGTGGTTATCTGTGCAAGGATGGTGTGAATGTGAATGAATGCACTGGGTGTGTGGAGACTGGAGTTTTCTGGAGAAACTAAACGGGCGCACTGAATCGATCGAACTACCGCTGCGTGATTTTTTTTGAGGAAAAACGAAGGAGCAGAGCCCAACTCAGCAACCACTACAGGAATCAGGCACTTTGCCATCTGCCATAGCAGACGGCAAAGGCATGCCTGGCGGACGGCAAAGCCTTTGCCGTCTGCCAGCAGACGGCCACCAGTCCGGCTGAACGGCTGCCGGCAAAGGCCACTTTGCCGTCTGCTGGCAGACGGCAAAGAACTTTCCTTCTTTGCCGTCTGCCAGCAGACGGCAAAGCCCGTGGACGGCACAGAAAAGGTGCCAGCCCCGTTAGGGGGCTAACGGCGCTCTTTGCCGTCTGCTGGCAGACGGCAAAGAGCTACAGCTGACGTCAGGCGTCAGCTGGGCCAACGCAGGCTCTTTGCCGTCTGCCAGCAGACGGCAAAGAAGCATGGTCTTTGCCGTCTGCTAGCAGACGGCAAAGAGGCCAAATAGGCCAGCCCAGGTTTCACAGGCTGCTGGCACGTGGCCTCTTTGTCGTCTGCTAGCAGACGGCAAAGAGGCCAAATAGGCCAGCCCAGGTTTCACAGGCTGCTGGCACGTGGCCTCTTTGTCGTCTGCTAGCAGACGGCAAAGTGGCCATATAGCCCCTGTTTTTTCTGTTTTTTGTTATATCAATTCATTTTTCACAGAAATTCAAACATATATATATATATATATATATATATATATATATATATATGAACAATATAGCATATCCAACACATATTACCAATACTCATGAACACATATCCATGAACACATGTTACCAATAGTAGCAAGTTTCACAATATTGTCATAAACACATCGAACACATATCCAATATTGTCATGAACATATCCAACACATGTCCATGTTACAATAGTAGCAAGTTTCACATATACAAAATCATCCATCACATAAACAAAATGGAAGACAAGGACTCCATGCATGAACGCAAGCTCCCGTGAAGTGAATCAAATCTGCAAAATGGGAAAGAAGAAAGTTAGAAGAAGAAGACTAGAAGAAGAAGAAGAAAAAGAAGAAGAAGAAGAAGAAGAATTTTTCTTCTCTTTCTTTTTCTTGTTCTTATTTCTTACTTGTGTCATTTTAGAGCTAACCTAGTTAAATAGGCCATTTTTGACCTAAAAATGCTAAGTATGTCATAAATGAACCAAATAAGCTAATTATAGGTCATTTTGGAGCATATTAAGTCATTTTGGAGCTAAATAGGTCATTTTGGAGATAAATAGCTCATTTTGGAGCATATTAAGTCATTTTGGAGCTAAATAGGTCATTTTGGAGCATATTAAGTCATTTTGGAGCCTATTAAGTCATTTTGGAGCTAAATAGGTCATTTTGGAGCATATTAAGTCATTTTGGAGCTAAATAGGTCATTTTGAAGCTAAATATGTCATTTCTTAAGCTAAGCTAAGTATAGGTCATTTGAGAGCTATCGATGGTAAAATTGGTCATTTTGGAGCTAAGTAAGGTTATAATGTCATTTTCGAGGAAACTAAGCTAAGTATACAACATTTTGGAGATAAATAGGTCATTTCTTAAGCTAGGTACGCATTTGTTATGCTAAACACTTGCGAAAACTTACCGTCATCACGGAGGTGTAGTTGTAGGGCCGGTCGCGCCAGTGGCTGACGGAGGAGGATCGGTCGATGCTTGTCGGGAGTTATGCTGCACCAAAGATCATTTCCAATGTATCGTTAGCATGATGCAACTCAAATGTGAAGACTAGTAACTAATGACCATTCAAATGAAACTCACCGTGCCCGCCGGAGCAATGACTGGCATCGGCGGAGGGGTCGTGTCGGTCTTCTCGCACAGGGTCTGCACATTTGGTTTTGACGAGTCAGTCATATTAGATACTACTGTAAGGAACATTACGTGCATGATTTGGCTAATATGCAGAAGAAACTTACCGCGAACATCTCGTATAGGGCCCGGTTAGCCATCATGTTCCGGTTCCTCTCCTCCTCCAACGCATTAGCCGTCCTGTCCTCAAGCTCCCTCTCCCTCTCCGCCGCCTGCCGGTCCCTCTCCTCTAGAAGCGCCTGGGTATTCGCTCTCTCTGCCTCAATAGCAGCCTGCAACACCACTCGTTAGCATTGTAATCATCAACGGCCGCACACCCAATGTAATGAAGGAAAGGTATCTGAGTCCGTATAACTAACCTTGAATTCGAGCTCCACTGGCCGTGCACGAGGCAATATCTCAGGATCGGAGCTGGTCTGGCGCTTCTTGATCTGCGGGAGAGTGCTACTACAACGTATCAGTCCATTCCCAATGGCTAACGAGCCATGCTGCCTCCCGCCACCAGATATCATCACCAGCTCTGGATCAAGAGGTTGCTGGCTCGGGTTAAAGTCTGGCCCTTTCCTCGCCTTCCCCTCGTCTCTGTACCTCACAAGCTTGTGGTGGGAGGCGCGGTTGCTGAATTTATCTGGATCATCGAGGTCAGACTCAGAGAATGCCTTGGCCTTCTTGTACGAGGCAGTATTGGACATGGCATAGAGGTCGAACAGCTGTGGCACTGGAGCCTTGTTCTCTCGCGCCTAAAAGAGAGGAACAGAGTATTAGTTGAGGGCTCAAGCTAGCATGAAGAATAAATTCGCATGAATCATGAAGCAAACCACATACCCAGTTTTCCCCGTACTGATGTAGGTTGACGCTGCCTAGATGGTGTGGGACACCTTTCATTTTGCCACGCTTGTCCTTTGCAGTGTCGTGGGTGGAGCGCCATTGGGGAGAGCACCACTCATCCACCAACGCCTCCCAACAGTCCATCCTATCCGCACACCATCTCGGGGGCACCTAAGTTAAGCAAGAGAAATTTGAGCGCTACGCCTACGAATCAAATCAAGGAAACTAAGTACAAGGCCTTAAGAATAGGTAATTACCTTCATGTACTTCTCCTTACTCAGAAACTTGACGCGGCACTTCTCTCTTTTCCTCCTAATACCAGCCGAGGCGAAGTAGTCTCGAACAGCCTGCGTCCGAGCCTCGTGCCGAAAGTTTTGAAGTAGGCGCCTGCACTCGTTGTCGATAACCCGAGCCGCGGCCTCCTCCTGTCCCTCAGCACACCTGTAGAAGGTCTGCAATAAAACAAGAAAACACGGATTAGTACAATCACTAGGGTTGCCGATCAAAGAAGGAAACACAACGTAGACGGCAAAGGAGAAATTACCCAAAACGTCTGGACCACAATGTCGGCCACCTTGTGGCACTCGACATCGCCGATCCTATGCCCCGGCGGGGCTGGGGCAGCCAAGTAGTGCTCCCAGGTCATTCCTAGCTCTCGAACCCGGCCCTCACCGGGCAACGTGACCCACCCCGGGAAGCTCTGGCGACAAATCACACCAAGGACACTGTTGGGCCTGCGGACATGAGGCTCGTGTGTCCAAGAGCTGCAGTATGACAAGGCCAACGCATTAGATATTCGAAGAAACGTGAAGGCAAAAGGTTAAAAAAGAGTAAATGCACTTACTTGTCCCCGTTAGGTGCAATCAACCACCTCTGGTCGGGGGTCGCCGGGGTGGGCGGGAGCTTTGTACCACCACGCTGGTAGACTTTGCGCCCCTCAACCCACTCACCCTCGCTATAGCTATCAGAACTATAGCCACCCTCAGCACGGCCACTCGACTCCGTCGAGTCCGCCCATGGGTTCCGCTGCGACTCAGCGTGATCCCTGCTGAGCTCCGGAGTCTCGTGGGACGAAGGCTCGTCGGCCCGACGCTCGTCGGCCCGAGGCTCGTCGGCCGTAGGCGCGTCTGCCATAGGCTCGTCGGCCCGAGGCTCGTGGACCGGAGTCCGAGACGGGTCCACCTCAGGCGGCTCCATCTCAGACGGAGCACTCCTGTGGTCGGGTGAATCAGCTGGGGGTGGCGGCGAGGAAGGCGTAGTAGCAGCCTTCCTACCTCTCCTGCCGCCACGTCCACCCCGGCCGAAGAAGAAGCAACCGCCGGTGGTGTCTGCATACTGAGATCCAGCGCTCTCCGGAGGCTATGGGGTGGAATGGAACTACCCCTCCCACCACGCGCCGAGGTAGGAGCCTCGGAGTGCTCTCGACCCGCGCCCACCATCTGTCAACACCTGCAATCACAAAGAGTAAACGAAATTAGTACAACATAAAAAGAATGAATACCTGACATGAATAATATGTATATAATTTAAGTGTATCATCATCATGAACATAATAAAAAATTGAATACCTAAAAAATTGAATACTTAATTTAAGTGTCGGGGTGTCGGGGTCGTGGTGTCGGGGTGTCGTGTCGGGGTCGGGGTGTCGGGTCGGGGTGTCGGGTCGGGGTGTCGTGGTGTCGGGGTGCCGTGTCGGGGTCGGGGTGTCGGGTCGGGGTCGGGGTGTCGTGTCGGGGTCGGGGTGTCGGGGGTGTCGTGTCTGGGTGTCGTGGTGTCGGGGTGTCAGGGGTGTCGGGGTGTCGGGGTCGGGGTGCCGTGTCGGGGTCGGGGTGTCGGGGTCGGGGTTTTCTTCTTTTTTTTCTTTTCTTCTTCTTCCTCTTCTTCCTTTTCTTCATTTTCTTCCTTTTTTTTCCTTCTTCTTCTTCTTCTTCCTCCTTTCCTTTTTCCTCTTCTTCTTCTCCTCCTCTCCTTTTTTTTCTTCTTCTTCTTCCTCTTCTTCTTTTTTCTTCTCCTCCTCCTCCTCCTCTTCTTCTTCCTTTCCTTTTTTCCTCTTCTTCTTCTCCTCCTCTCCTCTTTTCTTCTTCTTCTTCTTCTTCTTTTTTCTTCTCCTCCTCCTCTTCTTCTGTTTCTTCTTCTTCTTCTTCTTCTTATTTTTTGTTCTTTTCCTTTTTTATTTTTCCTTTTTTTTCTTCTTCTTTTCTTCTTTTTTTTCTTCTAGGTTTTTTCTTTTCTTCTTTTCTATCTAAGTTTTTTCTACCTAATATATACTAACTAATATGAACTAATAACTAACTAATATAAACTAACTAATATGAACTAATAAAAACAGAAAAAAACATAAAAAGGGGGGAGGGTGGAGCTCACCGGAGGGGGGGTCAAGGCGGCGGCGCGGGGCGGCGGAGGGGGAGGGGCGGAGCTGGGTCGTCGGGGGTGCCTGCTCGCCGGCGACCCGACGCGGCGGAGCGGCGGGGCAGGGGGCGGCGGGGGCGACGGGGCCGAGGTGGTGGAGGACGGCCGCGGGGAGGGGGCGGGCGGCGCCGCGGCCTGGCTCCGGCGGTGGTGGAGAAGGGCCGCGGGGAGGGGGCGGTGGTGGAGGAGGGCCGCGGGGAGGGGGCGGCGGCGGGAGGGCGGGGCGGCGGCGCTGAGAGAGAGAGGGAGAGAGAGATGTGTGTGAGAGAGAGAGGCGCGGGGCGCGGGGCCGAAAGTTAAGTTCATTTCTTTGCCGTCTGCTGGCAGACGGCAAAGAACTCTTTGCCGTCTGCCAGCAGACGGCAAAGAGGGTAACCGTTAGCCTGCCCCCGCCGTGACATTGTGGGGCCCACTTTGGTCTTTGCCGTCTGCTGGCAGACGGCAAAGAGTTCTTTGCCGTCTGCCAGCAGACGGCAAAGAAGTGCAGATGGCAAAGACCCTCTTTGCCATCAGTTGATTCTTTGCCGTCTGCTTTGGCAAGACAGACGACAAACGGCCTCTTTGCCGTCTGCCAGCAGACGGCAAAGACCTGGCAGACGGCAAATGTTCTGATTCCAGTAGTGAACCCAGTAAATTGAAACGACTGAACGCCCCCAGCCCACCCCAGCCATCGACCGAACGCGACCCGCCCAGCCTAGCAGCTTCGTCCCGCGCAAAAAATAAGGTCGTTAATGGCCGTTAGTGCCTCGTCGTCACCGTTGTCAGCCGGCGAGTGATTGGCCACGTCAAAGCGCTCTTAGAAAACGAATCAGTGCTTTTTGCCACTGTCAATTCTTCGCTGCGGTGCAAAGTGTCACGTTTTGTAAAGTGGTGGTTTTACGAGAGATATGACGCTAATGTCGTGGTTCTGTGCATTTTACTCCGGTATCTAACATAATGCTATAAGATAAAAGGGATGAGCATGCAACCAGAGAGCTCCTATTTCACGCGTGGGGCGCTGGCGAACATGCCAACGCGCACCTACTCCCATCCCGCGTGCTTCTCATGGGCCGACCCATAAGCAGGGTTGGGCGCCCAAGTTCTTCTATTCCGTATTTTTTGTTTTTTCTTCTTCTTTAAAACCCTTCGGAATATAAAAAAGTATAAAATTTCAGGGAAAATGTTCCAGAAATCATAACATGTTCGTGGTTTAAAAAAATTTCATGATTTTGAAAAAAAGTTTGCATATCAAAATAATGTTTGTGAATTCAAAAAATGTTCAGATATTTCCAAACAAAATGTTCGCTAATTCAAAATTTTATGAACATTTTTTGAACTTGACGAAAAAAATTGTGTTCAGGAAAATTATTTTTTGAAAAATAGACGACCAAATTTTGAATTCAATGCACATTTTTTGGAAAATCGGTGAACCAAATTTGACTTTAATGATGAACAAATTTCGAATTCGATGGACATGTTTAATTTATGAACAATTTTTACATTTGATGACTAACTTTGATTTTTATGAACATTTTTTCAATTCGAGAACATTTTTTTACCTTGTTGAATATTTTTTTAATTGATGAACAAAATAATGTTCGCGAATTACAAAATAAAATTAGACAAAAGAAAGTAAAAAGGTAAAGAAGAAAAGAGAGAAAAGAAAAAGTAAAATAAACCAAAACAGAAAATAAAAAACGGAACAAAAAAAATGGAAAATCCGGTTCAGGGAGAACCTTCCCAAAACCGGGCGATAATGCACGTGGGTCCGGTCCACTATGCGAACGATTCAGGGTGAGGGGTACACGCTAGGACATTAGACAGCGCCTGATGCGCCAAATAGGAGCCACCATGCAACCCATAAGAAATTAAATAGGGAGGAACTAGTTGGGAGCGCTCCTTCGGGAGCCTCCCAACGATCACTTCCATGCGCCGTTACTTGGCGCGTTTTCAGCCATCACAACATGCCGCATTCTGAGCGTTTCCTTCGGAATTTTTTTTCGCACACGTTTTCGGCTTTATTTTTCGGGTTTTTTCGGTGTTCCGGTTTTTAACCCGCCTTTTTTAGCTATTGAAAGAAAAAATCCAAAAAATTTTGCGATAAAAAGTGCATTTTTTTTCTTAAAAAACACGGCTTTTCTTCCACGAGAGGCATGACCGTGCCTCTCGAAACGAAAAAAAAGTGTTATCTTTTTTTCCCTTCCTCGAGAGGCACATTTTTGTTTCCGCGAGAGGCACGGCCGTGCCTCTCGAAAACAAAAAAAATACATTTTCTGATTTTTTTCTTTCGCGAGAGACACGGTTTTGCTTCCGCGAGAGGCACAGATTTGCTTTCGTGAGAGGCGTGACCGTGCCTCTGGGAAAAGGAAAAACACGTTTTTTTCTTTCTTTCGCGAGAGGCACGGTTTTGCTTCCGGAAGAGGCATAGGTTTGTTTCCACGAGAGGCACGATCGTGCCTCTCAGAAACGAAAGAAATACGTGTTTTATTTTTTTTCCTGCCGCGAGAGGCACAGTTTTTCGGTCTGGTTTTTTTGTGAATTTTTTTTCATCAAAACCTATTAATATGAGATCTAGTTTTGAAAATCTCGACACGATGAATCCGACGGTGAAAACGGTTCAAAATTTGGACGCACGGTTTAAGAGATAAGGCGTTTTCAAAATACGGATTTACGAAAAAAGGGAAAACTCTCAGTTTGCGACAAGTGGTACACATGCAGTGCGCCACTCATCGTAACTTGGGGAGGTGGAAGTGATCTTTGAAAGAAGTACTCCTTAATTAGTGATTTCGAATTAAATACTATCTTGTGTTTAGCTTGAGGATGCAATCCAGTGTTTTGCTCTGACACAAGGATGGCCCAGTAGGTTCGTTCTTTCTATCCTTTTTCTTTTTTCGTTCTTTCCTCTTTGCTTCTTCATTCATTCGTTTTTTTAATTTCGATTTTTTAAGTAGATATATTGCTGAAACTAGCTAATTTACTTAAATTTCTACAACACTCATCACACATTAAAAAAAACATTCGTGACGTTTAATGAATGTTCGCGTGTTTATGAGAAAATGTATGTACAATGTAATCACAATGTTCACGTGATTAACTAAATGTTTCGAGCCATTCAAATAAATGTTCATGACATTTTGAAAAGTGGTCACGTATTTCAAAAATACATTTGTGACATTTTTTAAAATATTTATACAGTGTTACAAAAAGTTTATCATGTACTTGCAAAAGTTCCATGTGTCTAATTAAATGTACAATGCGTATTAAAAAAATCGACATGTGATAGAAAATAATAAATTAAAATATCAAAAAATAACAGGAAAATAGAAAACCGGAAAAAATCCTGATGAAAACCATAAATAAAAAACATAGAAAAAAAAAGTACGTCAAACCTTGCCAAAACCAGTGAAAGGAAACGGACCCCAAAACCGATTGACTGGGCCGACCAGTAAGCGAGGCAGGGCTACGTCTGGCAATAAGCGAGGTATAGCCGTGACATACGAGCGTTACAAATCCAGTTTCTGAAAGTTGAAATTTGTGACAACATCCCTGATGTCATTTTTTTCTAAATCTTCCCAAATCTGATGTTTTGAAAATGCGAGCCGGCGTTCTACTGATAGTACACGATGGGCCGTGTCTGTCAGCAGAGGCGGAGGACGAAAAAAATTTAAGGTGTGGCGAAGTCTTAAGGAAAGAATTCTTTTGATGCAAATCGAAAGAGTCAATACACATTACAAATGACAAATCAAATACAATGAAAATTTAGGCATGTTTCAATAGAAAAACAACATAAGACATACCGATAATGAAGCTTTCAATGACGTCTAGAAGACCCAGGCAATGGCAATGCCCTACCCTCGTTCTGAAAATCTTCCTTAATTTTACCAAGAACGATACTTTTGAAGATCTCTCTCTCAATATAACAAACCATCAAGTCATGAACCATCTGTCATCTTGCTGCGCAACTCAGTCTTGATGATTTTCATTGATTAGAAGGCCCTTTCAACTGTTGCTGTCGCTACCGGTAGTAGCAATGCCAACTCAATGAGGCGATAAACGGTAGGAAACATGACATGCCTTTCAAGTTCAACCATCATTTTAGCTAGGCTTGCAATATCTTGACAAGATCTAAAGTCTTCAATTCTTCTCATATGGATAATGAATAGATCAAGGTTATCTTCTATATGTTCACGTTCATAATCAGACAAATCATCATGATAAATCTCTGTGAGCCTAGCAAGCTTATTCAAGTTGAACCTAGAAAAGGAGTTTCTTGGGTCAAGGCAAGAGATGTTCTGGAGCAGCTCTGAAGATACCTCATTAAAACGATGATCAAACTCTGTGGTGATGGAGTCTATAACAGCATAGAAGGTGTCCACATGAAAAAAATGATCGGCCTTGATATTGTTTCGTCCACCTTTTCTTGATTTACCCCATTTTGTAAAGATGTCATCCATACTTGGTATTGGAATGTCGTTTTTGGTGCAAAAGGCTTTGACATCTTCCAAGAGTGGCTCCCAACCATCATTTCTCCAGTTGATCAAACGTGTTCTCACATCCGTAACCAATGACATTGCCTGAAATGAGATAATTACAATTTTAGATGCATATATGCAGAAGTGCATGTATGCTTACATGAACAAGATATATCAACCATACTACATACATCTAACATGATCCATCACATACCTGAACAACATTTTGATCCTTCTTTTGCAATAGAAGAGATAAATCATTTGTGATGCGAAGGATTTTTAACATCATCTTCAAGATGAACACGAAGCTAAAAGTCTCCATTTGATGAACCAAACCTCCTGCCCTACATGGAACACGCACATCATCCTCAACAATGCCCAAAACTTCTATGACTGCATTGTAGGAGATATGCCCTAGAGGCAATAATAAATGTTATTGATTATCTCCCTGTTCATAATTAGGTTTATGTTCCATGCTATAACTGCTATGGTTCTCGAGTCTACAATAACCACGAGGCTCGGAGGAAGACTCATATGCACGTGTGGGATAATAAACGGTAAAATGTATCCCTAGTCAAGCCTCTATGACTGGCTCAAGTATTGCATGATGATCCTGTTTTCCTGATCATGGGCATGGCTATGCCGGCAATTTTGAGGGCACAATTGTTGGTAGAACACTTGTGTTGAATCGACCCGATTGATGTTATGCTATGAGATACATTCGTCATAAGTTTATGGTTAATAACACAGAGAAGTTAATGTTTGCATAATTCCTTAGACCATGAGAGTGTCGAGTTTCTTCATGCTTGCTTCATGAACTTTGGGGTTTGTTAAACGTCATCCGTAAATGGGTGGCTATTACGGCGGCTTACGGGTTCATGGAAAAGTATGTCAAGGGACTTGATAGCTCAAGATTGGGATTTGCTCCTCCGACGATGGAGAGATATCTCTGGGCCCTCTCGGTGTTACGGTATCCATCATCGTCTGGCCAGACACAGGGTGATTTGATCACAGGGATGCCGGAACACGGGAACGAGAAAAGAGAACAATACCGGCAACGAGGTAACTGGCATTGTGGACAAGTGTTGATCCACGAGGATGCCGATGTTTCTCACCTCGGGTATTTGTAACATATCGCGAAGCAACAGGAATAGCACACGGCAACTGGAGGTTCACTCGAATATTCATTCGTGTGGGTATAGGGGTCAATATGGGTGTCCACGGCTCCGATGTTGATCATTGATCGGAAAGTGTTCCGGGTCATGTCTATACTTCACCGAACCTATAGGGTCACACGCTTAAGGGTCATCTATCTGCTGAATACTAGACGGGGAGTCTGAGAGAAATTCACCGAAAAAGTTTCGGACGAAACGGAAACGTTCCGGAGAGGATATCGGAATAGTTCCGGTGAAACTGAAAAGTTGTTTCAGGGTATTCCATAAAGTCAAATTGGTTTCGGCACATGCCTGGAAATTATTGGAAGGTACCAGAATTGTTCCGGTAACTTCTGAGATTTTTCAGAGACAAAAACCGGAAATGTTCCGGACTGCCGGAACCGCTTTAGTTGCTTTTCACAGATGAAAATCACTAAACCGAAAAGTTGTTTCGGAGTACACCATAAAGTCAAATTGGTTTCGGCACATGCCTGATAATTCTTGGAGGGTGCCAGAATCATTCTGGAAACTTTCTGGAATTTTCCGGAATGAAAACCGGAAATGTTCCGGAGCTGCCGAAACCGCTTCAGATGCTTTTCGCAGATGAAAATCACTAAACCGGAATTGTTCCGGCTCGCGTTGAAAATTATTTTGGTGGGTACTGGAAATGTTCTAAGCCCACATGAATATTTTCAGTTCGATCAGACGCTGAAAAATGTCGTCGTGAATAGTGAAATCAGATTTATGGATATGGTTGGAAGTTGGCTTTCCACAAATATCTTCCCAAGATATTTTGGGATGACATGGCATTTTGGATATGCCCATCCTACCCCTTGTTTTTCCTATAAATAGAGGGGAGGAGGCAGCCCCATATGATATATCCTTGCTCTCACATACACATGCCATGACATTTCTGGCTTCTCTCTCCCTCCCAGCGAAATAGTTTCGTAGAGCCGAAAGGCTGTCTGGGTTCCGGTGGGAACTAGTTCTGGACGGCGAAGCCCTGCCGGATAGATGACACCGTATGTGTGCAACTCTGTAGAGAGATCGTAGTTTCGGTCTTAGTTCGAGAGTGCCTCCCGAAGGGCTGTCCGAGTTACAGTTTGTGTTTCGGGTGTCCTCCCGAAGGGCTGTCCGAGTGACCCGCCCGAAGGGCTGTCCGTGAGGCCTCCCGGAGGGCTGTCCGAGGATCCGTCCGGTGGGACTATCCGAGGGACTGTCCAGGGGCCTCCCGAAGGGCTGTCCGAGGATCCGTCCGGTGGGACTATCCGAGGGACTGTCCCGATGCCTCCCGAAGGGCTGCCCGGAGATCCGTCCGGTGAGCTGACGTGGGAGTACATCCTCGCGGTTGGGAGGTTGTAAATCCTAGCTGCGGGGATCTGCACCGCCGATCGTCATCGACTCTACTTCCGCTGCGCTACGAGTCGGTAACGAAAAAGATCAAACCTTGTATGCAGCCTCCATAGTGATCCTGGGCTGGTACGTAGGTCGGAAATTTTTGTTTTCTGCTGCGTTCCCCTACAGTGGTATCAGAGCCGTGCTATGCGTAGATGCAGGTTGCGATCTAGAATACATAGAGATGTATGGGTGTTGCACAATATAATTAGGTAGTAGATGAGATCTATTGCTGAAAATTATTTGTGCGGGTGACAGATGAAGTCTGTTACCCGATGTTCTTGTTGCTTCCCTAGAATTTGCGTTTGCTCAATCTCGAGACAGTATGGTGGAATTTCACAAAGTTCTGGCAATCCGCGATCCTGATTGATCAACGAAGTGCTTCAGTTCTTTGGGTTCCGCCATAGTCAAAAGAAAGATGAAATTCGCAGATGAAAGGGCATTGCAGATATGATCTGCACGGGGGTCATGCGTATGACGAAGTTTAGTATGGGGCTCGAGATTTAATTATCTCGTGTTTCATACACCCCGCGATGTTAATCTAGCGACTTGAATTATCATACTTGATGATAATACGTAGGTAGCTTCGGTTTGTTCGAAACCTTAGAAGCCACGTAAAATGAAATTTGCATAAACCAACTAGAGGCGTCTAACTTGGTTTTGCAGGATGGTTTGCATGTGCATATGATGTGGTATAGCAGTGCTCATTATAATTTGATTATGTATGAGATGACTATATAATGTAAATTGATTAACATGACCTGCGTGTCATGATTCGGCATGATGGCTGGAGCCATATGATTGTCACTTTAATGACCTGCGTGTCAACCTTCAGTAATGCACTTATTTTATTAGCTATAGACATAGCAATATTATCTGGTGCATCGACAAGGTGGTGGCAATCTTCGCGAAGGTGAACACCGACGCGAATGCCGAAGACGAAGAAATGAAAGACTTCTCCGTCAGAAAGGGCTATACCATATCTTGCTATTATGAATTGCCTGAGATGTTTATCCCTTATGATGCACCCTTTTGATTGCGCGGTAGTCGCTTTTATTAGGGTGATCTCTCACAAAAATATCAAGTAGTTAGTGTTCTCCCAAGTGTAGCACCGTCACAGCATCCTTCCTTTCGAGGTGCGCCATGATCTATATGGGTACGAACGATTGTACGGGTGTAAGGCGGGTGAGGTCAGACCTCGCAGCAAGATCACTTGGTTGTCTTGACGTTCATGGCAGGATCGTCCTGAGCTCGGAACACACGCATCGAAAGATGAACAAGAGTCACATAGAGATGTGATCGGCAAGTTTGCCTACCAATTGAAGTTCGCGCCATCGGTGTTCATCTCGAACAATGGCGTTGAATGGAAATGTGGGTCTTGAATCACTCACAATCAATTATGAGAGATATTGATTTGAGTGGGAGCACACTTTAGAATTAATTCTTTTAATTCTTAGTGCAATTAATTTTGAACACGGTCTAAGTGTGATTTGCATAATAGTTGTAGAATAATGGCTCGCGTTTCCACCTTCCCTGTTAAAATTGAATAGCTGTTAAATATCTGGTTAAATCTTTACGGTTGGTAACGTAATGTGAGGATTGTCCTCAAGTGTGCCAAGAAGGACTTTGTCCTATCGCATGCTTTCGGTATTCTCCCGCTAATGCTATGGATCATATGACTCTCGTCCTTCGATCCAAAAGCTAGAATTCCTTTTCAGTCAAAGTGAAAAATGTTTGCTTCCATGAGACCCGAACTTCGAAAGTTTGGATAGTTATGTGATATTCATGGAATCTGAAAATCATTTTCAGAGACAGACAAAGGCTAAAAGATATGAGATATCCAAAGCAATGTTTGTTTGCAAACTATTAGTAAAGGAGTTTACTATGCATTAGACTGATAAGAGAGGGATCCAGGAGAACGCCTGTCATATGATGAAAGGTGAATAAAACAACAACTTAAAGAGAAAGGAAGTGTCCGAAGGGTGTTAGTAAGACTTTCACGCCTAGGAAGTCTGGGGCTAACGCCACTCTTAAGTTGGATGCTTCTTCTGAGAGTAGGAGAAATACTAAAAGTTAAACTGTTAGAAGTATAAAGGCAAAAGGAAAGAAGACTGGAATATCCAGCTCATGTATGAATGTCATACAAGTTTTTGATGTATAGAAGGCTGGTCAAAGATATAGTTCTTGGGAATTATGGTTAAACATGTTAATCACTAATTCTTGGGTATTATGAGTTAATCACAAAGATACCCGCTCGATTGCATTCTGTTGCAACTCGATGTAAGAACTACTATGGCCTGAAAGACTAGCCAGGGATGAGGTTTAGATACACGCAGGGAACATAGTAAATGTTACTATGCCTTCCATCGGTGTATTCCCTATGTATTTATTTTCATAATTCATTTTAGAGTTTCACACTCTAGCCCTTTGCATAAAGTATCTTGCAAGAAGGTTGTTCATAAGAGAACTTTTGATGTTCGGTGTTATGAATAACATGAGGGCCATACTTTCATTATGAATGAGATGTATGTTATGAATATTGATAATAATACATTACCTCTGGGTTTACTTTCATAATTTATTTTAGAGTTTCATACACTCTAGCCCATTGCACAATGATTGTTGCAAAAGAGTTGTTCATAAAACAACAATTGTTGTTCAGTATTATGAATGACATGAGGGGCCATGCTTCCATCCTAGATGGGATGTATGTTATGAATATTGATGGAAATATGATACATCCATAACACTGACGCTAAATGTCGCAAGACTAAAAGAATACCACACAAGTGTGGCACTGCATTTGGTCACATTGGAGAAACCCGCATGGAAAATTCCATTATGATGGATTTTGAAGTCGTTTGATTTTGAATCATCTGACACTTGCAACTTTCCTCTGAAAAGTGAAGTGACTGAAATACCGTTCACAAGCCATAAGGAACGAGCATAGAACATATTGGTGATCATACATTATGATGTGTGTAGTCCAATAAATGTTATTGCAAGTAGTGGATTTATCTATCTTCAGAAATGACTCAAGTAGATATATGGATATTTACTTGATAAGACGTGAGTCTGGATCTTTTGAAATCATTCGAAAGG
Source organism: Elymus sibiricus (assembly GCA_039707655.1). Classification (NCBI taxonomy): domain Eukaryota; kingdom Viridiplantae; phylum Streptophyta; class Magnoliopsida; order Poales; family Poaceae; genus Elymus; species Elymus sibiricus. The sequence continues at coordinate 39,387,011 of CM077665.1, read as the reverse complement.
TTTTCAAAATGAAGAAGAAAATATTGTAACAAGAAAATTATGTTTCTACAATTCGATTGCAGAAAGGAATATTTGAGTTACAAGTTTAGCGAATGTCTGATGAGTTGTGAAAGGGGTTTCATAACTTGCACCTCCCGGAACACCACTGCAAATGGAAAGTCCGTGAAGATGTAATCGAACCATTTATGACATGGTAAGATCAAAGATGACATAAATAGATTTGCCATTATCCCTTTTAAAGAGTAATGCTTTAGAGACTGCGGCTTTTACACTGAAAAGAGATCCATCAGGTCTGTTGAAATGACGCCATGGTATGGTACGCCCAACCATGTTATATCTTTTCTTAACATTTGGAAAATGGGGCTTGTGTAAAAGGTTACAAACCTATTCCAAATCAGACAAGTGCTATTTTGTAGGTTATCCCAAGTCATTGGGTATTCCCCCACCACTATACCGAGGCAAACGATTTTGCCACAAAATGGTATGCTTTTAAAGAGAATAGTTCTTACAAAAGGTGAGTGGGAGGACAGTGCAACTCGACGAGATAACCAGTATCTTCGTCATCAGGTCAAAGGAAAGGAACCTTGGAAGTGATTCCGGAGTTTCCTACTGCGACTGATACGGAAGTCTCTACAATAAAATGTATGGACTTCGGTCAAACTTGCAGCTAAACCACGTAGGCAAAGCTCGTGCAAACCTATCAGGTGCGCAAACGAGATATTGTTGTTAGACAACAGTATACCTACAATACACAAGGAAGCGTTGATGGGCCCTGACTCCAGAATTGGCTAAATGCCAATACAATCCGAGATAGTTTCCATATAAGTGATTCAAGATTAAAATCTTGATACACCTTTCGGAAGACTTAGAGTCTAACGAATATTTATGGAACTAAAAACTGATACGGATAAAATGTTTTATCCATAAAGCTCGACTTGTTGCAATAACAAGTTCAAGGAGTTGACTACGATGAGATTGTCTCACCGTAGCGATGCTTGAAGTCGGTTCGGGTTGAACTAGCAATTAATACATATTTCAATCATGAGATATGAAACATGGATGACAAAAGGATTTCCATCTGATGGGAATGAAACCTAGGACTTGTATGTGATACAGTCCAAAGTAATTTGTCGATCCAGAGGATGCTAGTAAGTATGCAAACTTCAGAGTTCCAGCGATGGACAGAAGAGAGCAAAGTGGAGTTGGAATCTTCGTTTTTGATGAAATGGTCAAAAGAGTTTGACTTCATCAAATGGGTAACGAAGATGCTTGTGATTCAAGAAAGTAAGTGGGAGCATAATAATATTTCTAAAAACCTTGTGTACTTGACACATTGTTAATTGAAAATAAATTTCTTGACACGAATTAGGACTTCATTTGAAAATAGTTTTTCGATGAAGTGCTTAGGCTAAATAGCCTTAATATTAGGCATGATGATCTATGGAGATAGATTTACCTAATGGGGCTAAGCTATGAATACATATTGACAAGGTGCTAAAACCTTTTAGCATTTAAAACGCCAAGGAGTGATTCTTGCCGAAGTCACATGGAAAGGGTTTTGCAAGACTCGGTGTCTCAAAACACTGATGAGCAAAATACATGATGGTGATTCCACACACTCTTGTGTTTGGATTAATCATGTATTCCATGGTATGTAAAAACAACCAGATATGTCCAATACTCCAAAGTTGTTGCGAGTATAGATACCATAGTGATCAAAGTACTGATCATGGGACAACAGTGAAAGATGTCATTAAGTGCTAAGAGTAGTGTTGATGACATGTTTTCTCGCAAGTAGAGATTATGAAGTGCTCGTTGTAAGTGATTACATCAATACAGTCTTCATCAATGCTCCATGCGATTTTCGATTTAAATTGAGGGTTTTGTGTGATACACAATATGGTGGCACGGTATTTGGAAATTGTTCCAAACAAGATACTGTGGCGAATTCTATAACAAAGGCTAAGTATGTTGATGCTTAAGAAGCGACAAAGAAGTTGTTGAATCATATAGTTCATTCATGAACTTAGTATGGTTCCAAGATGACTTTGGTCTATGGGACACTATTGCAGATAGTTGCTCCATAGCTCAGTCTGAGGAATCAGGTTTCGACCAATGATTCACACATATGCAAGGCCAAGTCCAGACAAAATATGAATTTTGTGAAAGCGTGAAAACGCAAGGATATGCAAAGTTACACACAGAGCTGAAGTCGTCAGATCCGTTGGACATCAGGCTATACCACATGCGAAGCATATTTTACACCAGTATGCCATAGGTGTAAAGTGCATTAGCATTGACTAGATTATTGACTCTAGTTCAAGTGGGAGTCTGTAGGAGATATGCCCTAGAGGCAATAATAAATGTTATTGATTATCTCCCTGTTCATAATTAGGTTTATGTTCCATGCTATAACTGCTATGGTTCTCGAGTCTACAATAACCACGAGGCTCGGAGGAAGACTCATATGCACGTGTGGGATAATAAACGGTAAAATGTATCCCTAGTCAAGCCTCTATGACTGGCTCAAGTATTGCATGATGATCCTGTTTTCCTGATCATGGGCATGGCTATGCCGGCAATTTTGAGGGCACAATTGTTGGTAGAACACTTGTGTTGAATCGACCCGATTGATGTTATGCTATGAGATACATTCGTCATAAGTTTATGGTTAATAACACAGAGAAGTTAATGTTTGCATAATTCCTTAGACCATGAGAGTGTCGAGTTTCTTCATGCTTGCTTCATGAACTTTGGGGTTTGTTAAACGTCATCCGTAAATGGGTGGCTATTACGGCGGCTTACGGGTTCATGGAAAAGTATGTCAAGGGACTTGATAGCTCAAGATTGGGATTTGCTCCTCCGACGATGGAGAGATATCTCTGGGCCCTCTCGGTGTTACGGTATCCATCATCGTCTGGCCAGACACAGGGTGATTTGATCACAGGGATGCCGGAACACGGGAACGAGAAAAGAGAACAATACCGGCAACGAGGTAACTGGCATTGTGGACAAGTGTTGATCCACGAGGATGCCGATGTTTCTCACCTCGGGTATTTGTAACATATCGCGAAGCAACAGGAATAGCACACGGCAACTGGAGGTTCACTCGAATATTCATTCGTGTGGGTATAGGGGTCAATATGGGTGTCCACGGCTCCGATGTTGATCATTGATCGGAAAGTGTTCCGGGTCATGTCTATACTTCACCGAACCTATAGGGTCACACGCTTAAGGGTCATCTATCTGCTGAATACTAGACGGGGAGTCTGAGAGAAATTCACCGAAAAAGTTTCGGACGAAACGGAAACGTTCCGGAGAGGATATCGGAATAGTTCCGGTGAAACTGAAAAGTTGTTTCAGGGTATTCCATAAAGTCAAATTGGTTTCGGCACATGCCTGGAAATTATTGGAAGGTACCAGAATTGTTCCGGTAACTTCTGAGATTTTTCAGAGACAAAAACCGGAAATGTTCCGGACTGCCGGAACCGCTTTAGTTGCTTTTCACAGATGAAAATCACTAAACCGAAAAGTTGTTTCGGAGTACACCATAAAGTCAAATTGGTTTCGGCACATGCCTGATAATTCTTGGAGGGTGCCAGAATCATTCTGGAAACTTTCTGGAATTTTCCGGAATGAAAACCGGAAATGTTCCGGAGCTGCCGAAACCGCTTCAGATGCTTTTCGCAGATGAAAATCACTAAACCGGAATTGTTCCGGCTCGCGTTGAAAATTATTTTGGTGGGTACTGGAAATGTTCTAAGCCCACATGAATATTTTCAGTTCGATCAGACGCTGAAAAATGTCGTCGTGAATAGTGAAATCAGATTTATGGATATGGTTGGAAGTTGGCTTTCCACAAATATCTTCCCAAGATATTTTGGGATGACATGGCATTTTGGATATGCCCATCCTACCCCTTGTTTTTCCTATAAATAGAGGGGAGGAGGCAGCCCCATATGATATATCCTTGCTCTCACATACACATGCCATGACATTTCTGGCTTCTCTCTCCCTCCCAGCGAAATAGTTTCGTAGAGCCGAAAGGCTGTCTGGGTTCCGGTGGGAACTAGTTCTGGACGGCGAAGCCCTGCCGGATAGATGACACCGTATGTGTGCAACTCTGTAGAGAGATCGTAGTTTCGGTCTTAGTTCGAGAGTGCCTCCCGAAGGGCTGTCCGAGTTACAGTTTGTGTTTCGGGTGTCCTCCCGAAGGGCTGTCCGAGTGACCCGCCCGAAGGGCTGTCCGTGAGGCCTCCCGGAGGGCTGTCCGAGGATCCGTCCGGTGGGACTATCCGAGGGACTGTCCAGGGGCCTCCCGAAGGGCTGTCCGAGGATCCGTCCGGTGGGACTATCCGAGGGACTGTCCCGATGCCTCCCGAAGGGCTGCCCGGAGATCCGTCCGGTGAGCTGACGTGGGAGTACATCCTCGCGGTTGGGAGGTTGTAAATCCTAGCTGCGGGGATCTGCACCGCCGATCGTCATCGACTCTACTTCCGCTGCGCTACGAGTCGGTAACGAAAAAGATCAAACCTTGTATGCAGTCTCCATAGTGATCCTGGGCTGGTACGTAGGTCGGAAATTTTTGTTTTCTGCTGCGTTCCCCTACATGCATCCCACATTGATTCAATGCGAGATAAGGTTGTGTAATGAGATCCCCATCTTGTGTCTTCAGGTCTGACCAAGGATGTTTCCTGATTTCTCCCTCTTCCTGTGGTCATCTCACCTCTCTCAATCTTATCCAAAAGAACTTCTTTTTGCTTGTCAAGCAATTTATCCTTCCTCTTGCAAGATGAAGTACTGAGATTGGCAATCATGGTCACATATTCAAAAAAATCCTCAACACCCTTGCAGCATCTCGAAACAGCAACAACTACCAACTGCAGTTGGTGGGCAAAGCAATGGATATAGAAAGCATATGGGTTCTCATCTCGAATTAATTAACTTCTGAAGTCCATTGAATTCTCCTCTCATATTAGATGCCCCGTCATATCCTTGCCCTCGTAGTCTTGCAACAACTAGACCGTGTTTAGCAAAAACCTCCAGCAATGCCTTCTTCAAAGAAGCAGATGTTGTGTCTGGGACATGCTTAATAGCTAAAAACCTTTCAACGGTCTCACCTTTTTTGCTCAAATACCTGTAGACAGTCATAAAATTAGTTAACCCACTCTACATATAACAAAACAAAAAAACACATAGACACTTAGCATACTTCAATTACGTACCTGATAACCACGGCCATTTGTTCTTTCACCGATATATCATGACACTCATCAATAAGAAGAGAGAAAAGACAGTCACCCATCTCTTCTTTAATTACTTTGGTGACTGCATTTGCACAATGTTTGACAAGGTCTTTTCGAATTGTCCCAAAGTCATTTTGGCATTTTTAGGACATAGCTCATCAAATGCAACCTTCAGTTCTGGAATTCTTTCTTTGACCCAATCAAGCAACTCTAAAAAATTCCCCTTGTTCAAAGAAGAACTGGATCCATCGTGTCCACGAAATGGTTCACCTTGCAATGCTAGATAACTTACAATGCCCAAAGATGTATCGACACGAGTTTCATACTTGATTGGTGAATCTTGGTTGTATATTGTAAATTTACTTTTCACACTTTACCCTTGGTTTTTAAAATCATCACATGTCGTTTTCGAGATATTGTGCATGCTACATGGCCCACCAACATGTTTACGAAATGCTGCAACCCCATTTTTCCAACAGTCAAAACCCAATTTGGAGAAGACATCATGCCCAGATTTATCATCCATTCGATCATGCTTAAAAAGATAACAACAGAAGCAATAAGCCTTATGCTTTGTTACACTATATTCCAACCAATCAAAGTCCTTATACCATTGTGGTCGGAAGCATCTTCCATCTTTCAAAGTCTACATGTATATTCCAACCAATAAACCTTTCAAAGTCCTTTCATGCTCTACTTCCACGGAAGTCACTTGTTCTTGATGAGTGTCATGTGCTGAAATATTGACACTTTCGCGGGTGCTTGGATTCGATTTTGAGCTGCTGCCACTACCAAGCACTTCAAAATACTTTTTTAAATCTGCAATCACAACATAATATATCACTACAATATGCTGCCACTACGAAGCACTTCAAAATTCAGAAAAACAAGAAATTACCTCTCCCCCTTTTCTTTGGATTTGCTAGTCCTTTTCTCTTTCTTTCCATCTTCAGACAATCTTGACAAAACTGCACCGCTTGAGCATCTTATTAGCTTGTGTGTACCATCGTCGGACAATCTTGACAATCATCTAAAAACAAAATTTTGAAAAATTACCTATGTTTCTCTGGTTCGGTTGAAGACCCTGGGGAATTACTAGCAAATCCCCTGTCGTCCCCGAGCTTGCAGCTGGAGCTTGCTGCCCCGCTGGAGCGGCAGCTGGAGCCGCAGATGGCTGTCCTCGTCGCCCGCCGCCGGCTGCTGGAGCTTGTCGCCGACGCCGCCATTGCCGCCTTCGCTGGCCAGCCGCCACTAGAGATGCAGCTGGAGGCTGGAGCCGGCGCTGGCTGACCTCGTCGCCTGGAGTTTGCCGGCTTGCCGCCCGCTTGGCCCTCGCGAGTCGCGACGTCGCCAGCCGCCGCCGCCGCTGCGCTAGGTCGGGTTCGCTGCGTGTCCGTCCCTTCTCGCGTGCATGCGTGCCCGCGTTACTCGCGTGCGTGCCTGCGTTAGAGCAAGTACAATAGAGTTGAGTCAGCGGGTGCGTGCGTGCCCGCGTTACTCGCGTGCGTGCCTGCGTTAGAGCAAGTACAATAGAGCTGAGTCAGCGGGCTATAAGAAATAAACTAGTATATTTTTGCTTAGTTGGAGGAAAGAGAAGAGGAGAGAGAAGGTAAGCGGGCTCTTGGTGAAGAGCCAGCTCTAGCACGTGCTCCTAGGCACTTTGTGAGAGTGAAAGGTGGGCCATATAATAAATAAGTAGTACACTCTTCTAATCAACCATTGTACATGCTGGCTATAAGATGGGCTATAGATGACATGACAATGGCTTATAACCAACAGCTGGCTATACTATTAACCATGCTCTTAGTGGCCCAGGCACCCAGCCATATCGGCCCATGCATCAGGCCAGCCAGCGAGAGGCGAGGCAGCATCGCCAGATGTTATGTATACGTATAATTTTTTTCCCTCCAAAATCAAGGTATGGCGGGCTGGCGGCTGCCATACCCTGCCATACGGAGTCCTCCGCCAGTGTTTGTCAGGTGTTCTTTGTTGCGCGACCCTAGTCGTCCATTGCCCCTTACCCCTTACTCCCTCCCTTCCGGTTTATAGGGCTTATCTCAAATTTTTAGTTTTTTTCATTTTATAAGTCTCAATTTGATTGTTTCCCATCACATGTTCAGATTTCAAGGTGCATTAAATCGTTGAATGCAAAGATTAAGAAAAGATTGACCAATGCATGTTAAAGTTCTTGCATGCATTGCAATTAATGCGTTGGTAAAAGCAACCTTTTGAGTAAAACGAGCACATTAATTGAGTATTTTTGCAAACTACAAAAACTATTCCACCACTCAAAATCTACCTTGGTTGGTGAGATTTTTGAATTGAGCCCTATAAACCGGAAATGAGGTAGTATTTCCTTTATTCTGTATCGTTGGAGATGTCAAAGATTAAGTGTGAATTAAATAAGAGTTTTCACTTATTAGATAACTCCATTTCTCAAAAGTACTAGAGCGAAATGGTCATTTACAGAATTATTGCAATGTTTGTTGTGCACATGTGATTGCTGATCACATGCCACTTGTATCAGATTTTCAAGCACCGCAGGTGATTTGCATTGAAGATAATCATAAGTTGAAAACCATTACCTTGATGACATAGGAAAGGTTGTACCAGTTGAAATTCCTAGCACTCCATGGAGTTACCATCAGCATGCTTCCAGAGCAAATAGGGGAACTACAACAACCGGAGAGTCTTGATCTAAGGGGGACAAAAATAAAGGAAATGCTGAAGAACATTGTTCGGCTGAAAAAACCTGAGGTTTTTATATGTTAACACTGTGAGTCTTTTTGGAGGAATCGGAAATGTGAAAGCTTTACAGGAACTTCGCTACGTGAAAGTTGACAATAGCATCCCAACAGCTTACAGAGATGAGCTGGGAAGTTTGACTGAGCTGAGATATCTAGGGTTGGAATGGCTTGTCAGAGATACAAGCAGAGATCAGAAAAGTTGTGTGGATAGCTTTGCTTCATGCATCGATAGACTCTGCAGATCCAAGTTTCGGTATCTGAATATTGGCTGTGAGCCTGAAAATGGCATGTCCCTGGATTTCCTGTCAGATACTTGGTCACCTCCACCGTGTCTCCTTGAAAATTTTATGACAAGATCAGGCTACTATTTCCCAAGAATTCCAACATCTGGAAGAGTTTGAGTTCTACTCATGGAATGGAATGTCACAATGGGGCCACTGGTGTTTGAGGTTGATGCCATGCCCAAGCTTGTGAAGTTCGTTTTCCGGCTAGTCGCACGGTGCATGGCATCTCCGTGCGGTGATTTTTATGTCGGCATCCAGCAAGCTCCGTCCCTCAAGTACCTCCTTGTCGACATCGACTGTCGAGGCGCGACCGATGAAGAGGTGGAGACTATAGAGGCAGCCATCAAGGGTGCCACTGATCTCATTGCCGACCAGCTCAGGATTGATATCAGCAAATTGTGGATGGATCAGATGATAAAGGATGAGGATGATGGAAGCGTGGAAGGCAATGAGCACAGGGACACGGAGGGTCAGGCAGAGAGTAGTAGTAGTGTCAAAAATACTCTGGATCTGCACTTCAAAAAATTCCTCGTGTAGGCAACAGCCAAAGGGAAGGATATCACCATGTGTTATCTTAATTCTATCTGCAAAATTCTCTCTCGTATAGTCTCTGTACTTGGGCTAAATTTTGGCCCCTTTGCTTATGTGATTCTCTGTCAGGATGTATTTCCTTTACGTCTTCTGATACAATATTTTTCTCAGGTGACCAAAGGATATAGGATTGTTGCATTGCGAGCCGGTATGACCACGACGCCTGAACTGAACTGAACTGAATTCACCTTGTAACACTATCAGTCCTCAAACTGGTACAATGTATGTTTCTTTCTTTCTCCCAGTGAACGGACGCGGGAGAAAGGGGGAGGCAGCCTCCGTCCTGCCCGATTCCATACAATTCTCGAAAAGTCATACAAGCAGTTCATTTTTCTGCATTTTCCATGTGGCATACACATGCATGCAGCTCATAGTACTCACTACTCAAACTCTATTCAGAACCTCAAAGGGCCACCTGCTATGCTGCAGAAAGTACCAAACAGGCCAAAGGAAACAGCGCAAATAAAATCTGAACATGAAAGTAGCATCATAGATCAACCAACATGGCTTCGAAATGTTGTACAAGCAAATATTATCTAACCTAACGCTATAAGATATAGAAGAGATAAAGCATGCAACCAATAACAAATTAAACTCTATCTTGCAATTCGCTGCTACATGTAGAGCAGGAAAAGCCCTTTCAGATGTGTGCAAGGCATGAAAAGGAATGGCAGGGCTTGTATTTAAAGTCACTGTTCATGCAGTTCAAAGATAGATAGATAGACAGATAGATAGATAGATATGTGATCACTGCAATGCATGGCAAGACCATTTTGTGCACAGATATCACAGAGCACACAGCAAGCAAAAATACCAATTCATGGCATGTCTGATTCCACCAGATATCAGGCCACAAATTTGAGGGGCGGCTAGCAAATGAAGCAGATTGCAGATACCACACATGATCATTGTTCAGCACATCCTTAAAAACCTTCTACTGCCCTAGGCTGATGACCTTCATTGGGAAAAGTTCCTCGGATGGAAAATAACTCTCATTTTTAAAACTCCACGCCTTGCCTCCTTCAGGGCCTGTACCCTCAAGAACCAGGATGATTTCGCACCTACTGACCTTCGAAGCTTGCCACGCTTTGGAAAACGCTACATCTTCCCGAAACGGTGTGAAGCTTGGGTTCGCCATCATTACCACTGCAGCCTCCAGGACCTTCGCACTCTTATAGAAGAGCTTGAGGAAGGCAATCTCGCCTTTTTCCCCTCGGAATTCACGGAAATACATCACTTTGATGCGCGACATGACACTATCAATGGGACCCACCTTGCAATTGGGCCTGAGATTACCGGTGTGCTGATTACATTTTCTGGACTGCAAAAACAGATTAAATTGGTCAATAGTTGATTACCGGTGTGTTGATAAAGAAATCCAAGGCTTAGATTTTGGGATCACTGGATGCAGGTTACCCATCTTCTTGGAGGAGGCACTGAGTGCAGTCCACATCGGCTTGATTGGAGGTGAGGCCAGGGACGACGAAGAGTCGGCAAATGGATCCCTTGGGAAAGTACCTGCGCCGGTGGCACACGCGATGGGTGATTGTAGGCATAACTTGTGGGGGCAGATCGGCAGTGCCCCACCCCGCGGCGAGCAAACAAGCGTGGCTCCTGGAGGCGGCTCCATGGACGATTTCAGTGAGAGCGAGGAGGATAAAGGTGACATAGTTGGGCATGAGGGAGTTGCAGCCCCCATTGAAGAGCCCGCTGAGAGCGACGATGGAGCCTCCGCACAGTCCACAGGGAAGATGGATCTGCATGCTCCAGGGTGGACTAAAAGGTATGGACCTGGGATATCTGATTATGAACAGTGTTAAACCTTTTTTATTTCTGAACTGTGAATTTGGCATTAGGGTGCAGTTTCATTTTGGTTACTTGGTGGACTCTGATGTGTTGTGAATGTTTGTAGAATGATATTAGTAGGTCTGATGTTAGTTCACTTGATTATACTGAACTAGTAATTGCAATTTCTAGTTGATGTCTGTTGTGAATGTGTTGTATAATGAAAGTTGCAGACTGAAACTGGATGATGAACCTGCACTCACCCATTTAAAGAAACCAGTTTTGTCTTGACAGTGCTGCACGAAAAGAAGATTCGGCTAAACCATAATCTTTTAAAAATGTGTTGTTTGCTGCTGCTTGCAGGGTCAGAGTTGGTAAGCATCCGCCAGACAGGAAGCCATGTCCTGATAGAACAGGTGCGCTAGAACAGACAATTCGGGGGTATGCTGATAAGCTAGGTGAGCATGTGGTCGAGCCTGCTAGTGGGCTAACATTCGACTCACTTGGGGAGGCCTACGATTTTTACAACCTTTATTCGTGGAGCATGGGTTTGGCATCAGATAAGGGAAAGGTAGGCTCAATGCCGAGAAGACAAAGTATATGCAGGAGGTGGTCTGTGGATGCTCTGTAAGTGTATAGAGGAATAGGTCTCTCTGTTCAATTCATCTGCAAATTTTTTGCCAAATTTTCTAAATGCTATGTTGTAATTATAGGGGAAGCCCGTAACAGAGAACAACGGATCATGCCGTTGTGAGTGCCCAGCCACGATCAGGTTGCTCCGCACATCGGATAATGGATGGTACATTACAGAACACGGGGTTACTCACAACCACTCGCTAACCCCACATGTGGAGAGAATGTGAACTGGCCGTCACACAAGCACATAGACGTGTACACGAAGGATTTGGTCAAGCAACTTAGAGAGAATAATGTAAATGTCACAAAGGTTTACAGCATAATAGCAAGTTTTTTTGGCGATGTAGACAAGGTTCCATTCACAAAGAGAACACTGGGGAATCTGTGTGGAAAAATAAACAAGCGGCGGGTGAAGGATAATGTCAGGAAAACCATTGATGTATTTGCGGATATTGCTGCGAAAGACCCCGAGTTTGTTTTCAGGGTGCAGCCAGATGAAGGGTGACGGATTAAGAATTTGATGTGGGCGACTGGGAGCAGTAGAAATCAGTACATCTACTTTGGAGACGTCATTACACACGATACCACATACATAACCAATCTTTATGACATGCCGTTTGGCTTGTTCGTTGGGGTAACAACCACTTCCAGAGCATTATACTTGCAGGAGTGTTGCTTCGTGATGAGCAGGTAGAAAGCTTTGAGTGGGTTTTTACAGAATTTGTTAGGATGATGGGTGGCAAGCCGCCTATTACAATTTAACCAGGTAACAAAGATACAAGCTTGATAGAAAAACAAAATTATGATGTCTCACATGGGTGATTTACAACAAATCAGTTTGTTTCTGTGCTGTAGATCAGAATAGGGCGATGGATGTTGAAATAAAGAACAGATGGATCGACACAAGGGCCGTGTTTGAGAAGCTTGGTGACTTGCTGTATCAAGCCCATGCATACCAAATTGAAGAAATAGAAAAGAAGAAGCTATACAGGGCAACACACACACAGGCGGAGACGGGAGAAATGGGCAAGGGTTATCTATGAAGTGAGGATCCTCGACGATGGAGACAAATTTGAGTCCTGTTCGAGCATATGGGGATGCCCTGTTGCCACATACTGAAAGTATGTGTTTGTTTTATTTTTGTTTTGCCACTCACAAACTTGGAACTGCTGCCTCAAATCATGGTTCTAATTGCAGGTGATGGATGTCTTGAGGTACACGGAGATACCGCAGCACCTGACACTAAAGAGGTGTGATAGATACTCTGGATCGGTTAGGGTTAGGGATCTACGGTGGAGTACCTTCTCCTTGACTCGAGGAACTCCCGGTGCCGGCCATGGTGACGGTGGCCGGTGATGGCAGAGAGTAGTGGCGGTGGCGGGCGGCGGCGCTTCCCGTCGCTGTCAGCTCCGCCTCGATCGGTAGGCAGGGCAGGTGGGGTGCGAACCATACTTGGCACTCTGCACTCGTGGCCCCCACCTCCCTTATATGGAGCTGCGCGATAGGGGCCCGCAACCCAGTTGGGTTGAGTGTCCCCGATCAGGACTAAGTCAAGGGTCCAGTTGGCCGTTGGGCCAACTAGTGGAGATCAACACTAACATTCTCCCCCTTGATCTCACCTTATACTTTTAACTTCACACTTTGACGTAACTCTTTTGACTTTCTCTTGATTTGCTCTTGGTCCTTGTCTCAGTGCAGATCAATACGTAGGGCGTGCCTCGTCATAACAGTTATCAGTTACCGTCAGATTAACAGCCACAATGTATCTTTCTGTATTGAAACAAGACCTTAACCTTTCTTTGGGCCCTTTAGTAATCCAGAAATCATAGACCTCCCATAATCCCCATGTCGACTGCATGTTCTCTTAACACGCTGGGTGGTAGGCCTTTGGTAAGCGGATCTGTAAGCATCTGTTTGGTACTTACACTGTCAGTGCTATCATATGATTCTGGATTTTCTCCTTCGCAACATATAACTCTTTGTCAATGTGTTTGGCAGTACACCTGACATGTTGCCGTAGGAGATAAAATACTTGGATGATATATTGCTGCTGCATGTCATCATCAATTCCGGGTAAGGTTTTCTTTAACCATTTAGCCTGTCATGTAGCCTCATATCATGCTATACTTTGCGGTATACATAACTCATGACACCGCAACTATTTTGCTTTTGGAGCTTTTCCACAATAAAACTCCAAAGGTACGAGTGTTTAGCTACTAGTGTGGGCTTCACTAAACATCCCGCCAAAACTTAGTTCTTTTACTCACAACCTTTTGAGAGTATGTGTCCCTTTCTTATTTAGCATGAGGCTTACAATACTTTGTAAGATTGCAAAACGTTCTTTAACTCCATTCCAGTGATCTATTGCTGGACTGGACTTCTGCCAAAAATTTCCCGGATAATTGAGCTATGTCAGGGTAAATACTTTCTTGAGCACTGATTTTGCTTCCAACAGCTAAAGCACATGGAACCTCTTTCTTTTGATCGATCTCATATTGGTCCTGAAATACTTAATATTCCCAAACTATTACCCTTGACTATAGGACAGGCGTAAGCTTACTCGCATGCATACTATATCTCTTTAGAATCCTTTTCTAAGTATGCTTTTTGCGATAATCCTAATACCCCTCTTCTTTTATCCCGGTGAATTTCCATTCTTTGAGCGAATAGACCTTCACTGAGATTACTGTTATCATGACTTGATGTCACAAGTAATCTTCTTTTTCTTCAACAGTAGATTGAACATCACTACTAGTAAGTAGTACATTATCTACATGTCGAAAGCGGGAAAAGTATTTCCCATCTTTGAACTTTGCAAATATTCAATTTGTCATCTTGACCTTTCTTAAAACCCAAAACTTCTCATCGTCCTCTTTAATCTTTAGATGCCACTGTTCAGTGGCGTGCTTTGATCCATAAATGGATTTCTTCATGTGGCATCCCATATTTTTCTTTTCTTTTTACAACAAAACCCTTGGGTTGTGTTGTGTAAGGGTTTTCTCATACAAATCTCCGTTTGGGAGATGTTGTTTCTACATCCAACTGATGCAATTCCAAAATATTAGTATGCCACTAATGCCATTGTGATTCTAATATAATCCTTTTATGAGACTGCATATAATGTCTCATTATCACTTATCTTTTCTTTGCATAAAGCCTTTTGCCACAAGTCGCGCTTAGTGGCTTTTCATATTTCCTCTGGAGTCACATTTTAATCTTGTAGACCCATTACAGCCTACTGTTTTTGGCTCCGTTGGGAACTTATTCTTTGTTCCAAAACAAGTTGGAATTTCTAGGTCTCATGGCGTCTTCCATGGCTTCTTGCCATTTCGACGAATGAGCGCCTCTCATGGCTTCACCAAAAGAGGCGGAATCACTTTATTTTCTATCTGGGGTTGTTTCTATTTTTCATTGCCAAGAGACGGTTGATACTACAGAGTCCTGAGTAACAAGAGTTCCCTTGACTTTATTTTCTTTTGAAGAGTTAACGACAGGTGTTGAACATCTGTTGTCATCTCAACTTCTGTCGTTCATACAACGCCGAGACAATTGTTGTGCTTGAATCATTCGAAGTGAACATATGGTCCCACTTCTCTTCAAGCTTTAGTTCTCAACATACTTTACTCCCCTAGATTATCCCATCTATTGTAAAGATGGTATATTTTCTAGCTTCCGTTTGGGTTTATTTGATTGGGGTATCAATGATATGAGCGCTGTACTCCCTTTTCGATCATATTCTTCTTTAATAGATCATTCTTACTTTTAACATACATTGTATGCATCGTATTCAATTTTGAGGAGAATTTCTTATCTTCCTAATCTTTCTCCCCCTCGAAATATGGCACAAACTACTTTGCTGCCATAATTTCAAAACTATTTGTAACACTTGTGAACGAGGAGTCTTTTATTACTTGGTGTGGTCACATGATCAAGTCATGCAAGAACAATGGGAGTACTATTTCCTCATTCCCCTCAAGAACTCATCAGAGTTCTTTATTCTGTTGCACTTTCAAGAACTCATCAGAGTTCTTGATATTGGTACACTTTTGCAAGTCATGCTTGCAATCTTGACTTTTGTTCGTATACAACTTTATTTTGTCCTTCGGCTCTTTCGAAGTCACTGTCCAGCATGACACTATGGAAATGCATGGAATTTGTTTGGATAGCTTTAAAAGCTCCCCCAGACTTCTTCACTTTTATGTGATACTGAAGTAGTACATGAGTCATTGCAAAAACTTTCTTTGCCATGCAAAGTTATGAATGGCACAAGTGCCAAAACTTTTCCGACATGCGGTATTAAACTTTAAATGCATTGTTAACAATCAATGCACTGATAACGCACATATTTAATTCAACGTTGGTCAAATTGAACATGCGTGTTATTTATTTCAATCACTATTGAAGGACAATATGTTGATTACCTTTAGTCATAATGACTTAAAACATGCACTTTATACTTTATTTTTCCGATTAAATTTTCTCGTTGGTTCCAATTTAATCAGAAAAAATAACAAACTGAAACATCATGAAAACTTTAGAGAGAGAAAAACGATAACTCATTTTCGGAATAGATTCGTTCCCTTTTCTCTTTTATCGTACCGATAAAAAATCAGAACGACGAGCGATTTTTCTTTCTTAACATCAGCAGTGCAGCTGAGTAAGTACTAAAACTTTAACTGTAGCGTTGATCGAAATCAACTGTTGTTTGCAAAATTTCTCTCTTCCAGGAAAAATATTGTGTTTTAATTTAACATTGGTCAAAAATTAAAACATACGACATTCTTGTACTTTGAATCCTAGATCACCGTTGGGCAGAAACAGGACTTGCGAACATCATATAATAATGTTGTCATCATCAGCTATGATCATTAAACGACAACATCATAATTAACTTTAAAATTCTCTTCTTTGAGAATTTCTCATCTTTATGGATTTAACTGTAAGAACAAACTAATGCTCAACTTTTCTTTCACTTAAAACAGCGGAAGCTTTTATTAACTTTAAGCTTAAAAGTTGTTTCCCCACACAGGGAAAAACTCATCTGTCCTCATCATAATTAAATCATCTTTAGATCATGAAAAAACCATACTATTCAGAAGCATTTGTGTTACTTGTGTAATCTCTAAACAAATATCTCGTTGGTTCAATTTGAGTAGAGATCAATAATTCATCAAAAATATGCTTCTGAAAGAATAGACTTTGACTGACAAGGTGTACTTTGTGCATGCGGCCCAGCCGCAAAATTGACCCATGGTCAATATGCACCCGCCCGCATGGGCCTTTACTGTTTATGCAATTTAAATTATCTTTTATTGTGCTCTCAAATTTAATTATCCCGTTGGTTCTGAATAAATTTAAATAGAGCATCGATTAAACTTTTGCAGCGGAAACTGTGAGAATTATTCTATTTTCAGAAGCAAAATCACTGTAAAACTTTATTTAATCTCTAAGACAAATTATCTCGTTGGTTCAAATTTGAATAGAGATCAAACTGTATGAAATTCATCAATTAAATGCTTCTGGAAATAGAAAAAGAAAAGACAAAACTATTACTGTTGAAAACTTCATTTCAGTCCATCTTTGTTTTCTCGGCCTGTTACTTCATTTCAGTCCATTTTAAATTTTAATTGCACTTTTGTACTATTTACTTTTAAAAGAGCACTTTTATTTATTTGCAGCGGAAAAAACATGAATAAAAAATTCATGGACTTTATTCTTTTCAGAAACTTTACTATCTTTTTCTTTTCTATTTTCTAAACAGGAATTTTCGTTGGAAAAATTGAATAGAAAAAAAAAACTTTATTTGCTATCTGCCCAAAAAACTGGGCAGACTTTCTGCCGCGACGCGACCCACCAGCGGCACAGCGGACGTCGGCCTAGCTGCCTCCCCTCTCGGCCCAAAAGGGCCCAGTTGGCGCTAGGGTTTGAATCGCCGCCGTCCGCTTGATCGGACGGTCGGGCGCAGGAGTCGCTGGATCAAAACGGGCAGGGTCGTCCCCGACCGAAGAACCCTAGCCACATTTTCCCGTCGCCCGGGCCGCTCGCCTCTGGTGCGGTCTCTCTGCTCCGCCGCCGGCGGCTCTGCTGACGGCCACGCCGCGCTGCCGGCGAGCCGGCGACGGCTGCGGTCAGCCCCTCCTGGCGCCGCTCGCCACGCTTTCTTTTCCCCCTCTTTTTTTCTTTCTATACTGCAACAGAGAGAGAGAGAGAGAAAAGCGGGAGGGCCTCCTCTGCCACTCCGCGCGTCCGACGGCGTGGAAAGGCCTCGCCGGCCGCCGGCAACGGCGTCTGGCCGCCGCGCCGCGCGAGCTGCAGGCCCCCTTTCCCCTTCCCCTTTCTCTCTGCAGCCGAAACCACGGCGTGATGCAGTGGCGCCGTGGCCATCCCCCTCGCCGGCTGCGCGTCCCCCTTGCGGTGAGCGCGCCGCCGTCGAGCGGTTTGGCTGCGGTGTTCTTTGCCCCCCTAGAGAGGTGGTGTTCTTCTTCCCCGCACCTCGGCATGCCGATGCGTGTGGGGATCGAGAGGAACGGCGCGGCCGGAGTGGCGGCGCACTGTGCCGGCGGCCCGAGGCCCTCTCCGGTGAGAAACTTTTCTGTTCCCTGCCGGTGAGAAACTTTTCTTTGGAGATGCATGTGTAGCAGCTTATGAGAAGGATATGGATATTTTAAGGGGACGCATTGCTAGTCTTGCTGAATTCGAGGATCAGAGAGACGGCCTTGCTTTGGAAGACAGGGTGTCTGTTGGGCTGGCATGGTAGCTAGGGCCAACGAAAAGAGGGTTGATCCAGCTGATGTTAACCCAGCAATGCAGGATGGCACACTTGGTGGTCTAGGAGCACCAGAGAAGAAACACAAAGTAGGGCGGCTGACAAACAGCTATGAGAAAGCACCATATGAGGAGCTGAGCAAGAGAACGTTTTGCAGCATTTGTAGAGGCAAGGGGCACAAAAAGATTGCCTACTCGGAGAGAGGTAATTTGCCGAAGCTGCCCAGGTAGGAGGCCAAATGCAGCAAACAGTGGCGTTGCCGGACACTGGAAGAACACTTGCAGAAATCCTGTGGGTGTTAAGCTGCAAACTGCCCCTGTGTTAGAGGGGCAGCAGATAACAGATATAGACTTGATTTTTCTTTGTTTATTCCAGTCTAGGGACACTGAATCTCATTTTTTGGAAGTGTGTGTCGTAATCTAGAACTATTTAGGTGAACTGTGCTGACTTACCCCGATCTTGTTTGAATGCACTTTCAGTAGCATGAAAAAAAAAAAAATTGTTCCACAACTGTTTTGGTGGGGGGCATGTAAATGCAGTGAGTAATTGCCCCTACGGATGTTAAAACATGAATTGCTAGGACGTACCGTGATATGCAGTCGCACGACATTTGGAAAGAATTGGAGATATGTGGAAACCATCTTTGCCTCATTGGGGACACCAAAACGCACATGCAAGCTTAGGGTCCTAATGCTTGTGAGGATGCTACTTCTGCTCACCTTTACCCCAGCCTGAAATTCACCCAATTTTCAGAACAAAGCATGTACCTCCAGCAGCGGGACATATCTAGAGTCGAGAGACATTTACCGTTATGACGGTGCCTCCGATCTCCAACACATGATTTCCTGGCTCCAAGGATCCTAGCGAATGCAACTTTGGGGCATCGACAATGCTGACCCTGGTAGACAGGCCAGCAGCCGTGTGCCGACATCCCTCCAGGACGAGCCGCTCCAGGCATGGAGCCTTCGCCAGTTCGCCACCATGATGCTCTCCACAACAGAGCTGCAGACTTGCACGCAGCGTAGGCTATGGCTGACGAGGTGGAGGCGCAGCCCCATGTGGCATCCCTGGATGTTTAGGATCTCCAGGACGGGGCAGCTGGCGACGATGGAGTCGACGTCCCCCTGCTCCATCACCACGGTGCAGATGCCAAGCTCCCGGAGGTGGGGGAAGGAGGCGCCACGCAGGCCAGCCGTGTCCGGGAGCTTCCAGAGTCCGATGTAGAGGCGGACGACAGTGTTGATGCCAAAGAGCGTGTCGGGGAGGGGCACATTGAACGGCCACGGCCGGTTGACGAGCACGAGCTCCTGGACGCCTTTGGCGGCGAGGAGCTGGAGCCAGCGCGCGAGCTGGGCCTGGTGCGCCCTCATGTGGCTGCAGGTGATGTGGACGCAGCGGAAGGGCCCCGGGTGCGCTTCGAGGATGGCGGAGACGACGGCGGTGATGGCCGGCGTGTTGGCAGGGGTGGGAGGCCAGACGTAGTCGTCGGGACGGAGGGAGGCGTCGACCACGACGGGCTGCGAGGAGAGCCAGACCCGGCGCCAGCGCGAGGCGAGCGCGGCGGTGAGCGCGGCGTCCGTGACCGGGAGGCGCGAGACGATGTGGCGCAGGAGGGTGTCGGGGAGGGCGCTGATGCGGTCGACGCCGTCGGCGGCAGGGAGGGCGGGGTCGTGCACCGCGTCAGTGATGACGAGGTCGTGCGCGGGGGCTTCGGATACGGGGAGGCGCGGGATGGTGTTGCGCAGGAGGGCGCTGATGCGGTCGACGCCGTAGGTGTCGGGGAGGGCGGCGTCGGTGATGACGAGGCTGCGCAGGGGGGCGTCGGAGACGGGCGGCGCAAGGAGGAGCTCGGTGCGGATGTACGCATGCAGCTGCTCCGTGGCTCGGTCCAGCTCGCGCGGTTTAAAGCCGCTGCGCCTCAAGCCCGCCGCCGTCTCCCGGTCCACGTTGGTGAACGGCGGCCGCCCGGCCATGGTTGGCGGCGGCGAAGGTTTGGGGATTTGGGGGCACTTCCGGGCGGGATTTTTTTTCAGAAGTATGTCAAAATTTGTAGCAAATTTGAAAATTGTATGGCGAAATGAAAAAATACCGAATCTATCATCCCGTCGGCCTGCGGTGGGCCGAAAGCGGCCTGTCGGCCAGCAGTGGGCCGAGAGCGTGCTGTCGGCCAGCAGTAGGCCGACTGGGCGCTGTTGGCCACCAGAAGGCCGATAGCGGGCTGTCGGCCTACCAGAGGCCGATAGGCCCCTGCCCAAACGTTTTCATCATTTTTTTCCAGAAATAGTACATATTTTTGGTATTTCCTTCGCCGAAGAGTGCATATTCCCGCCAGTTTCGTTCCCGCCATTCTTTCCCGCCAGTTTCGTTCCCGCCCTTCTTTCCCGCCAGTTTCGTTCCCGCCCTTCTTTCCTGCCAGTTTCGTTCCCGCCCTTCTTTCCCGCCAGTTTCGTTCCCGCCCTTCTTTCCCGCCATTCTCTCCCGCCATCTTCTCTTCTGACCCTATAAAACCCCCTCCGCAGCAAGGTGGGTGAGCAGGCAAGTGTAGTGTTTTTTTGTCACCGTTTCTTTGCAGGTAATGGCTTGCCCCTTTTGCCGAGCTCCAGGTGGCCTTTGTTCTTCCTTTGATTCTTGTGCGTCTGTCTTCACTGTGGTGCTGGATCATCGCTGTTCAAGGCGTGTTGTAAGATTATATATCTTGTTTATCTGATTGTGGCATATGGTTCATGTTGTTTAGGTTGGAATGTATTCTAATGCCTTTGTTTATATGATTATGATGTTTGCTTCCATTCTTTTTGTAGTATGTTCCGTGCAGTGTTAGATCACATCTTGCTCGGTACATTGAGGAGTGTAGAGCTTTAGCTATTCGGAGGGGTGACACAGATATTGATCTTGCTCTTCACAACAGTGAGGGTAACTTATACCATGTTCTGTTTACACATGGTCGGGTCAGCAGTAAAATCCATGGTCCTTCCTGGGAGGAACTTGTGAATGATTATGGTCTCCGTCATCGTGACATGATGACTGTTAGGCTTGAGCACTATGGAACATGGTGTAGTGTTGATTTTTATCGGGATGGCGTTATGTTGTTCCTTTTACCCTGTGTTGGTAAGTTTTTTATTTGAGTGATTTTAAGTTTTGTTTCAGCTTATACGATTTGCTGTTGTGATAAATTTGTGAAATTATTTTTTTGTAGCTCTTGAGGATCTGAGTGAAACTCAGAGGGAACTTGTTGACAGTTGTTTTTATAGTCGTGGTATCTTCGGTCTGAATTATCACCAAATGTTTGTCATGTCCCGACAGCTCTTTGATGACAACTACATATTGTGTACTCCTTTTGTTCATAGGATTGATTCCATGAATGTTAATGGTCAACATATGGTGAGCTTTGTTTTTGCCTACTGTTTATTTATTTGTTCTTTGCTCTAGTATACTGTTTTAAATTTGTAAGCTCAACATCATATACTTGATGTTTATTGTCAGGTTATTCCGACCATGGTTGTGAGGAGTTTGACGGAATTTGTGTCAATTCCTAGGACCGGTTCTTTAACTCTTGAAATTACTTTGGATTCTGAAGATGATGATATATCAGTGAGCATTCCTTGTTCCTACTTTATTGGCTTGGGTGATAGAATGGTGTTCAAGAAGGAAGGCTTCGGTAATTTTCTTCGGGCATCGTCTATTGAAGTCAACAATTTGGTGCTCATAACCTTCAAAGAGCGTGATCAGGAGCTAGTTGTTGTTTTCAGTCATCTGCCACAGTGATCGTACTATCTCGCCGTACTATCCCCCAATTTTATTTTCCCGCCCTAATATCCCGCCATTTTCTTTCCCGCCATACTCTCCCGCCATTTTTTCTCCCGACATTCTCTCCCGCCATTATCTCCCGCCATTTTCTTTCCCGCCTTTCTCTCCCGCCATCTTCTCTTGTGAACCTATATAACCACATATATAACCACATCCGCAGTAAGGTGGGTGAGCACGCCCTTCTGTCCCCCCTTTCTCTCACACCTTTCGCTCCCGCCATCCTTTCGTGGAGATGTCTCATCCTCATTATCCTTTTGATCGTAGTTTTCACTCCGGTATGTCCGATCGTCTTCTCAAACTAGCCGCCAATTTCAAGATGGATGATAGAGTAGTTCCATGGGAGGAACTCATCAGTAGTGACACCATAATGAATGAGTTGGCTCACTCATTAGCTAGGAGTGGGTGGCCTCCCAGGACATTTGAGGAGATACGAAAAGAACTTCTCAGGTTGCATGGCAGATGGCAGAAGGTCAAACTGCATAAGAGTGAATCTTACATCAGGCTTGGGAGGAAGAATTCAGATTTATGGTCAGCAGACAGTGAGGACGAAGACGACCTCTTCATGCCGAGCACCAAGATCAAGACTCCCGCATCGTTGAAGGGCAAGAGATCTGCATCGACGTAGGAGGAAGAGGACGTCTTCATGCCGAGCACCAAGGTCAAGACTACCTCATCGTCGAAGGTCAAGAGTTCTACTTCGACAAAGGGCAAGAGATCTGCATCGACGGAGGAGGAGGATGACGCATTCATGTAGTACTGTTTTATGTAGTACTGTTTAATTTCAGTTGTAGTGTTTAATTCAGCTGTACTGTGTAATTCAGTTGTAATGTTTAATTCAGTTGTACTGTTTAAGTCAGTGGTAATGTTTAATTTCAGTTGGATGCATTTAGTTCGCAGTACAAGTGTTATCTCTGTAAACCAATTGACCAACTTTGTACTGAAGTTTTTTTTGCCACCGACGGCTTCTCCCTCGGCCAGCTTGCTTTTCCCTTGCTTTTTCCCATGCGCAGACGCTGATTCCGATGCCCACACTGCAGCAAAATGCGCTGGTTTCCACATTGGCAGACTGACGCTGATTCAGACTGTAGTGATTGGCAGACTGTAGTGATTGGCAGACTGTAGTGATTGGAAGACTGTAGTGATTGGCAGACTGTAGTGATTGGCAGACTGACGCTGATTCCTGCTGTCTGCTTTGTCTGATTCGTGCTGTCTGCGGTGATGTGATGTTGCTGCGGCGGACGCGCGTGTTTTATTTTCTTCTACCGACAACACAGTGCTCCTCATCTTTATATACGAGATGCCCATGCCTGCTCTCTCACGCTCTTCTCTTTGCTTCTGCCCACACTGCTTGCTCTTTCTCACTCTCTTCTCCATCGTCCAGCCGCACTTCAAAACACCAACGCGCTAGTCATTATGAGTTTGCCTTGCTCGGATCAAAGCATTAGGCCTACTAAAATGAAGAGTGCGACTTTGCCTCGGGGGGTGGAAGTACTTCGTTGTTGGTGTGGCGATCTCTGCAAGGTGAAGGAGGTGACAGATTTTTCAGATTGGTTGGGCATGAAGTTTTTCATGTGCGCCAATTATGAGGAAGATCCACCCATTGCTACTTCACCGTACATCAGGCCTCCGGTATGTTTCAGTCATGAAGAATAAACACGTTGCTGATATTATTGTTGATTTGATATTTCTATTTCTATTTTTGTTGTAGTCTCCTCCGCCTCTGTGCATGTACTATCGTTGGATTGACACGAAAAAACCGGACTGGGCGGTGACCGAGATTCGTGAAAGAGGTCGTCGTGCATGGGCAAGTTTGGACGCGGAAGAGCGCCGCGCGAAGGCGGCAACAGAGGAGAAAGCAGAGCAGGAGAGAGAGTGGCAAGAGTACTGTGTGAAGCAGAGGGCTTTTCTTGATGAGATGAAGAAGGAAAACCGAGAAGAGGGACTACGACTGGCGGAGGTTTACCGACAACGACAGGAGGCCCGTGAGGCTGAGAGGCAGATAAAGAAAGAAAGGGCTCGTGCAGCCAAGGCAGCAGAAGAAGCTGGTGATGGAAAAGGAAAATATCCCCGTTGGGCTCAGTAGATCTGCATCGACAGAGGACGAAGAGGACGTCTTCATGCCGAGCACCAAGGTCAAGACTACCGCATCGTCGAAGGGCAAGAGTTCTACTTCGACAATGTAGTACTGTTTTATGTAGTACTGTTTAATTCAGTTGTAGTGTTTAATTCAGTTGTACTGTTTAATTCAGTTGTAATGTTTAATTCAGTTGTAATGTTTAATTCAGTTGTAATGTTTAATTCAGTTTAATTCAGTCGATGCATCTTAATTATCTGTTTTGGAAGAGGCTCACTGAAATAAAACATGAATACGTCTCATACATAATTTGTCCCATACATAAAATAGACATATGTCTCATACATAATTTGATAGTCATGTCTCATAGATAGATAATCATATCACTGCTGCGGACGGCGACGAATCTTCGGCTTCCTCGGACGAGGACCGGAAGGCGATAAGCGCTCACGCGGTGGAAGAGGTGTTGGGGAACGTTGCATGGGAAACAAAAATTTTCCTACGCACACACAAGATCTATCCATGGTGATGAGCATCTACGAGAGGGAGAGTGAATCTACATACCCTTGTAGATCGCTAAGCGGAAGCGTTAATAAACGCGGTTGATGTAGTCGAACGTCTTCGCGATCCAAATCGCCGAGCGTCCCGCGATCCAATCACGATCCTTCCGATCTAGTGCCGAACGGACGGCACCTCCGCGTTCAACACACGTACGGCTTGATGACGCCTTCACCTCCTCGATCCAGCGAGCGATGGTGAAGTAGTGGTTGAGTTCCAGCAGCACGACGGCGTGGTGATGGTGGTGAGGAACAATCTCTGCAGGGCTTCGCCAAGCGCTACGGAGATTATGACGGAGGAACTAGAGGGCTAGGGTTGCCGGCACACGGCTTGGGAAATCCTGATGTGTCCCGTGTGCTAGCCCTGCCCCTCTATTTATATGTTGAGCCTTGGGGTCTAAACTTGGAGTAAAAGCCTCCTCCGGGTCGGTTTTGCCCGCACAAGGTCGGTTTGGCCCGCAGGGAAAGAGTCCAACTCGGATCCCTGCCGAACCGTGCACAGCCGCGCACAAGCGGTAGTACCGCTTCACACAAGCGGTAGTACCGCTTGGGCGGTAGTACCGCTTCACACAAGCGGTAGTACCGCTCGGGCGGTAGTACCGCTTCACCAAGCGGTAGTACCGCTTACGCGGCAGCAAAACTACTTTTGCACTTTCCAATACCTCGTGGGCTTTATCCCTTTGGCCCATATAAAGTGTTGCTGCACCCGAACACTTCGGCAAACATCCGGAACCCCTTCCGGTGAACTCTGGAACTCTTCCGGAGATCGAAACACTATTATCACATATATCAATCTTTACCTCCGGACTATTCCGGAGATCCTCGTCATGTCCGGGATCTTATCCGGGACTCCGAACAACTTTCGGTCACCAACATAATAACTCAATTATACTAATCGTCACCAAACGTTAAGTGTGTAGACCCTGCGGGTTCGAGAACTATGTAGACATGACCGAGACACCTCTACGGCCAATAACCAATAGCGGGACCTGGATGCCCATATTGGCTCCTACATATTCTACGAAGATCTTTATCGGTCGAACCTCTATGTCAAGGATTCAGTTAATCCCGTATGCTGTTCCCTTTGTTCTTCGGTATGTTACTTGCCCGAGATTCGATCGTCGGTATCACTATACCTAGTTAAATCTCGTTACCGGCAAGTCTCTTTACTCGTTCCGTAATACAAGATCCTGTGGCTAACTCTTTAGTCACTTTGCTTGCAAGGCTCAATGTGATGTTGTATTACCGAGTGGGCCCTGAGATACCTCTCCGTCACACGGAGTAACAAATCCCAGTCTTGATCCATGCCAACCCAACAGACACCCTCGGAGATACCTGTAGAGCACCTTTATAGTCACCCAGTTACGTTGCGACGTTTGATACACACAAGGTATTCCTCCGGTGTCAGTGAGTTGCATGATCTCATGGTCAAAGGAACAGATACTTGACATGCAGAAAACAATAGCAATAAACTGACACGATCAAATGCTACGTTTACAGTTTGGGTCTTGTCCATCACATCATTCTCCTAATGATGTGATCCCGTTATCAAATGACATCTCATGTCAATGGCTAGGAAACCTTAACCATCTTTGATCAACGAGCTAGTCAACTAGAGGCTTACTAGGGACACAGTGTTGTCTATGTACCCACACATGTATTTGAGTTTCCAATCAATACAATTATAGCATGGATAATAAACGATTATCATGAACAAGGAAATATAATAATAACCAATTTATTATTGCCTCTAGGGCATATTTCCAACAGTCTCCCACTTGCACTAGAGTCAATAATCTAGTTCACATCACTATGTGATTTACATTGTAATGAATCGAACACTCATGCAGTTCTGGTGTTGTTCATGTTTAGCCCTTGGAAGAGGTTTAGTCATCGGATCTGCAACATTTAGATCCGTGTGTACTTTGCAAATATTTATGTCGTCCTCCTTGATGTAATCGCGGATGGAATTGAAACGTCGCTTTATGTGTCTGGTCCTCTTGTGAAATCTTGGTTCCTTGGCTAGAGCAATGGCACCAGTATTATCACAAAACAGAGTCATTGGGTTAAGTGCACTAGGCACTACTCCAAGATCTGTCATGAACTCCTTCATCCAGACACCTTCCTTCGCCGCCTCCGAGGCAGCGATGTACTCCGCTTCGCATGTAGAATCTGCTACCACGCTTTGCTTGGAACTGCACCAGCTAACCGCACCCCCATTAAGAATAAATACGTATCCGGTTTGCGACTTAGAGTCATCCGGATCAGTGTCAAAGCTTGCATCGACGTAACCCTTTACGACGAGCTCTTGATCACCTCCATAAACGAGAAACATGTCCTTAGTCCTTTTCAGGTATTTCAGGATATTCTTGACCGCCGTCCAGTGTTCCATTCCTGGATCACTTTGAAACCTTCCGGCCATACTTATGGCAAGGCTGACATCGGGTCTTGTGCACAGCATTGCATACATAATAGAGCCTATGGCTGAAGCATAGGGGATGACACTCATCTTTTCTCTATCTTCTGCAGTCACTGGGCATTGAGTCTTACTCAACTTCACACCTTGCAAAACAGGCAAGAACCCCTTCTTGGACTGATCCATTTTGAACTTCTTCAAAATCTTATCAAGGTATGTGCTTTGTGAAAGTCCTATTAAGCGTCTCGATCTATCTCTATAGATCTTGATGCCTAATATGAAAGCAGCTTCTCCTAGGTCCTTCATTGAAAAACTCTTGTTCAAATATTCCTTTACGCTTTCCAGCATTTCTATATTGTTTCCAATCAGCAATATGTCATCCACATATAATATTAGAAACGCTATAGAGCTCCCACTCACTTTCTTGTAAATACAAGCTTCTCCGTAAACTTGTATAAACTCGAACGCTTTGATCACCTCATCAAAACGAAGATTCCAACTCCGAGATGCTTGCACCAGTCCATAAATGGATCGCTGGAGTTTGCAAACTTTGTCAGCATTCTCTGGATCGACAAAACCTTCTGGTTGCATCATATACAACTCTTCCTTAAGGTAACCGTTAAGGAACGCTGTTTTGACATCCATCTGCCAAATTTCATAATCGAAAAAGGCAGCTATTGCTAACATGATTCTGACGGACTTAAGCATCGCTACGGGTGAGAAGGTCTCATCGTAGTCAACTCCTTGAACTTGTGAAAAACCCTTTGCCACAAGTCGAGCTTTATAGACGGTGACATTACCGTCCGCGTCCGTCTTCCTCTTAAAGATCCATTTGTTCTGAATGGCCTTACGCCCTTCAGGTAATACTTCCAAAGTCCATACTTTGTTTTCATACATGGATCCCATCTCGGATTTCATGGCCTCTAACCACTTCTCGGAATCCGGGCCCATCATCGCTTCTCCATAGCTCGTAGGTTCATCGTTGTCTAACAACACGATTTTTAAGACAGGGTTGCCGTACCACTCAGGAGTAGTACGCGTCCTTGTCGACCTACGAGGTTCGATAGCAACTTGATCCAAAGCTTCATGATCATCATCATTAACTTCCTCTTCAGCTAATGTAGGCTCCACAGAAACAACTTTCTGCGCTGCGCTACTCTCAGGTTGAAGTAAAGGTTCAACAACCTCATCAAGTTCTATCTTCCTCCCACTCAATTCTTTCGAGAGAAACTCTTTCTCAAGAAACGTTCCGTTTTTAGCGACAAACACTTTGCCTTCGGATCTGAGATAGAAGGTATACCCAACTGTCTCTTTTGGGTATCCTATGAAGACGCATTTCTCCGCTTTGGGTTCCAGCTTTTCAGGCTGAAGCTTTTTGACATAAGCATCACATCCCCAAACTTTAAGAAACGACAGCTTTGGCTTCTTGCCAAACCAAAGTTCATATGGCGTCGTCTCAACGGATTTCGATGGTGCCCTATTTAAAGTGAATGCAGCTGTCTCTAATGCATAACCCCAAAACGATAGTGGCAAATCGGCAAGAGACATCATAGATCGCACCATATCCAATAAGGTACGATTACGACGTTCGGACACACCATTACGCTGTGGTGTTCCAGGCGGTGTTAATTGTGAAACAATTCCACACTGTCTTAAGTGACTGCCAAACTCATAACTCAGATATTCTCCTCCTCGATCAGATCGTAGGAATTTAATCTTCTTGTTACGATGATTCTCAACTTCACTCTGAAATTGTTTGAACTTTTCAAATGTTTCAGACTTGTGTTTCATTAAGTAAATATACCCATATCTACTTAAGTCATCAGTGAAGGTGAGAAAGTAACGATAACCACCGCGCGCCTCAATGCTCATCGGACCGCACACATCAGTATGTATGATTTCCAATAAGTCACTTGCCCGTTCCATTATTCCAGAGAACGGCGTTTTAGTCATCTTGCCCATGAGGCATGGCTCACATGTGTCAAGTGATTCAAAATCAAGTGACTCCAAAAGTCCATCAGCATGGAGCTTCCTCATGCGTTTTACGCCAATATGACCTAAACGGCAGTGCCACAAGAAAGTGGTATTATCATTATCAATTCTACATCTTTTGGCATCAATGTTATGAACATGTGTATTATTACTATCGAGATTCAATAAGAATAAACCCCTCACATTGGGTGCATGACCATAAAAGATATTACTCATATAAATAGAACAACCATTATTCTCTGATTTAAATGAGTAACCGTCTCGCAATAAACAAGATCCAGATATAATGTTCATGCTTAACGCAGGCACCAAATAACACTTATTTAGGTTCATCACTAATCCCGACGGTAATCGAAGAGCGAGCGTGCCGACGGCGATCACATCAACCTTGGAACCATTTCCCACGCGCATCGTCACTTCGTCCTTTGCCAGCCTCCGTCTATTCCGCAGTTCCTGTTTTGAGTTGCAAATATGAGCAACCGCACCGGTATCAAATACCCAGGCACTACAACGAGAGTTGGTAAGGTACACATCAATAACATGTATATCATATATACCTTGTTTGTTGTTGGCCGCCTTCTTGTCAGCCAAATACTTGGGGCAATTCCGCTTCCAGTGTCCAGTTCCCTTGCAATGAAAACACACAGTTTCTGGTTTGGGTCCAGCCTTGGGTTTCTTCACGAGAGGAGCAACTGCTTTGCCACTCTGCTTGGAGTTACCCTTCTTACCCTTGCCATTTTTCTTGAAACTAGTGGTTTTATTGACCATCAACACTTGATGCTCCTTCTGAATTTCAGACTCAGCGATTTTCAGCATCGCAAACAGCTCGGCGACTGACTTGTTCATCCCGTGCATGTTATAGTTCAACACGAAGCTCTTGTAGCTAGGTGGCAATGATTGAAGAACTCTGTCAGTGATAGCCTCTGGCGGAAGGGGCATCCCTAACTCAGCCAGACGGGTGGAGTACCCAGACATTCTGAGCACGTGATCACTGATAGACCCGTTCTCCTCCATCTTGCAAGCATAGAACTTATCGGAGATCTCATATCTCTCGATCCGGGCATTCTTCTGAAAGATAAACTTCAACTCCTGGAACATCTCATATGCTCCATGACGTTCAAAACGTCTTTGAAGTCCCGGTTCTAAGCCATACAACATTGCACATTGAACTATTGAGTAATCATCAGAACGAGCCTGCCAGGCGTTCACAACGTCTAGAGACTCAACTGGAGCAGGTGGATCACCAAGCGGTGCATCAAGGACATAAGCCTTCTGGGAAGCCGTAAGGATAATCCTTAGATTACGGGCCCAGTCCACAAAGTTACTTCCATCATCTTTCAACTTAGCTTTCTCTAGGAACGCATTAAAATTCAGGGGTGCTACTGCGCGAGCCATGATCTACAACATAAATATAGCAAAGACAACTTAGACTATTGTTCTAGATAATGAGTTTAGTTAATCATATTACTTAAAAACTCCCACTCAAATTGACATCCCTCCGGTCATTCGAGTGTAACATGATCCAAATCCACCAACTCAAGTCCGATCATCACGTGAGTTGAGGTGGTTTCAATGGTGAACATCTTCATGTTGATCATATCTACTATATGACTCATGTTCGACCTTTCGGTCTCTTGTGTTCCGAGGCCATGTCTGTACATGCTAGGCTCGTCAAGTTTAACCCGAGTGTTCCGCACGTGTAACATGGCTTACACCCGTTGTATGCGAACGTAGAGTCTATCACACCCGATCATCACGGCGTGTCTCGAAACGACGAACTTTCGCAACGGTGCACACTTGGGGAGAACACAATTTATCTTGAAATTTAAGTGAGGGATCACCTTATAATGCTACCGTCGTCCTAAGCAAAATAAGATGCATAAAAGGATTAACATCACATGCAAATCATAAGTGACATGATATGGCCATGAACTTGTGCTTTTGATCTCCATCTCCAAAGCACCGGCATGATCTCCATCGTCACCGGCATGACACCATGATCTCCATCATCTTGATCTCCATCAACGTGTCGCCATAAGGTTGTCGCGCCGACTGTTGCTTCCACGACTATAGCTAACGTTTAGCGATAAAGTAAAGCATTACATAGCGCTTAATGATTGACACGCAGGTCATACAATAATTAAAGACAACTCTATGGCTCCTGCCAGTTGCCGTATTCATCGACATGCAAGTCGTGATATTCTATACAACACATGATCATCTCATACATCACATATATCTCATCATGTAATTGGCCATATCACATCACAACATACCCTGCAAAAACAAGTTAGACGTCCTCTAATTGTTGTTGCAAATTTTACGTGGCTGCTATGGGTTTGCAAGAACCGTTCTTACCTACGCAAAACCACAACGTGGTGTAGTGATTGCTTTTTGATCTTCTAAAAGAACCCTCTTCATTGAAATCGATTCAACTAAAGTGAGAGAGACAGACACCCGCTAGCCATCTTTATGCAACGAAGTTACATGTTAGTTGAAGGAACCTGTCTCGCGTAAGTGTACGCGTAATGTCGGTCCGGGCCGCTTCATCTCACAGTACCGCCGAATCAAATATCAACTAGTAACGGCAAGCAATATGTATACACCCACGCCCACAACTCGTTTGTGTTCTACTCGAGATCTCATCTACGCATAGACCTAGCTCATGATGCCACTGTTGGGGAACGTTGCATGGGAAACAAAAATTTTCCTACGCACACACAAGATCTATCCATGGTGATGAGCATCTACGAGAGGGAGAGTGAATCTACATACCCTTGTAGATCGCTAAGCGGAAGCGTTAATAAACGCGGTTGATGTAGTCGAACGTCTTCGCGATCCAAATCGCCGAGCGTCCCGCGATCCAATCACGATCCTTCCGATCTAGTGCCGAACGGACGGCACCTCCGCGTTCAACACACGTACGGCTTGATGACGCCTTCACCTCCTCGATCCAGCGAGCGATGGTGAAGTAGTGGTTGAGTTCCAGCAGCACGACGGCGTGGTGATGGTGGTGAGGAACAATCTCTGCAGGGCTTCGCCAAGCGCTACGGAGATTATGACGGAGGAACTAGAGGGCTAGGGTTGCCGGCACACGGCTTGGGAAATCCTGATGTGTCCCGTGTGCTAGCCCTGCCCCTCTATTTATATGTTGAGCCTTGGGGTCTAAACTTGGAGTAAAAGCCTCCTCCGGGTCGGTTTTGCCCGCACAAGGTCGGTTTGGCCCGCAGGGAAAGAGTCCAACTCGGATCCCTGCCGAACCGTGCACAGCCGCGCACAAGCGGTAGTACCGCTTCACACAAGCGGTAGTACCGCTTGGGCGGTAGTACCGCTTCACACAAGCGGTAGTACCGCTCGGGCGGTAGTACCGCTTCACCAAGCGGTAGTACCGCTTACGCGGCAGCAAAACTACTTTTGCACTTTCCAATACCTCGTGGGCTTTATCCCTTTGGCCCATATAAAGTGTTGCTGCACCCGAACACTTCGGCAAACATCCGGAACCCCTTCCGGTGAACTCTGGAACTCTTCCGGAGATCGAAACACTATTATCACATATATCAATCTTTACCTCCGGACTATTCCGGAGATCCTCGTCATGTCCGGGATCTTATCCGGGACTCCGAACAACTTTCGGTCACCAACATAATAACTCAATTATACTAATCGTCACCAAACGTTAAGTGTGTAGACCCTGCGGGTTCGAGAACTATGTAGACATGACCGAGACACCTCTACGGCCAATAACCAATAGCGGGACCTGGATGCCCATATTGGCTCCTACATATTCTACGAAGATCTTTATTGGTCGAACCTCTATGTCAAGGATTCAGTTAATCCCGTATGCTGTTCCCTTTGTTCTTCGGTATGTTACTTGCCCGAGATTCGATCGTCGGTATCACTATACCTAGTTCAATCTCGTTACCGGCAAGTCTCTTTACTCGTTCCGTAATACAAGATCCTGTGGCTAACTCTTTAGTCACTTTGCTTGCAAGGCTCAATGTGATGTTGTATTACCGAGTGGGCCCTGAGATACCTCTCCGTCACACGGAGTAACAAATCCCAGTCTTGATCCATGCCAACCCAACAGACACCCTCGGAGATACCTGTAGAGCACCTTTATAGTCACCCAGTTACGTTGCGACGTTTGATACACACAAGGTATTCCTCCGGTGTCAGTGAGTTGCATGATCTCATGGTCAAAGGAACAGATACTTGACATGCAGAAAACAATAGCAATAAACTGACACGATCAAATGCTACGTTTACAGTTTGGGTCTTGTCCATCACATCATTCTCCTAATGATGTGATCCCATTATCAAATGACATCTCATGTCAATGGCTAGGAAACCTTAACCATCTTTGATCAACGAGCTAGTCAACTAGAGGCTTACTAGGGACACAGTGTTGTCTATGTACCCACACATGTATTTGAGTTTCCAATCAATACAATTATAGCATGGATAATAAACGATTATCATGAACAAGGAAATATAATAATAACCAATTTATTATTGCCTCTAGGGCATATTTCCAACAGTAGGCTCACGATGACCACGACCATAGGCAGCCTCACCTGTCTGTGTCTGTGTGTCCTGCGTGTATGGTGGTGGTGGAGTGGCAAGAACTGACTCCGAGAAACCATAGGCAGCTCGGTCATCGTCGTCACCATCGCCGGCAAAGAACAAACCAGCACCAGTAAACATCGGTGACTGGACATTAGACTGCATGAACGGTTGCGACTGGCTGCCGACTGCGATAAAGTAAAACATGTAAAATTGATTTGCGAACCTAGAATGTTTAAAAGAATGTACAAAGTAGTGTTACCTAGGTCCATCTGATTATGCCATGGTTGTGGAGGAGGTGGCTGCTCGTAGAAATAGCTCCCTGGTTGTGAAGGAGGTATCTGCTGCCATGAAGAGCTCATTGGTTGTGAAGGAGGTGTCTGTTGCCATGAAGAGCTCATTGGTTGTGAAGGAGGTGTCTGCTGCCAGGAAGAGCTCCCTGGATGTGAAGGAGGTGTCTGCTGCCAGGAAGAGCTCCCTGGTTGTGAAGGTCGTGGTTCCGAATGGTGCACAGAGGTTCGAGGTTCTGAACGCTGCAGAGAGGGGCGTGGCGGACGATGTGCTGGACGAGCAATAGCAACATCCGAAGATCGTCTACATGTAACAACATCGTAAATCCCGCGTACCTTCTCATGAAGACCCCTCAACCATGAGACGTTCTCTCGCGGTGGGATATTATCTCCTCTCTCAAAGCGTTGCATTAAAGAGGAAACCTCCTCTAGCACCTCGCATGCCAAGTCACCCTGTACACGGAGAGTTAACCAATTAGATCATCGTTGCATGGCAGACAACACGAATAGTTAACCAATTGTATATGTTCAGGTTAAGAAAAAACTTAACATGTGAGAAACATAGCACGTACCGCGTGGTGTCTGGTCCCGACAACAGAGGCAGTTGGGAACAGATCGCTGGTGAGAGGGGCTTCGATCTGATCAGGAGCTGATGATGGAACCAAGTAGATCCTCGTGCTATGCCGGTAACGCTGCAGATACAACCCGAACTTGTCCCAGTCAAAGGGCCGAACTTCATCCCAGATATTTGTCGGCGCAGTAGTCCATTCGTCCACGTAAGGACTAATGTCACGAAGCCAAGAATCCTGGGACTTGCTTTCTCCTGAGCGAGTGTACCTGAGATTGAAATGCACGTTACATGATTAGTTATATTCTGAATGCAGACATGACAACTTAAGTAGTATTACTTACTTGTGCACGTGATCTGGTAAGTGTGGAATAACAGGAATGTCAGGCTCTTGGCATCGACCGAACTGTCTCAATACCCTATGAATAGCCATCTCCTCAACCGTCACGTCGAACACCAACCTGGCCTTGGTCATCCAATAATGCCGATCTCTAGTGCACATTCCAGAAATCCCATCTGCACATCTGGAGGAAATAGCACGATCGGAGTATGGCTCCCAGATAACTTGATCCTCGTGCAAACTGTCAAACTGCGCCGTGAAGGAGGGATAGCAGCCCCTCACCTGGCTATGCGCAAACTGTCTCTGTAATTTGACAACAAACATTAGTAATACTATTGAATATTAGTAATTCATATTGTAACAAATTATGAAAATACCTCTCTCCGTGTCCAAACAGATCCCATAGTAGGCAAGTCACCGATAGAAGGCACGTAAGTCCCAGCCATGTCCTCATTACCAAAAGATTTCTCAACACTGACATAGGGTCGACCAATAGGGAATCTCTCATATGACCAGAGCTGCAACAATAGTGGACATCCAACAATACCTGATTTTCTAGACTTCAACTGGCAAGCTTTGCACATGCCTCTGTACGTAGCCGCTAACACAGCAGAACCAAAACTCCTCTGCACAATGTCCCCCGGGCAACGTGCATCAGCTATCTCTCGTGCAATACCGATGAGTCGTGCATCGACAGTGGTCACGTGGTTTTCCGTGAACATCGTCTTGCCGAACAACCACATAATATATGCCTCTAGGGATCGGTCAATCTGTGCCTCTGACAACTCAACATTGGGATATCCTAAGGAGACAATCTGAAACTGGCTCAACCACCTATAAAGAGGCCCGTGACGATCGTTGCCTAGCACAGTAGTAGTTGGCACCACAGCCAGAAAACGGGCATGCATAGATGCTTGCCAACCAAGTTCTGGCTCTAAAGGACCTATGGCAGCACCGGCCAGAGGTAATCCCAACAAGTAAGACACATCCTGTAATGTAGGCGCCATCTCTCCCCAGGGAAAGTGAAACATATGTGTCTCTGGTCTCCATCTATCTACTAAGCAGGTAAGGAGTGACCTGTCGTAAGAGAAGCGTGTAACTTGCTTCTTGTGTAACTGCATTGGTTCACCTGCCTCATCCAATTCCAGAAGATCAACCCACTCATCCAATGTACCCTCAACCAGCCGTGCCAAGGGTAGAAGTCCAGCCCAATTTAACCTACAAAATAAATAGAATGTAGCTTACAGTTAGCGGCTATCAAAAGGATGTCAAACATAGTAAGTCATTATACCGACACATACCTATCAACCCATGAAGGGTGTATCATCCAGTTACGCTTTGGGGTGCGAGTGATCAACACCTCTAAGTTCTTGCCCGCTTCCATATCTGCGGCCCGGTGCCCTCTATCGATATTCCCATTAAGCAACGGATACGAAGCCATATCTGCAATTAAAACATAGCCCATGCATATTACAAATTAAAACATAGCCCAGACATATTACAAATTATAACATCGTCCAGACATATTACAGAATAAAACATAGTCCGTCATATTACACATTAAAATATAGACCACACATATTACAGAATAAAACATAGTCCGTCGTATTACACATTAAAACATAGACCACACATATTACAGAATAAAACATAGTCCGTCATATTACACATTAAAACATAGTCCAGACATGTTACCAAAAAAACATAGTGCGACACATTATATAGCTTCTGAGTTATTTCTTCCTTGTCCGCCCCTTCGGCCTCGACTTCCACGACCACCACGACTGCCACGACCACCTCTTGCTACTGTTGTCGCAGTCGTCGATGTGGAAGCACTCGTCAATGTGGAAGCACCGTCTTTGTTCAGGTCGGGACAATATTTCATCCTATGCCCATAAGCCGCGCATAGCAAACATTGTCTGGTTGCTCCACCAGCTTCAGATTGGTCCATATCGTTTCGGATGCGCTTTACCTTGCGTCTGCCCCTGCTTGTTCGCCGAAGTCCTGGATCCGGGATGTATACTCTCTCACCATCGTTTACCTTGTTGAAATTAACGACGACTCTAAACCCCGTCATCTCACCTGTCCAGACATTGAGTACTGCCTCTTTTGAATAGTACGGAGACACGAAGGAGATAGCGTCCAACTCAATCTGGCCACAGGCAGTCAACACATGTGAGCAAGGCAGGTGCAACAACTGCGGTTTGTTGCATGTACACTCACAAGTTGGATAAAATTCCGTTCCAATTTTAACCTCATGCGTCTTCACCTCATTTGCAGAACCAAAACCATCAGTAGGAAGCTGAACCTCATACCTCCTTTCCTGATTACCTATGAGTGTCACAGTGTGCTTTTTTGCTTTCTTTATCTTCTGAGCCATGTACTCCATGACACGGCTACAATAAGGTGTGTTCTGATTAACTGCAATATGCTTCTTTGCTAACTCGTGCCTTTCTCTGAAATATCTCAAAGTGCCATGGAATACACCCTCCACAATAGCTGTCAGTGGCAATGCTCTATTCCCTCTGAGTACAAAGTTATACACCTCTGCAAGATTGGTTGTCATGTGGCCATACCTAGCTCCATGGGTGTCATGCAGAAAGACCAATTCACTGGAGGCTCTTTCTCTATCCACTCAGAAAAATTCTTTATTGCCCTGCCCTTCTTTCTCTTAGTATTAGGAGGGTCAATTGCTGGCAAGTCACAAAGACCTACTGGCTCCTCTAGCTCCGCCATGAGTGTTGCTAATTTAACCTGATCTGCTTCCATTTTCTTCCTCGCGCGGACCTGCTTCTTAGTGAACTCATCAAGTTTTGACCAAATAAAATGGTATTTACACTGCTGGTTCTGCTTGCATAATTTTTTAAACAAGTTCATCAACCGCTTGTTCTTGAACTGTGAGAAAAAATTAGCCCCAAGATGGCGCATGCAC
Organism: Elymus sibiricus; assembly: GCA_039707655.1. Classification (NCBI taxonomy): domain Eukaryota; kingdom Viridiplantae; phylum Streptophyta; class Magnoliopsida; order Poales; family Poaceae; genus Elymus; species Elymus sibiricus. The sequence goes on along the minus strand of CM077665.1, from coordinate 39,349,420 downwards.
CACCGGCTCTGCAAGTCCTTCCAAGGTGTTGGTTCGTCAGCAGTTGGATTCCTTAGTGTCTTCACGACCTTCAATATACCAGGATGTCTGTCATGAATGACACACACGTTTGGTAGGTCCTTCACGATCGCAATTTTAACTTGCCGGAAGAACCATACCCAGCTCGGAAAGTTCTCACCCTCCACAAATGCCATGGCTAGTGGGATGATTTGATTGTTCCCGTCCACACCGATAGCAGTCAGGATTTGCCCTTTGTACTGACCAGTCAGGAATGTACCATCCACAAACATCACAGGAGGACAATGCCGGAAAGCTTCGATGCACATAGCGAAAGAGAAGAATACTCGTTTCAACACCTTGTGTTCTGGTATAATGTCCAACCTCGTGTGTTGTATGTTAACATAAGTGCCGGGATTTCTCTCCTTCAGTATGTCAAGGAGACGAACAACATTATCATATGAGTCGAAGAACGTCCCATACCTTTCCTCCATAGCCTTCTGCTTAGCCCTCCAAGCCTTCCCATATGGAATGTCATAATTCCATCTGACCTTCACTGCTCTCTGGATGTGTTTTGCTTCCATATCTTTCTTCTCCACAATCTCAGTATACATGAGTTGCGCAATGAGAGTTGAAGTCAGGTTTGGATGACTAACCAACAGGTTTTTCCTCACACAATTATGTGGGACCACATTGGTGACAAGCCAGTGGATGTCATACTTCGGCACGTGCCCGTGCACCTTCCCAGGACAACCTGCTTCAACACACTTCACGGTATAGTTTGTTGGACTCGATATGTGTGTCCGGAAAACCCTCTGCGTAGACATAGCCCACTTTATCACCGCATACTTCAATTTTTTCTTTGTATCAAACATAGCCCCTATCTGGACTTGGTTCAGATTATATTGCCATGGAGTCTCATGGCCATCGTTGACAGTAAGGCCGGTGGATATGTCCTGATCCCATGCAGAAGGAATCGGTACCTACACTTCATCCTCGGAATTTTCAGAATCCAGATCCTCCGCAAATCCATCCTCGTCATCTTCATCCATCACCCTCTGCATTTCATCGCCTTCCTCATCCCCATCAGCAACACCAGAACCAGCTAATATTTTTGACTGAATACTCTGCCCAGTATCATGACCAAAAACATTGTGTGACATGTAGTCTGACTCTTTCTCGGCTTGGCTAGCATCCACATCCGGTGGCTGTGACCCGGATAAATAATTCTCGTTAGCCACTTGACTACCCTGGCCTGGTTCATACCCCACGTGAAGTTGTACCCTATTCTCCTCCTTCGCCACTGGTTGCACTAGGGCACATGGGTGGATTCTTCGGTCTCGGCAACGACTTAACAGGGTCACCCAATGCTGGCTCCTATCTATCGGCATCAACTCCCACTTGACATTTTTACAGGATTTTGTCCACAGTGCATGAATACTGACGGAACATACTTTTGGATCTAGTCCAAAACTAGTAGTCAACCAGTGCTTCAAATGTCTAATGTCCAGTATGTCCGGGTGTGAAAGTGTCATGACGCCATTTTTAAACTCGCTAAGATCAACCCCCAACTCATTATATCGAACATTACCAGGGCCGTAGTAAACAGTCAAATTTACTGATTCAGACATTTTCACCTGTCAGGCATTGCCACCTTTCATTAATCGCAACGAACAAAACTATTACCGGCTACACTAACTATCAGCGTAAAATTACTATGTACACTAAATAAACTCTACAGCACATACAAAATTATTACCGGCTACACTAACTTTCCCCTAAAATTACTATGTACACTAAAATGACTATGTACAATAAATAAAATGTACACTAAAACTACACGAACAAAAATATACCTTCGACGCGTGTGTCCCCTTCTTCTTCCTCCACACCACCACCTCCTCACCAGCCACACCTCCTCCACCCCACCACCTCCTCACCTCCTCCACCCCACCATGGCTCCTCCTCACATACGCACAAATAACTTTCCCATTGCAAAAAAAATTACCGTAGGACGCTGGAGAATGCTATGATCTATTGATTCTGCGGCTTGAAACGGAAAATCTGTGGACGAATGAGTAGATCGGTGAGGGGGGCAGAGTTTAGAGAGGAAACGAGAGAGAGAGAGAGAGCTGCTAGAGCGACCAGGAATGAGAAAGGGAGAACGAGAGGAAGAAGAAAACGGGCGAGGGCGCCGACAGCCCGCTTTCGGCCAGCTGGTGGCCGACAGCCCGCTATCGGCCTTCTGGTGGCCGACAGTGCCCAGTCGGCCTACTGCTGGCCGACAGCACGCGCTCGGCCCACTGCTGGCCGACAGGGCCGCTTTCGGCCCACCGCAGGCCGACGGGATGATAGATTCGGTATTTTCTCATTTCGCCATACAATTTTCAAATTTGCTACAAATTTTGACATACTTCTGAAAAAAAATCTCCGGGCGGCGTGTGAAGTGGAGAGTGGAGACCGGTCTGTGGACTGTGGAGTGGAGGCGTCTGCTCCTTGTTTAGTTGGGCTGCAAAATTCCAGGCCCACGAGAAAAGTCACTTATTGTTTTCTCGTTTGACTTTCTTAATAAAAATACTCCATCTTCTCAAAAAAAAAATACTCCAACTCCTAAAAACAAATACTCCACCCATAAAAAAATAGTCCAAGCGAGTTGGATTTTGTGCCTTTGGGATTTTGTGCTTCAAATGTATTTTCACGATCTGAAAATATTTGGCAGTAGACCGTTTTATCTTGTCATGTGTTGTGCGTCGCTCGCAACGGAAGGAAAACATCCCCTGTCTTGCTCACGCAGCACGCCACCCCAAACACTCGTAGAATATATGGTCGTCGTCGATCTCTGATAGAGGGCACCGTAATGGCTGGCCGTGACAACCACTGAACGCAGTCATACCACCGTTGTGGCTAATTGTAGCACACCACTCACTTTAGTAGCATGTTGCGTCCCTGGTAGAAGCATCGTCGTCGCGTCACCACATACCTTGTCCCCGATCGCAACAACGGCGAGCCCCATTCTCTTCCTCGCCCCGATCGTCTAGCTGTAACTATGCGTGATTAAGTGTTACTATCTTCTAGGGAAATAATCAATGTAAAACTCTAGAATCAGGTAAGAATCCAAAAATTTAAACAACTTTAAAAATAATCCAGAGATAAAAAAAGTAAATTTACTCATTGTACGGTTTTGAAAAAATAGGCAACCTAGTAATTCATTGATGTTCTGTGTTTGTCCAAAGTCAAACTTGTTTTAGGTTGACCATGATATAGAAAATATATTAACATTTAGAATGCCAAATTAGGGCCGGTTCTTTCGTGGTTTATTTGAGGTTGTGAAAATAAGATGCCCTCTATTTATAGTCAAAAGAACCGGCTCTTAGTCTCATGAGATTCTTTATGAATATATTTTTGTACTATGTGTATGTTGTATTATACTTCCTAGTTTTCCCTAACTACAAGTATTATGGTACAAAAGGAGTAGATCTTAACACATTTTTTCTATAAGCTGGTCAGACTTAAGCAAGTTTATCTTACAGAAACCTATAAGCTCAACTATTTTGGAACTTAGGCAACAACGTGAAAGGGATTTGTGCCGGTTCATCCATGCGGGCAGCTGGTATACGGCGTGCAGGTCGCCCGCGGGCACTCCCCTCGCTCTTACAGGCTGGCCCATTTTCCTTTTTTAATCTTTTTCTTTTTCTTATATGTTTTCCTTTTTCTTCCTTTTCTCTTTATTCCTTTTTACCTTTTTTTTTTCTTTTCCAATTTTTCTTTTCAAATTCGCGAGCATTTGTTTTGTTCATCGAATTCAAAAAGTGTTCATCAACATAAAAAATGTTCAAAAATTCAAAAAATATTCATCGAATTCAATTTATGTTCATCAGATTTAAAACAAAATCATCAAAATTCAAAATTGGTTTCATCGAATAAAAAGAATGTTCATCAAATTCAAAAGTTTTGCATCAAAATAAGAAATGTGTTCATCAATTTCAAACACTGTTCATACTATTCAAAATTTCATCATCGAATTAATAATGTGTTCACTCATTTAGAAAATATTCTAGAACACAATATTTTTCCATCAAGTTCAGAAAAATGTTCATCATTATTGAAATCTTCTCATAAATTGTTTTTCATCAAAATAAAAAATGTTCATTAAGATTTAAATTGTTCATTCTTTTGAAACCATAAACATTTTTTGAATTCAAGAACTTTTGTTGAATTCAGTGAACATTTTTTGAATGAGTGAATGTTTTTTGAAAGTAGTTTTTTTTCTGAAATCTGAAAGAAAAATGGGCACGGGCCGGCCCAGAAGGGCACATAAAGGAGCGGGGGTGGGGGGAGGGGGTGCGCACGTGGCCGATCCCTGGTGCGCACCACGCCAAATAGGGGCTCCCCCTGTTGTGGTCCAAGGACGGGTGAGGCAGTTAGCTAGGTCCAGGTGTCGGCCAGTAGCCCAAGCACAAAAGGAAAGTGGCATAGCGGCGGTGCCCTAAGGAACTTGGCGGCAGAAGACTGTGGTAGGCGGATCCTATTCACTGTGTAGGTCGTCGAATAGCAATCAAACACATACCAGCGCACGCCTCGTCATTCTCTATGGGCCGGCCCATTCCAACTTTTTTCCTCATATGTTTTGGGATGAAACTAGAACCTCCCTGAACCAATTTTTTCTTTTTTCTTTTTTCTTTTCCCCAATTTGTAAAAAAATAAAATCCAAAATAATTTTGGAATTTATATTTTTTGAAAATTACATACAATATTTAAATTAATGGAGTTTTAGAAAAGTGGTGAACATTTTCAAATTCAAGGTTTTGTTTCAAATTCTTGAACATTTTTTTAAACTTAGAAACAATTTTTAGAAATTTGGAAACATTTTTTCAAAATGACTTGCTCTGAAATTTATGAACATTTTTTTCAGAATTCGTCGACATATTTCTAAAATTTGTGACCGTTTCCTGAAATTAGTGGACATTTTTTGAACTCACGAACATTTTTTGAATTTGTCAACATTTTGTGAAGTCATGAATATTTTTCGAAATCCCAAATATTTTTAAAATTCGCGCACTTCTTTTAGTTTCACAATCCTTTCATGAAATTCATGATTCTTTTTATTCACAATCATTTTTGTGAATTCATTAACAATTTGTTAAAATCCATGAATGTTTCTTGAATTCGCAAACAATTTTATCAAATTTACGAGTTTTTTGAGTCCACGAGCAAATTTCAAGTCTGATAAGATTTATTTGATTTCGTGAAATTTTTATTTTTATTTTTTTGATATGCCGAATATTTTTAAGGAAGCAAAAAAATCAAAACCATCCCCCCCCCAAAAAAAAAACAAATACAGGGGCGCCGCCATGGGCAGACCCAAAGTGCGCGTGGGAGGAGCAGGGGTGTGCGTTGTTCGCACGTGTTACGATTATTTGTTTCGTTCGATAGTTCCCATTTCTTTCGATTGGTAGTTTTTGTTCTGTCGTTTTGTTCGTTCGCTGGTCATGTTTGTTCGTTCGTTTTACTAGCAAAAGAGTTTGTGCGTTGTAACGGGAGATAAAATACCACTCCTCTAACCAAATAATCATGAGTAAAGACCCCAAAAGCTTCACGTCCTTTCTTCCAGCACATGGCATCTCATTTGTGTTGCCACTGATTCTCCTTCACAACCCCGTCGACGGTGGTCTCAGTGCTCACACAATCACAACACGCTTGAGTGTTGCCAATCCTAAAGCATCTCTCTCTCTCTCGACATAAGATGAGAAATCTGCTTTTTTTCTATGAGGTTTTAGTGAGGCGTGCATGCGTGGTTATAGATGATTTCTTTCGTCTCCAATTCTGGTTTTCATGAGGTGTTCATTTCTAATCTGGATCGGCACCGGTATGAAAGAAAGACATATCACATGCTCTAGATTAAGGTTGCACCATAAATAATTTTTTTAAATGGTTAACAGATAAAATAACATCATATTCAGATTTTACATATTTTTTAACCAAATTATCTATAACATGTTAAATTTGCAATTAGGGTTTAAAATATACGGCTGTTTTTAAAAAGCATTTTATATGTACTGGTGGGTGGATTAACCTAATTATTAGGGGATTTCCTACAAAAGCAAAAAAATCTGACTTCAACTCGTCTGGGGGTTGATTATGAAAATATTAAGGTTTTGTCCTGTAAAAGCAAAAATCTAATTGAAAACTAGACTGCAGGTTGATTACCTGAAACATAAGGGGGTTTTCTAGAAAAATATCATGACATACGAAGAATATTTTCTTTATTAGTATGTATAGGTTCAAAAATATTCCATTCAAGAAAAGTTCATCAATTTTGAAAAACTCACGGATTGGGAAAACATGCACAAACTTCAATATTTTATCGATTTTGAAAACAATTCATCAAATTTGGAAAAAAATGCATGGATTTTCAAAAAACCTTCAACAATTTTTTTTTAAAATTTACCGGATAAAAAAAGTTCACGGATTTAAACAACAGGTGAATTCTGGAAATGCAATGTCAATGTGGAAGAGCAACAGGTGAGTGGTCTCCACAAATTGTACAGTGCGAAGCCTAACATTCTGTTTGCAATGTGTTGTGGCGTGAAATCTTCTCCAGAGGTAAGTTCATGTACTCCTAAAACCCCTAATGAATTCATGGATATACTCCTGAATACTTCAAGAGTGAGGAGGAATGCTTGAAATCTACATCTAGTTTACCACCAGTGAAATGTGAATCTCATGCTGCACAGGCACACACATTGTGAGATGCAGATGCGATTATACAAGGCAAATCGTGTGATGATGGATTTGGAGAAGGCAAATATGGACTACCTATAGGCATCGCTGGTGGCGACCTTGTGTGATGATTCTGAATTGCACGATCTTAGACATAATGTAGGTCAAACAAAAAAGTAACAGATTCATAGATTTTCTTCATATCTATACTGATGTTATTTTAGCAAGTACATTGTATGTGATGCCAATTTATCCAATCGATGATAATATCAGTACCAAGTGTAAAGTACACAAGCGATGTCAACTGATTGCTGAATCGGGAACAAGAAAGACATCTCTGAACAAACCTTCCGTGGACACCTTATATGCTCTAGAACTATTTCCATGCACTTAACTAACAAAGACATCATGCACTATGGATATTTTCTTATGATATTTAGTATACATTGACCTCTTGGACACGGTGTTTAAATAAACTAAAATAAATACAAACACATATGTATGTCCATGATTCATCTATGACAGACAAATTAATCCATATGGACATGTGTTTTTTTAGTTTGTTCTTAAGCTATGGACAAGTTTGGTTTGCTCAGCAATTTATCAAGGGCAGTGTCTAAGAAAAATAATAATTAACATCATGTAATATTTCATAATATGGTTTTAATTTAGTGCAAACGTATTTACAATGATAAAGACTAAAGACAACCAATCAAAATATTGTATCTTAATATGTAGCAACATTTTAATGTGGTTAATTAAATTCAATGTGAAAACCTAATGGTTCAAACCTTCTACATAAAATGAGTTATAAATAAGTACAAAAATAAGCTATACCAACATTTCTCAACATCCTCATGAAAGTGGATCAACTAGATTAATTTTCATTTTGCACCTAGTATGAACTTGGGTCTCTTTTAACAATGTGCATATGCAAAACTATTCTCGTGGTAACTGTAGTTGTGGCGTCGGCTTAGTTAAACTAAATAAGTTTAAATGTTATGTGACACGAGGCAGAATGCAACTTTCTGACACCCAAGACATATAAGATTAAAGAATAATAAGAATAGAGCGTAACTCAGTGATGCTGGTGCGTTTGATGCACCAGCCCTGCCTGAGTTCGACTCTGTAGGGGGCCAAATTCAGGCATTGTCCCAAGTTTCATTACCTAAATATGGGTGTGGGCTAAAATGGAACCCGGTGGACAGTTCGTTACCGAGAAAATCCGTTAAATATGTCAATCTAGATGTACTGCTGATTGTAGAGATTGAATCTTCGAATTTGTGAATCTAGAGGTACTGCTGATTGTAAAGATTGATTTTTTGAATATATGAACCTAGGAATCTATGAACGGGAAGACTGAATATATGAATTTGAGAAACTGAATGCAGCGGCCGCAAGGTAAATGTAGGTAGGCAAGACGCACCTGGAAAGCCAGCGAAGACCGGTCCAGCAAGAACGATCACCACAGCTAGGAGCGAGGTACTTGGCACGGTCCATCGGTTCCCTACTCCGCGGATCTAGAGCGTGCTGCATATTCAGTAGTATTTCCAATGTGCATAAAACTCATCCTCTTAAACTATGTGTAAATCGAACTAAGTTTGCTTATTTCCTTCTTGCTTACCGTATTAAATGGCAAAAACACATTATAGCCTCCTCACGGTGCATATTCAGTAGTATTTGCTGGAATTTTGTCTATTATGGGCCAAGCCCAATAGCAGTTTCAGAAATTCCTAATAAATCCTAGAGGCCCACGCAGCCCATTCGTGCAAGGCAAGAGGTAGAACTAAAGTTTAGTCCCACATTGCTAGTTTAGAGGGAGTTGGACCTCTTTATAAGGGAGGTTCTTTCCCCACATGTATGAGGATGAGAACAAGAGGGACATCCACGCGCGCTCCTCGCCACGCCACGGCGTGCCGCGGGTTGCGGGAATGAGCCGAGCCGATGTCTAAATTTTTGCCCGCGTGAAACGTTTTTCTGTAGTGGACACTGAATCCGAACGGCGCGCCTCTTTGGCTGAAGTCCGTTCGCTTCGTCTCCCTCTCTCTTTTCACCTCCCGTCGCTGCCCTCTCACCTCCTTCTCTTGTGCCTATAAAAGGGAGGTCGCTCCTCTCAGAGAGAGGCACCAGAACTACTTCTTCCTCTCGCCACCGGTTCCTGAGCACTGCGCTGCTGCCACGATCTTCCCCATCCCGGCTTGCGGCGTGCACCGCAGGTCGGGACAGTAGGCCTCCGAAACCGCACCTCTTTGAGTCCTGTACAGGAGAAGGGTGATAAGGTTTTTGGGGAGCGCTCTGCGCGACTACTGACTGGTTCATCACGGACGCTCCGGACACCAACGACGACCACTTCCCCAACGACGACTTCTTCCCCGACATCGACGACCTCTTCGACGACATGGCTGGCGAGGATGTCGACCCCAAGAACAGTGCTTCTGCTGCTGCACCTGCATCGTACGTATACATGCTCTTTCTACTTGATGTTCTGTTACAGTTTACTGCCCTAGTGCCTGCACCAGATTTGTTTGGTTCTAGTTCATATATGCAGATGTTATTTACCTTCTCTTTGGCAGATTGCATGATTTGTTTTATCTATTCTGTATTAGTCATGCTTTATCTACCATTTCTATTAGTAAAATTATTTGGTAAATTGCTCATTAATCCAACAATCCAAAAACCTTATAATAGGCAATTTACCCCAAGTGGTTTTGCTGCATCTATGAGGCCTCCTATGTTTGAAGGTGTGCACTACAAGAGGTGGCGCGTGAGAGCAGTCTTATGGTTTCAAACCATGAGTTGCTATGACGCCACTCTTGGCAAACCGGAAGGAGATTATGATGCTCAACAGGAGCAAGCTTTCCAGAAAATGGATACCCTGTTTAAGGCTGCTCTCTTGAGTGTTCTTGGTGAGAACATAGTTGATGCTTATGCATCAATTGATAATGGAAAAGATATGTGGGACGCACTCGAGGCCAAGTTTGGGGTCTCGGATGCCGGCACTGAGCTGTACATCATGGAACAATTCTATGACTACAGGATGACTGAAGAGCGCTCCGTGGTTGAGCAAGCTCACGAGATACAGTCATTTGCTAGAGAACTTGAGCACTTCAATTGTATGTTACCGGACAAGTTTGTTGCCGGAGGCATCATCACTAAGCTTCCTCCTACGTGGAGGAACTTTGCTACCTCTCTGAAACACAAGAGACAGGAGTTTTCCGTCCCGGATCTCATTGGTACTCTTGATGTCGAAGAAAAGGCGAGAGCAAAGGATACACGTGCTCGAGGAATTGAGGGAGGATCTAGTGCCAATCTGGTACAGAAGAAAAAATTCCAGCCCCACAACTTCAAGAACAAGGGCAAGTTTAATGGTAAAGCAAAATTTGATGGGAAGAACAAGGCTGTACAGCACACGAACTTCAAGAAGAAGAATGACAAGAAGAAAGGTGTTTGTCATGTGTGTGGAGATCCTGATCATTGGGCTCCTAGTTGCCCTAATCGTTATGACAAGCGTCATCTTGGGAAAGGTGGCAAAACCGCTAATGTTGTCATTGGAGACACTGACATGAAGGATGCTGGGTATGGTATATTTCCTACTATTCTTTCAGTATGTCATTCTCCTGATTGGTTAATTGACACGGGTGCTAATGTGTAGGAGATATGCCCTAGAGGCAATAATAAATGTTATTGATTATCTCCCTGTTCATAATTATGTTTATGTTCCATGCTATAACTGCAATGATTCTCGAGTCTACAAATAAAACGAGGCTCGGAGGAAGACTCATTTGCACGTGTGGAATAATAAACGGTAAAATGTATTCCTAGTCTGGCCTCTAAGACTAGCTCAAGTATTGCATGATGATCCTGTTTTCCTGATCATGGGCATGGCTATGCCGGCAATTTTGAGGGCGCAGTGTTGGTAGAACACTTGTGTTGAATCGACCCGAATTGATGTTATGCTATGAGATACATTCGTCATAAGTTAATGGTTAATAACACAGAGATGGTTAATGTTTGCATGATTCCTTAGACCATGAGAGTATCGAGTTTCTTCATGCTTGCTTCACGAACTTTGGGGTTTGTTAAACGTCATCCGTAAATGGGTGGCTATTACGGTGGCTTACGGGTTCATGGAAAAGTATGTCAAGTAACTTGATAGCTCAAGATTGGGATTTGCTCCTCCGACGATGGAGAGATATCTCTGGGCCCTCTCGGTGTTACGGTATCCATCATCGTCTGGCCAGACACTTTGTGATTTGATCACGGGGATGCCGGAACACGGGAACGAGAAAAGAGAACAATACCGGTAACGAGGTAACTGGCATAGTGGACAAGGTGTTGATCCACGGGGATGCCAACATGTCTCACCTCGGGTATTTGTAACATATCGCGAAGCAACAGGAATAGCACACGGCAACTGGAGGTTCACTCGAATATTCATTCGTGTGGGTATAGGGGTCAATATGGGTGTCCACGGCTCCGATGTTGATCATTGATCGGAAGGGGTTCCGGGTCATGTCTATACTTCACCGAACCTATAGGGTCACACGCTTAAGGGTCATCTATCTGTTGAATGCTAGACAGGGAGTCTGAGAGAAAATCACCGAAAAGTTTCGGACGTCGGAAAAGTTTCGGTCAACGGAAAAGTTCCGAAGAGAGAGGTCACCGGATGAGTTCCGCTGCGCTACGAGTCGGTAACGAAAATGATCAAACCTTGTATGCAGTCTCCATAGTGGTCCTGGGCTGGTGCATAGGTCAGAATTTTTTTTGTTTTCTACTGCGTTACCTTACATAATGTGCATGTATGCGGTGATGTTTCCATGTTTTCGTCTTATCAGACCGCAGGGACTTCCACCGTGCTGATGGGCAACGGTTCAAGTGCTTCTGTTCATGGTGTTGGCACGGTCGATCTGAAGTTTACTTCGAGAAAGATCGTGCGGCTGAAGAACGTGCATTATGTCCCCTCCGTCAATAAAAATCTTGTTAGCGGGTCTCTTCTGTGTAGAGATGGCTACAAGCTTGTCTTTGAGTCGAATAAATTTGTAATTTCCAAGTATGGAACCTTTGTTGGTAAAGGCTATGAGTCAGGAGGCCTGTTTCGTTTATCCTTATCAGACATTTGCAATAAAGTTGTTAATCATGTTTGCAACAATAGTGAATCAAATGTGTGGCATTCACGTCTTTGTCATGTTAACTTTGGTTGCATGTCGCGACTAGCGAAGTTAAACTTAATCCCTAGTTTCACCACTGTCAAGGGATCTAAGTGTCAAGTGCGTGTGCAAGCTAAGCAACCTCGTAAGTCTCATGTGACTGCGGAAACGAGAAATCTTGCACCACTAGAGCTCATACATTCAGATCTATGTGAAATGAATGGTGTTTTGACAAAAGGTGGAAAGAAGTATTTTATGACGTTGATTGATGACTCCACTAGATACTGCCACGTGTATCTTCTGAAATCTAAGGATGAGGCTTTGAACTATTTCAAGATCTATAAAGCTGAAGTGGAAAACCAACTTGATCGGAAGATCAAGAGGCTTAGATCCGATCGTGGTGGAGAGTATTTCTCAAATGAATTTGATTCTTTTTGTGCGGAACATGGTATAATCCATGAGAGGACGCCTCCCTATTCACCTCAGTCAAATGGGGTGGCCGAAAGAAAGAACCGTACTCTAACTGATTTGGTTAACGCCATGTTAGACACATCGGGTCTCTCCAAGGCATGGTGGGGGGAGGCGATATTGACTGCATGTCATGTCCTAAACCGAGTTCCCACAAAGAACAAAGAGATAACTCCATTCGAGGAATGGGAAAACAAAAGGTTGAAGCTCTCTTATCTACGAACCTAGGGTTGTTTGGCGAAAGTCAATGTGCCAATTCCAAAGAAGCGGAAGCTTGGACCAAAGACTGTGGATTGTGTTTTCTTGGGATATGCTTTTCATAGCATTGGTTATAGATTTTTGGTTATGAAATCTGAGGTACCTGACATGCATGTCGGTACGATCATGGAGTCGAATGATGCGACTTTCTTTGAAGATATCTTTCCCATGAAGGATATGGCTACCTCATCTAATTAGGAGATGCCTAGTTCATCGACTCAGGAACCAGTTACAATTACTGAACCTGCCATTTCGATGGAACACTTTGAAAATCCTGTGGAGGAGAACAATGAAGTTCCTACTAGGAGCAAGAGACAGAGGACTGCAAAGTCTTTTGGTGATGATTTTCTTGTGTATCTCATAGATGACACTCCCAGTTCTATTTCAGAGGCCTATGCTTCTGAAGATGCTGACTACTGGAAGGAAGCGGTCCGTAGTGAGATGGATTCCATCTTGGCAAATGAAACTTGGGAGATAACTGATCGACCTTATGGGTGCAAACCTATAGGGTGCAAATGGGTGTTCAAGAAGAAACTTAGGCTTGATGGTACTATTGAGAAGTACAAGGCTCGGCTCGTGGCTAAGGGTTATACCCAAAAGGAAGGTGAAGACTTCTTTGATACTTACTCACCTGTGGCTCGACTAACCACTATTTGAGTACTACTTTCACTTGCTGCCTCACATGGTCTTCTCGTTCATCAAATGGATGTTAAGACTGCTTTCCTAAATGGAGAGTTAGAAGAGGAAATTTATATGGAACAACCAGATGGGTTTGTAGTAGATGGTCAGGAAGGGAAAGTGTGCAAGTTGCTGAAGTCTTTGTATGGACTTAAGCAAGCACCCAAGCAGTGGCATGAGAAGTTTGAAAGAACTTTAACAGCCGCAGGCTTTGTTGTAAACGAAGCTGATAAATGTGTGTACTATCGCCATGGTGGGGGCGAGGGAGTTATCCTTTGCTTGTATGTTGATGACATACTGATTTTCGGAACAAATCTGAAGGTTATTAAGGAGGTCAAGGATTTCCTATCTCTTTGCTTTGAAATGAAGGATTTAGGAGTGGATGATGTCATTCTGAACATCAAGTTGTTGAGAGACGATGATGGTGGGATTACATTACTTCAATCTCACTATGTGGAAAAGATCTTGAGTCGCTTTGGCTATAGTGACTGCAAGCCCTCTCCAACACCATATGATGCTAGTGTGTTGCTTCGAAAGAATCGAAGAATTGCTAGAGACCAATTGAAATATTCTCCGATTATTGGCTCGCTTATGTATTTAACCAGTGCTACAAGACCTGACATCTCTTTTGCTGTTAGCAAACTGAGCCGGTTTGTCTCAAAACCAGGAGATGTGCATTGGAAAGCTCTAGAGAGAGTTTTGCGTTATTTGAAAGGCACTGCGAATTATGGAATTCACTACACTGGGCACCCAAAGGTGCTTGAAGGGTATAGTGACTCAAACTGGATCTCTGATGCTGATGAGATAAAGGCCACGAGCGGATATGTATTCACTCATGGAGGTGGCGCTGTTTCTTGGAAGTCTTGCAAGCAGACCATCTTAACGAGGTCAACAATGGAAGCAGAACTCACATCACTAGATACAGCTACGGTTGAAGCAGATTGGCTTCGTCGGCTCTTGAATGACTTGCCGGTTGTTGAGAAACCTGTACCGGGTATTCTTATGAACTGCGACAATCAAACTGTGATCACGAAAGTGAGCAGCTCAAAGGATAACATGAAGTCATCAAGACACGTTCAGAGAAGGTTAAAGTCTGTCAGAAAAATGAGAAACTCCGGAGTTATTGCATTGGATTATATCCAAACGTCTAAAAATCTGGCAGATCCTTTTACTAAGGGTCTATCACGTAATGTGATAGATAATGCATCGAGGGAGATGGGTATGAGACCCACAATATGAGTTGTTCACAGTGGTAACCTATTCTTTGTGATCGGAGATCCCGTGAATTAGATGTGGAAGACAAGCTGTTGGTCAAGTGAGAGGAAAGTATCCTTACTGTTAACAATACCACTCCATGAAGATGCAATACTCTCCTAAATCTGCATGGCAGGTTGATGTATATCTTAATGTGTTCTAAGTGGCTCATTGAAGCAGAGATGTTGTCCTGCAGAACATCTTTTGAAGAACACACCTATATGAGTCTGATTGTTAAACGTCGCAATCTATGAGAGTAGGGTTCTCTCTAATAAACTCATGAAAGGTCTCGGAGTATGACGCATAAGCTCCACCCGTGGGGAAGACCCACGGTAGCCCAGTATCGGTCAAGGCTTTGTGTGAAGCTAGATTCGCAGAAAACTTGCAGTTCAAGGCCCAGTCCACTGTTCAAGTTGCTTACTAGTGCAGCATAGAGTTCTAGGTGGAAGTTCAACTTAACAATCTCCACTGCAGTACCGGTATATAAAACAGTGTTTTAGAACCGAAAGGCAAATTTTGTGTGCCTCTGGGATCTGGTGGGGGATTGCTGGAATTTTGTCTATTATGGGCCAAGCCCAATAGCAGTTTCAGAAATTCCTAATAAATCCTAGAGGCCCACGCAGCCCATTCGTGCAAGGCAAGAGGTGGAACTAAAGTTTAGTCCCACATTGCTAGTTTAGAGGGAGTTGGACCTCTTTATAAGGGAGGTTCTTTCCCCACATGTATGAGGATGAGAACAAGAGGGACATCCACGCGCGCTCCTCCTCCGCCGCCCGCCTCGCCACGCCACGCCACGCCTCGTCACGACGCGCCGCGGGTTGCGGGAATGAGCCGAGCCGATGTCGGGTATACGAAACGAAAGGTCACGCGGGAGCTGAAACGTTTTTCTGTAGTGGACACTGAATCCGAACGGCGCGCCTCTTTGGCTGAAGTCCGTTCGCTTCGTCTCCCTCTCTCTTTTCACCTCCCATCGCTGCCCTCTCGCCTCCTTCTCTTGTGCCTATAAAAGGGAGGTCGCTCCTCTCAGAGAGAGGCACCAGAACTACTTCTTCCTCTCGCCACCGGTTCCTGAGCACTGCGCTGTTGCCACGATCTTCCCCATCCCGGCTTGCGGCGTGCACCGCAGGTCGGGACAGTAGGCCTCCGAAACCGCACCTCTTTGAGTCCTGTACGGGAGAAGGGTGATAAGGTTTTAGGGGAGCGCTCTGCGCGACTACTGACTGGTTCATCACGGACGCTCCGGACACCAACGACGACCACTTCCCCAACGACGACTTCTTCCCCGACATCGACGACCTCTTCGACGACATGGCTGGCGAGGATGTCGACCCCAAGAACAGTGCTTCTACTGCTGCACCTGCATCGTACGTATACATGCTCTTTCTACTTGATGTTCTGTTACAGTTTACTGCCCTAGTGCCTGCACCAGATTTGTTTGGTTCTAGTTCATATATGCAGATGTTATTTACCTTCTCTTTGGCAGATTGCATGATTTGTTTTATCTATTATGTATTAGTCATGCTTTATCTACCATTTCTATTAGTAAAATTATTTGGTAAATTGCTCATTAATCCAACAGTATTTTCCCAAATGGCGGCAAGAACTGTTGAGCTTTGTGAGTGATACTCATAACATGTATTTAACTTTTGATTTACTTATTCAACGGCATTTCTCTTGGAGCATATACTCTCCCCCTCAAGAGATCTACATTTATTCTCGTAGTAGTGTAGTATATACTCCCTCTGTCCCAAAATAGGTTGAGACACTTATTTTGGGACATAGGGAGTATGATTTAAGGGTGAACATTTGTCAAAGAACACCTAATCGCAATATTACTACGCTCACATCAGTCACATAACACCCCTGATCCCAACATTACTATGCTCCCACAGCCCCCTAATCCTATCAATAATGTAGGTGTTCCTTTTTTCCTTCGCAGTTTCTCATTGAGACTTGCATTGAAAATGTTTGAGAGTTGGTTCGAACAAACTTTGGCGAAGATGTATTATATGAAGTAATCTCCTTAGTCCATGGTCTACGCTTCTAGCTGTACCTCTATAGCAAGTATCTTGGGATAACATTCATTCATCCATGACATTTCTTTGCGAAAGGAACTACCTGTGATAAATATGCTTATACTTGCTTGACCTTCTGATAAACTGTTGGTTTTACCTCTGTTTTCCTGATTGTTATTCGGCAATGTGGAAATATACTTATAAGTTGATGGAACCTTTCCTCTGGGATGTTCCTTAGGCCCATGCGTCCTATTAATGCTATTCACTTTCCTTAATGATGAATCAAGCGTATTGTAAAAGAAAACGATGAGTATATAGCAAATAACTACCATATTACGGGCTAAAGTTTTGAAAACTATATTTTTTAAAAATTTCAAAATGCTACCACAAAATTGGTTCGCTGTTCCGATAAACTACCATGTTACACTGGTGACTATGTTAATTAATTTAAACGTTATTATGACAGCTTGAGTCCACTCGTCAGGTTGACCGTAAGGTTGACCATTGACATGTTATGACAGGTGGGCCCAAATATATTTTTAAATACAACCGGAGTCAATGAAATAAATATAAAAAGCAATCGGGTCCCTGAAAAATAAAAAAAAAGCAATCGGGTTCCTGAAAAATAAAAATAAAAAGAAATCCGGTCCTCGCCGGCGAGCTAGTCGCCGGAGCCGGCGGCTGGGTGTCATGGTGGCCGGCCCCGGCGGCGGCGGCCGTGGCTTTGCCGGGCGTGGTGGTGGCCGGCCCCGGCGTCGGCGGCCATGGTTGCACCGGTCGTCGTGGTGGCCGGCCCCGGCGTCGGCGGCCATGGTTGCACCGGTCGTCGTGGTGGCCGGCCCTGGCGTCGGCGGCCGTGGCTGTGCCGGGCCCCGTGGTGGCCGGCCCCGGCGGCGGCGGCCGTGGCTGTGCCGGGCCTCGTGGTGGCCTGCCCCGGCGGCGGCGACCGTGGCTTTGCCGGGCCTCGTGGTGGCCGGCCCCGGCGGTGGCGGACGTGGCTTTGCCGGGCCTTGTTGTGGCCGGCCCTGGAGAGAGAGAGAGAGAGAGCAGGGAAGAAGAGGGAGAGAAGATAGATAAGGGAGAGAGAGAGAGAGCACACTTACATGTGGGACCCACATGTAAGTTAACGGTCAAACAAACGGTCAAAAAACGGATTGTTTAGGATCGGGCCCGACCTGTCATAAACCGGATTAATTCTAAAACACATCGTCATTTAGGTTTTTTGGAACATCAAATCCATTTTGCGGTACCAATTTGAAAAAATAAAAAATGTGGTAGTTTCTCGTGGTCAACGCGTGTAATGTGGTAGTTTTTTGCTATATACTCGAAAACGACACTCCGGTCTACACACAAACGTACCTACTGTTTTCTTAGTCTGACTCTTGATACAAATGTGTAATCAACTGTTAAAGGGCGTTATGATTGAACACATTTTCGCTTTGTAAGATGTAGTGCTGATATGCTTACTAAGATTATGCATCTCCATTTTCCAAGGTTTCTGTTGTTGCACAAGGTAATGTTTTTTTGGGGGGGGGGGGGGGGGGGGGGGGGTCACTGACAGGATCCACGTACTTCAGGACCATGTGGTCAGTTCCCATGTCTTTGCAAATTTTGTGTTCACTTTTTCATGATTTAGAATTTAATTTGGTTCAGGAAGCATGGCTGAAATGCAGCCTATTAACACTAGAGGGTCGTGGTCTATGTCAAGGACTAGTAACGAAAAAGGGTTTCCTCCCGCTTTGTATTACAAAGCAACCAACACCGATACAACCAACGATAGGTGCTGGGACGGAAGCAGCACAACCACGCCGAAAAGAAACGAAAGAGAAAATACAAAAGAAACAAATGTCGACAACAGTGGATCAACAAAAACGAAGAAGCCTCGCGACCGCTGCGCCCACCGGAGATCTCCCACCAAGCTCCTAGACTCCGAAGCGCCGGTACCAATTAACACCTCCAAGAAGGGACGCGACGATGATGACGCTGCTGCCAAGGGTTTCCCCCGGTACGCGGCGAGGAGAAGGGAAGGGTAGCCCCCGACGTCCTCCAGGAAGGTTCGACGGCATCCTCAAGCGCCACCGCGCACTACTAGGGAAAACCTTATACACAGAGCCTTAGCAGTAGTGCTGGATAAAAAGAGGCGCTACTGCTAAATAGCCGTAGCGCGCGTCCAGAAAAGGCGCTACTGCTAAGTTCTTAGCAGTAGCACGGCGTTAGAAAAAGCGCTACTACTAATATTGCCCCACCGTTGCCGCCAGGCTAGGTTTAGCAGTAGCGCTGGTTCCTGAAACGCGCTATAGATACGTTAGGTAGCAGTAGCGCTGTTTCCTAAAACACGCTACTGCTATCTTGACATAACCCCAGCCCGCGCCGGCTCCTCCTCCACCTCTATCCTCCATATCCCCATCCCCCGCCCCCATTCGATCCCTCTCCTCCGACGCCGCCGTCGCCGTCCGTCGCCGCCTGCGCGCCCTCCGTCGCCTCCCGCTCCTCCACCCGCACCCGTCCGTCGCCGCCCGCGCCTCGTCCGTCGCCGCCCGCGCGCCCTCCGTCTCCCCCGAGCTCCACCTCGCCGCCTGCATCTCCCCCGAGCTCCACCTCGCTGCCGGCGTCTCCCCTAGCCCCTTGTAGGTCCTCTGTCCCTCCTTCTCTCTCTCTGTCTCTCTAGGACAGATTAGGACATATTAGGTATGTAGTATGAATTAGTATGAACCCTAGGACAGATTAGGTAGTATGAACCTAGTTAATTAGTATGAAATTAACTAGGTTTTCAAATTAGGACAGAAATTTAGCTAGGCTGAATTTACTTTCAAATATTGTGAAGAAAAACCTTATTGCATTTTCTTCAAGTTCTATATTTTTCTTACTGTTATATGCAAATGATCCGAGTGGCCTATGTTTCGCCGGAATGTTGATTCATTTCCGTTCCGGTCAATTTTAGGCGCTCGATATGTCCACTTTTTAGCAAGGGTAATATCGAAATTTTGGCATGACTTGTGCTAGAAAGTAGGCATATCGAGTGCCGGGAATTGCTGGGAAACGGCATTCCGGAAAACCGAGTCAAAAATGAGTCTAACATGAGTTTAAGAAATTAAGCATTTCTAAAATAGCAAAACATTAAACGATAAGAAAATGTTCTCATAGGAATTTGTCTCGACGTCGACGATGACTGGCCCGCATCCTCGTCGTCGTCGAGTCGGCGGCGACATCTTGCTTGAGAGGCGCAATGTCCGGGACTGGGCTCCGCTGGGCTGGCACTGGGAGGTGCTACCTTCCCGGGCTAGGAGCTTGGTGAGGAATCCTGGTCTCGTCGTCGACCCGGAGCTTCTTTGGTGGCGGTCGCGTGGGCCACTTTCGGTGCAGAGGGAGCGGGCCCCCCGGAGGTGGTACGTCGCCGTGTCAGGGAGGAGGACGAGCACGTCCGTCGCTACATGGCGGCGTTGGACGCCAGGTTCTCCAATACCTGGCAGGCTCTTCAGGGATCTCACCCGAGTTATGATCCGGTGATGGTTCCTTATCTTTGGGTGTCCACCGCCAGCGACTCAGAGACCGCTAGTGAACCGAGTTCACCGTCCTCCACTTTGGATTCTAGGATATTCGATCTGTATTAGTGATCTTATATGATAATATTCGAGATGTATTAGTTAATATTTGATGATGCATTAACTGGATTATTCAAGATGATGTATTAGTGATATTATATTCGAGTTCACTATAAATGTATTAGTGATATTATATTGGTATAATGCGTGTGTGACTTTTGGTCTGTCGTTGCTCCTTGTGTGACTTTCATGTGTGTTCTTGATGGAGGAATCCTGACTGTTGTCATGGGGGGCGCTTCCTCCTCTTCTCTTCTTGCGATATATACC
This sequence comes from Elymus sibiricus, assembly GCA_039707655.1. NCBI lineage: Eukaryota > Viridiplantae > Streptophyta > Magnoliopsida > Poales > Poaceae > Elymus > Elymus sibiricus. Next base: position 39,329,014 of record CM077665.1, on the reverse strand, counting down.
TCGGTGTAATGCGCAAGGAGAGGAGAGGAGGTGCGCCCATCACCGACGGTCGAACTATTAGTGTGAGAGAGTGTCCACCAACATATATACACCACCATATCAGTGTGAGAGAGTGCGCACCAACACACCATAAGAAATGAGAGTTATTTAAGGAAAGCATCGACGGACCGAAAGTCAACCGATATTGAATTAGGTCTATTTGGACATGTGTGTATGTTATTGCAGGGAATCCCTCCTAGTGCCTATGTTTTGCTGGAATGTTGATTTATTTCCGTTCCGGCAAATTTTAAGCGCTCAATATGTCTTACATTAGCAATGGTCATGCCGTAATTTTTGAATCATGAACACAGGAAATGTCGTCGTCTGATGGCGACGATAGGATCCAAGCGTGTGAACTCTGCGGCGAAGATAAGGGTCTTTGCGACCAACCTGGGCTGCGAGACGACAGGTTCTTCACCATCAAGCTTGACGAGACCTTCAATGTTTCTACGGTACGCAACGATGAAAAGTGTTTTTTCGTAATTAAGCATGACTTCTGTTTCTTTGCTTCAACGTGTAATTTCTGTTTTATATAATTCGACTAGTTCATCCCCTGTCATGCAAGACGGTATTTCTTGGAGAGGCTCGGTTTCGAAGAGCACGAGAGTTTCGAGACGAGGAGAGCCAACCTGAGGACTAAACATGGTCACACATTTCTGGTCAAAGTAATGAATGCAGTTAATAACACAGAATTAGGGTACACAAATTGGGAAGCTCTTTGCAAGGCATATGGATTTCAGGAGGATATGGAAATAACCTTCGATCTTCGTCCTGAAGATCATATTGAAGGTAACATCGACATTTGGGTGGATGTCGATATGCTTCCTGTTTTACCTCCATGTGAGTTTATCAACCATGCATATTTGTCAAGTAATTTGCATTCTATATTTAAAAATAGTTGGTGTTCATCCATACTAAATTTGTTAATTTATAATTTACAGCTTATTTCGTTTCTTCGAGTGAAACACAAAAAATAATTGACACGACACACTACACTTATGGATCACATCTAACTTGGGAGGAGAAGGATGATCTTATCAACTTTGTTATTGGTGTCCTAGTTGGTAGGGAGATCTTCCCGTATAATTTGGGAACTGGCCCAAATTATACATTGTACAGGACACTAGTGCATAGGTTGAGGGCGGATGACATTCGCCGAAATATCTTGGTAAGAGTTGCTAATTAAGTACACTACTATTGCGTAAATGGTATTGATTACATTGCTAACTAGGCTACTATTAAGTTCTTCAACAGAAACTGCCAAATGAAATTGTGCCTCCGTTGATGCAAGCTGAAGGTAATATGACAATTAAAAGCCCTATGAGGCCCGAGTTCTCTTTTGCATACTCGACTGAGCGCAAACCATCAAGACGGCTCCAAATTGAAGCATGGGAACAAATAAAGAAGGATCGCAAGCCACAAGTTGGAGACCGTTGGATCTCTTTGCTTCATCATGGAGACATAGGTGTTATTCTGTTTTATTTCATTTTACCTAGGAGGGAGGACTAGGTCCTATGAGAGAGAAGTTTTTCTGGTTTATTTTAACTTGCATGATCGATTAGGATGATTACTATTATGATGTTTTTCTGTTTTATGAGATTTTAACTTGGTATGATTAAGATGATGATGAGTTGTTAGATGAGTAAGATGATGATGAGTTATATGACATATATTTGATTAAGGTGGATGGATGCAAGTGATCATGTTGAATTAGAGGAAAATATAATGTTCTGAGGCAACATCATATTTTCCTCTAATTCAACATGATCACTTGCATCCATCCACTTTAATTTAAATGTAGTTGCTGGCACAATAATTATTGATGTTGTATATTAATATGTGTAACCGTGTGTAAATACAACATAAATATAAAAAAAAGGAATATGTGTGTTTAACAGTGGCGCGGGTTATAGAAGCGCGCTACTGATAACTCGGTTAGCATTAGCGCCGGTTAGGAGGCGCTACTGCTAAACTTTAGCTGTAGCGCTGGTTAACCAGCGCTACTGATACATGTTAGCTGTAGCGCCTTATCAGTAGCGCGGGCCCCCGCGCTACTGATACACCTAAAAACCGCGCTACTGCTAGGCTTTTCCCTAGTAGTGGCGTCGTGGTTGGCCAGGCCGACAGGGATTTCTCCTGAGCCCTGTAGGGTAACGCAGCAGAAAACAAAAATTTCCGACCTACGCACCAGCCCAGGACCACTATGGAGACTGCATACAAGGTTTGATCATTTTCGTTACCGACTCGTAGCGCAGCGGAAGTAAAGTCGATGACGATCGGCGGTGCAGATCCCCGCAGCTAGGATTTACAACCTCCCAACCGCGAGGATGTACTCCCTCGCCTGCTCCCCGGACGGATCTCCGGGCAGCCCTTCGGGAGGCCTCAGGACAGTCCCTCGGATAGTCCCACCGAACGGATCCTCGGACAGCCCTTCGGGAGGACTTCAGAACTGTCCCTCGGATAGTCCCACCGGACGGATCCTCGGACAGAATTTCGGACGGTCACTCGGACAGCCCTTCGGGAGGCACTCTCGAACTAAGACCGAAACTACGATCTCTCTACATAGTTACACACATACGGTGTCATCTATCCGGCAGGGCTTCGCCGTCCAGAACTAGTTCCCACCGGAACCCAGACAGCCTTTCGGCTCTACGAAACTATTTCGCTGGGAGGGAGAGAGAATCCAGATAACATCAGATGGCATGTGTATGTGAGAAAGAGTGAGAGTGGAGAGTGCATCTCCACCTCTATTTATAGGAAAACCCAAGGGGTAGGGTGCCACTTGAAATACCCAAAATGCCCTTCACAAGGGCACAAAGGTAAAAGCAAGTGGGCAGCCCTTATCCTTCCATGTCATCCCTAAAGATATTTGTGAGTAAAGCCCCAAAAGGTGGCTTTCCATAAAGTAATCCAAAAAGCACTTTCACTATTCACGACGACATATTTCAGCGTCCGTTCGAACTGAAAATATTCATGTGGGCTTAGAACATTTCCAGTACCCACTAAAATAATTTTCAACGCGATCCGAAACAATTCCGGTTTAGTGATTTTCATCTGCGAAAAGCATCTGAAGCGGTTCCGGCAGCTCCGGAACATTTCCGGTTTTCATTCCGGAAAATTCCAGAAAGTTTCCAGAACGATTCTGGCACCCTCCAAGAATTATCAGGCATGTGCCGAAACCAATTTGACTTTATGGTGTACTCCGAAACAACTTTTCGGTTTAGTGATTTTCATCTGTGAAAAGCAACTAAAGCGGTTCCGGCAGTCCGGAACATTTCCGGTTTTTGTCTGTGAAAAATCTCAGAAGTTACCGGAACAATTCTGGTACCTTCCAATAATTTCCAGGCATGTGCCGAAACCAATTTGACTTTATGGTACACTCCGAAACAACTTTTCGGTTTTACCGAAACTCTTCCGGTGTTCTCTCTCCGGAACTCTTCCGTTGTCTCCGAAACTTTTTCGGTGAATTTCTCTCAGACTCCCTGTCTAGTATTCAACAGATAGATGACCCTTAAGCGTGTGACCCTATAGGTTCGGTGAAGCATAGACATGACCCGGAACCCCTTCTGATCAATGATCAACATCGGAGCCGTGGACACCCATATTGACCCCTATACCCACACGAATGAATATTCGAGTGAACCTCCAGTTGCCGTGTGCTATTCCTGTTGCTTCGCGATATGTTACAAATACCCGAGGTGAGACATGTTGGCATCCCCGTGGATCAACAACTTGTCCACTATGCCAGTTACCTCGTTACCGGTATTGTTCTCTTTTCTCGTTCCCGTGTTCCGGCATCCCCGTGATCAAGTCACAAAGTGTCTGGCCAGACGATGATGGATACCGTAACACCGAGAGGGCCCAGAGATATCTCTCCATCGTCGGAGGAGCAAATCCCAATCTTGAGCTATCAAGTTACTTGACATACTTTTCCATGAACCCGTAAGCCGTCGTAATAGCCACCCATTTACGGATGACGTTTAACAAACCCCAAAGTTTATGAAGCAAGCATGAAGAAACTCGATACTCTCATGGTCTAAGGAATTATGCAAACGTTAACCATCTCTGTGTTATTAACCATTAACTTATGATGAATGAATCTCATAGCATAACATCAATTCGGGTCGATTCAACACAAATGTTCTTCTAACATTGTGCCCTCAAAATTGCCGGCATAGCCATGCCCATGATCAGGAAAACAGGATCATCATGCAATACTTGAGCCAGTCTTAGAGGCCAGACTAGGAATACATTTTACCGTTTATTATTCCACACGTGCATATGAGTCTTCCTCCGAGCCTCGTGGTTATTGCAGACTCGAGAACCATAGCAGTTATAGCATGGAACATAAACCTAATTATGAACAGGGAGATAATCAATAACATTTATTATTGCCTCTAGGGCATATCTCCTACAGACTCCCACTTGCACTAGAGTCAATAATCTAGTCAATGCTAATGCACTTTACACCTATGGCATACTGGTGTAAAATATGCTTCGCATGTGGTATAGCCTGATGCCCAACGGATCTGACGACTTCAGCTCCGTGTTGTAACTTTGCATATCCTCGCGTTTTCACGCTTTCACAAAATTCATATTTTGTGTGGACTTGGCTTTGCATATGTGTGAATCATTGGTCGAAACCTGATTCCTCAGACTGAGCTATGGAGCAACTATCTGCAATAGTGTTCCATAGACCAAAGCCATCTTGGAACCATACTAAGTTCATGAATGAACTATATGATTCAACAACTTCTTTGTCGCTTCTCAAGCGTCAACATACTTAGCCTTTGTTATAGAATTCGCCACAGTATCTTGTTTGGAACAATTTCCAACTACCGTGCCACCATATTGTGTATTACACAAAACCCTTAACTTAAATCGAAAATCGCATGGAGCATTGATGAAGACTGTATCGATGTAATTACTTACAACGAGCACTTCATAATCTCTGCTTGCGAGAAAACATGTCATCACTACTACTCTAGTACTTTAATGACATCTTTCACTGTTGTCCTATGATCAGTACTTTGATCACTTTGGTATCCATACTCGCAACAACTTTGGAGTATCGGACATATCTGGTTGTTTTACATACCATGGAATACATGATTAATCCAAACACAAGAGTGTGTGGAATCTCCATCATGTATTTCACTCATCAGTGTTTTGGGACACCGAGTCTTGCAAAAACTCTTTCCATGTGACTTCGGCAAGAATCACTCCTTGGCGTTTTAAATGCTAAAAAGTTTTAGCATATTGTCAATATGTATTCATTGCTTAGCCCTATTAGGTAAATCTATCTCCATAGATCATCATGCCTAATATTGAGGCTATTTAGCCTAAGCACTTCATCGAAAAACTATTTTCAAATGAAGTCCTAATTCGTGTCAAGAAATTTATTTCCAATTAACAATGTGTCAAGTACACACGGTTTTTAGAAATATTATTATGCTCCCACTTACTTTCTTGAATCACAAGCATCTTCGATACCCATTTGATGAAGTCAAACCCCTTTGACCATTCCATCAAAAACGAAGATTCCAACTCCACTTTGCTCTCTTCTGTCCATCGCTGGAACTCTGAAGTTTGCATACTTACTAGCATCCTCTGGATCGACAAATTACTTTGGACTGTATCACATACAAGTCCTAGGTTTCATTTCCATCAGATGGAAATCCTTTTGTCATCCATGTTTCATATCTCATGATTGAAATATGTATTAATTGCTAGTTCAACCTGAACTGACTTTAAGCATCGCTACGGTGAGACAATCTCATCGTAGTCAACTCCTTGAACTTGTTATTGTAACAAGTCGAGCTTTATGGATAAACATTTTATCCGTATCAGTTTTTAGTTCCATAAATATTCGTTAGACTCTAAGTCTTCCGAAAGGTGTATCAAAATTTTAATCTCGAATCACTTATATGGAAACTATCTCGGATTGTATTGGCATTTAGCCAATTCCGGAGTCAGGGCCCATCAACGCTTCCTTGTGTATTGTAGGTATACTGTTGTCTAACAACAATATCTCGTTTGCGCACCTGATAGGTTTGCACGAGCTTTGCCTACGTGGTTCAGCTGCAAGTTCGACCGAAGTCCATACATTTTATTGTAGAAACTTCCGTATCAGTCGCAGTAGGAAACTCCGGAATCACTTCCAAGGTTTCTTTCCTTTGATCTGATGACGAAGATACTGGTTAGCTCGTCGAGTTGCACTGTCCTCCCACTCACCTTTTGTAAGAACTATTCTCTTTAAAAGTATACCGTTTTGTGGCAAAATCCTTTGCCTCGGTATAGTGGTGGGGGAATACCCAATGACTTGGGATAACCTACAAAGTAGCACTTGTCTGATTTGGAATAGGTTTGTAACCTTTTACACAAGCCCCATATTCCAAATGTTAAGAAAAGATATAACATGGTTGGGCGTACCATACCATGGCGTCATTTCAACAGACCTGATGGATCTCTTTTCAGTGTAAAAGCCGCAGTCTCTAAAGCATCACCTTTTAAAAAGGGGTAATAGCAAATTTATTTATGTCATCTTTGATCTTACCATGTCATAAATGGTTCGATTACATCTACACGGACTCTCCACTTGCAGTGGTGCTCCGGGAGGTGCAAGTTATGAAACCCCTTTCACAACTCATCAGACATTCGCTAAACTTGTAACTCAAATATTCCTTTCTGCAATCGAATTGTAGAAACATAATTTTCTTGTTACAACAACTTCTACTTCATTTTTGAAAACCTTATGAATGAATTCAAAAGATCCAGACTTACGTCTCAACATGTAAATATCCACATATCTACTTGAGTCATTTCTGAAGATAGATAAATCCACTACCTGCAACAACATTTATTGGACTACACACATCATAATGTGTGATCACCAATATGTTCTTTCCTCGTTCCTTATGGCCTGTGAACGGTATTTCAGTCACTTCACTTTTCAGAGGAAAGTTGCAAGTGTCAGATGATTCAAAATCAAACGACTTCAAAATCCATCATAATGGAATTTTCCATGCGGGTTTCTCCAATGTGACCAAATGCAGTGCCACACTTGTGTGGTATTTTTTTAGTCTTGCGACATTTAGCGTCAGTGTTATGGATGTATCATATTTACATCAATATTCATAACACACATCCCATCTAGGATGGAAGCATGTCCCTTCATGTTATTCATAATACTGAACAACAATTGTTGTTTTCATGAACAACTCTTTTGCAACAAACATTGTGCAATGGGCAAGAGTGTATGAAACTCTAAAATGAATTATGAAAGTAAACCCAGAGGTTATGTATTATTATCAATATTCATAACATACGTCTCATTCATAATGAAAGTATGGCCCTTATGTTATTCATAACACCGAACATCAAAAGTTCTCTTATGAACAACCTTCTTGCAAGATACCTTATGCAAAGGGCTAGAGTGTGAAACTCTAAAATGAATTATGAAAGTAAATACATAGGGAATACACCGATGGAAGGCATAGTAACATTTACTATGTTCCCTGTGTGTATCTTAACCTCATTCCTGGCTAGTCTTTCAGGCCATAGTAGTTCTTACATCGAGTTGCAACAGAATGCAATCAAGCGGGTATCTTTGTGATCAACTCACAATACCCAAGAATTAGTGATTAACATGTTTAACCATAATTCCCAAGAACTATATCTTTGACCAGCCTTCTATACATCAAAAACTTGTATGACATTCATACATGAGCTGGATATCCCAGTCTTCTTTCCTTTTGCCATTATACTTCTAACAGTTTAACTTTCAGTATTTCTCCTACTCTCAGAAGAAGCATCCAACTTAAGAGTGGTGTTAGCCCCGGACTTCCTAGGCGTGAAAGTCTCACTAACACCCTCCGGACACTTCCTTTCTCTTTAAGTTGTTGTTTTATTCACCTTTCATCATATGATAGGCGTTCTCCTGGATCCCTCTCTTATCAGTCTAATGCATAGTAAACTCCTTTACTAACAGTTTGCAAACAAACATTGCTTTGGATATCTCATATCTTTTAGCCTTTGTCTGTCTCTGAAAATGATTTTCAGATTCCATGAATATCACATAACTATCCAAACTTTCGAAGTTCGGGTCTCATGGAAACAAACATATTGCACTTTGACTGAAAAGGAATTCTAGCTTTTGGATCGAAGGACGAGAGTCACATGATCCATAGCATTAGCGGGAGAATACCGAAAGCATGCGATAGGACAAAGTCCTTCTCGGCACTCTAGAGGACAATCCTCACATTACGTTACCAACCGTAAAGTTTTAACCAGATATTTAACAGCTATTCAATTTAAATAGGGAAGGTGGAAACGCGAGCCATTATTCTACAACTATTTTGCAAACCACACTTAGACAGTGTTCAAAATTAATTGCACTGAGAATTAAACAAGTTAATTCTAAAGTGAGCTCTTACTCAAATCAATATTTCTCATAATTGATTGTGAGTGATTCAAGATCCGCATTTCAATTCGACGCCATTGACGGGTTCATCACTGATGACGTGAACTTCAATCGGTAGGCCAACTTGCCAATCACATCTCTATGTGACTCTTGTCCATCTTTCGATGCGTGTCTTCCGAGCTCAGGACTGTCCTGCCTGAACGTCAAGACAACCAAGTGATCTTGCTGCGAGGTCTGACCTCACCCGCCTCACACTTCTCTAATCGTTCGTACTCATGTGTACATGTCGTACCCCGAAAAGTTAGGTGCCGTGACGGTGCTACACTTGGGAGAACACTAACTACTTGATATTTTTGTGAGAGATCACCCTAATAAAAAGCGACTACCGCGCAATCAAGAAGGGTGCATCATAAGGGATAAACATCTCAGGCAATTCATAATAGCATGATATGGTATAGCCCTTTCTGACGGAGAAGTCTTTTTGACGGAGAAGTCTTTTATTTCTTCGTCTTCGGCATTCGCGTTGGTGTTCACCTTCGCGAAGATTGCCACCACCTTGTCGATGCACCGGATAATATTGCTATCTCTATAGCTAATAAAATAAGTGCATTACTTAAGGTTGACACGCGGGTCATTAAAGTGACAATCATATGGCTCCAGCCATCATGCCGAATCATGACACGCATGTCATGTTAATATTACATCATATAGTTATCTCATACATAATCAAATTAATATGAGCACTGCTATACCACATCATATGCACATGCAAACCATCCTGCAAAACCAAGTTAGACGCCTCTAATCGGTTCATGCAAAATTTTATTTTTCGTGGCTTCTAAGGTTTCGAAACAAACCGAAGCTACCAACGTCCATCATCAAGCATGATAATCCAAGTCGCTAGATTAACATTGCGGGGTGTATGAAACACGAGATAATAAAATCTCGAGCCCCATACTAAACTTCGTCATACTCGTGACCCCCGTGCAGATCATATCTGCATTGCCCTTTCGTCTGCGAAACATCCATCTTTCTCAACTATGGTGGAACCCAAAGAACTGTTAGCACTTCGTTGATCTGTCAATCAGCATACTCAGGAGCAGCATGAAAGGATCGCGGATTGCCAGAACTTTGTGAGATTCCACCATGCCATCAAGATCAGGACTACGCAAATTCCAGGGAAGCAACAAGAACATCGGGTAACAGATTTCATCAGCTACCCGCACAAATAATTTTCAGCAATAGATCTCATCTACTACCTAATTATATTGTGCAACACCCATACATCTCTATGTATTCTAGATCGCAACCTGCATCTACGCATAGCACGGCTCTTGATGCCACTGTAGGGTAACGCAGCAGAAAACAAAAATTTCCGACCTACGCACCAGCCCAGGACCACTATGGAGACTGCATACAAGGTTTGATCATTTTCGTTACCGACTCGTAGCGCAGCGGAAGTAGAGTCGACGACGATCGGCGGTGCAGATCTCCGCAGCTAGGATTTACAACCTCCCAACCGCGAGGATGTACTCCCTCGCCTGCTCCCCGGACGGATCTCCGGGTAGCCCTTCGGGAGGCCTCAGGACAGTCCCTCGGATAGTCCCACCGGACGGATCCTCGGACAGCCCTTCGAGAGGACTTCAGAACAGTCCCTCGGATAGTCCCACCGGACGGATCCTCGGACAGAATTTCGGACGGTCACTCGGACAGCCCTTCGGGAGGCACTCTCGAACTAAGACCGAAACTACGATCTCTCTACACAGTTGCACACATACGGTGTCATCTATCCGGCAGGGCTTCGCCGTCCAGAACTAGTTCCCACCGGAACCCAGACAGCCTTTCGGCTCTACGAAACTATTTCGCTGGGAGGGAGAGAGAAGCCAGATAACATCAGATGGCATGTGTATGTGAGAAAGAGTGAGAGTGGAGAGTGCATCTCCACCTCTATTTATAGGAAAACCCAAGGGGTAGGGTGCCACTTGAAATACCCAAAATGCCCTTCACAAGGGCACAAAGGTAAAAGCAAGTGGGCAGCCCTTATCCTTCCATGTCATCCCTAAAGATATTTGTGAGTAAAGCCCCAAAAGGTGGCTTTCCATAAAGTAATCCAAAAAGCACTTTCACTATTCACGACGACATATTTCAGCGTCCGTTCGAACTGAAAATATTCATGTGGGCTTAGAACATTTCCAGTACCCACTAAAATAATTTTCAACGTGATCCGAAACAATTCCGGTTTAGTGATTTTCATCTGCGAAAAGCATCTGAAGCGGTTCCGGCAGCTCCGGAACATTTCCGGTTTTCATTCCGGAAAATTCCAGAAAGTTTCCAGAACGATTCTGGCACCCTCCAAGAATTATCAGGCATGTGCCGAAACCAATTTGACTTTATGGTGTACTCCGAAACAACTTTTCGGTTTAGTGATTTTCATCTATGAAAAGCAACTAAAGCGGTTTCGGCAGTCCAGAACATTTCCGGTTTTTGTCTCTGAAAAATCTCAGAAGTTACCGGAACAATTCTGGTACCTTCCAATAATTTCCAGGCATGTGCCAAAACCAATTTAACTTTATGGTACACTCCGAAACAACTTTTCGGTTTTACCGATACTCTTCCGGTGTTCTCTCTCCAGAACTCTTCCGTTGTCTCCGAAACTTTTTCGGTGAATTTCTCTCAGACTCCCTGTCTAGTATTCAACAGATAGATGACCCTTAAGCGTGTGACCCTATAGGTTCGGTGAAGCATAGACATGACCCGGAACCCCTTCCGATCAATGATCAACATCGGAGTCGTGGACACCCATATTGACCCCTGTACCCACACGAATGAATATTCGAGTGAACCTCTAGTTACCGTGTGCTATTCCTGTTGCTTCGCGATATGTTACAAATACCCGAGGTGAGACATGTTGGCATCCCCATGGATCAACAACTTGTCCACTATGCCAGTTACCTCGTTACCGGTATTGTTCTCTTTTCTCGTTCCCGTGTTCCGGCATCCCCGTGATCAAATCACAAAGTGTCTGGCCAGACGATGATGGATACCGTAACACCGAGAGGGCCCAGAGATATCTCTCCATCGTCGAAGGAGCAAATCCCAATCTTGAGCTATCAAGTTACTTGACATACTTTTCCATGAACCCGTAAGCCGCCGTAATAGCCACCCATTTACGGATGACGTTTAACAAACCCCAAAGTTCATGAAGCAAGCATGAAGAAACTCGATACTCTCATGGTCTAAGGAATTATGGAAACGTTAACCATCTCTGTGTTATTAACCATTAACTTATGACGAATGAATCTCATAGCATAACATCAATTCGGGTCGATTCAACACAAATGTTCTTCTAACATTGTGCCCTCAAAATTGCCGGCATAGCCATGCCCATGATCAGGAAAACAGGATCATCATGCAATACTTGAGCCAGTCTTAGAGGCCAGACTAGGAATACATTTTACCGTTTATTATTCCACACGTGCATATGAGTCTTCCTCCGAGCCTCGTGGTTATTGCAGACTCGAGAACCATAGCAGTTATAGCATGGAACATAAACCTAATTATGAACAGGGAGATAATCAATGACATTTATTATTGCCTATAGGGCATATCTCCTACAAGCCCAACCTTCACCTCGGCCGCTACGGAGCTCGCCACCATACTTACCACCACGCTGCGCCAACACAGTCTTGAAACTTCAGACGCTGTCTCACCACAGCACCGCGAAGTGAGGCCAGGACAACGAAGAAGAGGAGTCGGGACTAGGGGCAGCAGCACCGTCGGCACGCGGGAGGGCCCAACCTCCACCGTCAATGACGGTAACCGACTGGATGCAACAGCAGGAGCATACCAGGGCGACGGGCCCACGGGCCTGACTAGGCCTTGAGATGGCCGTAAAGCTCCCGCTGACGCGCTGCAGAAGGCACGCCATTGGCACCGACGCGCCCCCGTCCAAGCTGCTCCTCCTCCTCACCGCGCAGAAGGCATTGAAGCCGCACCGGAGCCGGCCCGCTAGGATCCAGATGGGGCCCTAAGGGCCTAGATCTGGGACGGGGGCGTGCCGACGGCCACCCCGCGCCACCAATCAGCCCCGCCGCCACCTCGCCCGCCGCCGGCCACCGCCTCCAGGTCGCCAGGCCGCCGCCAAGCCGAGCCTCACCGCCGCCATCCGCTGCCCCGGGAAGGAGAGCCGCGCGCGGATATAGAAGGTCCCGTTGCTGCCGACACCACTCGGGCCGGATCCGAGGGCGCCCGCCGATGGCGACGACACAAGAGGGGTGGTGGTGGTGGGAGGAAGAGGGGGGGGGGGGGGGGGGGGAGGAAGGGAGGACGTGCGCCGCCCCGGCCGCCTCCCGGGGAGGCGGCTTCAGGACAGGGTCGGGAGCTTTCCCCCTGTATGAAACTTCCAAGGACGTGCGCTGATGAGCAGCTGACCAAGCAGGTGATGATGAAGGCGAGGAGGGTCTGCTAGTGGGGACAGCGGATGGCGCTGGCCGTGATAGATCAGAACTTATAATTTATGTGTTGCAACAATGCAACACATGCCTAAACTTTCTAGAAATGCTCATGTACAAAACACAAACCAAACAAGCCAACTGAGTGGTCGGCGGCAAACAGGCACCGCACAATCGTGTGTCAGGAGATCATTAAAGAAACAACTGAATATTATTCAGAGATAATCATGATTACATACAGTGACCCGACGAAATAGCAGTGGGGATGACGCAAAACAGGTCATTCCTACTTGGTCAGGGCATGACGTCTCACATAGGTCCGTGCTACAAACTGGAGTTAGATAATTACTGTATTAAGCAGTAGACGGCTGAGATATGGAGCTCATCTGAGCTCGACCTCAGATTAGCATTTTCATCAACATACATCTTATATTAAGTTTCGGAGGGAGGGAGTACGTACCAGGAATTTTGGTCCAAACCCGAACGGAGGTAGTACATACCATACATGGTGCTCGCCATCATCTTCCACCGGATCATCCCCACAATGGGACGCACAACTCGATGCTACACACGATCGCCACATGCACACCGACGAGCAAGCAGTAGTACGCACAACAGTGATGCACACGCACCCGACCAGCATATATATGTGGCACAAGAAGCCACTGCAACCAGGGACGCGTGTGGTTGGTCGCATTAGGTCGGGCCAGGCCCGCACGGGAAGAATCTGGCCCGTTTGGTTGCCTGGGCCGCATCAAAAACCTTGTCCGCACGAACCTTAAAGCAGGCCTCAGCCTGGCTCTGGAGGAATGGCCGAATCGACCGTTTTTTGCGAGCCAGGCTCGCTCGAGCCACGCGTGGCGAGCGCCTGCATGCCTTGGGACACACAGGAGACGGGGCGACTGCTCATAACTCCCCACGCCCTCTCCCGTCAGCTCCCTCGCCAGTTCACACCCACTCCCTCTCTCTCACCTCACCGCCCATTCGGTTTCTCAGATGGCCACACCGCCGTCTCGCCACGCCCCACCCACTCCGTTCATCGCCGGCTGCAATCCCATCCAACAGAGGGCCGGCCTCTCCGCGGCCGGAGTAGATCTGGCGGCGGCACTGCGAGCTCCCTCCCCTTTTTGCACCATGCTGGCGCCCCGGGCCAATGTAGCGTCGGCGCCGCTCGCTCCAGCTCCGCCACCGGAGCCGGTGGTCCTCTCCATCGGCTCGAACATCGTGGGGATCCAATACCCGCCGGCGCCGTCCTTTGCAGGACCCTCTTATGGTGGTATTTTTACCCCCATAAGAGGGGTTTCTCCTCTGCGTCCGGTGCAAGGGGAGGGGAGCTCCAGGATGCCGACGTCATCTTCAAGCCGGCGCAAGCTGAGGTGCACGGCCGCGGCCCTGGGAATGGCCAGGTCCTCTTCATCGGCGGCGGCAGCACCCCTCTTCCGGCCGTGGTTTTCATCACGGCCGGCGCACGCTACACCGACAACCCCCACTGTAAGCTCTCAAATCCCCCTCTGCTTCTTAGTTAGTGTTCTTAGGGTAGTTTATAGTGTGCTAGATTAGATTGTGGCCCATACATTTGACCCGATTCTACTAGATTCGACCGGATTCAATGATAATCCACTGTTTTGGGGATGAACAAGAGTGCATGCTTACTTTGTTCATCCCACATTCCTAGATTGTTCATAATGTAGTGGTAGTTTGCATCGTTTTAGTGACACATTGTTACTTTGTACTGCCAAATTGTTAGTTTGTAGTGCCACATTGTGTTTTCTTGATGCTATTACTAGCGTATATGGTACTGTTGTTCATTCTTACTGATGTTGTTCATGCTACTCTTAAGCAATGGCTGTAGTTGATGCTACTCTTCTTGCTGCTATTGTTATGTTGCTCTTGTTGCTAGGGTACGTGAGTCCATGTGGCATGCAAGTAGGACATACATGAATGCAAAAAATAGTAGGTGCAAGTAGGACATGTGAGCGGTGGCTTCATCTGATCAGTGTTAGCACTGATAACTGTAACCACTGATTAGAGTAGCACTGAAAATGTGTTAGTACTTAGTAGTGATCATTGTAAGCTGTGTTCAGTGAGCATACATCACGTTCTACTTGTTAGCTTTGATCATGTGTCATATGTGTTGCTAACTGATGGCCATCTTGCTGACAAGATAATGAAGACGGAGTGGGACAGAGCCGGCGGTGGTGTGCATGTCGTCGCTGGCACAGAGGGGGCGGAGGATCTCATCCCCACCAACAGGTGGCTGAAGAGGGTGGTGCTCCCTGGCAGGGTGGCGTTCATGAGGATGTCGCAGGGCGCTGGCCGGAGGCCGAGGAACAGGCACAAAGAGGTGCACGGGAACCTACCAGGTTCTACGTGCAGATCGCTGACCAGGAGGACATCGCCATGCTCATCATCCCGCGTAAGTTTAGGCGGGTGATGAAGCAATGCCTGGTTAGCCGCCCTCCTCGTGTCGTCAACCTCTCCGCCAACAAGTGGTGCGAGTTTTGGGTCCAGCTGTAGATGTTCAAGGGGCACATGGTGCTGGAGCGCGGCTGGGAGTACTTCTGCGGTCGGCACAAGATCGTCCCCGGCGACCTTCTAATCTTCAAGCTCTCCGGCCTGGGGCTCAAGGTGCAGATCTACAAGGCCAACAGCTCCAACATCTGCACCGTCCGGTGCTCGTGGCACAGCTGCATCGGCGACATCACTCAGGCCCTCTAGTTCGTCTCTCTAGTCTAAACCATGCGTAGTACTATGAACTGAAGTAGAGTAGGTTTGAACTGAAGCCCGATCGTCTCTTTTGCTGTCAACATGTCCATATTTTGCCTAGGGAGCAGCACCCTGAGGTCTAGCAGGGGCATGGGATGCCCTGCTGTTTTAAACTTATGCCTAGTAGCTTATGATCTTCCCGTTCTTTGCTTGTTCTTGCTGTTTTTGTGCTGCTGTTGATCATAGTGTGTTGTGTGTGTGTTGTGTGCTGTCAAATGGGTGGTAACTCCACCACATTTGAAAGGGGTGAGCAGATCAAGTACTTGCACACAACCAAACAAATGTGCTTTGCATCTGCTCACACCTAAAGCACAAACACAGACAACCAAACAATTTGCACCAATCTGGGCCTTGATGCAATGCAGGCAACCAATCAGCATGCAGATGTTGGTTTTTTGCCTGCATATGCTCAGCCAGGGCTAGTTGGGACAAGTATGCAAAGTGCCCAAAAACGATGCAGGTAACCAAACACGCCCCAGGTGTCCTGCTTGAACACATATATGTTCTTATTCATCAACATGTACCCACAACACGGGAATGACGACACTGCTGTGAATGCGACGATGTCCACACATTCAGGGCCTTGCCCTATAGGCATGATTTACACCACCATGGTGACAGCGCAAAGTAAGTGCACCATCAGGAGGATAGCGAGGACGACGAAGACCAATGACAGGATGGTGTCGCGCCGAAGTCTCAGGTCATCTAGTTAGAGCATCTACAGCCGGACCCTTCATACCCCCCTCAAACGTCCGGGCAGGCCACCCGGTCACTGACCGGTCATAAAAAATCGATCCAGTCGGCCCTCTCAAACGGACCTCAACCGCCCGGGCTGACCGGCACCCCTCATATCCAGTCTAAATATGAGACGGATATGGGGGATCCCGGGCGCGCTCGGGCACGCCCGCCTGGCCCACAGTGGCCCGCGCTGGCCCGCATCGACCGCACATATATTCGTTCCCATCCGCTCGCCGGAGCAAACCCTAGCCACTTCACTCCACTCCCCTCCACTCCCATCCGCCACCCAAGCTCACGTCCGGCGATCTCCGGTCTTCTCCGGCATGGCGGGCAGCAGATCCGAGTCCTTCATCTTCAGATCCGTCGACCACGAGCTCATCCCACGCGGCCCCGAGGAGGAGATGGCCGTCCGGCTGCGTTCCACCGCTCCCGGGAGGCGGCCGCCCGACGGCAGCGCTCGAACTCGCAACGCCGGGAATCCATTGTGTCGGCACAACCGGTGCTTGGATCTGACGTCGCTGCCTCACCAGAGACGATGCGGTCCGTCTGGCGTCCGAACGCCGTGGCGGAAGCGCGACCCCCCCCCCCCCCCCCCCGCCGGTTGGCGCGCCAAGCATGAAGCATGGCCGTCCTTGGACGATTACATGGCGCGGCGTGCCCGCCGTGCGAGGCAGCGGGCGCGAAGGCGGCGGAGGCCCTCGCGGCGGTGGATGTTGGAGAGGCGGAGTCACACTCTCCGACGCCTCATAGGGTGCACCAGTGCGGGCGCCACAACCGCGTCGTGGTGGACGTTGGCTCCTCCCAGGAATGAACCGTCATCGACCTCACGTCCACCGGCACCGTCCGGGTTACGGGCTCCGATGAGGAAGAGTAGGGCATGGGAGACGGCGGGAGATTGAGTCCCGTGAGCTGGCTAGTGTCCCATGTCCTACTCTACCTCCCCGGCGACCGGACCGACGCGACGAGGGGCGCAGCCAGCCACCGGACATGTGCACGGTGGAGCCGGACGACCTCCATTTAGTATTAGGTTTACGTTGCATGTAATAATATGGATTTGAGGTTTCTAATTTGAGATATCCAGATGTAGAATGCATTATTTGGGACGTGACCGGTCAGTGTCCGCGGACGCGCCCGGCGTTTGAGGGATCGGATTTGCAGGTTCCGACTGTAGATGCTCTTAGTCCAACGACTTCTGAAAATTATGCTCTAAGGGCATGAGCTATGGAGGTGTTGCCCCAACCAATCCCACCTAGTTAAATCAAAGATGAGGCTAATTGTTTTGATTTATTTTCACAGAACCACAAAACATAAAGTAATGCCCGAGCATTGTGATCATTTGTTTCCTCCTTTTCCTTTAGTACCTTTCTCTTTTTCTTTTTTTTCCTGATGAAGCAGCTCGCTCCTCTGCACGATGTGCTTAGCATATACTATATACGTCCGTTAAGATTTTATATAAAGTCAAACCCATCTAATAAAACTTAATAACTGGATCCTGGATAACTTACAATCACCATTATAGCTAAAACCCTACCATAAATGCAGTCTCAATATCCTATTCTTAAGATACCCCCTCCTTCCGGTTTAGACTACCCACAATGAAAAGTAACATAGAGTAATAATATGCATATGTTACTAGTTTAAGTTACTACCTTCACAATGGGTAGTAACATAGGGGTAGTAACATTGAGCCTTTCATTTATTAGCTTATGGATTCATTTTGTCTTGGTATGTGTTATGTTACTCATAGTAGTACTACCTCCGTCCTGGTTTATTGGTCCCCTTTGTATTCCGTGTCAAATTTTGATCAAATATTTAACTAACAAAATATGAATGCATGTCACCAAAACTTATATCTTTGGATTCATATTTGTACAAAGTTTTCAATGACGCTAGTTTTGGTGGCATGCATTAACATTTTGTTAGTTAAATCTAAAGTCAAAATTTGACACAAAATACAAAGGGGACCAATAAACCAGGACTGAGGTAGTAACATAGTATGTTACTCAATTTATCTCTCTTCTCATTAATTAGCTGCCACATCATATTTTTTGTTTACGTGTCATATGTTACTACCTATGTTACTCCCACTGTGGGTAGTCTTAGAGGGCTCAAATATGAAATCTCGTCAACCAAGATAAATTGTGAGTGAATGACATGAGTTTTGTGGATATAAAATTGCCTAGTGAAATATTACCCACTTCTTCAACTCCCAAGGCAATAAATGCAATGCTCTTCTTTTCATTGGACTTGCATGGTGCATATAGATGCATGCATGACCACTAATTCCTTCACGTTTATTAAATGTGGCGTGTGATTCAAAGATATTTAACCGTCAAAGCTATTTAACTTAATTGAACTCAAATTGAGCCTAATATAATAAAAATCTAATTTTTCTGAAACAAGCCCTTAATTTAAACCGAAAAAGATGGAGCAGAATGCACTGAAGGCGAGAAATATGTCGATGGGGTCTGTCTCGCCTGAGCATAATGGTCCTGAATACTGATCATGCAGATCGTACGTAGCATCAAAATCAATTAAACAATCCGTACAATCTTTAAACAATCATACCATGCCACATTTCACGAAGCATTTTACCCAGATCTAGTCAATGACTCATTTAGCCAGCGAGAGGATTGACCACATGCCCAAGGAACAGCACCGCGCTGGTTCTCTCCTCGACAATGTCGAACAGGAACGGCCGATCCGCCACGAAATCCACCGGAGGCCGTGGTGCGCTCGCGCTCTGAGCGATGACCACGGCCGTCGCTGCGGCGGCCACGGTGCCCTGCTCGTCCACCTCGATGGTGGCCTTGTGGTACACGCCCGAGATGTAGAGCCCATCGCCACCGCTCACCATGCCCGAGAAGTCGCCGCCCTGGAAAGCCCTGCTGACTCCGAGCTTCTGCATGTCCGCCGACGCCTCGAACTCGAACGTGAACTTGAACTTCGGGACCATGAACCGCCCGACCGGAACCTGGTGCGCCGGCGTGTGGCGCTTGATGAACTCCGGCCCCGCGACCGCCTTGTCGTACAGATCGGCCAGACTGAGGGTGGCCCCGTCGTCCGGGAGAAGGAGAAGCATGTAGAATGCGGCGGCCTGGTCGTCGCCGTTGTTCTTGTAGGGTAGCTTGAGGGACCTGAAATCTGGGTAGACGGCGATGTGCTGCTTGAACTCGAACCGGCCGGTCGTCATGAACGGCACGCGCACGGTGGTGCCGTCCGGGACATGGAACGGCGCGGTGAAGGTCGCCGACTGGTCGAACGGCTGAGACCACGCCCCCTTGAAGTAGAGCGCGTTGGCGAGGACCACGACCGTGGTCGAATCGACGGAGCGGGGAGGGAGGACGTCGCGGATGAGCCTGTTGGTCGCGTCGGCGACGAAGGCGTTCACTCGCCGCCTGGCCTGCTCGGCGTCCTGCACGAAATCCACGGACTCTGCGGTGGCGGCGTACCTCGACGCGGCCGTGGCCATGAACTCTGGGTCCAGCGTCCGGCCCCTGTCCACCCACACGCCGCAGGCGAAGGACGTCTGCGTCAGGCCGTTGAGCTTGGCTGCCAGCTCCGTCGCCGGCGCACCGTGCAGCTCGTCCAGCGACGCCGACCCGAGGAACCCCAAAAGCTCCTGACGCGTCTCGCCCCGCGTGCCGGCGGCCACCAGCGCGAGCGCCGCGTGGATGGACAGCGGCGACACGATGAAGTTGACTCCCCTGCCGGCCGCCGCCCGGACGCCGACCTCCCTGGCGAGAGGCAGGCACGACGCCTTCCCGCCAGCGTCGACGCTGCCAGTCGCTGCCGCCAAATGCACGTAGTCGCCACCTGGAGCGGAGGGGCTCGCCGTGGCAAGCATGGGGTCCCGTGGTAGCTCCCCCGCATGGCCGTCAGGTCGGTGGAGGTAGCTCTGGCCGCTGCAAGGGCAGCGCTGGGAGCAGTCAAGCGGGCGCCGCGACGGCGAAGTCATGGTCCTGAATTCGACCTGCGCCCGCCATGCGGCGAACAGTGTCAAGCAGAGGACGGCCTTCCACAAGGGCGACATCCCATCCATGTCGCCGCTGCACCTCGCCGATCTGTGGAGCTAGCTGGTTGACTTTCCTTTGAGCCCAGTGCACATCCATCGACCAGATGTATAATGGGCTCTCTGAGCTTACAACTCTTAATTAGGTGGCCGGATGATGAGTCAAGTAAATTAACTATGGGTGTGGCTAGATCTCGGTCTATTGAGACTTAACCAAGTCTCGGTTAAGTGGCATAGCATATAAAGAAGAAAAAAATCATGAAAAGATCTTATGAATATAGCATCAAGGAGCACAGGCGAGGAATACAAACAGAGTGGCCAACCGGCTTGCTTCGGCCCTCCCGCGTCGCTTGCAAGAGCGACCGGGAGGCAACCCTAGCCGTCGTCACCGGTCTCCCCTACCCCTGCCTCCTCCCTCGCCGTCCTCGAAGGACGCTGTCGGGAAAAGCCCGCGCAGTGTCGGCGGCGGCGGGCCCCTTCCCCCTCCCTCCTTGGTGGTGGCCGACGCGGGACGGGTGCTGCCGCAGTGTGGTGCGTCGCTGCTCGTGGGGCGCAACGGCATGGTGCCGGGGTCTCGCTGCGGTCACGTGTGCTATGGGAACCAAATTTAGTTGCGGATGCGGGTTGCGATGCGGACAGTGCGGGCTGCGGACAGCGTGGGAGCCGGCGGCTGGTGGGCTCTTGTGGCCGGTGGTGGGCAGGTTCGCCTACTGCCTGCCGCGGGCGTTAGTGGTGGTGCGTGCTTGTGGGGCTTTCTATGTTATCCCGGGATCTGCTTTGTAAAAGGGCTACCTCATCATCATGTATCGTTTGATCGTGTACTTTCACATTTGCTTTATATCAATGCGGGCTAAGTCCTAGTCGACTGAGATTTGGCAATCCCGATCAAGTATATAGTGAACCAATAAAAACCATCCTTCGGTAAGCTTGTTCCGTTAGAGGTTGCTAGCTAGTAGCTACCATGCTGGCATACACATGAGTAATCGCATTGGATCCTATTGTAATACTACCTCTGTGCCAAAATATATGACCTTTTGGTAGGCTAACTAGCCTATCAAAACGTCATATATTTTGAAAACAAAAAGTAGAAAATAAAATTCATTTTTTTGACATGAAACACCATGCATTTCATTAGCTAGTTGGCGCTATCAAATCGTCAGCCACATCACCCATTACATCAGAGGGCAAGCCAGAGAGCCAGACACGGTGGCTTCCTGGTTCTAGCCTCCTACCATGACTTGCAACCAAATGTGCCAGCAAATGACATTCACAAGGATTAAAAGCTAATCTATACTCTATGAAGCCCATATCAAGGAGGAATTTTATCTCGCGGAAGAGATTTCCCAACATACCTCGGTCTGTGTTAGTTGAACCAATGGCATGGCTTAGGGGCAGTCAATTAGTGTTGAAGATAATACGACTCATGCCAAAACCCTCCGCCAAATGTATCGCTTCCGTCATGGCCGCCAATGCTTCCGCTTGGAGCACTTCAAAAATACTGTATAGCATCCCCAACCTCCCGTCCTACTTTCACCGGTGAAAGGTGCATCTATGTTGATCATCACCCAGTCCACTGGAGGGCCGTTCCATTTGGGCTTTGTACTAGTCGAGGCTTGTACTTTGAAACCTTGACATGCTGTCGTTCAACAATCATCGTAGAGGCCTGGCTGACAAGGGAGCTCGGTGAAAGCCGACGTTCTATCGTGTCTGATCCTGTTCCTTTCTGATCACCAGCGCCACAACAAATAAATGATGATGAGTTTTTCCTTCTCAGGCAAAGCAAGGATCTTCTCTAGGACCTCTAGAGGCGTTTGAGCCTGCATCAGGGCGCATCTCTCCTGCTCTAAACCAGCATCTCTCCACACAGCCTTGACATGTTTGCATCTGAAAAAAAAAGTGCCCCCATCTTCAAAGTAGTGCGCGCAGACGACACACAGCGTGTCAAGCTGGACACCCCTCCTCTTGATAAAACAAAATTCATTTGCCAATGAAATAGATGCAGTCTCTTAATTTACTTACTTTCTGAATTGATTCCACTTTAATTTATTTACCAAATTTCTCAACATTCTATAAGGTAAATAATGGGTAGGATTTAATGAACATTTATTTACACCATTGCATTAATATGGACAGGTAAACCACAAGATAATATACTAGAATATTTATATCCCGTTGCAACGCACAAGCATCGTCATAGGACGCAGCTCTTGTGATCACGAGCTCATGTGAGCTCGTTTGAACAGTAAAATCGAAAAAAATAGTAAAACATTTCAAAAAAATCTGAATTTTTTTTGTGAGAAATATTGATGTTTTTCCCACATGCTTGCAAAATTTCATCACTAGATGACATTCGTAGAAAATGTGGCAAAAAAAACAAAAACGATGTTCCAAAAAGTCTATTTTTTGTAGTATTTTGGAGCATCGATTTTGTTTTTTTTGCTGCATTTTCCACGAAAGTCATATGATGATGAAAATTTGCACGCATGTGGGAAAAACATCCATGTTTCTCACAAAAAAAAATCAGATTTTTTTGAAATGTTTTACTATTTTTTTTGATTTTACTGTTCAAACGAGCTCACATGAGCTCGTGCTCACAACAGCACTTTCGCATCGTCATAGTCTTACTATAAGGAAAATAGATGCAACCTCTGTACATGGTTCTAGGGCTGCAAACGAGTTGAGTTCGAGCGAGTTGGAGTTGGCTCAGCTCAACTCATATTAAAAGTCGAGCGAGCTCAGACTAAGTGAAACTCAAGGTCGAGCTGTAGAACATGACTCGTCCTCAGCTTATAATGATCTCGAGTTAATTTCGAGCTAGTTTCGAACTAAATGAGATGTTAAAAATTATAAATCTATGGTGATTATTCCAGCTAGATAAGGCTCAACACGACATAACAAAACACTATAAAAATATTATTCCAATCAAGATGATGAAAATTTTAATTTCATCAAAGTAGTTTGACTTATTTTATCACAACCGAAAGTTTAGTATCAAACTAAGATAATAATTCATGATAGACATATAATTGGAAAAACAAATTATTGACCAAAGGCCATAACAAGGCCTAAGTCTTCTCTACACTTAATTAAGCTGCCATGTTTGCTGGTAAATAAAGCGGAGAAAAATCATGGACAATATATATGGTAATAAATTATCTTATTTCCATTTAACATAATGATATTATGTCGAGTTGTCAAGCTAAAATCGAGCAAGCTAGTATTGGCTCAAGATCGGTTCGTTTCTCGGTCGAGCTGCACAAAGTGTTCAAACTCAGCTCATTTATTTTCGAGTCGATCCCGAGTCGAGCTAAAAAACGAGTCAATCTCGAGTGGCTCACGAGCCTCGAGCTTTTCTTGTAGCCCTACATGGTTCGTAATCCTATTGTAAGGAAATAGTCTCTGTACATGGTAAGAAAAATAAATGTTGTGGAGGGTTATAGATGCAATGAGGGAGAGGATAAACATCGACATAGTAATAGGAATTGTCAAGACCACCATAAGTCAACTGCATTTTCATATCAGAGAAATAAGTGCTTAGCATGTACTCCCTCCGTTTCTAAATATAATACTCCCTCCCTCCCATAATATAAGAGTGTTTTTTACACTACGGTAGTGTCAAAAAATGCTCTTATATTATGGGACAGAAGGAGTAACTTTTAGAGATTCCAATAATATGGACTATATACAGATGTAGATAGACGTATTTTAGAGTGTAGATTCACTCATTTCGCTTTGTATGTAGCCTGTATTAAAATCTTCAAGATGTCTTATGTTTAGGTACGGAGGGAGTATTATGTACATAAGTTAAGATTTACATAAAGGCAAACCCAGGTAATAAAACTTAATAACCGGATCCTGGGTAACTTAATTACAATCACCATTATAGCTAATACCCTGGGGACGTGGAGTATCTGGTAGCGAGCACATATGCGCGAGATATCATGTGCGTTCCTTGATGCTATGGGATCTGGACCGGTTCTTTATACGATTCGTTAAGAAGTGCTAGTAAATTGAGGTGTGGTATGAAGAATTTCAGTACAACAACATTTTTTTCATGATGTGTGTGGCCGTACAGTGTTGCTTTGAGTTGTGCTATGAAGAATTCCGATTTTGTTTTGGAACTAGCATCGTATTTAGAGCAATTTCGAAAACTAGCAGGCCTAACACGTATATTTAAAAAATAGCACCCCGTCGGTCAACAGTTGACCGAAGAAGGCCTTTTCGGTCAGCAGAAAACCGAAGAATCCTCTTCGGTTACGCGTGGGCCGAAGACTGCGAGAGGTGGGCCGAAGACGGGCCTTTTCGGCTAAACCAATGGCCGAAAAGTTCTTCGGCTAACGAACGGCCGAAGACGGGCCTTTTCGGCCAACCAAAGACCGAAGACAAGCCTTTTCGGCCAACCAACGACCGAAGAGTCGTGGATAACGCCCAGCCGAGCTTCTTCTTCCTCCGGCCGTTCTTATCTCGTTCTCTCTCTCGTTTTCTCTGTTAAATCGCCCCCCCTCGCTGATCTCTCCATTTCTCCACCCATTTTCGAATCCAAACCACAGAAACGGTAGATCGTAGCCATCTCCACCGGCCTACGGTCATTTTTTTCCTATGGGATAGCTATGGGATAGCTATTTTGGGAGTCATGGTGGGGTGAGGAGGAGGAGGAGGAGGAGGCGGTTTGGTTGGTGAGGAGGAGGTGCAGCTTCTTGCCGCTTAGGGGGTGGCGTTGGTGTTGTCCGTTGGTGCAAGTTCTCCGTGAGGTGGCCACACGCGTCGAAGGTATAATCCCGCGTCACATTTTTTTTAGTGTTAATTGGTTTGTGCTGTCATTTTAGCGGTTAGTTAGTGTAGCGGGTAATAATTTTGGTCGTTGTGATTAATGAGCTGGAAGTGTCTGACAGGTTAAAATGTCTGAATCAGTAAATATGACTGTTTACTATGGCCCTGGCAATATTCGATATAATGAGTTGGGGGTTGGTCTTAGCGAGTACAAAAAATGTGTCATGACACTTCCAGACCCGGACAGAGTGGACATTAGACAGTTGAAGTACTGGTTGACAACTAGTTTTGGGCTGGATCCTGGGGTATGTTCCGTCAGTATTCAAGCATTGTGGACCAAATCGTGTAAAAATGTGAAGTGGGAGTTGATGCTGATAGATAGGAGCCAGAAGTGGTTGACCCTGTTAAGGCGTTGCAGAGACCGAAAAATCCACCCATATGCCCTAGTGCAACATGTGGCGAAGGAGGAGAATACCGGACAACCAGAGGGGGGTATGAACCCGGGCAGGGCAGTCAAGTGGCTAACGATATTTATTTATCCGGGTCACAGCCAATGGATGTGGATGCTAGCCAACCCGAGGAAGAGTCAGATTACGTGCCACACAATTTGTGTGGTAACGATACTGGGCAGAGTAGTCGGTCGCTAATATTAGCTGGTTCTGGTTTTGCTGATGGCGATGAGGAAGGGGAGGAAATGCAGAGGGTGATGGAGGAAGAGGACGACGATGGACTGGCTGAGGATCTGGATTCTGAAAATTCCGAGGATGAAGTGGAGGAAGAGGACGAGGATGGACTGGCTGAGGATCTGGATTCTGAAAATTCCGAGGATGAAGTGGAGGTACCGATTCCTGCCGCATGGGATCAGGACCTATCGACCGGTCTCACGGTCAACGATGGCCATGAGACTCCATGGCAGTATCATCTGAACCAAGTCGAGATAGGTTCTATGCATGATACAAAGAAGAAATTGAAATATGCGGTGGTAAAGTGGGCTATGTCCACGCAGAGGGTTTTCCGGACACACATATCAAATCGAACAAACTATACCGTGAAATGTGTTGAAACAGGTTGTCCTGGGAAGGTGCACGGGCACGTGCCGAAGTATAACATCCACTGGGTTGTCACCGATGTTGTTCCACATACTTGTGTGAGGAAAAACCTTCTGGTGAATCATCCGAACCTGTCTTCAACTCTCATTGCGCAACTCATGTATACTGAGATAGTGGAGAAGAAAGACATGGAAGCAAAACACATCCAGACAGCAGTGAAGGTCAGATGGAATTATCTCATTCCCTACGGGAAGGCTTGGAGGGCTAAGCAGAAGGCTATGGAGGAAAGGTTTGGGACGTTCTTTGACTCATATGATAATGTTGTGCGGCTCCTTCAAGTATTGAAGGAGAGGAATCCCGGCACTTATGTTAACGTACAACACACAAGATTGGCGAGTATAGCAGATTTTAAGGTGTTGAAGAGAGTATTCTTTTCTTTTGCTATTTGCATCGAAGCTTTCCGGCATTGTCCTCCCGTGATGTTTGTGGATGGCACATTCCTGACTGGTCAGTACAAAGGGCAAATCCTTACTGCTATTGGTGTTAACGGGAACAATCAAATCATCCCACTTGCCATGGCATTCGTGGAGGGTGAGAACTTTCCAAGCTGGATATGGTTCTTGAGGCAAGTGAAAATTGCCATCGTGAAGGACCGACCGAACGTGTGTGTCATTCATGACAGACATGCTGGTATATTGAAGGCCGTGAAGACACTGAGGGATCCAACTGAGAACGAAACAACATCATGGAAGGACCTGCAGAGCCGGTGGTGCATGCACCATCTTGGGGCAAATTTTTTGTCACAGTTCAAGAACAAGCGGTTGATGAACTTGTTCAAAAAATTATGCAAGCAGAATCAGCCACGGAAATACAATTTTATTTGGTCAAAACTAGATGAGTTTACTAAGAAGCAGGTTAAAGCCAGACAGAAAATGGAACAAGATCAGGTTAAATTAGCAATAATCATCGCTGAGCTAGAGCAGCCTGTAGCTCTTTGTGACTTGCCAGCAATTGACCCTCCTGGCACTAAGAGGCCGAATGGCAGGGCAATAAAGAATTTTACTCAGTGGATAGAGAAAGAGCCTCCCGTGAATTGGTCTCTCCTGCATGACACCCATGGAGCTAGGTATGGCCACATGACAACCAATCTTGCTGAGGTGTACAACTTTGTATTTAGAGGAAATAGAGCATTGCCACTCACAGCTATTGTGGAGGCTGTATTCCATGGCACTTTGAGATATTTCAGAGAAAGGCTCGAGTTAGCAAAGAAGCATATTGCAGATCATCCGAAGACACCTTATTGTAGCCGTGTCATACATGGCAAAGAAGATAGAGAAAGCAAAGAAGCACACTGTCAGACTCATAGGTAATCAGGAAAGGAGGTATGAGGTTCAGCTACCTACCGATGGTTTTGGTACGTCAAATGAGGTGAAGACGCATGAGGTAAAAATTGGAACGGAATTTTATCCAACGTGTGAATGTACATGCAACAAACCGAAGTTGTTGCACCTTCCTTGCTCACATGTGTTGGCTGCGTGCGGCCAGATTCAGTTGGATGCCATCTCCTTCGTTTCCCCATACTATTTGAAAGAGTCAGTACGCAACACATGGACCGGTGAGATGACAGGGTTTAGAGTCGTCGGCAATTTCAACAAGGTTAATGATGGTGAGAGAGTATACATCCCGGATCCAGGACTTCGGCGAACAAGCAGGGGCAGACGCAAGGTAAAGCGCATCCGAAACGATATGGACCAATCTGAAGCTGGTGGAGCAACCAGACAATGTTTGCTATGCGCGAATTATGGGCATAGGATGAAATATTGTCCCGACCTTAACAAAGACGGTGCGTCCACATCGACGAGTGCGTCCACATCGACGAGTGTGACAACAGGAGCAAGAGGTGGACGTGGTCGAGGCAGTCGAGGCCGAAGGGGACGACGAGGAAGAAATAACTCAGAAGCTATATAATGATATGTAGGACTATGTTTTAATTTGTGATATGTCGGACTATGTTTTAATTTGTGATATGTCGGATTTTAATTTGTGATATGTCGGACTATGTTTTAATTTGTGATATGTCGGACTATGATTTAATTTGTGATATGTTGGACTACGTTTTAATTTGTGATATGTCGGACTATGATTTAATTTGTGATATGTCGGACTATGTTTTAATTTCAGATATGTCTTCGTATGCGTTGCTTAAAGATGCGATCGATAAAAAACACCGGGCCGCACTTATGCAAGCGGGCAAGAATTTAGATGTGTTGATCCCTCGCACCCCAAAGTCTAACTGGATGATACACCCTCAATGGGTTGATAGGTATGTTTGCATATCATGTTTTAATTCGTAATAGGTAATATTTGATGCCCGCTAACTGTTTGCTGTACATTCTTTTTATTTTGTAGGTTAATGTGGGCTGGACTGCTACCCTTGGCACGGCTGGTTGAGGGTACATTGGATGAGTGGGTTGATCATCCGGAGTTGGATGAAGCTGGTGAACCAATGCAGCTACGCAAGAGAAAAAACAAACGCTTCTCTTACGACAGGTCACTCCTTACCTGCTTAGTAGATAGATGGAGACCGGAGACACATACGTTTCACTTTCCCTGGGGAGAGATGGCACCTACTCTATAGGATGTGTCTTACTTGTTGGGATTACCATTGGCCGGTGCTGCCATAGGCCCTTTAGAGGCAGATCCTGGCTGGCTTGCTACGATGCAGGCCCGTTCTCTAGCTGCGGTGCCAACTGCTGTGGCCTTAGAGAACGATCCTCACGGGCCTCGTTTCAAGTGGTTGAGCCAGTTTTAGGTAACCTTCTCGGTCAGCTAAATTAATGTTGTTTTTATAGTTGTCCTCCCTACATAGAATAATACAAGTCGTTTGGGTTATATGTAGATTGTCGCGTTAGGACACCCCGGAGTTCAGTTGTCCGAGGCACAGGTTGATCGGTCCCTAGAGGCATATATTCTTTGGTTGTTCGGGAAGACGATGTTCACGGAGAACCACGTGACCACTGTCGATGCGCACCTCATCAGCATTGCACGAGAGATAGCTGACGCTCGTTGCCCAGGGGACAAGTTCGGGTTGTATCTGCAGCGTTACAGACATTCAACGAGGATCTACTTGGTTCCTCGTGCTGCTCCTGATCAGATTGAAGAGCCTCTGACCAGCGATATGTACCCAACTTCCTCTATTATGGGAACCAGACACCACGCGGTACGCACCCAACTTCCTCTATGTTGGTTCTAATATGTGTACTCATGTCATAACGCGAACATTTACAATTGGCTAACTCTTCAATGTACAGAGTGACTTGACAGTCGAGGCGCGAGAGGAGGTTTCCGCTTTAATGCGGCGGGTTGATAGTGGGGATACTATCCCACAGCCAGATCTTCGGACATGGTTGAAGCGTTTTGATGACAAGCTACGAGGGATTTACGCAGCAGTGACATGTAGAAGATCTTCGGACGTTGCGGTATCTCGTCCAGGACTTCGTCCGCCACGTCCATCTGTGCATCGTTCAGAGTCACGGCGCATGGCTTCACCGGCGCCACCTCCTTCACAACCAGCAAGGTCGTCATGGCATCAGGCACCTCCTTCACATCCAGGGGGCTCGGCCTGGCAAGAGCCATCTCCTTCACAGCCAGGGAGGTCATCATGGCATCAGGCACCTCCTTCACATCCAGGGAGCTCGGCCTGGCAAGAGCCATCTCCTTCACAGCCAGGGAGCTCAGCCTGGCATGAGCCACATCCTTCACAACCAGGGGGGTCGGCATGGCATCAACAAATGGGGCCAGGTAACTTTACTTTCGGTTTTTCTTTTAAGCAGTGTACGATCGCAATTCAATTTGACATGTGCTTCACTACTACAGTCAGCAACCAGCCGCATCCGTTCACGCATGTCGTGCAGTTGCCGATGCTTAGTGGTGATGGTTCATTCTTAGACAGCTATGGCGATGACGATGACCAAGCTGCAAACACGTATGACTTCTCTCAGCCTATGTATCATACTCCACCACCACCACCGACGCAGGAGACACAGACCGAGTCAGGCGAGGTTATTTACGGTCGTGGTTTTCGTGACCCTCGTCCACCGCGTCAGCGCTTATCACCTTCCGGTCCACGTCCGAGGAAGATCCAGACTCGTCGCCGTCCCCAGCAGTGATATGATTATATATGTATGAGACACCCATGTTAGTTTCAGACTATTCTCATGTATGAGGACTTATCTATGCATCAGACATCCTTCATGTATGTGTTACTATCTATGTATGAGTCATTATCTATGTAAGAGACTGATTTGTTTTCAAGACACTTGTCTACTTCATATTAGTAGTACATCTGAATTAAATGGTACGACTCAACTAAACGGTACGAGATAACACTTGTACTGCGAACTAAATGCATCCAACTGAAATTAAACATTACCACTGAATTAAACATTACAACTGAATTAAACATTACAACTGAAATAAACAGTACAACTGAATTAAACACTACAATTGAAATTAAACAGTACTACATAAAACAGTACTACATTGTCGAAGTAGAACTCTTGCCCTTCGACGATGCGGTAGTCTTGACCTTGGTGCTCGGCATGAAGACGTCCTCTTCGTCCTCCGTCGATGCAGATCTCTTGCCCTTCGTCGATGTAGAGCTCTTGCCCTTTGACGATGCGGTAGTCTTGACCTTGGTGCTCGGCATGAAGAGGTCGTCTTCATCCTCACTGTCTGCTGACCATAAATCTGAATTATTCCTCGCAAGCCTGATGTAAGATTCACTCTTATGCAGTTTGACCTTCTGCCATCTGCCATGCAACCTGAGAAGTTCTTTCCGTATCTCCTCAAATGTCCTGGGAGGCCACCCACTCCTAGCTAATGAGTGAGCCAACTCATTCATTATGGTGTCACTACTGATGAGTTCCTCCCATGGAACTACTCTATCATCCATCTTGAAATTGGCGGCTAGTTTGAGAAGACAATCGGACATACCAGAGTGAAAACTACGATCAAAAGGATAATGAGGATGAGACATCTCCACGAAAGGATGGCGGGAGCGAAAGGCGTGAGAGAAAGGGGGGACAGAAGGGCCTGCTCACCCACCTTACTGCGGATGTGGTTATATAGGTTCACAAGAGAAGATGGCGGGAGAGAAAGGCGGGAAAGAAAATGGCGGGAGAGAATGGCGGGAGAAAAAGTGGCGGGAGACTATGGCGGGAAAGAAAATGGCGGGATAGTAGGGCGGGAAAAGAAAATGGGGGGGATAGTAGGGCGAGATAGTATGATCACTGTGGCAGATGACGGAAAACAACAACTAGCTCCTGATCACGCTCTTTGAAGGTTATGAGCACCAAATTGTTGACTTCAATAGACGATGCCCGAAGAAAATTACCGAAGCCTTCCTTCTTGAACACCATTCTATCACCCAAGCCAATAAAGTAGGAACAAGGAATGCTCACAGATATATCATCATCTTCAGAATCCAAAGTAATTTCAAGAGTTAAAGAACCGGTCCTAGGAATTGACACAAATTCCTTCAAACTCCTCACAACCATGGTCGGAATAACCTGACAAAAAACATCAAGTTATATGATGTTGAGCTTAGAAATTTAAAACATTATACTATAGCAAAGAACAAAAAAATATACAGTAGCCAAAAACAAAGCTCACCATATGTTGACCATTAACATTCATGGAATCAATCCTATGAACAAAAGGAGTACACAATATGTAGTTGTCATCAAAGAGCTGTCGCGACATGACATACATTTAGTGATAATTCAGACTTAAGATACCACGACTATAAAAACAACTGTCAACAAGTTCCCTCTGAGTTTCACTCAGATCATCAAGAGCTACAAAAAAATAATTTCATAAATTTAGCAGAATAGCAAAACGTATAAGTTGAAACAAAACTTTAAATCACTCAAGAAAAACTTACCAACACAGGGTAAAGAGAACAACATAACACCATCCCGATGAAAATCAACACTACACCATGTTCCATAGTGCTCAAGCCTAACAGTCATCATGTCACGATGACGGAGACCATAATCATTCACAAGTTCCTCCCAGGAAGGACCATGGAATTTACTGCTCACCCGACCATGTGTAAACAGAACATGGTATAAGTTACTCTCACTGTTGTGAAGAGCAAGATCAATATCTGTGTCACCCCTCCGAATAGCTAAAGCTCTGCACTCCTCAATGTACCGAGCAAGATGTGATCTAACACTGCACGGAACATACTATAAAAAGAATGGAAACAAACATCATAATCATATAAACAAAGGCATTAGAATACATTCCAACCTAAACAACATCAACCATATGCCACAATCAGATAAACGAGATATAGAATCTTACAACACGCCTTGAACAACGACGATCCAGCACCACAGTGAAGACAGACGCACAAGAATCAAAGGAAGAACAATGGCCACCTGGAGCTCGGCAAAAGGGGCAAGCCATTACCTGCAAAGAAACGGTGACCAAAAAAACACTACACTTGCCTGCTCACCCACCTTGCTGAGGGGGTTTTATAGGGTCAGAAAAGAAGATGGCGGGAGAGAATGACGGGAAAGAAGGGCGGGAACGTAACTGGCGGGAAAGAAGGGCGGGAACGAAACTCGCGGGAAAGAAGGGCGGGAACGAAACTGGCGGGAAAATGCACTCTTCGGCGAAGGAAATACCAAAAAAATAGAGTTTTCGTTCTGCAGAAAAACGAAACTGGCTTCGGTCAACCGCTAACGTAAAGTGCATGGACTCTTTGGTCAACGGTTGACCAAAGAGTACTCTTCGGCCAACCAAAGACCAAAGAGTCCTCTTCGGCCCAGCACAGCAGGTTTTCGGTCAGGCAATGACCGAAGAGGAAGTCTTCGGCCAACGGTTGACCAAAGAGTACTCTTCGGTCAACTGTTGACCGACGGGGTGCTATTTTTGAAATATACGTGTTAGGCCTGCTAGTTTTCGAAATTGCTCTAAATACGATGCTAGTTCCAAAAAAAATCAAGAATTCCAGTACCGTGTACCAGGGCTGTGTGTATGAATTCGTGTGAAAGCTTGTTGTTTTAAACGGTTAATATACTGTAATTAGGCTTGTCACCTGCAATTTGATTGCCAGTGAATCAATTAGGTTGACACCATCATTTGTAGTCCCTTTCACGTTGGAATAAGATGTGAGGCTAACTGAATTTAAATTGAGATGTGCTATGAAGAATTTCAGTAACACATTTTCATGTTTTGTATGGTTGTGCAGTGTTGATTGAACTGTGCTATGGTTATGATGTGTATGAATTAGTGCAAAAGCTTGTAATTAGGATTGATTTCAATTGCTCGTTTGAACTGCCAGTTGATGGGCCGTGAATCAATTAGGTTGACACAATCATTTGTGATCCCTTTCAGGTTGAGCATTGGTGCAACTGCTCCTAGCAGGACACCTTGCTCAACCCACATTAGCGCATTTGAGAAGACAGTAAGGGTTTTCGTACAAAACCCAAGTGAAAATTGTTATCACTCCGGTGCTGGGTACCGTGTTTGACTCGCTGGGCGAAGCATACAATTTCTACAACTTGTATTCTTGGGAGAAGGGGTTATGGAAAAAGTCAGCTAAATGTCGAGAGGACTAAGTGTATGCAAGAAATTGTTTTCGGATGCTCGGTAAGGAGTGAAAAAGTATAATTCTGAAAAGATGCACGATGTGTGCAGGGGAAAGCTGGCATGGAGAACACGGGTCTTGTCCTTACGAATGCACAACACTTTAAGATTGTTGCGGACGGAGGATAATCATTCACTATCAAGGAAGTTGGCGAGACGATACACTGGCAATCTCACAAAGCATATTGATGTTTACAACAGAGACTTGATAAAGTATTTGCGACAGAACAATGTCAACCTTGCGAAGGTGTACAACATAGTAGGTAGATTTTTTGGATACAACCTTGCAAAGGTGTACAACATAGTAGCTCCAACTCAGAACAACACTTTCGAAACCCTAGCATAAATGTTGTCTTGAAATCCTATTGTAAGGAAATAGGTGCAATCTATGTAAATGGTTCGAAATCCAATTTCATCAGGAAATAAAAGCAGTCTCTGTACATTGTTCGAAAATAAGTGTTGTAGTGGTTGTAGAAACAATCAGTGAGAGGATGAACGTTGACACAATAATTGGAATTATTAAGACCACCACAAGTCAACTGCATTTTCAAATCACATAAGTGCTTATCATACATACGTTCGTTAAGATTTACATAGTCAAACACGGGTAATAAAACTTAATAACTAGATCCTGGATAACTTACAACCACCACCATAGCTAAAACCCTAGCAAAAATAGCCTCACTAAAATAAATTATACATCATTGCAACAGTTCCAGGCACGGTTATGAAAAGAATAACATTACACGCCATCTCAATTCTACGAAGTTTCTTGCGGAAATTTATGTAGACTTCATCTTGACGCCAATCATGACTGCACATAAAAAGGGCTATTATGTTACAGTATAGAAGATAATAAGTATGGATGTTTTCTTTTAGGTATTATTATGTCCTGCATAGTACATAGTATTATCTTGGATTCATGGACACATAAAACATACAACACACAAAGCTTATTATTTGTTCTATAAGCATGGTGAAACAAATGGTGTCTGAAAATACAAAGTAGACCTTCATATAGGGTGCGAGACCAATAGAGTTTCAGAAACAAGATCGAGGATAATGCCATTTACCTATTATTGACTTCATGCCAATTCTTCAAATCTTTGCTTAATTCCTCCATCTGCTTATCGATCCTAGCTGCCTCAAGTCTTGTCTTCTCCCGCAATCGGGCCACCGACTCCTCAGAATACATCATTTAATTTGTCCCTGCTACAATTTATTAAGGGCATGTGCAAACATTATAAATGCCAGAACTTCACAAATAAGTTGCAGTGAAGTGAAAAAATCATGCCCCTCTACGCTCAATATGATCAAGATTTGGTCTAAGTGAAATCTGAATAAGAAATCACTATTGATTTTTTTCAATAATAGTGGAAGTAGCCAAAAAAAATATACATCCATCCAATCATCCACCTAATAAAACATGCAACCGTGATTAATTCTAAATTAGATGAAGAGGGAAAGAAAATTATCAGATTTATCTTGGTTTGTAACGAAGGGGAGACTTGGCGCAGTGGTAAAGCTGCTGCCTTGTGACCATGAGGTCACGGGTTCAAGTCTTGGAAACAGCCTCTTACAGAAAATGTAGGGAAAGGCTGCGTACTATAGACCCAAAGTGGTCGGACCTGCGTAAGGGGAGCTACATGCACCTCGCTGTCCTTTTTTTATCTTGGTTTCTAACAAATCTCACCAAATCACGAGGAACTTACGGGAATATCGTTACCCAAAAATAAACGCCCCATCCAAATGTCCACTAAAACGGTGATTGATTTCTCTATGCATTTGGTAGCCAAAGTATTCCACAAAACTACAGTATTCTAAACATGTCCGGGTAACTGAATCCTTGGATTAGATTAGATGAACGAGAAAAGAAAACAGTAGAATCGCTCGACCGGGGATCAGCAGGAAATCGAGCAAAGCTTCTTACCGTAGCACCATGGTGGAAGAGGCGAGAACCCGGTGCCGGCGAGAGCACGTGGACGGGCAGCTTGGCGGGGGCCATCGGCAGCGACCTGCTACCAAGGGCCGACATCTTTGTGAGAAGAGAACGCAGCGCCATCAGGTTCTACAGGATCACGACAGCACGCGATCTAGGGTTTGTTTGGCTGGACCTCAGGCTGCAGGTGGACACGGGCCGTCCACGGTGCCCACTTAAAAGCCCATTTATTTTGCGTTCGTGGACACCCACGGTTAGTACACAACGATATGTGGAATATGTAGGTTATCCCACGTTGCCCACATCGAACCCACCTATCCAACTAGCCTGATCCTCAAATTTTTTTTTTGCCTGGGCGCCCCTAAAAGAAATCTAACTAATTAACCTGGGCACGCCGCGGGGATTAGGGCTTGCCGCCAGCCATGGCCGGCCTACCCCCGTCGCCCATCTCCTCCATTGTTGCCCTGGTGCCGCCGTCCACCTCCATCATGGCCAGCCTAGTGCGTCCGTCCACCTCCTCCATGGCCGACCTGCTCTATGGCCGCACTAGCGTCGCCGTCCATCCCCGCCGTGGACACCGCAATGCCGCCGTCTACCTCCATCTTGGACACTAGCAACAGTTAAAAATGTTAATGTGCTGCACCAAACACTAGTAGAAAACAGGGCTTTGGTTGAGGCCAGGATAAGGGCATTAATCCCGGTTCACTTACGAACCGGGACCAAAGGGTGCACCAGTCCCGGTTCGTGAGGCCAGGGCGCCGGCCGGGCCTCGGGGGCCATTGGTCCCGGTTCGTCTGACACTTTTGGTCCCGGTTCCAGACACGAACCGGGACCAATGGGCCTCGCTCCTGGCCCGGCACCTTTGGTCCCGGTTGGTGGCTGGAACCGGGACCAAAGGTCGGTCTTCTGTCCCGGTTCTAACCACCAACCGGGACTAAAGATAAGCCTATATATACCCCCGCCCCTGCCCGCTCACTCTATTTTTTGGCCGGCCGGCGTGTGCAGGTGTGTGTTGCTCTAGCTCTCACCTCCTATGCACATGAGGTGTTCGATGAAATGCCCGAGCCACACTTAAGATTTCTCCTCTCCAAGCTCGACATCCAAGCTCCATTTTCCTCAAGATTTTTCTAGGTTTGGCGATCCGTCCTGTCCCGTCCCCGTCCTCACCGCCGTCGATCGCCCGCGCCGATCTCGTCGCCGACACCACCGTGGTGAGCCTCTTGTTCTTATCTTCTTTCTAAAAGATTTTTTTTTTACTTGTATGATTTAGATAGATACTTGTATAATTTTCTTACTTTTATTATTGTTTGTTATTAAATAGTGCCATGGTTTTGGTATCCGCCCCCGTCGGCCCTCGTCCTGTCTATGATTCGGATGTGGTATGTTATCTTTTATAACTATTTGTTTCATTTAGTGTTTATGACAATTATGCCGACCAACGTGACATAGATGTTTTTATCTAGGAGGTATGTGAACCGGAAATTCGAATCGACCCTCTTGTCGAGAGGTTAAATTTAGTTGAAAAAGAAAACAATTACTTAAAGAAAAAATTGAAAAGAATTGAGAAGGAGAAGATGGAATTGGAGTTGCATGTTGCCGATGTCGTCGAAGATCACAAGATCAAGATGGATGCAATGCGCTTGAAGATTAGAAAGATTAGAAAATATGCCATTCATACCGAGGCTTGGTATCATTATGCCGTTGGATCAATTGGTCCCTTAGTTGCGATTATGATCGCATTTGTTGTTGCATTTAAATGTTTTACATAGTTTCAATATATGTTTTAATTAGATGCTCTAGAGAGCTATATGTTGTTCAATGAGAACTATGTATGAACTTTATGTATTTATTTTGGTCACTACTGTACTTTGGTTTTAATGTGATGATGAACTTCTATTAATTTGGTCACTTCTCTATTCATGATGTTCTGTAATGGTTTTTGATACACTTAATTATATAATGCATGCAGATGAACCGGCAATGGATGTACGGTGACCGACGCACCTCCGAGTACATTAAGGGCCTGCATAATTTTCTCGAAGTGGCTCAGGCAAACAAGCAGAATGGTTTTATGTATTGTCCATGTACTATCTGTGTGAATACGAAGGATTACTCTAACTCGAAAACCCTTCACGTCCATCTGCTTGAGAAGGGTTTCATGCCACACTATAATGTTTGGACCAAGCACGGAGAAAGAGGGGTTATGATGGAAGACAACGAAGAAGAAGAGGATGATGACAACTATCCGCCCCCTGAATACGGTGATGCTGCAATGGGGGAAGCTGAAGATCAAGAGGAACCAGACGATGTGCCTGATGATGATCTTCGCCAGGTCATTGTTGATGCAAAGAGACAATGCCAAAGTGAAAGGGAAAGTTGAAGTTCGATCGCATGTTAGAGGATCACAAAAAAGGTTGTACCCAAATTGCGAAGATGACAACACAAAGCTCGGTACCACACTGGAATTGCTGCAATGGAAGGCAGAGAATGGTGTATCTGACAAGGCATTTGAAAAGGTGCTGAAAATAATGAAGAATAAGCTTCCAAAGGACAACGAATTGCCCGACAGTACATACGAACCAAAGAAGGTTGTCTGCCCTCTAGGATTGGAGGTGCAGAAGATACATGCATGCCCTAATGACTGCATCCTCTACCGCGGTGCGTATGAGGACTTGAACGCATGCCCGGTATGCTGTGCATTGCGGTATAAGATCAGACAAGATGACCCTGGTGATGTTGAGGGCCAGTGCACCGGGAAGAGGGTTCCTGCCAAGGTGATGTGGTATGCTCCTATAATACCACAGTTGAAACGTTTGTTCAGAAACAAAGAGCATGCCAAGTTGATGCAATGGCACAAGGAAGACCGTAAGAAAGACGGGAAGTTGAGAGCACCCGGTGATGGGTCGCAGTGGAGAAAGATCGAGAGAAAGTGGGGGGACTTTACAGGTGACCCAAGGAACATATGGTTTGGTTTAAGTGCAGATGGCGTTAATCCTTTTGGGGAGCAGAGCAGCAAGCATAGCACATGGCCTGTGACTCTATGTATGTATAACCTTCCTCCTTGGTTGTGCATGAAGCGGAAGTTCATTATGATGCCAGTGCTCATCCAAGGCCCTAAGCAACCCGGCAATGACATTGATGTGTACCTAAGGCCATTAGTTGATGAACTTTTACAACTGTGGAATGGAAAAGGTGTACGTGTGTGGGATGAGCATGCACAAGAGGAATTTAACCTACGAGCGTTGCTGTTTGTAACCATCAATGATTGGCCTGCTCTCAGTAACCTCTCAGGACACACAAACAAGGGATACCACGCATGCACGCACTGTTTAGATGACACCAAAATTATATATTTGGACAAATGCAGGAAGAATGTGTACCTGGGGCATCGTCGATTTCTTCCGACCAACCATCAATGTCGAAAGAAAGGAAAGCATTTCAAAGGTGAGGCAGATCACCGGAAGAAGCCTGCCCACCGTACTGGTGATCACATACTTGATATGGTCAATGATTTACAAGTAATCTTTGGAAAGGGTCCTGGCGGACTATCTGTTCCGAATGACGCTGAGGGACGCGCACCCATGTGGAAGAAGAAATCTATATTTTGGGACCTACCCTATTGGAAAGACCTAGAGGTCCGCTCTGCAATCGACGTGATGCACGTGACGAAGAATCTTTGCGTGAACCTGCTAGGCTTCTTGGGAGTGTATGGGAAGACAAAAGATACACCGGAGGCACGGGAGGACCAGCAACATGTGCACGAAAAAGACGGCATGCTTCCAAAGCAGTATGAAGGTCCTGCCAGCTACGCTCTTACCAAAGAAGAGAAGGAAATCTTCTTTGAATGCCTGCTCAGTATGAAGGTCCCGTCTGGCTTCTCGTCGAATATAAAGGGAATAATAAATATGGCGGAGAAAAAGTTCCAAAACCTAAAGTCTCATGACTGCCACGTGATTATGACGCAACTGCTTCCGGTTGCATTGAGGGGGCTTCTACCGGAAAACGTTCGATTATCCATTGTGAAGTTATGTGCATTCCTCAATGCAATCTCTCAGAAGGTAATCGATCCACAAATCCTACCAAGGTTAAAGAGTGATTTGGTGCAATGTCTTGTCAGTTTCGAGCTGATGTTCCCACCATCCTTCTTCAATATCATGACACACGTCCTAGTTCATCTAGTCGACGAGATTGGCATTCTGGGCCCTGTATTTCTACACAACATGTCCCCCTTTGAGAGGTTCATGGGAGTCTTAAAGAAATATGTTCGTAACCGTGCTAGGCCAGAAGGAAGCATCTCCATGGGCCATCAAACAGAGGAAAGCATTGGGTTTTGTGTTGACTTTATTCCTGACCTTAAGCCGATTGGTCTCCCTCAATCGCGGTATGAGGGGAGACTGACTGGAAAAGGCACGCTAGGACCGAATTCAATAATATGTAGGGACGGGCATTCTTGGTCTCAAGCACACTATACAGTTCTACAGAATTCTACCTTGGTGACCCCGTATGTCCATGAACACAAGAATATTCTGCGCTCCAAACACCCGGAGCAGCGTGACGACTGGATTACATGTGAACACATCATGACTTTCGGCAGTTGGTTGCAAACACATCTCCTGGGTAACACCACTGTTGCAGATGAGTTGTACTCGTTGGCCAAGGGACCATCTTCGACTGTATTGACTTACAAAGGGTACGAGATAAATGGGAATACATTTTACACAATCGCCCAAGATCAAAAGAGCACCAACCAAAACAGTGGTGTCCGCTTTGATGCAGCAACCAACAGGGGAAATGACACATATTATGGTTACATAGTGGACATATGGGAACTAGACTATGGACATGATTTTAAGGTCCCTTTGTTTTGGTGCAAATGGGTCAATCTGTCAGGAGGAGGGTACAGGTAGACGCGCAGTACGGAATGACAACAGTGGATCTGAACAATCTTGGGTACACAGACGAACCATTCATCCTAGCCAATGATGTGGCGCAGGTTTTCTATGTGAAGGACATGTCTACCAAACCGAGAAAAAGAAAAGATAAGGAAGCGAATACATCATACGATGAGCCAAAGCGCGACATAGTTCTTTCAGGGAAAAGAGACATCGTGGGAGTGGAGGGCAAGACAGATGTGTGTGAAGATTATGAAAAGTTTCATGAAATTCCTCCCTTCAAAGTGAAGGCTGACCCAAGCACCCTGTTAAACGATGAAGATTATCCATGGTTACGGCGCAATAAGCAAGGGACACACGCGAAGAAAAAGTGAAGACTTTCTCTCCACAACTATTCTGATGATGGCTTTGATCTAGAATATCACTGCAGTTACATGTCAAGAAATGAAATGCCTTTTGTAACAGATGAGTTTTCGTCTGAAACCCTGATACTTCGAAACAGATTGTTCATTTTGTACACGAAGTGCATCCAGTTTTTGCCGTAACCCTCTCAACTTTTTAGCACATGCTATGTGGGTGAAATGATGATACCATGCCAACTTTCAACCATTTCAAAGTTCATTTGCAGTGCTTTTCAATTCAGGGTCATCTTAGCTCAAAATAAATCATGAAATGCATGAAAAATAGCAAATGAAGTCAGAAAAGGTTTGAAAAGTGATGATGTGGCTTTGAATGGTGCATATTGAATGCAGAAAAAGTCTTGAGTTCAAATATGTTTAAAAAATTGAAATCCTTTTGTAACAGATGAGTTTTCGTCCAAAACCCTGATACTTCGAAAGAGATTGTCCAGTTTGTACA
This sequence comes from Elymus sibiricus, assembly GCA_039707655.1. Classification (NCBI taxonomy): domain Eukaryota; kingdom Viridiplantae; phylum Streptophyta; class Magnoliopsida; order Poales; family Poaceae; genus Elymus; species Elymus sibiricus. Next base: position 39,287,419 of record CM077665.1, on the reverse strand, counting down.
CGAAGTGCATCCAGTTTTTACCGTAACCCTCTCAACTTTTTAGCACATGCTATGTGGGTGAAATGATGATACCATGCCAACTTTCAACCATTTCAGAGTTCATTTGCAGTGCTTTTCAATTCAAGGTCATCTTAGCTCAAAATAAATTATGAAATGCATGAAAAATAGCAAATGAAGTCAGAAAAGGTTTGAAAAGTGATGATGTGGCTTTGAATGGTGCATATTGAATGCAGAAAAAGTCTTGAGTTCAAATATGTTTAAAAAATTGAAATCCTTTTGTAACAGATGAGTTTTCGTCCAAAACCCTGACACTTCGAAAGAGATTGTCCAGTTCGTACACGAAGTGCATCCAGTTTTTGCCCGTAACCCTCTCAACTTTTTAGCACATGCTATGTGGGTGAAATGATGATACCATGCCAACTTTCCACCATTTCAAAGTTCATTTGCAGTGCTTTTCAATTCAGGGTCATTTTAGCTCAAAATAAATCATGAAATGCATGAAAAATAGCAAATGAAGTCAGAAAAGGGTTGAAAAGTGATGATGTGGCTTTGAATGGTGCATATTGAATGCAGAAAAAGTCTTGAGTTCAAATATGTTTAAAAAATTGAAATCCTTTTGTAACATATGAGTTTTCGTTCAAAACCCTGACACTTCGAAAGAGATTGTCCAGTTCGTACACGAAGTGCATCCAGTTTTTGCTGTACCCCTCTCAACTTTTTAGCACATGCTATGTGGGTGAAATGATGATACCATGCCAACTTGCAACCATTCCAGAGTTCATTTGCAGTGCTTTTCAATTCAGGGTCATTTTAGCTCAAAATAAATCATGAAATGCATGAAAAATATCAAATGAAGTCAGAAAAGGGTTGGAAAGTGATGATGTGGCTTTGAATGGTGCATATTGAATGCAGAAAAAGTCTTGAGTTCAAATATGTTTAAAAAATTTAAATCCATTTGTAATAGACGTGTTTTCGTCCGATAAAAGTTATTTAACTTAATATTATATAAAATTTATGCAACTAAAATTATCAAAGTTATTTTTGTTAAAAACTTTAATAGCAAAAAGAATATTCATAAAGTATTTTTTGTTAAGAACTTTTAATATGCAAAAAAAATAACATAAAAAAAATAGCAAAATTGAACATAGATGCGCTTATAGGGAAAATTCGACCTAAATTCAAAGTGCAAACTAGCACTTTGAATTTAGGTCAAATTTCCTGTATAAGGGCATCTATTGTCACTTTGAGAGGAACTTAACAAGGCAGAGAGGGGCGGGCTTATAAACCGGTGCGAGCGCCTCTCGCTTGGCGAGGTGGGACTAAACTCCCACCACAGCCAGGACCAACCCTTTAGTCCCGGTTGATGGCTCGAACCGGGACCAATGCCACACTTTCGTCCCGGTTGCCGGGACCAATGCCACCCTTTAGTCCCGGTTGGTGCCACCAACCGGGACCAAAGGTCTTTGCTTCCCGCCCTTTGTGCTGCTGAAATTGACCTTTAGTCCCGGTTGGTGGCACCAACCGGGACGAAAGGGGGGCATTAGTCCCGGTTGGAGCCACCAACCGGGACCAAACGTGTTCGCATATAAGGCGGGACTTGTCGAATTCTCCCCCAAACTCTCCCATTCGCCCCGACGACGACGCCCTGCCCCGACGCCGCCAGGCTGCCGGAGCTCGCCGCCGCCCCCGAGCCCGTCCTCGTCGTCGCCGCCGTCCCCGAGCCTGTCCTCGTCCTCGCCGCCGCCCCCGAGCCCGTCCTCGTCGTCGCCGCCGCCCCCGAGCCCATCCTAACCGCCGCCCCGAGCCTATCGTCGCCGCCACCCCCAAGCCCGTCGTCACCGCCGCCCCCGAGCCTGACCTCGCCGCCGCCCCGAGCCCGTCCCCGCGCGCCTCCTCGTCCTTGTCGACGTCGTCGCCGCCCCCGAAGCCGGCCGCCGCCCGCGCCACCTCCCCGAGCCCCGTCGCCGCCGCCCGCGCCTCCTTCCCGAGCCCGTCGTCGCCGGTGAGCTCCTGCCCCCTCCTCCGCGGCCTCCGCGGCCGCGTGCACCGGCGCCGCTGGCCTGCCCCGGCCCTCGCCCGCGTTTTTTTATTTTTTATTTTTTTATTAGTTGTTTTAGTTTGTTTTATTACTTTTTTTAGTTTGTTTTTTTAATTTGTTGTTTGAGTGGTTTTAGTTGTAAAAAAGTTTTAGTTGTTTTAGTCGGCGAACTCGAGGAGTCCCCGACGATCGCCGGGGAGGAGTCCCCGACGATCGCTTAAGTAGAAAATGTGTCATTGTTGTTAAATATGTTATTATTGTCATAGTTGTCAAATGCAATCATCTTTATTAAAGTTTATTAAATAGTAGGAATTTAAATAGTTGTAGAATTTGTTCTCGACGTCGACGATGCCCGGCCCGCATCCTCGTCGTCGACTCGGCGCCGGCGACCACTTGCTTGAGAGGCGACAGCATGCCCGGGACTGGGCTCCGCCGGGCTGGCACTGGGAGGTGCTGCCTTCCGGGGCGCCCAGCTTGGTGAGGAATCAGGGTCCCGTCGTCGAACCGGAGGTTCTTTGGTGGCGGTCGCGTGGACCACTGTCGGTGCAGAGGGAGCCGGCCCCCGCGGAGGTGGTACGTCGCCATGTCAGGGAGGAGGACGAGCACGTCCGACGCTACATGGCTGCGTTGGACGCCAGGTTCTCCCATACCTGGCAGGTTCTTTAGGGATCTCACCCGAGCTATGATCCTGTCATAGTTCCTTCTCTTTGGGTGTCCACCACCTGCACCGCGAGACGTCAACTATATCTGTATTAGTGATATTATATAATAATATTTGAGATGTATAAATGACAATATTCGATGATGTAATAGCGATACTATTCGATGATGTATTAGTGATATTATATGATCGTATTGTTGCATTGCCTTGTATTGATTTGCATATCTAATGTTTGTATATTGCCATGTTGTAATATTTGCAGAAACTATGGATCACAGAGACTTAGAAAAAGAACAGTTGTTGGGGGATATAATCCTCGCCGGAGGTGATCCCTTGTCGTATCTCAACGACACCGATGGTCAGGAAGGAGAGGATGACGGCTCCGGTGATCCAACAATGGAGGAGGAAGGAGATCATGACGGCTCCGGTGACCGAATGGCAGAGGAAGGAGATCATGATCACGGCTCCGGTGACCGAACGGAGGAGGGAGCCTCAACTGTTGCAAAGTCCGACGACGTAAGGAGACGAGGCCCGAAGAAAAGGTTGCGCCTGGATGAAAGGTTCACGATCACAGAAGTCGCGAAAGATGGCCAACCGATTGCTCCCAAGCGGACCAAGGACGCATTTGTACATCAGTCTGGAGTTGTTGTTAGGGACTATGTCTCGATCAGCACCCAGCAATGGAATAAGAATAATAAGGACCCTGAAGTTTCTTATGTCCATGATAGACTGAAAGATGATCTTTGTACCGAGCTGATGACAAATTTCAGCCTACCGCGAGAGGAGGATCCGAATAACCCAGTTATAGAGTGAAAGGTCAAGGCGTTTGCTCTTAAGAAGATGGCAGAACTATTCAGGAACTGGAAGAAAGAGTTGAACACAAAGTTTGTCGAGAAAGAGGAGACTCCGAAATTCATCGGTCGATATGAGAAGATAAGAGATCAATGGCCCGAATTTGTGGCCTACAAGAAATCGGAGAAGGGTAAGAAATGGTTACTGACAAATAAGAAAAATGCTGCAAAGAAGAAGTATCACCATCACACGGGGTCAGGTGGCTACTACAAAGCCCGGCAGTTGTGGGACAAAGCTGAGCAAGACCTGCTTGCTAAGAATGTCCAACCAGCGACATTGCACTGGCCAGATCGTTCAAGGACTTTGTTCTTCGGGGTTGGGGGAACTTTGGACCTAGAAACAGGGGAGTGTGTTTGGGCAGACGAGCAACTTGCAATACCCTTCCGGAAGCTTCAGGCAGCAATCAAGGCAGCGCAGGAAGGGACGTTCATTCCCGACAGAGAGAAGGACGAGCTGACAGAGGCCCTCGGGAATCCTGAACACCCTGGACGAACACGAGGCACATCAGGCTCCGTTCCGTGGAAGCATGGGTTTCCCGACAGCGGTGGTTATAGAAGCAGAGAGAGAAAGAGGAAACGGGAAGCAAGCGAAATGCAGAAGCTCAGTGCAAGATTAGCAAAACTAGAGGAACTTGAGAGCCAGCGAGCTACCGGCCAACCATCTGAGCGGCACGAAGATCCTTCCTTCGACGCTGCCCCAGAAGCTACCCCACCATCTCAGCGGAGAAGCAGCGTGGCTTCCACGGATCTCGTTCAGCCTGATTTCACGGCTCCTCGCTACCCCGTGGATAGTATCACGGAGGCTGAACATTGCGAGCTAATGACGAAATGCCAGAACCTGACCTTCAAGGCGGCGGTCGGCTCTGTTGTACCTCCTCGAGCTGAGGGAACTTTCCATTGCCGTCCGATTCCACATGGCTATGCTGTTGTGACGGTGGATGAAATAATGGATGGATTTGAGGGGCTGGAGCTTGAAAACCCTACAGGTGAAGAGGATATTATTCTTCTGCCAAATGCTTTGAGGAGTACCTGTCTATGGAGAAAGGAGTACATCAAGCTTCCAAACTGGACGCCTCAGCAGACTCAGCCTCCTCCGGCGCGTCACGGCACTCCGCCTCCTCCTCCTCCTCCGGCGCGTCAGGGCACTCCGCCTCCTCCTTCTCCTCCTCCGGCGCGTCAGGGCACTCCACCTCCTCCTTCGCCTCCTCCGGCGCGTCAGGGCACTCCGCCTCCTCCTCCTCCTCAGGCGCGTCAGGGCACTCCGCCTCCTCCTTCTCCTCCTCCGGCGCGTCAGGGCACTCCACCTCCTCCTCCGCCTCCTCCGGCGCGTCAGGGCACTCCGCCTCCTCCTCCTCCTCCGGCGCGTCAGGGCACTCCGCCTCCTCCGGCACGTCAGCAACGGCGGAAGAGAGTCGACACCGCTGCTCCGGCGGCTAGCAGTACAATAGGCGGGAAGAAATACAAATTTGGTCTAAGCCTCAAGCCTCTTCCAAAGTTACCATATGAGAGGACTGACGAGGAACGCACTTAAATCAGTGCAGCCGAAGTGAAGGCCCATTTTGCACGGAAACATCCACCTCCGAAGGAAACGGTAGATCCGGTGAAAGCGAAGCACACTCTGCATGTCCTGAAGCGACCACCACCGCCTCGGCTATCCAACTATGACCGCATAATTACAAAGACATATGATGAAGCGCTGCGGTCGGGAAGTACTTCCAGTGCTGCAAGAGACAAAAAACGAAGAAGTGGGAAAACAATTCCCCAGCTCGGCGAACAGGAGAAGCAATCGTGCCCCCCGCTCAAGGTGTCTAGCGATATCGCTAATCATCCGGTGCTACTGCCCGGTATCACTCTTGGTGATTACGTGGGCGATGATGTACAGTTTGAAATGGCTGAGGTAGTAGCAGCAGAGGACTTTAGATACGAGCACGGGAAGCCTCTCGTCAAACCTGATCATCCTCATCTAACAACGATGATGCAAAAATTGCATGAGTGGTACATGGAAACCTGCAGAGAGTCTGGGACCGACAGTTTGTTTGTTGGAATTAAAAAAGAGCACGACTTCATTGGAGTCGACCTGCTGCCTGTTGAATTTGTGGAGTTATTTCAGTTATACAATCAAGAGGCCCTCGACAAACAACTCATGACTTGCTAGTGTCTGTAAGTATTACTTCTATAATTAAGTCTCTAGCTCAGCTCGTTCATTGCATGTATATATAATTATCCTCACTATATTATGCAGATTGAAGATGGTCGAATGCAAAAAAGAACAAATCTATGACATTGGGTTCATTATCCCAAATACCGTAAATGAATGGTCGGTACAAAAGAGAGCCAAAGTTACTGAGGACAACTTGCTACAAGCATTCCTTAGACATCAAAACAAAAGGGAAATACTCTTTCCTTACAACTTCAAGTGAGTGTTACTGTCTTGTGCATATTCGGTTTCGCTTACTCGAGGTTAAGTAATGTAATTGATGAGTTGTGCGTGCGTAGGTTCCACTTTATTCTGCTATCCATTAAGCTTGACGGGGCATTAGTAACTGTCTTAGACTCAAGACGTAAAGCTCCCGAGTATTATGCGGACATGACTGCAATGCTCCAGAAGTAAGTTCAATCAATACCGGGACCATATCGGCAACTTTCGTTCATTTCCTGATATCAAGTAATCATTTTCTTTGCCTGCCAGGGTTTGGAAAAAGTTCACCGGAATGGTTCCCGGTCTAAACAACAAGCTGCGATTTATACACCCCAAAGTAAGTAGTACTAGCTACTTCCGCGCATCTCTCATTGATTCTAGTTTCATCAATACCATTATCATGCTTGCTTATTAGTTTAATTGAGCTCTATTCTCGTAAAGTGCTTGTACCAGGCACCCGGGAATCATTTATGTGGATACTACGTATGCGAGTTCATTCGCCACTCGATCTCTGAGCGGGGCTTCTCTGAGAAACAATTTGAAGTACGTAAACAATATTCACAATTTTATTTTATATATTACCATCAATTGTGTTGAGTTTCATTCATATATATGTATTGACCCCCTTCTTTAAATTAGATCTGGCAGAAGCGGGATGAACTCCTACCACATGATCGCATACGAGCAATTCAAGAGGAATTGGCGGGATTCTTTCTTGACCACGTCATACCTGAACACGGAGAATACCATGTGAAATTGCAAATGGATCTTAGGTGTTAGGGATTGTAAGAGATGTTATATTGTACATATGTAGTAGCGTTGGATAGATATACGAAAATTTGTTGTTCGACCAAGCATGGAGAAAGAGATGTCACTTCTCTCTATATATGTTCATGACGATCTTGTGTAATTAATGGTTTCCTTCATTTGCTTACTAGCTAGCGTCGAGTTCTGTCTATATGTATAGTAGCTAGCGTCGACCAAGCACGGAGAAAGAGAGGTCACTTCTCTCTATTAGCTAGCTAACACAATATGAAACCCCTAAATTAACCCTCCAAAACCCCTAACCGCCCCCTTCCAAAAAAAACCCAGCGCCTGCGAGCTGCTGACGCGTGGCCGCCTTTTGGTCCCGGTTGGTGTTACCAACCGGGACAAAAGGTCCTCCTGCCTGGGCGCCCCGCAGCGGCCACGTGGAGCCCCTTTGGTCCCGGTTTGTAAGCAAACCGGGACTAAAGGTTTTGGGTATTAGTCCCGTTTGTTTTGTCCCGGTTCCAGAACCGGGACTAAAGGCCCTCTGGAACCGGGACTAGTACCCTGTTTTCTACTAGTGAAAATATATGGGCCATAGGTGATGTGTTAGATAAAAATATTTGGGCCAATAAGCTAAATGAAAAGAAATGGGCTAGGGTTGTGTTGGGCTGAAATTAGTGGACTGCCATGTCAGATCCTTGTTGGCAGCCACGTTATGTCGGTCCATGATGGTCAAGTCTGTCAAAAAGGGACATGCCTGGCTAGGTCCGGGTGGGCCTGGGTACACCCATGACGATCAAGAGCCGTAGTGCAAGGTACGGTGTCAAATTATGATGCGATATACATGACGGATTTGAAATCCATCACAAACACGCATCCACGATGACGGATTGAAACGGTCATGAATTGTAGTGCGGGGGTTTCGACCTCCTTTTCTAGAAAAAATCAGCAATAAAAAGATTAGTAACAACATGTGCATAATGACAAAGCTTCACTCCATTCAGACTACCACTCTCCTCTGCAAGAGTCAATAAAGTTGTCAGCCCCTCAATTCATCATAGAAGAAAAAAGATAAAAGGATAGGGGGTCCCATTGCTACCACCCCGTAGAGGGTTTGAAGCTATGAGTTTCCTCATTATTAACACACACTTGGTACTCCACCATTAAACACAGAGCATAACCAATTTGACACAATTTCCATGAAAACCCAATTTCAAAAGAATAGCCTCCAAGAAGACCAACTCCACAAGCTTTGTGCATATAAAGTTGTACCACACACCATTCCTCTTTACCAACATTTTTATTCTTGATTGTATGGAGACTCTCATATGCAACGATCAATCGTCCTGGAACAAAAGCACCTTGGAGATAACTTTGTAAACAACATTACATAAGCTAATTGGCATGAACTAGGTAATTGTAATCCGTCCAGCCTTATGTATAGGTTCCGTTTCTGTTTTGATTTTTTTCTCCTATGTTTGGGTTTTCCACCTGTTTTTCCTTCAAACCACCTTAATTGCCCCATATCTTATTGACTTACAAAAATGACCATATTTCCTTGATAATCTAATAAATGATTACCAAATAAAATCCATTTTTGGACACAATCACATGAATATGGGAAAATAAATCACATTAGTATGCAAAGAAATCATGAACCTCATTGTAGCATTTTGGTGGGGACACTAGTAGAAAACAGGGCTTTCGTCCTAGCCGGATCGGAGCAATAGTCCCGGTCGCGTTACGAACCGGGACTAATGTGAGCATTAGTCCCGGTTCGAGCGGCTAGGACGCTGGACGGGGCTCAGCAGGCATCAGTCCCGGTTCGAATGGGACTTTTAGTCCCGGTTGGTGTCTCCAACCGGGACTAAAGGTCTATCTTTAGTCCCGGTTGGAGACACCAACCGGGACTAAAGGGTATTTGGAGACACCAACCGGGACTAAAGGGTATGATACCCTTTAGTCCCGGTTGGTGTCTCCAACCGGGACTAAAGTGTTATGAAAAAGTAAAACGGCTATAACTTTTGCATACGATGTCGAAAAAAAACTTTAATATATCAAAATGTTCAGCACGAGAAACTGGTTTAATTACAAAAGGTCTTTTTCCAGTTTTTTTTGTTTTTTTTCTTTACTTATTTTCTTTTGTTTGTACCTACAGCGAAATATTTAGAGTTTTTGAGCTAAATTTGTGTGAATCACTAGTTTGTGAATAACTTTACTTTGAAAATAGAGTTTTGAGTAATTCTTTTTCCCGCTGTTTAATATTAGTGTGTTTTATCATTATATTCAATTTGGTAATTTTTAGGTTATTTTAAATAAGTGTTTTAATCAAAAACAGATTCTGTTTAGCTCTTTTAGTTTTATAGCTCAAAAAATCAATAAATGCATGAAAAATAGCGAATGAAGTGGGAAAGGGTTGAAAATTGATGATGTGGCTTTTAATGGTGCATGTTGAACGCACAAAAAGTCTGGAGTTGAAATAAGTTTAAAAAAATAAATGTCTTTGTAACAGATGAGTTTTCGTTCGAAACCCAGATACTTCGAAAGAGATTGTCCAGTTTGTACACAAAGTGCATCCAGTTTTTGCCGTAACCATCTCAACTTTTTAACACATGCTATGTGGGTGAAATGATGATACCATGCCAAGTTTCAACCTTTTCAGAGTTCATTTGTAGTACTTTTCAATTTCGGAGTCATTTAGCTCAAAAAAAATCAATAAATGCATGAAAAATAGCGAATGAAGTGGGAAAGAGTTGAAAATTGATGATGTGGCTTTGAATGGTGCATGTTGAACGCACAAAAAGTCTGGAGTTGAAATAAGTTTAAAAAAATGAAATGCCTTTGTAACAGATGAGTTTTCGTGCGAAACCGTGATACTTCGAAAGGGATTGTCCAGTTTGTACACGAAGTGCATACAGTTTTTGCTGTAACCCTCTCAACTTTTTAGCTCATGCTATGTGGGTGAACTGATGATACCATGCCAAGTTTCAAACTTTTCAGAGTTCTTTTGTAGTGCTTTTCAATTTCAGGGTCATTTAGCTCAAAAAATTTAATAAATGCATGAAAAATAGCGAATGAAGTGGGAAAGGGTTGAAAATTTCGATTTACAGATTTAAAGATATTAATTATGCCATATTAAATGAATAAATGGCAAAAAATGAATAAAATAATATTATTACTTATTTTATTTTCATTGAAATTCAATATTATTATGAGAGGGCCGTTTCGGCCCCCGAGCTCAGATGCTCCCCCTCTCATGAAAAAAATCAAAAAAAAATACTAGAAAAATTCAAAAAATTCCAAATGTTTTTTGTGTGGTAGATATTTTATCACGTGAGGTCCGCTCCAAATTTCAGCCTATTTGAACATCTGAGGAGCTCTCGGCAAAAAAGACAAATCGGGGTCTGTAAAAAAGGTTTACTGTTCACTAATTTTTCAGACCCGATTTGTCTTTTTTGCCGAGAGCTCCTCCGATGTTCAAATAGGCTGAAAATTAGAGCGGACCTCACGCGATAAAATATCTACCACACAAAAAAAAATTGGAATTTTTTGAATTGTTTTAGTATTTGTTTTGATTTTTTTCGTCAGCGGGAGCATCTGAGCTCGAGCTCAGGACCGAATTTTCGTATTATTATTACTTATTTTATTTTGAACTTTTTATTATTTTGATTTTTTTTTTTTAGATTTTTTGAGTTTTTTTCCTTTTTTGAAGTTTTTTGGAGTTTTTAAATTAATCATTGTTGTTTGTTAATCATTGTTGTTTATTTTAATAATTGTTTCGAATTCAAAAAATTAAATCATGTGACATCAAGACCTAAGTGTTAATAGGATTGGTAGCTTACTATTGTCAAGAAAACAACAAGTGCGGACTTGGAAACTAGGGGAGATAGAACTCGAAAGTTAAGTGGGCTGGGGTTGGAGTAGTGAGAGGATGGGTGACCGGCTGGGAAGTTAGACGATTTGGAATGAGTGCTCCATGCTGGAGCACTGAGGAGGGATGATTAGAGATTAAATTGTCAAATAATTCAAAGATTTGAGAATCAGGAAAAAAATTTAAAACAAATCAAAAAAATGTCGAAAAAAAATTAAAAAAATCAATTTTTTTTTTCAAAAAAATTTCTTTAATCGGGACTAAAGGTCCTCCAGCCCCCGCTCCAGAAAGCTACCACGCGGAGCCCCTTTAGTCCCGGTTCGTAATCCAACCGGGACTAAAAGCGAAGGCCTTTAGTCCCGATTGTTTTGTCCCGGTTGCAGAACCGGGACTAAAGGCCCTCTGGAACCGGGACTGATGCCCTGTTTTCTACTAGTGGGAGATGATGAAGAAAATAAAAATGCATTGGTATGGTTGGTGGAAATTATGCATAAAAAATGTTGGTGGCATGGGATTTCGAGATTTACACAGTTTCAACCCGGCGATGCTAGCAAAACAGGTATGGAGACTCATTGACAATACAAATTTTATTTGTGCCCAAGTATTGCGTGCAAAATATAATCCTGATGGCGATATACTCAATGCTTGGCCAAAAACTAGCTCTTCTTTCACCTGGCAGAGTCTTGTCTTGGCATACAAACTTTTAAGAGTGGTTATATTTGGCGCATAGGAGATGGAGAGAAAGTAAATATATGGACGGATCCTTGGATACCCTGGAGTCAGAACAGAATGGTGATCTCACAGAGAGGACAAAATATTATATCCACGGTCTCTAAGCTCACTCGCAAAAAAAGGTCTCTGAGCTAATTGATCCTGGCACCGGCGCGTGGGATGTGCAGATAGTCTTTGAGACATTCTGTATCATGGACACCAGAAGGATTTTGCAAATACCACTTAACGTTGGTGCTTTTGATGATTTCATAGCTTGGAACCCGTCTCAGAACGGTATCTTTTCTGTCCACACTGCATATCATCTTGAGTGGAATATCAATTCGGCGGCCAAATCCGCACGGAGAATATAGCAGGGCCATCAGCCTCCAACCCAATCTGGAAGAGACTTTGGGAACTAAAGATTCCGAAGAAAATACAAATCTTTTGCTGTTGTGCACTCCATGGAATCCTTCCTCTAAAATCCATCCTCACAAATCGGCACATAGGGCATGCTTCTCACTGTCCTATTTGCAACCAAGGCCCTGAAGATGTTAGACATCTCATGTTCACGTGCGAGAGGGCATTTATCTTTAGAAAAAACTTGGACTGGAGGATCTGGTACATCATGCACTTGCAACAGATTTGTTTTGCTCGGCCGTGTTGGAATATATTCGTTGACCGGAACTTAAAAACCCCTTTAATCATAGAGAAATATACACAAAAACAAACAAATTTAATGAGTTGTTAACATGGCTACAAAATAATATCATTATGTTAGCAACTTAGCATAATATTGTAGTAGTATCGGACAATTATGTATAGGGTCAAGCTGAGTGCATGTGTGGTAGTAGAAGTTGGGCCTTAGATCCATTCTACTAATTGTGTCATTGTGTGTTCTTTGGTGGTTGGGCTACAAAGCAGTCATAGGTCTATAGTAAAAACGGAAATTCCATATTCACGGAAACGGAAAGTTCCGTTTCCATGCCTGTTCCATCGGAAAACACCGTTCCGGTTTTGTTTCCGTTTCCACATAAAAAATTCCATTTCCACTTCCGTTTTGCCAATTTCCGTTTCCGTTTTCATATTCCCTCTCCGTTTCCATTTTTCATCCGGAAAAGCGGAAAGTTTCCACTCCATTTTCATCCCTAGTGATGGCTGTTGGAGACGGGAGCTCCTAGTCAGCGCTTTAAGCGCTGGCTAGCGCTCCTGGTGCTCGCACAAGGCACGTAGCGGGCCGGCCCAGTCAACCTGCAGAGAAAAACAAACGCGAAAGAAAAAGATGTCATTAATTCGAGAGAACTAAGAATCGAACACTGCACACGCCAAAGTCGACAACTTCGTGACAAGACCACTGGACCAAGCTCAGTTTTGTTGATAACCACTGGGAAATAAACCTACTTGACCCATCTCTAAGTATAAAAAATTAACATATAATAGTAGTATATACCCTAGATAAATTATTTGAATAAAGAAAAGGTAAATTTAAAAACGAATTCAAGAATAAAAAAAAATGTTCATCAATTTGAAAAAAGGTAGTTGAAGTTGGAAAAAACTCATCGAATTTGATAAAAGTTCGTCGTTTGGAAAAAGTGCACTGAATTTGAAAAAATATCATCGATTTCAAAAAACAGTTCATTGAATTTGAAAAAAGTTCATCAGTTTTGAAAACAATACATAGAATCTGAAAAAAAGTTCATCAAATTTGCAAAAAACTTCATTGATTTTGGAGAAAATTATGTAATTTTTTTTTCATTTTAAGAAAAGTTCATTGATTTTGAAAAAGTTCACAAAACTGAAAAAAGTTCATCAATTTTGCAAAAGTTCAAAAAGATGAAAAAAGTTCATCAATTTTCAAAATAAGTTCACCTAATTTTAAAAATTAAGTTCATCCAATTTGAAAAATGTTCATAAATTTTGAAAAAAGTTCATCAATTTTTGAAGAAAAATCATCAATTAGAAAAAAAATTATCGAATTGAAAAAAATCATTGAATTTGAAAACAAAAATTATCAATTAATAAAAATAATTCACCAAAATAAAAAAATGGTTCATTGATTTTGAAAACAAAATTTCATCAAATTTGGAAGAAAAAAACATCATCGATTTGGAAAAACTTCACGCATTTAGGAAAAGTAAAAAAATGAAAATCGATGAAGGAATAAACCAGGAAGAAGAACAAGAAGAAAAAACAGAAAACGAAAATGGAATAATGAAAAATGAAAAAAAGAAAGGAAAAGAAGAAGGAAGGAATAAAAACTTGAAAGAGTGGAAATTCAGCATATCCCGCTCCTTGGCGGAGTGGTTGTACGAAGGAACCTTGATGTAAGGGGTCGCTGGTTCGATTCTCAGCGGGTACGGTCGATTTTTGCGTATACAGTGGAACGGGTCAGCCCAACACGGGGCGCTGCTGGCGCCAGTTTGCAAAATTGCATACTGCAGCGCCAGTTTGCAAAATTGCATACAAACGGGCGCCTGCAGCGCTAAATAGGAAATGCCATCGGAGACTAGTACTTATGGCGGCTGAGGCGTCAGACAACACGTGGCGAGAGGGTGCCGCTAATGGGCCGTCGCCCGGTCTCAATATTAGCGATTCCCGCAAATAGTCCTAATATGTATCGACGAACAGAACTGAGCCCATCTCCTGTATGGTTAAGACCAAACCCAACCACCTGGGGTTTTTGAAGCTAAATGTGGATGTGTCATACTGTCATTTTATGTAGACTCTGGTATGGGTGCTACGACAGCCATCTTACGAGATAGTCGGGGCGGGGACCGGGGGGGGGGGGGGGGCTTTGTTGCTGGCAATGTACCTTCTACTACTTACCGAAAAAGGCTTTCGCCCCGCTTTATATATAAAGCAACGATCAACAACACACAGTACAAACGCACGCCCCCGCAACACACGCAAACACACACCCAAGGCAGGATACATAGGCGCTGAGCGCAACAACACCAACCCTAGCACTACGCGAAGAGGTGAAGCCGCATATGACGAACCGTGGGCTCCAAGGCGGTGCCTTCAGAAAGGAGACGGCACCGTAGCGCCGCCACCGCCCAATCCGACGATCAGAGTTTCCCCTAGAGCCACACGACGGGCAATGCGAGCCGCAACGACGCCTTCAAGAAGGGAACAAGCTTCGCCGCCGCCGGTCCATCCAAATATAGAGCATGTTTTCACCCCGACCACCATTCACCGCCACCGAACGCCACACCCCGGCTACCACGCCGCCCACACGGCCATGGCAACCGGGTAGCACCAAGCCACGGGCTCTGCCCATGAGCCCGCGGACCCACCACCTGGGCCACCACCCCGGCATCCAAGACCTTGACACCACCTCACCCGAGATCCGACGCAACCCCAACCAAAGAAACGAGCGGAAAGGACCCGCCTTTCGCACCCCTGGGCTGCCCCCAGTGCCGAGACCCGATAGGCCGGCCAAAACTAGCCTCCAACACCCCGTCCTGCGACACCAAGCGCGAGACGAGCTCGGTCCAGTAGCCGGGCGCGAGACGAGCATGGTCCTGCTGCCGGGCGCGAGACGAGCTCGGTCCTGCTGCCGGGCGCGAGACGAGCTCGGTCGTGCAGTCGGGCGTTAGACGAGCTCGGTCCTGCTGCCGGGTGCGAGACGAGTGGTGGACCGCAAGTGGGGGAGGGCCAACCCTTCGACGAAGGTTGCGCCCGGATGACGAGAAGAGGGCTCAAAGGTCGAAACGGGCCGCCTACAAACGGCCACCGCAACCGTCCCGCTAAGAGCAGCAGCCACGCCGTGCCACTGCCCAACCCGGCGAGCTCCAAGCATCGAAGCCGCCGGGCACGCACCGCCCCACTACCACGCCGCTACTACCTCCATCGAGCTGCGAAGAGGAAATAGCCGCCCGTGGTCCAGGCCAAACACAGCCCGTGGCACCAGGGAGCGCCGCCTGCAGCACGAACCACGGCACGCCGCCGCCCCAGTCCACCCCACCACCGCCGCCACCACACCGCGACCCCTACCTGCGACAGGGAGAGGCCAGCCGTGGCCAATGCCGCCCACAGCCCCCGCCGACGGACGAGCCGCCGTCGCCGGATCTGGCCCGGGCCACCCCACGCGCCGCCACCTGAAGAAAAGGGCCCACCGCAGCCGCCGCGCGCCGTCCAGGCCCCAGGGCTCCGGTGCGCCGCCGCCAGGCCGCGCCGTCGCCGTCCCGCGCTCCCAGCGCCGCACCGCCGGGCCCGCGGCCACCCGACGCCCCCGCGTCCCTCGCCAGCAAACGGCCACGCCGAGGGAGAGAGACTCCCCGCCGCCACCCACGCCGGCCGGGCTTTTCCCGGCGGCGCGTCGTGGCGGCTGCGGGGGAGGGATGCCGGGAGGAGGGGACGGGAAGGAGGCGGCTAGGGTTACCCCCGAGGTCACTCGCGAGAGCGGCTCGGGGGAGAGGAGAGCTCACCTTCTAATACTTTGCAGCTGATGCAACAACAATGGAGGCCCTAGCTATGAAGGAAGGGCTACATCTTGCGAATTCCTTGGGTGTTACTAGACTTCAAGCTGAATCTGATTCCGGAGGGGTGATCAACTTCTATAAAGGCCAGTTGCAATGATGGGACTCGGCGGAGGCTGTTTATGCATATTGCGTGGATACAACTTTAGAAATTGGAATGGTGGAGTTCACACATTGTCCTAGAAGTTGCGAATAATGTGGCCCATGAGCTAGCTAGTTTTAGCTTCCATAATAATCTCTCTTGTACTTGGGATGATGCCCCCCTAATTGTTTACTTACTTTTCTTGCTAAGGATGTAAACATTGTACCAAGTTAATAAAACTAGCCATGATGCCTTTCTTCCAAAAAAAAATCACTTATCCTTCGCATTCTATACCAACAATTAGGGATGGGAACTGGGTTCCATTTAGTCCCGTTTATATCCACTAATTATCTAGTAGTAGTTCAAAAATTTATTTATTTTTCGAGGAAAATGAACTATGAAGCTAGAAAAAGCTAAATAAATGGGACTTGTGGCTGTCACTTATTTGCCATTTACATCCCAACAATTAATGGGTCTCTCATGTTCGTACCGGTGCACATGTTTGTTTTGAAGAGATAAGAAACTCAACACAAGCATCTTTAAGCCGGTTGCAATGGCATCGATCAGCTAAAGCCAACCTAGTTCGCACCGTCTCCGGACCCAAGCTCTCGCAAAGCATGCCTTCGCAGATAAATTTTAGCCTCTCCACACCATATCGATCCGCGGCGACGAGCAGATGCTGGATCATATCAGCCATGTTGTCGTCGGTAGCATCATCCATGGTGGGCAAGGAGTCTGTGTAGATGAAGTGGAGCATGGCTTGGAAGACGGCGGGCTGCATGTCCTCGACGTGTATACGATCCATGTCCTTCTCCTTCATTGCGCCATAGAGCTCGGCGTTGAACACCGGGGAGCCTGCCGCGAGGATGATCCTGTGAGCCGGGAAGGCCTTCCCTCCGACGACGAAGGTGACGTCTGCCCCGTCGTTGGATTCCAGCAGCTTGGCGAGCCTGCCGGGGAGGTCCGGCGGGGGCACCAGAACCAGATCCCTGGCAGCGACCGGCCGGACCTCGGACACACGGGGCTCCGCGAAAACGATCACGACGAACTCCAGCACGAGGCGGTCGCCATGGACGAACTCCTCGAGCTCGCTCCGTTTCATGAACTTGGGGTGTCCGGGGGCCCATCTGCTGTCTGACCCGCACTCGAAGACCCTTGGCTCTGTCATCCGGTACACGGAGGTGGAGACGCCGGTGGTGGGGTGGACGATCCTGAGGTCGCACGACGCACGCGTGCTGCCGAAGAAGCCGCTGAGCTCGAGGTACGCCGAGACATAGCCGGCCTCGGAGGCTGCCGCGCCGTGCCCGTCGGGGTAGAAGCGCATGCTCCACTTGTAGCCGCCGACGTCGATCGTGCCCGAGCTGACGTAGTTGCTCACGCCGAGCCCCTTGTGCCGGCTGTACCCGGCGATCTCGAACTGGTGCGCGCCCACGGTGCTCATCGACGTCGTCTTCCTCGGCGAGGAGCTCGAGAGGCCCATGGTTTGGTCGGTGGTGCGGCTAATCTGCCTAGATAGAGACGAGACGCCCTGTTGATCGAGCTAATCGTATATATACTCCGATCACACGGGACGTGGATTTTTTAATCTAGGAGCATATGCTTCCTAATGAACAGTAAAATCAAAATAAATAATAAATAAATTTTAAAAATTCTGAATTTTTTTATGGATGTTCATATTAGTGTGGCAAGTGTGCTTGTCAATTTTCATGCCATACGGGACAGCGATGTTTCGTCGGTGAAAAAAACAAAATTAAGTGTAACACTTGGAGGTAACATTTGGCGTTCGACTTGTTTTTGTTGTACAGGTCAAAATGCTTATGTTTTTCACCTGCAGATTTGCATGTACCATTTGGATATGACAAAGAACACATATATATATTTTTTCAATTTTTTTGACATTTGTAAAATTCATTTTCAATACACACGAGCATATACTTCCTAGAGCCAAATTGAATATCCGGATCACGCGTGCCTACAATATATATGAGCACACATACGCTTTGATGAGTACCATACGTTACTCCGGTCGAACATGTCACACCGGACAGTGTCTTGTAGGGGTCGGAGTCTTACGAGAACTTGTGCGCGTGTTTGTACTTCTTTATCTTTACCTAATATAATACTTCCTTCGTTTTTAAATATAAGACCTTTTAGAGATTTCACTATGGACTACATACGGATGTATATAGACATATTTTAAAGTGTAGATTCACTCATTTTGCTCCATATGTAGTCTATAGTGGAATCTCTAAAAAATCTTATATTTAGGAACGGAGGAAGTATATCTTTATCTTTACCGCCCTTCATCCAAATTACTCCTAAAGTTACGAAATATTACCCACCAATGCCATCTATAAGTTTTTTTTAGGGATGCCAACACTTTATTGATCTATGAAAGCATTAAGGGGTATACAAGCTGTCGTCAGAAGCCACAAGTGGCGACCCTAATCAAGAAAAAGGAAGTGTTTGGCAAGATTATGTGCATCACTATTTGATGCTCTTGTTTCAAAAGTAAAAGGACAGCTATTAAAAGAGGAACTCCTCATAGTAATCCCTCTAATCACCTATAAGTGATAAAAAAACGTTTCACACTGAGGAATCTCGGTCTGGCCAGCCCATGTGGGAAACTCCTATACTGCGCTCTACGCGTTACAAGAAGACACAGCTCGTTAGTTTGGCCGGTCCATGTACCGACGACCTGTTTTTTATTTTTGGTTTTTCTTTTCTATCATTGTTATTTTCTACTTTAAATAATTTAAGAATTTAAAAAGTTTCGAATTTTTTAAAGAAAATGAAAATTTTGAAATAAAATGTTTAATAATTCATAAATGTTTGTGGCTTAAAAAATGTTTGTTAATTTAAAAAATCATAAATTTTAAAAAAGAATGCTCGGGATTTTTAAAAAACGTTCATGAGATTATCTAAAAGTTTGTCTATTAAAAAATATTAATGGAATTGAAAAAAAAAATCATGAATTAAAAATATTCATGTCTAAAAGTTTCGTCAATTCAAAAAATATTCATGAATTAAAAAATAACATAAAAATAAAAAAATCATAATTAAAAAATATAGTTTATTGATTCATAAAATATTCGCAGATTCAAACAAGATCATGTAGTTCAAAAAATGTTCATCAATTTCGAAAATTCTTCCACAAAATCCCATAAAATTGTTCATCGATTCTAGAAATGTTCACCGAGTCAAGAAAAATGTTTCGAAAAATGTTTGCAAATAGTATAAAATGTTGAGCCGCCCTACACTGAAACCCAGGAGGAAGAGCCACCGACCACGCCAACAATGCCGAAGGTCCTACACCCACCCCGCTCAGGGCTAACATGGCAAAAATGAACTGCACCTTATTAGTCTAAGCAACACAATTTCAAATGCGGTGAAACATGATACATTCTTCCGGTTCAAACGTAATTGCATGAAACGAGGCCATCATTCAGCAACAAACCGGGGGAGGTGTTTACATAACCATTAGGTACACTGAACATTGCATTATCGCCCAGGCAAGTTAAGTCACCCTCAACAACTGGAAAATGAATGTGGAGCCTATGTTAGCATCTAAAACGTTATCTGTATTAAAACAATTTGATGAGTACTAATGTACTTACGTTACTATGACAAAACTCCTCACTCCAAACCGTATCGACTCTTGTACGGAGTAGTGATCAGAGTCTGACAAGAATTTGTAACTACATGCCAACAAACGAGGTTTGACCCTAGACAAAGACAACACATTTTAAAACAGAGGGGGTATATATAGTGTGGTCTACTTTTGCCCTAAGTCAAATTTATTTGTAGAAGAAAATGTCAATATCCCCATGAGAATATATTTGAATATGGATCTAATGTTATATTTTTTATGTTTTAGGTGTTCAATTCCTTTTCTATACATTTGGTCAGACTGAAACAAGTTTGATTTGGGACAAAACAAAAATGCACTATGCTATCAAAAGAGAGGGCACTTCAACATGCGCCACTATGGCAACACATAATATTCAGGAAAAAAGTATGATGTCCAGCTCAGGTAATCACAGCCTATTGTTAATGATCTCAGAACTCGAGTTACTTCATCACAAAAGAAGAATTCTAGAGTTATCAAGGCAAAATTAAAATGCACCCTAGTAATCTAAACCACACAATTGTTCTACCACCCAAAGGTTGGACAAACTGACAACCATATACGCTGCAGATCTATTGTAGGTGAAACTTGAAAAGACAACATAGTGATACTATCTCCTGGTTCAAATGTAGTTGCACAAAAGACGAAGCAATCATTCAACATAAAACTAGTGGTGTTCTTCGCATATCCATGAGGCCTTGACATCTACCTAGATAATGTTTACACTAACAGTGCACATGCAAGTTAACTCACCCTGAAAGAGCTGGAAACAACCATGCAGCTGCTCTTTACTTGTCAGTTGTCACCGCCACAAAGTCCAGTCACCCGCTGTTAATCGACAAGCCCTGCTGTCGATTCATAAGCACCAGCATAATCACTACCCACAGTAAGTTAACTTGCTCCACTTTATTGGATTCGGAACCTAACTTGAGCCTTCGAATATTAAGCATCCTCCCAGAAATGTAAGTTCAACTGACTCTAACTTGATCGTCCATCTAACTGTAAATTTGTGATAGAAAGCAGAAGTGGCAATCATCGTCAAGACATGGTATATTGGGTTTAGCAGAGTCGGCACTTAACCTCAGGACATGATCTCTTGCATTTGTCAATCGTGCATCCAAAGTAGCGATTTTGCTCACGAGAGATCTCTTCTCATCCTCAATTGTAAGAAGGGCTGCTGCCTCGGTAGTATTTTCTTCATCGTCAATCAAAGCTTCTTTGAAAAATTACAATGCTGTGATAAGGATAGAACATGGTTTTTCTTTGTCCACAGGAACATCAGCTTCTGAACCATCCTGTCAAAAAGAAAAAGAAAAATATGAGTGTACATTTATGTAAGGCTATAGATTCTAATGATACAGATCAACCTTTTATCTTTAACACAAGCAACAAAACTAAAATGCTGCACAGAAGTAGTTACCAATTATTATGGAGTCTTTTTAGTGTACAAAATTTAAAAACACAAATATCAGCAGTGCCCTGTGCTTAATCTGCACAAAACCTCATGGTAAAAAATGAAAATAGAGCAATCGTGATAACAAATCAGGCATGTCATGTATCGGAAACTAAGTGTTTGATAACAGCTTTAACAAGACTATGTAATCCAGTGCTCTAAGGTAACATAACATCAGGCAAAATCTGGACTCCAAACCAACGGTAGGAACAAATTTCACCATAATCATCCCACATAAGCATGCGCTCACCTTGATATATACTAAAGAAGAAGGCCATGGCATGACATAGGGATGGGCACGATAATGCCTCTTATATGGGCCCTCAAAGATCTGATGCAGCTCTGCAGTTTCCAGGCAAAATGATAGGAACCACTCTGGAGAATTACTACGGTTGCGAAATCCAGCAGGCTCATGAAAGTCAACTAACAGGTACAAAAAGCCATCAATAATGGAAATAGTTCTTACTTTGGCATGAATTACCATTGAACACTTAATAAACTCAACAATCATGCTCAATGGAAACAACTTGTCGAGCATCCATCTCTCCACGCCATCACTATCTTTTCCCCACAACCAAACAGAGAGATCCCCGTCATAGATACCCTCACAATCCAAGTGCATGATACAAAGGTTTCTGTACTTGGTCTGGCCAAGCTCGAATGTAGCAATGAACATCCTATTTTCTTTCAAGGGCGGCGGCACATTCATTCGGTAGAACCGAGATGTCTAAGTATTGAGCACGAGCATAGCGTCTCCCTTCAGAAACATCCAGTAGATGAATCCATCAACCACCTTACCAGGGTTAGAGTTTTTGGCATCCTTGGGCACCAGGGTCCTTGTTTCCACCCAAGGGAAAATTTGCCACTCCAGGAGTCCAGGACTGTGGGCCGTCCCAATTGCTGAAATCCCAACTTTAAATGTATTCTAGCGATTTCTATGTTTTTGAGGTTGACCCTTCCTTTTCATACTTTTCTAATTTTTTGCTACACATATATATTTTATTTGATTCTCAACAAAATAGTCATTATTGTTTTTCTACAAGGTATTTGTTTATTATTATTTTTATGTAACATAAAATGTTCAACGCAATTTCTTTTTCCACCAAGCTTATCAATTTTATTCGTAAGACATTTGTTTATCACACCAAAAAAGAATCCATGCACTTTGATTGATTCTCACTGGTCCTCCTCTTCTCTACGTTAGATACATATCCGCATAAATAACAAACGTGCTTTTTTTTTCTTGTTTCAGCAGTTTTTATCGGTGGCGGGGGTCTCCCTGCCTGTGGCAATGATTAGGGGGACATGGTTGTTCGAGTGGGGGGAGCTCTCAGAAATGGCGACTATTTTTCATGAAGAAATGGCGAGCTAGGGGTTGGGGAAGGGCAGGTTCGCCAGGCTCGGATGAGCGACCAGTACTGTGGGTTGGCCCAGTTGCTAGTCTTTATTAGTCAGGCTCAACAACGACGAGTTTTTGTGTAGTTAACTTATTTAAGGTGTTGCCTAGCCGATGTGGTTACCTTCAGTGATTGGCTACGGCATCCAGGATGAAAATCCATGTCCTATCCGTCTTCGGTTGGACTTGGCGACGATAGCGCAAGGGGGTTTATCCCTTTGTGAGGCGTTGTTGCGGAAGAAGTTGACTTAGTCATAGATGTTTTATTCATAATTTGTAATGGTTCTGTCATAGTTGTCTATGTTCTGTACTCCTCTTATTGATGACTTTTGTCTTGTTGCCTTACATCAACTTTAATATAAAAAAGGGGATGTGTGTGTCGCAAGATACAGAGGCCGAGGGGTTTCAACTTCCTTTTCGAAGAAAAAAAAACGTCCAACCTATGTTAACATGGATGTAGAAATAGTTTGTGCCAGGATGAAATCTAGATTCGCAAGAAAGAGTTGCAAGTATGAATTTGTCATTTTCCAGTTAATTATATGCACATGAAAGAGTATCATTTAAGCCCAAGCCACTTTGCCTTCAGAAAAAAAAATGTTTTTCTTAGAACATGAGGATCAAACCACCGGCCTCATCGCTTGATGCACATAATCATTTAAAAAAATGATATCAAACTCAGGTCATCACAGGCTCATAGCCTCCTGTAAATGTTAGAATTCTAAAGTTGCAACGTGAAATCAAACTGCATGCACCTTAAAGTTGGAGACCCATAGACTCTCCAAAGCTATATTCTTTTTCAAAGACTGAAATTCATTGATTCCGACCTTTGTTCAAAATCACAAATGCAGCCCCCATCGTTCAGTACGAATAGACATCAAAGTGCAATAAAAAGAAAAGAAAAAACTACAAAAGTATGGAAGAAAAGGTTGTTAGGAACCAACCACTAATCCCATCCTTTGCTAGAGAAAACCAGTTCACCCAGCAATATCTTTACAATTTATAGTGTCAACTGTACATAGAGCATCTCTGTTCTGCAGAACTAAAATTGAATTGCAATTAAATTAAATAAACTCCATCTAAAAACTATCATTGTGTATTTGAATTCTGTTGAACATATAGTTTGCCTGTATATCTGTATATCCTGACCCACCTCCTAGTCTTTGGATAGTTGAGGTTGAGGCCCACATTGTACTCTATATATACGTGCACCTGCACCCGATCAATACTATCGTGACTTGCATTGCCAAAACCCTCTTCTACATGGTATCATACCTCTCGATCCTACCCTAACCCTAAGCTGCCGCCGCCGCCGCCGCGATCCTCCTCGCAGTCGCCGCCGCTGCCGCTTCCCATCGCCACCACACCACGCCGCCGCCGCGTCTCTCCCCGCCCGCCGCCGCCGCCGCCCCGTGTCGTGTCGCCCTCCTCTACCGCTTCTGCCCCCTCTCACCCTCAGCCGCCGCCACCGCCGTGATCTCTCGCAGCCGTCGTCGCAGCCCACACCACCTATCCGCTCCCCGTCGCGCCTCCTCACCGCCGCCGCCGCCATGACCTCTCTGAGCTCCGCCAGAACCAACAGCTCCAACCCGTTCGCCGGCCATGCACCCACCGCCGAAGCCATACGCGATCTCAACATCGAAGGTCGTGTTCCCATCCGTCTCGACTCCTCCACCTCCTCGTACTACGCGTGGAAGACCTACTTCAGCCTCGTCTTCCGCGAGTACTACCTCACCGAGCACATTGACGGCTCCATCGACAGCAAGTACATGCAGGGCGACCCGGAGTGGTCCGCCATCGAGGCTACTCTCATCCTGTGGTTCTACCAAACCGTCTCGAAGGACATCTTCCACACGGTTGTCGCCGAGGGTGATGATGCTTGCACCGTGTGGACCAAGATCAACGCGCTCTTCACCGACAACAAACTTCAGCGTCTTGTTTTCTTGCAGCAAGAGTTTTTCGGGTGCCATCAGGATGACTCCACCATCGATGACTACTGCATGCGGCTCAAGATGCTCGCCGACGAGCTTCGCGACATCGGCGCCAAAGTCTCCGACGAGACCATGCTGAGCACCCTCACCGCCGGCCTCAATGAGGACTTTGGTAACGCCGCTTCTAACCTCACCCTGATGCCGTAGCCCACCTTCCCGACCGTCGTCGCGTACCTGAAGCTCGAGAAGCGCAGGATGAAGAAGGTGAAGCAGCGGGTCCAACACACCGCCCTAACCGCTGGCACCACACGCGGCGGCCCCACCCCTCCGGCGTCGGCGCCACCCTAGCCGCGGCCTCCGCCGCCACACGGGTATTATCCGCTCCCTCCCACGCCTCCCGCGTCCCCCGCGCCTCCCCAACAGCAGCAGCAAGGTGGGGGCCGGCGCAACCGGCGCGGTGGGGGCGGCCGCCGCCAGCAGCAGCAGCAACAGGGGTCCAGGGGGGTGCCGCGCCTCCCGCAGCCGTCCCCTCCATGGACCGCGGGCCAGAACCCTTGGACGGGCGTCGTGCATGCCTACCACATGCCCGTCCCAAGGGCCCCCGCGCCAGGTCTCCTCGGCCCCCACCCTGCAGGCCACCAGGCCTTCTTCGGCGCGCCCACCCAGCCGGCTGGCGCCGGCTACGCTGCTCCGTTCGCCCCGGCGCAGCCCTACGGGGCCCTCCCGCCGCCGCAGGTTCCGCCGCCATGGGACCCCTCCCTCCTCGCTGCCTTGCACGCTGCCCCGTCACCGGGTAACTATGGCGGTGGAGGCGACTGGTACATGGGCCCGGGTGCCACCGCGCACATGATAGCTCATCCCGGTAACCTCACCTCCTGCACTCCCGTCAATACACCCACTCGTATCACCGTAGGCAATGGTTCCTCCTTACCTATCACTCATGTCGGTAGCACGTACTTTCCTTCCAACTCCACACCCATCACTATGTCTAATGTTCTCGTTTCACCTGAATTAGTTTCCAACCTTGTTTCCGTTCGTTGTCTTGCTCGTGAAAATCCTCTTACCGTTGAATTTGACGCTGTTGGTTTTTCTATGAAGGACGCCCGTACCCGGATGGTACTTCACCGCTGTGACAGTCCCGAAGAGCTCTATCCCGTGCACGCCAGCGCCTCCACCTCCACTCCCGTCGCTCTTGCTGCCGGCGTCGACCTATGGCATGCTCGCTTGGGCCACCCCAACCCCACCGTTTTACGTCAAATCCTTAGGAGTTTTTCTTTTTCATGTAATAAGCTTGACGATCATACTTGTGAGGCTTGTCGTCTAGGCAAGCACGTTCGTCTTCCCTTTAGCACGTCAACAACTATTTCTTCCTTTCCGTTACAGTTACTTCATAGTGATGTTTGGACATCTCCCGTTGCAAGTAATACGGGCTATCAATACTATTTGGTGATTTTAGATGATTACTCTCATTATGTGTGAACTTTTCCTCTTCGTCGCAAGTCCGATGCTCTAGCCACACTCACATCCTTTTATTCCTATGTCACCACACAGTTCCGTCGCCCCATTCTTGCACTCCAAACCGATAACGGCAAAGAGTTTGATAATGCTACTGTTCGCGCTCTCCTTGCTTCTCACGGCACCGTCTTCTGCCTAACCTGCCCCTACACCTCCCAGCAGAACGGCCGCGCTGAGCGCATCCTCCGCACTCTTAATGGCTGCGTTCGTACGTTACTCTTTCACCCTAACGTACCTCCCAGGTTCTGGCATGATGCTCTCGCCACCGCCACCCTCCTCGTTAACATCCGTCCGTGTCGTCCTCGTTGGAACTACACTCCTCACCACCTTCTCTTCGGTGCGCCTCTGTCTTATGACGGCCTTCGCATCTTCGGGTGTCTTTGCTATCCTAGCACCGCGTCCACCACCCCTCACAAACTCGCCCCACGATCACTTCCGTGCATCTTCCTCGGCTACCCTTCCAACACCAAAGGTTACCGGTGCTATGATCCTGTCACTCACCACGTGTACACTTTGAGGCACGTGTATTTTGTCGAGACGGTGTTCCCTTTCTTTCAGGTACCTCCGTCAGCGGCACCCTTGCCGTCACCCGACGCCCCCCCCCCCCCCCCCCGTTGGCGCGACTCCGGCTCCCGGGCGCGGCTCCCTGCCGCCGCACCCGCCAGGCGACTCCTACCGTCGCCCACTGCTTCCGGGCCTGCGACTCCCTCCCTCGAGGTCGAGTCCGACCAGGCGTCCCACGCAGCCGCCCCCACTAGTGCCGCCACTTGTCCCGCTGGCTCGGCTGCCAGCAACCCCACGACGGGCTCGACCTCATCATCGCCCGTCGCCACACCCGTTCTGACAGCGGCTCCGCCTCCTGGCGTGACGACCCGCGCTCGCGCTGGCGTGCATCGGCCGAGCATGCGCTATCCCTCGGATGAGTATGCGTGCACGGCCTCGACATCGACACCATCACCCATCCCCTCCTCTGCCCGCGAGGCCCTTCGGGACCCTCATTGGCTCGCGGCGATGCAGGAGGAGTTCGATGCTTTACAGCGCAACCGCACGTGGCATCTTGTTCCGCGACCCCCTCATGCCAACGTCATCACCGGCAAATGGGTGTTCCGCCACAAGACTCGCCCCGATGGTTCTCTCGAGCGCTATAAAGCTCGGTGGGTCGTTCGTGGTTTCCGGCAATGTGCCGACGTGGACTTCACTGACACGTTTGCCCCGGTGGTCAAACCGGGCACGATCCGCACGGTGCTTCAGCTGGCGGTCTCTCGAGCATGGCTTGTTCATCAGTTGGATGTCTCCAACGCTTTTCTGCACGGTCATCTTACCGAGCAGGTGTTCAGTCAGCAGCCTACTGGTTTTGTCGACGCCGATCATCCCGATCACGTGTGTCTGCTTTCTCGCTCCCTTTATGGGTTGAAGCAGGCGCCCCGGGCGTGGTACCAGCGGATTGCCGCCTTTCTGCAGTCACTTGGATTCCGGTCCACCGGCTCTGATGCTTCCCTCTGCTACTATACGTTGATGACATCATCCTGACGGCATCCACTCCTGAGCTCCTCCAGCGGATCACCGCTCGTCTTCGCGATGAGTTTGCCCTCAAGGATTTGGGGCCTCTAAGTTACTTCCTCGGCATTGAGGTAGTATGGCGGCCTGACGGTTTCTTCTTGCATCAGCAGCGATATGCTCACGAGCTTCTTGAGCACGCCGGCATGCTTAACTGCAAGCCCGCGCCCACACCCGTCGACACGAAGGCCAAGGTCTCTGCCATGGAGGGTTCTCCAGCGTCCGATGTTGCATTCTACCGCTCTATTGTTGGTGCCTTGCAGTACTTGACCTTGACGCGACCGGACTTGCAGTACGTTGTACAGCAGGTGTGCCTTCACATGCACTCTCCGCGCGACTCTCATTGGACTTTGGTGAAGCGTATCCTTCGTTACATATGCGGCACCATGTCCTTGGGACTCACCCTGACGGCCTCCGCCTCCACCGACCTTGTTGCCTACTCGGATGCGGACTGGGCAAGATGCCCTGACACACGGCGTTCTACGTCCGGCTACTGTGTCTACCTTGGGTCCTCGCTGATCTCTTGGTTGTCCAAGCGACAGCCCATGGTCCCCCGCTCGAGCGCCGAGGCTGAGTATCGGGCCGTGGCTAATGCCGTTGCCGAGTGCTCCTGGCTTCGACAGCTGCTTCAGGAGCTGCTTTGTGATGTTCACAAGGCCACGCTTGTCTACTGTGACAACGTCAGTGCTGTTTACCTCTCCGCCAATCCGGTGCATCATCGTCGTACGAAGCATATTGAGCTCGACATTCACTTCGTTCGCGAGCAGGTGGCTCTTGGACGCATTCGAGTTCTACATGTTCTGACGACGCAACAGTTTGCCGATGTGATGACCAAGGGATTGCCTACTCCCACCTTTGAGGAGTTCAGGTCCAGTCTCTGCGTCTCCGGCGACGCTTCGACTGCGGGGGGTGTTGAACATATAGTTTGCATGCATGTATATCTGTATATCCTGGCCCACCTCCTAGTCTTTGTATAGTTGAGGTAGAGGCCCATATTGTACTCTATATATACGTGCACCTGCACCCGATCAATACTATCGTGAGTTGCATTGCCAAAACCCTCTTCTACAAATTCAGATTCAAAAGGCTGAATCTGCATTAGTTACCGCTCCCTAAAACCACGACACTTATTTTGGATCGGAGTGAGTGGTTTTAGATCAAATTTGAACTAAAATCACGGCACTTATTTTGGATGGGAGGGAGTATTATTTTGCCACATTTCCTGCTGAACCAGAAAAACCCAAGTCCTCTCCTTTGAACGGTCATGCACTCCCGTCACCCTTTCACCGTCATTGTAATGCTACGTGTGCAGGCCTACCACAATTGAGCAAGCATCCCCTGTGTTGGCGCATCTCTAGGTTTACAAGGCAACTTCAGTAACTATCTATTGTTCATTCGAATATCGACGGTCCCCGCAATCCAAAAAAAAATCTAATATTAACGGAGTTGAGTAGTTCGTGAATCTAGAATTTCTCCGGAGAATGCTAGTAGGTGGTGAAGAGGTTGATGTCAAGAGACTAATTAAGTAAGGTTCTAGAACAGGAACAGGTAAATTCAAGAATGAAGTAATTTTAATTGCCGAATCGCATCATAGGAACTTGGTTTTCAACTTACCGGATGACAAAGTATGTTGTTAATTTGGTAAGTTGTGACGTGGCGAGGAACAGAAAAACATTCAGTCTGCACGCGAACAGGGTAAGAAACATCTAGCTTGTCCTTTGGTCGTACATTTGCGTTAGGTCTGACCATGCAACAACTAGAATTACTACCGAGATCCAACCACGCCGGAGCTGGTTAATTTGATCTGCTTAATGTTTTAGCAGTCACTAGTATGTCTAGTCAGCAGTGACGGTGGCATCCCAACTCCGACGTGGACAGCTGAAATGTAAACTCCAAATCTCCACCAATACACTCTCAGCACCCAAACCAACCTGCTAGAATTCCAAAGAACTTGCATTATTCAGTCATCTGCTTCTTCCACGGACGAAAATGCCTGGATGCTGCCTGCGCTTCATCTTCGTCAAAGCTTTTCTTGTTCTGCTTGTAGACCAAGGCTCATTGGGTGCAAGTATATATACACTTACTCAGTTACTCCCATTTTGCAGACTAGTTTTGTACCAAGATTTTTGTGGCCTGGCTCATCGATGGATTGGCTGGCTCTTGCCTGCCGTGCCGCGGTGCTGATCCTTCTGTTCCTGCCGTTCGGTGCGTCCGACGACCGGCTTGTCCCCGGTAAGCCGCTCTCTCCCGGCGAAACCATCGTCTCCGATGGCGGTGCTTTCGCCTTGGGCTTCTTCTCCCCAAACAACTCCACGAGTACTCCGGCCAAGTTGTACCTTGGCATATGGTACAACGACATCCCAGAGCTCACCGTGGTGTGGGTCGCCAACCGAGAAACCCCGGCCATCAACATCACTTCCTCTTCACCGGCGCTCTCACTCACCAACACCTCAAATCTCATTCTCTCTAGTGGCAATGGCAGCGGCCATGTCCTCTGGACAACGACAAATGCGGCCACTGCCTTAGGATCGTCTACTCCTGTGGTGGTGCTTCTGAACACCGGCAACCTCGTTATCCGGTCGTCAAACGGCACCATATTGTGGCAGAGCTTCGACAACCATACAGACACATTCCTCCCTGGCATGAAGCTCGGGCTCAAGTACAACACGCGTGATGCCGGTGAGCGCCTTGTATCATGGAAGGGGCCCATCGACCCCTCCCCAGGCCGCTTCTCTTATGGCGGCGACCCCAACACGTTCCTCCAGATATTCCTCTGGGATGGAGCACGCCCGGTGATCCGCGGTGCCCCATGGACAGGGTACCTTGTGATGAGCGAGCGCCGGTACCAACAGGCGAACGCCAGCACGGAGGTCATCATCTACTGGGCCATCGTCGACAATGACAAGGAGATCTACCTCACATATAGCCTCTCCGATGGGGCCCCGCACACTAGGTATGAGCTGACCTACTCCGGCGAGTGCCAAATCCAGAGCTGGAACAATAGGTTGTTGGCATGGGAAGTCCTCATGAAGTGGCCCTCCATCGAATGCAGCCTATATGGCTATTGCGGTCCATACGGCTACTGCGATATGACGGTAGCACCCGTCCCAACATGCAATTGCCTCGACGGCTTCGAGCCAGCTAGCATGGAGGAGTGGACCAGTGGCAGGTTCTCCATGGGATGCCGGCGGAAGGAGCCGTTGGGCGTGTGCGGTGACGGTTTCTTGGCCTTGCCGGGGATGAAGCCGCCTGACAAGTACACACTCGTGGGCAGGGGCAAGAGTACATTTGAGGAGTGCGCGGCAGAATGCAACCGGAACTGCTCCTGCGTGGCATACGCGCACGTTAACCTAAGCAGTGGCAGATCTGGAGAAAACGTGACAAGGTGCTTGGTTTGGGGCGGGGAGTTGATTGACACGGGGAAGCTTGGCCCAGTAACTGGCAGCAACACGCTCTATCTCCGAATTGCCGGCCTAGAGGTGGCAGATGGTACCGATTCTATTTCTCTCCCCGTTCTAAGTTTCAAAAGAAGATCTCTCCCTTTGTTAGTTAGTTTGTGAATAACTTATGCTGTTTCCCATGTTTATGCTATGCATGTATTGCAACAGGTAAAAGGACTAAGAGCAATACAGTGGGGATTGGCCTGCCAGTTTTAGCAACTTTTCTGGTGCTCCTATGCATAGCCTTGGCATGGTTAAAATTTAAAGGTGCGTTTAGCACCCCCACCCCACCCCTCTCTCTCTCAAAAATGAGATATTCCATCGAGCTTGCAATTCATAATTTACTGCCGTAGTGTACCCTTGGACTCGTATAAGGGTTATTTCTTCTATTTTACATGTCCCAAGATTTCAAGATTTTTTTCCCTTTAGACACGTAAAATAGAGCAAATAACACTTCTATGAGTTCAGCTTACTTTAACCAAACCATGTTATCACAATGGACAATCTACTACCCAATAATACTCGGTCCACATGCTAGCCATACTTGATATCGCCTGGCTTCATAAAACAAGAGCGATGACGTGTTACCGTGCTATGAATTTGAGGTCTCGAGGATATAGGTGAGCCTGATTGAGTGGACAATGCACTATGGGGTGAGAAGGGATTCTAGGGGGAAACGTGCCATTTTCCAACACGTTACTTTATCTTATATGTTAATTCCTCGCCACATTGTCAGGTTTGTCATTTTCCACAGCGACAGAAGTGCCTCATGAGTTATGTTTGTTTTGTTTTTGTAAGTTCATAAGTGGTGTATTAGGCAAACACCAACGGTTTCAAGGGTGAAAAAGAGCATTTCATTATTATTTATATTTCATGATATACTCATCAAAAAAATTAATTATTACAATATTGTGGAAGCAGGTAAGATCGAAAAGTGGAGAAAACACAAAAAAATATCATTGGATGGCATGACTGCCTCTTATGAACCTGATGAAGGGAACCCTCACCACGATCGTGAATTTCCATTTGTAAGATTTGAGGAAATTGCCATAGCAACTCACAACTTCTCTGAAACATGTAAGATTGGACATGGAGGCTTTGGCAAAGTTTACAAGGTAACACGTTCAATAATTTTCTATATCATTCATTGTAATATCGACATAATTGAGTGGTTCATGAATCTAGGTTTTACCTTCAAATTCTCTAGGGAATGTTAGGTGGTCAAGAAGTTGCTATCAAAAGGCTTAGTAAGGATTCTCAACAAGGAACAAAGGAATTCAGGAATGAAGTAATTCTAATTGCCAAATTGCAACATAGGAATCTGGTTCAACTCCTCGGGTGTTGTGCGGACAAAGATGAAAAATTGTTGATTTATGAGTATATGCCTAACAAGAGCTTGGATGCTACCCTTTTTGGTACATATTCTAGGAACACACCATCATATCTATAACAATGCAAAATCATTTTTTGCTTACATTCCTTCTATTTACAGATGACTCAAGAAAATTGTTACTAGATTGGTCGACACGGTTTAATACAATCAAAGGGATTGCCCGGGGACTTCTTTATCTTCACCAGGATTCAAGATTGACAATAATTCACAGAGACCTGAAAGCTGGAAATGTTTTGCTAGATGCAGAGATGAAACCAAAGATAGCTGATTTTGGTATGGCGAGGATCTTTGGTGATAACCAACAAAATGCAAATACTCAACGCGTTGTTGGTACCTAGTGAGTATCCATTAAAAAAATCATATTAACTTCTCAAAAAAAACTCTCAATTTAGTAACTCTTGCAACTGAAATGATCAAGCAGTGGCTACATGGCTCCTGAGTATGCAATGGAAGGCCTCTTCTCTACCAAGTCTGATGTATATAGCTTCGGTGTGTTGCTATTAGAGGTTGTAACTGGTATTAGAAGAAACTCCAATAGTGAAACCATGGGTTTTCCTAGCCTCATAATCTATGTGAGTACACAGAAGACTTCTCACAAGTTCCATTTTGAAAAGTGGATCTAGTTTTTGAAAATATTTTTTATTTTGACTAACTATATAAAAGAAAAAATAATATGATCATCTTGGTTGTTTCAGTCATGGAATATGTGGAAAGAAGGTCGGGCACAGGAGTTGCCGGACTCATCCATCATGGATGCTTGTTCACTAGATGAAGTTGTGCTTTGCATCCATCTAGCACTCTTGTGTGTCGAGGAGAACCCAGATGACAGGCCACTTATGTCATATGTTGTGTTCGTCCTAGAGAATGGAAGCACCACACTTCCGAACCCCAATCGTCCGGCCTACTTCGCGCGACGAAGAATTGGAATGGAGCAAATCAGAGAAGATATTCAGACTTCTGCAAACAGTTTTACTCTTACCGAAATAGAGGGACGTTGAAATAACAATTCTTTTGTTTCCATAGATGTATCGAGCATTGCCGAAAGAATGTATGCCTCAATAAAATGGCCATGCATTGTGTGTTGTTCAGAAGTCATTCTCTTTGAATGGGTTTTTAATTCCGTTTTGGGCCTGATAGCAGTCTCATTAAAAATAGTAATTAAGATACTTGAAACAAAAAAAATCAGTACTTACTGGACACCAGTGATTAGGTGGCGTTGTTCTCCTCTGTCACTCTTACAATGGATTTTGTGCTTAGTTGCTAAAGAAATGACAGGACAGTCAGACAAAGCACATTTACTGAGGTGAAGTGTGCATGCGTTCATACGCAGCTTTGAAGCCTAAACTGCAGGTGATCTCAATGGCTGTGTGGTGGATTTCAGTTCAATCGGAGCGACTGTGCAAGGTGATCTAGTCAGGTTCAGACTCTAAATGATTTCAAAAAGAAAACATAGCAAATTGTTCTCATTATGTTCCTTTTATAGGAAGCGCGTTGAGCCAACTCTTGGATTTCCTCATAAATTTCTCTAGATAGTCGAATTACCTCTTAAACTCAAGGTGTTTATATGGTTGGCACCGAGATCTGATAAATAGTATTCTAACCAATGACATGTTATGGAGTTATCTCCGGAAAGGTGACAAGAGTTGCTATATTGATCATCTCTTCCTGAAATGTTTTATAGGTAAAGCTGATTTGCAATATTTTAAAATGTGCCTTAAATCTAGTACGCAGTACTTCATCATTTTTCTTTCTTTCAAGAAATGGCCAAGATCATGCATGGTGTGCCCTTGTGCATATTGATATCTCAACACATGAAAACAAAAATACAACCTGGACATATTGCAAGTATGAGAGATCAGACTGTAGGCGTCGAGAAGATGCCATGTCAAGATATGGCAACAGGCAAGGAGACACACCATGAACGGCGCAACATGAGCTACACAGGAGCCCACCGCGACCGAAAGAAAGGCTGGAACAGAATCTAAGATAATGATTCATGATAAATCATATCAACTAACAGAGCTCACCCAATGATCAGTATGAAGAATTGACCTTTATTGATATGCTACCAGCAATCTAGGTTGCCAGTCAGGATATACATCCGATGCCGCTCCTCAATGGGGGAGAAGACCAGATAACAACACAACACATACCGACCGATGGATGTTGGCCTTCCTCTGGACTGTGTTGCCTTCCTATCATGGTATACACACACACAGTCCCTCTAAGCAAGGCCGGTATAATGGAAGGCTCAGTTGCTGAGCCTATCCCATGTATAGATGTACCAGGAGGATGTACCAGCTACAACCATCCTGCCAATGTACAAGATCTACTGCCTACAGTATACTCTCTCTGCATTCCAGTCAGCCGGAAGTCCGGAACAGAGCATGTGCCGGGGGGAATGGAATCTGCGGTTACCCAATGGAAGACTCCCGCTGAAGGTGGGCCTACTGATCCAGGCTCCGGTTCCTTCATCAATGCGAATGTGCATTGTGTGGAGTCATTGCAATTTCGACACCTAAGAGGCGGACTAAGTCTAAGTGGCCCATGTTTCAGTCATGGTAGCGTCAACGCCAGATGCGAGCCAAAAATTATAAACAGTTGTTTGGGTATTCGCTTCCATCAAGTTATCTGGGAATGTCAATTCATCACCAAAAATTAACCAACAAAGATTGGAAGTTAATAGAGTATCGATTTGAGAAGACACTAAGTTTGAAGGGCAAGCTTATGTCATATGGGGTCGGCTAATTCTGATAAATTGTGTGCTTACAAGTACGCTGATGTTCCTATTGTCCTCCTTTGAATTACCTATGGGGGTACAGAAAATGTTGGATTTTTATTGATCATGTTTTCTTCGGCAAAAAGATGAGACTAAATCCAAGTAGATGTTTGCCAAGTGGGATTTAATTTGTCCAAGGAACAAGGAGGTTTAGGGGTTGAAAACTTTAAGGTAAAGAAGTGTATACTCAATAAATGGCTATACATGCTAGCAGTAGAAGAGGAGGGTGTGTAGATAGAGTCGTTGCGTAACAAGTATTTGCAATCGAAGACCCTCGCACAAGTAACGGTGCAGCCAGACGATTCACCTTTCTGGAAGGGGCTTATGCGAACAAAGGTTCCCGTTTTCAATAGGATCAAATACATTGTAGGGAACAATAATACTACAAGGTTTTGGGAAGATACACCGCTAGTGGAGTCGCCACTGGCCATACAATACCTAACCCTCTACAGTATTGCACAGCGTAAAGACGCTTTCATAAGTACAATACTATGATCGGTTCCTTTAAGCTTTCACTTCAGGAGATCCCTGGTGAGGGAAGGATGAGATAGATGGCTAAATGTTGTGCGCATATTGATGGATGTTAACCTTTCTGATGAGCCAGATATGCTACGCTGGAAAATTTCAGTGTCAAGAGTATTTTCAGTGAAATATATGTATATAGATTTGATAAACATTTGTCCAATCCCAAAGTCGCTGCACATTTTAAAAATTAAGATGTGTTTAAAGATAAAGGTCTTTACGTGGTTTGTTCACAAGAAAGTGATCTTGACTAAGGACAACTTTGCGAAGCCAAGCTGGGAAGGTAGTAATAGTGTTGTTTCTGTATCAAGATGAGTCCACATCTAACAACTTTTTCTCAAATTCCCACTAGCCAAGTTACTGTGGCGTACATTGCATGTGGCCTTTAACATAAGGCCCCTAATAGCATTACCACTTTATTTGGTACATGGCTAAATGGGGTAGCGCCTAAAATACCGGCGCATATTCGAGTTATAGGTGCATTACTTTGTGCTACATGGAACTGTCAGAATGACATTATTTTTTACACACAAAACATCACAATTTTTTTGCAGCTCATCTACAAGGCAAATGGTTGGATCCGTATGTGGTCATAACTCAGCCGTGCGGATGTAAGGAGCAAGTGTATTATTGGTCCAACCGTTTGAAGACGGTAGCACGGAATACTTACAACATATTTGAATGGCGGTTCAACAATAAGATAGGTGTTTAATCATCTTGTCCTATGTTTACATGTTGTGGCAATGTTTATTTTATTTCAGCTCGATTTGTGAACTTGTATCGAACAACATATATACATGGTGGCTAGGCTGGGGATAATCCCCCTTTACAAAACACTGAAGCGCAACGTTCCATCTTTGGTCGCTGCCCCTGGCTGGCTTCCTCCAGCGCAAGGCTGGGTCAAGCTGAATTCACACGGCTCGTACGTCTTGCGACGCTAGGGCCAGTATGATCTTAAGGTCTATAATATTTTTCGGCATGTAGGAAGTTACACTCTTGTGGTGATGCTCTAGAGGCAGAAGTGTGAGCATGTATGGATGGCCTTTATGTTGCTATACAGAGAAGTAATCTTGAAGGCCATGGACAGGGGTGCGTGGAAGCCTCCTATCCATGTGCTAGAACCATGAGTTGGTCGCGAGATCTTATGGGTTTCATCTCTAGCCTATCCCAACTTATTTGGGACTAAAGACTTTGTCTTTTGTTGTTGTTTATGTAGGAAATTATACTCTTGTGGTGATGCCTTAGAGGCAGAACTATGAACATGTATGGAGGGCCTTTATGATACTGTAAAGAGAAATGATCTACCTATCAGCATCGACATGGACTCAACCATGACGGTATCAATGATCTAGAGCAATGAAGGAGATAGATCAGTATATCCCTGCATAGT
Organism: Elymus sibiricus; assembly: GCA_039707655.1. Classification (NCBI taxonomy): domain Eukaryota; kingdom Viridiplantae; phylum Streptophyta; class Magnoliopsida; order Poales; family Poaceae; genus Elymus; species Elymus sibiricus. Next base: position 39,250,557 of record CM077665.1, on the reverse strand, counting down.
TAATGAGATTAATAAGTATCTAAGGAGTCTTTGTAATAAATCTTGTATTACTCATGTCTCTCGTACTCAAATAGAGCTAGTGATCGTTTAGCTAATTTTCTATTAGAACTGATGAGGGTAGGATTATGACGTGGATTGGATATGGACCGCCAGAAGTCCTAGAGATAGTCTCGGATGATTGGAAGGACATTTTTTTTGATAAAGGGTGGATTTTATTGATTCAAAATGGAGCATCAAGAAGATACAAACACAATGAACACACACCCGGCCTCTGCATAGCTAGGATGTACACAACCAACACCAACACACGCAGAGAAAAACACGCATGCAAATAGCAAAGTGATACAAGACCAAAGCTATGCGTACGCGAGGAAAAAAAGCCCCAAAGCTATCAGATCACGATCGACAAACTATCACTTGTACATAACAGGACTTTGGTCCAGCCCTGAGAAGCCCATTAGTCCCGGTTCACTCACGAACCGGGACCCATGGGGGCATTGGTCCCGGTTCGTGAGGCCAGGGCGCCGGCCGGGCCTCATGGGCCATTGGTCCCAGTTCGTTTGACCCCTTTGGTCCCGGTTCCAGACACGAACCGGGACCAATGGGCCTGGGTCCTGTCCCACAACCATTGGTCCCGGTTTGTGGCTGGAACCGGGACCAAATGATGTCCTTTAGTCCCGGTTCCAGCCACAAACCGGGACCAATGGTCGGCCTATATATACCCCCTGCCCGCGAGCAGAGCAGTGCACACTGCTCTGTTTTTTTGGCCGGCCGTTGGGAGAGCTTTGTGGTGCTCTAGCTCACCTCCTATGCACATGAGGTGTTCGATGAAATGCCCGAACCACACTTAAGCTTTCTCCTCTCGAAGCTCCTTGTCCAAGCTCCATTTTCCTCAAGATTTGTTTAGGTTTGACGGTCCGTCCTGTCCCGTCCCCGTCCTCACCGCCGTCGATCGCCCGCGCCCATCTCGGCGCCGGCACCACCGTGGTTAGCCTCTTCTTCTTATCTTCTTTCTAAAAGAAAAAAGTTCTTACTTGTATCATTTAGATAGATACTTGTGTAATTTTCTTACTTTTATTATTGTTTGTTATTATATAGTGCCATGGTCATGGTATCCGCCCACGTCGGCCCTCGTCCGGTCTATGATTCGGATGTGGTATATATTATCTTTTATAACTATTTGTTTTATTTAGTGTTTATGCCAATTATGCCGACCAACGTGACATAGATTTTTTAATCTAGGAGGTATGTGAACCAGAAATTCCAACCGACATAGAAATTCTTGTCGAGAAGTTAAATTTGGTTGAAAAAGAAAACAATTACTTGAAAGAAAAATTACAAAGAGTTGAAGAGGAGAAGATGAAGTTGGAGTTGCATGTTGCCGATGTCGTCGACGATCACAAGATCAAGATGGATGCAATGCGCTTGAAGATTAGAAAGATTAGAAAATATGCCATTCATACTGAGGATTGGTATCATTATGCCGTTGGATCAATTGGTACCTTAGTTGCGGTTATGATCGCATTTGTTGTTGCATTTAAATTTTATAGTTTCAATGTATGTTTTAATTAGATGCTCTAGAGAGCTATATGTTGTTCAATAATGAGAACTATGTATGAACGTTATGTATTTATTTTGGTCACTACTGTACTCTGGCTTTAATGTGATGATGAATTTCTATTAATTTGGTCACTTCTCTATTCATGATATGCACGCAGATGAACCGGCAATGGATGTACGGTGACCGACGCACCTCCGAGTATATTAAGGGCCTGCATAATTTTCTCGAAGCGGCTGAGGCAAACAAGCAGAATGGTTTTATGCATTGTCCATGTACTGTCTGTGAGAATACGAAGGCTTTCTCCAACTATAAAACCCTTCACTTCCACCTGCTTCAGAAGGGTTTTATGCCACACTATAATGTTTGGACCAAGCACAGAGAAAGAGGGGTTATGATGGAAGACAACGAAGAAGAAGAGGATGACGACAACTACCCGCCCCCTGAATACGGTGATGCTGCAATGGGGGAAGCTGAAGATCAAAAGGAACCAGACGATGTGCCCGATGATGATCTTCGCCGGGTCATTGCTGATGCACAGAGAGAATGCGAAAGTGAAAGGGAGAAGTTGAAGTTCGATCGCATGTTAGAGGATCACAAAAAAGGGTTGTACCCAAATTGCGAAGATGACAACAGAAAGCTCGGTACCACACTGGAATTGCTGCAATGGAAGGCAGACAATGGTGTATCGGACAAGGGATTTAGTTCGCTACTGAAAATAATGAAGAAGAAGCTTCCAAAGGATAACGAATTGCCCGTTAGTACGTACGAAGCAAAGAAGGTTCTATGCCCTCTAGGATTGGAGGTGCAGAAGATACATGCATGCCCTAATGACTGCATCCTCTACCGCGGTGCGTACGAGGATTTGAACGCATGCCCGGTATGCGGTGCATTGCGGTATAAGATCAGAAAAGATGAGCCTGGTGATGTTGAGGGCCAGCGCACCGGGAAGAGGTTTCCTGCCAAGGTGATGTGGTATGCTCCTATAATACCACGGTTGAAACGTCTGTTCAGAAACAAACAGCATGCCAAGTTGTTGCGATGGCACAAAGAAGACCGTAAGAAAGACGGGAAATTAAGAGCACCCGCTGACGGGTCGCAGTGGAGAAAAATCGAGAGAAAGTGGAGGGACTTTGCAGGCGACGCAAGAAACGTATGGTTTGGTTTAAGTGCAGATGGCATTAATCCTTTTGGGGAGCAGAGCAGCAAGCATATCACATGGCCCGTGACTCTATGTATCTATAACCTTCCTCCTTGGTTGTGCATGAAGCGGAAGTTCATTATGATGCCAGTGCTCATCCAAGGCCCTAAGCAACCCGGCAACGACATTGATGTGTACCTAAGGCCATTAGTTGAAGAGCTTTTACAGTTGTGGAGTGGAAAAGGTGTATGTGTGTGGGATGAGCATAAACAAGAGGAATTTGACCTACGAGCGTTGCTGTTTGTAACCATCAATGATTGGCCTGCTCTTAGTAACCTTTCAGGACAGACAAACAAGGGATACAACACATGCACGCACTGTTTAGATGATACCCAAAGTATATATTTGGACAAATGCAGGAAGAATGTGTACCTGGGGCATCGTCGATTTCTTCCGACCAACCATCAATGTCGAAAGAAAGGAAAGCATTTCAAAGGTGAGGCAGATCACCGGAAGAAGCCCGCCCTCCGTACTGGTGATCACATACTTGATATGGTCAATGATTTACAAGTAATATTTGGAAAGGGTCCTGGCGGACTATCTGTTCCGACTGACGATGCGGGACACACACCCATGTGGAAGAAGAAATCTATATTTTGGGACCTACCCTATTGGAAAGACCTAGAGGTCCAATCTGCAATCGACGTGATGCACGTGACGAAGAACCTTTGCGTGAACCTGCTAGGCTTCTTGGGAGTGTATGGGAAGACAAAAGATACACCGGAGGCACGGGAAGAACAGCAACGTGTGCATGAAAAAGACGGCATGCATCCAAAGCAGTATGAAGGTCCTGCCAGCTACGCTCTTACCAAAGAAGAGAAGGAAATCTTCTTTGAATGCCTGCTCAGTATGAAGGTCCCGTCTGGCTTCTCGTCGAATATAAAGGGAATAATAAATATGGCAGAGAAAAAGTTCCAGAACCTAAAGTCTCATGACTGCCACGTGATTATGACGCAACTGCTTCCGGTTGCATTGAGGGGGCTTCTACCGGAAAACGTTCGATTAGCCATTGTGAAGCTATGTGCATTCCTCAATGCAATCTCTCAGAAGGTGATCGATCCAGAAATCCTGCCAAGGTTAAGGAGTGATTTGGTGCAATGTCTTGTTAGTTTCGAGCTGGTGTTCCCACCGTCCTTCTTCAATATCATGGCGCACGTCCTAGTTCATCTAGTCGACGAGATTGTCGTTCTGGGTCCTGTATTTCTACAAAATATGTTCCCCTTTGAGAGGTTCATGGGAGTCTTAAAGAAATATGTTCGTAACCGCGCTAGGCCAGAAGCAAGCATCTCCATGGGCCATCAAACAGAGGATGTCATTGGGTTTTGTGTTGACTTCATTCCTGACCTTAAGAAGATTGGTCTCCCTCAATCACGGTATGAGGGGAGACTGAGTGGAAAAGGCACGCTAGGTGCGGACTCAATAATATGTAGGGACGGGCATTCTTGGTCTCAAGCACACTACACAGTTCTACAGAATTCTACCTTGGTGACCCCGTATGTCGATGAACACAAGAATATTCTGCGCTCCAAACACCCGGAGCAGTGTGACGACTGGATTACATATGAACACATCAGGACTTTCGGCAGTTAGTTGCAAACACATCTCATGGGTGACAACACTGTTTCTGATGAGTTGTACTCGTTGGCCAGGGGACCATCTTCGACTGTATTGACTTACAAAGGGTACGAGATAAATGGGAATACATTTTACACGATCGCCCAAGATCAAAAGAGCACCAACCAAAACAGCGGTGTCCGCTTTGATGCAGCAACCAATAGGGGAAAGGACACATATTATGGTTACATAGTGGACATATGGGAACTTGACTATAGACATGATTTCAAGGTCCCTTTGTTTTAGTGCAAATGGGTCAATCTGACAGGAGGCGGGGTACAGGAAGACCCACAGTACGGAATGACAACAGTGGATCTGAACAATCTTGGGTACACAGACGAACCATTCGTCCTAGCCAACTATAACATTGCAGTTACATGTGAAGAAATGAAATGCCTTTTGTAACAGATGAGTTTTCGTATGAAACCCTAATACTTCGAAAGAGATTGTCCGTTTTGTACACGAAGTGCATCCAGTTTTTGCTGTAACCCTCTCAACTCTTTATAACCTTGGGCGGTGAAGGTCGTACCAATCAGGAAGAAGCACACGGATCGTGTGTTTCTTTCAAGCGCTTGTGAGCTGTTGGATCAGCACTATAACGACTAGTCCCGGTTCGTGCTAGCAACCGGGACTAAAGAGGCACACGACCCTATATATAACCCACCTCTCGGACATGTTCGACACTTAGTGTGTGTACTCATTCGGATTCAAATCATTCGGATTCCCTGCATACGGTCCAACGGTGCATTTCATATTTCCACCGTTGGGCTGTATGCAGGGGAAATCGTGTGTTTTGTTGATCTATCTAGAAATCCTTTAGTTCATCGACCGAATACAAATCATTCGGATTCCCTGCATACGGTCCGACGGTGCATTTCATATGCGGGCACTCACGGGCCACCGTTGGGCTGTATGCAGGGGAAACCGTGTGTTTTGCTGATCTATCTAGAAATCCTTTAGTTCATCGACCGAATACAAATCATTCGGATTCCCTGCATACGGTCCGACGGTGCATTTCATATGCGGGCACTCACGAGCCACCGTCGGGCAGTATGCAGGGGAAACCGTGTGTTTTGTTGATCTATCTAGAAATCCTTTCATTTTCCGACGGTATATTTCATTTTTCCAACTCCATTTTTACAAAGACACTTAGAAAGAAACAAAAGACAAATAGAAAGGATGATGCTCAATTGTCCGTTTTGTACACGAAGTGCATCCAGTTTTTGCCGTAACCCTCTCAACTTTTTATAACATGCTATGTGGGTGAAATGATGATACCATGCCAACTTTCAACCTTTTCAGAGTTCATTCGTAGTGCATTCAATTTCAGGGTCATTTAGCTCAAAAAAATAAGTAAATGCATGAAAAATACCAAATGAAGTCAGAAATGGTTGAAAATTGATGATGTGGCTTTGAATGGTGCATTTTGAACACACAAAAAGTCTGGAGTTCAAATAAGTTCAAAAAAATGAAATCCCTTTGTAACAGATGAGTTTTCGTCCGAAACCCTGATACTTCGAAAGAGATTGTCCATTTTGTACACGAAGTGCATCCAGTTTTTGCCGTAACCCTCTCAACTTTTTATAACATGCTATGTGGGTGAAATGATGATACCATGCCAACATTCAACCTTTTCAGAGTTCATTCGTAGTGCTTTTCAATTTCAGGGTCATTTAGCTCAAAAAAAATCAGTAAGTGCATGAAAAATACCAAATGAATTCAGAAAGGGTTGAAAATTGATGGTGTGGCTTTGAATGGTGCATTTTGAACACACAAAAAGTCTGGAGTTCAAATAAGTTCAAAAAAATGAAATCCCTTTGTAACAGATGAGTTTTCGTCCGAAACCCTGATACTTCGAAAGAGATTGTCCATTTTGTACACGAAGTGCATCCAGTTTTTGCCGTAACCCTCTCAACTTTTTATAACATGCTATGTGGGTGAAATGATGATACCATGCCAACATTCAACCTTTTCAGAGTTCATTCGTAGTGCTTTTCAATTTCAGGGTCATTTAGCTCAAAAAAATCAGTAAGTGCATGAAAAATACCAAATGAATTCAGAAAGGGTTGAAAATTGATGGTGTGGCTTTGAATGGTGCATTTTGAACACACAAAAAGTCTGGAGTTCAAATAAGTTCAAAAAAATGAAATCCCTTTGTAACAGATGAGTTTTTGTCCGAAACCCTGATACTTCGAAAGAGATTGTCCATTTTGTACACGAAGTGCATCCAGTTTTTGCCGTAACCCTCTCAACTTTTTAGCACATGCTATGTGGGTGAATTAATGATACCATGCCAACTTTCAACCTTTTCAGAGTTCATTTGAAGTGCTTTTTAATTTCTTTAAAAACATCGTGGGAGTGGAGTTCAAAAAAGAATCAACTAAAAAGCTTTTATAAACCTCTAGTATTTTTGAAACTATAATTATATAAAAATTATGCAACTAAAATTATCAAAGTATTTATTTGTTAAAAAGAATGAACTAAAAAGAATCAACTAAAATATTAACTAAAATTATCAAATTATTTATTTGTTAAAAAGAATGAACTAAAAAGAATCAACTAAAATATTAACTAAAATTATCAAATTATTTATTTGTTAAAAAGAATGAACTAAAATAACAGAAGAAAAATACTAGAAAAAAATTTAAAAAAATAAATAAAGGAAAAAACAAAACAAAAATACTGGAAAAAAAATAAAAAATTGCCGCCTACCGGGCCTGCCACAGGGCACAGTAGGCCCACAGGCAGTGCGTGGTTTAGGCCCGAAAGCCTGCATAAGAGAGGAGCTTGATAGGGCAGGCACACCAGCGCTTATAAACCGGTTTCGGCGCCCTTCAGCTAGCGAGGTGGGACTAAACATTCACCGGTGCCAGCCGCAGCCCTTTGGTCCCGGTTGGTGCCACCAACCGGGACGAATGTCACCCTTTCGTCCCGGTTGGTGGCACCAACCGGGACCAATACCACCCTTTGGTCCCGGTTCGTGCCACCAACCGGGACCAAAGGGTTGAGCTTCCCGCCCTTTGAGCTGGCGAAAAACACCTTTGGTCTCGGTTGGTGGTTCGAACCGGGACCAAAGGGGGGCCTTTCGTCCCGGTTGGTGCCACCAACCGGGACGAATTCCCTGGGTATATAAACAACACTTTGCAATTTTTCGATTCACTTCCTTCGATCTCTCCTCTCCCCCGTCGCCGCCAGGCTGCCACACTGCCCCGTCGCTGTCGCCTCTCCCTTCTCCCCGTCGCCGCGCGTGCCCCCGAGCCTGCCTCGTCGCCGTCGCCGTGCCCCTGCCCGCCCGACGTCGCCGTCGCCTCGCCGCCCCCGACGTCGCCGTCGCCATCGCCTCTCCCTTCTCCCAGTCGCCGTGCGTGCCCCCGAGCCTGCCTCGTCGCCGTCGCCGCGCCCCTGCCCGCCCGACGTCGCCGTCGCCTCGCCGCCCCCGACGTCGCCGTCGCCTCTCCCTTTTCCCCGTCACCGCACGTGCCCCCGAGCCTACCTCGTCGCCGTCGCCGCGCCCCTGCCCGCCCGACGTCGTCATCGCCTCGCCGCCCCCAGTGAGCTCGCCGCCCCTGCCCCCTCTGTTTTTTTTCTTATATGCTGTTTTTTTGTTCATAATTTGTTCATAGATTAGATGTATGTATGTATGAGGGAGTATTTTTATTAGATGTATGTATGTATGAGGGATCATATATGTATTTTTTTAGATGTATTTTTTGTTTGTATGTATGTATGTATGAGGGATTATAGATGTATGTTTTGTATGTATGAGGGATCATAGATGTATGTTTCTAGAGATGCCAACAAGGCCATGGGAGCACCCCCCCCCCCTATCATCACGTTGGCATCGGCTCCCCGAGAGCTTTCCAACGGATCCAGAATAGTCTCGATCGGAGCTCTTGTGTTCTAGAGATGATGTTTTTTTTATTCATAGAAGAAAGAGTGACGTGGTTGTCGATCTACCCACTCCCCGATAACTTCGACATGAGGGGGGACGTCGGACATATCGGGCGACCAACTCTCGAGGCCACCCAAACCCTAGAAAAAAAGCATTGTCGATCTCCTACCCCCTCCCGCCCCTACCCGACAAACTCTCGAGGCCACCCAAACCCCTAGAAGAAAACTCCGGTAACTCTCAAACATGAGGGGGGACGTCGATCGATCAACCCCCTCTCGCCAAACCGGGACTGAAAAAGCGTTGTCGAGGCCACCCCAAACCCTAGAAGTGTTGTCGAGGCCACCCCAAACCCTAGAAGCGTTGTCGAGGCCACCCAAATTTACCAAGTTAAATGAAGAAAACTTCGATAACATAGAATTATCAAGAATGCCCCCATTATGGATGTGCACAAGTTGATCCAATTTTTTGCCATGTTGTAATATTTGCAGAAACAATGGATCAAAGAGACTTGGAACAAGAACAGTTGTTAGGGGATATAATCCGCGACGGACGTGATGTCTTGTCGTTTCTCAACGACACCGATGGTCTGGAAGGAGAGGATGACGGCTCCGGTGATCGAACAATGGAGGAGGAAGGACATGATCATGATGGCTCCGGTGACCGAATGCCGGAGGAAGAAGGAGACCATGATGACGGCTCCGGTGACCGAACGGAGGAGGGAGCTGTTGCAAAGTCCGGCGAGGTATATATATTAATTAAGCCTGTGCTGACTAGCTAATTGATGCATTAATTGTTTTGATATATTAACTCTTCTTTCTTCTTTTATAGCCCTCCGGATCGAGCCAAACTTCGGTAATGAGACGAGGCCCGAAGAAGAGGTTGCGCAAGGATGAAAAGTTCACGATCACAGCACTCGCGCACGATGGCCATCCGATTGAACCCAAGCGGACCAAGGACGTATTCTCTGCTCAGTGCGGAGCTATTGTTAGGGACTACATCCCGATCAGCATCAAGCAATGGAATAAGCCTAAGGACGGCGCCCCTGATGGTGATTATGTCACCGATAGACAGAAAGATGATCTTTGGACCGCGCTGAAGGCAAATTTCAACCTCCCGCCAGAGGATGATCTGAATAAGCCAGTTATAGAGCCACTGGTCAAGGCGTATGCTCTTAAGAAGATGACAGATCTATTCAGGAGGTGGAAGAATCAGTTGAAATCAAAGTTTGTCGACAAAAGGGAAGACTCCAGAATTCACCGGCCAATTTGAGAAGATAGGTGATCACTGGCCCGCATTTGTGGCCTACAAGACATCGGACAAGAGTAAGAAAATGTCAGAGACAAACAAGATCAATGCTGCAAAGAAGCAGTATCACCATCACATGGGGTCAGGTGGCTACCTCAAAGCCCGGCCGTTGTGGGACAAAGCTGAGAATGACCTGATTGCTAAAAACGTCGTACCACAAACATTGAACTGGCCAGACCGTTCAAGGACTTGGTTCTTCGAGGTTGGGGGAACTTTGGACCCTGAAACAGGGAAGTGCCGCTGGACGAACGAGCAACTTGCAATACCCATGAACAAGCTTCAGGAGTATATCACCGCAGCGCAGGAAGGGACGTTCATTCCCGACAGAGAGAAGGACGAGCTGACTGAGGTCCTAGGGAATGATGAGCACCCTGGACGAACACGAGGCACACCAGGCTCCGTTCCGTGGAAGGTTGGGTTTCCTGACGCAGGCGGTTACAGAAGCCGGGAGAGAAAGAGGAAAGCGGAGCTGAGCGAAATTCAGAAGCTCAATGCAAGACTACAAAAGCTAGAGGAAGCTGAGAGCCAGCGAGCTGCCGGCCAACCATCTCAGCGGCACGAAGCTACCCCAGAAGCTACCCCGCCATCTCAGCGGAGAAGCAGCGTCGCTTCCACGGAGCCCGTTCAGCCTGACTTCACGTCTCCTAGCTACCCCGTGGATACTATCATGGAGGCTCAACATTGCGAGCTTATGACGAAATGCCGGAACCTCACTTTATTGGCGGCTGTCGGCTCTGTTGCACCTCCTCAACCCAACGGAACTTTTCACTGTCGTCCGATTCCACATGGCTATGCTGTTGTGATGGTGGATGAAGTAGTGGAGGGATTTGCGGAGCTCGAGCTTGACCACTCTACAGTTGAAGGGGATAATCGGCTGGGTCGTGCCATGAGGAGTACATATCTATGGCAGAAGGACTACATCAACCTTCCAAACTGGACGCCTCCGCCTCCTCCTCCTCCTCCGGCGAGTCAGGGCACTCCGCCTCCTCCTCCTCCTCCTCCTCCTCCTCCTCCTCCGGCGAGTGATCAGGGGACCCCGCCTCCTTCTCCGGCTCCTCTGACGCGTGAGGGCACTCCGCCTCCTCCTTCGCCTACTCCGGCACGTCGGAGCAGTACGCCTCCTCCTCAGCCTCGTCGGCAACGGCGGAAGACAGACGCCGCCGCGCCGGCTCCTCCGGCGCGTCGGAGCACTCCGCCTCCTTCTCTGCCTCGTAAGCAACGACGGAAGAGAGACGCTGCCGCTGCGGCGGCTAGCAGTACAAGCAGAGGCGGGAGGGAATATAGATACGGTCCATCTCTCAAGCCTCTGGAAAAGTTACCATATGAGAGGACCGAGTCTGAAAACGAGAAGATATGTCAGGAGCAATTGAGGGCCCATTTTGCAAAGAAAACTCCACCTCCGAAGGAGAAGCTAGATCCGGTGAAAGTGAAGCGCACTATCGATGCCCTGAAGCGACCACCACCGCCTCCGCCGGATTCCAACTATGTACGGATTATTAAAAAGACATATGAAGAAGCGCGGCGGTCGGGAAGTACTTCTAGTGATGCAAGGTTAGCAGAACGAAAAAGTGGGAAAACAATTCCCCAGCTCGGCGAACAGGAGAAGCAATCGTGCCCCCCGCTCAAGGTGTCTAGCGATATCGTCGCAAATCATCCGGGGATGGTGCCCGGTACCAATCCTGGTGATTACTTGGGGGAAGATGTAATTTTTCAAACGGCTGAGGTAACAAAAGAAAAACATGAATACATGCACGGGAAGCCTCTCGTCAAACCTGATCATCCTCCTCTAACAACGATGATGTACAAATTGCATGAGTGGTACATGAAAACCCGCAGGGAGTCTGGGAGAGACACTATGTATATGGCAGTACTACCAAAGCACGAATTCATTGGACTTACCGTGATGCCTGTTGAATTTGTGGAGTTATTTCAGTTATACAATCAACTGGCCCTCGACAAACAACTCATGACTGCCTACTGTCTGTAAGTATTACTTCTATAGTTAAGTCTCTAGCTCAGCTCGTTCATTGCATGTATATATAATTATCCTCACTATATTATGCAGATTGAAGATCGTCGAATGCAAAAAACTAGGAATCTTTGATGTTGGGTTCATTAGCCCAGATGCCGTAAATGAATGGACGGTACGAAACTCAATCAAAGAGACCGAGGAGAACTTGCTAAAGTCGTTCCTTATACATCAAAACAAAAGGGAAATATTCTTTCCTTACAACTTCAAGTGAGTGTTGTTGTCTTCTCTGTATACTCGGTTTCGCTTACTCGAGGTTAAGTAATGTAATTGATGAGTTATACATGCGTGCGCAGTTTCCACTTTATTCTGCTATCCATTAAGCTTGACGGGGCATTAGTAACTGTCTTAGACTCGAGACGTAAAGATCCCAAGGATTATGCGGACATGACTGCAATGCTCAAGAAGTAAGTTCAGTCAATACCGGTACCATATCGGCATGCAACTTTCGTTAATTTCCTGATATCAAGTAATCATTTTCTTTGCCTGGCAGGGTTTGGAAGAAGTTCACCCGAAAGGTTCCCGGTCTAAACAAAGAGTTGCGATTTACGCACCCCAAAGTAAGTAGTACTAGCTAGTTCCGCGCATCTCTAATTGATTCAAATTTTCATCAATATATCATTACCATGCTTGCTTATCAGTTTGATTGAACTCTATTCTCGTAAAGTGCTTGTACCAGAAAGAAGAGACTTCTTTATGTGCATACTACGTATGTGAGTTCATTCGCCAATCGACCTCTGAGCGGGGCTTCTCTGACAAACAATTTGAAGTACGTAAATAATATTCACAATTTTATTTTATATATTACCATCAATTGTGTTGAGTTTTATTCATATATATGCATGTATTGACCCCCTTCTTTAAATTAGATCTGGCAGATGCGGGATGAACTCCTACCACATGATCGCATACGAGCAATTCAAGAGGAATTGGCGGGATTCTTTCTTGACACGTCATACCTAAAGACGGAGAATACCATTCGAATTTGTGATTGGATCTTAGGTACATGATGTTAGGGATTGTAAAAGATGTTATATTGTATATATGTAGTAGCGTCGGATAGATATACGAAAACTTGTTGTTCGACCAATCTCTCGGAGAAAGAGAGGTCGATCACTTCTCTCTGTATATGTTCATGACGATCTTATGTACTTAATGGTTCCTTCATTTGCTTACTAGCTAGCGTGTCGAGTTCTCTCTATAGTAGCTAGCGTCGACCAAGCACGGAGAAAGAGAGGACACTTCTCTCTATTAGCTAGCTAACACAATATGAAACCCCTAAATTAACCCTACAAAACCCCCTAAACCCCCCCCCCCCCCTTAAAAACAAAAAACAAAAACCCCAGCTCCTGCCAGATGCTGACGCGTGGATGCCTTTTGGTCCCGGTTGGTGTTACCAACCGGGACTAAAGGTCCTCCTGCCTGGGCTCCCCGCAGCGACCACGTGGAGGGCCTTTGGTCCCGGTTCGTAAGCAAACGGGGACTAAAGGTTTTGGGCTTTAGTCCCGACCCTTTAGTCCCGGTTCCAGAACCGGGACAAATGGGCCTCTGGAACCGGGACAAATGGCCCTTTTTCTACTAGTGTATAACGATGACCATATCTGCACCGACAATCTCATTACACCACGTGAACGACGAGGTTCTTCAACAGCAGCGCCTTAATGATGGGAGCGACACTCAAGTGTCATCGTCACCGGATCCAGCCACCCAAGGCTAGAATCTAGGTTTTCATCCTGAAGAATCAGTCCAAGCATTCCGAACAATGTCTTCAACAAGGTAACGACGTCAAAACATCGCCATTGTCAGGTATACCCAAATCGGGTTAGACCAAGGCTTTCACCCCGGAGCTCAAGACCGGGTGCTCAAGTAGCACCACCATCGAGGTCATTCATGTGTTGTCGCCACCACTTTTTCACAATCCCAGCAGCTACAAGCGATATGACCGCCTTCACTGCACAATAATTCCTCTGCGTCAAGACATCGTCCATAGTTGCATCTCACCGTGGAAGTCAACCATCAGATCTGCAGAGATGAACTCCATGAAAGTAGATCCGCCACATTGGGACCATTAGCCGCCCAACGCCGGCGCACTTAGCCAGGAACACCGCCTAGCCGTGCCACCCGGTCATGCCGCTGGCCACCAAGACATAGGTGGACGCCAACAACCAGGCATGGGTTGCCGCTAGGCGGCAGTCTGGCGGCCGCTGACTGCATGCATGTCCACGCATGTACATTTGTATGCATACGCATTCATGCACCAGCCCAACGTCCTTCCCTTAATCATACTTTCAGCCATGGACACCATCCAGATCTGAGCCAGAGGCATCAAGCTATGGCGGCACCAAGCTATGGACAGATCGGGAAGCCGGCAACATGGGACAACGGCAGATCGAAAGGCACCATGGCCAGATTGGGAAGCCAGCGACAAGGGACGGCGGCGGCCAGATCGGAAGGCGATCACCAGGGAGAAGAACATAAAAAAATACCGAACGGAGACACCCCGCCGCCGCCGTCCGCCGGGCAGCTGGCCTCCTCCGACGGCGGCAAGGTGAACGGGGCTGCGAGAGATAGCCTCCGAAGACGTCCGCTGCGGCGCCTCCGGAGTCGCTGGAAGCGACACCCCGCCGCGATCCTCCTCGCAGTCGCCGCCGCTGCCGCTTCCCATCGCCACCACACCACGCTGCCGCCGCGTCTCTCCCCGCCCGCCGCCGCCGCCGCCCCATGTCGTGTCGCCCTCCTCTACCGCTTCTGCCCCCTCTCACCCTCAGCCGCCGCCACCGCCGTGATCTCTCGCAGCCGTCGTCGCAGCCCACACCACCTATCCGCTCCCCGTCGCGCCTCCTCACCGCCGCCGCCGCCATGACCTCTTCGAGCTCCGCCAGAACCAACAGCTCCAACCCGTTCGCCGGCCATGCACCCACCGCCGAAGCCATACACGATCTCAACATCGAAGGTCGTGTTCCCATCCGTCTCGACTCCTCCACCTCCTCGTACTACGCGTGGAAGACCTACTTCAGCCTCGTCTTCCGCGAGTACTACCTCACCGAGCACATTGACGGCTCCATCGACAGCAAGTACATGCAGGGCGACCCGGAGTGGTCCGCCATCGAGGCTACTCTCATCCGGTGGTTCTACCAAACCGTCTCGAAGGACATCTTCCACACGGTTGTTGCCGAGGGTGATGATGCTTGCACCGTGTGGACCAAGATCAACGCGCTCTTCACCGACAACAAACTTCAGCGTCTTGTTTTCTTGCGGCAAGAGTTTTTCGGGTGCCATCAGGATGACTCCACCATCGATGACTACTGCATGCGGCTCAAGATGCTCGCCGACGAGCTTCGCGACATCGGCGCCAAAGTCTCCGACGAGACCATGCTGAGCACCCTCACCGCCGGCCTCAATGAGGACTTTGGTAACGCCGCTTCTAACCTCACCCTGATGCCGTAGCCCACCTTCCCGACCGTCGTCGCGTACCTGAAGCTCGAGAAGCGCAGGATGAAGAAGGTGAAGCGGCGGGTCCAACACACCGCCCTAACCGCTGGCACCACACGCGGCGGCCCCACCCCTCCGGCGCCGGCGCCACCCCAGCCGCGGCCTCCGCCGCCACACGGGTATTATCCGCTCCCTCCCGCGCCTCCCGCGTCCCCCGCGCCTCCCCAACAGCAGCAGCAAGGTGGGGGCCGGCGCAACCGGCGCGGTGGGGGCGGCCGCCGCCAGCAGCAGCAGCAACAGGGGTCCGGGGGGGGTGCCGCGCCTCCCGCAGCCGTCCCCTCCATGGACCGCGGGCCAGAACCCTTGGACGGGCGTCGTGCATGCCTACCACATGCCCGTCCCAAGGGCCCCCGCGCCAGGTCTCCTCGGCCCCCACCCTGCGGGCCACCAGGCCTTCTTCGGCGCGCCCACCCAGCCGGCTGGCGCCGGCTACGCTGCTCCGTTCGCCCCGGCGCAGCCCTACGGGGCCCTCCCGCCACCGCAGGTTCCGCCGCCATGGGACCCCTCCCTCCTCGCTGCCTTGCACTCCGCCCCGTCACCGGGTAACTATGGCGGTGGAGGCGACTGGTACATGGACCCGGGTGCCACCGCGTACATGACAGCTCATCCCGGTAACCTCACCTCCTCCACTCCCGTCAATACACCCACTCGTATCACCGTAGGCAATGGTTCCTCCTTACCTATCACTCATGTCGGTAGCACGTACTTTCCTTCCAACTCCACACCCATCACTATGTCTAATGTTATCGTTTCACCTGAATTAGTTTCCAACCTTGTTTCCGTTCGTTGTCTTGCTCGTGAAAATCCTCTTACCGTTGAATTTGACGCTGTTGGTTTTTCTGTGAAGGACGCCCGTACCCAGATGGTACTTCACCGCTGTGACAGTCCCGAAGAGCTCTATCCCGTGCACGCCGGCGCCTCCACCTCCACTCCCGTCGCTCTTGCTGCCGGCGTCGACCTATGGCCTGCTCGCTTGGGC
Organism: Elymus sibiricus; assembly: GCA_039707655.1. NCBI lineage: Eukaryota > Viridiplantae > Streptophyta > Magnoliopsida > Poales > Poaceae > Elymus > Elymus sibiricus. Next base: position 39,234,487 of record CM077665.1, on the reverse strand, counting down.
CACCCCAACCCCACCGTTTTACGTCAAATCCTTAGGAGTTTTTCTTTTTCATGTAATAAGCTGAAGCAATTTTTGATGGGGCTTGAAGTCACGAGTTCCATCTCCAGCTGAAGCAATTTTTTTAACATCCCGCACGGTTCAAAAAAAATAGGCCCATCCATGCCCATAAGATAGGCCATTAGTGCAGAGATTTAAGGGCCCAGCAAAATTTTTGATGACACGGACAGACCAATTTTTTGATCGGGACGGACGAAATTTTTGACATACTAAACGTATGGTTTTTTTTGGAGGGGGGGGGGTCCTTTCTCCTTTTATAGGAAATAGCAAAAGGGCCCGTGCGTTGCAACGGGTGAACAACAAAAGGTTAAAACTTACAACCCAAAATAAAACAATTCAAATTTAGTGAAATTGCACCAATCTGTCATTAATTTTACAAATCAATAATTAATAAGAATAACTCATGCAAGAAAGCGAAGAACAATAGAGATCAGATCGGCGAATAATGGATTAAGGATTTTTATTGACGTATATATTCAATCCCCCATTCTCGTAACACGGTTTTAATTTATGATCCCAAGGAAATGCTCCTCCTTTAATTATGCATACATCTCAAGAATTATGATTCTCTTTCCTTTTTATTTTTCTATTACGCTGCGCTTTGCATATTTAATCGGCAGGTAGACGGCTCCTTATACCTAAAAACATAAATATGTATATAAACTGATACAAAGAAATGTAAGGGTGCGAGGTGAGGCTATTTAGTAAGACTAATTAATTTTTCTGTGAGGTTCAATAATATCCGTGTGACGAGTCGATGCCCACAAATATAAGCGGGTGCATGAAAATTTCAATCATTATATAAATCAGTGCGAACGATAAAAAAAATCGGAGAAATTCGCCATCCTTTATTATAGCTATTCACCACACAAGAACCCCTCAAAACAGATTCCAAAGAGATTAATATTAATGGTCAATCGCCCCATTCTCCTTCCGACCTTCCAGCACCGGGCAGGTGTCAGACTCTATACATCGTGTTACCACTTAGCAGAGTCCTGTGTTTTTAATAAACAGTCGCTACCCCCTGGTATGTGCCGCTTTCCTAATCAAAAGATAGGAGAGCACCCCTTCTCCCGAAGTTACGGGGTCATTTTGCCGAGTTCCTTCGACATGGTTCTCTCGACGCGCCCTAGTATACTCTACTTGTTCACCTGTGTCGGTTTGGGGTACGGTCAGTTCACCGGGAGGATCGCCCTCCCAACACAGAGCGAGTAGCTCTTCTAGTCGGGCAGCTGTGTGACAACACTCCTGAGAAAGCGGCGCTTTTGTGTAACATGCTATGGTCTCAACGCCCTTACGAGGTAGTGATGAGTTTCACGCGCTCTAAGCCCGGCCCGCGCGCAGTTAGGAGGATTGGCCGCTATCTGAGCGGTACCACCCACCCTACCCTACTACCTATAGGGGGCCGTCCGTCCTACAGCCGCCCGAAAAGGAACTGCAGTAATCTTGAATAGGAATCCTACCGCGATAAAAAGAATCCCCATAAAAATACCACTAGATCGAGCACCAGTGATTTCGTATCCGGTCAAAATCTTGGCTAATTGATCGAAGTGGGTAGCTCCAGTAGACCCATAGATCATGGAACAAATAGGGTGGGTAGGCCCAACCACCACACTACACGTATAGACGCGAACCCCCCTCCTTACCGTACGTGCGACTCTCACCGCATACGGCTCGCACAAAGACTCCAAAATCCATCCCGAGCTTTTTATTCCACCTCTCCCTCCTCTCCAATCCTCGATCAAACTAGCCTTCCCCAGCAAGAAAACGTATCCGCTTTAGCAACAAAGCGCTCATCCCTTGCTTGTTCTTGAGCGCGCAAGGCGCTCAAGACGGTGATTCTTACTTAAAAAAGGGCTAAAGCACTCCAGCTTCGAAGCTGGAGTTTGCAACTTCAAAACTACAGGTTTTAGCCCTCCTGCTGGGTGGGCGCTTCCTTCGTCTATCGTATGTCTCGCTTGGCTTCGTCCCGAACCAAGGAGGCATGATGGCGGGCGCGTGTCTAGTATCCTGTTTAATTTCCCACCGGCATCGATTTGCATTGGCCCATATGCAGCTGTTGTCCTTTATCATAGCTCATCCTGCATGCATGTGTGCTTTCCTCCCGCTCTTTTTTCACATCTCATCTGCTACGTAAGTGCAAGTTACGTAGTTGCATGCATGCCAGCTTTTCCCCACTGTTTTGCCACATCGTATCTGCCACATGAGTGCAAGTAACATAGACGTATATTAACTGGTCTGGATGGACGAGAGGGACCAAGGTGGTACTATTTAAAACCGGGGAAGCAATCGATACAGGGAGAGATAATAGTTTTGGGCTGGATTAGTTGATAGTTGATTAGCGCTAAGGCCCATGACGTACGAGACAGCAGAAAAATACATGGCAACGTAGCGACGGACGAAGACTTGACGGACGTACGAAAGAATATATACGAGGACGAAAAAAAGTGGAGAAACACTCCTCCCTTTAATATTATATATATATATATATATATATATATATATATATATATATATATATATATATATATATATATATATATAAAGATATGCCCGTGCATTGCAATAGGAGTAAAAACAATATCGTAGCCGCATAGATCAAGATCTCCTTATGAATACAGATTTTGCATTTCAACATGATGCCCCATCCTCATGAGAAAAAAATGATGCCTCTCCCAAGTCGTCGCTTATCGTTTACATGCAACTGATGGGAGCAAAAAGGATAAACGTTCTCCAGGCCTGATTTCCTAAGATCAAACATGCCCTGTTTGTATTGCCGTTTATCCTATATCTAGGTGTGTTAAGTTTTTACCTTAACGATTATGCATTAAAAAACATGGGTTTTTAATCATGTATTTACGGATATTTTTGAATGGATTTGTTTGAATTTTTATGAATATTTTCTAAAATTTACATTTTTTCGAATTCCCGAATACGTATTGTATATAGGATAAAATCATGACTATTTATTTTGAGAATATTTTTCTAAATCATGAATTTTTTTTATAATATGAGAAGAGTTTTTAAAAATTTCAAAATCCAAAATTAATTTAAAGAAGGAAAAAACAGTAATAAGAAAAGAAAAAAAAGGGACGTCACGCCCCACACATGGGCAGGCCCATGAACAGGTGCGGGGTGGAGCTGGCTGCCTCGTGGTTAAGACAAAAGCAAAGGAAAAAGGTGTAGAACCATGGGATCGAACCCAGGTCTCCCGGGCGGGAGACGAAGGCTCTAGCCAGCGCGCTACTTGTGTTATCTGGTGAGAATCGTAACCGACGGCGCCGACTTTGAAAAAAAATCCAATCGTTTTGTTCACTTATGGGTGGCATGGTGGGTAATTTATAGCAACTCTAAGGGCAATTTCGATGACGGACGACCAGAAGCTATCCGTGCTTTATTATTATTAGGTAGAGAGTAGAGAAAAACAAAAACGTCAGCTCCTGCCAGATGCTGACGCGTGGATGCCTTTTGGTCCCGGTTGGTGTTACCAACCGGGACTAAAGGTCCTCCTGCCTGGGCTCCCCGCAGCGGCCACGTGGAGGGCCTTTGGTCCCGGTTCGTAAGCAAACCGGGACTAAAGGTTTTGGGCTTTAGTCCCGACCCTTTAGTCCCGGTTCCAGAACCGGGACAAATGGGCCTCTGGAACCGGGACAAATGACCCTTTTTCTACTAGTGTATAACGATGACCATATCTACACCGACAATCTCATTACACCACGTGAACGACGAGGTTCTTCAACAGTAGCGCCTTAATGATGGGAGCGACACTCAAGTGTCATCGTCACCGGATCCAGCCACCCAAGGCTAGAATCTAGGTTTTCATCCTGAAGAATCAGTCCAAGCATTCCGAACAATGTCTTCAACAAGGTAACGACGTCAAAACATCGCCATTGTCAGGTATACCCAAATCGGGTTAGACCAAGGCTTTCACCCCGGAGCTCAAGACCGGGTGCTCAAGTAGCACCACCATCGAGGTCATTCATGTGTTGTCGCCACCACTTTTTCACAATCCCAGCAGCTACAAGCGATATGACCGCCTTCACTGCACACTAATTCCTCTGCGTCAAGACATCGTCCATAGTTGCATCTCACCGTGGAAGTCAACCATCAGATCTGCAGAGATGAACTCCATGAAAGTAGATCCGCCACATTGGGACCATTAGCCGCCCAACGCCGGCGCACTTAGCCAGGAACACCGCCTAGCCGTGCCACCCGGTCATGCCGCTGGCCACCAAGACATAGGTGGACGCCAACAACCAGGCATGGGTTGCCGCTAGGCGGCAGTCTGGCGGCCGCTGACTGCATGCATGTCCACGCATGTACATTTGTATGCATACGCATTCATGCACCAGCCCAACGTGCTTCCCTTAATCATACTTTCAGCCATGGACACCATCCAGATCGGAGCCAGAGGCATCAAGCTATGGCGGCACCAAGCTATGGACAGATCGGGAAGCCGGCAACATGGGACAACGGCAGATCGAAAGGCACCATGGCCAGATCGGGAAGCCAGCGATAAGGGACGGCGGCGGCCAGATCGGAAGGCGATCACCAGGGAGAAGAACATAAAAAAATACCGAACGGAGACACCCCGCCGCCGCCGTCCGCCGGGCAGCTGGCCTCCTCCGACGGCGGCAAGGTGAACGGGGCTGCGAGAGATAGCCTCCGAAGACGTCCGCTGCGGCGCCTCCGGAGTCGCTGGAAGCGACACGGGAGGCTAGCGGGTTTTTTTTTTTTAGAACTATCACACTTTATTAATATAAACTGAGTAAAATACAACATATGTGGCATCTTCGGGGAGAAATCCAAAGAGAAAGCACACTAGGATATACAGGAAGCACCCACAATTGTAGAAATATGCAAAAAACTTCTTTTGGGTCCCTGCAACCACCAATCGAACGACACAAAACTTCAACCGCCGTCATCGCCGGAGAGAAGAAGAAATTGTCACCAACAAACCAAGATCCAATAGGAAGCCATAACAGCAATGCTGTGGAAAGAGCCTCTGAACAGGCGACACCGCTCACGGCGCCGCACATGTCGCTGTGGGTCGTCGGCCGGAGATGCACTCCACCCCTATTGGATCGCGATTCTGAAGCCCTCAAGCCGCATCGCTGCCGAGGGGATTCGGAAACGGCAACCATCTTCCACCACAAAACCATCAGGTGTGCCATCACTCGGATGTGACCAACGGCATAGCGCCAGCCATCTCCAACACGATCACTTCCGACTCCACACTGGCGCTGGAGAAATCGCCGGTGTGACGATGATGAAGCCGAAGAAACAAGATCTGCAGCGAGACCTTCAACACCGTCATGAAGACCTTGCTTGGACACAAATCCGTGGCTCCTCGACGCCATTGTTGAACGCCGTCGGGGCGGTGACCCGGAAAACCTTATTCGTGGTGTTGACGTCGGCACCGACCGAGCGCCGTCACCAGAAACACAAATCCTATGTCTAACAACACCGGGCAGGGAACCGGGCTCCCCAACCCTTCCGCTACCGCCGGAGCGGCAGGGAGGGAGGCTAGCGGGTTGTTCGGCGTAAAACACTGTGGAAACAGATGGAACGTACAATGCAAAAAAGACAATTATTATATTACAAAAACAACTGGAAACCGATCCAGTTCAGTCAGTCAGGCATTGGACCAATAATGGGCCTTACATGCATCTTGGGAATAAGGAGCTTCCTACTCCGCTCCCAATTCCATTGGACCATTATTCATGCATGTGATATCAACAGAAAAATCAGTAACGGAAATATAAAAAAAATGACATAACAAATCACACAGGCCATCCTCTTCAGTTAGAGTTCGGTGATGATGTTTTGTTGTCGAGTGGCTGCTGCTGCTTCCTGGAATAGGCCCTCCCAGACAGCAGGCCTTGTGTGACACTAAGAGCGAATTCCACCTCACTGATTTTGCTATATGCCTCGCATGTCTCTTCCGACTTATTGTCCGAGCAACAATCTTCATATTTGGTCTTTCCGTCAAATTTCTCATAGAAGTCCTCGGCTTTGGCGGTTTCGAGCGTCGCCGGGAGCGTCTCGATGAGTTTGGATAGCACGGCGAGGTCCTGGAGGTAGTCGGTGATGCACTTGGAGGGTTTGTTGATGGCCTTGGCGAATGCGGCCGCCTTCGCCGCCTTCTTGGCGGCCACTTGGACTGACATTGTGATCACGTCCTTCACTTGAGGCGTCCTCACATCCAGGTTGTCCAGTAGCAGCTTGTTGCAGACATATCGGAGCGAAATCGTCGCACAAGTAGCATTGATAGCTTCGATGCTTGGCCTGGGCTCTGGGTCTGCTTGCACGGCAACGGCCATGAGGAGCAGTGCCAAGGTGTAGGTGTATGGCAGCATCATGGCCATGTTGGTGATGAATGGAATGGATGGGTGGATGATGGATAGATTTGGTCAGGTGGCCGAGGGTGTGTGCGCATTTGCAGCGAGAGAGCAAATTAGCTTGTTGGTGTTCCCCTTCTTATATACGCATACACATACACTAGATAGATAGCAGCTCATGCATGTTTGCTTGCTTTCTTCTGGACGCCTAATTTTAGTACCTCGCCCAATTTCAGCACAGGCGGTTGAGGAGGAGCTCCCTAATTAAGTTGTGGCCATAACATTCATTCAAAAATAAAAGTTGTGGCCATGGATCCATCGACTTGTTCTCCCTACCTAATATAGATAGACAAGCTTGCTGGCTAGATTATCTTAATTGTTGGTCTCCTTCAACCTTTACTATGTTTACAACACAAACTCCGGCCAGCCGGCTGACCATAACCAATGTTATAAAATAGACGGAATACCTCTCCTTCCATCCGTGTCTCGAGGGTCCAAGAGCCAACCAGACGAGTCTGGCTTTTTACTAGACCCCGTCGAGTAATTAGTGGGACCAATCTTGCATGCTTAGTTGTTTCAAATGCTAGGAATTAGATGAGCCTCCCTAAGAGCATGGTTAATATTTAATAATACAATCAATTGTTGGTTATATGAGATAGCCATGTCATCACTTATAGTGACCCACAATAAGGTTGGCTACAATACTTATGCTTTTTTCTACCTCCTCTCCATCTCTTTTCTTCAAATTTATTGTATCTGACTATAGGAGTACGCTTACAGCTAGGCTCTTGCATGAGAGTCCACTCCCCTTTTTCATGTCTCTCTCCTCCACATAGACATAATTACCTGGTAAGCAGACTATGAGCCTATTATTGTACTTGCTCTAATTGACCATGAGCAATAAGGACAATGATTGTTTTAGAGATTATCTTGCAGGATTAGTGGTACTAAGTGTTTCCCACTGATATGTGAAGTCATATGTCGCACGCCCCACCCTGTCCACCCTCTAGCGAAGCCACTGTATGAAGCATCCTCTCTAATGAAAATAGTATAAGTAGCCATCATTAAAGAAATTAACACGTTTTGGCAGGAAATTCAAGGTCCTGACGATTATTAGCAATGTCATGGCAATTGATGATTCGGTACAGATGCACTGGTAACTATTTCACAATTAATTATTATAAAAATTTATTAGCAATATCAAAGAGTGAGATTGACAAACCGGATCCAGCATTTGTGTTATTTCTGATTTAGTAATGTTGGTGCCAAGCTTCAGTAAACAGGCCCTAATCTCTTCAAGGGTAGATGTCCCCATGTGGTCAGTACATAAGCATTTGAATACTTTTAATTAGCCCATGGTCTATTTATTTGACAAGCTCTCTAGAATAATATTTGATTATGGCAGAAGAAATGAGAAGATACTGAAGTCAAGCAAAAAGTAAAAGGAGCCACAAGTTAAGATCATCTGAGTACCTTCAAGGCTGCCCTTGCTAATATACAATTCCAGAAGACCACTGGCAAGTCCTTCGCAAAACAAAGTAAATGAAATGAACATCAGATATCAGGGACACCATAACATAAACTGGAATGCAAAGGACAAACAAAAAATTGAAGGAAATAAAGAAGAGTGTACGTGTAAGTCTGTAACCAAAGACCACACATATTGTTCCAGCTCCAAATCTGAAACAGTATACAAAAGTACGCATCGCACATCTGTTACAGAAGATACGCATTGTCAGTATGTCTCTTCTTTTGGTTCTGATCATCCGTCCATGCAAAATCAAATAAATAGATCGCCAAGCTCCAAGATCTGCCAAAATCAGTTAACCTCAGCCAGCATGAACATCACCTGTATGTAATTATTTTTTTTGGAGCAAGAGAACATCAGGACAAGGTAATTGCTTGGTGGAAGAATTGGCCATCGCCACCGTATGCCTCCTCCTCGGCGACGCGGAGGCACTCGCGCTCGATGCTGCTCACCCACTTGATGGTTTGGGACCTGCGTCGGCGGTGGTGACTCATCCACCATCGCCTTCTTGTTCGTGAGGTCGGTCGGATCCCCGTGCATGTCCTACGATCTACCCACCGCCGGGGTGTCTTCATCGCTCGAGCGCGCCGACCACGGCTGGTGCAGGTTGCGCTGGCTCTAGAGGAAGAGCCGCCACCACAGCTCCCACCTCCGCGATGGCAACAACGGGCTGGAGGACCAACGAGCGATCTGTTCCTCTCCCCTCTGGCGAGCGCAAGGGTTCGCTCGATCCCATCAATCCATTCCTCTCCCCTCTGGCGAGGCGCGCGATGGGATTGAAGCAGATCGCCCGCTCCTCTGTATCAAGCGCCGCTTGATCCCCTCAGGCGAAGATTTTTTTTATGAGCGCCAGCGACCCATCAGTTAGATAATGGGCCGGGAGAACAGGCCCAGTTTACCACAGGGCTCGCTTTCGGCTTCTGGAACAGCGGCCCATTAGGACAGCCGGGCCGTTAGTTAATACAGGCGGGAGAGACGGCTGTACACATTAAATCAGACGGCCGAAGACGCCTAGATCCTAAAAACGAACGGTTAGAAATGCAAATCGCTGAGAGGGCTCGCTTTAGGCTCGGTTTTACTGTCCTAGATTACCTTTTTCCCTTTGAATGGGAAGGGGATTGGCAGAGTATTGGAAACGGGCCTACCCCTAGTTTTTGGTAAATGGCCCTCATTGGAAAAACCATATCATCAAAAACCAGGAAAAAAGGTTTATTTATCTTTGAGTGATGTTTACCACCCGAAGGCATGCACAGATACATGAGTATTACGACATCAGCCACAAAGGATCATCGGGGTAGAAGATGACGCCGGTAATGACAGAATCAGGTGCAGGAGCCCCGAGCACCCAACACACGTGTCGCAAAGCCCACCGACAATGCATTTTAGGCCCGCCCAGGCTATACCTTGTAGCCTGCCGTAGGCATACAATACTAGGCCATAATGGACGGCGTCTCAAGCCGATCAGGGTCGGGTCTTGTAGGGGATATAACCCCGCGGTGTAACCTGCCCTATTGGGCCGGGTCAGCGTATCGGCAACTTAAAGATTATACTCAAGATGGGCCAAGCCGTTGATGACAAGGCAAGGAAGGGCACTTAGCGAGTAAGTTGGATGGTGGCCCAGCACGTGAAGATGGCGGTTCAAGGCCCAGGAGGCAGAAGACGCCAGAAGCTTCCCTTACTTGGGAGACAAGGCGAGATAGGGATGTGCTAGGTCAAGAGTCATAATATGACCTGGACTCTTGTAAGCCCAGGCCCTCGACCTGTATATAAAGGCGAGCCCCTGAGGCTGATAGATTTAAGTTGCAAACCCTCGAAAGCTAGGTTAGCGATTCGCACCCTTGTAATCGAGATCATCATCAATATAGACACAAAAGCAGGACGTATGCTTTTACCTCCATCGGAGGGGCCGAACCTGGGTAAACCCGTCTCTCGTTCCCGATCAACCCCTTCGAGTCACCACACAGCAGTGATGGCCTCACACCTAAGTTCTCCTATGAGGACATCTGCCGTCACAAAACTACGACAGTTGGCACCCACCGTGGGGCTGTCGCGCGGTGGAGTTGAGTTCTCGGAGGGAGCTCTTCCAGGGTTCGGGAGCTATGTCGCTGGTCAGATGACCAAGAGCGCCGCGGCAAGCTCTACATCGACAATTCAGGCTCGGGACCCGAGGCCGACTCAATCAAGTTCGGGTATCGGGTCCCCTTCGGCAAGATCCACGTCTTGATCGACAAGATCGGCGCGTCGGTTCTCGAGCCGGACATCTGCACCGACATCTTCGAGCCGGCTCGGTACGCCCAACCCGACCGGCATCAAGCCGGCCGATGCCACGTCTTCGCGAGGAGCACCAAGTTAAGTTGTACCCTCAATGATGGGAAGCTTGGGGGCTTTTCGGAGGCAAAAGTCGCTCAGGAAATAGCTGAGCCGCCCCGTCGGGTCACCATCCACATGGCAGGGACCGTGGCGGCTCAAGATCCGTCGACTGCTGGAGCTAAAGACCAGCGCTGAAACAATCGTCCTCGGGGAACCTACAATGGGAACAAGGGCAATCAGCAGCATAGTAACCAGGTTGTAACCAGGTTGGTTTGCAAGGTAATATATGTACGGATCCTTGGATACCCTGGAGTCAGAACAGAATGGTGATCTCACAGAGAGGACACAATATTATCGGTCTCTAAGCTCACTGGCAAAAAAGGCCTCTGAGCTAATTGATCCTGGCACTGGCGTGTGGGATGTGCAGATTGTCTTTGACACATTCTATATCATGACACCAGAAGGATTTTGCAAATACCACTTAACGCCGGTGCTTTTGATGATTTCATAGCTTGGAACCCGTCTCGGAACGGTACTCTGTCCGCATTGCATATCATCTTGAGTGGAATATTAATTCGGTGGCCAAATCCGCACGGAGAATATAGCAGGACCATCAGCCTCCAACCCAATCTGGAAGAGACTTTGGGAACTAAAGATTCTGAAGAAAATACATATCTTTTGCTGTCGTGCACTCCATTGAATCCTTCCTCTAAAATCCATCCTCACAAATCGAGACATAGGGCATGCTTCTCACTGTCCTATTTGCAACCAAGGCCTTGAAGATGTTAGACATCTGATGTTCACGTGCGAGAGGGCATTTATGTTTGGAAAAAACTTGGAGGATCTGGTACATCATGCACTTGCAACAGACTTGTTTTGCTCGGCCGTGTTGGAATATATTCGTTGACCGGAACTTAAAAACCCCTTTAATCATAGAGAAATATACAAAAAACAAACAAATTTAATGAGTTGTTAACATGGCTACAAAATAATATCATTATGTTAGCAACTTAGCATAGTATCTCTACTCCTAAAGGGGCACTTGGTAGCTTCTTGTCTCGGTTTTTTTTCGTCATCCCTCCCACCTCCCATCTGGGTTTTTTCGTCATCCATCCCACCAGCTAGAAAACCAGATCGTACGCACATAATCCCTCACGCTCCCAGCAAAACAATCGGCCAAAGGGGCTCCCACGAACGAAGAAAAAAAACGGACGAAGATAGATCGATCGAGCCATCGAGGCTCCCACGTCCGTATTCTTTACCTACTAATAAAGCACGTAGTGCTTCTGCCGTACGTCGTCGTTCGATTTTCTGGTCGTTCGTCGCTCGGCTGGGCCGAACCGCCGTTAGTCATCCGTATGGGCCGAACTGGGCCTGGTCCCAAAAAAAAGGTGTACACGAACTGCTTGGAACTCACGACCTACTCTTCTGTCCCACCTCGCTCCTTTAGATCTAATCCCACCAGTTTATATACGTAAGCTGTTTGGAGGATCAACAAGGGGGTACAGAAGGATATAAAGTGAAGGAGATTTATCCCAGCAAAGGAAGGGAACGAAGAACAACTGGCCCAGATTTACCGAAAATCGAAAGGAGCAACTGACCATGATATTCAGAAAATTGACACAGAAGGCACAGGGGGCGGCGGGGGAGGAGACGAAAGGAAGGCACAGGGGGCGGAGGCGCCGGTGCTCCTCCGGCGAGGCGAGCTGGCGGCGGGGTTGGGTGCTCAGGCTCAGGCGCCCGATCCACGCGGGCGACGTCGAAACTAGGCTTGGTGGCTGGCAACGCCCGCCTCACATCGCGACTCTTCCCACGTCGGGTCGCCGGCTAGCTGACACAGCGTCAATCCCCTTTGCGCAGCCATCGGAAGCAACGGCTGCTCGGCCTGCATATCAGGAAACGAAAAACAGGCTGATAGATGGGGCCGAACCGACACAAATGGCTCCGGTGCCTGTTCGTCGGCGCGCTCCGAACGTGCCGGAATAATCTCGCCAGGCCACGGCACGTCTCGCGCGCCCGGTGAACGTGCCCCGGGTCGACGACAGCGGCTGGGAGAGCCCGGTGCACCAGCACAGCCGGCAGACAGCTGCGTCATGCGCGGCACGCTCCCCGCCCCGCACCCCGGCCGGCTGCGCGTCCCGTCCCAGCCGAACTCATTGGGCTAGCTTGAACTGACTGCACAAGGAACACATCGCCAAGGAGTGCAGCTTCAGGTTGAGGTGTCTGCGCTGTCTCGAGGAAGGACACCCCGCCGCTGGCTGGCGGGCCTCTGAGCGGCGAGGACCTCCGGCCAGCCGGCGCGCTACTGCTCTCTCCCGACAGCACTGGATGGGGTGATTTGGGGAAAACTGTCTCCATTCCAAACCACACGGGAGAAGCTCCTCCATTTGAGAGGGACATCGACCGTGATAATGGCTGACCAAAGGAAAATGCAATCAAAGGGAGGTGCCCTTGATTACATTAGCTCCAAGCCTAGGCGTATGCGAATTACTTCATGAATTTTTAATTATTGGTTATGTAGGCACTCTCTAGCAATATGCAGGTGTGAAAAGTGCACGCACAGCGTGTTTAGAAGTCGAGAGGGATCTCATCTGTAGAGTAGTAGCTGTATTGCACAGCAGACTACTCTTTGGTCAGTGCAAGACAGAAATGCTGAGTGTTTTTCCTAACTGCTGCTGTTAATTTTCTACTATATTGCCTGCTGCTACTGTTGTTTGCTTGCAACGTGATATTAACTGTCAAAAATTAATAATACAACATAGAAAAGACTAGAATTATGCCGTCTCCTGTCATACAATCTGCAAGGCCGGCATCCCGTGCGAAATATTGTAAAGTTATCCCAAACATCCCGGACGAAACAAGATTTTGAATCGGAAGCCACATTTTCAATCACCCGTTGCAACGCACGGGCATATTTCCTAGTGAATAAAAATCGGACGAAAAAAAACCGATCTGACAACCCACACCCGGCGCTCCAGCCGCGACGTGCGTTAGAACGAGGCTACAGCCGCGACGCCATCCCATCGCTGCCATCGCGAACCCTAGGTCGCCGCCACCCGGATCCCTTCGCCGATGTCCTAGAGCTGCCATCGTCGCGGACGAGACGCATCCGCAGACGCCGCCGCCGATCCGGGGAGACGCCGCCGCAACGCTGGCGACCGCCGTCGCGGATCTGCAGCCCATCGTCTTCGCCCGCCTGCGCCGCCCACCGTCTTCGCCTTCCTGCTGCCGCCACGGTGAGGCCTACCCACGCCCCCCCCCCCCCGGGGTCCTCCTCCGCTGCTGCCCTACCCCAGCCCCCCAAGGTCCTCCTCCACCGCTGTTACGAGTGGTGAAGGTGGGCAAGGAAGAGATGAATCAGCACGTCGGCCTTCTTCCAATCCCATGCTCATCTTGCCTCGCGACTCAATTTGGAGCAGCAGCTGTGGAGTGTGGACGTGGCAAAGGGGACCTACTGATGTGCGGCGGATATATTTGTACAGTACATCTCATGTCTCAAACTTTATTCATGCGATTTCCCGGATCTCCGTTTCTTTTGTGTTGTGGCGGCTGTTGTGCGAGTGAGCGGCGCGATTAGGCGTGCTTCAACGCGTACGGTTCAGTTTCAAGGTCCGGCGATGGAGTATGCTATTGTCGGCTTGCTGCCTACATCTAAGTATCACGTCAGCCTGCGGAATTCGAGTTTGTGGTTGCCTGCAAATTCTATCAGATATTTTGATTTTTGACTGATGTTGGTCTTCATGCTTGGATGGGGGCTCCTCTTAGTCTTGATCCATGGCTGGGTTTGCCTGCTGGTTTGTAATTCCATCGCCTTAGTCCCCTATATATTGGCACATAACATGTGTTCATTTATTCAAGCTTTATCCATGTGATTTCCCAGATCTTAGTTCTGTGGCGTTGTGGCAGCTGCTGCGAGTTTGAGCCGGAGTAACTCCATTGCCTGCAGTGCACGGGATGCATGGCAGCCTAGAAGCAGGTTCGATTGCAGACGACAGGCCCAAATACATTCTCGGCCATAGCATAAACATCATGCACGTCATGGATGCATGCTTAGATATGTACAGGGGTGAAAACGTGATCAGTGAGCCAGGATGTCATATTGTTTAATTAGTATTATTTAGTGCAATCATATCTGTTTACTAATCTAGATATCTTCCACTTCCACATTTAACTTTTATTCTGCACCACATGGAAGTGGAATCTATGTACAAAAATGTGGGGATGATGCTGCTGAATTAAGATGTTTAGGAAATATTTGTGTTAGCGCATATGTATAATAACAAATATATGTCTCCATGATGAGTTCTACTTCTCCTTCCCAATTTGCTAGGATTTTCAGGTATTCAATATGTACCTCAAGTTATTTCTTCTTCTGATATTCGTTCTTCGTGTCAAAATTTGGATCATACAAGAATCCTTCTGCAGTTTTCCTCTATGGTTACTAACCTATACAATATATTTTATACCATGATCAATACCTAATCAGATTTGACTTTGAGGTACATGGAGATTGGATACAAAGTTGTACGGGAAGACGCCCATGCAGTTGTTTCTAGCATCTTGATATGCACCTCATGCGTAGTCCAGGTGCATCAAGTCATGGTTCAGAGTCCGGTGGGTGCTGGTCCAATTGCCTACGCCAGGTTTGATCTGGGAACATTTACATTTTCATAGATATTTAAAGTTGTTGTATTAACTTATCTGTTATCATCGAAGTACAAACAGTAATCGGTCTGTCCCACAGACACGACAACCATGTGGTCAGAGTAGCCATTTGTAGCTGCTTGGGCAGAAGATTATTAGCAAAGACATTGGATATTGGCTAGCTGCAGAGTTTACATCCATTCTATGGTCGTCCATTCTCAATAAGATAACATCAAGAAATTAATTGGCTAGAGATGTTACAATATGATGAGTGTGGGTACTGATCAGTTTCTTACCAAAGCTGAACACAAACATTATCTTAGCACGCACTCCAAACATCTTCCATCCAACCAATTTCATTCATGCAGCATCAACGTTGAAGAAACACAGAATGCTGATTTTGTGGGAAATAGCACTGCAATCATGCAATTTTAGACGTACCGTGACCGGTCCAACGCACGAAAACTTTATCTTTGGTTAATTTTAGATTGAATAATTTAACATAGTAGTTAGTAATATGCAGCCGGGACAGCCTCAACGCCTCTAAATCCTGGGCTCCAACAAGGAGGTTTCGTTTTGCTCCTAATGTATGTTGCTGTTACCTGCACTTTGTTTTCCTTTTGGATGCTTTACTGAACATGTTTTTTTTGGTTCTTCATGTTCATGTGGAATCCATTTTTCAATTGAATATTAATATTGCGATGGATCGGACACTGAAATTGGTTTTGTTTTTTGTACTGAAATGGATATGGTATTTTTCTACCGAGATACCTCCACTTGTTTTCAAAATGGATTTTGATATTTTACTGAAACTGGAATGGATATGATTGCCTACTGAAATGAAATTGTGATACTGAAATTGTAATATCCATTCTTTTTCGGGTATACGGTATTTTGTATTAAATTGTGGTACTGAAATTGTGATCTGGTTTATTGAATTTTTGGTAGTGAAACTGGGAATTGCACGTGCGCTCTTCTAATCGACTACTCGGACGCGCCGTCAGGGTACTCAGCTCATGAGCCTCCCACTCTTCCTTGGCAAGCAACAAATGTAACATACCTAAAGGTGAATAGAGTATTTATTTGTACTAATTGTCATAAGACAAAGTTGACTATAGGCTGGTTATAGTTACCCATGATACATCATGTCATCCTTAGGTGCGTAAATTAAGGTGTACATAATTTATTTTGCAGAGGAGAAATACCGTAATTTAAACAGTATTATATGTGATGCCATGTCCATGCAGCAGAGCTGTCATCATTGGTTGAGGTAAGCACTGTTTCTTGCTTCCTCATATATTTGTTTTTATTCACTAAGTTCGACTTGTACTTAGGAAGTCAAATCAATTATTAATGTTCAAGGTTGTCATAAAAATTTAAAAAATGGGACGGAATGGATTGACAGTGTGCTTCTGCATTTTTGTCTTAGATGTTGCAAGGTTGCAAGGTGAGGGCAGACGGTGCACGTCGTCACTGCATCTCCCCTGTCTCTCTTTTCTCTTTCCTGTAGGAATTTCATGCAACCAGGAGCAGTGAATAAGGTTACAGTTTGTGTACTGAGATGTTTGTGTAGTTGCTGCACTTGTATAACTACTTCAGATTGTGTAGTTGTTGCATTTTTTAACTAGATTTATTCATGCTTCATACACACTGGAGACAATTTCATCTAAGAAAAATCAAGTTGTGATTTAAAAAAAATAGTTCTTGGCACAATTAACATTGCATGACCGGTCTTGCTATAATTTGATCATGCTTGCTTCAAATTCTTTGTTAATTGAAAGAATTTATAATTTTATCTCTGCAGTTGCATGAATGCCAAGCGCATCCAATAAACATCATCAAACTTTGGGCTCTGGTACTTTGCTCTGTTTGCGAGGATGGGTCAGCAGCGCGCACACCATGTGGACGGTGGCTTCCTCCGATCTCGCCCGTCGCCGGAGCTCTCCTCTGCTCCTGTGGTTCACTCAACTTTCATATTGAAATCCTGAAGAGCTACTACCTTGGATCCCAATCCCTCTCTGAAAGTGCTCGATGTAGGTGTTTGACAACTGCCGCTGTACTACAAGGTCTGTAGCAGGTACTTGCAATGGGTTCATTTTTATGGCTATACAATTTGTTTTGGTGTAGATATTTTAGTTCTGTCCTCCTACCCAGTGTGTAGCAGCAGGTTTTGATGTCGTTTTAGCACCAACCAATGTCCAAACTGATCACGTGTGCAGATGATTTTTTATATAGTACATGGTTCAGAGAGGTTCGTTCAGATACTAAAGCATGCTTAGTGTCAAAGTCATATAGCTATTCCTTTTCAACATTGCATCTATCCAGGCCTTCATTTAGGAGATGATTTACATACAAAATTATTTAATCTAATGCAGTTTACATATTAAACCTTTTGGAAAGCAAGTACAGAAGAATATTTGGTGAGCTCTCCACAAGTAAAGTTATATAACAATATCTTTGACTTGAAGGAATATTTCTAAGATTTCAATATTTAGGAAGTTTGAGGGCATGAGCTTGGCAAAATAGATGTTGCTAACATCAATTACTGATGGACTTATTTCACAGCCTTGCATATATATATCTGGTCAAAAAGCATATGGTTTATTCACCACAGGTAACACACAACCCATGTGTGTCCTCTGCTAATGGATATGTACTTGTGTTTCATATATGCCAACCGTACTTTCGCCAAACTCTCGTGTTAGCTGTTGAGTGACGGGAACAGTTCATGATCTAACTAAAACCTGTGATCACACTTTCGGTCAGATCTACATTAGGCTAATGAAATCTATGAGCTGAGAATAGATATGAGCTCTATTTGGTTCAGATATTTTCATATAAAATTTGATGTATTTCTCATGGATATATTCTTACAAAAGAGTTTCTTTTGAAGATGATAATAATTTTTTGCATTAGAGTTAATGCACAGTATCTGGCCGTCAATCTCCAGTTCGAGGAAGATTTTAGAGCAGCACTATACAAGCAATGCTAAGATTATTGGTCAAGCCATTTAATTTCTTTTCTATAAAAGAATTGATGAATGGGAGGATATTTTGAGAGATCCATCTATGCTACGTGCAATGCTGATTTGATAATTTTGCGCATGTCTCATGCAGGATACCAGCGCCTTCATCGGCCTCCATTTATGTGCGCTGATCTTTGACGCCTGTGCCCGCTGTGCTGGGTCATGCTCTGCTGCATCCGTGCACGCAGCCGCTACCAGACAGCACCCCCATCGAGGAATACACCCCAACTAAGATTTTTCATATCATCTCTGTCAAGGTGTCGTCACCGCAAGAGGTTCATGTAAGATTATCCTTATTTTCTTTGCAATATTACGTTTCCTTGCTAATGTCCTCCTAGCCCGGAGCATGTTCAACTAACTAATATTTGCTACTATATTTCTTAGCTAATGTCTTCCTTGCATGGGTCATGTTCATCTGATTAACAAAGGCTTGGCCATCTTAATATAGTAGCTGGTGAAATGGATATATATACTACTTTAGTTTGCATGAGAACAACTGCTTATATGTGTGCCTCGAAACTATAGTAGGATTGCTTGCATTATATTTGTAGTACTTTGTCTAGTTTTACATGTTCAGTTATTAAGTGGCTTGCACTGATCAAAGAAATCATGCGCCCTTGGCTTGATCAAAATGTATGTTTGCTAATTTATTTTGAAAGTGTGTTTCCTCCTACACATTTATTTGTCAACATGAAACTATCTATCACATGCAGGTGTGTTTGCACCCTGGAGCATAGCAATATGAGTTGCTCTTATATTTTTAACACTTGTAATATCTCATCGACTATTTACATGCTATCGTGTACACCAAGAATACAAGAGTCGTGACTTTATTTTATATTTTGATGTAGTACCCAATTAGGCTTAGATATTTTTATATTAGTGGTACTCCTGTTGTCAAGCTTATGAAAAATGTATTCCCTTGAAGAAGTTAGTTGAGATGTGTCAAAGGTTTCTAGGTAGGCTTCTTAAGAAGGCTTAAGCTTGTGCATGCAAGTTTCTAGCTAAAGAGCCTCCAAGGAAGTATTAAGCATAGTTGTAGTAGGAACTGCAACATATATCTAATCACTATGCTGAATAATTAGACTGCCACCAAATTCTGAAGAAATTCATGTTAACAATCCTATTGGAATGTCAAGTGGGCGGGAGCGTAAAAGGTACCTCTTTCAGGAAGGATAGTATTTCTTGGTGAAGTTATGGTATCTAAATCGGACGTGAAATAAATACAGAAACTTGAATGTGGTGTTCTTATTTTTCAGTTAGTGTACATCACGTCTTCAATGAACTGTTCTGAACACCAAGCTGTTTTTTTTCAGGTTGACTGAAAGTACAAGCATTATTTTCATCAAATGCAAATAGGAGTGTCGTCTTTTGATATGATTGCTGGGTCTGGAGCTGCCAAACCTTATACTGCAGTTGCCCTTCAGACAATATCGCGACATTTCCGATGTTTGAAGGATGTACTCCGTATGTCGATAACCTGCAAATAGGCAAAATTATATTTGTTAAGTTCTCCATCAATAAATAACTTGTATTCTAGGAGAATCGGATATTTGGCTTTGGAAGTGTGCAAAATGACTTGACTTCTGAAAGACTTTGTATTCTGTTAAAAGAAATCAGTTTGCTGAGCTTATTTCACATTCTTTGTTGTCGTAGATTTCGAACTGGTTCATAAATGCTCGTGTCCGCCTATGGAAACCGATGATCGAGGACATGTATAAAGAAGAGACCGGGGAGGCCGAGCTCGACTCAAACTCCTCCGACAATGTAGCAAAAAGCACGGACAAAATGGCATCATGTGAAGACAAAGAAGATTAGGGTGGGCTGTGGGCCACAACCCACCCTGGCCACCCTCTACCTCCGCCACCGGCGAGTTTCTGAGTGCACCAGATCGGGTTATCTCCTGAATGTAACCAGGGGTACACATGATTTGTTGTGTTTGATTCCAGCAATTCTCATATGCATTTGTGCACTAAAAAAAGTGAACGCTAATTCATACAAGATGTGCAAGATCGTGCAACCAGCAATTGGGCATATCATACTATTGAAAGAATGCCAAAGTTGGCATGAAGTTATTTTTTTTTCTTAAGAAAAGGCTTATTCGTTTCATCCTGGGTTCGCAGAACAATTTTTCACTTTCTATATATGTTACTTAAAATAATTATCAAATTCCCACAAAACATGTTCTATCGGTGGAGAAACAATTGTCTTGGAAATTATCTCTGCTACAATGTCAGCTCAGTTTTCGAGAAGGCAAGCATATAAGTTGCTCGGCAAAACAAATTTTTGCGTGTAGATATTGCTAAATATCAAGATATTTATTACAAATATACAAGAGTGTCAGGATACATATGCATTACAATAAATAAATACCAATATTACTGGTGCAACGACATATCCTTCATATTGATTTTACTATATAAAACGCATCCATGAAGAATATTACACCATGGTATTCAAATGCATCCAATCTATCAATGTAAACTACGGTTATTGGTAAGTAAAATCTTGACCTTTTATTTGCTTCTTGATCCAAACGGAGAATTCAGCTGCAACTCAATTATCCTTCTTTCGAATCTGTAAAAGAAAATTGGACCTTATAGTTATGTGATTAAATGTACACAAATATGATTTTAGAATATAGAAGAAAAGACTTTAACTTGCAAAAGGTGAGGGCCACACAAGTACATATCCTGAAGCAAAAGCATCACCAAATTTCTTGCAATCAGAAACTTCCCTTACTAACTCATTATGCAGAATAGGTTCATCTATGCGCACGAGTGCAAATTCGGCACCTAACTCAATACCTCAAGCCTTAGTTGTTCGATGAGTACTCCGAATAGTAGCATATGCAACATTCCGATTGTTTGGATATGTTGAAGCTTTTGAAACTACTTTGCAAGCAACCTACATTATGATTAGTATTAGCATTCAACGACAATGATAATATAATTTGCACGAACAATATGTCAAGGAATAAACATGGTCATAGTTGAAGAAGACCGTCATGACCATTCCTGTTCGTTAGGGATACCCATTCAGGCTGCAAGTGGGACTAACAGCGGGATGCGCACTTCCACCCACACCTGCACACATGTGTTATGCGGGTGTTCCCGGGCAGCCCGCAGTCAACCATGTTGCATCTGCTTGCCCCCATAATCCCACTTAATCCCGCATAGTAGTAAGCTGGTGTGCTGTTGTATTAAGAGTTCTGACAATCACCACGTGACAGATGTGTGGTAAGCAACCATAAAAAATAGTTCAGACAATTCTACTTAGCTCCTGTACCAACCAACACTAACTAGCTGTTGTATCTGGACATTAGTCGAACACAACCACACAGACAACTACAATCAGGACACTACATGAGCAAGCACATGCAAAGTAAGTGACCTCCAGTGCAAAAATTTCAGAGTGGCAGAGTAGAGCAAAGTATCCACATACTACTGACATCGGGAGCAGAGTTTCTGTGATGTTTTCGTACGTGCGTGTCAGTGTGTGCGCGCGTGCGCACTTGCTTGCTAATGTGCTCGGCATGTTTGTGTGCTTGCTTGATGTTGGGCTATGTGATGTGATGCGTGCTTATTTGCTGGCTGATGTGCTCGGCATGTTTGTGTGCTTGCTTGATGTTGGGCTATGTGATGTGATCCGTGCTTATTTGCTGGCTGCTGCTACCTGCTAATGCTTTCATTTGCAAGGGCTAGACAGGGAGTCGATATCGGCATTGCATCTGTAGGAAACCAATCTTCAGTTGGTGATAGTGGAAGCAACATAATTTTTTACTGTTTTTCATGCTTATGTGTTATGTCTATCTCGGATTCTAAATTTTCTAATACCAGCATATGATGTATCCTGCAAGTATCACCGAGTACTTGCTCTGATATGAGGACTTATCATAGCTCCCTACCAATCATGCACTCCAGTAAACTTAGATTGGTCATGGAACTTGGAATAAAACAAACCTTACTATTATCATCAGACATTGAGCTCTGTTTTAATGTCAGCGCAGAATAGATAACCCAAAAAACTAAATAAAACTGGACTAGACATCGAAGTCTAATGCCTACAGGCTACAGCCACCTCGCTTGCTCACGGTTGGTTGCAGTTATCATTTACTTAGATAGCAGGTTGGGCAGAAATTGTAACAAAACTCATTTTGCAAGCAGACATGATAATGTGGTTTAGGTTGGAAATTTGGGTGCAGTACACCCATGCCCCTTCACGGATCTTTACCTTTGTTGAAGAAGTACTCCTTTTTTTGATCGAGTGAACAGGGTGTGGGTGTTCATTTCTAGTCCACTGCTCGTCTAGTCTTGTAAAGGATTGACCCGTCTGATCCCTCGTTCACCTCACCTACAAAGAGACAATAATAGTACACGGAATGATATTCTTATCCTGGAGCTACAGAAAGCTGCAACTTCAACACTCAAAAGCACACAAACATTACCTCTAGCACAGAATCAATAACAAGGTCTCGTGGCAATGATGGATTTTATTGAATTTGCAATTAATTAACAATTAACATTATCATGCTCGCCATCCTGGTTCCATGACACAACAATGGTAAGAAAGTAATTATTTTATATTCTAGCAGGTCTTTTTTCTCATAGTATAGGAAATCAATTGCCTGAAAGCCGACTTCCTCGATCATCATGATTAAACCATAATATGAGACATGACGCCTTATCATGCCTTATCATGGATCATTGTAAATTTTTGACTTCTTGATTTGTATCTTCATGGTGCAGGTATATGGTCAACATGTCCATCGCCATCCTAGATTATATATAAAATGGCAATCAGACCATCACAGGTAAATACATATTAACTAATGACATCACGGAGACAATTTAAATTGCCAATAGACGTGGATATGTAGCAGATAAATGAGGAAAGGAGAAAGGAGAATCAACCTAGGCAAGATTGTAGTCTCGGACAGGGAAATCAAGTAGTACAAGTTAGAGACATCCCCTCTGCAATTTGGGTCGCAGAACCGAGCAATCCTACCAACAAGAAACATGTGAATAAGTAAGTTCTTGAACAATGAGTCCCCTAACTAAGCTCTAACCTATGCAATGGAAATATGAGCTCCAGCAATATCCAAGTGTTAGTGGGTTAATTGACACCTAACATGTCTGGATATGTGAAAAAACATCAAACAATTAGCCTGCAATCCCACGAATATTTGCAGCTGAAAGGAAATTAGCTACAAGCTACTGCATATATATACTACTAGCTACGTATTGTACAGCACACATCCATGCTATTGTTACTGAAAAAGAGAGACGCCAGGTCAATCTTGGTGCATATAAAATTCCATTAACCATCAGATAGATGTGCGAAATTAAATTAGATTGAAAAGGTGTTGTCTTTAGCATGTTTGAAACTAAATTACGGTGTCTGTTCCCCATATATATACTACTAGCTTCGTACTGTACTGTAAAGGATTCTACTACAAATTACTATGTCTCTTCTCCAAAAAGTGTTGTCTTAGCATGTGTGAAACTAAATTAGACTAAAACAATGTGATGCATGAACAAGTACTAGTACTGAGGTAAAACCATCAGATGGATGAAAGTACTAGAACTGACATTACAGCTCGCTCACAACGCAAATTAGGAATTAGTAGCTGGTAGATCAGAAAAGGGGTGGGCGTTCAGATAGATATATACCAAACATGAGAATGACGGACTCCTTTAGGATGTACGTGCTCGGGCGGCGGAGCCGAAGACCGCCGATCTCGCCGCCGCAACGATCCAAACTGCACCGAGGCATGTCGAGAAAGCGGCAGATCGATCCGAGGGTTGAGGGTGGGGGTGGGCACTACTAGAAAAACGGCTATAGCTAATATGGACATTAATGGCGCACCATGTATGTGGTGCGCCACTGCTATATAGCAGTGGCGCACCAGATATGGGTGCGCCATTAATGTCCATATTACTAATGGCGCACCTGTTGTGTGGTGCGCCACTGCTAAGTTTCTCCTGGGCACACCCCCCTCCCCAGACTTACCAGTGGCGCACCTTTTAACTAGTAATGGCGCACCACACCCCGGTGCGCCACTACTAACTATTTTTTTTCAATTTTTTTTTTCAAAACTAGTAATGGCGCACCGGGGTGTGGTGCGCCATTACTAGTTTTAACTAGTAATGGCGCACCACACCCCGGTGCGCCACTACTAACTATTTTTTTTTCAAAACTAGTAATGGCGCACCACACCCCAGTGCGCCACTACTAACAATTTTTTTTTCAATTTTTTTTTCAAAACTAGTAATGGCGCACCACACACCAGGTGCGCCATTAGTAACCTGAGAGCAGCTAGATATTTTTGACAGCCACCTACCACACTCACTTTCCCCACTTCATTCTCTCCACCTCTACCAAGCTTGGTCTCGGCTGCCTCCTCCTCCTCACCTCATTTGCACCATAGATTCACCCAAATTAAGTGGTTAAATTTCCTTTTTTTGATAGGTAAGTAAGGGGAAAGCTTTCTTTATGTTCTAGATCTACTTTTTTCTCCCTCCAACGTACACACTTTTTATGGCCTAGATCTACACTTTTCTCATTGAGCTAGATCTACGTATGTTTGTGGTGTTGCATATGTTTGTGTTTGCAGGTACCGGTATTTGAAATGCGATAGTTGCCAATATTTTGCCGGAATGTTGATTCATTTCCGTTTCGGCGAGAATTTGGCACTATGCATTCTTTTTGGTCCTATTTTTAGGCAAAGTCATGCCAAATTTTTTTTTGGTTCTAAAATATCGTTTTGCTCTACCCCACAGGCGACCATGGTCCGCACGATGACCGAAGGCATCGTGAATAGGTTTTTGAGCTCCGCGAAGGCCGAGATGCTTCAAAAGAACGAGACGGAGATAAGATGTCCGTGTCGAAGATGCAAGCTGAAGAGCCTTATGGACCCGGATTCAGACAGTTGCGGGACCACCTGCTCGTGCGTGGTTTCATGGATGGCTATCGGTGGCAAGGTGATGAAGATGATTATGAAGTCGTCCATGGGGGCCGGGCAAGAAATAAGGAAGGGCGGCAAGACAATAGCGGCGAGGGCGGGCGAGAAGACGAAGAATCTCCAGGACATGATCACGAAGTAGATGCAGGACATAGTCATCATGTAGAAGATGCCGGACATGATGATGAGGAAGATCAAGACGAAGGGCATGATCATGAAGATGAAGATGCCGGAGCAGACGACGATGGACCATCGATGGGCTGGGTGCAGGACCCTCATATTCAAGAGCTGCTTCTCAAGCAGACGGGTAACGCAAGAGCTGCCGCCCGAGAGAAAGCCAAGCTGGATCAACTGGAGATAGACGCAGTTACTCCATTGTATGAAGGATGCAGGCCCGAGGATACCCGCCTGAAAGTAACGCTCATGGCTCTGGAGATGAAGGTAAAACACAAAATGACCGACGCATGCTTCGACGAGAACATGTCATTCTGGCACGAACGTCTTCCCAAGGGGAACAAGTGCCCGACCAGTTTCGAGGAGGCGAAGAAAATCGTGTGTCCTCTGGATTTACCGCACGTGAAATACCATGTGTGCATGAACGATTGCATCATTTATCGGGACGAGCACGCGGAGTCTGCCATATGTCCGGTGTGCGGCGTCACTCGATACAAGAAGAGGAAGAAAGCTCCTCGAAAAGTGGTGTGGTACTTTCCAATCACTCCTCGTCTGCAGCGGTATTTCGCGGACACTAAGCTAGCAGAGCTCCTGCGTTGGCACGCGGATAGGAAGGAGAAGAAGCGAGAAGATGACGGAAATGATCCGGAGATAAATAAAAAAGACAAGATGCTGAGTCACCCTAAGGATGCGAGCCAGTGGCAAGCGTTGAACTTCGAACACCCAGAATTTGGGGACGATCCAAGGAACATCATGCTGGGCGCGAGCACCGATGGAGTCAATCCGTTTGGCAGCCAGAGAAGCACACATAGCACCTGGCCTGTGTTTGTGTGGATGTACAACCTTCCCCCCTGGATGTGCATGAAGAGGAAGTACATTCACATGAGTATGCTAATTGAAGGGCCGAAACAACCAGGGAACGACATCAATCTGTATCTGGGGCTGCTGAAAGAGGAGCTAGACATGCTGTGGAAAACGCCAGCCAATACGTGGGACGCCGCAGCGAAAGAATATTTCCCTATGAGAGCCGCACTGCTCACGACGGTGCACGACTATCTCGGTTACGGATATGTCGCGGGGCAGGTGGTCCACAGATTTTGTGCATGCGTCAGGTGCATGGATGACACAACGTATCGCCAGCTAGATAGAGATCCCGGGTCTTCGAAAACCGTGTTCATGGGACATCGAAGGTGGCTTCGCGACGATGACGCATGGAGAAAACGCAAGGATCTGTTCGATGGTGAAACCGAACCCCGAAGACCCCCACGTATGAGGAGCGGCGAGGAAATAGACGAACTATTGAAAAATTGGAAAGAGTGCCCACCGCCGGGAAAGAAGCGAAAGGCGCCAGAGCCGCTGCTGAAGGTATGGAAAACGAGGTCTGTTTTCTGGGACTTGCCGTACTGGAAGATCCTCCGTGTGCCTCACAGCCTTGATGTCATGCATATCACGAAGAACGTGTGCGAGAGTCTGCTTGGTACCCTACTCAACATGCCAGAGAGGACCAAAGATGGGCCGAAAGCAAGGGCAGACTTGCAATCAATGGGCATCAGGGAGGAGCTTCACGCAAAACGCCCTAATGATGATGATGATGATGATGATGATGATGATGAGGCGAAGGACACGGAAAGTCGTCGCAAAGGCAAAAAGGCCAAGAAGATCGAATATGACTGCCCTCCCGCGTGCTTCACTCTAAGTCAGAAGGAGATCGAGCAGTTTTTCACCTGCCTCGTAGGAGTAAAACTTCCTTACGGTTACGCGGGGAAGATAAGCAGATACCTAGACTCAGCGAAGCAGAAGTTCAGCGGGATGAAGTCTCACGACTGTCACGTGCTGATGACGCAGATACTTCCAGTTGCAATCCGTGGGATCATGGACGCGCACGTCCGTGAAATGCTATTTGGCCTATGCAACTTTTTCGACGTCATCTCTCGGAAGTCGGTTGGCATGAGGCAACTCAGAAGGCTACAGGAAGAGATCGTGGTGATACTATGCGAGCTTGAGATGTACTTCCTGCCCGCATTCTTCGACGTTATGGTGCATCTGCTGGTCCATATCGTGGAGGATATCATCCAACTCGGGCCGACGTTCCTGCACAGCATGATGCCGTTCGAAAGGATGAATGGTGTCATCAAAGGATACGTTCGCAACAGGGCACGTCCAGATGGAAGCATAGCCAAGGGCTTTCTGACCGAAGAGTGCATCTCCTTCTGCACGAATTATCTAGGCATCGAGAACCCCGTTGGTCTGCCCGTCAACAGGCACCTCGGCAGGCTCGCTGGATGGGGTCACCGCGAGGGTCGCCGCGAAATGCATGTCGACTTCGAGGGTCGACTCGCCGACTTTGAAAGAGCAAACCTAGTCGCGCTACAACACATAGACGTGGTCGATCCTTGGGTGGTAGAGCACAAAACCTTTATTGAGAAGACGTACAATGACCGAGGCCAACAGAGGACGGACGGAGATATAATCAAAGAGCACAACTCATGTTTCACGCGTTGGTTCAAGGACAAGCTTCTGTCGTACCCTTTACACGAGGATTCTTCCGCGGAAGAAAAACTCATATTCGCCTTGTCACAGGGCGCCGAGCACAACCTGATGACCTATCAGGCGTACGATATCAACGGCTACACATTCTACACCGAGGAAAAGGACATGAAGAGCGATTATCAGAACTCCGGGGTAACGATGGAATCCTACACCGGTAACGACAAGGACAGATACTACGGAAGGATCGAGGAGATCTGGGAGCTGAGCTACGCTGGAGAGAAGGTCCCGATGTTCCGTGTCAGATGGGCCAAGAGCGTCCTAAAAGAAGACCGGTATTTCACCACCATGGTTATACCCGAAGCCAAATCCAAGACCGCGGGCGCAAACGTCACCGCAAAAAATGAGCCATGGGTACTGGCTTGCCAAGTGGACCAATGCTTCTTCATTACCGACCCGTCAAAGCCCAGTCGTGTTGTCGTGAGGAGAGGCAAAAGGAACATCATCGGAATGGATGGAGTCGCAAATGAGCAAGACTTCGACAAGTACGGCGACCCGAAGATGGAAGATGAGGACGACGATGAAGTACCATACACCACAAGAAGAAGCAGGACCACCCTACCTAAAGGACGTCCGTTCAAGAGAAGAATTCAAGGGGTTCCGGGGCTAAATTATTCAACCGCGAGAAAGAAGGGCAAGAAGATTGTGAAAAGATAGCTAAGATCGAATCACGACGTGTCGGCCGCGTGTGTGTGTCAGTGGCAAGCTCAATCTTTGATGACTGTTATTTCATGTCACTTGATTTCAACCATGTCATCTAATTCTAAATCTTTGCACAATGGTTTTATCACTCCATTTGCATTTTCCTTTTCTTTTATCTCAAATCTTAAATTATTACATGCAACTAAAAATTCAAAAAAATAAAAAAAAGTTAGTAATGGCGCACCAGGAGAAGGTGCGCCATTGCTATTACGGTTTTTATGGCGCACCCCTAAATGGTGCGCCATTGATATTCCGTCCGGCAAATTTCTGGCACTCCGGCATGACCTTTTTTAGCAAAGGTCATGCCGAATTTTTCCTAGAATTTATGTTGCCAGCTAAATTACCCCTGTCAGTGAAGTTACCCACCCATTACCACTAAAATGACCCATGTTTGTTTAGCTAAGTTATCCATTTTTTCCTATTTAGAGCGAACATGGCCAACAACGATGAGGCCGGCGGTTCGGGCAAGCCATTCTGGGAGCTATCCCAGGAGATGGAGGAAGAACCTCACCGCTATGAGGACGCCGCGGAAGACACCGATCCCGACTACACAACCCCTAGTGGCGTCGGGGATGACACCACTGATGGTGCCGCCGGGGATGCCACCACTGATGATGGCAGCGAACGCACAGATGGCAGCCAACCGAAGAGGCAACGGAAGGACCGGCGCCCGAACGTGCTCGGCACCATCAAGGAGGAATTTACTGAAGTGTCACTAGTAGAAAAACCCCCTTTAGTCCCGGTTCCAGTGGGCCTTTAGTCCCGGTTCCAGTGGGCCTTTAGTCCCGGTTCTGGAACCGGGACTAAAGGGTCGGGACTAATGCCCAAGACCTTTAGTCCCGGTTGGGTCACGAACCGGGACCAAAGGCCCTCCACGTGGCGCTGCCTGGTGCGTGGGCTAGAGGACCTTTAGTCCCGGTTGGTGTTACCAACCGGGACTATCCACCTTTAGTCCCGGTTGGTAACACCAACCGGGACTAAAGGTCCTTGCCGAGAGCCGGCCTTGCCGGGGGCTGCCTTGTGGGTACTAAAGGAAAAAAAATTCAATTTTTGTTTTCAAATTTTTTGATTTGTTTTTAATTTTTTTTCTTCTGATTTTCACAATTTAATCTCTAATCACCCCTCCTCACTGCTTCAGAATTTAATCTCTAGTCTCTAATCAGCACTCATTCCAAATCGTATAACTTCCCGGCCGGTCACCCATCCTCTCACTACTCCAGCCCCAGCACGCTTAACTTTCAGGTTCTATATCCCCTAGTTTCCAAGTCTGCACTTGTTGTTTTCCTAACAATCTTAAGCTATCAATCCTGTTAACCCTTAGGTCTTGATGTCACATGATTTGATTTTTTGAATTCTAAACAATTATTAAAATAAACAAAATAAGTACTAATAATATTGAATTTCAATGAAAATAAAATAAGTAATAATATTATTTTATTAATTTTTTTGCCATTTATTCATTTAATATGACATAATTAATATCTTTAAGTCTGTAAATCGAAATTCGACAAATAATATATCCATTATTATCAGAAAAATGTGAGGAATCCAAATATGACATCTTATTTTTAAATAAAATTAATTTTTAAAATTTTTAATTTTTTTTGATTTGAAATAACTTTTTTTCCTTTTGGAATTTTGAGAATCTAAGAAAACTTCACCGGGTAAACCCCGGTGAAATCGAGTCCCAATTTTTCTCTAGTTTTCTTTGATATATTAAACTTTTTTTTTCGACGTCGTATGCAAAAGTTATGTCCGTTTTACATTTTTTTGCAAAAAAGGTCAAAATTCATATTTCAAAATCTCTATACCAACTAGACACTAAAACCTAACTACATCTCAAAGGATTTTATTTTTTGAAGATTTTATCATTTTCGTTTATTTTCTACAAAGCTAAAAAAGGCGGTCCACGGGGGGGGGGGGGGGGGGTAGAGTTTGAGCTAAATGACCCTGAAATGGAAAAGCACTACAAATGAACTCTGAAAAGGTTGAAACTTGGCATGGTATCATCATTTCACCCACATAGCTTGTGCTAAAATGTTGAGAGGGTTACGGCAAAAACTGGATGCACTTCGTGTAC
The DNA here is from genome assembly GCA_039707655.1 of Elymus sibiricus. NCBI lineage: Eukaryota > Viridiplantae > Streptophyta > Magnoliopsida > Poales > Poaceae > Elymus > Elymus sibiricus. The sequence goes on along the minus strand of CM077665.1, from coordinate 39,204,115 downwards.
AAACTGGACAATCTCTTTCGAAGTATCAAGGTTTCGGACGAAAACTCGTCTGTTACAAAGGCATTTCATTTTTTTTAACTTATTTCAACTCCAGACTTTTTGTGTGTTCAATATGCACCATTCAAAGCCACATCCTCAAATTTCAACCCTTTCTGACTTCATTTGGTATTTTTCATGCATTTACTGATTTTTTTGAGCTAAATGACCCTGAAATTGAAAAGCACTACAAATGAACTCTGAAAAGGTTGAAACTTGGCATGGTATCATCATTTCACCCACATAGCTTGTGCTAAAATGTTGAGAGGGTTACGGCAAAAACTGGATGCACTTCGTGTACAAACTGGACAATCTCTTTCGAAGTATCAAGGTTTCGGACGAAAACTCGTCTGTTACAAAGGCATTTCATTTTTTTAACTTATTTCAACTCCAGACTTTTTGTGTGTTCAATATGCACCATTCAAAGCCACATCCTCAAATTTCAACCCTTTCTGACTTCATTTGGTATTTTTCATGCATTTACTGATTTTTTTGAGCTAAATGACCCTGAAATTGAAAAGCACTACAAATGAACTCTGAAAAGGTTGAAACTTGGCATGGTATCATCATTTCACTCACATAGCATGTTATAAAAAGTTGAGAGGGTTACGGCAAAAACTGGATGCACTTCGTGTACAAAATGGACAATCTCTTTCGAAGTATCAGGGTTTCGGACGAAAACTCATCTGTTACAAAGGGATTTCATTTTTTTGAACTTATTTGAACTCCAGACTTTTTGTGTGTTCAAAATGCACCATTCAAAGCCACATCATCAATTTTCAACCCTTTCTGACTTCATTTGGTATTTTTCATGCATTTACTGATTTTTTTGAGCTAAATGACCCTGAAATTGAAATCCTAATTTAAATTATTCTAAAAATATGCAAATAAATCTTACTGTGACAACAATCTAACACGTGACTAGGAGCAAAAAGAATTAAATTAGAAACTATTTGTAAACTCAAGTTATTCACAATCTAGGGTTTGAAGCAAATTTGAACAAATTCAAATTTAAACCATTCAAATTTGAAAAATAATGGCACAAACAGAAACTAGACAAAATTTTGAATCTAATGCAAAAAGAATCACTCAAAAACATCAAATATCTTAAAAGATATAAGCAATTTAAAACAGAAACTAAAAACAGAAAACAAATGTAAAAACAGGAAAAAAAAAACCTTTAGTCCCCCCCTTTAGTCCCGGTTGGTATCTCCAACCGGGACTAAAGGCCCCCCCTTTAGTCCCGGTTGGAGACACCAACCGGGACTAAAGGGCTGGGAAAAAATTTGAAAAAAAAAATTTCAAAATTTTTTTTTCAATTTTTTTTCCCAGCCCTTTAGTCCCGGTTGGTGTCTCCAACCGGGACTAAAGGGGGGGCCTTTAGTCCCGGTTGGAGACACCAACCGGGACTAAAGGGGCTGGCACCGTTCACAAACCCTTTAGTCCCGGTTGGTCTCTCCAACCGGGACTAAAGGTCCCGTTCGAACCGGGACTGATGCCTGCGCCGCTCGAACCGGGACTAATGCACGCATTAGTCCCGGTTCATGACAGAACCGGGACTAAAGCTCCGATATGGCCTGGACCAATGCCCTGTTTTGTACTAGTGTGTCCTCCAGTGGGCATCCAACGGCGCCCAAAGAATTAGTCGGTGGGTACGCGGGACAACTCGGGTGCATTCTCCGGAGCACCGTCTCGATCAACACCGAGAACCTAAGGCATCGTGACCGAGGGAATTTGCGCAACCTCCTCTTCACGAAGCTGCACGAACGATACAAGTTCCCTGGTGACTTCGCAAACACACGCCTCTCAGGGAATAAAGTGAACAGTGCCGCCCTCACGAAGATGAGCACGGCCCTGGCTACTTGGAGAGCCGCGGTGAAGAGAATGATTCTAAGAGGTGATAGTTATGAGAAGATCAAGGAGAAAAATCCTTCGATCAGCGAAGCTGACTACCTGGAGTTCAAGATCAAGTGCGAGAGCAACGCATCCGCGGAATCAAGTCAGTGGGGGAAAGATATGCGGGACTTGAACTTAGGGGTCCACAAACTCGGTCCCGGCGGTTACAGAGTGGCGGAACCTAAATGGGACAAGGAGGACGCGGAGCGTGCCGAGCAAGGCCTACCGCCCCTCTTCGATAAATACCATGAAAAGCAGACCAGGAACTATGTCAGGGCCCGGTACAAGGTGGACCCGGTAACAAAGGAGCTTACCACGGATCCGAAGGTGAAGGATCTTGAGCGTGTTCTGGTAAGGAATACACCCCCGCGTAATTAGCTCCATATGGTTGCATTCTAATTAATGAAGCCAAATTTCTAAATGGTTCACGTTCCTTCCGCAGGAAACTGAAAGCAGTAGCGCGGGGTCTCAGAGCTCCCCGTCTGCCCCTTGGGACACCACTTTAAATAGGGCGTTGAACGTAATGAAACACAAGGATAAGTTCAGTAAGCCGTCGTCAGCTGGTCGTGTGGCCGGCGAAGGCTTGTCCACGAAATGGTCGGAATACTATAAGGCTGGGCGAAAGGAGAGAAAGACCAGCTCGGAAAGCCAGGAGCGCGAGGTTAAAGAACTCAAGGCAAAAGTGGCGCGGATTCCGGAGATAGTCCAAGAGCAAGTGCGAGACCAACTGGGAGCGACGATCACCACCATTATGCCTACCTTGCTTGAGGGGCTGCGGGGGTGGATTGCGGGCGGCCAACAGGGGCCGCCCCCGATTCCCAGCTTCACGGGCAGCAACTCGCACAACGCGCCGGCATTGGTGTCTCCGGCGGAGGCGGCATTGGTGTCTCCGGCGTCGGCGCCAGTATTGGAGCTTAATGCACCCGGGTGTGGGAAGAATACGCCGGCCGGCACCTCGGCAGCAAGCGGCCCCTCCGTCACTTGCACGCCCGCCGTTGGCAGTGCCTCGACATTAGCCAAGCTCGACGCCATCACGGTAACTAAGCCTCGGCCGATGACTTCATCTCCTTGCCTTTGACTGGGCATCCCTGACGCGCCCTACATGTTTTCGCAGGGCGCGGCCAACGTTCCATGCACTCTCCTGCACTTCGTGGACGGCGAGTTGATCGATGTCGCCAAGGCCAAAATCGTTGAACCGGACAACCGCGTGTTCCACGGTAATCCGATGCCACCCACCGTGTATAGGGTTCAACTGGTTCGGGTGCTGCGGGGCTGCGACGACTTGTTACCTCCGTATCGACCCCCTGGGGCCGACGAAGATGATGTGATGACCCTCAGCGCCTGCTTAAAATGGTCCATGCTTTGGCCGAAGAGCCAGATTCGTTTGGGGGCGGGGGACACCACCCCACAGACAACACCGCCAGTCGTGCCGGCGCCAAGCCATGGCAAGACCGCCGCAACGCTACCGCCGTCAGCTGATCCGGACATGCATATGGCACAGGATCCGGACGACGACGACGATACATTTTCCAACGTCGATAAGTACTTCAACGAACATGGGTACGGTGACGAATTCTTGGGGCCTCCTTCTCAAGAACCCAACCCTGCAAAAGACGATCGCGATCTAGCTGGTACCGCGGAGAAACCCAATTGCAACAGGCGTCGTCTGTTCAGTTCTCAGGAGATGCCTCCAGCTGCCGCCTTCACCGAGACTCAAACAGCCGAGGTGCGAAATATTATCAGCCCCAACACACTCAAGAAGGTGGTCTCTGAGCAGAACTCGATCCCATTACAGCAGAAGAAGCAGAAGGAACGGAAAAGAAAAAATAACAAGGGTGCGAGCCAGCCGGCACCGAGTACGATCCGTGCTCAGGACGGGCCACCAATACCTAAGGATATCTCGAGGAGGGTGCATGTGGCGGGTAGGCCGATGCTACCGACTAATCTGCTCAATGCTGCAACCGGTGCTATGCGGAGTCTGCATGACGGTGTTCTTTCTATGGAGAAGCGGCGTCTCTCCGAGAATGATGTGGCATACCCGGTTTTCGTGGCCAAGGTGCCAGAGGGCAAGGGCTTTGTCGATATCCCCATCGGGCGTATGATCGTCCTGCGGTTTGATGACATCTTCGCTATGTTTAACCTTTATCCGCTGCACTACACCTTCATTCGGCTATTTTTGCTCAGTATGGAGATGCGGATCATTAGAGACAAGACCCCGGACATCGTGATAGTCGACCCCTTCTACATGCGTGCCAAGATCTTGGGCAGCGCTGGGGACCGGCAAGTCGCGAGTTCATACCTCGAAGGCGTCATTCTGGCGAACCCAGATAAGGATAACTTCCTCGTGCCTTACTTTTCCGAGTAAGTCATCCCCTCACCGCCCCGTAACATATGATTTCTTAGATTTCGATCGTTCTTTTTTTTTCTAACATTCCGTGTTTTGTGCAGTGACACACGGTGCACACTCATCCTCTTAAGCCCGAAATATTTCATGGCCACGTATTTCGACTCGGACCGTCAGTCGAAGAAAGACTACACAAATATCAAGAAAGTTCTTGATGATGCTCTCCCCGGCTACGCCAAATCTGGAGGCACCTTCAGGAGGCCAATTTGTAGGTACGGCAAGCACGTGTTCACCCACGTAACGACGTTCCCCTGCGTCAAGCAGCCGCCTGGCAATCAGAAGGATGCCTACTACGCCCTCCATCACATGCGGGCGATCGTACGGAACCATCATCAGCGTATGCTACCAAATAATCTCAAAGAATGGGCCGCACGCTTGTCGGCAATGCAGGACGAGGACATCAGACAAGAATTCTTTCGCATCCAGTCGGAGTTAGCGGACATCATCTATCAAGATGTCCTTCGTACCTCGGGGCAGTTCTACCTCAACTATCAACCGTCCAACAGTGAAATAGAAACAACGCTACAAATGCAGGCTGACAACGACCGCACATTCATGACCATCACGAAAGACGGCGGCTTCATCCATGCTCCGGTCCCTGAGTCGAGTCGAAAGTATTGATGCTATGTAGTTCTGAAATATCGATTAGCTCATGTTGTAATTAAACTTTAATGAACTTGTACGTCTCTTTAGTTTGGACAGTCGTTCAACTTATATGTAATCGATGCTATTTATTAGTAGGACCATGAACCGTGCTATTAATGTGTTGCTTTTCTCTTCCGATCCTTTTGTTGCATACTTATATATTGCTTATATATTATCTGTGAATTGCTACTAACGTTTTGTTTGTCTAGTGCATAGAGATGCCGTCGTATGTCGTGTACAAGGGTGAGGTTCCCGGAGTCTACGACGACTGGGAGGAGTGTCGGAAACAGGTTCACCGTTTCAGCGGTAACAGTTACAAAGGGTACACCACTAGGGCGGAGGCGGAAGCTAGATACGCGCGCTATCTAGCGGGAGAGAGGAGGGAGCGGAGGAGGAACCGGATGAAGACAAGTTTCATCGCGATGATGCTCATCGTGACCGCAGCTCTCTTCTATGTGATGGTAGTTTAGATGATATCGACTTTGTAATGTGACGACAAACTCGCTACTCGGTCTCGAGACCTAAACTTGTCTAATATTTGAACTTTGTTCGCTATTTCGAATTCGGAAACTAATGTGATGAATTGTATTATGTCCTGTTTATACTTGACTAATTGTGGTGCTGTATTGTATTGTATATTCTGTGATGTATAATTAATATATTCTGTGCTGTGCAAATATCAGAAAAGCAAAAAATAAAAAAATCCTATAATTCATAGTAGTGGTGCACCTGCCAGCACATTAGTGACGCACCTTGCAAAATATCAGTGGCGCACCTATAGAGACATCAGTGGCGCACCTGTTGGCTACCAGGGCCCCCTCATCTGCATTAGTAGTGGCGCACCAGTAGCCACAGTAATGGCGCACTACAAGGTGCGCCACTGTTATATTGAATACTAATGGCGCACCAGGGGTGCGCCATTAGTATTTGTTATTAGTGGCGTGGTAATAGTGGCGCACCTATGGTGCGCCATTAATACCCAAATGTGGTGCGCCACTAATGTGCTTTTTTCTAGTAGTGGGGGGTGGGGTGGGAGCAGGGGTCGGTGAGGAGAGGAGTTGCAGGCGGCGGCCGGGCTGGACGCTGAAGGGCGTCGAGGTAGGGGCGGCGAGGTAGCGCCTAGGTGTGGATGTAGATGGGATCTGAGATCTAATTTATTTAACTTAATTGGAGCAGAATATTAGAGGGAAATTAAGCGGGAGTATTAGAGCATTCGCGCCAGAAGAAAAATGAGGAAATTTTTTTCTCCAACGTATCCTGGAGAGAAATTTGGATATATTCTTTATCCATGGAGAACAGGAGGAAAATGTTTTTGAAAGAATCTGTTTTTTTTTTCTTGAGAATAGAATGTGTTCAAGATATTTTTTTGTTTGGCATGAAAATTAGCTGAACCGTGTTTTGGCATGGAAAAATTGAGCCTATTTTATATTTTATTAACTATAGAGAGGGAAATTTATAAATATAGTTATGACTTTATGAAATAGCTAAATAACCTACAGCACAGTCAAATGGCTCCGAGGGGCTGCCAAGGGCGCTGTTGCTATTGTGACCGGGATATTCCGATGCAGGACAATGGCGCGACAGTGTTATCATGATCAGCGGCGATCGGTTGCTGCAATGGCGACGATGTGCGCGATATTGTTGTCGAGGTTTTGCCACGTCCTTGGGGGAGCGTTGTCGCTGCCCCGATGGGAGCGACACTGCTCCTGGAGGGAGACTGTGATTCAGAGTCAATATTTTATTTCATATTCATCCAGTCGTGTTGTGATAAAATTAATGGAAGCGGAATTACGATATTTAGGTGACGAATCTTAATTTGAGCGGAAAGAGGATGTACTTGTATTCCCTAGCTTGCAAGAGATCAAACTATAAGTTTAATTGTGATGTATTCTGGTCAAGGTGAATTTACCTTAAGCTTGACGTCACGATCTAGTTCATATAAAGAAACATTGAGGTTGACGATGACTCGCGATAATTATTTGCATGCTTGTTCTACTATCGCGAAGGCCAAATTGAGCATATGCTTCTCTACCTTGCAAGAGGTAGCGGCACCCTGAATTTCATGCGACGGTTATACTAGCCATAAATACTGATGAACATTGGTAGCGGTGGTCGAAAAAAACCTTGACAAAGTTTTCATAGACGGACTCCTCGTTGTGGTGGTGTCATAGCTCTTGCTAACGATGGACAACATGGAAACACACCAACTCCCAACAAAAGGAACTAATTTGTAACTCATGAAGAACAATGTAGAAGCGCATAGGGTCAAACAATGAACATCGAGAGCAACCTTCAAATCCCTTGGAACCATAGATCTGAGAGGTTGGCACATCGATCTAGTCTCCTCCTTCCTTCCACCTCCATGGAGACAGGCCGACAAATAATAAGGGGAGAGGAGATCAACTACGTCCATAGTTTAAAAGGACTAAAAATACTATCCAAAAATCTTTGGCAATTTTTCGGATCCATTCGGAGCCTCCGAGTGGTTTGGTTCGGTCTCACCGAGTGAACGTGACCAAACTTGTGTACTCTTCTGTATTCCACACGGTCTAACCGAGTGCACCGGGTGCCCCGTGACAAATTTTCTAACATCCATTCGGTCTGTCCGAAGTAACTCTGCAGCTTCTGCCCCTGACCTTGTTTTGGCTCTACAGGTTGCATACGACCTCGGATTAAGACGATTTTTATATCAAAATCAACCGTTTCGACGAGACGAAGATTTTTCATGTAGATAACTTTTTAATTTGAGGCCATCTTAATTACATTTTGTGCCCCTGACACTCTTCGGCCAACGGGAGGCCGACAGGCCCCTCTTCGGTCGCCTGGAGGCCGACGGGCGCTCTTCGGTCGCCTGGAGGCCGACAGGCCCCTCTTCGACCTACTGCAGGCCGACGGGCCTCTCTTCGGCCCACCGCAGGCCGACGGGCCACTCTTCGGCCCACCGCAGGCCGACGGGGTCATATTTCTGAATTTTCTGCGTGCGGCCCTATAGTTTTCAAATTTGCTATAAAATACGTCATAGTTTTCAAAAAAAATCAAGAGACTAAGTAAGGTTCTAGAACAGGAACCGGGAAATTCAAGAATGAAATGATTTTAATTGCCGAATCACAGCATAGAAACTTGGTTTTCAACTTACCGGATGACAAGTATGTTGTTAACTTTGTAAGTTGTGACGTGGCAAGGAACAGAAAAACATTCAGTCTGCACGCGAACACGGTGAGAAACACCTAGCTTGTTCGTTGGTCGTACATTTGCGTCAGGTCTGATCATGCAACAACTAGAATTACTACATGGATCCAACCACGCTGGAGTTGGTTAATTTGATCAGCATAAATGCTTAATTTTTTAGCAGTCGCTAGTGTGCCTAGTCAGCAATGACGGTGGCATCCCAACTCCGACATGGACAGCTGAAATGTAAACTCCAAATCTCCACCAATACACTCTCAGCACCCAAACCAACCTGCTAGAATTCCAAAGAACTTGCATTATTCAGTCATCTGCTTCTTCCACGGACGAAAATGCCTGGATGCTGCCTCTGCTTCATCTTCGTCAAAGCTTTTCTTTTTTTGCTTGTAGACCAAGGCTCAATGGGTGCAAGTATATATACATTTACTCAGTTACTCCCACTTTGCAGACTAGTTTTGTACCAAGAATTTGGTGGCCTGGTTCATCGATGGATTGGCTGGCTCTTGCCTGCCACGCCGCGGTGCTGATCCTTCTGTTCCGGCCGTTCGGTGCAACTGACGACCAGCTTGTCCCTGGCAAGCCGCTCTTTCCCGGCAATACCATCGTCTCCGATGGTGGTGCTTTCGCCTTGGGCTTCTTCTCCCCAAACAACTCCACCACCAGTACTCCGCCCAAGTTGTACCTTGGCATATGGTACAACGACATCCCAAAGCTCACCGTGGTGTGGGTCGCCAACCGAGAAACCCCGGTCATTAACAACTCTTCCTCTTCACCGATGCTCTCACTCACCAACACCTCCAAGCTCATTCTCTCTAACAGCGATAGCAGTAGCCGTGTCATTTGGACGACGACCAACGCGGCCACTGCCATAGGCTCGTCTACCCCTGTGGCGGTGCTTTTGAACACTGGCAACCTTGTTATCCGGTCGTCAAACGGCACCATGTTGTGGCAGAGCTTCGACCACCACACCGACACGTATCTCCCTGGTATGAAGCTTCGGGTCAAGTACAACACCCGTAATGGCGGTGACCGCATCATATCCTGGAAAGGCCCCGGTGACCCCTCGCCGGGCCGCTTCTCTTATGGGCTCGATCCCACCACGGGCCTCCAAATGTTCCTCTAGGATGGGGCGCGCCCGGTGTTCCGCACCGCCCCATGGACAGGGTACCTTGTGATGAGCGAGGACCGATACCGGCAGGCGAAGGCCAGCACAGGGGTCATCATCTACCATGCCGTCGTTGACAACGACGAGGAGATTTACCTCACATATAGCCTCTCCGATGGCGCCTCGCACACTTGGTACGTGTTGACCTACTCCGGCGAGTACCAAATCCAGAGTTGGAACAATAGGTTGTTGGCGTGGGAAATCCTCGGGAACTGGTCCTCCCTCAAATGCAGCCTTTACGGCTATGGCGGTCCATACGGCTACTGCGATATGACGGTAGCACCCGTCCCAACATGCAATTGCCTCGACGGCTTCGAGCCAGCTAGCATGGAGGAGTGGACCAGTGGCAGGTTCTCTAAGGGGTGTCGGCGAAATGAGCCACTAGACGAGTGCAGCGGCGATTTCTTGGCCTTGCCGAGGATGAAGCCGCCCGACAAGTTCACGCTCATCGGCGGGGACAAGAGTACATTACAGGAGTGTGCAGCAGAGCGCAACCGCAACTGCTCCTGTGTGGCATACGCGTACACTAACCTGAGCAGCGGCAGGTCTGGAGGAAATGTGACCAGGTGCTTGGTTTGGGGCGGGGAGTTGATTGACACGGGGAAGCTTGGCCCAGTAACTGGCAGCAACACGCTCTATCTCCGAATTGCCAGCCTAGAGGTGGCAGATGGTACCGATTCTATTTCTCTCCCCGTACTAATAAGTTTCAAAAGAAGATCTCTCCCTTTAATAGTTTGTTTGTGAAGAACTTGTGTTGTTTGTCATGTTTATGCTATGCATGTATTGCAACAGGTAAAAGGACTAAGAGCAATACAGTGGGGATTGACCTGCCAGTTTTAGCAACTTTTCTGGTGCTCCTATGCATAGCCTTGGCATGGTTAAAATTTAAAGGTGCGTTTGGCACCCCCACCCCACCCCTCTCTCTCAAAAATGAGATATTCCATCGAGCTTGCAATTCATAATTTACTGCCGTAGTGTACCATTGGACTCGTATAAGGGTTATTTTTTCTATTTTACATGTCCCAAGATTTCAAGATTTGTTTTTCCTTTAGACACGTAAAATAGAGCAAATAACCCTTCTACGAGTTCAGCTTACTTTAACCAAACCATGTTATCACAATGGACAATCTACTACCCAATAATACTCGGTCCACATGCTAGCCATACTTGATATCGCTTGGCTTCATAAAACAAGAGCGATGACGTGTTACCGTGCTATGAATTTGAGGTCTCGAGGATATAGGTGAGCCTGATTGAGTGGACAGTGCACTATGGGGTGAGAAGGGATTCTAGGGGGAAACGTGCCATTTTCCAACACGTTACTTTATCTTATATGTTAATTCCTCGCCACATTGTCAGGTTTGTCATTTTCCACAGCGACAGAAGTGCCTCATGAGTTATGTTTGTTTTGTTTTTGTAAGTTCATAAGTGGTGTATTAGGCAAACACCAAAGGTTTCAATGGTGAAAAAGAGCATTTCATTATTATTTATATTTCATGATATACTCATCAAAGAATTAATTATTACAATATTGTGGAAGCAGGTAAGATCGAAAAGTGGAGAAAACACACAAAAATATCATTGGATGGCATGACTGCCTCTTATGAACCTGATGAAGGGAACCCTCACCACGATCGTGAATTTCCATTTGTAAGATTTGACGAAATTGCCATAGCAACTCACAACTTCTCTAAAACATGTAAGATTGGACATGGAGGCTTTGGCAAAGTTTACAAGGTAACACGTTCAATAATTTTCTATATCATTCATTGTAATATCGACATAATTGAGTGGTTCATGATTCTAGGTTTTACCTTCAAATTCTCTAGGGAATGTTAGGTGGTCAAGAAGTTGCTATCAAAAGGCTTAGTAAGGATTCTCAACAAGGAACAAAGGAATTCAGGAATGAAGTAATTCTAATTGCCAAATTGCAACATAGGAATCTCGTTCAACTCCTCGGGTGTTGTGCGGACAAAGATGAAAAATTGTTGATTTATGAGTATATGCCTAACAAGAGCTTGGATGCTACCCTTTTTGGTACATATTCTAGGAACACACCATCATATCTATAACAATGCAAAATCATTTTTTGCTTACATTCCTTCTATTTACAGATGACTCAAGAAAATTGTTACTAGATTGGTTGACACGGTTTAATATAATCAAAGGGATTGCCCGGGGACTTCTTTATCTTCACCAGGATTCAAGATTGACAATAATTCACAGAGACCTGAAAGCTAGAAATGTTTTGCTAGATGCAGAGATGAAACCAAAGATAGCTGATTTTGGTATGGCGAGGATCTTTGGTGATAACCAACAAAATGCAAATACTCAACGCGTTGTTGGTACCTAGTGAGTATCCATTAAAAAAATCATATTAACTTCTAAAAAAAAACTCTCAATTTAGTAACTCTTGCAACTGAAATGATCAAGCAGTGGCTACATGGCTCCTGAGTATGCAATGGAAGGCCTCTTCTCTACCAAGTCTGATGTATATAGCTTCGGTGTGTTGCTATTAGAGGTTGTAACTGGTATTAGAAGAAACTCCAATAGTGAAACCATGGGTTTTCCTAGCCTCATAATCTATGTGAGTACACATAAGACTTCTCACAAGTTCCATTTTGAAAAGTGGATCTTGTTTTTGAAAACATTTTTTATTTTGACTAACTATATAAAAGAAAAAATAATATGATCATCTTGGTTGTTTCAGTCATGGAATATGTGGAAAGAAGGTCGGGCACAGGAGTTGCCGGACTCATCCATCATGGATGCTTGTTCACTAGATGAAGTTGTGCTTTGCATCCATCTAGCACTCTTGTGTGTCGAGGAGAACCCAGATGACAGGCCACTTATATCATATGTTGTGTTCGTCCTAGAGAATGGAAGCACCACACTTCCGAACCCCAATCGTCCGGCCCACTTCGCGCGACGAAGAATTGGAATGGAGCAAATCAGAGAAGATATTCAGACTTCCGCAAACAGTTTTACTCTTACCGAAATAGAGGGACGTTGAAATAACAATTCTTTTGTTTCCATAGATGTATCGAGCATTGCCGAAAGAATGTATGCCTCAATAAAATGGCCATGCATTGTGTGTTGTTCAGAAGTCATTCTCTTTGAATGGGTTTTTTAATTCCGTTTTGGGCCTGATAGCAGTCTCATTAAAAATAGTAATTAAGATACTTGAAACAAAAAGAAAATCAGTACTTACTGGACACCAGTGATTAGGTGGCGTTGTTCTCCTCTGTCACTCTTACAATGGATTTTGTGCTTAGTTGCTAAAGAAATGACAGGACAGTCAGACAAAGCACATTTACTGAGGTGAAGTGTGCATGCGTTCATACGCAGCTTTGAAGCCTAAACTGCAGGTGATCTCAATGGCTGTGTGGTGGATTTCAGTTCAATCGGAGCGAATGTGCAAGGTGATCTAGTCAGGTTCAAACTCTAAATGATTTCAAAAAGAAAACATAGCAAATTGTTCTCATTATGTTCCTTTTATAGGAAGCGCGTTGGGCCAACTCTTGGATTTCCTCATAAATTTCTCTAGATAGTCAAATTACCTCTTAAACTCAAGGTGTTTATATGGTTGGCACCGAGATCCGATAAATAGTATTCTAACCAATGACATGTTATGGAGTTATCTCCGGAAAGGTGACAAGAGTTGCTATATTGATCATCTCTTCCTGAAATGTTTTATAGGTAAAGCTGATTTGCAATATTTTAAAATGTGCCTTAAATCTAGTACGCAGTACTTCATCATTTTTCTTTCTTTCAAGAAATGGCCAAGATCATGCATGGTGTGCCCTTGTGCATATTGATATCTCAACACATGAAAACAAAAATACAACCTGGACATATTGCAAGTATGAGAGATCAGACTGTAGGCGTCGAGAAGATGCCATGTCAAGATATGGCAACAGGCAAGGAGACACACCATGAACGGCGCAACATGAGCTACACAGGAGCCCACCGCGACCGAAAGAAAGGCTGGAACAGAATCTAAGATAATGATTCATGATAAATCATATCAACTAACAGAGCTCACCCAATGATCAGTATGAAGAATTGACCTTTATTGATATGCTACCAGCAATCTAGGTTGCCAGTCAGGATATACATCCGATGCCGCTCCTCAATGGGGGAGAAGACTAGATAACAACACAACACACACCGACCGATGGATGTTGGCCTTCCTCTGGACTGTGTTGCCTTCCTATCATGGTATACACACACACAGTCCCTCTAAGCAAGGCCGGTATAATGGAAGGCTCAGTTGCTGAGCCTATCCCATGTATAGATGTACCAGGAGGATGTACCAGCTACAACCATCCTGCCAATGTACAAGATCTACTGCCTACAGTATACTCTCTCTGCATTCCAGTCAGCCGGAAGTCCGGAACAGAGCATGTGCCGGGGGGAATGGAATCTGCGGTTACCCAATGGAAGACTCCCGTTGAAGGTGGGCCTACTGATCCAGGCTCCGGTTCCTTCATCAATGCGAATGTGCATTGTGTGGAGTCATTGCTATTTCGCCATGTAAGAGGCGGACTAAGTCTAAGTGGCCCATGTTTCGGTCATGGTAGCGTCAACGCCAGATGCGAGCCAAAAATTATAAACAGTTGTTTGGGTATTCGCTTCCATCAAGTTATCTGGGAATGTCAATTCATCACCAAAAACTAACCAACAAAGATTGGAAGTTAATAGAGTATCGATTTGAGAAGACACTAAGTTTCTAGAAGGGCAAGCTTATGTCTTATGGGGTCGGCTAATTCTGATAAATTGTGTGCTTACAAGTACGCTGATGTTCCAATTGTCCTCCTTTGAATTACCTATGGGGGTACGGAAAATGTTGGATTTTTATCGATCATGTTTTCTTCGGCAAAAAGATGAGACTAAATCCAAGTAGATGTTTGCCAAGTGGGATTTAATTTGTACAAGGAACAAGGAGGTTTAGGGGTTGAAAACTTTAAGGTACAGAAGTGTATACTCAATAAATGGCTATACATGCTAGCAGTAGAAGAGGAGGGTGTGTAGATAGAGTCGTTGCGTAACAAGTATTTGCCATCGAAGACCCTCGCACAAGTAACGGTGCAGCCAGACGATTCACCTTTCTGGAAGGGGCTTATGCGAACAAAGGTTCCCGTTTTCTATAGGATCAAATACATTGTAGGGAACAATAATACTACAAGGTTTTGGGAAGCTACACCGCTAGTGGAGTCGCCACTGGCTATACAATACCCAACCCTCTACAGTATTGCACAACGTAAAGACGCTTTTGTAAGTAGAATACTATGATCGGTTCCTTTAAGCTTTCACTTCAGGAGATCCCTGGTGAGGGAAGGATGAGATAGATGGCTAAATGTTGTGCTCATATTGATGGATGTTAACCTTTCTGATGAGCCAGATATGCTACGCTAGAAAATTTCAATGTCAAGAGTATTTTCAGTGAAATATATGTATATAGATTTGATAAACATTTGTCCAATCCCAAAGTCGCTGCACATTTTAAAAATTAAGATGCCTTTAAAGATAAAGGTCTTTACGTGGTTTGTTCACAAGAAAGTGATCTTGACTAAGGACAACTTTGCGAAGCCAAGCTGGGAAGGTAGTAATAGTGTTGTTTCTGTATCAAGATGAGTCCACATCTAACAACTTTTTCTCAAATTCCAACTAGCCAAGTTACTGTGGCGTACATTGCATGTGGCCTTTAACGTAAGGCCCCTAATAGCATTACCACTTTATTTGGTACATGGCTAAATGGGGTAGCGCCTAAAATACCGGCGCATATTCGAGTTATAGGTGCATTACTTTGTGCTACATGGAACTGTCAGAATGACATTATTTTTGACACACAAAACATCACAAATTTTTTGCAGCTCATCTACAAGGCAAATGGTTGGATCCGTATGTGGTCATAACTCAGCCGTGCAGAAGTAAGGAGCAAGTGTATTATTGGTCCAACCGTTTGAAGACGGTAGCACGGAATACTTACAACATATTTGAATGGCGGTTCAACAATAAGATAGGTGTTTAATCATCTTGTCCTATGTTTACACGTTGTGGCAATGTTTATTTTATTTCAGCTCGATTTGTGAACTTGTATCGAACAACATATATACATGGTGGCTAGGCTGGGGATAACCCCCCTTTACAAAACACTGAAGCGCAACGTTCCATCTTTGGTCGCTGCCCCTGGCTGGCTTCCTCCAGCGCAAGGTTGGGTCAAGCTGAATTCACACGGCTCGTACGTTTTGCGACGCTAGGGCCAGTATGATCTTAAGGTCTATAATATTTTTCGGCATGTAGGAAGTTACACTCTTGTGGTGATGCTCTAGAGGCAGAACTGTGAGCATGTATGGATGGCCTTTATGTTGCTATACAGAGAAGTAACCTTGAAGGCCATGGACAGGGGTGCGTGGAAGCCTCCTATCCATGTGCTAGAACAATGAGTTGGTCGCGAGATCTTTTAGGTTTCATCTCTAGCCTACCCCAACTTATTTGGGACTAAAGACTCTGTCTTTTGTTGTTGTTTATGTAGGAAATTATACTCTTGTGGTGATGCTTTAGAGGCAGAACTATGAACATGTATGGAGGGCCTTTGTGATGCTGTAAAGAGAAATGATCTACCTATCAGCATCGACATGGACTCAACCATGACGGTATCAATGATCCAGAGCAATGAAGGAGATAGATCAGTATATCCCTGCATAGTTAATGAGATTAATAAGTATCTAAGGAATCTTGTAATAAATCTTGTATTACTCATGTCTCTCGTACTCAAATAGAGCTAGTGATCGTTTAGCTACTTTTCTATTAGAACTGATGAGGGTAGGATTATGACGTGGATTGGATATGGACCGCCAGAAGTCCTAGAGATAGTCTCGGATGATTGGAAGGACATTTTTTTTTATAAAGGGTGGATTTTATTGATTCAAAATGGAGCATCAAGAAGATACAAACACAATGAACACACACCCGGCCTCTGCATAGCTAGGATGTACACAACCAACACCAACACACGCAGAGAAAAACACGCATGCAAATAGCAAAGTGATACAAGACCAAAGCTATGCGTACGCGAGGAAAGAAAAAAGCCCCAAAGCTGTCAGATCACGATCGACAAACTATAACGATGACCATATCTGCACCGACAATCTCATTACACTACGTGAACGACGAGGCTCTTCAACAGCAGCGCCTTAATGAAGGGAGCGACACTCAAGTGTCATCGTCACCGGATGCAGCCACCCAAGGCTAGAATCTAGGTTTTCACCCTGAAGAATCTGTCCAAGCATTCCGAACAATGTCTTCAACAAGGTAACGACGTCAAAACATCGCCATTGTCAGGTATACCCAAATCGGGTCAGACCAAGGCTTTCACCCCGGAGCTCAAGACCGGGTGCTCAAGTAGCACCACCATCGAGGTCATTCATGTGTTGTCGCCACCACTTTTTCACAATCCCAGCAGCTACAAGCGATATGACCGTCTTCACTGCACAAAAATTGAGCCTATTTTATATTTTATTAACTATAGAGAGGGAAATTTATAAATATAGTTATGACTTTATGAAATAGCTAAATAACCTTTAGCACAGTCAAATGGCTCCGAGGGGCTGCCAAGGGCGCTGTTGCTATTGTGACCGGGATATTCCGATGCAGGACAATGGCGCGACAGTGTTATCATGATCAGCGGCGATCGGTTGCTGCAATGGCGACGATGTGCGCGATATTGTTGTCGAGGTTTTGCCACGTCCTTGGGGGAGCGTTGTCGCTGCCCCGATGGGAGCGACACTGCTCCTGGAGGGAGACTGTGATTCAGAGTCAATATTTTATTTCATATTCATCCAGTCGTGTTGTGATAAAATTAATGGAAGCGGAATTACGATATTTAGGTGACGAATCTTAATTTGAGCGGAAAGAGGATGTACTTGTATTCCCTAGCTTGCAAGAGATCAAACTATAAGTTTAATTGTGATGTATTCTGGTCAAGGTGAATTTACCTTAAGCTTGACGTCACGATCTAGTTCATATAAAGAAACATTGAGGTTGACGATGACTCGCGATAATTATTTGCATGCTTGTTCTACTATCGCGAAGGCCAAATTGAGCATATGCTTCTCTACCTTGCAAGAGGTAGCGGCACCCTGAATTTCATGCGACGGTTATACTAGCCATAAATACTGATGAACATTGGTAGCGGTGGTCGAAAAAAACCTTGACAAAGTTTTCATAGACGGACTCCTCGTTGTGGTGGTGTCATAGCTCTTGCTAACGATGGACAACATGGAAACACACCAACTCCCAACAAAAGGAACTAATTTGTAACTCATGAAGAACAATGTAGAAGCGCATAGGGTCAAACAATGAACATCGAGAGCAACCTTCAAATCCCTTGGAACCATAGATCTGAGAGGTTGGCACATCGATCTAGTCTCCTCCTTCCTTCCACCTCCATGGAGACAGGCCGACAAATAATAAGGGGAGAGGAGATCAACTACGTCCATAGTTTAAAAGGACTAAAAATACTATCCAAAAATCTTTGGCAATTTTTCGGATCCATTCGGAGCCTCCGAGTGGTTTGGTTCGGTCTCACCGAGTGAACGTGACCAAACTTGTGTACTCTTCTGTATTCCACACGGTCTAACCGAGTGCACCGGGTGCCCCGTGACAAATTTTCTAACATCCATTCGGTCTGTCCGAAGTAACTCTGCAGCTTCTGCCCCTGACCTTGTTTTGGCTCTACAGGTTGCATACGACCTCGGATTAAGACGATTTTTATATCAAAATCAACCGTTTCGACGAGACGAAGATTTTTCATGTAGATAACTTTTTAATTTGAGGCCATCTTAATTACATTTTGTGCCCCTGACACTCTTCGGCCAACGGGAGGCCGACAGGCCCCTCTTCGGTCGCCTGGAGGCCGACGGGCGCTCTTCGGTCGCCTGGAGGCCGACAGGCCCCTCTTCGACCTACTGCAGGCCGACGGGCCTCTCTTCGGCCCACCGCAGGCCGACGGGCCACTCTTCGGCCCACCGCAGGCCGACGGGGTCATATTTCTGAATTTTCTGCGTGCGGCCCTATAGTTTTCAAATTTGCTATAAAATACGTCATAGTTTTCAAAAAAAATCAAGAGACTAAGTAAGGTTCTAGAACAGGAACCGGGAAATTCAAGAATGAAATGATTTTAATTGCCGAATCACAGCATAGAAACTTGGTTTTCAACTTACCGGATGACAAGTATGTTGTTAACTTTGTAAGTTGTGACGTGGCAAGGAACAGAAAAACATTCAGTCTGCACGCGAACACGGTGAGAAACACCTAGCTTGTTCGTTGGTCGTACATTTGCGTCAGGTCTGATCATGCAACAACTAGAATTACTACATGGATCCAACCACGCTGGAGTTGGTTAATTTGATCAGCATAAATGCTTAATTTTTTAGCAGTCGCTAGTGTGCCTAGTCAGCAATGACGGTGGCATCCCAACTCCGACATGGACAGCTGAAATGTAAACTCCAAATCTCCACCAATACACTCTCAGCACCCAAACCAACCTGCTAGAATTCCAAAGAACTTGCATTATTCAGTCATCTGCTTCTTCCACGGACGAAAATGCCTGGATGCTGCCTCTGCTTCATCTTCGTCAAAGCTTTTCTTTTTTTGCTTGTAGACCAAGGCTCAATGGGTGCAAGTATATATACATTTACTCAGTTACTCCCACTTTGCAGACTAGTTTTGTACCAAGAATTTGGTGGCCTGGTTCATCGATGGATTGGCTGGCTCTTGCCTGCCACGCCGCGGTGCTGATCCTTCTGTTCCGGCCGTTCGGTGCAACTGACGACCAGCTTGTCCCTGGCAAGCCGCTCTTTCCCGGCAATACCATCGTCTCCGATGGTGGTGCTTTCGCCTTGGGCTTCTTCTCCCCAAACAACTCCACCACCAGTACTCCGCCCAAGTTGTACCTTGGCATATGGTACAACGACATCCCAAAGCTCACCGTGGTGTGGGTCGCCAACCGAGAAACCCCGGTCATTAACAACTCTTCCTCTTCACCGATGCTCTCACTCACCAACACCTCCAAGCTCATTCTCTCTAACAGCGATAGCAGTAGCCGTGTCATTTGGACGACGACCAACGCGGCCACTGCCATAGGCTCGTCTACCCCTGTGGCGGTGCTTTTGAACACTGGCAACCTTGTTATCCGGTCGTCAAACGGCACCATGTTGTGGCAGAGCTTCGACCACCACACCGACACGTATCTCCCTGGTATGAAGCTTCGGGTCAAGTACAACACCCGTAATGGCGGTGACCGCATCATATCCTGGAAAGGCCCCGGTGACCCCTCGCCGGGCCGCTTCTCTTATGGGCTCGATCCCACCACGGGCCTCCAAATGTTCCTCTAGGATGGGGCGCGCCCGGTGTTCCGCACCGCCCCATGGACAGGGTACCTTGTGATGAGCGAGGACCGATACCGGCAGGCGAAGGCCAGCACAGGGGTCATCATCTACCATGCCGTCGTTGACAACGACGAGGAGATTTACCTCACATATAGCCTCTCCGATGGCGCCTCGCACACTTGGTACGTGTTGACCTACTCCGGCGAGTACCAAATCCAGAGTTGGAACAATAGGTTGTTGGCGTGGGAAATCCTCGGGAACTGGTCCTCCCTCAAATGCAGCCTTTACGGCTATGGCGGTCCATACGGCTACTGCGATATGACGGTAGCACCCGTCCCAACATGCAATTGCCTCGACGGCTTCGAGCCAGCTAGCATGGAGGAGTGGACCAGTGGCAGGTTCTCTAAGGGGTGTCGGCGAAATGAGCCACTAGACGAGTGCAGCGGCGATTTCTTGGCCTTGCCGAGGATGAAGCCGCCCGACAAGTTCACGCTCATCGGCGGGGACAAGAGTACATTACAGGAGTGTGCAGCAGAGCGCAACCGCAACTGCTCCTGTGTGGCATACGCGTACACTAACCTGAGCAGCGGCAGGTCTGGAGGAAATGTGACCAGGTGCTTGGTTTGGGGCGGGGAGTTGATTGACACGGGGAAGCTTGGCCCAGTAACTGGCAGCAACACGCTCTATCTCCGAATTGCCAGCCTAGAGGTGGCAGATGGTACCGATTCTATTTCTCTCCCCGTACTAATAAGTTTCAAAAGAAGATCTCTCCCTTTAATAGTTTGTTTGTGAAGAACTTGTGTTGTTTGTCATGTTTATGCTATGCATGTATTGCAACAGGTAAAAGGACTAAGAGCAATACAGTGGGGATTGACCTGCCAGTTTTAGCAACTTTTCTGGTGCTCCTATGCATAGCCTTGGCATGGTTA
This sequence comes from Elymus sibiricus, assembly GCA_039707655.1. Lineage (NCBI taxonomy): Eukaryota > Viridiplantae > Streptophyta > Magnoliopsida > Poales > Poaceae > Elymus > Elymus sibiricus. The sequence goes on along the minus strand of CM077665.1, from coordinate 39,183,460 downwards.
AAATTTAAAGGTGCGTTTGGCACCCCCACCCCACCCCTCTCTCTCAAAAATGAGATATTCCATCGAGCTTGCAATTCATAATTTACTGCCGTAGTGTACCATTGGACTCGTATAAGGGTTATTTTTTCTATTTTACATGTCCCAAGATTTCAAGATTTGTTTTTCCTTTAGACACGTAAAATAGAGCAAATAACCCTTCTACGAGTTCAGCTTACTTTAACCAAACCATGTTATCACAATGGACAATCTACTACCCAATAATACTCGGTCCACATGCTAGCCATACTTGATATCGCTTGGCTTCATAAAACAAGAGCGATGACGTGTTACCGTGCTATGAATTTGAGGTCTCGAGGATATAGGTGAGCCTGATTGAGTGGACAGTGCACTATGGGGTGAGAAGGGATTCTAGGGGGAAACGTGCCATTTTCCAACACGTTACTTTATCTTATATGTTAATTCCTCGCCACATTGTCAGGTTTGTCATTTTCCACAGCGACAGAAGTGCCTCATGAGTTATGTTTGTTTTGTTTTTGTAAGTTCATAAGTGGTGTATTAGGCAAACACCAAAGGTTTCAATGGTGAAAAAGAGCATTTCATTATTATTTATATTTCATGATATACTCATCAAAGAATTAATTATTACAATATTGTGGAAGCAGGTAAGATCGAAAAGTGGAGAAAACACACAAAAATATCATTGGATGGCATGACTGCCTCTTATGAACCTGATGAAGGGAACCCTCACCACGATCGTGAATTTCCATTTGTAAGATTTGACGAAATTGCCATAGCAACTCACAACTTCTCTAAAACATGTAAGATTGGACATGGAGGCTTTGGCAAAGTTTACAAGGTAACACGTTCAATAATTTTCTATATCATTCATTGTAATATCGACATAATTGAGTGGTTCATGATTCTAGGTTTTACCTTCAAATTCTCTAGGGAATGTTAGGTGGTCAAGAAGTTGCTATCAAAAGGCTTAGTAAGGATTCTCAACAAGGAACAAAGGAATTCAGGAATGAAGTAATTCTAATTGCCAAATTGCAACATAGGAATCTCGTTCAACTCCTCGGGTGTTGTGCGGACAAAGATGAAAAATTGTTGATTTATGAGTATATGCCTAACAAGAGCTTGGATGCTACCCTTTTTGGTACATATTCTAGGAACACACCATCATATCTATAACAATGCAAAATCATTTTTTGCTTACATTCCTTCTATTTACAGATGACTCAAGAAAATTGTTACTAGATTGGTTGACACGGTTTAATATAATCAAAGGGATTGCCCGGGGACTTCTTTATCTTCACCAGGATTCAAGATTGACAATAATTCACAGAGACCTGAAAGCTAGAAATGTTTTGCTAGATGCAGAGATGAAACCAAAGATAGCTGATTTTGGTATGGCGAGGATCTTTGGTGATAACCAACAAAATGCAAATACTCAACGCGTTGTTGGTACCTAGTGAGTATCCATTAAAAAAATCATATTAACTTCTAAAAAAAAACTCTCAATTTAGTAACTCTTGCAACTGAAATGATCAAGCAGTGGCTACATGGCTCCTGAGTATGCAATGGAAGGCCTCTTCTCTACCAAGTCTGATGTATATAGCTTCGGTGTGTTGCTATTAGAGGTTGTAACTGGTATTAGAAGAAACTCCAATAGTGAAACCATGGGTTTTCCTAGCCTCATAATCTATGTGAGTACACATAAGACTTCTCACAAGTTCCATTTTGAAAAGTGGATCTTGTTTTTGAAAACATTTTTTATTTTGACTAACTATATAAAAGAAAAAATAATATGATCATCTTGGTTGTTTCAGTCATGGAATATGTGGAAAGAAGGTCGGGCACAGGAGTTGCCGGACTCATCCATCATGGATGCTTGTTCACTAGATGAAGTTGTGCTTTGCATCCATCTAGCACTCTTGTGTGTCGAGGAGAACCCAGATGACAGGCCACTTATATCATATGTTGTGTTCGTCCTAGAGAATGGAAGCACCACACTTCCGAACCCCAATCGTCCGGCCCACTTCGCGCGACGAAGAATTGGAATGGAGCAAATCAGAGAAGATATTCAGACTTCCGCAAACAGTTTTACTCTTACCGAAATAGAGGGACGTTGAAATAACAATTCTTTTGTTTCCATAGATGTATCGAGCATTGCCGAAAGAATGTATGCCTCAATAAAATGGCCATGCATTGTGTGTTGTTCAGAAGTCATTCTCTTTGAATGGGTTTTTTAATTCCGTTTTGGGCCTGATAGCAGTCTCATTAAAAATAGTAATTAAGATACTTGAAACAAAAAGAAAATCAGTACTTACTGGACACCAGTGATTAGGTGGCGTTGTTCTCCTCTGTCACTCTTACAATGGATTTTGTGCTTAGTTGCTAAAGAAATGACAGGACAGTCAGACAAAGCACATTTACTGAGGTGAAGTGTGCATGCGTTCATACGCAGCTTTGAAGCCTAAACTGCAGGTGATCTCAATGGCTGTGTGGTGGATTTCAGTTCAATCGGAGCGAATGTGCAAGGTGATCTAGTCAGGTTCAAACTCTAAATGATTTCAAAAAGAAAACATAGCAAATTGTTCTCATTATGTTCCTTTTATAGGAAGCGCGTTGGGCCAACTCTTGGATTTCCTCATAAATTTCTCTAGATAGTCAAATTACCTCTTAAACTCAAGGTGTTTATATGGTTGGCACCGAGATCCGATAAATAGTATTCTAACCAATGACATGTTATGGAGTTATCTCCGGAAAGGTGACAAGAGTTGCTATATTGATCATCTCTTCCTGAAATGTTTTATAGGTAAAGCAGATTTGCAATATTTTAAAATGTGCCTTAAATCTAGTACGCAGTACTTCATCATTTTTCTTTCTTTCAAGAAATGGCCAAGATCATGCATGGTGTGCCCTTGTGCATATTGATATCTCAACACATGAAAACAAAAATACAACCTGGACATATTGCAAGTATGAGAGATCAGACTGTAGGCGTCGAGAAGATGCCATGTCAAGATATGGCAACAGGCAAGGAGACACACCATGAACGGCGCAACATGAGCTACACAGGAGCCCACCGCGACCGAAAGAAAGGCTGGAAAAGAATCTAAGATAATGATTCATGATAAATCATATCAACTAACAGAGCTCACCCAATGATCAGTATGAAGAATTGACCTTTATTGATATGCTACTAGCAATCTAGGTTGCCAGTCAGGATATACATCCGATGCCGCTCCTCAATGGGGGAGAAGACTAGATAACAACACAACACACACCGACCGATGGATGTTGGCCTTCCTCTGGACTGTGTTGCCTTCCTATCATGGTATACACACACACAGTCCCTCTAAGCAAGGCCGGTATAATGGAAGGCTCAGTTGCTGAGCCTATCCCATGTATAGATGTACCAGGAGGATGTACCAGCTACAACCATCCTGCCAATGTACAAGATCTACTGCCTACAGTATACTCTCTCTGCATTCCAGTCAGCCGGAAGTCCGGAACAGAGCATGTGCCGGGGGGAATGGAATCTGCGGTTACCCAATGGAAGACTCCCGTTGAAGGTGGGCCTACTGATCCAGGCTCCGGTTCCTTCATCAATGCGAATGTGCATTGTGTGGAGTCATTGCTATTTCACCACGTAAGAGGCGGACTAAGTCTAAGTGGCCCATGTTTCGGTCATGGTAGCGTCAACGCCAGATGCGAGCCAAAAATTATAAACAGTTGTTTGGGTATTCGCTTCCATCAAGTTATCTGGGAATGTCAATTCATCACCAAAAACTAACCAACAAAGATTGGAAGTTAATAGAGTATCGATTTGAGAAGACACTAAGTTTCTAGAAGGGCAAGCTTATGTCTTATGGGGTCGGCTAATTCTGATAAATTGTGTGCTTACAAGTACGCTGATGTTCCTATTGTCCTCCTTTGAATTACCTATGGGGGTACGGAAAATGTTGGATTTTTATCGATCATGTTTTCTTCGGCAAAAAGATGAGACTAAATCCAAGTAGATGTTTGCCAAGTGGGATTTAATTTGTACAAGGAACAAGGAGGTTTAGGGGTTGAAAACTTTAAGGTACAGAAGTGTATACTCAATAAATGGCTATACATGCTAGCAGTAGAAGAGGAGGGTGTGTAGATAGAGTCGTTGCGTAACAAGTATTTGCCATCGAAGACCCTCGCACAAGTAACGGTGCAGCCAGACGATTCACCTTTCTGGAAGGGGCTTATGCGAACAAAGGTTCCCGTTTTCTATAGGATCAAATACATTGTAGGGAACAATAATACTACAAGGTTTTGGGAAGCTACACCGCTAGTGGAGTCGCCACTGGCTATACAATACCCAACCCTCTACAGTATTGCACAACGTAAAGACGCTTTTGTAAGTAGAATACTATGATCGGTTCCTTTAAGCTTTCACTTCAGGAGATCCCTGGTGAGGGAAGGATGAGATAGATGGCTAAATGTTGTGCTCATATTGATGGATGTTAACCTTTCTGATGAGCCAGATATGCTACGCTAGAAAATTTCAATGTCAAGAGTATTTTCAGTGAAATATATGTATATAGATTTGATAAACATTTGTCCAATCCCAAAGTCGCTGCACATTTTAAAAATTAAGATGCCTTTAAAGATAAAGGTCTTTACGTGGTTTGTTCACAAGAAAGTGATCTTGACTAAGGACAACTTTGCGAAGCCAAGCTGGGAAGGTAGTAATAGTGTTGTTTCTGTATCAAGATGAGTCCACATCTAACAACTTTTTCTCAAATTCCAACTAGCCAAGTTACTGTGGCGTACATTGCATGTGGCCTTTAACGTAAGGCCCCTAATAGCATTACCACTTTATTTGGTACATGGCTAAATGGGGTAGCGCCTAAAATACCGGCGCATATTCGAGTTATAGGTGCATTACTTTGTGCTACATGGAACTGTCAGAATGACATTATTTTTGACACACAAAACATCACAAATTTTTTGCAGCTCATCTACAAGGCAAATGGTTGGATCCGTATGTGGTCATAACTCAGCCGTGCAGAAGTAAGGAGCAAGTGTATTATTGGTCCAACCGTTTGAAGACGGTAGCACGGAATACTTACAACATATTTGAATGGCGGTTCAACAATAAGATAGGTGTTTAATCATCTTGTCCTATGTTTACACGTTGTGGCAATGTTTATTTTATTTCAGCTCGATTTGTGAACTTGTATCGAACAACATATATACATGGTGGCTAGGCTGGGGATAACCCCCCTTTACAAAACACTGAAGCGCAACGTTCCATCTTTGGTCGCTGCCCCTGGCTGGCTTCCTCCAGCGCAAGGTTGGGTCAAGCTGAATTCACACGGCTCGTACGTTTTGCGACGCTAGGGCCAGTATGATCTTAAGGTCTATAATATTTTTCGGCATGTAGGAAGTTACACTCTTGTGGTGATGCTCTAGAGGCAGAACTGTGAGCATGTATGGATGGCCTTTATGTTGCTATACAGAGAAGTAACCTTGAAGGCCATGGACAGGGGTGCGTGGAAGCCTCCTATCCATGTGCTAGAACAATGAGTTGGTCGCGAGATCTTTTAGGTTTCATCTCTAGCCTACCCCAACTTATTTGGGACTAAAGACTCTGTCTTTTGTTGTTGTTTATGTAGGAAATTATACTCTTGTGGTGATGCTTTAGAGGCAGAACTATGAACATGTATGGAGGGCCTTTGTGATGCTGTAAAGAGAAATGATCTACCTATCAGCATCGACATGGACTCAACCATGACGGTATCAATGATCCAGAGCAATGAAGGAGATAGATCAGTATATCCCTGCATAGTTAATGAGATTAATAAGTATCTAAGGAATCTTGTAATAAATCTTGTATTACTCATGTCTCTCGTACTCAAATAGAGCTAGTGATCGTTTAGCTACTTTTCTATTAGAACTGATGAGGGTAGGATTATGACGTGGATTGGATATGGACCGCCAGAAGTCCTAGAGATAGTCTCGGATGATTGGAAGGACATTTTTTTTTATAAAGGGTGGATTTTATTGATTCAAAATGGAGCATCAAGAAGATACAAACACAATGAACACACACCCGGCCTCTGCATAGCTAGGATGTACACAACCAACACCAACACACGCAGAGAAAAACACGCATGCAAATAGCAAAGTGATACAAGACCAAAGCTATGCGTACGCGAGGAAAGAAAAAAGCCCCAAAGCTGTCAGATCACGATCGACAAACTATAACGATGACCATATCTGCACCGACAATCTCATTACACTACGTGAACGACGAGGCTCTTCAACAGCAGCGCCTTAATGAAGGGAGCGACACTCAAGTGTCATCGTCACCGGATGCAGCCACCCAAGGCTAGAATCTAGGTTTTCACCCTGAAGAATCAGTCCAAGCATTCCGAACAATGTCTTCAACAAGGTAACGACGTCAAAACATCGCCATTGTCAGGTATACCCAAATCGGGTCAGACCAAGGCTTTCACCCCGGAGCTCAAGACCGGGTGCTCAAGTAGCACCACCATCGAGGTCATTCATGTGTTGTCGCCACCACTTTTTCACAATCCCAGCAGCTACAAGCGATATGACCGTCTTCACTGCACAACAATTCCTCTGCATCAAGACATCGTCCATAGTTGCATCTCTCCGTCGAAGTGAACCATCAGATCTGCAGAGATGAACTCCATGAAAGTAGATCCGCCACATTGGGACCATTAGCCACCCAACGCCGGCGCACTCAGCCAGGAACACCGCCTAGCCGTGCCACCCGGTCATGCCGCTGGCCACCAAGACCTAGGTGGACGCCAACAACCAGGCATGGGTTGCAGCTAGGCAGCAGTCTGGCAGCCGCTGACTGCATGCATGTCCACGCACGTACATTTGTATGCATACACATTCATGCACCAGCCCAACGTGCTTCCCTTAATCATACTTTCAGCCATGGACACCATCCAGATCGGAGCCGGAGGCATCAAGCTAGCTATGGCGGCACCAAGCTATGGACAGATCGGGAAGCCGGCAACATGGGACGACGGCAGATCGAGAGGCACCATGGCCAGATCGGGAAGCCAGCGATAAGGGACGGCTGCGGCCAGATCGGAAGGCGATCACCAGGGAGAAGAACATAAAAAAAATACCGGACGGAGACACCCCGCCGCCGCCGTCCGCCGGGCAGCTGGCCTCCTCCGGCGGCGGCAAGGTGAACGAGGCTGTGAGAGAGAGCCTCTGAAGACGTACGCGGCGGCGCCTCCGGAGTTGCTGGAAGCGACACGGGAGGCTAGCGGGTTGTTCGGCGTAAAACACTGTGGAAACAGATGGAACGTACAATGCAAAAAAGACAATTATTATATTACAAAAACAACTGGAAACCGATCCAGTTCAAGCAACCAGGCATTGGACCAATAACGGGCCTTACATGCATCTTGGGAATAAGGAGCTTCCTACTCCGCTCCCAATTCCATTGGACCATTATTCATGCATGTGATATCAACAGAAAAATCAGTAACGGAAATATAAAAAAAATGACATAACAAATCACACAGGCCATCCTCTTCAGTTAGAGTTCGGTGATGATGTTTTGTTGTCGAGTGGCTGCTGCTGCTTCCTGGAATAGGCCCTCCCAGACAGCAGGCCTTGTGTGACACTAAGAGCGAATTCCACCTCACTGATTTTGCTATATGCCTCGCATGTCTCTTCCGACTTATTGTCCGAGCAACAATCTTCATATTTGGTCTTTCCGTCAAATTTCTCATAGAAGTCCTCGGCTTTGGCGGTTTCGAGCGTCGCCGGGAGCGTCTCGATGAGTTTGGATAGCACGGCGAGGTCCTGGAGGTAGTCGGTGATGCACTTGGAGGGTTTGTTGATGGCCTTGGCGAATGCGGCCGCCTTCGCCGCCTTCTTGGCGGCCACTTGGACTGACATTGTGATCACGTCCTTCACTTGAGGCGTCCTCACATCCAGGTTGTCCAGTAGCAGCTTGTTGCAGACATATCGGAGCGAAATCGTCGCACAAGTAGCATTGATAGCTTCGATGCTTGGCCTGGGCTCTGGGTCTGCTTGCACGGCAACGGCCATGAGGAGCAGAGCCAAGGTGTAGGTGTATGGCGGCATCATGGCCATGTTGGTGATGAATGGAATGGATGGGTGGATGATGGATAGATTTGGTCAGGTGGCCGAGGGTGTGTGCGCATTTGCAGCGAGAGAGCAAATTAGCTTGTTGGTGTTCCCCTTCTTATATACGCATACACATACACTAGATAGATAACAGCTCATGCATGTTTGCTTGCTTTCTTCTGGACGCCTAATTTTAGTACCTCGCCCAATTTCAGCACAGGCGGTTGAGGAGGAGCTCCCTAATTAAGTTGTGGCCATAACATTCATTCAAAAATAAAAGTTGTGGCCATGGATCCATCGACTTGTTCTCCCTACCTAATATAGATAGACAAGCTTGCTGGCTAGATTATCTTAATTGTTGGTCTCCTTCAACCTTTGCTATGTTTACAACACAAACTCCGGCCAGCCGGCTGACCATAACCAATGTTATAAAATAGACGGAATACCTCTCCTTCCATCCGTGTCTCGAGGGTCCAAGAGCCAACCAGACGAGTCTGGCTTTTTACTAGACCCCGTCGAGTAATTAGTGGGACCAATCTTGCATGCTTAGTTGTTTCAAATGCTGGGAATTAGATGAGCCTCCCTAAGAGCATGGTTAATATTTAATAATACAATCAATTGTTGGTTATATGAGATAGCCATGTCATCACTTATAGTGACCCACAATAAGGTTGGCTACAATACTTGTGCTTTTTTCTACCTCCTCTCCATCTCTTTTCTTCAAATTTATTGTATCTGACTATAGGAGTACGCTTACAGCTAGGCTCTTGCATGAGAGTCCACTCCCCTTTTTTATGTCTCTCTCCTCCACATAGACATAATTACCTGGTAAGCAGACTATGAGCCTATTATTGTACTTTCTCTAATTGACCATGAGCAATAAGGACAATGATTGTTTGAGAGATTATCTTGCAGGATTAGTGGTACTAAGTGTTTCCCACTGATATGTCGCCTTGGTCGTGTTCTTGTATCTCTCTGGCCGTTTAAATCGGGACATAGTTGATGAATACCACGTCTTGCTTCCAAATGCAGCCCCTCTTAATAGTATTACTAGATCATTGATGGCGCGCGTTGCCGCGCCCATCCATTTTGAATGTTGTTTGATAGTGTTAGAGATTTATGTAAAATACGGAGTTCCTATTTATTTTGAAATCAGAGAGTGCAGAATGTAAGTTCCATCAGAGTCTCCATTGGCCTGGTTGTGGCCTGATTTGTTTGCATTGCACATGGACTCTAGTAAAACCCTTCCATTTATCCAATAGAATGGTATGTATTTATCTTCAGTATTAAATTGACCAAGAAGCAAAATTAAATAGCCGTTACATGAAGAAAATATATAGTTTTGCATGAAAATTGAACTAATGAATAAAATATATATTTAGAGTTTTGTCTAATTAAGTGAGAATATAAGCATCAGGCCAAATTAATCTTCCTTCAAGAGTAATTACAAAGGGAGAGGCATTAGAAATGTATCAGAATAACAGCATGTAGACCAACAGTGAATGCTAGTGTGGTCTCAAACGATTATCCTAGTTCCACGGTTCCTCCAATGGATCGTGACTATACGTGCAAGAGATTTTGCCAATAGAGAGAACATAGCAGTTAATCAAGAATAACAGAAACTTGATGCATGCAAACATAGTTAACAAAGATTGAAAAATGCCATTGGTATTGAAGAGACAGGGGACAAAAAACACTCCATAGATAGTTTGAACTATACAATACATGAGCAACACCACTTGATTATTTTTTCCAGTAAAAGCACAAACAAAGGTGCATCTTACTTACATGGTACAGTCATGGCAGAAAAACAGTAGCATCTCTAGTCCTGCATCCTCAAGGCTGAAGTGCTCCTTGTGTAATGCAGCTGACTAAGCTTGAAAATGCCACTCCATGAATGCAATCTCCGTTCACCACATATTCTGCAACATAACACCTTAAAGAAAAGAGAGGACAAAGTCTCCAAAGGGACAATTGACGACAATACAGAGAATGGCTTTAAATGGCTGTTTCGGATTTAGTGAAAACATTTCCACAATGTAAATCATTGTTTCTCATAAATGAACAAAGAAACCATTTCCCCAGTGCATACAAAGTAAAGAAGTACTGAGGCAGTTCTGACACGAAAACAAAATGAACATTCAACTACTGATATGGCGAGACATATAGCAATGGATATTAAGTACGCAAACTACAGATGAAAGATAATATGCCTCTATAGCTAGAAAGTTCAGAACATGGCCAAGATGCATAAAACATAACTGAAACATGAATTGTACTTAGGCAATTCTAGCTACAGATTTTATTTAATGATAGTAGTAAGAAACGACATAGACATAGGAACAGAGTATCTAGGGAGGCTTATGGAGGGATACATATCTACTACCATTCATGTTGTTGAGACATATTCTGTTTGGAATGGATATTATCATTACTTAGGGGTCCACAAACTCGGTCCCGGCGGTTACAGAGTGGCGGAACCTAAATGGGACAAGGAGGACGCGGAGCGTGCCGAGCAAGGCCTACCGCCCCTCTTCGATAAATACCATGAAAAGCAGACCAGGAACTATGTCAGGGCCCGGTACAAGGTGGACCCGGTAACAAAGGAGCTTACCACGGATCCGAAGGTGAAGGATCTTGAGCGTGTTCTGGTAAGGAATACACCCCCGCGTAATTAGCTCCATATGGTTGCATTCTAATTAATGAAGCCAAATTTCTAAATGGTTCACGTTCCTTCCGCAGGAAACTGAAAGCAGTAGCGCGGGGTCTCAGAGCTCCCCGTCTGCCCCTTGGGACACCACTTTAAATAGGGCGTTGAACGTAATGAAATACAAGGATAAGTTCAGTAAGCCGTCGTCAGCTGGTCGTGTGGCCGGCGAAGGCTTGTCCACGAAATGGTCGGAATACTATAAGGCTGGGCGAAAAGAAAGAAAGACCAGCTCGGAAAGCCAGGAGCGCGAGGTTAAAGAACTCAAGGCAAAAGTGGCGCGGATTCCGGAGATAGTCCAAGAGCAAGTGCGAGACCAACTGGGAGCGACGATCACCACCATTATGCCTACCTTGCTTGAGGGGCTGCGGGGGTGGATTGCGGGCGGCCAACAGGGGCCGCCCCCGATTCCCAGCTTCACGGGCAGCAACTCGCACAACGCGCCGGCATTGGTGTCTCCGGCGGAGGCGGCATTGGTGTCTCCGGCGTCGGCGCCAGTATTGGAGCTTAATGCACCCGGGTGTGGGAAGAATACGCCGGCCGGCACCTCGGCAGCAAGCGGCCCCTCCGTCACTTGCACGCCCGCCGTTGGCGGTGCCTCGACATTAGCCAAGCTCGACGCCATCACGGTAACTAAGCCTCGGCCGATGACTTCATCTCCTTGCCTTTGACTGGGCATCCCTGACGCGCCCTACATGTTTTCGCAGGGCGCGGCCAACGTTCCATGCACTCTCCTGCACTTCGTGGACGGCGAGTTGATCGATGTCGCCAAGGCCAAAATCGTTGAACCGGACAACCGCGTGTTCCACGGTAATCCGATGCCACCCACCGTGTATAGGGTTCAACTGGTTCGGGTGCTGCGGGGCTGCGACGACTTGTTACCTCCGTATCGACCCCCTGGGGCCGACGAAGATGATGTGATGACCCTCAGCGCCTGCTTAAAATGGTCCATGCTTTGGCCGAAGAGCCAGATTCGTTTGGGGGCGGGGGACACCACCCCACAGACAACACCGCCAGTCGTGCCGGCGCCAAGCCATGGCAAGACCGCCGCAACGCTACCGCCGTCAGCTGATCCGGACATGCATATGGCACAGGATCCGGACGACGACGACGATACATTTTCCAACGTCGATAAGTACTTCAACGAACATGGGTACGGTGACGAATTCTTGGGGCCTCCTTCTCAAGAACCCAACCCTGCAAAAGACGATCGCGATCTAGCTGGTACCGCGGAGAAACCCAATTGCAACAGGCGTCGTCTGTTCAGTTCTCAGGAGATGCCTCCAGCTGCCGCCTTCACCGAGACTCAAACAGCCGAGGTGCGAAATATTATCAGCCCCAACACACTCAAGAAGGTGGTCTCTGAGCAGAACTCGATCCCATTACAGCAGAAGAAGCAGAAGGAACGGAAAAGAAAATATAACAAGGGTGCGAGCCAGCCGGCACCGAGTACGATCCGTGCTCAGGACGGGCCACCAATACCTAAGGATATCTCGAGGAGGGTGCATGTGGCGGGTAGGCCGATGCTACCGACTAATCTGCTCAATGCTGCAACCGGTGCTATGCGGAGTCTGCATGACGGTGTTCTTTCTATGGAGAAGCGGCGTCTCTCCGAGAATGATGTGGCATACCCGGTTTTCGTGGCCAAGGTGCCAGAGGGCAAGGGCTTTGTCGATATCCCCATCGGGCGTATGATCGTCCTGTGGTTTGATGACATCTTCGCTATGTTTAACCTTTATCCGCTGCACTACACCTTCATTCGGCTATTTTCGCTCAGTATGGAGATGCGGATCATTAGAGACAAGACCCCGGACATCGTGATAGTCGACCCCTTCTACATGCGTGCCAAGATCTTGGGCAGCGCTGGGGACCGGCAAGTCGCGAGTTCATACCTCGAAGGCGTCATTCTGGCGAACCCAGATAAGGATAACTTCCTCGTGCCTTACTTTTCCGAGTAAGTCATCCCCTCACCGCCCCGTAACATATGATTTCTTAGATTTCGATCGTTCTTTTTTTTTTCTAACATTCCGTGTTTTGTGCAGTGACACACGGTGCACACTCATCCTCTTAAGCCCGAAATATTTCATGGCCACGTATTTCAACTCGGACCGTCAGTCGAAGAAAGACTACACAAATATCAAGAAAGTTCTTGATGATGCTCTCCCCGGCTACGCCAAATCTGGAGGCACCTTCAGGAGGCCAATTTGTAGGTACGGCAAGCACGTGTTCACCCACGTAACGACGTTCCCCTGCGTCAAGCAGCCGCCTGGCAATCAGAAGGATGCCTACTACGCCCTCCATCACATGCGGGCGATCGTACGGAACCATCATCAGCGTATGCTACCAAATAATCTCAAAGAATGGGCCGCACGCTTGTCGGCAATGCAGGACGAGGACATCAGACAAGAATTCTTTCGCATCCAGTCGGAGTTAGCGGACATCATCTATCAAGATGTCCTTCGTACCTCGGGGCAGTTCTACCTCAACTATCAACCGTCCAACAGTGAAATAGAAACAACGCTACAAATGCAGGCTGACAACGACCGCACATTCATGACCATCACGAAAGACGGCGGCTTCATCCATGCTCCGGTCCCTGAGTCGAGTCGAAAGTATTGATGCTATGTAGTTCTGAAATATCGATTAGCTCATGTTGTAATTAAACTTTAATGAACTTGTACGTCTCTTTAGTTTGGACAGTCGTTCAACTTATATGTAATCGATGCTATTTATTAGTAGGACCATGAACCGTGCTATTAATGTGTTGCTTTTCTCTTCCGATCCTTTTGTTGCATACTTATATATTGCTTATATATTATCTGTGAATTGCTACTAACGTTTTGTTTGTCTAGTGCATAGAGATGCCGTCGTATGTCGTGTACAAGGGTGAGGTTCCCGGAGTCTACGACGACTGGGAGGAGTGTCGGAAACAGGTTCACCGTTTCAGCGGTAACAGTTACAAAGGGTACACCACTAGGGCGGAGGCGGAAGCTAGATACGCGCGCTATCTAGCGGGAGAGAGGAGGGAGCGGAGGAGGAACCGGATGAAGACAAGTTTCATCGCGATGATGCTCATCGTGACCGCAGCTCTCTTCTATGTGATGGTAGTTTAGATGATATCGACTTTGTAATGTGACGACAAACTCGCTACTCGGTCTCGAGACCTAAACTTGTCTAATATTTGAACTTTGTTCGCTATTTCGAATTCGGAAACTAATGTGATGAATTGTATTATGTCCTGTTTATACTTGACTAATTGTGGTGCTGTATTGTATTGTATATTCTGTGATGTATAATTAATATATTCTGTGCTGTGCAAATATCAGAAAAGCAAAAAATAAAAAAAATCCTATAATTCATAGTAGTGGTGCACCTGCCAGCACATTAGTGACGCACCTTGCAAAATATCAGTGGCGCACCTATAGAGACATCAGTGGCGCACCTGTTGGCTACCAGGGCCCCCTCATCTGCATTAGTAGTGGCGCACCAGTAGCCACAGTAATGGCGCACTACAAGGTGCGCCACTGTTATATTGAATACTAATGGCGCACCAGGGGTGCGCCATTAGTATTTGTTATTAGTGGCGTGGTAATAGTGGCGCACCTATGGTGCGCCATTAATACCCAAATGTGGTGCGCCACTAATGTGCTTTTTTCTAGTAGTGGGGGGTGGGGTGGGAGCAGGGGTCGGTGAGGAGAGGAGTTGCAGGCGGCGGCCGGGCTGGACGCTGAAGGGCGTCGAGGTAGGGGCGGCGAGGTAGCGCCTGGGTGTGGATGTAGATGGGATCTGAGATCTAATTTATTTAACTTAATTGGAGCAGAATATTAGAGGGAAATTAAGCGGGAGTATTAGAGCATTCGCGCCAGAAGAAAAATGAGGAAATTTTTTTCTCCAACGTATCCTGGAGAGAAATTTGGATATATTCTTTATCCATGGAGAACAGGAGGAAAATGTTTTTGAAAGAATCTGTTTTTTTTTTCTTGAGAATAGAATGTGTTCAAGATATTTTTTTGTTTGGCATGAAAATTAGCTGAACCGTGTTTTGGCATGGAAAAATTGAGCCTATTTTATATTTTATTAACTATAGAGAGGGAAATTTATAAATATAGTTATGACTTTATGAAATAGCTAAATAACCTATAGCACAGTCAAATGGCTCCGAGGGGCTGCCAAGGGCGCTGTTGCTATTGTGACCGGGATATTCCGATGCAGGACAATGGCGCGACAGTGTTATCATGATCAGCGGCGATCGGTTGCTGCAATGGCGACGATGTGCGCGATATTGTTGTCGAGGTTTTGCCACGTCCTTGGGGGAGCGTTGTCGCTGCCCCGATGGGAGCGACACTGCTCCTGGAGGGAGACTGTGATTCAGAGTCAATATTTTATTTCATATTCATCCAGTCGTGTTGTGATAAAATTAATGGAAGCGGAATTACGATATTTAGGTGACGAATCTTAATTTGAGCGGAAAGAGGATGTACTTGTATTCCCTAGCTTGCAAGAGATCAAACTATAAGTTTAATTGTGATGTAGTCTGGTCAAGGTGAATTTACCTTAAGCTTGACGTCACGATCTAGTTCATATAAAGAAACATTGAGGTTGACGATGACTCGCGATAATTATTTGCATGCTTGTTCTACTATTGCGAAGGCCAAATTGAGCATATGCTTCTCTACCTTGCAAGAGGTAGCGGCACCCTGAATTTCATGCGACGGTTATACTAGCCATAAATACTGATGAACATTGGTAGCGGTGGTCGAAAAAAACCTTGACAAAGTTTTCATAGACGGACTCCTCGTTGTGGTGTCGTCATAGCTCTTGCTAACGATGGACAACATGGAAACACACCAACTCCTAACAAAAGGAACTAATTTGTAACTCATGAAGAACAATGTAGAAGTGCATAGGGTCGAACAATGAACATCGAGAGCAACCTTCAAATCCCTTGGAACCATAGATCTGAGAGGTTGGCACATCGATCTAGTCTCCTCCTTCCTTCCACCTCCATGGAGACAGGCCGACAAATAATAAGGGGAGAGGAGATCAACTACGTCCATAGTTTAAAAGGACTAAAAATACTATCCAAAAATCTTTGGCAATTTTTCGGATCCATTCGGAGCCTCCGAGTGGTTTGGTTCGGTCTCACCGAGTGAACGTGACCAAATTTGTGTACTCTTCTGTATTCCACACGGTCTCACCGAGTGCACCGGGTGCCCCGTGACAAATTTTCTGACATCCATTCGGTCTGTCCGAAGTAACTCTGCAGCTTCTGCCCCTGACCTTGTTTTGGCTCTACAGGTTGCATACGACCTCGGATTAAGACGATTTTTATATCAAAATCAACCGTTTCGACGAGACGAAGATTTTTCATGTAGATAACTTTTTAATTTGAGGCCATCTTAATTACATTTTGTGCCCCTGACACTCTTCGGCCAACGGGAGGCCGACAGGCCCCTCTTCGGTCGCCTGGAGGCCGACGGGCGCTCTTCGGTCGCCTGGAGGCCGACAGGCCCCTCTTCGACCTAGTGCAGGCCGACGGGCCTCTCTTCGGCCCACCGCAGGCCGACGGGCCACTCTTTGGCCCACCGCAGGCCGACGGGGTCATATTTCTGAATTTTCTGCGTTCGGCCCTATAGTTTTCAAATTTGCTATAAAATACGTCATAGTTTTGAAAAAAAATCAAGAGACTAAGTAAGGTTCTAGAACAGGAACCGGGAAATTCAAGAATGAAATGATTTTAATTGCCGAATCACAGCATAGAAACTTGGTTTTCAACTTACCGGATGACAAGTATGTTGTTAACTTTGTAAGTTGTGACGTGGCAAGGAACAGAAAAACATTCAGTCTGCACGCGAACACGGTGAGAAACACCTAGCTTGTTCGTTGGTCGTACATTTGCGTCAGGTCTGATCATGCAACAACTAGAATTACTACATGGATCCAACCACGCTGGAGTTGGTTAATTTGATCAGCATAAATGCTTAATTTTTTAGCAGTCGCTAGTGTGCCTAGTCAGCAATGACGGTGGCATCCCAACTCCGACATGGACAGCTGAAATGTAAACTCCAAATCTCCACCAATACACTCTCAGCACCCAAACCAACCTGCTAGAATTCCAAAGAACTTGCATTATTCAGTCATCTGCTTCTTCCACGGACGAAAATGCCTGGATGCTGCCTCTGCTTCATCTTCGTCAAAGCTTTTCTTTTTTTGCTTGTAGACCAAGGCTCAATGGGTGCAAGTATATATACATTTACTCAGTTACTCCCACTTTGCAGACTAGTTTTGTACCAAGAATTTGGTGGCCTGGTTCATCGATGGATTGGCTGGCTCTTGCCTGCCACGCCGCGGTGCTGATCCTTCTGTTCCTGCCGTTCGGTGCAACTGACGACCAGCTTGTCCCTGGCAAGCCGCTCTTTCCCGGCAATACCATCGTCTCCGATGGTGGTGCTTTCGCCTTGGGCTTCTTCTCCCCAAACAACTCCACCACCAGTACTCCGCCCAAGTTGTACCTTGGCATATGGTACAACGACATCCCAAAGCTCACCGTGGTGTGGGTCGCCAACCGAGAAACCCCGGTCATTAACAACTCTTCCTCTTCACCGATGCTCTCACTCACCAACACCTCCAAGCTCATTCTCTCTAACAGCGATAGCAGTAGCCGTGTCATTTGGACGACGACCAACGCGGCCACTGCCATAGGCTCGTCTACCCCTGTGGCGGTGCTTTTGAACACTGGCAACCTTGTTATCCGGTCGTCAAACGGCACCATGTTGTGGCAGAGCTTCGACCACCACACCGACACGTATCTCCCTGGTATGAAGCTTCGGGTCAAGTACAACACCCGTAATGGCGGTGACCGCATCATATCCTGGAAAGGCCCCGGTGACCCCTCGCCGGGCCGCTTCTCTTATGGGCTCGATCCCACCACGGGCCTCCAAATGTTCCTCTAGGATGGGGCGCGCCCGGTGTTCCGCACCGCCCCATGGACAGGGTACCTTGTGATGAGCGAGGACCGATACCGGCAGGCGAAGGCCAGCACAGGGGTCATCATCTACCATGCCGTCGTTGACAACGACGAGGAGATTTACCTCACATATAGCCTCTCCGATGGCGCCTCGCACACTTGGTACGTGTTGACCTACTCCGGTGAGTACCAAATCCAGAGTTGGAACAATAGGTTGTTGGCGTGGGAAATCCTCGGGAACTGGTCCTCCCTCAAATGCAGCCTTTACGGCTATGGCGGTCCATACGGCTACTGCGATATGACGGTAGCACCCGTCCCAACATGCAATTGCCTCGACGGCTTCGAGCCAGCTAGCATGGAGGAGTGGACCAGTGGCAGGTTCTCTAAGGGGTGTCGGCGAAATGAGCCACTAGACGAGTGCAGCGGCGATTTCTTGGCCTTGCCGAGGATGAAGCCGCCCGACAAGTTCACGCTCATCGGCGGGGACAAGAGTACATTACAGGAGTGTGCAGCAGAGCGCAACCGCAACTGCTCCTGTGTGGCATACGCGTACACTAACCTGAGCAGCGGCAGGTCTGGAGGAAATGTGACCAGGTGCTTGGTTTGGGGCGGGGAGTTGATTGACACGGGGAAGCTTGGCCCAGTAACTGGCAGCAACACGCTCTATCTCCGAATTGCCAGCCTAGAGGTGGCAGATGGTACCGATTCTATTTCTCTCCCCGTACTAATAAGTTTCAAAAGAAGATCTCTCCCTTTAATAGTTTGTTTGTGAAGAACTTGTGTTGTTTGTCATGTTTATGCTATGCATGTATTGCAACAGGTAAAAGGACTAAGAGCAATACAGTGGGGATTGACCTGCCAGTTTTAGCAACTTTTCTGGTGCTCCTATGCATAGCCTTGGCATGGTTAAAATTTAAAGGTGCGTTTGGCACCCCCACCCCACCCCTCTCTCTCAAAAATGAGATATTCCATCGAGCTTGCAATTCATAATTTACTGCCGTAGTGTACCGTTGGACTCGTATAAGGGTTATTTTTTCTATTTTACATGTCCCAAGATTTCAAGATTTGTTTTTTCCTTTAGACACGTAAAATAGAGCAAATAACCCTTCTACGAGTTCAGCTTACTTTAACCAAACCATGTTATCACAATGGACAATCTACTACCCAATAATACTCGGTCCACATGCTAGCCATACTTGATATCGCTTGGCTTCATAAAACAAGAGCGATGACGTGTTACCGTGCTATGAATTTGAGGTCTCGAGGATATAGGTGAGCCTGATTGAGTGGACAGTGCACTATGGGGTGAGAAGGGATTCTAGGGGGAAACGTGCCATTTTCCAACACGTTACTTTATCTTATATGTTAATTCCTCGCCACATTGTCAGGTTTGTCATTTTCCACAGCGACAGAAGTGCCTCATGAGTTATGTTTGTTTTGTTTTTGTAAGTTCATAAGTGGTGTATTAGGCAAACACCAAAGGTTTCAATGGTGAAAAAGAGCATTTCATTATTATTTATATTTCATGATATACTCATCAAAGAATTAATTATTACAATATTGTGGAAGCAGGTAAGATCGAAAAGTGGAGAAAACACACAAAAATATCATTGGATGGCATGACTGCCTCTTATGAACCTGATGAAGGGAACCCTCACCACGATCGTGAATTTCCATTTGTAAGATTTGACGAAATTGCCATAGCAACTCACAACTTCTCTAAAACATGTAAGATTGGACATGGAGGCTTTGGCAAAGTTTACAAGGTAACACATTCAATAATTTTCTATATCATTCATTGTAATATCGACATAATTGAGTGGTTCATGATTCTAGGTTTTACCTTCAAATTCTCTAGGGAATGTTAGGTGGTCAAGAAGTTGCTATCAAAAGGCTTAGTAAGGATTCTCAACAAGGAACAAAGGAATTCAGGAATGAAGTAATTCTAATTGCCAAATTGCAACATAGGAATCTCGTTCAACTCCTCGGGTGTTGTGCGGACAAAGATGAAAAATTGTTGATTTATGAGTATATGCCTAACAAGAGCTTGGATGCTACCCTTTTTGGTACATATTCTAGGAACACACCATCATATCTATAACAATGCAAAATCATTTTTTGCTTACATTCCTTCTATTTACAGATGACTCAAGAAAATTGTTACTAGATTGGTTGACACGGTTTAATATAATCAAAGGGATTGCCCGGGGACTTCTTTATCTTCACCAGGATTCAAGATTGACAATAATTCACAGAGACCTGAAAGCTGGAAATGTTTTGCTAGATGCAGAGATGAAACCAAAGATAGCTGATTTTGGTATGGCGAGGATCTTTGGTGATAACCAACAAAATGCAAATACTCAACGCGTTGTTGGTACCTAGTGAGTATCCATTAAAAAAATCATATTAACTTCTAAAAAAAAACTCTCAATTTAGTAACTCTTGCAACTGAAATGATCAAGCAGTGGCTACATGGCTCCTGAGTATGCAATGGAAGGCCTCTTCTCTACCAAGTCTGATGTATATAGCTTCGGTGTGTTGCTATTAGAGGTTGTAACTGGTATTAGAAGAAACTCCAATAGTGAAACCATGGGTTTTCCTAGCCTCATAATCTATGTGAGTACACATAAGACTTCTCACAAGTTCCATTTTGAAAAGTGGATCTTGTTTTTGAAAACATTTTTTATTTTGACTAACTATATAAAAGAAAAAATAATATGATCATCTTGGTTGTTTCAGTCATGGAATATGTGGAAAGAAGGTCGGGCACAGGAGTTGCCGGACTCATCCATCATGGATGCTTGTTCACTAGATGAAGTTGTGCTTTGCATCCATCTAGCACTCTTGTGTGTCGAGGAGAACCCAGATGACAGGCCACTTATATCATATGTTGTGTTCGTCCTAGAGAATGGAAGCACCACACTTCCGAACCCCAATCGTCCGGCCCACTTCGCGCGACGAAGAATTGGAATGGAGCAAATCAGAGAAGATATTCAGACTTCCGCAAACAGTTTTACTCTTACCGAAATAGAGGGACGTTGAAATAACAATTCTTTTGTTTCCATAGATGTATCGAGCATTGCCGAAAGAATGTATGCCTCAATAAAATGGCCATGCATTGTGTGTTGTTCAGAAGTCATTCTCTTTGAATGGGTTTTTTAATTCCGTTTTGGGCCTGATAGCAGTCTCATTAAAAATAGTAATTAAGATACTTGAAACAAAAAGAAAATCAGTACTTACTGGACACCAGTGATTAGGTGGCGTTGTTCTCCTCTGTCACTCTTACAATGGATTTTGTGCTTAGTTGCTAAAGAAATGACAGGACAGTCAGACAAAGCACATTTACTGAGGTGAAGTGTGCATGCGTTCATACGCAGCTTTGAAGCCTAAACTGCAGGTGATCTCAATGGCTGTGTGGTGGATTTCAGTTCAATCGGAGCGAATGTGCAAGGTGATCTAGTCAGGTTCAAACTCTAAATGATTTCAAAAAGAAAACATAGCAAATTGTTCTCATTATGTTCCTTTTATAGGAAGCGCGTTGGGCCAACTCTTGGATTTCCTCATAAATTTCTCTAGATAGTCAAATTACCTCTTAAACTCAAGGTGTTTATATGGTTGGCACCGAGATCCGATAAATAGTATTCTAACCAATGACATGTTATGGAGTTATCTCCGGAAAGGTGACAAGAGTTGCTATATTGATCATCTCTTCCTGAAATGTTTTATAGGTAAAGCTGATTTGCAATATTTTAAAATGTGCCTTAAATCTAGTACGCAGTACTTCATCATTTTTCTTTCTTTCAAGAAATGGCCAAGATCATGCATGGTGTGCCCTTGTGCATATTGATATCTCAACACATGAAAACAAAAATACAACCTGGACATATTGCAAGTATGAGAGATCAGACTGTAGGCGTCGAGAAGATGCCATGTCAAGATATGGCAACAGGCAAGGAGACACACCATGAACGGCGCAACATGAGCTACACAGGAGCCCACCGCGACCGAAAGAAAGGCTGGAACAGAATCTAAGATAATGATTCATGATAAATCATATCAACTAACAGAGCTCACCCAATGATCAGTATGAAGAATTGACCTTTATTGATATGCTACCAGCAATCTAGGTTGCCAGTCAGGATATACATCCGATGCCGCTCCTCAATGGGGGAGAAGACTAGATAACAACACAACACACACCGACCGATGGATGTTGGCCTTCCTCTGGACTGTGTTGCCTTCCTATCATGGTATACACACACAGTCCCTCTAAGCAAGGCCGGTATAATGGAAGGCTCAGTTGCTGAGCCTATCCCATGTATAGATGTACCAGGAGGATGTACCAGCTACAACCATCCTGCCAATGTACAAGATCTACTGCCTACAGTATACTCTCTCTGCATTCCAGTCAGCCGGAAGTCCGGAACAGAGCATGTGCCGGGGGGAATGGAATCTGCGGTTACCCAATGGAAGACTCCCGTTGAAGGTGGGCCTACTGATCCAGGCTCCGGTTCCTTCATCAATGCGAATGTGCATTGTGTGGAGTCATTGCTATTTCGCCACGTAAGAGGCGGACTAAGTCTAAGTGGCCCATGTTTCGGTCATGGTAGCGTCAACGCCAGATGCGAGCCAAAAATTATAAACAGTTGTTTGGGTATTCGCTTCCATCAAGTTATCTGGGAATGTCAATTCATCACCAAAAACTAACCAACAATGATTGGAAGTTAATAGAGTATCGATTTGAGAAGACACTAAGTTTCTAGAAGGGCAAGCTTATGTCTTATGGGGTCGGCTAATTCTGATAAATTGTGTGCTTACAAGTACGCTGATGTTCCTATTGTCCTCCTTTGAATTACCTATGGGGGTACGGAAAATGTTGGATTTTTATCGATCATGTTTTCTTCGGCAAAAAGATGAGACTAAATCCAAGTAGATGTTTGCCAAGTGGGATTTAATTTTTACAAGGAACAAGGAGGTTTAGGGGTTGAAAACTTTAAGGTACAGAAGTGTATACTCAATAAATGGCTATACATGCTAGCAGTAGAAGAGGAGGGTGTGTAGATAGAGTCGTTGCGTAACAAGTATTTGCCATCGAAGACCCTCGCACAAGTAACGGTGCAGCCAGACGATTCACCTTTCTGGAAGGGGCTTATGCGAACAAAGGTTCCCGTTTTCTATAGGATCAAATACATTGTAGGGAACAATAATACTACAAGGTTTTGGGAAGCTACACCGCTAGTGGAGTCGCCACTGGCTATACAATACCCAACCCTCTACAGTATTGCACAACGTAAAGACGCTTTTGTAAGTAGAATACTATGATCGGTTCCTTTAAGCTTTCACTTCAGGAGATCCCTGGTGAGGGAAGGATGAGATAGATGGCTAAATGTTGTGCTCATATTGATGGATGTTAACCTTTCTGATGAGCCAGATATGCTACGCTAGAAAATTTCAATGTCAAGAGTATTTTCAGTGAAATATATGTATATAGATTTGATAAACATTTGTCCAATCCCAAAGTCGCTGCACATTTTAAAAATTAAGATGCCTTTAAAGATAAAGGTCTTTACGTGGTTTGTTCACAAGAAAGTGATCTTGACTAAGGACAACTTTGCGAAGCCAAGCTGGGAAGGTAGTAATAGTGTTGTTTCTGTATCAAGATGAGTCCACATCTAACAACTTTTTCTCAAATTCCAACTAGCCAAGTTACTGTGGCGTACATTGCATGTGGCCTTTAACGTAAGGCCCCTAATAGCATTACCACTTTATTTGGTACATGGCTAAATGGGGTAGCGCCTAAAATACCGGCGCATATTCGAGTTATAGGTGCATTACTTTGTGCTACATGGAACTGTCAGAATGACATTATTTTTGACACACAAAACATCACAAATTTTTTGCAGCTCATCTACAAGGCAAATGGTTGGATCCGTATGTGGTCATAACTCAGCCGTGCAGAAGTAAGGAGCAAGTGTATTATTGGTCCAACCGTTTGAAGACGGTAGCACGGAATACTTACAACATATTTGAATGGCGGTTCAACAATAAGATAGGTGTTTAATCATCTTGTCCTATGTTTACACGTTGTGGCAATGTTTATTTTATTTCAGCTCGATTTGTGAACTTGTATCGAACAACATATATACATGGTGGCTAGGCTGGGGATAATCCCCCTTTACAAAACACTGAAGCGCAACGTTCCATCTTTGGTCGCTGCCCCTGGCTGGCTTCCTCCAGCGCAAGGTTGGGTCAAGCTGAATTCACACGGCTCGTACGTTTTGCGACGCTAGGGCCAGTATGATCTTAAGGTCTATAATATTTTTCGGCATGTAGGAAGTTACACTCTTGTGGTGATGCTCTAGAGGCAGAACTGTGAGCATGTATGGATGGCCTTTATGTTGCTATACAGAGAAGTAACCTTGAAGGCCATGGACAGGGGTGCGTGGAAGCCTCCTATCCATGTGCTAGAACAATGAGTTGGTCGCGAGATCTTATAGGTTTCATCTCTAGCCTACCCCAACTTATTTGGGACTAAAGACTCTGTCTTTTGTTGTTGTTTATGTAGGAAATTATACTCTTGTGGTGATGCTTTAGAGGCAGAACTATGAACATGTATGGAGGGCCTTTGTGATGCTGTAAAGAGAAATGATCTACCTATCAGCATCGACATGGACTCAACCATGACGGTATCAATGATCCAGAGCAATGAAGGAGATAGATCAGTATATCCCTGCATAGTTAATGAGATTAATAAGTATCTAAGGAATCTTGTAATAAATCTTGTATTACTCATGTCTCTCGTACTCAAATAGAGCTAGTGATCGTTTAGCTACTTTTCTATTAGAACTGATGAGGGTAGGATTATGACGTGGATTGGATATGGACCGCCAGAAGTCCTAGAGATAGTCTCGGATGATTGGAAGGACATTTTTTTTTATAAAGGGTGGATTTTATTGATTCAAAATGGAGCATCAAGAAGATACAAACACAATGAACACACACCCGGCCTCTGCATAGCTAGGATGTACACAACCAACACCAACACACGCAGAGAAAAACACGCATGCAAATAGCAAAGTGATACAAGACCAAAGCTATGCGTACGCGAGGAAAGAAAAAAGCCCCAAAGCTGTCAGATCACGATCGACAAACTATAACGATGACCATATCTGCACCGACAATCTCATTACACTACGTGAACGACGAGGTTCTTCAACAGCAGCGCCTTAATGAAGGGAGCGACACTCAAGTGTCATCGTCACCGGATGCAGCCACCCAAGGCTAGAATCTAGGTTTTCACCCTGAAGAATCAGTCCAAGCATTCCGAACAATGTCTTCAACAAGGTAACGACGTCAAAACATCGCCATTGTCGGGTATACCCAAATCGGGTCAGACCAAGGCTTTCACCCCGGAGCTCAAGACCGGGTGCTCAAGTAGCACCACCATCGAGGTCATTCATGTGTTGTCGCCACCACTTTTTCACAATCCCAGCAGCTACAAGCGATATGACCGTCTTCACTGCACAACAATTCCTCTGCATCAAGACATCGTCCATAGTTGCATCTCTCCGTCGAAGTGAACCATCAGATCTGCAGAGATGAACTCCATGAAAGTAGATCCGCCACATTGGGACCATTAGCCACCCAACGCCGGCGCACTCAGCCAGGAACACCGCCTAGCCGTGCCACCCGGTCATGCCGCTGGCCACCAAGACCTAGGTGGACGCCAACAACCAGGCATGGGTTGCAGCTAGGCAGCAGTCTGGCAGCCGCTGACTGCATGCATGTCCACGCACGTACATTTGTATGCATACACATTCATGCACCAGCCCAACGTGCTTCCCTTAATCATACTTTCAGCCATGGACACCATCCAGATCGGAGCCGGAGGCATCAAGCTAGCTATGGCGGCACCAAGCTATGGACAGATCGGGAAGCCGGCAACATGGGACGACGGCAGATCGAGAGGCACCATGGCCAGATCGGGAAGCCAGCGATAAGGGACGGCTGCGGCCAGATCGGAAGGCGATCACCAGGGAGAAGAACATAAAAAAAATACCGGACGGAGACACCCCGCCGCCGCCGTCCGCCGGGCAGCTGGCCTCCTCCGGCGGCGGCAAGGTGAACGAGGCTGTGAGAGAGAGCCTCTGAAGACGTACGCGGCGGCGCCTCCGGAGTTGCTGGAAGCGACACGGGAGGCTAGCGGGTTGTTCGGCGTAAAACACTGTGGAAACAGATGGAACGTACAATGCAAAAAAGACAATTATTATATTACAAAAACAACTGGAAACCGATCCAGTTCAAGCAACCAGGCATTGGACCAATAACGGGCCTTACATGCATCTTGGGAATAAGGAGCTTCCTACTCCGCTCCCAATTCCATTGGACCATTATTCATGCATGTGATATCAACAGAAAAATCAGTAACGGAAATATAAAAAAAATGACATAACAAATCACACAGGCCATCCTCTTCAGTTAGAGTTCGGTGATGATGTTTTGTTGTCGAGTGGCTGCTGCTGCTTCCTGGAATAGGCCCTCCCAGACAGCAGGCCTTGTGTGACACTAAGAGCGAATTCCACCTCACTGATTTTGCTATATGCCTCGCATGTCTCTTCCGACTTATTGTCCGAGCAACAATCTTCATATTTGGTCTTTCCGTCAAATTTCTCATAGAAGTCCTCGGCTTTGGCGGTTTCGAGCGTCGCCGGGAGCGTCTCGATGAGTTTGGATAGCACGGCGAGGTCCTGGAGGTAGTCGGTGATGCACTTGGAGGGTTTGTTGATGGCCTTGGCGAATGCGGCCGCCTTCGCCGCCTTCTTGGCGGCCACTTGGACTGACATTGTGATCACGTCCTTCACTTGAGGCGTCCTCACATCCAGGTTGTCCAGTAGCAGCTTGTTGCAGACATATCGGAGCGAAATCGTCGCACAAGTAGCATTGATAGCTTCGATGCTTGGCCTGGGCTCTGGGTCTGCTTGCACGGCAACGGCCATGAGGAGCAGAGCCAAGGTGTAGGTGTATGGCGGCATCATGGCCATGTTGGTGATGAATGGAATGGATGGGTGGATGATGGATAGATTTGGTCAGGTGGCCGAGGGTGTGTGCGCATTTGCAGCGAGAGAGCAAATTAGCTTGTTGGTGTTCCCCTTCTTATATACGCATACACATACACTAGATAGATAACAGCTCATGCATGTTTGCTTGCTTTCTTCTGGACGCCTAATTTTAGTACCTCGCCCAATTTCAGCACAGGCGGTTGAGGAGGAGCTCCCTAATTAAGTTGTGGCCATAACATTCATTCAAAAATAAAAGTTGTGGCCATGGATCCATCGACTTGTTCTCCCTACCTAATATAGATAGACAAGCTTGCTGGCTAGATTATCTTAATTGTTGGTCTCCTTCAACCTTTGCTATGTTTACAACACAAACTCCGGCCAGCCGGCTGACCATAACCAATGTTATAAAATAGACGGAATACCTCTCCTTCCATCCGTGTCTCGAGGGTCCAAGAGCCAACCAGACGAGTCTGGCTTTTTACTAGACCCCGTCGAGTAATTAGTGGGACCAATCTTGCATGCTTAGTTGTTTCAAATGCTGGGAATTAGATGAGCCTCCCTAAGAGCATGGTTAATATTTAATAATACAATCAATTGTTGGTTATATGAGATAGCCATGTCATCACTTATAGTGACCCACAATAAGGTTGGCTACAATACTTGTGCTTTTTTCTACCTCCTCTCCATCTCTTTTCTTCAAATTTATTGTATCTGACTATAGGAGTACGCTTACAGCTAGGCTCTTGCATGAGAGTCCACTCCCCTTTTTTATGTCTCTCTTCTCCACATAGACATAATTACCTGGTAAGCAGACTATGAGCCTATTATTGTACTTTCTCTAATTGACCATGAGCAATAAGGACAATGATTGTTTGAGAGATTATCTTGCAGGATTAGTGGTACTAAGTGTTTCCCACTGATATGTCGCCTTGGTCGTGTTCTTGTATCTCTCTGGCCGTTTAAATCGGGACATAGTTGATGAATACCACGTCTTGCTTCCAAATGCAGCCCCTCTTAATAGTATTACTAGATCATTGATGGCGCGCGTTGCCGCGCCCATCCATTTTGAATGTTGTTTGATAGTGTTAGAGATTTATGTAAAATACGGAGTTCCTATTTATTTTGAAATCAGAGAGTGCAGAATGTAAGTTCCATCAGAGTCTCCATTGGCCTGGTTGTGGCCTGATTTGTTTGCATTGCACATGGACTCTAGTAAAACCCTTCCATTTATCCAATAGAATGGTATGTATTTATCTTCAGTATTAAATTGACCAAGAAGCAAAATTAAATAGCCGTTACATGAAGAAAATATATAGTTTTGCATGAAAATTGAACTAATGAATAAAATATATATTTAGAGTTTTGTCTAATTAAGTGAGAATATAAGCATCAGGCCAAATTAATCTTCCTTCAAGAGTAATTACAAAGGGAGAGGCATTAGAAATGTATCAGAATAACAGCATGTAGACCAACAGTGAATGCTAGTGTGGTCTCAAACGATTATCCTAGTTCCACGGTTCCTCCAATGGATCGTGACTATACGTGCAAGAGATTTTGCCAATAGAGAGAACATAGCAGTTAATCAAGAATAACAGAAACTTGATGCATGCAAACATAGTTAACAAAGATTGAAAAATGCCATTGGTATTGAAGAGACAGGGGACAAAAAACACTCCATAGATAGTTTGAACTATACAATACATGAGCAACACCACTTGATTATTTTTTCCAGTAAAAGCACAAACAAAGGTGCATCTTACTTACATGGTACAGTCATGGCAGAAAAACAGTAGCATCTCTAGTCCTGCATCCTCAAGGCTGAAGTGCTCCTTGTGTAATGCAGCTGACTAAGCTTGAAAATGCCACTCCATGAATGCAATCTCCGTTCACCACATATTCTGCAACATAACACCTTAAAGAAAAGAGAGGACAAAGTCTCCAAAGGGACAATTGACGACAATACAGAGAATGGCTTTAAATGGCTGTTTCGGATTTAGTGAAAACATTTCCACAATGTAAATCATTGTTTCTCATAAATGAACAAAGAAACCATTTCCCCAGTGCATACAAAGTAAAGAAGTACTGAGGCAGTTCTGACACGAAAACAAAATGAACATTCAACTACTGATATGGCGAGACATATAGCAATGGATATTAAGTACGCAAACTACAGATGAAAGATAATATGCCTCTATAGCTAGAAAGTTCAGAACATGGCCAAGATGCATAAAACATAACTGAAACATGAATTGTACTTAGGCAATTCTAGCTACAGATTTTATTTAATGATAGTAGTAAGAAACGACATAGACATAGGAACAGAGTATCTAGGGAGGCTTATGGAGGGATACATATCTACTACCATTCATGTTGTTGAGACATATTCTGTTTGGAATGGATATTATCATTACTTAGGGGTCCACAAACTCGGTCCCGGCGGTTACAGAGTGGCGGAACCTAAATGGGACAAGGAGGACGCGGAGCGTGCCGAGCAAGGCCTACCGCCCCTCTTCGATAAATACCATGAAAAGCAGACCAGGAACTATGTCAGGGCCCGGTACAAGGTGGACCCGGTAACAAAGGAGCTTACCACGGATCCGAAGGTGAAGGATCTTGAGCGTGTTCTGGTAAGGAATACACCCCCGCGTAATTAGCTCCATATGGTTGCATTCTAATTAATGAAGCCAAATTTCTAAATGGTTCACGTTCCTTCCGCAGGAAACTGAAAGCAGTAGCGCGGGGTCTCAGAGCTCCCCGTCTGCCCCTTGGGACACCACTTTAAATAGGGCGTTGAACGTAATGAAATACAAGGATAAGTTCAGTAATCCGTCGTCAGCTGGTCGTGTGGCCGGCGAAGGCTTGTCCACGAAATGGTCGGAATACTATAAGGCTGGGCGAAAAGAGAGAAAGACCAGCTCGGAAAGCCAGGAGCGCGAGGTTAAAGAACTCAAGGCAAAAGTGGCGCGGATTCCGGAGATAGTCCAAGAGCAAGTGCGAGACCAACTGGGAGCGACGATCACCGCCATTATGCCTACCTTGCTTGAGGGGCTGCGGGGGTGGATTGCGGGTGGCCAACAGGGGCCGCCCCCGATTCCCAGCTTCACGGGCAGCAACTCGCACAACGCGCCGGCATTGGTGTCTCCGGCGGAGGCGGCATTGGTGTCTCCGGCGTCGGCGCCAGTATTGGAGCTTAATGCACCCGGGTGTGGGAAGAATACGCCGGCCGGCACCTCGGCAGCAAGCGGCCCCTCCGTCACTTGCACGCCCACCGTTGGCGGTGCCTCGACATTAGCCGAGCTCGACGCCATCACGGTAACTAAGCCTCGGCCGATGACTTCATCTCCTTGCCTTTGACTGGGCATCCCTGACGCGCCCTACATGTTTTCGCAGGGCGCGGCCAACGTTCCATGCACTCTCCTGCACTTCGTGGACGGCGAGTTGATCGATGTCGCCAAGGCCAAAATCGTTGAACCGGACAACCGCGTGTTCCACGGTAATCCGATGCCACCCACCGTGTATAGGGTTCAACTGGTTCGGGTGCTGCGGGGCTGCGACGACTTGTTACCTCCGTATCGACCCCCTGGGGCCGACGAAGATGATGTGATGACCCTCAGCGCCTGCTTAAAATGGTCCATGCTTTGGCCGAAGAGCCAGATTCGTTTGGGGGCGGGGGACACCACCCCACAGACAACACCGCCAGTCGTGCCGGCGCCAAGCCATGGCAAGACCGCCGCAACGCTACCGCCGTCAGCTGATCCGGACATGCATATGGCACAGGATCCGGACGACGACGACGATACATTTTCCAACGTCGATAAGTACTTCAACGAACATGGGTACGGTGACGAATTCTTGGGGCCTCCTTCTCAAGAACCGAACCCTGCAAAAGACGATCGCGATCTAGCTGGTACCGCGGAGAAACCCAATTGCAACAGGCGTCGTCTGTTCAGTTCTCAGGAGACGCCTCCAGCTGCCGCCTTCACCGAGACTCAAACAGCCGAGGTGCGAAATATTATCAGCCCCAACACACTCAAGAAGGTGGTCTCTGAGCAGAACTCGATCCCATTATAGCAGAAGAAGCAGAAGGAACGGAAAAGAAAAAATAACAAGGGTGCGAGCCAGCCGGCACCGAGTACGATCCGTGCTCAGGACGGGCCACCAATACCTAAGGATATCTCGAGTAGGGTGCATGTGGCGGGTAGGCCGATGCTACCGACTAATCTGCTCAATGCTGCAACCGGTGCTATGCGGAGTCTGCATGACGGTGTTCTTTCTATGGAGAAGCGGCGTCTCTCCGAGAATGATGTGGCATACCCGGTTTTCGTGGCCAAGGTGCCACAGGGCAAGGGCTTTGTCGATATCCCCATCGGGCGTATGATCGTCCTGCGGTTTGATGACATCTTCGCTATGTTTAACCTTTATCCGCTGCACTACACCTTCATTCGGCTATTTTCGCTCAGTATGGAGATGCGGATCATTAGAGACAAGACCCCGGACATCGTGATAGTCGACCCCTTCTACATGCGTGCCAAGATCTTGGGCAGCGCTGGGGACCGGCAAGTCGCGAGTTCATACCTCGAAGGCGTCATTCTGGCGAACCCAGATAAGGATAACTTCCTCGTGCCTTACTTTTCCGAGTAAGTCATCCCCTCACCGCCCCGTAACATATGATTTCTTAGATTTCGATCGTTCTTTTTTTTTTCTAACATTCCGTGTTTTGTGCAGTGACACACGGTGCACACTCATCCTCTTAAGCCCGAAATATTCCATGGCCACGTATTTCGACTCGGACCGTCAGTCGAAGAAAGACTACACAAATATCAAGAAAGTTCTTGATGATGCTCTCCCCGGCTACGCCAAATCTGGAGGCACCTTCAGGAGGCCAATTTGTAGGTACGGCAAGCACGTGTTCACCCACGTAACGACGTTCCCCTGCGTCAAGCAGCCGCCTGGCAATCAGAAGGATGCCTACTACGCCCTCCATCACATGCGGGCGATCGTACGGAACCATCATCAGCGTATGCTACCAAATAATCTCAAAGAATGGGCCGCACGCTTGTCGGCAATGCAGGACGAGGACATCAGACAAGAATTCTTTCGCATCCAGTCGGAGTTAGCGGACATCATCTATCAAGATGTCCTTCGTACCTCGGGGCAGTTCTACCTCAACTATCAACCGTCCAACAGTGAAATAGAAACAACGCTACAAATGCAGGCTGACAACGACCGCACATTCATGACCATCACGAAAGACGGCGGCTTCATCCATGCTCCGGTCCCTGAGTCGAGTCGAAAGTATTGATGCTATGTAGTTCTGAAATATCGATTAGCTCATGTTGTAATTAAACTTTAATGAACTTGTACGTCTCTTTAGTTTGGACAGTCGTTCAACTTATATGTAATCGATGCTATTTATTAGTAGGACCATGAACCGTTCTATTAATGTGTTGCTTTTCTCTTCCGATCCTTTTGTTGCATACTTATATATTGCTTATATATTATCTGTGAATTGCTACTAACGTTTTGTTTGTCTAGTGCATAGAGATGCCGTCGTATGTCGTGTACAAGGGTGAGGTTCCCGGAGTCTACGACGACTGGGAGGAGTGTCGGAAACAGGTTCACCGTTTCAGCGGTAACAGTTACAAAGGGTACACCACTAGGGCGGAGGCGGAAGCTAGATACGCGCGCTATCTAGCGGGAGAGAGGAGGGAGCGGAGGAGGAACCGGATGAAGACAAGTTTCATCGCGATGATGCTCATCGTGACCGCAGCTCTCTTCTATGTGATGGTAGTTTAGATGATATCGACTTTGTAATGTGACGACAAACTCGCTACTCGGTCTCGAGACCTAAACTTGTCTAATATTTGAACTTTGTTCGCTATTTCGAATTCGGAAACTAATGTGATGAATTGTATTATGTCCTGTTTATACTTGACTAATTGTGGTGCTGTATTGTATTGTATATTCTGTGATGTATAATTAATATATTCTGTGCTGTGCAAATATCAGAAAAGCAAAAAATAAAAAAAATCCTATAATTCATAGTAGTGGTGCACCTGCCAGCACATTAGTGACGCACCTTGCAAAATATCAGTGGCGCACCTATAGAGACATCAGTGGCGCACCTGTTGGCTACCAGGGCCCCCTCATCTGCATTAGTAGTGGCGCACCAGTAGCCACAGTAATGGCGCACTACAAGGTGCGCCACTGTTATATTGAATACTAATGGCGCACCAGGGGTGCGCCATTAGTATTTGTTATTAGTGGCGTGGTAATAGTGGCGCACCTATGGTGCGCCATTAATACCCAAATGTGGTGCGCCACTAATGTGCTTTTTTCTAGTAGTGGGGGGTGGGGTGGGAGCAGGGGTCGGTGAGGAGAGGAGTTGCAGGCGGCGGCCGGGCTGGACGCTGAAGGGCGTCGAGGTAGGGGCGGCGAGGTAGCGCCTGGGTGTGGATGTAGATGGGATCTGAGATCTAATTTATTTAACTTAATTGGAGCAGAATATTAGAGGGAAATTAAGCGGGAGTATTAGAGCATTCGCGCCAGAAGAAAAATGAGGAATTTTTTTTCTCCAACGTATCCTGGAGAGAAATTTGGATATATTCTTTATCCATGGAGAACAGGAGGAAAATGTTTTTGAAAGAATCTGTTTTTTTTTTCTTGAGAATAGAATGTGTTCAAGATATTTTTTTGTTTGGCATGAAAATTAGCTGAACCGTGTTTTGGCATGGAAAAATTGAGCCTATTTTATATTTTATTAACTATAGAGAGGGAAATTTATAAATATAGTTATGACTTTATGAAATAGCTAAATAACCTATAGCACAGTCAAATGGCTCCGAGGTGCTGCCAAGGGC
Source organism: Elymus sibiricus (assembly GCA_039707655.1). Lineage (NCBI taxonomy): Eukaryota > Viridiplantae > Streptophyta > Magnoliopsida > Poales > Poaceae > Elymus > Elymus sibiricus. Next base: position 39,149,740 of record CM077665.1, on the reverse strand, counting down.
GCTGTTGCTATTGTGACCGGGATATTCCGATGCAGGACAATGGCGCGACAGTGTTATCATGATCAGCGGCGATCGGTTGCTGCAATGGCGACGATGTGCGCGATATTGTTGTCGAGGTTTTGCCACGTCCTTGGGGGAGCGTTGTCGCTGCCCCGATGGGAGCGACACTGCTCCTGGAGGGAGACTGTGATTCAGAGTCAATATTTTATTTCATATTCATCCAGTCGTGTTGTGATAAAATTAATGGAAGCGGAATTACGATATTTAGGTGACGAATCTTAATTTGAGCGGAAAGAGGATGTACTTGTATTCCCTAGCTTGCAAGAGATCAAACTATAAGTTTAATTGTGATGTAGTCTGGTCAAGGTGAATTTACCTTAAGCTTGACGTCACGATCTAGTTCATATAAAGAAACATTGAGGTTGACGACGACTCGCGATAATTATTTGCATGCTTGTTCTACTATTGCGAAGGCCAAATTGAGCATATGCTTCTCTACCTTGCAAGAGGTAGCGGCACCCTGAATTTCATGCAACGGTTATACTAGCCATAAATACTGATGAACATTGGTAGCGGTGGTCGAAAAAAACCTTGACAAAGTTTTCATAGACGGACTCCTCATTGTGGTGTCGTCATAGCTCTTGCTAACGATGGACAACATGAAAACACACCAACTCCCAACAAAAGGAACTAATTTGTAACTCATGAAGAACAATGTAGAAGCGCATAGGGTCGAACAATGAACATCGAGAGCAACCTTCAAATCCCTTGGAACCATAGATCTGAGAGGTTGGCACATCGATCTAGTCTCCTCCTTCCTTCCACCTCCATGGAGACAGGCCGACAAATAATAAGGGGAGAGGAGATCAACTACGTCCATAGTTTAAAAGGACTAAAAATACTATCCAAAAATCTTTGGCAATTTTTCGGATCCATTCGGAGCCTCCGAGTGGTTTGGTTCGGTCTCACCGAGTGAACGTGACCAAACTTGTGTACTCTTCTGTATTCCACACGGTCTCACCGAGTGCACCGGGTGCCCCGTGACAAATTTTCTGACATCCATTCGGTCTGTCCGAAGTAACTCTGCAGCTTCTGCCCCTGACCTTGTTTTGGCTCTACAGGTTGCATACGACCTCGGATTAAGACGATTTTTATATCAAAATCAACCGTTTCGACGAGACGAAGATTTTTCATGTAGATAACTTTTTAATTTGAGGCCATCTTAATTACATTTTGTGCCCCTGACACTCTTCGGCCAACGGGAGGCCGACAGGCCCCTCTTCGGTCGCCTGGAGGCCGACGGGCGCTCTTCGGTCGCCTGGAGGCCGACAGGCCCCTCTTCGACCTAGTGCAGGCCGACGGGCCTCTCTTCGGCCCACCGCAGGCCGACGGGCCACTCTTCGGCCCACCGCAGGCCGACGGGGTCATATTTCTGAATTTTCTGCGTTCGGCCCTATAGTTTTCAAATTTGCTATAAAATACGTCATAGTTTTCAAAAAAAATCAAGAGACTAAGTAAGGTTCTAGAACAGGAACCGGGAAATTCAAGAATGAAATGATTTTAATTGCCGAATCACAGCATAGAAACTTGGTTTTCAACTTACCGGATGACAAGTATGTTGTTAACTTTGTAAGTTGTGACGTGGCAAGGAACAGAAAAACATTCAGTCTGCACGCGAACACGGTGAGAAACACCTAGCTTGTTCGTTGGTCGTACATTTGCGTCAGGTCTGATCATGCAACAACTAGAATTACTACATGGATCCAACCACGCTGGAGTTGGTTAATTTGATCAGCATAAATGCTTAATTTTTTAGCAGTCGCTAGTGTGCCTAGTCAGCAATGACGGTGGCATCCCAACTCCGACATGGACAGCTGAAATGTAAACTCCAAATCTCCACCAATACACTCTCAGCACCCAAACCAACCTGCTAGAATTCCAAAGAACTTGCATTATTCAGTCATCTGCTTCTTCCACGGACGAAAATGCCTGGATGCTGCCTCTGCTTCATCTTCGTCAAAGCTTTTCTTTTTTTGCTTGTAGACCAAGGCTCAATGGGTGCAAGTATATATACATTTACTCAGTTACTCCCACTTTGCAGACTAGTTTTGTACCAAGAATTTGGTGGCCTGGTTCATCGATGGATTGGCTGGCTCTTGCCTGCCACGCCGCGGTGCTGATCCTTCTGTTCCTGCCGTTCGGTGCAACTGACGACCAGCTTGTCCCTGGCAAGCCGCTCTTTCCCGGCAATACCATCGTCTCCGATGGTGGTGCTTTCGCCTTGGGCTTCTTCTCCTCAAACAACTCCACCACCAGTACTCCGCCCAAGTTGTACCTTGGCATATGGTACAACGACATCCCAAAGCTCACCGTGGTGTGGGTCGCCAACCGAGAAACCCCGGTCATTAACAACTCTTCCTCTTCACCGATGCTCTCACTCACCAACACCTCCAAGCTCATTCTCTCTAACAGCGATAGCAGTGGCCGTGTCATTTGGACGACGACCAACGCGGCCACTGCCATAGGCTCGTCTACCCCTGTGGCGGTGCTTTTGAACACTGGCAACCTTGTTATCCGGTCGTCAAACGGCACCATGTTGTGGCAGAGCTTCGACCACCACACCGACACGTATCTCCCTGGTATGAAGCTTCGGGTCAAGTACAACACCCGTAATGGCGGTGACCGCATCATATCCTGGAAAGGCCCCGGTGACCCCTCGCCGGGCCGCTTCTCTTATGGGCTCGATCCCACCACGGGCCTCCAAATGTTCCTCTAGGATGGGGCGCGCCCGGTGTTCCGCACCGCCCCATGGACAGGGTACCTTGTGATGAGCGAGGACCGATACCGGCAGGCGAAGGCCAGCACAGGGGTCATCATCTACCATGCCGTCGTTGACAACGACGAGGAGATTTACCTCACATATAGCCTCTCCGATGGCGCCTCGCACACTTGGTACGTGTTGACCTACTCCGGCGAGTACCAAATCCAGAGTTGGAACAATAGGTTGTTGGCGTGGGAAATCCTCGGGAACTGGTCCTCCCTCAAATGCAGCCTTTACGGCTATGGCGGTCCATACGGCTACTGCGATATGACGGTAGCACCCGTCCCAACATGCAATTGCCTCGACGGCTTCGAGCCAGCTAGCATGGAGGAGTGGACCAGTGGCAGGTTCTCTAAGGGGTGTCGGCGAAATGAGCCACTAGACGAGTGCAGCGGCGATTTCTTGGCCTTGCCGGGGATGAAGCCGCCCGACAAGTTCACGCTCATCGGCGGGGACAAGAGTACATTACAGGAGTGTGCAGCAGAGCGCAACCGCAACTGCTCCTGTGTGGCATACGCGTACACTAACCTGAGCAGCGGCAGGTCTGGAGGAAATGTGACCAGGTGCTTGGTTTGGGGCGGGGAGTTGATTGACACGGGGAAGCTTGGCCCAGTAACTGGCAGCAACACGCTCTATCTCCGAATTGCCAGCCTAGAGGTGGCAGATGGTACCGATTCTATTTCTCTCCCCGTACTAATAAGTTTCAAAAGAAGATCTCTCCCTTTAATAGTTTGTTTGTGAAGAACTTGTGTTGTTTGTCATGTTTATGCTAAGCATGTATTGCAACAGGTAAAAGGACTAAGAGCAATACAGTGGGGATTGACCTGCCAGTTTTAGCAACTTTTCTGGTGCTCCTATGCATAGCCTTGGCATGGTTAAAATTTAAAGGTGTGTTTGGCACCCCCACCCCACCCCTCTCTCTCAAAAATGAGATATTCCATCGAGCTTGCAATTCATAATTTACTGCCATAGTGTACCATTGGACTCGTATAAGGGTTATTTTTTCTATTTTACATGTCCCAAGATTTCAAGATTTGTTTTTCCTTTAGACACGTAAAATAGAGCAAATAACCCTTCTACGAGTTCAGCTTACTTTAACCAAACCATGTTATCACAATGGACAATCTACTACCCAATAATACTCGGTCCACATGCTAGCCATACTTGATATCGCTTGGCTTCATAAAACAAGAGCGATGACGTGTTACCGTGCTATGAATTTGAGGTCTCGAGGATATAGGTGAGCCTGATTGAGTGGACAGTGCACTATGGGGTGAGAAGGGATTCTAGGGGGAAACGTGCCATTTTCCAACACGTTACTTTATCTTATATGTTAATTCCTCGCCACATTGTCAGGTTTGTCATTTTCCACAGCGACAGAAGTGCCTCATGAGTTATGTTTGTTTTGTTTTTGTAAGTTCATAAGTGGTGTATTAGGCAAACACCAAAGGTTTCAATGGTGAAAAAGAGCATTTCATTATTATTTATATTTCATGATATACTCATCAAAGAATTAATTATTACAATATTGTGGAAGCAGGTAAGATCGAAAAGTGGAGAAAACACACAAAAATATCATTGGATGGCATGACTGCCTCTTATGAACCTGATGAAGGGAACCCTCACCACGATCGTGAATTTCCATTTGTAAGATTTGACGAAATTGCCATAGCAACTCACAACTTCTCTAAAACATGTAAGATTGGACATGGAGGCTTTGGCAAAGTTTACAAGGTAACACGTTCAATAATTTTCTATATCATTCATTGTAATATCGACATAATTGAGTGGTTCATGATTCTAGGTTTTACCTTCAAATTCTCTAGGGAATGTTAGGTGGTCAAGAAGTTGCTATCAAAAGGCTTAGTAAGGATTCTCAACAAGAAACAAAGGAATTCAGGAATGAAGTAATTCTAATTGCCAAATTGCAACATAGGAATCTCGTTCAACTCCTCGGGTGTTGTGCGGACAAAGATGAAAAATTGTTGATTTATGAGTATATGCCTAACAAGAGCTTGGATGCTACCCTTTTTGGTACATATTCTAGGAACACACCATCATATCTATAACAATGCAAAATCATTTTTTGCTTACATTCCTTCTATTTACAGATGACTCAAGAAAATTGTTACTAGATTGGTTGACACGGTTTAATATAATCAAAGGGATTGCCCGGGGACTTCTTTATCTTCACCAGGATTCAAGATTGACAATAATTCACAGAGACCTGAAAGCTGGAAATGTTTTGCTAGATGCAGAGATGAAACCAAAGATAGCTGATTTTGGTATGGCGAGGATCTTTGGTGATAACCAACAAAATGCAAATACTCAACGCGTTGTTGGTACCTAGTGAGTATCCATTAAAAAAATCATATTAACTTCTAAAAAAAAACTCTCAATTTAGTAACTCTTGCAACTGAAATGATCAAGCAGTGGCTACATGGCTCCTGAGTATGCAATGGAAGGCCTCTTCTCTACCAAGTCTGATGTATATAGCTTCGGTGTGTTGCTATTAGAGGTTGTAACTGGTATTAGAAGAAACTCCAATAGTGAAACCATGGGTTTTCCTAGCCTCATAATCTATGTGAGTACACATAAGACTTCTCACAAGTTCCATTTTGAAAAGTGGATCTTGTTTTTGAAAACATTTTTTATTTTGACTAACTATATAAAAGAAAAAATAATATGATCATCTTGGTTGTTTCAGTCATGGAATATGTGGAAAGAAGGTCGGGCACAGGAGTTGCCGGACTCATCCATCATGGATGCTTGTTCACTAGATGAAGTTGTGCTTTGCATCCATCTAGCACTCTTGTGTGTCGAGGAGAACCCAGATGACAGGCCACTTATATCATATGTTGTGTTCGTCCTAGAGAATGGAAGCACCACACTTCCGAACCCCAATCGTCCGGCCCACTTCGCGCGACGAAGAATTGGAATGGAGCAAATCAGAGAAGATATTCAGACTTCCGCAAACAGTTTTACTCTTACCGAAATAGAGGGACGTTGAAATAACAATTCTTTTGTTTCCATAGATGTATCGAGCATTGCCGAAAGAATGTATGCCTCAATAAAATGGCCATGCATTGTGTGTTGTTCAGAAGTCATTCTCTTTGAATGGGTTTTTTAATTCCGTTTTGGGCCTGATAGCAGTCTCATTAAAAATAGTAATTAAGATACTTGAAACAAAAAGAAAATCAGTACTTACTGGACACCAGTGATTAGGTGGCGTTGTTCTCCTCTGTCACTCTTACAATGGATTTTGTGCTTAGTTGCTAAAGAAATGACAGGACAGTCAGACAAAGCACATTTACTGAGGTGAAGTGTGCATGCGTTCATACGCAGCTTTGAAGCCTAAACTGCAGGTGATCTCAATGGCTGTGTGGTGGATTTCAGTTCAATCGGAGCGAATGTGCAAGGTGATCTAGTCAGGTTCAAACTCTAAATGATTTCAAAAAGAAAACATAGCAAATTGTTCTCATTATGTTCCTTTTATAGGAAGCGCGTTGGGCCAACTCTTGGATTTCCTCATAAATTTCTCTAGATAGTCAAATTACCTCTTAAACTCAAGGTGTTTATATGGTTGGCACCGAGATCCGATAAATAGTATTCTAACCAATGACATGTTATGGAGTTATCTCCGGAAAGGTGACAAGAGTTGCTATATTGATCATCTCTTCCTGAAATGTTTTATAGGTAAAGCTGATTTGCAATATTTTAAAATGTGCCTTAAATCTAGTACGCAGTACTTCATCATTTTTCTTTCTTTCAAGAAATGGCCAAGATCATGCATGGTGTGCCCTTGTGCATATTGATATCTCAACACATGAAAACAAAAATACAACCTGGACATATTGCAAGTATGAGAGATCAGACTGTAGGCGTCGAGAAGATGCCATGTCAAGATATGGCAACAGGCAAGGAGACACACCATGAACGGCGCAACATGAGCTACACAGGAGCCCACCGCGACCGAAAGAAAGGCTGGAACAGAATCTAAGATAATGATTCATGATAAATCATATCAACTAACAGAGCTCACCCAATGATCAGTATGAAGAATTGACCTTTATTGATATGCTACCAGCAATCTAGGTTGCCAGTCAGGATATACATCCGATGCCGCTCCTCAATGGGGGAGAAGACTAGATAACAACACAACACACACCGACCGATGGATGTTGGCCTTCCTCTGGACTGTGTTGCCTTCCTATCATGGTATACACACACACAGTACCTCTAAGCAAGGCCGGTATAATGGAAGGCTCAGTTGCTGAGCCTATCCCATGTATAGATGTACCAGGAGGATGTACCAGCTACAACCATCCTGCCAATGTACAAGATCTACTGCCTACAGTATACTCTCTCTGCATTCCAGTCAGCCGGAAGTCCGGAACAGAGCATGTGCCGGGGGGAATGGAATCTGCGGTTACCCAATGGAAGACTCCCGTTGAAGGTGGGCCTACTGATCCAGGCTCCGGTTCCTTCATCAATGCGAATGTGCATTGTGTGGAGTCATTGCTATTTCGCCACGTAAGAGGCGGACTAAGTCTAAGTGGCCCATGTTTCGGTCATGGTAGCGTCAACGCCAGATGCGAGCCAAAAATTATAAACAGTTGTTTGGGTATTCGCTTCCATCAAGTTATCTGGGAATGTCAATTCATCACCAAAAACTAACCAACAAAGATTGGAAGTTAATAGAGTATCGATTTGAGAAGACACTAAGTTTCTAGAAGGGCAAGCTTATGTCTTATGGGGTCGGCTAATTCTGATAAATTGTGTGCTTACAAGTACGCTGATGTTCCTATTGTCCTCCTTTGAATTACCTATGGGGGTACGGAAAATGTTGGATTTTTATCGATCATGTTTTCTTCGGCAAAAAGATGAGACTAAATCCAAGTAGATGTTTGCCAAGTGGGATTTAATTTGTACAAGGAACAAGGAGGTTTAGGGGTTGAAAACTTTAAGGTACAGAAGTGTATACTCAATAAATGGCTATACATGCTAGCAGTAGAAGAGGAGGGTGTGTAGATAGAGTCGTTGCGTAACAAGTATTTGCCATCGAAGACCCTCGCACAAGTAACGGTGCAGCCAGACGATTCACCTTTCTGGAAGGGGCTTATGCGAACAAAGGTTCCCGTTTTCTATAGGATCAAATACATTGTAGGGAACAATAATACTACAAGGTTTTGGGAAGCTACACCGCTAGTGGAGTCGCCACTGGCTATACAATACCCAACCCTCTACAGTATTGCACAACGTAAAGACGCTTTTGTAAGTAGAATACTATGATCGGTTCCTTTAAGCTTTCACTTCAGGAGATCCCTGGTGAGGGAAGGATGAGATAGATGGCTAAATGCTGTGCGCATATTGATGGATGTTAACCTTTCTGATGAGCCAGATATGCTACGCTAGAAAATTTCAATGTCAAGAGTATTTTCAGTGAAATATATGTATATAGATTTGATAAACATTTGTCCAATCCCAAAGTCGCTGCACATTTTAAAAATTAAGATGCCTTTAAAGATAAAGGTCTTTACGTGGTTTGTTCACAAGAAAGTGATCTTGACTAAGGACAACTTTGCGAAGCCAAGCTGGGAAGGTAGTAATAGTGTTGTTTCTGTATCAAGATGAGTCCACATCTAACAACTTTTTCTCAAATTCCAACTAGCCAAGTTACTGTGGCGTACATTGCATGTGGCCTTTAACGTAAGGCCCCTAATAGCATTACCACTTTATTTGGTACATGGCTAAATGGGGTAGCGCCTAAAATACCGGCGCATATTCGAGTTATAGGTGCATTACTTTGTGCTACATGGAACTGTCAGAATGACATTATTTTTGACACACAAAACATCACAAATTTTTTGCAGCTCATCTACAAGGCAAATGGTTGGATCCGTATGTGGTCATAACTCAGCCGTGCAGAAGTAAGGAGCAAGTGTATTATTGGTCCAACCGTTTGAAGACGGTAGCACGGAATACTTACAACATATTTGAATGGCGGTTCAACAATAAGATAGGTGTTTAATCATCTTGTCCTATGTTTACACGTTGTGGCAATGTTTATTTTATTTCAGCTCGATTTGTGAACTTGTATCGAACAACATATATACATGGTGGCTAGGCTGGGGATAATCCCCCTTTACAAAACACTGAAGCGCAACGTTCCATCTTTGGTCGCTGCCCCTGGCTAGCTTCCTCCAGCGCAAGGTTGGGTCAAGCTGAATTCACACGGCTCGTACGTTTTGCGACGCTAGGGCCAGTATGATCTTAAGGTCTATAATATTTTTCGGCATGTAGGAAGTTACACTCTTGTGGTGATGCTCTAGAGGCAGAACTGTGAGCATGTATGGATGGCCTTTATGTTGCTATACAGAGAAGTAACCTTGAAGGCCATGGACAGGGGTGCGTGGAAGCCTCCTATCCATGTGCTAGAACAATGAGTTGGTCGCGAGATCTTATAGGTTTCATCTCTAGCCTACCCCAACTTATTTGGGACTAAAGACTCTGTCTTTTGTTGTTGTTTATGTAGGAAATTATACTCTTGTGGTGATGCTTTAGAGGCAGAACTATGAACATGTATGGAGGGCCTTTGTGATGCTGTAAAGAGAAATGATCTACCTATCAGCATCGACATGGACTCAACCATGACGGTATCAATGATCCAGAGCAATGAAGGAGATAGATCAGTATATCCCTGCATAGTTAATGAGATTAATAAGTATCTAAGGAATCTTGTAATAAATCTTGTATTACTCATGTCTCTCGTACTCAAATAGAGCTAGTGATCGTTTAGCTACTTTTCTATTAGAACCGATGAGGGTAGGATTATGACGTGGATTGGATATGGACCGCCAGAAGTCCTAGAGATAGTCTCGGATGATTGGAAGGACATTTTTTTTTATAAAGGGTGGATTTTATTGATTCAAAATGGAGCATCAAGAAGATACAAACACAATGAACACACACCCGGCCTCTGCATAGCTAGGATGTACACAACCAACACCAACACACGCAGAGAAAAACACGCATGCAAATAGCAAAGTGATACAAGACCAAAGCTATGCGTACGCGAGGAAAGAAAAAAGCCCCAAAGCTGTCAGATCACGATCGACAAACTATAACGATGACCATATCTGCACCGACAATCTCATTACACTACGTGAACGACGAGGTTCTTCAACAGCAGCGCCTTAATGAAGGGAGCGACACTCAAGTGTCATCGTCACCGGATGCAGCCACCCAAGGCTTTTTCACAATCCCAGCAGCTACAAGCGATATGACCGTCTTCACTGCACAACAATTCCTCTGCATCAAGACATCGTCCATAGTTGCATCTCTCCGTCGAAGTGAACCATCAGATCTGCAGAGATGAACTCCATGAAAGTAGATCCGCCACATTGGGACCATTAGCCACCCAACGCCGGCGCACTCAGCCAGGAACACCGCCTAGCCGTGCCACCCGGTCATGCCGCTGGCCACCAAGACCTAGGTGGACGCCAACAACCAGGCATGGGTTGCAGCTAGGCAGCAGTCTGGCAGCCGCTGACTGCATGCATGTCCACGCACGTACATTTGTATGCATACACATTCATGCACCAGCCCAACGTGCTTCCCTTAATCATACTTTCAGCCATGGACACCATCCAGATCGGAGCCGGAGGCATCAAGCTAGCTATGGCGGCACCAAGCTATGGACAGATCGGGAAGCCGGCAACATGGGACGACGGCAGATCGAGAGGCACCATGGCCAGATCGGGAAGCCAGCGATAAGGGACGGCTGCGGCCAGATCGGAAGGCGATCACCAGGGAGAAGAACATAAAAAAAATACCGGACGGAGACACCCCGCCGCCGCCGTCCGCCGGGCAGCTGGCCTCCTCCGGCGGCGGCAAGGTGAACGAGGCTGTGAGAGAGAGCCTCTGAAGACGTACGCGGCGGCGCCTCCGGAGTTGCTGGAAGCGACACGGGAGGCTAGCGGGTTGTTCGGCGTAAAACACTGTGGAAACAGATGGAACGTACAATGCAAAAAAGACAATTATTATATTACAAAAACAACTGGAAACCGATCCAGTTCAAGCAACCAGGCATTGGACCAATAACGGGCCTTACATGCATCTTGGGAATAAGGAGCTTCCTACTCCGCTCCCAATTCCATTGGACCATTATTCATGCATGTGATATCAACAGAAAAATCAGTAACGGAAATATAAAAAAAATGACATAACAAATCACACAGGCCATCCTCTTCAGTTAGAGTTCGGTGATGATGTTTTGTTGTCGAGTGGCTGCTGCTGCTTCCTGGAATAGGCCCTCCCAGACAGCAGGCCTTGTGTGACACTAAGAGCGAATTCCACCTCACTGATTTTGCTATATGCCTCGCATGTCTCTTCCGACTTATTGTCCGAGCAACAATCTTCATATTTGGTCTTTCCGTCAAATTTCTCATAGAAGTCCTCGGCTTTGGCGGTTTCGAGCGTCGCCGGGAGCGTCTCGATGAGTTTGGATAGCACGGCGAGGTCCTGGAGGTAGTCGGTGATGCACTTGGAGGGTTTGTTGATGGCCTTGGCGAATGCGGCCGCCTTCGCCGCCTTCTTGGCGGCCACTTGGACTGACATTGTGATCACGTCCTTCACTTGAGGCGTCCTCACATCCAGGTTGTCCAGTAGCAGCTTGTTGCAGACATATCGGAGCGAAATCGTCGCACAAGTAGCATTGATAGCTTCGATGCTTGGCCTGGGCTCTGGGTCTGCTTGCACGGCAACGGCCATGAGGAGCAGAGCCAAGGTGTAGGTGTATGGCGGCATCATGGCCATGTTGGTGATGAATGGAATGGATGGGTGGATGATGGATAGATTTGGTCAGGTGGCCGAGGGTGTGTGCGCATTTGCAGCGAGAGAGCAAATTAGCTTGTTGGTGTTCCCCTTCTTATATACGCATACACATACACTAGATAGATAACAGCTCATGCATGTTTGCTTGCTTTCTTCTGGACGCCTAATTTTAGTACCTCGCCCAATTTCAGCACAGGCGGTTGAGGAGGAGCTCCCTAATTAAGTTGTGGCCATAACATTCATTCAAAAATAAAAGTTGTGGCCATGGATCCATCGACTTGTTCTCCCTACCTAATATAGATAGACAAGCTTGCTGGCTAGATTATCTTAATTGTTGGTCTCCTTCAACCTTTGCTATGTTTACAACACAAACTCCGGCCAGCCGGCTGACCATAACCAATGTTATAAAATAGACGGAATACCTCTCCTTCCATCCGTGTCTCGAGGGTCCAAGAGCCAACCAGACGAGTCTGGCTTTTTACTAGACCCCGTCGAGTAATTAGTGGGACCAATCTTGCATGCTTAGTTGTTTCAAATGCTGGGAATTAGATGAGCCTCCCTAAGAGCATGGTTAATATTTAATAATACAATCAATTGTTGGTTATATGAGATAGCCATGTCATCACTTATAGTGACCCACAATAAGGTTGGCTACAATACTTGTGCTTTTTTCTACCTCCTCTCCATCTCTTTTCTTCAAATTTATTGTATCTGACTATAGGAGTACGCTTACAGCTAGGCTCTTGCATGAGAGTCCACTCCCCTTTTTTATGTCTCTCTCCTCCACATAGACATAATTACCTGGTAAGCAGACTATGAGCCTATTATTGTACTTTCTCTAATTGACCATGAGCAATAAGGACAATGATTGTTTGAGAGATTATCTTGCAGGATTAGTGGTACTAAGTGTTTCCCACTGATATGTCGCCTTGGTCGTGTTCTTGTATCTCTCTGGCCGTTTAAATCGGGACATAGTTGATGAATACCACGTCTTGCTTCCAAATGCAGCCCCTCTTAATAGTATTACTAGATCATTGATGGCGCGCGTTGCCGCGCCCATCCATTTTGAATGTTGTTTGATAGTGTTAGAGATTTATGTAAAATACGGAGTTCCTATTTATTTTGAAATCAGAGAGTGCAGAATGTAAGTTCCATCAGAGTCTCCATTGGCCTGGTTGTGTCCTGATTTGTTTGCATTGCACATGGACTCTAGTAAAACCCTTCCATTTATCCAATAGAATGGTATGTATTTATCTTCAGTATTAAATTGACCAAGAAGCAAAATTAAATAGCCGTTACATGAAGAAAATATATAGTTTTGCATGAAAATTGAACTAATGAATAAAATATATATTTAGAGTTTTGTCTAATTAAGTGAGAATATAAGCATCAGGCCAAATTAATCTTCCTTCAAGAGTAATTACAAAGGGAGAGGCATTAGAAATGTATCAGAATAACAGCATGTAGACCAACAGTGAATGCTAGTGTGGTCTCAAACGATTATCCTAGTTCCACGGTTCCTCCAATGGATCGTGACTATACGTGCAAGAGATTTTGCCAATAGAGAGAACATAGCAGTTAATCAAGAATAACAGAAACTTGATGCATGCAAACATAGTTAACAAAGATTGAAAAATGCCATTGGTATTGAAGAGACAGGGGACAAAAAACACTCCATAGATAGTTTGAACTATACAATACATGAGCAACACCACTTGATTATTTTTTCCAGTAAAAGCACAAACAAAGGTGCATCTTACTTACATGGTACAGTCATGGCAGAAAAACAGTAGCATCTCTAGTCCTGCATCCTCAAGGCTGAAGTGCTCCTTGTGTAATGCAGCTGACTAAGCTTGAAAATGCCACTCCATGAATGCAATCTCCGTTCACCACATATTCTGCAACATAACACCTTAAAGAAAAGAGAGGACAAAGTCTCCAAAGGGACAATTGACGACAATACAGAGAATGGCTTTAAATGGCTGTTTCGGATTTAGTGAAAACATTTCCACAATGTAAATCATTGTTTCTCATAAATGAACAAAGAAACCATTTCCCCAGTGCATACAAAGTAAAGAAGTACTGAGGCAGTTCTGACACGAAAACAAAATGAACATTCAACTACTGATATGGCGAGACATATAGCAATGGATATTAAGTACGCAAACTACAGATGAAAGATAATATGCCTCTATAGCTAGAAAGTTCAGAACATGGCCAAGATGCATAAAACATAACTGAAACATGAATTGTACTTAGGCAATTCTAGCTACAGATTTTATTTAATGATAGTAGTAAGAAACGACATAGACATAGGAACAGAGTATCTAGGGAGGCTTATGGAGGGATACATATCTACTACCATTCATGTTGTTGAGACATATTCTGTTTGGAATGGATATTATCATTACTTGTGTAGGTGATATGTGAAGTCATATGTCCCACGCCCCACCCTGTCCACCCTCTAGCGAAGCCACTGTATGAAGCATCCTCTCTAATGAAAATAGTATAAGTAGCCATCATTAAACAAATTAACACGTTTTGGCAGGAAATTCAAGGTCCTGACGATTATTAGCAATGTCATGGCAATTGATGATTCGGTACAGATGCACTGGTAACTATTTCACAATTAATTATTATAAAAATTTATTAGCAATATCAAAGAGTGAGATTGACAAACCGGATCCAGCATTTGTGTTATTTCTGATTTAGTAATGTTGGTGCCAAGCTTCAGTAAACAGGCCCTAATCTCTTCAAGGGTAGATGTCCCCATGTGGTCAGTACATAAGCATTTGAATACTTTTAATTAGCCCATGGTCTATTTATTTGACAAGCTCTCTAGAATAATATTTTATTATGGCAGAAAAAATGAGAAGATACTGAAGTCAAGCAAAAAGTAAAAGGAGCCACAAGTTAAGATCATCTGAGTACCTTCAAGGCTGCCCTTGCTAATATACAATTCCAGAAGACCACTGGCAAGTCCTTCGCAAAACAAAGTAAATGAAATGAACATCAGATATCAGGGACACCATAACATAAACTGGAATGCAAAGGACAAACAAAAAATTGAAGGAAATAAAGAAGAGTGTACGTGTAAGTCTGTAACCAAAGACCACACATATTGTTCCAGCTCCAAATCTGAAACAGTATACAAAAGTACGCATCGCACATCTGTTACAGAAGATACGCATTGTCAGTATGTCTCTTCTTTTGGTTCTGATCATCCGTCCATGCAAAATCAAATAAATAGATCGCCAAGCTCCAAGATCTGCCAAAATCAGTTAACCTCAGCCAGCATGAACATCACCTGTATGTAATTATTTTTTTTGGAGCAAGAGAACATCAGGACAAGGTAATTGCTTGGTGGAAGAATTGGCCATCGCCACCGTATGCCTCCTCCTCGGCGACGCGGAGGCACTCGCGCTCGATGCTGCTCACCCACTCGATGGTTTGGGACCTGCGTCGGCGGTGGTGACTCATCCACCATCGCCTTCTTGTTCGTGAGGTCGGTCGGATCCCCGTGCATGTCCTACGATCTACCCACCGCCGGGGTGTCTTCATCGCTCGAGCGCGCCGACCACGGCTGGTGCAGGTTGCGCTGGCTCTAGAGGAAGAGCCGCCACCACAGCTCCCACCTCCGCGATGGCAACAACGGGCTGGAGGACCAACGAGCGATCTGTTCCTCTCCCCTCTGGCGAGGCGCGCGATGGGATTGAAGCAGATCGCCCGCTCCTCTGTATCAAGCGCCGCTTGATCCCCTCAGGCGAAGATTTTTTTTATGAGCGCCAGCGACCCATCGGTTAGATAATGGGCCGGGAGAACAGGCCCAGTTTACCACAGGGCTCGCTTTCGGCTTCTGGAGCAGCGGCCCATTAGGGCAGCCGAGCCGTTAGTTAATACAGGCGGGAGAGACGGCTGTACACATTAGATCAGACGGCCGAAAACGCCTAGATCCTAAAAACGAACGGTTAGAAATGCAAATCGCTGAGAGGGCTCGCTTTAGGCTCGGTTTTACTGTCCTAGATTACCTTTTTCCCTTTGAATGGGAAGGGGATTGGCAGAGTATTGGAAACGGGCCTACCCCTAGTTTTTGGTAAATGGCCCTCATTGGAAAAACCATATCATCAAAAACCAGGAAAAAAGGTTTATTTATCTTTGAGTGATGTTTACCACCCGAAGGCATGCACAGATACATGAGTATTACGACATCAGCCACAAAGGATCATCGGGGTAGAAGATGACGCCGATAATGACAGAATCAGGTGCAGGAGCCCCGAGCACCCAACACACGTGTCGCAAAGCCCACCGACAATGCATTTTAGGCCCGCCCAGGCTATACCTTGTAGCCTGCCATAGGCATACAAAACTAGGCCATAATGGACGGCGTCTCAAGCCAATCAGGGTCGGGTCTTGTAGGGGATATAACCCCGCGGTGTAACCTGCCCTATTGGGCCGGGTCAGCGTATCGGCAATTTAAAGATTATACTCAAGATGGGCCAAGCCGTTGATGACAAGGCAAGGAAGGGCACTTAGCGAGTAAGTTGGATGGTGGCCCAGAACGTGAAGATGGCGGTTCAAGGCCCAGGAGGCAGAAGACGCCAGAAGCTTCCCTTACTTGGGAGACAAGGCGAGATAGGGATGTGCTAGGTCAAGAGTCATAATATGACCTGGACTCTTGTAAGCCCAGGCCCTCGACCTATATATAAAGGCGAGCTCCTGAGGCTGATAGATTTAAGTTGCAAACCCTCGAAAGCTAGGTTAGCGATTCGCACCCTTGTAATCGAGATCATCATCAATATAGACACAAAAGCAAGACGTATGCTTTTACCTCCATCGGAGGGGCCGAACCTGGGTAAACCCGTCTCTCGTTCCCGATCAACCCCTTCGAGTCACCACACAGCAGTGATGGCCTCACACCTAAGTTCTCCTATGAGGACATCTGCCGTCACAAAACTACGACAGTTGGCGCCCACCGTGGGGCTGTCGCGCGGTGGAGTTGAGTTCTCGGAGGGAGCTCTTCCAGGGTTCGGGAGCTATGTCGCTGGTCAGATGACCAAGAGCGCCGCGGCAAGCTCTACATCGACAATTCAGGCTCGGGCCCCGAGGCCGACTCAATTAAGTTCGGGTATCGGGTCCCCTTCGGCAAGATCCACGTCTTCATCGACAAGATCGGCGCGTCGGTTCTCGAGCCGGACATCTGCACCGACATCTTCGAGCCGGCTCGGTACGCCCAACCCGACCGGCATCAAGCCGGCCGATGCCACGTCTTCGCGAGGAGCACCAAGTTAAGTTGTACCCTCAATGATGGGAAGCTTGGGGGCTTTTCGGAGGCAAAAGTCGCTCAGGAAATAGCTGAGCCGCCCCGTCGGGTCACCATCCTCATGGCAGGGACCGTGGCGGCTCAAGATCCATCGACTGCTGGAGCTAAAGACCAGCGCCGAAACAATCGTCCTCGGGAAACCTACAATGGGAACAAGGGCAATCAGCAGCATAGTAACCAGGTTGGTTTGCAAGGTAATATATGTACGGATCCTTGGATACCCTGGAGTGAGAACAGAATGGTGATCTCACAGAGAGGACACAATATTATCGGTCTCTAAGCTCACTGGCAAAAAAGGTCTCTGAGCTAATTGATCCTGGCACTGGCGTGTGGGATGTGCAGATTGTCTTTGACACATTCTATATCATGACACCAGAAGGATTTTGCAAATACCACTTAACGCCGGTGCTTTTGATGATTTCATAGAACGGTACTCTGTCCGCACTGCATATCATCTTGATTGGAATATTAATTCGGTGGCCAAATCCGCACGGAGAATATAGCAGGACCATCAGCCTCCAACCCAATCTGGAAGAGACTTTGGGAACTAAAGATTCTGAAGAAAATACATATCTTTTGCTGTCGTGCACTCCATTGAATCCTTCCTCTAAAATCCATCCTCACAAATCGAGACATAGGGCATGCTTCTCACTGTCCTATTTGCAACCAAGGCCTTGAAGATGTTAGACATCTGATGTTCACGTGCGAGAGGGCATTTATGTTTGGAAAAAACTTGGAGGATCTGGTACATCATGCACTTGCAACAGATTTGTTTTGCTCGGCCGTGTTGGAATATATTCGTTGACCGGAACTTAAAAACCACTTTAATCTTAGAGAAATATACAAAAAACAAACAAATTTAATGAGTTGTTAACATGGCTACAAAATAATATCATTATGTTAGCAACTTAGCATAGTATCTCTACTCCTAAAGGGGCACTTGGTAGCTTCTTGTCTCGGTTTTTTTTCGTCATCCCTCCCACCTCCCATCTGGGTTTTTTCGTCATCCATCCCACCAGCTAGAAAACCAGATCGTACGCACATAATCCCTCACGCTCCCAGCAAAAAAATCGGCCAAAGGGGCTCCCACGAACGAAGAAAAAAAACGGACGAAGATAGATCGATCGAGCCATCGAGGCTCCCACGTCCGTATTCTTTACCTACTAATAAAGCACGTAGTGCTTCTGCCGTACGTCGTCGTTCGATTTTCTGGTCGTTCGTCGCTCGGCTGGGCCGAACCGCCGTTAGTTATCCGTATGGGCCGAACTGGGCCTGGTCCCAAAAAAAGGTGTACACGAACTGCTTGGAACTCACGACCTCCCCTTCTGTCCCACCTCGCTCCTTTAGATCTAATCCCACCAGTTTATATACGTAAGCTGTTTGGAGGATCAAGAAGGGGGTACAGAAGGATATAAAGTGAAGGAGATTTATCCCAGCAAAGGAAGGGAACGAAGAATAACTGGCCCAGATTTACCGAAAATCGAAAGGAGCAACTGACCATGATATTCAGAAAATTGACACAGAAGGCACAGGGGGCGGCGGGGGAGGAGACGAAAGGAAGGCACAGGGGGCGAGCTGGCGGCGGGGTTGGGTGCTCAGGCTCAGGCGCCCGATCCACGCGGGCGACGTCGAAACTAGGCTTGGTGGCTGGCAACGCCCGCCTCACATCGCGACTCTTCCCACGTCGGGTCGCCGGCTAGCTGACACAGCGTCAATCCCCTTTGGGCAGCCATCGGAAGCAACGGCTGCTCGGCCTGCATATCAGGAAACGAAAAACAGGCTGATAGATGGGGGCGAACCGACACAAATGGCTCCGGTGCCTGTTCGTCGGCGCGCTCCGAACGTGCCGGAATAATCTCGCCAGGCCACGGCACGTCTCGCGCGCCCGGTGAACGTGCCCCGGGTCGACGACAGCGGCTGGGAGAGCCCGGTGCACCAGCACAGCCGGCAGACAGCTGCGTCATGCGCGGCACGCTCCCCGCCCCGCACCCCGGCCGGCTGCGCGTCCCGTCCCAGCCGAACTCATTGGGCTAGCTTGAACTGCACAAGGAACACATCGTCAAGGAGTGCAGCTTCAGGTTGAGGTGTCTGCGCTGTCTCGAGGAAGGACACCCCGCCGCTGGCTGGCGGGCCTCTGAGCGACGAGGACCTCCGGCCAGCCGGCGCGCTACTGCTCTCTCCCGACAGCACTGGATGGGGTGATTTGGGGAAAACTGTCTCCATTCCAAACCACACGGGAGAAGCTCCTCCATTTGAGAGGGACATCGACCGTGATAATGGCTGACCAAAGGAAAATGCAATCAAAGGGAGGTGCCCTTGATTACATTAGCTCCAAGCCTAGGCGTATGCGAATTACTTCATGAATTTTTAATTATTGGTTATGTGCACTCTCTAGCAATATGCATGTGTGAAAAGTGCACGCAAAGCGTGTTTAGAAGTCGAGAGGGATCTCATCTGTAGATAGTAGTAGCTGTATTGCACAGCAGACTACTCTTTGGTCAGTGCAAGACAGAAATGCTGAGTGTTTTTCCTAACTGCTGCTATTAATTTTCTACTATATTGCCTGCTGCTACTGTTGTTTGCTTGCAACGTGATATTAACTGTCAAAAATTAATAATACAACATAGAAAAGACTAGAATTATGCCGTCTCCTGTCATACAATCTGCAAGGCCGGCATCCCGTGCGAAATATTGTAAAGTTATCCCAAACATCCCGGACGAAACAAGATTTTGAATCGGAAGCCACATTTTCAATCACCCGTTGCAACGCACGGGCATATTTCCTAGTGAATAAAAATCGGACGAAAAAAACCGATCTGATAACCCACACCCGACGCTCCAGCCGCGACGTGCGTTAGAACGAGGCTACAGCCGCGACGCCATCCCATCGCTGCCATCGCGAACCCTAGGTCGCCGCCACCCGGATCCCTTCGCCGATGTCCTAGAGCTGCCATCGTCGCGGACGAGACGCATCCGCAGACGCCGCCGCCGATCCGGGGAGACGCCGCCGCAACGCTGGCGACCGCCGTCGCGGATCTGCAGCCCATCGTCTTCGCCCGCCTGCGCCGCCCACCGTCTTCGCCTTCCTGCTGCCGCCCCGGTGAGGCCTATCCCACCCCCCCCCCGGGTCCTACTCCGCTGCTGCCATACCACAGTCCCCCAAGGTCCTCCTCCACCGCTGTTACGAGTGGTGAAGGTGGGCAAGGAAGAGATGAATCAGCACGTCGGCCTTCTTCCAATCCCATGCTCATCTTGCCTCGCGACTCAATTTGGAGCAGCAGCTGTGGAGTGTGGACGTGGCAAAGGGGACCTACTGATTTGCGGCGGATATATTTGTACAGTACATCTCATGTCTCAAACTTTATTCATGCGATTTTCCGGATCTCCGTTTCTTTTGTGTTGTGGCGGCTGTTGTGCGAGTGAGCGGCGCGATTAGGCGTGCTTCAACGCGTACGGTTCAGTTTCAAGGTCCGGCGATGGAGTATGCTACTGTCGGCTTGCTGCCTACATCTAAGTATCACGTCAGCCTGCGGAAGGAGAGTTTGTGGTTGCCTGCAAATTCTATCAGATATTTTGATTTTTGATTGATGTTGGTCTTCATGCTTGGATAGGGGCTCCTCTTAGTCTTGATCCATGGCTAGGTTTGCCTGCTGGTTTGTAATTCCATCGCCTTAGTCCCCTATATATTGGCACATAACATGTGTTCATTTATTCAAGCTTTATCCATGTGATTTCCCAGATCTTAGTTCTGTGGCGTTGTGGCAGCTGCTGCGAGTTTGAGCCGGAGTAACTCCATTGCCTGCAGTGCACGGGATGCATGGCAGCCTAGAAGCAGGTTCGATTGCAGACGACAGGCCCAAATACATTCTCGGCCATAGCATAAACATCATGCACGTCATGGATGCATGCTTAGATATGTACAGGGGTGGAAACGTGATCAGTGAGCCAGGATGTCATATTGTTTAATTAGTATTGTTTAGTGCAATCATATCTGTTTACTAATCTAGATATCTTCCACTTCCACATTTAACTTTTATTCTGCACCACATGGAAGTGGAATCTATGTAAAAAAATGTGGGGATGATGATGCTGAATTAAGATGTTTAGGAAATATTTGTGTTAGCGCATATGTATAATAACAAATATATGTCTCCATGATGAGTTCTACTTCTCCTTCCCAATTTGCTAGGATTTTCAAGTATTCAATATGT
This sequence comes from Elymus sibiricus, assembly GCA_039707655.1. Lineage (NCBI taxonomy): Eukaryota > Viridiplantae > Streptophyta > Magnoliopsida > Poales > Poaceae > Elymus > Elymus sibiricus. The sequence goes on along the minus strand of CM077665.1, from coordinate 39,128,553 downwards.
ACCTCAAGTTATTTCTTCTTCTGATATTCGTTCTTCGTGTCAAAATTTGGATCATACAAGAATCCTTCTGTAGTTTTCCTCTATGGTTACTAACCTATACAATATATTTTATACCATGATCAATACCTAATCAGATTTGACTTTGAGGTACATGGAGATTGGAGACAAAGTTGTACGGGAAGACGCCCATGCAGTTGTTTCTAGCATCTTGATATGCACCTCATGCGTAGTCCAGGTGCATCAAGTCATGGTTCAGAGTCTGGTGGGTGCTGGTCCAATTGCCTACGCCAGGTTTGATCTGGGAACATTTACATTTTCATAGATATTTAAAGTTGTTGTATTAACTTATCTGTTATCATCGAAGTACAAACTGTAATCGGTCTGTCACACAGACACGACAACCATGTGGTCAGAGTAGCCATTTGTAGCTGCTTGGGCAGAAGATTATTAGCAAAGACATTGGATATTGGCTAGCTGCAGAGTTTACATCCATTCTATGGTCGTCCATTCTCAATAAGATAACATCAAGAAATTAATTGGCTAGAGATGTTACAATATGATGAGTGTGGGTACTGATCAGTTTCTTACCAAAGCTGAACACAAACATTATCTTAGCACGCACTCCAAACATCTTCCATCCAACCAATTTCATTCATGCAGCATCAACGTTGAAGAAACACAGAATGCTGATTTTGTGGGAAATAGCACTGCAATCATGCAATTTTAGACGTACCGTGACCGGTCCAACGCACGAAAACTTTATCTTTGGTTAATTTTAGATTGAATAATTTAACATAGTAGTTAGTAATATGCAGCCGGGACAGCCTCAACGCCTCTAAATCCTGGGCTCCAACAAGGAGGTTTCGTTTTGCTCCTAATGTATGTTGCTGTTACCTGCACTTTGTTTTCCTTTTGGATGCTTTACTGAACATGTTTTTTTTGGTTCTTGATGTTCATGTGGAATCCATTTTTCAATTGAATATTAATATTGCGATGGATCGGACACTGAAATTGGTTTTGTTTTTTGTACTGAAATGGATATGGTATTTTTCTACTGAGATACCTCCACTTGTTTTCAAAATGGATTTTGATATTTTACTGAAACTGGAATGGATATGATTGCCTACTGAAATGAAATTGTGATACTGAAATTGTAATATCCATTCTTTTTCGGGTATACGGTATTTTGTATTAAATTGTGGTACTGAAATTGTGATCTGGTTTATTGAATTTTTGGTAGTGAAACTGGGAATTGCACGTGCGCTCTTCTAATCGACTACTCGGACGCGCTGTCAGGGTACTCAGCTCATGAGCCTCCCACTCTTCCTTGGCAAGCAACAAATGTAACATACCTAAAGGTGAATAGAGTATTTATTTGTACTAATTGTCATAAGACAAAGTTGACTATAGGCTGGTTATAGTTACCCATGATACATCATGTCATCCTTAGGTGCGTAAATTAAGGTGTACATAATTTATTTTGCAGAGGAGGAATACCGTAATTTAAACAGTATTATATGTGATGCCATGTCCATGCAGCAGAGCTGTCATCATTGGTTGAGGTAAGCACTGTTTCTTGCTTCCTCATATATTTGTTTTTATTCAGTAAGTTCGACTTGTACTTAGGAAGTCAAATCAATTATTAATGTTCAAGGTTGTCATAAAAATTTCAAAAATGGGACGGAATGGATTGACAGTGTGCTTCTGCATTTTTGTCTTAGATGTTGCAAGGTTGCAAGGTGAGGGCAGACGGTGCACGTCGTCACTGCATCTCCCCTGTCTGTCTTTTCTCTTTCCTGTACGAATTTCATGCAACCAGGAGCAGTGAATAAGGTTACAGTTTGTGTACTGAGATGTTTGTGTAGTTGCTGCACTTGTATAACTACTTCAGATTGTGTAGTTGTTGCATTTTTTAACTAGATTTATTCATGCTTCATACTCACTGGAGACAATTTCATCTAAGAAAAATCAAGTTGTGATTTAAAAAAAATAGTTATTGGCACAATTAACATTGCATGACCGGTCTTGCTATAATTTGATCATGCTTGCTTCAAATTCTTTGTTAATTGAAAGAATTTATAATTTTATCTCTGCAGTTGCATGAATGCCAAGCGCATCCAATAAACATCATCAAACTTTGGGCTCTGGTACTTTGCTCTGTTTGCTTGGATGGGTCAGCAGCGCGCACACCATGTGGACGGTGGCTTCCTCCGATCTCGCCCGTCGCCGGAGCTCTCCTCTGCTCCTGTGGTTCACTCAACTTTCATGTTGAAATCCTGAAGAGCTACTACCTTGGATCCCAATCCCTCTCTGAAAGTGCTCGATGTAGGTGTTTGACAACTGCCGCTGTACTACAAGGTCTGTAGCAGGTACTTGCAATGGGTTCATTTTTATGGCTATACAATTTGTTTTGGTGTAGATATTTTATTTCTGTCCTCCTACCCAGTGTGTAGCAGCAGGTTTTGATGTCGTTTTAGCACCAACCAATGTCCAAACAGATCACGTGTGCAGATGATTTTTTATATAGTACATGGTTCAGAGAGGTTCGTTCAGATACTAAAGCATGCTTAGTGTCAAAGTCATATAGCTATTCCTTTTCAACATTGCATCTATCTAGGCCTTCATTTAGGAGATGATTTACATACAAAATTATTTAATCTAATGCAGTTTACATATTAAACCTTTTGGAAAGCAAGTACAGAAGAATACTTGGTGAGCTCTCCACAAGTAAAGTTATATAACAATATCTTTGACTTGAAGGAATATTTCTAAGATTTCAATATTTAGGAAGTTTGAGGGCATGAGCTTGGCAAAATAGATGTTGCTAACATCAATTACTGATGGACTTATTTATCAGCCTTGCATATATATATCTGGTCAAAATGCATATGGTTTATTCACCACAGGTAACACACAACCCATGCGTGTCCTCTGCTAATGGATATGTACTTGTGTTTCATATATGCCAACCGTACTTTCACCAAACTCTCGTGTTAGCTGTTGAGTGACGGGAACAGTTCATGATCTAACTAAAACCTGTGATCACACTTTCGGTCAGATCTACATTAGGCTAATGAAATCTATGAGCTGAGAATATATATGAGCTCTATTTGGTTCAGATATTTTCATATAAAATTTGATGTATTTCTCATGGATATCTTCTTACAAAAGAGTTTCTTTTGAAGATGATAATAATTTTTTGCATTAGAGTTAATGCACAGTATCTGGCCGTCAATCTCCAGTTCAAGGAAGATTTTAGAGCAGCACTATACAAGCAAAGCTAAGATTATTGGTCAAGCCATTTAATTTCTTTTCTATAAAAGAATTGATGAATGGGAGGATATTTTGAGAGATCCATCTATGCTACGTGCAATGCTGATTTGATAATTTTGCGCATGTCTCATGCACGATGCCAGCGCCTTCATCGGCCTCCATTTATGTGCGCTCATCTTTGACGCCTGTGCCCGCTGTGCTGGGTCATGCTCTGCTGCATCCGTGCACGCAGCCGCTACCAGACAACACCCCCATCGAGGAATACACCCCAACTAAGATTTTTCATATCATCTCTGTCAAGGTGCCGTCACCGCAAGAGGTTCATGTAAGATTATCCTTATTTTCTTTGCTATATTACGTTTCCTTGCTAATGTCCTCCTAGCCCGGAGCATGTTCAACTAACTAATATTTGCTACTATATTTCTTAGCTAATGTCGTCCTTGCATGGGTCATGTTCATCTGATTAACAAAGGCTTGGCCATCTTAATATAGTAGCTGGTGAAATGGATATATATACTACTTTAGTTTGCATGAGAACAACTGCTTATATGTGTGCCTCGAAACTATAGTAGGATTGCTTGCATTATATTTGTAGTACTTTGTCCAGTTTTACATGTTCAGTTATTAAGTGGATTGCACTGATCAAAGAAATCATGCGCCCTTGGCTTGATCAAAATGTATGTTTGCTAATTTATTTTGAAAGTGTGTTTCCTCCTACACATTTATTTGTCAACATGAAACTATCTATCACATGCAGGTCTGTTTGCACCCTGGAGCATAGCAATATGAGTTGCTCTTATATTTTTAACACTTGTAATATCTCATCGACTATTTACATGCTATCGTGTACACCAAGAATACAAGAGTCGTGACTTTATTTTATATTTTGATGTAGTACCCAATTAGGCTTAGATATTTTTATATTAGTGGTACCCCTGTTGTCAAGCTTATGAAAAATGTATTCCCTTGAAGAAGTTAGTTGAGATGTGTCAAAGGTTTCTAGGTAGGCTTCTTAAGAAGGCTTAAGCTTGTGCATGCAAGTTTCTAGCTAAAGAGACTCCAAGGAAGTATTAAGCATAGTTGTAGTAGGAACTGCAACATATATCTAATCACTATGCTGAATAATTAGACTGCCACCAAATTCTGAAGAAATTCATGTTAACAATCCTATTGGAATGTCAAGTGGGCGGGAGCGTAAAAGCTACCTCTTTCAGGAAGGATAGTATTTCTTGGTGAAGTTATGGTATCTAAATCGGACGTGAAATAAATACAGAAACTTGAATGTGGTGTTCTTATTTTTCAGTTAGTATACATCACGTCTTCAATGAACTGTTCTGAACACCAAGCTGTTTTTTTCTTCAGGTTGACTGAAAGTACAAGCATTATTTTCATCAAATGCAAATAGGAGTGTCGTCTTTTGATATGATTGCTGGGTCTGGAGCTGCCAAACCTTATACTGCAGTTGCCCTTCAGACAATATCGCGGCATTTCCGATGTTTGAAGGATGTACTCCGTATGTCGTAGATTTGTCACGGCAGATGTCCGAAGACTTAGGTTCGAGGCCATCGCTAAAGAGGTGGACTTAAAGGGGTTGATTGGGACGAAGGACACGAGTTTACCCAGGTTCGGCCCCTCACGTTGGAGGTAAAAGCCTACGTCCTGCTTATATCGTATTGACTGGTGTATCGATTACAAGGGGCGGCTTGCTTGCCCTAACTCTCGATAATTGGCTTCTCTCGCCGTAAGGCTTGTCTGTCTTAACCTGTCTAACTCGCCGCCGGGTCTCGCCTTTATATACATAGGTTGAGGTCCGGCGGCTTACAAGAGTCCGGGTCGGGTTATACAACGTAACCGATCCTGGTTCCAACTCCCTAGCCTTACAGAACAAGTCATCCTATGGCGGCTTACACCTTCGGGTCTTGAGTCGCCTCCAGGTCTTGGGCCGTCAACCGGCCTGCTTATGAACCGCCATCTTCATGTCTCTGGGCCTTAGTCTTGGCCCGCCTGGTAAGTCGCCTTGTAGCTTAACCTTCCATCTTCTGGCCCATCTTACGGGTCTTAACTATGAGACGCCAAGCCTGTGGCCGGGTCATTGGTGACTCGCCAAGTCCTGGCCGGGTTATATCCTGGCCGGATTATATCGCGGGGTTATATCCCTGACATTAGCCCCCAGGTTAGCTTGAATTTATTCATGCTAAGCTCCTGAAACAAAAATAAATATGTTAAGTGACTGGCTCGCTCCACAGGCCGGCTTAATGAAGTAGCTCCTTTCAAAATCCGGGTTTCATGTGTACGAGCCGTCTTCTCAATCGTCTTGCTAGTCAGTGTCCTTCGAAGCAAAATTCTGGCAATACAACACCCTTATGCTATTGAGTCGGCCTCCAATACTCTCGGCGGGTCATCACCGCCGGGTTATAATCTTTGACGACACCGGGTCATGTAATGTTGGTGACGCCGGGTCAAATAACCAGACTCCAGAATTGACATCTTGAACACTCTCTTCAATTTTTGATATATCCTTATTACCTGTAGCCCCCAAGCTCAAGTTTATCTATGATAACTTGGTGCTTTGAAATAATATCTTTGACTGTGCAGCCCCCAAGTATCAGGTTGTCTTGTTTGCAGCAGCTTGAGACTTATAACTGTCTTATACCTTATAAAGCTTCAGCTGGTGTAGCCCCCAAGAGCCGGCTCTTCAGTATGTGATGGGCCGGGTCTTCAATGGGAACCTTATAATCTGCTTGAACAGCTGAATAATGTAGCCCCCAAGTGCCGGGTCGCATGCCTGCGGCGACTTGGGACCTTAGAGAATTTGATCTGAGCGGTGTAGCCCCCAAGTGCCGGGTCAGTAATATGTACTAGGCCGGGATTTAGAAGGATTGCAGAAAACCGGCTCATCTCCTTGAGATAACAGGGTCTTGTTGATAATGTACTGACTTGAAAACCGGCTTGCATTAGCCCCCAAGTGTCGGGTTGTCTGCCTGCGGCTGCTCGGGACTGTGTAAGAATAGTATGATTCCTTGACCGTGGTTGTAACCCAGTATTAATAATCAAATCCCTGCTCGTGGTTGCGGTGCAACCCGGCAAATATATGCTTGAGAAATCCATGAACGCTGTAGTATACCACAGAGCACTGGTTGAAGAAAACCAAGAGCCGATCAATTAGATGACCCGGCATTATAATCAATAGGGCGGCTGTTCAAGAATATCCAGCCATGTCGTCTATTTAGAGTCTATATTATGCTTGCAGAGGTTACGATGTAACCCGGTTTGGTGACCGGCTTGTCTTAGGAGACGAGACCTGCAAAAAATAAACAATACAGAGCATGCTCTGCATTGCTGTGAGGGCGGCTTAAAGAAGCATAACCCGGAACTGTTAAGTCTTTCATTGTTGCGAGGGTGGCTGAAGAGCTGATCAAGAGGGTGTGTAAGCTAAACCCGGTGGGTTGGAAGCCCCCAAATGACCTTTTTGACGGAGTCAACCCTTTGGGCATATAACCCAGTCTGGTGGTGGCTGAAGAGCCTGATCGAGAGGGTTGAAGCTTAACCCGGTGGGTTAAAAAGCCCTCAAACGACCTTTTATAGTCTGGCTTCGAGTCTTACTTCAATGAAACTAGCGTGATAGCCACTGGTTTGTCCTTGCTTCGGTAAGCCGGCTCTCACATGACCCATCATGTTTTAACCTGGACAAATTCATGACTTATCGAGAGTACAGGGGATCAGAGTAGCATCTTGGCGAACAGGCAGGTTTAACCAAGTTTCAACGAAGGCGGCTTAATAGCCCATGGAGTATCCTCGCTTTCTGTAAGCCGGCCCTCACATGACCCATCATGTTTTAACCTGGATAATTTCATGACTTATCAAGAGTACAGGGGGTTGGAGTAGCATCTTGGTGAACAGGCAGGATTACTCCGGTCTGGTTATGGCTTAAAAGCCGGTCAAGAGGGTATGAAAGCTAAACCCGGTGGGTTGAAAGCCCCCAAATGACTTTATGATTATTCAATGAACCAGGGTACCCATATTTGAATGGTACATCATGGCGGCTCGTCCTCTTGGGTAACTTTACAATATTCTTGAAAACTCGAACTTGCGAGAGATGAATTCTTTTGAACCGGACGCTGAGCCGGATATCAAGGTCTCAAAGCTTTGTGAGAGACAATCTTCTTTTGAGCCGGGTTTTAAACATGGTACTGACCCTGGCCGAGCTGTTTCGGGTTAATCAGATACCTCGACTGGTTATTCTGCTGCTGGCTTCCATCGCCAAATTGTTGATTATGACCTCCATGATCGCTCTGACCTTGGTAACCGGTTCCTGAGCCGCCAGCACCAAAGCCGGCCCCTGAGCCGCCCGGTGCTGAGCCGCTTGATGGACCATTACCGTTATCACGATGCTGTTGAAGGCTGTAATCCCGGAACTGTTGCATAATGTAGCAATCTCCCCAGGTATGTCGTGCCGGCTTATCCTGCCGGCTATGCTCTGGGCAAGGCTTATTGAGCATCTCTTCCAGGTTGATAGGAGCTTTACCCTTAACACGGGTGTTCCTGGTGTTGGTGTTTGCCACCAGTTCTGACCCGCCGTCCGGATGCTTCCGTTTGCCCGGGTTACTACTTCCAGCCATACTTTGCTGTTGGCCCTTGCCATTGTTGCCTTTCTTCCCCTGACCTGATTTTTCATCATCGGAGCCTGGGTCTTTCGTGTTGTCGGAGTCTGCATATTTGGTGAGAGCCGCCATGAGCTCCCCCATGTCTTGACATGACCGTTTGAGCCGGCGAAGCTTCTGCTTCAAAGGCGTGAAGTGACAATTCTTTTCTAGAATCAAAACCGCCTGAGACGCCGTAATCTGCTCAGAAGAGTGGATGATTTCGGAGACCCGCCGGACCCAGTGATGAGCCGACTCGTCTGTACGTTGTACACAATGGTCTAAATCCACAATCGTCATGGGCTGCTTGCACGTTCCTTGGAAATTTTTGATGAATTTCGCCCTTAACTCGGCCCAGGAAGTAATGGTGTTGGGTGGTAAACCCTTCAGCCATGTGCGAGCCGGCCCTTCCAGCATCATAATGAAATACTTTGCACAGACTGCATCGCTGGCGTCTAGCATCTCCATGGCTAGCTCATAGCTTTCAACCCAAGCTTCTGGAGGTAAGTCGGCAGTGTAATTGGGCACCTTTCGAGGACCCTTAAAATCTTTCGGCAGACGTTCATTTCGCAGAGTCGGCACCAAACAGGGCACTCCCACAGCCCTGGGGGTTATTCCTACTCCTGCTGAGACGGAGGGTGCAACCGTGGGTTCTTGATGAGCCGCCGCCGTCGCCTGAGCCGCCGCTTCTTGCTGTGCTTTTGCCAGTTCGACCCGTGCTTGAACATCCAGAGCCGCCCGATCAACTTGCGGCGGGTTACTGCTAGAGACCGCCGGCGACTCATAACACCGGCTGTAGCTACGGCTGTGGATGGGGGTTGAGTGCACGCGACTCCGGCTGTAATTATATTTCTCCTGCTGGGCTATCGCCGTTCGCAGATATCCGATGGCATTCCGCACCTCTTCTGCGTAGGGCGCCTCATCGGGAATTGGGATTGTATCAAGCCTGGTTGCCGCTGCCACCATGTTCTCCGCCGGGTTAGCATAATGACCCGGCGGCGTTGGGTAAAATGGTGGCGGGTTTTGATTCCGTCGGGGCAGGTCTAGCTGTAGACGCTAAGCCGCCGCCCGGCTTCCAGGTATTTCCGCCGTCCGGGTTACGATCAAAGGTACGTTCCGTCCCGTTCCTGGCGTGTTAAAAAGATTCCTAGCTTCATACTGCTTCGGCAAGCGGGATTGATGTCTCATGCGATGAACCGCCGCTGCTGACTGCTGTTCTATCTCAAAGCGAAAAGCATCCGCCTTAAGGCGTTCCGGCTCGGCATCCATCTGAGTCTTCAGCTCATTGATCTCCTGTTGGACTCCGGCCATCTGATTCTTCAACCTTGCGATCTCCGCATTACGGGCCGCTTGGTTTTCAGCAGTAACCTCAGTCTCCATTAGGGTTGTAAACTCGTTCATCAGATCTAGAAGAACCTGAGCCGGCGGCTTGCCAGCCCCAGACCCGGTCGCTCCGGCGGCTGTGCCGTCATGAGCCACCGAGGAACCCGCCATAAAGACGGCAGCGTGGTTTGGCGGCTCATCCTCCGGCTCATGGTATTCCGTCTCGGGGTAAGGCTCATCGTAGCCCCCAAGTCCACCATTATGAAGCTGATAGATCGATTCTGTCTCTCCACCCGAGGATCCTTCCTCTGAGTAGACAAGAGTTTCCTCCTGTGACATAGAACCTTCAAGCTCCATGCCCTGAGTAAAGCCAACGAAGACGTGCTTCTTGCCCGGGTTAACACGGGCGGGTTGCACGCTCCGGGCGAGTTGCTTGCGCCGAGCCGGCTCGACAATGTCGGTGCAGACGTCCGGCCCGAGTTCAGATCCGCCGATCTTAGCGATGAAGACGTTGATTCCACCGAAGGGGAACCAGAAACCATGCTCGATTGAGTCGGCCTCAGGACCCCAGCCGGCGTCGTCGAGGTAGAGTCTCCCATGGCGACTCTTGGTTATCTCACCATTGACGTACCCCTCGCTCCCAGAGAGAGAACCCTTTGAGAACTCAACACCACCGAGCGCTGGCCCCACGATGGGCGCCAACTGTCGTGGATTTGTCACGGCAGATGTCCGAAGACTTAGGTTTGAGGCCATCGCTAAAGAGGTGGACTCAAAGGGGTTGATTGGGACGAAGGACACGAGTTTACCCAGGTTCGGCCCCTCACGGTGGAGGTAAAAGCCCACGTTCTGCTTATATCGTATTGACTGGTGTATCGATTACAAGGGGCGGCTTGCTTGCCCTAACTCTCGATACTTGGCTTCTCTCGCCGTAAGGCTTGTCTGTCTTAACCTGTCTAACTCGCCGCCGGGTCTCGCCTTTATATACATAGGTTGAGGTCCGGCGGCTTACAAGAGTCCGGGTCGGGTTATACAACGTAACCGATCCTGGTTCCAACTCCCTAGCCTTACAGAACAAGTCATCCTATGGCGGCTTAGACCTTCGGGTCTTGAGTCGCCTCCAGGTCTTGGGCCGTCAACCGGCCTACTTATGAACCACCATCTTCATGTCTCTGGGCCTTAGTCTTGGCCTGCCTGGTAAGTCGCCTTGTAGCTTAACCTTCCATCTTCTGGCCCATCTTACAGGTCTTAACTATGAGACGCCAAGCCTGTGGCCGGGTCATTGGTGACTCGCCAAGTCCTGGCCGGGTTATGTCCTGGCCGGGTTATATCGCGGGGTTATATCCCTGACACCGTATGTCGATAACCTGCAAATAGGCAAAATTATATTTGTTAAGTTCTCCATCAATAAATAACTTGTATTCTAGGAGAATCGGATATTTGGCTTTGGAAGTGTGCAAAATGACTTGACTTCTGAAAGACTTTGTATTCTGTTAAAAGAAATCAGTTTGCTGAGCTTATTTTACATTCTTCGTTGTCGTAGATTTCGAACTGGTTCATAAATGCTCGTGTCCGCCTATGGAAACCGATGATCGAGGACATGTATAAAGAAGAGACCGGGGAGGCCGAGCTCAACTCAAACTCCTCCGACAATGTAGCAAAAAGCAAGGAGAAAATGGCATCATGTGAAGACAAAGAAGATTAGGGTGGGCTGTGGGCCACAACCCACCCTGGCCACCCTCTACCTCCGCCACCGGCGAGTTTCTGAGTGCACCAGATAGGGTTATCTCCTGAATGTAACCAGGGGTACACATGATTTGTTGTGTTTGATTCCAGCAAGTCTCATATGCATTTGTGCACTAAAAAAAGTGAACGCTAATTCATACAAGATGTGCAAGATCGTGCAACCAGTAATTGGGCATATCATACTATTGAAAGAATGCCAAAGTTGGCATGAAGTTATTTTTTTTTCTTAAGAAAAGGCTTATTCGTTTCATCCTGGGTTCGCTGAACAATTTTTCACTTTCTATATATGTTACTTAAAATAATTATCAAATTCCCACAAAACATGTTCTATCGGTGGAGAAACAATTGTCTTGGAAATTATCTCTGCTACGATGTGAGCTCAGTTTTCGAGAAGGCAAGCATATAAGTTGCTCGGAAAAACAAATTTTTGCGTGTAGATATTGCTATACTAGATATCCATTTCCATATTTTACTGATATGCATGCTTGAATAGCAGTACTTATGTTACATGAAGAGTAATGTAAAATGAAGTGAAACATGTTGGACGTGAGCCTCGTGACCGAGCTAGCGGAGAGATGTTGAGGCCGACGACAGAAGAAATGGCCAAATGAGGTTCATCGGCGCTAGCAAGGAGGCTGATCGGTCGTATTAGGTGTTCCATTTTCAGGTGGAGAAGAACTAATGAACGATATTTGTGTGATGCATGTGTTCATTTATTTGATCCATCCTTATTCCATTCAACTCAGATTCACAGATTCATTTACTTTTGCACATACCCATGGTTTGATGGATCGAGGAATTTAGTGATATTAATTCAATGAGGAATATAATATATCAATAAATCTCAAAAAAGCTTTAGTAGAACATGATCACGATGAACAGTGATATTTTTAAAATGCCCGTGGCAACGCACGGGCATTCTCCTAGTTGTAGTAGTATTGGACAATTATGTATAGGGTCAAGCTGAATGCATGTGTGGTAGTAGAAGTTGGGCCTTAGATCCATTCTACTAATTGTGTCATTGTGTGTTCTTTGGTGGTTGGCTACAAAGCAGCCACAGCTCTATAGTAAAAACGGGAATTCCATATTCACGGAAACGGATAGTTTCGTTTCCATGCCTGTTCCACCGGAAAACACCGTTCCGTTTTTGTTTCCGTTTCCACATAAAAAATTCCATTTCCACTTCCGTTTTGCAAATTTCCGTTTCCATTTTCATATTCCCTCTTCGTTTCCATTTTTCATCCGGAAAAGCGGAAAGTTTCCACTCCATTTTCATCCCTAGTGATGGCTGTTGGAGACGGGAGCTCCTAGCAGCGCTTTAAGCACTGGCTAGCACTCCTGGCGCTGGCACAAGGCACGTAGCGGGCCGGCCCAGTCAACCTGCAGAGAAAAACAAACACGGAAGAAAAAGATGTCTTTAATTCGAGAGAACTAAGAATCGAACACTGCACACGCCAAAGTCGACAACTTCGTGACAAGACCACTGGACCAAGCTCAGTTTTGTTGATAACCACTGGGAAATAAACCTACTAGACCCATCTCTAAGTATAAAAAATTAACATATAATAGTAGTATATACCCTAGATAAATTATTTGAATAAAGAAAAGGTAAATTTAAAAACGAATTCAAGAATTAAAAAAAATGTTCATCAATTTGTAAAAAGTTAGTTGAAGTTGGGAAAAACTCATCGAATTTGATAAAAGTTCTTCGTTTGGAAAAAGTTCACTGAATTTGAAAAAATATCATCGATTTCGAAAACAGTTCATTGAATTTGAAAAAAGTTCATCAGTTTTGAAAAAAAATACATAGAATCTGAAAAAAAAAGTTCATAAATTTGCAAAAAACTTCATTGGTTTTGGAGAAAATTATGTAAAATTTGTTTCATTTTTAAAAAAAGTTCATTGATTTTGAAAAAGTTCACAAAACTGAAAAAATTTCATCAATTTTGCAAAAGTTCAAAAAGCTGAAACAAGTTCATCAATTTTCAAAATAAGTTCACCTAATTTTCAAAATTAAGTTCATCCAATTTTAAAAAAGGTCATTGTATTTGAAAAAAGTTCATAAATTTTGAAAAAAGTTCATCAATTTTTGAAGAAAAATCATCAATTAGAAAAAAAGTTCATATCCCGCTCCTTGGCGGAGTGGTTGTCCGAAGGAACCTCGATGTAAGGGGTCGCTGGTTCGATTCTCAGCGGGCCGGCCCAACACGGGGCACTGCTGGCGCCAGTTTGCAAAATTGCATACTGCAGCGCCAGTTTGCAAAATTGCATACAAACGGGCGCCTGCAGCGCTAGATAGGAAATGCCGTCGGAGATTAGTACTTATGGTGGCTGAGGCGTCAGACAACACATGGCGAGAGGGTGCTGCTAATGGGCCGTCGCCCGGTCTCAATATTAGCGATTCCCGCAAACAGTCCTAATATGTATCGACGAACAGAACTGAGCCCATCTCCTGTATGAGCCCATCTCCTGTATGGTTAAGACCAAACCCAACCACCTGGGGTTTTTGAAGTTAAATGTGGATGTGTCATACTGTCATTTTATGTAGACTCTGGTATGGGTGCGACGACAGCCATCTTACGAGATAGTCGGGGCGGGGACCGGGGGGGGGGGGCTTTGTTGCTGGCAATGTACCTTCTAGTACTTACCGAAAAAGGCTTTCGCCCCACTTTATATATAAAGCAACGATCAACAACACACAGTACAAACGCACGCCCCCGCAACACATGCAAACACACACCCAAGGCAGGATACATAGGCGCTGAGCGCAACAACACCAACCCTAGCACTACACGAAGAGGTGAAGCCGCATATGACGAACCGTGGGCTCCAAGGCGGTGCCTTCAGAAAGGAGACGGCACCGTAGCGCCGCCACCACCCAATCCGACGATCAGAGTTTCCGCTAGAGCCACACGATGGGCAATGCGAGCCGCAACGACGCCTTCAAGAAGGGAACGAGCTTCGCCGCCGCCGGTCCATCCAAAGATAGAGCATGTTTTCACCACGACCACCATTCACCGCCACCGAACGCCACACCCCGGCTACCACGCCGCCCACACGGCCATGGCAATCGGGCAGCACCAAGCCACGGGCTCTGCCCATGAGCCCGCGGACCCACCACCAGGGCCACCGCCCCGGCATCCAAGACCTTGACACCACCTCACCCGAGATCCGACGCAACCCCAACCAAAGAAACGAGCGAAAAGGACCCGCCTTTCGCACCCCTGGGCTGCCCCCAGTGCCGAGACCCGATAGGCCGGCCAAAACTGGCCTCCAACACCCCGTCCTGTGACACCAAGCGCGAGACGAGCTCGGTATTATTTACCTCTGATATGTTGATAAACCCAACATGATTAAGCCTCGGTTTGGCATAGATGGATTGTCATGCTCTCATTTATCCTAGACACTTGTGTTTATTTTAGTATTTGTTTGACCTACTCTTTCATACTTTCAATGTTAGTTTTCTACGACAATTATAAAATAACCGCATCACGGCACAATTTATCAATCATTAATTGAGTATTATAGAACAGAACAATGCTTGAAATTATTTGCATGCAATTTGCCGTATAATTATGAAGGGTTGAACAAATATTATTTACCCATTACGAAGGGTTGAACAAATATTATTTACCTCTGCTATACATGAAGAGACCTATTACACTATAGTAGCAATTTTAGGCAAACTTACTTTTCTGTACGCATTTCACGTTCCCAAAACTTTCAAATATAATCAATGTTTTTCATGAACTCTTACTAAGTATAGCTATGTACTCACTCCGTCCCAAAAAAAGTGACTCAAATTTGTACTAACTTTAGTACAAAATTTTGACAGAAGTGGCGGTAGGAGGAACACTCGCGCCACGGGGAAAGAGAACAGCTGCTCTGCTAGCTCGCTCCACGCTCTGTTCGAGAGAGGCGACCAGGGCGTCCCATCGTTTTCTCCTTTCTCTCGCCGGCAAGCCTGCGGGTTCCTCGCCCCTCCGTCGGCCGCTTCAGCGGCGGGAGGGTTGGGGAACCCCGGTGCTTTGTCTCCGGCATGTAGATAGGTGTAGTAGTAGGTTTCCCGGGGGCGTCGTTTTCTCAGTGGCGGCGGCGTCCCCCCGTGGAATAAGGTGGCTTCAGATCCAGCCCCAGCTCGACTTGCTCGAGGGATTTGGAAGCTTTTGGTTCCTTGGCGCAGTTGCTTTGGTGGTGGCGGCGACTGTGTTTGGGATTTTGTGTTGGGGAACGTAGTAATAATTCAAAATTTTCCTACGTGTCACCAGGATCAATCTAGGAGATGCTAGCAACGAGAGAGAGGGAGTGCATCTTCATACCCTTGAAGATCGCTAAGCGGAAGCATTACAAAGAACGCGGTTGTTGGAGTCGTACTCACGGCGATTCGAATCGCGGAAGATCCGATCCAAGCGCCGAACGGACGGCGCCTCCGCGTTCAACACACGTGCAGCCCGGGGACGTCTCCTCCTTCTTGATCCAGCAAGGGGGGAGGAGAAGTTGAGGGAGAGCTCCGGCAGCACGACGGCGTGGTGGCGGTGGAGCTCGTGGTTCTCCGGCAGAGCTTCGCTAAGCGCTACGGAGGAGGAGGAGGTGTAGGAAGGGGGAAGGGCTGCGCCAAGGGAAGGGTAGAGGGGGCCGGCCCCCCTAGATCCATGTAGAGGGGGGGGGGGCGGCCCCCCCGAGGGGCGGCGGCCCCCCGGGGGGCGGCGGCCCCCCTAGATCCATCTAGAGGGGGGGCGGCGGCCCCCCCTAGGGTTTCCAACCCTAGGCGCCTTGGGCCCTTGGGGGGGGGGGCACCAGCCCACTAAGGGGCTGATTCCCACCCAACTACAGCCCATTAGGTCCTCCGGGGCAGGTGGACCCTCCCGGTGGACCCTGGAACCCCTTCGGTGGTCCCGGTACAATACCGATAAACCCCGAAACCTTTCCGGTGACTGAAATTGGACTTCCCATATATAAATCTTCACCTCCGGACCATTCCGGAACTCCTCGTGACGTCCGGGATCTCATCCGGGACTCCGAACAACTTTCGGTAACAACATACAATTCCCATTACAACTCTAGCGTCACCGAACCTTAAGTGTGTAGACCCTACGGGTTCGGGAACCATGCAGTCATGACCGAGACACCTCTCCGGCCAATAGCCAATAGCGGGATCTGGATACCCATATTGGCTCCCACATGTTCCACGATGATCTCATCGGATGAAACACGATGTCGGGGATTCAATTAATCCCGTATGCAATTCCCTTTGTCCATCGGTATGTTACTTGCCCGAGATTCGATCGTCGGTATCCCTATACCTTGTTCAATATCGTTACCGGCAAGTCTCTTTACTCGTTCCGTAACACATGATCCCGTGACTAACTCCTTAGTCACATTCAGCTCATTATGATGATGTATTACCGAGTGGGCCCAGAGATACCTCTCCGTCACACGGAGTGACAAATCCCAGTCTCGATTCGTGCCAACCCAACAAACACTTTCGGAGACACCTGTAGTGCACCTTTATAGTCACCCAGTTATGTTATGACGTTTGATACACCCAAAGCATTCCTACGGTATCCGGGAGTTGCACAATCTCATGGTCTAAGGAAATGATACTTGACATTAGAAAAGCTCTAGCAGACGAACTACACGATCTTGTGCTATGCTTAGGATTGGGTCTTGTCCATTACATCATTCTCCAAATGATGTGATCCCGTTATCAACGACATCCAATGTCCATGGCCAGGAAACCATGACCATCTATTGATCAACGAGCTAGTCATCTAGAGGCTCACTAGGGACATGGTGTGGTCTATGTATTCACACATGTATTACGGTTTCCGGCTAATACAATTATAGCATGAACAATAGACAATTATCATGAACAAGGAAATATAATAATAACCATTTTATTATTGCCTCTAGGGCATATTTCCAACAGTCTCCCACTTGCACTAGAGTCAATAATCTAGTTCACATCACCATGTGATTTACATTGTATGAATCTAACACCCAATGAGTTCTGGGGTTCGATCATGCTTTGCATGTGAGAGAGGTCTTTAGTCAACGGGTCTGCGACATTCAGATCCGTGTGTACTTTGCAAATCTCTATGTCATACTGTAGACACTGCTACCACACTCCACTTGGAGCTATTCCAAATGGCTGCTCCCCTATATGTATCCTGACGACTACTCAGAGTCGTCCGGATAGGTGTCAAAGCTTGCATCGACGTAACCCTTTATGACGAACTCTTAATCACCTCCATAATCGAGAAATATTTCCTTAGTACTCTAGTTACTAAGGATAATCTTGACCGTTGTCCAGTGATCCACTCCTGGATCACTCTTGTACCCCTTGACAGAATCATGGCAAGGCACACATCAGGTGCGGTACACAGCATGGCATACTATACAGAGCCTATGGATAAGGCATAGGGGACGACCTTCGTCCTTTCTCTTTCTTCTGCCATGGTCGAGCTTTGAGTCTCACTCAACTCCACACCTTACAAATCAGGCAAGAACTCTTTCTTTGACTGATCCATTTTGAACTCTTTCAAAATCTTGTCAAGGTACGTACTCATTGAAAGTCTTATCAGACGTCTTGATCTATCTCTATAGATCTTGATGCCCAATATTTAAGTAGCTTCATTCCAGTTCTTCCTTTGAAAAACTCCTTTCAAATGACCCTTTATGCTTTCCAGAAATTCTACATCATTTCCGATCAACAATATGTCAACCACATATACTTATCAGAAATTCTATAGTGCTCCCACTCACTTTATTGTAAATACAAGTTTCTCATAAACTTTGTATAGACTCAAAAACTTTGATCACCTCATCAAAGTGTATATTCCAACTCCGAGATGCTTGCTCCAGTCCATAGAAGGATCGCTGGAGTTTGCATACATTTTAGCATCCTTAGGACTGACAAAGCCTTCCGGTTGTATCACATACAACCTTTCCTCACGGATAACGTTAAGGAAACGATGTTTTGACATCCATCTGCCAGATTTCATAATCAAAAAATGCAGCAACTGCTAACATAATTCCAACAGACTTTAGCATCGCTATGGGTGAGAAAATCTCATCGTAGTCAACTCCTTGAGCTTGTGATAAACCCTTTGCCACAAGTCGAGCTTTATAGACGGTGACATTACCGTCCGCGTCCGTCTTCCTCTTAAAGATCCATTTGTTCTGAATGGCCTTACGCCCTTCAGGTAATACTTCCAAAGTCCATACTTTGTTTTCATACATGGATCCCATCTCGGATTTCATGGCCTCTAACCATTTCTTGGAATCCGGGCCCATCATCGCTTCTCCATAGCTCGTAGGTTCGTCCTTGTCCAACAACATGACCTCTAAGACAGGGTTGCCGTACCACTTAGGAGCAGTACGCATCCTTGTCGACCTACGAGGTTCGATCGTAACTTGATCCGAAGCTTCATGATCATCATCATTAACTTCCTCTTCAACTGATGTAGGCTCTACAGAAACATCTTTCTGCGCTGCGCTACTCTCAGGTTGAAGTAAAGGTTCAACAACCTCATCAAGTACTATCTTCCTCCCACTCAATCTTTCGAAAGAAACTCTTTCTAGAGAAAGGACCCGTTTTAGCAACAAACACTTTGTGCTTGGATCTAAGATAGAAGGTTTACCCAAGTGTTACGTTAGGGTATTCTATGAAGATACATTTGTCCGCTTTGGGTTCGAGCTCATTAGGTGAAAACCCTTTTTCACATAAGCGTCGCAGCCCCAAACATTAAGAAATGACAGCTTAGGTTTCTGTCAAACCAAAATTCATACGGTGCCATCTCAACGGACTTTATGGTGCCCCTTTTAAAGTGAATGTGGTTGTCTCTAATGCATAACTCTAAAACGATAGTGGTAAATCGATAAGAGACATCATAGTTCGCACCATATCCAATAGAGCACGACTACGACGTTCGGACACACCATCACGCTATGGTGTTCCAGGTGGCGTGAGTTGTGAAACAACTTCCACATTGTCTTAAGTTGTATACCAAACACGTAACTCAGATATTCACCTCCACGATCATATCGTAGACATTTTATCTTCTTGTCACGATGATCTCAAACTTCACTCTGATTTTGTTTGAACTTTTCAAATTTTCAGACTTGTGTTTCATTAAGTAAATATACCCATATCTACTCAAATCATCAGTGAAGGTAGAAAATAACGATATTCACCGCACACTACAATACTCATTGGACCGCATACATCAACATGTATCATTTCCAATAAGTCAATTGCCCGCTCCATCATACCGTAAAACGGGGTTTTAGTCTTCTTGCCCATGAGGCATGGTCCGCATGTCTCAACCGATTCGAAATCGAATGAGTCCAAAGATCCATCAGCATGGAGTTTCTTCATGCGTTTTACAACAATATGACATTTAGCGGCAGTGCCACAAGTATGTGGTACTATCATTATTAACTTTGTATCTTTTGGCATTAATATTATGAACATGTGTATCACTACGATCAAGATTCAATAAACCACTCTTATTGGGTGCATGACCATTGAAGGTATTATTCATGTAAACAGAATAACCATTATTCTCTAACTTAAATGAATAACCGTATTGCAATAAACATGATCTAATCACGTTCATGCTCAACGCAAACACCAAATAACACTTATTTAGGTTCATCACTAATCCCGAAGGTATAGAGAGCGTGCGATGGTGATCTCATCAACCTTGGAAACACTTCCAACACTCATCGTCACCTCGCCCTTAGCTAGCCTCCGCTTATTCCGTAGCTTTTATTTCGAGTTACTAACATTTAGCAACTGAACCGGTATCCAATACCCAATTGCTACTAGGAGTACTAGTAAGGTACACATCAATAACACGTATATCAAATATACTTCTGTCGACGTTGCCAACCTCCTTATCTACCAAGTATCTAGGGTTGTACCACTTCAGCGACCGTTCTCCTCATAATAGAAGCACTTAGTCTCGGGTTTGGGTTCAACCTTGGGTTTCTTCACCGGAGCAGCAACTGACTTGCCATCCATGAAGTTTCCCTTCTTGCCCTTGCCGTTCTCGAGACTAGTGGTTTCACTAACCATCAACACTTGATGCTTCCTTCTTGATTTCTACCTTCGCGGTGTCATACATTGCGAACAGCTCAGGGATCTTTATTTCCATCACTGGCCTTTTATAGTTCATAACGAAGCTCTAGTAGCTTGACTTGGAGAACTATATCAATCACTATCTTATCTGGAAGATCAACTCCCACTTGATTCAAGCGATTGTAGCACCCGGACAATCTGAGCACATGCTCAATGATTGAGCTATTCTCCAGCATCTTGCAGGCAAAGAATCTTGTTGGAGGTCTCATACCTCTCAACACGGGCATGAGTCTGAGATCCCAATTTCAGCTCTTAGAACATCTCATATGTTCCGTGACATTCAAAACGTTTTGGAGCCTCAATTCTAAGCCGTAAAGCATGACGCACTGAACTATTAAGTAGTCATCGGAACGTGCCTGTCAGATGTTCACAACATCTACAGACGAAGCTAGAGGGGGTGGTGCACCGAGAGGTGCATTAAGGACATAAGCCTTCTGTGCAGCAATGAGGACAATCCTCAGATCACGGACCTAGTCCGCATTATTGCTACCATCATCTTTCAACTTTATTTCTTTAGGAACATATAAAAATTCAAGGGAGCTACAACGCGATCTAGTAATCTACAACATAATTGCAAAGACACTTTGACTATGTTCATGATAATTAAGTTCATCTAATCAAATTATTTAATGAACTCCCACTCAGATAGACATCCCTCTAGTCATCTAAGTGATACATGATCCATATCGACTAGGCCGTGTCCGATCATCACGTGAGACGGACTAGTTATCAATGGTGAACATCTCCATGTTGATCGCATCTACTATACGACTCATGTTCGACCTTTCGGTCTCTCGTGTTCCGAGGCCATGTCTGTACATGCTAGGCTCGTCAAGTCAACCTAAGTGTTTCGTGTGTGTAAATCTGGCTTACACCCGTTGTATGCGAACGTTAGAATCTATCACACCCGATCATCACGTGGTGCTTCGAAACAACGATCCTTCGCAACGGTGCACACTTAGGGGGAACACATTTCTTGAAATTTTAGTGAGGGATCATCTTATTTATGCTACCGTCGTTCTAAGCAAATAAGATGTAAAAACATGATAAACATCACATGCAAATCATAAAGTGACATGATATGGCCAATATCATCTTGCGCCTTTGATCTCCATCTTCGGGGCGCGGCATGATCACCATCGTCACTGGCATGACACCATGATCTCCATCATCATGATCTCCATCATCGTGTCTTCATGAAGTTGTCTCGCCAACTATTACTTCTACTACTATGGCTAACGGTTAGCAATAAAGTAAAGTAATTACATGGCGTTTTTAATTGACACGCAGGTCATACAATAAATTAAGACAACTCCTATGGCTCCTGCCGGTTGTCATACCCATCGACATGCAAGTCGTGATTCCTATTACAAGAACATGATCAATCTCATACATCACATATATTTCATCACATCCTTTTGGCCATATCACATCACATAGCATACCCTGGAAAAACAAGTTAGACGTCCTCTAATTGTTGTTGCAAGTTTTACGTGGCTGCTATGGGTTTCTAGCAAGAACGTTTCTTACCTACGCAAAAGCCACAACGGTGATATGCCAATTGCTATTTACCCTTCATAAGGACCCTCTTCATCGAATCCGATCCGACTAAAGTGGGAGAGACAGACACCCGCTAGCCACCTTATGCAACAAGTGCATGTCAGGCGGTGGAACCAGTCTCACGTAAGCGTACGTGTAAAGTCGGTCCAGGCCGCTTCATCCCACAATGCCGCCGAATCAAGATAGGACTAGTAACGGCAAGCAAATTGACCAAATCATCACCGACAACTACTTGTGGTCTACTCGTGCATAGAATCTACGCATAGACCTAGCTCATGATTCCACTGTTGGGGAACATAGTAATAATTCAAAATTTTCCTACGTGTCACCAAGATCAATCTAGGAGATGCTAGCAACGAGAGAGAGGGGGTGCATCTTCATACCCTTGAAGATCGCTAAGCGGAAGCATTACAAAGAACGCGGTTGATGGAGTCATACTCGCGACGATTCAAATCGCGGAAGATCCGATCCAAGCGCCGAACGGACGGACCCTCCGTGTTCAACACACGTGCAGCCCGGGGACGTCTCCTCCTTCTTGATCCAGCAAGGGGGGAGGAGAAGTTGAGGGAGAGCTCCGGCAGCACGACGGCGTGGTGGCGGTGGAGCTCGTGGTTCTCCGGCAGAGCTTCGCTAAGCGTTACGGAGGAGGAGGAGGTGTAGGAAGGGGGAAGGGCTGCGCCAAGGGAAGGGTAGAGGGGGCCGGCCCCCCTAGATCCATGTAGAGGGGGGCGGTGGGCCCCCTAGATCCTTCTAGAGGGGGGGCGGCGGCCCCCCTAGATCCATCTAGAGGGGGGGGGGGGGGCGGCGGGCCCCCCCTAGGGTTTCCAACCCTAGGCGCCTTGGGCCCTTGGGGGGGGGGCGCACCAGCCCACTAAGGGGCTGATTCCCACCCAACTACAGCCCATTAGGTCCTCCGGGGCAGGTGGACCCTCCCGGTGGACCCCGGAACCCCTTCGGTGGTCCCGGTACAATACCGATAAACCCCGAAACCTTTCCGGTGACTGAAATTGGACTTCCCATATATAAATCTTCACCTCCGGACCATTCCGGAACTCCTCGTGACGTCCGGGATCTCATCCGGGACTCCGAACAACTTTCGGTAACCACATACAATTCCCATTACAACTCTAGCGTCACCGAACCTTAAGTGTGTAGACCCTACGGGTTCGGGAACCATGCAGTCATGACCGAGACACCTCTCCGGCCAATAACCAATAGCGGGATCTGGATACCCATATTGGCTCCCACATGTTCCACGATGATCTCATCGGATGAACCACGATGTCGGGGATTCAATTAATCCCGTATACAATTCCCTTTGTCCATCGGTATGTTACTTGCCCGAGATTCGATCGTCGGTATCCCTATACCTTGTTCAATCTCGTTACCGGCAAGTCTCTTTACTTGTTCCGTAACACATGATCCCGTGACTAACTCCTTAGTCACATTGAGCTCATTATGATGATGTATTACCGAGTGGGCCCAGAAATACCTCTCCGTGACACGGAGTGACAAATCCCAGTCTCGATTCGTGCCAACCCAACAAACACTTTCGGAGACACCTGTAGTGCACCTTTATAGTCACCCAGTTACGTTGTGACTTTTGATACACCCAAAGTATTCCTACGGTATCCGGGAGTTGCACAATCTCATGGTCTAAGGAAATGATACTTGACATTAGAAAAGCTCTAGCAGACGAACTACACGATCTTGTGCTATGCTTAGGATTGGGTCTTGTCCATTACATCATTCTCCTAATGATGTGATCCCGTTATCAACGACATCCAATGTCCATGGCCAGGAAACCATGACCATCTATTGATCAACGAGCTAGTCATCTAGAGGCTCACTAGGGACATGGTGTGGTCTATGTATTCACACATGTATTACAGTTTCCGGCTAATACAATTATTGCATGAACAATAGACAATTATCATGAACAAGGAAATATAATAATAGCCATTTTATTATTGCCTCTAGGGCATATTTCCAACATTTTGGTCCCCCCGCTTCTTCCCCGCTTCGAGGGCGTTGGCTCCGATGCTTTCGGGGAGTTGTGGAGGTCGGTCTACAGGAGCTTGATGGCGGGCGCGGGCCATTCCCTTCGGTGGTCTGCGGCTTTGGCGTGTGGGGGGTGGCAGTGTCTCCCGGTGCTGGGCTTGAGGTTGTTGGTGGCCAGATCTGGCGACTCTCCCCGACGGCGTCGGATGGAGGAGCTGGTTCTGGGGATTCTAGAGGTGCGGGGAAGACCCCCGGCCGACGTGCCACAGAGAAGAAGCCTCGTCGTTTTCGGCGGGGAAGTTCTTCGGCTCAAGAAGCTTTATAGTGATGGCGCTTCTGTGGATTGTAGCTTCGTTCTCCGGCGGCTGCTTCGGCGGCGGCGGAGTGCGACGACGGACGCCGGCGAGTTCTGCGTATGGGACCTTGAGGGCCTGGGTGTAATTTGCTTTCTTTCTGGGGTCCTGTGTGCTATTGCATCGGGACACCTGTTCCCCCTAGTTTCTTCTAGGTTCTGCGTGAGTGTGTTGTGCTGTATCTTTGCTTAATGAACACGCAGGTACTTTCTCAAAAAAAAAACCTTATTACAAAGTTGTGTCAATTTTGAGCCACTAATTTTTGGACGGAGGGAGTATAATGCTAGACCGTGCAGGTGCACGGGTTGATGACTAGTTTTACCAGGGACCTGAGTGGTTGTACCGCTTAGACGGTATTACCAGGGACCTGAGTGGTTGTACCGCTTAGGCATTGTAGTGTTGCCCGATAGGGGGATACAGTAGTACCACTCTTCGGAGCGGTAGTACCACCTAGGCTTTTCTGTGCGACCCCTATTGCACGGCGGTAGTACCGCTTTCGCGAGTGGTAGTACTGCCGAGTGCAAATCTGGCATAATGGTTGGATTTAGAGGAGGACTAATAAAACCGGGTCTTATTCCCCAAGTTTACCTACCTCTTTCCTCTCTCTCCATTTTTTTCAAAGCTTTATCTTGCTCGATCTCTCTCCCTAGCCACTCAAACTTATTGATCTTCTAGGATTTGGGAGAGAAGACCCAGATCTACACTTCCACCACAGAATATTTGTGTCACCCCTAGTTTCACTTGTGGATCTTCTTACTCTTGGGTTTTTGGGCACCCTAGACGGAAGAGGTCACCTCGGATCTCAAATCCATTGTGGTGAGCCTTCCTGGTGGTGTTCGGAGCATCCAATTGAGTTAGGGAGATAGCTGCAACCTTGTTTGTGAAGGTCCGGCTGCCACCTCCATGGGTACTGCATAGCGGATCGTGCCACCTTGCATTGTGCAATGGCATGAGGAGAATAAGGTGAGCCATTTGTGACGCCTGGTGAACATCCCGCTGCCACACCTCTCCAACACTACTAGGGAAAAGCCTAGCAGTAGCGTGGGCACCCGCGCTACTGGTACAGTGCTACAGCTAACTTCTAGCAGTAGCGTGGGCCGTGACTGCGCTACTGGTAACTAACATATCAGTAGCGCGGCTCGTAACCCCGCTACTGCTAACTATTAGTAGTGTGGTTCTATACCCCGCGCCACTACTAATCGAGCATATTTATGTTGTATTTACACATGGTCCATGTTCAAGAATTCGTCCGATTAACCATTTAACTTGCCGATTAATCCCTACTCGTTGGGTCACCGAGTAGCCGATTACCGATAAATCCCCCGATTAACTGATTAAATGGTCGATTAACTTACCAATTAGGCTATTAATCCCCTACTCGCCATCCAACCGAGGAGCTACCAGTTTACGATTTCCTCAACATTGCACATGGTTATACATATTAATATACAACATCAATAATAATTATGCAAGAAAAAACATTTAGAATAAAGTGGATGGGT
Source organism: Elymus sibiricus (assembly GCA_039707655.1). Classification (NCBI taxonomy): domain Eukaryota; kingdom Viridiplantae; phylum Streptophyta; class Magnoliopsida; order Poales; family Poaceae; genus Elymus; species Elymus sibiricus. Next base: position 39,103,013 of record CM077665.1, on the reverse strand, counting down.
ACAAGTGACCAAGTTGAATTAGAGGAAAATACGATGTTGCGTATCGCAACATCATATTTTCCTCTAATTCAACTGGGTCTCTTGCATCCATCAACTTTAATCTAATATATGTCACATAACAACTCATCATCTTCTTAATCATGCCAAGTTAAAATGTCATAAAACAGAAAAACAACTCCTCATCATTCTAGTTGTTATCATACTAGTTAAACAACTCTTCATCATTCTAGCAACAAACTAGCAAGTGACCAAGTTATCATAAGTTAAATAACAAGCTACGAAGGTATCACAAGGTACCAACACTAACTACTACTCTCGTAGGTAAAATAGCATAAAAAAAGGTGAACTCCTGCATCTCCCTATTGAAGAATACATATCAACCCATCTCCAACTTGTGCTATGTGCAAGTTAGAGTCTGCAAGTGGTTGCCTAGATGCTTTTATTGCATTGCTCCATCCTTTGATTTTCAGGGTTTGCTCACTTCGAGATATCGTGTATTTACCAGGTGAGGGAGTTCGGGACTAAGGGGTCCTCGGGCCGTTGGTTCACCTCCGGTGGGCCAATACGGTGGACCGCTCTGTGGCAATTGCTAGAAGGCCGAACTACAGGACAATCCCATGTTCGGAAGGAAAGGCCCCGAAGACTTGGCGTGACCTCCAATACTAGAGAGAAAATGGGCGTATCTTTGCCCGGCTGGAAACCTACCATGTGTAACTGTAGGTACCCGCGGTGTCTATATAAACCAGGGGGCTTAGTTCGTAGAGGGACAAGTCAACTCATCTAGGGTCTAGCAACAAACTAGCAAGTGACCAAGTTATCACAAGTTAAATAACAAGCTACGAAGGTATCACAAGTTACCAACACTAACTACGGCTCTCGTAGGTAAAATAGCATAAAAAAGGTGAACTCCTGCATCTCCCTATTGAAGAATACATATCAACCCATCTCCAACTTGTGCGATGTGCAAGTTATAGTCTGCAAGTGGTTGCCTAGATGCTTTTAGTGCATTGCTCCATCCTTTGATTTTCAGGGTTTGCTCACTTCGAGATATCGTGTATTTACCAGGTGAGGGAGTCCGGGACTAAGGGGTCCTCGGGCCGTTGGTTCACCTCCAGTGGGCCAATACGGTGGACCGCTCTGTGGCAATTGCTAGAAGGCAGAACTACAGGACAATCGCGTGTTCGGAAGGAAAGGCCCCGAAGACTTGGCGTGACCTCCAAGACTAGAGAGAAAATAGGCGTATCTTTGACCGGATGGAAACCTACCATGTGTAACCCTAGGTACCCCCGGTGTCTATATAAACCAGGGGGCTTAGTTCGTATAGGGACAAGTCAACTCATCTAGGGTTTAGCTCATTTGATCTCGAGGTAGATCCACTCTGTAACCATCATACTCATCAACATAATCAAGCAGGACGTAGGGTTTTACCTCCTCACGAGGGCCCGAACCTGGGTAAACACCGTCTCCCTCGTCTCCTGTTAACCATCAATCCTAGATTCATAGTTCGGGACCCCCTACCCGAGATCTGCAGGTTTTGACACCGATATTGGTGCTTTCATTGAGAGTTCCGCTGCGAATCGCCAAAGGATCGATGGCTCGCTTAATCATTGGCGATGAGGTCTGTAACGAGGACATCTTTGTCCCCAGACAGATCTTCGCATTCAGCAGCATTGTACTGCAGGCTGACTCGACCGGCCATCTAGGCCAGATTGGAAATCTCGCTCACGGTCAGGAGATCAGGTTCGGGGGCCTAGAGTTCACGGTGAACTCCCGTGACGATCTGTTTCTTGCTGGGCCCTCGATTTCGTCCGACAGGCCCAAAAGTCCCAAAGCTTTAACTTCGGGTCCTCTATCCGTCTCAACCCCCAGATCTATCCGCACCGGAGGACCAGCCTTGAGCTCGGATCCGCTGATAGTACCTGAGTACCAGGGTTTGGTCCTAGCCGAACACGCCCATTGCAAAGACACCCTGGAGTTTAGCTACAAGGCCCCTCGGGAAACTGATCCGGTCGACCTCTCGTGGTTGAACGAGGCTTTAGACCGGATCCAATCAATGACAATCGAGGACGATCCGACCTCGACCCACGTTCCGGTCGATCTAGAAGCCGGTTACGAGGAATTTTATGGCCCACCCGCCGCCCATTTAGTAGCCATTGTCGAAGATTTAACTGACATGTTGGACTACGCCTCCGAGGAGGCAGAAGACATGGATGGAGAGATCGGCGCCCCCGCCCCTGTGAATACTGGGCGGTGGACAGCCACCTCCACCTACGATGTCTATATGGTGGACACCCCTAATGATAGGGACAACCACACCCCCAAGAAGAACGGCGACAAATCCGGCGAAGCGTCAAAACGCCGGAAATAGCGCAAACGATCCAAGACAAACAAGGGAAGGGAAGCCATCGCAGGCACTGGGGAAATTGACGCTCTAGAGGACCTCGGCGACCTTGAAGCCCCTGAAGAGCCGTTAGAGGACCCGGAGAGGCTCGAGGATCAACAAGACGCCGAGGACCTCAATAATTCTGAGGAGGACAACTACCCCCCCCCCCCCCCCGCCGAGGAGGAGGAAAGCCTCAAAGCCGAGGACTTCACCGTCCACGAAAACCCTGAGGACCAAGAACGATTCAGGCGGCAGCTCATAGCCACCGCTCGGAGCCTAAAGGCCAAGCAGCAGCAGCTCAAAGCCGAACAAGACTCCATCAATAACAGATGGACAAAAGTCCTGGCGGCCGAAGAAGGGTTCGGCATTGAGTGGCCATATCAAAACAAGAGTTACCCGCGCCGGCGCGTGCTGACGCAATTCGACGACGAGGACTTCGAGCTTGAATCTCCCAGGCGTGCTCAGTACGACCAGCCGGACCGCCCCCCTCGAGGACGGGACAGGACCGCTAGAGACGTCGAATACGGGCCCACATCGCCTCGGAGGAGAGGAAAGGGGCCAGCACAGCCTGAGGATCGATATAATCTACGGCAGGACCTGGACTATAGAGGAGGTCACACTAGATCCATTTACGGATCTAGGGGATACTCTCCCACTAGACGGGATGGCTACCAATCGTGGCTCGACCGCAAGCACAAAAATTGGGAACAATACCGGTCCCAGACAGCAGTCGACTTCCGGTGGGACGTAGCCCGGATCAGAGGCGCCGCACACCCACTGTGTTTCACAGACGAGGTCATGCAGCACCAGTTCCTCGAAGGGTTTAATCCCGTAAACATAGAACCGTATGACGGAACGACGGACCCGGCCGTGTGGATCGAGGACTTCCTCCTTCACATTCATATGGCCAGAGGCGACGATCTCCATGCTTTCAAATACCTACCACTTAAACTGAAAGGACCAGCTTGGCACTGGTTAAACAGTCTCCCCGAAAACTCCATTGGGAGTTGGGAGGAGCTCAAGGATGCCTCCCGATCTAACTTCCAAGAATAATGTCTTCCCTCACCTCACTTATGACCCGCTTTTGCGTGGGCAAAGACAATTGGCTAGCTCGTCGAAGCCATAATCCCGAAGACCCAGGCACCTTTGAAGTTCGGGCTGGTAACGGGAAGCCAAAGCGCAATAAAAATAAGCGCCGTCATAGCAACGGCGACACAGAGGACTGACGTGGCTCGAGACTGCGTCGGTATTTCCCCAAAGAGGAAGGGATGATGTAGCACAACGATGGTAAACATTTCCCTCAGTTATGAAACCAAGGTTATCGAGCCAGTAGGAGGATCACCACCACCCAATAAGCAGCACCTGCACACAAATAACAAATACTTGCAACCCGACGTGAAAAAGAGGTTGTCAATCTCTCTACGGTAAAAAGATAGATTAGGTAGTGATAGATAGGAGAGATAGATCTCTCAAGAACACAAAATAATATGGGCAAATAAAATATGCAGCAATATGTTTTGGGGTTTTTGGTTTTGTAGATCTGAAAACAAAGATGCAAAAAGATAGATCGGAAAGCAATATGTTGGAAAAGTAGACCCGGGGGCCGTAGGATTCACTAGTGGCTTCTCTCATGAGTATAGCGCACGGTGGGTGAACAAATTACTGTTGGGCAATTGATAGAAGACCAAATAATCATGACGATATCCAAGGCAATGATCATTATATAGGCATCACGTCCAAGACAAGTAGACCGACTCCTGCCTGCATCTACCACTATTACTCCACACATCGACCGCTATCCATCATGCTTCTAGTGTATTAAGTTCATGGAAAAACGGAGTAATGCAATAAGAACGATGGCATGATGTAGACAAGATCTATTCATGTAGGAATAGACCCCATCTTGTTATCCTTAATGGCAACAATACATGCGTGTCTTGCTGCCCCTTCTGTCACTGGGAAAGAACACCGCAAGATCAAACCCATCACAAAGCACCTCTTCCCATGGCAAGAAAAATCGATATAGTCGGCCTAACTAAACCAAAGATTCGAAGAAGAAATACGAGGCTATAAGTAATCATGCATATAAGAGATCAAAGAAGACTCAAATAATATTCATGGATCGAAACTGATCATGAACTCAAAATTCATTGGATCCCAACAAACACACAACAAAAGTTTACATCAAATAGATCTCCAAGAGACCATTGTATTGAGAATCATAAGAGAGAGAGAGAGAGGAAGCCATCTAGCTACTGCCTACGGACCCATAGGTCTATGGTGGACTACTCACGCATCATCGGAGAGGCACCTATGAAGAAGATGAACCCCTCCGTGATGGTGTTTAGATTGGATCTCGAGGTTCTGGAACTTGCAGCGGCTGGAATTGTGTTTCGTCGACTCCCCTAGGGTTATTGGAATATTTGGGAATTTATAGGCATCAGAGGCGGTGGAAAGGGGCCCCGAGGAGGGCACACCACCCCCCCTGGCGCGCCCTGGTGGGTTGTGGTCTCCACGGCCCACCTCTCCGGCACTTCTTTGGCCCACTCGGTGTCTTCTGATCCAGAAAAAATCTCCAAAAAGTTTCGTCGTGATTGGACTCCGTTTGGTACTGATATTCTGCGAAGTAAAAAACAAGCAAAAACATCAGCTGGCACTTTGGCTCTATGTCAATAGGTTAGTCCCAAAAAATGATATAAAGTTGTTATAAAATGATTGTAAAACATCCAAGAATGATAATATAACAGCATGGAACAAGCAAAAATTATAGATACGTTGGAGACATATCAGCTTCCCCAAGCTTAATTCCTACACGTCCTCGAGTAGGTAAATGATAAAAACAGAATTTTTGATGTGGAATGCTGCCTAACATGTTCATCTCATATTCTTCTCTTTTGTATAGCATGGACATTTGGACTTGTAAATGATTCAAAGCAATAGTCTAGTTTTAACATAATGACTTCAATACTCAAGCATGTCAACAAGCAACCATGTCTTTCAAAATATCAACACTAAAGAAAGTTATCCCTAGCCCATCATGCTCAATCATTGATCCATTCATGAAACACACACAAATATTAGCTATGCCCAATGCTCAAGTACGATCATAGTGCCCCCTAGTTGGTGCTTTATAAGAGAAGATGGAGACTCAAAGTAAAATAAAAATTGCATAAAGTAAATAGATTGGCCCTTCGCAGAGGGAAGTAGGGATTTGTAGAGGTGCCAGAGCTCAAGGTTTAAATTGAGAGAGAAAATATATTTTGGGTGGCATGCTTTTCCTGTCAACGAAAACGACAAAGAAGCTCACAATACTTTCCATGCTAGATATATCATAGGCGGTTCCCAAACAGAAAATAAAGTTTATTCCTTTTTCCACCAAACTTTCACTTTACATGGTGGGCCGTATCCACGGTTGCCTTCCATACCAACACTTTCCAAGGAATTTATTATTTGACAACATAAAGTAAATATTTTTTCTTTTTCATTTCGGGAATGGGCATCCCTATTACCGCCGCACTCTCGTGCAATGACAAGTGAATAAACACTCATCTTGAGAATAACACATCTAGCATGGAAAAATATTGGACACTCCCCACCGTTTCATGAGCAGTACGAGCACACAAAAGAGAAAATTTATTTTGAAAATTTAGAGATGGCACATACAAATTTGCTTGGAACGGCATGGAAATACCACATATAGGTAGGTATAGTGGACTCATAAGGCAAAACTTGGTTTAAGGATTTTGGATGAACAAGTAGTATTTCTACTTAGTACAAATGGAGGCTAGCAAATAGATTGGGAAGCAAACAAACCAAGAAACGAAAATTCACATAAGCGAGCATTGAGCATAACTAACACCGAATAATGCACCATAATTGGATGTAACTTCATTGCATAACTATTGACTTTCGTGCATGCATCGGGAATCACAAACCTTAACACCAATATTCCTACTAAAGCACAATTACTCACTAACATGACTCACATATTACTATCATCATGTTTCAAAACTATTACAAAGAATCAAGTTTAATTTGCCCAATGATCTTCATGAAAGTTTTTATTATATCCTCCTTGGATATCTATCACTTTGGGACTAGTTTCATATATTGCCATTGCTTTTTGGCAAGCTCCAACAAATTTAAGTGAAGCACATGAGCATAAAGATTTCATCTCTCAAAAAGGTATAAGTGAAGCATGAGAGGATTTCTTCAAAATTTACTAACTCTCAAATTAATATAAGTGAAGCATGAGAGTATTTCTACAAAAATTTCGAAGCACACCGTGGTCAAAAAGAAATAAGTGAAGCACTAGAGCAATTCTATAGCTCAAAAAGTTTAAGTCAAGCACATAGAGCAATTCTAACAAATCATAGCATAATTTTGGCTCTCTCAAATAGGTGTGTCCAGCAAGGATACAAGTGACAAACTAACAAGAAAAGCAAGCAAAGATACAAGACACTCCAAGCAAAACTCATGATATGTGATGAATAAAAATATAGCTCCAAGTAAAATACCGATGGTCGTTAGAAGAAAGAGGGATGCCACTCGGGGGCATCCCGAAGCTTAGTTGCTTGTTTCTCTTTTGATATATCTTGGGGGTGCAGTAGCATCCCCAAGCTTAGGCTCTTTTCACTCCTTATTCCTTCATCCATCGTGATCTCACCCAAAACTTGAAAACTTCAATCACACAAAACTCAACAAAATCTTCGTGAGATCCGTTGGTATAATAAAGCAAATCACTACTTTAGGTGCTATTGCAAACCCATTAATATTTTATTATTGCATTATACCTACTGTATTTTAACTTTACCATGGCTCATACCCTTCAATATAACCCATAGATTCATCAAAACAAGCACACAATGCAACGAAAACAGAATCTGTCGTAAACAGAATAGTCTGTTGTAATCTGTACTCTAACCATACTTCTGTAACTCTAACAATTCTGAAAACTTAGGAGAACGTAAGTAATTTGTATAGCAACACTGTGTTAAAATTTCATCTCAAGATCACGTACCAGCAAAAAATGAAAATTCATATACTGGACGCAAAGTTTCTGTTTCAGATTCAGCATCGCTTATACTCATCCTATGAATCATCCTAAAGGCTTTACTTGGCACAAACACTAAATAAACCATAAAAACACAATCATAACAGAGGCATAATTGTGTCAAAACTCAAAAAAAGAAAGGAAAAAGCAAAAATTTATTTATTCATTGGGTTGCCTCCCAACAAGCGCTACCGTTTTACAACCCTAGCTAGGAATAATGATTTCAATGATGCTCACATAAAAAAAGTAATAATTGAAATATGCAAAAGAGCATCATGAATCTCATGACAAACACATTTAAGTCTAACCCACTTCCTATGCATATGGATTTTGTGAGCAAACAATTTATGGGAACAAGAATCAACTAGCATAGGAAGGCAAAACAAGCATAACTTCAAAAGTTTGAACACATAGAGAGGAAACTTGATATTATTAAAATTCCTACAAGCATATGTTCCTCCCTCATAATAAATTTCTGTAGCATCATGAAGGAATTCAACAATATAACTATCACATAAATCATTCTTTTCATGATGCACAAGCATAGAATTTTCATTACTCTCCACATAAGCAAATTCCTTATTATCCATGGTAGTGGGAGCAAACTCAACAAAATAACTATCATGAGACACTTGATTGGCATAACCACATTGCAAATTAAAACCATGATGATAGGTTCATGGTTATCATTTCTCATTATAGCATACTTGTCATCACTATCACCATAAATAGGAGGCAATCAATCATCATAATAAATTTGCTCATCAAAACTTGGGGGACTAAAAATATCATCTTCATCAAACATAGCATCCCCAAGCTTGTGGCTTTGCATATCATTAGCATCATGGATATTTAGAGAATTCATACTAGCAACATTGCAATCATGCTCATCATTCAAGGGACTATCATGAATCACCTTATAAATTTCTTCTTTCAACACTTCATCAAAATTTTCAGATTGATGATTTTCAACCAAATTTCATAGAGATAATCAAGTGCACTCAACTCACTAGCAGTTGGTTCATCATAATTTGTCTTTTTGAAAATATTAGCAAGTGGATGAGGATTCATATCAATAGATTTTTAGCAAGAAAATATGCAAGCCAATAGAAGGGACATGGCAACATAAGCAAACAAAAAGAGATCGGCGAGAAAAAGGCAAACGAAAAAAAGAGGGCGAATAAAACGGCAAATTGGTGAAGTGGGGGACTGGAAAACGAGAGGCAAATGGCAAATAATGTAATTGCAAGGAGATGAGATTTGTGATTAGGAACCTGGTAGATGATGATGGAGTCTCCTCGGTGCCTGAGATAGGAACGTAGAAGAGACCGCTTCCTCCCCGGCAACGGCGCTAGAAATTCCTTTGACGTGGCTTGAGACTGTGTTGGTATTTCGCCAAAGAGGAAGGGATGATGCAGCACAACAACGGTAAGTATTTCCCTCAGTTATGAAACCAAGGTTATCGAACCAGTAGGAGGATCACCACCACCCAATAAGGAGCACCTGCACACAAATAACAAATACTTGCAACCCGACGCGAAAAAGAGGTTGTCAATCTCTCTACGGTAAAAAGATAGATTAGGTAGTGATAGATAGGAGAGATAGATCTCTCAAGAACACATAATAAAAAGGGCAAATAAATTATGCAGAAATATGTTTTTGGGTTTTTGGTTTTGTAGATCTGAAAACAAAGATGCAAAAAGATAGATCGGAAAGCAATATGTTGGAAAAGTAGACCCGGGGGCCGTAGGATTCACTAGTGGCTTCTCTCATGAGTATAGCGCACGGTGGGTGAACAAATTACTGTTGGGCAATTGATAGAAGATCAACTAATCATGACGATATACAAGGCAATGATCATTATATAGGCATCACGTCCAACATAAGTAGACCAACTCCTGCCTTCATCTACCACTATTACTCCACACATCGACCGCTATCCAGCATGCATCTAGTGTATTAAGTTCATGGAAAAACGGAGTAATGCAATAAGAGCGATGACATGATGTAGACAAGATCTATTCATGTAGGAATAGACCCCATCTTGTTATCCTTAATGGCAATGATACATATGTGTCTTGCTGCCCCTTCTGTCACTGGGAAAGAACACCGCAAGATCGAACCCATCACAAAGCACCTCTTCCCATGGCAAGAAAAATCGATCTAGTCGGCCTAACTAAACCAAAGATTTGAAGAAGAAATACGAGGCTATAAGGAATCATGCATATAAGAGATCAAAGAAGACCAAATAATATTCATGGATAGAAACTGATCATGAACTCAAAATTCATCGGATCCCAACAAACACACCGCAAAAGTTTACATCGAATAGATCTCCAAGAGACCATGGTATTGAGAATCATAAGAGAGAGAGAGAGAGGAAGCCATCTAGGTACTACCAATGGACCCGTAGGTCTATGGTGGACTACTCATGCATCATCGGAGAGGCACCTATGAAGAAGATGAACCCCTCCGTGATGGTGTTTAGATTGGATCTCGAGGTTCTGGACCTTGCGGCGGCTGGAATTGTGTTTCGTCGACTCCCCTAGAGTTTTTGGAATATTTCAGAATTTATAGGCATCCGAGGCGGTAGAGAGGGGCCCCGAGGAGGGCAGAACCCATCAAGGTGCGCCGGGGCCCCATGGCGCGCCCTGGTGGGTTGTGGTCTCCATGGCCCACCTCTCCGTCACTTCTTTGGCCCACTGGGTGTCTTCTGGTCTAGAAAAAATCTCCAAAAAGTTTCGTCGCGATTGGACTCCGTTTGGTACTGATATTCTGCGAAGTAAAAAACAAGCAAAAATAGCAACTGGCACTTTGGCACTATGTCAATAGGTTAGTCCCAAAAAATGATATAAAGCTGTTATAAAATGATTGTAAAACATCCAAGAATGATAATATAACAGCATGGAACAAGCAAAAGTTATAGATACGTTGGAGACGTATAAAGGACACGGCCGGAAATGCCGGTTTCCGCAACTCTAAATTCGGACAACGGAAAAAGCCCTCTAAAGGGAATAGAGACGGACCTACCGCTTTGGATAAAATCATGGATAGACCCTGCCAAATCCACGGCAACCAAGACAAGCCGGCTACTCACACCAACAGACATTGTTGGGTATTCAAACAAGCCGGCAAGCTCGCAGTCGAGGAGCAGAGCAAGGGCCCGCGCAGCAAGGACGATGAAGAGCCTCGCGGCCCGAGCAACGGCGGTCAGAAGCAATTCCCCCCTGAGATGAAAACCGTGAACATGATATATGTCACGCATATACCAAAAAAGGAGAGGAAACGCGCCCTTCGGGAGGTCTACGCCGTAGAGCCCATAGCCCCAAACTTTAACCCATGGTTGGCTTGCCAGATCACCTTCGGTCGTAGGGATCACCCGACCAGTATCCGTCATGGGGGATCAGCGGCCCTTATATTAGATCCCATCATCGATGGGTACCACCTCACTAGAGTCCTTATGCACGGAGGAAGTATCCTAAACCTGATTTACTCAGACACTGTGAAAAAGATGGGTATCGACCCCTCAAGAATCAAGCCCAGTAACACTACCTTCAAGGGAGTCATCCCTGGTGTCGAAGCGCGCTGCTCGTGTACCGTGATGCTGGAAGTAGTGTTCGGCTCGCCCGACAACTTTCGCAGCGAAGACTTGATCTTCGATATTGTCCCTTTCCGCAGCGGCTATCACGCACTGCTCGGTCGTACAGCATTCGCTCGCTTCAACGTCGTTCCCCACTACGCATACCTGAAGCTCAAGATGCCTGGACCAAAGGGGGTGATCCCTCCGAACTGAATAACACACAACGGCATTAGCAGCCGCATTCCAGTACAATATTGAGGCACCGAGGCCCCAACCAGATGACAAGCTGCGACACGCGAACAAGCGAGCTCGAGCTCGACCCAATTTTCTGGAGCAATCCCCTGCTCAACACATAATGGGATGAGCCCCCCACAGCACGGCCCCTCTACCCGTCAGGTACGTACCTAGAAGGCACAATTTCGTGCTTAAAATTCCACGGGCAACTGGGGGGGACACACTACCAAAACCAAGTGGTCGGCTCAACCGAGCCACTCTCAACACAACAGGCACCATCCAGGACCTTGCAAGCGTCAAGCTCACACACTTCACGACGATTCTACACGAACCTCTCTCAAAGGTCCGTCCGCCGATAGAAACCACCTTTAAAGGAGCACACAACCCCTCAAGAGCAAAGGAGCGGAGGCGCATCGGGTCACGCCAAGGACATCAAGCCACCTATCGAGGACCCCGAGTGAACCTTCCCTTTGTAGAAGTTTATTTCTAACCAAAATAACTGTAACACGTATGCCCATCGTACGAATTGCAAAAATTCATCATATATAAAGAGCATCTTTTACGATTCGTTTATGGCATTTTATAAAGTGTATCCCACTCCCCACCTCCGGCAACAAAACTGTTCGATACATGTTAGATGCAATCGGGTAATAGACCGGGGGCTTGACTATAAAACTCGCCCCAAGCATCATCCCGACATTATTACCTATATGTCTGACGTGGCTTGAGACTGCGACGGTATTTCCCCAAATAGGAAGGGATGATGCAGCACAGCGACGGAAAGTATTTCCCTCAGTTATGAAACCAAGGTTATCGAACAAGTAGGCGGATCACCACCACCCAATAAGCAGCACCTGCACACAAACAACAAATACTTGCAACCCGACGCGAAAGAGTGGTTGTCAATCTCTCTATGGCAAAAAGATAGATTAGGTAGTGATAGATAGGAGATATAGATCTCTCAAGAACACAGAATAAAAAGAGCAAATAAAAAGTGCAGCAATATACTTTTGGGTTTTTGGTTTAGTAGATCTGAAAACAATGAGGCAAAAAGATAGATCGGAAAGCAATATGTTGGAAAAGTAGACCCGGGGGCCGTAGGTTTCCCTAGTGGCTTCTCTCATGAGTATAGCACACGGTGGGTGAACAAATTACTATTGGGCAATTAATAGAAGATCAAATAATCATGACGATATCCAAGGCGATGATCATTATGTAGGCATCATGTCCAAGATAAGTAGACCGATTCCTGCCTGCATCTACCACTATTACTCCACACATCGACCGCTATCCAGCATGCATCTAGTGTATTAAGTTCATGGAAAAATAGAGTAATGCAATAAGAACGATAACATGATGTAGACAAGATCTATTCATGTAGGAATAGACCCCATCTTGTTATCCTTAATGGCAACGATACATGCGTGCCTTGCTGCCCCTTCTGTCACTTGGAAAGGACACCGCAAGATCGAACGTATTACAAAGCACCTCTTCCCATGGCAACCTTAATCGATCTAGTTGGCCAACTAAACCGAAGATTCGAAGAAGAAATACGAGGCTATAAGTAATCATGCATATAAGAGATCAAAGAAGACTCAAATAACATTCATGGATAGAAACTGATCATGAACTCAAAATTCATTGGATCCCAACAAACACACCGCAAAAGTTTACATCAAATAGATCTCCAAGAGACCATTGTATTGAGAATCATAAGAGAGAGAGAGAGAGGAAGCCATCTAGCTACTGCCTACGGACCCATAGGTCTATGGTGGACTACTCACGCATCATCGGAGAGGCACCTATGAAGAAGATGAACCCCTCCGTGACGGTGTTTAGATTGGATCTCGAGGTTCTGGAACTTGGTTTGACTGGAATTGTGTTTCGTCGACTCCCCTAGGGTTTTCTGAATATTTGGGAATTTATAGGCGTCAGAGGCGGTGGAGGGGGGCCCCATGGAGGGCACAACCCACCAGGGCACGCCGGGGCCCCCTAGCGCACCCATGTGGGTTGTGGCCTCCACAACCCACCTCTCTGGTACTTCTTTGGCCCACTGGGTATCTTCTGGTCCAGAAAAAATCTCGAAAAAGTTTCGTCGTGATTGGACTCCGTTTGGTATTGATATTTTGCGAAGTAAAAAACAGCAACTGGCACTTTGGCACTATGTCAATAGGTTAGTCCCAAAAACTGATATAAAGTTGTTATAAAATGATTGTACAACATTCAAGAATGATAATATAACATCATGGAACAAGCAAAAATTATAGATACGTTGGAGACGTATCAGCATCCCCAAGCTTAATTCCTACTCGTCCTCGAGTAGGTAAATTATAAAAACAACCTCGAGGAGATAATATAACATAATGACTTCAATACTCAAGCATGCCAACAAGCAACCTTATCATTCAAAATATCAACACTAAAGAAAGTTATCCCTAGCCCATCATGCTCAATCATTGATCCATTATGAAACACACTCAAATATTAGCTATGCCCAATGCTCAAGTACGATCATAGTGCCCCCTAGTTGGTGCTTTATAAGAGAAGATGGAGACTCAAGGTAAAAAAATTGCATAAAGTAAATAGATTGGCCCTTCGCAGAGGGAAGTTGAGATTTGTAGAGGTGCCAGAGCTCAAGGTTTAAATTGAGAGAGAAACAATATTTTGGGTGGCATGCCTTTCCTATGAACGAAAACGACAAAGTAACTCACAATACTTTCCATGCTAGATATATCATAGGCGGTTCCCAAACAGAATATAAAGTTTATTCCTTTTTCCACCAAACTTTCACATTCCATGGCGGGCCGTATTCACGGTTGCCTTCCATACCAACACTTTCCAAGGAATTTATTATTTGACAACATAAATTAAATATTTTTTCTTTTCATTTCGGGAATGGGTGTAACGTCCAAGATGCGGACCTATCCCTATTAAGGCACGAGGGCCTCGACGGGGATAGAAGCGCATCTAGTCGTTTTGTAAGTACAAAAATCATTGCATGCATGTAGGAAGAGATGAGTATATGAGTTGGCTTACACTCGCCACAAGCTATCTTACAAGTCCACACAATTATTCATACATTCATCCAGAAGACAGGGTCCGACTACGGACGAAATCAAACGATAAAAGAAGCAATGAAAATTGTCTTGCTATACCAGGATCACCACCAAGAAGCTCCCTACTCATCATGATACGTAACGTACATACGCCTATGTTCTTCATCGTGCTCCCAGTGGAGCTGGGACACATCATCTGGCACGTACTCGTCAACACCTGTACCTGTATTCTTGTAATCTGTGAGCCACAGGGACTCAGCAATCTCATAACCCGGGTACCGAAACTATGTAAGCCAATAGGTGAGGAATGGTTAAGTGGGGAGGCTGCAGGAAGCACTAAGCATGTATCTGGTGGCTAACTTATGATAACAAGTATGTAAATATGGTGGCCTACGACTGACGGTCATGAACTATCATGATCACTAAGTGGTCCTGAACACCTACTTACGTCAATCATAACCCCACCGTGTTCTCTCTCGGTTCATGTTCACGAGCAGAGACAGTCACGGTTACGCACACAGTTGGCGTATTTTATTTGAGTTTCGTCAAGTTTACTATAACAGGGTGTTAAACAAATTTCCAAGTTGCCACATAACCGCGGGCACGGCTTCTTGAAAAGATTAAACCCTGCAGGGGTCCTCCAACTCATCCATCACAAACTAACCACACGCCGCGGGAATAACCTCGACCACGAATCCCGTGATCTCCTAGGCAGTTCCGTTGAAAAACCTCAACCTCGAGATAGCCCAAAGTATCCTCGGAATTCCTCACGCAAGACATTCAAGAAAGGTAAAACAAGTCCAGCAAGACTGCCCGACGTGTTGACGAACCCGATAGGAGCCACGTATCTCGTTCTCAAGACACGACCGGATGAGCAGTATGTACGGTGGCCTGATAGAAATCCCCGAGTTGCCCCGAGTGGCCACGCAAGTTGCTCTGGTTTGGACCAACACTCATGAGGAGCACTGGCCCGGGGGTTTATTAATTATCCATGGGGTAGCTATGCCCTATGCAATTTTATTAAGTTGTTTAGCAAATGTAGTACCAAAGTTGGGTCTTTCCAGACAAGTTTTAATCCAAAACGAATGATGAAGGGGGTCCCCATAACAACCCCGAGCATGTTAGGAGCGCAAAAAATGGAACATAACACCGGTACTCGGAACTAGTGCGGCAAAAGTGGAACAAAACACCGGGCAAAAGGCAAAGCCTTCCACCGTTGCCAGATATATATGTGCATTAATTTAAATGACAACAAATAAAGTGATATCTCCCAATATCCATGTTGGCACATGGAAATAGCTTGCACCTGCAACTAGCAACGCTATAAGATAAGGGCTGAGCTGCGGTTATGTAGCCAATCAATGTTTTGCTAGGAAGTGGAGGGGTTAGAGGCTTTCATGGAAATTTAGGAGGCTGACAGTTTAAGTGGTAGGTAACGAAACATAATGGTAGGAGCGAGACATCTAGCATAGCAAAAATAGTGTCGGGATCCGGGTATGATCATCTTGCCTGTTGGGTCTTCAGAGGGACAAAGAGCTGGGTCCTCGTAGTTGTACTCTTCGGGATACTGGTACTCAGGCTCGACACTCGCGTCTACCCAAAGAGAAACAGCACCAAATAAACATACAAACAAAGTGCAATGCGCAACCAAAGATGATGCATGACCAAATTGAAGTATTTAACATGGCAGCCCTATGCTAGTCATGTTTCTCTTGCAATTATTAAGTTCTTTAGTATTCTGGACAAAACCTCAAGATTAGTTATTTGAACATGCATGATCATGGAAAATATGAATGCTCCATGTAAAATCGATCCAAATGCATATGTGGAACGTTGCAAACGGAGTAACGAAGCTCACGATACACTCACGGCAAGGTACGAACGTTAACGGAGACAAAAACACAGAGGAGGAAAGCCATGGGCTCTTCCTTGGTATTCCAAGGATGCCACTGGATTGGAAATGAAAATCTAGCAAGAATATACCTAAAGATAATGCATAACAATGGAGTATAGCTCTCACAAGTCACAAAACAATCAAACTCACAATCTGTCCACAAACAGCAACATGGCATCTTGCAACACACATAACCAGAGCTACAACAAGTTTCAAATCACAACCAAGGCATGGACATGAAGTACACAGCATGCTTAATAATTCATCTATTCACAGGAACATGAAAGGAAGCATAGATCAATGGCAATGAAGCTCACAAGATGGCATGTTGAATCCGTTTTCAGGGACTTAGTGAAAATTCCAGTTTTACAGAATCTGAGTTAAGATGATAGCATCTTGACAGCAACTTTTATATATGCTACAGGAACTTTCATGGCATGAAAATTAACAGGGTTGTAGAGGGCAACATGTACTTCAATTAATTACATTATGCAACATAAAAATATGCATGTATCAATGGCTACCATCCTCACAAGATGACATATTGAAAATAGCAGATTCTCAGATTTAGTGAAATTCAACAAGGGGCAAACAGGGTACTTGTTAACAGAATAGCATGTTGACAGCAAGTTTTATATAAGATGCAATAGCCTAATCCACAAGATCTTGGCACACATCTACGGAGAATGACAAGCACAACAATGCATTCCATTGTGCCAACTCTAAAAGAGCAACATATACATGGGAATCATCTAGATAACATGGCAACAAAATAACAGATTTCAACACATAGAAATATTTGGGCATGTGAAAATAGGATTTTGGTGACATGTTGACATCAAGAATGCCATCCAAATCATGAAATAACATGGCAAGAAAAATTACCAGGGGCTGGAGCACACACTAATGGACATATTTAATGTTGGCAAGATTATCATATGATGCAAGGATTAATTCATGTGGAAAAGACAAAAGGGCATATTATCACAACACAACATTTTCACAAACTTGGCCAAATGATAAAACTAATACCACCATTGGATTCACTGCATTTTTCTAACCCATTTTCATATATCACAAGCCTATAATATAGTAGATAAAACTCCCACAATTGCGTTCGAAAATATTGACAATCACTTATAGCATGTCATATGCCAAAATTGGCATGTCCTAGGTTATTGACAGATTTGGAATCTGCCAAAACAGGAAATATTCTCATAGTGCACAGAAACAACAACAAAAACAAAACAAAACAGAATAAAAAGAAACGGGGGCCACTTGGCACTGGCTCTAGGCCCTAGGGGATGACATGTGGGGCCGGGCCCACTGTCATACACGGCAGAATTAATGGAAAAAGAGGGGGAATACAGTAGATAAAACTCCCACAATTGCGTTCGAAAATATTGGCAATCACTTATAGCATGTCATATGCCAAAATAGGCATCTCCTAGGTTATTGACAGATTTGGAATCTGCCAAAACAGGAAATATTCTCATAGTGCACAGAAACAACAACAAAAACAAAACAAAACAGAATAAAAAGAAACGGGGGCCACTTGGCACTGGCTCTAGGCCCTAGGGGATGACATGTGGGGCCGGGCCCACTGTCATACACGGCAGAATTAATGGAAAAAGAGGGGGAGAGCCAGGGTTCGAACCCGCTACCCCCTGGTCGCAAGAGGCGGGGCTGATCAGCTGGGCTATCGACGGGCTCTTGAGAGAACAGAGGCGCGGGTTCTCTTAACCTATTCCCAGCTGGAGGCTCGTTCTTCCACCTGGCGACAGAACAAAACGCCGGCGGCGGCGCGATCTCCGGTGACACCCGGAGCGGTCAAGCGGCGGTGGGGGTTCGGAATGAGCCCGGGAATCCATTCCCTAACCTAGCGCGGAGAGCCACAAAGCAAGGCGGAGCTGGCTGCACTCGGCCATGGCGGCCAGCAAGCTGGAAGCTTTTGCGCTGGCGCGAGAGGCATAGCAGGCAACGCGGCGACGGCGACGGGCAGCTGCGAGCGCGAGGCGTGCTCACGAAACAACCGCACGGAGGGAACTCAGCTACTACGCGCGCAACGCCCGAGGAGGGGCTCCGGGTCTGAGAGGCGGCGCGCAGCGATGAAGGAGACAACAGGGAGGTCCAGGGATTCGATCCACGCCGTCGGGGAGGAAGGAGACGACGCGCAGGGGCTACCCTGAGCACGAGCTCGAGCTCGGCCGGACCATGGAGATCATGGAGTTGACGTGGTGACGGGAGAGACTTACCGGCAACGGGGAAGGAAGGAGGAGGGAGGAATGGATAGAGGAGAGGCCGGAGTAGGGTTAGGACATGCTTTATAGGGGTTGGGGATGAGCTCCGGCCGTCAAATCGTCGGACATGCCGATGTGGCCCCTCTGGATGCTCTGCCGTACGTGAAGACGAACTGGGCTGCGGGGAAGCGCTAGCTAGCTGGGCCCTTGCGGGGAGGCAAGGCCCAACTGGGCTCTGCTGACTCTCTCTCTCTCTCTGATAAAGCGTTTTCTTTTATTTAAAACTAGAGAAAACAAAACAACACATAGAAAAGAGAGATATGTTTGGGAGAGAAATAAAAATATATTTGAACTCTCAAAAATGTGCTCTATTTAATAAAAATGGAGTTGGCATTTTTAGAGTAACAAAATAAAACACCTATAAATTACATGGGACTATGTTTTGCAAAGTTTCAAAAGACAGAATATATCCAAAGATGGTTGATAGTTTGTTAACAATGTTAAACAGAATATTTAGGAGAGAAGCAACATTTTTATAGAAATTAATAAGCAAGTGAAATCACGCATGTTGTATTTATTTGAAATAAGAGATGTGGATATGGTTTAGAGAAATAGTGGAGGGGGTTCACAACAAGTTTGCACACCACACCACAACACACATACTCACAACAACATCACCACATAAGCCAAGCAAGATGCAAAAGTTGAATGATGCTATGATGCCATGATGCAAGAAATGACATGAAGCAAAATATTGATACTCAAACCACATATGGCAAAACATGTATGGTTCATATATGGAAAAATTATTACAAGGGCTGCACTTGGGCTGTTACAATGGGCATTCCTATTACCGCCGCACTCTCGTGCAATGACAAGTGAATAAACACTCATCTTGAGAATAACACATCTAGCATGGAAAAATATTGGACGCTCCCCACCGTTTCATGAGCGGTACGAGCACACAAAAGAGAAAATTTATTTTGAAAATTTAGAGATGGCACATACAAATTTGCTTGGAACGGCATGGAAATACCGCATATAGGTAGGTATGGTGGACTCATAAGGCAAAATTTGGTTTAAGGATTTTGGATGCACAAGTAGTATTTCTACTTAGAACAAATGGAGGCTAGCAAATAGATTGAGAAGCAACCATACCAAGAAATGAAAATTCACATAAGCGAGCATTGAGCATAACTAACACCGAATAATGCACCATAAGTAGGATGTAAGTTCATTGCATAACTATTTACTTTTGTGCATGCATAGGGAATCCCATGCCTTAACACCAATATTCCTACTAAAGAATATTCATACTAAAGAATAATTACTCACTAACATGCCTCATCATGTTTCAAAATTATTAGAAGGAATCAAGTTTAATTTGTCCAATGATCTTCATGAAAGTTTTTATTATATCCTCCTTGGATATCAATCACTTTGGGACTAGTTTCATATATTGCCATTGCTTTTTTGACCAGCTCAAACAAATTTAAGTGAAGCGCATGAGCATAAAGATTTCATCTCTCAAAATGGTATAAGTGAAGCATGAGAGGATTTCTTCAAAATTTTCCAAGCACACCGTGCTCAAAAATATATAAGTGAAGCACTAGAGCAATCCTATAGCTCAAAAAGTTTAAGTGAAGCATATAGAGCAATTCTAACAAATGATAGCATAATTCTGCTCTCTCAAATAGGTGTGTCCAGCAAGGATACAAGTGACAAACCAACAAGCAAAGCAAGCAAAGACTCAAATGATACAAGACGCTCCAAGCAAAACTCATGATATGTGACGAATAAAAATATAGCTCCAAGTAAAATACCGATGGTCGTTAGAAGAAAGAGGGGATGCTACTCGGGGGCATCCCCAAGCTTAGTTGCTTGTTTATCTTTGGATATATCTTGGGGGTGCTGTAGCATCCCGAAGATTAAGCTCTTTTCACTCCTTATTCCTTCATCCATCGTGATCTCACCCAAAACTTGAAAACTTCAATCACACAAAACTCAACAAAATCTTCGTGAGATCCGTTAGTATAATAAAGCAAATCACTACTTTAGGTTCTGTTGCAAACCCATTCATATTTTATTATTGCATTATATCTACCATATTTTAACTTTACCATCGCCCATACCCTTCAATATAACCCATAGATTCATGAAAACAAGCACATAATGCATTGAAAACAGAATCTGTCTTAAACAGAACAGTCTGTAGTAATCTGTACTATAACGATACTTATGTAACTCTACAAATTCTGAAACATTTGTACAACGTAAAGAATTGGTATATAAACACCGTGTTAAAGTTTCAGCTCAAGATCACGTTCCAGTAAAAAATGAAAATTCAAATACTGGACGCAAAGTTTCTGTTTCAGATTCAGCATCACTTCTACTCATCTTATGAATCATCCTAAATGCTCTACTTGGCACAAACACTAAATAAACAATAAAAACACAATCACAACAGAGGCATAATTGTGTCAACACTCAAAAACAGAAAGGAAAAAGCAAAAATTTATTTATTCATTGGGTTGTCTCCCAACAAGCGCTATCGTTTTACGCCCCTAGCTAGGCATAAAGCATTGATTCAAGTATTGTCATCTTTACTTTTGGATCCATAGGATGCCCTCATGTGATTGATTCATATGGTGGACTAATTCTTGTTCTATGGAAGTGTTCCATACCCTTTCTTAATGGAAAGTGAAAACGAATATTGCCTTCTTTCATATCAATCACGACACCTATAGTGCACAAAAACGGTCTACCAAGTATAATGGGATAAGACGGATTGCAATCAATATGAAGCATAATAAAATCTATGGGCACATAGTTCCTATTTGAAAGAATAAGAACATCATTAATTCTTCCCAAAGGCTTTTTAATAGTAGAATCCGCCAAGTCCAAATTAAGAGAACATTCTTCAATATTGGTGAGACCAAGCACATCACATAAAGATTTCGGAATCGTGGAAACACTAGCACCCAAATCACATAAAGAAAAGCACTCATAATTTTTAATCTTGACTTTAATAGTAGGTTCCCACTCATCATGTAATTTTCTAGGAATAGAAATCTCCAACTCCAACTTTTCTTCAAAAGATTTCATCATGGCATCAACGATATGTTTAGTAAAAGCTTTATTTTGCTCATAAGCATGGAGTGAATTAAACATGGATTGAAGCAAAGAAATACATTCAATCAAATAACAACTATCATAATTAAAGTCTTTGCAATCCAAAATAGTGGACACATCACTAGTTAAAGTTTTGACCTCTTCAAACCCACTTTTATCAAATTTTTCATCAAGATTTTCACCCTCCAAATTATTGGGACTCCTTCTAGCTAAAGTTTACTCTACTTCAGTCCATTTATCATCAATCTTAATATTACTAAACAAGGAATCAATAGTAGAAACACCAATCACTTTAATATCTTCATCATTTTTATGAAGACAATCGCTTGAAAATGATTTTTCTAAGATTTCTCTTTTAGCTCTAAGCATA
Organism: Elymus sibiricus; assembly: GCA_039707655.1. Classification (NCBI taxonomy): domain Eukaryota; kingdom Viridiplantae; phylum Streptophyta; class Magnoliopsida; order Poales; family Poaceae; genus Elymus; species Elymus sibiricus. The sequence goes on along the minus strand of CM077665.1, from coordinate 39,081,071 downwards.
GCGGTTCTTTTCTTACTTTCATCCATAGTGACATATAAAGCTTTAATTGATTCATCAGTCTTAGGCACAAAAGCTTTTAACTTGAGATTTTCAACATCATGAGAAATTCTATCAATGCTTCTAGACATATCAATAATCTTATTCAACTTTTCTTCTATCATAGTATTAAAAGCCTTTTGCGCATTGATAATTTCTTTAATATCGCTCTCAAGATCAGAGGTATTCCTATTATTATTGTAAGAAGAATTACCATAGGAATTACCATAATTATTAGAGGAATTTCCAGGAAAAAGGACTAGGATTAAAATTACGTCTATAAGCATTGTTATTGAAATTGTTTCGCGAGACAAAGTTCACATCTACAGAATCACTATTTTGCTCAATCAAGGTAGACAAAGGCACATCATTAAGATCAATAGGAGAATTTTTACTAGCAACCAATTTCATCAAAGCATCAACCTTATCACTCAAAGTACTAATTTCTTCAACCGAATTAACGTTTTTACTAGTAGGTGCTCTTTCGGTATGCCATTGTGAATAATTTGCCATGATATTATCTAGCAATTTAGTAGCTTCACCCAAAGTAATTTCCATAAAAGTACCACCCGCGGCGGAATCTAAAAGATTTCTAGAGACAAAATTCAACCCCGCATAAATTTTTTGTATGATCATCCAAAGATTCAAACCATGAGTAGGACAATTTCTTAGCATCAACTTCATTCTTTCCCAAGATTGTGAAACATGTTCATGCTCAAGTTGCTTAAAATTCATGATTTGTTTCCTAAGGGAAATAATTTTTGCGGCCGGAAAATACTTAGTAATAAAAGCATCCTTGCACTTATTCCAAGAATCGATACTATTACGAGGCAAAGAAGAAAACCAAATTTTGCACAATCCCGCAAGGAAAAAGGAAACAATTTCAACTTCACCATATCATTGTCCACATCTTTTTTTCTTTTGCATATCACAAAATTCTATGAATGTGTTTAGATGGGACGCGACATCCTCATTAGGAGTACCGGAAAATTGATCTTTCATGACAAGATTCAACAAAGCGGCATTAATATCACAAGGCTCCGCACTAGTGGCTGGAGGAGCAATAGGAGTACTAATAAAATCATTGTTATTAGTATTGGAAAAAGCACACAACTTGGTGTTCTATTGAGTCATCGTGACTACGCAAACAAGATTGCAAGGAAGCAAGAGATTGGACGAGAAAAAGGCAAAGGAAAAAGAGGGCGCATAAAACTGCAAATTGGTGAAGTAGGGGAGAGGAAGACGAGAGGGCAAATAATGTAATTGCAAGGATATGAGATTTTTAATTAGGAACCTGGTAGATGATGATGGAGTCTCCTCGGCGCCTGAGATTGGCACGTCGAAGAGACCGCTTCCTCCCTGGCAACGGCGCTAGAAAATTCCTTTGACGTGGCTTGAGACTGCGTCGGTATTTACCTAAAGAGGAAGGAATGATGCAGCATAGCGACGGTAAGTATTTCCCTCAGTTATGAAACCAAGGTTATCGAACCAGTAGGAGGATCACCACCACCCAATAAGTAGCACCTGCATACAAACAACAAATACTTGCAACCCGACACGAAAGAGAGGTTGTCAATCTCTCTACGGTAAAAAGATAGATTAGGTAGTGATAGATAGGAGAGATAGATCTCTCAAGAACACAAAATAAAAAGAGCAAATAAAAGGTGCAGCAATATATTTTTGGGTTTTTGGTTTAGTAGATCTGAAACCAAGGGCAAAAAGATAGATCGAAAAGCAATATGTTGGAAAAGTAGACCCGCGGGGCGCAGGTTTCACTAGTGGCTTCTCTCATGAGTATAGCACACGGTGGGTGAACAAATTACTGTTGGGCAATTGATAGAAGATCAAATAATTATGACGATATCCAAGGCGATGATCATTATATAGGCATCTCGTCCAAGATAATTAGACCGACTCCTGCCTGCATCTACCAATATTACTTCACACATCGACCGCTATCCAGCATGCATCTAGTGTATTAAGTTCATGGAAAAACGGAGTAATGTAATAAGAACGATGAAATTATGTAGACAAGATCTATTCATGTAGGAATAGACCCCATCTTGTTATCCTTAATGGCAACGATACATGCGTGCCTTGATGCCCCTTCTGTCACTGGGAAGGACACCGCAAGATCGAACCCATCACAAAGCACCTCTTCCCATGGCAAGAAAAATCGATCTAGTTGGCCTAACTAAACCAAAGATTCAAAGAAGAAATACGAGGATATAAGTAATCATGCATATAAGAGATCAAAGAAGACTCAAATAATATTCATGGATAGAAACTGATCATGAAATCAAAATTCATCGGATCCCAACAAACACACCGCAAAAGTTTACATCAAATAGATCTCCAAGATACCATTGTATTGAGAATCTAAAGAGAGAGAGGAAGTCATCTAGCTGTTGGGGAACGTAGCATGGGAAACAAAAAATTTCCTACGCACACGCAAGATCTATCCATGGTGATGAGCATCTACGAGAGGGAGAGTGAATCTACATACCCTTGTAGATCGCTAAGCGGAAGCGTTTAAGAAATGCGGTTGATGTAGTCGAACGTCTCTGCGATCCAAATCGCAAGTCGTCCCTCGATCCGATCACGAGCTAGTGTCGAACGGACGGCACCTCCGCATTCAACACACGTACGGCTTGATGACGCCTTCACCTCCTCGATCCAGCGAGCGACGGTGAAGTAGTAGATGAGTTCCGGCAGCACGATGGCGTGGTGACGGTGGTGAGGAACAATCTCTGCAGGGCTTCGCCAAGCACTACGGAGATTATGACGGGAGGAACTAGAGGGTTAGGGTTGCCGGCACACGGCTTGGGAAATCTTAATGTATCCCGTGTGCTAGCCCTGCCCCTCTATTTATATGTTGAGCCTTGGGGTCTAAACTTGGAGTAAGAGCCTCCTCCAGGTCGGTTTTGCCCGCACAAGGTCGGTTTGGCCCGCAGGGAAAGAGTCCAACTCGGATCCTTGCAGTACCGCGCACAAGCGGTTGTACCGCTGCTACAGTAGCGGTAGTACCGCTTGACCAGCTTAAGCGGTAGTACCGCTGCTACAGTAGCGGTAGTACCGCTTGACCAGCTTAAGCGGTAGTACCGCTGCTACAGTAGCGGTAGTACTGCCTTACCAGCTTAAGGCAGTAGCAAAACTTCCTTTTGCACTTTCCAATACCTCGTGGGCTTTATCCCTTTGGCCCATATAAAGTGTTGCTGCACCCGAACACTTCGGTAAACATCCGGAACCCCTTCCGGTGAATTCCGGAACCCTTCCGGAGATCAAAACACTATTATCACATATATCAATCTTTACCTCCGGACTCTTGCGGAGATCCTCGTCATGTCCGGGATCTTATCCGGGACTCCGAACAACCTTCGGTCACCAACACAATAACTCAACTATACTAATCGTCACCAAACGTTAAGTGTGTAGACCCTGCGGGTTCGAGAACTATGTAGACATGACCGAGACACCTCTACGGTCAATAACCAATAGCGGGACCTGGATGCCCATATTGGTTCCTACATATTCTACGAAGATCTATTATCAGTCGAACCTCTATGTCAAGGATTCAGTTAATCCCGTATGCTGTTCCCTTTGTTCTTCGGTATGTTACTTGCCCGAGATTCGATCGTCGGTATCTCTATACCTAGTTCAATCTCGTTACCGGCAAGTCTCTTTACACGTTCCGTAATACAAGATCCTGTGACTAACTCTTTAGTCACTTTGCTTGCAAGGCTCATTGTGATGTTGTATTACCGAGTGGGCCCTGAGATACCTCTCCGTCACACGGAGTAACAAATCCCAGTCTTGATCCATGCCAACCCAACAGACACCCTCGGAGATACCTGTAGAGCATCTTTATAGTCACCCAGTTACGTTGCGACGTTTGATACACACAAGGTATTCCTCCGGTGTCAGTGAGTTGCATGATCTCATGGTCATAGGAACAGATACTTGACATGCAGAAAACAATAGCAATAAACTGACACGATCATATCCTACATTTATAGTTTGGGTCTTGTCCATCACATTTTATCCTAATGATGTGATCCCGTTATCAAATGACATCTTATGTCCATGGCTAGGAAACCTTTACCATCTTTGGATCAACGAGCTAGTTAACTAGAGGCTTACTAGGGACACAGTGTTGTCTATGTACCCACACATGTATTTGAGTTTCCAATCAATACAATTATAGCATGGATAATAAACGATTATCATGAACAAGGAAATATAATAATAACCAATTTATTATTGCCTCTAGGGCATATTTCCAACAGTCTCCCACTTGCACTAGAGTCAATAATCTAGTTCACATCACTATGTGATTTACATTGAAATGAATCGAACACCCATGCAGTTCTGGTGTTGTTCATGTTTAGCCCTTGGAAGAGGTTTAGTCATCGGATCTGCAACATTCAGATCCGTGTGTACTTTGCAAATATTTATGTCGTCCTCCTTGATGTAATCGCGGATGGAATTGAAACGTCGCTTTATGTGTCTGGTCCTCTTGTGAAATCTTGGTTCCTTGGCTAGAGCAATGGCACCAGTATTATCACAAAACAGAGTCATTGGGTTAAGCGCACTAGGCACTACTCCAAGATCTGTCATGAACTCCTTCATCCAGACACCTTCCTTCGCCGCCTCCGATGCAGCGATGTACTCCGCTTCACATGTAGAATCAGCTACCACGCTTTGCTTGGAACTGCACCAGCTTACCGCACCCTCATTAAGAATAAATACGTATCCGGTTTGCGACTTAGAGTCATCCGGATCAGTGTCAAAGCTTGCATCGACGTAACCCTTAACGACGAGCTCTTGATCACCTCCATAAACGAGAAACATGTCCTTAGTCCTTTTCAGGTACTTCGGGATATTCTTGATCGCCGTCCAGTGTTCCACTCCTGGATCACTTTGAAACCTTCCGGCCATACTTATGGCAAGGCTGACATCGGGTCTTGTGCACAGCATTGCATACATGATAGAGCCTATGGCTGAGGCATAGGGGACGACACTCATCTTTTCTTTATCTTTTGCAGTCACTGGGCATTGAGTCTTACTCAACTTCACACCTTGCAATACAGGCAAGAACCCCTTTTTGGACTGATCCATTTTGAACATCTTCAAAACTTTGTCAAGGTATGTGCTTTGTGAAAGTCCTATTAAGCGTCTCGATCTATCTCTATAGATCTTGATGCCTAATATGAAAGCAGCTTCTCCTAGGTCCTTCATTGAAAAACTCTTGTTCAAATATTCCTTCACGTTTTCCAACATTTCTATATTGTTTCCAATCAGTAATATGTCATCCACATATAATATTAGAAACGCTATAGAGCTCCCACTCACTTTCTTGTAAATACAAGATTCTCCGTAAACTTGTATAAACTCGAACGCTTTGATCACCTCATCAAAGCGAAGATTCCAACTCTGAGATGCTTGCACCAGTCCATAAATGGATCGCTGGAGTTTGCAAACTTTGTCAGCATTCTCTGGATCGACAAAACCTTCTGGTTGCATCATATACAACTCTTCCTTAAGGAAACCGTTAAGGAACGCTGTTTTGACATCCATCTGCCAAATTTCATAATCGAAAAAGGCAGCTATTGCTAACATGATTCTGACGGACTTAAGCATCGCTACAGGTGAGAAGGTCTCATCGTAGTCAACTCCTTGAACTTGTGAAAAACCTTTTGCCACAAGTCAAGCTTTATAGACGGTGACATTACCGTCCGCGTCCGTCTTCCTCTTAAAGATCCATTTGTTCTGAATTGCCTTACGCCCTTCAGGTAATACTTCCAAAGTCCATACTTTGTTTTCATACATGGATCCCATCTCGGATTTCATGGCCTCTAACCACTTCTCGGAATCCGGGCCCATCATCGCTTCTCCATAGCTCGTAGGTTCATCGTTGTCCAACAACATGACCTCTAAGACAGGGTTGCCGTACCACTCAGGAGCAGTACGCGCCCTTGTCGACCTACGAGGTTCGATAGCAAATTGATCCAAAGCTTTATGATCATCATCATTAACTTCCTCTTCAACCGATGTAGGCTCTACAGAAACATCTTTCTGCGCTGCGCTACTCTCAGGTTGAAGTAAAGGTTCAACAACCTCATCAAGTTCTATCTTCCTCCCACTCAATTCTTTCGAGAGAAACTCTTTCTCAAGAAACGTTCCGTTTTTAGAGACAAACACTTTGCCTTCGGATCTGAGTTAGAAGGTATACCCAACTGTCTCTTTTGGGTATCCTATGAAGACGCATTTCTCCGCTTTGGGTTCCAGCTTTTCAGGCTAAAGCTTTTTGACATAAGCATCACATCCCCAAACTTTAAGAAACGACAGCTTTGGCTTCTTGCCAAACCAAAGTTCATATGGCGTCGTCTCAACGGATTTCGATGGTGCCCTATTTAAAGTGAATGCAGCTGTCTCTAATGCATAACCCCAAAACGATAGTGGCAAATCAGCAAGAGACATCATAGATCGCACCATATCCAATAAGGTTCGATTACGACGTTCGGACACACCATTACGCTGTGGTGTTCCAGGCGGTGTCAGTTGTGAAACAATTCCACATTGTCTTAGGTGACTGCCAAACTCATAACTCAGATATTCTCCTCCTCGATCAGATCGTAGGAATTTAATCTTCTTGTTACGATGATTCTCAACTTCACTCTGAAATTGTTTGAACTTTTCAAACGTTTCAGACTTGTGTTTCATTAAGTAAATATATCCATATCTACTTAAGTCATTAGTGATGGTGAGAAAGTAACGATAACCACCGCGCGCTTTAATGCTCATCGGACCGCACACATCAGTATGTATGATTTCCAACAAGTCACTTGCCCGTTCCATTGTTCCAGGGAACGGCGTTTTAGTCATCTTGCCCATGAGGCATGGCTCACATGTGTCATGTGATTCAAAATCAAGTGACTCCAAAATTCCATCAGCATGGAGCTTCCTCATGCGTTTTACGCCAATATGACCTAAATGGCAGTGCCACAAGAAAGTGGTATTATCATTATCAATTCTACATCTTTTGGCATCAATGTTATGAACATGTGTATCATTACTATCGAGATTCAATAAGAATAAACCCCTCACTTCGGGTGCATGACCTTAAAAGATATTACTCATATAAATAAAACAACCATTATTCTCTGATTTAAATGAGTAACCGTCTCGCAATAAACAAGATCCAGATATAATGTTCATGCTTAACGCAGGCACCAAATAACATTTATTCAGGTTCATCACTAATCCCGATGGTAATCGAAGAGCGAGCGTGCCGACGGTGATCACATCAACCTTGGAACCATTTCCCACGCGCATCGTCACTTCGTCCTTTGCCAGCCTCCGTCTATTCCGCAGTTCCTGTTTAGAGTTGCAAATATGAGCAACCGCACCGGTATCAAATACCCAGGCACTACAACGAGAGTTGGTAAGGTACACATCAATAACATGTATATCATATATACATTGTTTGTTGTTGGCTGCCTTCTTGTCAGCCAAATACTTGGGGCAGTTCCGCTTCCAGTGTCCAGTTCCCTTGCAATGAAAGCACACAGTTTCTGGTTTGGGTCCAGCCTTGGGTTTCTTCATGGGAGGAGCAACTGCTTTGCCACTCTTCTTGGAGTTACCCTTCTTACCCTTGCCATTTTTATTGAAACTAGTGGTTTTATTGACCATCAACACTTGATGCTCCTTCTGAATTTCAGACTCAACGGCTTTCAGCATCGCAAACAGCTCGGCGACTGAGTTGTTCATCCCGTGCATGTTATAGTTCAACACGAAGCTCTTTTAGCTAGGTGGAAATGATTGAAGAACTCTGTCAGTGATAGCCTCTGGCGGAAGGGGCATCCCCAATTCAGCCAGACGGGTGGAGTACCCAAACATTCTGAGTATGTGATCACTGATAGACCCGTTCTCCTCCATCTTGCAAGCATAGAACTTATCGGAGATCTCATATCTCTCGATCCGGGCATTCTTCTGAAAGATAAACTTCAACTCCTGGAACATCTCATATGCTCCATGACGTTCAAAACGTCTTTGAAGTCCCGGTTCTAAGCCATACAATATTGCACATTGAACTATTGAGTAATCTTCAGAACGAGCCTGCCAGGCGTTCACAACGTCTAGAGACTCAACTGGAGCGGGTGGATCACCAAGCGGTGCATCAAGGACATAAGCCTTCTGGGAAGCCGTAAGGATAATCCTTAGATTACGGGCCCAGTCCACAAAGTTACTTCCATCATCTTTCAACTTAGCTTTCTCTAGGAACGCATTAAAATTCAGGGGTGCTACTGCGCGAGCCATGATCTACAACATAAATATTGCAAAGACAACTTAGACTACTGTTCAAGATAATGAGTTTAGTTAATCATATTACTTAAAACTCCCACTCAGATTGACATCCCTCCGGTCATTCGAGTGTAACATGATCCAAATCCACCAACTCAAGTCCGATCATCACGTGAGTTGAGGTGGTTTCAATGGTGAACATCTTCATGTTGATCATATCTACTATATGACTCATGTTTGACCTTTCGGTCTCTTGTGTTCCGAGGCCATGTCTGTACATGCTAGGCTCGTCAAGTTTAACCCGAGTGTTCCGCACGTGCAACATGGCTTACACCCGTTGTATGTGAACGTAGAGTCTATCACACCCGATCATCACGGCGTGTCTCGAAACGACGAACTTTCGCAACGGTGCACACTCGGGGAGAACACAATTTATCTTGAAATTTAAGTGAGGGATCACCTTATAATGCTACCGTCGTCCTAAGCAAAATAAGATGCATAAAAGGATTAACATCACATGCAAATCATAAGTGACATGATATGGCCATGAACTCGTGCTTTTGATCTCCATCTCCAAAGCACCGGCATGATCTCCATCGTCACCGGCATGACACCATGATCTCCATCATCTTGATCTCCATCAACGTGTCGCCATGAGGTTGTCGCGCCAACTGTTGCTTCCACGACTATTGCTAACGTTTAGCGATAAAGTAAAGCATTACATAGCGCTTAATGATTGACATGCAGGTCATACAATAATTAAAGACAACTCTATGGCTCCTGCCAGTTGCCGTACTCATCGACATGCAAGTCGTGATATTCTATACAACACATGATCATCTCATACATCACATATATCTCATCATGTAATTGGCCATATCACATCACAACATACCCTGCAAAAACAAGTTAGACGTCCTCTAATTGTTGTTGCAAGTTTTACGTGGCTGCTACGGGTATCTAGCAAGAACGATTCTCACCTACGCAAAAACCACAACGGTGATATAAAAGTTGCTATTTCACCTTCTACAAGGACCGCCTCTGTCGAATCCGATTCAACTAAAGTAGGAGAGACAGACACCCGCCATCCATCTTTATGCAACGAAGTTACATGTCAGTCGATGGAACCGGTCTCTCGTAAGCGTACGAGTAAGGTTGGTCCGAGCCGCTTCATCCCACAATACCGCCGAATCAAGAAGAGACTAAGGAGGGAAGCAATCTGAATATCAACGCCCACAAACTCCTTTGTGTTCTACTCGAGATCTCATCTACGCATAGACCTAGCTCTGATACCACTGTTGGGGAACGTAGCATGGGAAACAAAAATTTTCCTACGCACACGCAAGATCTATCCATGGTGATGAGCATCTACGAGAGGGAGAGTGAATCTACATACCCTTGTAGATCGCTAAGCGGAAGCGTTTAAGAAACGCGGTTGATGTAGTCGAACGTCTCCGCGATCCAAATCGCAAGTCGTCCCTCGATCCGATCACGAGCTAGTGCCGAACGGACGGCACCTCCACGTTCAACACACGTACGGCTTGATGACGCCTTCACCTCCTCGATCTAGCAAGCGACGGTGAAGTAGTAGATGAGTTCCGGCAGCACGACGGCGTGGTGATGGTGGTGAGGAACAATCTCTGCAGGGCTTCGCCAAGCACTACGGAGATTATGACGGGAGGAACTAGAGGGTTAGGGTTGCCGGCACATGGCTTGGGAAATCTTAATGTATCCCGTGTGCTAGCCCTGCCCCTCTATTTATATGTTGAGCCTTGGGGTCTAAAATTGGAGTAAAAGCCTCCTCTAGGTCGGTTTTGCCCGCACAAGGTCGGTTTGGCCCGCAAGGAAAGAGTCCAACTCGGATCCCTGCAGTACCGCGCACAAGCGGTAGTACCGCTGCTACAGTAGCGGTAGTACCGCTTGACCAGCTTAAGCGGTAGTACCGCTGCTACAGTAGCGGTAGTACTGCCTTACCAGCTTAAGGCAGTAGCAAAACTTCCTTTTGCACTTTCCAATACCTCGTGGGCTTTATCCCTTTGGCCCATATAAAGTGTTGCTGCACCCGAACACTTCGGTAAACATCCGGAACCCCTTCCGGTGAATTCCGGAACCCTTCCGGAGATCAAAACACTATTATCACATATATCAATCTTTACCTCCGGACTCTTGCGGAGATCCTCGTCATGTCCGGGATCTTATCCGGGACTCCGAACAACCTTCGGTCACCAACACAATAACTCAACTATACTAATCGTCACCAAACGTTAAGTGTGTAGACCCTGCGGGTTCGAGAACTATGTAGACATGACCGAGACACCTCTACGGTCAATAACCAATAGCGGGACCTGGATGCCCATATTGGTTCCTACATATTCTACGAAGATCTATTATCGGTCGAACCTCTATGTCAAGGATTCAGTTAATCCCGTATGCTGTTCCCTTTGTTCTTCGGTATGTTACTTGCCCGAGATTCGATCGTCGGTATCTCTATACCTAGTTCAATCTCGTTACCGGCAAGTCTCATTACTCGTTCCTTAATACAAGATCCTGTGACCAACTCTTTAGTCACTTTGCTTGCAAGGCTCATTGTGATGTTGTATTACCGAGTGGGCCCTGAGATACCTCTCCGTCACACGGAGTAACAAATCCCAGTCTTGATCCATGCCAACCCAACAGACACCCTCGGAGATACCTGTAGAGCATCTTTATAGTCACCCAGTTATGTTGCGACGTTTGATACACACAAGGTATTCCTCCGGTGTCAGTGAGTTGCATGATCTCATGGTCATAGGAACAGATACTTGACATGCAGAAAACAATAGCAATAAACTGACACGATCATATGCTACGTTTATAGTTTGGGTCTTGTCCATCACATTATTCTCCTAATGATGTGATCCCGTTATCAAATGACATCTTATGTCCATGGCTAGGAAACCTTTACCATCTTTTGATCAACGAGCTAGTTAACTAGAGGCTTACTAGGGACACAATGTTGTCTATGTACCCACACATGTATTTGAGTTTCCAATCAATACAATTATAGCATGGATAATAAACGATTATCATGAACAAGGAAATATAATAATAACCAATTTATTATTGCCTCTAGGGCATATTTCCAACACTAGCTACTACCTACGGACCCGTAGGTCTATGGTGGACTACTCACGCATCATCGGCGAGGCACCTATGAAGAAGATGAACCCCTCCGTGATGGTGTTTAGATTGGATCCCGAGGTTCTGGAACTTGGGGCGGCTGGAATTGTGTTTCATTGACTCCCCTATGGTTTTCTGAATATTTGGGAATTTATAGGCGTCAGAGGCGGTGGAGGGGGGCCCCGTGGAGGGCACAACCCACCAGGGAGCGCCGGGGCCCCCCTTGCGCGCCCTTGTGGGTTGTGGCCTCCACAGCCCACCTCTCTAGTACTTCTTTGGCCCACTGGGTATCTTCTGGTCCAGAAAAAATCTCCAAAAAGATTCGTCGCGATTGGACTACGTTTGGTACTGATATTCTGCGAAGTAAAAAAACAAGCAAAAACATCAACTGACACTTTGGCACTATGTCAATAGGTTAGTCCCAAAAAATGATATAAAGTTGTTATAAAATGATTGTAAAACATCCAAGAATGATAGTATAATAGCATGGAACAAGCAAAAATTATAGATACGTTGGAGACGTATCAATGCCCGACGTCTCGGATATTCCGTTATATGAATCGGTTCCGAATTATGTCTTGGGTCAAAGGTTGGGTTGCCCGGCTCCTGTGTTTACCCTCTTACGTTCCGCTAGTTCGGCTAAAAGGGTAAAGGGAGAACCACTGCGATTGTATTTCCAGCTCGCCTAGTCAAGTACCTCAGTGGAGAAAGCCGAAAACCGACTGTCATAATAAGCGAGAACCGGTCTGCGATACGAGTACAAGTGTCAAACTCAAAATCAATGGAGGTTAATCCGTGTCATACGAAGGGTTTGTACCTTCACAAACCGTGTGGTAATTGTTTTAAACCTTGTATATCCGAATATCACAGAACACTGGGGCTAGTTACCAGCCCCCGTAGTCAAGCTCCTACGGCTCAGTGAAAGCACTAAAGCCACATAGTTCGATTGCCTTGTTCCCCCCTCTCGCACCACCACCTTCGGGCTCCGATATTTCGTCTAAGGGTAAAGTTGTGGAGGTCAGAACACCTCTTGTAATATTTACATGGGGGCTAAAGCCGACGACTGGCACCTTTCAGTTTCAAACGGCCACACAGGAGTCAAAATAATCCACATCTCCGTGCATACGCATTATAAAACGAAATGTTCATTGGGCATACAATAATGTGTTCACTCATAAATTACATCCTTGGGGCACTGGGTCTCTATCGACCGAGCACCCTCCATCGCAGCGGTGAAGTACAGCTCGGGGCGCCTATGCTCCTTCCCAGGAGGCGGGGGCGCAGTAGTCAACTCGAGTGGCTTCATTCCCGGCCAATGCATCATGGTCCTAGCAGAGGCCATACGAGCCCCCTCAATGCATACAGAGCGCTTCAGGACCTCAGTTCGGGATGAGGCGTCACAAAGCTTCTACACCAGGCCAAAATAGGTGCTCGGTAGTGGCTCTATAGGCCACAGCCGAATGCCGAGGTCCTGCAGGGCTGGCTCCGCCATCCTATGCAGCTCCATTAGCTGCTTCATTTGATAACTGAGAAGGGGACAGGGCTCAGGGGTCTGAAACTATGCCAGAACAGTCTCTGTTCCGCATCCCCACCTCAAGTAGCAAAGTGCTTGGCCGCGTCCGCTGCGCTCCTCGAGAGATCCGTAAAGGCGCCTGAGGAACGCCACAGACGTGAGAGACGAGCAAACCTGTTGCCACCAAAGGCACATTGCAGTAAGTACAGCTTACCATCCGTGATCATCCTGACTTGGCGAAGTTCTTCTTCAAAAGACCGCCTATCTACACGCTCCGATTTAAGCTCGGAGGACAGTGAGGACAGCTCGGCCGCTTTGTCCTTTGTCTTTTTCTCGAGGGCGTCGAACTTGGTGCTCGCATCTTGAAGCTCCTGCTGTAACTCGGCCACACGAGCTTCGTGCTTGTCGCTGGCAACCTTCAGGGAGCTCAATTCGGCAGCCGCTTGTTCAGCCACCATCTTATGATCGGCGGCCTCCCGCTTGGCCCTCTCCAGCTCAGTCTTGAGGCTTTCGACCTCCGAATTCACGGCTGCAGACACAATGGGAAGCCAGATTTCAGGAATGAAAACCCGAAAACCTCAATTAATGAGGATGATAAAGGGTCTTCGCGGCATAATTCAAACTTACTTTGCATTTCATCAAACTGTTTGTTCAGGCGGTCAAGCTCCTCGTCAGAACTCTTGAGCTTCCGGTTCAGGTCGGCTAGTTCCAGGTCATTGGCAGCCGTGGCTGAAGACGAGGTCTGCAAAGCAAACTTGTGTGAAACACACATCCGAGCGGTTGGTCCCACACCCCTTCGCCAAAGCATCTCTGGAACCAATCAATTTTCAAGGGACACAAAGTGTTTTGCTCAAGACCTTAGGTTCTCTGATCCCCGGGTAAGTTCTTCAAACTCACCCACGGCTCGGGGGCTGCTATACCTATATGGGATACATAAACCTTACAAATAAATTTCTCCTTGAGAAAAGAGCATTACATGGCTTACCTTGAAGCCTGCCAATAGACCACCAAAGGCCTCCTTCAGTCCGCTATCAATGGACTGAATGCCTTGCAGAACCGCACCCATAAGGGTGTGGTGATCTTCGGTGATAGAGGAGCTACGCAAGGCCAACTCCATCATGGCTGGCCACCCGGTTGCGGCTTGCCCTATCACGGGCGGCACCGGTGGCGGCACTTCTGCTCCCCCTTCTTGAGAAGGCAGAGTCGTTCACGTTGGAGGCTGGGAGGTCACTGGAGCCGTCTTCGGAGGGAACTCCGATCAGTCGCGGCCTCCCACTTTGCTTGCTAGGAGGGGCTCGACCTCCTGGTCTTCGGTCACCAAGGTATGAGCCTCGGTCATGACGTCCCACCCCCAGTGTTTGGACGGGGAGGGGTCCGTCGGGATATCACCTCCACGGCCTCTTCAACGGCCTGAGGGGGAGAGGTGCGGGACGTAGTTCCACTCTCCGCTAGCTCGGCTCGCGGGGGATCTCCATCTGAGACCTGTTCGGTCGGGACATCGTGGGCCGGGCTGCAATGCGAAAAACGTTTGTCCGATCAGTAACAGAAACTCTGTATAAGTGCAACATAAAGTGTTTGGATTCGGTACCTCTGTGCCGGGGGCTTGACCCTGGGGGTCCTCCGAGGAATCCTCTCGAAGGCCTCGGATTCCTCATCGGAATCCGGGCTGACATCGGGCAGGACCACTTTGGCTCTACAAGATCTCTTTGGGGAAGGGCGAGCTGGATCCTCCTCGGAATCCACAAATACCGCCCTTTTCTTTGTATGGGGGGTAATCGAGTTCTCCCCCTTCCTCCAGGTGCTCCTCTTCGTGATCAGAGGAGGCCTGGGTCTCCCCGGACCTAGCGTCCGGAGGGCCTCTTAGGCGGAGACCTTGTCGGGTCTCCCTCTTCTCGCTCTTCTTCTTCTTCTTCTCCTTCTTCTCTGGCGCCGAATATGGCGCCACGACCAGCATCGCCGTGAAACGGGGTGATCTGGGGGCTTCGGGCAGCGGGGCAGGACCGTTGATCTGCAGGGCCTTGGCCAGCCAGCCCTATGGAGACAAAGAGGGCGAGGTTAAAATCCTTGCTAAAAGATTGAACCCGAGGATAAAAATTGAAACTTTACCTTGAGCGGAGGGTTTTCGGCGTCCAGGCCGTTGTCTTCCTCCTTGGCCGGCCATTCCTCCTGAGGCTTGAACAATGCCTTCCACAGTTTCTCCCGGGTAGTGCGGTACAGCTTGCGCAAGGTGGGAGGATCGTCAGACTTTGTAGGCCCACATTGGCGTAGCCCGGAGCTGGCAAGGGAGGAGACGATGGCGGAGCATAACCTGGACCACGTTGGTTAACCCGACGTTCGCTTCTAGCATTTGCGTGAGGCGATTCTACAGCGCTTTCACTTTCGTGGCCGACCCCCAGTCGAGGTCTTTCTTGACCCACGAGGTCAGCCTCGCAGGGGATTCGGATCTGAAGTCGGAAGGTGCCGCCCAGTCTGCGCCTCATGGTTCGGTGATGTAGAACCACTCTTTCTGCCAGACTTTGACAGATTCAATGAAGGTGCCTTCCGGCGAATCTACCCGCGGAAGCTTGCTGATCACAGCCCCTCCACAATCCGCGTGCTGGCTGCTTATGGTCTTCGGCTTGACATTGAAAACCTTCTGCCATAAGCCGAAGTGTAGTTGAACCCGCAAGAAGGCCTCGTAGACGATGATGAAAGCAGATATATGCATAATGGAGTTCGGAGGAGATCGTGGAAATCTAACCCGTAGAAGAACATTAGGCCCCTTACAAAGGGGTGTAGCGGGAAGCTCAGTCCCCGGATGAAATGGGGAATGAACACCACCCGCTCTCCGGCTTTCGCGTGGGCACTACTTGGCCCTCCTTGGGGGCGCGGTGTGCGACAACGACTGGGAGGTAGCCGGCGCGCTTCAGCTCTTGGATGTTGTCGTGGGAGTAATCCTGACAATAGTACTAGGGGTACGAATGAGTAGGGCAAAGCCTAGCTACGGAGCAAGTGTAACACTCGGTGTTTACGAGTTCGGACCCCACTCGGAAGTGGTAACAGTCCTACGCTCGAGCCCTGGGGCTAGGTGTTGATTGATATGTGTTCTGATTACAGAGAGTTCGTAACCCTCGTTCCGACGCCCAAGGATGGCTTATATAGAGTGCGCCACCACCGGCTGAACGCCATCACTAGGGTCATTAATGATAGTAACTGCGGTGGTTACTAGAAACTGCTAAGTTAACTACATCCGTTACAGGTAACGTTGCAGCTCTCAGGACACTCTTGCTTCCTTATTGCTGAGTGGTTAACAACGTCCGAGTGACTTGAGAAAAGTCGAATGCCTCTTGTACATTCGTCCGAGTGTCGAGGTAAGCCAAGGACTTTCATGACCTTGTAGGACCCCAAGAGTGTCCTAGAACAGAGGGACATGACCCTACCTAGGGTAGGTGACCTCGTTAGTAGACCCCGAATCGGTTGATGTTTGAGAGAGCCGAGTGACCAACGCGTTGAGCTGTTGGTAGTGCCTTTGGGAACGCTAAGGAGCAAGACGGGTTGCTCCTCACTCGTCATCGAAGCCGCGACCGATTCAGGTCAAGTAAATTCTAAACGACTCAAGCAGTCCGGCTGTTCAAGTTATTCAATCCGGTGCAGATCAGTTCCCGGGTGCAGTGGCCTTATATCCTAGAGATGATATTATTGAGCCTTCCGGTTGTCTTTCACTCGGGGGCTCTCGAACCGGTGTTAGATTCAACCGAATACTCAACGGACCTCTATGGTCCGTTTGGTGAGTCCTGGCGTGTCAGATCACGTCAGCGAGCTCGTAGCTCATTCGATCGATTTTAGTGCATCAGAATGCACTAGTGAGCACGTGGCTCACTCGGTCAAATTTGGTGCATCAGGGCATAACAGTGAGCACGGAGCTCACTCGGTCGGTTTTGGCACACCGGTGAACGCTGAGTTCACTCGAACAGCTTCGTTGCATAGGAATGCTTCAGAGGTCACAGAGTTCATTCGGATGGCGGTTGCGCGAAATCTCCGGCGATTTTGAAATCGTGGGGAAGTGCGCGAGAGTGATCATGACGGTTGTGTTAGGTAAGTGGGGAAAGTGGCCATGGCGCCTCGGTTTTCACGCCATGAATTTCGCCACGCGTCCCCGCTTCTCTGTCCCAGAGATATCGCGGATCTTCCCGCGTCCGTTGATTGCGCGGCCGCTGTTGATTCGACGACTGAAATCCCGCTGATCCAGAGTATAAAAGCAGGCCGGGAGGGAGGTAGGAAAACATCTCCATTCTCCCGATTCACTCCACCGCTCCGCCGAGAACCCCACCTCCCACCGATTAGCTGCCACTCCTCACTAGAGATGACGAAAAGCGCCACCGTGAGGGCCGAGAGGGCGAAGAAACCTCGCGCGAGTCCTCGTCGAGCGCGGGCGCTCCAGCCGGCTTCGTCCAAGGCGATTGGCTGGCCTCTCGGGTCACAGCCAAATGGTTGGAGGACCTGGAGAGTCAGGGTCTCCTGGTCGCCGGAAGCTGGAGGCTGCCGGAGAAGGGGGAGACGGAGCCCGCACCGCATGGGAATGAGAGGGTCCTTCGCACCACTCACCTCGACAGAGGTTTCTCTTTGCCTCCGCACCCCTTTTTCTGCACTTTTTTGGATTTCTTCGGAGCTCAACTTCATCATCTTCCCCCCAATTCCATCACTTATCTGGCTGCTTTCGTTTCGCTTTGTGAAAACTTCCTAGGTTGTCACCCCCACTAGGGCTTGTTCAAATACTTATTCACGTGACGAGTGATGAGTGTAAAGAAAACCAATCTGATGGAGGAGAAGACGAACGTAGTTCAGTTGTGCGGGGGCTTGCGTATTCAGCTGAGAGGCAAGAGTAGTTTCCCATCTATGACTTTCCCAGACACTGTTAAGGATTGGCAGTCGTCTTGGTTTTATTGCGAGGACATTCCAGTCGGAGAATGTCAGTCGGGTATCCCCCCATACTCGGCTGAGCGCATTCGTCGACTCCCCAAGCTGACCGTGTCCAAGGACGAGAAGGTAGATGTAGACATTCTCGTGATTGCGCTGGTATCTTTGGTAAACCATGGGATCAATGAGCTGGATCTACTGGAGGTCTTCTTCCAGAGGAGGATCCAGCCACTTCAGGCCAGGGCCCACCCCATGTGGTTGTACACGGGTCCGGATGACCTTACGCGAACACACCCGGAGGAGCTCAGTGAGGAGGCCGTAGCTAACAAGCTTAAGGCCATCGCTCTGGCTAGAGATAACCCCAGGGGTATGAGGCGCGTGCCTCCTTAATTGGCGGAGAATCCGGCGAACGAGGTAAAATTCTGAGTGCCATTGTAGTTCCCGAGTGATGCAGCTTTCAATTACTAAATCTTGATCGGAATACCATTTGTTTTGACATACCTTCACAAGCATGGTGAGCTTGATACCCACTGGCAACCACGCTCCTGCTGACGTAGCCAGCGACAACGAGCGTCATGACGACTCGGATGAAGAGGAGGATTATGTGGACGACAGCGAGGACGGAGGTGGCGAGAAGGAGTCGGAACCAGAGGACGAGGCAGAGTCTTCTCCCTCTGAGGAGGTGCTTCTCGAGCCCCGCAAGAGGATGCGCCAAGACCCTGGGGTCCGCGGTGGCAATGCAGGGGGATCGATCATCACCAACTCCTTAGTGGTCATCCCTCCTACTCGGACTTCAAAGCCCATCCCATCTCCAGAGAACAGCTCCAAGCAGCCGGAGATTACGTCCAGCAAACCCCGGAAGGCGGTTCTGCCTAAGACCAAGATGAACGTGCCGGTGGACTCTGCGTAAGTGTTTTCACTCTGCACATCCTTCTGAATGACTGATCAAGTGTAATAATTTTCTGAGTGACTCTTCTAAAGAGCCGACACATCGACTGCTTCCCTGGAGAAGGGCAAGGTCGAGGTCGATGCTGCATCTTCAAAACGTATCACTCGGACCAGGTCAATTATAATCTTTGAATACCTCAATTCATTTTTGAACTTATTTCCGAACTTATTTTGCGCGTTGTAGATGTTTTTGAAGTTCCGAGTAGGCTTGTGTCTAGAGCACACCCACTGGGTGCAGTCTTAGAGACTTCCGAATGTTATTCATAGGATATCTTGTAGTCATACTTGTCGAAAAGGATGCGGTAATGGTCCATGGACCAGAGCCTCTCGACGTTGACCGTCGGGGTGTAGAGCCCGTTGTTCTCCAGTGGGAGCGCGCTTAGCGCACCCACTGGGTGTAGTCCCTGAGGCTGCCATCGACTGAAGCAGTCGGCGACAGTCTCAAAATCCGAATGAAGTAGAATTCGAATGATGAGATACTTGTCGAAAAGGATGTGATGTCTACCACGCACCTTTATTCTTGTAGACTTTGTTGGGCCTCCAAGCGCAGAGTTTTGTAGGACAGTAGCAATTTTCCCTCAAGTGGATGACCTAAGGTTTATCAATCCATGGGAGGTATAGGATGAAGATGGTCTCTCTCAAACAACCCTGCAACCAAATACAAGAAATCTCTTGTGTCCCCAGCACACCCAATACAATGGCAAATTGTATAGGTGCACTAGTTCGGCGAAGAGATGGTGATACAAGTGCAATATGGATGGTAGTTATAGGTGTTTGTAATCTAAAAATATAAAAACAGCAAGGTAGCAATTAACAAAAGTGATCACAAACGGTATTGCAATGCTTGAAAACAAGGCCTAGGGTCCGTACTTTCGCTAGTGCAATCTCTCAACAATGCTAATATAATTGGATCACATAACCATCCCTCAACGTGCAACGAAGAATCACTCCAAAGTTCTTATCTAGCGGAGAACATAAGAAGAAATTGTTTGTAGGGTACGAAACCACCTTAAAGTTATTCTTTCCGATCGATCTATTCAAGAGTTTGTACTAACATAACATCAAGTTATCCTTTCCGTTCGATCTATCTAAGAGTTCGTACAAGAATAACACCATATGATACGAACCAACCAACTCTAATGTCACGACAAGTATCCATGAGTTAATTATACAATATGCATCAAACAATTTCAGATTCATAATACTCAATCCACACAAAGAACCTTAAAGAGTGCCCCAAGATTTCTATCGGAGAAAGTAGGACAAGAACGTGTATCAACCCCTATGCATAGATTACCCCAATGTCACCGCGGGAATCCGCAAGTTGAGTACCAAAACATATATCAAGTGAGTCAATAGAACACCCCATTGTCACCACGGGTATCCGCATGCAAGACATATATCAAGTGTTCTCAAATCCAATATTGAATCCAACATAACAAGATCTCAAAGGGAAAGATTCAATTCATCACAACAAGATAGCAAGGGAAACATCATGTGATCCGACTATATTAACAAAGCCCGTGATACATCAAGATCATGACATCTCAAGAACAAGAGAGAGAGAGATTGAACACATAGCTACTGGTACATACCCTCAGCCCCGAGGGTGGACTACTCCCTCCTCATCATGGCCTCCGCCGGGATGATGAAGATGGCCACCGAAGATGATCTACCCTCTCCGACAGGGTACTAGAACGCCTCCAGATTGGTTTTTCGTCGATACGGAGGGTTGCGGCGGCGGAACAGAGATTCTAGTATTAGTTCTGATGGTTTCTATATTTATAGGATTTTTGGGCGTTGGTTTCATGCCAAGATGAGCCACGAGGAGGGCACGATACACCAGGGCGTGCCTGGGCCCTCTGGCGTGCCCTGGGGGGTTGTGCCCACCTCGTGGCTCTTCTCCGGTGGTTCTTCACTCCAATATTTCTTATTTGGTCCAGAAAAAATCACCAAAAAGTTTCGGGCGATTCCGAGAACTTTCATTTTCTGCACAAAAACAACACCACGGTAATTCTGCTGAAAACAGCGTCGGTCCGGGTTAGTTCTAAATAAATCATATGAAGTGCATCAAAATCATATAAAAGTATTGTAAACATAGATGAATATGGCATGAATACTTCATAAATTATCGATACGTGGGAGACGTATCAGCATCCCCAAGCTTAATTCCTACTCGTCCTCGAGTAGGTAAATGATAAAAGAACTAATTTATGAAGTGTGAAGGCTAGCATAATATATAAGTTTGATCATTGATAATTTCAGTCAATTTTCTAGCATCGTAACCAGCAACTTTTTCTCATAAAAATCATCATGATAGAGCAGCAACCAATTCACATGATATGGTTCAAACAATGAATTCTCTTGAAACTTAACAACCTATGTTCTTAGTCACCAAACAATTGCAATTCAACTTATTCTCAACAAAGTCTAAGTAAGAGCTCCACATACTCAATCATCATATAGTCTTCTATGATTGCTAGTACTCAAAGCATATTTTTAGAACAAACGATATCCATCGAACACATAGAAATATAGGGGCTTAATGTTTCGCCTCCCAACTCATTTATCATAGAGATAATTGTCAACAATAATAAGTCATGATCATATATATTTGACTGGCCATATGTGCCTAGATCTTTCCCCACCACATGATGCTTGCCAACTAATAGAAGTAGGTTGGAATAAGAAGTTGACTCAACATGAAAAGTAAATAACATGAAAGTAAATAGATTGTCCCTTCGCAGAGGGAAGCAGGGATTTGCAAAGGTGCCAGAGCTCATTGTTTAAAAACAGAGATAAATATAATTTTGGGAGGTGCACCCTTCCTTGCAACGTTAGGACCAAGAGTTATCAATATCTTCCATGTTAAACACATTAGCGGTGGTTCCCAAGAGGTAAAAGTAAAGGTTAACTCACCCTCCACCAACAAATACACTTCACGGCTAGCCGAATCCACGGGTACTGTCCATATCAACAACATTCCTAGGGGAGTTTTGTTTAATAATTTGCATTTTTTTTCGGGACTGGGAATCCCTATTACCGCCCCTCTCGTGCAAGGACGAGTGAATAAACACTCATCATGAGAATAACCCGCTTAACATGGAAGATACTGACCGCCCCCCGTCGCTCCATGATCGGTCCAGGTACACAAAACAGATGCTCATTTGAAATTTTAGAGGTGGCACATGCTAATTTACTTGGAACGGCAGGGTAATACCACATATAGGTAGATATAGTGGACTCTCATGGCAAGAAACTGGGTATAAGAGTTTTTGGATGCACAAGTAGTATCTCTACTTAGTACGAATTTTTGGCTAGAAAAAGATCCTAAGCAAACACCACATGTTGGAGGATCCATAACAATATAACTTCTATGCAAATATACACAACCATAACTCATTACTTTGTCATCCTTGTCGAACTTCAACTAATTTGCTCAAGTTTGAAAATAATTAATGGGTATTCACAATCATAGAAGATGTCCAAGATAATATATTTGTATGTGAAAGTTCTCTTTCTTATACTAATCATTCACGAATTGCTTGTAGGACCAATATTGTGATTGTCAAGCTTCAAAACATTTCACTTTCTAAACCCAATGTGAAGCTACTACTAAGCATGAAGCACATTGATAATTTCATATTTATGATATTTCATTCATTCACAATTTACTCTTAGGATATAAGTGAAGCACAAGAGTAAACATCAAACTACTCTCAAAATATATAAGTGAAGATCAATGAGTAGTCAAACAATTAAGTAGCTATGTGAGGGCTCTCTCTCAATAAATATTTTCAGATCTGAGTATTTTATTAAACAGCAAGAAAAAGAAAAATAGCACTCCAAGAATAGCACGCATCAAGTGAACGAATAAAAATTTAGGCTCAACATAAGCTAACCGATAATTGTTGATGAAGAGAGGTAGGATGCGTAGCATCCCCAAGCTTAGATGCTTGAGACTTCTTGAAATATTTACTTGTGGTGCCTTGGGCATCCCCAAGCTTGAGCTTTTGTATCTCGTTCAATCCTCTCATATCATGGTTTCACCTATTCTAAAAAACTTCATCCACACAAAACTCGAAAAGAACTCGTCAGATAGGTTAGTACACATAATAATAAATCAACTCTTTATGTACTGCCAAGACAAGTTGCATAATAATTTCAAACATCATCTACTTTTTACTATCATTTCCACAATTTATATCTACCAATATAGGCTATGGAAACTACAGGATAAGTAGATAACAAAACTATGACAGGAATCTGTCCAAACAGAACAGTCTGTAGCAATCTATTAAACCAGTGTATTTCTGTAACTAAAAAAATTATGAAACTTTAGGAGACGCTAAATAATTTATATGAAAATACTGTGTAAAAAATTCAGGAAGTTTCCACATTCCAGTAAAATATGAAAATTCAAACACTACAGCAAAAGTTTCTGTTTTTACACAGCACACACCAAAACATGCAATGGAAGCATCCTAAGACAATTCTTGGAAATTTTTATTGAAAAACAAGATTATAAATAACACCTAGCATAAAATAACAAAATATAATGACGATCCAAGCAAAGCACATATTATGTGACGAATAAAAATATAGCTCTAAGTAAGATATACCGATAATGTTGAAGACGAAAGAGGGGATGCCTTCCGGGGCATCCCCAAGCTTAGGCGCTTGAGTCTTCCTATGATATTACCTTGGGGGTGCCTTGTAAATCCCCAAGCTTAGATTCTTTTCACTCCTTATTCTCCCCATATCGGTGTCTCACCCAAAACTTGAAAACTTCAATCACACAAAACTTAACGGAACTTCGTGAGAAGGGTTAGTATAATAAATAAAGATCATTCACTTAGGTACTGTCAAGAGAATATTCATAATTGTTCCCACATGATACCTACTGTATTCTATTATTCCCATAATTTATACCACTAAATATAAGCTATGGAAACACTAAAACAAGCAAACTATGCATGCAAAACAGAATCTGTCAAAAACAGAACAGTCGGTGAATATCTGTAGTATAGCCATACTTCCCTGTCTCTAAAATTCTGAAAAATTAGGAAAACCTGCCTAATTTGTATATGAAGGCTGTGTAAAAATTTCAGATCATTATCGAGCTCCAGTAAAAAATGAAAATTCCTGTACTGGTGTCAAAAGTTTCTGTTTTGGTTCAGCATCAATTCTACTCATCTTGTGAGTCATCCCAAAGGCTTTACTTGGCACTTTATTGAAATAAAAGACACAAAACATGATTACTAAAGTAGCTTAATCATGTTAACATATAAAAACAGAAAGTAAAAGTGTTGGGTTGTCTCCCAACAAGCGATTTTCTTTAATGCCTTTTAGCTAGGCATGATGATTTCAATGATGCTCACATAAGAATAGTATTTGAAACATGCAAGGGAGCATCATGAATCTCATGACAAGCATATTTAAGTCTAACCCACTTCCTATGCATAGGGATTTTGTGAGCAAACAATTTATGGGAGCAAGAATCAACTAGCATAGGAAGGCAAAACAAGCATATAACTTCAAAACTTTGAACACATAGGGAGGAAACTTGATATTATTGCAATTCCTACAAGCATATGTTCCTCCCTCATAATAATTTTCAGTAGCATCATGAATAAATTTCACAATATAACTATCACATAAAGCATCCTTTTCATGATCTACAAGCATAGAAAATTTATTACTCTCCACATAAGCATATTTCTTCTCATTCATAATAGTGGGAGCAAACTCAACAAAATAACTATCATGAGACACTTGATTGACATAACCACATTCAATATTAAAAACATGATGACAAGTTTCATGGTTATTATCACTCTTTATAGCATACATGTCATCATCATAATCATCATAGATAGGAGGCATGTCATCATCATAATAAATTTGCTCATCAGAACTTGGGGGACTAGAAATATCATCTTCGTCAAACATAGCATCCCCAAGCTTGTGGCTTTGCATATCATTATCATCATGGATATTCAGAGAATTCATACTAGAAATATTTCTATCATGCTCATCATTGAAGGAATTCTCATTAAGTATTTTCATGAATTCTTCCTCTACCAATTGAGCACAATTTTCCGAACCATCATTTTCACGAAAGACTTTATAAAGACGAGACAATTGATGCAACCTAAACTCCATTTTTTTGTAGTTTTCTTCGATAGAACCAAACTAGTGAAAAACAAGAAACTAAAATATTTAATTGCAAGATCTAAAGATATACCTTCAAGCACTCACCTCCCCGGCAACGGCGCCAGAAAAGAGCTTGATGTCTACTACGCAACTTTATTCTTGTAGACTTTGTTGGGCCTCCAAGCGCAGAGTTTTGTAGCACAGTAGCAATTTTCCCTCAAGTGGATGACCTAAGGTTTATCAATCCGTGGGAGGTGTAGGATGAAGATGGTCTCTCTCAAACAAACCTGCAACCAAATACAAGAAATCTCTTGTGTACCCAACACACCCAATACAATGGCAAATTGTATAGGTGCACTAGTTCGGCAAAGAGATGGTGATACAAGTGCAATATTGATGGTAGATATAGGTTTTTGTAATCTGAAAATATAAAAACAGCAAGGTAGCAATTAACAAAAGTGATCACAAACGGTATTGCAATGCTTGAAAACAAGGCCTAGGGTCCGTACTTTCGCTAGTGCAATCTCTCAAGAATGCTAATATAACTGGATCACATAACCATCCCTCAACGTGCAATGAAGAATCACTCCAAAGTTCTTATCTAGCGGAGAACATAAGAAGAAATTGTTTGTAGGGTACAAAACCACCTTAAAGTTATTCTTTCCGATCGATCTATTCAAGAGTTTGTACTAAGATAAAATCAAGTTATCCTTTCCGTTCAATCTATCTAAGAGTTTGTACTAGAATAACACCATATGATACGCATCAACCAACTCTAAGGTCACCTAGATACTCCAATGCCAGCACAAGTATCCATGAGTTAATTATATGATACGCATCAAACAATTTCAGATTCATAATACTCAATCCACACAACGAACCTTAAAGAGTGCCCCAAGATTTCTATCGGAGAATGCAGGACAAGAACGTGTATCAACCCCTATGCATAGATTACCCCAATATCACCGCGGGAATCCACAAGTTGAGTACCAAAACATATATCAAGTGAATCAATAGAACACCCCATTGTCACCACGGGTATCCGCATGCAAGACATATATCAAGTGTTCTCAAATCCAATATTCAATCCAACATAACGAGATCGCAAAGGGAAAGATTCAATTCATCAGAACAAGATAGCAAGGGAAACATCATGTGATCCGACTATATAAACAAATCCCGTGACACATCAAGATCGTGACATCTCAAGAACATAAGAGAGAGAGATTGAACACATAGCTACTGGTACAAACCGTCAGCCTCGAGGGTGGACTACTCCCTCCTCATCAAGGCCACCGGAGATGATCTACCCTCTCCGGCAGGGTACTGGAACGCCTCCAGATAGGTTTTCCATTGATACGGAGAGTTGCAGTGGCGGAACGGAGAGTCTAGGGTTATTTTTGATGGTTTCTATATTTATAGGATTTTTGGGCGTCGGTTTAACGCCAAGATGGGCCACAAGGAGGGCACGATACACCAGGGCGCGCCAGGGCCCTCTGGTGCACCCTGGTGGGTTGTGCCCACCTCGTGGCTCTTCTCCGGTGGTTCTTCGCTCCAATATTGCTTATTTGGTCCAAATAAAATCACCAAAAAGTTTCGGGCGATTCAGAGAACTTTCATTTTCTGCACAAAAACAACACCACGGTAATTCTGCTGAAAACAGCGTCAGTCCAGGTTAGTTCTAAATAAATCATATAAAGTGCATCAAAACCATATAAAAGTATTGTAAACATAGATGAATATGGCATGAATACTTCATAAATTATCGATACATTGGAGACGTTACAGGATGCGGTGGTGGTCCATGGACTAGAGCCTCTCGACGTTGACCGTCAGGGTGTACAACCTGAAGTTCTCCGGTGGGGCCGCGCTGAGCGCACCCACTAGGTGTAGTCCCCGAGGCTGCCGTCGACTGAAGCAGTCAGCGATAGTCTCAAAATCTGAATGATGAGATACTTGTCTAAGAGGATGCGATGATGGTCCATGGACCAGAGCCTCTCGACGTTGACCGTCGGGGTGTAGAACCCGTAATTCTCCGCTGAGGGCGTGCTGAGCGCACCCAGTGGGTGTAGTCCCCGAGGCTGCCGTCAACTGAAGCAGTCGGCAAAAGTTTCAAAATCCGAATGAAGTAGAATCCAAATGATGAGATACTTGTCGAAGATGATGCGGTGATGGTCCATGGACCAGAGCCTCTCGACGTTGACCGTCCGGGTGTAGAACTCGTAGTTCTTCGGTGGGGGGCGCGCTGAGCGCACCCACTGGGTGTAGTCCCCAAGGCTGCCGTTGACTGAAGCAGTCGGCGACAGTCTCAAAGTCCGAATGGTGTCTACCTGTCTTAATATTTGACGGTCATCATTGATTTTTCTTTGTTTTCTTTTTTTTGACAGAGTGTGTGTGAGCTCGGGACCCATTTCAACACCCTTGAGAAGGAAATGCAGGAGCTACATCATAGCTTGGAGACTGAGAAGGCCAACAGTACCCGTCTGGAACAACAAAAGCGATCACTCGGAGGTAATCAAATCTTGACCGAGTACGTTTGGACTTGAATCTTTTCCCTGTCCGACTGAAAATGTTTCATCAGATGTACGTAGTGAGAACCTTCAACATACTAAGAGGCTCCGGACTTCTATTTCTATAGAGACCGTGAAGGAGGCTTTGGAGAAGAAGGACTGGGAGCTGGCAACGGCTCAGAAAGAGGCCAGTCGGAAGGCAAAAGAAGCTGAGGACAAGCTGAAGTCCTTTGAGAAGTGGGAGGAGGACAAGATAGCCTTGGAAGAAGTTGCGAGGAGGAGCAGCGCAGATGCAGTTGAGGCTGAGGAGAAACTGAAGCAGGTTGAGTCAAAGAGGCGGGAGCTGGAGAAGCTCATTGAGGACCACTGCAACAAAATGAACGACAAGCTCACAGGTGCGCATCGGACATGACCGAGTTCAGAGTCATTTCCTCTCAATTATTCTCTTCTCTCAACTCTTTCCTTCCGAATGATTATCAGATCTATGCTAGGATGTTGAGGAGGAGACCTCCAAAATCAAGAAGGAGCTAGATCCGAGTGCTGGTCTTCTTCACGACAGCTCAGCTCTTGCACTGCTTCGACTCGATGAGAGCACTTCGGAGGTGGCTATCTTCCTCAACCGTTTACGCGAAGCGGCCAAGGAAATCGACAAGGAAGTTGCCCCTGACGAAGAACCTCCGAGTGACTTGCAAGTCCACATCAATCATCTGCGGGACATTTCGCGCCGAGTGCAATCGTGGAAGAAGTCTGCAGCCCGAGCCGAGGCAGACATCGCGCTCTCCCTCATCCGTGTGCATTGCAAGGGCATACACGAGGAGAAGCTGAAGGTCGTAAACCGCAAGAATGCCAAGATCGAAGATTTCATGGAGACTTTCCTGCCGGCGACCACTCGAATTGCGAAGGTTATTGACCTTGACAACTTCACTGACGCAGCATCTCCGTCATCGGCCGAGTGAATCTCGGAAAAAACTTTTAAGCCATATTTGCCTCAGAATGCCGAGTGATTTCTGTATCAGTACATTTGAAGTGACCGTGTGGTCACAACTATCTGCACTTTTGCTTTGAACTGCTTGACATTCGAATGTCTTTACATGATCATTTTGAGCGTTCGCCTTGATTTTGAACATAAGCGAAATAGGGTTTGCGGTTAAGTCCCCGAGCGCGGATGATGTCCTCACTCGGAATAGTTTTTAACTTAGGCAAAATCAGGTTCGGAGATAAGCCCCCGAGTGTGGATGATGTCCTCACTCGGAGTAGTTTTTAACTTAAGCGAAATCAGGTTCGCGGCTGAGCCCCCGAATGTGGATGATATCCTCACTCGGAGTAGTTTTTAACTTAAGCAAAATCAGGTTCGTGGCTAAGCCCCCGAGTGTGGATGATGTCCTCACTCGGAATAGTTTTTAACTTAGGCGAAATCAGGTTCGCAACTAAGCCCCCAGGTGTGGATGATGCCCTCACTCGGAGTAGTTTTTAACTTAGGCGAAAATAGGTTCGCGGCTAAGCACCCGAGTGTGGATGATGTCCTCACTCGGAATAGTTTTTAACTTAGGAGAAATCAGGTTCGCAGCTAAGCCCCCGAGTGTGGATGATATCCTCACTCGGAATAGTTTTTAACTTAGGCGAAATCAGGTTCACGGCTGAGCCCCCGAGTGTGGATGATCTCCTCACTCGGAATAGTTTTTAACTTAGGTGAAATCAGGTTCGCATCTAAGCCCCCGAGTGTGGATGATGTCCTCTCTCGGAGTAGTTTTTAACTTAGACGAAAACAGGTTCGCGGCTAAGGCCCCGAGTGTGGATGATGTCCTCACTCGGAGTAGTTTTTAACTTAGGCGAAATCAGGTTCGCGGCTAAGTCCTCGATTGTGTATGATGTCCTCACTCGGAGTAGTTTTTAACTTAGGTGAAATCAGGTTCGCGGCTAAGCCCCCGAGTGTGGATGATGTCTGTTGGGGAACGTTGCATGGGAAGCAAAAAAATTCCTACGTTTCTCCAAGATCAATCTAGGAGATGAGCATCTACGAGAGCAGAGATCGGATACACATACCCTTGTAGGTCGCAAAGCGGGAAGCGTTAAGAAACGCGGTTGATGTAGTCGAACGTCTTCGCGATCCAAATCGCAAGCCGTCCCGCGATCCAATCACGATCTAGCGCCGAACGGACGGCACCTCCGTGTTCAGCAAACGTATAGCTCGATGACGATCCCCACCTCCTTGATCCAGCAAGCGCGGGCGGAGAGGTGGATGAGTTCTCCGGCAGCACAACGGCGTGGTGGCGGTGGTGGTGGTGCTATCTCGGCAGGGCTACGCCTAGCACTATTGAAACCGTGAACGGAGGAGAAAACGATCTAGGGAGAGAGAGGGGCGCCAAGGGCTTCATGTGTCCTCTTGGGGCGCCCCCTCCCCTCTATATATAGGTGGAGGGGCGTGGAGATAAGCCCCTCCAAGCCCTAGGGTGCAAACAAGGGGGAGGAGTTGGACTCCTAGTCCAATTCCCTCCCTTTCAAAAAACAGGTGGACTTTCCACCTCTCCCAAGCCACATGGGCCTTGAGGGACTTGTGCGCCTGGCCCAAAAGGGCCAGGGCGCCTCCCCTCTGCCCATGCAAATCCTTGGGTCGTGGTGGAACCCTTGGTGGACTTCCGTACTCCTCCGGAAGTTTCCGGAACCTTCTAGAAGCTTCCCGGTACAATACCGAAAAACCCCAAAACTTTTCCGGTTGCCAAAATATGACTTCCCATATATAAATCTTTACCTCCAGACCATTCCGGAACTCCTCGTGACATCCGGGATCTCATCCGGGACTCCGAACAACCTTCGGTCAGCAACATATATAACTCAACAATACCAAATAGTCACCGAACGTTAAGTGTGCGGACCCTGCAGGTTCGAAAACTATGTAGACATGACCGAGACACCTCTACGGTCAATAACCAATAGCGGGACCTAGATGCCCATATTTGTTCCTACATATTCTACGAAGATCTTTATCGGTTGAACCTCTATGTCAAGGATTCAGTTAATCCCGTATGCTGTTCCTTTTGTTCATCGGTATGTTACTTGCCCGGGATTCGATCGTTGGTATCTCCATACCTAGTTCAATCCCGTTACCGGCAAGTCTCTTTACTCGTTCCATAATACAAGATCCCGTGGCTAACTCTTTAGTCACTTTGCTTGCAAGCTCATTGTGATGTATATGTTGGTGACCGAGTGGGCCTTGAGATACCTCTCCGTCACACGGAGTAACAAATCCCAGTCTTGATCCATGCCAATTCAACAGACACCTCGGAGATACCTGTAGAGTATCTTTATAGTCACCCAGTTACGTTGCGACGTTCGATACACACAAGGTACTCCTCTGGTGTCAGTGAGTTACATGATCTCATGGTCATAGGAACAGATACTTGACATGCAGAAAACAATAGCAATAAACTTGACACGATCATATGCTACATTCATAGTTTGGGTCTTGTCCATCACATCATTGTCCTAATGATGTGATCCCATTATCAAATGACAACTCATGTCTATGGTCAGGAAACCTTGACCATCCTTTGATCAACGAGCTAGTCTAGTAGAGGCTCACTAGGGACACAGTGTTGTCTATGTACCCACACATGTATTTGAGTTTCCAATCAATACAATTTTAGCATGGATAATAAACAATTATCATGAACAAGGAAATATGATAATAACCAATTTATTATTGCCTCTAGGGCATATTTCTAATAGTCTCCCACTTGCACTAGAGTCAATAATCTAGTTCACATCACCATGTGATTAACACCCAATGAGTTCTGGGGTTTTATCATGTTTTGCTTGTGAGAGAGGTTTATAGTCAACGGGTCTTCAACATTCAGATCCGTGGGCACATTCTAAATCTCTATGTCATACTGTAGAGGCTGCTACCGCACTCCAGTTGGAGTTATTCCAAATGGTGCTCCGCTATACGTATCCGTATTGCTACTCAGAGTCATTCGGATTGGTGTCAAAGCTTGTATCGATGTAACCCTTTACGACGAACTCTTTATCACCTCCATAATCAAGAAACATTTCCTTAGTCCTGGAGTTAATAACAATAATTTTGACCGCTGTCCAGTGATCCACTCCTGGATCACTCTTGTACCCCTTGACAGACTCATTTCAAGGCACACACCAGGTGCGGTACACAGCATGGCATACTATATAGAGCCTACGGCTTAGGCATAGGGTACGACCTTCGTCCTTTCTCTTTCTTCTGCTATGGTCGAGCTTTGAGTCTCACTCAACTTCACACCTTACAAATCAGGCAAGAACTCTTTCTTTGACTGATCCATTTTGAACTCCTTCAAAATCTTGTCAAGGTATGCACTCATTGAAAGTCTTATCAGGCGTCTTGATATATCTCTATAGATCTTGAAGCCCAATATTCAAGTAGCTTTTTATCCAAGTCTTCCTTTGAAAAACAACTTTCAAACAACCTTTTATGCTTTCCAGAAATTTCTACATCATTCCCGATCAACAATACGTCATCCACATATACTTATCAAAAATTCTATAGTGCTCCCACTCACTTTCTTGTAAATACAATTTTCTTATAAACTTTGTATAAACCCAAAAGCTTTGATCACCTCATCAAAGCATATATTCCAACTCCGAGATGCTTGCTCCAGTCCATAGACGTATCGCTGGGGCTTGCACACCTTTTAGCATCCTTAGGACCGACAAAACCTTCTGGTTGTATCACATACAACCATTCCTCACGGAAATCGTTCAAGGAAACTCTGTTTTGACATCCATCTGCCAGATTTCATAATCGAAAAATGCAGCAACTGCTAACATAATTCCAACAGACTTCAGCATCGCTACGGGTGAGAAAGTCTCATCGTAGTCAACTCCTTGAACCTGTCGGAAACTTCTTTGCGACAAGTCGAGCTGTATAAATGGTGACATTTACCATTAGCGTATGTCTTGTTCTTAAAGGTCCATTTGCACTTAACGGCCTGCCATTCATCGGACAAGTCTACCAAAGTCCATACTTGGCTTTCATACATGGATCCTATCTCGGATTTCATGGCTCCTAGCCATTTGTTGGAATCCGGGCCCACCATCGCTTCTTCATAGCTCGTAGGTTCACTATTGTCTAACAACATGACCTCCAAGACAGGATTGCCATACCAGTCAGGGAGGCACGATTCCTTTGTCGACCTACGATGCTCAGTAGTAACTTGATCTGAAGTTTCATGATCAACATCATTAGCTTCCTCTTCATTTGGTGTAGGCGTCGCAAAAACATCTTTCTGCGTCGTGCTACCATCCAACTAAAGTGACGGTTCAATAACCTCATCAAGTTCTACCTTCCCCCCACTCAATTCTTTCAAGAGAAACTCTTTCTCGAGAAAGGACCCGTCTTTAGCAACAAACACTTTGCCCTCGGATCGTAGATAGAAGGCATACCCAACTGTTTCCTTAGGGTATCCTATGAAGATGCATTTGTCTGCTTTGGGTTCGAGCTTATCAGGATGAAGTCTTTTCATATAAGCATCGCATTCCCAAACTCTAAGAAATGACAGCTTAGGTTTCTGCCAAACCATAATTCATACGGTGTCATCTCAACGGACTTTAGATGGTGCCCTATTTTAAAGTGAATGTATTTGTCTCTAATGCATAACCCCAAAAATGATAGTGGCAAATCGATAAGAGACATCATAGTACGTACTATATCCAATAGAGCATAGCTACGACGTACGGACACACCATCACACTATGGTGTTCCAGGCGGCGTGAGTTTGTGAAACAATTTCCACATTGTCTTAAGTTGCATACCAAACTCGTAACTCAGATATTCACCTCCATGATCATATGATAGAAATTTTATCTACTTGTCATGATGATCTTCAACTTCACTCTGAATTTGCTTGAACTTTTCAAACGTTTCAGACTTGTGTTTCATTAAGTAAATATACCCATATCTACTCAAATCATCAGTGAAGGTAAGAAAATAACGATATCCACCGCATGCTTCAATACTCATTGTACCGCATACATCAACATGTATCATTTCCAATAAGTTACTTGCCTGCTCCATCAAATCGGAAAACGGGGTCTTAGTCATCTTGCCTATGAGGCATGGTCCGCATGTCTCAACCGATTCGAAATCGAGTGAGTCCAAAGATTTATCAGCATGGAATTTCTTCATGCGTTTTACACCAATATGACCTTAGTGGCAGTGCCACAATTATGTGCTACTATCATTATTTACTTTGCATCTTTTGGCATCAATATTATGAACATTTAAATCACTACGATCGAGATTCAATGAACCATTCACATTGGGTGCATGACCATTGAAGGTAGTATTCATGTAAACAGAATAACCATTATTCTCTGACTTCAATGAATAACCATATTGCAATAAACACGATCCAATCATGTTCTTGCTCAACACAAACACCAAATGACATTTATTTAGGCTCAACACTAATCCCGAAGGTAGAGGGAGCGTGTGATGGTGATCACATCAACCTTGGAAACACTTCCAACACACATCGTCACCTCGCCCTTCAGCTAGTTTCCGTTCATTCCGAGCTTTTATTTCAAGTTACTAACACTAGACTCTGAATCGGTATCTCATACCCAGGTTGTTAGAGCATATTTCTCCATCTGTGGTTTTGGTAATTGTTGACAATCCCTATGGACTAATGGTTGCCTTGAGTTATATTCGAAGGATTCGTCCATAGGCACTTCTTGAAGTACATGTGTTGGTTTCAAGGAGTTTATATGGTGACCAAGGTGGTATGTAAGGTTTTATCCAAAGATTGGTCATGTGAGAGTTGATCTCATTTTAAGCATGTCTTGAAGAAGAAGATTGTGTGAACATTCATGTTTACCATCAAGACATCATCTTTGTGAAGAGAGAAGAGAAGACACAAGGTTGATCAAGATTAAGGCAAAGAATTATTCAAGTTGATCAACACACAAAGCGTAGAAGATGTACCAAGTGGGATCAAGTGATCCCATGGTATGGTAAGCATTGTCCATTGCGCTTTGTGTACTACCCATGGTGTAGGTGAGAGTTCATTGTGGGGTTAGGTATATTTCCATGGGCTTGCGTCAAGAGCAAGATCTCATACAACCCATGGAGGATGACATCAAGTGGTGATCGTCATCAAGGTTGTGGTGTGCAAGTTCAATTGAAGCATAACGGAGAGATCACCCTTGAATCTTACCGTCCATTGTGGTGACAATGGACTTGTGAAGATGTGCCAAAGAGTGGCTCACCCATAGTGGAGTATGGGGGAGCAATCAACTAGTCTTCATCGAGCCAATGCAATCAAGAAAGGTGGTCCATCTAGAGAAGGACAAGATCGTCATCATCTAGCTCAAGAGGACTATGCGCAAGGAAAAGGTTTGACCTTGATAGGGTTTTCTATTTTACCGGTCTCATGGTGGTAGTTGGGAGACCGGGTTATAGGATCGATAGCCGTACTATCAAGGGGGGGCTCTCAAGTGAGTAGCTTGATCGTATCATTCGTTGAGAGCTCAAACCATAGCATTCTTGGCATCATCATAATTCTTGGTTCTTGGTTGGTTTTTCTCTTTTTGGGTTCTTGAGCATATGGTCATCTTCCTTACAAGCTCAAGTTCATCGAAAATGGAGTCCATATGCATCTTCTATGATGTTTTCGATGCTGGAGTTTTTGCCGATTCTTCATTCATAGAGGTGTTTCACATCTCTATACCATTGGCATTTTCATACTGCCTCTTCTTAGGATATCCAACAAGCTTCAGTTTGCTCAATTCGGAGCTCGTATGCGAAAGTTATGGCAGTTTTAGTGCCAGAGCTGTTTTTCTCTGAACAGGCGGTAGTACCGCTCGGTACCACGGTAGTACCGCTTGGGCGGTACTTCCGCTATGTACTACCGCTGCTACTTCCGCTTATATTTTGTTCTCTAGTCAGGGTGGTTTTCTGGATGGTGGTAGTGGGTGGTAGTAGGGCGGTAGTACCGCCCGCGCGGAACTACCGCTCTCTAGTACCGCCTCTACTACCGCTTATTTCTGGGGTCTGGCATCTTACTGCATCCCAGCAGAAGTACCGCTGGGTAGGGCGGTAGTA
The DNA here is from genome assembly GCA_039707655.1 of Elymus sibiricus. Classification (NCBI taxonomy): domain Eukaryota; kingdom Viridiplantae; phylum Streptophyta; class Magnoliopsida; order Poales; family Poaceae; genus Elymus; species Elymus sibiricus. The sequence continues at coordinate 39,045,460 of CM077665.1, read as the reverse complement.
CCGCTCCGGCGGCACTACCGCCTCGAGGTTTTCTGCCGTTTTGCACGTTTTCCCTAAAACTACCGCGCGGGCGGTAGTACCGCTCAGCCGAGCGGTAGTACCGCTTGTGCACGACCTATGCACATAACAGTTGGATTTGGGGAGGCCTATAAAAGGGGGTCTTCTTCCCCATTGCTCCCTATCTCTGGAGCTCGTGTTCTTCCCCCATTGTTGACCTTCTTCGAGCTTTCTAACTCTCGATCCCTCCAATGATTCTTGCTAGTTCTTGAGGGAAAAGAGAGAGGAGATCTAGATCCACATTTCCACCAATCACTTTGTCCTCTATGTGAGGGTAACCCTTGGATCTATAGTTTGGAGTTCTTCGTGTTCTTCTTCGTTCTTTCTCTCATTTCCTCCATAGCAATAGTTGTTGTGGTGGGATTTGGGAGAGAAGTACTTGGGCACTCCGTGTGCCCTTGCCATTGCATTTGGTGCATAGGTTTGAGTTCTCCACGGTGATACGTGGAAGTGAAGTTTGAGAAGCTTATTACTCTTGGGTGTTTGAGCACCCTACAGCTTGTTCCTATTGGGTGCCTTGGCGCCCTAGACGGTTGGTGGTGCCTCGGAGCTCAATCATTGTGGTGTAATGCTCTGGGCAAGCGTCGGGGTCTCCAATTAGGTTGTGAAGATTGCCCCGAGCAATTTGTACGGGTACCGGTGACCGCCCCCAAGGGTTGCCAAAGTGTACGGGTACCGGTGACCACCCCCAAGGGTTGCCATTTGTACGGGTTCGGTGACCGTCCTCAAGGGTCCCTTAGTGGAATCACGGCATCTTGCATTGTGCCTAGTGGCTTCTTGGGGAGCATTGTGCCTCCACACCGCTCCAAACGGAGATTAGCATCCGCAAGGGTGTGAACTTCGGGATACATCATCGTCTCCACGTGCCTCGGTTATTGCTACTTCTTGAGCTTGCGTTGGTTTTCCCTTGAAGAGGAAAGGGTGATGCAGCAGAGTAGATAAGTATTTCCCTCAGTTGTTGAGAACCAAGGTATCAATCCAGTAGGAGACACAAGCAAGTCACCAATAGATGCACCTACACAAATAATCAAACACTTGCACCCAACGCTATAAAGGGGTTGTCAATCCCTTCACGGTTACTTGCAAGGATGAGATCCAATAGAGATAGATGGGAAAGAATACTAAAACAAAAAGTAAAATGGTAAATAGATCTGAAAATATAATATGAAAAATAGACCGGGGGGCCATAGGTTTCACTAGAGGCTTCTCTCTTGAAGGCAAATAATACGGTGGGTGAACAAATTACTGTCGAGCATTTGATAGAAAAGCGCATAGTTATGACGATATCCAAGGCAATGATTATGCACATAGGCATCACGTCGGTGTCAAGTAGACCGAAATGATTCTGCATCTACTACTATTACTCCACACATCGACCGACTCTTGCCTGCATCTAGAGCATTAAGTTCATGAAGAACAGAGTAACGCATTAGGTAAGATGACATGATGTAGAGGGATAAACTCAAGCAATATGATGAAAACCCCATCTTTTTATCCTTGATGGCAACAATACAAATACGTGCCTCGCTACCCCTACTTTGTCACTGGGTGAGGACACCGCAAGATTGAACCCAAAACCAAGCACTTCTCCCATTGCAAGAATTACCAATCTAGTTGGCCAAACCAAACCAATAACTCGAAGAGACTTTCAAAGATATGAAATCATGCATATAAGAATTCAGAAAAGACTCAAATAATATTCATATATAATCTGATCATAAACCCACAATTCATCGGATCTCGACAAACACACCGCAAAAGAGTATTACATCGGATAGATCTCCATGAAGATCATGGAGAACATGGTATTGAAGATCATAGAAAGAGAAGAAGCCATCTAGCTACTAGCTATGGACCCGAAGGTCTGTGGTGGACTACTCACGCGTCATCGGAGGGGCAATGGTGTTGATGTAGATGCCCTCCGTGATCGAATCCCCCTCCGGCAGATTACTGGAAAAGGCTCGAAGATGGGATCTCACGGGAACAGAGGGTTCCAGCAGCGGAAAAGTATTTTTCGTGGCTTGTTTTGGTATTGGGGGAATATTTGGGAATTTATAGGCCGAAGAATAGGGTTAGGAGGTCTGCCGTGGGGCCACAAGCCAGGGGGCGCCCCCCCCAGGGCGCGCCCTGCAGGCTTGTGACTCCACGGCAGGTCTCCTGCCTTCGTCTCCAAGTCTGGTAGGTTTCTTCTGGTCCAAGAAAAATCATTCCGAAGATTTTATTCCATTTGGACTCCGTTTAATATTCCTTATCTGCAATACTCAAAAACAAGGAAAAAACAAAAACTGGCACTAGGCACTAGATTAATAGGTTAGTCCCAAAAATTATTTAAAATAGCATACTAATGCATATAAAACATCCAAAACAGATAATATAATAGCATGGAACAATCAAAAATTATAGATACATTGGAGATGTATCAGTTATCTCTTACCCGAGCCCTTTACTTGTGCACTTTACTTTGTGATAGCCATATTGTTTCTTGTTATATATCTTGCTATCACTTAGTTGTTTATCTTGCTTAGCATAAGTTGTTGGTGCACATAGGTGAGCCTAGTTGTTTTAGGTTTTGTGCTTGACATATTAAACGTTAGTTTTATTCCGCATTTGTTCAAGCCTAAACCGTAATTATTTTAAAGCGCCTATTCACCCCCCCCCCTCTAGGCGACATCCACGTCCTTTCAATTGGTATCAGAGCTAGGTCTCTCTTTATTAGGTTTAACCACCTAGAGAGTAAGGATGTCAACTAGGGGATTAGGATTCTCTGACACTCTTAGTTTCGATGGCACAAATTTTGATGTTTGCGTAATTCGCATGCTTAATCTCTTTAGGGTCATGGACCCAAATTTAGAGCGAATTGTAGATATGGGTTTTTCTCCTCCAAAGGATCCTCAACACATATCTTTAGAGGATGAGAAAAACTCTTATCTCAATGCTCAAGCTTCTAATGTGCTTTTTGATGCTTTGAGCAATGTAGTTATATTTCAACTCATGCCGTTCCGGGATGCTCATGAGTTGTGGACAAAGCTTCAAGATAAATATGGTATGTCCAAGATTAGTAGGGATGATTGTTCTCCCTCCACCTCCGGTCGTGTTGTCTTCTCAACTTCATCTACTTCACCTACATGCGGATTCCCACAAGGTAGCGATATGGTGAGTAGTGGTGATCATTGTAATGATGATAGTGGGCTAATTGTTGATGATACTTCATCACTATCTTATTGCAATGCTTCATCTTTGGACTTTAACACTTCGAGCACTCTAAATGTTTCACATGCTTGTGTTGATAGTCCTTTCATATCATGTCGAAATTGCTTGACTAAATCTCATGATGATATGCTTGTCATGTCTTGTTGTCGTGATAAAAATGCATCGCTTTCCTCGAGTTGGTATGCTAACAATGTAGAGGAAACCAAACACTCCACGGAACAAGATGTGGTCTTGAGTGGTGCTTCAAGGGATCCTACATCATCATCTATTATTTCTCACTTTTGCCTTATGGCTAAGGCTTCAAAGGTATCGCCTACTTTGAATCCCAATATATCTCATGATGATGATGTTGATGAGGATGAGGATAATGATGAAAAGAGTTATAATATTGTGTCCTTAAAAATTAAGGGAGAAATGGTTTTTAAAGCTCTTCATAAGAATAAAATTGCTCATTCCAACTTCATGGAAATCATGTCTATTGCCATTGAGGGCAAGCAATATATTGAGGAGTTGGAAGCTCATCTCGAGGAACATGAGGCCACCATTGATAAAATGTAAGGTCATGAGCGTGATTACGCTAATGAGATCGCGGAGCTATCTCAAGCTCTTGAAAATGAGCAAACCACCAAGGATTCTCTTGAGGAGACCTTTGCTCTAGAATTATCTAGATTAAAGGAATCCTAGGATAGAGCTCTCGAGGTGGCTAATGATTTTAGAACTAAAAATGATAAGCTTGAAGTTGCACATGCTAAACTCCTTGAGGACTTTGAGCACCTCGAAAATGTCTCAAGGGTCATTAAGAGTTCGCTCATTGAACTCACTGAGTCTCATGCTCAACTTGAAGCTTCATATGCTAAAGAGCTTGCCAAGTTGCCTTCTCCTCTTGTTGTTAATGATGATGCTGGTGCTACTAACTCTATTCCTTGTGAAGCATCCATTTTGAAGGAGAATGTTGAGCTAAGGGCTCAACTTGAGTTGCTATCTAGCAATTATGGGAAATTCGAAAAAAGTCATGAAAAGCTCTCGAGCTCTCATGGTGATCTTCTAGTATCCCATAATGTGCTAAAAATAGCTCATGAGGCTAGTACTACTAAGGTAACATCTAGTGAGCCTCATGTGCACATTAGCACTACATCTAGTAGAAATGCTTTATTGCCATGTACTAGTCCTCGTAGTTCATCTACTCATAATGTTGCTACATCTTGCGATGAATTACTTTCCTTGCCTTGTTGCTCTAATGATGAAGCTTATAAGTCCTCTAGTGCTTGTGTTCAAACTATCCATGTAGAGGAAATGAATGAGCTCAAGGCCCAAGTCACTTCTTTGAAGAATGACTTGGAAAAGAGTCATGAAGGGAAGTCCACACTCAACAATATCTTGAGTGTGCAAAATTCCCCAAATGACAAAGGTGGACTTGGATTCAACTCCAATAAGAAGAAGAAGTCCAAGAGCAAGAACAAGAAGGGCCAAGAACAAGTCAAGAACACGGCCAAGATTGTTTGCTTCAAGTGCAAAATAGAAGGGCACCATGTTAGATCTTGCCCATTGAAGAAGAATCCCCATAGTAACAAGCAACAAGGGAAGCGGCCACAAGTTCAATCTCATGCTCAACCTCAAGTTGAAGAAAGGCCTCTTCCCAAGAAGACCCAAGTCAACGCTCCTCAAGTTGAGAAATCAATTGAGAAGAAAGTAAAGGGTAGATGTTGCTACTTATGTCGTGAAAAGGGTCACTTTTCTTCTTCATGCACTAATGGTAAAGTATCCAACCCAATTATCATTGATGACATCTATTCTTTTGGGAAGGATAAGGTTGGCAATGTGTTTGCCAAGTTTGTTGGTACTCAAAGTGGTGTCAAGAAAAGAACCATTTGGGTAGCCAAGCCTATTGTGACTAACCTCTTAGGACCCAACTTGGTTGGGGACCGACAAGCTCAAACATGATCAATAGGTATTGTTGGAGGGCATTGGAGACTTGGCTACATTATGAAGAATTAAGGGATCTTCATCATTCATATTATCTCAAGCCAAGTCATTTGGATTATCGAGTTTCTATCCTATATACAATGTCCTCCTTGCGGTAACTTGTACTTAAATTGTTTACATTGATAGTTACTTGCCCCTTTGCATGTTGTGGTTTTGTACCTTGCATGTGTTTGTATATGGTGTGCCTCCGGCTTGCTTATCTTGAGTAATCAAGTATGAGTATGTTGGTTTGCACATAATGTACGTGTGCGTATTGTGTTGAGCCTTTTTGCATCTTGTCTTATCTTAGTTGGCTCTCTTGAGAGATTAATGGATTATCCCATTTTGGGGGAGTGATGTGCTTTGTGCACTTCACAATCCTAAAAATGTGTGTACATGAGGAATACCACTTAGTATTGATATTACAAGATTATCTAGCTTCTATGTGGTATGTCTTCTCATGAGAAATTCAAATTCTAAACGGTCCATTAATTATCTCTTGTTGGATTTCATTTGCCACTTGTTAATTTTGTGGGTTATCACATTATGGGGGAGTAATATGCTATGTGCATATTACAAGCCTAGAAAATGTGTACATTTGAGGTATTGCCACTTAGAATTGATATTGTAAATTATCTTGTCCCTAAGTGGCATGTTAGCTCTACAAGTGTCATTTGCTTATATTTTAGGTGTGAAGATGATGTTGGATATCTTGGAAATCTACCAATGGGAATTCTCCCAAAATACTTCTTGTCCTTTGACAATTGGTATTCGTTTATGTGGTAGAAATTGCTAATCATCTTCATAGGATTTTGTTTATCCGTTTGTCTTCCTTGCCTCTTGTGGATCTTTTTGAGCATGTCTAGTGTTTCTATAGATATAGGGAAAGTGATGATCCCATCGTGTGCATTTTGTATTCAAATGCAAATTCTATATAGTGCACATCTCTTGAAGGAGCCATCCTATTTTCTTTAGAACACTCTCTTTATGCGTTTATCATAAAATCGTATGATACTCATCAAGTGTGTGTTGGTGGGAGGCAAGCCTTTTCTTTATGGTGCTTTGTGCCATCATGAATTGCCGAGGGTTTGGTTTGTTTGGAACCTAGCTCTCTCTTGGGAACTTGATACCTCTTGTTTTCCTTCAATTGGTATCTTGTTTCCTTCTATTTGGCATGTGTCAATGGATATCTCATTACTTAATGTATCTTTTAATTGGTATCCTTCAAGTGATATTTTTTGGTTTGATATCTTATTTTCACTTGATACCTTGTCTTTTGGTATCTTATCAACTATGTGTTGATTTGATTCTAGAAAGCCTTGAGCATGCATATTTACTACATGTACTTTCTTTAGCATGTTTTATTTCTTTGGCCCAATATATAGGGGAAACTCCACTATGTCACAAATTGGTTAAAGTATGCATGAAATTCAAGTTCATATCTATATGCACATAGTTATGTGGAGTTTGTCCTATGTATTGTTAGTCCACTAACTCTTTGGTCCCAGTGAGTTTGGGTACCATTTTGTTTTGTGTTGTTGTTCTAGGAACAATTGGATATGCATTGGATGCTCGGCTCACTTACAAGGAAGGTGTTGACACCAAGTGCTTATTAGAGCCATGCTAGGATGATCCATGAGCCATTATCTACTACATCAATCCAATGATATCTCGGTAACAAGTATCTACTTCATGCATACATTACTTGCATTCAACCTTTGTAGGTTGCATCATGGCATGAAGTTCTTGATTCATTCTTGTGGTACCTGTTTCCTTTCTCAAAGCATTCCAACGATGATCTCTTGTTGCTAGTTGTGATGTCTTTGATGTTCGTATGCTGGGAGTTCATTTATGTACAATAAGAAAATATTAGGCCATGTGCTATGCTTTCAAGCAAAGATCTTATTGGTATACTTATGACTTCCTTTTGGATATCTTGTTCCTTCCTTCTTATAACTATTTCGTATGTACATCATACTTTGTGGATATATCATCATGATTGTCCTCTACCTAGAATCTTATACACATGAGAGAAGTTACATCTCTAGCTGATATCCTCTATTCTTTCACGTCCACCATTGCATTCCCATTTTATTTCCATGGTGGTTTCGTGAAAGAATTTGTCTTGAGTGCGGATCTTATATCCTTGCATCTTGATGCACTCTTTGGTGGTGAAGATTATTTTCCTCATGCTTGTCTTCACGAGGGTTTTGCCATTTCGATTGGTATCCCTCCTCTTGACAAGGATAGCATTTCCTATCTTCACCAGGGGTTGTCACAAGCTTTGGTTTCTAATTTTCTTATTAGTAAGCTTGTGGACCCATTTGCCAATGGTTTGTGTATGTGGGAAGGATATGGCTTGCACTTTGTGTCTCATTTCTTCAAGACTATGTTGATGCTTAATGCTCATCCTTATACTAGTCTTCTCAAAGTGCTTTGCCATGACTCACACACATCATTTTGGTTGAGCCTATTCTTAAATTGCCTCTTTTACAGGTTGCTCAACCATATGTTTGGTGCAAGTGATATTCTTATTGTCTTATCTACTTGCTTGCACTTATTGTGTGTTTCTATTGATTTTGGGGGAGTGATGATCCTATTTTGTGCTCTTGTATCCAAATACAAAAATTCTTAATAGTGTACAAATCATGGGGAGCTTCTCTAGTTTCTTTAGGACACTCTTTTGCCCATATCATCATATCTTTTATTAATGTGGCTCGTTGGATCATGTGATTGTTTGGTCCAATTGGTATCTTTTGATTGCTTGCTTCTCTTTTGTATGTCTTTGTGCCATACGATCCTTTTTGCAATCTTTGGATCCTCAATATAGTTTGTTTTCCTCCAACTACTTATAATTGGATATGTGTATTTCATTGCACTCATATTTAGAGAAATACACACTTTTTGGAGGAGCACCTATTATATTGGCTTTCTATGTTTTTCGTCCATTTTGGCAATCATTGCCAATGGGGGAGAAGTTTAGAGAGTTTAGTTTGGAAAGTTTAGAGAGTTTTGCTTTTATTGGCTTAAGCATTTGCATCTCATACCCATGCATTATTGCTTTGCATGTGTGTGCTTGGTTGTGCTTATTTCCTTATATAAACTCTCTTGAAAGTGATTGTCATCAATTACCAAAATGGGGGAGATTGTTAGAACATATTTCTCCATATGTGGTTTTGGTAATTGTTGACAATCCCTATGGACTAATGGTTGCCTTGAGTTATATTCGAAGGATTTGTCCATAGGCACTTCTTGAAGTACATGTGTTGATTTCAAGGAGTTTATATGGTGACCAAGGTGGTATGTAAGGTTTTATCCGATGATTGGTCATGTGAGAGTTGATCTCATTGCAAGCATGTCTTGAAGAAGAAGATTGTGTGAACATTCATGTTTACCTTCAAGACATCATCTTTGTGAAGAGAGAAGAGAAGACACAAGGTTGATCAAGATTAAGGCAAAGAATGATTCAAGTTGATCAACACACAAAGCGTAGAAGAAGTACCAAGTGGGATCAAGTGATCCCATGGTATGGTAAGCATTGTCCATTGCGCTTTGTGTACTAACCCATGGTGTACGTGAGAGTTCGTTGTGGGGTTAGGTATATTTCCATGGGCTTGCGTCAAGAGGAAGATCTCATACAACCCATGGAGGATGACATCAAGTGGTGATCGTCATCAAGGTTGCGGTGTGCAAGTTCAAGTGAAGCATCACGGAGAGATCACGCTTGAAGCTTGGCATCCATTGTGGTGACAATGGACTTGTGAAGATGTGCCAAAGAGTGGCTCACCCATAGTGGAGTATGGGGGAGCAATCAACTAGTCTTCATCGAGCCAACGCAATCAAGAAAGGTGGTCCATCTTGAGAAGGACAAGATCGTCATCATCTAGCTCAAGTGGACTATGCGCAAGGAAAATGTTTGACCTTGATAGGGTTTTCTAGTTTACCGGTCTCATGGTGGTAGTTGGGAGACCGGGTTATAGGATCGATAGCCATACTATCAAGGGGGGCTCTCAAGTGAGTAGCTTGATCGTATCGTTCGTTGAGAGCTCAAACCATAGCATTCTTGGCATCATCATATTTCTTGGTTCTTGGTTGGATTTTCTCTTTGTGGGTTCTTGAGCTTATGGTCAGCTTCCTGACAAGCTCAAGTTCATCGAAAATGGAGTCCATATGCATCTTCTACGATGTTTTCAATGCTGGAGTTTTTGCCGGTTCTTCATTCATAGAGGTGTTTCACATCTCTATACCATTGGCATTTTCATACTGCCTCTTCTTAGGATATCCAACAAGCTTGTGTTTTCTCAATTCGGAGCTCGTATGCGAAAGTTATGGCAGTTTTAGTGCCAGAGTTGTTTTTCTCTGAACAGGCGGTAGTACCGCTCGGTACCATGGTAGTACCGCTTCGGCGGTACTTCCGCTATGTACTACCGCTGCTACTTCCGCTTATATATTGTTCTCTGGTTAGGGTGGTTTTTTGGACGGTAGTAGTGGGCGGTAGTAGGGTGGTAGTACCGCCCGCGCTGAACTACCGCTCTCTAGTACCGCTTCTACTACCGCTTATTTCTGGGGTCTGGCATCTTACTGTATCCCAGCAGAAGTACCGCTGGGTAGGGCGGTAGTACCGCTCCGGCGGCACTACCGCCTCGAGGTTTTCTGCCGTTTTGCACGTTTTCCCTAAAACTACCGCGCGGGCGGTAGTACTGCTCAGCCGAGCGGTAGTACTGCTTGTGCACGACCTGTGCACATAACGGTTGGATTTGGGGAGGCCTATAAAGGGGGGTCTTCTTCCCCATTGCTCCCTAACTCTTGAGCTCGTGTTCTTCCCCCATTTTCGACCTTCTTCGAGCCTTCTAACTCTCAATCCCTCCAATAATTCTTGCTAGTTCTTGAGGGAAAAGAGAGAGGAGATCTAGATCCACATTTCCACCAATCACTTTCTCCTCTATGTGAGGGGAACCCTTGGATCTATAGTTTGGAGTTCTTCGTGTTCTTCTTCATTCTTTCTCTCATTTCCTCCATAGCAATTGTTGTTGTGGTGGGATTTCGGAGAGAAGGACTTGGGCACTCCGTGTGCCCTTGCCATTGCATTTGGTGCATAGGTTTGAGTTCTCCACGGTGATACGTGGAAGTGAAGTTTGAGAAGCTTATTACTCTTGGGTGTTTGAGCACCCTACAGCTTGTTCCTATTGGGTGCCTTGGCGCCCTAGACGGTTGGTGGTGCCTCGGAGCTCAATCATTGTGGTGTAAAGCTCCGGGCAAGCATCGGGGTCTCCAATTAGGTTGTGGAGATTGCCCCGAGGAATTTGTACGGGTACCGGTGACCGCCCCCAAGGGTTGCCAAAGTGTACGGGTACCGGTGACCGCCCCCAAGGGTTGCCATTTGTACGGGTTCGGTGACCGTCCTCAAGGGTCCCTTAGTGGAATCACGGAATCTTGCATTGTGCGAGGGCGTGAGGAGATTATGGTGGCCCTAGTGGCTTCTTGGGGAGCATTGTGCCTACACACCGCTCCGAACGGAGATTAGCATCCGCAAGGGTGTGAACTTCGGGATACATCATCGTCTCCACGTGCCTCGGTTATCTCTTACCCGAGCGCTTTACTTGTGCACTTTACTTTGTGATAGCCGTATTGTTTCTTGTTATATATCTTGCTATCACTTAGTTGTTTATCTTGCTTAGCATACGTTGTTGGTGCACATAGGTGAGCCTAGTTGTTTTAGGTTTTGTGCTTGACATATTAAATGTTAGTTTTATTCCGCATTTGTTCAAGCCTAAAACGTAATTATTTTAAAGCGCCTATTCACCCCCCCCCTCTAGGCGACATCCACGTCCTTTCACAGTTGCTTCTAGGAGTACTAGTAAGGTACACATCAATAACACGTATATCAAATATACTTTTGTTGACGTTGCCAGCCTTCTTATCTGCCAAGTATCTGGGGCAGTTCCGCTACCATTGACCGTTCCCCTTATTATACAAGCACTTAGTCTCGGGTTTGGGTTCAACCTTGGGTTTCTTCACTGGAGCGGCAACTGGCTTGCCATTCATAAAGTTTCCCTTCTTGCCCTTGCCCTTCTCGAAACTAGTGGTTTTACTAACCATCAACACTTGATGCTCCTTCTTGATTTCTACCTTCGCGGTGTCAAACATCACGAATATCTCAGGGATCATCTTCTCCATCCCTAGCATGTTATAGTTCATCACGAAGCTCCAGTAGCTTGGTGGCAGTGACTTGGAGAACTATGGCAATCACTATCTTATCTGGAAGATCAACTCCCACTTGATTCAAGCGATTGTAGCACCCAAACAATCTGAGCACATGCTCACCGATTGAGCTATTCTCCTTCATCTTGCAGGCAAAGAATTTTGTAGGAGGTCTCATACCTCTCAACACGGGCACGAGCCTGAAATCCCAATTTCAGCTCTTGGAACATCTCATATTATCCGTGATGTTCAAAACGTCTTTGGAGCCTCAACTCTAAGTTGTAAAACATGACGCACTGAACTATCAAGTAGTCATCAAAAACGTGCCTGTCTGATATTCTCAACACCCACAGACAACGCTTGAGGGGTGGTGTACCAAGCGGCGCATCAAGGTAATAAGCCTTCTGTGCAGCAACTGAGGACAATCCTCAGATCACGGACCTAGTCCGCATAATTGCTACTATCATCTTTCAACTTTAGTTTTTTCTCTAGGAACGTATCAAAATATAGGGGAGTTACAGCGTGAGCTATCGATCTACAACATAAACTGCAAAGATATTTTGACTATGTTCATGACAATGAGTTCAACTAATCACATTAGTAAAGAACTCCCACTTAAATTGACATCCCTCTAGTCATCCAAGTGATACATGATCCAAATTCACCAACCCAAGTCCGATCATCACGTGAGATGAGGTGGTTTCAATGGTGAACATTTCCATGTTGATCATATCTACTATATGACTCATGTTCGACCTTTCGGTCTCTTGTGTTCCGAGGCCATGTCTGTACATGCTAGGCTCGTCAAGTTTAACCCGAGTGTTCCGCATGTGCAAAACTGGCTTGCACCCATTGTATGCGAACGTAGAGTCTATCACACCCAATCATCACGTGGTGCTTCCAAACGACGAACTTTCGCAATGGTGCACATTCGGGGAGAACACATTTTTATCTTGAAATTTTAGTGAGGGATCACCTTATAATGCTACCGTCGTCCTAAGCAAAATAAGATACATAAAAGGATTAATATCACATGCAAATCATAAGTGACATGATATGGCCATGAACTTGTGCTTGTGATCTACATCTCCAAAGCATCGGCATGATCTCCATCGTCACTGGCATGACACCATGATCTCCATCATCATGATCTCCATCATCGTGTTGCCATCGTGGTTATCGCGCCAACCATGCTTCTACTACTATTGCAACTGCTTAGCGATAAAGTAAAGCATTACATAGCACTTAATGATTGACACGTAGGTCATACAATAATTAAAGACAACCCTATGGCTCCTGCCGGTTGCCGTATGCATCGACATGCAAGTCGATATTAACTATTACAAAACATGATCATCTCATACATCAAATATATATCATTATGTCTTTGGCCATATCATATCACAACATACCCTGCAAAAACAAGTTAGACGCCCTCTAATTTGTTGTTGCATGTTTTACGTGGCTGCTATGGGTATCTAGCAAGAACGATTCTTACCTACGCAAAACCACAACGGTGATATACAAGTTGCTATTTCATCTTCTACAAGGACCGCCTTTGTCGAATCCGATTCAACTAAAGTGGGAGAGACAGACACCCGCACCACACCACAACATGGATATAATGACATGTAATCTGCCGGGAGAACACACTTAAGGGGGCAGATAGAACTACCACAAGAACGGCTGTCGGGGATTACTTGTCCCGACAGATAAACTTGTCCCGACAGTTTTTCTGCCACGTCAATAGTATTTTCCGGCACTTCTATTTCTCTCGGAAGATAGGTCATGGGATAGGAATTGCAGTTACCGGCAGTTTTACTGCCTGCAGAAACATGTTTACCCGGCAGGTAACATGCCATCACATTTTGTTTCACTAAACTAGGGAACAAATCCATGATTTTTTTGCAAGGAAAACTCTCTGATTTAATACACACTTCAATCAAAGTTATATAGAGGCCTCATCAAAAACTTTATACTTCATTCAGTAAACATAACAGACCAAATACATATGTTTAGATACATGCATGATATAAGTTGTCCAGCAAAATGAAAAGTATATATATCCACACAACCAAAATGAGCATACAGTGGCTGATGTGCCAAAACAACCATCAAAATGAGTTGAGTTAAACTTGCTAATGTCTACAGCTTCAGCAAACAAGGCCTATTACATTATCAACCCACCAACTTTGTAGGCCTTCCAAACCTCCAGCAGCTTGTATATCTTCCAAACCTCCATCAACTTGTGTATTTTGATAAACCTACAGCAAATCGAAAACCCAAAATGGTGCTGGGGCAAAAAGTAGAGGAGGCAGCACTGCCCGGGGAGCAGAGGAGCTAACTTCTATCCCTTTCCAAGAGGATCGGCTGCAGCATACCCTACCACACAACACACCACGTCTCGGCAGTTCAAGAGAGATCCAGAGAAGATCATGCCATGTTTTTTGCTCAAACACACATATAAATGCATGTCATTTTGCATCAAAATAAAGCCAAGAAGATTTTAGATTACATACCACAAAGGCGGCAACAACCGAATAAGAGAACATAATCGAAAAGGCTTAACTGATGAAAATTGCCAATTCAAGATTTTGTTAGGAGAAGAATTTTGCAAAAGTTCAAACATTCCAAACTGGTCAGACTAGGGTGGTTATCTTGCTCCCAATATTTATCTTTGACATAAGATCTCGAGATTTACAATTTAATATAGGTTGGCTAAATAATGATTCATATGCCGATTAACTACTTCATACTCTCAGCTCCCCATTGAAATTGTTTATTCTTATTCATGGTTGAAGAAAATGAAGTCTTGGACCAATTGAGGCAATAGCTAGTTGCACAACATATCATGCTAAGTCCCCACAATTGAGATTCAGATATGGTTCTAAAAGCTGCTGTTTATGATTGTTACATTCAGGTCATTCTCTTGTGAACATAAATCAGAACTTCAATTATTTCATCCATGTGCAAGAGCTAAACAGTAAACAGAGCATGAAACAATGTACCACCGCGTGTGTACAGCTGTGAAAGCAGATGCAACAATGTTCCTGCCAAAATTCGGAAGCTCTAAAATGATCTGTAGGTACAAAGGCTAGTAATCACTATCGGAGTTCATCAAGAAGAGTACATCAAAACATTGAAAATATATTAATAAACAGTGAGCTATAATTATCACCGACTAACATGTTCTTGAAGATGGTTCTAATGGCCAAACTGGAGTACATGCAGATATACACGTTTGTTTGACTTTTGGTTAATTAGACTTACAATTACATTATCTGCTGGCTCAATATCTTGAGGCATGCTAGAAAATTAAGTAGCATGGAGCCAACATCTCTAGGCATGCATACAGAATCAACTAGCATTTAAATAATGGCATTCATGAATAATTAACTAGCAGGCAGTCAATATCTCTAGGCATGAACAAAGAATACTTTCTTTTAATAAACATGGCAAAGGCCACCACCGAAGAGCTACATAATGCATTAATCACTTACACAAGATAATGAACATTTCAAGACCTTAGCTCTTTTTACTTTCATCACGCCCCATGCCATTGCATCCTCTAAGTTGTCGTCCATGTCACTTAACTTTGTCAACCTTTTTTCCGAAATTATGCACCTTCACACAAGAACCCGATTAAGAAAACTGCAGATGAATATCACTGATACTGATCGTTGCAAAGATAAGAAGTACATAAAGCACAAAAAGATAGGAGCCGATGGTTGTAGCTCAGGCATAATTCAGACTTGCTGTCCTATAGCTTCTGGACACTGTATATGGATCAGATATGCAAAACTCTATCAGTTCAATTGTTTTTATTTTCAATCAATAGCATTTGAGAACGAAATCCTGCAATGATCCTGTGTATCTCTGACAACAAACATAAATTCTCTCTGTAATATAAGATATTACAATAACTTTCAGTCTGGTTCTCACTATTAGTGCAAAAACTTAAAATGTCAAGTGCATAACATGCTCAGGAAAGAAAGAGGATCCAATTGCGGTTTATATTATATCCTCAAATACTTCAGGTGAACTGAAGAAAGAAGACATTTTGAGTACTCAAAAGACAAGTTATATCTAGGACAGAAAATAAGTAGTATAGGAGTATCTTTTCTACACCTAATGCAGTTGTATCTATATATACATAAGTTAATCATTATCCTTGGTGACAGTAGAGTAATCAGATTTAACCAACCCCTCTGGAAATTGATGGTTGGTGGACACGCTCCAAACCAAACCGACATCACAAGAAAGAATTAAAGAATAAAGAAAATGCATATCGCCTGAACATGAGCTCAAACCAGAGGACGAGCCACCACAGCATAGTGCATCAGGCTCAAACAAGAGCTCCACCACCGATATCCACCTCTGTAATCTTGTTGCTCCTCAGATCCATTCACATCCTCTCCACTGCATGCGGGGTGCCTCTATCAGAGAGGGGATGAAGCGATGGTGCAACGACCGCACCAGGCCGGACAGATCGAGGCTGGAGGTTAGCAAAGAAAGGTATGAGTAGTTCGGAAGAATAAAAAGGACTGAAATTAGCAAAGAAATTTCACCTATCAAATGGTCTCGGTTGGGGCAAGGAAGTAGAGGAGGAAGCGCTGCCCAGAGAGAGGTTGTTAGCAGGCAGATCTGCTCGCGGGAGGGAACAGACGCTCCGCTGCTTGGGGGGAGAGGACGTAGAGGAGGCGTCCCCTCGCTCGGTGCTCGGAAGCTTGTGGAAAGGAGGCCTGCTCGTGCGGGGGGGGGGGAGCGGAGGAGGGGGGTTCGCCGGTGGAGTGGCTCGGCGACGGGTCCGGTCGGCACCGGTGGGCGGTGGCGATCCCTGACAGTTGGGTGTTTGGTGGCGCTGTTGTGAGGTGGTTAGTGCGACACCGGCAGTGGTCGGCGGCGGTGGGGTGGTTGGGAGGCAGCGACGAGGCTGCGGTGGTGGGTGCGGTCGGCGGTGGTGAGGTAGTTAGTGGCGGCGGTGGTGGCGGGGTGCAGTCTGGCGGGGTGTCACTGTTGGGAACATTGCATGGGAAACAAAAAAATTCCTACGCTTCACCCTTGTAGATCGCTAAGCGGGAAGCGTTAAGAAACGCGGTTGATGTAGTCGAACGTCTTCGCGATCCAAATCGCAAGCCGTCCCGCGATTCAATCACGATCTAGCACTGAACGGACGGCATCTCCGCGTTCAGCACACGTACAGCCCGATGATGATCTCCGCCTCCTTGATCCAGGCAAGCAAGGGCGGAGAGGTAGATGAGTTCTCCGGCAGCACAACGACGTGGTGGTGGTGGTGGTGGTGCTATCTCGGCAGGGCTACGCCTAGCACTACCGAAACCGCGAAAGGAGGAGAAAACGATCTAGGGAGAGAGAGGGGCGCCAAGGGCTTCGTGTGTCCTCTTGGGGCGCCCCCTCCCCTCTATATATAGGTGGAGGGGCGTGGAGATCAGCCCCTCCAAGCCCTAGGGCGCAGCCAAGGAGGAGGAGTTGGACTCCTAGTCCAATTCCCTCCCTTTCCAAAAACAGGTGGACTTTCCACCTCTCAAAAGCCACATGGGCCTTGAGGGACTTGTGCGCCTGGCCCAAAAAGGCCAGGGCGCCTCCCGTCAGCCCATACAAACCCTTGGGACGTGGTGGAACCCTTGGTGGACTTCCAGACTCCTTCGGAAGTTTTCGGAACCTTATAGAAAGCTTCCCGGTACAATTCCGGAAAACCCCGAAACTTTTCCGGTAGCCAAAATCTGACTTCCCATATATAAATCTTTACCTCCGGACCATTCCGGAACTCCTCGTGACGTCCGGGATCTCATCTGGGACTCCGAATAATCTTCGGTCACCAACATATATAACTCAGCAATACCAAATCGTCACCGAACGTTAAGTGTGCAGACCCTGCGGGTTCGAGAACTATGTAGACATGACCTAGACACCTCTACGATCAATAAACAATAGCGGGACCTGGATGCCCATATTGGTTCCTACATATTCTAGGAAGATCTTTATCGGTTTAACCTCTATGTCAAGGATTCAGTTAATCCCGTACGTTGTTCCTTTTGTTCATCGGTATCTTATTTGCTCGAGATTCGATCGTTGGTATCTCCATACCTAGTTCAATCCCGTTACTGGCAAGTCTCTTTACTCGTTCCGTAATACAAGATCCCGTGGCTAACTCTTTAATCACTTTGCTTGCAAGCTCATTGTGATGTATATGTTGGTGACCGAGTGGCTAACTCTTTATAGTCACCCAGTTACGTTGCGACGTTTGATACACACGCATGATCTCATGGTCATAGTGTTGGAAATATGCCCTAGAGGCAATAATAAATTAGTTATTATTATATTTCCTTGTTCATGATAATCGTTTATTATCCATGCTATAATTGTATTGATTGGAAACTCAAATACATGTGTGGGTACATAGACAACACTGTGTCCCTAGTAAGCCTCTAGTTGACTAGCTCGTTGATCAAAAGGATGGTGAAGGTTTCCTAGCCATAGACATGAGATGTCATTTGATAACGGGATCACATCATTAGGAGAATGATGTGATGGACAAGACCCAAACTATAAACGTAGCATATGATCGTGTCAGTTTATTGCTATTGTTTTCTGCATGTCAAGTATCTGTTCCTATGACCATGAGATCATGCAACTCACTGACACCAGAGGAATACCTTGTGTGTATCAAACGTCGCAACGTAACTGGGTGACTATAAAGATGCTCTACAGGTATCTCCGAGGGTGTCTGTTGGGTTGGCATGGATCAAGACTGGGATTTGTTACTCCGTGTGACGGAGAGGTATCTCAGGGCCCACTCGGTAATACAACATCACAATGAGCCTTGCAAGCAAAGTGACTAAAGAGTTAGCCACAGGATCTTGTATTACGGAACGAGTAAAGAGACTTGCCGGTAACGAGATTGAACTAGGTATAGAGATACCGACGATCGAATCTCGGGCAAGTAACATACCGAAGAACAAAGGGAACAGCATACGGGATTAACTGAATCCTTGACATAGAGGTTCAAACGATAAAGATCTTCGTAGAATATGTAGGAGCCAATATGGGCATCCAGGTCCCGCTATTGGTTATTGACCGTAGAGGTGTCTCGGTCATGTCTACATAGTTCTCGAACCCGCAGGGTCTACACACTTAACGTTTGGTGACGATTAGTATAGTTGAGTTATTTTGTTGGTGACCGAAGGTTGTTCGGAGTCCCGGATAAGATCCCGGACATGACGAGGATCTCCGGAATAGTCCGGAGGCAAAGATTGATATATGTGATAATAGTGTTTTGGTTTCCGGAAGGGTTCCGGAATTCACCGGAAGGGGTTCCGGATGTTTACCGAAGTGTTCGGGTGCAGCAACACTTTATATGGGCCAAAGGGATAAAGCCCACGAGGTATTGGAAAGTGCAAAAGGAAGTTTTGCTACTTCCTTAAGCTGGTAAGGCAGTACTACCGCTACTTTAGCAGCGGTACTACCGCTTAAGCTAGTCAAGCGGTACTACCGCTACTGTATCAGCGGTACTACCGCTGAAGCTGGTCAAGCGGTACTACCGCTACTGTATCAGCGGTACTACCGCTTGTGCGCGGTATTGCAGGGATCCGAGTTGGACTCTTTCCCTGCGGGCCAAACCGACCTTGTGCGGGCAAAACCGACCTGGAGGAGGCTTTTACTCCAAGTTTAGACCCCAAGGCTCAACATATAAATAGAGGGGCAGGGCTAGCACACGGGACACATTAGATTGCCCCAAGCCGTGTGTCGGCAACCTCTAGTTCCTCCTACGTCATAATTTCAGTAGTGCTTAGGCGAAGCCCTGCTGAAATAGTTCTTCATCAACATCACCACGCCGTCGTGCTGCTGGAACTCTTCTTCTTCTCCGCTCCCTCTTGCTGGATCAAGAAGGCGGAGATCGTCATCAAGCCGTACGTGTGTTGAACGCGGAGGTGCCGTCCGTTCGGCGCTGGATCGTGCTTGGATCGAGGGACGACTTGCGATTTGGATCACGGAGACGTTCGACTACATCAACCGCGTTTCTTAACGCTTCCGCTTAGCGATCTACAAGGGTATGTAGATTCACTCTCCCTCTCGTAGATGCTCATCACCATGGATAGATCTTGTGTGTGCGTAGGAAAATTTTTGTTTCCCATGCAACGTTCCCCAACAGTGGCATCTGAGCTAGGTCTATGCGTAGATGAGATCTCGAGTAGAACACAAACGAGTTGTGGGCGTGGGTGTATACATATTGCTTGCCGTTACTAGTTGATATTTGATTCGGCGGTACTGTGAGATGAAGCGGCCCGGACCGACATTACGCGTACGCTTACGCGAGACAGGTTCCTTCAACTGACATGTAACTTCGTTGCATAAAGATGGCTAGCGGGTGTCTGTCTCTCTCACTTTAGTTGAATCGATTTCAATGAAGAGGGTTCTTTTAGAAGATCAAAAAGCAATCACTACACTACGTTGTGGTTTTGCGTAGGTAAGAACGGTTCTTGCAAACCCGTAGCAGCCACGTAAAATTTGCAACAACAATTAGAGGACGTCTAACTTGTTTTTGCAGGGTATGTTGTGATGTGATATGGCCAATTAGATGATGAGATATATGTGATGTATGAGATGATCATGTGTTGTATAGAATATCACGACTTGCATGTCGATGAGTACGGCAACTGGCAGGAGCCATAGAGTTGTCTTTAATTATTGTATGACCTGCGTGTCAATCATTAAGCGCTATGTAATGCTTTACTTTATCGCTAAACGTTAGCAATAGTCGTGGAAGCAACAGTCGGCGCGACAACCTCATGGCGACACGTTGATGGAGATCAAGATGATGGAGATCATGGTGTCATGCCGGTGACGATGGAGATCATGCCGGTGCTTTGGAGATGGAGATCAAAAGCACAAGTTCATGGCCATATCATGTCACTTATGATTTGCATGTGATGTTAATCCTTTTATGCATCTTATTTTGCTTAGGACGACGGTAGCATTATAAGGTGATCCCTCACTTAAATTTCAAGATAAATTGTGTTCTCCCCAAGTGTGCACCATTGCGAAAGTTCGTCGTTTCGAGACACGCCGTGATGATCGGGTGTGATAGACTCTACGTTCACATACAACGGGTGTAAGCCATGTTGCACGTGCGGAAACACTCGGGTTAAACTTGACGAGCCTAGCATGTACAGACATGGCCTCGGAACACAAGAGACCGAAAGGTCGAACATGAGTCATATAGTAGATATGATCAACATGAAGATGTTCACCATTGAAACCACCTCAACTCACGTGATGATCGGACTTGAGTTGGTGGATTTGGATCATGTTACACTCGAATGACCGGAGGGATGTCAATTTGAGTGGGAGTTTTTAAGTAATATGATTAACTAAACTCATTATCTAGAACAATAGTCTAAGTAGTCTTTGCTATATTTATGTTGTAGATCATGGCTCGCGCAGTAGCACCCCTGAATTTTAATGCGTTCCTAGAGAAAGCTAAGTTGAAAGATGATGGAAGTAACTTTGTGGACTGGGCCCGTAATCTAAGGATTATCCTTACGGCTTCCCAGAAGGCTTATGTCCTTGATGCACCGCTTGGTGATCCACCCGCTCCAGTTGAGTCTCTAGACGTTGTGAACGCCTGGCAGGCTCGTTCTGATGATTACTCAATAGTTCAATGTGCAATGTTGTATGGCTTAGAACCGGGACTTCAAAGACGTTTTGAACGTCATGGAGCATATGAGATGTTCCAGGAGTTGAAGTTTATCTTTCAGAAGAATGCCCGGATCGAGAGATATGAGATCTCCGATAAGTTCTATGCTTGCAAGATGGAGGAGAACGGGTCTATCAGTGATCACGTGCTCAGAATGTCTGGGTACTCCACCCGTCTGGCTGAATTGGGGATGCCCCTTCCGCCAGAGGCTATCACTGACAGAGTTCTTCAATCATTGCCACCTAGCTACAAGAGCTTCGTGTTGAACTATAACATGCACGGGATGAACAAGTCAGTCACCGAGCTGTTTGCGATGCTGAAAGCCGCTGAGTCTGAAATTCAGAAGGAGCATCAAGTGTTGATGGTAAATAAAACCACTAGTTTCAAGAAAAATGGCAAGGGTAAGAAGGGTAACTCCAAGAAGAGTGGCAAAGCAGTTGCTCCTCTCGTGAAGAAACCCAAGGCTGGACCCAAACTAGAAACTGTGTGTTTTCATTGCAAGGGAACTGGACACTGGAAGCGGAACTGCCCCAAGTATTTGGCTGACAAGAAGGCGGCCAACAACAAACAAGGTATATATGATATACATGTTATTGATGTGTACCTTACCAACTCTCGTTGTAGTGCCTGGGTATTTGATACCGGTGCGGTTGCTCATATTTGCAACTCAAAACAGGAACTGCGGAATAGACGGAGGCTGGCAAAGGATGAAGTGACGATGCGCGTGGGAAATGGTTCCAAGGTTGATGTGATCGCCGTCGGCACGCTCGCTCTTCGATTACCATCGGGATTAGTGATGAACCTGAATAATTGTTATTTAGTGCCTGCGTTAAGCATGAACATTATATCTGGATCTTGTTTATTGCGAGACGGTTACTCATTTAAATCAGAGAATAATGGTTGTTCTATTTATATGAGTAATATCTTTTATGGTCATGCACCCAATGTGAGGGGTTTATTCTTATTGAATCTCGATAGTAATGATACACATGTTCATAACATTGATGCCAAAAGATGCAGAATTAATAATGATAATACCACTTTCTTGTGGCACTGCCGTTTAGGTCATATTGGCGTAAAACGCATGAGGAAGCTCCATGCTGATGGACTTTTGGAGTCACTTGATTTTGAATCACTTGACACATGTGAGCCATGCCTCATGGGCAAGATGACTAAAACGCCGTTCTCTGGAAAAATGGAACGGGCAAGTGACTTATTGGAAATCATACATACTGATGTGTGCGGTCCGATGAGTATTGAGGCGCGCGGTGGTTATCGTTACTTTCTCACCTTCACTGATGACTTAAGTAGATATGGGTATATTTACTTAATGAAACACAAGTCTGAAACATTTGAAAAGTTCAAACAATTTCAGAGTGAAGTTGAGAATCATCGTAACAAGAAGATTAAATTCCTACGATCTGATCGAGGAGGAGAGTATCTGAGTTATGAGTTTGGCAGTCACTTAAGACAGTGTGGAATTGTTTCACAATTGACACCGCCTGGAACACCACAGCGTAATGGTGTGTCCGAACGTCGTAATCGAACTTTATTGGATATGGTGCGATCTATGATGTCTCTTGCCGATTTGCCACTATCGTTTTGGGGTTATGCATTAGAGACAGCTGCATTCACTTTAAATAGGGTACCATCGAAATCCGTTGAGACGACGCCATATGAACTTTGGTTTGCCAAGAAGCCAAAGCTGTCGTTTCTTAAAGTTTGGGGATGTGATGCTTATGTCAAAAAGCTTCAGCCTGAAAAGCTGGAACCCAAAGCGGAGAAATGCGTCTTCATAGGATACCCATAAGAGACAGATGGGTATACCTTCTACCTCAGATCCGAAGGCAAAGTGTTTGTCGCTAAAAACGGAACGTTTCTTGAGAAAGAGTTTCTCTCGAAAGAATTGAGTGGGAGGAAGATAGAACTTGATGAGGTTGTTGAACCTTTACTTCAACCTGAGAGTAGCGCAGTGCAGAAAGTTGTTTCTGTGGAGCCTACATTAGCTGAAGAGGAAGTTAATGATGATGATCATGAAGCTTTGGATCAAGTTGCTATCGAACCTCGTAGGTCGACAAGGACGCGTACTGCTCCTGAGTGGTACGGCAACCCTGTCTTAGAGGTCATGTTGTTAGACAACGATGAACCTACGAGCTATGGAGAAGCGATGATGGGCCCGGATTCCGAGAAGTGGTTAGAGGCCATGAAATCCGAGATGGGATCCATGTATGAAAACAAAGTATGGACTTTGGAAGTATTACCTGAAGGGCGTAAGGCCATTCAGAACAAATGGATCTTTAAGAGGAAGACGGACGCGGACGGTAATATCACCGTCTATAAAGCTCGACTTGTGGCAAAAAGTTTTTTCACAAGTTCAAGGAGTTGACTACGATGAGACCTTCTCACCCGTAGCGATGCTTAAGTCCGTCAGAATCATGTTAGCAATAGCTGCCTTTTTCGATTATGAAATTTGGCAGATGGATGTCAAAACAGCGTTCCTTAACGGTTTCCTTAAGGAAGAGTTGTATATGATGCAACCAGAAGGTTTTGTCGATCCAGAGAATGCTGACAAAGTTTGCAAACTCCAGCGATCCATTTATGGACTGGTGCAAGCATCTCGGAGTTGGAATCATCGCTTTGATGAGGTGATCAAAGCGTTCGAGTTTATACAAGTTTACGGAGAAGCTTGTATTTACAAGAAAGTGAGTGGGAGCTCTATAGCGTTTCTAATATTATATGTGGATGACATATTGCTGATTGGAAACAATATAGAAATGTTGGAAAGCGTGAAGGAATATTTGAACAAGAGTTTTTCAATGAAGGACCTAGGAGAAGCTGCTTTCATATTAGGCATCAAGATCTATAGAGATAGATCAAGACGCTTAATAGGACTTTCACAAAGCACATACCTTGATAAGATTTTGAAGAAGTTCAAAATGGATCAGTCCAAGAAGGGGTTCTTGCCTGTTTTGCAAGGTGTGAAGTTGAGTAAGACTCAATGCCCAGTGACTGCAGAAGATAGAGAAAAGATGAGTGTCATCCCCTATGCTTCAGCCATAGGCTCTATCATGTATGCAATGCTGTGCACAAGACCCGATGTCAGCCTTGCCATAAGTATGGCCGGAAGGTTTCAAAATGATCCAGGAATGGAACACTGGACGGCGGTCAAGAATATCCTGAAGTACCTGAAAAGGACTAAGGACATGTTTCTCGTTTATGGAGGTGATCAAGAGCTCGTCGTAAAGGGTTACGTCGATGCAAGCTTTGCACTGATCCGGATGACTCTAAGTCTCAAACCGGATACGTATTTATTCTTCATGGGGGTGCGGTTAGCTGGTGCAGTTCCAAGCAAAGCGTGGTAGCTGATTCTACATGCGAAGCGGAGTACATCGCAGCCTCGGAGGCGGCGAAGGAAGGTGTCTGGATGAAGGAGTTCATGACAGATCTTGGAGTAGTGCCTAGTGCGCTTAACCCAATGACTCTGTTTTGTGATAACACTGGTGCCATTGCTCTAGCCAAGGAACCAAGATTTCACAAGAGGACCAGACACATAAAGCGACGCTTCAATTCCATCCGCGATTACATCAAGGAGGACGACATAAATATTTGCAAAGTACACACGGATCTGAATGTTGCAGATCCGATGACTAAACCTCTTCCAAGGGCTAAACATGAACAACACCAGAACTGCATGGGTGTTCGATTCATTACAATGTAAATCACATAGTGATGTGAACTAGATTATTGACTCTAGTGCAAGTGGGAGACTATTGGAAATATGCCCTAGAGGCAATAATAAATTAGTTATTATTTTATTTCCTTGTTCATGATAATCGTTTATTATCCATGCTATAATTGTATTGATTGGAAACTCAAATACATGTGTGGGTACATAGACAACACTGTGTCCCTAGTAAGCCTCTAGTTGACTAGCTCGTTGATCAAAAGGATGGTGAAGGTTTCCTAGCCATAGACATGAGATGTCATTTGATAACGGGATCACATCATAGGAGAATGATGTGATGGACAAGACCCAAACTATAAACGTAGCATATGATCGTGTCAGTTTATTGCTATTGTTTTCTGCATGTCAAGTATCTGTTCCTATGACCATGAGATCATGCAACTCACTGACACCAGAGGAATACCTTGTGTGTATCAAACGTCGCAACGTAACTGGGTGACTATAAAGATGCTCTACAGGTATCTCCGAGGGTGTCTGTTGGGTTGGCATGGATCAAGACTGGGATTTGTTACTCCGTGTGACGGAGAGGTATCTCAGGGCCCACTCGGTAATACAACATCACAATGAGCCTTGCAAGCAAAGTGACTAAAGAGTTAGCCACAGGATCTTGTATTACGGAACGAGTAAAGAGACTTGCCGGTAACGACATTGAACTAGGTATAGAGATACCGACCATCGAATCTCGGGCAAGTAACATACCGAAGAACAAAGGGAACAGCATACGGGATTAACTGAATCCTTGACATAGAGGTTCAAACGATAAAGATCTTCGTAGAATATGTAGGAGCCAATATGGGCATCCAGGTCCCGCTATTGGTTATTGACCGCAGAGGTGTCTCGGTCATGTCTACATAGTTCTCGAACCCGCAGGGTCTACACACTTAACGTTTGGTGACGATTAGTATAGTTGAGTTATTTTGTTGGTGACCGAAGGTTGTTCGGAGTCCCGGATAAGATCCCGGACATGACGAGGATCTCCGGAATAGTCCGGAGGCAAAGATTGATATATGTGATAATAGTGTTTTGGTTTCCGGAAGGGTTCCGGAATTCACCGGAACGGGTTCCGGATGTTTACCGAAGTGTTCGGGTGCAGCAACACTTTATATGGGCCAAAGGGATAAAGCCCACGAGGTATTGGAAAGTGCAAAAGGAAGTTTTGCTACTGCCTTAAGCTGGTAAGGCAGTACTACCGCTACTGTAGCAGCGGTACTACCGCTTAAGCTAGTCAAGCGGTACTACCGCTACTATATCAGCGGTACTACCGCTTGTGCGCGGTACTACCGCTACTGTATCAGCGGTACTACCGCTTGTGCGCGGTACTGCAGGGATCCGAGTTGGACTCTTTCCCTGCGGGCCAAACCGACCTTGTGCGGGCAAAACCGACCTGGAGGAGGCTTTTACTCCAAGTTTAGACCCCAAGGCTCAACATATAAATAGAGGGGCAGGGCTAGCACACGGGACACATTAGATTGCCCCAAGCCGTGTGTCGGCAACCTCTAGTTCCTCCTACGTCATAATTTCAGTAGTGCTTAGGCGAAGCCCTGCTGAAATAGTTCTTCATCAACATCACCACGCCGTCGTGCTGCTAGAACTCTTCTTCTTCTCCGCTCCCTCTTGCTGGATCAAGAAGGCGGAGATCGTCATCAAGCCGTACGTGTGTTGAACGCGGAGGTGCCGTCCGTTCGGCGCTGGATCGTGCTTGGATCGAGGGACGACTTGCGATTTGGATCGCGGAGACGTTCGACTACATCAACCGCGTTTCTTAACGCTTCCGCTTAGCGATCTACAAGGGTATGTAGATTCACTCTCCCTCTCGTAGATGCTCATCACCATGGAAAGATCTTGTGTGTGCGTAGGAAATTTTTTGTTTCCCATGCAACGTTCCCCAACACATAGGAACAGATACTTGACATGCAGAAAACAATAGCAATAAACTTGACACGATCATATGCTACGTTCATAGTTTGGGTCTTGTCCATCACATCATTCTCCTAATGATGTGATCCCGTCATCAAATGACAACTCATGTCTATGGTCAGGAAACCTTGACCATCTTTTGATCAATGAGCTAGTCTAGTAGAGGCTCACTAGGGACACAGTGTTGTGTAGGTACCCACACATGTATTTGAGTTTCCAATCAATACAATTTTAACATGGATAATGATGAGGTTGCCTACCATTGGCAGGGTCACCAGCCTTACATCTAGGGCCCACCTGTGGTCCCTCATTATCATTAAAGCCTCTGTGCCAAAGGTGCATTCGGATGCATATGAAGGTCCACTCGGACGCTTTAAGTCACTTGGTCATCGACGGTCATTCGGTGAGATGGAAGCTCAGGCGACTCAAGAGACGTAGCGTCCGAGGGAGTTGAAGAGACGCCCATCGCGTCATTGATTCCGCGTTACCAGTAACGCAGCGTTTAATAAACTGTTCCTGTAATGTTACATTAATTAGCATTTACAGCCCTAATGATGGCGCTTGGCCGGGGTTGGCGCACTCTATATAAGCCACCCCCGGGCGCCAGAGCAAGGGTTCCGACCCAATGTAATCTTCTACTACCCATAAGCAAACACCAAGCCTCCGGGCTCGAGACGTAGGGCTTTTATCACTTCCGAGTGAGGCCTGAACTCATACACATCCGGGTGCACACTTGCGCCGTAGCTAGACTTCGCCCCTCCTTTCGTACCCCTAGTACTATTGTCAGGTTCATTCCCACGATAGTTGGCGCCCACCATGGGGCTGCGCGTCTAGCGAATTCCGGAGCAGGTGGAATTTCCACTTTTCTGATCATCATGATGTCACTCGGCGGCGAGATCCTCTTCGGTTCCCTCAGCTTCACCGTCGACGATTCGGCATGGCTGCAGGAAGCGCCGCTAGATGCTGAGACACTACCCGCCCGAGGCGCGGTGCATTTCAGCGCGACGACGTTCGGAGTCCTCCTCCGACAACCGTACACGCCTTATCGACCGGCTTCCCCGACTCGCTTCGTGGCTCGTCGCAGGCGTTCCGGGTGCTCACGGCTGCCGCGTTGGATCAAGCACGCTGTGGCAATTCAAGCCACGGTCGAGCAGGCGGCCGTACTCGACGTTGACGAGTCCGTCTACTGCCTTTTCCCATCGTCAGACGACGAGTCTTCTAGCGCGTCCGAGCGCGAAAGCAGCGGAGACGTTGCGGAGGTCTTAGTGGTAGGCCCGGTTCGAGGTGCTCCCCCACCCGGGTATTGCGCAGGGGATACCCATGATCGGGACGGCGACCACAACAACACTGGCTCCGACGGCTACGTTCCCCAGCCCCTCACTCGGGAGCAGCGGGAAGAAATAAAGCGCAAGAACGATAAGGTTCTTCTCACACCCATCGCGGGAACTACCCCGGATGAGTTGGCCTTGGAGGTTGCACGCCAGGCCAGCTTGGCAGAGCGCGAGCGACTCGAGCGGCTCCAACAGTCACTTGACGAGCACGCTGCAAGAGAGCTGCCCAGCTCCAGTCGTAGTCGCCGTCAGCTGTTCACAAAGGAGCGGCCATACACCATCCCGGTGATGCGCACTCCCTTGCTGAACTTGGCCGCAGCCACTCGGATTGCGGATTCAATCCAGCCGTCTGACTCGGCAGCTGGAGAGGGCATTCGGCAAATCCAGGGCTTGCCAAAGACTGCCTTATAGCAAAATTTAGGGGTGTCACAATCGCACCAAGGCATTCACAGTCAGTCCATCCGAGCGGACACCGTCCAGTCTGCTCATAGTCCTCTCACGCCAAGGAAAGACACGCGTGCTCCTCCTCTTCCGAGAGGTCCGCAAGGAGGATGCGGGCACGATGATTACGACGTCAGATGGACCCCCCCCCCCCCCCCCCCCCGAGGGGCGGCTTGCATGGCAGACGACCTTATGAAGGTGGCCACCCACTCAGGAGAGACCGTGAGTGGATCCCTGCCCGGCACAGAGGCTATGATGCCCGGTCCGACATCACTCAGCGAGTGGTTGACCGGAACAGATATGACAGAGACCGAGTGAGTGGCTGGGGGACTTCCTGTCTCGGGAGTTTCAGCAGATACATCCGAGAGGCTGAGATACCCCCCAATTACCGTTTGGCGACCGGAATTGGGAAGTTCAACGACGAATCCAAGCCGGAGACTTGGCTCGAGGATTATCGAGTGGCGGCGGCAATGATTTCGTTGCGATGAAGCACCTTCCGCTCATGTTGGAAGGATCTGCACAGGCATGGCTGGATCAATTGCCCGCCAATTGTATTTATTGTTGGGAAGATTTGGCCCGAGTGTTCGTCAAGACATTCGAAGGCACGTACAAGCGCCCGGCTGGATTGACGGAACTGCAGCACTGCATTCAGAAGAGCAACGAGACTCTCCGTGAGTACATCCAGCGCTGGACCACGTTGCACAACACCGTGGAAAATGTGACTGAGCATCAGGCCGCGTGCGCCTTCAAGGCAGGCACTCGGTATCGGGAATTGATCTTGAAGTTTGGCCGAGCTGGGGATTTGTCCCTCAGTAGGGCCATGGAGATCGCGAACAAGTACACCAATGGCGAGGAAGAAGACCGCCTCCGTAGCGGCAAAGGACGAACTGGCAACGCTCTCAATCAGGGGGCAATGTCGGGAAGAATCAGAAGTGGAAGGCTGATGCCTCCGGCAAGGCAGAGGTGGCAGCCGTTCAAGGACAAGGCCAAGGCAAGCCGAAGCCGAAGAAAAAGAAGAAAGAGTGGATTCCCAAGAAGAAGTCCGACTCTAAGTCCGACATTCTCGATCAGCCGTGCCAGATTCATACCAAGACGGATGTAGAAGGCAACGTTGTGCTCCCGAAGCACACCACTCGGGAATGTCGCCTGCTCAGGAAGGAGATGGGCACAGAGCCCTCGAGTGAAAAAGTTGACGTCGGACATGACGAAGGTACTTCCGAGTACCCGCAAGTCGATAAAGTCCTCGTGATCTTTGCTGACGTTGAAAGCAAGAGGCATTTGAAGGTTGTCAATCGGGAGGTCAACATGGCAGTTCCGACTGCCACCAAATACCTCAACTAGACGAAGACACCTGTCACTTTTGACCAGTCCGACCATCCGCCTCACATAGCCACCCCTGGGAGGCAGGCATTGGTCGTCGACCCGGCTATGGGTGGCGTCCGACTGCGTAAGGTCCTGATGGATGGAGGCAGCGGACTCAATATCATTTATGCTGATACGCTCAAGGCAATGGGCATCCCGATGTCTCAATTGAGCAAGAGCAACATGCATTTCCACAGGATTGTCCCTGGGAAGAAGGCGGAGTCACTCGGCCAGATCGCTCTGGACGTCGTGTTCGGGAGCGAAAAGAATTTCCGAAAGGAAAGGTTAACCTTCGAGGTGGTAGACTTCCACAGCACTTATCACGCCATCCTGGGTAGGCCCGCCTATGCGCGTGTCATGGCTAGACCATGTTACGTGTATCTCAATCTCAAGATGCCAGGGACTAAAGGCGTGATCACAGTGACTGGCGACCGGAAGATTGCCGAAGAGTGCCTCCAGCAGGGCTCCAAGATCGCCAA
Organism: Elymus sibiricus; assembly: GCA_039707655.1. Classification (NCBI taxonomy): domain Eukaryota; kingdom Viridiplantae; phylum Streptophyta; class Magnoliopsida; order Poales; family Poaceae; genus Elymus; species Elymus sibiricus. The sequence continues at coordinate 39,015,040 of CM077665.1, read as the reverse complement.
TGAGCAGGTGCTCGTAGTCGAGCTCGAAGGTTACAAGAAAGAAGTGGATACGGCTGATCTGCTTAGGTCAAAGCGGCCGGCTTCGGAATCGGCTTTTCAATCGGCCGGCGAGACCAAGCATGTCCATGTTCATCCGAGTGACCCAAGTGCTGCTCCGACAAACATCTCCATGTCACTGGGAGAGAAATAGGAAGCCGAGCTCATCCAGTTCCTCCGTGAGAACTGGGACATCTTCGCATGGAAGCCGTTTGACATGCCTGTTATTCCTAGGGGACTGGCTGAGCACCGACTCCGAACCGATCCCAAGGCCAAGCCAGTCAAAGAGTACTTGTGTCGATCTTCCGTCAAGAAGCGCAAGGCGATTGGTCAAGAGATAGCTCGACTCCTTGCCGCCGAGTTCATTCGCGAGGTTTACCACTCCGAGTGGCTCGCGAATGTCGTTCTGGTGCCGAAGAAGGACAAATCACTATGTATGTGTATTGACTTCAAACACCTCAATCGGGCCTGCCCGAAGGATCATTTCCCTTTACCCCGTATAGATCAAATAGTGGACTCTACTGCCGGATGCAAACATCTGTCGTTCCTGGATGCGTACTCCGGGTACCACCAGATCCGAATGTACGGTCCCGATGAAATAAAGATGGCTTTCATCACCACATTCGGGAGTTTTTGCTATGTCACTATGCCATTCGGCCTGAAGAATGCTGGGGCTACTTTCCAGCGCATGATCCAGTAATGCTTGCAAAAGCAGATCAGTCGGAACGTGGAGGCTTATATGGACGATATCATGGTCAAGTCCAGGAAAGGTTCCGACTTCTTGACCGGCCTCGCTGAGACCTTCACGAACCTACGGCGCTTCGGAATAAAGTTGAATCTAGCCAAGTGTTCATTCGGAGTACCTGCCGGAAAGTTACTCGGTTTTCTCGTTTCCGAACGAGGGATCGATGCCAACCCAGATAAAATCAGTGCCATAGTCCGAATGAAGCAGCCGGAGCGCCTACACGACATACAAAGGCTGACAGGTTGCCTTGCGGCCTTGAGCCGATTCATCTCAAGACTCGATGAGAAGGCACTCCCGCTTTACCGATTGATGAAAAAGTCTGACAAGTTCGAGTGGACTCCTGAAGCACAAGCCGCGTTCAAAGAACTCAAGGCATTGCTTTGCACCCAGCCGGTGTTAGCTGCTCTGGGCAGCTAGGAACCTTTACTCCTGTACATCGCGGCTACCAGCCAAGTGGTGAGCACCGTCCTTGCTATAGAGCGTGAGGAGCCGGGAAAAACATTCAAGGTTCAGAGACCCATATATTAAATCTCAGAAGTGTTGACCCCTTCCAAGCAAAGGTATCCGCACTATCAAAAGCTGGTCTACGGCATTTACCTGACTGCAAAAAAGGTGGTTCAGTACTTCCAAGATCACTCGGTCACGGTCATTAGCGACGCTCCCCTGTCGGAGATCTTGCATAACAGAGACGCTGCTGGCCGAGTGGCAAAATGGGCAATCGAGCTCCTCCCGTTGGAGATCAAGTTTGAAGCCAAGAAAGCAATCAAGTCCTAGGCATTGGTTGATTTCATGGCTGAGTGGATTGAGCAAGAGCAGCCAATTCCGAGTGTTCCCGAACACTGGACTATGTTCTTTGACGGATCCAAGATGCTCAAAGGCTCGGGGGCTGGTGTGGTTCTAATTTCTTCCAAAGGAGACCGGCTGAACTATGTCCTCCAAATCCATTTCGATTCATCAAACAATGAGGCCGGGTATGAAGCCCTCCTGTATAGGCTCCGCATGGCCATCTCACTCGGCATTTGTCGTTTGATGGTCTACGGTGATTCAGACCTCGTTGTCAACCAAGTGATGAAAGAGTGGGACATTCGGAGTCCAGCTATGACCGGTTACTACAACGCGGTCAGAAAGCTGGAGAAGAATTTTGAACGTTTGGAGTTGCACCATATTCCTCACGCAAAGAATCAGGCAGTAGACGACTTGGCAAAGATTGGGTCCACTCGGCGAGCAGTCCCCAAGGACATATTCCTTAAGCATCTGCGCGCCCCAACAATTGCAGAAGATCCTTTCACAGAGGAGCCCCCGCAAGCAGTCGGTCCATCAAATCCGACTGAGGTTGACGTCCCGGCCGTGGTCGATCTAGTCCATGAAATGTTGGTGATCATTCCTGAGTGGACTCCACCCTATTTGGCATACTTGCTCCGGCAAGAACTCCCCGAAGATGAAGAAGAAGCTTGCCGAATCGTCCGTCGATCCAAGGCATTCGAAGTTTTAGGGGATCAGTTATACAAGAAAAGCACTACAGGAGTAACTCAGAAATGCATTTCCCCAGAGGAAGGGCTGCAGATCTTACACGAGATTCACTCGGGAACGTGCGGCCATCACGCGTCCTCTCGGACTTTGGTCGCTAAGTCTTTCCGAGCGGGTTTTTATTGGCCCCGAGCCAATGAAGCAGCAAGAGATCTGGTCGACCTGTGCGTCGGGTGCCAATTTTATAAGAACAAATCCCACAAGCCTGCGTCTGCGCTAAAGACGATCCCTCTCACTTGGCCGTTCGCCGTGTGGGGTCTTGACATGGTTGGGCCTCTGCGAACCGGGACGAGTGGATTTACCCACCTGCTTGTGGCGGTTGACAAGTTTACCATGTGGTTTGAAGCGAAACCCATCAAGAGCTTGGATTCGGGTACGGCCGTCAGTTTCATTCGGCAGATCATCTTTAGATTCGACATGCCACATGACATCATCACAGATAATGGGAAGAACTTCGACTCGGACGAGTTCCGTGAGTTTTGTTTCTCCCAAGGCACTCGGGTTAACTATGCCTCAGTGGCTCACCCGCAGTCGAATGGACAGGCAGAACGAGCAAATGGAATGATTATCCAACGTCTGAAACCTCGATTGATGAGAGACCTGAAGCATGCTGCGGGGGCCTGGGTTGAAGAGCTGCCATCCATCTTATGGGGCATTCGAACAACCCCGAACCGCTCTACAAAATGCACTCCTTTCTTCATGGTGTACGGATCGGAAGCCGTGTTGCCGAGTGATCTTCAACACAATTCCCCTCGAGTGGAACAATATGATGAAGCCGAAGCCGAAGCAGCACGACAAGATGATCTTGACCTTTTGGAGGAAGAGAGAGAGCTGGCCCTCATCAGATCAACGCTCTATCAGCAGGATCTGAGGCGTTACCATGACAGACAAGTCCAGGGCCGAGCTTTTCAGGAAGGAGATCTTGTTCTCCAACTGGACCAGCAAAAACCTCATAAGCGGGCACCTCCGTGGCAGGAGCCGTATGCGATCTCCAAAGTCCTGCACAATGGGGCCTACCGGCTCTACAACATCAAAGATGGCGTGGAAGAGCCCCGAACTTGGAACGCGGATCTACTTCGCAAGTTCTATACGTAGAACATGACTACTTTAGTTTGTCATTCCAATAATGAATACGAGTGATCTCGATAAATAAAGTTTCGTTCATTTATGTTTTGTCGAATTTTAACTCTTTTCACTCCGGTGAATCAATCTCTCTTATCACCCGCAGTGGGTGTAGTATACTTAGCTGCGACCCCGCGTCGCCTAAGTGAAAAATTGTTTCGAGTGGGACATCCTCCACACTTGGACTCCAAGATGGACAGGACCATCATTGTTCTCACGAACAACTCCGAGTGTGGGTCTCGCCCACACTCGGGGGCTTAGCTGCGACCCCGCGTCGCCTAAGTTAAAAACCGTGTCGAGTGGGACATCCTCCACACTCGGACTCCAAGATGGACAGGACCATCATTACTAAGATGGACAGGACCATCATTGTTCTCACGAACAACTCCGAGTTCGGGTCTCGCCCACACTCGGGGGCTTAGCTGCGACCCCGCGTCGCCTAAGTTAAAAACCGTTTCGACTGGGACATCCTCCACACTCGGACTCCAAGATGGACAGGACCATCATTACTAAGATGGACAGGACCATCATTGTTCTCACGAACAACTTCCGAGTGCGGATCTCGCCCACACTTGAGGGCTTAGCTGCGACCCCGCGTCGCCTACGTTAAAAAACATTTTGAGTGGGACATCCTCCACACTCGGACTCCAAGATGGACATGACCATCATTACTAAGATGGACAGGGCCATCATTGTTCTCACGAACAACTCCAAGTGAGGGTCTCGCCCACACTCGGGGCCTTAGCTGCGACCCCGCGTCGCCTAAGTTAAAAACCGTTTCGAGTGGGATATCCTCCACACTCGGACACTAAGATGGACAGGACCATCATTACTAAGATGGACAGGACCATCATTGTTCTCACGAACAACTCCGAGTGTGGGTCTCGCCCACACTCGGGGGCTTAGCTGCGACCGCGCGTCGCCTAAGTTAAAAACCGTTTCGAGTGGGACATCCTCCACACTCGGACACTAAGATGGACAGGACCATCACTACTAAGATGGACAGGACCATCATTGTTCTCACGAACAACTCCGAGTGCAGGTCTCGCCCACAATCGGGGGCTTAGCTGTGACCCCGCGTCGCCTAAGTTAAAAACCATTTCGAGTGGGACATCCTCCACACTCGGACACTAAGATGGACAGGACCATCATTACTAAGATGGACAGGACCATCATTGTTCTCACAAACAGCTCCGAGTGCGGGTCTCGCCCACACTCGGGGGCTTAGTTGTGACCCCGTGTCGCCTAAGTTAAAAACTATTTCGAGTGGGACATCCTCCACACTCAGATATTAAGATGGACAAGACCATCATTGTTCTTACAAACAATTCCGAGTGCGGATCTCGTCCACACTCGGGGACTTAGTTTCGGCCCCGCATCGCTTAAGTATAAACATTTAGAAATCAAAAGTCGAATGAAGTCAAGGCAAATAAAAATTGCGTCATTTGAAACAAGAGTACGGATAAAGGTTCTGGCGACAGGAGCCTTAGGCTGATTGAAAGTCTTACAGTTACAACTACCACTCGGCATTCCGAGGCAAAAGCTTAAAGAGTTTTTTCACCCGACGAGCACTCCGGACGAGGCGGAACCACCACTTCAACAAAGGTGTCGAGGTCGATGCTGTCTGCGATCCGAGTGGCAGCTTCCATAAACATCTCCATGAAGTCTTCGGCCTTGGCATGCTTCCTGTTAGCGACCTCCAGGGACTTCAGCTTCTTCTCGTCCACTCCCTTGTAGTGTACACAGACGAGTGAGAGGGTGACGTCAGCTCCAGCCCAGGCCGTGGATTTTTTCCAAGCTTTCACTCGGCTCGGTACGTCCCTCACTCGGGTGAGAGCTGATTCCGGATCCTTTGAAGTCTCTTCATCGGAGAAGACGTCTCGGTCAATTTCCGAGAAGGCAGTGCTGAGCCTCTTCATATACGAAGTCACTTGATCGACGCGTTCTTCCAAGAGAAGAATGGCCATAGCAGCACTGTCCTTGAGCAGCTCTCTGGACGGGTCCAACTCCTTCTCGATCTTGTCACTCTCCTCGGCGACATCATCACAGAAATCTGGGTTTTTGTCGAATGAAGAAAAGAGTCAGAAGTGAACAGAATTCATTCGGCCGGACAAGGTTGCACAAGAGTCACTCGGGAATGTTACCTTTGAGTTTTTCGCTCACGGAGTCGCCGTATTCTTTGACAAACTGCTCCAGCTCGTTCTTCTTCACAGTGATATGCTTGAGTTTGGTCTCCGACTCGGCATATGACTTCTTCGGCTCAGCGAGCTCCTCCTTGGACTTCTTCGCAGCAACCTCCAGAGTTTTCTTCTCTTCCTCCAGCTGCCCGACTACCTTCAGCTTCTCTTCGGCCTCCTTGGCTTTTCGACTGGCCTCCTTCTGGGCAGCTGCCAGATATGTGTCTTTCTTCTCGAGGGCCATCTTCACAGTTTCTAAAGAAATAGAATTTTTCAGCCTCTCGACAAGTTTACGATTTTCGCAGCGAAGATCTGTTGAAATAGACTCAGTCGGACAGGGAGGGAAGGCAGTTATTGCAGTAGTCGGACAAGATGAACATACCTTCGATTGCCTTTTTCTCCTGCTCCAGTCGGGCGTTCTTGGCTTTTTCGGCTTCAAGGGTGATGCGCAGGTCCTGCACCTCCTTCTCCAAAGCTTTGTAGTGGCTCCCAAGCTCACAAACATCCTACAAACAGGAATTAAAGGAAAAATGTTAGTCAAAATTTTGACTCGGACTCTAAGACTCCCGCCGACTGCTTCAGTCAACGGCAGTCTCGGGGACTGCACCCAGTGGGTGCGCTCAGCGCGCCCCCACTGGAAGATCAAATGCAATGCTTTTCTTTAAGCTAAACTGTGGATCATACACAAAATTCATTCGGACTCTTAGACTCCAGCCGATTGCTTCAGTCAACGGCAGTCTCGGGGACTACACCCAGTGGGTGCGCTCAGCGCGCCCCCACCGGAACCCAGAAACATCCAGTGGGTGTACCCAGATGCAAATCTACTTGGGACAGAAATAAAAAATCCCGACAGAGGAAGGTACTTATGAGAGTACTTACTCGGACATTCTTCTTCAACGCCTCACTCGCATCATACGCCGTCTTTAGTCGCTCGCTCATCACCTCCAGCTGGATCAATGCCTCTTTGCTCGCTCCTACTTGATCCTCCGGGACGTGGTGCAGTGCAAAGATGCCGGTCACAGGAGGAGTCATCAAGGGAGATGATGTACCGGTTCCGAGTGCAGCTCCGGCTCCCGAGCTGGCCCCTCGCACCGGCACCAAGACATCGGCAGGCGACGACTCCTGCACTACAATTTCCGCATTGGCAGAAGGGTTCGGCAGGTCAACCTTGTCATCTGCATCAATGTCGATCACTTCACGCGGGGCTGCAAGTGTTCAAAGGCACTCGGAAATGAGCGGAAAGTAAACCATGATGTGCGTCCGAGTGAATCCGAAGCTTACCTTTTGAAGAGGCCACATCGGCGTCTGCCCGCTCTTTCTCTAGAGCATGGGGATCAGGTGAAGCAGTCGAAGTATCAGCACTGCAAAGGAAACACTCGGATTATTACATCACTCGGATAAATTTAGACAACAATTGTTGAAGTGGAGATACTTACACCGAGGGCACGGGAATGGTCATCTTAATCTTTAGGATGGGGACTGCCTTCCGAGGTTTGGCCGTGGTGACTTTGGCCTGTTTCGCCACCTTCTCGGGTGATGATACAAGTTCTCCACGCCCATGCTTCGAGCTTCGAGCTTCGAGTCGGAAGGGCAGGTCTAGTTGGCTTGACAGTTTTTGGTCCCTTGGGACTGCCACCGCGGACTCTCGGGTCCTGGCGCGCCTTGGAACAGACTTCAAGCACTCGGTCATCCGAGCGCGACTACTCCACCTCGTCGCTGCCCTCCGATCCTTCTTCTTCCTCTTCTTCATCATCTTCATCATCCTCGGCTTCCTCGTATTCCCCTGCTTCTGCCGAGTCCTCTGGATGATCAGTATCACTTGCAACATCAACCGGGCCTCTGTCCACGATTGGTACCTGGCTGTTCATCTGCGTGAAAGCCTGCCGAATGAAGAACAAGATTAGTCGGATCAATTGCAATAAGTACACAAACATCACTCGGATAATGGACATTCAAAGATTACGTCGTTCGGCGGATTCTCTGATGAGAGTGGAGCCACCAGCCTGCTCCCTCTGGGGTTTTCACGCGCTGGAGTGATCGCCTTGATCTTGGCTTCCACCATGTCTGCGTTGAGTTCCTTCGGGTGTGTTCGAGTAGTATCACTCGGCCCAGTATACTCCCACATGGGGTGGGCCCTGGCATGCAGCGGTTGGATCCTCCTCTGAAGAAAAACCTCCAGCAAATCAAGGCCGTTGACACCCTTCTGCACCAAGGCTACCAGAGCTATCAGCAGGATATCCACTTCTGTCTTCTCATCCTTGGACACGGTCAACCTGGGGACTGGCCGAATGCGTTCAGACGTATACGGCGGAAGTCCCGACTGACCTTCACCGACTGGAATGTCCTGGCAGTAAAACCATTTTTCCTGTCAGCCCTTCACTGAATCTGGAAACGTCATCTGCGGGAAGCAAACTTTTCCCCGCAGCTGGATTCCCAGACCCCCGCACAGCTAGGCCACATTCATCTTATCCTTTGACCGAGTGGGTTTTTTAATGGTCATCACTCGGCAGGTGAAAAGATGTTTGAACAGACCCCAATGGGGATGACAACCCAAGAAGTTTTCGCAGAGAGAAACGAATCCAGCTAGGTAAACGATAGCATTGGGAGGGATATGATGAAGTTGAGCACCAAAATACCCCGGAAATCTGCGGAAGAATGGATGAGGCGGAAGGGACAAACCTCGCTCGAGGTGAGTCACCAAGAGCACGCGCACGTCTCCCTTCGGCGAGGGCTCATCCTCGCCCGCCCCCGGCAACCACCAGCTCCCCTCGGGCAGGAGTCCTTGGCCCTCTAGCTCAAGCATCCGAGCCTTGGTAACTCGCGACGGCAGCCACTCGCCTTGGGTCCATCCTGTCGGCGCCCCGGTGCTTGAGGAGGAGGCACGCGAGCTCTTCTTCACCCGCTCGGCCTTCGCAGTCGCAGCCGCCGCGCGCAAACTCTCCGGCGAGCTCGGAACTGATCTATGACAAGAGAGAGGTTGAGGGAACGTGGGCAAGCACCGGAGAAGATGAGAGAGAGGGCGGAAGTGAGATCTATTTCACCCCCAACAGTGCTTCCATCTTTATACCAAAAATCCGGCAAGATCTCTGGCCGTCAATCCGCAAACGGAGCGAGATCCGTGGATCTACTGTTCAGGGCCTCAGAGACACGTGGCGAAAATCTCGGTGCAGGCATCGAGGTGTCGTGCCCACTACCCCAAATTATCGCGACGTGACCGTTCCGTCACGTGCCCGCGCGCAACCTTCGCGATTTCGAATGCGCGGAAATTTCTCCGTGCCATAAATGAGACAAGCTCCGCACTCCGAAGGATCTGTCGATTCGCTTCGGTGAACCGAGTGGTTGATTCGTTTCCAGTTAAACACGGATGCAATAATCGGGCATTCAGATTGCTCCCTTTGAAGAGCGTTTCGGTTTCATTTGACAGCATCACATAAGCAAGATGAACAGTTCGGTCAGACAAAGTTAATCCTGAATTCGTCATGGTTTGAAGCCGAGTGAGAAACAACCCCGATTGTTTCTTAGGCACCTCCGAGGCGCCATAGACATTTCGGAATGTCGATCACTCGAAAACTAAAACCTCACGGATTCGGGGGCTACTGATGAGGTTGCCTACCATGGGTAGGGTCACCAGCCTTACATCTAGGGCCCACCTGTGGTCCCTCATTATCATTAAAGCCTATGTGCCAAGGGTGCATTCGGATGCATATGAAGGTCCACTCGGACACTTCAAGTCACTCGGTCATCAACGGTCATTCGGTCAGATGGAAGCTCAGGCGACTCAGGAGACGTAGCGTCCGAGGGACTTGAAGAGATGCCCATCGCATCATTGATTCCGCGTTACCAGTAATGCATCATTTAATCAACCGTTCCTGTAATGTTACATTAATTAGCATTTACAGCCCTAATGATGGCGCTTGGCCGGTGTTGGCCCACTCTATATAAGCCACCCCCGGGCGCCAGAGCAAGGGTTCCGACCCTGTGTAATCTTCTACTACCCATAAGCAAACACCAACCCTCCGGGTTCGAGACGTAGGGCTTTTGTCACTTCAGAGTGAGGCCTGAACTCGTACACATCCGAGTGCACACTTGTGCCATAGCTAGACTTCGCCCCTCCTTTCGTACCCGTAGTACTATTGTCAGGTTCATTCCCACGACAGATAATAAACAATTATCATGAACAAGGAAATATGATAATAACCAATTTATTATTGCCTCTAGGGCATATTTCCAACAATGTCCTCACTCGGAGTTGTTTGCAACTTAGGAGAAATCAGGTTCGCGGCTAAGACCCCGAGTGTGGATGATGTCATCACTCGGAGTAGTTTGCCTCATAATACTTTGTGGGATGGGCTGACCGTTTCGTCAAGGTAATTGCCTCATTAAACGCCTCATCAGGTGAGCATTTTGCGTGCATGCATGCATAACCATGAGTGGTATTTTTTACGTGGTAAATAGAATGATGCTAGTCCACCGAAAAATATTTGTGGCTATACTTGCTACTAAGTTGCAGGGTCACTCGTCTCATCATCGTCTCTGGACAGTAGTTCACTCGGACGGACATCTCGTTCGAGCGACTAACACGATGACACATAGGCGCGCCTTCGTCACTCGGCTGCCCCGCGTGCCGTCACTCCGCTGGACGCGCCTTCATCACTCGGCAGCCCAGCGCGCCGTCACTCAGCTGGACGCGCCTTCGTCACTCGACCGCCCCACGCACCGTCACTCAGCTAGACGCTCCTTCGTCACTCGGCCACCCCATGTGCCGTCACTCAGCTAGACGCGCCTTCGTCACTTGGTAGCCCCGCGTGCCGTCACTCCGCTGGATACGCCTTCCTCCCTCGGCCGCCCCGCGCGCTGTCACTCTGTTGGACGCGCCTTCGTCACTCGGCTGCCCCGCGCGCCGTCACTTAGCTGGATGCGCCTTCGTCACTCGGCCGCCCCGCGCGTCATCACTCAGCTGGACACGCCTTCGTCACTCAGCCGCCCCACGCGCCGTCACTCAGCTGGACGCGCCTTCGTCATTCCACCGCGCCGCGCGCCGTCACTCAGCTGGACATGCCTTCATCACTCGGCCGCCCCGTGCGCCGTCACTCAGCTGGACGCGCCTTCGTCACTCGGCCGCCCCGGACGCCGTCACTCAGCTGGACGCGCCTTCGTCACTCGGTCGCCCCGCGCGCCGTCACTCAGCTGGACGTGCCTTCGTCACTCGGCCGCCCCGTGCGCCGTCACTCCTCTGGACGCGCTTTCGTCACTTGGCCGCCCCGCATGCCGTCACTCAGCTGGACGCGCCTTGCTCACTCGACCGCCCCGCGCGCCGTCACTCATCTGGACGCGCCTTCGTCACTCGGCCACCCAGCACGCCGTCACTCAGCTGGACGCGCCTTCGTCACTCGGCCGCCCCGCGTGCCGTCAATCAGCTCGACGCGCCTTCGTCACTCGGCCGCCCCACGCGCCACCACTCAGCTCGACACGCCTTCGTCACTCGGCCGCCCCACGCGCCACCACTCAGCTCGACACGCCTTCGTCACTCGGCAGCCTCGCGTGCCGTCACGCAGCTGGACGCGCCTTCGTCACTCGGCAGCCCCGCGTGCCGTCACTCCGCTGGACATCATCCACACTCGGGGGCTTAGCTGAGACCCTGTATCGCCTAAGTTGAAAAATAATCTGAGTGAGGACATCATCCACACTCGGGGGCTTAGCTGCGATCCCGTATCGCCTAATTTAAAGACAAATCCGAGTGAGGACATCATCCACACTCGGGGGCTTAGCTGGGACATCGTATCGCCTAAGTTAAAAACTAATTCGAGTGTCGGGGATATAACTCCATGGTGTAACCCACCCTATTGGGCCGGTACAACATATTGATAGTTTTATGACCAAAGTTAAGATGGGCCGCGTGATGGAGACAAAGGTGAGCAAGGCGGTGGCTCATCCGATCGCCGGACGGACCAATAAGTGGCTATACTTGATATGTGGGTGGACCGGTGCTTGGGTGCTGCCCTTACTTGGACAAGCCTCCCACTTATGATTAACCTCTCTCGCAAGCATCCGCAACTACGAAATAAGAATTAAGATAAATCTAACCATAAGATGAATCATATGGATCCAAATCAGCCCCTTACGAAGCAACGCATAAACAAGGGTTTAAGCTTCTGTCACTCTAGCAACCCATCATCTACTTATTACTTCCCAATGCCTTCTCCTAGGCCCAATTAATGGTGAAGTGTCATGTAGTCGACGTTCACATAACACCACTAAAGGAGAGACAACATAGATCTCATCAAAATATCGAACGAATACCAAATTCACATGATTACTTATAACATGACTTATCCCATGTCCTCAGGAACAAACGTAACTACTCACAAAGCATATTCATGTTCATAATCAGAGGAGTATTAATTATCATTAAGGATCTGAACATATGATCTTCCACCAAGTAAACCAACTAGCATCAACTACAAGGAGTAATCAACACTACTAGCAACCCATAGGTACCAATCTGAGGTTTTGAGACAAAGATCAGATACAAGAGATGAACTAGGGTTTGGAGAGGAGATGGTGCTGGTGAAGATGTTGATGAAGATTGACCCCCACTCGATGAGAGGATCGTTGGTGATGACGATGGCTTCGATTTCCCCCTCCGGGAGGGAAGTTTCCCCGGCAGAACAGCTCCGCCGGAGCCCTAGATTGGTTCGGCCCAAGTTCCGCCTCGAGACGGCGGCGCTTCGTCCCGAAAGCTCTCTTATGATTTTTTTTCCATGTCAAAACCCTCCATATAGAAGAAGATGGGCACCGGAGGGCTGCCAGGGGGCCACAAGCCACAAGGGCGCGCCTTGGGGGGTAGGGCGCGCCCCCTAGGCTTGTGGCCTCCTGGTGGGTCCCCTCTGGTAATTCTTTCGCCAATATTTTTATATATTCCAAAATAATTCTCCGTATCTTTTCTGGACTTTTGGATTTGTGCAGAATAGGTCTCTCATATTTGCTCCTTTTCCAGTCCAGAATTCCAGCTGCCGGCATTCTCCCTCTTCATGTAAACCTTGTAAAATAAGAGAGAAAAGGCATAAGTATTGTACCATAATGTGTAATAACAGCCCATAATGCAATAAATATCAATATAAAAGCATGATGCAAAATGGACGTATCAACTCCCCCAAGCTTAGACCTCGCTTGTCCTCAAGCGAAACCCGAGATCGATAAATATGTCCGCATGTTTAGAGATAGAGGTGTCGATAAAATAAAATACGGACATGAGAGCATCATGATCATCTTTAGAACAGCAACATATATTGACATATAATTTCTTATGCTAAAGTGACAATTCATTCACAAGGTAAAGTATGAATCAGAAACTTTATTGAGAACCAACAAACTATGATCTTAGTCCTTGAAGCAATTGCAATTTATCATAACATCGGAAAGAGTCATATAAAGAGCTTATAAAGCAAATCCACATACTCAATCATCTTTTAGTCTTTCATAATCGCTGACACTCATGCGGTACTTATGAGGTCAAAGCTTCAATTGGACACAGAGAAAGATAGGGGCTTATAGTTTTGCCTCCCAACTATTTACCTCAAGGGTAATGTCAACAGAAATAACTCATGATCACCCACATCCGAGTGCATATATGTGTCTAGATCTTTCCCCAACACATGACGCTTGCCAAGAGAGAAAGGCAAAATAAAGGAAGTGGTGAAGATCACAATGACTCTTGCATAAAGGTAAGTACTAGAAACTAAAAGTAACAGATAGGCCCTTCGCAGAGGGAAGCAAAGGTTGTCATGCGCTTTTATAGTTGGATGCGCAATCTCTTAATGCAAAAGAACGTCACTTTATATTACCGCTTGTGATAAATAACTTTATTATGCAGTTTGTTGCTTTTATTTTTTAAATATCACAAGTTCGTATAAAGTTTGTTTTCCTCACACTAATAGATCATACATATTTAGGGAGCAATTTTTTATTGCTTGAACTGATGACAACTTACTTGAAGGATCTTATTCAATCCATATGTAGGTATGGTGGACTCTCATGGCAAAACTGGTTTAAGGGTGTTTGGATGCACAAGTAGTATCTCTACTTGCTACGGAAGTTTTGGCTGATATGGGGTGGAAGCAAGCGTAATAAGCAAACATAACCTATTATGTTGTCTTCCTTGTCCAACATCAACTTCTTAGCATATAATATTTTAATGAGTGCTCACAATCATAAAAGATGTCCAAGATGATATATTTATATGTGAACCTCTCTTTCTTTATTACTTCCTTTTAATTGCAACAATGACCAATCGCTATGTTTGTCAACTCACAACAAATTTCACTCGACATACTGTCAGGACCGGTTTTCCAGGATATTAATTTCCTAGTAAATGGTCCTTGTGCTCACCAGCCCCAGGATTACTGTTAGCTGATGAGGCACAATCTTGATACAGAAATTCCAAGCAAGATACAAAATATGTAGTACAAGACCATTGTGGTCTATGAGTACAACAAAAGGTTTGCTAGTGGTTGATGGCGGAAGCGGTTCGGGGTCGTCAGCGTCTATGGGACTCCATTTCCCACAGGAACAGCTGACCTGGATAACTCCTATCTTCGCGCGGCTGATATCATCAGTGCCTAGGTTCCGGGGCTGTCGTCATTTCGCTCGTCTCCAAGCAAGAAATCTGGCCAAGACAATAGCCAGGGACAAGCCAGTGAGTACTTTGAATGTACTCGCAAACATCATGAAAACAGGTATAATATAACAAATGATAATCATGCACTGAAATAATTCATGATCACTTAATCAGTCACGAAATAAAATTCATGACGCATGCAAGCAGGTCATTCATATTAAACAGAAATAAGCAATCAGAGAATAAAATATAATAAACCGATCGGGTGTCTGAAGCGACGCCTCGAAAGGATAAAAATATAAAACATGCCACAGTCGGGCGTCTGAGCGACACCACATAAAGGGCTTATAAGGAAAATAAATAACAGCATGCCACAGTCGGACGTCTGCGCGACATCACAGAAAGGGCTTATATTGAAAAGTAAAGGACAAGCATGCCACAGTCGGACGTCTGCGCGACATCACAGAAAGGGCTTATATTGAAAAGTAAACGACAAGCATGCCACAGTCGGACGTCTGCGCGACATCACAGAAAGGGCTTATATTGAAAAATAATAACAACGAGTATCCAGGAGGTAGAACCGTCCCAAGGATACTCAATAATACAAATTTAAAAAAAATGGTTAGTCCACAATAATAATAGTCAAAATCATCATTTGTCACATGCCATGATTAATATTCCGGTTTAGAAGTTTTCCTCCGAAGACCGACACTAAGACCGGCACTTGACCCATCCCAGACTGTAGTCCTTAACCGCGGACACGGCTATTCGAATAGATATAAACTCTGCAGAGGGTGTACTCTTTACCCACGAGTAACGGATTTCCTTAGTCCACCGGGACTAATTCCGTTTACGGTCTTTGAATTGAAAACACACCTGACTTGCACATACCAGCTTAACTTACCGATGCCTGGAATCACCCACGACACTCGTTAGGCAAAACTCTAAGTGGGGAGGCTCCAACCTCGATTAGCATGGGATCGAATTTATATTCGCGTGCTCTAAGGGGTGCCCCCCTCTCGGTCCCGGACCAGAAACACCCATGCCCCCGGACCAGGTGGCCTGCCTACCGGATGCACCCGGTATCTTCCACCATGGCCTCTATGTACGGTGTGTGCCAAGAAAGGGGTTGACAACTTACTGAACCGTACCCTACCTGTGGCAGGGACGAGTGGTAGTACGAAACAAGTATGGGGGTTACTGGAACAAGACTCGATCTATGGTCGACTCAGGAGGCTTATGTGTTCCCTGCATGGTTAGCACAACAATTATTTTCACAGCATCAGACAGAAATCACCGCTCTTCATACCCCCTCATGCCTTACTGACCATCCTCGCTCCAACAAGATGTCAGTACCGAGCTCGTGTCTACCCGAGACAGAGACTTCTCCGGATTCCTTCCGGTGGGCATGTGAGGTATAGGAGGGTGAATACTGTCACCGTATTTTATTTCCAATAGCAAGAAATTTTTCATCATGCACTCCAGGGCATGCTCAAAATACCATATGAAATAACGAATGTTTCCAAAACACCTTGGTGTTGTAGTCAAGCCAAAACAACACACAACAAACATTAAACCAGGTTTCAGAATGCTTGCCTTTCAGGTGCAGAGGTGTAGGGTGCACCACAAAACTATTGAAAGTTTTCTTCCCTCTCCGATTCCTATTTCGAAAAGTATTCGAATTAACACGCAATTCAAAATAGTACAAAAAGTTGTCTTGGAAAATTTTCAAATAAATATGAAAATAAACTAGATGAAATTTCAGAGAGGCAGGAAAAAGAATCAATTCATTTGGAGTTTTATTTAAAAAGATATGGCCAGTCAAAGTTTCAGTCAAACTCTGTTTTTAATAAAATCAGAAAAAGGAAAACGGTTCGGGTGGAAATACGTTTTCGGAAACAGAAGGCGTACTTCGGTGGGTTACGCTTTCCAGAAACAAAAAATGCCTGCACATCATTACGCTTACCTGCGAAGAAGACGTACCTAGGGGACAGCGCCACTGGCCGAATGGATGAGTGACCGACAGGTGGGACCCACCTGTCGGGTTCATCTTCTTTCTCTCCGCGCGCGAGGACAGAGAGCAGGGGCGAGCTTCGGGCGGCGATTGCCGGCGCTAGAAGGTACCTCTCCCAGAGCTGTGCACACCGGGGTGCTCAGGAGGGAGGGCCCCATCCTCTGGAGGGCAAAAAGGGCGCCCGGGAGCTCGGGGCTGAGCACCTCTTCCTCCGAGGCGGACCGGGAGCTCCGGCGATCATGGCGTCGGCCTACTGCTGCCACGGCTCAAATTGACAGGGGGAATGGGCTCTATAGGTCCTGGGAAAGCCACTGGTGCAGAGCTTGGGGAAGGGGAGGCCCTAGTCTGGCCGGAATCAACCGGAGGGCGACGGCGGTGGTTCGGCTAGGGACAGGGGAGAATGGGTTCCTCTGGTCAAATTGGAGCTAGGGGGTGGTTCACAGGGGACTGCAGGTTCGCGGTGAGGACGGCAGGGGGCTCGAGGGGTCCTATTTATAGCATGACGAGGTCGGTTCCGAGGCGGCCGTGGATAAGATCGCCGGAGAACCGACGTTCTGTTGCTGCAGGGCGATGTGGCGGCGGCTAGCGGTGTTGGCAGGGCGAGAGGATGAGGACGGCCTGTCCCAGAGGGTAGCTGGCGAGCTGGGGCGGCTTGGGTGGTGCTGCCATGGCAGGGGCACGCTGCGGCCGTCCGCTAGCTGCCATGGCCGACCTGACGGCGGCGCTGTAGGGAGGCTTGGCTGGCTCCGACGAGCGGATAAGAACGGGGCGTGGCCCTGCGGGCTAGCAAGGGCCAGGGACAGGGGAGAAGGACGCGGCGGCTCGGGCAGATGCGTGCAATACGCACGTTCTGCTCGCGACCGGCGCTCGCACGGCATGTGCTCGATGGAATGCCAGGGAGGCTAAACCTGCTCAGGGGCTAATGAAAATTAACAGGTCTCGGCTAAATGCAATGGGAGGTCTAGGGGACATGATGGTTTGGTACATAGAACAAGTTCACAATGCAAAACTAAAACCATGCCAAAATCTGGACATGCACTACAAGTGCTCGGCAAAATGACAAGGCCCTCCAGGAGACTCCAATGCACATGGGGTTAAGCAGGGGTGGGTTTTAGGGCAAAGCCAATCCATATGACATGCTGCTCTGGTCATTTGAGCAACTTCATAATGCAAGTCTAAAAGCAATGCCAAATCTGGCCATGCTCCTAACCTGCTTGATGAAATGCCAAGGGCATCTAGGCATCTCTTCTGGTGGCCAAAATTTCCAGATTAGAGTCTCTTTAGATGTAGGTTGGGATGGCGAGGCTAGATTGGGAGAAACAGAAACTTGTTAATGCAATTCTTGGAGAAAAGCAAATCTGGGCAGAAACTGAAGACTATTATTTCATGTGCAAAAATTATTTCAATGGATCCAATATTCAGGACTTAAGGGTTTGGTAGCAAGTATTAATAGCAGGAAAAATCTCAAGAGTTATGGGGCAAGATAAAATAAGGTTGTAGTACAAATTACCAATCTAGGCCAGAATAAAGATGAGGATGGTTTGCTCAAATATTCCAAAGAACTCAAATGTATTATTGCATAAAACTGAGTTATATACTTCTATTGACATCCCAGAATTTTTATAGAATTTTTAAATGATTATTTAAATAGGTTGTAGTGCAAACTGCAATTTAAACCAGATTTGAAAACTTGAAGTGGTGCTCAAACTTTACAATTGACAAAGCTGGGTTTTTGCATAAAAGTGATCCAGGGACACCACATAACTTCTACAAAATTTTTGTAGAGTTTATTGATGAAGTTATAAAATAATTGCAGTGCAATTGGGGTTCTAAAAGTGTTAGAAGGCTATTGAATGAATTAAATCTTGACAAATTTTTATTATAAGAATTATTCCACTGGTTTGAATGGATGAAATAAAATGATTTAATAAAACATTCAAGTCCCACCATATTAATCAAAAAGTTTCAGATAAGAGGAAAAATTTGAAATCCAGGGAAAAGAAATGGCTCTGAAATCCACAGAAAAATTCCAGAAAATAGAAAATAAGTATTCCTGGAAAAAATTTAATTAATAAAACATGATTAAATTTTTGGGGTGTTCCACATACTTCTTATATGTGAATTCATCACTCCCCATAAGATCATCATATATACTCTTTGCTTTTATTCTATTCTTTTTTTTTATTTCTTTTTCCCAAGATCATAGCAAGCAAGCAAAGCCCTCAACTCAAAACTACTTTTTATTATATAACTCTCGGACTCACTTACATAGGGGGAACATAAAGCAAAACTCAAAACTAGATCACACTAAAAACTTTATTCTACTAGATCAAGATATAACCAAAAGGATCGAACTAAGAAAAACGATAAAAGTAAAAGATGTGATGGTGATACGATACCGGGGCACCTCACCCAAGCTTGGCACAAGCCAAGGGGAGTGCCCATACCCATGTGTTTAGTTGTCTTTCTTCGGAGGTGGTGATGATGGAGAAGGATCTTTAAGCTTGTTCAGTTTCCTCTTAAGCATAAAATTGTGTTCTCTCAGATCGTCAACTTCCTGCTCGAGCTTCAATATCCTTTGACATAATTCTTGCTTGCTCTCCTGCAGAAAACGAGAAGGGATAAATAGAACCTTGAATTTTCTCCTTGTGTTTCGGAGGCTCGATTTCCTGAACTCCATGTGCATATCTCCTGGTTGAGGCAGGGGGATCTCTTCTTCATCCGAGCTTTCTTCCTCATACTTGCCTTCTTGTTCCTCCTCCAAGAACAATCCATAAGGATCTAAGTCCCCTTAGAGCTTGGGATTGGCAAGATAATGGGATACATAGCTCTCCCCATCGGAATTTGGGGACGACATATTGCTCTAAATCTGCTGCAGAAATAGCTCAAAACGAAAACAGGAGGTACTGTCGTGATACGAAGGTCAAAACATTCGGGAGATTATATAATGACTGTTTCCCGAACTAAAGGAGTATACCACAAGAAAACGGAGTCCGGAGGGTGCACGGGGTGGCCACAAGCCACAGGGGCGCGCCCAGGGGGGTAGGGCGCGCCCCCCTGGCTTGCCGCCTCCTCGTGCACTTTTCGGACTACTTTAAATTTTCCTAATTTATTAAATATTACAAAACGGGGAAAATTGCTATTGGAAAAGTTTTGGAGTCGGTTTGCTTACCGTACCACATACCTATTCCTTTTCGGAGTCTGAAACGTTCTGGTAGGTCTCCCTAATGTACTCCTCCGGAGTTATGGTATTGATAATATTGGTTTCAACATTTATGGGAGTACCTGAGATATAATGTTTGATTCTTTGCCCATTTACCACCTTTGGGTTAGTGCCTTCGGCGTTGTTGATCTTGATGGCACCGGAACGATATACTTCCTCGACAATGTAAGGCCCTTCCCATTTAGAGAGAAGTTTTCTTGCAAAAAATCTTAAACGAGAATTGTATAGCAAGACATGGTCACCTACATTGAATTCACGCTTTTGTATCCTTTTATCATGCCATCTCTTAACTTTTTCTTTAAACAACTTGGCATTCTCATAGGCCTGGGTTCTCCATTTATCAAGTGAGCTAATGTCAAATAACCTCTTCTCACCAGCAAGTTTGAAATCATAGTTGAGCTCTTTAATTGCCCAATAAGCATTATGTTCTAGTTCAAGAGGTAAGTGACATGCTTTACCATAAACCATTTTATACGGAGACATACCCATAGGGTTTTTGTAAGAAGTTCTATAAGCCCATAATGCATCATCAAGTTTCTTAGACCAACTCTTTCTAGATCTATTAACAGTCTTTTGCAAGATCATTTTAATTTCTCTATTGCTTAATTCTACTTGACCACTAGACTGAGGATGATATGGAGATGCAATTCTATGATTAACATCATACTTAGCAAGCAATTTACGGAAAGCACCATGAATAAAGTGTGAACCACCATCAGCCATTAAATATCTAGGGACTCCAAATCTAGGGAAAATAACTTCTTTAAGCATTTTAATAGAAGTGTTATGATCAGCACTACTAGTTGGAATAGCTTCCACCCACTTAGTAACATAATCAACAGCAACTAGAATATGAGTATACCCGTTGGACTTGGGAAAAGGTCCCATATAATCAAAACCCCAAACATCAAATAGTTCAATAACAAGTGAGTAATTCATAGGCATTTCCTGACGTCTACTAATATTACCAATTCTTTGACATTCATCACAAGACAAGACAAACTTACGAGCATCCTTGAAGAGAGTAGGCCAATAAAAACCAGATAGTAATACCTTGTGTGCAGTTCTATCTCCAGCGTGGTGTCCTCCGTAGGCCTCGGAGTGACACTTGTGTAGGATCTGTTCTTGTTCATGCTCAAGTACACAACGTCTAATAACACCATCTACTCCTTCTTTATAAAGGTGTGGATCATCCCAAAATTAATGTCTTAAATCATATAAGAACTTTTTCTTTTGTTGGTATGTGAAACTAGGTGGTATAAATTTAGCAACAATGTAGTTAGCATAATCAGCATACCATGGAGCATTACGTGAAGCATTTATGACAGCTAATTGTTCATCAGGAAAGCTATCATCAATAGGTAGTGGGTCATCAAGAACATTTTCTAACCTAGACAAGTTGTCTGCTACGGGGTTCTCAGCACCCTTTCTTTCAATAATATGCAAATCAAATTCTTGTAGCAGAAGAACCCATCTAATAAGTCTAGGTTTAGGATCTTTCTTTTCCATAAGATATTTAATAGCAGCATGATCAGTGTGAACAGTTACTTTGGAATCAACAATATAAGGTCTGAACTTATCACAAGCAAACACAACTGCTAAAAATCCCTTTTCAATGGTAGCATAGTTTCTTTGAGCACTGTCCAGAGTTTTACTAGCATAATGGATAACATTTAATTTCTTATCAACTCTTTGTCCTAGAACAGCACCAACGGCATAATCACTAGCATCACCCATAATTTCAAAGGGTAGGTTCCAATCAGGTGGTTGAACAACAGGTGCAGTAATCAAGGCTTTCTTAAGAATTTCAAATGCTTCTACACAATCATCATCAAAAACGAATGGAACATCTTTTTGCAAGAGATTAGTGAGAGGCCTAGAAATTTTAGAGAAGTCTTTAATAAATCTCCTATAGAAACCAGCATGACCAAGGAAACTTCTTATACCTCTGATATCTGTGGGACATGGCATTTTTTCAATAGCATCAACTTTAGCTTTATCCACCTCAATACCTCTTTAGGAGATTTTGTGTCCCAAGACAATGCCCTCTTTAACCATAAAGTGGCACTTCTCCCAATTCAAGACAAGATTAGTTTCTTCACATCTCTGCAAAACTCGATCAAGGTTGCTCAAGCAATCGTCAAAAGAAGTTCCGTAAACGGAGAAATCATCCATGAAATCCTCAACAATCTTTTCACAAAAGTCAGAGAATATAGCAGTCATACATCTTTGAAAGATAGCAGGTGCATTGCATAAACTAAAAGGCATACGTCTACAAGCAAAGGTACCGAAAGGACAAGTGAAAGTGGTCTTCTCTTGGTCCTCTTTTGACACAGGTATTTGAGAAAAACCAGAATAGCCATCTAGAAAGCAAAAGTGTGTGTGTTTGGATAGTCTTTCTAGCATTTGATCAATAAAAGGTAAAGGGTAATGATCTTTCCTAGTAGCTTTATTTAATTTCCTAAAATCAATTACCATTCTATATCCTGTAACAATTCTTTGCGGGATCAGTTCATTTTTATCATTAGGAACAACGGTAATACCTCCCTTCTTAGGGACACAATGAACGGTACTAACCCATCTACTATCAACAATAGGATAGATTATACATGCCTCCAGAAGCTTTAATATTTCATTTCTTACCACTTCTTTCATTTTAAGATTTAACCGTCGTTGGTGATCAACAACTGGTTTAGCATCAGGCTCCATATTAATTTTATGCTGACATAGAGTGGGACTAATGCCCTTAAGATCATCAAGAGTATATCCAATAGCAGCACGGTGCTTCTTCAGAGTTTTCAATAATCTCTTTTCTTCATGCTCTGAAAGGTTAGCACTAATAATAACAGGATATATCTTCTTTTCATCAAGATAAGCATATTTCAGAGTATCCGGTAATTGTTTAAGCTCAAACACGGGATCACCCTTGGGTGGAGGAGGATCCCCAAGAATCTCAACGGGCAAGTTGTGTTTCAAAATAGGATGTCGATCAAAGAAAATCTTATCTATTTCATTCCTTTCATTCATATGCATATTGTTTTCATGGTCTAGCAAATATTGTTCTAAGGGATCAGTAGGAGGCACAGCAATAGAAGCAAGACCAATAATTTCATCCTTACTAGGCAATTCTTTATCATGGGGTTGTCTACGGAATTTAGAGAAATTAAACTCATGGGACACATCCCCAAAACTTACAGTAACAGTTTCTTTCTCACAATCTATCATAGCATTAACAGTATTCAAGAAAGGTCTACCAAATATAATGGGACAAAAATCATCTTGTGGGGAACCAAGAACAAGAAAATCAGTAGGATATTTTATTTTTCCACACAAGACTTCAACATCTCTAACAATCCCAACTGGTGCTATAGTATCTCTATTAGCAAGCTTAATGGTAACATCAATTTCTTCTAACTCAGTTGGTGCAATATCATTCATAATTTCTTGATATAAGGTAAAGGGAATTGCACTCACACTAGCACCCACATCACATAAGCCATGATAACAATGATCTCCTATTTTAACAGAAACAACAGGCATGCCAACAATAGGTCTATGTTTATCTTTAGTATCAGGTCTAGCAATTCTAGCAGCATCATCACAGAAATGAATAACATGCCCATCAATATTATCAACCAAGAGATCTTTAACCATAGTAATACTAGGTTCAACTTTGATTTGTTCAGGGGGTGTAGGTGTTCTAACATAGCTCTTACGAACCACAGTTGAAGCTTTAGCATGTTCCTTTATTCTAACAGGGAAAGGTGGTTTCTCAATATAAGCAGCAGGAATAACAGGATCAACATTATAAGTAATAGTTTCTTCTTCAACTTTAATAGGTTCAGCTACTTTCACTTCAATGGGAGGATGATATTTAAACCACTTCTCCTTAGGGAGATCAACATGAGTAGCAAATGATTCACAGAAAGAAGCTACTATCTCAGAGTTAAGTCCATATTTAGTGCTAAATTCACGAAAAGCATCGGTATCTATAAAGGATTTAACACAATCAAACTTAAGGTTTATACCTGACTCCTTACCTTCGTCGAGTTCCCAATCTTCAGAGTTGCGTTTAATTCTTTCCAATAAATCCCATTTGAATTCAATATCTTTCTTCATAAAGGAACCAGTACAAGAAGTATCGAGCATCGATTGATCATTACAAGAAAGCCGAGCATAAAAATTCTGAATAATAATTTCTCTTGAAAGCTCATGATTGGGGCATGAATATAACATTGACTTAAGCCTCCCCCAAGCTTGAGAGGTACTTTCTCCTTCACGAGGCCAAAAATTATAAATATAATTCCGATCACGATGAACCAGATGCATAGGATAAAACTTCTAATGAAATTCCAATTTCAATCGGTTGTAGTTCCATGATCCAATATCATCACATAGCCTATACCATGTCAATGCCTTCTCCTTCAAAGATAAAAGAAAGACCTTCTTCTTGACATCATCCTCGGGCAAACCTGCAAGCTTAAATAATCCACAAACTTCATCCACATAGATTAGATGCAAATCAGGATGTAGTGTTCCATTTTCTGCATAAGGATTAGCTAGCAGTAAATTTCAGCACACTATATAAATTTTTCCTTACCAAATTCCACTCACCAAAGGCGCTTCACTCCCCGGCAACGGCGCCAGAAAAGATTCTTGATGACCCACAAGTATAGGGGATATATCATAGTCCTTTCGATAAGTAAGAGTGTCGAACCCAATGAGGAGCAGAAGGAAATGACAAGCGGTTTTCAGTAAGGTATTCTCTGCAAGCACTGAAATTATCGGTAACAGATAGTTTTGTGATAAGATAATTCGTAACGGATAGCGAGTAACAAATGTAGCAAAGGTGCAGCAAGGTGGCCCAATCCTTTTTGTAGCAAAGGACAAGTCTGGACAAACTCTTATATAAAGCAAAGCGCTCCCGAGGACACATGGGAATTTCTGTCAAGCTAGTTTTCATCATGCTCATATTATTCGCGTTCGTTACTTTGATAATTTGATATGTGGGTGGACCGGTGCTTGGGTTCTGCCCTTACTTGGACAAGCCTCCCACTTATGATTAACCTCTCTCGCAAGCATCCACAACTATGAAATAAGAATTAAGATAAATCTATACATAGCATGAATCATATGGATCCAAATCAGCCCCTTACGAAGCAACGCATAAACAAGGGTTTAAGCTTCTGTCACTCTAGCAACCCATCATCTACTTATTACTTACCAATGCCTTCCCCTAGGCCCAATTAATGGTGAAGTGTCATGTAGTCGACGTTCACATAACACCACTAAAGGAGAGACAACATAGATCTCATCAAAATATCGAACGAATACCAAATTCACATGATTACTTATAACAAGACTTATCCCATGTCCTCAGGAACAAACGTAACTACTCACAAAGCATATTCATGTTCATAATCAGAGGAGTATTAGTTATCATTAAGGATCTGAACATATGATCTTCCACCAAGTAAACCAACTAGCATCAACTACAAGGAGTAATCAACACTACTAGCAACCCACAGGTACCAATCTGAGGTTTTGAGACAAAGATCAGATACAAGAGATGAACTAGGGTTTGGAGAGGAGATGGTGCTGGTGAAGATGTTGATGATTGACCCCCTCTCGATGAGAGGATCGTTGGTGATGACGATGGCTTCGATTTCCCCCTCCGGGAGGGAAGTTTCCCCGGCAGAACAGCTCCGCCGGAGCCCTAGATTGGTTCGGCCCAAGTTCCACCTCGAGACGGCGGCGCTTCGTCCCGAAAGCTCTCTTATGATTTTTTCCAGGTCAAAACCCTCCATATAGAAGAAGATGGGCACCGGAGGGCTGCCAGGGGGCCCACAAGCCACAGGGGCGTGCCCTGGGGGGTAGGGCGCGCCCCCCAGGCTTGTGGCCTCATGGTGGGTCCCCTCTGGTATTTCTTTCGCCCAATATTTTTTATATATTCCAAAATAAATCTCCGTAACTTTTCAGGACTTTTGGAGTTGTGCAGAATAGGTCTCTCATATTTGCTCCTTTTCCAGTCCAGAATTCCAGCTGCTGGCATTCTCCCTCTTCATGTAAACCTTGTAAAATGAGAGAGAAAAGGAATAAGTATTGTACCATAATGTGTAATAACAGCCCATAATGAAATAAATATCAATATAAAAGCATGATGCAAAATGGACGTATCAGCCGTCACTCCACTGGACGCGCCTTCGTCACTCGTCTGCCCCGCGCGCCGTCACTCAGCTGGACACGCCTTCGTCACTCGGCCGGCCCGCGCGCCGTCACTCAGCTGGACGTGCCTTCGTCACTCGGCTACCCGCGCGCCGTCACTCAGCTGGACACGCCTTCGTCACTCGGCCGCCCCGCGCGGCGTCACTCAGCTGGACGTGCCTTCGTCACTCGGCTGCCCCGCGCGGCGTCACTCAGCTGGACACGCCTTCGTCACTAGGCCGCCCCGCGTGCCGTCACTCACCTGGACGCGCCTTCCTCACTCGGCCGCCCCGCGCGCCGTCACACAGCTGGACACGCCTTCGTCACTCAGCCACCCCACGCACCGTCACCCAGCTGGACGAGCCTTCGTCACTCGACCACACCGCGCGCCGTCACTCAACTGGACGCGCCTTCGTCACTCGGCCGCCCCACGCGTCGTCACTCAGATGGACGCGCCTTCGTCACTCGGCCGCCCAGTGCGCCGTCACTCAGCTGGACGCGCCTTCGTCACTCGGTAGCCCCGCGCACCATTACTCAGCTGGATGCGCCTTCGTGACTCGGCAGCCCCGCGCGTTGTCACTCCGCTGGTCATCATCCACACTCGAGGGCTTAGCTGCGACCCTGTATCGCCTAAGTTAAAAACTATTCCGAGTGAGGACATCATCCACACTAGGGGGCTTAGCTGTGACCCCGTATTGCCTAAGTTAAAAACAAATCCGAGCGAGGACATAACCCACACTCGGGGGCTTAGCTGCGACCCCGTATCGCCTAAGTTAAAAACTAATCCGTGTGTCGGGGATATAACTCCACGGTGTAACCCGCCCTATTGGGCCCGGTTAAACATACTGATAGTTTTATGACCAAAGTTAAGATGGGCCGCATCATGGAGACAAAGGTGAGCGAGGTGGTGGCTCATCCGATCGCCGGACGGACCAATACTTAAGATGGCGGCTCAAGGCCCGCAAAGGTCAAGACATCAGCTGGATTTCCTTGCTTAAGGTGCAAGGCAAGTTAGAGACATTGTAGGACACGGGTCACAATATGACCCGGACTCTATTGTAAATCCTAGGGCTTGACCTGTATATAAAGGCAGGACCCTAGGACCGAAAGACTCAAGTTACAATCTCTTGAGAGCTAGGTTAGCGATTCCGCACCCTTGTAATCGAGATCTATCCATCAAATACACACAAAGCAGGACGTAGGCTATTACCTCCATCGGAGGGGCCGAACCTGGGTAAACCCGACTCTCTCTCTCTCGTTCAACCCCTTCGAGTCACCACCTAGCGGCGATGGCCTCAAACATAAGTCCTTTTTCGAGGACATCTGCCGGGTTGACAAAACCACGACAGTTGGCGCCCACCGTGGGGCCCTCACCCGGTGGAGTTGAGTTTTCGAAGGGAATCCTACCTGGATTTGGGAAGTTTGCGGTTAATCAGATGATCAAGAGCCGCCTCGACAAGATCTACGTCAACGAACCGGCTTGGGACGTCAAAGTTGACCCGATCGAACATGAGCCTCGAGGTCCCATTGGAGAGATTGATTTAGAGACCTCCGAGTCGGACATCAACATCAACATCGACGAGCCAGCTCGGAGCGTCCAAGCCAGTCAACGCCAGGGCGGCCTTTGTCATGTCTTCGTCGGCTTCACGCAAGGAATCAGCCTTTCGGATGAGTAGGCCTCTAGCAGCGACGCCCTCGTCAACTCGGACGGCGAGTCATCCATAGGGGATACGGAGTAGATCTGTCCTATTTACGATGGCGGGCTTGGGGGCTCGTTGGAAACCGAGGCCCTTGAGGAATATGGTGAGTCACGACGCCAAGTCGTCGTCTACATGGCAGGAGCTACGACGGTTCCAGATCCAACCGCAGCTGGAGGTTTTGGCGGGTCAACCAAAACGCCAGCTCAAGCCATGACCGATCTCATGGCCGAGATGGAAAAACTTGTGGATACCCCGGTTACCACAGAAAATTAGGAAGAGCACAATGTGGAGCTAACCAAATTGCGTAGCCAGATAGTTGAGGTGCAAAAGGAGATCGACTCTGAAAACGCACGAATGGAGGAGTTGCACGCTCGCATACATCAAGAGACGGAACGCCTTAAGCCCGAGGCCTGGCGGTTAGGAGTTCAGAGGGAAGCATCGGAGGCGGTTTACGAGAGAAGACACCACCGCGGGCTCCTTCTGAACCTTTAGCCACAACAGCTTTTTAATACCCCACAACAAACACAAGGAACTGTTCAACAACCTGGGAATCGGCTAGAGGAACCGGCTCAACCCCCACTGGCTCACTCCCCACCTCGACGATTCCAGACTCCGCGGGGCCACTTTTCCAATCCTGTCGACAACATGCTGGCAGCAACCCGGAATTTGGAAGCACTGCCTATTAACGGAAACTCCCCCGTTAAGGTTGAGGCTAGAAATGTTATTGAGATGCTAAAAATAGTTGTGGTACAACAGGAACAGTATTCATACAGCCAGGATCGGATGCATTCTACCCCCTATGCTAGCAAGGGCCGTCATGTGGAGTCACCGTCCGTTTCCAGCAGTGGGAGAAGAGAGCAGCCTCATGTCTTTCCATCCCATCCCATGACATCAGACGCCCAGGCAGTTCTTGACGCGGCGAAGGGCGCATGACAGGCAGAAGCGGAAGCGGCGGCACGGGCGATTCAACAGCTTCACCCTCAACCAGCGAATTTGGGGGCTGGGTCTAACAATAGAACAATTGGTATACCATGCTTATCCCCGGCACTCCGCGCCGAGCGCATGCCCAAAGACTTCAAGGGGCCTCGTAAGGTGCCAAACTACACGGCAGATCTTGAGCCGACATCCTGGATCGAAAGTTATGAGTTGGCAATAGACATGCTGGATGTCAGTGACGCTGTATGTGCCAAGTACTTAACCATGATGTTGGAAGGACCGGCTCGTACCTGGCTGAAAAACTTGCCGCCTAATTCCATCAACACATGGGCCGAGCTGAAAG
This sequence comes from Elymus sibiricus, assembly GCA_039707655.1. Classification (NCBI taxonomy): domain Eukaryota; kingdom Viridiplantae; phylum Streptophyta; class Magnoliopsida; order Poales; family Poaceae; genus Elymus; species Elymus sibiricus. The sequence continues at coordinate 38,986,396 of CM077665.1, read as the reverse complement.
AGTGGTTCATCAAGAATTTCCAAGGAACCTGCAAGAAGCCTATGACAATAGTAGACCTACAACATTGTGTTCAGCGAGTGGATGAGTCGGCAAACCATTGGATCCGCCTGGTCGCAGAAATTATGCACTCATCAGACAGCATCACGGCGGCTCAAGCAGTCCTAATATTCGAAAAGAACTGTCACTTCCAGCCTTTGGTTCAGAAGCTCGGAAGGCTCAAGCGAAAAGTACAAGACATGGGCGACTTAATGGATGTCCTCACCAGATATGCCGAGTCAGATAGCACGAAGGATCCCGGCTCAGATGAGGACAAGACCACCAAAGGCAAAAAGGCTGAAGGAGGGAAAGCCCAGCATGGTCACGGTGGTAACCAGGGGGCTCAAAATAATAAGAGGAAGCAGCCTGATGGTGGGTCAGACTTTGTGGCCAATACTAACACGGGTTTCAAGAATCAGTGTCGCAACAGTCATCCCGGAGGGGCTTACAATGGGAATAAACCTCGCAATTATGAGGAGGCGCTTAAAGCACCTTGCCCTAAGCACAACACTCAGGATAAGCCGGCTACCCACTCATGTGAGAATTGTTATATCATGCAAGAGTTCCGTAACCAGGCTTTCCAGAATAATCCAGGAGGTAATGGTGGAGGACACCCGGGTCAACACGGACCTGGCGGGTCACAGGGTGGCCGGGGGGCTGGTTTTCAACATCAGGGACATCATGGCAATGGGCAGCATCCTGGCCAGGGCAATCAGCATAATGACCAAGGAGGATTCCAAAGCAATCACAAGCAGTTGAATAACGGTCAGTACCACTAGCACCTGAATCCCTGAATAAAATCCATGCTCTCGAGGGTCTCAAGAAGGAATTTTATGTCTCCAAGAGGGAAACAAGCCGGCCCTGGAACACCAGTGGCCTTATTATACTTAGCTCCGCCGACTCCTTATTTGTAATTTCTTCCCCCTTGCAAAATTCTATATATACTTCTTTATTTTCCGAGTATGAATAAAGCCAGCGTATTTTGTCGTTTCAACCTGCAAATTGTGCTTGAGTCTTTATTTTTTTGAAACAAAGGGCACCTTGGGGCTTCTAGCCCATCGGACTTAGCTTTCTCACCCTTGTGACCCGGCAAAATAACGCGACAATACAAAGGGCATTTGGGGGCTTCCAGCCCATCGGGCTTAGCTTTCTCACCCTCTTGACCTGGCAAAATAAATGCCATATATGGTTAAACCTGCCTGTATGCTTGATGCGACTCCGATCAGATGACCCCGTGTACTCTTGACAAGTCAATCCTTTTTGGACCCTAAACTTGTTAAAGTTAAAACACCGGCTTGAGTCATGAGAGAGCTGGCACATATAGAAAGCTAGGATAAACCATGGGTTATCATACTCGCTTCATTGAAGCAAGACTCGAGCCTCGAAAGCCGGTCTTTCCCTGTCGAGCGTCGAAAGCCGACAAATTACCTTGACATTATGAGCATATGTTGATACATCCGTCGTATTTTCATCGCGTCATGCTTATGTGGAAAAACTATTTTTTAGATCAGAATATATCACAAGATATTTTGTCAATACATATGAAGCCTTTTTAGCCAACTAGCATCTCGGTTAAAATAACCAGGATCGTGTGGTTAAAACCTTCAAAGCTGTTTTCAAAAGGGGCTGCCTTATATTTCTAAGCTTCGAAAGCCAGTTCCTAAAATGGTATTATGTGTTGTAATTCATCACATAAAAAGTTTTGGGCACGCACTATTTTCATTACCGGTTTATACATGAAATAACCGGTTTACCAGCTGCATGACCAACATAAAATTATATTATTGGTTAAAAGGCTAAAAAGACCTTAAGTTTTGAAATATCAGTTTTTGGCAGGTCTCATCGAGCCGGCTTATCAATATTGACTTATTTGGCTTTGTTCATTACAACAAGTTTCAGGTTCAAAGTTATTACCGGCTTACATTTGAGAGACCGGGTTGAACCATTGAGCCCGCACAAGCGACCAATTGACAAGACATAATCTTCAACATTGTTGAAAGAGAAAAAGATTGTTAAAACCTATAAGATCAAGACTTTCTGCCGGTTCATTTTTCCCAGCTCTGTCTTGCCAAAAGCACTCACCAATAGAAGGACTACGTGAATAACAGGGCGGTGAAACAGCAGAAATGGGATCAAGCCCAAAAAAATAAGTGTCTTACGTCAACAAAGACGCAAACATGCACGATGGCATGACACGAAAATTTTCGTCTACCCCTATTACAAGCTCAAGGAAGCAACAAATTGTTTTTACCATACTTGGGGGTTTGAGTTAACAAAGTAATGATTGATAAAGCTCGAATCGCCGACCACATCATCCGGATCAGTGGCGGCTAATCTTGCGCGTGAGACGCCTCCGGGTTATCCACCGTTTGGTCTTCCGGCTCTTGTATCCGAAGGTTATCCGTGTCCTAGTTGCAGTGAGATAAGGCCTGGAACACAGCCTCGTCATCAAAAATAGGAGACAGATCAACTTCAGGGGCAAAGATATGCTCGCACCATTGAGGAGCCAGATTCTTTGATAGTAAATCAGGTGGTGGAATCGGGTTATGGTTGGTGCCATAAGCCGCTTGATAGCTCCTCAGTTTCATCTCAGATACCAACTGAGTGGACAATATTTGAGCATCTTTGACACAGGCAGCATAATCCTCTTGAGATAATTCTACCCCGTCATTCTTGAACTCGGGGAAGCCCTGTGCTAATTCAGCTAGGTCGAGCTCCTCTCCATAAGCTAAAGCCCGGCTCAACGCATATATCGCACCAGATCAGGCGGCTGACCTCTTCAGCTCTGGAATGTGCTGTGGGATGGTTGAAAGACACTCCAACACATTTTTTATAAGCTTTAAAGGCTGCTTATCTCCCATCGTTGCCGTGATTGCAAGATGACTCCCAGCGTAGAGTTGCTCTGTCAGAGAATAAACAACCTTAAGCATCAGCAGGCTATTATCATAGAAGCTGGTAGTCCGGGGGCCTGCGAATAGAGTCAATGCATGAAGTTACCGGGCACTTTATACCTATATCTTAAGAAGACAAGAGGTTATATACACTTACCGAAAATGACTTGGGTCATCTGGGCAATATGTCGCTTTAACCCGGACAACTCCTTGGTGACGGGTTTGAGCTGGCCCTCTACAACCTCTGCACGTTTCAGTAGAGTTGCCTTTTCAGCCTCAAAGGATTTCTTCTCCTTCAAAAAGCATGCCTTGTTGTTTTCCAATTCAGTCAGTGAAAGGCGAAGTTTTTCTTCAACTTCTGCTTGGGAGGTTTGTCCTTTTTCCAGGTCTTTCTTCAAGCCGGCTACACTGGATTCGGCTGTCTTCAAAGCTTCCTGTATAATTAATAAATCTATGTCAAGTTCCAAGCAAATTGCAAGCAATATATTTGGCACTTGGGGGCTAATGTATATCAGTTCTTTTAACATTAAAGATGCGGATAAGACCTGACTCATCTCAAGGTGGTGAGCCGGCCCTTGGGGGCTACTGGTCGAAATTCTTCAAGTTATTAAAAGATCCGACTCATCTCAAGGAGATGAGCCGGCCCTTGGGGGCTACAGGTCGAAATTCTTCAAGTTATTAAAAGATCTGACTCATCTCAAGGAGATAAGTAGGCCCTTGGGGGCTACAGGTTAAATCAATCAAGGCATTCACAAGATCTAGCTTATCTTAGAAAGACAAAGCTGGCCCTTGGGGGCTACATAGCGATATATGGTGTTAACATATAAAGGAGAACATACCTCGTATTTATTATTCATCATGCTAACAAGGCCGATTTCCATTTCATGGCTCGTAGCCAGGCGGTCCAGACAGGCAGCATGAAGATCTTCAACACTAAAGTTTTCATAATTTGGAAGCTCTAGTTTGGTCTTCCCCTTTTCTTGCAGTACCGCTTCATCCTTAGCAATAACCTTTGTTAACACCCTGGAAATCTCAGGAGCAGTATAACCCATCCCAGTAATGACAACCTTAGGGGCATCTTTGTTTGTTACTGAAGGATTGGGCGGGTTAAGGTTGACTGCGGGTGTAGCTTCAACAGTCATGTCGTCAGTACCGGCTAGTTCAGATGGAGGAGGTAAGTTGGTTTAGATCTCGTGAGGGTCTTCAGGTTGATCAACATGAATTTCAGGAGCCATCGGATCATGAATCTCTGGCTCAGGGGCCTCGGGGTTAACAGAAGACCCGTCAGTTTTCCTTTTCTTGGCTTTGGCCCTCCAAAATAAAGAATGTAGTATGAAATATGGTAGAGACAATAGTCTACTCTAAACAGGCAAAATAACGGAGGGCGCCAGTTTTGATGCAGTTGAGTCGCCCGACGAAGGTGGCGACTCCTGATAAACCAAGGCATAGGAATTAAAAGTTGACACATCAAGTCAAAACATCCTTGGAAGACTGGAATGTTAAATACCTTTGCTGTCGTTTTTGGGCGGCTGATTTATCAGGTAAACCCTCACCAAGATCACCATTCCTGCTTCGGGTCTGACGCCTAGACTAGTGCTGAGTTTTCTTCAAAACAAAGTGAGGATCCAGATGAGTGTCCGGGTGAGAGAAGCCTAACTTCCGAACAACTCGCCTTGTTTTCAACGGAGGCAAAGGTTCCGATTCGGAAGAAATGGAAATTACCTCAACATCGCCGGCTTGTTGCGACGTCGCCCTAAGAAAGAGAGACGTCAGATGGATTCAATGAAATACAAACAAAAGATTAATTTTACCACTGTTCAAGTATCAGTGGCGGCTGCTTCGTCCATATGAGACGGCCTTTCTACAGCCGCCTTATTCTTCTTCTTACTTGGGGTGGCTTTGGGCTTATTGGTCGCAGTCTTGCTACGTTTCCTGCCCCAAAAAGGAGATGTAGCCTGTAAAATTAAACAATTAGAGCAGGCTGACAAAATTCTCAAAGTTTGTTCGAAAAAAAACTGGATTAGGATATTAAAAGTTTTATACCGGAGGAGCCGGGTTAAGGGCGTAGAAAGGTTTCAACCCTTCCTTGCTGCAAGTCTCTTGGTTTTCACCCAGCAGTTTCTTCACGATCCGGTTTATTTCGTTGGCCTCCAAGGAAAAGTTGCTATACCGTTGAGCGTCATCCAAGTCGCCAGAGTAAGCACACATTAAGTCGTTGCGAAGACTCAATGACAGAATCCTCCAAGATACCCAACACCGAGTTAAGTCGACTCCAGTCAGCCCGTTGGCTAGCAGAGCCCTCAACTTCGGATAAACATGGGTGTGTTGAGAACGCTCTTCTTGAGGAGCCCAACCAGGAAGTTCAAGATCCATGGGGAGGCGGTTGGGTCTTTAACCCGGCAAGGGATTTTCGTCAGCAGGGGCGGTATTCCGGCAATAAAACCAAGTCTTGTTCCACCCCTTAGGATGGCTTGGAAGGGTGACAGCAGGAAAAAGGATGTCTTTCCGCCTCTGGATTTAAACCCCGCCAAGTCCTAACCAAGGGCCGTCCGCACATTCGGTTTGCCGGTTAAAATAAAATAATTCCCTGAAGAGGGAGATGGTGGGTTCTATTTGTAGATATACCTCGCAAAATACTTGGAACTGGCAAATGTTTGATATGGAGTTAGGACCCAGGTCTTGAGGATGGAGATGGAAGAAGAGCAAGACGTCTCGAAAGAATTTTGACCCGGGAGGTGAAAAGCCCCTCTAAAGGTGATCCAAGAATATCACCACCTCTCCCTCCTCTGGGTTTGGGATTTCTTCTCCAAGGATGACCCGCCAGCCAACCACATTTTTAGGTGGCAGAAACCCATGTTCCTCATAATCTTTCAAGTGAACATCAGAAACTTGAGTGGCCACCCAGTTGCAGGCTTTTGACTCCGACATAATGAGTCTCCTGGATAAAGAAAATAGAATGATATAAATATCTGCAATGGGAGGTGTCGTGGTATTTTCACGGCAGATGTCCTCATAGGACTTGATCTCAAAGCCATCGCGTAAGTAGTAGACCAAAGGGGTTAAACGAGGAACACGGGAGGCAAGGTTTACCCAGGTTCGGCCCCTCTCGTGGAGGTAAAAGCCTACTCCTGCTAGATGTATTGAAGATCTCGATTACAAGGGTTTTGGAACTTGTTTAGCCCTAGCTCTCGAAAGGTTTCCACGTGATCTCTCTAGCCCCAGGGCTCCCCCCTTATATATATAGGCGGAGGTCCGGGGTTTACATAAGAGTCCGGGTCGGGATAGCAATCCGAGCCCAACTCTCCTTTACTTGTTTCCTAAGTTATACCTCGAGGCGGATTGCACATACCACCTCTCACGGCGGGTCTTGGGCCGGCCCTTCCCTGGGCGGCTCTTCTTCTGGGCTTCTTGAGAACGCTCCAGCCCAACTAGCCTATCTTCAATAAAGATCCCCAGAACCCGGCCCTGAACGGGCGGGTCTCACCGAAATATATTTCCCTGACATTAGCCCTCAGGTTGACTTGAACTGGTTCTGGACAACCTTGTCTTCATACAAAATTGTCTTTGACATTTGGCGAGTCTCCGCAGAACCCGCCACTTCTGAATATTTCTTAATTGTTTTTCTTTTAAACCTGTTCGCCTTGTGACGTCACCGAATCTTTAAAACGGATATTTCCATGACATCATCCATATCTCAAATGAATCGATTAGGCACGAAAATCGGGGCGTCGGGGTACTGTAGATCCATAATTTCCGCCCTGACTCTTGAGCGTCCCATCCTCTTATAAATCCCCCCTCGGGTCATTACTTTATCATTTCCTCATCTTCTTCCTCCTGCCGCCCGAACCGTCACGTCCTTGCGCCACCTCTCGAGCTCGCCAGCTACTGGAAGGAGAAGCAGCCCCGACGCACCGCCGTCGCCCGTCCGCAACCGCGCTGCGCCGCCGTCAATTCAGGTAATCCCTGTCCCTTTTCATCTCTCTTAGGGTTCCGCCATTGTAGAGCTTCAACTCCACCTCGGCTTCTCCTTGGCTGCCGCCGCCGGCCTCATCTTAAGGCTTCCTCGGCATAGAGGCGGCGCCGTTGAACTCCCCTTTAACCCAGGAATCAAATCTGTGTCAGAATAGATCTAAGAAAAATCCATCAGTGATGACTTGCTGCGGCTGGACGAACAGTAACATGAACTGCTCTTTTCCTTATTTTTACAGGCTTCTTGATCCAAAATTTCACCTTCCTCGGTAGAAAACTGTTATCAAAAGCTTAGTAAAAAAATTTCACCTCGCCAAGCAGCTCTCACTTGTGGCGACTTATGTAAGCCGCCGTATATATTCAATGATTTCTCCAACCATATGTCTCAGGCCCTAGGAACATAATCCAACTGCCGTCTTTCATTTCCTGTAACATCCCTTACCTTGTGCCGAAAGCCGCTAACTCAACTCCTTGCTCCCTTAACTAGGATGACAAAGAAAACAATTGAATGCAACTGGGTTCCTTCTGAGATCACCAAAGATTTTCTCAAAAATGCCATTCAGACAGGCATACTGAAAGGGGCTACTAACTGCCGACTTGCAAGAGGCGAATGTCCCCCAACGCCTAAAGAAGGAGAAGTTATTATATTCCTTGATCATGTGGAGAGGGGATTTTCCCCTCCCGGCTCCAAGTTCTTTAGGGACCTTCTGAACTTCTATGGGTTGCACCCACAAGATCTTTCCCCCAATTCAATTGTCAACATGAGCCAGTTTGCAGTGATATGTGAAGCTTATCTTCAGATAGAACCTACAGTTCTATTGTTTCGGGAATGCTTCTATGTCAACAAACAAACTGAAACCGCCCAAGGTCGTCATCAAGAGCTTGGTGGCGTTTCTTTCCAGAAATGACGAGGAGTCACCTTCCCCGGAGCTGATCTGCTAAGCCACCCCAAGGGCTGGGGCAAGTCTTGGATATATTGTAAGGCGCCTGTTCCTGAAGGAGAGCACCCATTGCCGGGTTTCAGGCCAGGGCGCTTGGATCACAAAAAGAAATACCCTCCCAGGCCTACACCCGTAAAGCAAGCAGAGCTAAAACCTTGGATGGATAAGATATCTGCCTTGGCCGCCAATGGCCTGGAAGGTGCCGATTTAATCCGTTGCTGGCTATCATGGAAAATCCAGCCACTGAGTCTCCGGAGTGAACTGATGCATGAATAATCCGGCTTACAGGATCCACAAAGGATCGGCGCTACAGACATCTCCTTGTCATTTGTAATCAATCAGATGAGAATTATTGTTAACTTGCCAGACAAATACACTGGCGAGTTTGGATTGGCGCCTTTCACCAGTACTAACCCGCCACCGGCAGTAAGAAACTTTCAAGCAATCTTTCATTTTTCTGCTTAAACTTTCATATCATGAAAACCTTTTCTCTGATAAACCACAGGCGGATAGCTCCTTCTGGCAAGCGAGGCCGATGTTGAAAGAAATAGCTACGAAGGGCCAGAAGAAGACGGGGAAAAAAGCCGTCGCTAAGAAGAAGAAGCAGAATACCATCAATTCTTTAGAGGTGGATCCGTCCATCTTAGAATCTTCTAAAGATGAGTCAGAGGCAAGTATATAACTTGAATCAATCTGTCTTTCATCTGCAACTTTCTGCTAATAATTTTAATCTGTAACTTTCCAGGACGAAGAAGAAGAAGAAGACCAGGATGAAACTGAGGTAACTTCGACCTTGTCTGACTTCGACATTCGTAACCCTAAGAAAAACAGAGCAGCTGTGAGAAAATACCCTTTTTCTCATCCTTTTGCTCGTTTGGACCCAAATTATTCATGGAAGACGTCTCAGCACGCCGAGCTCCGCCAAACTGATTGTGGCGGCTCTAGGACTGGTACGGGCGGGTCTGACGCCGATGCGGGCGGCTCTCATAAGCGCCCTCGTGAGGTACTTCTTCACCCGACTCTTCTGTTTCCCAAAGCCGGTTTGTTTAAACGACCTCTTAATCCCGAAGATCCGGACTATCAGGACACATCCTCTCATGATGACGCCTCAGAGTCGCCAGATACGACTTTTGTTATTAAAGCAGGGTAAAGATATGATCACCCTTATTCTCACTCCTCTTACATAAAGCAAAAGATAGTAGTTATTGAGATCTTTGTCGAAAATGCAGGGTTACCTCCAAGAAACTAAAACCCACAACTTCTGCTTCATCCCCGCTTCCTGAGGCCTCTGGAGACCCGGCTAAAGACTCGGAGGAAAAGGGTCAATGATCCTCCTCTACCAGATGCTTCCACCACTCCAGAAATGCAGGTGTCTTTGGAACCAGAGATGGAAACGCCGACTGATAACATCGATCAACAGCCGGATACTGTTATCCCCTCCCTCAATATTGAGGAGGGTATTGTTGCTACTGCCACTGCCACCGCCCCAGACTCGTCGGCGGCTTTGGGCAAGTCTTCCTTTGAAGCCATGTCTTCTAAAGAGAAGAATAAATTAGATCTCTCCTCCTTGGAGAGCACTGATTTAAATGATCTTCATGAAGCCCTTCAGACTCGACTACTTGAGAGTCAGGAGATTGCCAAGACCTTGGCCAACAAACCAAAGGTGAGTCATAATTTACTTATGGCCCTTATTAGTCGCTCAAACCTGCATATTACTGATTTCATAGTTGTATGAAGGTTTGTAAGCTTACATATTTGAAAAATACGTAAATACCCACATGCAGTCCCCAAGAGCCGGCTGTTTTCTTGAAACAGCCGGGTCTTACATGGAGCAAAGAACCACATGCTTATATAGAACAAAGAGCCAATTGTAGTCCCCAAGAACCGGCTGTCTTCTTGAAACAGCCGGGTCTCAGAGCAAAGAACCACATGTAGTCCCCAAGAACCGGCTGTCTTCTTGAAACAGCCGGGTCTTAGAGCAAAGAACAACATGTAGTCCCCAAGAGCCGGCTGTCTTCTTGAAACAGCCGGGTCTTAGAGCAAAGAACCACATGTGTCCAAGTCTTAAATGCTTCCAGCTATTCGATAATATTCCTTTGTAAAACTTCGGGATTGCATTAGCCCCCAAGTGCCATGTGGATTACTTGTAATCAATATGGAACTTCATCTGCATAAATAACTTGAACTTTTCCTTTCTTTCAGGTTCAAATAATTTCCCTTCACACCCAGCTGGCTGATAGTCAGAAAGAGCTGAAAACTGAGCAAGAGCTGAGAGTCGCCGCTGAAGAAAGGGTGAAGACATTGGAGGAAACCGCATCTGAGGCGGCCACCAAGTTGGCTGCTTTGATCGCTGAGCATGAGAAGGAGAAACAGCTCCTTGTTCAACGTGCTAAAAACGCTGAAGGCTGCCTGAAGACTGCCTCCGATGAGTTCAGCGGATTAAAATTGCACATCCAGCAAATGAGCAGCGCCATCTTTGGTAAGTCGCCTGTTTACAATCCCTATTTTGATAATCTTGATAACTCTGACACCTTTCCTTTGCAGGTCCTAGAAGTGATAAACTGGCGAAAGAACCAGTAATGCAGCTCAAGGCGGCTTATGACTTCCTTGAACAGTTATACACTGGGAGTCGGCGGGCTATTCAAGCCGCCTTCTATGGAAAAGAAAACCCATCCACCATCAAGGAAGTCCTGAAGACTTTATCCACTCTGCCTGCTCAGCTGCAGATCATGAAAGAGTCCAGCGCCCGCATCGCCACTATGCACACCATGGCCCGCGCTAAAGCTCATTACGAGGATTTAGAACTTTCAACTTTAGTTGGCGGCTTTCCCGAAACTTATAAGGGGCAAGCTCTTGATCAGCTCACCTATAACGCTTTAAAGAAGGAGACCATTGTCCCTGCAAGCCAGTTGGTCCAAGAGATGAAGCTTACAAGGTTTCAGTCAGCCTACAGCGAAGACGGAAAACGCGTAAAGCCCGGTCCTCTTCCGCCTCTCGATCTTATTCCTGAAGGCCGTAAGGACGAGTTTGCTCCGGATATTGATTCTTCAGATCTTATTGATGATGGAGAAATTTTTGATGCCTTTGCCACTGTTGACTGGGCTGCCGATCAAGCCAAGACAGATCCTTCAACAGACGCGGCCCAAGCCGAAGGCAGCAAGACCCGGGAGTAAAACCGGAACCTTGAAAGTCGCCAGTTGTTTAACTGCTTGTAACATATGTCTTGAACAATGATTCTGAAATGCCCTCTAGTGGCCTTTTGTAATAGACTTAGAAAAAATTCTGTTTAAATTCATACTGGCTTCCTTGGGAAGCAAGTCTGCTTCTTTTGCCCGAAGCTTCCTTATGAAAAGTTATTCTGGCTGCTTCTGGAAGAAATTGAATCCTTTGACGCTGGCGGCTCTTGGCCAAACATCAAGACAGTCATAAAGCTTGATAAGATGTATAATTTATTCTTAACAAGTATTAAACCAATAACTAAAGCAGTCATGGTGGCTTATAACCAATAAACTTGCAGATGCTTTAGGTGTAGCCAATATAATACAACTGGCGGCTCTTGGCCAAATACGAACATTAAAAAGAGCTCATAAGAGAGGTCATAAAACTCTTTAAAGCAGTATATCTTAAATAAAAGCTTTAGCGAATTTCTAAAGATTGCAAAGTCCCCAGTATGGTGGCGACTCTTGGATCACCCCCAACCAGATCAGTTGTTTCTTTTCCTGTGTGGTGGCGACTTCTGGCTTGCCAGTTAGTTCGGCCCATAAGGTTGATTATTTCAAGATGGTAAAGCCTTCTGGATTTACCAGCAGGCAGCATCCCATCTAAATCGTTTGTGCCCGTACACGGATGAAGGTTCTGGATTACCAGTAACACAGCCCGTTTGTTAGGTCTTTTTCCCAATATGGCGACTTCTGGTTTATCAGTAAGTCTAGCTTCATAAGGGCTGAAGGTCCCAAGATGGTGAAGGCCTCTGGATTACCAGGAGGCTCAACCCACATGAGTCTTTTATGCCTGTACACGGATGAAGGTTCTGGATTACCAGGAACACAGCCCGTTTATTAGGTGCCTGTACACGGATGAAGGTTCTGGATTACCAGTAACACAGCCCGCTTATTAGGACTTTGACCCGATATGGTGGCGACTTCTGGCTTACCAGTAAGTTCGGCCCATACGGTTGAAGGTCCCATGATGGTGAAGGCTTCTGGATTACCAGAAAGCTCAACCCATATGGGTCTCTTGTTTCTGTACTTTCACAATATATGTATAACAGAGTAGAAAAAGTAATATAAAAAAAAAACTTACTCATCATGATGGATGGAAAACGACAGATACCCCGAGTTTCAGGGCCGCCGGCTTTATTCATTATTGATAATATATACATGAGAGGTATGTACAAGACTCCCAGAGCCGGAACTCTAGGTGTAGTAGGGTCTCAGATGAGCTATGTTCCAGGGCCTGTTGGTCTCTTCTTCAGATGTTCGAGACTCCTTTCCAGGCCGGAGATCAATCAGATAATAAGACCCGTTGTGAAGATTTTTACTGACAACAAAGGGCCCTTCCCAAGGAGGCGAAAGCTTATGCATGCCTGATTGGTCTTGAATTAAACGAAGCACCAAGTCTCCTTCTTGGAAAGTCCGGCTTCTGATCCTACGGCTATGATAGCGACGCAGGTCTTGCTGGTAGATAGCAGATCGGGCGGCTGCCAAGTCCCGCTCTTCCTCCAAAGCATCCAGAGAGTCCTGACGAGCCAACTCATTCTCCTCTTCAACATATGCTGAGACCCGAGGCGAGTCATGGCGGATATCGCTTGGTAAAACAGCCTCTGCCCCATAAACCATGAAGAAAGGTGTAAAACCCGTTGACCTGTTGGGAGTTGTCCGTAAGCTCCATAAGACGGAGGGAAGTTCTTCTACCCAACAGCCGGGTGTGCGCTGAAGAGGAACCATAAGCCGGGGTTTTATTCCTCGAAGGATCTCCTGATTGGCGCGTTCAGCCTGCCCATTGGACTGCGGGTGCGCAACAGCCGCCACATCAAGCCTGATGTGCTCCCCATCACAGAACTGCTTCATGGCGCCTTTCGAAAGGTTTGTGCCGTTGTCAGTAATGATGCTGTGCGGGTACCCGAAACGAAAAATTAACTTTTTGACAAACTTCACAGCCGTCTCTGCATCCAAATTGCTGATAGGCTCTGCCTCTACCCACTTGGTAAACTTGTCAACACCCACCAAAAGGTGGGTCTTTTTGTCACTAGAAGCTTTGAAAGGCCCCACCATATCCAGCCCCCAGACCGCAAAGGGCCATGTGATAGGGATCATCCGGAGCTCCTGAGTCGGCACATGAGCTTGGCGGGCAAACCTCTGACAGCCGTCGCACTTCCTGACTATATCCTTTGCATCAGCATGAGCCGTGAGCCAAAAGAAACCGTGGCGGAAAGCCTTCGCCACCAATGATTTAGAGCCGGCATGATGACCACAGTCGCCAGAGTGTATCTCATTGAGGATATTCCGGCCTTCATCAGGTGATACACAGCGCTGAAAAACGCCTGTGGCACTTCTCCGGTGCAATTCGCCATTGATAATGGTCATGGATTTGGACCTTCTCACAATCAGGCGGGCTTCGATCTCGTCAGTTGGCAGGACGCCACGAGTCAGATAATCCAAGTATGGAACAGTCCAATCCGGGATCTCATGGAGAGCCGCCACGAGCTGGGCCTCCGGGTCTGGGACGGCGAGGTCCTCCTCCGTTGGCAATTTGACTGACGGGTTATGGAGTACATCCAGGAAAACATTCGGAGGAACCGGCTTTCGCTGCGATCCGAGTCGTGATAAAGCATCAGCCGCCTCATTCTGCCGCCGATCAATGTGATCCACCTGATAACCTTTGAAGCAACCAGCCACGTTAGTAACAGCTTGCCTGTAAGCCGCCATGAGCGGGTCTTTAGAATCCCAAGTCCCTGAAACTTGCTGTGCCACCAGATCAGAGTCGCCAAGGCACCTAACCCGGCTGAGATTCATCTCCTTTGCAATCCGGAGCCCATGGAGAAGGGCCTCATACTCTGCAGCATTGTTAGTGCAAGGAAACATAAGCCGTAAAACATAGCAGAACTTGTCACCTCGAGGGGAAGATATTATAACTCCAGCCCCCGAGCCTTCCAGCTGCCTAGACCCATCAAAGTGTATGGTCCAATATGTGTTATCCGGCCTTTCTTCCGGGGCTTGAAGCTCTGTCCAGTCATTAATGAAATCCACTAATGCCTGAGACTTTATGGCCGTGCGAGGCACATATTTGATGTCATGGGGTCCAAGTTCGATGGCCCACTTTGCAATCCTGCCTGTAGCCTCTCTGTTATGAATTATATCCCCCAAAGGAGCTGAAGAGACCACTCTGATAGGATGCTCCAAAAAATAATGCCTCAACTTCCGGCTTGCCATGAATACTCCGAAGACCAGCTTCTGCCAGTGTGGGTAACGCTGCTTAGACAAAGTCAGGACCTCACTAACATAATAAACCGGCCTCTGGACCGGATACTCCCGGTTTGCCTCCTTTCTTTCCACCACCATTGCAACACTAACAGCCTTGTTATTTGCTGCAATATACAGAAGCATCGGCTCCTTGGTGATAGGAGCCGCCAGTATGGGCGGCTCTGCCAGCTGCTTCTTCAGAGCCTCAAAGGCCTCCCCAGCCGCTTTGCTCCATTGGAAGTCGTCCGCCTTCTTCAGCATCTGATATAGAGGAATAGCCTTCTCCCCTAGGCGACTTATGAAGCGACTCAAAGCTGCAATGCGACCCGCTAGGCGCTGAACATCATTGATGCACTTAGGCTCAGCCAAAGAGGTGATAGCCTTGATTTTCTCCGAGTTAGCTTCAATTCCACGCTCAGAAACCATGAAACCTAGAAGCTTTCCTGCAGGAACACCAAAGACACATTTGTCCAGGTTAAGCTTCATCTGGTAAACTCTGAGATTGTCAAAGGTCTCCTTGAGGTCATCTAACAAGGTCTCTTGCTTTTCTGACTTGACCACAATATCATCCACATAGGCATGCACGTTGCGGCCAATCTGTCCATGGAAACAATTTTGCACGCAACGTTGATAAGTCGCCTGGGCACTTTTGAGCCCGAAAGGCATAGACACATAACAGAAGGCGCCAAAAGGTGTAATGAAAGCCGTCTTCTCTTGGTCCTCCACTGCCATCTTGATCTGATGATAACCAGAGTATGCATCCAGGAAACATAACCTCTCACACCCCGCTGTAGCATCAATGATTTGATCAATGCGAGGGAGAGCAAATGGATCAGCTGGACAAGCTTTGTTAAGATCCGTGTAGTCAATACACATACGCCAAGTGCCATTTTTCTTCAGAACCAGCACCGGGTTAGCCAACCACTCCGGGTGTAAGACTTCTATGATAAACCCGGCTGCCAGAAGCCGGGCTATCTCTTCCCCAATAGCTTTACGTCTCTCCTCATTAAAGCGACGAAGATACTGCTTGACAGGCTTGTACTTAGGATCCACATTAAGGCGGTGCTCGGCGAATTTTCTCGGCACACCCGGCATGTCAGAAGGTTTCCATGCAAAGATGTCCCGATTCTCACGGATAAACTCGACGAGCGCACTTTCCTATTTGGGGTCCATGTTGGACCCGATAGTGAACTTAGCAGAAGAGTCGCCAGGGGTAAACTCCACTTCCTTGGTATCTCTGTGAGCCTGAAACGTGAGAGGCGGCTCTCCTTCTGTAGAGGGCTTCTTGAGAGGCGTCATGTCCGCCGGGTCTACATTGCTGGTGTAGATCTTGAGCTCCTCCGAGGCACAAGCCGCCTCAGCGTAAGCAGCATCTCCTTCTTCACACTCCATGGCGACTTTCCGGTTTCCGTGAACTGTGATTGGACCCTTGGGACCCGGCATCTTGAGCTTGAGATAAATATAACAGGGCCTAGCCATGAACTTGGCATAAGCCGGCCGCCCGAAGAGAGCATGATAGGGACTCTTGATCCTGACTACCTCAAACGACAATGACTCACATCTGGAGTTATCCTCTGATGTCCCAAAAGCCACATTCAACTTGATTCTTCCGACAGGGTATGCAGACTTACCAGGTATAATCCCATGAAAAACCGTGTTAGATGGTGTAAGATTTTCCTCTGTTAATCCCATACGCCGGAAAGTGTCATAATATAGAATATTGATGCTACTCCCGCCGTCCATCAGAACCTTGGTGAGAGCATATCCACCAACCTGGGGTGCTACCACAAGTGCCAGATGACCCGGATTATCTACTCTGGGCGGGTGATCCTCCCTGCTCCAAGTAATCGGCATCTCTGACCACTTCAGATACTCTGGGACCGCCGGCTCTACCGCATTAACAGAACGTCTCTTGACCTTGCGCTCCCTTTTATCTGCACATGTAGTGAATACATGATACTGTCCACTATTTAACTGTTTAGGATTACTCTGGAACCCGGTCTGATTGTTCTGCTGTTGCTGAGAGTGTTGGCCACTGTTGTATTGGTTTCCTTGGAGGTTATGACCACTGCTATTCCCCTGGAAGCCGCTACCAGACCCGCCCGGGAGGTGCGACTGTTGATGAAAGCCGCCAGGCGGGCCTCCGCCAGACGGTCCGAACCCGGGCCCGGAACCCGGCCCGTAACCTCCACCCCCACCTCCTGGCGGGTTCTGGAAACGCTGTGCGAAAGCATCCATAATGTGGCACTGTTCCCAAGTATGCCTCGCTGGACGCTCTTTGGTACCGTGCTTCGGACACGGCCCCTTCAGGAACTCATCAAAGTTCTGTGGCTTAAAGGGTCTGTTACCGGAACCACCCTTCTGAGATTTAGCACCTGCATTGGTATTAGCCACCAGCTCTGATCCGGCTTCTGGGCCCTTACGCTTCTTATCATTGTTCTGCTGCTGACTCTTGCCACCAACAGGCTTTTTACCTTTCGGATCAGGAAACTCTGGCTCATCAACTCCTGGGTCCTTCGTAGGATCAGACTCAGCATACTTGGTGAGAGCATTCATGAGCTCCCCCATGTCTTTGACACTCCGTTTGAGCCGCCCTAACTTCTGCGCGAGAGGCTCATAGTGGCAGGCCTTCTCCAGCACCAAAACTGCCTGAGGGGCGGAGATATTATCTGAAGAATGAATGATCTCTGCAACTCGGCTGACCCAATGGTGAGCCGACTCTCCCTGCCGCTGAACACAATGCTGAAGATCAATGATAGTCTTTGGACGCTTGCAGGTACCCTGGAAGTTTTTGATAAAACGTTCCCTTAACTCGCCCCATGTATTGATGGAATTCGGGGGTAAATTCTTCAGCCACGTACGCGCCGCTCCTTCCAACATCATGGTGAAGTATCTTGCACAAGCCTCATCGCTGACCCCCTGCATATCCATGGCAAGCTCATAACTTTCTATCCACTGAGCCGGGTCCTGGTCTGGTGTATAACTGGACACCTTCCGCGGGCCCTTGAAATCCCTGGGCAGGGGTGCGCTGCGGAGAGCCGGGCTCAAGCAAGGCACTCCAATGGATCTTCCTGTTGGGGTGATTGTTGTAGTCACGACTGGCGCGAGAGCCGCCTCCTGAGCCGCGAGAGCCGCCGCCTGAGCCGCTGTCTGATCCGCCGCGTGAGCCGCCGTATGTGCTGCGTGAGTCTCATGTACTCCGTGCCCTGGGATCATGGGATTTGGTGAATACGGCAAGCCCCCAGGCGCACCCCGATGATGGCGGGTGCTAGACACCGCAGGGCTTTCAGCGTGGCGGCTTCTAGTGCGGCTTCTAGTGCGGCTTCTGTTAGGAGCGGGTGTAGAATGCAGTCGCTCCCGGCTGTACGAATAATTCGCTTGCTGGACCACAGCGGTTTTCAGTTTTGCAATTGCATTGCGAACCTCGATCTCAAGGGGCGTGTCTCCATTGATGGGCAGACGTGCCAGTGCCGTGGTAGCCGCGTAGAGGTTGTCCACAGGGTTCGTAAAGTGCCCTTGTGCCGTAAGCATCGGTACCTCTGGCCGCTCCACATGACCCGCCGAGCGTCGGGTTCCCGGGTCTGGCGACCTCTGGGGAGTTCCTGTTGCTGGACCTCGAAGGCGTTCCCCTGGCGGGGTGCTGAACTGCAGGGCCTGACCTTCAACCTCGGCCGTAAGCCGGCTCTGGTGTCGTCTGTGATGAACTGCGTCCGACTCCACCCGGCGCTGCTCCAGATGATAACTCTCCTGTTGCAAACGCGCCTTTTCTTCTCGTATCTCTCGTTCACGAGTCGCCAGTCGGACGTTCTCCGCATCAATGCCAGCTTGAGCCTGTACCATCTGATCCTTGATCCTGACGATCTCTGCATTGAGCTCTGCCTGATTTTCCGCAGTGACCTGTGTGCCCAACAGTGTAGTCAACGTAGCCGTCAATCCCACCAGGGTCTGTGCTGGCGAAACTCTTGACACCGCATTGGAGGTTCCAGCATCCGCTGCCGGGTCTGGTATATCAGCCGCCCACTCCATGTAGACAACAGGGCGAGCGGGCGGGCCTAAAGAATCCTGCACCGGCGAGTTCTGCTGAAAGCCCCCAAGATCCTCTTGGTGAAGAGAATAAAGCGACTCTCCGTCAGAGGAATAGCCACCATCAACGTAAGTCGCCGAGCCCTCCGTGGAAACCGACGATCCAGAATACTCCACCCCTTGAGTGAAGCCAACGAAGACGTGCTCTCGCCTGGCGGGCGGCGGGTCCTGGACCGGCTTGAAGGTGTCAGTGAAGATATCCGGCCCAGATCCAGATCCGCCGGCCTGCACAGGAGCCGGAAGCCTAGGGGCGGCTCTCGCCACGGCGGGTTGCGCGCGGCGGGCCGTTTCAACGACCTCCGTGGAGGTGGCCGGCTTAGAGCCGCCGGCCTTCCCGATGAAGACATGGATTCCGCCAAAGGGGACCCGGTACCCGTACTCAAGAGAGTAGGCCTCGGGGCCCCAGCCTGAGTCGTCGATGAGCAGATTGCCGCGGCGACTCTTGGTTATCCGGCCGATCACGTATCCCTCGAGTCCTTGGGGAGGACCCTTCGAATACTCAACACCACCATGCGAAAGCCCCACGGTGGGCGCCAACTGTCGTGGTATTTTCACGGCAGATGTCCTCATAGGACTTGATCTCAAAGCCATCGCGTAAGTAGTAGACCGAAGGGGTTAAACGAGGAACACGGGAGGCAAGGTTTACCCAGGTTCGGCCCCTCTCGTGGAGGTAAAAGCCTACTCCTGCTAGATGTATTGAAGATCTCGATTACAAGGGTTTTGGAACTTGTTTAGCCCTAGCTCTCGAAAGGTTTCCACGTGATCTCTCTAGCCCCAGGGCTCCCCCCTTATATATATAGGCGGAGGTCCGGGGTTTACATAAGAGTCCGGGTCGGGATAGCAATCCGAGCCCAACTCTCCTTTACTTGTTTCCTAAGTTATACCTCGAGGCGGATTGCACATACCGCCTCTCACGGCGGGTCTTGGGCCGGCCCTTCCCTGGGCGGCTCTTCTTCTGGGCTTCTTGAGAACGCTCCAGCCCAACTAGCCTATCTTCAATAAAGATCCCCAGAACCCGGCCCTGAACGGGCGGGTCTCACCGAAATATATTTCCCTGACAGGAGGGCTGGTCTGTAAAAGAGCCGGAGCCTTAATGAAGTAGTTAAAACGCATGGCGGGTTACAAATATTGAGCCGGTAAGAGTAAGGGCGACTCATGCTGAACATCGAAGATTTCTAAAGTTTTGCTAAGTGTAAGACAAACAAGTTTCTCCTGGAGCAGCGACAATTTTGGATCTAGGAATAGTTCGAAAAAGCGAAGTATTTATTAGCCCTAGAGGAGGGGCAGAGCAGCAATGGCAGTACAGTTCATCTAATGCTGAGGAGGATTAAAGCATGACATACACGAAACGGAATCGGTATTTCTACCACTTTACTTTGGTGATTACGCTTGCGGGATCTACTCACGAAATTAACAACGATGATGAACCGGGGAAAAGCTACCGAGGAACTCAAGAACTTTGGTATACTACAATGGATCAAGGTCAGAAGAAAATGACTTACTTGGGTGGTCACCGGCGATGGCGGAAGCGCGCGGAGGTTTCACTGACGAGGAAGAAATACCGCAACAACCTCGAGAATGGTTGCCGGAGACGAGGAAACTGCGGCGGTAGCACGAGGAGTTTCCGGACTCGAGGAAGAAGAAGAAGCAAAGAGGCGAAGTGGAAAGTGAATCAGGGACCCTTCGGTACATATTTAAAGGGAAGGAGCTCAAAGAGGTAGCTGACAGGCGCGACAATCGAGGAAACATGGTAATTTTTGGGAAACAAAGACGCCTCGATTTTTGGTATAAACATATATGACCAGGTTCGGCATGATGTCATTATTGTTTTTCCGGATTGATGACAGATGACGTCACAATAAATGAACGCTGGAGAAATGACAAGTGTGGAAGTAGCACAAGCCGGCTTTATGAGATTCCTGGAAGGTACAAGTCCAATGATCAGCCGCCAAAGGAAGAAAAGAGAAATTGACATGAATGGATTCAAATCAATCTGGGGCCTAATGTCGGGGATATAACTCCACGGTGTAACCCGCCCTATTGGTCCCGGTTAAACATACTGATAGTTTTATGACCAAAGTTAAGATGGGCCGCGTCATGGAGACAAAGGTGAGCGAGGCGGTGCCTCATCCGATCGCCGGACGGACCAATACTTAAGATGGTGGCTCAAGGTCCGCAAAGCTCAAGACATCAGCCGGATTTCCTTGCTTAAGGCGCAAGGCAAGTTAGAGACATTGTAGGACACAGGTCACAATATGACCCGGACTCTATTGTAAATCCTATGGCTTGACCTGTATATAAAGGCAGGACCCTAGGACCGAAAGACTCAAGTTACAATCTCTTGATAGCTAGGTTAGCGATTCCGCACCCTTGTAATCGAGATCTATCCATCAAATACACACAAAGCAGGACGTAGGCTATTACCTCCATCGGAGGGGCCGAACCTGGGTAAACCCGACTCTCTCTCTCATTCAACCCCTTCGAGTCGCCACCTAGCGGCGATGGCCTCACACATAAGTCCTTTTTCGAGGACATCTGCCAGGTTGACAAAACCACGACACCGACTGAGGACATCATCCACGCTTGGGGGCTTAGCTGCGACCCTGTATCGCCTAAGTTAAAAACAAATCCGAGTGAGGACATCATCCACACTCGGGGGCTTAGCTGCGATCCCGTATCGCCTAAGTTAAAAACTAATCCGAGTGAGGACATCATCCACACTCGGGGACTTAGCTGCGACCCCGTATCGCAAAAGTTAAAAACTACTCCAAGTGAGGACGTCATCCTCACTCGGGGGCTTAGCCGCATCCCCGTATCGCCTAAGTTAAAAACTACTCCGAGTGAGGACATCATCCACACTCGAGGGCTTAGCTGCGACCCCGTATCACCTAAGTTAAAACTACTCAAAGTTAGGATGTCATCCTCACTCGGGGGCTTAGCCGTGACCCCGTATCGCCTAAGTTAAAAACTACTCCGAGTGAGGACATCATCCACACTCGAGGGCTTAGCTGCGACCCTGTATCGCCTAAGTTAAAACTACTCCGAGGGAGGACATCATCAACACTCGGGGGCTTAGCTGCGACCCCGTATCGCCTAAGTTAAAAACTACTCGGAGTGAGGACATCATCCGCACTCGGGGGCTTAGCTGCGACCCCGTATCGCCTAAGTTAAAAACTACTCCGAGTGAGGACATCATCCACACTCGGGGGCTTAGCTGCGACCCTGTATCGCCTAAGTTAAAACTACTCCGAGTGAGGACATCATCCACACTCGGGGGCTTAGCTGCGACCCCGTATCGCCTAAGTTAAAAACTACTCCGAGCGAGGACATCATCCTCACTTGGGGGCTTCGTTGTGACCCCGTATCGCCTAAGTTAAAAACTACTCCGAGTGAGGACATCGTCCGCACTCGGGGGCTTAGATGCGGTCCAGCAATCGCCTAAGTTAAAAAAATACACGCGTGGACTCAGCCTTGATCCAGAAGTCACATAAGGCAGACTCAACAAGCATTCAGTATGCCAAGCGCACGAAGATTTACCTGGCTGACCCAGTTCTAGGTTAAATTTATTTACCGTGCCCACCGCACAAAGATCAGTCCGACTGATTCAGCTCCAGATTGGAGAAATTTACGACGCCAATGGCATGATAGTTCACCTGTTCAGTTCAGTTCCACACTAGAGGACTTAAACCCTCTGCCAGACTCATCTAGTCTGGCAGAGGCTCAGGGACTACACCCAGTGGGTGCACTCAGCGTGCCCCCACTGGAAGAGAAATACAAAAAAGAAACATTCTGCTTGGTCAGGTCCAGGAACAACATTCAAGTTCAACAAACTCTACAGACTCCGACCGACTACCAGCAATCAGTCAGAGTCTCAGGGGCTACTGTTGGGGATACACATCACAGGTAGGCCCATGAAGGGTCGAAATACCATGGGGACCACATATCAAGTGGGTTCAGATAAATACATACATACTATCCACTCGGACAAGTACTTTTCACCCACTCGGATGATAGTCAACCACTCGGCCGTATGACTCACTCGGATATGCGAGGACTAACAGTCGGCAAGGCAGTCGAAGCATAGAGAAGATTCTGCAGTGGGCTGTCATTATGGCATCAATGCCCCATCTTGTAACATAAGACGTGAGGGGGTGGCGCACTTTATATAAGCCACCCCCCCCTCCACATAGCTCAGGGCTAGCTTATTCCTCTCTCTTGGCTCTCTCACCATTAGTCTCAGGACTTAGCTCAGGCATGGAGATCCGTTCTCTCTTTCTCTCCCAAATACTCATGTAACTCCGTGTTCATGATAGATAAGACAAAGCCTCTCTGGAGCACGAGACGTAGGGTTGCTATCTTCACTGTGAGAGGCCCGAACTCGCTAAAACACTCGTGTCACCAATTTGCATCTCGGTGGATCATGCTCCTTAATCCTACCCCTCTCTATTGTCGGAATCAGGTTCACTGCTAAGTTTATCCCACACATCCACTGGGGGCGAGGAAAACAAACAAAATGAAAAATTCTCGACAAAGAGTATAGAAAGCAAAGACTTTTATTCATCGAATTCACTCGGAAGCTCATTACAGGAATGATAGAGTGTTCTTAAACTAAGTGTAGAACTTGCGGAGGAGATTCGCGTTCCACGCTCGTGGCTCTTCAGCATCGGTATCGAAATTGTACAACCGGTAAGCTCCATTGTTCACGACCTTGGATATTGCATAAGGCCGTTGCCATGGAGGCGCTAGCTTGTGAAGCTTCTTCTGATCCAATCGGAGAACGAGATCACCTTCTTGAAAAGCGCGCCTTCTGACTTGTCTGTCGTAAAGGTGCCTTAGGTCTTGCTGATACAGCGTCGACCTTACCAAGGCTAACTCTCTCTCTTCCTCCAAGAGGTCCAGACCGTCCTGGCGTGCCACTTCTGCTTCATCTTCATTGTAAAGCTCCACTCTGGGAGCATTGTGACGAACGTCACTCTGCAGAACCGCCTCGGACCAGTATACCATAAAGAAAGGAGTGCGATTGGTCGAACGATTCGGAGTCCTCCGAATGCCCCAGAGGGCAGAGGGTAATTCTTCTACCCAAGCACCAGCAGAAACTTTCAGATCTCTCATCAATCGGGGTTTCAATCCTTGAAGAGTCATCCCATTAGCCTGTTCTGATTGCCCATTCGACTGCGGGTGAGCTACGGAGGCATAATTGACCTGAGTCCCTTGAGTGTAGCAAAACTCACGGAATTTATCCGAATCGAAATTCTTCCCGTTATCAGTGATGATGTCGTGAGGAACTCCGAATCTGAAGATGATCTGCCGAATGAAACTGACTGCGGTACATGCATCTGAGCTTTTGATGGGCTTCGCTTCGACCCACTTGGTGAACTTATCCACTGCAACCAACAGATGGGTAAACCCACTCGACCCTGTATGCAAGGTACTGACCATGTCGAGGCCCCACATAGCGAACGGCCAGGTGAGCAGGATGGTCTTGAGTGCAGATACAGGTTTGTGCTTCTGATTCTTGAAAAACTGACAACCAACAAAGAGTTCTACCATGTCTTTAGCAGCTGCATTGGCTTGGGGCCAATAAAATCCTGTACGAAACGCTTTCGCGACCAACGTCCGAGAGGACGCATGATGGCCACAAGTTCCCGAATGGATTTCATACAAAACCTGCAGCCCTTTTTCTGGGGATATGCACTTCTGTGCCACACCTGTAGTGCTTTTCTTGTATAGCTATTCTCCCATAACTTCAAAGGATTTTGATCGTCGGACGATCCGTTTAATTAGCTTCTTCTTCGTCTTCAGGGAGTTCTTGCCGGAGCAAGTAAGCTAGATAAGGCTGGGTCCACTCAAGAGTGATCACCAACATCTTCTGAACGAGATCCACCACAGCTGGAATGTCAATTTCAGTCGGATCAGAGGGCCCGACTGCTTGCGGGGGCTCTTCAGTAGAACGATCTTCCTTAACTGAAGGAGAATGCAGATGCTCATGGAATGTGCCCTTTGGGACTACCCGCCGAGTAGATTCGATCTTAGTCAGGTCGTCAGCGGCCTGGTTCTTTACTCGGGGTATATGATGTAGTTCTAAGCCTTCAAAGTTCTTTTCCAACTTTCGAACTGGGTTACAGTACCCAGTCATGGACGAACTCCGGATGTCCCATTCTTTCATCACCTGATTGACCACAAGGTCTGAGTCACCGAATATCATCAAGCGTCGGATACCGAGCGAGACAGACATTCGGAGCCCATACAGGAGGGCTTCGTACTCGGCCTCGTTGTTTGACGAATCGAAATGGATTTGAAGGACGTAGCTCAATCGGTCTCCTCTGGGGGAAACAAGGACTACTCCAGCTCCAGACCCTTGAAGCATCTTAGATCCACCAAAAAACATGGTCCAGTGTTCAGGGACACTAGGAGCCGGTTGTTCCTGCTCAATCCATTCGGCTAAAAAGTCCACAAGTGCCTAAGACTTGATCGCCTTCTTGGCTTCAAACTTGATCTCCAACGGGAGGAGCTCGATTGCCCATTTGGCCACTCGGCCTGTGGCGTCCCTGTTATGCAGGATCTCTGACAAGGGAGCATCACTGATAACTGTGACCGAGTGTTCTTGGAAGTAATGAGCTACCTTCTTCATAGTGAGATATATGCCATAAACTAGCTTCTGATAATGTGGATACCTCTGCTTGGAAGGAGTCAAAACCTCTAAAATATAATAGACAGGTCTCTGCACTTTGAATGTTTTCCCTATTCCTCGCGCTCCACAGTGAGGACAGTACTGACCACCTGGCTCATAGCCGCGATGTACAAGAGCAGAGGCTCTCGGCTGCTCGGAGCAGCTAGCACCGGCTGGGTGGAAAGCAAGGCCTTGAGCTGATCGAATGCGGCTTGCGCTTCAGGGGTCCATTCAAAAGTACCAGATTTCTTCATCAATCGGTAAAGTGGCAAGGCCTTTTCACCGAGTCGAGATATGAAACTACTCAGGGCTGCAAGGCATCCCGTGAGCTTCTGAACGTCATGCAGACGGACAGGTTTCTTCATTCGGACGATGGCACCGATCTTGTCCGGATTAGCGTCGATTCCCCACTCGAAAACGAGAAAACCGAGTAGCTTACCCGAGGGCACTCTGAATGTGCATTTCGCAGGGTTGAGTTTCATTTGGAAACGTCGGAGGTTGGCAAAGGTTTCAGCGTGGTCAGCCAGGAGGTCGGAACCTTTCCTGGACTTGATCACGATGTCATCCATGTAAGCCTCTACATTCCGACTGATTTGCTCTTGCAAACACTTCTGAATCATACGCATAAAAGTTGCCCCAGCATTCTTTAGACCGAATGGCATAATTATGTAGCAGAAACACCCGAATGGGGTGATGAAAGCTATTTTTATTTCATCTGGTCCATACATTTGGATCTGATGGTACCCGGAGTACACATCTAAGAATGACAGGCATTCACATCCAGCGGTGGAATCTACTATCTGATCTATGCGGGGAAGGGGAAATGATCTTTCGGGCAGGCCCGATTAAGGTGCCTGAAGTCAATGCACATCCGGATGGACTTGTCCTTCTTGGGCACCAACACTGGATTGGCCAGCCACTCGGAATGGAAGACTTCCCGAATGAATTCAGAAGCTAGGAGCCGAGCGATCTCTTCACCAATCGCCTTGCGCTTCTCTACGGAAGATCGACGCAAGTGCTCCTTGACTGGTTTTATTTTAGGATCCACTCGGAGTCGGTGCTCAGCCAGTCCCCTGGGAACCCCCGGCATGTCAGACGGCTTCCATGCGAAGATATCCCAGTTCTCACAGAGGAACTGGATGAGCTCAGCTTCCTATTTTTCACCAAGTGTCGTCGAGAAGTTGGACGGAGCCGCACTCGGATCGGTGGGATGAACGTGAACCTACTTAGTTTCGCCGGCCGATTGGAAAGCGGATTCCGTCGTCGGTCACTTAGACTTTAACAAGTCTGCAGCATCCACTGCCTTCTTGTACCCGTCGAGTTCGACGGCGGGTATCTGCTCGTTTGTGATTTTTGAGCCCTGCTGGAGGCACTCTTCAGCAACTTTCCGATCGTCGGTAACTGTGATCACGCCATTCGGCCCTGGCATCTTAAGCTTGAGATACATGTAACATGGTCGGGCCATGAAACGCGCATAGGAAGGCCTACCCAGGATAGCATGATATGCACTCAGAAAATGAACCACTTCGAACATTAGGCCTTCCTTCCGGAAGTTCTTCTCTCCGCCAAAGACGACGTCCAGAGTGATCTAACCGAGTGATTCGGCCTTCTTTCCAGGAATGACCCCATGGAAATGCATATTACTCTTACTCAGGTGGGACATCAGAATGCCCATGGCGCTGAGTGTATCCGTGTAAATTATGTTGAGCCCCCTGCCGCCATCCATCAGAACTTTGCGTAGTCGGACTCCATTGACAGCCGGATCGACAACCAGTGCCTGCCTCCCGGGGGTGGCTATGTGGGCTGGGTGATCAGACTGATCAAAAGTAACAAGAGTTTTTGTCCAATTGAGGTGCTTGACGATCGCCGGAGCCACCAAGTTTACCTCCCGATTGATGACCTTCAATCGGCTCTTACTTTCGATGTCCGCAAAGATCATGTTCAGGACCTTGTCCACATGAGGGTACTCGGAATAGCGGTCGCCCTCTTCGTCATCGTCCTTCTCTGCAGAGGCCTCCTTCCCCATCTCATGCTTGAGCATTCGGCACTCCAGAGTGGTGTGCTTTGGGTAAATGAGGTTGCCCTCCTCATCCTTTTTAGTGTGAATAGCACAGGGCTGATCCAGCACTTCGGAATTGTACTCGGGCTTTTTTTTGTTAGCCCAATATTTCTTCTTGTTCTTTTTGGGTTTCAGCTTCCCCTGACCAGGAACTGCAGCCACTTCGGCCTTTTCCGGAGGGTCGGCTTTCCGTTTTTGCTTCTTGCCTGCATTCCCCGCCGATTGAGGGGCGTCGCCCGCTCGCCCTTTGCCGCTGCGGAGGCGGTTTTCCTCTTCGTCGTTGGCGTATTTATTGGCAATCTCGATGGCCTGACTGAGAGACAGATCTCCCGATCGTCCAAACTTCAGGATGAGCTCCCGATACCGAGTGCCTGCCTTGAGGGCGCACACGACCTGGTGCTCGGTGACATTCTTGACAGTGTTGTGCAGAGTGGTCCATCTCTATATGTACTCTCGTAGAGTTTCATTGCTCTTCTGGACGCAATGCTGCAACTCTGTCAAACCACATGGACGCTTGTAAGTGCCCTCAAATGTCTTGATGAACACCTGCGCCAGGTCCTCCCAGCAATAGATGTTGCTGGAAGGTAACTGGTTCAACCATGCCCGAGCAGATCTTTCCAGCATGAGGGGAAGATGCTTCAATGCCACGAAGTCATCACCGCCTTCAATCTGAACTGCCACTCGGTAGTTTTCAAGCCAAGTTTCAGGCTTGGATTCGCCATTGAACTTCCTGATCCCTGTTGCCAACCTGTAGTTGGGAAGAATCTCAGCCTCTCGGATGTATCTGCAGAAGCATTCGAGCCCTGACGTCCCCCATCCGCTCACTCGGTCCCTGAGCACTCGGCTTTTATCCACCAATCTCTGAGTGATGGTAGACCTGGCGTTGAGCAGCGGGGGACATCGCCCTGCTTCCTCATGACCTCTGGGGTGAGGGGGAGTCCGATTGTGGTCTTCTCTATCAGGACGACCGTCGTCAACGGGGCGTTTGACGTGTGAACCACCCCTCGGAGGGGGCGTCCGACTGACATCACGATCATCGCACCAATACTGTCGTGGATTTGTCACGGCAGATGTCCGGGTTAACGGACTTAAGGTGTGGGGTCATCGCATCTAACTGGTAGCTTGAGAGGGGTTGAGCGGGACGAGAGACGCGAGAGTTTACCCAGGTTCGGCCCCTCCGATGGAGGTAAAAGCCTACGTCCTGCTTGTCTGGTATTAATGATGAGGAAGACCTCTTGGTTACAAGGATGATCTCTTGCCTCTAATCTGACTATCTTTTCTGACCTGTCTCTAAGACCTGTCTATGAGACGTCTAACTTCACCCTCTTGGGGTGACCCGCCCCTCCTTATAAAGGCTGAAGGGGCGGTTTACATGTAAAGTCTAAGTCGGATTGATGACTTCCCATCGCGGGCTTCTCTTCATGGGCTTCCGAGTCGTGGGCTTGTAACCCGTCCCGGGCGGCTTACACCGGGCGGGTTACAACCAGGGCTTATCTTCAGAGACTCGTCTCCAGGACTGTCTGATAACACTGTTCACCTCCTGGCACTGTAGCATCCGGGTTAGCCTCCTGACATTGTAGCCGGGTTAGCATCATGACACTGTAGCCGGGTTAGCATCCTGACACTGTAGCAGCCGGGTTACTACCCTGGCACTGTAGCAGCCGGGTTACTACCCTGGCACTGTAGCAGCCGGGTTACCATCCTGGCACTGTAGCGCCAGGTTATCATCCTGGCACTGTAGCTGCCGGGTTACAACCGTCTGCCGTTTTAGAACTGTAACCAGGTCTGTACTGTTTGCCGGGTCAGCATGTCTGTCGGGTCAGTACTGTTCTCCGGGTCAGTACTGTTTGCCGGGTCAGCATACATGCCGGGTCATATCGCGGGGTAATATCCCCGTCATTAGCCCCCAGGTTAGCTTGAATTTATTCATGGTAAGCTCCGTCCTCACCATCGTCTTGCAGGTATATGTCCTTTGAAACAAAATATTGGGAATACAATACCCATATGCCGTTGACTCGGCCTTCAATGCTCTTGGCGGGTCTCCTCCGCCGGGTTATAATCATTGATGGTGCCGGGTTATGATTGTTGGTGACGCCAGGTCAAATAACTGGACTCCAGCTGAAATTGACATCTTGAAAACTCTCTTCAATTTTTGATATATTCATATTACCTGTAGCCCCCAAGCTCCAAGTTGATCCATGATGACTTGGCGCTTTGAAACAATATCTTTGATTGTGTAGCCCCCAAGTACCAGGTTGTCGTGCCTGCAGCAGCCTAGGACTTGTAACTGTCTTATACCTTATAAAACTTCGGCGGGTGTAGCCTCCAAGGGCCGGCTCATCAATGTTTGATGCACCGGGTCTTCAATTTGGACCTTATAATCTGTTTAAACAACTGAATACTGTAGCCCCCAAGTGCCGGGTCAGTAAGAAGTACTGGGCTGGGACTTAGAAAAATAGAGAAAGGCCGGCTCATCTCCTTGAGATAACAGGGTCTTGTTGACAATGTAATGATTTGAAATCCAGCTTGCATTAGCCCCCAAGTGCCGTGATGCATGCTTGCAGCGACATGGGACTTGCATACTTGTTATAAACTGGACTTGAATAATGTAGCCCCCAAGTGTCGGGTCGTCTGCCTGCGGCGACTCGGGACTATTGTGATAATAATATGACTCATCATAATTGTTGGATGAATCCTTGACCGTGGTTGTAATATAACCCGGAATGAATATTTTGGAATAATTCCTTTGCCTTTGATATGAAATCCCTGCCCGTAGTTGCGGTGCAACCCGGCGAATATGTGAGAAATGCATGATGAAGATCCAGCCATGTTGGCTATTAGAGATCTATTTGTTCAGGCGGCTTATCTTAGGAGACAAGACCTGCAAAAACAAAACAGAGTATATTCTGCATTGTTGTAAGGGCGGCTTGAAAAGCCTAACCCGGAGACGTGAAATCTCATAACCTTGCCTTTCTTTCCAAACGCATAAGCCGGCTCTTCTGGGTAGTCTCACTACTTTGAACTCTTAATAGCTGATAAGAGCGTAGTGAACCAGAGAGGGACGCGGCGGATCAGGGTTTGCCTCGCCGCTGTAAGAGGTCCTTGCAGAGGGTGAGTTTTAGAACTCGCTGCACCCCTGACAAAGCACAGCTGCTTACAGGCAGGCATAACCCGCCATGACAGATAAGAGTTTACCTCGCCGCTGTAAGAGGCCTTTGCAGAGGGTGAGTTTTAGAACTCGCTGCACCCCTGACAAAGCGCATCTACTTACAGGCAGGTATAACCCGGAATTGTAGATGTAAGGGGTTGCCTCGCCGCTGTAAGAGGCCTTTGCAGAGGGTGAGTTTTAGAACTCGCTGCACCCCTGACAAAGCGCATCTACTTACAGGCAGGTATCACCCGGCATTGTAGATATAAGGGGTTGCCTCGCCGCTGTAAGAGGCCTTTGCAGAGGGTGAGTTTTAGAACTCGCTGCACCCCTGACAAAGCGCATCTACTTACAGGCAGGTATCACCCGGAATTGTAGATATAAGGGGTTGCCTCGCCGCTGTAAGAGGCCTTTGCAGAGGGTGAGTTTTAGAACTCGCTGCACCCCTGACAAAGCGCATCTACTTACAGGCAGGTATCACCCGGAATTGTAGATATAAGGGGTTGCCTCGCCGCTGTAAGAGGCCTTTGCAGAGGGTGAGTTTTAGAACTCGCTGCACCCCTGACAAAGCGCATCTACTTACAGGCAGGTATCACCCGGAATTGTAGATATAAGGGGTTGCCTCGCCGCTGTAAGAGGCCTTTACAGAGGGTGAGTTTTAGAACTCGCTGCACCCCTGACAAAGCGCATCTACTTACAGGCAGGTATAACCCGGAATTGTAGATCGGAAAAGGAGGTAAGTTTTAGAACTCGCTGCACCCCTAGTGATCTTTGTTGACGGAGTCCATGTTTGGGTCCATGACCCGCCTTACAGTGGCTAAAAAGTCTGATCGAAAGGGTTGAAGCTTAACCCGGTGGGTTGAAAGCCCCCAAACGACCTTGTGGAAGTATCAACATTATTGCAGCATCTTGTAAGCCGCCATCTTGTACGAAGAAATAGTAGAAGCCCCCAAGATGAACGGTGCATCATGGCAACTCGTCTTCTTGGATAACTTTGAATCCTTCCGCCAATAATGTAGCATCCCCCGAGATCGGGTTAACTTCCTTGCCATGATCTGGAGTTCTCGTTGAAAACGGCCAAGTGCGTCGAGCCATGTCTGTAGCCCCTGAGTCTTGAGTCGACTCAAAGAGGTGACTTGAGAATCTCCACTGAAGGTTGTGGTTAGCCGTAGCGGGTTATAGATGATCCCGCATGAATTGTTTCAATAATCCGGTCGATGGTTCGTCCCGGCTGGTTGTTGAAGTTAACCAAACTGTAATAGCGGCAACTTGTGCGTCTATCCGTCGGGCGGCTCGTATAGACGAACTGCAATGATATGCTGATGTGAATCAGACGGTGGGCGGCGTCTTGCGCGCGTCCATTGGGCGGCTCGTACAGGCGAGCATCACACCGATATGTTGATGTATATCACTGTGGGTGGCGTCTCAGAACCGCCTGTCGGGCGGCTCATACTGATGTACACAGCTCCTGACGTGTTGATATAGACGTAGAAGTCAGCCGCGGCGTTGTTAAGCCGGTGCGGTTGCGAGAGACGGCCGCGGCGTTGTAAGCCGGTACGGTCGGAAGAGTCGGCCGCGGGCGTTGTAAGCCGGTGCGGTTGTGGGAGACGGCCGCGGCGTTGTAAGCCGGTGCGGTCGCGAGAGACGGCCGCGTCGTGGCAAG
The DNA here is from genome assembly GCA_039707655.1 of Elymus sibiricus. Lineage (NCBI taxonomy): Eukaryota > Viridiplantae > Streptophyta > Magnoliopsida > Poales > Poaceae > Elymus > Elymus sibiricus. The sequence goes on along the minus strand of CM077665.1, from coordinate 38,954,475 downwards.
TCAGCACGGATGTGCGAGTCGACCGCGGGGGCGGTCCCGGCGAGTTGATGTAGACTGAGCCGCAGGGGCGGCGACTTGTGCCCATCCTTTCACCGGGCAGTGTGGCACGGACAAACGCTGGTGCGGAATGTTGCCAGTGCGTGCTCCATACCCGTGGTATAAACCACGTCTGTAATGACTGTCCTGCATACAAAAATATACAGATCAAAGCAACTGTTCTTTGATGAAAATAGTATGTACTAAAAATATATAGAAAAGATAACACCTGGTATTTTCTTTCGTGTGCCCATAGCAAACGAAGAGAAAAATTAATCTTGTAGATTGTGGTACTAATTGCTTTCTCTTTTGTCTTCTTGTGAGAACATGGAGAAGTAACAGTGGTCCGGACGGCTCGGCCAGGCAGCTCCAGCGAGGGCGGCTCGGAGATTGAGGTCGTGGTCAAACCCGCCTCCGTGTCGTTCTCTGGGTCGTAGACCCTTTTTTTTTTTTTTTCCTCAATTCCCCTTCCTTCAGGAGAATACGCACGGGCGCGGTCAGAGGCCAGGGCGGCTCGGAGTCTGAGAGGAGGGGAGGCAGTGGCTCGACCACAACAGGGCCGCGGTAGAAGCGGCGCGGCAAGGCCCGGCGGCTCAGCAGCGTCGGCGGGCGGCTTTAGGGGCCGAGGCGGCTCGCCCGCGGCGGGTCATGGCGACGGTGAGGCCGCACAGCGACTCAGAGCAGAGGTGCGGCAGTGGCTCGGCCGGCCGTGTGCGGAATGCTCGAAGAGGCGGAGCCCATGCTTGGGGATGGAGCGGTGAGCCGGCGAGGAGCGGCGGAGCAACCACGGCGGGAGGGGCGGGGCGAGTTGATGGCGGTTCGGAGCGCGGAGGCGACTCGGAGCAGAGAAGGCGGGTCGCGAGTGCCGAGGCGGCCACGGCAGCGGTGGAGGTGGAAGGGCAGCTCGGCACGCGACGGCGGAGGCGACTGCAGAGGCGGCTCGCAGACGGCGACTTGTCACGGCGCAGGGCCGGCTTGGAGGCGAGGCGAAGCCGCCCACGACGGGGGTGGCTCGAAACGGGGAATCCGGGTCGTGCGGAGGCGACGGCTGAGGGCCTGCTCCAGTCCAGGCGACCAGACCGGGCGACCACGGCGGCGGGCCAGCTCGGCAAGCAGAGGCGAGGCGGGAGCAGAGAAGGCGGAACCGGAGCGAAGGCGGCGGCGGGATGGCTCGCGGGAGGATCTGCCGTGGAGGGAGCCGGAGGCGGCTCGGCCCCGACGATTTGAGGCGGCTCGGGCGGCGCGCGTGAGGCGGAGCGAGGTGATGGAGAGGCGCCGGCGGGTTGACAGCGAGGGCACGGCGGCTCGGAGAGGAGGCGATTTGGCAACGCCCGGTCCCGAAGGCGACTCGGACGGAGGAATCAGGCCCGCGGCGGCGGGCGGCTCACGGCGGCGGAGACTCGCGGCTGCTGACGGCGACTCGCACGCGGCGGCGCATGGCAGAAAAAACGCAGGCACGGAGGGACGAGGCTGACTCGGATGGAGGTCAATCCGTTTCTGGATCGTGGCCCTTCTCTTTTTTTGTTTTGACTGTTGTAATTGCAGCGTGTACACGCACAATCTCCTGGATCTGTGGCGACTTGATGTGGTGAGTCCGGGTCGTAGTGGTCTTGGATGATCCACGCCCGGGTCATAATTGACTTCGGCGAAAAACAAAAACGCCACGTAGCTAGCCTGCGGCTGTGTGACTCATATGCCCGTAGTAGAGACCCGCCAGATCAGTGTCGATGACGAAAAAACTGTCCGCCTCGGCGACTTGTGAGATAGCGGGGGCGGAATCAACCGCAACCCTAATTTCTTTTGAACTTTAACCCTCTCAGATTGTAATCTGGACCGTTGAACTCGGAACTGACTCCGATCCTTCAAAACCGGCTCTTCTTCATCCGGGAAAAATTGCTAACTCCTCGATCCCTGAGAGAGATCCCTCCAAGAACTCAACACCACAGCGCGTAGGCCCCACGGTGGGCGCCAACTGTCGTGGATTTGTCACGGCAGATGTCCGGGTTAACGGACTTAAGGTGTGGGGTCATCGCATCTAACTGGTAACTTGAGAGGGGTTGAGCGGGACGAGAGACGCGAGAGTTTACCCAGGTTCGGCCCCTCCGATGGAGGTAAAAGCCTACGTCCTGCTTGTCTGGTATTAATGATGAGGAAGACCTCTTGGTTACAAGGATGATCTCTTGCCTCTAATCTGACTATCTTTTCTGACCTGTCTCTAAGACCTGTCTATGAGACGTCTAACTTCACCCTCTTGGGGTGACCCGCCCCTCCTTATAAAGGCTGAAGGGGCGGTTTACATGTAAAGTCTAAGTCGGATTGATGACTTCCCATCGCGGGCTTCTCTTCATGGGCTTCCGAGTCCTGGGCTTGTAACCCGTCCCGGGCGGCTTACACCGGGCGGGTTACAACCAGGGCTTATCTTCAGAGACTCGTCTCCAGGGCTGTCTGATAACACTGTTCACCTCCTGGCACTGTAGCATCCGGGTTAGCCTCCTGACACTGTAGCCGGGTTAGCATCCTGACACTGTAGCCGGGTTAGCATCCTGACACTATAGCAGCCGGGTTACTACCCTGGCACTGTAGCAGCCGGGTTACTACCCTGGCACTGTAGCAGCCGGGTTACCATCCTGGCACTGTAGCGCCGGGTTATCATCCTGGCACTGTAGCTGCCGGGTTACAACCGTCTGCCGGTTTAGAACTGTAACCAAGTCTGTACTGTTTGCCGGGTCAGCATGTCTGCCGGGTCAGTACTGTTCTCCGGGTCAGTACTGTTTGCCGGGTCAGCATACATGTCGGGTCATATCGCGGGGTAATATCCCCGTCAAATACCCTCCGTGCCGGCCTCTCGGAGGAGGCGGAGAGTACCGGTGTTTCCCATAGGCATGTGGACTGTGTGCAGACTGGACAGTGTCGGCCCAAAAGGACTTGCTGTAAACGCGTTGATTCGATTGGGACACTTCTGCATTCTGCCTCATCGCCGTCTTCAGCAGAGTTTGGATCTGCCGAATGCCTTCTCCAGCCGCAGAACCGGACGGATGAATGGATTCAGCTATCCGCGTGGCTGCAGCTAGATTCTCTATAGGAGTACGCATCACTGGGATCTTGGGAGGCCTTTCACTCGGGATCGGCTGCCGCCTGGCGTAACTGGAGCTCGGTTGCTCCTTCGCTGCTCTTTCGTCGAGTGCTCGCTGGAGCCTCTCCAAACGCTCACGTTTGGCCAAGGTGGCTTGACGTGTGGCCTCCAAGGCTATCTCCTCGGGCGATGTTCCCGTGATAGACTTCGTCGTCCCTCCTTCTCCTCTCTTCCCGCTGCTCCCAACATAGAGGCTGCGGGAAATAACCATCGGAAGGACCGTCGCTGAGACGACCTCCGCCTCGGTCATGAGAACCACCCACCGAGTACCCACGGGCACCATGATCGGTGGAGTGCGCCATCAGTATTTCAGCAGCGTTTCCGCTGCTTTCACACTCGGATTCATCGGACAACTCGTCGCCCGATGAGGGAGATAAGCTGAGGGTGGGCTCGTCGGTGTCGAGCACCGCAACCTGCTCGGGGGTAGGCTGCCGCGTCATGACGTGCTTGAGCCACCGCTGTAGCCGCGAACGTCCGAAACACTTGCGGCGGCTGGAGGTCGAACGGATCGACCCCGAGCCGTATGGCTCCGACGATTATCGCAGGAGAACCCCTTGCGCCGCCGCGCTGAAATGCACGGCGCCGCGGGCGGGGAACGCATCCGGGTCCAGTGGTGCGTCGTGCAACCAGGCTAAACCGTCGGCGAGGAAGCGAAGGCTACCGAAGAGGACCTCACCGCCGAGTGCCAACATGATGGCCGGAAAAAGGAAATAATCTCACTTGCACCAGAGTTTGCTAGAACTGCCGCCCCACGGTGGGCGCCAACTATCGTGGGAGTAATCCTGACAATCTATACTTCTATACTACTATTAAACAAGCCAACATTCTCTTTTCTAAATACACCCCACCTAATGTACACAGAATAACATGTAGCAATTAGAGCCTCATGATTAGACCACTTATTTAGATCTAACCGTCAACTTTTGACAACTAAAATCGTCAAAAGTACGTTTAGCAATTTTTGGTGGCGGACGAAAACTCTGCCATCCCCGCAGCACACGTTGCCCTCCCTTCGTTTCGTCCGCCCCGCCTCCATCGTTCCCCAGCCCCCCCCCCCCTCCCTCCTCTCCCCTCCCCTCCTCGCCGCCTCCATAGGACACCGCCGGGGTCCCTCTCCTCCTTCGAGTAGCGGCGGCGGCGCGGCATGCAGCGGGGTCGGCCTTCATCGTCGGCGGCCGGGTTCTTCTGCTCCGTCGAGGAGCGGCGATGGCGCGAGGTGCGGTGGGATCGACTTGCGTCGGCGGCGGCGGCTGGGTCCCTCCCTCCAGCAAGCAGCGGGCTCGGCCACGGCGATGGATTTATCTGGCAAGGCATTTGAAACCGCGTGGTCAGGTAGCATACGTCATTGCAGTCGTTCCTCTGTGTGGTCAGCGATCCAGATGCCACCGCTGCCGTTCCTCGCACAACCGATGACGCGGAAGCCCCTGCCGCTGTTTCTATATGCGACGGTGATGCACACGGAAAATACTCTGCCCTCCAGAACCGCGGCAGCTCGCCGTGTGAACCCCCTGGGAAGCACGGTGGTAGGGGCTGCACCATGTATGTGTGCATGCCCACCAAATCTTCTATGAGTTCCCTTTATTGATTGATCTCTCGATATGGCTAGCCCTCTCTATTTTAGTCTCTCACTGCTCCTATACTCAATGCCTCGGTTCATCCATATATGGTCTTATTTTGTTTCAGTTTTTTTGCTAGAGATAACACTGACCTTTGTTCAAATCTTATCTAGGTTGAATCATTGAAACGGGAGCACACAAAGCTGCAGAGGAAACAACTCCAAACCTTGGAGTCCAAGGAACCAGTACGGCGTTGTGTTTTCAGTATTACTCAAAAAATGAAATAATGGTGTGATTAAGCCAGTTATTGAGAAAATCATCATACTCTATTAAGACTTGATGGATCAGTCTTTGCTATTGAGAAAATCATCATACTCTATTAAGCCAGTTTTCATTTGTTTTAAGCAGAATCTCGCGTTGGTGTTTTATGAATTTTGAATGAGAGTGGATTTTCAGCTCCCGGTTGCCTAGGCACCCTCTATGAACAGTAATATCAAAAAAATAGAAAACAAAATAAAAAAAATCTGAAACTTTGCAGCATCAAATATGATCACAATTTGTAGGTGTTTGCAAGTTTTCATGCCAAAAAATATTCGAGGAGCTCTACACACGAAAAAGATTTCAGTGCTTGAAGTTTTGAGCACTTTTAGCACTGAAATTTGAAACTCGTTTGTACACCTTTCTCTACATGATATTTTGGCATGAAAACTTGCAAGAACCTACAAACTTTGTTCATCTTTGATGCTGCAAAGTTTCAGATTTTTTTGATTTTGTTTTCTATTTTTTTTTGATTTTACTGTTCATAGAGGATGCCTAGGCACCCGGGAGCTATCACACCTTTCTCATTTTGAATGACCCGAACAGTAAAGTATGGGTAGTTTCCTATGATTTTTGTTACATGAATGAGTGTTTAATGTATCCCCTGCCCCTTTTTACCTGTACTTAAATTTTCAAGATCTGAAATCAACAGTACTTTTCTTATCTACAGAGTATTTTCTGCAATTACATGTATTCTCAGTCCTATTATTTGGTTCTTCTGTTGTGATAAAAATAACGCCTTTTTCTATTTCCGTCGATCTTTTTTTTGTTCTATTTCCTGTAGGCCTTCTTGCTGCATCTGTGAACTTGTTTTGTTAACATGTTCGTTACATACTGCCAGAACATTAGGTTTCTAAATTGTGCAGACTTGTGCACAAAGTATAGCTTGTATTCAGATAACGTTTTCTCGAGGACCACATATACCTGGCTACCACGATGGTGACTGACACCTCCATCAGATCGATTGCCATTTCGATATGAATGCGCTCCCCGATGATGGTTTGTTCCTCCATTGCCGCCGATCAAGCCGTCTCTTACTAGATCTGATAGTGTCCCGACGGAGGGTTGTGGCACTTTTACATGATTCATGTGTGCAGATAAGCAAGCAAACATGCCATGGTTCAGGAATCTTTTCCCAAAAAAATCCCACAACCGAGGAGCAGAGGAGCTGCAGATTCAGGGTGTATGTGATATGCCTGCCAGATTGCTACATCATTCATATAGGTACGCTTATTGCAGCCATGTGCGGAGTAGCAGGCAATGCAATCGCTGGTTTGTGATGCTATGTTCCCACCATGTTTTCACTTTCATCCCAGTAGAGATTCAAAATAAAAACCATGTCATTCGTATTGCCAATGAAATTTCAAATTCCTCCCTCACTCATTCATGTATGTTTGTATCCGTAAGGGAGCAGCAGATGGGCTCCATGGCACTGCATCTATGTTATATTGGAATGATGTGTTAATCGATTCATAGATGGTTTGTGATATAATTATATAAATAGCCTTGCTTTACTTTTCTAGCTATATATATGCTCTCTTCTGTACAGGGGTCATTACATATTACCGTTGCCTATTTGCATATGGGATTTCTTGGTTACACTTCTTGACATGATTGATTGATCTCTCTATATAGCTAGCCCTCTCTATTTTAGTCTCTCACTGCTCCTATACTCAATGCCTCGGTTCATCCATATATGCTCTTATTTTGTTTCAGTTTTTCTCGACATGATATTTGTAGGTTAATCATTACTCAACCGGCCTGCTTTTTGTTGTACTTTTTTCTTCACTTCGTTCAGATTTATTCGATGTCCAATGCTACATTATGTGCATCTCTGAACCATAATTTGGAATTGATATTTATGATTAACCTACAAATTGATATTTATGATACATTTAGTTCCTTTTCATTTATTATGCACTTTGTATGCCGAATTATCAAGTATAATCACTTTAAGATATATCCGTAATTTAATAGGACCTCTCTTTGATTATTCCATTCTTAATTGATTTGTAAATCCAAGCTTGTTGCCTCTTGAAAATTAGACCGATCACGTCGTTTTATCTAAATTGGTGAGACCAATCTTACAGGATTATTGATGTCAAAACATGTGGTTGCTGTGCTTTAGAATTGATTTAATTAATTCTCTAGCACTATGGTCATCATATTATTTATTCGCTACAGGTTGAATGGCTATTCTGTTTCGTCTAAAAGCTTTGTTGCCTTGATAGTTTTCATCAGTTTGCATCATTCTTATTATGAAACTAATCACTGAACTCTTTTAGGTACACTGTTCGGGTCGAGAAGAGGGCTTCAGGGCCCGCTAAACATGACGGGAGGACTGCAATTGATAGAAACAGAAGAGGAATATGGTGATTTTATTCAACCAGAGCTTGCTTGAAACATATGCACATCCGGGCATGACTTGGATTAAGTAAGCGCATACAGTTGTGATGCTAATACAGACCAAGTCGAGAGTAATATCAGTGGGTTGCCGTGCTAGGAATATGCATACAGAATACATGTAATGATCTTCTATTTATCTTTCCGAAGCGATTAATCTTAGACTAAACTGTAGTTTATTATAGCAGTATTTGAGCAAAACAAATATTGAGACAGAATGTGCAAGGTTAAAGTTCTTTTATATAATTCTTCTGTGTGAGAACTGAGAACTATACCATGTTATTTCTGAAATGGCAAGTTTTCAGAATTTGAGTGCTTAACTCATGTTAAGTGCATTGTTATATTTCTGTGGCATACAGACTGAATTTTGTACTTGTGTGCATGCCACATAAATTCACATATGTTGATTGTTTGAAAATACACATATGTTTATTGACACGAGCGTGCACGTGCACCCTTACTAGTAGTACTAGGGGTACGAATGAGTAGGGCAAAGCCTAGCTACGGAGCAAGTGTAATACTCGGTGTTTATGAGTTCGGACCCCACTCGGAAGTGGTAACAGTCCTATCTCGAGCCCTGGGGCTAGGTGTTGATTGATATGTGGTAACCCTCGTTCCGGCGCCCGGGGATGGCTTATATAGAGTGCGCCACCACCGGCTGAACGCCATCACTAGGGTCATTAATGATAGTAACTGCGGGGGTTACTAGAAAGTGCTAAGTTAACTACAGCCGTTACATGTAATGTGGTCTTTACAGTACTTAAGGTGTATTAAGTCCCTCGAACGTTGCAGCTCTTAGGACGCTCTTGCTTCCTTCTGGCCGAGTGGTTAATAACGCCCGAGTGACTTGAGAAGAGCCAAGTGCCTCTTGTACATTCGTCCGAGTGTCGAGGTAAGCCAAGGACTTTCATGACCTTGTAGGACCCCAAGAGTGTTCTAGAACAGAGGGACATGACCCTACCTAGGGTAGGTGACCTCATCAGATGTCGTTCTCGGTGACACACGAGACCTCCCACTTGCCTTGCGAGCCTGAGCCAGCCATGGCCAAGCTTGGGGAAGGGGGAGGGGTGTCTTAGGGGGAGCTGGAAGAAGACTAGATCTGTGCGCTTGGAGCGAAGGAGGCTTGAGAGAGCGAATCTGAGGAGCGTGGAGAGGCTTTGGGGATTTTTCTCCCTTTTATGGAAGGCCGTAATACCAAGCGTCCTCTTACTGCGCCGCGGGTTGTGTCGTTTCCCGAAGCAACCGCTCCGTTATGCGCGCGTGGGATAACTCAAATCATTAATCATATCCCGTAAAAAATGGAGCACGATCTTCACGTCGATTAGGCGTGCCCATAAAAGTGTGGCCTCAAACCGCGAATCGAGTTTTTGTAACTGGTTAAGTGGTCGCGGCCTGTCTTAGCCTTTCGTCAGAAAAGTTGTCAAGAAAGGCAATGTTCATGCTCAGGTGTTTGGCCTTCGAGGCTAAGCAAGGTATGTTCGGAAAGCAGGGTGTCATCGGTGGACGAGCTAAGGATGACCGAAGAAAAGAACTCACCCCGCAAGCCGGACACTTTGGACGTGCAGTAGCTAAATGTCATGAAGACCGGCGTTGGAGGCTAGTTCGGGGGCTACTGAGGGAGTCTGGGACTAAGGGATCCTCGGGCCGTTGGTTCACCTCCGGTGGGCCAATACGGTGGACCGCTCTATGGCCATTGCTAGAAGGACGAACTACAGGACAATCCCGTGTTCGGAAGGAAAGGTCCCAAAGACTTGGCGTGACCTCCAAGACTAGAGAGAGAATGGGCGTATCTTTGCCCGGATGGAAACCTACCATGTGTAGCCCTAGGTACCCCCGGTGTCTATATAAACCAGGGGGCTTACTTTGTAGAGGGACAAGTCAACTCATCAGGGCTTAGCTCATTTGTTCTCGAGGTAAATCCACTCTGTAACCATCATACTCATCAATATAATCAAGCAGGACGTAGGGTTTTACCTCCTCACGAGGGCCCGAACCTGGGTAGACACCGTGTCCTGTTAACCATCGATCCTAGATTCATAGTTCGGGACCCCCTACCCGAGATCTGCCGGTTTTGACACCGACACCAGGGTAACTCATCGACATTGGCCGTAAGCTAACCATATGCAAATCACCTTTGATAAACATCACTTTAGGCACGGTCTCTAGAGGAAGTACCTGTTGAAGAACATAAGTAATAATAACATAGTTAGCAAACTAGTTTTGCTTAATAAGAATGTATGAAAAAGATGTACCAGTGATACAATAGTAAAAAAAATCTTACAAAGTTGTCTGAAGTGAGGTTATAATGGTTTAACTTGTGCACTAGTGGCACATGTCCATGATAACTGTTGCCAATCATGTAACAGTTCTTATAATGCTCAACATCAGGAATAAATGAGATAAGATGATTTTTCTCCAACCAAGTAAGCTCGGAGTCATAAGTGTACTAGGTCCGATCTACTATCTGCCGTGTATTTTTTTGGAGCAGAGAAATAAGCTGATGATTAAAAATAAACATCATTAGTCGGGATGAGTACCAAATATTTTTCAATAATCAACATAAATTACCTAAATTGATTTTTTGACAAACTCACCTCGAGGTAGAACTGGAATCAAGTGATCTGCATGCACCCAAATTTTGATATTATTATCACGATCATCGTCATGACCAAGATCAAAGGTATTGTTCATGTCCTCCTCAAACTCGTAAGCCTTGCAAAATGCTCTCCAAGAAGAACAACCAAAATATGTGTGATCTACTCCATTTTTTACCTTAGCAGCAAAAGTGTAAAGGTCCGTCTTTAGGTGAGATATCTTAGTCTCTGTACTCTCACTCTCTTTGAAATGGAACTTGTCCAAGACATGGAGTCTTGCATGGAAGGGAACACACTAGTCGAATTGTACGAAACAAAATTGCAAGTTAACTAAAGCAAAAAAGCACACGTCATGTTTCGTTACAAAAAAATACATGCCATCTTTACATACTGTAATAATTTTTAAAGTCCTCCTTTAGCTTGACGGTGAAAGACACACCGTTGTCTAGGTGAGGATAACGGTCGCATATACCCCTGTCGTCAGTGCACATATAGCACTCATGGATCCCCTCGACGTCATACATTTCCTGTGTTCATGATTCAAAGATTAAAAATCGACGGCAATTATACCAGAAACTATTCAGCATGGGTTTACTTTTGGTCTGTCGAGGGTTCCTTGAAAAACTCTCATATCTCATAGTATATGGTGCACACTCTCTCACACTGATATGATGGTGTATGTTGGTGGACAATCCTCTCGACAAAAATTTTGACCGTCGGTTCTGGTCGCACCTCCCTTCGTCCCCGCGTGCATTACCAAATTGTGTAGCACACCGGGAAGAAGGAGGAAGCGACCCCCACGACACCAGTCAGGATTCTTCCTTTGAAATTTTGACCGTCAGTGTTGGTCGCTTCCTCTTCCTCTCTCACGCACTATACCAAGGTATATATCGCGAGAAGAAGAAGAAGAGGGAACCGACCCCCACGACAACAGTTGGGATTCCTCCATCAAGAACATACTGAAAGTTACACGAGGAGCTCCGACGGATTGAAAGTCAACCCAAATCATAAGTCAATTAACATTACATTTATGGAGTAATGGCAAATCACGGGCACTTGATATTTCCTACTTTATAGTAAAAGTTATGTTGAAATCCACAAAAAAGTTTGGCATGACCATTGCTAAAATATGACATACTGAGCGCCCGAAATTTGCGGGAACGGAAATGAATCAACATTTCGGCAAAACATAGGCCACCCGAAGGTGTTTCTGCAAATTCACATTTGCATTTCAAAAATTAAGTAGCTTCACATTTTCATTTTTAAAAAACTCGCTTCACATTTTTATTTCAAAAAAATACTTTATCGAGTCTCCCTTGAAAAAATAACTAGTTTTATAGTAGAGTTTCATCCTGTTCATAACTAAAAGATTAAAATTTGATCACTGTTCAGCACAGGTTGTCCTTTAGTCTGTCGAGTCTCCCTTGAAAAACTCTCATCTCACGTGGTGTATATGATGGGTACTCCCTCACATTGATATTACTACCGTCGGTGATGGTCGCTCATCCATTCGTTCCCGAGTGCATTACAAAAATGTCTGGCACATGGGAACGAAGGACAAGCGACCCCCACGACAACAGTCGTGATTCGGTCTTCTCCCTCACTGAAATTCACACAAGTAGCCCCAACAAACTGAAAGACAATCTGAACCATCATCGTTTAACATTACATATATCAAGTAATGAACTAAGAAAATGACCTACGCTGCCGCAAATTTTTTCCATAGCAATATTATCACGATGAAGTACTAATATCCATCTAAATGCATCCATCCATCTATCTAACCATATGAACCCTAGAAAGTGGCCACCTTTGCTGCCATTATCATCCTACCTATAAACTATCTACCATATGAACCCTAGAAATTAAAACAAAGAAGAAGAGAGGTAGAGGACGGAGGCTACCTGCGGCGGAGGGGACTTGGAACGTAGGAGGGGGTCGATGACGGTGAGAGGCAGCGGGGCCTTGCGGCAGTGGACGTCCGGGACGGGGAAGGGCCACCGCGTGGGGAGGGCCGGGACAGGGGAGGGCAGCTACATTGGGAGGGCCGTCGCGCGGGGGAGGGAGGCCATGCGTACGGGGGCAGGCCGACGAGGGCGTGTGAGAGAGAGAGTGGAGAGGGAGAGAGAGGGGCGCGGGGAAGAAGAAGGTAGTAAGTGGATAAGGTACAACTTAGCAGTATCGCGTGTTGGCGACAGACGCTACTGCTAAGTTGGACAAGGGAGGGGTGGGTCTCTGTTAGCCACAGTAGCAGCGCTGTCCCATGACCAGCGCTACAACTAATACGATTAGCAGTAGCGCTGGTCATCGGCTAGCGCTGCTACCGTGGCTAGCCCATGTGCGTACGGTGTGCCTCAACTATTAGTAGCTCTTGTTGCGTTGGCACGCACTACTGATATATCTTATCAATAGCGTGTGTTTTGTCCCAGTGCTACTACTAATTAACAGTAGCGTCGACTCTTTTTCCATCGCTACTAGTAATATTCTACCTATAAGCTTTTTCCTAGACGTACCTTTGAGGATCCACAAGTATAGGGGATCAATCGTAGTCCTTTCGATAAGCAAAACTGTCGAATCCAATGAGAAGCAAAAGTAATCAATAAGCGGTTTTCAGCAAGGTACTCTTTGCAATTGCTATAAAGTAGTTGTGATAGATAGTTTGATAGTAAATTTATTTTTAACAAGTGACAAGTAACAAAAGTAGCCGATGAGCTGCAAGTGCACAAGGCTGTTGTAGAACTTTCGTGAGAAGTAAAGTGTCAAACCCATGGGAAGCTAATAGGAAGGCACCACAAACTCTGCAACTATCGTTGTCACTTCACGCAGCTACATACGCACCCAAACTGGACTTTGGAAATAGCCTACTCTATCGATTGCTAGGGAAACAAGATAAAAAAGGTAATTATCTAAACAATTAACAAGAAAGTAAAAACGGTACAAAAGATACTAAGTTAGTAAAGACGGTCCTTGAGTAGTAAGGTGTTCCTCGAGGGTTCCGGAATCACTACCACTAATATGAACTATCGTATCCTCTAGTCACTGGTGAAATGCATAAGTGGGTGGAGCCGGGTATAGAACACTTTCCACTCTAACGTATACTTCGTGCCACGGACGCCACCATCATAGTCCCCCCCATATGGTTACAACTCATGATAATTAAGGGTTTACCATGTGGACGCGACCTCTCTAAGGGTTCTCTGTTACTCCCCTATCAATTGTAATGGCAAGGAATCAAAGGCTTTTACTGTCACCTCGAATTACCCCAATGCCCCAACCCTTCACAACGACAGTAATATACTTCATGACAACAAAGCATAAATGTGAGTGAGCGCTGCTCTCAACATTCACGAAGGCTACAAAATCGAATTTTGAACATGTAATATTGGATCGCAACAAATATCATAAAGGGTTCAACCATATCCACAAGAACTAGTACAACTACTCACTCATAGACATGAAGCATAGAGACAAGTTACAAGACGCCATCAAGCTAGTGAAAGGAGGAGGCATGAGGCATGGTGATGATCGTGGTGTTGATAGGGGTGCCGCCGATGGTGATGATGTCGGGCGGCACCGGTGGTGGCGGCAACTAAGCGATGGCACCGCCCCAAAAGCCGATGCCCATGGTGACGGAGCCTCCTCCTTATTCCCTTGGTGTTGTCCCTTCTTATCAGGTGATGGAGCAGCAATGGAGATGGTCTTGGATGTGTTCTTGGTGAATGAGATGTGTTCTTGGCGGCTAGAGTTGAGGATGACTTATATAAGGAGTCTACCTAGCCTCCTCTCTTGATGGGCTTCATCCAAGGTCTGTAGATGAGCCAAATACTCTCCCAACCTCTTCTTTACGAGCCAAGTATCTCGTGGGAACGAACGGGGATGAAATCGGTGAAGAATCCCGTCTAGAAGGGCAACTTCCGAAGCTGTGTGCACGTCATACGACCGGCTGCGGTCGCATGGAACACCGTCTTTTGTTGTGAACTTCTCTGGTAAAACGGTTGCCATTTCTTCATACGAACTCGGAATTTGACGTTCTTGGGCTTGTTGGATTTGTTTGAACGGCCTTGACCCATTCCTGTTCTTGGATCGTGATATGGATCACTTTGAAGAAAATCACTTTTCCGACCTCCGCAATGGCAAAGTCTGACCCCTAGGTGACTCTGCATTGAACCCATCCCTGGTCCTTTCATCGTGCTTGAACCTAGGTTGGTACACAACACTTGTAGACACAAGAAAACAAATAAAAATAATAAATACCAAATAAAATACTAAATGTGCAATGCTCACAATGATAAGTGCAAAAACCGGTTATGATGCATAATGGACAACTATTTGGTTCAACGGGACATGATATATAAATAGAACACGCAACAAATGAGCTCTAAAATGCGTAAAATATAGATCCATAAACCTCCCCATGCTTAAACCTTGCTCGTACTCGAGTAGCAAGGTTGACAACCAAAAGCTCATTGTCACCAACTCTAAAGCTTACATTGAACCAAACCCCAAAAGTGATATCCATGATTATCGTGCAAGTATGCAAAAGTTAACCAACAAGGGAGTAATACAAGATATCCTCTTAGTTCCATTACTATGGAGGTCAAGAAAGAGGAAAACATTTTTGTGGATCCCAAAATCCCATATGTTATACCTTCTCGGGCTGGCTCACTCCTCCCCTCAGTCAAGTCTGCACTTCATTCTCTTCATTTCCTGCTTGCTAGTGGAGAACAAACATATAGGCTAAAAAACACAAATGAAGAGGATTCGAACGAGGCAAGAATGAAGCTTTCTCCTCATTTTTAGTATGCATAATAGAAGTAAACATGCTAAATAAAAAAATTAAATATGTATACATGGGGATGAGCTCCCCCAAGCTTAGGCTCATGGCCTACTCTCTAGTTCATGTTGTCGTCATCGTTGCCCCTGTGGACGGAGTGTGGCCAATAATGAGATAGGCCACTAGAGGACAAATCTCCTCTGTCAGGGTGTGGCTGCCAAAAATAAAAGAGGGACTGCATGTTCCCACTGAACATGTTAATGTGTTGTTGGCCTCACGAAGGTCCGTACGTATCCCTCCTACCTATTGTTGCAGCTTCTGAAACTCTACCATAGGCACATAGTCGTGTTGCTGACCGAAGTTAACTTGCGGTGCGGGTTGTGGTGGAAAGTTAGGTGCAAACCGAGGTGCATTTTCCCATGCATCCCAACCGTGGGCAGGACCTCCTGCTGCGGCCTCCCACTCTGGAGCGGGCGCAGGATGAACGCCATTCCCGTACCCGGCTGCATGCCTGTAATCATTGATTTCATCAATAGAGAGTACCCACATATCACGTGTAGAAACAGTAAAAGCTTGCGGCAAGGGCAAGCGCACAACCGTAGACTCCGAGTTAGCGGCTTTCTGGGGATTCTTGGTTGCATAGATTGTATGCACCGGGAGTGGAAGAACTACCCTTCTGCTTGGCAGGGGCAGTATAGGGGCCATGGCTTGAGGTTGTGGCTTCACAAGATCTCTGGATTTGGCACACTTTCTTCAGCATGGCCGTCTCTCACAATGACATCATCCTGCTTCATCACTCTCCGGTGTTCGCAAGACATGCAGAAGGCAACTGCCCAGAGATCAATGTTGAGATCAATGTCCACCACTACAAAAAAGGATACTACCTAGCTGATAGAATCTATCCTCAGTGGACTACTCCTTTCAAGAATTCCCCAACCTAATAGGAGAGAAGAGGCAGAGACTTGTCCAAGCACAAGAGAGTGCTAGAAAAGATGTGAAGCGTGCTTTGGTGTTCTTCAATCTCGATGGGCCATCGTTCGGTATCCTACTAGAACTTGGAGCACCAAGAAGTTGTGGGACGTGATGAGATCACACACAACATGATCGTAGAGAATGGGCGTGAGTATGAATCTTTGATCAGGATCAGGGGTTTCAATTTTAGGGTGAAAATATTTTTCCTGAGCATGAGGAGCGACAACTTTTGCACAGTTCACCGAATTTCATTGTCAAATGTGTGATTTAGAAACTCACATTCAACTATAAGATAATCTGGTTGAGCATACGTGGGCTCACCTTGGCAACCAGTAGATGCATGAGCTATTTTTTTTCAAATGTATTAGTGACAATTTAAATTTTGTTTGGTTTGAGAACTATGAAATTTTATTTGGTTGTGAAATTATGATATTTGTATTTGGTTCAATTATGCGAACTTTGGGTAACGGTTTTGATATGTATGCAAAATAGCAAAAATATGGCCGCATGCCGACCGCGTGGACGAAAATGCGTCGGCGCGTTGGATGCACTGCCCACACAAACGCGAACGGTGAGGAGAAGCCCCAAAACGCCGACTCAAATGGACAACAAGCGAACAAAATCCGCGTCCGTTTAGAGTTGCCCTCACCAACATCACAAGTTACAACACATCTTGTGGAACGGTGCGCCCATCAGCATCATCTTGAACATGGCTTTGAACATGAATGATGTATACCAGCTGGCGTCAACAGCCATGAGATTGGGGTATTTTTTTATGAGGTCTAAGCATGGAAAGAACAACCTTACAACGCAACAGCTCAAACCTGTGAGTCAGACTCATTTAAGAAACTATTCAAAGATTGTCACACAAACATATACTACAACCCCATACTCCGTTCCTCGGCAATCCCCTTAAAACTAATTTTCCTTACACACCAACATACGTCATTAAAAGTGGTACCAAATTATTTACTTTTTGTGTTCTAATATTTTTATCCCAACATAGAAAATGACACCACCCATGATATCTAGAAAAAATATGAACAACTTTCATGATTTAATCATAATGTTATTCTACCTCAAAAATGATGGAAAATAGGCTAAACAGTAATCTTTTCTTGCTACAAAAACTGTAGCGCCAGAATCAGATATTTGGTCATAACCTGGAAACCGTAAATAGGAATTGAACAGAAGTGGTTTTGTTAGAAATCTTAGTACACATGCCACGACTATTACCATTGGCTTACTTTGAAATTACGCACTGTTTAATCACAGTTGTAAGTTTACATGCACATACAATCAAATCTCCAGAAAAGTGCTTATCATGAATCTCTCCAATCCATCCATCTACTCAAGTTTTGCTGCTGAAACATGCTTCTTTTTGCTGCTGAAATATACTATTGTATTGTGCTGAAATATGTTCAAGTTTTGCTACTGAAATGTGCTTCTTTTTGCTGCTGAAATATACTATGTTTGCTGCCAAAATGCTATTCTTTGTGGCTACTACTTATCTCATGTTTTCCTGCTTAACTTTGTTGATTTTTGCTGCTGCTATTGTTGTAATATGCTCCTGTTTTTCTTTGAAAAGCTGCTGTTTTTGCTAACTGCTCTTAGGAATGGGATCCCCGCGGGTTCAAATAGCCCGGCGGCTTTAGGGGATGGGAAAAAAGCTGCCCCGTACATGGGGACTGGGATGGGGACGAGTTTGCGTTTTTCTCACGGGGACGGGTTTGGGCAAGTAAAACCCGGCGGGTTTCATCGTCGTTGCCATCCTGCCCATAGCAGGTCCAAGTCTGCAGTGGCAACACCATCCTGCAAGCAGATGAGTTCCCGGTGAAGAACTTTTCTGGCGGCCGTGAGCATGGGCAGATTTGGGCCCCAGGCAGCCCAGACCACTGCCTGGGGCGTACAAAAAATTCCCGGCCTATTTTATATAAAAAAATGTTGGCCTGGGGCGCAGCCAAGTCAAAGTCCAGGCAGCCCAGCTGCCCCTACCCGACGAACGAATCAACGCCGCCCTCGCCCGCCCGCACTCACGAACCCTAAGCGGCTAAGCCGTCACCCCACCGCTGCGCAACCAGCTGCCCACCGCTGCGCCTCTCGCCGCCCGCCGGTCGCCCCCGCCACTCGCCCACCCTCGCCACCCCCGGCTCCCTCCCTTCCAAACTCCAGTTCCAACTTCGGAGCTTCCCTGTCCGCTGCTGCCCACTGGCCGCTGCCCTGTCCGCCCCGCCAGTCGGCGGCGCCGGGTCCGGCGAGGGCGCAAGGCGGCGAGTCGGCGACCCCGGCCAGGGAGCGACCGAGCGAGGCAGGCTGCCCGGCGGCCGGCGAGGTAGTCAGTTCGGCTTCGGCCTGTACCCCCCTGTAGGCTGCCCGCTGCCCTGTTTTGGTTTGTAGTTTGTACATGCCAGATTGTTTGATTTTAGTTGCTATATGCCATTGTATGTCTGCTTTTAGATGTAGAAACCGATTTTGACACAGAAATTTTTGTTTCATTAAATGTTTGCAGGAAAGCAAGATGAATAAGAGAAACAAGACATTGAATTCTTTTTTTCAGATTAGAACCACCGAAACCGCGGAAACATGTGCTTCAACTCAAACAACTGATAACCCCCCTAATGTTAGAGCTGAACTCAAACCCGGTGATGTTGAATCGGACCCGGTAAGAGAAGACCCATTGAGGATTTGGATGTAGACATTAGAGAACTTGCTAGAAGGGAGTACATTAGTATGGGTCCTTGCCAACCAACTAATCATACATATGAAAAGATCAATGGTAGAAGCTTTCATAACTATTGGTTCGATAATCATCGCGGCTGGTTGGAATATAGCATTGAAAAGAAATCAGCCTTCTGCTTTTATTGTTTTCTGTTTAAGCAACCAAGAGCTGAGAACTATGGTATTGAAGCATTCACGAAACATGGTGTTTCGTCATCATTGCCATCCTGCCCATAGCAGGTCCAAGGCTGCAGTGGCAACACCATCTTGCAAGCAGATGAGTTCCCGGTGAAGAAGTTTTCTGGCGGCCGTGACCCGTGAGGAACGGCAGAAGACCTACACGACCCATGGGTTTGACGGCTGACCGTGTTATAGACGTGTCTGATATTTTCTCATCACTACAATTTATTTGGAACACTTTGCGTGACATGGACTTTTTCTTAACAGAATTATAATCTGGACCTGCTGATCAATTGCTCTTCATAAGACTCATAGGTGACATGGGCTCTGTCTTTAGTCTGTGCCGTTATAATTCGGTCCGCTAGATTAGTGTCTCCTAATTTATCATTAACATGAGAATTTTTAGGATTGATCTACACCGTAATAACTTGGCTCCACCAGATTACCGGCTTCTAATTTTTGGTTAACGTGAGAATTTCTAGGTAAATTTTGTGGGACACCTAGGTGCCCGGGCACCTAGCTGGTTTTCATTAATTCATGGCGGTTTCAAAGCATTTAATTCTTGCCATGCAAGATTTTCCATATGTGATGTTCTTTTTCTATTTAAAAATTAGCACGCATGAATTTGTTTGCAAAGAATACATGCATCCATAACTCTCTTCCATGCGTGATCGTCATTTGATTCTTTTCAAGAGAAAAATATATACCGTAGCATAGACAACTTGTTTGATATACTGAAGGTACAATACATGAAAATAATATACCCGAGAAATATACGTCCCAAAAATGATATACCTAAGGTATGATACAGAGAAATGATATACCAAGAAATATACGTCTGAGATGTGATATACCAAAGGAAGACTCAACAAATGATATACCCAAGAACTATACATGTTAGATATGATATACCCAAAAATATATAGAAATGATATACCCACGAATGTCCAACAAATGATATACCCAGTACATATTTTCCCCAAAAAATAACATACACAAGATAATAATCAAAATTGGTATACTCATAGATTACATACCCAAATTAATTTACTTGAATGTCAATAATCTTGTTTTTTGTGAGTATGGAACATTGATCAAAAATACTTCAAGATGTAGGTACATACCCAGGACATATATGTACATACATGTACTATTCACGCATATTGCACATGCGCACGCCATGGTACGGTTGTATGTATATATGTTCAACGAAATTTCCATTCCTAATGCAGGAAAATAAAGAAACGGGAATTAATTGAATTTATCTCTTTCCTTCACAACGCATGATATTAAGGCTCATAAATCATACATTTATTGGTACTTTCCATTATTTCCATATAAGGCATACATGGAAGGCCCCTAATACTCCCACCCGTTACAATTTGCGTGCATCCATCTAGGTTCCAACGGTGGCGAGGTAAGGAGCCTGGACACCTAGGTGTCCCAAATAGCCGTCCTAAATTTGTTGCCACACATTGATGATTGCTTTTGCTAAGTTTCAGTCGCTATGTTGCTTGCTTAGAGTCCTGCTTCGGTACAACCCTTCTCACAATACGTATAAAGGGTAATATGGACTTTTGGCAAGTTATACTAATGTTTGTATCTATATGCCATACATTCCCCCTACTGGGCCGGCCCATGGAGGTTGCTGCTGTAGCGATTGCACCTGTAGCTACGTGTAAAGGTCAGCGGTCTCATTTCTAAAAAAGAGAGCAAAGATTGACCTCAAAGGATTCAAACTCAGGACCTATAGCTTTCAAAGAATAGCTCCTAACCATTCAACCTCACAAGTGTTGGTTAATACTGAGCGCGTAACTTTAAGAACTAAGTAAAATGTAGAATCCAGGAAATTGATGGAAATTGTGAAGAAATTTTAAAAAAGAGTAATGTTAAAAAATACGAAAATTCCTTGAACAACACGAACAAACTTGAAAATTAATTTTTATAAATAACGTGCCTTTTGGATAGAAACAATTTTTGAAAATCCCGACTATTTTCTTAAAAATTCGAAAATTTTAAATTTACAAAACCAAATTTGTTAAACATAACATTTAAAGAATTCTGGACAAATTTTAGAAAGCACGATTTTTTTTTGAAATTCCAAAAGAATATTTTTGATAAACAGTTAAAAACAGGAATATTTTTAACATTCTGAACAGTTTACAGAAAAAACCAATATTGTCTTTAATTCAAGTACATTTCTGGAATTTATGAAAACAAGAATTTTTTTATAAAATTCTAAAAACATAAACATTTCTAAAAATTGCGAACAATTGCTAGAAAACTGAATATGTTTTGAAATTCCAAAAGATTTTTTCAAATTGTGTACATTTTCTGAGTTTTAAGAAATATATGTAAACGTTAATATTTTGAACATTTTTAGACACAAGAACATTTTTTGAAAATCCCATACATTTTAACAAATGACGAACAAAACTTGAAAATGAAAAATTTCAGAAATTCTGAACAACTATATAAAAACAAGAACAGTTTTCGAAATTTCCAAGAAAAAATCACGAACATTTCTGAAAAAGGAAAATAAGTTTGGAACAAAAAATAAATGAAAAAACAATTAAACAATGTAAAAAACAGGAAACGAAAGAAAAGGCAAGAAGCAAATGAAAGAGAAAATTATAAAAATACAAAACTGGATGCTGAGGTTCCTACACTATCTGCAAAAACGGGTCGGCCGAAACGCGTCGCTCGGCCGGTCGCCCTGTGCGAAACAGCAGCAGTCTGCCGCAGTCCGCTTTTCTCTTCTTTTTCTTTTTCGTTTTTTCCGTTTTTATTTTTTTATTAACTTTTTAGTTAACTAATTTTCCTTATTTTAACCTTTTCAAAAATTTAAATATTTTTAGCATATCAAAATAATAGTTTTAAGTAACTTTTTAAATTATTGATTGGAACTTTTTGCCTTCAAATATTTATTCAATGCTTTTTAAGAAAAACATTAACTATTTTCAATGAAATCCCTATGTATTTATTAGTTACGTTAAAAACATAAAATAACAGTTTTAAGTACATGTTTAAATCATAATTTTAGATATTTTTCCTTCAACCACGCATGGATGTCTATCATGGGCATACCCACCTAGTAGAAAAAGTCTGGGTCATTTCAGGAATGTCTAAAAAAGACACAGTATTCAGCGTATGGTGTTTGGGTAGGACAGAAGGCTTCGTTTGAGAGCATGTTGTTTATCGACATCTGTCAAAGGACCCCAATTTATTTAGTGCTTGTATGATTACTTCAAGGTGCCATGCCTAGTTGTTTTTGTGTTCGACAAATTTTGCACTTTCTTGAGTTTTATCGATAAAAAGGCCACTAAATGGCCGGACGTATCGCAACATGCATATAGTGTTAATAATCGTTCAAACTAGCACACCATGTTCAACAAAGAGTGTCCACGTAGGTCAGAAGGATCTGTTTGGATGCACCTCATTTCTCGACATCTCTTAAATGACCCAAAAACAATCATGGCCGTGTATGACCAACTCAACAAAGCATGACAAGTTTTTTGGGTTTTTGTTTATTTTTACATTCTTTGAAGTTTTCTTAGTGGAAAAGGATCGATAAATGATTGGATGTGTCGCAACGTGCCAACGATGTCAGAAGTCATTCAAACCTGACATGGATGCCTCATATGTCCGTTTCAGGCAACTTCAAGAAGTTAGAATCATTTATCCATAGTCCAAAAAAAACAGAAGTAGAGAGGGGTGTGTTAGACTAGGGCAGATGGATGCATCATGCATGTAGTTTTCTCTAATTTGAATAATTCTGTTATTTGCAATTTTCGTTTTTATCAATCAACATAACATTTTCTTATGTACTAACCATTTCTTTAAGGTTTTATACAATTTTGTAATTTCAAATTGTCTATGAAAAATATATAGACTTCAACACATTTTCCAAAATTGTTAACAAATTCCGAACAAAGGATGCTAAACACAAATTTCAAACCACTTACTTTTATAAAAAAGATATCACCTTTTTTGAATTCAAACATTTCTTAAATTCGAAATCAGATTTATTTTTCAAAAATAATAATAAAGTTCACAAAGGAGAAAATGAATTAACGAAAAATCAAAAAGATCAAATCATTTAGACCTTGGCCTAACTAGACAATGACATCGCTCCCATCGCGTGCCTGTTAGGCCGACCTAAGTGTTTGCAGATTTCAAAATATTTTATCTTATTTTGGAATAAATATAAAAAGTTTGCAATTTTTAGACAAAATAATCTACCTGTCATTGTACTTCTTCTCAAATTGGTGAATCTTTTTGGAATAAATTTTCTCCCTTTTCAACAAAATTGTAAAATTTATAACAAAATTGTTAAAAACTCACATAACTTTTAGAAACAATTAATTGAAAAGTAGCAAAAGCATTTTGATCTACCGAAAAAACTTCAAAAATTTGAGAAAGGACCGACGATGTAAAACACGGTGAAAAATCAGTATTTGCTGCTCTGTGCGACAAATTGTGGCTCATTCACACAGAGGCGAGCGACCAAGTGAACAAGATGGGCAGTCCCAATTATGAGATAATCTCATATTCTACAGTATCTACTTTATCATGAACCGGTTTTCACTGGTTTTCGGTTTCTTATTCTCACTTTTTTCGTTCCATTTCTCTTTTATTTTCCATTTTATTTTCTTTCTTTTTATTTTTAATGCTTCATTAATTTCCTTTTCCAAGTTCATTTATTTCAGATTTATATTTTTCATATATCTAATTCTTCTAAAAAAATCAGGATTCCTAAATTTTATTCATGTATTGCAAGAAAAGCTTGGAACTTTATTTTTTTTCTTGTTCCAAAATTTGTTGAGAAGTCAAAAAATGTTCCCACTTTTTTGAGCAATGTCCGTGTTATAAAAGTTGTTCGAGAATTTCAAAATAGTTTGTGTTTTCGGAAAATGATAAAAAAATAAAAAATGTTCGCTTTTGGAAAAAAGAATGCAACAGTGCCCGTCAGTTTTCACAAATTGTTCATATTTTAAAAAATGTTTGCATTTTTTATAAATGTTCAAAGTTCAAAAACTATTTTGTGTTTCATATAAATGTTTGCTAGAGTACCTCCTGTTCATATAATTTTTTTTGTGTTTTAAAAATACATTCGTGTTATAATAATGTGTGAAGTTCAGAAAGAAGTTCGAGAGTTTCAAAGAAATGTTTGAGTTTAATTTTTTATCACCTTTTGAAAAATATTCATGTTTTAAGAAATATTCATCTTTTCTATAAATTTTTTTTTCTTTTGTTTTGAGATCTGGCGTTGCTGTTTTGTTCGGGTGTGTTTGGTTAGAGGTGTTAGAAAGTAAAACGAGAGAGACTAGAGACCGAGATGTAAAGTGAATCTTTATTCTCATTGATGATGGGATTACACACACACACACACACACACATATATAGCCCCTGAAGTGGTGCGTCCGAAGGGACACGAGGCAACCACCTCGGTTAGGAAAAGTAGGGATTAATAGGATTAATTAAATCCTAACACCCCCCCCCCCCCCTCCTAATCCATGCTTGTTAGTGTAAGTATCATCATCTTGAAAAAGCTCCTCCAAAAACCCTCTGGGAAAAATATGAGGAGATAGGTGTTTGATATGTTGCCAAAACTCCTTCAAACCCGTGGGAAAAATAAGAAGAAAATGATGCAACATATAATGGTTATTGTCTCTTTTAACTCAATACGAGAAAACTCATTGAGTTTAGAGGACAATAAATATGTCATATATACTTTCCTAAAAACCCCGGTAGGGAAAACAGAAAATATGACATATGGTCTTGTGTTGATATTACCTCATTAAAAACCTTTATGAGAACCTATAAAGTAAACTCATGAAAGGAAAAAGAGTATAATATGATGCTTTTAACATGAACAATTCAGGAAGATACTCCCCATGATTCTTGCATATTCCGAAGTCGTCATATACCAATTCCATGAACACATTTCTGGAACATAGAAGTTGGTAGAGACCTGATGAACAAATCAGTCGCATGATTTGACTTGCAAGATATGCAATATAGTGATATTGCTTATTATGTAACCTGTTTGCATCCGGGCAACACAAGAAACATTATCATTGAGATAATGGTTGGTGGATGTAGCCATGAGGTCTGTTTCGAAGACTCTTCATGAGAGGGTTACCACACCTAGTAGGAACACTAAGCTTGTCTACGATCTGACATAGTGGAGATCTGATCGATGTATCCAATGATATCGGTGTTCACATTTCTGTGAAACTGAAAAACCAGGACAAGATGTTTGATGCATATCGAAAGATATTCTTGAGTACCAACCAATTGTGTTTGGTGGATCAAATGGCATTATGGAACGTTGAGTCCCAATATCTCATTTCCATCATCTCTTGGTCTAAATAGATCTTTCTCTACGTCTAGAGAACCAACTACCATGAGAGTTATGGATGGATAAGATTTGTCCACAATGAATTTCTCCAATATATTATGGATATAGACAACATAGTATACCATAATGTATGAATGAAGGTGCTCAAGTTGTAGTAAGGAGCGGTATTTTGGTTTACCCAAATCCTTCATTTTAAACTCCGTCATTTAGATGATTACATGTGTCGTCATTGCAGACACACAAACATGGATAATCATCATTGTAGGAGTAATCCTTGTGTATAAGGAACTCACTACGTCGGTTGTACTATATGTACCGACAACAATAAGTCGTATGGTGACTTACTGATTTTTACACAATGTATGTTGTATTTTGTATTTCGATTCAGAATTGAGATTCCATCGGAAATCAATCATATATGCCTGAATCTAGTGATCCACATGGATATGTGATCACTACATCTATCAACTGCAGAGATAGATGATTTTGTACTGCCAATGATATAAGTTATCGGAAAGAGATTCCACCTCTGGAGAATAGTTGGGTATCTGCGTGAACCCTTGTGCTACAATACTTGCTCTTTGTTTCACCACCTCGCTGTTCTCAATTCTGTTTCGAGAAGAAAACTGGTGTAGGTATTACTTATGAATACCTTCCCATTATTGAGCAAGATTATTTCTACCTAGATTATACCCTTTGCTCGAGTTCAGTCCGAGTGTTGTTCACACTTTGCCATGGCCATGGTCTTTGGATCTGAATCATTTGAAAGGTTTTGAAATCTAGTTGAGAAATGTATGTTGACAATTGTAGACTTCCGGTTATATGTTTCTCTAGAATCTATATACCAATATAGAGTTGATGGAAATATCGTTACCCATGGTGACTTCTCGCGATTTCCCAATGCGATTGAGTCGGGTATTCCTATGTCCCGGTCATTGTCTGCACTATGACCTGGGTTGGTGGAGGTTTCCCATCCACTGGGTATACTAAACATTAGGTGTCTGTCAACGTGAAGTTGACTTGCATTTACTGATTCAGAGGCCATGATATCCTTGCTTGCAAGAACCTGAATCCTGATATACCATCGTCGTACTTCTCCCCCTGTTGGTTTGAACGGGGAGTTGAGTGGCTTTAGTTGGTACCTCCACTCTTTTCGACATATTTTTGGTGGATTGTAGGATTGCGTGACACCTTTATAGTCAGTAAATTAATCTGGCAGGTTCTTTGCAATATGTTGCAAACCTTCTGAACGCATGGTTCAGCTCTTTGAGTACGTGGATTTGAGGCAGAAATGTGTTGAACATTCCACTAATTTCCAGGCATTCTTGATGGTACTTGAATCTCCTCCTAATGCCTGAAAATATTCCTCATGAATCAGCATACCGGCCTTGAATAACTCCCCATGCAAGGGGCTAGAGGTATTGACGGAAATACAGTTATTCCTCACATAGATCCGAACTATATGTTGAGGGGCCAATGATGTATGCCGGGTGGTGATATCGGTATAAAACCGAATTACCGCAGATGGGAAATACTTGATAGATTTCCACGTACCAAAGATAGAGGGGAATAATATTATGCAGTTCTCTCATGAGCGTGTAAAACTGCATGACTCCAACGTAAAGTTGGTAAGTTGCAATTCCAAAGTAAAGATAATGCAATGAGCTTAACTCTTTGGATAAAGGATTCTACCAAACCATTTTGAGTCTAGACATTAGGACAAATTGCTAAACTTCAATCCGAGGGCCATAGAGAAGGCACGAGAAGAATTCTGCAATGTTGTCCATTTGATTTGCTTGAAATCAATGTCACGATAATGAGCCATTGGTTCCGTGTGAATAAAGCACACACTTAAGACCATCGTGTAGATATGTCTTTTAGAACCACAGAATACCTGAATAGTCTAGTCAATGGATGGGAAGAGGCACTTACCTCAACTTGATGCATTCAAGGAGTCTGAGTGGTTCATCGTAGACTTTAAGGTGCGCGAGCCTTAAAATTAGCTTTCCTTGTGTCACTTGTAGTGCACATAAAATCCAAATGTTGTTATAATTTATCATCATAATAATCATAAACTATTGGAATTCCTGATAGTTTCGGTTTCAACCCAATGTCTCGATGACCAAGGCGATTATGCCAAGTTTGTCATATATAAGACACTTTGGAAAACTATCTTGGACGCAACATGTGCTATGGGCTTTGTAATATGTGTAGTACAATCCAGATGATACATAGAGAATGTGCGTGCCATATCCGTTGCATATGGTAAAGAGAAGTTAGTCCTCTTTCTTATCATCATAAGTTTCGCTGTGGAAACTATTTTGACGGATATCTCTATGGTTTAGTAGGGTACGAATTAAACCGGGAAGCAATAAAGCATCCTGACATTACTCGAGTACCCACATGGATAGTAAATATGACTCGAGTTGAGCCAACAACTACCTCATCGCATCTAGCGATTTTAAAATATCTCCTTTCTCTCAATGAGAGTGGAAACATTTCACTTCCCTGAGTATAGAGTTTGTGGTGAATAGGCACATATCATCTTTCATCAGATTGATCTCCGTAGAAATCTATATATAGACATGAAGATTCTCAATATGAAAATCACTCAGATATATAGAATACATACAAATATAAAGAGGGAGATGTAGAGTGAATTGTTATTCTCATTGATGATGGGATTACACATATATATAGCCCCTGAAGGGATGCGTCCGAAGGAACACGAGGCAACCGCCTCGGTTAGGAAAAGTAGGAATTAATAGGATTAATTAAATCCTAACAAGAGGAAGATGCTAGGGTGGTTGTGGGTATCCCCGTCCAGCTGGCTAGGGATAGCCATTTTTTTGTTTGGTTTGTGGATGATGTTAGCCTATGTTTTGTTTGGTTTAAAGGATGGATAGCCATTTTTTTCATACTTTGTTATTAAAATGCTCCCTTCTCATCTTATCGCTCACCTATCAATTGAGGCATATGCAACTCCCAGCACCATGCATCTCATATGACACAGCACGCACACCATGCAGCTCACGCACGCACACCACACACAACATGTACACCACGCACACCTCCGCGTACATAGCGTACAACATCGGCCGGCCGGCCGCGTACACCGCGGACATGCGTACAACATCGGCTGTTCGTGTACACAAATTAGAGCAACAGCAGTGCCACGCCATAGGCTGCCCATGCACGCAACTCGCTCACACCACGTACACGGGCGTACGCACGCACGCGCAGCTCACTTACACCACGTACACGGACGCCCATGCGCTGTTTTTGGAAGGTCAGCGCCACAGCGGGAGAAAACTTTTAGTTCGCGCGCGGGTGGATGAGCATGTCCGCGACATTTTCGCGCGTGTGCATAGCCGGATTTTAGAGGTATATTCCAAGCATATGGCAATCTTTATTCCAGCTCGTCCACAAAACAGACGACTGCTTTCCAATTAAAACTGACTATCACTGTCCCTTGAGTGGCTATCCCATGAACCAAACGCATCCTAATACAACTGGATGATACTCCGCGCGTTGCTGCGGGAATCGCTAATAAATATTTGATACTTAAAAACATGATAGTTTTTATGAAAGCATAGTTACGATGATGATAAGGAATTCTATTTAAAAGAATTATTGTTTAAATCATCTAGAGAAAACCTAATAAAAAGCCAAATAATTTGTGTATGATTTTTTTCCCCATTAATTCCTTACTTTTAGGGCTTATCATCAAGGTGATCAGGAAAAAAAGTCGTGTAGAGACAATAGAGACATCTCATCCCTTTACTAAAACTGAAACTATAGCAACTATTTTTTTTTTTTTGCAGGGATAGCAACTATTGTTATGCATTTCATAAAAAAAGAAGCATGAGTTGCACTGTAGAGATAAAACGCAAGTCCACGCACAATGTGATTTTCTTTAAAAAGAAGGGTCGCCTATAAATCATGAGACTCACTCTTGAGTCTTCTCCCCCGAACAGTTTTGTGCAGCGTACTGCTATTTCTTTTACGCTGTCATTCACGGCAGTATAGCAAGGTACCTCTATTTTTTTTCGTTTGCCTTCTCCGATACACAACTATGCATGCTGGTGTGTGTGCCGGTTGCGCTGTTAGCGCCTATCCTCCTCTCGGTATCCAAGGTTTTAAGCCTCGCGGTTTAGTCTTGTGGTTTTGTCTGTGTCGCAGCGCTTGTGCTGTGGGTCGCGCGATCAGCGCCTATCCTCTCTGTCGGTTAGACGGCCTTAAGCCGGTGTGTCGTAGTGGGCTGAGTCTTCTCCCTGTGTGGTGTATCTTGTTGTATGCCGCTGGTGCCTCTCTGCTCACTACGGGAAAACGACGAGCTGCCGTGTGGGCCGCTCTTTGCCGTGTGCCCAGAAGCTCGGAACACGGCAAAGCCAGTCTATGCCGTGCAGGTACAAAAAGGAGCACGGCGAAAATAGAGAACACGACAAAGACGAAATAAAGAACACGGCAAAGACATGGACACGGCAAAACACAGACAGGGCACACGGCAAAGCAGAAAAGCACGGCAAATTCGGAGGTGGCACACGGCAAAGCTCACCGGCACGGCAAAAATTCGTGACACGTGGCTTTCATGTCCTCTTTTGACGGGGCCGTTATAACGGCTGATCTTTGCCGTGTGCACAGGAAAAGAACACGGCGATGTGCACCTTTGCCGTGTGGATCGCAAAGACACATGGCAAACGTCTGTCTTTGCCGTGTTCCTTTGTCCGCCGACACGGCAAAGATTGCTTTCCCATCTTTTCAATTCCCGCCTTTCTCTTCCCGCCGATTTTTCCCGCCATTGCAGCCATCGCGTCCCTATATATAGCCGTGTGTGTCTCGGCTCGAACACAAAACTCACCCAACCCAGCAATTCTCCCCCGCCATCACCGCCGAAGCCCCTCCGATTCCCTTCTTCCGTCGAGATGCCTCTTCGTCTCCGCGCCAACCAGAGCTCCACGTCCGAACAAATAATTGATACTTGCATCGATTTTGACAAATTTTATATGGTTTTTTATCATAATCTTGAAAGGATTCTGTTGCTATACTATGTTTTCAAATTTGAACAAACTAAAATAATGTTTGCTTCAGATTTACAGAAAAAACCCTTTTGTTTTGACTTTTTTGTATATTTTTCATTTCTTGGCCAAACGAAACAAATTTTATATCTACATCTGTCAGATTATTTCTAGGATTGTGGTGGCAGGTGTAAAGACCCGGCACGCGGCTCTGGAGTGCGACCCCCTTCACGGGTCAACGGGGCTAGGGTTAGGCCGGCCGGGCCCTTCGAGGGGTAGCAATGCCACCAAAGCATCGCTTCGGGTCCTCATACATGTCTTAAATTGTGGTGGGATGTTTGAACAGGCAATACGTGGCTCCAGAGTGTGGCCCCCCTCACGGGCGGCGATACCACCGAAGTAACGTTCTGCGGTTCTGGTGTTCCGTGAATTTTCCTGAACACTCAGAGCGTGATCAATTCATGAAAATTTATGATAAGCTGGGCTCAAATTTTGATTTAAAATGTTCCTATGGGCTAACCTAGCACAACCAGGTAGAAAAGTCCATTGGTCCAACGCCATCCGTCGAAAGTCAGAGGGGGTAGATCTCCGGGTCAACCGAGCCAGGGTTAGGCCGCTCGGGGGCCTTCGGGGGGTAGCAAACCCACCAAAACTTGTATTGGGTCCTCATACATGTCTGACAGTGCGGTGGGAGGTTGAAACACCCAGCACGCAGCTCCGGAGTGTGACCCCCTTCATGGACGGCACTACCGCCAGCACTTAGAGGGGGAAACTGCCACAGATTGTAGCTCGGAGGGAATCTTGTGATAGTCTGGGCTCAAAATTCGTTTTAAAATGTTCCTATGGGCTAAACTAGCACCACCAGGTAGAAAAGTCCATTGGTCTAGCGCCGTCCGGTGAAATTCAAAGGGGGTAGCTTTCCCGGTCAACCGGGCCAGGGTTATGCCGCTCCGGGGTCTTCGGAGGGTAGCAATGCCACCAAAACTTGCATTGGGTCCTCATACATGTCTGAGAGTGTGGTGGGAGGTTCAAACACCCAGCACGCAGCTCCGGAGTGTGACCCCCTTCACGGACGGCACTACCGCCAGCACTTAGAGGGGGAAACTGCGACGGAGGTTCAATCCGGAGGGATTCTTGTGATAGGCTGGGCTCAAAATTTGATTTAAAATGTTCCTATGGGCTAACCTAGCACAACCAGGTAGAAAAGTCCATTGGTCCAACGCCATCCGTCGAAAGTCAGAGGGGGTAGATCTCCGGGTCAACCGAGCCAGGGTTAGGCCGCTCGGGGGCCTTCGGGGGGTAGCAAACCCACCAAAACTTGTATTGCGTCCTCATACATGTCTGACAGTGCGGTGGGAGGTTGAAACACCCAGCACGCAGCTCCGGAGTGTGACCCCCTTCATGGACGGCACTACCGCCAGCACTTAGAGGGGGAAACTGCCACAGATTGTAGCTCGGAGGGAATCTTGTGATAGTCTGGGCTCAAAATTTGTTTTAAAATGTTCCTATGGGCTAACCTAGCACCACCAGGTAGAAAAGTCCATTGGTCTAGCGCCGTCCGGTGAAAGTCAAAGGGGGTAGCTTTCCCGGTCAACCGGGCCAGGGTTATGCCGCTCCGGGGTCTTCGGAGGGTAGCAATGCCACCAAAACTTGCATTGGGTCCTATCACATGTGTTGACACCTGATTTTGGCACGATGCAAAATGCAGTAAAGGTGGACTCAAGCGAAAAGTGAAGATCCAAACAGAGGTTGAAGATGACCCGGCAAGGAGGCGATCCGGCAAAGCGACCCGGCAAGATACCCTGATGGTACTCCCGGGAAGGCGGCAGCCTGACGAAGACCGAAGATCAAGATGGACGTAAGGAGACGTAAGATCAAGATAGACGTAAGCCAGCACGCTTACAAAAATACTTCTGGACCCTGAGCGGAATTAAGCGGTACTGCCACCCCCCAAGCGGTACTACCGCTTGAGCGGTACTACCATGTATTACTACCGCGCCAAATACCGCTTACGAAAATACTTCTGGAACCCCGAGGACCCCCAAGCGGCAGTGGCGCGGCACTAAGCCGTACCCAGGGCGGTAGTACCGCTGAGAGCGGTACTACCGCTTGCCATATGCGCGCGTTAGCTTTATGGGAAAATAAAGAAATAAAGAAAAGTGAAAATAATACAAAAATAAACATTTATAAAATATAAACCTTAATAAAAATTTTAATAAAGAAACAAGGAAAACCTTAAAAAAAATGAAAAACAGCCCTTTGCCGTGTGCGTTTATCCAAAGCACACGGCAATGGTCTCTTTGCCGTGTCTTTTTATCCAAAGCACACGGCAATGATCGCTTTGCCGTGTTCAGCCGGGATACACACGGCGAAGGTTGCTTGGCAGTGTTTAGCAGGTAAGGCACACGGCAAAGTGGACCGCTTTAGGCCCACTTAGGGTTCCGACCAGCCAGTCCGACTCAGACAAAAAAAATAAAAATCCCCCACGCCAGCTCCTGACCGGGCCGCCGCCGCCCCCTCCACTGCCGTCGCCGCCCCTAGCCTCCACTGCCGCCCACCCGGTCGCCCCTTGCCTCCACCGCCGCCGCCCATTTGCTCCCCTCGAGCCGCCGCCCCCAGGCCCCACGGCGCTGCCGCCCCGTTCTCCTCCACTGGCTGCCGCTCGCCCCCACGACCAGCCCGCGACGGCATGGCCGAGCGCCGCCGTCGGCTCGTCGCACGGTAGGCGCGGGCGGCCCGCTGCCACCTACCGTCCCGGGCGGCCCACCGCCACGACCGTCCGCCGCCACGACCGGGCACTGCAGGTATGTCCTCAGTCCTCTCCTATCCCATATTACTCTGCACTGAAGAAGACGAAGCTGCGGGCATGGAGCAAGACACGGCGCAAGATGAAGTTGAGGATGTCGAGAACCAACAAGACTTGACATTGCTTGAGCGGTTCCGTGCAGGCCTTGACGCCGACGATCCAGTGGGACCACCTCCAGGTTACGTGGATGATTGGTGGGGCAACGATGATAGCGATGATGACACAACAGTTGTTCGCGATGAGCCGGACACTGGCTACTGAAGTTTGTAGCAACTCTATGTAATAGTGATTGTAAAACTAGCCTATTTGTGAGAACTCTATGTAATAGTGATTGTAAGGCCCTATTTTGTATTATCGACTCGTGGATGATTTTGTATGTAATTTGTTGCATTATAATCTTCTTGATTTACTAGTTGTTGTCTGTATTAATATTCATCTATTTACATCATTTTTGTATCATGTGTACTAATGAAAGTAATCTTTTTGTCAATGCAGGTGATTGAAAGATGCCACGAGGAGGAGGCGGAAAAGGAAAGGGGGAGGCAAATACCGTCAAGCACAAAGTCAAGAAATTGGCGAGTATTGTGACGAAGGTTGTTGGGACCGCTTCGGGATCCACTTCGAGACAGCCAGACAGTCCTCCCCCAGCCTGTCCTCCACCTCTTGAGCCCAGGAGGCAGCGTAGGAGGAGGCATCCTGTTAGTCCTCCCCCAGCCCACGAGGAGGTGGAGGCGGACGTGGAGGATGCGGAGGAGGAAGTGGAGGAGGAGCCTAGGGCCTCTGACTTTGTTCACCCGGGCTTTCTTCGTCCCTCAGCTGAGGGGGAGGAGGAGACTAGGGCCTCTGAGGAGGTGGAGGACAGCAGCTCTGACAGTGACTTTGAGGAGGAGTCTAGGGCCTCTGATGATGAGGCTGACAGTAGACAGTGGGTAGAGCCGGAGGAGTACGTTGAGTCTGATGCTGAGTTGTTGGATGCCCCGGCTATCACTCGTCGTCAGCGTGGGACCAGCGGGCTCCCCAAGCTACCTTACGAGCACAGTCATATTGAGCTCCAACCCGTTGGAAAGAGGTACATGTTTTCACAACTTATCAGTTGTGGTTGCATTCTAATATTATTTTGCTTTACTCATTGTTGCATTCAGATATTCTAATGTGATTTTTGCTTTTCATTGTGCAGGGTGTTTGCATATAAGGATAATATCAAGCCGCCTCGCTCCTATGCGAGCATTCTTGGCTGCCTCCTCAGAAGGAATTTTCCTGGGATTGTGAAGCTCCCTAGTGGTGGCAGAAGTGTAGCTTGGAGCTGGGAGCACTACAGGTATGCAAAGAAACCGAGCAACGAGTTTAGAGACATGCAGGAGAAGGTGCAACTACTTTTCTGGGTAAGTTCCATTCACTTCTCATCATTCAGTAATGCCTTTGACAATAGTAGCACTAATGGCTTTCACCCTTTTTTACCTTTGTGCATGCTTGCAGAACTACTTTGCCATGGAGAAGGATAAGGAGTTGCAATGCATGGCCGTGTTGCAGAAGATTTGTACCAAGATGGTCACAGACATGCACTACGAGGCGCGTGTGAGCTGCGTTCGCAATTGGTACGCCGAGAAGCAAAACGTTCGCATTAGCAAGGCGCAAGCCCGAGAGAAGCTTATGGAGCCTTGGCAGTACATGCAGGTAATAATATGTGTATTTTCATTCATATGTGTATTTTTGACTTGTTGACCGCATCTAGTTTCATTAATATGTGTGCTTTCTGCAGGTGGTTCCTCAGTATGTGAGTTCCGACAAGAAATGCTACGCGGCGATGGTGGACTACTGGACAAGCGACGAGTACAAGAAGAAGCACGAGGATGGACAGATCCATCGAGTGGTGATGGACGGTGGATCACACTGCCAGGGCAGCCTCCCTCTCGAGGTCTCCAGGAGAAGAGAGGTGAGCACGGCAATTCTTTATTCTTGCTTTCGACGTTATTCTTTACTCCGCAGGCCCCCTTCACTTATCTTCATGCTCTCTCTTTTGCAGGCCAAAAAGACAGGCGTGGATCCCAACTTCTTCGATTATTGGGAACTGAAGCGTACCATGAAGAAGCCTCATCCTAAGACGGGGTCGATGTGGGTGAATAAAGGAGCACAGATGCGGAGTACCAAGTTCGTGGACAAGTTCAAGGAGGTACACGGGGCTGACGCCGACCCTCGCACTGCCCCCTTTGACCCCGAGGTTGTCGTCCTGGCGGGAGAAGGCGCGAGGAATGGGCGCTTATGGATTGGTGACGGCTCCATCGACCCTATGACCATTCCTAGTCTCTCCCAACTCCGAAAGGGCAGGACGAGCTCCCAGCCTGCTATAGAGACCCGCCCACGGCTTGGGGTCATAGCTATAGATGAGATCCGGGTATGTTCTTTTTTCTCCCCAATCTACACTCCATTTCATATTTTCTGTTGCAACAATCATGATAGAACGAATGGCACAACGTAGAATGAGGTGGCCCAAGAAAGGAGACGGCGCGAGGAGGTGGAGGCTCTGGTGAGCCAGCAGCAGCAGCAGATGATGGAGTGGATGAGAGCCCAGATGGTTTCCTCCTCCTCCTTTCACCTTCCCGTGGGTAAGTAGTCATGCGTCTAAGTGTCAATACATATGCCATTTTACTGTCTTGCACCTATTGTCAAATAATGCTCACCATTTTGATTGTTGTAGTCACAGAGTTCGGTGGGTGGCTCCAACAATGCGTCCCAAGGTCAATTGGAAAGCCCGTTGACGCCTCCTATGTCGGGTCAGCAAAGCATGAACAATCCGAACGCCCGCGCGTTGTTCCAGGTTAGTTCTCCAAAAATTGTGACTCACGTGCTTCTAAGTTTAGCCTCACTCACTTTAGTCTTTGAACTTGTCCAAACCATATGACTTGTCAATCTCATTTTTTTGCTTTGGAACTTGTAGGATGGGCATCATGAGGCCCCTTGATCATCAACGGCGTGGCCGATGGACTATGTGTTGTCAACTTGTTGGATGATGACCATTTGGTGAACTTGTAGGATTTGTCACTTGTTGGATGTTGTTTGGACTTGTTTTGATGTTCTATGTGCTATGTGTGTATGATGATGACCATTTGGTGCTCTATTTGCTATATTGCTCTATATGTTGGTATATTTGTGCTATATATGTGATTTTGAACTGTTGCATATATTGCGGTAATATGAATTGCAAGGCTGTAATCAAAAACAGCAAAAAAATGGGCCAGGTAGGCGGCTTTGCCGTGTGCATGCACACGGCAAAGTATTTGCCGTGTGCATGCACACGGCAAAGCTGCCACGTGGCGCGCACCTGTGCTTCCTGGGAAGTGTATGGGTGACCAAATGTCACCTTTGCCGTGCGCATCTGCTTGGCACACGGCAAATATGGCGACCACTGGTTCCTGGAAGGTGCTTTGCCGTCCCGTTTGCTCGAGGCACACGGCAAAGCCCCTCCGGTTCTGCCGTGCTGGCGGCCTCCAGGCACACGGCAAAGGATCCAGAAATGCCGTGTTGGCAAATGAGAGGAGCACGGCAAAGAATCGGCCAATGCCGTGTTTGCAAATGGACGGGACACGGCAAAGAGTCTCGAAATGCCGTGCGGGCAAACTGAAGGAGCACGGCAAAGGGAAGGAGGGCACACGGCAAAGACTTTGCCGTGCTCCGCTCAGAAAGGCACACGGCAAATATTCTTTGCCGTGCCGTTTTTTGCCGTGTCGCCTTCGCCGTGCTCCAGGACACGGCGTTTGATTTGCCGTGTTGCGAAACGGCTTTGCCGTGTATATTGCCAACACGGCAAAGCTTGGTTTTCCCGTAGTGGCTAAATGGATAGAGTTTCCTATGTTAATCTGTCCATGTTGTTCTGGAATGTGCAAGGTCTTGGGGACCCGGATAAATGCGGCGTGGTTAGGAACACTGTCGGTGAACCCCGTCGTTGCCTGCCTTCAGGAAACCAAACTTGCGCAGTTGGACAGCCGAAAAGCTCTCTCTTTTCTGCCCACTCGCCTCTCTGAGTTTGCTGCCAAGGATGCAGATGGGAGCCGGGGGGGAGGGGATTGTCACTGCTTGGGGGCCCGGATGCTGACCCTGTCTTCCTCCTCTTCGTCCCGTTACTCCCTCACGACGGCGCTTAACTCGTCCACCTGTGCGCTCTCTTTTACTGTCGCGAATGTTTATGCGCCGTCGGATCATGCTTTCACCGCTGATTTCGTTGAGGATCTCATTGAGGTGTCCCGCCTGGTGGTTGGGCCATGGATCGTTATAGGGGACTTTAATCTCATTCGTTTTTCCTACGAGAAAAACACTCCCCGGTTTGATGCTCCGCGGGCGACGGCTTTCAACTCCTTAATCAACTCGCTTGCGTTGAATGAGCTTGCTCTCACGGATCGCCGATTCACTTGGACGAATCGTCGCGATCCTCCTACCCTCGCTCGCCTGGACCGGGCCTTTTTCTATTCCGAATGGGACGTTGCTTTTCAGGACTCGTCCCTGTCCTCCCGTCCTTGCCCCACCTCGGATCATGTGCCTCTTGTTGTGGGCGCATCCACTAGGATCCCGTCTCCCTCCCGCTTCTTCTTCGAGAATGCCTGGCTCCATGACCCGCTTTTCCTTCCCTCCACTCTCCCTTCCTGGACGACCGTATGTGATGCGCGTGGGGCTGCCGGCTCGATGGCTGTGCGCAAGAAAAGGTACAGGGCCTCGGCCAAGGTTTGGAAAAGGCAACACAGATTCATTCCTACTTTTGATAATGACTGTAAATTTTTGATTGATCTTGTTGACTTTTGGGAAGAGTGTCGCGCTCTCTCTGTTGTTGAGGTGCAGCTTCGCGGTGACTCGCGGTCGGCCCTTGCGGGCTCGATCCTGCGGCAAGGCTCACACTGGAAGCAGCGCGGCAAATTTTGTGCCGTCTGCGAGGGGGACGAGAACACGGGCTTCTTCCATGCGAGTGCGTCGCAGCGCCGCCGTGCGAACAGCATCCGGGCGCTGGATGTCGACGGTGCCGTCGTGGTGGACCACCCGGGGAAAGCGGCGGCTCTCCTCGATTACTACTCCGCCTTGCTGGGGCGGGTCCGCCCCGCGGTCTGGCACTTCGACCTACATGTTCTATACCGTGGCGCCCCCCGGGTGGACGCCGAGGCTCTGGTGGCGCCCTTCTCCCCCAGCGAGATCAAGGAGGCGGCCTGGCTCCTCGACCGCACGAGCGCGCCGGCCCCCGGCGGCCTTGGCCCGGCTTTCTATCAGGCGGCCTGGGGCTCGGACTCCGGCGACCTGCAGCGGTTGTTCGACTCCGTCCATGCTAGGATGGTGGACCTGGAGCCGATAAACCGGGCGTACATCGCCCTCCTGCCCAATGGTGTGGGCATGCCCACGCCGGGGGCCTTCCGCCCGGTGTCGTTGCAAAACGACGACGTGAAGATCTTGTGCTGTGGTCTGACGTCGAGGCTCTAGAAGCAGATTGGGACCATTGTTGACGTGGACCAGTCTGGCTTCCTTGCTGGGCGAAGAATATCCGAGAACTTCGTTTATGCGGTCGAGATGGTCCAGTGCTGTCACAAGCGCAAGGCTCCCGCCCTGGTCTACAAGCTTGACTTCGCCAAGGCCTTCGACTCGGTGGACTGGGCGGGGCTGCGCAAGGTGATGGAGGTGCGCGGCTTTCCCCCCAAATGGTGCTCGTGGCTGGACGAGATCTTTCGCTCGTCTCACTCCGCGGTGCTGCTGAACGGCGTCCCGGGGAAGTGGTTCGCGGTCCGGAAGGGGCTGCAGCAGGGCGACCCAATCTCGCCCTACCTCTTCCTCATCGTCGCGGACGTGCTGCAGAGGATGATACAGCAAGATGCGGAGCGTCTCCATCCCATTGTTGACGGCAGGCCGCCTCTGGTGCTGCAGTACGCGGATGATACCCTTGTGATCCTGCGTGCTTGCCCTGGAGCGGCGGCTCACCTTCGACACATCCTTGACGACTTCGCCGCTGCGACGGGGCTGGACATCAACTTTGACAAGAGCACCCTTGTCCCCATGCATGTCTCCGACGAGGTGCTCGGGGAAACTATGGGGGCCCTAGGCTGCTCTGTACAGGGCTTCCCCCAGTCGTACCTGGGGCTCCCGCTGTCGTGGGAGAAGCTCAGTGTTGCGGACTTCCTCCCCATGATCGCCAAGGTGGACAGGTATCTGGCGGGCTGGCGGGCCCACCTACTGTACGCTGCTGGTCGGCTTGTTCTGATCAATGATGTCCTGGATGCCCTCCCTACGTATGCTATGGCGGCGATGCGCCTCCCCCCGCGGTGATTACGGCCCTGGATAGCCTGCGGTGTGCCTTTCTCTGGAACGCCGCCGAGCGCGCCACTGGTGCGCAATGCTTGGTGGCTTGGGTCCAGGTCTGCCGGGCCAAGGAGGAGGGTGGCTTGGGGGTCCGCGACCTCGCCACCCAAAACAGGTGCTTGCTGCTGAAGATGTTGCACCATCTTCATTCGTCTTCGTCGTCCTCTCGGTGGGCGGCGTGGGTCTGGGCGGAGCTCGATGGCCGCTCACTCCTACACCCGGCAGTTTGTCGGGGCTCCGGGGAGCACAGCCGGGCCCTAAGTTCCTTTCTCCCCCTCTACCGGGGAATCACCTGGGTCTGGGTGCGCGACGGGCGGCGGACCTCCTTTTGGTTCGACCACTGGCTCCCGTGCGGGGTAGTGGCGACGGCCTTCCCCGCTCTGCTGTCGCATGCCACCTGCGAGGAGGCTACGGTGTGGGACGTGCGCGCTAGTGGCCTGGAGGGGCTTCTGGTTCCTCGGCTGACTACGGCCGGCGCGGCTGAGCTGGAGGCCCTCCTACCTCTCATCCGCGAGGTCTCCCCTGTTCCGGGAGACGACGAATGGACGCTCTCAAGGTGCGCCGGGCCTCGTGGGGTGCTTGTCACTAGCTCTGTCTATGCACTTGAGCAGTTTGGTGGGCTGCGTGCGAACTTTGCGGACTTCGTCTGGGGCTCCCGTGCGCTGTCTCGAGTGCGTCTCTTTGGATGGCTGCTGGTCCAGCGGCGTGTCCACACATGCGACGTCTTGCTCCGGAAACACATTGTCGAGCAGGCAGGGGCCGGCTGTCCTCTCTGCAGCGATGCCCTCGAGACTGCTGATCATCTGATCTTTGGGTGTTCTTTTGCCACCGCCTTCTGGAGGAGGGTGGGGGTCGACGTCGACGGTGCAAGATGCCATGTGGGGGCCTTGCAGGAGCTGGATGTTGGTGCGGTCGCGGGGAGCTCGTCGCCTGCCACGTTCACACTGATGTGCTGTTGGCAGCTGTGGAAACACCGGAATGCCGTTCTGTTTCGTGAGGCTGTGCCATCCCTAGCTAGGATTCTCAGCTGCTGCAGGGAAGATTCGGTCCTCTGGCATGGACGTCTAAATGCGGCGGCTCGCGCGGATGCGGATGGTTGGTTGATGGCGTTTTCCCGTCGTGAGGGGGGTGTGTGGTCCCCCCCCCCCTCTCTCTTTCCTCCTGTCTGGTTGTCCCTCTCTCTCTAGGTGTCTCTCTCCCTCTAGCCTCTTGGAGGTGTATGACAAAAACTCTGTAAACTGGATGGTTATAGATGAATGAAAATGGAAAATGATTCAGGTGGAGGGCTTTGTGCCCTCCCCCGGTGACCTTCAAAAAAAAACTATGCATGCTTCTATGTTATGTAAAGCTTAGTTCCGTTCCTAAAAAGGAATGGGCTGCAAGCTGAAATTAGAGGGCTGCAAGCTTAGTTCTATTGTGTGTATGCAATGGAATCAAACTAAAATTAGAGGGCTGCAAGCTGACAGCGAGACGGAGAAGCACAAGATATCTTACTAACCAGAGAGCTAGCTGTGTGATGCATAAGATGGAGATGAAGGGAAGACCTCAGAATCAATATGGCCCGACATCCGGCGAGGTCGATTTATCTCCCAGCCACTATAGGAGATTCAAAAATAAAAAATAAGGGGTCATTAGAATTTAAAGTAGAACTTAATTAATGGACAGATGTTTATGCATGGGTCTACCTGTGATTGCTGGAACGAATCAAATATAATTTGTTGAACAAAGGGTCAATCACAACTGGAAACCAGAACATTTGAAGGCAAGGTAGCAATTATATATGACAACCAATGAAATTGAGATAGAAAAAAATAGCTACTCAAGTTCAACTGAATTATTGAAAGGCCCGTGGCAATCAAACTCAGAGATGCAAATCATCCATGCTTAGATACATAAATGTATGTAGTGTAGTTACGTAGTCCAACTCAAATTTGTTTTTTTACTACATAGTATATAGCCCATAAGACTAAAGATAGAAAAAAACTTTTTGAAGGAAAAGGAAGCGATCTCTGCCTTGTATTCAGCCGTGAAGGCCATGGTCTTACAGAACAGTGTCCCAAAGCATGGTCTGGGTGCACCCAAGATACAACAATCAAAAGCCAACAGCGTCATAAACTAAACGAAGAAAAAAGGGCAAAAAAAGAAAATACAAGGGCGTGGACAATCTACGTTCCAGAAAAGATACGTGCCAAAGTCATGAGCGATGTCTTCACTGATTCCTTCATTGCCATGTGTGTTGGAAATATGCCCTAGAGACAATAATAAAATGGTTATTATTATATTTCCTTGTTCATGATAATCGTTTATTATCCATGCTATAATTGTATTGATTGGAAACTCAAATACATGTGTGGGTACATAGACAAACAATGTGTCCCTAGTAAGCCTCTAGTTAACTAGCTCGTTGATCAAAGATGGTGAAGGTTTCCTAGCCATAGACATGAGATGTCATTTGATAATGGGATCACATCATTAGGAGAATGATGTGATGGACAAGACCCAAACTATGAACGTAGCATATGATCGTGTCAGTTTATTGCTATTGTTTTCTGCATGTCAAGTATCTGTTCCTATGACCATGAGATCATGCAATTCACTGACACCGTAGGAGTGCCTTGTGTGTATCAAACGTCGCAACGTAACTGGGTGACTATAAATATGCTCTACAGGCATCTCCGAGGGTGTCTGTTGAGTTGGCATGGATTGAGACTGGGATTTGTTACTCCGTGTGACGGAGAGGTATCTCAGGGCCCACTCGGTAATACAACATCACAATGAGCCTTGCAAGCAAAGTGACTAAAGAGTTAGCCACAGGATCTTGTATTACGGAACGAGTAAAGAGACTTGCCGGTAACGAGATTGAACTAGGTATGGAGATACCGACGATCGAATCTCGGGCAAGTAACATACCGATAAACAAAGGGAACAGCGTACGGGATTAACTGAATCCTTGACATAGAGGTTCAACCGATAAAGATCTTCGTAGAATATGTAGGAACCAATACGGGCATCCAGGTCCCGCTATTGGTTATTGACCGTAGAGGTGTATCGGTCATGTCTGCATAGTTCTCGAACCCGCAGGGTCTACACACTTAACGTTTGGTGACGATATAAGTATAGTTGAGTTATTATGTTGGTGACCGAAAGTTGTTCGGAGTCCCGGATGAGATCCCGGACATGACGAGGAGCTCCGGAATAGTCCGGAGGTAAAGATTGATATATGAGATAATAGTGTTTGGTCTCCGGAAGGGTTCCGAAATTCACCGGAAGGGGTTTCGGATGTTTCCCGAAATGTTCGGCTACGAGAACACTTTATTTGGGCCAAGGGGTAAAGTCCACGAGGCTTTAAGGAAGGTGCAAAAGGAGTTTTGCGGAGGCCAGGGGCCAGACGCTAGGAACCCTGGCGTCTGGGGCCAAAAGCCGAGGACCCTGGCGTCTGGGGCCAGACGCCGAGGACCCTCGCGTCTGGTCCTGTAGTCCGAGGAGGACTCTTGCCTTGCGGGCCAAACCGACTTTCAGGAGGCTCTTTCTCCAAGTTTCGACCCCAGGGCTCAACATATAAATAGAGGGGCAGGGCTAGCACCCGGAACACATCAAGAATTCCCCAAGCCGTGTGCCGGCAACCCCGTCCCCTCTAGTTTATCCTCCGTCATAGTTTCCGTTGTGCTTGGCGAAGCCCTGTGGAGATTGTTCTTCACCACCACCGTCACCACGCCGTCGTGATGCCGGAACTCATCTACTACTTCACCATCGCTCGCTGGATCGAGGAGGTGAAGGCATCATCAAGCTGTACGTGTGTTGAACGCGGAGGTGCAGTCCGTTCGGCGCTAGATCGTGATTGGATCGCGGGACGACTTGCGATTTGGATCGCGAAGACGTTCGACTACATCAACCGCGTTTCTTAACGCTTCCTCTTTGCGATCTACAAGGGTACATAGATCCACTCTCCCTCTCGTAGATGCTCATCACCATGGATAGATCTTGCGTGTGCGTAGGAAATTTTTTGTTTCCCATGCAACATTCCCCAACAGTGGCATCATGAGCTAGGTCTATGTGTAGATGAGATCACGAGTAGAACACAAAGGAGTTTGTGGGCGTTGATATTCAGATTGCTTCCTCCCTTGGTCTTTTCTTAATTCGGCGGTATTGTAGGATGAAGCGGCCCGGACCAACATTACTCGTACGCTTACGAGAGACCGGTTCCATCAACTGACATGTAACATCGTTGCATAAAGATGGCTGGCGGGTGTCTGTTTCTCCCACTTTAGTTGGATCGGATTTGACAAAGGCGGTCCTCGAGAAGGTTGAATAGCAATTTGCGTATCACCGTTGTGGTTTTTGCGTAGGTAAGAATTATTCTTGCTAGATACCCGTAGCAGCCACGTAAAACATGCAACAACAATTAGAGGACGTCTAACTTGTTTTTGCAGGGTATGTTGTGATGTGATATGGCCAATTACATGATGAGATATATGTGATGTATGATATGATCATGTATTGTTTAGAATATCACGACTTGCATGTCGATGAGTACGGCAACCGGCAGGAGCCATAGGGTTGTCTTTAATTAATTTTCTCCGTTTTTGGTTTACTTTATCGCTATGAGTTAGCAATAGTCATGGAAGCAACAGTTGGCGCGACAACCTCATGGCGACACATTGATGGAGATCAAGATGATGGAGATCATGGTGTCATGCCGGTGACGATGGAGATCATGCCGGTGCTTTGGAGATGGAGATCAAAAGCACAAGTTCATGGCCATATCATGTCACTTATGATTTGCATGTGATCTTAATCCTTTTATGCATCTTATTTTGCTTGGGACGACAATAGCATTATAAGGTGATCCCTCACTTAAATTTCAAGATAAAATTGTGTTCTCCCCGAGTGTGCACCGTTGCGAAAGTTCGTCGTTTCGAGACACCACGTGATGATCGGGTGTGATAGACTCTACATTCACATACAACGGGTGCAAGCCAGTGTTGCACGTGCGGAACACTCGGGTTAAACTTGACGAGCCTAGCATGTACAGACATGGCCTCGGAACACAAGAGACCGAAAGGTCGAACATGAGTCATATAGTAGATATGACCAACATAGAGATGTTCACCATTGAAACCACCTCATCTCACGTGATGGTCGGACTTGGGTTGGTGAATTTGGATCATGTAACACTCGGATGACCTGAGGGATGTCAATTTGAGTGGGAGTTTTTTAAGTAATATGATTAACTAAACTCTTTATCTTGAACAATAGTCAAAATGTCTTTGCAAATTATGTTGTAGATTACTAGCTCGCGCTGTAGCTCCCTTGAATTTATATATGTTCCTAGAGAAATAGAGTTGAAAGATGATG
This sequence comes from Elymus sibiricus, assembly GCA_039707655.1. Classification (NCBI taxonomy): domain Eukaryota; kingdom Viridiplantae; phylum Streptophyta; class Magnoliopsida; order Poales; family Poaceae; genus Elymus; species Elymus sibiricus. Next base: position 38,909,924 of record CM077665.1, on the reverse strand, counting down.
GTAGCAATAATGCGAACTGGGTCCGTGATCTGAGGATTGTCCTCATTGCTGCACATAAGGCTTATGTCCATAATGCACCGCTTGGTGCGCCACCCCCTCAAGCGTCGTCTGTAGATGTTGTGAACATCTGACAGGAACGTTCTGATGACTACTTGATAGTTCAGTGCGTCATGCATTACGGCTTAGAATTGAGGCTCCAAAACGTTTTGAACGTCACGGAACATATGAGATGTTCTAAGAGCTGAAATTGGGATCTCAGGCTCGTGCCCGTGTTGAGAGGTATAATACCTCCAACAAGATTCTTTGCCTGCAAGACGAAGGAGAATAGCTCAATCAGTGAGCATGTACTCAGATTGTCTGGGTGCTACAATCGCTTGAATCGAGTGGGAGTTGATCTTCCAGATAAGATAGTGATTGATATAGTTCTCCGAGTCACTGCCACTAAGCTACTAGAGCTTCGTGATGAACTATAAAATGCTAGGGATGGAAATTATGATCCCCGAGCTATTCGCGATGTTTGACACCGCGAAGGTAGAAATCAAGAAGGAGCATCAAGTGTTGATGGTTACTAAAACCACTAGTTTCGAGAAGGGCAAGGGCAAGGAGGGAAACTTCATGGATGGCAAGCCAGTTGCTGCTCCAGTGAAGAAACCCAAGGTTGAACCCAAACCCGAGACAAAGTGCTTCTATTATGAGGAGAGTGGTCACTGAAGCGGAACAACCCTAGATACTTGGTAGATAAGAAGGCTGGCAACGTCAACAGAAGTATATTTGATATACGTTTTACTCATGTGTACCTTGCTAGTACTCCTAGTAGCACCTGGGTATTAGATACCGGTTCAGTTGCTAAATGTTGGTAACTCGAAATAAAAGCTACGGAATAAACGGAGACTAGCTAAGGGCGAGGTGACGATGTGTGTTGGAAGTGTTTCCAAGGTTGATGTGATCACCATCACACGCTCTCTCTACCTTCGGGATTAGTGATGAACCTAAATAAATGTTATTTGGTGTTTGCGTTAAGCATGAACATGATTATATCATGTTTATTGCAATACGATTATTCATTTAAGTTAAGAGAATAATGGTTATTCTGTTTACATGAATAATACCTTCAATGGTCATGCGCCCAATGAGAATGGTTTATTGAATCTTGATCGTAGTGATACACATGTTCATAATATTGATGCCAAAAGATACAAAGTTAATAATGATAGTACCACATACTTGTGGCACTGCCGCTAAATGTCATATTGGTGTAAAGCGCATGAAGAAACTCCATGCTGATGGATCTTTGGACTCATTCGATTTCGAATCGGTTGAGACATGCGGACCATGCCTCATGGGCAAGATGACTAAGACCCCGTTTTCGGTATGATGGAGCGGGCAAGTGACTTATTGGAAATGATACATGTTGATGTATGCAGTCCAATGAGTGTTGTAGCGTGCGGTGGATATCGTTATTTTCCTAACTTCACTGATGATTTGAGTAGATATGGGTATATTTGCTTAATGAAACACAAGTCTCAAACATTTGAAAAGTTCAAACAAATTCAGAGTGAAGTTTGAGATCATCGTGACAAGAAGATAAAATGTCTACGATATGATCGTGGAGGTGAATATCTGAGTTACAAGTTTGGTATGCAACTTAAAACAATGTGGAAGTTGTTTCACAACTCACGCCGCCTGGAACACCATAGTGTGATGGTGTGTCCGAACGTTGTAGTCGTACTCTATTGGATATGGTGCGTACTATGATGTCTCTTATCGATTTGCCACTATGGTTTTGGGGTTATGCATTAGAGACAACTACATTCACTTTAAAAGGGGCACCATCTAAGTCCGTTGAGATGACACCGTATGAATTTTGGTTTGGCAGAAACCTAAGCTGTCATTTCTTAATGTTTGGGGCTGCGACGCTTATGTGAAAAAGGGTTTCAACCTGATGAGCTCTAACCCAAAGCGGACAAATGCATCTTCATAGAATACCCTAACGTAACAGTTAGGTAAACCTTCTATCTCAAATCCAAGCACAAAGTGTTTGTTGCTAAAAACGGGTCCTTTCTCGAGAAAGAGTTTCTCTCGAAAGAATTGAGTGGGAGGAAAAGTAGAACTTGATGAGGTTATTGAACCATAACTTCAGTTGGATGGTAGCACGGCGCAGAAAGATGTTTCTGCGGTGACTATACCAAATTGAAGAGGAAGCTAATGATGATGATCATGAGACTTTGGATCAAGTTACTACCGAATCTCATAGGTCGAGAAGGACACGTATTGCCCTGAGTGGTATGGCAATCCTGTCTTGGAAATCATGTTGTTAGACAACGATTAGTCTACAGACTATGAAGAAGTGATGGTGGGCCCGGATTTCGAGAAATGGTTAGAGGCCATGAAATCCGAGATGGGATCCATGTATGAAAACAAAGTATAGGCTTTGGAAGTATTACCTGAAGGGCAAAAGACCATTCAGAACAAATGGATCTTTAAAAGGAAGACGGACGCGGACGGTAATGTCACCATCTATAAAGCTCGACTTGTGGCAAAGGGTTTTTCACAAGTTCAAGGAGTTGACTACGATGAGACTTTCTCACCCATAGCGATGCTAAAGTCTGTTGGAATTATGTTAGCAGTTGCTGCATTTTTCGATTATGAAATCTGGCAGATGGATGTCAAAACAGAGTTTCCTTAACTGTTTCCATGAGGAAAGGTTGTATGTGATACAACCAGAAGGTTTTGTCAGCCCTAAGGATGCTAAAATGTATGCAAGCTCCAGCAATCCTTCTATGGGCTGGAACAAGCATCTCGGAGTTGGAATATACGCTTTGATGAGGTGATCAAAGTTTTTGGGTCTATACAAAGTTTATGAGAAACTTGTATTTACAAAAGTGAGTGGGAGCACTATAGAATTTATGATAAGTATACTTGGATGACATATTGTTGATCGGAAATGATGTAGAATTTCTGGAAAGCATAAAGGGTTGTTTGAAAAGGAGTTTTTCAAAGGAAAACCTGGAATGAAGCTACTTAAATATTGGGCATCAGGATCTATAGATATAGATCAAGACGTCTGATAAGACTTTCAATGAGTACATGCCTTGACAAGATTTTGAAAGAGTTCAAAATGGATCAGTCAAAGAAAGAGTTCTTGCCTGATTTGTAAGGTGTGGAGTTGAGTGAGACTCAAAACTCGACCACGGCAGAAGAAAGAGAAAGGACGAAGGTCGTCCCCAATGCCTTATCCATAGGCTCTGTATGGTATGCCATGCTGTGTACCGCACCTGGTGTGTGCCTTGCCATGAGTCTATCAAGGGGTACAAGAGTGGTCCAGGAGTGGATCACTGAACAGCGGTCAAAGTTATCTTAGTAACTAGAGGACTAAGGAAATATTTCTTGATTATGGAGGTGATACAGAGTTCGTTGTAAAGGGTTACGTCGATGCAAACTTTAACACCAATCCGGATGACTCTGAGTAGCAATCCGGATACGTATAGTGGAGCAGCCATTTGGAATAGCTCCAATTGGAGCGTGGTAGCATCTGCAGTACGACATATAGATTTGCAAAGAACACACGGATCTGAATGTTGCAAACCGTTGTAAAGACCTCTCTCACATGCAAAGCATGATCGCACCCCAGAACTCATTGGGTGTTAGATTCATAACAATGTAAATCACATGGTGATGTGAACTAGATTATTGACTCTAGTGCAAGTGGGAGACTGTTGGAAATATGCCCTAGAGGCAATAATAAAATGGTTATTATTATATTTCCTTGTTCATGATAATCGTTTATTATCCATGCTATAATTGTATTGATTGGAAAATCAAATACATGTGTGGGTACATAGACAAACAATGTGTCCCTAGTAAGCCTCTAGTTGACTAGCTCGTTGATCAAAGATGGTGAAGGTTTCCTAGCCATAGACATGAGATGTCATTTGATAACGGGATCACATCATTAGGAGAATGATGTGATGGACAAGACCCAAACTATGAACGTAGCATATGATCGTGTCAGTTTATTGCTATTGCTTTCTGCATGTCAAGTATCTGTTCCAATGACCATGAGATCATGCAATTCACTGACACCGTAGGAGTGCCTTGTGTGTATCAAACGTCGCAATGTAACTGGGTGACTATAAAGATGCTCTATAGGCATCTCCGAGGGTGTCTGTTGAGTTGGCATGGATCGAGACTGGGATTTGTTACTCCGTGTGACGGAGAGGTATCTCAGGGCCCACTCGGTAATACAACATCACAATGAGCCTTGCAAGCAAAGTGACTAAAGAGTTAGCCACAGGATCTTGTATTACGGAACGAGTAAAGAGACTTGCCGGTAACGAGATTGAACTAGGTATGGAGATACCGACGATCGAATCTCGGGCAAGTAACATACCGATAAACAAAGGGAACAGCGTACGGGATTAACTGAATCCTTGACATAGAGGTTCAATCGATAAAGATCTTCGTAGAATATGTAGGAACCAATATGGGCATCCAGGTCCCGCTATTGGTTATTGACCGTAGAGGTGTCTCGGTCATGTCTGCATACTTCTCGAACCCACAGGGTCTACACACTTAACGTTTGGTGACGATATAAGTATAGTTGAGTTATTATGTTGATGACCGAAAATTGTTCGGAGTCCCGGATGAGATCCTGGACATGACGAGGACCTCCGGAATAGTCCGGAGGTAAAGATTGATATATGGGATAATAGTGTTTGGTCTCCGGAAGGGTTCCGGAATTCACCGGAAGGGGTTTCGGATGTTTCCCAAAATGTTCGGGTACGAGAACACTTTATTTGGGCCAAGGGGTAAAGCCCACGAGGCTTTAAGGAGGGTGCAAAAGGAGTTTTGCGGAGGCCAGGGGCCAGACGCCAGGAACCCTGGCGTCTAAGGCCAGACGCCGAGGACCCTGGCGTCTGGTCCTGGAGTCCGAGGAGGACTCTTGCCTTGCGGGCCAAACCGACTTTGAGGAGGTTCTTTCTCCAAGTTTTGACCCCAGGGCTCAACATATAAATAGAGGGGCAGGGCTAGCACCCGGAACACATCAAGAATTCCCCAAGCCGTGTGCCGGCAACCCCGTCCCCTCTAGTTTATCCTCCGTCATAGTTTCCGTTGTGCTTGGCGAAGCCCTGCGGAGATTGTTCTTCACCACCACCGTCACCACGCCGTCGTGATGCCGGAACTCATCTACTACTTCACCATCGCTCGCTGGATCGAGGAGGTGAAGGCGTCATCAAGCTGTATGTGTGTTGAACGCGGAGGTGCCGTCCGTTCGGCGCTAGATCGTGATTGGATCGCGGGACGACTTGCGATTTGGATCGCGAAGATGTTCGACTACATCAACCGCGTTTCTTAACGCTTCCGCTTAGCGATCTACAAGGGTACGTAGATCCACTCTCCCTCTCGTAGATGCTCATCACCATGGATAGATCTTGCGTGTGCGTAGGAAATTTTTTGTTTCCCATGCAACGTTCCCCAACAATGTGTGCCCAGAGCTTCAGATCATCCCGGATGCATCGCGTTATCAAATGCGTCATTTCCGCACTGCCACAGTGTTGACTGCAACTCCTCTGACTGGGCTAGCATGCCCACACTCTCACGATGTAGCTCCACCTCGCGCACTCGCGCCCTCCTGTAACTGCGCTCAACGCCCCTCTATAACCCGGCTATATTAGCCTGAGTAATACACACGAGAGCACCCAAGGTGCATTCTCCCCAACATTCCCTAATCAACATGGTATCAGACGCTAGGCTTAGCCAGCGTTGCTAACTGCCTTCTGCTGCTCCTCCCGATGGCGCCATGGTTTTCCCATTGCCGCCGCCACCTCCCGCTCCCCCACCTCCTCCCAGCCGTGGCCTTCATGGCGCCTTCACTGCTGCTTCTGCCGCCACGCCGAGCCGTGATGCCCTCCTCACCCCCTCGGCCTTGGCAGTCGCCTCTCGTAGCGGCGCCATGGTCGCTGGCCCCGGCGCCCCTGACCTGCACCTTGCGCCGCCGCCATCTCATCTCGCCGCTGTCTACATCAACCAGCATGTGCCTGTTGTGCTCACCCTGCAGCCGCCAAATTTCTCCCAGTGGCGCACCCTGTTCGAGGTCACATTCCGGAAGAGCAGCGTTGTCGCCCACATCACCGGACCGCCGCGCCACGGCGACCCGCTCTGGGAGCAATACGACGCGCATGTGGTCTCGTTGCTCTACAACCGCATCAGCCAGGTGATTTTCGGCCTGCTCCACCAGCGCGGCGCCACCGCCGCGGAGCTCTGGGCGGCGATCACCTCCATCTTCCTAGAAAACTGGGAGCACCAAGCGGTCTTCCACGCCACTGACTTCCACCGCATTGAGCAGGGGTCCGGCTCGGTCCTCGCCTACTTCGCGCGCCTGAAGGACCGTGCCGACCGCCTCGTCGATCTCGGTGAGCCTATCTCTGACCGCGAACAAGTCCTGAACATGTTTCGTGGGCTTCACCGTGCCTGCGCTATGCCGTTCCAATCCTGACGATGCAAACACTTTTCCCGTCGTTCCTTCGCTGTCGCGCCTTCCTCCTCCTTGAGGAGAGTCGCCAGGCCCCCAAGCCGTCCAGCGACATCGCCCTCCATGTCGCCCGCGCCCCCAACAACTCCGGCGAGGGTTCCTCCTGCGGCGGTCCCAACCGTCGTACTGGCGGCGGTGGTGGTCGCAACAAAGGGAAGGGCAAGGCCGTCGGCACCAGTGGCAGTGGCAGCGGCGGTGGCTCCGCTCCGCGCCCGCCCGCACCGCTCCCCAACGTTCACGCCCCGTGGACAGGCATGGTGCATGCCTGGTCAATGCCGTGGCGCCCGCACGCCCCTGGAACTGGCATCCTCGGACCTCGCCCTGGCGGTCATGCGCCCTTCACCGGTGTGGCCTCGCACCATGGTGGCCCGCTGCAGATCCCGTACGGCGCGCCGCCCACACACTGGACACCGGGTGCCGTCCCGTCTCAGCGCGGATGGGGCGTCGTCATCATCCTCCCCGGCTGGCTGGGGCCAGTCTGCCCTCTTGCATGATCTCAACAACATGCATGTCCAGCAGCCACAGCCGCCGCAACCCAGCGGTTACTGGTACTTTGACAGTGGCGCGTCCTCCCACATGGCGTCCTCATCAGGGTTTCTCACCTCCTCTCGCCCGTGTCATTCATCTCGCATAGTTGTTGGCGATGGCACCTCGTACGCGGTCACGCACACTGGCACTGCCAATCTCGCCACCAGCTCCGACCCCCTCGTCCTTCGAGACGTCCTTATCTGTCCCAACCTCATCAAAAACCTTATTTCTGTCAAGAAACTCGCTCGCGATAACCCTGTTAACGTTAAATTTGATGATGTGGGTTTCTCTATCTAGGGTCGAAGGACGAAGCAGGAGATCCTCCGGTGTAACTCCGACGATGAAATCTACCCAGTCACGCAGCCTGATCGCCACCTCGCCCTCGCTACCTTCGTCGCCTCCCCGGACTTGTGGCATCAGCGGTTGGGGCACCCCGGCCACGACGTCCTCCAACGCATGCTGCGTGCCTGCTCCGTCCATCTCCGCGGCTCGCCATCTCCACTCTGCCATGCATGTCAATTAGGCAAGAGCGTTAGGCTCGCGTTTTCTGTTTCAGAACATGTGTCATATTTTCCTTTCCAGTTAGTGCATTGTGATGTTTGGACTTCACTTGTATCCAGCGTGTCGGGAAAACAATACTACTTAGTGCTTCTTGATGACTATAGTCACTTTGTCTGGACCTACCCGCTTCATCGCATATCTGAAGTTTTTTCACTCATCCGCTCGTTTTCCTGCTTTGTTCAGCGACAGCTCAACCTCAATGTGCTCGCTCTACAATGCGACAATGGGAGGGAGTTTGAAAACCATGTTGCTCGTGCCTTCCTCTCCGACGAGGACATCTCCCTCTGCATGTCATGTCCCTACACCTCGCCTCAAAACGAGCGAGCCGAGCATGTCCTCCGCACCCTGAACGACACGGTCCGCTCGCTCCTCACACACGCCTCCATGCCGTACATATACTGGGCCGAGGCCCTCAGCACGGCCACATTCCCCCTCAACCGTCGTTCCTGCCGCTCACGCCATGATCACACCCCGTTCTTCCTCCTTCATGGTGCACACCCTGACTACACGACACTTCGAGTGTTTGGGTGCCTCTGCAACCCCAACATCACATCCACTACGCCACACAAACTCGCCCCGCGCTCCGCCGCGTGTGCTTTCCTCGGCTACTCCTCTGAACACAAGGGGTATCGCTGTCTCGATCGCACCACTAACCGCGTTCTCGTCTCGCCACATGTGATCTTTGATGAGACTCGCTTCCCGTTCGCCTCTCCCACCGATCAGCCGCTGCCCGCCGACGAGGACCCTGCACCGGTCCCCCTCCTGCCCGCTCCTCGCCGGCCTCGCTCGCCTCATCCCACCCCTCCACCAGCAGCACCCACCTCGCCCAGCCCCCAAACTCCTACCATGGCTGCCGACTCACCTCCCTCACGCGCAGCTGATCCGTCCACAGCAAACCCCGTGGTCGTCGCTCCCTCTCCAACCCCCCCTCCGGCGGCCCCTGCTCGACACTCCCATGTGCCCATCAATCCTATGGTCACCCGCGCGCAGGCAGGCAAGTTTTTTCCAAACAAGAAATATGCACAAAACAACACCGTTGTTGTCGCCCCCACAATATCACCCGTGCCCAAGTCCGTGTCCGCCGCACTCCGGGATGTCCATTGGCTAACTGCTATGCCGGATGAGTACATAGCTCTCATGGCGAACAGGACGTGGACGCTTGTGCCTCACCCCCCTGGTGCCAACATTGTCACTGGCAAGTGGCTCTTCCGGCACAAACTCAAGGCTGACGGGAGCTTGGATCGCTACAAGGCTCACTGGGTCATCCGCAGGTTCTCGCAGCGAACTGGAGTGGACTTCGACGAGACGTTCTCCCCGGTGGTTAAGGCAGCCACCATCCGTGCTGTCCTCGACGTCGCTGCGACTCGTGACTGGTCGGTGCACCAAATGGACGTGAACAACGCGTTCCTCCATGGCCAGCTCACCGAGCGTGTGTACTTCCAGCAACCGGTGGGGTTCGTCGACAAGCTGCATCCCGAACATGTCTGCCTCCTCGACAAATCGTTGTACAGCCTCAAGAAGGCTCCACGCGCGTGGTTCGCGCGGTTCACTGCCTTCCTCCACACCATTGGCTTCTCGGCGGCTCGCTCCGACCCGTCGCTGTTCACACTACACAGCGGCTCCGGCACGCCGTACTTGCTGTTGTACGTGGACGACATCGTCCTCACGACGTCCTCGTCGGCTCTTCTGCAACACCTGCAACATCGCATGTTTGCTGAGTTCCCGATGAAGGACCTCGGCCCACTGCACTACTTCCTTGGCATCCGTGTGACTCGGAGTCGGGACGGCTTCTTCCTCTCCCAACAGAAATATGCCGACGAGCTACTGGATCGCGCTAACATGACATCCTGCAAGCCCGTGGCCACGCCAGTCGACACGCACTCCACTGTTGCGGGAACGCCCGTCCACGAGGCCTCGGAGTACCGGAGCCTGGTGGGCGCGCTCCAGTACATCACTCTGACGCGCCCAGACCTCGCCTATGCGGTCCAGCAAGCATGTCTCTGCATGCATGATCCGCACAAGCAGCATCTGGCGCTCGTCAAGCGGATTCTTCGCTACCTACGCGGCACGACGACGCACGGTCTCCACCTCCACCGGTCCTCATCGCTTGACCTGGTGGCCTACTCCGACGCCGACTGGGCGGGTTGCCCCGACACACGCCGCTCCACGTCGGGCTACGCCATCTTCCTCGGCAACTCCCTCGTCTCCTGGTCGTCAAAACGGCAACCCACCGTCTCCCGCTCCAGTGCGGAGGCGGAGTACCGGGCCGTTGCCAACGCCGTTGCTGAGTGCTGCTGGCTGCGGCAACTTCTCGGTGAACTTCGCGTGCCCATGCCGGCAGCCACGGTCACCTACTGTGACAACGTCTCCTCTGTGTACATGGCTGCCAACCCGGTGCTTCACCGCCGCACCAAGCACATCGAGCTCGACATCCATTTCATCCACGAAAAGGTTGCTGTGGGCCAGCTGCGCGTCCTCCATGTGCCGACCTCGCAGCAGTTCGCCGACGTCATGACCAAAGGCCTCCCGACGCCGGCGTTTCAGGAATTCCGTTCCAGTCTGTGCATCCGACCACCCGATGCTCAGCCTGCGGCGGGGTGTTGACTGCAACTCCTCTGACTGGGCTAGCATGCCCACTCTCCCACGATGTAGCTCCACCTCGCGCACTCGCGCCCTCCTGTAACTGCGCTCGACGCCCCTCTGTAACCCGGCTATATTAGCCTGAGTAATACACACGAGAGCACCCAAGGTGCATTCTCCCCAACATTCCCTAATCTACACACAGATTAACCGTACAGTCTGCAAAGACAACCGGCCATAGATATGGTGTCATATGATTTGAAGGTAGATTTTGAACTGATCAAACAAATCTGAACCGAGAAAAGCATGTATAAACGCTATGGCAACCTACAGTCTTGCCATGAAACCATCAATCACCGTGAAGCAGAATGATGGCAAAAATTTAATCACTTCTCTTTTGACGAGTCATCAGTTTGCTGCTGATTTGGATACCTACCCGCCCAACATCACTCCGCAACTCAGGCCATGCCCGTCAGGATGCCCCGACGACGCCGGACCGATTGACAACAGTGTGAGGAAGGCCGGAAAGAGAGGATGGCTTCGTCAAGAGCGCCATGAGAGAGCGCACGGAGTCTGTACCTTGAAGCATGGGCCTCGATCGGTAAGGCTTCGACCCCACGACCACGATGCGCAGTCCGACGAAAGCACAGACGGGCTGTAGATCCAAGAAGAGAAACTGGGAGACCGGTAGATTCATGGAGAAGTGGGAGGCAGAGGATATGCCGGGAAGGGAGAAGATTGGACAGATGCATCACGTCTTCCACCGAAGGGGAGGGGAATCGAAGAGACGATGCCGATCAGAAAAACACAGGGAAAACATAATTGCAGTTATTGAAACAGATAAACTGGCGACGTTGCTGTCAAAAAAAAAAAAAAAACTTGTGACATCCGTGGGAATGATTAGCCCTTTCTTGCATGGGAATGAATGGGGTGGCCACGTTGTTTGCTATATTACGGAATGGAGGAACAATTGTGTTAAGATTAATTACAAATGTAATTAGGGAAAATCTCTCCTTGCCCAAGCGCCGTGCGGTTGCCTCCCGCACGGACGCATCTATGTCTGGAACCGACGCCTGTCCATATCGTCGTGTCTCTCCAGAGCATATAAAAGGCATCCTGTAACCATCGATGATGACACTCAATCATATTGATTTAGAACACGGTATTGTTAAACAATATGTAATGTGTGCGTGTGTTTCTCTGTTGTAATTGTGTTGGGCTGTTAGAGATAGATCCTCCCACGTTTAGTTTCCTTGGAGATCAATCCAATAGCCCAACTAACTCTGTAATCTTCTCTCTATATTAACACGTACGCGTCCCTGCCGATGGCATACGCTTCTAGCCTCTCCTTTTACATGGTATGAGAGCTCCCCCTCAATCACAACTATCCAAGTTGAGATTGCGCCGAAAAGCCTCCAACTGTCGCACCGAAAGCTGTTTAGTAAAGCCTTCTACAACCTGATCACCAGACGAATATTGAGAAGCTTATTCACAGAAGATTATTGCCAACAAAAACTACAAAACCTCCGGCAGACTGTCTATCATCAGGACAACCTGCTCAATCTGCATCAGAAAAAGCACTTACTAACATGGAGTCTGAGGCAGCCAAGTTGAGTCCATGACTGCAGGTTGCTTGAAGATATCGAAGAATCCTTTTTACCGCTGTCCAATGTGAATTAGTAGGAGCATGTAAGAACTGACAGACTTTATTAACAGAAAAAGCAATGTCTGGCCTAGTCACAGTCAAATACTGCAATGCTCCTACTACACTTCTGTACTTAGTAGAGTCATCAACACCTAGTACTTCTCAATCATAAAGTGATAGTTTGTCAGAAGTGGACAATGGTGTTGGACATGGCTTGCAATCCTTCATACCTACCCTCTTAAGAATATATTGCACATATTTTCCTTGAGATAAAATAATACCATTATCCACATGCTTGACCTGAATGCCGAGAAAAAAATGAAGACTGCCCAAGTCCTTGAGAGCAAAGTCAATGCGCAAGTCCCTGAGAAGAGCTTCAACTGCCTTGGAGGATGAGCTTGTGACAATTATATCATCAACATAGATGAGCATAAAAATGATAGTTCCATATCGACAGTAAAAGAATAAAGAGGTGTCTAACTTAGATGGAACAAAACCAAGAGATTGTAATTTAGAGGACAGCCGTGAGTACCAAGCCCGAGGTTATTGTTTCAGTCCATACAGTGCTTTATCCAGTTTACAAACATGCCAAGGTGAGCCCAAAATTTCATACCCAGGTGGTTGCCTCATAAAGACTTCCTCTTCCTGAACACCATGTAAAAATGCGTTCTTCACATCTAACTGACGAATATAGCAATTTCTGGATACTGCAACTGAGAGAATTATTCTAATTGTAGAAGCCTTGACTACCGGACTGGATGTATCCTCATAATCAATCCCATACCTTTGTTTGAAACCTTTGGCCACTAAGCGAGCCTTATACCTGTCAATAGTGCCATCAGACTTTCTTTTTTACCTTGTATACCCATTTGCCGTCAATAATATTGCTCCCCTTGACAGGTGGAACAAGATGCCAGGTTTTGTTTTCCATCAACGCATATACTCCTCATCCATTGCCTTCTTCCACTTAGGATTAGCAAGGGCTTCTCTTAAATTTTCTAGTTCACCTGTGGCACAAAAATAAGCCCAACGAATAAAACCATATTTTTACTCTTTAGCTCTAATAATACCACTTTGTGATCTGGATGAGCACAGCTGGTGGTGGTGGAGCTGGTCGGGTAAGTTGTTGCTGGAGCCGATTTTCTATAGAAGACACATCAGAAGTAGTTGGACTAGCAGCCCCATGCAAATCATGTACAGAAAAATCAACAACAGCAGCTTCCAGCGAATGAGAGACTGCCACTTGTGGGGAAACAGTAGGAAGGGACGATCCGCTCCCCTCCAGGGAATCAGCCGCGCCTCCCTATGGAGAAGCGCCACCAGCCGATACGCCAGCAGAAGCGGTGGGACGGGCGCCTCGGGATGAATGCCTGGCGACCCGACCGCGCCTGGCGACCCGACCGCGGGACGTGGGTGGACGCCTGGCCCACCTGCATGCAGCCCGGGCACGGCCGGCCGTGCGATTGGCCCAAGAGCGCCTGGACCGTGTGCACCGGTCCCCACCGCGGATCCCGCGGAGGATTGGATGGCAGCTGCAGCGCCCAATCCCGGGGCGGTGCCTGGCCCACCCAGATCAGCGCCGGGATCAGGGACGGAATCTTCTGTGGCTGCACCAGGCTGGTCCGAAACCTGCATGAAATAATGTGAATTTGCTCGACTTTCTTCGTTGGTTTCTTCTATTTCCTGCACACTTTCACCAGAATTTGGGTCATAGGTATTATGAAATATAGACATGTAGTCAGTACGGTCTGCTACTTCCTCATAACCAAGATGGGATAAAGGAAGAAGATGTGACGGAAGGAGGAATATTTCTTCGCGAATTTGAGTGCCGGCATTGGGTTGAAGATTAGCAAATGGAAATACATGCTAATCAAAGACAACATCATGAGAAATATAAACCCGACCAGAGCCAATATCAAGGCACTTGTATCCCTTATGAAGGCTGCTATATCCCAAAAAAGCACATTGCTTGGAACGAAACTCCAACTTATGTTTGTTGAAGGGACGTAAATTGGGCCAAACGGCACACCCAAAAATGCGAAGAAAAGTGTAGTTAGGTGAAGTACCAAAAAGTTTTTCAAGAGGATATTGATTTTTGAGGACTCGACTAGGAGTTATATTGATGAGATAAACAGCGGTAGGAATGCCTCATCCCAAAACTTGAGAAACATAGATGCATGATCAAGGAGTGAAAGACCAACTTCGATAATGTGTCAATGTTTACGCTCAGCGGAACCTTTTTGTTGGTGAGCATGATGCTACTTCTTGAGCTTGCGTTGGTTTTCCCTTGAAGAGGAAAGGGTGATGCAGCAAAGTAGGTAAGTATTTCCCTCAGTTGTTGAGAACCAAGGTATCAATCCAGTAGGAGGTACAAGCAAGGCACCAATCTTTGCACCTACACAAACAATCAAACACTTGCACCCAACGCTATAAAGGGGTTGTCAATCCCTTCACGGTTACTTGTAAGGATGAGATCTGATAGAGATAGATATAAAAGATTACTAAAACGAAAAGTAAAATAAAAGTAAATAGATTGCAGCAAAGTATTTTTGGTATTTTTGGTTTATAGATCTGAAAATATAATATGGAAAATAGACCCGGGGGCCATAGGTTTCACTAGAAGCTTCTCTCTTGAAGGAAAATAATACGGTGGGTGAACAAATTACTGTCGAGCAATTGATAGAAAAGCGCATAGTTATGACGATATCCAAGGCAATGATTATGCATATAGGCATCACGTCCGTATCAAGTAGACCGAAACGATTCTGCATCTACTACTATTACTCCACACATCGACCGACTCCTGCCTGCATCTAGAGTATTAAGTTCATGAAAAACAGAGTAACGCATTAAGTAAGATGACATGATGTAGAGGGATAAACTCAAGCAATATGATGAAAACCCCATCTTTTTACCCTTGATGGCAACAATACAAATACGTGCCTCGCTACCCCTACTTTGTCACTGGGTGAGGACACCGCAAGATTGAACCCCAAAACTAAGCACTTCTCCCATTGCAAGAATTACCAATCTAGTTGGCCAAACCAAACCAATAACTCGAAGAGACTTGCAAAGATATGAAATCATGCATATAAGAATTCAGAGAAGATTCAAATAATATTCATAGATAATTTGATCATAAATCCACAATTCATCGGATCTCGACAAACACACCGCAAAAGAGTATTACATCGCATAGATCTCCATGAAGATCATGGAGAACATGGTATTGAAGATCATAGAGAGAGAAGAAGCCATCTAGATACTAGCTATGGACCCAAAGGTCTGAGGTGAACTACTCACACATCATCGGAGGGGCAATGGTGTTGATGTAGTTGCCCTCCGTGATTGAATCCCCCTCCGGCAAATTACCGGAAAAGGCCCCAAGATGGGATCTCACGGGAACAGAGGCTTGCAGCGGTGGAAAAGTATTATCGTGGCTCTCTTTGGTATTGGGGGAATATTTCTGAATTTATGGGGGGAGAATTAGGGTTGGAGGAGCCACGGGGGGCCCACAAGACTGGGGGGCGCCCCCCCCCCCAGGGGCGCGCCCAGGTGGCTTGTGGCCCACCCGTGGGTCTTCTGGCCTCTTCTCCAAGTCTCCTGGGTTCCTTCTGGTCGACGAAAAATCATCGTAGAATTTTATTCCGTTTGGACTCCGTTTGATATTCCTTTCCTGCAATACTCAAAAACAAGGAAAAAACAGAAACTGGCACTAGGCACTAGGTTAATAGGTTAGTCCCGAAAATTATATAAAATAGCATATTAATGCATATAAAACATCCAAAATAGATAATATAATAGCATGGAACAATCAAAAATTATAGATACGTTGGAGACGTATCAAGCATCCCCAAGCTTAATTCCTGCTCGTCCTCGAGTAGGTAAATGATAAAAACAGAATTTTTGATGTGGAATGCTATCTAACATATTTATCCATGTAATATCCTTTATTGTGGCATGAATGTTCAGATCCATAAGATTCAAAACAAAAGCTTAATATTGACATAAAAACAATAATACTTCAAGCATACTAACAAAGCAATTGTGTCCTTTCGAAATAACATGGCCAAAGAAAGTTATCCCTACAAAATCATATGGTCTGGCTATGCTCCATCTTCCCCACACAAAGTATTTAAATCATGCACAACCCCGATGACAAGTCAAGCGATTGTTTCACACCTTTTATGTTCTCAAACCTTTTCAACTTTCACGCAATACATGAGCGTGAGCCATGGATATAGCACTATAGGTGGAATAGAATATGGTGGAGGTTGTGAGGAAAAGGAGAAGATAGTCTCACATCAACTAGGCGTATCAACGGGCTATGGAGATGCCCATCAATAGATATCAACGTGAGTGAGTAGGGATTGCCATGCAACGGATGCACTAGAGCTATAAGTGTATGAAAGCTGAAAAATAAACTAAGTGGGTGTGCATTATAATGAAAAATTCCCACTAGCTATATGAAGGTGACAAAATAGGAAACTCTCTATCATGAAGATCATGGTGCTACTTTGAAGCACAAGTGTGGAAAAAAGAGATAGTAGCATTGTCCCTTCTCTCTTTTCTCTCATTTTTTTTATTTTGGTGGGCATCTTTGGCCTCTTTTTTTTTATTTGGGCTTCATTGGCCTCTTTTATTATTTGTAAAGTCCGGAGACTCATCCCAACTTGTGAGGGAATCATAGCTTCCATCATCCTTTCCTCTCATGGGACAATGCTCTAATAATGATGATCATCACACTTTTATTTACTTACAACTCAAGAATTACAACTCGATACCTAGAACAAAATATGACTCTATATGAATGCTTCCGGTGGTGTACCGGGAGGTGCAACGATCTAGCATAGCAAATGACATCAAAAAACGGACAAGCCATGAAAACATCATGCTAGCTATCTTACGATCATGCAAAGCAATATGAAAATGATGGTGTGTGTCATAATAAATGGAACGGTGGAAGTTGCATGGCAATATATCTCGGAATGGCTATGGAAATGCCATAATAGGTAGGTATGGTGGCTGTTTTGAGGAAGGGTATATTGTGGGTTTAATGCACCAGCGAAAGTTGCGCGGTACTAGAGAGGCTAGCAATGGTGGAAGAGTGAGAGTGTGTATAATCCATGGACTCACATTAGTCATAAAGAACTCACATACTTATTGCAAAATTCTATTAGTTATCGAAGCAAAGTATTAGACGCATGCTCCTAGGGGAGAGGTTGGTAGGATTTAACCATCGCGCGCTCCCGACCCTCACACAAAGGATGACAATCAATAAACAAATCATGCTCCGACTTCGTTACATAACGGTTCACCATACGTGCATGCTACGGGAATCACAAACTTTTAACACAAGTATTTCTACCAATCCACAATTACTCACTAGCATGACTCTAATATCACCATCTTTATATCTCAAAACTATATGCAAGGAATCAAACTTCTCATAGTATTCAATGCACTTTATATGAAAGTTTTATTATATCCCTCTTGGATGCCCATTATATTAGGACTAAATTCATAACCTAAACCAATTACCATGCTGTTTAAAGACTCTCAAAATAATATAAGTGAGGTACGAGAGTTCAATTATTTCTATAAAATAAAACACCACCGTGCTCTAAAAAGATATAAGTGAAGCACTAGAGCAAAATTGCCTAGCTCAAAAGATATAAGTGAAGCACATAGAGTATTCTAATAAATTCACGATTCATGCGTGTCCCTCTAAAAATATGTGTGCAGCAAGGATGATTGTGGCAAACTAAAAATCAAAGACTCATATCATACAAGACACTCCAAGCAAAACACATATCATGTGGTGAATAAAAATATAGCCTCAAGTAAATTTACCGATGGATTGAAGACGAAAGAGGGGATGCCTTCCACGGCATCCCCAAGCTTAGGCTATTTGGTATCCTTGAATATTCCTTGGGGTGCCTTGGGCATCCCCAAGCTTAGGCTCTTGCCACTCCTTATTCCATAGTCCATCAAATCTTTACCCAAAACTTGAAAACTTCACAACGCAAAACTCAACAGAAAACTCGTGAGATCCGTTAGTACAAGAAAAATAAATCACCACTTTAGGTACTGTTGTGAACTCATTCTTTATTTATATTGGTGTAATATCTACTGTATTCCAACTTCTCCATGGTTCATACCCCCCGATACAACCCATAGATACATCAAAATAAGCAAACAACACAAAGAAAAAAGAATCTGTCAAAAACAGAACAGTCTGTACCAATCTGTAAACTTCGAATACTTCTGTAACTCCAAAAATTCTGAAAAATTAGGACAATCTGGGAAATTTGTATATCAATATTGTGTAAAAAAGCCAGACTTATTCGACTCTCTGGTGATTTATAAAATTCCTGGACTGAGCACAAAAGTTTCTGTTTGTCAGTAAAATCAAATCAACAATCACCGTAGACCATCCTAAAGGTCTTACTTGGCTAAAACACTAATTAAAACACTAAAACACAATTACTACAGAGGTAATAATGTGTAAATCACTCAATAACAGAAACAAAAACAAACAAAACAAAAAAAACATAAAATAAAATTGGGTTGCCTCCCAACAAGCGCTATTGTTTAACGCCCCTAGCTAGGCATAACGCAATAGATCTAGGTATTGTCATCTTTGGTATGCAATCCATAAGTAGCTCTCATAATAGATTCATAAGGTAATTTAATTTTCTTTCTAGGAAAGTGTTCCATGCCTTTCCTTAACGGAAATTGGAATCTAATGTTTCCTTCTTTCATATCAATAATTGTTGTTGGGGAACGTAGTAATAATTCAAAAATTTCCTACGTGTCACCAAGATCAATCTAGGAGATGCTAGCAACGAGAGAGAGGGAGTGCATCTTCATACCCATGAAGATCGCTAAGCGGAAGCGTTGCAAAGAACGCGGTTGATGGAGTCATACTCGCGGCGATTCAAATCGCGGAAGATCCGATCCAAGCGCCGAACGGACGGCGCCTCCGCGTTCAACACACGTACAGCCCGGGGACGTCTCCTCCTTCTTGATCCAGCAAGGGGGGAGGAGAAGTTGAGGGAGAGCTCCGGCAGCAAGACGGCATGGTGGCGGTGGAGCTCGTGGTTCTCCGGCAGAGCTTCGCTAAGCACTACGGAGGAGGAGGAGGTGTAGGAGGAGGGAGGGCTGCGCCAGGGGCAAGGGGTGCAGCTCCCATGCGCCTCCCCACTATATATAGGGGTGGAGGGGGCTGGTTTCTTGCCCTCCAAGTCCATTGGGGCGTTGGCAAAGGTGGGAGGAAAGAAATCCCATCCTTTCCCTTCCCCACCGATTGTTATCCCCCCTTTTTAGGGATCTTGATCTTATCCCTTCGGGATATGATCTTATTCCTTCTAAGGGGGGATCTTGGTGCGCCTTGACCAGGGGTGTGGGGTCTTGCCCCCACTACCCACGTTCATGTGGGTCCCCCATGCAGGTGGGCCCCACTCCGGAACCTTCTAGAACCTTCCCGGTACAATACCGAAAAATCACAAACATTTTCCGGTGGCCAAAATAGGACTTCCCATATATAGATCTTTACCTCCGGACCATTCCGGAACTCCTCGTGACGTCCGGGATCTCATCCGGGACTCCGAACAACTTTCGGTAACCACATACAATTCCCAATACAACTCTAGCGTCACTGAACCTTAAGTGTGTAGACCCTACGGGTTCGGGAACCATGCAGACATGACCGAGACACCTCTCCGCCCAATAACCAATAGCGGGATCTGGATACCCATATTGGCTCCCACATGTTCCACAATGATCTCATCGGATGAACCACGATGTCGGGGATTCAATTAATCCCGTATACAATTCCCTTTGTCCATCGGTATGTTACTTGCCCGAGATTCGATCGTCGGTATCCCTATACCTTGTTCAATCTCGTTACCGGCAAGTCTCTTTACTCGTTCCGTAACACATGATCCCGTGACTAACTCCTTAGTCACATTGAGCTCATTATGATGATGTATTACCGAGTGGGCCCAAAGATACCTCTCCGTCACACGAAGTGACAAATCCCAGTCTCGATTCGTGCCAACCCAACAGACACTTTCGGAGATACATGTAGTGCACCTTTATAGTCACCCAGTTACGTTGTGACGTTTGATACACCCAAAGCATTCCTACGGTATCCGGGAGTTGCACAATCTCATGGTCTAAGGAAATGATACTTGACATTAGAAAAGCTCTAGCAGACGAACTACACGATCTTGTGCTATGCTTAGGATTGGGTCTTGTCCATCACATCATTCTCCTAATGATGTGATCCCGTTATCAACAACATCCAATGTCCATGGTCAGGAAACCATGACCATCTATTGATCAACGAGCTAGTCAACTAGAGGCTCACTAGGGACATGGTGTGGTCTATGTATTCACACATGTATTACGGTTTCCGGTTAATACAATTATAGCATGAACAATAGACAATTATCATGAACAAGGAAATATAATAATAACCATTTTATTATTGCCTCTAGGGCATATTTCTAACAGTCTCCCACTTGCACTAGAGTCAATAATCTAGTTACATTGTGATGAATCGAACACCCATAGAGTTCTAGTGCTGATCATGTTTCGCTCGTGGAAGTGCTTTAGTCAACGGATCTGCGACATTCAGATCCGTATGTACTTTACAAATATCTATATCTCCATCCTGAATGTAACCACGAATGGAGTTGAAGCGGCGCTTGATGTGCTTGGTCTTCTTGTGAAACATGGGCTCCTTGGCAATGGCAATAGCTCCAGTGTTGTCACAGAAGAGAGTCATCGGGCCCGACGCATTGGGAATCACTCCTAGGTCGGTGATGAACTCCTTCATCCAGACTCCTTCCTGCGCTGCTTCCGAAGCAGCTATGTACTCCGCTTCACATGTAGATGCCGCCACGACGCTTTGCTTGCAACTGCACCAGCTGACTGCCCCACCATTCAAAATATACACGTATCCGGTTTGTGACTTGGAGTCATCCGGATCTGTGTCGAAGCTAGCATCGACGTAACCCTTTATGACGAGCTCTTCGGCACCTCCATAAACGAGAAACATATCCTTAGTCCTTTTCAGGTACTTAAGGATATTCTTGACCGCTGTCCAGTGTTCCATTCCGGGATCACTTTGGTACCTCCCTACCAAACTTATGGCAAGGTTCACATCAGGTCTGGTACACAGCAGGGCATACATAATAGAGCCTATGGCTGAGGCATAGGGGATGACACTCATCTTTTCTCTATCTTCTGCCGAGGTCGGGCATTGAGCTGTGCTCAATCTCACACCTTGCAATACAGGCAAGAACCCCTTCTTGGACTGATCCATATTGAACTTCTTCAATATCTTGTCAAGGTATGTGCTTTGTGAAAGACCAATGAGGCGTCTCGATCTATCTCTATAGATCTTGATGCCTAATATGTAAGCAGCTTCTCCAAGGTCCTTCATTGAAAAACACTTATTCAAGTAGGCCTTTATGCTTTCCAAAAGTTCTATATCATTTCCCATCAACAATATGTCATCCACATATAAAATGAGAAATGCTACAGAGCTCCCACTCACTTTCTTGTAAATACAGGCTTCTCCATAAGTCTGTATAAACCCAAACACTTTGATCACCTCATCAAAGCGAATGTTCCAACTCCGAGATGCTTGTACCAGCCCATAGATGGAGCGCTGGAGCTTGCATACCTTGTCAGCATTCTTAGGATCGACAAAACCTTCCGGCTGCATCATATACAATTCTTCCTTAAGGAAACCGTTAAGGAATGCCGTTTTGACGTCCATTTGCCAGATCTCATAATCATAAAATGCGGCAACTGCTAACATGATTCGGACGGACTTCAGCATCGCTACGGGTGAGAAAGTCTCATCGTAGTCAACTCCTTGAACTTGTCGATAACCCTTAGCGACAAGCCGAGCCTTATAGACGGTCACATTACCATCCGCGTCAGTCTTCTTCTTAAAGATCCATTTATTTTCTATGGCTTGCCGATCATCGGGCAAGTCCACCAAAGTCCATACTTTGTTCTAATACATGGATCCTATCTCGTATTTCATGGCTTCAAGCCATTTGTTGGAATCCGGGCCCGCCATGGCTTCTTCATAGTTCGAAGGTTCACCGTTGTCTAACAACATGATTTCCAGGACAGGGTTGCCGTACCACTCTGGTGCGGAACGTGTCCTCGTGGACCTACGAAGTTCAGTAGTAACTTGATCCAAAGTTTCATGATCATCATCATTAACTTCCTCTCTAGTCGGTGCAGGCACCACAGAAACATTTTCCTGCGCTGCGCTACTCTCCGGTTCGAGAGGGGGTACAATTACCTCATCAAGTTCTACTTTCCTCCCACTTGACACCAATATGACCAAGGCGGCAGTGCCACAAGTATGTGGGACTATCATTATCAACCTTATATCGTTTGGTATTCACACTATGAATATGTGTAACATCACGTTCGAGATTCAATAAAAATAAACCATTGACCAGCGGGGCATGACCATAAAACATATCTCTCATATAAATAGAACAACCATTATTCTCGGATTTAAATGAGTAGCCATCTCGCATCAAACGAGATCCAGATAGAATGTTCATGCTCAAAGCTGGTACTAAATAACAATTATTGAGGTTTAAAACTAATCCCGAAGGTAGATGCAGAGGTAGCGTGCCGACGGCGATCACATCGACCTTAGAACCATTCCCGACGCGCATCGTCACCTCGTCCTTCGCCAGTCTCCGCTTATTCCGCAGCTCCTGTTTTGAGTTACAAATGTGAGGAACCGCACCGGTATCAAATACCCAGGAGCTACTACGAGCGCTGGTAAGGTACACATCAATAACATGTATATCATATATACCTTTGACGTTGCCGGCCTTCTTATCCGCTAAGTACTTGGGGCAGTTCCGCTTCCAGTGACCGGTTCCCTTGCAATAAAAGCACTCAGTCTCAGGCTTGGGTCCATTCTGGGCTTCTTCCCGGCAACTGATTTACCGGGCGCGGCAACTGCTTTGCCGTCCTTCTTGAAGTTCTTCTTACCCTTGCCTTTCTTGAAACTGGTGGTCTTATTCACCATCAACACTTGATGATGTTCCTTTTTGATTTCCACCTCCGCTGATTTCAGCATCGAATATAACTCAGGAATGGACTTCTCCATCCCTTGCATATTGAAGTTCATCACAAAGCTCTTGTAGCTAGGTGGAAGCGACTGGAGGATTCTGTCAATAACCGAGTCATCCGGAAGATTAACTCCCAGCTGAGACAAGCGGTTGTGCAACCCAGACATTTTGAGTATGTGCTCGCTGACAGAACTATTTTCCTCCATCTTACAACTGAAGAACTTGTCGGAGACTTCATATCTCTCAACCCGGGCATGATCTTCGAAAACCATTCTCAGCTCTTGGAACATCTCATATGCTCCGTGTTGCTCAAAACGCTTTTGGAGCCCCGGTTCTAAGCTGTAAAGCATGCCGCACTGAACCAGGGAGTAATCATCACTACGCGACTGCCAGGCGTTCATAACGTCTTGAGTTGCTGGGAAAATGTTGGAAATATGCCCTAGAGGCAATAATAATTTAGTTATTATCATATTTCCTTGTTCATGATAATCGTTTATTATCCATGCTATAATTGTATTGATTGGAAACTCAAATACATGTGTGGGTACATAGACAACACTGTGTCCCTAGTATGCCTCTAGTTGACTAGCTCGTTGATCAAAAGATGGTGAAGGTTTCCTAGCCATGGACATAAGATGTCATTTGATAACGGGATCACATCATTAGGAGAATGATGTGATGGACAAGACCCAAACTATGAACATAGCATAAGATCGTGTCAGTTTATTGCTATTGTTTTCTGCATGTCAAGTATCTGTTCCTATGACCATGAGATCATGCAACTCCCTGACACCGGAGGAATACCTTGTGTGTATCAAACGTCACAACGTAACTGGGTGACTATAAAGGTGCTCTACAGGTATCTCCGAGGGTGTCTGTTGGGTTGGCATGGATCAAGACTGGGATTTGTTACTCCGTGTGACGGAGAGGTATCTCAGGGCCCACTCGGTAATACAACATCACAATAAGCCTTGCAAGCAAAGTGACTAAAGAGTTAGCCACAGGATCTTGTATTACGGAACGAGTAAAGAGACTTGCCGGTAACGAGATTGAACTAGGTATAGAGATACCGATGATCGAATCTCGGGCAAGTAACATACCAAAGAACAAAGGAAAGAGCATACTGGATTAACTGAATCCGTGACATAGAGGTTCAAACGATAAAGATCTTCGTAGAATATGTAGGAGCCAATATGGGCATCCAGGTCCCGCTATTGGTTATTGACCGTAGAGGTGTCTCGGTCATGTCTACATAGTTCTCGAACCCGCAGAGTCTACACACTTAACGTTTGGTGACGATTAGTATAGTTGTGTTATTGTGTTGGTGACCGAAGGTTGTTCGGAGTCCCGGATAAGATCCCGGACATGACGAGGATCTCCGGAATAGTCCGGAGGTAAAGATTGATATATGTGATAATAGTATTTTGATCTCCGGAAGGGTTCCGGAATTCACCGAAAGGGGTTTCGGATGTTTCCCGAAGTGTTCGGGTGCAGCAGCACTTTATATGGGCAAAGGGGTAAAAGCCCACGAGGTTTTGGAAGTGCAAAAAGAAGTTTTGCTACTGCCTTAAGCGGTACTACCGCAGGTAAGGCAGTACTACCGCGTAAGCGGTACTACCTCTTGTGTGAAGCGGTACTACCGCCCAAGCGGTACTACCGCTGTGTACAGCGGTACTACCGCTCAAGCGGTACTACCGCTCGTGAGCGGTACTACCGCTTGTGCGCGGTACGGCTGGGATCCGAGTTGGACTCTTTTCTTGCGGGCCAAACCGACCTTGTGGGGGCTTTTCCTCCAAGTTTAGACCCCAGGGCTCAACATATAAATATAGGGGCGGGGCTAGCACACGGGACACATCAAGTTTTCCCCAAGCCGTGTGCCGGCAACCTCTAGTTCCACCTACGTCATAATTTTAGTAGTGCTTAGGCGAAGCCCTGCTGAAATTGTTCCTCACCACCATCACCACGCCGTCGTGGTGCTGGAACTCATCTACTACTTCACCATCGCTCGCTGGATCGAGGAGGTGAAGGCGTCATCAAGCCGTACGTGTGTTGAACGCGGAGGTGCCGTCCGTTCGGCACTAGATCGGAAGGACCGTGAGCAGGATCGTGAGACGGTTCGTGATTTGATCACGGGACGGATCATGATGGGATCACGGGACGGATCGCGATTGGATCATGAGACGGATCGTGATGAGATCGTGGGATGCACGGCGATTTGAATCGCGAAGACGTTCGACTACATCAACCGCGTTACTTAACGCTTCCGCTTAGTGATCTACAAGGGTATGTAGATTCACTCTCCCTCTCATAGATGCTCATCACCATGGATAGATCTTGCGTGTGCGTACGAAATTTTTTGTTTCCCATGCGACGTTACCCAACAGTGGCATCTGAGCTAGGTCTATGCGTAGATGAGATCTCGAGTAGAACACAAAGGAGTTTGTGGGCGTTGATGTTCAGATTGCTTCCTCCCTTGGTCTTTTCTTGTTTCGGCGGTATTGTGGGATGAAGCGGCCCGGACCAACATTACTCGTACGCTTACGAGAGACCGGTTCCCTCTGCTTACATGTAACTTCGTTGCATAGAGATGGCTTGCGGGTGTCTGTTTCTCCCACTTTAGTCAGATCGGATTTGACAAAGGCGGTCCTTGAGAAGGTTAAAAAGCAATTTTTATATCACCGTTGTGGTTTTGCGTAGGTAAGAATCGTTCTTGCTAGATACACGTAGCAGCCACGTAAAACTTGCAACAACAATTAGAGGACGTCTAACTTGTTTTTGCACGGTATGTTGTGATGTGATATGGCCAATTACATAATGAGATATATGTGATGTATGAGATGATCATGTATTGTATAGAATATCGCGACTTGCATGTCGATGAGTACGGCAACCGGCAGGAGCCATAGGGTTATCTTTAATTATTGTATGACCTGCGTGTCAATCATTAAGCACTATGTAATGCTTTACTTTATCGCTAAACGGTAGGAATAGTAGTAGAAGCATGGTGGGCGCGACAACCTCATGGCGACACGTTGATGGAGATCAAGATGATGGAGATCATGGTGTCATGCCGGTGACGATGGAGATCATGCCGGTGCTTTGGAGATGGAGATCAAAAGCACAAGTTCATGGCCATATCATGTCACTTATGATTTGCATGTGATGTTAATCCTTTTATGCATCTTATTTTTCTTAGGACGACGGTAGCATTATAAGGTGATCCCTCACTTAAATTTCAAGATAAAATTGTGTTCTCCCCGAGTGTGTACCGTTGCGAAAGTTCGTCGTTTCGAGACACGCCGTGATGATCGGGTGTGATAGATTCTGCGTTCACATACAACGGGTGTAAGCCATGTTGCACGTGCGGAACACTCGGGTTAAACTTGACGAGACTAGCATGTACAGACATGGCCTCGGAACACAAGAGACCGAAAGGTCGAACATGAGTCATATAGTAGATATGATCAACATGAAGATGTTCACCATTGAAACCACCTCAACTCACTTGATGATCGGACTTGAGTTGGTGGATTTGGATCATGTTACACTCGAATGACCGGAGGGATGTCAATTTGAGTGGGAGTTTTAGGTAATATGATTAACTAAACTCATTATCATGAACATAGTCAAAGTGTCTTTGCAAATTATGTTGTAGATTACTAGATCGCGCTGTAGCTCCCTCGAATTTTTATATGTTCCTAGAGAAATAGAGTTGAAAGATGATGGTAGCAATAACGCGGACTGGGTCCGTGATCTGAGGATTGTCCTCATTGCTGCACAGAAGGCTTATGTCCTTAATGCACCGCTCGGTGTGCCACCCCCTCTAGCGTTGTCTGTAGATGTTGTGAACATCTGACAGGCACGTTCCGATGACTACTTAATAGTTCAGTGCGTCATGCTTTACGGCTTAGAATTGAGGCTCCAAAACGTTTTGAACATCACGGAACATATGAGATGTTCTAAGAGCTGAAATTGGGATCTCAGACTCGTGCCCGTGTTGAGAGGTATGAGACCTCCAACAAGATTCTTTGCCTGCAAGATAATGGAGAATAGCTCAATCGTTGAGCATGTGCTCAAATTGTTTGAGTGCTACAATCGCTTGAATCAAGTGGGAGTTGATCTTCCAGATAAGATAGTGATTGATATAGTTCTCCAAGTCACTGTCACTAAGCTACTAGAGCTTCGTGATGAACTATAAAAGGCCAGAGATGGAAATAATGATCCCTGAGCTGTTTGCAATGTTTGACACCACGAATGTAGAAATCAAGAAGGAAGCATCAAGTGTTGATGGTTAGTGAAACCACTAGTCTCGAGAAGGGCAAGGGCAAGGAGGGATACTTCATGGATGGCAAGCCAGTTGCTGCTCCAGTAAAGAAACCCAAAGTTAAACCCAAACCCGAGACTAAGTGCTTCTATTATGAGGAGAACGGTCGCTGAAGTGGAACAACCCTAGATACTTGGTAGATAAGAAGGCTGGCAACGTCGGCAGAAGTATATTTGATATACATGTTATTGATGTGTACCTTACTAGTACTCCTAGTAGCACCTGGGTATTAGATACCGGTTCGGTTGCTAAATGTTAGTAACTCGAAATAAAAGCTACGGAATAAACGGAGGCTAGCTAAGGGTGAGGTGACGATGAGTGTTGGAAGTGTTTCCAAGGTTGATGTGATCACCATCGCACGCTCTCTCTACCTTCGGGATTAGTGATGAACCTAAATAAATGTTATTTGGTGTTTGCGTTGAGCATGAACGTGATTAGATCATGTTTATTGCAATACGGTTATTCATTTAAGTTAGAGAATAATGGTTATTCTGTTTACATGAATAATACCTTCAATGGTCATGCACCCAATAAGAGTGGTTTATTGAAACTTGATCGTAGAGATACATATGTTCATAATATTGATGCCAAAAGATGCAAAGTTAATAATGATAGTACCACATACTTGTGGCACTGCCACTAAATGTCATATTGGTGTAAAACGCATGAAGAAACTCCATGCTGATGGATCTTTGGACTCATTCGATTTTGAATCGGTTGAGACATGCGGACCATGCCTCATGGGCTAGATGACTAAAACCCCGTTTTCCGGTATGATGGAGCGGGCAATTTACTTATTGGAAATGATACATATTGATGTATGCGGTCCAGTGAGTATTGTAGTGTGCGGTGGATATTGTTATTTTCCTATCTTCACTGATGATTTGAGTAGATATGGGTATATTTACTTAATGAAACACAAGTCTGAAACGTTTGAAAAGTTCAAACAAAATCAGAGTGAAGCTTGAGATCATCGTGACAAGAAGATAAAATGTCTACGATATGATCGTGGAGGTGAATATCTGAGTTACGAGTTTGGTATACAACTTAAGACAATGTGGGAGTTGTTTCACAACTCACGCCACCTGGAACACCATAGCGTGATGGTGTGTCCGAACGTCGTAGTCGTGCTCTATTGGATATGGTGCGAACTATGATGTCTCTTATCGATTTACCACTATCGTTTTAGAGTTATTCATTAGAGACAACCACATTCACTTTAAAAGGGGCACCATAAAGTCCGTTGAGATGGCACCGTATGAATTTTGGTTTGACAGAAACCTAAGCTGTCATTTCTTAATGTTTGGGGCTGCGACGCTTATGTGAAAAAGGGTTTTCACCTAATGAGCTCGAACCCAAAGCGGACAAATGCATCTTCATAGAATACCCTAACATAACAGTTGGGTAAACCTTCTATCTCAGATCCAAGCACAAAGTGTTTGTTGCTAAAACGGGTCCTTTCTCGAGAAAAGAGTTTCTTTCGAAAGATTGAGTGGGAGGAAGATAGTACTTGATGAGGTTGTTGAACCTTTACTTCAACCTGAGAGTAGCGCAGCGCAGAAAGATGTTTCTGTAAAGACTACATCAGTTGAAGAGGAAGTTAATGATGATGATTATGAAGCTTCGGATCAAGTTACTATCGAACCTCGTAGGTCGACAAGGATGCATACTGCTCCTGAGTGGTACGGCAACCCTGTCTTGGAGGTCATGTTGTTGAACAACGCTGAACCTACGAGCTATGGAGAAGCGATGATGGGCCCAGATTCCGAGAAATGGTTAAGACCATGAAATCTGAGATGGGATCCATGTAAGAAAACAAAGTATGGACTTTGGAAGTATTACCTGAAGGGCGTAAGGCCATTCAGAACAAATGGATCTTTAAAAGGAAGACGGACACGGACGGTAATGTCACCGTCTATATAGCTCGACTTGTGGTAAAGGGTTTATCACAAGTTCAAGGAGTTGACTACGATGAGATTTTCTCACCCGTAGCGATGCTAAAGTCTGTTGGAATTATGTTAGCAGTTGCTGCATTTTTCGATTATGAAATCTGGCAGATGGATGTCAAAACATCGTTTCCTTAATGGTATCCGTGAGGAAAGGTTGTATGTGATACAACCGGAAGGTTTTTTCAGTCCTAAGGATGCTAAAATGTATGCAAACTCCAGCGATCCTTCTATGGACTGGAGCAAGCATCTCGGAGTTGGAATATACGCTTTGATGAGGTGATCAAAGTTTTTGAGTCTATACAAAGTTTATGAGAAACTTGTATTTACAATAAAGTGAGTGGGAGCACTATAGAATTTCTGATAAGTATATGTGGTTGACATATTGTTGATCGGAAATGATGTAGAATTTCTGGAAAGCATAAAGGGTCGTTTGAAAGGAGTTTTTCAAAGGAAGACGTGGAATAAAGCTACTTAAATATTGGGCATCAAGATCTATAGAGATAGATGAAGACATCTGATAAGACTTTCAATGAGTACATACCTTGACAAGATTTTGAAAGAGTTCAAAATGGATCGGTCAAAGAAAGAGTTCTTGCCTGAGTTGTAAGGTGTGAAGTTGAGTGAGACTCAAAGCTCGACCACAGCAGAAGAAAGAGAAAGGACGAAGGTCATCCCCTATGCCTTATCCATAGGCTCTGTATAGTATGCCATGCTGTGTACCGCACCCGTGTGTGCCTTGCCATGAGTCTGTCAAGGGGTACAAGAGTGATCCAGGAGTGGATCACTGGACAGCGGTCAAGATTATCCTTAGTAACTAGAGGACTAAGGAAATATTTCTCGATTATGGAGGTGATAAAGAGTTCGTCGTAAAGGGTTACGTCGATGCAATCTTTGACACCTATCCGGACGACTATGAATAGCAGTCAGGATACATATAGTGGAGCAGCCATTTGGAATAGTTCCAAGTGGAGCGTGGTAGTATTTGTAGTATGACATATATATTTGCAAAGTACACACGGATCTAAATGTCGCAGACCCGTTGACTAAAGACCTCTCTCACATGCAAAGCATGATCGAACCAAAGAACTCATTGGGTGTTTAACAATGTAAATCACATGGTGATGTGAACTAGATTATTGACTCTAGTGCAAGTGGGAGACTGTTGGAAATATGCCCTAGAGGCAATAATAATTTAGTTATTATCATATTTCCTTGTTCATGATAATCGTTTATT
Organism: Elymus sibiricus; assembly: GCA_039707655.1. Taxonomy (NCBI): domain Eukaryota; kingdom Viridiplantae; phylum Streptophyta; class Magnoliopsida; order Poales; family Poaceae; genus Elymus; species Elymus sibiricus. The sequence goes on along the minus strand of CM077665.1, from coordinate 38,879,445 downwards.
ATCCATGCTATAATTGTATTGATTGGAAACTCAAATACATGTGTGGGTACATAGACAACACTGTGTCCCTAGTATGCCTCTAGTTGACTAGCTCGTTGATCAAAAGATGGTGAAGGTTTCCTAGCCATGGACATAAGATGTCATTTGATAACGGGATCACATCATTAGGAGAATGATGTGATGGACAAGACCCAAACTATGAACATAACATAAGATCGTGACAGTTTATTGCTATTGTTTTCTGCATGTCAAGTATCTGTTCCTATGACCATGAGATCATGCAACTCCCTGACACCGGAGGAATACCTTGTGTGTATCAAACGTCGCAACGTAACTGGGTGACTATAAAGGTGCTCTACAGGTATCTCCGAGGGTGTCTGTTGGGTTGGCATGGATCAAGACTGGGATTTGTTACTCCGTGTGACGGAGAGGTATCTCAGGGCCCACTCGGTAATACAACATCACAATAAGCCTTGCAAGCAAAGTGACTAAAGAGTTAGCCGCAGGATCTTGTATTACGGAACGAGTAAAGAGACTTGCCGGTAACGAGATTGAACTAGGTATAGAGATACCGACGATCGAATCTCGGGCAAGTAACATACCGAAGAACAAAGGGAACAGCATACGGGATTAACTGAATCCTTGACATAGAGGTTCAAACGATAAAGATCTTCGTAGAATATGTAGGAGCCAATATGGGCATCCAGGTCCCGCTATTGGTTATTGACCATAGAGGTGTCTCGGTCATGTCTACATAGTTCTCGAACCCGCAGGGTCTACACACTTAACGTTTGGTGACGATTAGTATAGTTGTGTTATTGTGTTGGTGACCGAAGGTTGTTCGGAGTCCCGGATAAGATCCCGGACATGACGAGGATCTCCGGAATAGTCCGGAGGTAAAGATTGATATATGTGATAATAGTGTTTTGATCTCCGGAAGGGTTCCGGAATTCACCGAAAGGGGTTTCGGATGTTTCCCGAAGTGTTCGGGTGCAGCAACACTTTATATGGGCAAAGGGGTAAAAGCCCACGAGGTTTTGGAAGTGCAAAAAGAAGTTTTGCTACTGCCTTAAGCGGTACTACCGCAGGTAAGGCAGTACTACCGCGTAAGCGGTACTACCGCTTGTGTGAAGCGGTACTACCGCCCAAGCGGTACTACCGCTTGTGTACAGCGGTACTACCGCTCGTGAGCGGTACTACCGCTTGTGCGCGGTACGGCTGGGATCCGAGTTGGACTCTTTTCTTGCGGGCCAAACCGACCTTGTGCGGGCAAAACCGACCTTGTGTGGGCTTTTCCTCCAAGTTTAGACCCCAGGGCTCAACATATAAATATAGGGGCGGGGCTAGCACACGGGAAACATCAAGTTTTCCCCAAGCCGTGTGCCGGCAACCTCTAGTTCCTCCTACGTCATAATTTCAGTAGTGCTTAGGCGAAGCCCTGCTGAAATTGTTCCTCACCACCATCACCACGCCGTCGTGCTGCTGGAACTCATCTACTACTTCACCATCGCTCGCTGGATCGAGGAGGTGAAGGCGTCATCAAGCCGTACGTGTGTTGAACGCGGAGGTGCCGTCCCTTCGGCACTAGATCGGAAGGACCATGAGAAGGATCGTGAGACGGTTCGTGATTTGATCACGGGACGGATCATGATGGGATCACGGGACGGATCGCGATTGGATCGTGAGACGGATCGTGATGAGATCGTGGGATGCACGGCGATTTGAATCGCGAAGACGTTCGACTACATCAACCGCGTTACTTAACGCTTCCGCTTAGCGATCTACAAGGGTATGTAGATTCACTCTCCCTCTCGTAGATGCTCATCACCATGGATAGATCTTGCGTGTGCGTAGGAAATTTTTTGTTTCCCATGCGACGTTACCCAACAGAAAATGGGTGCGTCACCTAGCGGTGCATCAAGGACATATGCTTTCTTGGAAGCTATGAGGATGATCCTCAAGTTACGGACCCAGTCCGTATAGTTGCTTCCATCGTCTTTCAGCTTGGTTTTCTCTAGGAACGCGTTGAAGTTGAGGGCAACATTAGCGTGGGCCATCGGATCTACAAGATAGAATGTAAAGACAATTTTAGACTAAGTTCATGATAATTAAGTTCATCCCATCAAATTATTTAATGAACTCCCACTCAGATAGACATCCCTCTAGTCATCTAAGTGATACATGATCCATATCGACTAGGCTGTGTCCGATCATCACGTGAGACGGACTAGTCATCAATGGTGAACATCTCCATGTTGATCGCATCTACTATACGACTCATGTTCGACCTTTCGGTCTCTCGTGTTCCGAGGCCATGTCTATACATGCTAGGCTCGTCAAGTCAACCTAAGTGTTTCGCGTGTGTAAATCTGGCTTACACCCGCTGTATGCGAACGTTAGAATCTATCACACCCGATCATCACGTGGTGCTTCGAAACAACGATCCTTCGCAACGGTGCACACTTAGGGGGAACACATTTCTTGAAATTTTAGTGAGGGATCATCTTATTTATGCTACCGTCGTTCTAAGCAAATAAGATGTAAAAACATGATAAACATCACATGCAAATCATAAAGTGACATGATATGGCCAATATCATCTTGCGCCTTTGATCTCCATCTTCGGGGCGCGGCATGATCACCACGTCACCGGCACGACACCATGATCTCCATCATCATGATCTCCATCATCGTGTCTTCATGAAGTTGTCTCGCCAACTATTACTTCTACTACTATGGCTAACGGTTAGCAATAAAGTAAAGTAATTACATGGCGTTTTTGATTGACACGCAGGTCATACAATAAATTAAGACAACTCCTATGGCTCCTGCCGGTTGTCATACTCATCGACATGCAAGTCTTGATTTCTATTACAAGAACATGATCAATCTCATACATCACATATATTTCATCACATCCTTTTGCCCATATCACATCACATAGCATACCCCGCAAAACAAGTTAGACGTCCTCTAATTGTTGTTGCAAGTTTTACGTGGCTGCTATGGGTTTGTACCAAGAACGTTTCTTACCTACGCAAAAGCCACAACGGTGATATGCCAATTGCTATTTACCCTTCATAAGGACCCTCTTCATCGAATCCGATCCGACTAAAGTGGGAGAGACAGACACCCGCTAGCCACCTTATGCAACAAGTGCATGTCAGGCGGTGGAACCAGTCTCACGTAAGCGTACGTGTAAAGTCGGTCTGGGCCGCTTCATCCCACAATGCCGCCGAATCAAGATAGGACTAGTAATGGCAATCAAATTGACCAAATCATCGCCCACAACTACTTGTGTTCTACTCGTGCAGAGAATCTACACATAGACCTAGCTCATGATGCCACTGTAGGGGAACGTAGTAATAATTCAAAATTTTCCTACGTGTCACCAAGATCAATCTAGGAGATGCTAGCAACGAGAGAGAGGGAGTGCATCTTCATACCCTTGAAGATCGCTAAGCGGAAGCGTTGCAAAGAACGCGGTTGATGGAGTCATACTCGCGGCGATTCAAATCGCGGAAGATCCGATCCAAGCGCCGAACGGACGGCGCCTCCGTGTTCAACACACGTACAGCCCGGGGACGTCTCCTCCTTGTTGATCCAGCAAGGGGGGGGGGAGAAGTTGAGGGAGATCTCCGGCAACACGACGGCGTGGTGGCGGTGGAGCTCGTGGTTCTCCGGCAGAGCTTCGCTAAGCACTACGGAGGAGGAGGAGGTGTAGGAGGAGGGAGGGCTGCGCCAGGGGCAAGGGGTGCAGCTCCCATGCGCCTCCCCACTATATATAGGGGTGGAGGGGGCTGGTTTCTTGTCCTCCAAGTCCATTGGGGCGTTGGCAAAGGTGGAGGAAAGAAATCCCATCCTTTCCCTTCCCCACCGATTGTTATCCCCTCTTTTTAGGGATCTTGATCTTATCCCTTCGGGATATGATCTTATTCCTTCTAAGGGGGGATCTTGGTGCGCCTTGACCAGGGGTGTGGGGCCTTGCCCCCACTACCCACGTTCATGTGGGTCCCCCCATGAAGGTGGGCCCCACTCTGGAACCTTCTAGAACCTTCCCGGTACAATATCGAAAAATCCCAAACATTTTCCGGTGGCCAAAATAGGACTTCCCATATATAGATCTTTACCTCCGGACCATTCCGGAACTCCTCGTGACATCCGGGATCTCATCCGGGACTCCGAACAACTTTCGGTAACCACATACAATTCCCATTACAACTCTAGCTTCACCGAACCTTAAGTGTGTAGACCCTACGGGTTCGGGAACCATGCAGACATGACCGAGACACCTCTCCGGCCAATAACCAATAGCGGGATCTGGATACCCATATTGGCTCCCACGTGTTCCACGATGATCTCATCGGATGAACCACAATGTCGGGGATTCAATTAATCCCGTATACAATTCCCTTTGTCCATCGGTATGTTACTTGCCCGAGATTCGATCGTCGGTATCCCTATACCTTGTTCAATCTCGTTACCGGCAAGTCTCTATACTCGTTCCATAACACATGATCCCGTGACTAACTCCTTAGTCACATTGAGCTCATTATGATGATGTATTACCGAGTGGGCCCAGAGATACCTCTCCGTCACACGGAGTGACAAATCCCAGTCTCGATTCGTGCCAACCCAACAGGCACTTTCGGAGATACCTGTAGTGCACCTTTATAGTCACCCAGTTAAGTTGTGACGTTTGATACACCCAAAGCATTCCTACGGTATCCGGGAGTTGCACAATATCATGGTCTAAGGAAATGATACTTGACATTAGAAAAGCTCTAGCAGACGAACTACACGATCTTGTGCTATGCTTAGGATTGGGTCTTGTCCATCACATCATTCTCCTAATGATGTGATCCCGTTATCAATGACATCCAATGTCCATGGTCAGGAAATCATGACCATCTATTGATCAACGAGCTAGTCAACTAGAGGCTCACTAGGGACATGGTGTGGTCTATGTATTCACACATGTATTACGGTTTCCGGTTAATACAATTATAGCATGAACAATAGACAATTATCATGAACAAGGAAATATAATAATAACCATTTTATTATTGCCTCTAGGGCATATTTCCAACAATTGCACCGATCGTTCTAAGGAAAGGTCTACCAAGAATAATAGGACATGTAGGATTGCAATCTATATCAAGAACAATGAAATCTACGGGCACATAATTCCTATTTGCAACAATAAGAACATCATTAATCCTTCCCATAGGTTTCTTAATAGTAGAATCCGCTAGATGCAAATTTAAAGAGCATTCATCAAGATCATGGAAACCTAGCACATCACATAAAGTTTTCGGAATCGTGGAAACGCTAGCACCCAAATCACACAAAGCATGGTACTCATAATCTTTAATTTTAATCTTAATAGTAGGTTCCCACTCATCATAAAGCTTTCTAGGTATAGAAATTTCCAACTCAAATTTTTCTTCAAAAGATTTCATCATAGCATCAACGATACGTTTAGTAAAAGCTTTATTTTGATTATAAGCATGCGGAGAATTGAACATGGATTGCAACAAGGAAATACAATTAATGAAAGAACAAATATCATAATTAAAGTCCTTGAAATCCAAAAGAGTGGGTTCATTGCTATTTAAAGTTTTGACCTCTTGAATCCCACTTTTATCAATTTTAGCATTAAGATCTATAAACTCCGAATCATTGGGACGACTTTTAACAAAAGTTGACTTATCTCCAGTCCCATCTTTATCAAGATTTGTATTAGAAAACAAAGATGCAATAGGAGTCACATCAATCACTTTAAGATCTTCATCATTATTGTCACGAGAACACACTTTTTCAAGCCATTCACGCTTAGCACGCATTCTAGCGGTTCTTTCCTTACACTCATCAATAGAAGTTCTCATAGCTTTTAAAGACTCATTAATATCACGCTTGGGTGGAGTAGATCTAATTTTCAAAGAATCAATCTCAAGCGAAATTCTATCAACATTCCTAGCCAAATCATCAATCTTGAGCAATTTTTCTTCAATCGTAGCATTGAAAACCTTTTGCGAACTAATAAATTCTTTAATATTATTCTCAAGATCAGAGGGCATCTTATTATAATTTCCATAAGGATTGTTGTAGGAATTACCATAATTATTAGAGGAATTACTAGGAAACGGCCTAGGGTTGAAATTACCTCTATACGCGTTATTACCAAAATTGTTCCTACCAACAAAATTCACATCCATAGATTCATTATTATTCCCAATCAAAGAAGACAAAGGCATATCATTAGGATCAATAGGAGCACTCTTACTAGCAAACAATTTCATTAATTCATCCATCTTTTCACTCAAAGTATTTATTTCTTCAATAGCATGCACATTTTTACTAGTAGGAGATCTTTCGGTATGCCATTGAGAGTAATTTGCCATAATATTATCTAGGAGTTTAGTAGCTTCTCCTAATGTGATTTCCATAAAAATACCACCCGCGGCGGAATCTAAGAGATTTCTAGAAGCAAAATTCAATCCCGCATAAAAAAAATTGTATAATCATCCATAAACTCAAACCATGTGCGGGGCAATTTCTAATCATTAGTTTCATCCTCTCCCAAGATTGTGCAACATGCTCATGATCAAGTTGCTTAAAATTCATTATACCGTTCCTAAGGGAGATGATCTTAGCGGGCGGAAAGTACTTGGAAATAAAAGCATCTTTACACTTATTCCATGAATCAATACTATTTTTAGGCAAAGATGAAAACCAAGTTTTAGCACGATCTCGTAGTGAGAACGGAAATAGCTTCAATTTAGCAATATCATTATCCACATCTTTCTTCTTTTGCATATCACACAACTCAACGAAAGTATTTAGATGGGATGCGGCATCTTCACTAGGAAGGCCAGAAAATTGTTCTTTCATAACAAGATTAAGCAAAGCGGCATTAATTTCATAAGATTCCGCACTAGTGGCGGGAGCAATCGGAGTACTAATAAAATCATTATTATTAGTATTGGAGAAGTCACACAACTTGGTATTCTCTTGCGTCATCGTGACAAAGCAAGCAATCTAGCACAGAAGCAAACAAAAAGCAAACGAAAAGACGAATGGAAGAAGGGCGAATAAAAAGGCAAATCTTTTTGGTTTTTTCTGAAAATCATTTTAGAAGTGGGGGAGAGGAAAACGAGAGGCAAATGGCAAATAATGTAAATACAAGAGATGAGTTTGTGATGGGTACTTGGTAGGCTTGATGTCTTGACTTGCTATGTATCCTCCCCGGCAACGGCGCCAGAAATCCTTCTTGCTACTTCTTGAGCTTGCGTTGGTTTTCCCTTGAAGAGGAAAGGGTGATGCAGCAAAGTAGATAAGTATTTCCCTCAGTTGTTGAGAACCAAGGTATCAATCTAGTAGGAGGTACAAGCAAGGCCCCAATCTTTGCACCTACACAAACAATCAAACACTTACACCCAACGCTATAAAAGGGTTATCAATCCCTTCACGGTTACTTGCAAGGATGAGATCTCATAGAGATAGATATAAAAGATTACTAAAATGAAAAGTAAAATAAAAGTAAATAGATTGCAGCAAAGTATTTTTGGTATTTTTGGTTTATAGATCTGAAAATATAATATGGAAAATAGACCCGGGGGCCATAGGTTTCACTAGAGGCTTCTCTCTTGAAGGAAAATAATACGGTGGGTGAACAAATTACTGTCGAGCAATTGATAGAAAAGCGCATAGTTATGACGATATCCAAGGCAATGATTATGCATATAGGCATCACGTCCGTATCAAGTAGACCGAAACGATTCTACATCTACTACTATTACTCCACACATCGACCGACTCCTGCATGCATCTAGAGTATTAAGTTCATGAAGAACAGAGTAACGCATTAAGTAAGATGACATGATGTAGAGGGATAAACTCAAACAATATGATGAAAACCCCATCTTTTTACCCTTGATGGCAACAATACAAATACGTGCCTCGCTACCCCTACTTTGTCACTGGGTGAGGACACCGCAAGATTGAACCCAAAACTAAGCACTTCTCCCATTGCAAGAATTACCAATCTTGTTGGCCAAACCAAACCAATAACTCGAAGAGACTTGCAAAGATATGAAATCATGCATATAAGAATTCAGAGAAGATTCAAATAATATTCATAGATAATCTGATCATAAATCCACTATTCATCGGATCTCGACAAACACACCGCAAAAGAGTATTACATCGAATAGATCTCCATGAAGATCATGGAGAATATGGTATTGAAGATCATAGAGAGAGAAGAAGCCATCTAGCTACTAGCTATGGACCCGAAGGTCTGAGGTGAACTACTCACGCATCATCGGAGGGGCAATGGTGTTGATGTAGATGCCCTCCGTGATCGAATCCCCCTCCGGCAGATTACCGGAAAAGGCCCCAAGATGGGATCTCACGGGAACAGAGGCTTGCGGCTGCGGAAAAGTATTATCGTGGCTCTCTTTGGTATTGGGGGAATATTTCTGAATTTATAGGCGGAGAATTAGTGTTGGAGGAGCCACGGGGGGCCCACAAGCCAGAGGGTGCCCCCCCCAGGGGCGCGCCCAGGTGGCTTGTGGCCCACCCGTGGGTCTTCTGGCCTCTTCTCCAAGTCTCCCGGGTTCCTTCTGGTCCAAGAAAAATCATCGTAGAATTTTATTCCGTTTGGACTCCGTTTGATATTCCTTTCCTGCAATACTCAAAAACAAGGAAAAAACAGAAACTGGCAGTAGGCTCTAGGTTAATAGCTTAGTCCCAAAAATAATATAAAATAGCATATTAATGCATATAAAACATCCAAAATAGATAATATAATAGCATGGAACAATCAAAAATTATAGATACGTTGGAGACGTATCACATGAGGGCAAGAAATATGGTGAGTGATGCCAATACGTTCGAAAAAAGACTTGAGTTTTTGGTATTCACCACCCTAATCGGTTTGCACGACAATAATTTTACGATCAAAGAGACACTAGTGCAGAAAAGCCTAGCTATGGCGTGGCAAAATTGGCCTTGCTGGCGTGGACACCCTACGCCAGCAATATGGCGCCACAGTTAAAATGTAGTGGTGGTGTTGGAGACGACGCCAACAGTATTTTGAGTACCTTCTGGCGTTGGACAGAGTTGCACGCCGGCACTGTCATATTTAGCTAATAAAAAAAATACCAGCTTAACAAAAGATACTGAACATTTCAGTAATTCACAAAAGATACCTAATTCACGAAAGATACCAAATTCACAAAAGGAAAGTACCAATTACAAGTATCGATCTTGCCCCTCTCTCGATTGACATTGCTACCTAGTTTTTTCTAAGGACCATTTTAAGCTCACGAAGCTTATTCCTATTCGTCGTCCCCTCGTGGATGTAATGCGCTTTCTCCGTCTTCAGTTGTCGCCTCTCGGCCTCCAGGAATTCTATCTCCTTATTGATATTAGTTATCTCGGCGTTCAGCGTCGCGATTTGACGTTCGAGACTGTAAATCTTATGGAAAACAATACAATTGTCATCGATAATTTTGTCTTTCTCCTTCGTCAGGGAGTCATTCAACTCCTGCAGGGCCTTCATGGTACTCCGACGTGACGTGATCAACTCTTGACTGGGCACGTCCACGTCACCTGTTGGCTTCACAATGGGTGCTGGTGAAGACGGGCCAGCTGGTACGTATGCCTGGCAAGGGTTTCAAATCATCAAAATATATATATATATATATATATATATATATATATATATATATATATATATATATATATATATATGCATGTTTGCAATGCTAATGCATGTTTGCTGTAACCAGCCTAATTACCTGGTTGGTGCTCACTTCGCCTTTCTCTTCGGCAAAATCCGACCAATGCTCAGAGGAGCCTACCCAGATGCTAGATTCGGCCATGTTGTACCATCAAACAGAAAACACTTGAAAGTTGTACCATCAACTATGTAATGTTTTAGCTAGAGTGTATCATGCATCAACAATTTATTTGAATGTTGTCAAGCTCTACCATCAACTATGTATTGTTTTAGCTAAGTTGTCGCAGCTTGTTTACATACTACTCCTACATGGCCACCCTTCCATATGTGTAATGCAAAAGCTTTTTAAAATTATGGTTTATAGTTTATTGTTACTAATATACCACTTCTAATTAAGGTTCATACATTGCAACTCATATACCACTTCTAATTAAGGTTTTCCATTATAGCAAATTCTTCATACATTGCAACCTAATTTTTTCATACATTGCAACTCATATACTACTAACACTAAATATAACAAGTAGTATTGAAAAATGGTTTTGGGGAAAGTTCTTTCCATACCTTTTTGGATATGACATGGCCGGCGACGTCGGCGGGATGGAGACGGGCGGCGTTGGCGGGGCGGCGTAGGGCGGAGACGGGCAGCGTGGGGCGGCTTCGGCGGGGCGGCGTCGGGCAGGGCGGAGACGCGACGCGTCATGCGGCAGCAGGGGGGGGGGATCGAGAGGAGGATGGGCCGGTGGAGTTGGGGTCAAGAGTGAGAATAAGATTTTTTTTTTACTGCCCCGGGAGCTGTTAAAACTGACTACTGCTGGCGTGGGCCTAATGGGCCTAATGTGCAACGCCAGCGCTAACAAAATAGCTATGGCGTACGAATTTAGCCCGCGCCAGCATTATTTGAAAATATTAGTGCTGGCGTTGAGAAGAAATAGCGCGCCACTAACAAGAGTTGTGGCTAGCCATTTCTCCACTAGTGAGACGTTCAACATGTTGTTGGAAAAGATGAAATTTCTAAAACACGTCGGACTTGTGCTTAAGCAAATAGATCCAGGTAAACTTGCTGAAATCATCAATAAAGCTAACATGGAGTTTCTGTCTGCCTACAGAAAGAGGCCCATGGCCCCAAACATCTGAAAAAATGAGCTCTGAAGGAGCTTTAGACTCACTAGTTGAACGAGGATAAGGTAACTAATGGATTTTGGCCATCTGACAAGCATCACAAACTAACATATGATCTTTCTTATTTGACACTGGAAGACTAAACTTGGGAATTATTTGTTGGACCACCAAAAAAGCAGGATGCCTCAAATGCTTGCGCCATCGAGAGGTAGAGGGTTTTATTGCACCAAGCACTTGACGCCTAGGAGCAACTTGTCGACCGGTGACAGGGAGTAAACCCCGTCTACTCTTGCCTTGAAGGAGGACCCTCCTTGTTTCCTGATCCTTGACAGAAAAAAGATGAGGATAAAGTTCAACATAAGCATGATTGTCTTCCATGAGTTGATAAGCAGAAAGGAGATTTTTTGTGGCTCTTGGAACATGAAGGATGTTATTCAACTTAAGAGAACCTTGAGGGTTAGCAAGAACCGTATGACCAACATGCATAATATCCATACCTTGACCACTCGCCGTGTGGATTTTCTCCGTGCCGATGTAGCGATCACGAACAACAAGCTTCTCAAGGTCACCAGTTAGGTTGTCGGTGGCACCGGTGTCAAGGTACCAATTTGTATCAACAGCATAGGAGTTGGCAGCGATGTTTGCGGATCGATCATCGGTTCCTCCTCCTCCTCCTTGGCCTCCTTGACGCTAAAATTTGTTTTTGTAGTTCCGATCATACCTTTTCTTGCAGGACCATGCTCCATGCCCATCAAGTTTGCAGAGTTGGCACTTGATCATATCGCCCCCGCCTTAACGAGGGACGGTGTTGTTGCTGGAGTTGCTGGCGTTCTTGAAGAAGTGAGGGCCACCACCGCCCCCTGAACTGATGGAGCCGCCGCGACTGCTGCTCCCGCTAGAGCCGCCACGTCCAAAGCCGCCACGGTTTCCCCCCTTGGAGGCCAGATTGGCGCTGGCGCCATAGGAACTTTGGGCGTCGATGCGAGCCTCTACTGTAAGTAACAGAGAGAAGAGCTCGTTGAGGCTGACCCCCTGATCTACACGCATGGAGATGGCGGGGACGAAGGGGTTGTAGTCAGCATCGAGACCATCCAGGATGTGCGAGACGATCTCATCTTCATCAAGGGGCTTGCCAGCGGCGGCCATCTCATCGGCCAAACCCTTCATCTTGTTGAAGTAGGCTGCTGCAGTCAGGTCGCTCTTCTGGGTACAACCGATCTGAGAACAAAGCTGATTGATCTTATCCCTAGACTGGGAGGAATAGCTCTGCAAAATAGCTTTCCAAACACCTTCTGCGGTAACAAAGTTATTTACCCGCAGAATCACCTTGCGGGACAGGGTTCCAAGGAGGAAGGTCAAGACCTACTAGTCCTGGGTGACCCAGATCGCATGCTCTGGATTTGGCATCTCCTCGACAACCTTCTTGCCAGCAACATCTCTCTCCGTGGTCCGAACCTTGGCTGGTTCCTTGACGCTGCCATCAAGGTAGCAGGTCATGCCGGTGGCCCTAATGTGCGGCAAAACTTGAGCTTTCCAAACCAGGAAATTATCCCTGGTTAGCTTCTCCATGACGGTGTGGCCAAGGGAAGCGAGGGAAGGAAGAGCCATGGCGGAAGAGCCCAACACAATTACAACAGAGAAACACACGCACACGTTACATATTGTTTAACAGTTATCACGCACGCTAGAACAGCCAGCAAGAGCGAACAGAGAACAGAGAAATAAAGGGAGGGAAGGAGCACTCGCCGTCGGTGAGATGCTAGGTCTCGTCTCTTTCTTCCTCTGCTTGATCCGTGAGGACGGCCGTCGGAGCCACCTCATTGCCCGTCGTCGTCATGGAGTTGGTGGCCTCCGCCGTTTTCATCATCGGATGCAAGCCATCCGCCGGTTCGGCCACAGCGCCGCTAGTCATAGCGCCCCTGGCGTCCACCGCGCCGCTGGACGCGGTCCCCGCACCACCGGACACACTGGACATGGTGCTCACTACGTCTACGTCCACGACTTCGGCGCCGTTAGGCGCGCCCCGTTCGGGACCAGGGGGTTTGACCCGTGGCTCGTGGTTGGCCCGAGCGCTCCCATGGTTCATGGCCCTGCCGTCGTGCCCGCACCGCCCCTAGGTCCCCACCTCCACCCCCTCCTCCGCCGGCCGAGTGGCTTGTGCCGCAGACACCGACGCCCGGAGCCGAGGCCGCTGGCCCGAGTCGCGGCCCACCCGGCTACGTCCCCGTGTCGATGCGCACTGTCGTGGACGAGGAGGCGCTCGCCTTTGTCTCGGCGCCAACCGGCGCCTCCGGCGTCGTCCACCTTGGTGCCGGGATGGAGGGCATCGGCACCACCTCTCCGCCTCAGCCGGAGATGGCCACGGGCTCCAGCAGCCGCGTGGAGAGGCGCTTCGGCCACCTCTTCGAGCGCGCCATCGCCGCCATGGACCATGATACTTGTGATATGCGTTTGGTTTTCCGTGAAGAGGAACGGGTTATCGCAGCACAATGTGGGTAAGTATTTTCCTCAGTTATGAAACCAAGGTTTATCGAACCAGTAGGAATACCAATCCTCAACCGTCTTCAACGGCTGCACACAAAAGAACAAACAACTTGCACCCAACGCGGGCAAGAGGGTTGTCAATCCCCTTGATCTCGTTATTTGCAAGCAAGTAAGGTGTGTAGATAATTGTAAATTGCAAAATAAAATAAAAGCAAATAAATGGCATCAAGGTAATGATAGCGTTTGTAAATATATAAGTGAATAGACCCGGGGGCCATAGAGTTCTCTAGTAGCATCTCTCATAGAAATAGCATATGGTGGGTACACAAATTACTGTTGGGCAATTGATAGAAAAGCGGATAGTTATGCGATTTTCACGGCAATGATCATGTGTATATAGGCATCACGTCCATAAGAAAATAGGCCGACTCCTACCTGCACCTACTACTATTACTCCACCCATCGACCACTATCCAGCATGCATCTAGAGTATTAAGTAAAACAGAGTAATGCTTGAAGAACGATGACATCATGTAGACAAAGTAAACTCAATCAATTTGAATAAACCCCGCCGTTTTATCCTTAGTAGCAGGAACACAAAGACGCATCTTGTCCCCTTCTGTCACTGGGATATAGAAACTCGCCAGGTTGAACCTACTACAACGCACTACTCCCACCGAAGAAATATCAATCTACTTGGCCAAACTACATCAATAGATCGGAGATCATTACGAAGCTATGATGATCATGCACTTAAGAATCATATAAGATTTCAGGGAAGACTCAAATATTTATCATGAATAATCTGAACATAAACCAACAATTCATCGGATCCCAACAAACGGACCATACAAAGGGATTACATCGGATAGATCAAGGCAAAGATGCGATGAACATTGTCTCGAAGATCAAGAGAGAGAGAGAGAGAGAGATTGCCATATAGGTACTACCTACGGACCCGTAGGTCTGTGGTGAACTACTCACACATCATGGTGAGGGCAGCAAGGTTGATGAAGAAGCCCTCCGTGATCGACCCCCCCTCCGGCAGGGTGCCAGAACGGAGCTCTAGATGGCCTCCCGTCGGAAAAGAGACTTGCGGCAGCAGAAAAAGTGTTTCGGGAGTGCCCTTAGGGTTTTTGGGATATATGGTAATTCATAGGCCAAAGAGGGGCGTCGGGAGGCGCACGAGGGGCCCACAAGCCATCAGGGTTTGCCCCTTGGTGGCGCGCCCTGTTGGCTTGTGGGGCCCTCGTGGCTCTCCTGGCCTCCCCCGAAGCTTCCATGTCTTTTTTTGGTCTAGAAAAAATCATCAAAAAGTTTCATGGCAATTGGACTTCGTTTGGTACTGTAAACCCGAAAAGTCAAAAACACGCAGAAAACAACAACTGGCACTGAGCACCGGGTCAATAGGTTAGTGCTCAAAAATATTGTAAATTGGTAAACAAATGACCAAAAAGTATCCTAGAATGATAATATATCAGCATGAAACAATCAAAAATTATAGATACGTTGGAGACGTATCAGCATCCCCAAGCTTAATTCCTGCTCGTCCTCGAGTAGGCAAATGATAAAAACAGATTTTTTGATTTGACATGCTACCTATTATGTAATCTTTTGTATGTATGCTCATTGAGAAACAATGAATTAACAAACAACAACATAGCAATATTTATAAATATAAGAAACAAAATCATTGATTTTCAAAGTATACAATCCTAAAAGAATGTTTACCCCCATTTATCTTATTATATTAGCAAGGCATGGCTCCATCTTCACCACATCGAACATATAAACCTGGCTGTGCTACCCGCATAGCTGAGGCACCTGCGAACGCAAACGATTTTGGGTCACTCGATCTACGTGCGTGTAAAGTTTTTTGTACTTTTCATCTGCTTGGCAAACATCCGGCCGTTAGTTCTGCCTCACGCGACCTGGTTTCGGTTTTGGCGGATGACAGCTGGGCCATTCTTCGTCGCGGGACCGGCTATCCAGTGTGTATTGCGTGGGCTTGTTCGGGTGTGTGTTCTGTTTGTGCTGAGGTAAAAGGTGGGTGGGATGCGATCATGGTGGGCTCGAGCGCTTGTCTCGTGCACGTTGTCAACTGTGGGATGCTGGCAGGGCCGTCTCCAGAAATTCGGGGCCCCGAGACGAAAATAAAAATTGGGCCCAAAATTTTGAATATATCATATAACAGAAGAACAAATGTACCTAAAGCATATTCTCACTTTTCAAGTTAGTCGTCGCTAGGTGGTCCACGGACATGGTTGTAATTTTTATTACCTCTGTTGTTCTTTGTACTGCCATGATTGAAGATGAATAGATTGGAAGTTTCTCGCAAAAAAAAAAAGTCTGTGTCATTTTCTACAATATTTAGACATATATGAAATACTAATGCTAAAATATAATAATAAAAAGACACTAAAGCAAGAAACTAACCTCATGTTCTACCAAAAGGCAAAATCCTTGAATCATATATTTGGTGCCAATATTAGCACCATCACCTTCATCTGCAATATTAGCACCAACATCTTCTTCATTCGCAGTGTCAGCCTCAATCTCAAATTCGCTGGTAGCATCATCACCATGGCCATCATCAAACATTATCATTGGGATTTGATTCAGAATTTAATGGAGATTCTTTCATAACAAATCTGTCAAGAGCACCCCTTTGAGATTGATCTGAATCATTTTCGGGGGGAAAACGTACAACTGATCAGGACCAAAAACTTAATTAATTCCTGCTCCTTATCTAGCACCATGGAAAAATAAATACGTTATCTACCTAGCCTAGAGGACACATAATTTCGTCCTACTTGATTTAATCCTAACCGAGGTCGGGAAGATTAACCTTAATCAAGTACAAGTGATAAAGAACATCGAGAAAATTAGGTAGATGAGATCGTGTGATACCTAATTGACTAGTTGTGGTGGACTGAAGTCTGGAGGCAGCCGGGCGATCGCCGATGGCGGAAGGCAGCAGCCGGCGTCCTGGGCGATTGGCGGAAGACATCGCGTAGCAAACGAGATTGGCGGAGACCAGTAGACGAGATTGGCTGAAGCGAGACGGCCTGTTAGCGATTAACTAGTAAGCGTGCACGTGCAACGCACGTATAATCTAGAATAAAAACATCATTTTATCATCATGCAGGGAGCTCTTTTCATGTTGAGATGCGCTTGAAGCCGAATTATGTGCATTCATGGAGGGTATTTCTATTGCTATCCAGTGAACGGAACTACCAGCTTGTGTAGAGATGGACTCGCTATGAGTGGGATACGGGTTAGTCTATGCGTCTTTGATAGCGGAGATCAAGCATTTGAGGTCACTTCATATGACTCGTGTGACTCATCTCAATCAAAATCAGAATGTGGTTAGTGATTTTTGGCTAAATTTGCTAGAATTGAGAGTAGAATTGTCGTTTGGTTGGGCTCCGGACCCACAGAGGTTATTGATTTATGTAAGGAGGATTGTAATTTTGAACTTCTATGAGTAATACAAGTTCTACCCCTAAAAAAGTCAAATCGGACATGCCAGATTGAAAAAAAGAATTGGACAACGTCCGATGCTTTTATAAAATAAAGGGATAAACAAAATGACCAAAAGGGCCATCCATAGAAAAATGAATTTTCCTACACCTGTAATTTTTTTAAGAGGAATGCATGTACTTGTTTTTGTACAACTAAATGCGTGTACTTGTTACTTGACCAAAAGGGCTATCGATCAAGAACAAAGAAGAAAAAAGGAAAAGAGACACACCGACGTTCATCTCAGTTCTCCACGCCCGACGCTTCAGCATTTTGGCCACAGCTCTCTCGGTCTCTCCCCACCGCTCCCCATTTCATGGTGGCCACAGCTCTCTCTCTCTCTACCTCATCAGGCCGCCCCTCCCCTTCGTCCCCACCGCCGGCGCGACGTCTCGCACTCCCCCGCTCTTCTCAGCTCCTCCTCGTCGAATTGGTCGCCGAAGTGCCGAGGATCCGCTCGAGCTCGGCATGCTCGCGGGCCGACCCATTGCTAGGCGCTGACGGAGGAGCGAGACTCATCTCCACCGGATCGGCTGTCGTGGCAATCGCGCATCGGAACCTCCGGTTCCGGTGCCTTCCTCTCCGTCTCGCTCGCCCGACGCTCGGAGCATCCGCTTGTCCGCGGCTCCCACCGCCCTGCGCGGCTGCGCCGCGTGCTGCCCAGTTGCGGTAGCAGTGCCGCCGCGGCTGGTGCCCCTGCAACTGCAAGCCGACGCCGGTTGTCTATTCCCCACTTCGGCACTCTGCTATGCTTATTTCCGATTTAGGTACTCCCGATTCCCCACTTTTGCTATCCTAATTTCTATCCATTCCAGTACAGTACATATGTAGCTTACCAGTTTACCAGTAGGAAAGCATGTTTTTAGAAGTTCAGGGTTAATTTTCCAAATCCAAGCTTTATAGCAAAGCAAAGAGGGTCAAGAGAAGCATAGTAGGATAATACAGGTTCACATATATGTAGTAATCTGTCACTATCAGCTAGCTCAAGTATGTATGACTGTAGGATAATGCAGGTTCACATAGATGTAGTAATCTGTCACTATCAGCTAGCTCTAATTGATATTTTTTGGAGCAGTTTCATTTGCAAATAGACCAGCTACACGGGCACACACATACGCACACGCATCCTAATTGAGATATCATATTACAATGGTAACAAATATATTAATATTTCTTACATGCTGGCAGCTTAAGTAAGCACCCTGCGCTTAACTTCAGCTAGATGTAGTAATCTGTCACAGTGAAAGTTTCCATATGGCTTATTTATCTTACATGCTGGCTGAAGTAAGCACCCTGCACTATTAACTTCACGTAGATGAAGTAATCTGTCACTATCAGCTAGCTCTAATTGATATTGACTGGTTGCTTTGTGTGCCAGTTGCTTGATTTGAGTGGCATTCTCATGGTTTTCTTCTGCGGTATTGTAATGTCGCATTATATGTGGCACAATGCAATAGCGAGTTCCAGGGTCACAACCAAGTATGTATCTGCATTGTTTGTATCAGAAATACCTGTGACTCCATCATTTGACATCTGAACTTTGCTTATGCTTATGTCATTCTATGCACACCAGGCATGCCTCCGCCACGTTGTCATTCATCTCTGAGACGTTTCTCTTTCTCTATGTTGGCATTGATGCATTGGAATAGAGAAGTGGAAGATTGATAGTGAAACATATATGTATGCTCTCTATCTGCTTCTTTCCATGTTTGTAGTAACATATTTGTTGTTCAAATCCACAGACAGTTTTGTTTTGTAACGCATTTTCTGTACTATGCAGCCCAATGAAATCTATTTTGGCGGTATTTTGGCGTTGGTGCTGGTTGCAAGAGCTGCATTTGTTTTCCCACTACCTTATCTCTCCAATTTGACCAAAAAAATTCCAGGCGAGAAGATCTCTTAGGCAGCAAGTGAGTGTCTTATTTAGAAATTTCTTATGCGTGTTATGTCCTTTCAAGAATATACTCTTTTTACTTGCATGATGTGGGTTATTCAGATTATTATCGGTGGGTCTCATGAGAGGTGCCGTGTCCATTGCATTGGCCTACAATAAGGTAAGGTATTGTGTTTGATCTATTCCATATGTGCTTTGGGTGTAATACATGATCAAGTTTGCTCTGAGTTATTGTTTTTGATGAAGTGCTGCTGTGACTTGCTTCATTTTGCCTTAACCTTTTTTTTCTCAAGAAACTAATAAGCATACTGACAGCTGACGTTGCTAAAAGGGAAAGAAACAGCCTTGTGTATGTTTTATTGTGCTGCTGTGACCAGCTTCATTTTTCTTTAAGATTTTTTTTCCCAAGGAAGTACTAAGCATACTGACAGCTCACATGGAAAAGGGAGGTCGCTTTCGCTGATAGATAACTTTGCAATTGTGAAGTTGAAATCAATGGTTCTTTAGTTGTTGCACAAACTGTTGTCGCTGAGAACATAACTCTAGTTGGACAATGGTTGCCTTTGCTGCAGTGTGCAAACTGACGCAGTACAAATTCTTGGTAATTTGGTTGACAAGGAGAAGGGAAAGTTTAACCTGATGCGTTATTGAGAGACCACATGTAAGGAACCTTATAGGATCTCCACCATAATGAACTAAACCAGTGACAATAAAATTTTCTTCTCGAGGCTAAAAAGTTAGCTTAACTGGGTTCTCTTTTTTGGGTGATGAAATTGTAGCAACATTGGCACAGTCTTTGTCAATACTACAAAAGAGGGGGATAGTTGATCATTGGAAACACCATTGACGCAGGCTTGATGCACAACTGAACTATAGATCAATTATCTCCTAACTTCAGTACCACCATGATCTTGTACTTGCTTTTTGAAAATCATGGACGAACAACCTGTGATCTAGTACCAATTTTTGGCACAACCATGATCTCCCAAAGTGACTCACGTGAGTGCTTTATGCTTTCCGACAGGTATGCACGTACAAGATGAATTTCTTCTGAACCGATTGGAAGCATACGGCAACATGGGTGGATCGATGTATTTTTTGGTTCAGAATTTTGCAAGAAAGGGGATAGGGGAAACAAGAAGAGGGGAGCTGCACCTTGGCAAGTTGGAAGCGAGAGGATCCATGACAGCGAGGCGGCGCCGCCAGGTGTAGGGACCAGGTTCGCTCGAGGACGGACAGGGGTGGCGGTTTTGGGCGTCGCCGGCGCCGGCGTCGTGGGAAGGCGGCCTGGTGGCCTCGATGGCCTGGAACTCCGCCTCGTTCGTCCGCCACATCCCAGTAGAAATCGTCGGCGTCGCTGCCGTCGGCGTCATGGCTGGGCGACGTATGGAGGTGTGGCGGCGGCGCTTGACGGAGGAAATCGTGGTGCCGATCGATCTGAAGGGCAGGACGTGTGCGGGGCAGGACGTGGGTGGCAGAACATTGAATCTGAGCCATCGGATTGGATGGCAGACCACTGAATCAATACGTGCTGTTAGATTTCATTAGATGGAATTGATTGTGGGGTGCAGGTTATCCCGTGTACATTTTGTGGTGTGGCTGTAGAGGAATTCATGTTTGCTTTTTTAATAGTAGTAGAGATTTAATGGAACGGCCAGGCCGATCGATATATACATGTATCAGCAGGCCTCGTGGGCTAGCGTGCTGCAGGGTACATTTACTGAGGCCTTGCTGGGTAGAACATTTACTCTTAGCCAGATTAAATTGCTGATTCATATGGCAAAGTGTGATATACTTGTACGTACAGAGTATTTGGGGCCCCAGATTATAGGGGCCCTGTGCGACCAGATTAAATTGCTGATTCATATGGCAAAGTGTGATATACTTGTACGTACAGAGTATTTGGGGCCCCAGATTATAGGGGCCCTGTGCGATCGCTCACCTTGGCTCCCCATGCTGGTTTGTGTTTTTTTTTTTAACACAGTACAGACGCAAGCGCTCATATACACGCGCATACACTCACCCCTATGAACGTACACACGCACACCCTACCCCTATGAGCACCTCCGAGAGACTGAGCCGGCATATCATCTTGAAATTTACGAAGTCACCGTAGGCACCTCGTCATCGACGGGAACGTCTCCTCCCACTGAATGCGCATCGCCGGAAATCCTGAAATAATTCCAGGAATAAATGCGAGCACCAGGATTTGAACCCTGGTGGGCTGGGGATACCACAGTCCCTCTAACCATCCAACCACAGGTTGGTTCGCTATGCTGGTTTGTGTTATAAAGTTGATGACAGGTGGGTCAATATGCAGCGCGGGCCCGCCGTTTCAGTGACTGAGTGCGTGTGCGTGCTTGTTATGCTGGAAAAGAGGGGGATACAACAATCGTGGGCTGCAGGCCGTCCAGCGTGGGGTGGAGAGCCAGGACCAATCCTCGAGGAGAACCAATCCTCTCCCTGAAACATAGCGCACTCGAGCCAGTCCTCTCCGTCCTCGAGCCCTCGTCTTCTCTTTCCGCGCCGTCTCGCCTCCCCTGCTCTCGCACCGCCGCCTTCTCTCCCCGGCGCTCGAGGCGCAGCAGCAGGGGCGCCACTACGTTCTCCATCCAGACGGGTCGGACGCAGGTCGCCGGCACCACGCGCCATGATTCTGGATCTGGCGCATATCTCCGCCAGCAGAGTAGGAGCAGCAGTGACGGCAGCAGAGGAACCCATCTGGTTGATCCCCAACTCCGACGGCTGCCCGCAACCCAGTTCGTGAAGGAGACGCCCGACACAGGTGAGCTCTTTCTTCATCGTTTACTCATCTTTGCGTGGCAACCTCGGCTCATCCATTAATTTGTGGAAGATCAGGGCAAGAATTTCTTCATGGTGCTTGCGGAGGAGCAGGTCCGCTGAGGAAAAGTGGTGGTGGGTGGAGGAGGACACCTTGTCCTCGGTGTCGGGTCCGCCATGGCTGACGCCATAGCCGTTGGCTGGCCTTGAGATCGTCCGTCGTCGGCGTCCTCGTCATCCATCCAATCACCAGGTCCTGGCCCCATCTGCGGCCGCTGCACCTCCACCGTAAGGTCGCCGCCTACGTCCAGCCCCCTCCTGTTGCTTTATTCCCGATTTTTTCTCATGCGGTGATCGCTTTTGTTTCCCTCTTGTGTTCATCGTCTTAGAAATTTGTTGGCACTGGATCCTGCAGGAGGAGATCCCTCGGGCATTTGATTCTTGTGTGATTCCCACACATCTTGCAGGATCAGCAACAAGTGGCTCGGCTCTTGTTGAAGTTCCAACAAATTTCTGTGCTAAGAAGTACTAATCCTCATATATTAAAATTTGGTATCCACAACTATCAGTCACGAGATCTTGAGAAAAGCAGTTTAGGCATTTTGTTTGTGTCAAAACTATACAAAATCTGCAAAGCCTTTTTTGTATGCAGAAAATATCACACTCTGCATTAGTTGCAAAAGATGCTGATTTTGATCTTAACACAATTATAGTTGCTGTTCAAGCAGCAGCAGATCTAGCAACCTCATGGTCATCTCATTCAGAATTCACGTCCTATCATCAAAGTTTTGCTTAGTGTATTATTTATTTTCTGGTTTAAATTATTTTCCTCATGTGATACAAAAGGCTTGAAGCCTTCTTTAACTCACACTTCTATGCTAATTGAACTTATTTCTGGTTGTAAGAAGAGTTCGGAGCGAAGGAGGCCAACATCTTCGCTGCACTGGACCGGCTGCATGTGACAAAAAAATTGTTGTTCAAGCACACAACTTCTGTACTTTGTAAATCGTGACGTGTTCATATGATTTTTCTTACTGAAGGTATTAGTTCTTTTCCAAGCCTTTTTTGTCTAATCAACCTTGCTACTTCAAAGTTTTGTCAGCAAGAGATGTTCATGGTTTTATTTGATGTCTACTCTTACTAAAAGATCAACCACTTGCTGTTAGTATGAATGATCTCTCACTACTTTAAGTTTTTGTTATGGTGTTGTGTGCCGATTCATGATTTAAACATGCAAAATGTCTGGTTTGCATATTTGTGCCTATCCCTGTTACCAGTAGTGTATTTTTTACCGAAAGAAAGACAACAGTGCTTTGTTCCTTTAACTTTTGAACCGTGTCTAATTTCCTGTAAAAGAGAGTGAATTTGAGAGGGATAGACAACCTCAAGAGCTTTGAGCAGCTTTGAACATTCGAGTGTGCAACCTCCTCGCCGCTGCTGTTGCGTAGCTGGCAGCAGTGTATGGCTTCTGCCGAGATAAGTGCAGTTTACTCTAGGTTTGGTGATGGTGTTGAAAAAGACCTTAACTGGGTCAAGGAATTTACTAGCATTGTGGGATGATACACCAATTTTTTCTTTTTTCTGTGCTCACAGAGTAAGAATATGCCTGCAAGTTCTTTTCCCTAGGATGTAATTTGTTTTGCTGAGATAGATTAAGCATGGGTCGAGGTGGCTGCTGTGTGCCGGTTGCCCAATACTTGTTTGCTGTAATGCCTTACTCAGTGAGATTTCTTTTCTTGTTGCCTATATTCAGAGGTTCTGCTTGAAGATTCTCTAATCACTTTCTTTGATTTTTTTTGCTAAGATCTGCTTCCAGTTTACATCAATGTTACTAGACATAAAATGTACTATCTAGCATACTAGCACACGTGTAGATGATGCCTCCTTTTATCCTTGAATGTATGGCAAATGGTGTATTTTCCCCATTGTTATGTTTAACCAAAGTGATGTTCTGTTGTCATATTCAAACCTATATCTCTTTGTTTGCAGTATCTTGGAAGGGGGCATTATTTTGATACTTGCTTTACAGGAATTCACTTTCTTTGCTTGGAACTTGTGATTTATGGTTGATTTCAATTCCACCTCTGTAGATGCTTCTCAATTATAGGTGGAAAGCTTGGCATGGAGGCACATAGGATTGTTGATTTTGTTTTTGGATTGGCCCTTGAGAGGGAGACCGAAGCAAACTCCAGCAGGTTTCAGGTGTGCATCCTCTATTCCTGGTGTTTGTTTCCATAGTTGACCTTGGGAATTGTACATTTTGCTAAATATAGTTAGTTACTTAGTTTATTGGCAGTTGTGATAGTCAGAGCGCGTACAAGTTTGGTTTTACGTAGGTTAGTAGATGTCATTCAGTACTCAGTGAAAATTAGGCCTGAAGAAAGTGTGCCTCCCTATTTTGTGCACACAAATGCTTAACGTAGTGTGACCAGATTAAGTAAACTTATACAATAAGCTTCTTCATTGTTATGCTTGTGGAGACTAAACCATTGCTGTATTAAATCCATTATAGTCATCTTTAAAGGACTTGTGGTTGGTTGCCATTGTTGGGCAGTAATTTCTTGTCGAAGCATCGGTCCAAATTTATCATTGGTTTCACTGGTGTTACATGTAAGCGGGCTTACTAATTGTTCCATTGGTTTTGGTCCGGCGAGTTCTTCCCCATATACCTCTTTGACGCTTTTGCCTCCATATGTTTGAGCTGGTCTTTTTTCAAGGTTTATCATGTTTTCGTGGTGGTGTGCCTGGCTCACAATTTATAATTATCTGTCTTCTTCACCTAATGTCTGGCATAGCCTAAGTTGGTTAATAGTTTTGATCCAGCTTGTTAGGAGATAATGAAACAACAATTTTTATTTTCTCACGAGCAAGATTATGATGGTCAAACAAATGACTATTTTCCCCTTGCAGAGTTTCTACCATTTAATTGTGTTATTTTTTCCATAGAATATTTGCTAATAGTTATACTACCTTGTGATTATTATTTCTATGGATAAACAAATATATGATTGTTCATGTACGCATAGCTTGAGCAAAAGCACATAACTTGTCTTCTAGATTGGTAGCTAAAATTGAGATATTTATGCGCATTGTTGCTTGCTCTTGACAAGTTATGTGCTTTTGCTCAAGCTATCTATGCGCATTGTTGCTTGCTCTTGTGCTTTTGCTCAATATCTCAATTTTATGCTCAAATATATTTATGCTCAAATATATGATTGTTCATGTACGCATAGCTTGAGCAAAAGCACATAACTTGTCTTCTAACTTGCTAATGGCACCAAGGTATCTATCCCCTCTCATGCGCATTGTTGCTTGCTCTTGACCCATTTGATAATCTGGTATGCTTGCTCTCTGTTTTTTCCTAGCTCTTCCCAGTCTGTTTGTGATTTGCTTCTCACAGCTATTGTATATTTGGATAAATGTAGTGGAAACAATTCATTTGCACCATCACGGTTACAAGGTTGGGCTCTGACAATCGCTGGTGGTACCTCTCATGTCGGCAATGACAATCGCTGGTGGTTCCTACCATGTCGGAAATGACAATCGTTGGTGGTTCCCTTCAAATTAGTTCTGGCAGGTTGAGTGTGGAGAGCATGCTTGATGGGCACTTTCATGTGTGTATATCACCGTTGTCGTGGAGGGTTAGGTTTGTCATATTTTCAAGTATGCGTGGTGGCATATTTTTGTAGTAGCTTTCCATGGATGAATTCTACCAGTATTTCTCAAAATCAAGCCTTCATTATCGATGTTTAGTTTGCATATCTTACATACTAAGGCAGCTCAGTATTGTAATGCTATGGATTTAGCTTTTTTCTCTTTTCTTATCTCCATAGATGCTACAGATGGTCAAAATAACACTTTAGTACGGTTGATGCATGAGTGTTATCAGTTAATATCAGCACCTGTGAGGCACTTATTCAAGTCTGCTCTGATACTAAACAAAATTGTACTTCTGAACTGACATAGTTCCTTGTATACAAGATACATAG
This sequence comes from Elymus sibiricus, assembly GCA_039707655.1. NCBI lineage: Eukaryota > Viridiplantae > Streptophyta > Magnoliopsida > Poales > Poaceae > Elymus > Elymus sibiricus. The sequence continues at coordinate 38,853,905 of CM077665.1, read as the reverse complement.
AATTAAAAAACATAGCCTCAATCTTTTGAAGCATTATAGTGTCTTCTATTATTTTTTTGTTCACTTTTAAATAGTCATTTCCTATGTCAATACTATTAATCTGTTTCTTGGTTTATATCTTCTCTAACAAGCTCATTCTTTACTGTCCCATACACACTACATAATGGCAAGGACTTTCTAAACTCATTTGATCAAAACCACATGTGAATGTGTACATATGCAAGTTTGGCTAATTGGACAATGTCCAGGAAGCAAGGATTTAAAAAGGCGACATCTGTGTTTTTTGTTTTTGAAGGCAAATAAGGCACGATGTCAAGTACTATGCACAACCTTTCATAAGGTCAATCAATAGATACTTTCCTATTTTCCTATTGCCATCTGCCTGCATTATATAAATCCTTTGCTCACACCAAAAAAATCTTAAACAGGTCTAGATCAACGCACATGAGTATACTTAACCAAAAGCCAGCAGGACAAGGTTCTTTATATGATATAGCTAGCTATGTAGTTTTCTTTACAGACAAAGCACATTCTACAGAAGACAAACAAATATTATTGGGAGCTCGATGATGATATTGAAGGCATCTCTGCTCTTGGCAATGGCAGCCCACAAGGCACACCCACCATGAAAAGCAGCTTAGATGATGAAGTCATTGTTAGCGAAAATGGAATCACGGCTCGTCGGCATTCACCGGAGACAAGATAGTGTGGCGAGAGAATGAACACAGAAGTTTTGTTGGCGCACAAACGCCTCGCCGCACCAATGGCTTTTCTGTATTTTCACTCAAGCTTGAACTCGATCCTCTGGCTACAACACACAAGAGGGAGGGGGGACTTATACACTCGTGCACTGACGCACCACGTCGCGCTCCTCACGCACCCCACTCACACGATCTCCATGCCCCGCGCTCCATGGCTCGCGCATCCGTCGCACTCGTACGCGCACAACGAGGGCTTTGCCTGATGACCATCACCTCATAACCACAGCCTACATATGCCTGCTGCTTATATATTATGCTCATTGTAAATACTTTATTATCAACTTCTTAGAACAATATGTACTAGAAGTAAATTTCTTTCTGATTATGCTCATTGTAAACTTCTTAGTACGCTGTGTATCAGACTGGGTTTTCTTAGAGCACTATGTATCAGCACTCAAATTATGTTTGCTTATGGTATGCAATTATCAAGTCATGTAATTACTTCCTTCTGATGAATCATGATGCCATGTAATCAGATAAAATTATACCTATTAGACTGTCACATACACATGCTTACAATGCTCGGCTCTCCTATGCTATTTGCGCCATGGGCGCAACGGGTCATCTAGTTAATACAAATGTTAAGCACCACGGTGCCCAAGTCTGGCAATTGGATCGTACCTTTTCAATATGCATCAAATTTTTATTCTTCACGCAACACATGAGTGTGAACCATTGGACATAGCATATAGGTGGAACAGAGTATGGTGTTAGATATCAAAGGGGTAAAAAGTGAAGAAGATAGTCTCACATCAACTAGGCGTACCAACTAGCTATGGAGATGCTCATCGATAGATGTCAATGCAAGTAGTAGGGATTGCCATGGAAATGATGCACTAAAGCTATAAGTGTATGAAAGCTCAACTGAAGCTAAGTGGGTGTGCATCCAACTTGCTTGCTCATGAAGACCTTGGACATTTGAGGAAGCCCGTCATCGGAATATACAAGCCAAGTTTTTATGAAAAGGTAATTCCCACTAGCATATGTAAGTGACAACATAGGAGACTCTATATGAAGAACATAGTGGTTGGGGCCCACCATTGCGGGCCTCCTGTGAGGAAGTTGGGGCGGTGTCAGATAGGGACGCGCCCTTTCCACTTTCATGTTTGTATCACACGGTGTCACTCCATCACTTAATTTACATAAAATCGGTCCAGTTCAAAGCAAGTTTAGATACAGACAATTCAGTGAATGCTAACACTGTTTATGTTTCAGTATAACTGTAAGCTCTTGCCAAAGGTCTCGAAGTGGTGTCTGACTTACAATTATGAGAGAATTCCTTATTTGGCCCTTTCTTAAAATTTGATTCCTTATTTGGCCAATAAAAGTATTTTCTTCCTTATTTGATACTCAATGTAAAATGTGTTCCCTATTTGACACAACCGTCTATTTTGACCACTGTTGGTGTTAAGTGTAACATGAAAAGACCATTGTACCCCTGATGTTATACATTGCTAAAAAAATGGTTTGTTTCTTCAACATGACAGGCTCGCAACTGCCTTGCATACAGACAAATACTACTATACTGCAAATATAGACCGTTCCTGCTGCATGTACGTACGTATGTACGTACCGTCAGAGGAATTCTCTCTACAATTATTGTTTGGAGTGAAAAAAAGGTTGAAACTAACGACATATAAATTAATGCACAACAATAGAAATAAATTCTCATGAACAACACACTTAGATGCCAATTTGTAATCTATTCCCTCTGTTCCTAAATATTTGTCTTTTTAAAGATTCAACTATGGACTACATACGAAGCAAAATGAATGAATCTACACTCTAAAATATGTCTATATACATCCATATGTAGTTCATAGTGAAATCTCTAAAAAGACAAATATTTAGGAACGAAGGGAGTAGTACAGGATGATGGTCCTGTGCGAAACGGCAACAACAAGCTGAATTTGACGGTCCTGATGCTCTGCAACACTCTTTTCACAATCGAGTGCAGGCTCCAGGGCGGGATCATGCTCAACCGCAGCCGCCATTCGGCACATCCAGACCGTTTGCCTTGAACGCCACATTCCAATTTTATGATTCTCCAACATCTACTTTCACAAAAAGGGTGGTATTCGTAACCAAACAATGCTACTAAAAGAAACAACTTCCCCAAGCGATGTAGGAATTTGGTTCCTATTCAGCGTCAAAGTGGCGGACAAGATGTGGGATACGGGGGTTCACCGATTTTGTGTGAAAAAATCAAGCTGCGCCTGGAACAGAGCACAAAATCTAGTTTCCAGAATAGACAAAATCCTGGGTCAACTCAGATCGATCTCGTAAGCTGGAGAGGAAGAAGAAAACCCAATCACCTCAGTTTCTGAATCTCCATGGGTAAGCCATTATTTGCAAGACAGACTTCTGTTTCATTCAAACGAAGGACCTTATACTTCTTTATCATTGGCAAAATATGTTTTCCAAAGAAAATACTACTTCAAATCTTTATCTACGTATGCATATGATTTAGATACATCACGAGAAATGGAGAGATCAAAAGAAACCTGATTATGGTAATAGGACATATCAGACCAACTGATAAGCAGCATGGAGCAAAGATATCCCTGTTCAACTCTCCTTTTCAGCCTTGGAGGCAGCTCTTCCAGCATCCAAACCTCATCTCGCAATGATGTTATGAAGTAGCCCTCATCAAATATATCTCCGAACTCACTGTAAGCAAACAACAGAAAAGGACAAGACAAAGGCAGTCCTTAACTGAAATGTTAAGAATTGCAGTGACTGAAGAAAGAAATGTTGACCTAGGATCAGCCCAAAATAAAGTTTTATCCAACTCCGGCACGATAAGTGTGACATTCAAGTATCTTGCAACCATCACCATATATATTGCATATCTGATATAACCGTGAAACTTTCATTGTTCAGTTTTAGCATTTGAACAGAAGCAATGGCTCAGAGATATAGACAACGTTGTAGATTCATTGAGATTTGCACAAGCTGTACTTACAGCGGCATGCATTGGTTGAGACCGCCATTGTAGGACAACAATAGATAGCCATTATTCCTGAACATAGGATCGATAAGATGAAATGGCGGTACAAACTACAACAGGGTTAGAATTAGTATTCAACCGTCGAGCTATTGATATGAACTGTTCTCGTCAAATACAGAATTTTGAGAGAAATAGTACGTGCACATGGACATGGAATTTTTGGATTCTGCCATCGCATACAGAATATTTTTGGCCAGGGAGAGGTATAGAATTTTAACAAAAGAGAATGAGGAATAAAAAATCTCACCTGAGAAACTCATGAGCTTCTTCCAATTTGCCCAGGCAAAACTACTTCTGATGTCACACAAAACAGAGTAACTCGTCATCATTGTACAAAATAGGTGAAACCCTAAGGGTGCCCAGGTTGATGGCGCCCTTGCTGGCCACATCCACGTATCCTGAGGTCTGCTATGTAATTTGTGAGCATTCAACAACCTGAGAAAACTATCATCCCGTTCCATTTGCACAAAACAAAAAAAGAGGAACAGTAACATTGCAATTATCATTCTACAGGTAATTTAATTTCTCTCAGGGGTAACTGCATAGCTCCCCATGTGCATCAATTAGCAAAGCACAAATCTAATACGTACATACGCCGCTAGGCCATCGCACGTCCAACCACTTGCAGTCTTCCTCGTTCGGAAGCACCGAATCGAACAGCCCAATCAAATCAACACATCTCGAGATCGACAGAGGGGAGGAAGGGCGTACCCTGTCCTCAAGAAGAATAAGCTGCACGCCAACGGGGGCGGTGTCGACCTGGGTGACCTCGGCCAGCAGCGGTGACCTGCCGTGTGGCAACGTCGACGACGAGGATGCGCCGATGCGGGCGCCAGGGATGACCTCCTCCGGGCGCGGCTGCTCCCCCTCCTCGCCCCCAGGCACAACCTGACCGGTGGCACGGGCGGGCTAGCCCTCTTCTGCGGCGAGGGGACGTGGTGGCGCAGCCCCGAGGAGATATCTCCCCCGCGCGTGGAGCTCGTCGGACGACGTGGCTGAAGAGGCCGCCACCACGACCACCAAAAGCCTCCTGCGCCGGACACCGATCTGGTCGAGGATGATGCTTCTCCAGCGATCGCCGCATCTCACGCTGGCTATTTTCCTCGCGATGGCACCCCAGATCTGGCGCCGCTGAGGAGAGAAACGAGCAGAGGAGGAGGGCAGGAGGCGGTTGCATGCTCGTGTGGTGCAAGTTTGACGTGGAGCAGGCGAGAAGCTGGCCAATCATAAACGCGTAACCAAATTCACTGTTTTGACCCTTTCTTGTAAGTTCAGCCGGATCTGACCCCGGTCCGATTTTTTTTCCAGATCTGACCATTTTTCTACCGCCAGGCACGGCGGCGGTAGGGTTACAAAGGCTACCGCCAGGCTCCTCGGCGGTAGGATCCCGTTATGCCAGACGGCGCCGTCTGTCGTGCTGACGTGTATAAGTGATCTACCGCCACAAGCTCTGGCGGTAGGGTGTAAGATCCTACCACCGGAGACCTTGGCGGTAGGGTCTCCAGACCAGTAAAACGCTAAGGGTGGGGCTGGTGGGGCCAACAGCCACCCATTCACCCCCAACTCCTCCTCCTTCCCCGAGCTGAGCTCCTCTCCCCTCTCTCTCCCCCATTCTTGCCTCCATCAAATCCATCTCCATTGCTTGAGTTTTCTCCAGTGGATCGAGGCCAAATTCATCACTCAAGGTACCTCCCTCACCCTTTTCTTTTTGGTTGGTTGGAATCATCTCATTTGGTGGCATGCTTTACTTTTATGCAAACCCTAGTTTATGTCATTTGTGTTTGAAATCAATGGATTTGATGGATGATAGGGTTGTTTTTATGCTTTAGTATGACTAATCATCATGTTTGTAAAGCCGATCTATAGTTATTGTTAGGTTTAGGGTTAGCTTTAGGGTTAAGGTTAGTGTTAGGGTTAGGCATTGTCATTATTTAGTAGTTAGGGTTAATCAATGATATTGTGATATTATTGTTGTTGTTTCAATATAGTGTGTACATATTTTTGATCCATGAATTCGTACTAGTTACTTGGTTCATATTAATGTCTTTCCTATCCTCTTGACAAATTTTTCAATGCATTTAGATGGATAGGCTCGTTAATGTACACTGTTTGGACAAGGATACATTTATGAAAGGCAATCCCGATGAAGGGGAAGAATCCATTGTTTTTGATTCAAGCCCAACTTATGAGGAGGTGGTTGTGAAAGTTAGGAAGGTGCTAAATTGGATTGATCCAAATATTGATGTTAAACTCATTGGAAGGTATGATGTTGGAGCTGGGGTGAAATCTCGATTGAAGAGTATGCCTATCACCTCGGAATTGCATTGGAAGGTTTACAAGGATAAAGTATTTGAATCGCAAGACAAATCCCTTGAATTGTTTGCCACCAAGGTTGAGCCTCCTGTGCTGCAAATTGACTTGAACCGACATGCCTCCTCCCCAATACATGATGCGAGGGTGGAGGTGTATGTTCCCAATTCTTCTAGTCAACCACCAAATGAAGCTGAGATGAATGATGGAGCCATGGTAATTCCTGAGGAAGAGGTTCATGTTGATGCTGAAGCAGGCCATGTTGATGCTGAGGCCGGCCATGTTGATGCTGAGGCCGGCCATGTTGATGTTTATGAGGAAGCCAAAGATATTCATTATACTCCCATTGGAAACCTGGATGTGTTTGTGCACCAGCAAGACATGGATCGTAACCTCCCCTATAGCCGTATGTATGGGTATGACTCGGATGACAAGGGTCCGACGGAGGAATTGGACGAGGATGGATTCACTGCACAAGAAAATGAAATTTTCAAGAAGGTTACGGGCAAGGAAAGAGGCCCCCCATTGTTTCGTGATCTCACTCTTGCCGACAAGGCTGTTGTTGATGGTGGCATGAGATTGGGGTTGCTTGAACCAACACCGTGCCCAAAGGTCGGTGACCCTAAACCCAAGGATGAGGACGAGAATGCTCATTTGAAGAAAGGCATCAAGTTCAGTTGCTTGGAAGAGTTCAAGATATGGTTGAGTGACTATGCTATTAGGAACCATAGGCCGTTTGTTGTTGATCATTCCGACAAAAATCTGCGGTACATCATCAAATGTGACAAAGAAGGTTGCCCTTGGAAGGTTCGTGGAAGAAAAATTCAAGAAACTAGGCAATGGGTGCTGAAGAGTTGTCTGGCCACTCACACGTGCATACCGCCGGACAAAGCCGACCGAAGCAAGGGACACTGTCAACTCACGTCTGAAGTTTTAGAATACAAATTGTTGAATCATATATCCCATGATCCAACCGTGAAGGTGAAGTTTCTCATGAGTATGGTTTACAAACGATTCGGATACCCGGTCAACTATGGGAAGGTATGGAAGGCAAAGGCAAATGCAATCAGGATGTTGCATGGTGATTATGAGGCCGCATACAATATTCTCCCAAGGATGTTGGGAGCAATCACACATAGGAAACCTGGCATGTGTCATGCGGTGGAGGAAATAAACGGAGTGTTTCACCGTGCGTTCTGGAGTTTTGGGCAATGCATCGAGGCATTCAAGCATTGTCGTCCGGTGTTGTCTATCGATTGCACATTCTTGACTGGCAAATAAAAGGGCACTCTAATGGTGGCAATGGCTCACTCGTCCAATGATAACGTGTTGCCGGTTGCATTTGCTTTAGTTCCTTCCGAGCATGACGACAACTGGGAGTGGTTCATGAGGCATGTGAGAACCAAGGTGATTGGGAATAGGGAGGTATGCATCATATCGGACCGGCATCACGGGATTCTCAAGGCGATAGCCGTGTTTATTCCCGGCTTCCCAAAGCTTCACCACCGATGGTGCATGAGGCATTTCGTGGCAAACTTTTACCGGGCATGCAAGAGCAAAGAGTTTTGCAAAGACCTTACTCATTTGTGCACGGCATTCACCTTGGATGCATTCACAAGCCGCTATGATAAACTTTTGAAGGCATTGGAAAAGAACAAAAAGGGAAGAGCATTCCTGACTAGGCATTATGAGGACAAACATAAGTGGTCACGCGCTTATGATGACGGAGGTTGGAGATACGGCGACATGACCAGCAACATGGTGGAATGCTTTAACAATGTGCTTTTCCCGTGACTGCAATATTGAAATACACCTTCTTGAAGTTGAACGAGTATTTCCATAAGCATTCCACATCAACGGCTGGTTGGATAGCGGGAAAATGGACTATCCAGCTAAGGTTCATGATTGTCTGAAATTTCAAGCAGGCAAGTCTTCGCATCAACAAATCATTAGATTCAACGATAAAGAAATGATCTAGCAAGTCGACGAGCCAGGTGGCACAACACGAGATGGTGTCACCTATGGCGGTGTTGCTTATGAGGTGCACCTCAAGGACCGGTGGTGTCAATGTGAGAGGCCTCACAGGTACCACTGGCCGTGCTCGCATGTGATGATGGCTGCGAGGGCAAGGAACTTACCGGTGTCACATGGGATTACCATACGGTTGCATGAGTTCACGTTGGAAGCCACGAGGTTGACATGGGCGCCTCGGTTCCATCCTTTCCTTGACCAGTCACAGTGGCCTGAGTACGATGGCCCACATATCGTGCATGATCCTAAACTCATGGTACCTACAAAAGGAAGAAGAAGAAAGAAGAGGTTTAGGAGTGACATGGATGATCTAGCTGGATATACCGGCATGAAACAATTTGGCAGCGGTCATTTCATGGAGCCTCCCGACACCAACAACTGTGGTCAATGTGACAACCCATGACACAATAACAGGACATGCAACACTAGCATGAGTCAGACTGGTGGCCGTAGAGGTAGGACTAGTGTCGCGGAGGACGGACTACTGTTATAGGTAGTAGTGCACGAGGAACCACTAGGGGTCGTCGCGGAGGTCCTCATGGTGTTAGAGTTGCCGGGGGTAGTGCTCGTGCTTCCGGTGGTACTAAGAGACGAAGGGTTGATAGAGGGCGGCCCATTGATGTGCTTCTCAACCAGGACGGTTGATACAGTATAGATGGTAAATTTGTTTTTTCATGTTCTAAAGTCTTGCACTTGTTGTCATATTAATTGTGTTCACATAATAACATACTGATATATGTCACTAACACTATTGAAATGTATATAGGCATGGCTTCATCCGGTTCCATCCCGAGGCCGCCATGCGTTGACCGAGAGGACATGCCGAACAAGTGGAAGGAGGCAACCTTGGACAAGACGAAGGACAAATATTTGAAAACGCCGCCATGCTAGTGTGGAGACGTTTGCAAGGTGAAGGTTTCTACTGACCGGAAGAAGTCATGGACGGAAGGGAGGAGATTTTTTGTGTGTCCCAACTACGCACATGATCGTAGACGTCCGACTAACGCCTATGACCTTCCTCCGGTATGTAAAATATGTTCCGGTGAAAGTGTTTTCATTATGAACGTTTCAATTGTATTACGAACAGCAAAACATGTCTTCTATGCAGTCACCACCTCCTCTTTGCAAGTATTTCACGTGGATAGATGATGAAGTGCCAGAAGATGTTCAGAAGGACCAATATCAAGACTGTCTTCGGAGGCAGCGGCGTTTTGAAGAATCTTTGCAACGTGCCGAGTACGAGGAACATCTTGAGAAGGAGAAGAAGGAGCGAAAGAAGCGCGAGGCGGAGAGGGCACGCAAAGAGAAGGAGGCTCGTGACGAGGAGAGGGCATGAAAGCTTGCAAGGGCTCGCGGAGCTTACGAGGAGGATATGGCACGTTACAACAAGGGCAAGGGGCCCATGTTCCCTTAGGGATCTACCGATCAATCTATCTGATGTTGTTCGTTAAACTTGGATACTATGTCTGTCGAACAGTGTCTGTCGAACTGAGTCTGTCGAACCATGTCCCTGACTATCGTTGAACACTTTTGCTATGTCTATCTTCTGAGTAGATTGAAATACTTTATATCTGTACAGAGCAACCATATATATGAGCTCTCCTCAAAGATGAAAAGGGGGATCGTCAGAAAGGGGGAAAGGGCCCTACCGCCAGGGAATCCGATGGTAGGGTGTACAACCCTACCGCCAGGGTACCAGGCGGTAAGTTCCAGAGCTCCAGTTCTAAAAATATAATGGTAGGTTCTACAACCCTACCGCCAGCGGCCATGGCGGTAACCCTACCGTCAGGGTCCCAGGCGGTAAGTTCCAAAGCTCCCAGTTCTAAAAAAAATATGGTAGGGTCTAAAACCCTACCACTAGTGGTCATGGCGGTAAGTTGTTAAGCTCCCAGTTCCAAAAAAAATTACGGTAGGGTATGAAGCCCTACCGCCAGTGTCCAGTACCCTACCGCCAGGAACCTACTGCCAGCTTCTTCGGCGACAAGTGGTGCAACCCTACCGCCAGGGTCCACGGCGGTAGGGTACTTTTGTTTGCCAAAATTTAATTGTCCCCCTCTTTCTATGGCGCGAAACCAAACCTAAGGCAGACATGAAAAATATCGTGCACAAACGGTTGGAACAAGCCATTAACCGATAATAGTTAAAATAAAAAGGGTACAAGTCATAATCTGACATACAGCACGAAGTTCATCCGGAGTTCAAATAAAAAGGGTACAAGTCATAATAGTTCAAATGAAAAATGGTCGATGGCCTCATGCTAATGAACACTCATGATCCATCTACATCCTAAACAGACCACCTGCACGGCCATCTGTCCCTTGAGTTGCTAATCCGTGCGCGCCCCCAATGTATGCCCTATCTGCTCCATCAGTTGTGCCAGGATAGCAAGTGAAAGTGTGACAACGAGCAGTGTTGGATTCATCATCATAATCGTAAGCATCCGGTAGCTCTGTTAATATAGGGCTCCGATCTATCACCTTCAGAATATGGATCTTCACAACATGCAGAACTGTCGGCTTCTCAAGTTTCAGCTGACTATTAGGTGGTGAAATTGGCCCTTCGGAGTCAGATGTTGGATAATCCTGTCCTAGGTCAGGTTCTGGAAGCTCCACTTCATATAACTTGGGCACTTTGTTAGGATTTCTCATCCACGCTTCAACAACTAGGAAACAACGATTAGTGGGCTCAACCATCTTAACGAGATCACCACCGAGACTGCTAACAAGCTTACCAACAAACTCGACCTCCCATGCTTCTTGTGGCAGCCCATCAAAGCTCAACTGAGTCAAGAATTTCAAAGACGACTCCTCCCCACCCATGCCACGATGCCAACGAGTGAACTGGATCGTCTCTCCGCCGGCGGTTAGCTTACGGGAGTGGTAGATAAGCACTCGAGTGCAGTCCTCGCCCGACCGGAACCGTACAAGAAAATCTGCTGGAGGTGAACATACTACGACCATGACGTCGTTGCGGGAGACCCCGCATTGCGTCTCCAAAGCAGCAACCACCTGTGCAGGGGACACAGGAGGCTGGTATCCTTCCACTCTTCCCACCAGGGCACGACCGCACAACTTCTCCTCAACCCGGTACATCCCTGTAGTGCGCTGGAGCACATAGCGACCGAACTCAGGCCTCAGCTCCGGCTCGCCGCGCTGCCACCTCTCTGCAGGGAAGTACAAGCTCCCCTCCCTGTTCTCCGGCCTCCAGCTCTCTCGCTCGAACTGGTCCATCCAGAGCTAGTTGACGGCTGTGGCAGATCGATAGATAGGATGAAGTGAGTAGAAATGCACATGTAATATAGGGCAAGGCCCTCCCGCACGAACTTGAGGATACGACAAATAATTCATAATCTCTACTTAATATGAATTACAACACGTAGTTCTTGAGGAGTTCAACTGATGAAGGTACAATACAAGTCATAATAGTTCAAATGTCAACACGGAAGCAAATGGGTACATGTCATTGTAGTTCAAATGACAAAATGTTACATAGCATCATGCTAATAAACACCCGTTCGGATCGGCGTACGGTCCCGGGTTGCAACAAGTAACATCCGTTCTTTCTTTCACCCATGCCCAACGAGAAGCCTGCTCTGGTAGGGGCGAAAATGGTTGCCTAACTAACCAATCGATGACCTGGCCATGATTTTGCACTTTAAACTGAGCATGTTCTTCCCTTGTGGTACAGAATGCAATTTGCATCGCAAGATCACGTCTACAATCCTTTTCTGCCTTATTGAGCTTGGTTATCTCCCTCTCCTTTTTCTTAATAAAATTTTCCGCCTTCTTGCAGAAATAAAACTTTGAAAAGGCTTTCGAAGCCTCGTTCAACTCATCAACGGCTTTGACACACGCGTTCATCTTTTCCTCAATAAATTCGCGTTCACGCATCACCGCCGCCTCAGCGGAAGGCTCAACGTAGATGAACGGTGCCATCCTACATTCCGAGGATTGGCTAGTAAGGTCACAACAGACTTAATTATTTTGTTAAGCAACTAACCTCTATCATGACTACTAACCATAATGCTAAATGCAGTAAAAGTTAATGTGTCTCATTTATCAGATCCATGGACTTGACACAACAATATTATACACTAAAGCCAACAACAAAGCCATATGAGCAAAAAACTAGGGTTTGCAGATAAGTAAGCACATCAACTATGATACATGATTTCAACCAACCAAAACAAGGGGAGTGGGAGAGGCACCTTGGGTGAGGAAAATGCTCCGGATCCAATGGTTAAATCCCAAGAAATTGGAGGGGATCTATTGGGTGTTTTTGTGGGGGAGAGATAGGGGAGAGGGGGCTGAGCAACTAACCTCTTTTTTTTTGCCTCCCCCATTCATATTTTTTTATGGTGGGCTCATTTGGCCTCCTCCATTTTTATTTTATTTTTCGTCCGGAGTCTCATCCCGACTTGTGGGGGAATCATAGTCTCCATCATTCTTTACTCACTGGGACAATGCTCTAATAATGATGATCATCACACTTTGATTTACTTACAACTCAATATGAAGAACTGATAGGAAAACATGACTCTCTGGGTGTGTTTGGTTCAAGGGACAGTCTAGGATGGCTATGGGTATCCCCAACCAGCTGGATATGGATAGCAGTATTTTTGTTTGGTTGGGTGGGTATGGTTAGCCCATATTTTGTTTGGTTTGAAGGATACAATATAATTGTGGATAGCCAATTAAGTGTTTAGTTTTGCAAAGAAGTCAAGAATAGAAGGTGCTGCGTCAAGTTTGTACTCCCTGTCACCAAGAAATCTTCTGCAGCAGAATGACGAAAGGAGGAGAGGATTAGTGCACAAGAACTTGCAACAGAACAAACCCAACTAATCAGCACATCATGCGTCGGTACAGTACACAGCAGCATGCACACACACAGACGCCGCCCTCGTCAAGCTTTAGCCGCGCACGCTCGCCTTTGTCTACAACCGCTCTCTCCTCGAGCAATAGCAGCACTGCCTGCTCAAACCCCGGCCAGCGTCGCCGGCACTCGTCCTCCTCAAGCACGGGTCTACGCCGTCCGTGCCCGCCGGCCTAGAGAAGCGAACTCACCGGGTTCTCGCTACAGCCACCGTGCGCCAACCCTCAGTCAACACAACGCCGCCGTGTAGCTGCAGCCAATGCGCTTCCCTCGGGCGGCCGTCATCGTGCACGTTCAGGCCGCTGGAGGCATCGTCGGGAATTCGCTGCTCAAGGCCGTGCGCCGGCGGCCTCGTCGCTTGGGGCACAGAGAGAGTGAGATGCAGCGGAGAAAATGATTCGCGGGCTCGGTGGTTGCCCATATCCGTGAGAATCTCGCGTACGTGCGCAGCCGGATTTTGAACGAATATTCCAATAATCTGGCTGTCCGTATCCCTTCTTGCCCACGAACCAAACACCTGGTATCCCTTAAAAACCGGGCTATCCTTGTCCTCTCGGGGCTATCCCGGGAACCAAACGCATCCACTGTGAATGTCTCTGGCAGTGTACCAGGATGTGCAATCATCCAGCGTGACATGTATCAAAAACATGATGAACGGTGGCTTCGCCACAAATACTATGTCACCTCTATATGATCATGCAAAGCAATATGACGATGAACGAACTAGTCATGTGAAGTGACGATGGAATTTGCATGGCAATATATCTCGGAATGACTATGAAAATGCCATGATAGGTAGGTATGGTGGCTATTTTGAGTAAAATATAATGAGGCTTATGTGGAACATAGTGTATCATGTCACGCGGTTTGGATGCACCGGCGAAAGTTGCACCGATCCTCGAGGTGAGAATGGTCTATGCACGGTACCGAATAGGCTAGCAAATATGAAAAGGTGAAGATGCGTATGTCCACGGTGTCACATTAGTCATAAAGAACTCATATACTTATTGAAAAGTTCTATTAGTTTTATCACAAATCAAAGTACTCCTCGCACGCCCCGAGGGAGGAGGTTGGTAGGAGCGCCCCCGACTTGAAACAACACTAGGATTTCAACGAGGAATAGAAATTCGCACACATCATCACCATGCCTCTTTAATTTTTAGATGAATAATAGGAGTTATAATAGGTTAACTCCTCTTAATATCGACACTTCTAAGAATCAATAATTGTGGACTCACACCTTTTTCATATTACCACATTAATGTCATTAACACACAATTTCTCTATATGTGCTACATGATGGTTTTGATTATCATTCATTGAATATCTATTATTTTTGGACTAGTCTTATGACCCATGAAAATTATCATCACTATTTATTCAGCTCTCAAACAAATATAAGTGAAGAACGAGAGCATATTATTTCTATAAAATCTACACGCCACCATGCTAAAAAGATATAAATGAAGCACTAGAGCAACTGCCAAGCTCAAAAGATATAAGTGAAGCACATAGAGTATTCTAACAAATTATGATGAAGGTGTGTCTCTCTCAAATTGGTGTGTCCAGCAAATGATGATTGTGGCAAACTAAAAGTAAAAGCAAACAAAAGCAAACGACGCTCCAAGTAAAACACATATCATGTGACGAATAAAAATGTAGCTCCAAGTGACATACCGATGGACTGAGACGAAAGAGGGGATGCCTTCCGGGGCCTCCCCAAGCTTAGACGCTTGAGTCTTCCTTAGAATATTACTTGGGGTGCCTTGGGCATCCCCAAGCTTAGGCTCTTGCTACTCCTTATTCCGTGGTCCATCGCGATAACACGCAAAACTTCAAAACTCAATCACACAAAACTCAACAAAACTTCGTGAGATCCGTTAGTATCAGCAACATATCAAATAATTTTGGTACTGTATTCTAACTTTCCATGGCCTATACCCCCCGATACAATCCATAGCATAATCAAAACAAGCAAACTATGCATGCAAAAACAGAATCTGCCTAAAACAGAACAATCTGTAAAGATATGTTTGATAGCCATACTTCCGTAACTCAAAACATTCTGAAAAATTAGGACAACCTGAAGAATTTGTATACCAGTACTGTGTCAACATTTCAAATCATTATCACGCTCCAGTAAAAATGAAAATTCCTGTACTGGAGTCAAAAGTTTCTGTTTTTGCACTGTATCAATTGTACTCATCATACAAATCATCCCAAAGGCTTTACTTGGCACAAACACTAATTAAAACATAAAAACATAATCATTACAGAGGCAACAATCATGTTATCACAAAATAAAAGAAAGTAAAAAGTAAATTTAAGATATATATTGGGTTGCCTCCCAACAAGCGCTATTGATTTACGCCCCCAGCTAGGCATAATGCATAGTATCAAGTGTTGTCATATTTGACATCAAGCTCCTCAATAACACAACTATGATTAATAGGAACAATGGGAGGCTTGAAAATAGGGTCCTTTATCAAGTTCACAAAATTGAGGTGAACACTAATCATTTTAAGATCTTCGTTTTTAGAAGGAGGTGTATTAACACTACTAGGGAAAAGCCTAGCAGTAGCGCGGTTTTTAGGTCTATCAGTAGCGCGGGTACCCACGCTACTAATACGGCGCTACAGCTAACTTGTAGCAGTAGCGCGGTTTGACCCACGCTACTGCTATACATGGGTAGCAGTAGCGAGCTTCACCAGGACGCGCTCCTACTAATACGTGTAGCGCCCTACATTAAGCCGTGCTACTGCTAAGTGCGCACTGCTGCTAAGTTTAATCCCCTAGCTACTGCTAGTTTTATTAGTTTCTGATTTTGTTTCTCCTTATTTGTTTTGTATTTGTACAGGCTTTATACATCTAGCATATCATACACATACAAATGTAATCATAGCATACACATACAAATAATCTCATCAAATCATGTCATCATTATAATCATCATCCAACACAAAGTGGTCTCTCGTCATCATCTTGAAAATAGCGATACAAGTCTCGAATACTTGCAACTACATCGTCATCCATCTAAACAATGATATACACGAGAAGAGCTATCACTATGAGTGAGAGTGGAACTATGCAGTACACGAGGCGGTTATGAGTCCTCTCTCGCGCTAGCATGAACCTCAAGTAACTAGCTTCTGCTTCTTGTCTGCTTGTGAAGCCTTTATGGCTGGTGCCCGAGAACTCATCCACTTGCGCCTGACACTCGTGCCACTCGTCGTACACTCCAGGAACCTTCCCTATGTACACGACATAGCACTGCTTCTTCGCCATCAAGGATCTAGGTACCTGTTAGAGATGCATCTTCATAAAGAGAATGTACAATCATATGCAACAAAATATACTTGAGCAACATGAAAAGAAAGGGTTAGCAACTAGATGCAACATATAGTAAACATAAATAATCAACGCAGTTTCATCGTACAAAAACTAATTAACTAGAGGTACGCAGGTCATCGTACTCAACTAACAAAGTAGCGTTACGCAAGTTCGGCAGGGACCGTGGACATCACAAAGTTTCATCACTACAGAAAGTATACATGTTCAACCGACACATATCATCATCATCGGCATCGTAAATCACTAGAACTTCCATCCTTCCAGATCATCGAGGATGCACCCTAGCTTCTTGAACGACGTGAGGTCCTGAAGTTGCATGCCTATGCGAGTTCGGACGTGAGCTCGCGATATAGGGCCGTGGTGGAACATCCCCTTCTTTTATACGACTTCTTTCATGATGATCGTCGCAATGTCCCTCTGGATGCGAAAAAATTCATCTCTAAGTGTATAATCCGCTTCTCCTTGAGATTCTACCCACTTGCGGATATGATCATCATTTCTAGTTGTCATGCGAAGCTTTTGGTGATCCCTTCTGAACTCCACCATGAGATGGAGGAGGTAGAATCCGTCATTCCTACTTTGTTTCGGGACATGGATGCCGCAGAAGTTAGTTTTATGCGAGAAACCCGTCTTGCGGTTCCTTTGTTTCGTGATCTGCAGGTGGGCACCCCTCAAGCTGAAGCCTTGGAGAGCATCATCTAGAATATTCATTATGTGGGTGTAGTCCTTCTTCTCGTAGTTTCTGGTAGGGTCGAAATACATGGCGTGGGAGACTCGTGGGTAAAGAACGATAAGGATGGCGTGCCCGTTGCTGCGGGGAAAAGAACACCTCAAATTATTCTCCATATGGGAGACTCGTGGGTAAAGAATGATTGAAATGTACGAAAGGGTTGTCCGGCACTGACTTACTTTGGATGATAAGGCAGGAGGACAATTTCCTGGTCCTTATTCTGTACCATGAAGTTTTCGAGGTACTCCCTAGCAGTTTTACGCTCAGAGTCGCCGAGACTCTAGAAGGACTCGTGCATGTAGTATGCACCCGCCACACAGATTTGCGAGACATCTTCTCTCTACATGACGAAGCTCATATGTAGCGCAAAAAGGCAGACGATTGTAAAATCGAGCCGCCTTGTCAGAAACATCTCGAAGATATGGTCAAACCGCAGGAAGAACACCTCCGCGGGCCGTGTGTCGACGTAGCACCTCCCCTTAGGCACACAAGCCGCGTATGTCGGATATCCTGGATCCTTCGAGGCTAGTAGGCTTTTCTCAGTCGACAGCACATGGTCGTGCAGTCTCCTGAGATCCCCTGATATTCCCTCTAGCGGTTTCAGCGGTAGGATCGGCTCGCCCGTGAGATGGAACATGGCCGCACCTTTGACGGGTACACGCTCTTCAAAATCCGCCATCTGGCTGCTATGTGCTCTGGCTTGTTTGTAGGCAGCAGAGCCTTTCCCCGCCGGTCTCCTCCTCTCCTTTTTCTTGGGCTGACCTTCCAGACCCTTCCTTAACCCCTGCCCCAGTGTTGTCGGGCTAAGCACTGTACGACCCTCGGCTAGTTGAGCCTTTGTTGAGGCGGCATCTTTAGGCGTGTCCTGTGAGGATTGCATGAAGAGAGACTTCTTGCAATCAACCCTACTAGGACGTTCCTGCCCGGGCACATCATCCATCTCATCAGCATGCTGATAGCCTGAGTCGTCATATGGCTGACTCATCAATTCTAAGTCATCGTCATAGGCGCCTGTATTGAGGAACCGAAGAGGGTCCTCGTCCATCTCATCATCCATTCTTTGTTCTACGGGGGCGATTACATCAGCCACTATTGGACCCCCTTCCTCGCGTCGTCCGCCACTCTCACCCGGCACTACAGGCGCTGGTAAGTGCGTAGGCGGGGTGGTGGTGTTCATACCTGCTTGTTGATGTGTGGTTATTGGTGTGCTCTCGGCCGGCTCCAGACGAAGAAGATTCTTCGGCCATAGCAGCACCCAACCCTTGCAGTTTCCAAGCCGCGGCAGGGTCTCGTCGTCCTCTCCCCCTAGCCGTACTGGAGGAGGCAAATCCTCATGCCCCGATTTCACACTCGACAAGGTAACCCTGAAGTGCCCACCGGGCATCGGCTGGCCGTGGAACGTGAGTTCCAAGGGCTTCGTTATCACCGCCTTTCCCACGTCCACCTTCTGGCCTTTGATCAAGTAGAGTACGATGCACGGGGTTTCGTCGGCCTGCAAAGACATGTCTCGGCGTAAAACATCCGAAAGGCAACGAAAACGAAATATTCTACATATATGTTGGTGCGACATGTAATTACCGTGAGGGCGTCGAGCTCAGCCAAAGACGAAGGCCCGCCTAGCGTGCCAGAGACTGAGGACGGGCTGCTATGAGCGGGTCCGGGTGCGGGAGCAGGCGCGGTTGCGTGAGCAAGTGATGGTGCGGTTGTGTTGTTCACCGAGTTGCTCCCGACGAAGCTGGGCATGGGGAAATCATCTACCGTCTTGTCTGGATTTTCCTTCAACCAGTTGATGATAGCCGGGATCAAGTTAGTAGCTAAATCATTTCTGCAGGCATCTACAGCTGCAGCGACTGCCTGCTATAGCAACTCATTTTTCTCCTCGGCTGCTTTTTTCGCGTCCTCAGCTGCTTTTTCCTCTAATGCAAGCTTCACCTTCTCGTCGATGTCCGCCTGACTGAACTTCTTTTTCTGCTTGTTGGCCTCCGGGCCCTCGTTGTAAAAAAACCTTTCACGTGGCGCCATCTCCGGCGTCGTGCACACGTCCATATTGTGGCCGCTGGTCCAAAGGGAGTCCCTTAAGTTCGTTCAAGGCTCGGTTGAGAGGGGTGTCCCACTTGGGCCTCATCGACGAAGACTGGCTTTCGACTGCTAGCTTGTGTTGCTTGTCCTGCAGAAGGAACGTGAACCATTTACGAATGTGTAGTTGACTTGATCGGAAGCTAAATGTAAGGTGGTAAAAGAATAATTACCAGTATTCTAACCAATTTCCTCGTGATCTTGTCCGTGTAAAAAACCTTCTTTTCCTTGTCCCACTTGTAGTGGGCCCTGATGAAGTCACGCTCCAAGGGGTTGGTGCACTTCGCGAAGGGGTCTGGGAGACCCGCAGCTTCACGTTCCGCGTCCTCCTTATCCCATATGGGCCTTTTGCCAAGGTAGCCATGGCTTTCGAGGCGTTGGTTCCCCGTGTTCCTTTGCTGATGGCTCTTGAATTTCGCAGCCTTAGCATTGGTTGACTCGGTAGCGCAAGTATCCATGAACTTTTGGAACTCCTCTTCCGTAAGTGTCGGATTTTCCTCCAGAATCTTGGACAGGGGTTCCTCAGCCTCAATAGCTCGTTTCACCCTCCCTTTCCAGGAGGCCAAATCATTGCTGAACATGCCCAGGGTGTCGGGGATATACCCCGCAGTTATGACCCGGAATGGTTATGACCCGGTTGACAGTTATGACCCGGTTGACAGTTATGACCCGGTTGACAGTTATGACCCGGAATGGTTATGACCCGGCAGACAGTTATGACCCGGTTGACATTTATGACCCGATTGACAGTTATGACCCGGCAGAAAGTTATGACCCGACAGACAGTTAAAG
Source organism: Elymus sibiricus (assembly GCA_039707655.1). Classification (NCBI taxonomy): domain Eukaryota; kingdom Viridiplantae; phylum Streptophyta; class Magnoliopsida; order Poales; family Poaceae; genus Elymus; species Elymus sibiricus. Next base: position 38,833,972 of record CM077665.1, on the reverse strand, counting down.
TCCCGGAGATGAGTCCCGGAAGATGAGTCCCTGAAGATGAGTCCCGGAAGATGAGTCCCTGAAGATGAGTCGCGGGAGATGAGTCCCGGAAGATGAGTCCCTGGAGATGAGTCCCTGAAGATGAGTCCCTGGAGATGAGTCCCTGAAGATGAGTCTTGAAGATAAACCCGACTGTAAGCCGCCCGGGACTCAGAAGCCCACGAAGAGAAGCCCGTGATGGAGAGTCATGATAGTTTAAGTCATAATCCGACTTGGACACTACATGTAAACCGCCTCTTCAACTTATATAAGGAGGGGCAGGTCACCCCAAGAGGGTCAAGTTTTTAGACGTCTCAATAGACAGGTCTCAAGAGACAGGTCTCAATAGACAAGTAATTAGAGATAGAAAAATTAGAGACTCTCGGGATTAGAGGTAGCGATTCCGCACTCTTGTAACCGAGATCGTCATCATCATCAATATAGACACAAAGCAGGACGTAGGCTTTTACCTCCGTCAGGAGGGGCCGAACCTGGGTAAACCCGCGTCTCTCAATTCCGACCAACCCCTCTCAAGCCGCCACATATATAGTTGCGATGACCTCACACCTAAGTTCTCTCACGAGAACAACATGCCGTGACAAATCCACGACAGTTGGCGCCCACCTTGGGGCCGCACGGTGTTTTGTGTTCTTGGAGGGATCTCTTTCAGGGATTGTGAAGCTCGCGATCGGCCGATCTCAAATTTCAATTGGTTTGATCTTTCATCAAAGACGGCGGGTTGCCACCGCCGTATCAGAGCCCGCAGGCGTGTCAACAACATGGCACCGTCCGCGTGGTCGAAAGAAACACCGTCTCCGTCCCATAACGAGCAGTCGCAACAGCGATGAAATTAAAGTTATACAATACGCACCACTGCGTCCAAATGATCCGTTGAAACCGGACTGAAGCCACCTTTAGAAGCCAAGACGGAGAAAAAAATTCCGCTACAGTACTTCACACGCGGCGAGCCGCCGAAATTGCTATAGGCCTTATCCTCGTCTGTTGTTTTGATCAAGAAGGAAACTGAAACAATTGTCAAGGGGTCACGCGTACGCACCACAGCAGTTATGATCAAAATCAAAAAAGGAAAAAAGATCCATAGAGGCAAGCTATCAGCGCACGTCCTGCAGGCCTTAGTCTATATGGATGCAGTAAAACAAATTTGGAGGCCACGACCCGGAGAAGGATGTGGACGTGGACACGGACTCTGCTATCTCGCTGCCTGGCCTCGCCCTGCCTGCGTAGACAGCCTTCCGGGTCCGTACCTGCCGGCCTTTACGCGGCTCACATGTCGCGCTGAGCCGCCACGCCGGGGACGCGTAGAACCGCCAGCAGCCACCGTCGCCTTGTCACAAGTTCTGACTCTGCTTTGAGCCGCCACGGGTGAACCGGCCTCGCCGTCTTCACCGACGCCTCTGCCGGCCTGGTCGCCTCGCACTACCCCGCGCTGCATGCGCGCCGTCTCGAGCGGCCACCACAAATCGCCTCCGCTGTCACGCCGCGGTGAGCCGGCCTCGCGGCCTCGCCTCCACCTTCATCGACCAAAATGCCTCGGGGGCCGGCCTCTGTCAGTCCGTTACCTGTTTCAGACCGGACTTGAGCCGCCATTTCCGAGCTACCGTTCCGCCTCAGCTGCTGCGTGACTCGCCTCGTGGCCACGACCTTGCTTAGCTGTCTCCGCCGCCGGGTTGAGCCGGCCCTGCAGCGTCAAGCCGCCGATGCCTCCTCTGCCTCCACGGCCGCACCGTGTTAAGCCGGACTTGCCTTGTCCGCGAGTCGCCCGCGCCGGATCACCTCACCTCGCCTCGTTGCACGCGGATCCGCCTCGGTCACCTCCGCTGCCGTGGTCTTACGCTGGACTCGCTTCCACGGCAACAAGTCGCTCGCCTCGAGCCATCCCAGTCTTGTGACGCCGTCGCCTCAGCGGCTTCAAACTGCCCCAGTGTCCTTAAAACGCCACCGCGGCCAACTGCCTCCCCTCGCTAGCGTCACCAATGAGCCACCGATGTGGGCTGTTTCCGAGCCGCCGCCGCGGCCTTCACCTCTGCCATGGCTGCGCCTCACTCCGAGCTGAGCTCGACTCGCTGACGTGCGCGCGAGCCGGCCTCCGCTTCGGCCTCGCCTTCACCGGCTCCACGAGTCGCCGCGCTCGCCGCACTACGCCGCGGCCGGCTCATCCCCGCCCGCCGCCCCCACTTCCGCGCACCCAGCCCGCCGGGTCTGCTGCGCCCCCTGGCCTTGCCTCGAGCTGCTGCTGCGATGGCCTCCATAGCTCCGCGAGCCGCCGACCTCCGCCGCGTTAAGCCGCTGCTCCGGCCTCACCGTGCCTCCGCCAATGCTGTTGAGCCACCGCAGTAGGCCGACGCCTCCGACCGCCCTCACCTGGTCCAGGCCGGCTCCACCATCGCCCTCGCGCGCCCCTGCCACCGCTGACTCGCTGCGCACGCCAAGCTGGTCCGCTGCTGCTGCAACCCGCCGCTGGCTTCGCCGCAACCGCCGGCCGCAGCCGCCTCGCCTCCCTCCCCGCACAGCCGGGAGCGCCCGCCGCCCCGCCTGCGCCATGGTTGAGCCGCTATCGTGGGCCGGCGCCTCCGACCGCCCTCGCCTCGGCCCGCCGCGCCGCTGCTGCGCCGTGGCCGCCCTCTCGCCTCAGCCTCGACCCGCCGCTGTGCTGTGGTCATTACACCCATCGAAGGAGGGGAGTGGGAGGCCGGTTGGATGGATAAGAGGTGGGGGCCGGTTAGGGAAGTGCAAATTGAGCCGGCCAGAGAAGTGGGGTATCCGGTCTGTTCATTGGCTAAAAAATATACAGTGAAATACTACAGCAAGTCTCGGACATTTCGGTGAAAGCACACAGGGGTCATCTGTCATCCTAAATGTGTTATTTGCCCTTTTCTGTTTTCAATACATATTAAATCGTCAAAGAACAATTACTCTATTTCTTGCAATATTTTTGCGCAGGACAATTCTTCATTGCAAAGTGGCATTAAAACGTGGAGAAGGAGCGTGCACCAGCGTCATTCCCGCACGGGTGTTTGTCCGTGTCGCATTACTCAACGGACTCGCGCATCGGCTTCCGACGCCACGACTGCACCGGCTTACAATGTCGCGGCAGTCTCTCGCGACCGCACCGGCTTACAATGCCGCGGCCGTCTCTTGCGACCGCGCCGGCTCACAATGCCACGGCCGCCTCTCGCGACAGAACCGGCTTACAACGCCGCGGCCTTCTTCTGCAACCGCGCCGCCCCCGCGGCCCGGTCTACATCGACATACTGGTGCTGTGCTTGCTCGTTCAAGCCGCCCAACAGACGCTCATGAGTCGCCGCCCTGCGATCCAGTCTACATCGGCATGCTGGTGCTGTGCTTGCTCGTTCAAGCTGCCCAATGGACGCTCATGAGTCGCCGCCCTGCGATCCGTTCTATTCCAACAATTCTGAAGCAAGTCATGATATATTATCAGCCTTCTGCCTCCTCCGGATAGTTCAATGGATAGGCGTGCAAATCGTTGCCACTGCGTTTTGGTTAACTTCAACAAACAGCTGGGATGAACCGCTGGCCGGATTGCTGACAAAAATCATATGGGATCATTTATAACCCGTCGTCTCAACATTCCGCGGGTTCATGTTGCATTATCAACGCCAAGGACATACGATGAGTGTTTCGGAGATCATTAACTCGCCACACGCTTTTGGCTTCAATAAATTTCAGTTATCCGCCGTCAAACATATGTCGGCTTATGCCACAGTCAATTATAAAGACTCTCAAGCCGCCTTCTTCGAGTCGACTTAAGACTCAGGGGCTACAGACATGGATCGACACATTTTGGTCGTTTTCAACAAGAACCTTGGGTCATTGCGAGGAAGACAACCCGGTCCTGGGTGAACTACCTTTTTGCTCGAAGATTCAAAGTCGCCCAAGAGGACGAGCCGCCATGTTGCGACCGTTCAAACATGGGTGCCCGGATTTATTGGATCATCATATGGTCACTTGGGGGCTTTTAAACCCTCTTGGCCAGGCTTTATATGCCATGAATTACATACAAAGGAGTTGATCCTTAATCAGGCCACTTGGGGGCTTCCAACCCTATGGGTTTAGCTTACTTACCCTCTTGGCCAGGCTTTCCGCCATGTCCGAGTTAAACCTACCTGTTTGCAACTTGCTACTCCGCCATGTGACCCGCCGAACTCTTGACAGTTATTCTTGATAAGAGACCCTGAACTTTTCTAAGTTATTCTCGCACGAAGACACTGAACTTGTCAAGGTTTAAACGGCGGCTTTTGTCATGAGAGAGCCGGCTTACAGTGAGCGAGGACAAACCCGTCTTGTCTACCGTACCCCCTCCGCTATGTGGCATGTTGTACTCTTAGCAATGTCAATCTTTTAAAGACCCTGAACTTGCTAAGGTTTAAACAACGGATTTATGTCACGTGAGGCCCAGTTTACAAGTTTTCAGGCTTTCCGCCTAGTTTCTTCGGAAACAAAATGTTTTCATAAAAACAAGATTTATCTTGTCCTGCCGTGCCTTTAAAGCCGGCTTATAGGACGAGACATACATCATCATACATTGCATCATACATTGCATCGTCATATCATGCATCATATATGCATGGATATCCTGGTATATATTACAAGAACCGTTTGTCAAACCGGGTTACATATTCCAATCCTTAATAGCCAACATGGCTGGATTTTCATTATGGTTGTTATAACCAGTATTGAGTAATTGAGGTTTTCAAACCGGGTTATATTATTCAAATCTTAAATAGCCAATGTGGCTGGATTTTTATTATGGTTCTCATAACCTACATTGGATGATTGAGGTTTTCAAAGCCCCTTCAGAGTAATGGCTATTATTCCCTCATCCAAAAATACCAGCTCACGGCAGGGAGCATGGTTCAACATTGATATGCCAAGCATTTCAGCAATATCATCCATATAATGGATATGATTTATTCTGCAATGGAAAGAATAGTCCCAAGTCGCTGCGGGCATACGACCCGGCACTTGGGGGCTACAGTATTCAACTGTCTAAACAGATTATGAGGTCCAAATTGAAGACCCGGCCCATCACACACTGATGAGCCGGCCCTTGGGGGCTACACATGTGAAATACAAGACACTCAGTTTATATCTGGCGACTCAGATGACAACCCAGATTTCTCAACATTCAACACCGAGTTCAAAGTCCCATGTCGCTGCAAGCATGCACCAGGGCACTTGGGGGCTAATGAAAGTTGTTACATTGTCAACAGATCCCGGTTATCTCAAGGAGATGAGCCGACCTTTTTATCTTTTTCTAATTCCCAGCCCAGTATTGTCTTACTGAGCCGGCCCTTGGGGTCTACACATTGCTCCTCAAGTCTATATGATCAGATCTATAAAAAGTCCCTGCTCATTATTGCACAATGACCCGGCCCTTGGGGGCTACACTGGCTGAAGTATTATGAGCATAAGACATTTACATGTCCCAGGTTGCTGCAGGCAAGACAACCCGATACTTGGGGGCTACATATGTGGAACATTCAACTTATGACTGGTAACTCAGATAAACAATCCGGATTTCTCTAGGGTTGCAATATTGTGAAGCAAGTCTTAAGGCTATCACTACGTTTCCCCTCTTAAGACTTGGGGGCTACCACTACTAGAAAAAGGCTATTAGTGGCGCACCTGTTTTCCTTATTAGTGGCGCACTATGGGTGCGCCACTATTATCACGCCACTACTAATAAATAATAATGGCGCACCCCTGGTGCGCCACTGTTAATCTATATAACAGTGGCGCACCATCTGGTGCGCCATTACTATGCCCAGAAGTGCGCCACTGATATACCTCGAAGGGGCCATGTGTACTGGGTTACTAATGGCGCACTGTCATATGATGCGCCACTAATGTGTTAATCCATGTGCACCACTAAAATGCTATATGGTGCGCCACTAATGTGTTAATCCATGTGCGCCACTAAAGTGCTATATGGTGCGCCACTGTTATGAATATTAGGAAATTTTTTTTTTGCTTTTCTGATATTTGCACAGGTTACAAAATACATTACAGCACAGAATATAAACAGCACAACATATAAACAGCAGATTTATCGAATACAATAGAAGATTAGTCTCCGAATACAATTCATCATATTAGTCTCCGAATTCAAAATACCGAACAAAGTTAGAACATTACAAGTCTCGAGACCGCGAGTAGCGAGTTTGTCGTCACATTACAAAGTCGATATCATCTAAACTACCATCACATAGAAGAGAGCTGCGGTCACGATGAGCATCATCGCGATGAAACTGGTCTTCATCCGGTTCCTCCTCCGCTCCCTCCTCTCTCCCGCTAGATAGCGCGCGTATCTAGCTTCCGCCTCTACCCTAGTGGCGTACCCTTTGTAACTGTTCCCGCTGAAACGGTAAACCTATTTCCGACACTCCTCCCAGTCGTCGTAGACTCCGGGAACCTTACCCTTGTACACGACATACAACGGCATCTCTATGCAATAGACAAACAAAACGTTAGTAGCAATTCACAGATAATATATAAGCAATATATGAGTATGCAACAAAAGGATCGGAAGAGAAAAGCAACACATTAATAGCACGGTTCATGGTCCTACTAATAAATAGCATCGATTACATATAAGTTGAACGACTGTCCAAACTGAAGAGACATACAAGTTCATTAAAGTTTAATTACAACACGAGCTAATCGATATTTCAGAACTACATAACATCAATACTTTCGACTCGACTCAGGGACCGGAGCGTGGATGAAGCCGCCGTCTTTCGTGATGGTCATGAATGTGCGGTCGTTGTCAGCCTGCATTTGTAGCGTTGTTTCTATGTCACTGTTGGACGGTTGATAGTTGAGGTAGAACTGCCCCGAGGTACGAAGGACATCTTCATAGATGATTTTCGCTAACTCCGACTGGATGCGAAAGAATTCTTGTCTGATGTCCTCGTCCTGGATTGCCGACAAGCGTGCGGCCCATTCTTTGAGCTCATTTGGTAGCATACGCTGATGATGGTTCCGTACGATCGCCCGCATGTGATGGAGGGCGTAGTAGGCATCCTTCTGACTGCCAGGCGGCTGCTTGACGCAGGGGAACGTCGTTGTGTGGGTGAACACGTGCTTGCCGTACCTACAAATTGGCCTCCTGAAGGTGCCTCCAGATTTGGCGTAGCCGGGGAGAACATCATCAAGAACTTTCTTGATATTTGTGTAGTCTTTCTTCGACTGACGGTCCGAGTCGAAATACGTGGCCGTGGAATATTTCGGGCTTAAGAGGATGAGTGTGCAATGTGTGTCACTGCACAAAACACGGAATGTTAGAAAAAAAAAGAACGATCGAAATCTAAGAAATCATATGTTACGGGGCGGTGAGGGGATGACTTACTCGGAAAAGTAAGGCACGAGGAAGTTATCCTTATCCTGGTTCGCCAGGATGACGCCTTCGAGGTATGAACTCGCGACTTGCCGGTCCCCAGCGCTGCCCAAGATCTTGGCACGCATGTAGAAGGGGTCGACTATCACGATGTCCGGGGTCTTGTCTCTAATGATCCGCATCTCCATACTGAGCGAAAATAGCCGAATGAAGGTGTAGTGCAGCGGATAAAGGTTAAACATAGCGAAGATGTCATCAAACCGCAGGACGATCATACGCCCCATGGTGCTATCGACAAAGCCCTTGCCCTCTGGCACCTTGGCCACGAAAACCGGGTATGCCACATCATTCTCGGAGAGACGCCGCTTCTCCATAGTAAGAACACCGTCATGCAGACTCCGCATAGCAGGGGTTGCAGCGTTGAGCAGATTAGTCGGTAGCATCGGCCTACCCGCCACATGCACCCTCCTCGAGATATCCTTGGATATTGGTGGCCCGTCCTGAGCACGGATCGTACTCGGTGCCGGCTGGCTCGCACCCTTGCCACTTTTTCTTTTCCGTCCCTTCTCCTTCTTCTTCTGCTGTAATGGGATCGAGTTCTGCTCAGAGACCACCTTCTTGAGTGTGTTGGGGCTGATAATGTTTCGCACCTCGGCTGTTTGAGTCTCGGTGAAGGCGTCAGCTGGAGGCGTCTCCTGAGAACTGAACAGACGACGCCTGTTGCAATTGGGTTTCTCCACGGTACCAGCTAGATCGCGATCGTCTTTTGCAGGGTTGGGTTCTTGAGAAGGAGGCCCCGCCAAGAAGTCGTCACCGTACCCATGTTCGTTGAAGTACTCATCGACGTTGGAAAATGTATCGTCGTCGCCGTCCGGATCCTATGCCATATGCATGTCCGGATCAGCTGACGGCGGTAGCGTTGCGGCGGTCTTGCCATGGCTTGGCGACGGCACGACTGGCGGTGTTGTCTGTGGGGTGGTGTCCCCCGCCCCCAAACGAATCTGGCTCTTCGGCCAAAGCATGGACCAGTTTAAGCAGGCGCTGAGGGTCATCACATCATCTTCGTCGGCCCCATGGGGTCGATGCGGAGGTAACAAGTCGTCGCAGCCCCACAGCACCCGAACCAGTTGAACCCTATACACGGCGGGTGGCATCGGATTACCGTGGAACAAGCGGTTGCCCGGTTCAACGATTTTGGCCTTGGCGACATCGATCAACTCGCCGTTCACGAAGTGCAGGAGAGTGCATGGAACGTTGGCGGCGCCCTGCGAAAACATGTAGGGCGTCAGGGATGCCCAGTCAAAGGCAAGGAGATGAAGTCATCGGCCGAGGCTTAGTTACCGTGATGGCGTCGAGCTCGGCTAATGTCGAGGCACCGCCAACGGCGGGCGTGCAACTGACGGAGGGGCCGCTTGCTGCCGAGGTGCCGGCCGGCGTATTCTTCCCACTCCCGGGTGGATTAAGCTCCAATACTGGCGCCGGCCCCGGAGTCACCAACGCCGCCTCCGCCGGAGACACCAATGCCGGCGCGTTGTGCGAGTTGCTGCCCGTGAAGCTGGGAATCGGGGGCGGCCCCTGTTGGCCGCCCGCAATCCACCCCCGCAGCCCCTCAAGCAAGGTAGGCATAATGGCGGTGATCGTCGCTCCCAGTTGGTCTCGCACTTGCTCTTGGACTATCTCCGGAATCTGCGCCACTTGTGCCTTGAGTTCTTTAACCCCGCGCTCCTGGCTTTCCGAGCTGGTCTTTTTCTCCTTTCGCCCAGCCTTATAGTATTCCGACCATTTCATGGACAAGCCTTCGCCGGCCACACGACCAGCTGACGACGGCTTACTGAACTTATCCTTGTGTTTCATTACGTTCAACGCCCTATTTAAAGTGGTGTCCCAAGGGGCAGACGGGGAGCTCTGAGACCCCGCACTACTGCTTTCAGTTTCCTGCGGAAGGAACGTGAACCATTTAGAAATTTGGCTTCATTAATTAGAATGCAACCATATGGAGCTAATTACGCGGGGGTGTATTCCTTACCAGAACACGCTCAAGATCCTTCACCTTCGGATCCGTGGTAAGCTCCTTTGTTACCGGGTCCTCCTTGTACCGGGCCCGGACATAGTTCCTGGTCTGCTTTTCATGGTATTTATCGAAGAGGGGCGGTAGGCCTTGCGCGGCACGCTCCGCGTCCTCCTTGTCCCATTTAGGTTCCGCCACTCTGTAACCGCCGGGACCGAGTTTGTGGACCCCTAAGTTCAAGTCCCGCATATCTTTCCCCCACTGACTTGATTCCGCGGATGCGGTGCTCTCGCACTTGATCTTGAACTCCAGGTAGTCAGCTTCGCTGATCGAAGGATTTTTCTCCTTGATCTTCTCATAACTATCACCTCTTAGAATCATTCTCTTCACCGCGGCTCTCCAAGTAGCCAGGGCCGTGCTCATCTTCGTGAGGGCGGCACTGTTCACTTTATTCCCTGAGAGGCGTGTGTTTGCGAAGTCACCGGGGAACTTGTATTGTTCGTGCAGCTTCGTGAAGAGGAGGTTGCGCAAATTCCCTCGGTCACGATGCCTTAGGTTCTCGGTGTTGATCGAGACGGTGCTCCGGAGAATGCACCCGAGTTGTCCCGCGTACCCACCGACTAATTCTTTGGGCGTTGTTGGATGCCCAGTGGAGGACACTTCAGTAAATTCCTCCTTGACGGTGCCGAGCACGTTCGGGCGCCGGTCCTTCCGTTGCCTCTTCGGTTGGCTGCCATCTGTGCGTTCGCTGCCATCATCAGTGGTGGCATCCCCGGCGGCACCATCAGTGGTGTCATCCCCGACGCCACTAGGGGTTGTGTAGTCGGGATCGGTGTCTTCCGCGGCGTCCTCGTAGCGGTGAGGTTCTTCCTCCATCTCCTGGGACAGCCTCCAGAATGGCTTGCCCGAACCGCCGGCCTCATCGTTGTCGGCCATGTTCGCTCTAAATAGGAAAACTAGAAAAGGAAAAATAAAAGGCAGGTTTAGTCATGCTTTGTTAATTAGTCGGCCAATGTTTTCTAGAAGTATTTGACCATGGGCATGGACAGGTAGCTACTAGGAAAGGTAGAATTGCATAAAGGGGAGGTGGTGATTAAAACCACAAAAGTGGGGCAGTACAATGGAGGGACCCAATGGGGTAGCTACTAGGAAAGGTAGAATTGTATTCAGGATGTGTGCTGCAAGTGGCAGTGCATCCCACACTAGTCCCAGGCTGGGCAAATTTCCAATCATATACACTCAAAATAAGTGTCATGACAAGAAAAATAGTGTCCTAAAACTATTAACAGAGCACATGCACTTTCAAGATTTCATATGATTGCTAATAGCAGTTTAAATCACCAGTATTTGTTTTTTCATTGAAATAAATTCTAGGAAAAATTCGGCATGACCTTTGCTAATTTCTTGACCTAGGAGTGCCCGTTTTTCGCCGAAACGGAAATGAATCAACATTTCGGCAATAACGGGCACAAATCCCTGCACAGATTCATAAAAAGGTTTTGCATTGATACTGCATCATGCTGCTGCTGCTGCTGCCAAACACACACCACCAGCAGCAGCAAAGCAAGCAGCTGCACACCACCAGTACACACACCACACACACACCACCAGCAGCAAAGCAAGCAGCTGCAATCACACATAAAGTAGTAGCATAGCATAGCTGCAACTTACAGGAAAGGCAACAGCCGTATGTAGCTGCCTTAACACTAACACTTCACCTAGAGTGAACTGTGGAAGGAAGGCCCATGTAAGTAGATTTTCAAAACAAAGATAATGTCCGTGCCTCTAATTTCCTCTTGATGCACAGTAATTTAAAATCACACATGTACATATAGATGTCTAGCATGCACAATGCATAGTTTCATAGATACATCTTTTCAGCTGTGGTGTACACACATAAAAGGTCTAATATGTGCATCAAAACAGAGTTACTTTTTTTATTTCAGCTCCTTAATTATTCCAGTAACATGGCAGGTTTCTAGAAAAACAAGCATTATATGTGCCGGTGGAAACAGTTCATAGCAGCAGCCACATGTTCTGCTAATTAAATCACATCACATGACCATAGAAATGTAATTTCTGTCAGGTGCAAGGGCTTGAGTTTACATCTGCTATCCGGAAGAGAGGGGCTCCAGCGGTGGATAGGGTTGGTTGGTATTTTTGTCAGTTGCAGCTGAGATTCCTCGCGCACACAAGAAGCTGAACTGGCAGGATATGAAGACGTCCTCTTCGACGAGTCCTCTTGCAAGGAAAATCTCTGGTCACCAATGGAAAGGGAATGAAGATCAGAATTGGGCAGCAGATAAACAGTGTGCACATTATATAACTTTTTTCTTAAAAAGGATTCCACCTTCTGTAACTAGCAGAGTACTGATTTAGTAGAGTACTGATTTCACTCTTTATTTAAATCGATGTCTTATGATGATGCAATTCAGTCTAGTTTATAATTCTGCTAGTTTTGCCATGAGTATAATTCAGTCTAGTTGGTTCAGAGAAGTGACCAGAGACAACACCAGTGCAGCAGTGTCCCACATGCTGCTACATGTGTCCACAAAATTTGAAATGACAACTTTTTTACATTAAGTGTTTGACCGTCTTCAGTTTACACTCACTATTATCACCATACATTTAGTTTACTAAATGCTAGGCCAAACCAGAGTTGCAAGTCACCTACATGACACTTGAGCTCATGACTCTTGACAAACTCACTGGAGTCACCAACATGTCCAGAGCTTCAGATATTATAATCCCACATAAAGTGAAATTCAGTCTAATAGTCTGAGGGTGCACCATTATAGTAAGACTAACATAGGAAGTACACTAGGATTGCCCACAGCCATGGTTTAATTTTGTCGAGTTTTTCACTCCATGCACTATGCCAGCAATTTCATGGTCGAGTCCAAGCATCCAGAGAACTCGATTTTGCTAAAAGAAGAGATTGTTCTTAAACAACCCGTTCCATAACCTGCCTAATTAGCTTCAATCTATCTCAACTAATCAAAAGGCAAAGGGAGGAGTGCAGATGAGGGCGGGGCGCTGAGCTTACCTCTCGGCCTAGTGGAGCAGATAGAGGTAGACGAGACGAGCTTCTTCAGCTTCAGCAACCTCGCCGCCACGTTCTTGACTGCCTGCACCGCAAGCACACACTCAATTCAGTCGCCGGAATCAACCGGGTGAGATGAGACGAGAGGAGGGGGACGCTAGCCGGACCTGCGGGGAGAGGTGGGCGACGACGACGCCCTCAGAGATGAGGGGGAGGTGGTTGAGCGCGTCCAACTTGTCGCCGTCGAAGCGGGAGTGGAGGAGCGCCCGGATGGCGGCGTCGTTCGGGTAGCCGTACAGGTGCGCGTCCGGGGACGAGCCGGTGCGGCCGGGGGCGGTCGGGGGCGAGCAGGGGCGGTCGGGGGCGAGCAGGCGCGGTCGGGGGCGAGCCGGTGGAGGTCGGTGGAGGGCGGTGGAGGGGAGGGCGACGGCGGCGGCGGCGGTCGAGGGAGGGCAGTGCGCGGAGGGGAGGGGATCGAGAGCGGCGGCCGGGGAGGAGATGAGAGTGAGGGTAACATACGGGCGGTCGGGAGCAGGCCTATCGATACACCCATAGCGATGGCGCACCTCTGCTGGTGCGCCATAAATACCCATATAGCAATGGCGCACCAGGCAGAGGTGCGCCATTGCTATATGGATATTTATGGCGCACCAGACAGAGGTGCGCCATTGTTATTTTTTTTTTGATGTATTTTTTTTATGTATTTTTTTTGATGTATTTTCTTTTTGATGTATTTTCATTAGTGATACAGTGTCAATTTTTGATTTATTTTTATTACCAGCTCTACCTGAATAAGTTCCAAGCCATTTTACAATCAACATATATATATATTTGTATTTTTGTTGTGAGTATATTTTTTTCTCACATTGGCGAAAAAGGGACGATCTCAAACTTTGTTTTTTTATCCAACTGAAACTGGCTAGTTACACACATCAAAACCACATAGAACTTTAGTTAGAAAAAAAAACATAGATCTTACTTTCATTAAAAAAATTTGAGAAAAATGATACATAATATAATATGCCCATATACACACGCGGCCGACACGTCGTGATTCGATCTTAGCTATCTTTTCACAATCTTCTTGCCCTTCTTTCTCGCGGTTGAATAATTTAGCCCCGGAACCCCTTGACTTCTTCTCTTGAATGGACGTCCTTTAGGTAGGGTGGTCCTGCTTCTTCTTGTGGTGTGTGGTACTTCATCGTCGTCGTCATCTTCCATCTTCGGGTCGCCGTACTTGTCGAAGTCTTGCTCATTGGCGACTCCATCCATTCCGATGATGTTCCTTTTGCCTCTCCTCACGACAACACGACTGGGCTTTGACGGGTCGGTAATGAAGAAGCATTGATCCACTTGGCACGCCAGTACCCATGGCTCATTTTTCGCGGTGACGTTTGCGCCCGCGGTCTTGGATTTGGCTTCGGGTATAACCATGGTAGTGAAATACCGGTCTTCTTTTAGGACGCTCTTGGCCCATCTGACACGGAACATCGGGACCTTCTCTCCAGCGTAGCTCAGCTCCCAGATCTCCTCGATCCTTCCGTAGTATCTGTCCTTGTCGTTACCGGTGTAGGATTCCATCGTTACCCCGGAGTTCTGATAATCGCTCTTCATGTCCTTTTCCTCGGTGTAGAATGTGTAGCCGTTGATATCGTATGCCTCATAGGTCATCAGGTTGTGCTCGGCGCTCTGTGACAAGGCGAATATGAGTTTTTCTTCCGCGGAAGAATCCTCATGTAAAGGGTACGACAGAAGCTTGTCCTTGAACCAACGCGTGAAACATGAGTTGTGCTCTTTGAGTACATCTCCGTCCGTCCACTGTTGACCTCGGTCATTGTATGTCTTCTCAATAGAGGTTTTGTGCTCTACCACCCAAGGATCGACCACGTCAATGTGTTGCAGCGCGACTAGGTTTGCTCTTTCAAAGTCAGCGAGTCGACCCTTGAAGTCTACATGCATTTCGCAGCGACCCTCGCGGTGACCACATCCAGCGAGCCTGCCGAGGTGCCTGTTGACGGGCAGACCAACGGGGTTCTCGATGCCTAGATAATTCGTGCAGAAGGAGATGCACTCTTCGGTCAGAAAGCCCTTGGCTATGCTTCCATCTGGACGTGCCCTGTTGCGAACGTATCCTTTGATGACACCATTCATCCTTTCGAACGGCATCATGCTGTGCAGGAACGTCGGCCCGAGTTGGATGATATCCTCCACGATATGGACCAGCAGATGCACCATAACGTCAAAGAATGCGGGCGGGAAGTACATCTCAAGCTCGCATAGTATCACCACGATCTCTTCCTGTAGCCTTCTGAGTTGCCTCATGCCAACCGACTTCCGAGAGATGACGTCGAAAAAGTTGCATAGGCCAAATAGCGTTTCACGGACGTGCGCGTCCATGATCCCACGGATTGCAACTGGAAGTATCTGCGTCATCAGCACGTGACAGTCGTGAGACTTCATCCCGCTGAACTTCTGCTTCGCTGAGTCTAGGTATCTGCTTATCTTCCCCGCGTAACCGTAAGGAAGTTTTACTCCTACGAGGCAGGTGAAAAACTGCTCGATCTCCTTCGGACTTAGAGTGAAGCACGCGGGAGGGCAGTCATATTTGATCTTCTTGGCCTTTTTGCCTTTGCGACGACTTTCCGTGTCCTTCGCCTCATCATCATCATCATCGTCATCATCATCATCATTAGGGCGTTTTGCGTGAAGCTCCTCCCTGATGCCCATTGATTGCAAGTCTGCCCTTGCTTTCGGCCCATCTTTGGTCTTCTCTGGCATGTTGAGCAGGGTACCAAGCAGACTCTCGCACACGTTCTTCGTGATATGCATGACATCAAGGCTGTGAGGCACACGGAGGATCTTCCAGTACGGCAAGTCCCAGAAAACAGACCTCGTTTTCCATACCTTCAGCAGCGGCTCTGGCGCCTTTCGCTTCTTTCCCGGCGGTGGGCACTCTTTCCAATTTTTCAACAGCTCGTCTATTTCCTCGCCGCTCCTCGTACGTGGGGGTCTTCGGGGTTCGGTTTCACCATCGAACAGATCCTTGCGTTTTCTCCATGCGTCATCGTCGCGAAGCCACCTTCGATGTCCCATGAACACGGTTTTTGAAGACCCGGGGTCTCTATCTAGCTGGCGATACGTTGTGTCATCCATGCACCTGACGCATGCACAAAATCCGTGGACCACCTGCCCCGCGACATATCCGTAACCGAGATAGTCGTGCACCGTCGTGAGCAGTGCGGCTCTCATAGGGAAATATTCTTTCGCTGCGGCGTCCCATGTATTGATTGGCGTTTTCCACAGCGTGTCTAGCTCCTCTTTCAGCAGCCCCAGATACAGATTGATGTCGTTCCCTGGTTGTTTCGGCCCTTCAATTAGCATACTCATGTGAATGTACTTCCTCTTCATGCACATCCAGGGGGGAAGGTTGTACATCCACACAAACACAGGCCAGGTGCTATGTGTGCTTCTCTGGCTGCCAAACGGATTGACTCCATCGGTGCTCGCGCCCAGCATGATGTTCCTTGGATCGTCCCCAAATTCCGGGTGTTCGAAGTTCAACGCTTGCCACTGGCTCGCATCCTTAGGGTGACTCAGCATCTTGTCTTTTTTATTTATCTCCGGATCATTTCCGTCATCTTCTCGCTTCTTCTCCTTCCTATCCGCGTGCCAACGCAAGAGCTCTGCTAGCTTAGGGTCCGCGAAATACCGCTGCAGACGAGGAGTGATCGGAAAGTACCATACCACTTTTCGAGGAGCTTTCTTCCTCTTCTTGTATCGAGTGACGCCGCACACCAGACATATGGTAGACTCCGCGTGCTCGTCCCGATAAATGATGCAATCGTTCATGCACACATGGTATTTCACGTGCGGTAAATCCAGAGGACACACGATTTTCTTCGCCTCCTCGAAACTGGTCGGGCACTTGTTCCCCTTGGGAAGACGTTCGTGCCAGAATGACATGTTCTCGTCGAAGCATGCGTCGGTCATTTTGTGTTTTACCTTCATCTCCAGAGCCATGAGCGTTACTTTCAGGCGGGTATCCTCGGGCCTGCATCCTTCATACAATGGAGTAACCGCGTCTATCTCCAGTTGATCCAGCTTGGCTTTCTCTCGGGCGGCAGCTCTTGCGTTACCCGTCTGCTTGAGAAGCAGCTCTTGAATATGAGGATCCTGCACCCAGCCCATCGATGGTCCATCGTCGTCTGCTCCGGCATCTTCATCTTCATGATCATGCCCTTCGTCTTGATCTTCCTCATCATCATGTCCGGCATCTTCTACATGATGACTATGTCCTGCATCTACTTCGTGATCATGTCCTGGAGATTCTTCGTCTTCTCGCCCGCCCTCGCCGCTATTGTCTTGCTGCCCTTCCTTATTTCTTGCCCGGCCCCCATGGACGACTTCATAATCATCTTCATCACCTTGCCACCGATAGCCATCCATGAAACCACGCACGAGCAGGTGGTCCCGCACCTGTCTGGAATCCGGGTCGAAAAGGCCCGTCAGCTTGCATCTTCGACACGGACATCTTATCTCCGTCTCGTTCTTTTGAAGCATCTCGGCCTTCGCGGATCTCAAAAACCTAGCCACGATGCCTTCGGTCATCGTGCGGACCATGGTCGCCTGCGGGGTATAGAGCAAAATGATATTTTAGAACCAAAAGAAAAATTTGGCATGACCTTTCCTAAAAATAGGACCAAAGCGTAGTGCCCGATTTTCGCCGAAACGGAAATGAATCAACATTCCGGCAAAATATTGGCAACTCGCATTTCAAATACCTACAAACAAAAACATATGCAACACCTTGATCACATACAACATGTGCAAGCTCGCATAACAACACACGTGCGACCTCGCATTACAACACACGAGAGAGAGTGTGTTGGAGGGAGAAAAGAAAGTAGATCTAGAATTAAGAGAGCTTTCCCCTTACTTACCTATCAAGAAAAGTAGATTTAACAACTCAAATTGGGTGAATCAAGGGTGCAAATGAGGTGAGGAGGAGGAGTAACACGACTAGATCCAGATTTGGTGGGAGGTGGTAAGAGAGAGGGGGGGAAAGTGAGTGTGTGGTTGGTGGCTGCCCGAAGATATATAGTGCTCCCAGGTTACTAATGGCGCACCTTATTAAAATGCGCCACTAATAGGATGTATTACTAGTGGCGCACCAGAGAATCAGTGCGCCACTGGTATTTTTTTGGATTGGGACCAGCCCTCCCAAGGCTTACCAGTGGCGCACCAGAGCCAGGTGCGCCATTGCTACCAAAAATAGTAGTGGCGCACCTGGATCTGGTGCGCCACTGGTAAGCCTAGGGAGGGCTGGTCCCAATCCAAAAAAATACCAATGGCGCACTGCTTCCCTGGTGCGCCACTAGTAACTTCCCTATTAGTGGAGCACCTAAAGGTGGTGCGCCACTGCTATATAGCAGTGGCGCAGCACCTTTATAATGCGCCACTAATAGTGATATTAGGGATAGCCATTTTCCTAGTAGTGTACAGGTAATATGGATATAATCAAGTTTGAAGTATTGAAAGTTGACACAACATCAGACGAGTTTTTGATCAAGGCAGTGGACAATAAGGATTATTTCTTCTCCAAGGAGCCAGCGTCAGTATATTGATATGACAGAGTTTCAGAATTTTCAAGGGCTGGTTCTTTTACATATTCTTATTTCAGGAGCTTACCATGAATAAATTCAAGCTAACTTGGGGGCTAATGTTGGGGATATACCCCGCAGTTATGACCCGGAATGGTTATGACCCGGTTGACAGTTATGACCCGGTTGACAGTTATGACCCGGAATGGTTATGACCCGGCAGACAGTTATGACCCGGTTGACAGTTATGACCCGGTTGACAGTTATGACCCGGCAGACAGTTATGACCCGGCAGAAAGTTATGACCCGACAGACAGTTAAAGTCCCGGAGATGAGTCCCGGAAGATGAGTCCCTGAAGATGAGTCCCCGGAGATGAGTCCCGGAAGATGAGTCCCTGAAGATGAGTCCCGGGAGATGAGTCCCGGAAGATGAGTCCCTGGAGATGAGTCCCTGAAGATGAGTCCCTCGAGATGAGTCCCTGAAGATGAGTCTTGAAGATAAACCCGGCTGTAAGCCGCCGGCCGTAAGCCGCCCGGTTGTAAGCCGCCCGGGACTCAGAAGCCCACGAAGAGAAGCCCGTGATGGAGAGTCATGATAGGTTAAGTCATAATCCGACTTGGACTCTACATGTAAACCGCCCCTTCAACTTATATAAGGAGGGGCAGGTCACCCCAAGAGGGTCAAGTTTTTAGACGTCTCAATAGACAGGTCTCAAGAGATAGGTCTCAATAGACAAGTAATTAGAGATAGACAAATTAGAGACTCTCGGGATTAGAGGTAGCGATTCCGCACTTTTGTAACCGAGATCGTCATCATCATCAATATAGACACAAAGCAGGACGTAGGTTTTTACCTTCATCAGGAGGGGGCCGAACCTGGGTAAACCCGCGTCTCTCGATTCCGACCAACCCCTCTCAAGCCGCCACATAGTTGCGATGACCTCACACCTAAGTCCTCTCACGAGAACAACATGCCGTGTCAAATCCACGACACAGGGCGTGATTGTAAATCTTTTTCATCTTCTTATCATCCCACGGGTGTTCTATGGCGTCATCCCGGTCGGGGAACTTGAATCTCTTGTTCAGCTTCGTCAGGAGCAACTGCATCAAATGTTCTTTACCCCTTATGTCATCGTCGTTGATGCTCGCGCATTCCCATAGGATGCATCCGACTTGGTTCCCGTAGCACTTGCGAGGTTCTTCCGGCTCTAATGGCTCAAACTTGCCAGGGGCCATCTTTGTGATCACCAGTCGTCCGATGCCGAGTTTGTTAGGTTTTCGTATCCTCTGCTTCTTCTGCTTCTTCTTTTTGGTAGCGGCTTCGGCGCCGGTACCTTCCCCGCCGGTACCTTCCTGCCGGTGTCGGCGCTGCCACCGGTGCCGGCGCCGTCGGTGTCGATGTCGGCGTCAGTACCATCATCGAGGCCGTCCTGCATTCCTTGACTGTGCTTAGCAGACAAAAAGTCGAGGTACTGTTATTCACCCTCATAATCCATCTCATCTGCATCGTGGTCAGAAGGCCATGTTTCTTCGTTGTTTGACATGTTTCCTACGATTAAGTATCCTTGTTTAATTCTTAAACTATAATAAAAATGAGTAATGACATAAAAAAAGGTCTATGGTTTGCTGGAATGCCGTTTCCCAGCAAATCCCGGCGCTCGATATGCCTACTTTCTAGAACAAGTCATGCCAAAATTCACGGGAAATTTCGGCATGACCTTTGCTAAAAACTGGACATATCGAGCGCCTGAAATTCACCGGAACGGAAATGAATCAACATTCCGGCGAAACATAGGCCACTCGGATCATTTACCCTGCACATAACCATCATTTTCCTAACATCACATGTCCAAATCACATGTCCACATATCAGATGTCCACTTCAAATTTGCATATAACAGCAAGAAAAATACAGAACATGAAGAAAATGTAATAAGTCCTTTTTCTTCACAATCTGTCCTAGGGTTCATACTAATTAATTAGGGTTCATACTAATTAATTAGGCAGAGAGAGAGAAGGAGGGGCAGATGACTTACAAGGTGCTAGGGGAGACGTCAGCGGCGAGGTGGAGCTCGGGGGAGATGCCGGCGGCGAGGTGGAGCTCGGGGGAGACGGGTGCGGGTGGAGAAGCGGGCAGCGACGGTGGGCACGCGGCCAGCGACGGACGGAGGGTGGCGACGGAGGGCGCGGGCAGGGGCGACGACGGACGGAGGGCGGCGACGGAGGGCGACGGCGGCGTCGCGCGAAGGAGAGGGATCGAATGGGGAATGAGATGAAGGAGGAAGCCCGCGTGGGGGTTATGTCCAGATAGCAGTAGCGTGTTTTCTAAAAATGCGTTATAGCTACTTTAGCTATAGCGCGTTTTTAGAAAACGCGCTACTGCTCTCTTGACATAGCTATAGCGCGTTTTATGAAAACACGCTACTACTAATTGACATAGCTATAGCGCGTTTTATGAAAACGCGCCACTGCTAATTGTTTCTTCTATTTTCTTTTCCTTTTCCTTTTCTTCTTTTTTTTTCGAGAGCAGGAACGAAGGAAAGGTGATACAATGTATATAACGGTTAAGTGTGGATACAAAATAGGAACATATATATACATTACATCATTTGACCCATGCATAACGGTTAAGTGTGTACACAAAATAGGAACATATATATTACATCATTTGACCGATAACGGTTTCTCTATCAGCGTCGACGTTTTCATTTTTGAGTGAGCTTCCTTCCCTTCTTGTTCGTTGACGAATAATTGAGCCCCTCATTGTGACTTTTCCTTTTCCATGGACTACGATCTTTCTTAGGTAATGTAGTATTGATTCTTCTTTTGACGTATAATTCATCGTCATCATCATCTTCCCTCATCGGGTTGCCGTACCGGTCGTAGTCTTCCTCGTTGGCGACTCCATCCATTCCTATGATGTTCCTTTTGCCTCTCCTCACGACAACATGGCTGGGATTGCTCGAGTCGGTTATGAAGAAGCATTGTGTCTCGTGCTTAGCGTGTACCCATGGCTCGTTTTTTGCGATGGCGTTCACGGTAGCGCTCTTGGCATCGGGTATAGTCATGGTAGTGAAATACTGGTTTTCTCTTTTGACATTCTTAGCCTATCTGACACGGAAGATCGTCACGGTGTGCAGTCCAGAGTAGTCAAGCTCCCAGATCTCCTCGACCCCTCCGTAAAATCTCTCGGTTGTGCCGTTGTCGCTGCCGGTCATGCATTCCATCGTCACCCCTGAGTTCTGAAAATCATTGTTCATATCTTTGGCCTCCGTGTAGAACGTGTATCCGTTGATATCGTATGCCTGATAGGTCGCGAGGTTGGCCAAGGGGCCATGTGCTAAGGCGTATATGAGAAATCCGTCCTTAGAGCCCTCTTCCGGGGGATTAGCAAGAATATGCTCTTTCAACCAATGCAGGAAAGTGGAGTTGTGCTCTCTAGTAACTTCGGCGTCCGTCCTGCATAGCCCCCGGTCATGATACTTCTTTGTGATGGTTTCTTTGTGCAGTGTAACGAAAGGATCTACCTCGTCTAGGTGTTGCAGCACTACTAAGTTTGCTCTGTCAAAGTCGTTGCATCGATCCGAGTAGGCCACATGCAGTTCCCTACGACCGTTGGAGTGACCTTCTCCTTCGAGCCTCCCAAGGTGCTTCTTAACGGGCAAACCAACACCAGGCCGGTCTCTGCCATATAGATAATTCTCGCAGAAAGAAATGCACTCTTGCGTCAGATAGCCCTGGACGATGCTTCCATCCGTACGGGACATGTTACGAACAAATCCTTTGATGACCCCATTCATCCTCTCGAACGGCATCATGTTGTGTAGGAATGACGGCCCCAGGTCTATTATGTCGTCCACAATATGGACACACAGATGCACCATGACGTCAAAGAACGCGGGCGGGAAGTACATCTCAAGCTCATTTAGTATCACAACAATCTCTTCATGTAGCCTTCGGAGCTGCTTCACACTGATCGACTTTCGAGAGATGACGTCGAAAAAGTTGCAGAGACCAATAAGCGTCTCACGGACGTGCTTGTCCATTATCCCTCTAAGGGCAATAGGTAGTATATGCGTCATCATCACATGACAGTCATGGGACTTCATCGCGCTGAACCTTTTCTTCTTCGTGTCTAGAAATCTTCTTATCTTCCCACAGTAACCGGAACTAACTTTGATTCCGGTAAGGCACTTGAAGAATTGATCGATCTCAGCCGGACTTAAGGTGAAGCAAGAAGGGGGGCAATAATCCTCTTCCTTCACTTTTTTGCCCTTCTTCTCCCGCGCCTCCGTCTCCGTCTCTGTCTCCTCTGACTTTTTACGGGCAGGCATGTGTAGATCTGCCCTGATATTCAAATCTTGCAAGTCTCTTCTTGCCTTCCGCCCATCCTTGGTCTTATCCGGCATGTTCATCAGTGTCGCAAGCAAGCTCTCAAGGACATTCTTACAGATATGCATTTGATCAAGGCAATGTGGCGTGTTGAGTTTGTGCCAGTACTCCAAGTCCCAGAAAATAGACCTCGTCTTCCATACCTTTAGCAACGGCTCCGGCGCCTTTTTCATCGTCTTTCCCGTTACGGGGCACTGTTCCCAGTTTTTCAAGAGCTCATCGATTTCGGCGCCGCTCCGCTTACGTGGAGGTCCACGATGCTCAGTCTCACCATTGAATAGATCTCCACGGTCTCTCCACGGGTCGTCCTTCTCGAGCCATCTTCGATGCCCCATGTACACGATTTTCCCAGACCCACCATCTTTCGTTGACGTTAGCTGCTGAGATGTCATATCATCCATGCACCGCATGCATCCACAATATCCATGGCACACCTGGCCTGCAACATATCCGTAACCGAGATAGTCGTGCACCGTCGTGACCAGTGCGACTCTCATATAGAAATACTCGCCTTTGCTGGCGTCCCATGTCTTGGCCGGTGTTTTCCATAATGTGTCTAACTGCTCTTAAAGTAGCCCCAGATACAGATTAATATTATTTCCCGGTTGTTTCGGCCCTTGAATCAGCATGCTCATGTGTATGTACTTCGACTTCATGCACAACCAGGGGGGATGTTGTACATCCATACAAACACGAGCCATGTGCTATGGTTGGTGTTCTGGTTGCCAAACGGATTCATGCCATCGGTACATACGCCAAGCACGATGTTCCTTGCATCACATGCAAAATATCTATATTCGCCATTGAACGCTCTCCACTGGCTTCCATCCACGAGGTGTCTCAGCTTCGGATCATCTCCATCGTCGGGCTTTGTCCTCTCCGCATGCCAACGCATGAGCTTTGCTTCCTTGGGATCTACAAAATAACGTTGCAGACGGGGAGTGATCGGTAAGTACCATACAACTTTCTGGGGAGATTTCTTTCCGGCATTCTTATATGAAGAAGCATTGCACACCGGACAGCTAGTTTTTTCCGCGTGCTCCTTCCGATAAATTATGCAATCGTTGATGCATGCATGGTATCTAACGTGCGGCAGATCAAGAGGGCACACGATCTTCTTGGCCTCATCCACACTAGTAGGACATAGATTTCCTGCGGGAAGAACATCCTTTAGGTACTTGAGAAGCTCATCGAGGCTAGTGTCGTCCATTTGTTTTTAGCCTTCGTCTTCAGAAGTTCGAGCGTGAACCTCAAGCGGGTCACCTCGGGATCGCAACCATCATACAATGGAGTGTCCTAGTCTACCACCAGTTGCTGGAGCTTGGCCTTCTTTCTAGAAGCAGCTCTGTCAGTACTTGTCTCCTTGCGAAGCAGTTCTTGAACATGAGGGTCCCGCACGATTGAACTTTGTATCGACGAAGTGTGCGGCGTGGAGTCCACGTTTTCTCCGCCGCCATGTCCGGCCTCTTCTCCGCCGCCATGTCCGGCCTCTTCCCCACCGCCATGTCCGGCCCCTTCTCCGCCGCCATTATCAGTCATCTCTTTGCCTTGCCCTGTGTCGTCATTGCCTGCCCCGTAGGCGTCCTCCTCCTCATCATCATCATCTTCAATTATCCACCGAGTATAGCCATCCATGAAACCAGTCATGAGCAGGTGCGCCATCACACGACCATCCTCATAGGGGTCGAGCCAAACTCCTCCTTTGCATCTTCGACATGGACATATAATCTCTGTCCAGTTATTTTCATTCATGTCCTGCACCGCTGACCGCCACGACCTTTCCACCATCGTTCCACTGACCATCATGAACGCCTGCACGGTAATAATAAACAAATTGATTATAAAAATGCATGCATGCATCAGAGTCATACAAAAATTCGGCATGACCTTCCCTAAAAATAGGACATATAGAGTATGCCCGAAATTCTCCGAAACGGAAATAAATCGACATTTCGGCAAAACATAGGCAACTCAAGCACACATCGGTGGCAACTCATGCCACACACACAATTTCCATCATATCGCCCGATTATGTCATATCTCACACATACACATATTTCCATTCTTGCAAAAGCACAAATTTTTAATCACCTATCTTGAGATCGAGCACGGTGATGATGATTTCGATCGGTGTCTCCACACACCTAGGGAATGATCAAAAGTGGACAAAGCTAACTTCTTGACATGGCTAGATCTAGTTAGGGAGGTACATATATAGGTCACTTCACTAAATTCTAGATCTACCTAGCTAGTTTGGGAAGGAGATGAGTTCAACTACCTAGTGGAGGGGGAAGGAAAAAGAGAAAGGAGATGCATTAATGGAGGTGGTGTAGTTAGGTAGGAGCAATAAAGAGAGAGAGAGAGGGAGGTAGAAGAAGGAGAGTAATGGGGGGAGAAGTAGTGAGGAAGAAGCAAAGTGAGGGAGAGAGGAGGTGGGAGCTAGGGGAAAGTGAAGGAAGAGGATGGGGGAGGGGGGAGGGAGGAGGGAAAAGGTGGTGGGTGCGGTTTTAGCAGTAGCGCTGGGTAGTAAACAGCGCTGCTGCTAAAAAGCTGGCAGTAGCGCGCTTTTGGGAGAGGCGCTACTGCTAAGTGGGGCCCGCCATGTGGCCAGGTTCAAACTTAGCCGTAGCACCCTACCCAAAAAACGCGCTACTACTATTCTGTTAGCAGTAGCGTGGTTAGCCTGGACGCACTACTACTAAACCTAGCCTGGCGGCAACAGTGGGGCAATATTAGTAGTAGCGTGTTTTTTTGGTGCCGCTCTACTGCTAAGTAGTTAGCAGTAGCGCTTGTCCTGGACGCGCGCTACGGCTATATAGCAGTAGCGCCTCTTTTTATCCAGCGCTACTGCTAAGGTTCTGTGTATAAGTTTTTCCCTAGTAGTGTAATGCTCTTAGGAATGTATATGAACTTGAGATGTTTATCACGTGAGGTACTAGCATTAGTTTTAGGTGGTGTGAAAGCAGAACCTACTTTGTCAATGACCTCCTCCATTTTATCAATTCTACTAAAACCTTGTTCTACCCTCTTATCAATAATGGTGTCTTTTTTCTTTAAAGTTTTCAAAGTCATTCCTACGCGAGGCCCAAATTGAGTGATATGATTATGAAGTTTCTTATCCAACTCCTCAATTGGTTCGCTAGTGTCGTGGATTTGTCACGGCAAGATGTCCGGGTTAGCGGACTTGAGGTGTGAGGCCATCGTAGCTATGTGGCGGCTTGAGAGGGGTTGGTCGGAATCGAGAGACGCGAGTTTACCCAGGTTCGGCCCCTCTGATGGAGGTAAAAGCCTACGTCCTGCTTTGTGTCTATATTGATGAAGAGGGCGATCTCGATTATAAGGGTGTTGTCTTGCTACCTCTAATCTTGAGAGCCTCTAATCTGTCTATCTCTAATGACTTGAAGTTGTCTCTCTTGGGGCGCCTTACCCCTCCTTATAAAGGTTGAAGGGGCGGCTTACATGTAGAGTCCTACTATGAGTAGGATTAGGACTAGTCTCTCTTGAATCCTAATCCGGGTCTTGCTTCCTTTGTGAAGGAGTCTTTCCTTTCTCTCCTTGGGCCTTCTCTTGTGAGTCGCCCATCCAGGCCCGTCCATGAGCCGCCTCGTCCGGCTTGCACGCTGGGCCATGGGCCTGGTCGTCCTGTGACCCGGTAATAGAGGTGACACATGAACCGCCATACTAATGAGCCGGGTCACACCTTCTACCGGGTTACCAATAAATCGTCAAGTTCGGCCAGGGCTCCAGTGAGTCGCCAAGTTGCTGCCGGGTCACCGGTGAGTCGCCAAGTCCTGGCCGGGTCATACTTCCGGCCGGGTTACATCGCGGGGTATATCCCCGACATTAGCCCCCAGGTTAGCTTGAATTTATTCACGCTAAGCTCCTGAAATAAAAATAATAAATATGTTAGGTGACCGGCTCACTCCCCTGGCCGGCTTATTTCACTGAAGTGGATCCTCAAAAATCCGGGTTTCTTCTTCATATGACTGAGCCGTCTTCTCAATCGTCTTGCTTGTCAGTGTCCTTTGAAGTAAAATATTGGGAATACAACGCCCATATGCCATTGAGTCGGCCTCCAACACTCTTGGCGGGTCATCACCGCCGGGTCATAATCATTGATGATGCCGGGTCATGTATTGTTGGTGACTCCGGGTCAAATAGCTAGACTTCAGCTGACTTGATAAAAATATTGGGATGAAAATCCGTCTGATGTAGAGCCGGTCTTTTAATACTTCGGCTAAAATAAGAATCTGTTGAGCCGGTCTCACTCACAAGTGACATTTTGAAAATTCTCTTCAATTTTTTGATATATCCATATTACCTGTAGCCCCCAAGCTCCAAGTTAATCCATGATGACTTGGTGCTTTGCAATAATGTCTTTGATTGTGTAGCCCCCAAGTACCGGGTTGTCTTGCCTGCAGCAGCCTGGGACTTGTAACTGTCTTACACGTTATAAAGCTTCAGCTGGTGTAGCCCCCAAGGGCCGGGTCATCAATATGTGATGGGCCGGGTCTTAGGAAAATACAGAAAGGCCGGCTCATCTCCTTGAGACAACAGGGTCTTGTTGATAATGTAACGATTTGAAAACCAGCTTGCATTAGCCCCCAAGTGTCGGGTCGTCTGCCTGCGGCGACTCGGGACTTGCATACTTGATATAAACTGGACTTGAATAATGTAGCCCCCAAGTGCCGGGTTGCATGCCTGCGGCGACTCGGGACTATTCCTTTCCTTGCAGAATAAAATCTTATCCACTCTCCAGATGATGTTGCTGAAAGTCTTGCATATCAATGTTGAACCATGCTTCTTGCTGTAAGCCGGTATTTTTTGGGATGAAGGAATAATAGCCATTACTCTGAAGTGTCTTCGAAAACCTCAATCATCCAGTGCTTGGTTATGACAACCATAATGAAAATCCAGCCATGTTGTCTATTTGAGGCTTGAATAATATAACCCGGTTTGAAAACCGGTTCCTCCTATCTTGCTTATCTGTCTTATATTCTGCCCGTGATATCTTTTGTCACACTTAATGGCGGCTCAGATTAGGAGATAAGACCTGCAAACAACAAACAAGACAGAGTATGTTCTGCATTGTTGTGAGGGCGGCTTGAAAGAGCACAACCCGGAGATATTAAGTCTTTCATAGTCTTTCTCTAACCCGGCTTGGCAAAAACAGGGTGATGCGACGCGTGCTGCAACGCATGACGCTCTTACGCAATATAACCCGCCATTTGAACCTTAATCAACTGCTTAGGGTCTTCTTAGCAAGATAAGCGTTCGGCGGTTCACCTTATGAAAAGGGTCACCAAAAGAGGGGGTGAGTGCTTAACTCGCTGCACCCCACCTTTGGAAAGGGTTGTCAAAGAGGCGGAAAGTACTCAACTTGCTGCACCCCAATTTTGGTATTAGTTGTCAAAAGAGGGGGTGAGTAGCTAACTCGTCGGCACCCCAATTTTGGTATTAGTTGTCAAAAGAGGGGGTGAGTAGCTAACTCGTCGGCACCCCAATTTTGGTATTAGTTGTCAAAAGAGGGGGTGAGTAGCTAACTCGTCGGCACCCCAATTTTGGTTCAAAAGAGGGGGTGAGTCGCTGACTCGTCGGCACCCCAATTTTGGTATAAGTTGTCAAAAGAGGGGGTGAGTAGCTAACTCGTCGGCACCCCAATTTTGGTTCAAAAGAGGGGGTGAGTCGCTGACTCGTCGGCACCCCAATTTTGGTATAAGTTGTCAAAAGAGGGGGTGAGTAGCTAACTCGTCGGCACCCCAATTTTGGTTCACAAGAGGGGGTGAGTCGCTGACTCGTCGGCACCCCAATTTTGGTATAAGTTGTCAAAAGAGGGGGTGAGTCGCTGACTCGTCGGCACCCCAATTTTGACATTGTTGACGGAGTCAACTTCTGGGTTCAAGACCTGCCTTACAGTGGCTGAAAAGCCTGATCGAGAGGGTTGACGCTTAACCCGGTGGGTCAAAAACCCCCAAATGACTTTGTTAATGATATCAACTTGTGCACCGTCTTGTAAACCGCCGTCATTTAAGCCGCCGTATAATGATGCTATTTTTGCTGAAGAGCTGATCAAGAGGGTGTAAGCTAAACCCGGGCGGGTTAGAAGCCCCCAAGTGACCTTATGAAGATCCAATGAATCAGGGCGCCCATGTTTGAATGGTGCATCATGACTTGAGTCTTGTTCCTTGTCCCTCTTGGGTAATTTTTAACTTTCTGAAAACTCGAACTTGCGAGATATGAATTCCTTTTGAACCGGATGCTTGTGCCGGAAAATTTTCTGACAGCCTTTAAACTTTCACCAATGTGGCAATAGCCCCCGAGATCGGGTGATCCGGGGTTCTTGAGTTTGCTGAAACTAGCAATATTTGCTGAATCATGTCTGTAGCCCCCGAGTCTTAAGACGACTCGAAGAGGCGGCTTGAGATTCTCCATATTTGACCATGATATAAGCCGGCATAAGTTTGAACAGCGGAACGCTGGAATGTGTTGAAGCCGGAGGCAAAGTGGCGAGTTGATAATCTTCGCAACACTCATTGTATATCATTGGCGTTGATAACGCGATGCAAATCCACGGGAGGTTGAGGTCGACCGCGGCGGGTTATAAATGATCCCGTATGAGCTATCCATTGAGCCATCTGGTGGAGGCTGACAATATATTATGATCTGCTCCAGGGTTGTTGGAATAAACCGAACCGCAGGGCGGCGACTTGCACATGTCCGTTGGGCAGCTTGTGTGAGCAGACGGGGCTCTGAGTTGTTGATATATATGCAGGAGTCGGCCGGTAACCCGGCGCGGACAAGAAAGTCGGCCGCGGGCGTTGTAAACCGGTGCGGACCGGGGAGTCGGCCGCGGGCATTGTAAGCTGGCGCGGACAGGAGAGAATCAGCCGCGGGCGTTGTGAGCCGGCGCGGACGAGAGAGTTGGCCGCGTGTTGATATAGACCGGACTGCAGGGGCGACGGCTTACGCACGTCCGTTGAGCAATGAGTAGGTGCGGTCCCGGTGAGTTGATGTAGACAGGACCGCAAGGGCGGCGACTCATGAGAGTCCATTGGGCGGCTTGAACAAGCAAGTACAGCACCAGCATGTCAGTGTAGACCGGACCGCGGGGATGGCGACTTGCACGCGTCTGTTCGCGTGGCTCGTATAAGTGAGCACTGCAGCGGTATGTAGACCGGAACGCGGCGTTGTAAGCCAGTACAGAAACCCGGGGCGGCCGCGGCATTTGTTGACGTAGACCATACCGCGGGGACGGTGCGGTTGCAGGAGACGGCTGCGGCGTTTAAGCCAATGCAGTTGTGAGAGGCGGCCATGGCGTTGATGTAAATCCGACCGTATTAACGGCGGGTTGTATGCGTCACGTCCGGTAGCTCGTCATGGCACATATGTGAATGCGGCCTCTGATGAAGACGTATGAGGACTGGGCCGTACTCTGGCCATGAGTTAATCGACCTGCATACACAACAGCATAGCTCGAAGTAAAACCATTCGATGATATTTAATTACACGAAATAATAGTTAGAAAAATATCACCTGACTCCTTTTTTTTAATACCCTCATCTGACTGACCCCCAACTCCCTTCCTTCCCTTATCCTCCCACCTACCATACGACACGGGGTGAGGGGGAAAAGCGGCAGCAATGGCAGCTGGCTCAAATCGTGTCGCTAAGGCTGGAGCGGGGCCACTTGGCGAGGCAGGCGCGGCGGGAGCAGCGGCGCGAGGCGGCTCGTAAGCGCGGCAGGAACAGCAGCGCAGCACGAAGGTGAGGCGGCTTGAACCGGCCGAGACATGGCGGCTTGTGGGGCAGCGAAGGCGGCGGCTTGCCACGGCGGGTCAAGGTGCTGCGAGGTAATTCAAGGCGAGGCGGTGGCCGGGCCGGCCGGGGTGCTGCGCGGCAAGTGCGGCGGCTGTCGACGATGCGAGGCGATGCGGTGGCCGAGCCGGTCGGGGCGCTGCGCGGCAACTGCGGCGGCTTATGCAGCAGCTAGCACGCGTGCGTACGGGCGGACGCAGGTAGCAGGAGGCGACGTGAAGGCGGAGGTGCAGTGGTGACTTGGCGCGCCGGCGAGGCGGCTTAAAGCAGGGCACCCTGACGGGGCTACGGCAACACGGCGACAGCGCGGCAAGCGGGTCGAGGGAGGTAGTCGAGGACGGAGGCAGGGCCGGAGCAGGCTTGTTGGAGGTGTAGCGCCGGCGACTCAACTCGGCGGCGGGCTTGAAGCTTACGCCCCGCAAGTGGCAGCGCAGTTGCGGCTTCAAAGGCAGGCGTAACCCGGTACGACGGCTCGCGCGGAAGCCGTTGAGGCGACGATGGAAACCTCAGCGCTGTCAGAAAACGGTCCAGTGCGGCGGCTCAGCCACGGCGGAAGCGGAGCTCGAAGGTGGCGGCTCGTAGTCGTGGTAGTAAGGCGTAGTGGCAGCTTGGAGCGGAGCCAGCGATGGGTTCGACCGGTGTGATGCACGAGGCCAGGGTGGCTGGTGCAGCCTTGGAAGAGGCGTCGCTCAGCAGGGAGAGGCGCCGCGGCCGCTTAGGCAAGCAGCGGCTTGCAGCCGCAGAGACGGAAGCGGCAGGAGGCGGCTCAGAGGCAGGGCCGGGTCGGAACTGAAAACAGGTGACTCTGTCGAGGCCATATTCATCCGATTTGGAGACTGCGGTCCTGGAATCGATCCGAGTTTGAATTATAGACCTTTTCCTTTTCTTCGCGGAATGGATGTACCAGTTTAAAAAATCGACCAGGAAACAGAGGCGGTCAGACCCTTTTGTGGCATCACGTAGGCAGGCCCAATGCTTCATGGCTTCTTTCCTTTTTTAATACTCATGCTTTGGGGTACGTGACATACTAATTGGAGCTTTGTCATAACTAACGTACTAGTACTACTAGGAGTACTGTACGTGATGCTGCTTTTTCTCTGTGTACAGACTGCCATAACTGTAGTTTTGACTGATGTTGTAATGGCGACTCGGAGGATCAACGCAACGGAAATCTTGTCGGCAGTCTCAGCTTTTCACGGTGGAAACCCAA
The DNA here is from genome assembly GCA_039707655.1 of Elymus sibiricus. Taxonomy (NCBI): domain Eukaryota; kingdom Viridiplantae; phylum Streptophyta; class Magnoliopsida; order Poales; family Poaceae; genus Elymus; species Elymus sibiricus. The sequence goes on along the minus strand of CM077665.1, from coordinate 38,802,509 downwards.
AACCGATCCGGCTTAGAATTGATGAATCGCTAGTAGCTTCACATGGTAGATTCTAAAGGCTTGCTCGAAATCCATGCCATCTAAATAATTCCTTGACTGACGAACTCGGATTTGATGTACGTCCTTTCGAGCCGGCTCTTTCATCCGGTTAATCGCATGTTTCTCAAGATTTCATGAAGAGTTCCCTCCAAGAACACAACACCACCGTGCGCGTGCCCCACGGTGGGCGTCAACTGTCGTGGATTTGTCACGGCAAGATGTCCGGGTTAGCGGACTTGAGGTGTGAGGCCATCGCAACTATGTGGCGGCTTGAGAGGGGTTGGTCGGAATCGAGAGACGCGAGTTTACCCAGGTTCGGCCCCTCTGATGGAGGTAAAAGTCTACGTCCTTCTTTGTGTCTATATTGATGAAGAGGGCGATCTCGATTACAAGGGTGTTGTCTTGCTACCTCTAATCTTGAGAGCCTCTAATCTGTCTATCTCTAATGACTTGAAGTTGTCTCTCTTGGGGCGCCTTACCCCTCCTTATAAAGGTTGAAGGGGCGGCTTACATGTAGAGTCCTACTAGGAGTAGGATTAGGACTAGTCTCTCTTGAATCCTAATCCGGGTCTTGCTTCCTTTGTGAAGGAGTCTTTCCTTTCTCTCCTTGGGCCTTCTCTTGTGAGTCGCCCATCCAGGCCCGTCCATGAGCCGCCTCGTCCGGCTTGCACGCTGGGCCATGGGCCTGGTCGTCCTGTGACCCGGTAATAGAGGTGACACATGAACCGCCATACTAATGAGCCAGGTCACACCTTCTACCGGGTTACCAATAAATAGTCAAGTTCGGCCAGGGCTCCAGTGAGTCGCCAAGTTGCTGCCGGGTCACCGGTGAGTCGCCAAGTCCTGGCCGGGTCATACTTCCGGCCGGGTTACATCGCGGGGTATATCCCCGACAGCTAGTAATCATTTTTTATTTCAATAGAATCAAGCCTTTGCATAACATGTTCCAAGGTTAAATTGGTTTCATTAACGATAATGGGAGGTGTCCCAACAAGATTTTCAATTGCGTTATAAGCATCCAAGGTGTGACGCATCAAGAAGTTTCCACCGGTGATGGTGTCACACCAACATAAAAATTATGAAGCAAGGTAGTGGTGGATAACTTATTAGTTGCTTTATTTTGAGCATGGCAAATCCTATATCATGCATCTTTCAAGCTCCTTCCCTGTGTTTAAAGTTGACATCATCATTATTGGGAGTAATGCGAACAAAAGAAGAACTAGCCATGACTTAAAACAAGAAAACTAGTAACATGCAAAGATAAATATTTTTGTATTTTTGTTTTTTATGAAGAAAACTAAATATACCAGCAAATAAAAAGAAGAACAAGTGAATGAAAATTCGTGTGAAGTTACTTGATAGTTGGTGATGGTATTCCCCGGCAACGGCGCCAGAAATCCTTCCTGATACTTGTGATATGCGTTGGGTTTTCCGTGAAGAGGAACGGGTTATCGCAGCACAATGTGGGTAAGTATTTCCATCAGTTATGAAACCAAGGTGTATCGAACCAATAGGAATACTAATCCTCAACCGTCTTCAGCGGCTGCACACAAAAGAACAAACAACTTGCACCCAACGCGGGCAAGAGGGTTGTCAATCCCCTTGATCTCGTTATTTCCAAGCAAGTGAGATGTGTAGATAATTGTAGATAATTGTAAATTGAAAAATAAAATAAAACCAAATAAATGGCAGCAAGGTAATGATAGTGTTTGTAAATATATAAGTGAATAGACTAGGGGGCCGTAGAGTTCTCTAGTGGGATCTCTCATAGAAATAGCATATGGTGGGTACACCAATTACTGTTGGGCAATTGATAGAAAACCGGATAGTTATGTGATTTTCACGGCAATGATCATGTGTATATAGGCATCACGTCCATAAGAAAATAGGCTGACTCCTGCCTGCACCTACTGCTATTACTCCACCCATCGACCGCTATCCAGCATGCATCTAGAGTATTAAGTAAAACAGAATAATGCTTGAAGAATGATGACATGATGTAGACAAAGTAAACTCAATCGATATGAATAAACCCCATTGTTTTATCCTTAGTAGCAGCAACACAAAGACGCATCTTGTCCCCTTCTGTCACTGGGATATAGAAACTCGCCAGGTTGAACCTACTACAACGCACTACTCCCACCGAAGAAATATCAATCTAGTTGGCCAAACTACATCAATAGATTGGAGAGCATTATGAAGCTATGATGATCATGCACATAAGAATCATATAAGATTTTAGAGAAGACTCAAATATTTATCATGAATAATCTGAACAAACGCACCATACAAAGGGATTACATCGGAGAGATCAAGTCAAAGATGCGATGAACATTGTATTGAAGATCAAGAGAGAGAGAGAGATTGCCATCTAGGTACTACCTACGGACCCGTAGGTCTGTGGTGAACTACTCACACATCATGGTGAGGGCAGCAAGGTTGATGAAGAAGCCCTCCGTGATCGATCCCCCCTCCGGCAGGGAGCCGGAACGGAGCTCTAGATAGCTCCCGTCGGAACAGAGACTTGCGGCGGCGGAAAAAGTGTTTCGGGAGTGCCCTTAGGGTTTTTGCTATATATGGGAATTTATAGGCCAGAGAGGGGCGGCGCGCCCTGTTGGCTTGTGGGGCCCTCATGGCTCTCCTGGCCTCCCCCCGAAGCTTCCAGGTCTTCTTTTGGTCCAGAAAAAAACATCAAAAAGTTTCGTGGCAATTGGACTTCGTTTGGTACTGTAAACCTGAAAAGTCAAAAACACGCAGAAAACAGCAACTGGCACTGGGCACTGGGTCAATAGGTTAGTGCTCAAAAATATTAGAAATTGGTAAATAAATGCCCAAAAAGTATCCTAGAATGATAATATATCAACATGGAACAATAAAAAATTATAGATACATTGGAGACGTATCAGACCACAGCCCCGGCCGCCGCGCCGGCTCGTGGGATCCGGCGGGCCTCGGCCTCGCCCCTGCCCTGCCACGAGGAGTGCGCCTCGACCCCGTGCTGGTCGCCTCGTCCTCCAACGAGGAAGATTCCCCCGTGGTTCGCCGGTGACCGCCGGAGTGGAGCAAGGAGGCGCCGACGGCTTCTGATCCCGTCGACTGCATCGAGGAGGTCGTGGGGCTAGTGGGTGGTGCGGGGCGACTGTAGCCTTATCCCGTAACCGCCCTCCCTCACTCCCTCTTATGCGGTGGCGGAGTGGGCCGGCCAAAGGCCGTGGTGGCCCAGGCCTAGGCGCCCGGCTGGCCCCTCCAGGATTTGTTTTTCATTTTTTCTCTCTCTCTTTTTTAGTTAAATTTGGTACTAATTATTGTATTAGTGCAATGTTTGACTATATCTAGTACTGTTTAGTACCTAGTTGGACTACTTACATTCTAGTCCTGATTCTAGATTTATTCTAATTAGGACTTATGTAATTAGGTGTGCATATATTATGCAATGGCTTGATAATATAAATAAAGTACCGGATTTCATCTCGGAAGAGTGACATGTTCTATGTGTTTACCACATATCAAGTTCTCTTGAACATGTTTTTGCGATTGAGATCATCTTCTCTCGCATATCAAACTTGCAAATTTTTGAATATTTCTCCCTCGTTATATTTGGAATCACAAGGTAATGAGTTGGGATCTACTGCTCATTTGCATACTATCCTGTCTTACTGTGAGGTCTACACTTTGTCAATCTTAACAAGCGATTACCTTCAACATGTATTCCTTATATTTAAATTGCAACATACACAAAGTAATGGCCATGCAGCCTATTACTGTGAGATCTGAGTGATCTTCAATGTGTTATGTTCACACAATTGAGGTTGAGAATTTTTCAAGTTTTAACTTGAGTATCAAATTTTTGCATTCTTATTACAACCATGATGGTTTTTAATTTATGGCCCGTAAATTAATTATCTCTAGTTCCCCATATAGGCAAAGATGATTGCCAAAGAGTTTGAGGAGCTTGCCCTCAATGGCCACAAGTACCCTACATGGGCTATGGACATCAAGATCAGTCTTGCGTCCCATGGGATAGCGTGTGCAATACAGCCCCCGGACACTCCTCTCCCGGCTGGAGCCACGCCACTGACAGAACAGCGGAACTATGCTGCTTTATACATCATAAGGCACCATATTCATCCAGATCTCAAGTCTGAGTATTTACAGGAGGAATCTCCTAGTACTCTGTTTCTGGCCCTCAAAACAAGGTATGAACTGCAGAAGGCAGTAGTCCTGCCAGAAGCACTCCATGATTGGACTCATCTTCGCCTTGAGGATTTCAAGTCCATTGGTGAGTACAATCATGTTGTTCATAAGATATGTTCCAAACTGCGCTTTTGTGAGAAGGAACCTACTGAGGGGGAGAACATAGAGAGAACTTTGTCTACTATGCTCCCTTCAAATAGGATCCGCCAACAGCAATATTGTGCTCGTAACTAGACTGTCTATTCCGAGCTTATTCACATGTTACTTCAGGCTGAAAAGCATGATGAGTTACTCGCTTAGAATGGCTCTCTGCGCCCAGTTAGGGCACAACCTTTACATGAAGTTCATCTGCATGTCGCGAATAGACAAAAGTTTAATGGTACCTTTCGAGGTAAACATTCCAATTTCGAGCACAAGCACAAGCGCAATGGGAATAAAAAATTCAGAAATACAGGCAAGGGAAAAGGCACTGCAAAGCCCAGGTTTGATAAATCTAAGCTTTGCAACCAGTGTGGATGCTAGACGCATTCTACTGAAAAGTGCACAATGCCCAAGCATCTGGTTATGACGTACCAGCAATCTCAGGGACGCAAAGCACCTCAAAGGAAAAGGCTTGAAGCTAACTTCAGCCTTCATCCGCATAGCGCAAATGGAGCTGGTGATTTGCACGATGTTCCTCCTGGACCAAGCAACGCCATGATTCCTTATCCACTTGAGGACCCTGGTGAAACGAAGGACATGTCGCTTGAGTACACCTCAAACAATGTGTTTTGCGACTTCGACTAGTCCCTCAATCTCCTTAGTGATCTACTTAATTATGTCCATTTGTGATGATTGTGATAAGAACAAACGTTTGTTGTTGTCTTTATATTATATTGTATCAACACATTTGATATAATAAGATTGTATTCTATGTATTAACATAAGGTTTTCTTATTGAAAATTCTTTTGTTTTATATAGTTTTCTACGGGAACAATCCGATGTGTCGGGGATATTACCCCGTGGTATAACCTGGCCTGAAGTATGACCCGGCCGGGACTTGGCGGCTCATTGGTGACCCGACAGGCGGGTCAGATGAACAACAAGACCCAATGGTCCAGAAGGCGGCTCATGGGAGGGCCGACTCATGTTATGGTGGGCCGGTTCACAGAGAAGGCCCAAGATGAGGAAGGATTCCCTCATAAAGGAAACAAGACCCGGATTAGGATTCAAGAGAGACTAGTCCTAATCCTACTCCCAGTAGGACTTTACATGTAAAACCAACCCCTTCAACTTATATAAGGAGGGGTAAGGCGCCCCAAGAGAGAGGACTTCAAGTCATTAGAGATAGACATATTAGAGGCTCTCGAGATTAGAGGTAGCGATTCCGCACCCTTGTAATCGAGATCGTCATCATCATCAATATAGACACAAAGCAGGATGTAGGCTTTTACCTCCATCGGAGGGGCCGAACCTGGGTAAACTCGCGTCTCTCGATTCCGACCAACCCCTCTCAAGCAGCCACATGGTTGCGATGGCCTCACACCTAAGTTCTCTCACGAGGACATCTTGCCGTGACAAAACCACGACAGTTGGCGCCCACCGTGGGGCTCTGCACGGTGGTGTTATGTTCTTGGAGGGAATTCTTCAGGGACCGAGAAGTTCGCGATAGGTTGGATAAAGAAGAGCCGGCACGGGAGCATCATTAACTTCGAGTTCATCAATCAAGATTTCAATTGGTTCGAATATCATCGAGTGTCGTGCGCGTGGGCTGCTTTTTCCACATAGAAGCGGAGTCTCGACATCAACTTCAAGATCGGACCGGAAGCGGCCAGGAAGTTTTCAACTCTGAAAATAGATCGGTTAATGACCAGCGGCTGCATGTTGTCCCGATGAGATTTACAGCAACAAACAACAAAGTTAATGAACGGACGCAGCAGACCTGCTGTTGTTGTTCCGTCTACGACAAGGAGCTGACCGTAGAAGAATAAGTTGAATTGATCGTCTTGGAAACCAACACGGAGGAGAAGGGAAATATGCCATCAAGTGACCAACTATCGTAGACAGATCATCTTTCTTTCCCGAAGTTTCCCGAGCAATGGCGAGGCCGCTCGTACTCCGCTCGGCACCTTACCATCGGTCCAACCTCTCCACCATCTTGGCCTTGGACGCAAACCACTGGGACACCATGACAATACCGGCGGCCTCCAGTTGGTCCTGGGCCGATCTCAACAGCGAGCTCACCGTGTCCATCGCCGCCATGGTCGTCGCCGGCGGCTTGCCTCACACTCCGACAGACTACGAGAACCTCCACTGTATCTGCGCTGCCTCACGATCTGCCTTCGCGTGGGGCTACGCATCTCAGCCGTCGCTCGCCCGCGCTTGCGAGCCGCCCTGCTCCACGCCTGCAAGCCGCCGCGCCACGTCGCCATGCCTGCGCGCTGCCCCCGCGCTGGCTCTGCCTTTGTCACGCCCGCCGCGCTGCGCCGCAGCCAGCCTCACCGTACCTCGCGCATCCGGCCTCGCCCGCACTGGCTCTGCCTTTGACACGCCCCGGCCGCCTCCGCTCGCCCGCACCCGCGCCCTCGCCCGCCGGCTCTGCCTCCACGCTCCTCGTTTCCGCCTCCCGTCTCACCATGCTCCATGGCGTATCAGCGTTTGGAGAAGCAGGGGCGGAGCTGGCCGGTGTAGTGGTTATGCTGCTCGACCGCAAGGAGAGGAGGAGGCAGCTAAACGCGAGGCGGGCGGGGGGGTGGGGGGTCTGGCTAGGCGAGGTGGCCTCCCGGCGACGCCTGCGAGGTGGCCTCCCGGCGGCACGTGCGAGGTGGGGGAGCTCGGGTGTATACGTCTGCGATTGGAATCGAGCCAGGAGAGCCGGACTATATGAGAATAAACAAAGCATGGGTCAAGAGGCATATGCACTCAATTTGGCCAAAAAGACATATGATGAGCATCACAAAGATCATCAGGTCACTACATCGTCTCCAGTTTGGATAAATTCCATCGTTCGGCCGTCAAACTTATACTGGCTTATGCCACAGACAAATACGAAGACTCTCAAACCACATCCATGAGTCGACTTAAGACTCGGGGGCTACACAGTCATGACTAGACAGATTCAACCGGGTTCAAATATTCTAGAACCCCGGGTCATTGCAGGGAAGATAACCCGGTCCCGGGGGCTACTGCCTTATTGGCGGAAGATTTAAAGTCGCCCAAGAGGACGAGCCGCCATGATGCGACTATTCAAACATGGGTGCCCTACCTTATTGGCGGAAGATTTAAAGTCGCCCAAGAGGATGAGCCGCCATGATGCGACCGTTCAAACATGGGTGCCCTGCTTTATTGGCGAAAATTTAAAAGTTGCCCAAGAGAACGAGCCGCCATGATGTGCCGTTCAAACATGGGTGCCCTGATTTATTGGATCATCATATTATGATCAATAGTCAAGCTTTTCCATGATCATACGTCACTTAGGGGCTTCCAACTCAATGAGTTTAGCTTTCATACCCTCTTGACTGGCTTCCATGCCATATATGGGTTAAACCTGCCTGTTTGCAACTTGCTACTCCACCAGGTGACTCGTCGTACTCTTGACAGTCAATCTTTCAATAAGACCCTGAACTTGTCAAAGTTAAAACGGCGGCTTATGTCACGAGAGAGACAGCTTACAGAGAGCTAGGATAAACTCACTTGTCTGTTGTAGTCTCTCCGCTATGTGCCCCGTTCGTACTCTTAACAGTCAATCTTTTTTAAGACCCTGAACTAGTTAAGGTTAAAATGACGGATTTATTTCACGTGAGAGCCGGCTTACGGGATTAAAGGCATTCATGCCAAGCTTCTTTGAAGCAAAAACCTTGAGTTTTTTTTAATAAGAACAAGAGTTGATCTCTTTTGGTTGTGCCTTCAAGGCCGGCTTACAACAATTTGAGATATACATGTATATATTCTCTGTTAGTTGTTTTTATCAGATGCATACATCATCCTACATTGCATCATGCATCATACATGCATATCAAGCCGGTCATCAAACCGTGTTACATCGTAACCTCTGCAGGAACAAATAGATCTTTGATAGCCAAAATGGCTGGATCTTCATCATGGTTTATCATAACCAGTATTAAATGATATGGGTTTTTCAAGCCAGCAGGGAATAAATGACTATTCTCGAAGAGCCGCCCTATCACATATAATGACGGGTCATCTAATTGACCGGCTCTTGGATTTTTTTCAATTTGTGCTCTGTAGTAAACTACAATACTTATGGATTTCTCAAACATATATTTGCCGGGTTGCACCGCAACCACGAGCAGGGATTTTCATTTTAAGGACAAAGGCATTATTCCAGGATATTCGACAAAATACCGGGTTACAACCACAGTCAAGGAGTCATTAAAAAAATTATGATGGTTTATATTATTCTCACACAGTCCCAAGTCGCTGCAGGCATGGGGGCTACATCATATGATGTTTTTCTTTCCAAAAGGAGAAGGACATGTAAGTCATGAGTCGCTGCAGGCAAACGACCCGGCACTTGGGGGCTACACCACTCAGATCAAAAAATTTAACGTCCCAAGTCACTGCAGGCGTGCGACCCGGCACTTGGGGGCTACAGTATTCAGCTGTTTAAAACAGATTATAAGGTCCAAATTGAAGACTCGGCCCATCACATACTGATGAGCCAGCCCTTGGGGGCTACACATGTGAAATACAAGACACTCAGTCTATATCTGGTGACTCAGATGACAATCCGGATTTCTCAACATTCAACACCAAGTTCAAAGTCCCAGGTTGTTGCAGGCAAGACAACCCGACACTTGGGGGCTACACAGTCAAAGATATTATTGCAAATCACCAAGTCATCATAAGCTGATAAACTTGGAGCTTGGGGGCTACAGGTAATATGGATATATCAAAAAATACAAGAGCACTTTGAAGATGTCAGTTGTGAGCAAGACCGCCTTAGCACTATCAAAAATCATGACCCGGCATTGTAAAAAAACATGACCCGGTAGATTCTATATAAGCAACCGGGCTTCATAAGTTGAAAGTGGTTTAACAATGGACGATTTTCTATTCCCAATCAAAGCAATGGAAAGCCGGCTCAACTTCGATTGGTTTTCTTATCTCCAATATTTTCATCGAAGCCAAAGCAATGGAAGTCGGCTTAAAATCATGTGGATTTCTCATTCCCAAAAGTATCTTTAGGCCAAAGCATTGGAGGTTGACTCAACGACATATGGGTGTTTTATTCCCAATATTCTGCAAAGGACACAGACCTGCAAGATGTTTGTGAAGACGGCTCGTTAATATGAAGAAGAAACCCGGATATTTCAGGAGCTGCTTCATTGAGCCGGCCGGTGGAGCAAGCCGGTCCCTTAACATATTTGTTATTCTTATTTCATGACCGTACCATGAATAAATTCAAGCTAACGTGGGGGCTAATGTCGGGGATATTACCCCTCGGTATAACCCGGCCTGAAGTATGACCCGGTCGGGACTTGGCGGCTCATTGGTGACCCGGCAGGCGGGTCAGACGAACGACAAGACCCAACGGCCCAGAAGGCGGCTCATGGGAGGGCCGACTCATGTTATGGTGGGCCGGTTCACAGAGAAGGCCCAAGATGAGGAAGGATTCCCTCATAAAGGAAACAAGACCCGGATTAGGATTCAAGAGAGACTAGTCCTAATCCTACTCCCAGTAGGACTCTACATGTAAAACCTACCCCTTCAACCTATATAAGGAGGGGTAAGTTGCACCAAGAGGGAGGACTTCAAGTCATTAGAGATAGACAGATTAGAGGCTCTCGAGATTAGAGGTAGCGATTCTGCACCCTTGTAATCGAGATCGTCATCATCATCAATATAGACACAAAGCAGGACGTAGGCTTTTACCTCCATCGGAGGGGCCAAACCTGGGTAAACTCGCGTCTCTCTATTCCGACCAACCCCTCTCAAGCCGCCACATAGTTGCGATGGCCTCACACCTAAGTTATCTCACGAGGACATTTTGCCGTGACAAAACCACGACACAATGGAAGAGGAATTATGCCTTGTGGACAGTGGTACCACAAACTCCATACTGAGGGAGATGAAATATTTCCAAACTCTGAAAAAGATGAATGGAGATATTCTAACTATTGTTGCACGTGATACAGTGATTGTTGGTACTAGACGTGCCATATTAACCCTCCCAAGTGGTACACAAGTGACGATTGAGGATATTTTATTGTATCCCGACTCATCATGTACCCTGATCAGTTATCGAGATATCCGTAAGAATGGTTTTCATATTGAAACCCATGAAGACAACAAAGAGGAGTATCTACTCTTTACTAAATATCAAGGATGTGGCAAAAAGGTACATGAGAAAATTCCTTCTCTATCATCTGGTTTGTACTACACGTACATCAAACCCGTGAAACATGTTGCATACAAAGTAATTTTTCAGAATGCTAACGCATTCCAAACCTGGCATGATCGCCTAGGCCATCCCGGAATAGGGATGATGAGAAAAATTACTAGCAATTCCATTGGTCATAATTTGCTTGAGTCAAAATTTCCTCAATCTTCTGATTTTGTGTGCACATCTTGTGCCACGAGAAAGCTAATTTTGAGGCCCTCGCACCTCAAAATACAAGCGGAACCACTTCGGTTCCTTGAACGTATTCAAGGAGACATTTGTGGTCCCATTCAGCCATTATCTGGACCTTTCACGTATTTCATGGTTCTGATTGACGCTTCTACATGATGGTCATGTGCGTGTCTTCTATCCACACGGAACCATGCATTTGCCAAGATAATGAGGCAAGTCATTAAGTTGCAAGCCCATTATCCTAAAAGTCGAATTAAGTCAATTAGAATGGACAACGCTGCAGAATTCTACTCACGTGCTTTCAGTGATTATTGCATGGCTTTGGGGATTGAAGTTCAACACCTTTGTTGCAAGACCTTTGTTGACGAATTGCAACTTACCAACCTCTTGTTGGGGTCACGCTGTTTTACACGCCGCTGACTTGGTACAATTGAGGCCAACTACATATCATAGTTCTTACCCTCTGGAATTGGTACATGGAAATCCTCCAAGCATTTGCCATCTGCGTAAGTTTGGATGTGCTGCATACATCCCGATCTCACTACCACAGCGGACATCTATGGGCCCACACGGAAAGTTGGGGATCTATGTGGGGTACAAATCACCGTTGATTATCAAGTACCTGGAACCCCTAACTGGGGATCTGTTCACAGCCCGTCATGCTGATTGCATATTTAATGAGGAAAAAATTCCGGCATTAGGGGGATATTTCAAGTACTAGAAAGAATGCCCGGAAATTGATTGGAATGCTCATGCTATTTCATCCTCTGATCCACGTACCCATGAGACCGAACTTCAAGTTTGGAAGATCATTAATTTGCAACATCTTGCAAATAATCTGCCAGATTCATTTACTAATCTGAAAGGTGTTACAAAATCCTTAAGTCCGACCAGAAACGCGCCAGAAAGAGTGGAGGTACCAATAAAAACCACTCAACTCCCTGTTCCTAAAAAGAGGGGGAGTAGTATGGCCTCTGACCTGGAGCAAGCTTCTAGTAAGCAGCAAAGGAAATCGAGGAGAAAATCCTTGGAGTCAGTAAATGCAGGTCAACTCAACGTTGACAAACACCTGATGGGTAGTATACACCCGGTATAAGGGCAACCTCCACAACCCAGCTCCAGCGTGCACAAACTGGCTGGAACATCAGAACACCCAGACTTAATCGTATTGGGAAATCACGAAGAGTCTCTAGGGGTGCAGGAAATTTCCATCAACTATGTTGATTCTGGAGAATCATTTGAACGTAAGACTACGACTGTCGACATATATTTTGCTGAAAAGATTGCAGATACCCTTCTCACTGATCATGATCCAAGGTCTATCTTTGAGTGCCAAAGGCGCACCGACTGGCCTAAATGGAAGGATGCAATCCAAGCAGAACTTGCCTCGCTTAACAAAAGAAAGGTATTCGCTGAAGCAATACCTACACCTCCCAATGTTTTCCCTGTGGGATTCAAATGGGATTTTCTCCGTAAACGGAATGAGAACAATGAAGTGGTGAGATATAAAGAGAGGCTCGTAGCACAAGGTTTCACGCAGATAACCGACATTGATTTCAATGAAACATACTCTCCAGTAATGAGTGGAACCACTTCCCTATATCTTATATCTTTGGCAGTGCAAAATCGTCTATCCATGCAGTTGATGGACGTCGTGACCGCATATCTTTACGAGTCACTAGATTTGGACATATATATGAAGGTTCCTGACGGAATCTCTTTCCCGAATAAAAGTGCAAAACGCAACATGTATTGTGTAAAGTTGAATAAGTCATTATATGGCTTAAGACAGTCGGGACGGATGTGGTACAACTTACTCAGTGAGTTCATTCTTCAGAAAGGTTACTCCAATAGCACTGATTGCCCATGTGTTTTCATCAAGAAATCCTCTACAGGATTTTGCATCTTTTCTGTGTACGTCGATGATCTCAACATCATTGGCAACACACCAGACATTGATGAAGCACGCAATCATCTAAAGATGGAATTTCAGATGAAGGATTTGGGTAAAACAAAAAGTTTCTTAGGTATTCAACTTGAGCACCTTCCCTCAGGAATCATGGTACACCAAGTTGCCTATATCCAGAAAATATTGGAGAAATTCAATATGGACAAATCATATCCATCTAAAACTCCTATGGTGGTTCGATCTCTAGACGTAGAGAAAGATCCGTTTAGGCCAAGGGATGATGGAGAAGAGGTGTTGGGACCTGAAGTTCCATACCTCAGTGCCGTTGGAGCGCTTATGTATCGTGCAAATTGCACAAGACCTGATATTGCATTTGCAGTGAATCTACTTGCTAGACATAGCGCAGCTCCCACCAAACGGCATTGGTCTGGAGTGAAGAATATCTTTCGATATCTCCAAGGCACAAAGGATCTTGCCCTATTTTTCCAGTTCCAAAGAAATCTGGACTATAATATGATTGGATATGCAGATGCCGGCTATTTGTCTGATCCCCATAATGCCAGATCTCAGACCGACTTTGTGTTCCTACATGGTGGTGTTGCTATATGATGGAAGTCTTCAAAACAGACTAGCTGGTGGCAACATCTACCAATGATTCTGAAATAATTTCATTATTTGAAACATCATGTGAATGTGTATGGCTTCGCAGAATGATAAACCACATACAACAGTCATGTGGAATTGGTTCGATAGAATCACCCACCATTATCTATGAGGATAATGCGGCATGTGTTGCACAGATGCAAACATGATACATCAAGAGTAATATCACTAAGCGTATTTCTCCTAAATGGTTTTCCCCCATAATCTTCAGAAAAGCGGGGAAATAAACATCCTGCAAGACAAATCATGCGACAACCTTGTTGATTTATTTACCAAGTCTCTACCAAATTCAACATTCTAGAAATATGTTCATGGAATTGGTATGCGACGACTTAGGGACTTGCAGGTGTCAGGGGGGCTCTCTTCTTGAGATATCCTTGTTTTATGACATCACATTATGCTATCTCTTTGTGAGTTTATGTTTCAGGTTCTCATCAAGTTTTCATGAAGAACTTTTTGGAGGAGAATCCTTTTGAGATGATAGCGCTGCCCCGATAATCGTGAGATGATTCTAAATGGCAAGCATAGATTAGGGGGAGTGTTAAGATTAATTACAAATGTAATTAGGGGAAATCTCCCCTTGCCCAACCGCCATGCGGTTGCCTCTCGCACGGTCGCATCTATGTCTGGAACCGACGCCTGTCCATACCGTCATGTCTCTCCAGAGCATATAAAAGGCATCCTGTAACCATCGATGATGACACTCAATCATATTGATCTAGAACAAATTGGAAACTGAACTGCTGACTTGTCATCTATGCCTAGGTGGGATGGCTGCATGTGTGTGCATGATTTAAATACATTGCTTAGTGGGATTTTGAGGTGGACGCTTTGCATGTTGAGAGAATTGGGACCAACTTCTTAAGAATGTAAGATGTGATGCCTAAATAATCAGTATCGATTGTTAGTTATAGTGGTCGTTAGTTTGCTCCTTGCAGTACGATGTTCATGAGGTGCTGTGTTTGAATCCTAGCCTAGTAATATTCTTTCTCTTAGCTGTATGATGTCCCGTGAGGTGCTGTGTTCGAATCCTAGCCTAGCAATATTCTTTTTGCTTTACAACTTTCACTGGACGAACTGTTCATACACGCATACATCATCCGTCAATGAGCCGGCCATTACGGCGGCGTGGGCGACGTATTTTTTGAAAAGATCATCCTTCCCTTTGTTATGAAAGGGGTATGAATAGATCAACTTATAACGTCCAAGATGCGGTACTATCCTCATCCGGGCTTGAGGGCCTGGAGAGGGATAGAAGCGCATCTCGTCGTTTCGCAAGAATGGACATCGTTACAAGTAAATGTAAGGAGAAGATGAGTATATGGAATTGTCTTACACGCGCCAGAAGTTAAATCATGAACATCTCAAATACAAACATTCATTGCAATCATCATACATAAAAGTACGGTCCGACTACGGACGAAATCAAACGATAAAAGCGACATCTGCCGGCCTGGAACCCATCCTATGATCGTTGAAGAAGAAGAAGAAGAACTCCAAATCAAACAAGCATCGCGCTCACGTCAAAGCATCGCATTACCTATACCTGCAACTGTTGTTGTAGAAATATGTGAGATACAGGGACTCACAATCTCATTTCCAAGGGTATCAAGACTAGCAAAGCTTAATGGGTGAGGTATGGTTAAGTGGTGAGGCTGCAGCAATCAGTAAGCATTTATTTGAGTGGCTAACTTACAAGTACAAATTAGAAGAGTGATCTACGCATAAATGGACGTGAACCAGTAATGATCAAGAAGTGATCCTGAACACCTACTTACGAGTCATTCATAACTCTACCATGTTCTCTTCTTGGTTCAAACCTCACAAGAAGAGACAGTTACGATTACACACACGGTTGGTGTATTTTAATTGAATTTACTTCAAGTTTGCTATAACCGGGTGTTAAACACATTTCCAAGTTGCCACATAACCACGAGCATGGCTCTCAGAAAGATTTAACACTGCACGGGTGCTCCAACTCATCCATCACAAACTAGCCACAGGCTGCGTGCAAAACCTCAACCTCGATATAGCCCAAGGTATCCTCGGAGTCCCGATGCACAAGACATTCGAGAAGGGTAAAACAAATCAACCAAAACCGTCCGGCATGTCGACGACCCCGATAGGAGCCGCGTATCTCGTTATCAAGACACAACAGTGTTGGGGAACGTTGCATGGGAAACAAAAAATTTCCTACGCACACACAAGATCTATCCATGGTGATGAGCATCTACGAGAGGGAGAGTGAATCTACATACCCTTGTAGATCGCTAAGCGGAAGCGTTTAAGAAACGCGGTTGATGTAGTCGAACGTCTCCGCGATCCAAATCGCAAGTCGTCCCTCGATCCGATCACGAACTAGTGCCGAACGGACGGCACCTCCGCGTTCAACACACGTACGGCTTGATGATGCCTTCACCTCCTCGATCCAGCGAGCGATGGTGAAGTAGTAGATGAGTTTCGGCAGCACGACGGCGTGGTGATGGTGGTGAGGAACAATCTCTGCAGGGCTTCGCCAAGCACTACGGAGATTATGACGAGAGGAACTAGAGGGTTAGGGTTGCCGCACACGGCTTGGGGAAATCTTGATGTGTCCCGTGTGCTAGCCCTGCCCCCCTATTTATATGTTGAGCCTTGGGGTCTAAACTTGGAGTAAAAGCCTCCTCCAGGTCGGTTTTGCCCGCACAAGGTCGGTTTGGCCCGCAGGGAAAGAGTCCAACTCAGATCCCTGCAGTACCGCGCACAAACGGTAGTACCGCTGCTACAGTAGCGGTAGTACCGCTTGACCAGCTTAAGCGGTAGTACCGCTGCTACAGTAGCGGTAGTACCGCTTGACCAGCTTAAGCGGTAGTACCGCTGCTATAGTAGCGGTAGTACTGCCTTACCAGCTTAAGGCAGTAGCAAAACTTCCTTTTGCACTTTCCAATACCTCGTGGGCTTTATCCCTTTGGCCCATATAAAGTGTTGCTGCACCCGAACACTTCGGTAAACATCCGGAACTCCTTCCGGAGAATTCCGGAACCCTTCCGGAGATCAAAACACTATTATCACATATATCAATCTTTACCTCCGGACTCTTCCGGAGATCCTCGTCATGTCCGGGATCTTATCCGGGACTCCGAACAACCTTCGGTCACCAACAAAATAACTCAACTATACTAATCGTCACCAAACGTTAAGTGTGTAGACCCTGCGGGTTCGAGAACTATGTAGACATGACCGAGACACCTCTACGGTCAATAACCAATAGCGGGACCTGGATGGCCATATTGGCTCCTACATATTCTACGAAGATCTTTATCGGTCGAACCTCTATGTCAAGGATTCAGTTAATCCCGTATGCTGTTCCCTTTGTTCTTCGGTATGTTACTTGCCCGAGATTCGATCGTCGGTATCTCTATACCTAGTTCAATCTCGTTACCGGCAAGTCTCTTTACTCGTTCCGTAATACAAGATCTCGTGGCTAACACTTTAGTCACATTGCTTGCAAGGCTCATTGTGATGTTGTATTACCGAGTGGGCCCTGAGATACCTCTCCGTCACACGGAGTAACAAATCCCAGTCTTGATCCATGCCAACTCAACAGACACCCTCGGAGATACCTGTAGAGCATCTTTATAGTCACCCAGTTACGTTGCGACGTTTGATACACACAAGGTATTCCTCTGGTGTCAGTGAGTTGCATGATCTCATGGTCATAGGAACAGATACTTGACATGCAGAAAACAATAGCAATAAACTGACACGATCATATGCTACATTTATAGTTTGGGTCTTGTCCATCACATCATTCTCCTAATGATGTGATCCCGTTATCAAATGACATCTCATGTCCATGGCTAGGAAACCTTCACCATCTTTTGATCAACGAGCCAGTTAACTAGAGGCTTACTAGGGACACAGTGTTGTCTATGTACCCACACATGTATTTGAGTTTCCAATCAATACAATTATAGCATGGATAATAAACGATTATCATGAACAAGGAAATATAATAATAACCAATTTATTATTGCCTCTAGGGCATATTTCCAACAGTCTCCCACTTGCACTAGAGTCAATAATCTAGTTCATATCACTATGTGATTTACATTGTAATGAATTGAACACCCATGCAGTTCTGGTGTTGTTCATGTTTAGCCCTTGGAAGAGGTTTAGTCATCGGATCTGCAACATTCAGATCCGTGTGTACTTTGCAAATATTTATGTCGTCCTCCTTGATGTAATCGCGGATGGAATTGAAACGTCGCTTTATGTGTCTGGTCCTCTTGTGAAATCTTGGTTCCTTGGCTACAGCAATGGCACCAGTATTATCACAAAACAGAGTCATTGGGTTAAGCGCACTAGGCACTACTCCAAGATCTGTCATGAACTCCTTCATCCAGACACCTTCCTTCGCCGCCTCCGAGGCAGCGATGTACTCCGCTTCGCATGTAGAATCAGCTACCACGCTTTGCTTGGAACTGCACCAGCTAACCGCACCCCCATTAAGAATAAATACGTATCCGGTTTGCGACTTAGAGTCATCCGGATCAGTGTCAAAGCTTGCATCGACGTAACCCTTTACGACGAGCTCTTGATCACCTCCATAAACGAGAAACATGTCCTTAGTCCTTTTCAGGTACTTCAGGATATTCTTGACCGCAATCCAGTGTTCCATTCCTGGATCACTTTGAAACCTTCCGGCCATACTTATGGCAACGCTGACATCGGGTCTTGTGCATAGCATTGCATACATGATAGAGCCTATGGCTGAGGCATAGGGGACGACACTCATCTTTTCTCTATCTTCTGCAGTCACTGGGCATTGAGTCTTACTCAACTTCACACCTTGCAATACAGGCAAGAACCCCTTCTTGGACCGATCCATTTTGAACTTCTTCAAAACTTTGTCAAGGTATGTGCTTTGTGAAAGTCCTATTAAGCGTCTCGATCTATCTCTATAGATCTTGATGCCTAATATGAAAGCAGCTTCCCCTAGGTCCTTCATTGAAAAACTCTTGTTCAAATATTCCTTCACGCTTTCCAACATTTCTATATTGTTTCCAATCAGTAATATGTCATCCACATATAATATTAGAAATGCTATAGAGCTCCCACTCACTTTCTTGTAAATACAAGCTTCTCCGTAAACTTGTATAAACTCGAACGCTTTGATCACCTCATCAAAGCGAAGATTCCAACTCCGAGATGCTTGCACCAGTCCATAAATGGATCGCTGGAGTTTGCAAACTTTGTCAGCATTCTCTGGATCGACAAAACCTTCTGGTTGCATCATATACAACTCTTCCTTAAGGAAACCGTTAAGGAACGCTGTTTTGACATCCATGTGCCAAATTTCATAATCGAAAAAGGCAGCTATTGCTAACATGATTCTGACGGACTTAAGCATCGCTACGGGTGAGAAGGTCTCATCGTAGTCAACTCCTTGAACTTGTGAAAAACCCTTTGCCACAAGTTGAGCTTTATAGACGGTGACATTACCGTCCGCGTTCGTCTTCCTCTTAAAGATCCATTTGTTCTGAATGGCCTTACGCCCTTCAGGTAATACTTCCAAAGTCCACACTTTGTTTTCATACATGGATCCCATCTCGGATTTCATGGCCTCTAACCACTTCTCGGAATCCGGGCCCATCATCGCTTCTCCATAGCTCGTAGGTTCATCGTTGTCCAACAACATGACCTCTAAGACAGGGTTGCCGTACCACTCAGGAGCAGTACGCGTCCTTGTCGACCTACGAGGTTCGATAGCAACTTGATCCAAAGCTTCATGATCATCATCATTAACTTCCTCTTCAACCGATGTAGGCTCTACAGAAACATCTTTCTGCGCTGCGCTACTCTCAGGTTGAAGTAAAGGTTCAACAACCTCATCAAGTTCTATCTTCCTCCCACTCAATTCTTTCGAGAGAAACTCTTTCTCAAGAAACGTTCCGTTTTTAGCGACAAACACTTTGCCTTCGGATCTGAGGTAGAAGGTATACCCAACTGTCTCTTTTGGGTATCCTATGAAGACGCATTTCTCCGCTTTGGGTTCCAGCTTTTCAGGCTGAAGCTTTTTGACATAAGCATCACATCCCCAAACTTTAAGAAACGACAGCTTTGGCTTCTTGCCAAACCAAAGTTCATATGGCGTCGTCTCAACGGATTTCGATGGTGCCCTATTTAAAGTGAATGCAGCTGTCTCTAATGCATGACCCCAAAACGATAGTGGCAAATCGGCAAGAGACATCATAGATCGCACCATATCCAATAAGGTTCGATTACGATGTTCGGACACACCATTACGCTGTGGTGTTCCAGGCGGTGTCAGTTGTGAAACAATTTCACATTGTCTTAAGTGACTGCCAAACTCATAACTCAAATATTCTCCTCCTCGATCAGATCGTAGGAATTTAATCTTCTTGTTACGATGATTCTCAACTTGACTCTGAAATTGTTTGAACTTTTCAAACCTTTCAGACTTGTGTTTCATTAAGTAAATATACCCATATCTACTTAAGTCATCAGTGAAGGTGAGAAAGTAACGATAACCACCACGTGCTTCAATGCTCATCGGACCGCACACATCAGTATGTATGATTTCCAACAAGTCACTTGCCCGTTCCATTGTTCCAGAGAACGGCGTTTTAGTCATCTTGCCCATGAGGCATGGCTCACATGTGTCAAGTGATTCAAAATTAAGTGACTCCAAAAGTCCATCAGCATGGAGCTTCCTCATGCGTTTTACGCCAATATGACCTAAACGGCAGTGCCACAAGAAAGTGGTTTTATCATTATCAATTCTACATCTTTTGGCATCAATGTTATAAACATGTGTATCATTACTATTGAGATTCAATAAGAATAAACCCCTCACATCGGGTGCATGACCATAAAAGATATTACTCATATAAATAGAACAACCATTATTCTCTGATTTAAACGAGTAACCGTCTCGCAATAAACAAGATCCAGATATAATGTTCATGCTTAACGCAGGCACCAAATAACATTTATTCAGGTTCATCACTAATCCCGATGGTAATCGAAGAGCGAGCGTGCCGACGGCGATCACATCAACCTTGGAACCATTTCCCACGCGCATCGTCACTTCGTCCTTTGCCAGCCTTCGTCTATTCCGCAGTTCCTGTTTAGAGTTGCAAATATGAGCAACCGCACCAGTATCAAATACCCAGGCACTACAACGAGAGTTGGTAAGGTACACATCAATAACATGTATATCATATATACCTTGTTTGTTGTTGGCCGCCTTCTTGTCAGCCAAATACTTGGGGCAGTTCTGCTTCCAGTGTCCAGTTCCCTTGCAATGAAAGCACACAGTTTCTGGTTTGGGTCCAGCCTTGGGTTTCTTCATGGGAGGAGCAACTGCTTTGCCACTCTTCTTGGAGTTACCCTTCTTACCCTTGCCATTTTTCTTGAACCTAGTGGTTTTATTGACCATCAACACTTGATGCTCCTTCTGAATTTCAGACTCAGCGGCTTTCAGCATCGCAAACAGCTCGGCGACTGACTTGTTCATCCCGTGCATGTTATAGTTCAACACGAAGCTCTTGTAGCTAGGTGGCAATGATTGAAGAACTCTGTCAGTGATAGCCTCTGGCGGAAGGGGCATCCCCAATTCAGCCAGATGGGTGGAGTACCCAGACATTCTGAGTATGTGATCACTGATAGACCCGTTCTCCTCCATCTTGCAAGCATAGAACTTATCGGAGATCTCATATCTCTCGATCCGGGCATTCTTCTGAAAGATAAACTTCAACTCCTGGAACATCTCATATGCTCCATGACGTTCAAAACGTCTTTGAAGTCCCGGTTCTAAGCCATACAATATTGCACATTGAACTATTGAGTAATCTTCAGAACGAGCCTGCCAGGCATTCACAACGTCTAGAGACTCAACTGGAGCGGGTGGATCACCAAGCGGTGCATCAAGGACATAAGCCTTCTGGGAAGCCGTAAGGATAATCCTTAGATTACGGGCCCAGTCCACAAAGTTACTTCCATCATCTTTCAACTTAGCTTTCTCTAGGAACGCATTAAAATTTAGGGGTGCTACTGCGCGAGCCATGATCTACAACATAAATATTGCAAAAGACAACTTAGACTATAGTTCAGGATAATGAGTTTAGTTAATCATATTACTTAAAAACTCCCACTCAAATTGACATCCCTCCGGTCATTCGAGCGTAACATGATCCAAATCCACCAACTCAAGTCCGATCATCACGTGAGTTGAGGTGGTTTCAATGGTGAACATCTTCATGTTGATCATATCTACTATATGACTCATGTTCGACCTTTCGGTCTCTTGTGTTCCGAGGCCATGTCTGTACATGCTAGGCTCGTCAAGTTTAACCCGAGTGTTCCGCACGTGCAACATGGCTTACACCCGTTGTATGCGAACGTAGAGTCTATCACACCCGATCATCACGGCGTGTCTCGAAACGACGAACTTTCGCAACGGTGCACACTCGGGGAGAACACAATTTATCTTGAAATTTAAGTGAGGGATCACCTTACAATGCTACCGTCGTCCTAAGCAAAATAAGATGCATAAAAGGATTAACATCACATGCAATTCATAAGTGACATGATATGGCCATGAACTTGTGCTTTTGATCTCCATCTCCAAAGCACCGGCATGATCTCCATCGTCACCGGCATGACACCATGATCTCCATCATCTTGATCTCCATCAACGTGTCGCCATGAGGTTGTCGTGCCGACTGTTGCTTCCACGACTATTGCTAACTCATAGCGATAAAGTAAAGCAAAAACGGCGAAAATAATTAAAGACAACTCTATGGCTCCTGCCAGTTGCCGTACTCATCGACATGCAAGTCGTGATATTCTATACAACACATGTTCATCTCATACATCACATATATCTCATCATGTAATTGGCCATATCACATCACAACATACCCTGCAAAAACAAGTTAGACGTCCTCTAATTGTTGTTGCAAGTTTTACGTGGCTGCTACGGGTATCTAGCAAGAACGATTCTTACCTACGCAAAAACCACAACGGTGATATAAAAGTTGCTATTTCACCTTCTACAAGGACCGCCTCTGTCGAATCCGATTCAACTAAAGTAGGAGAGACAGACACCCGCCAGCCATCTTTATGCAACGAAGTTACATCTCAGTCGATGGAACTGGT
This sequence comes from Elymus sibiricus, assembly GCA_039707655.1. Taxonomy (NCBI): domain Eukaryota; kingdom Viridiplantae; phylum Streptophyta; class Magnoliopsida; order Poales; family Poaceae; genus Elymus; species Elymus sibiricus. Next base: position 38,779,964 of record CM077665.1, on the reverse strand, counting down.
CTCTCGTAAGCGTACGAGTAAGGTTGGTCCGAGCCGCTTCATCCCACAATACCGCCGAATCAAGAAAAGACTAAGGAGGGAAGCAATCTGAATATCAACGCCCACAAACTCCTTTGTGTTCTACTCGAGATCTCATCTACGCATAGACCTAGCTCAGATGCCACTGTTGGGGAACGTTGCATGGGAAACAAAAAATTTCCTACGCACACACAAGATCTATCCATGGTGATGAGCATCTACGAGAGGGAGAGTGAATCTACATACCCTTGTAGATCGCTAAGCGGAAGCGTTTAAGAAACGCGGTTGATGTAGTCGAACTTCTCCGCGATCCAAATCGCAAGTCGTCCCTCGATCCGATCATGAACTAGTGCCGAACGGACGGCACCTCCGCGTTCAACACACGTACGGCTTGATGATGCCTTCACCTCCTCGATCCAGCGAGCGATGGTGAAGTAGTAGATGAGTTCCGGCAGCACGACGGCGTGGTGATGGTGGTGAGGAACAATCTCTGCAGGGCTTCGCCAAGCACTACGGAGATTATGACGAGAGGAACTAGAGGGTTAGGGTTGCCGCACACGGCTTGGGGAAATCTTGATGTGTCCCGTGTGCTAGCCCTGCCCCCCCTATTTATATGTTGAGCCTTGGGGTCTAAACTTGGAGTAAAAGCCTCCTCCAGGTCGGTTTTGCCCGCACAAGGTCGGTTTGGCCCGCAGGGAAAGAGTCCAACTCGGATCCCTGCAGTACCACGCACAAGCGGTAGTACCGCTGCTACAGTAGCGGTAGTACCGCTTGACCAGCTTAAGCGGTAGTACCGCTGCTACAGTAGCGATAGTACCGCTTGACCAGCTTAAGCGGTAGTACCGCTGCTACAGTAGCGGTAGTACTGCCTTACCAGCTTAAGGCAGTAGCAAAACTTCCTTTTGCACTTTCCAATACCTCGTGGGCTTTATCCCTTTGGCCCATACAAAGTGTTGCTGCACCCGAACACTTCGGTAAACATCCGGAACTCCTTCCGGAGAATTCCGGAACCCTTCCGGAGATCAAAACACTATTATCACATATATCAATCTTTACCTCCGGACTCTTCCGGAGATCCTCGTCATGTCCGGGATCTTATCCGGGACTCCGAACAACCTTCGGTCACCAACAAAATAACTCAACTATACTAATCGTCACCAAACGTTAAGTGTGTAGACCCTGCGGGTTCGAGAACTATGTAGACATGACCGAGACACCTCTACGGTCAATAACCAATAGCGGGACCTGGATGGCCATATTGGCTCCTACATATTCTACGAAGATCTTTATCGGTCGAACCTCTATGTCAAGGATTCAGTTAATCCCGTATGCTGTTCCCTTTGTTCTTCGGTATGTTACTTGCCCGAGATTCGATCGTCGGTATCTCTATACCTAGTTCAATCTCGTTACCGGCAAGTCTCTTTACTCGTTCCGTAATACAAGATCTCGTGGCTAACACTTTAGTCACATTGCTTGCAAGGCTCATTGTGATGTTGTATTACCGAGTGGGCCCTGAGATACCTCTCCGTCACACGGAGTAACAAATCCCAGTCTTGATCCATGCCAACTCAACAGACACCCTCGGAGATACCTGTAGAGCATCTTTATAGTCACCCAGTTACGTTGCGACGTTTGATACACACAAGGTATTCCTCCGGTGTCAGTGAGTTGCATGATCTCATGGTCATAGGAACAGATACTTGACATGCAGAAAACAATAGCAATAAACTGACACGATCATATGCTACATTTATAGTTTGGGTCTTGTCCATCACATCATTCTCCTAATGATGTGATCCCGTTATCAAATGACATCTCATGTCCATGGCTAGGAAACCTTCACCATCTTTTGATCAACGAGCCAGTTAACTAGAGGCTTACTAGGGACACAGTATTGTCTATGTACCCACACATGTATTTGAGTTTCCAATCAATACAATTATAGCATGGATAATAAACGATTATCATGAACAAGGAAATATAATAATAACCAATTTATTATTGCCTCTAGGGCATATTTCCAACAAACGGATGAGCACAACGTACAGTGGCCTGATAGAAATCTCCCGAGTTGCCCCGGGTTGGCCCCACACACGACTCTAGTTCGGACCAACACTGGCCCGGATTGTTGATCAATTATCCGCGGGTGCCGGCGGGTCCCTATGCAATTTTATTAGTTATTAGGCAAATGTAGTACCAATGTTGGGCCTTGCCAGAAGAGTTTTATCCCAAAACGAATTATCAAGGGGGTCCCCATAACAACCCCAAGCATGTTAGGAGCACACAATATGGAACATAACACCGGTACACCAGTAACTAGAGCTGCAAAGGTGGAACAAAACACCGAGCAATAGAACAAGTCTTCCACCTTGTGCCAAGTATATATGTGCATTAAATTAAATAGCAATAATATTGTGATATCCCAAGAAATACACCTTATCACATCGAACCACCTGCACCTGCAACTAGCAACGCTATAAGAAGGCTGAGCAAGCGGTAACATAGGCAAACAATGGTTTGCTGGGATTTGGAGGGTTAGAGGCTTATCATGGCATTTGGGAGACTTGACAAACAAGTGGTAGGCAGCGCGACATAGCGATAGAAAGGAGACAACTAGCATAGCAATGATAGTAGTGGTATCATCTTTCTTGAGATCCCGCTTGGAGGAAGAACAAATTCGTGAAGTAGACGAACTGGATATAGTCGAAAGAATCCTCACAGCCCGAAATGCTTTCGGAACTCTATCGAGAAGAAGCAAATCCAGAAACAAAGAAATGACACGGTAAATACCACAACATATTCATGACATGATGCACAATCAAATACGATGCATGTCCATATAATTATGCAAGGCATGACAAAGCACAATAATCAATTTCTACACATTAAGTGAAGTTCAATATGCAATGGGTTGCATTTGACGAAACTCCACGTTCGAATCATTTAGTTCACTCTCGTTTATTTACATGGCAAGTTTACTTGTTGTTAAACATGGCAAGATGTGAAGCATGATTAAACTATCTATCTAGGCATTTTAAATGAGGTCGGAAACAACTTATAGTATTTCCGAAACGACCCCATATGTTAATTTCGAAATTGGTCCAAATCTGAACTAACGATATTTTATATTTATTAAAAAGGAAAACAAAATGCACCATGTGATTCTACATGTCATTCTAGGTGATTTACATATATAGATCATTTGAAATGGAGGTACGGCCTAAAAGACATGACCAACACAAGATGAATATCATGAATGCAAAATGCATGCAAACAACAACCACAAACATTTTTAAACATGGATGCAACAAGATATTACGAAACTACATGAGATTCTAGGCAAGTTTCATATGGCATGTTCAAAACAAAGCAACGGATCAACACTAACAACCAGCACAAGTTTTAGTTATAATCTGTCCAAAACAGCAACATAACAATTTGCACACATCAAAACCACAAGCTACCGGAATCTAAAATGCACAAACAAAGCATGGGGCATTAGCATGTAACATACACTTCATTTTATCAAAATGAATCACACTCAAAATATTCATGGATCACATGGTAGGAAGCTGACAACATGACTATTAAACATAGCATTTAGGGACTTTGTGAAAATAACAGTTTTTCGCAAACAGTTTTAACTTGAAGGCATATTGACAACAAGAAAAATATATGCTACGTGACTTATCATGGCATGAAAATTTACAGCATGGTAGTGGACATGATTCACTTCATTTCATTCAACATGAGCATCGTCTAAATATGCACAGCAACATGGTTAGCATCAACACAACAAGGCAATCTGAGGAAAACAGATTCTCAGACTTAGCGAAAACAACAGGGTACAAGAGCAGTAGTTTTTAACAGATAGGCATGTTTGACAGCAGCAATATCTATTACGCAAATACTATACATGGAAGCTAACGGCACAACAGGATAGTCCATAACATTCTTTACAAAACACTCCATGGGGGTAACACCAAAGGAGTTGTACATCAATGGCAATTCACATGGAAGAACAGCAACAAAATATAACAGTTTCAGCCTTGGAATTATTTTAGCATCTCAAAACAACAACATTTCGGTAGCATGTTCACATGATCAAAACTATAGCTAAACATGAATTTCATGGCATGGAAAATATATTACCAGCAAGTAGACATGGCACAACTACAAACTACTCCATTGACACAGGTTCAAAGGAGGCATGGTTTGCTTAATATAGTTCTCACAAAACAGAACCTATCATTAACAGATTAGCAGTTTTAACACGATAGCAACTTGGGTGCAACAAATGAACATGCTACTGATGTTTACCTAGCAATCAATGGCATGACATCAAATTACATATTACAGAGAAGCAAAGTCAAGAAGGTATCACTTGCAAAAGTACTACGGATTTGATGCCATCATCCACGCAAGTTTGAGTAAAATATCAGTTTTGCAGATTACGATGAGATGTAATGTTGCAACGCAGATTTGAGCATGTAGATGATTCGTGATATGTATGCAAATGATGACTTCATGTAGAGCATGTTTTGTAGATCAATTTACATATGAAGATCACTGTCATAGGATGAACATGCACAAAGTTTCGAGTCCCACAATATGCTAATGTGAAGAAAAATGCAGGCTGAAAGGACTTAGTGAAAAAAATACCCTAGAAGAAACGGGACGAAGGGATCCGGGTGGAGCTGTACAGGAGCGGGCATCACATTATGATGCTGTCTTGGTTTTGTCACGGCAGATGTCCTCATGAGAGAACTAGGTGTGAGGCCATCGCAACTAGGTGGTAGCTTGAAGGGGTTGGTCGGAATTGAGAGACGCGAGCTTTACCCAGGTTCGGCCCTTCGCGATGGAGGTAAAAGCCTGCGTCCTGCTTTCTGTGTATTGATGATGATGATGATGATCTCGATTACAAGGTTGCTATTTTGCTACCTCTCATCTCGAGTGATTCTAATCTGTCTATCTCTAATGACTTCACTTCCCCCTCTTTGGGTGCCTTTCCCCTCCTTATATAAGTTGAAGGGGCAGGCTTACATATAGAGTCCTAGTAGGATTAGGACTAGTCTTTCTCTTATTACAAGATGAATCCTAGTCCGGGTCTTGCTTCCCTTAATTGGAATCCTATTCTAAGTCTTGTAGGTCATCTTTGCCTTTCAAGTTGAGGATCCTTTTTGAGTATTCTCCATGAGCAGGCCCTTCGGGGTCCCTCCATGAGCCGGCCTTCGGCAACGTCTAATTCTGGGCCTTTGGGCCTTCCCGTATGAGTCGGCATATTGGGCTCTTTGTCAAGCCGGCCTCCTGCCGGCTCGTGTCACTGAGCCCTGGATTGTTCCTTGACGTCTTTATGTTAACCCGGAAAATGGAGCGATCCATAGAGCTAATCAGCTGTAGGCCGGGTCAAACCTTTAGCTGGGTTATAACCGTGGGGAATATCCACGACATTAGCCCCCGGGTTAGCTTAAATATATTCATGGTAATCTCCTGAAATAAGAATAATAAATATGTTAAGGGACCTACTTGCTCCACTGGCTGGCTTATTTCAGTGAAGTAGCTCCTCGAAAATTCGGGTCTCTCTTTGTCATATCATCGGACTGGCTTCACAACCCACTTGCTGATGTGGTTCCCTTGGAGAAAAATACTTGAAATAACAATGCTTCTATCGTCAGGCCAGCTCCTCGTGCTTTGGTTTTGATGAAGATATTGGGAATAGAAATTCATCTGTTGTTGAGCCACCTTTCTAGGACGTGTCGTCTCTTGCTGGGTCATTGGACGTAGTTGTCGGGCCTTTGGGACTGGAGTACCCAGGCACATCTGCCTGCGGCCCGGGATGCAAAGATTGCCCTAAGTGTTGATGGGCCCATTTACGAGCTTCACGGGCAAGGTCCTCGCGAGGACCTGCGCCTCGTGAGGCGTGCGGTGACTACACCGACCAAAACTTTGCGAGGCCTCCCGACGAGGCTGCCCCCGACACCCTCAAGAGGCGGGTCTGGCAAGGATCAGATAGGCAGGGCCTTACGGCCCTGCGCCCGCACATGGATGACGCATGTCGTGTCAGACGGTGCCAGGAGTGGTGCAAGCAGGCGCGGGCAGAGAGGTTTTCCTCCTTGGTGATAAAGGAGTCGGGCCAGATCGACGGGCCCCAAAGAGCTCCCAAAGTTTTCCTCTTTGGTGCAAGAGGACCAAGACCAGGGGGGCTCGGCAGGACGGAGGTCACTCCCGAGCCCACAAACGCGTCACGACGAGGAGCTTTGACATGCGAAGACCACTTTTGTTAGGATAGGCTGCAGTCTTGTCCCCCTTCAAACTGGCCGTTGTGGCAGCCCTTCCCGCCTTGTGTTTTCGGGGGGAAGAGGACCAGGGCCGATATAAGAGTAGAGAGCCGGCCACCATAGGGAAATGGAACCCAGAGGAGGCAAGAACACACCTTGTGCTCACCCGCATCCTCAAGTAATCCAGACTAGAAGGAGTAGGGTTTTACACCGCAAGGTGGCCCGAACCTGGGTAAATCGTGGTGTCCTCTGTTCGTCTTCCTAAGCTCGAGCCACTGGAGAGTCGTCGTGAGGTTGGGAGGTAGAGTAGGGCTGGAGAGCGAGCGCACCCCAGTGTTCTAACCTTTATGGGTCCCTGGAGCCACGATTCTGACATTTGGCGCGCCAGGTAGGGGGTGCGCCATCGTTCACCAGCTCCGACTCGACTCCGCCCGCGCCGACCCGATGGTTAAGGCCCGCCAGGCCAGCGTTGAGCGTCGGGCTCCGGACGGCCGTCACCACCCCACTAGCATCGCGGCCGCCGCTGTCGCCGACCGAGAAAGATGGGTCCCCTCACGGCCCCCGGTGCGGCGGGGCGGCCGCCCCGCCGTGCCCTCTTCGGCCTGTGGTCACTTGGGGGACCTTAACGCGCAGGATGCGGTGCTCAAGGCAAGCGAACTGCTCCGCCATTGCCCCACGGACGGAGGTGGCGACGCTTGGGCGGACCACATCGCCGAGCTCATCGTCGTCGCCAGGAGGGCCCTGGCACCTTACCGCCTGCTCCGGCACCCGGCGCCAGGAGTGGGAGGCGCGGCCAGCGAGCCACTCCTGCCACCACACAACGACCCGCCCGGTGCCCGTCCTGATGGGCCCGAACAAGGCCCGCCTCGCGCCCTCCTCCTCCTACTCCGGGTCCCGTTGGCCGGCTTTGGGCCGCCACCCGACCTCTATGGCGAAGCGCCTGATGGGAGCGGCGGGATGTTCTGCGCCTACCACAACGTGCGCACCCACGACACGGAGGACTTCCGAGCATTCGGGCCTACCCGCGGCGGGCGTGCCACCCGGCGACCGGGACGCATCGCTCGTGGCGCTGGTCGTGAAGGCGGCCGCGGCGGTAGCAGGAGGGACGACCGAAGAGGCGACCCCCATCAGGACTGGCGTGAGCGGCCTCACGGTGACAGCAAGCGTGATCGGCCTCAAGAGGATGCCCGGCTTGGGCGGCCTCGTGGGGCACGCCCTCAGGGCGGCGCCGCCCTACCACCACGACCGCGACTGCCTAGGAGAGATGGCAGCAGCTCGTGCAACGAAGGTCTTGGGTTGACCAGGAACCTCGTATGGTGGCCTGCATCCTTAATGGAGCCCAAGCCCCCCCCCCCCCGCCCCGCCGAACCACCAGTTCGGCAGCTCCCCCGCGAGGTGAGCGGCGCCCTCCAGGAGACGGGGGCCGTGTGGCCCTCCAGGTGGTCTCAGTGCGTCGTCTCTTTCGATTCGAGAGACAGCCTCAAATAAATGGCCACCGCGGGCACGCTTCCCTTGTTGTGTACTCCCATCATCTGGAACGTCTCCGTTACCAAGACCCTCGTCGACTCAACGTGCTCTCTGTGAAGACTTTCGAGACTCTCCAGGTGCTCTGCGGTCAGCTGGCGCCCACCAGGCCGTTCTTCGGCGCGACCGGTGGCTCCACTGTCCTCTTGGGGCAGGTCCGCCTTCCCGTCACCTTCGGCATGCGCGACAACTACCGCACCGAGCTCATCGACTTCGACATGGCGCACATCGGCCTTCCGTACAATGCGATCCTGGGATACCCGGCCCTGGCCAAGTTCATGGCGGTGATCCACCACGGCTACAACGTCTTCAAGATGCCGGGCCGCAACGGCATTATCATCATCACCTGCGATGAGAGGGATGCGGTCCGTTATCTCGAGCGGGCCTACAGAGTTGCTGCGGTCCATTATCTCGTGAGACCATGGCCCTAAGGAAGAAGCGGCCGCTGCCCGCCCTAGTTCCCACCAAGACAAAGAATATGGCGCCGAATGCAAACGCCGCGAGCCCCATGCCAGACGCCGATGCTGGCTCTCTCTCGGCATAGGAAGGCGCGCCCAGAGCCTCCCTCGAGCTAGGCTCGGGGGCTTCCACCAGGGAAGCATCTAACTCGGCCAGTGTGACAAGGGAGGCGCTCGAGCACCGCTTGGAGGCGTGCCTCAACGCGCGCCCCCGCAAGCAAAGAGAGCAGCGCCAGACGCCAGGGTCATCAGAGCTCATCGGCCAGGGGACCGGTAAGCTACGGGAGGCACAGGCCGCGGGCGGCGAGCGTTGCCCGGAACGCCTTGGCGGCCAGGCTGCCGCCCCCTGGGAGAGCGATAGGAGCGTGCGTGCTTGCGCCGACATCACGGGCCCGATGTCGCGGGCCTTAACAGGGCTTGATCTCAAGGCCTCTCTCGGCCTCCATGCGTCGCCACCAGCCACGCCCCCACGCCATTTGGCTTGGCGAGCGACGGCTCCACCTTTTAAAGGCCGGTGCGGCTCGCGGTGGCGCCTCGCGAGACGCTGGAGCCCCATGAGCCCTCAAGACCACGGGAGCTAGACGACCCGCAAGGGGAGAACTTCCGCGGCATGCTCCGTCAAGCGGCCTGATGTTTCCACAGCACCATGGTTGCCAGGTGACTTTTTGGTTTATTCGAATCAAGCGACCCCCTCCCCTGTATTTTGGGTTATCCCCGAGCTGGTATCTCCTTGTTATGTAATGAACCCTATTAACCTTCATCAAGATTATGTTGTCTATTTAAGCCTTAAGTTCTGATGTCTCGCCGCCACCTGGAATTGTTGCGCCCCCGCGACCGCCCCTTCGATGGTTCTGTGGGGAGGGCTGGGCACGGCGTCTGTGCCAGGATTTATCCTTGCAGCGCCGAGAAATCTAAGCGACCGAGCTCTGGCTCACGGGCTCCCTCCCCCCCCCCCCCCGTGCAAGTCACCTCACTAGGGTCCTTGGTGCCCCGCCCTCCCGGAGGACCGTCACGGGCGGATAGCGGGAACACGGCTCGGCTCGCGCTACCGCTGAGCAGGCACTTCGCCGCCCCCGACGTCGTGCCCCGGCGGTTGCGTGTCGCGCTCCGCGCCCATGTTATGGGTCGCGGGAGCGTGCAACCATGTCAAGCTGGGCGCAAAACCGCCTGGAGAACAAGGGAGAGTTCCTGAGCCCAGCGCTTGGGACGCCCGACCCCTCCGTTATCGCCACCCGTGACACTCTCATGTAAGAATGAGTTGGGGTTGTACACGCCCCGGAGCCTCCCGACGCGCCAGGCTCTGGCCTCGGGAGGACTCCCGCCCACGCCCAAGTGAAAGTCCATCCTCCGCGCTGGCGGAAGTACTGTCGATCCGCGACTATGCCCATGCCCAAGTGGAAGCCCCGTGCTCCGCGTTGGTGGAGAAGCCAACAAAAAATGCCCCCGAGGGCCGTAACAGCCTCAGGGTGAACGGCTCTCGCCTAGGCACGCACCCACCGGCTCCCCCTTGGGCCTCACGCGCACATGGGCTGGGCACGGTGCCTGTGCTTGGGTCAGTCCTAGCGGCGCTGAAACCCAAAGGAGTGGGTTTTGGCTCGCGGACATGCCCACGCGGACGTCACCCCACCAAGGCCCTTGGTGCCTTTTCTCCTCGCATGGCGCCCAAATGCAAACCGGTAAGCGCGTGCCAGTGTTTTCATGTAGGATCTCTCCCCGAGGCGGATCCCCCAAGGGGTCCCGCGAGGCGACCCCAGGCGAGCCCCTAAGCGTCGCGCATCAGGACCCATCGCAACGGCGACAGTTGGAGTGCGACCGGGGGCTGGGCCCTAGCAACGCAGAACGCCAGGGTAACCTCGGAGAAGGGTACAAGCCTAACAAAGAGTGCTTAGAAGAAACTTGTTTTCGACCCAAAATAGCGTTCAACTTAAAGGCAGAAGTACATAACCCCCTCCTTTTTTACACCCCCACGGGGGCAGCATGGTTCATTGTAGGAAAGGAAAGACAACGCAAAAAGAAGAAAGGCTGGGCTCTCGTAGCACCGCCTCCGGAGGCCCTGAACCTGACGCCACCGCACCTAGTCGAAGTACTCCTTAACGCAGGCGCACGGGGAACCGTCGGAGTCGCTGTCACTCTTCCTCCCCTCGAAAGAGGAGCTACCGCTGCTACTGCTGCTGTCGCCCTCCATGCAGCAGTCCAGGCGACCGCCGGCTCTCCCGAAGATCTTCATGAAAAGCGTGGCGGCCCCGTCAAACTTGAAGTGGAGGACGTGCCCTTCCTGCAAGCCACGAGCGAGGGCGAATGACTTCCACCCACGCTTCAAGAACATGAAGCCGAGAGGGTTGAATTCTGTCACCACCCAGGAAGACCCGTTGCAGCAGCCGTCTGTGTCATGCCCAAGATGCGATCCTATCCTTATTTTGGCACGAGGGCCTCGACAGGGATAGAAGCGCATCTCGTTGTTTCGCAAGAATGGATATCATTACAAGTACATGTAAGAAGAGATGAGTATATGGAATTGGCTTACACTCGCCACAAGCTACATCAATACAACAACATATCCAACCATCATACAGAAGAGCAGGGTCCGACTACGGACGAAAACAAACGATAAAATGACATCCATCCTTGCTATCCCAGGCTGCCGCCTGGAACCCATCCTATGATCGATGAAGAAGAAGAAGAACTCCAAATCAAACAAAGCATCGCTCTCACGTCAAAGCATCGCATTACCTGTACCTGCAACTGTTGTTGTAGTAATCTGTGAGCCACAGGGACTCAGCAATCTCTTTTCCAAGGGTATCAAGACTATTAAAGCTTAATGGGTAAGATATGGTTAAGTGGTGAGGCTGCAGCAAGCACTAAGCATTTATTTGAGTGGCTAACTTACGAGTACAAGAATAAAGGGGGATGATCATCGCATAAACAGACGAGAACTCATAATGATCTCTAAGAGATACAGAACACCTACTTACGAACAAACATAACCCCACCGTGTTCTCTCTCGGATCAGAAATTCACGAGAAGAGACAGTCACGGTTACACACACAGTTGGTGTATTTTATTTGAGTTTACTTCAAGTTTGCTATGACCGGGTGTTAAATAAAGTTTCCAAGTTGTCACGTAACCGCGGGCACGGCTTTCCGAAAGATTTAATCCTGCAGGGGTGCTCCAACTCATCCATCACAAACTAACCACACGTCGCGGGAATAACCTCGACCACGAATCCCGTGATCTCCTAGGAAATTCCGTAGGAAAACCGCAACCTCAAGATAGCCCGAAGTATTCTCGGAATTCCTCACACAAGACGTTCGAGAAAGGTAAAACAAATCCAGCAAGGCCGCCCGACGTGTCGACGAATCCGATAGGAGCCGCGTATCTTGTTGGGGAACGGAGCATGAATTTCAAAAAAATTCCTACGCTCACGCAAGATCTATCCATGGAGATGCATCGCTACGAGAAGGGAGAGTGTGTCTACGTACCCTCGTAGACCGTTAACGGAAGCGTTTCACAACGCGGTTGATGTAGTCGAACAATCCTTCGAGCTCCACCGATCGAGTACCGAACGTACGGCACCTCCGAGTTCTACACACGTGCAGCTCGGTGACGTTCCTCGCCTTCTTGATCCAGCAAGACGTCGAGGTAGTAGATGAGTTCTGTCAGCACGACGGCGTGGCGACGGTGACGGTGAAGTGATTCCGGCAGGGCTTCGCCTAAGCTCTCCGAAAATATGACCGAGGGTGTAAACGGTGGAGGGGGGCGCCGCACACGGCTTGGAACAATTGTTATGTGTCCAAGGGGTGCCCCCCCTCCGTATATAAAGGAGGGAGGGAGGAGGAGGCTGGCCCTAGGGGCGCACCAAAGTGGGGAGTCCTACTAGGACTCCTTAGTCCTAGTAGGATTCCACCTCCCATACGGAGTAGGAAAGGGGGAAGGGAGAGGGAAAGGAAAGAGGGGGCTGCGCCCCCTCCCCTAGTCCAATTCGGTTTGGGCAAGGGGGGGCGCGCGCCTCCTCACGTGGCCTGCCTCTCCTTTTCCCGTATGGCCCAAAAAGGCCCATTACTTCTCCCGGTGAATTCCCGTAACTCCCCGGTACTCCGAAAAATACCCGAATCACTCGGAACCTTTCCGACGTCCGAATATAGCCTTCCAATATATGAATCTTTACCTCTCGACCATTTCGAGACTCCTCGTCATGTCCGTGATCTCATCCGGGACTCCGAACAAACTTCGGTCACCAATCACATAACTCATATAATACTAAATCGTCATCGAACCTTAAGTGTGCGGACCGTACGGGTTCGGGAATGATGTAGACATGACCGAGACGACTCTCCGGTCAATAACCAACAGCGGAACCTGGATGCTCATATTGGTTCCTACATATTCCACGAAGATCTTTATCGGTGAACCTCATATGACAACATACGTTGTTCCCTTTTGTCCGGCGGTATGTTACTTGCCCGAGATTCGATCGTCGGTATCTAATACCTAGTTCAATCTCGTTACCGGCAAGTCTCTTTACTCGTTCCGTAATACATCATCTTGCAACTAACTCTTTAGTCACGGTGCTTGCAAGGCTTCTGTGATGCTGTATTACCGAGAGGGCCCAGAGATACCTCTCCGATAGTCGGAGTGACAAATCCCAATCTCGATCCATGCCAACTCAACAAACACTTTCGGAGATACCTGTAGTGCACCTTTATAATCACCCAGTTACGTTGTGACATTTGATACACCCAAAGTATTCCTACGGTATCCGGGAGTTACATGATCTCATGGTCAGAGGAACGTGTATTTGACATAGTGAAAGCAATAGCAATAAACTGAACGATCATTTGCTATGCTAACGGTTGGGTCAAGTCCATCACATCATTCTCCTAATGATGTGATCCCGTTTATCAAATGACAACTCATGTCCATGGTCAGGAAATCTTGACCATCTTTTGATCAACGAGCTAGTCTAGTAGAGGCTTACTAGGGACTCAGTATTTGTCTATTATCCACACATGTATTAAGTTTCCGGTCAATACAATTCTAGCATGAATAATAAACCATTGTCATGAACGGAGAAATATGATAATAAACACTTTATTAATTGCCTCTAGGGCATATTTCCAATAGTCTCCCACTTGCACTAGAGTCAATAATCTAGTTTACATCTCCATGTAATTAACACTTAATCAGTTCTAAAGCTGATCATGTTTTGCTTGTGAGAGAGGTTTTAGTCAACGGGTCTGCAATATTCAGATCCGTGTGTTCTTGGCAAATCTCTATGTAGATGCTGCTACCACACTCTGTTTGGAGCTACTCCAAAAAATTTCCCCACTATACTTATCCGGTCTGAGACTCATAGTCTTTCGGATCAGTGTTTAAAGCTTGCATCGACGTAACCCCTTACGACGAACTCTTTATCATCTCTATTCCCGAGAAATTCTTCCTTAGTCATCTTAAGGATAATTTGACTGCTGTCCAGTGATCTACTCCTGGATCACTTTGGTACCTCTTTTGCCAGACACATGGCAAGGCACACAGCTTGGCATACTTTATAGAACCTATGGCCGAGGCATAGGGGATAACCTTCATCCATTCTATTTATTTTGCCGTGGTTGAGATTTGAGTCTTACTCAACTTCACACCTTTCACCACAGTCAAGAACTCCTTCTTTGACTGATCCATTTTGAACTTCTTCAAAATCTTGTCAAGGTATATGTTTTGTGAAAGTCATATGAGGCGTCTCAATCTATCTCTATAGATTTTGATGCCTAACATGTAAACAACCTTTACCTAGATCTTCAAGTCTTACTCCACTTCACACCAGCCAAGAACTTATTTCTTTTGACTTGATCCATTTTGAACTTCTTCAAAATCTAATCAAGGTGTGTGAAAATCTTTTATCAGGTGTCTTGATCTATCTCTATAGATCTCGATGCCCAAACCGTGGATAACTCAAAAAACAGGTTTTTATTGAAAAACTCCTTTCAATTAATTCTTTATGCTTTCCAGAAATTCTACATCATTTCCAATCACATATACTTATTAGAAATGTTATAGAGCTCCCACTCACTTTGTTGTAAATACAAGTTTCTCCATAAACTTGCATAAACCCAAACGCTTTGATCACTTCATCAAAGCGAGTATTCCAGCTCCGAGATGCTTGCACCAGTCCATAGATGGATCGCTGGAGCTTGCATACTTTGTTAGCACCTTTAGGATCGACAAAACCTTCCGGTTGTATCATATACAATTCTTCCTTAAGGAATCCATTAAGGAATGCCGTTTTGACGTCCATTTGCCAGATTTCATAATCATAAAACGCGGCAATTGCTAACATAATTCTGACAGACTTTAGCATCGCTACGGGTGAGAAAGTCTCATCGTAGTCAACTCCTTGAACTTGTCGATAACCTTTAGCAACAAGTCGAGCTTTATAGACGGTGACATTACCATCAGCGTCTGTCTTCTTCTTAAAGATCCATTTATTTTTAATAGCTCGCCGTTTCAACGGGCAAGTCTACCAAAGTCCACACTTTGTTCTCATACATGGATCTAATCTCGGATTTTATGGCCTCAAGCCATTTGTCGGAATCCGGGCTCGCCATCGCTTCTTCATAGTTCGTAGGTTCACCGTTGTCTAACAACATGACCTCCAAGACAGGATTGCCGTACCAATCTGGTGCGGAGCGTGTCCTGGTTGACCTACGAGGTTCTGTAGCAACTTGATCCGAAGCCTCATGATCATCATCATCAACTTCTTCTCTGGTCTGTGTTGGTGTCACAGAAATTTCTTTCTGTGGCGTACTACTATCCAGAGGAGGTACAATTATCTCATCAAGTTCTACTTTCCTCCCACTCACTTCTTTCGAGAGAAACTCCTTCTCTAGAAAGGATCCATTCTTAGCAACGAATACTTTGCCTTCGGATCTGTGGTAGAAGGTGTACCCAACGGTCTCCTTTGGGTATCCTATGAAGACGCACTTATCCGCTTTGGGTTCGAGCTTATCTGGCTGAAGCCTTTTGACATAAGCATTGCATCCCCAAACTTTCAGAAACGACATCTTAGGTTTCTTGCAAACCACAGTTCATACGGTGTCATCTCAACGGATTTAGACGGTGTCCTTGTTTAAAGTGAATGCAGCTGTCTCTAGTGCATAACCCCAAAATGATAGTGGCAAATCGGTAAGAGACATCATAGAACGCACCATATCCAATAGAGTACGATTACGACGTTCGGACACACCATTACGCTGTGGTGTTCCATGTGGCGTGAGCTGTGAAACAATTCCACATTGTCTTAAGTGATTGCCAAACTCGTAACTCAAATATTCTCCTCCACGATCAGATCGTAAGAACTTTATTTTCTTGTTACGATGGTTCTCTACTTCACTCTGAAATTCTTTGAACTTTTCAAATGTTTCAGATTTATGCTTCATCAAGTAGACATAACCATATCTACTCAAATCATCAGTGAACGTGAGAATATAACGATATCCACCGCGCGCCTCAACACTCATCGGACCGCATACATCGGTATGTATTATTTCCAATAAGTTGGTTGCTCGCTCCATTGTTCCGGAGAACGGAGTTTTAGTCATCTTGCCAATAAGGCACGGTTCACATGTCTCAAATGATTCATAATCAAGAGATTCCAAAAACCCATCTGCATGGAGTTTCTTCATGTGTTTAACACTGATATGACCTAAGCGGCAGTGCCACAAATATGTGGTACTATCATTATCTTTTGGCATTCGTGTTATGAACATATGTATTACTACGATCAAGATTCTATAAACCTTTCATTTTAAGTGCATGATCATCAATGATATTATCCAAATAGAATAACAATTATTCTCTGAAATTGAATAACCGTCTTGCAATAAACACTATCAGATATAATGTTCATGCTTAACACAAGCACCAAATAACAATTATTTAGGTTCATCACTAATCCTGAAGGTAGAGAGAGCGTGGCGATGGTGATCACATCAACCTTGGAGACACTTCCAATGCACATCGTCACCTCGTTCTTAGCTAGCCCTCGTTTATTCCGAAGCTCCATGTTTCAAGTTATAAGCAACTGAACAAGTATCAAATACCCAGGTGCTCCTACGAGTACTAGTAAGGTACATATCAATAACATGTATATCAAATATCTTTGTTGACATTGCCAGTCTTATTATCTACCAGTTACTTTGGGGAAGTTCCGCTCCCTGTGACATTTCCCTTTGCAATGGGAGCACTAAGTCTCGGGTTTGGTTCAGCCTTGGGTTTCTTCGCGTGAGTGGCAACTGTTTTACCGTTCTTCTTGAAGTTCCCTTTTCTTTCCCTTGCCCTTCTTGAAACTAGTGGTCTTATTAACCATCAACACTTGATGCTCCCTTTTTTTTGATTTCTACATCCGCAGATTGTAGCATCGCGAATAGCTTAAGGATCTTCTATCCCTTGCATGTTTATAGTTCATCACGAAGATCCAGTAGCTTAGTGATAGTGACTAGAGAACTCTATCAATTACCACTTTATTCGGAAGTCTAACTCCCACTTGATTCAAGTGTTTGAAGTACTCAGACATTCTGAGTACATGCTCACTAACGGAGCTGTTCTCCTCCATCTTGTAGCTATAGAACTTGTCGAAGGTGTCATCCCTCTCGACCCGGGTGTGAGTCTTGAAAAACAAATTTTCAGCTCTTGGAACATCTCATATGCTCCGTGTTGCTCAAAACATATTTGGAGCTCTGGTTCTAAGCCGTAAAGTATGGCGCACTGAACTATCGAGTAGTCATCTTTTCTTGTCTGCCAGACGTTCATAACGTCCTCAGACGAAGCCGTAGGGGTTGCTCACCGAGCGGTGCATCAAAGACATAAGCCTTCTGTGCAGCAGTGAGGACAATCCTCAGAATACGGACCTAGTCCGCATAGTTGCTTCCATCAACTTTCAACTTAACTTTCTCTAGGAACGCATGAAAATACAGGGGAGCTACAGCGTGGTCTATCGATCTACAACATAAGTTTGCTAAGACACTATTGACTATGTTCATGATAATTGAAGTTCAATTAATCAAATTACTTAAGAACTCCCACTTAGATTAACATCCCTCAAGTTGTCTAAGTGTAACATGATCCACATCAAACTAAACCACGTCCGATCATCACGTGAGGTGGATTAGTTATCAATGGTGAACATCTTTCATGTTGATCATATCTACTATATGACTCATGTTCGACCTTTCGGTCTCTTGTGTTCCGAGGCCATGTCTGTACATGCTAGGCTCGTCAAGTTTAACCCAAGTATTCTGCGTGTGTAAAACTGGCTTACACCCGTTGTATGCGAACGAAAGAATCCATCACACCCGATCATCACATGGTGCTTAGAAGCGTCGAACCTTCGCAACGGTGCATACTAGGGGAGAACACTTATCTTGAAATTTAGTGAAGGGATCATATTATAATGCTACCGTCGTCCTAAGCAAAATAAGATGCATAAAAGGATTAACATCACATGCAATTCAATATATGTGACATGATATGGCCATCATCGTCTTGTGCTTTTGATCTCCATCAGCAAAGCACAGTCATGATCTCCATCGTCACTGGGTTGACACCTTGATCTCCATCGTAGCGTCGTGACACCTTGATCTCCATCGTAGCGTCGTGGTCGTCTCGCCGGCTATTGCTACTACTACTACTGCTAACTAATAGCGGTAAAGTAAAGCAATTACATAGCGTTGGCATTGCATACAATAAAGAGACAACCATAAGGCTCCTGCCGGTTGACTGATAACTTACAAAACATGATCATCTCATACAACAACTTATATCACATCATGTCTTGGCCATATCACATCACCAGCATACCCTGCAAAAACAAGTTAGACGTCCTCTACTTTGTTGTTGCAAGTTTTACGTGGCTGCTACGGGTTTGCAAGAACCGTTCTTACCTACGCAAAACCACAACGTGGTGTAGTGATTGCTTTTTGATCTTCTAAAAGAACCCTCTTCATTGAAACCGATTCAACTAAAGTGAGAGAGACAGACACCCGCCAGTCACCTTTATGCAACGAGTGCACGTGGCGGTGAAACCTGTCTCGCGTAAGCGTACGCGTAATGTCGGTCCGGGCCGCTTCATCTCACAATACCGCCGAATCAAGTAACAACTAGTAACGGCAAGCAATATGTATACACCCACGCCCACAACTCACTTGTGTTCTACTCGTGCAAATCACATCTACGCATAGACCTGGCTCGGATGCCACTGTTGGGGAACGGAGCATGAATTTCAAAAAAATTCCTACGCTCACGCAAGATCTATCCATGGAGATGCATCGCTACGAGAAGGGAGAGTGTGTCTACGTACCCTCGTAGACCGTTAGCGGAAGCGTTTCACAACGCGGTTGATGTAGTCGAACAATCCTTCGAGCTCCACCGATCGAGTACCGAACGTACGGCACCTCCGAGTTCTACACACGTGCAGCTCGGTGACGTTCCTCGCCTTCTTGATCCAGCAAGACGTCGAGGTAGTAGCTGAGTTCCGTCAGCACGACGGCGTGGCGACGGTGACGGTGAAGTGATTCCGGCAGGGCTTCGCCTAAACTCTCCGAAAATATGACCGAGGGTGTAAACGGTGGAGGGGGGCGCCGCACACGGCTTGGAACAATTGTTATGTGTCCAAGGGGCGCCCCCCCCCCTCCGTATATAAAGGAGGGAGGGAGGAGGAGGCTGGCCCTAGGGGCGCACCAAAGTGGGGAGTCCTACTAGGACTCCTTAGTCCTAGTAAGATTCCACCTCCCGTACGGAGTAGGAAAGGGGGAAGGGAGAGGGAAAGGAAATAGGGGGCTACGCCCCCTCCCCTAGTCCAATTCGGTTTGGGCAAGGGGGGGGCGCGCGCCTCCTCACGTGGCCTGCCTCTCCTTTTCCCGTATGGCCCAAAAAGGCCCATTACTTCTCCCGGTGAATTCCCGTAACTCCCCGGTACTCTGAAAAATACCCGAATCACTCGGAACCTTTCCGACGTCCGAATATAGCCTTACAATATATGAATCTTTACCTCTCGGCCATTTCGAGACTCCTCGTCATGTCCGTGATCTCATCCGGGACTCCGAACAAACTTCGGTCACCAATCACATAACTCATATAATACTAAACCGTGATCGAACCTTAAGTGTGCGGACCCTACGGGTTCGGGAATGATGTAGACATGACCGAGACGACTCTCCGGTCAATAACCAACAGCGGAACCTGGATGCTCATATTGGTTCCTACATATTCCACGAAGATCTTTATCGGTGAACCTCATATGACAACATACGTTGTTCCCTTTTGTCCGGCGGTATGTTACTTGCCCGAGATTCGATCGTCGGTATCTAATACCTAGTTCAATCTCGTTACCGGCAAGTCTCTTTACTCGTTCCGTAATACATCATCTTGCAACTAACTCTTTAGTCACGGTGCTTGCAAGGCTTCTGTGATGCTGTATTACCGAGAGGGCCCAGAGATACCTCTCCGATAGTCGGAGTGACAAATCCCAATCTCGATCCATGCCAACTCAACAAACACTTTCGGAGATACCTGTAGTGCACCTTTATAATCACCCAGTTACGTTGTGACATTTGATACACCCAAAGTATTCCTACGGTATCCGGGAGTTACATGATCTCATGGTCAGAGGAACGTGTATTTGACATAGTGAAAGCAATAGCAATAAACTGAACGATCATTTGCTATGCTAACGGTTGGGTCAAGTCCATCACATCATTCTCCTAATGATGTGATCCCGTTTATCAAATGACAACTCGTGTCCATGGTCAGGAAATCTTGACCATCTTTTGATCAACGAGCTAGTCTAGTAGAGGCTTACTAGGGACTCAGTATTTGTCTATTATCCACACATGTATTAAGTTTCCGGTCAATACAATTCTAGCATGAATAATAAACCATTATCATGAATGGAGAAATATGATAATAAACACTTTATTAATTGCCTCTAGGGCATATTTCCAATATATCTCGTTCTCAGGACACGACCGGATGAGCAGTACGTACGGTGGCCGGATAGAAATCCCCCGAGTTGCCCCGGGTGGCCCCACAAGTGGCTCTGTTTTGGACCAACACTCATGAGGAGCACTGGCCCGGGTTGTTGATTAAAGATCCTCGGGTTAATTACTCCCTATGCAGGTTTATTAGTTATTAGGCAAATGTAGTACCAATGTTGGGCCTTGCCAGGCAAGTTTTATCCTAAAACAAAAATCAAGGGGGTCCCCATAACAACCCCGAGCATGTTAGGAGCGCAAAATATGGAACATAACACTAGTACACAAGTAACTAGGGTGGCAAGAGTGGAACAAAAGACCGAGCAAAAGGCCAAGACTTCCACCCTTTACCAAGTATATATGTGCATTAAATTAAATAGCAATAATATTGTGATATAAAAAAAATATCCATGTTGGCACATGGAAACGATTTGCACCTACAACTAGCAACGCTATAAGAAGGGCTGAGCAAGCGGTAACATAGCCAAACAATGTTTTGCTGGGATGTGGAGGGGTTAGAGGCTTTTCATGGCATTTTGGGAGGCTTGACAAACAAGTGGTAGGTAGCGAGACAAGCGATAGAAACGAGACAAATAGCATGGCAATAATAGTAATGGTATCTAGGGAAATGATCATCTTGCCTGAGATCCCGCTTGGAAGAAGAACGAGTCCATGAAGAAGACGAGCCAACGTAGTCGAACGAATCCTCACACTCCGAACGCTTTCGGAACTCTATCGAAAAGAAGCAATCCGTAACAAACAATCAACACAAGATACACCACAACATATTCATGATATGATGCACAACAAGGATGATGCATGTTATGCATCACATGACAAATCACAACAATCAATTCCTACACATTAAGTGAAGCTCAATATGCAACGAGTTGCATATTGACGAAACTCCATATTCTAATTATTTAGTTCACTCTCGTTAGGTACACGACAATATTAAATGTTATTAAACATGGCAAGAGGTGAAGAATAGTAAACTACACATCTAGGCAAGTTTAAATGAGGCCGGAAACAACATATAGCATTTCCGAAACGACCCCATATGTTAATTTTGAAATTGGTCCAGATCTGAACTAATCATGTTTTATATTTATTAAACAGGGAAATAAGATGCACAATGAGATTCTACTCGTCATTCTAGTCGATTTACATATATATAACATTTGAAATGGAGCTACGGTCTAAAAGATACGACCATCACAGATAATATGCCATGAATGCAAAATGCATACAAACATCAACCATAAACATGTCAAATCATGTATGCAACAAGACATTGTAATACTACATGAAAATCTAAGCAAGATTCATATGCAACATGTTCAAAACGGAGCTACGGTTCAACAAATACAACCAACACAAGTTTTAGTTGAAATCTGCCCAAAACAGCAAGATAGCATATTGCACACATGAAAACAACAAGCTCCAAGATCCTAATATGCACAAACTAAGTATGGGTCTGTAGCATATAACACACACTTCATATCATCTTCACATATCATACTCAAAATAGTTATGGAACGCATGGTAGGAAGCTCACAACATGGCAACAAAATATAGCAGATTAGGACTTACTGAAATTCACAGTTTTTACCATAGCAGATTTTTACGAAGGCATATTGGTAGCAGTAAAACTATATTCTACAGGGCATATTATGGCATGAAACTTAACAGCATGGTAGTAGACATGATGCACTACAATTCATTCCATGGTGGCAAGGTCTAATTATGCATAGAATCATGGCTAGCATCAACACAATATGGCATTATGAAGAAAACAGATTGCCATATTGAACAACAGAATTAATTATGATGCTAAACCTATTCATGCAAACTATTGGCACAACATGATAGGCAACAACATGCTTAACAAAAGACACCTGGGAGGCAATCACAAAAGACTCCTAGATCAATAGCAAATCACATGGCAACATGACAACAAAATAACAGATTTCAGACTTGGCAACATGACAACATGGCAACATGACAAGAAAACAACATGGCAACATGACAACATGGCAACATGACAAGAAAACAACATCTAAACAAGGATTATCATGGCAAACAAAAAGACCAGGGGCTAGTGCACATGTCAAAGGGCATATCTCATGTTCAAAATTATTACATATCATACATGGATTAATTCACACAAAATAAACAAAAGGGCATCCTAGCAAAATAACATGCACACAAAATATGGTCACATGACAAAACTAATTGCACAGATAAATTCTATGGATTTTTCTACCTCGAAAACATATATAATATGTGGGTTTTTGTTAAAAAAAACAATGACACAACAATTATGCAAGATTAGGACATAATCCATTTTAGCAAGCCATATATGCAAAAATAAATGCAACCAACACATCAAATATTTTTAGCATGCATGAAAAAGGCATATAACAATGCTACACATTTTACATATTAGGTTTGTTTAATTCGGACGCACGCTTAAATATTTATGCGCAATGCAAATTCATGACATGATGCAAATTACAAGAAAATGGCATTTAAACATTTTAAACATTTATGAAAGTGGGATATTGTTACTCTACACAAAATTCTAGTCATTTTTCATATACAAAATATTTGGATCCGGTGCACGGTTGATTACTTATTGACATTTTTAAAACATGCATCCTGTAATTAAAAAAACGCTAACGGGCCGGATCTGGAACAGAGGTCCAACAGGAACGTGGCGACATATAACAATCCAGCGCACCGGGTGACATATAAGGTGGGGCTGGGGGCGCTCATCCTGGGCCTACGGGCCGGTCGGAGCTGGGCCTGCGGATCGACGAGGCAGCTGGGAGTCGGCCCACGCGAGGCCGGTTGCAGGTCAACGGCGCACGTCGCCCTCGTCCTCTGCCCGAGCGCTGGGACAAGCGGCGGCACGGTTTGCGGGAGGGTCTCCGGCGCGGATTCCGGCGGGGGTCGCCGGGAATGGGTCGGGCGGCGACGGATCCGGTCGTCTCCGGCCCGGATCTGGTCGGGGAAGGGCTGCGGTGGCCAGGTCCGGTTACGGCGCGGCGGAAACGGGCTTGAGGCCATGGCGGACGGCGAGCTTCGGGCGGCGGCGGCTCAGCACGGCGACGGGGTCCGGCGGGGACGCAAGGTCGCCGGCGACGGAGCACAGTGCGGATGCGGTGGCGGAGGTGCGACGGCGGGGCGCGGGCGGCGAGCTTCCTGGCGGCGCTAGGGCGCACCGGTGCGGGGGCGCGGGGGAGGTCGGTCGCGGGCTCAGGCGGGCTGCGGCGGCGGGCGGCTCGGGCCGGGCAGCCTGGCACGGGGGCGGCTCGGGCCGGGCAGGCATGGCTGCGGAGGCGGCTTGCGGCGGCGCAGCCTGTGGCTGACTGCCACGTGGCGGCGGTGGACGGGGCCGGCACTGATTCCACGGCGAGGTGGGCGATAGGGGCGGCTCAGGGAGAACGGCGTTGCAGAGACCGGGCTCCAGGGAGCCCGGTTTACCAAAAAAAAAATCAAGATATACTTAAAAGTTTTAAAAAATATCAAAAAAAATTATACGAATACATATGCATGGTAGTCAAGTATGTAAAAAGTTCATCAGGTAATTTGACTGTTTGCATGCTACACAAAAAAGATAAATATCTGGCCCAAATACAACAAAGATAAAGCCTATTTTAATCTGTGTATTTGTCTTTTTTGTATGCGTTACATGAGAGCATATGTGTTCGTGAAAATTTATACGTGTGTATTACGAATACACATCTGTGTATATAATTTTTTCAGATTTTTTCAGTGTGTGAAAATAGTATTTCGGCTGGAAAAAAATACCGAGCTATGTGGAGCTCGGTCTCTGCAGCTATTTATCGCGGCTCAGGTGGCTTCTGGAGGTTGGTGATGCACGGTTTTCGAGGCAGGCCTAGGGTTAGCTCCAAAATGGACTAAGGGCTCCTTATATAGCAGATTTGCTAGGGTTAAGGGGGGTTTAGGTCGTTTTCGGCCCTTTGATCCTGATCAGACGGCTCCGGACGCAGGGCTAGGCTAGGTGGGTTTAGTGGGCTGTGTAGAGGCGTGTTGGGCTGAGATGAGTGGGAAGATTGCAGCCCGGCAACAGAGTTTTTAAAACCGAAAACGTTCGACAAATAAACCGATGACGGTGCCGCTACGGTCGACCGTTCGGGTATTAAACGACCTCCGATTGCGACGAAATTTGGCAGGCGGTCCACCTACAACATAACTAGACCGCACGCCAAGTTTCGACCCAATCCGAGAATATTTTTCACACACTTTTAAAACAATATTTTATCGATGTCGCAGGCGCGTGCGAGTGTGGTTGGACTCGAAACTGTCGATGACACGAACGGAGAACCGGCAAATATGATCGGATGCAAGTTTTCAAAAACGAGTGACGATGCTATGCAGATGATGCGAATGAAGCGATGATGAATGCGACCAACAAACGAATCATACGAAGGCAACGGACTAAAACAGGAATCTTCTGGAGCGTCGGTCTCGACACAGTCTTTGTCATAAACCGATTACCCTCCACTCCAAATGGCTCTACCAAGGATCCCACAAAGTTCCCGAAACCAAGTTTCTCAGAAAAGGCCTGGTATCCATCTACTCACAATAATTTGAATGTAGAACTGAAGAAGCACAATTTCCTTCTTCGAGAGGAATCCAACCGAAGAGAAGCGAGCATCATAATAGCTTGATAAAAAGATATTTAGTATAAGAGGACGTTCGCGTCAATTATCACGCCTCTGACTGCTGAGGACGAGGTTCGGGTTAATGATATTGTGAAAGGTGTCATTAAACCGGGTCTGCCTCTGTTAGTTACGAGGTATATGCCATGGATCTCATCTATTCCCCTTAAACAAGGGATAACGTGGGTTCCGACCTGGAATCTGGACCCCCAATTATAGTGTGTTTAAAGAGATTGGAGGAACTCTTCCTCGGTCTCCGTATCCAAAGATACCGGTAATTAGAGCTTCAAGTGTTCGGTTCTACTCTCCGTTTTATTCATAGTAAGGGAGAGCAGTTCAGTCCACTTGCTCTTTGGCCGCATCGGTTGAGGTTTGCTATGTTCAGTTCAGTTAAAGAAGAGATGGTATCTTGCTTGTTTCAATTATCCGGGCTCGCCATCAATAGATACTGGTTTCTCTTCCGCTTTGGCCCAATTGCCCCACTTATCTTACAAAGGGTGAAGCCACTAACAAATACTTATAGAGGGATTGTACCAACCTTAGCTTGGGAGATAAAGGCCCTGCTCGATGTAAAAAAAGGATCTGGAAAAGAAGATAGGAATGGGGCACTGCCGGTGTCAAAACCGGCGGATCTCGGGTAGGGGGTCCCGAGCTGTGAGACTAGAATCGATGGTAACAGGAGACAAAGGAGACGATGTTTACCCAGGTTCAGGCCCTCCTATGGCGGTAATACCCTACGTCCTGCTTGATTATATTGATGGTATAAGGGTTACAGAGTTGATCTACCTCGAGATCGAATAGCTAAACCCTAGATGAGTTGTCTTGTCCTACAACCTAAAACCCTCCGGCTTATATAGACGCCGGGGGTACCTAGGGTTTACACATGGTCGGTTACACGTCGAAGGGATAAACATGCCTATTCACTACTCCAAACGTGGAGGATATGCCACGATGCTCGAAGCTTCCTTCCTGGAGACAGGGTCTTCGATCAATCCAATGCTCAGTAAGCGGCCCATATAGTCCGGCCCATAAGAAATAGGTCGGCCTCCCGAGGACCCCTTAAACCAGGACTCCCTCAGTAGCTCCCGAACTAGCCTCCAACGCCAAGGGTCCTAGCTCCAGCTGCTTCATATGATCAGAGTCTTCAGCTTGCGAGGCGAGTTCCTTTCTCCAAATAGTGATCGGCCGAGTTTAATTCGGCCTCCGACGACGTGTAGTTTTCCCGATCATGGATCGTCCGAACACCATGAATAGCTCGGGTCTGAAGGCCAAACGTCAAGGAGTAAATAGTGCTCCCTGACAACCTTTCAGATGAAAGGTCACGGCCCACCATGACCGCTGAACCAGTCGCAAAAACTCGATTCGCGGTTCGAGGCCGTTTTCATCAGCACAATCCATCAATGCATAGATCGTGCTCCGTTTCACCCGGGATTTGTTTAATCATGCGCGTATAACGGCACGCAAGTCTTGGGAAGCGGAGGGATTCACGGCGCAGTGAAGGGAGGCTAACCGGCGACAAGCCCAATAAAAGGGAAAGAAAACCCCAAGGCTTAACCGCGCTTCCCATTCGCATCCCCGCTTCTCCAATCTCCTGAGCCTCCAGAGCTCAGATCTAGGTTTTCCACCCTTCCTCCTCCGAGCTCAGCCATGGCCGGCTCAGGCTCCAACGGCAAGTGGGAGGCTTCCACGGTTACTGACCAGGACATCCGGGACCTCAAGGACGCCGGCTACCTCCCCACCAACATCTTCCACCGCGCCCCGGAGGAGGGCCGGGTGATCCCCACCCCCAAACCAGGCGAGAGGGTGGTTTTCATTCCTCACTTCATCCGAGGACTGAGCTTCCCGCTCCACCCCTTCGTTAGGGGCCTCATGTTCTTCTACGGACTCGACTTCCACGACCTCCCGCCGAACTCCTTCATGCACATATTGTCCTTCATCATTGTCTGCGAGACCTTCTTGCGGGTCGAACCACACTTCGGACTATGGCTCAAGATATTCAATATCAAGCCGAAGTGTGTCGCAGGCGAACACGCAGACTGCGGCGGGGCGGTCATCAGTAAGCTTCCCCGCGTAGGATGGCCGTCCGGCACCTTCATCGACACCATCAAGACTTGGCAAAAAGAGTGGTTTTACATCACCGAGCCAAGGGAGGAGGGCGGAACTGTTCCTGCCAAATTCAGATCCGGTCCCCCGACCAGATTGACCTCATGGGTCCGAAAGGGCCTCGACTGGGGGTCGGATACAGAGGTGGATGACCTGCAGAGGTGCATCACCTCCATGATCAGGGACAAAATCAAGCTGGCCAACGTGGTCCAGATTATGCTCTGGCGGCGCAACCTCCCCTGCCAGTGCTGGGACTCTCCTATGTGGACTTATCGGCTTGACGATGAGCCTACGATTCGTCGGCTCTTCCGCACCACTCAGGAGAAGCTGTGGAAGGCGTTGTTCAAGGCGCAGGAGAACTGGCCAATCGAGAAGGAGGACAGGGGCCTGCGCACCGATAAACCCCCTTCCCAGGTATAACATAGTTTCGCTAGATCGGCTTCGTTTTCCTGAAGAAAATCTAAGCACTTTCCGATCACTTCCGCAGGAATGGTTGAGCAAGGCCCCGGGCATCAAATGCCCGGCTCCACAGCCCGAAGACCCTAGGTCCCAGCTGCTGTCAGAGATGCTTGTCATGGCGCCTTACAAGGCGCCAGAGAAGAAGGAGAAGAAGAAGAAACCTGGCCGAGATGGCCTGCGCATCAGGGACCAGCCAGAGGCTGTGTCCGAGGAAACTCATGCCTCCTCGAATCAAGAGAAGGAGCACAAGGACGAGGGGGAAGGTGATTACCCCCTCGCAAGAAAGAGGGCGGCGTCATCGGACGCCACAGAGGATGTACCTCCTCCCGCCCCGAAGAAAGCGCGTCGGACACGGTTAATTCTGCCCGACGACAGTTTGGACTAGGATACCGAGTCCGAGGACTTCGAGAGGGTTCCACGAAGGAACCTCAGGGTCAAGCCCCCAGCTCGAAGGTAAAGATCCGAAGACTTCCTGAGCTATTAGTGCTAAGTTTTAAATGTTATTAACATGTGAGCGCCTATTGGCTTGCAGCCCACCACGTGTTCTCCCCACCGATCAAGTCTTGGACGGGGAGACCCCGCCTGCCGAGCTAGCGGAGAGCGGTACTGCGTTGCACCCCTCTCCTTCGGGCACCGCGAAGGATGCCGCGGAGGTGTCATCCCAACAGGCTCCTTTGGAGCCGGACACCAGTGGTGGGGGCGACGACGTCATGGTCGAGGCTAACGCCTCGGCCGCCGAAGACCGGGGGGAAAAGCCCCTCCCGGATACTGAGGAGACCGGACGAGGGGATGTCCAGTCCCTTCCAAGGTTGTCTCCGGAGCGCACCATGCCTCCGGAGGCACCGGTTCAATGCCCGGTTGGAGATCGGGTTAACCGATCTCCGCCGGCGCCACCGACCAATGGGTGGCCGGCTATGGGGGAGGCTCTGTCAAGCGCCTCCATCTCCGAGGAGCACCGCACCCTTATGGGTTCGGTTTTACAAAGCATTCAGTCCGTTGATAGCGGACTGAAGGAGGCCTTCAAGGGTCTCCTGACGGGCTTTCAAGTAAGCCACGTAATGTTTTGTTAATTTACTACTTTTTGTGCTATCGTTATATATATAGCAACCCCCGAGCCCTAGGTGAGTTTGGAAAAACTCACCTGGGGGTCAACCATAGACCATTAACTGGACAATGCATGAGACAATATTTGTTCGGAATGTTCCAATAGCCCTTAAGAGGACCGAACATCTGATCATGTTTATGATAGTTCGGAGGTTTGAATCCATGTAACCTGATAGTGGTCTGTTATGTGTAGGCTTCATCATCAGCGGCGGCTGTTAATGCCGCCGAGCTAGACGAGCTAAATCGGAAGCTCAAGAGCTCCGAAGATGAGCTCGGCGCTCTGAATAAGAGATTCGACGAGGCGCAAGATAAGCCGAATTATAATATCTGAATTCTTCATCACCGTACTGTCGACGCAGTATTTTATATGTTTGATGCTTACGCAGCCTCGGCGAGGGAAATTGAGAAGCTCAAGGCCGAGCTCCAGGAGGCGAAACAGGAGACCGCGAGCGAGAAGGCGGCGGCCGAGCAAGCGGCTGCCGCGCTCTCCGATCTAAAAGCCACCAGCGCCAAACATGCGGCTCGGGTGGAGGAAATCCAGCAGGAGCTCAAAGACGCTGGTCAAAAGTGCGAGGACCTCGAGCAGAAAGGCATGGAGCAGGCCGCCGAACTATCCACTCTGAAATCCGATCTCCGGAAGGAGTGGGTGGATAGGCGGTTCTTTGAAGAGCAAGTCAGCCAGGTCAAGGCTATCACGGATGGTAAGCCGTACTTACTGCAGTGTGTCTTCGGGGATAGCAAGTTCGCATTGCTTACCCAAGTGTGGCGTTCCTCAGGCGCCTGCTCGGACCTCCAGAAGAGCACGGCGGACGCGAACCAGTTCTATGCTTCGCGGGGAGAGGGAGATGAAGCTCAGCTGTTTTGGGCGCAGTTTGAAGCCTCCGAGCTCTCTCCTCTCCTCGTTGAGCAGCTGATGGAGCTACACCGGATGGCGGAGCAGGCCATGAAGGATCTCTGCATCCGGCTATGGCCCGACGAGCCGTTGCCGAGTAGCTACTTCGGCCTGGTGCAGAAGCTAAGCAACGCCTCGCCTTGAATCGACGCACTAAGGCGGTCCTCCTGTATCGAGGGAGCTCGGATGGCCTTCGCAAGGGCCAAGGTGCACTGGCCGGGTCTTGATCCGACAAAGATAGCCACTGCTCCGCCGCCCCCTGGAAGGGAGCATAGGTGCCCTGAGCGATACTTCTCCGTAGTTATGGAGGGTGCTCGGGCAATAGAGGCTCAATGTTCGAGAGAAAACATTTATGAGTAAATGCGTTGTAATATGTCCGAAGACCTTTTAACGCGTTTATATTTAAGATGCATGGTTTATCATGTCTTTTGTGGTTTGCATCCTTTATAACTCCTGTGTGGCCGTTGAAACTGAAAGTTGCGAGTCGTCGGCTTCAGCCCCCATGTAGATACTACGCGGGGTGTCTCTGCCAACGCAATGTGACCCTTAGCCGAGCTATCGGTACCCGAAGGCGGTAGTGTGGGGCGGACAAGGCAATCGGACCATAATGCTTTATTGCTTTCACTTAGCCGTAGGGGCGCGAGAAAGGAGTGCGGGGGGCTGATGACTAGCCCCCAGGGGTTTGTGATGTTCGGATGAACCGCGGCCAAAGCCGATATCACATGGTTTGTACGAATACCAAACCCATCGTATGACACGGAATAACCTCTAACGAGGTTTGTAGTATAACACTTAAGCTCGGATTCGCAGACCGGTGCTCGCATACTATGACAGTCAGTTTTCGGCTTTCTCCCCTGAGGTGCTTGACCAGGCTAGCTGGAAGCACAATCGCAGAGGTGCTCCCTTTGCCCTTTTAGCCGAACGAGCGGAATGTAAAGGGGCAAACACAGGAGCCGGGCAACCCAACTATTGACCCAAGACATAGTTCGGAACCAATACATATAAAGCGGAATTCCAAGATGCCGAACGCAAAATAAGTTGTGCTTAGGGTGATTTTTTATGTTTGAGCCCCCGGTCTATTAGCCGGTTGCATCGTAATGAGTACCAAACAGGTTCGCGGGAAGAGGGAGGAAATAGAGGGTGTGTCCAAAAAGGACTGCGAAGCGATCATGTATAAAGGATCTGTATTTTGCTCAACAACTCTTATTATTCAAATTGCCGATGCGACTGTTTACAGGTATTTGAAAAAAAAATGAACTTTACAGGAGGGGTTGTACCAGGGATCTTCGATGGGTGACCTGACATCCTCGGTGTGCCCTGTCGTTTGTCCGCTCCTGCGTCTCCTAAGGAGTTGTATACCACTATGGGTCTTGCTGTTCGGCGAGCGGACCTTGGAGAAGAATCTTGAGAAGTCGCCGAAGTGTGAATGAGCTTTATGCCTTAGCAGGTACTTGATGGTACCCGTAGTATGTCCGA
Organism: Elymus sibiricus; assembly: GCA_039707655.1. Taxonomy (NCBI): domain Eukaryota; kingdom Viridiplantae; phylum Streptophyta; class Magnoliopsida; order Poales; family Poaceae; genus Elymus; species Elymus sibiricus. The sequence continues at coordinate 38,748,941 of CM077665.1, read as the reverse complement.
AGACATTTAACGGGGATAGTTTGGTCTAGCCGAACACTTACCCTTTGATAGTGTTTCCCCCACCGCCGCCCATGGAATTTTAAGCGCGAAGTTGTGCATCCTTGGCACGTACTTCGCTGGTTCTAGGGCGGTACAATGGGGGGCGAGTCCCTATTTATGGGGAGAAGAAGGTTCTGGGACTTCGGGTTGAAACCGAGCTCGCTTCCTAGCCTTACGTGCCTTTACGGCGGATATCGGCGTTTGCCGATCATCATTGTAGTGGAATTCGGCCGCCAGGGCCAACGCATGTTCCTCAGTTCGGAGGGAGCGCTCCGTGTTGCCGTTGACAGTAATGACCCCCTTGGGGCTGGGCATTTTGAGCTTGAGGTATGCGTAGTGTGGGACGGCATTAAAGCGAGTGAACGTTGTACGACCGAGCAGGGCGTGATAGCCGCTGCGGAAAGGTACGATGTCGAAGATCAAGTCCTCGCTTTGAAAGTTATCGAGCGAGCCGAACACTACTTCCAGGCTTACAGAGCCCCTGCACCGGGCTTCGACGCCTGGGATTACTCCTTTAAAGGTAGTGTTGCTAGGTTTGATCCTTGACGGATCTACGCCCATCTTTTTCACCGTGTCTGAGTAAATCAGATTGAGGCTACTTCCTCCGTCCATTAGGACTTTAGTGAGGTGATACCCGTCTATGATGGAGTCTAGGACGAGGGTGGCCGAACCCCCATGACGGATACTGGTCGGGTGGTCACGTCGATCGAAGGTGATCGGGTATGCCGACCATGGGTTATACTTCGGGGCTACAGGCTCTACGGCGTAGACCTCTCGAAGGGCGCGCTTCCTCTCCTTTTTGGGTATATGAGTGGCGTATATCATGTTTACTGTTTTTACCTCTGGAGGGAATTTCTTTTGTCCGCCACCGATCGGACCGCGGGGCTCATCCTCATCCTCGCTGCGTGGGCTCTTGCCTTGGTCCTCGGATGCGAGCTTGCCGGCCTGTTTGAATACCCAACAGTTACGGTTGGTGTGGTTGGCGGGCTTCTCTTGAGTGCCATGGATCTGGCAAGGCCTCTCCATGATCTTGTCCAGCGGGGTGGGTCCATCGCGATTGCCTTTAGGAGGCTTCTTCCGCTGGCCAGGTCGGGAGTTGCGGAAGCCGACGTTAACGGCCGTGTCGTCGGCATCACTATTGTTGTGCCGGCGCTTATTATTGTTGCGCTTTGGTTTCCCGTTACCATCCCGAACTTCGGAGGTTCCGGGGTCTTCGGGGTTGTGGCTACGTCTTGCTAGCCAGTTATCCTCGCCTGCGCAAAAGCGAGTCATGAGTGCTGTAAGGGCGAACATTCTCCTTGGTTTATCCTGGCCGAGCTGACGAGCCAGCCACTCATCCCGAATATTGTGCCTGAAAGAGGGTATTGCTTCGGCGTCCGGGCAGTCAACGATCTGGTTTTTCTTGGTCAAGAACCGATTCCAGAATAGCCGCGCGGATTCTCCTGGCTTCTGGACGACGTTGCTTAGGTCGGAGGAGTCCGGCGGCCGAACATAAGTGCCCTGGAAGTTAGATCGGAATGCATCTTATAGATCCTCCCAGCACCCAATGGAGTTTTCGGGGAGGCTATTTAACCAGTGCCGAGCTGGCCCCGTAAGCTTCAGGGGTAGGTACTTGATGGCGTGGAGGTCATCTCTTCATGCCATGTGGATGTGGAGGAGGAAATCCTCGATCCATACAGTTGGGTCAGTTGTCCCATCGTATTGTTCTATGTTTACGGGTTTAAACCCTTCCGGAAACTAATGTTGCATCACCTCGTCCGTGAAGCACAGTGGGTGGGCAGCACCTCTGACCCGAGCTATGTCACGCCGGTGATCGGCGTCTGTCCTAGCCCGGTTTCGTTCCCGACCTTTATTGTTGCGGTCGAGCCAAGGCCGGTACCCTTCCTGTCTATCGGTTGAGTATCCTATGGATCCATAGATGGATCGCGTACGACCTGCTCTGTAGTCTAGGTCGTGTCGCAGGTCGAACCTGTCATCGGGCTCTAGTGGCTCTTTTCCCCGTCTACGGGGTATCGTCGGCCTATAGCCGGTGTCGTCAGCCGTCCTGTCTCGTCCTCGAGGAGGGCGGTCTGGCTTGTCGTATGGGGTATGTTTGGGAGACGGCGTATCAGTGAGCTCGTCATCGAATTGTGGCAGCAGCCTTCTGCGTGGATAGCTCTTAGGTTGGTCCGATAGACCGGTATCGTATCCTTCCTCAGCTGAGAGGACTCTCGTCCATCGATCATTCAGGTTGTCTTGTTTGACTTTAAGCTGTCGTTCTTTTGCTTTCAGCCTGTGGGCCGTGGCTATAAGCTGTTGCCTGAACAGTTCCTGATCTTCAAGATTATCGAGGACGGCGAAGTCATCGGCTTCCGGGATGTCCTCCTCCTCGACAGGGGGGAGGTAATTGTCGTACTCGGAATCATTTAGACCGTCGGGGTTGTGCCGGTCTTTGTGGCACCCCGATAGAGGGCCGACGCACGCCAGCCCCAGGATAAGACCTGGCGCACGTCAAAGACATGATACAGCAATTCCAGGCACAAAAATGGCTTTATTAATTATAATGGAGTATTACAATACTGTTGCTTACAACAATATTACATAACTCCAAGGCTAACTACATGGCGGCAGAGGTCTTGGTTCAGCGGCAACGACGTCTCCGGCTGGGTTCCATAACTCACAGGACTGGCTTGGTTACGCTCTAGCACGATAGACCTTCTCCTGCAACTGGCCACGTGCAAGGCCAGGTGAGTACTTTGAATGTACTCGCAAGACAACCAAATACGTAGCATCCAAACAAGCAGATGACAAAGCAAGCCCTATGCTATGCATGAATTACTCCTAGGCATGGCATGAAATTTAACAAGGAAAACATGGATCAATCATGGCATAACATGGATCAGGCATATAATCTATGGCAAGATCACACTAAATGCTTAGAATACTTACTGAACCGAATACCAACTTACTCCCTTCTGGGTTGTCCCACAACCCTCGAAATACTCAGGATCCAACCTGAACTGATTCAACTCCAATCCAAATCACGTGGTCATCCAACCACTCATCATATAGCCATCCCTTGGCTAACATATCATAATCCTGACATCATCCGATGTCTACCCAAGATGAGTTCTCCCATCATTACTATCACTGCTATGGTTAACCATCTACTGAGGTCTGGACGGGCTGTCCAATACCGTGGACTCGGCTAAACGAATAGGTTTTGACACTCTGTAGAGGTTGCGCACTTTACCCACACCATGAAGCACTTGGCCTCGTGATCCCATTCGGGTGGACCAGTGTCTCTTCAACAAAACTTGTCTGACCCGTGACTCTCTCATCGTACCACCGGCATTCATCCTCCCCCGGAGGCCTGCCTTGGGAGGCCACTGTGTCCTCATGACACCTGCCACCCTCGTGGCCAAACCAAGTAGTCCCAAACGGGGGCTACACTGTCCCAAACGGGGACTAAACTGTCCCAAACGGGGATATGTGCACATTATCACATAACTCAACTAGGCTCACAAGGTTATCGCCGCCTACCGGGCCAGGGCAGCACGCGCGCATAACCTTCCCTCTTTGGTGGTACCGATAAAAGAGCACGCGATCAGACCAAGTCAAGACCGTCCCATACCGGCAAATGTGGTTGCACGGATAAGCCTGGACAGGTGACTCAAGATCAACCGACTAAATATCCTTTAATCATCCCACTCAACATATCCATCATCGTACTATTCCACTGACAATAATAAGTTCTAACATAGCAAGATCATAGTACTGATAGTCATGTCATGAGATCAACCATAGTACTATCATGGCAATGCTATTAACAATATCATTATTATGGCAATACGGAAATAAGACATGGCACTAGATGAATGGAAATGCTAGTGTCTAATACCGATGTCTCCACCGGTGTATGCAAATGCAGACTAACAGGCGATACAGATAAACACACAGGTGCAAGCAAAGTCATCACGCAAGTCCGGAGCTCATGGTAAGAGGTTGGCTTGCCTGAGGGTCGACGAATACTTTGGGAGGAAGAGCAATCACCTCGCGGAAGAATTCTCCGGAAAGGGTTCTCCCTCAGAGGGCTCGATCGGAGGGCAAGGGCAGAATGGTTATTTCTACTGGGTGAACACATAATGGAAATGATGCTATCGGAACGGGCTCGACGAGACGAAGACGTGGGCGCTAGTTTTACCTCGATCGGAGCTACGGTCGCGAAGATATGATCGTTTACTCATCAGGGACCAATCTGTAAAAAGAATCCCTACAAATAGGTCCCTGGCTAAAAAACAGATCGCACCTCCGGACAGAGTACGCTTTCTAGCTTGGAAAGCGTACTTTCCAAAATACGCTTCCACTTAAACTGTCCGCGGGCCCGTTGACTTTCTCTCTCTCTGACGGTGGGGCCCGCCTTCCCTCTCTCTCTCCTTCCCTGATCTCCTTCTTCCCGCCTGCGACAGAGAGCAGAGGAGGAGCAGAGGCGCTCGGCCGCCGGTGCTGCCGTCGCCTTGCTGTCCGAGGGGACCGGCCGGAGAGCGCAAGGGCACCGCCGCTCCTCTCCACACCCAGGGGTGGCCGCGGGGTCGCCGGAGGCAGACCGTGGTGCCATCACCACTGGCCGGATCGCGGCGGACGGAAAGCTGCAGGGGCTGCGCCCACAGGGCTTCCCCGGCAGGAATGAGGACGGCGGCGGCTTCCGCGGCTCCCGGGTCAGCTGCAGGCGAGAGCTGAAAGGAGGGGATGGCCCGGGTGCGGGGACGGGCCGAGGAAATTGACGGCGGCTCTCTGCCATGGGAACGAACGGAGGGCTCCGGGGCTCGATTAGGAGGGGCGTGGGCTCGATGGCGAGGAGAGGGACTCGGGCACGCCTTAAATAGGTCGGGGAGGAGCTCTCTCGATGGCGCTCGCCGACAACCGAAGCTTCGGCTACGCGGTGCCGCGGCCGCGTCTCCACAGCGCTCCACCAGCTACGGAACGAGGGGGAGAAGCCTCTGGATGGAAATAGCATGCGATAGAGAGCTCGCTGGCACCCCGAGACAAGATAGAATCGGCCAGGGAGGGCTCTGGATGTCTCTGGTGCACAGAGCACACGCTTGGCGCGTTCTGCCCGTGGTCACCGCGTGGCCACGGCGTTGCCACGCCCTGCTCGACGCCAAAACATGTCTAAGCTGTTCTCCACTCTACACTGAGATGACTTGACCCCTCAAGCAAGAAAACTTAGCTCTGGTGTGACTACACCTAGGTCAAATAACAGCTGGCAGTCAAGTGTTTGTGCTGTGCAGTGGCCATCACAGTGCACCTCTTGGCCTGATCTTGGGCAGGGGTCAATCATCTACTAAGGTCACTAACTTGGCAAAGTCTCAGCTCAAATGAGCAAAGATAACTAGCACTTCCTTTGTAACCTGGCAATCTGACCAGAAATGAAGAAGGTGATGCTGGGGTCAAATGGATAGATGGATATGGATAATTTTTGGTGTAGAGAGATGATTTGGTCATGAGAGATAGCTGAACAAGTTTCAGATCTAATTGATCATCTATGAAGGTACTTCCTTCACAGAGATGCAATCAGAACTGAAACTTGAGAAAATTATAGAAACAGATTGGCTTGGAGAGTTGAGCTAATTTTTGGTTTACAGAAGTAATACATCAATATGCACTACCTTGCCAAATTTCAGCTCAATTGAATCAAGAAATCAAGCACTTCCTTCACAAAGTGCCAGACTAGACAGAAATAGAAATCAGATGGTTCTGAGGGATTGGCTAGATGAAAATGGCTCAAATTTGGAGGAGACCAATTATTTAGGCATATGGAGGCACTGTAAAAATTTCATACCATTTGCACAAGCAAAAGTGGTACTTCCTTCACAGTGCTCCAATCTGGACAGAAGCTTGAATAAATTGCTGAGGATTATTGGCTAGATGGAATGGGCTAAACTTTGGTGTCCAAGGTTAATTTATCACCATGAATCACCCTGCAAAATTTTAACCCAAGGAGATCAAGGAATCATGCACTTCCTTTGCAAATGGGAAATCTGGACAGAATTTGCAAATGGAAGTGGTGCTCAAAAATTTGAATTGGGGACTGGATATTCTGATGGAAATGGAGAAGATATGGATATGAGAAGCTCCACAAATTAGTTGGGATTTTTCCTAGCTACCAAAATGGTAGTTCCTTTGGAAAGGCCCCAAATTGGAATATAGACTTTAAATAGGAAAAAGGCAATTTCCCTAATTTAATTATGGCCAATATTTTTATGAGAGCTCAATATATCCACAAAGAATATCTCCACAAGTTTTCATGAACTTTGGAGATGGATAGATATTTTCCTGGATTTAATTCCTCCGAAAGGCAGAAGAAGGAATTAATTCTGGATGGGAAATATTGCATATGACTTAGCAATATTTTTGCACCTCTAGGGTTTATGATGGAAGAAGAATCTCAGGAAATTTTGGGAGGATCAACAGAGCAAGGGAAATGATAGCTCTTTGTAATCACAAAGGCAGGATTTCCAGTTCCGATATTTCGGAACTAGGGTTTGAATAACATTCGGGGTTGACTGACGGAAGGGTTGGCTCGCACAAGAGCATGGGGATGGCACTGAGAGGTTGGGGAATGACTGGATTCACCTGGTCACTTGCCAAATTCCAGAGGAAAAATTCGGGAGAGAAAAGCTAGGAAGGAATAACAGCACAAAAATCGATAACCCGATTTTTGGGGTGTTACAAACCTTCCCCCCTTAGAAGAATCTCGTCCTCGAGATTCCTAGGGTTAGCTTAGAACAAAACTACTATGCCTCCTAGAAAAACTTCTGGGCTTGGTCTTAACCCTGTGGTTGGAAACAACCGGGTTAAACGTACCGAAAACTGGTACACGCAGATCGAGATACGGATATCGCGGGATCTACTCCATAGGTAGGGGCCGCTGGGTAGCACTGGCATTTTTAGAAAAAGCAAGATTTCCTTTTTCCAAAAACGCTCGGGGTACCGCAATGAACAGTGGCCTCTCTCGCTGACAGGGGGGCCTAGGGCCCACTGGCAGCCTTCTTCTTCTATCTCCGGCCAATGGCTCTCTCGCTCTCGCGCTGTCCCGAGTGCGGCTAGGCACTGCGCACGCCTAGCACCCTACGACGATAGTGCGCGGCGCGCACGAGGGCAACGCAGAGAGCATTCCCATCGCGGGATAGCGCCGGTCGGCACTGCTCGCGGATTCGCCTCCTGGACGCCGGTGATCGAGCGGCACACGGTCTCCTGGACCTCGCTCACCGTACACCGGACTGGGGCTATAAAAACGACCACAGTTCTCTACTCTCTTCCTACCATTTCGCCTCCTACCTTCTTTCTTCTTCCTCTTCTCCTTCTCCTTCTGGTTGCAGGAGCGCGAGGCAAGGCGCTAATGGCGGACGTGGGCTCGGAGCTGATCACGATCCTCCTGGCTGGCATGCTGGCGGCATTGGTTGGCGGCTCACTGCTGCTGTGCGCGATGATCCTTGATGATCGCCAGGATGCTGCTGCCAGAGGGGCGGCTAGGGGTCAACTACGCCATCTCAGGCCGGCGGAATAAGCACGGCTGCGGCGGCGAGGGGCGGCCTGTCAACATCACACAAGACAGTGACAGAGGCGCCGCTAGGTCTAGGGTTAGTGTGGTGCGGTCAGCGGAGCTTCTACCAGTGTGGAGGTCACGCTGCTAGTTGCTCCTTGCTGAACGACATCCACAATGGGTGGGTGATAAGGTCGAATCCGGGTTTAGGTCTTGGACTAGAGGGGTTGTACCGGTCTATGCTGCAATAAAATTTCTTAGAATTTCTCCAAGATTGCAACCGGCATGCAGACTTTGCTTACACGATACACACGCAACCTATGCAGACTAATATGCAGGCAAATGCAAAATGCACAAAGGAGCAGAATGCAGGCATATCGAACAGATTATACTAAGGTGATTTAATGCTAGTGGGTGTATGTACTCCTGGTAAACATACACCTACACCAGCTCACATTTTAATTAGGGACTCTGGACGAGTCCGATGTTATTATGTGTAAGTGATTTACTGACTAAAATCTTGTTAAGGATTCACTGCCAGCTCTGTTAAACATTTCTGCTTAACGGAGTGACAGATGAACCAAGCACACAGATCAAACAAGCATATATAACATTACAACAGCACACAGGCGCAAGCAGTACCGGCAACACGGGCACACAACAACACGCAGCCTTACTAGGCAGCTAACAACAACTCACTCCAAACTACAAGGTCCTACTCTAGACGCAGGCAAAGAAACAGTCTTCGCACACACATACTCACGACATCTCCTGGCTTCGATCACTGTCAGGCCCACAAATGGGCCTACTTCTGCTGGGGCTCTCCTGGGGGACGAAGACTGAGCCAACTTCCATCTTCATCGTCAGACACCTCTATGGGTTGAGGCTCAACTGTTGGAGCAGCAGCGGGAATTTGACCGAACACATCCCGACGACGAAGTCGCCGGATAGCTCCCTGAATGGAATTTGGGTGGAGGTTGACTGGGCGAAATAGGTTTACAGATTGTGAGGGTGGTACTAGCTGTGAAGGTGGCACTGAGTTTGGCAACAGGGAACGTGTGGTCTGGGATGCAATTTCACGGGCCACACGGTAAGCTTCCGTAACAACCTGGGTGGTGTCTTGGTCAAGGGCTTGGAACTCTCTAATAATGCCGGAGAGCATAAGTCCCTGGGCATCAATATACTGGACTAGGCAGGCTATGGTCTGGTCTGCATCTCCAGCAATGCTGGAGAACTTGCCAGCTATGTCCGACGAAGATGGGAAATAGCGGAACTCTTGCATCTCCGCTACTTGCGGAAACTGGATACGAAGACGGGCGATGGCTCCTGCGGCAGCCATCTGGACAGCCAACGCGGGGGTGGGCATGGGTTTGCCCTAGAAACTCATGGGCTTCCCATCCGCTGTTGGACCTGGGCTGATATGCGCCTTTGCATAAAATCGGCAAAGGTGGGGGACGGGGTCTGATTGGAACACCAGATACACCGGAGGGGTACTACAGCCAAGGGCTTGAGTGAGCATACTCGAAAGGATGCTCGGAAAGCCGGGGTAGCCATCAGCCCGGATTCGGCTATGGAAAGCGGGGGTTTTGGGGGTTTTGGAAGAACTAGCCATGGCTGCGGGTTTGGGGATACTAGCCTGGGTTCTCTTGCAGGGATCTGGCTTACTGGATGGGGAGGGCTACGACTCGCAGGAGGAAGGGGCTTAAATAGGCAGTCGGCTGGAACACACCAGCATGGCGTGGATCCTTCTCGTGCCGGGTAGAAGATACACCGGTACGGCCGACAACCAAGTGGGGTCATGGTCCAATCCAGAGTGGCTGGGTGGGCAGACAGCTGGGTCGGGTCACGTCCATTCCGACTGCGCCAACTATTGATCCACAGTGGCCATGTCGGATGCCAGAGACGGGTCAAATCTATTGGGCTCACTACCGGTTGGGGATAGGGGGTGGTTTGGGGCTAGGGTAACCTATAGCCAGCCTGGCTCTGATACCACGTCTTGTGGCACCCCGATAGAGGGCCGACGCATGCCAGCCCCAGGATAAGACCTGGCGCACGTCAAAGACATGATACATCAATTCCAGGCACAAAAATGGCTTTATTAATTATAATAGAGTATTACAATACTGTTGCTTACAACAATATTACATAACTCCAAGGCTAACTACATGGCGGCAGAGGTCTTGGTTCAGCGGCAACGACGTCTCCGGCTGGGTTCCATAACTCACAGGACTGGCTTGGTTACGCTCTAGCACGATAGACCTTCTCCTGCAACTGGCCATGTGCAAGGCCAGGTGAGTACTTTGAATGTACTCGCAAGACAACCAAATACATAGCATCCAAACAAGCAGATGACAAAGCAAGCCCTATGCTATGCATGAATTACTCCTAAGCATGGCATGAAATTTAACAAGGAAAACATGGATCCATCATGGCATAACATGGATCAGGCATATAATCTATGTCAAGATCACACTAAATGCTTAGAATACTTACTGAACCGAATACCAACTTACTCCCTTCTGGGTTGTCCCACAACCCTCAAAATACTCAGGATCCAACCTGAACTGACTCAACTCCAATCCAAATCACGTGGTCATCCGACCACTCATCATATAGCCATCCCTTGGCTAACATATCATAATCCTGACATCATCCGATGTCTACCCAAGATTAGTTCTCCCATCATTACTATCACTGCTATGGTTGACCATCTACTGAGGTCTGGATGGGCTGTCCAATACTGTGGACTCGGCTATTCGAATAGGTTTTGACACTCTGCAGAGGTTGCGCACTTTACCCACACCATGAAGCACTTCGCCTCGTGATCCCATTCGGGTGGACCAGTGTCGCTTCAACAAAACTTGTCTGACCCGTGACTCTCTCATCGTACCACCGGCATTCATCCTCCCCCGGAGGCCTGCCTTGGGTGGCCCCTGTGTCCTCATGACACCTGCCACCCTCGTGGCCAAACCAAGTAGTCCCAAACAGGGGCTACACTGTCCCAAACGGGGACTAAACTGTCCCAAACGGGGACATGTGCACATTATCACATAACTCAACTAGGCTCACAAGGTTATCGCCGCCTACCGGGCCAGGGCAGCACACGCGCATAACCTTCCCTCTTTGGTGGTACCGATAAAAGAGCACGCGATCAGACCAAGTCAAGACCGTCCCATACCGGCAAATGTGGTTGCACGGATAAGCCCGGACAGGTGACTCAAGATCAACCGACTAAATATCCTTTAATCATCCCACTCAACATATCCATCATCGTACTATTCCACTGACAATAATAAGTGCTAACATAGCAAGATCATAGTACTAATAGTCATGTCATGAGATCAACCATAGTACTATCATGGCAATGCTATTAACAATATCATTATTATGGCAATACGGAAATAAGACATGGCACTAGATGAATGGAAATGCTAGTGTCTAATACCGATGTCTCCACCGGTGTATGCAAATGCAGACTAACAGGCGATACAGATAAACACACAGGTGCAAGCAAAGTCATCACGCCAGTTCGGAGCTCATGGTAAGAGGTTGGCTTGCCTGAGGGTCGACGAATACTTTGGGAGGAAGAGCAATCACCTCGCGGAAGAATTCTCCGGAAAGGGTTCTCTCTCAGAGGGCTCGATCAGAGGGCAAGGGCAGAATGGTTATTTCTACTGGGTGAACACATTATGGAAATGATGCTATCAGAACGGACTCGATGAGACGAAGACGTGGGCACTGGTTTTACCTCGAGCGGAGCTACTGTCGCGAAGATATGATCGTTTACTCATCAGGGACCAATCTGTAAAAAGAATCCCTACAAATAGGTCCCTGGCTGAAAAACAGATCGCACCTCCGGACAGAGTACGCTTTCTAGCTTGGAAAGCGTACTTTCCAAAATACGCTTCCACTTAAACTGTCCGCGGGCCCGTTGACTTTCTCTCTCTCTCTGACGGTGGGGCCCGCCTTCCCTCTCTCTCTCCTTCCCTGATCTCCTTCTTCCCGCCTGCGACAAAGAGCAGAGGAGGAGCAGAGGCGCTCGGCCGCCGGTGCTGCCGTCGCCTTGCCGTCCTAGGGGACCGGCCGGAGAGCGCAAGGGCACCGCCGCTCCTCTCCACACCCAGGGGTGGCCGCGGGGTCACCGGAGGCAGACCGTGGTGCCACCACCACTGGCCGGATCGCGGCGGACGGAAAGCTGCAGCGGCTGCGCCGGCAGGGCTTCCCCGGTAGGAATGAGGACGGCGGCGGCTTTCGCGGCTCCCGGGTCAGCTGCAGGCGAGAGATGAGAGGAGGGGATGGCCGGGTTGCGGGGACGGGCCGAGGAAATCGACGGCGGCTCTCTGCCATGGGAAGGAACGGAGGGCTCCGGGGCTCGATTTGGAGGGGCATGGGCTCGATGGCGAGGAGAGGGACTCGGGCACGCCTTAAAGAGGTCGGGGAGGAGCTCTCTCGATGGCGCTCGCCGGCGACCGAAGCTTCGGCTACGCGGTGCCGCGGCCGCGTCTCCACAGCGCTCCACCAGCTAGGGAACGAGGGTGAGAAGCCTCTGGATGGATCACGCGTGCGATAGAGAGCTCGCCGGCACCCCGAGACAAGATAGAATCGGCCAGGGAGGGCTCTGGATGCCTCTGGTGCACAGAGCACGCGCTTGGCGCGTTCTGCCCGTGGTCACCGCGTGGCCACGGCGTTGCCACGCCCTGCTCGATGCCAAAACATGTCTAGGCTGTTCTCCACTCTACACTTTGATGACTTGACCTCTCAAGCAAGAAAAGTTAGCTCTGGTGTGACTACACCTAGGTCAAATAACAGCTGGCAGTCAAGTGTTTGTGCTGTGTAGTGGCCATCACAGTGCACCTCTTGGCCTGATCTTGGGCAGGGGTCAATCATCTACTAAGGTCACTAACTTGGCAAAGTCTCAGCTCAAATGAGCAAAGATAACTAGCACTTCCTTTGTAACCTGGCAATCTGACCAGAAATGAAGAAGGTGATGCTGGGGTCAAATGGATAGATGGATATGGATAATTTTTGGTGTAGAGAGATGATTTGGTCATGAGAGATAGCTGAACAAGTTTCAGATTAAATTGATCATCTATGAAGGTACTTCGTTCCTTCACAGAGATGCAATCTGAACTGAAACTTGAGAAAATTATAGAAAAAGATTGGCTTGGAGAGTTGAGCTAATTTTTGGTTTACAGAAGTAATACATCAATATGCACTACCTTGCCAAATTTCAGCTCAATTGAATCAAGAAATCAAGCACTTCCTTCACAAAGTGCCAGACTGGACAGAAATAGAAATCAGATGGTTCTGAGGGATTGGCTAGATGAAAATGGCTCAAATTTGGAGGAGACCAATTATTTAGGCATATGGAGGCACTGTAAAAATTTCATACCATTTGCACAAGCAAAAGTGGTACTTCCTTCACAGTGCTCCAATCTGGACAGAAGCTTGAATAAATTGCTGAGGATTATTGGCTAGATGGAATTGGCTAAACTTTGGTGTCCAAGGTTAATTTATCACCATGAATCACCCTGCAAAATTTTAACCCAAGGAGATCAAGGAATCATGCACTTCCTTTGCAAATGGGAAATCTGGACAGAATTTGCAAATGGAAGTGGTGCTCAAAATTTGAATTGGGGAACTGGATATTTTGATGGAAATGGAGAAGATATGGATATGAGAAGCTCCACAAATTAGTTGGGATTTTTCCTAGCTACCAAAATGGTAGTTCCTTTGGAAAGGCCCCAAATTGGAATATTGACTTTAAATAGGAAAAAGGCAATTTCCCTAATTTAATTATGGCCAATATTTTTATGAGAGCTCATATATCCACAAAGAATATCTCCACAAGTTTTCATGAACTTTGGAGATGGATAGATATTTTCCTGGATTTAATTCCTCCGAAAGGCAGAAGAAGGAATTAATTCTGGATGGGAAATATTGCATATGACTTAGCAATATTTTTGCACCTCTAGGGTTTATGATGGAAGAAGAATCTCAGGAACTTTTGGGAGGATCAACAGAGCAAGGGAAATGATAGCTCTTTGTAATCACAAAGGCAGGATTTCCAGTTCCGATATTTCGGAACTAGGGTTTGAATAAGATTCGGGGTTGACTGACGGAAGGGTTGGCTGGCACAAGAGCATGGGGATGGCACTGAGAGGTTGGGGAATGACTGGATTCACCTGGTCACTTGCCAAATTCCAGAGGAAAAATTCGGGAGAGAAAAGCTAGGAAGGAATAACAGCACAAAAATCGATAACCTGATTTTTGGGGTGTTACAGTCTTCCGGCCTCTCCTGACCCTCTAACGGGTGTTCGGGGATATCGGGATCGCCGAGGTCTTCCGGGGTGTCTCCGTCCCCGGTGCCGTCGATAGCTTTTCTTCCCTTTTTTTCTTTTTGACCATTTATGCGGCTTTCGGCGTCTTGACGGCGCTTCACCCGATTTGTCGCCATCGTTTTTCGGAGTGTCCACCATGTAGACGTCGTATGTGGAGGTGGCAGTCCACCGCCCGGTGTTAACGGGGGTGAGGGCATGATCCTCCTCATCCATGTATTCTGCCTCCTCAGAGGCATAGTCCAACATGTCGGTTAAATCCTCGACAGTGGCTACCAAGTGGGTGGTGGGTGGGACGAAAAATTCGTCTTGACCCGCCTTGAGCCCGATCTGAACATAGATCGGGGTTGGGTCGTCGGTAATTTTCATCGACGAGATCCGATCTAGGACCTCGTTGAGTATCGAGAGCTCAATCGGGTCGGCCTGCTCGGAGCTTCCAGAGTTAACCTCCGATGCGTCCGCGTGGGGGGAGTGTTCGGCAAGAACAGGTGTCCGGACATCTGGCACTATGACCGGGTCCGGACTGAAAGTTGGGTCCTCGCCCGGGCAGATCCCGTGGGCGGGACCGAAAGATGGATCTGAGGTTAAAGCCTCAGAGTCTTCGGGCGCGGCAGGCGAGACTGCGAGCCCGGTAAGTGACAGGTCGCCCCGAGAATCTACGGAGAACTCTAGGTTCCCGAATCTGACCTCTTGATCAGGGGCGAAACTTCCGACACGGCCTAGATGGCCGGTCGGGTCGGCGTGCAGCACAATGCTGCCGAAAGCGAAGATCTGTCCGGGGACAAAAGTGTCCGTATTGCGGACCTCTTCGCTGATGACAAGGCGAGCCATCGATTCCTTTGGCGATCACAGCGGAACTCTCAATGAAAGCACCAATGTCGGTGTCAAAACCAGCGGATCTCGGGTAGGGGGTCCCGAGCTGTGAGACTAGAATCGATGGTAACAGGAGACGAAGGAGACGATGTTTACCCACGTTCGGGCCCTCCTATGGAGGTAATACCCTACGTCCTGCTTGATTACATTGATGGTATAAGGGTTACAGAGTTGATCTATCTCGAGATCGAATAGCTAAACCCTAGATGAGTTGTCTTGTCCTACAACCTAAAACCCTCCGGCTTATATAGATGCCGGGGGTACCTAGGGTTTACACATGGTCGGTTACACGTCGAAGGGATAAGCATGCCTATTCACTACTCCAAACGTGGAGGATACGCCATGATGCTCGAAGCTTCCTTCCTGGAGACAGGGTCTTCGATCAATCCAATGCTCAGTAAGCGGCCCATATAGTCCGGCCCATAAGAAATAGGTCGGCCTCCCGAGGACCCCTTAAACCAGGACTCCCTCAGGCACCAAGGAAGGATTGTAGGTAGGGATGCCCTTAGATCCATTGTCAATAGCTTGTGATAAGGCAAGAAAGCTATCCGATGTATATTCGTTTCTCATGATAATGAGCGAAAAGGGTGGAATTGTGACCCGAATACCAACCCTTGCTATACATCGCGAGTGTGGTCTTCGATGAAGCATCATCTTGGTGGTCATCCCAAGCTGTAGTATTGCTAGATTCTGGAAACTTAGAAACTAGTTTGCAAGAAAAGAAGGAAATCAAGTATACGTTTGCTTGTTGGCTTGAGCACTCGTTTCAGAAGAACCTTCTTTTGGGATAACTCTTTCAGGCAATATCTTGTTGTGGCAGTAATAGCCCAATGGCTTCTAGTTGTTTTTTTTACCCTTCCGGGCTCTTTTCCCCTGGCGGCTAGTTTCAGCATAAAAGGAAGAAGTCGGGTCCGCGCGGTTTGCCTTTTCGAATGCAGCAGTGTTTTTGGCTTTGGCAATACCAGCTAGCTAGCTACTTACTTGTGTGGGAGTCCTATAAAGAAAAGCCTGAGTTATAGACTGACTAAAGAAATCCACCTAAGCCGTAAGTTTTTGTTACAGCTGGCACACCTGCTTGCAAACTAGAAAATCTGATTCTAGTAGAAAGTGGACTAAGTCTTAAGAGAGATAAGGCAGTCTTTATACACTGGTCCTACTTCGAATTCAGTCAGTGGCCAGATGCATTGTAAGCAATTCCAGTCCCAGCTGCTGAGGTGGCGTGGTCAGCCCTACCTAAGTATTGAACAAAACCAACCATTTGCATAATAGTATCCTATCTTGCATATTAATTAAGACCACTTATTAGATCAAGGTTGGCATACATAGCATAGGAAGGTGGAGATCTGAAGTAATCTATATGTCCCTCAGCCAGTCATCCATTTCTCTGGATATGAAGTTTACAACATCAAAAAAATGACCCTTTTCATAATGAAATCCATTACATGCCATCCAAAGAACTCTGATCTGGATTACCAGCTTTGGGGTGGAAGGACGGATCGATCGACCAAGCAACAACGATCCCTTTACGATGGTCAAGTGCGAAGGTCCCGATCGGATTGCCGATCTGCCAGTGTTGTTTGACCGATTTTTTTCATCTCAAAACCATTGATGCTGACCTGTCACTGCTCAAGTGATTTTCCTGCATGGTTCTAGGAACCAAAAGAAGACTTTGGGTAGGTCAATGATAGATTCTATGTCTATAATGGAACGTAGGTTCTTTTTAGGAGGAAATCTTAGAAGGATTCTTTTCAGAGCATAAGAACCATCGAAGAGCATGGGATAGGTATTGTTGGCAGGGACTTTAAAGTGAGAGCTTGATCACTAAACCCCTGCTGCTTTCGATCATTCCTGCTAAAGCAGTTGGCAATGACTCATTGGAAACTTCTATTGCATTTGGGAGAAGAAGAAATCCAATCAATGGGTAGGTAGTCAATTTCTAGCGAAAGCACAAACCTTTTCTCTTACTTAAGGCGATAAAATCCATTCATTTCGATAATAATCTGTTCGAGATGTGTTTTACCGAGAAGGTATATGGTTTACGGTTCTAAGCCGTTGAGTTCGTGTTTTGGTAGTTGTTGTTTTGAAGGATGGCGGATCCAGAGTTGAAGGATGGCGAGAATCATAATTACAAGAAGGCAACTACGCGGTCCAACATCATTTTTGTAAGAATGAGCAAGCCATAAAAATTGCCAAGCTGCTGTGAGCAGAGGTCGGGAGCCAAAGACGAAAGGGATGCCCTTTCTCCATCTTGACCGAATGCGTTATCTGATGTCTCTGTTCCTATTAACTCTTGGCCGTGTATACCATTATCACGAGGGCGATACACAGGAAAAAACCAAACCATCTATGGAACCGTTCGATGAACGTAGGTTGGTCGGAAAGAAAGCGCGGTGTAGCTGGCATCAGCATCTCTTGTCAGGTTCGCACGCACAAGGGTGGTGGGTAGGTCTCTTTACGTGTCCCGCGAGGCAAGGAATTCTTCGACCAATGATATCATGGTATCAGAGTCGCCGATCAAGATTTCTCATGGCTACCCATTATTTTTGCTTGAAAGATCTTCACATGTAGGCGGAGCCGTCCCTTTTGAAAAGTGGATCTTTAGTCCATTCATTCTAAGTACTTTATCTATAGGTGAAGCCGAGAGGGTTGAACTCCGTCACCACCCAGGAAGACCCGTTGCAGCAGCCGTCTGGCGCAACCATAGGCCCAGGGACGCGCGCTCCTCCATCTCTCTCACGAAGGATTCCAAGAGCCGGAGCCAGGTGCGGGGCTTGCTCTCCATCCTTACGATGAACTCATGGACCACGTTGGCGGAGTGGCCTCGCGGCCGGGGCGGCCGGGCAGCTACACCATACATGTGGCTCCGTCTGCGGCTGCCTCGCCCATTGCGCCCTCGCCCGCGAGCAGAGCCCCTTCCATGACCACTCGGGCCGACGTGGGTCACCGGCGGAGGTCGCCCGCGCCCCCGGAGAGGCGCCTCGAGCGCGGTGACGGGCGCGCGGCGACGGCCACCTCCTTTCATCAGCTTCGGCATGCCCACGTCCTCCATCGCCGCTTTCTCCTTCTCGGCGGCGGAGAACTTCCTCACGCGTGCCATTACTGCTATGACGGCGAGTGGGGATGGAGGCTGAGAACGAGGAGGTGGGGCTAAGGGGCTCCTCCCCTCGCCCTTATATACAGCCCTGGTGGACGCCTAGCCTGCGCCCCACTTCGCCTTCGCTAAACCAGCGCAGAGTTAGGAGGAGCAATGATGGCCCCGCGCCACGCACAAGCTTTATGTCAGCACTTGACGGTTACCGAGGCGTCGTGGGGAGTGGAGGGGGCCCGTGCCCCGCCAGGTGCCACGTGTCGCGCCTGACTCCCAAGAGGTTCGGGCCCGCGCGCCTCGGTCTTCCCCCGTTGAAGGAACCATGCCCACCACGCGCCCATGAACTGCATCGCCAGGCCCGCAGGCCTGGGGGTACCTAGGCCCAGGTGCCTACGGCCCAAGGCGCGACGTGTGCTGAGAGCCAGGCTTGGCCCACCGGCAAGCTTCGCGAGCAAGACCCTCGCGAGGCTCGCGCCAGCAGCCGTCGGCAGGCATCTTCGCAGCGCCCCCGTGGGGCCGCACCCGAAGCCGCCCCAGAGGACTTCGCTAGGTGGACTAGTCAAGGGAGGCCCGGTGCTCGTGCTCGGCTGGCCCTGCTAGCTCATGTGTGGTTGGCCCTGAGGAGTGGGCCCAAACCCGTTGTCCGCCCCTACGCATGTCATCTTGCCGAAGCCCCTGGTCACCTCGCCAAGGTCTTGGATGACGGGCCCCCTCGCGCGGAGCCCGAGCGCAGGCCGATGAGCGTATGGAATCCGAGGCGGAGCACCCTGCGGAAAGGCTCCCCGAGGAAAGTACGGCGAGGGGCAACGGCCTAGCAAGGTAAGGGCTAAGTAGTAAAGACTCTCGGGGGCTGTCGCCCTGAGGCCTCGTGGCACACTAAAGACGAGGGCCCTGGGCGCCACGCGTCACGGGACCTCGCCGGCCTCGCGAGCCCTTGTCCCCGATCCCCGGAGGCTCACACCGGAAGGGACCCTACCAATGATGCAAGGCTTGCCCGGACCCAGCCAGGGCATGGGGGTTGCGCGAAGGGAAATAGAAGGGCCCGCAGAGGGAGCAAGGGCGTCTCATGCACGACGAGCAACTACCATTTTAACAAAAGTACCTTACAAATGCCTTACGCCCGCTCTGGGGCCTGATGGTTCATAATACGACAGAAGGGAAAAGTAAAGCTTAAGCGGAGGAGGCGTCGCCTTCGTCATGACTGACGGCAGTGGCGGCGTCAAGGTCCCCGCTCTCCTCAGAAGGCGCATCGTGAGCGAACCACCCGACCAGTGACTCCACGTGCTCGAGCACATCGTCCCTGAGGGGGCTCTGGAGCCCCGCGGGCACTGGCTCCATCACGCTGGAGAGGTCAAAGGCAGGATCATGGCAGTGGAGGTCGGAGAAGAGGCGCGTCAGCGCGCAGTCCACAAGGTCGCGCGCGCTGGAGTCGATGTCCTCGTCCACCTTGGAGACGCCCGACTCCAGCACCTCCACCACCTTAAGGAAGAAGTCGAGGTAACCCCCATCGCCATGCTCTTGCGGCAGCTCCGGGACGTTCCTGACAAAGCGACGGAGCGTGCCGCCCGCGCGACGCGCGAGGTCTAGGAACTACCCGGCACGCTGCGCCTCCATCAGCCGCGCCCGCGCCGCGTCGTCCCTGTCCATCTGCACAGCATCCGCGGCTTCACTGACCTGAGCCTGCAGCGACGCCAACTCCGCCTCGACATCCCCCTTGCTCGCGAGGGCAGCCTAGAGATCGGCCTCGACGCCCTGCAGCTGGGTTCGGAGCGTGCCCACCTCCTCCTAGAGCGCATCACAATGGAGCTGGATGCGGGCCTCCTGCTGAGCCAGCTCGTCGTGGTACTCCTCCAAGGCTGCCTCCCGCTCCCGGGCCACCCTTGCGTCGGCAATGGCGAGGTACTCCTCGCGCACCGCCATGAGGGCGGCCTCGTCGGCAAGGACCTGGCCTTCCAGGGTCTCAAGGCACTCGCGTTCTGCCTCCTGGTCGAAGGCGGTCCGAGCGGCCTCCAGCTCACGGAGGGCCACGTCGGCCTCCCGATCGATGATGGCTGCCTCCATGTGGGCCAGCTCCGCCTCGCGCTCAGCGCCTTCCGCGGCATGCGCGGCGGTATGGGTCCCCCCCCCCCCCGGGTCCCTCTATGCCAAGTGCGGGGGCGGAGGTCTCGCCAATAGGCAGCGCGCCAAAGGGCGCCCCGGGTGAGGCACCCCTCCGCCTCTTGAGCGTGGGCACCCTAGGAAATCCGGTGATCAGGCTCGCCCGTCGGGCTGGATACGCAAGAAAGGGCTGGGATGATAGTACACTTACTCATCGTCGGCGGTCCAGCGTCGTCGCGTTGGGGCCGGCCTTGAGCGTCGGCCTCCATCGCCTCCAGGAGATGAAGGCGGTGCTGAAGGTCCTGCTCGCGCCCCGGCGCACATGGCACCCTTCTTGGCCGCCATGGAAGGGATCGGGGAGGCGGAGACAATGTTCGAGCAAGGATGAAGGAGTTGCGCGGGGGGGAGGCGAATGGGAGACCTGCGCAATGATGGTTCCGCCCGTCAGGTAAGGTGGTTTTCTAGGCGGGAGCGTGGTCCTCGAAGCATCATGGGGAAGTGGGGGCGATGCGCACTCCACCGTGCGCCACGTGTCGGGCCTGGCCCGCAGGCGGTTAGGGCCCTCGTCGCTTCGCTTCCCCCAACATGCCGCACCATGCACGCCGCGGGCCCGGGGGCTATCGTCGGGCCTCTGGGACTGGGGGTACCCAGACCCGTGTGCCTGCGGCCCAGGATGCAACGATTGCCCTAAGCGTTGAGGGGCCAAACTACGAGCTTCACGGGCAAGGTCCTCGCGAGGACCTGCGCCTCGCGAGGCGCGCGGTGACTACACCGACCAAGACTTCACGAGGCCTCCCCACGAGGCTTCCCCCGACACCCTCAAGAGGCGGGTCTGGTAAGGATCGGACAGGCAGGGCCTTACGGCCTTACGCCCGCACATGGATGACGCATGCCGCGTCAGACGGTGCCAGGAGCGGTGCAAGCAGGCGCGGGCAGAGAGGTTTTCCTCCTTGGTGATAAAGGAGCAGGGCCAGCTCGACGGGCCCCAAAGTGCTCCCCAAAGTTTTCCCCTTTGGTGCAAGAGGACCAAGACCGGGGGATCGGCGGGACGGTGGTCACTTTTGATCCCACAAATGCGTCACGACGAGGAGCTTTGACAAGCGAAGACCACTATTGTCAGGATAGGCCGCAGTCTTGTCCCCCTTCAAACTGGCCGTTGTGGCAACCCTTCCGAACTTGTGTTTTCGGGGGGAAGAGGACCAGGGCCGATATAAGAGTAGAGAGGCGGCCACCATAGGGGAATGGAACCCTGAGGAGGCAAGAACACACCTTGTACTCACCCGCATCCTCAAGCAATCCAGACAACCAGGAGTAGGGTTTTACACCGCAAGGTGACCCAAACTTGGGTAAACCGTGGTGTCCTCTGTTCGTCTTCCTTAGCTCGAGCCACCGGAGAGTCGCCGTGAGGTTGGGAGGTAGAGTAGGGCTGGAGAGCGAGCGCACCCCAGTGTTCAAACCTTTCTGGGTCCCCGGAGCCCCGATTCCGACAGTAGTGGATGCTGAATTAGGATGAAAAATATTGTTGATTTATGGATGTAGAAATTGCCAACTTGTCAAGCCGGGTTGCACATATAGACTCTGCCAGGTCATAACCATTGATGATGCCGGATCGTGATCGTTGGTGCTGCCAGGTAAAACAACTAGACTCTGGTTGACTTGATAAATTTATTGGGAATAAATAAATCCGTGTGATGTTGATCCGGCTTTCAATGCTTCGGCTAGATAAACTTACTGAGAATAATAGATCTATCTCATGTTGAGCCGGCATGTGGACCTTTCTATGAATAACTTGAAGAAGATGATCTTTGCAAACTTCCACCAAGACATGAGACCTGGTTGACTCAAAATTGATAGCTTGAAGATGTTCTTGCTTTCTCTTTTTTATCTCCATATTACCTGTAGCCCCCAAGCTCCGAATTCATTAGTTCATGATGACTTGGTGCATCGCGTAGAAAAAATATCTTGACTGTGTAGCCTCCAAGTGTCGGGTTGTCTTGCCTGCAGCAGCCTGGGACTTGTAATTGTCTTATACTTCAAACTTCAGCCAGTGTAGCCCCCAAGGGCCGGTTGTTTTGCCTGCAACAACCTGGGACTTTGAACTTGGTTTTGAATGTTGTATATAGATAGCTTTGGAGAAATCCGGGTTGTCATCTGAGTCGCCAGTTATAAACTGAATGTCTTGAATTTCACATGTGTAGCCCCCAAGGGCCGGCTCATCAGTATGTGATGGGCCGGGTCTTCAATTTGGACCTTATAATCTGTTTAAACAGCTGAATACTGTAGCCCCCAAGTGCCGGGTCATATGCCTGCAGCGACTTGGGACTTTAGAAAATTTGATCTGAGTAGTGTAGCCCCCAAGTGCCAGGTCGTTTGCCTTCAGCGACTCGGGACTTATATGAACTTCTCCTTTTGAAAAGAAAAACATCGTATGATGTAGCCCCGAAGTACCGGGTCGTATGCCTGTAGCGACTTGGAACTATGTGAGAATAATATAACCCATCATAATTTGATATTAATCTTATTTGAATGAATCCTTGACCATGGTTGTAACCCGGTATTTTATCGAATATCCTGGAATAATGCCTTTGTGCTTGAATATAAAATCCCTGCCCGTGGTTGCGGTGCAACCCGGCAAATATATGTCCGAGAAATCCATAAGTGTTGTAGTTTACTACAGATCACAAGTTAAAAAAATCCAAGAGCCGGTCAATTAAATGACCCGGCATTATATGTGATAAGCTGGCTCAGCAATATGTAATATACCAGCTCAGGAATATGTGATAGACCGGCTCTTCGAGAATAGTCATTTCTTCCGAACTGGCTTGGAAAACCCATCATTTAATAATGGTTATGATAAACCATGATGAAAGATCTGGCCATTTCGGCTATCAGAGATCTATTTGTTCCTGGAGAAGTTACGATGTAAACCGGTTTGAAGACTGCCTTTCCGTAACATAAACAAATATAGATATGTATGTATGATGCATTGTGCAATGATGCAATGCAGGATGATGTATGTATATGATAATAGAGTATAAAAATGATGGCTTTTGAGGCTCGACATAAAGACCGGCTTTCGAGGCTCGAGTCTTGCTTCAATGAAGCAGGTGTGATAACCCATGGTTTATCCTCACTCTCTGTAAGCCGGCTCTCACGTGGCTCAAGCCAGTGTTTTAACCTTGATGAGTTCAGGATCCATATGGATTGAATTATCAAGAGTACACGGGGTTACCTGTTCGGAGTAGCATCTTGCAAACAGGCAGGTTTAGCCATTATTTGTACTAGTCATCAACCCGTGCATCTGCACGGGCTAGCACTTTTATAATATAAAACATGTCAAAGTGGTAACAATTAGAAATGTCACACAGTAATATGAACATGTTATTATTGATTGTTATTGTTATATTGGTAGACAACATAGTTACGAATACATAAGTTGTTGGATACATTATGTATTCCTGATATATAAGTTTCTAAAACGTATATGATCAAGTGCCCCAGTTGTAGCACATATGTTCTTTTCTTTTCGTTACCTTAAAAACGGACATCTCCATTTTTGACATAGAAGTACCCTAGAATTTGATCTTATAACCTTTCGCTTCGCATAATAGATTTTACATGTGTACAACATTGATACATTTTCGGATTTTAAGTTGTTGTCTTAAGCAATAAAATCTTAATGAATTTCTTCTATGATTTATAACGTGGGAGGGAACGGCGTGATAAATTATTCGGATTTAAGTTGAATATCTGAAAGATTTTCTTTTATGATTGTGCGGGATATTCTTAATACTTTCTATTCCTACTACACACACATATATATGACATACATAATCACGTATTTATATGAAATCTTTATGATGCATGATGCATCCAGATTTTTTTGTTAATGTAGTGATTTGGTGCGTTAAAATATTTGAATATATATAATTTTCTCTTACTTATAAGGCCAAAGTAGAGACACGTATATACGTACTATATACGCAAGTAGTAAGTATTAGCAATCCTCACCTGCGAAGAATATGATGTGAATCCATGTAATTTATCAATCGCAAGAATGCCATGCAAAGTAGTATATCTACCAAAACAATGGTATTGTATGCACGCATAATTATAATAATGAATGTTAGAGATGATTTGGCATGTAGATTAAAATTGCTAGGAAGCACTATCTTGCATCTGGCGACATTGGATGCAGCAAGCTTACTGATATGAGCCGCTCAATCGAATGTGTTTTATCTTTGTCGGGAAAGACACGCTCATCCACATCCTGACCAATTAATTAAAGAAGCAGATCAGCTTTCTTTGAAGAATAACGGCATATGCATGATAGATCTAAATATTCTTCGATCAAATGAATGTCCTTTTCATTTCTATAAAATTGGCACATTTAATATTTAGAATGTTCTATGATTACATTTTTATATAGGACAATCATCAAATGTAGTTTGCTTGTATACAATACATCAGAAACATTATGTGATTGACTACTCATTACCGGGGACATTGATCAGCTGCCACTGTGCTATCTATACCAATGAAACTCGCCAATGAGAACTGAGTCATAATTTAAGTGGCCCAATGTGCCCGACCCAATAATTCGTAACTTAGTTTGATTCATGAAAAATAATGTATTCCTCAAAATAAATATATAGAAAAATAACACCTAACCTAGTTCTAACCTGATTTGCTAGGTGCTTCATCTCCTCGACTATATCCATTAGTGTCGACTCTTGACTCGATCCACGCCTGACAAACTGCCACTACAATCCCCATTGAAAATATATACCGAATCCACAAAACATGAGACGTTTATTTTCTGAGCTGTCATATAGAAAAAATTGTGTACATATACATGGTGGATTGCTGAACTTCAAAAGTGAGATTGAAAGGATGAGGTGGAACACGGTTAATATATATGCATGATGGATTGTTGCAGTTGGAAATGCGAGATATAGACGTGGGTTTTTTTTTTGAACACAGTACAGACGCAAGCGCTCATATACACGCGCATACACTCACCCCTATGAACGCACACACGCACACCCTACCCCTATGAGCACCTCCGAGAGACTGAGCCGGCATATCATCTTGAAATTTACGAAGTCACTGTAGGCACCTCGTCGTCGACGGGAACGTCTCCTCCCACTGAATGCGCATCGCCGGAAATCCTGAAATAATTCCAGGAATAAATAGACGTGGGTGTTAAGGACTCTCTTTTTAATACGTGTGGGTTTAAACCCATCTATGTACGTGTTTTTTAAAATCCTTTTTTCCTATTTCAAGAAAGAAGGCACATGACTTTTCTTTGTCATGACGTGGGTATTTTTTCTTGTGGCAAATGGACGTGCCTGTTAAGGACTCTTATTGTACGTGCGGGTTTAATTTTTATTTTTACCTTGGACGTTGGTGATAAGGATTCTTTTTTAATACTTGTGGTTTCAATCCCAACTATGTACGTGCTGTTTTATAAAGTTTTTTTTTTCATTTTGAACAGAGAAGGCACGTGATTTTTGTCCCTTGGACGTGGGTATTTCCTTGTTTGTGGGAATTGAACGTGTTAAGGACTCTTTAATTGTACATGGATGGACTCTTTTACGGGCAATCAGCAGGCTAGTAGATCTCTTTCCATTTTCCTGTCATAGTTTTTATGGATGTTTTTTTTTCGCTGGAGTTATAACGGATGGAGGCACTCCTTTTTCTAACGTGAAGTTTTTCTTTCTATTTTGAGGGAACTTAATGAATGGTGGCACTCATTTTTTATGACGTGAGGCTTTCCTTTTTATTTTATTTTTTATTTTTTTCTTTTGAAACCTGGAAACATTCCATTCTCATACTGGCTAAGCAAACGTGCCGGCCATACGGGCGTTGGACGTGTCAGGTGTCTTTTTTTGTTGGACGGGAGGCTTTCCTTTTTATTTCGAGGAAACGTTGGACGTGTCAGGTGCCTTTTTTTGGGACGGGGCTATCTACGTTACGCAAGTTTTTGTTTTATCTTGAACGTAAATTGTACAATCCAACGGTGTAAATAATTTTGATGATGTGGATTGATGAGGTTACTTGAAAGGTGCCTCCAATTAGTAAATAGGAGATTGGCTTGTAGCCTAGTCAAGAGGGATATTAAAGGCTGACTCGTTGAGTTGGAAGCCCCCAAGTGATTTTATGATCATGGAAAAGCTATGGCATAGGATATGCAGGAGACGATGCTACTACTGCAAAACATCTGAGGTTCAGATAAGCCGGCTTTATTCCATTGATCATAATATGAATGAGCCAATAAGGCAGGATACCTATGTTTGAACAGCTCATCGTGGCAGCTAGTCATCTTTGGCAACCTTTTATTTCTCGCCAATACGGCAGGGCACCCATGTTTGAATTGCGCATCGTGGAAGCTAGTCCTCTTGGGCGACTTTTAATTTTTCGCCAATAAGGCAGGGCACCCATGTTTTAACTGCGCATCGTGGCAGTTGGTCCTCTTGGGCCACTTTTAATTTTCTGCCAATAAGGCAGCAGCCCCCGGGACCGGGTTATCTTCCCTGCAATGACCCGGGGTTCGAATTTTTTTGAGCCCGGTTGAATATGCCGAGTCATGTCTGTGTTGCCCCCGAGTCTTAAGTCGACTCGAGGAGGCGGCTTGAGAGTCTTCATACTTTGTTGTGGCATAAGCAGGCATAAGGTTGACGACCGAACGATGGA
Organism: Elymus sibiricus; assembly: GCA_039707655.1. NCBI lineage: Eukaryota > Viridiplantae > Streptophyta > Magnoliopsida > Poales > Poaceae > Elymus > Elymus sibiricus. Next base: position 38,722,285 of record CM077665.1, on the reverse strand, counting down.
ATTTATCCAAACTGGAGACAATGTAGTGAGTTGATGATCTTCGTGATGCTCATCATATGTCTTTGGCAAATATCATGGCCAAATTGAGTGCATATGCCTCTTGACCCCTTCTTTGATACTCTCACTTGGTCCAGCTCTCCTGGCTCCCCAGGGTCATTTCTTATTTTTCGCCGATGGCTTTAAATTTGACGGCTCTGTTGTGGCCAGCTCACCTAGCTTCTCCAGGGACGGTACCTCCGTGGCTGAATCGCCTATTTATTCGATGTGCTAAACCGGACCGAGGGGGCGGCGGCTTGTGCGTGTATCCATTGGGTAACCCGGCACTGGTGGAGGCTGGCGCGGGCTTTGGCAATGTTGCGTAAGACATGATTCCAAATGTCACTTTTTCCTTTGCTCCAATGTTGTTGGAGGAGACCGGATTGCTGGGGCGACAGCCTGCGTGCGTCCATAGGGTGGCTCGAGCGAGCAGGCGCGGCCCCGACGTGTTGTTGTAGACCGGATCACGGCGGCAGCGACTCGCGCGCATCCGTTGGGCGTGTTGAGCGAGCGCGGCCCCGGCGTGTTGATGTAGACGCAAGAGGTGGCCGGTAACTCGGTGAGGACACGGGAGTCAGCCGCGGCGTTGTAAGCTGGTGTGGACGCGCGAGTCGGCCGCGGCATTGTAAGCCGGTGCGGACGCGTGAGTCGGCCGCGGCGTTGTAAGCCAGTGCGGACGCGCGAGGCGACCGGGACGTTGTTGATGTAGACCGGACCGCGCGGACGGCGGCTTGGGCGCGCCCGTATTGTGGCATGGACGGATGCTGGCGCGAGCTCCGAATTCGCGATATAACGCCCCTTTTATAATAAATAATTGTCCTGATGTATTTTGGACGACGGATGATCTCATCGTGTCTTTCATGAGCCATGAATAATTGTTCTGCGTATAAAAATATTAAAAGCAGAATAATTGTTTTTGAGGAATTAAAGTGTGCTTATAAATTAAATTGGGCGGATTATTTGGACGACCTATGATCCGTTTGCCACGTCCGCCGACATATCCGGTTGAACAGGTAGCCAGCAGCATGTTCCATCGTGTGGCGTGGAATCGAAATTATAGACCAACCGGGTCGCAAAGGCCTCCATCCGACGAACTGCGTTCGTGTTCATCAGATAGTAGGGAAACTTTGATGAGCGTGAGGTCACCTAGTGAGTTGATGTAGACCGGATCGTGAGGATGACGGGCCGAGTATGCGTCCACCTCCCAGCCGGATTAACCAAGGATTGCAGGAGCGACGATGGGCAGCAGGCGTGTCCGTCGAGCGGCCCGGCGTGGCGCGGCCGGTGCATGCCAGCCCGAGATCGTGGAACATCCTCACTTTTTTCCTGGAATATTTGTCCTTTGGAGGCAGTTGTAGACGAAAACTAATCCGGCGTCACGTGGGGAGATGACTGCCTGTCCAGCTGACTAAACTGGCTACGAAACCATATGCTGAGTAGTAGTACTATCAGTAGTGGGGAGTAGACGTGGAGTTTCTGCTCCCGAGCTCATTTGAGCTCGGTGAACAGTAAAATCGAAACAAAATTGAAAACGTTTTAAAAAATTATAAAAAAATATTGGGACCAACATTGACAAAAGTTTTAAGTGCTTGTAAAAATTCAGCATGAAATAACATTCCTACGAGGCATGGCAAAAAAACAAAATAAATACTCTGAAAATGCGCATTTTCAGAGTATCGATTTTGTTTTTTTTTTCCCACGTCTCATAGGAATGTTATTTCATGTTGAATTTTTGCACGCACTTAAAACTTTTGTCAATGTTGGTCCAAAAAAATTCAGAATTTTTTGAAATGTTTTAGATTTTGTTTCGAATTTACTGTTCACCGAGCTCAAATGAGCTCGGGAGCAGAAAGGTACTTTCGGGAGTACTATCAGTATAAACTTATCCATACTAATGCTAGTACGTGATTGTTAGCTGCCTTTGATCTTGATGTAGTGGCACGTAGGGAGTCAATCCATTATACCTGGAAACTTGTGCACATTAATTAATGGTAGATGGTGCTTTCACAGCGTTGAGTGTTAGATTGGTGGGAACAAATCCTGTTAGATGCCTCCGTACGCGCATGTGTGCTGCTTTGGATGATTTGACCGGTAATTTTAATCCAATTTACTTCCCATCTGTCGGAAGTTGTCTCGCAATCGGCTGAGTCAGTTCTGACTAACCATGTGATGTGATGACAGGGGAGGCACTGCTAATGTAGTGCAGGTAGACGGAAAACAGAGTGGTTTTTTTTAATCTTTTGCAGTTCCTGAGGTGATTAAACATGCGTGGAGCTCCTGATCGTGGCTGTGTGTGCACCTGCCACAAGCTGCCTCCAGCTTCTGAGGGCATCTCCAATGGCTGTAAGATAGTTGTTGGTAAACTTTGCCATCTAGGATATATGATAACATGGCAATAAATAAATGAGGAGAGAGAGGAAAGCTGTATGTAGTTTAACCAACAGCTTTTGCACAAGCTCCAAGGCTATGTAGAGAGCAATTGCATTTATTCTCTCTCCTCCTATTGGATACTCCCTCCCTTCCAGTTTATAGGGCTTATCTCAAAAAAAAATGTTTTACCGTTTTATAAGTCTCAATTTGATTGTTTCCCATGACATGTTCAGATTTCAAGCTGCATTATAAATCGTTGTATGCAAAGAATAAGAAAAGATTGACCAATGCATGTTAAAATTCCTACATGCATTGCAATTAATGTGTTGGTAAAAGCAACCTTTTGAGTAAAACGAGCACATTAATTAAGTATTTTTGTAAATTACAAAAACTATTCCACCAACCATCATCTACCTTGGTTGGTGATATTTTTAAATTGAGCCCTATAAACCGGAAAGGAGGTAGTAGTATAGATGCAACCATTGGAGTAGTTGTATGATCCTTTGTTGGTTGATGACATGGACAATTTTACTAACAAGACTACATACAAACTATTGAAGATGCCCTGAGGCGGAAGAGCGGCGCTTGCACGGCTTGCCATCAATTGAGCCGCGAAGTAATCTGAGCCGGTCTCGGTCTTTAAGTGCCTTGGTTTTTACATGAATTTGATCCTGGTGCGTGTAGGTCGGCCTTGCGTCATTGAAATAGCACTTTTGCTGCTGCTGAGCGCTGTTGCTTGCCCTTGTGGCCTCCCGAGTAGAACTGGTTATCCGGACGGTTTCCGCTTTTCTACGGAGGTCGGACTAGACGCAACAAGTAGACGCCAATGCTGAATTTTGTGTACTCCAATCTGATGTATAATTTGGGTGATTTGATCCATCGCTTTCGTACAACGGACATCTTCCTTTGACTCCGATTCGATTCGTGCTATGCACGGCTAAGAAAAAATTCTGATTTTGTCTGACGCACTCGGAGCCGATGTAGATCCTTTCGATCTGGCTTTTCTTCATCCGGCTAATCGTGAATTTTTCTATCCCTGAAGAGCTCCCTCCAAGAACACAACATCACCGTGCGCAGGCCGTCACCCCACGGTGGGCGCCAACTGTCGTGGTTTTGTCACGACAGATGTCCTCGTGATAGAACTTAGGTGTGAGGCCATCACAACTAGGTGATAGCTTGAAGGGGTTGGTCGGAATCGAAAGACGCGAGTTTTACCCAGGTTCGGCCCCTTACGGTGGAGGTAAAAGCATATGTCATGCTTTGTGTGTATTGATGATGATGATGATCTCGATTACAAGGGTGTTATTTTGCAACCTCTTGTCTCGAGAGCTTCTAATCTGTCTATCTCTAATGACTTCACTTCCCCCTCTTGGGGTGCCTTGCCCCTCCTTATATAAGTTGAAGGGGCAGGCTTACATATAGAGTCCTAGTAGGATTAGGACTAGTCTCTCTCTTATTACAAGATGAATCCTAGTACGGGTCTTGCTTTTCTTACCTGGAGCCCTATTCTAAGTCGTGTAGGTCATCTTTGTCTTTCAAGTTGAGGATCCCTATTGAGTATTCACCATGAGCCGGCCCTTCGGGGTCCCTCCATGAGCCGGCCTTCGGCAATGTCTCATTCTAGGCCTTTAGGCCTACCCGTACGAGTCGGCATATATATTGGTCTCTTTGTCAAGCCGGCCTCCCGCTGGCTCGTGTCACTGAGCCCTGGATTCTTCCTTGTCGTCTTTATTGTAGCCCGGAAAATGGAGCGACCCATAGAGCTAATCAGTTGTAGGCCGGGTCAAACCTTTAGCCGGGTTATAACCGTGGGGAATATCCCCGACAGATGCGGGGTCGGGGACGTCCAGGGACGGCGCGTTTCCGGCCGCGGTCAACGGCGGCGGCGCACGCCAGCACGAGGAGGAGGTCGGGGACGGCGAGGTAGGGGAGCAGCGGCGGCGGGGATTCCCGAATCCAGGGGCTCCCGTCCGGATTCGGGGCGGAGGACGACGACGCGGCGAGGGGGGGGCTCCGGTGGCTCTAGATCCGATCGGCGACGAGCTCGAGACCGGCGGTGCTAGTGCGGCTGCGGCCCGGAGACGAGCATGGCGCGCGGCGGCGGGGCTCACGGCGGAGGCTGGAGGTTGGCGTGGTCGACGCGAGAGTTGCTGGCCGGCGATGAGGCGGAGGGAGGCAGGAGGCTGGGCAAGCTCGGCTCGGGGTGAGCGGGGCGCTCGGGGCCTGCGAGCCACGGCCGCGGCGGGAACCGGGCCCGAGCGGGCCGGATCTGGGCCCCGCAGGCCTGGCGCGGTGGAAGAGCTGGCTGGCGGCGCTGTTCACGGCGGCGCAGGCGACGTGTTTTCTGAAAACATCATCCTTCCCTTTGTTATGAAGGGGTATGAATAGATCTCAACCTTTGATGTGTTTAGGGGTTGTACCGAAGCAGAACTGGCTTACTTTTGTTTCTGGGATATGTTCTGTTTTGTTGTCCTTTCTTTGGGGTTTAGTGAAGGTTTGTATGACGTGGCTAACATCTGAATTTTAACTCATCAGTCAGATAAGTTAGGGAAAAACTCACTTTTTCACTTTATGAAAAGCAAGATAAATTTGGTTCTTGTGACCAAGTCAAGTGTAGGCCAAATCTGTAGCCAGATTAACACTATTGTTGTTATGCCTCTATGTGCAGATGACAGCCATAGAAACTCCATTTTATTGGTTGCTACCATAATTTATTTAGTATGGTCCCATGGTCGACAAGCTATCTCTTGAAATCTTTTACATTTTCATAATATACTAAACAACTTGGAAGTCAATTATGGGCACGATGACAAATCAATATGGAGATATGTTGTGCACATCCAACCAATGTAAGCACTTAACAATTTTTGGCCGTGTGCTTGATCTCTTTCGTACGGTTTTTTGTTGCATTCCTATCAGGTTGGATGCTCCACGGGTGATATTTTCTGCAGCCTTTGTTTCCTGATTTCTTGATGTTTCGCAGAAACTTGAAATTATTGTGTTTATGTACCATGTATTGGGTAGATGCTCGTCTTATCTTGATGTATTCCATGTAGTGTGTTATTTTGGTAGTAAATTAAAAAAACTTACGAAGATATTAGGAAAACTTTGGAAATGAAGAAATTAGACGGAGAACATGATGAAATTGAGATACTGATATAACTTCGAATAGATTGCATGATTATGCCGCTATTCTTATTCATTATAAGTGCATAATTTTTGGTAATAAGTTCAACCATTCTAGCCTCCTTTACAATCACAGTGGCTTAATCATTGTTTTTTTACAGAATTACATGAGGATATTTGTGTAGATGCACATTCAGTCAAAGGCTCATGTAGATGAACATTCAGGCAAAGGTTCTGACATACTTATGTACTGCTGTTTGTGATTGTTCTTCTAGGCATAAAGCCTTTCATCAATGAAATCAAATGTACCTTCCCATATTTTGTTATTGCTCACAGATTTATGAAGAATTTCATTTCTCAAATGCTTTGAGATGCAAATAGATATTTTGAGCTAGTTTTTTTTTTGTCGATGCAGCTGGGAATAACAAACTTTTTGTTGCTTCTGTAAATTAGCTTTGGTTTGAGAAATTTTTATCACAGTATCGCAGAACTCAGAACACATGGATCACTCACCATATGCAAGTAACAACTAACAACTAAGCAATCGTCCCAGATACTCCTGTTGTAGGAAAAAATACAATGGCAGAAAGTGGAAAGCTGATTTTTTGCATATTTGACGAGCTCGTTGGCTAACCCATAGCTGCTTTGCGATGACTTTTATGTCCGCCATGAACTAGATAAAATTCATGGAGGAGTCTATGTTAAAAGCTATGAAAAAGGGCCCCATCATTACAAATTATGATACTATGATCAAACTTAATGATCAAGTAAAAGAAGTAGGTGTATGATTAGATATTTAATAGTATCATATAAACCCAATCTTAAGCATTGCTTGAGAAAATATGCAGATTTTTTTTGTCAATCATAGAGGGTCTACTTGTGATTCTGTACAAGTTCATTGGACAAGATGTTTAGAGTTTTACGTATATTTTACTCACATGCTTTGATCCCTAATTGTATATGAGCTGTAATTTCTTTGCAGAAATACATATTTTCTTTGTCGTGCCCTCTGGCCAAGCTTTTTTCTTGTGGAGGCGCTTGAACTAACGACGGGTGCTGTGCCTGCTAGTAAGTCCTAGTCAAGCAATTTATGGTCTGGCTCATGTACGCTCGAAGACTATTAATACGTCACCCGATACGGACCAGCCCATTATCGAACATTCGAAAGGCCGGCCCATTAACGAACACTTATAATAAAATAAATAGAGGAGAAAATAGTCACGGCAAGGAAACAAATAGAGGATAAAATGAAGGGGCCTGGAATTGAACACAGGTCCAATGGATCAAAGGTTGAGCCACAAACCACCAGCTCACTAGCGGCTCTGTGATAAAATTGTACTGCACAAGTAACTTAAGGTAAAAGGGCCGGCCATTCCATTGGTTTTCAGAGGATTTTTTTTCGTTTTATTGGTTTCTTTCTCCATTTTCACCAAAATTTTCTTTTCTTCATCAGTTCTTTCTTGTTTTCTCGGGGGTTTTCTCTCGGTTTTTGCCCATTTTTCATACACATTTTTGTTATATATCTTTTTAGGGGATTTTTGGTATACATCTAATACATTTATCTAATACATAATTAGTAATTTAAGATACATTATTAACATTTTTTATATACATAATCAACCTTTTTTATACATGTTTCATATTTTTCAAATATTTGAATAACAACTTTTAATACAAGTTTAACTTTTTATGAATACATCCTCAACTTTATTTCTTTACACATTTAAAATATTTAAAATGCTTGCTTAACATTTTCAAATAAAAATTAACGTTTTTATATACATGGTTCACATTTTTATATACAAATTTAATAATTTTCAAAGGCTTGATTAATTTATTTTCTTCAAATTCTTGTATTGATATTTTTTAAATGCATGGTTAATTTTTTTAATAGATGGTCAACATTTTTCCTATACACATTTAACATTTTGATATGCTTGATTAACATTTTTGAAACATTTGTTTATTTTTTTTTCAAATGCTTGAATTAGCTTTTTTAAATACATGTACTACTTTTTTCACACACATTATATATTTTTGGTATATATGAAAATCATTTTCTCTATACATATTTGACATTTTTAAAATGCTTGGTTAATATTTTCTAATATTTTATATAAAATATGTCTTAATTTGTTTATTTAAAATATTTGGAGGCATAAATGACAGTAAAAAAGTAAATTAAGAAAACGTGAAAAAATGAGGTTGTGCCCTCCCGCGCATTTGTGCTGACCCATCTAGTGTCCGGCTTAAGGCAAGGCTTCCCTGCGTCTCACTATGAGCGAGAAATAGGGGTGCTCCCGATATGCGGACTGTGTTCATACCGCCCATACACAGCCCGGCGTACTTGACATACCCAAACCGTATTTGGCGCAAGCATTTTTATTTTTAGTTCTAATCTTGAAAAAATGCGCGTCACAGGAGATTCGAACTTTAAAAAATGCTACGACCGAAGCAATAGACGCCCGACAGGATCAATGCCATCGCCTAGTTTGGCCAAGGCCTAAGCATTTTTCTTCTTTCTAAGTTTTCGTTTTCCTCCCATACTTGTTAATTTCTTTATCTCCTTTTTGAAATTTGTTATTCTTTTTTAAAGCTGTTCAAAAATTGTAATGATTGTTTCGAATACCAAACAATATTCTTGCTTTCAAATGTTGTTTAAAAAATTAAAAATGTTCCCGATTTCTAATTTGTATTCACAAATTTAGGAAATGTTTGCGTTTTAAAATAAACTTGATAATTACTTTAAAATATTTGGTTTGCAATTTTTCATCAATATTTTGGGAATTTGTGAATAATTTTGAAAAAGTGTTCAAGTTTATAAAATTTTCTTACACAATTTAAAATTTCAATTTTTAAATTTTAATGTCAGGTTTGAATAATTTCTGACACCATATGCAAGTTGCGATACGTCCGACCATTCGTTCATTTTTGATACTCAGAAAACTTCAAAAAATGCAAAAAAACGAAAACCAAAATAACTTCGCATGGTGCAAACTTGGTCATAAAAGGCCACAAAAAATTGCATCACTTCAAAGATGTCAAGAAACAACATGCTCTCGGGCGAAGCCTTCTCACCTACCCGAACACCCTCCGTTCAACATGGTCTACTTTTGGACATGCCTGAATTATCCTAACTTTTGCAACCAGGTTTCCATGCCCATGGTAGATATCCATGTCAGGCTTGAATGATTTCCGACACCGTGTGCAAGTTGCGACACGTCCTCCCATTTATCGACTTTTTTTAATAAAAAAACTCCAAAAAGTGCAAAACTTGTGAAAAACCAAAACAACTTGACATGGTGCCTTGAATTGGTCGTACAAGCCAATAAAGAAATAGAGTCATTTAATGCATGCCGAGAAAAATGGGCGTACCCGGCCATCGTACATTAAACATGTTTTTTTCTTTGAACATTCTTGAAATGACCCCAAGATTTGCAAGCAGATGGGCATTACCGTTGTAGGCGCCCATGCTAGGTTGAAAGAAAAGGTGTATTTAAAATCATAATTTATACAGGTAATTAAAACTATTATTTTATATATTTAACATAACTAATAAATATAAAGTGCTAAAATTGAAAACGGTAAATGTTTTGTTAATAATTTAATTAATATTTGAAGAAAAGAAGAATTTAAAATCATAATTTCAAACATTTAACAATGTAATTTTTATATTCCAAATAATATTTTAATTTTACAAACAGGTTTCAATAAGAATAATAAAGTGCACAAAAGAGAAAATGAATTAACCAAAAAACAGAAAAATAGAAAAGAAAATTAGGCCTTGGCCAAAGATGTTTCCTTTTTTTCAAACTTGTGCAGAAACTAAAAAAAAATATGAAAAAATTCAAATAGGTTCTTGTTTTCAAAAAATAAATCTACCCAAATAAAAAAATGTTCATGAAAATTAAAAAATTGTTCATAATTTGCAGATTTTTTGAAATTCCAAATTTGTTTTTATTTTCCAAAAGTTGTTTGTCTTCAAAACTTTGTTTGCTTTTTTTTAACTAGTCGGGTGGCCCGCGCAATTGCGCGGCTAGACCTATGTGTTATAGTTTTGCATTTTCCCTGGCGATTATTTATTCTGAGTTTGAACTATTCTTTTCAGATGATCTGTCATGATATTTTTTTTTCGCTCCATTTCAATCCCTCAGCCTTTATATTCCTATCATTTCATACAAATTTTAGTGGGAAATATTTTCCTTAGCCTTGGGTCTCAAGGAAAAGCCATGAATGGGCAATGCCAAACATCTTTACTGAGTGTATTAGTTTTGGTGATGTCATGCCATGTTATAAAAATCATGTGACTAATTAATTTCACTAAGGTCAATTTCTTCCATGCAAAACCACTGAGCATAAGACTAATTTCCATATTGCATCCTCTTCATATGTCATATATATTTCCGCACATAATATTTTGAGAATATTTCCACTGAGAACTTTGGATGCTTCATTATATCTATAATCTTATATTTGATATTATTTTCATATTTGAACATGTTATCAATTATTATTTGTGTCAATTCACTGATATAGTAGTACTAATGAAAAAATAGAAACAAAATAGACATAAAAATGCATGTCATCGAAATGTTATGTCCTGAAAAATATGATATTTACTACTGTACAAAGGTCTTTACATTTTTGTGCATTGGATTGTAACCAAGGACCTGTCTAAGTAAAAATAAAATACAAATGATACTCATATGTGTGTCTGCCATCCAAAACCATAGACTGGTGTGTGACTTCCTATTTTCCACTCCTCACCCATGGGTTGTGCATTTCCAACCATAAATTTTAAGGCACTTTACATCAGTGGTTCATACGTAAACATCTGCCATCTTCTCTTGTCATCGTTGGTCCTATTTTTAGTTTTACTCCTGCAATACCATGAGTTATATGCTTCATGCACACCTTAATAAAATTGCTTATGTCTCTTGCTCCAAGAAGCCAATGTAACTTCACTATATCTTTACTGGAAATTGCTAAATTTTATCTCTTGCTCAATCTCGTTAATGCTTCTAGCCACAACTCGTCGTTCGTTGGTCCATACATGGTATCATACTTGCCTTGTACATGCACATATTATTTCATTCTTCCAAAATTTACAACATTAGCTCATGCATGTAATCTTCGTGGCTATTTTGTCTATGCAGACATACATATCTTTTTGTATCATCAAGCCCGTGCATGTTAATAAATCTGGGAAACTGATACATGTTCGTCATGTTACTTTCACACTGGTCCATGATCATGTTATAAAAAATTCACGATAATGAAAATATAAAAAATGATCTATTAATGTCTACATTTAATGTATTCTGAATTTTTGCTAGCTATGTATTTCACAAAGCGTTTTTTCTGTAGAAAATGGAGAGGCACTCTTTATCCACCAAATAAGAGTCTTATCCAAAACAAATATTAAAACTTTATTTTGAAGGAAAACTACATGGAAATTCTCCATTGTATTAATTTGTGAAGACTCCTAATGCATGTGGTGTGGCTTTGAAGCAAAAATGTGGGCTGCCCTCCCATAATTCGATATATTTTCTTGATCCATAACCTTTTTTTCCATACATTTTCCTTGTAGTCCATCATGAGAATACTATTTTCGGAACTGAGCCTATAATACGCGTAGTCGTAATACAAGGTCTTGTGTGATATTATTTTATAAAACAAAGGCAGAGTTGGTACCATCATAGGCATATATTTTTTTCGAGAGCACACGATCACATATCACGTACGTAGTAGCTAGCTGGTACATATGAGAGAATCAATTAGCATACCTGTTCATGTCCAGACGCATGCATACAGCATACGTACGTGTGTGTTTGTGCTAGGCTGAGGCAGCAGATCGCATTTGCCCCTTGTATCGACATGATCGCGCCACCACCGCCGCGGGTCAATGGCCATGCGCCCACGCCGGTGCGCTCCTGTCCCGTGATACGCCATGTGCAGCTGCCGTCGGCCGCTCACCGGTGTAGGTTAGCAGCTAATATGCGACTATAAAGTATAAACATACGTGCAGTTCATTGTCATACTTCTCCTGATGACGGTAATTACACAACCGTATCCGTCGTGAATTGTTGTTACCCTGTTCTAACTCGTATAGAATGCCACCTGTATGGCAGCAGTGTCAGTGGCCGGTGCGCTTGTGAGATAGCGCGAAGCATGGTCGTCACGGGTCTTGGCTTCTTGCTTCCAGAAGCGGGACGCCTATGCACACACGCACGGTAGATACGATCCATAGAAGTGGTATAAGCATCCGTTCGTGTGCAGCCCGTTTTATCTCCCAGACTCGCTCCTTACAAATTAATCCCTCTTCCTGTCAATCTGAACTGGTCAGAGCCTTCTAGTCTTGAATGATGTTTTCTTTTTTAAAAAGGAAAAATCATTAGTGCTTATATGGTTGGGCCAGATTAGGTCTGGTGTGTGGAGATACTAGATTGGTTAGTTTGGGCCAGATTGGGCCTGAGGTGCGTGAGATAAATTAAGTTATATTAAATTTGAGCCATCAGAACTACTTGGTTAATGTGGGTCCATCTAATCAAAGGCCAGATATTTCTGATTATTGTGGGATTTTCTAGCTAATTCTCTATTTTTGACCCGTATTTTACTTTTTTTTGAATAAAAGGGGTTCCCCCCTGTAGGGGAACGCAGCAGAAAACAAAAATTTCCGACCTACGTACCAGCCCAGGATCACTATGGAGACTGCATACAAGGTTTGATCTTTTTCGTTACCGACTCGTAGCGCAGCGGAAGTAGAGTCGATGACGATCGGCGGTGCAGATCCCCGCAGCTAGGATTTACAACCTCCCAACCGCGAGGATGTACTCCCACGTCAGCTCACCGGACGGATCTCCGGGCAGCCCTTCGGGAGGCATCGGGACTGTCCCTCGGATAGTCCCACCGGACGGATCCTCGGACAGCCCTTCGGGAGGCCCCTGGACAGTCCCTCGGATAGTCCCCCCGGACGGATCCTCGGACAGCCCTCCGGGAGGACACCCGAAACACAAACTGTAACTCGGACAGCCCTTCGGGAGGCACTCTCGAACTAAGACCGAAACTACGATCTCTCTACAGAGTTGCACACATACGGTGTCATCTATCCGGCAGGGCTTCGCCGTCCAGAACTAGTTCCCACCGAAACCCAAACAGCCTTTCGGCTCTACGAAACTATTTCGCTGGGAGGGAGAGAGAAGCCAGAAATGTCATGGCATGTGTATGTGAGAGCAAGGGTGTAGCATATGGGGCTGCCTCCTCCCCTCTATTTATAGGAAAAACAAGGGGTAGGATGGGCATATCCAAAATGCCATGTCATCCCAAAATATCTTGGGAAGATATTTGTGGAAAGCCAACTTCCAACCATATCCATAAATCTGATTTCACTATTCACGACGACATTTTTCAGCGTCTGATCGAACTGAAAATATTCATGTGGGCTTAGAACATTTCCAGTACCCACCAAAATAATTTACAACGCGAGCCGGAACAATTCCGGTTTAGTGATTTTCATCTGCGAAAAGCATCTGAAGCGGTTTCGGCAGCTCCGGAACATTTCCGGTTTTCATTCCGGAAAATTCCAGAAAGTTTCCAGAATGATTCTGGCACCCTCCAAGAATTATCAGGCATGTGCCGAAACCAATTTGACTTTATGGTGTACTCCGAAACAACTTTTCGGTTTAGTGATTTTCATCTGTGAAAAGCAACTAAAGCGGTTCCGGCAGTCCGGAACATTTCCGGTTTTTGTCTCTGAAAAATCTCAGAAGTTACCGGAACAATTCTGGTACCTTCCAATAATTTCCAGGCATGTGCCGAAACCAATTTGACTTTATGGAATACCCTGAAACAACTTTTCAGTTTCACCGGAACTATTCCGATATCCTCTCCGGAACGTTTCCGTTTCGTCCGAAACTTTTTCGGTGAATTTCTCTCAGACTCCCCGTCTAGTATTCAGCAGATAGATGACCCTTAAGCGTGTGACCCTATAGGTTCGGTGAAGTATAGACATGACCCGGAACACTTTCCGATCAATGATCAACATCGGAGCCGTGGACACCCATATTGACCCCTATACCCACACGAATGAATATTCTAGTGAACCTCCAGTTGTCGTGTGCTATTCCTGTTGCTTCGCGATATGTTACAAATACCCGAGGTGAGAAACATCGGCATCCTCGTGGATCAACACTTGTCCACAATGCCAGTTACCTCGTTGCCGGTATTGTTCTCTTTTCTCGTTCCCGTGTTCCGGCATCCCTGTGATCAAATCACCCTGTGTCTGGCCAGACGATGATGGATACCGTAACACCGAGAGGGCCCAGAGATATCTCTCCATCGTCGGAGGAGCAAATCCCAATCTTGAGCTATCAAGTCCCTTGACATACTTTTCCATGAACCCGTAAGCCGCCGTAATAGCCACCCATTTACGGATGACGTTTAACAAACCCCAAAGTTCATGAAGCAAGCATGAAGAAACTCGACACTCTCATGGTCTAAGGAATTATGCAAACATTAACTTCTCTGTGTTATTAACCATAAACTTATGACGAATGTATCTCATAGCATAACATCAATCGGGTCGATTCAACACAAGTGTTCTACCAACAATTGTGCCCTCAAAATTGCCGGCATAGCCATGCCCATGATCAGGAAAACAGGATCATCATGCAATACTTGAGCCAGTCATAGAGGCTTGACTAGGGATACATTTTACCGTTTATTATCCCACACGTGCATATGAGTCTTCCTCCGAGCCTCGTGGTTATTGTAGACTCGAGAACCATAGCAGTTATAGCATGGAACATAAACCTAATTATGAACAGGGAGATAATCAATAACATTTATTATTGCCTCTAGGGCATATCTCCTACAGACTCCCACTTGAACTAGAGTCAATAATCTAGTCAATGCTAATGCACTTTACACCTATGGCATACTGGTGTAAAATATGCTTCGCATGTGGTATAGCCTGATGTCCAACGGATCTGACGACTTCAGCTCTGTGTGTAACTTTGCATATCCTTGCGTTTTCACGCTTTCACAAAATTCATATTTTGTCTGGACTTGGCCTTGCATATGTGTGAATCATTGGTCGAAACCTGATTCCTCAGACTGAGCTATGGAGCAACTATCTGCAATAGTGTCCCATAGACCAAAGTCATCTTGGAACCATACTAAGTTCATGAATGAACTATATGATTCAACAACTTCTTTGTCGCTTCTTAAGCATCAACATACTTAGCCTTTGTTATAGAATTCGCCACAGTATCTTGTTTGGAACAATTTCCAAATACCGTGCCACCATATTGTGTATCACACAAAACCCTCAATTTAAATCGAAAATCGCATGGAGCATTGATGAAGACTGTATTGATGTAATCACTTACAACGAGCACTTCATAATCTCTACTTGCGAGAAAACATGTCATCAACACTACTCTTAGCACTTAATGACATCTTTCACTGTTGTCCCATGATCAGTACTTTGATCACTATGGTATCTATACTCGCAACAACTTTGGAGTATTGGACATATCTGGTTGTTTTTACATACCATGGAATACATGATTAATCCAAACACAAGAGTGTGTGGAATCACCATCATGTATTTTGCTCATCAGTGTTTTGAGACACCGAGTCTTGCAAAACCCTTTCCATGTGACTTCGGCAAGAATCACTCCTTGGCGTTTTAAATGCTAAAAGGTTTTAGCACCTTGTCAATATGTATTCATAGCTTAGCCCCATTAGGTAAATCTATCTCCATAGATCATCATGCCTAATATTAAGGCTATTTAGCCTAAGCACTTCATCGAAAAACTATTTTCAAATGAAGTCCTAATTCGTGTCAAGAAATTTATTTTCAATTAACAATGTGTCAAGTACACAAGGTTTTTAGAAATATTATTATGCTCCCACTTACTTTCTTGAATCACAAGCATCTTCGTTACCCATTTGATGAAGTCAAACTCTTTTGACCATTTCATCAAAAACGAAGATTCCAACTCCACTTTGCTCTCTTCTGTCCATCGCTGGAACTCTGAAGTTTGCATACTTACTAGCATCCTCTGGATCGACAAATTACTTTGGACTGTATCACATACAAGTCCTAGGTTTCATTCCCATCAGATGGAAATCCTTTTGTCATCCATGTTTCATATCTCATGATTGAAATATGTATTAATTGCTAGTTCAACCCGAACCGACTTCAAGCATCGCTACGGTGAGACAATCTCATCGTAGTCAACTCCTTGAACTTGTTATTGCAACAAGTCGAGCTTTATGGATAAAACATTTTATCCGTATCAGTTTTTAGTTCCATAAATATTCGTTAGACTCTAAGTCTTCCGAAAGGTGTATCAAGATTTTAATCTTGAATCACTTATATGGAAACTATCTCGGATTGTATTGGCATTTAGCCAATTCTGGAGTCAGGGCCCATCAACGCTTCCTTGTGTATTGTAGGTATACTGTTGTCTAACAACAATATCTCGTTTGCGCACCTGATAGGTTTGCACGAGCTTTGCCTACGTGGTTTAGCTGCAAGTTTGACCGAAGTCCATACATTTTATTGTAGAGACTTCCGTATCAGTCGCAGTAGGAAACTCCGGAATCACTTCCAAGGTTCCTTTCCTTTGACCTGATGACGAAGATACTGGTTATCTCGTCGAGTTGCACTGTCCTCCCACTCACCTTTTGTAAGAACTATTCTCTTTAAAAGCATACCGTTTTGTGGCAAAATCGTTTGCCTCGGTATAGTGGTGGGGGAATACCCAATGACTTGGGATAACCTACAAAATAGCACTTGTCTGATTTGGAATAGGTTTGTAACCTTTTACACAAGCCCCATTTTCCAAATGTTAAGAAAAGATATAACATGGTTGGGCGTACCATACCATGGCGTCATTTCAACAGACCTGATGGATCTCTTTTCAGTGTAAAAGCCGCAGTCTCTAAAGCATTACTCTTTAAAAGGGATAATGGCAAATCTATTTATGTCATCTTTGATCTTACCATGTCATAAATGGTTCGATTACATCTTCACGGACTTTCCATTTGCAGTGGTGTTCCGGGAGGTGCAAGTTATGAAACCCCTTTCACAACTCATCAGACATTCGCTAAACTTGTAACTCAAATATTCCTTTCTGCAATCGAATTGTAGAAACATAATTTCCTTGTTACAATATTTTCTTCTTCATTTTGAAAACCTTTCGAATGATTTCAAAAGATCCAGACTCACGTCTTATCAAGTAAATATCCATATATCTACTTGAGTCATTTCTGAAGATAGATAAATCCACTACTTGCAATAACATTTATTGGACTACACACATCATAATGTATGATCACCAATATGTTCTATGCTCGTTCCTTATGGCTTGTGAACGGTATTTCAGTCACTTCACTTTTCAGACGAAAGTTGCAAGTGTCAGATGATTCAAAATCAAACGACTTCAAAATCCATCATAATGGAATTTTCCATGCGGGTTTCTCCAATGTGACCAAATGCAGTGCCACACTTGTGTGGTATTCTTTTAGTCTTGCGACATTTAGCGTCAGTGTTATGGATGTATCATATTTCCATCAATATTCATAACATACATCCCATCTAGGATGGAAGCATGG
Organism: Elymus sibiricus; assembly: GCA_039707655.1. Classification (NCBI taxonomy): domain Eukaryota; kingdom Viridiplantae; phylum Streptophyta; class Magnoliopsida; order Poales; family Poaceae; genus Elymus; species Elymus sibiricus. Next base: position 38,705,128 of record CM077665.1, on the reverse strand, counting down.
CCCCTCATGTCATTCATAATACTGAACAACAATTGTTGTTTTATGAACAACTCTTTTGCAACAATCATTGTGCAATGGGCTAGAGTGTATGAAACTCTAAAATAAATTATGAAAGTAAACCCAGAGGTAATGTATTATTATCAATATTCATAACATACATCTCATTCATAATGAAAGTATGGCCCTCATGTTATTCATAACACCGAACATCAAAAGTTCTCTTATGAACAACCTTCTTGCAAGATACTTTATGCAAAGGGCTAGAGTGTGAAACTCTAAAATGAATTATGAAAATAAATACATAGGGAATACACCGATGGAAGGCATAGTAACATTTACTATGTTCCCTGCGTGTATCTAAACCTCATCCCTGGCTAGTCTTTCAGGCCATAGTAGTTCTTACATCGAGTTGCAACAGAATGCAATCGAGCGGGTATCTTTGTGATTAACTCACAATACCCAAGAATTAGTGATTAACATGTTTAACCATAATTCCCAAGAACTATATCTTTGACCAGCCTTCTATACATCAAAAACTTGTATGACATTCATACATGAGCTGGATATTCCAGTCTTCTTTCCTTTTGCCTTTATACTTCTAACAGTTTAACTTTTAGTATTTCTCCTACTCTCAGAAGAAGCATCCAACTTAAGAGTGGCGTTAGCCCCAGACTTCCTAGGCGTGAAAGTCTTACTAACACCCTTCGGACACTTCCTTTCTCTTTAAGTTGTTGTTTTATTCACCTTTCATCATATGACAGGCGTTCTCCTGGATCCCTCTCTTATCAGTCTAATGCATAGTAAACTCCTTTACTAATAGTTTGCAAACAAACATTGCTTTGGATATCTCATATCTTTTAGCCTTTGTCTGTCTCTGAAAATGATTTTCAGATTCCATGAATATCACATAACTATCCAAACTTTCGAAGTTCGGGTCTCATGGAAGCAAACATTTTTCACTTTGACTGAAAAGGAATTCTAGCTTTTGGATCGAAGGACGAGAGTCATATGATCCATAGCATTAGCGGGAGAATACCGAAAGCATGCGATAGGACAAAGTCCTTCTTGGCACACTTGAGGACAATCCTCACATTACGTTACCAACCGTAAAGATTTAACCAGATATTTAACAGCTATTCAATTTTAACAGGGAAGGTGGAAACGCGAGCCATTATTCTACAACTATTATGCAAATCACACTTAGACCGTGTTCAAAATTAATTGCACTAAGAATTAAAAGAATTAATTCTAAAGTGTGCTCCCACTCAAATCAATATCTCTCATAATTGATTGTGAGTGATTCAAGACCCACATTTCCATTCAACGCCATTGTTCGAGATGAACACCGATGGCGCGAACTTCAATTGGTAGGCAAACTTGCCGATCACATCTCTATGTGACTCTTGTTCATCTTTCGATGCGTGTGTTCCGAGCTCAGGACGATCCTGCCATGAACGTCAAGACAACCAAGTGATCTTGCTGCGAGGTCTGACCTCACCCGCCTTACACCCGTACAATCGTTCGTACCCATATAGATCATGGCGCACCTCGAAAGGAAGGATGCTGTGACGGTGCTACACTTGGGAGAACACTAACTACTTGATATTTTTGTGAGAGATCACCCTAATAAAAGCGACTACCGCGCAATCAAAAGGGTGCATCATAAGGGATAAACATCTCAGGCAATTCATAATAGCAAGATATGGTATAGCCCTTTCTGACGGAGAAGTCTTTCATTTCTTCGTCTTCGGCATTCGCGTCGGTGTTCACCTTCGCGAAGATTGCCACCACCTTGTCGATGCACCAGATAATATTGCTATGTCTATAGCTAATAAAATAAGTGCATTACTGAAGGTTGACACGCAGGTCATTAAAGTGACAATCATATGGCTCCAGCCATCATGCCGAATCATGACACGCAGGTCATGTTAATCAATTTACATTATATAGTCATCTCATACATAATCAAATTATAATGAGCACTGCTATACCACATCATATGCACATGCAAACCATCCTGCAAAACCAAGTTAGACGCCTCTAGTTGGTTTATGCAAATTTCATTTTACGTGGCTTCTAAGGTTTCGAACAAACCGAAGCTACCTACGTATTATCATCAAGTATGATAATTCAAGTCGCCAGATTAACATCGCGGGGTGTATGAAACACGAGATAATTAAATCTCGAGCCCCATACTAAACTTCGTCATACGCATGACCCCCGTGCAGATCATATCTGCAATGCCCTTTCATCTGCGAATTTCATCTTTCTTTTGACTATGGCGGAACCCAAAGAACTGAAGCACTTCGTTGATCAATCAGGATCGCGGATTGCCAGAACTTTGTGAAATTCCACCATACTGTCTCGAGATTGAGCAAACGCAAATTCTAGGGAAGCAACAAGAACATCGGGTAACAGACTTCATCTGTCACCCGCACAAATAATTTTCAGCAATAGATCTCATCTACTACCTAATTATATTGTGCAACACCCATACATCTCTATGTATTCTAGATCGCAACCTGCATCTACGCATAGCACGGCTCTTGATGCCACTGTAGGGGAACGCAGCAGAAAACAAAAATTTCCGACCTACGTACCAGCCCAGGATCACTATGGAGACTGCATACAAGGTTTGATCTTTTTCGTTACCGACTCGTAGCGCAGCGGAAGTAGAGTCGATGACGATCGGCGGTGCAGATCCCCGCAGCTAGGATTTACAACCTCCCAACCGCGAGGATGTACTCCCACGTCAGCTCACCGGACGGATCTCCGGGCAGCCCTTCGGGAGGCATCGGGACTGTCCCTCGGATAGTCCCACCGGACGGATCCTCGGACAGCCCTTCGGGAGGCCCCTGGACAGTCCCTCGGATAGTCCCCCCGGACGGATCCTCGGACAGCCCTCCGGGAGGACACCCGAAACACAAACTGTAACTCGGACAGCCCTTCGGGAGGCACTCTCGAACTAAGACCGAAACTACGATCTCTCTACAGAGTTGCACACATACGGTGTCATCTATCCGGCAGGGCTTCGCCGTCCAGAACTAGTTCCCACCGGAACCCAAACAGCCTTTCGGCTCTACGAAACTATTTCGCTGGGAGGGAGAGAGAAGCCAGAAATGTCATGGCATGTGTATGTGAGAGCAAGGATGTAGCATATGGGGCTGCCTCCTCCCCTCTATTTATAGGAAAAACAAGGGGTAGGATGGGCATATCCAAAATGCCATGTCATCCCAAAATATCTTGGGAAGATATTTGTGGAAAGCCAACTTCCAACCATATCCATAAATCTGATTTCACTATTCACGACGACATTTTTCAGCGTCTGATCGAACTGAAAATATTCATGTGGGCTTAGAACATTTCCAGTACCCACCAAAATAATTTACAACGCGAGCCGGAACAATTCCGGTTTAGTGATTTTCATCTGCGAAAAGCATCTGAAGCGGTTTCGGCAGCTCCGGAACATTTCCGGTTTTCATTCCGGAAAATTCCAGAAAGTTTCCAGAATGATTCTGGCACCCTCCAAGAATTATCAGGCATGTGCCGAAACCAATTTGACTTTATGGTGTACTCCGAAACAACTTTTCGGTTTAGTGATTTTCATCTGTGAAAAGCAACTAAAGCGGTTCCGGCAGTCCGGAACATTTCCGGTTTTTGTCTCTGAAAAATCTCAGAAGTTACCGGAACAATTCTGGTACCTTCCAATAATTTCCAGGCATGTGCCGAAACCAATTTGACTTTATGGAATACCCTGAAACAACTTTTCAGTTTCACCGGAACTATTCCGATATCCTCTCCGGAACGTTTCCGTTTCGTCCGAAACTTTTTCGGTGAATTTCTCTCAGACTCCCCGTCTAGTATTCAGCAGATAGATGACCCTTAAGCGTGTGACCCTATAGGTTCGGTGAAGTATAGACATGACCCGGAACACTTTCCGATCAATGATCAACATCGGAGCCGTGGACACCCATATTGACCCCTATACCCACACGAATGAATATTCGAGTGAACCTCCAGTTGCCGTGTGCTATTCCTGTTGCTTCGCGATATGTTACAAATACCCGAGGTGAGAAACATCGGCATCCTCGTGGATCAACACTTGTCCACAATGCCAGTTACCTCGTTGCCGGTATTGTTCTCTTTTCTCGTTCCCGTGTTCCGGCATCCCTGTGATCAAATCACCCTGTGTCTGGCCAGACGATGATGGATACCGTAACACCGAGAGGGCCCAGAGATATCTCTCCATCGTCGGAGGAGCAAATCCCAATCTTGAGCTATCAAGTCCCTTGACATACTTTTCCATGAACCCGTAAGCCGCCGTAATAGCCACCCATTTACGGATGACGTTTAACAAACCCCAAAGTTCATGAAGCAAGCATGAAGAAACTCGACACTCTCATGGTCTAAGGAATTATGCAAACATTAACTTCTCTGTGTTATTAACCATAAACTTATGACGAATGTATCTCATAGCATAACATCAATCGGGTCGATTCAACACAAGTGTTCTACCAACAATTGTGCCCTCAAAATTGCCGGCATAGCCATGCCCATGATCAGGAAAACAGGATCATCATGCAATACTTGAGCCAGTCATAGAGGCTTGACTAGGGATACATTTTACCGTTTATTATCCCACACGTGCATATGAGTCTTCCTCCGAGCCTCGTGGTTATTGTAGACTCGAGAACCATAGCAGTTATAGCATGGAACATAAACCTAATTATGAACAGGGAGATAATCAATAACATTTATTATTGCCTCTAGGGCATATCTCCTACACCCCCCCCCCCTCCATCTTTTTATTAATGAAGCAGAACAATCCCCAGTTCACAAACAGATCAAACGAAGGATCAAACCAACACGAGTTACTACAGATAAGGGAAATACTCCAGCCGCAAAAGAGCAGCAAACGCTACAAGTCTAGTATCAAAATTTTATTACAGACCCAGCCAACGACAGAGAGCAGTAGAAGGAACTACTGAGAGCCCTGTCCTGAGACCCAGCCAACGACCCGTATTTTACTTTTAGTAGATAATAGATGTTTATATTTTGACAGTCTGAGCAAGTTTGAAAGACACATTTTTTTTTAAATTTCCATAAAAAATTAAAAAATCTGAATATTTTATATCTTTTCTAGTAATAGTTGAAAAGGCAAACTCTTTTGAAATTTCTAACAAATTCCTGCGTGCGGTGCCGTCTATCTGAGGAGCTCCTAGTCAATGCTTTCTCTGCCGGTTAGGAAGTTGGAGCTCGCGAGCATGCCAGTGGGCTCCGGTCCAGTATTCCGCTAGGTCGCTCGCCCGCTTGCCAGATTCGCACATTCGCAAGTTAAATTTTAAAAAATTCAAGAACTGGAAAAGTTTGTGACTTTAAAAATTATTATGAAGAATTTTGGAAAAAGTTCACAAGTTTAAAAAAAGTTTATGAAGTTCAAAATTGTTCATGAATTAAAAAAGCTAAAATTTCATGAAGTCAATAAAAGGTCATGAGTTTGCAAAATGTTCGCAAATTAGGAAAAGTTTGATGCTTTGAAAAAATGTTTCACGGATGTTTAAAAAATCCACAAATTCAGAAAAGAGTTTGTGAAAAAAGTAAAATAAACAAAAAATGAGAAAAAATGGAAAAAAACCGGGTGAAAACCGTGCATGAAAAAACCAAAAGAAAAATCGCTCAAAAAAACCTCGTGGAATCTGAAGCTGAAATCTACACAACAAGAAGAAAAAAAAGCAAAAGCAAACACAAGAAGGTGTCTATTCCAGTTGGTAGGTATGATTGGGGTTAAACCACTTGTTACGTGATTGAATCCCACATGGCGCACTATTTTTTGAGGCTGAAAAAAAATGTAAATAGACAAAAAGGAAAATAAATGTGAATGGGTCGAGCCCAGGACAGAGACTACTCCGGGTCCTCAATCGGTTATATGTACCTACAATATATACCTAAGTGGAAAAGTTGATATTGCCCTTTATACGGTTTGTAAGGGGGGTGTATTGCCAAAACAAAAACTAGATAGATAGATAGATACTACTCCTATTTGTTTTCATTCTGTTAATCAGATGGAAGCATGTCTGCATGTGTGTGCGCGCAGCAGAGGGCGAGTGAGCGATATGATTCAAAACCAAAATAAACCAAAACCATATTTGTTGTGCATTTGCATTTGGATGCAATGAAGAAACGAAACGAAAGGACACGTGGTGTTAGTGGGACGGATGATGCATATATGCATGGGCATGGAGAAGGTCCTCTGCAAGCAAGCAAGCAAATTGGATCGGTCGCTGGATCTTCAGTCAGTCATGCTGGTCCAACGAGTGAGTCCTTGCCTTGGTGGTTTGTCTATAGCTAGCTTAGCTAGGAGTAGCTTGCTTGTACCTCATTCATCCTAGCTGCTAGTACTGGACTGCACTAGCTGCTAGTACTACAGTAGTACTACTACTTCCTAGCTTGCAAAAAGGTCTTAAATTATAGGATCGAGGAAGCAGTAGTACTCCTAGTAAGTAAGAAAGTAAAGATGGGTCGTATGCTATCATGCATGCATGCATGCGCAGTGCTACCATGGATCTCACGCAATTTTTTTTGTTTTGTCTGTCACGAGCGAGCTACTGATCCACCAACACCAACACCAACAGCTCTCTATCTCCCTCCACTAACACCAACGTCTTTCTCGCATTGCATTGCATTGCATTGCACCCATCCACGTCAGCGTCTAACGCACGTCCGTCAGTCTCCTTGCATTGCGCCGATCACGATCACCAACGTCAAGGGGCGGCACACCCGTAAATAATACACTATTTTTTTTTTTGCGCACACAAACCCAAATTCTCCCACGTACGTACGTGTACAGAAACAGAACCCCATCATAGTAGAGTACAGTCTCGCATTCCCTAGCTCCACACCATCGACGCCATTCATTACTCTAGCTAGCTGGGAGGTGGCGCCGGACCACATAAGTGAACTAACAATGCAATTAAATAAGTAGTACTGTATTTTCTAGCTAAATATTTTTTTTCCTTTCTTTCTTGGTTAAACTTTCTGAATTCAAAATGAAATAAACAAAACCTAAAGGTTCATATATGTTCGTGTCTGTTCATTTGTACGTAGAATCTTCTTTAAGTATCATGCATGCATGGCATGCCACCCGCACACAAAAGTGCCATGCAGACATGCAGTCCATTGATTTCTAGAGGGTACGTCCATGTGAGTGCATGCATCATAGTCCGTAGATGCATAAATAATGAGGTGTCAGTAAATATAGTTAGAATGGATTATTGGTTATCCATGTATGAACCCCTAACTACATACTACATAGAAAGTTACGGAGTCATAGCCCAGCAAATGGAATGGACGTACACCATACAAAAAAATTTGGAACGTACGATGCTCCTGGTACATTAATTGTTTCTAAAACAACTTTTTTAGCCCACTTCTTTTTAGTTTGCCATGGGCCAATTAAGAACCATCCAGGAGTGGTGACGGGTCAAAAGTCAAAACCCCCGCGCTGCCAGTTGTGTCTCTTCCTCACCTCCTCTTTCCCCTCCTCCCCGAAGTGATGCCTGCGGGCGTCGCTTTTCTCTTGCGGTGCCGTTGTGGCCCTCTTCCTACCCTCTGACATTTAAGGTGAAAACCTTTGTCCGGTTGAGCAGGCACCACGGTGGCGTGGGATTTGCGTTGTGAACCTCTTGTGATGTCGTCAATGAGTGTGGGTGCATCTTTGTTGCGACGACATGCCTCACGTGCTTCTTCTCGGCGGCTAGCTGGAGGCTTTCAGTAGTGCACCCTTGTGTGTGTGTGTGTGTGTGTGTGTGTGTGTGTCCAGCTTGCATGGTTATGACATACATATTGGAATATTTTTTTTTGGAACGTAACAAGGAGCTTCTTACTCGCTCCACCATCCTAATTAATCCAGTCAGTATCTATTATCTACTAAAAGCAAAATACGGGCCAAAAATAGAGATATTTGCTAGAAATTCTCACAATAATCAGAAAGATCAAGCCCTTAATCTGGTGGACCTCATTAAATTATGAAAGCACAACCGGTAGATTTATGTAACATACATTTGTTCCTCTAACGTACCTAACCTGCTAGGTGGACCATGGCTTATGAAGTGTTCGTAAAAAAGAGTCATCCTGCCATAAAAGGAGTCATCATCACACACGTTTGTGTTCCTAAAAACCTTGAAAATGAACTAGCAAATAAAAGGTGTCCAAGCCTCAACCCAACAAAAGAGCCCACGTCACAAGTTCCTTCCAAAACAATAGACGAGGTCCATGCACGCTTTTCGATGAAAAAACCCTACAAATAAAGAGTCCTCAAGCCTCATGATTAGAAGAGAGAAGACTAGTATGCTTTTTAATGTAATTTTACTTTTTACTGGTCGTTCTACGTCTAGTTGTCTATCCATTGTATTGGCCTTTGTTTTTCTCGATGTTAATCAGATCTAAGATGCCCTTTCGGTGTCTTTACAAAAAAAAAAGAGAAGTTGATGCCTGATTGAAAATAAAATTCTATCTCCACGTCCAAAAGGAAGACTCAGCCAAAATAAAATAAATCATACACAAATTTACAAGAAATCTCCCGCTAATGGCTGCCAAATATCACCACTCCTCGGGTCATTAATTTAATATATGTAATCACCAAATGGTAACAAAATAAAGAAAATATGCACGCATTATCATGCATGCAAAAAGATATATGATCTTGCCTTAAGAAATATAATTGATGGAGTGTCATTCTTTTTGTATGAAGAGCTTGCAAGCCAAACCGTTGAGTATTCCAAATAGGAAATATTTAAGAACTAACATTAAATTTTAAATTTACTACACTCCAAGTATTACGAGATATTGTACTACTTAATTTGATTATGATAGACATATAAGAATACCATTGTTTTTTATCTTAAAAATACTAAATTTCTAATCATTTTCTTTTTGCAAAAATAATTATATACACCATATAAGTAAAAAAACTACCCCATGTGTCTTATGCCTCTGATTTCAATATTGTTGACCAGTGCGTATGTGTAGTGTATATTTCTCTGAAATTTTACCTAGATGTCTTATATATTCTACTACAATATGAACCAAAATTATATGTAGCAGAAGTGCTATACGCACGACAATAGTCGAACGATTCATGCACGATAGTGAAAAACCAGCCGCACACGCGAGCGAGTTAAAGGGCAACAACATTTGATTACATGGTCGTGCGGGAATCAGTTTTCTATTCTCCTGTGTGGATTAGTTTCGTCTATATATTGTTTTGTATCTAGGAAGAGGTGTAGCTTCACCCAATAGAGGGTGTAACATTCACGAAAAAATGTATCTTACAACTATGATAGGAAGATTTCATTCGGACCAATGATGGCGGTTTGCGCAACATAGATGGGAAAATGGATGCACTCCATCCAACAATGAAGCTCATAATACACATGCTTATTGATGTTTTACCATTGTTTGAGTAACTTAGAATATGTCCAGTTTTATGATATCTGAAATTTACCTCATGGTTTTTTACATGTTAATAGAATTTGGTTAATAACTATTTATCCTTATAATTGCATCCATCTTGATCTTGTGATCATCGACGACATCGTCAACATACAACTCCAATTTCATCTTCTCTTCTTCAATTCTTTTTAATTTTTCTTTCAAATACTCGTTTCATTTTTCAACTAAATTTAACTTCTCGAAAAGAGGGTCGGTTGCAATTTCTGGTTCACATACCCCCTAGATAAAAATATCTATGTCAACTTGATGGGCATAATTGTCATAAACACGAAATGCAACAAATAGTTATAAAATACAATATACCACATCCGAATCATAAACCGAACGAGGGCCGACGGGCACGGATATCAAAACCATGGCACTATGTATAACAAACAATCATACAAGTAAGAAAATTATACAACTAACTATCTAAATCATACGAATATGATTTTTTTTATAAAAAAGATAAGAACAAGAGGCTCACCAAGGTGGTGCTGGCGACGGGACGGTGCGGGCGATCGACGGTGGTTAGGACGGGGAAGGGAAGGCACTACGTAAACCACACCTACACATATGCAAACTAAGAAGTTAATTTGAGCTCAAATTGCATATAAATCAAATAAACTCCCACATAATTACTCCCAAACTAAAACCCACAAATCACTATACTTATAGAGCATTGCACGAGCTAATATAGCAATGAGAGATGAAAGGACAAAGTTGCTAACCTTTGTGAACACTTGGATCGATGGGGTGCCTCAAATCTTGACAAATCTTGGCAAAAATGGAGGATGAGCTCGAGCAAGGGTAAGAGAACAGAGGAGAGAAAAGAGAAAGGATAGCTTGGGCTCGGGCTAGACGAAGCACTATATATAGTGATATCTTTAGTCCCGGTTGGTGATACCAACCGGGACTAAAGGTCCATCTCTATTCCCGGTTGGTGCTACCAACCGGGACTAAAGGGGCTCGCAGGGGCCCCAACCTGACGCCAGCCTGCCACCACCCCTTTCGTCCCGGTTGATAACACCAACCGGGACTAGAGGTCACAAATGAATCGGGACTAAAGCCTAGCCGTTGGAACCCTGACTAGTGGTCACATTAGTCCCGGTCCAAAACCCGACCGGGACTAATATTCCGGACGAAAGGCATGTTTTCTACTAGTGCCCAGTCCCCCCTCCACCCCACGTGTCACCCACTATGGCGACTCGGGAGCGGAAACCTACACATCATCACCTCCCATCTCACCTTCCTCCCCTAACTGATGGCTGAGGCGCCCACCGGCCAAGCTTGAACGGCTCAGGGGACGGCAGTGGGACGCTGCTCCGGAGGTGCAGCATAGTGGTTTGCCTTAGTCGGATGGTTCGCTCTTTGCTAGATCTGTCTTCCATGAGTGTGGTGGCCGAAAGGAAGGTGGCGCTGGCGGCGGTTGGCGTCGTTGGCTGGGGCAGGCTCCCCTACTTCAGTAGGTGGGTGGTGGTAGCACCGAGAGCACGCGGTGGCGGTGCAGTGCCAATGGGCTCCGAGGCTAGATTTGAACCCGAGCGGGTCAGTCCCTTGTTGCAGCGAGACTGCATCGCCGGCGAACGACTCTGGTGGCGGAGGTTGGCAGTGGCTTTGTGGTGCTCCACTCTTGACTCATGGCACGTGATCTTCCTTCCTTGGTGCACGGTAGGGTGGCCCTTAGGCATTGTTATGGTTGCGGCACTTCCAACCATTGTGGGCTGAGCTAGGCGGTTGGCTTTGTCTTCAACAGGCGGCGTTTTCCTCCTTGAAGGTGTCATTGTGGATATTATTTCGGCTACTCATTTCTGGTCTAAGGCTTCAGGTGAAAACCTTAGGTCGGGTGTTGCCCGATCGCGTGGTGGTGGTATCCTGACATCAATTACTCCTTGGGGTTTCCATTTTGAAGTCCCTACTGAAAGTTGCAGGAGCGTCTGGCTAAAGGTGAAGTTGGGTTTTTGTGGAGGTGTGCCACATGTGTTTAGTAGGTGGTGATGGTGGAAGTGCTATGCTTATTCATGCCAAGCTAAGTTCTTTTTGATTTTCCATCTTGCTCGGGTTAGCCTCCTCTCAGGGGTGTTTGTGGTGGCGGTGAGGTCTCGGTGTTCCATTCCTTCAAAGATGTTACAGGTTCTTGTTACTTTGCATAGTGTTCACTTGGTGATGGTGGTCGATGTGATGCTGAGAGGAGGTGTTGTTCTTGTATCGGTGGAACATTGGCCTTCGGTGGCTTCCGCGGCTTACGTTGTTGCGATGTGGCCTCGACGATGGGACGCCCTTCGATGGCAGTTGCGACTCTCTTAGGTTGTAAGGTGAAGAGTGAGCGATGCGCAAGCGGGTGATTCTTTGGTCTACATCTCTTGACCTCGGGTCTCCGTTCGATTGATCCAACAAGACTCCTCCCTTCTCTTCTTGATTTGTTCCCGTGCTGTTGGGTGCCAAGTTCAAGGTTTGTACGGCTAGGCATAGCTTGTTTCGGTTCTCTTTCTCCATTCCCTTGTTACTTCTTGTGTGTGTTGTGTGCTATGTCCTGTAGCCATTGTGTTGTATCTCATTCTTGGTTATGAAAATGAAAATGGTCCGGGCTGGTTTTTGCTCGCCGTAGCAGCTTCAAAAAAATGATGGAATTTAATAATTAATTTGTTACGGAAGGAATATGTTGTGTGCGTAGCTAGTCGACGGAGGTGGACACACATTTGGTTATTAATTACGAGGAGAGGCTATGGGGCAATAGTGTGCATGCATGCAGCTGACAGTATATATATTATTCTCTTGTATCTCTTTGTAGGCTCTTTGTAGGCTACTAGGAGTAGGAGTAAATTGTTGGCTGGCTCGCAACAGATTCAATGATGGGGTGGAGTGGAGAGGACAGAAGATGGATGGGGTGTGGGCCAACCGAATCCAACGCAATGCAATGCAAACTGATCAAGGCCGATGGACGCACACAAGCCTTGCTGCATGCAGTTTGCGTCTGCCACTATACATGCATTAATTCATGATCTATCTATCTATCTATCTATCTATCTATCTACTATCTATCTATCTAAAGAGGACAAGAGACGAGCGTTGGTGTTGAGGGTCCGGTCCATGGATCCATCAATCGACCTGTGGCACCGGCACGTGCTAGCTAATTATCTCTCCGTTCCGTAATACTCCCTCTCAAAATGTCATGTATTTGAGAACGGGAGGGAGTATACAATATTTTAGTTTTTTCTTGATTGGTAATTATCTAGACACATTTTAATATGTATATTCACTCATTTTGGTATGTATGTAGTCATTATTTTTGAAATAGCTAAATGGTCTTATATTAGGAACGAATTGAGTACATTGCAGGTAGCAAGGAAATCAAGGGCCGCTAGGTAGCTTGGTCAATGGAATGCAATGGAACAGAGTTGAGTTGATCCACCCAGTAGAAAATTAATGGAATGCACCTATCTACCTACCTTGCCATCTCGTTGCTTCTTCTTCTTCTTATTTGTTGAAAAATAAATTATAGTCTCAGTCAATCGGTCAATACGTATGTATATACTGTACATCAAGCATGGATGGATACGTGGCTGGTAATAATAAATCAAGAGAATTAGTACTAAGCAGGGAGCTTTGTAAGGTGGGGTAGTATATACTCCTGCTAGTACATGCATGCAAGCATGGTAACTGCTTTAGGTAGTACTAGTACGTACATGGTAGGTTACGCGTGTCACTACATCCATTCATTGAGCGCCTTGAGCTTTCCCGTCTGTGGGTCGATCAGTCACAGTCCCGCTACTATCTCTGCGTGTGTACATGGACTGTGGAGGTAGTACTCCAGCATATATATTAGGTAGGCGGACAGAGGTGGATGGATGCACGCAAACGCTATGGTCCAGCGTCATCCTTGTAGATTAGATGCAGTGCAACAAACTGATAAGTAGAGTAGCATCTCTCCATCGATCAATCCATCCACCACACCCACACCCACAACCAAGAGCCGTAGAGCAAGAGCGAGATGCTAGCTCCATGCTGGGGCTGGCCCTTGTCCTCATAACTCATGCATGGAATGGTGCAACAAGCTCTCTCTCTCTCTCTCTCTCTCTCCGGGGACCAACGTAACGCAATATCCTTGCTGCCTGCCTGCCACGCGCTGATCGATCGTATTCATTCCTTTGTTCGTTCATGATCTCTCTCTCTAGCATCCATAGTTGCTAGGGGGTACTAACAAAGAAGAGTAACGTATGACCGGGATGGATGCATGCATGACAGCATGAACATGATGCCTCCTAGCCAGCCAGCGAGCGAGCGAGCTTGAGCCAAAACCATGGAGGGGCCATGGGCTTGAGGAGGGGCAACATAATTATTTTTAACTGATTTGTAGTCGAAAAAATGCCTAATATACGAAGTGATATAGACTTGTTTTGCATTGAGCGCGGGGGGGGGGGGGGGGGGGGGGGGGGGGGGGGGGCATGGCCGAGGTTGGCCCCCACCAAGCTCCGTCACTGTAGCTAAGTACGTTCGGACGATCCTAGAAACGCTAGATAGCTAGCTATCCAGTACAGAACTACTTCCTCTATATCAAAATATATGTCTGCCTTGCTAGCTAGCTATCTATCATTAGGGCATGCATTAGGCCAGTACGTGCAGTAGAGCAGAAGATGATGGACCTACCTAGCTAGTTACAAGTCAACTGCTAATTAGTACCTCCCTCCGGGTATACACTGCCGGCTAGCCGGTATGGGTCGTACGGGATTAAAAGGCCGGATACTTTAATAGCGTTGCTGGTTGCGAGAGGATTGGCCAAACCAGCGCATGCAAGAAAGGGATTAAGAGCACTGCGTTGCATGCAGGCTGTTCATTGGGTGCATGCATGTCAAGCAGATAACCGATGCAGCCTTTGGGGCAGGATCGAAGGATCACACATTTTAAAAGGCATGTGCCTTGGTCCTGGTTCTTCTTCTTCTTTTCTGAGGGAAGGAAATCGAATTAATTAAGCTCCAACGAAGATATATAGATGATGTATGTATATCAACTGAGCCAAGCCGAGCCAAGCGCATCGGCTAGTTTACTTACTCAATTACTAGTCAGTAGTCATGTGTGCTCTGTGGTGCAGTGCAAGTCTCAAGGAAGAAACGACGTTTGAGTCTTTCTTCTCTCTCTCTCTCTCTGACCAGCTAGCTAGTTCATGCATGGAGTATAATAAGAGAGGAGAAGAAAAAAAAGATGGATGCCGAGCCACGTGAAATCGATCGATGCATGCATGGTTACAGTAGCATGGCAACGTCTTCCTAGCTAGCTAGCTGCTATTGCTGCTGCCTAATTAAATTGCAAAGGAGGTTGGGCCGACAGGCTTATCGAATGGAAGCAGACGTGGCTGCCTCGTATCCTTTTCTTCTTTCCTTCCTCCCTTGCAGCTACAAGACTTGTCTCTCTCTCTCTCAGCATACATTGAGCCGGCCAGCTGCTTGCCTGCTTCCTCCCTCCCTCCCTCCCCCTCTACTTAAAGCAGGGCGCGCAAGTGAGAGCCACATCCGATCCTTCCACCCACCCACTGCCAGTGTCACTGCCACAATCACTATCAAGGGTTAGAGCGCGAGCGCCCGCCATGTCGCCTACCACGTTGCAGCTGCTCCTTGTCCTCGTGGTCGTGGGCTTCGCCGCAACCACCACGGCCGCTCCTGGGTTCCTCGGCGGAGGGAAGCACCACCGGGGCGTCCTGAACACCCCCGTCCGGCTGCTCAAGCCGGACGTGCGTGTGTCAAGGCTAGGCGGCGCTGGAACCGGCGCCGTTACCGTCGCCTCCGTCGGCGAGGCATTGGCGCTCTGGAAGGAACCGACAGGAGCAAGAAAGTACTTCGTGATCCACGTGACAGCCGGCACCTACGACGAGCAACTAACCGTACCACATGGGCAGCACCACGTGGTGCTTATCGGCGATGGCGCCGACCGGACGGTCATCACCGGCAACCGGTCCGACCGGACTGGTCACGACGTCAAGCAATCAGCCACCATGTGTAAGCTTCCGAATCCGATCGTCTTCCCTAATAGTATTACCACTACACTAGCACTAATAGTATTACCACTACACTAGCACTAGTATTTCTTTCAGCGACTATATCTGTATTGCATGTACTACATGCAATCATGCATGCACACACATACGGCCGGACCCTAGTATATATTGTTAATTTACTCCTGTTTCTCAAAAGAAAAGAAGAGAAAACTAAACTTGACTGCGAAAGTGCCTTTCTGCTCCCGAGCTCATTTGAGCTCGGTGAACAGTAAAATCGAAAAAAAATCTAAAATGTTTCAAAAAATTCTGAATTTTTTTTTGGGACCAACACTGACAAAAGTTTGACTTGCGTGCAAAAATGCAAAATGAAATAACATTCCTATCAGACGTGGTAAAAAAAACAAAATCAACAAAATCGATACTCTGAAAATGTGCATTTTCATAGTATCAATTTTGTTTTTTTTGCCACGACTCGTAGAAATGTTATTTCATGCTGAATTTTGGCAAGCACTTAAAACTTTTGTCAATGTTAGTCTCCAAAATATTTCAGAATTTTTTGAAACGTTTTTGATTTTTATTGATTTTACTGTTCACCGAGCTCAAATGAGCTCGGGAGCAGAAACTCCACGTCCGACGACTGACTGCTACAACTACTATTACTTAGTGCTAGTTAAATAGTTGCTGATGGACCTAACCGATCTCATTTTTCACTTTATTGTTGGCAGATGTGCTTGCCGATCAGTTCATGGCTCGGGACGTGACGATTCAAAACACGGCGGGCGGCCCATTCATCAACCAGGCCGTGGCTCTCCTGGTCGAGGCCGATAAATGTGTGTTCTACCGGTGCCACATACACGGCTATCAGGACACCCTCTGGGCCGCCAAGAAACTGCACTTCTACCGTGAGTGCGAAATATCAGGAACAATCGACTTTATTTTTGGAGATGCAATGGCCATCTTTCAGGACTGCCTCATCTACGTACGCCGGCCGCCCCCCGGCAAGGACGCCGTCATCACCGCTCAAGCCCGTGAAGACCATTTCGGTCGTTCCGGGTTCGTTCTGCAGAACTGCACCATCACCGCGGCGCCCCGGGATAGCCTCGACGGCGTCCTGACCTACCTGGGCCGCCCATGGATGGACCATGCAACCGTGGTGTTCATGCTCTGCAGCGTCGACGACATCGTCCACGCGGACGGATGGGTGGTTTGGGACAAGACAAAGCCCAACAAACCCATCAAGGGCGACGTGAAGCCCGGCCACGAGGGGCACATCTTCTACGGCGACTTCGGGAACCACGGCGCCGGCGCCAATCTCAACCACCTCGTGGAATGGCATGGTTTTCAGCACCTCAGCGAGGCCGAGGCTAGGCAGTATACGCCTGGGACGTTCATCCAGGGAGGCGAGTGGCTTCCCGAGACTGGGGTCCAACTCTACCTTGGCCTCCGTGATGGTGAGTAGCTCACCTTAGTGCATCCATCCATCCTTCAGCTGCTGCCGTTTGAGAGCAATCCGTTTGTTCTCCAGTATCGTATTGTAGTTGTAGTTGTAGTAGTAGTGGTGCGTGAGTATTGTGCGAGTGGGTAGAGGAGCTAGCAGCAGCAGTACTGAGTGAGTATTGTTAGAGTGTGTAGAGGAGGATGTGATGGATTCTTCAGCAGTCGGCCAATTAGCTAGCTATGTCCTAGCTAGCTTCTGAGCACCGTTGGCCCAATAAAGTAAGCATGCATGCGACCCCCTAGCTAGCTAGGAGCTAGGCCAGCAGTCCGTAGTAGCTTGTGATCAGTGATGTGTTGTTTGTGCGTGTGTCATCAGACCTGTGATCTTTCCATTGTTGAGTGATTTGTGTTTGTGATGGATTTGTTTGTACAGTAAATGCATGCTATCTATTTATTTGCACAAGAAAAGAAAAACAACAGGTCAACAGCCAAAGAAAACAAAGCAAACCAAATTCACCCTGGAAACCCAAACATAACAATTTCCATGCATGCATTTCTTGCTCCAGCCATCTAGATGCATGTACGCAAGTAGTATATGCATGGTAATATATATATTGGGCCACAAACCAGAGACTCTGTATGTATGTACGTATGTGCACCTTAATGTGGACAGATTGATCATTACGTGCACTCAACTATCTCAGTGGTTGGTTTCCAGCAAGACGTGTTAGTGATTAATACTTTCTTGTTGCATGCAGGTTGGCCGGGCGTTTGTTAATACTTACATTCCTAAAACAATTAAGGCCAGTGCAGAATGCTAGCTATCTGTTTTGAAAGGCAAGTGCAGAATACTAACTAATTAAGCTAAGCTAGTTTGGGAAAGAAAGAAATAATGAAGGAAAATGCATGGGATATGCATGGATGCTGAGAGCATAGCTAGTTTTTTGGCGAGAAATGAAGGAGCAAGTTGAGAGAATGCAAACATGCGTCCATGCATGCTGGTCGTTAACGAGCAACCTACATATGTAGCTAGGTGGGGGTATCAACTAATTAACCAAGCTCCACAAGGAAAGGATGTTTAACCAAGCTCCACAAGGAAAGGATGTCTTTCTTTTTTTGATAAAAGGAGGTTCAAGACAAAGTTTCGAGGTGGATGCAAAGTAGCAGATCAACACTGAATCTAGTTGAGTTGCATGTCGTTAGTTTCTCTGTTTACTCACTATAGGTATAATAATAATTATTATTATCATTATAGTCATATGCGGCTAGGTGTCACATCCCAAGTTTTTCAAACTTGGAATGTTAGTAATAAAAATGACAGCCTAGAAATACTTGTGATTGTGTGCTTTTAGTTAAGTTTGACTAGGAGTTGGCAGTTTTATTTGAATTGTGTGAATGTCTGTGACCTGGTGTGATTTTTGAGTGGGAATTAATCATTTCCAAACACTAAATAGTTAAAACCATAGGTTTTAAAAAGGGGAATCCTATGAAAATAAAGTAAACCCCAAAATAAGTTGGCATCACAAATATTTAAGGTTTAACAGAAAGTCATTCCAATGGAATTCAATCAATTGTTGAAACTCCAAAATTTTCATTGGAATATATAAACAAGGCTTCAAAATAAATGGCAAAAGATAGATGACCAAAAGGTCCTACTAAAATGTCTCACATATCATAAATATTCTAAAAGGAATTTAGGGAAAGGTTTCCTTTTGAAATAAATTGGAAATCAAAACAGATTTGAATTTAGAAGAGAGAAACAAAAGAGAAAAATAAAATAAAAAGAAGAGGCCAGCCCAACAACACCACGCACGCAGCCACTGTTGGATTTTTGATAGTAGGTCTTTGGCCCAAAGCCCAACTAAAATCTGAAATTCTCTTGGCCCATCTTGCATGGCTGTGTGTGTGGTGTGAGTGGGACTAATGTTTAGTCCCATACTGCTAGTTGGGAGAGAGTTGCACGAAAATCAGCAATGGTGGACGGGCACCATGGTGCCCGTTTCAAAAAATCATATTTCTACAACGTACAAAAAACTGAAACTTTTTGTAGACACACACACGCATGTATATTATGTATCTGCAAAATTTCAAATAATTTTACTTTCACACGTGGCATACAGAAAAATGACAAATATTTATTTTTAAATGGGCTTCTTTTTTTTGTTATTGGGCCAGAATTTTGTTATTTTTGTACAGCTTACAAATTACATTTTTTCAAAACGAAATTTCGCGGATTCGTAATGAATACATATAAGTTTCCACAGAATTATTTTTGAATTTTTTTGAAACTTTTAAATATGCTTTTCGATTTTTTTCAAAAAAAGGGCACCAATGTGCCCGAGCACAAAAAAATCGCACTCGAGAGTTGCACCTCTTTATAAGGTGAGCTCTTCTAGCACTTGTAAGAGAATGAGAAGAGAAGAGGCCCTCGCGCACTCCTCCTCCTCGCTCGCCTCGCCACGCCACGCCACGCCTCGTCACAACGCGCCGCGGGTTGCGGGATTGAGCCGAGCCGAGCTCATACCTACGCGCTTATTTTTGCTGGTCGGGAACGGAGAGTTCGTAACAGACGCGCCACGATCTGAGACGTCGGATCGTGGGCTGTAACCGACTCGAACGTGGGTCCAGTTCACGTCTCTCTACCCTGTCGTGCATATATACGCGAGGTCCCTGCCAACCCTAGCCACCGACACAACATATGGTTTCACATCGTTTCAGATCATTGCGCCGCCATCTAAGTCTTCTCCATCCCTCCTTCCGGCGTGCACCGCGAGAAGGGACAGCAGGCCTCCGGAATCCCGCCTCTCGTGATCCTGTACGGGAGAGGGGCGATCAGGTTTTTGGGGAGCGCACTCGCGCGACTGCTGGCAGCGACGATTTCCTCGACAACGACTTCTTCCCTGATCTCGGCAACCTCTTCCTCAACGACATGAGCGGCAACATCAACACTAGTGATTCGGCTCCCGCTGCACCGTATGCAATCTTGTCCTCTCTGTTTGAGATCATGCTAGAATTTCGGTTACTAGTTTGTGCCGTAGATTCGATCTACTTGTTTACTATGCTAGTCTGCATGATTAATTTAGTCTATACTGTTGCTGTCACGATTTATTTACTGTTTATTCGGATTAAATCTTGTAGTAATTTTCTCATATATTCAATAATCCAAAAACCTGATTATAGGCAATTTACTCCAAGTGGTTTTGCTGCACATCTGAAGCCGCCCATCTTCAAGGGGGTGCAATATAAGAGGTGGCACACGAGAGCAGTCTACTGGTTTCAAACCATATACTGCTATGATGCCACCAAGGGCAAGTCTGAGGGTGATCAGCAGGAAGCTTTTGAGAAGATCGATACCCTTTTCAAGGACGCCCTTCTGAGTGTTCTTGACGATTCCATTGTGGATTCGTATATGACATTTGACAACGGCAAGGACATCTGGGCTGCGCTCGAGGCCAAGTTTGGGGCCTCGGACGCTGGCAGCGAGTTGTATGTCATGGAGCAATTCTATGACTACAAGATGACTGATGAGCGCCCTGTTGTTCAACAAGCTCATGAGATACAGTCACTCGCAAAGGAGCTTGAGTAGTTTAAGTGTGTGTTGCCGGAAAAGTTTGTGGCCGGAGGCATCATTGCCAAGCTTCCACCTTTGTGGAACAATTTTGCTACTTCTCTGAAACACAAGAGACAGGAGTTTTCCGTTCCGGATCTCATTGGTACTCTTGATGTTGAAGAGAAGGCGAGAGCAAAAGACATACATGCTCGAGGTGTTGAGGGAGCTTCTAGTGCCCACGTGGTGCAGAAGAAGAACTTCCATCTCAACAAGCCCCAAAACAACAAGAACAAATCTCAGGGCAAAGGCAAGTTTGTTGCAAAGAACAAGCCGTCACAATCTACCAACTTCAAGAAGAATTCTCATAAGAAGGGGAAGGGACTATGCCATGTCTACGGTGATCCTAATCACTGGGCTCCGAGATGTCCTAACCGCTATGAGGAGCGTGAACATGAGAAGAGCGGCAAGTCCGCTAATGTTGTCATCGGTAATACTGATATGAAGGATTCTGGGTACGGTATTTTTCCTACCATCCTTTCAGTTTGTCATTCTCCAGATTGGTTAATTGACACCGGTGCTAATGTACATGTTTGTGCTGATGCCTCTATGTTTTCTTATTACCAGGTCACAGGGACTTCTCCCGTGCTGATGGGGAACGGGTCACATGCCACTGTTCGAGGTGTCGGTACGGTCGATCTGAAGTTTACTTCGAGGAAGATCGTGCTCCTGAAGAACATTCATCATGTGCCCTCCATCAATAAAAATCTCGTCAGCGGTTCCCGTTTGTGTCGAGGCTGTTTTAAGTTGGTTTTCGAGTCCAATAAAGTTGTAATATCTAAGTATGGACAATTTGTTGGAAAAGGCTATGAGTGCGGAGGCTTGTTCCGCCTGTCTTTGTCAGATATTTGCACTTAAGTTATTAATAATGTTTGCCACGATAATGAGTCTAATATTTGGCATTCTCGACTTTGTCATATTAACTTTGGTTGCATGACGCGGCTAGCCAATATGAGTTTAATTCCGAAATTCACTACTTTCAAGGGCTCCAAGTGCAAGTGTGTGTGCAAGCTAAGCAACCTCGTAAGTCCCATAAGACTGCAGAGGCGAGAGACTTGGCGCCACTAGAGCTTATCCATTCTGATCTTTGTGAGATGAATGACGTGTTGATAAAAGGTGGAAAGAAATATTTCATGACGTTGATTGATGACTCCACTAGATATTGTTATGTGTATCTTCTGAAATCAAAAGATGAGGCTTTAAACTTCTTCAAAAACTATAAAGCTGAAGCAGAGAACCAACTTGATCGGAAAATTAAACGACTTAGGTCTGATCGTGGTGGAGAGTATTTTTCCAATGAATTTGATTTGTTTTTTGCGGAACATGGTATAATCCATGAGAGGACGCCTCCCTACTCACCTCAGTCAAATGGGGTGGCCGAAAGAAAGAACCGAACTCTAACTGATTTGGTTAACGCCATGTTAGACACATCGGGTCTCTCCAAGGCATGGTGGGGGAGGCGCTAATGGCTGCATGTCATGTCCTAAACCGAGTTCCCACAAAGCATAAAACCATTACTCCATTTGAGGAATGGGAAAGGAAAAGGCTGAAACTCTCTTATCTACATACTTGGGGTTGTGTGGCGAAAGTCAATATACCAATTCCCCAGAAGCGCAAGCTTGGACCAAAAACCGTGGACTGTGTTCTCCCGGGCTATGCTTTTCATAGAATTGGTTATAGATTTTTAATAATAAAATCTGAGGTACCCGACATGCATGTTTGTACGATTATGGAGTCGAATGATGCGACTTTCTTTGAGGACATATTTCCTATGAAGGATATGACTAACTCATCAAATCAGGAGATACCTACTCTATCTACTCAGGAATTTTTTGTAATTCCTGAACCCACCATTGCGATGGAACACGTTGAGAATCTTGGGGAGGATGACAATGAAACTCCTGTAAGGAGTAAGAGATGAAGGACTGCAAAGTTTTTTGGTGATGATTTCATTGTGTACCTCGTGGATGACACACCCAGGACTCTTCCAGAAGCCTATGCATCTTCTGATGCTGACTACTGGAAGGAAGCTGTCCATAGCGAGATGGACTCCATCTTAGCTAATGGAACCTGGGAAGTCACTGATCGTCCTTATGGGTGCAAACCCGTGGGGTGTAAGTGGGTGTTCAAGAAAAAGCATAGACCTGATGGTACAATTGAAAAGTACAAGGCACGACTTGTGGCCAAGGGTTATACCCAGAAAGAAGATAAATACTTCTTTGATACTTACTCACCTGTGGCTAGAATGACCACTATTCGGGAGCTACTATCATTGGCTGCCGCACACGGTCTTTTCGTTCATCAAATGGACGTTAAGACGGCTTTCCTCAATGGAGAGTTGGATGAGGAAATTTACATGGATCAGCCCGATGGTTTTGTAGTACCTGGTCAGGAAGGAAAAGTGTGCAAGTTATTGAAGTCTTTATATGGCCTTAAGCAAGCTCCTAAGCAGTGGCATGAGAAGTTCGAAAGAACATTAACTGCTGCAAGCTTTGTTGTAAACGAAGCTGACAAGTGTGTATACTATCGCCATGGTGGGGGCGAAGGAGTTATTCTCTGTCTGTATGTCGATGACATACTGATCTTTGGAACCAATCTTGATCTAATCAAGGAGGTTAAAGATTTCTTATCTCGCTGTTTTGAGATGAAGATCTAGGAGTAGTTGATGTTATTCTGAACATCAAGCTGCTGAGAGATGAGAATGGTGGGATTACACTGCTTCAATCTCACTATGTGGAAAAGGTCTTGACTCGTTTTGGGTATATCGACTGCAAGCCTTCTCCAACTCCATATGATGCTAGTGTGTTGCTTCGAAAGAATCGACGGATTGCTAGAGATCAACTGAGGTATTCTCAGATTATTGGCTCGCTTATGTACTTGGCGAGTGCCACGAAGCCTGACATCTCGTTTGCTATGAACAAACTAAGACGGTTTGTATCAAACCCGGGAGATGATCATTGGCATGCGTTTGAGAGAGTTTTGCGCTATTTGAAAGGCACCACGAGCTATGGGATTCACTATACTGGGTACCCGAGGGTACTGGAGGGTTATAATGACTCAAACTGGATATCTGATGCTGGTGAGATTAAGGCCACAAGTGGTTATATTTTTACACTTGGTGGTGGCGCTGTTTCCTGGAAGTCTTGCAAGCAGACCATCTTAACGAGGTCAACTATGGAGGCATAACTCAGAGCATTAGACACGGCCACTGTTGAAGCAGAGTGGCTTCGTCGGCTCTTGATGGACTTACATGTGGTTGAAAAACCAATACCCACTATCCTGATGAATTGTGATAATCAAACTATGATCATAAAGATAAACAGTTCTAAGGATAATATGAAGTCCTCAAGGCATGTGAAGAGGAGATTGAAATCTGTCAGGAAAATGAAGAACTCCGGAGTTATTGCGTTGGATTATATCCAAACGTCTAAAAACTTGGCATATCCCTTCACAAAGGGTTTATCACGTAATATGATAGAAAATGCATCGATGGAGATGGGTTTGAGACCCACCGTATGAGTTGTCCATAGTGGTAACCCACTCTATGTGATCGGAGTTCCCGTGAAGTAGAAGTGGGAGACAAGCTATTGGACAACTAGAAGGAGAGTATCCCTATATTTGTTATCCCACTCCGTGAAGACGCAATGCTCTCATAATATGCATGGCAGGTTGATACTTATCTTAATGTGTTCCAAGTGGCTTATTTGAGTAAGCAGAGATGTTGTCCTGCAGAGCATCTCCTGAGGAACGCACCTATATGAATTTGACTGATAAACATCGCAGTCTGTGAGAATTGGGTGTTCTCTAATAAATTCATGAAAGGCCCTGGAGTATGAAGTATACGCTCCACCCGCGGGGAAGCCTTGCGGCAGCCCAGTATAGGTCAAGAATTTGTGTAAAACTAGTCTCGTAGAAAACTTGTAGTTCAAGGCATAGTCCACTATTCAAGTTGTGATCTAGTGTAGCATAAAATTCTAAATGGAAGTTCAACTTAACAGTCTCCTTTAAGCACCGGTATATAAACAATTTTTTGGAACTAAGAAATGAGATGTGCCAATGAGACTTTGTGGGGGATTGTTGGATTTTTGATAGTAGGTCTTTGGCCCAAAGCCCAACTAAAATCTGAAATTCTCTTGGCCCATCTTGTATGGCTGTGTGTGTGGTGTGAGTGGGACTAATGTTTAGTCCCATACTGCTAGTTGGGAGAGAGTTGCACCTCTTTATAAGGTGAGCTCTTCTAGCACTTGTAAGAGAATGAGAAGAGAAGAGGCCCTCGCGCACTCCTCCTCGCTCGCCTCGCCACGCCATGCCTCGTCACAACACGACACGTCACGGGTTGCGGGATTGAGACGAGCCGAGCTCATACCTACGCGCTTATTTTTGCCGGTCGGGAACGGAGAGTCTATAACAGACGCGCCACGATCTGAGACATCGGATCGTGGGCTGTAACCGACTCGAATGTGGGTCCAGTCCACGTCTCTCTACCCTGCAGTGCATATATACGCAAGGTCCTTGCCAACCCTAGCCGCCGACACAACATATGGTTTCGCATCGTTCCAGATCATTGCGCCACCATCTAAGTCTTCTCCATCCCTCCTTCCGGCGTGCACCGCGAGAAGGGATAGCAGGACTCCGGAATCCCACCTCTCGTGATACTGTACGGGAGAGGGGCGATTAGGTTTTTGGGGAGAGCACTCGCGCGACTGCTGGCAGCGATGATTTCCTCAACAACAACTTCTTCCCGGATCTCGGCAACCTCTTCCTCAACGACATGAGCGCCAACATCAACACTAGTGATTCGGCTCCCGCTGCACCGTATGCAATCTTGTCCTCTCTGTTTGAGATCATGCTAGAATTTATGTTACTAGTTTGTGCCGTAGATTCAATCTACTTGTTTACTATGCTAGTCTGCATGATTAGTTTAGTCTATACTGTTGCTGTCATGATTTATTTACTGTTTATTCGGATTAAATCTTGTAGTAATTTTCTCATATATTCAACAATCCAAAAACCTGATTATAGGCAATTTACTCCAAGTGGTTTTGCTGCACATCTGAAGCCGCCCACCTTCAAGGGGGTGCAATATAAGAGGTGGCGCACGAGAGCAGTCTACTGGTTTCAAACCATGTACTGCTATGATGCCACCAAGGGCAAGCTTGAGGGTGATCTTTATCCTGCACAGCAGGAAGCTTTTGAGAAGATCGATACCCTTTTCAAGGACGCCCTTCTGAGTGTTCTTGACGATTCCATTGTGGATTCGTATATGTTGTTTGACGACGGCAAGGACATGTGGGCTGCGCTCGAGGCCAAGTTTGGGTCCTCGGACGCTGGCAGCGAGTTGTACGTCATGGAGCAATTCTATGACTACAAGATGACTGATGAGCGCCCTGTTGTTCAACAAGCTCATGAGATACAGTCAATCGCAAAGGAGCTTGAGTACTTTAAGTGTGTGTTGCCAGACAAGTTTGTGGCCGGAGGCATCATTGCCAAGCTTCCACCTTAGTGGAACAATTTTGGTACTTCTCTAAAACACAGGAGACATGAGTTTTCCGTTTCGGATCTCATTGGTACTCTTGATGTTGAAGAGAAGACGAGAGCAAAAGACACACGTGCTCGAGGTGTTGAGGGAGCTTCTAGTGCCCACGTGGTGCAGAAGAAGAACTTCCATCTCAACAAGCCCCAGAACAACAAGAACAAATCTCAGGGCAAAGGCAAGTTTGTTGCAAAGAACAAGCCGTCACAATCTACCAACTTCAAGAAGAATTATCATAAGAAGGGGAAGGGACTATGCCATGTCTGCGGTGATCCTAATCACTGGGCTCCGAGATGTCCTAACCGCTATGAGGAGCGCGAACATGAGAAGAGCGGCAAGTCCGCTAATGTTGTCATCGGTAATACTGATATGAAGGATTCTGGGTACGGTATTTTTCCTACCATCCATTCAGTTTGTCATTCTCCAGATTGGTTAATTGACACCGGTGCTAATGTACATGTTTGTGCTGATGCCTCTATGTTTTCTTCTTACCAGGTCACATGGACTTCTCCCGTGCTGATGGGGAACGGGTGCTACTTCTTGAGCTTGCGTTGGTTTTCCCTTGAAGAGGAAAGGGTGATGCAGCAAAGTAGATAAGTATTTCCCTCAGTTGTTGAGAACCAAGGTATCAATCCAGTAGGACGTACAAGCAAGGCCCCAATCTTTGCACCTACACAAACAATCAAACACTTGCACCCAACGCTATAAAGGGGTTGTCAATCCCTTCACGGTTACTTGCAAGGATGAGATCTGATAGAGATAGATATAAAAGATTGCTAAAAGTAAAACTAAATAAAAAGTAAATAAATTTGCAGCAAGGTATTTTTGGTATTTTTGGTTTATAGATCTGAAAATATAATATGGAAAATAGACCCGGGGGCCATAGGTTTCACTAGAGGCTTCTCTCTTGAAGGAAAATAATACGGTGGGTGAACAAATTACTGTCGAGCAATTGATAGAAAAGCGCATAGTTATGACGATATCCAAGGCAATGATTATGCATATAGGCATCACGTCCGTATCAAGTAGACCGAAACGATTCTGCATCTACTACTATTACTCCACACATCGACCGACTCCTGCCTGCATCTAGAGTATTATGTTCATGAAGAACAGAGTAACGCATTAGGTAAGATGACATGATGTAGAGGGATAAACTCAAGCAATATGATGAAAACCCCATCTTTTTATCCTTGATGGCAACAATACTATACGTGCCTTGCTACCCCTACTTTGTCACTGGGTGAGGACACCGCAAGATTGAACCCAAAACTAAGCACTTCTCCCATTGCAAGAATTACCAATCTAGTTGGCCAAACCAAACCAATAACTCAAAGAGACTTGCAAAGATATGAAATCATGCATAAAAGAATTCAGAGAAGATTCAAATAATATTCATAGATAATCTAAACATAAACCCACAATTCATCGGATCTCGACAAACACACCACAAAAGAGTATTACATCGGATAGATCTCCATGAAGATCATGAAGAACATGGTATTGAAGAACATAGAGAGAGAAGAAGCCATCTAGCTACTAGCTATGGACCCAAAGGTCTGAGGTGAACTACTCACGCATCATCGGAGGGGCAATGGAGTTGATGTAGATGCCCTTCGTGATCGAATCCCCCTCTGGCAGATTACCGGAAAAGGCCCCAAGATGGGATCTCACGGGAACAGAGGCTTGCGGCGGCGGAAAAGTATTATCGTGGCTCTCTTTGGTATTGGGGGAATATTTCTGAATTTATAGGCGGAAGATTAGTGTTAGAGGAGCCACGGGGGCCCCACAAGCCAGGGGGCGCCCCCCCAGGGGCGCGCCCAGGTGGCTTGTGGCCCACCCGTGGGTCTTCTGGCCTCTTCTCCAAGTCTCCTAGGTTCCTTCTGGTCCAAGAAAAATCATCGTATAATTTTATTCCGTTTGGACTCCGTTTGATATTCCTTATCTGCAATACTCAAAAACAAGGAAAAAACAGAAACTGGCACTGGGCAGTAGGTTAATAGGTTAGTCCCAAAAATAATATAAAATAGCATATTAATGCATATAAAACATCCAAAACAGATAATATAATAGCATGGAACAATAAAAAATTATAGATACGTTGGAGACGTATCAAGCATCCCCAAGCTTAATTCCTGCTCGTCCTCGAGTAGGTAAATGATAAAAACAGAATTTTTGATGTGGAATGCTACCTAACATATTTATCCATGTAATATTCTTTATTGTGGCGTGAATGTTCAGATCCATAAGATTCAAAACAACAGTTTAATATTGACACAAAAACAGTCATACTTCAAGCATACTAACAAAGCAATCGTGTCCTTTCAAAATAACATGACCAAAGAAAGTTATCCCTACAAAATCATATGGTCTGGCTATGCTCCATCTTCCCCACACAAGGTATTTATATCATGCACAACCCCGATGACAAGTCAAGCAATTGTTTCACACCTTTTATGTTCTCAAACCTTTTCAACTTTCACGCAATACATGAGCGTGAGCCATGGATATAGCACTATAGGTGGAATAGAATATGGTGGAGGTTGTGAGGAAAAGGAGAAGATAGTCTCACATCAACTAGGCGTATCAACGGGCTATGGAGATGCCCATCAATAGATATCAATGTGAGTGAGTAGGGATTGCCATGCAACGGATGCATTAGAGCTATAAGTGTATGAAAGCTCAAAAAGGAAACTAAGTGGGTGTGCATCATAATGAAAAAATTCCACTAGTTATATGAAAGTGACAAAATAGGAGACTCTCTATCATGAAGATCATGGTGCTACTTTGAAGCACAAGTGTGGAAAAAAGATAGTAGCATTGTCCCTTCCTTCTTTTTTTTTGGTGGGCATCTTTGGCCCCTTTTTTTTATTTGGGCTTCATTGGCCTCTTTTATTATTTGTAAAGTCCGGAGACTCATCCCAACTTGTGAGGGAATCATAGCTTCCATCATCCTTTCATGGGACAATGCTCTAGTACTGATGATCATCACACTTTTGTTTACTTACAACTCAAGAATTACAACTCGATACCTAGAACAAAATATGACTCTATATGAATGCCTCCGGCGGTGTACCGGGATGTGCAACGATCTAGCATAGCAAATGACATCAAAAAACGGACAAGCCATGAAAACATCATGCTAGCTGTCTTACGATCATGCAAAGCAATATGAAAATGATGGTGCGTGTCATAATAAACGGAACGGTGGAAGTTGCATGGCAATATATCTCGGAATGGCTATGAAAATGCCATAATAGGTAGGTATGGTGGCTGTTTTGAGGAAGGGTATATGGTGGGTTTAATGCACCGGCGAAAGTTGTGCGGTACTAGAGAGGCTAGCAATGGTGGAAGGGTGAGAGTGCGTATAATCCATGGACTCACATTAGTCATAAAGAACTCACATACTTATTGCAAAAGTCTATTAGTTATCCAAGCAAAGTATTAGACGCATGCTCCTAGGGGAGAGGTTGGTAGGAGTTAACCATCGCGCGCTCCCGAACCTCACACAAAGGATGACAATCAATAAACAAATCATGCTCCGACGTCGTTACATAACGGTTCACCATACGTGCATGCTACGGGAATCACAAACTTTAACACAAGTATTTCTACCAATTCATAGTTACTCACTAGCATGACTCTAATATCACCATCTTTATATCTCAAAACTATATGCAAGGAATCAAACTTCTCATAGTATTCAATGCACTTTATATGAAAGTTTTTATTATATCCCTCTTGGATGCCCATTATATTAGGACTAAATTCATAACCTAAACCAATTACCATGCTGTTTAAAGACTCTCAAAATAATATAAGTGAGGTACGAGAGTTCAATTATTTCTATAAAATAAAACACACCACCGTGCTCTAAGAAGATATAAGTGAAGCACTAGAGCAAAATTGCCTAGCTCAAAAGATATAAGTGAAGCACATAGAGTATTCTAATAAATTCACGATTCATGCGTGTCTCTCTCAAAATATGTGTGCAGCAAGGATGATTGTGGCAAACTAAAAAGCAAAGAATCATATCATACAAGACGCTCCAAGCAAAACACATATCATGTGGTGAATAAAATTATAGCCTCATGTAAATTTACCGATGGATTGAAGACGAAAGAGGGGATGCCTTCCGGGGCATCCCCAAGCTTAGGCTCTTTGGTATCCTTGAATATGGCTTGGGGTGCCTTGGGCATCCCCAAGCTTAGGCTCTTGCCACTCCTTATTCCATAGTCCATCAAATCTTTACCCAAAACTTGAAAACTTCACAACACAAAACTCAACAGAAAACTCGTGAGATCCGTTAGTATAACAAAAACTAAATCACCACTTTAGGTACTGTTGTGAACTCATTCTTTATTTATATTGGTGTAATATCTACTGTATTCCAACTTCTCCATGGTTCATACCCCCCGATACAACCCATAGATACATCAAAATAAGCAAACAACACAAAGAAAACAGAATCTGTCAAAAACAGAACAGTCTGTAGCAATCTGTAGACTTAGAATAATTATTTAACTCCAAAAATTCTGAAAACTTTGGAAAATATGGGAAATTTGTATATCAATCTTGTGTAAAAATTTCAGACTCATTTGACGCTCTGGTGAATTTATAAAATTCCTGGACTGAGCGCAAAAGTTTCTGTTTTTCAGCAAAATCAAATCAACAATCACCGTAGACCATCCCAAAGGTCTTAATTGGCTCAAACACTAATTAAAACACTAAAACACAATTACTACAGAGGTAATAATGTGTAAATCACTCAAAACCAGAAACAAAAAACAAAAAACATAAAGTAAAATTGGGTTGCCTCCCAACAAGCGCTATTGTTTAACGCCCCTAGCTAGGCATGACACAATAGATCTAGGTATTGTCATCTTTGGTATGCAATCCATAAGTAGCTCTCATAATAGATTCATAAGGTAATTTAATTTTCTTTCTAGGAAAGTGTTCCATGCCTTTCCTTAATGGAAATTGGAATCTAATGTTTCCTTCTTTCATATCAATAATTGCACCAATCGTTCTAAGGAAAGGTCTACCAAGAATAATAGGACATGTAGGATTGCAATCTATATCAAGCACAATGAAATCTACGGGCACATAATTCCTATTTGCAACAATAAGAACATCATTAATTCTTCCCATAGGTTTCTTAATAGTGGAATCCGCTAGATGCAAATTTAAAGACCAATCATCAAGTTCATGGAAACCTAGCACATCACATAAAGTTTTCGGAATCGTGGAAACGCTAGCACCCAAATCACACAAAGCATGGCACTCGTAATCTTTAATTTTAATCTTAATAGTAGGTTCCCACTAATCATAAAGCTTTCTAGGTATAGAAACTTACAACTCAAGTTTTTCTTCAAAAGATTTCATCATAGCATCAACGATATGTTTAGTAAAAGCTTTATTTTGATTATAAGCATGCGGAGAATTCAACATGGATTGCAACAAGGAAATACAATCAATCAAACAACAACTCTCATAATTAAAGTCCTTGAAATCCAAAAGAGTGGGTTCATTGCTATAAAAGTTTTGACCTCTTCAATCCCACTTTTATCAATTTTAGCATTAAGATCTATAAACTCCGAATCATTGGGACGACTTTTAACTAAAGTTGCCTTATATCCAGTCCCATCGTTATAAATATCTATATTAGAAAACAAAGATTCAATAGGAGTCACATTAATCACTTTAAGATCTTCATCATTATTATCACGAGAACACACTTTTTCAAGCCATTCACGCTTAGCACGCATTCTAGCGGTTCTTTCCTTACACTCATCAATAGAAGTTCTCATAGATTTTAAAGACTCATTAATATCACGCTTAGGTGAAGTAGATCTAATTTTGAAAGAATCAATCTCAAGCGAAATTCTATCAACGTTCCTAGCCAAATCATCGATCTTGAGGAATTTTTCTTCAATCATAGCATTGAAAACCTTTTGCGAGCTAATAAATTCTTTAATATTATTCAAGATCAGAGGGCATCTTATTATAATTTCCATAAGGATTGTTTTGGGAATTACCATAATTATTAGAGGAATTACTAGGAAACGGCCTAGGGTTGAAATTACCTTTATACACGTTATTACCAAAATTGTTCCTTCCAACAAAATTCGCATCCATAGATTCATTTTTATTACCAACCAAAGAAGACAAAGGCATATCATTAGGATCAATAGGAGCACCCTTACTAGCAAACAATTTCATTAATTCATCCATCTTTTCACTCAAAGTATTTATTTCTTCAATAGCATGCACTATTTTTACTAGTAGGAGATCTTTCCGTATGCCAATGAGAGTAATTTGCCATAATATTATCTAGGAGTTTAGTAGCTTCTCTTAATGTGATTTCCATAAAAGTACCACCCGCGGCGGAATCTAAAAGATTTCTAGATGCAAAATTCAATCCCGCATAATTTTTTTGTATAATCATCCATAAACTCAAACCATGTGCGGGGCAATTTCTAATCATTAATTTCATTCTCTCCCAAGATTGTGCAACATGCTCAGGATCAAGTTGCTTAAAATTCATTATATCGTTCCAAAGGGAGATGATCTTAGCGGGCGGAAAGTACTTGGAAATAAAAGCATCTTTACACTTATTCCATGAATCAATACTATTTTTAGGTAAAGATGAAAACCAAGTTTTAGCACGATCTCGTAGTGAGAATGGAAATAGCTTCAATTTAACAATATCATTATCCACATCTTTCTTCTTTTGCATATCACACAACTCAACGAAAGTATTTAGATGGGATGCGGCATCTTCACTAGGAAGGACAGAAAATTGTTCTTTCATAACAAGATTAAGCAAAGCGGCATTAATTTCATAAGATTCCGCACTAGTGGCGGGAGCAATCAGAGTACTAATAAAATCATTATTATTAGTATTGGAGAAGTCACACAACTTAGTATTCTCTTGAGTCATTGGGACCAAGCAAGCAATCAAGCACACAAGCAAACAAAAAGCAAACGAAAAGACGAACGGAAGAAGGGCGAATAAAAAGGCAAATCTTTTTGGTTTTTTCTGAAAATCGTTTTAGAAGTGGGGGAGAATAAAACAAGAGGCAAATGGCAAATAATGTAAATGCAAGAGATGATTTTGTGATGGGTACTTGGTAGGCTTGATGTAGATCTCTCTGGCAACCACGTTAGAAATTCGCAAGTTGACGGGAGAGTTCTTGTCTTCACTTGCGATGTATCCTCCCCGGCAACGGCGCCAGAAATCCTTCTTGCTACTTCTTGAGCTTGCGTTGGTTTTCCCTTGAAGAGGAAAGGGTGGTGCAGCAAAGTAGATAAGTATTTCCCTCAGTTGTTGAGAACCAAAGTATCAATCCCGTAGGAGGTACAGGCAAGGCCCCTATCTTTGCACCTACACAAACAATCAAACACTTGCACCCAATGCTATAAAGGGGTTGTCAATCCCTTCACGGTTACTTGCAAGGATGAGATCTGATAGAGATAGATATAAAAGATTGCTAAAAGTAAAACTAAATAAAAAGTAAATAAAATTGCAGCAAGGTATTTTTGGTATTTTTGGTTTATAGATCTGAAAATATAATATGGAAAATAGACCCGGGGGCCATAGGTTTCACTAGAGGCTTCTCTCTTGAAGTAAAATAATACGGTGGGTGAACAAATTACTGTCGAGCAATTGATAGGAAAGCGCATAGTTATGATGATATCCAAGGCAATGATTATGCATATAGGCATCACGTCCGTATCAAGTAGACTGAAACGATTCTGCATCTACTACTTTTACTCCACACATCGACCGACTCCTGCCTTCATCTAGAGTATTAAGTTCATGAAGAACAGAGTAACGCATTAGGTAAGATGACATGATGTAGAGGGATAAACTCAAGCAATATGATGAAAACCCCATCTTTTTATCCTTGATGTCAACAATATAATACGTGCCTCGCTACCCCTACTTTGTCACTGGGTGAGGACACCGCAAGATTGAACCCAAAACTAAGCACTTCTCCCATTGCAAGAATTACCAATCTAGTTGGCCAAACCAAACCAATAACCCGAAGAGACTTGCAAAGATATGAAATCATTCATAAAAGAATTCAGAGAAGATTCAAATAATATTCATAGATAATCTAAACATAAACCCACAATTAATCGGATCTCGACAAACACACTGCAAAAGAGTATTACAACGAATAGATCTCCATGAAGATCATGAAGAACATGGTATTGAAGAACATAGAGAGAGAAGAAGCCATCTAGCTACTAGCTATGGACCCGAAGGTCTGAGGTGAACTACTCACGCATCATCGGAGGGGCAATGGAGTTGATGTAGATGCCCTCCGTGATCGAATCCCCCTCCGGCAGATTACCGGAAAAGGCCCCAAGATGGGATCTCACGGGAACAGAGGCTTGCGGCGGCGGAAAAGTATTATCGTGGCTCTCTTTGGTATTGGGGGAATATTTCTGAATTTATAGGCGGAAGATTAGGGTTAAAGGAGCCACGGGGGCCCCACAAGCCAGGGGGGCGCTCCCCCCAGGGGCGCGCCCAGGTGGCTTGTGGCCCACCCGTGGGTCTTCTGGCCTCTTCTCCAAGTCTCCTAGGTTCCTTCTGGTCCAAGAAAAATCATCATAGAATTTTATTCTGTTTGGACTCCGTTTGATATTCCTTATCTGCAATACTCAAAAACAAGAAAAAAACAGAAACTGGCACTGGGCACTAGGTTAATAGGTTTGTCCGAAAAATAATATAAAATAGCATATTAATGCATATAAAACATCCAAAACAGATAATATAATAGCAAGGAACAATCAAAAATTATAGATACGTTGGAGACGTATCAACGGGACACATGCCACTGTTCGAGGTGTCAGTACGGTCGATCTGAAGTTTACTTCGAGGAAGATCGTGCGCCTGAAGAACGTTCATCATGTGCCATCCATCAATAAAAATCTCGCCAGCGGTTCCCGTTTGTGTCGAGGCGGTTTTAAGTTGGTTTTCGAGTCCAATGAAGTTGTAATATCTAAGTATGGACAATTTGTTGGAAAAGGCTATGAGTGCGGAGGCTTGTTCCGCCTGTCTTTGTCAGATATTTGCACTAAAGTTATTAATAATGTTTGCCACGATAATGAGTCTAATATTTGGCATTCGTGATTTTGTCATATTAACTTTGGTTGCATGACGCGGCTAGCCAATATGAGTTTAATTCCGAAATTCACTACTTTCAAGGGCTCCAAGTGCCAAGTGTGTGTGCAAGCTAAGCAACCTCATAAGTCCCATAAGACTGCAGAGGCGAGAGACTTGGCGCCACTAGAGCTTATCCATTCTGATCTTTGTGAGATGAATGACGTGTTGACAAAAGGTGGAAAGAAATATTTCATGACATTGATTGATGACTCCCCTATATATTGTTATGTGTATATTCTGAAATCAAAAGATGAGGCTTTAAACTTCTTCAAAAACTATAAAGCTGAAGCAGAGAACCAACTTGATCGGAAAATTAAACGACTTAGGTCTGATCGTGGTGGAGAGTATTTTTCCAATGAATTTGATTCATTTTTTGTGGAACATGGTATAATCCATGAGAGGACGCCTCCTACTCACCTCAGTCAAATGGGGTGGCCGAAAGAAAGAACCGAACTCTAACTGATTTGGTTAACGCCATGTTAGACACATCGGGTGTCTCCAAGGCATGGTGGGGGAGGCGCTAATGGCTGCATGTCATGTCCTAAACTGAGTTCCCACAAAGCATAAAACCATTACTCCATTTGAGGAATGGGAAAGGAAAAGACTGAAACTCTCTTATCTACGTACTTGGGGTTGTCTGGCGAAAGTCAATATACCAATTCCCCAGAAGCGCAAGCTTGGACCAAAAACCGTGGACTGTGTTCTCCCGGGCTATGCTTTTCATAGCATTGGCTATAGTTTTTTGATAATAAAATCTGAGGTACCCGACATGCATGTTGGTACGATTATGGAGTCGAATGATGCGACTTTCTTTGAGGACATATTTCCTATGAAGGATATGACTAACTCATCAAATCAGGAGATACCTACTGTATCTACTCAGGAATTTTCTGTAATTCCTGAACCCACCATTGCGATGGAACACGTTGAGAATCCTGAGGAGGATGACAATGAAACTCCTGTAAGGAGTAAGAGATGAAGGACTGCAAAGTTTTTTGGTGATGATTTCGTTGTGTACCTCGTGGATGACACACCCATGACTCTTCCAGAAGCCTATGCATCTTCTGATGCTGACTACTGGAAGGAAGCTGTCCGTAGCGAGATGGACTCCATCTTAGCTAATGGAACCTGGGAAGTCACTGATCGTTCGTCCTTATGGGTGCAAACCCGTGGGGTGTAAGTGGGTGTTCAAGAAAAAGCTTAGACCTGATGGTACAATTGAAAAGTACAAGGCACGACTTGTGGCCAAGGGTTATACCCAGAAAGAAGGTGAATACTTCTTTGATACTTACTCACCTGTGGCTAGACTAACCACTATTCGGGTGCTACTATCATTGGCTGCCTCACACGGTCTTTTCGTTCATCAAATGGACGTTAAGACGGCTTTCCTCAATGGAGAGTTGGACGTTAAGACGGCTTTCCTCACACGGTCTTTTTTTTCCGCAAAAAAAAGTTTAGTCTATACTGTTGTTGTCACGATTTATTTACTGTTTATTCGGATTAAATCTTGTAGTAATTTGGTCATATATTCAACAGCCACTACCTATACTTTTTTACTACTACCTTGGCCCCGCAGCTGTAGCTGCATGTCTAACCTAGAGAGGGGTGAGCTATGGTCGCAATCCACATCTCGTGCGCAACGTGGTAGGAACAAGTGCGTGCGGTGAGTGGCGGCCCTGTGCCGCAATCGGGCTGAGGGCGTCATGTGCAGCACTGGATGACGGTGGAACAACACCGCGGATGCGTAGCAAATTAATGGGATCAAGTTTTCATGCGTGATATGTTAGACACATCCAAGAATGAATTTGCTGACTTTGCCATTGATGGCAATAACTAATCTACCTTGGCCGTCATGCCAAGATTAACTTTGCGGCCCAAAATCTCAGTTCACATGCTCGGGGGCTCCGGCTATAGCTGATATAGCATAATATGTTGCATTGCACTTCATTTAACATCACCTACACCCTGATCTATTTGGATTAATAGATGGTGATGAACTGGTGATGATACTTGAGGCCCATAGGGAATGGGCATGTTGGTCCCATTCCATGATTTTGAGTCTTTGGAAATATACAACTCCGATGTGCTTCAAATCAACTCAAAGTTTGATATTTTGCATTTGCACAATTTTAGATGCCAGTCTCATCGAGGAAATGCTCTCAACTTTCAATACTTCTACAAGGATTTTGGCTAAACAATATCATCAACGGTATAGAAAATGGAGATGTGATGAGAAGCAGAAAAATAATGGAGCTCACAAGGGCAAAAATCATTTCAAGAAAAATGACAATGCTATCAACTCTGGTGGTTGCTATAAGTGTGTTGTATAACTAAATGCAAGGACATGTGATATTTCCAAGGATTTGGTCGATCTGCATGCAATCAATTGCGGAGGGAAAGAGACTCATGGAAACCAGTGTGAAGTTTACCTCACCGGACTTGATGATGATCTCCCGATGGTTGAAATTTCCTAGAAG
Organism: Elymus sibiricus; assembly: GCA_039707655.1. Taxonomy (NCBI): domain Eukaryota; kingdom Viridiplantae; phylum Streptophyta; class Magnoliopsida; order Poales; family Poaceae; genus Elymus; species Elymus sibiricus. The sequence goes on along the minus strand of CM077665.1, from coordinate 38,667,418 downwards.
TTTCTCAGAACATGGGAAACCAGGAGCATGCTCAATAAAAGGGAGCCACCTCTTAGTGTCCATGACATGGTAGTGGGATGTTTCTACTGACATACAATGTGTGTATTTATATATGAGTTTATGTGTATATTCTCTATAAAAAATTATGAAAATAATCCAACTGATAAGGAAATGTTTTAAGTAGAAACTGGGTCTACTAACACAATATTAAGGGAAATAAAATTATTCTCATACTCTTGAGAAGATTTACGGAAGTATCAATGCCAATTGTTGGTCGTGATGCGGTAATTGTTGGTTCTAGTCAAGCAATAGTTGCACTCCCTGTGGGTACTACATGGTAATCTTGAATGCATTTAGTGCCAATGACATGGTAGTGGTATCTTTCTACTGACATACAATGTGTGTATTTATATATGAGTTTATATATATCATTCTCTATAAAAAATTACGAAAATAATCCAACTGATAAGGAAATGTGTTAAGTAGAAACTGGGTCTACTGACACAATATTAAGGGCGACAAAATTATTTTTCATGCTCTTCAGAAGATTTACGGAAGTATCAATGACAATTATTGTTCGTGATGCGGTAATTTTTGGTTCTAGTTAAGACACAGTTGCACTCCCTATGGGTAGTACATGGTAATCTTGAATGCATTGGTGTATCTAGATTATACTAGTGCGTCGCTGAGTTGTAAGGATATTTGTAATGGTTTCTATGTTGAAATCCATAAAGTGATTAAGTTTGAAAGCCTACTCATGACTCGGCAAACGGGATTTGAATGAAATCCTAGAGTAAATGTCTTCTTTATCTTCTAGATTGTATTATACATACATTAAATATGATATGCATTTGACGCACAAAATAATTTTAGAATCTAGATAAGTTCAAGATATGGCATGGTTGCCGGGTCTCCCAGGTATTGGGATGATGAGAAAATTATTACCTTCCACCAGACATAGTCTAACGGTGGGAATTATATAAATTCATTGGATTGTATATGTACAACATGTGCAAAAAGAGAAATTGATCATGAGACCCTCTTATCTCAAGATAAACGATGTGCCACTATATTTCCTCTTCTACATACATACATATATATATATATACATATATATATGTATGTATATATATGTATATATATATACATATATATATATATATATATATATATATAGTAGCACTATTCTGATCCCAGGATCAGAATAGTTATTCGGATCACGGTCGGCCCTATATAGGGCCCGAAGACACGTTCCCGAACTCCCGAAACCCACGAAGAAGAAAAAAAATCCCACTCCACGCCCCCTCGTCCACCACCTCGCCCGATCCCCAACCTCCCGATCTCCCCAGTCCCAGCGACGCCCAACTCCCCCTAACCCCGCCTCCACCCGGCGTCGCCGCCCGCGCCTCCTTCTGGCGAGTCGCCGCCCCCGCCCCCTCCCACTCCCACCCCGCCGGCAAGCCAGGCGCCGCCATGCCCGCCCTTCCCTTTGACCGACCTCCTCCTTCCTCCCCGTCGACGCCGTGGGAGCACCCATCCCGCCGCCCCGGCCCCAGCCGGTGACTCCGCCACCGCCACGCAGCCACAGCCATGCCCCTGCCGGCGGCGCCGCCGCAGCCCCACCCCTGCCGGCGACGCCACCGCAGCCCCGACCCCAACCGATGACGCGCCACACCACCTGCCGGAGCACCTCGGGGTCACCGGATCCGGCAAGGATCCTTCACCACCCTCCACTCTCCGGCGACCACTAGCCCGCGTGCGGATGGGGTGCTATCCTACAGATCGAGGAGGCGTCGAACTTCAGATGGAGGAGGCCACAACCTGCAGCTGGCCGTGCGCCATGGTCGCGCGTCGCCGGCATCCTCTGTCACTCTTGGCACCTCCTGAGCGTTGGAGTGAAGGTCGACTCCTATGCACTCTGCAGTTCAATTTCTACTGATCCTGTAGCTCCTAAATCCGTCGCGCACTTATATCCAAAGGTTCTTGCGTGTGTGTTTTGTCTTGCAGAGCATTTTCTTCAGGGCAGTGGAGAGCACCCTCACCCTGATCCGATCTGCAGCAGCGCCCCGAGTCCTCCCAAAGCAGCCCTGAGCCGTTCAAGTATGCAGCCCCGGGCCGTTCAACGACGGAGCTGCCGGCTTGCAAAATTCTTTTGGAAAAAATTTCACTCTATTTTTTGAATTATGCGTGAGAACTTTATGCTCATTCAGATGTGTTCATTTGTATTTGTGTAAAAAATGCATGTAGCACACGAAGTGTATGTGTATTGTTGTATGTAATTTCCTTGAAATTCAATAGCATGCGAAGTTCGTGTTTCAGAAATTCATAAGTTCACGTGTACCACATACTGAAGAAAAAGATGGAGAAGTTCGATGATTATAGAAAACTCAGATTTTCCTCGTTATTAAAGAATGGAAACAAGAAGTTCAAAAATAAAATAACATGAAGTTCAACTTTTTAAAAATAGAGCGCTTCAAAATTTCATAAAAAAGATTAAGAAATAAAACGAGGAAGTCCATATTAAAAAGATGGAGAAGTTCGATGATTATAGAAAACTCAGATTTTCCTCGTTATTAAAGAATGGAAACAAGAAGTTCAAAAATAAAATAACAAGAATTTCAACTTTTTAAAAACAGAGCGCTTCAAAATTTCATAAAAAAGATTAAGAAATAAAACCAGGAAGTCCATATTAAAAAGATGGAGAAGTTCGATGATTATAGAAAACTCAGATTTTGTAACCGAGAGAAGTTCAGATTGATAACTGCCAGAAGTTCACGTACTACACGGTGTGCATTTTGTATTAAAAAAAGAATAAAAAAGCAAAGACTAAAAGTTTTGTTGTTATAAGTTCAAGTCCTCGGTCGGAGAAAGTTAAAAAAATTATCGTGAGAGGGGTTTGTACAAAAGGAATATCATTTGTGTAACACTAACGAATGGATGAGAAAATTACAAACGAAAATACGTCACAAAAGTTCAACGTGAAAACAGCAAGAAGTTCAACTACTGCACTGAATGAATTTCAGATGAAAAACTTTTAAAAACGTCGCGAGTATGAAAAAATGATCAACACGGGAAACTTGCGTGTTTACAACAGCTTTCCATCGGTATATCACTTGCTCAATTCCGGTGAGTGGATGGAGAGCTACGAGCAAAAAAAGCACATGAAAAACAGAGTGAAGTTCAAGTAGACATGCCGAGAAGTTCAAGTTCTTCACGCGGTGCATTTTCGAAGAATCTGTTTCGCGATAAAGGCAGAACGAATGATCTCGCCGTTTTCGAAATTACTTGAAAACGGCTAGGAATCAGAGAAAACCATCAACATGAAAAAGTTTCACATTTTCCGTAGCTTTTCAACGGTGTATTATTTGCCCCATTCCGATAAAGTTTGTAGAAATTTCGGCGAAAATACGTTTTTGGCCAATTTCAAAATTGACTTAAAACCGTAAAGAATTGGGAGTAACAATATATACCAAAAAGTTTCGCATTTGTTCAAGCTTTCCAGCGCCGTATCATTTGCTGCATTCGGACGTACGGTTAAAACATTAACTCGAAAATACGAACTCAGTGGAACTTGTACCGTTTTCTAAATTACTCTTAAACCGTTCAAAATTAGGAACAACTTTCAACATGAAAAAGTAGCGCATTTTTATAAGCTTTCCAATGCCATATCATTTGCCTCAATTGGATTAGCCGTTTAGAAATGGCATCGAAAATACGAACTCGGCTGTTCGGTTTGCGAAATTTTACGATTTTCCAAATTACTCTTTAACCAGAGGGAATTAGAGAAAACTATCAACATATAGAAGGAGCGGTTTTGCAGCAGCTTTCCAATACTATATTATTTGCCTCATTCCGATTAACGGTTTAGAAATGCGATCGAAAATATGATTCACATTTTTTGTATGAAGAAAAAAACGGTTTTCAAAACTGCTCTTAAACCGCTTACATTTTGCCAAAAATTTAACTTGGGTCATGATACTCGTGTCCATAGCTTTCCAACGGTATATCGCAAGCCCCATTTGGGCAATGTTTGTGGAAGTTCAACCTAGCACTGGGGGAAGTTCAGGTCGAACAACTCAGGCAGTAAAATTGCAACAGACGCATGTTCATCACGACCCGAGAGCAAAATCCGCCAATGAGCAGGCATTTAGTTGCTAAAAACCGTTTGTAGATTACACTTACATCACATAGAACACGACTGACCATAATAATTCGCGCGGGGAGACACGGTTGCGAAGATAGCCCGAAGGTCGGGTTCATACAGAGAGAAATTCAGGTTGTGTAACTCAGGAAGTTCAGGTTGTGATCAGAATAATATTCTGATCCCGTGATCAGAATAGTGTTTATATATATATATATATAATATCACCCATAAGAGTCTTATTCTAACATTAATTGAGCTTATTCTGACATCACCTCCGACCCGGACCGTAGCTACAGACTAACCACGCTAGAGACTGGACTGAACTGTGCGAAATAAAAAAACACCTCCACCTTCCCCACCTCTCGCTCAGCTGCTCCTGCCCCACGACCTCATCTTCAGCCCCGTGCGCGCGCCACCTCTCTCCCCCATCGACGCCCCTTCTCCACCTCCTTGTGCCGCAGGTGCCCCGCCTCCCCCTTCATCCAGCTCCATCAGAGCCTAGCCCCACCCCGCCTCCTTTCTCTAGCAAGGCCGATGCGCCTCCACCCCCTCCAAACGCTGGCGCGCCCCACGGCCATGGCGGGATTCGGCTGCCTGTGCACCCCGGTGAGGCCTCCGCCACCGGATCCGACCGGCTCGCCACCCCACCCGAGCTAACCCACGACCACCCACCTCCCCGGAGCACCCCCTCCCCCCGCGCGGGACGCCCAGCCACCTGATCCTGCGGGATCCTCTTCCCACGGCCGCCCAGCCACCTACCCCTTCCCTCCGGCGAGCTCTGCTGCTTCCCATCTCCTCCGACGGCTGCACGTGCGTGGGCACTCTGTTCCAGGACGGCGACCAACAGCCGCGCTGCCAGGCGAGGGCGACCAGTGGCAGGAGCGCCGGCTCTCATGCCTTCCACTCCCCTCTGACGAGCTGACCTGAAGACGGTGGGGGCTCCCGATGCAGTTCGATTTTGTTTTTGGTGTAGCATGGACTCGCGGGCATGTAGTTTGGCGTGGCTGACTGCTGCAACACTTTTTGCTTCGCTGGCATACAGATTCCAGGCGATCTGCAGATCGGGGAGGAGAGAGCTGCGAGGGTCGCTCCAGGGAACTGCTTCGGTTGCAGGGGAGCGGTGAGCAACTTCAGTACACATCGCTGTTGTTGCAGTCCATCCCATGGGCACCTGCAGTACGCATCGCCCCTCACCGGCATTAAGCTCCGGCTCCCCCTGGATCTAGCTGCTAGTGGCAAGATTTTTTTTAGATGCTGTGCGGTAAATCCGGCAATTTACGGTTCATGGTGTCATTTGTGCAGTGCAAATGGGCGTGGCGGGCATCATATATGGACTCGGCAGAAGGTTCTCTAGCTGCGTGATGAAGTTTGCTGGAGGAAAATAGAGCATTGATGCAGTACGACAGGGAGACCGTTGTAGTTAAAAACAATTTGGCGTTCAGTTTCGTATGTGATGTTCGCTATTTGTGGTAGTTTAGTTTATCTTATCTATTATTATTTATAAGTGCTGTTTGGAAAGACAACGGGGACGTGTTTTTCTAATTGTTGACATAATCAGTGTTGTTCATGTGCATTTTTTGTATTTTCTACTGCTGTTTTCTAGAAAAAATGTTAAATACATAATGCACTTCATTGAAGAAAACTGCCCGTGGTTTGCTATGTGAAGGAAAAACAAAATGAGGCAGTCCATTTGGTCATGCGGTGACAAAAAAAAACACATACAGAAATAATGGACCGGTCCATATTAACAAGAAAATCATTTGTGGCGTGGTTAGAAAAGGAAAATAAAGTCATGCAATTCGCTTTGATTTGTGGAGCGGTTCACTCCCTTCGATGTGAATCAAAAGTTCCTTCTCATGCGGTTCACTTTAGGTACTCCCGTGGTTCACTTTAAATAATGTTGAGGTTCACTTAGTCCCAAAATGTGAAGTGCGGAAAATTGTTACGAAAACGATAGCAAAAAAATTATACGGTTCACTTTTCAATGGTGTTGCGGTTCACTCCGTCCGATGTGAAGTGCACTAAACTTCCTCATCTTGAAAAATTTAAGTCTTACGAAAAGAAATCATGCAGTGCACTTGCCCTTTGGATGCAGTGCGGTCTTCAGTCCGGAGCAGTGCATTCTTATGTCTGACGCGGTTCACGCGTCGATTTAGGTGTCGCGAAAAACAGTGTCCGCATTTCGGTAATTTGAAAACTACTCCTAAACCTTAAGGAATTAGAGAGAGTGTTCTACATGAAAAAGTAGCTCTTCGTCGATATATTTCCAACGCCGTATCATTTGCATCATTCCGGCGAGCAGTTTGGAATTTTTTTCGAATATACGCTTCCTGCCACTCGTAGGCAGCGGCACCGTTTTCAAAATTCCTTTAAAACCGCGAGGAATCTCAACAAATGACCAACATATGAAAGTTGCGCCTATTACACAGCTTTCCAACAGCGTATCACAGGCCTCGTTCCGATAAACGGTTAGAAAACTACAGCGAAAACCGTACCAAAAAATTCGTAAAATTTGAAAAATAGAATTCCGTTTTTACTAAATTTGAAATTACTCTCAAACCGTAAGGAATTAGAGAGAGTGATCTACATGAAAAGGTTGCGCCTCGACGATATATTTCCAATGCCGTATCGTTTGATTCATTCCAACGAGCGGTTCAGAAACAATCGTGAAAATACGCTCGCTGCCACTCATCGGGTGCCCACCGTTTTCGAAACTGCTCTTAAACTGTGGGAAATCGCAAAAAGTGGTCAACATGGAAAAGTTGCAGATTTTCCGTAGGTATCCAACGGTATATTATATGTCTCGTTCCGACAAACGGTTTAGAAACTAGAGCGAAAATGGTGCCGAAAAAACGCATGCAGTTTTTTCTGCTGGCATTGCAGTGTTCATTTGATAGGGATGCAGTGCACCCGCGTTAATCCTGCAGTTCGAAAGTGTTGTCAGAATAGTTATTCTCACATCGATGTCAGAATAGACGGTCTATGCCCATAAGACTTTTAATAACAGTATTTTAATAACACCCCTTAAGACCTTATTCTCATAACACTTTTCTTATTCTGCTAACACCCCGAAAAGAACCGGACACAACAAAAACAAGAGAACACCCCACCCCACCCGTGCAGCCCACTACCCATCTTCCCCACCCCCACACCAAAACCCTCCTCCCACTTCCTCCCGCTGCCAGCGCGCCCCCAATCCGGGGCCACCTCCTGCCTCCGGCGCCGCCCCCCTGGCCATGCCGGAGCCCCGGCCCGCTCCGCCACCTCCTTCCTCCGGCGCCGCCCCCCGGCCATGCCGGAGCCCCGACCCGCTCCGTCACCTCCTTCCTCCAGCGCCGCCCCGTAGGCATGCTGGAGCCCAGCACTTCCTCTCCCGATCCCTGTTGCAACGCAAGCCCCAAATCCTCCCGATCCAGCGCCCGTAAAGCACGGCCGGCGACCCTCCACCGAGCCAAGCCTCCACGCCCTACCGCCACTGTCATCCTTGCGCCCACCCTGGCGAGCCCGCGCTGCTCGACGGGTCCTCATGTGGCCTTCTTGTCAGCACTGCCCCAGCTTCCTCCCCGGTCCTGCTGCCTCCTCCTTCCACGGCCCACCACCCCTCACGCATGACTCCACCCGATCTGGATCGGGATCAGGTCACCGCCGTCCCACCTTCTCCACCCCACTCCAGCGCTCCTTCCCTCGTCCCTGCTCTACCCGATGAGCTTGTCTGCCATGGCCGCCAGGAAACGGCACGGCTGGCCCCCAGCTCACACCCCCAGCGATGAGCTCGCCCCTGCCCCTACCCGGCGAGCTCCTTCCACGAACGGCTCCTCCGTGGAGACAATATAAGAACGAGGTGACACCACCGCATCAGCCACTCGTCCACGGCTGCTGATGACCCACAAGTATAGGGGATCAATCATAGTCCTTTCAATAAGTAAGAGTGTCGAACCCAACGAGGAGCAGAAGGTAATTTCTGCAAGCACTGAAATTGTAGGTAACATATAGTTTGATAGCAAGATAATTGGTAACGAGCAAGTACCGGTAACGGTAAACAAGGTGCAGCAAGATAGCCCAATCCTTTTGAGGCAAAGGACAGGCCAGAACAATCACTGGTAATAGGCAAAGTGTTCTTGAGGGTACACGGGAATTTCGTCTAGTCACTTTTATCATGTTGGTTTGATTCGTGTTCGCTACTTTGATAATTTGATATGTGGGTGGACCGGTGCTAAGGTGCTTCTCTTACTTGAACGAACAACCTACTTATGATTAACCCCCTCGCAAGCATCCGCAACTACGAGAAAAGTATTAAGACAAAGTCTAACCATAGCATTAAACATGTGGATCCAAATCAGCCCCTTACGAAGTAGCGCATAAACTAGGGTTTAAGCTTCTGTCACTCTAGCAACCCATCATCTAATAACTACTCCACAATGCATTCCCTTAGGCCCATGAATGGTGAAGTGTCATGTAGTCGACGTTCACATGACACCACTAAGGGAATCACAACATACATATCATCAAAATATCGAACACATAACAAATTCACATGATTACTCGCAACATGACTTCTCCCGTGACCTCAAGAACAAAGGTCACTACTCACAAATAATAATCATGCTCAAGATCAGAGGAGTATTGAATAGAATAATGGATCTGAACATATAATCTTCCACCAAATAAACCATATAGCAATCAACTATACAAGGTAATCAACACTACTAGTCACCCACATGTACCAATCTGAGGTTCCGATACAAAGATTGAACACAAGAGATGAACTAGGGTTTGAGAGGAGATGGTGCTGTTGAAGATGTTGATGAAGATTGGACCCCCAAAGATGAGAGCAGTGTTGGTGATGACGATAGCTTCAATTTCCCCCTCCGGGAGGGAAATTCCCCTGGCGGAATCGCTCCGCCGGAGGGCAAAAGTGCTCCTGCCCAAGTTCCGCCTCGAGGCGGTGGCGCTTCATCCTGAAAGTCCTCCTCTTATTTTTTCTAGGTTTTTTGGGAATTTATACCAGAAGATGGGCACCGGAGGTGGGCCAGGCTGAGCACAACCCATCAGGGCGCGCCTAGGGGGGCCTGGCGCGCCCTGGTGGGTTGTGCCCACCCAGGGGCCTCCTTGGGTAGTTTTCAGCTCCAGTATTTTTTATTAAATGTAAAAATAATCTCCGTAAAATTTCAGCTTCATTGGAGTTGTGCAGAATAGGTATCTCTGACGTGCTTTTCTTGGGTCCAGAATTCCAGCTGCCGGTATTCTCCCTCTTTGTGTAAACCTTGCATATTATGAGAGAAAAGGCATGAGAATCACTCCCCAAAGCATTATTATTCAACAAAACAAAGTAAATAACAGTAGGAAAGCATGCTACAAAATGGACGTATCAACTCCCCCAAGCTTAGACCTCGCTTGTCCTCAAGCGAAAGCCGATATTGAAAAGCATGTCCACATGGTTTGAGAGAGAGGTGTCGATAAAAACAAAATACGGACATATAAGCATCATGCTTATTAACATAACAACAACAAATTCTAACATAAGAACTTATTTCAATACATCTTTATCATAAAGCTTCTCATGAACAAGTAACAATTCATCACAACATAGAAGTATGAAGCATAAACCTTATTGGAAACCAACAAACTATGTTCTCAGTCAACTTTGCAACCACAATTCATCATATTTTCAGGAAGGGTCTCATGTCAGAGCCTTTTGGCAAGTCCATATACTCAACCATCATTTAGTATTCAATGATTGCTAACGCTCACGGCATACACATGAACAAAAAGTTTCAACCGGACACGTAGGAAGATAGGGGCTTATAGTTTTGCCTGCCAACTTACTCACCTCAAGGGCGATGTCAAGAATAATAACTCATGCCCACCCATATCCAACTGGGTATATGTGCCTAGATCTTTCCTCACCACATGATGCTTGCAAAAGAAAAAGTAAAATGGAATAGGGAAGAATACTTTCACTCTTGCATAAAAATAAGTGCATAAAAGTAAAAGATAGGCCCTTCGCAGAGGGAAGCAGAGGTTGTCATGCGCTTATTGGTTTGTATGCCCAATCCCTTAATGTAAAAGAACGTCACGCTATATTGCCCCCTATGACAGCAACCTTTATTATGCAGTCCGGCATTTTTATTACTTTGCCATCATAAGTTCGTATAAAGCTCAATTTTCTCTTACACTAATTGATCAAAACACTTTTAGAAGCAATTTTTATTGCCTTATTGCACCGATGACAACTTACTTGAAGGATCTTTCTCGATCCATAGGTAGGTATGGTGGACATTCAAGGAAAGAGTTTAGGTTTGTGTTTTTGGATGCACAAGTAGTATCTCTACGTAGTGCGGAATTTTTGGCTAGCAAAGATATTGGGCAAGCACCACATGTTAAAGGATCTATGACAATATAACTTCTATGTGGATATGAAAAAACATAAGTCATTACGTTGTCTTCCTTGTCCACCGTCAACAATTTTGACATATAATATTTGATTGGGGCTCACAATCATAAAAGATGTCCAAGATAGTGTATTTGCATGTGAATCTTCTCTTCCTTTATTAATTCTTTCATGAATTGCCTCATTGACCAATGCTGTGTTTGTCAATCTCCAATAAATTTTACTACTTATACTTTTCATTATGTGATGTCATTACTCACCATAGGATTAGCCTATGATTATTTTAATTTGTTTTTCTTTCCTTTATTTTGATTACATCAAGAAGGTAAAGAGGCAAAAACTCAAACTAAACTTTATTATATAACTCTCACACGATTACATAGATAGATAGATCACGGAACTAACACACAAAAATAGATCATGCTAAACTTTTATTCAACTAAAGCAAAGGGAAACTAAAGATAGAACTAAAATAGGCAAGGGTGAATAAAAGTGGTGGTGATACGATACCGGGGCACCTCCCCCATGCTTGGCTCAAGCCAAGGGGAGTGCCCATACCCATGTGCTTAAGTCTCCTTTGGTGGTGATGATGAAGGAGGTGGAGGTGTTGATGTAGGTGGTGGTGATGTAGAAGCCTTCTTCTTCAATTTATATTTAAGCATAAAGTTTTCCTCCCTTAGATTATCATTCTCCAACTCGAGCTTTAATATCCTTTTGCATAAGGCCTCCTTGCTCTCCTGTAGAAAACGAGATGGGATAAATTGGACCTTAGGTTTGTATCTTCTCGGGAGGCTTGACTTCTTAAACTCCACATGCATGTCTCCGGGTTGAGGCAATCGATCCTCCTCCTCCTCAGAGCTGTCATCTTGTGTTTCTTGCATGGTGGCATCTTCTTCCTCCGAGGTCCATAGATATGGATAGATTTCCCTAAAGATCTTTGGGTCTGAAACATAGGGATCAACACGGCTTTCCTCATCTGAATCTTGAGACTACATATTTTCAGATCTGTTAGGAAAACAGCAAGAAACAAGAACAGAGGATTTTTTTGCGATGCGGTCGTCAAAACAGTTGGGGGTATATATATAGAATTTTTATTCTTGGGAAACAAGTATTTGGATGGAAAATGGAGTCGGGAAGGCATCCGAGGTGGGCACAACCCACCAGGGCGATGGAACACGTTGAGAATCCCGAGGAGGATGACAATGAAACTCCTGTAAGGAGTAAGAGATGAAGGACTGCAAAGTTTTTTGGTGATGATTTCGTTGTGTACCTCGTGGATGACACACCCATGACTCTTCCAGAAGCCTATGCATCTTCTGATGCTGACTACTGGAAGGAAGCTGTCCGTAGCGAGATGGACTCCATCTTAGCTAATGGAACCTGGGAAGTCACTGATCGTTCGTCCTTATGGGTGCAAACCCGTGGGGTGTAAGTGGGTGTTCAAGAAAAAGCTTAGACCTGATGGTACAATTGAAAAGTACAAGGCACGACTTGTGGCCAAGGGTTATACCCAGAAAGAAGGTGAATACTTCTTTGATACTTACTCACCTGTGGCTAGACTAACCACTATTCGGGTGCTACTATCATTGGCTGCCTCACACGGTCTTTTCGTTCATCAAATGGACGTTAAGACGGCTTTCCTCAATGGAGAGTTGGACGTTAAGACGGCTTTCCTCACACGGTCTTTTTTTTCCGCAAAAAAAAGTTTAGTCTATACTGTTGTTGTCACGATTTATTTACTGTTTATTCGGATTAAATCTTGTAGTAATTTGGTCATATATTCAACAGCCACTACCTATACTTTTTTACTACTACCTTGGCCCCGCAGCTGTAGCTGCATGTCTAACCTAGAGAGGGGTGAGCTATGGTCGCAATCCACATCTCGTGCGCAACGTGGTAGGAACAAGTGCGTGCGGTGAGTGGCGGCCCTGTGCCGCAATCGGGCTGAGGGCGTCATGTGCAGCACTGGATGACGGTGGAACAACACCGCGGATGCGTAGCAAATTAATGGGATCAAGTTTTCATGCGTGATATGTTAGACACATCCAAGAATGAATTTGCTGACTTTGCCATTGATGGCAATAACTAATCTACCTTGGCCGTCATGCCAAGATTAACTTTGCGGCCCAAAATCTCAGTTCACATGCTCGGGGGCTCCGGCTATAGCTGATATAGCATAATATGTTGCATTGCACTTCATTTAACATCACCTACACCCTGATCTATTTGGATTAATAGATGGTGATGAACTGGTGATGATACTTGAGGCCCATAGGGAATGGGCATGTTGGTCCCATTCCATGATTTTGAGTCTTTGGAAATATACAACTCCGATGTGCTTCAAATCAACTCAAAGTTTGATATTTTGCATTTGCACAATTTTAGATGCCAGTCTCATCGAGGAAATGCTCTCAACTTTCAATACTTCTACAAGGATTTTGGCTAAACAATATCATCAACGGTATAGAAAATGGAGATGTGATGAGAAGCAGAAAAATAATGGAGCTCACAAGGGCAAAAATCATTTCAAGAAAAATGACAATGCTATCAACTCTGGTGGTTGCTATAAGTGTGTTGTATAACTAAATGCAAGGACATGTGATATTTCCAAGGATTTGGTCGATCTGCATGCAATCAATTGCGGAGGGAAAGAGACTCATGGAAACCAGTGTGAAGTTTACCTCACCGGACTTGATGATGATCTCCCGATGGTTGAAATTTCCTAGAAGTTTCTCAGAACATGGGAAACCAGGAGCATGCTCAATAAAAGGGAGCCACCTCTTAGTGTCCATGACATGGTAGTGGGATGTTTCTACTGACATACAATGTGTGTATTTATATATGAGTTTATGTGTATATTCTCTATAAAAAATTATGAAAATAATCCAACTGATAAGGAAATGTTTTAAGTAGAAACTGGGTCTACTAACACAATATTAAGGGAAATAAAATTATTCTCATACTCTTGAGAAGATTTACGGAAGTATCAATGCCAATTGTTGGTCGTGATGCGGTAATTGTTGGTTCTAGTCAAGCAATAGTTGCACTCCCTGTGGGTACTACATGGTAATCTTGAATGCATTTAGTGCCAATGACATGGTAGTGGTATCTTTCTACTGACATACAATGTGTGTATTTATATATGAGTTTATATATATCATTCTCTATAAAAAATTACGAAAATAATCCAACTGATAAGGAAATGTGTTAAGTAGAAACTGGGTCTACTGACACAATATTAAGGGCGACAAAATTATTTTTCATACTCTTCAGAAGATTTACGGAAGTATCAATGACAATTATTGTTCGTGATGCGGTAATTTTTGGTTCTAGTTAAGACACAGTTGCACTCCCTATGGGTAGTACATGGTAATCTTGAATGCATTGGTGTATCTAGATTATACTAGTGCGTCGCTGAGTTGTAAGGATATTTGTAATGGTTTCTATGTTGAAATCCATAAAGTGATTAAGTTTGAAAGCCTACTCATGACTCGGCAAACGGGATTTGAATGAAATCCTAGAGTAAATGTCTTCTTTATCTTCTAGATTGTATTATACATACATTAAATATGATATGCATTTGACGCACAAAATAATTTTAGAATCTAGATAAGTTCAAGATATGGCATGGTTGCCGGGTCTCCCAGGTATTGGGATGATGAGAAAATTATTACCTTCCACCAGACATAGTCTAACGGTGGGAATTATATAAATTCATTGGATTGTATATGTACAACATGTGCAAAAAGAGAAATTGATCATGAGACCCTCTTATCTCAAGATAAACGATGTGCCACTATATTTCCTCTTCTACATACATACATATATATATATATACATATATATATGTATGTATATATATGTATATATATATACATATATATATATATATATATAGTAGCACTATTCTGATCCCAGGATCAGAATAGTTATTCGGATCACGGTCGGCCCTATATAGGGCCCGAAGACACGTTCCCGAACTCCCGAAACCCACGAAGAAGAAAAAAAATCCCACTCCACGCCCCCTCGTCCACCACCTCGCCCGATCCCCAACCTCCCGATCTCCCCAGTCCCAGCGACGCCCAACTCCCCCTAACCCCGCCTCCACCCGGCGTCGCCGCCCGCGCCTCCTTCTGGCGAGTCGCCGCCCCCGCCCCCTCCCACTCCCACCCCGCCGGCAAGCCAGGCGCCGCCATGCCCGCCCTTCCCTTTGACCGACCTCCTCCTTCCTCCCCGTCGACGCCGTGGGAGCACCCATCCCGCCGCCCCGGCCCCAGCCGGTGACTCCGCCACCGCCACGCAGCCACAGCCATGCCCCTGCCGGCGGCGCCGCCGCAGCCCCACCCCTGCCGGCGACGCCACCGCAGCCCCGACCCCAACCGATGACGCGCCACACCACCTGCCGGAGCACCTCGGGGTCACCGGATCCGGCAAGGATCCTTCACCACCCTCCACTCTCCGGCGACCACTAGCCCGCGTGCGGATGGGGTGCTATCCTACAGATCGAGGAGGCGTCGAACTTCAGATGGAGGAGGCCACAACCTGCAGCTGGCCGTGCGCCATGGTCGCGCGTCGCCGGCATCCTCTGTCACTCTTGGCACCTCCTGAGCGTTGGAGTGAAGGTCGACTCCTATGCACTCTGCAGTTCAATTTCTACTGATCCTGTAGCTCCTAAATCCGTCGCGCACTTATATCCAAAGGTTCTTGCGTGTGTGTTTTGTCTTGCAGAGCATTTTCTTCAGGGCAGTGGAGAGCACCCTCACCCTGATCCGATCTGCAGCAGCGCCCCGAGTCCTCCCAAAGCAGCCCTGAGCCGTTCAAGTATGCAGCCCCGGGCCGTTCAACGACGGAGCTGCCGGCTTGCAAAATTCTTTTGGAAAAAATTTCACTCTATTTTTTGAATTATGCGTGAGAACTTTATGCTCATTCAGATGTGTTCATTTGTATTTGTGTAAAAAATGCATGTAGCACACGAAGTGTATGTGTATTGTTGTATGTAATTTCCTTGAAATTCAATAGCATGCGAAGTTCGTGTTTCAGAAATTCATAAGTTCACGTGTACCACATACTGAAGAAAAAGATGGAGAAGTTCGATGATTATAGAAAACTCAGATTTTCCTCGTTATTAAAGAATGGAAACAAGAAGTTCAAAAATAAAATAACATGAAGTTCAACTTTTTAAAAATAGAGCGCTTCAAAATTTCATAAAAAAGATTAAGAAATAAAACGAGGAAGTCCATATTAAAAAGATGGAGAAGTTCGATGATTATAGAAAACTCAGATTTTCCTCGTTATTAAAGAATGGAAACAAGAAGTTCAAAAATAAAATAACAAGAATTTCAACTTTTTAAAAACAGAGCGCTTCAAAATTTCATAAAAAAGATTAAGAAATAAAACCAGGAAGTCCATATTAAAAAGATGGAGAAGTTCGATGATTATAGAAAACTCAGATTTTGTAACCGAGAGAAGTTCAGATTGATAACTGCCAGAAGTTCACGTACTACACGGTGTGCATTTTGTATTAAAAAAAGAATAAAAAAGCAAAGACTAAAAGTTTTGTTGTTATAAGTTCAAGTCCTCGGTCGGAGAAAGTTAAAAAAATTATCGTGAGAGGGGTTTGTACAAAAGGAATATCATTTGTGTAACACTAACGAATGGATGAGAAAATTACAAACGAAAATACGTCACAAAAGTTCAACGTGAAAACAGCAAGAAGTTCAACTACTGCACTGAATGAATTTCAGATGAAAAACTTTTAAAAACGTCGCGAGTATGAAAAAATGATCAACACGGGAAACTTGCGTGTTTACAACAGCTTTCCATCGGTATATCACTTGCTCAATTCCGGTGAGTGGATGGAGAGCTACGAGCAAAAAAAGCACATGAAAAACAGAGTGAAGTTCAAGTAGACATGCCGAGAAGTTCAAGTTCTTCACGCGGTGCATTTTCGAAGAATCTGTTTCGCGATAAAGGCAGAACGAATGATCTCGCCGTTTTCGAAATTACTTGAAAACGGCTAGGAATCAGAGAAAACCATCAACATGAAAAAGTTTCACATTTTCCGTAGCTTTTCAACGGTGTATTATTTGCCCCATTCCGATAAAGTTTGTAGAAATTTCGGCGAAAATACGTTTTTGGCCAATTTCAAAATTGACTTAAAACCGTAAAGAATTGGGAGTAACAATATATACCAAAAAGTTTCGCATTTGTTCAAGCTTTCCAGCGCCGTATCATTTGCTGCATTCGGACGTACGGTTAAAACATTAACTCGAAAATACGAACTCAGTGGAACTTGTACCGTTTTCTAAATTACTCTTAAACCGTTCAAAATTAGGAACAACTTTCAACATGAAAAAGTAGCGCATTTTTATAAGCTTTCCAATGCCATATCATTTGCCTCAATTGGATTAGCCGTTTAGAAATGGCATCGAAAATACGAACTCGGCTGTTCGGTTTGCGAAATTTTACGATTTTCCAAATTACTCTTTAACCAGAGGGAATTAGAGAAAACTATCAACATATAGAAGGAGCGGTTTTGCAGCAGCTTTCCAATGCTATATTATTTGCCTCATTCCGATTAACGGTTTAGAAATGCGATCGAAAATATGATTCACATTTTTTGTATGAAGAAAAAACGGTTTTCAAAACTGCTCTTAAACCGCTTACATTTTGCCAAAAATTTAACTTGGGTCATGATACTCGTGTCCATAGCTTTCCAACGGTATATCGCAAGCCCCATTTGGGCAATGTTTGCGGAAGTTCAACCTAGCACTGGGGGAAGTTCAGGTCGAACAACTCAGGCAGTAAAATTGCAACAGACGCATGTTCATCACGACCCGAGAGCAAAATCCGCCAATGAGCAGGCATTTAGTTGCTAAAAACCGTTTGTAGATTACACTTACATCACATAGAACACGACTGACCATAATAATTCGCGCGGGGAGACACGGTTGCGAAGATAGCCCGAAGGTCGGGTTCATACAGAGAGAAATTCAGGTTGTGTAACTCAGGAAGTTCAGGTTGTGATCAGAATAATATTCTGATCCCGTGATCAGAATAGTGTTTATATATATATATATATATATAATATCACCCATAAGAGTCTTATTCTAACATTAATTGAGCTTATTCTGACATCACCTCCGACCCGGACCGTAGCTACAGACTAACCACGCTAGAGACTGGACTGAACTGTGCGAAATAAAAAAACACCTCCACCTTCCCCACCTCTCGCTCAGCTGCTCCTGCCCCACGACCTCATCTTCAGCCCCGTGCGCGCGCCACCTCTCTCCCCCATCGACGCCCCTTCTCCACCTCCTTGTGCCGCAGGTGCCCCGCCTCCCCCTTCATCCAGCTCCATCAGAGCCTAGCCCCACCCCGCCTCCTTTCTCTAGCAAGGCCGATGCGCCTCCACCCCCTCCAAACGCTGGCGCGCCCCACGGCCATGGCGGGATTCGGCTGCCTGTGCACCCCGGTGAGGCCTCCGCCACCGGATCCGACCGGCTCGCCACCCCACCCGAGCTAACCCACGACCACCCACCTCCCCGGAGCACCCCCTCCCCCCGCGCGGGACGCCCAGCCACCTGATCCTGCGGGATCCTCTTCCCACGGCCGCCCAGCCACCTACCCCTTCCCTCCGGCGAGCTCTGCTGCTTCCCATCTCCTCCGACGGCTGCACGTGCGTGGGCACTCTGTTCCAGGACGGCGACCAACAGCCGCGCTGCCAGGCGAGGGCGACCAGTGGCAGGAGCGCCGGCTCTCATGCCTTCCACTCCCCTCCGACGAGCTGACCTGAAGACGGTGGGGGCTCCCGATGCAGTTCGATTTTGTTTTTGGTGTAGCATGGACTCGCGGGCATGTAGTTTGGCGTGGCTGACTGCTGCAACACTTTTTGCTTCGCTGGCATACAGATTCCAGGCGATCTGCAGATCGGGGAGGAGAGAGCTGCGAGGGTCGCTCCAGGGAACTGCTTCGGTTGCAGGGGAGCGGTGAGCAACTTCAGTACACATCGCTGTTGTTGCAGTCCATCCCATGGGCACCTGCAGTACGCATCGCCCCTCACCGGCATTAAGCTCCGGCTCCCCCTGGATCTAGCTGCTAGTGGCAAGATTTTTTTTAGATGCTGTGCGGTAAATCCGGCAATTTACGGTTCATGGTGTCATTTGTGCAGTGCAAATGGGCGTGGCGGGCATCATATATGGACTCGGCAGAAGGTTCTCTAGCTGCGTGATGAAGTTTGCTGGAGGAAAATAGAGCATTGATGCAGTACGACAGGGAGACCGTTGTAGTTAAAAACAATTTGGCGTTCAGTTTCGTATGTGATGTTCGCTATTTGTGGTAGTTTAGTTTATCTTATCTATTATTATTTATAAGTGCTGTTTGGAAAGACAACGGGGACGTGTTTTTCTAATTGTTGACATAATCAGTGTTGTTCATGTGCATTTTTTGTATTTTCTACTGCTGTTTTCTAGAAAAAATGTTAAATACATAATGCACTTCATTGAAGAAAACTGCCCGTGGTTTGCTATGTGAAGGAAAAACAAAATGAGGCAGTCCATTTGGTCATGCGGTGACAAAAAAAAACACATACAGAAATAATGGACCGGTCCATATTAACAAGAAAATCATTTGTGGCGTGGTTAGAAAAGGAAAATAAAGTCATGCAATTCGCTTTGATTTGTGGAGCGGTTCACTCCCTTCGATGTGAATCAAAAGTTCCTTCTCATGCGGTTCACTTTAGGTACTCCCGTGGTTCACTTTAAATAATGTTGAGGTTCACTTAGTCCCAAAATGTGAAGTGCGGAAAATTGTTACGAAAACGATAGCAAAAAAATTATACGGTTCACTTTTCAATGGTGTTGCGGTTCACTCCGTCCGATGTGAAGTGCACTAAACTTCCTCATCTTGAAAAATTTAAGTCTTACGAAAAGAAATCATGCAGTGCACTTGCCCTTTGGATGCAGTGCGGTCTTCAGTCCGGAGCAGTGCATTCTTATGTCTGACGCGGTTCACGCGTCGATTTAGGTGTCGCGAAAAACAGTGTCCGCATTTCGGTAATTTGAAAACTACTCCTAAACCTTAAGGAATTAGAGAGAGTGTTCTACATGAAAAAGTAGCTCTTCGTCGATATATTTCCAACGCCGTATCATTTGCATCATTCCGGCGAGCAGTTTGGAATTTTTTTCGAATATACGCTTCCTGCCACTCGTAGGCAGCGGCACCGTTTTCAAAATTCCTTTAAAACCGCGAGGAATCTCAACAAATGACCAACATATGAAAGTTGCGCCTATTACACAGCTTTCCAACAGCGTATCACAGGCCTCGTTCCGATAAACGGTTAGAAAACTACAGCGAAAACCGTACCAAAAAATTCGTAAAATTTGAAAAATAGAATTCCGTTTTTACTAAATTTGAAATTACTCTCAAACCGTAAGGAATTAGAGAGAGTGATCTACATGAAAAGGTTGCGCCTCGACGATATATTTCCAATGCCGTATCGTTTGATTCATTCCAACGAGCGGTTCAGAAACAATCGTGAAAATACGCTCGCTGCCACTCATCGGGTGCCCACCGTTTTCGAAACTGCTCTTAAACTGTGGGAAATCGCAAAAAGTGGTCAACATGGAAAAGTTGCAGATTTTCCGTAGGTATCCAACGGTATATTATATGTCTCGTTCCGACAAACGGTTTAGAAACTAGAGCGAAAATGGTGCCGAAAAAACGCATGCAGTTTTTTCTGCTGGCATTGCAGTGTTCATTTGATAGGGATGCAGTGCACCCGCGTTAATCCTGCAGTTCGAAAGTGTTGTCAGAATAGTTATTCTCACATCGATGTCAGAATAGACGGTCTATGCCCATAAGACTTTTAATAACAGTATTTTAATAACACCCCTTAAGACCTTATTCTCATAACACTTTTCTTATTCTGCTAACACCCCGAAAAGAACCGGACACAACAAAAACAAGAGAACACCCCACCCCACCCGTGCAGCCCACTACCCATCTTCCCCACCCCCACACCAAAACCCTCCTCCCACTTCCTCCCGCTGCCAGCGCGCCCCCAATCCGGGGCCACCTCCTGCCTCCGGCGCCGCCCCCCTGGCCATGCCGGAGCCCCGGCCCGCTCCGCCACCTCCTTCCTCCGGCGCCGCCCCCCGGCCATGCCGGAGCCCCGACCCGCTCCGTCACCTCCTTCCTCCAGCGCCGCCCCGTAGGCATGCTGGAGCCCAGCACTTCCTCTCCCGATCCCTGTTGCAACGCAAGCCCCAAATCCTCCCGATCCAGCGCCCGTAAAGCACGGCCGGCGACCCTCCACCGAGCCAAGCCTCCACGCCCTACCGCCACTGTCATCCTTGCGCCCACCCTGGCGAGCCCGCGCTGCTCGACGGGTCCTCATGTGGCCTTCTTGTCAGCACTGCCCCAGCTTCCTCCCCGGTCCTGCTGCCTCCTCCTTCCACGGCCCACCACCCCTCACGCATGACTCCACCCGATCTGGATCGGGATCAGGTCACCGCCGTCCCACCTTCTCCACCCCACTCCAGCGCTCCTTCCCTCGTCCCTGCTCTACCCGATGAGCTTGTCTGCCATGGCCGCCAGGAAACGGCACGGCTGGCCCCCAGCTCACACCCCCAGCGATGAGCTCGCCCCTGCCCCTACCCGGCGAGCTCCTTCCACGAACGGCTCCTCCGTGGAGACAATATAAGAACGAGGTGACACCACCGCATCAGCCACTCGTCCACGGCTGCTGATGACCCACAAGTATAGGGGATCAATCATAGTCCTTTCAATAAGTAAGAGTGTCGAACCCAACGAGGAGCAGAAGGTAATTTCTGCAAGCACTGAAATTGTAGGTAACAGATAGTTTGATAGCAAGATAATTGGTAACGAGCAAGTACCGGTAACGGTAAACAAGGTGCAGCAAGATAGCCCAATCCTTTTGAGGCAAAGGACAGGCCAGAACAATCACTGGTAATAGGCAAAGTGTTCTTGAGGGTACACGGGAATTTCGTCTAGTCACTTTTATCATGTTGGTTTGATTCGTGTTCGCTACTTTGATAATTTGATATGTGGGTGGACCGGTGCTAAGGTGCTTCTCTTACTTGAACGAACAACCTACTTATGATTAACCCCCTCGCAAGCATCCGCAACTACGAGAAAAGTATTAAGACAAAGTCTAACCATAGCATTAAACATGTGGATCCAAATCAGCCCCTTACGAAGTAGCACATAAACTAGGGTTTAAGCTTCTGTCACTCTAGCAACCCATCATCTAATAACTACTCCACAATGCATTCCCTTAGGCCCATGAATGGTGAAGTGTCATGTAGTCGACGTTCACATGACACCACTAAGGGAATCACAACATACATATCATCAAAATATCGAACACATAACAAATTCACATGATTACTCGCAACATGACTTCTCCCGTGACCTCAAGAACAAAGGTCACTACTCACAAATAATAATCATGCTCAAGATCAGAGGAGTATTGAATAGAATAATGGATCTGAACATATAATCTTCCACCAAATAAACCATATAGCAATCAACTATACAAGGTAATCAACACTACTAGTCACCCACATGTACCAATCTGAGGTTCCGATACAAAGATTGAACACAAGAGATGAACTAGGGTTTGAGAGGAGATGGTGCTGTTGAAGATGTTGATGAAGATTGGACCCCCAAAGATGAGAGCAGTGTTGGTGATGACGATAGCTTCAATTTCCCCCTCCGGGAGGGAAATTCCCCTGGCGGAATCGCTCCGCCGGAGGGCAAAAGTGCTCCTGCCCAAGTTCCGCCTCGAGGCGGTGGCGCTTCATCCTGAAAGTCCTCCTCTTATTTTTTCTAGGTTTTTTGGGAATTTATACCAGAAGATGGGCACCGGAGGTGGGCCAGGCTGAGCACAACCCATCAGGGCGCGCCTAGGGGGGCCTGGCGCGCCCTGGTGGGTTGTGCCCACCCAGGGGCCTCCTTGGGTAGTTTTCAGCTCCAGTATTTTTTATTAAATGTAAAAATAATCTCCGTAAAATTTCAGCTTCATTGGAGTTGTGCAGAATAGGTATCTCTGACGTGCTTTTCTTGGGTCCAGAATTCCAGCTGCCGGTATTCTCCCTCTTTGTGTAAACCTTGCATATTATGAGAGAAAAGGCATGAGAATCACTCCCCAAAGCATTATTATTCAACAAAACAAAGTAAATAACAGTAGGAAAGCATGCTACAAAATGGACGTATCAACTCCCCCAAGCTTAGACCTCGCTTGTCCTCAAGCGAAAGCCGATATTGAAAAGCATGTCCACATGGTTTGAGAGAGAGGTGTCGATAAAAACAAAATACGGACATATAAGCATCATGCTTATTAACATAACAACAACAAATTCTAACATAAGAACTTATTTCAATACATCTTTATCATAAAGCTTCTCATGAACAAGTAACAATTCATCACAACATAGAAGTATGAAGCATAAACCTTATTGGAAACCAACAAACTATGTTCTCAGTCAACTTTGCAACCACAATTCATCATATTTTCAGGAAGGGTCTCATGTCAGAGCCTTTTGGCAAGTCCATATACTCAACCATCATTTAGTATTCAATGATTGCTAACGCTCACGGCATACACATGAACAAAAAGTTTCAACCGGACACGTAGGAAGATAGGGGCTTATAGTTTTGCCTGCCAACTTACTCACCTCAAGGGCGATGTCAAGAATAATAACTCATGCCCACCCATATCCAACTGGGTATATGTGCCTAGATCTTTCCTCACCACATGATGCTTGCAAAAGAAAAAGTAAAATGGAATAGGGAAGAATACTTTCACTCTTGCATAAAAATAAGTGCATAAAAGTAAAAGATAGGCCCTTCGCAGAGGGAAGCAGAGGTTGTCATGCGCTTATTGGTTTGTATGCCCAATCCCTTAATGTAAAAGAACGTCACGCTATATTGCCCCCTATGACAGCAACCTTTATTATGCAGTCCGGCATTTTTATTACTTTGCCATCATAAGTTCGTATAAAGCTCAATTTTCTCTTACACTAATTGATCAAAACACTTTTAGAAGCAATTTTTATTGCCTTATTGCACCGATGACAACTTACTTGAAGGATCTTTCTCGATCCATAGGTAGGTATGGTGGACATTCAAGGAAAGAGTTTAGGTTTGTGTTTTTGGATGCACAAGTAGTATCTCTACGTAGTGCGGAATTTTTGGCTAGCAAAGATATTGGGCAAGCACCACATGTTAAAGGATCTATGACAATATAACTTCTATGTGGATATGAAAAAACATAAGTCATTACGTTGTCTTCCTTGTCCACCGTCAACAATTTTGACATATAATATTTGATTGGGGCTCACAATCATAAAAGATGTCCAAGATAGTGTATTTGCATGTGAATCTTCTCTTCCTTTATTAATTCTTTCATGAATTGCCTCATTGACCAATGCTGTGTTTGTCAATCTCCAATAAATTTTACTACTTATACTTTTCATTATGTGATGTCATTACTCACCATAGGATTAGCCTATGATTATTTTAATTTGTTTTTCTTTCCTTTATTTTGATTACATCAAGAAGGTAAAGAGGCAAAAACTCAAACTAAACTTTATTATATAACTCTCACACGATTACATAGATAGATAGATCACGGAACTAACACACAAAAATAGATCATGCTAAACTTTTATTCAACTAAAGCAAAGGGAAACTAAAGATAGAACTAAAATAGGCAAGGGTGAATAAAAGTGGTGGTGATACGATACCGGGGCACCTCCCCCATGCTTGGCTCAAGCCAAGGGGAGTGCCCATACCCATGTGCTTAAGTCTCCTTTGGTGGTGATGATGAAGGAGGTGGAGGTGTTGATGTAGGTGGTGGTGATGTAGAAGCCTTCTTCTTCAATTTATATTTAAGCATAAAGTTTTCCTCCCTTAGATTATCATTCTCCAACTCGAGCTTTAATATCCTTTTGCATAAGGCCTCCTTGCTCTCCTGTAGAAAACGAGATGGGATAAATTGGACCTTAGGTTTGTATCTTCTCGGGAGGCTTGACTTCTTAAACTCCACATGCATGTCTCCGGGTTGAGGCAATCGATCCTCCTCCTCCTCAGAGCTGTCATCTTGTGTTTCTTGCATGGTGGCATCTTCTTCCTCCGAGGTCCATAGATATGGATAGATTTCCCTAAAGATCTTTGGGTCTGAAACATAGGGATCAACACGGCTTTCCTCATCTGAATCTTGAGACCACATATTTTCAGATCTGTTAGGAAAACAGCAAGAAACAAGAACAGAGGATTTTTTTGCGATGCGGTCGTCAAAACAGTTGGGGGTATATATAGAGAATTTTTATTCTTGGGAAACAAGTATTTGGATGGAAAATGGAGTCGGGAAGGCATCCGAGGTGGGCACAACCCACCAGGGCGCGCCCAGGGGTGCCTAGCGCGGCGCGCCCAGGGGTGCCTGGCGCGCCCTGGTGTATTGTGCTCACCTCAATCACATTTCGGTTTATTTTTTTATTTCCAAAATTCTAAAATATTCCAAAACTGGCAAAAAATATTTTTGCGGATTTTTCGGAGTCTGTTTACTTACCGTATCACGTACCTCCTATTTTTAAGTATTCTGGAGTGTTCCGGAAGGTTTCTTTTATGTGTCATGGTTTGGATAACATGCTTTCAACGTTAATAGGAATACCTGAGATATAATGCTTAATTCTTTGTCCATTGGTCACCTTCGGGTTAGTACCTTCGGCGTTATTAATCTTGATAGCTCCAGAACGATAAACCTCTTCAATAACATATGGTCCTTCCCATTTTGAGAGAAGTTTTCCTGCAAAAAATCTTAAACGAGAGTTGAACAAAAGAACATAATCTCCTATTTTGAATTCCCGCTTTTGGATTCTTTTGTCATGCCATCTTCTTACTTTTTCTTTGAATAGCTTGGCATTCTCATACGCTTGGGTTCTCCATTCATCTAGTGAGCTAATATCAAATAGTCTCTTCTCACCGGCAAGTTTGAAATCATAGTTGAGTTCTTTAATAGCCCAAAATGCTTTGTGTTCTAGTTCTAGAGGCAAATGACCAGCTTTCCCATACACCATTTTATATATGGAGACATACCCATAGGATTTTTATAAGCTGTTCTATAGGCCCAAAGTGCATCATCTAATTTCTTAGACCAATTCTTACGAGACCTATTGACAGTTTTTTGTAATATCAATTTTATTTATCTATTGCTAAGTTCAACTTGACCACTAGATTGAGGATTATAGGGTGATGCAATTATATGGTTAACATCATATTTAGCAAGCATCTTACGGAAGGCACCATGAATAAAGTGTGAACCACCATCAGTCATTAAATATCTAGGGACTCCAAACCTCGGGAAGATAACCTCTTTAAGCATTTTAATGGGGGTGTGGTGATCGGCACTACTAGTTGGAATAGATTCTACCCACTTAGTGACATAATCAACCGCAACCAAAATATGAGTGTACCCATTAGAGGAAGGAAAAGGGCCCATATAATCAAAACCCCAAATGTCAAATGGTTCGACAATAATAGAATAATTCATAGGCATTTCTTGACGCTTACCGATATTACCAATTCTTTGGCATTCATCACAAGACAAGACAAACTTACGTGCATCCCTGAAGAGAGTAGGCCAATAAAAACCAGATTGCAATACCTTGTGAGCAATTCTATCTCCCGCATGATGTCCTCCATAAGCTTCGGAATGACATTTCCGTAGGATTTGTTCCTGTTCATGCTCAGGTACACAACGTTTAATAATACCATCTACTCCTTCTTTATAAAGATGTGGGTCATCCCAAAAGTAATGTCTCAAGTCATAGAATTTTTTTCTTTTCTGTTGGTATGTAAAGCTAGGTGGTATATATTTAGTGACAATATAATTAGCATAGTCAGCATACCAAGGTGTGTTGTGTGAGACACTTATTGCAGCTAGATGTTTGTCAGGGAAACTATCATCAATAGGTAGTGGGTCGTCAAGAATATTTTCTAACCTAGACAAGTTATCAGCTACGGGGTTCTCAGCTCCCTTCCTATCAATTATGTGTAAGTCAAATTTTTGAAGCAAGAGAACCCACCTAATGAGTCTAGGTTTAGCATCTTCCTTTTCCATAAGGTATTTTATAGCAGCATGATCGGTGTGAACAATAGCCTTGGAGTCAACAATATAGGATCTAAATTTATCACAAGCAAACACAACTGCTAAAAATTCTTTTACAGTTGTGGCATAGTTTCGTTGGGCACTGTCTAGAGTTTTACTGGCATAATGGATAACATTCAATTTCTTATCAACTCTTTGTCATAGGACAGCACCAACAGCATAATCACTAGCATCACACATAATTTCAAAAGGCAAGTTCCAATCATGTTCTTGAACGATAGGTGCAGAGGTTAAGGCTTTCTTGAGTGTTTTAAAGGCTTCCACGCAATCATCATCAAAGACAAAAGGAATATCCTTTTGCAAAAGATTAGTAAGAGGCCTAGAAATTTTAGAGAAGTCTTTAATGAACCTCCTATAAAAACCAGCATGACCAAGGAAACTTCGAATACCTTTAATATCTTTAGGACATGGCATTTTCTCAATTGCATCAACTTTAGCTTTATCCACCTCAATACCTCGTTCAGATATTTTATGACCTAAGACAATGCCTTCATTAACCATAAAGTGGCACTTCTCCCAATTCAAGACAAGATTAGTTTGTTCACATCTCTGCAAAACTCGATCAAGGTTGCTTAAGCAGTCATCAAAAGAAGTTCCGTAAACGGAAAAATCATCCATGAAAACCTCAACAATCATTTCACAAAAGTCAGAGAATATAGCAGTCATACATCTTTGAAAGGTAGCAGGTGCATTACATAAACCAAAAGGCATACGTCTATAAGCATATGTTCCAAAAGGGCAAGTAAAGGTAGTTTTCCCTTGATCAGATTGTGACACAGGTATTTGAGAGAAACCAGAATATCCATCTAGGAAACAAAAGTGTGTGTGCTTGGATAGTCTCTAGCATTTTATCAATGAACGGTAGAGGGTAATGATCTTTCCTAGTAGCTTTATTTAATTTTCTAAAATCAATTACCATTCTATAGCCAGTGACAATTCTTTGTGGAATAAGTTCATTCTTATCGTTGGGAACAACGGTGATACCTCCTTTCTTAGGGACACAATGAACGGGGCTTACCCGTCTACTATCAGCTATGGGATAGATTATACCTGCTTCCAGAAGCTTTAATATTTCAGTTCTTACCACTTCTTTCATCTTTGGATTCAATCACCGTTGGTGATCAACGACGGGTTTAGCATCAGGTTCCATATTTATCTTGTGCTGACATAGAGTGGGACTAATGCCCTTAAGATAATCAAGAGTATATCCAATAGCAGCTCGGTGCTTCCTTAGAACTTTCAATAATCTTTCTTCTTCATGTTCTGAAAGGTTAGCACTAATAATAACAGGATATATCTTTTTCTCATCAAGATAAGCATACTTCAAAGTGTCAGGCAATTGTTTCAATTCAAACACAGGATCACCTTTAGGTGAAGGAGGGCCTCCAAGAGTTTCAATAGGCAAATTGTGCGTCAAGAGAGGTTGTTGTTCGAAGAAAATTTGATCTATTTCATTTCTTTCACGCAAGTGCATATCATTTTCATGGTCAAGCAAATATTGTTCTAACGGATCAGTAGGAGGCACAGCAATAGAAGCAAGACCAATTATTTCATCCTTACTAGGTAACGCTTTATCACGAGGTTGTCTACTAAACTTATAAAAATTAAACTCATGAGACACATTACCAAAGCTGACACCGACGGTTTGTTTTTCACAATCTATCTTAGCATTGACGGTGCTCAAGAAAGGTCTAACAAAGATAATGGGACAAAAGTCATCTTGTGGGGAACCAAGGACTAGAAAATCAGTAGGGTATTTTACTTTCCCACACAAGACTTCAACATCTCTAACAATCCCAAGTGGTGTGATAGTGTCTCTATTAGCAAGTTTAATAGTAACATCAATACCTTCCATTTCAGTAGGTGCTATTTCATCCATAATTTCTGGGTATAAGGTAAATGGGATAGCACTCACACTAGCACTTAAATCACATAAACCATGGTAGCAATGATCTCCTATTTTAACAAGGACAACAGGCAAGCCTTCTACGGGTCTATGTTTATCTTTTTCAGATGGTTTGGCCATTCTAGCAGCTTCATCATGAAAGTAGATAACATGCCCATCAATATTTTCTACCAAGAGATCTTTAACCATAGAAACACTAGGTTCTACTTTAATTTTTTCAGGGGGTTTAGGTGCTCTTATATTACTCTTACGAACCACAGTTGATACCTTAGCATGTTCCTTTATCTTAACAGGGAAATGTGGCTTTTCAATATAAGCAGTAGGCACAACTGGATCAACATTGTAAAAGATGGTTTCTTCTTTAGCTATTACCGGTTCTTTAATTTCTTCTTTAATAGGGGGATGGTATTTAAATCATTTCTCCTTAGGGAGATCAACGTGAGTAGCAAATGCTTCACAGAAAGAGGCTACTATCTCAGAGTCAAGTCCATATTTAGTGCTAAACTTGTGAAAAGTATCGGTATTCATAAAAGATTTAACACAATCAAATTCAAGCTTTATACCTGACTCATTACCTTCGTCGAGTTCCCAATCTTCAGAGTTGCCCTTAATTCTTTCTAAGAGATCCCACTTGAAATCAATAGTCTTCTTCATATAAGAACCAACACAAGAAGTATCGAGCATGGGTTGATCATTATGAGAAAGCCGAGCATAAAAATTCTACATGATAACTTCCCTCGGAATGTCATGATTGGGGCATGAATATAACATTGACTTAAGCCTACCCCAAGCTAGAGCGATACTTTCTCCTTCACGAGGCCAAAAATTATATATATAATTCCGATCACGATGAACTAGATGTATAGGATATTTTTTTTGATGGAATTCCAATTGCAAGCGATTCCAGTTCCACGATCCAAGATCATCGCATAGCCTATACCATGTCAATGCTTTTACCTCCAAAGATAAATGGAAAACCTTCTTCTTAAATTCATCTCCGGGTAAACCTGCAAGCTTAAATAATCCACATAATTCGTTCACATATGAAAGATGCATATCAGGATGTTCAGTTCCATCTCCTGCATAAGGTTTCGCAAGCAGTTGTTCTAGCATACCCGAAGGAATTTCATAAGTAACATTTTCAGTAGGTGCTGTAGGTTGAGGGGCAACTAATTGTGGTTCCGGTTGAGGTGAAGATACCCCGAACAAACCCCTCAAAGGATTGTTCTCCATAGTAGCAAGTAGCGATAAATTTCAGCACGTAGTATAAGTTTTTCCTTACCGATTTCCACTTACCAAGAGCACTTCACTCCCCGGCAACGGCACCAGAAAAGAGTCTTGATGACCCACAAGTATAGGGGATCAACCTTAGTCCTTTCGATAAGTAAGAGTGTCGAACCCAACGAGAAGCAGAAGGAAATGACAAGCGGTTTTCAGCAAGGTAATTTCTGCAAGCACTGAAATTGTAGGTTACAGATAGTTTGATAGCAAGATAATTGGTAACGAGCAAGTAACGATAATGGTAAACAAGGTGCAGCAAGATATCCCAATCCTTTTAAGGCGAAGGACAGGCCAGAACAATCACTGGTAATAGGCAAAGTGTTCTTGAGGGTACACGGGAATTTCGTCTAGTCACTTTTATCATGTTGTTTTGATTCGTGTTCGCTACTTTGATAATTTGATCTGTGGGTGGACCGGTGCTAAGGTGCTGCCCTTACTTGAACTAACAACCTACTTATGATTAACTCCCTCGCAAGCATCCGCAACTACGAGAAAAGTATTAAGACAAAGTCTAACCATAGCATTAAACATGTGGATCCAAATCAGCCCCTTACGAAGTAGCGCATAATCTAGGGTTTAAGCTTCTGTCACTCTAGCAACCCATCAACTAATAACTACTCCACAATGCACTCCCTAGGCCCATGAATGGTGAAGTGTCATGTAGTCGACGTTCACATGACATCACTAAGGGAATCACAACATACATATCATCAAAATATCGAACACATATCAAATTCACATGATTACTCGCAACATGACTTCTCCCGTGACCTCAAGAACAAAGGTAACTACTCACAAATAATAATCATGCTAAAGATCAGAGGAGTATTGAATAGAATAATGGATCTGAACATATAATCTTCCACCAAATAAACCATATAGCAATCAACTACACAAGGTAATCAACACTACTAGTCATCTAGAGGTACCAATCTGAGGTTCCGGTACAAAGATTGAACACAAGAGATGAACTAGGGTTTGAGAGGAGATGGTGCTGTTGAAGATGTTGATGAAGATTGGCCTCCCAAAGATGAGAGGGGTGTTCGTGATGACGATAGCTTCGATTCCCCCCTCCGGTAGGGAAGTTCCCCCGGCGGAATCGCTCCGCCGGAGGGCAAAAGTGCTCCTGCCCAAGTTCCGCCTCGAGGCGGCGGCGCTTCGTCCCAAAAGTCCTCCTCTTATTTTTTCTAGGTTTTTTCGGAATTTATACCAGAAGATGGGCACCGGAGGTGGGCCTGGCGCGCCCTGGTGGGTTGTGCCCACCTGGGGGGCCTCCTCCAGTAGTTTTCAGCTCCAGTATTTTTTATTAAATGTAAAAATAATCTCCGTAAAATTTCAGCTTTATTGGAGTTGTGCAGAATAGGTATCTCTGACGTGCTTTTCTTGGGTCCAGAATTCCAGCTGCCGGTATTCTTCCTTTTTGTGTAAACCTTGCATATTATGTGAGAAAAGGCATTAGAATCACTCCCCAAAGCATTATTATTCAACAAAACAAAGTAAACAACAGTAGGAAATCATGATGCAAAATGGACGTATCAGTTGCTCCTCTGCACCTTCCTGACGGCATATCTCATCGAGCTCCTCCTCTCACTGAAACATTGCAGTTTATTGGCATGCCCTGTGTGGTTCGCCGGCCCGCCCCGTGCAGTCCGGCGACCGCGGACGTGCGCCTTTGTGGCATTAGATGTCGTTCAGTGCTCGTGTAGCTGCAGTTCGTTGGCGCACTGCGACGACGGCAACAACACAGCGCCATTACAAATGGGAGCGACGGCGAGGGTGGGCTTCAGTTTCGCTTTTTTATTTTTTTAGATGGAATTTTTTCAGCGCACTGCAGTTTTTGGCACCTCGTGCGGTTCAAATAGGTGGACTTGCAGTTCACGGGGCATCGTGCGATGACGAAATAGATGTTTCCGCAGTTTTATTTTGCTCTTCTTACGGTTCACTTTAAAAGTTTTTTGCAGGAGAAGATGAACAACAAAAGAAGAAGAAAAAAATCATGAGCACGATGCCGTTCAGTTGCTGCGCCGATGCAGTTTGCTGGGATTCGGTGCTTCGTTGTGCAGTAGAAATTTCTGTTTCAAAAAATGGTGGGTGCTATGGCTCGGTTTGGCTCGATCAGCGATGCAGTTTAGTTTGGTCGCATGTGCTGAATTTGGTCTGTATCGTGTGTACTGTTTGTGTCCAAAAAATGATGTGTCAATTAGCAAGGGCAGGTATGTTATAAGAAAATGGTAAGTCGAATGGAGTTTAGTGTAAAAACATATGTGGTTCGCTTGATAAAATGAGAAAAAGAAAACATCTCGAAAATAAGTTTCCGATCCACGGGTCATTTTCCTCGAGCAGAAAAAAATGTCATTAATTCACTAACCTGGAACAACTAGACCAGATGCCCCTGAAAAAAGTTAGAAAAGAGATAAAAAGTCATACGAAATGTTGCGGTTTAACAAAAGAATTAAAGAACTCATGATGTTTGCTTGCCCGTAGGATGCAGTGCGGTTTTCCGTCGAAAGCAGTGCGGTTATCTGTCTGATGAAGTTTACCCGTCGATTTGGATGTCGCGAAAAACAGAGTGTCTGTATTTCGGTAATTTCAAAACTGCTCTTAAACCGTAAGGAATTAGAGGTAGTGTTCTACATGAAAAAGTTGCGCCTCGTCGACATCTTTCCAACGCCGTATCACTTGCATTGTTTTGACGAGCGGTTTGAAAAAAATAATACGAAAATACGCTCACTGCCACTCGTAGGCAGCGGCATCGTTTTCAAAATTTCTTTAAAACCGTGAGAAATCTCAACAAATAACCAACATATGGAAGTTGCGCCTATTCCATAGCTTTCCAACGCCGTATCACATGCCTCGTTCCGACAAACGGTTGAAAAACTGCAGCGAAAACCTTACCGAAAAAATGGAAAATTTTGAAAAACAGAATTCTGCGTTTCGGTAAATTTGAAACTGCTCTTAAACCGTAAGGAATTAGCGAGTTTAATCTACATGAAAAAATTATGGCTCGACGATATCTTTCCAACGCCGTATCATTTGCTTCATTCCGACTAGCGGTTTAGAAAAAAACACGAAAATACGCTCGCTGCCATCGATCAGGCGTCCACCATTTCCGAAACTGCTCTTAAACCGCGAGGAATCTCGAAAAGTGTTCAACATGACGAAGTTGCAATTTTTCCGTAGTTATCCAACGGTATATTATACGCCTTGTTTCAACAAACGGTTTAAAAATTGGAGCGAAAACGGTGTCGAAAAAACTCGTGCAGTTTTTTGCGACGGGAAGTGCACTCGCATCAGTACTGCAGTGCTGTCGCTTCAACAATGGCGTGCACTTCCGTTGAGATTGCAGTTTGGAAGTGTTAGCAATGCCCAGGCACCTTGCCTAGAAACCGTTGGATTCCATCGAGATGTGTGCATGTTTAATTAGTATTAGCAATAATGGGTCAACCCATTAGCTCTTTATTAGGAAATAATTATTGCTAATCATTGCTTAACATGGACACTTAATGCGCAGATTAAACAAGGTATCTTATATCTTATATCTTATATTTACTAATTGGATGCACCATACGAGGCTTCACGTTAATTCTGGAGGTTACAAAATTTCAACCATACGATTAACTAATGATGTACAAATAACCGTTAGATTATGCTGCCTCTTCCACCCGTGTGAGAAAAGGACTCCTTTCAATCTGTCTCCTTCCGTGTATAATAAAAAACAACACCTCCTCTCCCTTAAAAAAACTCCTAATCTCATCCTCACGTCTAATCGCTTTGTGTCTCCTTCCGTAATAAAAAATATAGTAGAAACAGAGGCCGGACAAAATACATCTACTCCTTGCATCCTGTCTCTAATTTATTCACAGGGCGCCTGCACAAGATGGAGAAGTCGCCTCCCGTCCTCATTAATTAGTCTCCACACGCAAATCTTCATCGGCCTATCCATAAGCACCCAATTAATGAGGTGAAGTGCTTACTAGGTTCATGCCACGACATGATTGAGAATACTGGCAGACAGTGTTGGATAAACCCCAAGTCTGAAGGTTTAGGCTAGTGTCGATTTGCTTTCTTCAGTTTCGACAGTTTCGTCAGTTTCGTCAGGTAGTTTCAGGCAGCGAGATTAGCTCGTTTCTGTTAGCGTTTTGATCGAGTCCTGCGCCCCCTCCTGATCGCTCGTGGGATGGCACGAGCACCACGATCGGTGGTGGCGCAATGCAAGGGGCCACGACCCCGTTTTCCTTGTTGGTTCAGAAATAAAAGGAGGAGAAGAAGACCAGAAAAGCTGCAAGTTTGACGCAGCAACAAACCTCCCTGTTCTTCCTGTTCTCGTTGTTCTTCAGAGAAAGAGAGAGAGATCGAGGCAAGGTGAGGGAAATAGGCTAGAGCTTGCCAACATTGGCATCAGAGCGTGGTTCCGATCCTAGGGATGGCTGGACCAGGCGACGACACCGGTGGTAGAACGACGCCGCCGCCGACTCCGCGGGCAAGGATCTCCGGCGACACAGAGCTTGTCGTGGCAGAGCGATCCACGGCGCGGATGGCGCGCGACACCGGCAGCGCGGCGTGGCCGCAGCTGACGAGGACCAACTACACCGACTGGGCCGTGCTGATGCAGGTCATGATGGAGGGGCGACACCTCTGGGACGCCGTCCAGACGGGCACGGCCGAGCGGAGCGAAGATCGCCTGGCGCTCGAGGCAATCCTTCGGGGGGTGCCACCGGAGATGGGGCCTACCCTGGCAACCAAGGCCACGGCAAAGGAGGCCTGGGACTCCCTGAAGACGATGCGGCTCGGAGTGGCACGGGTGCGGGAGGCAAAGCTCGCGACCCTGGCCAGGCAGTACGGCGACATCAAGTTCGCCGACGGCGAATCCGTGGACGAGTTCGCCATGCGCCTCACGACGATGGCGGCACAAATGGCGCAACTAGGTGAGATAATTCCTGAGAAAAGAATTGTGCGTAAATTCCTGTCGGTAGTGCCCAAGCAGTTCTCGCAGATCGCTCTGTCGATCGAGACTCTGGTGGATCTCGACACACTCTCCGTCGAGGAACTCACCGGAAGGCTCAAGGCGGCGGAGGAGCGCCATGAGCTGCAGCAGGCCACAGATGGGATGGGGCGGCTTCTCATGACAGAGGAGCAGTGGAACGCCCGCCTCAAGACCGGCGATCAGAACGCCGGCGGCTCTGGGTCCGGCTCATCGCAGGGCCGACGCCAGAGAGGTCGTGGCCGCGGTCGCGGCGGCGGCGGCGGACGCGGCCGGGGCGCCAGCTCTGGCAAGGGCAATGCAGGCAACGACGACGATCGCGACCGGTGCCACTACTGCAACATCCCGGGGCACTGGAAGCGCGACTGTCGCAAGAAGAAGCGCGATGAGGACGCCAAGGCTCTCCTCGCGCAAGGGAATGGCGGTGACGACGCCGACCCGACACACCTCCTCATGGCGCAGATGTGCGAGCTGTCCGTGGACGTCGGCGACAACGGCGATCGTGTCGAGCTGCATGAAGAGCGCGTCGAAGCTCACCTCGGCCTGGCCACGGACGAGCACACCGGCGTGTGGTTCCTGGACACGGGCGCCAGCAATCACATGTCCGGCGAGGAGGGCTCCTTCAGCGAGCTGGACCGCCGCGTTTCCGGCACGGTCAAGTTTGGCGATGGATCAGTTGTCGACATCAAGGGGCGCGGGAGCGTGCTCTTCACCGACCACTCCGGCGGGCACCGCGTGCTGAGCGGGGTGTACTACATCCCGCGTCTCCGGAGCAGCATCATCAGTGTGGGGCAGCTGGATCAGGTCGGGTGCAGATCGGAGATCGAGCATGGCGTCTTCACCCTCTCCGACCCGCAGCGGCGCATCATCGCAAGGGTACGGCGGGCAGGCAATCGCTTGTACCCGTACACGCTCCAGCTCGCGCGCCCTGTCTGTCTGGCTGCACGATGCGCCACAGACGAGGCGTGGAAGTGGCATGCCAGGTTCGGGCACCTCAACTTCCAGGCTCTCCGCAAGCTAGCTCAGCAAGGGCTGGTCCGAGGCATGCCCGCCATCGACCACGTCGACCAGGTGTGCGACGGGTGCCTCGCTGGCAAGCAGAGGCGAAACTCTTTTCCTGCGGAGGCAAACTTCAGGGCTCAGGACACTCTGGAGCTGGTTCATGGCGATCTGTGCGGACCAATCACGCCCGCAACCGCTGGAGGGCGCCGCTACTTCCTCCTCCTCGTCGACGACATGTCCAGGTACATGTGGGTAACTGTGCTCAGGTCCAAGGACGAGGCGGCCGGCGCGATCGCGCGCTTTCAGGCGCGGGTGGAGACGGAGACAGGGCGCAAGCTGCGTGCCCTGCGGACGGACCGCGGCGGCGAGTTCACGTCCGTCGACTTCACCGACTACTGCGCGGAGCGCGGCGTACAGCGGCAGCTCACAGCGCCGTACTCGCCGCAGCAGAACGGCGTTGTGGAGCGGCGCAACCAAACCGTGGTGGCCATGGCTAGGAGCATGATGAAGGCCACGGCCATGCCCGGAGAGTTCTGGGGGGAGGCCGTCACCACCGCCGTGTTCGTTCTGAACAGATCGCCGACGCGCTCAGTGATCGGCATGACGCCGTATGAGGCGTGGCACGGCGAGCGGCCAGCAGTGCACTTCCTTCGCACGTTCGGCTGTGTGGTGCACGTGAAGACGGTGAAGCCGCACCAGAGCAAGCTCGACGATCGGTCCACACCGATGGTGTTCGTCGGGTACGAGGAAGGAGGCAAAGCTTATCGAGCGTACAACCCATCATCCAAGCGTGTCCATGTCACCAGGGATGCAGTCTTCGATGAGGCCGCTCGCTGGAACTGGGCGGACACCGCCCATGGAGCTCAGATGGAGCAGAGTGAGTTTTTCACCATTCAGTACCCTGTCTACAAGGTGCAGATTACTCACAACGGCGGCGAGGAGAGACCGGAGCCGCACACGCCGTCGACGCCGCAGGCCCCAACTGACACTAATGCCCAGTCAGCGGCCGGGTCCGCGGCCACGGCGGCGCGCACGCCCTCGACGGCCGACAGCAGTCAGGCGGCCTCCTCTGCAGAGAGCACTCCTTCAGCGATCACCACTCCGGTGGGCGTGGAGTTCGTCTCTCCGCCCTCAGGGACCCCTGTGCTCGATGCGCACGACCTCGCCCGCGCTACACACCGCTTCCGCCGCGTCGCCGATCTCTTCGACGAGCCTGGAAGCCCAGAGCAGCACTCTGAGAAGCTGCTGATCGCCTCTGCTGAAGAACCGAACACCTTCAGAGAAGCGGAGCGTGATCCTAGCTGGCGGCGGGCGATGCTTGAGGAGATGGGGTCCATCGAGGAGAACGGAACGTGGGAGCTGGCGGATCTTCCCGCCGGCCACCACGCCATCGGCGTCAAATGGGTTTTTCGCGTGAAGAGGGACGCCGCCGGGAACATCGTCAGGCACAAGGCCCGGCTCGTCGCGAAAGGTTTCGCACCGCGGCAGGGGATCGACTTCGACGAGGTCTTCGCTCCAGTGGCTCGACTGGAGTCAGTACGCGTTCTGCTCGCACTCGCCGCGCACGAGGGGTGGGCGATCCATCACATGGACGTAAAGTCGGCGTTCCTCAACGGTGACCTGGCGGAAGAGGTGTACGTCCAGCAGCCGCCGGGGTTCGTCGCCGCTGGCCAGGAGCACAAGGTGCTTCGACTGCGGAAGGCGCTGTACGGCCTGCATCAGGCCCCGAGAGCTTGGAACGCCAAGCTCGACGCGACTCTTGTCGCCATGGGCTTCCGCCGTTGCAACTCCGAGCACGCCGTCTACGCACGTGGGTCAGGCCACGAGCTCCTTCTTCTGGGGGTGTACGTGGACGACCTGGTGATCACCGGAGCAGACACGCGGGAGATCGACAACTTCAAGACGGAGATGAAGGGCACGTTCAAGATGAGCGATCTCGGGCTGCTCTCCTACTACCTGGGAATCGAGGTGCGCCAAGAAGCTAGCGGGGTGATCATCGCTCAGAGCGCGTATGTCGACAAGATCGTGGAGAGGGCTGGACTGACGGGCTGCAACCCAAGTCCAACTCCCATGGAAGCGCGCCTGAAGTTGAGCAAGGGCAGCACGGCGGCTCC
The DNA here is from genome assembly GCA_039707655.1 of Elymus sibiricus. Classification (NCBI taxonomy): domain Eukaryota; kingdom Viridiplantae; phylum Streptophyta; class Magnoliopsida; order Poales; family Poaceae; genus Elymus; species Elymus sibiricus. The sequence continues at coordinate 38,629,407 of CM077665.1, read as the reverse complement.
GACCGACGCAACAGAGTACAGGAGCTTGGTGGGGACGCTGCGCTACCTCACGCACACAAGGCCGGACATCACCTATGCTGTCGGGTATGTGAGCAGATTCATGGAGGCACCCACTGTCGAACACCTGACGGCGGTGAAGCACATCATCAGATATGTCGCGGGAACACGCAGCCTAGGCTGCCACTTCCCTCGGCGAGGAGCTGGAGGAGCTAGTCTCTTCGGTTACAGCGACAGCGACATGGCCGGCGACATCGACGATCGCAAGAGCACGACCGGGGCGCTGTTCTTCATCGGAGAAAGCCCCGTCATCTGGCTGTCGCAGAAGCAGAAAGTGGTGGCCCTTTCATCTTGCGAGGCGGAGTTCATAGCGGCCACCACTGCCGCCTGTCAGGGGGTGTGGGCGTCCAGGTTGCTTGAGGAGATCACCGGCAACAAGGCGCAGGTACCCACACTCCTGGTGGACAACAAGTCCGCCATTGCACTCTGCAAAAACCCCGTCCTGCACGACAGGAGCAAGCACATCGACTTGCGCTACCACTTCATCAGAGAGTGCGTGGAGGAAGGGAAAATGGCGGTTGATTACATCAGAACTGAAGATCAGCTGGCTGACATTCTGACGAAGCCTTTGGGACGGATCAGATTCATTCAGCTGCGGGACAAGATTGGGATGAAGAAAATAATGTAGGCAGACTAGAGTTTAGGGGGTGATTGTTGGATAAACCCCAAGTCTGAAGGTTTAGGCTAGTGTCGATTTGCTTTCTTCAGTTTCGACAGTTTCGTCAGTTTCGTCAGGTAGTTTCAGGCAGCGAGATTAGCTCGTTTCTGTTAGCGTTTTGATCGAGTCCTGCGCCCCCTCCTGATCGCTCGTGGGATGGCACGAGCACCACGATCGGTGGTGGCGCAATGCAAGGGGCCACGACCCCGTTTTCCTTGTTGGTTCAGAAATAAAAGGAGGAGAAGAAGACCAGAAAAGCTGCAAGTTTGACGCAGCAACAAACCTCCCTGTTCTTCCTGTTCTCGTTGTTCTTCAGAGAAAGAGAGAGAGATCGAGGCAAGGTGAGGGAAATAGGCTAGAGCTTGCCAACAGACAGCGGTCCAACAGCTTCAATTTCTTCATTGATCTACCTGCACAGGCCGGTTGCGTCCAGATGCAGGCGAAGGTAATTTATCAATCAGGTTTTATATTACTTCACATGTGCTGATAAATTAGATTTCGGTAGTTCATATATAGCATCTATTTTCTGATGTCCAACATGTGGAGAATTGGGGTGCGATAACTACACGTATGTATCTATTTTTCTATGTCGTAGACTACAGATTTGCCATCAAAGAAGAGGGTTTGGTGCTTGGTGAGCCAAGGCATTGATAAGCACACTGTTGCCTGACAATGTGAAGTGCTCAGGAGGCCCATGCCAAGAGCGGATGCTGAATACTAGCCTGTGGCAGCTCCGTGAATTTCTTTGGTCTACATGTACGTTACGTGGCCATCGACTGGATGCATTTGCTCTATATGCAGGCAAAGGTAATTGTTTCAAGCAGGTTTGATCTATATCGTAGGCGCTAACGAGCTGGAGGTTTGATTTTTTATCTTGGGCGTGCTTCAGATTTCTGTTGGGCAAATTCATCACTTAATTTACTGCCTTTTTCGTGAAGCACGTACATGGCTGGTGATGACAAATTAGTATATTTATAATTGGTTCATTGGCTGCAGCACGTGGGATTTTCTGCTACTTTGGCACAAGTTATATGATAACGACATGTATGTCTACTTATGCCATAATTAGGATAACAATCATATAGTACGAAAATCATCATGCTAAATTAAAAAATTAAGCCTTTCATGTATCATCTGTGAAAGATCTCATTGACACACATAATTATCCATGTCACGTCACTAGTAGAAAACAGACCTTTTGTCCAAAACATTAGTCCCGGTCTGGTTTTGAACCGGCACTAATGTGACCATTAGTCCCGGTTCGGGACGGGCATCATTAGTCCCGGTTCGTTCCGGACCTCTAGTCCCGGTTCGTAACACGAACCGGGACTAAAGGGGTGGTGGCAGGCTGGTGTCAGCCTGGGGCCCCACGATCACCTTTAGTCCCGGTTCGTGGCACGAACCGGGACTATAGGCTCACCTTTTGTCCCGATTTGTGTCACGAACCGGGACTAAAGATCCCCTATATGAACCCTTCGGCCAACCCGAGCACACTCCTCCCTGTTTTCCTCCTTCTTCCTCTCCTTTGTTCTTCCCCTTGCTTGAGCTCACCTCCATTTTTGCCAAAATTTGTCAAGATTTGGAGGCACCCCATCCATCCAAGTGTTCACAAAGGTTAGCAACTTTGTTCTTTCATCTCTCATTGCTAGATTAGCTCTTGCAATGCTCTATAAGTATAGTGATTTGTGGGTTTTAGTTTGGGAGTATTTATATGTGGTAGTTTATTTGATTTATATGCAATTTGAGCTCAAATTAACTTCTTACTTTGCATGTGTAGGTGTGGTTTACTTAGTGCCTTCCCGTCCCCGTCCTAACCACCGTCGATCGCCCGCACCGTCCCGTTGCCGGCACCACCTTGGTGAGCCTCTTGTTCTTATCCTTTTTATAAAAAAAAATCATGTTTGTAAGATTTAGATAGTTACTTGTATAGTTTTCTTACCCATATGGTTGTTTGTTATACATAGTGGCATGGTTTTGATATCCGTCCCCGTCGGCCCTCGTCCGGTTTATGATTCGGATGTGGTATATACTCTCTTTTATAACTATTTGTTGCATTTCGTGTTTATGACAATTATGCCCATCAAGTTGACATAGATATTTTTATCTAGGAGGTATGTGAACCGAAAATTGCAACCGACATAGATATTCTTGTCAAGAAGTTAAATTTAGTTGAAAAAGAAAATGAGTATTTGAAAGAAAAATTGAAAAAAGTTGAAGAAGAGAAGATGAAACTGGAGTTGTATGTTGCCGATGTCGTCGATGATCACAAGATCAAGATGGATGCAATGCGCTTGAAGATTAGAAAATTTAAAAAACATGCCATCGATAGTGAGGCTTGGTATCACTATGCTGTTGGATCAATTGTTACCTTAGTTGCGATCTTGATCGCATTTGTTGTTGCATTTAAATGCTTTAGCTAGAGAGTTTGTATGTTGTTTTATGAGAACAAGTGTGTATGAACTTTATGTATGAACTTGTATTAATTTGGTCTTTTCGGTGTTGTGTAATGAAGATGAGCCGGCAATGGATGTACGATGACCGATGCTCTCCCCATTTCATTAATGGCGTGCATACTTTTCTGGTTGCGGCTGAGGCAAACAAGCGGGCGGATGGTTTTATGTATTGTCCATGTGCTGGCTGTAAGAATGATCGAAATTACTCTAACTCAAGAACCATTCACGTCCACCTGTTTGAGTCCGGTTTCATGTCCGGCTATAACTGTTGGACCAAGCACGGAGAAAGAGGGGTCCTAATGGAAGAGAATGAAGAAGAAGAGGATGACGACAGCTATCCTGGCCATGGGTTCCATGAATACGATGGTACAACAATGGGGGAAGAAGCTGAGCCGGCAATGCAGGAAGGAGCTGAAGAAGAGGCATCAGATGAGCCCGCTGATGATCTTGGTCGGGCCATTGCCGATGCAAAGAGAAACTGCGCAAGTGAAAAGGAGAAGCTGAAGTTGCAGCGCATGTTAGAGGATCACAAGAAATTGTTGTACCCAAATTGCGAAGATGACAAGAAAAAGCTGGGTACCACACTGGAATTGCTGCAATGGAAGGCAGAGAATGGTGTATCTGACAAGGCATTTGAAAAGTTGCTGATAATGTTAAAGAAGAAGCTACCAAAGGACAACGAATTGCCCGACAGTACGTACGAAGCAAAGAAGGCTATCTGCCCTCTAGGATTAGAGGTGCAGAAGATACATGCATGCCCTAATGACTGCATCCTCTACCGCGGTGAGTACGAGGATTTGAATGCATGCCCGGTATGCTGTGCATTGCGCTATAAGATCGGCCACGATGACCCTGGTGATGTTGAGGGCGAGCGCCCCAGGAAGAAGATTCCTGCCAAGGTGATGTGGTATGCTCCTATAATACCACGGTTGAAACGTTTGTTCCAAAACAAAGAGCATGCCAAGTTGATGCGATGGCACAACGAAGACCGTAAGAAAGACGGGAAGTTGAGATTACCCGCTGACGGATTGCAGTGGAGAAAAATCGAGAGAAAGTGGAAGGACTTTGCAAAGGACGCAAGGAACGTATGGTTTGGTTTAAGTGCAAATGGCATTAATCCTTTTGGGGAGCAGAACAGCAATCATAGCACATGGCGTGTGACTCTATGTATCTATAACCTTCCTCCTTGGTTGTGCATGAAGCGGAAGTTCATTATGATGCCAGTGCTCATCCAAGGCCCCAAGCAACCCGGCAACGACATTGATGTGTACCTAAGGCCATTAGTTGAAGAACTTTTACAGCTGTGGAATGGAAAAGGTGTACGTGCGTGGGATGAGAAAGAACAGGAGGAATTTGACCTACATGCGTTGCTGTTTGTAACCATCAATGATTGGCCTGCTCTCAGTAACCTTTCAGGACAGACAAACAAGGGATACCACGCATGCACGCACTGTTTAGATGATACCGACAGTATATATTTGGATAAATGTAAGAAGAATGTGTACCTAGGGCATCGTCGATTTCTTCAGAGCAGGCATCCCGTAAGAAAGAAAGGCAAGCATTTCAAAGGTGAGGCAGATCACCGGAAGAAGCCTCGCCACCGTACTGGTGATGATATACTTGATATGGTCAAGGATTGAAAAGTAATCTTTGGAAAGGGTCCTGGCGGACAATCTGTTCCCAATGACGCTGATGGACGCGCACCCATGTGGAAGAAGAAATCTATATTTTGGGACCTACCCTATTGGAACGACCTAGAGGTCTGCTCTGCAATCGACGTGATGCACGTGACGAAGAATCTTTGCGTGAACCTGCTAGGCTTCTTGGGCGTGTATGGGAAGACAAAAGATATACCGGAGGCACGGGAGGACCAGCAACGTATGCACGGAGAAGACGGCATGGATCCAAAGCAGTTTCAGGGTCATGCCAGCTACGCTCTTACCAAAGAAGAGAAGGAAATCTTCTTCGAATGCCTGCTCAGTATGAAGGTCCCGTCTGGCTTCTCGTCGAATATAAAGGGAATAATAAATATGGCAGAGAAAAAGTTCCAGAACCTAAAGTCTCATGACTGCCACGTGATTATGACGCAACTGCTTCCGGTTGCATTGAGGGGGCTTCTACCGGAAAACGTTCGATTAGCCATTGTGAAGCTATGTGCATTCCTCAATGCAATCTCTCAGAAGGTAATCGATCCAGAAATCCTACCAATGTTAGAGAATGATTTGGTGCAATGTCTTGTCAGTTTCGAGTTGGTGTTCCCACAATCCTTCTTCAATATCATGACGCACGTCCTAGTTCACCTAGTCGAGGAGATTGACATTCTGGGTCCTGTATTTCTACACAATATGTTCCCCTTTGAGAGGTTCATGGGAGTCTTAAAGAAAATGTTCATAATCGTGCTAGGCCTGAAGGAAGCATCTCCAAGGGCCATGAAACAGAGGAGGTCATTGAGTTTTGTGTTGACTTTATTCCTGACATTAAGCCGATTGGTGTTCCTGAATCGCGGCATGAGGGCAGACTGGGTGGAAAAGGCACGCTAGGAAAGAATTCAGTAATATGCCAGGACGGGCATTATTTGGCGCAAGCACACTACACAGTTCTACAAAGTTCCGCCTTGGTGGCTCCGTATATCGAGCAACACAAGAATATTCTACGCTCCAAACACCCAGAGCAGTCTGACGACTGGATTACACATGAACAAACGGTGACTTTCGCCGGTTGGTTGCAGACACGTCTCATGCATGATGACACTGTTGCAGATGAGCTGTACTTGCTCTCCAAGTTACCATCTTCGACTATATTGACTTTCAAAGGGTACGAGATAAATGGGAATACATTTTACACGATCGCCCAAGATAAAAAGAGCGCCAACCAAAACAGTGGTGTCCGCTTTGATGCAGCAAACACCAATAGGCCAAAGGACACATATTATGGTTACATAGAGGAGATATGGGAACTTGACTATGGACTTGGTTTGAAGGTCCCTTTGTTTCGGTGCAAATGGGTCAATTTGACATGAGGCGGGGTAAAGGAAGACCCGCAGTACGGAATGACAACAGTGGATCTCAACAATCTTGGGTACGCAGACGAACCATTCGTCCTAGCCAATGATGTGGCGCATGTTTTCTATGTGAAGGACATGTCTACCAAGCCGAGAAAAAGAAAAGATAAGGAAGCGAATACATCATACGATGAGCCAAAGCGCCACATAGTTTTTTCAGGGAAAAGAAACATCGTGGGAGTGGAGGAGAAGACAGACATGTCAGAAGATTATGAAAAGTTTCATGAAATTGCTCCCTTCAGAGTGAATGTTGACCCGAGCATCAAGTTAAACGATGAAGATTGTCCATGGTTACGACGCAAAGGGACACACGCGAAGAAAATGTTTTATACCCAAAGATCCCACTCTAGGATGTGACCGGCTTCTGTAGTTAGTTTCCGGACTTATATATCTGGAAAGTCCCACTTCAGACAAACCGGAGGGAATCGTTGTAATAGTAGTGTACTTATGTGTTTTGGCATTTGAAACGCGTCGAAATATTATGTCCAGAGCCACGTCATCAATTTTCAACCCTTTCTGACTTCATTTGCTATTTTTCATGCATTTACAGATTTTTTTGAGCTAAATGACCCTGGAATTGAAAAGCACTAAAATGAACTCTGAAAAGGTAGAAAGTTGGCATGGTATCATCATTTCACCCACATAGCATGTGCTAAAAAGTTGAGAGGGTTACGGCAAAAACTGGATGCACTTCATGTACAAAATGGACAATATCTTTCGAAGTATCAGGGTTTCAGACGAAAACTCGTGTGTTACTAAGGCATTTCATTTTTTTAAACTTATTTCAACTCCAGACTTTTTGTGTCTTCAGTATGCACCATTCGAAGCCACGTCATCAATTTTCAACCCTTTCTGACTTCATTTGCTATTTTTCATGCATTTACTGATTTTTTTGAGCTAAATGACCCTGGAATTGAAAAGCACTACAAATGAACTCTGAAAAGGTTGAAAGTTGGCATGGTATCATCATTTCACCCACATAACATGTGCTAAAAAGTTGAGAGGGTTACGGCAAAAACTGGATGCACTTCGTGTACAAAATGGACAATCTCTTTCGAAGTATCAAGGTTTCAGACGAAAACTCATGTGTTACTAAGGCATTTCATTTTTTAAACTTATTTCAACTCCAGACTTTTTGTGTGTTCAGTATGCACCATTCGAAGCCACGCCATCAATTTTCAACCCTTTCTGATTTCATTTGCTATTTTTCATGCATTTACTGATTTTTTTGAGCTAAATGACCCTGGAATTGAAAAGCACTACAAATGAACTCTGAAATGGTTGAAAGTTGGCATGGTATCATCATTTCACCCACATAGTATGTGCTAAAAAGTTGAGAGGGTTACGGCAAAAACTGGATGCACTTCGTGTACAAAATGGACAATCTCTTTCGAAGTATCAGGGTTTCAGACGAAAACTCGTGTGTTACTAAGGCATTTCATTTTTTTAAACTTATTTCAACTCCAGACTTTTTGTGTGTTCAGTATGCACCATTTGAAGCCACGCCATCAATTTTCAACCCTTTCTGACTTCATTTGCTATTTTTCATGCATTTACTGATTTTTTTGAGCTAAATGACCCTGAAATTGAAAAGCACTACAAATGAACTCTGAAAAGGTTGAAAGTTGGCATGGTATCATCATTTCACCGACATAACATGTGCTAAAAAGTTGAGAGGGTTACGGCAAAAACTGGATGCACTTCGTGTACAAAATGGACAATCTCTTTCGAAGTATCAGTGTTTCAGACGAAAACTCGTGTGTTACTAAGGCATTTCATTTTTTTAAAATTATTTCAACTCCAGAATTTTTGTGTGTTCAGTATGCACCATTCGAAGCCACGCCTTCAATTTTCAACCCTTTCTGACTTCATTTGCTATTTTTCATGCATTTACTGATTTTTTTGAGCTAAATGACCCTGAAATTGAAAAGCACTACAAATGAACTCTGAAAAGGTTGAAAGTTGGTATGGTATCATCATTTCACCCACATAGCATGTGCTAAAAAGTTGAGAGGGTTACGGCAAAAACTGGATGCACTTCGTGTACAAAATGGACAATCTCTTTCGAAGTATAAGGGTTTCAGACGAAAACTCGTCTGTTACAAAGGCATTTCATTTTTTAAATAACCTAAGAATTACCAAATTGAATATAATGACAAGACACGCTATTTTTAAATAACCTAAGAATTACCAAAAAAAAGAATCATTGCAAAATCTATTTTTAAAGTAAAGTTATTCACAAATTAGTGATGTACACAAATTTCCAATAATTCGAATTTAAACTATTCAAATTTAAAAACTACTGCCACTAACAGAAAGTTTATAATTTTTTTGACCTAACGCAAAAAGATTCACTCATTAACTCTAAATAAAGCAAAAGAAAATTCAAAAACAAAAGAAAATAAATAAAACAGAAATTAAAAAAACTGAAAAGTAAAACAAAAGCCCGCCTACTGGGCCCCAACCGCAGGCTCACAAGGCCTAGTAGGCCGAACAGGGCAGCACAGGTTCGATAGGCCCACACAGGCCTGCTTAGAGAGGAGCCTGATTGAGCAGCCGCAGCGGGGCTTATAAACCAGTGCGGCTACCCTTCGCTGGGCGAGGTGGGACTAAACTTTCTGGACCGCGACTGTGGCAGCACGAGACCTTTAGTTGCTGTTGGTGGCTGCAACCGTGACTAAAGGTAACCTTTAGTCACGGTTGGTGCCACCAACCGCGACTAAAGTTCTGCGCTTCCCGCTGCTTCGCCTGGCGAAAAATACCTTTAGTCGCGGTTGGTGGCTCCAACCGCGACTAAAGGTGGCCTTTAGTCGCGGTTGGAGCCACCAACCGCGACTAAAGGCTCTCATATATATAGCGCCACTTACGAAAAATCCCCCATCCTCTCCATTTTCTCGACGCCAAACACAGACGACGCCGCCAGGCTGCTGCGCGCCGCCGCCTGCCCCGATCGACGCCGTCGCCGCCCCCGACGCCGGCCGACCGCGCCGCCGCCGACGCCGGCCGCCCGTGCCTCCTCGTCGACCCCTACTCCGGACGCGCCCTCCTCGCCGATCCCCGACGGCGCTGCCCGCGCCCGCTCCTCGCTGCGCCGCCTGCCCCGACGCCGTCGCTGCCCCCGACTCGCCTCGCCTCGCCGTCGCCCCGCTGTGAGCTCAGTTCCTCCCTCTCCCCCCTCTCCCTTGCCCCCTGCTGCCATGGCCGCCCCTCCGGCCCCGAGCCCCCCCCACACACACATGCATGAACACACACACACACACACACACATTTTCTATTTAGATGTTTTAGTTTTTTTTCACTAGTATATATGTATGTATGAATGCATGTTAGATGGATATAATTAGTGTTTAATTAGTATAGATTTTTTTTATATAATGTTGTTTTTCTGTTTTTTAATGGATGGATAGAAGTATGCTTAATTATTGTTTCTTTTTCTGTTTTTTAATTTTATATAATGTTGTATATCATAGTATAGAAAAAATTTGCATATAAAAAAGTTGCATAGGAAAAAGTTGACCATATATATATTTGTTAGAAGGACTATATATAAGTGGGAAAAGTTTCGGAATTTTTTGAGAAAGGAATATTATTAGGGTAGTTATAACCTAGGAATAGGACATTATAATTGAAAAGAAGATATTTTGCTCAAAATTTCCTAATAAAATGACATTGCATATATAGGAATTTTTTTTCATAAGAATTTCTTCTCGGAGTCAACGATGCCCGGCCCGCATCCTCGTCGTCGACTCGTTCGCGACGACGTCCTGCTTCAGAGGGGCAACGTTCGGGACTGGGCTCCGCCAGGCTGGAACTGGGAGGTGCTACCTTCAGGGGCGCGCAGCTTGGTGAGGAACCCGGCCCCGGGTCCCGTCGTCGACCCGGAGCTTCTTTGGTGGCGTTCGCGTGGGCCACTTTCGGTGCGGATGCAGCCGGCCCCGCCGGAGGTTGTACGTCGCCGTGTCAGGGAGGAGGACGAGCACGTCCGTCGCTACATGGATGTGTTGGACGTCAGGTTCTCCAATACCTGGCAGGTTCTTCAGTGATCTCACCCGAGCTATGATCCTGTGATGGTTCCTTCTCTTTGGGTGTCCACCGCCCGCGCCTCAGGAACCGTGAGTGAACTAGATTCTTCGATAATATTCGATCTGTATTAGCTAGTAATGTTATATATATGATAATATTCGAGATGTATTCGAGATTATATTCGATAATATTCGAGATGATTTATTCGAGATTATATTCGATGATGCATATTATATGAATTATTCGAGATGCATATTATGTACTATGATTCAGTTTTTCCTTATTGATTGCATGCATTCTAATTTGAATACTAAATTGTTTTATCTTTCTTCTAGATTAGTTAAATAAAATCTATGGACAATACCGGCAGAGAAGGAGAAGAGACTCTGTTCGACATCATACGCTCCCCGAGCCCAGAGCATGAACCTGAAGATGATGACGGCTCGCAATATCTGAACAATTCCGGTGAGGGTTGTATGATATTTGATGAAGACGAACGAATAGATGAAGGCGACGACAACGATGTTGACGAAGAAAATATACTTCAAATAACAAAGACCGGCGAGGTATATTTATTATATAAGCCATCCGGTGATCATTACATGTCTTAATTGATTTGTATGTATTAACGAATCGATCTTTCTTCTTTTAGGCCTCCAGATCAAGCAAATCTTCTACAAGCGACAGGGTAGTTCGAGGCCCGGCCAGAAAGTTGGAGCCTGGCGTAAAGTTCAACATCGATTCCATCAAAACATCAAATGGCGAACCGCTTGAACCTAGGAAAAATGCGACCAAGTTCAAGAATCAATGTGGAGTTATTGTCAGGGACCAAATCCCGATCTCCGTTCAAGAATGGAGAAAGCCAGCAAAGGGAGATCGAGCAGGAGTTACTTTTGTCGACGAAAGAGCAAAAGATGTGCTTTGGGATTCGCTCATGCGACATTTCACCCTACGAGATAATTTGACAGATGCAGATCTGAAGAAAGTCAGAAACTATGCTCTTAAAAAGATGGCGATCGCATTCAACACCTTCAAGAAAAATGCATGGACTAAGTACGTCAAATCAAAAAAGAAGACTCCAGAATTCAAGAGAGCACTAGTGAAGGCAAAAGATCACTGGGACGCTTTCGTGAAGTTCAAGGAATCGGAAGAAGCTAAGGAACGGTCGAGAAAAAACAATATTAATGCTGCGAAAAAGAAGTGGCACCATACTCTGGGGCCAGGTGGCCCTGCCTAAGTGGGATCAATCTGAGCAAGAGATGATTAGTGCAGGGGTCACTCCAGTTACATTGACATGGCCCTCCAGGTGCAGGACATGGGTTAATGCTTATGGGGGGAAGTTGGACCCAGAGACAGGGCTGGTTATGGTGAAGGCAAGTCTTAAAGAAGCGACAGACGAAATACTTATTGCAATAGAAGAAGCTCGAACGGGGGTGTTCACGCCAAACAGAGAGAACGACGAGCTTACGCGTGCCCTGAAGAATCCTGAACACCCAGGAAGAACACGAGGCAAATGCGTTGTTCCGTGGTTTGAGGGGTTTGCGGATTGGAACGACGACTACAGAAGCCGTGAGAAAGAAGAAGCAGGAGGAGCAGAAGAAGAAGGAGGAAGCACTCCGCCTTGAAGGCCTAGAATCAAAGCACCTGGAGTTGGAACGCGCTTTCAGGCGGTAGCAGGAGCAGATCGACTCACTCAGCCAGGAAAGGGCGTCTCAGTGGCAGCATGAGCAGATCGATCCAGCATTGGATAGCACCGTCCCATCTATGCCGAGAAGCAGCGTGGGTTCCGCCCCGGCCGATATCGATGATGCACTTCTAGCTAGCTACCCTGTGGATGATATCAAAGACATGACTAACTGTGAGCTACACATGAAAGTGAAGAACTTATCCATGAAGGTGGCGGACGGTTATGCTTTAGCAAATCCCCCTGAAGCAACCTTCCATTGCAATCCCATTCCAGCTGGCTATGCTCTTGTCGGGGTTGATGAAGTGATGTCAGGATATCACGAGTTACAACTTGACATTCTTGGAGGTGACGAGGAGAGAACACTCGGAGAGGCCATACATCGTATCATTCTATGGAAAAAGGATTGCATCGTCTTTCCAAGGCCACCGACTCCTCCTCCTCCAAGTCCGCAGCCGTGTCAGTCGACTTCTCCTCCTCCAAGTCCGGCACCGCGTCAGCCGACTCCTCCTCCAAGTCCGGCACGGCGTCAGCCAACTCCTCCTCCTCCAAGTCCGGCACCGCGTCAGCCGACTCCTCCTCCAAGTCCGGCACGACGTCAGCCGCCTCCTCTTCCTCCAAGTCCGGCACCGCGTCTGCCGTCTCGGCCGACTCAGCGTGCTCCGTCGCCTAAGCAACAGCGGAAGAGAGAGGCCGCAGCTACGACAGCTAGCGGTACAACAGGCAAGAAATTCAAATATGGTCCAAACCTCAAGCCTCTTCCGAAGTTGTCTTACCACCTGACTGAGGAGGAACTCAACACCGTAGTGAATGCCCAATTGAAGGCCCATTTTGGACCGAAACCGCCCCCGCCGCCAAAGGAGAAAGTACCTGAGCATGTCTCACAACACTTTATTGATATGTATCGACCGGCTGACAATCAGAAGGACTCCGACTATGTGCGGTCTATCAAGAAGTCATATTTTGCAAGGAAAAAAGGAGTCGAGCTCGAGCTCGAGCCAAGAGTTGGCAAAAAAAGCGGGAAAACTGTACCCTAGCTTGGAAAATAGGTAGTGCAATCAATCCCCCCGCTCATTGTACAAACACCTGTGAGTACCGCCGATCGGCTGGTAATAACCGATGATCATAAAAGGCAGGCTAAAGAGGCCGGTGTCACTGTTGAACAACTCCTAGGCCTTGAGGAAATCCCCGGGATTACAGAGGAGGAAGTAAAATACCAATATGTCCGCGGCAAACCTCTGGTCAAGCCTGACGATTTCAAGCTTCTACCAACGAGATTGTACAATTTGCATACGTGGTACATGCAAGAAACAGCAAATACCAATCAAGAGTCCCTCATGGTGAAAGTCAAGAAAAAGCATTACTTCCATAAAAAAGATTTTTGGATTCATTATTTAGAGTTGTTTCATTTATTCAATCAAGACGCACTCGACAAATCTATCGTCAGTTGCTATTGTCTGTAAGTGATTTATTTCTGTAATTTAAGTCTCTAGCTAGCTAGCTATGCTCTCGTTCATTACCTGTAATTATCCTCACTATATTCTTTTCTGTGGTATTATGCAGAATGAAGATGTATGAAATGAAAAAAGCTGGACGCTATGGCATTGGGTTCATTGACCCAAATACGGTTAATCAAACGATATGGGAAACTGAATATTCGAGAAAAGACACAGAGAGATTCCTTCTAGAGTTTTTGAAGCAACTAAACACCCAACCAGAAATACTACTTCCTTACAACTTCGGGTGAGTGTTGCTATATCTTGTACTACAAATTCTATTTTTTGCTTACTAGATGTTAATAAGTGTAGTTGATGAGTTATGCACATGCCCGCTTAATTATACAAAACGTGTGCGCATGCAGTTACCACTGGATCTTGTTAATCATTGAAGTTGACAAGGGAAAAGTTGAAGTACTAGACTCACTATATAAGAATCCATCCGAATACGCAACCGTGAGGGGGATGGTCGACAGGTAATTTCAATCATTGTCGCACTATGTCGGCCTCTTTACTTCATTTCCTGATATCAACTAGTTAATAACTCCTTTATTCATTTTCTTTGCCGGCGGGCAGGGCTTGGGCCAAGTTCGTCAAACTGGTCCCAGGCGACTGGGAACAAAAGCTGACATGGGTGCGACCCAAGGTAATTAAGTAGTACTAGCTAGCTACGTCCGTGCATCTCTTTAATTATAGTTTCAATACCATTATCATGCTTGATTAATTATTACCTGGTTGAATTTTATTCTCGTAAAGTGCATGAGGCAGGAGCAGGGGAATAGTTTATGCGCATACTACGTTTACGAGAACATTCGCATGATCACGTCTGAAAGGAGCAGAAATGAAAGAAATCTTTGGGTACGTTTGCCAGAACACTATCCATAATTTTTTTTATCATGATCTAGCTAATATATATACACACAACTAATATATTCATCTTGATCTCCTTCTTATAGTTGACGGAGATGCGGGGCCAGCTCCTACCAACGGCTCTCGTACGAGCAATTCAAGAGGAAATAGCTGGATTTCTGCTCGACCAGGTCATAGATCCCAAAGGAGAATACCATTACAAGATCAAGCAGTAATGCCTGCATATGTAATGATCCGCAAATTGTAGGAGAAATTGTATATACCAAATTGTATATATATATGTATGTGAATGATCGTCGTACGGGAAATTCGATGATATATATATATATATATATATATATATATATATATATATATATATATATATATATATATATATATATATATATATATATATATATATATATATATATATATATACGGTTCTACGAGAAATTCTATTTATATATATATGCACAACGTGTACAGTATGTAGTAGCGTAATATATGCTTGAAATGAAAAATAATTAAATGGAAAACACAAAATTAAAAGGAAAAATAAACCATAATTAATTCATAAACCCCTAAAGGATTAAAAGAAAAAATAAACCAAAATTAAAAGAATTAAATACTTTTAGTCCCGTTGGTGTTACCAACCGGGACTAAAGGTCACCCAGCCCATGGCGCCGGCAGGTGCCACGTGGTGGGCCTTTAGTGCCGGGCCGTGTTAAGCCGGGACTAAAGGGGGGGGGGGGCTTTAGTCCCCACCCTTTAGTGCCGGTTGGAGAACCGGCACTAAAGGCCCTTACGAACCAGCACAAAAGGTCTGTTTTCTACTAGTGTGTACTGATATGCATATGTGCGTTTCCAACGCAAAATCATTTGAATTCCCCACTTTTCCACAATAGATTTTTTTGATTTTATTATTAATAAAAATTAAAAATCATGTCATCTGTCTGACAATTCTTTTTTCCAAAGGACAATTTATTTTCATGTAATATAAATGGGTTCAATATTGCATCTTTTCTTTTGGACTAACAATATTGAATCTTGCCATACAGAATTAATGAAGTGCATGGATTCACAATTTATCACGAAGGGAAAATGAGTGCCCACATGTACACCTGATATAACAATTTGCATGAATATTTTAGGTAAATGTGATCTTAAAACCGACATGATCTTAAATATAACAGTAAACATGTGCTCGACATTTTTAGATAATAACACAAAACTCCATCATAATTTGTGGGGGCAAAGGAGAACAAATGATGCATCCACCAAATTTTCCATTTGCAAAACAATAGCCACCAATACACATGCAACCTTCATAAATATGGAACATTTGTTACATTTATGATAAACCCAAAGTTCATGAGGTGTTACACAACAAGAATATCACATACATAGTTGTACCACAATTGATGGTTTGGAAAAGGGTATGCATGCAAACCGTAAAATTACAAATGGGTGGAGCCGTTTAAATTTATCCTCTTTACCTATAGAAAATTAGAAAATATAAATTATTACACTAATCAAAATAGTGTCGCAAATGTCCCTATGTTTAAATACGGACACTAGCCCGTGCAGGTGCACGGGTTTGATGACTAGTAGAATAAACCAGCAATTAATGGTCCGACCATGCTTGCTCCATGATATGTGCCCAACTTTATTTCTTATAAGTGCACTTCTTTCTTTTTTATATAAAATAGGAAGTTATATACATAATTAAATACTTATGTATATCATCATCTTGAGTATAAAAGGTATGGTTACCTTTTGTCCCCATGGGAAAATACTCATGTACGGATATGGTTACATAGCAGAGTATATATGTAGCCATATTTTATGTAGCCGGGTATATACGTATCCGCGTATGTACATTATTTTATTAGTAGCTATCGGATATCAGTATTAGATAGTTAGAAAATAAATTATTGGGTATATACCTAACCACATATGTACATAATGTCATCAGTACGTATTCAATACCTACATTAGATATTACATATATGTTAGCAGGTATTATATACGTGTCTTAGATATTTAGGAAACAAAAATACGCGCATTAGATAACCATAGGAGTTCAAATAAAAATCAAACATTAATACTATTTATTGTATGACAAGTCTATCATGCCCAATAGTTAGGAAACAAAAATAAATCGTAAGTATGGAAAGTCTTGCATGAAGAATAGTTAGGAAACTAATCAAATATACCACGGTTTCCAAAACAGTCAAGGTGCCCAGGCACCTATGTGTCCCATATAATTAACCTATATATAACGACCGTTTGGGGCACCTAGATGCCCAGACTCCTTACCTAGATGCCGTTGGATCATACTTGATCTCGTAGTTAAGATGGGTATAGATTTTGCATGCATACATGCATTATTACTTTCCTATTTATTTGTATGGTGTTACTACTATGGAAAGTAATAAAGTTTGCCTAATTGATACGTGTCATTATTTGTCCCTTCATGATAGGAAATTGCAATTAATTATTGCCATGTATGACAGGTGCATAATAATTAATTAGAAAAATACCACACAACATTTTTAGCACATATACCAACACATACATATTTTCATTGGGTATAACACCAGCACGTATGTATTTTCATTGGGTATAACACCAACACACACATATTTTCATTAGGTATAATACCCATTAACTGGTATCACGGTCTAAAAATGTACACGTGGATATCTCGCGTACATGTACAGCTTATAAAATGTGTGACATTGATGGGTATATACAAAAAAAAATCACATCAAGGTATGTATATTTATGTTTATATTTTTGTTGGGTATAACATCAACACATATATATTCATTTGTATATTCGCATCGAGGTATGTACATTCATGTGTATATTTATGTGTATGTTCACATCAAGGTATGTATATTTGTGAGTATATTTTCATTGGGTATAACATCGACACATACTTATTAAAATGTATGATATTTTTGTGTATAATTTCATTGGATAAAACATTAAAGCATACAAATCTGCGTTAGGTATAATACTCACTAGACGGTATCACGTTCTAATAACATCGTACCTAAGTATAAGTTTTTAGACTATTTTTGTTATGGAAAACAATCATTAACTATTTAGAATACTAGTACATGCAAACAAAACATGGAAAGTTATTATTTATATGAATATGACTTGCCATAACGGGCCTAGGTGCCCCATATATATATATGTATACATATATATATATATATATATATATATATATATATATATATATATATGCATCATTAAGATGTTTAAATGTGTGTCTTACTTAAGGAACCACGATTTCACAAAGTTGATTGCTTAGATCATTAATTTGAGAGCAAATCATCTCGGGGATGGGATAGAATCCATTAGAATGGATAATGCTATGGAATTTAGTTCGTGAGCATTTGATGATTACTGCCTAGATTGAGGTATAGTTGTGGAGCATATTGGTACTTTATATATACACTAGTAGAAAACAGGGCATCAGTCCCGGTTCCAGAGGGCCTTTAGTCCCGGTTCTGGAACCGGAACTAAACAATCGGGACAAAAGGCCCCAACTTTTAGTCCCAGTTGGGTTACGAACCAGCACTAAAGGAGCTCCACGTGGCCGCTGTGGGCGCCCAGGCAGGAGGACCTCTAGTCCCGGTTGGTAACACCAACCGGGACTAGAAGGCAGCCACGCGTCAGCACCTGCCAGGCGCTGGGTTTTTTTTTTGAAAGGAGGGGTTTAGGGGTTTTGGAGGGTTTAGGGGCTTCACATTGTGTTTCCCCTTTGCTTTTTGTGTTTACCATTCAATTCTTTTACATTTAGGGTTTTCATTTTCATTTTATGCTTTTCATTCAACTCGACGCTACCTACTACATATAGCAATGAAGGAACCATTACACAACATCGTCATGATCAATATATAGAGAGAAGTGACCTCTCTTTCTCCATGCTTGGTCGAACAACAATTTTTTGTCTATCTATTCGACGCTACTACATATAGTACACGTTCATGCATATATACAATATAACATCTCTTACGATCCCTAATATCTAATTACCAAAATCGCATTGGAAATCCCGATGGTATTCTCCGTCTGTAGGTATGACATGCTCAACAAAGAATCCCGCCAATTCGTCTTGAATTGCTCGTATGCGATCAGTTGGTAGGAGTTCGTCCGGCTTCCGCCGGATCTAATTTAAAGAAGGGGGTCAATATATATATATATATATATATATATATATATATATATATATATGAATGAAACTCAACACAATTGATGGTTATATATACATGAATGAAACTCAACACAATTGATGGTAATAAAATAAAAATGAGAATATTATTTACGTACTTCAAATTTTTCTGAAGATGTGCCCCGCTTAGAGGTCGAGTGGCGAATGAACTCGCAAACGTAATATCCACATAAATTATTCCCGGGTGCCTGCCACAAGCACTTTACGAGAATAAAGTTCAATCAAGCATGATAATGGTATTGAAACCGGAATCAATGAGAGATGCGCGGAACTAGCTAGTAGTACTTACTTTGGGGTGTGAAAATCTCAGCTCCTTTTTCCATTCACCCCTAACCTGGTTGGGGAACTTTTTCCAAACCCTGCCCGTCAAAGAAAATGATTACTTGATATCAGGAAATGGACGAAAATTTCTGATATGGTGCGGTAATGATTGAACTTACTTCTGGAGCATTTGACTCATGTCCGCCCACTCCATAGGCTCTTTACGTCTCGAGTCCATGAAAATTACTCGTCTCTCGTCAAGCTGAATGGCTAGCAGAATAAAGTGGAACCTGCGCACGCATAACTCATCAATTACACTTAACCTCGAGTAAGCGAAACAGAATGTGCACAAGACAGTAACACTCACTGGAAGTTGTAAGGAAATAGTATTTCCCTTCTATTTTGTTGTCCAAGTAATGCCTTTAGCAAGTTTTTCTCTGTATCATCGGGGCTTTTTTATACCATATATTCATTTACGGTATTTGGGTTAATGAACCCAAAGTCATAGATTTGTCGTTTTTTGCATTCGAGGATCTTCAATCTGCATAGTATAGTGTGAGGATAATTATACATGCAATGAACAAGCTGAGCTAGAGACTTAATTACAGAAAAAATACTTACAGACAATAGCAACCGACTATAGTTTTGTCGAGGGCGTCTTGATTGTATAACTGAAAAAATTCTTCAAATTCAATGTACAACGCCTGGACTCCATTGAAGTAGTGCTCATCTTTAATTCCTACAAAGATACTGTCGGTCCCGTCCTTGCAGGCTTTCACATACCATTCATGCAATTTTCCCATCATCGTTGGTAGAAGCAGGAGCTGCTCACGTCTGACGAGAGGCTTCCCGTGCTCGTATCTTAAGGCTGCTACTACCTCAGCCTTTTCGAAATGTACCTCATCACCTAAGTAATCACCAAGAGTGTAACCAGGATGAGCGGCGGCTACCCCCGCTGGATCATTAGCAATATTGGCAAACACCTTGAGCGGGGGGCACGATTGTTTTTCCTGTTCGCCGAGCTGGGGAATTGTTTTCCCACTTCTTGCAGCATTGCTACTTCCTGACCGGGTCACTTCATTAAATGTCTTTACAATACAGCGGTCATAGTGTGATAGCGGCTGAGGCGATGGTTGTCACTTAAGGGCATCCAGACAGCGCTTCGCTTTTACCGGATCTATTTTCTCCTTTGGATCTGGATGTTTCGGTGCAAGCTGGTGTTTCACATCGGCAGCCACGATCTTGTTGGTTTCCTCCTCAATCATGTCATATGGTAACTTGGCAGGAGCCTTCTTGACGCTTGGACCTACTCTGGATTTCTTTGTAGTTGTACTGCTAGCTGTCGGAGCGGCGGCGGTTCTCTTCCGCTGTTCCTGACGCGGCGGAGGAGGCAGAGTCCACCGACGCGGCGGAGACATCTGAGGCGGCAGAGGATTCTGCTGAGGGGCCTCCTCCGGCGGAGTCCGCTGACGCGGCGGAAACAACTGAGGCAGCGGAGATAGAGCTGGACTGTGAGGAGTCTGCTGAGGGGCCTCCTTCGGCTGAGTTTGCTGACGCGGCGTCCATTGTGGAAGCACGATGTTTTCCTTTCTCCATAGAATGGTAGTCTTTACGGCATTTACCAGACGAGTCTCCCCTTCACCTGTAGGGTACTCAAGGTCCAGCCCCTCGAATCCGTTGGTAACTTCATCCACCCCGACAACAGCAAAGCCATCTGGAATCGGATTGCAATGGAAAGTTCCATCAGGTCTAGGAAGTAAGACATAGCTGACTGCCACCTTCAAGGTTAGGTTCATGCATTTAACCATTAGCTCACAATGTTCCCTCTCCGTGATATCATCCACGGGGTAGCGAGGAGTCGTGATATCAGACCGAACGAGCTCCGTGGAAGCCACACTGCTTTTCCGCTGAGATGGTGGGGTAGCTTCGTGGGCAGTATCGAATGAAGGATCTTCGTGCTGCTGAGATGGTGGGCCGATAGCTCGCGGACTAGTAAGTGTCTCTAGTTTCTTCTCCTGCAATGCTAATCTTTCTTCTAGCTTCTGCAGCCGGCCTGCTTCCTCTTTCTTCTTTCTCCGTTGGCTTCTATAACCAGTGTTGTCGGGAAACCAATGCACCCGCAGAACGGAGCCTGATGTGCCTCGTGTTCATCCAGGGTGTTCAGGATTCCCAAGGGCGCGTGACACCTCGTCCTTCTCTCTGTCGGGATGAAACCTCCCTTCCTGCACGACCTTGATTTCTTCCCGAATATGTTCCAGGGGTGTTTGAAGTTGAGCTTTCGTGTAAACACACTTCCCTGTTTCTGGGTGCAAAGTTTCCCCATCCCCGACGAACCAAGTCCTTGCCCGTTCAGGTCAGTTCCATGTCTCTGGTTCGATATCTTTAGCAAGCAGGTCGTTCTCAGCTTTGTCCCACGTAGGCCGGGCCACCTTGTAGCCACCTGACCCCGTAACATGGTGATACTTCTTCTTTGCAGCATTTAGCTTATTTATCTTCGACCTTTTCTTAGCTTTCTCCGATTTCTTGTATGCCCCAAATGCGGGCCAGTGATCTTTTATCTTCGCATATTGAGCAGCAGCGAAATCTGGAGTCTTGTCTTTCTCGACAAACTGTGTGTTCAAAATTTTCTTCCAGTTCTTGAATTGTTCTGCCAACTTCTTAAGAGCCCACACCTTGACTTTTTGTTGTATGACTGGGTTATTTGGATCCTCCTCTGGCGGTAGGCTGAAATTTGTCATGAGCGAGTTCCAAAGCTCATCTTTGCATCTATCGTCGACATAAGAATCTCCATTTTCCTTCATCTTATTCCATTCTTGGATGCTGATCGGGACGCTGTCCCTAACAACAACTCCTCACTGATATATAAATCGTTCCTGGGTCCGCTTGGGAAGAGTCGATTTGCCATCTGGTCCGACTTCTTCGATCGTGAACCTTTCATTCTCGTCCAACCTTTTCTTCGTGCCTCGTCTCCTTATAGAAGATTGGCTCGATCCGGAGGGCTAAAAGAAGAAAGAAGCATTAATATATGTACATACAAAACAAATGCATCTAGTTAGCAGAGGCTTAATTAATATATATACCTCGCCGGACTTTGCAACAGTTAAGGCTCCAACACCGCCGGAGCCGTCATCTTGTCCCTCCATTCGATCACCGGAGCCGTCATCCTCTCTTCTCTCACCATCGAAGTCGTTGAGATACGACAAGGTGATATCATCACCTCCGTCGCGGATCATATCCCCCAAAATCTCTTCTTGTTCTATGTCTCTGTCATGTGGATCCATAGTTTCTGCAAATATTACAACATGGCAATATACAACCATGAGAGATAAGCTATTTTTCAGACTTAATGAAATCTGGGAATGCAAAACAGTAACATTATGATGACAACTTGAGAGCAAGATTGGGGCCTCCTCCGGCGATCGTCGAGTCCTCCTCCCCCCTCATGTCAAAGTTATACTGAAGTTATCGGGGTTATGTTTTAACGACCCCCCCTCATGTTGAAGTTATACTTTGCAGACAGCGCGCATCTCTCATGCCTGTCCGACATGCAAATCATGTTTTCATATGCCTCAAAATCAAATAGAAATCTCCTCTCACAACTCTCCGCGGTGCCCAACAATCTGAAATCATTCACTAATATTAATGTTGGACTCGACTAAATATGCACTCCAAACTGCAATCAACTATATAAGACCGCGGTGATCAAACACATACATGTTACAAAAATTTCCATGTTCACAAAAATATACAAGCACGAGGGAAATTGAACGACGGTGGCTCACAAAGCAGGGGCGGCGTTTCACCGAAGTTACACCAAAGTTATCGGTGTTATGTTTATACAACAAATGGACACCTTTTGTCGAACAACGGAGTGACGATCAGGGACCAACAGCTCCAACGTCGACGATCACTCCACGGAGATGCAACACCACAAATCCTGTAATTCCACCAAGTGAAAAAAAATTAGGTCACCACAATTTTGTTCTTCAATTTGTTTTAGCAAGATCATCATGATGAAGTAACCACTCATCATACTCTAAAATAATTGGAGGCTTCAAATTCAATAAGTTCGTTTCATAATTGATCACCTGAAGGTATTAGTTATCAGTGAAGACACCCGCTAAGTGAAGGCCCATAATTCAGACAAACTATACTATAGCCGCTATCCATAGTCGGTACATATAGACGATATCTATATAGACGATATCTACATATATAGGGGCATCACAATCATGTGCTTTGATGAATTCTCTGTGGGTGCCATCTCCACCATGGAATGTGGCCATTATTTCTGCAATGACTGTGAGTTTCCCCCCTTCACAGTGTGGATCTTGTTATCTTCACAGCTTAACCTATTAAGAACTCTTTTGCTAGCATTCTGCAATTTATTAAGTTTCATGTTGTGCATAATCAATCCTAAAAATGTACAAAAAAGAGTTGTGTGTAACCGTCCAGGTGCACATTTTATAAATCCTACATAGTTCCACACAAATTTCTAAGATAGGATAAACTGTATTTTGCAACCCCTCATCCATTTGAAAGTGCACATTACACCTAATACCAGACATACCTAACCTCATCAAGTATCAAAACAGGGTAGAATACCTCCCGGGCAATTCCTAAGAAAATTGAAATACACGATATCTATTGAGACACTATATAGTTTGTCCATATAGATGATATCTATATCATCAAAATCTACATAGAGAATTCATCAAAGCATAGAAATAATGTAAACCTCAGAAGGGTGATGCCCCTCTCTCGGACCTTGATGGTGGCGACAGTGGACCTTGGCAGCGGTATTACGACGGTGACCTAGAGTTGTTTCCTCGACAGTGGACGTCGAGGGCGCAGACGTCAAGGGCACGGAGGGCGCGGGCGCTGCGGGTCGCCGGCGAAAATGGGCAGCCTGATGGCGTCGCGATGGAGAGGGCGCCGGCGGCTCTGCTCCTCTGTTTCTTGGCGAAAATGGTGGTCGATTGGGAAGGGGAGAAGGCAGCAGTCATATATGCCAGGGACCTTTAGTCCCGGTTGGTGGCTCCAACCGGGACTAAATACCCTTTAGTCCCGGTTGGTGGCTCCAACCGGGGCTAAAGGTTGGTTTTGCGCGCGAACTTTCGCCCACAGCCGAAAAGCCTTTAGTCCCGGTTAGAGCCACCATCCGGGACTAAAGGATATTTAGTCCCAGTTGGTGGCTCCAACTGGGACTAAAGGGTTGGGTGCGCGCGCGAAGCTGACGCGGGTGGGAGTTTAGTCCCACCTCGCTAGTTAAGGAGCACAACGACCAGCTTATACGCCCCTCTCTGAGGGAGGCAGCACGAGCCTCTCTCAAACCGAACACGTGCCTACTATGTTGCTATTACTCTGGCCTTGTTGGGCCCACTAGCAGATGCTCTACGGGCCTGCATCCTGGCCTGCTGGGCTTCTAGTCGTATGCAGGCCATGCAGCACTGCCCAGTAGGCGGGCATTTTTTTATTTCTTTCCTTTTTTTGATATGCACATTTTTTCTGTTTTCATTTTGGATTTTGAAAAGAGTTTGAATATGAATAACTTCTGCACACTTTTATATAGTTTCCTGTTATTGTTTGCTTGATTTGGACAGCTACAACTGAAAATTTTAGTTGCATAAATTTTATATAGTTTTAAGTTAATATTATTTTGATCATAACTAGAGTTTTATAAAAGCTTTTTAGTTGATTCTTTTTGCTATTGAAGAATATTATAGTTTTGATTTAGTTGATCATAACTAAAATTGTAGCATGTCACAAATATCATATTTGATGATCTTGCCAAGTCTCATGGCTTGGAGAACAAGATAACATCATCAAATTCCCTCGAAACCATCTCTGTCCATTTTCTAATTTGAGCAACTTAACATTGCTAAACATGTCCAAATGAGCTCAAACTTGGTACACCTGCTAAAATGGTCTAAATATTTGCATTGATTAACTCCTCTGTATAATTAAAATACTAAAAGGATAGGAATAATTGAATTTTCATAACTTAATAAATAATTATTTCTAAAATCATGTTTCAAATGCCAAAGTGCCCTAGCTAGCTCTTACAAAGATTCCCTCCAGTTTGTCCGAAGTGGCACTTTCCGGCTATAAGTCCGGAAACTCACACTAGAGAGAAAGTGATGGCGGTGAAGCCGGTCACATCCCAGAGTGGGATCTTTTGGGGTATAAAACTATTTCGACGCGTGTGTCCCTTGCTTATTTCGCCGTAACCATGGATAATCTTCATCATTTAACATGATGCTTGGGCCAGTCTTCACTCTGAAGGGAGGAATTTCATGAAACTTTTCATAATCTTCTGACATGTCTGTCTTGTCCTCCACTCCCACAATGTTTCTTTTCCCTGAAAGAATTATGTGGCGCTTTGGGTCATCGTATGATGTATTCGCTTCCTTATATTTTCTTTTTTTGGTTTGGTAGACATGTCCTTCACATAGAAAACCTTCGCCACATCATTGGCTAGGACGAATGGTTCGTCTGTGTAACCATAATATGTGTCCTTTGCGCCGTAACCATAATATGGTTTGGTAGACATGTCCTTCACATAGAAAACCGGCGCCACACCATAGTCAAGTTCCCATATCTCCTCTATGTAACCATTATATGTGTCCTTTGCCCTATTGGTGTTTGCTGCATCAAAGCGGACACCACTGTTTTGGTTGGTTCTCTTTTTATCTTGGACGATCGTGTAAAATGTATTCCCATTTATCTCGTACCCTTGGAAAGTCAACACAGTCAAAGATGGTGTCCTGGCCAAGAAGTACAGCTCATCTCCAATAGTGGTGTTACCCATGAGATGTAATTGCAACCAACC
Source organism: Elymus sibiricus (assembly GCA_039707655.1). Classification (NCBI taxonomy): domain Eukaryota; kingdom Viridiplantae; phylum Streptophyta; class Magnoliopsida; order Poales; family Poaceae; genus Elymus; species Elymus sibiricus. The sequence goes on along the minus strand of CM077665.1, from coordinate 38,603,778 downwards.
GCCGAAACTCCCCATGTGTTCACGTGTAATCCAGTCGTCAGACTGCTCCGGGTGTTTGTAGCGTAGAATATTCTTGTGTTCATTGATACATGGGTCCACCAAGGTAGAATTTTATATAACTATGTAGTGTGCTTGCGCCCAAGAATGCCCGTCCCTACATATTATTGACTTCGGTCCTAGCGTGCCTTTTCCCCCAGTCTCCCCTCGTGCCGCGATTCAGGAACACCAATCGACTTAAGGTCAGGAATAAAGTCAACACAAAACTCAATAACCTCCTCTGTTTCATGGCCATATGCTTCCTTCTGGCCTAGCACAGTTACGGACATATTTCTTTAAGACTCCCATGAACCTCTCAAAGGGGAACATATTATGTAGAAATACAGGACCCAGAATGGCAATCTCGTCGACTAGGTGGACTAGGACTTGCGTCATAATATTGAAGAAGGATGGTGGGAACACCAACTCGAAACTGACAAGACATTGGACCAAATCATTCTGTAACCATGGTAGGTTTTCTGGATCGATTACCTTCTGAGAAATTGCATTGAGGAATGCACATAGCTTCACAATGGCTAATCAAACATTTTCTGGTAGAAGCCCCCTCAATGCAACCGTAAGCAGTTGCGTCATAATCACGTGGCAGTCATGAGACTTTAGGTTCTGAAATTTTTTCTCTGCCATATTTATTATTCCCTTTATATTCGACGAGAAGCCAAACGGGACCTTGATATCGAGCAGGCTTTCAAAAAAGATTTCCTTCTCTTCTTTGGTAAGAGCGTAGCTGGCAGGACCTTGATACTGCTTTGGATGCATGCCGTCTTTTTCGTGCAAACGTTGCTGGTCCTCCCGTGCCTCCGATGTATCTTTTGTCTTCCCATACACGCCCAAGAAGCCTAGCAGGTTCACGCAAAGGTTCTTCGTCACGTGCATCACGTCGATTGCAGAGTGGACCTCTAGGACTTTTTAATATTCTAGCTCCCAAAATATAGATTTCTTCTTCCACATGGGGGCGAGTCCGTCATCGTCATTCGGAAAAGATTGTCCGCCAAGACCCTTTCCAAAGATTATTTGTAAATCCTTGACCATATCAAGTATATCATCACCAGTACGGAGTACATGATTCTTTCGGTGATCTGCCTCACCTTTGAAATGCTTGCCTTTCTTTCTTAAGGCATGATTGGTCGGAAGAAATCGACGATGTCCCACGTACACATTCTTCTTGCATTTTTCCAAATATATACTTTCAGTCTCATCTAAACAGTGCATGCATGCGTGGTATCCCTTGTTTGTCTGTCCTGAAAGGTTACTAAGAGCAAGCCAATCATTGATGGTTACAAACAGCAACGCTCGTAGGTCAAATTCCTCCTATTTTGCTCATCCCACACACGTACACCTTTTTTATTCCATAGCTGTAAAAGTTCATCAACTAATGGCCTTAGGTACACATCAATGTCGTTGCCAGGTTGCTTAGGGCCTTGGATGAGCACTGGCATCATAATGAACTTCCGCTTCATGCACAACCAAGGAGGAAGGTTATAGATACATAGAGTCACTGGCCAGGTGCTATGATTTATTCTCTGCTCCCCAAAAGGATTAATGCCATCTGCACTTAAACCAAACCATAAGTTCCTTGCATCACCTGCAAAGTCCGGCCACTTTCTCTTGATTTTTCTCCATTGCGACCCATCAGTGGGCACTCTCAACTTCCCGTCTTTCTTACAGTCTTCTTTGTGCCATCGCAACAACTTGGAATGCTCTTTGTTTCTGAACAGACATTTCAACCGTGGTATTATAGGAGCATACCACATCACCTTGGCAGGAACCTGCTTCCTTGGGCGCTCGCCCTCAACATCACCAGGGTTCATCTCGTCTGATCTTATATTGCAATGCACTGCATACTGAGCATGCATTCAAATTCTCTTACTCCTCACCGCGGTAGAGGATGCAGTCATTAGGGCATGCATGTATCTTCTCCACCTCTAATCTTAGAGGGCAGAGAACCTTCTTTGCTTCGTACGTACTGTCAGGCAATTCGTTATGCTTTGGAAGCTTCTTCTTCATTATTTTCAATATCTTTTCAAATCCCTTGTTAGATAAACCATTCTCTGCCTTCCATTGCAGCAATTCCAGTGTGGTACCGAGCTTTGTGTTGCCTGATACATCCATTTTGCATCTTGATTTCCTACTGTTATTTATTATGTTTTGTTGAATAATAATGCTTCAGGGAGTGATTCTAATGCCTTTTCTCTCATAATATGCATGGTTTACACAAAGAGGGAGAATACCGGCAGCTGGAATTCTGGACATGAAAAAGCACATCAGAGATACCTATTCTGCACATCTCCAATGGAGCTGAAACTTTACGGGGATTATTTTTGTAATTAATAAAAATACTAGAGCAAAGAACTACCGCAGGGGGCCACCTTGATGGGCACAAGACACCAGGGCTCGCCAGGTCCCCCCCGGCACACCCTCGTGGGTTGTGCCCTCCTCGGCCCACCTTTGGTGCCCATCTTCGGGTATAGAAGGTATTTTGACCTAGAGAAAAATAGGAGAGGATTTTCGGGACGGAACGCTGCTGTCTCGAGGCGAAACTTGGGCAGGAGCACTTTTGCCCTCCGGCGGAGCGATTCCGCCGGGGGAACTTTTCTCTCGGAGGGGGAAATCGAAGCCATCGTCATCACCAACACCCCTCTCATCGTTGGGAGGCCAATCTTCATCAACATCTTCAACAACACCATCTCCTCTCAAACCCTAGTTCATCTCTTGTGTTCAATCTTTGTACAGGAACCTCAGATTAGTACATGTGGGTGACTAGTAGTGTTGATTACATCTTGTAGTTGATTACTATATGGTTTATTTGGTGGAAGATTATATGTTCAGATCCATTATGCTATTCAATACCCCTCTGATCTTGAGCATGATTATTATTTGTGAATTGTTAACTTTGTTCTTGAGGTCACGGGAGAAGTCATGTTGCAAGTAATCATGTGAATTTGATATGTGTTCAATATTTTGATGATATGTATGTTGTGATTCCCTTAGTGGTGTCATGTGAACGTGGACTACATGAAACTTCACCATCCTTGGGCCTAAAGGAATGCATTGTGGAGTAGTTATTAGATGATGGGTTGCTAGAGCGACAGAAGCTTAAACCCTAGTTTATGCACTACTTCGTAAAGGGTTGATTTGGATCCAAACGTTTAATGCTATGGTTACATTTTATCTTAATACTTTTCTCGTAGTTGCAGATGTTTGCGAGGGGGTTAATCATAAGTGGGAGGTTGTTCAAGTAAGAACAGCACCCAAGCACCAGTTCACACACATATCAAATTATCAAAGTAGCGAACAGGAATCAAACTAACATGATAAAAGTTACTAGACAAAATTCCCGTGTACCCTCAAGAACACTTTGCCTATTACTAGAGACTGTTCTAGCCTGTCCTTTGCCACAAAAGGATTGGGCTACCTTGATGCACCTTATTTACCATTACCGTTACTTTCTCGTTACCAATTATCTTGCTATGAAACTATCTGTTATCTACAATTTCACTGCTTGCAGTAATTACCTGGCTGAAAACCGCTTATCATTTCCTTCTGCTCCTCCTTGGGTTCGACACACTTACTTAGCAAAAGGACTATGATTGATCCCCTATACTTGTGGGTCATCAAGACTCTTTTCTGGCGCCGTTGCTGGGGAGTGAAGCGCTCTTGCTAAGTGGAAATCGGTAAAGAAAAACTTATACTACGTGCTGAAATTTATCGTTACTTGTTACTATGGAAAACAATCCTTTGAGGGGTTTGTTCGGGGAATCTTAACCTCGACTGGAACCACAATTAGTTGATCCTCAACCTACTGCACCTACTGAAAATAGTTATGAAATTCCTTCGGGTATGGTAGAACAACTGCTTGCTAAACCTGATGGAGGAGATGGAACTGAACATCCTGATATGCACCTCTTATATGTGAACGAAATTTGTGGATTATTTAAGCTTGCAGGTCTACCCGGAGATGTAGCTAAGAAGAAGGTTTTCCCTTTATCTTTGAAGGGAAAAGCATTGACATTGTATAGGCTATGTGATGATCTTGGATCATGGAACTCGAATCGATTGCAATTGGAGTTCCATCAAAAGTTTTATCCCATGCATCTAGTTCATCATGATCGGAATAATAAATATAATTTTTGGCCTCGTGAAAGAGAAAACATTTCTCCAGCTTGGGGGAGGCTTAAGTCAATGTTATATTCATGCCCCAATAATTACATCCCAAGAGAAGTTATTATTCAGAATTTTTATGCTCAGCTTTCTCATAATGATCAATCCATGCTCGATACTTCTTGTACTGGTTCAAGAAGACTATTGAATTCTGGTGGGATCTCTTAGAAAGAATTAAACGCAACTCTAAAGATTGGGAACTCAACGAAGGTAATGAGACAGGTATAAAGCTTGAGTTTGATTGTGTTAAATCTTTTATGAATACTGATGCTTTCACAAGTTTAGCACTAAATATGGACTTGACTCTGAGATAGTAGCCTCTTTCTGTGAAACTTTTGCTACTCACATTGATCTCTCTAAGGAGAAGTGGTTTAAATATCACCCCCCTATTAAATAAGAAATTAAATAATCGATAAAATCTAAAGATGAAACCATCATTTACAATGTTGATCCAGTTGTGCCTACCGCTTACATTGAAAACCACCTTTCCCTGTTAGGATAAAGGAACATGCTAAGGTATCAACTGTGGTTCGCAAGAGTATTATTAGAGCACATAAACCCCCTGAGCAAATGAAAGTAGAACCTAGTGTTGCTATGGTTAAAGAACTCTTGGTAGAAAATATTGATGGGAACGCTATGTACTTCTTTGATGAAACTGCTAGAATTGCTAAACCCGATGAAAAAGATAAACATAGACCCATAGAGGGCATGCCTGTTGTCGTAGTCAAAACAGGAGATCATTCCTATCATGGTTTATGTGACTTGGGTGCTAGTGTGAGTGCCATCCCTTTTACTTTATACCAAGAAATTATGAATGAAATAGCACATGCTGAAATAGAAGACATTGATGTTACTATTAAACTTGCCAATAGAGACACCATCACACCACTTGGGATTGTTAGAGATGTTGATGTCTTGTGTGGGAAAGTGAAATACCCAGATGATTTTCTAGTTCTTGGATCCCCACAAGATGACTTTTGTCCCATTATCTTTGGTAGACCTTTCTTGAGCACAGTTAATGCTAAGATAGATTGTGAAAAACAAACTGTCGGTGTTAGTTTTGGTGGTGTGTCTCATGAGTTTAACTTTTCCAAGTTTAGTAGAAAACCCCGTGATAGACCATTATCTAATAAGGATGAAATAATTGGTATTGCTTCCATTGACGTGCCTCCTACCGATCCATTAGAACAATATATGCTTGACCATGAAATTGATATGCACTTGCGTGAAAGAAATGAAATAGATAAAATTTTCTTTGAACAACAACCTCTCCTGAAACATAATTTGCCTATCAAAACTCTTGGAGGTCCACCTCCACCGAAAGGTGATCCTGTGTTTGAATTAAAGCAATTGCCTGATACTTTGAACTATGCTTATCTTGATGAGAAAAAGATATATCCTGTTATTATTAGTGCTAACCTTTCAGAACATGAAGAAGAAAGATTATTAAAAGTTGTAAGGAAGCATCGGGCTGCTATTGGATATACTCTTGATGATCTTAAGGGTATTAGTCCCACTCTATGTCAGCACAAGATTAATATGGAACCTGATGCTAAACCAGTTGTTGATCACCAACGGCGATTGAATCCTAAGATGAAAGAAGTGGTAAGAACTGAAATATTAAAGCTTCTGGAAGCAAGTATAATCTATCCCATTGCTGATAGTTGATGGGTAAGTTCAATTCATTGTGTCCCTAAGAAGGGAGGTAGGTATTACCGTTGTAACTAATGATAAGAATGAACTCATTCCATAAATAATTGTCACTGGCTAGAGAATGGTAATTGACTTTAGAAAATTAAATAAAGCTACTAGAAAGGATCATTACCCTCTACCTTTCATTGATCAAATGCTAGAAAGATTATCTAAGCACACACACTTTCATTTTCTGGACGGATATTCTGGTTTCTCTCAAATACCTGTGTCACAATCTGATCAAGAGAAAACCACCTTTACTTGTCATTTTGGAACCTATGCTTATAGACGTATGCCTTTTGGTTTATGCAATGCACCTGCTACCTTTCAAACATGTATGACTGCTATATTCTCTGACTTTTGTGAAAAGATATTGGAGGTTTTCATGGATGATTTTTCCGTTTATGGGACTTCTTTTGATGATTGCTTAAGCAACCTTGATCGAGTTTTGCAGAGATGTGAACAGACTAATCTTGTATTGAATTGGGAGAAGTGCCACTTTATGGTTAATGAAGGTATTGTCTTGGGGCATAAAATATCTGAACGAGGTATTGAGGTGGTTAAAGCTAAAGTTGATGTAATTGAGAAAATGTTGTGTCCTAAAGATATTAAAGGTATTCGAAGTTTCCTTGGTCATGCTGGTTTCTATAGGAGGTTCATTAAAGACTTCTCTAAAATTTCTAGGCCTCTTACTAATCTTTTGCAAAAGGATATTCCTTTTTATTTTTGATGATGATTGTGTGGAAGCCTTTAAAACAATCATGAAAGCCTTAACCTCTGCACCTATCGTTCAACCACCTGATTGGAACTTGCCTTTTGAAATTATGTGTGATGCTAGTGATTATGCTGTTGGTGCTGTTCTAGGACAAAGAGTCGATAAGAAATTGAATGTTATCCACTATGCTAGTAAAACTCTAGACAGTGACCAACGAAATTATGCTACTACTAAAATAGAATTTTTAGCAATTGTGTTTGCTTGTGATAAATTTAGATCCTGCATTGTTGATTCCAAGGTTATCGTTCACACCTATCATGCTGCTATAAAATATCTTATGGAAAAGAAAGATGCTTAACCTAGACTCATTAGGTGGTTTCTCTTGCTTCAAGAATTTGACTTACATGTCGTTGATTGGAAGGGAGCTGAGAACCCCGTAGCTGATAACTTGTCTAGGTTAGAAAATATTCTTGATGACCCACTACCTATTGATGATAATTTTCCTGACGAACAGTTAGCTGCAATAAGTGTTTCTCAAAACACCCCTTGGTATGCTGATTATGCTAATTACATTGGCTCTAAATATATACCACCTAGTTTCACATACCAACAAAAGAAAAAATTCTTCTACGATTTAAGACACTACTTTTGGGATGACCCACATCTTTATAAAGAAGGAGTAGATGGTATTATTAGACGTTGTGTACCTGAGCATGAACAGGAACAAATCCTACGGAAATGTCATTCTGAAGCTTACGGAGGACATCATGCGGGAGATAAAACTGCTCATAAGGTATTGCAATCTGGTTTTTATTGGCCTACTCTCTTCAAGGATGCCCGTAAGTTTGTCTTGTCTTGTGATGAATGTCATAGAATTTGTAATATCGGTAAGCGTCAGGAAATGCCTATGAACTATTCACTTGTTGTTGAACCATTTGATGTTTGGGGTTTTGATTACATGGGACCTTTTCCTTCCTCTAACGGGTACACTCATATTTTGGTTGTTGTTGATTATGTCACTAAGTGGGTAGAAGCTATTCCATCTAGTAGTGCGGATCACCACACCTCCATTAAAATGCTTAAAGAGGTTATCTTCCCGAGGTTTGCACTCCCTAGGTATTTAATGACTGATGGTGCTTCACACTTTATTCATGGTGCTTTCCGTAAGATGCTTGCTAAATATGATGTTAAACATAGAATTGCATCACCCTATCATCCTCAATCTAATGGTCAAGTTGAACTTAGCAATAGGGAAATAAAATTGATATTACAAAAAATTGTCAATAGGTCTCGAAAGAATTGGTCTAAGAAACTAGATGATGCACTTTGGGCCTATAGAACAGCTTATAAAAATCCTATGGGTATGTCTCCATACAAAATGGTATATGGTAAAGCTTGTCATTTGCCTCTAGAGTTAGAACATAAAGCATTTTGGGCAATTAAAAAACTCAATTATGATTTCAAACTTGCCGGTGAGAAGAGGCTATTTGATATTAGCTCACTAGATGAATGGAGAACCCAAGCCTATGAAAATGCCAAACTATTCAAGGAAAAAGTAAAAAGATGGCATGACAAAAGAATCCAAAAGCGGGAATTCAAAATAGGAGACTATGTTCTTTTGTTCAACTCTCGTTTAAGATTTTTTGCAGGTAAGCTTCTCTCCAAATGGGAAGGACCATATATTATCGAAGAGGTTTATCGTTCTAGAGCTATCAAGATTAATAATACCGAAGGTACTAACCCGAAGGAGGTCAATGGACAAAGAATTAAGCACTATATCTCAGGTACGCCTATTAACGTTGAAAGCAATGTTATCCAAACCATGACACCGGAGGAACTCGTAAAAGAAACCTTCCGGAACACTCCAGAATTCTAAAAAAATAGGAGGTACATGATACGGTAAGTAAACGGACTCCAAAAAATCTGCAAAAATATTTTTTTTCAGTTTTGGAATATAAAAAATTTTGGAAATGAAGAAATAAACCGGAAGGCGATCGAGGTGAGCACGATACACCAGGGCGCGCCAGCCCTGCCAGGCGCGCCCTGGTGGGTTGTGCCCACCTCGGACACCTTTCCGACTCCATTTTCCTTCCATATGCCTACTTCCCAAGAATAAAAATTCTCTATATATACCCCCGACTGTTTGGAAGACCGCATCGCAGAAAAATCCTCTGTTCTTTTTCCGTGTTGTTTTCTCGTCAGATCTAAATCTCCATGGCTCCACCAAGCTCCTCCAAGGACAAGTTCTTCGAGAAGGTCATCAACCCGTACTTGCCGGAGGTGATGAAGCACCCTCAAGCCATTCAGATGCGTGAGGGGGTGCTCCACATCCGCGATGTGCAGGGACCTAAGAGGACCGGAATCGTGGAGGCAAGGCTCGAGGCGGTGGAACAAGATATCTTCAACTGCCAAAGGATGGTGGAGCGTGGACTTAGTGCCAATCACTCCATGATCACGGAATTCACCCGCGATCAGATGGTGGATGGCCAGTCTGTGAAGGACACCATCTCCACCCTCAACGAGCAAATCAATTTTCTGCAAAGCCAAGTTCATGATCTTCAAAACCAAGTTTTGGAATATGAAGCAAGATTTAAAGGTATGAGTTTCGCAGCAAGTTGCAGGACTCAGGGGAATCTTGCGTCAACTTTTGATGGTGAACCCTTGCCCTGGAAACTGGAGGACAAGCCTACTACATCATCACCACCATCTACTTCATCACCACCACCAGGAGACTTGAGCACACGGGTATGGGCACTCCCCTTGGCTTGAGCCAAGCTTGGGGGAGGTGCCGCGCTATCGTATCACCATCACTTTTATTCACCTTTACCTTTTTAGTTTGATCTTTAGTTCCCTTTTGATTTAGTTGAATAAAAGTTTAGCATGATATAATTTCGTGTGTTAGTTTCGTGGTCTATCTATCAATGTAATTGAGTGAAAGTTTTATATAATAAATTTTAGTTCGAGCTTTCGCCTCTCTACTTTCTTGTTGCAATCTAAATAAAGGAAAAAGAAATAAATGAAAAGGATCATATGCTAATCTTATGGTGAGTAATGACATCACATCAGGAAAGGTATAAGTAGTATAATTTATTGGAGATTAATGATGTCTACTACGCAACTTTATTCTTGTAGACTTTGTTGGGCCTCCAAGCGCAGAGTTTTGTAGGACAGTAGCAATTTTCCCTCAAGTGGATGACCTAAGGTTTATCAATCCGTGCGAGGTTGTAGGATGAAGATGGTCTCTCTCAAACAACCCTGCAATCAAATAATAAAAAGTCTCCTGTGTCCCCAACACGCCCAATACAATGGCAAATTGTATAGGTGCATGATACGTCTGCAACGTATCAATAATTTATGAAGTATTCATGCCATATTCACCTATGTTTACAATACTTTTATATGGTTTTGATGCACTTTATATGATTTATTTAGAACTAACCCGGACTGCCGTTGTTTTCAGTAGAACTACCGTGGTGTTGTTTTTGTGCAGAAAATGAAAGTTCTCGGAATCGCCCAAAACTTTTTGACAATTTTTTTTGCAACAAATAAGGCACTAGACGCTTCGTGGGAGTGCCAGACGAGCCACGAGGTGGGCACAACCCACCAGGGCACGCCAGGCCCCCCCGGCGCGCCCTGGTGTATCGTGCCCACCTCGTGGCCCATCTTGGCGTGAAACCAACGCACAAAAATCCTATAAATATAGAAACCATTAGAAATAACCCTAGACTCTCCGCTCCGCTACCGCAACTCTCTGTATCGATGAAAAACCAATCTGGAGGCGTTCCAGTACCCTGCCGGAGAGGGGATTCCATCTCCGGTGGCCATCTTCATCATCCCGACGGAGGCCATGATGAGGAGGGAGTAGTCTACCCTCGGGGTTGAGGGTATGTACCAGTAGCTATGTGTTCAATCTATCTCTCCCTCGTGTTCTTGAGATGTCACGATCTTGATGTATCACGGGCTTTGTTATTATAGTCAGATCACATGATGTTATTCCCTCTCTATCTTGTTGTGATGAATTGAGTTTTCCCTTTGAGATCTCGTTATGTTGGATTGAATATTGGATTTGAGAACACTTGATATATGTCTTGCATGCGGATACCGATAGTGACAATGGGGTGTTCTATTGCTTCACTTGATATATGTGATGGTGTCCTGAATTAGGGGGTACTCACCACGTCGTCTCCCGACCAGTGGGTTGGGCCGAGGACCCCCATGGTGGTTCACTAACGGGCCAGTTCGGACAGTCCATCTTGCATACAAGGGAGGTTCCACAAGAATTGACGCACAAGATAAGGACTCCTCTAAACCCTAGGCCTACGGTGCATTATATAAACCGAGGCCAGGCTAGTCAATAGACAACCCTCAATCTCATATTCATTACATCTCGTGGTAGATACCTGTACTATGTACTATCCCCCATATGAATACAATCAAAAGCAGGACGTAGAGTATTATCTACTTGAGAGAGCCTGAAACTGGGTAAAATCCTGTGTCCATGTTACCATCGCTCCAAGACGCCTAGCTTAGGACCCATACTACGAGATATGCCGGATTCAGAACCGACATTCGTGCTTTCATTGAGAGCCTGCTAGGTGTCGTCATGGATCGACGAGATGAATCAGGCGAGCTGAGGCCTCCGCCAGTACGGCAGATCCGAGCTTGTTGTTGCAACGTCTGCGCACCGTGGAGCTGTTGAGGAAGTAGGCACGAAGGGGCAGGCTATGGAGGGTCAACGAGAAAAATAAATCCAGATCCAACCGAGGAACCACGTCGGACCAGTGCTGCCCACGCGCAGCAACGCACACGAGCTAGGCCGCCATGAGTTCGGCTCAGCGGCGGCCACAGGGGAGATTTGATCTTTCGTGTTAATTATTTAATTAAGTTTGGAGGCTGCCTATGCTTTTCACTAATAATTTCTTTTCTTTGCACATGTCCGGTGATGCAATCAACTATATTATTTAGTTGTGGCACATCCATCTAGATTTGATTGATGTGACATGCTAGCATACCTAGCTACCTCCCACGTGAAGCTATACTAGCATTGTGGAATGATTCTTGTATTCATGTGGCTACATGGCGTTGTCACGCAAGCACCTTCACACGACCAGTTCGGGCCGCGTCGTGCCATTGTCATCGTCCACATATTCTCACCGACGCTGGCGTTTCTTTGCCATTGTTCCCACACTCCACCGAGGCGATCTGATGCGTTCTGGGGCATCATGATTCCACAGTCGTTTCTTCTGTCGTCCAAAAAATCCAGGTTATATTTTTCCTGTTAAAATTAGATTGCACAATTTATTTATATCAACATATGTTTTGCCAGTTTGTATATGTACACAGATGGCTGCCACACCGGGGCGTGCCAGGCTTGCCACCGCTACAGTCCGCAGCCCGGTCTGCTAGGCAAATTCAAACTACGTTGCATGGTTGCCATATCGTTCTATCACAGCGTCAACGACCAGGCCATATTTCTTTACTTATTCACCTTGTATAAATTAACTATGCATTTTTTTTCAATTGTTATTACTTTCGGCTTGAACTATATTATGTGTGCAGGTAATTTAATTCGACTGCGTAATGCGGTCACCTGGGAGCGCTGACGTCGTCGTCTCGCCTCCGTCGACCGAATTGTGTCGTCGCCTTGGTGCGCTGCCCTGTGTCGGCATCCCCGCGCCCTCTCTTCATCAACCAGCTCCGGTGACTTCGGCGTCACACTACCGACCTCACCTCGGTTGGATTGGGGGCTTCGACATCACTTTACCAACCAACTCTTGGGGCTCCGACGTCACCTTGCCGAGCTGTTGCGTCCCCTTGGCTAGACCGGGGGTTGCGCCCGCCACATCGGCAATGTTGTGTCATCGCTTCGTCAAACCGGGCTCCTCGCTCGGACACCTTGGAACCGGCTTGGGGGCTGGGACCTCGGCCAAGCCGAGGACAACGCAAAATACCGAATTTTTCAGAAATCAATGGGCTCCTGCACCCTACCTCTAGTTTGGACTGCGTCATCAATGCCGAGCACATTAACCAGCTAAGTCGCTTTCATGCTCAAATTTTTAATTTTTTAAATTTTTGTTCGGTTCGACCAAGCATTATATTTGTGTTAAATAAAAAAGCTTGTTTGTTAAAAACACTTCCTTTTCCCGTGTTAACTGGGGGCTCTTAAATTTATATGAGTTGTTTTATAATAAATGTTGTTTTCTTGGTCGTTGCAAAGTCTTTTTCTACTACTCCTTTTTCCGACGCGAGTGTTTGGTCAATAGTCGGGTAGCCTGGTTTCTCTCTAAAGCCGCTCGAGTTTAGCTCGCTAAACAGGCCTCAGAGAAACAATCCACCTTCGGGATATGGAGGTTGAAGAAAAAGACTAACCCGCTTGAAGTCTTGAGATCGGATGTGTCATGTTAAAGCACGACGGAAGCACAAATTAAATTTCAGACCAATTTCGGATTGGCACAATTTTCTTTTATCTAAACTTTGTTTTTTGCATAAGTTTTTTGGTTTTTTCGAGCATAACTCTCGCAGTACAACGCCAGATGCATTTCACGCAACGGCAATATTAAAGGGGGTCTGCAGTTAGCACCGAACCCACCAAAAACCGAGGTACTCCATGTAGTCCTCGGCAAAATGTCCTTGGTATTTCGCATTTATATGCATTGATTTCGAGTTGTGTCTTTGGTTTATAGCTGGATTGCCCTGCTCCTGTGCTTACCCCTTACGTTTTCGCTTTGTTCGGCTAAGGGGTAAAGGGAGAACCACTGCGATTGTCACTTCCGGTTTAACTGGTTAAGTGCCTCAGTTGGAGAAAGCCGAAAGCTGACTGTCACAACAAGCGTAAATCGGTCAGCGAACCGCAGGCGGTGTTCAACCAAATATAGCCGATCGAGGTTATCGGAGTAAAACGAAGGGCCTCTCTTTCTTGAAAAGGCCAAGTTCTGTGTGGTTCGACCTCGAATAGTCCGAGGAGTCGACGTATACCGGGGGCTATTAAGTTGCCCCCCAACATATGCTCCTATGACTAAGTGAAAGTTATAAAGCCTGAATATCTGATTGCCTCGTTTCCACTAACACAACTGCCTCCGGGCACCGAGACGTCGGCTAAGGGTTGTCTTGTTTGTACGGAAACACCCTGCGTAGCATCTACAAAGGGGTGGAAGCCGACGATAGGCCACTTTCAGATTATAAACAGTTGCGACGGAGTCAAAATAAACCATACCGAGGGTTCCTTGTGGCACCTCGGCATAGATACATCGGGATTCCTGGAGAGCCCAACATATCATCAGCGTTTGTATTTTATATATCAAAGTTGCCTTCCGTAGTGATCGTTATAAAGCCATATATATGCATCAATTTGACTTAAGATTTTATTCAAGCTGGGTTGCCTGGCTCCGGTGCTTACCCCCTACGTTCCCGATTGTTCGGCTAGGAGGTAAAGGGAGCACCTCTGTGATTGTTACTTCCGGGTCATCTGGGTTAGTACCTCAGACTGGGTGAAGCCAAAAGCTAGCCATCCGAAGAATATAATTGGTCGGCAACGACGGAAGGTGAAAATTTTGGTTCATAAGACCACAAAGTTCGGGAACATTCATCGAACTAAATCCTCAATATTTTCCTCCCACATTGATCGGAATTGAGGTTTCACGATCATGGTTAACATGATATCCTGGGAAAAGGAACTTATAAATAAACTATTTTTCCCAGAAGATGTTTCTTACGTTAAGTAGTAATATAACATATCTCTCCGCGTACCTTTGTTTATAAAACCGTATGGCCAGATTGCCTTGTTTGCCGTATATCTTTGCCCTTATAAAGGCTTTATAAAGTAGGACAAACACTCCTCGGCTACTGGCTGAGGAGGTTGAAGCCGATGGTCGGTCAACAAAGTCTTGTACAATGCGGATCCGAGCATTAATGATGTAAAGTACTTGGATACATAGAATCATTATACATAAATTGTGTCGCACGTAACAACATTTGTGTCAAACAAATGTCGATCCTTAATTCGACCACCCATGCCCAAATTAAGGCTCGGGGGCTACTGCATTACCTATTCAATGCAGCAATCGAAAGTGCAATATGGTTTCCGAGGAGATTCGATCCTCAGGTTGGTCGGCCGCACCCAACCCGAGTCTCGGAAACTATTGTGTACCGCGTTTCCATCCCTAACGTATGCTGCCAAGCAAGAACTTGATCCTCAGGCCGATTTTGCAAATCGACCTAAGTCTCAGGGGCTACTGGGATCAGTGGTTTTATTTTGTTTATTATTTTTCCCTTTAGGTGCATCTCGGGTTATAGACCGACACACACCTTGAGGGCTACTGGCTGTAAATTTTGGTAGTAAATAAATTGCAGCGATCGGAAATAATTTCCACAAAAACAGCCCGAGACCGAGGTAGTGCACCACCTCGGAAGCAGTCCGGCATAAAGCTCGGATGCAAGTGGTTGGCTCCATAAAGGGCATTTCCGATATTAAGCTCGGATGAACTCCTTCAACTTTTTCAAGACCGAGGTAATCTATGACACCTCGGATGCATACCGGCGTTGGAGCTCGGACACAGTCCGGCGTTGGAGCTCGGCTGCAAACAGATACCTCGGATATAGTCCGGCGTTGGAGCTCGGACACAGTCCGGTGTTGGAGCTCGACTGTAAAAAGACACCTCAGACGTAGTCCGGCATTGGAGCTCGAACGCAAGAGGACACCACCGCACGGGAAACACTTCAAACCCGAGGTGTGGTGTAAAAAATAATAAGGCATTGATAAAGGCCGAGAAATTAAAGGGGCTCCTCGGATGCCCGACGTGTGAACTCTTCGGGTACACCTCGGCGATCCTCAAGATCGAAGACGGGAAGATTTGTTGAACCAGTTTTCAAGACCGACGGCTGAAGACGAAGAACAGTTCGGAAGAACCAAGGACGTCCCCAACTTGAAGACCGGTTCAGGGGGTTACTGATGGTGTCCTGGATTAGGGTGTACTCACCACGTCGTATCCCGACCAGTGGGTCGGGCCGAGGACCCCCATGGTGGTTCACTAATGGGCCAGTTCGGACAGTCCATGTTGCATACAAGGGAGGTTCCACAAGACTTGGCGCACAAGACAAGGACTCCTCTAAACCCTAGGCCTATGGTGCATTATATAAACTGAGGCCAGGCTAGCCAATAGACAACCCTCAATCTCATATTCATTACATCTCGTGGTAGATACCTGTACTATGTACTATCCCCCATATGAATACAATCAAAAGCAGGACGTAGGGTATTATCTACTTGAGAGAGCCCAAACCTGGGTAAAATCCCGTGTCCATGTTACCATCGCTCCAAGACACCTAGCTTAGGACCCCTACTACGAGATATGCCAGATTCAGAACCGACAATATGTTTTGGTACCCAACTTGCGGATTCCCGCGACGACATTGGGGTAATCTATGCATAGGGGTTGATACACGTTCTTGTCCTACTTTCTTCGATAGAAATCTTGGGGCACTCTTTGAGGTTCTTTGTGTGGATTAAGTATTATGAATCTGAAATTGTTTGATGCATATCGTATAATTAACTCATGGATACTTGTGGTGACATTGGAGTATCTAGGTGACATTAGAGTTGGTTGATGCGTATCATATCGTGTTATTCTAGTACGACCTCTTAGATAGATCGAACGGAAAGGATAACTTGATGTTATCTTAGTACGAACTCTTGAATAGATCGATCGGAAAGGATAACTTTAAGGTGGTTTCGTACCCTACAAACAATTTCTTCTTATGTCCTCTGCTAGATAAGAACTTTGGAGTGATTCTTCGTTGCACGTTGAGGGATGGTTATGTGATCCAATTATATTAGTATTGTTGAGAGATTGCACTAGCGAAAGTACGGACCCTAGGCCTTGTTTATATGCATTGCAATACCGTTTGTGCTCACTTTTGTTAGTTGCTACCTTGCTGTTTTTATATTTTCAGATTACAAAAACCTATATCTACCATCCATATTGCACTTGTATCACAATCTCTTCGCCGAACTAGTGCACCTATACAATTTGCCATTGTATTGGGTGTGTTGGGGACACAAGAGATTTCTTGTATTTGATTGCAGGGTTGTTTGAGAGAGATCATCTTCATCCTACACCTCCCACAGATTGATACACCTTAGGTCATCCACTTGAGGGAAAATTGCTACTATCCTACAAAACTCTGCGCTTGGAGGCCCAACAAAGTCTACAAGAATAAAGTTGCGTAGTAGACATCAAGCTCTTTTCTGGAGCCGTTACCGGGGTGGTGAGTGCTTGAAGGTATATCTTTAGATCTTGCAATTAAATACTTTAGTTTCTTGTTTTATCACTAGTTTGGTTTTATAAAGGAAAACTACAAAAAAAATGGAGTTTAGGTTGCATCATTTGTTTCGTCTTTATAATGTCTTTCGTGAAAATAAGGATTCCGAAAATTGTGCTCAACTTGTAGAGGAAGAAATTATAAAAATACGCAATGAGAATTCCTTGAATGATGAGCATGATAGCAATATTGTTAGCTTGAATTTTCTGAGTATCCAAAATACTAATGATGATTGCACTAGTCATGATAAAAATATTTCTTATAAGCATGTCAATTTTTGTGGAGTGGATAAAGTTTGTGAGGACGTTCCTTATAGGGATGATAGATTTTGCAAGAAGCATAAACATGATAGAACCAATTTTTTGCTCAAAGTGCTAGATGAATTTGCTACAAAATTATGTTCTCTTTGTCCTATTACTTGTGAACTTTGTAATAAATTTGGTCATCTTAATTTCCAATGCAAACTTTTTCATGATCAAATCATGGCCAAATATTGTAATGACTTGATCACCCTTGAACTTTATGATGAGCTTTCTCTATGTTTTGGGAGTGAACAATTGACACATAAATATAGTTGGTTTGAAGTATTCATTCACACGGACGACATTGAAACTAATCTAAAAAATATCTATATGTTTTGCATCGTAAATTGCAATGAGAATGCTTATATTGCCAACTATAGAAAGATGGGAAAACCAATAGAATATAAAAGGAATACTAATGAAAGGGTAAAGATTTCCACGTTCCCTCCTATTGTCTCTCATGATGTAATAGGTGACGAGGAGGAGCTCAATATTCAACCAATCTCATCAATAGGAAGCTCGAAAAAATTAATTAAACCCACACATGATGTGGTGAAGAAGAAGAAAAGAAGAAAGAGTAAAGGTAAAAAGGTATCTCTCCCAAATGATGTTGCTTCTATTATTGTTGTGCCTCACTAGGATGAATCAAAAATAACTTTGGAAGATGATATACTTGATGATGAATTTGTTATGCCTATTGCTTGTTGTGATGACTATGATTGGGAAGATAATGATACTTCTTATAATCTTGAAAATCTTTTTGGCACCAACTCGGTAAATTATGATGATAATAATTGTTATACTATTGGTGCTATTCATACTATTAATGATGAGAGTGATTATGCTTATGATATGCCAAGATACAAGCTTGGGGATGACATGTTTGATGAGAATGACATGTTTGAGAATTTATTTGCTGCAATTAATGTTTGTTCCAAGCTTGGGGATGTTATGCTTAATGAAGATGATCTTTTTAGTTGCCCTACTTTGAATGATCAAATTTGTTATGATGATTGCATGCCTCCTATTTATGATGATTGTGATATTAATGAAAGTGGGTTTGGAAGAGTGTCAACTTTAGATAATTATTATCCCACTATCTTGGAGGGTGTTTAATTTTATTATAATGATAAAAGTGTATTTGGAGACGTCACGACTTTATTTAGTAATGATACCACTATCTCGGAAGAGGTTTCGCTTGACTATGATGAGAACAAAGTTGCTACTTATGATGATTATTGTGATGATACTTATGTTATAAAAAGTAGTGATGATTATTGTCATAATTTTGAATATCCTTTTACTGAACATTAATCTTTTAATGTGGAAACAATTTACAGTATTCGAGTTTCATTTGATGCTCCCACTATTATGAATGAGAAGAAATATGCTTATGTGGAGACTAATAAATTTTCTACGCTTGTAGATCATGAAAAAAATGCTTTATGTGATAGTTATATTGTGAAATTCCTTCATGATGCTACTGAAAATTATTACGAGGGAGGAACATGTGCTTGTAGGAATTGCGATAATATCAACTTTCCTCCCTATGTGTTCATAGTTTTGAAGTTGCACTTGTTTTGCCTTCCTATGCTAGTTGATTCTTGCTCCCATAAATTGTTTGCTCACAAAATCCCTATGGATAGGAAGTGGGTTAGACTTAAATGTGCTTGTCATGAGATTCATGATGCTCTCTTGCATGTTTCAATTACTATTCCTATGTGAGCATCATTGAAATCATCATCCCTAGCTAAAAGGCATTAAAGAAAAGCTCTTGTTGGGAGACAACCCAACACTTTTCCTTTCTGTTTTTGAGTGTTCACATGATTAATCTACTGTATTAATCATGTTTTGTTTCTTTTATTTCAATAAAGTGCCAAGTAAAGCCTTTGGGATGACTCACAAGATGAGTAGAATTGATGCTGAACCAAAACAGAAACTTTTGTCTCCAGTCCAGAAATTTTCATTTCTTATTGGAGCACGATAATGCTCTGAAATTCTGATACAATCTTCCTATGCAAATTCAACAGGCTGTCCTAATTTTTCAGAATTTTTAGAGACTGGGAAGTATGGCTATACTACAGATCTTCACAGACTGTTCTGTTTCTGACAGATTCTGTTTTGCATGCATAGTTTGCTTGTTTTAGTGTTTCCATAGCTTATATTTAGTGGTATAAATTATGGGAATGATATAATACAGTAGGTATCATGTGGGAACAATTATGAATCTTGTCTTGACAGTACCTAAGTGAATGATTTATGTTTATTACACTAACCCTTCTCACGAAGTTCTGTTAAGTTTTGTGTGATTAAAGTTTTCAAGTTTTGGGTGAGACACCGATATGAGGAGAATAAGGAATGAAAATAACCTAAGCTTGGGGATGCCCAAGGCACACCCAAGGTAATATCCAAGGAAGACTCAAGCGCCTAAGCTTGGGGATGCCCCGCAAGGCATCCCCTCTTTCGTCTTCAACATTATCGGTATATCTTACTTAGAGCTATATTTTTATTCGTCACATAATATGAGTTTTGCTTGGAGCATCATTTTATTTTGTTGTTTTATCTTAGGTGTTATTTATAATCTTGTTTTTCAATAAAAAGTTACAAGAATTGTCTTAGGATGCTTTCATTGCATGTTTTGATGTGTGCTGTGTAGAAACATAAACTTTTGCTGTAGTGTTTGAATTTTCATATTTTACTGGAACGTGGAAAGTTTCTAAATTTTTTACAAAGTGTTTTCATATAAATTATTTATCACATCCTACATTTTCATAATATTGTGAGTTACATAAGTACACTGTTTTCATAAATTGCTACAGACTGTTCTGTTTGGACAGATTGCTGTCATAGTTTTGTTATCTACTTATCCTATAGTTTCCATAGTCTATATTGGTAGATATAAATTGTGGAAATGATAGTAAAAAGTAGATGATGTTTGAAATTATTATGCAACTTGTCTTGGCAGTACATAAATAGTTGATTTATTATTATGTGTACTAACCTATCTCACGAGTTCTTTTTGAGTTTTGTGTGGATGAAGTTTTTGAGACTTAGGTGAAACCGGGATATGAGAGGATTGAACGAGATACAAAAGCTCAAGATTGGGGATGCCCAAGGCACCCCAAGTAAATATTTCAAGAAGTCTCATGCATCTAAGCTTGGGGATGCTACGCATCCCACCTCTCTTCATCAGCAATTATCGGTTACCCTATGTTGAGCCTAAATTTTTATTTGTCCACATGATATGTGCTATTCTTGGAATGAATTTTTTGTTTAGTTTGCTGTTTGAATAAAATACTCAGATCTGAAAATATTTATTGAGAAATAGAGTCCTCACATAGCTACTTTATTGTTTGACTACTCATTGATCTTCACTTATATCTTTTGAGAGTAGTTTGATGTTTACTGTTGTGCTTCACTTATATCCTATGAGTAAATTGTGAATGAATTGAATATCATAAATCTGAAATTATTAATGTGCTTTATGCTTAGTAGTAGTTTCACATCTGGTTTATAAAGTAAAATCTATTGAAGTTTGACAAACATCAAAATGGTCACAATTCATGAATGATTAGTATAAGAAAGAGAACTTTTACATACAAATATATTATCTTGGACATCTTCTATGATTGCGAATACCCATTAATTATTTTCAAACTTGAGAAAATTAGTTGAAGTTGGACAAGGAAGACAACGTAATGAGTTATGGTTATGTATATTTGCATAGAAGTTATATTGTTATGGATCCTCCAACATGCGGTGCTTGTTTAGAACCTTTTGCTAGCCAACACTTCGTACTAAGTAGAGATACTACGTGTGCATCCAAATCCTTGAGCCAAGTTTCTTCCATAAGAGTCCACCATACCCACCTATATATGGTATTTCACTGCCATTCCAAGTAAATTTGCATGTGCCACCTCTAAACATTCAAATAAAAATCTGTTTTGTGTGCCTGGACCGCTCATGGAGCGACGGGGGGAGGTCAGTATCTTCCATGTTAAGCGGGTTATTCTCATGATGAGTGTTTATTCACTCGTCCTTGCACGAGAGGGGCGGTAATAAGGATTCCCTGTCCCGAAATAAAAAAAAATCAAAAAATTAAACAAAACTCCCCCAGGAATGTTGTTGGTATGGACGGTACCCATGGATTCGGCTAGCCCTGGAGTGTGTTTGTTGGTGGAGGGGGAGTAAACCTTTACTTTTACCGCTTGGGAACCGCCGCTAGTGTGTTTAACATGGAAGATATTGATAACTCTTGGTCGTAACGTTGACAGGAAGGGTGCACCTCCCAAAATTATATTTATCTCTAATTTAAGCTTTGAGCTCTGGCACCTATGCAAATCCCTGCTTCCCTCTGCGAAGGGCCAATCTATTTACTTACATGTTATTTGCTATTCATGTTGACTCAACTTCTTATTCCAACCCCAATCTATTAGTTGGCAAGAAGCATGTGGTGGGGAAAGATCTAGGCACATATGGCCAGTCAAATACATTTGATCATGACTTTTTATTGTTGACGATTATCTCTATGATAAATGAGTTGGTAGGCGAAACATTAAGCCCCTATCTTTCTATGTGTTCGATGGATGTCATTTATTCTAAAAATATGCTTTGAGTACTAGATATCATAGAAGACTATATGATGATTGAGTATGTGGAGCTCTTACTTAGACTTTGTTGAGAATAAGTTGAATTGCAATTGTTTGGTGACTAAGAACATAGGTTGTTAAGTTTCAAGAGAATTCATTGTTTGAACCATAACTTGTGAATTGGTTGCTACTTTATCATGATGATTTTTATGAGAAAAAATTGTTGTTATGATGCTAGGAAAAGTGGTTGAAATTATCATTGATCAAACTTATGCACTATGCTAGCATTCACACTTCATAAATTATTTCTTTTATCATTTACCTACTCGAGGATGAGTAGGAATTAAGCTTGGGGATGCTGATACGTCTCCAACGTATCGATAATTTGTGAAGTATTCATGCCATATTCACCTATGTTTACAATACTTTTATATGGTTTTGATGCACTTTATATGATTTATTTAGAACTAACCCGGACTGACGTTGTTTTCAGCAGAACTACCGTGGTGTTGTTTTTGTGTAGAAAATGAAAGTTCTCGGAATCGCCCGGAACTTTTTGATGATTTTTTTGGAACAAATGAGGAACCAGACGCATCGTGGGAGGGCCAGACGAGCCACGAGGTGGGCACAACCCACCAGGGCGTGCCAGGCCCCCCCGGCGCGCCCTGGTGTATCGTGCCCACCTCGTGGCCCATCTTGGCGTGAAACCAACGCCCAAAAATCCTATAAATATGGAAACCATCAGAAATAACCCTAGACTCTCCGCTCCGCCGCCGCAACTCTCTGTATCGATGAAAACCAAATCTTGAGGCGTTCGAGTACCCTGCCGGAGAGGGGATTCCATCTTCGGTGGCCATCTTCATCATCCCGGCGGAGGCCATGATGAGGAGGGAGTAGTCTACCCTCGGGGCTGAGGGTATGTACCGGTAGCTATGTGTTCGATCTCTCTCTCGTGTTCTTGAGATGTCACGATCTTGATGTATCACGGGCTTTGTTAATATAGTCGGATCACATGATGTTATTCCCTCTCTATCTTGTTGTGATTAATTGAGTTTTCCCTTTGAGATCTCGTTATGTTGGATTGAATATTGGATTTGAGAACACTTGATATATGTCTTGCATGCAGATACCCGTCATGACAATGGGGTGTTCTATTGATTCACTTGATATATGTTTTGGTACTAAACTTCCGGATTCCCGTGGTGACATTGGGGTAATCTATGCATAGGGATTGATAAACGTTCTTGTCCTACTTTCTCCGATAGAAATCTTGGGGCACTCTTTGAGGTTCTTTGTGTGGATTGAGTATTATGAATCTGAAATTGTTTGATGCGTATCGTATAATTAACTCATGGATACTTGTGGTGACATTGGAGTATCTAGGTGACATTAGAGTTGGTTGATGCGTATCATATGGTGTTATTCTAGTACGAACTCTTAGATAGATCGAACGGAAAGGATAACTTGATGTTATCTTAGTATGAACTCTTGAATAGATCGATCGGAAAGGATAACTTTAAGGTGGTTTCGTACCCTACAAACAATTTCTTCTTATGTTCTCCGCTAGATAAGAACTTTGTAGTGATTCTTCGTTGCACGTTGAGGGATGGTTATGTGATCCAATTATATTAGCATTGTTGAGAGATTGCACTAGCGAAAGTATGGACCCTAGGCCTTGTTTTCAAGCATTGCAATACCGTTTGTGCTCACTTTTCTTGCTACCTTGCTGTTTTTATATTTTCAGATTACAAAAACCTATATCTACCATCCATATTGCACTTGTATCACCATCTCTTCGCCGAACTAGTGCACCTATATGATGTCTACTACGCAACCTTCTTCTTGTAGACTCGTGTTGGGCCTCCAAGCGCAGAGTTTTGTAGGACAGTAGCAAATTTCCCTCAAGTGGATGACCTAAGGTTCATCTATCCGTGGGAGGTGTAGGATGAAGATGGTCTCTCTCAAGCAACCCTGCAATCAAATAACAAAGAGTCTCTTGTGTCCCCAACACACCCAATACAATGGTAAATTGTATAGGTGCACTAGTTCGGCGAAGAGATGGTGATACAAGTGTAATATGGATGGTAGATATAGGTTTTTGTAATCTGAAAATATAAAAAAGCAGGGTAACTAATGATAAAAGTGAGCACAAACGGTATTGCAATGCTTAGAAACAAGGCCTAGGATTCATACTTTCACTAGTGCAAGTTCTCTCAACAATACTGACATAGTTGAATCATATGTAAATCCCACACGTGCGACAAAGAGTTCACTCCAAAGTCACAAATAGTGGAGAACAAACGAAGAAATTATTGTAGGGTACGAAACCACCTCAAAGTTATCTTTTCCGATCAATCGTATGAGCTATCCCTATAAGTGTCACGAACAGCCCTAGAGTTCGTACAAAAATAACACCTTAAGATACACATCAACCCAAACCCTAATGTCACCTAGATACTCCAATGTCACCACGAGTACCCATGGGCTTGATTATACGATATGCATCACACAATTTCAGATTCATCATGTTCAATGCAACACAAAGAACTTCAAAGAGTGCCCCAAAGTTTCTACCGGAGAGTCAAGACGAAAACGTGTGCCAACCCCTATGCATAGACTCCCAAGGTCACGGAACCCGCACGTTGATCACGAAAACATACATCTAGTGGATCAATAGAACATCCCATTGACACCACGGATATCCCATCGCAAGACATACATCAAGTGTTCTCAAATCCTTAAAGACTCAATCTGATAAGAAAACTTCAAAGGGAAAACTCAATTCATCACAAGAAGATTGAGAGGGGAAAACTCTAGATGATTCATCTATATTAATAAAACTCCCGGTACATCAAGATCGTGTCATCTCAAGAACACGAGAGAGAGAGATCAAACACATAGCTACTAGTACATACCCTCAGCCCTGAGGGTGAACTACTCCCTCCTCGTCATGGAGACCGCCGGGATGATGAAGATGGCCTCCGGTGATGGTTTCCCCCTCCGGCAGGGTGCCGGAACGGGCTCCCGATTGGTTTTTCGTGGCTCTGGAGGCTTGCGGCGGCGGAGCTCCCGATCTAGGTTTCTTTCTGGGGGTTTTGGTATTTATAAGAATTTTTGGCATTGGAAACAAGTCAAGGGGGGCCACGAGGAGTCCACAAGCCAGGGGGGCGTGCCCTAGGGGGGGCGGCGCCCCCCAGGCTTGTGACCTCCTCGGTCACTTCCTGGCCCAACTCCAATGCTCCCTGGGCTTCTTCTGGTCCAAAAAAAATCACCGTAAATTTTCAGCCCATTCCGAGAACTTTTATTTCTGCACAAAAAACGACACCATGGTATTTCTGCTGAAAACAGCGTCAGTCCGGGTTAGTTCTAATAAAATCATACCAAAATCATATAAAATTATTGTAAACATGGCATGAATACTTCATAAATTATACATACGTTGGAGACGTATCAGCATCCCCAAGCTTAATTCCTATTCGTCCTCGAGTAGGTAAATGATAAAAGAAAGAATTTATGAAGTTTGAATGCTAGCAAGTGCACAAGTTTGATCAATGATAATTCCAATCACTTTTTCCAGCATCAATATAAACCATAAACAGTATCTCATCTCATAAAACTTCTCATGATCAAGTAACAAGCTATTCACATGTTAAAGTATAGACCAGAAAGTTTCTTGAAAACTAACAAACCATATTCCTAGTCATCGAACAATTGCAATTCATATTATTTTCAGGAAGGGTCTATGTAAGAGCATTTATTTAGCAAATTCCACATACTCAACTATCATATAGTCTTCCATGATTATTGACACTCAAAGCATATTTTTAGAACAAATAGCCTCCATCGAACACAGAGAAAGATAGGGGCTTAATGTTTCGCCTCCCAACTTATTTATCATATAGATAATTGTCAACAATAATAATTCATGATCAAATATATTTGTGTGGATATATATGTCTAGATCATTCCCCAACACATGACGCTTGCCAAGAGATAAAGGAGAAATATAGGAAGTGGTGAAGATCACCATGACTCTTGCATAAAGGTAATACAAGAAAGTAAAAGATAGGCCCTTCGCACTGGGAAGCAGAGGTTGTCATGCGCTTTTTGTTTTTGGATGTGCTTACCCTTAATGCAAAGGAACGTCACGTTGTATTGCCCTTTGTGATAGCAACCTTTATTATGCAGTCCATCGCTTTTATTTCTTTACCATCACAAATTCGTACAACGCTTATTTTCCCTTACAATAAAAGATCATACATATTTAGGAGCAATTTTTATTGCTTTTTGCACCGATGACAACTTACTTGAAGGATCTTAATCAATCCATAGGTAGGTATAGTGGACTCTCATGGCAAAACTGGTTTAAGGGTGTTTGGATGCACAAGTAGTATTTCTATTTGGTGCGGAAGTTTTGGCTAGTATGAGGTGGAAGCAAGCACCACATGTTGGAGGATCCATAACAATATAACTTCTATAAAAATATACCCAAACATAACTCATTAAGTTGTCTTCCTTGTCCAATTTTAACTAATTTGATCAAGTTTGAAAATAATTAATGAGCTCAAAATCATAGAAGATGTCCAAGATAGTATATTTATATGCGGAATCTCTCTTCCTTCGATATTCTTTCATGAATTGTTCAAGTGACCAATGCGGTGTTTGCTAACTTTCCATAAATTTTACCACCTATACTTATTATGTGTGAAGTCATTACTCCCCATGGTATAAGTATATGAAGCATATTTAATTTCAGATTTATGGTATTCAATTCATTCAACCATTTACTCATAGGATATAAGTGAAGCACGAGGGTGAATGACGAACTACTCCAAAAAGATATAAGTGAAGATCAATGAGTAGTCAACAATTAAATAACTATGTGAGGACACTCTCATCTAAGAATTTAAGATCTTAAGTATTTTATTAAACAGCAAGCAAAAGAAAAATAGCACTCCAAGAATAGCACGCATCATGTGAACGAATAAAAATTTAGGCTCAACATAGGCTAACCGATAATTGTTGATGAAGAGAGGTGGGATGCGTAGCATCCCCAAACTTAGATGCTTGAGACTTCTTGAAATATTTACTTGGGGTGCCTTGGGCATCCCCAAGCTTGAGCTTTTGTATCTCGTTCAATCCTCTCATATCATGGTTTCACCAATATTCAAAAACTTCATCCACACAAAACTTGAAAAGAACTCGTGAGATAGGTTAGTACACATAATAATAAATCAACTCTTTATGTACTGCCAAGACATGTTGCACAATAATTTCCAAACATCATCTACTGTTTACTATCGTTTCCACAATTTATATCTACCAATATAGGCTATGGAAACTATAGGATAAGTAGATAACGAAACTTTGACAGCAATCTGTCCAAACAGAACAGTTTGTAGCAATCTATTAAACCAGTGTACTTCTGTAACTCAAAAAATTATGAAAATTTAGGACATGTTAAATAATTTATATGAAAATACTTTGTAAAAATTTCAGAAACTTTCCACGTTCCAGTAAAATATGAAAATTCAAACACTACAGCAGAAGTTTCTGTTTTTACACAGCACACATCAAAATATGCAATGCCAGCATCCTAAGACAATTCTTGGAACTTTTTATTGAAAAACAAGATTATAAATAACACCTAACAGAAAATAACAAAATAAAATGACGCTCCAATCAAAACACATATTATGTGACGAATAAAAATATAGCTCTATGTAAGATATACCGATAATGTTGAAGACAAAAGAGGGGATGCCTTCTGGGGAATCCCCAAGCTTAAGCTCTTGAGTATTACTTGGATATTACCTTGGGGGTGCATTGGGCATCCCCAAGCTTAGGTTCTTGGCACTCCTTATTCTCCTCATATCGGTGTCTCACCCAAAACTTGAAAACTTCAATCACACAAAACTTAACGGAACTTCATGAGAAGGGTTAGTATAATAAAGATAAATCATTCACTTAGGTACTGTCAAGACAAGATTCAGAATTGTTCCCACATGATACCTACTGTATTCTACCATTCCCATAATTTATACCACTAAATATAAGCTATGGAAACACTAAAACAAGCAAACTATGCATGCAAAACAGAATCTGTCAGAAACAGAACAGTCTGTGAAGATCTTTAGTATAGCCATACTTCCCTGTCTCGAACAATTCTGAAAAATTAGCAAAACCTGAAGAATTTGTATATCAAGACGGTGTAAAAATTGCAGATCATTATCACGCTCCAGTAAAAAATGAAAATTCCTGTACTGGAGTCAAAAGTTTCTGTTTTGGTTCAGCATCAATTCTACTCATCTTGTGAGTCATCCCAAAGGCTTTACTTGGCACTTTATTGAAATAAAAGGTACAAAACATGATTAATACAGTAGCTTAATCATGTGAACACTCAAAAACAGAAAGGAAAAGTTTTGGGTTGTCTCCCAACAAGCGCTTTTCTTTAATGCCTTTTAGCTAGGCATGGTGATTTCAATGATGCTCGCATAGGAATAATAATTGAAACATGCAAAAGAGCATCCTGAATCACATGGCAAGCACATTTAAGTCTAACCCACTTCCTATGCATAGGGATTTTGTGAGCAACCAATTTATGGGAGCAAGAATCAACTAGCATAGGAAGGCAAAACAAGCATAACTTCAAAACTTTGAACACATAGAGAGGAAACTTGATATTATTGCAATTCCTACAAGCATATGTTCCTCCCTCATAATAATTTTCAGTAGCATCATGAAGGAATTTGACAACATAACCAGCACATAAAGCATTATCTTCATGATCCACAAGCATACACTACTAGGGAAAACCTTATACATAGAATCTTAGCAGCAGCGCAGGATAGGATGGGGCGCTACTGATAATTAGCAATAGCGCGGTCTAAAGACATGCGCTACTGCTACCAACTTAGCAGTAGCGCGACTCGATAGAACCGCGCTGCTACTAAAATTGACCGACCGTTCCCGCCACGCTAGGTTTAGCAGTAGCGCGTCCATGATAACCGCGCTACTGCTAATGTGATAGTAGTAACGCGCTTTTTTTTCATGTCGCTACTGCTAATTTTGAAACTGGCCACATGGCGGGCCCCGCTTAGCAGTAGCGCGTGTGAAGTAGGAGCGCTACTGCTATCCTATTAGCAGCAGCGTGTTTTTCTCCCAGCGCTACTGCTAAGCCGCAGCCATACCACCTTTTTCCTCCCCCTCCCCTCCTCTCTTCCTCACTTTCCCCTAGCTCCAACCTCCTCTCTCCCTCACTTTGCTTCTTCCTCAGTACTTCTCCCCCCCATTACTCTCCTTCTTCTACCTATCATTCTCTCTTTTTATTACTCCTTGCTAACTACACCAGCCTCCATTAATGCATCTCCTTTCTCTTTTTCCTTCCCCCTCCACTAGTTGAACTTGTCTCCTCCCAAACTAGCTAGCTAGGTAGATCTAGCTAGCATTTAGTGAAGTGACCTATGTACCTCCCTAACTAGATCTATAGCCTTATCAAGAAGAGCTTTGTCCACTTTTGATCATTCCATAGGTGTGTGTGGCGACACCTATCGACATCATCATCACCGTGCTCGATCTCGAGATTGGTACGGTGATTAAAAATTTATGCTTCTGCAAGAATGGAAATATGTGTATGTGTGCGATATGACATAATCCGGCGATATGATGGAAATTGTGTGTGTGGCATGAGTTGCCGCCGAATTGCGCTTGTGAGTTGCCTATGTTTTGCCGAAATGCCGATTTATTTCCGTTTCGGCGAATTCCGGGCAAACTCTATATATCCTATTTTTAGGGAAGGTCATGCCGAATTTTTGTATGACTTTGATGCATGCATGCATTTTTATAATCAATTTGTTTATTATTACCGTGCGGGCATTCATGATGGTCAGTGGAACGGTGGTGGACAGGTGGTTGCGGTCGGCGGTGCAGGACATGAAAGAAAATAACCTGACAGAGGTTTTATGTCCGTGTCGAAGATGCAAAGGACAAGCTTGGCTCGACCCCTATGACGATGGTCGTGTGATGGCGCACCTTCTCATGACTGGTTTCATGGATGGCTATACTCGGTGGATAATTGAAGATGAGGATGATGATGTTGAGGACGCCGACGGGGCAGGCAATGACGACACGGGGCAGGACGAAGAGATGATCGATAATGGCGGCGGAGAAGGGGCCGGACATGGCGCCGGGGAAGAGGCCGGACATGGCGGCGGAGAAGGGCCGGACATGGCGTCGGAGAAGGGGCCGGACATGGCGGCGGAGAAAACGTGGACTCCACGCCGCAGAATTCGTCGGTATTAAGTTCAATCGTGCGGGACCCTCATGTTCAAGCACTGCTTCGCAAGGAGACGAGTACTGAGAGAGCTGCTTCTAGTGAGGAGGCCAAGCTGCAGCAACTGGTGGTAGACTCGAACACTCCATTGTATCATGGTTGCAATCCCGAGGTGACCCGCTTGAGTTTCACGCTCGAACACCTGAAGACGAAGGCTAAAAACAAATGGACCGACACTAGCCTCGATGAGCTTCTCAGGTACCTAAAGGATGTTCTTCCCGCGGGGAATCTATGTCCTACTAGTGTGGATGAGGCCAAGAAGATCGTGTGCCCTCTTGATCTGCCGCACGTTAGATACCATGCATGCATCAACGATTGCATAATTTATCGGAAGGAGCACGCGGAAAAAACAAGCTGTCCGGTGTGCATTGCTTCTCGATACAAGAAGGCCGGGAAGAAATGTCCCCAGAAAGTTGTATGGTACTTACCAATCACTCCCCGTCTCCAGCGGTATTTCGTAGATCCCAAGGAAGCAAAGCTCATGCGCTGGCACGCGGAGAGGAAGAAGCCCGACGATGGAGATGATCCGAAGCTGAGACACGTCATGGATGGAAGCCAGTGGAGAGCGTTCAATGGCGAATATCGGTATTTCACATGTGATGCAAGGAACATCGTGCTCGGCGCGTGTACCGATGGCATGAATCCGTTTGGCAACCAGAACACCAACCATAGCACATGGCTCGTGTTTGTATGGATGTACAACCTCCCCCCTGGTTGTGCATGAAGTCGAAGTACATACACATGAGCATGCTGATTCAAGGGCCAAAACAACCGGGAAATAATATTAATCTGTATCTGGGGCTACTTCAAGAGGAGTTAGACACGCTATGGAAAACACCGGCCAAGACATGGGACGCCAGCAAAGGCGAGTATTTCTATATGAGAGTCGCTTTGATCACGACGGTGCATGACTATCTCGGTTACGGATATGTCGCAAGACAGGTGTGCCATGGATATTGCGGATGCATGCGGTGCATGGAAGATACGACGTCTCAGCAGCTAACGTCAAGGAAAGATGGCGGGTCTGGGAAAATCGTGTACATGGGGCATCGAAGATGGCTCGAGAAGGACGACCCGTGGAGAAACCGTGGAGATCTATTAAATGGTGAGGCTGAGCATCGAGGACCTCCACGTAAGCGGAACGGCGCTGAAATCGATGAGCTGTTGAAAAACTGGGAACAGTGCCCCGCGCCGGGAAATACGATGAAAAAGGCGCCGGAGCCGCTGCTGAAGGTATGGAAGACGAGGTCTGTTTTCTGGGACTTGGAGTACTGGCACAAACTCGACACGCCTCATTGCCTTGATCAAATGCATATCTGTAAGAATGTCATTGAGAGCTTGCTTGCGACACTGATGAACATGCCGGATAAGACCAAGGATGGGCCGAAGGCAAGAAAAGGCTTGCAAGATTTGGAGATCAGGGCAGATCTGCACATGCCGCCCCGTAAAAAGTCACAAGAGACAGAGACGGAGACAGAGGCGCGGGAGAAGAAGGGCAAAAAAGTAAAGGAAGAGGATTATTGCCCCCCTTCTTGCTTCACCTTAAGTCCGGCTGAGATCGATCAATTCTTCAAGTGCCTTACCGGAATCAAAGTTAGTTCCAGTTACTGTGGCAAGATAAGCAGATATCTAGACACGAAGAAGAAAAGGTTCAGCGGGATGAAGTCCCATGACTGTCATGTGATGATGATGCAGATACTACCTGTTGCCCTTAGAGGGATAATGGACAAGCACGTCCGTGACACGCTTATTGGTCTCTGCAACTTTTTCGACGTCATCTCTCGAAAGTCGATCAGTGTGAAGCAGCTCCGAAGGCTACAGGAAGAGATTGTTGTCATACTAAATGAGCTTGAGATGTACTTCCCGCCCGCGTTCTTTGACGTCATGGTGCATCCGTGTGTCCATATTGTGGACGACATAATAGACCTGGGGCCGTCATTCCTGCACAACATGATGCCGTTTGAGAGGATGAATGGGATCATCAAAGGATTCGTTCGTAACATGTCCCGTCCGGATGGAAGCATCGTCCAGGGCTATCTGACACAAGAGTGCATCTCTTTCTGCGAGAATTTTCTATATGGCGCAGACCGGCCGCCTGGTGTTGGTTTGCCCGTTAACAAGCACGATGGGAGGCTCGAAGGAGAAGGTCACTCCAACGGTCGCAGGGAACTGCATGTGGCTTACTCAGATCGACGCAACGACTTTGACATAGCAAACTTGGTAGTGCTACAACACCTACACCAGGTAGATCCTTTCGCGACACTGCACAAAGAAACTATCGCAAAGAAGTATCGTGACCGGGGGGTATGCAGGATGGACGCCGAAGTTACTAGAGAGCACAACTCCACTTTCCTGCATTGGTTCAAAGAGCATATTATTGCTAAGCCCCCGGAAAAGGGCTCTAAGGACAGATTGCTCATATACGCCTTAGCACATGGCCCCTCGCCCAACCTCGTCACCTATCAGGCATACGATATCAACGGATACACGTTCTACAAGGAGGCCAAAGATATGGACAGTGATGATCAGAACTTAGGGGTGACGATGGAATGCATGACCGACAGCGACAACGGCGCAACTGAGAGATTTTATGAAAGGGTCGAGGAGATCTGGGAGCTTGACTACTCTGGACTGCACAATGCGACGATGTTCCGTGTCAGATGGGCTAAGAATGTCGAAAGAGAAAACCGGTATTTCACTACCATGACTATACCCGACGCCAAGAGCGGTACCGTGAACGCTATCGCAAAAAACGAGCCATGGGTACACGCTAAGCACGTGACACAATGCTTCTTCATAACCGACCCGTGCAATCCCAGCCGTGTTGTCGTGAGGAGAGGCAAATGGAACATCATTGGAATGGATGGAGTCGGCAACGAGGAAGACTACGACCAGTACGGCAACCCAATGAGGGAAGATGACGATGACGATGAAGTATACGTCAAAACAAGAATCAATACTACATTACTTAAGAAAGATCGTACTCCATGGAAAAGGAAAAGTCACAATAAGGGGCTCAATTCTTCTTCAACAAACAAGAAGGGAAAGAAGCTCACTCAAAAACGAAAACGTCGACGCTGAGGAACCGTTATTGGTCAAATGATGTAATATATATGTTCCTATTTTGTGTACACACTAACCGTTATGCATGGGTCAAATGATGTAATACATATGTTCCTATTTTGTATACATACTTAACCGTCAAATGATGCAATATATATCGCCTTAGTTATATACATTGTATCACCTTCCCTTCGTTCCTGCTCTCGGAAAAAAGGAAAAGAAAAGAAAAGAAAAAGAAGAAAAGAAAAGGAAGAGAAAATAAAGGAAAAGACAATAGAAGAAACAAACAGGAAAACTGCTATAGGTACTGGTTATAGCAGTAGCGCTTTTCCGAAAAAGAGCTATAGCTAGTCAAAATAGCAGTAGCGCCTTTTGGAGAAACGCGCTATAGATAACTTAGCTATAGCGCGTTTTGAGGAAACGCGCTACTGCTATGTTGACTTAACCCCCGGCCCCAGCGGGCTTCCCGCCTCTGCTTCCCCCAAATCCCCACTCTCTCTTCTCCCCCCTCGTCGCCGCCGGAGCCCGTGCCCTCACCGCGCGCCCGTGCCCTCGCCGCCGGAGCCCGTGCCCTCGCTACCGGAGCCCGTGCCCTCGCCGCCGGAGCCCGTGCCCTCGTCGCCGGAGCCCTGCCCTCGCCCGCGACCTTGCCCCCGCCCCTGCCTCAAGCGCCCGTGCCCTCGCCCCCGACCGCGGCGCTCGCCCCCGACCCCCCGACCCCCGCGACCTCACCCACGCCCCCGACCCCGGCCCCGACGCGCCACGTCTCCCTCCTCGGCTTCCTCCCCTCCCAACCTCGGCCGTCGTCGGGCCTGCCTCCTCGCCCCTGCACCCTCTGTAAGCAGAAATTTAGGGTTAGGTGTTTTAGGTGTAGTTAAAAGAAAAAACAGAATTGATTATATAGGTTTCTTGCATTTTTTAGTTTAAGCAATTGTTGCTATTTAATTTTGTTAGTTTAAGCAATTAGTATGAAACCTAGGACAGATTAGTTAAAGCAACTGTTGCTATTTAATTTTTTTAGTTTAAGCAATTGTTGTTATTTAAAAAAATAGAATTTGAAGTGGACAGTTAGTTAAAGCAACTGTTGCTATTTAATTTTTTAGTTAAAGCAATTGTTGCTATTTAAAAAAAATAGAATTCGAAGTGGACATGTGATATGTGGACATGTGATTTGGACATGTCATATTTGGAATTTGGACATGTGATGTTTCGGACATGTCATATTTGGAAAATGATGATTATGTGTAGGGTAAATGATCCGAGTGGCCTATGTTTCGCCGGAATGTTGATTCATTTCCGTTCCGGTTCAGGCGCTCGATATGTCCACTTTTTAGCCAAGGTCATGCCGAAATTTTCCGTGAATTTTGGCATGACTTGTGCTAGAAAGTAGGCATATCGAGTGCCGGGATTTGCTGGGAAACGGCATTCCGACAAACATAGATCTTTTTTTTATGTCATTTCTCATTTTTTTATAGTTTTAGAATTAAACGAGGAGACTTAATCATAGGAAACATGTCGAACAATGAAGAAACCGGGCCTTCTGACCAAGATGCAGACGAGATGGATTATGAGGGTGAACAACAGTACCTCGACTTTTTGTCTGCTAAGCATAGTCAAGGTTTGCAGGTCGTCCTCAATGATGGTACTGACGCCGACATCGACACCGACGGCGCCGGCACCGATGGCGGCGCCGAGACCGGCGGGAAAGGTACCGGCGGGGAAGATACCGGCGGGGAAGGTACCGGCACCGATGCCGCTACCGAAAAGAAGAAGCAGAAGAAGCTGAGGATACGAAAACCTAACAAACTAGGCATCGGACGACTGGTGATCACAAAGATGGCCCCTGGCAAGTTTGAGCCATTAGAGCCGGAAGAACCTCGCAAGTGCTATGGGAACCAAGTAGGATGCGTCCTACGGGAATGCATGAGCATCAACGACGATGATTTAAGGAGTAAAGAACATTTGAGGCAGTTGCTCCTGACGAAGTTGCACAAGAGATTCAAGTTCCCCGACCGGATGGTAGCATAGAACAACCGTGGGATGATCCGAAGATGAAAAAGATTAACAATCACGCCATGGGCATGTTCAGCAATGATTTGGCCTCCTGGAAAGGGAGGGTGAAACAAGCTATTGAGGCTGAGGAACCCCTGTCCAAGATTCTGGAGGAAAATCCGACACTTATGGAAGAGGAGTTCGAAAAGTTCAAGGACACTTGCGCTACCGAGGCAGCCAAGGCTAAGGCTGCGAAATTCAAGAGCCTTCAGCAAAGGAACACGGGGAAGCATCGCCTCGGAACCCGTGGCTACCTTGGCAAAAGGCCCATATGGGATAAGGAGGACACGGAACGTGAAGCCGCGGGTCTCCCAGACCCCTTCGCGAAGTTCACCAACCCCTTGGAGCGTGACTTCATCAGGGCCCGCTACAAGTGGGACAAGGAAACGAAGGTTTTTTACACGGACCAGATCACGAGGAAATTGATTAGAATACTGGTAATTATTCTTTTACCACCTTACATTTAGCTTCTGATCAAGTCGACTACACATTCGTAAACGGTTCACGTTCCTTCTGTAGGAGAAGCAACACCAGCTTGCAGCCGAAAGCCCTACTTCGCCGATGAGGCCCAAGTGGGACACCCCTCTCAACCGGGCCTTGAACGAACTTAAGGGACTCCCTTTGGGCCAGCGGCCACAATATGGACGTGTGCACTGCGCCGGAGATGGCGCTACGTGGAAGGTGTTTTACAACGAGGGCCCGGAGGCCAACAAGCAGAAAAAAAGTTTAGTCAGACGGACATCGACGCGAAGGTGAAGCTTGCGTTCGAGAAAAGAGCAGCTGAGGACGCGGAAAAAGCAGCCGAGGAGAAAAATGAGTTGCTACAGCAGGCAGTCGATGCAGCTGTACATGCCTGCAGAAATGATTTCGCTACTAACTTGATCCCGGCTATCATCAATTGGACGAAGGAAAATCCAGACAAGACGGTACATGATTTCCCCATGCCCAGTTTTGTCGGGAGCAACTCGGTGAACAACACCACCGCACCATCACCTGCTCACGCAATCGGGCCTACTCCCGCACCCGCACCCGCTCATAGCAGCCCGTCCTCAGTCTCTGGCGCGCTAGGCGGGCCTTCATCTTTGGCTGAGCTCGACGCCCTCACGGTAATTACATGTCGCACCAACATATATCTAGAATATTCCATTTTCGTTGCCTTTCGGATGTTTTACGCCGCAGACATGTGTTTGTAGGCCGATAAAACCCCGTGCACCGTACTCTACTTGATCAAAGGCCAGGAGGTGGACGTGGGAAAGGGGGTGATAACGAAGCCCTTGGAACTCACGTTCCACGGCCAGCCGATGCCCGGTGGGCACTTCAGGGTTACCTTGTTGAGTGTGAAATCGGGGCACGAGTATTTGCCTCCTCCAGTACGGCTAGGGGGAGAGGACGACGAGACCCCGTCGCGGATTGGAAGCTGCAAGGGTTGGGTGCTGCTATGGCCGAAGAATCTTCTTCGTTTGGAGCCGGCCGAGAGCACACCAATAACCACACATCAACAAGCAGGTATGGACACCACCACCCCGCCTACGCAATTACCAGCGCCTGTAGTGCCGGGTGAGAGCGGCGGACGACGTGATGAAGGGGTCCAATAGTGGCTGATGTAATCGCCCCCGTAGAACAAAGAATGGATGATGAGATGGAGGAGGACCCTCTTCGGTTCCTCAATACAGGCGCCTATGACTGTGACTTAGATATGATGAGTCAGCCATATGACGACTCGGGCTATCAGCATGCTAATGAGGATATGGATGATCTGCCCGGGTAGAAACGTCCTAGCAGGGATTGCAAGAAGTCTCTCTTCATGCAATCCTCACAGGACACGCCTACAGATGCAGGGGGTCGTACAGTGCTTAGCCCGACAACACTGGGGTAGGGGTTAAGGAAGGGTCTGGAAGGTCA
The DNA here is from genome assembly GCA_039707655.1 of Elymus sibiricus. Classification (NCBI taxonomy): domain Eukaryota; kingdom Viridiplantae; phylum Streptophyta; class Magnoliopsida; order Poales; family Poaceae; genus Elymus; species Elymus sibiricus. The sequence goes on along the minus strand of CM077665.1, from coordinate 38,566,599 downwards.
GCCCAAGAAAAAGGAGAGGAAGAGAACGGGGAAGATAGGCTCAGCTGCCTACAAACAAGCCAGAGCACATAGCAGCCAGACGGTGGCCATGTTCCATGTCATGGGCGAGCCGATGCTACCGCCGAAACTGCTGGAGGCAATATACGGGGATCTCAGGAGACTGCACGACCATGTGCTGTCGACTGAGAAAAGCCTACTAGCCTCGAAGGACCCAGGATATCCGACATACGCGGCTCGTGTGCCTGACGGGAAGTGCTACGTCGACACACGGCCCGCGGAGGTGTTCTTCCTGCGGTTTGATCATATCTTCGAGATGTTTCTGACACGGCGACTTGATTGTACAATCGTCCGCCTTTTTGCGCTACATATGAGCTCCGTCATGAAGAGAGAAGAAGTCTCGCAAATCTGTGTGGCAGATCCATACTACATGCACGCGTCCTTCTTGAGTCTCGGCGACTTTGAGCGTAAAACTGCTAGGGAGTACCTCGAAAACTTCATGGTACAGAATAAGGACCAGGAAATTGTCCTCCTGCCTTATCATCCAAAGTAAGTCAGTGCCGGACAACCCTTTCGTACATTTCAATCATTCCTTCTCGCTCATATGGAGAATAATTTGAGGTGTTTTTTTCCCCGCAGCAACGGTCGCGCCGTCCTTGTCGTTCTTTACCCACGAGTCTCCCACGCCGTGTATTTCGATCCTACCAGAAACTACGAGAAGAAGGACTACACCCACGTAATGAATATTCTAGATGATGCTCTCCAAGGCTTCAGCTTGAGGGGTGGCCACATGCAGATCAGGAAACAAAGGAACCGCAAGACGGGTTTCTCGCATAAAACCAACTTCTGTTGCATCCATGTCCCGAAATCAAGTAGGAAAGATGGATTCTACCTCCTCCATCTCATGATGGAGTTCAAAAGGGATCACCAAAAGCTTCGCATGACAACCAGAAACGATGATCGTATCCGCAAGTGGGTAGAATCTCAAGGAGATGCGGATTATAAACTTAGAGATGACTTATTTCGCATCCAGAGGGACATTGCGACGATCATCATGAAAGAAGTCGTCGAAGTGAAGGGGATGTTCCACCACGGCCCTATATCGCGAGCTGACGTCCAAACTTACATAGGCATGCAACGTCAGGACCTCACACCGTTCAAGAAGCTAGGGTCCACTCTCAATGATCTGGAAGGATGGAAGTTATAGTGATTTACGATGCCGATGATGATGATATGTGTCGGTTGAACTTGTATACTTTCTATAGCGATGAAACTTTGTGATGTCCACGGTCCCTACCGAACTTGCGTAACGCTACTTTGTTAGTTTGGGTACGATGACCTGCGTACCTCTAGTTAATTAGTTTGCGTACGATGAAACTGCGTTGATTATTTATGTTTACTATATGTTGCATCTAGTTGCTAACCCTTTCTTTTTTGTGTTGCTCAAGTATATTTTGTTGCATATGATTGTACATTCTCTTGATGAAGATGCATCTATAACAGGTACCTAGAATCTTGATGGCGAAGTACCGGTGCTATGTCGTGTACAAAGGAAAGGTTTCGGGAGTATACGACGAGTGGTCCGAGTGTCAGGCGCAAGTGGAGGGGGTCTCGGGCGCCAGCCATAAAGGCTTCAAAAGCAGACAAGAAGCAGAAGCTAGTTACGTGAGAAGGCTCACGCTAGCACGAGAGAGGACTCATAACCGCCGCCTCATGTACTACATAGTTTCGCTCTCACTCATAGTGATAGCTCTTCTCGCGTATATCATTGTTTAGATGGATGACGATGTAGTTGCAAGTATTCGAGACTTGTATCGCTATTTTCGAGATGATGACGAGAGAGCACTTCGTGTTGGATGATGATTATGATGACGACATGATTTGATGAGACTATTTGTATGTATATGCTATGATTACATTCGTGGTCTCGCAGCCATTTGTATGTGTATGATGATGACATTTGTATGTGCTAAAGATTCTTGTATAAAGCCTGTTCAAATACAAAACAAATATGCAGAAAAAAAAACAGAAACTAATAAAGTTAGCAGTAGCGCGGGGAGTAAAGTTAGCAGCAGCGTAGCATTACCAGTAGCGCGGCCTAACACAAGGCGCTACAGATATTAGCAGCAACGTTGTTCTTTGGAGCACGCTACTGCTATGCATGTATAGCAGCAGCGCGGGCCAACACACGCTACTGCTACAGGTTAGCTGTAGCGCCGTATCAGTAGCGCGGGAACCCGCGCTACTGATATACATAATACCCGCGCTACTGCTAGGCTTTTCCCTAGTAGTGATAGAAAATTTGTCACTCTCCACATAAGCAATTTTCTTCTCATTCATAATAGTGGGACAAACTCAACAAAATAACTATCATGAGATACTTGATTGACATAACCACTTTGAATATTAAAATCATGATGACAAGTTTCATAGTTACTATCACTCTTTATAGCATACATGTCATCATCATAATCATCATAGATAGTAGGCATGTCATTATCATAACAAATTTGCTCATCAAAACTTGGGGGACTAAAAATATCATCTTCATCAAACATAGCATCCCCAAGCTTGTAGCTTTGCATATCATTAGCATCATGGATATTCAGAGAATTCATACTAGCAATATTGCAATCATGCTCATCATTCAAGGAATTCTCATTAAGTATTATCATAATTTATTCCTCTACCAATTGAGCACAATTTTCTGAATCCTTATTTTCACGAAAGACATTATAAAGACGATACAAGTGATGCAACCTATACTCCATTTTTTGTATTTTTCTTTTATAAAACCAAACTAGTGAAAAACAAGAAACTAAAAGATTTAATTGCAAGATCTAAAGATATACCTTCAAGCACTCACCTCCCCGGCAACGGCGCCAGAAAAGTGCTTGATGTCTACTATGCAACCTTCTTCTTGTAGACTCGTGTTGGGCCTCCAAGCGCAGAGTTTTGTAGGACAGTAGCAAAATTCCCTCAACTGGATGACCTAAGGTTCATCAATCCGTGGGAGGTGTAGGATGAAGATGGTCTCTCTCAAGCAACCCTGCAATCAAATAACAAAGAGTCTCTTGTTTCCCCAACACACCCAATACAATGGTAAATTGTATAGGTGCACTAGTTCGGCGAAGAGATGGTGATACAAGTGTAATATGGATGGTAGATATAGGTTTTTGTAATCTGAAAATATAAAAACAGCAAGGTAACTAATGATAAAAGTGAGCACAAACGGTATTGCAATGCTTAGAAACAAGGCCTAGGATTCATACTTTCACTAGTGCAAGTTCTCTCAACAATACTGACATAGTTGAATCATATATAAATCCCTCACGTGTGACAAAGAGTTCACTCCAAAGTCACAAATAGTGGAGAACAAACGAAGAAATTATTGTAGGGTACGAAACCACCTCAAAGTTATCTTTTCCGATCAATCGTATGAGCTATCCCTATAAGTGTCACGAACAGCCCTAGAGTTCGTACTAAAATAACACCTTAAGATACACATCAACCAAAACCCTAATGTCACCTAGATACTCCAATGTCACCACGAGTACCCATGGGCTTGATTATACGATATGCATCACACAATTTCAGATTCATCATGTTCAATCCAACACAAAGAACTTCAAAGAGTGCCCCAAAGTTTCTACTGGAGAGTCAAGACGAAAACGTGTGCCAACCCCTATGCATAGATTCCCAAGGTCACGGAACCCGCAAGTTGATCACCAAAACATACATCTAGTGGATCAATAGAACATCCCATTGTCACCACGGATATCCCAGCACAAGACATACATCAAGTATTCTCAAATCCTTAAAGACTCAATCCGATAAGAAAACTTCAAAGGGAAAACTCAATTCATCACAAGAAGATAGAGAGGGGAAAACTCCATATGATTCATCTATATTAATAAAGCTCACGGTACATCAAGATCGTGTCATCTCCAGAACACGAGAGAGAGATCAAACACATAGCTACTGGTACATACCCTCAGCCCCGAGGGTGAACTACTCCCTCCTCGTCATGGAGGCTGCCGGGATGATGAAGATGGCCTCCGGTGATGGTTTCCCCCTCCGGCAGGGTGCCGGAACGGGCTCCCGATTGGTTTTTCATGGCTTTGGAGGCTTGTGGTGGCAGAACTCCCAATCTAGGTTTCTTTCTGGGGGTTTTGGTATTTATAAGAATTTTTGGCGTCGGAAACAAGTCAAGGGGGGCCACGAGGAGTCCACAAGCCAGGGGGGCACGCCCTGGGGGGGGCGCGCTCCCCAGGCTTGTGACCTCCTCGGTCACTTCCTGGCCCAACTCCAATGCTCCCTGGGCTTCTTCTGGTCCAGAAAAAATTACCGTAAATTTTCAGCCCATTCCGAGAACTTTTATTTCTGCACAAAAAACGACACCATGGTAGTTCTGCTGAAAACAACGTCAGTCCGGGTTAGTTCTAATAAAATCATACCAAAATCATATAAAATTATTGTAAACATGGCATGAATACTTCAAAAATTATAGATACGTTTGAGACGTATCACTATACAATTTGCCATTGTATTGGGTGTGTTGGGGACACAAGAGATTTCTTGTATTTGATTGCAGGGTTGTTCGAGAGAGACCATCTTCATCCTACACATCCCATGGATTGATAAACCTTAGGTCATCCACTTGAGGGAAAATTGCTACTATCCTACAAAACTCTGCGCTTGGAGGCCCAACAAAGTCTACAAGAATAAAGTTGCGTAGTAGACATCAGTGCACTAGTTCGGCGAAGAGATGGTAATACAACTGCAATATGGATGGTAGATAAAGGTTTTTATAATCTGAAAATATAAAAACAGCAAGGTAACAAATAGTAAACAGCGAGCAAAACGTTGTATAAATGCTTGGAAACAAGGCCTAGGGTCCGTACTTTTGCTAGTGCAATCTCTCAACAATGTTAATATAATTGGATCACATAGCCATCCCTCAAAGTGCAACGAAGAATCACTCCAAGGTTCTTATCTAGCGGAGAACATAAGAAGAAATTGTTTGTAGGGTACGAAACCACCTTAAAGTTATCCTTTCCGATCAATCTATCCAAGAGTTCATACTAAGATGACACCAAGCTATCCTTTCCTATCAATCTATTTAAGAGTTAGTACTAGAATAACACCATATGATATGCATCAACCAACTCTAATGTCACCCAGATACTCCAATGTCACCACAAGTATCCATGAGTTAATTATACGATACGCATCAAACAATTTCAGATTCATAATACTCAATCCAACACAAAGAACCTCGAAGAGTGCCTAAGATTTCTACCGAAGAAATTAGGACAAGAACGTGTATCAACCCCTATGCATAGATTACCCCAATGTCACCGCAGGAATCCGCAAATTGAGTACCAAAACATATATCAAGTGAATCAATAGAACACCCCATTGTCACCACGGGTATCAACATGCAAGACATATATCAAGTGTTCTCAAATCCAATATTCAATCCAACATAACGAGATCTCAAAGGGAAAACTCAATTCATCAAAACAAGATAGAGAGGGAATAACATCATGTGATCTGACAATATTAACAATGCCCTTGATACATCAAGATCGTGACATCTCAAGAACACGAGAGAGAAAGATTGAACACATATCTACTTCTACATACCCTCAGCCCCGAGGCTGGACTACTCCCTCCTCGTCATGGCCTTTGCCGGGATGATGAAGATGGCCACCGGGGATGGATTCCCCTCTCCGGCAGGGTACTGGAATGTCTCCAGATTTGTCTTTCGTTGATACAGATAGTTGCGGCAGCAGAGCGCAGAGTCTAGGGTTATTTCTGATGGTTTCTATATTTATAGGAATTTTTGGCGTTGGTTTCACGTGAAGATGGGCCACGAGGTGGGCAAGATACACCAGGGCGCGCCGGGGGGGCCTGGCGCGCCCTGGTGGGTTGTGCCCACCTCGTGGCTCTTCTGGCCCTCCCACGAAGCGTCTAGTGCCTATTTTGTTCCAAAAAAATCGTCAAAAAGTTTCAGGCGGTTCTGAGAACTTCCATTTTCTGCACAAAAACAACACCATGGTAGTTCCACTGAAAACAGCGTCAGTACGGGTTAGTTCTAAATAAATCATATAAAGTGCATCAAAACCATATAAAAGTATTGTAAACATAGGTGAATATGGCATGAATACTTCATAAATTATCGAAACGTTGGAGACGTATCAGCATCCCCAAGCTTAATTCCTACTCGTCCTCGAGTATGTAAATGATAAAAGAAATAATTTATGAAGCGTGAATGCTAGCATAGTGCATAAGTTTGATCAATGATAATTTCAACCACTTTTCCTAGCATCATAACAGCAACTCTTTCTCATAAAACTCATCATGAAAAAGTAGCAACCAATTCACATGTTATGGTTCAAACAATGAATTCTCTTAAAACTTAACAACATATGTTCTTAGTCATTAAACAATTGCAATTCAACTTATTCTCAACAAAGTCTAAGTAAGAGCCCCACATACTCAATCATCATATAGTCTTCTATGATTGCTATTACTCAAAGCATATTTTTAGAACAAATGGCATCCATCGAATACAGAGAAAGATAGGGGCTTAATGTTTCGCCTCCCAACTCATTTATCATAGAGATAATTGTCAACAATAATAAGTCATGATCAAATATATTTGACTGGATATATATGTTTGGATCTTTCCCCACCACATGATGCTTGCCAACTAATAGACTGAGGTTGGAATAAGAAGTGACTCAACATGAATAGTAAATAACATGAAAGTAAATAGATTGTTCCTTCGCAGAGGGAAGAAGGGATTTGCATATGTGCTAGAGCTCAAAGCTTAAATCAGAGATAAATATAATTTTGGGAGGTGCACCCTTCCTGTCAACGTTACGACCAAGAGTTATCAATATCTTCCATGCTAAACACATTAGCAGCGGTTCCCAAGCGGTAAAAATAAAGGTTTACTCCCCCTCCACTAACAAACACACTCCACGGCTAGCCGAATCCATGGGTACCGTCCATACCAACAACATTCCCGGGTGAGTTTTGTTTAATTGTTTGCATTTTTTTATTTCGGGACTGGGAATCCCTATTACCGCCTGATACGTCTCCAATGTATCTATAATTTTTTCTTGTTCCATGCTGTTATAATATCATTCTTGGATGTTTTACAATCATTTTATAACAACTTTATATCATTTTTGGGACTAACCTATTGACATAGTGCCAAAGTGCCAGTTGTTGTTTTGCTTGTTTTCTACTTCGCAGAATATCAGAACCAAATAGAGTCCAATCGCGACGAAACTTTTTGGAGATTTTTTCTGGACCAGAAGACACCCAGTGGGCCAAAGAAGTACCAGAGAGGTGGGTTGTGGAGGCCACAACCCACATGGGCACGCCAGGGGGCCCCTGGCACGCCTTGGTGGTTTGTGCCCTCCACGGGGCCCCCCTCCACCGCCTCTGACGCCTTTGTTATGATTGTGTTTTTATGGTTTATTTAGTATTTGTGCCAAGTAGAGCCTTTAGGATGATTCATAAGATGAGTAGAAGCGATGCTGAATCTGAAACAGAAACTTTGCGTCCAGTATTCGAATTTTTATTTTTTACTGGAACGTGATCTTGAGCTAAAATTTTAACACAGTGTTGCTATAAAAATTCTTTACGTTGTCCTAATTGTTAAGAATTTTAAGTGGTACACAAGTATGGTTAGAGTACAGATTACTACGGACTGTTCTGTTTAAGACAGATTCTGTTTTCGTTGCATTGTGTGCTTGTTTCATGAATCTATGGGTTATATTGAAGGGTATGAGCCATGGTAAAGTTAAAATACAGTAGGTATAATGCAATAATAAAATATGAATGGGTTTGCAACAGCACCTAAAGTAGTGATTTGCTTTATTATACTAACGGATCTCATGAAGATTTTGTTGAGTTTTGTGTGATTGAAGTTTTCAAGTTTTGGGTGAGATCACGATGGATGAAGGAATAAGGAGTGAAAAGAGCCTAAGCTTGGGGATGCTATAGCACCCCCAAGATATATCCAAAGAGAAACAAGCAACTAAGCTTGGGGATGCCCCCGAGTGGCATCCCTTCTTTCTTCTAACAACCATCGGTATTTTACTTGGAGCTATATTTGTATTCGTCACACATCATGAGTTATGCTTGGAGCGTCTTGTATCATTTGAGTCTTTGCTTGCTTTGCTTGTTAGTTTTTCACTTGTATCCTTGCTGGACACACCTATTTGAGAGAGCCAAAATTATGCTATCATTTGTTAGAATTGCTCTATATGTTTTACTTAAACTTTTTGAGCTATAGGATTGCTCTAGTGATTCACTTATATCTTTTTGAGCACGGTGTGCTTGGAAATTTTTGTAGAAATGATCTCATGCTTCACTTAGATTAATTTGAGAGTTAGTAAATGTTGAAGAAATCCTCTCATGCTTCACTTATACCGTTTTGAGAGATGAAATCTTTATGCTCATGTGCTTCACTTAAATTGTTTGAGCTTGTCAAAAAAGCAATGGCAATATATGAAACTAGTCCCAAAGTGATAGATATCCAAGGAGGATATAATAAAAACTTTCATGAAGATCATTGGACAAATTAAACTTGATTCCTGTAATAGTTTTGAAACATTATGATAGTAATATGTGAGTCATGTTAGTGAGTAATTATGCTTTAGTAGGAATATTGGTGTTAAGGCTTGTGATTCCCTATGCATGCACGAAAGTCAATAGTTATGCAATGAAGTTACATCTTACTTATGGTGCATTATTTGGTGTTAGTTATGCTCAATGCTCTCTTATGTGAATTTTCGTTTCTTGGTTTGGTTGCTTCTCAATCTATTTGCTAGCCTCCATTTGTACTAAGTAGAAATACTACTTGTGCATCCAAAATCCTTAAACCAAGTTTTGCCTTATGAGTCCACCATACCTACCTATATGCGGTATTTCCATGCCGTTCAAAGCAAATTTGTATGTGCCATGTCTAAATTTTCAAAATAAATTTTCTCTTTTGTGTGCTCGTACCGCTCATGAAACGGTGGGGAGTGTCCAATATTTTTCCATGCTAGATGTGTTATTCTCAAGATGAGTGTTTATTTACTTGTCATTGCACGAGAGTGCGGCGGTAATAGGGATGCCCATTCCTGAAATGAAAAAGAAAAAAAAATATTTACTTGATGTTGTCAAATAATAAATTCCATGGAAAGTGTTGGTATGGAAGGCAACCGTGGATACGTCCCGCCATGGAATGTGAAAGTTTGGTGGAAAAAGGAATAACCTTTATTTTCCGTTTGGGAACTGCCTACGATATATCTAGCATGGAAAGTATTGTGAGCTACTTTGTTGTTTTCGTTGACAGGAAAGGCATGCCACCCAAAATATTTTGGGACATTTACAGTTTTCCCCCTAATTTTGTCCCAGTCTCATCTTTACCCCTAAAAAAAACCAGTGCTCAACTTTGCCCCTCTTCCGTCTGGTGCCGTTTCAGAAATACCCCTGAGCACCGTTTCCGTCCGGTCAAAGGGGTTTGACCGTCACCGAGACATTTCCTGGACATTGTTGCCCCTTTGTGCATGTTTCACTTACACGTGGGACCTACCCTTGGAAAAAGAAAAGAAAAAAAACTCCCCTCCCGAACCAGATCGGATCGGGAGGAGCTCGCTCCCGAGCGGCGCACCTCCACCTCGCCTCGGTCTTCGTCGTCGGAGCCACCGCCTCTGCCCGTCGCCTCCCTGCTCCCTCTCCGCCTCACCTCCTCCCTCTCCTCTACCGGCCATGGAGGAGCTCCTTCCGCATCTGGCAGCTTCCCCACCACCGGAGGAGCTCCGCATCTGGCCGGCCATGGAGGAGCTCCCTCGAGATGCTCGATCTGGCAGCTTCCCCACCACCGGAGAGACCGGATCCGGTGGGTTCCGGCCACTCTTCCTGCGCCTCCTCGACCCGCGTCGCAGCCTTCCCACCGGGCCCCGCCTCGCCGTCCCCCGCCGGGCCCCGCCTCGCCATCCCTGGTCGTACCCCGCCGTGCCCCGCCGTCCCCCGCCTCGCCGTCCCTCACCGTGCCCTCCCTCTCGTCCCTACCGGCGAGCTCCCTCCCATCCCTGCCGGTGAGCCAGCGTCGACCGGTGCGCCATGGCCTCCACCGCGCGCCCCTGGCCTCCCCTCTCTCTGCGCGCCCCTGCGCCGGCGAGCTCCGGCGAGCTCCCTCCCTCGCATGGCCCTGGCCTCCCCACCCTCCGCGCGGCCCTGCGCCGGCAAGCTGCGGCGAGCTCACTCGCGTGCCCCCTGGCCTCCCCACTTTTCTTGTTTTTCTTTTCTCTTTTTTAATTAGCCTAATCTTTAATTGTTAGGTGGTGAGAGAGAGTAAGGGCAAATTAGTCCAAAAAATGTTCCAAACACGGTCAAACCTCTTTGACCAGACGGAAAGGGTACGGAGGGGTATTTCTGAAACGGCACCAGACGGAAGAGGGGCAAAGTTGAGCACTGGTTTTTTTTAGGGGTAAGATGAGACTGGGGCAAAATTAGGGGGGAAAATGGAATTGGCCCAAATATTTTTTTCTCTCAATTTAAACCTTGAGCTCTGGCACCTCTACAAATCCCTACTTCCCTCTGCGAAAGGTCTATCTATTTACTTTATGCAATTTTTATTTTTACCTTGAGTCTCCATCTTCTCTTATAAAGCACCAACTAGGGGGCACTATGATCGTACTAGAGCATTGGGCATAGCTAATATTTGAGTCTGTTTCATGAATGGGTCAATGATTGAGCATGATGGGCTAGGGATAACTTTCTTTAGTGTTGATATTTTGAAAGACATAGTTGCTTGTTGGCATGCTTGAGTATTGAAGTCATTATGTTAAAACTAGACTATTGCTTTGAATCATCTACAAGTCCAAATGTCCATGCTACAAAAAATAAATGAATATGAGATGAACATGTTAGACAGCATTCCACATCAAAAATTCTGTTCTTATCATTTACCTACTCGAGGACGAGTAGGAATTAAGCTTGGGGATGCTGATACGTCTCCAACGTATCTATAATTTTTAATTGTTCCATGCTGTTATATTATCATTCTTGGATGTTTTACAATCATTTTATAACAAACTTTATATCATTTTTTGGGACTAACCTATTGACATAGTGCCAAAGTGCCAGTTGCTGTTTTTGATTGTTTTCTACTTCGCAGAATATCAGTACCAAACGGAGTCCAATCGCGACGAAACTTTTTGGAGATTTTTTCTGGACCAGAAGACACCCAGTGGGCCAAAGAAGTACCAGAGAGGTGGGCTGTGGAGGCCACAACCCACATGGGTGCGTCAGGGGGCCCCCGGCGCGCCCTGGTGGGTTGTGCCCTCCACGGGGCCCCCGGCCCCTCCACCACCTCTGATGCCTATTAATTCCCAAATATTCAGAAAACCCTAGGAGAGTCGACGAAACATAATTCCAGCCACCGTAAGTTCCAGAACCTTGAGATCCAATCTAAACACCATCACGGAGGGGTTCATCTTCTTCATAGGTGCCTCTCCGATGATGCGTGAGTAGTCTACCATATACCGACGGGTCCGTAGGCTGTAGCTAGATGGCTTCCTATCTCTCTTGTGATTCTCCATACAATGGTCTCTTGGAGATCTATTTGATGTAAACTTTTGCGGTGTGTTTGTTGGGATCCGATGAATTTTGAGTTCATGATCAGTTTCTATCCATGAATATTATTTGAGTCTTCTTTGATCTCTTATATGCATGATTACTTATAGCCTCGTATTTCTTCTTCGAATCTTTGGTTTAGTTAGACCAACTAGATTGATTTTTCTTCCCATGGGAAGAGGTGCTTTGTGATGGGTTCGATCTTGCGGTGTCCTTTCCGAGTGACCGAAGGGGCAGCAAGGCACGCATGTATCGTTGCCATTAAGGATAACAAGATGGGGTCTATTCCTACATGAATAGATCTTGTCTACATCATGTCATCGTTCTTATTGCATTACTCCATTTTTCCATGAACTTAATACACTAGATGCATGCTGGATAGCGGTTGATGTGTGGAGTAATAGTGTTAGATGCAGGCAGGAGTCGGTCTACTTATCTTGGACGTGATGCCTATATAATGATCATTGCCTTGGATATCGTCATGATTATTTGATCTTCTACCAATTGCCCAACAGTAATTTGTTAACCCACCGTGTGCTATACTCATGAGAGAAGCAACTAGTGAAACCTACGGCCCCCGGGTCTACTTTTCCAACATATTGCTTTTCGATCTATCTTGTTGCCTCTTTGTTTTCAGATCTACTAAAACAAAAACCCAAAAATATATTGCTGCACTTTTTATTTGCTCTTTTTATTTTGTGTTCTTGAGAGATCTATCTCTCCTATCTATCACTACCTAATCTATCTTTTTACCGTAGAGAGATTGACAACCTCTCTTTCGCGTCGGGTTGCAAGTATTTGTTGTTTGTGTGCAGGTGCTGCTTATTGGGTGGTGGTGATCCTCCTACCAATTCGATAACCTTGGTTTCATAACTAAGGGAAATACTTACCGTCGCTGTGTTGCATCATCCCTTTCTCTTTGGGGAAATACCGATGCAGTCTCAAGCCACATCACCGCCCCTCTCGTGCAAGGACGAGTGAATAAACACTCATCATGAGAATAACCCACTTAACATGGAAGATACTAACCACCCCTATCGCTCCATGAGCGGTCCAGGCACACAAAACAGGTGTTCATTTGAAATTTTAGATGTGGCACATGCAAATTTACTTGGAATGGCAGTGAAATACCATATATAGGTAGGTATGGTGGACTCTTATGGAATAAACATGGCTCAAGGATTTGGATGCACAAGTAGTATCTCTACTTAGTATGATTTTTTGGCTAGCAAAAGATCCTAACACTAGTAGAAAACAGTGCTTTGGTCCAGGCCAGAATATTGCATTAGTCCCGGTCGTGTTACGAACCGGGACTAATGGGTGCATCAGTCCCGGTTCATGAGGCCAGGGCGCCGGCCGGGCCTCTGCGGGCACCAGTCCCGGTTCTTCTGACCCCTTTAGTCCTGGTTCCAGTCACGAACCGGGACTAAAGGGCCTCTCTCCTGGCCCAGCCCCTTTAGTCCCGGTTGGTGGCTGGAACCGGGACTAAAGAGATGCCTATATATATGCTTGCCCCTGCCCGCTCACTCCTCTGTTTTTTTGACCGGCCGGCGTGTGGGACGTGTGTGCTGCTCTGCTCTCACCTCCTATGCACACGAGGTGTTCGATGAAATGCCAGAGCCACGCTTAAGCTTTCTCCTCTCCAAGCTCGACTCCAAGCTCCATTTTCCCCAAGATTTGTCTAGGTTTGGCGGTCCGTCACGTCCCGTCCCCGTCCTCACCGTCGTCGATCGCCCGCTCCGATCTTGTCGCCGGCACCACCGTGGTGAGCCTCTTGTTCTTATCTTCTTTTTCAAAGAAAAAATTCTTACTTGTATGATTTACATAGATACTTGTATAAATTTCTTACTTTTATTATTGTTTGTTATTATATAGTGCCATGGTCATGGTATCCGCCCACGTCGGCCCTCGTCCGGTCTATGATTCGGATGTGGTACATTATCTTTTATAACTATTTGTTTCATTTAGTGTTTATGACAATTATGCCGACCAACGTGACATAGATATGTTTATCTAGGAGGTATGTGAACCGGAAATTCCAACCGACCATCTTGTCAAGAGGTTAAATCTAGTTGAAAAAGAAAATGAGGATTTGAAAGAAAAATTGAAAAGAATTGAGGAGGAAAAGATGAAATTGGAGTTGCATGTTGCCGATGTCGTCGATGACCAAAAGATCAAGATGGATGCAATGCGCTTGAAGATTAGAAAGATAAGAAAATATGCCATTGATAATGAGGCTTGGTATCATTATGCTGTTGGATCAATTGTTACCTTAGTTGTGATTATGATCGCATTTGTTGTTGTATTTAAATGTTTTACATAGTTGTACATTAGTTTCAATTTATGTTTTAATTAGATGCTCTAGAGAGCTATATGTTGTTCTATGAGAACTATGTATGAACTTTATGTATTTATTTTTTCAGTAATAACATTTCATCACTACTATATTTTGGTTTTAATGTGATGATGAACTTGTATTAATTTGGTCACTTCTCTATTCATGATGTTCTGTAATGGTTTTGTCTGAAACCCTGAAATGCATGAAAAATAGCAAATGAAGTCAGAAAAGGGTTGAAAAGTGATGATGTGGCTTTGAATGGTGCATATTGAATGCAGAAAAAGTCTTGAGTTAAAATATGTTTAAAAAAATGAAATCCCTTTGTAATAGACGAGTTTTTGTCCAAAACCCTGATACTTCGAAGGAGATTGTCCAGTCTGTACACGAAGTGCATCCAGTTTTTCCCGTAACCCTCTCAACTTTTTAGCACATGCTATGTGGGTGAAATTATGATACCATGCCAACTTTCAACCATTTCAGAGTTCATTTGCAGTGCTTTTCAATTTCAGGGTCATTTTAGCTCAAAATAAATCATGAAATGCATGAAAAATAGCAAATGAAGTCAGAAAAGGGTTGAAAAGTGATGATGTGGCTTTGAATGGTGCATATTGAATGCAGAAAAATTCTTGAGTTAAAATATGTTTAAAAAAATGAAATCCCTTTGTAATAGACGAGTTTTTGTCCGAAACCCTGATACTTCGAAGGAGATTGTCCAGTTTGTACACGAAGTGCATCCAGTTTTTTCCGTAACCCTCTCAACTTTTTAGCACATGCTATGTGGGTGAAATTATGATACCATTCCAACTTTCAACCATTTCAGAGTTCATTTGCAGTGCTTTTCAATTTCAGGGTCATTTTAGCTCAAAATAAATCATGAAATGCATGAAAAATAGCAAATGAAGTCGGAAAAGGATTGAAAAGTGATGATCTGGCTTTGAATGGTGCATATTGAATTCAGAAAAATTCTGGAGTTAAAATCTGTTTTAAAAAATGAAATCCCTTTGTAATAGACGAGTTTTCGTCCGAAACCGTGATACTTCCAAGGAGATTGTCCAGTTTGTACACGAAGTGCATCCAGTTTTTCACATAAACCTCTCAACTTTTTAGCACATGCTATGTGGGTGAAATTATGATACCATGCCAACTTTCAACCATTTCAGAGTTCATTTGCAGTGCTTTTCAATTTCAGGGTCATTTTAGCTCAAAATAAAACATGAAATGCATGAAAAATAGCAAATGAAGTCAGAAAAGGGTTGAAAAGTGATGATGTGGCTTTGAATGGTGCATATTGAATGCAGAAAAAGTCTTGGGTTAAAATACGTTTAAAAAATTGAAATCCCTTTGTAATAGACGAGTTTTCATCCGAAACCGTGATACTTTAAAGGAGATTGTCCAGTTTGTACACGAAGTGCATCTAGTTTTTCCCGTAACCCTCTCAACTTTTTAGCACATGCTATGTGGGTGAAATTACGATACCATGCCAACTTTCAACCATTTCAGAGTTCATTTGCAGTGCTTTTCAATTTCGGGGTGATTTTAGCTCAAAATAAATCATGAAATGCATGAAAAATAGCAAATGAAGTCAGAAAAGGGTTGAAAAGTGATGATGTGACTTTGAATGGAGCATATTGAATGCAGAAAAAGTCTTGAGTTAAAATATGTTTAAAAAATGAAATCCCTTTGTAATAGACGAGTTTTCGTCCGAAACCCTGATACTTCGAAGGAGATTGTCCAGTTTGTACATGATGTGCATCCAGTTTTTCCTGTAACCCTCTCAACTTTTTAGCTCATGCTATGTGGGTGAAATTTGAGAAAGATGTACAAACGAGTTTCAAATTTCAGTGCTAAAAGTGCTAAAAACTTCAAGCACTGAAATCTTTTTCGTGTGTAGAGCTCCTCGAATAGTTTTTTGGCATGAAAACTTGCAAACACCTACAAATTGTGATCATCTTTGATGCTGCAAAGTTTCAGATTTTTTTGATTTTGTTTTTTTTTTACTGTTCATAGAGGGTGCCTAGGCACCCTGGAGCTGAAAATCCACTCTCAGAAAGAAATTAACACGTTTTGGCAGGAAATTCAAGGTCCTGAGATTCTTAGCAATGTCATGGCAATTGATGATTCGGTACAGATGCACTGGTAACTATTTCACAATTAATTATTATAAAAAATTATTAGCAATATCAAAGAGTGAGATTGACAAACCGGATCCAGCATTTGTGTTATTTCTGATTTAGTAATGTTGGTGCCAAGCTTCAGTAAACAGGCCCTAATCTCTTCAAGGGTAAATGTCCCCATGTGGTCAGTACATAAGCATTTGAATACTTTTAATTAGCCCATGGTCTATTTATTTGACAAGCTCTCTAGAATAATATTTGATTATGGCAAAAGAAATGAGAAGATACTGAAGTCAAGCAAAAAGTAAAAGGAGCCACAAGTTAAGATCATCCGAGTACCTTCAAGGCTGCCCTTGCTAATATACAATTCCAGAAGACCACTGGCAAGTCCTTCGCAAAACAAAGTAAATGAAATGAACATCAGATATCAGGGACACCATAACATAAACTGGAATGCAAAGGACAAACAAAAAATTGAAGGAAATAAAGAAGAGTGTGCGTGTAAGTCTGTAACCAAAGACCACACATATTGTTCCAGCTCCAAATCTGAAACAGTATACAAAAGTAAGCATCGCACATCTGTTATAGAAGATACGCATTATCAGTATGTCTCTTCTTTTGGTTCTGATCATCCGTCCATGCAAAATCAAATAAATAGATCGCCAAGATCTGCCAAAATCAGTTAACCTCAGCCAGCATGAACATCACCTGTATGTAATTTTTTTTTTTGGAGCAAGAGAACATCGGGACAAGGCAATTGCTTGGTGGAAGAATTGGCCATCGCCACCGTATGCCTCCTCTTCGGCGATGCGGAGGCAGTCGCGCTCGATGCTGCTCACCCACTCGATGGTTTGGGACCTGCGTCGGCGGCGGTGACTCATCCACCATCGCCTTCTTGGTCGTGAGGTCGGTCGGATCCCCGTGCGTGTCCTACGATCTACCCACCGCCGGGGTGTCTTCATCGCTCGAGCGCGCCGACCACGGCTGGTGCAGGTTGCGCTGGCTCTAGAGGAAGAGCCGCCACCATAGCTCCCACCTCCGCGATGGCAACAACGGGCTGGAGGACCAACGAGCGATCTGTTCCTCTCCCCTCTGGCTAGCGCAAGGGTTCGCTCGATCCCATCAATCCATTCCTCTCCCCTCTGGCGAGGCGCGCGATGGGATCGAAGCAGATCGCCCGCTCCTCTGTATCAAGCGCCGCTTGATCCCCTCAGGCGAAGATTTTTTTTATGAGCGCCAGCGATCATCGGTTAGATAATGGCCGGGAGAACAGGCCCAGTTTACCACAGGGCTCGCTTTCGGCTTCTGGAGCAGCGGCCGTTAGGACAGCCGGGCCGTTAGTTAATACAGGCGGGAGAGACGGCTGTACGCATTAGATCAGAAGGCCGAAAACGCCTAGATCCTAAAAACGAACTGTCAGAAATGCAAATCACTGAGAGGGCTCGGTTTTACTGTCCTAGATTACCTTTTTCCCTTTGAATGGGAAGGGGATTGGCAGAGTATTGGAAACGGGCCTACCCCTAGTTTTTGGTAAATGGCCCTCATTGGAAAAACCATATCATCAAAAACCAGGAAAAAAGGTTTATTTATCTTTGAGTGATGTTTACCACCCGAAGGCATGCACAGATACATGAGTATTACGACATCAGCCACAAAGGATCATCGGGGTAGAAGATGACGCCGGTAATGACAGAATCAGGCCCAGGAGCCCCGAGCACCCAACACACGTGTCGCAAAGCCCACCGACAAGGCATTTTAGGCCCGTCCAGGCTATACCTTGTAGCCTGCCGTAGGCATACAAAACTAGGCCATAATGGACGGCGTCTCAAGCCGATCAGGGTCGGGTCTTGTAGGGGATATAACCCCGCGGTGTAACCTGCCCTATTAGGCCGGGTCAGCGTATCAGCAGCTTAAAGATTATACTCAAGATGGGCCAAGCCGTTGATGACAAGGCAAGGAAGGGGACTTAGCGAGTAAGTTGGATGGCGGCCCAGCACGTGAAGATGGCGGTTCAAGGCCCAGGAGGCAGAAGACGCCAGAAGCTTCCCTTACTTGGGAGACAAGGCGAGATAGGGATGTGCTAGGTCAAGAGTCATAATATGACCTTGACTCTTGTAAGCCCAGGGCCTTGACCTGTATATAAAGGCGAGCCCCTGAGGCCGATAGATTTAAGTTGCAAACCCCCGAAAGCTAGGTTAGCGATTCGCACCCTTGTAATCGAGATCATCATCAATATAGACACAAAAGCAGGACGTATGCTTTTACCTCCATCGGAGGGGCCGAACCTGGGTAAACCCGTCTCTCGTTCCCGATCAACCCCTTCGAGTCGCCACATAGAGGTGATGGCCTCACACCTAAGTTCTCCTATGAGGACATCTGCCGTCACAAAACCACGATAGTTGGCTCCCACCGTGGGGCTGTCGCCCGGTGGAGTTGAGTTCTCGGAGGGAGCTCTTCCACGGTTCGGGAGCTATGTCGCTGGTCAGATGACCAAGAGCGCCGCGGCAAGCTCTACATTGACAATTCAGGCTCGGGCCCCGAGGCCGACTCAATCAAGTTCGGGTATTGGGTCCCCTTCGGCAAGATCCACGTCTTCATCGACAAGATCGGCGCGTCGGTTCCCGAGCCGGACATCTGCACCGACATCGTCGAGCCGGCTCGGTACGCCCAACCCGACCGGCATCAAGCCGGCCGATGCCACGTCTTCGCGAGGAGCACTAAGTCAAGTTGTCCCCTCAATGATGGGAAGCTTGGGGGCTTTTCGGAGGCAAAAGTCGCTCAGGAAATAGCTGAGCCGCCCCGTCGGGTCACCATCCACATGGCAGGGACCGTAGCGGCTCAAGATCCGTCGACAGCTGGAGCTAAAGACCAGCGCCGAAACAATCGTCCTGGGGGAACCTACAATGGGAACAAGGGCAATCAGCAGCATAGTAACCAGGTTGGTTTGCAAGGTAATATATGTACGGATCATTGGATACCCTGGAGTCAGAACAGAATGGTGATCTCACAGAGAGGACACAATATTATCGGTCTCTAAGCTCACTGGCAAAAAAAGGTCTCTAAGCTAATTGATCCTGGCACTGGCGCGTGGGATGTGCAGATTGTCTTTGAGACATTCTGTATCATGACACCAGAAGGATTTTGCAAATACCACTTAACGCCGGTGCTTTTGATGATTTCATAGCTTGGAACCCGTCTCGGAACGGTACTCTGTCCGCACTGCATATCATCTTGAGTGGAATATTAATTCGGCGGCCAAATCCGCACGGAGAATATAGCAGGGCCATCAGCCTCCAACCCAATCTGGAAGAGACTTTGGGAACTAAAGATTCTGAAGAAAATACATATCTTTTGCTGTCGTGCACTCCATGGAATCCTTCCTCTAAAATCCATCCTCACAAATCGACACATAGGGCATGCTTCTCACTGTCCTATTTGCAACCAAGGCCCTGAAGATGTTAGACATCTGATGTTCACGTGCGAGAGGGCATTTATGTTTGGAAAAAACTTGGAGGATCTGGTACATCATGCACTTGCAACAGATTTGTTTTGCTCGGCCGTGTTGGAATATATTCGTTGACCGGAACTTAAAAACCCCTTTAATCATAGAGAAATATACACAAAAACAAACAAATTTAATGAGTTGTTAACATGGCTACAAAATAATACTCCCACCGTCCCAAAATAAGTGACTCAAAAGTGACCCAACTTTGTACTAAAGTTAGTGCAAAGTTGAGACATTTTTGAGTCACTTATTTTGGGACGGAGGGAGTATCATTATGTTAGCAACTTAGCATAATATTGTAGTAGTATTGGACAATTATGTATAGGGTCAAGCTGAGTGCATGTGTGGTAGTAGAAGTTGGGCCTTAGATCCATTCTACTAATTGTGTCATTGTATGTTCTTTGGTGGTTGGGCTACAAAGCAGCCATAGGTCTATAGTAAAAACGGAAATTCCATATTCACGGAAACGGAAAGTTCCGTTTCCATGCCTGTTCCACCGGAAAACACCGTTCCGTTTTTGTTTCCGTTTCCACATAAAAAATTCCATTTCCACTTCCGTTTTGCAAATTTCCGTTTCCGTTTTCATATTCCCTCTCTGTTTCCATTTTTCATCCGGAAAAGCGGAAAGTTTCCACTCCATTTTCATCCCTAGTGATGGCTGTTGGAGACGGGAGCTCCTAGTCAGCGCTTTAAGCGCTGGCTAGCGCTCCTGGCGCTCGCACAAGGCACGTAGCGGGCCGGCCCAGTCAACCTGCAGAGAAAAACAAACGCGAAAGAAAAAGATGTCATTAATTCGAGAGAACTAAGAATCGAACACTGCACACGCCAAAGTTGACAACTTCGTGACAAGACCACTGGACCAAGCTCAGTTTTGTTGATAACCACTGGGAAATAAACCTACTTGACCCATCTCTAAGAATAAAAAATTAACATATAATAGTAGTATATACCCTAGATAAATTATTTGAATAAAGAAAAGGCAAATTTAAAAACGAAAACAAGAATTAAAAAAAATGTTCATCAATTTGAAAAAAGGTAGTTGAAGTTGGAAAAAACTCATCGAATTTGATAAAAGTTCGTCGTTTGGAAAAAGATCACTGAATTTGAAAAAATATCATCGATTTCGAAAAACAGTTCATTGAATTTGAAAAAAGTTCATCAGTTTTGAAAACAATACATAGAATCTGAAAAAAAGTTCATCACATTTGCAAAAAACTTCATTGATTTTGCAGAAAATTATGTAAAATTTGTTTCATTTTAAGAAAAGTTCATTGATTTTGAAAAAGTTCACAAAACTGAAAAAAGTTCATCAATTTTGCAAAAGTTTAAAAAGATGAAAAAAGTTCAACAATTTTCAAAATAAGTTCACCTAATTTTACAAATTAAGTTCATCCAATTTTAAAAAAGTTCATTGTATTTGATAAAAGTTCATAAATTTTGAAAAAAGTTCATCAATTTTTGAAGAAAAATCATCAATTAGAAAAAAAGTTCATCGAATTGAAAAAAATTCATTGAATTTGAAAACAAAAATTATCAACTAATAAAAATAATTCACCAAAATAAAAAAATGGTTCATTGATTTTGAAAACAAAATTTCATCAATTTTGGAAGAAAAAAACATCATCGATATGGAAAAACTTCACGCATTTAGGAAAAGTAAAAAAATGAAAATCGATGAAGGAATAAACCAGGAAGAAGAACAAGAAGGAAAAACAAAAAACGAAAATGGAATAATGAAAAACGAAAAAAAGTAAGGAAAAGAAGTAGGAAGGAATAAAAACTTGAAAGAGTGGAAATTCAGCATATCCCGCTCCTTGGCGGAGTGGTTGTACGAAGGAACCTCGATGTAAGGGGTCGCTGGTTCGATTCTCAGCGGGTGCGGTCGATTTTTGCGTATACAGTGTAACGGGTCGGCCCAACACGGGGCGATGCTGGCGCCAGTTTGCAAAATTGCATACTGCAGCGCCAGTTTGCAAAATTGCAAACAAACGGGCGCCTGCAGCGCTAAATAGGAAATGTCGTCGGAGACTAGTACTTATGGCGGCTGAGGCGTCAGACAACACATGGCGAGAGGGTGCCGCTAATGGGCCGTCGCCCGGACTCAATATTTGCGATTCCCGCAAACAGTCCTAATATGTATCGACGAACAGAACTGAGCCCATCTCCTGTATGGTTAAGACCAAACCCAACCACCTGGGGTTTTTGAAGCTAAATGTGGATGTGTCATACTGTCATTTTATGTAGACTCTGGTATGGGTGCGACGACAGCCATCTTACGAGATAGTCGGGGCGGGGACCGGGGGTGAGGGGGGCCTTGTTGCTGGCAATGTACCTTCTACTACTTACCGAAAAAGGCTTTCGCCCCGCTTTATATATAAAGCAACGATCAACAACACACAGTACAAACGCACGCCCCCGCAACACATGCAAACACACACCCAAGGCAGGATACATAGGCGCTGAGCGCAACAACACCAACCCTAGCACTACGCGAAGAGGTGAAGCCGCATATGACGAACCGTGGGCTCCAAGGCGGTGCCTTCAGAAAGGAGACGGCACCGTAGCGCCGCCACCGCCCAATCCGACGATCAGAGTTTCCCCTAGAGCCACACG
Source organism: Elymus sibiricus (assembly GCA_039707655.1). Taxonomy (NCBI): domain Eukaryota; kingdom Viridiplantae; phylum Streptophyta; class Magnoliopsida; order Poales; family Poaceae; genus Elymus; species Elymus sibiricus. The sequence goes on along the minus strand of CM077665.1, from coordinate 38,544,383 downwards.
ACGGGCAATGCGAGCCGCAACGACGCCTTCAAGAAGGGAACGAGCTTCGCCGCCGCCGGTCCATCCAAAGATAGAGCATGTTTTCACCCCGACCACCATTCACCGCCACCGAACGCCACACCCTGGCTACCACGCAGCCCACACGGCCATAGTAACCGGGCAACACCAAGCTACGGGCTCTGCCCATGAGCCCGCGGACCCACCACCAGCACTAGTAGAAAACAGACCTTTTGTCCAATGCATTAGTCCCGGTTTGGTTTTGAACCGGCACTAATGTGACCATTAGTCCCGGTTCGGAACGGGCATCATTAGTCGCGGTTCGTTCCGGACCTTTAGTCCCGGTTCGTAACACGAACCGGGACTAAAGGGGTTGTGCCAGGCTGGTGTCAGCAGGGGCCCCCACGAGCCCCTTTAGTCCCGGTTTGTATCACCAACCGGGACTAAAGGCCCCCCCTTTAGTCCCGGTTGGTAACACCAACCGGGACTAAAGGAGTTGAGGCTTTAGTCCCGGTTGGTGTCTCCAACCGGGACTAAAGGTTGGACCTTTAGTCCGAGACACCAACCGGGACTAAAGGGGTTCTGAATATTTTTTTCTGTTTTTAGTTTTTGTTTTAAATTGCTTATATCTTTTAAGATATTTGATGTTTTTGAGTGATTCTTTTTGCATTAGATTCAAAATTTTGTCTAGTTTCTATTTGTGCCATTTGTTTTCAAATTTGAATGGTTTAAATTTGAATTTGTTCAAATTTGCTTCAAACCCTAGATTGTGAATAACTTGAGTTTACAAATAGTTTTAAATTTAATTCTTTTTGCTCCTAGTCATGTGTTAGATTGTTGTCACAGTAAGATTTATTTGGTTATTTTTAGAATAATTTAAATTAGGATTTTAATTAAAACAATACTGTTTTGCTTATATAGTTGTTTTAGTCATTTAATTGTTGTTTTTTATTATTTTTAGTTAGTTCTTTCTGTAGATTTTTAACATGTTGTAGTATGGTGCATATTGAATGCACAAAAAGTCTGGAATTGAAATAAGTTTAAAAAAATGAAATGCCTTTGTAACAGACGATTTTCGTCCGAAACCTTGATACTTCGAAGGAGATGGTCCAGTTTGTACACGAAGTGCATCCAGTTTTTGCCGTAACCCTCTCAACTTTATAGCACATGCTATGTGGGTGAAATGATGATACCATGCCAAGTTTCAACCTTTTCAGAGTTCATTTGTAGGGCTTTTCAATTTCAGGGTCATTTAGCTCAAAAAAAATCATTAAATGCATGAAAAATAGCAAATGAAGTTAGAAAGGGTTGAAATTTGAGGATGTGGCTTTGAATGGTGCATATTGAATGCACAAAAAGTCTGGCTTGAAATAAGTTTAAAAAATGAAATGCCTTTGTAACAGATGGGTTTTCGTCCGAAACCTTGATACTTCGAAGGAGATGGTCCAGTTTGTACACGAAGTGCATCAAGTTTTTGCTGTAACCCTCTCAACTTTTTAGCACAAGCTATGTGGGTGAAATGATGATACCATGCCAAGTTTCAACCTTTTCAGAGTTTATTTGTAGTGCTTTTCAATTTCAGGGTCATTTAGCTCAAAAAAATCATTAAATGCATGAAAATAACAAATGAAGTTAGAAAGGGTTGACTCTGGCTTGGTTAACCTTAGTTGTGACTCTGGCTGGGACGGTGCTAGCAGATGTGTAGTCGACGGTATGATTGGATGGACACCAACCCGGACTAAAGGGGTTCTGAAATTTTCAAACTCTACCCCCCCCCCCCCCCCCCCGTGGACCGCCTTTTTTAGTTTTACAGAAAATAAACAAAAATGATAAAATCTTCAAAAAATGAAATCCTTTGAGATGTAGTTAGGTTTTAGTGTCTAGTTGGTATAGAAATTTTGAAATATGAATTTTGACCTTTTTTGCAAAAAAACGAAAAAGAAATGTAAAACGGCCATAACTTTTGCATACGACGTCGAAAAAAAAAATTAATATATCAAAAAAAACTAGAGAAAAATTGGGACTCGATTTCACCGGGGTTTACCCGGTGAAGTTTTCTCAGATTCTCAAAATTCCAAAAGGAAAAAAAGTTATTTCAAATCAAAAAAAAATATTTTTAAAAACTTTAAAAATTAATTTAAAAAAAATAAATGATGTCATATTTGGATTCCTCACATTTTTCTGATAATATTGGATATATTTTTTGTCGAATTTCGATTTACACATTTAAAGATATTAATTATGTCATATTCAATGAATAAATGGCAAAAACAATTAATAAAATAATATTATTACTTATTTTATTTTCATTGAAATTCAATATTATTAGTACTTATTTTGTTTATTTTATTAATTGTTTAGAATTCAAAAAATTAAATCATGTGACATCAAGACCTAAGGGTTAACAGGATTGATAGCTTAAGATTGTCAGGAAAACAACAAGTGCAGACTTGGAAACTAGGGGAGATAGAACCTGAAAGTTAAGCGTGCTGGGCTGGAGTAGTGAGAGGATGGGTGACCGGCCGGGAAGTTAGACGATTTGGAATGAGTGTGGAGCAGTGAAGAGGGGTGATTAGGGATTAAATTATCAATTAATTCAAAGATTCGAAAATAAGAAAAAATAAATAAAAAACATTCAAATAAAAAAATTCAAAAAAAAAATTTCAAAAAAAAAATATCAAAAAAAGTTCCTTTAGTGCCGGGCCGTGACGTGGCATCCCCCGCCCCAGGCAGCGCCACGTGGAGCCCCTTTAGTGCCGGGCCGTGACGAACCGGGACTAAAGGGGGGGGGGGCCTTTAGTCCCCACCCTTTAGTGCCGGTTCCTGAACCGGCACTAAAGGGCCTTACAAACCGGGATTAAAGGCCCGTTTTCTACTAGTGCAGGGCCACCGCCCCGGCATCCAAGACCTTGACACCACCTCACCCGAGATCCGACGCAACCCCAATCAAAGACACGAGCGGAAAGGACCCGCCTTTCGCACCCCTGGGCTGCCCCCAGTTTCGAGACCCGATAGGCTGGCCAAAACTGGCCTCCAACACCCCGTCCTGCGACACCAAGCGCGAGACGAGCTCGGTCCAATAGCCGGGCGCGAGACGAGCATGGTCCTGCTGCCGGGCGCGAGACGAGCTCGGTCCTGCTGCCGGGCGCGAGACAAGGTCAGTCGTGCAGTTGGGCGTTAGACGAGCTCGGTCCTGCTGCCGGGTGCGAGACGACTGGTGGACCGCAAGTGGGGGAGGGCCAACCCTTCGACGAAGGCTGCGCCCGGATGACGAGAAGAGGGCTCAAAGGTCGAAACGGGCCGCCTACAAACGGCCACCGCAACCGTCCCGCCAAGAGCAGCAGCCACGCCGTGCCACTGCCCAACCCGGCGAGCTCCAAGCATCGAAGCCGCGGGGCACGCACCGCCCCACTACCACGCCGCTACTACCTCCACCGAGCTGCGAAGAGGAAATAGCCGCCCGTGGTCCAGGCCAAACGCAGCCCGTGGCACCAGGGAGCGCCGCCTGCAGCACGAACCACGGCACGCCGCCGCCCCAGTCCACCCCACCACCGCCGCCACCACACCGCGACCCCTACCTGCGACAGGGAGAGGCCAGCCGTGGCCAATGCCGCCCACAGCCCCCGCCGAAGGACGAACCGCCGGCGCCGGATCCGGTCGGATCTGGCCCGGGCCGCCCCACGCGCCGCCACCTGAAGAAAAGGGCCCACCACAGCCGCCACGCGCCGTCCAGGCCGCAGGGCTCCGGTGCGCCGCCGCCAGGCCGCGCCGTCGCCATCTCGCGCTCCCAGCGCCGCACCGCCGGGCCCGCGGCCACCCGACGCCCCCACGCCCCTCGCCAGCAAACGGCCACGCCGAGGGAGAGAGACTCCCCGCCGCCACCCACGCCGGCCGGGCTTTTCCCGGCGGCGCGTCGTGGCGGCGGCGGGGGAGGGATGCCGGGAGGAGGGGACGGGAAGGAGGTGGCTAGGGTTACCCCCAAGGTCACTCGCGGGAGCGGCTCAGGGGAGAGGAGAGCTCACCTTCTAATACTTTGTAGCTGATGCAACAACAATGGAGGCCCTAGCTATGAAGGAAGGGCTACATCTTGCGAATTCCTTGGGTGTTACTAGACTTCAAGCTGAATCTGATTCCGGAGGGGTGATCAACTTCTATAAAGGCCAGGTGCAATGATGGGACTCGGCAGAGGCTGTTTATGCATATTGCGTGGATACAACTTTAGAAATTGGAATGGTGGAGTTCACACATTGTCCTAGAAGTTGCGAATAATGTGGCCCATGAGCTAGCTAGTTTTAGCTTCCATAATAATCTCTCTTGTACTTGGGATGATGCCCCCCTAATTGTTTACTTACTTTTCTTGCTAAGGATGTAAACATTGTACGAAGTTAATAAAACTAGCCATGATGCCTTTCTTCCAAAAAAAAATCACTTATCCTTCGCATTCTATACCAACAATTAGGGATGGGAACTGGGTTCCATTTAATCCCGTTTATATCCACTAATTATCTAGTAGGAGTAGTTCAAAAATTTATTTATTTTTCGAGGAAAATGAACTATGAAGCTAGAAAAAGCTAAATAAATGGGACTTGTGGCTGTCACTTATTTGCCATTTACATCCCAACAATTAATGGGTGTCTCATGTTCGTACCGGTGCACATGTTTGTTTTGAAGAGATAAGAAACTCAACACAAGCATCTTTAAGCCGGTTGCAATGGCATCGATCAGCTAAAGCCAACCTAGTTCGCACCGTCTCCGGACCCAAGCTCTCGCAAAGCATGCCTTCGCAGATAAATTTTAGCCTCTCCACACCATATCGATCCGCGGCGACGAGCAGATGCTGGATCATATCAGCCATGTTGTCGTCGGTAGCATCATCCATGGTGGGCAAGGAGTCTGTGTAGATGAAGTGGAGCATGACTTGGAAGACAGCGGGCTGCATGTCCTCGACGTGTATACGATCCATGTCCTTCTCCTTCATTGCGCCATAGAGCTTGGCGTTGAACACCGGGGAGCCTGCCGCAAGGATGATCCTGTGAGCCGGGAAGGCCTTCCCTCCGACGACGAAGGTGACGTCTGCCCCGTCGTTGGATTCCAGCAGCTTGGCGAGCCTGCCGGGGAGGTCCGGCGGGGGCACCAGAACCAGATCCCTGGCAGCGACCGGCCGGACCTCGGACACACGGGGCTCCTCGAAAACGATCACGACGAACTCCAGCACGAGGCGGTCGCCATGGACGAACTCCTCGAGCTCGCTCCGTTTCATGAACTTGGGGTGTCCGGGGGCCCATCTGCTGTTTGACCCGCACCCGAAGACCCTTGGCTCTGTCATCCGGCACACGGAGGTGGAGACGCCGGTGGTGGGGTGGACGATCCTGAGGTCGCACGACGCACGCGTGCTGCCGAAGAAGCCGCTGAGTTCGAGGTACGCCGAGACATAGCCGGCCTCGGAGGCTGCCGCGCCGTGCCCGTCGGGGTAGAAGCGCATGCTCCAGTTGTAGCCGCCGACGTCGAACGTGCCCGAGCTGACGTAGTTGCTCACGCCGAGCCCCTTGTGCCGGCTGTACCCGGCGATCTCGAACCGGTGCGCGCCCTGCGACGCCGCCATGGTGCTCGTCGACGTCGTCTTCCTCGGCGAGGAGCTCGAGAGGCCCATGGTTTGGTCGGTGGTGCGGCTAATCTGCCTAGATAGAGACGAGACGCCCTGTTGATCGAGCTAATCCTATATATACTCCGATCACACGGGACGTGGATTTTTGAATCTGGGAGCATATGCTTCACAATGAACAGTAAAATCAAAATAAATAATAAATAAATTTTAAAAATTCTGAAATTTTTTGTGAATGTTCAGATTAGTGTGGCAAGTGTGCTTGTCAATTTTCATGCCATACGGAACAGCGATGTTTCGTCGGTGAAAAAAACAAAATTAAGTGTAACACTTGGAGGTAACATTTGGCGTTCGACTTGTTTTTTTTGTACAGGTCAAAATGCTTATGTTTTTCACCTGCAGATTTGCATGTACCATTTGGATATGACAATGAACACATATATTTTTTTTCAATTTTTTTTGACATTTGTAAAATTCATTTTCAATCCGCAGGAGCATATACTCCCTAGAACCAAATTGAATATCCGGATCACACGTGCCTACAATATATATGAGCACACATACGCTTTGATGAGTACCATACGTTACTCCTGTCGAACACGTCACACCGGACAGTGTCTTGTAGGGGTCGGAGTCTTACGAGAACTTGTGCACGTGTTTGTACTTCTTTATCTTTACCTAATATAATACTCCCTTCGTTTTTAAATATAAGACCTTTTAGAGATTTCACTATGAACTACATATGGATGTATATAGACATATTTTAAAGTGTAGATTCACTCATTTTGCTCCATATGTAGTCTATAGTGGAATCTCTAAAAAATCTTATATTTAGGAACGGAGGAAGTATATCTTTATCTTTACCGCCCTTCATCCAAATTACTCCTAAAGTTATAAAATATTACCCACCAATGCCATCCATAAGTTTTTTTAGGGATGCCAACACTTTATTGATCTATGAAAGCATTAAGGGGTATACAAGCTGCATCATGCGATGAAAGAAGCCACAAGTGGCGACCCTAATCAAGAAAAAGGAAGTGTTTGGCAAGATTATGTGCATCACTATTTGATGCTCTTGTTTCAAAAGTAAAAGGACAGCTATTAAAAGAGGAACTCCTCATAGTAATCCCTCTAATCACCTATAAGTGATAAAAAAAACGTTTCACACTGAGGAATCTTGGCCTGGCCAGCCCATGTGGGAACCTCCTATACTGCGCTCTACGCGTTACAAGAAGACACAGCTCGTTAGTTTGGCCGGTCCATGTACCGACGACCTGTTTTTTATTTTTTTGTTTTTCTTTTCTATCATTGTTATTTTCTACTTTAAATAATTTAAGAATTTAAAAAGTTTCGAATTTTTTTAAAAAAATGAAAATTTTGAAATAAAATGTTTAATACTTCTTAAATGTTTGTGGCTTCAGAAAATGTTTGTTAATTTAAAAAATCATAAATTTTAAAAAAGAATGCTCGGGATTTTTAAAAAACGTTCATGAGATTTTCTAAAAGTTTGTCTATTAAAAAATATTAATGGAATTGAACAAAATTTCATCAATTCAAAAAATATTCATGAATTAAAAAATAATATAAAAATCAAAAAAATCATAAATTAAAAAATATAGTTTATTGATTCATAAAATATTCGCAGATTCAAACAAGATCATGTAGTTCAAAAAATGTTAGTCAATTTCGAAAATTCTTCCGCAAAATCCCATAAAATTGTTCATCGATTCTAGAAATGTTTGCCGAGTCAAGAAAAATGTTTCGAAAAATGTTTGCAAATAGTATAAAATGTTGAGCCGCCCTACACTGACACCCAGGAGGAAGAGCCGCCGACCACGCCAGCAATGCCGAAGGTCCTACACCCACCCCCTCAGGTAATCACATCCTCTTTGTTGTTGGTACTAGAATCTCTAGAGCTAACAAGGCAAAAATGAACTGCACCTTATTAGTCTAAGCAACACAATTTCAAATGCGGTGAAACATGATACATTCTTCCGGTTCAAACGTAATTGCATGAAACGAGGCCATCATTCAGCAACAAACCGGGGAGGTGTTTACATAACCATTAGGTACACTGAACATTGCATTATCGCCCAGGCAAGTTAAGTCACCCTCAACAGCTGGAAAATGAATGTGGAGCCTATGTTAGCATCTAAAACGTTATCTGTTTTAAAACAATTTGATGATTACTAATGTGCTTACGTTACTATGACAAAACTCCTCACTCCAAAACGTATCGACTCTTGTACGGAGTAGTGATCAGAGTCTGACAAGAATTTGTAACTACATGCCAACAAACGAGGTTTGACCCTAGACAAAGACAACACATTTTAAAACAGAGGGGGTATATATAGTGTGGTCTACTTTTGCCCTAAGTCAAATTTATTTATAGAAGAAAATGTCAATATCCCCATGAGAATATATTTGAATATGGATCTAATGTTATATTTTTTATGTTTTAGGTGTTCAATTTCTTTTCTATACATTTGGTCAGACTGAAACAAGTTTGATTTGGGACAAAACAAAAATGCACTATGCTATCAAAAGAGAGGGCACTTCAACATGCGCCACTATGGCAACACATAATATTCAGGAAAAAAGTATGATGTCCAGCTCAGGTAATCACAGCCTATTGTTAATGATCTCAGAACTCGAGTTACTTCATCACAAAAGAAGAATTCTAGAGTTATCAAGGCAAAATTAAAATGCACCCTAGTAATCTAAACCACACAATTGTTCTACCACCCAAAGGTTGGACAAACTGACACCCATATACGCTGCAGATCTATTGTAGGTGAAACTTGAAAAGACAACATAGTGATACTATCTCCTGGTTCAAATGTAGTTGCACAAAAGACGAAGCAATCATTCAACATAAAACTAGTGGTGTTCTTCGCATATCCATGAGGCCTTGACATCTACCTAGATAATGTTTACACTAACAGTGCACATGCAAGTTAACTCACCCTGAAAGAGCAGGAAACAACCATGCAGCTGCTCTTTACTTGTCAGTTGTCACCGCCACAAAATCCAGTCACCCGCTGTTAATCGACAAGCCCTGCTGTCGATTCATAAGCACCAGCATAATCACTACCCACAGTAAGTTAACTTGCTCCATTTTATTGGATTCGGAACCTAACTTGAGCCTTCGAATATTAAGCATCCTCCCAGAAATGTAAGTTCAACTGACTCAACTTCATCGTCCATCTAACTGTAAATTCGTGATAGAAAGCAGAAGTGGCAATCATCGTCAAGACATGGTATATTGGGTTTAGCAGAGTCGGCACTTAACCTCAGGACATGATCTCTTGCATTTGTCAATCGTGCATCCAAAGTAGCGATTTTGCTCACGAGAGATCTCTTCTCATCCTCAATTGTAAAAAGGGATGCTGCCTCGGTAGTATTTTCTTCATCATCATCAATCAAAGCTTCTTTGAAAGATTACAATGCTGTGATAAGGATAGAACATGGTTTTTCTTTGTCCACGGGAACATCAGCTTCTGAACCATCCTGTCTAAAAGAAAAAGAAAAATATGAGTGTACATTTATGTAAGACTATAGATTCTAATGATACAGATCAACCTTTTATCTTTAACACAAGCAACAAAACTAAAATGCTGCACAGAAGTAGTTACCAATTATTATGGAGTCTTTTTAGTGTACAAAATTTCAAAACACAAATATCAGCAGTGCCCTGTGCTTAATCTGCACAAAACCTCATGGTAAAAAATGAAAATAGAGCAATGGTGATAACAAATCAGGCATGTCATGTATCGGAAACTAAGTGTTTGATAACAGCTTTAACAAGACTATGTAATCCAGTGCTCTAAGGTAACATAACATCAGACAAAATCTGGACTCCAAACCAACGGTAGGAAGAAATTTCACCATAATCATCCCACATAAGTATGCGCTCACCTTGATATATACTAAGGCCCTGTTTGGATCACCATTTCTCTTTCAAATACACTTGTAAAAAATACACACCTGCGGCCGTCGTTTCACTTCCGGTTGAAATTTGCACAGCGGTCGGTAAGTTACAGGTGTAAGTCATACACCTCCGTATTGAAATACATCCAATCCAAGCACGGCCTAAAGAAGAAGGCCATGTCATGACATAGGGATGGGCACGATAATGCCTCTTATATGGGCCCTCAAAGATCTGATGCAGCTCTGCAGTTTCCAGGCAAAATGATAGGAACCACTCTGGAGAATTACTACGGTTCCGAAATCCAGCAGGCTCATGACAGTCAACTAACAGGTACAAAAAGGCATCAATAATGGAAATAGTTCTTACTTTGGCATGAATTACCATTGAACACTTAATAAACTCAACAATCATGTCCAATGGAAACGACTTGTCGAGCATCCATCTCTCCACGCCATCACTATCTTTTCCCCACAACCAAACAGAGAGATCCCCGTCATAGATGCCCTCACAATTCAAGTGCATGATACAAAGGTTTCTGTACTTGGTCTGGCCAAGCTCGAATGTAGCAATGAACATCCTATTTTCTTTCAAGGGCGGCGGCACATTCATTCGGTAGAACCGAGATGTCTAAGTATTGAGCACGAGCATAGCGTCTCCCTTCAGAAACATCCAGTAGATGAATCCATCAACCACCTTACCAGGGTTAGAGTTTTTGGCATCCTTGGGCACCAGGGTCCTTGTTTCCACCCAAGGGAAAATTTGCCACTCCAGGAGTCCAGGACTGTGGGCCGTCCCAATTGCTGAAATCCCAACTTTAAATGTATTCTAACGATTTCTATGTTTTTGAGGTTGACCCTTCCTTTTCATACTTTTCTAATTTTTTGCTACACATATATATTTTATTTGATTCTCAACAAAATAGTCATTATTGTTTATCTACAAGGTATTTGTTTATTATTATTTTTATGTAACATAAAATGTTCAACGCAATTTCTTTTTCCACCAAGCTTATCAATTTTATTCGTAAGATATTTGTTTATCACACCAAAAAAGAATCCACGCACTTTGATTGATTCTCACTGGTCCTCCTCTTCTCTACGTTAGATACATATCCGCATAAATAACAAACGTGCTTTTTTTCTTGTTTCAGCAGTTTTTATCGGTGGCGGGGGTCTCCCTGCCGGTGGCAATGGTTAGGGGGACATGGTTGTTCGAGTGGGTGGGAGCTCTCAGAAATGGCGACTATTTTTCATGAAGAAATGGCGAGCTAGGGGTTGGGGAAGGGCAGGTTCGCCAGGCTCGGATGAGCGACCAGTACTGTGTGTTGGCCCAGTTGCTAGTCTTTATTAGTCAGGCTCAACAACGACGAGTTTTTGTGTAGTTAACTTATTTAAGGTGTTGCCTAGCCGATGTGGTTACCTTCAGTGATTGGCTACGGCATCCCTTCAGTGATTGGCTACGGCATCCAGGATGAAAATCCATGTCCTATCCGTCTTCGGTCGGACTTGGCGACGATAGCGCAAGGGGGTTTATCCCTTTGTGAGTCATAGATGTTTTATTCATATTTTGTAATGGTTCTGTCATAGTTGTCTATGTTCTGTACTCCTCTTATTGATGACTTTTGTCTTGTTGCCTTACATCAACTTTAATATAAAAAAGGGGATGTGTGTGTCGCAAGATACAGAGGCCGAGGGGTTTCAACTTCCTTTTCGAAGAAAAAAAAACGTCCAACCTATGTTAACATGGATGTAGAAATAGTTTGTGCCAGGATGAAATCTAGATTTGCGAGAAAGAGTTGCAAGTATGAATTTGTCATTTTCCAGTTAATTATATGCACATGAAAGAGTATCATTTAAGCCCAAGCCACTTTGCCTTCAGAAAAAAAATGTTTTTCTTAGAACATGAGGATCAAACCACCGGCCTCATCGCTTGATGCACATAATCATTTAAAAAAATGATATCAAACTCAGGTCATCACAGGCTCATAGCCTCCTGTAAATGTTAGAATTCTAAAGTTGCAACGGGAAATCAAACTGCTTGCACCTTAAAGTTGGAGACCCATAGACTCTCCAAAGCTATATTCTTTTTCAAAGACTGAAATTCATTGATTCCGACCTTTGTTCAAAATCACAAATGCAGCCCCCATCGTTCAGTACGAATAGACATCAGAGTGCAATAAAAAGAAAAGAAAAAACTACAAAAGTATGGAAGAAAAGGTTGTAAGGAACCAACCACTAATCCCATCCTTTGCTAGAGAAAACCAGTTCACCCAGCAATATCTTTACAATTTATAGTGTCAACTGTACATAGAGCATCTCTGTTCTGCAGAACTAAATTGAACTGCAATTAAATTAAATAAACTCCATCTAAAAACTATCATTGCGTATTTGAATTCAGATTCAAAAGGCTGAATCTGCATTAGTTACCACTCCCTAAAACCACGACACTTATTTTGGATCGGAGTGAGTGGTTTTAGTTTAAATTTGAACTAAAATCACGGCACTTATTTTGGATGGGAGAGAGTATTATTTTGCCACACTTTCTCCTGCTGAACCAGAAAAACCCAAGTCCTCTCCTTTGAACGGTCATGCACTCCCGTCACCCTTTCACCGTCATTGTAATGCTACGTGTGCAGGCCTACCACAATTGAGCAAGCATCCCCTGTGTTGGCGCATCTCTAGGTTTACAAGGCAACTTCAGTAACTATCTATTGTTCATTTGAATATCGACGGTCCCCGCAATAAAAAAAAAATCTAATATCAACGGAGTTGAGTAGTTCGTGAATCTGGAATTTCTCCGGAGAATGCTAGTAGGTGGTGAAGAAGTTGATGTCAAGAGACTAAGTAAGGTTCTAGAACAGGAACCGGGAAATTCAAGAATGAAATGATTTTAATTGCCGAATCACAGCATAGAAACTTTTTTTTCAACTTACCGGATGACAAGTATGTTGTTAACTTGGTAAGTTGTGACGTGGCGAGGAACAGAAAAACATTCAGTCTGCACGCGAACACGGTGAGAAACACCTAGCTTGTTCGTTGGTCGTACATTTGCATTATACGCGTTAGGTCTGACCATGCAACAACTAGAATTACTACCGGGATCCAACCACGCTGGAGCTGGTTAATTTGATCAGCATAAATGTTTAATTTTTTAGCAGTCGCTAGTGTGCCTAGTCAGCAATGACGGTGGCATCCCAACTCCGACGTGGACAGCTGAAATGTAAACTCCAAATCTCCAATACACTCTCAGCTCCCAAACCAACCTGCTAGAATTTCAAGGATTTGCATTAATCAGTCATCTGCCTCTTCCACGGACGAAAATGCCTGGATGCTGCCTCTGCTTCATCTTCGTCAAAGGTCTCGTCAAAGCTTTTCTTTTTTTGCTTGTAGACCAAGGCTCAATAGGTGCAAATATATATACATTTACTCAGTTACTCCCACTTTGCAGACTAGTTTTGTACCAAGAATTTGGTGGCCTGGTTCATCGATGGATTGGCTGGCTCTTGCCTGCCGCGCCGCGGTGCTGATCCTTCTGTTCCTGCCGTTCGGTGCATCCGACGACCGGCTTGTCCCCGGTAAGCCGCTCTCTCCCGGCGAAATCATCGTCTCCGATGGCGGTGCTTTCGCTTTGGGCTTCTTCTCCCCAAACAATTTCACGAGTACTCCGGCCAAGTTGTACCTTGGCATATGGTACAACGACATCCCAGAGCTCACCGTGGTGTGGGTCGCCAACCGAGAAACCCCGGCCATCAACATCACTTCCTCTTCACCGGCGCTCTCACTCACCAACACTTCAAATCTCATTCTCTCTAGTGGCAATGGCAGCGGCCATGTCCTCTGGACAACGACAAACGCGGCCACTGCCTTAGGATCGTCTACTCCTGTGGCGGTGCTTCTGAACACCGGCAACCTCGTTATCCGGTCGTCAAACGGCACCATGTTGTGGCAGAGCTTCGACAACCATACTGACACATTCCTCCCTAGCATGAAGCTCGGGCTCAAGTACAACACGCGTGATGGCGGTGAGTGCCTTGTATCCTGGAAGGGCCCTGGCGACCCATCGCCGGGCCGCTTCTCTTATGAAGGCGACCCCACCACGTTCCTCCAGATGCTCATCTGGGATGGGGCACGTCCGGTGTTCCGCAGCGCCCCATGGACAGGGTACCTTGTGATGAGCGAGCGCCGGTACCAACAGGTGAACGCCAGCACGGAGGTCATCATCTACTGGGCCATCGTCGACAATGACAAGGTGATCTACCTCACATATAGCCTCTCCGATGGGGCCCCGCACACTAGGTATGAGCTGACCTACTCCGGCGAGTTCCAAATCCAGAGCTGGAACAATAGGTTGTTGGCATATGGGAAGTCCTCATGAAGTGGCCCTCCATCGAATGCAGCCTATATGGCTATTGTGGTCCATACGGCTACTGCGATATGACGGTAGCACCCGTCCCAAGATGCAATTGCCTCGACGGCTTCGAGCCAGCTAGCATGGAGGAGTGGACCAGTGGCAGGTTCTCCATGGGATGCCGGCGGAAGGAGCCGTTGGGCGTGTGCGGTGACGGTTTCTTGGCCTTGCCGGGGATGAAGCCGCCTGACAAGTACACACTCGTGGGCGGGGGCAAGAGTACATTCGAGGAGTGCGCGGCAGAATGCAACCGGAACTGCTCCTGCGTGGCATACGCGCACGTTAACCTAAGCAGCGGCAGATCTGGAGAAAACGTTACAAGGTGCTTGGTTTGGGGCGGGGAGTTGATTGACACGGGGAAGCTTGGCCCAGTAACTGGCAGCAACACGCTCTATCTCCGAATTGCCGGCCTAGAGGTGGCACATGGTACCGATTCTATTTCTCTCCCCGTACTAATTTTCAATAGAAGATCTCTCCCTTTATTAGTTTGTTTGTCAAGAACTTATGTTGTTTGTCATGTTTATGCTATGTATGTATTGCAACAGGTAAAAGGACTAAGAGCAATACAGTGGGGATTGGACTGCCAGTTTTAGCAAGTTTTTTGGTGCTCCTATGCACAGCCTTGGCATGGTTAAAATTTAAAGGTGCGTTTAGCACCCCACCCCACCCCTCTCTCTCAAAAATGAGATATTCCATCGAGCTTGCAATTCATAATTTACTACCGTAGTGTACCCTTGGACTCGTATAAGGGTTATTTCTTCTATTTTACACGTCCAAAGATTTCAAGATTTTTTTTTTCCTTTGGACACATAACATAGAGCAAATAACCCTTCTACGAGTTTAGCTTCAAAGAGTTCACTCCAAAGTCACAAATAGCGGAGAACAAACGAAAAAATTATTGTAGTGTACGAAACCACCTCAAAGTTATCTTCTCCGATCAATCTTATGAGCTATCCCTATAAGTGTCACGAACAGCCCTAGAGTTCGTACTAAAATAACACCTTAAGATACACATCAACCAAAACCCTAATGTCACCTAGATACTCCAATGTCACCACAAGTACCCATGGGCTTGATTATACGATATGCATCACACAATTTTAGATTCATCATGTTCAATCCAACACAAAGAACTTCAAAGAGTGCCCCAAAGTTTCTACCGGAGAGTCAAGACGAAAACATGTGACAACCCCTATGCATAGATTCCCAAGGTCACGGAACCCGCAAGTTGATCATCAAAACATACATCAAGTGAATCAATAGAACATCCCATTGTCACCACGGATATCCCATCGCAAGACATACATCAAGTGTTCTCAAATCCTTAAAGACTCAATCCGATAAGAAAACTTCAAAGGGAAAACTCAATTCATCCCAAGAAGATAGAGAGGGGAAAACTCCATATGATTCATCTATATCAATAAAGCTCGCGGTACATCAAGATCGTGTCATCTCAAGAACACGAGAGAGAGAGAGAGATCAAACACATAGCTACTGGTACATACCCTCAGCCCCGAGGGTGAACTACTCCCTCCTCGTCATGGAGATCGCCGGGATGATGAACATGGCCTCCGGTGATGGTTTACCCCTCCGGCAGGGTGCCGGAACGGGCTCCCGATTGGTTTTTGTGGCTCTGGAGGTTTGCGGCGGCGGAACTCCCGATCTAGGTCTCTTTTCGGAGGTTTCTGTATTTATAGGAGTTTTTGGCGTCGGTCCCACGTCCAGAAAGTTCCCGAGGAAGTCACAAGCCAGGGGGGCGCGCCCCTGTGGCTTGTGGCTTCCTCGGCCTTCCTCTCCGGTGACTCTTCGCTCCAGTATTTTTTATATTTTCCAAAAATATTCTCCGTAAATTTTCAGCTCATTACGAGAACTTTTATTTCTGCACAAAAACAACACCACGGTAGTTCTGCTGAAAACTGCGTCAGTCCGGGTTAGTTCTAATAAAATGAAAAAACAGAAAACGAAAATGGAATAATGAAAAACGAAAAAAAAAGGAAAAGAAGAAGGAAGGAATAAAAACTTGAAAGAGTGGAAATTCAGCATATCCCGCTCCTTGGCGGAGTGGTTGTACGAAGGAACCTCGATGTAAGGGGTCGCTGGTTCGATTCTCAGCGGGTGCGGTCGATTTTTGCGTATACAGTGTAACGGGTCGGCCCAACACGGGGCGATGCTGGCGCCAGTTTGCAAAATTGCATACTGCAGCGCCAGTTTGCAAAATTGCAAACAAACGGGCGCCTGCAGCGCTAAATAGGAAATGTCGTCGGAGACTAGTACTTATGGCGGCTGAGGCGTCAGACAACACATGGCGAGAGGGTGCCGCTAATGGGCCGTCGCCCGGTCTCAATATTTGCGATTCCCGCAAACAGTCCTAATATGTATCGACGAACAGAACTGAGCCCATCTCCTGTATGGTTAAGACCAAACCCAACCACCTGGGGTTTTTGAAGCTAAATGTGGATGTGTCATACTGTCATTTTATGTAGACTCTGGTATGGGTGCGACGACAGCCATCTTACGAGATAGTCGGGGCGGGGACCGGGGGGGAGGGGGGCCTTGTTGCTGGCAATGTACCTTCTACTACTTACCGAAAAAGGCTTTCGCCCCGCTTTATATATAAAGCAACGATCAACAATACACAGTACAAACGCACGCCCCCGCAACACATGCAATCACACACCCAAGGCAGGATACATAGGCGCTGAGCGCAACAACACCAACCCTAGCACTACGCGAAGAGGTGAAGCCGCATATGACGAACCGTGGGCTCCAAGGCGGTGCCTTCAGAAAGGAGACGGCACCGTAGCGCCGCCACCGCCCAATCCGACGATCAGAGTTTCCCCTAGAGCCACACGACGGGCAATGCGAGCCGCAACGACGCCTTCAAGAAGGGAACGAGCTTCGCCGCCGCTGGTCCATCCAAAGATAGAGCATGTTTTCACCCCGACCACCATTCACCGCCACCGAACGCCACACCCTGGCTACCACGCCGCCCACACGGCCATGGCAACCGGGCAGC
This sequence comes from Elymus sibiricus, assembly GCA_039707655.1. Taxonomy (NCBI): domain Eukaryota; kingdom Viridiplantae; phylum Streptophyta; class Magnoliopsida; order Poales; family Poaceae; genus Elymus; species Elymus sibiricus. The sequence goes on along the minus strand of CM077665.1, from coordinate 38,527,430 downwards.
ACCAAGCTACGGGCTCTGCCCATGAGCCCGCGGACCCACCACCAGCACTAGTAGAAAACAGACCTTTTGTCCAATGCATTAGTCCCGGTTTGGTTTTGAACCGGCACTAATGTGACCATTAGTCCCGGTTCGGAACGGGCATCATTAGTCGCGGTTCGTTCCGGACCTTTAGTCCCGGTTCGTAACACGAACCGGGACTAAAGGGGTTGTGCCAGGCTGGTGTCAGCTGGGGCCCCCACGAGCCCCTTTAGTCCCGGTTTGTATCACCAACCGGGACTAAAGGCCCCCCCCCCTTTAGTCCCGGTTGGTATTGAGGCTTTAGTCCCGGTTGGTGTCTCCAACCGGGACTAAAGGTTGGACCTTTAGTCCCGGTTGGAGACACCAACCGGGACTAAAGGGGTTCTGAATTTCTTTTTTTTCTGTTTTTAGTTTCTGTTTTAAATTGCTTATATCTTTTAAGATATTTGATGTTTTTGAGTGATTCTTTTTGCATTAGATTCAAAATTTTGTCTAGTTTCTATTTGTGCCATTAGTTTTCAAATTTGAATGGTTTAAATTTGAATTTGTTCAAATTTGCTTCAAACCCTAGATTGTGAATAACTTGAGTTTACAAATAGTTTAAAATTTAATTCTTTTTGCTACTAGTCACGTGTTAGATTGTTGTCACAGTAAGATTTATTTGGTTATTTTTAGAATAATTTAAATTAGGATTTTAATTAAAACAATACTGTTTTGCTTATATAGTTGTTTTAGTTATTTAATTGTTGTTTTTTATTATTTTTAGTTAGTTCTTTCTGTAGATTTTAACATGTTGTAGTATGGTGCATATTGAATGCACAAAAAGTCTGGAGTTGAAATAAGTTTAAAAAAATGAAATGCCTTTGTAACAGACGATTTTCGTCCGAAACCTTGATACTTCGAAGGAGATGGTCCAGTTTGTACACGAAGTGCATCCAGTTTTTGCCGTAACCCTCTCAACTTTGTAGCACATGCTATGTGGGTGAAATGATGATACCATGCCAAGTTTCAACCTTTTCAGAGTTCATTTGTAGGGCTTTTCAATTTCAGGGTCATTTAGCTCAAAAAAAATCATTAAATGCATGAAAAATAGCAAATGAAGTTAGAAAGGGTTGAAATTTGAGGATGTGGCTTTGAATGGTGCATATTGAATGCACAAAAAGTCTGGAGTTGAAATAAGTTTAAAAAAATGAAATGCCTTTGTAATAGATGAGTTTTCGTCCGAAACCTTGATACTTCGAAGGAGATGGTCCAGTTTGTACACGAAGTGCATCAAGTTTTTGCCGTAACCCTCTCAACTTTTTAGCACAAGCTATGTGGGTGAAATGATGATACCATGCCAAGTTTCAACCTTTTCAGAGTTTATTTGTAGTGCTTTTCAATTTCAGGGTCATTTAGCTCAAAAAAATCATTAAATGCATGAAAATAGCAAATGAAGTTAGAAAGGGTTGACTCTGGCTTGGTTAACCTTAGTTGTGACTCTGGCTGGGACAGTGCTAGCAGATGTGTAGTCGACGGTATGATTGGATGGACACCAACCCGGACTAAAGGGGTTCTGAAATTTTCAAACTCTACCCCCCCCCTGTGGACCGCCTTTTTTAGTTTTGTAGAAAATAAACAAAAATGATAAAATCTTCAAAAAATGAAATCCTTTGAGATGTAGTTAGGTTTTAGTGTCTAGTTGGTATAGAAATTTTGAAATATGAATTTTGACCTTTTTTGCAAAAAAACGAAAAAAAAATGTAAAATGGCCATAACTTTTTCATACGACGTCGAAAAAAAAATTAATATATAAAAAAAACTAGAGAAAAATTGGGACTCGGTTTCACCGGGGTTTACCCGGTGAAGTTTTCTCAGATTCTCAAAATTCCAAAAGGAAAAAAAGTTATTTCAAATCAAAAAAAATATTTTTAAAAATTTTAAAAATTAATGTAAAAAAATAAATGATGTCATATTTGGATTCCTCACATTTTTCTGATAATAATGGATATATTATTTGTCGAATTTCGATTTACAGATTTAAAGATATTAATTATGTCATATTCAATGAATAAATGGCAAAAACAATTAATAAAATAATATTATTACTTATTTTATTTTCATTGAAATTCAATATTATTAGTACTTATTTTGTTTATTTTATTAATTGTTTAGAATTCAAAAAATTAAATCATGTGACATCAAGACCTAAGGGTTAACAGGATTGATAGCTTAAGATTATCAGGAAAACAACAAGTGTAGACTTGGAAACTAGGGGAGATAGAACCTGAAAGTTAAGCGTGCTGGGGCTGGAGTAGTGAGAGGATGGGTGACCGGCCGGGATGTTAGACGATTTGGAATGAGTGTGGAGCAGTGAGGAGGGGTGATTAGGGATTAAATTATCAATTAATTCAAAGATTCAAAAATCAGAAAAAAATAATAATAATAATTCAAAAAAAAATTCAAAAAAAAAATTCAAAAAAAAATATCAAAAAAATTTCCTTTAGTCCCGGTTGGTCCGGGACTAAAGGTCCTGCATCCCCCGCCCCAGGCAGCGCCACGTGGAGCCCCTTTAGTGCCGGGCCGTGACGAACCGGGACTAAAGGGGGGGGGCTTTAGTCCCCACCCTTTAGTGCCGGTTCCTGAACCGGCACTAAAGGGCCTTACAAACCGGGATTAAAGGCCCGTTTTCTACTAGTGCAGGGCCACCGCCCCGGCATCCAAGACCTTGACACCACCTCACCCGAGATCCGACGCAACCCCAATCAAAGACACGAGCGGAAAGGACCCGCCTTTCGCACACCTGGGCTGCCCCCAGTGTCGAGACCCGATAGGCCGGCCAAAACTGGCCTCCAACACCCCGTCCTGCGACACCAACCGCGAGACGAGCTCGGTCCAATAGCCGGGCGCGAGACGAGCATGGTCCTGCTGCCGGGCGCGAGACGAGCTCGGTCCTGCTGCCGGGCGCGAGACAAGGTCAGTCGTGCAGTTGGGCGTTAGACGAGCTCGGTCCTGCTGCCGGGTGCGAGACGAGTGGTGGACCGCAAGTGGGGGAGGGCCAACCCTTCGACGAAGGCTGCGCCCGGATGACGAGAAGAGGGCTCAAAGGTCGAAACGGGCCGCCTACAAACGGCCACCGCAACCGTCCCGCCAAGAGCAGTAGCCACGCCGTGCCACTGCCCAACCCGGCGTGCTCCAAGCATCGAAGCCGCGGGGCACGCACCGCCCCACTACCACGCCGCTACTACCTCCACCGAGCTGCGAAGAGGAAATAGCCGCCCGTGGTCCAGGCCAAACGCAGCCCGTGGCACCAGGGAGCGCCTCCTGCAGCACGAACCACGGCACGCCGCCGCCCCAGTCCACCCCACCACCGCCGCCACCACACCGCGACCCCTACCTGGGACAGGGAGAGGCCAGCCGTGGCCAATGCCGCCCACAGCCCCCGCCGAAGGACGAGCCGCCGGTGCCGGATCCGGTCGGATCTGGCCCGGGCCGCCCCACGCGCCGCCACCTGAAGAAAAGGGCCCACCACAGCCGCCACGCGCCGTCCAGGCCGCAGGGCTCCGGTGCGCCGCCGCCAGGCCGCGCCGTCGCCGTCTCGCGCTCCCAGCGCCGCACCGCCGGGCCCCCGGCCACCCGACGCCCCCACGCCCCTCGCCAGCAAACGGCCACGCCGAGGGAGAGAGACTCCCGGCCGCCACCCACGCCGGCCGGGCTTTTCCCGGCGGCGCGTCGTGGCGGCGGCGGGGGAGGGATGCCGGGAGGAGGGGACGGGAAGGAGGTGGCTAGGGTTACCCCCGAGGTCACTCGCGGGAGCGGCTCAGGGGAGAGGAGAGCTCACCTTCTAATACTTTGCAGCTGATGCAACAACAATGGAGGCCCTAGCTATGAAGGAAGGGCTACATCTTGCGAATTCCTTGGGTGTTACTAGACTTCAAGCTGAATCTGATTCTGGAGGGGTGATCAACTTCTATAAAGGCCAGGTGCAATGATGGGACTCGGCAGAGGCTGTTTATGCATATTGCGTGGATACAACTTTAGAAATTGGAATGGTGGAGTTCACACATTGTCCTAGAAGTTGCGAATAATGTGGCCCATGAGCTAGCTAGTTTTAGCTTCCATAATAATCTCTCTTGTACTTGGGATGATGCCCCCCTAATTGTTTACTTACTTTTCTTGCTAAGGATGTAAACATTGTACGAAGTTAATAAAACTAGCCATGATGCCTTTCTTCCAAAAAAAATCACTTATCCTTCGCATTCTATACCAACAATTAGGGATGGGAACTGGGTTCCATTTAATCCCGTTTATATCCACTAATTATCTAGTAGGAGTAGTTCAAAAATTTATTTATTTTTCGAGGAAAATGAACTATGAAGCTAGAAAAAGCTAAATAAATGGGACTTGTGGCTGTCACCTATTTGCCATTTACATCCCAACAATTAATGGGTGTCTCATGTTCGTACCGGTGCACATGTTTGTTTTGAAGAGATAAGAAACTCAACACAAGCATCTTTAAGCCGGTTGCAATGGCATCGATCAGCTAAAGCCAACCTAGTTCGCACCGTCTCCGGACCCAAGCTCTCGCAAAGCATGCCTTCGCAGATAAATTTTAGCCTCTCCACACCATATCGATCCGCGGCGACGAGCAGATGCTGGATCATATCAGCCATGTTGTCGTCGGTAGCATCATCCATGGTGGGCAAGGAGTCTGTGTAGATGAAGTGGAGCATGACTTGGAAGCATAGATTAAAATCGCGGGAGAAACGGTTTCGCGGCAGGCTCTCCCAGCAGCTATAGCGGCCGCCATAGCGGGCAATTGCGGCAAATAGCGGAATTTTTTTTGGTGGGAGAGATGATTTCTAGAGGGTTTTGCTTCTTTTTGAACCATTTAGAGGGATATGTGAATGATTTCGCGGCAGCGGCCGTAGCGTAGCGGCGAGGCTCCTGGGCAGCTATAGCGCAGCTTTGCGCTATCGCGGCTATTTCGCGGGCTATTTTATTCTATGCTTGGAAGACAGCGGGCTGCATGTCCTCGACGTGTATACGATCCATGTCCTTCTCCTTCATTGCGCCATAGAGCTTGGCGTTGAACACCGGGGAGCCTGCCGCAAGGATGATCCTGTGAGCCGGGAAGGCCTTCCCTCCGACGACGAAGGTGACGTCTGCCCCGTCGTTGGATTCCAGCAGCTTGGCGAGCCTGCCGGGGAGGTCTGGCGGGGGCACCAGAACCAGATCCCTGGCAGCGACCGGCCGGACCTCGGACACACGGGGCTCCTCGAAAACGATCACGACGAACTCCAGCACGAGGCGGTCGCCATGGACGAACTCCTCGAGCTCGCTCCGTTTCATGAACTTGGGGTGTCCGGGGGCCCATCTGCTGTTTGACCCGCACCCGAAGACCCTTGGCTCTGTCATCCGGCACACGGAGGTGGAGACGCCGGTGGTGGGGTGGACGATCCTGAGGTCGCACGACGCACGCGTGCTGCCGAAGAAGCCGCTGAGTTCGAGGTACGCCGAGACATAGCCGGCCTCGGAGGCTGCCGCGCCGTGCCCGTCGGGGTAGAAGCGCATGCTCCAGTTGTAGCCGCCGACGTCGAACGTGCCCGAGCTGACGTAGTTGCTCACGCCGAGCCCCTTGTGCCGGCTGTACCCGGCGATCTCGAACCGGTGCGCGCCCTGCGACGCCGCCATGGTGCTCGTCGACGTCGTCTTCCTCGGCGAGGAGCTCGAGAGGCCCATGGTTTGGTCGGTGGTGCGGCTAATCTGCCTAGATAGAGACGAGACGCCCTGTTGATCGAGCTAATCGTATATATACTCCGATCACACGGGACGTGGATTTTTGAATCTGGGAGCATATGCTTCACAATGAACAGTAAAATCAAAATAAATAATAAATAAATTTTAAAAATTCTGAAATTTTTTGTGGATGTTCAGATTAGTGTGGCAAGTGTGCTTGTCAATTTTCATGCCATACGGGACAGCGATGTTTCGTCGGTGAAAAAAACAAAATTAAGTGTAACACTTGGAGGTAACATTTGGCGTTCGACTTGTTTTTTTTTGTACAGGTCAAAATGCTTATGTTTTTCACCTGCAGATTTGCATGTACCATTTGGATATGACAATGAACACATATATTTTTTTTCTATTTTTTTTGACATTTGTAAAATTCATTTTCAATCCGCAGGAGCATATACTCCCTAGAACCAAATTGAATATCCGGATCACACGTGCCTACAATATATATGAGCACACATACGCTTTGATGAGTACCATACGTTACTCCTGTCGAACACGTCACACCGGACAGTGTCTTGTAGGGGTCGGAGTCTTACGAGAACTTGTGCACGTGTTTGTACTTCTTTATCTTTACCTAATATAATACTCCCTTCGTTTTTAAATATAAGACCTTTTAGAGATTTCACTATGAACTACATATGGATGTATATAGACATATTTTAAAGTGTAGATTCACTCATTTTGCTCCATATGTAGTCTATAGTGGAATCTCTAAAAAATCTTATATTTAGGAACGGAGGAAGTATATCTTTATCTTTACCGCCCTTCATCCAAATTACTCCTAAAGTTATAAAATATTACCCACCAATGCCATCCATAAGTTTTTTTAGGGATGCCAACACTTTATTGATCTATGAAAGCATTAAGGGGTATACAAGCTGCATCATGCGATGAAAGAAGCCACAAGTGGCGACCCTAATCAAGAAAAAGGAAGTGTTTGGCAAGATTATGTGCATCACTATTTGATGCTCTTGTTTCAAAAGTAAAAGGACAGCTATTAAAAGAGGAACTCCTCATAGTAATCCCTCTAATCACCTATAAGTGATAAAAAAACGTTTCACACTGAGGAATCTTGGCCTGGCCAGCCCATGTGGGAACCTCCTATACTGCGCTCTACGCGTTACAAGAAGACACAGCTCGTTAGTTTGGCCGGTCCATGTACCGACGACCAGTTTTTTATTTTTTGTTTTTCTTTTCTATCATTGTTATTTTCTACTTTAAATAATTTAAGAATTTAAAAAGTTTCGAATTTTTTTAAAAAAATGAAAATTTTGAAATAAAATGTTTAATACTTCTTAAATGTTTGTGGCTTCAGAAAATGTTTGTTAATTTAAAAAATCATAAATTTTAAAAAAGAATGCTCGGGATTTTTAAAAAGCGTTCATGAGATTTTCTAAAAGTTTGTCTATTAAAAAATATTAATGGAATTGAACAAAATTTCATCAATTCAAAAAATATTCATGAATTAAAAAATAATATAAAAATCAAAAAAATCATAAATTAAGAAATATAGTTTATTGATTCATAAAATATTCGCAGATTCAAACAAGATCATGTAGTTCAAAAAATGTTAATCAATTTCGAAAATTCTTCCACAAAATCCCATAAAATTGTTCTTTGTCATGACGTGGGTATTTTTTCAAACAAGAAGGCACATGACTTTTCTTTGTCATGACGTTGGTATTTTTTCTTGTGGCAAATGGACGTGCCTGTTAAGGACTCTTATTGTACGTGCGGGTTTAATTTTTATTTTTACCTTGGACGTTGGTGATAAGGATTCTTTTTTAATACGTGTGGTTTCAATCCCAACTATGTACGTGCTGTTTTATAAAGTTTTTTTTTTCATTTTGAACAGAGAAGGCACGTGATTTTTGTCCCTTGGACGTGGGTATTTCCTTGTTTGTGGGAATTGAACGTGTTAAGGACTCTTTAATTGTACATGGATGGACTCTTTTACGGGCAATCAGCAGGCTAGTAGATCTCTTTCCATTTTCCTGTCATAGTTTTTATGGATGTTTTTTTTTCGCTGGAGTTATAACGGATGGAGGCACTCCTTTTTCTAACGTGAAGTTTTTCTTTCTATTTTGAGGGAACTTAATGAATGGTGGCACTCATTTTTTATGACGTGAGGCTTTCCTTTTTATTTTATTTTTTATTTTTTTCTTTTGAAACCTGGAAACATTCCATTCTCATACTGGCTAAGCAAACGTGCCGGCCATACGGGCGTTGGACGTGTCAGGTGTCTTTTTTTGTTGGACGGGAGGCTTTCCTTTTTATTTCGAGGAAACGTTGGACGTGTCAGGTGCCTTTTTTTGGGACGGGGCTATCTACGTTACGCAAGTTTTTGTTTTATCTTGAACGTAAATTGTACAATCCAACGGTGTAAATAATTTTGATGATGTGGATTGATGAGGTTACTTGAAAGGTGCCTCCAATTAGTAAATAGGAGATTGGCTTGTAGCCTAGTCAAGAGGGATATTAAAGGCTGACTCGTTGAGTTGGAAGCCCCCAAGTGATTTTATGATCATGGAAAAGCTATGGCATAGGATATGCAGGAGACGATGCTACTACTGCAAAACATCTGAGGTTCAGATAAGCCGGCTTTATTCCATTGATCATAATATGAATGAGCCAATAAGGCAGGATACCTATGTTTGAACAGCTCATCGTGGCAGCTAGTCATCTTTGGCAACCTTTTATTTCTCGCCAATACGGCAGGGCACCCATGTTTGAATTGCGCATCGTGAAAGCTAGTCCTCTTGGGCGACTTTTAATTTTTCGCCAATAAGGCAGGGCACCCATGTTTTAACTGCGCATCGTGGCAGTTGGTCCTCTTGGGCCACTTTTAATTTTCTGCCAATAAGGCAGCAGCCCCCGGGACCGGGTTATCTTCCCTGCAATGACCCGGGGTTCGAATTTTTTTGAGCCCGGTTGAATCTGCCGAGTCATGTCTGTGTTGCCCCCGAGTCTTAAGTCGACTCGAGGAGGCGGCTTGAGAGTCTTCATACTTTGTTGTGGCATAAGCAGGCATAAGGTTGACGACCGAACGATGGAATTTATCCAAACTGGAGACAATGTAGTGAGTTGATGATCTTCGTGATGCTCATCATATGTCTTTGGCAAATATCATGGCCAAATTGAGTGCATATGCCTCTTGACCCCTTCTTTGATACTCTCACTTGGTCCAGCTCTCCTGGCTCCCCAGGGTCATTTCTTATTTTTCGCCGATGGCTTTAAATTTGACGGCTCTGTTGTGGCCAGCTCACCTAGCTTCTCCAGGGACGGTACCTGTCGGGTAACGCAGCAGAAAACAAAAAATTTCCGACCTACGTACCAGCCCAGGATCACTATGGAGACTGCATACAAGGTTTGATCTGTTTCGTTACCGACTCGTAGCGCAGCGGAAGTAGAGTCGATGACGATCGGCGGTGCAGATCCCCGCAGCTAGGATTTACAACCTCCCAACCGCGAGGATGTACTCCCACGTCAGCTCACCGGACGGATCTCCGGGCAGCCCTTCGGGAGGCATCGGGACAGTCCCTCGGATAGTCCCACCGGACGGATCCTCGGACAGCCCTTCGGGAGGCCCCTGGACAGTCCCTCGGATAGTCCCACCGGACGGATCCTCGGACAGCCCTCCGGGAGGCCTCTGGACAGTCCTTCGGATAGTCCCACCGGACGGATCCTCGGACAGCCCTCCGGGAGGCCTCACGGACAGCCCTTCGGGCGGGTCACTCGGACAGCCCTTCGGGAGGACACCCGAAACTCAAACTGTAACTCGGACAGCCCTTCGGGAGGCACTCTCGAACTAAGACCGAAACTACGATCTCTCTACAGAGTTGCACACATACGGTGTCATCTATCCGGCAGGGCTTCGCCGTCCAGAACTAGTTCCCACCGGAACCCAGACAGCCTTTCGGCTCTACGAAACTATTTCGCTGGGAGGGAGAGAGAAGCCAGAAATGTCATGGCATGTGTATGTGAGAGCAAGGAGGATGAAGCATATGGGGCTGCCTCCTCCCCTCTATTTATAGGAAAAACAAGGGGTAGGATGGGCATATCCAAAATGCCATGTCATCCCAAAATATCTTGGGAAGATATTTGTGGAAAGCCAACTTCCAACCATATCCATAAATCTGATTTCACTATTCACGACGACATTTTTCAGCGTCCGGTCGAACTGAAAATATTTATGTGGGCTTAGAACAATTTCAGTACCCACTAAAATAAGTTTCAATGCGATCCGGAACAATTCCGGTTTAGTGATTTTCATCTGCGAAAAGCATCTGAAGCGGTTCCGGCAGCTCCGGAACATTTCCGGTTTTCATCCCGGAAAATTCCAGAAAGTTTCCAGAACGATTCTGGCACCCTCCAAGAATTATCAGGCATGTGCCGAAACCAATCTGACTTTATGGTGTCCTCTGAAACAACTTTTCAGTTTTACCGGAACTATTCCGATATCCTCTCCGGAACGTTTCCGTTTCGTCCGAAACTTTTTCGGTGAATTTCTCTCAGACTCCCCGTCTAGTATTCAGCAGATAGATGACCCTTAAGCGTGTGACCCTATAGGTTCGGTGAAGTATAGACATGACCCGGAACACTTTCCGATCAATGATCAACATCGGAGCCGTGGACACCCATATTGACCCCTATACCCACACGAATGAATATTCGAGTGAACCTCCAGTTGCCGTGTGCTATTCCTGTTGCTTCGCGATATGTTACAAATACCCGAGGTGAGAAAACATCGGCATCCTCGTGGATCAACACTTGTCCACAATGCCAGTTACCTCGTTACCGGTTTTGTTCTCTTTTCTCGTTTCTGTGTTCCGGCATCCCTGTGATCAAATCACACTTGTGTCTGGCCAGACGATGATGGATACCGTAACACCGAGAGGGCCCAGAGATATCTCTCCATCGTCGGAGGAGCAAATCCCAATCTTGAGCTATCAAGTTACTTAACATACTTTTCCATGAACCCGTAAGCCGCCGTAATAGCCACCCATTTACGGATGACGTTTAACAAACCCCAAAGTTCATGAAGCAAGCATGAAGAAACTCGACACTCTCATGGTCTAAGGAATTATGCAAACATTAACTTCTCTGTGTTATTAACCATTAACTTATGACGAATGAATCTCATAGCATAACATCAATCGGGTCGATTCAACACAAGTGTTCTACTAACATTGTGCCCACAAAGTTGCCGACATAGTCATGCCCATGATCAGGAAAACAGAACCATCATGCAACACTTGAGCTAGTCTTAGAGGCCAGACTAGGAATACATTTTACCGTTTATTATTCCACACGTGCATATGAGTCTTCCTTCAAGCCTCGTGGTTATTGCAGACTCGAGAACCATAGCAGTTATAGCATGGAACATAAACATAATTATGAGCACGGAGATAAATAATAACTTTTATCATTGCCTCTTGGGCATATCTCCTACAGTACCTCCGTGGCTGAATCGCCTATTTATTCGATGTGCTAAACCGGACCGAGGGGGCGGCGGCTTGTGCGTGTATCCATTGGGTAACCCGGCACTGGTGGAGGCTGGCGCGGGCTTTGGCAATGTTGCGTAAGACATGATTCCAAATGTCACTTTTTCCTTTGCTCCAATGTTGTTGGAGGAGACCGGATTGCTGGGGCGACAGCCTGCGTGCGTCCATAGGGTGGCTCGAGCGAGCAGGCGCGGCCCCGACGTGTTGTTGTAGACCGGATCACGGCGGCAGCGACTCGCGCGCATCCGTTGGGCGTGTTGAGCGAGCGCGGCCCCGGCGTGTTGATGTAGACGCAAGAGGTGGCCGGTAACTCGGTGAGGACACGGGAGTCAGCCGCGGCGTTGTAAGCTGGTGTGGACGCGCGAGTCGGCCGCGGCATTGTAAGCCGGTGCGGACGCGTGAGTCGGCCGCGGCGTTGTAAGCCAGTGCGGACGCGCGAGGCGACCGGGACGTTGTTGATGTAGACCGGACCGCGCGGACGGCGGCTTGGGCGCGCCCGTATTGTGGCATGGACGGATGCTGGCGCGAGCTCCGAATTCGCGATATAACGCCCCTTTTATAATAAATAATTGTCCTGATGTATTTTGGACGACGGATGATCTCATCGTGTCTTTCATGAGCCATGAATAATTGTTCTGCGTATAAAAATATTAAAAGCAGAATAATTGTTTTTGAGGAATTAAAGTGTGCTTATAAATTAAATTGGGCGGATTATTTGGACGACCTATGATCCGTTTGCCACGTCCGCCGACATATCCGGTTGAACAGGTAGCCAGCAGCATGTTCCATCGTGTGGCGTGGAATCGAAATTATAGACCAACCGGGTCGCAAAGGCCTCCATCCGACGAACTGCGTTCGTGTTCATCAGATAGTAGGGAAACTTTGATGAGCGTGAGGTCACCTAGTGAGTTGATGTAGACCGGATCGTGAGGATGACGGGCCGAGTATGCGTCCACCTCCCAGCCGGATTAACCAAGGATTGCAGGAGCGACGATGGGCAGCAGGCGTGTCCGTCGAGCGGCCCGGCGTGGCGCGGCCGGTGCATGCCAGCCCGAGATCGTGGAACATCCTCACTTTTTTCCTGGAATATTTGTCCTTTGGAGGCAGTTGTAGACGAAAACTAATCCGGCGTCACGTGGGGAGATGACTGCCTGTCCAGCTGACTAAACTGGCTACGAAACCATATGCTGAGTAGTAGTACTATCAGTAGTGGGGAGTAGACGTGGAGTTTCTGCTCCCGAGCTCAAATGAGCTCGGTGAACAGTAAAATCGAAACAAAATTGAAAATGTTTTAAAAAATTATAAAAAAATATTGGGACCAACATTGACAAAAGTTTTAAGTGCTTGTAAAAATTCAGCATGAAATAACATTCCTACGAGGCATGGCAAAAAAACAAAATAAATACTCTGAAAATGCGCATTTTCAGAGTATCGATTTTGTTTTTTTTTTCCCACGTCTCATAGGAATGTTATTTCATGTTGAATTTTTGCACGCACTTAAAACTTTTGTCAATGTTGGTCCAAAAAAATTCAGAATTTTTTGAAATATTTTAGATTTTGTTTCGAATTTACTGTTCACCGAGCTCAAATGAGCTCGGGAGCAGAAAGGTACTTTCGGGAGTACTATCAGTATAAACTTATCCATACTAATGCTAGTACGTGATTGTTAGCTGCCTTTGATCTTGATGTAGTGGCACGTAGGGAGTCAATCCATTATACCTGGAAACTTGTGCACATTAATTAATGGTAGATGGTGCTTTCACAGCGTTGAGTGTTAGATTGGTGGGAACAAATCCTGTTAGATGCCTCCGTACGCGCATGTGTGCTGCTTTGGATGATTTGACCGGTAATTTTAATCCAATTTACTTCCCATCTGTCGGAAGTTGTCTCGCAATCGGCTGAGTCAGTTCTGACTAACCATGTGATGTGATGACAGGGGAGGCACTGCTAATGTAGTGCAGGTAGACGGAAAACAGAGTGGTTTTTTTTAATCTTTTGCAGTTCCTGAGGTGATTAAACATGCGTGGAGCTCCTGATCGTGGCTGTGTGTGCACCTGCCACAAGCTGCCTCCAGCTTCTGAGGGCATCTCCAATGGCTGTAAGATAGTTGTTGGTAAACTTTGCCACCTAGGATATATGATAACATGGCAATAAATAAATGAGGAGAGAGAGGAAAGCTGTATGTAGTTTAACCAACAGCTCTTGCACAAGCTCCAAGGCTATGTAGAGAGCAATTGCATTTATTCTCTCTCCTCCTATTGGATACTCCCTCCCTTCCAGTTTATAAGGCTTATCTCAAAAAAAAATGTTTTACCGTTTTATAAGTCTCAATTTGATTGTTTCCCATGACATGTTCAGATTTCAAGCTGCATTATAAATCGTTGTATGCAAAGAATAAGAAAAGATTGACCAATGCATGTTAAAATTCCTACATGCATTGCAATTAATGTGTTGGTAAAAGCAACCTTTTGAGTAAAACGAGCACATTAATTAAGTATTTTTGTAAATTACAAAAACTATTCCACCAACCATCATCTACCTTGGTTGGTGATATTTTTAAATTGAGCCCTATAAACCGGAAAGGAGGTAGTAGTATAGATGCAACCATTGGAGTAGTTGTATGATCCTTTGTTGGTTGATGACATGGACAATTTTACTAACAAGACTACATACAAACTATTGAAGATGCCCTGAGGCGGAAGAGCGGCGCTTGCACGGCTTGCCATCAATTGAGCCGCGAAGTAATCTGAGCCGGTCTCGGTCTTTAAGTGCCTTGGTTTTTACATGAATTTGATCCTGGTGCGTGTAGGTCGGCCTTGCGTCATTGAAATAGCACTTTTGCTGCTGCTGAGCGCTGTTGCTTGCCCTTGTGGCCTCCCGAGTAGAACTGGTTATCCGGACGGTTTCCGCTTTTCTACGGAGGTCGGACTAGACGCAACAAGTAGACGCCAATGCTGAATTTTGTGTACTCCAATCTGATGTATAATTTGGGTGATTTGATCCATCGCTTTCGTACAACGGACATCTTCCTTTGACTCCGATTCGATTCGTGCTATGCACGGCTAAGAAAAAATTCTGATTTTGTCTGACGCACTCGGAGCCGATGTAGATCCTTTCGATCTGGCTTTTCTTCATCCGGCTAATCGTGAATTTTTCTATCCCTGAAGAGCTCCCTCCAAGAACACAACATCACCGTGCGCAGGCCGTCACCCCACGGTGGGCGCCAACTGTCGTGGTTTTGTCACGACAGATGTCCTCATGATAGAACTTAGGTGTGAGGCCATCACAACTAGGTGATAGCTTGAAGGGGTTGGTCGGAATCGAAAGACGCGAGTTTTACCCAGGTTCGGCCCCTCACGGTGGAGGTAAAAGCATATGTCATGCTTTGTGTGTATTGATGATGATGATGATCTCGATTACAAGGGTGTTATTTTGCAACCTCTTGTCTCGAGAGCTTCTAATCTGTCTATCTCTAATGACTTCACTTCCCCCTCTTGGGGTGCCTTGCCCCTCCTTATATAAGTTGAAGGGGCAGGCTTACATATAGAGTCCTAGTAGGATTAGGACTAGTCTCTCTCTTATTACAAGATGAATCCTAGTACGGGTCTTGCTTTTCTTACCTGGAGTCCTATTCTAAGTCGTGTAGGTCATCTTTGTCTTTCAAGTTGAGGATCCCTATTGAGTATTCACCATGAGCCGGCCCTTCGGGGTCCCTCCATGAGCCGGCCTTCGGCAATGTCTCATTCTAGGCCTTTAGGCCTACCCGTACGAGTCGGCATATATATTGGTCTCTTTGTCAAGCCGGCCTCCCGCTGGCTCGTGTCACTGAGCCCTGGATTCTTCCTTGTCGTCTTTATTGTAGCCCGGAAAATGGAGCGACCCATAGAGCTAATCAGTTGTAGGCCGGGTCAAACCTTTAGCCGGGTTATAACCGTGGGGAATATCCCCGACAGATGCGGGGTCGGGGACGTCCAGGGACGGCGCGTTTCCGGCCGCGGTCAACGGCGGCGGCGCACGCCAGCACGAGGAGGAGGTCGGGGACGACGAGGTAGGGGAGCAGCGGCGGCGGGGATTCCCGAATCCAGGGGCTCCCGTCCGGATTCGGGGCGGAGGACGACGACGCGGCGAGGGGGGGGCTCCGGTGGCTCTAGATCCGATCGGCGACGAGCTCGAGACCGGCGGTGCTAGTGCGGCTGCGGCCCGGAGACGAGCATGGCGCGTGGCGGCGGGGCTCACGGCGGAGGCTGGAGGTTGGCGTGGTCGACGCGAGAGTTGCTGGCCGGCGATGAGGCGGAGGGAGGCAGGAGGCTGGGCAAGCTCGGCTCGGGGTGAGCGGGGCGCTCGGGGCCTGCGAGCCACGGCCGCGGCGAGAACCGGGCCCGAGCGGGCCGGATCTGGGCCCCGCAGGCCTGGCGTGGTGGAAGAGCTGGCTGGCGGCGCTGTTCACGGCGGCGCAGGCGACGTGTTTTCTGAAAACATCATCCTTCCCTTTGTTATGAAGGGGTATGAATAGATCTCAACCTTTGATGTGTTTAGGGGTTGTACCGAAGCAGAACTGGCTTACTTTTGTTTCTGGGATATGTTCTGTTTTGTTGTCCTTTCTTTGGGGTTTAGTGAAGGTTTGTATGACGTGGCTAACATCTGAATTTTAACTCATCAGTCAGATAAGTTAGGGAAAAACTCACTTTTTCACTTTATGAAAAGCAAGATAAATTTGGTTCTTGTGACCAAGTCAAGTGTAGGCCAAATCTGTAGCCAGATTAACACTATTGTTGTTATGCCTCTATGTGCAGATGACAGCCATAGAAACTCCATTTTATTGGTTGCTACCATAATTTATTTAGTATGGTCCCATGGTCGACAAGCTATCTCTTGAAATCTTTTACATTTTCATAATATACTAAACAACTTGGAAGTCAATTATGGGCACGATGACAAATCAATATGGAGATATGTTGTGCACATCCAACCAATGTAAGCACTTAACAATTTTTGGCCGTGTGCTTGATCTCTTTCGTACGGTTTTTTGTTGCATTCCTATCAGGTTGGATGCTCCACGGGTGATATTTTCTGCAGCCTTTGTTTCCTGATTTCTTGATGTTTCGCAGAAACTTGAAATTATTGTGTTTATGTACCATGTATTGGGTAGATGCTCGTCTTATCTTGATGTATTCCATGTAGTGTGTTATTTTGGTAGTAAATTAAAAAAACTTACGAAGATATTAGGAAAACTTTGGAAATGAAGAAATTAGACGGAGAACATGATGAAATTGAGATACTGATATAACTTCGAATAGATTGCATGATTATGCCGCTATTCTTATTCATTATAAGTGCATAATTTTTGGTAATAAGTTCAACCATTCTAGCCTCCTTTACAATCACAGTGGCTTAATCATTGTTTTTTTTACAGAATTACATGAGGATATTTGTGTAGATGCACATTCAGTCAAAGGCTCATGTAGATGAACATTCAGGCAAAGGTTCTGACATACTTATGTACTGCTGTTTGTGATTGTTCTTCTAGGCATAAAGCCTTTCATCAATGAAATCAAATGTACCTTCCCGTATTTTGTTATTGCTCACAGATTTATGAAGAATTTCATTTCTCAAATGCTTTGAGATGCAAATAGATATTTTGAGCTAGTTTTTTTTTTGTCGATGCAGCTGGGAATAACAAACTTTTTGTTGCTTCTGTAAATTAGCTTTGGTTTGAGAAATTTTTATCACAGTATCGCAGAACTCAGAACACATGGATCACTCACCATATGCAAGTAACAACTAACAACTAAGCAATCGTCCCAGATACTCCTGTTGTAGGAAAAAATACAATGGCAGAAAGTGAAAAGCTGATTTTTTTGCATATTTGACGAGCTCGTTGGCTAACCCATAGCTGCTTTGCGATGACTTTTATGTCCGCCATGAACTAGATAAAATTCATGGAGGAGTCTATGTTAAAAGCTATGAAAAAGGGCCCCATCATTACAAATTATGATACTATGATCAAACTTAATGATCAAGTAAAAGAAGTAGGTGTATGATTAGATATTTAATAGTATCATATAAACCCAATCTTAAGCATTGCTTGAGAAAATATGCAGATTTTTTTTGTCAATCATAGAGGGTCTACTTGTGATTCTGTACAAGTTCATTGGACAAGATGTTTAGAGTTTTACGTATATTTTACTCACATGCTTTGATCCCTAATTGTATATGAGCTGTAATTTCTTTGCAGAAATACATATTTTCTTTGTCGTGCCCTCTGGCCAAGCTTTTTTCTTGTGGAGGCGCTTGAACTAACGACGGGTGCTGTGCCTGCTAGTAAGTCCTAGTCAAGCAATTTATGGTCTGGCTCATGTACGCTCGAAGACTATTAATACGTCACCCGATACGGACCAGCCCATTATCGAACATTCGAAAGGCCGGCCCATTAACGAACACTTATAATAAAATAAATAGAGGAGAAAATAGTCACGGCAAGGAAACAAATAGAGGATAAAATGAAGGGGCCTGGAATTGAACACAGGTCCAATGGATCAAAGGTTGAGCCACAAACCACCAGCTCACTAGCGGCTCTGTGATAAAATTGTACTGCACAAGTAACTTAAGGTAAAAGGGCCGGCCATTCCATTGGTTTTCAGAGGATTTTTTTTCGTTTTATTGGTTTCTTTCTCCATTTTCACCAAAATTTTCTTTTCTTCATCAGTTCTTTCTTGTTTTCTCGGGGGTTTTCTCTCGGTTTTTGCCCATTTTTCATACACATTTTTGTTATATATCTTTTTAGGGGATTTTTGGTATACATCTAATACATTTATCTAATACATAATTAGTAATTTAAGATACATTATTAACATTTTTTATATACATAATCAACCTTTTTTATACATGTTTCATATTTTTCAAATATTTGAATAACAACTTTTAATACAAGTTTAACTTTTTATGAATACATCCTCAACTTTATTTCTTTACACATTTAAAATATTTAAAATGCTTGCTTAACATTTTCAAATAAAAATTAACGTTTTTATATACATGGTTCACATTTTTATATACAAATTTAATAATTTTCAAAGGCTTGATTAATTTATTTTCTTCAAATTCTTGTATTGATATTTTTTAAATGCATGGTTAATTTTTTTAATAGATGGTCAACATTTTTCCTATACACATTTAACATTTTGATATGCTTGATTAACATTTTTGAAACATTTGTTTATTTTTTTTCAAATGCTTGAATTAGCTTTTTTAAATACATGTACTACTTTTTTCACACACATTATATATTTTTGGTATATATGAAAATCATTTTCTCTATACATATTTGACATTTTGAAAATGCTTGGTTAATATTTTCTAATATTTTATATAAAATATGTCTTAATTTGTTTATTTAAAATATTTGGAGGCATAAATGACAGTAAAAAAGTAAATTAAGAAAACCTGAAAAAATGAGGTTGTGCCCTCCCGCGCATTTGTGCTGACCCATCTAGTGTCCGGCTTAAGGCAAGGCTTCCCTGCGTCTCACTATGAGCGAGAAATAGGGGTGCTCCCGATATGCGGACTGTGTTCATACCGCCCATACACAGCCCGGCGTACTTGACATACCCAAACCGTATTTGGCGCAAGCATTTTTATTTTTAGTTCTAATCTTGAAAAAATGCGCGTCACAGGAGATTCGAACTTTAAAAAATGCTACGACCGAAGCAATAGACGCCCGACAGGATCAATGCCATCGCCTAGTTTGGCCAAGGCCTAAGCATTTTTCTTCTTTCTAAGTTTTCGTTTTCCTCCCATACTTGTTAATTTCTTTATCTCCTTTTTGAAATTTGTTATTCTTTTTTAAAGCTGTTCAAAAATTGTAATGATTGTTTCGAATACCAAACAATATTCTTGCTTTCAAATGTTGTTTAAAAAATTAAAAATGTTCCCGATTTCTAATTTGTATTCACAAATTTAGGAAATGTTTGCGTTTTAAAATAAACTTGATAATTACTTTAAAATATTTGGTTTGCAATTTTTCATCAATATTTTGGGAATTTCTGAATAATTTTGAAAAAGTGTTCAAGTTTATAAAATTTTCTTACACAATTTAAAATTTCAATTTTTAAATTTTAATGTCAGGTTTGAATAATTTCTGACACCATATGCAAGTTGCGACACGTCCGACCATTCGTTCATTTTTGATACTCAGAAAACTTCAAAAAATGCAAAAAAACGAAAACCAAAATAACTTCGCATGGTGCAAACTTGGTCATAAAAGGCCACAAAAAATTGCATCACTTCAAAGATGTCAAGAAACAACATGCTCTCGGGCGAAGCCTTCTCACCTACCCGAACACCCTCCGTTCAACATGGTCTACTTTTGGACATGCCTGAATTATCCTAACTTTTGCAACCAGGTTTCCATGCCCATGGTAGATATCCATGTCAGGCTTGAATGATTTCCGACACCGTGTGCAAGTTGCGACACGTCCTCCCATTTATCGACTTTTTTTAATAAAAAAACTCCAAAAAGTGCAAAACTTGTGAAAAACCAAAACAACTTGACATGGTGCCTTGAATTGGTCGTACAAGCCAATAAAGAAATAGAGTCATTTAATGCATGCCGAGAAAAATGGGCGTACCCGGCCATCGTACATTAAACATGTTTTTTTCTTTGAACATTCTTGAAATGACCCCAAGATTTGCAAGCAGATGGGCATTACCGTTGTAGGCGCCCATGCTAGGTTGAAAGAAAAGGTGTATTTAAAATCATAATTTATACAGGTAATTAAAACTATTATTTTATATATTTAACATAACTAATAAATATAAAGTGCTAAAACTGAAAACGGTAAATGTTTTGTTAATAATTTAATTAATATTTGAAGAAAAGAAGAATTTAAAATCATAATTTCAAACATTTAACAATGTAATTTTTATATTCCAAATAATATTTTAATTTTACAAACAGGTTTCAATAAGAATAATAAAGTGCACAAAAGAGAAAATGAATTAACCAAAAAACAGAAAAATAGAAAAGAAAATTAGGCCTTGGCAAGATGTTTCCTTTTTTTCAAACTTGTGCAGAAACTAAAAAAAAATATGAAAAAAATTCAAATAGGTTCTTGTTTTCAAAAAATAAATCTACCCAAATAAAAAAATGTTCATGAAAATTAAAAAATTGTTCATATTTTGCAGATTTTTTGAAATTCCAAATTTGTTTTTTTTTTCCAAAAGTTGTTTGTCTTCAAAACTTTGTTTGCTTTTTTTTTAACTAGTCGGGTGGCCCGCGCAATTGCGCGGCTAGACCTATGTGTTATAGTTTTGCATTTTCCCTGGCGATTATTTATTCTGAGTTTGAACTATTCTTTTCAGATGATCTGTCATGATATTTTTTTTTCGCTCCATTTCAATCCCTCAGCCTTTATATTCCTATCATTTCATACAAATTTTAGTGGGAAATATTTTCCTTAGCCTTGGATCTCAAGGAAAAGCCATGAATGGGCAATGCCAAACATCTTTACTGAGTGTATTAGTTTTGGTGATGTCATGCCATGTTATAAAAATCATGTGACTAATTAATTTCACTAAGGTCAATTTCTTCCATGCAAAACCACTGAGCATAAGACTAATTTCCATATTGCATCCTCTTCATATGTCATATATATTTCCGCACATAATATTTTGAGAATATTTCCACTGAGAACTTTGGATGCTTCATTATATCTATAATCTTATATTTGATATTATTTTCATATTTGAACATGTTATCAATTATTATTTGTGTCAATTCACTGATATAGTAGTACTAATGAAAAAATAGAAACAAAATAGACATAAAAATGCATGTCATCGAAATGTTATGTCCTGAAAAATATGATATTTACTACTGTACAAAGGTCTTTACATTTTTGTGCATTGGATTGTAACCAAGGACCTGTCTAAGTAAAAATAAAATACAAATGGTACTCATATGTGTGTCTGCCATCCAAAACCATAGACTGGTGTGTGACTTCCTATTTTCCACTCCTCACCCATGGGATGTGCATTTCCAACCATAAATTTTAAGGCACTTTACATCAGTGGTTCATACGTAAACATCTGCCATCTTCTCTTGTCATCGTTGGTCCTATTTTTAGTTTTACTCCTGCAATACCATGAGTTATATGCTTCATGCACACCTTAATAAAATTGCTTATGTCTCTTGCTCCAAGAAGCCAATGTAACTTCACTATATCTTTACTGGAAATTGCTAAATTTTATCTCTTGCTCAATCTCGTTAATGCTTCTAGCCACAACTCGTCGTTCGTTGGTCCATACATGGTATCATACTTGCCTTGTACATGCACATATTATTTCATTCTTCCAAAATTTACAACATTAGCTCATGCATGTAATCTTCGTGGCTATTTTGTCTATGCAGACATACATATCTTTTTGTATCATCAAGCCCGTGCATGTTAATAAATCTGGGAAACTGATACATGTTCGTCATGTTACTTTCACACTGGTCCATGATCATGTTATAAAAAATTCACGATAATGAAAATATAAAAAATGATCTATTAATGTCTACATTTAATGTATTCTGAATTTTTGCTAGCTATGTATTTCACAAAGCGTTTTTTCTGTAGAAAATGGAGAGGCACTCTTTATCCACCAAATAAGAGTCTTATCCAAAACAAATATTAAAACTTTATTTTGAAGGAAAACTACATGGAAATTCTCCATTGTATTAATTTGTGAAGACTCCTAATGCATGTGGTGTGGCTTTGAAGCAAAAATGTGGGCTGCCCTCCCATAATTCGATATATTTTCTTGATCCATAACCTTTTTTTCCATACATTTTCCTTGTAGTCCATCATGAGAATACTATTTTCGGAACTGAGCCTATAATACGCGTAGTCGTAATACAAGGTCTTGTGTGATATTATTTTATAAAACAAAGGCAGAGTTGGTACCATCATAGGCATATATTTTTTTCGAGAGCACACGATCACATATCACGTACGTAGTAGCTAGCTGGTACATATGAGAGAATCAATTAGCATACCTGTTCATGTCCAGACGCATGCATACAGCATACGTACGTGTGTGTTTGTGCTAGGCTGAGGCAGCAGATCGCATTTGCCCCTTGTATCGACATGATCGCGCCACCACCGCCGCGGGTCAATGGCCATGCGCCCACGCCGGTGCGCTCCTGTCCCGTGATACGCCATGTGCAGCTGCCGTCGGCCGCTCACCGGTGTAGGTTAGCAGCTAATATGCGACTATAAAGTATAAACATACGTGCAGTTCATTGTCATACTTCTCCTGATGACGGTAATTACACAACCGTATCCGTCGTGAATTGTTGTTACCCTGTTCTAACTCGTATAGAATGCCACCTGTATGGCAGCAGTGTCAGTGGCCGGTGCGCTTGTGAGATAGCGCGAAGCATGGTCGTCACGGGTCTTGGCTTCTTGCTTCCAGAAGCGGGACGCCTATGCACACACGCACGGTAGATACGATCCATAGAAGTGGTATAAGCATCCGTTCGTGTGCAGCCCGTTTTATCTCCCAGACTCGCTCCTTACAAATTAATCCCTCTTCCTGTCAATCTGAACTGGTCAGAGCCTTCTAGTCTTGAATGATGTTTTCTTTTTTAAAAAGGAAAAATCATTAGTGCTTATATGGTTGGGCCAGATTAGGTCTGGTGTGTGGAGATACTAGATTGGTTAGTTTGGGCCAGATTGGGCCTGAGGTGCGTGAGATAAATTAAGTTATATTAAATCTGAGCCATCAGAACTACTTGGTTAATGTGGGTCCATCTAATCAAAGGCCAGATATTTCTGATTATTGTGGGATTTTCTAGCTAATTCTCTATTTTTGACCCGTATTTTACTTTTTTTTGAATAAAAGGGGTTCCCCCCCCCCCCCCCCCCCCCCCGCTCCATCTTTTTATTAATGAAGCAGAACAATCCCCAGTTCACAAACAGATCAAACGAAGGATCAAACCAACACGAGTTACTACAGATAAGGGAAATACTCCAGCCGCAAAAGAGCAGCAAACGCTACAAGTCTAGTATCAAAATTTTATTACAGACCCAGCCAACGACAGAGAGCAGTAGAAGGAACTACTGAGAGCCCTGTCCTGAGACCCAGCCAACGACCCGTATTTTACTTTTAGTAGATAATAGATGTTTATATTTTGACAGTCTGAGCAAGTTTGAAAGACACATTTTTTTTTAAAATTTCCATAAAAAATTAAAAAATCTGAATATTTTATATCTTTTCTAGTAATAGTTGAAAAGGCAAACTCTTTTGAAATTTCTAACAAATTCCTGCGTGCGGTGCCGTCTATCTGAGGAGCTCCTAGTCAGCGCTTTCTCTGCCGGTTAGGAAGTTGGAGCTCGCGAGCATGCCAGTGGGCTCCGGTCCAGTATTCCGCTAGGTCACTCGCCCGCTTGCCAGATTCGCACATTCGCAAGTTAAATTTTAAAAAGTTCAAGAACTGGAAAAGTTTGTGACTTTAAAAATTATTATGAAGAATTTTGGAAAAAGTTCACAAGTTTAAAAAAAGTTTATGAAGTTCAAAATTGTTCATGAATTAAAAAAGCTAAAATTTCATGAAGTCAATAAAAGGTCATGAGTTTGCAAAATGTTCGCAAATTAGGAAAAGTTTGATGCTTTGAAAAAATGTTTCACGGATGTTTAAAAAATCCACAAATTCAGAAAAGAGTTTGTGAAAAAAGTAAAATAAACAAAAAATGAGAAAAAATGGAAAAAAACCGGGTGAAAACCGTGCATGAAAAAACCAAAAGAAAAATCGCTCAAAAAAACCTCGTGGAATCTGAAGCTGAAATCTACACAACAAGAAGAAAAAAAAGCAAAAGCAAACACAAGAAGGTGTCTATTCCAGTTGGTAGGTATGATTGGGGTTAAACCACTTGTTACGTGATTGAATCCCACATGGCGCACTATTTTTTGAGGCTGAAAAAAAATGTAAATAGACAAAAAGGAAAATAAATGTGAATGGGTCGAGCCCAGGACAGAGACTACTCCGGGTCCTCAATCGGTTATATGTACCTACAATATATACCTAAGTGGAAAAGTTGATATTGCCCTTTATACGGTTTGTAAGGGGGGTGTATTGCCAAAACAAAAACTAGATAGATAGATAGATACTACTCCTATTTGTTTTCATTCTGTTAATCAGATGGAAGCATGTCTGCATGTGTGTGCGCGCAGCAGAGGGCGAGTGAGCGATATGATTCAAAACCAAAATAAACCAAAACCATATTTGTTGTGCATTTGCATTTGGATGCAATGAAGAAACGAAACGAAAGGACACGTGGTGTTAGTGGGACGGATGATGCATATATGCATGGGCATGGAGAAGGTCCTCTGCAAGCAAGCAAGCAAATTGGATCGGTCGCTGGATCTTCAGTCAGTCATGCTGGTCCAACGAGTGAGTCCTTGCCTTGGTGGTTTGTCTATAGCTAGCTTAGCTAGGAGTAGCTTGCTTGTACCTCATTCATCCTAGCTGCTAGTACTGGACTGCACTAGCTGCTAGTACTACAGTAGTACTACTACTTCCTAGCTTGCAAAAAGGTCTTAAATTATAGGATCGAGGAAGCAGTAGTACTCCTAGTAAGTAAGAAAGTAAAGATGGGTCGTATGCTATCATGCATGCATGCATGCGCAGTGCTACCATGGATCTCACGCAATTTTTTTTGTTTTGTCTGTCACGAGCGAGCTACTGATCCACCAACACCAACACCAACAGCTCTCTATCTCCCTCCACTAACACCAACGTCTTTCTCGCATTGCATTGCATTGCATTGCACCCATCCACGTCAGCGTCTAACGCACGTCCGTCAGTCTCCTTGCATTGCGCCGATCACGATCACCAACGTCAAGGGGCGGCACACCCGTAAATAATACACTATTTTTTTTTTTGCGCACACAAACCCAAATTCTCCCACGTACGTACGTGTACAGAAACAGAACCCCATCATAGTAGAGTACAGTCTCGCATTCCCTAGCTCCACACCATCGACGCCATTCATTACTCTAGCTAGCTGGGAGGTGGCGCCGGACCACATAAGTGAACTAACAATGCAATTAAATAAGTAGTACTGTATTTTCTAGCTAAATATTTTTTTTCCTTTCTTTCTTGGTTAAACTTTCTGAATTCAAAATGAAATAAACAAAACCTAAAGGTTCATATATGTTCGTGTCTGTTCATTTGTACGTAGAATCTTCTTTAAGTATCATGCATGCATGGCATGCCACCCGCACACAAAAGTGCCATGCAGACATGCAGTCCATTGATTTCTAGAGGGTACGTCCATGTGAGTGCATGCATCATAGTCCGTAGATGCATAAATAATGAGGTGTCAGTAAATATAGTTAGAATGGATTATTGGTTATCCATGTATGAACCCCTAACTACATACTACATAGAAAGTTACGGAGTCATAGCCCAGCAAATGGAATGGACGTACACCATACAAAAAAATTTGGAACGTACGATGCTCCTGGTACATTAATTGTTTCTAAAACAACTTTTTTAGCCCACTTCTTTTTAGTTTGCCATGGGCCAATTAAGAACCATCCAGGAGTGGTGACGGGTCAAAAGTCAAAACCCCCGCGCTGCCAGTTGTGTCTCTTCCTCACCTCCTCTTTCCCCTCCTCCCCGAAGTGATGCCTGCGGGCGTCGCTTTTCTCTTGCGGTGCCGTTGTGGCCCTCTTCCTACCCTCTGACATTTAAGGTGAAAACCTTTGTCCGGTTGAGCAGGCACCACGGTGGCGTGGGATTTGCGTTGTGAACCTCTTGTGATGTCGTCAATGAGTGTGGGTGCATCTTTGTTGCGACGACATGCCTCACGTGCTTCTTCTCGGCGGCTAGCTGGAGGCTTTCAGTAGTGCACCCTTGTGTGTGTGTGTGTGTGTGTGTGTGTCCAGCTTGCATGGTTATGACATACATATTGGAATTTTTTTTTTTGGAACGTAACAAGGAGCTTCTTACTCGCTCCACCATCCTAATTAATCCAGTCAGTATCTATTATCTACTAAAAGCAAAATACGGGCCAAAAATAGAGATATTTGCTAGAAATTCTCACAATAATCAGAAAGATCAAGCCCTTAATCTGGTGGACCTCATTAAATTATGAAAGCACAACCGGTAGATTTATGTAACATACATTTGTTCCTCTAACGTACCTAACCTGCTAGGTGGACCATGGCTTATGAAGTGTTCGTAAAAAAGAGTCATCCTGCCATAAAAGGAGTCATCATCACACACGTTTGTGTTCCTAAAAACCTTGAAAATGAACTAGCAAATAAAAGGTGTCCAAGCCTCAACCCAACAAAAGAGCCCACGTCACAAGTTCCTTCCAAAACAATAGACGAGGTCCATGCACGCTTTTCGATGAAAAAACCCTACAAATAAAGAGTCCTCAAGCCTCATGATTAGAAGGGAGAAGACTAGTATGCTTTTTAATGTAATTTTACTTTTTACTGGTCGTTCTACGTCTAGTTGTCTATCCATTGTATTGGCCTTTGTTTTTCTCGATGTTAATCAGATCTAAGATGCCCTTTCGGTGTCTTTACAAAAAAAAAGAGAAGTTGATGCCTGATTGAAAATAAAATTCTATCTCCACGTCCAAAAGGAAGACTCAGCCAAAATAAAATAAATCATACACAAATTTACAAGAAATCTCCCGCTAATGGCTGCCAAATATCACCACTCCTCGGGTCATTAATTTAATATATGTAATCACCAAATGGTAACAAAATAAAGAAAATATGCACGCATTATCATGCATGCAAAAAGATATATGATCTTGCCTTAAGAAATATAATTGATGGAGTGTCATTCTTTTTGTATGAAGAGCTTGCAAGCCAAACCGTTGAGTATTCCAAATAGGAAATATTTAAGAACTAACATTAAATTTTAAATTTACTACACTCCAAGTATTACGAGATATTGTACTACTTAATTTGATTATGATAGACATATAAGAATACCATTGTTTTTTATCTTAAAAATACTAAATTTCTAATCATTTTCTTTTTGCAAAAATAATTATATACACCATATAAGTAAAAAAACTACCCCATGTGTCTTATGCCTCTGATTTCAATATTGTTGACCAGTGCGTATGTGTAGTGTATATTTCTCTGAAATTTTACCTAGATGTCTTATATATTCTACTACAATATGAACCAAAATTATATGTAGCAGAAGTGCTATACGCACGACAATAGTCGAACGATTCATGCACGATAGTGAAAAACCAGCCGCACACGCGAGCGAGTTAAAGGGCAACAACATTTGATTACATGGTCGTGCGGGAATCAGTTTTCTATTCTCCTGTGTGGATTAGTTTCGTCTATATATTGTTTTGTATCTAGGAAGAGGTGTAGCTTCACCCAATAGAGGGTGTAACATTCACGAAAAAATGTATCTTACAACTATGATAGGAAGATTTCATTCGGACCAATGATGGCGGTTTGCGCAACATAGATGGGAAAATGGATGCACTCCATCCAACAATGAAGCTCATAATACACATGCTTATTGATGTTTTACCATTGTTTGAGTAACTTAGAATATGTCCAGTTTTATGATATCTGAAATTTACCTCATGTTTTTTACATGTTAATAGAATTTGGTTAATAACTATTTATCCTTATAATTGCATCCATCTTGATCTTGTGATCATCGACGACATCGTCAACATACAACTCCAATTTCATCTTCTCTTCTTCAATTCTTTTTAATTTTTCTTTCAAATACTCGTTTCATTTTTCAACTAAATTTAACTTCTCGAAAAGAGGGTCGGTTGCAATTTCTGGTTCACATACCCCCTAGATAAAAATATCTATGTCAACTTGATGGGCATAATTGTCATAAACACGAAATGCAACAAATAGTTATAAAATACAATATACCACATCCGAATCATAAACCGAACGAGGGCCGACGGGCACGGATATCAAAACCATGGCACTATGTATAACAAACAATCATACAAGTAAGAAAATTATACAACTAACTATCTAAATCATACGAATATGATTTTTTTTATAAAAAAGATAAGAACAAGAGGCTCACCAAGGTGGTGCTGGCGACGGGACGGTGCGGGCGATCGACGGTGGTTAGGACGGGGAAGGGAAGGCACTACGTAAACCACACCTACACATATGCAAACTAAGAAGTTAATTTGAGCTCAAATTGCATATAAATCAAATAAACTCCCACATAATTACTCCCAAACTAAAACCCACAAATCACTATACTTATAGAGCATTGCACGAGCTAATATAGCAATGAGAGATGAAAGGACAAAGTTGCTAACCTTTGTGAACACTTGGATCGATGGGGTGCCTCAAATCTTGACAAATCTTGGCAAAAATGGAGGATGAGCTCGAGCAAGGGTAAGAGAACAGAGGAGAGAAAAGAGAAAGGATAGCTTGGGCTCGGGCTAGACGAAGCACTATATATAGTGATATCTTTAGTCCCGGTTGGTGATACCAACCGGGACTAAAGGTCCATCTCTAGTCCCGGTTGGTGCTACCAACCGGGACTAAAGGGGCTCGCAGGGGCCCCAACCTGACGCCAGCCTGCCACCACCCCTTTCGTCCCGGTTGATAACACCAACCGGGACTAGAGGTCACAAATGAATCGGGACTAAAGCCTAGCCGTTGGAACCCTGACTAGTGGTCACATTAGTCTCGGTCCAAAACCCGACCGGGACTAATATTCCGGACGAAAGGCATGTTTTCTACTAGTGCCCAGTCCCCCCTCCACCCCACGTGTCACCCACTATGGCGACTCGGGAGCGGAAACCTACACATCATCACCTCCCATCTCACCTTCCTCCCCTAACTGATGGCTGAGGCGCCCACCGGCCAAGCTTGAACGGCTCCGGGGACGGCAGTGGGACGCTGCTCCGGAGGTGCAGCATAGTGGTTTGCCTTAGTCGGATGGTTCGCTCTTTGCTAGATCTGTCTTCCATGAGTGTGGTGGCCGAAAGGAAGGTGGCGCTGGCGACACTGCTCAAATCCAAGTGAAAACCTTGCAACGACATTGTCAATACCGGCGACAACAACGTTCACAGACGGCGTTTTCCTCCTTGAAGGTGTCGTTGTGGATATTATTTCGGCTACTCATTTCTGGTCTAAGGCTTCAGGTGAAAACCTTAGGTCGGGTGTTGCCCGATCGCGTGGTGGTGGTATCCTGACATCAATTACTCCTTGGGGTTTCCATTTTGAAGTCCCTACTGAAAGTTGCAGGAGCGTCTGGCTAAAGGTGAAGTTGGGTTTTTGTGGAGGTGTGCCACATGTGTTTAGTAGGTGGTGATGGTGGAAGTGCTATGCTTATTCATGCCAAGCTAAGTTCTTTTTGATTTTCCATCTTGCTCGGGTTAGCCTCCTCTCAGGGGTGTTTGTGGTGGCGGTGAGGTCTCGGTGTTCCATTCCTTCAAAGATGTTACAGGTTCTTGTTACTTTGCATAGTGTTCACTTGGTGATGGTGGTCGATGTGATGCTGAGAGGAGGTGTTGTTCTTGTATCGGTGGAACATTGGCCTTCGGTGGCTTCCGCGGCTTACGTTGTTGCGATGTGGCCTCGACGATGGGACGCCCTTCGATGGCAGTTGCGACTCTCTTAGGTTGTAAGGTGAAGAGTGAGCGATGCGCAAGCGGGTGATTCTTTGGTCTACATCTCTTGACCTCGGGTCTCCGTTCGATTGATCCAACAAGACTCCTCCCTTCTCTTCTTGATTTGTTCCCGTGCTGTTGGGTGCCAAGTTCAAGGTTTGTACGGCTAGGCATAGCTTGTTTCGGTTCTCTTTCTCCATTCCCTTGTTACTTCTTGTGTGTGTTGTGTGCTATGTCCTGTAGCCATTGTGTTGTATCTCATTCTTGGTTATGAAAATGAAAATGGTCCGGGCTGGTTTTTGCTCGCCGTAGCAGCTTCAAAAAAATGATGGAATTTAATAATTAATTTGTTACGGAAGGAATATGTTGTGTGCGTAGCTAGTCGACGGAGGTGGACACACATTTGGTTATTAATTACGAGGAGAGGCTATGGGGCAATAGTGTGCATGCATGCAGCTGACAGTATATATATTATTCTCTTGTATCTCTTTGTAGGCTCTTTGTAGGCTACTAGGAGTAGGAGTAAATTGTTGGCTGGCTCGCAACTGATTCAATGATGGGGTGGAGTGGAGAGGACAGAAGATGGATGGGGTGTGGGCCAACCGAATCCAACGCAATGCAATGCAAACTGATCAAGGCCGATGGACGCACACAAGCCTTGCTGCATGCAGTTTGCGTCTGCCACTATACATGCATTAATTCATGATCTATCTATCTATCTATCTATCTACTATCTATCTATCTAAAGAGGACAAGAGACGAGCGTTGGTGTTGAGGGTCCGGTCCATGGATCCATCAATCGACCTGTGGCACCGGCACGTGCTAGCTAATTATCTCTCCGTTCCGTAATACTCCCTCTCAAAATGTCATGTATTTGAGAACGGGAGGGAGTATACAATATTTTAGTTTTTTCTTGATTGGTAATTATCTAGACACATTTTAATATGTATATTCACTCATTTTGGTATGTATGTAGTCATTATTTTTGAAATAGCTAAATGGTCTTATATTAGGAACGAATTGAGTACATTGCAGGTAGCAAGGAAATCAAGGGCCGCTAGGTAGCTTGGTCAATGGAATGCAATGGAACAGAGTTGAGTTGATCCACCCAGTAGAAAATTAATGGAATGCACCTATCTACCTACCTTGCCATCTCGTTGCTTCTTCTTCTTCTTATTTGTTGAAAAATAAATTATAGTCTCAGTCAATCGGTCAATACGTATGTATATACTGTACATCAAGCATGGATGGATACGTGGCTGGTAATAATAAATCAAGAGAATTAGTACTAAGCAGGTACGGGAGCTTTGTAAGGTGGGGTAGTATATACTCCTGCTAGTACATGCATGCAAGCATGGTAACTGCTTTAGGTAGTACTAGTACGTACATGGTAGGTTACGCGTGTCACTACATCCATTCATTGAGCGCCTTGAGCTTTCCCGTCTGTGGGTCGATCAGTCACAGTCCCGCTACTATCTCTGCGTGTGTACATGGACTGTGGAGGTAGTACTCCAGCATATATATTAGGTAGGCGGACAGAGGTGGATGGATGCACGCAAACGCTATGGTCCAGCGTCATCCTTGTAGATTAGATGCAGTGCAACAAACTGATAAGTAGAGTAGCATCTCTCCATCGATCAATCCATCCACCACACCCACACCCACAACCAAGAGCCGTAGAGCAAGAGCGAGATGCTAGCTCCATGCTGGGGCTGGCCCTTGTCCTCATAACTCATGCATGGAATGGTGCAACAAGCTCTCTCTCTCTCTCTCTCTCTCTCTCTCTCTCTCTCTCTCTCTCTCTCTCTCTCTCTCTCTCTCTCTCTCTCTCTCTCTCTCTCCGGGGACCAACGTAACGCAATATCCTTGCTGCCTGCCTGCCACGCGCTGATCGATCGTATTCATTCCTTTGTTCGTTCATGATCTCTCTCTCTAGCATCCATAGTTGCTAGGGGGTACTAACAAAGAAGAGTAACGTATGACCGGGATGGATGCATGCATGACAGCATGAACATGATGCCTCCTAGCCAGCCAGCGAGCGAGCGAGCTTGAGCCAAAACCATGGAGGGGCCATGGGCTTGAGGAGGGGCAACATAATTATTTTTAACTGATTTGTAGTCGAAAAAATGCCTAATATACGAAGTGATATAGACTTGTTTTGCATTGAGCGCGGGGGGGGGGGGGGGGGGGGGGGCATGGCCGAGGTTGGCCCCCACCAAGCTCCGTCACTGTAGCTAAGTACGTTCGGACGATCCTAGAAACGCTAGATAGCTAGCTATCCAGTACAGAACTACTTCCTCTATATCAAAATATATGTCTGCCTTGCTAGCTAGCTATCTATCATTAGGGCATGCATTAGGCCAGTACGTGCAGTAGAGCAGAAGATGATGGACCTACCTAGCTAGTTACAAGTCAACTGCTAATTAGTACCTCCCTCCGGGTATACACTGCCGGCTAGCCGGTATGGGTCGTACGGGATTAAAAGGCCGGATACTTTAATAGCGTTGCTGGTTGCGAGAGGATTGGCCAAACCAGCGCATGCAAGAAAGGGATTAAGAGCACTGCGTTGCATGCAGGCTGTTCATTGGGTGCATGCATGTCAAGCAGATAACCGATGCAGCCTTTGGGGCAGGATCGAAGGATCACACATTTTAAAAGGCATGTGCCTTGGTCCTGGTTCTTCTTCTTCTTTTCTGAGGGAAGGAAATCGAATTAATTAAGCTCCAACGAAGATATATAGATGATGTATGTATATCAACTGAGCCAAGCCGAGCCAAGCGCATCGGCTAGTTTACTTACTCAATTACTAGTCAGTAGTCATGTGTGCTCTGTGGTGCAGTGCAAGTCTCAAGGAAGAAACGACGTTTGAGTCTTTCTTCTCTCTCTCTCTCTGACCAGCTAGCTAGTTCATGCATGGAGTATAATAAGAGAAGAGAAGAAAAAAAAGATGGATGCCGAGCCACGTGAAATCGATCGATGCATGCATGGTTACAGTAGCATGGCAACGTCTTCCTAGCTAGCTAGCTGCTATTGCTGCTGCCTAATTAAATTGCAAAGGAGGTTGGGCCGACAGGCTTATCGAATGGAAGCAGACGTGGCTGCCTCGTATCCTTTTCTTCTTTCCTTCCTCCCTTGCAGCTACAAGACTTGTCTCTCTCTCTCTCTCAGCATACATTGAGCCGGCCAGCTGCTTGCCTGCTTCCTCCCTCCCTCCCTCCCCCTCTACTTAAAGCAGGGCGCGCAAGTGAGAGCCACATCCGATCCTTCCACCCACCCACTGCCAGTGTCACTGCCACAATCACTATCAAGGGTTAGAGCGCG
The DNA here is from genome assembly GCA_039707655.1 of Elymus sibiricus. Classification (NCBI taxonomy): domain Eukaryota; kingdom Viridiplantae; phylum Streptophyta; class Magnoliopsida; order Poales; family Poaceae; genus Elymus; species Elymus sibiricus. The sequence goes on along the minus strand of CM077665.1, from coordinate 38,494,174 downwards.
AGCGCCCGCCATGTCGCCTACCACGTTGCAGCTGCTCCTTGTCCTCGTGGTCGTGGGCTTCGCCGCAACCACCACGGCCGCTCCTGGGTTCCTCGGCGGAGGGAAGCACCACCGGGGCGTCCTGAACACCCCCGTCCGGCTGCTCAAGCCGGACGTGCGTGTGTCAAGGCTAGGCGGCGCTGGCACCGGCGCCGTTACCGTCGCCTCCGTCGGCGAGGCATTGGCGCTCTGGAAGGAACCGACAGGAGCAAGAAAGTACTTCGTGATCCACGTGACAGCCGGCACCTACGACGAGCAACTAACCGTACCACATGGGCAGCACCACGTGGTGCTTATCGGCGATGGCGCCGACCGGACGGTCATCACCGGCAACCGGTCCGACCGGACTGGTCACGACGTCAAGCAATCAGCCACCATGTGTAAGCTTCCGAATCCGATCGTCTTCCCTAATAGTATTACCACTACACTAGCATAGTATTACCACTACACTAGCACTAGTATTTCTTTCAGCGACTATATCTGTATTGCATGTACTACATGCAATCATGCATGCACACACATACGGCCGGACCCTAGTATATATTGTTAATTTACTCCTGTTTCTCAAAAGAAAAGAAGAGAAAACTAAACTTGACTGCGAAAGTGCCTTTCTGCTCCCGAGCTCATTTGAGCTCGGTGAACAGTAAAATCGAAAAAAAATCTAAAATGTTTCAAAAAATTCTGAATTTTTTTTTGGGACCAACACTGACAAAAGTTTGACTTGCGTGCAAAAATGCAAAATGAAATAACATTCCTATCAGACGTGGTAAAAAAAACAAAATCAACAAAATCGATACTCTGAAAATGCGCATTTTCATAGTATCAATTTTGTTTTTTTTGCCACGACTCGTAGAAATGTTATTTCATGCTGAATTTTGGCAAGCACTTAAAACTTTTGTCAATGTTAGTCTCCAAAATATTTCAGAATTTTTTGAAACGTTTTTGATTTTTATTGATTTTACTGTTCACCGAGCTCAAATGAGCTCGGGAGCAGAAACTCCACGTCCGACGACTGACTGCTACAACTACTATTTACTTAGTGCTAGTTAAATAGTTGCTGATGGACCTAACCGATCTCATTTTTCACTTTATTGTTGGCAGATGTGCTTGCCGATCAGTTCATGGCTCGGGACGTGACGATTCAAAACACGGCGGGCGGCCCATTCATCAACCAGGCCGTGGCTCTCCTGGTCGAGGCCGATAAATGTGTGTTCTACCGGTGCCACATACACGGCTATCAGGACACCCTCTGGGCCGCCAAGAAACTGCACTTCTACCGTGAGTGCGAAATATCAGGAACAATCGACTTTATTTTTGGAGATGCAATGGCCATCTTTCAGGACTGCCTCATCTACGTACGCCGGCCGCCCCCCGGCAAGGACGCCGTCATCACCGCTCAAGCCCGTGAAGACCATTTCGGTCGTTCCGGGTTCGTTCTGCAGAACTGCACCATCACCGCGGCGCCCCGGGATAGCCTCGACGGCGTCCTGACCTACCTGGGCCGCCCATGGATGGACCATGCAACCGTGGTGTTCATGCTCTGCAGCGTCGACGACATCGTCCACGCGGACGGATGGGTGGTTTGGGACAAGACAAAGCCCAACAAACCCATCAAGGGCGACGTGAAGCCCGGCCACGAGGGGCACATCTTCTACGGCGACTTCGGGAACCACGGCGCCGGCGCCAATCTCAACCACCTCGTGGAATGGCATGGTTTTCAGCACCTCAGCGAGGCCGAGGCTAGGCAGTATACGCCTGGGACGTTCATCCAGGGAGGCGAGTGGCTTCCCGAGACTGGGGTCCAACTCTACCTTGGCCTCCGTGATGGTGAGTAGCTCACCTTAGTGCATCCATCCATCCTTCAGCTGCTGCCGTTTGAGAGCAATCCGTTTGTTCTCCAGTATCGTATTGTAGTTGTAGTTGTAGTAGTAGTGGTGCGTGAGTATTGTGCGAGTGGGTAGAGGAGCTAGCAGCAGCAGTACTGAGTGAGTGTTGTTAGAGTGTGTAGAGGAGGATGTGATGGATTCTTCAGCAGTCGGCCAATTAGCTAGCTATGTCCTAGCTAGCTTCTGAGCACCGTTGGCCCAATAAAGTAAGCATGCATGCGACCCCCTAGCTAGCTAGGAGCTAGGCCAGCAGTCCGTAGTAGCTTGTGATCAGTGATGTGTTGTTTGTGCGTGTGTCATCAGACCTGTGATCTTTCCATTGTTGAGTGATTTGTGTTTGTGATGGATTTGTTTGTACAGTAAATGCATGCTATCTATTTATTTGCACAAGAAAAGAAAAACAACAGGTCAACAGCCAAAGAAAACAAAGGAAACCAAATTCACCCTGGAAACCCAAACATAACAATTTCCATGCATGCATTTCTTGCTCCAGCCATCTAGATGCATGTACGCAAGTAGTATATGCATGGTAATATATATATTGGGCCACAAACCAGAGACTCTGTATGTATGTACGTATGTGCACCTTAATGTGGACAGATTGATCATTACGTGCACTCAACTATCTCAGTGGTTGGTTTCCAGCAAGACGTGTTAGTGATTAATACTTTCTTGTTGCATGCAGGTTGGCCGGGCGTTTGTTAATACTTACATTCCTAAAACAATTAAGGCCAGTGCAGAATGCTAGCTATCTGTTTTGAAAGGCAAGTGCAGAATACTAACTAATTAAGCTAAGCTAGTTTGGGAAAGAAAGAAATAATGAAGGAAAATGCATGGGATATGCATGGATGCTGAGAGCATAGCTAGTTTTTTGGCGAGAAATGAAGGAGCAAGTTGAGAGAATGCAAACATGCGTCCATGCATGCTGGTCGTTAACGAGCAACCTACATATGTAGCTAGGTGGGGGTATCAACTAATTAACCAAGCTCCACAAGGAAAGGATGTTTAACCAAGCTCCACAAGGAAAGGATGTCTTTCTTTTTTTGATAAAAGGAGGTTCAAGACAAAGTTTCGAGGTGGATGCAAAGTAGCAGATCAACACTGAATCTAGTTGAGTTGTATGTCGTTAGTTTCTCTGTTTACTCACTATAGGTATAATAATAATAATTATTATCATTATAGTCATATGCGGCTAGGTGTCACATCCCAAGTTTTTCAAACTTGGAATGTTAGTAATAAAAATGACAGCCTAGAAATACTTGTGATTGTGTGCTTTTAGTTAAGTTTGACTAGGAGTTGGCAGTTTTATTTGAATTGTGTGAATGTCTGTGACCTGGTGTGATTTTTGAGTGGGAATTAATCATTTCCAAACACTAAATAGTTAAAACCATAGGTTTTAAAAAGGGGAATCCTATGAAAATAAAGTAAACCCCAAAATAAGTTGGCATCACAAATATTTAAGGTTTAACAGAAAGTCATTCCAATGGAATTCAATCAATTGTTGAAACTCCAAAATTTTCATTGGAATATATAAACAAGGCTTCAAAATAAATGGCAAAAGATAGATGACCAAAAGGTCCTACTAAAATGTCTCACATATCATAAATATTCTAAAAGGAATTTAGGGAAAGGTTTCCTTTTGAAATAAATTGGAAATCAAAACAGATTTGAATTTAGAAGAGAGAAACAAAAGAGAAAAATAAAATAAAAAGAAGAGGCCAGCCCAACAACACCACGCACGCAGCCACTGTTGGATTTTTGATAGTAGGTCTTTGGCCCAAAGCCCAACTAAAATCTGAAATTCTCTTGGCCCATCTTGCATGGCTGTGTGTGTGGTGTGAGTGGGACTAATGTTTAGTCCCATACTGCTAGTTGGGAGAGAGTTGCACGAAAATCAGCAATGGTGGACGGGCACCATGGTGCCCGTTTCAAAAAATCATATTTCTACAACGTACAAAAAACTGAAACTTTTTGTAGACACACACACGCATGTATATTATGTATCTGCAAAATTTCAAATAATTTTACTTTCACACGTGGCATACAGAAAAATGACAAATATTTATTTTTAAATGGGCTTCTTTTTTTTGTTATTGGGCCAGAATTTTGTTATTTTTGTACAGCTTACAAATTACATTTTTTCAAAACGAAATTTCGCGGATTCGTAATGAATACATATAAGTTTCCACAGAATTATTTTTGAAACTTTTAAATATGCTTTTCGATTTTTTTCAAAAAAAGGGCACCAATGTGCCCGAGCACAAAAAAATCGCACTCGAGAGTTGCACCTCTTTATAAGGTGAGCTCTTCTAGCACTTGTAAGAGAATGAGAAGAGAAGAGGCCCTCGCGCACTCCTCCTCCTCGCTCGCCTCGCCACGCCACGCCACGCCTCGTCACAACGCGCCGCGGGTTGCGGGATTGAGCCGAGCCGAGCTCATACCTACGCGCTTATTTTTGCTGGTCGGGAACGGAGAGTTCGTAACAGACGCGCCACGATCTGAGACGTCGGATCGTGGGCTGTAACCGACTCGAACGTGGGTCCAGTTCACATCTCTCTACCCTGTCGTGCATATATACGCGAGGTCCCTGCCAACCCTAGCCACCGACACAACATATGGTTTCACATCGTTTCAGATCATTGCGCCGCCATCTAAGTCTTCTCCATCCCTCCTTCCGGCGTGCACCGCGAGAAGGGACAGCAGGCCTCCGGAATCCCGCCTCTCGTGATCCTGTACGGGAGAGGGGCGATCAGGTTTTTGGGGAGCGCACTCGCGCGACTGCTGGCAGCGACGATTTCCTCGACAACGACTTCTTCCCTGATCTCGGCAACCTCTTCCTCAACGACATGAGCGGCAACATCAACACTAGTGATTCGGCTCCCGCTGCACCGTATGCAATCTTGTCCTCTCTGTTTGAGATCATGCTAGAATTTCGGTTACTAGTTTGTGCCGTAGATTCGATCTACTTGTTTACTATGCTAGTCTGCATGATTAATTTAGTCTATACTGTTGCTGTCACGATTTATTTACTGTTTATTCGGATTAAATCTTGTAGTAATTTTCTCATATATTCAATAATCCAAAAACCTGATTATAGGCAATTTACTCCAAGTGGTTTTGCTGCACATCTGAAGCCGCCCATCTTCAAGGGGGTGCAATATAAGAGGTGGCACACGAGAGCAGTCTACTGGTTTCAAACCATATACTGCTATGATGCCACCAAGGGCAAGTCTGAGGGTGATCAGCAGGAAGCTTTTGAGAAGATCGATACCCTTTTCAAGGACGCCCTTCTGAGTGTTCTTGACGATTCCATTGTGGATTCGTATATGTCATTTGACAACGGCAAGGACATGTGGGCTGCGCTCGAGGCCAAGTTTGGGGCCTCGGACGCTGGCAGCGAGTTGTATGTCATGGAGCAATTCTATGACTACAAGATGACTGATGAGCGCCCTGTTGTTCAACAAGCTCATGAGATACAGTCACTCGCAAAGGAGCTTGAGTAGTTTAAGTGTGTGTTGCCGGAAAAGTTTGTGGCCGGAGGCATCATTGCCAAGCTTCCACCTTTGTGGAACAATTTTGCTACTTCTCTGAAACACAAGAGACAGGAGTTTTCCGTTTCGGATCTCATTGGTACTCTTGATGTTGAAGAGAAGGCGAGAGCAAAATACATACGTGCTCGAGGTGTTGAGGGAGCTTCTAGTGCCCACGTGGTGCAGAAGAAGAACTTCCATCTCAACAAGCCCCAAAACAACAAGAACAAATCTCAGGGCAAAGGCAAGTTTGTTGCAAAGAACAAGCCGTCACAATCTACCAACTTCAAGAAGAATTCTCATAAGAAGGGGAAGGGACTATGCCATGTCTACGGTGATCCTAATCACTGGGCTCCGAGATGTCCTAACCGCTATGAGGAGCGTGAACATGAGAAGAGCGGCAAGTCCGCTAATGTTGTCATCGGTAATACTGATATGAAGGATTCTGGGTACGGTATTTTTCCTACCATCCTTTCAGTTTGTCATTCTCCAGATTGGTTAATTGACACCAGTGCTAATGTACATGTTTGTGCTGATGCCTCTATGTTTTCTTATTACCAGGTCACAGGGACTTCTCCCGTGCTGATGGGGAACGGGTCACATGCCACTGTTCGAGGTGTTGGTACGGTCGATCTGAAGTTTACTTCGAGGAAGATCGTGCTCCTGAAGAACATTCATCATGTGCCCTCCATCAATAAAAATCTCGTCAGCGGTTCCCGTTTGTGTCGAGGCTGTTTTAAGTTGGTTTTCGAGTCCAATAAAGTTGTAATATCTAAGTATGGACAATTTGTTGGAAAAGGCTATGAGTGCGGAGGCTTGTTCCGCCTGTCTTTGTCAGATATTTGCACTTAAGTTATTAATAATGTTTGCCACGATAATGAGTCTAATGTTTGGCATTCACGACTTTGTCATATTAACTTTGGTTGCATGACGCGGCTAGCCAATATGAGTTTAATTCCGAAATTCACTACTTTCAAGGGCTCCAAGTGCAAGTGTGTGTGCAAGCTAAGCAACCTCGTAAGTCCCATAAGACTGCAGAGGCGAGAGACTTGGCGCCACTAGAGCTTATCCATTCTGATCTTTGTGAGATGAATGACGTGTTGATAAAAGGTGGAAAGAAATATTTCATGACGTTGATTGATGACTCCACTAGATATTGTTATGTGTATCTTCTGAAATCAAAAGATGAGGCTTTAAACTTCTTCAAAAACTATAAAGCTGAAGCAGAGAACCAACTTGATCGGAAAATTAAACGACTTAGGTCTGATCGTGGTGGAGAGTATTTTTCCAATGAATTTGATTTGTTTTTTGCGGAACATGGTATAATCCATGAGAGGACGCCTCCCTACTCACCTCAGTCAAATGGGGTGGCCGAAAGAAAGAACCGAACTCTAACTGATTTGGTTAACGCCATGTTAGACACATCGGGTCTCTCCAAGGCATGGTGGGGGAGGCGCTAATGGCTGCATGTCATGTCCTAAACCGAGTTCCCACAAAGCATAAAACCATTACTCCATTTGAGGAATGGGAAAGGAAAAGGCTGAAACTCTCTTATCTACATACTTGGGGTTGTGTGGCGAAAGTCAATATACCAATTCCCCAGAAGCGCAAGCTTGGACCAAAAACCGTGGACTGTGTTCTCCCAGGCTATGCTTTTCATAGAATTGGTCATAGATTTTTAATAATAAAATCTGAGGTACCCGACATGCATGTTTGTACGATTATGGAGTCGAATGATGCGACTTTCTTTGAGGACATATTTCCTATGAAGGATATGACTAACTCATCAAATCAGGAGATACCTACTCTATCTACTCGGGAATTTTTTGTAATTCCTGAACCCACCATTGCGATGGAACACGTTGAGAATCTTGGGGAGGATGACAATGAAACTCCTGTAAGGAGTAAGAGATGAAGGACTGCAAAGTTTTTTGGTGATGATTTCATTGTGTACCTCGTGGATGACACACCCAGGACTCTTCCAGAAGCCTATGCATCTTCTGATGCTGACTACTGGAAGGAAGCTGTCCATAGTGAGATGGACTCCATCTTAGCTAATGGAACCTGGGAAGTCACTGATCGTCCTTATGGGTGCAAACCCGTGGGGTGTAAGTGGGTGTTCAAGAAAAAGCATAGACCTGATGGTACAATTGAAAAGTACAAGGCACGACTTGTGGCCAAGGGTTATACCCAGAAAGAAGATAAATACTTCTTTGATACTTACTCACCTGTGGCTAGAATGACCACTATTCGGGAGCTACTATCATTGGCTGCCGCACACGGTCTTTTCGTTCATCAAATGGACGTTAAGACGGCTTTCCTCAATGGAGAGTTGGATGAGGAAATTTACATGGATCAACCCGATGGTTTTGTAGTACCTGGTCAGGAAGGAAAAGTGTGCAAGTTATTGAAGTCTTTATATGGCCTTAAGCAAGCTCCTAAGCAGTGGCATGAGAAGTTCGAAAGAACATTAACTGCTGCAAGCTTTGTTGTAAACGAAGCTGACAAGTGTGTATACTATCGCCATGGTGGGGGCGAAGGAGTTATTCTCTGTCTATATGTCGATGACATACTGATCTTTGGAACCAATCTTGATCTAATCAAGGAGGTTAAAGATTTCTTATCTCGCTGTTTTGAGATGAAGATCTAGGAGTAGTTGATGTTATTCTGAACATCAAGCTGCTGAGAGATGAGAATGGTGGGATTACACTGCTTCAATCTCACTATGTGGAAAAGGTCTTGACTCATTTTGGGTATATCGACTGCAAGCCTTCTCCAACTCCATATGATGCTAGTGTGTTGCTTCGAAAGAATCGACGGATTGCTAGAGATCAACTGAGGTATTCTCAGATTATTGGCTCGCTTATGTACTTGGCGAGTGCCACGAAGCCTGACATCTCGTTTGCTATGAACAAACTAAGACGGTTTGTATCAAACCCGGGAGATGATCATTGGCATGCGTTTGAGAGAGTTTTGCGCTATTTGAAAGGCACCACGAGCTATGGGATTCACTATACTGGGTACCCGAGGGTACTGGAGGGTTATAATGACTCAAACTGGATTTCTGATGCTGGTGAGATTAAGGCCACAAGTGGTTATATTTTTACACTTGGTGGTGGCGCTGTTTCCTGGAAGTCTTGCAAGCAGACCATCTTAACGAGGTCAACTATGGAGGCATAACTCAGAGCATTAGACACGGCCACTGTTGAAGCAGAGTGGCTTCGTCGGCTCTTGATGGACTTACATGTGGTTGAAAAACCAATACCCACTATCCTGATGAATTGTGATAATCAAACTATGATCATAAAGATAAACAGTTCTAAGGATAATATGAAGTCCTCAAGGCATGTGAAGAGGAGATTGAAATCTGTCAGGAAAATGAAGAACTCCGGAGTTATTGCGTTGGATTATATCCAAACGTCTAAAAACTTGGCATATCCCTTCACAAAGGGTTTATCACGTAATATGATAGAAAATGCATCGATGGAGATGGGTTTGAGACCCACCGTATGAGTTGTCCATAGTGGTAACCCACTCTATGTGATCGGAGTTCCCGTGAAGTAGAAGTGGGAGACAAGCTATTGGACAACTAGAAGGAGAGTATCCCTATATTTGTTATCCCACTCCGTGAAGACGCAATGCTCTCATAATATGCATGGCAGGTTGATACTTATCTTAATGTGTTCCAAGTGGCTTATTTGAGTAAGCAGAGATGTTGTCCTGCAGAGCATCTCCTGAGGAACGCACCTATATGAATTTGACTGATAAACATCGCAGTCTGTGAGAATTGGGTGTTCTCTAATAAATTCATGAAAGGCCCTGGAGTATGAAGTATACGCTCCACCCGCGGGGAAGCCTTGCGGCAGCCCAGTATAGGTCAAGAATTTGTGTAAAACTAGTCTCGTAGAAAACTTGTAGTTCAATGCATAGTCCACTATTCAAGTTGTGATCTAGTGTAGCATAAAATTCTAAATGGAAGTTCAACTTAACAGTCTCCTTTAAGCACCGGTATATAAACAATTTTTTGGAACTAAGAAATGAGATGTGCCAATGAGACTTTGTGGGGGATTGTTGGATTTTTGATAGTAGGTCTTTGGCCCAAAGCCCAACTAAAATCTGAAATTCTCTTGGCCCATCTTGTATGGCTGTGTGTGTGGTGTGAGTGGGACTAATGTTTAGTCCCATACTGCTAGTTGGGAGAGAGTTGCACCTCTTTATAAGGTGAGCTCTTCTAGCACTTGTAAGAGAATGAGAAGAGAAGAGGCCCTCGCGCACTCCTCCTCGCTCGCCTCGCCACGCCATGCCTCGTCACAACACGACACGTCACGGGTTGCGGGATTGAGACGAGCCGAGCTCATACCTACGCGCTTATTTTTGCCGGTCGGGAACGGAGAGTCTGTAACAGACGCGCCACGATCTGAGACATCGGATCGTGGGCTGTAACCGACTCGAATGTGGGTCCAGTCCACGTCTCTCTACCCTGCAGTGCATATATACGCAAGGTCCTTGCCAACCCTAGCCGCCGACACAACATATGGTTTCGCATCGTTCCAGATCATTGCGCCGCCATCTAAGTCTTCTCCATCCCTCCTTCCGGCATGCACCGCGAGAAGGGATAGCAGGACTCCGGAATCCCACCTCTCGTGATACTGTACGGGAGAGGGGCGATTAGGTTTTTGGGGAGAGCACTCGCGCGACTGCTGGCAGCGATGATTTCCTCAACAACAACTTCTTCCCGGATCTCGGCAACCTCTTCCTCAACGACATGAGCGGCAACATCAACACTAGTGATTCGGCTCCCGCTGCACCGTATGCAATCTTGTCCTCTCTGTTTGAGATCATGCTAGAATTTATGTTACTAGTTTGTGCCGTAGATTCAATCTACTTGTTTACTATGCTAGTCTGCATGATTAGTTTAGTCTATACTGTTGCTGTCATGATTTATTTACTGTTTATTCGGATTAAATCTTGTAGTAATTTTCTCATATATTCAACAATCCAAAAACCTGATTATAGGCAATTTACTCCAAGTGGTTTTGCTGCACATCTGAAGCCGCCCACCTTCAAGGGGGTGCAATATAAGAGGTGGCGCACGAGAGCAGTCTACTGGTTTCAAACCATGTACTGCTATGATGCCACCAAGGGCAAGCCTGAGGGTGATCTTTATCCTGCACAGCAGGAAGCTTTTGAGAAGATCGATACCCTTTTCAAGGACGCCCTTCTGAGTGTTCTTGACGATTCCATTGTGGATTCGTATATGTTGTTTGACGACGGCAAGGACATGTGGGCTGCGCTCGAGGCCAAGTTTGGGTCCTCGGACGCTGGCAGCGAGTTGTACGTCATGGAGCAATTCAATGACTACAAGATGACTGATGAGCGCCCTGTTGTTCAACAAGCTCATGAGATACAGTCAATCGCAAAGGAGCTTGAGTACTTTAAGTGTGTGTTGCCGGACAAGTTTGTGGCCGGAGGCATCATTGCCAAGCTTCCACCTTAGTGGAACAATTTTGGTACTTCTCTAAAACACAGGAGACATGAGTTTTCCGTTTCGGATCTCATTGGTACTCTTGATGTTGAAGAGAAGACGAGAGCAAAAGACACACGTGCTCGAGGTGTTGAGGGAGCTTCTAGTGCCCACGTGGTGCAGAAGAAGAACTTCCATCTCAACAAGCCCCAGAACAACAAGAACAAATCTCAGGGCAAAGGCAAGTTTGTTGCAAAGAACAAGCCGTCACAATCTACCAACTTCAAGAAGAATTATCATAAGAAGGGGAAGGGACTATGCCATGTCTGCGGTGATCCTAATCACTGGGCTCCGAGATGTCCTAACCGCTATGAGGAGCGCGAACATGAGAAGAGCGGCAAGTCCGCTAATGTTGTCATCGGTAATACTGATATGAAGGATTCTGGGTACGGTATTTTTCCTACCATCCATTCAGTTTGTCATTCTCCAGATTGGTTAATTGACACCGGTGCTAATGTACATGTTTGTGCTGATGCCTCTATGTTTTCTTCTTACCAGGTCACAGGGACTTCTCCCGTGCTGATGGGTAACGGCTGCTACTTCTTGAGCTTGCGTTGGTTTTCCCTTGAAGAGGAAAGGGTGATGCAGCAAAGTAGATAAGTATTTCCCTCAGTTGTTGAGAACCAAGGTATCAATCCAGTAGGACGTACAAGCAAGGCCCCAATCTTTGCACCTACACAAACAATCAAACACTTGCACCCAACGCTATAATGGGGTTGTCAATCCCTTCACGGTTACTTGCAAGGATGAGATCTGATAGAGATAGATATAAAAGATTGCTAAAAGTAAAACTAAATAAAAAGTAAATAAATTTGCAGCAAGGTATTTTTGGTATTTTTGGTTTATAGATCTGAAAATATAATATGGAAAATAGACCCGGGGGCCATAGGTTTCACTAGAGGCTTCTCTCTTGAAGGAAAATAATACGGTGGGTGAACAAATTACTGTCGAGCAATTGATAGAAAAGCGCATAGTTATGACGATATCCAAGGCAATGATTATGCATATAGGCATCACGTCCGTATCAAGTAGACCGAAACGATTCTGCATCTACTACTATTACTCCACACATCGACCGACTCCTGCCTGCATCTAGAGTATTATGTTCATGAAGAACAGAGTAACGCATTAGGTAAGATGACATGATGTAGAGGGATAAACTCAAGCAATATGATGAAAACCCCATCTTTTTATCCTTGATGGCAACAATACTATACGTGCCTTGCTACCCCTACTTTGTCACTGGGTGAGGACACCGCAAGATTGAACCCAAAACTAAGCACTTCTCCCATTGCAAGAATTACCAATCTAGTTGGCCAAACCAAACCAATAACTCAAAGAGACTTGCAAAGATATGAAATCATGCATAAAAGAATTCAGAGAAGATTCAAATAATATTCATAGATAATCTAAACATAAACCCACAATTCATCGGATCTCGACAAACACACCACAAAAGAGTATTACATCGGATAGATCTCCATGAAGATCATGAAGAACATGGTATTGAAGAACATAGAGAGAGAAGAAGCCATCTAGCTACTAGCTATGGACCCAAAGGTCTGAGGTGAACTACTCACGCATCATCGGAGGGGCAATGGAGTTGATGTAGATGCCCTTCGTGATCGAATCCCCCTCTGGCAGATTACCGGAAAAGGCCCCAAGATGGGATCTCACGGGAACAGAGGCTTGCGGCGGCGGAAAAGTATTATCGTGGCTCTCTTTGGTATTGGGGGAATATTTCTGAATTTATAGGCGGAAGATTAGGGTTAGAGGAGCCACGGGGGCCCCACAAGCCAGGGGGCGCCCCCCCAGGGGCGCGCCCAGGTGGCTTGTGGCCCACCCGTGGGTCTTCTGGCCTCTTCTCCAAGTCTCCTAGGTTCCTTCTGGTCCAAGAAAAATCATCGTATAATTTTATTCCGTTTGGACTCCGTTTGATATTCCTTATCTGCAATACTCAAAAACAAGGAAAAAACAGAAACTGGCACTGGGCAGTAGGTTAATAGGTTAGTCCCAAAAATAATATAAAATAGCATATTAATGCATATAAAACATCCAAAACAGATAATATAATAGCATGGAACAATCAAAAATTATAGATACGTTGGAGACGTATCAAGCATCCCCAAGCTTAATTCCTGCTCGTCCTCGAGTAGGTAAATGATAAAAACAGAATTTTTGATGTGGAATGCTACCTAACATATTTATCCATGTAATATTTTTTATTGTGGCGTGAATGTTCAGATCCATAAGATTCAAAACAACAGTTTAATATTGACACAAAAACAGTCATACTTCAAGCATACTAACAAAGCAATCGTGTCCTTTCAAAATAACATGGCCAAAGAAAGTTATCCCTACAAAATCATATGGTCTGGCTATGCTCCATCTTCCCCACACAAGGTATTTATATCATGCACAACCCCGATGACAAGTCAAGCAATTGTTTCACACCTTTTATGTTCTCAAACCTTTTCAACTTTCACGCAATACATGAGCGTGAGCCATGGATATAGCACTATAGGTGGAATAGAATATGGTGGAGGTTGTGAGGAAAAGGAGAAGATAGTCTCACATCAACTAGGCGTATCAACGGGCTATGGAGATGCCCATCAATAGATATCAATGTGAGTGAGTAGGGATTGCCATGCAACGGATGCATTAGAGCTATAAGTGTATGAAAGCTCAAAAAGGAAACTAAGTGGGTGTGCATCATAATGAAAAAATTCCACTAGTTATATGAAAGTGACAAAATAGGAGACTCTCTATCATGAAGATCATGGTGCTACTTTGAAGCACAAGTGTGGAAAAATGATAGTAGCATTGTCCCTTCCTTCTTTTTTTTTGGTGGGCATCTTTGGCCCCTTTTTTTTATTTGGGCTTCATTGGCCTCTTTTATTATTTGTAAAGTCCGGAGACTCATCCCAACTTGTGAGGGAATCATAGCTTCCATCATCCTTTCATGGGACAATGCTCTAGTACTGATGATCATCACACTTTTGTTTACTTACAACTCAAGAATTACAACTCGATACCTAGAACAAAATATGACTCTATATGAATGCCTCTGGCGGTGTACCGGGATGTGCAACGATCTAGCATAGCAAATGACATCAAAAAACGGACAAGCCATGAAAACATCATGCTAGCTGTCTTACGATCATGCAAAGCAATATGAAAATGATGGTGCGTGTCATAATAAACGGAACGGTGGAAGTTGCATGGCAATATATCTCGGAATGGCTATGAAAATGCCATAATAGGTAGGTATGGTGGCTGTTTTGAGGAAGGGTATATGGTGGGTTTAATGCACCGGCGAAAGTTGCGCGGTACTAGAGAGGCTAGCAATGGTGGAAGGGTGAGAGTGCGTATAATCCATGGACTCACATTAGTCATAAAGAACTCACATACTTATTGCAAAAGTCTATTAGTTATCGAAGCAAAGTATTAGACGCATGCTCCTAGGGGAGAGGTTGGTAGGAGTTAACCATCGCGCGCTCCCGACCCTCACACAAAGGATGACAATCAATAAACAAATCATGCTCCGACGTCGTTACATAACGGTTCACCATACGTGCATGCTACGGGAATCACAAACTTTAACACAAGTATTTCTACCAATTCATAGTTACTCACTAGCATGACTCTAATATCACCATCTTTATATCTCAAAACTATATGCAAGGAATCAAACTTCTCATAGTATTCAATGCACTTTATATGAAAGTTTTTATTATATCCCTCTTGGATGCCCATTATATTAGGACTAAATTCATAACCTAAACCAATTACCATGCTGTTTAAAGACTCTCAAAATAATATAAGTGAGGTACGAGAGTTCAATTATTTCTATAAAATAAAACACACCACCGTGCTCTAAGAAGATATAAGTGAAGCACTAGAGCAAAATTGCCTAGCTCAAAAGATATAAGTGAAGCACATAGAGTATTCTAATAAATTCACGATTCATGCGTGTCTCTCTCAAAATATGTGTGCAGCAAGGATGATTGTGGCAAACTAAAAAGCAAAGACTCATATCATACAAGACGCTCCAAGCAAAACACATATCATGTGGTGAATAAAAATATAGCCTCATGTAAATTTACCGATGGATTGAAGACGAAAGAGGGGATGCCTTCCGGGGCATCCCCAAGCTTAGGCTCTTTGGTATCCTTGAATATGGCTTGGGGTGCCTTGGGCATCCCCAAGCTTAGGCTCTTGCCACTCCTTATTCCATAGTCCATCAAATCTTTACCCAAAACTTGAAAACTTCACAACACAAAACTCAACAGAAAACTCGTGAGATCCGTTAGTATAACAAAAATAAATCACCACTTTAGGTACTGTTGTGAACTCATTCTTTATTTATATTGGTGTAATATCTACTGTATTCCAACTTCTCCATGGTTCATACCCCCCGATACAACCCATAGATACATCAAAATAAGCAAACAACACAAAGAAAACAGAATCTGTCAAAAACAGAACAGTCTGTAGCAATCTGTAGACTTAGAATAATTATTTAACTCCAAAAATTCTGAAAACTTTGTAAAATATGGGAAATTTGTATATCAATCTTGTGTAAAAATTTCAGACTCATTTGACGCTCTGGTGAATTTATAAAATTCCTGGACTGAGCGCAAAAGTTTCTGTTTTTCAGCAAAATCAAATCAACAATCACCGTAGACCATCCCAAAGGTCTTAATTGGCTAAAACACTAATTAAAACACTAAAACACAATTACTACAGAGGTAATAATGTGTAAATCACTCAAAAACAGAAACAAAAAACAAAAAACATAAAGTAAAATTGGGTTGCCTCCCAACAAGCGCTATTGTTTAACGCCCCTAGCTAGGCATAACACAATAGATCTAGGTATTGTCATCTTTGGTATGCAATCCATAAGTAGCTCTCATAATAGATTCATAAGGTAATTTAATTTTCTTTCTAGGAAAGTGTTCCATGCCTTTCCTTAATGGAAATTGGAATCTAATGTTTCCTTCTTTCATATCAATAATTGCACCAATCGTTCTAAGGAAAGGTCTACCAAGAATAATAGGACATGTAGGATTGCAATCTATATCAAGCACAATGAAATCTACGGGCACATAATTCCTATTTGCAACAATAAGAACATCATTAATTCTTCCCATAGGTTTCTTAATAGTGGAATCCGCTAGATGCAAATTTAAAGACCAATCATCAAGTTCATGGAAACCTAGCACATCACATAAAGTTTTCGGAATCGTGGAAACGCTAGCACCCAAATCACACAAAGCATGGCACTCGTAATCTTTAATTTTAATCTTAATAGTAGGTTCCCACTAATCATAAAGCTTTCTAGGTATAGAAACTTACAACTCAAGTTTTTCTTCAAAAGATTTCATCATAGCATCAACGATATGTTTAGTAAAAGCTTTATTTTGATTATAAGCATGCGGAGAATTCAACATGGATTGCAACAAGGAAATACAATCAATCAAACAACAACTCTCATAATTAAAGTCCTTGAAATCCAAAAGAGTGGGTTCATTGCTATAAAAGTTTTGACCTCTTCAATCCCACTTTTATCAATTTTAGCATTAAGATCTATAAACTCCGAATCATTGGGACGACTTTTAACTAAAGTTGCCTTATATCCAGTCCCATCGTTATAAAGATCTATATTAGAAAACAAAGATTCAATAGGAGTCACATTAATCACTTTAAGATCTTCATCATTATTATCACGAGAACACACTTTTTCAAGCCATTCACGCTTAGCACGCATTCTAGCGGTTCTTTCCTTACACTCATCAATAGAAGTTCTCATAGATTTTAAAGACTCATTAATATCACGCTTAGGTGAAGTAGATCTAATTTTGAAAGAATCAATCTCAAGCGAAATTCTATCAACGTTCCTAGCCAAATCATCAATCTTGAGGAATTTTTCTTCAATCATAGCATTGAAAACCTTTTGCGAGCTAATAAATTCTTTAATATTATTCAAGATCAGAGGGCATCTTATTATAATTTCCATAAGGATTGTTTTAGGAATTACCATAATTATTAGAGGAATTACTAGGAAACGGCCTAGGGTTGAAATTACCTTTATACACGTTATTACCAAAATTGTTCCTACCAACAAAATTCGCATCCATAGATTCATTTTTATTACCAATCAAAGAAGACAAAGGCATATCATTAGGATCAATAGGAGCACCCTTACTAGCAAACAATTTCATTAATTCATCCATCTTTTCACTCAAAGTATTTATTTCTTCAATAGCATGCACTATTTTTACTAGTAGGAGATCTTTCCGTATGCCAATGAGAGTAATTTGCCATAATATTATCTAGGAGTTTAGTAGCTTCTCTTAATGTGATTTCCATAAAAGTACCACCCGCGGCGGAATCTAAAAGATTTCTAGATGCAAAATTCAATCCCGCATAATTTTTTTGTATAATCATCCATAAACTCAAACCATGTGCGGGGCAATTTCTAATCATTAATTTCATCCTCTCCCAAGATTGTGCAACATGCTCAGGATCAAGTTGCTTAAAATTCATTATATCGTTCCAAAGGGAGATGATCTTAGCGGGCGGAAAGTACTTGGAAATAAAAGCATCTTTACACTTATTCCATGAATCAATACTATTTTTAGGTAAAGATGAAAACCAAGTTTTAGCACGATCTCGTAGTGAGAATGGAAATAGCTTCAATTTAACAATATCATTATCCACATCTTTCTTCTTTTGCATATCACACAACTCAACGAAAGTATTTAGATGGGATGCGGCATCTTCACTAGGAAGGCCAGAAAATTGTTCTTTCATAACAAGATTAAGCAAAGCGGCATTAATTTCATAAGATTCCGCACTAGTGGCGGGAGCAATCAGAGTACTAATAAAATCATTATTATTAGTATTGGAGAAGTCACACAACTTAGTATTCTCTTGAGTCATTGGGACCAAGCAAGCAATCAAGCACACAAGCAAACAAAAAGCAAACGAAAAGACGAACGGAAGAAGGGCGAATAAAAAGGCAAATCTTTTTGGTTTTTTCTGAAAATCGTTTTAGAAGTGGGGGAGAATAAAACAAGAGGCAAATGGCAAATAATGTAAATGCAAGAGATGATTTTGTGATGGGTACTTGGTAGGCTTGATGTAGATCTCTCTGGCAACCACGTTAGAAATTCGCAAGTTGACGGGAGAGTTCTTGTCTTCACCTGCTATGTATCCTCCCCGGCAACGGCGCCAGAAATCCTTCTTGCTACTTCTTGAGCTTGCGTTGGTTTTCCCTTGAAGAGGAAAGGGTGGTGCAGCAAAGTAGATAAGTATTTCCCTCAGTTGTTGAGAACCAAAGTATCAATCCCGTAGGAGGTACAGGCAAGGCCCCTATCTTTGCACCTACACAAACAATCAAACACTTGCACCCAATGCTATAAAGGGGTTGTCAATCCCTTCACGGTTACTTGCAAGGATGAGATCTGATAGAGATAGATATAAAAGATTGCTAAAAGTAAAACTAAATAAAAAGTAAATAAAATTGCAGCAAGGTATTTTTGGTATTTTTGGTTTATAGATCTGAAAATATAATATGGAAAATAGACCCGGGGGCCATAGGTTTCACTAGAGGCTTCTCTCTTGAAGTAAAATAATACGGTGGGTGAACAAATTACTGTCGAGCAATTGATAGGAAAGTGCATAGTTATGATGATATCCAAGGCAATGATTATGCATATAGGCATCACGTCCGTATCAAGTAGACTGAAACGATTCTGCATCTACTACTTTTACTCCACACATCGACCGACTCCTGCCTTCATCTAGAGTATTAAGTTCATGAAGAACAGAGTAACGCATTAGGTAAGATGACATGATGTAGAGGGATAAACTCAAGCAATATGATGAAAACCCCATCTTTTTATCCTTGATGTCAACAATACAATACGTGCCTCGCTACCCCTACTTTGTCACTGGGTGAGGACACCGCAAGATTGAACCCAAAACTAAGCACTTCTCCCATTGCAAGAATTACCAATCTAGTTGGCCAAACCAAACCAATAACCCGAAGAGACTTGCAAAGATATGAAATCATTCATAAAAGAATTCAGAGAAGATTCAAATAATATTCATAGATAATCTAAACATAAACCCACAATTAATCGGATCTCGACAAACACACTGCAAAAGAGTATTACAACGAATAGATCTCCATGAAGATCATGAAGAACATGGTATTGAAGAACATAGAGAGAGAAGAAGCCATCTAGCTACTAGCTATGGACCCGAAGGTCTCAGGTGAACTACTCACGCATCATCGGAGGGGCAATGGAGTTGATGTAGATGCCCTCCGTGATCGAATCCCCCTCCGGCAGATTACCGGAAAAGGCCCCAAGATGGGATCTCACGGGAACAGAGGCTTGCGGCGGCGGAAAAGTATTATCGTGGCTCTCTTTGGTATTGGGGGAATATTTCTGAATTTATAGGCGGAAGATTAGGGTTAAAGGAGCCACGGGGGCCCCACAAGCCAGGGGGGCGCCCCCCCCAGGGGCGCGCCCAGGTGGCTTGTGGCCCACCCGTGGGTCTTCTGGCCTCTTCTCCAAGTCTCCTAGGTTCCTTCTGGTCCAAGAAAAATCATCGTAGAATTTTATTCTGTTTGGACTCCGTTTGATATTCCTTATCTGCAATACTCAAAAACAAGGAAAAAACAGAAACTGGCACTGGGCACTAGGTTAATAGGTTTGTCCGAAAAATAATATAAAATAGCATATTAATGCATATAAAACATCCAAAACAGATAATATAATAGCAAGGAACAATCAAAAATTATAGATACGTTGGAGACGTATCAACGGGACACATGCCACTGTTCGAGGTGTCAGTACGGTCGATCTGAAGTTTACTTCGAGGAAGATCGTGCGCCTGAAGAACGTTCACCATGTGCCATCCATCAATAAAAATCTCGCCAGCGGTTCCCGTTTGTGTCGAGGCGGTTTTAAGTTGGTTTTCGAGTCCAATGAAGTTGTAATATCTAAGTATGGACAATTTGTTGGAAAAGGCTATGAGTGCGGAGGCTTGTTCCGCCTGTCTTTGTCAGATATTTGCACTAAAGTTATTAATAATGTTTGCCACGATAATGAGTCTAATATTTGGCATTCGTGATTTTGTCATATTAACTTTGGTTGCATGACGCGGCTAGCCAATATGAGTTTAATTCCGAAATTCACTACTTTCAAGGGCTCCAAGTGCCAAGTGTGTGTGCAAGCTAAGCAACCTCGTAAGTCCCATAAGACTGCAGAGGCGAGAGACTTGGCGCCACTAGAGCTTATCCATTCTGATCTTTGTGAGATGAATGACGTGTTGACAAAAGGTGGAAAGAAATATTTCATGACATTGATTGATGACTCCCCTATATATTGTTATGTGTATCTTCTGAAATCAAAAGATGAGGCTTTAAACTTCTTCAAAAACTATAAAGCTGAAGCAGAGAACCAACTTGATCGGAAAATTAAACGACTTAGGTCTGATCGTGGTGGAGAGTATTTTTCCAATGAATTTGATTCATTTTTTGTGGAACATGGTATAATCCATGAGAGGACGCCTCCTACTCACCTCAGTCAAATGGGGCAGCCGAAAGAAAGAACCGAACTCTAACTGATTTGGTTAACGCCATGTTAGACACATCGGGTGTCTCCAAGGCATGGTGGGGGAGGCGCTAATGGCTGCATGTCATGTCCTAAACTGAGTTCCCACAAAGCATAAAACCATTACTCCATTTGAGGAATGGGAAAGGAAAAGACTGAAACTCTCTTATCTACGTACTTGGGGTTGTCTGGCGAAAATCAATATACCAATTCCCCAGAAGCGCAAGCTTGGACCAAAAACCGTGGACTGTGTTCTCCCGGGCTATGCTTTTCATAGCATTGGCTATAGGTTTTTGATAATAAAATCTGAGGTACCCGACATGCATGTTGGTACGATTATGGAGTCGAATGATGCGACTTTCTTTGAGGACATATTTCCTATGAAGGATATGACTAACTCATCAAATCAGGAGATACCTACTCTATCTACTCAGGAATTTTCTGTAATTCCTGAACCCACCATTGCGATGGAACACGTTGAGAATCCTGAGGAGGATGACAATGAAACTCCTGTAAGGAGTAAGAGATGAAGGACTGCAAAGCTTTTGGTGATGATTTCGTTGTGTACCTCGTGGATGACACACCCATGACTCTTCCAGAAGCCTATGCATCTTCTGATGCTGACTACTGGAAGGAAGCTGTCCGTAGCGAGATGGACTCCATCTTAGCTAATGGAACCTGGGAAGTCACTGATCGTTCGTCCTTATGGGTGCAAACCCGTGGGGTGTAAGTGGGTGTTCAAGAAAAAGCTTAGACCTGATGGTACAATTGAAAAGTACAAGGCACGACTTGTGGCCAAGGGTTATACCCAGAAAGAAGGTGAATACTTCTTTGATACTTACTCACCTGTGGCTAGACTGACCACTATTCGGGTGCTACTATCATTGGCTGCCTCACACGGTCTTTTCGTTCATCAAATGGACGTTAAGACGGCTTTCCTCAATGGAGAGTTGGACGTTAAGACGGCTTTCCTCACACGGTCTTTTTTTTCCGCAAAAAAAGTTTAGTCTATACTGTTGTTGTCACGATTTATTTACTGTTTATTCGGATTAAATCTTGTAGTAATTTGGTCATATATTCAACAGCCACTACCCATACTTTTTTACTACTACCTTGGCCCCGCAGCTGTAGCTGCATGTCTAACCTAGAGAGGGGTGAGCTATGGTCGCAATCCACATCTCGTGCGCAACGTGGTAGGAACAAGTGCGTGCGGTGAGTGGCGGCCCTGTGCCGCAATCGGGCTGAGGGCGTCATGTGCAGCACTGGATGACGGTGGAACAACACCGCGGATGCGTAGCAAATTAATGGGATCAAGTTTTCATGCGTGATATGTTAGACACATCCAAGAATGAATT
The DNA here is from genome assembly GCA_039707655.1 of Elymus sibiricus. NCBI lineage: Eukaryota > Viridiplantae > Streptophyta > Magnoliopsida > Poales > Poaceae > Elymus > Elymus sibiricus. Next base: position 38,472,211 of record CM077665.1, on the reverse strand, counting down.
TGATGACTTTGCCATTGATGGCAATAACTAATCTACCTTGGCCGTCATGCCAAGATTAACTTTGCGGCCCAAAATCTCAGTTCACATGCTCGGGGGCTCCGGCTATAGCTGATATAGCATAATATGTTGCATTGCACTTCATTTAACATCACCTACACCCTGATCTATTTGGATTAATAGATGGTGATGAACTGGTGATGATACTTGAGGCCCATAGGGAATGGGCATGTTGGTCCCATTCCATGATTTTGAGTCTTTGGAAATATACAACTCCGATGTGCTTCAAATCAACTCAAAGTTTGATATTTTGCATTTGCACCATTTTAGATGCCAGTCTCATCGAGGAAATGCTCTCAACTTTCAATACTTCTACAAGGATTTTGGCTAAACAATATCATCAACGGTATAGAAAATGGAGATGTGATGAGAAGCAGAAAAATAATGGAGCTCACAAGGGCAAAAATCATTTCAAGAAAAATGACAATGCTATCAACTCTGGTGGTTGCTATAAGTGTGTTGTATAACTAAATGCAAGGACATGTGATATTTCCAAGGATTTGGTCGATCTGCATGCAATCAATTGCGGAGGGAAAGAGACTCATGGAAACCAGTGTGAAGTTTACCTCACCGGACTTGATGATGATCTCCCGATGGTTGAAATTTCCTAGAAGTTTCTCAGAACATGGGAAACCAGGAGCATGCTCAATAAAAGGGAGCCACCTCTTAGTGTCCATGACATGGTAGTGGGATGTTTCTACTGACATACAATGTGTGTATTTATATATGAGTTTATGTGTATATTCTCTATAAAAAATTATGAAAATAATCCAACTGATAAGGAAATGTTTTAAGTAGAAACTGGGTCTACTAACACAATATTAAGGGAAATAAAATTATTCTCATACTCTTGAGAAGATTTACGGAAGTATCAATGCCAATTGTTGGTCGTGATGCGGTAATTGTTGGTTCTAGTCAAGCAATAGTTGCACTCCCTGTGGGTACTACATGGTAATCTTGAATGCATTTAGTGCCAATGACATGGTAGTGGTATCTTTCTACTGACATACAATGTGTGTATTTATATATATATCATTCTCTATAAAAAATTACGAAAATAATCCAACTGATAAGGAAATGTGTTAAGTAGAAACTGGGTCTACTGACACAATATTAAGGGCGACAAAATTATTTTTCATACTCTTCAGAAGATTTACGGAAGTATCAATGACAATTATTGTTCGTGATGCGGTAATTTTTGGTTCTAGTTAAGACACAGTTGCACTCCCTATGGGTAGTACATGGTAATCTTGAATGCATTGGTGTATCTAGATTATACTAGTGCGTCGCTGAGTTGTAAGGATATTTGTAATGGTTTCTATGTTGAAATCCATAAAGTGATTAAGTTTGAAAGCCTACTCATGACTCGGCAAACGGGATTTGAATGAAATCCTAGAGTAAATGTGTTCTTTATCTTCTAGATTGTATTATACATACATTAAATATGATATGCATTTGACGCACAAAATAATTTTAGAATCTAGATAAGTTCAAGATATGGCATGGTTGCCGGGTCTCCCAGGTATTGGGATGATGAGAAAATTATTACCTTCCACCAGACATAGTCTAACGGTGGGAATTATATAAATTCATTGGATTGTATATGTACAACATGTGCAAAAAGAGAAATTGATCATGAGACCCTCTTATCTCAAGATAAACGATGTGCCACTAGATTTCCTCTTCTACATACATACATATATATATATATACATATATATATGTATGTATATATATGTATATATATATACATATATATATATATATATATATATATATATATATATATATATATAGAGTAGCACTATTCTGATCCCAGGATCAGAATAGTTATTCGGATCACGGTCGGCCCTATATAGGGCCCGAAGACACGTTCCCGAACTCCCGAAACCCACGAAGAAGAAAAAAAATCCCACTCCACGCCCCCTCGTCCACCACCTCGCCCGATCCCCAACCTCCCGATCTCCCCAGTCCCAGCGACGCCCAACTCCCCCTAACCCCGCCTCCACCCGGCGTCGCCGCCCGCGCCTCCTTCTGGCGAGTCGCCGCCCCCGCCCCCTCCCACTCCCACCCCGCCGGCAAGCCAGGCGCCGCCATGCCCGCCCTTCCCTTTGACCGACCTCCTCCTTCCTCCCCGTCGACGCCGTGGGAGCACCCATCCCGCCGCCCCGGCCCCAGCCGGTGACTCCGCCACCGCCACGCAGCCACAGCCACGCCCCTGCCGGCGGCGCCGCCGCAGCCCCACCCCCGCCGGCGATGCCACCGCAGCCCCGACCCCAACCGATGACGCGCCACACCACCTGCCGGAGCACCTCGGGGTCACCGGATCCGGCAAGGATCCTTCACCAACCTCCACTCTCCGGCGACCACCAGCCCGCGTGCGGATGGGGTGCTATCCTACAGATCGAGGAGGCGTCGAACTTCAGATGGAGGAGGCCACAACCTGCAGCTGGCCGCGCGCCATGGTCGCGCGTCGCTGGCATCCTCTGTCACTCTTGGCACCTCCTGAGCGTTGGAGTGAAGGTCGACTCCTATGCACTCTGCAGTTCAATTTCTACTGATCCTGTAGCTCCTAAATCCGTCGCGCACTTATATCCAAAGGTTCTTGCGTGTGTGTTTTGTCCTGCAGAGCATTTTCTTCAGGGCAGTGGAGAGCACCCTCACCCTGGTCCCATCTGCAGCAGCGCCCCGAGTCCTCCCAAAGCAGCCCTGAGCCGTTCAAGTATGCAGCCCCGGGCCGTTCAACGACGGAGCTGCCGGCTTGCAAAATTCTTTTGGAAAAAATTTCACTCTATTTTTTGAATTATGCGTGAGAACTTTATGCTCATTCAGATGTGTTCATTTGTATTTGTGTAAAAAATGCATGTAGCACACGAAGTGTATGTGTATTGTTGTATGTAATTTCCTTGAAATTCAATAGCATGCGAAGTTCGTGTTTCAGAAATTCATAAGTTCACGTGTACCACATACTGAAGAAAAAGATGGAGAAGTTCGATGATTATAGAAAACTCAGATTTTCCTCGTTATTAAAGAATGGAAACAAGAAGTTCAAAAATAAAATAACATGAAGTTCAACTTTTTAAAAATAGAGCGCTTCAAAATTTCATAAAAAAGATTAAGAAATAAAACCAGGAAGTCCATATTAAAAAGATGGAGAAGTTCGATGATTATAGAAAACTCAGATTTTCCTCGTTATTAAAGAATGGAAACAAGAAGTTCAAAAATAAAATAACAAGAAGTTCAACTTTTTAAAAACAGAGCGCTTCAAAATTTCATAAAAAAGATTAAGAAATAAAACCAGGAAGTCCATATTAAAAAGATGGAGAAGTTCGATGATTATAGAAAACTCAGATTTTGTAACCGAGAGAAGTTCAGATTGATAACTGCCAGAAGTTCACGTACTACACGGTGTGCATTTTGTATTAAAAAAAGAATAAAAAAGCAAAGACTAAAAGTTTTGTTGTTATAAGTTCAAGTCCTCGGTCGGAGAAAGTTAAAAAAATTATTGTGAGAGGGGTTTGTACAAAAGGAATATCATTTGTGTAACACTAACGAATGGATGAGAAAATTACAAACGAAAATACGTCACAAAAGTTCAACGTGAAAACAGCAAGAAGTTCAACTACTGCACTGAATGAATTTTAGATGAAAAACTTTTAAAACCGTCGCGAGTATGAAAAAATGATCAACACGGGAAAGTTGCGTGTTTACAACAGCTTTCCATCGGTATATCACTTGCTCAATTCCGGTGAGTGGATGGAGAGCTACGAGCAAAAAAAGCACATGAAAAACAGAGTGAAGTTCAAGTAGACATGCCGAGAAGTTCAAGTTCTTCACGCGGTGCATTTTCGAAGAATCTGTTTCGCGATAAAGGCAGAACGAATGATCTCGCCGTTTTCGAAATTACTTGAAAACGGCTAGGAATCAGAGAAAACCATCAACATGAAAAAGTTTCACATTTTCCGTAGCTTTTCAACGGTGTATTATTTGCCCCATTCCGATAAAGTTTGTAGAAATTTCGGCGAAAATACGTTTTTAGCCAATTTCAAAATTGACTTAAAACCGTAAAGAATTGGGAGTAACAATATATACCAAAAAGTTTCGCATTTGTTCAAGCTTTCCAGCGCCGTATCATTTGCTGCATTCGGACGTACGGTTAAAACATTAACTCGAAAATACGAACTCAGTGGAACTTGTACCGTTTTCTAAATTACTCTTAAACCGTTCAAAATTAGGAACAACTTTCAACATGAAAAAGTAGCGCATTTTTATAAGCTTTCCAATGCCATATCATTTGCCTGAATTGGATTAGCCGTTTAGAAATGGCATCGAAAATACGAACTCGGCTGTTCGGTTTGCGAAATTTTACGATTTTCCAAATTACTCTTTAACCAGAGGGAATTAGAGAAAACTATCAACATATAGAAGGAGCGGTTTTGCAGCAGCTTTCCAATGCTATATTATTTGCCTCATTCCGATTAACGGTTTAGAAATGCGATCGAAAATATGATTCACAATTTTTGTATGAAGAAAAAACGGTTTTCAAAACTGCTCTTAAACCGCTTACATTTTGCCAAAAATTTAACTTGGGTCATGATACTCGTGTCCATAGCTTTCCAATGGTATATCGCAAGCCCCATTTGGGCAATGTTTGCGGAAGTTCAACCTAGCACTGGGGGAAGTTCAGGTCGAACAACTCAGGCAGTAAAATTGCAACAGACGCATGTTCATCACGACCCGAGAGCAAAATCCGCCAATGAGCTGGCATTTAGTTGCTAAAAACCGTTTGTAGATTACACTTACATCACATAGAACACGACTGACCATAATAATTCGCGCGGGGAGACACGGTTGCGAAGATAGCCCGAAGGTCGGGTTCGTACAGAGAGAAATTCAGGTTGTGTAACTCAGGAAGTTCAGGTTGTGATCAGAATAATATTCTGATCCCGTGATCAGAATAGTGTTTATATATATATATAATATCACCCATAAGAGTCTTATTCTAACATTAATTGAGCTTATTCTGACATCACCTCCGACCCGGACCGTAGCTACAGACTAACCACGCTAGAGACTGGACTGAACTGTGCGAAATAAAAAAACACCTCCACCTTCCCCACCTCTCGCTCAGCTGCTCCTGCCCCACGACCTCATCTTCAGCCCCGTGCGCGCGCCACCTCTCTCCCCCATCGACGCCCCTTCTCCACCTCCTTGTGCCGCAGGTGCCCCGCCTCCCCCTTCATCCAGCTCCATCAGAGCCTAGCCCCACCCCGCCTCCTTTCTCTAGCAAGGCCGATGCGCCTCCACCCCCTCCAAACGCTGGCGCGCCCCACGGCCATGGCGGGATTCGGCTGCCTGTGCACCCCGGTGAGGCCTCCGCCACCGGATCCGACCGGCTCGCCACCCCACCCGAGCTAACCCACGACCACCCACCTCCCCGGAGCACCCCCTCCCCCCGCGCGGGACGCCCAGCCACCTGATCCTGCGGGATCCTCTTCCCACGGCCGCCCAGCCACCTACCCCTTCCCTCCGGCGAGCTCTGCTGCTTCCCATCTCCTCCGACGGCTGCACGTGCGTGGGCACTCTGTTCCAGGACGGCGACCAACAGCCGCGCTGCCAGGCGAGGGCGACCAGTGGCAGGAGCGCCGGCTCTCGTGCCTTCCACTCCCCTCCGACGAGCTGACCTGAAGACGGTGGGGGCTCCCGATGCAGTTCGATTTTGTTTTTAGTGTAGCATGGACTCGCGGGCATGTAGTTTGGCGTGGCTGACTGCTGCAACACTTTTTGCTTCGCTGGCATATAGATTCCAGGCGATCTGCAGATCGGGGAGGAGAGAGCTGCGAGGGTCGCTCCAGGGAACTGCTTCGGTTGCAGGGGAGCGGTGAGCAACTTCAGTACACATCGCTGTTGTTGCAGTCCATCCCATGGGCACCTGCAGTACGCATCGCCCCTCATCGGCATTAAGCTCCGGCTCCCCCTGGATCTAGCTGCTAGTGGCAAGATTTTTTTTAGATGCTGTGCGGTAAATCCGGCAATTTACGGTTCATGGTGTCATTTGTGCAGTGCAAATGGGCGTGGCGGGCATCATATATGGTCTCGGCAGAAGGTTCTCTAGCTGCGTGATGAAGTTTGCTGGAGGAAAATAGAGCATTGATGCAGTACGACAGGGAGACCGTTGTAGTTAAAAACAATTTGGCGTTCAGTTTCGTATGTGATGTTCGCTATTTGTGGTAGTTTAGTTTATCTTATCTATTATTATTTATAAATGCTGTTTGGAAAGACAACGGGGACGTGTTTTTCTAATTGTTGACATAATCAGTGTTGTTCATGTGCATTTTTTGTATTTTCTACTGCTGTTTTCTAGAAAAAATGTTAAATACATAATGCACTTCATTGAAGAAAACTGCCCGTGGTTTGCTATGTGAAGGAAAAACAAAATGAGGCAGTCCATTTGGTCATGCGGTGACAAAAAAAAACACATACAGAAATAATGGACCGGTCCATATTAACAAGAAAATCATTTGTGGCGTGGTTAGAAAAGGAAAATAAAGTCATGCAATTCGCTTTGATTTGTGGCGCGGTTCACTCCCTTCGATGTGAATCAAAAGTTCCTTCTCATGCGGTTCACTTTAGGTACTCCCGTGGTTCACTTTAAATAATGTTGAGGTTCACTTAGTCCCAAAATGTGAAGTGCGGAAAATTGTTACGAAAACGATAGCAAAAAAATTATACGGTTCACTTTTCAATGGTGTTGCGGTTCACTCCGTCCGATGTGAAGTGCACTAAACTTCCTCATCTTGAAAAATTTAAGTCTTACGAAAAGAAATCATGCAGTGCACTTGCCCTTTGGATGTAGTGCGGTCTTCAGTCCGGAGCAGTGCATTCTTATGTCTGACGCGGTTCACGCGTCGATTTAGGTGTCGCGAAAAACAGTGTCCGCATTTCGGTAATTTTAAAACTACTCCTAAACCTTAAGGAATTAGAGAGAGTGTTCTACATGAAAAAGTAGCTCTTCGTCGATATCTTTCCAACGCCGTATCATTTGCATCATTCCGGCGAGCAGTTTGGAATTTTTTTCGAATATACGCTCCCTGCCACTCGTAGGCAGCGGCACCGTTTTCAAAATTCCTTTAAAACCGCGAGGAATCTCAACAAATGACCAACATATGAAAGTTGCGCCTATTACACAGCTTTCCAACAGCGTATCACAGGCCTCGTTCCGATAAACGGTTAGAAAACTACAGCGAAAACCGTACCAAAAAATTCGTAAAATTTGAAAAATAGAATTCCGTTTTTACTAAATTTGAAATTACTCTCAAACCGTAAGGAATTAGAGAGAGTGATCTACATGAAAAGGTTGCGCCTCGACGATATATTTCCAATGCCGTATCGTTTGATTCATTCCAACGAGCGGTTCAGAAACAATCGTGAAAATACGCTCGCTGCCACTCATCGGGTGCCCACCGTTTTCGAAACTGCTCTTAAACTGTGGGAAATCGCAAAAAGTGGTCAACATGGAAAAGTTGCAGATTTTCCGTAGGTATCCAACGGTATATTATATGTCTCGTTCCGACAAACGGTTTAGAAACTAGAGCGAAAATGGTGCCGAAAAAACGCATGCAGTTTTTTCTGCTGGCATTGCAGTGTTCATTTGATAGGGATGCAGTGCACCCGCGTTAATCCTGCAGTTCGAAAGTGTTGTCAGAATAGTTATTCTCACATCGATGTCAGAATAGACGGTCTATGCCCATAAGACTTTTAATAACAGTATTTTAATAACACCCCTTAAGACCTTATTCTCATAACACTTTTCTTATTCTGCTAACACCCCGAAAAGAACCGGACACAACAAAAACAAGAGAACACCCCACCCCACCCGTGCAGCCCACTACCCATCTTCCCCACCCCACACCAAAACCCTCCTCCCACTTCCTCCCGCTGCCAGCGCGCCCCCAATCCGGGGCCACCTCCTGCCTCCGGCGCCGCCCCCCTGGCCATGCCGGAGCCCCGGCCCGCTCCGCCACCTCCTTCCTCCGGCGCCGCCCCCCGGCCATGCCGGAGCCCCGACCCGCTCCGCCACCTCCTTCCTCCAGCGCCGCCCCGTAGGCATGCTGGAGCCCAGCACTTCCTCTCCCGATCCCTGTTGCAACGCAAGCCCCAAATCCTCCCGATCCAGCGCCCGTAAAGCACGGCCGGCGACCCTCCACCGAGCCAAGCCTCCAGGCCCTACCGCCACTGTCATCCTTGCGCCCACCCTGGCGAGCCCGCGCTGCTCGACGGGTCCTCATGTGGCCTTCTTGTCGGCGCTGCCCCAGCTTCCTCCCCGGTCCTGCTGCCTCCTCCTTCCACGGCCCACCACCCCTCACGCATGACTCCACCCGATCTGGATCGGGATCAGGTCACCGCCGTCCCACCTTCTCCACCCCACTCCAGCGCTCCTTCCCTCGTCCCTCCTCTACCCGATGAGCTCATCTGCCATGGCCGCCAGGAAACGGCACGGCTGGCCCCCAGCTCACACCCCCAGCGATGAGCTCGCCCCTGCCCCTACCCGGCGAGCTCCTTCCACGAACGGCTCCTCCGTGGAGACAATATAAGAACGAGGTGACACCACCGCATCAGCCACTCGTCCACGGCTGCTGATGACCCACAAGTATAGGGGATCAATCATAGTCCTTTCAATAAGTAAGAGTGTCGAACCCAACGAGGAGCAGAAGGTAATTTCTGCAAGCACTGGAATTGTAGGTAACAGATAGTTTGATAGCAAGATAATTGGTAACGAGCAAGTAACGGTAACGGTAAACAAGGTGCAGAAAGATAGCCCAATCCTTTTGAGGCAAAGGACAGGCCAGAACAATCACTGGTAATAGGCAAAGTGTTCTTGAGGGTACACGGGAATTTCGTCTAGTCACTTTTATCATGTTGGTTTGATTCGTGTTCGCTACTTTGATAATTTGATATGTGGGTGGACCGGTGCTAAGGTGCTTCTCTTACTTGAACGAACAACCTACTTATGATTAACCCCCTCGCAAGCATCCGCAACTACGAGAAAAGTATTAAGACAAAGTCTAACCATAGCATTAAACATATGGATCCAAATCAGCCCCTTACGAAGTAGCGCATAAACTAGGGTTTAAGCTTCTGTCACTCTAGCAACCCATCATCTAATAACTACTCCACAATGCATTCCCTTAGGCCCATGAATGGTGAAGTGTCATGTAGTCGACGTTCACATGACACCACTAAGGGAATCACAACATACATATCATCAAAATATCGAACACATAACAAATTCACATGATTACTCGCAACATGACTTCTCCCGTGACCTCAAGAACAAAGGTCACTACTCACAAATAATAATCATGCTCAAGATCAGAGGAGTATTGAATAGAATAATGGATCTGAACATATAATCTTCCACCAAATAAACCATATAGCAATCAACTATACAAGGTAATCAACACTACTAGTCACCCACAGGTACCAATCTGAGGTTCCGATACAAAGATTGAACACAAGAGATGAACTAGGGTTTGAGAGGAGATGGTGCTGTTGAAGATGTTGATGAAGATTGGACCCCCAAAGATGAGAGCAGTGTTGGTGATGATGATAGCTTCAATTTCCCCCTCCGGGAGGGAAATTCCCCTGGCGGAATCGCTCCGCCGGAGGGCAAAAGTGCTCCTGCCCAAGTTCCGCCTCGAGGCGGTGGCGCTTCATCCTGAAAGTCCTCCTCTTATTTTTTCTAGGTTTTTTGGGAATTTATACCAGAAGATGGGCACCGGAGGTGGGCCAGGCTGAGCACAACCCATCAGGGCGCGCCTAGGGTGGCCTGGCGCGCCCTGGTGGGTTGTGCCCACCCAGGGGCCTCCTTGGGTAGTTTTCAGCTCCAGTATTTTTTATTAAATGTAAAAATAATCTCCGTAAAATTTCAGCTTCATTGGAGTTGTGCAGAATAGGTATCTCTGACGTGCTTTTCTTGGGTCCAGAATTCCAGCTGCCGGTATTCTCCCTCTTTGTGTAAACCTTGCATATTATGAGAGAAAAGGCATTAGAATCACTCCCCAAAGCATTATTATTCAAAAAAACAAAGTAAATAACAGTAGGAAAGCATGCTACAAAATGGACGTATCAACTCCCCCAAGCTTAGACCTCGCTTGTCCTCAAGCGAAAGCCGATATTGAAAAGCATGTCCACATGGTTTGAGAGAGAGGTGTCGATAAAAACAAAATACGGACATATAAGCATCATGCTTATTAACATAACAACAACAAATTCTAACATAAGAACTTATTTCAATACATCTTTATCATAAAGCTTCTCATGAACAAGTAACAATTCATCACAACATAGAAGTATGAAGCATAAACCTTATTGGAAACCAACAAACTATGTTCTCAGTCAACTTTGCAACCACAATTCATCATATTTTCAGGAAGGGTCTCATGTCAGAGCCTTTTGGCAAGTCCATATACTCAACCATCATTTAGTATTCAATGATTGCTAACGCTCACGGCATACACATGAACAAAAAGTTTCAACCGGACACGTAGGAAGATAGGGGCTTATAGTTTTGCCTGCCAACTTACTCACCTCAAGGGCGATGTCAAGAATAATAACTCATGCCCACCCATATCCAACTGGGTATATGTGCCTAGATCTTTCCTCACCACATGATGCTTGCAAAAGAAAAAGTAAAATGGAATAGGGAAGAATACTTTCACTCTTGCATAAAAATAAGTGCATAAAAGTAAAAGATAGGCCCTTCGCAGAGGGAAGCAGAGGTTGTTATGCGCTTATTGGTTTGTATGCCCAATCCCTTAATGTAAAAGAACGTCACGCTATATTGCCCCCTATGACAGCAACCTTTATTATGCAGTCCGTCATTTTTATTACTTTGCCATCATAAGTTCGTATAAAGCTCAATTTTCTCTTACACTAATTGATCAAAACACTTTTAGAAGCAATTTTTATTGCCTTATTGCACCGATGACAACTTACTTGAAGGATCTTTCTCGATCCATAGGTAGGTATGGTGGACATTCAAGGAAAGAGTTTAGGTTTGTGTTTTTGGATGCACAAGTAGTATCTCTACGTAGTGCGGAATTTTTGGCTAGCAAAGATATTGGGCAAGCACCACATGTTAAAGGATCTATGACAATATAACTTCTATGTGGATATGAAAAAACATAAGTCATTACGTTGTCTTCCTTGTCCACCGTCAACAATTTTGACATATAATATTTGATTGGGGCTCACAATCATAAAAGATGTCCAAGATAGTGTATTTGCATGTGAATCTTCTCTTCCTTTATTAATTCTTTCATGAATTGCCTCATTGACCAATGCTGTGTTTGTCAATCTCCAATAAATTTTACTACTTATACTTTTCATTATGTGATGTCATTACTCACCATAGGATTAGCCTATGATTATTTTAATTTGTTTTTCTTTCCTTTATTTTGATTACATCAAGAAGGTAAAGAGGCAAAAACTCAAACTAAACTTTATTATATAACTCTCACACGATTACATAGATAGATAGATCACGGAACTAACACACAAAAATAGATCATGCTAAACTTTTATTCAACTAAAGCAAAGGGAAACTAAAGATAGAACTAAAATAGGCAAGGGTGAATAAAAGTGGTGGTGATACGATACCGGGGCACCTCCCCCATGCTTGGCTCAAGCCAAGGGGAGTGCCCATACCCATGTGCTTAAGTCTCCTTTGGTGGTGATGATGAAGGAGGTGGAGGTGTTGATGTAGGTGGTGGTGATGTAGAAGCCTTCTTCGTCAATTTATATTTAAGCATAAAGTTTTCCTCCCTTAGATTATCATTCTCCAACTCGAGCTTTAATATCCTTTTGCATAAGGCCTCCTTGCTCTCCTGTAGAAAACGAGATGGGATAAATTGGACCTTAGGTTTGTATCTTCTCGGGAGGCTTGACTTCTTAAACTCCACATGCATGTCTCCGGGTTGAGGCAATCGATCCTCCTCCTCCTCAGAGCTGTCATCTTGTGTTTCTTGCATGGTGGCATCTTCTTCCTCCGAGGTCCATAGATATGGATAGATTTCCCTAAAGATCTTTGGGTCTGAAACATAGGGATCAACACGGCTTTCCTCATCTGAATCTTGAGACTACATATTTTCAGATCTGTTAGGAAAACAGCAAGAAACAAGAACAGAGGATTTTTCTGCGATGCGGTCATCAAAACAGTTGGGGGTATATATAGAGAATTTTTATTCTTGGGAAACAAGTATTTGGATGGAAAACGGAGTCGGGAAGGCATCCGAGGTGGGCACAACCCACCAGGGCGCGCCCAGGGGTGCCTAGCGCGGCGCGCCCAGGGGTGCCTGGCGCGCCCTGGTGTATTGTGCTCACCTCAATCACATTTCGGTTTATTTTTTTATTTCCAAAATTCTAAAATATTCCAAAACTGGCAAAAAATATTTTTGCGGATTTTTCGGAGTCTGTTTACTTACCGTATCACGTACCTCCTATTTTTAAGTATTCTGGAGTGTTCCGGAAGGTTTCTTTTATGTGTCATGGTTTGGATAACATGCTTTCAACGTTAATAGGCATACCTGAGATATAATGCTTAATTCTTTGTCCATTGGTCACCTTCGGGTTAGTACCTTCGGCGTTATTAATCTTGATAGCTCCAGAACGATAAACCTCTTCAATAACATATGGTCCTTCCCATTTTGAGAGAAGTTTTCCTGCAAAAAATCTTAAACGAGAGTTGAACAAAAGAACATAATCTCCTATTTTGAATTCCCGCTTTTGGATTCTTTTGTCATGCCATCTTCTTACTTTTTCTTTGAATAGCTTGGCATTCTCATACGCTTGGGTTCTCCATTCATCTAGTGAGCTAATATCAAATAGCCTCTTCTCACCGGCAAGTTTGAAATCATAGTTGAGTTCTTTAATAGCCCAAAATGCTTTGTGTTCTAGTTCTAGAGGCAAATGACCAGCTTTCCCATACACCATTTTATATATGGAGACATACCCATAGGATTTTTATAAGCTGTTCTATAGGCCCAAAGTGCATCATCTAATTTCTTAGACCAATTCTTACGAGACCTATTGACAGTTTTTTGTAATGTCAATTTTATTTATCTATTGCTAAGTTCAACTTGACCACTAGATTGAGGATTATAGGGTGATGCAATTATATGGTTAACATCATATTTAGCAAGCATCTTACGGAAGGCACCATGAATAAAGTGTGAACCACCATCAGTCATTAAATATCTAGGGACTCCAAACCTCGGGAAGATAACCTCTTTAAGCATTTTAATGGGGGTGTGGTGATCGGCACTACTAGTTGGAATAGATTCTACCCACTTAGTGACATAATCAACCGCAACCAAAATATGAGTGTACCCATTAGAGGAAGGAAAAGGGCCCATATAATCAAAACCCCAAATGTCAAATGGTTCGACAATAATAGAATAATTCATAGGCATTTCTTGACGCTTACCGATATTACCAATTCTTTGGCATTCATCACAAGACAAGACAAACTTACGTGCATCCCTGAAGAGAGTAGGCCAATAAAAACCAGATTGCAATACCTTGTGAGCAGTTCTATCTCCCGCATGATGTCCTCCATAAGCTTCGGAATGACATTTCCGTAGGATTTGTTCCTGTTCATGCTCAGGTACACAACGTTTAATAATACCATCTACTCCTTCTTTATAAAGATGTGGGTCATCCCAAAAGTAATGTCTCAAGTCATAGAATTTTTTTCTTTTCTGTTAGTATGTAAAGCTAGGTGGTATATATTTAGTGACAATATAATTAGCATAGTCAGCATACCAAGGTGTGTTGTGTGAGACACTTATTGCAGCTAGCTGTTTGTCAGGGAAACTATCATCAATAGGTAGTGGGTCGTCAAGAATATTTTCTAACCTAGACAAGTTATCAGCTACGGGGTTCTCAGCTCCCTTCCTATCAATTATGTGTAAGTCAAATTTTTGAAGCAAGAGAACCCACCTAATGAGTCTAGGTTTAGCATCTTCCTTTTCCATAAGGTATTTTATAGCAGCATGATCGGTGTGAACAATAGCCTTGGAGTCAACAATATAGGATCTAAATTTATCACAAGCAAACACAACTGCTAAAAATTCTTTTACAGTTGTGGCATAGTTTCGTTGGGCACTGTCTAGAGTTTTACTGGCATAATGGATAACATTCAATTTCTTATCAACTCTTTGTCATAGGACAGCACCAACAGCATAATCACTAGCATCACACATAATTTCAAAAGGCAAGTTCCAATCATGTTCTTGAACGATAGGTGCAGAGGTTAAGGCTTTCTTGAGTGTTTTAAAGGCTTCCACGCAATCATCATCAAAGACAAAAGGAATATCCTTTTGCAAAAGATTAGTAAGAGGCCTAGAAATTTTAGAGAAGTCTTTAATGAACCTCCTATAAAAACCAGCATGACCAAGGAAACTTCGAATACCTTTAATATCTTTAGGACATGGCATTTTCTCAATTGCATCAACTTTAGCTTTATCCACCTCAATACCTCGTTCAGATATTTTATGACCTAAGACAATGCCTTCATTAACCATAAAGTGGCACTTCTCCCAATTCAAGACAAGATTAGTTTGTTCACATCTCTGCAAAACTCGATCAAGGTTGCTTAAGCAGTCATCAAAAGAAGTTCCGTAAACGGAAAAATCATCCATGAAAACCTCAACAATCATTTCACAAAAGTCAGAGAATATAGCAGTCATACATCTTTGAAAGGTAGCAGGTGCATTACATAAACCAAAAGGCATACGTCTATAAGCATATGTTCCAAAAGGGCAAGTAAAGGTAGTTTTCCCTTGATCAGATTGTGACACAGGTATTTGAGAGAAACCAGAATATCCATCTAGGAAACAAAAGTGTGTGTGCTTGGATAGTCTCTAGCATTTTATCAATGAACGGTAGAGGGTAATGATCTTTCCTAGTAGCTTTTATTAATTTTCTAAAATCAATTACCATTCTATAGCCAGTGACAATTCTTTGTGGAATAAGTTCATTCTTATCGTTGGGAACAACGGTGATACCTCCTTTCTTAGGGACACAATGAACGGGGCTTATCCGTCTACTATCAGCTATGGGATAGATTATACCTGCTTCCAGAAGCTTTAATATTTCAGTTCTTACCACTTCTTTCATCTTTGGATTCAATCACCGTTGGTGATCAACGACGGGTTTAGCATCAGGTTCCATATTTATCTTGTGCTGACATAGGGTGGGACTAATGCCCTTAAGATCATCAAGAGTATATCCAATAGCAGCTCGGTGCTTCCTTAGAACTTTCAATAATCTTTCTTCTTCATGTTCTGAAAGGTTAGCACTAATAATAACAGGATATATCTTTTTCTCATCAAGATAAGCATACTTCAAAGTGTCAGGCAATTGTTTCAATTCAAACACAGGATCACCTTTAGGTGAAGGAGGGCCTCCAAGAGTTTCAATAGGCAAATTGTGCGTCAAGAGAGGTTGTTGTTCGAAGAAAATTTGATCTATTTCATTTCTTTCACGCAAGTGCATATCATTTTCATGGTCAAGCAAATATTGTTCTAACGGATCAGTAGGAGGCACAGCAATAGAAGCAAGACCAATTATTTCATCCTTACTAGGTAACGCTTTATCACGAGGTTGTCTACTAAACTTA
Source organism: Elymus sibiricus (assembly GCA_039707655.1). Lineage (NCBI taxonomy): Eukaryota > Viridiplantae > Streptophyta > Magnoliopsida > Poales > Poaceae > Elymus > Elymus sibiricus. The sequence goes on along the minus strand of CM077665.1, from coordinate 38,456,472 downwards.
TAAAAATTAAACTCATGAGACACATTACCAAAGCTGACACCGACGATTTGTTTTTCACAATCTATCTTAGCATTGACGGTGCTCAAGAAAGGTCTAACAAAGATAATGGGACAAAAGTCATCTTGTGGGGAACCAAGGACTAGAAAATCAGTAGGGTATTTTACTTTCCCACACAAGACTTCAACATCTCTAACAATCCCAAGTGGTGTGATAGTGTCTCTATTAGCAAGTTTAATAGTAACATCAATACCTTCCATTTTAGTAGGTGCTATTTCATCCATAATTTCTGGGTATAAGGTAAATGGGATAGCACTCACACTAGCACCTAAATCACATAAACCATGGTAGCAATGATCTCCTATTTTAACTGAGACAACAGGCAAGCCTTCTACGGGTCTATGTTTATCTTTTTCAGAAGGTTTGGCCATTCTAGCAGCTTCATCATGAAAGTAGATAACATGCCCATCAATATTTTCTACCAAGAGATCTTTAACCATAGAAACACTAGGTTCTACTTTAATTTTTTCAGGGGGTTTAGGTGCTCTTATATTACTCTTACGAACCACAGTTGATACCTTAGCATGTTCCTTTATCTTAACAGGGAAATGTGGCTTTTCAATATAAGCAGTAGGCACAACTGGATCAACATTGTAAAAGATGGTTTCTTCTTTAGCTATTACCGGTTCTTTAATTTCTTCTTTAATAGGGGGATGGTATTTAAATCATTTCTCCTTAGGGAGATCAACGTGAGTAGCAAATGCTTCACAGAAAGAGGCTACTATCTCAGAGTCAAGTCCATATTTAGTGCTAAACTTGTGAAAAGTATCGGTATTCATAAAAGATTTAACACAATCAAATTCAAGCTTTATTCCTGACTCATTACCTTCGTCGAGTTCCCAATCTTCAGAGTTGCCCTTAATTCTTTCTAAGAGATCCCACTTGAAATCAATAGTCTTCTTCATATAAGAACCAACACAAGAAGTATCGAGCATGGGTTGATCATTATGAGAAAGCCGAGCATAAAAATTCTACATGATAACTTCCCTCGGAATGTCATGATTGGGGCATGAATATAACATTGACTTAAGCCTACCCCAAGCTAGAGCGATACTTTCTCCTTCACGAGGCCAAAAATTATATATATAATTCCGATCACGATGAACTAGATGTATAGGATATTTTTTTTGATGGAATTCCAATTGCAAGCGATTCCAGTTCCACGATCCAAGATCATCGCATAGCCTATACCATGTCAATGCTTTTACCTCCAAAGATAAATGGAAAACCTTCTTCTTAAATTCATCTCCGGGTAAACCTGCAAGCTTAAATAATCCACATAATTCGTTCACATATAAAAGATGCATATCAGGATGTTCAGTTCCATCTCCTGCATAAGGTTTCGCAAGCAGTTGTTCTAGCATACCCGAAGGAATTTCATAAGTAACATTTTCAGTAGGTGCTGTAGGTTGAGGGGCAACTAATTGTGGTTCCGGTTGAGGTGAAGATACCCCGAACAAACCCCTCAAAGGATTGTTCTCCATAGTAGCAAGTAGCGATAAATTTCAGCACGTAGTATAAGTTTTTCCTTACCGATTTCCACTTACCAAGAGCACTTCACTCCCCGGCAACGGCACCAGAAAAGAGTCTTGATGACCCACAAGTATAGGGGATCAACCTTAGTCCTTTCGATAAGTAAGAGTGTCGAACCCAACGAGAAGCAGAAGGAAATGACAAGCGGTTTTCAGCAAGGTAATTTCTGCAAGCACTGAAATTGTAGGTAACAGATAGTTTGATAGCAAGATAATTGGTAACGAGCAAGTAACGATAATGGTAAACAAGGTGCAGCAAGATATCCCAATCCTTTTAAGGCGAAGGACAGGCCAGAACAATCACTGGTAATAGGCAAAGTGTTCTTGAGGGTACACGGGAATTTCGTCTAGTCACTTTTATCATGTTGTTTTGATTCGTGTTCGCTACTTTGATAATTTGATCTGTGGGTGGACCGGTGCTAAGGTGCTGCCCTTACTTGAACTAACAACCTACTTATGATTAACTCCCTCGCAAGCATCCGCAACTACGAGAAAAGTATTAAGACAAAGTCTAACCATAGCATTAAACATGTGGATCCAAATCAGCCCCTTACGAAGTAGCGCATAATCTAGGGTTTAAGCTTCTGTCACTCTAGCAACCCATCAACTAATAACTACTCCACAATGCACTCCCTAGGCCCATGAATGGTGAAGTGTCATGTAGTCGACGTTCACATGACATCACTAAGGGAATCACAACATACATATCATCAAAATATCGAACACATATCAAATTCACATGATTACTCGCAACATGACTTCTCCCGTGACCTCAAGAACAAAGGTAACTACTCACAAATAATAATCATGCTAAAGATCAGAGGAGTATTGAATAGAATAATGGATCTGAACATATAATCTTCCACCAAATAAACCATATAGCAATCAACTACACAAGGTAATCAACACTACTAGTCATCCAGAGGTACCAATCTGAGGTTCCGGTACAAAGATTGAACACAAGAGATGAACTAGGGTTTGAGAGGAGATGGTGCTGTTGAAGATGTTGATGAAGATTGGCCTCCCAAAGATGAGAGGGATGTTCGTGATGACGATAGCTTCGATTCCCCCCTCCGGTAGGGAAGTTCCCCCGGCGGAATCGCTCCGCCGGAGGGCAAAAGTGCTCCTGCCCAAGTTCCGCCTCGAGGCGGCGGCGCTTCGTCCCAAAAGTCCTCCTCTTATTTTTTCTAGGTTTTTTCGGAATTTATACCAGAAGATGGGCACCGGAGGTGGGCCTGGCGCGCCCTGGTGGGTTGTGCCCACCTGGGGGGCCTCCTCCAGTAGTTTTCAGCTCCAGTATTTTTTATTAAATGTAAAAATAATCTCCGTAAAATTTCAGCTTTATTGGAGTTGTGCAGAATAGGTATCTCTGACGTGCTTTTCTTGGGTCCAGAATTCCAGCTGCCGGTATTCTTCCTTTTTGTGTAAACCTTGCATATTATGAGAGAAAAGGCATTAGAATCACTCCCCAAAGCATTTTTATTCAACAAAACAAAGTAAACAACAGTAGGAAATCATGATGCAAAATGGACGTATCAGTTGCTCCTCTGCACCTTCCTGACGGCATATCTCATCGAGCTCCTCCTCTCTCTGAAACATTGCAGTTTATTGGCATGCCCTGTGTGGTTCGCCGGCCCGCCCCGTGCAGTCCGGCGACCGCGGACGTGCGCCTTTGTGGCATTAGATGTCGTTCAGTGCTCGTGTAGCTGCAGTTCGTTGGCGCACTGCGACGACGGCAACAACACAGCGCCATTACAAATGGGAGCGACGGCGAGGGTGGGCTTCAGTTTCGCTTTTTTATTTTTTTAGATGGAATTTTTTCAGCGCACTGCAGTTTTTGGCACCTCGTGCGGTTCAAATAGGTGGACTTGCAGTTCACGGGGCATCGTGCGATGACGAAATAGATGTTTCCGCAGTTTTGTTTTGCTCTTCTTATGGTTCACTTTAAAAGTTTTTTGCAGGAGAAGATGAACAACAAAAGAAGAAGAAAAAAAATCATGAGCACGATGCCGTTCAGTTGCTGCGCCGATGCAGTTTGCTGGGATTCGGTACTTCGTTGTGCAGTAGAAATTTCTGTTTCAAAAAATGGTGGGTGCTATGGCTCGGTTTGGCTCGATCAGCGATGCAGTTTAGTTTGGTCGCATGTGCTGAATTTGGTCTGTATCGTGTGTACTGTTTGTGTCCAAAAAATGATGTGTCAATTAGCAAGGGCAGGTATGTTATAAGAAAATGGTAAGTCGAATGGAGTTTAGTGTAAAAACATATGTGGTTCGCTTGATAAAATGAGAAAAAGAAAACATCTCGAAAATAAGTTTCCGATCCACGGGTCATTTTCCTCGAGCAGAAAAAAATGTCATTAATTCACTAACCTGGAACAAGTAGACCAGATGCCCCTGAAAAAAGTTAGAAAAGAGATAAAAAGTCATACGAAATGTTGCGGTTTAACAAAAGAATTAAAGAACTCATGATGTTTGCTTGCCCGTAGGATGCAGTGCGGTTTTCCGTCGAAAGCAGTGCGGTTATCTGTCTGATGAAGTTTACCCGTCGATTTGGATGTCGCGAAAAACAGAGTGTCTGTATTTCGGTAATTTCAAAACTGCTCTTAAACCGTAAGGAATTAGAGGTAGTGTTCTACATGAAAAAGTTGCGCCTCGTCGACATCTTTCCAACGCCGTATCACTTGCATTGTTTTGACGAGCGGTTTGAAAAAAATAATACGAAAATACGCTCACTGCCACTCGTAGGCAGCGGCATCGTTTTCAAAATTTCTTTAAAACCGTGAGAAATCTCAACAAATAACCAACATATGGAAGTTGCGCCTATTCCATAGCTTTCCAACGCCGTATCACACGCCTCGTTCCGACAAACGGTTGAAAAACTGCAGCGAAAACCTTACCGAAAAAATGGAAAATTTTGAAAAACAGAATTCTGCGTTTCGGTAAATTTGAAACTGCTCTTAAACCGTAAGGAATTAGCGAGTTTAATCTACATGAAAAAATTATGGCTCGACGATATCTTTCCAACGCCGTATCATTTGCTTCATTCCGACTAGCGGTTTAGAAAAAAACACGAAAATACGCTCGCTGCCATCGATCAGGCGTCCACCATTTCCGAAACTGCTCTTAAACCGCGAGGAATCTCGAAAAGTGTTCAACATGACGAAGTTGCAATTTTTCCGTAGTTATCCAACGGTATATTATACGCCTTGTTTCAACAAACGGTTTAAAAATTGGAGCGAAAACGGTGTCGAAGAAACTCGTGCAGTTTTTTGCGACGGGAAGTGCACTCGCATCAGTACTGCAGTGCTGTCGCTTCAACAATGGCGTGCACTTCCGTTGAGATTGCAGTTTGGAAGTGTTAGCAATGCCCAGGCACCTTGCCTAGAAACCGTTGGATTCCATCGAGATGTGTGCATGTTTAATTAGTATTAGCAATAATGGGTCAACCCATTAGCTCTTTATTAGGAAATAATTATTGCTAATCATTGCTTAACATGGACACTTAATGCGCAGATTAAACAAGGTATCTTATATCTTATATCTTATATTTACTAATTGGATGCACCATACGAGGCTTCACGTTAATTCTGGAGGTTACAAAATTTCAACCATACGATTAACTAATGATGTACAAATAACCGTTAGATTATGCTGCCTCTTCCACCCGTGTGAGAAAAGGACTCCTTTCAATCTGTCTCCTTCCGTGTATAATAAAAAACAACACCTCCTCTCCCTTAAAAAAACTCCTAATCTCATCCTCACGTCTAATCGCTTTATGTCTCCTTCCGTAATAAAAAATATAGTAGAAACAGAGGCCGGACAAAATACATCTACTCCTTGCATCCTGTCTCTAATTTATTCACAGGGCGCCTGCACAAGATGGAGAAGTCGCCTCCCGTCCTCATTAATTAGTCTCCACACGCAAATCTTCATCGGCCTATCCATAAGCACCCAATTAATGAGGTGAAGTGCTTACTAGGTTCATGCCACGACATGATTGAGAATACTGGCAGACAGCGGTCCAACAGCTTCAATTTCTTCATTGATCTACCTGCACAGGCCGGTTGCGTCCAGATGCAGGCGAAGGTAATTTATCAATCAGGTTTTATATTACTTCACATGTGCTGATAAATTAGATTTCGGTAGTTCATATATAGCATCTATTTTCTGATGTCCAACATGTGGAGAATTGGGGTGCGATAACTACACGTATGTATCTATTTTTCTATGTCGTAGACTACAGATTTGCCATCAAAGAAGAGGGTTTGGTGCTTGGTGAGCCAAGGCATTGATAAGCACACTGTTGCCTGACAATGTGAAGTGCTCAGGAGGCCCATGCCAAGAGCGGATGCTGAATACTAGCCTGTGGCAGCTCCGTGAATTTCTTTGGTCTACATGTACGTTACGTGGCCATCGACTGGATGCATTTGCTCTATATGCAGGCAAAGGTAATTGTTTCAAGCAGGTTTGATCTATATCGTAGACGCTAACGAGCTGGAGGTTTGATTTTTTATCTTGGGTGTGCTTCAGATTTCTGTTGGGCAAATTCATCACTTAATTTACTGCCTTTTTCGTGAAGCACGTACATGGCTGGTGATGACAAATTAGTATATTTATAATTGGTTCATTGGCTGCAGCACGTGGGATTTTCTGCTACTTTGGCACAAGTTATATGATAACGACATGTATGTCTACTTATGCCATAATTAGGATAACAATCATATAGTACGAAAATCATCATGCTAAATTAGAAAATTAAGCCTTTCATGTATCATCTGTGAAAGATCTCATTGACACACATAATTATCCATGTCACGTCACTAGTAGAAAACAGACCTTTTGTCCAAAACATTAGTCCCGGTCTGGTTTTGAACCGGCACTAATGTGACCATTAGTCCCGGTTCGGGACGGGCATCATTAGTCCCGGTTCGTTCCGGACCTCTAGTCCCGGTTCGTAACACGAACCGGGACTAAAGGGGTGGTGGCAGGCTGGTGTCAGCCTGGGGCCCCACGATCACCTTTAGTCCCGGTTCGTGGCACGAACCGGGACTATAGGCTCACCTTTTGTCCCGATTTGTGTCACGAACCGGGACTAAAGATCCCCTATATGAACCCTTCGGCCAACCTGAGCACACTCCTCCCTGTTTTCCCCCTTCTTCCTCTCCTTTGTTCTTCCCCTTGCTTGAGCTCATCTCCATTTTTGCCAAAATTTGTCAAGATTTGGAGGCACCCCATCCATCCAAGTGTTCACAAAGGTTAGCAACTTTGTTCTTTCATCTCTCATTGCTAGATTAGCTCTTGCAATGCTCTATAAGTATAGTGATTTGTGGGTTTTAGTTTGGGAGTATTTATATGTGGTAGTTTATTTGATTTATATGCAATTTGAGCTCAAATTAACTTCTTACTTTGCATGTGTAGGTGTGGTTTACTTAGTGCCTTCCCGTCCCCGTCCTAACCACCGTCGATCGCCCGCACCGTCCCGTTGCCGGCACCACCTTGGTGAGCCTCTTGTTCTTATCCTTTTTATAAAAAAAAATCATGTTTGTAAGATTTAGATAGTTACTTGTATAGTTTTCTTACCCATATGGTTGTTTGTTATACATAGTGGCATGGTTTTGATATCCGTCCCCGTCGGCCCTCGTCCGGTTTATGATTCGGATGTGGTATATACTCTCTTTTATAACTATTTGTTGCATTTCGTGTTTATGACAATTATGCCCATCAAGTTGACATAGATATTTTTATCTAGGAGGTATGTGAACCGAAAATTGCAACCGACATAGATATTCTTGTCAAGAAGTTAAATTTAGTTGAAAAAGAAAACGAGTATTTGAAAGAAAAATTGAAAAAAAGTTGAAGAAGAGAAGATGAAACTGGAGTTGTATGTTGCCGATGTCGTCGATGATCACAAGATCGAGATGGATGCAATGCGCTTGAAGATTAGAAAATTTAAAAAACATGCCATCGATAGTGAGGCTTGGTATCACTATGCTGTTGGATCAATTGTTACCTTAGTTGCGATCTTGATCGCATTTGTTGTTGCATTTAAATGCTTTAGCTAGAGAGTTTGTATGTTGTTTTATGAGAACAAGTGTGTATGAACTTTATGTATGAACTTGTATTAATTTGGTCTTTTCGGTGTTGTGTAATGAAGATGAGCCGGCAATGGATGTACGATGACCGATGCTCTCCCCATTTCATTAATGGCGTGCATACTTTTCTGGTTGCGGCTGAGGCAAACAAGCGGGCGGATGGTTTTATGTATTGTCCATGTGCTGGCTGTAAGAATGATCGAAATTACTCTAACTCAAGAACCATTCACGTCCACCTGTTTGAGTCCGGTTTCATGTCCGGCTATAACTGTTGGACCAAGCACGGAGAAAGAGGGGTCCTAATGGAAGAGAATGAAGAAGAAGAGGATGACGACAGCTATCCTGGCCATGGGTTCCATGAATACGATGGTACAACAATGGGGGAAGAAGCTGAGCCGGCAATGCAGGAAGGAGCTGAAGAAGAGGCATCAGATGAGCCCGCTGATGATCTTGGTCGGGCCATTGCCGATGCAAAGAGAAACTGCGCAAGTGAAAAGGAGAAGCTGAAGTTGCAGCGCATGTTAGAGGATCACAAGAAATTGTTGTACCCAAATTGCGAAGATGACAAGAAAAAGCTGGGTACCACACTGGAATTGCTGCAATGGAAGGCAGAGAATGGTGTATCTGACAAGGCATTTGAAAAGTTGCTGATAATGTTAAAGAAGAAGCTACCAAAGGACAACGAATTGCCCGACAGTACGTACGAAGCAAAGAAGGCTATCTGCCCTCTAGGATTAGAGGTGCAGAAGATACATGCATGCCCTAATGACTGCATCCTCTACCGCGGTGAGTACGAGGATTTGAATGCATGCCCGGTATGCTGTGCATTGCGCTATAAGATCGGCCATGATGACCCTGGTGATGTTGAGGGCGAGCGCCCCAGGAAGAAGATTCCTGCCAAGGTGATGTGGTATGCTCCTATAATACCACGGTTGAAACGTTTGTTCCAAAACAAAGAGCATGCCAAGTTGATGCGATGGCACAACGAAGACCGTAAGAAAGACGGGAAGTTGAGATTACCCGCTGACGGATTGCAGTGGAGAAAAATCGAGAGAAAGTGGAAGGACTTTGCAAAGGACGCAAGGAACGTATGGTTTGGTTTAAGTGCAAATGGCATTAATCCTTTTGGGGAGCAGAACAGCAATCATAGCACATGGCGTGTGACTCTATGTATCTATAACCTTCCTCCTTGGTTGTGCATGAAGCGGAACTTCATTATGATGCCAGTGCTCATCCAAGGCCCCAAGCAACCCGGCAACGACATTGATGTGTACCTAAGGCCATTAGTTGAAGAACTTTTACAGCTGTGGAATGGAAAAGGTGTACGTGCGTGGGATGAGAAAGAACAGGAGGAATTTGACCTACATGCGTTGCTGTTTGTAACCATCAATGATTGGCCTGCTCTCAGTAACCTTTCAGGACAGACAAACAAGGGATACCACGCATGCACGCACTGTTTAGATGATACCGACAGTATATATTTGGATAAATGTAAGAAGAATGTGTACCTAGGGCATCGTCGATTTCTTCAGAGCAGGCATCCCGTAAGAAAGAAAGGCAAGCATTTCAAAGGTGAGGCAGATCACCGGAAGAAGCCTCGCCACCGTACTGGTGATGATATACTTGATATGGTCAAGGATTGAAAAGTAATCTTTGGAAAGGGTCCTGGCGGACAATCTGTTCCCAATGACGCTGATGGACGCGCACCCATGTGGAAGAAGAAATCTATATTTTGGGACCTACCCTATTGGAAAGACCTAGAGGTCCGCTCTGCAATCGACATGATGCACGTGACGAAGAATCTTTGCGTGAACCTGCTAGGCTTCTTGGGCGTGTATGGGAAGACAAAAGATATACCGGAGGCACGGGAGGACCAGCAACGTATGCACGGAGAAGACGGCATGGATCCAAAGCAGTTTCAGGGTCATGCCAGCTACGCTCTTACCAAAGAAGAGAAGGAAATCTTCTTCGAATGCCTGCTCAGTATGAAGGTCCCGTCTGGCTTCTCGTCGAATATAAAGGGAATAATAAATATGGCAGAGAAAAAGTTCCAGAACCTAAAGTCTCATGACTGCCACGTGATTATGACGCAACTGCTTCCGGTTGCATTGAGGGGGCTTCTACCGGAAAACGTTCGATTAGCCATTGTGAAGCTATGTGCATTCCTCAATGCAATCTCTCAGAAGGTAATCGATCCAGAAATCCTACCAATGTTAGAGAATGATTTGGTGCAATGTCTTGTCAGTTTCGAGTTGGTGTTCCCACAATCCTTCTTCAATATCATGACGCACGTCCTAGTTCACCTAGTCGAGGAGATTGACATTCTGGGTCCTGTATTTCTACACAATATGTTCCCCTTTGAGAGGTTCATGGGAGTCTTAAAGAAAATGTTCATAATCGTGCTAGGCCAGAAGGAAGCATCTCCAAGGGCCATGAAACAGAGGAGGTCATTGAGTTTTGTGTTGACTTTATTCCTGACATTAAGCCGATTGGTGTTCCTGAATCGCGGCATGAGGGCAGACTGGGTGGAAAAGGCACGCTAGGAAAGAATTCAGTAATATGCCAGGACGGGCATTATTTGGCGCAAGCACACTACACAGTTCTACAAAGTTCCGCCTTGGTGGCTCCGTATATCGAGCAACACAAGAATATTCTACGCTCCAAACACCCGGAGCAGTCTGACGACTGGATTACACATGAACAAACGGTGACTTTCGCCGGTTGGTTGCAGACACGTCTCATGCATGATGACACTGTTGCAGATGAGCTGTACTTGCTCTCCAAGTTACCATCTTCGACTATATTGACTTTCAAAGGGTACGAGATAAATGGGAATACATTTTACACGATCGCCCAAGATAAAAAGAGCGCCAACCAAAACAGTGGTGTCCGCTTTGATGCAGCAAACACCAATAGGCCAAAGGACACATATTATGGTTACATAGAGGAGATATGGGAACTTGACTATGGACTTGGTTTGAAGGTCCCTTTGTTTCGGTGCAAATGGGTCAATCTGACAGGAGGCGGGGTAAAGGAAGACCCGCAGTACGGAATGACAACAGTGGATCTCAACAATCTTGGGTACGCAGACGAACCATTCGTCCTAGCCAATGATGTGGCGCATGTTTTCTATGTGAAGGACATGTCTACCAAGCCGAGAAAAAGAAAAGATAAGGAAGCGAATACATCATACGATGAGCCAAAGCGCCACATAGTTTTTTCAGGGAAAAGAAACATCGTGGGAGTGGAGGAGAAGACAGACATGTCAGAAGATTATGAAAAGTTTCATGAAATTGCTCCCTTCAGAGTGAATGTTGACCCGAGCATCAAGTTAAACGATGAAGATTGTCCATGGTTACGACGCAAAGGGACACACGCGAAGAAAATGTTTTATACCCAAAGATCCCACTCTAGGATGTGACCGGCTTCTCTAGTTAGTTTCCGGACTTATATATCTGGAAAGTCCCACTTCAGACAAACCGGAGGGAATCGTTGTAATAGTAGTGTACTTATGTGTTTTGGCATTTGAAACGCGTCGAAATATTATGTCCAGAGCCACGTCATCAATTTTCAACCCTTTCTGACTTCATTTGCTATTTTTCATGCATTTACAGATTTTTTGAGCTAAATGACCCTGGAATTGAAAAGCACTAAAATGAACTCTGAAAAGGTAGAAAGTTGGCATGGTATCATCATTTCACCCACATAGCATGTGCTAAAAAGTTGAGAGGGTTACGGCAAAAACTGGATGCACTTCATGTACAAAATGGACAATATCTTTCGAAGTATCAGGGTTTCAGACGAAAACTCGTGTGTTACTAAGGCATTTCATTTTTTTAAACTTATTTCAACTCCAGACTTTTTGTGTCTTCAGTATGCACCATTCGAAGCCACGTCATCAATTTTCAACCCTTTCTGACTTCATTTGCTATTTTTCATGCATTTACTGATTTTTTTGAGCTAAATGACCCTGGAATTGAAAAGCACTACAAATGAACTCTGAAAAGGTTGAAAGTTGGCATGGTATCATCATTTCACCCACATAACATGTGCTAAAAAGTTGAGAGGGTTACGGCAAAAACTGGATGCACTTCGTGTACAAAATGGACAATCTCTTTCGAAGTATCAAGGTTTCAGACGAAAACTCATGTGTTACTAAGGCATTTCATTTTTTTAAACTTATTTCAACTCCAGACTTTTTGTGTGTTCAGTATGCACCATTCGAAGCCACGCCATCAATTTTCAACCCTTTCTGATTTCATTTGCTATTTTTCATGCATTTACTGATTTTTTTGAGCTAAATGACCCTGGAATTGAAAAGCACTACAAATGAACTCTGAAATGGTTGAAAGTTGGCATGGTATCATCATTTCACCCACATAGTATGTGCTAAAAAGTTGAGAGGGTTACGGCAAAAACTGGATGCACTTCGTGTACAAAATGGACAATCTCTTTCGAAGTATCAGGGTTTCAGACGAAAACTCGTGTGTTACTAAGGCATTTCATTTTTTTAAACTTATTTCAACTCCAGACTTTTTGTGTGTTCAGTATGCACCATTTGAAGCCACGCCATCAATTTTCAACCCTTTCTGACTTCATTTGCTATTTTTCATGCATTTACTGATTTTTTTGAGCTAAATGACCCTGAAATTGAAAAGCACTACAAATGAACTCTGAAAAGGTTGAAAGTTGGCATGGTATCATCATTTCACCGACATAACATGTGCTAAAAAGTTGAGAGGGTTACGGCAAAAACTGGATGCACTTCGTGTACAAAATGGACAATCTCTTTCGAAGTATCAGTGTTTCAGACGAAAACTCGTGTGTTACTAAGGCATTTCATTTTTTAAAAATTATTTCAACTCCAGACTTTTTGTGTGTTCAGTATGCACCATTCGAAGCCACGCCTTCAATTTTCAACCCTTTCTGACTTCATTTGCTATTTTTCATGCATTTACTGATTTTTTTGAGCTAAATGACCCTGAAATTGAAAAGCACTACAAATGAACTCTGAAAAGGTTGAAAGTTGGTATGGTATCATCATTTCACCCACATAGCATGTGCTAAAAAGTTGAGAGGGTTACGGCAAAAACTGGATGCACTTCGTGTACAAAATGGACAATCTCTTTCGAAGTATAAGGGTTTCAGACGAAAACTCGTCTGTTACAAAAGCATTTCATTTTTTAAATAACCTAAGAATTACCAAATTGAATATAATGACAAGACACGCTAATATTAAAGAGCAAAAAAAGAATCATTGCAAAATCTATTTTTAAAGTAAAGTTATTCACAAATTAGTGATGTACACAAATTTCCAATAATTCGAATTTAAACTATTCAAATTTAAAAACTACTGCCACTAACAGAAAGTTTATAATTTTTTTGACCTAACGCAAAAAGATTCACTCATTAACTCTAAATAAAGCAAAAGAAAATTCAGAAACAAAAGAAAATAAATAAAACAGAAATTAAAAAAACTGAAAAGTAAAACAAAAGCCCGCCTTCTGGGCCCCAACCGCAGGCTCACAAGGCCTAGTAGGCCGAACAGGGCAGCACAGGTTCGATAGGCCCACACAGGCCTGCTTAGAGAGGAGCCTGATTGAGCAGCCGCAGCGGGGCTTATAAACCAGTGCGGCTGCCCTTCGCTGGGCCAGGTGGGACTAAACTTTCTGCACCGCGACTGTGGCAGCACGAGACCTTTAGTTGCTGTTGGTGGCTGCAACCGTGACTAAAGGTAACCTTTAGTCACGGTTGGTGCCACCAACCGCGACTAAAGTTCTGCGCTTCCCGCTGCTTCGCCTGGCGAAAAATACCTTTAGTCGCGGTTGGTGGCTCCAACCGCGACTAAAGGTGGCCTTTAGTCGCGGTTGGAGCCACCAACCGCGACTAAAGGCTCTCATATATATAGCGCCACTTACGAAAAATCCCCCATCCTCTCCATTTTCTCGACGCCAAACACAGACGACGCCGCCAGGCTGCTGCGCGCCGCCGCCTGCCCCGATCGACGCCGTCGCCGCCCCCGACGCCGGCCGACCGCGCCGCCCCCGACGCCGGCCGCCCGTGCCTCCTCGTCGACCCCTACTCCGGACGCGCCCTCCTCGCCGATCCCCGACGGCGCTGCCCGCGCCCGCTCCTCGCTGCGCCGCCTGCCCCGACGCCGTCGCTGCCCCCGACTCGCCTCGCCTCGCCGTCGCCCCGCTGTGAGCTCAGTTCCTCCCTCTCCCCCCTCTCCCTTGCCCCCTGCTGCCATGGCCGCCCCTCCGGCCCCGAGCCCCCCCCACACACACATGCATGAACACACACACACACACACACACATTTTCTATTTAGATGTTTTAGTTTTTTTTCACTAGTATATATGTATGTATGAATGCATGTTAGATGGATATAATTAGTGTTTAATTAGTATAGATTTTTTTTATATAATGTTGTTTTTCTGTTTTTTAATGGATGGATAGAAGTATGCTTAATTATTGTTTCTTTTTCTGTTTTTTAATTTTATATAATGTTGTATATCATAGTATAGAAAAAATTTGCATATAAAAAAGTTGCATAGGAAAAAGTTGACGATATATATATTTGTTAGAAGGACTATATATAAGTGGGAAAAGTTTCAGAATTTTTTGAGAAAGGAATATTATTAGGGTAGTTATAACCTAGGAATAGGACATTATAATTGAAAAGAAGATATTTTGCTCAAAATTTCCTAATAAAATGACATTGCATATATAGGAATTTTTTTTCATAAGAATTTCTTCTCGGAGTCAACGATGCCCGGCCCGCATCCTCGTCGTCGACTCGTTCGCGACGACGTCCTGCTTCAGAGGGGCAACGTTCGGGACTGGGCTTCGCCAGGCTGGAACTGGGAGGTGCTACCTTCAGGGGCACGCAGCTTGGTGAGGAACCCGGCCCCGGGTCCCGTCGTCGACCCGGAGCTTCTTTGGTGGCGTTCGCGTGGGCCACTTTCGGTGCGGATGCAGCCGGCCCCGCCGGAGGTTGTACGTCGCCGTGTCAGGGAGGAGGACGAGCACGTCCGTCGCTACATGGATGTGTTGGACGTCAGGTTCTCCAATACCTGGCAGGTTCTTCAGTGATCTCACCCGAGCTATGATCCTGTGATGGTTCCTTCTCTTTGGGTGTCCACCGCCCGCGCCTCAGGAACCGTGAGTGAACTAGATTCTTCGATAATATTCGATCTGTATTAGCTAGTAATGTTATATATATGATAATATTCGAGATGTATTCGATATTATATTCGATAATATTCGAGACGATTTATTCGAGATTATATTCGATGATGCATATTATATGAATTATTCGAGATGCATATTATGTACTATGATTCAGTTTTTCCTTATTGATTGCATGCATTCTAATTTGAATACTAAATTGTTTTATCTTTCTTCTAGATTAGTTAAATAAAATCTATGGACAATACCGGCAGAGAAGGAGAAGAGACTCTATTCGACATCATACGCTCCCCGAGCCCAGAGCATGAACCTGAAGATGATGACGGCTCGCAATATCTGAACAATTCCGGTGAGGGTTGTATGATATTTGATGAAGACGAACGAATAGATGAAGGCGACGACAACGATGTTGACGAAGAAAATGTTCTTCAAATAACAAAGACCGGCGAGGTATATTTATTATATAAGCCATCCGGTGATCATTACATGTCTTAATTGATTTGTATGTATTAACGAATCGATCTTTCTTCTTTTAGGCCTCCAGATCAAGCAAATCTTCTACAAGCGACAGGGTAGTTCGAGGCCCGGCCAGAAAGTTGGAGCCTGGCGTAAAGTTCAACATCGATTCCATCAAAACATCAAATGGCGAACCGCTTGAACCTAGGAAAAATGCGACCAAGTTCAAGAATCAATGCGGAGTTATTGTCAGGGACCAAATCCCGATCTCCGTTCAAGAATGGAGAAAGCCAGCAAAGGGAGATCGAGCAGGAGTTACTTTTGTCGACGAAAGAGCAAAAGATGTGCTTTGGGATTCGCTCATGCGACATTTCACCCTACGAGATAATTTGACAGATGCAGATCTGAAGAAAGTCAGAAACTATGCTCTTAAAAAGATGGCGATCGCATTCAACACCTTCAAGAAAAATGCATGGACTAAGTACGTCAAATCAAAAAAGAAGACTCCAGAATTCAAGAGAGCACTAGTGAAGGCAAAAGATCACTGGGACGCTTTCGTGAAGTTCAAGGAATCGGAAGAAGCTAAGGAACGGTCGAGAAAAAACAATATTAATGCTGCGAAAAAGAAGTGGCACCATACTCTAGGGCCAGGTGGCCCTGCCTAAGTGGGATCAATCTGAGCAAGAGATGATTAGTGCAGGGGTCACTCCAGTTACATTGACATGGCGCTCCAGGTGCAGGACATGGGTTAATGCTTATGGGGGGAAGTTGGACCCAGAGACAGGGCTGGTTATGGTGAAGGCAAGTCTTAAAGAAGCGACAGAAGAAATACTTATTGCAATAGAAGAAGCTCGAACGGGGGTGTTCACGCCAAACAGAGAGAACGACGAGCTTACGCGTGCCCTGAAGAATCCTGAACACCCAGGAAGAACACGAGGCAAATGCGTTGTTCCGTGGTTTGAGGGGTTTGCGGATTGGAACGACGACTACAGAAGCCGTGCGAGAAAGAAGAAGCAGGAGGAGCAGAAGAAGAAGGAGGAAGCACTCCGCCTTGAAGGCCTAGAATCAAAGCACCTGGAGTTGGAACGCGCTTTCAGGCGGTAGCAGGAGCAGATCGACTCACTCAGCCAGGAAAGGGCGTCTCAGTGGCAGCATGAGCAGATCGATCCAGCATTGGATAGCACCGTCCCATCTATGCCGAGAAGCAGCGTGGGTTCCGCCCCGGCCGATATCGATGATGCACTTCTAGCTAGCTACCCTGTGGATGATATCAAAGACATGACTAACTGTGAGCTACACATGAAAGTGAAGAACTTATCCATGAAGGTGGCGGACGGTTATGCTTTAGCAAATCCCCCTGAAGCAACCTTCCATTGCAATCCCATTCCAGCTGGCTATGCTCTTGTCGGGGTTGATGAAGTGATGTCAGGATATCACGAGTTACAACTTGACATTCTTGGAGGTGACGAGGAGAGAACACTCGGAGAGGCCATACATCGTATCATTCTATGGAAAAAGGATTGCATCGTCTTTCCAAGGCCACCGACTCCTCCTCCTCCAAGTCCGCAGCCGTGTCAGTCGACTTCTCCTCCTCCAAGTCCGGCACCGCGTCAGCCGACTCCTCCTCCAAGTCCGGCACGGCGTCAGCCAACTCCTCCTCCTCCAAGTCCGGCACCGCGTCAGCCGACTCCTCCTCCAAGTCCGGCACGACGTCAGCCGACTCCTCCTCCTCCAAGTCCGGCACCGCGTCTGCCGTCTCGGCTGACTCAGCGTGCTCCGTCGCCTAAGCAACAGCGGAAGAGAGAGGCCGCAGCTACGACGGCTAGCGGTACAACAGGCAAGAAATTCAAATATGGTCCAAACCTCAAGCCTCTTCCGAAGTTGTCTTACCACCTGACTGAGGAGGAACTCAACACCGTAGTGAATGCCCAATTGAAGGCCCATTTTGGACCGAAACCGCCCCCGCCGCCAAAGGAGAAAGTACCTGAGCATGTCTCACAACACTTTATTGATATGTATCGACCGGCTGACAATCAGAAGGACTCCGATTATGTGCGGTCTATCAAGAAGTCATATTTTGCAAGGACAAAAGGAGTCGAGCTCGAGCTCGAGCCAAGAGTTGGCAAAAAAAGCGGGAAAACTGTACCCTAGCTTGGAAAATAGGTAGTGCAATCAATCCCCCCGCTCATTGTACAAACACCTGTGAGTACCGCCGATCGGCTGGTAATAACCGATGATCATAAAAGGCAGGCTAAAGAGGCCGGTGTCACTGTTGAACAACTCCTAGGCCTTGAGGAAATCCCCGGGATTACAGAGGAGGAAGTAAAATACCAATATGTCCGCGGCAAACCTCTGGTCAAGCCTGACGATGTCAAGCTTCTACCAACGAGATTGTACAATTTGCATACGTGGTACATGCAAGAAACAACAAATACCAATCAAGAGTCCCTCATGGTGAAAGTCAAGAAAAAGCATTACTTCCATAAAAAAGATTTTTGGATTCATTATTTAGAGTTGTTTCATTTATTCAATCAAGACGCACTCGACAAATCTATCGTCAGTTGCTATTGTCTGTAAGTGATTTATTTCTGTAATTTAAGTCTCTAGCTAGCTAGCTGTGCTCTCGTTCATTACCTGTAATTATCCTCACTATATTCTTTTCTGTGGTATTATGCAGAATGAAGATGTATGAAATGAAAAAAGCTGGACGCTATGGCATTGGGTTCATTGACCCAAATACGGTTAATCAAACGATATGGGAAACTGAATATTCGAGAAAAGACACAGAGAGATTCCTGCTAGAGTTTTTGAAGCAACTAAACACCCAACCAGAAATACTACTTCCTTACAACTTCGGGTGAGTGTTGCTATATCTTGTACTACAAATTCTATTTTTTGCTTACTAGATGTTAATAAGTGTAGTTGATGAGTTATGCACATGCCCGCTTAATTATACAAAACGTGTGCGCATGCAGTTACCACTGGATCTTGTTAATCATTGAAGTTGACAAGGGAAAAGTTGAAGTACTAGACTCACTATATAAGAATCCATCCGAATACGCAACCGTGAGGGGGATGGTCGACAGGTAATTTCAATCATTGTCGCACTATGTCGGCCTCTTTACTTCATTTCCTGATATCAACTAGTTAATAACTCCTTTATTCATTTTCTTTGCCGGCGGGCAGGGCTTGGGCCAAGTTCGTCAAACTGGTCCCAGGCGACTGGGAACAAAAGCTGACATGGGTGCGACCCAAGGTAATTAAGTAGTACTAGCTAGCTACGTCCGTGCATCTCTTTAATTATAGTTTCAATACCATTATCATGCTTGATTAATTATTACCTGATTGAATTTTATTCTCGTAAAGTGCATGAGGCAGGAGCAGGGGAATAGTTTATGCGCATACTACGTTTACGAGAACATTCGCATGATCACGTCTGAAAGGAGCAGAAACGAAAGAAATCTTTGGGTACGTTTGCCAGAACACTATCCATAATTTTTTTATCATGATCTAGCTAATATATATACACACAACTAATATATTCATCTTGATCTCCTTCTTATAGTTGACGGAGATGCGGGGCCAGCTCCTACCAACGGCTCTCGTACGAGCAATTCAAGAGGAAATAGCTGGATTTCTGCTCGACCAGGTCATAGATCCCAAAGGAGAATACCATTACAAGATCAAGCAGTAATGCCTGCATATGTAATGATCCGCAAATTGTAGGAGAAATTGTATATACCAAATTGTATATATATATGTATGTGAATGATCGTCGTCCGGGAAATTCGATGATATATATATATATATATATATATATATATATATATATATATATATATATATATATATATATATACGGTTCTACGAGGAATTCTATTTATATATATATGCACAACGTGTACAGTATGTAGTAGCGTAATATATGCTTGAAATGAAAAATAATTAAATGGAAAACACAAAATTAAAAGGAAAAATAAACCATAATTAATTCATAAACCCCTAAAGGATTAAAAGGAAAAATAAACCAAAATTAAAAGAATTAAATACTTTTAGTCCCGGTTGGTGTTACCAACCGGGACTAAAGGTCACCCAGCCCATGGCGCCGGCAGGTGCCACGTGGTGGGCCTTTAGTGCCGGGCCGTGTTAAGCCAGGACTAAAGGGGGGGGGGCTTTAGTCCCCACCCTTTAGTGCCGGTTGGAGAACCGACACTAAAGGCCCTTACGAACCAGCACAAAAGGTCTGTTTTCTACTAGTGTGTACTGATATGCATATGTGCGTTTCCAACGCAAAATCATTTGAATTCCCCACTTTTCCACAATAGATTTTTTTGATTTTATTATTAATAAAAATTAAAAATCATGTCATCTGTCTGACAATTCTTTTTTCCAAAGGACAATTTATTTTCATGTAATATAAATGGGTTCAATATTGCATCTTTTCTTTTGGACTAACAATATTGAATCTTGCCATACAGAATTAATGAAGTGCATGGATTCACAATTTATCACCAAGGGAAAATGAGTGCCCACATGTACACCTGATATAACAATTTGCATGAATATTTTAGGTAAATGTGATCTTAAAACCGACATGATCTTAAATATAACAGTAAACATGTGCTCGACATTTTTAGATAATAACACAAAACTCCATCATAATTTGTGGGGGCAAAGGAGAACAAATGAAGCATCCACCAAATTTTCCATTTGCAAAACAATAGCCACCAATACACATGCAACCTTCATAAATATGGAACATTTGTTACATTTATGATAAACCCAAAGTTCATGAGGTGTTACACAACAAGAATATCACATACATAGTTGTACCACAATTGATGGTTTGGAAAAGGGTATGCATGCAAACCGTAAAATTACAAATGGGTGGAGCCGTTTAAATTTATCCTCTTTACCTATAGAAAATTAGAAAATATAAATTATTACACTAATCAAAATAGTGTCGCAAATGTCCCTATGTTTAAATACGGACACTAGCCCGTGCAGGTGCACGGGTTTGATGACTAGTAGAATAAACCAGCAATTAATGGTCCGACCATGCTTGCTCCATGATATGTGCCCAACTTTATTTCTTATAAGTGCACTTCTTTCTTTTTTATATAAAATAGGAAGTTATATACATAATTAAATACTTATGTATATCATCATCTTGGGTATAAAAGGTATGGTTACCTTTTGTCCCCATGGGAAAATACTCATGTACGGATATGGTTACATAGCAGAGTATATATGTAGCCATATTTTATGTAGCCGGGTATATACGTATCCGCGTATGTACATTATTTTATTAGTAGCTATCGGATATCAGTATTAGATAGTTAGAAAATAAATTATTGGGTATATACCTAACCACATATGTACATAATGTCATCAGTACGTATTCAATACCTACATTAGATATTACATATATGTTAGCAGGTATTATATACGTGTCTTAGATATTTAGGAAACAAAAATACGCGCATTAGATAACCATAGGAGTTCAAATAAAAATCAAACATTAATACTATTTATTGTATGACAAGTCTATCATGCCCAATAGTTAGGAAACAAAAATAAATCGTAAGTATGGAAAGTCTTGCATGAAGAATAGTTAGGAAACTAATCAAATATACCACGGTTTCCAAAACAGTCAAGGTGCCCAGGCACCTATGTGTCCCATATAATTTACCTATATATAACGACCGTTTGGGGCACCTAGATGCCCAGACTCCTTACCTAGATGCCGTTGGATCATACTTGATCTCGTAGTTAAGATGGGTATAGATTTTGCATGCATACATGCATTATTACTTTCCTATTTATTTGTATGGTGTTACTACTATGGAAAGTAATAAAGTTTGCCTAATTGATACGTGTCATTATTTGTCCCTTCATGATAGGAAATTGCAATTAATTATTGCCATGTATGACAGGTGCATAATAATTAATTAGAAAAATACCACACAACATTTTTAGCACATATACCAACACATACATATTTTCATTGGGTATAACACCAGCACGTATGTATTTTCATTGGGTATAACACCAACACACACATATTTTCATTAGGTATAATACCCATTAACTGGTATCACGGTCTAAAAATGTACACGTGGATATCTCGCGTACATGTACAGCTTATAAAATGTGTGACATTGATGGGTATATACAAAAAAAATCACATCAAGGTATGTATATTTATGTTTATATTTTTGTTGGGTATAACATCAACACATATATATTCATTTGTATATTCGCATCGAGGTATGTACATTCATGTGTATATTTATGTGTATGTTCACATCAAGGTATGTATATTTGTGAGTATATTTTCATTGGGTATAACATCGACACATACTTATTAAAATGTATGATATTTTTGTGTATAATTTCATTGGATAAAACATTAAAGCATACAAATCTGCGTTAGGTATAATACTCACTAGACGGTATCACGTTCTAATAACATCGTACCTAAGTATAAGTTTTTAGACTATTTTTGTTATGGAAAACAATCATTAACTATTTAGAATACTAGTACATGCAAACAAAACATGGAAAGTTATTATTTATATGAATATGACTTGCCATAACGGGCCTAGGTGCCCCATATATATATATGTATATATATATATATATATATATATATATATATATATATATATATATATATATATATATATGCATCATTAAGATGTTTAAATGTGTGTCTTACTTAAGGAACCACGATTTTACAAAGTTGATTGCTTAGATCATTAATTTGAGAGCAAATCATCTCGGGGATGGGATAGAATCCATTAGAATGGATAATGCTATGGAATTTAGTTCGTGAGCATTTGATGATTACTGCCTAGATTGAGGTATAGTTGTGGAGCATATTGGTACTTTATATAT
Organism: Elymus sibiricus; assembly: GCA_039707655.1. Classification (NCBI taxonomy): domain Eukaryota; kingdom Viridiplantae; phylum Streptophyta; class Magnoliopsida; order Poales; family Poaceae; genus Elymus; species Elymus sibiricus. Next base: position 38,434,246 of record CM077665.1, on the reverse strand, counting down.
ACACTAGTAGAAAACAGGGCATCAGTCCCGGTTCCAGAGGGCCTTTAGTCCCGGTTCTGGAACCGGAACTAAACAATCGGGACAAAAGGCCCCAACTTTTAGTCCCAGTTGGGTTACGAACCGGCACTAAAGGAGCTCCACGTGGCCGCTGTGGGCGCCCAGGCAGGAGGACCTCTAGTCCCGGTTGGTAACACCAACCGGGACTAGAAGGCAGCCACGCGTCAGCACCTGCCAGGCGCTGGGTTTTTTTTTTGAAAGGAGGGGTTTAGGGTTTTTGGAGGGTTTAGGGGCTTCACATTGTGTTTCCCCTTTCCTTTTTGTGTTTACCATTCAATTCTTTTACATTTAGGGTTTTCATTTTCATTTTATGTTTTTCATTCAACTCGACGCTACCTACTACATATAGCAATGAAGGAACCATTACACAACATCGTCATGATCAATATATAGAGAGAAGTGACCTCTCTTTCTCCATGCTTGGTCGAACAACAATTTTTTGTCTATCTATTCGACGCTACTACATATAGTACACGTTCATGCATATATACAATATAACATCTCTTACGATCCCTAATATCTAATTACCAAAATCGCATTGGAAATCCCGATGGTATTCTCCGTCTGTAGGTATGACATGCTCAACAAAGAATCCCGCCAATTCGTCTTGAATTGCTCGTATGCGATCAGTTGGTAGGAGTTCGTCCGGCTTCCGCCGGATCTAATTTAAAGAAGGGGGTCAATATATATATATATATATATATGAATGAAACTCAACACAATTGATGGTTATATATACATGAATGAAACTCAACACAATTGATGGTAATAAAATAAAAATGTGAATATTATTTACGTACTTCAAATTTTTCTGAAGATGTGCCCCGCTTAGAGGTCGAGTGGCGAATGAACTCGCAAACGTAATATCCACATAAATTATTCCCGGGTGCCTGCCACAAGCACTTTACGAGAATAAAGTTCAATCAAGCATGATAATGGTATTGAAACCGGAATCAATGAGAGATGCGCGGAACTAGCTAGTAGTACTTACTTTGGGGTGTGAAAATCTCAGCTCCTTTTTCCATTCACCCCTAACCTGGTTGGGGAACTTTTTCCAAACCCTGCCCGTCAAAGAAAATGATTACTTGATATCAGGAAATGGACGAAAATTTCTGATATGGTGCGGTAATGATTGAACTTACTTCTGGAGCATTTGACTCATGTCCGCCCACTCCATAGGCTCTTTACGTCTCGAGTCCATGAAAATTACTCGTCTCTCGTCAAGCTGAATGGCTAGCAGAATAAAGTGGAACCTGCGCACGCATAACTCATCAATTACACTTAACCTCGAGTAAGCGAAACAGAATGTGCACAAGACAGTAACACTCACTGGAAGTTGTAAGGAAATAGTATTTCCCTTCTATTTTGTTGTCCAAGTAATGCCTTTAGCAAGTTTTTCTCTGTATCATCGGGGTTTTTTTATACCATATATTCATTTACGGTATTTGGGTTAATGAACCCAAAGTCATAGATTTGTCGTTTTTTGCATTCGAGGATCTTCAATCTGCATAGTATAGTGTGAGGATAATTATACATGCAATGAACAAGCTGAGCTAGAGACTTAATTACAGAAAAAAATACTTACAGACAATAGCAACCGACTATAGTTTTGTCGAGGGCGTCTTGATTGTATAACTGAAAAAATTCTTCAAATTCAATGTACAACGCCTGGACTCCATTGAAGTAGTGCTCATCTTTAATTCCTACAAAGATACTGTCGGTCCCGTCCTTGCAGGCTTTCACATACCATTCATGCAATTTTCCCATCATCGTTGGTAGAAGCAGGAGCTGCTCACGTCTGACGAGAGGCTTCCCGTGCTCGTATCTTAAGGCTGCTACTACCTCAGCCTTTTCGAAATGTACCTCATCACCTAAGTAATCACCAAGAGTGTAACCAGGATGAGCGGCGGCTACCCCCACTGGATCATTAGCAATATTGGCAAACACCTTGAGCGGGGGGCATGATTGTTTTTCCTGTTCGCCGAGCTGGGGAATTGTTTTCCCACTTCTTGCAGCACTGCTACTTCCCGACCGGGTCACTTCATTAAATGTCTTTACAATACAGCGGTCATAGTGTGATAGCGGCTGAGGCGATGGTTGTCACTTAAGGGCATCCAGACAGCGCTTCGCTTTTACCGGATCTATTTTCTCCTTTGGATCTGGATGTTTCGGTGCAAGCTGGTGTTTCACATCGGCAGCCACGATCTTGTTGGTTTCCTCCTCAATCATGTCATATGGTAACTTGGCAGGAGCCTTCTTGACGCTTGGACCTACTCTGGATTTCTTTGTAGTTGTACTGCTAGCTGTCGGAGCGGCGGCGGTTCTCTTCCGCCGTTCCTGACGCGGCGGAGGAGGCAGAGTCCACCGACGCGGCGGAGACATCTGAGGCGGCAGAGGATTCTGCTGAGGGGCCTCCTCCGGCGGAGTCCGCTGACGCGGCGGAAACAACTGAGGCAGCGGAGATAGAGCTGGACTGTGAGGAGTCTGCTGAGGGGCCTCCTTCGGCTGAGTTTGCTGACGCGGCGTCCATTGTGGAAGCACGATGTTTTCCTTTCTCCATAGAATGGTAGTCTTTACGGCATTTACCAGACGAGTCTCCCCTTCACCTGTAGGGTACTCAAGGTCCAGCCCCTCGAATCCGTTGGTAACTTCATCCACCCCGACAACAGCAAAGCCATCTGGAATCGGATTGCAATGGAAAGTTCCATCAGGTCTAGGAAGTAAGACATAGCTGACTGCCACCTTCAAGGTTAGGTTCATGCATTTAACCATTAGCTCACAATGTTCCCTCTCCGTGATATCATCCACGGGGTAGCGAGGAGTCGTGATATCAGACCGAACGAGCTCCGTGGAAGCCACACTGCTTTTCCACTGAGATGGTGGGGTAGCTTCGTGGGCAGTATCGAATGAAGGATCTTCGTGCTGCTGAGATGGTGGGCCGATAGCTCGCGGACTAGTAAGTGTCTCTAGTTTCTTCTCCTGCAACGCTAATCTTTCTTCTAGCTTCTGCAGCCGGCCTGCTTCCTCTTTCTTCTTTCTCCGTTGGCTTCTATAACCAGTGTTGTCGGGAAACCAATGCACCCGCAGAACGGAGCCTGATGTGCCTCGTGTTCATCCAGGGTGTTCAGGATTCCCAAGGGCGCGTGACACCTCGTCCTTCTCTCTGTCGGGATGAAACCTCCCTTCCTGCACGACCTTGATTTCTTCCCGAATATGTTCCAGGGGTGTTTGAAGTTGAGCTTTCGTGTAAACACACTTCCCTGTTTCTGGGTGCAAAGTTTCCCCATCCCCGACGAACCAAGTCCTTGCCCGTTCAGGTCAGTTCCATGTCTCTGGTTCGATATCTTTAGCAAGCAGGTCGTTCTCAGCTTTGTCCCACGTAGGCCGGGCCACCTTGTAGCCACCTGACCCCGTAACATGGTGATACTTCTTCTTTGCAGCATTTAGCTTATTTATCTTCGACCTTTTCTTAGCTTTCTCCGATTTCTTGTATGCCCCAAATGCGGGCCAGTGATCTTTTATCTTCGCATATTGAGCAGCAGCGAAATCTGGAGTCTTGTCTTTCTCGACAAACTGTGCGTTCAAAATTTTCTTCCAGTTCTTGAATTGTTCTGCCAACTTCTTAAGAGCCCACACCTTGACTTTTTGTTGTATGACTGGGTTATTTGGATCCTCCTCTGGCGGTAGGCTAAAATTTGTCATGAGCGAGTTCCAAAGCTCATCTATGCATCTATCGTCGACATAAGAATCTCCATTTTCCTTCATCTTATTCCATTCTTGGATGCTGATCGGGACGCTGTCCCTAACAACAACTCCTCACTGATATATAAATCGTTCCTGGGTCCGCTTGGGAAGAGTCGATTTGCCATCTGGTCCGACTTCTTCGATCGTGAACCTTTCATTCTCGTCCAACCTTTTCTTCGTGCCTCGTCTCCTTATAGAAGATTGGCTCGATCCGGAGGGCTAAAAGAAGAAAGAAGCATTAATATATGTACATACAAAACAAATGCATCTAGTTAGCAGAGGCTTAATTAATATATATACCTCGCCGGACTTTGCAACAGTTAAGGCTCCAACACCGCCGGAGCCGTCATCTTGTCCCTCCATTCGATCACCGGAGCCGTCATCCTCTCTTCTCTCACCATCGAAGTCGTTGAGATACGACAAGGTGATATCATCACCTCCGTCGCGGATCATATCCCCCAAAATCTCTTCTTGTTCTATGTCTCTGTCATGTGGATCCATAGTTTCTGCAAATATTACAACATGGCAATATACAACCATGAGAGATAAGCTATTTTTCAGACTTAATGAAATCTGGGAATGCAAAACAGTAACATTATGATGACAACTTGAGAGCAAGATTGGGGCCTCCTCCGGCGATCGTCGAGTCGTCCTCCCCCCTCATGTCAAAGTTATACTGAAGTTATCGGGGTTATGTTTTAACGACCCCCCCTCATGTTGAAGTTATACTTTGCAGACAGCGCGCATCTCTCATGCCTGTCCGACATGCAAATCATGTTTTCATATGCCTCAAAATCAAATAGAAATCTCCTCTCACAACTCTCCGCGGTGCCCAACAATCTGAAATCATTCACTAATATTAATGTTGGACTCGACTAAATATGCACTCCAAACTGCAATCAACTATATAAGACCGCGGTGATCAAACACATACATGTTACAAAAATTTCCATGTTCACAAAAATATACAAGGACGAGGGAAATTGAACGACGGCGGCTCACAAACAGGGGCGGCGTTTCACCGAAGTTACACCAAAGTTATCGGGGTTATGTTTATACAACAAATGGACACCTTTTGTCGAACAACGGAGTGACGATCAGGGACCAACAGCTCCAACGTCGACGATCACTCCACGGAGATGCAACACCACAAATCCTGTAATTCCACCAAGTGAAAAAAAATTAGGTCACCACAATTTTGTTCTTCAATTTGTTTTAGCAAGATCATCATGATGAAGTAACCACTCATCATACTCTAAAATAATTGGAGGCTTCAAATTCAATAAGTTCGTTTCATAATTGATCACCTGAAGGTATTAGTTATCAGTGAAGACACCCGCTAAGTGAAGGCCCATAATTCAGACAAACTATACTATAGCCGCTATCCATAGTCGGTACATATAGACGATATCTACATATATAGGGGCATCACAATCATGTGCTTTGATGAATTCTCTGTGGGTGCCATCTCCACCATGGAATGTGGCCATTATTTCTGCAATGACTGTGAGTTTCCCCCCTTCACAGTGTGGATCTTGTTATCTTCACAGCTTAACCTATTAAGAACTCTTTTGCTAGCATTCTGCAATTTATTAAGTAACATGTTGTGCATAATCAATCCTAAAAATGTACAAAAAAGAGTTGTGTGTAACCGTCCAGGTGCACATTTTATAAATCCTACATAGTTCCACACAAATTTCTAAGATAGGATAAACTGTATTTTGCAACCCCTCATCCATTTGAAAGTGCACATTACACCTAATACCAGACATACCTAACCTCATCAAGTATCAAAACAGGGTAGAATACCTCCCGGGCAATTCCTAAGAAAATTGAAATACACGATATCTATTGAGACACTATATAGTTTGTCCATATAGATGATATCTATATCATCAAAATCTACATAGAGAATTCATCAAAGCATAGAAATAATGTAAACCTCAGCGGGGTGATGCCCCTCTCTCGGACCTTGATGGTGGCGACAGTGGACCTTGGCAGCAGTATTACGACGGTGACCTAGAGTTGTTTCCTCGACGGCGGCGCCACAAAGAAGATCTGCGACGGCGGCGCGCGAATGGTTTCCTTGCAGCCACCAAGAAGATCTACGACGGCGGCGCGTGAGGACGTCGGAGACGCGCGCGGACGTCGAGGGCACGGACGTCGAGGGCGCAGACGTCAAGGGCACGAAGGGCGCGGGCGCTGCGGGTCGCCGGCGAAAATGGGCAGCCTGATGGCGTCGCGATGGAGAGGGCGCCGGCGGCTCTGCTCCTCTGTTTCTTGGCGAAAATGGTGGTCGATTGGGAAGGGGAGAAGGCAGCAGTCATATATGCCAGGGACCTTTAGTCCCGGTTGGTGGCTCCAACCGGGACTAAATACCCTTTAGTCCCGGTTGGTGGCTCCAACCGGGGCTAAAGGTTGGTTTTGCGCGCGAACTTTCGCCCACAGCCGAAAAGCCTTTAGTCCCGGTTAGAGCCACCATCCGGGACTAAAGGATATTTAGTCCCGGTTGGTGGCTCCAACTGGGACTAAAGGGTTGGGTGCGCGCGCGAAGCTGACGCGGGTGGGAGTTTAGTCCCACCTCGCTAGTTAAGGAGCACAACGACCAGCTTATACGCCCCTCTCTGAGGGAGGCAGCACGAGCCTCTCTCAAACCGAACACGTGCCTACTATGTTGCTATTACTCTGGCCTTGTTGGGCCCACTAGCAGATGATCTACGGGCCTGCATCCTGGCCTGCTGGGCTTCTAGTCGTATGCAGGCCATGCAGCACTGCCCAGTAGGCGGGCATTTTTTTATTTCTTTCCTTTTTTTGATATGCACATTTTTTCTGTTTTCATTTTGGATTTTGAAAAGAGTTTGAATATGAATAACTTCTGCACACTTTTATATAGTTTCCTGTTATTGTTTGCTTGATTTGGACAGCTACAACTGAAAATTTTAGTTGCATAAATTTTATATAGTTTTAAGTTAATATTATTTTGATCATAACTAGAGTTTTATAAAAGCTTTTTAGTTGATTCTTTTTGCTATTGAAGAATATTATAGTTTTGATTTAGTTGATCATAACTAAAATTGTAGCATGTCACAAATATCATATTTGATGATCTTGCCAAGTCTCATGGCTTGGAGAACAAGATAACATCATCAAATTCCCTCGAAACCATCTCTGTCCATTTTCTAATTTGAGCAACTTAACATTGCTAAACATGTCCAAATGAGCTCAAACTTGGTACACCTGCTAAAATGGTCTAAATATTTGCATTGATTAACTCCTCTGTAGAATTAAAATACTAAAAGGATAGGAATAATTGAATTTTCATAACTTAATAAATAATTATTTCTAAAATCATGTTTCAAATGCCAAAGTGCCCTAGCTAGCTCTTACAAAGATTCCCTCCAGTTTGTCCGAAGTGGCACTTTCCGGCTATAAGTCCGGAAACTCACACTAGAGAGAAAGTGATGGCGGTGAAGCCGGTCACATCCCAGAGTGGGATCTTTTGGGGTATAAAACTATTTCGACGCGTGTGTCCCTTGCTTATTTCGCCGTAACCATGGATAATCTTCATCATTTAACATGATGCTTGGGCCAGTCTTCACTCTGAAGGGAGGAATTTCATGAAACTTTTCATAATCTTCTGACATGTCTGTCTTGTCCTCCACTCCCACAATGTTTCTTTTCCCTGAAAGAATTATGTGGCGCTTTGGGTCATCGTATGATGTATTCGCTTCCTTATATTTTCTTTTTTTGGTTTGGTAGACATGTCCTTCACATAGAAAACCTGCGCCACATCATTGGCTAGGACGAATGGTTCGTCTGTGTAACCATAATATGTGTCCTTTGCGCCGTAACCATAATATGGTTTGGTAGACATGTCCTTCACATAGAAAACCGGCGCCACACCATAGTCAAGTTCCCATATCTCCTCTATGTAACCATTATATGTGTCCTTTGCCCTATTGGTGTTTGCTGCATCAAAGCGGACACCACTGTTTTGGTTGGTTCTCTTTTTATCTTTGACGATCGTGTAAAATGTATTCCCATTTATCTCGTACCCTTGGAAAGTCAACACAGTCAAAGATGGTGTCCTGGCCAAGAAGTACAGCTCATCTCCAATAGTGGTGTTACCCATGAGATGTAATTGCAACCAACCGCCGAAACTCCCCATGTGTTCACGTGTAATCCAGTCGTCAGACTGCTCCGGGTGTTTGTAGCGTAGAATATTCTTGTGTTCATTGATACATGGGTCCACCAAGGTAGAATTTTATATAACTATGTAGTGTGCTTGCGCCCAAGAATGCCCGTCCCTACATATTATTGACTTCGGTCCTAGCGTGCCTTTTCCCCCCAGTCTCCCCTCGTGCCGCGATTCAGGAACACCAATCGACTTAAGGTCAGGAATAAAGTCAACACAAAACTCAATAACCTCCTCTGTTTCATGGCCATATGCTTCCTTCTGGCCTAGCACAGTTACGGACATATTTCTTTAAGACTCCCATGAACCTCTCAAAGGGGAACATATTATGTAGAAATACAGGACCCAGAATGGCAATCTCGTCGACTAGGTGGACTAGGACTTGCGTCATAATATTGAAGAAGGATGGTGGGAACACCAACTCGAAACTGACAAGACATTGGACCAAATCATTCTGTAACCATGGTAGGTTTTCTGGATCGATTACCTTCTGAGAAATTGCATTGAGGAATGCACATAGCTTCACAATGGCTAATCAAACATTTTCTGGTAGAAGCCCCCTCAATGCAACCGGAAGCAGTTGCGTCATAATCACGTGGCAGTCATGAGACTTTAGGTTCTGAAATTTTTTCTCTGCCATATTTATTATTCCCTTTATATTCGACGAGAAGCCAAACGGGACCTTGATATCGAGCAGGCTTTCAAAAAAGATTTCCTTCTCTTCTTTGGTAAGAGCGTAGCTGGCAGGACCTTGATACTGCTTTGGATGCATGCCGTCTTTTTCGTGCATACGTTGCTGGTCCTCCCGTGCCTCCGATGTATCTTTTGTCTTCCCATACACGCCCAAGAAGCCTAGCAGGTTCACGCAAAGGTTCTTCGTCACGTGCATCACGTCGATTGCAGAGTGGACCTCTAGGACTTTTTAATATTCTAGCTCCCAAAATATAGATTTCTTCTTCCACATGGGGGCGAGTCCGTCATCGTCATTCGGAAAAGATTGTCCGCCAAGACCCTTTCCAAAGATTATTTGTAAATCCTTGACCATATCAAGTATATCATCACCAGTACGGCGTACATGATTCTTTCGGTGATCTGCCTCACCTTTGAAATGCTTGCCTTTCTTTCTTAAGGCATGATTGGTCGGAAGAAATCGACGATGTCCCACGTACACATTCTTCTTGCATTTTTCCAAATATATACTTTCAGTCTCATCTAAACAGTGCATGCATGCGTGGTATCCCTTGTTTGTCTGTCCTGAATGGTTACTAAGAGCAAGCCAATCATTGATGGTTACAAACAGCAACGCTCGTAGGTCAAATTCCTCCTATTTTGCTCATCCCACACACGTACACCTTTTTTATTCCATAGCTGTAAAAGTTCATCAACTAATGGCCTTAGGTACACATCAATGTCGTTGCCGGGTTGCTTAGGGCCTTGGATGAGCACTGGCATCATAATGAACTTCCGCTTCATGCACAACCAAGGAGGAAGGTTATAGATACATAGAGTCACTGGCCAGGTGCTATGATTTATTCTCTGCTCCCCAAAAGGATTAATGCCATCTGCACTTAAACCAAACCATAAGTTCCTTGCATCACCTGCAAAGTACGGCCACTTTCTCTTGTTTTTCTCCATTGCGACCCATCAGTGGGCACTCTCAACTTCCCGTCTTTCTTACAGTCTTCTTTGTGCCATCGCAACAACTTGGAATGCTCTTTGTTTCTGAACAGACATTTCAACCGTGGTATTATAGGAGCATACCACATCACCTTGGCAGGAACCTGCTTCCTTGGGCGCTCGCCCTCAACATCACCAGGGTTCATCTCGTCTGATCTTATATTGCAATGCACTGCATACTGAGCATGCATTCAAATTCTCTTACTCCTCACCGCGGTAGAGGATGCAGTCATTAGGGCATGCATGTATCTTCTCCACCTCTAATCTTAGAGGGCAGAGAACCTTCTTTGCTTCGTACGTACTGTCAGGCAATTCGTTATGCTTTGGAAGCTTCTTCTTCATTATTTTCAATATCTTTTCAAATCCCTTGTTAGATAAACCATTCTCTGCCTTCCATTGCAGCAATTCCAGTGTGGTACCGAGCTTTGTGTTGCCTGATACATCCATTTTGCATCTTGATTTCCTACTGTTATTTATTATGTTTTGTTGAATAATAATGCTTCAGGGAGTGATTCTAATGCCTTTTCTCTCATAATATGCATGGTTTACACAAAGAGGGAGAATACCGGCAGCTGGAATTCTGGACATGAAAAAGCACATCAGAGATACCTATTCTGCACATCTCCAATGGAGCTGAAACTTTACGGGGATTATTTTTGTAATTAATAAAAATACTAGAGCAAAGAACTACCGCAGGGGGCCACCTTGGTGGGCACAAGACACCAGGGCTCGCCAGGTCCCCCCCGGCACACCCTCGTGGGTTGTGCCCTCCTCGGCCCACCTTTGGTGCCCATCTTCGGGTATAGAAGGTATTTTGACCTAGAGAAAAATAGGAGAGGACTTTCGGGACGGAACGCTGCTGTCTCGAGGCGAAACTTGGGCAGGAGCACTTTTGCCCTCCGGCGGAGCGATTCCGCCGGGGGAACTTTTCTCTCGGAGGGGGAAATCGAAGCCATCGTCATCACCAACACCCCTCTCATCGTTGGGAGGCCAATCTTCATCAACATCTTCAACAACACCATCTCCTCTCAAACCCTAGTTCATCTCTTGTGTTCAATCTTTGTACAGGAACCTCAGATTAGTACATGTGGGTGACTAGTAGTGTTGATTACATCTTGTAGTTGATTACTATATGGTTTATTTGGTGGAAGATTATATGTTCAGATCCATTATGCTATTCAATACCCCTCTGATCTTGAGCATGATTATTATTTGTGAATTGTTAACTTTGTTCTTGAGGTCACGGGAGAAGTCATGTCGCAAGTAATCATGTGAATTTGATATGTGTTCAATATTTTGATGATATGTATGTTGTGATTCCCTTAGTGGTGTCATGTGAACGTGGACTACATGAAACTTCACCATCCTTGGGCCTAAAGGAATGCATTGTGGAGTAGTTATTAGATGATGGGTTGCTAGAGCGACAGAAGCTTAAACCCTAGTTTATGCACTACTTCGTAAAGGGTTGATTTGGATCCAAACGTTTAATGCTATGGTTACATTTTATCTTAATACTTTTCTCGTAGTTGCAGATGCTTGCGAGGGGGTTAATCATAAGTGGGAGGTTGTTCAAGTAAGAACAGCACCCAAGCACCAGTTCACACACATATCAAATTATCAAAGTAGCGAACACGAATCAAACTAACATGATAAAAGTTACTAGACAAAATTCCCGTGTACCCTCAAGAACACTTTGCCTATTACTAGAGACTGTTCTAGCCTGTCCTTTGCCACAAAAGGATTGGGCTACCTTGATGCACCTTATTTACCATTACCGTTACTTTCTCGTTACCAATTATCTTGCTATGAAACTATCTGTTATCTACAATTTCACTGCTTGCAGAAATTACCTGGCTGAAAACCGCTTATCATTTCCTTCTGCTCCTCGTTGGGTTCGACACACTTACTTAGCAAAAGGACTATGATTGATCCCCTATACTTGTGGGTCATCAAGACTCTTTTCTGGCGCCGTTGCTGGGGAGTGAAGCGCTCTTGCTAAGTGGAAATCGGTAAAGAAAAACTTATACTACGTGCTGAAATTTATCGTTACTTGTTACTATGGAAAACAATCCTTTGAGGGGTTTGTTCGGGGAATCTTAACCTCGACTGGAACCACAATTAGTTGATCCTCAACCTACTGCACCTACTGAAAATAGTTATGAAATTCCTTCGGGTATGGTAGAACAACTGCTTGCTAAACCTGATGGAGGAGATGGAACTGAACATCCTGATATGCACCTCTTATATGTGAACGAAATTTGTGGATTATTTAAGCTTGCAGGTCTACCCGGAGATGAAGCTAAGAAGAAGGTTTTCCCTTTATCTTTGAAGGGAAAAGCATTGACATTGTATAGGCTATGTGATGATCTTGGATCATGGAACTCGAATCGATTGCAATTGGAGTTCCATCAAAAGTTTTATCCCATGCATCTAGTTCATCGTGATCGGAATAATAAATATAATTTTTGGCCTCGTGAAAGAGAAAACATTTCTCCAGCTTGGGGGAGGCTTAAGTCAATGTTATATTCATGCCCCAATAATTATATCCCAAGAGAAGTTATTATTCAGAATTTTTATGCTCAGCTTTCTCATAATGATCAATCCATGCTCGATACTTCTTGTACTGGTTCAAGAAGACTATTGAATTCAGGTGGGATCTCTTAGAAAGAATTAAACGCAACTCTAAAGATTGGGAACTCAACGAAGGTAATGAGTCAGGTATAAAGCTTGAGTTTGATTGTGTTAAATCTTTTATGAATACTGATGCTTTCACAAGTTTAGCACTAAATATGGACTTGACTATGAGATAGTAGCCTCTTTCTGTGAAACTTTTGCTACTCACATTGATCTCTCTAAGGAGAAGTGGTTTAAATATCACCCCCCTATTAAATAAGAAATTAAAGAATCGATAAAATCTAAAGATGAAACCATCATTTACAATGTTGATCCAGTTGTGCCTACCGCTTACATTGAAAACCACCTTTCCCTGTTAGGATAAAGGAACATGCTAAGGGATCAACTGTGGTTCGCAAGAGTATTATTAGAGCACATAAACCCCCTGAGCAAATGAAAGTAGAACCTAGTGTTGCTATGGTTAAAGAACTCTTGGTAGAAAATATTGATGGGAACGCTATGTACTTCTTTGATGAAACTGCTAGAATTGCTAAACCCGATGAAAAAGATAAACATAGACCCATAGAGGGCATGCCTGTTGTCGTAGTCAAAACAGGAGATCATTCCTATCATGGTTTATGTGACTTGGGTGCTAGTGTGAGTGCCATCCCTTTTACTTTATACCAAGAAATTATGAATGAAATAGCACATGCTGAAATAGAAGACATTGATGTTACTATTAAACTTGCCAATAGAGACACCATCACACCACTTGGGATTGTTAGAGATGTTGATGTCTTGTGTGGGAAAGTGAAATACCCAGATCATTTTCTAGTTCTTGGATCCCCACAAGATGACTTTTGTCCCATTATCTTTGGTAGACCTTTCTTGAGCACAGTTAATGCTAAGATAGATTGTGAAAAACAAACTGTCGGTGTTAGTTTTGGTGGTGTGTCTCATGAGTTTAACTTTTCCAAGTTTAGTAGAAAACCCCGTGATAGACCATTATCTAATAAGGATGAAATAATTGGTATTGCTTCCATTGACGTGCCTCCTACCGATCCATTAGAACAATATATGCTTGACCATGAAATTGATATGCACTTGCGTGAAAGAAATGAAATAGATAAAAATTTCTTTGAACAACAACCACTCCTGAAACATAATTTGCCTATCAAAACTCTTGGAGGTCCACCTCCACCGAAAGGTGATCCTGTGTTTGAATTAAAGCAATTGCCTGATACTTTGAACTATGCTTATCTTGATGAGAAAAAGATATATCCTGTTATTATTAGTGCTAACCTTTCAGAACATGAAGAAGAAAGATTATTAAAAGTTCTAAGGAAGCATGGGGCTGCTATTGGATATACTCTTGATGATCTTAAGGGTATTAGTCCCACTCTATGTCAGCACAAGATTATTATGGAACCTGATGCTAAACCAGTTGTTGATCACCAACGGCGATTGAATCCTAAGATGAAAGAAGTGGTAAGAACTGAAATATTAAAGCTTCTGGAAGCAAGTATAATCTATCCCATTGCTGATAGTTGATGGGTAAGTTCAGTTCATTGTGTCCCTAAGAAGGGGGGTAGGTATTACCGTTGTAACTAATGATAAGAATGAACTCATTCCATAAATAATTGTCACTGGCTAGAGAATGGTAATTGACTTTAGAAAATTAAATAAAGCTACTAGAAAGGATCATTACCCTCTACCTTTCATTGATCAAATGCTAGAAAGATTATCTAAGCACACACACTTTCATTTTCTGGACGGATATTCTGGTTTCTCTCAAATACCTGTGTCACAATCTGATCAAGAGAAAACCACCTTTACTTGCCCTTTTGGAACCTATGCTTATAGACGTATGCCTTTTGGTTTATGCAATGCACCTGCTACCTTTCAAACATGTATGACTGCTATATTCTCTGACTTTTGTGAAAAGATATTGGAGGTTTTCATGGATGATTTTTCCGTTTATGGGACTTCTTTTGATGATTGCTTAAGCAACCTTGATCGAGTTTTGCAGAGATGTGAACAGACTAATCTTGTATTGAATTGGGAGAAGTGCCAGTTTATGGTTAATGAAGGTATTGTCTTGGGGCATAAAATATCTGAACGAGGTATTGAGGTGGTTAAAGCTAAAGTTGATGTAATTGAGAAAATGTTGTGTCCTAAAGATATTAAAGGTATTCGAAGTTTCCTTGGTCATGCTGGTTTCTATAGGAGGTTCATTAAAGACTTCTCTAAAATTTCTAGGCCTCTTACTAATCTTTTGCAAAAGGATATTCCATTTTATTTTTGATGATGATTGTGTGGAAGCCTTTAAAACAATCATGAAAGCCTTAACCTCTGCACCTATCGTTCAACCACCTGATTGGAACTTGCCTTTTGAAATTATGTGTGATGCTAGTGATTATGCTGTTGGTGCTGTTCTAGGACAAAGAGTCGATAAGAAATTGAATGTTATCCACTATGCTAGTAAAACTCTAGACAGTGACCAACGAAATTATGCTACTACTAAAATAGAATTTTTAGCAATTGTGTTTGCTTGTGATAAATTTAGATCCTGCATTGTTGATTCCAAGGTTATCGTTCACACCTATCATGCTGCTATAAAATATCTTATGGAAAAGAAAGATGCTTAACCTAGACTCATTAGGTGGTTTCTCTTGCTTCAAGAATTTGACTTACATGTCGTTGATTGGAAGGGAGCTGAGAACCCCGTAGCTGATAACTTGTCTAGGTTAGAAAATATTCTTGATGACCCACTACCTATTGATGATAATTTTCCTGACGAACAGTTAGCTGCAATAAGTGTTTCTCAAAACACCCCTTGGTATGCTGATTATGCTAATTACATTGGCTCTAAATATATACCACCTAGTTTCACATACCAACAAAAGAAAAAATTCTTCTACAATTTAAGACACTACTTTTGGGATGACCCACATCTTTATAAAGAAGGAGTAGATGGTATTATTAGACGTTGTGTACCTGAGCATGAACAGGAACAAATCCTACGGAAATGTCATTCTGAAGCTTACGGAGGACATCATGCGGGAGATAAAACTGCTCATAAGGTATTGCAATCTGGTTTTTATTGGCCTACTCTCTTCAAGGATGCCCGTAAGTTTGTCTTGTCTTGTGATGAATGTCATAGAATTTGTAATATCGGTAAGCGTCAGGAAATGCCTATGAACTATTCACTTGTTGTTGAACCATTTGATGTTTGGGGTTTTGATTACATGGGACCTTTTCCTTCCTCTAACGGGTACACTCATATTTTGGTTGTTGTTGATTATGTCACTAAGTGGGTAGAAGCTATTCCATCTAGTAGTGCGGATCACCACACCTCCATTAAAATGCTTAAAGAGGTTATCTTCCCGAGGTTTGCACTCCCTAGGTATTTAATGACTGATGGTGCTTCACACTTTATTCATGGTGCTTTCCGTAAGATGCTTGCTAAATATGATGTTAAACATAGAATTGCATCACCCTATCATCCTCAATCTAATGGTCAAGTTGAACTTAGCAATAGGGAAATAAAATTGATATTACAAAAAATTGTCAATAGGTCTCGAAAGAATTGGTCTAAGAAACTAGATGATGCACTTTGGGCCTATAGAACAGCTTATAAAAATCCTATGGGTATGTCTCCATACAAAATGGTATATGGTAAAGCTTGTCATTTGCCTCTAGAGTTAGAACATAAAGCATTTTGGGCAATTAAAAAACTCAATTATGATTTCAAACTTGCCGGTGAGAAGAGGCTATTTGATATTAGCTCACTAGATGAATGGAGAACCCAAGCCTATGAAAATGCCAAACTATTCAAGGAAAAAGTAAAAAGATGGCATGACAAAAGAATCCAAAAGCGGGAATTCAAAATAGGAGACTATGTTCTTTTGTTCAACTCTCGTTTAAGATTTTTTGCAGGTAAGCTTCTCTCCAAATGGGAAGGACCATATATTATCGAAGAGGTTTATCGTTCTGGAGCTATCAAGATTAATAATACCGAAGGTACTAACCCGAAGGAGGTCAATGGACAAAGAATTAAGCACTATATCTCAGGTACGCCTATTAACGTTGAAAGAAATGTTATCCAAACCATGACACCGGAGGAACTCGTAAAAGAAACCTTCCGGAACACTCCAGAATTCTAAAAAAATAGGAGGTACATGATACGGTAAGTAAACGGACTCCAAAAAATCTGCAAAAATATTTTTTTTCAGTTTTGGAATATTAGAAAATTTTGGAAATGAAGAAATAAACCGGAAGGCGATCGAGGTGAGCACGATACACCAGGGCGCGCCAGCCCTGCCAGGCGCGCCCTGGTGGGTTGTGCCCACCTCGGACACCTTTCCGACTCCATTTTCCTTCCATATGCCTACTTCCCAAGAATAAAAATTCTCTATATATACCCCCGACTGTTTGGAAGACCGCATCGCAGAAAAATCCTCTGTTCTTTTTCCGTGTTGTTTTCTCGTCAGATCTAAATCTCCATGGCTCCACCAAGCTCCTCCAAGGACAAGTTCTTCGAGAAGGTCATCAACCCGTACTTGCCGGAGGTGATGAAGCACCCTCAAGCCATTCAGATGCGTGAGGGGGTGCTCCACATCCGCGATGTGCAGGGACCTAAGAGGACCGGAATCGTGGAGGCTAGGCTCGAGGCGGTGGAACAAGATATCTTCAACTGCCAAAGGATGGTGGAGCGTGGACTTAGTGCCAATCACTCCATGATCACGGAATTCACCCGCGATCAGATGGTGGATGGCCAGTCTGTGAAGGACACCATCTCCACCCTCAACGAGCAAATCAATTTTCTGCAAAGCCAAGTTCATGATCTTCAAAACCAAGTTTTGGAATATGAAGCAAGATTTAAAGGTATGAGTTTCGCAGCAAGTTGCAGGACTCAGGGGAATCTTGCGTCAACTTTTGATGGTGAACCCTTGCCCTGGAAACTGGAGGACAAGCCTACTACATCATCACCACCATCTATTTCATAACCACCACCAGGAGACTTGAGCACACGGGTATGGGCACTGCCCTTGGCTTGAGCCAAGCTTGGGGGAGGTGCCGCGCTATCGTATCACCATCACTTTTATTCACCTTTACCTTTTTAGTTTGATCTTTAGTTCCCTTTTGATTTAGTTAAATAAAAGTTTAGCATGATATATTTTCGTGTGTTAGTTTCGTGGTCTATCTATCAATGTAATTGAGTGAAAGTTTTATATAATAAATTTTAGTTCGAACTTTCGCCTCTCTACTTTCTTGTTGCAATCTAAATAAAGGAAAAAGAAATAAATGAAAATGATCATATGCTAATCTTATGGTGAGTAATGACATCACATCAGGAAAGGTATAAGTAGTATAATTTATTGGAGATTAATGATGTCTACTACGCAACTTTATTCTTGTAGACTTTGTTGGGCCTCCAAGCGCAGAGTTTTGTAGGACAGTAGCAATTTTCCCTCAAGTGCATGACCTAAGGTTTATCAATCCGTGCGAGGTTGTAGGATGAAGATGGTCTCTCTCAAACAACCCTGCAATCAAATAATAAAAAGTCTCCTGTGTCCCCAACACGCCCAATACAATGGCAAATTGTATAGGTGCATGATACGTCTGCAACGTATCAATAATTTATGAAGTATTCATGCCATATTCACCTATGTTTACAATACTTTTATATGGTTTTGATGCACTTTATATGATTTATTTAGAACTAACCCGGACTGCCGTTGTTTTCAGTAGAACTACCGTGGTGTTGTTTTTGTGCAGAAAATGAAAGTTCTCGGAATCGCCCAAAACTTTTTGACAATTTTTTTTGCAACAAATAAGGCACTAGACGCTTCGTGGGAGGGCCAGACGAGCCACGAGGTGGGCACAACCCACCAGGGCACGCCAGGCCCCCCCGGCGCGCCCTGGTGTATCGTGCCCACCTCGTGGCCCATCTTGGCGTGAAACCAACGCACAAAAATCCTATAAATATAGAAACCATTAGAAATAACCCTAGACTCTCCGCTCCGCTACCGCAACTCTCTGTATCGATGAAAAACCAATCTGGAGGCGTTCCAGTACCCTGCCGGAGAGGGGATTCCATCTCCGGTGGCCATCTTCATCATCCCGACGGAGGCCATGATGAGGAGGGAGTAGTCTACCCTCGGGGTTGAGGGTATGTACCAGTAGCTATGTGTTCAATCTATCTCTCCCTCGTGTTCTTGAGATGTCACGATCTTGATGTATCACGGGCTTTGTTATTATAGTCAGATCACATGATGTTATTCCCTCTCTATCTTGTTGTGATGAATTGAGTTTTCCCTTTGAGATCTTGTTATGTTGGATTGAATATTGGATTTGAGAACACTTGATATATGTCTTGCATGCGGATACCGATAGTGACAATGGGGTGTTCTATTGCTTCACTTGATATATGTGATGGTGTCCTGAATTAGGGGGTACTCACCACGTCGTCTCCCGACCAGTGGGTCGGGCCGAGGACCCCCATGGTGGTTCACTAACGGGCCAGTTCGGACAGTCCATGTTGCATACAAGGGAGGTTCCACAAGAATTGACGCACAAGATAAGGACTCCTCTAAACCCTAGGCCTACGGTGCATTATATAAACCGAGGCCAGGCTAGTCAATAGACAACCCTCAATCTCATATTCATTACATCTCGTGGTAGATACCTGTACTATGTACTATCCCCCATATGAATACAATCAAAAGCAGGACGTAGAGTATTATCTACTTGAGAGAGCCCGAAACTGGGTAAAATCCTGTGTCCATGTTACCATCGCTCCAAGACGCCTAGCTTAGGACCCATACTACGAGATATGCCGGATTCAGAACCGACATTCGTGCTTTCATTGAGAGCCTGCTAGGTGTCGTCATGGATCGACGAGATGAATCAGGCGAGCTGAGGCCTCCGCCAGTATGGCAGATCCGAGCTTGTTTTTGCAACGTCTGCGCACCGTGGAGCTATTGAGGAAGTAGGCACGAAGGGGCAGGCTATGGAGGGTCAACGAGAAAAATAAATCCAGATCCAACCGAGGAACCACGTCGGACCAGTGCTGCCCACGCGCAGCAACGCACATGAGCTAGGCCGCCATGAGTTCGGCTCAGCGGCGGCCACAGGGGAGATTTGATCTTTCGTGTTAATTATTTAATTAAGTTTGGAGGCTGCCTATGCTTTTCACTAATAATTTCTTTTCTTTGCACATGTCCGGTGATGCAATCAACTATATTATTTAGTTGTGGCACATCCATCTAGATTTGATTGATGTGACATGCTAGCATACCTAGCTACCTCCCACGTGAAGCTATACTAGCATTGTGGAATGATTCTTGTATTCCTGTGGCTACATGGCGTTGTCACGCAAGCACCTTCACACGACCAGTTCGGGCCGCGTCGTGCCATTGTCATCGTCCACATATTCTCACCGACGCTGGCGTTTCTTTGCCATTGTTCCCACACTCCACCGAGGCGATCTGATGCGTTCTGGGGCATCATGATTCCACAGTCATTTCTTCTGTCGTCCAAAAAATCCAGGTTATATTTTTCCTGTTAAAATTAGATTGCACAATTTATTTATATCAACATATGTTTTGCCAGTTTGTATATGTACACAGATGGCTGCCACACCGGGGCGTGCCAGGCTTGCCACCGCTACAGTCCGCAGCCTGGTCTGCTAGGCAAATTCAAACTACGTTGCATGGTTGCCATATCGTTCTATCACAGCGTCAACGACCAGGCCATATTTCTTTACTTATTCACCTTGTATAAATTAACTATGCATTTTTTTTCAATTGTTATTACTTTCGGCTTGAACTATATTATGTGTGCAGGTAATTTAATTCGACTGCGTAATGCGGTCACCTGGGAGCGCTGACGTCGTCGTCTCGCCTCCGTCGACCGAATTGTGTCGTCGCCTTGGTGCGCTGCCCTGTGTCGGCATCCCCGCGCCCTCTCTTCATCAACCAGCTCCGGTGACTTCGGCGTCACACTACCGACCTCACCTCGGCTGGATTGGGGGCTTCGACATCACTTTACCAACCAACTCTTGGGGCTCCGACGTCACCTTGCCGAGCTGTTGCGTCCCCTTGGCTAGACCGGGGGTTGCGCCCGCCACATCGGCAATGTTGTGTCATCGCTTCGTCAAACCGGGCTCCTCGCTCGGACACCTTGGAACCGGCTTGGGGGCTGGGACCTCGGCCAAGCCGAGGACAACGCAAAATACCGAATTTTTCAGAAATCAATGGGCTCCTGCACCCTGCCTCTAGTTTGGACTGCGTCATCAATGCCGAGCACATTAACCAGCTAAGTCGCTTTCATGCTCAAATTTTTAATTTTTTAAATTTTTGTTCGGTTCGACCAAGCATTATATTTGTGTTAAATAAAAAAGCTTGTTTGTTAAAAACACTTCCTTTTCCCGTGTTAACTGGGGGCTCTTAAATTTATATGAGTTGTTTTATAATAAATGTTGTTTTCTTGGTCGTTGCAAAGTCTTTTTCTACTACTCCTTTTTCCGACGCGAGTGTTTGGTCAATAGTCGGGTAGCCTGGTTTCTCTCTAAAGCCGCTCGAGTTTAGCTCGCTAAACAGGCCTCAGAGAAACAATCCACCTTCGGGATATGGAGGTTGAAGAAAAAGACTAACCCGCTTGAAGTCTTGAGATCGGATGTGTCATGTTAAAGCACGACGGAAGCACAAATTAAATTTCAGACCAATTTCAGATTGGCACAATTTTCTTTTATCTAAACTTTGTTTTTTGCATAAGTTTTTTGGTTTTTTCGAGCATAACTCTCGCAGTACAACGCCAGATGCATTTCACGCAACGGCAATATTAAAGGGGGTCTGCAGTTAGCACCGAACCCACCAAAAACCGAGGTACTCCATGTAGTCCTCGGCAAAATGTCCTTGGTATTTCGCATTTATATGCATTGATTTCGAGTTGTGTCTTTGGTCTATAGCTGGATTGCCCTGCTCCTGTGCTTACCCCTTACGTTTTCGCTTTGTTCGGCTAAGGGGTAAAGGGAGAACCACTGCGATTGTCACTTCCGGTTTAACTGGTTAAGTGCCTCAGTTGGAGAAAGCCGAAAGCTGACTGTCACAACAAGCGTAAATCGGTCAGCGAACCGCAGGCGGTGTTCAACCAAATATAGCCGATCGAGGTTATCGGAGTAAAACGAAGGGCCTCTCTTTCTTGAAAAGGCCAAGTTCTGTGTGGTTCGACCTCGAATAGTCCGAGGAGTCGACGTATACCGGGGGCTATTAAGTTGCCCCCCAACATATGCTCCTATGACTAAGTGAAAGTTATAAAGCCTGAATATCTGATTGCCTCGTTTCCACTAACACAACTGCCTCCGGGCACCGAGACGTCGGCTAAGGGTTGTCTTGTTTGTACGGAAACACCCTGCGTAGCATCTACAAAGGGGTGGAAGCCGACGATAGGCCACTTTCAGATTATAAACAGTTGCGACGGAGTCAAAATAAACCATACCGAGGGTTCCTTGTGGCACCTCGGCATAGATACATCGGGATTCCTGGAGAGCCCAACATATCATCAGCGTTTGTATTTTATATATCAAAGTTGCCTTCCGTAGTGATCGTTATAAAGCCATATATATGCATCAATTTGACTTAAGATTTTATTCAAGCTGGGTTGCCTGGCTCCGGTGCTTACCCCCTACGTTCCCGATTGTTCGGCTAGGAGGTAAAGGGAGCACCTCTGTGATTGTTACTTCCGGGTCATCTGGGTTAGTACCTCAGACTGGGTGAAGCCAAAAGCTAGCCATCCGAAGAATATAATTGGTCGGCAACGACGGAAGGTGAAAATTTTGGTTCATAAGACCACAAAGTTCGGGAACATTCATCGAACTAAATCCTCAATATTTTCCTCCCACATTGATCGGAATTGAGGTTTCACGATCATGGTTAACATGATATCCTGGGAAAAGGAACTTATAAATAAACTATTTTTCCCAGAAGATGTTTCTTACGTTAAGTAGTAATATAACATATCTCTCCGCGTACCTTTGTTTATAAAACCGTATGGCCAGATTGCCTTGTTTGCCGTATATCTTTGCCCTTATAAAGGCTTTATAAAGTAGGACAAACACTCCTCGGCTACTGGCCGAGGAGGTTGAAGCCGATGGTCGGTCAACAAAGTCTTGTACAATGCGGATCCGAGCATTAATGATGTAAAGTACTTGGATACATAAATTGTGTCGCACGTAACAACATTTGTGTCAAACAAATGTCGATCCTTAATTCGACCACCCGTGCCCAAATTAAGGCTCGGGGGCTACTGCATTACCTATTCAATGCAGCAATCGAAAGTGCAATATGGTTTCCGAGGAGATTCGATCCTCAGGTTGGTCGGCCGCACCCAACCCGAGTCTCGGAAACTATTGTGTACCGCGTTTCCATCCCTAACGTATGCTGCCAAGCAAGAACTTGATCCTCAGGCCGATTTTGCAAATCGACCTAAGTCTCAGGGGCTACTGGGATCAGTGGTTTTATTTTGTTTATTATTTTTCCCTTTAGGTGCATCTCGGGTTATAGACCGACACACACCTTGAGGGCTACTGGCTGTAAATTTTGGTAGTAAATAAATTGCAGCGATCGGAAATAATTTCCACAAAAACAGCCCGAGACCGAGGTAGTGCACCACCTCGGAAGCAGTCCGGCATAAAGCTCGGATGCAAGTGGTTGGCTCCATAAAGGGCATTTCCGATATTAAGCTCGGATGAACTCCTTCAACTTTTTCAAGACCGAGGTAATCTATGACACCTCGGATGCATACCGGCGTTGGAGCTCGGACACAGTCCGGCGTTGGAGCTCGGCTGCAAACAGATACCTCGGATATAGTCCGGCGTTGGAGCTCGGACACAGTCCGGTGTTGGAGCTCGACTGTAAAAAGACACCTCAGACGTAGTCCGGCATTGGAGCTCGAACGCAAGAGGACACCACCGCACGGGAAACACTTCAAACCCGAGGTGTGGCGTAAAAAATAATAAGGCATTGATAAAGGCCGAGAAATTAAAGGGGCTCCTCGGATGCCCGACGTGTGAACTCTTCGGGTACACCTCGGCGATCCTCAAGATCGAAGACAGGAAGATTTGTTGAACCAGTTTTCAAGACCGATGGCTGAAGACGAAGAACAGTTCGGAAGAACCAAGGACGTCCCCAACTTGAAGACCGGTTCAGGGGGTTACTGATGGTGTCCTGGATTAGGGTGTACTCACCACGTCGTATCCCGACCAGTGGGTCGGGCCGAGGACCCCCATGGTGGTTCACTAATGGGCCAGTTCGGACAGTCCATGTTGCATACAAGGGAGGTTCCACAAGACTTGGCGCACAAGACAAGGACTCCTCTAAACCCTAGGCCTATGGTGCATTATATAAACTGAGGCCAGGCTAGCCAATAGACAACCCTCAATCTCATATTCATTACATCTCGTGGTAGATACCTGTACTATGTACTATCCCCCATATGAATACAATCAAAAGCAGGACGTAGGGTATTATCTACTTGAGAGAGCCCGAACCTGGGTAAAATCCCGTGTCCATGTTACCATCGCTCCAAGACACCTAGCTTAGGACCCCTACTACGAGATATGCCAGATTCAGAACCGACAATATGTTTTGGTACCCAACTTGCGGATTCCCGTGACGACATTGGGGTAATCTATGCATAGGGGTTGATACACGTTCTTGTCCTACTTTCTTCGATAGAAATCTTGGGGCACTCTTTGAGGTTCTTTGTGTGGATTAAGTATTATGAATCTGAAATTGTTTGATGCATATCGTATAATTAACTCATGGATACTTGTGGTGACATTGGAGTATCTAGGTGACATTAGAGATGGCTGATGCGTATCATATGGTGTTATTCTAGTACGAACTCTTAGATAGATCGAACGGAAAGGATAACTTGATGTTATCTTAGTACGAACTCTTGAATAGATCGATCGGAAAGGATAACTTTAAGGTGGTTTCGTACCCTACAAACAATTTCTTCTTATGTCCTCTGCTAGATAAGAACTTTGGAGTGATTCTTCGTTGCACGTTGAGGGATGGTTATGTGATCCAATTATATTAGTATTGTTGAGAGATTGCACTAGCGAAAGTACGGACCCTAGGCCTTGTTTATATGCATTGCAATACCGTTTGTGCTCACTTTTGTTAGTTGCTACCTTGCTGTTTTTATATTTTCAGATTACAAAAACCTATATCTACCATCCATATTGCACTTGTATCACAATCTCTTCGCCGAACTAGTGCACCTATACAATTTGCCATTGTATTGGGTGTGTTGGGGACACAAGAGATTTCTTGTATTTGATTGCAGGGTTGTTTGAGAGAGACCATCTTCATCCTACACCTCCCACAGATTGATACACCTTAGGTCATCCACTTGAGGGAAAATTGCTACTGTCCTACAAAACTCTGCGCTTGGAGGCCCAACAAAGTCTACAAGAATAAAGTTGCGTAGTAGACATCAAGCTCTTTTCTGGAGCCGTTACCGGGGTGGTGAGTGCTTGAAGGTATATCTTTAGATCTTGCAATTAAATATTTTAGTTTCTTGTTTTATCACTAGTTTGGTTTTATAAAGGAAAACTACAAAAAAATGGAGTTTAGGTTGCATCATTTGTTTCGTCTTTATAATGTCTTTCGTGAAAATAAGGATTCCGAAAATTGTGCTCAACTTGTAGAGGAAGAAATTATAAAAATACGCAATGAGAATTCCTTGAATGATGAGCATGATAGCAATATTGTTAGCTTGAATTTTCTGAGTATCCAAAATACTAATGATGATTGCACTAGTCATGATAAAAATATTTCTTATAAGCATGTCAATTTTTGTGGAGTGGATAAAGTTTGTGAGGACGTTCCTTATAGGGATGATAGATTTTGCAAGAAGCATAAACATGATAGAACCAATTTTTTGCTCAAAGTGATAGATGAATTTGCTACAAAATTATGTTCTCTTTGTCCTATTACTTGTGAACTTTGCAATAAATTTGGTCATCTTAATTTCCAATGCAAACTTTTTCATGATCAAATCATGGCCAAATATTGTAATGACTTGATCACCCTTGAACTTTATGATGAGCTTTCTCTATGTTTTGGGAGTGAACAATTGACACATAAATATAGTTGGTTTGAAGTATTCATTCACACGGACGACATTGAAACTAATCTAAAAAATATCTATATGTTTTGCATCGTAAATTGCAATGAGAATGCTTATATTGCCAACTATAGAAAGATGGGAAAACCAATAGAATATAAAAGGAATACTAATGAAAGGGTAAAGATTTCCACGTTCCCTCCTATTGTCTCTCATGATGTAATAGGTGACGAGGAGGAGCTCAATATTCAACCAATCTCATCAATAGGAAGCTCGAAAAAATTAATTAAACCCACACATGATGTGGTGAAGAAGAAGAAAAGAAGAAAGAGTAAAGGTAAAAAGGTATCTCTCCCAAATGATGTTGCTTCTATTATTGTTGTGCCTCACTAGGATGAATCAAAAATAACTTTGGAAGATGATATACTTGATGATGAATTTGTTATGCCTATTGCTTGTTGTGATGACTATGATTGGGAAGATAATGATACTTCTTATAATCTTGAAAATCTTTTTGGCACCAACTCGGTAAATTATGATGATAATAATTGTTATACTATTGGTGCTATTCATACTATTAATGATGAGAGTGATTATGCTTATGATATGCCAAGACACAAGCTTGGGGATGACATGTTTGATGAGAATGACATGTTTGAGAATTTATTTGCTGCAATTAATGTTTGTTCCAAGCTTGGGGATGTTATGCTTAATGAAGATGATCTTTTTAGTTGCCCTACTTTTAATGATCAAATTTGTTATGATGATTGCATGCCTCCTATTTATGATGATTGTGATATTAATGAAAGTGGGTTTGGAAGAGTGTCAACTTTAGATAATTATTATCCCACTATCTTGGAGGGTGTTTAATTTTATTATAATGATAAAAGTGTATTTGGAGAGGTAACGACTTTATTTAGTAATGATACCACTATCTCGGAAGAGGTTTCACTTGACTATGATGAGAACAAAGTTGCTACTTATGATGATTATTGTGATGATACTTATGTTATAAAAAGTAGTGATGATTATTGTCATAATTTTTAATATCCTTTTACTGAACATTAATATTTTAATGTGGAAACAATTTACAGTATTCGAGTTTCATTTGATGCTCCCACTATTATGAATGAGAAGAAATATGCTTATGTGGAGACTAATAAATTTTCTACGCTTGTAGATCATGAAAAAAATGCTTTATGTGATAGTTATATTGTGAAATTCCTTCATGATGCTACTGAAAATTATTACGAGGGAGGAACATGTGCTTGTAGGAATTGCGATAATATCAACTTTCCTCCCTATGTGTTCATAGTTTTGAAGTTGCACTTGTTTTGCCTTCCTATGCTAGTTGATATTTGCTCCCATAAATTGTTTGCTCACAAAATCCCTATGGATAGGAAGTGGGTTAGACTTAAATGTGCTTGTCATGAGATTCATGATGCTCTCTTGCATGTTTCAATTACTATTCCTATGTGAGCATCATTGAAATCATCATCCCTAGCTAAAAGGCATTAAAGAAAAGCTCTTGTTGGGAGACAACCCAACACTTTTCCTTTCTGTTTTTGAGTGTTCACATGATTAAGCTACTGTATTAATCATGTTTTGTTTCTTTTATTTCAATAAAGTGCCAAGTAAAGCCTTTGGGATGACTCACAAGATGAGTAGAATTGATGCTGAACCAAAACAGAAACTTTTGTCTCCAGTCCAGAAATTTTCATTTCTTATTGGAGCACGATAATGCTCTGAAATTCTGATACAATCTTCCTATGCAAATTCTTCAGGCTGTCCTAATTTTTCAGAATTTTTAGAGACTGGGAAGTATGGCTATACTACAGATCTTCACAGACTGTTCTGTTTCTGACAGATTCTGTTTTGCATGCATAGTTTGCTTGTTTTAGTGTTTCCATAGCTTATATTTAGTGGTATAAATTATGGGAATGATATAATACAGTAGGTATCATGTGGGAACAATTATGAATCTTGTCTTGACAGTACCTAAGTGAATGATTTATGTTTATTACACTAACTCTTCTCACGAAGTTCTGTTAAGTTTTGTGTGATTAAAGTTTTCAAGTTTTGGGTGAGACACCGATATGAGGAGAATAAGGAATGAAAAGAACCTAAGCTTGGGGATGCCCAAGGCACACCCAAGGTAATATCCAAGGAAGACTCAAGCGCCTAAGCTTGGGGATGCCCCGCAAGGCATCCCCTCTTTCGTCTTCAACATTATCGGTATATCTTACTTAGAGCTATATTTTTATTCGTCACATAATATGAGTTTTGCTTGGAGCATCATTTTATTTTGTTGTTTTATGTTAGGTGTTATTTATAATCTTGTTTTTCAATAAAAAGTTACAAGAATTGTCTTAGGATGCTTTCATTGCATGTTTTGATGTGTGCTGTGTAGAAACATAAACTTTTGCTGTAGTGTTTGAATTTTCATATTTTACTGGAACGTGGAAAGTTTCTGAAATTTTTACAAAGTGTTTTCATATAAATTATTTATCACGTCCTACATTTTCATAATATTGTGAGTTACATAAGTACACTGTTTTCATAAATTGCTACAGACTGTTCTGTTTGGACAGATTGCTGTCATAGTTTTGTTATCTACTTATCCTATAGTTTCCATAGTCTATATTGGTAGATATAAATTGTGGAAATGATAGTAAAAAGTAGATGATGTTTGAAATTATTATGCAACTTGTCTTGGCAGTACATAAATAGTTGATTTATTATTATGTGTACTAACCTATCTCACGAGTTCTTTTTGAGTTTTGTGTGGATGAAGTTTTTGAGACTTAGGTGAAACCGGGATATGAGAGGATTGAACGAGATACAAAAGCTCAAGATTGGGGATGCCCAAGGCACCCCAAGTAAATATTTCAAGAAGTCTCAAGCATCTAAGCTTGGGGATGCTACGCATCCCACCTCTCTTCATCAGCAATTATCGGTTACCCTATGTTGAGCCTAAATTTTTATTTGTCCACATGATATGTGCTATTCTTGGAATGAATTTTCTGTTTAGTTTGCTGTTTGAATAAAATACTCAGATCTGAAAATCTTTATTGAGAAATAGAGTCCTCACATAGCTACTTTATTGTTTGACTACTCATTGATCTTCACTTATATCTTTTGAGAGTAGTTTGATGTTTACTGTTGTGCCTCACTTATATCCTATGAGTAAATTGTGAATGAATTGAATATCATAAATCTGAAATTATTAATGTGCTTTATGCTTAGTAGTAGTTTCACATCTGGTTTATAAAGTAAAATCTATTGAAGTTTGACAAACATCAAAATGGTCACAATTCATGAATGATTAGTATAAGAAAGAGAACTTTTACATACAAATATATTATCTTGGACATCTTCTATGATTGCGAATACCCATTAATTATTTTCAAACTTGAGAAAATTAGTTGAAGTTGGACAAGGAAGACAACGTAATGAGTTATGGTTATGTATATTTGCATAGAAGTTATATTGTTATGGATCCTCCAACATGCGGTGCTTGTTTAGAACCTTTTGCTAGCCAACACTTCGTACTAAGTAGAGATACTACGTGTGCATCCAAATCCTTGAGCCAAGTTTCTTCCATAAGAGTCCACCATACCCACCTATATATGGTATTTCACTGCCATTCCAAGTAAATTTGCATGTGCCACCTCTAAACATTCAAATAAAAATCTGTTTTGTGTGCCTGGACCGCTCATGGAGCGACGGGGGGAGGTCAGTATCTTCCATGTTAAGCGGGTTATTCTCATGATGAGTGTTTATTCACTCGTCCTTGCACGAGAGGGGCGGTAATAAGGATTCCCTGTCCCGAAATAAAAAAAATCAAATAATTAAACAAAACTCCCCCAGGAATGTTGTTGGTATGGACGGTACCCATGGATTCGGCTAGCCCTGGAGTGTGTTTGTTGGTGGAGGGGGAGTAAACCTTTACTTTTACCGCTTGGGAACCGCCGCTAGTGTGTTTAACATGGAAGATATTGATAACTCTTGGTCGTAACGTTGACAGGAAGGGTGCACCTCCCAAAATTATATTTATCTCTAATTTAAGATTTGAGCTCTGGCACCTATGCAAATCCCTGCTTCCCTCTGCGAAGGGCCAATCTATTTACTTACATGTTATTTGCTATTCATGTTGACTCAACTTCTTATTCCAACCCCAATCTATTAGTTGGCAAGAAGCATGTGGTGGGGAAAGATCTAGGCACATATGGCCAGTCAAATACATTTGATCATGACTTATTATTGTTGACGATTATCTCTATGATAAATGAGTTGGTAGGCGAAACATTAAGCCCCTATCTTTCTATGTGTTCGATGGATGTCATTTATTCTAAAAATATGCTTTGAGTACTAGATATCATAGAAGACTATATGATGATTGAGTATGTGGAGCTCTTACTTAGACTTTGTTGAGAATAAGTTGAATTGCAATTGTTTGGTGACTAAGAACATAGGTTGTTAAGTTTCAAGAGAATTCATTGTTTGAACCATAACTTGTGAATTGGTTGCTACTTTATCATGATGATTTTTATGAGAAAAAATTGCTGTTATGATGCTAGGAAAAGTGGTTGAAATTATCATTGATCAAACTTATGCACTATGCTAGCATTCACACTTCATAAATTATTTCTTTTATCATTTACCTACTCGAGGATGAGTAGGAATTAAGCTTGGGGATGCTGATACGTCTCCAACGTATCGATAATTTGTGAAGTATTCATGCCATATTCACCTATGTTTACAATACTTTTATATGGTTTTGATGCACTTTATATGATTTATTTAGAACTAACCCGGACTGACGTTGTTTTCAGCAGAACTACCGTGGTGTTGTTTTTGTGTAGAAAATGAAAGTTCTCGGAATCGCCCGGAACTTTTTGATGATTTTTTTGGAACAAATGAGGAACCAGACGCTTCGTGGGAGGGCCAGACGAGCCACGAGGTGGGCACAACCCACCAGGGCGTGCCAGGCCCCCCCGGCGCGCCCTGGTGTATCGTGCCCACCTCGTGGCCCATCTTGGCGTGAAACCAACGCCCAAAAATCCTATAAATATGGAAACCATCAGAAATAACCCTAGACTCTCCGCTCCGCCGCCGCAACTCTCTGTATCGATGAAAACCAAATCTTGAGGCGTTCCAGTACCCTGCCGGAGAGGGGATTCCATCTTCGGTGGACATCTTCATCATCCCGGCGGAGGCCATGATGAGGAGGGAGTAGTCTACCCTCGGGGCTGAGGGTATGTACCGGTAGCTATGTGTTCGATCTCTCTCTCGTGTTCTTGAGATGTCACGATCTTGATGTATCACGGGCTTTGTTAATATAGTCGGATCACATGATGTTATTCCCTCTCTATCTTGTTGTGATTAATTGAGTTTTCCCTTTGAGATCTCGTTATGTTGGATTGAATATTGGATTTGAGAACACTTGATATATGTCTTGCATGCAGATACCCGTCATGACAATGGGGTGTTCTATTGATTCACTTGATATATGTTTTGGTACTGAACTTCCGGATTCCCGTGGTGACATTGGGGTAATCTATGCATAGGGATTGATAAACGTTCTTGTCCTACTTTCTCCGATAGAAATCTTGGGGCACTCTTTGAGGTTCTTTGTGTGGATTGAGTATTATGAATCTGAAATTGTTTGATGCGTATCGTATAATTAACTCATGGATACTTGTGGTGACATTGGAGTATCTAGGTGACATTAGAGTTGGTTGATGCGTATCATATGGTGTTATTCTAGTACGAACTCTTAGATAGATCGAACGGAAAGGATAACTTGATGTTATCTTAGTATGAACTCTTGAATAGATCGATCGGAAAGGATAACTTTAAGGTGGTTTCGTACCCTACAAACAATTTCTTCTTATGTTCTCCGCTAGATAAGAACTTTGGAGTGATTCTTCGTTGCACGTTGAGGGATGGTTATGTGATCCAATTATATTAGCATTGTTGAGAGATTGCACTAGCGAAAGTATGGACCCTAGGCCTTGTTTTCAAGCATTGCAATACCGTTTGTGCTCACTTTTCTTGCTACCTTGCTGTTTTTATATTTTCAGATTACAAAAACCTATATCTACCATCCATATTGCACTTGTATCACCATCTCTTCGCCGAACTAGTGCACCTATATGATGTCTACTACGCAACCTTCTTCTTGTAGACTCGTGTTGGGCCTCCAAGCGCAGAGTTTTGTAGGACAGTAGCAAATTTCCCTCAAGTGGATGACCTAAGGTTCATCTATCCGTGGGAGGTGTAGGATGAAGATGGTCTCTCTCAAGCAACCCTGCAATCAAATAACAAAGAGTCTCTTGTGTCCCCAACACACCCAATACAATGGTAAATTGTATAGGTGCACTAGTTCGGCGAAGAGATGGTGATACAAGTGTAATATGGATGGTAGATATAGGTTTTTGTAATCTGAAAATATAAAAAAGCAGGGTAACTAATGATAAAAGTGAGCACAAACGGTATTGCAATGCTTAGAAACAAGGCCTAGGATTCATACTTTCACTAGTGCAAGTTCTCTCAACAATACTGACATAGTTGAATCATATGTAAATCCCACACGTGCGACAAAGAGTTCACTCCAAAGTCACAAATAGTGGAGAACAAACGAAGAAATTATTGTAGGGTACGAAACCACCTCAAAGTTATCTTTTCCGATCAATCGTATGAGCTATCCCTATAAGTGTCACGAACAGCCCTAGAGTTCGTACAAAAATAACACCTTAAGATACACATCAACCAAAACCCTAATGTCACCTAGATACTCCAATGTCACCACGAGTACCCATGGGCTTGATTATACGATATGCATCACACAATTTCAGATTCATCATGTTCAATGCAACACAAAGAACTTCAAAGAGTGCCCCAAAGTTTCTACCGGAGAGTCAAGACGAAAACGTGTGCCAACCCCTATGCATAGACTCCCAAGGTCACGGAACCCGCACGTTGATCACGAAAACATACATCTAGTGGATCAATAGAACATCCCATTGACACCACGGATATCCCATCGCAAGACATACATCAAGTGTTCTCAAATCCTTAAAGACTCAATCTGATAAGAAAACTTCAAAGGGAAAACTCAATTCATCACAAGAAGATAGAGAGGGGAAAACTCCAGATGATTCATCTATATTAATAAAACTCCCGGTACATCAAGATCGTGTCATCTCAAGAACACGAGAGAGAGAGATCAAACACATAGCTACTAGTACATACCCTCAGCCCTGAGGGTGAACTACTCCCTCCTCGTCATGGAGACCGCCGGGATGATGAAGATGACCTCCGGTGATGGTTTCCCCCTCCGGCAGGGTGCCGGAACGGGCTCCCGATTGGTTTTTCGTGGCTCTGGAGGCTTGCGGCGGCGGAGCTCCCGATCTAGGTTTCTTTCTGGGGGTTTTGGTATTTATAAGAATTTTTGGCATTGGAAACAAGTCAAGGGGGGCCACGAGGAGTCCACAAGCCAGGGGGGCGTGCCCTAGGGGGGGCGGCGCCCCCCAGGCTTGTGACCTCCTCGGTCACTTCCTGGCCCAACTCCAATGCTCCCTGGGCTTCTTCTGGTCCATAAAA
This sequence comes from Elymus sibiricus, assembly GCA_039707655.1. Taxonomy (NCBI): domain Eukaryota; kingdom Viridiplantae; phylum Streptophyta; class Magnoliopsida; order Poales; family Poaceae; genus Elymus; species Elymus sibiricus. The sequence continues at coordinate 38,401,212 of CM077665.1, read as the reverse complement.
AATCACCGTAAATTTTCAGCCCATTCCGAGAACTTTTATTTCTGCACAAAAAACGACACCATGGTATTTCTGCTGAAAACAGCGTCAGTCCGGGTTAGTTCTAATAAAATCATACCAAAATCATATAAAATTATTGTAAACATGGCATGAATACTTCATAAATTATACATACGTTGGAGACGTATCAGCATCCCCAAGCTTAATTCCTATTCGTCCTCGAGTAGGTAAATGATAAAAGAAAGAATTTATGAAGTTTGAATGCTAGCAAGTGCACAAGTTTGATCAATGATAATTCCAATCACTTTTTACAGCATCAATATAAACCATAAACAGTATCTCATCTCATAAAACTTCTCATGATCAAGTAACAAGCTATTCACATGTTAAAGTATAGACCAGAAAGTTTCTTGAAAACTAACAAACCATATTCCTAGTCATCGAACAATTGCAATTCATATTATTTTCAGGAAGGGTCTATGTAAGAGCATTTATTTAGCAAATTCCACATACTCAACTATCATATAGTCTTCCATGATTATTGACACTCAAAGCATATTTTTAGAACAAATAGCCTCCATCGAACACAGAGAAAGATAGGGGCTTAATGTTTCGCCTCCCAACTTATTTATCATATAGATAATTGTCAACAATAATAATTCATGATCAAATATATTTGTGTGGATATATATGTCTAGATCATTCCCCAACACATGACGCTTGCCAAGAGATAAAGGAGAAATATAGGAAGTGGTGAAGATCACCATGACTCTTGCATAAAGGTAATACAAGAAAGTAAAAGATAGGCCCTTCGCACTGGGAAGCAGAGGTTGTCATGCGCTTTTTGTTTTTGGATGTGCTTACCCTTAATGCAAAGGAACGTCACGTTGTATTGCCCTTTGTGATAGCAACCTTTATTATGCAGTCCATCGCTTTTATTTCTTTACCATCACAAATTCGTACAACGCTTATTTTCCCTTACAATAAAAGATCATACATATTTAGGAGCAATTTTTATTGCTTTTTGCACCGATGACAACTTACTTGAAGGATCTTAATCAATCCATAGGTAGGTATAGTGGACTCTTATGGCAAAACTGGTTTAAGGGTGTTTGGATGCACAAGTAGTATTTCTATTTGGTGCGGAAGTTTTGGCTAGTATGAGGTGGAAGCAAGCACCACATGTTGGAGGATCCATAAGAATATAACTTCTATAAAAATATACCCAAACATAACTCATTAAGTTGTCTTCCTTGTCCAATTTTAACTAATTTGCTCAAGTTTGAAAATAATTAATGAGCTCAAAATCATAGAAGATGTCCAAGATAGTATATTTATATGCGGAATCTCTCTTCCTTCGATATTCTTTCATGAATTGTTCAAGTGACCAATGCGGTGTTTGCTAACTTTCCATAAATTTTACCACCTATACTTATTATGTGTGAAGTCATTACTCCCCATGGTATAAGTATATGAAGCATATTTAATTTCAGATTTATGGTATTCAATTCATTCAACCATTTACTCATAGGATATAAGTGAAGCACGAGGGTGAATGACGAACTACTCCAAAAAGATATAAGTGAAGATCAATGAGTAGTCAATAATTAAATAACTATGTGAGGACACTCTCATCTAAGAATTTAAGATCTTAAGTATTTTATTAAACAGCAAGCAAAAGAAAAATAGCACTCCAAGAATAGCACGCATCATGTGAACGAATAAAAATTTAGGCTCAACATAGGCTAACCGATAATTGTTGATGAAGAGAGGTGGGATGCGTAGCATCCCAAAACTTAGATGCTTGAGACTTCTTGAAATATTTACTTGGGGTGCCTTGGGCATCCCCAAGCTTGAGCTTTTGTATCTCGTTCAATCCTCTCATATCATGGTTTCACCAATTCTCAAAAACTTCATCCACACAAAACTTGAAAAGAACTCGTGAGATAGGTTAGTACACATAATAATAAATCAACTCTTTATGTACTGCCAAGACATGTTGCACAATAATTTCCAAACATCATCTACTGTTTACTATCGTTTCCACAATTTATATCTACCAATATAGGCTATGGAAACTATAGGATAAGTAGATAACGAAACTTTGACAGCAATCTGTCCAAACAGAACAGTTTGTAGCAATCTATTAAACCAGTGTACTTCTGTAACTCAAAAAATTATGAAAATTTAGGACATGTTAAATAATTTATATGAAAATACTTTGTAAAAATTTCAGAAACTTTCCACGTTCCAGTAAAATATGAAAATTCAAACACTACAACAGAAGTTTCTGTTTTTACACAGCACACATCAAAATATGCAATGCCAGCATCCTAAGACAATTCTTGGAACTTTTTATTGAAAAACAAGATTATAAATAACACCTAACATAAAATAACAAAATAAAATGACGCTCCAATCAAAACACATATTATGTGACGAATAAAAATATAGCTCTATGTAAGATATACCGATAATGTTGAAGACGAAAGAGGGGATGCCTTCTGGGGAATCCCCAAGCTTAAGCTCTTGAGTATTACTTGGATATTACCTTGGGGGTGCATTGGGCATCCCCAAGCTTAGGTTCTTGGCACTCCTTATTCTCCTCATATCGGTGTCTCACCCAAAACTTGAAAACTTCAATCACACAAAACTTAACGGAACTTCATGAGAAGGGTTAGTATAATAAAGATAAATCATTCACTTAGGTACTGTCAAGACAAGATTCAGAATTGTTCCCACATGATACCTACTGTATTCTACCATTCCCATAATTTATACCACTAAATATAAGCTATGGAAACACTAAAACAAGCAAACTATGCATGCAAAACAGAATCTGTCAGAAACAGAACAGTCTGTGAAGATCTTTAGTATAGCCATACTTCCCTGTCTCGAACAATTCTGAAAAATTAGCAAAACCTGAAGAATTTGTATATCAAGACGGTGTAAAAATTGCAGATCATTATCACGCTCCAGTAAAAAATGAAAATTCCTGTACTGGAGTCAAAAGTTTCTGTTTTGGTTCAGCATCAATTCTACTCATCTTGTGAGTCATCCCAAAGGCTTTACTTGGCACTTTATTGAAATAAAAGGTACAAAACATGATTAATACAGTAGCGTAATCATGTGAACACTCAAAAACAGAAAGGAAAAGTTTTGGGTTGTCTCCCAACAAGCGCTTTTCTTTAATGCCTTTTAGCTAGGCATGGTGATTTCAATGATGCTCGCATAGGAATAATAATTGAAACATGCAAAAGAGCATCATGAATCACATGGCAAGCACATTTAAGTCTAACCCACTTCCTATGCATAGGGATTTTGTGAGCAACCAATTTATGGGAGCAAGAATCAACTAGCATAGGAAGGCAAAACAAGCATAACTTCAAAACTTTGAACACATAGAGAGGAAACTTGATATTATTGCAATTCCTACAAGCATATGTTCCTCCCTCATAATAATTTTCAGTAGCATCATGAAGGAATTTGACAACATAACCAGCACATAAAGCATTATCTTCATGATCCACAAGCATACACTACTAGGGAAAACCTTATACATAGAATCTTAGCAGCAGCGCAGGATAGGATGGGGCGCTACTGATAATTAGCAATAGCGCGGTCTGAAGACATGCGCTACTGCTACCAACTTAGCAGTAGCGCGACTCGATAGAACCGCGCTGCTTCTAAAATTGACCGACCGTTCCCGCCACGCTAGGTTTAGCAGTAGCGCGTCCATGATAACCGCGCTACTGCTAATGTGATAGTAGTAGCGCGCTTTTTTTTCATGTCGCTACTGCTAATTTTGAAACTGGCCACATGGCGGGCCCCGCTTAGCAGTAGCGCGTGTGAAGTAGGAGCGCTACTGCTATCCTATTAGCAGCAGCGTGTTTTTCTTCCAGCGCTACTGCTAAGCCGCAGCCATACCACCTTTTTCCTCCCCCTCCCCTCCTCTCTTCCTCACTTTCCCCTAGCTCCCACCTCCTCTCTCCCTCACTTTGCTTCTTCCTCAGTACTTCTCCCCCCCATTACTCTCCTTCTTCTACCTATCTTTCTCTCTTTTTATTACTCCTAGCTAACTACACCAGCCTCCAGTAATGCATCTCCTTTCTCTTTTTCCTTCCCCCTCCACTAGTTGAACTTGTCTCCTCCCAAACTAGCTAGCTAGGTAGATCTAGCTAGCATTTAGTGAAGTGACCTATGTACCTCCCTAACTAGATCTATAGCCTTATCAAGAAGAGCTTTGTCCACTTTTGATCATTCCATAGGTGTGTGTGGCGACACCTATCGACATCATCATCACCGTGCTCGATCTCGAGATTGGTACGGTGATTAAAAATTTATGCTTCTGCAAGAATGGAAATATGTGTATGTGTGCGATATGACATAATCCGGCGATATGATGGAAATTGTGTGTGTGGCATGAGTTGCCGCCGAATTGCGCTTGTGAGTTGCCTATGTTTTGCCGAAATGCCGATTTATTTCCGTTTCGGCGAATTCCGGGCAAACTCTATATATCCTATTTTTAGGGAAGGTCATGCCGAATTTTTGTATGACTTTGATGCATGCATGCATTTTTATAATCAATTTGTTTATTATTACCGTGCGGGCATTCATGATGGTCAGTGGAACGGTGGTGGACAGGTGGTTGCGGTCGGCGGTGCAGGACATGAAAGAAAATAACCTGACAGAGGTTTTATGTCCGTGTCGAAGATGCAAAGGACAAGCTTGGCTCGACCCCTATGACGATGGTCGTGTGATGGCGCACCTTCTCATGACTGGTTTCATGGATGGATATACTCGGTGGATAATTGAAGATGAGGATGATGATGTTGAGGACGCCGACGGGGCAGGCAATGACGACACGGGGCAGGATGAAGAGATGATCGATAATGGCGGCGGAGAAGGGGCCGGACATGGCGCCGGGGAACAGGCCGGACATGGCGGCGGAGAAGGGCCGGACATGGCGGCGGAGAAGGGGCCGGACATGGCGGCGGAGAAAACGTGGACTCCACGCCGCAGAATTCGTCGGTATTAAGTTCAATCGTGCGGGACCCTCATGTTCAAGCACTGCTTCGCAAGGAGACAAGTACTGAGAGAGCTGCTTCTAGTGAGGAGGCCAAGCTGCAGCAACTGGTGGTAGACTCGAACACTCCATTGTATCATGGTTGCAATCCCGAGGTGACCCGCTTGAGTTTCACGCTCGAACACCTGAAGACGAAGGCTAAAAACAAATGGACCGACACTAGCCTCGATGAGCTTCTCAGGTACCTAAAGGATGTTCTTCCCGCGGGGAATCTATGTCCTACTAGTGTGGATGAGGCCAAGAAGATCGTGTGCCCTCTTGATCTGCCGCACGTTAGATACCATGCATGCATCAACGATTGCATAATTTATCGGAAGGAGCACGCGGAAAAAACAAGCTGTCCGGTGTGCAATGCTTCTCGATACAAGAAGGCCGGGAAGAAATGTCCCCAGAAAGTTGTATGGTACTTACCAATCACTCCCCGTCTCCAGCGGTATTTCGTAGATCCCAAGGAAGCAAAGCTCATGCGCTGGCACGCGGAGAGGAAGAAGCCCGACGATGGAGATGATCCGAAGCTGAGACACGTCATGGATGGAAGCCAGTGGAGAGCGTTCAATGGCGAATATCGGTATTTCACATGTGATGCAAGGAACATCGTGCTCGGCGCGTGTACCGATGGCATGAATCCGTTTGGCAACCAGAACACCAACCACAGCACATGGCTCGTGTTTGTATGGATGTACAACCTCCCCCCTGGTTGTGCATGAAGTCGAAGTACATACACATGAGCATGCTGATTCAAGGGCCAAAACAACCGGGAAATAATATTAATCTGTATCTGGGGCTACTTCAAGAGGAGTTAGACACGCTATGGAAAACACCGGCCAAGACATGGGACGCCAGCAAAGGCGAGTATTTCTATATGAGAGTCGCGTTGATCACGACGGTGCATGACTATCTCGGTTACGGATATGTCGCAAGACAGGTGTGCCATGGATATTGCGGATGCATGCGGTGCATGGAAGATACGACGTCTCAGCAGCTAACGTCAAGGAAAGATGGCGGGTCTGGGAAAATCGTGTACATGGGGCATCGAAGATGGCTCGAGAAGGACGACCCGTGGAGAAACCGTGGAGATCTATTAAATGGTGAGGCTGAGCATCGAGGACCTCCACGTAAGCGGAACGGCGCTGAAATCGATGAGCTGTTGAAAAACTGGGAACAGTGCCCCGCGCCGGGAAATACGATGAAAAAGGCGCCGGAGCCGCTGCTGAAGGTATGGAAGACGAGGTCTGTTTTCTGGGACTTGGAGTACTGGCACAAACTCGACACGCCTCATTGCCTTGATCAAATGCATATCTGTAAGAATGTCATTGAGAGCTTGCTTGCGACACTGATGAACATGCCGGATAATACCAAGGATGGGCCGAAGGCAAGAAAAGGCTTGCAAGATTTGGAGATCAGGGCAGATCTGCACATGCCGCCCCGTAAAAAGTCACAGGAGACAGAGACGGAGACAGAGGCGCGGGAGAAGAAGGGCAAGAAAAGTAAAGGAAGAGGATTATTGCCCCCCTTCTTGCTTCACCTTAAGTCCGGATGAGATCGATCAATTCTTCAAGTGCCTTACCGGAATCAAAGTTAGTTCCGGTTACTGTGGCAAGATAAGCAGATATCTAGACACGAAGAAGAAAAGGTTCAGCGGGATGAAGTCCCATGACTGTCATGTGATGATGATGCAGATACTACCTGTTGCCCTTAGAGGGATAATGGACAAGCACGTCCGTGACACGCTTATTGGTCTCTGCAACTTTTTCGACGTCATCTCTCGAAAGTCGATCAGTGTGAAGCAGCTCCGAAGGCTACAGGAAGAGATTGTTGTCATACTAAATGAGCTTGAGATGTACTTCCCGCCCGCGTTCTTTGACGTCATGGTGCATCCGTGTGTCCATATTGTGGACGACATAATAGACCTGGGGCCGTCATTCCTGCACAACATGATGCCGTTTGAGAGGATGAATGGGATCATCAAAGGATTCGTTCGTAACATGTCCCGTCCGGATGGAAGCATCGTCCAGGGCTATCTGACACAAGAGTGCATCTCTTTCTGCGAGAATTTTCTATATGGCGCAGACCGGCCGCCTGGTGTTGGTTTGCCCGTTAACAAGCACGATGGGAGGCTCGAAGGAGAAGGTCACTCCAACGGTCGCAGGGAACTGCATGTGGCCTACTCAGATCGACGCAACGACTTTGACATAGCAAACTTGGTAGTGCTACAACACCTACACCAGGTAGATCCTTTCGCGACACTGCACAAAGAAACTATCGCAAAGAAGTATCGTGACCGGGGGGTATGCAGGATGGACGCCGAAGTTACTAGAGAGCACAACTCCACTTTCCTGCATTGGTTCAAAGAGCATATTATTGCTAAGCCCCCGGAAAAGGGCTCTAAGGACAGATTGCTCATATACGCCTTAGCACATGGCCCCTCGCCCAACCTCGTCACCTATCAGGCATACGATATCAACGGATACACGTTCTACACGGAGGCCAAAGATATGGACAGTGATGATCAGAACTTAGGGGTGACGATGGAATGCATGACCGACAGCGACAACGGCGCAACTGAGAGATTTTATGAAAGGGTCGAGGAGATCTGGGAGCTTGACTACTCTGGACTGCACAATGCGACGATGTTCCGTGTCAGATGGGCTAAGAATGTCGAAAGAGAAAACCGGTATTTCACTACCATGACTATACCCGACGCCAAGAGCGGTACCGTGAACGCTATCGCAAAAAACGAGCCATGGGTACACGCTAAGCACGTGACACAATGCTTCTTCATAACCGACCCGTGCAATCCCAGCCGTGTTGTCGTGAGGAGAGGCAAATGGAACATCATTGGAATGGATGGAGTCGGCAACGAGGAAGACTACGACCAGTACGGCAACCCAATGAGGGAAGATGACGATGACGATGAAGTATACGTCAAAACAAGAATCAATACTACATTACCTAAGAAAGATCGTACTCCATGGAAAAGGAAAAGACACAATAAGGGGCTCAATTATTCTTCAACAAACAAGAAGGGAAAGAAGCTCACTCAAAAACGAAAACGTCGACGCTGAGGAACCGTTATTGGTCAAATGATGTAATATATATGTTCCTATTTTGTGTACACACTAACCGTTATGCATGGGTCAAATGATGTAATACATATGTTCCTATTTTGTATACATACTTAACCGTCAAATGATGCAATATATATCGCCTTAGTTATATACATTGTATCACCTTCCCTTCGTTCCTGCTCTCGAAAAAAAGGAAAAGAAAAGAAAAGAAAAAGAAGAAAAGAAAAGGAAGAGAAAATAAAGGAAAAGACAATAGAAGAAACAAACAGGAAAACTGCTATAGGTACTGGTCATAGCAGTAGCGCTTTTCCGAAAAAGAGCTATAGCTAGTCAAAATAGCAGTAGCGCCTTTTGGAGAAACGCGCTATAGATAACTTAGCTATAGCGCGTTTTGAGGAAACGCGCTACTGCTATGTTGACTTAACCCCCGGCCCCAGCGGGCTTCCCGCCTCTGCTTCCCCCAAATCCCCACTCTCTCTTCTCCCCCCTCGTCGCCGCCGGAGCCCGTGCCCTCACCGCGCGCCTGTGCCCTCGCCGCCGGAGCCCGTGCCCTCGCTGCCGGAGCCCGTGCCCTCGCCGCCGGAGCCCGTGCCCTCGTCGCCGGAGCCCTGCCCTCGCCCGCGACCTTGCCCACGCCCCTGCCTCAAGCGCCCGTGCCCTCGCCCCCGACCGCGGCGCTCGCCCCCGACCCCCCGACCCCCGCGACCTCACCCACGCCCCCGACCCCGGCCCCGACGCGCCACGTCTCCCTCCTCGGCTTCCTCCCCTCCCAACCTCGGCCGTCGTCGGGCCTGCCTCCTCGCCCCTGCACCCTCTGTAAGCAGAAATTTAGGGTTAGGTGTTTTAGGTGTAGTTAAAAGAAAAAACAGAATTGATTATATAGGTTTCTTGCATTTTTTAGTTTAAGCAATTGTTGCTATTTAATTTTGTTAGTTTAAGCAATTAGTATGAAACCTAGGACAGATTAGTTAAAGCAACTGTTGCTATTTAATTTTTTTAGTTTAAGCAATTGTTGTTATTTAAAAAATAGAATTTGAAGTGGACAGTTAGTTAAAGCAACTGTTGCTATTTAATTTTTTAGTTAAAGCAATTGTTGCTATTTAAAAAAATAGAATTCGAAGTGGACATGTGATATGTGGACATGTGATTTGGACATGTCATATTTGGAATTTGGACATGTCATATTTGGACATGTGATGTTTCGGACATGTCATATTTGGAAAATGATGATTATGTGCAGGGTAAATGATCCGAGTGGCCTATGTTTCGCCGGAATGTTGATTCATTTCCGTTCCGGTTCAGGCGCTCGATATGTCCACTTTTTAGCCAAGGTCATGCCGAAATTTTCCGTGAATTTTGGCATGACTTGTGCTAGAAAGTAGGCATATCGAGTGCCGGGATTTGCTGGGAAACGGCATTCCGACAAACATAGATCTTTTTTTATGTCATTTCTCATTTTTTTATAGTTTTAGAATTAAACGAGGAGACTTAATCATAGGAAACATGTCGAACAATGAAGAAACCGGGCCTTCTGACCAAGATGCAGACGAGATGGATTATGAGGGTGAACAACAGTACCTCGACTTTTTGTCTGCTAAGCATAGTCAAGGTTTGCAGGTCGGCCTCAATGATGGTACTGACGCCGACATCGACACCGACGGCGCCGGCACCGATGGCGGCGCCGAGACCGGCGGGGAAGGTACCGGCGGGGAAGATACCGGCGGGGAAGGTACCGGCACCGATGCCGCTACCGAAAAGAAGAAGCAGAAGAAGCAGAGGATACGAAAACCTAACAAACTAGGCATCGGACGACTGGTGATCACAAAGATGGCCCCTGGCAAGTTTGAGCCATTAGAGCCGGAAGAACCTCGCAAGTGCTATGGGAACCAAGTAGGATGCGTCCTACGGGAATGCATGAGCATCAACGACGATGATTTAAGGAGTAAAGAACATTTGAGGCAGTTGCTCCTGACGAAGTTGCACAAGAGATTCAAGTTCCCCGACCGGATGGTAGCATAGAACAACCGTGGGATGATCCGAAGATGAAAAAGATTAACAATCACGCCATGGGCATGTTCAGCAATGATTTGGCCTCCTGGAAAGGGAGGGTGAAACGAGCTATTGAGGCTGAGGAACCCCTGTCCAAGATTCTAGAGGAAAATCCGACACTTATGGAAGAGGAGTTCGAAAAGTTCAAGGACACTTGCGCTACCGAGGCAGCCAAGGCTAAGGCTGCGAAATTCAAGAGCCTTCAGCAAAGGAACACGGGGAAGCATCGCCTCGGAACCCGTGGCTACCTTGGCAAAAGGCCCATATGGGATAAGGAGGACACGGAACGTGAAGCCGCGGGTCTCCCAGACCCCTTCGCGAAGTTCACCAACCCCTTGGAGCGTGACTTCATCAGGGCCCGCTACAAGTGGGACAAGGAAAAGAAGGTTTTTTACACGGACCAGATCACGAGGAAATTGATTAAAATACTGGTAATTATTCTTTTACCACCTTACATTTAGCTTCTGATCAAGTCGACTACACATTCGTAAACGGTTCACGTTCCTTCTGTAGGAGAAGCAACACCAGCTTGCAGCCGAAAGCCCTACTTCGCCGATGAGGCCCAAGTGGGACACCCCTCTCAACCGGGCCTTGAACGAACTTAAGGGACTCCCTTTGGGCCAGCGGCCACAATATGGACGTGTGCACGGCGCCGGAGATGGCGCTACGTGGAAGGTGTTTTACAACAAGGGCCCGGAGGCCAACAAGCAGAAAAAAAGTTTAGTCAGACGGACATCGACGCGAAGGTGAAGCTTGCGTTCGAGAAAAGAGCAGCTGAGGACGCGGAAAAAGCAGCCGAGGAGAAAAATGAGTTGCTACAGCAGGCAGTCGATGCAGCTGTACATGCCTGCAGAAATGATTTCGCTACTAACTTGATCCCGGCTATCATCAATTGGACGAAGGAAAATCCAGACAAGACGGTACATGATTTCCCCATGCCCAGTTTTGTCGGGAGCAACTCGGTGAACAACACCACCGCACCATCACCTGCTCACGCAATCGGGCCTGCTCCCGCACCCGCACCCGCTCATAGCAGCCCGTCCTCAGTCTCTGGCGCGCTAGGCGGGCCTTTATCTTTGGCTGAGCTCGACGCCCTCACGGTAATTACATGTCGCACCAACATATATCTAGAATATTCCATTTTCGTTGCCTTTCGGATGTTTTACGCCGCAGACATGTGTTTGTAGGCCGATAAAACCCCGTGCACCGTACTCTACTTGATCAAAGGCCAGGAGGTGGACGTGGGAAAGGGGGTGATAACGAAGCCCTTGGAACTCACGTTCCACGGCCAGCCGATGCCCGGTGGGCACTTCAGGGTTACCTTGTTGAGTGTGAAATCGGGGCACGAGTATTTGCCTCCTCCAGTACGGCTAGGGGGAGAGGACGACGAGACCCCGTCGCGGATTGGAAGCTGCAAGGGTTGGGTGCTGCTATGGCCGAAGAATCTTCTTCGTCTGGAGCCGGCCGAGAGCACACCAATAACCACACATCAACAAGCAGGTATGGACACCACCACCCCGCCTACGCAATTACCAGCGCCTGTAGTGCCGGGTGAGAGCGGCGGACGACGTGATGAAGGGGTCCAATAGTGGCTGATGTAATCGCCCCCGTAGAACAAAGAATGGATGATGAGATGGAGGAGGACCCTCTTCGGTTCCTCAATACAGGCGCCTATGACTGTGACTTAGATATGATGAGTCAGCCATATGACGACTCGGGCTATCAGCATGCTAATGAGGATATGGATGATCTGCCCGGGTAGAAACGTCCTAGCAGGGATTGCAAGAAGTCTCTCTTCATGCAATCCTCACAGGACACGCCTACAGATGCAGGGGGTCGTACAGTGCTTAGCCCGACAACACTGGGGTAGGGGTTAAGGAAGGGTCTGGAAGGTCAGCCCAAGAAAAAGGAGAGGAAGAGAACGGGGAAGATAGGCTCAGCTGTCTACAAACAAGCCAGAGCACATAGCAGCCAGACGGTGGCCATGTTCCATGTCATGGGCGAGCCGATGCTACCGCCGAAACTGCTGGAGGCAATATACGGGGATCTCAGGAGACTGCACGACCATGTGCTGTCGACTGAGAAAAGCCTACTAGCCTCGAAGGACCCAGGATATCCGACATACGCGGCTCGTGTGCCTGACGGGAAGTGCTACGTCGACACACGGCCCGCGGAGGTGTTCTTCCTGCGGTTTGATCATATCTTCGAGATGTTTCTGACACGGCGGCTTGATTGTACAATCGTCCGCCTTTTTGCGCTACATATGAGCTCCGTCATGAAGAGAGAAGAAGTCTCGCAAATCTGTGTGGCAGATCCATACTACATGCACGAGTCCTTCTTGAGTCTCGGCGACTTTGAGCGTAAAACTGCTAGGGAGTACCTCGAAAACTTCATGGTACAGAATAAGGACCAGGAAATTGTCCTCCTGCCTTATCATCCAAAGTAAGTCAGTGCCGGACAACCCTTTCGTACATTTCAATCATTCCTTCTCGCTCATATGGAGAATAATTTGAGGTGTTTTTTCCCCGCAGCAACGGTCGCGCCGTCCTTGTCGTTCTTTACCCGCGAGTCTCCCACGCCGTGTATTTCGATCCTACCAGAAACTACGAGAAGAAGGACTACACCCACGTAATGAATATTCTAGATGATGCTCTCCAAGGCTTCAGTTTGAGGGGTAACCACATGCAGATCAGGAAACAAAGGAACCGCAAGACGGGTTTCTCGCATAAAACCAACTTCTGTTGCATCCATGTCCCGAAATCAAGTAGGAAAGGTGGATTCTACCTCCTCCATCTCATGATGGAGTTCAAAAGGGATCACCAAAAGCTTCGCATGACAACCAGAAACGATGATCGTATCCGCAAGTGGGTAGAATCTCAAGGAGATGCGGATTATAAACTTAGAGATGACTTATTTCGCATCCAGAGGGACATTGCGACGATCATCATGAAAGAAGTCGTCGAAGTGAAGGGGATGTTCCACCACGGCCCTATATCGCGAGCTGACGTCCAAACTTACATAGGCATGCAACGTCAGGACCTCACACCGTTCAAGAAGCTAGGGTCCACTCTCAATGATCTGGAAGGATGGAAGTTCTAGTGATTTACGATGCCGATGATGATGATATGTGTCGGTTGAACTTGTATACTTTCTATAGCGATGAAACTTTGTGATGTCCACGGTCCCTACCGAACTTGCGTAACGCTACTTTGTTAGTTTGGGTACGATGACCTGCGTACCTCTAGTTAATTAGTTTGCGTACGATGAAACTGCGTTGATTATTTATGTTTACTATATGTTGCATCTAGTTGCTAACCCTTTCTTTTTTGTGTTGCTCAAGTATATTTTGTTGCATATGATTGTACATTCTCTTGATGAAGATGCATCTATAACAGGTACCTAGAATCTTGATGGCGAAGTATCGGTGCTATGTCGTGTACAAAGGAAAGGTTCCGGGAGTATACGATGAGTGGTCCGAGTGTCAGGCGCAAGTGGAGGGGGTCTCGGGCGCCAGCCATAAAGGCTTCAAAAGCAGACAAGAAGCAGAAGCTAGTTACGTGAGAAGGCTCACGCTAGCACGAGAGAGGACTCATAACCGCCGCCTCATGTACTACATAGTTTCGCTCTCACTCATAGTGATAGCTCTTCTCGCGTATATCATTGTTTAGATGGATGACGATGTAGTTGCAAGTATTCGAGACTTGTATCGCTATTTTCGAGATGATGACGAGAGAGCACTTCGTGTTGGATGATGATTATGATGACGACATGATTTGATGAGACTATTTGTATGTATATGCTATGATTACATTCGTGGTCTCGCAGCCATTTGTATGTGTATGATGATGACATTTGTATGTGCTAAAGATTCTTGTATAAAGCCTGTTCAAATACAAAACAAATATGCAGAAAAAAAAACAGAAACTAATAAAGTTAGCAGTAGCGCGGGGAGTAAAGTTAGCAGCAGCGTAGCATTACCAGTAGCGCGGCCTAACACAAGGCGCTACAGATATTAGCAGCAACGCTGTTCTTTGGAGCACGCTACTGCTATGCATGTATAGCAGCAGCGCGGGCCAACACACGCTACTGCTACAGGTTAGCTGTAGCGCCGTATCAGTAGCGCGGGAACCCGCGCTACTGATATACATAATACCCGCGCTACTGCTAGGCTTTTCCCTAGTAGTGATAGAAAATTTGTCACTCTCCACATAAGCAATTTTCTTCTCATTCATAATAGTGGGACAAACTCAACAAAATAACTATCATGAGATACTTGATTGACATAACCACTTTGAATATTAAAATCATGATGACAAGTTTCATAGTTACTATCACTCTTTATAGCATACATGTCATCATCATAATCATCATAGATAGTAGGCATGTCATTATCATAACAAATTTGCTCATCAAAACTTGGGGGACTAAAAATATCATCTTCATCAAACATAGCATCCCCAAGCTTGTAGCTTTGCATATCATTAGCATCATGGATATTCAGAGAATTCATACTAGCAATATTGCAATCATGCTCATCATTCAAGGAATTCTCATTAAGTATTATCATAATTTATTCCTCTACCAATTGAGCACAATTTTCTGAATCCTTATTTTCACGAAAGACATTATAAAGACGATACAAGTGATGCAACCTATACTCCATTTTTTGTATTTTTCTTTTATAAAACCAAACTAGTGAAAAACAAGAAACTAAAAGATTTAATTGCAAGATCTAAAGATATACCTTCAAGCACTCACCTCCCCGGCAACGGCGCCAGAAAAGTGCTTGATGTCTACTATGCAACCTTCTTCTTGTAGACTCGTGTTGGGCCTCCAAGCGCAGAGTTTTGTAGGACAGTAGCAAAATTCCCTCAACTGGATGACCTAAGGTTCATCAATCCGTGGGAGGTGTAGGATGAAGATGGTCTCTCTCAAGCAACCCTGCAATCAAATAACAAAGAGTCTCTTGTTTCCCCAACACACCCAATACAATGGTAAATTGTATAGGTGCACTAGTTCGGCGAAGAGATGGTGATACAAGTGTAATATGGATGGTAGATATAGGTTTTTGTAATCTGAAAATATAAAAACAGCAAGGTAACTAATGATAAAAGTGAGCACAAACGGTATTGCAATGCTTAGAAACAAGGCCTAGGATTCATACTTTCACTAGTGCAAGTTCTCTCAACAATACTGACATAGTTGAATCATATATAAATCCCTCACGTGTGACAAAGAGTTCAATCCAAAGTCACAAATAGTGGAGAACAAACGAAGAAATTATTGTAGGGTACGAAACCACCTCAAAGTTATCTTTTCCGATCAATCGTATGAGCTATCCCTATAAGTGTCACGAACAGCCCTAGAGTTCGTACTAAAATAACACCTTAAGATACACATCAACCAAAACCCTAATGTCACCTAGATACTCCAATGTCACCACGAGTACCCATGGGCTTGATTATACGATATGCATCACACAATTTCAGATTCATCATGTTCAATCCAACACAAAGAACTTCAAAGAGTGCCCCAAAGTTTCTACTGGAGAGTCAAGACGAAAACGTGTGCCAACCCCTATGCATAGATTCCTAAGGTCACGGAACCCGCAAGTTGATCACCAAAACATACATCTAGTGGATCAATAGAACATCCCATTGTCACCACGGATATCCCAGCACAAGACATACATCAAGTATTCTCAAATCCTTAAAGACTCAATCCGATAAGAAAACTTCAAAGGGAAAACTCAATTCATCACAAGAAGATAGAGAGGGGAAAACTCCATATGATTCATCTATATTAATAAAGCTCACGGTACATCAAGATCGTGTCATCTCCAGAACACGAGAGAGAGATCAAACACATAGCTACTGGTACATACCCTCAGCCCCGAGGGTGAACTACTCCCTCCTCGTCATGGAGGCTGCCGGGATGATGAAGATGGCCTCCGGTGATGGTTTCCCCCTCCGGCAGGGTGCCGGAACGGGCTCCCGGTTGGTTTTTCATGGCTTTGGAGGCTTGCGGTGGCAGAACTCCCAATCTAGGTTTCTTTCTGGGGGTTTTGGCATTTATAAGAATTTTTGGCGTCGGAAACAAGTCAAGGGGGGCCACGAGGAGTCCACAAGCCAGGGGGGCACGCCCTGGGGGGGCGCGCTCCCCAGGCTTGTGACCTCCTCGGTCACTTCCTGGCCCAACTCCAATGCTCCCTGGGCTTCTTCTGGTCCAGAAAAAATTACCGTAAATTTTCAGCCCATTCCGAGAACTTTTATTTCTGCACAAAAAACGACACCATGGTAGTTCTGCTGAAAACAACGTCAGTCCGGGTTAGTTCTAATAAAATCATACCAAAATCATATAAAATTATTGTAAACATGGCATGAATACTTCAAAAATTATAGATACGTTTGAGACGTATCACTATACAATTTGCCATTGTATTGGGTGTGTTGGGGACACAAGAGATTTCTTGTATTTGATTGCAGGGTTGTTCGAGAGAGACCATCTTCATTCTACACATCCCACGGATTGATAAACCTTAGGTCATCCACTTGAGGGAAAATTGCTACTGTCCTACAAAACTCTGCGCTTGGAGGCCCAACAAAGTCTACAAGAATAAAGTTGCGTAGTAGACATCAGTGCACTAGTTCGGCGAAGAGATGGTAATACAACTGCAATATGGATGGTAGATAAAGGTTTTTATAATCTGAAAATATAAAAACAGCAAGGTAACAAATAGTAAATAGCGAGCAAAACGTTGTATAAATGCTTGGAAACAAGGCCTAGGGTCCGTACTTTTGCTAGTGCAATCTCTCAACAATGTTAATATAATTGGATCACATAGCCATCCCTCAAAGTGCAACGAAGAATCACTCCAAGGTTCTTATCTAGCGGAGAACATAAGAAGAAATTGTTTGTAGGGTACGAAACCACCTTAAAGTTATCCTTTCCGATCAATCTATCCAAGAGTTCATACTAAGATGACACCAAGCTATCCTTTCCTATCAATCTATTTAAGAGTTAGTACTAGAATAACACCATATGATATGCATCAACCAACTCTAATGTCACCCAGATACTCCAATGTCACCACAAGTATCCATGAGTTAATTATACGATACGCATCAAACAATTTCAGATTCATAATACTCAATCCAACACAAAGAACCTCGAAGAGTGCCTAAGATTTCTACCGAAGAAATTAGGACAAGAACGTGTATCAACCCCTATGCATAGATTACCCCAATGTCACCGCAGGAATCCGCAAATTGAGTACCAAAACATATATCAAGTGAATCAATAGAACACCCCATTGTCACCACGGGTATCAACATGCAAGACATATATCAAGTGTTCTCAAATCCAATATTCAATCCAACATAACGAGATCTCAAAGGGAAAACTCAATTCATCAAAACAAGATAGAGAGGGAATAACATCATGTGATCTGACAATATTAACAATGCCCTTGATACATCAAGATCGTGACATCTCAAGAACACGAGAGAGAAAGATTGAACACATATCTACTTCTACATACCCTCAGCCCCGAGGCTGGACTACTCCCTCCTCGTCATGGCCTTTGCCGGGATGATGAAGATGGCCACCGGGGATGGATTCCCCTCTCCGGCAGGGTACTGGAATGTCTCCAGATTTGTTTTTCGTCGATACAGATAGTTGCGGCAGCAGAGCGCAGAGTCTAGGGTTATTTCTGATGGTTTCTATATTTATAGGAATTTTTGGCGTTGGTTTCACGTGAAGATGGGCCACGAGGTGGGCAAGATACACCAGGGCGCGCCGGGGGGGCCTGGCTCGCCCTGGTGGGTTGTGCCCACCTCGTGGATCTTCTGGCCCTCCCACGAAGCGTCTAGTGCCTATTTTGTTCCAAAAAATCGTCAAAAAGTTTCGGGCGGTTCTGAGAACTTCCATTTTCTGCACAAAAACAACACCATGGTAGTTCTGCTGAAAACAGCGTCAGTACGGGTTAGTTCTAAATAAATCATATAAAGTGCATCAAAACCATATAAAAGTATTGTAAACATAGGTGAATATGGCATGAATACTTCATAAATTATCGAAACGTTGGAGACGTATCAGCATCCCCAAGCTTAATTCCTACTCGTCCTCGAGTATGTAAATGATAAAAGAAATAATTTATGAAGCGTGAATGCTAGCATAGTGCATAAGTTTGATCAATGATAATTTCAACCACTTTTCCTAGCATCATAACAGCAACTCTTTCTCATAAAACTCATCATGAAAAAGTAGCAACCAATTCACATGTTATGGTTCAAACAATGAATTCTCTTAAAACTTAACAACATATGTTCTTAGTCATTAAACAATTGCAATTCAACTTATTCTCAACAAAGTCTAAGTAAGAGCCCCACATACTCAATCATCATATAGTCTTCTATGATTGCTATTAATCAAAGCATATTTTTAGAACAAATGGCATCCATCGAATACAGAGAAAGATAGGGGCTTAATGTTTCGCCTCCCAACTCATTTATCATAGAGATAATTGTCAACAATAATAAGTCATGATCAAATATATTTGACTGGATATATATGTTTGGATCTTTCCCCACCACATGATGCTTGCCAACTAATAGACTGAGGTTGGAATAAGAAGTGACTCAACATGAATAGTAAATAACATGAAAGTAAATAGATTGTTCCTTCGCAGAGGGAAGAAGGGATTTGCATATGTGCTAGAGCTCAAAGCTTAAATCAGAGATAAATATAATTTTGGGAGGTGCACCCTTCCTGTCAACGTTACGACCAAGAGTTATCAATATCTTCCATGCTAAACACATTAGTAGCGGTTCCCAAGCGGTAAAAATAAAGGTTTACTCCCCCTCCACCAACAAACACACTCCACGGCTAGCCGAATCCATGGGTACCGTCCATACCAACAACATTCCCGGGTGAGTTTTGTTTAATTGTTTGCATTTTTTTATTTCGGGACTGGGAATCCCTATTACCGCCTGATACGTCTCCAATGTATCTATAATTTTTTCTTGTTCCATGCTGTTATAATATCATTCTTGGATGTTTTACAATCATTTTATAACAACTTTATATCATTTTTGGGACTAACCTATTGACATAGTGCCAAAGTGCCAGTTGTTGTTTTGCTTGTTTTCTACTTCGCAGAATATCAGAACCAAATAGAGTCCAATCGCGACAAAACTTTTTGGAGATTTTTTCTGGACCAGAAGACACCCAGTGGGCCAAAGAAGTACCAGAGAGGTGGGTTGTGGAGGCCACAACCCACATGGGCACGCCAGGGGGCCCCTGGCACGCCTTGGTGGTTTGTGCCCTCCACGGGGCCCCCCTCCACCGCCTCTGACGCCTTTGTTATGATTGTGTTTTTATGGTTTATTTAGTATTTGTGCCAAGTAGAGCCTTTAGGATGATTCATAAGATGAGTAGAAGCGATGCTGAATCTGAAACAGAAACTTTGCGTCCAGTATTCGAATTTTTATTTTTTACTGGAACGTGATCTTGAGCTAAAATTTTAACACAGTGTTGCTATAAAAATTCTTTACGTTGTCCTAATTGTTAAGAATTTTAAGTGGTACACAAGTATGGTTAGAGTACAGATTACTACGGACTGTTCTGTTTAAGACAGATTCTGTTTTCGTTGCATTGTGTGCTTGTTTCATGAATCTATGGGTTATATTGAAGGGTATGAGCCATTGTAAAGTTAAAATACAGTAGGTATAATGCAATAATAAAATATGAATGGGTTTGCAACAGCACCTAAAGTAGTGATTTGCTTTATTATACTAACGGATCTCATGAAGATTTTGTTGAGTTTTGTGTGATTGAAGTTTTCAAGTTTTGGGTGAGATCACGATGGATGAAGGAATAAGGAGTGAAAAGAGCCTAAGCTTGGGGATGCTACAGCACCCCCAAGATATATCCAAAGAGAAACAAGCAACTAAGCTTGGGGATGCCCCCAAGTGGCATCCCTTCTTTCTTCTAACAACCATCGGTATTTTACTTGGAGCTATATTTGTATTCGTCACACATCATGAGTTATGCTTGGAGCGTCTTGTATCATTTGAGTCTTTGCTTGCTTTGCTTGTTAGTTTGTCACTTGTATCCTTGCTGGACACACCTATTTGAGAGAGCCAAAATTATGCTATCATTTGTTAGAATTGCTCTATATGTTTTACTTAAACTTTTTGAGCTATAGGATTGCTCTAGTGATTCACTTATATCTTTTTGAGCACGGTGTGCTTGGAAATTTTTGTAGAAATGATCTCATGCTTCACTTAGATTAATTTGAGAGTTAGTAAATGTTGAAGAAATCCTCTCATGCTTCACTTATACCGTTTTGAGAGATGAAATCTTTATGCTCATGTGCTTCACTTAAATTGTTTGAGCTTGTCAAAAAAGCAATGGCAATATATGAAACTAGTCCCAAAGTGATAGATATCCAAGGAGGATATAATAAAAACTTTCATGAAGATCATTGGACAAATTAAACTTGATTCCTGTAATAGTTTTGAAACATTATGATAGTAATATGTGAGTCATGTTAGTGAGTAATTATGCTTTAGTAGGAATATTGGTGTTAAGGCTTGTGATTCCCTATGCATGCACGAAAGTCAATAGTTATGCAATGAAGTTACATCTTACTTATGGTGCATTATTCGGTGTTAGTTATGCTCAATGCTCTCTTATGTGAATTTTCGTTTCTTGGTTTGGTTGCTTCTCAATCTATTTGCTAGCCTCCATTTGTACTAAGTAGAAATACTACTTGTGCATCCAAAATCCTTAAACCAAGTTTTGCCTTATGAGTCCACCATACCTACCTATATGCGGTATTTCCATGCCGCTCAAAGCAAATTTGTATGTGCCATGTCTAAATTTTCAAAATAAATTTTCTCTTTTGTGTGCTCGTACCGCTCATGAAACGGTGGGGAGTGTCCAATATTTTTCCATGCTAGATGTGTTATTCTCAAGATGAGTGTTTATTTACTTGTCATTGCACGAGAGTGCGGCGGTAATAGGGATGCCCATTCCTGAAATGAAAAAGAAAAAAATATATTTACTTGATGTTGTCAAATAATAAATTCCATGGAAAGTGTTGGTATGGAAGGCAACCGTGGATACGTCCCGCCATGGAATGTGAAAGTTTGGTGGAAAAAGGAATAACCTTTATTTTCCGTTTGGGAACTGCCTACGATATATCTAGCATGGAAAGTATTGTGAGCTACTTTGTTGTTTTCGTTGACAAGAAAGGCATGCCACCCAAAATATTTTGGGACATTTACAGTTTTCCCCCTAATTTTGTCCCAGTCTCATCTTTACCCCTAAAAAAAACCAGTGCTCAACTTTGCCCCTCTTCCGTCTGGTGCCGTTTCAGAAATACCCCTGAGCACCGTTTCCGTCCGGTCAAAGGGGTTTGACCGTCACCGAGACATTTCCTGGACATTGTTGCCCCTTTGTGCATGTTTCACTTACACGTGGGACCTACCCTTAGAAAAAGAAAAGAAAAAAAACTCCCCTCCCGAACCAGATCGGATCGGGAGGAGCTCGCTCCCGAGCGGCGCACCTCCACCTCGCCTCGGTCTTCGTCGCGGAGCCACCGCCTCTGCCCGTCGCCTCCCTGCTCCCTCTCCGCCTCACCTCCTCCCTCTCCTCTACCGGCCATGGAGGAGCTCCTTCCGCATCTGGCAGCTTCCCCACCACCGGAGGAGCTCCGCATCTGGCCGGCCATGGAGGAGCTCCCTCGAGATGCTCGATCTGGCAGCTTCCCCACCACCGGAGAGACCGGATCCGGTGGGTTCCGGCCACTCTTCCTGCGCCTCCTCGACCCGCGTCGCAGCCTTCCCACCGGGCCCCGCCTCGCCGTCCCCCGCCGGGCCCCGCCTCGCCATCCCTGGTCGTACCCCGCCGTGCCCCGCCGTCCCCCGCCTCGCCGTCCCTCACCGTGCCCTCCCTCTCGTCCCTACCGGCGAGCTCCCTCCCATCCCTGCCGGCGAGCCAGCGTCGACCGGTGTGCCATGGCCTCCACCGCGCGCCCCTGGCCTCCCCTCTCTCTGCGCGCCCCTGCGCCGGCGAGCTCCGGCGAGCTCCCTCCCTCGCATGGCCCTGGCCTCCCCACCCTCCGCGCGGCCCTGCGCCGGCAAGCTGCGGCGAGCTCACTCGCGTGCCCCCTGGCCTCCCCACTTTTGTTGTTTTTCTTTTCTCTTTTTTAATTAGCCTAATCTTTAATTGTTAGGTGGTGAGAGAGAGTAAGGGCAAATTAGTCCAAAAAATGTTCCAAACACGGTCAAACCTCTTTGACCAGACGGAAAGGGTACGGAGGGGTATTTCTGAAACGGCACCAGACGGAAGAGGGGCAAAGTTGAGCACTGGTTTTTTTTAGGGGTAAAGATGAGACTGGGGCAAAATTAGGGGGGAAAATGGAATTGGCCCAAATATTTTTTTCTCTCAATTTAAACCTTGAGCTCTGGCACCTCTACAAATCCCTACTTCCCTCTGCGAAAGGTCTATCTATTTACTTTATGCAATTTTTATTTTTACCTTGAGTCTCCATCTTCTCTTATAAAGCACCAACTAGGGGGCACTATGATCGTACTAGAGCATTGGGCATAGCTAATATTAGAGTCTGTTTCATGAATGGGTCAATGATTGAGCATGATGGGCTAGGGATAACTTTCTTTAGTGTTGATATTTTGAAAGACATAGTTGCTTGTTGGCATGCTTGAGTATTGAAGTCATTATGTTAAAACTAGACTATTGCTTTGAATCATCTACAAGTCCAAATGTCCATGCTACAAAAAATAAATGAATATGAGATGAACATGTTAGACAACATTCCACATCAAAAATTCTGTTCTTATCATTTACCTACTCGAGGACGAGTAGGAATTAAGCTTGGGGATGCTGATACGTCTCCAACGTATCTATAATTTTTAATTGTTCCATGCTGTTATATTATCATTCTTGGATGTTTTACAATCATTTTATAACAAACTTTATATCATTTTTTGGGACTAACCTATTGACATAGTGCCAAAGTGCCAGTTGCTGTTTTTGATTGTTTTCTACTTCGCAGAATATCAGTACCAAACGGAGTCCAATCGCGACGAAACTTTTTGGAGATTTTTTCTGGACCAGAAGACACCCAGTGGGCCAAAGAAGTACCAGAGAGGTGGGCTTTGGAGGCCACAACCCACATGGGTGCGTCAGGGGGCCCCCGGCGCGCCCTGGTGGGTTGTGCCCTCCACGGGGCCCCCGGCCCCTCCACCACCTCTGATGCCTATTAATTCCCAAATATTCAGAAAACCCTAGGAGAGTCGACGAAACATAATTCCAGCCACCGCAAGTTCCAGAACCTTGAGATCCAATCTAAACACCATCACGGAGGGGTTCATCTTCTTCATAGGTGCCTCTCCGATGATGCGTGAGTAGTCTACCATATACCGACGGGTCCGTAGGCTGTAGCTAGATGGCTTCCTATCTCTCTTGTGATTCTCCATACAATGGTCTCTTGGAGATCTATTTGATGTAAACTTTTGCGGTGTGTTTGTTGGGATCCGATGAATTTTGAGTTCATGATCAGTTTCTATCCATGAATATTATTTGAGTCTTCTTTGATCTCTTATATGCATGATTACTTATAGCCTCGTATTTCTTCTTCGAATCTTTGGTTTAGTTAGACCAACTAGATTGATTTTTCTTCCCATGGGAAGAGGTGCTTTGTGATGGGTTCGATCTTGCGGTGTCCTTTCCGAGTGACCGAAGGGGCAGCAAGGCACGCATGTATCGTTGCCATTAAGGATAACAAGATGGGGTCTATTCCTACATGAATAGATCTTGTCTACATCATGTCATCGTTCTTATTGCATTACTCCATTTTTCCATGAACTTAATACACTAGATGCATGCTGGATAGCGGTTGATGTGTGGAGTAATAGTGTTAGATGCAGGCAGGAGTCGGTCTACTTATCTTGGACGTGATGCCTATATAATGATCATTGCCTTGGATATCGTCATGATTATTTGATCTTCTACCAATTGCCCAACAGTAATTTGTTAACCCACCGTGTGCTATACTCATGAGAGAAGCAACTAGTGAAACCTACGGCCCCCGGGTCTACTTTTCCAACATATTGCTTTTCGATCTATCTTGTTGCCTCTTTGTTTTCAGATCTACTAAAACAAAAACCCAAAAATATATTGCTGCACTTTTTATTTGCTCTTTTTATTTTGTGTTCTTGAGAGATCTATCTCTCCTATCTATCACTACCTAATCTATCTTTTTACCGTAGAGAGATTGACAACCTCTCTTTCGCGTCGGGTTGCAAGTATTTGTTGTTTGTGTGCAGGTGCTGCTTATTGGGTGGTGGTGATCCTCCTACCAATTCGATAACCTTGGTTTCATAACTAAGGGAAATACTTACCGTCGCTGTGTTGCATCATCCCTTTCTCTTTGGGGAAATACCGTTGCAGTCTCAAGCCACATCACCGCCCCTCTCGTGCAAGGACGAGTGAATAAACACTCATCATGAGAATAACCCACTTAACATGGAAGATACTAACCACCCCTATCGCTCCATGAGCGGTCCAGGCACACAAAACAGGTGTTCATTTGAAATTTTAGATGTGGCACATGCAAATTTACTTGGAATGGCAGTGAAATACCATATATAGGTAGGTATGGTGGACTCTTATGGAATAAACATGGCTCAAGGATTTGGATGCACAAGTAGTATCTCTACTTAGTATGATTTTTTGGCTAGCAAAAGATCCTAACACTAGTAGAAAACAGTGCTTTGGTCCAGGCCAGAATATTGCATTAGTCCCGGTCGTGTTACGAACCGGGACTAATGGGTGCATCAGTCCCGGTTCATGAGGCCAGGGCGCCGGCCGGGCCTCTGCGGGCACCAGTCCCGGTTCGTCTGACCCCTTTAGTCCTGGTTCCAGTCACGAACCGGGACTAAAGGGCCTCTCTCCTGGCCCAGCCCCTTTAGTCCCGGTTGGTGGCTGGAACCGGGACTAAAGAGATGCATATATATGCTTGCCCCTGCCCGCTCACTCCTCTGTTTTTTTGACCGGCCGGCGTGTGGGACGTGTGTGCTGCTCTGCTCTCACCTCCTATGCACACGAGGTGTTCGATGAAATGCCAGAGCCACGCTTAAGCTTTCTCCTCTCCAAGCTCGACTCCAAGCTCCATTTTCCCCAAGATTTGTCTAGGTTTGGCGGTCCGTCACGTCCCGTCCCCGTCCTCACCGTCGTCGATCGCCCGCTCCGATCTTGTCGCCGGCACCACCGTGGTGAGCCTCTTGTTCTTATCTTCTTTTTCAAAGAAAAAATTCTTACTTGTATGATTTACATAGATACTTGTATAAATTTCTTACTTTTATTATTGTTTGTTATTATATAGTGCCATGGTCATGGTATCCGCCCACGTCGGCCCTCGTCCGGTCTATGATTCGGATGTGGTACATTATCTTTTATAACTATTTGTTTCATTTAGTGTTTATGACAATTATGCCGACCAACGTGACATAGATATGTTTATCTAGGAGGTATGTGAACCGGAAATTCCAACCGACCATCTTGTCAAGAGGTTAAATCTAGTTGAAAAAGAAAATGAGGATTTGAAAGAAAAATTGAAAAGAATTGAGGAGGAAAAGATGAAATTGGAGTTGCATGTTGCCGATGTCGTCGATGACCAAAAGATCAAGATGGATGCAATGCGCTTGAAGATTAGAAAGATAAGAAAATATGCCATTGATAATGAGGCTTGGTATCATTATGCTGTTGGATCAATTGTTACCTTAGTTGTGATTATGATCGCATTTGTTGTTGTATTTAAATGTTTTACATAGTTGTACATTAGTTTCAATTTATGTTTTAATTAGATGCTCTAGAGAGCTATATGTTGTTCTATGAGAACTATGTATGAACTTTATGTATTTATTTTTTCAGTAATAACATTTCATCACTACTATATTTTGGTTTTAATGTGATGATGAACTTGTATTAATTTGGTCACTTCTCTTTTCATGATGTTCTGTAATGGTTTCGTCCGAAACCCTGAAATGCATGAAAAATAGCAAATGAAGTCAGAAAAGGGTTGAAAAGTGATGATGTGGCTTTGAATGGTGCATATTGAATGCAGAAAAAGTCTTGAGTTAAAATATGTTTAAAAAAATGAAATCCCTTTGTAATAGACGAGTTTTTGTCCAAAACCCTGATACTTCGAAGGAGATTGTCCAGTTTGTACACGAAGTGCATCCAGTTTTTCCCGTAACCCTCTCAACTTTTTAGCACATGCTATGTGGGTGAAATTATGATACCATGCCAACTTTCAACCATTTCAGAGTTCATTTGCAGTGCTTTTCAATTTCAGGGTCATTTTAGCTCAAAATAAATCATGAAATGCATGAAAAATAGCAAATGAAGTCAGAAAAGGGTTGAAAAGTGATGATGTGGCTTTGAATGGTGCATATTGAATGCAGAAAAATTCTTGAGTTAAAATCTGTTTAAAAAAATGAAATCCCTTTGTAATAGACGAGTTTTTGTCCGAAACCCTGATACTTCGAAGGAGATTGTCCAGTTTGTACACGAAGTGCATCCAGTTTTTTCCGTAACCCTCTCAACTTTTTAGCACATGCTATGTGGGTGAAATTATGATACCATTCCAACTTTCAACCATTTCAGAGTTCATTTGCAGTGCTTTTCAATTTCAGGGTCATTTTAGCTCAAAATAAATCATGAAATGCATGAAAAATAGCAAATGAAGTCGGAAAAGGATTGAAAAGTGATGATCTGGCTTTGAATGGTGCATATTGAATTCAGAAAATTTTTGGAGTTAAAATCTGTTTTAAAAAATGAAATCCCTTTGTAATAGACGAGTTTTCGTCCGAAACCGTGATACTTCCAAGGAGATTGTCCAGTTTGTACACGAAGTGCATCCAGTTTTTCACATAAACCTCTCAACTTTTTAGCACATGCTATGTGGGTGAAATTATGATACCATGCCAACTTTCAACCATTTCAGAGTTCATTTGCAGTGCTTTTCAATTTCAGGGTCATTTTAGCTCAAAATAAAACATGAAATGCATGAAAAATAGCAAATGAAGTCAGAAAAGGGTTGAAAAGTGATGATGTGGCTTTGAATGGTGCATATTGAATGCAGAAAAAGTCTTGGGTTAAAATACGTTTAAAAAATTGAAATCCCTTTGTAATAGACGAGTTTTCGTCCGAAACCGTGATACTTTGAAGGAGATTGTCCAGTTTGTACACGAAGTGCATCCAGTTTTTCCCGTAACCCTCTCAACTTTTTAGCACATGCTATGTGGGTGAAATTACGATACCATGCCAACTTTCAACCATATCAGAGTTCATTTGCAGTGCTTTTCAATTTCGGGGTCATTTTAGCTCAAAATAAATCATGAAATGCATGAAAAATAGCAAATGAAGTCAGAAAAGGGTTGAAAAGTGATGATGTGACTTTGAATGGAGCATATTGAATGCAGAAAAGGTCTTGAGTTAAAATATGTTTAAAAATGAAATCCCTTTGTAATAGACGAGTTTTCGTCCGAAACCCTGATACTTCGAAGGAGATTGTCCAGTTTGTACATGATGTGCATCCAGTTTTTCCTGTAACCCTCTCAACTTTTTAGCTCATGCTATGTGGGTGAAATTTGAGAAAGATGTACAAACGAGTTTCAAATTTCAGTGCTAAAAGTGCTAAAAACTTCAAGCACTGAAATCTTTTTCGTTTGTAGAGCTCCTCGAATAGTTTTTTGGCATGAAAACTTGCAAACACCTACAAATTGTGATCATCTTTGATGCTGCAAAGTTTCAGATTTTTTTGATTTTGTTTTTTTTTTACTGTTCATAGAGGGTGCCTAGGCACCCTGGAGCTGAAAATCCACTCTCAGAAACAATTAACACGTTTTGGCAGGAAATTCAAGGTCCTGAGATTCTTAGCAATGTCATGGCAATTGATGATTCGGTACAGATGCACTGGTAACTATTTCACAATTAATTATTATAAAAAATTATTAGCAATATCAAAGAGTGAGATTGACAAACCGGATCCAGCATTTGTGTTATTTCTGATTTAGTAATGTTGGTGCCAAGCTTCAGTAAACAGGCCCTAATCTCTTCAAGGGTAAATGTCCCCATGTGGTCAGTACATAAGCATTTGAATACTTTTAATTAGCCCATGGTCTATTTATTTGACAAGCTCTCTAGAATAATATTTGATTATGGCAAAAGAAATGAGAAGATACTGAAGTCAAGCAAAAAGTAAAAGGAGCCACAAGTTAAGATCATCCGAGTACCTTCAAGGCTGCCCTTGCTAATATACAATTCCAGAAGACCACTGGCAAGTCCTTCGCAAAACAAAGTAAATGAAATGAACATCAGATATCAGGGACACCATAACATAAACTGGAATGCAAAGGACAAACAAAAAATTGAAGGAAATAAAGAAGAGTGTGCGTGTAAGTCTGTAACCAAAGACCACACATATTGTTCCAGCTCCAAATCTGAAACAGTATACAAAAGTAAGCATCGCACATCTGTTATAGAAGATACGCATTATCAGTATGTCTCTTCTTTTGGTTCTGATCATCCGTCCATGCAAAATCAAATAAATAGATCGCCAAGCTCCAAGATCTGCCAAAATCAGTTAACCTCAGCCAGCATGAACATCACCTGTATGTAATTTTTTTTTGGAGCAAGAGAACATCGGGACAAGGCAATTGCTTGGTGGAAGAATTGCCCATCGCCACCGTATGCCTCCTCTTCGGCAACGCGGAGGCAGTCGCGCTCGATGCTGCTCACCCACTCGATGGTTTGGGACCTGCGTCGGCGGCGGTGACTCATCCACCATCGCCTTCTTGTTCGTGAGGTCGGTCGGATCCCCGTGCGTGTCCTACGATCTACCCACCGCCGGGGTGTCTTCATCGCTCGAGCGCGCCGACCACGGCTGGTGCAGGTTGCGCTGGCTCTAGAGGAAGAGCCGCCACCATAGCTCCCACCTCCGCGATGGCAACAACGGGCTGGAGGACCAACGAGCGATCTGTTCCTCTCCCCTCTGGCTAGCGCAAGGGTTCGCTCGATCCCATCAATCCATTCCTCTCCCCTCTGGCGAGGCGCGCGATGGGATCGAAGCAGATCGCCCGCTCCTCTGTATCAAGCGCCGCTTGATCCCCTCAGGCGAAGATTTTTTTTATGAGCGCCAGCGATCATCGGTTAGATAATGGGCCGGGAGAACAGGCCCAGTTTACCACAGGGCTCGCTTTCGGCTTCTGGAGCAGCGGCCGTTAGGACAGCCGGGCCGTTAGTTAATACAGGCGGGAGAGACGGCTGTACGCATTAGATCAGAAGGCCGAAAACGCCTAGATCCTAAAAACGAACGGTCAGAAATGCAAATCACTGAGAGGGCTCGGTTTTACTGTCCTAGATTACCTTTTTCCCTTTGAATGGGAAGGGGATTGGCAGAGTATTGGAAACGGGCCTACCCCTAGTTTTTGGTAAATGGCCCTCATTGGAAAAACCATATCATCAAAAACCAGGAAAAAAGGTTTATTTATCTTTGAGTGATGTTTACCACCCGAAGGCATGCACAGATACATGAGTATTACGACATCAGCCACAAAGGATCATCGGGGTAGAAGATGACGCCGGTAATGACAGAATCAGGCCCAGGAGCCCCGAGCACCCAACACACGTGTCGCAAAGCCCACCGACAAGGCATTTTAGGCCCGTCCAGGCTATACCTTGTAGCCTGCCGTAGGCATACAAAACTAGGCCATAATGGACGGCGTCTCAAGCCGATCAGGGTCGGGTCTTGTAGGGGATATAACCCCGCGGTGTAACCTGCCCTATTAGGCCGGGTCAGCGTATCAGCAGCTTAAAGATTATACTCAAGATGGGCCAAGCCGTTGATGACAAGGCAAGGAAGGGGACTTAGCGAGTAAGTTGGATGGCGGCCCAGCACGTGAAGATGGCGGTTCAAGGCCCAGGAGGCAGAAGACGCCAGAAGCTTCCCTTACTTGGGAGACAAGGCGAGATAGGGATGAGCTAGGTCAAGAGTCATAATATGACCTTGACTCTTGTAAGCCCAGGGCCTCGACCTGTATATAAAGGCGAGCCCCTGAGGCCGATAGATTTAAGTTGCAAACCCCCGAAAGCTAGGTTAGCGATTCGCACCCTTGTAATCGAGATCATCATCAATATAGACACAAAAGCAGGACGTATGCTTTTACCTCCATCGGAGGGGCCGAACCTGGGTAAACCCGTCTCTCGTTCCCGATCAACCCCTTCGAGTCGCCACACAGAGGTGATGGCCTCACACCTAAGTTCTCCTATGAGGACATCTGCCGTCACAAAACCACGATAGTTGGCTCCCACCGTGGGGCTGTCGCCCGGTGGAGTTGAGTTCTCGGAGGGAGCTCTTCCACGGTTCGGGAGCTATGTCGCTGGTCAGATGACCAAGAGCGCCGCGGCAAGCTCTACATTGACAATTCAGGCTCGGGCCCCGAGGCCGACTCAATCAAGTTCGGGTATTGGGTCCCCTTCGGCAAGATCCACGTCTTCATCGACAAGATCGGCGCGTCGGTTCCCGAGCCGGACATCTGCACCGACATCGTCGAGCCGGCTCGGTACGCCCAACCCGACCGGCATCAAGCCGGCCGATGCCACGTCTTCGCGAGGAGCACTAAGTCAAGTTGTCCCCTCAATGATGGGAAGCTTGGGGGCTTTTCGGAGGCAAAAGTCGCTCAGGAAATAGCTGAGCCGCCCCGTCGGGTCACCATCCACATGGCAGGGACCGTAGCGGCTCAAGATCCGTCGACAGCTGGAGCTAAAGACCAGCGCCGAAACAATCGTCCTGGGGGAACCTACAATGGGAACAAGGGCAATCAGCAGCATAGTAACCAGGTTGGTTTGCAAGGTAATATATGTACGGATCATTGGATACCCTGGAGTCAGAACAGAATGGTGATCTCACAGAGAGGACACAATATTATCGGTCTCTAAGCTCACTGGCAAAAAAAGGTCTCTGAGCTAATTGATCCTGGCACTGGCGCGTGGGATGTGCAGATTGTCTTTGAGACATTCTGTATCATGACACCAGAAGGATTTTGCAAATACCACTTAACGCCGGTGCTTTTGATGATTTCATAGCTTGGAACCCGTCTCGGAACGGTACTCTGTCCGCACTGCATATCATCTTGAGTGGAATATTAATTCGGCGGCCAAATCCGCACGGAGAATATAGCAGGGCCATCAGCCTCCAACCCAATCTGGAAGAGACTTTGGGAACTAAAGATTCTGAAGAAAATACATATCTTTTGCTGTCGTGCACTCCATGGAATCCTTCCTCTAAAATCCATCCTCACAAATCGACACATAGGGCATGCTTCTCACTATCCTATTTGCAACCAAGGCCCTGAAGATGTTAGACATCTGATGTTCACGTGCGAGAGGGCATTTATGTTTGGAAAAAACTTGGAGGATCTGGTACATCATGCACTTGCAACAGATTTGTTTTGCTCGGCCGTGTTGGAATATATTCGTTGACCGGAACTTAAAAACCCCTTTAATCATAGAGAAATATACACAAAAACAAACAAATTTAATGAGTTGTTAACATGGCTACAAAATAATACTCCCTCCGTCCCAAAATAAGTGACCCAACTTTGTACTAAAGTTAGTGCAAAGTTGAGACATTTTTGAGTCACTTATTTTGGGACGGAGGGAGTATCATTATGTTAGCAACTTAGCATAATATTGTAGTAGTATTGGACAATTATGTATAGGGTCAACCTGAGTGCATGTGTGGTAGTAGAAGTTGGGCCTTAGATCCATTCTACTAATTGTGTCATTGTATGTTCTTTGGTGGTTGGGCTACAAAGCAGCCATGGGTC
Source organism: Elymus sibiricus (assembly GCA_039707655.1). Lineage (NCBI taxonomy): Eukaryota > Viridiplantae > Streptophyta > Magnoliopsida > Poales > Poaceae > Elymus > Elymus sibiricus. Next base: position 38,369,092 of record CM077665.1, on the reverse strand, counting down.
TATAGTAAAAACGGAAATTCCATATTCACGGAAACGGAAAGTTCCGTTTCCATGCCTGTTCCACCGGAAAACACCGTTCCGTTTTTGTTTCCGTTTTCACATAAAAAATTCCATTTCCACTTCCGTTTTGCAAATTTCCGTTTCCGTTTTCATATTCCCTCTCTGTTTCCATTTTTCATCCGGAAAAGCGGAAAGTTTCCACTCCATTTTCATCCCTAGTGATGGCTGTTGGAGACGGGAGCTCCTAGTCAGCGCTTTAAGCGCTGGCTAGCGCTCCTGGCGCTCGCACAAGGCACGTAGCGGGCCGGCCCAGTCAACCTGCAGAGAAAAACAAACGCGAAAGAAAAAGATGTCATTAATTCGAGAGAACTAAGAATCGAACACTGCACACGCCAAAGTTGACAACTTCGTGACAAGACCACTGGACCAAGCTCAGTTTTGTTGATAACCACTGGGAAATAAACCTACTTGACCCATCTCTAAGAATAAAAAATTAACATATAATAGTAGTATATACCCTAGATAAATTATTTGAATAAAGAAAAGGTAAATTTAAAAACGAAAACAAGAATTAAAAAAAATGTTCATCAATTTGAAAAAAGGTAGTTGAAGTTGGAAAAAACTCATCGAATTTGATAAAAGTTCGTCGTTTGGAAAAAGATCACTGAATTTGAAAAAATATCATCGATTTCGAAAAACAGTTCATTGAATTTGAAAAAAGTTCATCAGTTTTGAAAACAATACATAGAATCTGAAAAAAAGTTCATCACATTTGCAAAAAACTTCATTGATTTTGCAGAAAATTATGTAAAATTTGTTTCATTTTAAGAAAAGTTCATTGATTTTGAAAAAGTTCACAAAACTGAAAAAAGTTCATCAATTTTGCAAAAGTTTAAAAAGATGAAAAAAGTTCAACAATTTTCAAAATAAGTTCACCTAATTTTACAAATTAAGTTCATCCAATTTTAAAAAAGTTCATTGTATTTGATAAAAGTTCATAAATTTTGAAAAAAGTTCATCAATTTTTGAAGAAAAATCATCTATTAGAAAAAAAGTTCATCGAATTGAAAAAAATTCATTGAATTTGAAAACAAAAATTATCAACTAATAAAAATAATTCACCAAAATAAAAAAATGGTTCATTGATTTTGAAAACAAAATTTCATCAATTTTGGAAGAAAAAAACATCATCGATATGGACAAACTTCACGCATTTAGGAAAAGTAAAAAAATGAAAATCGATGAAGGAATAAACCAGGAAGAAGAACAAGAAGGAAAAACAAAAAACGAAAATGGAATAATGAAAAACGAAAAAAAGAAAGGAAAAGAAGTAGGAAGGAATAAAAACTTGAAAGAGTGGAAATTCAGCATATCCCGCTCCTTGGCGGAGTGGTTGTACGAAGGAACCTCGATGTAAGGGGTCGCTGGTTCGATTCTCAGCGGGTGCGGTCGATTTTTGCGTATACAGTGTAACGGGTCGGCCCAACACGGGGCGATGCTGGCGCCAGTTTGCAAAATTGCATACTGCAGCGCCAGTTTGCAAAATTGCAAACAAACGGGCGCCTGCAGCGCTAAATAGGAAATGTCGTCGGAGACTAGTACTTATGGCGGCTGAGGCGTCAGACAACACATGGCGAGAGGGTGCCGCTAATGGGCCGTCGCCCGGTCTCAATATTTGCGATTCCCGCAAACAGTCCTAATATGTATCGACGAACAGAACTGAGCCCATCTCCTGTATGGTTAAGACCAAACCCAACCACCTGGGGTTTTTGAAGCTAAATGTGGATGTGTCATACTGTCATTTTATGTAGACTCTGGTATGGGTGCGACGACAGCCATCTTACGAGATAGTCGGGGCGGGGACCGGGGGTGAGGGGGGCCTTGTTGCTGGCAATGTACCTTCTACTACTTACCGAAAAAGGCTTTCGCCCCGCTTTATATATAAAGCAACGATCAACAACACACAGTACAAACGCACGCCCCCGCAACACATGCAAACACACACCCAAGGCAGGATACATAGGCGCTGAGCGCAACAACACCAACCCTAGCACTACGCGAAGAGGTGAAGCCGCATATGACGAACCGTGGGCTCCAAGGCGGTGCCTTCAGAAAGGAGACGGCACCGTAGCGCCGCCACCGCCCAATCCGACGATCAGAGTTTCCCCTAGAGCCACACGACGGGCAATGCGAGCCGCAACGACGCCTTCAAGAAGGGAACGAGCTTCGCCGCCGCCGGTCCATCCAAAGATAGAGCATGTTTTCACCCCGACCACCATTCACCGCCACCGAACGCCACACCCTGGCTACCACGCCGCCCACACGGCCATAGTAACCGGGCAGCACCAAGCTACGGGCTCTGCCCATGAGCCCGCGGACCCACCACCAGCACTAGTAGAAAACAGACCTTTTGTCCAATGCATTAGTCCCGGTTTGGTTTTGAACCGGCACTAATGTGACCATTAGTCCCGGTTCGGAACGGGCATCATTAGTCGCGGTTCGTTCCGGACCTTTAGTCCCGGTTCGTAACACGAACCGGGACTAAAGGGGTTGTGCCAGGCTGGTGTCAGCTGGGGCCCCCACGAGCCCCTTTAGTCCCGGTTTGTATCACCAACCGGGACTAAAGGCCCCCCCTTTAGTCCCGGTTGGTAACACCAACCGGGACTAAAGGAGTTGAGGCCTTAGTCCCGGTTGGTGTCTCCAACCGGGACTAAAGGTTGGACCTTTAGTCCGAGACACCAACCGGGACTAAAGGGGTTCTGAATTTTTTTTTTCTGTTTTTAGTTTCTGTTTTAAATTGCTTATATCTTTTAAGATATTTGATGTTTTTGAGTGATTCTTTTTGCATTAGATTCAAAATTTTGTCTAGTTTCTAATTGTGCCATTTGTTTTCAAATTTGAATGGTTTAAATTTGAATTTGTTCAAATTTGCTTCAAACCCTAGATTGTGAATAACTTGAGTTTACAAATAGTTTTAAATTTAATTCTTTTTGCTCCTAGTCATGTGTTAGATTGTTGTCACAGTAAGATTTATTTGGTTATTTTTAGAATAATTTAAATTAGGATTTTAATTAAAACAATACTGTTTTGCTTATATAGTTGTTTTAGTCATTTAATTGTTGTTTTTTATTATTTTTAGTTAGTTCTTTCTGTAGATTTTTAACATGTTGTAGTATGGTGCATATTGAATGCACAAAAAGTCTGGAATTGAAATAAGTTTAAAAAAATGAAATGCCTTTGTAACAGACGATTTTCGTCCGAAACCTTGATACTTCGAAGGAGATGGTCCAGTTTGTACACGAAGTGCATCCAGTTTTTGCCGTAACCCTCTCAACTTTGTAGCACATGCTATGTGGGTGAAATGATGATACCATGCCAAGTTTCAACCTTTTCAGAGTTCATTTGTAGGGCTTTTCAATTTCAGGGTCATTTAGCTCAAAAAAATCATTAAATGCATGAAAAATAGCAAATGAAGTTAGAAAGGGTTGAAATTTCAGGATGTGGCTTTGAATGGTGCATATTGAATGCACAAAAAGTCTGGAGTTGAAATAAGTTTAAAAAAATGAAATGCCTTTGTAACAGATGGGTTTTCGTCCGAAACCTTGATACTTCGAAGGAGATGGTCCAGTTTGTACACGAAGTGCATCAAGTTTTTGCCGTAACCCTCTCAACTTTTTAGCACAAGCTATGTGGGTGAAATGATGATACCATGCCAAGTTTCAACCTTTTCAGAGTTTATTTGTAGTGCTTTTCAATTTCAGGGTCATTTAGCTCAAAAAAATCATTAAATGCATGAAAATAACAAATGAAGTTAGAAAGGGTTGACTCTGGCTTGGTTAACCTTAGTTGTGACTCTGGCTGGGACGGTGCTAGCAGATGTGTAGTCGACGGTATGATTGGATGGACACCAACCCGGACTAAAGGGGTTCTGAAATTTTCAAACTCTACCCCCCCCCCCCCCCCCCCCCCGTGGACCGCCTTTTTTAGTTTTACAGAAAATAAACAAAAATGATAAAATCTTCAAAAAATGAAATCCTTTGAGATGTAGTTAGGTTTTAGTGTCTAGTTGGTATAGAAATTTTGAAATATGAATTTTGACCTTTTTTGCAAAAAAACGAAAAAGAAATGTAAAACGGCCATAACTTTTGCATACGACGTCGAAAAAAAAAATTAATATATCAAAAAAAACTAGAGAAAAATTGGGACTCGATTTCACCGGGGTTTACCCGGTGAAGTTTTCTCAGATTCTCAAAATTCCAAAAGGAAAAAAAGTTATTTCAAATCAAAAAAAAATATTTTTAAAAAATTTAAAAATTAATTTAAAAAAAATAAATGATGTCATATTTGGATTCCTCACATTTTTCTGATAATATTGGATATATTTTTTGTCGAATTTCGATTTACACATTTAAACATATTAATTATGTCATATTCAATGAATAAATGGCAAAAACAATTAATAAAATAATATTATTACTTATTTTATTTTCATTGAAATTCAATATTATTAGTACTTATTTTGTTTATTTTATTAATTGTTTAGAATTCAAAAAATTAAATCATGTGACATCAAGACCTAAGGGTTAACAGGATTGATAGCTTAAGATTGTCAGGAAAACTACAAGTGCAGACTTGGAAACTAGGGGAGATAGAACCTGAAAGTTAAGCGTGCTGGGGCTGGAGTAGTGAGAGGATGGGTGACCGGCCGGGAAGTTAGACGATTTGGAATGAGTGTGGAGCAGTGAAGAGGGGTGATTAGGGATTAAATTATCAATTAATTCAAAGATTCAAAAATAAGAAAAAATAAATAAAAAAATTCAAAAAAAAAATTTCAAAAAAAAAAATATCAAAAAAATTTCCTTTAGTGCCGGGCCGTGACGTGGCATCCCCCGCCCCAGGCAGCGCCACGTGGAGCCCCTTTAGTGCCGGGCCGTGACGAACCGGGACTAAAGGGGGGGGGGGCCTTTAGTCCCCACCCTTTAGTGCCGGTTCCTGAACCGGCACTAAAGGGCCTTACAAACCGGGATTAAAGGCCCGTTTTCTACTAGTGCAGGGCCACCGCCCCGGCATCCAAGACCTTGACACCACCTCACCCGAGATCCGACGCAACCCCAATCAAAGACACGAGCGGAAAGGACCCGCCTTTCGCACCCCTGGGCTGCCCCCAGTGTCGAGACCCGATAGGCTGGCCAAAACTGGCCTCCAACACCCCGTCCTGCGACACCAAGCGCGAGACGAGCTCGGTCCAATAGCCGGGCGCGAGACGAGCATGGTCCTGCTGCCGGGCGCGAGACGAGCTCGGTCCTGCTGCCGGGCGCGAGACAAGGTCAGTCGTGCAGTTGGGCGTTAGACGAGCTCGGTCCTGCTGCCGGGTGCGAGACGACTGGTGGACCGCAAGTGGGGGAGGGCCAACCCTTCGACGAAGGCTGCGCCCGGATGACGAGAAGAGGGCTCAAAGGTCGAAACGGGCCGCCTACAAACGGCCACCGCAACCGTCCCGCCAAGAGCAGCAGCCACGCCGTGCCACTGCCCAACCCGGCGAGCTCCAAGCATCGAAGCCGCGGGGCACGCACCGCCCCACTACCACGCCGCTACTACCTCCACCGAGCTGCGAAGAGGAAATAGCCGCCCGTGGTCCAGGCCAAACGCAGCCCGTGGCACCAGGGAGCGCCGCCTGCAGCACGAACCACGGCACGCCGCCGCCCCAGTCCACCCCACCACCGCCGCCACCACACCGCGACCCCTACCTGCGACAGGGAGAGGCCAGCCGTGGCCAATGCCGCCCACAGCCCCCGCCGAAGGACGAGCCGCCGGCGCCGGATCCGGTCGGATCTGGCCCGGGCCGCCCCACGCGCCGCCACCTGAAGAAATGGGCCCACCACAGCCGCCACGCGCCGTCCAGGCCGCAGGGCTCCGGTGCGCCGCCGCCAGGCCGCGCCGTCGCCGTCTCGCGCTCCCAGCGCCGCACCGCCGGGCCCGCGGCCACCCGACGCCCCCACGCCCCTCGCCAGCAAACGGCCACGCCGAGGGAGAGAGACTCCCCGCCGCCACCCACGCCGGCCGGGCTTTTCCCGGCGGCGCGTCGTGGCGGCGGCGGGGGAGGGATGCCGGGAGGAGGGGACGGGAAGGAGGTGGCTAGGGTTACCCCCGAGGTCACTCGCGGGAGCGGCTCAGGGGAGAGGAGAGCTCACCTTCTAATACTTTGTAGCTGATGCAACAACAATGGAGGCCCTAGCTATGAAGGAAGGGCTACATCTTGCGAATTCCTTGGGTGTTACTAGACTTCAAGCTGAATCTGATTCCGGAGGGGTGATCAACTTCTATAAATGCCAGGTGCAATGATGGGACTCGGCAGAGGCTGTTTATGCATATTGCGTGGATACAACTTTAGAAATTGGAATGGTGGAGTTCACACATTGTCCTAGAAGTTGCGAATAATGTGGCCCATGAGCTAGCTAGTTTTAGCTTCCATAATAATCTCTCTTGTACTTGGGATGATGCCCCCCTAATTGTTTACTTACTTTTCTTGCTAAGGATGTAAACATTGTACGAAGTTAATAAAACTAGCCATGATGCCTTTCTTCCAAAAAAAAATCACTTATCCTTCGCATTCTATACCAACAATTAGGGATGGGAACTGGGTTCCATTTAATCCCGTTTATATCCACTAATTATCTAGTAGGAGTAGTTCAAAAATTTATTTATTTTTCGAGGAAAATGAACTATGAAGCTAGAAAAAGCTAAATAAATGGGACTTGTGGCTGTCACTTATTTGCCATTTACATCCCAACAATTAATGGGTGTCTCATGTTCGTACCGGTGCACATGTTTGTTTTGAAGAGATAAGAAACTCAACACAAGCATCTTTAAGCCGGTTGCAATGGCATCGATCAGCTAAAGCCAACCTAGTTCGCACCGTCTCCGGACCCAAGCTCTCGCAAAGCATGCCTTCGCAGATAAATTTTAGCCTCTCCACACCATATCGATCCGCGGCGACGAGCAGATGCTGGATCATATCAGCCATGTTGTCGTCGGTAGCATCATCCATGGTGGGCAAGGAGTCTGTGTAGATGAAGTGGAGCATGACTTGGAAGACAGCGGGCTGCATGTCCTCGACGTGTATACGATCCATGTCCTTCTCCTTCATTGCGCCATAGAGCTTGGCGTTGAACACCGGGGAGCCTGCCGCAAGGATGATCCTGTGAGCCGGGAAGGCCTTCCCTCCGACGACGAAGGTGACGTCTGCCCCGTCGTTGGATTCCAGCAGCTTGGCGAGCCTGCCGGGGAGGTCCGGCGGGGGCACCAGAACCAGATCCCTGGCAGCGACCGGCCGGACCTCGGACACACGGGGCTCCTCGAAAACGATCACGACGAACTCCAGCACGAGGCGGTCGCCATGGACGAACTCCTCGAGCTCGCTCCGTTTCATGAACTTGGGGTGTCCGGGGGCCCATCTGCTGTTTGACCCGCACCCGAAGACCCTTGGCTCTGTCATCCGGCACACGGAGGTGGAGACGCCGGTGGTGGGGTGGACGATCCTGAGGTCGCACGACGCACGCGTGCTGCCGAAGAAGCCGCTGAGTTCGAGGTACGCCGAGACATAGCCGGCCTCGGAGGCTGCCGCGCCGTGCCCGTCGGGGTAGAAGCGCATGCTCCAGTTGTAGCCGCCGACGTCGAACGTGCCCGAGCTGACGTAGTTGCTCACGCCGAGCCCCTTGTGCCGGCTGTACCCGGCGATCTCGAACCGGTGCGCGCCCTGCGACGCCGCCATGGTGCTCGTCGACGTCGTCTTCCTCGGCGAGGAGCTCGAGAGGCCCATGGTTTGGTCGGTGGTGCGGCTAATCTGCCTAGATAGAGACGAGACGCCCTATTGATCGAGCTAATCGTATATATACTCCGATCACACGGGACGTGGATTTTTGAATCTGGGAGCATATGCTTCACAATGAACAGTAAAATCAAAATAAATAATAAATAAATTTTAAAAATTCTGAAATTTTTTGTGAATGTTCAGATTAGTGTGGCAAGTGTGCTTGTCAATTTTCATGCCATACGGGACAGCGATGTTTCATCGGTGAAAAAAACAAAATTAAGTGTAACACTTGGAGGTAACATTTGGCGTTCGACTTGTTTTTTTTGTACAGGTCAAAATGCTTATGTTTTTCACCTGCAGATTTGCATGTACCATTTGGATATGACAATGAACACATATATTTTTTTTCAATTTTTTTTGACATTTGTAAAATTCATTTTCAATCCGCAGGAGCATATACTCCCTAGAACCAAATTGAATATCCGGATCACACGTGCCTACAATATATATGAGCACACATACGCTTTGATGAGTACCATACGTTACTCCTGTCGAACACGTCACACCGGACAGTGTCTTGTAGGGGTCGGAGTCTTACGAGAACTTGTGCACGTGTTTGTACTTCTTTATCTTTACCTAATATAATACTCCCTTCGTTTTTAAATATAAGACCTTTTAGAGATTTCACTATGAACTACATATGGATGTATATAGACATATTTTAAAGTGTAGATTCACTCATTTTGCTCCATATGTAGTCTATAGTGGAATCTCTAAAAAATCTTATATTTAGGAACGGAGGAAGTATATCTTTATCTTTACCGCCCTTCATCCAAATTACTCCTAAAGTTATAAAATATTACCCACCAATGCCATCCATAAGTTTTTTTAGGGATGCCAACACTTTATTGATCTATGAAAGCATTAAGGGGTATACAAGCTGCATCATGCGATGAAAGAAGCCACAAGTGGCGACCCTAATCAAGAAAAAGGAAGTGTTTGGCAAGATTATGTGCATCACTATTTGATGCTCTTGTTTCAAAAGTAAAAGGACAGCTATTAAAAGAGGAACTCCTCATAGTAATCCCTCTAATCACCTATAAGTGATAAAAAAAACGTTTCACACTGAGGAATCTTGGCCTGGCCAGCCCATGTGGGAACCTCCTATACTGCGCTCTACGCGTTACAAGAAGACACAGCTCGTTAGTTTGGCCGGTCCATGTACCGACGACCTGTTTTTTATTTTTTGTTTTTCTTTTCTATCATTGTTATTTTCTACTTTAAATAATTTAAGAATTTAAAAAGTTTCGAATTTTTTTAAAAAAATGAAAATTTTGAAATAAAATGTTTAATACTTCTTAAATGTTTGTGGCTTCAGAAAATGTTTGTTAATTTAAAAAATCATAAATTTTAAAAAAGAATGCTCGGGATTTTTAAAAAACGTTCATGAGATTTTCTAAAAGTTTGTCTATTAAAAAATATTAATGGAATTGAACAAAATTTCATCAATTCAAAAAATATTCATGAATTAAAAAATAATATAAAAATCAAAAAAATCATAAATTAAAAAATATAGTTTATTGATTCATAAAATATTCGCAGATTCAAACAAGATCATGTAGTTCAAAAAATGTTAATCAATTTCGAAAATTCTTCCACAAAATCCCATAAAATTGTTCATCGATTCTAGAAATGTTTGCCGAGTCAAGAAAAATGTTTCGAAAAATGTTTGCAAATAGTATAAAATGTTGAGCCGCCCTACACTGACACCCAGGAGGAAGAGCCGCCGACCACGCCAGCAATGCCGAAGGTCCTACACCCACCCCCTCAGGTAATCACATCCTCTTTGTTGTTGGTACTAGAATCTCTAGAGCTAACAAGGCAAAAATGAACTGCACCTTATTAGTCTAAGCAACACAATTTCAAATGCGGTGAAACATGATACATTCTTCCGGTTCAAACGTAATTGCATGAAACGAGGCCATCATTCAGCAACAAACCGGGGAGGTGTTTACATAACCATTAGGTACACTGAACATTGCATTATCGCCCAGGCAAGTTAAGTCACCCTCAACAGCTGGAAAATGAATGTGGAGCCTATGTTAGCATCTAAAACGTTATCTGTTTTAAAACAATTTGATGATTACTAATGTGCTTACGTTACTATGACAAAACTCCTCACTCCAAAACGTATCGACTCTTGTACGGAGTAGTGATCAGAGTCTGACAAGAATTTGTAACTACATGCCAACAAACGAGGTTTGACCCTAGACAAAGACAACACATTTTAAAACAGAGGGGGTATATATAGTGTGGTCTACTTTTGCCCTAAGTCAAATTTATTTATAGAAGAAAATGTCAATATCCCCATGAGAATATATTTGAATATGGATCTAATGTTATATTTTTTATGTTTTAGGTGTTCAATTTCTTTTCTATACATTTGGTCAGACTGAAACAAGTTTGATTTGGGACAAAACAAAAATGCACTATGCTATCAAAAGAGAGGGCACTTCAACATGCGCCACTATGGCAACACATAATATTCAGGAAAAAAGTATGATGTCCAGCTCAGGTAATCACAGCCTATTGTTAATGATCTCAGAACTCGAGTTACTTCATCACAAAAGAAGAATTCTAGAGTTATCAAGGCAAAATTAAAATGCACCCTAGTAATCTAAACCACACAATTGTTCTACCACCCAAAGGTTGGACAAACTGACACCCATATACGCTGCAGATCTATTGTAGGTGAAACTTGAAAAGACAACATAGTGATACTATCTCCTGGTTCAAATGTAGTTGCACAAAAGACGAAGCAATCATTCAACATAAAACTAGTGGTGTTCTTCGCATATCCATGAGGCCTTGACATCTACCTAGATAATGTTTACACTAACAGTGCACATGCAAGTTAACTCACCCCGAAAGAGCAGGAAACAACCATGCAGCTGCTCTTTACTTGTCAGTTGTCACCGCCACAAAATCCAGTCACCCGCTGTTAATCGACAAGCCCTGCTGTCGATTCATAAGCACCAGCATAATCACTACCCACAGTAAGTTAACTTGCTCCATTTTATTGGATTCGGAACCTAACTTGAGCCTTCGAATATTAAGCATCCTCCCAGAAATGTAAGTTCAACTGACTCAACTTCATCGTCCATCTAACTGTAAATTCGTGATAGAAAGCAGAAGTGGCAATCATCGTCAAGACATGGTATATTGGGTTTAGCAGAGTCGGCACTTAACCTCAGGACATGATCTCTTGCATTTGTCAATCGTGCATCCAAAGTAGCGATTTTGCTCACGAGAGATCTCTTCTCATCCTCAATTGTAAAAAGGGATGCTGCCTCGGTAGTATTTTCTTCATCATCATCAATCAAAGCTTCTTTGAAAGATTACAATGCTGTGATAAGGATAGAACATGGTTTTTCTTTGTCCACGGGAACATCAGCTTCTGAACCATCCTGTCAAAAAGAAAAAGAAAAATATGAGTGTACATTTATGTAAGACTATAGATTCTAATGATACAGATCAACCTTTTATCTTTAACACAAGCAACAAAACTAAAATGCTGCACAGAAGTAGTTACCAATTATTATGGAGTCTTTTTAGTGTACAAAATTTCAAAACACAAATATCAGCAGTGCCCTGTGCTTAATCTGCACAAAACCTCATGGTAAAAAATGAAAATAGAGCAATGGTGATAACAAATCAGGCATGTCATGTATCGGAAACTAAGTGTTTGATAACAGCTTTAACAAGACTATGTAATCCAGTGCTCTAAGGTAACATAACATCAGACAAAATCTGGACTCCAAACCAACGGTAGGAAGAAATTTCACCATAATCATCCCACATAAGTATGCGCTCACCTTGATATATACTAAGGCCCTGTTTGGATCACCATTTCTCTTTCAAATACACTTGTAAAAAATACACACCTGCGGCCGTCGTTTCACTTCCGGTTGAAATTTGCACAGCGGTCGGTAAGTTACAGGTGTAAGTTATACACCTCCGTATTGAAATACATCCAATCCAAGCACGGCCTAAAGAAGAAGGCCATGGCATGACATAGGGATGGGCACGATAATGCCTCTTATATGGGCCCTCAAAGATCTGATGCAGCTCTGCAGTTTCCAGGCAAAATGATAGGAACCACTCTGGAGAATTACTACGGTTCCGAAATCCAGCAGGCTCATGACAGTCAACTAACAGGTACAAAAAGGCATCAATATTGGAAATAGTTCTTACTTTGGCATGAATTACCATTGAACACTTAATAAACTCAACAATCATGCCCAATGGAAACGACTTGTCGAGCATCCATCTCTCCACGCCATCACTATCTTTTCCCCACAACCAAACAGAGAGATCCCCGTCATAGATGCCCTCACAATTCAAGTGCATGATACAAAGGTTTCTGTACTTGGTCTGGCCAAGCTCGAATGTAGCAATGAACATCCTATTTTCTTTCAAGGGCGGCGGCACATTCATTCGGTAGAACCGAGATGTCTAAGTATTGAGCACGAGCATAGCGTCTCCCTTCAGAAACATCCAGTAGATGAATCCATCAACCACCTTACCAGGGTTAGAGTTTTTGGCATCCTTGGGCACCAGGGTCCTTGTTTCCACCCAAGGGAAAATTTGCCACTCCAGGAGTCCAGGACTGTGGGCCGTCCCAATTGCTGAAATCCCAACTTTAAATGTATTCTAACGATTTCTATGTTTTTGAGGTTGACCCTTCCTTTTCATACTTTTCTAATTTTTTGCTACACATATATATTTTATTTGATTCTCAACAAAATAGTCATTATTGTTTATCTACAAGGTATTTGTTTATTATTTTTATGTAACATAAAATGTTCAACGCAATTTCTTTTTCCACCAAGCTTATCAATTTTATTCGTAAGATATTTGTTTATCACACCAAAAAAGAATCCACGCACTTTGATTGATTCTCACTGGTCCTCCTCTTCTCTACGTTAGATACATATCCGCATAAATAACAAACGTGCTTTTTTTCTTGTTTCAGCAGTTTTTATCGGTGGCGGGGGTCTCCCTGCCGGTGGCAATGGTTAGGGGGACATGGTTGTTCGAGTGGGTGGGAGCTCTCAGAAATGGCGACTATTTTTCATGAAGAAATGGCGAGCTAGGGGTTGGGGAAGGGCAGGTTCGCCAGGCTCGGATGAGCGACCAGTACTGTGTGTTGGCCCAGTTGCTAGTCTTTATTAGTCAGGCTCAACAACGACGAGTTTTTGTGTAGTTAACTTATTTAAGGTGTTGCCTAGCCGATGTGGTTACCTTCAGTGATTGGCTACGGCATCCCTTCAGTGATTGGCTACGGCATCCAGGATGAAAATCCATGTCCTATCCGTCTTCGGTCGGACTTGGCGACGATAGCGCAAGGGGGTTTATCCCTTTGTGAGTCATAGATGTTTTATTCATATTTTGTAATGGTTCTGTCATAGTTGTCTATGTTCTGTACTCCTCTTATTGATGACTTTTGTCTTGTTGCCTTACATCAACTTTAATATAAAAAAGGGGATGTGTGTGTCGCAAGATACAGAGGCCGAGGGGTTTCAACTTCCTTTTCGAAGAAAAAAAAACGTCCAACCTATGTTAACATGGATGTAGAAATAGTTTGTGCCAGGATGAAATCTAGATTTGCGAGAAAGAGTTGCAAGTATGAATTTGTCATTTTCCAGTTAATTATATGCACATGAAAGAGTATCATTTAAGCCCAAGCCACTTTGCCTTCAGAAAAAAAATGTTTTTCTTAGAACATGAGGATCAAACCACCGGCCTCATCGCTTGATGCACATAATCATTTAAAAAAATGATATCAAACTCAGGTCATCACAGGCTCATAGCCTCCTGTAAATGTTAGAATTCTAAAGTTGCAACGGGAAATCAAACTGCATGCACCTTAAAGTTGGAGACCCATAGACTCTCCAAAGCTATATTCTTTTTCAAAGACTGAAATTCATTGATTCCGACCTTTGTTCAAAATCACAAATGCAGCCCCCATCGTTCAGTACGAATAGACATCAGAGTGCAATAAAAAGAAAAGAAAAAACTACAAAAGTATGGAAGAAAAGGTTGTAAGGAACCAACCACTAATCCCATCCTTTGCTAGAGAAAACCAGTTCACCCAGCAATATCTTTACAATTTATAGTGTCAACTGTACATAGAGCATCTCTGTTCTGCAGAACTAAATTGAACTGCAATTAAATTAAATAAACTCCATCTAAAAACTATCATTGCGTATTTGAATTCAGATTCAAAAGGCTGAATCTGCATTAGTTACCACTCCCTAAAACCACGACACTTATTTTGGATCGGAGTGAGTGGTTTTAGTTTAAATTTGAACTAAAATCACGGCACTTATTTTGGATGGGAGAGAGTATTATTTTGCCACACTTTCTCCTGCTGAACCAGAAAAACCCAAGTCCTCTCCTTTGAACGGTCATGCACTCCCGTCACCCTTTCACCGTCATTGTAATGCTACGTGTGCAGGCCTACCACAATTGAGCAAGCATCCCCTGTGTTGGCGCATCTCTAGGTTTACAAGGCAACTTCAGTAACTATCTATTGTTCATTCGAATATCGACGGTCCCCGCAATAAAAAAAAAATCTAATATCAACGGAGTTGAGTAGTTCGTGAATCTGGAATTTCTCCGGAGAATGCTAGTAGGTGGTGAAGAAGTTGATGTCAAGAGACTAAGTAAGGTTCTAGAACAGGAACCGGGAAATTCAAGAATGAAATGATTTTAATTGCCGAATCACAGCATAGAAACTTTTTTTTCAACTTACCGGATGACAAGTATGTTGTTAACTTGGTAAGTTGTGACGTGGCGAGGAACAGAAAAACATTCAGTCTGCACGCGAACACGGTGAGAAACACCTAGCTTGTTCGTTGGTCGTACATTTGCATTATACGCGTTAGGTCTGACCATGCAACAACTAGAATTACTACCGGGATCCAACCACGCTGGAGCTGGTTAATTTGATCAGCATAAATGTTTAATTTTTTAGCAGTCGCTAGTGTGCCTAGTCAGCAATGACGGTGGCATCCCAACTCCGACGTGGACAGCTGAAATGTAAACTCCAAATCTCCAATACACTCTCAGCTCCCAAACCAACCTGCTAGAATTTCAAGGATTTGCATTAATCAGTCATCTGCCTCTTCCACGGACGAAAATGCCTGGATGCTGCCTCTGCTTCATCTTCGTCAAAGGTCTCGTCAAAGCTTTTCTTTTTTTGCTTGTAGACCAAGGCTCAATAGGTGCAAATATATATACATTTACTCAGTTACTCCCACTTTGCAGACTAGTTTTGTACCAAGAATTTGGTGGCCTGGTTCATCGATGGATTGGCTGGCTCTTGCCTGCCGCGCCGCGGTGCTGATCCTTCTGTTCCTGCCGTTCGGTGCATCCGACGACCGGCTTGTCCCCGGTAAGCCGCTCTCTCCCGGCGAAATCATCGTCTCCGATGGCGGTGCTTTCGCTTTGGGCTTCTTCTCCCCAAACAATTTCACGAGTACTCCGGCCAAGTTGTACCTTGGCATATGGTACAACGACATCCCAGAGCTCACCGTGGTGTGGGTCGCCAACCGAGAAACCCCGGCCATCAACATCACTTCCTCTTCACCGGCGCTCTCACTCACCAACACTTCAAATCTCATTCTCTCTAGTGGCAATGGCAGCGGCCATGTCCTCTGGACAACGACAAACGCGGCCACTGCCTTAGGATCGTCTACTCCTGTGGCGGTGCTTCTGAACACCGGCAACCTCGTTATCCGGTCGTCAAACGGCACCATGTTGTGGCAGAGCTTCGACAACCATACTGACACATTCCTCCCTGGCATGAAGCTCGGGCTCAAGTACAACACGCGTGATGGCGGTGAGTGCCTTGTATCCTGGAAGGGCCCTGGCGACCCATCGCCGGGCCGCTTCTCTTATGAAGGCGACCCCACCACGTTCCTCCAGATGCTCATCTGGGATGGGGCACGTCCGGTGTTCCGCAGCGCCCCATGGACAGGGTACCTTGTGATGAGCGAGCGCCGGTACCAACAGGCGAACGCCAGCACGGAGGTCATCATCTACTGGGCCATCGTCGACAATGACAAGGTGATCTACCTCACATATAGCCTCTCCGATGGGGCCCCGCACACTAGGTATGAGCTGACCTACTCCGGCGAGTTCCAAATCCAGAGCTGGAACAATAGGTTGTTGGCATATGGGAAGTCCTCATGAAGTGGCCCTCCATCGAATGCAGCCTATATGGCTATTGTGGTCCATACGGCTACTGCGATATGACGGTAGCACCCGTCCCAAGATGCAATTGCCTCGACGGCTTCGAGCCAGCTAGCATGGAGGAGTGGACCAGTGGCAGGTTCTCCATGGGATGCCGGCGGAAGGAGCCGTTGGGCGTGTGCGGTGACGGTTTCTTGGCCTTGCCGGGGATGAAGCCGCCTGACAAGTACACACTCGTGGGCGGGGGCAAGAGTACATTCGAGGAGTGCGCGGCAGAATGCAACCGGAACTGCTCCTGCGTGGCATACGCGCACGTTAACCTAAGCAGCGGCAGATCTGGAGAAAACGTTACAAGGTGCTTGGTTTGGGGCGGGGAGTTGATTGACACGGGGAAGCTTGGCCCAGTAACTGGCAGCAACACGCTCTATCTCCGAATTGCCGGCCTAGAGGTGGCACATGGTACCGATTCTATTTCTCTCCCCGTACTAATTTTCAATAGAAGATCTCTCCCTTTATTAGTTTGTTTGTCAAGAACTTATGTTGTTTGTCATGTTTATGCTATGTATGTATTGCAACAGGTAAAAGGACTAAGAGCAATACAGTGGGGATTGGACTGCCAGTTTTAGCAAGTTTTTTGGTGCTCCTATGCACAGCCTTGGCATGGTTAAAATTTAAAGGTGCGTTTAGCACCCCACCCCACCCCTCTCTCTCAAAAATGAGATATTCCATCGAGCTTGCAATTCATAATTTACTACCGTAGTGTACCCTTGGACTCGTATAAGGGTTATTTCTTCTATTTTACACGTCCAAAGATTTCAAGATTTTTTTTTCCTTTGGACACATAACATAGAGCAAATAACCCTTCTACGAGTTTAGCTTCAAAGAGTTCACTCCAAAGTCACAAATAGCGGAGAACGAACGAAAAAATTATTGTAGTGTACGAAACCACCTCAAAGTTATCTTCTCCGATCAATCTTATGAGCTATCCCTATAAGTGTCACGAACAGCCCTAGAGTTCGTACTAAAATAACACCTTAAGATACACATCAACCAAAACCCTAATGTCACCTAGATACTCCAATGTCACCACAAGTACCCATGGGCTTGATTATACGATATGCATCACACAATTTTAGATTCATCATGTTCAATCCAACACAAAGAACTTCAAAGAGTGCCCCAAAGTTTCTACCGGAGAGTCAAGACGAAAACATGTGCCAACCCCTATGCATAGATTCCCAAGGTCACGGAACCCGCAAGTTGATCACCAAAACATACATCAAGTGAATCAATAGAACATCCCATTGTCACCACGGATATCCCATCGCAAGACATACATCAAGTGTTCTCAAATCCTTAAAGACTCAATCCGATAAGAAAACTTCAAAGGGAAAACTCAATTCATCCCAAGAAGATAGAGAGGGGAAAACTCCATATGATTCATCTATATCAATAAAGCTCGCGGTACATCAAGATCGTGTCATCTCAAGAACACGAGAGAGAGAGAGATCAAACACATAGCTACTGGTACATACCCTCAGCCCCGAGGGTGAACTACTCCCTCCTCGTCATGGAGATCGCCGGGATGATGAACATGGCCTCCGGTGATGGTTTACCCCTCCGGCAGGGTGCCGGAACGGGCTCCCGATTGGTTTTTGTGGCTCTGGAGGTTTGCGGCGGCGGAACTCCCGATCTAGGTCTCTTTTCGGAGGTTTCTGTATTTATAGGAGTTTTTGGCGTCGGTCCCACGTCCAGAAAGTTCCCGAGGAAGTCACAAGCCAGGGGGGCGCGCCCCTGTGGCTTGTGGCTTCCTCGGCCTTCCTCTCCGGTGACTCTTCGCTCCAGTATTTTTTATATTTTCCAAAAATATTCTCCGTAAATTTTCAGCTCATTACGAGAACTTTTATTTCTGCACAAAAACAACACCACGGTAGTTCTGCTGAAAACAGCGTCAGTCCGGGTTAGTTCTAATAAAATGAAAAAACAGAAAACGAAAATGGAATAATGAAAAACGAAAAAAAGAAAGGAAAAGAAGAAGGAAGGAATAAAAACTTGAAAGAGTGGAAATTCAGCATATCCCGCTCCTTGGCGGAGTGGTTGTACGAAGGAACCTCGATGTAAGGGGTCGCTGGTTCGATTCTCAGCGGGTGCGGTCGATTTTTGCGTATACAGTGTAACGGGTCGGCCCAACACGGGGCGATGCTGGCGCCAGTTTGCAAAATTGCATACTGCAGCGCCAGTTTGCAAAATTGCAAACAAACGGGCGCCTGCAGCGCTAACTAGGAAATGTCGTCGGAGACTAGTACTTATGGCGGCTGAGGCGTCAGACAACACATGGCGAGAGGGTGCCGCTAATGGGCCGTCGCCCGGTCTCAATATTTGCGATTCCCGCAAACAGTCCTAATATGTATCGACGAACAGAACTGAGCCCATCTCCTGTATGGTTAAGACCAAACCCAACCACCTGAGGTTTTTGAAGCTAAATGTGGATGTGTCATACTGTCATTTTATGTAGACTCTGGTATGGGTGCGACGACAGCCATCTTACGAGATAGTCGGGGCGGGGACCGGGGGGGGGGGGGAGGGGGGCCTTGTTGCTGGCAATGTACCTTCTACTACTTACCGAAAAAGGCTTTCGCCCCGCTTTATATATAAAGCAACGATCAACAATAGACAGTACAAACGCACGCCCCCGCAACACATGCAATCACACACCCAAGGCAGGATACATAGGCGCTGAGCGCAACAACACCAACCCTAGCACTACGCGAAGAGGTGAAGCCGCATATGACGAACCGTGGGCTCCAAGGCGGTGCCTTCAGAAAGGAGACGGCACCGTAGCGCCGCCACCGCCCAATCCGACGATCAGAGTTTCCCCTAGAGCCACACGACGGGCAATGCGAGCCGCAACGACGCCTTCAAGAAGGGAACGAGCTTCGCCGCCGCTGGTCCATCCAAAGATAGAGCATGTTTTCACCCCGACCACCATTCACCGCCACCGAACGCCACACCCTGGCTACCACGCCGCCCACACGGCCATGGCAACCGGGCAGCACCAAGCTACGGGCTCTGCCCATGAGCCCGCGGACCCACCACCAGCACTAGTAGAAAACAGACCTTTTGTCCAATGCATTAGTCCCGGTTTGGTTTTGAACCGGCACTAATGTGACCATTAGTCCCGGTTCGGAACGGGCATCATTAGTCGCGGTTCGTTCCGGACCTTTAGTCCCGGTTCGTAACACGAACCGGGACTAAAGGGGTTGTGCCAGGCTGGTGTCAGCTGGGGCCCCCACGAGCCCCTTTAGTCCCGGTTTGTCTCACCAACCGGGACTAAAGGCCCCCCCCCCTTTAGTCCCGGTTGGTATTGAGGCTTTAGTCCCGGTTGGTGTCTCCAACCGGGACTAAAGGTTGGACCTTTAGTCCCGGTTGGAGACACCAACCGGGACTAAAGGGGTTCTGAATTTCTTTTTTTTTCTGTTTTTAGTTTCTGTTTTAAATTGCTTATATCTTTTAAGATATTTGATGTTTTTGAGTGATTCTTTTTGCATTAGATTCAAAATTTTGTCTAGTTTCTATTTGTGCCATTAGTTTTCAAATTTGAATGGTTTAAATTTGAATTTGTTCAAATTTGCTTCAAACCCTAGATTGTGAATAACTTGAGTTTACAAATAGTTTAAAATTTAATTCTTTTTGCTACTAGTCACGTGTTAGATTGTTGTCACAGTAAGATTTATTTGGTTATTTTTAGAATAATTTAAATTAGGATTTTAATTAAAACAATACTGTTTTGCTTATATAGTTGTTTTAGTTATTTAATTGTTGTTTTTTATTATTTTTAGTTAGTTCTTTCTGTAGATTTTAACATGTTGTAGTATGGTGCATATTGAATGCACAAAAAGTCTGGAGTTGAAATAAGTTTAAAAAAATGAAATGCCTTTGTAACAGACGATTTTCGTCCGAAACCTTGATACTTCGAAGGAGATGGTCCAGTTTGTACACGAAGTGCATCCAGTTTTTGCCGTAACCCTCTCAACTTTGTAGCACATGCTATGTGGGTGAAATGATGATACCATGCCAAGTTTCAACCTTTTCAGAGTTCATTTGTAGGGCTTTTCAATTTCAGGGTCATTTAGCTCAAAAAAAATCATTAAATGCATGAAAAATAGCAAATGAAGTTAGAAAGGGTTGAAATTTGAGGATGTGGCTTTGAATGGTGCATATTGAATGCACAAAAAGTCTGGAGTTGAAATAAGTTTAAAAAAATGAAATGCCTTTGTAATAGATGAGTTTTCGTCCGAAACCTTGATACTTCGAAGGAGATGGTCCAGTTTGTACACGAAGTGCATCAAGTTTTTGCCGTAACCCTCTCAACTTTTTAGCACAAGCTATGTGGGTGAAATGATGATACCATGCCAAGTTTCAACCTTTTCAGAGTTTATTTGTAGTGCTTTTCAATTTCAGGGTCATTTAGCTCAAAAAAATCATTAAATGCATGAAAATAGCAAATGAAGTTAGAAAGGGTTGACTCTGGCTTGGTTAACCTTAGTTGTGACTCTGGCTGGGACGGTGCTAGCAGATGTGTAGTCGACGGTATGATTGGATGGACACCAACCCGGACTAAAGGGGTTCTGAAATTTTCAAACTCTACCCCCCCCCCCCCCCCCCGTGGACCGCCTTTTTTAGTTTTGTAGAAAATAAACAAAAATGATAAAATCTTCAAAAAATGAAATCCTTTGAGATGTAGTTAGGTTTTAGTGTCTAGTTGGTATAGAAATTTTGAAATATGAATTTTGACCTTTTTTGCAAAAAAACGAAAAAAAAAATGTAAAATGGCCATAACTTTTTCATACGACGTCGAAAAAAAATTAATATATAAAAAAAAACTAGAGAAAAATTGGGACTCGATTTCACCGGGGTTTACCCGGTGAAGTTTTCTCAGATTCTCAAAATTCCAAAAGGAAAAAAAGTTATTTCAAATCAAAAAAAATATTTTTAAAAATTTTAAAAATTAATGTAAAAAAATAAATGATGTCATATTTGGATTCCTCACATTTTTCTGATAATAATGGATATATTATTTGTCGAATTTCGATTTACAGATTTAAAGATATTAATTATGTCATATTCAATGAATAAATGGCAAAAACAATTAATAAAATAATATTATTACTTATTTTATTTTCATTGAAATTCAATATTATTAGTACTTATTTTGTTTATTTTATTAATTGTTTAGAATTCAAAAAATTAAATCATGTGACATCAAGACCTAAGGGTTAACAGGATTGATAGCTTAAGATTATCAGGAAAACAACAAGTGTAGACTTGGAAACTAGGGGAGATAGAACCTGAAAGTTAAGCGTGCTGGGGCTGGAGTAGTGAGAGGATGGGTGACCGGCCGGTATGTTAGACGATTTGGAATGAGTGTGGAGCAGTGAGGAGGGGTGATTAGGGATTAAATTATCAATTAATTCAAAGATTCAAAAATCAGAAAAAATAATAATAATAATTCAAAAAAAAATTCAAAAAAAAAATTCAAAAAAAAATATCAAAAAAATTTCCTTTAGTCCCGGTTGGTCCGGGACTAAAGGTCCTGCATCCCCCGCCCCAGGCAGCGCCACGTGGAGCCCCTTTAGTGCCGGGCCGTGACGAACCGGGACTAAAGGGGGGGGGCTTTAGTCCCCACCCTTTAGTGCCGGTTCCTGAACCGGCACTAAAGGGCCTTACAAACCGGGATTAAAGGCCCGTTTTCTACTAGTGCAGGGCCACCGCCCCGGCATCCAAGACCTTGACACCACCTCACCCGAGATCCGACGCAACCCCAATCAAAGACACGAGCGGAAAGGACCCGCCTTTCGCACCCCTGGGCTGCCCCCAGTGTCGAGACCCGATAGGCCGGCCAAAACTGGCCTCCAACAACCCGTCCTGCGACACCAAGCGCGAGACGAGCTCGGTCCAATAGCCGGGCGCGAGACGAGCATGGTCCTGCTGCCGGGCGCGAGACGAGCTCGGTCCTGCTGCCGGGCGCGAGACAAGGTCAGTCGTGCAGTTGGGCGTTAGACGAGCTCGGTCCTGCTGCCGGGTGCGAGACGAGTGGTGGACCGCAAGTGGGGGAGGGCCAACCCTTCGACGAAGGCTGCGCCCGGATGACGAGAAGAGGGCTCAAAGGTCGAAACGGGCCGCCTACAAACGGCCACCGCAACCGTCCCGCCAAGAGCAGTAGCCACGCCGTGCCACTGCCCAACCCGGCGAGCTCCAAGCATCGAAGCCGCGGGGCACGCACCGCCCCACTACCACGCCGCTACTACCTCCACCGAGCTGCGAAGAGGAAATAGCCGCCCGTGGTCCAAGCCAAACGCAGCCCGTGGCACCAGGGAGCGCCTCCTGCAGCACGAACCACGGCACGCCGCCGCCCCAGTCCACCCCACCACCGCCGCCACCACACCGCGACCCCTACCTGCGACAGGGAGAGGCCAGCCGTGGCCAATGCCGCCCACAGCCCCCGCCGAAGGACGAGCCGCCGGTGCCGGATCCGGTCGGATCTGGCCCGGGCCGCCCCACGCGCCGCCACCTGAAGAAAAGGGCCCACCACAGCCGCCACGCGCCGTCCAGGCCGCAGGGCTCCGGTGCGCCGCCGCCAGGCCGCGCCGTCGCCGTCTCGCGCTCCCAGCGCCGCACCGCCGGGCCCCCGGCCACCCGACGCCCCCACGCCCCTCGCCAGCAAACGGCCACGCCGAGGGAGAGAGACTCCCGGCCGCCACCCACGCCGGCCGGGCTTTTCCCGGCGGCGCGTCGTGGCGGCGGCGGGGGAGGGATGCCGGGAGGAGGGGACGGGAAGGAGGTGGCTAGGGTTACCCCCGAGGTCACTCGCGGGAGCGGCTCAGTGGAGAGGAGAGCTCACCTTCTAATACTTTGCAGCTGATGCAACAACAATGGAGGCCCTAGCTATGAAGGAAGGGCTACATCTTGCGAATTCCTTGGGTGTTACTAGACTTCAAGCTGAATCTGATTCCGAAGGGGTGATCAACTTCTATAAAGGCCAGGTGCAATGATGGGACTCGGCAGAGGCTGTTTATGCATATTGCGTGGATACAACTTTAGAAATTGGAATGGTGGAGTTCACACATTGTCCTAGAAGTTGCGAATAATGTGGCCCATGAGCTAGCTAGTTTTAGCTTCCATAATAATCTCTCTTGTACTTGGGATGATGCCCCCCTAATTGTTTACTTACTTTTCTTGCTAAGGATGTAAACATTGTACGAAGTTAATAAAACTAGCCATGATGCCTTTCTTCCAAAAAAAAATCACTTATCCTTCGCATTCTATACCAACAATTAGGGATGGGAACTGGGTTCCATTTAATCCCGTTTATATCCACTAATTATCTAGTAGGAGTAGTTCAAAAATTTATTTATTTTTCGAGGAAAATGAACTATGAAGCTAGAAAAAGCTAAATAAATGGGACTTGTGGCTGTCACCTATTTGCCATTTACATCCCAACAATTAATGGGTGTCTCATGTTCGTACCGGTGCACATGTTTGTTTTGAAGAGATAAGAAACTCAACACAAGCATTTTAAGCCGGTTGCAATGGCATCGATCAGCTAAAGCCAACCTAGTTCGCACCGTCTCCGGACCCAAGCTCTCGCAAAGCATGCCTTCGCAGATAAATTTTAGCCTCTCCACACCATATCGATCCGCGGCGACGAGCAGATGCTGGATCATATCAGCCATGTTGTCGTCGGTAGCATCATCCATGGTGGGCAAGGAGTCTGTGTAGATGAAGTGGAGCATGACTTGGAAGCATAGATTAAAATCGCGGGAGAAACGGTTTCGCGGCAGGCTCTCCCAGCAGCTATAGCGGCCGCCATAGCGGGCAATTGCGGCAAATAGCGGAATTTTTTTTGGTGGGAGAGATGATTTCTAGAGGGTTTTGCTTCTTTTTGAACCATTTAGAGGGATATGTGAATGATTTCGCGGCAGCGGCCGTAGCGTAGCGGCGAGACTCCTGGGCAGCTATAGCGCAGCTATCGCGGCTATTTCGCGGGCTATTTTATTCTATGCTTGGAAGACAGCGGGCTGCATGTCCTCGACGTGTATACGATCCATGTCCTTCTCCTTCATTGCGCCATAGAGCTTGGCGTTGAACACCGGGGAGCCTGCCGCAAGGATGATCCTGTGAGCCGGGAAGGCCTTCCCTCCGACGACGAAGGTGACGTCTGCCCCGTCGTTGGATTCCAGCAGCTTGGCGAGCCTGCCGGGGAGGTCTGGCGGGTGCACCAGAACCAGATCCCTGGCAGCGACCGGCCGGACCTCGGACACACGGGGCTCCTCGAAAACGATCACGACGAACTCCAGCACGAGGCGGTCGCCATGGACGAACTCCTCGAGCTCGCTCCGTTTCATGAACTTGGGGTGTCCGGGGGCCCATCTGCTGTTTGACCCGCACCCGAAGACCCTTGGCTCTGTCATCCGGCACACGGAGGTGGAGACGCCGGTGGTGGGGTGGACGATCCTGAGGTCGCACGACGCACGCGTGCTGCCGAAGAAGCCGCTGAGTTCGAGGTACGCCGAGACATAGCCGGCCTCGGAGGCTGCCGCGCCGTGCCCGTCGGGGTAGAAGCGCATGCTCCAGTTGTAGCCGCCGACGTCGAACGTGCCCGAGCTGACGTAGTTGCTCACGCCGAGCCCCTTGTGCCGGCTGTACCCGGCGATCTCGAACCGGTGCGCGCCCTGCGACGCCGCCATGGTGCTCGTCGACGTCGTCTTCCTCGGCGAGGAGCTCGAGAGGCCCATGGTTTGGTCGGTGGTGCGGCTAATCTGCCTAGATAGAGACGAGACGCCCTGTTGATCGAGCTAATCGTATATATACTCCGATCACACGGGACGTGGATTTTTGAATCTGGGAGCATATGCTTCACAATGAACAGTAAAATCAAAATAAATAATAAATAAATTTTAAAAATTCTGAAATTTTTTGTGGATGTTCAGATTAGTGTGGCAAGTGTGCTTGTCAATTTTCATGCCATACGGGACAGCGATGTTTCGTCGGTGAAAAAAACAAAATTAAGTGTAACACTTGGAGGTAACATTTGGCGTTCGACTTGTTTTTTTTGTACAGGTCAAAATGCTTATGTTTTTCACCTGCAGATTTGCATGTACCATTTGGATATGACAATGAACACATATATTTTTTTTCAATTTTTTTTGACATTTGTAAAATTCATTTTCAATCCGCAGGAGCATATACTCCCTAGAACCAAATTGAATATCCGGATCACACGTGCCTACAATATATATGAGCACACATACGCTTTGATGAGTACCATACGTTACTCCTGTCGAACACGTCACACCGGACAGTGTCTTGTAGGGGTCGGAGTCTTACGAGAACTTGTGCACGTGTTTGTACTTCTTTATCTTTACCTAATATAATACTCCCTTCGTTTTTAAATATAAGACCTTTTAGAGATTTCACTATGAACTACATATGGATGTATATAGACATATTTTAAAGTGTAGATTCACTCATTTTGCTCCATATGTAGTCTATAGTGGAATCTCTAAAAAATCTTATATTTAGGAACGGAGGAAGTATATCTTTATCTTTACCGCCCTTCATCCAAATTACTCCTAAAGTTATAAAATATTACCCACCAATGCCATCCATAAGTTTTTTTAGGGATGCCAACACTTTATTGATCTATGAAAGCATTAAGGGGTATACAAGCTGCATCATGCGATGAAAGAAGCCACAAGTGGCGACCCTAATCAAGAAAAAGGAAGTGTTTGGCAAGATTATGTGCATCACTATTTGATGCTCTTGTTTCAAAAGTAAAAGGACAGCTATTAAAAGAGGAACTCCTCATAGTAATCCCTCTAATCACCTATAAGTGATAAAAAAAACGTTTCACACTGAGGAATCTTGGCCTGGCCAGCCCATGTGGGAACCTCCTATACTGCGCTCTACGCGTTACAAGAAGACACAGCTCGTTAGTTTGGCCGGTCCATGTACCGACGACCTGTTTTTTATTTTTTGTTTTTCTTTTCTATCATTGTTATTTTCTACTTTAAATAATTTAAGAATTTAAAAAGTTTCGAATTTTTTTAAAAAAATGAAAATTTTGAAATAAAATGTTTAATACTTCTTAAATGTTTGTGGCTTCAGAAAATGTTTGTTAATTTAAAAAATCATAAATTTTAAAAAAGAATGCTCGGGATTTTTAAAAAACGTTCATGAGATTTTCTAAAAGTTTGTCTATTAAAAAATATTAATGGAATTGAACAAAATTTCATCAATTCAAAAAATATTCATGAATTAAAAAATAATATAAAAATCAAAAAAATCATAAATTAAAAAATATAGTTTATTGATTCATAAAATATTCGCAGATTCAAACAAGATCATGTAGTTCAAAAAATGTTAATCAATTTCGAAAATTCTTCCACAAAATCCCATAAAATTGTTCATCGATTCTAGAAATGTTTGCCGAGTCAAGAAAAATGTTTCGAAAAATGTTTGCAAATAGTATAAAATGTTGAGCCGCCCTACACTGACACCCAGGAGGAAGAGCCGCCGACCACGCCAGCAATGCCGAAGGTCCTACACCCACCCCCTCAGGTAATCACATCCTCTTTGTTGTTGGTACTAGAATCTCTAGAGCTAACAAGGCAAAAATGAACTGCACCTTATTAGTCTAAGCAACACAATTTCAAATGCGGTGAAACATGATACATTCTTCCGGTTCAAACGTAATTGCATGAAACGAGGCCATCATTCAGCAACAAACCGGGGAGGTGTTTACATAACCATTAGGTACACTGAACATTGCATTATCGCCCAGGCAAGTTAAGTCACCCTCAACAGCTGGAAAATGAATGTGGAGCCTATGTTAGCATCTAAAACGTTATCTGTTTTAAAACAATTTGATGATTACTAATGTGCTTACGTTACTATGACAAAACTCCTCACTCCAAAACGTATCGACTCTTGTACGGAGTAGTGATCAGAGTCTGACAAGAATTTGTAACTACATGCCAACAAACGAGGTTTGACCCTAGACAAAGACAACACATTTTAAAACAGAGGGGGTATATATAGTGTGGTCTACTTTTGCCCTAAGTCAAATTTATTTATAGAAGAAAATGTCAATATCCCCATGAGAATATATTTGAATATGGATCTAATGTTATATTTTTTATGTTTTAGGTGTTCAATTTCTTTTCTATACATTTGGTCAGACTGAAACAAGTTTGATTTGGGACAAAACAAAAATGCACTATGCTATCAAAAGAGAGGGCACTTCAACATGCGCCACTATGGCAACACATAATATTCAGGAAAAAAGTATGATGTCCAGCTCAGGTAATCACAGCCTATTGTTAATGATCTCAGAACTCGAGTTACTTCATCACAAAAGAAGAATTCTAGAGTTATCAAGGCAAAATTAAAATGCACCCTAGTAATCTAAACCACACAATTGTTCTACCACCCAAAGGTTGGACAAACTGACACCCATATACGCTGCAGATCTATTGTAGGTGAAACTTGAAAAGACAACATAGTGATACTATCTCCTGGTTCAAATGTAGTTGCACAAAAGACGAAGCAATCATTCAACATAAAACTAGTGGTGTTCTTCGCATATCCATGAGGCCTTGACATCTACCTAGATAATGTTTACACTAACAGTGCACATGCTAGTAGATCTCTTTCCATTTTCCTGTCATAGTTTTTATGGATGTTTTTTTTTCGCTGGAGTTATAACGGATGGAGGCACTCCTTTTTCTAACGTGAAGTTTTTCTTTCTATTTTGAGGGAACTTAATGAATGGTGGCACTCATTTTTTATGACGTGAGGCTTTCCTTTTTATTTTATTTTTTATTTTTTTCTTTTGAAACCTGGAAACATTCCATTCTCATACTGGCTAAGCAAACGTGCCGGCCATACGGGCGTTGGACGTGTCAGGTGTCTTTTTTTGTTGGACGGGAGGCTTTCCTTTTTATTTCGAGGAAACGTTGGACGTGTCAGGTGCCTTTTTTTTGGACGGGGCTATCTACGTTACGTAAGTTTTTGTTTTATCTTGAACGTAAATTGTACAATCCAACGGTGTAAATAATTTTGATGATGTGGATTGATGAGGTTACTTGAAAGGTGCCTCCAATTAGTAAATAGGAGATTGGCTTGTAGCCTAGTCAAGAGGGATATTAAAGGCTGACTCGTTGAGTTGGAAGCCCCCAAGTGATTTTATGATCATGGAAAAGCTATGGCATAGGATATGCAGGAGACGATGCTACTACTGCAAAACATCTGAGGTTCAGATAAGCCGGCTTTATTCCATTGATCATAATATGAATGAGCCAATAAGGCAGGATACCTATGTTTGAACAGCTCATCGTGGCAGCTAGTCATCTTTGGCAACCTTTTATTTCTCGCCAATACGGCAGGGCACCCATGTTTGAATTGCGCATCGTGGAAGCTAGTCCTCTTGGGCGACTTTTAATTTTTCGCCAATAAGGCAGGGCACCCATGTTTTAACTGCGCATCGTGGCAGTTGGTCCGCTTGGGCCACTTTTATTTTTCTGCCAATAAGGCAGCAGCCCCCGGGACCGGGTTATCTTCCCTGCAATGACCCGGGGTTCGAATTTTTTTGAGCCCGGTTGAATCTGCCGAGTCATGTCTGTGTTGCCCCCGAGTCTTAAGTCGACTCGAGGAGGCGGCTTGAGAGTCTTCATACTTTGTTGTGGCATAAGCAGGCATAAGGTTGACGACCGAACGATGGAATTTATCCAAACTGGAGACAATGTAGTGAGTTGATGATCTTCGTGATGCTCATCATATGTCTTTGGCAAATATCATGGCCAAATTGAGTGCATATGCCTCTTGACCCCTTCTTTGATACTCTCACTTGGTCCAGCTCTCCTGGCTCCCCAGGGTCATTTCTTATTTTTCGCCGATGGCTTTAAATTTGACGGCTCTGTTGTGGCCAGCTCACCTAGCTTCTCCAGGGACGGTACCTCCGTGGCTGAATCGCCTATTTATTCGATGTGCTAAACCGGACCGAGGGGGCGGCGGCTTGTGCGTGTATCCATTGGGTAACCCGGCACTGGTGGAGGCTGGCGCGGGCTTTGGCAATGTTGCGTAAGACATGATTCCAAATGTCACTTTTTCCTTTGCTCCAATGTTGTTGGAGGAGACCGGATTGCTGGGGCGACAGCCTGCGTGCGTCCATAGGGTGGCTCGAGCGAGCAGGCGCGGCCCCGACGTGTTCTTGTAGACCGGATCACGGCGGCAGCGACTCGCGCGCATCCGTTGGGCGTGTTGAGCGAGCGCGGCCCCGGCGTGTTGATGTAGACGCAAGAGGTGGCCGGTAACTCGGTGAGGACACGGGAGTTAGCCGCGGCGTTGTAAGCTGGTGTGGACGCGCGAGTCGGCCGCGGCATTGTAAGCCGGTGCGGACGCGTGAGTCGGCCGCGGCGTTGTAAGCCAGTGCGGACGCGCGAGGCGACCGGGACGTTGTTGATGTAGACCGGACCGCGCGGACGGCGGCTTGGGCGCGCCCGTATTGTGGCATGGACGGATGCTGGCGCGAGCTCCGAATTCGCGATATAACGCCCCTTTTATAATAAATAATTGTCCTGGTGTATTTTGGACGACGGATGATCTCATCGTGTCTTTCATGAGCCATGAATAATTGTTCTGCGTATAAAAATATTAAAAGCAGAATAATTGTTTTTGAGGAATTAAAGTGTGCTTATAAATTAAATTGGGCGGATTATTTGTGTAGGAGATATGCCCTAGAGGCAATAATAAATGTTATTGATTATCTCCCTGTTCATAATTAGGTTTATGTTCCATGCTATAACTGCTATGGTTCTCGAGTCTACAATAACCACGAGGCTCGGAGGAAGACTCATATGCACGTGTGGGATAATAAACGGTAAAATGTATTCCTAGTCAAGCCTCTATGACTGGCTCAAGTATTGCATGATGATCCTGTTTTCCTGATCATGGGCATGGCTATGCCGGCAATTTTGAGGGCACAATTGTTGGTAGAACACTTGTGTTGAATCGACCCGATTGATGTTATGCTATGAGATACATTCGTCATAAGTTTATGGTTAATAACACAGAGAAGTTAATGTTTGCATAATTCCTTAGACCATGAGAGTGTCGAGTTTCTTCATGCTTGCTTCATGAACTTTGGGGTTTGTTAAACGTCATCCGTAAATGGGTGGCTATTACGGCGGCTTACGGGTTCATGGAAAAGTATGTCAAGGGACTTGATAGCTCAAGATTGGGATTTGCTCCTCCGATGATGGAGAGATATCTCTGGACCCTCTCGGTGTTACGGTATCCATCATCGTCTGGCCAGACACAGGGTGATTTGATCACAGGGATGCCGGAACACGGGAACGAGAAAAGAGAACAATACCGGCAACGAGGTAACTGGCATTGTGGACAAGTGTTGATCCACGAGGATGCCGATGTTTCTCACCTCGGGTAATTGTAACATATCGCGAAGCAACAGGAATAGCTCACGGCAACTGGAGGTTCACTCGAATATTTATTCGTGTGGGTATAGGGATCGATATGGGTGTCCACGGCTCCGATGTTGATCATTGATCGGAAGGGGTTCCGGGTCATGTCTATGCTTCACCGAACCTATAGGGTCACACGCTTAAGGGTCATCTATCTGCTGAATACTAGACAGGGAGTCTGAGAGAAATTCACCGAAAAAGTTTCGGACGAAACGGAAACGTTCCGGAGAGGATATCGGAATAGTTCCGGTAAAACTGAAAAGTTGTTTCAGAGGATACCATAAAGTCAGATTGGTTTCGGCACATGCCTGATAATTCTTGGAGGGTGCCAGAATCGTTCTGGAAACTTTCTGGAATTTTCCGGGATGAAAACCGGAAATGTTCCGGAGCTGCCGGAACCGCTTCAGATGCTTTTCGCAGATGAAAATCACTAAACCGGAATTGTTCCGGATCGCATTGAAACTTATTTTAGTGGGTACTGGAATTGTTCTAAGCCCACATAAATATTTTCAGTTCGACCGGACGCTGAAAAATGTCGTCGTGAATAGTGAAATCAGATTTATGGATATGGTTGGAAGTTGGCTTTCCACAAATATCTTCCCAAGATATTTTGGGATGACATGGCATTTTGGATATGCCCATCCTACCCCTTGTTTTTCCTATAAATAGAGGGGAGGAGGCAGCCCCATATGCTTCATCCTTGCTCTCACATACACATGCTATGACA
This sequence comes from Elymus sibiricus, assembly GCA_039707655.1. Classification (NCBI taxonomy): domain Eukaryota; kingdom Viridiplantae; phylum Streptophyta; class Magnoliopsida; order Poales; family Poaceae; genus Elymus; species Elymus sibiricus. Next base: position 38,337,753 of record CM077665.1, on the reverse strand, counting down.
TTTCTGGCTTCTCTCTCCCTCCCAGCGAAATAGTTTCGTAGAGCCGAAAGGCTGTCTGGGTTCCGGTGGGAACTAGTTCTGGACGGCGAAGCCCTGCCGGATAGATGACACCGTATGTGTGCAACTCTGTAGAGAGATCGTAGTTTCGGTCTTAGTTCGAGAGTGCCTCCCGAAGGGCTGTCCGAGTTACAGTTTGAGTTTCGGGTGTCCTCCCGAAGGGCTGTCCGAGGATCCGTCCGGTGGGACTATCCGAAGGACTATCCAGAGGCCTCCCGGAGGGCTGTCCGAGGATCCGTCCGGTGGGACTATCCGAGGGACTGTCCAGGGGCCTCCCGAAGGGCTGTCCGAGGATCCGTCCGGTGGGACTATCCGAGGGACTGTCCCGATGCCTCCCGAAGGGCTGCCCGGAGATCCGTCCGGTGAGCTGACGTGGGAGTACATCCTCGCGGTTGGGAGGTTGTAAATCCTAGCTGCGGGGATCTGCACCGCCGTTCGTCATCGACTCTACTTCCGCTGCGCTACGAGTCGGTAACGAAAAAGATCAAACCTTGTATGCAGTCTCCATAGTGATCCTGGGCTGGTACGTAGGTCGGAAAATTTTTGTTTTCTGCTGCGTTACCCTACAGTGGCATCAAGAGCCGTGCTATGCGTAGATGCAGGTTGCGATCTAGAATACATTGAGATGTATGGGTGTTGCACAATATAATTAGGTAGTAGATGAGATCTATTGCTGAAAATTATTTGTGCGGGTAGCAGATGAAGTTTGTTACCCGATGTTCTTGTTGCTTCCCTCGAATTTGCATATTTCTGATCTTGATAACAGTATGGTGGAGTTTCAATGTTCTGACAATCCGCGATCCTGATTGATCAACGAAGTGCTAACAGTTCATTGAATTCCACCGTAGTTAAAAAGAAAGATGAAATTTTGCAGACGAAAGGGCAATGCAGATGTGATCTGCACGGGGGTCACGCGTATGACGAAGTTTAGTATGGGGCTCGAGATTTTATTATCTCGTGTTTCATGCACCCTAGAATGTTAATCTAGCGACTTGGATTATCATGCTTGATGATGGACGTTGGTAGCTTCGGTTTGTTTCGAAACCTTAGAAGCCACGTAAAATAAAATTTTGCATGGACCGATTAGAGGCGTCTAACTTGGTTTTGCAGGATGGTTTGCATGTGCATGTGATGTGGTATAGCAGTGTTCATAATAATTTGATTATGTATGAGATGACTATATGATGTAAATTGATTAACATGACCTGCGTGTCATGATTCGGCATGATGGCTGGAGCCATATGATTGCACTTTAATGACCTGCGTGTCAACCTTATGTAATGCACTTATTTTTATTAAGCTATAGAGATAGCAATATTATCTGGTGCATCGACAAGGTGGTGGCAATCTTCGCGAAGGTGAACACCAACGCGAATGCCGAAGACGAAGAAATGAAAGACTTCTCCGTCAGAAAGGGCTATACCATATCATGCTATTATGAATTGCCTGAGATGTTTATCCCTTATGATGCACCCTTCTTGATTGCGCGGTAGTCGCTTTTATTAGGGTGATCTCTCACAAAAATATCAAGTAGATAGTGTTCTCCCAAGTGTAGCACCGTCACGGCACCTAACTTTTCGGGGTACGCCATGGATGCATGGGTGCGAACGATTAGGGATGTGTGAGGCGGGTGAGTTGAGACCTCGCAGCGAGATCACTTGGTTGTCTTGACGTTCAGGCATGAGTGTCATGAGCTCGGAACACACGCATCGAAAGATGAACAAGAGTCACATGGAGATGTGATCGGCAAGTTGGCCTACCGATTAAAATTCCCGTCATGAGATGATGATTCTATGGCGATGAATTGAAGTCTGGATCTTGTATCACTCAAAATCAATTATGAGAGATATTGATTTGAGTGGGAGCGCACTGTAGAATTAACTTGTTTAATTCTCAGTGCAATTAATTATGAACCCTGTCTAAGTGTGATTTGCATAATAGTTGTAGAATAATGGCTCGCGTTTCCACCTTCCCTGTTAAAATTGAATAGCTGTTAAATATCTGGTTAAAACTTTACGGTTGGTAACGTAATATGAGGATTGTCCTCAAGAGTGCCGAGAAGGACTTTGTCCTATCGCGTGCTTTCGGTATTCTCCCGCTAATGCTATGGATCATGTGACTCTCGTCCTTCGATCCAAAAGCTAGAATTCCTTTTCAGTCAAAGTGCAATATGTTTGCTTCCATGAGACCCGAACTTCGAAAGTTTGGATAGTTATGTGATATTCATGGAATCTGAAAATCATTTTCAGAGACAGACAAAAGCTAAAAGATATGAGATATCCAAAGCAATATTTGTTTGCAAACTGTTAGTAAAGGAGTTTACTATGCATTAGACTGATAAGAGAGGGATCCAGAAGAACGCCAGTCATATGATGATGGTGAATAAAACAACAACTTAAAGAGAAAGGAAGTGTCCGAAGGGTGTTAGTGATGCTTTCACGCCTAGGAAGTCCGGGGCTAACGCCACTCTTAAGTTGGGTGCTTCTTCTAAGAGTAGGAGAAATACTGAAAGTTAAACTGTTAGAAGTATAATGGCAAAAGGAAAGTAGACTGGAATATCCAGCTCATGTATGAATGTCATACAAGTTTTTGATGTATAGAAGGCTGGTCAAAGATATAGTTCTTAGGAATTATGGTTAAACAAGTTAATCACTAATTCTTGGGTATTGTGAGTTAATCAAAAAGATACCCGCTCGATTGCATTCTGTTGCAACTCGATGTAAGAACTACTATGGCCTGAAAGACTAGCCAGGAATGAGGTTCAGATACACGCAGGGAACATAGTAAATGTTACTATGCCTTCCATCGGTGTATTCCCTATGTATTTACTTTCATAATTCATTTTAGAGTTTTACACTCTAGCCCATTGCATAAAGTATCTTGCAAGAAGGTTATTCATAAGAGAACTTTTGATGTTCGATGTTATGAATAAACATAAGGGCCATACTTTCATTATGAATGAGACGTATGTTATGAATATTGATAATAATACATTACCTCTGTATTTACTTTCATAATTCATTTTAGAGTTTCACACTCTAGTCCTTTGCATAAGGTATCTTGCAAGAAGGTTGTTCATAAGAGAACTTATGATGTTCGGTGTTATGAATAACATGAAGGGCCATGCTTCCATACAGGATGGGATGTATGCTATGAATATTGATGGTAATATGATACATCCATAAACACTGACGCTAAATGTCGCAAGACTAAAAGAATACCACACAAGTGTGGCACTACATTTGGTCACATTGGAGAAACCCGCATGGAAATTCCATTATGATGGATTTTGAAGTCGTTTGATTTTGAATCATCTGACACTTGCAAAATTCCTCTGAAAAGTGAAGTGACTGAAATACCGTTCCCAGGCTACAAGGAACGAGCATAGAACATATTGGTGATCATACATTATGATGTGTGTAGTCCAATAAATGTTGTTGCAAGTAGTGGATTTATCTATCTTCAGAAATGACTCAAGTAGATATATGGATATTTACTTGATGAGACATGAGTCTGGATCTTTTGAAATCATTCGAAATGTTTTCAAAATGAAGAAGAAAATATTGTAACAAGAAAATTATGTTTCTACAATTCGATTGCAGAAAGGAATATTTGAGTTACAAGTTTAGCGAATGTCTGATGAGTTGTGAAAAGAGTTTCATAATTTACACCTCCCAGAACACCACTGCAAGTGGAAAGTCCGTGAAGATGTAATCGAACCATTTATGACATGGTAAGATCAAAGATGACATAAATAAAATTGCCATTATCCCTTTTAAAGTAATGCTTTAGAGACTGCGGCTTTTACACTGAAAAGAGATCCATCAGGTCTGTTGAAATGACGTCATGGTATGGTACGCCCAACCATGTTATATCTTTTCTTAACATTTGGAATATGGGGCTTGTGTAAAAGGTTACAAACCTATTCCAAATCAGACAAGTGCTACTTTGTAAGGTTATCCCAAGTCATTGGGTATTCCCCCACCACTATACCGAGGCAAAGGTTTTTTGCCGCAAAACGGTATGCTTTTAAAGAGAATAGTTCTTACAAAAGGTGAGTGGGAGGACAGTGCAACTCGACAAGATAACCAGTATCTTCGTCATCAGGTCAAAGGAAAGGAACCTTGGAAGTGATTCCGGAGTTTCCTACTGCGACTGATACGGAAGCCTCTACATGAGATGTATGGACTTCGGTCGAACTTGCAGCTGAACCACGTAGGCAAAGCTCGTGCAAACCTATCAGGTGTGCAAACGAGATATTGTTGTTAGACAACAGTATACCTACAATACACAAGGAAGCGTTGATGGGCCCTGACTCCGGAATTGGCTAAATGCCAATACAATCCGGGATAGTTTCCATATAAGTGATTCGAGATTAAAATCTTGATACACCTTTCGGAAGACTTAGAGTCTAACGAATATTTATGGAACTAAAAACTAATACGGATAAAATGTTTTATCCATGAAGCTCGACTTGTTGCAATAACAAGTTCAAGGAGTTGACTACGATGAGATTGTCTCACCGTAGCAATGCTTGAAGTCGGTTTGGGTTGAACTAGCAATTAATACATATTTCAATCATGAGATATGAAACATGGATGACAAAACGATTTCCATCTGATGGAAATGAAACCTAGGACTTGTATGTGATACAGTCCAAAGTAATTTGTCGATCCAGAGGATGTTAGTAAGTATGCAAACTTCAGAGTTCCAGCGATGGACAGAAGAGAGCAAAGTGGAGTTGGAATCTTCGTTTTTGATGAAATGGTCAAGGGAGTTTGACTTCATCAAATGGGTATCGAAGATGCTTGCGATTCAAGAAAGTAAGTGGGAGCATAATAATATTTCTAAAAACCTTGTGTACTTAACACATTGTTAATTGGAAATAAATTTCTTGACACGAATTAGGACTTCATTTGAAAATAGTTTTTCAATGAAGTGCTTAGGCTAAATAGCCTCAATATTAGGCATGATGATCTATGGAGATAGATTTACCTAATGGGGCTAAGCAATGAATACATATTGACAAGATGCTAAAACCTTTTAGCATTTAAAACGCCAAGGAGTGATTCTTGCCGAAGTCACATGGAAAGAGTTTTTGCAAGACTCGGTGTCCCAAAACACTGATGAGTAAAATACATGATGGAGATTCCACACACTCTTGTGTTTGGATTAATCATGTATTCCATGGTATGTAAAAACAAACAGATATGTCCAATACTCCAAAGTTGTTGCGAGTATAGATACCATAGTGATCAAAGTACTGATCATGGGACAACAGTGAAAGATGTCATTAAGTGCTAAGAGTAGTGCTGATGACATGTTTTCTCGCAAGTAGAGATTATGAAGTGCTCGTTGTAAGTGATTACATCGATACAGTCTTCATCAATGCTCCATGCGATTTTCGATTTAAATTGAGGGTTTTGTGTGATACACAATATGATGGCACGGTAGTTGGAAATTGTTCCAAACAAGATACTGTGGCGAATTCTATAACAAAGGCTAAGTATGTTGATGCTTAAGAAGCGACAAAGAAGTTGTTGAATCATATAGTTCATTCATGAACTTAGTATGGTTCCAAGATGACTTTGGTCTATGGGACACTATTGCAGATAGTTGCTCCATAGCTCAGTCTGAGGAATCAGGTTTCGACCAATGATTCACACATATGCAAAGCCAAGTCCAGACAAAATATGAGTTTTGTGAAAGCGTGAAAACGCAAGGATATGCAAAGTTACACACAGAGCTGAAGTCGTCAGATCCGTTGGACATCAGGCTATACCACATGCGAAGCATATTTTACACCAGTATGCCATAGGTGTAAAGTGCATTAGCATTGACTAGATTATTGACTCTAGTTCAAGTGGGAGTCTGTAGGAGATATGCCCTAGAGGCAATAATAAATGTTATTGATTATCTCCCTGTTCATAATTAGGTTTATGTTCCATGCTATAACTGCTATGGTTCTCGAGTCTACAATAACCACGAGGCTCGGAGGAAGACTCATATGCACGTGTGGGATAATAAACGGTAAAATGTATTCCTAGTCAAGCCTCTATGACTGGCTCAAGTATTGCATGATGATCCTGTTTTCCTGATCATGGGCATGGCTATGCCGGCAATTTTGAGGGCACAATTGTTGGTAGAACACTTGTGTTGAATCGACCCGATTGATGTTATGCTATGAGATACATTCGTCATAAGTTTATGGTTAATAACACAGAGAAGTTAATGTTTGCATAATTCCTTAGACCATGAGAGTGTCGAGTTTCTTCATGCTTGCTTCATGAACTTTGGGGTTTGTTAAACGTCATCCGTAAATGGGTGGCTATTACGGCGGCTTACGGGTTCATGGAAAAGTATGTCAAGGGACTTGATAGCTCAAGATTGGGATTTGCTCCTCCGATGATGGAGAGATATCTCTGGGCCCTCTCGGTGTTACGGTATCCATCATCGTCTGGCCAGACACAGGGTGATTTGATCACAGGGATGCCGGAACACGGGAACGAGAAAAGAGAACAATACCGGCAACGAGGTAACTGGCATTGTGGACAAGTGTTGATCCACGAGGATGCCGATGTTTCTCACCTCGGGTAATTGTAACATATCGCGAAGCAACAGGAATAGCTCACGGCAAGTGGAGGTTCACTCGAATATTTATTCATGTGGGTATAGGGATCGATATGGGTGTCCACGGCTCCGATGTTGATCATTGATCGGAAGGGGTTCCGGGTCATGTCTATGCTTCACCGAACCTATAGGGTCACACGCTTAAGGGTCATCTATCTGCTGAATACTAGACAGGGAGTCTGAGAGAAATTCACCGAAAAAGTTTGGGACGAAACGGAAACGTTCCGGAGAGGATATCGGAATAGTTCCGGTAAAACTGAAAAGTTGTTTCAGAGGATACCATAAAGTCAGATTGGTTTCGGCACATGCCTGATAATTCTTGGAGGGTGCCAGAATCGTTCTGGAAACTTTCTGGAATTTTCCGGGATGAAAACCGGAAATGTTCCGGAGCTGCCGGAACCGCTTCAGATGCTTTTCGCAGATGAAAATCACTAAACCGGAATTGTTCCGGATCGCATTGAAACTTATTTTAGTGGGTACTGGAATTGTTCTAAGCCCACATAAATATTTTCAGTTCGACCGGACGCTGAAAAATGTCGTCGTGAATAGTGAAATCAGATTTATGGATATGGTTGGAAGTTGGCTTTCCACAAATATCTTCCCAAGATATTTTGGGATGACATGGCATTTTGGATATGCCCATCCTACCCCTTGTTTTTCCTATAAATAGAGGGGAGGAGGCAGCCCCATATGCTTCATCCTTGCTCTCACATACACATGCTATGACATTTCTGGCTTCTCTCTCCCTCCCAGCGAAATAGTTTCGTAGAGCCGAAAGGCTGTCTGGGTTCCGGTGGGAACTAGTTCTGGACGGCGAAGCCCTGCCGGATAGATGACACCGTATGTGTGCAACTCTGTAGAGAGATCGTAGTTTCGGTCTTAGTTCGAGAGTGCCTCCCGAAGGGCTGTCCGAGTTACAGTTTGAGTTTCGGGTGTCCTCCCGAAGGGCTGTCCGAGGATCCGTCCGGTGGGACTATCCGAAGGACTGTCCAGAGGCCTCCCGGAGGGCTGTCCGAGGATCCGTCCGGTGGGACTATCCGAGGGACTGTCCAGGGGCCTCCCGAAGGGCTGTCCGAGGATCCGTCCGGTGGGACTATCCGAGGGACTGTCCCGATGCCTCCCGAAGGGCTGCCCGGAGATCCGTCCGGTGAGCTGACGTGGGAGTACATCCTCGCGGTTGGGAGGTTGTAAATCCTAGCTGCGGGGATCTGCACCGCCGTTCGTCATCGACTCTACTTCCGCTGCGCTACGAGTCGGTAACGAAAAAGATCAAACCTTGTATGCAGTCTCCATAGTGATTCTGGGCTGGTACGTAGGTCGGAAAATTTTTGTTTTCTGCTGCGTTACCCTACAATTTGGACGACCTATGATCCGTTTGCCACGTCCGCCGACATATCCGGTTGAACAGGTAGCCAGCAGCATGTTCCATCGTGTGGCGTGGAATCGAAATTATAGACCAACCGGGTCGCAAAGGCCTCCATCCGACGAACTGCGTTCGTGTTCATCAGATAGTAGGGAAACTTTGATGAGCGTGAGGTCACCTAGTGAGTTGATGTAGACCGGATCGTGAGGATGACGGGCCGAGTATGCGTCCACCTCCCAGCCGGATTAACCAAGGATTGCAGGAGCGACGATGGGCAGCAGGCGTGTCCGTCGAGCGGCCCGGCGTGGCGCGGCCGGTGCATGCCAGCCCGAGATCGTGGAACATCCTCACTTTTTTCCTGGAATATTTGTCCTTTGGAGGCAGTTGTAGACGAAAACTAATCCGGCGTCACGTGGGGAGATGACTGCCTGTCCAGCTGACTAAACTGGCTACGAAACCATATGCTGAGTAGTAGTACTATCAGTAGTGGGGAGTAGACGTGGAGTTTCTGCTCCCGAGCTCAAATGAGCTCGGTGAACAGTAAAATCGAAACAAAATTGAAAACGTTTTAAAAAATTATAAAAAAATATTGGGACCAACATTGACAAAAGTTTTAAGTGCTTGTAAAAATTCAGCATGAAATAACATTCCTACGAGGCATGGCAAAAAAACAAAATAAATACTCTGAAAATGCGCATTTTCAGAGTATCGATTTTGTTTTTTTTTTCCCACGTCTCATAGGAATGTTATTTCATGTTGAATTTTTGCACGCACTTAAAACTTTTGTCAATGTTGGTCCAAAAAAATTCAGAATTTTTTGAAATATTTTAGATTTTGTTTCGAATTTACTGTTCACCGAGCTCAAATGAGCTCGGGAGCAGAAAGGTACTTTCGGGAGTACTATCAGTATAAACTTATCCATACTAATGCTAGTACGTGATTGTTAGCTGCCTTTGATCTTGATGTAGTGGCACGTAGGGAGTCAATCCATTATACCTGGAAACTTGTGCACATTAATTAATGGTAGATGGTGCTTTCACAGCGTTGAGTGTTAGATTGGTGGGAACAAATCCTGTTAGATGCCTCCGTACGCGCATGTGTGCTGCTTTGGATGATTTGACCGGTAATTTTAATCCAATTTACTTCCCATCTGTCGGAAGTTGTCTCGCAATCGGCTGAGTCAGTTCTGACTAACCATGTGATGTGATGACAGGGGAGGCACTGCTAATGTAGTGCAGGTAGACGGAAAACAGAGTGGTTTTTTTTAATCTTTTGCAGTTCCTGAGGTGATTAAACATGCGTGGAGCTCCTGATCGTGGCTGTGTGTGCACCTGCCACAAGCTGCCTCCAGCTTCTGAGGGCATCTCTAATGGCTGTAAGATAGTTGTTGGTAAACTTTGCCACCTAGGATATATGATAACATGGCAATAAATAAATGAGGAGAGAGAGGAAAGCTGATTGTAGTTTAACCAACAGCTCTTGCACAAGCTCCAAGGCTATGTAGAGAGCAATTGCATTTATTCTCTCTCCTCCTATTGGATACTCCCTCCCTTCCAGTTTATAGGGCTTATCTCAAAAAAAAATGTTTTACCGTTTTATAAGTCTCAATTTGATTGTTTCCCATGACATGTTTAGATTTCAAGCTGCATTATAAATCGTTGTATGCAAAGAATAAGAAAAGATTGACCAATGCATGTTAAAATTCCTACATGCATTGCAATTAATGTGTTGGTAAAAGCAACCTTTTGAGTAAAACGAGCACATTAATTAAGTATTTTTGTAAATTACAAAAACTATTCCACCAACCATCATCTACCTTGGTTGGTGATATTTTTAAATTGAGCCCTATAAACGGGAAAGGAGGTAGTAGTATAGATGCAACCATTGGAGTAGTTGTATGATCCTTTGTTGGTTGATGACATGGACAATTTTACTAACAAGACTACATACAAACTATTGAAGATGCCCTGAGGCGGAAGAGCGGCGCTTGCACGGCTTGCCATCAATTGAGCCGCGAAGTAATCTGAGCCGGTCTCGGTCTTTAAGTGCCTCGGTTTTTACATGAATTTGATCCTGGTGCGTGTAGGTCGGCCTTGCGTCATTGAAATAGCACTTTTGCTGCTGCTGAGCGCCGTTGCTTGCCCTTGTGGCCTCCCGAGTAGAACTGGTTATCCGGACGGTTTCCGCTTTTCTACGGAGGTCGGACTAGACGCAACAAGTAGACGCCAATGCTGAATTTTGTGTACTCCAATCTGATGTATAATTTGGGTGATTTGATCCATCGCTTTCGTACAACGGACATCTTCCTTTGACTCCGATTCGATTCGTGCTATGCACGGCTAAGAAAAAATTCTGATTTTGTCTGACGCACTCGGAGCCGATGTAGATCCTTTCGATCTGGCTTTTCTTCATCCGGCTAATCGTGAATTTTTCTATCCCTGAAGAGCTCCCTCCAAGAACACAACATCACCGTGCGCAGGCCGTCACCCCACGGTGGGCGCCAACTGTCGTGGTTTTGTCACGACAGATGTCCTCGTGATAGAACTTAGGTGTGAGGCCATCACAACTAGGTGATAGCTTGAAGGGGTTGGTCGGAATCGAAAGACGCGAGTTTTACCCAGGTTCGGCCCCTCACGGTGGAGGTAAAAGCATATGTCATGCTTTGTGTGTATTGATGATGATGATGATCTCGATTACAAGGGTGTTATTTTGCAACCTCTTGTCTCGAGAGCTTCTAATATGTCTATCTCTAATGACTTCACTTCCCCCTCTTGGGGTGCCTTGCCCCTCCTTATATAAGTTGAAGGGGCAGGCTTACATATAGAGTCCTAGTAGGATTAGGACTAGTCTCTCTCTTATTACAAGATGAATCCTAGTACGGGTCTTGCTTTTCTTACCTGGAGTCCTATTCTAAGTCGTGTAGGTCATCTTTGTCTTTCAAGTTGAGGATCCCTATTGAGTATTCACCATGAGCCGGCCCTTCGGGGTCCCTCCATGAGCCGGCCTTCGGCAATGTCTCATTCTAGGCCTTTAGGCCTACCCGTACGAGTCGGCATATATATTGGTCTCTTTGTCAAGCCGGCCTCCCGCTGGCTCGTGTCACTGAGCCCTGGATTCTTCCTTGTCGTCTTTATTGTAGCCCGGAAAATGGAGCGACCCATAGAGCTAATCAGTTGTAGGCCGGGTCAAACCTTTAGCCGGGTTATAACCGTGGGGAATATCCCCGACAGATGCGGGGTCGGGGACGTCCAGGGACGGCGCGTTTCCGGCCGCGGTCAACGGCGGCGGCGCACGCCAGCACGAGGAGGAGGTCGGGGACGGCGAGGTAGGGGAGCAGCGGCGGCGGGGATTCCCGAATCCAGGGGCTCCCGTCCGGATTCGGGGCGGAGGACGACGACGCGGCGAGGGGGGGGGGCTCCGGTGGCTCTAGATCCGATCGGCGACGAGCTCGAGACCGGCGGTGCTAGTGCGGCTGCGGCCCGGAGACGAGCATGGCGCGCGGCGGCGGGGCTCACGGCGGAGGCTGGAGGTTGGCGTGGTCGACGCGAGAGTTGCTGGCCGGCGATGAGGCGGAGGGAGGCAGGAGGCTGGGCAAGCTCGGCTCGGGGTGAGCGGGGCGCTCGGGGCCTGCGAGCCACGGCCGCGGCGGGAACCGGGCCCGAGCGGGCTGGATCTGGGCCCCGCAGGCCTGGCGCGGTGGAAGAGCTGGCTGGCGGCGCTGTTCACGGCGGCGCAGGCGACGTGTTTTCTGAAAATATCATCCTTCCCTTTGTTATGAAGGGGTATGAATAGATCTCAACCTTTGATGTGTTTAGGGGTTGTACCGAAGCAGAACTGGCTTACTTTTGTTTCTGGGATATGTTCTGTTTTGTTGTCCTTTCTTTGGGGTTTAGTGAAGGTTTGTATGACGTGGCTAACATCTGAATTTTAACTCATCCGTCAGATAAGTTAGGGAAAAACTCACTTTTTCACTTTATGAAAAGCAAGATAAATTTGGTTCTTGTGACCAAGTCAAGTGTAGGCCAAATCTGTAGCCAGATTAACACTATTGTTGTTATGCCTCTATGTGCAGATGACAGCCATAGAAACTCCATTTTATTGGTTGCTACCATAATTTATTTAGTATGGTCCCATGGTCGACAAGCTATCTCTTGAAATCTTTTACATTTTCATAATATACTAAACAACTTGGAAGTCAATTATGGGCACGATGACAAATCAATATGGAGATATGTTGTGCACATCCAACCAATGTAAGCACTTAACAATTTTTGGCCGTGTGCTTGATCTCTTTCGTACGGTTTTTTGTTGCATTCCTATCAGGTTGGATGCTCCACGGGTGATATTTTCTGCAGCCTTTGTTTCCTGATTTCTTGATGTTTCGCAGAAACTTGAAATTATTGTGTTTATGTACCATGTATTGGGTAGATGCTCGTCTTATCTTGATGTATTCCATGTAGTGTGTTATTTTGGTAGTAAATTAAAAAAACTTACGAAGATATTAGGAAAACTTTGGAAATGAAGAAATTAGACGGAGAACATGATGAAATTGAGATACTGATATAACTTCGAATAGATTGCATGATTATGCCGCTATTCTTATTCATTATAAGTGCATAATTTTTGGTAATAAGTTCAACCATTCTAGCCTCCTTTACAATCACAGTGGCTTAATCATTGTTTTTTTACAGAATTACATGAGGATATTTGTGTAGATGCACATTCAGTCAAAGGCTCATGTAGATGAACATTCAGGCAAAGGTTCTGACATACTTATGTACTGCTGTTTGTGATTGTTCTTCTAGGCATAAAGCCTTTCATCAATGAAATCAAATGTACCTTCCCGTATTTTGTTATTGCTCACAGATTTATGAAGAATTTCATTTCTCAAATGCTTTGAGATGCAAATAGATATTTTGAGCTAGTTTTTTTTTTGTCGATGCAGCTGGGAATAACAAACTTTTTGTTGCTTCTGTAAATTAGCTTTGGTTTGAGAAATTTTTATCACAGTATCGCAGAACTCAGAACACATGGATCACTCACCATATGCTAGTAACAACTAACAACTAAGCAATCGTCCCAGATACTCCTGTTGTAGGAAAAAATACAATGGCAGAAAGTGAAAAGCTGATTTTTTGCATATTTGACGAGCTCGTTGGCTAACCCATAGCTGCTTTGCGATGACTTTTATGTCCGCCATGAACTAGATAAAATTCATGGAGGAGTCTATGTTAAAAGCTATGAAAAAGGGCCCCATCATTACAAATTATGATACTATGATCAAACTTAATGATCAAGTAAAAGAAGTAGGTGTATGATTAGATATTTAATAGTATCATATAAACCCAATCTTAAGCATTGCTTGAGAAAATATGCAGATTTTTTTTGTCAATCATAGAGGGTCTACTTGTGATTCTGTACAAGTTCATTGGACAAGATGTTTAGAGTTTTACGTATATTTTACTCACATGCTTTGATCCCTAATTGTATATGAGCTGTAATTTCTTTGCAGAAATACATATTTTCTTTGTCGTGCCCTCTGGCCAAGCTTTTTTCTTGTGGAGGCACTTGAACTAACGACGGGTGCTGTGCCTGCTAGTAAGTCCTAGTCAAGCAATTTATGGTCTGGCTCATGTACGCTCGAAGACTATTAATACGTCACCCGATACGGACCAGCCCATTATCGAACATTCGAAAGGCCGGCCCATTAACAAACACTTATAATAAAATAAATAGAGGAGAAAATAGTCACGGCAAGGAAACAAATAGAGGATAAAATGAAGGGGCCTGGAATTGAACACAGGTCCAATGGATCAAAGGTTGAGCCACAAACCACCAGCTCACTAGCGGCTCTGTGATAAAATTGTACTGCACAAGTAACTTAAGGTAAAAGGGCCGGCCATTCCATTGGTTTTCAGAGGATTTTTTTTCGTTTTATTGGTTTCTTTCTCCATTTTCACCAAAATTTTCTTTTCTTCATCAGTTCTTTCTTGTTTTCTCGGGGGTTTTCTCTCGGTTTTTGCCCATTTTTCATACACATTTTTGTTATATATCTTTTTAGGGGATTTTTGGTATACATCTAATACATTTATCTAATACATAATTAGTAATTTAAGATACATTATTAACATTTTTTATATACATAATCAACCTTTTTTATACATGTTTCATATTTTTCAAATATTTGAATAACAACTTTTAATACAAGTTTAAATTTTTATGAATACATCCTCAACTTTATTTCTTTACACATTTAAAATATTTAAAATGCTTGCTTAACATTTTCAAATAAAAATTAACGTTTTTATATACATGGTTCACATTTTTATATACAAATTTAATAATTTTCAAAGGCTTGATTAATTTATTTTCTTCAAATTCTTGTATTGATATTTTTTAAATGCATGGTTAATTTTTTTAATAGATGGTCAACATTTTTCCTATACACATTTAACATTTTGATATGCTTGATTAACATTTTTGAAACATTTGTTTATTTTTTTTCAAATGCTTGAATTAGCTTTTTTAAATACATGTACTACTTTTTTCACACACATTATATATTTTTGGTATATATGAAAATCATTTTCTCTATACATATTTGACATTTTTAAAATGCTTGGTTAGTATTTTCTAATATTTTATATAAAATATGTCTTAATTTGTTTATTTAAAATATTTGGAGGCATAAATGACAGTAAAAAAGTAAATTAAGAAAACGTGAAAAAATGAGGTTGTGCCCTCCCGCGCATTTGTGCTGACCCATCTAGTGTCCGGCTTAAGGCAAGGCTTCCCTGCGTCTCACTATGAGCGAGAAATAGGGGTGCTCCCGATATGCGGACTGTGTTCATACCGCCCATACACAGCCCGGCGTACTTGACATACCCAAACCGTATTTGGCGCAAGCATTTTTATTTTTAGTTCTAATCTTGAAAAAATGCGCGTCACAGGAGATTCGAACTTTAAAAAATGCTACGACCGAAGCAATAGACGCCCGACAGGATCAATGCCATCGCCTAGTTTGGCCAAGGCCTAAGCATTTTTCTTCTTTCTAAGTTTTCGTTTTCCTCCCATACTTGTTAATTTCTTTATCTCCTTTTTGAAATTTGTTATTCTTTTTTAAAGCTGCTCAAAAATTGTAATGATTGTTTCGAATACCAAACAATATTCTTGCTTTCAAATGTTGTTTAAAAAATTAAAAATGTTCCCGATTTCTAATTTGTATTCACAAATTTAGGAAATGTTTGCGTTTTAAAATAAACTTGATAATTACTTTAAAATATTTGGTTTGCAATTTTTCATCAATATTTTGGGAATTTGTGAATAATTTTGAAAAAGTGTTCAAGTTTATAAAATTTTCTTACACAATTTAAAATTTCAATTTTTAAATTTTAATGTCAGGTTTGAATAATTTCTGACACCATATGCAAGTTGCGACACGTCCGACCGTTCGTTCATTTTTGATACTCAGAAAACTTCAAAAAATGCAAAAAAACGAAAACCAAAATAACTTCGCATGGTGCAAACTTGGTCATAAAAGGCCACAAAAAATTGCATCACTTCAAAGATGTCAAGAAACAACATGCTCTCGGGCGAAGCCTTCTCACCTACCCGAACACCCTCCGTTCAACATGGTCTACTTTTGGACATGCCTGAATTATCCTAACTTTTGCAACCAGGTTTCCATGCCCATGGTAGATATCCATGTCAGGCTTGAATGATTTCCGACACCGTGTGCAAGTTGCGACACGTCCTCCCATTTATCGACTTTTTTTAATAAAAAAACTCCAAAAAGTGCAAAACTTGTGAAAAACCAAAACAACTTGACATGGTGCCTTGAATTGGTCGTACAAGCCAATAAAGAAATAGAGTCATTTAATGCATGCCGAGAAAAATGGGCGTACCCGGCCATCGTACATTAAACATGTTTTTTTCTTTGAACATTCTTGAAATGACCCCAAGATTTGCAAGCAGATGGGCATTACCGTTGTAGGCGCCCATGCTAGGTTGAAAGAAAAGGTGTATTTAAAATCATAATTTATACAGGTAATTAAAACTATTATTTTATATATTTAACATAACTAATAAATATAAAGTGCTAAAACTGAAAACGGTAAATGTTTTGTTAATAATTTAATTAATATTTGAAGAAAAGAAGAATTTAAAATCATAATTTCAAACATTTAACAATGTAATTTTTATATTCCAAATAATATTTTAATTTTACAAACAGGTTTCAATAAGAATAATAAAGTGCACAAAAGAGAAAATGAATTAACCAAAAAACAGAAAAATAGAAAAGAAAATTAGGCCTTGGCCAAAGATGTTTCCTTTTTTTCAAACTTGTGCAGAAACTAAAAAAAAATATGAAAAAATTCAAATAGGTTCTTGTTTTCAAAAAATAAATCTACCCAAATAAAAAAATGTTCATGAAAATTAAAAAATTGTTCATATTTTGCAGATTTTTTGAAATTCCAAATTTGTTTTTTTTTTCCAAAAGTTGTTTGTCTTCAAAACTTTGTTTGCTTTTTTTTTAACTAGTCGGGTGGCCCGCGCAATTGCGCGGCTAGACCTATGTGTTATAGTTTTGCATTTTCCCTGGCGATTATTTATTCTGAGTTTGAACTATTCTTTTCAGATGATCTGTCATGATATTTTTTTTTCGCTCCATTTCAATCCCTCAGCCTTTATATTCCTATCATTTCATACAAATTTTAGTGGGAAATATTTTCCTTAGCCTTGGGTCTCAAGGAAAAGCCATGAATGGGCAATGCCAAACATCTTTACTGAGTGTATTAGTTTTGGTGATGTCATGCCATGTTATAAAAATCATGTGACTAATTAATTTCACTAAGGTCAATTTCTTCCATGCAAAACCACTGAGCATAAGACTAATTTCCATATTGCATCCTCTTCATATGTCATATATATTTCCGCACATAATATTTTGAGAATATTTCCACTGAGAACTTTGGATGCTTCATTATATCTATAATCTTATATTTGATATTATTTTCATATTTGAACATGTTATCAATTATTATTTGTGTCAATTCACTGATATAGTAGTACTAATGAAAAAATAGAAACAAAATAGACATGAAAATGCATGTCATCGAAATGTTATGTCCTGAAAAATATGATATTTACTACTGTACAAAGGTCTTTACATTTTTGTGCATTGGATTGTAACCAAGGACCTGTCTAAGTAAAAATAAAATACAAATGGTACTCATATGTGTGTCTGCCATCCAAAACCATAGACTGGTGTGTGACTTCCTATTTTCCACTCCTCACCCATGGGTTGTGCATTTCCAACCATAAATTTTAAGGCACTTTACATCAGTGGTTCATACGTAAACATCTGCCATCTTCTCTTGTCATCGTTGGTCCTATTTTTAGTTTTACTCCTGCAATACCATGAGTTATATGCTTCATGCACACCTTAATAAAATTGCTTATGTCTCTTGCTCCAAGAAGCCAATGTAACTTCACTATATCTTTACTGGAAATTGCTAAATTTTATCTCTTGCTCAATCTCGTTAATGCTTCTAGCCACAACTCGTCGTTCGTTGGTCCATACATGGTATCATACTTGCCTTGTACATGCACATATTATTTCATTCTTCCAAAATTTACAACATTAGCTCATGCATGTAATCTTCGTGGCTATTTTGTCTATGCAGACATACATATCTTTTTGTATCATCAAGCCCGTGCATGTTAATAAATCTGGGAAACTGATACATGTTCGTCATGTTACTTTCACACTGGTCCATGATCATGTTATAAAAAATTCACGATAATGAAAATATAAAAAATGATCTATTAATGTCTACATTTAATGTATTCTGAATTTTTGCTAGCTATGTATTTCACAAAGCGTTTTTTCTGTAGAAAATGGAGAGGCACTCTTTATCCACCAAATAAGAGTCTTATCCAAAACAAATATTAAAACTTTATTTTGAAGGAAAACTACATGGAAATTCTCCATTGTATTAATTTGTGAAGACTCCTAATGCATGTGGTGTGGCTTTGAAGCAAAAATGTGGGCTGCCCTCCCATAATTCGATATATTTTCTTGATCCATAACCTTTTTTTCCATACATTTTCCTTGTAGTCCATCATGAGAATACTATTTTCGGAACTGAGCCTATAATACGCGTAGTCGTAATACAAGGTCTTGTGTGATATTATTTTATAAAACAAAGGCAGAGTTGGTACCATCATAGGCATATATTTTTTTCGAGAGCACACGATCACATATCACGTACGTAGTAGCTAGCTGGTACATATGAGAGAATCAATTAGCATACCTGTTCATGTCCAGACGCATGCATACAGCATACGTACGTGTGTGTTTGTGCTAGGCTGAGGCAGCAGATCGCATTTGCCCCTTGTATCGACATGATCGCGCCACCACCGCCGCGGGTCAATGGCCATGCGCCCACGCCGGTGCGCTCCTGTCCCGTGATACGCCATGTGCAGCTGCCGTCGGCCGCTCACCGGTGTAGGTTAGCAGCTAATATGCGACTATAAAGTATAAACATACGTGCAGTTCATTGTCATACTTCTCCTGATGACGGTAATTACACAACCGTATCCGTCGTGAATTGTTGTTACCCTGTTCTAACTCGTATAGAATGCCACCTGTATGGCAGCAGTGTCAGTGGCCGGTGCGCTTGTGAGATAGCGCGAAGCATGGTCGTCACGGGTCTTGGCTTCTTGCTTCCAGAAGCGGGACGCCTATGCACACACGCACGGTAGATACGATCCATAGAAGTGGTATAAGCATCCGTTCGTGTGCAGCCCGTTTTATCTCCCAGACTCGCTCCTTACAAATTAATCCCTCTTCCTGTCAATCTGAACTGGTCAGAGCCTTCTAGTCTTGAATGATGTTTTCTTTTTTAAAAAGGAAAAATCATTAGTCCTTATATGGTTGGGCCAGATTAGGTCTGGTGTGTGGAGATACTAGATTGGTTAGTTTGGGCCAGATTGGGCCTGAGGTGCGTGAGATAAATTAAGTTATATTAAATCTGAGCCATCAGAACTACTTGGTTAATGTGGGTCCATCTAATCAAAGGCCAGATATTTCTGATTATTGTGGGATTTTCTAGCTAATTCTCTATTTTTGACCCGTATTTTACTTTTTTTTGAATAAAAGGGGTTTCCCCCCCCCCCCCCCCCTCCATCTTTTTATTAATGAAGCAGAACAATCCCCAGTTCACAAACAGATCAAACGAAGGATCAAACCAACACGAGTTACTACAGATAAGGGAAATACTCCAGCCGCAAAAGAGCAGCAAACGCTACAAGTCTAGTATCAAATTTTTATTACAGACCCAGCCAACGACAGAGAGCAGTAGAAGGAACTACTGAGAGCCCTGTCCTGAGACCCAGCCAACGACCCGTATTTTACTTTTAGTAGATAATAGATGTTTATATTTTGACAGTCTGAGCAAGTTTGAAAGACACATTTTTTTTTAAATTTCCATAAAAAATTAAAAAATCTGAATATTTTATATCTTTTCTAGTAATAGTTGAAAAGGCAAACTCTTTTGAAATTTCTAACAAATTCCTGCGTGCGGTGCCGTCTATCTGAGGAGCTCCTAGTCAGCGCTTTCTCTGCCGGTTAGGAAGTTGGAGCTCGCGAGCATGCCAGTGGGCTCCGGTCCAGTATTCCGCTAGGTCGCTCGCCCGCTTGCCAGATTCGCACATTCGCAAGTTAAATTTTAAAAAGTTCAAGAACTGGAAAAGTTTGTGACTTTAAAAATTATTATGAAGAATTTTGGAAAAAGTTCACAAGTTTAAAAAAAGTTTATGAAGTTCAAAATTGTTCATGAATTAAAAAAGCTAAAATTTCATGAAGTCAATAAAAGGTCATGAGTTTGCAAAATGTTCGCAAATTAGGAAAAGTTTGATGCTTTGAAAAAATGTTTCACGGATGTTTAAAAAATCCACAAATTCAGAAAAGAGTTTGTGAAAAAAGTAAAATAAACAAAAAATGAGAAAAAATGGAAAAAAACCGGGTGAAAACTGTGCATGAAAAAACCAAAAGAAAAATCGCTCAAAAAAACCTCGTGGAATCTGAAGCTGAAATCTACACAACAAGAAGAAGAAAAAGCAAAAGCAAACACAAGAAGGTGTCTATTCCAGTTGGTAGGTATGATTGGGGTTAAACCACTTGTTACGTGATTGAATCCCACATGGCGCACTATTTTTTGAGGCTGAAAAAAAATGTAAATAGACAAAAAGGAAAATAAATGTGAATGGGTCGAGCCCAGGACAGAGACTACTCCGGGTCCTCAATCGGTTATATGTACCTACAATATATACCTAAGTGGAAAAGTTGATATTGCCCTTTATACGGTTTGTAAGGGGGGTGTATTGCCAAAACAAAAACTAGATAGATAGATAGATACTACTCCTATTTGTTTTCATTCTGTTAATCAGATGGAAGCATGTCTGCATGTGTGTGCGCGCAGCAGAGGGCGAGTGAGCGATATGATTCAAAACCAAAATAAACCAAAACCATATTTGTTGTGCATTTGCATTTGGATGCAATGAAGAAACGAAACGAAAGGACACGTGGTGTTAGTGGGACGGATGATGCATATATGCATGGGCATGGAGAAGGTCCTCTGCAAGCAAGCAAGCAAATTGGATCGGTCGCTGGATCTTCAGTCAGTCATGCTGGTCCAACGAGTGAGTCCTTGCCTTGGTGGTTTGTCTATAGCTAGCTTAGCTAGGAGTAGCTTGCTTGTACCTCATTCATCCTAGCTGCTAGTACTGGACTGCACTAGCTGCTAGTACTACAGTAGTACTACTACTTCCTAGCTTGCAAAAAGGTCTTAAATTATAGGATCGAGGAAGCAGTAGTACTCCTAGTAAGTAAGAAAGTAAAGATGGGTCGTATGCTATCATGCATGCATGCATGCGCAGTGCTACCATGGATCTCACGCAATTTTTTTTGTTTTGTCTGTCACGAGCGAGCTACTGATCCACCAACACCAACACCAACAGCTCTCTATCTCCCTCCACTAACACCAACGTCTTTCTCGCATTGCATTGCATTGCATTGCACCCATCCACGTCAGCGTCTAACGCACGTCCGTCAGTCTCCTTGCATTGCGCCGATCACGATCACCAACGTCAAGGGGCGGCACACCCGTAAATAATACACTTTTTTTTTTTTTGCGCACACAAACACAAATTCTCCCACGTACGTACGTGTACAGAAACAGAACCCCATCATAGTAGAGTACAGTCTCGCATTCCCTAGCTCCACACCATCGACGCCATTCATTACTCTAGCTAGCTGGGAGGTGGCGCCGGACCACATAAGTGAACTAACAATGCAATTAAATAAGTAGTACTGTATTTTCTAGCTAAATATTTTTTTCCTTTCTTTCTTGGTTAAACTTTCTGAATTCAAAATGAAATAAACAAAACCTAAAGGTTCATATATGTTCGTGTCTGTTCATTTGTACGTAGAATCTTCTTTAAGTATCATGCATGCATGGCATGCCACCCGCACACAAAAGTGCCATGCAGACATGCAGTCCATTGATTTCTAGAGGGTACGTCCATGTGAGTGCATGCATCATAGTCCGTAGATGCATAAATAATGAGGTGTCAGTAAATATAGTTAGAATGGATTATTGGTTATCCATGTATGAACCCCTAACTACATACTACATAGAAAGTTACGGAGTCATAGCCCAGCAAATGGAATGGACGTACACCATACAAAAAAATTTGGAACGTACGATGCTCCTGGTACATTAATTGTTTCTAAAACAACTTTTTTAGCCCACTTCTTTTTAGTTTGCCATGGGCCAATTAAGAACCATCCAGGAGTGGTGACGGGTCAAAAGTCAAAACCCCCGCGCTGCCAGTTGTGTCTCTTCCTCACCTCCTCTTTCCCCTCCTCCCCGAAGTGATGCCTGCGGGCGTCGCTTTTCTCTTGCGGTGCCGTTGTGGCCCTCTTCCTACCCTCTGACATTTAAGGTGAAAACCTTTGTCCGGTTGAGCAGGCACCACGGTGGCGTGGGATTTGCGTTGTGAACCTCTTGTGATGTCGTCAATGAGTGTGGGTGCATCTTTGTTGCGACGACATGCCTCACGTGCTTCTTCTCGGCGGCTAGCTGGAGGCTTTCAGTAGTGCACCCTTGTGTGTGTGTGTGTGTGTGTGTGTCCAGCTTGCATGGTTATGACATACATATTGGAATTTTTTTTTTGGAACGTAACAAGGAGCTTCTTACTCGCTCCACCATCCTAATTAATCCAGTCAGTATCTATTATCTACTAAAAGCAAAATACGGGCCAAAAATAGAGATATTTGCTAGAAATTCTCACAATAATCAGAAAGATCAAGCCCTTAATCTGGTGGACCTCATTAAATTATGAAAGCACAACCGGTAGATTTATGTAACATACATTTGTTCCTCTAACGTACCTAACCTGCTAGGTGGACCATGGCTTATGAAGTGTTCGTAAAAAAGAGTCATCCTGCCATAAAAGGAGTCATCATCACACACGTTTGTGTTCCTAAAAACCTTGAAAATGAACTAGCAAATAAAAGGTGTCCAAGCCTCAACCCAACAAAAGAGCCCACGTCACAAGTTCCTTCCAAAACAATAGACGAGGTCCATGCACGCTTTTCGATGAAAAAACCCTACAAATAAAGAGTCCTCAAGCCTCATGATTAGAAGGGAGAAGACTAGTATGCTTTTTAATGTAATTTTACTTTTTACTGGTCGTTCTACGTCTAGTTGTCTATCCATTGTATTGGCCTTTGTTTTTCTCGATGTTAATCAGATCTAAGATGCCCTTTCGGTGTCTTTACAAAAAAAAAAAGAGAAGTTGATGCCTGATTGAAAATAAAATTCTATCTCCACGTCCAAAAGGAAGACTCAGCCAAAATAAAATAAATCATACACAAATTTACAAGAAATCTCCCGCTAATGGCTGCCAAATATCACCACTCCTCGGGTCATTAATTTAATATATGTAATCACCAAATGGTAACAAAATAAAGAAAATATGCACGCATTATCATGCATGCAAAAAGATATATGATCTTGCCTTAAGAAATATAATTGATGGAGTGTCATTCTTTTTGTATGAAGAGCTTGCAAGCCAAACCGTTGAGTATTCCAAATAGGAAATATTTAAGAACTAACATTAAATTTTAAATTTACTACACTCCAAGTATTACGAGATATTGTACTACTTAATTTGATTATGATAGACATATAAGAATACCATTGTTTTTTATCTTAAAAATACTAAATTTCTAATCATTTTCTTTTTGCAAAAATAATTATATACACCATATAAGTAAAAAAACTACCCCATGTGTCTTATGCCTCTGATTTCAATATTGTTGACCAGTGCGTATGTGTAGTGTATATTTCTCTGAAATTTTACCTAGATGTCTTATATATTCTACTACAATATGAACCAAAATTATATGTAGCAGAAGTGCTATACGCACGACAATAGTCGAACGATTCATGCACGATAGTGAAAAACCAGCCGCACACGCGAGCGAGTTAAAGGGCAACAACATTTGATTACATGGTCGTGCGGGAATCAGTTTTCTATTCTCCTGTGTGGATTAGTTTCGTCTATATATTGTTTTGTATCTAGGAAGAGGTGTAGCTTCACCCAATAGAGGGTGTAACATTCACGAAAAAATGTATCTTACAACTATGATAGGAAGATTTCATTCGGACCAATGATGGCGGTTTGCGCAACATAGATGGGAAAATGGATGCACTCCATCCAACAATGAAGCTCATAATACACATGCTTATTGATGTTTTACCATTGTTTGAGTAACTTAGAATATGTCCAGTTTTATGATATCTGAAATTTACCTCATGGTTTTTTACATGTTAATAGAATTTGGTTAATAACTATTTATCCTTATAATTGCATCCATCTTGATCTTGTGATCATCGACGACATCGTCAACATACAACTCCAATTTCATCTTCTCTTCTTCAATTCTTTTTAATTTTTCTTTCAAATACTCGTTTCATTTTTCAACTAAATTTAACTTCTCGAAAAGAGGGTCGGTTGCAATTTCTGGTTCACATACCCCCTAGATAAAAATATCTATGTCAACTTGATGGGCATAATTGTCATAAACACGAAATGCAATAAATAGTTATAAAATACAATATACCACATCCGAATCATAAACCGAACGAGGGCCGACGGGCACGGATATCAAAACCATGGCACTATGTATAACAAACAATCATACAAGTAAGAAAATTATACAACTAACTATCTAAATCATACGAATATGATTTTTTTTATAAAAAAGATAAGAACAAGAGGCTCACCAAGGTGGTGCTGGCGACGGGACGGTGCGGGCGATCGACGGTGGTTAGGACGGGGAAGGGAAGGCACTACGTAAACCACACCTACACATATGCAAACTAAGAAGTTAATTTGAGCTCAAATCGCATATAAATCAAATAAACTCCCACATAAACCCACAAATCACTATACTTATAGAGCATTGCACGAGCTAATATAGCAATGAGAGATGAAAGGACAAAGTTGCTAACCTTTGTGAACACTTGGATCGATGGGGTGCCTCAAATCTTGACAAATCTTGGCAAAAATGGAGGATGAGCTCGAGCAAGGGTAAGAGAACAGAGGAGAGAAAAGAGAAAGGATAGCTTGGGCTTGGGCTAGACGAAACACTATATATAGTGATATCTTTAGTCCCGGTTGGTGATACCAACCAGGACTAAAGGTCCATCTCTAGTCCCGGTTGGTGCTACCAACCGGGACTAAAGGGGCTCGCAGGGGCCCCAACCTGACGCCAGCCTGCCACCACCCCTTTCGTCCCGGTTGATAACACCAACCGGGACTAGAGGTCACAAATGAATCGGGACTAAAGCCTAGCCGTTGGAACCCTGACTAGTGGTCACATTAGTCCCGGTCCAAAACCCGACCGGGACTAATATTCCGGACGAAAGGCATGTTTTCTACTAGTGCCCAGTCCCCCCTCCACCCCACGTGTCACCCACTATGGCGACTCGGGAGCGGAAACCTACACATCATCACCTCCCATCTCACCTTCCTCCCCTAACTGATGGCTGAGGCGCCCACCGGCCAAGCTTGAACGGCTCCGGGGACGGCAGTGGGACGCTGCTCCGGAGGTGCAGCATAGTGGTTTGCCTTAGTCGGATGGTTCGCTCTTTGCTAGATCTGTCTTCCATGAGTGTGGTGGCCGAAAGGAAGGTGGCGCTGGCGGCGGTTGGCGTCGTTGGCTGGGGCAGGCTCCCCTACTTCAGTAGGTGGGTGGTGGTAGCACCGAGAGCACGCGGTGGCGGTGCAGTGCCAATGGGCTCCGAGGCTAGATTTGAACCCGAGCGGGTCAGTCCCTTGT
Organism: Elymus sibiricus; assembly: GCA_039707655.1. Taxonomy (NCBI): domain Eukaryota; kingdom Viridiplantae; phylum Streptophyta; class Magnoliopsida; order Poales; family Poaceae; genus Elymus; species Elymus sibiricus. Next base: position 38,312,287 of record CM077665.1, on the reverse strand, counting down.
TGCAGCGAGACTGCATCGCCGGCGAACGACTCTGGTGGCGGAGGTTGGCAGTGGCTTTGTGGTGCTCCACTCTTGACTCATGGCACGTGATCTTCCTTCCTTGGTGCACGGTAGGGTGGCCCTTAGGCATTGTTATGGTTGCGGCACTTCCAACCTTTGGGGGCTGAGCTAGGCGGTTGGCTTTGTCTTCAACAGGTACGCTGCACTGCTCAAATCCAAGTGAAAACCTTGCAACGACATTGTCAATACCGGCGACAACAACGTTCACAGACGGCGTTTTCCTCCTTGAAGGTGTCGTTGTGGATATTATTTCGGCTACTCATTTCTGGTCTAAGGCTTCAGGTGAAAACCTTAGGTCGGGTGTTGCCCGATCGCGTGGTGGTGGTATCCTGACATCAATTACTCCTTGGGGTTTCCATTTTGAAGTCCCTACTGAAAGTTGCAGGAGCGTCTGGCTAAAGGTGAAGTTGGGTTTTTGTGGAGGTGTGCCACATGTGTTTAGTAGGTGGTGATGGTGGAAGTGCTATGCTTATTCATGCCAAGCTAAGTTCTTTTTGATTTTCCATCTTGCTCGGGTTAGCCTCCTCTCAGGGGTGTTTGTGGTGGCGGTGAGGTCTCGGTGTTCCATTCCTTCAAAGATGTTACAGGTTCTTGTTACTTTGCATAGTGTTCACTTGGTGATGGTGGTCGATGTGATGCTGAGAGGAGGTGTTGTTCTTGTATCGGTGGAACATTGGCCTTCGGTGGCTTCCGCGGCTTACGTTGTTGCGATGTGGCCTCGACGATGGGACGCCCTTCGATGGCAGTTGCGACTCTCTTAGGTTGTAAGGTGAAGAGTGAGCGATGCGCAAGCGGGTGATTCTTTGGTCTACATCTCTTGACCTCGGGTCTCCGTTCGATTGATCCAACAAGACTCCTCCCTTCTCTTCTTGATTTGTTCCCGTGCTGTTGGGTGCCAAGTTCAAGGTTTGTACGGCTAGGCATATCTTGTTTCGGTTCTCTTTCTCCATTCCCTTGTTACTTCTTGTGTGTGTTGTGTGCTATGTCCTGTAGCCATTGTGTTGTATCTCATTCTTGGTTATGAAAATGAAAATGGTCCGGGCTGGTTTTTGCTCGCCGTAGCAGCTTCAAAAAAATGATGGAATTTAATAATTAATTTGTTACGGAAGGAATATGTTGTGTGCGTAGCTAGTCGACGGAGGTGGACACACATTTGGTTATTAATTACGAGGAGAGGCTATGGGGCAATAGTGTGCATGCATGCAGCTGACAGTATATATATTATTCTCTTGTATCTCTTTGTAGGCTCTTTGTAGGCTACTAGGAGTAGGAGTAAATTGTTGGCTGGCTCGCAACAGATTCAATGATGGGGTGGAGTGGAGAGGACAGAAGATGGATGGGGTGTGGGCCAACCGAATCCAACGCAATGCAATGCAAACTGATCAAGGCCGATGGACGCACACAAGCCTTGCTGCATGCAGTTTGCGTCTGCCACTATACATGCATTAATTCATGATCTATCTATCTATCTATCTATCTATCTAAAGAGGACAAGAGACGAGCGTTGGTGTTGAGGGTCCGGTCCATGGATCCATCAATCGACCTGTGGCACCGGCACGTGCTAGCTAATTATCTCTCCGTTCCGTAATACTCCCTCTCAAAATGTCATGTATTTGAGAACGGGAGGGAGTATACAATATTTTAGTTTTTTCTTGATTGGTAATTATCTAGACACATTTTAATATGTATATTCACTCATTTTGGTATGTATGTAGTCATTATTTTTGAAATAGCTAAATGGTCTTATATTAGGAACGAATTGAGTACATTGCAGGTAGCAAGGAAATCAAGGGCCGCTAGGTAGCTTGGTCAATGGAATGCAATGGAACAGAGTTGAGTTGATCCACCCAGTAGAAAATTAATGGAATGCACCTATCTACCTACCTTGCCATCTCGTTGCTTCTTCTTCTTCTTATTTGTTGAAAAATAAATTATAGTCTCAGTCAATCGGTCAATACGTATGTATATACTGTACATCAAGCATGGATGGATACGTGGCTGGTAATAATAAATCAAGAGAATTAGTACTAAGCAGGTACGGGAGCTTTGTAAGGTGGGGTAGTATATACTCCTGCTAGTACATGCATGCAAGCATGGTAACTGCTTTAGGTAGTACTAGTACGTACATGGTAGGTTACGCGTGTCACTACATCCATTCATTGAGCGCCTTGAGCTTTCCCGTCTGTGGGTCGATCAGTCACAGTCCCGCTACTATCTCTGCGTGTGTACATGGACTGTGGAGGTAGTACTCCAGCATATATATTAGGTAGGCGGACAGAGGTGGATGGATGCACGCAAACGCTATGGTCCAGCGTCATCCTTGTAGATTAGATGCAGTGCAACAAACTGATAAGTAGAGTAGCATCTCTCCATCGATCAATCCATCCACCACACCCACACCCACAACCAAGAGCCGTAGAGCAAGAGCGAGATGCTAGCTCCATGCTGGGGCTGGCCCTTGTCCTCATAACTCATGCATGGAATGGTGCAACAAGCTCTCTCTCTCTCTCTCTCTCTCTCTCTCTCTCTCTCTCTCTCTCTCTCTCTCCGGGGACCAACGTAACGCAATATCCTTGCTGCCTGCCTGCCACGCGCTGATCGATCGTATTCATTCCTTTGTTCGTTCATGATCTCTCTCTCTAGCATCCATAGTTGCTAGGGGGTACTAACAAAGAAGAGTAACGTATGACCGGGATGGATGCATGCATGACAGCATGAACATGATGCCTCCTAGCCAGCCAGCGAGCGAGCGAGCTTGAGCCAAAACCATGGAGGGGCCATGGGCTTGAGGAGGGGCAACATAATTATTTTTAACTGATTTGTAGTCGAAAAAATGCCTAATATACGAAGTGATATAGACTTGTTTTGCACTGAGCGCGGGGGGGGGGGGGGGGGGGGGCATGGCCGAGTTGGCCCCCACCAAGCTCCGTCACTGTAGCTAAGTACGTTCGGACGATCCTAGAAACGCTAGATAGCTAGCTATCCAGTACAGAACTACTTCCTCTATATCAAAATATATGTCTGCCTTGCTAGCTAGCTATCTATCATTAGGGCATGCATTAGGCCAGTACGTGCAGTAGAGCAGAAGATGGACCTACCTAGCTAGTTACAAGTCAACTGCTAATTAGTACCTCCCTCCGGGTATACACTGCCGGCTAGCCGGTATGGGTCGTACGGGATTAAAAGGCCGGATACTTTAATAGCGTTGCTGGTTGCGAGAGGATTGGCCAAACCAGCGCATGCAAGAAAGGGATTAAGAGCACTGCGTTGCATGCAGGCTGTTCATTGGGTGCATGCATGTCAAGCAGATAACCGATGCAGCCTTTGGGGCAGGATCGAAGGATCACACATTTTAAAAGGCATGTGCCTTGGTCCTGGTTCTTCTTCTTCTTTTCTGAGGGAAGGAAATCGAATTAATTAAGCTCCAACGAAGATATATAGATGATGTATGTATATCAACTGAGCCAAGCCGAGCCAAGCGCATCGGCTAGTTTACTTACTCAATTACTAGTCAGTAGTCATGTGTGCTCTGTGGTGCAGTGCAAGTCTCAAGGAAGAAACGACGTTTGAGTCTTTCTTCTCTCTCTCTCTCTCTGACCAGCTAGCTAGTTCATGCATGGAGTATAATAAGAGAAGAGAAGAAAAAAAAGATGGATGCCGAGCCACGTGAAATCGATCGATGCATGCATGGTTACAGTAGCATGGCAACGTCTTCCTAGCTAGCTAGCTGCTATTGCTGCTGCCTAATTAAATTGCAAAGGAGGTTGGGCCGACAGGCTTATCGAATGGAAGCAGACGTGGCTGCCTCGTATCCTTTTCTTCTTTCCTTCCTCCCTTGCAGCTACAAGACTTGTCTCTCTCTCTCTCTCAGCATACATTGAGCCGGCCAGCTGCTTGCCTGCTTCCTCCCTCCCTCCCTCCCCCTCTACTTAAAGCAGGCGCGCAAGTGAGAGCCACATCCGATCCTTCCACCCACCCACTGCCAGTGTCACTGCCACAATCACTATCAAGGGTTAGAGCGCGAGCGCCCGCCATGTCGCCTACCACGTTGCAGCTGCTCCTTGTCCTCGTGGTCGTGGGCTTCGCCGCAACCACCACGGCCGCTCCTGGGTTCCTCGGCGGAGGGAAGCACCACCGGGGCGTCCTGAACACCCCCGTCCGGCTGCTCAAGCCGGACGTGCGTGTGTCAAGGCTAGGCGGCGCTGGCACCGGCGCCGTTACCGTCGCCTCCGTCGGCGAGGCATTGGCGCTCTGGAAGGAACCGACAGGAGCAAGAAAGTACTTCGTGATCCACGTGACAGCCGGCACCTACGACGAGCAACTAACCGTACCACATGGGCAGCACCACGTGGTGCTTATCGGCGATGGCGCCGACCGGACGGTCATCACCGGCAACCGGTCCGACCGGACTGGTCACGACGTCAAGCAATCAGCCACCATGTGTAAGCTTCCGAATCCGATCGTCTTCCCTAATAGTATTACCACTACACTAGCACTAATAGTATTACCACTACACTAGCACTAGTATTTCTTTCAGCGACTATATCTGTATTGCATGTACTACATGCAATCATGCATGCACACACATACGGCCGGACCCTAGTATATATTGTTAATTTACTCCTGTTTCTCAAAAGAAAAGAAGAGAAAACTAAACTTGACTGCGAAAGTGCCTTTCTGCTCCCGAGCTCATTTGAGCTCGGTGAACAGTAAAATCGAAAAAAAATCTAAAATGTTTCAAAAAATTCTGAATTTTTTTTTGGGACCAACACTGACAAAAGTTTGACTTGCGTGCAAAAATGCAAAATGAAATAACATTCCTATCAGACGTGGTAAAAAAAACAAAATCAACAAAATCGATACTCTGAAAATGCGCATTTTCATAGTATCAATTTTGTTTTTTTTGCCACGACTCGTAGAAATGTTATTTCATGCTGAATTTTGGCAAGCACTTAAAACTTTTGTCAATGTTAGTCTCCAAAATATTTCAGAATTTTTTGAAACGTTTTTGATTTTTATTGATTTTACTGTTCACCGAGCTCAAATGAGCTCGGGAGCAGAAACTCCACGTCCGACGACTGACTGCTACAACTACTATTTACTTAGTGCTAGTTAAATAGTTGCTGATGGACCTAACCGATCTCATTTTTCACTTTATTGTTGGCAGATGTGCTTGCCGATCAGTTCATGGCTCGGGACGTGACGATTCAAAACACGGCGGGCGGCCCATTCATCAACCAGGCCGTGGCTCTCCTGGTCGAGGCCGATAAATGTGTGTTCTACCGGTGCCACATACACGGCTATCAGGACACCCTCTGGGCCGCCAAGAAACTGCACTTCTACCGTGAGTGCGAAATATCAGGAACAATCGACTTTATTTTTGGAGATGCAATGGCCATCTTTCAGGACTGCCTCATCTACGTACGCCGGCCGCCCCCCGGCAAGGACGCCGTCATCACCGCTCAAGCCCGTGAAGACCATTTCGGTCGTTCCGGGTTCGTTCTGCAGAACTGCACCATCACCGCGGCGCCCCGGGATAGCCTCGACGGCGTCCTGACCTACCTGGGCCGCCCATGGATGGACCATGCAACCGTGGTGTTCATGCTCTGCAGCGTCGACGACATCGTCCACGCGGACGGATGGGTGGTTTGGGACAAGACAAAGCCCAACAAACCCATCAAGGGCGACGTGAAGCCCGGCCACGAGGGGCACATCTTCTACGGCGACTTCGGGAACCACGGCGCCGGCGCCAATCTCAACCACCTCGTGGAATGGCATGGTTTTCAGCACCTCAGCGAGGCCGAGGCTAGGCAGTATACGCCTGGGACGTTCATCCAGGGAGGCGAGTGGCTTCCCGAGACTGGGGTCCAACTCTACCTTGGCCTCCGTGATGGTGAGTAGCTCACCTTAGTGCATCCATCCATCCTTCAGCTGCTGCCGTTTGAGAGCAATCCGTTTGTTCTCCAGTATCGTATTGTAGTTGTAGTTGTAGTAGTAGTGGTGCGTGAGTATTGTGCGAGTGGGTAGAGGAGCTAGCAGCAGCAGTACTGAGTGAGTATTGTTAGAGTGTGTAGAGGAGGATGTGATGGATTCTTCAGCAGTCGGCCAATTAGCTAGCTATGTCCTAGCTAGCTTCTGAGCACCGTTGGCCCAATAAAGTAAGCATGCATGCGACTCCCTAGCTAGCTAGGAGCTAGGCCAGCAGTCCGTAGTAGCTTGTGATCAGTGATGTGTTGTTTGTGCGTGTGTCATCAGACCTGTGATCTTTCCATTGTTGAGTGATTTGTGTTTGTGATGGATTTGTTTGTACAGTAAATGCATGCTATCTATTTATTTGCACAAGAAAAGAAAAACAACAGGTCAACAGCCAAAGAAAACAAAGGAAACCAAATTCACCCTGGAAACCCAAACATAACAATTTCCATGCATGCATTTCTTGCTCCAGCCATCTAGATGCATGTACGCAAGTAGTATATGCATGGTAATATATATATTGGGCCACAAACCAGAGACTCTGTATGTATGTACGTATGTGCACCTTAATGTGGACAGATTGATCATTACGTGCACTCGACTATCTCAGTGGTTGGTTTCCAGCAAGACGTGTTAGTGATTAATACTTTCTTGTTGCATGCAGGTTGGCCGGGCGTTTGTTAATACTTACATTCCTAAAACAATTAAGGCCAGTGCAGAATGCTAGCTATCTGTTTTGAAAGGCAAGTGCAGAATACTAACTAATTAAGCTAAGCTAGTTTGGGAAAGAAAGAAATAATGAAGGAAAATGCATGGGATATGCATGGATGCTGAGAGCATAGCTAGTTTTTTGGCGAGAAATGAAGGAGCAAGTTGAGAGAATGCAAACATGCGTCCATGCATGCTGGTCGTTAACGAGCAACCTACATATGTAGCTAGGTGGGGGTATCAACTAATTAACCAAGCTCCACAAGGAAAGGATGTTTAACCAAGCTCCACAAGGAAAGGATGTCTTTCTTTTTTTGATAAAAGGAGGTTCAAGACAAAGTTTCGAGGTGGATGCAAAGTAGCAGATCAACACTGAATCTAGTTGAGTTGCATGTCGTTAGTTTCTCTGTTTACTCACTATAGGTATAATAATAATAATTATTATCATTATAGTCATATGCGGCTAGGTGTCACATCCCAAGTTTTTCAAACTTGGAATGTTAGTAATAAAAATGACAGCCTAGAAATACTTGTGATTGTGTGCTTTTAGTTAAGTTTGACTAGGAGTTGGCAGTTTTATTTGAATTGTGTGAATGTCTGTGACCTGGTGTGATTTTTGAGTGGGAATTAATCATTTCCAAACACTAAATAGTTAAAACCCTAGGTTTTAAAAAGGGGAATCCTATGAAAATAAAGTAAACCCCAAAATAAGTTGGCATCACAAATATTTAAGGTTTAACAGAAAGTCATTCCAATGGAATTCAATCAATTGTTGAAACTCCAAAATTTTCATTGGAATATATAAACAAGGCTTCAAAATAAATGGCAAAAGATAGATGACCAAAAGGTCCTACTAAAATGTCTCACATATCATAAATATTCTAAAAGGAATTTAGGGAAAGGTTTCCTTTTGAAATAAATTGGAAATCAAAACAGATTTGAATTTAGAAGAGAGAAACAAAAGAGAAAAATAAAATAAAAAGAAGAGGCCAGCCCAACAACACCACGCACGCAGCCACTGTTGGATTTTTGATAGTAGGTCTTTGGCCCAAAGCCCAATTAAAATCTGAAATTCTCTTGGCCCATCTTGCATGGCTGTGTGTGTGGTGTGAGTGGGACTAATGTTTAGTCCCATACTGCTAGTTGGGAGAGAGTTGCACGAAAATCAGCAATGGTGGACGGGCACCATGGTGCCCGTTTCAAAAAATCATATTTCTACAACGTACAAAAAACTGAAACTTTTTGTAGACACACACACGCATGTATATTATGTATCTGCAAAATTTCAAATAATTTTACTTTCACACGTGGCATACAGAAAAATGACAAATATTTATTTTTAAATGGGCTTCTTTTTTTTGTTATTGGGCCAGAATTTTGTTATTTTTGTACAGCTTACAAATTACATTTTTTCAAAACGAAATTTCGCGGATTCGTAATGAATACATATAAGTTTCCACAGAATTATTTTTGAATTTTTTTGAAACTTTTAAATATGCTTTTCGATTTTTTTCAAAAAAAGGGCACCAATGTGTCCGAGCACAAAAAAATCGCATTCGAGAGTTGCACCTCTTTATAAGGTGAGCTCTTCTAGCACTTGTAAGAGAATGAGAAGAGAAGAGGCCCTCGCGCACTCCTCCTCCTCGCTCGCCTCGCCACGCCACGCTCATACCTACGCGCTTATTTTTGCTGGTCGGGAACGGAGAGTTCGTAACAGACGCGCCACGATCTGAGACGTCGGATCGTGGGCTGTAACCGACTCGAACGTGGGTCCAGTTCACGTCTCTCTACCCTGTCGTGCATATATACGCGAGGTCCCTGCCAACCCTAGCCACCGACACAACATATGGTTTCACATCGTTTCAGATCATTGCGCCGCCATCTAAGTCTTCTCCATCCCTCCTTCCGGCGTGCACCGCGAGAAGGGACAGCAGGCCTCCGGAATCCCGCCTCTCGTGATCCTGTACGGGAGAGGGGCGATCAGGTTTTTGGGGAGCGCACTCGCGCGACTGCTGGCAGCGACGATTTCCTCGACAACGACTTCTTCCCTGATCTCGGCAACCTCTTCCTCAACGACATGAGCGGCAACATCAACACTAGTGATTCGGCTCCCGCTGCACCGTATGCAATCTTGTCCTCTCTGTTTGAGATCATGCTAGAATTTCGGTTACTAGTTTGTGCCGTAGATTCGATCTACTTGTTTACTATGCTAGTCTGCATGATTAATTTAGTCTATACTGTTGCTGTCACGATTTATTTACTGTTTATTCGGATTAAATCTTGTAGTAATTTTCTCATATATTCAATAATCCAAAAACCTGATTATAGGCAATTTACTCCAAGTGGTTTTGCTGCACATCTGAAGCCGCCCATCTTCAAGGGGGTGCAATATAAGAGGTGGCACACGAGAGCAGTCTACTGGTTTCAAACCATATACTGCTATGATGCCACCAAGGGCAAGCCTGAGGGTGATCAGCAGGAAGCTTTTGAGAAGATCGATACCCTTTTCAAGGACGCCCTTCTGAGTGTTCTTGACGATTCCATTGTGGATTCGTATATGTCATTTGACAACAGCAAGGACATGTGGGCTGCGCTCGAGGCCAAGTTTGGGGCCTCGGACGCTGGCAGCGAGTTGTACGTCATGGAGCAATTCTATGACTACAAGATGACTGATGAGCGCCCTGTTGTTCAACAAGCTCATGAGATACAGTCACTCGCAAAGGAGCTTGAGTAGTTTAAGTGTGTGTTGCCGGAAAAGTTTGTGGCCGGAGGCATCATTGCCAAGCTTCCACCTTTGTGGAACAATTTTGCTACTTCTCTGAAACACAAGAGACAGGAGTTTTCCGTTCCGGATCTCATTGGTACTCTTGATGTTGAAGAGAAGGCGAGAGCAAAATACATACGTGCTCGAGGTGTTGAGGGAGCTTCTAGTGCCCACGTGGTGCAGAAGAAGAACTTCCATCTCAACAAGCCCCAAAACAACAAGAACAAATCTCAGGGCAAAGGCAAGTTTGTTGCAAAGAACAAGCCGTCACAATCTACCAACTTCAAGAAGAATTCTCATAAGAAGGGGAAGGGACTATGCCATGTCTACGGTGATCCTAATCACTGGGCTCCGAGATGTCCTAACCGCTATGAGGAGCGTGAACATGAGAAGAGCGGCAAGTCCGCTAATGTTGTCATCGGTAATACTGATATGAAGGATTCTGGGTACGGTATTTTTCCTACCATCCTTTCAGTTTGTCATTCTCCAGATTGGTTAATTGACACCGGTGCTAATGTACATGTTTGTGCTGATGCCTCTATGTTTTCTTATTACCAGGTCACAGGGACTTCTCCCGTGCTGATGGGGAACGGGTCACATGCCACTGTTCGAGGTGTCGGTACGGTCGATCTGAAGTTTACTTCGAGGAAGATCGTGCTCCTGAAGAACATTCATCATGTGCCCTCCATCAATAAAAATCTCGTCAGCGGTTCCCGTTTGTGTCGAGGCTGTTTTAAGTTGGTTTTCGAGTCCAATAAAGTTGTAATATCTAAGTATGGACAATTTGTTGGAAAAGGCTATGAGTGCGGAGGCTTGTTCCGCCTGTCTTTGTCAGATATTTGCACTTAAGTTATTAATAATGTTTGCCACGATAATGAGTCTAATATTTGGCATTCACGACTTTGTCATATTAACTTTGGTTGCATGACGCGGCTAGCCAATATGAGTTTAATTCCGAAATTCACTACTTTCAAGGGCTCCAAGTGCAAGTGTGTGTGCAAGCTAAGCAACCTCGTAAGTCCCATAAGACTGCAGAGGCGAGAGACTTGGCGCCACTAGAGCTTATCCATTCTGATCTTTGTGAGATGAATGACGTGTTGATAAAAGGTGGAAAGAAATATTTCATGACGTTGATTGATGACTCCACTAGATATTGTTATGTGTATCTTCTGAAATCAAAAGATGAGGCTTTAAACTTCTTCAAAAACTATAAAGCTGAAGCAGAGAACCAACTTGATCGGAAAATTAAACGACTTAGGTCTGATCATGGTGGAGAGTATTTTTCCAATGAATTTGATTTGTTTTTTGCGGAACATGGTATAATCCATGAGAGGACGCCTCCCTACTCACCTCAGTCAAATGGGGTGGCCGAAAGAAAGAACCGAACTCTAACTGATTTGGTTAACGCCATGTTAGACACATCGGGTCTCTCCAAGGCATGGTGGGGGAGGCGCTAATGGCTGCATGTCATGTCCTAAACCGAGTTCCCACAAAGCATAAAACCATTACTCCATTTGAGGACTGGGAAAGGAAAAGGCTGAAACTCTCTTATCTACATACTTGGGGTTGTGTGGCGAAAGTCAATATACCAATTCCCCAGAAGCGCAAGCTTGGACCAAAAACCGTGGACTGTGTTCTCCCGGGCTATGCTTTTCATAGAATTGGTTATAGATTTTTAATAGTAAAATCTGAGGTACCCGACATGCATGTTTGTACGATTATGGAGTCGAATGATGCGACTTTCTTTGAGGACATATTTCCTATGAAGGATATGACTAACTCATCAAATCAGGAGATACCTACTCTATCTACTCAGGAATTTTTTGTAATTCCTGAACCCACCATTGCGATGGAACACGTTGAGAATCTTGGGGAGGATGACAATGAAACTCCTGTAAGGAGTAAGAGATGAAGGACTGCAAAGTTTTTTGGTGATGATTTCATTGTGTACCTCGTGGATGACACACCCAGGACTCTTCCAGAAGCCTATGCATCTTCTGATGCTGACTACTGGAAGGAAGCTGTCCATAGCGAGATGGACTCCATCTTAGCTAATGGAACCTGGGAAGTCACTGATCGTCCTTATGGGTGCAAACCCGTGGGGTGTAAGTGGGTGTTCAAGAAAAAGCATAGACCTGATGGTACAATTGAAAAGTACAAGGCACGACTTGTGGCCAAGGGTTATACCCAGAAAGAAGACAAATACTTCTTTGATACTTACTCACCTGTGGCTAGAATGACCACTATTCGGGAGCTACTATCATTGGCTGCCGCAAACGGTCTTTTCGTTCATCAAATGGACGTTAAGACGGCTTTCCTCAATGGAGAGTTGGATGAGGAAATTTACATGGATCAGCCCGATGGTTTTGTAGTACCTGGTCAGGAAGGAAAAGTGTGCAAGTTATTGAAGTCTTTATATGGCCTTAAGCAAGCTCCTAAGCAGTGGCATGAGAAGTTCGAAAGAACATTAACTGCTGCAAGCTTTGTTGTAAACGAAGCTGACAAGTGTGTATACTATCGCCATGGTGGGGGCGAAGGAGTTATTCTCTGTCTGTATGTCGATGACATACTGATCTTTGGAACCAATCTTGATCTAATCAAGGAGGTTAAAGATTTCTTATCTCGCTGTTTTGAGATGAAGATCTAGGAGTAGTTGATGTTATTCTGAACATCAAGCTGCTGAGAGATGAGAATGGTGGGATTACACTGCTTCAATCTCACTATGTGGAAAAGGTCTTGACTCGTTTTGGGTATATCGACTGCAAGCCTTCTCCAACTCCATATGATGCTAGTGTGTTGCTTCGAAAGAATCGACGGATTGCTAGAGATCAACTGAGGTATTCTCAGATTATTGGCTCGCTTATGTACTTGGCGAGTGCCACGAAGCCTGACATCTCGTTTGCTATGAACAAACTAAGACGGTTTGTATCAAACCCGGGAGATGATCATTGGCATGCGTTTGAGAGAGTTTTGCGCTATTTGAAAGGCACCACGAGCTATGGGATTCACTATACTGGGTACCCGAGTGTACTGGAGGGTTATAATGACTCAAACTGGATATCTGATGCTGGTGAGATTAAGGCCACAAGTGGTTATATTTTTACACTTGGTGGTGGCGCTGTTTCCTGGAAGTCTTGCAAGCAGACCATCTTAACGAGGTCAACTATGGAGGCATAACTCAGAGCATTAGACACGGCCACTGTTGAAGCAGAGTGGCTTCGTCGGCTCTTGATGGACTTACATGTGGTTGAAAAACCAATACCCACTATCCTGATGAATTGTGATAATCAAACTATGATCATAAAGATAAACAGTTCTAAGGATAATATGAAGTCCTCAAGGCATGTGAAGAGGAGATTGAAATCTGTCAGGAAAATGAAGAACTCCGGAGTTATTGCGTTGGATTATATCCAAACGTCTAAAAACTTGGCATATCCCTTCACAAAGGGTTTATCACGTAATATGATAGAAAATGCATCGATGGAGATGGGTTTGAGACCCACCGTATGAGTTGTCCATAGTGGTAACCCACTCTATGTGATCGGAGTTCCCGTGAAGTAGAAGTGGGAGACAAGCTATTGGACAACTAGAAGGAGAGTATCCCTATATTTGTTATCCCACTCCGTGAAGACGCAATGCTCTCATAATATGCATGGCAGGTTGATACTTATCTTAATGTGTTCCAAGTGGCTTATTTGAGTAAGCAGAGATGTTGTCCTGCAGAGCATCTCCTGAGGAACGCACCTATATGAATTTGACTGATAAACATCGCAGTCTGTGAGAATTGGGTGTTCTCTAATAAATTCATGAAAGGCCCTGGAGTATGAAGTATACGCTCCACCCGCGGGGAAGCCTTGCGGCAGCCCAGTATAGGTCAAGAATTTGTGTAAAACTAGTCTCGTAGAAAACTTGTAGTTCAAGGCATAGTCCACTATTCAAGTTGTGATCTAGTGTAGCATAAAATTCTAAATGGAAGTTCAACTTAACAGTCTCCTTTAAGCACCGGTATATAAACAATTTTTTGGAACTAAGAAATGAGATGTGCCAATGAGACTTAGTGGGGGATTGTTGGATTTTTGATAGTAGGTCTTTGGCCCAAAGCCCAACTAAAATCTGAAATTCTCTTGGCCCATCTTGTATGGCTGTGTGTGTGGTGTGAGTGGGACTAATGTTTAGTCCCATACTGCTAGTTGGGAGAGAGTTGCACCTCTTTATAAGGTGAGCTCTTCTAGCACTTGTAAGAGAATGAGAAGAGAAGAGGCCCTCGCGCACTCCTCCTCGCTCGCCTCGCCACGCCATGCCTCGTCACAACACGACACGTCACGGGTTGCGGGATTGAGACGAGCCGAGCTCATACCTACGCGCTTATTTTTGCCGGTCGGGAACGGAGAGTCTGTAACAGACGCGCCACGATCTGAGACATCGGATCGTGGGCTGTAACCGACTCGAATGTGGGTCCAGTCCACGTCTCTCTACCCTGCAGTGCATATATACGCAAGGTCCTTGCCAACCCTAGCCGCCGACACAACATATGGTTTCGCATCGTTCCAGATCATTGCGCCGCCATCTAAGTCTTCTCCATCCCTCCTTCCGGCGTGCACCGCGAGAAGGGATAGCAGGACTCCGGAATCCCACCTCTCGTGATACTGTACGGGAGAGGGGCGATCAGGTTTTTGGGGAGAGCACTCGCGCGACTGCTGGCAGCGACGATTTCCTCAACAACAACTTCTTCCCGGATCTCGGCAACCTCTTCCTCAACGACATGAGCGGCAACATCAACACTAGTGATTCGGCTCCCGCTGCACCGTATGCAATCTTGTCCTCTCTGTTTGAGATCATGCTAGAATTTATGTTACTAGTTTGTGCCGTAGATTCAATCTACTTGTTTACTATGCTAGTCTGCATGATTAGTTTAGTCTATACTGTTGCTGTCATGATTTATTTACTGTTTATTCGGATTAAATCTTGTAGTAATTTTCTCATATATTCAACAATCCAAAAACCTGATTATAGGCAATTTACTCCAAGTGGTTTTGCTGCACATCTGAAGCCGCCCACCTTCAAGGGGGTGCAATATAAGAGGTGGCGCACGAGAGCAGTCTACTGGTTTCAAACCATGTACTGCTATGATGCCACCAAGGGCAAGCCTGAGGGTGATCTTTATCCTGCACAGCAGGAAGCTTTTGAGAAGATCGATACCCTTTTCAAGGACGCCCTTCTGAGTGTTCTTGACGATTCCATTATGGATTCGTATATGTTGTTTGACGACGGCAAGGACATGTGGGCTGCGCTCGAGGCCAAGTTTGGGTCCTCGGACGCTGGCAGCGAGTTGTACGTCATGGAGCAATTCTATGACTACAAGATGACTGATGAGCGCCCTGGTGTTCAACAAGCTCATGAGATACAGTCAATCGCAAAGGAGCTTGAGTACTTTAAGTGTGTGTTGCCGGACAAGTTTGTGGCCGGAGGCATCATTGCCAAGCTTCCACCTTAGTGGAACAATTTTGGTACTTCTCTAAAACACAAGAGACATGAGTTTTCCGTTTCGGATCTCATTGGTACTCTTGATGTTGAAGAGAAGACGAGAGCAAAAGACACACGTGCTCGAGGTGTTGAGGGAGCTTCTAGTGCCCACGTGGTGCAGAAGAAGAACTTCCATCTCAACAAGCCCCAGAACAACAAGAACAAATCTCAGGGCAAAGGCAAGTTTGTTGCAAAGAACAAGCCGTCACAATCTACCAACTTCAAGAAGAATTATCATAAGAAGGGGAAGGGACTATGCCATGTCTGCGGTGATCCTAATCACTGGGCTCCGAGATGTCCTAACCGCTATGAGGAGCGCGAACATGAGAAGAGCGGCAAGTCCGCTAATGTTGTCATCGGTAATACTGATATGAAGGATTCTGAGTACGGTATTTTTCCTACCATCCATTCAGTTTGTCATTCTCCAGATTGGTTAATTGACACCAGTGCTAATGTACATGTTTGTGCTGATGCCTCTATGTTTTCTTCTTACCAGGTCACAGGGACTTCTCCCGTGCTGATGGGGAACGGGTGCTACTTCTTGAGCTTGCGTTGGTTTTCCCTTGAAGAGGAAAGGGTGATGCAGCAAAGTAGATAAGTATTTCCCACAGTTGTTGAGAACCAAGGTATCAATCCAGTAGGACGTACAAGCAAGGCCCTAATCTTTGCACCTACACAAACAATCAAACACTTGCACCCAACGCTATAAAGGGGTTATCAATCCCTTCACGGTTACTTGCAAGGATGAGATCTGATAGAGATAGATATAAAAGATTGCTAAAAGTAAAACTAAATAAAAAGTAAATAAATTTGCAGCAAGGTATTTTTGGTATTTTTGGTTTATAGATCTGAAAATATAATATGGAAAATAGACCCGGGGGCCATAGGTTTCACTAGAGGCTTCTCTCTTGAAGGAAAATAATACGGTGAGTGAACAAATTACTGTCGAGCAATTGATAGAAAAGCGCATAGTTATGACGATATCCAAGGCAATGATTATGCATATAGGCATCACGTCCGTATCAAGTAGACCGAAACGATTCTGCATCTACTACTATTACTCCACACATCGACCGACTCCTGCCTGCATCTAGAGTATTATGTTCATGAAGAACAGAGTAACGCATTAGGTAAGATGACATGATGTAGAGGGATAAACTCAAGCAATATGATGAAAACCCCATCTTTTTATCCTTGATGGCAACAATACTATACGTGCCTTGCTACCCCTACTTTGTCACTGGGTGAGGACACCGCAAGATTGAACCCAAAACTAAGCACTTCTCCCATTGCAAGAATTACCAATCTAGTTGGCCAAACCAAACCAATAACTCAAAGAGACTTGCAAAGATATGAAATCATGCATAAAAGAATTCAGAGAAGATTCAAATAATATTCATAGATAATCTAAACATAAACCCACAATTCATCGGATCTCGACAAACACACCACAAAAGAGTATTACATCGGATAGATCTCCATGAAGATCATGAAGAACATGGTATTGAAGAACATAGAGAGAGAAGAAGCCATCCAGCTACTAGCTATGGACCCAAAGGTCTGAGGTGAACTACTCACGCATCATCGGAGGGGCAATGGAGTTGATGTAGATGCCCTTCGTGATCGAATCCCCCTCTGGCAGATTACCGGAAAAGGCCCCAAGATGGGATCTCACGGGAACAGAGGCTTGCGGCGGCGGAAAAGTATTATCGTGGCTCTCTTTGGTATTGGGGGAATATTTCTGAATTTATAGGCGGAAGATTAGGGTTAGAGGAGCCACGGGGGCCCCACAAGCCAGGGGGCGCCCCCCCAGGGGCGCGCCCAGGTGGCTTGTGGCCCACCCGTGGGTCTTCTGGCCTCTTCTCCAAGTCTCCTAGGTTCCTTCTGGTCCAAGAAAAATCATCGTATAATTTTATTCCGTTTGGACTCCGTTTGATATTCCTTATCTGCAATACTCAAAAACAAGGAAAAAACAGAAACTGGCACTGGGCAGTAGGTTAATAGGTTAGTCCCAAAAATAATATAAAATAGCATATTAATGCATATAAAACATCCAAAACAGATAATATAATAGCATGGAACAATCAAAAATTATAGATACGTTGGAGACGTATCAAGCATCCCCAAGCTTAATTCCTGCTCGTCCTCGAGTAGGTAAATGATAAAAACAGAATTTTTGATGTGGAATGCTACCTAACATATTTATCCATGTAATATTCTTTATTGTGGCGTAAATGTTCAGATCCATAAGATTCAAAACAACAGTTTAATATTGACACAAAAACAGTCATACTTCAAGCATACTAACAAAGCAATCGTGTCCTTTCAAAATAACATGGCCAAAGAAAGTTATCCCTACAAAATCATATGGTCTGGCTATGCTCCATCTTCCCCACACAAGGTATTTATATCATGCACAACCCCGATGACAAGTCAAGCAATTGTTTCACACCTTTTATGTTCTCAAACCTTTTCAACTTTCACGCAATACATGAGCGTGAGCCATGGATATAGCACTATAGGTGGAATAGAATATGGTGGAGGTTGTGAGGAAAAGGAGAAGATAGTCTCACATCAACTAGGCGTATCAACGGGCTATGGAGATGCCCATCAATAGATATCAATGTGAGTGAGTAGGGTTTGCCATGCAACGGATGCATTAGAGCTATAAGTGTATGAAAGCTCAAAAAGGAAACTAAGTGGGTGTGCGTCATAATGAAAAAATTCCACTAGTTATATGAAAGTGACAAAATAGGAGACTCTCTATCATGAAGATCATGGTGCTACTTTGAAGCACAAGTGTGGAAAAAAGATAGTAGCATTGTCCCTTCCTTCTTTTTTTTTGGTGGGCATCTTTGGCCCCTTTTTTTTATTTGGGATCCATTGGCCTCTTTTATTATTTGTAAAGTCCGGAGACTCATCCCAACTTGTGAGGGAATCATAGCTTCCATCATCCTTTCATGGGACAATGCTCTAGTACTGATGATCATCACACTTTTGTTTACTTACAACTCAAGAATTACAACTCGATACCTAGAACAAAATATGACTCTATATGAATGCCTCCGGCGGTGTACCGGGATGTGCAACGATCTAGCATAGCAAATGACATCAAAAAACGGACAAGCCATGAAAACATCATGCTAGCTGTCTTACGATCATGCAAAGCAATATGGAAATGATGGTGCGTGTCATAATAAACGGAACGGTGGAAGTTGCATGGCAATATATCTCGGAATGGCTATGAAAATGCCATAATAGGTAGGTATGGTGGCTGTTTTGAGGAAGGGTATATGGTGGGTTTAATGCACCGGCGAAAGTTGCGCGGTACTAGAGAGGCTAGCAATGGTGGAAGGGTGAGAGTGCGTATAATCCATGGACTCACATTAGTCATAAAGAACTCACATACTTATTGCAAAAGTCTATTAGTTATCGAAGCAAAGTATTAGACGCATGCTCCTAGGGGAGAGGTTGGTAGGAGTTAACCATCGCGCGCTCCCGACCCTCACACAAAGGATGACAATCAATAAACAAATCATGCTCCGACGTCGTTACATAACGGTTCACCATACGTGCATGCTACGGGAATCACAAACTTTAACACAAGTATTTCTACCAATTCATAGTTACTCACTAGCATGACTCTAATATCACCATCTTTATATCTCAAAACTATATGCAAGGAATCAAACTTCTCATAGTATTCAATGCACTTTATATGAAAGTTTTTATTATATCCCTCTTGGATGCCCATTATATTAGGACTAAATTCATAACCTAAACCAATTACCATGCTGTTTAAAGACTCTCAAAATAATATAAGTGAGGTACGAGAGTTCAATTATTTCTATAAAATAAAACACACCACCGTGCTCTAAGAAGATATAAGCGAAGCACTAGAGCAAAATTGCCTAGCTCAAAAGATATAAGTGAAGCACATAGAGTATTCTAATAAATTCACGATTCATGCGTGTCTCTCTCAAAATATGTGTGCAGCAAGGATGATTGTGGCAAACTAAAAAGCAAAGACTCATATCATACAAGACGCTCCAAGCAAAACACATATCATGTGGTGAATAAAAATATAGTCTCATGTAAATTTACCGATGGATTGAAGACGAAAGAGGGGATGCCTTCCGGGGCATCCCCAAGCTTAGGCTCTTTGGTATCCTTGAATATGGCTTGGGGTGCCTTGGGCATCCCCAAGCTTAGGCTCTTGCCACTCCTTATTCCATAGTCCATCAAATCTTTACCCAAAACTTGAAAACTTCACAACACAAAACTCAACAGAAAACTCGTGAGATCCGTTAGTATAACAAAAATAAATCACCACTTTAGGTACTGTTGTGAACTCATTCTTTATTTATATTGGTGTAATATCTACTGTATTCCAACTTCTCCATGGTTCATACCCCCCGATACAACCCATAGATACATCAAAATAAGCAAACAACACAAAGAAAACATAATCTGTCAAAAACAGAACAGTCTGTAGCAATCTGTAGACTTAGAATAATTATTTAACTCCAAAAATTCTGAAAACTTTGGAAAATATGGGAAATTTGTATATCAATCTTGTGTAAAAATTTCAGACTCATTTGACGCTCTGGTGAATTTATAAAATTCCTGGACTGAGCGCAAAAGTTTCTGTTTTTCAGCAAAATCAAATCAACAATCACCGTAGACCATCCCAAAGGTCTTAATTGGCTCAAACACTAATTAAAACACTAAAACACAATTACTACAGAGGTAATAATGTGTAAATCACTCAAAAACAGAAACAAAAAACAAAAAACATAAAGTAAAATTGGGTTGCCTCCCAACAAGCGCTATTGTTTAACGCCCCTAGCTAGGCATAACACAATAGATCTAGGTATTGTCATCTTTGGTATGCAATCCATAAGTAGCTCTCATAATAGATTCATAAGGTAATTTAATTTTCTTTCTAGGAAAGTGTTCCATGCCTTTCCTTAATGGAAATTGGAATCTAATGTTTCCTTCTTTCATATCAATAATTGCACCAATCGTTCTAAGGAAAGGTCTACCAAGAATAATAGGACATGTAGGATTGCAATCTATATCAAGCACAATGAAATCTACGGGCACATAATTCCTATTTGCAACAATAAGAACATCATTAATTCTTCCCATAGGTTTCTTAATAGTGGAATCCGCTATATGCAAATTTAAAGACCAATCATCAAGTTCATGGAAACCTAGCACATCACATAAAGTTTTCGGAATCGTGGAAACGCTAGCACCCAAATCACACAAAGCATGGCACTCATAATCTTTAATTTTAATCTTAATAGTAGGTTCCCACTCATCATAAAGCTTTCTAGGTATAGAAACTTACAACTCAAGTTTTTCTTCAAAAGATTTCATCATAGCATCAACGATATGTTTAGTAAAAGCTTTATTTTGATTATAAGCATGCGGAGAATTCAACATGGATTGCAACAAGGAAATACAATCAATCAAACAACAACTCTCATAATTAAAGTCCTTGAAATCCAAAAGAGTGGGTTCATTGCTATAAAAGTTTTGACCTCTTCAATCCCACTTTTATCAATTTTAGCATTAAGATCTATAAACTCCGAATCATTGGGACGACTTTTAACTAAAGTTTCCTTATATCCAGTCCCATATTTATAAAGATCTATATTAGAAAACAAAGATTCAATAGGAGTCACATTAATCACTTTAAGATCTTCATCATTATTATCACGAGAACACACTTTTTCAAGCCATTCACACTTAGCACGCATTCTAGCGGTTCTTTCCTTACACTCATCAATAGAAGTTCTCATAGATTTTAAAGACTCATTAATATCACGCTTAGGTGAAGTAGATCTAATTTTGAAAGAATCAATCTCAAGCGAAATTCTATCAACGTTCCTAGCCAAATCATCAATCTTGAGGAATTTTTCTTCAATCATAGCATTGAAAACCTTTTGCGAGCTAATAAATTCTTTAATATTATTCAAGATCAGAGGGCATCTTATTATAATTTCCATAAGGATTGTTTTATGAATTACCATAATTATTAGAGGAATTACTAGGAAACGGCCTAGGGTTGAAATTACCTTTATACACGTTATTACCAAAATTGTTCCTACCAACAAAATTCGCATCCATAGATTCATTATTATTACCAATCAAAGAAGACAAAGGCATATCATTAGGATCAATAGGAGCACCCTTACTAGCAAACAATTTCATTAATTCATCCATCTTTTCACTCAAAGTATTTATTTCTTCAATAGCATGCACTATTTTTACTAGTAGGAGATCTTTCCGTATGCCAATGAGAGTAATTTGCCATAATATTATCTAGGAGTTTAGTAGCTTCTCCTAATGTGATTTCCATAAAAGTACCACCCGCGGCGGAATCTAAAAGATTTCTAGATGCAAAATTCAATCCCGCATAAATTTTTTGTATAATCATCCATAAACTCAAACCATGTGCGGGGCAATTTCTAATCATTAATTTCATCCTCTCCCAAGATTGTGCAACATGCTCAGGATCAAGTTGCTTAAAATTCATTATATCGTTCCAAAGGGAGATGATCTTAGCGGGCGGAAAGTACTTGGAAATAAAAGCATCTTTACACTTATTCCATGAATCAATACTATTTTTAGGTAAAGATGAAAACCAAGTTTTAGCACGATCTCGTAGTGAGAATGGAAATAGCTTCAATTTAACAATATCATTATCCACATCTTTCTTCTTTTGCATATCACACAACTCAACGAAAGTATTTAGATGGGATGCGGCATCTTCACTAGGAAGGCCAGAAAATTGTTCTTTCATAACAAGATTAAGCAAAGCGGCATTAATTTCATAAGATTCTGCACTAGTGGCGGGAGCAATCAGAGTACTAATAAAATCATTATTATTAGTATTGGAGAAGTCACACAACTTAGTATTCTCTTGAGTCATTGGGACCAAGCAAGCAATCAAGCACACAAGCAAACAAAAAGCAAACGAAAAGACGAACGGAAGAAGGGCGAATAAAAAGGCAAATCTTTTTGGTTTTTTCTGAAAATCGTTTTAGAAGTGGGGGAGAATAAAACAAGAGGCAAATGGCAAATAATGTAAATGCAAGAGATGATTTTGTGATGGGTACTTGGTAGGCTTGATGTAGATCTCTCTGGCAACCACGTTAGAAATTCGCAAGTTGACGGGAGAGTTCTTGTCTTCACTTGCTATGTATCCTCCCCGGCAACGGCGCCAGAAATCCTTCTTGCTACTTCTTGAGCTTGCGTTGGTTTTCCCTTGAAGAGGAAAGGGTGGTACAGCAAAGTAGATAAGTATTTCCCTCAGTTGTTGAGAACCAAAGTATCAATCCCGTAGGAGGTACAGGCAAGGCCCCTATCTTTGCACCTACACAAACAATCAAACACTTGCACCCAATGCTATAAAGGGGTTGTCAATCCCTTCACGGTTACTTGCAAGGATGAGATCTGATAGAGATAGATATAAAAGATTGCTAAAAGTAAAACTAAATAAAAAGTAAATAAAATTGCAGCAAGGTATTTTTGGTATTTTTGGTTTATAGATCTGAAAATATAATATGGAAAATAGACCCGGGGGCCATAGGTTTCACTAGAGGCTTCTCTCTTGAAGTAAAATAATACGGTGGGTGAACAAATTACTGTCGAGCAATTGATAGGAAAGCGCATAGTTATGATGATATCCAAGGCAATGATTATGCATATAGGCATCACGTCCGTATCAAGTAGACTGAAACGATTCTGCATCTACTACTTTTACTCCACACATCGACCGACTCCTGCCTTCATCTAGAGTATTAAGTTCATGAAGAACAGAGTAACGCATTAGGTAAGATGACATGATGTAGAGGGATAAACTCAAGCAATATGATGAAAACCCCATCTTTTTATCCTTGATGTCAACAATACAATACGTGCCTCGCTACCCCTACTTTGTCACTGGGTGAGGACACCGCAAGATTGAACCCAAAACTAAGCACTTCTCCCATTGCAAGAATTACCAATCTAGTTGGCCAAACCAAACCAATAACTCAAAGAGACTTGCAAAGATATGAAATCATGCATAAAAGAATTCAGAGAAGATTCAAATAATATTCATAGATAATCTAAACATAAACCCACAATTCATCGGATCTCGACAAACACACCACAAAAGAGTATTACATCGGATAGATCTCCATGAAGATCATGAAGAACATGGTATTGAAGAACATAGAGAGAGAAGAAGCCATCCAGCTACTAGCTATGGACCCAAAGGTCTGAGGTGAACTACTCACGCATCATCGGAGGGGCAATGGAGTTGATGTAGATGCCCTTCGTGATCGAATCCCCCTCTGGCAGATTACCGGAAAAGGCCCCAAGATGGGATCTCACGGGAACAGAGGCTTGCGGCGGCGGAAAAGTATTATCGTGGCTCTCTTTGGTATTGGGGGAATATTTCTGAATTTATAGGCGGAAGATTAGGGTTAGAGGAGCCACGGGGGCCCCACAAGCCAGGGGGCGCCCCCCCAGGGGCGCGCCCAGGTGGCTTGTGGCCCACCCGTGGGTCTTCTGGCCTCTTCTCCAAGTCTCCTAGGTTCCTTCTGGTCCAAGAAAAATCATCGTATATTTTTATTCCGTTTGGACTCCGTTTGATATTCCTTATCTGCAATACTCAAAAACAAGGAAAAAACAGAAACTGGCACTGGGCAGTAGGTTAATAGGTTAGTCCCAAAAATAATATAAAATAGCATATTAATGCATATAAAACATCCAAAACAGATAATATAATAGCATGGAACAATCAAAAATTATAGATACGTTGGAGACGTATCAACGGGACACATGCCACTGTTCGAGGTGTCAGTACGGTCGATCTGAAGTTTACTTCGAGGAAGATCGTGCGCCTGAAGAACGTTCATCATGTGCCATCCATCAATAAAAATCTCGCCAGCGGTTCCCGTTTGTGTCGAGGCAGTTTTAAGTTGGTTTTTGAGTCCAATGAAGTTGTAATATCTAAGTATGGACAATTTGTTGGAAAAGGCTATGAGTGCGGAGGCTTGTTCCGCCTGTCTTTTTCAGATATTTGCACTAAAGTTATTAATAATGTTTGCCACGATAATGAGTCTAATATTTGGCATTCGTGATTTTGTCATATTAACTTTGGTTGCATGACGCGGCTAGCCAATATGAGTTTAATTCCGAAATTCACTACTTTCAAGGGCTCCAAGTGCCAAGTGTGTGTGCAAGCTAAGCAACCTCGTAAGTCCCATAAGACTGCAGAGGCGAGAGACTTGGCGCCACTAGAGCTTATCCATTCTGATCTTTGTGAGATGAATGACGTGTTGACAAAAGGTGGAAAGAAATATTTCATGACATTGATTGATGACTCCCCTATATATTGTTATGTGTATCTTCTGAAATCAAAAGATGAGGCTTTAAACTTCTTCAAAAACTATAAAGCTGAAGCAGAGAACCAACTTGATCGGAAAATTAAACGACTTAGGTCTGATCGTGGTGGAGAGTATTTTTCCAATGAATTTGATTCATTTTTTGTGGAACATGGTATAATCCATGAGAGGACGCCTCCTACTCACCTCAGTCAAATGGGGTGGCCGAAAGAAAGAACCGAACTCTAACTGATTTGGTTAATGCCATGTTAGACACATCGGGTGTGTCCAAGGCATGGTGGGGGAGGCGCTAATGGCTGCATGTCATGTCCTAAACTGAGTTCCCACAAAGCATAAAACCATTACTCCATTTGAGGAATGGGAAAGGAAAAGACTGAAACTCTCTTATCTACGTACTTGGGGTTGTCTGGCGAAAGTCAATATACCAATTCCCCAGAAGCGCAAGCTTGGACCAGAAACCGTGGACTGTGTTCTCCCGGGCTATGCTTTTCATAGCATTGGCTATAGTTTTTTGATAATAAAATCTGAGGTACCCGACATGCATGTTGGTACGATTATGGAGTCGAATGATGCGACTTTCTTTGAGGACATATTTCCTATGAAGGATATGACTAACTCATCAAATCAGGAGATACCTACTCTATCTACTCAGGAATTTTCTGTAATTCCTGAACCCACCATTGCGATGGAACACGTTGAGAATCCTGAGGAGGATGACAATGAAACTCCTGTAAGGAGTAAGAGATGAAGGACTGCAAAGTTTTTTGGTGATGATTTCATTGTGTACCTCGTGGATGACACATCCATGACTCTTCCAGAAGCCTATGCATCTTCTGATGCTGACTACTGGAAGGAAGCTGTCCGTAGCGAGATGGACTCCATCTTAGCTAATGGAACCTGGGAAGTCACTGATCATTCGTCCTTATGGGTGCAAACCCGTGGGGTGTAAGTGGGTGTTCAAGAAAAAGCTTAGACCTGATGGTACAATTGAAAAGTACAAGGCACGACTTGTGGCCAAGGGTTATACCCAGAAAGAAGGTGAATACTTCTTTGATACTTACTCACCTGTGGCTAGACTGACCACTATTCGGGTGCTACTATCATTGGCTGCCTCACACGGTCTTTTCGTTCATCAAATGGACGTTAAGACGGCTTTCCTCAATGGAGAGTTGGACGTTAAGACGGCTTTCCTCACACGGTCTTTTTTTTCCGCAAAAAAAGTTTAGTCTATACTGTTGTTGTCACGATTTATTTACTGTTTATTAGGATTAAATCTTGTAGTTATTTGGTCATATATTCAACAACCACTACCTATACTTTTTTACTACTACCTTGGCCCCGCAGCTGTAGCTGCATGTCTAACCTAGAGAGGGGTGAGCTATGGTCGCAATCCACATCTCGTGCGCAACGTGGTAGGAACAAGTGCGTGCGGTGAGTGGCGGCCCTGTGCCGCAATCGGGCTGAGGGCGTCATGTGCAGCACTGGATGACGGTGGAACAACACCGCGGATGCGTAGCAAATTAATGGGCATCAAGTTTTCATGCGTGATATGTTAGACACATCCAAGAATGAATTTGCTGACTTTGCCATTGATGGCAATAACTAATCTACCTTGGCCGTCATGCCAAGATTAACTTTGCGGCTCAAAATCTCAGTTCACATGCTCGGGGGCTCCGGCTATAGCTGATATAGCATAATATGTTGCATTGCACTTCATTTAACATCACCTACACCCTGATCTATTTGGATTAATAGATGGTGATGAACTGGTGATGATACTTGAGGCCCATAGGGAATGGGCATGTTGGTCCCATTCCATGATTTTGAGTCTTTGGAAATATACAACTCCGATGTGCTTCAAATCAACTCAAAGTTTGATATTTTGCATTTGCACAATTTTAGATGCCAGTCTCATCGAGGAAATGCTCTCAACTTTCAATACTTCTACAAGGATTTTGGCTAAACAATATCATCAACGGTATAGAAAATGGAGATGTGATGAGAAGCAGAAAAATAATGGAGCTCACAAGGGCAAAAATCATTTCAAGAAAAATGATAATGCTATCAACTCTGGTGGTTGCTATAAGTGTGTTGTATAACTAAATGCAAGGACATGTGATATTTCCAAGGATTTGGTCGATCTGCATGCAATCAATTGCGGAGGGAAAGAGACTCATGGAAACCAGTGTGAAGTTTACCTCACCGGACTTGATGATGATCTCCCGATGGTTGAAATTTCCTAGAAGTTTCTCAGAACATGGGAAACCAGGAGCATGCTCAATAAAAGGGAGCCACCTCTTAGTGTCCATGACATGGTAGTGGGATGTTTCTACTGACATACAATGTGTGTATTTATATATGAGTTTATGTGTATATTCTCTATAAAAAATTATGAAAATAATCCAACTGATAAGGAAATGTTTTAAGTAGAAACTGGGTCTACTAACACAATATTAAGGGAAACAAAATTATTCTCATACTCTTGAGAAGATTTACGGAAGTATCAATGCCAATTGTTGGTCGTGATGCGGTAATTGTTGGTTCTAGTCAAGCAATAGTTGCACTCCCTGTGGGTACTACATGGTAATCTTGAATGCATTTAGTGCCAATGACATGGTAGTGGTATCTTTCTACTGACATACAATGTGTGTATTTATATATGAGTTTATATATATCATTCTCTATAAAAAATTACGAAAATAATCCAACTGATAAGGAAATGTGTTAAGTAGAAACTGGGTCTACTGACACAATATTAAGGGCGACAAAATTATTTTTCATACTCTTCAGAAGATTTACGGAAGTATCAATGACAATTATTGTTCGTGATGCGGTAATTTTTGGTTCTAGTTAAGACACAGTTGCACTCCCTATGGGTAGTACATGGTAATCTTGAATGCATTGGTGTATCTAGATTATACTAGTGCGTCGCTGAGTTGTAAGGATATTTGTAATGGTTTCTATGTTGAAATCCATAAAGTGATTAAGTTTGAAAACCTACTCATGACTCGGCAAAAGGGATTTGAATGAAATCCTAGAGTAAATGTCTTCTTTATCTTCTAGATTGTATTATACATACATTAAATATGATATGCATTTGACGCACAAAATAATTTTAGAATCTAGATAAGTTCAAGATATGGCATGGTTGCTGGGTCTCCCAGGTATTGGGATGATGAGAAAATTATTACCTTCCACCAGACATAGTCTAACGGTGGGAATTATATAAATTCATTGGATTGTATATGTACTACATGTGCAAAAAGAGAAATTGATCATGAGACCCTCTTATCTCAAGATAAACGATGTGCCACTAGATTTCCTCTTCTACATACATACATATATATATATATATACATATATATATGTATGTATATATATGTATATATATACATATATATATATATATATATATATATATATATATATATATATATATATATATATATATATATATATATATATAGAGTAGCACTATTCTGATCCCAGGATCAGAATAGTTATTCGGATCACGGTCGGCCCTATATAGGGCCCGAAGACACGTTCCCGAACTCCCGAAACCCACGAAGAAGAAAAAAAATCCCACTCCACGCCCCCTCGTCCACCACCTCGCCCGATCCCCAACCTCCCGATCTCCCCAGTCCCAGCGACGCCCAACTCCCCCTAACCCCGCCTCCACCCGGCGTCGCCGCCCGCGCCTCCTTCTGGCGAGTCGCCGCCCCCGCCCCCTCCCACTCCCACCCCGCCGGCAAGCCAGGCGCCGCCATGCCCGCCCTTCCCTTTGACCGACCTCCTCCTTCCTCCCCGTCGACGCCGTGGGAGCACCCATTCCGCCGCCCCGGCCCCATCCCGCCGCCCCGGCCCCAGCCGGTGACTCCGCCACCGCCACGCAGCCACAGCCACGCCCCTGCCGGCGGCGCCGCCGCAGCCCCACCCCCGCCGGCGACGCCACCGCAGCCCCGACCCCAACCGATGACGCGCCACACCACCTGCCGGAGCACCTCGGGGTCACCGGATCCGGCAAGGATCCTTCACCACCCTCCACTCTCCGGCGACCACCAGCCCGCGTGCGGATGGGGTGCTATCCTACAGATCGAGGAGGCGTCGAACTTCAGATGGAGGAGGCCACAACCTGCAGCTGGCCGCGCGCCATGGTCGCGCGTCGCCGGCATCCTCTGTCACTCTTGGCACCTCCTGAGCGTTGGAGTGAAGGTCGACTCCTATGCACTCTGCAGTTCAATTTCTACTGATCCTGTAGCTCCTAAATCCGTCGCGCACTTATATCCAAAGGTTCTTGCGTGTGTGTTTTGTCCCGCAGAGCATTTTCTTCAGGGCAGTGGAGAGCACCCTCACCCTGATCCGATCTGCAGCAGCGCCCCGAGTCCTCCCAAAGCAGCCCTGAGCCGTTCAAGTATGCAGCCCCGGGCCGTTTAACGACGGAGCTGCCGGCTTGCAAAATTCTTTTGGAAAAAATTTCACTCTATTTTTTGAATTATGCGTGAGAACTTTATGCTCATTCAGATGTGTTCATTTGTATTTGTGTAAAAAATGCATGTAGCACACGAAGTGTATGTGTATTGTTGTATGTAATTTCCTTGAAATTCAATAGCATGCGAAGTTCGTGTTTCAGAAATTCATAAGTTCACGTGTACCACATACTGAAGAAAAAGATGGAGAAGTTCGATGATTATAGAAAACTCAGATTTTCCTCGTTATTAAAGAATGGAAACAAGAAGTTCAAAAATAAAATAACATGAAGTTCAACTTTTTAAAAATAGAGCACTTCAAAATTTCATAAAAAAGATTAAGAAATAAAACCAGGAAGTCCATATTAAAAAGATGGAGAAGTTCGATGATTATAGAAAACTCAGATTTTCCTCGTTATTAAAGAATGGAAACAAGAAGTTCAAAAATAAAATAACAAGAAGTTCAACTTTTTAAAAACAGAGCGCTTCAAAATTTCATAAAAAAGATTAAGAAATAAAACCAGGAAGTCCATATTAAAAAGATGGAGAAGTTCGATGATTATAGAAAACTCAGATTTTCCTCGTTATTAAAGAATGGAAACAAGAAGTTCAAAAATAAAATAACAAGAAGTTCAACTTTTTAAAAACAGAGCGCTTCAAAATTTCATAAAAAAGATTAAGAAATAAAACCAGGAAGTCCATATTAAAAAGATGGAGAAGTTCGATGATTATAGAAAACTCAGATTTTGTAACCGAGAGAAGTTCAGATTGATAACTGCCAGAAGTTCACGTACTACACGGTGTGCATTTTGTATTAAAAAAAGAATAAAAAAGCAAAGACTAAAAGTTTTGTTGTTATAAGTTCAAGTCCTCGGTCGGAGAAAGTTAAAAAAATTATTGTGAGAGGGGTTTGTACAAAAGGAATATCATTTGTGTAACACTAACGAATGGATGAGAAAATTACAAACGAAAATACGTCACAAAAGTTCAACGTGAAAACAGCAAGAAGTTCAACTACTGCACTGAATGAATTTCAGATGAAAAACTTTTAAAACCGTCGCGAGTATGAAAAAATGATCAACACGGGAAAGTTGCGTGTTTACAACAGCTTTCCATCGGTATATCACTTGCTCAATTCCGGTGAGTGGATGGAGAGCTACGAGCAAAAAAAGCACATGAAAAGCAGAGTGAAGTTCAAGTAGACATGCCGAGAAGTTCAAGTTCTTCACGCGGTGCATTTTCGAAGAATCTGTTTCGCGATAAAGGCAGAACGAATGATCTCGCCGTTTTCGAAATTACTTGAAAACGGCTAGGAATCAGAGAAAACCATCAACATGAAAAAGTTTCACATTTTCCGTAGCTTTTCAACGGTGTATTATTTGCCCCATTCCGATAAAGTTTGTAGAAATTTCGGCGAAAATACGTTTTTAGCCAATTTCAAAATTGACTTAAAACCGTAAAGAATTGGGAGTAACAATATATACCAAAAAGTTTCGCATTTGTTCAAGCTTTCCAGCGCCGTATCATTTGCTGCATTCGGACGTACGGTTAAAACATTAACTCGAAAATACGAACTCAGTGGAACTTGTACCGTTTTCTAAATTACTCTTAAACCGTTCAAAATTAGGAACAACTTTCAACATGAAAAAGTAGCGCATTTTTATAAGCTTTCCAATGCCATATCATTTGCCTCAATTGTATTAGCCGTTTAGAAATGGCATCGAAAATACGAACTCGGCTGTTCGGTTTGCGAAATTTTACGATTTTCCAAATTACTCTTTAACCAGAGGGAATTAGAGAAAACTATCAACATATAGAAGGAGCGGTTTTGCAGCAGCTTTCCAATGCTATATTATTTGCCTCATTCCGATTAACGGTTTAGAAATGCGATCGAAAATATGATTCACATTTTTTGTATGAAGAAAAAACGGTTTTCAAAACTGCTCTTAAACCGCTTACATTTTGCCAAAAATTTAACTTGGGTCATGATACTCGTGTCCATAGCTTTCCAACGGTATATCGCAAGCCCCATTTGGGCAATGTTTGCGGAAGTTCAACCTAGCACTGGGGGAAGTTCAGGTCGAACAACTCAGGCAGTAAAATTGCAACAGACGCATGTTCATCACGACCCGAGAGCAAAATCCGCCAATGAGCAGGCATTTAGTTGCTAAAAACCGTTTGTAGATTACACTTACATCACATAGAACACGACTGACCATAATAATTCGCGCGGGGAGACACGGTTGCGAAGATAGCCCGAAGGTCGGGTTCGTACAGAGAGAAATTCAGGTTGTGTAACTCAGGAAGTTCAGGTTGTGATCAGAATATTATTCTGATCCCGTGATCAGAATAGTGTTTATATATATATATATATATATATATATATATATATATATATATATATATATATATATATATATAATATCACCCATAAGAGTCTTATTCTAACATTAATTGAGCTTATTCTGACATCACCTCCGACCCGGACCGTAGCTACAGACTAACCACGCTAGAGACTGGACTGAACTGTGCGAAATAAAAAAAACACCTTCACCTTCCCCACCTCTCGCTCAGCTGCTCCTGCCCCACGACCTCATCTTCAGCCCCGTGCGCGCGCCACCTCTCTCCCCCATCGACGCCCCTTCTCCACCTCCTTGTGCCGCAGGTGCCCCACCTCCCCCTTCATCCAGCTCCATCAGAGCCTAGCCCCACCCCGCCTCCTTTCTCTAGCAAGGCCGATGCGCCTCCACCCCCTCCAAACGCTGGCGCGCCCCACGGCCATGGCGGGATTCGGCTGCCTGTGCACCCCGGTGAGGCCTCCGCCACCGGATCTGACCGGCTCGCCACCCCACCCGAGCTAACCCATGACCACCCACCTCCCCGGAGCACCCCCTCCCCCCGCGCGGGACGCCCAGCCACCTGATCCTGCGGGATCCTCTTCCCACGGCCGCCCAGCCACCTACCCCTTCCCTCCGGCGAGCTCTGCTGCTTCCCATCTCCTCCGACGGCTGCACGTGCGTGGGCACTCTGTTCCAGGACGGCGACCAACAGCCGCGCTGCCAGGCGAGGGCGACCAGTGGCAGGAGCGCCGGCTCTCGTGCCTTCCACTCCAATCCGATGAGCTGACCTGAAGACGGTGGGGGCTCCCGATGCAGTTCGATTTTGTTTTTGGTGTAGCATGGACTCGCGGGCATGTAGTTTGGCGTGGCTGACTGCTGCAACACTTTTTGCTTCGCTGGCATACAGATTCCAGGCGATCTGCAGATCGGGGAGGAGAGAGCTGCGAGGGTCGCTCCAGGGAACTGCTTCGGTTGCAGGGGAGCGGTGAGCAACTTCAGTACACATCGCTGTTGTTGCAGTCCATCCCATGGGCACCTGCAGTACGCATCGCCCCTCACCGGCATTAAGCTCCGGCTCCCCCTGGATCTAGCTGCTAGTGGCAAGATTTTTTTTAGATGCTGTGCGGTAAATCCGGCAATTTACGGTTCATGGTGTCATTTGTGCAGTGCAAATGGGCGTGGCGGGCATCATATATGGTCTAGGCAGAAGGTTCTCTAGCTGCGTGATGAAGTTTGCTGGAGGAAAATAGAGCATTGATGCAGTACGACAGGGAGACCGTTGTAGTTAAAAACAATTTGGCGTTCAGTTTCGTATGTGATGTTCGCTATTTGTGGTAGTTTAGTTTATCTTATCTATTATTATTTATAAATGCTGTTTGGAAAGACAACGGGGACGTGTTTTTCTAATTGTTGACATAATCAGTGTTGTTCATGTGCATTTTTTGTATTTTCTACTGCTGTTTTCTAGAAAAAATGTTAAATACATAATGCACTTCATTGAAGAAAACTGCCCGTGGTTTGCTATGTGAAGGAAAAACAAAATGAGGCAGTCCATTTGGTCATGCGGTGACAAAAAAAACACATACAGAAATAATGGACCGGTCCATATTAACAAGAAAATCATTTGTGGCGTGGTTAGAAAAGGAAAATAAAGTCATGCAATTCGCTTTGATTTGTGGCGCGGTTCACTCCCTTCGATGTGAATCAAAAGTTCCTTCTCATGCGGTTCACTTTAGGTACTCCCGTGGTTCACTTTAAATAATGTTGAGGTTCACTTAGTCCCAAAATGTGAAGTGCGGAAAATTGTTACGAAAACGATAGCAAAAAAATTATACGGTTCACTTTTCAATGGTGTTGCGGTTCACTCCGTCCGATGTGAAGTGCACTAAACTTCCTCATCTTGAAAAATTTAAGTCTTACGAAAAGAAATCATGCAGTGCACTTGCCCTTTGGATGCAGTGCGGTCTTCAGTCCGGAGCAGTGCATTCTTATGTCTGACGCGGTTCACGCGTCGATTTAGGTGTCGCGAAAAACAGTGTCCGCATTTCGGTAATTTTAAAACTACTCCTAAACCTTAAGGAATTAGAGAGAGTGTTCTACATGAAAAAGTAGCTCTTCGTCGATATCTTTCCAACGCCGTATCATTTGCATCATTCCGGCGAGCAGTTTGGAATTTTTTTCGAATATACGCTCCCTGCCACTCGTAGGCAGCGGCACCGTTTTCAAAATTCCTTTAAAACCGCGAGGAATCTCAACAAATGACCAACATATGAAAGTTGCGCCTATTACACAGCTTTCCAACAGCGTATCACAGGCCTCGTTCCGATAAACGGTTAGAAAACTACAGCGAAAACCGTACCAAAAAATTCGTAAAATTTGAAAAATAGAATTCCGTTTTTACTAAATTTGAAATTACTCTCAAACCGTAAGGAATTAGAGAGAGTGATCTACATGAAAAGGTTGCGCCTCGACGATATATTTCCAATGCCGTATCGTTTGATTCATTCCAACGAGCGGTTCAGAAACAATCGTGAAAATACGCTCGCTACCACTCATCGGGTGCCCACCATTTTCGAAACTGCTCTTAAACTGTGGGAAATCGCAAAAAGTGGTCAACATGGAAAAGTTGCAGATTTTCCGTAGGTATCCAACGGTATATTATATGTCTCGTTCCGACAAACGGTTTAGAAACTAGAGCGAAAATGGTGCCGAAAAAACGCATGCAGTTTTTTCTGCTAGCATTGCAGTGTTCATTTGATAGGGATGCAGTGCACCCGCGTTAATCCTGCAGTTCGAAAGTGTTGTCAGAATAGTTATTCTCACATCGATGTCAGAATAGACGGTCTATGCCCATAAGACTTTTAATAACAGTATTTTAATAACACCCCTTAAGACCTTATTCTCATAACACTTTTCTTATTCTGCTAACACCCTGAAAAGAACCGGACACAACAAAAACAAGAGAACACCCCACCCCACCCGTGCAGCCCACTACCCATCTTCCCCACCCCCACACCAAAACCCTCCTCCCACTTCCTCCCGCTGCCAGCGCGCCCCCAATCCGGGGCCACCTCCTGCCTCCGGCGCCGCCCCCCTGGCCATGCCGGAGCCCCGGCCCGCTCCGCCACCTCCTTCCTCCGGCGCCGCCCCCCGGCCATGCCGGAGCCCCGACCCGCTCCGCCACCTCCTTCCTCCGGCGCCGCCCCGTAGGCATGCTGGAGCCCAGCACTTCCTCTCCCGATCCCTGTTGCAACGCAAGCCCCAAATCCTCCCGATCCAGCGCCCGTAAAGCACGGCCGGCGACCCTCCAACGAGCCAAGCCTCCACGCCCTACCGCCACTGTCATCCTTGCGCCCACCCTGGCGAGCCCGCGCTGCTCGACGGGTCCTCATGTGGCCTTCTTGTCGGCGCTGCCCCAGCTTCCTCCCCGGTCCTGCTGCCTCCTCCTTCCACGGCCCACCACCCCTCACGCATGACTCCACCCGATCTGGATCGGGATCAGGTCACCGCCGTCCCACCTTCTCCACCCCACTCCAGTGCTCCTTCCCTCGTCCCTCCTCTACCCGATGAGCTCGTCTGCCATGGCCGCCAAGAAACGGCACGGCTGGCCCCCAGCTCACACCCCCAGCGATGAGCTCGCCCCTGCCCCTACCCGGCGAGCTCCTTCCACGAACGGCTCCTCCGTGGAGACAATATAAGAACGAGGTGACACCACCACATCAGCCACTCGTCCATGGCTGCTGATGACCCACAAGTATAGGGGATCAATCATAGTCCTTTCAATAAGTAAGAGTGTCGAACCCAACGAGGAGCAGAAGGTAATTTCTGCAAGCACTGAAATTGTAGGTAACAGATAGTTTGATAGCAAGATAATTGGTAACGAGCAAGTAACGGTAACGGTAAACAAGGTGCAGCAAGATAGCCCAATCCTTTTGAGGCAAAGGACAGGCCAGAACAATCACTGGTAATAGGCAAAGTGTTCTTGAGGGTACACGGGAATTTCGTCTAGTCACTTTTATCATGTTGGTTTGATTCGTGTTCGCTACTTTGATAATTTGATATGTGGGTGGACCGGTGCTAAGGTGCTTCTCTTACTTGAACGAACAACCTACTTATGATTAACCCCCTCGCAAGCATCCGCAACTACGAGAAAAGTATTAAGACAAAGTCTAACCATAGCATTAAACATGTGGATCCAAATCAGCCCCTTACGAAGTAGCGCATAAACTAGGGTTTAAGCTTCTGTCACTCTAGCAACCCATCATCTAATAACTACTCCACAATGCATTCCCTTAGGCCCATGAATGGTGAAGTGTCATGTATTCGACGTTCACATGATACCACTAAGGGAATCACAACATACATATCATCAAAATATCGAACACATAACAAATTCACATGATTACTCGCAACATGACTTCTCCCGTGACCTCAAGAACAAATGTCACTACTCACAAATAATAATCATGCTCAAGATCAGAGGAGTATTGAATAGAATAATGGATCTGAACATATAATCTTCCACCAAATAAACCATATAGCAATCAACTATACAAGGTAATCAACACTACTAGTCACCCACAGGTACCAATCTGAGGTTCCGATACAAAGATTGAACACAAGAGATGAACTAGGGTTTGAGAGGAGATGGTGCTGTTGAAGATGTTGATGAAGATTGGACCCCCAAAGATGAGAGCAGTGTTGGTGATGACGATAGCTTCAATTTCCCCCTCTGGGAGGGAAATTCCCCTGGCGGAATCGCTCCGCCGGAGGGCAAAAGTGCTCCTGCCCAAGTTCCGCCTCGAGGCGGTGGCGCTTCATCCTGAAAGTCCTCCTCTTATTTTTTCTAGGTTTTTTGGGAATTTATACCAGAAGATGGGCACCGGAGGTGGGCCAGGCTGAGCACAACCCATCAGGGCGCGCCTAGGGGGGCCTGGCGCGCCCTGGTGGGTTGTGCCCACCCAGGGGCCTCCTTGGGTAGTTTTCAGCTCCAGTATTTTTTATTAAATGTAAAAATAATCTCCGTAAAATTTCAGCTTCATTGGAGTTGTGCAGAATAGGTATCTCTGACGTGCTTTTCTTGGGTCCAGAATTCCAGCTGCCGGTATTCTCCCTCTTTGTGTAAACCTTGCATATTATGAGAGAAAAGGCATTAGAATCACTCCCCAAAGCATTATTATTCAACAAAACAAAGTAAATAACAGTAGGAAAGCATGCTACAAAATGGACGTATCAACTCCCCCGAGCTTAGACCTCGCTTGTCCTCAAGCGAAAGCCGATATTGAAAAGCATGTCCACATGGTTTGAGAGAGAGGTGTCGATAAAAACAAAATACGGACATATAAGCATCATGCTTATTAACATAACAACAACAAATTCTAACATAAGAACTTATTTCAATACATCTTTATCATAAAGCTTCTCATGAGCAAGTAACAATTCATCACAACATAGAAGTATGAAGCATAAACCTTATTGGAAACCAACAAACTATGTTCTCAGTCAACTTTGCAACCACAATTCATCATATTTTCAGGAAGGGTCTCATGTCAGAGCCTTTTGGCAAGTCCATATACTCAACCATCATTTAGTATTCAATGATTGCTAACGCTCACGGCATACACATGAACAAAAAGTTTCAACCGGACACGTAGGAAGATAGGGGCTTATAGTTTTGCCTGCCAACTTACTCACCTCAAGGGCGATGTCAAGAATAATAACTCATGCCCACCCATATCCAACTGGGTATATGTGCCTAGATCTTTCCTCACCACATGATGCTTGCAAAAGAAAAAGTAAAATGGAATAGGGAAGAATACTTTCACTCTTGCATAAAAATAAGTGCATAAAAGTAAAAGATAGGCCCTTCGCAGAGGGAAGCAGAGGTTGTCATGCGCTTATTGGTTTGTATGCCCAATCCCTTAATGTAAAAGAACGTCACGCTATATTGCCCCCTATGACAGCAACCTTTATTATGCAGTCCGTCATTTTTATTACTTTGCCATCATAAGTTCGTATAAAGCTCAATTTTCTCTTACACTAATTGATCAAAACACTTTTAGAAGCAATTTTTATTGCCTTATTGCACCGATGACAACTTACTTGAAGGATCTTTCTCGATCCATAGGTAGGTATGGTGGACATTCAAGGAAAGAGTTTAGGTTTGTGTTTTTGGATGCACAAGTAGTATCTCTACGTAGTGCGGAATTTTTGGCTAGCAAAGATATTGGGCAAGCACCACATGTTAAAGGATCTATGACAATATAACTTCTATGTGGATATGAAAAAACATAAGTCATTACGTTGTCTTCCTTGTCCACCGTCAACAATTTTGACATATAATATTTGATTGGGGCTCACAATCATAAAAGATGTCCAAGATAGTGTATTTGCATGTGAATCTTCTCTTCCTTTATTAATTCTTTCATGAATTGCCTCATTGACCAATGCTGTGTTTGTCAATCTCCAATAAATTTTACTACTTATACTTTTCATTATGTGATGTCATTACTCACCATAGGATTAGCCTATGATTATTTTAATTTGTTTTTCTTTCCTTTATTTTGATTACATCAAGAAGGTAAAGAGGCAAAAACTCAAACTAAACTTTATTATATAACTCTCACACGATTACATAGATAGATAGATCACGGAACTAACACACAAAAATAGATCATGCTAAACTTTTATTCAACTAAAGCAAAGGGAAACTAAAGATAGAACTAAAATAGGCAAGGGTGAATAAAAGTGGTGGTGATACGATACCGGGGCACCTCCCCCATGCTTGGCTCAAGCCAAGGGGAGTGCCCATACCCATGTGCTTAAGTCTCCTTTGGTGGTGATGATGAAGGAGGTGGAGGTGTTGATGTAGGTGGTGGTGATGTAGAAGCCTTCTTCTTCAATTTATATTTAAGCATAAAGTTTTCCTCCCTTAGATTATCATTCTCCAACTCGAGCTTTAATATCCTTTTGCATAAGGCCTCCTTGCTCTCCTGTAGAAAACGAGATGGGATAAATTGGACCTTAGGTTTGTATCTTCTCGGGAGGCTTGACTTCTTAAACTCCACATGCATGTCTCCGGGTTGAGGCAATAGATCCTCCTCCTCCTCAGAGCTGTCATCTTGTGTTTCTTGCATGGTGGCATCTTCTTCCTCCGAGGTCCATAGATATGGATAGATTTCCCTAAAGATCTTTGGGTCTGAAACATAGGGATCAACACGGCTTTCCTCATCTGAATCTTGAGACTACATATTTTCAGATCTGTTAGGAAAACAGCAAGAAACAAGAACAGAGGATTTTTCTGCGATGCGGTCGTCAAAACAGTTGGGGGTATATATAGAGAATTTTTATTCTTGGGAAACAAGTATTTGGATGGAAAACGGAGTCGGGAAGGCATCCGAGGTGGGCACAACCCACCAGGGCGCGCCCAGGGGTGCCTAGCGCGGCGCGCCCAGGGGTGCCTGGCGCGCCCTGGTGTATTGTGCTCACCTCAATCACATTTCGGTTTATTTTTTTATTTCCAAAATTCTAAAATATTCCAAAACTGGCAAAAAATATTTTTGCGGATTTTTCGGAGTCTGTTTACTTACCGTATCACGTACCTCCTATTTTTAAGTATTCTGGAGTGTTCCGGAAGGTTTCTTTTATGTGTCATGGTTTGGATAACATGCTTTCAACGTTAATAGGCATACCTGAGATATAATGCTTAATTCTTTGTCCATTGGTCACCTTCGGGTTAGTACCTTCGGCGTTATTAATCTTGATAGCTCCAGAACGATAAACCTCTTCAATAACATATGGTCCTTCCCATTTTGAGAGAAGTTTTCCTGCAAAAAATCTTAAACGAGAATTGAACAAAAGAACATAATCTCCTATTTTGAATTCCCGCTTTTGGATTCTTTTGTCATGCCATCTTCTTACTTTTTCTTTGAATAGCTTGGCATTCTCATACGCTTGGGTTCTCCATTCATCTAGTGAGCTAATATCAAATAGCCTCTTCTCACCGGCAAGTTTGAAATCATAGTTGAGTTCTTTAATAGCCCAAAATGCTTTGTGTTCTAGTTCTAGAGGCAAATGACCAGCTTTCCCATACACCATTTTATATATGGAGACATACCCATAGGATTTTTATAAGCTGTTCTATAGGCCCAAAGTGCATCATCTAATTTCTTAGACCAATTCTTACGAGACCTATTGACAGTTTTTTGTAATATCAATTTTATTTATCTATTGCTAAGTTCAACTTGACCACTAGGTTGAGGATTATAGGGTGATGCAATTATATGGTTAACATCATATTTAGCAAGCATCTTACGGAAGGCACCATGAATAAAGTGTGAACCACCATCAGTCATTAAATATCTAGGGACTCCAAACCTCGGGAAGATAACCTCTTTAAGCATTTTAATGGGGGTGTGGTGATCGGCACTACTAGTTGGAATAGATTCTACCCACTTAGTGACATAATCAACCGCAACCAAAATATGAGTGTACCCATTAGAGGAAGGAAAAGGGCCCATATAATCAAAACCCCAAATGTCAAATGGTTCGACAATAATAGAATAATTCATAGGCATTTCTTGACGCTTACCGATATTACCAATTCTTTGGCATTCATCACAAGACAAGACAAACTTACATGCATCCCTGAAGAGAGTAGGCCAATAAAAACCAGATTGCAATACCTTGTGAGCAGTTCTATCTCCCGCATGATGTCCTCCATAAGCTTCGGAATGACATTTCTGTAGGATTTGTTCCTGTTCATGCTCAGGTACACAACGTTTAATAATACCATCTACTCCTTGTTTATAAAGATGTGGGTCATCCCAAAAGTAATGTCTCAAGTCATAGAATTTTTTTCTTTTCTGTTGGTATGTAAAGCTAGGTGGTATATATTTAGTGACAATATAATTAGCATAGTCAGCATACCAAGGTGTGTTGTGTGAGACACTTATTGCAGCTAGCTGTTTGTCAGGGAAACTATCATCAATAGGTAGTGGGTCGTCAAGAATATTTTCTAACCTAGACAAGTTATCAGCTACGGGGTTCTCAGCTCCCTTCCTATCAATTATGTGTAAGTCAAATTTTTGAAGCAAGAGAACCCACCTAATGAGTCTAGGTTTAGCATCTTCCTTTTCCATAAGGTATTTTATAGCAGCATGATCGGTGTGAACAATAGCCTTGGAGTCAACAATATAGGATCTAAATTTATCACAAGCAAACACAACTGCTAAAAATTCTTTTACAGTTGTGGCATAGTTTCGTTGGGCACTGTCTAGAGTTTTACTGGCATAATGGATAACATTCAATTTTTTATCAACTCTTTGTCATAGGACAGCACCAACATCATAATCACTAGCATCACACATAATTTCAAAAGGCAAGTTCCAATCATGTTCTTGAACGATAGGTGCAGAGGTTAAGGCTTTCTTGAGTGTTTTAAAGGCTTCCACGCAATCATCATCAAAGACAAAAGGAATATCCTTTTGCAAAAGATTAGTAAGAGGCCTAGAAATTTTAGAGAAGTCTTTAATGAACCTCCTATAAAAACCAGCATGACCAAGGAAACTTCGAATACCTTTAATATCTTTAGGACATGGCATTTTCTCAATTGCATCAACTTTAGCTTTATCCACCTCAATACCTCGTTCAGATATTTTATGACCTAAGACAATGCCTTCATTAACCATAAAGTGGCACTTCTCCCAATTCAAGACAAGATTAGTTTGTTCACATCTCTGCAAAACTCGATCAAGGTTGCTTAAGCAGTCATCAAAAGAAGTTCCGTAAACGGAAAAATCATCCATGAAAACCTCAACAATCATTTCACAAAAGTCAGAGAATATAGCAGTCATACATCTTTGAAAGGTAGCAGGTGCATTACATAAACCAAAAGGCATACGTCTATAAGCATATGTTCCAAAAGGGCAAGTAAAGGTAGTTTTCCCTTGATCAGATTGTGACACAGGTATTTGAGAGAAACCAGAATATCCATCTAGGAAACAAAAGTGTGTGTGCTTGGATAGTCTCTAGCATTTTATCAATGAACGGTAGAGGGTAATGATCTTTCCTAGTAGCTTTATTTAATTTTCTAAAATCAATTACCATTCTATAGCCAGTGACAATTCTTTGTGGAATAAGTTCATTCTTATCGTTGGGAACAACGGTGATACCTCCTTTCTTAGGGA
This sequence comes from Elymus sibiricus, assembly GCA_039707655.1. Classification (NCBI taxonomy): domain Eukaryota; kingdom Viridiplantae; phylum Streptophyta; class Magnoliopsida; order Poales; family Poaceae; genus Elymus; species Elymus sibiricus. The sequence continues at coordinate 38,270,860 of CM077665.1, read as the reverse complement.
CACAATGAACGGGGCTTACCCGTCTACTATCAGCTATGGGATAGATTATACCTGCTTGCAGAAGCTTTAATATTTCAGTTCTTACCACTTCTTTCATCTTTGGATTCAATCACCGTTGGTGATCAACGACGGGTTTAGCATCAGGTTCCATATTTATCTTGTGCTGACATAGAGTGGGACTAATGCCCTTAAGATCATCAAGAGTATATCCAATAGCAGCTCGGTGCTTCCTTAGAACTTTCAATAATCTTTCTTCTTCATGTTCTGAAAGGTTAGCACTAATAATAACATGATATATCTTTTTCTCATCAAGATAAGCATACTTCAAAGTGTCAGGCAATTGTTTCAATTCAAACACAGGATCACCTTTAGGTGAAGGAGGGCCTCCAAGAGTTTCAATAGGCAAATTGTGCGTCAAGAGAGGTTGTTGTTCGAAGAAAATTTGATCTATTTCATTTCTTTCACGCAAGTGCATATCATTTTCATGGTCAAGCAAATATTGTTCTAACGGATCAGTAGGAGGCATAGCAATAGAAGCAAGACCAATTATTTCATCCTTACTAGGTAACGCTTTATCACGAGGTTGTGTACTAAACTTATAAAAATTAAACTCATGAGACACATTACCAAAGCTGACACCGACGGTTTGTTTTTCACAATCTATCTTAGCATTGACGGTGCTCTAGAAAGGTCTAACAAAGATAATGGGACAAAAGTCATCTTGTGGGGAACCAAGGACTAGAAAATCAGTAGGGTATTTTACTTTCCCACACAAGACTTCAACATCTCTAACAATCCCAAGTGGTGTGATAGTGTCTCTATTAGCAAGTTTAATAGTAACATCAATACCTTCCATTTCAGTAGGTGCTATTTCATCCATAATTTCTGGGTATAAGGTAAATGGGATAGCACTCACACTAGCACCTAAATCACATAAACCATGGTAGCAACGATCTCCTATTTTAACTGAGACAACAGGCAAGCCTTCTACGGGTCTATGTTTATCTTTTTCAGAAGGTTTGGCCATTCTAGCAGCTTCATCATGAAAGTAGATAACATGCCCATCAATATTTTCTACCAAGAGATCTTTAACCATAGAAACACTAGGTTCTACTTTAATTTTTTCAGGGGGTTTAGGTGCTCTTATATTACTCTTACGAACCACAGTTGATACCTTAGCATGTTCCTTTATCTTAACAGGGAAATGTGGCTTTTCAATATAAGCAGTAGGCACAACTGGATCAACATTGTAAAAGATGGTTTCTTCTTTAGCTATTACCGGTTCTTTAATTTCTTCTTTAATAGGGGGATGGTATTTAAATCATTTCTCCTTAGGGAGATCAACGTGAGTAGCAAATGTTCACAGAAAGAGGCTACTATCTCAGAGTCAAGTCCATATTTAGTGCTAAACTTGTGAAAAGTATCGGTATTCATAAAAGATTTAACACAATCAAATTCAAGCTTTATACCTGACTCATTACCTTCGTCGAGTTCCCAATCTTCAGAGTTGCCCTTAATTCTTTCTAAGAGATCCCACTTGAAATCAATAGTCTTCTTCATATAAGAACCAACACAAGAAGTATCGAGCATGGGTTGATCATTATGAGAAAGCCGAGCATAAAAATTCTACATGATAACTTCCCTCGGAATGTCATGATTGGGGCATGAATATAACATTGACTTAAGCCTACCCCAAGCTAGAGCGATACTTTCTCCTTCACGAGGCCAAAAATTATATATATAATTCCGATCACGATGAACTAGATGTATAGGATATTTTTTTTGATGGAATTCCAATTGCAAGCGATTCCAGTTCCACGATCCAAGATCATCGCATAGCCTATACCATGTCAATGCTTTTACCTCCAAAGATAAATGGAAAACCTTCTTCTTAAATTCATCTCCGGGTAAACCTGCAAGCTTAAATAATCCACATAATTCGTTCACATATAAAAGAAGCATATCAGGATGTTCAGTTCCATCTCCTGCATAAGGTTTCGCAAGCAGTTGTTCTAGCATACCCGAAGGAATTTCATAAGTAACATTTTCAGTAGGTGCTGTAGGTTGAGGGGCAACTAATTGTGGTTCCGGTTGAGGTGAAGATACCCCGAACAAACCCCTCAAAGGATTGTTCTCCATAGTAGCAAGTAGCGATAAATTTCAGCACGTAGTATAAGTTTTTCCTTACCGATTTCCACTTACCAAGAGCACTTCACTTCTCGGCAACGGCACCAGAAAAGAGTCTTGATGACCCACAAGTATAGGGGATCAACCTTAGTCCTTTCGATAAGTAAGAGTGTCGAACCCAACGAGAAGCAGAAGGAAATGACAAGCGGTTTTCAGCAAGGTAATTTCTACAAGCACTGAAATTGTAGGTAACAGATAGTTTGATAGCAAGATAATTGGTAACGAGCAAGTAACGATAATGGTAAACAAGGTGCAGCAAGATATCCCAATCCTTTTAAGGCGAAGGACAGGCCAGAACAATCACTGGTAATAGGCAAAGTGTTCTTGAGGGTACACGGGAATTTCGTCTAGTCACTTTTATCATGTTGTTTTGATTCGTGTTCGCTACTTTGATAATTTGATCTGTGGGTGGACCGGTGCTAAGGTGCTGCCCTTACTTGAACTAACAACCTACTTATGATTAACTCCCTCGCAAGCATCCGCAACTACGAGAAAAGTATTAAGACAAAGTCTAACCATAGCATTAAGCATGTGGATCCAAATCAGCCCCTTACGAAGTAGCGCATAAACTAGGGTTTAAGTTTCTGTCACTCTAGCAACCCATCAACTAATAACTAGTCCACAATGCACTCCCTAGGCCCATGAATGGTGAAGTGTCATGTAGTCGACGTTCACATGACATCACTAAGGGAATCACAACATACATATCATCAAAATATCGAACACATATCAAATTCACATGATTACTCGCAACATGACTTCTCCCGTGACCTCAAGAACAAAGGTAACTACTCACAAATAATAATCATGCTAAAGATCAGAGGAGTATTGAATAGAATAATGGATCTGAACATATAATCTTCCACCAAATAAACCATATAGCAATCAACTACACAAGGTAATCAACACTACTAGTCACCCAGAGGTACCAATCTGAGGTTCCGGTACAAAGATTGAACACAAGAGATGAACTAGGGTTTGGGAGGAGATGGTGCTGTTGAAGATGTTGATGAAGATTGGCCTCCCAAAGATGAGAGGGGTGTTCGTGATGACGATAGCTTCGATTCCCCCCTCCGGTAGGGAAGTTCCCCCGGCGGAATCGCTCCGCCGGAGGGAAAAAGTGCTCCTGCCCAAGTTCCGCCTCGAGGCGGCGGCGCTTCGTCCCAAAACTCCTCCTCTTATTTTTTCTAGGTTTTTTCGGAATTTATACCAGAAGATGGGCACCGGAGGTGGGCCTGGCGCGCCCTGGTGGGTTGTGCCCACCTGGGGGGCCTCCTCCAGTAGTTTTCAGCTCCAGTATTTTTTATTAAATGTAAAAATAATCTCCGTAAAATTTCAGCTTTATTGGAGTTGTGCAGAATAGGTATCTCTGACGTGCTTTTCTTGGGTCCAGAATTCCAGCTGCCGGTATTCTTCCTTTTTGTGTAAACCTTGCATATTATGAGAGAAAAGGCATTAGAATCACTCCCCAAAGCATTATTATTCAACAAAACAAAGTAAATAACTGTAGGAAATCATGATGCAAAATGGACGTATCAGTTGCTCCTCTGCACCTTCCTAACGGCATATCTCATCGAGCTCCTCCTCTCTCTGAAACATTGCAGTTTATTGGCATGCCCTGTGTGGTTCGCCGGCCCGCCCCGTGCAGTCCGGCGACCGCGGACGTGCGCCTTTGTGGCATTAGATGTCGTTCAGTGCTCGTGTAGCTGCAGTTCGTTGGCGCACTGCGACGACGGCAACAACACAGCGCCATTACAAATGGGAGCGACGGCGAGGGTGGGCTTCAGTTTCGCTTTTTTATTTTTTTAGATGGAATTTTTTCAGCGCACTGCAGTTTTTGGCACCTCGTGCGGTTCAAATAGGTGGACTTGCAGTTCACGGGGCATCGTGCGATGACGAAATAGATGTTTCCGCAGTTTTGTTTTGCTCTTCTTACGGTTCACTTTAAAAGTTTTTTGCAGGAGAAGATGAACAACAAAAGAAGAAGAAAAAAATCATGAGCACGATGCCGTTCAGTTGCTGCGCCGATGCAGTTTGCTGGGATTCGGTGCTTCGTTGTGCAGTAGAAATTTCTGTTTCAAAAAATGGTGGGTGCTATGGCTCGGTTCGGCTCGATCAGCGATGCAGTTTAGTTTGGTCGCATGTGCTGAATTTGGTCTGTATCGTGTGTACTGTTTGTGTCCAAAAAATGATGTGTCAATTAGCAAGGGCAGGTATGTTATAAGAAAATGGTAAGTCGAATGGAGTTTAGTGTAAAAACATATGTGGTTCGCTTGATAAAATGAGAAAAAGAAAACATCTCGAAAATAAGTGTCCGATCCACGGGTCATTTTCCTCGAGCAGAAAAAAATGTCATTAATTCACTAACCTGGAACAAGTAGACCAGATGCCCCTGAAAAAAGTTAGAAAAGAGATAAAAAGTCATACGAAATGTTGCGGTTTAACAAAAGAATTAAAGAACTCATGATGTTTGCTTGCCCGTAGGATGCAGTGCGGTTTTCCGTCGAAAGCAGTGCGGTTATCTGTCTGATGAAGTTTACCCGTCGATTTGGATGTCGCGAAAAACAGAGTGTCTGTATTTCGGTAATTTCAAAACTGCTCTTAAACCGTAAGGAATTAGAGGTAGTGTTCTACATGAAAAAGTTACGCCTCGTCGACATCTTTCCAACGCCGTATCACTTGCATTGTTTTGACGAGCGGTTTGAAAAAAATAATACGAAAATACGCTCACTGCCACTCGTAGGCAGCGGCATCGTTTTCAAAATTTCTTTAAAACCGTGAGAAATCTCAACAAATAACCAACATATGGAAGTTGCGCCTATTCCATAGCTTTCCAACGCCGTATCACACGCCTCGTTCCGACAAACGGTTGAAAAACTGCAGCGAAAACCTTACCGAAAAAATGGAAAATTTTGAAAAACAGAATTCTGCGTTTCGGTAAATTTGAAACTGCTCTTAAACCGTAAGGAATTAGCGAGTTTAATCTACATGAAAAAATTATGGCTCGACGATATCTTTCCAACGCCGTATCATTTGCTTCATTCCGACTAGCGGTTTAGAAAAAAACACGAAAATACGCTCGCTGCCATCGATCAGGCGTCCACCATTTCCGAAACTGCTCTTAAACCGCGAGGAATCTCGAAAAGTGTTCAACATGACGAAGTTGCAATTTTTCCGTAGTTATCCAACGGTATATTATACGCCTTGTTTCAACAAACGGTTTAAAAATTGGAGCGAAAACGGTGTCGAAAAAACTCGTGCAGTTTTTTGCGACGGGAAGTGCACTCGCATCAGTATTGCAGTGCTGTCGCTTCAACAATGGCGCGCACTTCCGTTGAGATTGCAGTTTGGAAGTGTTAGCAATGCCCAGGCACCTTGCCTAGAAACCGTTGGATTCCATCGAGATGTGTGCATGTTTAATTAGTATTAGCAATAATGGGTCAACCCATTAGCTCTTTATTAGGAAATAATTATTGCTAATCATTGCTTAACATGGACACTTAATGCGCAGATTAAACAAGGTATCTTATATCTTATATCTTATATTTACTAATTGGATGCACCATACGAGGCTTCACGTTAATTCTGGAGGTTACAAAATTTCAACCATACGATTAACTAATGATGTACAAATAACCGTTAGATTATGCTGCCTCTTCCACCCGTGTGAGAAAAGGACTCCTTTCAATCTGTCTCCTTCCGTGTATAATAAAAAACAACACCTCCTCTCCCTTAAAAAAACTCCTAATCTCATCCTCACGTCTAATCGCTTTGTGTCTCCTTCCGTAATAAAAAATATAGTAGAAACAGAGGCCGGACAAAATACATCTACTCCTTGCATCCTGTCTCTAATTTATTCACAGGGCGCCTGCACAAGATGGAGAAGTCGCCTCCCGTCCTCATTAATTAGTCTCCACACGCAAATCTTCATCGGCCTATCCATAAGCACCCAATTAATGAGGTGAAGTGCTTACTAGGTTCATGCCACGACATGATTGAGAATACTGGCAGACAGCGGTCCAACAGCTTCAATTTCTTCATTGATCTACCTGCACAGGCCGGTTGCGTCCAGATGCAGGCGAAGGTAATTTATCAATCAGGTTTTATATTACTTCACATGTGCTGATAAATTAGATTTCGGTAGTTCATATATAGCATCTATTTTCTGATGTCCAACATGTGGAGAATTGGGGTGCGATAACTACACGTATGTATCTATTTTTCTATGTCGTAGACTACAGATTTGCCATCAAAGAAGAGGGTTTGGTGCTTGGTGAGCCAAGGCATTGATAAGCACACTGTTGCCTGACAATGTGAAGTGCTCAGGAGGCCCATGCCAAGAGCGGATGCTGAATACTAGCCTGTGGCAGCTCCGTGAATTTCTTTGGTCTACATGTACGTTACGTGGCCATCGACTGGATGCATTTGCTCTATATGCAGGCAAAGGTAATTGTTTCAAGCAGGTTTGATCTATATCGTAGACGCTAACGAGCTGGAGGTTTGATTTTTTATCTTGGGTGTGCTTCAGATTTCTGTTGGGCAAATTCATCACTTAATTTACTGCCTTTTTCGTGAAGCACGTACATGGCTGGTGATGACAAATTAGTATATTTATAATTGGTTCATTGGCTGCAGCACGTGGGATTTTCTGCTACTTTGGCACAAGTTATATGATAACGACATGTATGTCTACTTATGCCATAATTAGGATAACAATCATATAGTACGAAAATCATCATGCTAAATTAGAAAATTAAGCCTTTCATGTATCATCTGTGAAAGATCTCATTGACACACATAATTATCCATGTCACGTCACTAGTAGAAAACAGACCTTTTGTCCAAAACATTAGTCCCGGTCTGGTTTTGAACCGGCACTAATGTGACCATTAGTCCCGGTTCGGGACGGGCATCATTAGTCCCGGTTCGTTCCGGACCTCTAGTCCCGGTTCGTAACACGAACCGGGACTAAAGGGGTGGTGGCAGGCTGGTGTCAGCCTGGGGCCCCACGATCACCTTTAGTCCCGGTTCGTGGCACGAACCGGGACTATAGGCTCACCTTTTGTCCCGATTTGTGTCACGAACCGGGACTAAAGATCCCCTATATGAACCCTTCGGCCAACCCGAGCACACTCCTCCCTGTTTTCCCCCTTCTTCCTCTCCTTTGTTCTTCCCCTTGCTTGAGCTCACCTCCATTTTTGCCAAAATTTGTCAAGATTTGGAGGCACCCCATCCATCCAAGTGTTCACAAAGGTTAGCAACTTTGTTCTTTCATCTCTCATTGCTAGATTAGCTCTTGCAATGCTCTATAAGTATAGTGATTTGTGGGTTTTAGTTTGGGAGTATTTATATGTGGTAGTTTATTTGATTTATATGCAATTTGAGCTCAAATTAACTTCTTACTTTGCATGTGTAGGTGTGGTTTACTTAGTGCCTTCCCGTCCCCGTCCTAACCACCGTCGATCGCCCGCACCGTCCCGTTGCCGGCACCACCTTGGTGAGCCTCTTGTTCTTATCCTTTTTATAAAAAAAAATCATGTTTGTAAGATTTAGATAGTTACTTGTATAGTTTTCTTACCCATATGGTTGTTTGTTATACATAGTGGCATGGTTTTGATATCCGTCCCCGTCGGTCCTCGTCCGGTTTATGATTCGGATGTGGTATATACTCTCTTTTATAACTATTTGTTGCATTTCGTGTTTATGACAATTATGCCCATCAAGTTGACATAGATATTTTTATCTAGGAGGTATGTGAACCAAAAATTGCAACCGACATAGATATTCTTGTCAAGAAGTTAAATTTAGTTGAAAAAGAAAACGAGTATTTGAAAGAAAAATTGAAAAAAGTTGAAGAAGAGAAGATGAAACTGGAGTTGTATGTTGCCGATGTCGTCGATGATCACAAGATCAAGATGGATGCAATGCGCTTGAAGATTAGAAAATTTAAAAAACATGCCATCGATAGCGAGGCTTGGTATCACTATGCTGTTGGATCAATTGTTACCTTAGTTGCGATCTTGATCGCATTTGTTGTTGCATTTAAATGCTTTAGCTAGAGAGTTTGTATGTTGTTTTATGAGAACAAGTGTGTATGAACTTTATGTATGAACTTGTATTAATTTGGTCTTTTCGGTGTTGTGTAATGAAGATGAGCCGGCAATGGATGTACGATGACCGATGCTCTCCCCATTTCATTAATGGCGTGCATACTTTTCTGGTTGCGGCTGAGGCAAACAAGCGGGCGGATGGTTTTATGTATTGTCCATGTGCTGGCTGTAAGAATGATCGAAATTACTCTAACTCAAGAACCATTCACGTCCACCTGTTTGAGTCCGGTTTCATGTCCGGCTATAACTGTTGGACCAAGCACGGAGAAAGAGGGGTCCTAATGGAAGAGAATGAAGAAGAAGAGGATGACGACAGCTATCCTGGCCATGGGTTCCATGAATACGATGGTACAACAATGGGGGAAGAAGCTGAGCCGGCAATGCAGGAAGGAGCTGAAGAAGAGGCATCAGATGAGCCCGCTGATGATCTTGGTCGGGCCATTGCCGATGCAAAGAGAAACTGCGCAAGTGAAAAGGAGAAGCTGAAGTTGCAGCGCATGTTAGAGGATCACAAGAAATTGTTGTACCCAAATTGCGAAGATGACAAGAAAAAGCTAGGTACCACACTGGAATTGCTGCAATGGAAGGCAGAGAATGGTGTATCTGACAAGGCATTTGAAAAGTTGCTGATAATGTTAAAGAAGAAGCTACCAAAGGACAACGAATTGCCCGACAGTACGTACGAAGCAAAGAAGGCTATCTGCCCTCTAGGATTAGAGGTGCAGAAGATACATGCATGCCCTAATGACTGCATCCTCTACCGCGGTGAGTACGAGGATTTGAATGCATGCCCGGTATGCTGTGCATTGCGCTATAAGATCGGCCACGATGACCCTGGTGATGTTGAGGGCGAGCGCCCCAGGAAGAAGATTCCTGCCAAGGTGATGTGGTATGCTCCTATAATACCACGGTTGAAACGTTTGTTCCAAAACAAAGAGCATGCCAAGTTGATGCGATGGCACAACGAAGACCGTAAGAAAGACGGGAAGTTGAGATTACCCGCTGACGGATTGCAGTGGAGAAAAATCGAGAGAAAGTGGAAGGACTTTGCAAAGGACGCAAGGAACGTATGGTTTGGTTTAAGTGCAAATGGCATTAATCCTTTTGGGGAGCAGAACAGCAATCATAGCACATGGCGTGTGACTCTATGTATCTATAACCTTCCTCCTTGGTTGTGCATGAAGCGGAAGTTCATTATGATGCCAGTGCTCATCCAAGGCCCCAAGCAACCCGGCAACGACATTGATGTGTACCTAAGGCCATTAGTTGAATAACTTTTATAGCTGTGGAATGGAAAAGGTGTACGTGCGTGGGATGAGAAAGAACAGGAGGAATTTGACCTACATGCGTTGCTGTTTGTAACCATCAATGATTGGCCTGCTCTCAGTAACCTTTCAGGACAGACAAACAAGGGATACCACGCATGCACGCACTGTTTAGATGATACCGACAGTATATATTTGGATAAATGTAAGAAGAATGTGTACCTAGGGCATCGTCGATTTCTTCAGAGCAGGCATCCCGTAAGAAAGAAAGGCAAGCATTTCAAAGGTGAGGCAGATCACCGGAAGAAGCCTCGCCACCGTACTGGTGATGATATACTTGATATGGTCAAGGATTGAAAAGTAATCTTTGGAAAGGGTCCTGGCGGACAATCTGTTCCCAATGACGCTGATGGACGCGCACCCATGTGGAAGAAGAAATCTATATTTTGGGACCTACCCTATTGGAAAGACCTAGAGGTCCGCTCTGCAATCGACGTGATGCACGTGACGAAGAATCTTTGCGTGAACCTGCTAGGCTTTTTGGGCGTGTATGGGAAGACAAAAGATATACCGGAGGCACGGGAGGACCAGCAACGTATGCACGGAGAAGACGGCATGGATCCAAAGCAGTTTCAGGGTCATGCCAGCTACGCTCTTACCAAAGAAGAGAAGGAAATCTTCTTCGAATGCCTGCTCAGTATGAAGGTCCCGTCTGGCTTCTCGTCGAATATAAAGGGAATAATAAATATGGCAGAGAAAAAGTTCCAGAACCTAAAGTCTCATGACTGCCACGTGATTATGACGCAACTGCTTCCGGTTGCATTGAGGGGGCTTCTACCGGAAAACGTTCGATTAGCCATTGTGAAGCTATGTGCATTCCTCAATGCAATCTCTCAGAAGGTAATCGATCCAGAAATACTACCAATGTTAGAGAATGATTTGGTGCAATGTCTTGTCAGTTTCGAGTTGGTGTTCCCACAATCCTTCTTCAATATCATGACGCACGTCCTAGTTCACCTAGTCGAGGAGATTGACATTCTGGGTCCTGTATTTCTACACAATATGTTCCCCTTTGAGAGGTTCATGGGAGTCTTAAAGAAAATGTTCATAATCGTGCTAGGCCAGAAGGAAGCATCTCCAAGGGCCATGAAACAGAGGAGGTCATTGAGTTTTGTGTTGACTTTATTCCTGACATTAAGCCGATTCGTGTTCCTGAATCGCGGCATGAGGGCAGACTGGGTGGAAAAGGCACGCTAGGAAAGAATTCAGTAATATGCCAGGACGGGCATTATTTGGCGCAAGCACACTACACAGTTCTACAAAGTTCCGCCTTGGTGGCTCCGTATATCGAGCAACACAAGAATATTCTACGCTCCAAACACCCGGAGCAGTCTGACGACTGGATTACACATGAACAAACGGTGACTTTCGCCGGTTGGTTGCAGACACGTCTCATGCATGATGACACTGTTGCAGATGACCTGTACTTGCTCTCCAAGTTACCATCTTCGACTATATTGACTTTCAAAGGGTACGAGATAAATGGGAATACATTTTACACGATCGCCCAAGATAAAAAGAGCGCCAACCAAAACAGTGGTGTCCGCTTTGATGCAGCAAACACCAATAGGCCAAAGGACACATATTATGGTTACATAGAGGAGATATGGGAACTTGACTATGGACTTGGTTTGAAGGTCCCTTTGTTTCGGTGCAAATGGGTCAATCTGACAGGAGGCGGGGTAAAGGAAGACCCGCAGTACGGAATGACAACAGTGGATCTCAACAATCTTGGGTACGCAGACGAACCATTCGTCCTAGCCAATGATGTGGCGCAGGTTTTCTATGTGAAGGACATGTCTACCAAGCCGAGAAAAAGAAAAGATAAGGAAGCGAATACATCATACGATGAGCCAAAGCGCCACATAGTTTTTTCAGGGAAAAGAAACATCGTGGGAGTGGAGGAGAAGACAGACATGTCAGAAGATTATGAAAAGTTTCATGAAATTGCTCCCTTCAGAGTGAATGTTGACCCGAGCATCAAGTTAAACGATGAAGATTGTCCATGGTTACGACGCAAAGGGACACACGCGAAGAAAATGTTTTATACCCAAAGATCCCACTCTAGGATGTGACCGGCTTCTCTAGTTAGTTTCCGGACTTATATATCTGGAAAGTCCCACTTCAGACAAACCGGAGGGAATCGTTGTAATAGTAGTGTACTTATGTGTTTTGGCATTTGAAACGCGTCGAAATATTATGTCCAGAGCCACGTCATCAATTTTCAACCCTTTCTGACTTCATTCGCTATTTTTCATGCATTTACAGATTTTTTTGAGCTAAATGACCCTGGAATTGAAAAGCACTAAAATGAACTCTGAAAAGGTAGAAAGTTGGCATGGTATCATCATTTCACCCACATAGCATGTGCTAAAAAGTTGAGAGGGTTACGGCAAAAACTGGATGCACTTCATGTACAAAATGGACAATATCTTTCGAAGTATCAGGGTTTCAGACGAAAACTCGTGTGTTACTAAGGCATTTCATTTTTTTAAACTTATTTCAACTCCAGACTTTTTGTGTCTTCAGTATGCACCATTCGAAGCCACGTCATCAATTTTCAACCCTTTCTGACTTCATTTGCTATTTTTCATGCATTTACTGATTTTTTTGAGCTAAATGACCCTGGAATTGAAAAGCACTACAAATGAACTCTGAAAAGGTTGAAAGTTGGCATGGTATCATCATTTCACCCACATAACATGTGCTAAAAAGTTGAGCGGGTTACGGAAAAAACTGGATGCACTTCGTGTACAAAATGGACAATCTCTTTCGAAGTATCAAGGTTTCAGACGAAAACTCATGTGTTACTAAGGCATTTCATTTTTTTAAACTTATTTCAACTCCAGACTTTTTGTGTGTTCAGTATGCACCATTTGAAGCCACGCCATCAATTTTCAACCCTTTCTGACTTCATTTGCTATTTTTCATACATTTACTGATTTTTTTGAGCTAAATGACCCTGAAATTGAAAAGCACTACAAATGAACTCTGAAAAGGTTGAAAGTTGGCATGGTATCATCATTTCACCGACATAACATGTGCTAAAAAGTTGAGAGGGTTACGGCAAAAACTGGATGCACTTCGTGTACAAAATGGACAATCTCTTTCGAAGTATCAGGGTTTCAGACGAAAACTCGTGTGTTACTAAGGCATTTCATTTTTTTTAAATTATTTCAACTCCAGACTTTTTGTGTGTTCAATATGCACCATTCGAAGCCACACCATCAATTTTCAACCCTTTCTGACTTCATTTGCTATTTTTCATGCATTTACTGATTTTTTTGAGCTAAATGACCCTGAAATTGAAAAGCACTACAAATGAACTCTGAAAAGGTTGAAAGTTGGTATGGTATCATCATTTCACCCACATAGCATGTGCTAAAAAGTTGAGAGGGTTACGGCAAAAACTGGATGCACTTCGTGTACAAAATGGACAATCTCTTTCGAAGTATAAGGGTTTCAGACGAAAACTCGTCTGTTACAAAGGCATTTCATTTTTTTAAATAACCTAAGAATTACCAAATTGAATATAATGACAAAACACGCTAATATTAAACAGCAAAAAAAAGAATCATTGCAAAATCTATTTTTAAAGTAAAGTTATTCACAAATTAGTGATGTACACAAATTTCCAATAATTCGAATTTAAACTATTCAAATTTAAAAACTACTGCCACTAACAGAAAGTTTATAATTTTTTTGACCTAACGCAAAAAGATTCACTCATTAACTCTAAATAAAGCAAAAGAAAATTCAGAAACAAAAGAAAATAAATAAAACGGAAATTAAAAAAACTGAAAAGTAAAACAAAAGCCCGCCTACTGGGCCCCAACCGCAGGCTCACAAGGCCTAGTAGGCCGAACAGGGCAGCACAGGTTCGATAGGCCCACACAGGCCTGCTTAGAGAGGAGCCTGATTGAGCAGCCGCAGCGGGGCTTATAAACCAGTGCGGCTGCCCTTCGCTGGGCGAGGTGGGACTAAACTTTCTGCACCGCGACTATGGCAGCACGAGACCTTTAGTTGCTGTTGGTGGCTGCAACCGTGACTAAAGGTGTAACCTTTAGTCACGGTTGGTGCCACCAACCGCGACTAAAGTTCTGCGCTTCCCGCTGCTTCGCCTGGCGAAAAATACCTTTAGTCGCGGTTGGTGGCTCCAACCGCGACTAAAGGTGGCCTTTAGTCGCGGTTGGAGCCACCAACCGCGACTAAAGGCTCTCATATATATAGCGCCACTTACGAAAAATCCCCCATCCTCTCCATTTTCTCGACGCCAAACACAGACGACGCCGCCAGGCTGCTGCGCGCCGCCGCCTGCCCCGATCGACGCCGTCACCGCCCCCGACGCCGGCCGACCGCGCCGCCCCTGACGCCGGCTGCCCGTGCCTCCTCGTCGACCCCTACTCCGGACGCGCCCTCCTCACCAATCCCCGACGGCGCTGCCCGCGCCCGCTCCTCGCTGCGCCGCCTGCCCCGACGCCGTCGCTGCCCCCGACTCGCCTCGCCTCGCCGTCGCCCCGCTGTGAGCTCAGTTCCTCCCTCTCCCCCCTCTCCCTTGCCCCCTGCTGCCATGGCCGCCCCTCCGGCCCCGAGCCCCCCCCACACACACATGCATGAACACACACACACACACACACACATTTTCTATTTAGATGTTTTAGTTTTTTTTCACTAGTATATATGTATGTATGAATGCATGTTAGATGGATATAATTAGTGTTTAATTAGTATAGATTTTTTTATATAATGTTGTTTTTCTGTTTTTTAATGGATGGATAGAAGTATGCTTAATTATTGTTTCTTTTTCTGTTTTTTAATTTTATATAATGTTGTATATCATAGTATAGAAAAAATTTGCATATAAAAAAGTTGCATAGGAAAAAGTTGACCATATATATATTTGTTAGAAGGACTATATATAAGTGGGAAAAGTTTCGGAATTTTTTGAGAAAGGAATATTATTAGGGTAGTTATAACCTAGGAATAGGACATTATAATTGAAAAGAAGATATTTTGCTCAAAATTTCCTAATAAAATGACATTGCATATATAGGAATTTTTTTTCATAAGAATTTCTTCTCGGTGTCAACGATGCCCGGCCCGCATCCTCATCGTCGACTCGTTCGCGACGACGTCCTGCTTCAGAGGGGCAACGTTCGGGACTGGGCTCCGCCAGGCTGGAACTGGGAGGTGCTACCTTCAGGGGCGCGCAGCTTGGTGAGGAACCCGGCCCCGGGTCCCGTCGTCGACCCGGAGCTTCTTTGGTGGCGTTCGCGTGGGCCACTTTCGGTGCGGATGCAGCCGGCCCCGCCGGAGGTTGTACGTCGCCGTGTCAGGGAGGAGGACCAGCACGTCCGTCGCTACATGGATGTGTTGGACGTCAGGTTCTCCAATACCTGGCAGGTTCTTCAGTGATCTCACCCGAGCTATGATCCTGTGATGGTTCCTTCTCTTTGGGTGTCCACCGCCCGCGCCTCAGGAACCGTGAGTGAACTAGATTCTTCGATAATATTCGATCTGTATTAGCTAGTAATGTTATATATATGATAATATTCGAGATGTATTCGAGATTATATTCGATAATATTCGAGACGATTTATTCGAGATTATATTCGATGATGCATATTATATGAATTATTCGAGATGCATATTATGTACTATGATTCAGTTTTTCCTTATTGATTGCATGCATTCTAATTTGAATACTAAATTGTTTTATCTTTCTTCTAGATTAGTTAAATAAAATCTATGGACAATACCGACAGAGAAGGAGAAGAGACTCTGTTCGACATCATACGCTCCCCGAGCCCAGAGCATGAACCTGAAGATGATGACGGCTCGCAATATCTGAACAATTCCGGTGATGGTTGTATGATATTTGATGAAGACGAACGAATAGATGAAGGCGACGACAACGATGTTGACGAAGAAAATGTTCTTCAAATAACAAAGACCGGCGAGGTATATTTATTATATAAGCCATCCGGTGATCATTACATGTCTTAATTGATTTGTATGTATTAACGAATCGATCTTTCTTCTTTTAGGCCTCCAGATCAAGCAAATCTTCTACAAGCGACAGGGTAGTTCGAGGCCCGGCCAGAAAGTTGGAGCCTGGCGTAAAGTTCAACATCGATTCCATCAAAACATCAAATGACGAACCGCTTGAACCTAGGAAAAATGCGACCAAGTTCAAGAATCAATGCGGAGTTATTGTCAGGGACCAAATCCCGATCTCCGTTCAAGAATGGAGAAAGCCAGCAAAGGGAGATCGAGCAGGAGTTACTTTTGTCGACGAAAGGGCAAAAGATGTGCTTTGGGATTCGCTCATGCGACATTTCACCCTACGAGATAATTTGACAGATGCAGATCTGAAGAAAGTCAGAAACTATGCTCTTAAAAAGATGGCGATCGCATTCAACACCTTCAAGAAAAATGCATGGACTAAGTACGTCAAATCAAAAAAGAAGACTCCAGAATTCAAGAGAGCACTGGTGAAGGCAAAAGATCACTGGGACGCTTTCGTGAAGTTCAAGGAATCGGAAGAAGCTAAGGAACGGTCGAGAAAAAACAATATTAATGCTGCGAAAAAGAAGTGGCACCATACTCTGGGGCCAGGTGGCCCTGCCTAAGTGGGATCAATCTGAGCAAGAGATGATTAGTGCAGGGGTCACTCCAGTTACATTGACATGGCCCTCCAGGTGCAGGACATGGGTTAATGCTTATGGGGGGAAGTTGGACCCAGAGACAGGGCTGGTTATGGTGAAGGCAAGTCTTAAAGAAGCGACAGACGAAATACTTATTGCAATAGAAGAAGCTCGAACGGGGGTGTTCACGCCAAACAGAGAGAACGACGAGCTTACGCGTGCCCTGAAGAATCCTGAACACCCAGGAAGAACACGAGGCAAATGCGTTGTTCCGTGGTTTGAGGGGTTTGCGGATTGGAACGACGACTACAGAAGCCGTGCGAGAAAGAAGAAGCAGGAGGAGCAGAAGAAGAAGGAGGAAGCACTCCGCCTTGAAGGCCTAGAATCAAAGCACCTGGAGTTGGAACGCGCTTTCAGGCGGTAGCAGGAGCAGATCGACTCACTCAGCCAGGAAAGGGCGTCTCAGTGGCAGCATGAGCAGATCGATCCAGCATTGGATAGCACCGTCCCATCTATGCCGAGAAGCAGCGTGGGTTCCGCCCCGGCCGATATCGATGATGCACTTCTAGATAGCTACCCTGTGGATGATATCAAAGACATGACTAACTGTGAGCTACACATGAAAGTGAAGAACTTATCCATGAAGGTGGCGGACGGTTATGCTTTAGCAAATCCCCCTGAAGCAACCTTCCATTGCAATCCCATTCCAGCTGGCTATGCTCTTGTCGGGGTTGATGAAGTGATGTCAGGATATCACGAGTTACAACTTGACATTCTTGGAGGTGACGTGGAGAGAACACTCGGAGAGGCCATACATCGTATCATTCTATGGAAAAAGGATTGCATCGTCTTTCCAAGGCCACCGACTCCTCCTCCTCCAAGTCCGCAGCCGTGTCAGTCGACTTCTCCTCCTCCAAGTCCGGCACCGCGTCAGCCGACTCCTCCTCCAAGTCCGGCACGGCGTCAGCCAACTCCTCCTCCTCCAAGTCTGGCACCGCGTCAGCCGACTCCTCCTCCAAGTCCGGCACGACGTCAGCCGACTCCTCCTCCTCCAAGTCCGGCACCGCGTCTGCCGTCTCGGCCGACTCAGCGTGCTCCGTCGCCTAAGCAACAGCGGAAGAGAGAGGCCGCAGCTACGACGGCTAGCAGTACAACAGGCAAGAAATTCAAATATGGTCCAAACCTCAAGCCTCTTCCGAAGTTGTCTTACCACCTGACTGAGGAGGAACTCAACACCGTAGTGAATGCCCAATTGAAGGCCCATTTTGGACCGAAACCGCCCCCGCCGCCAAAGGAGAAAGTACCTGAGCATGTCTCACAACACTTTATTGATATGTATCGACCGGCTGACAATCAGAAGGACTCCGACTATGTGCGGTCTATCAAGAAGTCATATTTTGCAAGGACAAAAGGAGTCGAGCTCGAGCTCGAGCCAAGAGTTGGCAAAAAAAGCGGGAAAACTGTACCCTAGCTTGGAAAATAGGTAGTGCAATCAATTCCCCCGCTCATTGTACAAACACCTGTGAGTACCGCCGATCGGCTGGTAATAACCGATGATCATAAAAGGCAGGCTAAAGAGGCCGGTGTCACTGTTGAACAACTCCTAGGCCTTGAGGAAATCCCCGGGATTACAGAGGAGGAAGTAAAATACCAATATGTCCGCGGCAAACCTCTGGTCAAGCCTGACGATGTCAAGCTTCTACCAACGAGATTGTACAATTTGCATACGTGGTACATGCAAGAAACAGCAAATACCAATCAAGAGTCCCTCATGGTGAAAGTCAAGAAAAAGCATTACTTCCATAAAAAAGATTTTTGGATTCATTATTTAGAGTTGTTTCATTTATTCAATCAAGACGCACTCGATAAATCTATCGTCAGTTGCTATTGTCTGTAAGTGATTTATTTCTGTAATTTAAGTCTCTAGCTAGCTAGCTGTGCTCTCGTTCATTACCTGTAATTATCCTCACTATATTCTTTTCTGTGGTATTATGCAGAATGAAGATGTATGAAATGAAAAAAGCTGGACGCTATGGCATTGGGTTCATTGACCCAAATACGGTTAATCAAACGATATGGGAAACTGAATATTCGAGAAAAGACACAGAGAGATTCCTGCTAGAGTTTTTGAAGCAACTAAACACCCAACCAGAAATACTACTTCCTTACAACTTCGGGTGAGTGTTGCTATATCTTGTACTACAAATTCTATTTTTTGCTTACTAGATGTTAATAAGTGTAGTTGATGAGTTATGCACATGCCCGCTTAATTATACAAAACGTGTGCGCATGCAGTTACCACTGGATCTTGTTAATCATTGAAGTTGACAAGGGAAAAGTTGAAGTACTAGACTCACTATATAAGAATCCATCCGAATACGCAACCGTGAGGGGGATGGTCGATAGGTAATTTCAATCATTGTCGCACTATGTCGGCCTCTTTACTTCATTTCCTGATATCAACTAGTTAATCACTCCTTTATTCATTTTCTTTTCCGGCGGGCAGGGCTTGGGCCAAGTTCGTCAAACTGGTCCCAGGCGACTGGGAACAAAAGCTGACATGGGTGCGACCCAAGGTAATTAAGTAGTACTAGCTAGCTACGTCCGTGCATCTCTTTAATTATAGTTTCAATACCATTATCATGCTTGATTAATTATTACCTGATTGAATTTTATTCTCGTAAAGTGCATGAGGCAGGAGCAGGGGAATAGTTTATGCGCATACTACGTTTACGAGAACATTCGCATGATCACGTCTGAAAGGAGCAGAAACGAAAGAAATCTTTGGGTACGTTTGCCAGAACACTATCCATAATTTTTTTTATCATGATCTAGCTAATATATATACACACAACTAATATATTCATCTTGATCTCCTTATAGTTGACGGAGATGCGGGGCCAGCTCCTACCAACGGCTCTCGTACGAGCAATTCAAGAGGAAATAGCTGGATTTCTGCTCGACCAGGTCATAGATCCCAAAGGAGAATACCATTACAAGATCAAGCAGTAATGCCTGCATATGTAATGATCCGCAAATTGTAGGAGAAATTGTATATACCAAATTGTATATATATATGTATGTGAATGATCGTCGTACGGGAAATTCGATGATATATATATATATATATATATATATATATATATATATATATATATATATATATATGCTCGGTTCTACAAGAAATTCTATTTATATATATATGCACAACGTGTACAGTATGTAGTAGCGTAATATATGCTTGAAATGAAAAATAATTAAATGGAAAACACAAAATTAAAAGGAAAAATAAACCATAATTAATTCATAAACCCCTAAAGGATTAAAAGGAAAAATAAACCAAAATTAAAAGAATTAAATACTTTTAGTCCCGGTTGGTGTTACCAACCGGGACTAAAGGTCACCCAGCCCATGGCGCCGGCAGGTGCCACGTGGTGGGCCTTTAGTGCCGGGCCGTGTTAAGCCGGGACTAAAGGGGGGGGGGGGGCTTTAGTCCCCACCCTTTAGTGCCGGTTGGAGAACCGGCACTAAAGGCCCTTACAAACCAGCACAAAAGGTCTGTTTTCTACTAGTGTGTACTGATATGCATATGTGCGTTTCCAACGCAAAATCATTTGAATTCCCCACTTTTCCACAATAGATTTTTTTGATTTTATTATTAATAAAAATTAAAAATCATGTCATCTGTCTGACAATTCTTTTTTCCAAAGGACAATTTATTTTCATGTAATATAAATGGGTTCAATATTGCATCTTTTCTTTTGGACTAACAATATTGAATCTTGCCATACAGAATTAATGAAGTGCATGGATTCACAATTTATCACCAAGGGAAAATGAGTGCCCACATGTACACCTGATATAACAATTTGCATGAATATTTTAGGTAAATGTGATCTTAAAACCGACATGATCTTAAATATAACAGTAAACATGTGCTCGACATTTTTAGATAATAACACAAAACTCCATCATAATTTGTGGGGGCAAAGGAGAACAAATGATGCATCCACCAAATTTTCCATTTGCAAAACAATAGCCACCAATACACATGCAACCTTCATAAATATGGAACATTTGTTACATTTATGATAAACCCAAAGTTCATGAGGTGTTACACAACAAGAATATCACATACATAGTTGTACCACAATTGATGGTTTGGAAAAGGGTATGCATGCAAACCGTAAAATTACAAATGGGTGGAGCCGTTTAAATTTATCCTCTTTACCTATAGAAAATTAGAAAATATAAATTATTACACTAATCAAAATAGTGTCGCAAATGTCCCTATGTTTAAATACGGACACTAGCCCGTGCAGGTGCACGGGTTTGATGACTAGTAGAATAAACCAGCAATTAATGGTCCGACCATGCTTGCTCCATGATATGTGCCCAACTTTATTTCTTACAAGTGCACTTCTTTCTTTTTTATATAAAATAGGAAGTTATATACATAATTAAATACTTATGTATATCATCATCTTGGGTATAAAAGGTATGGTTACCTTTTGTCCCCATGGGAAAATACTCATGTACGGATATGGTTACATAGCAGAGTATATATGTAGCCATATTTTATGTAGCCGGGTATATACGTATCCGCGTATGTACATTATTTTATTAGTAGCTATCGGATATCAGTATTAGATAGTTAGAAAATAAATTATTGGGTATATACCTAACCACATATGTACATAATGTCATCAGTACGTATTCAATACCTACATTAGATATTACATATATGTTAGCAGGTATTATATACGTGTCTTAGATATTTAGGAAACAAAAATACGCGCATTAGATAACCATAGGAGTTCAAATAAAAATCAAACTTTAATACTATTTATTGTATGACAAGTCTATCATGCCCAATAGTTAGGAAACAAAAATAAATCGTAAGTATGGAAAGTCTTGCATGAAGAATAGTTAGGAAACTAATCAAATATACCACGGTTTCCAAAACAGTCAAGGTGCCCAGGCACCTATGTGTCCCATATAATTTACCTATATATAACGACCGTTTGGGGCACCTAGATGCCCAGACTCCTTACCTAGATGCCGTTGGATCATACTTGATCTCGTAGTTAAGATGGGTATAGATTTTGCATGCATACATGCATTATTACTTTCCTATTTATTTGTATGGTGTTACTACTATGGAAAGTAATAAAGTTTGCCTAATTGATACGTGTCATTATTTGTCCCTTCATGATAGGAAATTGCAATTAATTATTGCCATGTATGACAGGTGCATAATAATTAATTAGAAAAATACCACACAACATTTTTTGCACATATACCAACACATACATATTTTCATTGGGTATAACACCAGCACGTATGTATTTTCATTGGGTATAACACCAACACACACATATTTTCATTAGGTATAATACCCATTAACTGGTATCACGGTCTAAAAATGTACACGTGGATATCTCGCGTACATGTACAGCTTATAAAATGTGTGACATTGATGGGTATATACAAAAAAAAATCACATCAAGGTATGTATATTTATGTTTATATTTTTGTTGGGTATAACATCAACACATATATATTCATTTGTATATTCGCATCGAGGTATGTACATTCATGTGTATATTTATGTGTATGTTCACATCAAGGTATGTATATTTGTGAGTATATTTTCATTGGGTATAACATCGACACATACTTATTAAAATGTATGATATTTTTGTGTATAATTTCATTGGATAAAACATTAAAGCATACAAATCTGCGTTAGGTATAATACTCACTAGACGGTATCACGTTCTAATAACATCGTACCTAAGTATAAGTTTTTAGACTATTTTTGTTATGGAAAACAATCATTAACTATTTAGAATACTAGTACATGCAAACAAAACATGGAAAGTTATTATTTATATGAATATGACTTGCCATAACGGGCCTAGGTGCCCCATATATATATATATATATATATATATATATATATATATATATATATATATATAGGATGTTTAAATGTGTGTCTTACTTAAGGAACCACGATTTTACAAAGTTGATTGCTTAGATCATTAATTTGAGAGCAAATCATCTCGGGGATGGGATAGAATCCATTAGAATGGATAATGCTATGGAATTTAGTTCGTGAGCATTTGATGATTACTGCCTAGATTGAGGTATAGTTGTGGAGCATATTGGTACTTTATATATACACTAGTAGAAAACAGGGCATCAGTCCCGGTTCCAGAGGGCCTTTAGTCCCGGTTCTGGAACCGGAACTAAACAATCGGGACAAAAGGCCCCAACTTTTAGTCCCAGTTGGGTTACGAACCGACACTAAAGGAGCTCCACGTGGCCGCTGTGGGCGCCCAGGCAGGAGGACCTCTAGTCCCGGTTGGTAACACCAACCGGGACTAGAAGGCAGCCACGCGTCAGCACCTGCCAGGCGCTGGTTTTTTTTTTGAAAGGAGGGGTTTAGGGGTTTTGGAGGGTTTAGGGGCTTCACATTGTGTTTCCCCTTTCCTTTTTGTGTTTACCATTCAATTCTTTTACATTTAGGGTTTTCATTTTCATTTTATGCTTTTCATTCAACTCGACGCTACCTACTACATATAGCAATGAAGGAACCATTACACAACATCGTCATGATCAATATATAGAGAGAAGTGACCTCTCTTTCTCCATGCTTGGTCGAACAACAATTTTTTGTCTATCTATTCGACGCTACTACATATAGTACACGTTCATGCATATATACAATATAACATCTCTTACGATCCCTAATATCTAATTACCAAAATCGCATTGGAAATCCCGATGGTATTCTCCGTCTGTAGGTATGACATGCTCAACAAAGAATCCCGCCAATTCGTCTTGCATTGCTCGTATGCGATCAGTTGGTAGGAGTTCGTCCGGCTTCCGCCGGATCTAATTTAAAGAAGGGGGTCAATATATATATATATATATATATGTATATATATATATATATGTATATATATATATATATATGTATATATATATATATATATATGTATATATATATATATATATGTATATATATATATATATATATATATATATATATATATATATATATATATATGAATGAAACTCAACACAATTGATGGTTATATATACATGAATGAAACTCAACACAATTGATGGTAATAAAATAAAAATGTGAATATTATTTACGTACTTCAAATTTTTCTGAAGATGTGCCCCGCTTAGAGGTCGAGTGGCGAATGAACTCGCAAACGTAATATCCACATAAATTATTCCCGGGTGCCTGCCACAAGCACTTTACGAGAATAAAGTTCAATCAAGCATGATAATGGTATTGAAACCGGAATCAATGAGAGATGCGCGGAACTAGCTAGTAGTACTTACTTTGGGGTGTGAAAATCTTAGCTCCTTTTTCCATTCACCCCTAACCTGGTTGGGGAACTTTTTCCAAACCCTGCCCGTCAAAGAAAATGATTACTTGATATCAGGAAATGGACGAAAATTTCCGATATGGTGCGGTAATGATTGAACTTACTTCTGGAGCATTTGACTCATGTCCGCCCACTCCATAGGCTCTTTACGTCTCGAGTCCATGAAAATTACTCGTCTCTCGTCAAGCTGAATGGCTAGCAGAATAAAGTGGAACCTGCGCACGCATAACTCATCAATTACACTTAACCTCGAGTAAGCGAAACAGAATGTGCACAAGACAGTAACACTCACTGGAAGTTGTAAGGAAATAGTATTTCCCTTCTATTTTGTTGTCCAAGTAATGCCTTTAGCAAGTTTTTCTCTGTATCATCGGGGCTTTTTTATACCATATATTCATTTACGGTATTTGGGTTAATGAACCCAAAGTCATAGATTTGTCGTTTTTTGCATTCGAGGATCTTCAATCTGCATAGTATAGTGTGAGGATAATTATACATGCAATGAACAAGCTGAGCTAGAGACTTAATTACAGAAAAAATACTTACAGACAATAGCAACCGACTATAGTTTTGTCGAGGGCGTCTTGATTGTATAACTGAAAAAATTCTTCAAATTCAATGTACAACGCCTGGACTCCATTGAAGTAGTGCTCATCTTTAATTCCTACAAAGATACTGTCGGTCCCGTCCTTGCAGGCTTTCACATACCATTCATGCAATTTTCCCATCATCGTTGGTAGAAGCAGGAGCTGCTCACGTCTGACGAGAGGCTTCCCGTGCTCGTATCTTAAGGCTGCTACTACCTCAGCCTTTTCGAAATGTACCACATCACCTAAGTAATCACCAAGAGTGTAACCAGGATGAGCGGCGGCTACCCCCGCTGGATCATTAGCAATATTGGCAAACACCTTGAGCGGGGGGCACGATTGTTTTTCCTGTTCGCCGAGCTGGGGAATTGTTTTCCCACTTCTTGCAGCACTGCTACTTCCCGACCGGGTCACTTCATTAAATGTCTTTACAATACAGCGGTCATAGTGTGATAGCGGCTGAGGCGATGGTTGTCACTTAAGGGCATCCAGACAGCGCTTCGCTTTTACCAGATCTATTTTCTCCTTTGGATCTGGATGTTTCGGTGCAAGCTGGTGTTTCACATCGGCAGCCACGATCTTGTTGGTTTCCTCCTCAATAATGTCATATGGTAACTTGGCAGGAGCCTTCTTGACGCTTGGACCTACTCTGGATTTCTTTGTAGTTGTACTGCTAGCTGTCAGAGCGGCGGCGGTTCTCTTCCGCCGTTCCTGACGCGACGGAGGAGGCAGAGTCCACCGACGCGGCGGAGACATCTGAGGCGGCAGAGGATTCTGCTGAGGGGCCTCCTCCAGCGGAGTCCGCTGACGCGGCGGAAACAACTGAGGCAGCGGAGATAGAGCTGGACTGTGAGGAGTCTGCTGAGGGGCCTCCTTCGGCTGAGTTTGCTGACGCGGCGTCCATTGTGGAAGCACGATGTTTTCCTTTCTCCATAGAATGGTAGTCTTTACGGCATTTACCAGACGAGTCTCCCCTTCACCTGTAGGGTACTCAAGGTCCAGCCCCTCGAATCCGTTGGTAACTTCATCCACCCCGACAACAGCAAAGCCATCTGGAATCGGATTGCAATGGAAAGTTCCATCAGGTCTAGGAAGTAAGACATAGCTGACTGCCACCTTCAAGGTTAGGTTCATGCATTTAACCATTAGCTCACAATGTTCCCTCTCCGTGATATCATCCACGGGGTAGCGAGGAGTCGTGATATCAGACCGAACGAGCTCCGTGGAAGCCACACTGCTTTTCCGCTGAGATGGTGGGGTAGCTTCGTGGGCAGTATCGAATGAAGGATCTTCGTGCTGCTGAGATGGTGGGCCGATAGCTCGCGGACTAGTAAGTGTCTCTAGTTTCTTCTCCTGCAACGCTAATCTTTCTTCTAGCTTCTGCAGCCAGCCTGCTTCCTCTTTCTTCTTTCTCCGTTGGCTTCTATAACCAGTGTTGTCGGGAAACCAATGCACCCGCAGAACGGAGCCTGATGTGCCTCGTGTTCATCCAGGGTGTTCAGGATTCCCAAGGGCGCGTGACACCTCGTCCTTCTCTCTGTCGGGATGAAACCTCCCTTCCTGCACGACCTTGATTTCTTCCCGAATATGTTCCAGGGGTGTTTGAAGTTGAGCTTTCGTGTAAACACACTTCCCTGTTTCTGGGTGCAAAGTTTCCCCATCCCCGACAAACCAAGTCCTTGCCCGTTCAGGTCAGTTCCATGTCTCTGGTTCGATATCTTTAGCAAGCAGGTCGTTCTCAGCTTTGTCCCACGTAAGCCGGGCCACCTTGTAGCCACCTGACCCCGTAACATGGTGATACTTCTTCTTTGCAGCATTTAGCTTATTTATCTTCGACCTTTTCTTAGCTTTCTCCGATTTCTTGTACGCCCCAAATGCGGGCCAGTGATATTTTATCTTCGCATATTGAGCAGCAGCGAAATCTGGAGTCTTGTCGTTCTCGACAAACTGTGCGTTCAAAATTTTCTTCCAGTTCTTGAATTGTTCTGCCAACTTCTTAAGAGCCCACACCTTGACTTTTTGTTGTATGACTGGGTTATTTGGATCCTCCTCTGGCGGTAGGCTGAAATTTGTCATGAGCGAGTTCCAAAGCTCATCTTTGCATCTATCGTCGACATAAGAATCTCCATTTTCCTTCATCTTATTCCATTCTTGGATGCTGATCAGGACGCTGTCCCTAACAACAACTCCTCACTGATATATAAATCGTTCCTGGGTCCGCTTGGGAAGAGTCGATTTGCCATCTGGTCCGACTTCTTCGATCGTGAACCTTTCATTCTCGTCCAACCTTTTCTTCGTGCCTCGTCTCCTTATAGAAGATTGGCTCGATCCGGAGGGCTAAAAGAAGAAAGAAGCATTAATATATGTACATACAAAACAAATGCATCTAGTTAGCAGAGGCTTAATTAATATATATACCTCGCCGGACTTTGCAACAGTTAAGGCTCCAACACCGCCGGAGCCGTCATCTTGTCCCTCCATTCGATCACCGGAGCCGTCATCCTCTCTTCTCTCACCATCAAAGTCGTTGAGATACGACAAGGTGATATCATCACCTCCGTCGCGGATCATATCCCCCAAAATCTCTTCTTGTTCTATGTCTCTGTCATGTGGATCCATAGTTTCTGCAAATATTACAACATGGCAATATACAACCATGAGAGATAAGCTATTTTTCAGACTTAATGAAATCTGGGAATGCAAAACAGTAACATTATGATGACAACTTGAGAGCAAGATTGGGGCCTCCTCCGGCGATCGTCGAGTCCTCCTCCCCCCTCATGTCAAAGTTATACTGAAGTTATCGGGGTTATGTTTTAACGACCCCCCCTCATGTTGAAGTTATACTTTGCACACAGCGCGCATCTCTCATGCCTGTCCGACATGCAAATCATGTTTTCATATGCCTCAAAATCAAATAGAAATCTCCTCTCACAACTCTCCGCGGTGCCCAACAATCTGAAATCATTCACTAATATTAATGTTGGACTCGACTAAATATGCACTCCAAACTGCAATCAACTATATAAGACCGCGGTGATCAAATACATACATGTTACAAAAATTTCCATGTTCACAAAAATATACAAGCACGAGGGAAATTGAACGACGGCGGCTCACAAAGCAGGGGCGGCGTTTCACCGAAGTTACACCAAAGTTATCGGGGTTATGTTTATACAACAAATGGACACCTGTTGTCGAACAACGGAGTGACGATCAGGGACCAACAGCTCCAACGTCGACGATCACTCCACGGAGATGCAACACCACAAATCCTGTAATTCCACCAAGTGAAAAAAAATTAGGTCACCACAATTTTGTTCTTCAATTTGTTTTAGCAAGATCATCATGATGAAGTAACCACTCATCATACTCTAAAATAATTGGAGGCTTCAAATTCAATAAGTTCGTTTCATAATTGATCACCTGAAGGTATTAGTTATCAGTGAAGACACCCGCTAAGTGAAGGCCCATAATTCAGACAAACTATACTATAGCCGCTATCCATAGTCGGTACATATAGACGATATCTATATAGACGATATCTACATATATAGGGGCATCACAATCATGTGCTTTGATGAATTCTCTGTGGGTGCCATCTCCACCATGGAATGTGGCCATTATTTCTGCAATGACTGTGAGTTTCCCCCCTTCACAGTGTGGATCTTGTTATCTTCACAGCTTAACCTATTAAGAACTCTTTTGCTAGCATTCTGCAATTTATTAAGTTTCATGTTGTGCATAATCAATCCTAAAAATGTACAAAAAAGAGTTGTGTGTAACCGTCCAGGTGCACATTTTATAAATCCTACATAGTTCCACACAAATTTCTAAGATAGGATAAACTGTATTTTGCAACCCCTCATCCATTTGAAAGTGCACATTACACCTAATACCAGACATACCTAACCTCATCAAGTATCAAAACAGGGTAGAATACCTCCCGGGCAATTCCTAAGAAAATTGAAATACACGATATCTATTGAGACACTATATAGTTTGTCCATATAGATGATATCTATATCATCAAAATCTACATAGAGAATTCATCAAAGCATAGACATAATGTAAACCTCAGCAGGGTGATGCCCCTCTCTCGGAACTTGATGGTGGCGACAGTGGACCCTGGCAGCGGTATTACGACGGTGACCTAGAGTTGTTTCCTCGACGGCGGCGCCACAAAGAAGATCTGCGACGGCGGCGCGCGAATGGTTTCCTTGCTGCCACCAAGAAGATCTATGACGGCGGCGCATGAGGACGTCGGAGACGCGCGCGGACGTCGAGGGCGCAGATGTCAAGGGCACGGAGGGCGCGGGCGCTGCGGGTCGCCGGCGAAAATGGGCAGCCTGATGGCGTCTCGATGGAGAGGGCGCCGGCGGCTCTGCTCCTCTGTTTCTTGGCGAAAATGGTGGTCGATTGGGAAGGGGAGAAGGCAGCAGTCATATATGCCAGGGACCTTTAGTCCCGGTTGGTGGCTCCAACCGGGACTAAATACCCTTTAGTCCCGGTTGGTGGCTCCAACCGGGGCTAAAGGTTGGTTTTGCGCGCGAACTTTCGCCCACAGCCGAAAAGCCTTTAGTCCCGGTTAGAGCCACCAACCGGGACTAAAGGATATTTAGTCCCGGTTGGTGGCTCCAACTGGGACTAAAGGGTTGGGTGCGCGCGCGAAGCTGACGCGGGTGGGAGTTTAGTCCCACCTCGCTAGTTAAGGAGCACAACGACCAGCTTATACGCCCCTCTCTGAGGGAGGCAGCACGAGCCTCTCTCAAACCGAACACGTGCCTACTATGTTGCTATTACTCTGGCCTTGTTGGGCCCACTAGCAGATGCTCTACGGGCCTGCATCCTGGCCTGCTGGGCTTCTAGTCGTATGCAGGCCGTGCAGCACTGCCCAGTAGGCGGGCATTTTTTTATTTCTTTCCTTTTTTTGATATGCACATTTTTTCTGTTTTCATTTTGGATTTTGAAAAGAGTTTGAATATGAATAACTTCTGCACACTTTTATATAGTTTCCTGTTATTGTTTGCTTGATTTGGACAGCTACAACTGAAAATTTTAGTTGCATAAATTTTATATAGTTCTAAGTTAATATTATTTTGATCATAACTAGAGTTTTATAAAAGCTTTTTAGTTGATTCTTTTTGCTATTGAAGAATATTATAGTTTTGATTTAGTTGATCATAACTAAAATTGTAGCATGTCACAAATATCATATTTGATGATCTTGCCAAGTCTCATGGCTTGGAGAACAAGATAACATCATCAAATTCCCTCGAAACCATCTCTGTCCATTTTCTAATCTGAGCAACTTAACATTGCTAAACATGTCCAAATGAGCTCAAACTTGGTACACCTGCTAAAATGGTCTAAATATTTGCATTGATTAACTCCTCTGTATAATTAAAATACTAAAAGGATAGGAATAATTGAATTTTCATAACTTAATAAATAATTATTTCTAAAATCATGTTTCAAATGCCAAAGTGCCCTAGCTAGCTCTTACAAAGATTCCCTCCAGTTTGTCCGAAGTGGCACTTTCCGGCTATAAGTCCGGAAACTCACACTAGAGAGAAAGTGATGGCGGTGAAGCCGGTCACATCCCAGAGTGGGATCTTTTGGGGTATAAAACTATTTCGACGCGTGTGTCCCTTGCTTATTTCGCCGTAACCATGGATAATCTTCATCATTTAACATGATGCTTGGGCCAGTCTTCACTCTGAAGGGAGGAATTTCATGAAACTTTTCATAATCTTCTGACATGTCTGTCTTGTCCTCCACTCCCACAATGTTTCTTTTCCCTGAAAGAATTATGTGGCGCTTTGGGTCATCGTATGATGTATTCGCTTCCTTATATTTTCTTTTTTTGGTTTGGTAGACATGTCCTTCACATAGAAAACCTGCGCCACATCATTGGCTAGGACGAATGGTTCGTCTGTGTAACCATAATATGTGTCCTTTGCGCCGTAACCATAATATGGTTTGGTAGACATGTCCTTCACATAGAAAACCGGCGCCACACCATAGTCAAGTTCCCATATCTCCTCTATGTAACCATTATATGTGTCCTTTGCCCTATTGGTGTTTGCTGCATCAAAGCGGACACCACTGTTTTGGTTGGTTCTCTTTTTATCTTGGACGATCGTGTAAAATGTATTCCCATTTATCTCGTACCCTTGGAAAGTCAACACAGTCAAAGATGGTGTCCTGGCCAAGAAGTACAGCTCATCTCCAATAGTGGTGTTACCCATGAGATGTAATTGCAACCAACCGCCGAAACTCCCCATGTGTTCACGTGTAATCCAGTCGTCAGACTGCTCCGGGTGTTTGTAGCGTAGAATATTCTTGTGTTCATTGATACATGGGTCCACCAAGGTAGAATTTTATATAACTATGTAGTGTGCTTGCGCCCAAGAATGCCCGTCCCTACATATTATTGACTTCGGTCCTAGCGTGCCTTTTCCCCCCAGTCTCCCCTCGTGCCGCGATTCAGGAACACCAATCGACTTAAGGTCAGGAATAAAGTCAACACAAAACTCAATAACCTCCTCTGTTTCATGGCCATATGCTTCCTTCTGGCCTAGCACAGTTACGGACATATTTCTTTAAGACTCCCATGAACCTCTCAAAGGGGAACATATTATGTAGAAATACAGGACCCAGAATGGCAATCTCGTCGACTAGGTGGACTAGGACTTGCGTCATAATATTGAAGAAGGATGGTGGGAACACCAACTCGAAACTGACAAGACATTGGACCAAATCATTCTGTAACCATGGTAGGTTTTCTGGATCGATTACCTTCTGAGAAATTGCATTGAGGAATGCACATAGCTTCACAATGGCTAATCAAACATTTTCTGGTAGAAGCCCCCTCAATGCAACCGGAAGCAGTTGCGTCATAATCACGTGGCAGTCATGAGACTTTAGGTTCTGAAATTTTTTCTCTGCCATATTTATTATTCCCTTTATATTCGACGAGAAGCCAAACGGGACCTTGATATCGAGCAGGCTTTCAAAAAAGATTTCCTTCTCTTCTTTGGTAAGAGCGTAGCTGGCAGGACCTTGATACTGCTTTGGATGCATGCCGTCTTTTTCGTGCATACGTTGCTGGTCCTCCCGTGCCTCCGATGTATCTTTTGTCTTCCCATACACGCCCAAGAAGCCTAGCAGGTTCACGCAAAGGTTCTTCGTCACGTGCATCACGTCGATTGCAGAGTGGACCTCTAGGACTTTTTAATATTCTAGCTCCCAAAATATAGATTTCTTCTTCCACATGGGGGCGAGTCCGTCATCGTCATTCGGAAAAGATTGTCCGCCAAGACCCTTTCCAAAGATTATTTGTAAATCCTTGACCATATCAAGTATATCATCACCAGTACGGCGTACATGATTCTTTCGGTGATCTGCCTCACCTTTGAAATGCTTGCCTTTCTTTCTTAAGGCATGATTGGTCGGAAGAAATCGACGATGTCCCACGTACACATTCTTCTTGCATTTTTCCAAATATATACTTTCAGTCTCATCTAAACAGTGCATGCATGCGTGGTATCCCTTGTTTGTCTGTCCTGAATGGTTACTAAGAGCAAGCCAATCATTGATGGTTACAAACAGCAACGCTCGTAGGTCAAATTCCTCCTATTTTGCTCATCCCACACACGTACACCTTTTTTATTCCATAGCTGTAAAAGTTCATCAACTAATGGCCTTAGGTACACATCAATGTCGTTGCCGGGTTGCTTAGGGCCTTGGATGAGCACTGGCATCATAATGAACTTCCGCTTCATGCACAACCAAGGAGGAAGGTTATAGATACATAGAGTCACTGGCCAGGTGCTATGATTTATTCTCTGCTCCCCAAAAGGATTAATGCCATCTGCACTTAAACCAAACCATAAGTTCCTTGCATCACCTGCAAAGTACGGCCACTTTCTCTTGTTTTTCTCCATTGCGACCCATCAGTGGGCACTCTCAACTTCCCGTCTTTCTTACAGTCTTCTTTGTGCCATCGCAACAACTTGGAATGCTCTTTGTTTCTGAACAGACATTTCAACCGTGGTATTATAGGAGCATACCACATCACCTTGGCAGGAACCTGCTTCCTTGGGCGCTCGCCCTCAACATCACCAGGGTTCATCTCGTCTGATCTTATATTGCAATGCACTGCATACTGAGCATGCATTCAAATTCTCTTACTCCTCACCGCGGTAGAGGATGCAGTCATTAGGGCATGCATGTATCTTCTCCACCTCTAATCTTAGAGGGCAGAGAACCTTCTTTGCTTCGTACGTACTGTCAGGCAATTCGTTATGCTTTGGAAGCTTCTTCTTCATTATTTTCAATATCTTTTCAAATCCCTTGTTAGATAAACCATTCTCTGCCTTCCATTGCAGCAATTCCAGTGTGGTACCGAGCTTTGTGTTGCCTGATACATCCATTTTGCATCTTGATTTCCTACTGTTATTTATTATGTTTTGTTGAATAATAATGCTTCAGGGAGTGATTCTAATGCCTTTTCTCTCATAATATGCATGGTTTACACAAAGAGGGAGAATACCGGCAGCTGGAATTCTGGACATGAAAAAGCACATCAGAGATACCTATTCTGCACATCTCCAATGGAGCTGAAACTTTACGGGGATTATTTTTGTAATTAATAAAAATACTAGAGCAAAGAACTACCGCAGGGGGCCACCTTGGTGGGCACAAGACACCAGGGCTCGCCAGGTCCCCCCCGGCACACCCTCGTGGGTTGTGCCCTCCTCGGCCCACCTTTGGTGCCCATCTTCGGGTATAGAAGGTATTTTGACCTAGAGAAAAATAGGAGAGGACTTTCGGGACGGAACGCTGCTGTCTCGAGGCGAAACTTGGGCAGGAGCACTTTTGCCCTCCGGCGGAGCGATTCCGCCGGGGGAACTTTTCTCTCGGAGGGGGAAATCGAAGCCATCGTCATCACCAACACCCCTCTCATCGTTGGGAGGCCAATCTTCATCAACATCTTCAACAACACCATCTCCTCTCAAACCCTAGTTCATCTCTTGTGTTCAATCTTTGTACAGGAACCTCAGATTAGTACATGTGGGTGACTAGTAGTGTTGATTACATCTTGTAGTTGATTACTATATGGTTTATTTGGTGGAAGATTATATGTTCAGATCCATTATGCTATTCAATACCCCTCTGATCTTGAGCATGATTATTATTTGTGAATTGTTAACTTTGTTCTTGAGGTCACGGGAGAAGTCATGTCGCAAGTAATCATGTGAATTTGATATGTGTTCAATATTTTGATGATATGTATGTTGTGATTCCCTTAGTGGTGTCATGTGAACGTGGACTACATGAAACTTCACCATCCTTGGGCCTAAAGGAATGCATTGTGGAGTAGTTATTAGATGATGGGTTGCTAGAGCGACAGAAGCTTAAACCCTAGTTTATGCACTACTTCGTAAAGGGTTGATTTGGATCCAAACGTTTAATGCTATGGTTACATTTTATCTTAATACTTTTCTCGTAGTTGCAGATGCTTGCGAGGGGGTTAATCATAAGTGGGAGGTTGTTCAAGTAAGAACAGCACCCAAGCACCAGTTCACACACATATCAAATTATCAAAGTAGCGAACACGAATCAAACTAACATGATAAAAGTTACTAGACAAAATTCCCGTGTACCCTCAAGAACACTTTGCCTATTACTAGAGACTGTTCTAGCCTGTCCTTTGCCACAAAAGGATTGGGCTACCTTGATGCACCTTATTTACCATTACCGTTACTTTCTCGTTACCAATTATCTTGCTATGAAACTATCTGTTATCTACAATTTCACTGCTTGCAGAAATTACCTGGCTGAAAACCGCTTATCATTTCCTTCTGCTCCTCGTTGGGTTCGACACACTTACTTAGCAAAAGGACTATGATTGATCCCCTATACTTGTGGGTCATCAAGACTCTTTTCTGGCGCCGTTGCTGGGGAGTGAAGCGCTCTTGCTAAGTGGAAATCGGTAAAGAAAAACTTATACTACGTGCTGAAATTTATCGTTACTTGTTACTATGGAAAACAATCCTTTGAGGGGTTTGTTCGGGGAATCTTAACCTCGACTGGAACCACAATTAGTTGATCCTCAACCTACTGCACCTACTGAAAATAGTTATGAAATTCCTTCGGGTATGGTAGAACAACTGCTTGCTAAACCTGATGGAGGAGATGGAACTGAACATCCTGATATGCACCTCTTATATGTGAACGAAATTTGTGGATTATTTAAGCTTGCAGGTCTACCCGGAGATGAAGCTAAGAAGAAGGTTTTCCCTTTATCTTTGAAGGGAAAAGCATTGACATTGTATAGGCTATGTGATGATCTTGGATCATGGAACTCGAATCGATTGCAATTGGAGTTCCATCAAAAGTTTTATCCCATGCATCTAGTTCATCGTGATCGGAATAATAAATATAATTTTTGGCCTCGTGAAAGAGAAAACATTTCTCCAGCTTGGGGGAGGCTTAAGTCAATGTTATATTCATGCCCCAATAATTATATCCCAAGAGAAGTTATTATTCAGAATTTTTATGCTCAGCTTTCTCATAATGATCAATCCATGCTCGATACTTCTTGTACTGGTTCAAGAAGACTATTGAATTCAGGTGGGATCTCTTAGAAAGAATTAAACGCAACTCTAAAGATTGGGAACTCAACGAAGGTAATGAGTCAGGTATAAAGCTTGAGTTTGATTGTGTTAAATCTTTTATGAATACTGATGCTTTCACAAGTTTAGCACTAAATATGGACTTGACTATGAGATAGTAGCCTCTTTCTGTGAAACTTTTGCTACTCACATTGATCTCTCTAAGGAGAAGTGGTTTAAATATCACCCCCCTATTAAATAAGAAATTAAAGAATCGATAAAATCTAAAGATGAAACCATCATTTACAATGTTGATCCAGTTGTGCCTACCGCTTACATTGAAAACCACCTTTCCCTGTTAGGATAAAGGAACATGCTAAGGGATCAACTGTGGTTCGCAAGAGTATTATTAGAGCACATAAACCCCCTGAGCAAATGAAAGTAGAACCTAGTGTTGCTATGGTTAAAGAACTCTTGGTAGAAAATATTGATGGGAACGCTATGTACTTCTTTGATGAAACTGCTAGAATTGCTAAACCCGATGAAAAAGATAAACATAGACCCATAGAGGGCATGCCTGTTGTCGTAGTCAAAACAGGAGATCATTCCTATCATGGTTTATGTGACTTGGGTGCTAGTGTGAGTGCCATCCCTTTTACTTTATACCAAGAAATTATGAATGAAATAGCACATGCTGAAATAGAAGACATTGATGTTACTATTAAACTTGCCAATAGAGACACCATCACACCACTTGGGATTGTTAGAGATGTTGATGTCTTGTGTGGGAAAGTGAAATACCCAGATCATTTTCTAGTTCTTGGATCCCCACAAGATGACTTTTGTCCCATTATCTTTGGTAGACCTTTCTTGAGCACAGTTAATGCTAAGATAGATTGTGAAAAACAAACTGTCGGTGTTAGTTTTGGTGGTGTGTCTCATGAGTTTAACTTTTCCAAGTTTAGTAGAAAACCCCGTGATAGACCATTATCTAATAAGGATGAAATAATTGGTATTGCTTCCATTGACGTGCCTCCTACCGATCCATTAGAACAATATATGCTTGACCATGAAATTGATATGCACTTGCGTGAAAGAAATGAAATAGATAAAAATTTCTTTGAACAACAACCACTCCTGAAACATAATTTGCCTATCAAAACTCTTGGAGGTCCACCTCCACCGAAAGGTGATCCTGTGTTTGAATTAAAGCAATTGCCTGATACTTTGAACTATGCTTATCTTGATGAGAAAAAGATATATCCTGTTATTATTAGTGCTAACCTTTCAGAACATGAAGAAGAAAGATTATTAAAAGTTCTAAGGAAGCATGGGGCTGCTATTGGATATACTCTTGATGATCTTAAGGGTATTAGTCCCACTCTATGTCAGCACAAGATTATTATGGAACCTGATGCTAAACCAGTTGTTGATCACCAACGGCGATTGAATCCTAAGATGAAAGAAGTGGTAAGAACTGAAATATTAAAGCTTCTGGAAGCAAGTATAATCTATCCCATTGCTGATAGTTGATGGGTAAGTTCAGTTCATTGTGTCCCTAAGAAGGGGGGTAGGTATTACCGTTGTAACTAATGATAAGAATGAACTCATTCCATAAATAATTGTCACTGGCTAGAGAATGGTAATTGACTTTAGAAAATTAAATAAAGCTACTAGAAAGGATCATTACCCTCTACCTTTCATTGATCAAATGCTAGAAAGATTATCTAAGCACACACACTTTCATTTTCTGGACGGATATTCTGGTTTCTCTCAAATACCTGTGTCACAATCTGATCAAGAGAAAACCACCTTTACTTGCCCTTTTGGAACCTATGCTTATAGACGTATGCCTTTTGGTTTATGCAATGCACCTGCTACCTTTCAAACATGTATGACTGCTATATTCTCTGACTTTTGTGAAAAGATATTGGAGGTTTTCATGGATGATTTTTCCGTTTATGGGACTTCTTTTGATGATTGCTTAAGCAACCTTGATCGAGTTTTGCAGAGATGTGAACAGACTAATCTTGTATTGAATTGGGAGAAGTGCCAGTTTATGGTTAATGAAGGTATTGTCTTGGGGCATAAAATATCTGAACGAGGTATTGAGGTGGTTAAAGCTAAAGTTGATGTAATTGAGAAAATGTTGTGTCCTAAAGATATTAAAGGTATTCGAAGTTTCCTTGGTCATGCTGGTTTCTATAGGAGGTTCATTAAAGACTTCTCTAAAATTTCTAGGCCTCTTACTAATCTTTTGCAAAAGGATATTCCATTTTATTTTTGATGATGATTGTGTGGAAGCCTTTAAAACAATCATGAAAGCCTTAACCTCTGCACCTATCGTTCAACCACCTGATTGGAACTTGCCTTTTGAAATTATGTGTGATGCTAGTGATTATGCTGTTGGTGCTGTTCTAGGACAAAGAGTCGATAAGAAATTGAATGTTATCCACTATGCTAGTAAAACTCTAGACAGTGACCAACGAAATTATGCTACTACTAAAATAGAATTTTTAGCAATTGTGTTTGCTTGTGATAAATTTAGATCCTGCATTGTTGATTCCAAGGTTATCGTTCACACCTATCATGCTGCTATAAAATATCTTATGGAAAAGAAAGATGCTTAACCTAGACTCATTAGGTGGTTTCTCTTGCTTCAAGAATTTGACTTACATGTCGTTGATTGGAAGGGAGCTGAGAACCCCGTAGCTGATAACTTGTCTAGGTTAGAAAATATTCTTGATGACCCACTACCTATTGATGATAATTTTCCTGACGAACAGTTAGCTGCAATAAGTGTTTCTCAAAACACCCCTTGGTATGCTGATTATGCTAATTACATTGGCTCTAAATATATACCACCTAGTTTCACATACCAACAAAAGAAAAAATTCTTCTACAATTTAAGACACTACTTTTGGGATGACCCACATCTTTATAAAGAAGGAGTAGATGGTATTATTAGACGTTGTGTACCTGAGCATGAACAGGAACAAATCCTACGGAAATGTCATTCTGAAGCTTACGGAGGACATCATGCGGGAGATAAAACTGCTCATAAGGTATTGCAATCTGGTTTTTATTGGCCTACTCTCTTCAAGGATGCCCGTAAGTTTGTCTTGTCTTGTGATGAATGTCATAGAATTTGTAATATCGGTAAGCGTCAGGAAATGCCTATGAACTATTCACTTGTTGTTGAACCATTTGATGTTTGGGGTTTTGATTACATGGGACCTTTTCCTTCCTCTAACGGGTACACTCATATTTTGGTTGTTGTTGATTATGTCACTAAGTGGGTAGAAGCTATTCCATCTAGTAGTGCGGATCACCACACCTCCATTAAAATGCTTAAAGAGGTTATCTTCCCGAGGTTTGCACTCCCTAGGTATTTAATGACTGATGGTGCTTCACACTTTATTCATGGTGCTTTCCGTAAGATGCTTGCTAAATATGATGTTAAACATAGAATTGCATCACCCTATCATCCTCAATCTAATGGTCAAGTTGAACTTAGCAATAGGGAAATAAAATTGATATTACAAAAAATTGTCAATAGGTCTCGAAAGAATTGGTCTAAGAAACTAGATGATGCACTTTGGGCCTATAGAACAGCTTATAAAAATCCTATGGGTATGTCTCCATACAAAATGGTATATGGTAAAGCTTGTCATTTGCCTCTAGAGTTAGAACATAAAGCATTTTGGGCAATTAAAAAACTCAATTATGATTTCAAACTTGCCGGTGAGAAGAGGCTATTTGATATTAGCTCACTAGATGAATGGAGAACCCAAGCCTATGAAAATGCCAAACTATTCAAGGAAAAAGTAAAAAGATGGCATGACAAAAGAATCCAAAAGCGGGAATTCAAAATAGGAGACTATGTTCTTTTGTTCAACTCTCGTTTAAGATTTTTTGCAGGTAAGCTTCTCTCCAAATGGGAAGGACCATATATTATCGAAGAGGTTTATCGTTCTGGAGCTATCAAGATTAATAATACCGAAGGTACTAACCCGAAGGAGGTCAATGGACAAAGAATTAAGCACTATATCTCAGGTACGCCTATTAACGTTGAAAGAAATGTTATCCAAACCATGACACCGGAGGAACTCGTAAAAGAAACCTTCCGGAACACTCCAGAATTCTAAAAAAATAGGAGGTACATGATACGGTAAGTAAACGGACTCCAAAAAATCTGCAAAAATATTTTTTTTCAGTTTTGGAATATTAGAAAATTTTGGAAATGAAGAAATAAACCGGAAGGCGATCGAGGTGAGCACGATACACCAGGGCGCGCCAGCCCTGCCAGGCGCGCCCTGGTGGGTTGTGCCCACCTCGGACACCTTTCCGACTCCATTTTCCTTCCATATGCCTACTTCCCAAGAATAAAAATTCTCTATATATACCCCCGACTGTTTGGAAGACCGCATCGCAGAAAAATCCTCTGTTCTTTTTCCGTGTTGTTTTCTCGTCAGATCTAAATCTCCATGGCTCCACCAAGCTCCTCCAAGGACAAGTTCTTCGAGAAGGTCATCAACCCGTACTTGCCGGAGGTGATGAAGCACCCTCAAGCCATTCAGATGCGTGAGGGGGTGCTCCACATCCGCGATGTGCAGGGACCTAAGAGGACCGGAATCGTGGAGGCTAGGCTCGAGGCGGTGGAACAAGATATCTTCAACTGCCAAAGGATGGTGGAGCGTGGACTTAGTGCCAATCACTCCATGATCACGGAATTCACCCGCGATCAGATGGTGGATGGCCAGTCTGTGAAGGACACCATCTCCACCCTCAACGAGCAAATCAATTTTCTGCAAAGCCAAGTTCATGATCTTCAAAACCAAGTTTTGGAATATGAAGCAAGATTTAAAGGTATGAGTTTCGCAGCAAGTTGCAGGACTCAGGGGAATCTTGCGTCAACTTTTGATGGTGAACCCTTGCCCTGGAAACTGGAGGACAAGCCTACTACATCATCACCACCATCTATTTCATAACCACCACCAGGAGACTTGAGCACACGGGTATGGGCACTGCCCTTGGCTTGAGCCAAGCTTGGGGGAGGTGCCGCGCTATCGTATCACCATCACTTTTATTCACCTTTACCTTTTTAGTTTGATCTTTAGTTCCCTTTTGATTTAGTTAAATAAAAGTTTAGCATGATATATTTTCGTGTGTTAGTTTCGTGGTCTATCTATCAATGTAATTGAGTGAAAGTTTTATATAATAAATTTTAGTTCGAACTTTCGCCTCTCTACTTTCTTGTTGCAATCTAAATAAAGGAAAAAGAAATAAATGAAAATGATCATATGCTAATCTTATGGTGAGTAATGACATCACATCAGGAAAGGTATAAGTAGTATAATTTATTGGAGATTAATGATGTCTACTACGCAACTTTATTCTTGTAGACTTTGTTGGGCCTCCAAGCGCAGAGTTTTGTAGGACAGTAGCAATTTTCCCTCAAGTGCATGACCTAAGGTTTATCAATCCGTGCGAGGTTGTAGGATGAAGATGGTCTCTCTCAAACAACCCTGCAATCAAATAATAAAAAGTCTCCTGTGTCCCCAACACGCCCAATACAATGGCAAATTGTATAGGTGCATGATACGTCTGCAACGTATCAATAATTTATGAAGTATTCATGCCATATTCACCTATGTTTACAATACTTTTATATGGTTTTGATGCACTTTATATGATTTATTTAGAACTAACCCGGACTGCCGTTGTTTTCAGTAGAACTACCGTGGTGTTGTTTTTGTGCAGAAAATGAAAGTTCTCGGAATCGCCCAAAACTTTTTGACAATTTTTTTTGCAACAAATAAGGCACTAGACGCTTCGTGGGAGGGCCAGACGAGCCACGAGGTGGGCACAACCCACCAGGGCACGCCAGGCCCCCCCGGCGCGCCCTGGTGTATCGTGCCCACCTCGTGGCCCATCTTGGCGTGAAACCAACGCACAAAAATCCTATAAATATAGAAACCATTAGAAATAACCCTAGACTCTCCGCTCCGCTACCGCAACTCTCTGTATCGATGAAAAACCAATCTGGAGGCGTTCCAGTACCCTGCCGGAGAGGGGATTCCATCTCCGGTGGCCATCTTCATCATCCCGACGGAGGCCATGATGAGGAGGGAGTAGTCTACCCTCGGGGTTGAGGGTATGTACCAGTAGCTATGTGTTCAATCTATCTCTCCCTCGTGTTCTTGAGATGTCACGATCTTGATGTATCACGGGCTTTGTTATTATAGTCAGATCACATGATGTTATTCCCTCTCTATCTTGTTGTGATGAATTGAGTTTTCCCTTTGAGATCTTGTTATGTTGGATTGAATATTGGATTTGAGAACACTTGATATATGTCTTGCATGCGGATACCGATAGTGACAATGGGGTGTTCTATTGCTTCACTTGAT
This sequence comes from Elymus sibiricus, assembly GCA_039707655.1. Lineage (NCBI taxonomy): Eukaryota > Viridiplantae > Streptophyta > Magnoliopsida > Poales > Poaceae > Elymus > Elymus sibiricus. Next base: position 38,229,557 of record CM077665.1, on the reverse strand, counting down.
ATATGTGATGGTGTCCTGAATTAGGGGGTACTCACCACGTCGTCTCCCGACCAGTGGGTCGGGCCGAGGACCCCCATGGTGGTTCACTAACGGGCCAGTTCGGACAGTCCATGTTGCATACAAGGGAGGTTCCACAAGAATTGACGCACAAGATAAGGACTCCTCTAAACCCTAGGCCTACGGTGCATTATATAAACCGAGGCCAGGCTAGTCAATAGACAACCCTCAATCTCATATTCATTACATCTCGTGGTAGATACCTGTACTATGTACTATCCCCCATATGAATACAATCAAAAGCAGGACGTAGAGTATTATCTACTTGAGAGAGCCCGAAACTGGGTAAAATCCTGTGTCCATGTTACCATCGCTCCAAGACGCCTAGCTTAGGACCCATACTACGAGATATGCCGGATTCAGAACCGACATTCGTGCTTTCATTGAGAGCCTGCTAGGTGTCGTCATGGATCGACGAGATGAATCAGGCGAGCTGAGGCCTCCGCCAGTATGGCAGATCCGAGCTTGTTTTTGCAACGTCTGCGCACCGTGGAGCTATTGAGGAAGTAGGCACGAAGGGGCAGGCTATGGAGGGTCAACGAGAAAAATAAATCCAGATCCAACCGAGGAACCACGTCGGACCAGTGCTGCCCACGCGCAGCAACGCACATGAGCTAGGCCGCCATGAGTTCGGCTCAGCGGCGGCCACAGGGGAGATTTGATCTTTCGTGTTAATTATTTAATTAAGTTTGGAGGCTGCCTATGCTTTTCACTAATAATTTCTTTTCTTTGCACATGTCCGGTGATGCAATCAACTATATTATTTAGTTGTGGCACATCCATCTAGATTTGATTGATGTGACATGCTAGCATACCTAGCTACCTCCCACGTGAAGCTATACTAGCATTGTGGAATGATTCTTGTATTCCTGTGGCTACATGGCGTTGTCACGCAAGCACCTTCACACGACCAGTTCGGGCCGCGTCGTGCCATTGTCATCGTCCACATATTCTCACCGACGCTGGCGTTTCTTTGCCATTGTTCCCACACTCCACCGAGGCGATCTGATGCGTTCTGGGGCATCATGATTCCACAGTCATTTCTTCTGTCGTCCAAAAAATCCAGGTTATATTTTTCCTGTTAAAATTAGATTGCACAATTTATTTATATCAACATATGTTTTGCCAGTTTGTATATGTACACAGATGGCTGCCACACCGGGGCGTGCCAGGCTTGCCACCGCTACAGTCCGCAGCCTGGTCTGCTAGGCAAATTCAAACTACGTTGCATGGTTGCCATATCGTTCTATCACAGCGTCAACGACCAGGCCATATTTCTTTACTTATTCACCTTGTATAAATTAACTATGCATTTTTTTTCAATTGTTATTACTTTCGGCTTGAACTATATTATGTGTGCAGGTAATTTAATTCGACTGCGTAATGCGGTCACCTGGGAGCGCTGACGTCGTCGTCTCGCCTCCGTCGACCGAATTGTGTCGTCGCCTTGGTGCGCTGCCCTGTGTCGGCATCCCCGCGCCCTCTCTTCATCAACCAGCTCCGGTGACTTCGGCGTCACACTACCGACCTCACCTCGGCTGGATTGGGGGCTTCGACATCACTTTACCAACCAACTCTTGGGGCTCCGACGTCACCTTGCCGAGCTGTTGCGTCCCCTTGGCTAGACCGGGGGTTGCGCCCGCCACATCGGCAATGTTGTGTCATCGCTTCGTCAAACCGGGCTCCTCGCTCGGACACCTTGGAACCGGCTTGGGGGCTGGGACCTCGGCCAAGCCGAGGACAACGCAAAATACCGAATTTTTCAGAAATCAATGGGCTCCTGCACCCTGCCTCTAGTTTGGACTGCGTCATCAATGCCGAGCACATTAACCAGCTAAGTCGCTTTCATGCTCAAATTTTTAATTTTTTAAATTTTTGTTCGGTTCGACCAAGCATTATATTTGTGTTAAATAAAAAAGCTTGTTTGTTAAAAACACTTCCTTTTCCCGTGTTAACTGGGGGCTCTTAAATTTATATGAGTTGTTTTATAATAAATGTTGTTTTCTTGGTCGTTGCAAAGTCTTTTTCTACTACTCCTTTTTCCGACGCGAGTGTTTGGTCAATAGTCGGGTAGCCTGGTTTCTCTCTAAAGCCGCTCGAGTTTAGCTCGCTAAACAGGCCTCAGAGAAACAATCCACCTTCGGGATATGGAGGTTGAAGAAAAAGACTAACCCGCTTGAAGTCTTGAGATCGGATGTGTCATGTTAAAGCACGACGGAAGCACAAATTAAATTTCAGACCAATTTCAGATTGGCACAATTTTCTTTTATCTAAACTTTGTTTTTTGCATAAGTTTTTTGGTTTTTTCGAGCATAACTCTCGCAGTACAACGCCAGATGCATTTCACGCAACGGCAATATTAAAGGGGGTCTGCAGTTAGCACCGAACCCACCAAAAACCGAGGTACTCCATGTAGTCCTCGGCAAAATGTCCTTGGTATTTCGCATTTATATGCATTGATTTCGAGTTGTGTCTTTGGTCTATAGCTGGATTGCCCTGCTCCTGTGCTTACCCCTTACGTTTTCGCTTTGTTCGGCTAAGGGGTAAAGGGAGAACCACTGCGATTGTCACTTCCGGTTTAACTGGTTAAGTGCCTCAGTTGGAGAAAGCCGAAAGCTGACTGTCACAACAAGCGTAAATCGGTCAGCGAACCGCAGGCGGTGTTCAACCAAATATAGCCGATCGAGGTTATCGGAGTAAAACGAAGGGCCTCTCTTTCTTGAAAAGGCCAAGTTCTGTGTGGTTCGACCTCGAATAGTCCGAGGAGTCGACGTATACCGGGGGCTATTAAGTTGCCCCCCAACATATGCTCCTATGACTAAGTGAAAGTTATAAAGCCTGAATATCTGATTGCCTCGTTTCCACTAACACAACTGCCTCCGGGCACCGAGACGTCGGCTAAGGGTTGTCTTGTTTGTACGGAAACACCCTGCGTAGCATCTACAAAGGGGTGGAAGCCGACGATAGGCCACTTTCAGATTATAAACAGTTGCGACGGAGTCAAAATAAACCATACCGAGGGTTCCTTGTGGCACCTCGGCATAGATACATCGGGATTCCTGGAGAGCCCAACATATCATCAGCGTTTGTATTTTATATATCAAAGTTGCCTTCCGTAGTGATCGTTATAAAGCCATATATATGCATCAATTTGACTTAAGATTTTATTCAAGCTGGGTTGCCTGGCTCCGGTGCTTACCCCCTACGTTCCCGATTGTTCGGCTAGGAGGTAAAGGGAGCACCTCTGTGATTGTTACTTCCGGGTCATCTGGGTTAGTACCTCAGACTGGGTGAAGCCAAAAGCTAGCCATCCGAAGAATATAATTGGTCGGCAACGACGGAAGGTGAAAATTTTGGTTCATAAGACCACAAAGTTCGGGAACATTCATCGAACTAAATCCTCAATATTTTCCTCCCACATTGATCGGAATTGAGGTTTCACGATCATGGTTAACATGATATCCTGGGAAAAGGAACTTATAAATAAACTATTTTTCCCAGAAGATGTTTCTTACGTTAAGTAGTAATATAACATATCTCTCCGCGTACCTTTGTTTATAAAACCGTATGGCCAGATTGCCTTGTTTGCCGTATATCTTTGCCCTTATAAAGGCTTTATAAAGTAGGACAAACACTCCTCGGCTACTGGCCGAGGAGGTTGAAGCCGATGGTCGGTCAACAAAGTCTTGTACAATGCGGATCCGAGCATTAATGATGTAAAGTACTTGGATACATAAATTGTGTCGCACGTAACAACATTTGTGTCAAACAAATGTCGATCCTTAATTCGACCACCCGTGCCCAAATTAAGGCTCGGGGGCTACTGCATTACCTATTCAATGCAGCAATCGAAAGTGCAATATGGTTTCCGAGGAGATTCGATCCTCAGGTTGGTCGGCCGCACCCAACCCGAGTCTCGGAAACTATTGTGTACCGCGTTTCCATCCCTAACGTATGCTGCCAAGCAAGAACTTGATCCTCAGGCCGATTTTGCAAATCGACCTAAGTCTCAGGGGCTACTGGGATCAGTGGTTTTATTTTGTTTATTATTTTTCCCTTTAGGTGCATCTCGGGTTATAGACCGACACACACCTTGAGGGCTACTGGCTGTAAATTTTGGTAGTAAATAAATTGCAGCGATCGGAAATAATTTCCACAAAAACAGCCCGAGACCGAGGTAGTGCACCACCTCGGAAGCAGTCCGGCATAAAGCTCGGATGCAAGTGGTTGGCTCCATAAAGGGCATTTCCGATATTAAGCTCGGATGAACTCCTTCAACTTTTTCAAGACCGAGGTAATCTATGACACCTCGGATGCATACCGGCGTTGGAGCTCGGACACAGTCCGGCGTTGGAGCTCGGCTGCAAACAGATACCTCGGATATAGTCCGGCGTTGGAGCTCGGACACAGTCCGGTGTTGGAGCTCGACTGTAAAAAGACACCTCAGACGTAGTCCGGCATTGGAGCTCGAACGCAAGAGGACACCACCGCACGGGAAACACTTCAAACCCGAGGTGTGGCGTAAAAAATAATAAGGCATTGATAAAGGCCGAGAAATTAAAGGGGCTCCTCGGATGCCCGACGTGTGAACTCTTCGGGTACACCTCGGCGATCCTCAAGATCGAAGACAGGAAGATTTGTTGAACCAGTTTTCAAGACCGATGGCTGAAGACGAAGAACAGTTCGGAAGAACCAAGGACGTCCCCAACTTGAAGACCGGTTCAGGGGGTTACTGATGGTGTCCTGGATTAGGGTGTACTCACCACGTCGTATCCCGACCAGTGGGTCGGGCCGAGGACCCCCATGGTGGTTCACTAATGGGCCAGTTCGGACAGTCCATGTTGCATACAAGGGAGGTTCCACAAGACTTGGCGCACAAGACAAGGACTCCTCTAAACCCTAGGCCTATGGTGCATTATATAAACTGAGGCCAGGCTAGCCAATAGACAACCCTCAATCTCATATTCATTACATCTCGTGGTAGATACCTGTACTATGTACTATCCCCCATATGAATACAATCAAAAGCAGGACGTAGGGTATTATCTACTTGAGAGAGCCCGAACCTGGGTAAAATCCCGTGTCCATGTTACCATCGCTCCAAGACACCTAGCTTAGGACCCCTACTACGAGATATGCCAGATTCAGAACCGACAATATGTTTTGGTACCCAACTTGCGGATTCCCGTGACGACATTGGGGTAATCTATGCATAGGGGTTGATACACGTTCTTGTCCTACTTTCTTCGATAGAAATCTTGGGGCACTCTTTGAGGTTCTTTGTGTGGATTAAGTATTATGAATCTGAAATTGTTTGATGCATATCGTATAATTAACTCATGGATACTTGTGGTGACATTGGAGTATCTAGGTGACATTAGAGATGGCTGATGCGTATCATATGGTGTTATTCTAGTACGAACTCTTAGATAGATCGAACGGAAAGGATAACTTGATGTTATCTTAGTACGAACTCTTGAATAGATCGATCGGAAAGGATAACTTTAAGGTGGTTTCGTACCCTACAAACAATTTCTTCTTATGTCCTCTGCTAGATAAGAACTTTGGAGTGATTCTTCGTTGCACGTTGAGGGATGGTTATGTGATCCAATTATATTAGTATTGTTGAGAGATTGCACTAGCGAAAGTACGGACCCTAGGCCTTGTTTATATGCATTGCAATACCGTTTGTGCTCACTTTTGTTAGTTGCTACCTTGCTGTTTTTATATTTTCAGATTACAAAAACCTATATCTACCATCCATATTGCACTTGTATCACAATCTCTTCGCCGAACTAGTGCACCTATACAATTTGCCATTGTATTGGGTGTGTTGGGGACACAAGAGATTTCTTGTATTTGATTGCAGGGTTGTTTGAGAGAGACCATCTTCATCCTACACCTCCCACAGATTGATACACCTTAGGTCATCCACTTGAGGGAAAATTGCTACTGTCCTACAAAACTCTGCGCTTGGAGGCCCAACAAAGTCTACAAGAATAAAGTTGCGTAGTAGACATCAAGCTCTTTTCTGGAGCCGTTACCGGGGTGGTGAGTGCTTGAAGGTATATCTTTAGATCTTGCAATTAAATATTTTAGTTTCTTGTTTTATCACTAGTTTGGTTTTATAAAGGAAAACTACAAAAAAATGGAGTTTAGGTTGCATCATTTGTTTCGTCTTTATAATGTCTTTCGTGAAAATAAGGATTCCGAAAATTGTGCTCAACTTGTAGAGGAAGAAATTATAAAAATACGCAATGAGAATTCCTTGAATGATGAGCATGATAGCAATATTGTTAGCTTGAATTTTCTGAGTATCCAAAATACTAATGATGATTGCACTAGTCATGATAAAAATATTTCTTATAAGCATGTCAATTTTTGTGGAGTGGATAAAGTTTGTGAGGACGTTCCTTATAGGGATGATAGATTTTGCAAGAAGCATAAACATGATAGAACCAATTTTTTGCTCAAAGTGATAGATGAATTTGCTACAAAATTATGTTCTCTTTGTCCTATTACTTGTGAACTTTGCAATAAATTTGGTCATCTTAATTTCCAATGCAAACTTTTTCATGATCAAATCATGGCCAAATATTGTAATGACTTGATCACCCTTGAACTTTATGATGAGCTTTCTCTATGTTTTGGGAGTGAACAATTGACACATAAATATAGTTGGTTTGAAGTATTCATTCACACGGACGACATTGAAACTAATCTAAAAAATATCTATATGTTTTGCATCGTAAATTGCAATGAGAATGCTTATATTGCCAACTATAGAAAGATGGGAAAACCAATAGAATATAAAAGGAATACTAATGAAAGGGTAAAGATTTCCACGTTCCCTCCTATTGTCTCTCATGATGTAATAGGTGACGAGGAGGAGCTCAATATTCAACCAATCTCATCAATAGGAAGCTCGAAAAAATTAATTAAACCCACACATGATGTGGTGAAGAAGAAGAAAAGAAGAAAGAGTAAAGGTAAAAAGGTATCTCTCCCAAATGATGTTGCTTCTATTATTGTTGTGCCTCACTAGGATGAATCAAAAATAACTTTGGAAGATGATATACTTGATGATGAATTTGTTATGCCTATTGCTTGTTGTGATGACTATGATTGGGAAGATAATGATACTTCTTATAATCTTGAAAATCTTTTTGGCACCAACTCGGTAAATTATGATGATAATAATTGTTATACTATTGGTGCTATTCATACTATTAATGATGAGAGTGATTATGCTTATGATATGCCAAGACACAAGCTTGGGGATGACATGTTTGATGAGAATGACATGTTTGAGAATTTATTTGCTGCAATTAATGTTTGTTCCAAGCTTGGGGATGTTATGCTTAATGAAGATGATCTTTTTAGTTGCCCTACTTTTAATGATCAAATTTGTTATGATGATTGCATGCCTCCTATTTATGATGATTGTGATATTAATGAAAGTGGGTTTGGAAGAGTGTCAACTTTAGATAATTATTATCCCACTATCTTGGAGGGTGTTTAATTTTATTATAATGATAAAAGTGTATTTGGAGAGGTAACGACTTTATTTAGTAATGATACCACTATCTCGGAAGAGGTTTCACTTGACTATGATGAGAACAAAGTTGCTACTTATGATGATTATTGTGATGATACTTATGTTATAAAAAGTAGTGATGATTATTGTCATAATTTTTAATATCCTTTTACTGAACATTAATATTTTAATGTGGAAACAATTTACAGTATTCGAGTTTCATTTGATGCTCCCACTATTATGAATGAGAAGAAATATGCTTATGTGGAGACTAATAAATTTTCTACGCTTGTAGATCATGAAAAAAATGCTTTATGTGATAGTTATATTGTGAAATTCCTTCATGATGCTACTGAAAATTATTACGAGGGAGGAACATGTGCTTGTAGGAATTGCGATAATATCAACTTTCCTCCCTATGTGTTCATAGTTTTGAAGTTGCACTTGTTTTGCCTTCCTATGCTAGTTGATATTTGCTCCCATAAATTGTTTGCTCACAAAATCCCTATGGATAGGAAGTGGGTTAGACTTAAATGTGCTTGTCATGAGATTCATGATGCTCTCTTGCATGTTTCAATTACTATTCCTATGTGAGCATCATTGAAATCATCATCCCTAGCTAAAAGGCATTAAAGAAAAGCTCTTGTTGGGAGACAACCCAACACTTTTCCTTTCTGTTTTTGAGTGTTCACATGATTAAGCTACTGTATTAATCATGTTTTGTTTCTTTTATTTCAATAAAGTGCCAAGTAAAGCCTTTGGGATGACTCACAAGATGAGTAGAATTGATGCTGAACCAAAACAGAAACTTTTGTCTCCAGTCCAGAAATTTTCATTTCTTATTGGAGCACGATAATGCTCTGAAATTCTGATACAATCTTCCTATGCAAATTCTTCAGGCTGTCCTAATTTTTCAGAATTTTTAGAGACTGGGAAGTATGGCTATACTACAGATCTTCACAGACTGTTCTGTTTCTGACAGATTCTGTTTTGCATGCATAGTTTGCTTGTTTTAGTGTTTCCATAGCTTATATTTAGTGGTATAAATTATGGGAATGATATAATACAGTAGGTATCATGTGGGAACAATTATGAATCTTGTCTTGACAGTACCTAAGTGAATGATTTATGTTTATTACACTAACTCTTCTCACGAAGTTCTGTTAAGTTTTGTGTGATTAAAGTTTTCAAGTTTTGGGTGAGACACCGATATGAGGAGAATAAGGAATGAAAAGAACCTAAGCTTGGGGATGCCCAAGGCACACCCAAGGTAATATCCAAGGAAGACTCAAGCGCCTAAGCTTGGGGATGCCCCGCAAGGCATCCCCTCTTTCGTCTTCAACATTATCGGTATATCTTACTTAGAGCTATATTTTTATTCGTCACATAATATGAGTTTTGCTTGGAGCATCATTTTATTTTGTTGTTTTATGTTAGGTGTTATTTATAATCTTGTTTTTCAATAAAAAGTTACAAGAATTGTCTTAGGATGCTTTCATTGCATGTTTTGATGTGTGCTGTGTAGAAACATAAACTTTTGCTGTAGTGTTTGAATTTTCATATTTTACTGGAACGTGGAAAGTTTCTGAAATTTTTACAAAGTGTTTTCATATAAATTATTTATCACGTCCTACATTTTCATAATATTGTGAGTTACATAAGTACACTGTTTTCATAAATTGCTACAGACTGTTCTGTTTGGACAGATTGCTGTCATAGTTTTGTTATCTACTTATCCTATAGTTTCCATAGTCTATATTGGTAGATATAAATTGTGGAAATGATAGTAAAAAGTAGATGATGTTTGAAATTATTATGCAACTTGTCTTGGCAGTACATAAATAGTTGATTTATTATTATGTGTACTAACCTATCTCACGAGTTCTTTTTGAGTTTTGTGTGGATGAAGTTTTTGAGACTTAGGTGAAACCGGGATATGAGAGGATTGAACGAGATACAAAAGCTCAAGATTGGGGATGCCCAAGGCACCCCAAGTAAATATTTCAAGAAGTCTCAAGCATCTAAGCTTGGGGATGCTACGCATCCCACCTCTCTTCATCAGCAATTATCGGTTACCCTATGTTGAGCCTAAATTTTTATTTGTCCACATGATATGTGCTATTCTTGGAATGAATTTTCTGTTTAGTTTGCTGTTTGAATAAAATACTCAGATCTGAAAATCTTTATTGAGAAATAGAGTCCTCACATAGCTACTTTATTGTTTGACTACTCATTGATCTTCACTTATATCTTTTGAGAGTAGTTTGATGTTTACTGTTGTGCCTCACTTATATCCTATGAGTAAATTGTGAATGAATTGAATATCATAAATCTGAAATTATTAATGTGCTTTATGCTTAGTAGTAGTTTCACATCTGGTTTATAAAGTAAAATCTATTGAAGTTTGACAAACATCAAAATGGTCACAATTCATGAATGATTAGTATAAGAAAGAGAACTTTTACATACAAATATATTATCTTGGACATCTTCTATGATTGCGAATACCCATTAATTATTTTCAAACTTGAGAAAATTAGTTGAAGTTGGACAAGGAAGACAACGTAATGAGTTATGGTTATGTATATTTGCATAGAAGTTATATTGTTATGGATCCTCCAACATGCGGTGCTTGTTTAGAACCTTTTGCTAGCCAACACTTCGTACTAAGTAGAGATACTACGTGTGCATCCAAATCCTTGAGCCAAGTTTCTTCCATAAGAGTCCACCATACCCACCTATATATGGTATTTCACTGCCATTCCAAGTAAATTTGCATGTGCCACCTCTAAACATTCAAATAAAAATCTGTTTTGTGTGCCTGGACCGCTCATGGAGCGACGGGGGGAGGTCAGTATCTTCCATGTTAAGCGGGTTATTCTCATGATGAGTGTTTATTCACTCGTCCTTGCACGAGAGGGGCGGTAATAAGGATTCCCTGTCCCGAAATAAAAAAAATCAAATAATTAAACAAAACTCCCCCAGGAATGTTGTTGGTATGGACGGTACCCATGGATTCGGCTAGCCCTGGAGTGTGTTTGTTGGTGGAGGGGGAGTAAACCTTTACTTTTACCGCTTGGGAACCGCCGCTAGTGTGTTTAACATGGAAGATATTGATAACTCTTGGTCGTAACGTTGACAGGAAGGGTGCACCTCCCAAAATTATATTTATCTCTAATTTAAGATTTGAGCTCTGGCACCTATGCAAATCCCTGCTTCCCTCTGCGAAGGGCCAATCTATTTACTTACATGTTATTTGCTATTCATGTTGACTCAACTTCTTATTCCAACCCCAATCTATTAGTTGGCAAGAAGCATGTGGTGGGGAAAGATCTAGGCACATATGGCCAGTCAAATACATTTGATCATGACTTATTATTGTTGACGATTATCTCTATGATAAATGAGTTGGTAGGCGAAACATTAAGCCCCTATCTTTCTATGTGTTCGATGGATGTCATTTATTCTAAAAATATGCTTTGAGTACTAGATATCATAGAAGACTATATGATGATTGAGTATGTGGAGCTCTTACTTAGACTTTGTTGAGAATAAGTTGAATTGCAATTGTTTGGTGACTAAGAACATAGGTTGTTAAGTTTCAAGAGAATTCATTGTTTGAACCATAACTTGTGAATTGGTTGCTACTTTATCATGATGATTTTTATGAGAAAAAATTGCTGTTATGATGCTAGGAAAAGTGGTTGAAATTATCATTGATCAAACTTATGCACTATGCTAGCATTCACACTTCATAAATTATTTCTTTTATCATTTACCTACTCGAGGATGAGTAGGAATTAAGCTTGGGGATGCTGATACGTCTCCAACGTATCGATAATTTGTGAAGTATTCATGCCATATTCACCTATGTTTACAATACTTTTATATGGTTTTGATGCACTTTATATGATTTATTTAGAACTAACCCGGACTGACGTTGTTTTCAGCAGAACTACCGTGGTGTTGTTTTTGTGTAGAAAATGAAAGTTCTCGGAATCGCCCGGAACTTTTTGATGATTTTTTTGGAACAAATGAGGAACCAGACGCTTCGTGGGAGGGCCAGACGAGCCACGAGGTGGGCACAACCCACCAGGGCGTGCCAGGCCCCCCCGGCGCGCCCTGGTGTATCGTGCCCACCTCGTGGCCCATCTTGGCGTGAAACCAACGCCCAAAAATCCTATAAATATGGAAACCATCAGAAATAACCCTAGACTCTCCGCTCCGCCGCCGCAACTCTCTGTATCGATGAAAACCAAATCTTGAGGCGTTCCAGTACCCTGCCGGAGAGGGGATTCCATCTTCGGTGGACATCTTCATCATCCCGGCGGAGGCCATGATGAGGAGGGAGTAGTCTACCCTCGGGGCTGAGGGTATGTACCGGTAGCTATGTGTTCGATCTCTCTCTCGTGTTCTTGAGATGTCACGATCTTGATGTATCACGGGCTTTGTTAATATAGTCGGATCACATGATGTTATTCCCTCTCTATCTTGTTGTGATTAATTGAGTTTTCCCTTTGAGATCTCGTTATGTTGGATTGAATATTGGATTTGAGAACACTTGATATATGTCTTGCATGCAGATACCCGTCATGACAATGGGGTGTTCTATTGATTCACTTGATATATGTTTTGGTACTGAACTTCCGGATTCCCGTGGTGACATTGGGGTAATCTATGCATAGGGATTGATAAACGTTCTTGTCCTACTTTCTCCGATAGAAATCTTGGGGCACTCTTTGAGGTTCTTTGTGTGGATTGAGTATTATGAATCTGAAATTGTTTGATGCGTATCGTATAATTAACTCATGGATACTTGTGGTGACATTGGAGTATCTAGGTGACATTAGAGTTGGTTGATGCGTATCATATGGTGTTATTCTAGTACGAACTCTTAGATAGATCGAACGGAAAGGATAACTTGATGTTATCTTAGTATGAACTCTTGAATAGATCGATCGGAAAGGATAACTTTAAGGTGGTTTCGTACCCTACAAACAATTTCTTCTTATGTTCTCCGCTAGATAAGAACTTTGGAGTGATTCTTCGTTGCACGTTGAGGGATGGTTATGTGATCCAATTATATTAGCATTGTTGAGAGATTGCACTAGCGAAAGTATGGACCCTAGGCCTTGTTTTCAAGCATTGCAATACCGTTTGTGCTCACTTTTCTTGCTACCTTGCTGTTTTTATATTTTCAGATTACAAAAACCTATATCTACCATCCATATTGCACTTGTATCACCATCTCTTCGCCGAACTAGTGCACCTATATGATGTCTACTACGCAACCTTCTTCTTGTAGACTCGTGTTGGGCCTCCAAGCGCAGAGTTTTGTAGGACAGTAGCAAATTTCCCTCAAGTGGATGACCTAAGGTTCATCTATCCGTGGGAGGTGTAGGATGAAGATGGTCTCTCTCAAGCAACCCTGCAATCAAATAACAAAGAGTCTCTTGTGTCCCCAACACACCCAATACAATGGTAAATTGTATAGGTGCACTAGTTCGGCGAAGAGATGGTGATACAAGTGTAATATGGATGGTAGATATAGGTTTTTGTAATCTGAAAATATAAAAAAGCAGGGTAACTAATGATAAAAGTGAGCACAAACGGTATTGCAATGCTTAGAAACAAGGCCTAGGATTCATACTTTCACTAGTGCAAGTTCTCTCAACAATACTGACATAGTTGAATCATATGTAAATCCCACACGTGCGACAAAGAGTTCACTCCAAAGTCACAAATAGTGGAGAACAAACGAAGAAATTATTGTAGGGTACGAAACCACCTCAAAGTTATCTTTTCCGATCAATCGTATGAGCTATCCCTATAAGTGTCACGAACAGCCCTAGAGTTCGTACAAAAATAACACCTTAAGATACACATCAACCAAAACCCTAATGTCACCTAGATACTCCAATGTCACCACGAGTACCCATGGGCTTGATTATACGATATGCATCACACAATTTCAGATTCATCATGTTCAATGCAACACAAAGAACTTCAAAGAGTGCCCCAAAGTTTCTACCGGAGAGTCAAGACGAAAACGTGTGCCAACCCCTATGCATAGACTCCCAAGGTCACGGAACCCGCACGTTGATCACGAAAACATACATCTAGTGGATCAATAGAACATCCCATTGACACCACGGATATCCCATCGCAAGACATACATCAAGTGTTCTCAAATCCTTAAAGACTCAATCTGATAAGAAAACTTCAAAGGGAAAACTCAATTCATCACAAGAAGATAGAGAGGGGAAAACTCCAGATGATTCATCTATATTAATAAAACTCCCGGTACATCAAGATCGTGTCATCTCAAGAACACGAGAGAGAGAGATCAAACACATAGCTACTAGTACATACCCTCAGCCCTGAGGGTGAACTACTCCCTCCTCGTCATGGAGACCGCCGGGATGATGAAGATGACCTCCGGTGATGGTTTCCCCCTCCGGCAGGGTGCCGGAACGGGCTCCCGATTGGTTTTTCGTGGCTCTGGAGGCTTGCGGCGGCGGAGCTCCCGATCTAGGTTTCTTTCTGGGGGTTTTGGTATTTATAAGAATTTTTGGCATTGGAAACAAGTCAAGGGGGGCCACGAGGAGTCCACAAGCCAGGGGGGCGTGCCCTAGGGGGGGCGGCGCCCCCCAGGCTTGTGACCTCCTCGGTCACTTCCTGGCCCAACTCCAATGCTCCCTGGGCTTCTTCTGGTCCATAAAAAATCACCGTAAATTTTCAGCCCATTCCGAGAACTTTTATTTCTGCACAAAAAACGACACCATGGTATTTCTGCTGAAAACAGCGTCAGTCCGGGTTAGTTCTAATAAAATCATACCAAAATCATATAAAATTATTGTAAACATGGCATGAATACTTCATAAATTATACATACGTTGGAGACGTATCAGCATCCCCAAGCTTAATTCCTATTCGTCCTCGAGTAGGTAAATGATAAAAGAAAGAATTTATGAAGTTTGAATGCTAGCAAGTGCACAAGTTTGATCAATGATAATTCCAATCACTTTTTACAGCATCAATATAAACCATAAACAGTATCTCATCTCATAAAACTTCTCATGATCAAGTAACAAGCTATTCACATGTTAAAGTATAGACCAGAAAGTTTCTTGAAAACTAACAAACCATATTCCTAGTCATCGAACAATTGCAATTCATATTATTTTCAGGAAGGGTCTATGTAAGAGCATTTATTTAGCAAATTCCACATACTCAACTATCATATAGTCTTCCATGATTATTGACACTCAAAGCATATTTTTAGAACAAATAGCCTCCATCGAACACAGAGAAAGATAGGGGCTTAATGTTTCGCCTCCCAACTTATTTATCATATAGATAATTGTCAACAATAATAATTCATGATCAAATATATTTGTGTGGATATATATGTCTAGATCATTCCCCAACACATGACGCTTGCCAAGAGATAAAGGAGAAATATAGGAAGTGGTGAAGATCACCATGACTCTTGCATAAAGGTAATACAAGAAAGTAAAAGATAGGCCCTTCGCACTGGGAAGCAGAGGTTGTCATGCGCTTTTTGTTTTTGGATGTGCTTACCCTTAATGCAAAGGAACGTCACGTTGTATTGCCCTTTGTGATAGCAACCTTTATTATGCAGTCCATCGCTTTTATTTCTTTACCATCACAAATTCGTACAACGCTTATTTTCCCTTACAATAAAAGATCATACATATTTAGGAGCAATTTTTATTGCTTTTTGCACCGATGACAACTTACTTGAAGGATCTTAATCAATCCATAGGTAGGTATAGTGGACTCTTATGGCAAAACTGGTTTAAGGGTGTTTGGATGCACAAGTAGTATTTCTATTTGGTGCGGAAGTTTTGGCTAGTATGAGGTGGAAGCAAGCACCACATGTTGGAGGATCCATAAGAATATAACTTCTATAAAAATATACCCAAACATAACTCATTAAGTTGTCTTCCTTGTCCAATTTTAACTAATTTGCTCAAGTTTGAAAATAATTAATGAGCTCAAAATCATAGAAGATGTCCAAGATAGTATATTTATATGCGGAATCTCTCTTCCTTCGATATTCTTTCATGAATTGTTCAAGTGACCAATGCGGTGTTTGCTAACTTTCCATAAATTTTACCACCTATACTTATTATGTGTGAAGTCATTACTCCCCATGGTATAAGTATATGAAGCATATTTAATTTCAGATTTATGGTATTCAATTCATTCAACCATTTACTCATAGGATATAAGTGAAGCACGAGGGTGAATGACGAACTACTCCAAAAAGATATAAGTGAAGATCAATGAGTAGTCAATAATTAAATAACTATGTGAGGACACTCTCATCTAAGAATTTAAGATCTTAAGTATTTTATTAAACAGCAAGCAAAAGAAAAATAGCACTCCAAGAATAGCACGCATCATGTGAACGAATAAAAATTTAGGCTCAACATAGGCTAACCGATAATTGTTGATGAAGAGAGGTGGGATGCGTAGCATCCCAAAACTTAGATGCTTGAGACTTCTTGAAATATTTACTTGGGGTGCCTTGGGCATCCCCAAGCTTGAGCTTTTGTATCTCGTTCAATCCTCTCATATCATGGTTTCACCAATTCTCAAAAACTTCATCCACACAAAACTTGAAAAGAACTCGTGAGATAGGTTAGTACACATAATAATAAATCAACTCTTTATGTACTGCCAAGACATGTTGCACAATAATTTCCAAACATCATCTACTGTTTACTATCGTTTCCACAATTTATATCTACCAATATAGGCTATGGAAACTATAGGATAAGTAGATAACGAAACTTTGACAGCAATCTGTCCAAACAGAACAGTTTGTAGCAATCTATTAAACCAGTGTACTTCTGTAACTCAAAAAATTATGAAAATTTAGGACATGTTAAATAATTTATATGAAAATACTTTGTAAAAATTTCAGAAACTTTCCACGTTCCAGTAAAATATGAAAATTCAAACACTACAACAGAAGTTTCTGTTTTTACACAGCACACATCAAAATATGCAATGCCAGCATCCTAAGACAATTCTTGGAACTTTTTATTGAAAAACAAGATTATAAATAACACCTAACATAAAATAACAAAATAAAATGACGCTCCAATCAAAACACATATTATGTGACGAATAAAAATATAGCTCTATGTAAGATATACCGATAATGTTGAAGACGAAAGAGGGGATGCCTTCTGGGGAATCCCCAAGCTTAAGCTCTTGAGTATTACTTGGATATTACCTTGGGGGTGCATTGGGCATCCCCAAGCTTAGGTTCTTGGCACTCCTTATTCTCCTCATATCGGTGTCTCACCCAAAACTTGAAAACTTCAATCACACAAAACTTAACGGAACTTCATGAGAAGGGTTAGTATAATAAAGATAAATCATTCACTTAGGTACTGTCAAGACAAGATTCAGAATTGTTCCCACATGATACCTACTGTATTCTACCATTCCCATAATTTATACCACTAAATATAAGCTATGGAAACACTAAAACAAGCAAACTATGCATGCAAAACAGAATCTGTCAGAAACAGAACAGTCTGTGAAGATCTTTAGTATAGCCATACTTCCCTGTCTCGAACAATTCTGAAAAATTAGCAAAACCTGAAGAATTTGTATATCAAGACGGTGTAAAAATTGCAGATCATTATCACGCTCCAGTAAAAAATGAAAATTCCTGTACTGGAGTCAAAAGTTTCTGTTTTGGTTCAGCATCAATTCTACTCATCTTGTGAGTCATCCCAAAGGCTTTACTTGGCACTTTATTGAAATAAAAGGTACAAAACATGATTAATACAGTAGCGTAATCATGTGAACACTCAAAAACAGAAAGGAAAAGTTTTGGGTTGTCTCCCAACAAGCGCTTTTCTTTAATGCCTTTTAGCTAGGCATGGTGATTTCAATGATGCTCGCATAGGAATAATAATTGAAACATGCAAAAGAGCATCATGAATCACATGGCAAGCACATTTAAGTCTAACCCACTTCCTATGCATAGGGATTTTGTGAGCAACCAATTTATGGGAGCAAGAATCAACTAGCATAGGAAGGCAAAACAAGCATAACTTCAAAACTTTGAACACATAGAGAGGAAACTTGATATTATTGCAATTCCTACAAGCATATGTTCCTCCCTCATAATAATTTTCAGTAGCATCATGAAGGAATTTGACAACATAACCAGCACATAAAGCATTATCTTCATGATCCACAAGCATACACTACTAGGGAAAACCTTATACATAGAATCTTAGCAGCAGCGCAGGATAGGATGGGGCGCTACTGATAATTAGCAATAGCGCGGTCTGAAGACATGCGCTACTGCTACCAACTTAGCAGTAGCGCGACTCGATAGAACCGCGCTGCTTCTAAAATTGACCGACCGTTCCCGCCACGCTAGGTTTAGCAGTAGCGCGTCCATGATAACCGCGCTACTGCTAATGTGATAGTAGTAGCGCGCTTTTTTTTCATGTCGCTACTGCTAATTTTGAAACTGGCCACATGGCGGGCCCCGCTTAGCAGTAGCGCGTGTGAAGTAGGAGCGCTACTGCTATCCTATTAGCAGCAGCGTGTTTTTCTTCCAGCGCTACTGCTAAGCCGCAGCCATACCACCTTTTTCCTCCCCCTCCCCTCCTCTCTTCCTCACTTTCCCCTAGCTCCCACCTCCTCTCTCCCTCACTTTGCTTCTTCCTCAGTACTTCTCCCCCCCATTACTCTCCTTCTTCTACCTATCTTTCTCTCTTTTTATTACTCCTAGCTAACTACACCAGCCTCCAGTAATGCATCTCCTTTCTCTTTTTCCTTCCCCCTCCACTAGTTGAACTTGTCTCCTCCCAAACTAGCTAGCTAGGTAGATCTAGCTAGCATTTAGTGAAGTGACCTATGTACCTCCCTAACTAGATCTATAGCCTTATCAAGAAGAGCTTTGTCCACTTTTGATCATTCCATAGGTGTGTGTGGCGACACCTATCGACATCATCATCACCGTGCTCGATCTCGAGATTGGTACGGTGATTAAAAATTTATGCTTCTGCAAGAATGGAAATATGTGTATGTGTGCGATATGACATAATCCGGCGATATGATGGAAATTGTGTGTGTGGCATGAGTTGCCGCCGAATTGCGCTTGTGAGTTGCCTATGTTTTGCCGAAATGCCGATTTATTTCCGTTTCGGCGAATTCCGGGCAAACTCTATATATCCTATTTTTAGGGAAGGTCATGCCGAATTTTTGTATGACTTTGATGCATGCATGCATTTTTATAATCAATTTGTTTATTATTACCGTGCGGGCATTCATGATGGTCAGTGGAACGGTGGTGGACAGGTGGTTGCGGTCGGCGGTGCAGGACATGAAAGAAAATAACCTGACAGAGGTTTTATGTCCGTGTCGAAGATGCAAAGGACAAGCTTGGCTCGACCCCTATGACGATGGTCGTGTGATGGCGCACCTTCTCATGACTGGTTTCATGGATGGATATACTCGGTGGATAATTGAAGATGAGGATGATGATGTTGAGGACGCCGACGGGGCAGGCAATGACGACACGGGGCAGGATGAAGAGATGATCGATAATGGCGGCGGAGAAGGGGCCGGACATGGCGCCGGGGAACAGGCCGGACATGGCGGCGGAGAAGGGCCGGACATGGCGGCGGAGAAGGGGCCGGACATGGCGGCGGAGAAAACGTGGACTCCACGCCGCAGAATTCGTCGGTATTAAGTTCAATCGTGCGGGACCCTCATGTTCAAGCACTGCTTCGCAAGGAGACAAGTACTGAGAGAGCTGCTTCTAGTGAGGAGGCCAAGCTGCAGCAACTGGTGGTAGACTCGAACACTCCATTGTATCATGGTTGCAATCCCGAGGTGACCCGCTTGAGTTTCACGCTCGAACACCTGAAGACGAAGGCTAAAAACAAATGGACCGACACTAGCCTCGATGAGCTTCTCAGGTACCTAAAGGATGTTCTTCCCGCGGGGAATCTATGTCCTACTAGTGTGGATGAGGCCAAGAAGATCGTGTGCCCTCTTGATCTGCCGCACGTTAGATACCATGCATGCATCAACGATTGCATAATTTATCGGAAGGAGCACGCGGAAAAAACAAGCTGTCCGGTGTGCAATGCTTCTCGATACAAGAAGGCCGGGAAGAAATGTCCCCAGAAAGTTGTATGGTACTTACCAATCACTCCCCGTCTCCAGCGGTATTTCGTAGATCCCAAGGAAGCAAAGCTCATGCGCTGGCACGCGGAGAGGAAGAAGCCCGACGATGGAGATGATCCGAAGCTGAGACACGTCATGGATGGAAGCCAGTGGAGAGCGTTCAATGGCGAATATCGGTATTTCACATGTGATGCAAGGAACATCGTGCTCGGCGCGTGTACCGATGGCATGAATCCGTTTGGCAACCAGAACACCAACCACAGCACATGGCTCGTGTTTGTATGGATGTACAACCTCCCCCCTGGTTGTGCATGAAGTCGAAGTACATACACATGAGCATGCTGATTCAAGGGCCAAAACAACCGGGAAATAATATTAATCTGTATCTGGGGCTACTTCAAGAGGAGTTAGACACGCTATGGAAAACACCGGCCAAGACATGGGACGCCAGCAAAGGCGAGTATTTCTATATGAGAGTCGCGTTGATCACGACGGTGCATGACTATCTCGGTTACGGATATGTCGCAAGACAGGTGTGCCATGGATATTGCGGATGCATGCGGTGCATGGAAGATACGACGTCTCAGCAGCTAACGTCAAGGAAAGATGGCGGGTCTGGGAAAATCGTGTACATGGGGCATCGAAGATGGCTCGAGAAGGACGACCCGTGGAGAAACCGTGGAGATCTATTAAATGGTGAGGCTGAGCATCGAGGACCTCCACGTAAGCGGAACGGCGCTGAAATCGATGAGCTGTTGAAAAACTGGGAACAGTGCCCCGCGCCGGGAAATACGATGAAAAAGGCGCCGGAGCCGCTGCTGAAGGTATGGAAGACGAGGTCTGTTTTCTGGGACTTGGAGTACTGGCACAAACTCGACACGCCTCATTGCCTTGATCAAATGCATATCTGTAAGAATGTCATTGAGAGCTTGCTTGCGACACTGATGAACATGCCGGATAATACCAAGGATGGGCCGAAGGCAAGAAAAGGCTTGCAAGATTTGGAGATCAGGGCAGATCTGCACATGCCGCCCCGTAAAAAGTCACAGGAGACAGAGACGGAGACAGAGGCGCGGGAGAAGAAGGGCAAGAAAAGTAAAGGAAGAGGATTATTGCCCCCCTTCTTGCTTCACCTTAAGTCCGGATGAGATCGATCAATTCTTCAAGTGCCTTACCGGAATCAAAGTTAGTTCCGGTTACTGTGGCAAGATAAGCAGATATCTAGACACGAAGAAGAAAAGGTTCAGCGGGATGAAGTCCCATGACTGTCATGTGATGATGATGCAGATACTACCTGTTGCCCTTAGAGGGATAATGGACAAGCACGTCCGTGACACGCTTATTGGTCTCTGCAACTTTTTCGACGTCATCTCTCGAAAGTCGATCAGTGTGAAGCAGCTCCGAAGGCTACAGGAAGAGATTGTTGTCATACTAAATGAGCTTGAGATGTACTTCCCGCCCGCGTTCTTTGACGTCATGGTGCATCCGTGTGTCCATATTGTGGACGACATAATAGACCTGGGGCCGTCATTCCTGCACAACATGATGCCGTTTGAGAGGATGAATGGGATCATCAAAGGATTCGTTCGTAACATGTCCCGTCCGGATGGAAGCATCGTCCAGGGCTATCTGACACAAGAGTGCATCTCTTTCTGCGAGAATTTTCTATATGGCGCAGACCGGCCGCCTGGTGTTGGTTTGCCCGTTAACAAGCACGATGGGAGGCTCGAAGGAGAAGGTCACTCCAACGGTCGCAGGGAACTGCATGTGGCCTACTCAGATCGACGCAACGACTTTGACATAGCAAACTTGGTAGTGCTACAACACCTACACCAGGTAGATCCTTTCGCGACACTGCACAAAGAAACTATCGCAAAGAAGTATCGTGACCGGGGGGTATGCAGGATGGACGCCGAAGTTACTAGAGAGCACAACTCCACTTTCCTGCATTGGTTCAAAGAGCATATTATTGCTAAGCCCCCGGAAAAGGGCTCTAAGGACAGATTGCTCATATACGCCTTAGCACATGGCCCCTCGCCCAACCTCGTCACCTATCAGGCATACGATATCAACGGATACACGTTCTACACGGAGGCCAAAGATATGGACAGTGATGATCAGAACTTAGGGGTGACGATGGAATGCATGACCGACAGCGACAACGGCGCAACTGAGAGATTTTATGAAAGGGTCGAGGAGATCTGGGAGCTTGACTACTCTGGACTGCACAATGCGACGATGTTCCGTGTCAGATGGGCTAAGAATGTCGAAAGAGAAAACCGGTATTTCACTACCATGACTATACCCGACGCCAAGAGCGGTACCGTGAACGCTATCGCAAAAAACGAGCCATGGGTACACGCTAAGCACGTGACACAATGCTTCTTCATAACCGACCCGTGCAATCCCAGCCGTGTTGTCGTGAGGAGAGGCAAATGGAACATCATTGGAATGGATGGAGTCGGCAACGAGGAAGACTACGACCAGTACGGCAACCCAATGAGGGAAGATGACGATGACGATGAAGTATACGTCAAAACAAGAATCAATACTACATTACCTAAGAAAGATCGTACTCCATGGAAAAGGAAAAGACACAATAAGGGGCTCAATTATTCTTCAACAAACAAGAAGGGAAAGAAGCTCACTCAAAAACGAAAACGTCGACGCTGAGGAACCGTTATTGGTCAAATGATGTAATATATATGTTCCTATTTTGTGTACACACTAACCGTTATGCATGGGTCAAATGATGTAATACATATGTTCCTATTTTGTATACATACTTAACCGTCAAATGATGCAATATATATCGCCTTAGTTATATACATTGTATCACCTTCCCTTCGTTCCTGCTCTCGAAAAAAAGGAAAAGAAAAGAAAAGAAAAAGAAGAAAAGAAAAGGAAGAGAAAATAAAGGAAAAGACAATAGAAGAAACAAACAGGAAAACTGCTATAGGTACTGGTCATAGCAGTAGCGCTTTTCCGAAAAAGAGCTATAGCTAGTCAAAATAGCAGTAGCGCCTTTTGGAGAAACGCGCTATAGATAACTTAGCTATAGCGCGTTTTGAGGAAACGCGCTACTGCTATGTTGACTTAACCCCCGGCCCCAGCGGGCTTCCCGCCTCTGCTTCCCCCAAATCCCCACTCTCTCTTCTCCCCCCTCGTCGCCGCCGGAGCCCGTGCCCTCACCGCGCGCCTGTGCCCTCGCCGCCGGAGCCCGTGCCCTCGCTGCCGGAGCCCGTGCCCTCGCCGCCGGAGCCCGTGCCCTCGTCGCCGGAGCCCTGCCCTCGCCCGCGACCTTGCCCACGCCCCTGCCTCAAGCGCCCGTGC
Organism: Elymus sibiricus; assembly: GCA_039707655.1. Lineage (NCBI taxonomy): Eukaryota > Viridiplantae > Streptophyta > Magnoliopsida > Poales > Poaceae > Elymus > Elymus sibiricus. The sequence continues at coordinate 38,206,432 of CM077665.1, read as the reverse complement.
CCTCGCCCCCGACCGCGGCGCTCGCCCCCGACCCCCCGACCCCCGCGACCTCACCCACGCCCCCGACCCCGGCCCCGACGCGCCACGTCTCCCTCCTCGGCTTCCTCCCCTCCCAACCTCGGCCGTCGTCGGGCCTGCCTCCTCGCCCCTGCACCCTCTGTAAGCAGAAATTTAGGGTTAGGTGTTTTAGGTGTAGTTAAAAGAAAAAACAGAATTGATTATATAGGTTTCTTGCATTTTTTAGTTTAAGCAATTGTTGCTATTTAATTTTGTTAGTTTAAGCAATTAGTATGAAACCTAGGACAGATTAGTTAAAGCAACTGTTGCTATTTAATTTTTTTAGTTTAAGCAATTGTTGTTATTTAAAAAATAGAATTTGAAGTGGACAGTTAGTTAAAGCAACTGTTGCTATTTAATTTTTTAGTTAAAGCAATTGTTGCTATTTAAAAAAATAGAATTCGAAGTGGACATGTGATATGTGGACATGTGATTTGGACATGTCATATTTGGAATTTGGACATGTCATATTTGGACATGTGATGTTTCGGACATGTCATATTTGGAAAATGATGATTATGTGCAGGGTAAATGATCCGAGTGGCCTATGTTTCGCCGGAATGTTGATTCATTTCCGTTCCGGTTCAGGCGCTCGATATGTCCACTTTTTAGCCAAGGTCATGCCGAAATTTTCCGTGAATTTTGGCATGACTTGTGCTAGAAAGTAGGCATATCGAGTGCCGGGATTTGCTGGGAAACGGCATTCCGACAAACATAGATCTTTTTTTATGTCATTTCTCATTTTTTTATAGTTTTAGAATTAAACGAGGAGACTTAATCATAGGAAACATGTCGAACAATGAAGAAACCGGGCCTTCTGACCAAGATGCAGACGAGATGGATTATGAGGGTGAACAACAGTACCTCGACTTTTTGTCTGCTAAGCATAGTCAAGGTTTGCAGGTCGGCCTCAATGATGGTACTGACGCCGACATCGACACCGACGGCGCCGGCACCGATGGCGGCGCCGAGACCGGCGGGGAAGGTACCGGCGGGGAAGATACCGGCGGGGAAGGTACCGGCACCGATGCCGCTACCGAAAAGAAGAAGCAGAAGAAGCAGAGGATACGAAAACCTAACAAACTAGGCATCGGACGACTGGTGATCACAAAGATGGCCCCTGGCAAGTTTGAGCCATTAGAGCCGGAAGAACCTCGCAAGTGCTATGGGAACCAAGTAGGATGCGTCCTACGGGAATGCATGAGCATCAACGACGATGATTTAAGGAGTAAAGAACATTTGAGGCAGTTGCTCCTGACGAAGTTGCACAAGAGATTCAAGTTCCCCGACCGGATGGTAGCATAGAACAACCGTGGGATGATCCGAAGATGAAAAAGATTAACAATCACGCCATGGGCATGTTCAGCAATGATTTGGCCTCCTGGAAAGGGAGGGTGAAACGAGCTATTGAGGCTGAGGAACCCCTGTCCAAGATTCTAGAGGAAAATCCGACACTTATGGAAGAGGAGTTCGAAAAGTTCAAGGACACTTGCGCTACCGAGGCAGCCAAGGCTAAGGCTGCGAAATTCAAGAGCCTTCAGCAAAGGAACACGGGGAAGCATCGCCTCGGAACCCGTGGCTACCTTGGCAAAAGGCCCATATGGGATAAGGAGGACACGGAACGTGAAGCCGCGGGTCTCCCAGACCCCTTCGCGAAGTTCACCAACCCCTTGGAGCGTGACTTCATCAGGGCCCGCTACAAGTGGGACAAGGAAAAGAAGGTTTTTTACACGGACCAGATCACGAGGAAATTGATTAAAATACTGGTAATTATTCTTTTACCACCTTACATTTAGCTTCTGATCAAGTCGACTACACATTCGTAAACGGTTCACGTTCCTTCTGTAGGAGAAGCAACACCAGCTTGCAGCCGAAAGCCCTACTTCGCCGATGAGGCCCAAGTGGGACACCCCTCTCAACCGGGCCTTGAACGAACTTAAGGGACTCCCTTTGGGCCAGCGGCCACAATATGGACGTGTGCACGGCGCCGGAGATGGCGCTACGTGGAAGGTGTTTTACAACAAGGGCCCGGAGGCCAACAAGCAGAAAAAAAGTTTAGTCAGACGGACATCGACGCGAAGGTGAAGCTTGCGTTCGAGAAAAGAGCAGCTGAGGACGCGGAAAAAGCAGCCGAGGAGAAAAATGAGTTGCTACAGCAGGCAGTCGATGCAGCTGTACATGCCTGCAGAAATGATTTCGCTACTAACTTGATCCCGGCTATCATCAATTGGACGAAGGAAAATCCAGACAAGACGGTACATGATTTCCCCATGCCCAGTTTTGTCGGGAGCAACTCGGTGAACAACACCACCGCACCATCACCTGCTCACGCAATCGGGCCTGCTCCCGCACCCGCACCCGCTCATAGCAGCCCGTCCTCAGTCTCTGGCGCGCTAGGCGGGCCTTTATCTTTGGCTGAGCTCGACGCCCTCACGGTAATTACATGTCGCACCAACATATATCTAGAATATTCCATTTTCGTTGCCTTTCGGATGTTTTACGCCGCAGACATGTGTTTGTAGGCCGATAAAACCCCGTGCACCGTACTCTACTTGATCAAAGGCCAGGAGGTGGACGTGGGAAAGGGGGTGATAACGAAGCCCTTGGAACTCACGTTCCACGGCCAGCCGATGCCCGGTGGGCACTTCAGGGTTACCTTGTTGAGTGTGAAATCGGGGCACGAGTATTTGCCTCCTCCAGTACGGCTAGGGGGAGAGGACGACGAGACCCCGTCGCGGATTGGAAGCTGCAAGGGTTGGGTGCTGCTATGGCCGAAGAATCTTCTTCGTCTGGAGCCGGCCGAGAGCACACCAATAACCACACATCAACAAGCAGGTATGGACACCACCACCCCGCCTACGCAATTACCAGCGCCTGTAGTGCCGGGTGAGAGCGGCGGACGACGTGATGAAGGGGTCCAATAGTGGCTGATGTAATCGCCCCCGTAGAACAAAGAATGGATGATGAGATGGAGGAGGACCCTCTTCGGTTCCTCAATACAGGCGCCTATGACTGTGACTTAGATATGATGAGTCAGCCATATGACGACTCGGGCTATCAGCATGCTAATGAGGATATGGATGATCTGCCCGGGTAGAAACGTCCTAGCAGGGATTGCAAGAAGTCTCTCTTCATGCAATCCTCACAGGACACGCCTACAGATGCAGGGGGTCGTACAGTGCTTAGCCCGACAACACTGGGGTAGGGGTTAAGGAAGGGTCTGGAAGGTCAGCCCAAGAAAAAGGAGAGGAAGAGAACGGGGAAGATAGGCTCAGCTGTCTACAAACAAGCCAGAGCACATAGCAGCCAGACGGTGGCCATGTTCCATGTCATGGGCGAGCCGATGCTACCGCCGAAACTGCTGGAGGCAATATACGGGGATCTCAGGAGACTGCACGACCATGTGCTGTCGACTGAGAAAAGCCTACTAGCCTCGAAGGACCCAGGATATCCGACATACGCGGCTCGTGTGCCTGACGGGAAGTGCTACGTCGACACACGGCCCGCGGAGGTGTTCTTCCTGCGGTTTGATCATATCTTCGAGATGTTTCTGACACGGCGGCTTGATTGTACAATCGTCCGCCTTTTTGCGCTACATATGAGCTCCGTCATGAAGAGAGAAGAAGTCTCGCAAATCTGTGTGGCAGATCCATACTACATGCACGAGTCCTTCTTGAGTCTCGGCGACTTTGAGCGTAAAACTGCTAGGGAGTACCTCGAAAACTTCATGGTACAGAATAAGGACCAGGAAATTGTCCTCCTGCCTTATCATCCAAAGTAAGTCAGTGCCGGACAACCCTTTCGTACATTTCAATCATTCCTTCTCGCTCATATGGAGAATAATTTGAGGTGTTTTTTCCCCGCAGCAACGGTCGCGCCGTCCTTGTCGTTCTTTACCCGCGAGTCTCCCACGCCGTGTATTTCGATCCTACCAGAAACTACGAGAAGAAGGACTACACCCACGTAATGAATATTCTAGATGATGCTCTCCAAGGCTTCAGTTTGAGGGGTAACCACATGCAGATCAGGAAACAAAGGAACCGCAAGACGGGTTTCTCGCATAAAACCAACTTCTGTTGCATCCATGTCCCGAAATCAAGTAGGAAAGGTGGATTCTACCTCCTCCATCTCATGATGGAGTTCAAAAGGGATCACCAAAAGCTTCGCATGACAACCAGAAACGATGATCGTATCCGCAAGTGGGTAGAATCTCAAGGAGATGCGGATTATAAACTTAGAGATGACTTATTTCGCATCCAGAGGGACATTGCGACGATCATCATGAAAGAAGTCGTCGAAGTGAAGGGGATGTTCCACCACGGCCCTATATCGCGAGCTGACGTCCAAACTTACATAGGCATGCAACGTCAGGACCTCACACCGTTCAAGAAGCTAGGGTCCACTCTCAATGATCTGGAAGGATGGAAGTTCTAGTGATTTACGATGCCGATGATGATGATATGTGTCGGTTGAACTTGTATACTTTCTATAGCGATGAAACTTTGTGATGTCCACGGTCCCTACCGAACTTGCGTAACGCTACTTTGTTAGTTTGGGTACGATGACCTGCGTACCTCTAGTTAATTAGTTTGCGTACGATGAAACTGCGTTGATTATTTATGTTTACTATATGTTGCATCTAGTTGCTAACCCTTTCTTTTTTGTGTTGCTCAAGTATATTTTGTTGCATATGATTGTACATTCTCTTGATGAAGATGCATCTATAACAGGTACCTAGAATCTTGATGGCGAAGTATCGGTGCTATGTCGTGTACAAAGGAAAGGTTCCGGGAGTATACGATGAGTGGTCCGAGTGTCAGGCGCAAGTGGAGGGGGTCTCGGGCGCCAGCCATAAAGGCTTCAAAAGCAGACAAGAAGCAGAAGCTAGTTACGTGAGAAGGCTCACGCTAGCACGAGAGAGGACTCATAACCGCCGCCTCATGTACTACATAGTTTCGCTCTCACTCATAGTGATAGCTCTTCTCGCGTATATCATTGTTTAGATGGATGACGATGTAGTTGCAAGTATTCGAGACTTGTATCGCTATTTTCGAGATGATGACGAGAGAGCACTTCGTGTTGGATGATGATTATGATGACGACATGATTTGATGAGACTATTTGTATGTATATGCTATGATTACATTCGTGGTCTCGCAGCCATTTGTATGTGTATGATGATGACATTTGTATGTGCTAAAGATTCTTGTATAAAGCCTGTTCAAATACAAAACAAATATGCAGAAAAAAAAACAGAAACTAATAAAGTTAGCAGTAGCGCGGGGAGTAAAGTTAGCAGCAGCGTAGCATTACCAGTAGCGCGGCCTAACACAAGGCGCTACAGATATTAGCAGCAACGCTGTTCTTTGGAGCACGCTACTGCTATGCATGTATAGCAGCAGCGCGGGCCAACACACGCTACTGCTACAGGTTAGCTGTAGCGCCGTATCAGTAGCGCGGGAACCCGCGCTACTGATATACATAATACCCGCGCTACTGCTAGGCTTTTCCCTAGTAGTGATAGAAAATTTGTCACTCTCCACATAAGCAATTTTCTTCTCATTCATAATAGTGGGACAAACTCAACAAAATAACTATCATGAGATACTTGATTGACATAACCACTTTGAATATTAAAATCATGATGACAAGTTTCATAGTTACTATCACTCTTTATAGCATACATGTCATCATCATAATCATCATAGATAGTAGGCATGTCATTATCATAACAAATTTGCTCATCAAAACTTGGGGGACTAAAAATATCATCTTCATCAAACATAGCATCCCCAAGCTTGTAGCTTTGCATATCATTAGCATCATGGATATTCAGAGAATTCATACTAGCAATATTGCAATCATGCTCATCATTCAAGGAATTCTCATTAAGTATTATCATAATTTATTCCTCTACCAATTGAGCACAATTTTCTGAATCCTTATTTTCACGAAAGACATTATAAAGACGATACAAGTGATGCAACCTATACTCCATTTTTTGTATTTTTCTTTTATAAAACCAAACTAGTGAAAAACAAGAAACTAAAAGATTTAATTGCAAGATCTAAAGATATACCTTCAAGCACTCACCTCCCCGGCAACGGCGCCAGAAAAGTGCTTGATGTCTACTATGCAACCTTCTTCTTGTAGACTCGTGTTGGGCCTCCAAGCGCAGAGTTTTGTAGGACAGTAGCAAAATTCCCTCAACTGGATGACCTAAGGTTCATCAATCCGTGGGAGGTGTAGGATGAAGATGGTCTCTCTCAAGCAACCCTGCAATCAAATAACAAAGAGTCTCTTGTTTCCCCAACACACCCAATACAATGGTAAATTGTATAGGTGCACTAGTTCGGCGAAGAGATGGTGATACAAGTGTAATATGGATGGTAGATATAGGTTTTTGTAATCTGAAAATATAAAAACAGCAAGGTAACTAATGATAAAAGTGAGCACAAACGGTATTGCAATGCTTAGAAACAAGGCCTAGGATTCATACTTTCACTAGTGCAAGTTCTCTCAACAATACTGACATAGTTGAATCATATATAAATCCCTCACGTGTGACAAAGAGTTCAATCCAAAGTCACAAATAGTGGAGAACAAACGAAGAAATTATTGTAGGGTACGAAACCACCTCAAAGTTATCTTTTCCGATCAATCGTATGAGCTATCCCTATAAGTGTCACGAACAGCCCTAGAGTTCGTACTAAAATAACACCTTAAGATACACATCAACCAAAACCCTAATGTCACCTAGATACTCCAATGTCACCACGAGTACCCATGGGCTTGATTATACGATATGCATCACACAATTTCAGATTCATCATGTTCAATCCAACACAAAGAACTTCAAAGAGTGCCCCAAAGTTTCTACTGGAGAGTCAAGACGAAAACGTGTGCCAACCCCTATGCATAGATTCCTAAGGTCACGGAACCCGCAAGTTGATCACCAAAACATACATCTAGTGGATCAATAGAACATCCCATTGTCACCACGGATATCCCAGCACAAGACATACATCAAGTATTCTCAAATCCTTAAAGACTCAATCCGATAAGAAAACTTCAAAGGGAAAACTCAATTCATCACAAGAAGATAGAGAGGGGAAAACTCCATATGATTCATCTATATTAATAAAGCTCACGGTACATCAAGATCGTGTCATCTCCAGAACACGAGAGAGAGATCAAACACATAGCTACTGGTACATACCCTCAGCCCCGAGGGTGAACTACTCCCTCCTCGTCATGGAGGCTGCCGGGATGATGAAGATGGCCTCCGGTGATGGTTTCCCCCTCCGGCAGGGTGCCGGAACGGGCTCCCGGTTGGTTTTTCATGGCTTTGGAGGCTTGCGGTGGCAGAACTCCCAATCTAGGTTTCTTTCTGGGGGTTTTGGCATTTATAAGAATTTTTGGCGTCGGAAACAAGTCAAGGGGGGCCACGAGGAGTCCACAAGCCAGGGGGGCACGCCCTGGGGGGGCGCGCTCCCCAGGCTTGTGACCTCCTCGGTCACTTCCTGGCCCAACTCCAATGCTCCCTGGGCTTCTTCTGGTCCAGAAAAAATTACCGTAAATTTTCAGCCCATTCCGAGAACTTTTATTTCTGCACAAAAAACGACACCATGGTAGTTCTGCTGAAAACAACGTCAGTCCGGGTTAGTTCTAATAAAATCATACCAAAATCATATAAAATTATTGTAAACATGGCATGAATACTTCAAAAATTATAGATACGTTTGAGACGTATCACTATACAATTTGCCATTGTATTGGGTGTGTTGGGGACACAAGAGATTTCTTGTATTTGATTGCAGGGTTGTTCGAGAGAGACCATCTTCATTCTACACATCCCACGGATTGATAAACCTTAGGTCATCCACTTGAGGGAAAATTGCTACTGTCCTACAAAACTCTGCGCTTGGAGGCCCAACAAAGTCTACAAGAATAAAGTTGCGTAGTAGACATCAGTGCACTAGTTCGGCGAAGAGATGGTAATACAACTGCAATATGGATGGTAGATAAAGGTTTTTATAATCTGAAAATATAAAAACAGCAAGGTAACAAATAGTAAATAGCGAGCAAAACGTTGTATAAATGCTTGGAAACAAGGCCTAGGGTCCGTACTTTTGCTAGTGCAATCTCTCAACAATGTTAATATAATTGGATCACATAGCCATCCCTCAAAGTGCAACGAAGAATCACTCCAAGGTTCTTATCTAGCGGAGAACATAAGAAGAAATTGTTTGTAGGGTACGAAACCACCTTAAAGTTATCCTTTCCGATCAATCTATCCAAGAGTTCATACTAAGATGACACCAAGCTATCCTTTCCTATCAATCTATTTAAGAGTTAGTACTAGAATAACACCATATGATATGCATCAACCAACTCTAATGTCACCCAGATACTCCAATGTCACCACAAGTATCCATGAGTTAATTATACGATACGCATCAAACAATTTCAGATTCATAATACTCAATCCAACACAAAGAACCTCGAAGAGTGCCTAAGATTTCTACCGAAGAAATTAGGACAAGAACGTGTATCAACCCCTATGCATAGATTACCCCAATGTCACCGCAGGAATCCGCAAATTGAGTACCAAAACATATATCAAGTGAATCAATAGAACACCCCATTGTCACCACGGGTATCAACATGCAAGACATATATCAAGTGTTCTCAAATCCAATATTCAATCCAACATAACGAGATCTCAAAGGGAAAACTCAATTCATCAAAACAAGATAGAGAGGGAATAACATCATGTGATCTGACAATATTAACAATGCCCTTGATACATCAAGATCGTGACATCTCAAGAACACGAGAGAGAAAGATTGAACACATATCTACTTCTACATACCCTCAGCCCCGAGGCTGGACTACTCCCTCCTCGTCATGGCCTTTGCCGGGATGATGAAGATGGCCACCGGGGATGGATTCCCCTCTCCGGCAGGGTACTGGAATGTCTCCAGATTTGTTTTTCGTCGATACAGATAGTTGCGGCAGCAGAGCGCAGAGTCTAGGGTTATTTCTGATGGTTTCTATATTTATAGGAATTTTTGGCGTTGGTTTCACGTGAAGATGGGCCACGAGGTGGGCAAGATACACCAGGGCGCGCCGGGGGGGCCTGGCTCGCCCTGGTGGGTTGTGCCCACCTCGTGGATCTTCTGGCCCTCCCACGAAGCGTCTAGTGCCTATTTTGTTCCAAAAAATCGTCAAAAAGTTTCGGGCGGTTCTGAGAACTTCCATTTTCTGCACAAAAACAACACCATGGTAGTTCTGCTGAAAACAGCGTCAGTACGGGTTAGTTCTAAATAAATCATATAAAGTGCATCAAAACCATATAAAAGTATTGTAAACATAGGTGAATATGGCATGAATACTTCATAAATTATCGAAACGTTGGAGACGTATCAGCATCCCCAAGCTTAATTCCTACTCGTCCTCGAGTATGTAAATGATAAAAGAAATAATTTATGAAGCGTGAATGCTAGCATAGTGCATAAGTTTGATCAATGATAATTTCAACCACTTTTCCTAGCATCATAACAGCAACTCTTTCTCATAAAACTCATCATGAAAAAGTAGCAACCAATTCACATGTTATGGTTCAAACAATGAATTCTCTTAAAACTTAACAACATATGTTCTTAGTCATTAAACAATTGCAATTCAACTTATTCTCAACAAAGTCTAAGTAAGAGCCCCACATACTCAATCATCATATAGTCTTCTATGATTGCTATTAATCAAAGCATATTTTTAGAACAAATGGCATCCATCGAATACAGAGAAAGATAGGGGCTTAATGTTTCGCCTCCCAACTCATTTATCATAGAGATAATTGTCAACAATAATAAGTCATGATCAAATATATTTGACTGGATATATATGTTTGGATCTTTCCCCACCACATGATGCTTGCCAACTAATAGACTGAGGTTGGAATAAGAAGTGACTCAACATGAATAGTAAATAACATGAAAGTAAATAGATTGTTCCTTCGCAGAGGGAAGAAGGGATTTGCATATGTGCTAGAGCTCAAAGCTTAAATCAGAGATAAATATAATTTTGGGAGGTGCACCCTTCCTGTCAACGTTACGACCAAGAGTTATCAATATCTTCCATGCTAAACACATTAGTAGCGGTTCCCAAGCGGTAAAAATAAAGGTTTACTCCCCCTCCACCAACAAACACACTCCACGGCTAGCCGAATCCATGGGTACCGTCCATACCAACAACATTCCCGGGTGAGTTTTGTTTAATTGTTTGCATTTTTTTATTTCGGGACTGGGAATCCCTATTACCGCCTGATACGTCTCCAATGTATCTATAATTTTTTCTTGTTCCATGCTGTTATAATATCATTCTTGGATGTTTTACAATCATTTTATAACAACTTTATATCATTTTTGGGACTAACCTATTGACATAGTGCCAAAGTGCCAGTTGTTGTTTTGCTTGTTTTCTACTTCGCAGAATATCAGAACCAAATAGAGTCCAATCGCGACAAAACTTTTTGGAGATTTTTTCTGGACCAGAAGACACCCAGTGGGCCAAAGAAGTACCAGAGAGGTGGGTTGTGGAGGCCACAACCCACATGGGCACGCCAGGGGGCCCCTGGCACGCCTTGGTGGTTTGTGCCCTCCACGGGGCCCCCCTCCACCGCCTCTGACGCCTTTGTTATGATTGTGTTTTTATGGTTTATTTAGTATTTGTGCCAAGTAGAGCCTTTAGGATGATTCATAAGATGAGTAGAAGCGATGCTGAATCTGAAACAGAAACTTTGCGTCCAGTATTCGAATTTTTATTTTTTACTGGAACGTGATCTTGAGCTAAAATTTTAACACAGTGTTGCTATAAAAATTCTTTACGTTGTCCTAATTGTTAAGAATTTTAAGTGGTACACAAGTATGGTTAGAGTACAGATTACTACGGACTGTTCTGTTTAAGACAGATTCTGTTTTCGTTGCATTGTGTGCTTGTTTCATGAATCTATGGGTTATATTGAAGGGTATGAGCCATTGTAAAGTTAAAATACAGTAGGTATAATGCAATAATAAAATATGAATGGGTTTGCAACAGCACCTAAAGTAGTGATTTGCTTTATTATACTAACGGATCTCATGAAGATTTTGTTGAGTTTTGTGTGATTGAAGTTTTCAAGTTTTGGGTGAGATCACGATGGATGAAGGAATAAGGAGTGAAAAGAGCCTAAGCTTGGGGATGCTACAGCACCCCCAAGATATATCCAAAGAGAAACAAGCAACTAAGCTTGGGGATGCCCCCAAGTGGCATCCCTTCTTTCTTCTAACAACCATCGGTATTTTACTTGGAGCTATATTTGTATTCGTCACACATCATGAGTTATGCTTGGAGCGTCTTGTATCATTTGAGTCTTTGCTTGCTTTGCTTGTTAGTTTGTCACTTGTATCCTTGCTGGACACACCTATTTGAGAGAGCCAAAATTATGCTATCATTTGTTAGAATTGCTCTATATGTTTTACTTAAACTTTTTGAGCTATAGGATTGCTCTAGTGATTCACTTATATCTTTTTGAGCACGGTGTGCTTGGAAATTTTTGTAGAAATGATCTCATGCTTCACTTAGATTAATTTGAGAGTTAGTAAATGTTGAAGAAATCCTCTCATGCTTCACTTATACCGTTTTGAGAGATGAAATCTTTATGCTCATGTGCTTCACTTAAATTGTTTGAGCTTGTCAAAAAAGCAATGGCAATATATGAAACTAGTCCCAAAGTGATAGATATCCAAGGAGGATATAATAAAAACTTTCATGAAGATCATTGGACAAATTAAACTTGATTCCTGTAATAGTTTTGAAACATTATGATAGTAATATGTGAGTCATGTTAGTGAGTAATTATGCTTTAGTAGGAATATTGGTGTTAAGGCTTGTGATTCCCTATGCATGCACGAAAGTCAATAGTTATGCAATGAAGTTACATCTTACTTATGGTGCATTATTCGGTGTTAGTTATGCTCAATGCTCTCTTATGTGAATTTTCGTTTCTTGGTTTGGTTGCTTCTCAATCTATTTGCTAGCCTCCATTTGTACTAAGTAGAAATACTACTTGTGCATCCAAAATCCTTAAACCAAGTTTTGCCTTATGAGTCCACCATACCTACCTATATGCGGTATTTCCATGCCGCTCAAAGCAAATTTGTATGTGCCATGTCTAAATTTTCAAAATAAATTTTCTCTTTTGTGTGCTCGTACCGCTCATGAAACGGTGGGGAGTGTCCAATATTTTTCCATGCTAGATGTGTTATTCTCAAGATGAGTGTTTATTTACTTGTCATTGCACGAGAGTGCGGCGGTAATAGGGATGCCCATTCCTGAAATGAAAAAGAAAAAAATATATTTACTTGATGTTGTCAAATAATAAATTCCATGGAAAGTGTTGGTATGGAAGGCAACCGTGGATACGTCCCGCCATGGAATGTGAAAGTTTGGTGGAAAAAGGAATAACCTTTATTTTCCGTTTGGGAACTGCCTACGATATATCTAGCATGGAAAGTATTGTGAGCTACTTTGTTGTTTTCGTTGACAAGAAAGGCATGCCACCCAAAATATTTTGGGACATTTACAGTTTTCCCCCTAATTTTGTCCCAGTCTCATCTTTACCCCTAAAAAAAACCAGTGCTCAACTTTGCCCCTCTTCCGTCTGGTGCCGTTTCAGAAATACCCCTGAGCACCGTTTCCGTCCGGTCAAAGGGGTTTGACCGTCACCGAGACATTTCCTGGACATTGTTGCCCCTTTGTGCATGTTTCACTTACACGTGGGACCTACCCTTAGAAAAAGAAAAGAAAAAAAACTCCCCTCCCGAACCAGATCGGATCGGGAGGAGCTCGCTCCCGAGCGGCGCACCTCCACCTCGCCTCGGTCTTCGTCGCGGAGCCACCGCCTCTGCCCGTCGCCTCCCTGCTCCCTCTCCGCCTCACCTCCTCCCTCTCCTCTACCGGCCATGGAGGAGCTCCTTCCGCATCTGGCAGCTTCCCCACCACCGGAGGAGCTCCGCATCTGGCCGGCCATGGAGGAGCTCCCTCGAGATGCTCGATCTGGCAGCTTCCCCACCACCGGAGAGACCGGATCCGGTGGGTTCCGGCCACTCTTCCTGCGCCTCCTCGACCCGCGTCGCAGCCTTCCCACCGGGCCCCGCCTCGCCGTCCCCCGCCGGGCCCCGCCTCGCCATCCCTGGTCGTACCCCGCCGTGCCCCGCCGTCCCCCGCCTCGCCGTCCCTCACCGTGCCCTCCCTCTCGTCCCTACCGGCGAGCTCCCTCCCATCCCTGCCGGCGAGCCAGCGTCGACCGGTGTGCCATGGCCTCCACCGCGCGCCCCTGGCCTCCCCTCTCTCTGCGCGCCCCTGCGCCGGCGAGCTCCGGCGAGCTCCCTCCCTCGCATGGCCCTGGCCTCCCCACCCTCCGCGCGGCCCTGCGCCGGCAAGCTGCGGCGAGCTCACTCGCGTGCCCCCTGGCCTCCCCACTTTTGTTGTTTTTCTTTTCTCTTTTTTAATTAGCCTAATCTTTAATTGTTAGGTGGTGAGAGAGAGTAAGGGCAAATTAGTCCAAAAAATGTTCCAAACACGGTCAAACCTCTTTGACCAGACGGAAAGGGTACGGAGGGGTATTTCTGAAACGGCACCAGACGGAAGAGGGGCAAAGTTGAGCACTGGTTTTTTTTAGGGGTAAAGATGAGACTGGGGCAAAATTAGGGGGGAAAATGGAATTGGCCCAAATATTTTTTTCTCTCAATTTAAACCTTGAGCTCTGGCACCTCTACAAATCCCTACTTCCCTCTGCGAAAGGTCTATCTATTTACTTTATGCAATTTTTATTTTTACCTTGAGTCTCCATCTTCTCTTATAAAGCACCAACTAGGGGGCACTATGATCGTACTAGAGCATTGGGCATAGCTAATATTAGAGTCTGTTTCATGAATGGGTCAATGATTGAGCATGATGGGCTAGGGATAACTTTCTTTAGTGTTGATATTTTGAAAGACATAGTTGCTTGTTGGCATGCTTGAGTATTGAAGTCATTATGTTAAAACTAGACTATTGCTTTGAATCATCTACAAGTCCAAATGTCCATGCTACAAAAAATAAATGAATATGAGATGAACATGTTAGACAACATTCCACATCAAAAATTCTGTTCTTATCATTTACCTACTCGAGGACGAGTAGGAATTAAGCTTGGGGATGCTGATACGTCTCCAACGTATCTATAATTTTTAATTGTTCCATGCTGTTATATTATCATTCTTGGATGTTTTACAATCATTTTATAACAAACTTTATATCATTTTTTGGGACTAACCTATTGACATAGTGCCAAAGTGCCAGTTGCTGTTTTTGATTGTTTTCTACTTCGCAGAATATCAGTACCAAACGGAGTCCAATCGCGACGAAACTTTTTGGAGATTTTTTCTGGACCAGAAGACACCCAGTGGGCCAAAGAAGTACCAGAGAGGTGGGCTTTGGAGGCCACAACCCACATGGGTGCGTCAGGGGGCCCCCGGCGCGCCCTGGTGGGTTGTGCCCTCCACGGGGCCCCCGGCCCCTCCACCACCTCTGATGCCTATTAATTCCCAAATATTCAGAAAACCCTAGGAGAGTCGACGAAACATAATTCCAGCCACCGCAAGTTCCAGAACCTTGAGATCCAATCTAAACACCATCACGGAGGGGTTCATCTTCTTCATAGGTGCCTCTCCGATGATGCGTGAGTAGTCTACCATATACCGACGGGTCCGTAGGCTGTAGCTAGATGGCTTCCTATCTCTCTTGTGATTCTCCATACAATGGTCTCTTGGAGATCTATTTGATGTAAACTTTTGCGGTGTGTTTGTTGGGATCCGATGAATTTTGAGTTCATGATCAGTTTCTATCCATGAATATTATTTGAGTCTTCTTTGATCTCTTATATGCATGATTACTTATAGCCTCGTATTTCTTCTTCGAATCTTTGGTTTAGTTAGACCAACTAGATTGATTTTTCTTCCCATGGGAAGAGGTGCTTTGTGATGGGTTCGATCTTGCGGTGTCCTTTCCGAGTGACCGAAGGGGCAGCAAGGCACGCATGTATCGTTGCCATTAAGGATAACAAGATGGGGTCTATTCCTACATGAATAGATCTTGTCTACATCATGTCATCGTTCTTATTGCATTACTCCATTTTTCCATGAACTTAATACACTAGATGCATGCTGGATAGCGGTTGATGTGTGGAGTAATAGTGTTAGATGCAGGCAGGAGTCGGTCTACTTATCTTGGACGTGATGCCTATATAATGATCATTGCCTTGGATATCGTCATGATTATTTGATCTTCTACCAATTGCCCAACAGTAATTTGTTAACCCACCGTGTGCTATACTCATGAGAGAAGCAACTAGTGAAACCTACGGCCCCCGGGTCTACTTTTCCAACATATTGCTTTTCGATCTATCTTGTTGCCTCTTTGTTTTCAGATCTACTAAAACAAAAACCCAAAAATATATTGCTGCACTTTTTATTTGCTCTTTTTATTTTGTGTTCTTGAGAGATCTATCTCTCCTATCTATCACTACCTAATCTATCTTTTTACCGTAGAGAGATTGACAACCTCTCTTTCGCGTCGGGTTGCAAGTATTTGTTGTTTGTGTGCAGGTGCTGCTTATTGGGTGGTGGTGATCCTCCTACCAATTCGATAACCTTGGTTTCATAACTAAGGGAAATACTTACCGTCGCTGTGTTGCATCATCCCTTTCTCTTTGGGGAAATACCGTTGCAGTCTCAAGCCACATCACCGCCCCTCTCGTGCAAGGACGAGTGAATAAACACTCATCATGAGAATAACCCACTTAACATGGAAGATACTAACCACCCCTATCGCTCCATGAGCGGTCCAGGCACACAAAACAGGTGTTCATTTGAAATTTTAGATGTGGCACATGCAAATTTACTTGGAATGGCAGTGAAATACCATATATAGGTAGGTATGGTGGACTCTTATGGAATAAACATGGCTCAAGGATTTGGATGCACAAGTAGTATCTCTACTTAGTATGATTTTTTGGCTAGCAAAAGATCCTAACACTAGTAGAAAACAGTGCTTTGGTCCAGGCCAGAATATTGCATTAGTCCCGGTCGTGTTACGAACCGGGACTAATGGGTGCATCAGTCCCGGTTCATGAGGCCAGGGCGCCGGCCGGGCCTCTGCGGGCACCAGTCCCGGTTCGTCTGACCCCTTTAGTCCTGGTTCCAGTCACGAACCGGGACTAAAGGGCCTCTCTCCTGGCCCAGCCCCTTTAGTCCCGGTTGGTGGCTGGAACCGGGACTAAAGAGATGCATATATATGCTTGCCCCTGCCCGCTCACTCCTCTGTTTTTTTGACCGGCCGGCGTGTGGGACGTGTGTGCTGCTCTGCTCTCACCTCCTATGCACACGAGGTGTTCGATGAAATGCCAGAGCCACGCTTAAGCTTTCTCCTCTCCAAGCTCGACTCCAAGCTCCATTTTCCCCAAGATTTGTCTAGGTTTGGCGGTCCGTCACGTCCCGTCCCCGTCCTCACCGTCGTCGATCGCCCGCTCCGATCTTGTCGCCGGCACCACCGTGGTGAGCCTCTTGTTCTTATCTTCTTTTTCAAAGAAAAAATTCTTACTTGTATGATTTACATAGATACTTGTATAAATTTCTTACTTTTATTATTGTTTGTTATTATATAGTGCCATGGTCATGGTATCCGCCCACGTCGGCCCTCGTCCGGTCTATGATTCGGATGTGGTACATTATCTTTTATAACTATTTGTTTCATTTAGTGTTTATGACAATTATGCCGACCAACGTGACATAGATATGTTTATCTAGGAGGTATGTGAACCGGAAATTCCAACCGACCATCTTGTCAAGAGGTTAAATCTAGTTGAAAAAGAAAATGAGGATTTGAAAGAAAAATTGAAAAGAATTGAGGAGGAAAAGATGAAATTGGAGTTGCATGTTGCCGATGTCGTCGATGACCAAAAGATCAAGATGGATGCAATGCGCTTGAAGATTAGAAAGATAAGAAAATATGCCATTGATAATGAGGCTTGGTATCATTATGCTGTTGGATCAATTGTTACCTTAGTTGTGATTATGATCGCATTTGTTGTTGTATTTAAATGTTTTACATAGTTGTACATTAGTTTCAATTTATGTTTTAATTAGATGCTCTAGAGAGCTATATGTTGTTCTATGAGAACTATGTATGAACTTTATGTATTTATTTTTTCAGTAATAACATTTCATCACTACTATATTTTGGTTTTAATGTGATGATGAACTTGTATTAATTTGGTCACTTCTCTTTTCATGATGTTCTGTAATGGTTTCGTCCGAAACCCTGAAATGCATGAAAAATAGCAAATGAAGTCAGAAAAGGGTTGAAAAGTGATGATGTGGCTTTGAATGGTGCATATTGAATGCAGAAAAAGTCTTGAGTTAAAATATGTTTAAAAAAATGAAATCCCTTTGTAATAGACGAGTTTTTGTCCAAAACCCTGATACTTCGAAGGAGATTGTCCAGTTTGTACACGAAGTGCATCCAGTTTTTCCCGTAACCCTCTCAACTTTTTAGCACATGCTATGTGGGTGAAATTATGATACCATGCCAACTTTCAACCATTTCAGAGTTCATTTGCAGTGCTTTTCAATTTCAGGGTCATTTTAGCTCAAAATAAATCATGAAATGCATGAAAAATAGCAAATGAAGTCAGAAAAGGGTTGAAAAGTGATGATGTGGCTTTGAATGGTGCATATTGAATGCAGAAAAATTCTTGAGTTAAAATCTGTTTAAAAAAATGAAATCCCTTTGTAATAGACGAGTTTTTGTCCGAAACCCTGATACTTCGAAGGAGATTGTCCAGTTTGTACACGAAGTGCATCCAGTTTTTTCCGTAACCCTCTCAACTTTTTAGCACATGCTATGTGGGTGAAATTATGATACCATTCCAACTTTCAACCATTTCAGAGTTCATTTGCAGTGCTTTTCAATTTCAGGGTCATTTTAGCTCAAAATAAATCATGAAATGCATGAAAAATAGCAAATGAAGTCGGAAAAGGATTGAAAAGTGATGATCTGGCTTTGAATGGTGCATATTGAATTCAGAAAATTTTTGGAGTTAAAATCTGTTTTAAAAAATGAAATCCCTTTGTAATAGACGAGTTTTCGTCCGAAACCGTGATACTTCCAAGGAGATTGTCCAGTTTGTACACGAAGTGCATCCAGTTTTTCACATAAACCTCTCAACTTTTTAGCACATGCTATGTGGGTGAAATTATGATACCATGCCAACTTTCAACCATTTCAGAGTTCATTTGCAGTGCTTTTCAATTTCAGGGTCATTTTAGCTCAAAATAAAACATGAAATGCATGAAAAATAGCAAATGAAGTCAGAAAAGGGTTGAAAAGTGATGATGTGGCTTTGAATGGTGCATATTGAATGCAGAAAAAGTCTTGGGTTAAAATACGTTTAAAAAATTGAAATCCCTTTGTAATAGACGAGTTTTCGTCCGAAACCGTGATACTTTGAAGGAGATTGTCCAGTTTGTACACGAAGTGCATCCAGTTTTTCCCGTAACCCTCTCAACTTTTTAGCACATGCTATGTGGGTGAAATTACGATACCATGCCAACTTTCAACCATATCAGAGTTCATTTGCAGTGCTTTTCAATTTCGGGGTCATTTTAGCTCAAAATAAATCATGAAATGCATGAAAAATAGCAAATGAAGTCAGAAAAGGGTTGAAAAGTGATGATGTGACTTTGAATGGAGCATATTGAATGCAGAAAAGGTCTTGAGTTAAAATATGTTTAAAAATGAAATCCCTTTGTAATAGACGAGTTTTCGTCCGAAACCCTGATACTTCGAAGGAGATTGTCCAGTTTGTACATGATGTGCATCCAGTTTTTCCTGTAACCCTCTCAACTTTTTAGCTCATGCTATGTGGGTGAAATTTGAGAAAGATGTACAAACGAGTTTCAAATTTCAGTGCTAAAAGTGCTAAAAACTTCAAGCACTGAAATCTTTTTCGTTTGTAGAGCTCCTCGAATAGTTTTTTGGCATGAAAACTTGCAAACACCTACAAATTGTGATCATCTTTGATGCTGCAAAGTTTCAGATTTTTTTGATTTTGTTTTTTTTTTACTGTTCATAGAGGGTGCCTAGGCACCCTGGAGCTGAAAATCCACTCTCAGAAACAATTAACACGTTTTGGCAGGAAATTCAAGGTCCTGAGATTCTTAGCAATGTCATGGCAATTGATGATTCGGTACAGATGCACTGGTAACTATTTCACAATTAATTATTATAAAAAATTATTAGCAATATCAAAGAGTGAGATTGACAAACCGGATCCAGCATTTGTGTTATTTCTGATTTAGTAATGTTGGTGCCAAGCTTCAGTAAACAGGCCCTAATCTCTTCAAGGGTAAATGTCCCCATGTGGTCAGTACATAAGCATTTGAATACTTTTAATTAGCCCATGGTCTATTTATTTGACAAGCTCTCTAGAATAATATTTGATTATGGCAAAAGAAATGAGAAGATACTGAAGTCAAGCAAAAAGTAAAAGGAGCCACAAGTTAAGATCATCCGAGTACCTTCAAGGCTGCCCTTGCTAATATACAATTCCAGAAGACCACTGGCAAGTCCTTCGCAAAACAAAGTAAATGAAATGAACATCAGATATCAGGGACACCATAACATAAACTGGAATGCAAAGGACAAACAAAAAATTGAAGGAAATAAAGAAGAGTGTGCGTGTAAGTCTGTAACCAAAGACCACACATATTGTTCCAGCTCCAAATCTGAAACAGTATACAAAAGTAAGCATCGCACATCTGTTATAGAAGATACGCATTATCAGTATGTCTCTTCTTTTGGTTCTGATCATCCGTCCATGCAAAATCAAATAAATAGATCGCCAAGCTCCAAGATCTGCCAAAATCAGTTAACCTCAGCCAGCATGAACATCACCTGTATGTAATTTTTTTTTGGAGCAAGAGAACATCGGGACAAGGCAATTGCTTGGTGGAAGAATTGCCCATCGCCACCGTATGCCTCCTCTTCGGCAACGCGGAGGCAGTCGCGCTCGATGCTGCTCACCCACTCGATGGTTTGGGACCTGCGTCGGCGGCGGTGACTCATCCACCATCGCCTTCTTGTTCGTGAGGTCGGTCGGATCCCCGTGCGTGTCCTACGATCTACCCACCGCCGGGGTGTCTTCATCGCTCGAGCGCGCCGACCACGGCTGGTGCAGGTTGCGCTGGCTCTAGAGGAAGAGCCGCCACCATAGCTCCCACCTCCGCGATGGCAACAACGGGCTGGAGGACCAACGAGCGATCTGTTCCTCTCCCCTCTGGCTAGCGCAAGGGTTCGCTCGATCCCATCAATCCATTCCTCTCCCCTCTGGCGAGGCGCGCGATGGGATCGAAGCAGATCGCCCGCTCCTCTGTATCAAGCGCCGCTTGATCCCCTCAGGCGAAGATTTTTTTTATGAGCGCCAGCGATCATCGGTTAGATAATGGGCCGGGAGAACAGGCCCAGTTTACCACAGGGCTCGCTTTCGGCTTCTGGAGCAGCGGCCGTTAGGACAGCCGGGCCGTTAGTTAATACAGGCGGGAGAGACGGCTGTACGCATTAGATCAGAAGGCCGAAAACGCCTAGATCCTAAAAACGAACGGTCAGAAATGCAAATCACTGAGAGGGCTCGGTTTTACTGTCCTAGATTACCTTTTTCCCTTTGAATGGGAAGGGGATTGGCAGAGTATTGGAAACGGGCCTACCCCTAGTTTTTGGTAAATGGCCCTCATTGGAAAAACCATATCATCAAAAACCAGGAAAAAAGGTTTATTTATCTTTGAGTGATGTTTACCACCCGAAGGCATGCACAGATACATGAGTATTACGACATCAGCCACAAAGGATCATCGGGGTAGAAGATGACGCCGGTAATGACAGAATCAGGCCCAGGAGCCCCGAGCACCCAACACACGTGTCGCAAAGCCCACCGACA
This sequence comes from Elymus sibiricus, assembly GCA_039707655.1. Taxonomy (NCBI): domain Eukaryota; kingdom Viridiplantae; phylum Streptophyta; class Magnoliopsida; order Poales; family Poaceae; genus Elymus; species Elymus sibiricus. The sequence goes on along the minus strand of CM077665.1, from coordinate 38,185,299 downwards.
AGGCATTTTAGGCCCGTCCAGGCTATACCTTGTAGCCTGCCGTAGGCATACAAAACTAGGCCATAATGGACGGCGTCTCAAGCCGATCAGGGTCGGGTCTTGTAGGGGATATAACCCCGCGGTGTAACCTGCCCTATTAGGCCGGGTCAGCGTATCAGCAGCTTAAAGATTATACTCAAGATGGGCCAAGCCGTTGATGACAAGGCAAGGAAGGGGACTTAGCGAGTAAGTTGGATGGCGGCCCAGCACGTGAAGATGGCGGTTCAAGGCCCAGGAGGCAGAAGACGCCAGAAGCTTCCCTTACTTGGGAGACAAGGCGAGATAGGGATGAGCTAGGTCAAGAGTCATAATATGACCTTGACTCTTGTAAGCCCAGGGCCTCGACCTGTATATAAAGGCGAGCCCCTGAGGCCGATAGATTTAAGTTGCAAACCCCCGAAAGCTAGGTTAGCGATTCGCACCCTTGTAATCGAGATCATCATCAATATAGACACAAAAGCAGGACGTATGCTTTTACCTCCATCGGAGGGGCCGAACCTGGGTAAACCCGTCTCTCGTTCCCGATCAACCCCTTCGAGTCGCCACACAGAGGTGATGGCCTCACACCTAAGTTCTCCTATGAGGACATCTGCCGTCACAAAACCACGATAGTTGGCTCCCACCGTGGGGCTGTCGCCCGGTGGAGTTGAGTTCTCGGAGGGAGCTCTTCCACGGTTCGGGAGCTATGTCGCTGGTCAGATGACCAAGAGCGCCGCGGCAAGCTCTACATTGACAATTCAGGCTCGGGCCCCGAGGCCGACTCAATCAAGTTCGGGTATTGGGTCCCCTTCGGCAAGATCCACGTCTTCATCGACAAGATCGGCGCGTCGGTTCCCGAGCCGGACATCTGCACCGACATCGTCGAGCCGGCTCGGTACGCCCAACCCGACCGGCATCAAGCCGGCCGATGCCACGTCTTCGCGAGGAGCACTAAGTCAAGTTGTCCCCTCAATGATGGGAAGCTTGGGGGCTTTTCGGAGGCAAAAGTCGCTCAGGAAATAGCTGAGCCGCCCCGTCGGGTCACCATCCACATGGCAGGGACCGTAGCGGCTCAAGATCCGTCGACAGCTGGAGCTAAAGACCAGCGCCGAAACAATCGTCCTGGGGGAACCTACAATGGGAACAAGGGCAATCAGCAGCATAGTAACCAGGTTGGTTTGCAAGGTAATATATGTACGGATCATTGGATACCCTGGAGTCAGAACAGAATGGTGATCTCACAGAGAGGACACAATATTATCGGTCTCTAAGCTCACTGGCAAAAAAAGGTCTCTGAGCTAATTGATCCTGGCACTGGCGCGTGGGATGTGCAGATTGTCTTTGAGACATTCTGTATCATGACACCAGAAGGATTTTGCAAATACCACTTAACGCCGGTGCTTTTGATGATTTCATAGCTTGGAACCCGTCTCGGAACGGTACTCTGTCCGCACTGCATATCATCTTGAGTGGAATATTAATTCGGCGGCCAAATCCGCACGGAGAATATAGCAGGGCCATCAGCCTCCAACCCAATCTGGAAGAGACTTTGGGAACTAAAGATTCTGAAGAAAATACATATCTTTTGCTGTCGTGCACTCCATGGAATCCTTCCTCTAAAATCCATCCTCACAAATCGACACATAGGGCATGCTTCTCACTATCCTATTTGCAACCAAGGCCCTGAAGATGTTAGACATCTGATGTTCACGTGCGAGAGGGCATTTATGTTTGGAAAAAACTTGGAGGATCTGGTACATCATGCACTTGCAACAGATTTGTTTTGCTCGGCCGTGTTGGAATATATTCGTTGACCGGAACTTAAAAACCCCTTTAATCATAGAGAAATATACACAAAAACAAACAAATTTAATGAGTTGTTAACATGGCTACAAAATAATACTCCCTCCGTCCCAAAATAAGTGACCCAACTTTGTACTAAAGTTAGTGCAAAGTTGAGACATTTTTGAGTCACTTATTTTGGGACGGAGGGAGTATCATTATGTTAGCAACTTAGCATAATATTGTAGTAGTATTGGACAATTATGTATAGGGTCAACCTGAGTGCATGTGTGGTAGTAGAAGTTGGGCCTTAGATCCATTCTACTAATTGTGTCATTGTATGTTCTTTGGTGGTTGGGCTACAAAGCAGCCATGGGTCTATAGTAAAAACGGAAATTCCATATTCACGGAAACGGAAAGTTCCGTTTCCATGCCTGTTCCACCGGAAAACACCGTTCCGTTTTTGTTTCCGTTTTCACATAAAAAATTCCATTTCCACTTCCGTTTTGCAAATTTCCGTTTCCGTTTTCATATTCCCTCTCTGTTTCCATTTTTCATCCGGAAAAGCGGAAAGTTTCCACTCCATTTTCATCCCTAGTGATGGCTGTTGGAGACGGGAGCTCCTAGTCAGCGCTTTAAGCGCTGGCTAGCGCTCCTGGCGCTCGCACAAGGCACGTAGCGGGCCGGCCCAGTCAACCTGCAGAGAAAAACAAACGCGAAAGAAAAAGATGTCATTAATTCGAGAGAACTAAGAATCGAACACTGCACACGCCAAAGTTGACAACTTCGTGACAAGACCACTGGACCAAGCTCAGTTTTGTTGATAACCACTGGGAAATAAACCTACTTGACCCATCTCTAAGAATAAAAAATTAACATATAATAGTAGTATATACCCTAGATAAATTATTTGAATAAAGAAAAGGTAAATTTAAAAACGAAAACAAGAATTAAAAAAAATGTTCATCAATTTGAAAAAAGGTAGTTGAAGTTGGAAAAAACTCATCGAATTTGATAAAAGTTCGTCGTTTGGAAAAAGATCACTGAATTTGAAAAAATATCATCGATTTCGAAAAACAGTTCATTGAATTTGAAAAAAGTTCATCAGTTTTGAAAACAATACATAGAATCTGAAAAAAAGTTCATCACATTTGCAAAAAACTTCATTGATTTTGCAGAAAATTATGTAAAATTTGTTTCATTTTAAGAAAAGTTCATTGATTTTGAAAAAGTTCACAAAACTGAAAAAAGTTCATCAATTTTGCAAAAGTTTAAAAAGATGAAAAAAGTTCAACAATTTTCAAAATAAGTTCACCTAATTTTACAAATTAAGTTCATCCAATTTTAAAAAAGTTCATTGTATTTGATAAAAGTTCATAAATTTTGAAAAAAGTTCATCAATTTTTGAAGAAAAATCATCTATTAGAAAAAAAGTTCATCGAATTGAAAAAAATTCATTGAATTTGAAAACAAAAATTATCAACTAATAAAAATAATTCACCAAAATAAAAAAATGGTTCATTGATTTTGAAAACAAAATTTCATCAATTTTGGAAGAAAAAAACATCATCGATATGGACAAACTTCACGCATTTAGGAAAAGTAAAAAAATGAAAATCGATGAAGGAATAAACCAGGAAGAAGAACAAGAAGGAAAAACAAAAAACGAAAATGGAATAATGAAAAACGAAAAAAAGAAAGGAAAAGAAGTAGGAAGGAATAAAAACTTGAAAGAGTGGAAATTCAGCATATCCCGCTCCTTGGCGGAGTGGTTGTACGAAGGAACCTCGATGTAAGGGGTCGCTGGTTCGATTCTCAGCGGGTGCGGTCGATTTTTGCGTATACAGTGTAACGGGTCGGCCCAACACGGGGCGATGCTGGCGCCAGTTTGCAAAATTGCATACTGCAGCGCCAGTTTGCAAAATTGCAAACAAACGGGCGCCTGCAGCGCTAAATAGGAAATGTCGTCGGAGACTAGTACTTATGGCGGCTGAGGCGTCAGACAACACATGGCGAGAGGGTGCCGCTAATGGGCCGTCGCCCGGTCTCAATATTTGCGATTCCCGCAAACAGTCCTAATATGTATCGACGAACAGAACTGAGCCCATCTCCTGTATGGTTAAGACCAAACCCAACCACCTGGGGTTTTTGAAGCTAAATGTGGATGTGTCATACTGTCATTTTATGTAGACTCTGGTATGGGTGCGACGACAGCCATCTTACGAGATAGTCGGGGCGGGGACCGGGGGTGAGGGGGGCCTTGTTGCTGGCAATGTACCTTCTACTACTTACCGAAAAAGGCTTTCGCCCCGCTTTATATATAAAGCAACGATCAACAACACACAGTACAAACGCACGCCCCCGCAACACATGCAAACACACACCCAAGGCAGGATACATAGGCGCTGAGCGCAACAACACCAACCCTAGCACTACGCGAAGAGGTGAAGCCGCATATGACGAACCGTGGGCTCCAAGGCGGTGCCTTCAGAAAGGAGACGGCACCGTAGCGCCGCCACCGCCCAATCCGACGATCAGAGTTTCCCCTAGAGCCACACGACGGGCAATGCGAGCCGCAACGACGCCTTCAAGAAGGGAACGAGCTTCGCCGCCGCCGGTCCATCCAAAGATAGAGCATGTTTTCACCCCGACCACCATTCACCGCCACCGAACGCCACACCCTGGCTACCACGCCGCCCACACGGCCATAGTAACCGGGCAGCACCAAGCTACGGGCTCTGCCCATGAGCCCGCGGACCCACCACCAGCACTAGTAGAAAACAGACCTTTTGTCCAATGCATTAGTCCCGGTTTGGTTTTGAACCGGCACTAATGTGACCATTAGTCCCGGTTCGGAACGGGCATCATTAGTCGCGGTTCGTTCCGGACCTTTAGTCCCGGTTCGTAACACGAACCGGGACTAAAGGGGTTGTGCCAGGCTGGTGTCAGCTGGGGCCCCCACGAGCCCCTTTAGTCCCGGTTTGTATCACCAACCGGGACTAAAGGCCCCCCCTTTAGTCCCGGTTGGTAACACCAACCGGGACTAAAGGAGTTGAGGCCTTAGTCCCGGTTGGTGTCTCCAACCGGGACTAAAGGTTGGACCTTTAGTCCGAGACACCAACCGGGACTAAAGGGGTTCTGAATTTTTTTTTTCTGTTTTTAGTTTCTGTTTTAAATTGCTTATATCTTTTAAGATATTTGATGTTTTTGAGTGATTCTTTTTGCATTAGATTCAAAATTTTGTCTAGTTTCTAATTGTGCCATTTGTTTTCAAATTTGAATGGTTTAAATTTGAATTTGTTCAAATTTGCTTCAAACCCTAGATTGTGAATAACTTGAGTTTACAAATAGTTTTAAATTTAATTCTTTTTGCTCCTAGTCATGTGTTAGATTGTTGTCACAGTAAGATTTATTTGGTTATTTTTAGAATAATTTAAATTAGGATTTTAATTAAAACAATACTGTTTTGCTTATATAGTTGTTTTAGTCATTTAATTGTTGTTTTTTATTATTTTTAGTTAGTTCTTTCTGTAGATTTTTAACATGTTGTAGTATGGTGCATATTGAATGCACAAAAAGTCTGGAATTGAAATAAGTTTAAAAAAATGAAATGCCTTTGTAACAGACGATTTTCGTCCGAAACCTTGATACTTCGAAGGAGATGGTCCAGTTTGTACACGAAGTGCATCCAGTTTTTGCCGTAACCCTCTCAACTTTGTAGCACATGCTATGTGGGTGAAATGATGATACCATGCCAAGTTTCAACCTTTTCAGAGTTCATTTGTAGGGCTTTTCAATTTCAGGGTCATTTAGCTCAAAAAAATCATTAAATGCATGAAAAATAGCAAATGAAGTTAGAAAGGGTTGAAATTTCAGGATGTGGCTTTGAATGGTGCATATTGAATGCACAAAAAGTCTGGAGTTGAAATAAGTTTAAAAAAATGAAATGCCTTTGTAACAGATGGGTTTTCGTCCGAAACCTTGATACTTCGAAGGAGATGGTCCAGTTTGTACACGAAGTGCATCAAGTTTTTGCCGTAACCCTCTCAACTTTTTAGCACAAGCTATGTGGGTGAAATGATGATACCATGCCAAGTTTCAACCTTTTCAGAGTTTATTTGTAGTGCTTTTCAATTTCAGGGTCATTTAGCTCAAAAAAATCATTAAATGCATGAAAATAACAAATGAAGTTAGAAAGGGTTGACTCTGGCTTGGTTAACCTTAGTTGTGACTCTGGCTGGGACGGTGCTAGCAGATGTGTAGTCGACGGTATGATTGGATGGACACCAACCCGGACTAAAGGGGTTCTGAAATTTTCAAACTCTACCCCCCCCCCCCCCCCCCCCCCGTGGACCGCCTTTTTTAGTTTTACAGAAAATAAACAAAAATGATAAAATCTTCAAAAAATGAAATCCTTTGAGATGTAGTTAGGTTTTAGTGTCTAGTTGGTATAGAAATTTTGAAATATGAATTTTGACCTTTTTTGCAAAAAAACGAAAAAGAAATGTAAAACGGCCATAACTTTTGCATACGACGTCGAAAAAAAAAATTAATATATCAAAAAAAACTAGAGAAAAATTGGGACTCGATTTCACCGGGGTTTACCCGGTGAAGTTTTCTCAGATTCTCAAAATTCCAAAAGGAAAAAAAGTTATTTCAAATCAAAAAAAAATATTTTTAAAAAATTTAAAAATTAATTTAAAAAAAATAAATGATGTCATATTTGGATTCCTCACATTTTTCTGATAATATTGGATATATTTTTTGTCGAATTTCGATTTACACATTTAAACATATTAATTATGTCATATTCAATGAATAAATGGCAAAAACAATTAATAAAATAATATTATTACTTATTTTATTTTCATTGAAATTCAATATTATTAGTACTTATTTTGTTTATTTTATTAATTGTTTAGAATTCAAAAAATTAAATCATGTGACATCAAGACCTAAGGGTTAACAGGATTGATAGCTTAAGATTGTCAGGAAAACTACAAGTGCAGACTTGGAAACTAGGGGAGATAGAACCTGAAAGTTAAGCGTGCTGGGGCTGGAGTAGTGAGAGGATGGGTGACCGGCCGGGAAGTTAGACGATTTGGAATGAGTGTGGAGCAGTGAAGAGGGGTGATTAGGGATTAAATTATCAATTAATTCAAAGATTCAAAAATAAGAAAAAATAAATAAAAAAATTCAAAAAAAAAATTTCAAAAAAAAAAATATCAAAAAAATTTCCTTTAGTGCCGGGCCGTGACGTGGCATCCCCCGCCCCAGGCAGCGCCACGTGGAGCCCCTTTAGTGCCGGGCCGTGACGAACCGGGACTAAAGGGGGGGGGGGCCTTTAGTCCCCACCCTTTAGTGCCGGTTCCTGAACCGGCACTAAAGGGCCTTACAAACCGGGATTAAAGGCCCGTTTTCTACTAGTGCAGGGCCACCGCCCCGGCATCCAAGACCTTGACACCACCTCACCCGAGATCCGACGCAACCCCAATCAAAGACACGAGCGGAAAGGACCCGCCTTTCGCACCCCTGGGCTGCCCCCAGTGTCGAGACCCGATAGGCTGGCCAAAACTGGCCTCCAACACCCCGTCCTGCGACACCAAGCGCGAGACGAGCTCGGTCCAATAGCCGGGCGCGAGACGAGCATGGTCCTGCTGCCGGGCGCGAGACGAGCTCGGTCCTGCTGCCGGGCGCGAGACAAGGTCAGTCGTGCAGTTGGGCGTTAGACGAGCTCGGTCCTGCTGCCGGGTGCGAGACGACTGGTGGACCGCAAGTGGGGGAGGGCCAACCCTTCGACGAAGGCTGCGCCCGGATGACGAGAAGAGGGCTCAAAGGTCGAAACGGGCCGCCTACAAACGGCCACCGCAACCGTCCCGCCAAGAGCAGCAGCCACGCCGTGCCACTGCCCAACCCGGCGAGCTCCAAGCATCGAAGCCGCGGGGCACGCACCGCCCCACTACCACGCCGCTACTACCTCCACCGAGCTGCGAAGAGGAAATAGCCGCCCGTGGTCCAGGCCAAACGCAGCCCGTGGCACCAGGGAGCGCCGCCTGCAGCACGAACCACGGCACGCCGCCGCCCCAGTCCACCCCACCACCGCCGCCACCACACCGCGACCCCTACCTGCGACAGGGAGAGGCCAGCCGTGGCCAATGCCGCCCACAGCCCCCGCCGAAGGACGAGCCGCCGGCGCCGGATCCGGTCGGATCTGGCCCGGGCCGCCCCACGCGCCGCCACCTGAAGAAATGGGCCCACCACAGCCGCCACGCGCCGTCCAGGCCGCAGGGCTCCGGTGCGCCGCCGCCAGGCCGCGCCGTCGCCGTCTCGCGCTCCCAGCGCCGCACCGCCGGGCCCGCGGCCACCCGACGCCCCCACGCCCCTCGCCAGCAAACGGCCACGCCGAGGGAGAGAGACTCCCCGCCGCCACCCACGCCGGCCGGGCTTTTCCCGGCGGCGCGTCGTGGCGGCGGCGGGGGAGGGATGCCGGGAGGAGGGGACGGGAAGGAGGTGGCTAGGGTTACCCCCGAGGTCACTCGCGGGAGCGGCTCAGGGGAGAGGAGAGCTCACCTTCTAATACTTTGTAGCTGATGCAACAACAATGGAGGCCCTAGCTATGAAGGAAGGGCTACATCTTGCGAATTCCTTGGGTGTTACTAGACTTCAAGCTGAATCTGATTCCGGAGGGGTGATCAACTTCTATAAATGCCAGGTGCAATGATGGGACTCGGCAGAGGCTGTTTATGCATATTGCGTGGATACAACTTTAGAAATTGGAATGGTGGAGTTCACACATTGTCCTAGAAGTTGCGAATAATGTGGCCCATGAGCTAGCTAGTTTTAGCTTCCATAATAATCTCTCTTGTACTTGGGATGATGCCCCCCTAATTGTTTACTTACTTTTCTTGCTAAGGATGTAAACATTGTACGAAGTTAATAAAACTAGCCATGATGCCTTTCTTCCAAAAAAAAATCACTTATCCTTCGCATTCTATACCAACAATTAGGGATGGGAACTGGGTTCCATTTAATCCCGTTTATATCCACTAATTATCTAGTAGGAGTAGTTCAAAAATTTATTTATTTTTCGAGGAAAATGAACTATGAAGCTAGAAAAAGCTAAATAAATGGGACTTGTGGCTGTCACTTATTTGCCATTTACATCCCAACAATTAATGGGTGTCTCATGTTCGTACCGGTGCACATGTTTGTTTTGAAGAGATAAGAAACTCAACACAAGCATCTTTAAGCCGGTTGCAATGGCATCGATCAGCTAAAGCCAACCTAGTTCGCACCGTCTCCGGACCCAAGCTCTCGCAAAGCATGCCTTCGCAGATAAATTTTAGCCTCTCCACACCATATCGATCCGCGGCGACGAGCAGATGCTGGATCATATCAGCCATGTTGTCGTCGGTAGCATCATCCATGGTGGGCAAGGAGTCTGTGTAGATGAAGTGGAGCATGACTTGGAAGACAGCGGGCTGCATGTCCTCGACGTGTATACGATCCATGTCCTTCTCCTTCATTGCGCCATAGAGCTTGGCGTTGAACACCGGGGAGCCTGCCGCAAGGATGATCCTGTGAGCCGGGAAGGCCTTCCCTCCGACGACGAAGGTGACGTCTGCCCCGTCGTTGGATTCCAGCAGCTTGGCGAGCCTGCCGGGGAGGTCCGGCGGGGGCACCAGAACCAGATCCCTGGCAGCGACCGGCCGGACCTCGGACACACGGGGCTCCTCGAAAACGATCACGACGAACTCCAGCACGAGGCGGTCGCCATGGACGAACTCCTCGAGCTCGCTCCGTTTCATGAACTTGGGGTGTCCGGGGGCCCATCTGCTGTTTGACCCGCACCCGAAGACCCTTGGCTCTGTCATCCGGCACACGGAGGTGGAGACGCCGGTGGTGGGGTGGACGATCCTGAGGTCGCACGACGCACGCGTGCTGCCGAAGAAGCCGCTGAGTTCGAGGTACGCCGAGACATAGCCGGCCTCGGAGGCTGCCGCGCCGTGCCCGTCGGGGTAGAAGCGCATGCTCCAGTTGTAGCCGCCGACGTCGAACGTGCCCGAGCTGACGTAGTTGCTCACGCCGAGCCCCTTGTGCCGGCTGTACCCGGCGATCTCGAACCGGTGCGCGCCCTGCGACGCCGCCATGGTGCTCGTCGACGTCGTCTTCCTCGGCGAGGAGCTCGAGAGGCCCATGGTTTGGTCGGTGGTGCGGCTAATCTGCCTAGATAGAGACGAGACGCCCTATTGATCGAGCTAATCGTATATATACTCCGATCACACGGGACGTGGATTTTTGAATCTGGGAGCATATGCTTCACAATGAACAGTAAAATCAAAATAAATAATAAATAAATTTTAAAAATTCTGAAATTTTTTGTGAATGTTCAGATTAGTGTGGCAAGTGTGCTTGTCAATTTTCATGCCATACGGGACAGCGATGTTTCATCGGTGAAAAAAACAAAATTAAGTGTAACACTTGGAGGTAACATTTGGCGTTCGACTTGTTTTTTTTGTACAGGTCAAAATGCTTATGTTTTTCACCTGCAGATTTGCATGTACCATTTGGATATGACAATGAACACATATATTTTTTTTCAATTTTTTTTGACATTTGTAAAATTCATTTTCAATCCGCAGGAGCATATACTCCCTAGAACCAAATTGAATATCCGGATCACACGTGCCTACAATATATATGAGCACACATACGCTTTGATGAGTACCATACGTTACTCCTGTCGAACACGTCACACCGGACAGTGTCTTGTAGGGGTCGGAGTCTTACGAGAACTTGTGCACGTGTTTGTACTTCTTTATCTTTACCTAATATAATACTCCCTTCGTTTTTAAATATAAGACCTTTTAGAGATTTCACTATGAACTACATATGGATGTATATAGACATATTTTAAAGTGTAGATTCACTCATTTTGCTCCATATGTAGTCTATAGTGGAATCTCTAAAAAATCTTATATTTAGGAACGGAGGAAGTATATCTTTATCTTTACCGCCCTTCATCCAAATTACTCCTAAAGTTATAAAATATTACCCACCAATGCCATCCATAAGTTTTTTTAGGGATGCCAACACTTTATTGATCTATGAAAGCATTAAGGGGTATACAAGCTGCATCATGCGATGAAAGAAGCCACAAGTGGCGACCCTAATCAAGAAAAAGGAAGTGTTTGGCAAGATTATGTGCATCACTATTTGATGCTCTTGTTTCAAAAGTAAAAGGACAGCTATTAAAAGAGGAACTCCTCATAGTAATCCCTCTAATCACCTATAAGTGATAAAAAAAACGTTTCACACTGAGGAATCTTGGCCTGGCCAGCCCATGTGGGAACCTCCTATACTGCGCTCTACGCGTTACAAGAAGACACAGCTCGTTAGTTTGGCCGGTCCATGTACCGACGACCTGTTTTTTATTTTTTGTTTTTCTTTTCTATCATTGTTATTTTCTACTTTAAATAATTTAAGAATTTAAAAAGTTTCGAATTTTTTTAAAAAAATGAAAATTTTGAAATAAAATGTTTAATACTTCTTAAATGTTTGTGGCTTCAGAAAATGTTTGTTAATTTAAAAAATCATAAATTTTAAAAAAGAATGCTCGGGATTTTTAAAAAACGTTCATGAGATTTTCTAAAAGTTTGTCTATTAAAAAATATTAATGGAATTGAACAAAATTTCATCAATTCAAAAAATATTCATGAATTAAAAAATAATATAAAAATCAAAAAAATCATAAATTAAAAAATATAGTTTATTGATTCATAAAATATTCGCAGATTCAAACAAGATCATGTAGTTCAAAAAATGTTAATCAATTTCGAAAATTCTTCCACAAAATCCCATAAAATTGTTCATCGATTCTAGAAATGTTTGCCGAGTCAAGAAAAATGTTTCGAAAAATGTTTGCAAATAGTATAAAATGTTGAGCCGCCCTACACTGACACCCAGGAGGAAGAGCCGCCGACCACGCCAGCAATGCCGAAGGTCCTACACCCACCCCCTCAGGTAATCACATCCTCTTTGTTGTTGGTACTAGAATCTCTAGAGCTAACAAGGCAAAAATGAACTGCACCTTATTAGTCTAAGCAACACAATTTCAAATGCGGTGAAACATGATACATTCTTCCGGTTCAAACGTAATTGCATGAAACGAGGCCATCATTCAGCAACAAACCGGGGAGGTGTTTACATAACCATTAGGTACACTGAACATTGCATTATCGCCCAGGCAAGTTAAGTCACCCTCAACAGCTGGAAAATGAATGTGGAGCCTATGTTAGCATCTAAAACGTTATCTGTTTTAAAACAATTTGATGATTACTAATGTGCTTACGTTACTATGACAAAACTCCTCACTCCAAAACGTATCGACTCTTGTACGGAGTAGTGATCAGAGTCTGACAAGAATTTGTAACTACATGCCAACAAACGAGGTTTGACCCTAGACAAAGACAACACATTTTAAAACAGAGGGGGTATATATAGTGTGGTCTACTTTTGCCCTAAGTCAAATTTATTTATAGAAGAAAATGTCAATATCCCCATGAGAATATATTTGAATATGGATCTAATGTTATATTTTTTATGTTTTAGGTGTTCAATTTCTTTTCTATACATTTGGTCAGACTGAAACAAGTTTGATTTGGGACAAAACAAAAATGCACTATGCTATCAAAAGAGAGGGCACTTCAACATGCGCCACTATGGCAACACATAATATTCAGGAAAAAAGTATGATGTCCAGCTCAGGTAATCACAGCCTATTGTTAATGATCTCAGAACTCGAGTTACTTCATCACAAAAGAAGAATTCTAGAGTTATCAAGGCAAAATTAAAATGCACCCTAGTAATCTAAACCACACAATTGTTCTACCACCCAAAGGTTGGACAAACTGACACCCATATACGCTGCAGATCTATTGTAGGTGAAACTTGAAAAGACAACATAGTGATACTATCTCCTGGTTCAAATGTAGTTGCACAAAAGACGAAGCAATCATTCAACATAAAACTAGTGGTGTTCTTCGCATATCCATGAGGCCTTGACATCTACCTAGATAATGTTTACACTAACAGTGCACATGCAAGTTAACTCACCCCGAAAGAGCAGGAAACAACCATGCAGCTGCTCTTTACTTGTCAGTTGTCACCGCCACAAAATCCAGTCACCCGCTGTTAATCGACAAGCCCTGCTGTCGATTCATAAGCACCAGCATAATCACTACCCACAGTAAGTTAACTTGCTCCATTTTATTGGATTCGGAACCTAACTTGAGCCTTCGAATATTAAGCATCCTCCCAGAAATGTAAGTTCAACTGACTCAACTTCATCGTCCATCTAACTGTAAATTCGTGATAGAAAGCAGAAGTGGCAATCATCGTCAAGACATGGTATATTGGGTTTAGCAGAGTCGGCACTTAACCTCAGGACATGATCTCTTGCATTTGTCAATCGTGCATCCAAAGTAGCGATTTTGCTCACGAGAGATCTCTTCTCATCCTCAATTGTAAAAAGGGATGCTGCCTCGGTAGTATTTTCTTCATCATCATCAATCAAAGCTTCTTTGAAAGATTACAATGCTGTGATAAGGATAGAACATGGTTTTTCTTTGTCCACGGGAACATCAGCTTCTGAACCATCCTGTCAAAAAGAAAAAGAAAAATATGAGTGTACATTTATGTAAGACTATAGATTCTAATGATACAGATCAACCTTTTATCTTTAACACAAGCAACAAAACTAAAATGCTGCACAGAAGTAGTTACCAATTATTATGGAGTCTTTTTAGTGTACAAAATTTCAAAACACAAATATCAGCAGTGCCCTGTGCTTAATCTGCACAAAACCTCATGGTAAAAAATGAAAATAGAGCAATGGTGATAACAAATCAGGCATGTCATGTATCGGAAACTAAGTGTTTGATAACAGCTTTAACAAGACTATGTAATCCAGTGCTCTAAGGTAACATAACATCAGACAAAATCTGGACTCCAAACCAACGGTAGGAAGAAATTTCACCATAATCATCCCACATAAGTATGCGCTCACCTTGATATATACTAAGGCCCTGTTTGGATCACCATTTCTCTTTCAAATACACTTGTAAAAAATACACACCTGCGGCCGTCGTTTCACTTCCGGTTGAAATTTGCACAGCGGTCGGTAAGTTACAGGTGTAAGTTATACACCTCCGTATTGAAATACATCCAATCCAAGCACGGCCTAAAGAAGAAGGCCATGGCATGACATAGGGATGGGCACGATAATGCCTCTTATATGGGCCCTCAAAGATCTGATGCAGCTCTGCAGTTTCCAGGCAAAATGATAGGAACCACTCTGGAGAATTACTACGGTTCCGAAATCCAGCAGGCTCATGACAGTCAACTAACAGGTACAAAAAGGCATCAATATTGGAAATAGTTCTTACTTTGGCATGAATTACCATTGAACACTTAATAAACTCAACAATCATGCCCAATGGAAACGACTTGTCGAGCATCCATCTCTCCACGCCATCACTATCTTTTCCCCACAACCAAACAGAGAGATCCCCGTCATAGATGCCCTCACAATTCAAGTGCATGATACAAAGGTTTCTGTACTTGGTCTGGCCAAGCTCGAATGTAGCAATGAACATCCTATTTTCTTTCAAGGGCGGCGGCACATTCATTCGGTAGAACCGAGATGTCTAAGTATTGAGCACGAGCATAGCGTCTCCCTTCAGAAACATCCAGTAGATGAATCCATCAACCACCTTACCAGGGTTAGAGTTTTTGGCATCCTTGGGCACCAGGGTCCTTGTTTCCACCCAAGGGAAAATTTGCCACTCCAGGAGTCCAGGACTGTGGGCCGTCCCAATTGCTGAAATCCCAACTTTAAATGTATTCTAACGATTTCTATGTTTTTGAGGTTGACCCTTCCTTTTCATACTTTTCTAATTTTTTGCTACACATATATATTTTATTTGATTCTCAACAAAATAGTCATTATTGTTTATCTACAAGGTATTTGTTTATTATTTTTATGTAACATAAAATGTTCAACGCAATTTCTTTTTCCACCAAGCTTATCAATTTTATTCGTAAGATATTTGTTTATCACACCAAAAAAGAATCCACGCACTTTGATTGATTCTCACTGGTCCTCCTCTTCTCTACGTTAGATACATATCCGCATAAATAACAAACGTGCTTTTTTTCTTGTTTCAGCAGTTTTTATCGGTGGCGGGGGTCTCCCTGCCGGTGGCAATGGTTAGGGGGACATGGTTGTTCGAGTGGGTGGGAGCTCTCAGAAATGGCGACTATTTTTCATGAAGAAATGGCGAGCTAGGGGTTGGGGAAGGGCAGGTTCGCCAGGCTCGGATGAGCGACCAGTACTGTGTGTTGGCCCAGTTGCTAGTCTTTATTAGTCAGGCTCAACAACGACGAGTTTTTGTGTAGTTAACTTATTTAAGGTGTTGCCTAGCCGATGTGGTTACCTTCAGTGATTGGCTACGGCATCCCTTCAGTGATTGGCTACGGCATCCAGGATGAAAATCCATGTCCTATCCGTCTTCGGTCGGACTTGGCGACGATAGCGCAAGGGGGTTTATCCCTTTGTGAGTCATAGATGTTTTATTCATATTTTGTAATGGTTCTGTCATAGTTGTCTATGTTCTGTACTCCTCTTATTGATGACTTTTGTCTTGTTGCCTTACATCAACTTTAATATAAAAAAGGGGATGTGTGTGTCGCAAGATACAGAGGCCGAGGGGTTTCAACTTCCTTTTCGAAGAAAAAAAAACGTCCAACCTATGTTAACATGGATGTAGAAATAGTTTGTGCCAGGATGAAATCTAGATTTGCGAGAAAGAGTTGCAAGTATGAATTTGTCATTTTCCAGTTAATTATATGCACATGAAAGAGTATCATTTAAGCCCAAGCCACTTTGCCTTCAGAAAAAAAATGTTTTTCTTAGAACATGAGGATCAAACCACCGGCCTCATCGCTTGATGCACATAATCATTTAAAAAAATGATATCAAACTCAGGTCATCACAGGCTCATAGCCTCCTGTAAATGTTAGAATTCTAAAGTTGCAACGGGAAATCAAACTGCATGCACCTTAAAGTTGGAGACCCATAGACTCTCCAAAGCTATATTCTTTTTCAAAGACTGAAATTCATTGATTCCGACCTTTGTTCAAAATCACAAATGCAGCCCCCATCGTTCAGTACGAATAGACATCAGAGTGCAATAAAAAGAAAAGAAAAAACTACAAAAGTATGGAAGAAAAGGTTGTAAGGAACCAACCACTAATCCCATCCTTTGCTAGAGAAAACCAGTTCACCCAGCAATATCTTTACAATTTATAGTGTCAACTGTACATAGAGCATCTCTGTTCTGCAGAACTAAATTGAACTGCAATTAAATTAAATAAACTCCATCTAAAAACTATCATTGCGTATTTGAATTCAGATTCAAAAGGCTGAATCTGCATTAGTTACCACTCCCTAAAACCACGACACTTATTTTGGATCGGAGTGAGTGGTTTTAGTTTAAATTTGAACTAAAATCACGGCACTTATTTTGGATGGGAGAGAGTATTATTTTGCCACACTTTCTCCTGCTGAACCAGAAAAACCCAAGTCCTCTCCTTTGAACGGTCATGCACTCCCGTCACCCTTTCACCGTCATTGTAATGCTACGTGTGCAGGCCTACCACAATTGAGCAAGCATCCCCTGTGTTGGCGCATCTCTAGGTTTACAAGGCAACTTCAGTAACTATCTATTGTTCATTCGAATATCGACGGTCCCCGCAATAAAAAAAAAATCTAATATCAACGGAGTTGAGTAGTTCGTGAATCTGGAATTTCTCCGGAGAATGCTAGTAGGTGGTGAAGAAGTTGATGTCAAGAGACTAAGTAAGGTTCTAGAACAGGAACCGGGAAATTCAAGAATGAAATGATTTTAATTGCCGAATCACAGCATAGAAACTTTTTTTTCAACTTACCGGATGACAAGTATGTTGTTAACTTGGTAAGTTGTGACGTGGCGAGGAACAGAAAAACATTCAGTCTGCACGCGAACACGGTGAGAAACACCTAGCTTGTTCGTTGGTCGTACATTTGCATTATACGCGTTAGGTCTGACCATGCAACAACTAGAATTACTACCGGGATCCAACCACGCTGGAGCTGGTTAATTTGATCAGCATAAATGTTTAATTTTTTAGCAGTCGCTAGTGTGCCTAGTCAGCAATGACGGTGGCATCCCAACTCCGACGTGGACAGCTGAAATGTAAACTCCAAATCTCCAATACACTCTCAGCTCCCAAACCAACCTGCTAGAATTTCAAGGATTTGCATTAATCAGTCATCTGCCTCTTCCACGGACGAAAATGCCTGGATGCTGCCTCTGCTTCATCTTCGTCAAAGGTCTCGTCAAAGCTTTTCTTTTTTTGCTTGTAGACCAAGGCTCAATAGGTGCAAATATATATACATTTACTCAGTTACTCCCACTTTGCAGACTAGTTTTGTACCAAGAATTTGGTGGCCTGGTTCATCGATGGATTGGCTGGCTCTTGCCTGCCGCGCCGCGGTGCTGATCCTTCTGTTCCTGCCGTTCGGTGCATCCGACGACCGGCTTGTCCCCGGTAAGCCGCTCTCTCCCGGCGAAATCATCGTCTCCGATGGCGGTGCTTTCGCTTTGGGCTTCTTCTCCCCAAACAATTTCACGAGTACTCCGGCCAAGTTGTACCTTGGCATATGGTACAACGACATCCCAGAGCTCACCGTGGTGTGGGTCGCCAACCGAGAAACCCCGGCCATCAACATCACTTCCTCTTCACCGGCGCTCTCACTCACCAACACTTCAAATCTCATTCTCTCTAGTGGCAATGGCAGCGGCCATGTCCTCTGGACAACGACAAACGCGGCCACTGCCTTAGGATCGTCTACTCCTGTGGCGGTGCTTCTGAACACCGGCAACCTCGTTATCCGGTCGTCAAACGGCACCATGTTGTGGCAGAGCTTCGACAACCATACTGACACATTCCTCCCTGGCATGAAGCTCGGGCTCAAGTACAACACGCGTGATGGCGGTGAGTGCCTTGTATCCTGGAAGGGCCCTGGCGACCCATCGCCGGGCCGCTTCTCTTATGAAGGCGACCCCACCACGTTCCTCCAGATGCTCATCTGGGATGGGGCACGTCCGGTGTTCCGCAGCGCCCCATGGACAGGGTACCTTGTGATGAGCGAGCGCCGGTACCAACAGGCGAACGCCAGCACGGAGGTCATCATCTACTGGGCCATCGTCGACAATGACAAGGTGATCTACCTCACATATAGCCTCTCCGATGGGGCCCCGCACACTAGGTATGAGCTGACCTACTCCGGCGAGTTCCAAATCCAGAGCTGGAACAATAGGTTGTTGGCATATGGGAAGTCCTCATGAAGTGGCCCTCCATCGAATGCAGCCTATATGGCTATTGTGGTCCATACGGCTACTGCGATATGACGGTAGCACCCGTCCCAAGATGCAATTGCCTCGACGGCTTCGAGCCAGCTAGCATGGAGGAGTGGACCAGTGGCAGGTTCTCCATGGGATGCCGGCGGAAGGAGCCGTTGGGCGTGTGCGGTGACGGTTTCTTGGCCTTGCCGGGGATGAAGCCGCCTGACAAGTACACACTCGTGGGCGGGGGCAAGAGTACATTCGAGGAGTGCGCGGCAGAATGCAACCGGAACTGCTCCTGCGTGGCATACGCGCACGTTAACCTAAGCAGCGGCAGATCTGGAGAAAACGTTACAAGGTGCTTGGTTTGGGGCGGGGAGTTGATTGACACGGGGAAGCTTGGCCCAGTAACTGGCAGCAACACGCTCTATCTCCGAATTGCCGGCCTAGAGGTGGCACATGGTACCGATTCTATTTCTCTCCCCGTACTAATTTTCAATAGAAGATCTCTCCCTTTATTAGTTTGTTTGTCAAGAACTTATGTTGTTTGTCATGTTTATGCTATGTATGTATTGCAACAGGTAAAAGGACTAAGAGCAATACAGTGGGGATTGGACTGCCAGTTTTAGCAAGTTTTTTGGTGCTCCTATGCACAGCCTTGGCATGGTTAAAATTTAAAGGTGCGTTTAGCACCCCACCCCACCCCTCTCTCTCAAAAATGAGATATTCCATCGAGCTTGCAATTCATAATTTACTACCGTAGTGTACCCTTGGACTCGTATAAGGGTTATTTCTTCTATTTTACACGTCCAAAGATTTCAAGATTTTTTTTTCCTTTGGACACATAACATAGAGCAAATAACCCTTCTACGAGTTTAGCTTCAAAGAGTTCACTCCAAAGTCACAAATAGCGGAGAACGAACGAAAAAATTATTGTAGTGTACGAAACCACCTCAAAGTTATCTTCTCCGATCAATCTTATGAGCTATCCCTATAAGTGTCACGAACAGCCCTAGAGTTCGTACTAAAATAACACCTTAAGATACACATCAACCAAAACCCTAATGTCACCTAGATACTCCAATGTCACCACAAGTACCCATGGGCTTGATTATACGATATGCATCACACAATTTTAGATTCATCATGTTCAATCCAACACAAAGAACTTCAAAGAGTGCCCCAAAGTTTCTACCGGAGAGTCAAGACGAAAACATGTGCCAACCCCTATGCATAGATTCCCAAGGTCACGGAACCCGCAAGTTGATCACCAAAACATACATCAAGTGAATCAATAGAACATCCCATTGTCACCACGGATATCCCATCGCAAGACATACATCAAGTGTTCTCAAATCCTTAAAGACTCAATCCGATAAGAAAACTTCAAAGGGAAAACTCAATTCATCCCAAGAAGATAGAGAGGGGAAAACTCCATATGATTCATCTATATCAATAAAGCTCGCGGTACATCAAGATCGTGTCATCTCAAGAACACGAGAGAGAGAGAGATCAAACACATAGCTACTGGTACATACCCTCAGCCCCGAGGGTGAACTACTCCCTCCTCGTCATGGAGATCGCCGGGATGATGAACATGGCCTCCGGTGATGGTTTACCCCTCCGGCAGGGTGCCGGAACGGGCTCCCGATTGGTTTTTGTGGCTCTGGAGGTTTGCGGCGGCGGAACTCCCGATCTAGGTCTCTTTTCGGAGGTTTCTGTATTTATAGGAGTTTTTGGCGTCGGTCCCACGTCCAGAAAGTTCCCGAGGAAGTCACAAGCCAGGGGGGCGCGCCCCTGTGGCTTGTGGCTTCCTCGGCCTTCCTCTCCGGTGACTCTTCGCTCCAGTATTTTTTATATTTTCCAAAAATATTCTCCGTAAATTTTCAGCTCATTACGAGAACTTTTATTTCTGCACAAAAACAACACCACGGTAGTTCTGCTGAAAACAGCGTCAGTCCGGGTTAGTTCTAATAAAATGAAAAAACAGAAAACGAAAATGGAATAATGAAAAACGAAAAAAAGAAAGGAAAAGAAGAAGGAAGGAATAAAAACTTGAAAGAGTGGAAATTCAGCATATCCCGCTCCTTGGCGGAGTGGTTGTACGAAGGAACCTCGATGTAAGGGGTCGCTGGTTCGATTCTCAGCGGGTGCGGTCGATTTTTGCGTATACAGTGTAACGGGTCGGCCCAACACGGGGCGATGCTGGCGCCAGTTTGCAAAATTGCATACTGCAGCGCCAGTTTGCAAAATTGCAAACAAACGGGCGCCTGCAGCGCTAACTAGGAAATGTCGTCGGAGACTAGTACTTATGGCGGCTGAGGCGTCAGACAACACATGGCGAGAGGGTGCCGCTAATGGGCCGTCGCCCGGTCTCAATATTTGCGATTCCCGCAAACAGTCCTAATATGTATCGACGAACAGAACTGAGCCCATCTCCTGTATGGTTAAGACCAAACCCAACCACCTGAGGTTTTTGAAGCTAAATGTGGATGTGTCATACTGTCATTTTATGTAGACTCTGGTATGGGTGCGACGACAGCCATCTTACGAGATAGTCGGGGCGGGGACCGGGGGGGGGGGGGAGGGGGGCCTTGTTGCTGGCAATGTACCTTCTACTACTTACCGAAAAAGGCTTTCGCCCCGCTTTATATATAAAGCAACGATCAACAATAGACAGTACAAACGCACGCCCCCGCAACACATGCAATCACACACCCAAGGCAGGATACATAGGCGCTGAGCGCAACAACACCAACCCTAGCACTACGCGAAGAGGTGAAGCCGCATATGACGAACCGTGGGCTCCAAGGCGGTGCCTTCAGAAAGGAGACGGCACCGTAGCGCCGCCACCGCCCAATCCGACGATCAGAGTTTCCCCTAGAGCCACACGACGGGCAATGCGAGCCGCAACGACGCCTTCAAGAAGGGAACGAGCTTCGCCGCCGCTGGTCCATCCAAAGATAGAGCATGTTTTCACCCCGACCACCATTCACCGCCACCGAACGCCACACCCTGGCTACCACGCCGCCCACACGGCCATGGCAACCGGGCAGCACCAAGCTACGGGCTCTGCCCATGAGCCCGCGGACCCACCACCAGCACTAGTAGAAAACAGACCTTTTGTCCAATGCATTAGTCCCGGTTTGGTTTTGAACCGGCACTAATGTGACCATTAGTCCCGGTTCGGAACGGGCATCATTAGTCGCGGTTCGTTCCGGACCTTTAGTCCCGGTTCGTAACACGAACCGGGACTAAAGGGGTTGTGCCAGGCTGGTGTCAGCTGGGGCCCCCACGAGCCCCTTTAGTCCCGGTTTGTCTCACCAACCGGGACTAAAGGCCCCCCCCCCTTTAGTCCCGGTTGGTATTGAGGCTTTAGTCCCGGTTGGTGTCTCCAACCGGGACTAAAGGTTGGACCTTTAGTCCCGGTTGGAGACACCAACCGGGACTAAAGGGGTTCTGAATTTCTTTTTTTTTCTGTTTTTAGTTTCTGTTTTAAATTGCTTATATCTTTTAAGATATTTGATGTTTTTGAGTGATTCTTTTTGCATTAGATTCAAAATTTTGTCTAGTTTCTATTTGTGCCATTAGTTTTCAAATTTGAATGGTTTAAATTTGAATTTGTTCAAATTTGCTTCAAACCCTAGATTGTGAATAACTTGAGTTTACAAATAGTTTAAAATTTAATTCTTTTTGCTACTAGTCACGTGTTAGATTGTTGTCACAGTAAGATTTATTTGGTTATTTTTAGAATAATTTAAATTAGGATTTTAATTAAAACAATACTGTTTTGCTTATATAGTTGTTTTAGTTATTTAATTGTTGTTTTTTATTATTTTTAGTTAGTTCTTTCTGTAGATTTTAACATGTTGTAGTATGGTGCATATTGAATGCACAAAAAGTCTGGAGTTGAAATAAGTTTAAAAAAATGAAATGCCTTTGTAACAGACGATTTTCGTCCGAAACCTTGATACTTCGAAGGAGATGGTCCAGTTTGTACACGAAGTGCATCCAGTTTTTGCCGTAACCCTCTCAACTTTGTAGCACATGCTATGTGGGTGAAATGATGATACCATGCCAAGTTTCAACCTTTTCAGAGTTCATTTGTAGGGCTTTTCAATTTCAGGGTCATTTAGCTCAAAAAAAATCATTAAATGCATGAAAAATAGCAAATGAAGTTAGAAAGGGTTGAAATTTGAGGATGTGGCTTTGAATGGTGCATATTGAATGCACAAAAAGTCTGGAGTTGAAATAAGTTTAAAAAAATGAAATGCCTTTGTAATAGATGAGTTTTCGTCCGAAACCTTGATACTTCGAAGGAGATGGTCCAGTTTGTACACGAAGTGCATCAAGTTTTTGCCGTAACCCTCTCAACTTTTTAGCACAAGCTATGTGGGTGAAATGATGATACCATGCCAAGTTTCAACCTTTTCAGAGTTTATTTGTAGTGCTTTTCAATTTCAGGGTCATTTAGCTCAAAAAAATCATTAAATGCATGAAAATAGCAAATGAAGTTAGAAAGGGTTGACTCTGGCTTGGTTAACCTTAGTTGTGACTCTGGCTGGGACGGTGCTAGCAGATGTGTAGTCGACGGTATGATTGGATGGACACCAACCCGGACTAAAGGGGTTCTGAAATTTTCAAACTCTACCCCCCCCCCCCCCCCCCGTGGACCGCCTTTTTTAGTTTTGTAGAAAATAAACAAAAATGATAAAATCTTCAAAAAATGAAATCCTTTGAGATGTAGTTAGGTTTTAGTGTCTAGTTGGTATAGAAATTTTGAAATATGAATTTTGACCTTTTTTGCAAAAAAACGAAAAAAAAAATGTAAAATGGCCATAACTTTTTCATACGACGTCGAAAAAAAATTAATATATAAAAAAAAACTAGAGAAAAATTGGGACTCGATTTCACCGGGGTTTACCCGGTGAAGTTTTCTCAGATTCTCAAAATTCCAAAAGGAAAAAAAGTTATTTCAAATCAAAAAAAATATTTTTAAAAATTTTAAAAATTAATGTAAAAAAATAAATGATGTCATATTTGGATTCCTCACATTTTTCTGATAATAATGGATATATTATTTGTCGAATTTCGATTTACAGATTTAAAGATATTAATTATGTCATATTCAATGAATAAATGGCAAAAACAATTAATAAAATAATATTATTACTTATTTTATTTTCATTGAAATTCAATATTATTAGTACTTATTTTGTTTATTTTATTAATTGTTTAGAATTCAAAAAATTAAATCATGTGACATCAAGACCTAAGGGTTAACAGGATTGATAGCTTAAGATTATCAGGAAAACAACAAGTGTAGACTTGGAAACTAGGGGAGATAGAACCTGAAAGTTAAGCGTGCTGGGGCTGGAGTAGTGAGAGGATGGGTGACCGGCCGGTATGTTAGACGATTTGGAATGAGTGTGGAGCAGTGAGGAGGGGTGATTAGGGATTAAATTATCAATTAATTCAAAGATTCAAAAATCAGAAAAAATAATAATAATAATTCAAAAAAAAATTCAAAAAAAAAATTCAAAAAAAAATATCAAAAAAATTTCCTTTAGTCCCGGTTGGTCCGGGACTAAAGGTCCTGCATCCCCCGCCCCAGGCAGCGCCACGTGGAGCCCCTTTAGTGCCGGGCCGTGACGAACCGGGACTAAAGGGGGGGGGCTTTAGTCCCCACCCTTTAGTGCCGGTTCCTGAACCGGCACTAAAGGGCCTTACAAACCGGGATTAAAGGCCCGTTTTCTACTAGTGCAGGGCCACCGCCCCGGCATCCAAGACCTTGACACCACCTCACCCGAGATCCGACGCAACCCCAATCAAAGACACGAGCGGAAAGGACCCGCCTTTCGCACCCCTGGGCTGCCCCCAGTGTCGAGACCCGATAGGCCGGCCAAAACTGGCCTCCAACAACCCGTCCTGCGACACCAAGCGCGAGACGAGCTCGGTCCAATAGCCGGGCGCGAGACGAGCATGGTCCTGCTGCCGGGCGCGAGACGAGCTCGGTCCTGCTGCCGGGCGCGAGACAAGGTCAGTCGTGCAGTTGGGCGTTAGACGAGCTCGGTCCTGCTGCCGGGTGCGAGACGAGTGGTGGACCGCAAGTGGGGGAGGGCCAACCCTTCGACGAAGGCTGCGCCCGGATGACGAGAAGAGGGCTCAAAGGTCGAAACGGGCCGCCTACAAACGGCCACCGCAACCGTCCCGCCAAGAGCAGTAGCCACGCCGTGCCACTGCCCAACCCGGCGAGCTCCAAGCATCGAAGCCGCGGGGCACGCACCGCCCCACTACCACGCCGCTACTACCTCCACCGAGCTGCGAAGAGGAAATAGCCGCCCGTGGTCCAAGCCAAACGCAGCCCGTGGCACCAGGGAGCGCCTCCTGCAGCACGAACCACGGCACGCCGCCGCCCCAGTCCACCCCACCACCGCCGCCACCACACCGCGACCCCTACCTGCGACAGGGAGAGGCCAGCCGTGGCCAATGCCGCCCACAGCCCCCGCCGAAGGACGAGCCGCCGGTGCCGGATCCGGTCGGATCTGGCCCGGGCCGCCCCACGCGCCGCCACCTGAAGAAAAGGGCCCACCACAGCCGCCACGCGCCGTCCAGGCCGCAGGGCTCCGGTGCGCCGCCGCCAGGCCGCGCCGTCGCCGTCTCGCGCTCCCAGCGCCGCACCGCCGGGCCCCCGGCCACCCGACGCCCCCACGCCCCTCGCCAGCAAACGGCCACGCCGAGGGAGAGAGACTCCCGGCCGCCACCCACGCCGGCCGGGCTTTTCCCGGCGGCGCGTCGTGGCGGCGGCGGGGGAGGGATGCCGGGAGGAGGGGACGGGAAGGAGGTGGCTAGGGTTACCCCCGAGGTCACTCGCGGGAGCGGCTCAGTGGAGAGGAGAGCTCACCTTCTAATACTTTGCAGCTGATGCAACAACAATGGAGGCCCTAGCTATGAAGGAAGGGCTACATCTTGCGAATTCCTTGGGTGTTACTAGACTTCAAGCTGAATCTGATTCCGAAGGGGTGATCAACTTCTATAAAGGCCAGGTGCAATGATGGGACTCGGCAGAGGCTGTTTATGCATATTGCGTGGATACAACTTTAGAAATTGGAATGGTGGAGTTCACACATTGTCCTAGAAGTTGCGAATAATGTGGCCCATGAGCTAGCTAGTTTTAGCTTCCATAATAATCTCTCTTGTACTTGGGATGATGCCCCCCTAATTGTTTACTTACTTTTCTTGCTAAGGATGTAAACATTGTACGAAGTTAATAAAACTAGCCATGATGCCTTTCTTCCAAAAAAAAATCACTTATCCTTCGCATTCTATACCAACAATTAGGGATGGGAACTGGGTTCCATTTAATCCCGTTTATATCCACTAATTATCTAGTAGGAGTAGTTCAAAAATTTATTTATTTTTCGAGGAAAATGAACTATGAAGCTAGAAAAAGCTAAATAAATGGGACTTGTGGCTGTCACCTATTTGCCATTTACATCCCAACAATTAATGGGTGTCTCATGTTCGTACCGGTGCACATGTTTGTTTTGAAGAGATAAGAAACTCAACACAAGCATTTTAAGCCGGTTGCAATGGCATCGATCAGCTAAAGCCAACCTAGTTCGCACCGTCTCCGGACCCAAGCTCTCGCAAAGCATGCCTTCGCAGATAAATTTTAGCCTCTCCACACCATATCGATCCGCGGCGACGAGCAGATGCTGGATCATATCAGCCATGTTGTCGTCGGTAGCATCATCCATGGTGGGCAAGGAGTCTGTGTAGATGAAGTGGAGCATGACTTGGAAGCATAGATTAAAATCGCGGGAGAAACGGTTTCGCGGCAGGCTCTCCCAGCAGCTATAGCGGCCGCCATAGCGGGCAATTGCGGCAAATAGCGGAATTTTTTTTGGTGGGAGAGATGATTTCTAGAGGGTTTTGCTTCTTTTTGAACCATTTAGAGGGATATGTGAATGATTTCGCGGCAGCGGCCGTAGCGTAGCGGCGAGACTCCTGGGCAGCTATAGCGCAGCTATCGCGGCTATTTCGCGGGCTATTTTATTCTATGCTTGGAAGACAGCGGGCTGCATGTCCTCGACGTGTATACGATCCATGTCCTTCTCCTTCATTGCGCCATAGAGCTTGGCGTTGAACACCGGGGAGCCTGCCGCAAGGATGATCCTGTGAGCCGGGAAGGCCTTCCCTCCGACGACGAAGGTGACGTCTGCCCCGTCGTTGGATTCCAGCAGCTTGGCGAGCCTGCCGGGGAGGTCTGGCGGGTGCACCAGAACCAGATCCCTGGCAGCGACCGGCCGGACCTCGGACACACGGGGCTCCTCGAAAACGATCACGACGAACTCCAGCACGAGGCGGTCGCCATGGACGAACTCCTCGAGCTCGCTCCGTTTCATGAACTTGGGGTGTCCGGGGGCCCATCTGCTGTTTGACCCGCACCCGAAGACCCTTGGCTCTGTCATCCGGCACACGGAGGTGGAGACGCCGGTGGTGGGGTGGACGATCCTGAGGTCGCACGACGCACGCGTGCTGCCGAAGAAGCCGCTGAGTTCGAGGTACGCCGAGACATAGCCGGCCTCGGAGGCTGCCGCGCCGTGCCCGTCGGGGTAGAAGCGCATGCTCCAGTTGTAGCCGCCGACGTCGAACGTGCCCGAGCTGACGTAGTTGCTCACGCCGAGCCCCTTGTGCCGGCTGTACCCGGCGATCTCGAACCGGTGCGCGCCCTGCGACGCCGCCATGGTGCTCGTCGACGTCGTCTTCCTCGGCGAGGAGCTCGAGAGGCCCATGGTTTGGTCGGTGGTGCGGCTAATCTGCCTAGATAGAGACGAGACGCCCTGTTGATCGAGCTAATCGTATATATACTCCGATCACACGGGACGTGGATTTTTGAATCTGGGAGCATATGCTTCACAATGAACAGTAAAATCAAAATAAATAATAAATAAATTTTAAAAATTCTGAAATTTTTTGTGGATGTTCAGATTAGTGTGGCAAGTGTGCTTGTCAATTTTCATGCCATACGGGACAGCGATGTTTCGTCGGTGAAAAAAACAAAATTAAGTGTAACACTTGGAGGTAACATTTGGCGTTCGACTTGTTTTTTTTGTACAGGTCAAAATGCTTATGTTTTTCACCTGCAGATTTGCATGTACCATTTGGATATGACAATGAACACATATATTTTTTTTCAATTTTTTTTGACATTTGTAAAATTCATTTTCAATCCGCAGGAGCATATACTCCCTAGAACCAAATTGAATATCCGGATCACACGTGCCTACAATATATATGAGCACACATACGCTTTGATGAGTACCATACGTTACTCCTGTCGAACACGTCACACCGGACAGTGTCTTGTAGGGGTCGGAGTCTTACGAGAACTTGTGCACGTGTTTGTACTTCTTTATCTTTACCTAATATAATACTCCCTTCGTTTTTAAATATAAGACCTTTTAGAGATTTCACTATGAACTACATATGGATGTATATAGACATATTTTAAAGTGTAGATTCACTCATTTTGCTCCATATGTAGTCTATAGTGGAATCTCTAAAAAATCTTATATTTAGGAACGGAGGAAGTATATCTTTATCTTTACCGCCCTTCATCCAAATTACTCCTAAAGTTATAAAATATTACCCACCAATGCCATCCATAAGTTTTTTTAGGGATGCCAACACTTTATTGATCTATGAAAGCATTAAGGGGTATACAAGCTGCATCATGCGATGAAAGAAGCCACAAGTGGCGACCCTAATCAAGAAAAAGGAAGTGTTTGGCAAGATTATGTGCATCACTATTTGATGCTCTTGTTTCAAAAGTAAAAGGACAGCTATTAAAAGAGGAACTCCTCATAGTAATCCCTCTAATCACCTATAAGTGATAAAAAAAACGTTTCACACTGAGGAATCTTGGCCTGGCCAGCCCATGTGGGAACCTCCTATACTGCGCTCTACGCGTTACAAGAAGACACAGCTCGTTAGTTTGGCCGGTCCATGTACCGACGACCTGTTTTTTATTTTTTGTTTTTCTTTTCTATCATTGTTATTTTCTACTTTAAATAATTTAAGAATTTAAAAAGTTTCGAATTTTTTTAAAAAAATGAAAATTTTGAAATAAAATGTTTAATACTTCTTAAATGTTTGTGGCTTCAGAAAATGTTTGTTAATTTAAAAAATCATAAATTTTAAAAAAGAATGCTCGGGATTTTTAAAAAACGTTCATGAGATTTTCTAAAAGTTTGTCTATTAAAAAATATTAATGGAATTGAACAAAATTTCATCAATTCAAAAAATATTCATGAATTAAAAAATAATATAAAAATCAAAAAAATCATAAATTAAAAAATATAGTTTATTGATTCATAAAATATTCGCAGATTCAAACAAGATCATGTAGTTCAAAAAATGTTAATCAATTTCGAAAATTCTTCCACAAAATCCCATAAAATTGTTCATCGATTCTAGAAATGTTTGCCGAGTCAAGAAAAATGTTTCGAAAAATGTTTGCAAATAGTATAAAATGTTGAGCCGCCCTACACTGACACCCAGGAGGAAGAGCCGCCGACCACGCCAGCAATGCCGAAGGTCCTACACCCACCCCCTCAGGTAATCACATCCTCTTTGTTGTTGGTACTAGAATCTCTAGAGCTAACAAGGCAAAAATGAACTGCACCTTATTAGTCTAAGCAACACAATTTCAAATGCGGTGAAACATGATACATTCTTCCGGTTCAAACGTAATTGCATGAAACGAGGCCATCATTCAGCAACAAACCGGGGAGGTGTTTACATAACCATTAGGTACACTGAACATTGCATTATCGCCCAGGCAAGTTAAGTCACCCTCAACAGCTGGAAAATGAATGTGGAGCCTATGTTAGCATCTAAAACGTTATCTGTTTTAAAACAATTTGATGATTACTAATGTGCTTACGTTACTATGACAAAACTCCTCACTCCAAAACGTATCGACTCTTGTACGGAGTAGTGATCAGAGTCTGACAAGAATTTGTAACTACATGCCAACAAACGAGGTTTGACCCTAGACAAAGACAACACATTTTAAAACAGAGGGGGTATATATAGTGTGGTCTACTTTTGCCCTAAGTCAAATTTATTTATAGAAGAAAATGTCAATATCCCCATGAGAATATATTTGAATATGGATCTAATGTTATATTTTTTATGTTTTAGGTGTTCAATTTCTTTTCTATACATTTGGTCAGACTGAAACAAGTTTGATTTGGGACAAAACAAAAATGCACTATGCTATCAAAAGAGAGGGCACTTCAACATGCGCCACTATGGCAACACATAATATTCAGGAAAAAAGTATGATGTCCAGCTCAGGTAATCACAGCCTATTGTTAATGATCTCAGAACTCGAGTTACTTCATCACAAAAGAAGAATTCTAGAGTTATCAAGGCAAAATTAAAATGCACCCTAGTAATCTAAACCACACAATTGTTCTACCACCCAAAGGTTGGACAAACTGACACCCATATACGCTGCAGATCTATTGTAGGTGAAACTTGAAAAGACAACATAGTGATACTATCTCCTGGTTCAAATGTAGTTGCACAAAAGACGAAGCAATCATTCAACATAAAACTAGTGGTGTTCTTCGCATATCCATGAGGCCTTGACATCTACCTAGATAATGTTTACACTAACAGTGCACATGCTAGTAGATCTCTTTCCATTTTCCTGTCATAGTTTTTATGGATGTTTTTTTTTCGCTGGAGTTATAACGGATGGAGGCACTCCTTTTTCTAACGTGAAGTTTTTCTTTCTATTTTGAGGGAACTTAATGAATGGTGGCACTCATTTTTTATGACGTGAGGCTTTCCTTTTTATTTTATTTTTTATTTTTTTCTTTTGAAACCTGGAAACATTCCATTCTCATACTGGCTAAGCAAACGTGCCGGCCATACGGGCGTTGGACGTGTCAGGTGTCTTTTTTTGTTGGACGGGAGGCTTTCCTTTTTATTTCGAGGAAACGTTGGACGTGTCAGGTGCCTTTTTTTTGGACGGGGCTATCTACGTTACGTAAGTTTTTGTTTTATCTTGAACGTAAATTGTACAATCCAACGGTGTAAATAATTTTGATGATGTGGATTGATGAGGTTACTTGAAAGGTGCCTCCAATTAGTAAATAGGAGATTGGCTTGTAGCCTAGTCAAGAGGGATATTAAAGGCTGACTCGTTGAGTTGGAAGCCCCCAAGTGATTTTATGATCATGGAAAAGCTATGGCATAGGATATGCAGGAGACGATGCTACTACTGCAAAACATCTGAGGTTCAGATAAGCCGGCTTTATTCCATTGATCATAATATGAATGAGCCAATAAGGCAGGATACCTATGTTTGAACAGCTCATCGTGGCAGCTAGTCATCTTTGGCAACCTTTTATTTCTCGCCAATACGGCAGGGCACCCATGTTTGAATTGCGCATCGTGGAAGCTAGTCCTCTTGGGCGACTTTTAATTTTTCGCCAATAAGGCAGGGCACCCATGTTTTAACTGCGCATCGTGGCAGTTGGTCCGCTTGGGCCACTTTTATTTTTCTGCCAATAAGGCAGCAGCCCCCGGGACCGGGTTATCTTCCCTGCAATGACCCGGGGTTCGAATTTTTTTGAGCCCGGTTGAATCTGCCGAGTCATGTCTGTGTTGCCCCCGAGTCTTAAGTCGACTCGAGGAGGCGGCTTGAGAGTCTTCATACTTTGTTGTGGCATAAGCAGGCATAAGGTTGACGACCGAACGATGGAATTTATCCAAACTGGAGACAATGTAGTGAGTTGATGATCTTCGTGATGCTCATCATATGTCTTTGGCAAATATCATGGCCAAATTGAGTGCATATGCCTCTTGACCCCTTCTTTGATACTCTCACTTGGTCCAGCTCTCCTGGCTCCCCAGGGTCATTTCTTATTTTTCGCCGATGGCTTTAAATTTGACGGCTCTGTTGTGGCCAGCTCACCTAGCTTCTCCAGGGACGGTACCTCCGTGGCTGAATCGCCTATTTATTCGATGTGCTAAACCGGACCGAGGGGGCGGCGGCTTGTGCGTGTATCCATTGGGTAACCCGGCACTGGTGGAGGCTGGCGCGGGCTTTGGCAATGTTGCGTAAGACATGATTCCAAATGTCACTTTTTCCTTTGCTCCAATGTTGTTGGAGGAGACCGGATTGCTGGGGCGACAGCCTGCGTGCGTCCATAGGGTGGCTCGAGCGAGCAGGCGCGGCCCCGACGTGTTCTTGTAGACCGGATCACGGCGGCAGCGACTCGCGCGCATCCGTTGGGCGTGTTGAGCGAGCGCGGCCCCGGCGTGTTGATGTAGACGCAAGAGGTGGCCGGTAACTCGGTGAGGACACGGGAGTTAGCCGCGGCGTTGTAAGCTGGTGTGGACGCGCGAGTCGGCCGCGGCATTGTAAGCCGGTGCGGACGCGTGAGTCGGCCGCGGCGTTGTAAGCCAGTGCGGACGCGCGAGGCGACCGGGACGTTGTTGATGTAGACCGGACCGCGCGGACGGCGGCTTGGGCGCGCCCGTATTGTGGCATGGACGGATGCTGGCGCGAGCTCCGAATTCGCGATATAACGCCCCTTTTATAATAAATAATTGTCCTGGTGTATTTTGGACGACGGATGATCTCATCGTGTCTTTCATGAGCCATGAATAATTGTTCTGCGTATAAAAATATTAAAAGCAGAATAATTGTTTTTGAGGAATTAAAGTGTGCTTATAAATTAAATTGGGCGGATTATTTGTGTAGGAGATATGCCCTAGAGGCAATAATAAATGTTATTGATTATCTCCCTGTTCATAATTAGGTTTATGTTCCATGCTATAACTGCTATGGTTCTCGAGTCTACAATAACCACGAGGCTCGGAGGAAGACTCATATGCACGTGTGGGATAATAAACGGTAAAATGTATTCCTAGTCAAGCCTCTATGACTGGCTCAAGTATTGCATGATGATCCTGTTTTCCTGATCATGGGCATGGCTATGCCGGCAATTTTGAGGGCACAATTGTTGGTAGAACACTTGTGTTGAATCGACCCGATTGATGTTATGCTATGAGATACATTCGTCATAAGTTTATGGTTAATAACACAGAGAAGTTAATGTTTGCATAATTCCTTAGACCATGAGAGTGTCGAGTTTCTTCATGCTTGCTTCATGAACTTTGGGGTTTGTTAAACGTCATCCGTAAATGGGTGGCTATTACGGCGGCTTACGGGTTCATGGAAAAGTATGTCAAGGGACTTGATAGCTCAAGATTGGGATTTGCTCCTCCGATGATGGAGAGATATCTCTGGACCCTCTCGGTGTTACGGTATCCATCATCGTCTGGCCAGACACAGGGTGATTTGATCACAGGGATGCCGGAACACGGGAACGAGAAAAGAGAACAATACCGGCAACGAGGTAACTGGCATTGTGGACAAGTGTTGATCCACGAGGATGCCGATGTTTCTCACCTCGGGTAATTGTAACATATCGCGAAGCAACAGGAATAGCTCACGGCAACTGGAGGTTCACTCGAATATTTATTCGTGTGGGTATAGGGATCGATATGGGTGTCCACGGCTCCGATGTTGATCATTGATCGGAAGGGGTTCCGGGTCATGTCTATGCTTCACCGAACCTATAGGGTCACACGCTTAAGGGTCATCTATCTGCTGAATACTAGACAGGGAGTCTGAGAGAAATTCACCGAAAAAGTTTCGGACGAAACGGAAACGTTCCGGAGAGGATATCGGAATAGTTCCGGTAAAACTGAAAAGTTGTTTCAGAGGATACCATAAAGTCAGATTGGTTTCGGCACATGCCTGATAATTCTTGGAGGGTGCCAGAATCGTTCTGGAAACTTTCTGGAATTTTCCGGGATGAAAACCGGAAATGTTCCGGAGCTGCCGGAACCGCTTCAGATGCTTTTCGCAGATGAAAATCACTAAACCGGAATTGTTCCGGATCGCATTGAAACTTATTTTAGTGGGTACTGGAATTGTTCTAAGCCCACATAAATATTTTCAGTTCGACCGGACGCTGAAAAATGTCGTCGTGAATAGTGAAATCAGATTTATGGATATGGTTGGAAGTTGGCTTTCCACAAATATCTTCCCAAGATATTTTGGGATGACATGGCATTTTGGATATGCCCATCCTACCCCTTGTTTTTCCTATAAATAGAGGGGAGGAGGCAGCCCCATATGCTTCATCCTTGCTCTCACATACACATGCTATGACATTTCTGGCTTCTCTCTCCCTCCCAGCGAAATAGTTTCGTAGAGCCGAAAGGCTGTCTGGGTTCCGGTGGGAACTAGTTCTGGACGGCGAAGCCCTGCCGGATAGATGACACCGTATGTGTGCAACTCTGTAGAGAGATCGTAGTTTCGGTCTTAGTTCGAGAGTGCCTCCCGAAGGGCTGTCCGAGTTACAGTTTGAGTTTCGGGTGTCCTCCCGAAGGGCTGTCCGAGGATCCGTCCGGTGGGACTATCCGAAGGACTATCCAGAGGCCTCCCGGAGGGCTGTCCGAGGATCCGTCCGGTGGGACTATCCGAGGGACTGTCCAGGGGCCTCCCGAAGGGCTGTCCGAGGATCCGTCCGGTGGGACTATCCGAGGGACTGTCCCGATGCCTCCCGAAGGGCTGCCCGGAGATCCGTCCGGTGAGCTGACGTGGGAGTACATCCTCGCGGTTGGGAGGTTGTAAATCCTAGCTGCGGGGATCTGCACCGCCGTTCGTCATCGACTCTACTTCCGCTGCGCTACGAGTCGGTAACGAAAAAGATCAAACCTTGTATGCAGTCTCCATAGTGATCCTGGGCTGGTACGTAGGTCGGAAAATTTTTGTTTTCTGCTGCGTTACCCTACAGTGGCATCAAGAGCCGTGCTATGCGTAGATGCAGGTTGCGATCTAGAATACATTGAGATGTATGGGTGTTGCACAATATAATTAGGTAGTAGATGAGATCTATTGCTGAAAATTATTTGTGCGGGTAGCAGATGAAGTTTGTTACCCGATGTTCTTGTTGCTTCCCTCGAATTTGCATATTTCTGATCTTGATAACAGTATGGTGGAGTTTCAATGTTCTGACAATCCGCGATCCTGATTGATCAACGAAGTGCTAACAGTTCATTGAATTCCACCGTAGTTAAAAAGAAAGATGAAATTTTGCAGACGAAAGGGCAATGCAGATGTGATCTGCACGGGGGTCACGCGTATGACGAAGTTTAGTATGGGGCTCGAGATTTTATTATCTCGTGTTTCATGCACCCTAGAATGTTAATCTAGCGACTTGGATTATCATGCTTGATGATGGACGTTGGTAGCTTCGGTTTGTTTCGAAACCTTAGAAGCCACGTAAAATAAAATTTTGCATGGACCGATTAGAGGCGTCTAACTTGGTTTTGCAGGATGGTTTGCATGTGCATGTGATGTGGTATAGCAGTGTTCATAATAATTTGATTATGTATGAGATGACTATATGATGTAAATTGATTAACATGACCTGCGTGTCATGATTCGGCATGATGGCTGGAGCCATATGATTGCACTTTAATGACCTGCGTGTCAACCTTATGTAATGCACTTATTTTTATTAAGCTATAGAGATAGCAATATTATCTGGTGCATCGACAAGGTGGTGGCAATCTTCGCGAAGGTGAACACCAACGCGAATGCCGAAGACGAAGAAATGAAAGACTTCTCCGTCAGAAAGGGCTATACCATATCATGCTATTATGAATTGCCTGAGATGTTTATCCCTTATGATGCACCCTTCTTGATTGCGCGGTAGTCGCTTTTATTAGGGTGATCTCTCACAAAAATATCAAGTAGATAGTGTTCTCCCAAGTGTAGCACCGTCACGGCACCTAACTTTTCGGGGTACGCCATGGATGCATGGGTGCGAACGATTAGGGATGTGTGAGGCGGGTGAGTTGAGACCTCGCAGCGAGATCACTTGGTTGTCTTGACGTTCAGGCATGAGTGTCATGAGCTCGGAACACACGCATCGAAAGATGAACAAGAGTCACATGGAGATGTGATCGGCAAGTTGGCCTACCGATTAAAATTCCCGTCATGAGATGATGATTCTATGGCGATGAATTGAAGTCTGGATCTTGTATCACTCAAAATCAATTATGAGAGATATTGATTTGAGTGGGAGCGCACTGTAGAATTAACTTGTTTAATTCTCAGTGCAATTAATTATGAACCCTGTCTAAGTGTGATTTGCATAATAGTTGTAGAATAATGGCTCGCGTTTCCACCTTCCCTGTTAAAATTGAATAGCTGTTAAATATCTGGTTAAAACTTTACGGTTGGTAACGTAATATGAGGATTGTCCTCAAGAGTGCCGAGAAGGACTTTGTCCTATCGCGTGCTTTCGGTATTCTCCCGCTAATGCTATGGATCATGTGACTCTCGTCCTTCGATCCAAAAGCTAGAATTCCTTTTCAGTCAAAGTGCAATATGTTTGCTTCCATGAGACCCGAACTTCGAAAGTTTGGATAGTTATGTGATATTCATGGAATCTGAAAATCATTTTCAGAGACAGACAAAAGCTAAAAGATATGAGATATCCAAAGCAATATTTGTTTGCAAACTGTTAGTAAAGGAGTTTACTATGCATTAGACTGATAAGAGAGGGATCCAGAAGAACGCCAGTCATATGATGATGGTGAATAAAACAACAACTTAAAGAGAAAGGAAGTGTCCGAAGGGTGTTAGTGATGCTTTCACGCCTAGGAAGTCCGGGGCTAACGCCACTCTTAAGTTGGGTGCTTCTTCTAAGAGTAGGAGAAATACTGAAAGTTAAACTGTTAGAAGTATAATGGCAAAAGGAAAGTAGACTGGAATATCCAGCTCATGTATGAATGTCATACAAGTTTTTGATGTATAGAAGGCTGGTCAAAGATATAGTTCTTAGGAATTATGGTTAAACAAGTTAATCACTAATTCTTGGGTATTGTGAGTTAATCAAAAAGATACCCGCTCGATTGCATTCTGTTGCAACTCGATGTAAGAACTACTATGGCCTGAAAGACTAGCCAGGAATGAGGTTCAGATACACGCAGGGAACATAGTAAATGTTACTATGCCTTCCATCGGTGTATTCCCTATGTATTTACTTTCATAATTCATTTTAGAGTTTTACACTCTAGCCCATTGCATAAAGTATCTTGCAAGAAGGTTATTCATAAGAGAACTTTTGATGTTCGATGTTATGAATAAACATAAGGGCCATACTTTCATTATGAATGAGACGTATGTTATGAATATTGATAATAATACATTACCTCTGTATTTACTTTCATAATTCATTTTAGAGTTTCACACTCTAGTCCTTTGCATAAGGTATCTTGCAAGAAGGTTGTTCATAAGAGAACTTATGATGTTCGGTGTTATGAATAACATGAAGGGCCATGCTTCCATACAGGATGGGATGTATGCTATGAATATTGATGGTAATATGATACATCCATAAACACTGACGCTAAATGTCGCAAGACTAAAAGAATACCACACAAGTGTGGCACTACATTTGGTCACATTGGAGAAACCCGCATGGAAATTCCATTATGATGGATTTTGAAGTCGTTTGATTTTGAATCATCTGACACTTGCAAAATTCCTCTGAAAAGTGAAGTGACTGAAATACCGTTCCCAGGCTACAAGGAACGAGCATAGAACATATTGGTGATCATACATTATGATGTGTGTAGTCCAATAAATGTTGTTGCAAGTAGTGGATTTATCTATCTTCAGAAATGACTCAAGTAGATATATGGATATTTACTTGATGAGACATGAGTCTGGATCTTTTGAAATCATTCGAAATGTTTTCAAAATGAAGAAGAAAATATTGTAACAAGAAAATTATGTTTCTACAATTCGATTGCAGAAAGGAATATTTGAGTTACAAGTTTAGCGAATGTCTGATGAGTTGTGAAAAGAGTTTCATAATTTACACCTCCCAGAACACCACTGCAAGTGGAAAGTCCGTGAAGATGTAATCGAACCATTTATGACATGGTAAGATCAAAGATGACATAAATAAAATTGCCATTATCCCTTTTAAAGTAATGCTTTAGAGACTGCGGCTTTTACACTGAAAAGAGATCCATCAGGTCTGTTGAAATGACGTCATGGTATGGTACGCCCAACCATGTTATATCTTTTCTTAACATTTGGAATATGGGGCTTGTGTAAAAGGTTACAAACCTATTCCAAATCAGACAAGTGCTACTTTGTAAGGTTATCCCAAGTCATTGGGTATTCCCCCACCACTATACCGAGGCAAAGGTTTTTTGCCGCAAAACGGTATGCTTTTAAAGAGAATAGTTCTTACAAAAGGTGAGTGGGAGGACAGTGCAACTCGACAAGATAACCAGTATCTTCGTCATCAGGTCAAAGGAAAGGAACCTTGGAAGTGATTCCGGAGTTTCCTACTGCGACTGATACGGAAGCCTCTACATGAGATGTATGGACTTCGGTCGAACTTGCAGCTGAACCACGTAGGCAAAGCTCGTGCAAACCTATCAGGTGTGCAAACGAGATATTGTTGTTAGACAACAGTATACCTACAATACACAAGGAAGCGTTGATGGGCCCTGACTCCGGAATTGGCTAAATGCCAATACAATCCGGGATAGTTTCCATATAAGTGATTCGAGATTAAAATCTTGATACACCTTTCGGAAGACTTAGAGTCTAACGAATATTTATGGAACTAAAAACTAATACGGATAAAATGTTTTATCCATGAAGCTCGACTTGTTGCAATAACAAGTTCAAGGAGTTGACTACGATGAGATTGTCTCACCGTAGCAATGCTTGAAGTCGGTTTGGGTTGAACTAGCAATTAATACATATTTCAATCATGAGATATGAAACATGGATGACAAAACGATTTCCATCTGATGGAAATGAAACCTAGGACTTGTATGTGATACAGTCCAAAGTAATTTGTCGATCCAGAGGATGTTAGTAAGTATGCAAACTTCAGAGTTCCAGCGATGGACAGAAGAGAGCAAAGTGGAGTTGGAATCTTCGTTTTTGATGAAATGGTCAAGGGAGTTTGACTTCATCAAATGGGTATCGAAGATGCTTGCGATTCAAGAAAGTAAGTGGGAGCATAATAATATTTCTAAAAACCTTGTGTACTTAACACATTGTTAATTGGAAATAAATTTCTTGACACGAATTAGGACTTCATTTGAAAATAGTTTTTCAATGAAGTGCTTAGGCTAAATAGCCTCAATATTAGGCATGATGATCTATGGAGATAGATTTACCTAATGGGGCTAAGCAATGAATACATATTGACAAGATGCTAAAACCTTTTAGCATTTAAAACGCCAAGGAGTGATTCTTGCCGAAGTCACATGGAAAGAGTTTTTGCAAGACTCGGTGTCCCAAAACACTGATGAGTAAAATACATGATGGAGATTCCACACACTCTTGTGTTTGGATTAATCATGTATTCCATGGTATGTAAAAACAAACAGATATGTCCAATACTCCAAAGTTGTTGCGAGTATAGATACCATAGTGATCAAAGTACTGATCATGGGACAACAGTGAAAGATGTCATTAAGTGCTAAGAGTAGTGCTGATGACATGTTTTCTCGCAAGTAGAGATTATGAAGTGCTCGTTGTAAGTGATTACATCGATACAGTCTTCATCAATGCTCCATGCGATTTTCGATTTAAATTGAGGGTTTTGTGTGATACACAATATGATGGCACGGTAGTTGGAAATTGTTCCAAACAAGATACTGTGGCGAATTCTATAACAAAGGCTAAGTATGTTGATGCTTAAGAAGCGACAAAGAAGTTGTTGAATCATATAGTTCATTCATGAACTTAGTATGGTTCCAAGATGACTTTGGTCTATGGGACACTATTGCAGATAGTTGCTCCATAGCTCAGTCTGAGGAATCAGGTTTCGACCAATGATTCACACATATGCAAAGCCAAGTCCAGACAAAATATGAGTTTTGTGAAAGCGTGAAAACGCAAGGATATGCAAAGTTACACACAGAGCTGAAGTCGTCAGATCCGTTGGACATCAGGCTATACCACATGCGAAGCATATTTTACACCAGTATGCCATAGGTGTAAAGTGCATTAGCATTGACTAGATTATTGACTCTAGTTCAAGTGGGAGTCTGTAGGAGATATGCCCTAGAGGCAATAATAAATGTTATTGATTATCTCCCTGTTCATAATTAGGTTTATGTTCCATGCTATAACTGCTATGGTTCTCGAGTCTACAATAACCACGAGGCTCGGAGGAAGACTCATATGCACGTGTGGGATAATAAACGGTAAAATGTATTCCTAGTCAAGCCTCTATGACTGGCTCAAGTATTGCATGATGATCCTGTTTTCCTGATCATGGGCATGGCTATGCCGGCAATTTTGAGGGCACAATTGTTGGTAGAACACTTGTGTTGAATCGACCCGATTGATGTTATGCTATGAGATACATTCGTCATAAGTTTATGGTTAATAACACAGAGAAGTTAATGTTTGCATAATTCCTTAGACCATGAGAGTGTCGAGTTTCTTCATGCTTGCTTCATGAACTTTGGGGTTTGTTAAACGTCATCCGTAAATGGGTGGCTATTACGGCGGCTTACGGGTTCATGGAAAAGTATGTCAAGGGACTTGATAGCTCAAGATTGGGATTTGCTCCTCCGATGATGGAGAGATATCTCTGGGCCCTCTCGGTGTTACGGTATCCATCATCGTCTGGCCAGACACAGGGTGATTTGATCACAGGGATGCCGGAACACGGGAACGAGAAAAGAGAACAATACCGGCAACGAGGTAACTGGCATTGTGGACAAGTGTTGATCCACGAGGATGCCGATGTTTCTCACCTCGGGTAATTGTAACATATCGCGAAGCAACAGGAATAGCTCACGGCAAGTGGAGGTTCACTCGAATATTTATTCATGTGGGTATAGGGATCGATATGGGTGTCCACGGCTCCGATGTTGATCATTGATCGGAAGGGGTTCCGGGTCATGTCTATGCTTCACCGAACCTATAGGGTCACACGCTTAAGGGTCATCTATCTGCTGAATACTAGACAGGGAGTCTGAGAGAAATTCACCGAAAAAGTTTGGGACGAAACGGAAACGTTCCGGAGAGGATATCGGAATAGTTCCGGTAAAACTGAAAAGTTGTTTCAGAGGATACCATAAAGTCAGATTGGTTTCGGCACATGCCTGATAATTCTTGGAGGGTGCCAGAATCGTTCTGGAAACTTTCTGGAATTTTCCGGGATGAAAACCGGAAATGTTCCGGAGCTGCCGGAACCGCTTCAGATGCTTTTCGCAGATGAAAATCACTAAACCGGAATTGTTCCGGATCGCATTGAAACTTATTTTAGTGGGTACTGGAATTGTTCTAAGCCCACATAAATATTTTCAGTTCGACCGGACGCTGAAAAATGTCGTCGTGAATAGTGAAATCAGATTTATGGATATGGTTGGAAGTTGGCTTTCCACAAATATCTTCCCAAGATATTTTGGGATGACATGGCATTTTGGATATGCCCATCCTACCCCTTGTTTTTCCTATAAATAGAGGGGAGGAGGCAGCCCCATATGCTTCATCCTTGCTCTCACATACACATGCTATGACATTTCTGGCTTCTCTCTCCCTCCCAGCGAAATAGTTTCGTAGAGCCGAAAGGCTGTCTGGGTTCCGGTGGGAACTAGTTCTGGACGGCGAAGCCCTGCCGGATAGATGACACCGTATGTGTGCAACTCTGTAGAGAGATCGTAGTTTCGGTCTTAGTTCGAGAGTGCCTCCCGAAGGGCTGTCCGAGTTACAGTTTGAGTTTCGGGTGTCCTCCCGAAGGGCTGTCCGAGGATCCGTCCGGTGGGACTATCCGAAGGACTGTCCAGAGGCCTCCCGGAGGGCTGTCCGAGGATCCGTCCGGTGGGACTATCCGAGGGACTGTCCAGGGGCCTCCCGAAGGGCTGTCCGAGGATCCGTCCGGTGGGACTATCCGAGGGACTGTCCCGATGCCTCCCGAAGGGCTGCCCGGAGATCCGTCCGGTGAGCTGACGTGGGAGTACATCCTCGCGGTTGGGAGGTTGTAAATCCTAGCTGCGGGGATCTGCACCGCCGTTCGTCATCGACTCTACTTCCGCTGCGCTACGAGTCGGTAACGAAAAAGATCAAACCTTGTATGCAGTCTCCATAGTGATTCTGGGCTGGTACGTAGGTCGGAAAATTTTTGTTTTCTGCTGCGTTACCCTACAATTTGGACGACCTATGATCCGTTTGCCACGTCCGCCGACATATCCGGTTGAACAGGTAGCCAGCAGCATGTTCCATCGTGTGGCGTGGAATCGAAATTATAGACCAACCGGGTCGCAAAGGCCTCCATCCGACGAACTGCGTTCGTGTTCATCAGATAGTAGGGAAACTTTGATGAGCGTGAGGTCACCTAGTGAGTTGATGTAGACCGGATCGTGAGGATGACGGGCCGAGTATGCGTCCACCTCCCAGCCGGATTAACCAAGGATTGCAGGAGCGACGATGGGCAGCAGGCGTGTCCGTCGAGCGGCCCGGCGTGGCGCGGCCGGTGCATGCCAGCCCGAGATCGTGGAACATCCTCACTTTTTTCCTGGAATATTTGTCCTTTGGAGGCAGTTGTAGACGAAAACTAATCCGGCGTCACGTGGGGAGATGACTGCCTGTCCAGCTGACTAAACTGGCTACGAAACCATATGCTGAGTAGTAGTACTATCAGTAGTGGGGAGTAGACGTGGAGTTTCTGCTCCCGAGCTCAAATGAGCTCGGTGAACAGTAAAATCGAAACAAAATTGAAAACGTTTTAAAAAATTATAAAAAAATATTGGGACCAACATTGACAAAAGTTTTAAGTGCTTGTAAAAATTCAGCATGAAATAACATTCCTACGAGGCATGGCAAAAAAACAAAATAAATACTCTGAAAATGCGCATTTTCAGAGTATCGATTTTGTTTTTTTTTTCCCACGTCTCATAGGAATGTTATTTCATGTTGAATTTTTGCACGCACTTAAAACTTTTGTCAATGTTGGTCCAAAAAAATTCAGAATTTTTTGAAATATTTTAGATTTTGTTTCGAATTTACTGTTCACCGAGCTCAAATGA
Source organism: Elymus sibiricus (assembly GCA_039707655.1). NCBI lineage: Eukaryota > Viridiplantae > Streptophyta > Magnoliopsida > Poales > Poaceae > Elymus > Elymus sibiricus. The sequence goes on along the minus strand of CM077665.1, from coordinate 38,142,862 downwards.
GCTCGGGAGCAGAAAGGTACTTTCGGGAGTACTATCAGTATAAACTTATCCATACTAATGCTAGTACGTGATTGTTAGCTGCCTTTGATCTTGATGTAGTGGCACGTAGGGAGTCAATCCATTATACCTGGAAACTTGTGCACATTAATTAATGGTAGATGGTGCTTTCACAGCGTTGAGTGTTAGATTGGTGGGAACAAATCCTGTTAGATGCCTCCGTACGCGCATGTGTGCTGCTTTGGATGATTTGACCGGTAATTTTAATCCAATTTACTTCCCATCTGTCGGAAGTTGTCTCGCAATCGGCTGAGTCAGTTCTGACTAACCATGTGATGTGATGACAGGGGAGGCACTGCTAATGTAGTGCAGGTAGACGGAAAACAGAGTGGTTTTTTTTAATCTTTTGCAGTTCCTGAGGTGATTAAACATGCGTGGAGCTCCTGATCGTGGCTGTGTGTGCACCTGCCACAAGCTGCCTCCAGCTTCTGAGGGCATCTCTAATGGCTGTAAGATAGTTGTTGGTAAACTTTGCCACCTAGGATATATGATAACATGGCAATAAATAAATGAGGAGAGAGAGGAAAGCTGATTGTAGTTTAACCAACAGCTCTTGCACAAGCTCCAAGGCTATGTAGAGAGCAATTGCATTTATTCTCTCTCCTCCTATTGGATACTCCCTCCCTTCCAGTTTATAGGGCTTATCTCAAAAAAAAATGTTTTACCGTTTTATAAGTCTCAATTTGATTGTTTCCCATGACATGTTTAGATTTCAAGCTGCATTATAAATCGTTGTATGCAAAGAATAAGAAAAGATTGACCAATGCATGTTAAAATTCCTACATGCATTGCAATTAATGTGTTGGTAAAAGCAACCTTTTGAGTAAAACGAGCACATTAATTAAGTATTTTTGTAAATTACAAAAACTATTCCACCAACCATCATCTACCTTGGTTGGTGATATTTTTAAATTGAGCCCTATAAACGGGAAAGGAGGTAGTAGTATAGATGCAACCATTGGAGTAGTTGTATGATCCTTTGTTGGTTGATGACATGGACAATTTTACTAACAAGACTACATACAAACTATTGAAGATGCCCTGAGGCGGAAGAGCGGCGCTTGCACGGCTTGCCATCAATTGAGCCGCGAAGTAATCTGAGCCGGTCTCGGTCTTTAAGTGCCTCGGTTTTTACATGAATTTGATCCTGGTGCGTGTAGGTCGGCCTTGCGTCATTGAAATAGCACTTTTGCTGCTGCTGAGCGCCGTTGCTTGCCCTTGTGGCCTCCCGAGTAGAACTGGTTATCCGGACGGTTTCCGCTTTTCTACGGAGGTCGGACTAGACGCAACAAGTAGACGCCAATGCTGAATTTTGTGTACTCCAATCTGATGTATAATTTGGGTGATTTGATCCATCGCTTTCGTACAACGGACATCTTCCTTTGACTCCGATTCGATTCGTGCTATGCACGGCTAAGAAAAAATTCTGATTTTGTCTGACGCACTCGGAGCCGATGTAGATCCTTTCGATCTGGCTTTTCTTCATCCGGCTAATCGTGAATTTTTCTATCCCTGAAGAGCTCCCTCCAAGAACACAACATCACCGTGCGCAGGCCGTCACCCCACGGTGGGCGCCAACTGTCGTGGTTTTGTCACGACAGATGTCCTCGTGATAGAACTTAGGTGTGAGGCCATCACAACTAGGTGATAGCTTGAAGGGGTTGGTCGGAATCGAAAGACGCGAGTTTTACCCAGGTTCGGCCCCTCACGGTGGAGGTAAAAGCATATGTCATGCTTTGTGTGTATTGATGATGATGATGATCTCGATTACAAGGGTGTTATTTTGCAACCTCTTGTCTCGAGAGCTTCTAATATGTCTATCTCTAATGACTTCACTTCCCCCTCTTGGGGTGCCTTGCCCCTCCTTATATAAGTTGAAGGGGCAGGCTTACATATAGAGTCCTAGTAGGATTAGGACTAGTCTCTCTCTTATTACAAGATGAATCCTAGTACGGGTCTTGCTTTTCTTACCTGGAGTCCTATTCTAAGTCGTGTAGGTCATCTTTGTCTTTCAAGTTGAGGATCCCTATTGAGTATTCACCATGAGCCGGCCCTTCGGGGTCCCTCCATGAGCCGGCCTTCGGCAATGTCTCATTCTAGGCCTTTAGGCCTACCCGTACGAGTCGGCATATATATTGGTCTCTTTGTCAAGCCGGCCTCCCGCTGGCTCGTGTCACTGAGCCCTGGATTCTTCCTTGTCGTCTTTATTGTAGCCCGGAAAATGGAGCGACCCATAGAGCTAATCAGTTGTAGGCCGGGTCAAACCTTTAGCCGGGTTATAACCGTGGGGAATATCCCCGACAGATGCGGGGTCGGGGACGTCCAGGGACGGCGCGTTTCCGGCCGCGGTCAACGGCGGCGGCGCACGCCAGCACGAGGAGGAGGTCGGGGACGGCGAGGTAGGGGAGCAGCGGCGGCGGGGATTCCCGAATCCAGGGGCTCCCGTCCGGATTCGGGGCGGAGGACGACGACGCGGCGAGGGGGGGGGGCTCCGGTGGCTCTAGATCCGATCGGCGACGAGCTCGAGACCGGCGGTGCTAGTGCGGCTGCGGCCCGGAGACGAGCATGGCGCGCGGCGGCGGGGCTCACGGCGGAGGCTGGAGGTTGGCGTGGTCGACGCGAGAGTTGCTGGCCGGCGATGAGGCGGAGGGAGGCAGGAGGCTGGGCAAGCTCGGCTCGGGGTGAGCGGGGCGCTCGGGGCCTGCGAGCCACGGCCGCGGCGGGAACCGGGCCCGAGCGGGCTGGATCTGGGCCCCGCAGGCCTGGCGCGGTGGAAGAGCTGGCTGGCGGCGCTGTTCACGGCGGCGCAGGCGACGTGTTTTCTGAAAATATCATCCTTCCCTTTGTTATGAAGGGGTATGAATAGATCTCAACCTTTGATGTGTTTAGGGGTTGTACCGAAGCAGAACTGGCTTACTTTTGTTTCTGGGATATGTTCTGTTTTGTTGTCCTTTCTTTGGGGTTTAGTGAAGGTTTGTATGACGTGGCTAACATCTGAATTTTAACTCATCCGTCAGATAAGTTAGGGAAAAACTCACTTTTTCACTTTATGAAAAGCAAGATAAATTTGGTTCTTGTGACCAAGTCAAGTGTAGGCCAAATCTGTAGCCAGATTAACACTATTGTTGTTATGCCTCTATGTGCAGATGACAGCCATAGAAACTCCATTTTATTGGTTGCTACCATAATTTATTTAGTATGGTCCCATGGTCGACAAGCTATCTCTTGAAATCTTTTACATTTTCATAATATACTAAACAACTTGGAAGTCAATTATGGGCACGATGACAAATCAATATGGAGATATGTTGTGCACATCCAACCAATGTAAGCACTTAACAATTTTTGGCCGTGTGCTTGATCTCTTTCGTACGGTTTTTTGTTGCATTCCTATCAGGTTGGATGCTCCACGGGTGATATTTTCTGCAGCCTTTGTTTCCTGATTTCTTGATGTTTCGCAGAAACTTGAAATTATTGTGTTTATGTACCATGTATTGGGTAGATGCTCGTCTTATCTTGATGTATTCCATGTAGTGTGTTATTTTGGTAGTAAATTAAAAAAACTTACGAAGATATTAGGAAAACTTTGGAAATGAAGAAATTAGACGGAGAACATGATGAAATTGAGATACTGATATAACTTCGAATAGATTGCATGATTATGCCGCTATTCTTATTCATTATAAGTGCATAATTTTTGGTAATAAGTTCAACCATTCTAGCCTCCTTTACAATCACAGTGGCTTAATCATTGTTTTTTTACAGAATTACATGAGGATATTTGTGTAGATGCACATTCAGTCAAAGGCTCATGTAGATGAACATTCAGGCAAAGGTTCTGACATACTTATGTACTGCTGTTTGTGATTGTTCTTCTAGGCATAAAGCCTTTCATCAATGAAATCAAATGTACCTTCCCGTATTTTGTTATTGCTCACAGATTTATGAAGAATTTCATTTCTCAAATGCTTTGAGATGCAAATAGATATTTTGAGCTAGTTTTTTTTTTGTCGATGCAGCTGGGAATAACAAACTTTTTGTTGCTTCTGTAAATTAGCTTTGGTTTGAGAAATTTTTATCACAGTATCGCAGAACTCAGAACACATGGATCACTCACCATATGCTAGTAACAACTAACAACTAAGCAATCGTCCCAGATACTCCTGTTGTAGGAAAAAATACAATGGCAGAAAGTGAAAAGCTGATTTTTTGCATATTTGACGAGCTCGTTGGCTAACCCATAGCTGCTTTGCGATGACTTTTATGTCCGCCATGAACTAGATAAAATTCATGGAGGAGTCTATGTTAAAAGCTATGAAAAAGGGCCCCATCATTACAAATTATGATACTATGATCAAACTTAATGATCAAGTAAAAGAAGTAGGTGTATGATTAGATATTTAATAGTATCATATAAACCCAATCTTAAGCATTGCTTGAGAAAATATGCAGATTTTTTTTGTCAATCATAGAGGGTCTACTTGTGATTCTGTACAAGTTCATTGGACAAGATGTTTAGAGTTTTACGTATATTTTACTCACATGCTTTGATCCCTAATTGTATATGAGCTGTAATTTCTTTGCAGAAATACATATTTTCTTTGTCGTGCCCTCTGGCCAAGCTTTTTTCTTGTGGAGGCACTTGAACTAACGACGGGTGCTGTGCCTGCTAGTAAGTCCTAGTCAAGCAATTTATGGTCTGGCTCATGTACGCTCGAAGACTATTAATACGTCACCCGATACGGACCAGCCCATTATCGAACATTCGAAAGGCCGGCCCATTAACAAACACTTATAATAAAATAAATAGAGGAGAAAATAGTCACGGCAAGGAAACAAATAGAGGATAAAATGAAGGGGCCTGGAATTGAACACAGGTCCAATGGATCAAAGGTTGAGCCACAAACCACCAGCTCACTAGCGGCTCTGTGATAAAATTGTACTGCACAAGTAACTTAAGGTAAAAGGGCCGGCCATTCCATTGGTTTTCAGAGGATTTTTTTTCGTTTTATTGGTTTCTTTCTCCATTTTCACCAAAATTTTCTTTTCTTCATCAGTTCTTTCTTGTTTTCTCGGGGGTTTTCTCTCGGTTTTTGCCCATTTTTCATACACATTTTTGTTATATATCTTTTTAGGGGATTTTTGGTATACATCTAATACATTTATCTAATACATAATTAGTAATTTAAGATACATTATTAACATTTTTTATATACATAATCAACCTTTTTTATACATGTTTCATATTTTTCAAATATTTGAATAACAACTTTTAATACAAGTTTAAATTTTTATGAATACATCCTCAACTTTATTTCTTTACACATTTAAAATATTTAAAATGCTTGCTTAACATTTTCAAATAAAAATTAACGTTTTTATATACATGGTTCACATTTTTATATACAAATTTAATAATTTTCAAAGGCTTGATTAATTTATTTTCTTCAAATTCTTGTATTGATATTTTTTAAATGCATGGTTAATTTTTTTAATAGATGGTCAACATTTTTCCTATACACATTTAACATTTTGATATGCTTGATTAACATTTTTGAAACATTTGTTTATTTTTTTTCAAATGCTTGAATTAGCTTTTTTAAATACATGTACTACTTTTTTCACACACATTATATATTTTTGGTATATATGAAAATCATTTTCTCTATACATATTTGACATTTTTAAAATGCTTGGTTAGTATTTTCTAATATTTTATATAAAATATGTCTTAATTTGTTTATTTAAAATATTTGGAGGCATAAATGACAGTAAAAAAGTAAATTAAGAAAACGTGAAAAAATGAGGTTGTGCCCTCCCGCGCATTTGTGCTGACCCATCTAGTGTCCGGCTTAAGGCAAGGCTTCCCTGCGTCTCACTATGAGCGAGAAATAGGGGTGCTCCCGATATGCGGACTGTGTTCATACCGCCCATACACAGCCCGGCGTACTTGACATACCCAAACCGTATTTGGCGCAAGCATTTTTATTTTTAGTTCTAATCTTGAAAAAATGCGCGTCACAGGAGATTCGAACTTTAAAAAATGCTACGACCGAAGCAATAGACGCCCGACAGGATCAATGCCATCGCCTAGTTTGGCCAAGGCCTAAGCATTTTTCTTCTTTCTAAGTTTTCGTTTTCCTCCCATACTTGTTAATTTCTTTATCTCCTTTTTGAAATTTGTTATTCTTTTTTAAAGCTGCTCAAAAATTGTAATGATTGTTTCGAATACCAAACAATATTCTTGCTTTCAAATGTTGTTTAAAAAATTAAAAATGTTCCCGATTTCTAATTTGTATTCACAAATTTAGGAAATGTTTGCGTTTTAAAATAAACTTGATAATTACTTTAAAATATTTGGTTTGCAATTTTTCATCAATATTTTGGGAATTTGTGAATAATTTTGAAAAAGTGTTCAAGTTTATAAAATTTTCTTACACAATTTAAAATTTCAATTTTTAAATTTTAATGTCAGGTTTGAATAATTTCTGACACCATATGCAAGTTGCGACACGTCCGACCGTTCGTTCATTTTTGATACTCAGAAAACTTCAAAAAATGCAAAAAAACGAAAACCAAAATAACTTCGCATGGTGCAAACTTGGTCATAAAAGGCCACAAAAAATTGCATCACTTCAAAGATGTCAAGAAACAACATGCTCTCGGGCGAAGCCTTCTCACCTACCCGAACACCCTCCGTTCAACATGGTCTACTTTTGGACATGCCTGAATTATCCTAACTTTTGCAACCAGGTTTCCATGCCCATGGTAGATATCCATGTCAGGCTTGAATGATTTCCGACACCGTGTGCAAGTTGCGACACGTCCTCCCATTTATCGACTTTTTTTAATAAAAAAACTCCAAAAAGTGCAAAACTTGTGAAAAACCAAAACAACTTGACATGGTGCCTTGAATTGGTCGTACAAGCCAATAAAGAAATAGAGTCATTTAATGCATGCCGAGAAAAATGGGCGTACCCGGCCATCGTACATTAAACATGTTTTTTTCTTTGAACATTCTTGAAATGACCCCAAGATTTGCAAGCAGATGGGCATTACCGTTGTAGGCGCCCATGCTAGGTTGAAAGAAAAGGTGTATTTAAAATCATAATTTATACAGGTAATTAAAACTATTATTTTATATATTTAACATAACTAATAAATATAAAGTGCTAAAACTGAAAACGGTAAATGTTTTGTTAATAATTTAATTAATATTTGAAGAAAAGAAGAATTTAAAATCATAATTTCAAACATTTAACAATGTAATTTTTATATTCCAAATAATATTTTAATTTTACAAACAGGTTTCAATAAGAATAATAAAGTGCACAAAAGAGAAAATGAATTAACCAAAAAACAGAAAAATAGAAAAGAAAATTAGGCCTTGGCCAAAGATGTTTCCTTTTTTTCAAACTTGTGCAGAAACTAAAAAAAAATATGAAAAAATTCAAATAGGTTCTTGTTTTCAAAAAATAAATCTACCCAAATAAAAAAATGTTCATGAAAATTAAAAAATTGTTCATATTTTGCAGATTTTTTGAAATTCCAAATTTGTTTTTTTTTTCCAAAAGTTGTTTGTCTTCAAAACTTTGTTTGCTTTTTTTTTAACTAGTCGGGTGGCCCGCGCAATTGCGCGGCTAGACCTATGTGTTATAGTTTTGCATTTTCCCTGGCGATTATTTATTCTGAGTTTGAACTATTCTTTTCAGATGATCTGTCATGATATTTTTTTTTCGCTCCATTTCAATCCCTCAGCCTTTATATTCCTATCATTTCATACAAATTTTAGTGGGAAATATTTTCCTTAGCCTTGGGTCTCAAGGAAAAGCCATGAATGGGCAATGCCAAACATCTTTACTGAGTGTATTAGTTTTGGTGATGTCATGCCATGTTATAAAAATCATGTGACTAATTAATTTCACTAAGGTCAATTTCTTCCATGCAAAACCACTGAGCATAAGACTAATTTCCATATTGCATCCTCTTCATATGTCATATATATTTCCGCACATAATATTTTGAGAATATTTCCACTGAGAACTTTGGATGCTTCATTATATCTATAATCTTATATTTGATATTATTTTCATATTTGAACATGTTATCAATTATTATTTGTGTCAATTCACTGATATAGTAGTACTAATGAAAAAATAGAAACAAAATAGACATGAAAATGCATGTCATCGAAATGTTATGTCCTGAAAAATATGATATTTACTACTGTACAAAGGTCTTTACATTTTTGTGCATTGGATTGTAACCAAGGACCTGTCTAAGTAAAAATAAAATACAAATGGTACTCATATGTGTGTCTGCCATCCAAAACCATAGACTGGTGTGTGACTTCCTATTTTCCACTCCTCACCCATGGGTTGTGCATTTCCAACCATAAATTTTAAGGCACTTTACATCAGTGGTTCATACGTAAACATCTGCCATCTTCTCTTGTCATCGTTGGTCCTATTTTTAGTTTTACTCCTGCAATACCATGAGTTATATGCTTCATGCACACCTTAATAAAATTGCTTATGTCTCTTGCTCCAAGAAGCCAATGTAACTTCACTATATCTTTACTGGAAATTGCTAAATTTTATCTCTTGCTCAATCTCGTTAATGCTTCTAGCCACAACTCGTCGTTCGTTGGTCCATACATGGTATCATACTTGCCTTGTACATGCACATATTATTTCATTCTTCCAAAATTTACAACATTAGCTCATGCATGTAATCTTCGTGGCTATTTTGTCTATGCAGACATACATATCTTTTTGTATCATCAAGCCCGTGCATGTTAATAAATCTGGGAAACTGATACATGTTCGTCATGTTACTTTCACACTGGTCCATGATCATGTTATAAAAAATTCACGATAATGAAAATATAAAAAATGATCTATTAATGTCTACATTTAATGTATTCTGAATTTTTGCTAGCTATGTATTTCACAAAGCGTTTTTTCTGTAGAAAATGGAGAGGCACTCTTTATCCACCAAATAAGAGTCTTATCCAAAACAAATATTAAAACTTTATTTTGAAGGAAAACTACATGGAAATTCTCCATTGTATTAATTTGTGAAGACTCCTAATGCATGTGGTGTGGCTTTGAAGCAAAAATGTGGGCTGCCCTCCCATAATTCGATATATTTTCTTGATCCATAACCTTTTTTTCCATACATTTTCCTTGTAGTCCATCATGAGAATACTATTTTCGGAACTGAGCCTATAATACGCGTAGTCGTAATACAAGGTCTTGTGTGATATTATTTTATAAAACAAAGGCAGAGTTGGTACCATCATAGGCATATATTTTTTTCGAGAGCACACGATCACATATCACGTACGTAGTAGCTAGCTGGTACATATGAGAGAATCAATTAGCATACCTGTTCATGTCCAGACGCATGCATACAGCATACGTACGTGTGTGTTTGTGCTAGGCTGAGGCAGCAGATCGCATTTGCCCCTTGTATCGACATGATCGCGCCACCACCGCCGCGGGTCAATGGCCATGCGCCCACGCCGGTGCGCTCCTGTCCCGTGATACGCCATGTGCAGCTGCCGTCGGCCGCTCACCGGTGTAGGTTAGCAGCTAATATGCGACTATAAAGTATAAACATACGTGCAGTTCATTGTCATACTTCTCCTGATGACGGTAATTACACAACCGTATCCGTCGTGAATTGTTGTTACCCTGTTCTAACTCGTATAGAATGCCACCTGTATGGCAGCAGTGTCAGTGGCCGGTGCGCTTGTGAGATAGCGCGAAGCATGGTCGTCACGGGTCTTGGCTTCTTGCTTCCAGAAGCGGGACGCCTATGCACACACGCACGGTAGATACGATCCATAGAAGTGGTATAAGCATCCGTTCGTGTGCAGCCCGTTTTATCTCCCAGACTCGCTCCTTACAAATTAATCCCTCTTCCTGTCAATCTGAACTGGTCAGAGCCTTCTAGTCTTGAATGATGTTTTCTTTTTTAAAAAGGAAAAATCATTAGTCCTTATATGGTTGGGCCAGATTAGGTCTGGTGTGTGGAGATACTAGATTGGTTAGTTTGGGCCAGATTGGGCCTGAGGTGCGTGAGATAAATTAAGTTATATTAAATCTGAGCCATCAGAACTACTTGGTTAATGTGGGTCCATCTAATCAAAGGCCAGATATTTCTGATTATTGTGGGATTTTCTAGCTAATTCTCTATTTTTGACCCGTATTTTACTTTTTTTTGAATAAAAGGGGTTTCCCCCCCCCCCCCCCCCTCCATCTTTTTATTAATGAAGCAGAACAATCCCCAGTTCACAAACAGATCAAACGAAGGATCAAACCAACACGAGTTACTACAGATAAGGGAAATACTCCAGCCGCAAAAGAGCAGCAAACGCTACAAGTCTAGTATCAAATTTTTATTACAGACCCAGCCAACGACAGAGAGCAGTAGAAGGAACTACTGAGAGCCCTGTCCTGAGACCCAGCCAACGACCCGTATTTTACTTTTAGTAGATAATAGATGTTTATATTTTGACAGTCTGAGCAAGTTTGAAAGACACATTTTTTTTTAAATTTCCATAAAAAATTAAAAAATCTGAATATTTTATATCTTTTCTAGTAATAGTTGAAAAGGCAAACTCTTTTGAAATTTCTAACAAATTCCTGCGTGCGGTGCCGTCTATCTGAGGAGCTCCTAGTCAGCGCTTTCTCTGCCGGTTAGGAAGTTGGAGCTCGCGAGCATGCCAGTGGGCTCCGGTCCAGTATTCCGCTAGGTCGCTCGCCCGCTTGCCAGATTCGCACATTCGCAAGTTAAATTTTAAAAAGTTCAAGAACTGGAAAAGTTTGTGACTTTAAAAATTATTATGAAGAATTTTGGAAAAAGTTCACAAGTTTAAAAAAAGTTTATGAAGTTCAAAATTGTTCATGAATTAAAAAAGCTAAAATTTCATGAAGTCAATAAAAGGTCATGAGTTTGCAAAATGTTCGCAAATTAGGAAAAGTTTGATGCTTTGAAAAAATGTTTCACGGATGTTTAAAAAATCCACAAATTCAGAAAAGAGTTTGTGAAAAAAGTAAAATAAACAAAAAATGAGAAAAAATGGAAAAAAACCGGGTGAAAACTGTGCATGAAAAAACCAAAAGAAAAATCGCTCAAAAAAACCTCGTGGAATCTGAAGCTGAAATCTACACAACAAGAAGAAGAAAAAGCAAAAGCAAACACAAGAAGGTGTCTATTCCAGTTGGTAGGTATGATTGGGGTTAAACCACTTGTTACGTGATTGAATCCCACATGGCGCACTATTTTTTGAGGCTGAAAAAAAATGTAAATAGACAAAAAGGAAAATAAATGTGAATGGGTCGAGCCCAGGACAGAGACTACTCCGGGTCCTCAATCGGTTATATGTACCTACAATATATACCTAAGTGGAAAAGTTGATATTGCCCTTTATACGGTTTGTAAGGGGGGTGTATTGCCAAAACAAAAACTAGATAGATAGATAGATACTACTCCTATTTGTTTTCATTCTGTTAATCAGATGGAAGCATGTCTGCATGTGTGTGCGCGCAGCAGAGGGCGAGTGAGCGATATGATTCAAAACCAAAATAAACCAAAACCATATTTGTTGTGCATTTGCATTTGGATGCAATGAAGAAACGAAACGAAAGGACACGTGGTGTTAGTGGGACGGATGATGCATATATGCATGGGCATGGAGAAGGTCCTCTGCAAGCAAGCAAGCAAATTGGATCGGTCGCTGGATCTTCAGTCAGTCATGCTGGTCCAACGAGTGAGTCCTTGCCTTGGTGGTTTGTCTATAGCTAGCTTAGCTAGGAGTAGCTTGCTTGTACCTCATTCATCCTAGCTGCTAGTACTGGACTGCACTAGCTGCTAGTACTACAGTAGTACTACTACTTCCTAGCTTGCAAAAAGGTCTTAAATTATAGGATCGAGGAAGCAGTAGTACTCCTAGTAAGTAAGAAAGTAAAGATGGGTCGTATGCTATCATGCATGCATGCATGCGCAGTGCTACCATGGATCTCACGCAATTTTTTTTGTTTTGTCTGTCACGAGCGAGCTACTGATCCACCAACACCAACACCAACAGCTCTCTATCTCCCTCCACTAACACCAACGTCTTTCTCGCATTGCATTGCATTGCATTGCACCCATCCACGTCAGCGTCTAACGCACGTCCGTCAGTCTCCTTGCATTGCGCCGATCACGATCACCAACGTCAAGGGGCGGCACACCCGTAAATAATACACTTTTTTTTTTTTTGCGCACACAAACACAAATTCTCCCACGTACGTACGTGTACAGAAACAGAACCCCATCATAGTAGAGTACAGTCTCGCATTCCCTAGCTCCACACCATCGACGCCATTCATTACTCTAGCTAGCTGGGAGGTGGCGCCGGACCACATAAGTGAACTAACAATGCAATTAAATAAGTAGTACTGTATTTTCTAGCTAAATATTTTTTTCCTTTCTTTCTTGGTTAAACTTTCTGAATTCAAAATGAAATAAACAAAACCTAAAGGTTCATATATGTTCGTGTCTGTTCATTTGTACGTAGAATCTTCTTTAAGTATCATGCATGCATGGCATGCCACCCGCACACAAAAGTGCCATGCAGACATGCAGTCCATTGATTTCTAGAGGGTACGTCCATGTGAGTGCATGCATCATAGTCCGTAGATGCATAAATAATGAGGTGTCAGTAAATATAGTTAGAATGGATTATTGGTTATCCATGTATGAACCCCTAACTACATACTACATAGAAAGTTACGGAGTCATAGCCCAGCAAATGGAATGGACGTACACCATACAAAAAAATTTGGAACGTACGATGCTCCTGGTACATTAATTGTTTCTAAAACAACTTTTTTAGCCCACTTCTTTTTAGTTTGCCATGGGCCAATTAAGAACCATCCAGGAGTGGTGACGGGTCAAAAGTCAAAACCCCCGCGCTGCCAGTTGTGTCTCTTCCTCACCTCCTCTTTCCCCTCCTCCCCGAAGTGATGCCTGCGGGCGTCGCTTTTCTCTTGCGGTGCCGTTGTGGCCCTCTTCCTACCCTCTGACATTTAAGGTGAAAACCTTTGTCCGGTTGAGCAGGCACCACGGTGGCGTGGGATTTGCGTTGTGAACCTCTTGTGATGTCGTCAATGAGTGTGGGTGCATCTTTGTTGCGACGACATGCCTCACGTGCTTCTTCTCGGCGGCTAGCTGGAGGCTTTCAGTAGTGCACCCTTGTGTGTGTGTGTGTGTGTGTGTGTCCAGCTTGCATGGTTATGACATACATATTGGAATTTTTTTTTTGGAACGTAACAAGGAGCTTCTTACTCGCTCCACCATCCTAATTAATCCAGTCAGTATCTATTATCTACTAAAAGCAAAATACGGGCCAAAAATAGAGATATTTGCTAGAAATTCTCACAATAATCAGAAAGATCAAGCCCTTAATCTGGTGGACCTCATTAAATTATGAAAGCACAACCGGTAGATTTATGTAACATACATTTGTTCCTCTAACGTACCTAACCTGCTAGGTGGACCATGGCTTATGAAGTGTTCGTAAAAAAGAGTCATCCTGCCATAAAAGGAGTCATCATCACACACGTTTGTGTTCCTAAAAACCTTGAAAATGAACTAGCAAATAAAAGGTGTCCAAGCCTCAACCCAACAAAAGAGCCCACGTCACAAGTTCCTTCCAAAACAATAGACGAGGTCCATGCACGCTTTTCGATGAAAAAACCCTACAAATAAAGAGTCCTCAAGCCTCATGATTAGAAGGGAGAAGACTAGTATGCTTTTTAATGTAATTTTACTTTTTACTGGTCGTTCTACGTCTAGTTGTCTATCCATTGTATTGGCCTTTGTTTTTCTCGATGTTAATCAGATCTAAGATGCCCTTTCGGTGTCTTTACAAAAAAAAAAAGAGAAGTTGATGCCTGATTGAAAATAAAATTCTATCTCCACGTCCAAAAGGAAGACTCAGCCAAAATAAAATAAATCATACACAAATTTACAAGAAATCTCCCGCTAATGGCTGCCAAATATCACCACTCCTCGGGTCATTAATTTAATATATGTAATCACCAAATGGTAACAAAATAAAGAAAATATGCACGCATTATCATGCATGCAAAAAGATATATGATCTTGCCTTAAGAAATATAATTGATGGAGTGTCATTCTTTTTGTATGAAGAGCTTGCAAGCCAAACCGTTGAGTATTCCAAATAGGAAATATTTAAGAACTAACATTAAATTTTAAATTTACTACACTCCAAGTATTACGAGATATTGTACTACTTAATTTGATTATGATAGACATATAAGAATACCATTGTTTTTTATCTTAAAAATACTAAATTTCTAATCATTTTCTTTTTGCAAAAATAATTATATACACCATATAAGTAAAAAAACTACCCCATGTGTCTTATGCCTCTGATTTCAATATTGTTGACCAGTGCGTATGTGTAGTGTATATTTCTCTGAAATTTTACCTAGATGTCTTATATATTCTACTACAATATGAACCAAAATTATATGTAGCAGAAGTGCTATACGCACGACAATAGTCGAACGATTCATGCACGATAGTGAAAAACCAGCCGCACACGCGAGCGAGTTAAAGGGCAACAACATTTGATTACATGGTCGTGCGGGAATCAGTTTTCTATTCTCCTGTGTGGATTAGTTTCGTCTATATATTGTTTTGTATCTAGGAAGAGGTGTAGCTTCACCCAATAGAGGGTGTAACATTCACGAAAAAATGTATCTTACAACTATGATAGGAAGATTTCATTCGGACCAATGATGGCGGTTTGCGCAACATAGATGGGAAAATGGATGCACTCCATCCAACAATGAAGCTCATAATACACATGCTTATTGATGTTTTACCATTGTTTGAGTAACTTAGAATATGTCCAGTTTTATGATATCTGAAATTTACCTCATGGTTTTTTACATGTTAATAGAATTTGGTTAATAACTATTTATCCTTATAATTGCATCCATCTTGATCTTGTGATCATCGACGACATCGTCAACATACAACTCCAATTTCATCTTCTCTTCTTCAATTCTTTTTAATTTTTCTTTCAAATACTCGTTTCATTTTTCAACTAAATTTAACTTCTCGAAAAGAGGGTCGGTTGCAATTTCTGGTTCACATACCCCCTAGATAAAAATATCTATGTCAACTTGATGGGCATAATTGTCATAAACACGAAATGCAATAAATAGTTATAAAATACAATATACCACATCCGAATCATAAACCGAACGAGGGCCGACGGGCACGGATATCAAAACCATGGCACTATGTATAACAAACAATCATACAAGTAAGAAAATTATACAACTAACTATCTAAATCATACGAATATGATTTTTTTTATAAAAAAGATAAGAACAAGAGGCTCACCAAGGTGGTGCTGGCGACGGGACGGTGCGGGCGATCGACGGTGGTTAGGACGGGGAAGGGAAGGCACTACGTAAACCACACCTACACATATGCAAACTAAGAAGTTAATTTGAGCTCAAATCGCATATAAATCAAATAAACTCCCACATAAACCCACAAATCACTATACTTATAGAGCATTGCACGAGCTAATATAGCAATGAGAGATGAAAGGACAAAGTTGCTAACCTTTGTGAACACTTGGATCGATGGGGTGCCTCAAATCTTGACAAATCTTGGCAAAAATGGAGGATGAGCTCGAGCAAGGGTAAGAGAACAGAGGAGAGAAAAGAGAAAGGATAGCTTGGGCTTGGGCTAGACGAAACACTATATATAGTGATATCTTTAGTCCCGGTTGGTGATACCAACCAGGACTAAAGGTCCATCTCTAGTCCCGGTTGGTGCTACCAACCGGGACTAAAGGGGCTCGCAGGGGCCCCAACCTGACGCCAGCCTGCCACCACCCCTTTCGTCCCGGTTGATAACACCAACCGGGACTAGAGGTCACAAATGAATCGGGACTAAAGCCTAGCCGTTGGAACCCTGACTAGTGGTCACATTAGTCCCGGTCCAAAACCCGACCGGGACTAATATTCCGGACGAAAGGCATGTTTTCTACTAGTGCCCAGTCCCCCCTCCACCCCACGTGTCACCCACTATGGCGACTCGGGAGCGGAAACCTACACATCATCACCTCCCATCTCACCTTCCTCCCCTAACTGATGGCTGAGGCGCCCACCGGCCAAGCTTGAACGGCTCCGGGGACGGCAGTGGGACGCTGCTCCGGAGGTGCAGCATAGTGGTTTGCCTTAGTCGGATGGTTCGCTCTTTGCTAGATCTGTCTTCCATGAGTGTGGTGGCCGAAAGGAAGGTGGCGCTGGCGGCGGTTGGCGTCGTTGGCTGGGGCAGGCTCCCCTACTTCAGTAGGTGGGTGGTGGTAGCACCGAGAGCACGCGGTGGCGGTGCAGTGCCAATGGGCTCCGAGGCTAGATTTGAACCCGAGCGGGTCAGTCCCTTGTTGCAGCGAGACTGCATCGCCGGCGAACGACTCTGGTGGCGGAGGTTGGCAGTGGCTTTGTGGTGCTCCACTCTTGACTCATGGCACGTGATCTTCCTTCCTTGGTGCACGGTAGGGTGGCCCTTAGGCATTGTTATGGTTGCGGCACTTCCAACCTTTGGGGGCTGAGCTAGGCGGTTGGCTTTGTCTTCAACAGGTACGCTGCACTGCTCAAATCCAAGTGAAAACCTTGCAACGACATTGTCAATACCGGCGACAACAACGTTCACAGACGGCGTTTTCCTCCTTGAAGGTGTCGTTGTGGATATTATTTCGGCTACTCATTTCTGGTCTAAGGCTTCAGGTGAAAACCTTAGGTCGGGTGTTGCCCGATCGCGTGGTGGTGGTATCCTGACATCAATTACTCCTTGGGGTTTCCATTTTGAAGTCCCTACTGAAAGTTGCAGGAGCGTCTGGCTAAAGGTGAAGTTGGGTTTTTGTGGAGGTGTGCCACATGTGTTTAGTAGGTGGTGATGGTGGAAGTGCTATGCTTATTCATGCCAAGCTAAGTTCTTTTTGATTTTCCATCTTGCTCGGGTTAGCCTCCTCTCAGGGGTGTTTGTGGTGGCGGTGAGGTCTCGGTGTTCCATTCCTTCAAAGATGTTACAGGTTCTTGTTACTTTGCATAGTGTTCACTTGGTGATGGTGGTCGATGTGATGCTGAGAGGAGGTGTTGTTCTTGTATCGGTGGAACATTGGCCTTCGGTGGCTTCCGCGGCTTACGTTGTTGCGATGTGGCCTCGACGATGGGACGCCCTTCGATGGCAGTTGCGACTCTCTTAGGTTGTAAGGTGAAGAGTGAGCGATGCGCAAGCGGGTGATTCTTTGGTCTACATCTCTTGACCTCGGGTCTCCGTTCGATTGATCCAACAAGACTCCTCCCTTCTCTTCTTGATTTGTTCCCGTGCTGTTGGGTGCCAAGTTCAAGGTTTGTACGGCTAGGCATATCTTGTTTCGGTTCTCTTTCTCCATTCCCTTGTTACTTCTTGTGTGTGTTGTGTGCTATGTCCTGTAGCCATTGTGTTGTATCTCATTCTTGGTTATGAAAATGAAAATGGTCCGGGCTGGTTTTTGCTCGCCGTAGCAGCTTCAAAAAAATGATGGAATTTAATAATTAATTTGTTACGGAAGGAATATGTTGTGTGCGTAGCTAGTCGACGGAGGTGGACACACATTTGGTTATTAATTACGAGGAGAGGCTATGGGGCAATAGTGTGCATGCATGCAGCTGACAGTATATATATTATTCTCTTGTATCTCTTTGTAGGCTCTTTGTAGGCTACTAGGAGTAGGAGTAAATTGTTGGCTGGCTCGCAACAGATTCAATGATGGGGTGGAGTGGAGAGGACAGAAGATGGATGGGGTGTGGGCCAACCGAATCCAACGCAATGCAATGCAAACTGATCAAGGCCGATGGACGCACACAAGCCTTGCTGCATGCAGTTTGCGTCTGCCACTATACATGCATTAATTCATGATCTATCTATCTATCTATCTATCTATCTAAAGAGGACAAGAGACGAGCGTTGGTGTTGAGGGTCCGGTCCATGGATCCATCAATCGACCTGTGGCACCGGCACGTGCTAGCTAATTATCTCTCCGTTCCGTAATACTCCCTCTCAAAATGTCATGTATTTGAGAACGGGAGGGAGTATACAATATTTTAGTTTTTTCTTGATTGGTAATTATCTAGACACATTTTAATATGTATATTCACTCATTTTGGTATGTATGTAGTCATTATTTTTGAAATAGCTAAATGGTCTTATATTAGGAACGAATTGAGTACATTGCAGGTAGCAAGGAAATCAAGGGCCGCTAGGTAGCTTGGTCAATGGAATGCAATGGAACAGAGTTGAGTTGATCCACCCAGTAGAAAATTAATGGAATGCACCTATCTACCTACCTTGCCATCTCGTTGCTTCTTCTTCTTCTTATTTGTTGAAAAATAAATTATAGTCTCAGTCAATCGGTCAATACGTATGTATATACTGTACATCAAGCATGGATGGATACGTGGCTGGTAATAATAAATCAAGAGAATTAGTACTAAGCAGGTACGGGAGCTTTGTAAGGTGGGGTAGTATATACTCCTGCTAGTACATGCATGCAAGCATGGTAACTGCTTTAGGTAGTACTAGTACGTACATGGTAGGTTACGCGTGTCACTACATCCATTCATTGAGCGCCTTGAGCTTTCCCGTCTGTGGGTCGATCAGTCACAGTCCCGCTACTATCTCTGCGTGTGTACATGGACTGTGGAGGTAGTACTCCAGCATATATATTAGGTAGGCGGACAGAGGTGGATGGATGCACGCAAACGCTATGGTCCAGCGTCATCCTTGTAGATTAGATGCAGTGCAACAAACTGATAAGTAGAGTAGCATCTCTCCATCGATCAATCCATCCACCACACCCACACCCACAACCAAGAGCCGTAGAGCAAGAGCGAGATGCTAGCTCCATGCTGGGGCTGGCCCTTGTCCTCATAACTCATGCATGGAATGGTGCAACAAGCTCTCTCTCTCTCTCTCTCTCTCTCTCTCTCTCTCTCTCTCTCTCTCTCTCTCCGGGGACCAACGTAACGCAATATCCTTGCTGCCTGCCTGCCACGCGCTGATCGATCGTATTCATTCCTTTGTTCGTTCATGATCTCTCTCTCTAGCATCCATAGTTGCTAGGGGGTACTAACAAAGAAGAGTAACGTATGACCGGGATGGATGCATGCATGACAGCATGAACATGATGCCTCCTAGCCAGCCAGCGAGCGAGCGAGCTTGAGCCAAAACCATGGAGGGGCCATGGGCTTGAGGAGGGGCAACATAATTATTTTTAACTGATTTGTAGTCGAAAAAATGCCTAATATACGAAGTGATATAGACTTGTTTTGCACTGAGCGCGGGGGGGGGGGGGGGGGGGGGCATGGCCGAGTTGGCCCCCACCAAGCTCCGTCACTGTAGCTAAGTACGTTCGGACGATCCTAGAAACGCTAGATAGCTAGCTATCCAGTACAGAACTACTTCCTCTATATCAAAATATATGTCTGCCTTGCTAGCTAGCTATCTATCATTAGGGCATGCATTAGGCCAGTACGTGCAGTAGAGCAGAAGATGGACCTACCTAGCTAGTTACAAGTCAACTGCTAATTAGTACCTCCCTCCGGGTATACACTGCCGGCTAGCCGGTATGGGTCGTACGGGATTAAAAGGCCGGATACTTTAATAGCGTTGCTGGTTGCGAGAGGATTGGCCAAACCAGCGCATGCAAGAAAGGGATTAAGAGCACTGCGTTGCATGCAGGCTGTTCATTGGGTGCATGCATGTCAAGCAGATAACCGATGCAGCCTTTGGGGCAGGATCGAAGGATCACACATTTTAAAAGGCATGTGCCTTGGTCCTGGTTCTTCTTCTTCTTTTCTGAGGGAAGGAAATCGAATTAATTAAGCTCCAACGAAGATATATAGATGATGTATGTATATCAACTGAGCCAAGCCGAGCCAAGCGCATCGGCTAGTTTACTTACTCAATTACTAGTCAGTAGTCATGTGTGCTCTGTGGTGCAGTGCAAGTCTCAAGGAAGAAACGACGTTTGAGTCTTTCTTCTCTCTCTCTCTCTCTGACCAGCTAGCTAGTTCATGCATGGAGTATAATAAGAGAAGAGAAGAAAAAAAAGATGGATGCCGAGCCACGTGAAATCGATCGATGCATGCATGGTTACAGTAGCATGGCAACGTCTTCCTAGCTAGCTAGCTGCTATTGCTGCTGCCTAATTAAATTGCAAAGGAGGTTGGGCCGACAGGCTTATCGAATGGAAGCAGACGTGGCTGCCTCGTATCCTTTTCTTCTTTCCTTCCTCCCTTGCAGCTACAAGACTTGTCTCTCTCTCTCTCTCAGCATACATTGAGCCGGCCAGCTGCTTGCCTGCTTCCTCCCTCCCTCCCTCCCCCTCTACTTAAAGCAGGCGCGCAAGTGAGAGCCACATCCGATCCTTCCACCCACCCACTGCCAGTGTCACTGCCACAATCACTATCAAGGGTTAGAGCGCGAGCGCCCGCCATGTCGCCTACCACGTTGCAGCTGCTCCTTGTCCTCGTGGTCGTGGGCTTCGCCGCAACCACCACGGCCGCTCCTGGGTTCCTCGGCGGAGGGAAGCACCACCGGGGCGTCCTGAACACCCCCGTCCGGCTGCTCAAGCCGGACGTGCGTGTGTCAAGGCTAGGCGGCGCTGGCACCGGCGCCGTTACCGTCGCCTCCGTCGGCGAGGCATTGGCGCTCTGGAAGGAACCGACAGGAGCAAGAAAGTACTTCGTGATCCACGTGACAGCCGGCACCTACGACGAGCAACTAACCGTACCACATGGGCAGCACCACGTGGTGCTTATCGGCGATGGCGCCGACCGGACGGTCATCACCGGCAACCGGTCCGACCGGACTGGTCACGACGTCAAGCAATCAGCCACCATGTGTAAGCTTCCGAATCCGATCGTCTTCCCTAATAGTATTACCACTACACTAGCACTAATAGTATTACCACTACACTAGCACTAGTATTTCTTTCAGCGACTATATCTGTATTGCATGTACTACATGCAATCATGCATGCACACACATACGGCCGGACCCTAGTATATATTGTTAATTTACTCCTGTTTCTCAAAAGAAAAGAAGAGAAAACTAAACTTGACTGCGAAAGTGCCTTTCTGCTCCCGAGCTCATTTGAGCTCGGTGAACAGTAAAATCGAAAAAAAATCTAAAATGTTTCAAAAAATTCTGAATTTTTTTTTGGGACCAACACTGACAAAAGTTTGACTTGCGTGCAAAAATGCAAAATGAAATAACATTCCTATCAGACGTGGTAAAAAAAACAAAATCAACAAAATCGATACTCTGAAAATGCGCATTTTCATAGTATCAATTTTGTTTTTTTTGCCACGACTCGTAGAAATGTTATTTCATGCTGAATTTTGGCAAGCACTTAAAACTTTTGTCAATGTTAGTCTCCAAAATATTTCAGAATTTTTTGAAACGTTTTTGATTTTTATTGATTTTACTGTTCACCGAGCTCAAATGAGCTCGGGAGCAGAAACTCCACGTCCGACGACTGACTGCTACAACTACTATTTACTTAGTGCTAGTTAAATAGTTGCTGATGGACCTAACCGATCTCATTTTTCACTTTATTGTTGGCAGATGTGCTTGCCGATCAGTTCATGGCTCGGGACGTGACGATTCAAAACACGGCGGGCGGCCCATTCATCAACCAGGCCGTGGCTCTCCTGGTCGAGGCCGATAAATGTGTGTTCTACCGGTGCCACATACACGGCTATCAGGACACCCTCTGGGCCGCCAAGAAACTGCACTTCTACCGTGAGTGCGAAATATCAGGAACAATCGACTTTATTTTTGGAGATGCAATGGCCATCTTTCAGGACTGCCTCATCTACGTACGCCGGCCGCCCCCCGGCAAGGACGCCGTCATCACCGCTCAAGCCCGTGAAGACCATTTCGGTCGTTCCGGGTTCGTTCTGCAGAACTGCACCATCACCGCGGCGCCCCGGGATAGCCTCGACGGCGTCCTGACCTACCTGGGCCGCCCATGGATGGACCATGCAACCGTGGTGTTCATGCTCTGCAGCGTCGACGACATCGTCCACGCGGACGGATGGGTGGTTTGGGACAAGACAAAGCCCAACAAACCCATCAAGGGCGACGTGAAGCCCGGCCACGAGGGGCACATCTTCTACGGCGACTTCGGGAACCACGGCGCCGGCGCCAATCTCAACCACCTCGTGGAATGGCATGGTTTTCAGCACCTCAGCGAGGCCGAGGCTAGGCAGTATACGCCTGGGACGTTCATCCAGGGAGGCGAGTGGCTTCCCGAGACTGGGGTCCAACTCTACCTTGGCCTCCGTGATGGTGAGTAGCTCACCTTAGTGCATCCATCCATCCTTCAGCTGCTGCCGTTTGAGAGCAATCCGTTTGTTCTCCAGTATCGTATTGTAGTTGTAGTTGTAGTAGTAGTGGTGCGTGAGTATTGTGCGAGTGGGTAGAGGAGCTAGCAGCAGCAGTACTGAGTGAGTATTGTTAGAGTGTGTAGAGGAGGATGTGATGGATTCTTCAGCAGTCGGCCAATTAGCTAGCTATGTCCTAGCTAGCTTCTGAGCACCGTTGGCCCAATAAAGTAAGCATGCATGCGACTCCCTAGCTAGCTAGGAGCTAGGCCAGCAGTCCGTAGTAGCTTGTGATCAGTGATGTGTTGTTTGTGCGTGTGTCATCAGACCTGTGATCTTTCCATTGTTGAGTGATTTGTGTTTGTGATGGATTTGTTTGTACAGTAAATGCATGCTATCTATTTATTTGCACAAGAAAAGAAAAACAACAGGTCAACAGCCAAAGAAAACAAAGGAAACCAAATTCACCCTGGAAACCCAAACATAACAATTTCCATGCATGCATTTCTTGCTCCAGCCATCTAGATGCATGTACGCAAGTAGTATATGCATGGTAATATATATATTGGGCCACAAACCAGAGACTCTGTATGTATGTACGTATGTGCACCTTAATGTGGACAGATTGATCATTACGTGCACTCGACTATCTCAGTGGTTGGTTTCCAGCAAGACGTGTTAGTGATTAATACTTTCTTGTTGCATGCAGGTTGGCCGGGCGTTTGTTAATACTTACATTCCTAAAACAATTAAGGCCAGTGCAGAATGCTAGCTATCTGTTTTGAAAGGCAAGTGCAGAATACTAACTAATTAAGCTAAGCTAGTTTGGGAAAGAAAGAAATAATGAAGGAAAATGCATGGGATATGCATGGATGCTGAGAGCATAGCTAGTTTTTTGGCGAGAAATGAAGGAGCAAGTTGAGAGAATGCAAACATGCGTCCATGCATGCTGGTCGTTAACGAGCAACCTACATATGTAGCTAGGTGGGGGTATCAACTAATTAACCAAGCTCCACAAGGAAAGGATGTTTAACCAAGCTCCACAAGGAAAGGATGTCTTTCTTTTTTTGATAAAAGGAGGTTCAAGACAAAGTTTCGAGGTGGATGCAAAGTAGCAGATCAACACTGAATCTAGTTGAGTTGCATGTCGTTAGTTTCTCTGTTTACTCACTATAGGTATAATAATAATAATTATTATCATTATAGTCATATGCGGCTAGGTGTCACATCCCAAGTTTTTCAAACTTGGAATGTTAGTAATAAAAATGACAGCCTAGAAATACTTGTGATTGTGTGCTTTTAGTTAAGTTTGACTAGGAGTTGGCAGTTTTATTTGAATTGTGTGAATGTCTGTGACCTGGTGTGATTTTTGAGTGGGAATTAATCATTTCCAAACACTAAATAGTTAAAACCCTAGGTTTTAAAAAGGGGAATCCTATGAAAATAAAGTAAACCCCAAAATAAGTTGGCATCACAAATATTTAAGGTTTAACAGAAAGTCATTCCAATGGAATTCAATCAATTGTTGAAACTCCAAAATTTTCATTGGAATATATAAACAAGGCTTCAAAATAAATGGCAAAAGATAGATGACCAAAAGGTCCTACTAAAATGTCTCACATATCATAAATATTCTAAAAGGAATTTAGGGAAAGGTTTCCTTTTGAAATAAATTGGAAATCAAAACAGATTTGAATTTAGAAGAGAGAAACAAAAGAGAAAAATAAAATAAAAAGAAGAGGCCAGCCCAACAACACCACGCACGCAGCCACTGTTGGATTTTTGATAGTAGGTCTTTGGCCCAAAGCCCAATTAAAATCTGAAATTCTCTTGGCCCATCTTGCATGGCTGTGTGTGTGGTGTGAGTGGGACTAATGTTTAGTCCCATACTGCTAGTTGGGAGAGAGTTGCACGAAAATCAGCAATGGTGGACGGGCACCATGGTGCCCGTTTCAAAAAATCATATTTCTACAACGTACAAAAAACTGAAACTTTTTGTAGACACACACACGCATGTATATTATGTATCTGCAAAATTTCAAATAATTTTACTTTCACACGTGGCATACAGAAAAATGACAAATATTTATTTTTAAATGGGCTTCTTTTTTTTGTTATTGGGCCAGAATTTTGTTATTTTTGTACAGCTTACAAATTACATTTTTTCAAAACGAAATTTCGCGGATTCGTAATGAATACATATAAGTTTCCACAGAATTATTTTTGAATTTTTTTGAAACTTTTAAATATGCTTTTCGATTTTTTTCAAAAAAAGGGCACCAATGTGTCCGAGCACAAAAAAATCGCATTCGAGAGTTGCACCTCTTTATAAGGTGAGCTCTTCTAGCACTTGTAAGAGAATGAGAAGAGAAGAGGCCCTCGCGCACTCCTCCTCCTCGCTCGCCTCGCCACGCCACGCTCATACCTACGCGCTTATTTTTGCTGGTCGGGAACGGAGAGTTCGTAACAGACGCGCCACGATCTGAGACGTCGGATCGTGGGCTGTAACCGACTCGAACGTGGGTCCAGTTCACGTCTCTCTACCCTGTCGTGCATATATACGCGAGGTCCCTGCCAACCCTAGCCACCGACACAACATATGGTTTCACATCGTTTCAGATCATTGCGCCGCCATCTAAGTCTTCTCCATCCCTCCTTCCGGCGTGCACCGCGAGAAGGGACAGCAGGCCTCCGGAATCCCGCCTCTCGTGATCCTGTACGGGAGAGGGGCGATCAGGTTTTTGGGGAGCGCACTCGCGCGACTGCTGGCAGCGACGATTTCCTCGACAACGACTTCTTCCCTGATCTCGGCAACCTCTTCCTCAACGACATGAGCGGCAACATCAACACTAGTGATTCGGCTCCCGCTGCACCGTATGCAATCTTGTCCTCTCTGTTTGAGATCATGCTAGAATTTCGGTTACTAGTTTGTGCCGTAGATTCGATCTACTTGTTTACTATGCTAGTCTGCATGATTAATTTAGTCTATACTGTTGCTGTCACGATTTATTTACTGTTTATTCGGATTAAATCTTGTAGTAATTTTCTCATATATTCAATAATCCAAAAACCTGATTATAGGCAATTTACTCCAAGTGGTTTTGCTGCACATCTGAAGCCGCCCATCTTCAAGGGGGTGCAATATAAGAGGTGGCACACGAGAGCAGTCTACTGGTTTCAAACCATATACTGCTATGATGCCACCAAGGGCAAGCCTGAGGGTGATCAGCAGGAAGCTTTTGAGAAGATCGATACCCTTTTCAAGGACGCCCTTCTGAGTGTTCTTGACGATTCCATTGTGGATTCGTATATGTCATTTGACAACAGCAAGGACATGTGGGCTGCGCTCGAGGCCAAGTTTGGGGCCTCGGACGCTGGCAGCGAGTTGTACGTCATGGAGCAATTCTATGACTACAAGATGACTGATGAGCGCCCTGTTGTTCAACAAGCTCATGAGATACAGTCACTCGCAAAGGAGCTTGAGTAGTTTAAGTGTGTGTTGCCGGAAAAGTTTGTGGCCGGAGGCATCATTGCCAAGCTTCCACCTTTGTGGAACAATTTTGCTACTTCTCTGAAACACAAGAGACAGGAGTTTTCCGTTCCGGATCTCATTGGTACTCTTGATGTTGAAGAGAAGGCGAGAGCAAAATACATACGTGCTCGAGGTGTTGAGGGAGCTTCTAGTGCCCACGTGGTGCAGAAGAAGAACTTCCATCTCAACAAGCCCCAAAACAACAAGAACAAATCTCAGGGCAAAGGCAAGTTTGTTGCAAAGAACAAGCCGTCACAATCTACCAACTTCAAGAAGAATTCTCATAAGAAGGGGAAGGGACTATGCCATGTCTACGGTGATCCTAATCACTGGGCTCCGAGATGTCCTAACCGCTATGAGGAGCGTGAACATGAGAAGAGCGGCAAGTCCGCTAATGTTGTCATCGGTAATACTGATATGAAGGATTCTGGGTACGGTATTTTTCCTACCATCCTTTCAGTTTGTCATTCTCCAGATTGGTTAATTGACACCGGTGCTAATGTACATGTTTGTGCTGATGCCTCTATGTTTTCTTATTACCAGGTCACAGGGACTTCTCCCGTGCTGATGGGGAACGGGTCACATGCCACTGTTCGAGGTGTCGGTACGGTCGATCTGAAGTTTACTTCGAGGAAGATCGTGCTCCTGAAGAACATTCATCATGTGCCCTCCATCAATAAAAATCTCGTCAGCGGTTCCCGTTTGTGTCGAGGCTGTTTTAAGTTGGTTTTCGAGTCCAATAAAGTTGTAATATCTAAGTATGGACAATTTGTTGGAAAAGGCTATGAGTGCGGAGGCTTGTTCCGCCTGTCTTTGTCAGATATTTGCACTTAAGTTATTAATAATGTTTGCCACGATAATGAGTCTAATATTTGGCATTCACGACTTTGTCATATTAACTTTGGTTGCATGACGCGGCTAGCCAATATGAGTTTAATTCCGAAATTCACTACTTTCAAGGGCTCCAAGTGCAAGTGTGTGTGCAAGCTAAGCAACCTCGTAAGTCCCATAAGACTGCAGAGGCGAGAGACTTGGCGCCACTAGAGCTTATCCATTCTGATCTTTGTGAGATGAATGACGTGTTGATAAAAGGTGGAAAGAAATATTTCATGACGTTGATTGATGACTCCACTAGATATTGTTATGTGTATCTTCTGAAATCAAAAGATGAGGCTTTAAACTTCTTCAAAAACTATAAAGCTGAAGCAGAGAACCAACTTGATCGGAAAATTAAACGACTTAGGTCTGATCATGGTGGAGAGTATTTTTCCAATGAATTTGATTTGTTTTTTGCGGAACATGGTATAATCCATGAGAGGACGCCTCCCTACTCACCTCAGTCAAATGGGGTGGCCGAAAGAAAGAACCGAACTCTAACTGATTTGGTTAACGCCATGTTAGACACATCGGGTCTCTCCAAGGCATGGTGGGGGAGGCGCTAATGGCTGCATGTCATGTCCTAAACCGAGTTCCCACAAAGCATAAAACCATTACTCCATTTGAGGACTGGGAAAGGAAAAGGCTGAAACTCTCTTATCTACATACTTGGGGTTGTGTGGCGAAAGTCAATATACCAATTCCCCAGAAGCGCAAGCTTGGACCAAAAACCGTGGACTGTGTTCTCCCGGGCTATGCTTTTCATAGAATTGGTTATAGATTTTTAATAGTAAAATCTGAGGTACCCGACATGCATGTTTGTACGATTATGGAGTCGAATGATGCGACTTTCTTTGAGGACATATTTCCTATGAAGGATATGACTAACTCATCAAATCAGGAGATACCTACTCTATCTACTCAGGAATTTTTTGTAATTCCTGAACCCACCATTGCGATGGAACACGTTGAGAATCTTGGGGAGGATGACAATGAAACTCCTGTAAGGAGTAAGAGATGAAGGACTGCAAAGTTTTTTGGTGATGATTTCATTGTGTACCTCGTGGATGACACACCCAGGACTCTTCCAGAAGCCTATGCATCTTCTGATGCTGACTACTGGAAGGAAGCTGTCCATAGCGAGATGGACTCCATCTTAGCTAATGGAACCTGGGAAGTCACTGATCGTCCTTATGGGTGCAAACCCGTGGGGTGTAAGTGGGTGTTCAAGAAAAAGCATAGACCTGATGGTACAATTGAAAAGTACAAGGCACGACTTGTGGCCAAGGGTTATACCCAGAAAGAAGACAAATACTTCTTTGATACTTACTCACCTGTGGCTAGAATGACCACTATTCGGGAGCTACTATCATTGGCTGCCGCAAACGGTCTTTTCGTTCATCAAATGGACGTTAAGACGGCTTTCCTCAATGGAGAGTTGGATGAGGAAATTTACATGGATCAGCCCGATGGTTTTGTAGTACCTGGTCAGGAAGGAAAAGTGTGCAAGTTATTGAAGTCTTTATATGGCCTTAAGCAAGCTCCTAAGCAGTGGCATGAGAAGTTCGAAAGAACATTAACTGCTGCAAGCTTTGTTGTAAACGAAGCTGACAAGTGTGTATACTATCGCCATGGTGGGGGCGAAGGAGTTATTCTCTGTCTGTATGTCGATGACATACTGATCTTTGGAACCAATCTTGATCTAATCAAGGAGGTTAAAGATTTCTTATCTCGCTGTTTTGAGATGAAGATCTAGGAGTAGTTGATGTTATTCTGAACATCAAGCTGCTGAGAGATGAGAATGGTGGGATTACACTGCTTCAATCTCACTATGTGGAAAAGGTCTTGACTCGTTTTGGGTATATCGACTGCAAGCCTTCTCCAACTCCATATGATGCTAGTGTGTTGCTTCGAAAGAATCGACGGATTGCTAGAGATCAACTGAGGTATTCTCAGATTATTGGCTCGCTTATGTACTTGGCGAGTGCCACGAAGCCTGACATCTCGTTTGCTATGAACAAACTAAGACGGTTTGTATCAAACCCGGGAGATGATCATTGGCATGCGTTTGAGAGAGTTTTGCGCTATTTGAAAGGCACCACGAGCTATGGGATTCACTATACTGGGTACCCGAGTGTACTGGAGGGTTATAATGACTCAAACTGGATATCTGATGCTGGTGAGATTAAGGCCACAAGTGGTTATATTTTTACACTTGGTGGTGGCGCTGTTTCCTGGAAGTCTTGCAAGCAGACCATCTTAACGAGGTCAACTATGGAGGCATAACTCAGAGCATTAGACACGGCCACTGTTGAAGCAGAGTGGCTTCGTCGGCTCTTGATGGACTTACATGTGGTTGAAAAACCAATACCCACTATCCTGATGAATTGTGATAATCAAACTATGATCATAAAGATAAACAGTTCTAAGGATAATATGAAGTCCTCAAGGCATGTGAAGAGGAGATTGAAATCTGTCAGGAAAATGAAGAACTCCGGAGTTATTGCGTTGGATTATATCCAAACGTCTAAAAACTTGGCATATCCCTTCACAAAGGGTTTATCACGTAATATGATAGAAAATGCATCGATGGAGATGGGTTTGAGACCCACCGTATGAGTTGTCCATAGTGGTAACCCACTCTATGTGATCGGAGTTCCCGTGAAGTAGAAGTGGGAGACAAGCTATTGGACAACTAGAAGGAGAGTATCCCTATATTTGTTATCCCACTCCGTGAAGACGCAATGCTCTCATAATATGCATGGCAGGTTGATACTTATCTTAATGTGTTCCAAGTGGCTTATTTGAGTAAGCAGAGATGTTGTCCTGCAGAGCATCTCCTGAGGAACGCACCTATATGAATTTGACTGATAAACATCGCAGTCTGTGAGAATTGGGTGTTCTCTAATAAATTCATGAAAGGCCCTGGAGTATGAAGTATACGCTCCACCCGCGGGGAAGCCTTGCGGCAGCCCAGTATAGGTCAAGAATTTGTGTAAAACTAGTCTCGTAGAAAACTTGTAGTTCAAGGCATAGTCCACTATTCAAGTTGTGATCTAGTGTAGCATAAAATTCTAAATGGAAGTTCAACTTAACAGTCTCCTTTAAGCACCGGTATATAAACAATTTTTTGGAACTAAGAAATGAGATGTGCCAATGAGACTTAGTGGGGGATTGTTGGATTTTTGATAGTAGGTCTTTGGCCCAAAGCCCAACTAAAATCTGAAATTCTCTTGGCCCATCTTGTATGGCTGTGTGTGTGGTGTGAGTGGGACTAATGTTTAGTCCCATACTGCTAGTTGGGAGAGAGTTGCACCTCTTTATAAGGTGAGCTCTTCTAGCACTTGTAAGAGAATGAGAAGAGAAGAGGCCCTCGCGCACTCCTCCTCGCTCGCCTCGCCACGCCATGCCTCGTCACAACACGACACGTCACGGGTTGCGGGATTGAGACGAGCCGAGCTCATACCTACGCGCTTATTTTTGCCGGTCGGGAACGGAGAGTCTGTAACAGACGCGCCACGATCTGAGACATCGGATCGTGGGCTGTAACCGACTCGAATGTGGGTCCAGTCCACGTCTCTCTACCCTGCAGTGCATATATACGCAAGGTCCTTGCCAACCCTAGCCGCCGACACAACATATGGTTTCGCATCGTTCCAGATCATTGCGCCGCCATCTAAGTCTTCTCCATCCCTCCTTCCGGCGTGCACCGCGAGAAGGGATAGCAGGACTCCGGAATCCCACCTCTCGTGATACTGTACGGGAGAGGGGCGATCAGGTTTTTGGGGAGAGCACTCGCGCGACTGCTGGCAGCGACGATTTCCTCAACAACAACTTCTTCCCGGATCTCGGCAACCTCTTCCTCAACGACATGAGCGGCAACATCAACACTAGTGATTCGGCTCCCGCTGCACCGTATGCAATCTTGTCCTCTCTGTTTGAGATCATGCTAGAATTTATGTTACTAGTTTGTGCCGTAGATTCAATCTACTTGTTTACTATGCTAGTCTGCATGATTAGTTTAGTCTATACTGTTGCTGTCATGATTTATTTACTGTTTATTCGGATTAAATCTTGTAGTAATTTTCTCATATATTCAACAATCCAAAAACCTGATTATAGGCAATTTACTCCAAGTGGTTTTGCTGCACATCTGAAGCCGCCCACCTTCAAGGGGGTGCAATATAAGAGGTGGCGCACGAGAGCAGTCTACTGGTTTCAAACCATGTACTGCTATGATGCCACCAAGGGCAAGCCTGAGGGTGATCTTTATCCTGCACAGCAGGAAGCTTTTGAGAAGATCGATACCCTTTTCAAGGACGCCCTTCTGAGTGTTCTTGACGATTCCATTATGGATTCGTATATGTTGTTTGACGACGGCAAGGACATGTGGGCTGCGCTCGAGGCCAAGTTTGGGTCCTCGGACGCTGGCAGCGAGTTGTACGTCATGGAGCAATTCTATGACTACAAGATGACTGATGAGCGCCCTGGTGTTCAACAAGCTCATGAGATACAGTCAATCGCAAAGGAGCTTGAGTACTTTAAGTGTGTGTTGCCGGACAAGTTTGTGGCCGGAGGCATCATTGCCAAGCTTCCACCTTAGTGGAACAATTTTGGTACTTCTCTAAAACACAAGAGACATGAGTTTTCCGTTTCGGATCTCATTGGTACTCTTGATGTTGAAGAGAAGACGAGAGCAAAAGACACACGTGCTCGAGGTGTTGAGGGAGCTTCTAGTGCCCACGTGGTGCAGAAGAAGAACTTCCATCTCAACAAGCCCCAGAACAACAAGAACAAATCTCAGGGCAAAGGCAAGTTTGTTGCAAAGAACAAGCCGTCACAATCTACCAACTTCAAGAAGAATTATCATAAGAAGGGGAAGGGACTATGCCATGTCTGCGGTGATCCTAATCACTGGGCTCCGAGATGTCCTAACCGCTATGAGGAGCGCGAACATGAGAAGAGCGGCAAGTCCGCTAATGTTGTCATCGGTAATACTGATATGAAGGATTCTGAGTACGGTATTTTTCCTACCATCCATTCAGTTTGTCATTCTCCAGATTGGTTAATTGACACCAGTGCTAATGTACATGTTTGTGCTGATGCCTCTATGTTTTCTTCTTACCAGGTCACAGGGACTTCTCCCGTGCTGATGGGGAACGGGTGCTACTTCTTGAGCTTGCGTTGGTTTTCCCTTGAAGAGGAAAGGGTGATGCAGCAAAGTAGATAAGTATTTCCCACAGTTGTTGAGAACCAAGGTATCAATCCAGTAGGACGTACAAGCAAGGCCCTAATCTTTGCACCTACACAAACAATCAAACACTTGCACCCAACGCTATAAAGGGGTTATCAATCCCTTCACGGTTACTTGCAAGGATGAGATCTGATAGAGATAGATATAAAAGATTGCTAAAAGTAAAACTAAATAAAAAGTAAATAAATTTGCAGCAAGGTATTTTTGGTATTTTTGGTTTATAGATCTGAAAATATAATATGGAAAATAGACCCGGGGGCCATAGGTTTCACTAGAGGCTTCTCTCTTGAAGGAAAATAATACGGTGAGTGAACAAATTACTGTCGAGCAATTGATAGAAAAGCGCATAGTTATGACGATATCCAAGGCAATGATTATGCATATAGGCATCACGTCCGTATCAAGTAGACCGAAACGATTCTGCATCTACTACTATTACTCCACACATCGACCGACTCCTGCCTGCATCTAGAGTATTATGTTCATGAAGAACAGAGTAACGCATTAGGTAAGATGACATGATGTAGAGGGATAAACTCAAGCAATATGATGAAAACCCCATCTTTTTATCCTTGATGGCAACAATACTATACGTGCCTTGCTACCCCTACTTTGTCACTGGGTGAGGACACCGCAAGATTGAACCCAAAACTAAGCACTTCTCCCATTGCAAGAATTACCAATCTAGTTGGCCAAACCAAACCAATAACTCAAAGAGACTTGCAAAGATATGAAATCATGCATAAAAGAATTCAGAGAAGATTCAAATAATATTCATAGATAATCTAAACATAAACCCACAATTCATCGGATCTCGACAAACACACCACAAAAGAGTATTACATCGGATAGATCTCCATGAAGATCATGAAGAACATGGTATTGAAGAACATAGAGAGAGAAGAAGCCATCCAGCTACTAGCTATGGACCCAAAGGTCTGAGGTGAACTACTCACGCATCATCGGAGGGGCAATGGAGTTGATGTAGATGCCCTTCGTGATCGAATCCCCCTCTGGCAGATTACCGGAAAAGGCCCCAAGATGGGATCTCACGGGAACAGAGGCTTGCGGCGGCGGAAAAGTATTATCGTGGCTCTCTTTGGTATTGGGGGAATATTTCTGAATTTATAGGCGGAAGATTAGGGTTAGAGGAGCCACGGGGGCCCCACAAGCCAGGGGGCGCCCCCCCAGGGGCGCGCCCAGGTGGCTTGTGGCCCACCCGTGGGTCTTCTGGCCTCTTCTCCAAGTCTCCTAGGTTCCTTCTGGTCCAAGAAAAATCATCGTATAATTTTATTCCGTTTGGACTCCGTTTGATATTCCTTATCTGCAATACTCAAAAACAAGGAAAAAACAGAAACTGGCACTGGGCAGTAGGTTAATAGGTTAGTCCCAAAAATAATATAAAATAGCATATTAATGCATATAAAACATCCAAAACAGATAATATAATAGCATGGAACAATCAAAAATTATAGATACGTTGGAGACGTATCAAGCATCCCCAAGCTTAATTCCTGCTCGTCCTCGAGTAGGTAAATGATAAAAACAGAATTTTTGATGTGGAATGCTACCTAACATATTTATCCATGTAATATTCTTTATTGTGGCGTAAATGTTCAGATCCATAAGATTCAAAACAACAGTTTAATATTGACACAAAAACAGTCATACTTCAAGCATACTAACAAAGCAATCGTGTCCTTTCAAAATAACATGGCCAAAGAAAGTTATCCCTACAAAATCATATGGTCTGGCTATGCTCCATCTTCCCCACACAAGGTATTTATATCATGCACAACCCCGATGACAAGTCAAGCAATTGTTTCACACCTTTTATGTTCTCAAACCTTTTCAACTTTCACGCAATACATGAGCGTGAGCCATGGATATAGCACTATAGGTGGAATAGAATATGGTGGAGGTTGTGAGGAAAAGGAGAAGATAGTCTCACATCAACTAGGCGTATCAACGGGCTATGGAGATGCCCATCAATAGATATCAATGTGAGTGAGTAGGGTTTGCCATGCAACGGATGCATTAGAGCTATAAGTGTATGAAAGCTCAAAAAGGAAACTAAGTGGGTGTGCGTCATAATGAAAAAATTCCACTAGTTATATGAAAGTGACAAAATAGGAGACTCTCTATCATGAAGATCATGGTGCTACTTTGAAGCACAAGTGTGGAAAAAAGATAGTAGCATTGTCCCTTCCTTCTTTTTTTTTGGTGGGCATCTTTGGCCCCTTTTTTTTATTTGGGATCCATTGGCCTCTTTTATTATTTGTAAAGTCCGGAGACTCATCCCAACTTGTGAGGGAATCATAGCTTCCATCATCCTTTCATGGGACAATGCTCTAGTACTGATGATCATCACACTTTTGTTTACTTACAACTCAAGAATTACAACTCGATACCTAGAACAAAATATGACTCTATATGAATGCCTCCGGCGGTGTACCGGGATGTGCAACGATCTAGCATAGCAAATGACATCAAAAAACGGACAAGCCATGAAAACATCATGCTAGCTGTCTTACGATCATGCAAAGCAATATGGAAATGATGGTGCGTGTCATAATAAACGGAACGGTGGAAGTTGCATGGCAATATATCTCGGAATGGCTATGAAAATGCCATAATAGGTAGGTATGGTGGCTGTTTTGAGGAAGGGTATATGGTGGGTTTAATGCACCGGCGAAAGTTGCGCGGTACTAGAGAGGCTAGCAATGGTGGAAGGGTGAGAGTGCGTATAATCCATGGACTCACATTAGTCATAAAGAACTCACATACTTATTGCAAAAGTCTATTAGTTATCGAAGCAAAGTATTAGACGCATGCTCCTAGGGGAGAGGTTGGTAGGAGTTAACCATCGCGCGCTCCCGACCCTCACACAAAGGATGACAATCAATAAACAAATCATGCTCCGACGTCGTTACATAACGGTTCACCATACGTGCATGCTACGGGAATCACAAACTTTAACACAAGTATTTCTACCAATTCATAGTTACTCACTAGCATGACTCTAATATCACCATCTTTATATCTCAAAACTATATGCAAGGAATCAAACTTCTCATAGTATTCAATGCACTTTATATGAAAGTTTTTATTATATCCCTCTTGGATGCCCATTATATTAGGACTAAATTCATAACCTAAACCAATTACCATGCTGTTTAAAGACTCTCAAAATAATATAAGTGAGGTACGAGAGTTCAATTATTTCTATAAAATAAAACACACCACCGTGCTCTAAGAAGATATAAGCGAAGCACTAGAGCAAAATTGCCTAGCTCAAAAGATATAAGTGAAGCACATAGAGTATTCTAATAAATTCACGATTCATGCGTGTCTCTCTCAAAATATGTGTGCAGCAAGGATGATTGTGGCAAACTAAAAAGCAAAGACTCATATCATACAAGACGCTCCAAGCAAAACACATATCATGTGGTGAATAAAAATATAGTCTCATGTAAATTTACCGATGGATTGAAGACGAAAGAGGGGATGCCTTCCGGGGCATCCCCAAGCTTAGGCTCTTTGGTATCCTTGAATATGGCTTGGGGTGCCTTGGGCATCCCCAAGCTTAGGCTCTTGCCACTCCTTATTCCATAGTCCATCAAATCTTTACCCAAAACTTGAAAACTTCACAACACAAAACTCAACAGAAAACTCGTGAGATCCGTTAGTATAACAAAAATAAATCACCACTTTAGGTACTGTTGTGAACTCATTCTTTATTTATATTGGTGTAATATCTACTGTATTCCAACTTCTCCATGGTTCATACCCCCCGATACAACCCATAGATACATCAAAATAAGCAAACAACACAAAGAAAACATAATCTGTCAAAAACAGAACAGTCTGTAGCAATCTGTAGACTTAGAATAATTATTTAACTCCAAAAATTCTGAAAACTTTGGAAAATATGGGAAATTTGTATATCAATCTTGTGTAAAAATTTCAGACTCATTTGACGCTCTGGTGAATTTATAAAATTCCTGGACTGAGCGCAAAAGTTTCTGTTTTTCAGCAAAATCAAATCAACAATCACCGTAGACCATCCCAAAGGTCTTAATTGGCTCAAACACTAATTAAAACACTAAAACACAATTACTACAGAGGTAATAATGTGTAAATCACTCAAAAACAGAAACAAAAAACAAAAAACATAAAGTAAAATTGGGTTGCCTCCCAACAAGCGCTATTGTTTAACGCCCCTAGCTAGGCATAACACAATAGATCTAGGTATTGTCATCTTTGGTATGCAATCCATAAGTAGCTCTCATAATAGATTCATAAGGTAATTTAATTTTCTTTCTAGGAAAGTGTTCCATGCCTTTCCTTAATGGAAATTGGAATCTAATGTTTCCTTCTTTCATATCAATAATTGCACCAATCGTTCTAAGGAAAGGTCTACCAAGAATAATAGGACATGTAGGATTGCAATCTATATCAAGCACAATGAAATCTACGGGCACATAATTCCTATTTGCAACAATAAGAACATCATTAATTCTTCCCATAGGTTTCTTAATAGTGGAATCCGCTATATGCAAATTTAAAGACCAATCATCAAGTTCATGGAAACCTAGCACATCACATAAAGTTTTCGGAATCGTGGAAACGCTAGCACCCAAATCACACAAAGCATGGCACTCATAATCTTTAATTTTAATCTTAATAGTAGGTTCCCACTCATCATAAAGCTTTCTAGGTATAGAAACTTACAACTCAAGTTTTTCTTCAAAAGATTTCATCATAGCATCAACGATATGTTTAGTAAAAGCTTTATTTTGATTATAAGCATGCGGAGAATTCAACATGGATTGCAACAAGGAAATACAATCAATCAAACAACAACTCTCATAATTAAAGTCCTTGAAATCCAAAAGAGTGGGTTCATTGCTATAAAAGTTTTGACCTCTTCAATCCCACTTTTATCAATTTTAGCATTAAGATCTATAAACTCCGAATCATTGGGACGACTTTTAACTAAAGTTTCCTTATATCCAGTCCCATATTTATAAAGATCTATATTAGAAAACAAAGATTCAATAGGAGTCACATTAATCACTTTAAGATCTTCATCATTATTATCACGAGAACACACTTTTTCAAGCCATTCACACTTAGCACGCATTCTAGCGGTTCTTTCCTTACACTCATCAATAGAAGTTCTCATAGATTTTAAAGACTCATTAATATCACGCTTAGGTGAAGTAGATCTAATTTTGAAAGAATCAATCTCAAGCGAAATTCTATCAACGTTCCTAGCCAAATCATCAATCTTGAGGAATTTTTCTTCAATCATAGCATTGAAAACCTTTTGCGAGCTAATAAATTCTTTAATATTATTCAAGATCAGAGGGCATCTTATTATAATTTCCATAAGGATTGTTTTATGAATTACCATAATTATTAGAGGAATTACTAGGAAACGGCCTAGGGTTGAAATTACCTTTATACACGTTATTACCAAAATTGTTCCTACCAACAAAATTCGCATCCATAGATTCATTATTATTACCAATCAAAGAAGACAAAGGCATATCATTAGGATCAATAGGAGCACCCTTACTAGCAAACAATTTCATTAATTCATCCATCTTTTCACTCAAAGTATTTATTTCTTCAATAGCATGCACTATTTTTACTAGTAGGAGATCTTTCCGTATGCCAATGAGAGTAATTTGCCATAATATTATCTAGGAGTTTAGTAGCTTCTCCTAATGTGATTTCCATAAAAGTACCACCCGCGGCGGAATCTAAAAGATTTCTAGATGCAAAATTCAATCCCGCATAAATTTTTTGTATAATCATCCATAAACTCAAACCATGTGCGGGGCAATTTCTAATCATTAATTTCATCCTCTCCCAAGATTGTGCAACATGCTCAGGATCAAGTTGCTTAAAATTCATTATATCGTTCCAAAGGGAGATGATCTTAGCGGGCGGAAAGTACTTGGAAATAAAAGCATCTTTACACTTATTCCATGAATCAATACTATTTTTAGGTAAAGATGAAAACCAAGTTTTAGCACGATCTCGTAGTGAGAATGGAAATAGCTTCAATTTAACAATATCATTATCCACATCTTTCTTCTTTTGCATATCACACAACTCAACGAAAGTATTTAGATGGGATGCGGCATCTTCACTAGGAAGGCCAGAAAATTGTTCTTTCATAACAAGATTAAGCAAAGCGGCATTAATTTCATAAGATTCTGCACTAGTGGCGGGAGCAATCAGAGTACTAATAAAATCATTATTATTAGTATTGGAGAAGTCACACAACTTAGTATTCTCTTGAGTCATTGGGACCAAGCAAGCAATCAAGCACACAAGCAAACAAAAAGCAAACGAAAAGACGAACGGAAGAAGGGCGAATAAAAAGGCAAATCTTTTTGGTTTTTTCTGAAAATCGTTTTAGAAGTGGGGGAGAATAAAACAAGAGGCAAATGGCAAATAATGTAAATGCAAGAGATGATTTTGTGATGGGTACTTGGTAGGCTTGATGTAGATCTCTCTGGCAACCACGTTAGAAATTCGCAAGTTGACGGGAGAGTTCTTGTCTTCACTTGCTATGTATCCTCCCCGGCAACGGCGCCAGAAATCCTTCTTGCTACTTCTTGAGCTTGCGTTGGTTTTCCCTTGAAGAGGAAAGGGTGGTACAGCAAAGTAGATAAGTATTTCCCTCAGTTGTTGAGAACCAAAGTATCAATCCCGTAGGAGGTACAGGCAAGGCCCCTATCTTTGCACCTACACAAACAATCAAACACTTGCACCCAATGCTATAAAGGGGTTGTCAATCCCTTCACGGTTACTTGCAAGGATGAGATCTGATAGAGATAGATATAAAAGATTGCTAAAAGTAAAACTAAATAAAAAGTAAATAAAATTGCAGCAAGGTATTTTTGGTATTTTTGGTTTATAGATCTGAAAATATAATATGGAAAATAGACCCGGGGGCCATAGGTTTCACTAGAGGCTTCTCTCTTGAAGTAAAATAATACGGTGGGTGAACAAATTACTGTCGAGCAATTGATAGGAAAGCGCATAGTTATGATGATATCCAAGGCAATGATTATGCATATAGGCATCACGTCCGTATCAAGTAGACTGAAACGATTCTGCATCTACTACTTTTACTCCACACATCGACCGACTCCTGCCTTCATCTAGAGTATTAAGTTCATGAAGAACAGAGTAACGCATTAGGTAAGATGACATGATGTAGAGGGATAAACTCAAGCAATATGATGAAAACCCCATCTTTTTATCCTTGATGTCAACAATACAATACGTGCCTCGCTACCCCTACTTTGTCACTGGGTGAGGACACCGCAAGATTGAACCCAAAACTAAGCACTTCTCCCATTGCAAGAATTACCAATCTAGTTGGCCAAACCAAACCAATAACTCAAAGAGACTTGCAAAGATATGAAATCATGCATAAAAGAATTCAGAGAAGATTCAAATAATATTCATAGATAATCTAAACATAAACCCACAATTCATCGGATCTCGACAAACACACCACAAAAGAGTATTACATCGGATAGATCTCCATGAAGATCATGAAGAACATGGTATTGAAGAACATAGAGAGAGAAGAAGCCATCCAGCTACTAGCTATGGACCCAAAGGTCTGAGGTGAACTACTCACGCATCATCGGAGGGGCAATGGAGTTGATGTAGATGCCCTTCGTGATCGAATCCCCCTCTGGCAGATTACCGGAAAAGGCCCCAAGATGGGATCTCACGGGAACAGAGGCTTGCGGCGGCGGAAAAGTATTATCGTGGCTCTCTTTGGTATTGGGGGAATATTTCTGAATTTATAGGCGGAAGATTAGGGTTAGAGGAGCCACGGGGGCCCCACAAGCCAGGGGGCGCCCCCCCAGGGGCGCGCCCAGGTGGCTTGTGGCCCACCCGTGGGTCTTCTGGCCTCTTCTCCAAGTCTCCTAGGTTCCTTCTGGTCCAAGAAAAATCATCGTATATTTTTATTCCGTTTGGACTCCGTTTGATATTCCTTATCTGCAATACTCAAAAACAAGGAAAAAACAGAAACTGGCACTGGGCAGTAGGTTAATAGGTTAGTCCCAAAAATAATATAAAATAGCATATTAATGCATATAAAACATCCAAAACAGATAATATAATAGCATGGAACAATCAAAAATTATAGATACGTTGGAGACGTATCAACGGGACACATGCCACTGTTCGAGGTGTCAGTACGGTCGATCTGAAGTTTACTTCGAGGAAGATCGTGCGCCTGAAGAACGTTCATCATGTGCCATCCATCAATAAAAATCTCGCCAGCGGTTCCCGTTTGTGTCGAGGCAGTTTTAAGTTGGTTTTTGAGTCCAATGAAGTTGTAATATCTAAGTATGGACAATTTGTTGGAAAAGGCTATGAGTGCGGAGGCTTGTTCCGCCTGTCTTTTTCAGATATTTGCACTAAAGTTATTAATAATGTTTGCCACGATAATGAGTCTAATATTTGGCATTCGTGATTTTGTCATATTAACTTTGGTTGCATGACGCGGCTAGCCAATATGAGTTTAATTCCGAAATTCACTACTTTCAAGGGCTCCAAGTGCCAAGTGTGTGTGCAAGCTAAGCAACCTCGTAAGTCCCATAAGACTGCAGAGGCGAGAGACTTGGCGCCACTAGAGCTTATCCATTCTGATCTTTGTGAGATGAATGACGTGTTGACAAAAGGTGGAAAGAAATATTTCATGACATTGATTGATGACTCCCCTATATATTGTTATGTGTATCTTCTGAAATCAAAAGATGAGGCTTTAAACTTCTTCAAAAACTATAAAGCTGAAGCAGAGAACCAACTTGATCGGAAAATTAAACGACTTAGGTCTGATCGTGGTGGAGAGTATTTTTCCAATGAATTTGATTCATTTTTTGTGGAACATGGTATAATCCATGAGAGGACGCCTCCTACTCACCTCAGTCAAATGGGGTGGCCGAAAGAAAGAACCGAACTCTAACTGATTTGGTTAATGCCATGTTAGACACATCGGGTGTGTCCAAGGCATGGTGGGGGAGGCGCTAATGGCTGCATGTCATGTCCTAAACTGAGTTCCCACAAAGCATAAAACCATTACTCCATTTGAGGAATGGGAAAGGAAAAGACTGAAACTCTCTTATCTACGTACTTGGGGTTGTCTGGCGAAAGTCAATATACCAATTCCCCAGAAGCGCAAGCTTGGACCAGAAACCGTGGACTGTGTTCTCCCGGGCTATGCTTTTCATAGCATTGGCTATAGTTTTTTGATAATAAAATCTGAGGTACCCGACATGCATGTTGGTACGATTATGGAGTCGAATGATGCGACTTTCTTTGAGGACATATTTCCTATGAAGGATATGACTAACTCATCAAATCAGGAGATACCTACTCTATCTACTCAGGAATTTTCTGTAATTCCTGAACCCACCATTGCGATGGAACACGTTGAGAATCCTGAGGAGGATGACAATGAAACTCCTGTAAGGAGTAAGAGATGAAGGACTGCAAAGTTTTTTGGTGATGATTTCATTGTGTACCTCGTGGATGACACATCCATGACTCTTCCAGAAGCCTATGCATCTTCTGATGCTGACTACTGGAAGGAAGCTGTCCGTAGCGAGATGGACTCCATCTTAGCTAATGGAACCTGGGAAGTCACTGATCATTCGTCCTTATGGGTGCAAACCCGTGGGGTGTAAGTGGGTGTTCAAGAAAAAGCTTAGACCTGATGGTACAATTGAAAAGTACAAGGCACGACTTGTGGCCAAGGGTTATACCCAGAAAGAAGGTGAATACTTCTTTGATACTTACTCACCTGTGGCTAGACTGACCACTATTCGGGTGCTACTATCATTGGCTGCCTCACACGGTCTTTTCGTTCATCAAATGGACGTTAAGACGGCTTTCCTCAATGGAGAGTTGGACGTTAAGACGGCTTTCCTCACACGGTCTTTTTTTTCCGCAAAAAAAGTTTAGTCTATACTGTTGTTGTCACGATTTATTTACTGTTTATTAGGATTAAATCTTGTAGTTATTTGGTCATATATTCAACAACCACTACCTATACTTTTTTACTACTACCTTGGCCCCGCAGCTGTAGCTGCATGTCTAACCTAGAGAGGGGTGAGCTATGGTCGCAATCCACATCTCGTGCGCAACGTGGTAGGAACAAGTGCGTGCGGTGAGTGGCGGCCCTGTGCCGCAATCGGGCTGAGGGCGTCATGTGCAGCACTGGATGACGGTGGAACAACACCGCGGATGCGTAGCAAATTAATGGGCATCAAGTTTTCATGCGTGATATGTTAGACACATCCAAGAATGAATTTGCTGACTTTGCCATTGATGGCAATAACTAATCTACCTTGGCCGTCATGCCAAGATTAACTTTGCGGCTCAAAATCTCAGTTCACATGCTCGGGGGCTCCGGCTATAGCTGATATAGCATAATATGTTGCATTGCACTTCATTTAACATCACCTACACCCTGATCTATTTGGATTAATAGATGGTGATGAACTGGTGATGATACTTGAGGCCCATAGGGAATGGGCATGTTGGTCCCATTCCATGATTTTGAGTCTTTGGAAATATACAACTCCGATGTGCTTCAAATCAACTCAAAGTTTGATATTTTGCATTTGCACAATTTTAGATGCCAGTCTCATCGAGGAAATGCTCTCAACTTTCAATACTTCTACAAGGATTTTGGCTAAACAATATCATCAACGGTATAGAAAATGGAGATGTGATGAGAAGCAGAAAAATAATGGAGCTCACAAGGGCAAAAATCATTTCAAGAAAAATGATAATGCTATCAACTCTGGTGGTTGCTATAAGTGTGTTGTATAACTAAATGCAAGGACATGTGATATTTCCAAGGATTTGGTCGATCTGCATGCAATCAATTGCGGAGGGAAAGAGACTCATGGAAACCAGTGTGAAGTTTACCTCACCGGACTTGATGATGATCTCCCGATGGTTGAAATTTCCTAGAAGTTTCTCAGAACATGGGAAACCAGGAGCATGCTCAATAAAAGGGAGCCACCTCTTAGTGTCCATGACATGGTAGTGGGATGTTTCTACTGACATACAATGTGTGTATTTATATATGAGTTTATGTGTATATTCTCTATAAAAAATTATGAAAATAATCCAACTGATAAGGAAATGTTTTAAGTAGAAACTGGGTCTACTAACACAATATTAAGGGAAACAAAATTATTCTCATACTCTTGAGAAGATTTACGGAAGTATCAATGCCAATTGTTGGTCGTGATGCGGTAATTGTTGGTTCTAGTCAAGCAATAGTTGCACTCCCTGTGGGTACTACATGGTAATCTTGAATGCATTTAGTGCCAATGACATGGTAGTGGTATCTTTCTACTGACATACAATGTGTGTATTTATATATGAGTTTATATATATCATTCTCTATAAAAAATTACGAAAATAATCCAACTGATAAGGAAATGTGTTAAGTAGAAACTGGGTCTACTGACACAATATTAAGGGCGACAAAATTATTTTTCATACTCTTCAGAAGATTTACGGAAGTATCAATGACAATTATTGTTCGTGATGCGGTAATTTTTGGTTCTAGTTAAGACACAGTTGCACTCCCTATGGGTAGTACATGGTAATCTTGAATGCATTGGTGTATCTAGATTATACTAGTGCGTCGCTGAGTTGTAAGGATATTTGTAATGGTTTCTATGTTGAAATCCATAAAGTGATTAAGTTTGAAAACCTACTCATGACTCGGCAAAAGGGATTTGAATGAAATCCTAGAGTAAATGTCTTCTTTATCTTCTAGATTGTATTATACATACATTAAATATGATATGCATTTGACGCACAAAATAATTTTAGAATCTAGATAAGTTCAAGATATGGCATGGTTGCTGGGTCTCCCAGGTATTGGGATGATGAGAAAATTATTACCTTCCACCAGACATAGTCTAACGGTGGGAATTATATAAATTCATTGGATTGTATATGTACTACATGTGCAAAAAGAGAAATTGATCATGAGACCCTCTTATCTCAAGATAAACGATGTGCCACTAGATTTCCTCTTCTACATACATACATATATATATATATATACATATATATATGTATGTATATATATGTATATATATACATATATATATATATATATATATATATATATATATATATATATATATATATATATATATATATATATATATATAGAGTAGCACTATTCTGATCCCAGGATCAGAATAGTTATTCGGATCACGGTCGGCCCTATATAGGGCCCGAAGACACGTTCCCGAACTCCCGAAACCCACGAAGAAGAAAAAAAATCCCACTCCACGCCCCCTCGTCCACCACCTCGCCCGATCCCCAACCTCCCGATCTCCCCAGTCCCAGCGACGCCCAACTCCCCCTAACCCCGCCTCCACCCGGCGTCGCCGCCCGCGCCTCCTTCTGGCGAGTCGCCGCCCCCGCCCCCTCCCACTCCCACCCCGCCGGCAAGCCAGGCGCCGCCATGCCCGCCCTTCCCTTTGACCGACCTCCTCCTTCCTCCCCGTCGACGCCGTGGGAGCACCCATTCCGCCGCCCCGGCCCCATCCCGCCGCC
Organism: Elymus sibiricus; assembly: GCA_039707655.1. Taxonomy (NCBI): domain Eukaryota; kingdom Viridiplantae; phylum Streptophyta; class Magnoliopsida; order Poales; family Poaceae; genus Elymus; species Elymus sibiricus. The sequence continues at coordinate 38,098,023 of CM077665.1, read as the reverse complement.
CCGGCCCCAGCCGGTGACTCCGCCACCGCCACGCAGCCACAGCCACGCCCCTGCCGGCGGCGCCGCCGCAGCCCCACCCCCGCCGGCGACGCCACCGCAGCCCCGACCCCAACCGATGACGCGCCACACCACCTGCCGGAGCACCTCGGGGTCACCGGATCCGGCAAGGATCCTTCACCACCCTCCACTCTCCGGCGACCACCAGCCCGCGTGCGGATGGGGTGCTATCCTACAGATCGAGGAGGCGTCGAACTTCAGATGGAGGAGGCCACAACCTGCAGCTGGCCGCGCGCCATGGTCGCGCGTCGCCGGCATCCTCTGTCACTCTTGGCACCTCCTGAGCGTTGGAGTGAAGGTCGACTCCTATGCACTCTGCAGTTCAATTTCTACTGATCCTGTAGCTCCTAAATCCGTCGCGCACTTATATCCAAAGGTTCTTGCGTGTGTGTTTTGTCCCGCAGAGCATTTTCTTCAGGGCAGTGGAGAGCACCCTCACCCTGATCCGATCTGCAGCAGCGCCCCGAGTCCTCCCAAAGCAGCCCTGAGCCGTTCAAGTATGCAGCCCCGGGCCGTTTAACGACGGAGCTGCCGGCTTGCAAAATTCTTTTGGAAAAAATTTCACTCTATTTTTTGAATTATGCGTGAGAACTTTATGCTCATTCAGATGTGTTCATTTGTATTTGTGTAAAAAATGCATGTAGCACACGAAGTGTATGTGTATTGTTGTATGTAATTTCCTTGAAATTCAATAGCATGCGAAGTTCGTGTTTCAGAAATTCATAAGTTCACGTGTACCACATACTGAAGAAAAAGATGGAGAAGTTCGATGATTATAGAAAACTCAGATTTTCCTCGTTATTAAAGAATGGAAACAAGAAGTTCAAAAATAAAATAACATGAAGTTCAACTTTTTAAAAATAGAGCACTTCAAAATTTCATAAAAAAGATTAAGAAATAAAACCAGGAAGTCCATATTAAAAAGATGGAGAAGTTCGATGATTATAGAAAACTCAGATTTTCCTCGTTATTAAAGAATGGAAACAAGAAGTTCAAAAATAAAATAACAAGAAGTTCAACTTTTTAAAAACAGAGCGCTTCAAAATTTCATAAAAAAGATTAAGAAATAAAACCAGGAAGTCCATATTAAAAAGATGGAGAAGTTCGATGATTATAGAAAACTCAGATTTTCCTCGTTATTAAAGAATGGAAACAAGAAGTTCAAAAATAAAATAACAAGAAGTTCAACTTTTTAAAAACAGAGCGCTTCAAAATTTCATAAAAAAGATTAAGAAATAAAACCAGGAAGTCCATATTAAAAAGATGGAGAAGTTCGATGATTATAGAAAACTCAGATTTTGTAACCGAGAGAAGTTCAGATTGATAACTGCCAGAAGTTCACGTACTACACGGTGTGCATTTTGTATTAAAAAAAGAATAAAAAAGCAAAGACTAAAAGTTTTGTTGTTATAAGTTCAAGTCCTCGGTCGGAGAAAGTTAAAAAAATTATTGTGAGAGGGGTTTGTACAAAAGGAATATCATTTGTGTAACACTAACGAATGGATGAGAAAATTACAAACGAAAATACGTCACAAAAGTTCAACGTGAAAACAGCAAGAAGTTCAACTACTGCACTGAATGAATTTCAGATGAAAAACTTTTAAAACCGTCGCGAGTATGAAAAAATGATCAACACGGGAAAGTTGCGTGTTTACAACAGCTTTCCATCGGTATATCACTTGCTCAATTCCGGTGAGTGGATGGAGAGCTACGAGCAAAAAAAGCACATGAAAAGCAGAGTGAAGTTCAAGTAGACATGCCGAGAAGTTCAAGTTCTTCACGCGGTGCATTTTCGAAGAATCTGTTTCGCGATAAAGGCAGAACGAATGATCTCGCCGTTTTCGAAATTACTTGAAAACGGCTAGGAATCAGAGAAAACCATCAACATGAAAAAGTTTCACATTTTCCGTAGCTTTTCAACGGTGTATTATTTGCCCCATTCCGATAAAGTTTGTAGAAATTTCGGCGAAAATACGTTTTTAGCCAATTTCAAAATTGACTTAAAACCGTAAAGAATTGGGAGTAACAATATATACCAAAAAGTTTCGCATTTGTTCAAGCTTTCCAGCGCCGTATCATTTGCTGCATTCGGACGTACGGTTAAAACATTAACTCGAAAATACGAACTCAGTGGAACTTGTACCGTTTTCTAAATTACTCTTAAACCGTTCAAAATTAGGAACAACTTTCAACATGAAAAAGTAGCGCATTTTTATAAGCTTTCCAATGCCATATCATTTGCCTCAATTGTATTAGCCGTTTAGAAATGGCATCGAAAATACGAACTCGGCTGTTCGGTTTGCGAAATTTTACGATTTTCCAAATTACTCTTTAACCAGAGGGAATTAGAGAAAACTATCAACATATAGAAGGAGCGGTTTTGCAGCAGCTTTCCAATGCTATATTATTTGCCTCATTCCGATTAACGGTTTAGAAATGCGATCGAAAATATGATTCACATTTTTTGTATGAAGAAAAAACGGTTTTCAAAACTGCTCTTAAACCGCTTACATTTTGCCAAAAATTTAACTTGGGTCATGATACTCGTGTCCATAGCTTTCCAACGGTATATCGCAAGCCCCATTTGGGCAATGTTTGCGGAAGTTCAACCTAGCACTGGGGGAAGTTCAGGTCGAACAACTCAGGCAGTAAAATTGCAACAGACGCATGTTCATCACGACCCGAGAGCAAAATCCGCCAATGAGCAGGCATTTAGTTGCTAAAAACCGTTTGTAGATTACACTTACATCACATAGAACACGACTGACCATAATAATTCGCGCGGGGAGACACGGTTGCGAAGATAGCCCGAAGGTCGGGTTCGTACAGAGAGAAATTCAGGTTGTGTAACTCAGGAAGTTCAGGTTGTGATCAGAATATTATTCTGATCCCGTGATCAGAATAGTGTTTATATATATATATATATATATATATATATATATATATATATATATATATATATATATATATATAATATCACCCATAAGAGTCTTATTCTAACATTAATTGAGCTTATTCTGACATCACCTCCGACCCGGACCGTAGCTACAGACTAACCACGCTAGAGACTGGACTGAACTGTGCGAAATAAAAAAAACACCTTCACCTTCCCCACCTCTCGCTCAGCTGCTCCTGCCCCACGACCTCATCTTCAGCCCCGTGCGCGCGCCACCTCTCTCCCCCATCGACGCCCCTTCTCCACCTCCTTGTGCCGCAGGTGCCCCACCTCCCCCTTCATCCAGCTCCATCAGAGCCTAGCCCCACCCCGCCTCCTTTCTCTAGCAAGGCCGATGCGCCTCCACCCCCTCCAAACGCTGGCGCGCCCCACGGCCATGGCGGGATTCGGCTGCCTGTGCACCCCGGTGAGGCCTCCGCCACCGGATCTGACCGGCTCGCCACCCCACCCGAGCTAACCCATGACCACCCACCTCCCCGGAGCACCCCCTCCCCCCGCGCGGGACGCCCAGCCACCTGATCCTGCGGGATCCTCTTCCCACGGCCGCCCAGCCACCTACCCCTTCCCTCCGGCGAGCTCTGCTGCTTCCCATCTCCTCCGACGGCTGCACGTGCGTGGGCACTCTGTTCCAGGACGGCGACCAACAGCCGCGCTGCCAGGCGAGGGCGACCAGTGGCAGGAGCGCCGGCTCTCGTGCCTTCCACTCCAATCCGATGAGCTGACCTGAAGACGGTGGGGGCTCCCGATGCAGTTCGATTTTGTTTTTGGTGTAGCATGGACTCGCGGGCATGTAGTTTGGCGTGGCTGACTGCTGCAACACTTTTTGCTTCGCTGGCATACAGATTCCAGGCGATCTGCAGATCGGGGAGGAGAGAGCTGCGAGGGTCGCTCCAGGGAACTGCTTCGGTTGCAGGGGAGCGGTGAGCAACTTCAGTACACATCGCTGTTGTTGCAGTCCATCCCATGGGCACCTGCAGTACGCATCGCCCCTCACCGGCATTAAGCTCCGGCTCCCCCTGGATCTAGCTGCTAGTGGCAAGATTTTTTTTAGATGCTGTGCGGTAAATCCGGCAATTTACGGTTCATGGTGTCATTTGTGCAGTGCAAATGGGCGTGGCGGGCATCATATATGGTCTAGGCAGAAGGTTCTCTAGCTGCGTGATGAAGTTTGCTGGAGGAAAATAGAGCATTGATGCAGTACGACAGGGAGACCGTTGTAGTTAAAAACAATTTGGCGTTCAGTTTCGTATGTGATGTTCGCTATTTGTGGTAGTTTAGTTTATCTTATCTATTATTATTTATAAATGCTGTTTGGAAAGACAACGGGGACGTGTTTTTCTAATTGTTGACATAATCAGTGTTGTTCATGTGCATTTTTTGTATTTTCTACTGCTGTTTTCTAGAAAAAATGTTAAATACATAATGCACTTCATTGAAGAAAACTGCCCGTGGTTTGCTATGTGAAGGAAAAACAAAATGAGGCAGTCCATTTGGTCATGCGGTGACAAAAAAAACACATACAGAAATAATGGACCGGTCCATATTAACAAGAAAATCATTTGTGGCGTGGTTAGAAAAGGAAAATAAAGTCATGCAATTCGCTTTGATTTGTGGCGCGGTTCACTCCCTTCGATGTGAATCAAAAGTTCCTTCTCATGCGGTTCACTTTAGGTACTCCCGTGGTTCACTTTAAATAATGTTGAGGTTCACTTAGTCCCAAAATGTGAAGTGCGGAAAATTGTTACGAAAACGATAGCAAAAAAATTATACGGTTCACTTTTCAATGGTGTTGCGGTTCACTCCGTCCGATGTGAAGTGCACTAAACTTCCTCATCTTGAAAAATTTAAGTCTTACGAAAAGAAATCATGCAGTGCACTTGCCCTTTGGATGCAGTGCGGTCTTCAGTCCGGAGCAGTGCATTCTTATGTCTGACGCGGTTCACGCGTCGATTTAGGTGTCGCGAAAAACAGTGTCCGCATTTCGGTAATTTTAAAACTACTCCTAAACCTTAAGGAATTAGAGAGAGTGTTCTACATGAAAAAGTAGCTCTTCGTCGATATCTTTCCAACGCCGTATCATTTGCATCATTCCGGCGAGCAGTTTGGAATTTTTTTCGAATATACGCTCCCTGCCACTCGTAGGCAGCGGCACCGTTTTCAAAATTCCTTTAAAACCGCGAGGAATCTCAACAAATGACCAACATATGAAAGTTGCGCCTATTACACAGCTTTCCAACAGCGTATCACAGGCCTCGTTCCGATAAACGGTTAGAAAACTACAGCGAAAACCGTACCAAAAAATTCGTAAAATTTGAAAAATAGAATTCCGTTTTTACTAAATTTGAAATTACTCTCAAACCGTAAGGAATTAGAGAGAGTGATCTACATGAAAAGGTTGCGCCTCGACGATATATTTCCAATGCCGTATCGTTTGATTCATTCCAACGAGCGGTTCAGAAACAATCGTGAAAATACGCTCGCTACCACTCATCGGGTGCCCACCATTTTCGAAACTGCTCTTAAACTGTGGGAAATCGCAAAAAGTGGTCAACATGGAAAAGTTGCAGATTTTCCGTAGGTATCCAACGGTATATTATATGTCTCGTTCCGACAAACGGTTTAGAAACTAGAGCGAAAATGGTGCCGAAAAAACGCATGCAGTTTTTTCTGCTAGCATTGCAGTGTTCATTTGATAGGGATGCAGTGCACCCGCGTTAATCCTGCAGTTCGAAAGTGTTGTCAGAATAGTTATTCTCACATCGATGTCAGAATAGACGGTCTATGCCCATAAGACTTTTAATAACAGTATTTTAATAACACCCCTTAAGACCTTATTCTCATAACACTTTTCTTATTCTGCTAACACCCTGAAAAGAACCGGACACAACAAAAACAAGAGAACACCCCACCCCACCCGTGCAGCCCACTACCCATCTTCCCCACCCCCACACCAAAACCCTCCTCCCACTTCCTCCCGCTGCCAGCGCGCCCCCAATCCGGGGCCACCTCCTGCCTCCGGCGCCGCCCCCCTGGCCATGCCGGAGCCCCGGCCCGCTCCGCCACCTCCTTCCTCCGGCGCCGCCCCCCGGCCATGCCGGAGCCCCGACCCGCTCCGCCACCTCCTTCCTCCGGCGCCGCCCCGTAGGCATGCTGGAGCCCAGCACTTCCTCTCCCGATCCCTGTTGCAACGCAAGCCCCAAATCCTCCCGATCCAGCGCCCGTAAAGCACGGCCGGCGACCCTCCAACGAGCCAAGCCTCCACGCCCTACCGCCACTGTCATCCTTGCGCCCACCCTGGCGAGCCCGCGCTGCTCGACGGGTCCTCATGTGGCCTTCTTGTCGGCGCTGCCCCAGCTTCCTCCCCGGTCCTGCTGCCTCCTCCTTCCACGGCCCACCACCCCTCACGCATGACTCCACCCGATCTGGATCGGGATCAGGTCACCGCCGTCCCACCTTCTCCACCCCACTCCAGTGCTCCTTCCCTCGTCCCTCCTCTACCCGATGAGCTCGTCTGCCATGGCCGCCAAGAAACGGCACGGCTGGCCCCCAGCTCACACCCCCAGCGATGAGCTCGCCCCTGCCCCTACCCGGCGAGCTCCTTCCACGAACGGCTCCTCCGTGGAGACAATATAAGAACGAGGTGACACCACCACATCAGCCACTCGTCCATGGCTGCTGATGACCCACAAGTATAGGGGATCAATCATAGTCCTTTCAATAAGTAAGAGTGTCGAACCCAACGAGGAGCAGAAGGTAATTTCTGCAAGCACTGAAATTGTAGGTAACAGATAGTTTGATAGCAAGATAATTGGTAACGAGCAAGTAACGGTAACGGTAAACAAGGTGCAGCAAGATAGCCCAATCCTTTTGAGGCAAAGGACAGGCCAGAACAATCACTGGTAATAGGCAAAGTGTTCTTGAGGGTACACGGGAATTTCGTCTAGTCACTTTTATCATGTTGGTTTGATTCGTGTTCGCTACTTTGATAATTTGATATGTGGGTGGACCGGTGCTAAGGTGCTTCTCTTACTTGAACGAACAACCTACTTATGATTAACCCCCTCGCAAGCATCCGCAACTACGAGAAAAGTATTAAGACAAAGTCTAACCATAGCATTAAACATGTGGATCCAAATCAGCCCCTTACGAAGTAGCGCATAAACTAGGGTTTAAGCTTCTGTCACTCTAGCAACCCATCATCTAATAACTACTCCACAATGCATTCCCTTAGGCCCATGAATGGTGAAGTGTCATGTATTCGACGTTCACATGATACCACTAAGGGAATCACAACATACATATCATCAAAATATCGAACACATAACAAATTCACATGATTACTCGCAACATGACTTCTCCCGTGACCTCAAGAACAAATGTCACTACTCACAAATAATAATCATGCTCAAGATCAGAGGAGTATTGAATAGAATAATGGATCTGAACATATAATCTTCCACCAAATAAACCATATAGCAATCAACTATACAAGGTAATCAACACTACTAGTCACCCACAGGTACCAATCTGAGGTTCCGATACAAAGATTGAACACAAGAGATGAACTAGGGTTTGAGAGGAGATGGTGCTGTTGAAGATGTTGATGAAGATTGGACCCCCAAAGATGAGAGCAGTGTTGGTGATGACGATAGCTTCAATTTCCCCCTCTGGGAGGGAAATTCCCCTGGCGGAATCGCTCCGCCGGAGGGCAAAAGTGCTCCTGCCCAAGTTCCGCCTCGAGGCGGTGGCGCTTCATCCTGAAAGTCCTCCTCTTATTTTTTCTAGGTTTTTTGGGAATTTATACCAGAAGATGGGCACCGGAGGTGGGCCAGGCTGAGCACAACCCATCAGGGCGCGCCTAGGGGGGCCTGGCGCGCCCTGGTGGGTTGTGCCCACCCAGGGGCCTCCTTGGGTAGTTTTCAGCTCCAGTATTTTTTATTAAATGTAAAAATAATCTCCGTAAAATTTCAGCTTCATTGGAGTTGTGCAGAATAGGTATCTCTGACGTGCTTTTCTTGGGTCCAGAATTCCAGCTGCCGGTATTCTCCCTCTTTGTGTAAACCTTGCATATTATGAGAGAAAAGGCATTAGAATCACTCCCCAAAGCATTATTATTCAACAAAACAAAGTAAATAACAGTAGGAAAGCATGCTACAAAATGGACGTATCAACTCCCCCGAGCTTAGACCTCGCTTGTCCTCAAGCGAAAGCCGATATTGAAAAGCATGTCCACATGGTTTGAGAGAGAGGTGTCGATAAAAACAAAATACGGACATATAAGCATCATGCTTATTAACATAACAACAACAAATTCTAACATAAGAACTTATTTCAATACATCTTTATCATAAAGCTTCTCATGAGCAAGTAACAATTCATCACAACATAGAAGTATGAAGCATAAACCTTATTGGAAACCAACAAACTATGTTCTCAGTCAACTTTGCAACCACAATTCATCATATTTTCAGGAAGGGTCTCATGTCAGAGCCTTTTGGCAAGTCCATATACTCAACCATCATTTAGTATTCAATGATTGCTAACGCTCACGGCATACACATGAACAAAAAGTTTCAACCGGACACGTAGGAAGATAGGGGCTTATAGTTTTGCCTGCCAACTTACTCACCTCAAGGGCGATGTCAAGAATAATAACTCATGCCCACCCATATCCAACTGGGTATATGTGCCTAGATCTTTCCTCACCACATGATGCTTGCAAAAGAAAAAGTAAAATGGAATAGGGAAGAATACTTTCACTCTTGCATAAAAATAAGTGCATAAAAGTAAAAGATAGGCCCTTCGCAGAGGGAAGCAGAGGTTGTCATGCGCTTATTGGTTTGTATGCCCAATCCCTTAATGTAAAAGAACGTCACGCTATATTGCCCCCTATGACAGCAACCTTTATTATGCAGTCCGTCATTTTTATTACTTTGCCATCATAAGTTCGTATAAAGCTCAATTTTCTCTTACACTAATTGATCAAAACACTTTTAGAAGCAATTTTTATTGCCTTATTGCACCGATGACAACTTACTTGAAGGATCTTTCTCGATCCATAGGTAGGTATGGTGGACATTCAAGGAAAGAGTTTAGGTTTGTGTTTTTGGATGCACAAGTAGTATCTCTACGTAGTGCGGAATTTTTGGCTAGCAAAGATATTGGGCAAGCACCACATGTTAAAGGATCTATGACAATATAACTTCTATGTGGATATGAAAAAACATAAGTCATTACGTTGTCTTCCTTGTCCACCGTCAACAATTTTGACATATAATATTTGATTGGGGCTCACAATCATAAAAGATGTCCAAGATAGTGTATTTGCATGTGAATCTTCTCTTCCTTTATTAATTCTTTCATGAATTGCCTCATTGACCAATGCTGTGTTTGTCAATCTCCAATAAATTTTACTACTTATACTTTTCATTATGTGATGTCATTACTCACCATAGGATTAGCCTATGATTATTTTAATTTGTTTTTCTTTCCTTTATTTTGATTACATCAAGAAGGTAAAGAGGCAAAAACTCAAACTAAACTTTATTATATAACTCTCACACGATTACATAGATAGATAGATCACGGAACTAACACACAAAAATAGATCATGCTAAACTTTTATTCAACTAAAGCAAAGGGAAACTAAAGATAGAACTAAAATAGGCAAGGGTGAATAAAAGTGGTGGTGATACGATACCGGGGCACCTCCCCCATGCTTGGCTCAAGCCAAGGGGAGTGCCCATACCCATGTGCTTAAGTCTCCTTTGGTGGTGATGATGAAGGAGGTGGAGGTGTTGATGTAGGTGGTGGTGATGTAGAAGCCTTCTTCTTCAATTTATATTTAAGCATAAAGTTTTCCTCCCTTAGATTATCATTCTCCAACTCGAGCTTTAATATCCTTTTGCATAAGGCCTCCTTGCTCTCCTGTAGAAAACGAGATGGGATAAATTGGACCTTAGGTTTGTATCTTCTCGGGAGGCTTGACTTCTTAAACTCCACATGCATGTCTCCGGGTTGAGGCAATAGATCCTCCTCCTCCTCAGAGCTGTCATCTTGTGTTTCTTGCATGGTGGCATCTTCTTCCTCCGAGGTCCATAGATATGGATAGATTTCCCTAAAGATCTTTGGGTCTGAAACATAGGGATCAACACGGCTTTCCTCATCTGAATCTTGAGACTACATATTTTCAGATCTGTTAGGAAAACAGCAAGAAACAAGAACAGAGGATTTTTCTGCGATGCGGTCGTCAAAACAGTTGGGGGTATATATAGAGAATTTTTATTCTTGGGAAACAAGTATTTGGATGGAAAACGGAGTCGGGAAGGCATCCGAGGTGGGCACAACCCACCAGGGCGCGCCCAGGGGTGCCTAGCGCGGCGCGCCCAGGGGTGCCTGGCGCGCCCTGGTGTATTGTGCTCACCTCAATCACATTTCGGTTTATTTTTTTATTTCCAAAATTCTAAAATATTCCAAAACTGGCAAAAAATATTTTTGCGGATTTTTCGGAGTCTGTTTACTTACCGTATCACGTACCTCCTATTTTTAAGTATTCTGGAGTGTTCCGGAAGGTTTCTTTTATGTGTCATGGTTTGGATAACATGCTTTCAACGTTAATAGGCATACCTGAGATATAATGCTTAATTCTTTGTCCATTGGTCACCTTCGGGTTAGTACCTTCGGCGTTATTAATCTTGATAGCTCCAGAACGATAAACCTCTTCAATAACATATGGTCCTTCCCATTTTGAGAGAAGTTTTCCTGCAAAAAATCTTAAACGAGAATTGAACAAAAGAACATAATCTCCTATTTTGAATTCCCGCTTTTGGATTCTTTTGTCATGCCATCTTCTTACTTTTTCTTTGAATAGCTTGGCATTCTCATACGCTTGGGTTCTCCATTCATCTAGTGAGCTAATATCAAATAGCCTCTTCTCACCGGCAAGTTTGAAATCATAGTTGAGTTCTTTAATAGCCCAAAATGCTTTGTGTTCTAGTTCTAGAGGCAAATGACCAGCTTTCCCATACACCATTTTATATATGGAGACATACCCATAGGATTTTTATAAGCTGTTCTATAGGCCCAAAGTGCATCATCTAATTTCTTAGACCAATTCTTACGAGACCTATTGACAGTTTTTTGTAATATCAATTTTATTTATCTATTGCTAAGTTCAACTTGACCACTAGGTTGAGGATTATAGGGTGATGCAATTATATGGTTAACATCATATTTAGCAAGCATCTTACGGAAGGCACCATGAATAAAGTGTGAACCACCATCAGTCATTAAATATCTAGGGACTCCAAACCTCGGGAAGATAACCTCTTTAAGCATTTTAATGGGGGTGTGGTGATCGGCACTACTAGTTGGAATAGATTCTACCCACTTAGTGACATAATCAACCGCAACCAAAATATGAGTGTACCCATTAGAGGAAGGAAAAGGGCCCATATAATCAAAACCCCAAATGTCAAATGGTTCGACAATAATAGAATAATTCATAGGCATTTCTTGACGCTTACCGATATTACCAATTCTTTGGCATTCATCACAAGACAAGACAAACTTACATGCATCCCTGAAGAGAGTAGGCCAATAAAAACCAGATTGCAATACCTTGTGAGCAGTTCTATCTCCCGCATGATGTCCTCCATAAGCTTCGGAATGACATTTCTGTAGGATTTGTTCCTGTTCATGCTCAGGTACACAACGTTTAATAATACCATCTACTCCTTGTTTATAAAGATGTGGGTCATCCCAAAAGTAATGTCTCAAGTCATAGAATTTTTTTCTTTTCTGTTGGTATGTAAAGCTAGGTGGTATATATTTAGTGACAATATAATTAGCATAGTCAGCATACCAAGGTGTGTTGTGTGAGACACTTATTGCAGCTAGCTGTTTGTCAGGGAAACTATCATCAATAGGTAGTGGGTCGTCAAGAATATTTTCTAACCTAGACAAGTTATCAGCTACGGGGTTCTCAGCTCCCTTCCTATCAATTATGTGTAAGTCAAATTTTTGAAGCAAGAGAACCCACCTAATGAGTCTAGGTTTAGCATCTTCCTTTTCCATAAGGTATTTTATAGCAGCATGATCGGTGTGAACAATAGCCTTGGAGTCAACAATATAGGATCTAAATTTATCACAAGCAAACACAACTGCTAAAAATTCTTTTACAGTTGTGGCATAGTTTCGTTGGGCACTGTCTAGAGTTTTACTGGCATAATGGATAACATTCAATTTTTTATCAACTCTTTGTCATAGGACAGCACCAACATCATAATCACTAGCATCACACATAATTTCAAAAGGCAAGTTCCAATCATGTTCTTGAACGATAGGTGCAGAGGTTAAGGCTTTCTTGAGTGTTTTAAAGGCTTCCACGCAATCATCATCAAAGACAAAAGGAATATCCTTTTGCAAAAGATTAGTAAGAGGCCTAGAAATTTTAGAGAAGTCTTTAATGAACCTCCTATAAAAACCAGCATGACCAAGGAAACTTCGAATACCTTTAATATCTTTAGGACATGGCATTTTCTCAATTGCATCAACTTTAGCTTTATCCACCTCAATACCTCGTTCAGATATTTTATGACCTAAGACAATGCCTTCATTAACCATAAAGTGGCACTTCTCCCAATTCAAGACAAGATTAGTTTGTTCACATCTCTGCAAAACTCGATCAAGGTTGCTTAAGCAGTCATCAAAAGAAGTTCCGTAAACGGAAAAATCATCCATGAAAACCTCAACAATCATTTCACAAAAGTCAGAGAATATAGCAGTCATACATCTTTGAAAGGTAGCAGGTGCATTACATAAACCAAAAGGCATACGTCTATAAGCATATGTTCCAAAAGGGCAAGTAAAGGTAGTTTTCCCTTGATCAGATTGTGACACAGGTATTTGAGAGAAACCAGAATATCCATCTAGGAAACAAAAGTGTGTGTGCTTGGATAGTCTCTAGCATTTTATCAATGAACGGTAGAGGGTAATGATCTTTCCTAGTAGCTTTATTTAATTTTCTAAAATCAATTACCATTCTATAGCCAGTGACAATTCTTTGTGGAATAAGTTCATTCTTATCGTTGGGAACAACGGTGATACCTCCTTTCTTAGGGACACAATGAACGGGGCTTACCCGTCTACTATCAGCTATGGGATAGATTATACCTGCTTGCAGAAGCTTTAATATTTCAGTTCTTACCACTTCTTTCATCTTTGGATTCAATCACCGTTGGTGATCAACGACGGGTTTAGCATCAGGTTCCATATTTATCTTGTGCTGACATAGAGTGGGACTAATGCCCTTAAGATCATCAAGAGTATATCCAATAGCAGCTCGGTGCTTCCTTAGAACTTTCAATAATCTTTCTTCTTCATGTTCTGAAAGGTTAGCACTAATAATAACATGATATATCTTTTTCTCATCAAGATAAGCATACTTCAAAGTGTCAGGCAATTGTTTCAATTCAAACACAGGATCACCTTTAGGTGAAGGAGGGCCTCCAAGAGTTTCAATAGGCAAATTGTGCGTCAAGAGAGGTTGTTGTTCGAAGAAAATTTGATCTATTTCATTTCTTTCACGCAAGTGCATATCATTTTCATGGTCAAGCAAATATTGTTCTAACGGATCAGTAGGAGGCATAGCAATAGAAGCAAGACCAATTATTTCATCCTTACTAGGTAACGCTTTATCACGAGGTTGTGTACTAAACTTATAAAAATTAAACTCATGAGACACATTACCAAAGCTGACACCGACGGTTTGTTTTTCACAATCTATCTTAGCATTGACGGTGCTCTAGAAAGGTCTAACAAAGATAATGGGACAAAAGTCATCTTGTGGGGAACCAAGGACTAGAAAATCAGTAGGGTATTTTACTTTCCCACACAAGACTTCAACATCTCTAACAATCCCAAGTGGTGTGATAGTGTCTCTATTAGCAAGTTTAATAGTAACATCAATACCTTCCATTTCAGTAGGTGCTATTTCATCCATAATTTCTGGGTATAAGGTAAATGGGATAGCACTCACACTAGCACCTAAATCACATAAACCATGGTAGCAACGATCTCCTATTTTAACTGAGACAACAGGCAAGCCTTCTACGGGTCTATGTTTATCTTTTTCAGAAGGTTTGGCCATTCTAGCAGCTTCATCATGAAAGTAGATAACATGCCCATCAATATTTTCTACCAAGAGATCTTTAACCATAGAAACACTAGGTTCTACTTTAATTTTTTCAGGGGGTTTAGGTGCTCTTATATTACTCTTACGAACCACAGTTGATACCTTAGCATGTTCCTTTATCTTAACAGGGAAATGTGGCTTTTCAATATAAGCAGTAGGCACAACTGGATCAACATTGTAAAAGATGGTTTCTTCTTTAGCTATTACCGGTTCTTTAATTTCTTCTTTAATAGGGGGATGGTATTTAAATCATTTCTCCTTAGGGAGATCAACGTGAGTAGCAAATGTTCACAGAAAGAGGCTACTATCTCAGAGTCAAGTCCATATTTAGTGCTAAACTTGTGAAAAGTATCGGTATTCATAAAAGATTTAACACAATCAAATTCAAGCTTTATACCTGACTCATTACCTTCGTCGAGTTCCCAATCTTCAGAGTTGCCCTTAATTCTTTCTAAGAGATCCCACTTGAAATCAATAGTCTTCTTCATATAAGAACCAACACAAGAAGTATCGAGCATGGGTTGATCATTATGAGAAAGCCGAGCATAAAAATTCTACATGATAACTTCCCTCGGAATGTCATGATTGGGGCATGAATATAACATTGACTTAAGCCTACCCCAAGCTAGAGCGATACTTTCTCCTTCACGAGGCCAAAAATTATATATATAATTCCGATCACGATGAACTAGATGTATAGGATATTTTTTTTGATGGAATTCCAATTGCAAGCGATTCCAGTTCCACGATCCAAGATCATCGCATAGCCTATACCATGTCAATGCTTTTACCTCCAAAGATAAATGGAAAACCTTCTTCTTAAATTCATCTCCGGGTAAACCTGCAAGCTTAAATAATCCACATAATTCGTTCACATATAAAAGAAGCATATCAGGATGTTCAGTTCCATCTCCTGCATAAGGTTTCGCAAGCAGTTGTTCTAGCATACCCGAAGGAATTTCATAAGTAACATTTTCAGTAGGTGCTGTAGGTTGAGGGGCAACTAATTGTGGTTCCGGTTGAGGTGAAGATACCCCGAACAAACCCCTCAAAGGATTGTTCTCCATAGTAGCAAGTAGCGATAAATTTCAGCACGTAGTATAAGTTTTTCCTTACCGATTTCCACTTACCAAGAGCACTTCACTTCTCGGCAACGGCACCAGAAAAGAGTCTTGATGACCCACAAGTATAGGGGATCAACCTTAGTCCTTTCGATAAGTAAGAGTGTCGAACCCAACGAGAAGCAGAAGGAAATGACAAGCGGTTTTCAGCAAGGTAATTTCTACAAGCACTGAAATTGTAGGTAACAGATAGTTTGATAGCAAGATAATTGGTAACGAGCAAGTAACGATAATGGTAAACAAGGTGCAGCAAGATATCCCAATCCTTTTAAGGCGAAGGACAGGCCAGAACAATCACTGGTAATAGGCAAAGTGTTCTTGAGGGTACACGGGAATTTCGTCTAGTCACTTTTATCATGTTGTTTTGATTCGTGTTCGCTACTTTGATAATTTGATCTGTGGGTGGACCGGTGCTAAGGTGCTGCCCTTACTTGAACTAACAACCTACTTATGATTAACTCCCTCGCAAGCATCCGCAACTACGAGAAAAGTATTAAGACAAAGTCTAACCATAGCATTAAGCATGTGGATCCAAATCAGCCCCTTACGAAGTAGCGCATAAACTAGGGTTTAAGTTTCTGTCACTCTAGCAACCCATCAACTAATAACTAGTCCACAATGCACTCCCTAGGCCCATGAATGGTGAAGTGTCATGTAGTCGACGTTCACATGACATCACTAAGGGAATCACAACATACATATCATCAAAATATCGAACACATATCAAATTCACATGATTACTCGCAACATGACTTCTCCCGTGACCTCAAGAACAAAGGTAACTACTCACAAATAATAATCATGCTAAAGATCAGAGGAGTATTGAATAGAATAATGGATCTGAACATATAATCTTCCACCAAATAAACCATATAGCAATCAACTACACAAGGTAATCAACACTACTAGTCACCCAGAGGTACCAATCTGAGGTTCCGGTACAAAGATTGAACACAAGAGATGAACTAGGGTTTGGGAGGAGATGGTGCTGTTGAAGATGTTGATGAAGATTGGCCTCCCAAAGATGAGAGGGGTGTTCGTGATGACGATAGCTTCGATTCCCCCCTCCGGTAGGGAAGTTCCCCCGGCGGAATCGCTCCGCCGGAGGGAAAAAGTGCTCCTGCCCAAGTTCCGCCTCGAGGCGGCGGCGCTTCGTCCCAAAACTCCTCCTCTTATTTTTTCTAGGTTTTTTCGGAATTTATACCAGAAGATGGGCACCGGAGGTGGGCCTGGCGCGCCCTGGTGGGTTGTGCCCACCTGGGGGGCCTCCTCCAGTAGTTTTCAGCTCCAGTATTTTTTATTAAATGTAAAAATAATCTCCGTAAAATTTCAGCTTTATTGGAGTTGTGCAGAATAGGTATCTCTGACGTGCTTTTCTTGGGTCCAGAATTCCAGCTGCCGGTATTCTTCCTTTTTGTGTAAACCTTGCATATTATGAGAGAAAAGGCATTAGAATCACTCCCCAAAGCATTATTATTCAACAAAACAAAGTAAATAACTGTAGGAAATCATGATGCAAAATGGACGTATCAGTTGCTCCTCTGCACCTTCCTAACGGCATATCTCATCGAGCTCCTCCTCTCTCTGAAACATTGCAGTTTATTGGCATGCCCTGTGTGGTTCGCCGGCCCGCCCCGTGCAGTCCGGCGACCGCGGACGTGCGCCTTTGTGGCATTAGATGTCGTTCAGTGCTCGTGTAGCTGCAGTTCGTTGGCGCACTGCGACGACGGCAACAACACAGCGCCATTACAAATGGGAGCGACGGCGAGGGTGGGCTTCAGTTTCGCTTTTTTATTTTTTTAGATGGAATTTTTTCAGCGCACTGCAGTTTTTGGCACCTCGTGCGGTTCAAATAGGTGGACTTGCAGTTCACGGGGCATCGTGCGATGACGAAATAGATGTTTCCGCAGTTTTGTTTTGCTCTTCTTACGGTTCACTTTAAAAGTTTTTTGCAGGAGAAGATGAACAACAAAAGAAGAAGAAAAAAATCATGAGCACGATGCCGTTCAGTTGCTGCGCCGATGCAGTTTGCTGGGATTCGGTGCTTCGTTGTGCAGTAGAAATTTCTGTTTCAAAAAATGGTGGGTGCTATGGCTCGGTTCGGCTCGATCAGCGATGCAGTTTAGTTTGGTCGCATGTGCTGAATTTGGTCTGTATCGTGTGTACTGTTTGTGTCCAAAAAATGATGTGTCAATTAGCAAGGGCAGGTATGTTATAAGAAAATGGTAAGTCGAATGGAGTTTAGTGTAAAAACATATGTGGTTCGCTTGATAAAATGAGAAAAAGAAAACATCTCGAAAATAAGTGTCCGATCCACGGGTCATTTTCCTCGAGCAGAAAAAAATGTCATTAATTCACTAACCTGGAACAAGTAGACCAGATGCCCCTGAAAAAAGTTAGAAAAGAGATAAAAAGTCATACGAAATGTTGCGGTTTAACAAAAGAATTAAAGAACTCATGATGTTTGCTTGCCCGTAGGATGCAGTGCGGTTTTCCGTCGAAAGCAGTGCGGTTATCTGTCTGATGAAGTTTACCCGTCGATTTGGATGTCGCGAAAAACAGAGTGTCTGTATTTCGGTAATTTCAAAACTGCTCTTAAACCGTAAGGAATTAGAGGTAGTGTTCTACATGAAAAAGTTACGCCTCGTCGACATCTTTCCAACGCCGTATCACTTGCATTGTTTTGACGAGCGGTTTGAAAAAAATAATACGAAAATACGCTCACTGCCACTCGTAGGCAGCGGCATCGTTTTCAAAATTTCTTTAAAACCGTGAGAAATCTCAACAAATAACCAACATATGGAAGTTGCGCCTATTCCATAGCTTTCCAACGCCGTATCACACGCCTCGTTCCGACAAACGGTTGAAAAACTGCAGCGAAAACCTTACCGAAAAAATGGAAAATTTTGAAAAACAGAATTCTGCGTTTCGGTAAATTTGAAACTGCTCTTAAACCGTAAGGAATTAGCGAGTTTAATCTACATGAAAAAATTATGGCTCGACGATATCTTTCCAACGCCGTATCATTTGCTTCATTCCGACTAGCGGTTTAGAAAAAAACACGAAAATACGCTCGCTGCCATCGATCAGGCGTCCACCATTTCCGAAACTGCTCTTAAACCGCGAGGAATCTCGAAAAGTGTTCAACATGACGAAGTTGCAATTTTTCCGTAGTTATCCAACGGTATATTATACGCCTTGTTTCAACAAACGGTTTAAAAATTGGAGCGAAAACGGTGTCGAAAAAACTCGTGCAGTTTTTTGCGACGGGAAGTGCACTCGCATCAGTATTGCAGTGCTGTCGCTTCAACAATGGCGCGCACTTCCGTTGAGATTGCAGTTTGGAAGTGTTAGCAATGCCCAGGCACCTTGCCTAGAAACCGTTGGATTCCATCGAGATGTGTGCATGTTTAATTAGTATTAGCAATAATGGGTCAACCCATTAGCTCTTTATTAGGAAATAATTATTGCTAATCATTGCTTAACATGGACACTTAATGCGCAGATTAAACAAGGTATCTTATATCTTATATCTTATATTTACTAATTGGATGCACCATACGAGGCTTCACGTTAATTCTGGAGGTTACAAAATTTCAACCATACGATTAACTAATGATGTACAAATAACCGTTAGATTATGCTGCCTCTTCCACCCGTGTGAGAAAAGGACTCCTTTCAATCTGTCTCCTTCCGTGTATAATAAAAAACAACACCTCCTCTCCCTTAAAAAAACTCCTAATCTCATCCTCACGTCTAATCGCTTTGTGTCTCCTTCCGTAATAAAAAATATAGTAGAAACAGAGGCCGGACAAAATACATCTACTCCTTGCATCCTGTCTCTAATTTATTCACAGGGCGCCTGCACAAGATGGAGAAGTCGCCTCCCGTCCTCATTAATTAGTCTCCACACGCAAATCTTCATCGGCCTATCCATAAGCACCCAATTAATGAGGTGAAGTGCTTACTAGGTTCATGCCACGACATGATTGAGAATACTGGCAGACAGCGGTCCAACAGCTTCAATTTCTTCATTGATCTACCTGCACAGGCCGGTTGCGTCCAGATGCAGGCGAAGGTAATTTATCAATCAGGTTTTATATTACTTCACATGTGCTGATAAATTAGATTTCGGTAGTTCATATATAGCATCTATTTTCTGATGTCCAACATGTGGAGAATTGGGGTGCGATAACTACACGTATGTATCTATTTTTCTATGTCGTAGACTACAGATTTGCCATCAAAGAAGAGGGTTTGGTGCTTGGTGAGCCAAGGCATTGATAAGCACACTGTTGCCTGACAATGTGAAGTGCTCAGGAGGCCCATGCCAAGAGCGGATGCTGAATACTAGCCTGTGGCAGCTCCGTGAATTTCTTTGGTCTACATGTACGTTACGTGGCCATCGACTGGATGCATTTGCTCTATATGCAGGCAAAGGTAATTGTTTCAAGCAGGTTTGATCTATATCGTAGACGCTAACGAGCTGGAGGTTTGATTTTTTATCTTGGGTGTGCTTCAGATTTCTGTTGGGCAAATTCATCACTTAATTTACTGCCTTTTTCGTGAAGCACGTACATGGCTGGTGATGACAAATTAGTATATTTATAATTGGTTCATTGGCTGCAGCACGTGGGATTTTCTGCTACTTTGGCACAAGTTATATGATAACGACATGTATGTCTACTTATGCCATAATTAGGATAACAATCATATAGTACGAAAATCATCATGCTAAATTAGAAAATTAAGCCTTTCATGTATCATCTGTGAAAGATCTCATTGACACACATAATTATCCATGTCACGTCACTAGTAGAAAACAGACCTTTTGTCCAAAACATTAGTCCCGGTCTGGTTTTGAACCGGCACTAATGTGACCATTAGTCCCGGTTCGGGACGGGCATCATTAGTCCCGGTTCGTTCCGGACCTCTAGTCCCGGTTCGTAACACGAACCGGGACTAAAGGGGTGGTGGCAGGCTGGTGTCAGCCTGGGGCCCCACGATCACCTTTAGTCCCGGTTCGTGGCACGAACCGGGACTATAGGCTCACCTTTTGTCCCGATTTGTGTCACGAACCGGGACTAAAGATCCCCTATATGAACCCTTCGGCCAACCCGAGCACACTCCTCCCTGTTTTCCCCCTTCTTCCTCTCCTTTGTTCTTCCCCTTGCTTGAGCTCACCTCCATTTTTGCCAAAATTTGTCAAGATTTGGAGGCACCCCATCCATCCAAGTGTTCACAAAGGTTAGCAACTTTGTTCTTTCATCTCTCATTGCTAGATTAGCTCTTGCAATGCTCTATAAGTATAGTGATTTGTGGGTTTTAGTTTGGGAGTATTTATATGTGGTAGTTTATTTGATTTATATGCAATTTGAGCTCAAATTAACTTCTTACTTTGCATGTGTAGGTGTGGTTTACTTAGTGCCTTCCCGTCCCCGTCCTAACCACCGTCGATCGCCCGCACCGTCCCGTTGCCGGCACCACCTTGGTGAGCCTCTTGTTCTTATCCTTTTTATAAAAAAAAATCATGTTTGTAAGATTTAGATAGTTACTTGTATAGTTTTCTTACCCATATGGTTGTTTGTTATACATAGTGGCATGGTTTTGATATCCGTCCCCGTCGGTCCTCGTCCGGTTTATGATTCGGATGTGGTATATACTCTCTTTTATAACTATTTGTTGCATTTCGTGTTTATGACAATTATGCCCATCAAGTTGACATAGATATTTTTATCTAGGAGGTATGTGAACCAAAAATTGCAACCGACATAGATATTCTTGTCAAGAAGTTAAATTTAGTTGAAAAAGAAAACGAGTATTTGAAAGAAAAATTGAAAAAAGTTGAAGAAGAGAAGATGAAACTGGAGTTGTATGTTGCCGATGTCGTCGATGATCACAAGATCAAGATGGATGCAATGCGCTTGAAGATTAGAAAATTTAAAAAACATGCCATCGATAGCGAGGCTTGGTATCACTATGCTGTTGGATCAATTGTTACCTTAGTTGCGATCTTGATCGCATTTGTTGTTGCATTTAAATGCTTTAGCTAGAGAGTTTGTATGTTGTTTTATGAGAACAAGTGTGTATGAACTTTATGTATGAACTTGTATTAATTTGGTCTTTTCGGTGTTGTGTAATGAAGATGAGCCGGCAATGGATGTACGATGACCGATGCTCTCCCCATTTCATTAATGGCGTGCATACTTTTCTGGTTGCGGCTGAGGCAAACAAGCGGGCGGATGGTTTTATGTATTGTCCATGTGCTGGCTGTAAGAATGATCGAAATTACTCTAACTCAAGAACCATTCACGTCCACCTGTTTGAGTCCGGTTTCATGTCCGGCTATAACTGTTGGACCAAGCACGGAGAAAGAGGGGTCCTAATGGAAGAGAATGAAGAAGAAGAGGATGACGACAGCTATCCTGGCCATGGGTTCCATGAATACGATGGTACAACAATGGGGGAAGAAGCTGAGCCGGCAATGCAGGAAGGAGCTGAAGAAGAGGCATCAGATGAGCCCGCTGATGATCTTGGTCGGGCCATTGCCGATGCAAAGAGAAACTGCGCAAGTGAAAAGGAGAAGCTGAAGTTGCAGCGCATGTTAGAGGATCACAAGAAATTGTTGTACCCAAATTGCGAAGATGACAAGAAAAAGCTAGGTACCACACTGGAATTGCTGCAATGGAAGGCAGAGAATGGTGTATCTGACAAGGCATTTGAAAAGTTGCTGATAATGTTAAAGAAGAAGCTACCAAAGGACAACGAATTGCCCGACAGTACGTACGAAGCAAAGAAGGCTATCTGCCCTCTAGGATTAGAGGTGCAGAAGATACATGCATGCCCTAATGACTGCATCCTCTACCGCGGTGAGTACGAGGATTTGAATGCATGCCCGGTATGCTGTGCATTGCGCTATAAGATCGGCCACGATGACCCTGGTGATGTTGAGGGCGAGCGCCCCAGGAAGAAGATTCCTGCCAAGGTGATGTGGTATGCTCCTATAATACCACGGTTGAAACGTTTGTTCCAAAACAAAGAGCATGCCAAGTTGATGCGATGGCACAACGAAGACCGTAAGAAAGACGGGAAGTTGAGATTACCCGCTGACGGATTGCAGTGGAGAAAAATCGAGAGAAAGTGGAAGGACTTTGCAAAGGACGCAAGGAACGTATGGTTTGGTTTAAGTGCAAATGGCATTAATCCTTTTGGGGAGCAGAACAGCAATCATAGCACATGGCGTGTGACTCTATGTATCTATAACCTTCCTCCTTGGTTGTGCATGAAGCGGAAGTTCATTATGATGCCAGTGCTCATCCAAGGCCCCAAGCAACCCGGCAACGACATTGATGTGTACCTAAGGCCATTAGTTGAATAACTTTTATAGCTGTGGAATGGAAAAGGTGTACGTGCGTGGGATGAGAAAGAACAGGAGGAATTTGACCTACATGCGTTGCTGTTTGTAACCATCAATGATTGGCCTGCTCTCAGTAACCTTTCAGGACAGACAAACAAGGGATACCACGCATGCACGCACTGTTTAGATGATACCGACAGTATATATTTGGATAAATGTAAGAAGAATGTGTACCTAGGGCATCGTCGATTTCTTCAGAGCAGGCATCCCGTAAGAAAGAAAGGCAAGCATTTCAAAGGTGAGGCAGATCACCGGAAGAAGCCTCGCCACCGTACTGGTGATGATATACTTGATATGGTCAAGGATTGAAAAGTAATCTTTGGAAAGGGTCCTGGCGGACAATCTGTTCCCAATGACGCTGATGGACGCGCACCCATGTGGAAGAAGAAATCTATATTTTGGGACCTACCCTATTGGAAAGACCTAGAGGTCCGCTCTGCAATCGACGTGATGCACGTGACGAAGAATCTTTGCGTGAACCTGCTAGGCTTTTTGGGCGTGTATGGGAAGACAAAAGATATACCGGAGGCACGGGAGGACCAGCAACGTATGCACGGAGAAGACGGCATGGATCCAAAGCAGTTTCAGGGTCATGCCAGCTACGCTCTTACCAAAGAAGAGAAGGAAATCTTCTTCGAATGCCTGCTCAGTATGAAGGTCCCGTCTGGCTTCTCGTCGAATATAAAGGGAATAATAAATATGGCAGAGAAAAAGTTCCAGAACCTAAAGTCTCATGACTGCCACGTGATTATGACGCAACTGCTTCCGGTTGCATTGAGGGGGCTTCTACCGGAAAACGTTCGATTAGCCATTGTGAAGCTATGTGCATTCCTCAATGCAATCTCTCAGAAGGTAATCGATCCAGAAATACTACCAATGTTAGAGAATGATTTGGTGCAATGTCTTGTCAGTTTCGAGTTGGTGTTCCCACAATCCTTCTTCAATATCATGACGCACGTCCTAGTTCACCTAGTCGAGGAGATTGACATTCTGGGTCCTGTATTTCTACACAATATGTTCCCCTTTGAGAGGTTCATGGGAGTCTTAAAGAAAATGTTCATAATCGTGCTAGGCCAGAAGGAAGCATCTCCAAGGGCCATGAAACAGAGGAGGTCATTGAGTTTTGTGTTGACTTTATTCCTGACATTAAGCCGATTCGTGTTCCTGAATCGCGGCATGAGGGCAGACTGGGTGGAAAAGGCACGCTAGGAAAGAATTCAGTAATATGCCAGGACGGGCATTATTTGGCGCAAGCACACTACACAGTTCTACAAAGTTCCGCCTTGGTGGCTCCGTATATCGAGCAACACAAGAATATTCTACGCTCCAAACACCCGGAGCAGTCTGACGACTGGATTACACATGAACAAACGGTGACTTTCGCCGGTTGGTTGCAGACACGTCTCATGCATGATGACACTGTTGCAGATGACCTGTACTTGCTCTCCAAGTTACCATCTTCGACTATATTGACTTTCAAAGGGTACGAGATAAATGGGAATACATTTTACACGATCGCCCAAGATAAAAAGAGCGCCAACCAAAACAGTGGTGTCCGCTTTGATGCAGCAAACACCAATAGGCCAAAGGACACATATTATGGTTACATAGAGGAGATATGGGAACTTGACTATGGACTTGGTTTGAAGGTCCCTTTGTTTCGGTGCAAATGGGTCAATCTGACAGGAGGCGGGGTAAAGGAAGACCCGCAGTACGGAATGACAACAGTGGATCTCAACAATCTTGGGTACGCAGACGAACCATTCGTCCTAGCCAATGATGTGGCGCAGGTTTTCTATGTGAAGGACATGTCTACCAAGCCGAGAAAAAGAAAAGATAAGGAAGCGAATACATCATACGATGAGCCAAAGCGCCACATAGTTTTTTCAGGGAAAAGAAACATCGTGGGAGTGGAGGAGAAGACAGACATGTCAGAAGATTATGAAAAGTTTCATGAAATTGCTCCCTTCAGAGTGAATGTTGACCCGAGCATCAAGTTAAACGATGAAGATTGTCCATGGTTACGACGCAAAGGGACACACGCGAAGAAAATGTTTTATACCCAAAGATCCCACTCTAGGATGTGACCGGCTTCTCTAGTTAGTTTCCGGACTTATATATCTGGAAAGTCCCACTTCAGACAAACCGGAGGGAATCGTTGTAATAGTAGTGTACTTATGTGTTTTGGCATTTGAAACGCGTCGAAATATTATGTCCAGAGCCACGTCATCAATTTTCAACCCTTTCTGACTTCATTCGCTATTTTTCATGCATTTACAGATTTTTTTGAGCTAAATGACCCTGGAATTGAAAAGCACTAAAATGAACTCTGAAAAGGTAGAAAGTTGGCATGGTATCATCATTTCACCCACATAGCATGTGCTAAAAAGTTGAGAGGGTTACGGCAAAAACTGGATGCACTTCATGTACAAAATGGACAATATCTTTCGAAGTATCAGGGTTTCAGACGAAAACTCGTGTGTTACTAAGGCATTTCATTTTTTTAAACTTATTTCAACTCCAGACTTTTTGTGTCTTCAGTATGCACCATTCGAAGCCACGTCATCAATTTTCAACCCTTTCTGACTTCATTTGCTATTTTTCATGCATTTACTGATTTTTTTGAGCTAAATGACCCTGGAATTGAAAAGCACTACAAATGAACTCTGAAAAGGTTGAAAGTTGGCATGGTATCATCATTTCACCCACATAACATGTGCTAAAAAGTTGAGCGGGTTACGGAAAAAACTGGATGCACTTCGTGTACAAAATGGACAATCTCTTTCGAAGTATCAAGGTTTCAGACGAAAACTCATGTGTTACTAAGGCATTTCATTTTTTTAAACTTATTTCAACTCCAGACTTTTTGTGTGTTCAGTATGCACCATTTGAAGCCACGCCATCAATTTTCAACCCTTTCTGACTTCATTTGCTATTTTTCATACATTTACTGATTTTTTTGAGCTAAATGACCCTGAAATTGAAAAGCACTACAAATGAACTCTGAAAAGGTTGAAAGTTGGCATGGTATCATCATTTCACCGACATAACATGTGCTAAAAAGTTGAGAGGGTTACGGCAAAAACTGGATGCACTTCGTGTACAAAATGGACAATCTCTTTCGAAGTATCAGGGTTTCAGACGAAAACTCGTGTGTTACTAAGGCATTTCATTTTTTTTAAATTATTTCAACTCCAGACTTTTTGTGTGTTCAATATGCACCATTCGAAGCCACACCATCAATTTTCAACCCTTTCTGACTTCATTTGCTATTTTTCATGCATTTACTGATTTTTTTGAGCTAAATGACCCTGAAATTGAAAAGCACTACAAATGAACTCTGAAAAGGTTGAAAGTTGGTATGGTATCATCATTTCACCCACATAGCATGTGCTAAAAAGTTGAGAGGGTTACGGCAAAAACTGGATGCACTTCGTGTACAAAATGGACAATCTCTTTCGAAGTATAAGGGTTTCAGACGAAAACTCGTCTGTTACAAAGGCATTTCATTTTTTTAAATAACCTAAGAATTACCAAATTGAATATAATGACAAAACACGCTAATATTAAACAGCAAAAAAAAGAATCATTGCAAAATCTATTTTTAAAGTAAAGTTATTCACAAATTAGTGATGTACACAAATTTCCAATAATTCGAATTTAAACTATTCAAATTTAAAAACTACTGCCACTAACAGAAAGTTTATAATTTTTTTGACCTAACGCAAAAAGATTCACTCATTAACTCTAAATAAAGCAAAAGAAAATTCAGAAACAAAAGAAAATAAATAAAACGGAAATTAAAAAAACTGAAAAGTAAAACAAAAGCCCGCCTACTGGGCCCCAACCGCAGGCTCACAAGGCCTAGTAGGCCGAACAGGGCAGCACAGGTTCGATAGGCCCACACAGGCCTGCTTAGAGAGGAGCCTGATTGAGCAGCCGCAGCGGGGCTTATAAACCAGTGCGGCTGCCCTTCGCTGGGCGAGGTGGGACTAAACTTTCTGCACCGCGACTATGGCAGCACGAGACCTTTAGTTGCTGTTGGTGGCTGCAACCGTGACTAAAGGTGTAACCTTTAGTCACGGTTGGTGCCACCAACCGCGACTAAAGTTCTGCGCTTCCCGCTGCTTCGCCTGGCGAAAAATACCTTTAGTCGCGGTTGGTGGCTCCAACCGCGACTAAAGGTGGCCTTTAGTCGCGGTTGGAGCCACCAACCGCGACTAAAGGCTCTCATATATATAGCGCCACTTACGAAAAATCCCCCATCCTCTCCATTTTCTCGACGCCAAACACAGACGACGCCGCCAGGCTGCTGCGCGCCGCCGCCTGCCCCGATCGACGCCGTCACCGCCCCCGACGCCGGCCGACCGCGCCGCCCCTGACGCCGGCTGCCCGTGCCTCCTCGTCGACCCCTACTCCGGACGCGCCCTCCTCACCAATCCCCGACGGCGCTGCCCGCGCCCGCTCCTCGCTGCGCCGCCTGCCCCGACGCCGTCGCTGCCCCCGACTCGCCTCGCCTCGCCGTCGCCCCGCTGTGAGCTCAGTTCCTCCCTCTCCCCCCTCTCCCTTGCCCCCTGCTGCCATGGCCGCCCCTCCGGCCCCGAGCCCCCCCCACACACACATGCATGAACACACACACACACACACACACATTTTCTATTTAGATGTTTTAGTTTTTTTTCACTAGTATATATGTATGTATGAATGCATGTTAGATGGATATAATTAGTGTTTAATTAGTATAGATTTTTTTATATAATGTTGTTTTTCTGTTTTTTAATGGATGGATAGAAGTATGCTTAATTATTGTTTCTTTTTCTGTTTTTTAATTTTATATAATGTTGTATATCATAGTATAGAAAAAATTTGCATATAAAAAAGTTGCATAGGAAAAAGTTGACCATATATATATTTGTTAGAAGGACTATATATAAGTGGGAAAAGTTTCGGAATTTTTTGAGAAAGGAATATTATTAGGGTAGTTATAACCTAGGAATAGGACATTATAATTGAAAAGAAGATATTTTGCTCAAAATTTCCTAATAAAATGACATTGCATATATAGGAATTTTTTTTCATAAGAATTTCTTCTCGGTGTCAACGATGCCCGGCCCGCATCCTCATCGTCGACTCGTTCGCGACGACGTCCTGCTTCAGAGGGGCAACGTTCGGGACTGGGCTCCGCCAGGCTGGAACTGGGAGGTGCTACCTTCAGGGGCGCGCAGCTTGGTGAGGAACCCGGCCCCGGGTCCCGTCGTCGACCCGGAGCTTCTTTGGTGGCGTTCGCGTGGGCCACTTTCGGTGCGGATGCAGCCGGCCCCGCCGGAGGTTGTACGTCGCCGTGTCAGGGAGGAGGACCAGCACGTCCGTCGCTACATGGATGTGTTGGACGTCAGGTTCTCCAATACCTGGCAGGTTCTTCAGTGATCTCACCCGAGCTATGATCCTGTGATGGTTCCTTCTCTTTGGGTGTCCACCGCCCGCGCCTCAGGAACCGTGAGTGAACTAGATTCTTCGATAATATTCGATCTGTATTAGCTAGTAATGTTATATATATGATAATATTCGAGATGTATTCGAGATTATATTCGATAATATTCGAGACGATTTATTCGAGATTATATTCGATGATGCATATTATATGAATTATTCGAGATGCATATTATGTACTATGATTCAGTTTTTCCTTATTGATTGCATGCATTCTAATTTGAATACTAAATTGTTTTATCTTTCTTCTAGATTAGTTAAATAAAATCTATGGACAATACCGACAGAGAAGGAGAAGAGACTCTGTTCGACATCATACGCTCCCCGAGCCCAGAGCATGAACCTGAAGATGATGACGGCTCGCAATATCTGAACAATTCCGGTGATGGTTGTATGATATTTGATGAAGACGAACGAATAGATGAAGGCGACGACAACGATGTTGACGAAGAAAATGTTCTTCAAATAACAAAGACCGGCGAGGTATATTTATTATATAAGCCATCCGGTGATCATTACATGTCTTAATTGATTTGTATGTATTAACGAATCGATCTTTCTTCTTTTAGGCCTCCAGATCAAGCAAATCTTCTACAAGCGACAGGGTAGTTCGAGGCCCGGCCAGAAAGTTGGAGCCTGGCGTAAAGTTCAACATCGATTCCATCAAAACATCAAATGACGAACCGCTTGAACCTAGGAAAAATGCGACCAAGTTCAAGAATCAATGCGGAGTTATTGTCAGGGACCAAATCCCGATCTCCGTTCAAGAATGGAGAAAGCCAGCAAAGGGAGATCGAGCAGGAGTTACTTTTGTCGACGAAAGGGCAAAAGATGTGCTTTGGGATTCGCTCATGCGACATTTCACCCTACGAGATAATTTGACAGATGCAGATCTGAAGAAAGTCAGAAACTATGCTCTTAAAAAGATGGCGATCGCATTCAACACCTTCAAGAAAAATGCATGGACTAAGTACGTCAAATCAAAAAAGAAGACTCCAGAATTCAAGAGAGCACTGGTGAAGGCAAAAGATCACTGGGACGCTTTCGTGAAGTTCAAGGAATCGGAAGAAGCTAAGGAACGGTCGAGAAAAAACAATATTAATGCTGCGAAAAAGAAGTGGCACCATACTCTGGGGCCAGGTGGCCCTGCCTAAGTGGGATCAATCTGAGCAAGAGATGATTAGTGCAGGGGTCACTCCAGTTACATTGACATGGCCCTCCAGGTGCAGGACATGGGTTAATGCTTATGGGGGGAAGTTGGACCCAGAGACAGGGCTGGTTATGGTGAAGGCAAGTCTTAAAGAAGCGACAGACGAAATACTTATTGCAATAGAAGAAGCTCGAACGGGGGTGTTCACGCCAAACAGAGAGAACGACGAGCTTACGCGTGCCCTGAAGAATCCTGAACACCCAGGAAGAACACGAGGCAAATGCGTTGTTCCGTGGTTTGAGGGGTTTGCGGATTGGAACGACGACTACAGAAGCCGTGCGAGAAAGAAGAAGCAGGAGGAGCAGAAGAAGAAGGAGGAAGCACTCCGCCTTGAAGGCCTAGAATCAAAGCACCTGGAGTTGGAACGCGCTTTCAGGCGGTAGCAGGAGCAGATCGACTCACTCAGCCAGGAAAGGGCGTCTCAGTGGCAGCATGAGCAGATCGATCCAGCATTGGATAGCACCGTCCCATCTATGCCGAGAAGCAGCGTGGGTTCCGCCCCGGCCGATATCGATGATGCACTTCTAGATAGCTACCCTGTGGATGATATCAAAGACATGACTAACTGTGAGCTACACATGAAAGTGAAGAACTTATCCATGAAGGTGGCGGACGGTTATGCTTTAGCAAATCCCCCTGAAGCAACCTTCCATTGCAATCCCATTCCAGCTGGCTATGCTCTTGTCGGGGTTGATGAAGTGATGTCAGGATATCACGAGTTACAACTTGACATTCTTGGAGGTGACGTGGAGAGAACACTCGGAGAGGCCATACATCGTATCATTCTATGGAAAAAGGATTGCATCGTCTTTCCAAGGCCACCGACTCCTCCTCCTCCAAGTCCGCAGCCGTGTCAGTCGACTTCTCCTCCTCCAAGTCCGGCACCGCGTCAGCCGACTCCTCCTCCAAGTCCGGCACGGCGTCAGCCAACTCCTCCTCCTCCAAGTCTGGCACCGCGTCAGCCGACTCCTCCTCCAAGTCCGGCACGACGTCAGCCGACTCCTCCTCCTCCAAGTCCGGCACCGCGTCTGCCGTCTCGGCCGACTCAGCGTGCTCCGTCGCCTAAGCAACAGCGGAAGAGAGAGGCCGCAGCTACGACGGCTAGCAGTACAACAGGCAAGAAATTCAAATATGGTCCAAACCTCAAGCCTCTTCCGAAGTTGTCTTACCACCTGACTGAGGAGGAACTCAACACCGTAGTGAATGCCCAATTGAAGGCCCATTTTGGACCGAAACCGCCCCCGCCGCCAAAGGAGAAAGTACCTGAGCATGTCTCACAACACTTTATTGATATGTATCGACCGGCTGACAATCAGAAGGACTCCGACTATGTGCGGTCTATCAAGAAGTCATATTTTGCAAGGACAAAAGGAGTCGAGCTCGAGCTCGAGCCAAGAGTTGGCAAAAAAAGCGGGAAAACTGTACCCTAGCTTGGAAAATAGGTAGTGCAATCAATTCCCCCGCTCATTGTACAAACACCTGTGAGTACCGCCGATCGGCTGGTAATAACCGATGATCATAAAAGGCAGGCTAAAGAGGCCGGTGTCACTGTTGAACAACTCCTAGGCCTTGAGGAAATCCCCGGGATTACAGAGGAGGAAGTAAAATACCAATATGTCCGCGGCAAACCTCTGGTCAAGCCTGACGATGTCAAGCTTCTACCAACGAGATTGTACAATTTGCATACGTGGTACATGCAAGAAACAGCAAATACCAATCAAGAGTCCCTCATGGTGAAAGTCAAGAAAAAGCATTACTTCCATAAAAAAGATTTTTGGATTCATTATTTAGAGTTGTTTCATTTATTCAATCAAGACGCACTCGATAAATCTATCGTCAGTTGCTATTGTCTGTAAGTGATTTATTTCTGTAATTTAAGTCTCTAGCTAGCTAGCTGTGCTCTCGTTCATTACCTGTAATTATCCTCACTATATTCTTTTCTGTGGTATTATGCAGAATGAAGATGTATGAAATGAAAAAAGCTGGACGCTATGGCATTGGGTTCATTGACCCAAATACGGTTAATCAAACGATATGGGAAACTGAATATTCGAGAAAAGACACAGAGAGATTCCTGCTAGAGTTTTTGAAGCAACTAAACACCCAACCAGAAATACTACTTCCTTACAACTTCGGGTGAGTGTTGCTATATCTTGTACTACAAATTCTATTTTTTGCTTACTAGATGTTAATAAGTGTAGTTGATGAGTTATGCACATGCCCGCTTAATTATACAAAACGTGTGCGCATGCAGTTACCACTGGATCTTGTTAATCATTGAAGTTGACAAGGGAAAAGTTGAAGTACTAGACTCACTATATAAGAATCCATCCGAATACGCAACCGTGAGGGGGATGGTCGATAGGTAATTTCAATCATTGTCGCACTATGTCGGCCTCTTTACTTCATTTCCTGATATCAACTAGTTAATCACTCCTTTATTCATTTTCTTTTCCGGCGGGCAGGGCTTGGGCCAAGTTCGTCAAACTGGTCCCAGGCGACTGGGAACAAAAGCTGACATGGGTGCGACCCAAGGTAATTAAGTAGTACTAGCTAGCTACGTCCGTGCATCTCTTTAATTATAGTTTCAATACCATTATCATGCTTGATTAATTATTACCTGATTGAATTTTATTCTCGTAAAGTGCATGAGGCAGGAGCAGGGGAATAGTTTATGCGCATACTACGTTTACGAGAACATTCGCATGATCACGTCTGAAAGGAGCAGAAACGAAAGAAATCTTTGGGTACGTTTGCCAGAACACTATCCATAATTTTTTTTATCATGATCTAGCTAATATATATACACACAACTAATATATTCATCTTGATCTCCTTATAGTTGACGGAGATGCGGGGCCAGCTCCTACCAACGGCTCTCGTACGAGCAATTCAAGAGGAAATAGCTGGATTTCTGCTCGACCAGGTCATAGATCCCAAAGGAGAATACCATTACAAGATCAAGCAGTAATGCCTGCATATGTAATGATCCGCAAATTGTAGGAGAAATTGTATATACCAAATTGTATATATATATGTATGTGAATGATCGTCGTACGGGAAATTCGATGATATATATATATATATATATATATATATATATATATATATATATATATATATATATGCTCGGTTCTACAAGAAATTCTATTTATATATATATGCACAACGTGTACAGTATGTAGTAGCGTAATATATGCTTGAAATGAAAAATAATTAAATGGAAAACACAAAATTAAAAGGAAAAATAAACCATAATTAATTCATAAACCCCTAAAGGATTAAAAGGAAAAATAAACCAAAATTAAAAGAATTAAATACTTTTAGTCCCGGTTGGTGTTACCAACCGGGACTAAAGGTCACCCAGCCCATGGCGCCGGCAGGTGCCACGTGGTGGGCCTTTAGTGCCGGGCCGTGTTAAGCCGGGACTAAAGGGGGGGGGGGGGCTTTAGTCCCCACCCTTTAGTGCCGGTTGGAGAACCGGCACTAAAGGCCCTTACAAACCAGCACAAAAGGTCTGTTTTCTACTAGTGTGTACTGATATGCATATGTGCGTTTCCAACGCAAAATCATTTGAATTCCCCACTTTTCCACAATAGATTTTTTTGATTTTATTATTAATAAAAATTAAAAATCATGTCATCTGTCTGACAATTCTTTTTTCCAAAGGACAATTTATTTTCATGTAATATAAATGGGTTCAATATTGCATCTTTTCTTTTGGACTAACAATATTGAATCTTGCCATACAGAATTAATGAAGTGCATGGATTCACAATTTATCACCAAGGGAAAATGAGTGCCCACATGTACACCTGATATAACAATTTGCATGAATATTTTAGGTAAATGTGATCTTAAAACCGACATGATCTTAAATATAACAGTAAACATGTGCTCGACATTTTTAGATAATAACACAAAACTCCATCATAATTTGTGGGGGCAAAGGAGAACAAATGATGCATCCACCAAATTTTCCATTTGCAAAACAATAGCCACCAATACACATGCAACCTTCATAAATATGGAACATTTGTTACATTTATGATAAACCCAAAGTTCATGAGGTGTTACACAACAAGAATATCACATACATAGTTGTACCACAATTGATGGTTTGGAAAAGGGTATGCATGCAAACC
Organism: Elymus sibiricus; assembly: GCA_039707655.1. Taxonomy (NCBI): domain Eukaryota; kingdom Viridiplantae; phylum Streptophyta; class Magnoliopsida; order Poales; family Poaceae; genus Elymus; species Elymus sibiricus. The sequence goes on along the minus strand of CM077665.1, from coordinate 38,064,433 downwards.
GTAAAATTACAAATGGGTGGAGCCGTTTAAATTTATCCTCTTTACCTATAGAAAATTAGAAAATATAAATTATTACACTAATCAAAATAGTGTCGCAAATGTCCCTATGTTTAAATACGGACACTAGCCCGTGCAGGTGCACGGGTTTGATGACTAGTAGAATAAACCAGCAATTAATGGTCCGACCATGCTTGCTCCATGATATGTGCCCAACTTTATTTCTTACAAGTGCACTTCTTTCTTTTTTATATAAAATAGGAAGTTATATACATAATTAAATACTTATGTATATCATCATCTTGGGTATAAAAGGTATGGTTACCTTTTGTCCCCATGGGAAAATACTCATGTACGGATATGGTTACATAGCAGAGTATATATGTAGCCATATTTTATGTAGCCGGGTATATACGTATCCGCGTATGTACATTATTTTATTAGTAGCTATCGGATATCAGTATTAGATAGTTAGAAAATAAATTATTGGGTATATACCTAACCACATATGTACATAATGTCATCAGTACGTATTCAATACCTACATTAGATATTACATATATGTTAGCAGGTATTATATACGTGTCTTAGATATTTAGGAAACAAAAATACGCGCATTAGATAACCATAGGAGTTCAAATAAAAATCAAACTTTAATACTATTTATTGTATGACAAGTCTATCATGCCCAATAGTTAGGAAACAAAAATAAATCGTAAGTATGGAAAGTCTTGCATGAAGAATAGTTAGGAAACTAATCAAATATACCACGGTTTCCAAAACAGTCAAGGTGCCCAGGCACCTATGTGTCCCATATAATTTACCTATATATAACGACCGTTTGGGGCACCTAGATGCCCAGACTCCTTACCTAGATGCCGTTGGATCATACTTGATCTCGTAGTTAAGATGGGTATAGATTTTGCATGCATACATGCATTATTACTTTCCTATTTATTTGTATGGTGTTACTACTATGGAAAGTAATAAAGTTTGCCTAATTGATACGTGTCATTATTTGTCCCTTCATGATAGGAAATTGCAATTAATTATTGCCATGTATGACAGGTGCATAATAATTAATTAGAAAAATACCACACAACATTTTTTGCACATATACCAACACATACATATTTTCATTGGGTATAACACCAGCACGTATGTATTTTCATTGGGTATAACACCAACACACACATATTTTCATTAGGTATAATACCCATTAACTGGTATCACGGTCTAAAAATGTACACGTGGATATCTCGCGTACATGTACAGCTTATAAAATGTGTGACATTGATGGGTATATACAAAAAAAAATCACATCAAGGTATGTATATTTATGTTTATATTTTTGTTGGGTATAACATCAACACATATATATTCATTTGTATATTCGCATCGAGGTATGTACATTCATGTGTATATTTATGTGTATGTTCACATCAAGGTATGTATATTTGTGAGTATATTTTCATTGGGTATAACATCGACACATACTTATTAAAATGTATGATATTTTTGTGTATAATTTCATTGGATAAAACATTAAAGCATACAAATCTGCGTTAGGTATAATACTCACTAGACGGTATCACGTTCTAATAACATCGTACCTAAGTATAAGTTTTTAGACTATTTTTGTTATGGAAAACAATCATTAACTATTTAGAATACTAGTACATGCAAACAAAACATGGAAAGTTATTATTTATATGAATATGACTTGCCATAACGGGCCTAGGTGCCCCATATATATATATATATATATATATATATATATATATATATATATATATATATATAGGATGTTTAAATGTGTGTCTTACTTAAGGAACCACGATTTTACAAAGTTGATTGCTTAGATCATTAATTTGAGAGCAAATCATCTCGGGGATGGGATAGAATCCATTAGAATGGATAATGCTATGGAATTTAGTTCGTGAGCATTTGATGATTACTGCCTAGATTGAGGTATAGTTGTGGAGCATATTGGTACTTTATATATACACTAGTAGAAAACAGGGCATCAGTCCCGGTTCCAGAGGGCCTTTAGTCCCGGTTCTGGAACCGGAACTAAACAATCGGGACAAAAGGCCCCAACTTTTAGTCCCAGTTGGGTTACGAACCGACACTAAAGGAGCTCCACGTGGCCGCTGTGGGCGCCCAGGCAGGAGGACCTCTAGTCCCGGTTGGTAACACCAACCGGGACTAGAAGGCAGCCACGCGTCAGCACCTGCCAGGCGCTGGTTTTTTTTTTGAAAGGAGGGGTTTAGGGGTTTTGGAGGGTTTAGGGGCTTCACATTGTGTTTCCCCTTTCCTTTTTGTGTTTACCATTCAATTCTTTTACATTTAGGGTTTTCATTTTCATTTTATGCTTTTCATTCAACTCGACGCTACCTACTACATATAGCAATGAAGGAACCATTACACAACATCGTCATGATCAATATATAGAGAGAAGTGACCTCTCTTTCTCCATGCTTGGTCGAACAACAATTTTTTGTCTATCTATTCGACGCTACTACATATAGTACACGTTCATGCATATATACAATATAACATCTCTTACGATCCCTAATATCTAATTACCAAAATCGCATTGGAAATCCCGATGGTATTCTCCGTCTGTAGGTATGACATGCTCAACAAAGAATCCCGCCAATTCGTCTTGCATTGCTCGTATGCGATCAGTTGGTAGGAGTTCGTCCGGCTTCCGCCGGATCTAATTTAAAGAAGGGGGTCAATATATATATATATATATATATGTATATATATATATATATGTATATATATATATATATATGTATATATATATATATATATATGTATATATATATATATATATGTATATATATATATATATATATGTATATATATATATATATATATATATATATGAATGAAACTCAACACAATTGATGGTTATATATACATGAATGAAACTCAACACAATTGATGGTAATAAAATAAAAATGTGAATATTATTTACGTACTTCAAATTTTTCTGAAGATGTGCCCCGCTTAGAGGTCGAGTGGCGAATGAACTCGCAAACGTAATATCCACATAAATTATTCCCGGGTGCCTGCCACAAGCACTTTACGAGAATAAAGTTCAATCAAGCATGATAATGGTATTGAAACCGGAATCAATGAGAGATGCGCGGAACTAGCTAGTAGTACTTACTTTGGGGTGTGAAAATCTTAGCTCCTTTTTCCATTCACCCCTAACCTGGTTGGGGAACTTTTTCCAAACCCTGCCCGTCAAAGAAAATGATTACTTGATATCAGGAAATGGACGAAAATTTCCGATATGGTGCGGTAATGATTGAACTTACTTCTGGAGCATTTGACTCATGTCCGCCCACTCCATAGGCTCTTTACGTCTCGAGTCCATGAAAATTACTCGTCTCTCGTCAAGCTGAATGGCTAGCAGAATAAAGTGGAACCTGCGCACGCATAACTCATCAATTACACTTAACCTCGAGTAAGCGAAACAGAATGTGCACAAGACAGTAACACTCACTGGAAGTTGTAAGGAAATAGTATTTCCCTTCTATTTTGTTGTCCAAGTAATGCCTTTAGCAAGTTTTTCTCTGTATCATCGGGGCTTTTTTATACCATATATTCATTTACGGTATTTGGGTTAATGAACCCAAAGTCATAGATTTGTCGTTTTTTGCATTCGAGGATCTTCAATCTGCATAGTATAGTGTGAGGATAATTATACATGCAATGAACAAGCTGAGCTAGAGACTTAATTACAGAAAAAATACTTACAGACAATAGCAACCGACTATAGTTTTGTCGAGGGCGTCTTGATTGTATAACTGAAAAAATTCTTCAAATTCAATGTACAACGCCTGGACTCCATTGAAGTAGTGCTCATCTTTAATTCCTACAAAGATACTGTCGGTCCCGTCCTTGCAGGCTTTCACATACCATTCATGCAATTTTCCCATCATCGTTGGTAGAAGCAGGAGCTGCTCACGTCTGACGAGAGGCTTCCCGTGCTCGTATCTTAAGGCTGCTACTACCTCAGCCTTTTCGAAATGTACCACATCACCTAAGTAATCACCAAGAGTGTAACCAGGATGAGCGGCGGCTACCCCCGCTGGATCATTAGCAATATTGGCAAACACCTTGAGCGGGGGGCACGATTGTTTTTCCTGTTCGCCGAGCTGGGGAATTGTTTTCCCACTTCTTGCAGCACTGCTACTTCCCGACCGGGTCACTTCATTAAATGTCTTTACAATACAGCGGTCATAGTGTGATAGCGGCTGAGGCGATGGTTGTCACTTAAGGGCATCCAGACAGCGCTTCGCTTTTACCAGATCTATTTTCTCCTTTGGATCTGGATGTTTCGGTGCAAGCTGGTGTTTCACATCGGCAGCCACGATCTTGTTGGTTTCCTCCTCAATAATGTCATATGGTAACTTGGCAGGAGCCTTCTTGACGCTTGGACCTACTCTGGATTTCTTTGTAGTTGTACTGCTAGCTGTCAGAGCGGCGGCGGTTCTCTTCCGCCGTTCCTGACGCGACGGAGGAGGCAGAGTCCACCGACGCGGCGGAGACATCTGAGGCGGCAGAGGATTCTGCTGAGGGGCCTCCTCCAGCGGAGTCCGCTGACGCGGCGGAAACAACTGAGGCAGCGGAGATAGAGCTGGACTGTGAGGAGTCTGCTGAGGGGCCTCCTTCGGCTGAGTTTGCTGACGCGGCGTCCATTGTGGAAGCACGATGTTTTCCTTTCTCCATAGAATGGTAGTCTTTACGGCATTTACCAGACGAGTCTCCCCTTCACCTGTAGGGTACTCAAGGTCCAGCCCCTCGAATCCGTTGGTAACTTCATCCACCCCGACAACAGCAAAGCCATCTGGAATCGGATTGCAATGGAAAGTTCCATCAGGTCTAGGAAGTAAGACATAGCTGACTGCCACCTTCAAGGTTAGGTTCATGCATTTAACCATTAGCTCACAATGTTCCCTCTCCGTGATATCATCCACGGGGTAGCGAGGAGTCGTGATATCAGACCGAACGAGCTCCGTGGAAGCCACACTGCTTTTCCGCTGAGATGGTGGGGTAGCTTCGTGGGCAGTATCGAATGAAGGATCTTCGTGCTGCTGAGATGGTGGGCCGATAGCTCGCGGACTAGTAAGTGTCTCTAGTTTCTTCTCCTGCAACGCTAATCTTTCTTCTAGCTTCTGCAGCCAGCCTGCTTCCTCTTTCTTCTTTCTCCGTTGGCTTCTATAACCAGTGTTGTCGGGAAACCAATGCACCCGCAGAACGGAGCCTGATGTGCCTCGTGTTCATCCAGGGTGTTCAGGATTCCCAAGGGCGCGTGACACCTCGTCCTTCTCTCTGTCGGGATGAAACCTCCCTTCCTGCACGACCTTGATTTCTTCCCGAATATGTTCCAGGGGTGTTTGAAGTTGAGCTTTCGTGTAAACACACTTCCCTGTTTCTGGGTGCAAAGTTTCCCCATCCCCGACAAACCAAGTCCTTGCCCGTTCAGGTCAGTTCCATGTCTCTGGTTCGATATCTTTAGCAAGCAGGTCGTTCTCAGCTTTGTCCCACGTAAGCCGGGCCACCTTGTAGCCACCTGACCCCGTAACATGGTGATACTTCTTCTTTGCAGCATTTAGCTTATTTATCTTCGACCTTTTCTTAGCTTTCTCCGATTTCTTGTACGCCCCAAATGCGGGCCAGTGATATTTTATCTTCGCATATTGAGCAGCAGCGAAATCTGGAGTCTTGTCGTTCTCGACAAACTGTGCGTTCAAAATTTTCTTCCAGTTCTTGAATTGTTCTGCCAACTTCTTAAGAGCCCACACCTTGACTTTTTGTTGTATGACTGGGTTATTTGGATCCTCCTCTGGCGGTAGGCTGAAATTTGTCATGAGCGAGTTCCAAAGCTCATCTTTGCATCTATCGTCGACATAAGAATCTCCATTTTCCTTCATCTTATTCCATTCTTGGATGCTGATCAGGACGCTGTCCCTAACAACAACTCCTCACTGATATATAAATCGTTCCTGGGTCCGCTTGGGAAGAGTCGATTTGCCATCTGGTCCGACTTCTTCGATCGTGAACCTTTCATTCTCGTCCAACCTTTTCTTCGTGCCTCGTCTCCTTATAGAAGATTGGCTCGATCCGGAGGGCTAAAAGAAGAAAGAAGCATTAATATATGTACATACAAAACAAATGCATCTAGTTAGCAGAGGCTTAATTAATATATATACCTCGCCGGACTTTGCAACAGTTAAGGCTCCAACACCGCCGGAGCCGTCATCTTGTCCCTCCATTCGATCACCGGAGCCGTCATCCTCTCTTCTCTCACCATCAAAGTCGTTGAGATACGACAAGGTGATATCATCACCTCCGTCGCGGATCATATCCCCCAAAATCTCTTCTTGTTCTATGTCTCTGTCATGTGGATCCATAGTTTCTGCAAATATTACAACATGGCAATATACAACCATGAGAGATAAGCTATTTTTCAGACTTAATGAAATCTGGGAATGCAAAACAGTAACATTATGATGACAACTTGAGAGCAAGATTGGGGCCTCCTCCGGCGATCGTCGAGTCCTCCTCCCCCCTCATGTCAAAGTTATACTGAAGTTATCGGGGTTATGTTTTAACGACCCCCCCTCATGTTGAAGTTATACTTTGCACACAGCGCGCATCTCTCATGCCTGTCCGACATGCAAATCATGTTTTCATATGCCTCAAAATCAAATAGAAATCTCCTCTCACAACTCTCCGCGGTGCCCAACAATCTGAAATCATTCACTAATATTAATGTTGGACTCGACTAAATATGCACTCCAAACTGCAATCAACTATATAAGACCGCGGTGATCAAATACATACATGTTACAAAAATTTCCATGTTCACAAAAATATACAAGCACGAGGGAAATTGAACGACGGCGGCTCACAAAGCAGGGGCGGCGTTTCACCGAAGTTACACCAAAGTTATCGGGGTTATGTTTATACAACAAATGGACACCTGTTGTCGAACAACGGAGTGACGATCAGGGACCAACAGCTCCAACGTCGACGATCACTCCACGGAGATGCAACACCACAAATCCTGTAATTCCACCAAGTGAAAAAAAATTAGGTCACCACAATTTTGTTCTTCAATTTGTTTTAGCAAGATCATCATGATGAAGTAACCACTCATCATACTCTAAAATAATTGGAGGCTTCAAATTCAATAAGTTCGTTTCATAATTGATCACCTGAAGGTATTAGTTATCAGTGAAGACACCCGCTAAGTGAAGGCCCATAATTCAGACAAACTATACTATAGCCGCTATCCATAGTCGGTACATATAGACGATATCTATATAGACGATATCTACATATATAGGGGCATCACAATCATGTGCTTTGATGAATTCTCTGTGGGTGCCATCTCCACCATGGAATGTGGCCATTATTTCTGCAATGACTGTGAGTTTCCCCCCTTCACAGTGTGGATCTTGTTATCTTCACAGCTTAACCTATTAAGAACTCTTTTGCTAGCATTCTGCAATTTATTAAGTTTCATGTTGTGCATAATCAATCCTAAAAATGTACAAAAAAGAGTTGTGTGTAACCGTCCAGGTGCACATTTTATAAATCCTACATAGTTCCACACAAATTTCTAAGATAGGATAAACTGTATTTTGCAACCCCTCATCCATTTGAAAGTGCACATTACACCTAATACCAGACATACCTAACCTCATCAAGTATCAAAACAGGGTAGAATACCTCCCGGGCAATTCCTAAGAAAATTGAAATACACGATATCTATTGAGACACTATATAGTTTGTCCATATAGATGATATCTATATCATCAAAATCTACATAGAGAATTCATCAAAGCATAGACATAATGTAAACCTCAGCAGGGTGATGCCCCTCTCTCGGAACTTGATGGTGGCGACAGTGGACCCTGGCAGCGGTATTACGACGGTGACCTAGAGTTGTTTCCTCGACGGCGGCGCCACAAAGAAGATCTGCGACGGCGGCGCGCGAATGGTTTCCTTGCTGCCACCAAGAAGATCTATGACGGCGGCGCATGAGGACGTCGGAGACGCGCGCGGACGTCGAGGGCGCAGATGTCAAGGGCACGGAGGGCGCGGGCGCTGCGGGTCGCCGGCGAAAATGGGCAGCCTGATGGCGTCTCGATGGAGAGGGCGCCGGCGGCTCTGCTCCTCTGTTTCTTGGCGAAAATGGTGGTCGATTGGGAAGGGGAGAAGGCAGCAGTCATATATGCCAGGGACCTTTAGTCCCGGTTGGTGGCTCCAACCGGGACTAAATACCCTTTAGTCCCGGTTGGTGGCTCCAACCGGGGCTAAAGGTTGGTTTTGCGCGCGAACTTTCGCCCACAGCCGAAAAGCCTTTAGTCCCGGTTAGAGCCACCAACCGGGACTAAAGGATATTTAGTCCCGGTTGGTGGCTCCAACTGGGACTAAAGGGTTGGGTGCGCGCGCGAAGCTGACGCGGGTGGGAGTTTAGTCCCACCTCGCTAGTTAAGGAGCACAACGACCAGCTTATACGCCCCTCTCTGAGGGAGGCAGCACGAGCCTCTCTCAAACCGAACACGTGCCTACTATGTTGCTATTACTCTGGCCTTGTTGGGCCCACTAGCAGATGCTCTACGGGCCTGCATCCTGGCCTGCTGGGCTTCTAGTCGTATGCAGGCCGTGCAGCACTGCCCAGTAGGCGGGCATTTTTTTATTTCTTTCCTTTTTTTGATATGCACATTTTTTCTGTTTTCATTTTGGATTTTGAAAAGAGTTTGAATATGAATAACTTCTGCACACTTTTATATAGTTTCCTGTTATTGTTTGCTTGATTTGGACAGCTACAACTGAAAATTTTAGTTGCATAAATTTTATATAGTTCTAAGTTAATATTATTTTGATCATAACTAGAGTTTTATAAAAGCTTTTTAGTTGATTCTTTTTGCTATTGAAGAATATTATAGTTTTGATTTAGTTGATCATAACTAAAATTGTAGCATGTCACAAATATCATATTTGATGATCTTGCCAAGTCTCATGGCTTGGAGAACAAGATAACATCATCAAATTCCCTCGAAACCATCTCTGTCCATTTTCTAATCTGAGCAACTTAACATTGCTAAACATGTCCAAATGAGCTCAAACTTGGTACACCTGCTAAAATGGTCTAAATATTTGCATTGATTAACTCCTCTGTATAATTAAAATACTAAAAGGATAGGAATAATTGAATTTTCATAACTTAATAAATAATTATTTCTAAAATCATGTTTCAAATGCCAAAGTGCCCTAGCTAGCTCTTACAAAGATTCCCTCCAGTTTGTCCGAAGTGGCACTTTCCGGCTATAAGTCCGGAAACTCACACTAGAGAGAAAGTGATGGCGGTGAAGCCGGTCACATCCCAGAGTGGGATCTTTTGGGGTATAAAACTATTTCGACGCGTGTGTCCCTTGCTTATTTCGCCGTAACCATGGATAATCTTCATCATTTAACATGATGCTTGGGCCAGTCTTCACTCTGAAGGGAGGAATTTCATGAAACTTTTCATAATCTTCTGACATGTCTGTCTTGTCCTCCACTCCCACAATGTTTCTTTTCCCTGAAAGAATTATGTGGCGCTTTGGGTCATCGTATGATGTATTCGCTTCCTTATATTTTCTTTTTTTGGTTTGGTAGACATGTCCTTCACATAGAAAACCTGCGCCACATCATTGGCTAGGACGAATGGTTCGTCTGTGTAACCATAATATGTGTCCTTTGCGCCGTAACCATAATATGGTTTGGTAGACATGTCCTTCACATAGAAAACCGGCGCCACACCATAGTCAAGTTCCCATATCTCCTCTATGTAACCATTATATGTGTCCTTTGCCCTATTGGTGTTTGCTGCATCAAAGCGGACACCACTGTTTTGGTTGGTTCTCTTTTTATCTTGGACGATCGTGTAAAATGTATTCCCATTTATCTCGTACCCTTGGAAAGTCAACACAGTCAAAGATGGTGTCCTGGCCAAGAAGTACAGCTCATCTCCAATAGTGGTGTTACCCATGAGATGTAATTGCAACCAACCGCCGAAACTCCCCATGTGTTCACGTGTAATCCAGTCGTCAGACTGCTCCGGGTGTTTGTAGCGTAGAATATTCTTGTGTTCATTGATACATGGGTCCACCAAGGTAGAATTTTATATAACTATGTAGTGTGCTTGCGCCCAAGAATGCCCGTCCCTACATATTATTGACTTCGGTCCTAGCGTGCCTTTTCCCCCCAGTCTCCCCTCGTGCCGCGATTCAGGAACACCAATCGACTTAAGGTCAGGAATAAAGTCAACACAAAACTCAATAACCTCCTCTGTTTCATGGCCATATGCTTCCTTCTGGCCTAGCACAGTTACGGACATATTTCTTTAAGACTCCCATGAACCTCTCAAAGGGGAACATATTATGTAGAAATACAGGACCCAGAATGGCAATCTCGTCGACTAGGTGGACTAGGACTTGCGTCATAATATTGAAGAAGGATGGTGGGAACACCAACTCGAAACTGACAAGACATTGGACCAAATCATTCTGTAACCATGGTAGGTTTTCTGGATCGATTACCTTCTGAGAAATTGCATTGAGGAATGCACATAGCTTCACAATGGCTAATCAAACATTTTCTGGTAGAAGCCCCCTCAATGCAACCGGAAGCAGTTGCGTCATAATCACGTGGCAGTCATGAGACTTTAGGTTCTGAAATTTTTTCTCTGCCATATTTATTATTCCCTTTATATTCGACGAGAAGCCAAACGGGACCTTGATATCGAGCAGGCTTTCAAAAAAGATTTCCTTCTCTTCTTTGGTAAGAGCGTAGCTGGCAGGACCTTGATACTGCTTTGGATGCATGCCGTCTTTTTCGTGCATACGTTGCTGGTCCTCCCGTGCCTCCGATGTATCTTTTGTCTTCCCATACACGCCCAAGAAGCCTAGCAGGTTCACGCAAAGGTTCTTCGTCACGTGCATCACGTCGATTGCAGAGTGGACCTCTAGGACTTTTTAATATTCTAGCTCCCAAAATATGGATTTCTTCTTCCACATGGGGGCGAGTCCGTCATCGTCATTCGGAAAAGATTGTCCGCCAAGACCCTTTCCAAAGATTATTTGTAAATCCTTGACCATATCAAGTATATCATCACCAGTACGGAGTACATGATTCTTTCGGTGATCTGCCTCACCTTTGAAATGCTTGCCTTTCTTTCTTAAGGCATGATTGGTCGGAAGAAATCGACGATGTCCCAGGTACACATTCTTCTTGCATTTTTCCAAATATATACTTTCAGTCTCATCTAAACAGTGCATGCATGCGTGGTATCCCTTGTTTGTCTGTCCTGAAAGGTTACTAAGAGCAGGCCAATCATTGATGGTTACAAACAGCAACGCTCGTAGGTCAAATTCCTCCTATTTTGCTCATCCCACACACGTACACCTTTTTTATTCCATAGCTGTAAAAGTTCATCAACTAATGGCCTTAGGTACACATCAATGTCGTTGCCGGGTTGCTTAGGGCCTTGGATGAGCACTGGCATCATAATGAACTTCCGCTTCATGCACAACCAAGGAGGAAGGTTATAGATACATAGAGTCACTGGCCAGGTGCTATGATTTATTCTCTGCTCCCCAAAAGGATTAATGCCATCTGCACTTAAACCAAACCATAAGTTCCTTGCATCACCTGCAAAGTCCGGCCACTTTCTCTTGATTTTTCTCCATTGCGACCCATCAGTGGGCACTCTCAACTTCCCGTCTTTCTTACAGTCTTCTTTGTGCCATCGCAACAACTTGGAATGCTCTTTGTTTCTGAACAGACATTTCAACCGTGGTATTATAGGAGCATACCACATCACCTTGGCAGGAACCTGCTTCCTTGGGCGCTCGTCCTCAACATCACCAGGGTTCATCTCGTCTGATCTTATATTGCAATGCACTGCATACTGAGCATGCATTCAAATTCTCTTACTCCTCACCGCGGTAGAGGATGCAGTCATTAGGGCATGCATGTATCTTCTCCACCTCTAATCTTAGAGGGCAGAGAACCTTCTTTGCTTCGTACGTACTGTCAGGCAATTCGTTATGCTTTGGAAGCTTCTTCTTCATTATTTTCAATATCTTTTCAAATCCCTTGTTAGATAAACCATTCTCTGCCTTCCATTGCAGCAATTCCAGTGTGGTACCGAGCTTTGTGTTGCCTGATACATCCATTTTGCATCTTGATTTCCTACTGTTATTTATTATGTTTTGTTGAATAATAATGCTTCAGGGAGTGATTCTAATGCCTTTTCTCTCATAATATGCATGGTTTACACAAAGAGGGAGAATACCGGCAGCTGGAATTCTGGACATGAAAAAGCACATCAGAGATACCTATTCTGCACATCTCCAATGGAGCTGAAACTTTACGGGGATTATTTTTGTAATTAATAAAAATACTAGAGCAAAGAACTACCGCAGGGGGCCAACTTGGTGGGCACAAGACACCAGGGCTCGCCAGGTCCCCCCCGGCACACCCTCGTGGGTTGTGCCCTCCTCGGCCCACCTTTGGTGCCCATCTTCGGGTATAGAAGGTATTTTGACCTAGAGAAAAATAGGAGAGGACTTTCGGGACGGAACGCTGCTGTCTCGAGGCGAAACTTGGGCAGGAGCACTTTTGCCCTCCGGCGGAGCGATTCCGCCGGGGGAACTTTTCTCTCGGAGGGGGAAATCGAAGCCATCGTCATCACCAACACCCCTCTCATCGTTGGGAGGCCAATCTTCATGAACATCTTCAACAACACCATCTCCTCTCAAACCCTAGTTCATCACTTGTGTTCAATCTTTGTACAGGAACCTCAGATTAGTACATGTGGGTGACTAGTAGTGTTGATTACATCTTGTAGTTGATTACTATATGGTTTATTTGGTGGAAGATTATATGTTCAGATCCATTATGCTATTCAATACCCCTCTGATCTTGAGCATGATTATTATTTGTGAATTGTTACCTTTGTTCTTGAGGTCACGGGAGAAGTCATGTCGCAAGTAATCATGTGAATTTGATATGTGTTCAATATTTTGATGATATGTATGTTGTGATTCCCTTAGTGGTGTCATGTGAACGTGGACTACATGAAACTTCACCATCCTTGGGCCTAAAGGAATGCATTGTGGAGTAGTTATTAGATGATGGGTTGCTAGAGCGACAGAAGCTTAAACCCTAGTTTATGCACTACTTCGTAAAGGGTTGATTTGGATCCAAACGTTTAATGCTATGGTTACATTTTATCTTAATACTTTTCTCGTAGTTGCAGATGCTTGCGAGGGGGTTAATCATAAGTGGGAGGTTGTTCAAGTAAGAACAGCACCCAAGCACCAGTTCACACACATATCAAATTATCAAAGTAGCGAACACGAATCAAACTAACATGATAAAAGTTACTAGACAAAATTCCCGTGTACCCTCAAGAACACTTTGCCTATTACTAGAGACTGTTCTAGCCTGTCCTTTGCCACAAAAGGATTGGGCTACCTTGATGCACCTTATTTACCATTACCGTTACTTTCTCGTTACCAATTATCTTGCTATGAAACTATCTGTTATCTACAATTTCACTGCTTGCAGAAATTACCTGGCTGAAAACCGCTTATCATTTCCTTCTGCTCCTCGTTGGGTTCGACACACTTACTTAGCAAAAGGACTATGATTGATCCCCTATACTTGTGGGTCATCAAGACTCTTTTCTGGCGCCGTTGCCGGGGAGTGAAGCGCTCTTGCTAAGTGGAAATCGGTAAAGAAAAACTTATACTACGTGCTGAAATTTATCGTTACTTGTTACTATGGAAAACAATCCTTTGAGGGGTTTGTTCGGGGAATCTTAACCTCGACTGGAACCACAATTAGTTGATCCTCAACCTACTGCACCTACTGAAAATAGTTATGAAATTCCTTCGGGTATGGTAGAACAACTGCTTGCTAAACCTGATGGAGGAGATGGAACTGAACATCCTGATATGCACCTCTTATATGTGAACGAAATTTGTGGATTATTTAAGCTTGCAGGTCTACCCGGAGATGAAGCTAAGAAGAAGGTTTTCCCTTTATCTTTGAAGGGAAAAGCATTGACATGGTATAGGCTATGTGATGATCTTGGATCATGGAACTCGAATCGATTGCAATTGGAGTTCCATCAAAAGTTTTATCCCATGCATCTAGTTCATCGTGATCGGAATAATAAATATAATTTTTGGCCTCGTGAAAGAGAAAACATTTCTCCAGCTTGGGGGAGGCTTAAGTCAATGTTATATTCATGCCCCAATAATTATATCCCAAGAGAAGTTATTATTCAGAATTTTTATGCTCAGCTTTCTCATAATGATCAATCCATGCTCGATACTTCTTGTACTGGTTCAAGAAGACTATTGAATTCAGGTGGGATCTCTTAGAAAGAATTAAACGCAACTCTAAAGATTGGGAACTCAACGAAGGTAATGAGTCAGGTATAAAGCTTGAGTTTGATTGTGTTAAATCTTTTATGAATACTGATGCTTTCACAAGTTTAGCACTAAATATGGACTTGACTCTGAGATAGTAGCCTCTTTCTGTGAAACTTTTGCTACTCACATTGATCTCTCTAAGGAGAAGTGGTTTAAATATCACCCCCAATTAAATAAGAAATTAAAGAATCGATAAAATCTAAAGATGAAACCATCATTTACAATGTTGATCCAGTTGTGCCTACCGCTTACATTGAAAACCACCTTTCCCTGTTAGGATAAAGGAACATGCTAAGGTATCAACTGTGGTTCGCAAGAGTATTATTAGAGCACATAAACCCCCTGAGCAAATGAAAGTAGAACCTAGTGTTGCTATGGTTAAAGAACTCTTGGTAGAAAATATTGATGGGAACGCTATGTACTTCTTTGATGAAACTGCTAGAATTGCTAAACCCGATGAAAAAGATAAACATAGACCCATAGAGGGCATGCCTGTTGTCGTAGTCAAAACAGGAGATCATTCCTATCATGGTTTATGTGACTTGGGTGCTAGTGTGAGTGCCATCCCTTTTACTTTATACCAAGAAATTATGAATGAAATAGCACATGCTGAAATAGAAGACATTGATGTTACTATTAAACTTGCCAATAGAGACACCATCACACCACTTGGGATTGTTAGAGATGTTGATGTCTTGTGTGGGAAAGTGAAATACCCAGATGATTTTCTAGTTCTTGGATCCCCACAAGATGACTTTTGTCCCATTATCTTTGGTAGACCTTTCTTGAGCACAGTTAATGCTAAGATAGATTGTGAAAAACAAACTGTCGGTGTTAGTTTTGGTGGTGTGTCTCATGAGTTTAACTTTTCCAAGTTTAGTAGAAAACCCCGTGATAGACCATTATCTAATAAGGATGAAATAATTGGTATTGCTTCCATTGACGTGCCTCCTACCGATCCATTAGAACAATATATGCTTGACCATGAAATTGATATGCACTTGCGTGAAAGAAATGAAATAGATAAAATTTTCTTTGAACAACAACCTCTCCTGAAACATAATTTGCCTATCAAAACTCTTGGAGGTCCACCTCCACCGAAAGGTGATCCTGTGTTTGAATTAAAGCAATTGCCTGATACTTTGAACTATGCTTATCTTGATGAGAAAAAGATATATCCTGTTATTATTAGTGCTAACCTTTCAGAACATGAAGAAGAAAGATTATTAAAAGTTCTAAGGAAGCATCGGGCTGCTATTGGATATACTCTTGATGATCTTAAGGGTATTAGTCCCACTCTATGTCAGCACAAGATTAATATGGAACCTGATGCTAAACCAGTTGTTGATCACCAACGGCGATTGAATCCTAAGATGAAAGAAGTGGTAAGAACTGAAATATTAAAGCTTCTGGAAGCAAGTATAATCTATCCCATTGCTGATAGTTGATGGGTAAGTTCAGTTCATTGTGTCCCTAAGAAGGGAGGTAGGTATTACCGTTGTAACTAATGATAAGAATGAACTCATTCCATAAATAATTGTCACTGGCTAGAGAATGGTAATTGACTTTAGAAAATTAAATAAAGCTACTAGAAAGGATCATTACCCTCTACCTTTCATTGATCAAATGCTAGAAAGATTATCTAAGCACACACACTTTCATTTTCTGGACGGATATTCTGGTTTCTCTCAAATACCCGTGTCACAATCTGATCAAGAGAAAACCACCTTTACTTGCCCTTTTGGAACCTATGCTTATAGACGTATGCCTTTTGGTTTATGCAATGCACCTGCTACCTTTCAAACATGTATGACTGCTATATTCTCTGACTTTTGTGAAAAGATATTGGAGGTTTTCATGGATGATTTTTCCGTTTATGGGACTTCTTTTGATGATTGCTTAAGCAACCTTGATCGAGTTTTGCAGAGATGTGAACAGACTAATCTTGTATTGAATTGGGAGAAGTGCCACTTTATGGTTAATGAAGGTATTGTCTTGGGGCATAAAATATCTGAACGAGGTATTGAGGTGGTTAAAGCTAAAGTTGATGTAATTGAGAAAATGTTGTGTCCTAAAGATATTAAAGGTATTCGAAGTTTCCTTGGTCATGCTGGTTTCTATAGGAGGTTCATTAAAGACTTCTCTAAAATTTCTAGGCCTCTTACTAATCTTTTGCAAAAGGATATTCCTTTTCATTTTTGATGATGATTGTGTGGAAGCCTTTAAAACAATCATGAAAGCCTTAACCTCTGCACCTATCGTTCAACCACCTGATTGGAACTTGCCTTTTGAAATTATGTGTGATGCTAGTGATTATGCTGTTGGTGCTGTTCTAGGACAAAGAGTCGATAAGAAATTGAATGTTATCCACTATGCTAGTAAAACTCTAGACAGTGACCAACGAAATTATGCTACTACTAAAATAGAATTTTTAGCAATTGTGTTGGCTTGTGATAAATTTAGATCCTGCATTGTTGATTCCAAGGTTATCGTTCACACCTATCATGCTGCTATAAAATATCTTATGGAAAAGAAAGATGCTTAACCTAGACTCATTAGGTGGTTTCTCTTGCTTCAAGAATTTGACTTACATGTCGTTGATTGGAAGGGAGCTGAGAACCCCGTAGCTGATAACTTGTCTAGGTTAGAAAATATTCTTGATGACCCACTACCTATTGATGATAATTTTCCTGACGAACAGTTAGCTGCAATAAGTGTTTCTCAAAACACCCCTTGGTATGCTGATTATGCTAATTACATTGGCTCTAAATATATACCACCTAGTTTCACATACCAACAAAAGAAAAAATTCTTCTACGATTTAAGACACTACTTTTGGGATGACCCACATCTTTATAAAGAAGGAGTAGATGGTATTATTAGACGTTGTGTACCTGAGCATGAACAGGAACAAATCCTACGGAAATGTCATTCTGAAGCTTACGGAGGACATCATGCGGGAGATAAAACTGCTCATAAGGTATTGCAATCTGGTTTTTATTGGCCTACTCTCTTCAAGGATGCCCGTAAGTTTGTCTTGTCTTGTGATGAATGTCATAGAATTTGTAATATCGGTAAGCGTCAGGAAATGCCTATGAACTATTCACTTGTTGTTGAACCATTTGATGTTTGGGGTTTTGATTACATGGGACCTTTTCCTTCCTCTAACGAGTACACTCATATTTTGGTTGTTGTTGATTATGTCACTAAGTGGGTAGAAGCTATTCCATCTAGTAGTGCGGATCACCACACCTCCATTAAAATTCTTAAAGAGGTTATCTTCCCGAGGTTTGCACTCCCTAGGTATTTAATGACTGATGGTGCTTCACACTTTATTCATGGTGCTTTCCGTAAGATGCTTGCTAAATATGATGTTAAACATAGAATTGCATCACCCTATCATCCTCAATCTAATGGTCAAGTTGAACTTAGCAATAGGGAAATAAAATTGATATTACAAAAAATTGTCAATAGGTCTCGAAAGAATTGGTCTAAGAAACTAGATGATGCACTTTGGGCCTATAGAACAGCTTATAAAAATCCTATGGGTATGTCTCCATACAAAATGGTATATGGTAAAGCTTGTCATTTGCCTCTAGAGTTAGAACATAAAGCATTTTGGGCAATTAAAAAACTCAATTATGATTTCAAACTTGCCGGTGAGAAGAGGCTATTTGATATTAGCTCACTAGATGATTGGAGAACCCAAGCCTATGAAAATGCCAAACTATTCAAGGAAAAAGTAAAAAGATGGCATGACAAAAGAATCCAAAAGCGGGAATTCAAAATAGGAGACTATGTTCTTTTGTTCAACTCTCGTTTAAGATTTTTTGCAGGTAAGCTTCTCTCCAAATGGGAAGGACCATATATTATCGAAGAGGTTTATCGTTCTGGAGCTATCAAGATTAATAATACCGAAGGTACTAACCCGAAGGAGGTCAATGGACAAAGAATTAAGCACTATATCTCAGGTACACCTATTAACGTTGAAAGCAATGTTATCCAAACCATGACACCGGAGGAACTCGTAAAAGAAACCTTCCGGAACACTCCAGAATTCTAAAAAAATAGGAGGTACATGATACGGTAAGTAAACGGACTCCAAAAAATCTGCAAAAATATTTTTTGTCAGTTTTGGAATATTAGAAAATTTTGGAAATGAAGAAATAAACCGGAAGGCGATCGAGGTGAGCACGATACACCAGGGCGCGCCAGCCCTGCCAGGCGCGCCCTGGTGGGTTGTGCCCACCTCGGACACCTTTCCGACTCCATTTTCCTTCCATATGCCTACTTCCCAAGAATAAAAATTCTCTATATATACCCCCGACTGTTTGGAAGACCGCATCGCAGAAAAATCCTCTGTTCTTTTTCCGTGTTGTTTTCTCGTCAGATCTAAATCTCCATGGCTCCACCAAGCTCCTCCAAGGACAAGTTCTTCGAGAAGGTCATCAACCCGTACTTGCCGGAGGTGATGAAGCACCCTCAAGCCATTCAGATGCGTGAGGGGGTGCTCCACATCCGCGATGTGCAGGGACCTAAGAGGACCGGAATCGTGGAGGCTAGGCTCGAGGCGGTGGAACAAGATATCTTCAACTGCCAAAGGATGGTGGAGCGTGGACTTAGTGCCAATCACTCCATGATCACGGAATTCACCCGCGATCAGATGGTGGATGGCCAGTCTGTGAAGGACACCATCTCCACCCTCAACGAGCAAATCAATTTTCTGCAAAGCCAAGTCCATGATCTTCAAAACCAAGTTTTGGAATATGAAGCAAGATTTAAAGGTATGAGTTTCACAGCAAGTTGCAGGACTCAGGGGAATCTTGCGTCAACTTTTGATGGTGAACCCTTGCCCTGGAAACTGGAGGACAAGCCTACTACATCATCACCACCATCTACTTCATCACCACCACCAGGAGACTTGAGCACACGGGTATGGGCACTCCCCTTGGCTTGAGCCAAGCTTGGGGGAGGTGTCGCGGTATCGTATCACCATCACTTTTATTCACCTTTACCTTTTTAGTTTGATCTTTAGTTCCCTTTTGATTTAGTTGAATAAAAGTTTAGCATGATATATTTTCGTGTGTTAGTTTCGTGGTCTATCTATCAATGTAATTGAGTGAAAGTTTTATATAATAAATTTTAGTTCGAGCTTTCGCCTCTCTACTTTCTTGTTGCAATCTAAATAAAGGAAAAAGAAATAAATGAAAAGGATCATATGCTAATCTTATGGTGAGTAATGACATCACATCAGGAAAGGTATAAGTAGTATAATTTATTGGAGATTAATGATGTCTACTATGCAACTTTATTCTTGTAGACTTTGTTGGGCCTCCAAGCGCAGAGTTTTGTAGGACAGTAGCAATTTTCCCTCAAGTGGATGACCTAAGGTTTATCAATCCGTGCGAGGTTGTAGGATGAAGATGGTCTCTCTCAAACAACCCTGCAATCAAATAATAAAAAGTCTCCTGTGTCCCCAACACGCCCAATACAATGGCAAATTGTATAGGTGCATGATACGTCTGCAACGTATCAATAATTTATGAAGTATTCATGCCATATTCACCTATGTTTACAATACTTTTATATGGTTTTGATGCACTTTATATGATTTATTTAGAACTAACCCGGACTGCCGTTGTTTTCAGTAGAACTACCGTGGTGTTGTTTTTGTGCAGAAAATGAAAGTTCTCGAAATCGCCCAAAAAATTTTGAATTTTTTTTTTGCAACAAATAAGGCACTAGACGCTTCGTGGGAGGGCCAGACGAGCCACGAGGTGGGCACAACCCACCAGGGCACGCCAGGCCCCCCCGGCGCGCCCTGGTGTATCGTGCCCACCTCGTGGCCCATCTTGGCGTGAAACCAACGCACAAAAATCCTATAAATATAGAAACCATTAGAAATAACCCTAGACTCTCCGCTCCGCTACCGCAACTCTCTGTATCGATGAAAAACCAATCTGGAGGCGTTCCAGTACCCTGCCGGAGAGGGGATTCCATCTCCGGTGGCCATCTTCATCATCCCGACGGAGGCCATGATGAGGAGGGAGTAGTCTACCCTCGGGGTTGAGGGTATGTACCAGTAGCTATGTGTTCAATCTATCTCTCCCTCGTGTTCTTGAGATGTCACGATCTTGATGTATCACGGGCTTTGTTATTATAGTCAGATCACATGATGTTATTCCCTCTCTATCTTGTTGTGATGAATTGAGTTTTCCCTTTGAGATCTCGTTATGTTGGATTGAATATTGGATTTGAGAACACTTGATATATGTCTTGCATGCGGATACCGATAGTGACAATGGGGTGTTCTATTGCTTCACTTGATATATGTGATGGTGTCCTGAATTAGGGGGTACTCACCACGTCGTCTCCCGACCACTGGGTCGGGCCGAGGACCCCCATGGTGGTTCACTAACGGGCCAGTTCGGACAGTCCATGTTGCATACAAGGGAGGTTCCACAAGAATTGACGCACAAGATAAGGACTCCTCTAAACCCTAGGCCTACGGTGCATTATATAAACCGAGGCCAGGCTAGTCAATAGACAACCCTCAATCTCATATTCATTACATCTCGTGGTAGATACCTGTACTATGTACTATCCCCCATATGAATACAATCAAAAGCAGGACGTAGAGTATTATCTACTTGAGAGAGCCCGAAACTGGGTAAAATCCTGTGTCCATGTTACCATCGCTCCAAGACACCTAGCTTAGGACCCATACTATGAGATATGCCGGATTCAGAACCGACATTCGTGCTTTCATTGAGAGCCTGCTAGGTGTCGTCATGGATCGACGAGATGAATCAGGCGAGCTGAGGCCTCCGCCAGTACGGCAGATCCGAGCTTGTTGTTCAACGTCCGCGCACCGTGGAGCTGTTGAGGAAGTAGGCACGAAGGGGCAGGCTATGGAGGGTCAACGAGAAAAATAAATCCAGATCCAACCGAGGAACCACGTCGGACCAGTGCTGCCCACGCGCAGCAACGCACACGAGCTAGGCCGCCATGAGTTCGGCTCAGCGGCGGCCACAGGGGAGATTTGATCTTTCGTGTTAATTATTTAATTAAGTTTGGTGGCTGCCTATGCTTTTCACTAATAATTTCTTTTCTTTGCACATGTCCGGTGATGCAATCAACTATATTATTTAGTTGTGGCACATCCATCTAGATTTGATTGATGTGACATGCTAGCATACCTAGCTACTTCCCACGTGAAGCTATACTAGCATTGTGGAATGATTCTTGTATTCCTGTGGCTACATTCATACACAGGCGTTGTCACGCAAGCACCTTCACACGACCAGTTCGGGCCGCGTCGTGCCATTGTCATCGTCCACATATTCTCACCGACGCTGGCGTTTCTTTGCCATTGTTCCCACACTCCACCGAGGCGATCTGATGCGTTCTGGGGCATCATGATTCCACAGTCGTTTCTTCTGTCGTCCAAAAAATCCAGGTTATATTTTTCCTGTTAAAATTAGATTGCACAATTTATTTATATCAACATATGTTTTGCCAGTTTGTATATGTACACAGATGGCTGCCACACCGGGGCGTGCCAGGCTTGCCACCGCTACAGTCCGCAGCCCGGTCTGCTAGGCAAATTCAAACTACGTTGCATGGTTGCCATATCGTTCTATCACAGCGTCAACGACCAGGCCATATTTCTTTACTTATTCACCTTGTATAAATTAACTATGCATTTTTTTTTCAATTGTTATTACTTTCGTCTTGAACTATATTATGTGTGCAGGTAATTTAATTCGACTGCGTAATGCGGTCACCTGGGAGCGCTGACGTCGTCGTCTCGCCTCCGTCGACCGAATTGTGTCGTCGCCTTGGTGCGCTGCCCTGTGTCGGCATCCCCGCGCCCTCTCTTCATCAACCAGCTCCGGTGACTTCGGCGTCACACTACCGACCTCACCTCGGCTGGATCGGGGGCTTCGACATCACTTTACCAACCAACTCTTGGGGCTCCGACGTCACCTTGCCGAGCTGTTGCGTCCCCTTGGCTAGACCGGGGGTTGCGCCCGCCACATCGGCAATATTGTGTCATCGCTTCGTCAAACCGGGCTCCTCGCTCGGACACCTTGGAACCGGCTTGGGGGCTGGGACCTCGGCCAAGCCGAGGACAACGCAAAATACCGAATTTTTCAGAAATCAATGGGCTCCTGCATCCTGCCTCTAGTTTGGACTGCGTCATCAATGCCGAGCACATTAACCAGCTAAGTCGCTTTCATGCTCAAATTTTTAATTTTTTAAATTTTTGTTCGGTTCGACCAAGCATTATATTTGTGTTAAATAAAAAAGCTTGTTTGTTAAAAACACTTCCTTTTCCCGTGTTAACTGGGGGCTCTTAAATTTATATGAGTTGTTTTATAATAAATGTTGTTTTCTTGGTCGTTGCAAAGTCTTTTTCTACTACTCCTTTTTCCGACGCGAGTGTTTGGTCAATAGTCGGGTAGCCTGGTTTCTCTCTAAAGCCGCTTGAGTTTAGCTCGCTAAACAGGCCTCAGAGAAACAATCCACCTTCGGGATATGGAGGTTGAAGAAAAAGACTAACCCGCTTGAAGTCTTGAGATCGGATGTGTCATGTTAAAGCACGACGGAAGCACAAATTAAATTTCAGACCAATTTCGGATTGGCACAATTTTCTTTTATCTAAACTTTGTTTTTTGCATAAGTTTTTTGGTTTTTTCGAGCATAACTCTCGCAGTACAACGCCAGATGCATTTCACGCAACGGCAATATTAAAGGGGGTCTGCAGTTAGCACCGAACCCACCAAAAACCGAGGTACTCCATGTAGTCCTCGGCAAAATGTCCTTGGTATTTCGCATTTATATGCATTGATTTCGAGTTGTGTCTTTGGTCTATAGCTGGATTGCCCTGCTCCTGTGCTTACCCCTTACGTTTTCGCTTTGTTCGGCTAAGGGGTAAAGGGAGAACCACTGCGATTGTCACTTCCGGTTTAACTGGTTAAGTGCCTCAGTTGGAGAAAGCCGAAAGCTGACTGTCACAACAAGCGTAAATCGGTCAGCGAACCGCAGGCGGTGTTCAACCAAATATAGCCGATCGAGGTTATCGGAGTAAAACGAAGGGCCTCTCTTTCTTGAAAAGGCCAAGTTCTGGGTGGTTCGACCTCGAATAGTCCGAGGAGTCGACGTATACCGGGGGCTATTAAGTTGCCCCCCAACATATGCTCCTATGACTAAGTGAAAGTTATAAAGCCTGAATATCTGATTGCCTCGTTTCCACTAACACAACTGCCTCCGGGCACCGAGACGTCGGCTAAGGGTTGTCTTGTTTGTACGGAAACACCCTGCGTAGCATCTACAAATGGGTGGAAGCCGACGATAGGCCACTTTCAGATTATAAACAGTTGCGACGGAGTCAAAATAAACCATACCGAGGGTTCCTTGTGGCACCTCGGCATAGATACATCGGGATTCCTGGAGAGCCCAACATATCATCAGCGTTTGTATTTTATATATCAAAGTTGCCTTCCGTAGTGATCGTTATAAAGCCATATATATGCATCAATTTGACTTAAGATTTTATTCAAGCTGGGTTGCCTGGCTCCGGTGCTTACCCCCTACGTTCCCGATTGTTCGGCTAGGAGGTAAAGGGAGCACCTCTGTGATTGTTACTTCCGGGTCATCTGGGTTAGTACCTCAGACTGGGTGAAGCCAAAAGCTAGCCATCCGAAGAATATAATTGGTCGGCAACGACGGAAGGTGAAAATTTTGGTTCATAAGACCACAAAGTTCGGGAACATTCATCGAACTAAATCCTCAATATTTTCCTCCCACATTGATCGGAATTGAGGTTTCACGATCATGGTTAACATGATATCCTGGGAAAAGGAACTTATAAATAAACTATTTTTCCCAGAAGATGTTTCTTACGTTAAGTAGTAATATAACATATCTCTCCGCGTACCTTTGTTTATAAAACCGTATGGCCAGATTGCCTTGTTTGCCGTATATCTTTGCCCTTATAATGGCTTTATAAAGTAGGACAAACACTCCTCGGCTACTGGCCGAGGAGGTTGAAGCCGATGGTCGGTCAACAAAGTCTTGTACAATGCGGATCCGAGCATTAATGATGTAAAGTACTTGGATACATAGAATCATTATACATAAATTGTGTCGCACGTAACAACATTTGTGTCAAACAAATGTCGATCCTTAATTCGACCACCCGTGCCCAAATTAAGGCTCGGGGGCTACTGCATTACCTATTCAATGCAGCAATCGAAAGTGCAATATGGTTTCCGAGGAGATTCGATCCTCAGGTTGGTCGGCCGCACCCAACCCGAGTCTCGGAAACTATTGTGTACCGCGTTTCCATCCCTAACGTATGCTGCCAAGCAAGAACTTGATCCTCAGGCCGATTTTGCAAATCGACCTAAGTCTCAGGGGCTACTGGGATCAGTGGTTTTATTTTGTTTATTATTTTTCCCTTTAGGTGCATCTCGGGTTATAGACCGACACACACCTTGAGGGCTACTGGCTGTAAATTTTGGTAGTAAATAAATTGCAGCGATCGGAAATAATTTCCACAAAAACAGCCCGAGATCGAGGTAGTGCACCACCTCGGAAGCAGTCCGGCATAAAGCTCGGATGCAAGTGGTTGGCTCCATAAAGGGCATTTCCGATATTAAGCTCGGATGAACTCCTTCAACTTTTTCAAGACCGAGGTAATCTATGACACCTCGGATGCATACCGGCGTTGGAGCTCGGACACAGTCCGGCGTTGGAGCTCGGCTGCAAACAGATACCTCGGATATAGTCCGGCGTTGGAGCTCGGACAGAGTCTGGTGTTGGAGCTCGACTGTAAAAAGACACCTCAGACGTAGTCCGGCATTGGAGCTCGAACGCAAGAGGACACCACCGCACGGGAAACACTTCAAACCCGAGGTGTGGCGTAAAAAATAATAAGGCATTGATAAAGGCCGAGAAATTAAAGGGGCTCCTCGGATGCCCGACGTGTGAACTCTTCGGGTACACCTCGGCGATCCTCAAGATCGAAGACGGGAAGATTTGTTGAACCAGTTTTCAAGACCGACGGCTGAAGACGAAGAACAATTCGGAAGAACCAAGGACGTCCCCAACTTGAAGACCGGTTCAGGGGGCTACTGATGGTGTCCTGGATTAGGGTGTACTCACCACGTCGTATCCCGACCAGTGGGTCGGGCCGAGGACCCCCATGGTGGTTCACTAATGGGCCAGTTCGGACAGTCCATGTTGCATACAAGGGAGGTTCCACAAGACTTGGCGCACAAGACAAGGACTCCTCTAAACCCTAGGCCTATGGTGCATTATATAAACTGAGGCCAGGCTAGCCAATAGACAACCCTCAATCTCATATTCATTACATCTCGTGGTAGATACCTGTACTATGTACTATCCCCCATATGAATACAATCAAAAGCAGGACGTAGGGTATTATCTCCTTGAGAGAGCCCGAACCTGGGTAAAATCCAGTGTCCATGTTACCATCGCTCCAAGACACCTAGCTTAGGACCCCTACTACGAGATATGCCAGATTCAGAACCGACAATATGTTTTGGTACCCAACTTGCGGATTCCCGCGACGACATTGGGGTAATCTATGCATAGGGGTTGATACACGTTCTTGTCCTACTTTCTTCGATAGAAATCTTGGGGCACTCTTTGAGGTTCTTTGTGTGGATTAAGTATTATGAATCTGAAATTGTTTGATGCATATCGTATAATTAACTCATGGATACTTGTGGTGACATTGGAGTATCTAGGTGACATTAGAGTTGGTTGATGCGTATCATATGGTGTTATTCTAGTACGAACTCTTAGATAGATCGAACGGAAAGGATAACTTGATGTTATCTTAGTACGAACTCTTGAATAGATCGATCGGAAAGGATAACTTTAAGGTGGTTTCGTACCCTACAAACAATTTCTTCTTATGTCCTCTGCTAGATAAGAACTTTGGAGTGATTCTTCGTTGCACGTTGAGGGATGGTTATGTGATCCAATTATATTAGTATTGTTGAGATTGCACTAGCGAAAGTACGGACCCTAGGCCTTGTTTATATGCATTGCAATACCGTTTGTGCTCACTTTTGTTAGTTGCTACCTTGCTGTTTTTATATTTTCAGATTACAAAAACCTATATCTACCATCCATATTGCACTTGTATCACAATCTCTTCGCCGAACTAGTGCACCTATACAATTTGCCATTGTATTGGGTGTGTTGGGGACACAAGAGATTTCTTGTATTTGATTGCTGGGTTGTTTGAGAGAGACCATCTTCATCCTACACCTCCCACAGATTGATAAACCTTAGGTCATCCACTTGAGGGAAAATTGCTACTGTCCTACAAAACTCTGCGCTTGGAGGCCCAACAAAGTCTACAAGAATAAAGTTGCGTAGTAGACATCAAGCTCTTTTCTGGAGCCGTTACCGGGGTGGTGAGTGCTTGAAGGTATATCTTTAGATCTTGCAATTAAATATTTTAGTTTCTTGTTTTATCACTAGTTTGGTTTTATAAAGGAAAACTACAAAAAAAATGGAGTTTAGGTTGCATCATTTGTTTCGTCTTTATAATGTCTTTCGTGAAAATAAGGATTCCGAAAATTGTGCTCAACTTGTAGAGGAAGAAATTATAAAAATACGCAATGAGAATTCCTTGAATGATGAGCATGATAGCAATATTGTTACCTTGAATTTTATGAGTATCCAAAATACTAATGATGATTGCACTAGTCATGATAAAAATATTTCTTATAAGCATGTCAATTTTTGTGGAGTGGATAAAGTTTGTGAGGACGTTCCTTATAGGGATGCTAGATTTTGCAAGAAGCATAAACATGATAGAACCAATTTTTTGCTCAAAGTGATAGATGAATTTGCTACAAAATTATGTTCTCTTTGTCCTATTACTTGTGAACTTTGCAATAAATTTGGTCATCTTAATTTCCAATGCAAACTTTTTCATGATCAAATCATGGCCAAATATTGTAATGACTTGATCACCCTTGAACTTTATGATGAGCTTTCTCTATGTTTTGGGAGTGAACAATTGACACATAAATATAGTTGGTTTGAAGTATTCATTCACACGGACGACATTGAAACTAATCTAAAAAATATCTATATGTTTTGCATCGTAAATTGCAATGAGAATGCTTATATTGCCAACTATAGAAAGATGGGAAAACCAATAGAATATAAAAGGAATACTAATGAAAGGGTAAAGATTTCCACGTTCCCTCCTATTGTCTCTCATGATGTAATAGGTGACGAGGAGGAGCTCCCTATTCAACCAATCTCATCAATAGGAAGCTCGAAAAAATTAATTAAACCCACACATGATGTGGTGAAGAAGAAGAAAAGAAGAAAGAGTAAAGGTAAAAAGGTATCTCTCCCAAATGATGTTGCTTCTATTATTGTTGTGCCTCACTAGGATGAATCAAAAATAACTTTGGAAGATGATATACTTGATGATGAATTTGTTATGCCTATTGCTTGTTGTGATGACTATGATTGGGAAGATAATGATAGTTCTTATAATCTTGAAAATCTTTTTGGCACCAACTCGGTAAATTATGATGATAATAATTGTTATACTATTGGTGCTATTCATACTATTAATGATGAGAGTGATTATGCTTATGATATGCCAAGACACAAGCTTGGGGATGACATGTTTGATGAGAATGACATGTTTGAGAATTTATTTGCTGCAATTAATGTTTGTTCCAAGCTTGGGGATGTTATGCTTAATGAAGATGATCTTTTTAGGTACCCTACTTTGAATGATCAAATTTGTTATGATGATTGCATGCCTCCTATTTATGATGATTGTGATATTTATGAAAGTGGGTTTGGAAGAGTGTCAACTTTAGATAATTATTATCCCACTATCTTGGAGGGTGTTTAATTTTATTATAATGATAAAAGTGTATTTGGAGAGGTCACGACTTTATTTAGTAATGATACCACTATCTCGGAAGAGGTTTCACTTGACTATGATGAGAACAAAGTTGCTACTTATGATGATTATTGTGATGATACTTATGTTATAAAAAGTAGTGATGATTGTTGTCATAATTTTGAATATCCTTTTACTGAACATTAATCTTTTAATGTGGAAACAATTTACAGTATTCGAGTTTCATTTGATGCTCCCACTATTATGAATGAGAAGAAATATGCTTATGTGGAGACTAATAAATTTTCTACGCTTGTAGATCATGAAAAAAATGCTTTATGTGATAGTTATATTGTGAAATTCCTTCATGATGCTACTGAAAATTATTACGAGGGAGGAACATGTGCTTGTAGGAATTGCGATAATATCAACTTTCCTCCCTATGTGTTCATAGTTTTGAAGTTGCACTTGTTTTGCCTTCCTATGCTAGTTGATTCTTGCTCCCATAAATTGTTTGCTCACAAAATCCCTATGGATAGGAAGTGGGTTAGACTTAAATGTGCTTGTCATGAGATTCATGATGCTCTCTTGCATGTTTCAATTACTATTCCTATGTGAGCATCATTGAAATCATCATCCCTAGCTAAAAGGCATTAAAGAAAAGCTCTTGTTGGGAGACAACCCAACACTTTTCCTTTCTGTTTTTGAGTGTTCACATGATTAAGCTACTGTATTAATCATGTTTTGTTTCTTTTATTTCAATAAAGTGCCAAGTAAAGCCTTTGGGATGACTCACAAGATGAGTAGAATTGATGCTGAACCAAAACAGAAACTTTTGTCTCCAGTCCAGAAATTTTCATTTCTTATTGGAGCACGATAATGCTCTGAAATTCTGATACAATCTTTCTATGCAAATTCTTCAGGCTGTCCTAATTTTTCAGAATTTTTAGAGACTGGGAAGTATGGCTATACTACAGATCTTCACAGACTGTTCTGTTTCTGACAGATTCTGTTTTGCATGCATAGTTTGCTTGTTTTAGTGT
Source organism: Elymus sibiricus (assembly GCA_039707655.1). Lineage (NCBI taxonomy): Eukaryota > Viridiplantae > Streptophyta > Magnoliopsida > Poales > Poaceae > Elymus > Elymus sibiricus. The sequence goes on along the minus strand of CM077665.1, from coordinate 38,034,947 downwards.
TTCCATAGCTTATATTTAGTGGTATAAATTATGGGAATGATATAATACAGTAGGTATCATGTGGGAACAATTATGAATCTTGTCTTGACAGTACCTAAGTGAATGATTTATGTTTATTACACTAACCCTTCTCACGAAGTTCTGTTAAGTTTTGTGTGATTAAAGTTTTCAAGTTTTGGGTGAGACACCGATATGAGGAGAATAAGGAATGAAAAGAACCTAAGCTTGGGGATTCCGAAGGCACACCCAAGGTAATATCCAAGGAATACTCAAGCGCCTAAGCTTGGGGATGCCCCGCAAGGCATCCCCTCTTTCGTCTTCAACATTATCGGTATATCTTACTTAGAGCTATATTTTTATTCGTCACATAATATGAGTTTTGCTTGGAGCATCATTTTATTTTGTTGTTTTATGTTAGGTGTTATTTATAATCTTGTTTTTCAATAAAAAGTTACAAGAATTGTCTTAGGATGCTTTCATTGCATGTTTTGATGTGTGCTGTGTAGAAACATAAACTTTTGCTGTAGTGTTTGAATTTTCATATTTTACTGGAACGTGGAAAGTTTCTGAAATTTTTACAAAGTGTTTTCATATAAATTATTTATCACGTCCTACATTTTCATAATATTGTGAGTTACATAAGTACACTGTTTTCATAAATTGCTACAGACTGTTCTGTTTGGACAGATTGCTGTCATAGTTTTGTTATCTACTTATCCTATAGTTTCCATAGTCTATATTGGTACATATAAATTGTGGAAATGATAGTAAAAAGTAGATGATGTTTGAAATTATTATGCAACTTGTCTTGGCAGTACATAAATAGTTGATTTATTATTATGTGTACTAACCTATCTCACGAGTTCTTTTTGAGTTTTGTGTGGATGAAGTTTTTGAGACTTAGGTGAAACCGGGATATGAGAGGATTGAACGAGATACAAAAGCTCAAGATTGGGGATGCCCAAGGCACCCCAAGTAAATATTTCAAGAAGTCTCAAGCATCTAAGCTTGGGGATGCTACGCATCCCACCTCTCTTCATCAGCAATTATCGGTTACCCTATGTTGAGCCTAAATTTTTATTTGTCCACATGATATGTGCTATTCTTGGAATGAATTTTTTGTTTAGTTTGATGTTTGAATAAAATACTCAGATCTGAAAATCTTTATTGAGAAATAGAGTCCTCACATAGCTACTTTATTGTTTGACTACTCATTGATCTTCACTTATATCTTTTGAGAGTAGTTTGATGTTTACTGTTGTGCTTCACTTATATCCTATGAGTAAATTGTGAATGAATTGAATATCATAAATCTGAAATTATTAATGTGCTTTATGCTTAGTAGTAGTTTCACATCTGGTTTATAAAGTAAAATCTATTGAAGTTTGACAAACATCAAAATGGTCACAATTCATGAATGATTAGTATAAGAAAGAGAACTTTTACATACAAATATATTATCTTGGACATCTTCTATGATTGCGAATACCCATTAATTATTTTCAAACTTGAGAAAATTAGTTGAAGTTGGACAAGGAAGACAACGTAATGAGTTATGGTTATGTATATTTGCATAGAAGTTATATTGTTATGGATCCTCCAACATGCGGTGCTTGTTTAGAACCTTTTGCTAGCCAACACTTCGTACTAAGTAGAGATACTACGTGTGCATCCAAATCCTTGAGCCAAGTTTCTTCCATAAGAGTCCACCATACCCACCTATATATGGTATTTCACTGCCATTCCAAGTAAATTTGCATGTGCCACCTCTAAACATTCAAATAAAAATCTGTTTTGTGTGCCTGGACCGCTCATGGAGCGACGGGGGGAGGTCAGTATCTTCCATGTTAAGCGGGTTATTCTCATGATGAGTGTTTATTCACTCGTCCTTGCACGAGAGGGGCGGTAATAAGGATTCCCTGTCCCGAAATAAAAAAATCAAATAATTAAACAAAACTCCCCCAGGAATGTTGTTGGTATGGACGGTACCCGTGGATTCGGCTAGCCCTGGAGTGTGTTTGTTGGCGGAGGGGGAGTAAACCTTTACTTTTACCGCTTGGGAACCGCCGCTAGTGTGTTTAACATGGAAGATATTGATAACTCTTGGTCGTAACGTTGACAGGAAGGGTGCACCTCCCAAAATTATATTTATCTCTAATTTAAGCTTTGAGCTCTGGCACCTATGCAAATCCCTGCTTCCCTCTGCGAAGGGCCAATCTATTTACTTACATGTTATTTGCTATTCATGTTGACTCAACTTCTTATTCCAACCCCAATCTATTAGTTGGCAAGAAGCATGTGGTGGGGAAAGATCTAGGCACATATGGCCAGTCAAATACATTTGATCATGACTTATTATTGTTGACGATTATCTCTATGATAAATGAGTTGGTAGGCGAAACATTAAGCCCCTATCTTTCTATGTGTTCGATGGATGTCATTTATTCTAAAAATATGCTTTGAGTACTAGATATCATAGAAGACTATATGATGATTGAGTATGTGGAGCTCTTACTTAGACTTTGTTGAGAATAAGTTGAATTGCAATTGTTTGGTGACTAAGAACATAGGTTGTTAAGTTTCAAGAGAATTCATTGTTTGAACCATAACTTGTGAATTGGTTGCTACTTTATCATGATGATTTTTATGAGAAAAAATTGCTGTTATGATGCTAGGAAAAGTGGTTGAAATTATCATTGATCAAACTTATGCACTATGCTAGCATTCACACTTCATAAATTATTTCTTTTATCATTTACCTACTCGAGGATGAGTAGGAATTAAGCTTGGGGATGCTGATACGTCTCCAACGTATCGATAATTTGTGAAGTATTCATGCCATATTCACCTATGTTTACAATACTTTTATATGGTTTTGATGCACTTTATATGATTTATTTAGAACTAACCCGGACTGACATTGTTTTCAGCAGAACTACCGTGGTGTTGTTTTTGTGTAGAAAATGAAAGTTCTCGGAATCGCCCGGAACTTTTTGATGATTTTTTTGGAACAAATGAGGAACCAGACGCTTCGTGGGAGGGCCAGACGAGCCACGAGGTGGGCACAACCCACCAGGGCGTGCCAGGCCCCTCCGGCGCGCCCTGGTGTATCGTGCCCACCTCGTGGCCCATCTTGGCGTGAAACCAACGCCCAAAAATCCTATAAATATGGAAACCATCAGAAATAACCCTAGACTCTCCGCTCCGCTGCCGCAACTCTCTGTATCGATGAAAACCAAATCTTGAGGCATTCCAGTACCCTGCCGGAGAGGGGATTCCATCTTCGGTGGCCATCTTCATCATCCCGGCGGAGGCCATGATGAGGAGGGAGTAGTCTACCCTCGGGGCTGAGGGTATGTACCGGTAGCTATGTGTTCGATCTCTCTCTCGTGTTCTTGAGATGTCACGATCTTGATGTATCACGGGCTTTGTTAATATAGTCGGATCACATGATGTTATTCCCTCTCTATCTTGTTGTGATTAATTGAGTTTTCCCTTTGAGATCTCGTTATGTTGGATTGAATATTGGATTTGAGAACACTTGATATATGTCTTGCATGCAGATACCCGTCATGACAATGGGGTGTTCTATTGATTCACTTGATATATGTTTTGGTACTGAACTTCCGGATTCCCGTGGTGACATTGGGGTAATCTATGCATAGGGATTGATAAACGTTCTTGTCCTACTTTCTCCGATAGAAATCTTGGGGCACTCTTTGAGGTTCTTTGTGTGGATTGAGTATTATGAATCTGAAATTGTTTGATGCGTATCGTATAATTAACTCATGGATACTTGTGGTGACATTGGAGTATCTAGGTGACATTAGAGTTGGTTGATGCATATCATATGGTGTTATTCTAGTACGAACTCTTAGATAGATCGAACGGAAAGGATAACTTGATGTTATCTTAGTATGAACTCTTGAATAGATCGATCGGAAAGGATAACTTTAAGGTGGTTTCGTACCCTACAAACAATTTCTTCTTATGTTCTCCGCTAGATAAGAACTTTGGAGTGATTCTTCGTTGCACGTTGAGGGATGGTTATGTGATCCAATTATATTAGCATTGTTGAGAGATTAGACTAGCGAAAGTATGGACCCTAGGCCTTGTTTTCAAGCATTGCAATACCGTTTGTGCTCACTTTTCTTGCTACCTTGCTGTTTTTATATTTTCAGATTACAAAAACCTATATCTACCATCCATATTGCACTTGTATCACCATCTCTTCGCCGAACTAGTGCACCTATATGATGTCTACTACGCAACCTTCTTCTTGTAGACTCGTGTTGGGCCTCCAAGCGCAGAGTTTTGTAGGACAGTAGCAAATTTCCCTCAAGTGGATGACCTAAGGTTCATCAATCCGTGGGAGGTGTAGGATGAAGATGGTCTCTCTCAAGCAACCCTGCAATCAAATAACAAAGAGTCTCTTGTGTCCCCAACACACCCAATACAATGGTAAATTGTATAGGTGCACTAGTTCGGCGAAGAGATGGTGATACAAGTGTAATATGGATGGTAAATATAGGTTTTTGTAATCTGAAAATATAAAAAAGCAGGGTAACTAATGATAAAAGTGAGCACAAACGGTATTGCAATGCTTAGAAACAAGGCCTAGGATTCATACTTTCACTAGTGCAAGTTCTCTCAACAATACTGACATAGTTGAATCATATGTAAATCCCACACGTGCGACAAAGAGTTCACTCCAAAGTCACAAATAGTGGAGAACAAACGAAGAAATTATTGTAGGGTACGAAACCACCTCAAAGTTATCTTTTCCGATCAATCGTATGAGCTATCCCTATAAGTGTCACGAACAGCCCTAGAGTTCGTACAAAAATAACACCTTAAGATACACATCAACCAAAACCCTAATGTCACCTAGATACTCCAATGTCACCACGAGTACCCATGGGCTTGATTATACGATATGCATCACACAATTTCAGATTCATCATGTTCAATGCAACACAAAGAACTTCAAAGAGTGCCCCAAAGTTTCTACCGGAGAGTCAAGACGAAAACGTGTGCCAACCCCTATGCATAGACTCCCAAGGTCACGGAACCCGCACGTTGATCACCAAAACATACATCTAGTGGATCAATAGAACATCCCATTGTCACCATGGATATCCCATCGCAAGACATACATCAAGTGTTCTCAAATCCTTAAAGACTCAATCTGATAAGAAAACTTCAAAGGGAAAACTCAATTCATCACAAGAAGATAGAGAGGGGAAAACTCCAGATGATTCATCTATATTAATAAAACTCCCGGTACATCAAGATCGTGTCATCTCAAGAACACGAGAGAGATAGATCAAACACATAGCTACTAGTACATACCCTCAGCCCTGAGGGTGAACTACTCCCTCCTCGTCATGGAGACCGCCGGGATGATGAAGATGGCCTCCGGTGATGGTTTCCCCCTCCGGCAGGGTGCCGGAACGGGCTCCCGATTGGTTTTTCGTGGCTCTGGAGGCTTGCGGCGGCGGAACTCCCGATCTAGGTTTCTTTCTGGGGGTTTTGGTATTTATAAGAATTTTTGGCTTTGGAAACAAGTCAAGGGGGGCCACGAGGAGTCCACAAGCCAGGGGGGCGTGCCCTAGGGGGGGGGGCGCCCCCCAGGCTTGTGACCTCCTCGGTCACTTCCTGGCCCAACTCCAATGCTCCCTGGGCTTCTTCTGGTCCATAAAAAATCACCGTAAATTTTCAGCCCATTCCGAGAACTTTTATTTCTGCACGAAAAACGACACCATGGTATTTCTGCTGAAAACAGCGTCAGTCCGGGTTAGTTCTAATAAAATCATACCAAAATCATATAAAATTATTGTAAACATGGTGAATACTTCATAAATTATACATACGTTGGAGACGTATCAGCATCTCCAAGCTTAATTCCTGCTCGTCCTCGAGTAGGTAAATGATAAAAGAAAGAATTTATGAAGTTTGAATGCTAGCAAGTGCACAAGTTTGATCAATGATAATTCCAATCACTTTTTCCAGCATCAATATAAACCATAAACAGTATCTCATCTCATAAAACTTCTCATGATCAAGTAACAAGCTATTCACATGTTAAAGTATAGACCAGAAAGTTTCTTGAAAACTAACAAACCATATTCCTAGTCATCGAACAATTGCAATTCATATTATTTTCAGGAAGGGTCTATGTAAGAGCATTTATTTAGCAAATTCCACATACTCAACTATCATATAGTCTTCCATGATTATTGACACTCAAAGCATATTTTTAGAACAAATAGCCTCCATCGAACACAGAGAAAGATAGGGGCTTAATGTTTCGCCTCCCAACTTATTTATCATATAGATAATTGTCAACAATAATAATTCATGATCAAATATATTTGTGTGGATATATATGTCTAGATCATTCCCCAACACATGACGCTTGCCAAGAGATAAAGGAGAAATATAGGAAGTGGTGAAGATCACCATGACTCTTGCATAAAGGTAATACAAGAAAGTAAAAGATAGGCCCTTCGCACTGGGAAGCAGAGGTTGTCATGCGCTTTTTGTTTTTGGATGTGCTTACCCTTAATGCAAAGGAATGTCACGTTGTATTGCCCTTTGTGATAGCAACCTTTATTATGCAGTCCATCGCTTTTATTTCTTTACCATCACAAATTCGTACAACGCTTATTTTCCCTTACAATAAAAGATCATACATATTTAGGAGCAATTTTTATTGCTTTTTGCACCGATGACAACTTACTTGAAGGATCTTAATCAATCCATAGGTAGGTATAGTGGACTCTCATGGCAAAACTGGTTTAAGGGTGTTTGGATGCACAAGTAGTATTTCTATTTGGTGCGGAAGATTTGGCTAGTATGAGGTGGAAGCAAGCACCACATGTTGGAGGATCCATAACAATATAACTTCTATAAAAATATACCCAAACATAACTCATTAAGTTGTCTTCCTTGTCCAATTTTAACTAATTTGCTCAAGTTTGAAAATAATTAATGAGCTCAAAATCATAGAAGATGTCCAAGATAGTATATTTATATGCGGAATCTCTCTTCCTTCGATATTCTTTCATGAATTGTTCAAGTGACCAATGCGGTGTTTGCTAACTTTCAATAAATTTTACCACCTATACTTATTATGTGTGAAGTCATTACTCCCCATGGTATAAGTATATGAAGCATATTTAATTTCAGATTTATGGTATTCAATTCATTCAACCATTTACTCATAGGATATAAGTGAAGCACGAGGGTGAATGACGAACTACTCCAAAAAGATATAAGTGAAGATCAATGAGTAGTCAACAATTAAATAACTATGTGAGGACACTCTCATCTAAGAATTTAAGATCTTAAGTATTTTATTAAACAGCAAGCAAAAGAAAAATAGCACTCCAAGAATAGCACGCATCATGTGAACGAATAAAAATTTAGGCTCAACATAGGCTAACCGATAATTGTTGATGAAGAGAGGTGGGATGCGTAGCATCCCCAAACTTAGATGCTTGAGACTTCTTGAAATATTTACTTGGGGTGCCTTGGGCATCCCCAAGCTTGAGCTTTTGTATCTCGTTCAATCCTCTCATATCATGGTTTCACCAATTCTCAAAAACTTCATCCACACAAAACTTGAAAAGAACTCGTGAGATAGGTTAGTACACATAATAATTAATCAACTCTTTATGTACTGCCAAGACATGTTGCACAATAATTTCCAAACATCATCTACTGTTTACTATCGTTTCCACAATTTATATCTACCAATATAGGCTATGGAAACTATAGGATAAGTAGATAACGAAACTTTGACAGCAATCTGTCCAAACAGAACAGTTTGTAGCAATCTATTAAACCAGTGTACTTCTGTAACTCAAAAAATTATGAAAATTTAGGACATGTTAAATAATTTATATGAAAATACTTTGTAAAAATTTCAGAAACTTTCCACGTTCCAGTAAAATATGAAAATTCAAACACTACAGCAGAAGTTTCTGTTTTTACACAGCACACATCAAAATATGCAATGCCAGCATCCTAAGACAATTCTTGGAACTTTTTACTGAAAAACAAGATTATAAATAACACCTAACAGAAAATACCAAAATAAAATGACGCTCCAAGCAAAACACATATTATGTGACGAATAAAAATATAGCTCTATGTAAGATATACCGATAATGTTGAAGACGAAAGAGGGGATGCCTTCTGGGGAATCCCCAAGCTTAAGCTCTTGAGTATTACTTGGATATTACCTTGGGGGTGCATTGGGCATCCCCAAGCTTAGGTTCTTGGCACTCCTTATTCTCCTCATATCGGTGTCTCTCCCAAAACTTGAAAACTTCAATCACACAAAACTTAACGGAACTTCATGAGAAGGGTTAGTATAATAAAGATAAATCATTCACTTAGGTACTGTCAAGACAAGATTCAGAATTGTTCCCACATGATAACTACTGTATTCTACCATTCCCATAATTTATACCACTAAATATAAGCTATGGAAACACTAAAACAATCAAACTATGCATGCAAAACAGAATCTGTCAGAAACAGAACAGTCTGTGAAGATCTTTAGTATAGCCATACTTCCCTGTCTCGAACAATTCTGAAAAATTATAAAAACCTGAAGAATTTGTATATCAAGACGGTGTAAAAATTTCAGATCATTATCACGCTCCAGTAAAAAATGAAAATTCCTGTACTGGAGTCAAAAGTTTCTGTTTTGGTTCAGCATCAATTCTACTCATCTTGTGAGTCATCCCAAAGGCTTTACTTGGCACTTTATTGAAATAAAAGGTACAAAACATGATTAATACAGTAGCTTAATCATGTGAACACTCAAAAACAGAAAGGAAAAGTTTTGGGTTGTCTCCCAACAAGCGCTTTTCTTTAATGCCTTTTAGCTAGGCATGGTGATTTCAATGATGCTCGCATAGGAATAATAATTGAAACATGCAAAAGAGCATCATGAATCACATGGCAAGCACATTTAAGTCTAACCCACTTCCTATGCATAGGGATTTTGTGAGCAACCAATTTATGGGAGCAAGAATCAACTAGCATAGGAAGGCAAAACAAGCATAACTTCAAAACTTTGAACACATAGAGAGGAAACTTGATATTATTGCAATTCCTACAAGCATATGTTCCTCCCTCATAATAATTTTCAGTAGCATCATGAAGGAATTTGACAACATAACCAGCACATAAAGCATTATCTTCATGATCCACAAGCATACACTACTAGGGAAAACCTTATACATAGAATCTTAGCAGCAGCGCAGGATAGGATGGGGCGCTACTGATAATTAGCAATAGCGCGGTCTGAAGACATGCGCTACTGCTACCAACTTAGCAGTAGCGCGACTCGATAGAACCGCGCTGCTACTAAAATTGACCGACCGTTCCCGCCACGCTAGGTTTAGCAGTAGCGCGTCCATGATAACCGCGCTACTGCTAATGTGATAGTAGTAGCGCGCTTTTTTTTCATGTCGCTACTGCTAATTTTGAAACTGGCCACATGGCGGGCCCCGCTTAGCAGTAGCGCGTGTGAAGTAGGAGCGCTACTGCTATCCTATTAGCAGCAGCGTGTTTTTCTCCCAGCGCTACTGCTAAGCCGCAGCCATACCACCTTTTTCCTCCCCCTCCCCTCCTCTCTTCCTCACTTTCCCCTAGCTCCCACCTCCTCTCTCCCTCACTTTGCTTCTTCCTCAGTACTTCTCCCCCCCATTACTCTCCTTCTTCTACCTATCTTTCTCTCTTTTTATTACTCCTAGCTAACTACACCAGCCTCCATTAATGCATCTCCTTTCACTTTTTCCTTCCCCCTCCACTAGTTGAACTTGTCTCCTCCCAAACTAGCTAGCTAGGTAGATCTAGCTAGCATTTAGTGAAGTGACCTATGTACCTCCCTAACTAGATCTATAGCCTTATCAAGAAGAGCTTTGTCCACTTTTGATCATTCCATAGGTGTGTGTGGCGACACCTATCGACATCATCATCACCGTGCTCGATCTCGAGATTGGTACGGTGATTAAAAATTTATGCTTCTGCAAGAATGGAAATATGTGTATGTGTGCGATATGACATAATCCGGCGATATGATGGAAATTGTGTGTGTGGCATGAGTTGCCGCCGAATTGCGCTTGTGAGTTGCCTATGTTTTGCCGAAATGCCAATTTATTTCCGTTTCGGCGAATTCCGGGCAAACTCTATATATCCTATTTTTAGGGAAGGTCATGCCGAATTTTTGTATGACTTTAATGCATGCATGCATTTTTATAATCAATTTGTTTATTATTACCGTGCGGGCATTCATGATGGTCAGTGGAACGGTGGTGGACAGGTGGCTGCGGTCGGCGGTGCAGGACATGAAAGAAAATAACCTGACAGAGGTTTTATGTCCGTGTCGAAGATGCAAAGGACAAGCTTGGCTCGAACCCTATGACGATGGTCGTGTGATGGCGCACCTTCTCATGACTGGTTTCATGGATGGCTATACTCGGTGGATAATTGAAGATGAGGATGATGATGTTGAGGACGCCGACGGGGCAGGCAATGATGACACGGGGCAGGACGAAGAGATGATCGATAATGGCGGCGGAGAAGGGCCGGACATGGCGCCGGGGAAGAGGCCGGACATGGCGGCGGAGAAGGGCCGGACATGGCGGCGGAGAAGGGGCCGGACATGGCGGCGGAGAAAACGTGGACTCCATGCCGCAGAATTCGTCGGTATTAAGTTCAATCGTGCGGGACCCTCATGTTCAAGCACTGCTTCGCAAGGAGACGAGTACTGAGAGAGCTGCTTCTAGAGAGGAGGCCAAGCTGCAGCAACTGGTGGTAGACTCGAACACTCCATTGTATCATGGTTGCAATCCCGAGGTGACCCGCTTGAGTTTCACGCTCGAACACCTGAAGACGAAGGCTAAAAACAAATGGACCGACACTAGCCTCGATGAGCTTCTCAGGTACCTAAAGGATGTTCTTCCCGCGGGGAATCTATGTCCTACTAGTGTGGATGAGGCCAAGAAGATCGTGTGCCCTCTTGATCTGCCGCACGTTAGATACCATGCATGCATCAACGATTGCATAATTTATCGGAAGGAGCACGCGGAAAAAACAAGCTGTCCGGTGTGCAATGCTTCTCGATACAAGAAGGCCGGGAAGAAATGTCCCCAGAAAGTTGTATGGTACTTACCAATCACTCCCCGTCTCCAGCGGTATTTCGTAGATCCCAAGGAAGCAAAGCTCATGCGCTAGCACGCGGAGAGGAAGAAGCCCGACGATGGAGATGATCCGAAGCTGAGACACGTCATGGATGGAAGCCAGTGGAGAGCGTTCAATGGCGAATATCGGTATTTCACATGTGATGCAAGGAACATCGTGCTCGGCGCGTGTACCGATGGCATGAATCCGTTTGGCAACCAGAACACCAACCATAGCACATGGCTCGTGTTTGTATGGATGTACAACCTCCCCCCTGGTTGTGCATGAAGTCGAAGTACATACACATGAGCATGCTGATTCAAGGGCCAAAACAACCGGGAAATAATATTAATCTGTATCTGGGGCTACTTCAAGAGGAGTTAGACACGCTATGGAAAACACCGGCCAAGACATGGGACGCCAGCAAAGGCGAGTATTTCTATATGAGAGTCGCGTTGATCACGACGGTGCATGACTATCTCGGTTACGGATATGTCGCAAGACAGGTGTGCCATGGATATTGCGGATGCATGCGGTGCATGGAAGATACGACGTCTCAGCAGCTAACGTCAAGGAAAGATGGCGGGTCTGGGAAAATAGTGTACATGGGGCATCGAAGATGGCTCGAGAAGGACGACCCGTGGAGAAACCGTGGAGATCTATTAAATGGTGAGGCTGAGCATCGAGGACCTCCACGTAAGCGGAGCGGCGCTGAAATCGATGAGCTGTTGAAAAACTGGGAACAGTGCCCCGCGCCGGGAAATACGATGAAAAAGGCGCCGGAGCCGCTGCTGAAGGTATGGAAGACGAGGTCTGTTTTCTGGGACTTGGAGTACTGGCACAAACTCGACACGCCTCATTGCCTTGATCAAATGCATATCTGTAAGAATGTCATTGAGAGCTTGCTTGCGACACTGATGAACATGCCGGATAAGACCAAGGATGGGCCGAAGGCAAGAAAAGGCTTGCAAGATTTGGAGATCAGGGCACATGCCGCCCCGTAAAAAGTCACAGGAGACAGAGACGGAGACAGAGGCGCGGGAGAAGAAGGGCAAAAAAGTAAAGGAAGAGGATTATTGCCCCCCTTCTTGCTTCACCTTAAGTCCGGCTGAGATCGATCAATTCTTCAAGTGCCTTACCAGAATCAAAGTTAGTTCCGGTTACTGTGGCAAGATAAGCAGATATCTAGACACGAAGAAGAAAAGGTTCAGCGGGATGAAGTCCCATGACTGTCATGTGATGATGATGTAGATACTACCTGTTGCCCTTAGAGGGATAATGGACAAGCACGTCCGTGACACGCTTATTGGTCTCTGCAACTTTTTCGACGTCATCTCTCGAAAGTCGATCAGTGTGAAGCAGCTCCGAAGGCTACAGGAAGAGATTGTTGTCATACTAAATGAGCTTGAGATGTACTTCCCGCCCGCGTTCTTTGACGTCATGGTGCATCCGTGTGTCCATATTGTGGACGACATAATAGACCTGGGGCCGTCATTCCTGCACAACATGATGCCGTTTGAGAGGATGAATGGGATCATCAAAGGATTCGTTCGTAACATGTCCCGTCCGGATGGAAGCATCGTCCAGGGCTATCTGACACAAGAGTGCATCTCTTTCTGCGAGAATTTTCTATATGGCGCAGACCGGCCGCCTGGTGTTGGTTTGCCCGTTAACAAGCACGATGGGAGGCTCGAAGGAGAAGGTCACTCCAACGGTCGCAGGGAACGGCATGTGGCCTACTCAGATCGACGCAACGACTTTGACATAGCAAACTTGGTAGTGCTACAACACCTACACCAGGTAGATCCTTTCGCGACACTGCACAAAGAAACTATCGCAAAGAAGTATCGTGACCGGGGGGTATGCAGGATGGACGCCGAAGTTACTAGAGAGCACAACTCCACTTTCCTGCATTGGTTCAAAGAGCATATTATTGCTAAACCCCCGGAAAAGGGCTCTAAGGACAGATTGCTCATATACTCCTTAGCACATGGCCCCTCGCCCAACCTCGTCACCTATCAGGCATACGATATCAACGGATACACGTTCTACACGGAGGCCAAAGATATGGACAGTGATGATCAGAACTTAGGGGTGACGATGGAATGCATGACCGACAGCGACAACGGCGCAACTGAGAGATTTTATGAAAGGGTCGAGGAGATCTGGGAGCTTGACTACTCTGGACTGCACAATGCGACGATGTTCCGTGTCAGATGGGCTAAGAATGCCGAAAGAGAAAACCGGTATTTCACTACCATGACTATACCCGACGCCAAGAGCGGTACCGTGAACGCTATCGCAAAAAACGAGCCATGGGTACACGCTAAGCACGTGACACAATGCTTCTTCATAACCGACCCGTGCAATCCCAGCCGTGTTGTCGTGAGGAGAGGCAAATGGAACATCATTGGAATGGATGGAGTCGGCAACGAGGAAGAATACGACCAGTACGGCAACCCAATGAGGGAAGATGACGATGACGATGAAGTATACGTCAAAACAAGAATCAATACTACATTACCTAAGAAAGATCGTACTCCATGGAAAAGGAAAAGTCACAATAAGGGGCTCAATTATTCTTCAACAAACAAGAAGGGAAAGAAGCTCACTCAAAAACGAAAACGTCGACGCTGAGGAACCGTTATTGGTCAAATGATGTAATATATATGTTCCTATTTTGTGTACACACTAACCGTTATGCATGGGTCAAATGATGTAATACATATGTTCCTATTTTGTATACATACTTAACCGTCAAATGATGCAATATATATCGCCTTAGTTATATACATTGTATCACCTTCCCTTCGTTCCTGCTCTCGGAAAAAAGGAAAAGAAAAGAAAAGAAAAAGAAGAAAAGAAAAGGAAGAGAAAATAAAGGAAAAGACAATAGAAGAAACAAACAGGAAAACTGCTATAGGTACTGGTTATAGCAGTAGCACTTTTCCGAAAAAGAGCTATAGCTAGTCAAAATAGCAGTAGCGCCTTTTGGAGAAACGCGCTATAGATAACTTAGCTATAGCGCGTAGTTATCTATAGCGCGTTTTGAGGAAACACGCTACTGCTATGTTGACTTAACCCCCGACCCCAGCGGGCTTCCCGCCTCTGCTTCCCCCAAATCCCCACTCTCTCTTCTCCCCCCTCGTCGCCGCCGGAGCCCGTGCCCTCACCGCGCGCCCGTGCCCTCGCCGCCGGAGCCTGTGCCCTCGCTGCCGGAGCCCGTGCCCTCATCGCCGGAGCCCTGCCCTCGCCCGCGACCTTGCCCACGCCCCTGCCTCAAGCGCCCGTGCTCTCGCCCCCGACCGCGGCGCTCGCCCCCGACCCCCCGACCCCCGCGACCTCACCCACGCCCCCAACCCCGGCCCCGACGCGCCACGTCTCCCTCCTCGGCTTCCTCCCCTCCCAACCTCGGCCGTCGTCGGGCGTGCCTCCTCGCCCCTGCACCCTCTGTAAGCAGAAATTTAGGGTTAGGTGTTTTAGGTGTAGTTAAAAGAAAAAACAGAATTGATTATATAGGTTTCTTGCATTTTTTAGTTTAAGCAATTGTTGCTATTTAATTTTGTTAGTTTAAGCAATTAGTATGAAACCTAGGACAGATTCGTTAAAGCAACTGTTGCAATTTAATTTTTTTAGTTTAAGCAATTGTTGTTATTTAAAAAAATAGAATTTGAAGTGGACAGTTAGTTAAAGCAACTGTTGCTATTTAATTTTTTAGTTAAAGCAATTGTTGCTATTTAAAAAAATAGAATTCGAAGTGGACATGTGATATGTGGACATGTGATTTGGACATGTCATATTTGGAATTTGGACATGTCATATTTGGACATGTGATGTTTCGGACATGTCATATTTGGAAAATGATGATTATGTGCAGGGTAAATGATCCGAGTGGCCTATGTTTCGCCGGAATGTTGATTCATTTCCGTTCCGGTTCAGGCGCTCGATATGTCCACTTTTTAGCCAAGGTCATGCCGAAATTTTCCGTGAATTTGGGCATGACTTGTGCTAGAAAGTAGGCATATCGAGTGCCGGGATTTGCTGGGAAACGGCATTCCGACAAACATAGATCTTTTTTTTATGTCATTTCTCTTTTTTTTATAGTTTTAGAATTAAACGAGGAGACTTAATCATAGGAAACATGTCGAACAATGAAGAAACCGGGCCTTCTGACCAAGATGCAGACGAGATGGATTATGAGGGTGAACAACAGTACCTCGACTTTTTGTCTGCTAAGCATAGTCAAGGTTTGCAGGTCGGCCTCAATGATGGTACTGACGCTGACATCGACACCGACGGCGCCGGCACCGATGGCGGCGCCGAGACCGGCGGGGAAGGTACCGGCGGGGAAGATACCGGCGGGGAAGGTACCGGCACCGATGCCGCTACCGAAAAGAAGAAGCAGAAGAAGCAGAGGATACGAAAACCTAACAAACTAGGCATCGGACGACTGGTGATCACAAAGATGGCCCCTGGCAAGTTTGAGCCATTAGAGCCGGAAGAACCTCGCAGGTGCTATGGGAACCAAGTAGGATGCGTCCTACGGAAATGCATGAGCATCAACGACGATGATTTAAGGAGTAAAGAACATTTGAGGCAGTTGCTCCTGACGAAGTTGCACAAGAGATTCAAGTTCCCCGACCGGATGGTAGCATAGAACAACCGTGGGATGATCCGAAGATGAAAAAGATTAACAATCACGCCATGGGCATGTTCAGCAATGATTTGGCCTCCTGGAAAGGGAGGGTGAAACGAGCTATTGAGGCTGAGGAACCCCTGTCCAAGATTCTGGAGGAAAATCCGACACTTATGGAAGAGGAGTTCGAAAAGTTCAAGGACACTTGCGCTACCGAGGCAGCCAAGGCTAAGGCTGCGAAATTCAAGAGCCTTCAGCAAAGGAACACGGGGAAGCATCACCTCGGAACACGTGGCTACCTTGGCAAAAGGCCCATATGGGATAAGGAGGACACGGAACGTGAAGCCGCGGGTCTCCCAGACCCCTTCGCGAAGTTCACCAACCCCTTGGAGCGTGACTTCATCAGGGCCCGCTACAAGTGGGACAAGGAAAAGAAGGTTTTTTACACGGACCAGATCACGAGGAAATTGATTAGAATACTGGTAATTATTCTTTTACCACCTTACATTTAGCTTCTGATCAAGTCGACTACACATTCGTAAACGGTTCACGTTCCTTCTGTAGGAGAAGCAACACCAGCTTGCAGCCGAAAGCCCTACTTCGCCGATGAGGCCCAAGTGGGACACCCCTCTCAACCGGGCCTTGAACGAACTTAAGGGACTCCCTTTGGGCCAGCGGCCACAATATGGACGTGTGCACGGCGCCGGAGATGGTGCTACGTGGAAGGTGTTTTACAACGAGGGCCCGGAGGCCAACAAGCAGAAAAAAAGTTTAGTCAGACGGACATCGACGCGAAGGTGAAGCTTGCGTTCGAGAAAAGAGCAGCTGAGGACGCGGAAAAAGCAGCCGAGGAGAAAAATGAGTTGCTACAGCAGGCAGTCGATGCAGCTGTACATGCCTGCAGAAATGATTTCGCTACTAACTTGATCCCGGCTATCATCAATTGGACGAAGGAAAATCCAGACAAGACGGTACATGATTTCCCCATGCCCAGTTTTGTCGGGAGCAACTCGGTGAACAACACCACCGCACCATCACCTGCTCACGCAATCGGGCCTGCTCCCGCACCCGCACCCGCTCATAGCAGCCCGTCCTCAGTCTCTGGCGCGCTAGGCGGGCCTTCATCTTTGGCTGAGCTCGACGCCCTCACGGTAATTACATGTCGCACCAACATATATCTAGAATATTCCATTTTCGTTGCCTTTCGGATGTTTTATGCCGCAGACATGTGTTTGCAGGCCGATAAAACCCCGTGCACCGTACTCTACTTGATCAAAGGCCAGGAGGTGGACGTGGGAAAGGGGGTGATAACGAAGCCCTTGGAACTCACGTTCCACGGCCAGCCGATGCCCGGTGGGCACTTCAGGGTTACCTTGTTGAGTGTGAAATCGGGGCACGAGTATTTGCCTCCTCCAGTACGGCTAGGGGGA
Organism: Elymus sibiricus; assembly: GCA_039707655.1. Taxonomy (NCBI): domain Eukaryota; kingdom Viridiplantae; phylum Streptophyta; class Magnoliopsida; order Poales; family Poaceae; genus Elymus; species Elymus sibiricus. The sequence goes on along the minus strand of CM077665.1, from coordinate 38,017,679 downwards.
GAGGACGACGAGACCCCGTCGCGGATTGGAAGCTGCAAGGGTTGGGTGCTGCTATGGCCGAAGAATCTTCTTCGTCTGGAGCCGGCCGAGAGCACACCAATAACCACACATCAACAAGCAGGTATGGACACCACCACCCCGCCTACGCAATTACCAGCGCCTGTAGTGCCGGGTGAGAGCGGCGGACGACGTGATGAAGGGGTCCAATAGTGGCTGATGTAATCGCCCCCGTAGAACAAAGAATGGATGATGAGATGGAGGAGGACCCTCTTCGGTTCCTCAATACAGGCGCCTATGACTGTGACTTAGATATGATGAGTCAGCCATATGACGACTCGGGCTATCAGCATGCTAATGAGGATATGGATGATCTGCCCGGGTAGAAACGTCCTAGCAGGGATTGCAAGATGTCTCTCTTCATGCAATCCTCACAGGACACGCCTACAGATGCAGGGGGTCGTACAGTGCTTAGCCCGACAACACTGGGGTAGGGGTTAAGGAAGGGTCTGGAAGGTCAGCCCAAGAAAAAGGAGAGGAAGAGAACGGGGAAGATAGGCTCAGCTGCCTACAAACAAGCCAGAGCACATAGCAGCCAGACGGTGGCCATGTTCCATGTCATGGGCGAGCCGATGCTACCGCCGAAACTGCTGGAGGCAATATACGGGGATCTCAGGAGACTGCACGACCATGTGCTGTCGACTGAGAAAAGCCTACTAGCCTCGAAGGACCCAGGATATCCGACATACGCGGCTCGTGTGCCTGGCGGGAAGTGCTACGTCGACACACGGCCCGCGGAGGTGTTCTTCCTGTGGTTTGATCATATCTTCGAGATGTTTCTGACACGGCGGCTTGATTGTACAATCGTCCGCCTTTTTGCGCTACATATGAGCTCCGTCATGAAGAGAGAAGAAGTCTCGCAAATCTGTGTGGCAGATCCATACTACATGCACGAGTCCTTCTTGAGTCTCGGCGACTTTGAGCGTAAAACTGCTAGGGAGTACCTCGAAAACTTCATGGTACAGAATAAGGACCAGGAAATTGTCCTCCTGCCTTATCATCCAAAGTAAGTCAGTGTCGGACAACCCTTTCGTACATTTCAATCATTCCTTCTCGCTCATATGGAGAATAATTTGAGGTGTTTTTTTCCCCGCAGCAACGGTCGCGCCGTCCTTGTCGTTCTTTACCCGCGAGTCTCCCACGCCGTGTATTTCGATCCTACCAGAAACTACGAGAAGAAGGACTACACCCACGTAATGAATATTCTAGATGATGCTCTCCAAGGCTTCAGCTTGAGGGGTGGCCACATGCAGATCAGGAAACAAAGGAACCGCAAGACGGGTTTCTCGCATAAAACCAACTTCTGTTGCATCCATGTCCCGAAATCAAGTAGGAAAGATGGATTCTACCTCCTCCATCTCATGATGGAGTTCAAAAGGGATCACCAAAAGCTTCGCATGACAACCAGAAACGATGATCGTATCCACAAGTGGGTAGAATCTCAAGGAGATGCGGATTATAAACTTAGAGATGACTTATTTCGCATCCAGAGGGACATTGCGACGATCATCATGAAAGAAGTCGTCGAAGTGAAGGGGATGTTCCACCACGGCCCTATATCGCGAGCTGACGTCCAAACTTACATAGGCATGCAACGTCAGGACCTCACACCGTTCAAGAAGCTAGGGTCCACTCTCAATGATCTGGAAGGATGGAAGTTCTAGTGATTTACGATGCCGATGATGATGATATGTGTCGGTTGAACTTGTATACTTTCTATAGCGATGAAACTTTGTGATGTCCACGGTCCCTACCGAACTTGCGTAACTCTACTTTGTTAGTTTGGGTACGATGACCTGCGTACCTCTAGTTAATTAGTTTGCGTACGATGAAACTGCGTTGATTATTTATGTTTACTATATGTTGCATCTAGTTGCTAACCCTTTCTTTTTTTTGTTGCTCAAGTATATTTTGTTGCATATGATTGTACATTCTCTTGATGAAGATGCATCTATAACAGGTACCTAGAATCTTGATGGCGAAGTATCGGTGCTATGTCGTGTACAAAGGAAAGGTTCCGGGAGTATACGACGAGTGGTCCGAGTGTCAGGCGCAAGTGGAGGGGGTCTCGGGCGCCAGCCATAAAGGCTTCAAAAGCAGACAAGAAGCAGAAGCTAGTTACGTGAGATGGCTCACGCTAGCACGAGAGAGGACTAATAACCGCCGCCTCATGTACTACATAGTTTCGCTCTCACTCATAGTGATAGCTCTTCTCGCGTATATCATTGTTTAGATGGATGACGATGTAGTTGCAAGTATTCGAGACTTGTATCGCTATTTTCGAGATGATGACGAGAGAGCACTTCGTGTTGGATGATGATTATGATGACGACATGATTTGATGAGACTATTTGTATGTATATGCTATGATTACATTCGTGGTCTCGCAGCCATTTGTATGTGTATGATGATGACATTTGTATGTGCTAAAGATTCTTGTATAAAGCCTGTTCAAATACAAAACAAATATGCAGAAAAAAAAACAGAAACTAATAAAGTTAGCAGTAGCGCGGGGAGTAAAGTTAGCAGCAGCGTAGCATTACCAGTAGCGCGGCCTAACACAAGGCGCTACAGATATTAGCAGCAGCGCTGTTCTTTGGAGCACGCTACTGCTATGCATGTATAGCAGCAGCGCGGGCCAACACACGCTACTGCTACAGGTTAGCTGTAGCGCCGTATCAGTAGCGTGGGAACCCGCGCTACTGATATACATAATACCCGCGCTACTGCTAGGCTTTTCCCTAGTAGTGATAGAAAATTTGTCACTCTCCACATAAGCAATTTTCTTCTCATTCATAATAGTGGGACAAACTCAACAAAATAACTATCATGAGATACTTGATTGACATAACCACTTTGAATATTAAAATCATGATGACAAGTTTCATAGTTACTATCACTCTTTATAGCATACATGTCATCATCATAATCATCATAGATAGTAGGCATGTCATTATCATAACAAATTTGCTCATCAAAACTTGGGGGACTAAAAATATCATCTTCATCAAACATAGCATCCCCAAGCTTGTAGCTTTGCATATCATTAGCATCATGGATATTCAGAGAATTCATACTAGCAATATTGCAATCATGCTCATCATTCAAGGAATTCTCATTAAGTATTATCATAATTTATTCCTCTACCAATTGAGCACAATTTTCTGAATCCTTATTTTCACGAAAGACATTATAAAGACGATACAAGTGATGCAACCTATACTCCATTTTTTGTATTTTTCTTTTATAAAACCAAACTAGTGAAAAACAAGAAACTAAAAGATTTAATTGCAAGATCTAAAGATATACCTTCAAGCACTCACCTCCCCGGCAACGGCGCCAGAAAAGTGCTTGATGTCTACTATGCAACCTTCTTCTTGTAGACTCGTGTTGGGCCTCCAAGCGCAGAGTTTTGTAGGACAGTAGCAAAATTCCCTCAACTGGATGACCTAAGGTTCATCAATCCGTGGGAGGTGTAGGATGAAGATGGTCTCTCTCAAGCAACCCTGCAATCAAATAACAAAGAGTCTCTTGTTTCCCCAACACACCCAATACAATGGTAAATTGTATAGGTGCACTAGTTCGGCGAAGAGATGGTGATACAAGTGTAATATGGATGGTAGATATAGGTTTTTGTAATCTGAAAATATAAAAACAGCAAGGTAACTAATGATAAAAGTGAGCACAAACGGTATTGCAATGCTTAGAAACAAGGCCTAGGATTCATACTTTCACTAGTGCAAGTTCTCTCAACAATACTGACATAGTTGAATCATATATAAATCCCTCACATGTGACAAAGAGTTCACTCCAAAGTCACAAATAGTGGAGAACAAACGAAGAAATTATTGTAGGGTACGAAACCACCTCAAAGTTATCTTTTCCGATCAATCGTATGAGCTATCCCTATAAGTGTCACGAACAGCCCTAGAGTTCGTACTAAAATAACACCTTAAGATACACATCAACCAAAACCCTAATGTCACCTAGATACTCCAATGTCACCACGAGTACCCATGGGCTTGATTATACGATATGCATCACACAATTTCAGATTCATCATGTTCAATCCAACACAAAGAACTTAAAAGAGTGCCCCAAAGTTTCTACTGGAGAGTCAAGACGAAAACGTGTGCCAACCCCTATGCATAGATTCCCAAGGTCACGGAACCCGCAAGTTGATCACCAAAACATACATCTAGTGGATCAATAGAACATCCCATTGTCACCACGGATATCCCAGCACAAGACATACATCAAGTATTCTCAAATCCTTAAAGACTCAATCCGATAAGAAAACTTCAAAGGGAAAACTCAATTCATCACAAGAAGATAGAGAGGGGAAAACTCCATATGATTCATCTATATTAATAAAGCTCACGGTACATCAAGATCGTGTTATCTCCAGAACACGAGAGAGAGATCAAACACATAGCTACTGGTACATACCCTCAGCCCCGAGGGTGAACTACTCCCTCCTCGTCATGGAGGCTGCCGGGATGATGAAGATGGCCTCCGGTGATGGTTTCCCCCTCCGGCAGGGTGCCGGAACGGGCTCCCGATTGGTTTTTCATGGCTCTGGAGGCTTGCGGTGGCAGAACTCCCAATCTAGGTTTCTTTCTGGGGGTTTTGGTATTTATAAGAATTTTTGGCGTCGGAAACAAGTCAAGGGGGGCCACGAGGAGTCCACAAGCCAGGGGGGCACGCCCTGGGGGGGGGGCGCGCTCCCCAGGCTTGTGACCTCCTCGGTCACTTCCTGGCCCAACTCCAATGCTCCCTGGGCTTCTTCTGGTCCAGAAAAAATTACCGTAAATTTTCAGCCCATTCCGAGAACTTTTATTTCTGCACAAAAAACGACACAATGGTAGTTCTGCTGAAAACAACGTCAGTCCGGGTTAGTTCTAATAAAATCATACCAAAATCATATAAAATTATTGTAAACATGGCATGAATACTTCAAAAATTATAGATACGTTTGAGACGTATCACTATACAATTTGCCATTGTATTGAGTGTGTTGGGGACACAAGAGATTTCTTGTATTTGATTGCAGGGTTGTTCGAGAGAGACCATCTTCATCCTACACATCCCACGGATTGATAAACCTTAGGTCATCCACTTGAGGGAAAATTACTACTGTCCTACAAAACTCTGCGCTTGGAGGCCCAACAAAGTCTACAAGAATAAAGTTGCGTAGTAGACATCAGTGCACTAGTTCGGCGAAGAGATGGTAATACAACTACAATATGGATGGTAGATAAAGGTTTTTATAATATGAAAATATAAAAACAGCAAGGTAACAAATAGTAAACAGCGAGCAAAACGTTGTATAAATGCTTGGAAACAAGGCCTAGGGTCCGTACTTTTGCTAGTGCAATCTCTCAACAATGTTAATATAATTGGATCACATAGCCATCCCTCAAAGTGCAACGAAGAATCACTCCAAGGTTCTTATCTAGCGGAGAACATAAGAAGAAATTGTTTGTAGGGTACGAAACCACCTTAAAGTTATCCTTTCCGATCAATCTATCCAAGAGTTCATACTAAGATGACACCAAGCTATCCTTTCCTATCAATCTATTTAAGAGTTAGTACTAGAATAACACCATATGATATGCATCAACCAACTCTAATGTCACCCAGATACTCCAATGTCACCACAAGTATCCATGAGTTAATTATACGATACGCATCAAACAATTTCAGATTCATAATACTCAATCCAACACAAAGAACCTCGAAGAGTGCCTAAGATTTCTACCGAAGAAATTAGGACAAGAACGTGTATCAACCCCTATGCATAGATTACCCCAATGTCACCGCAGGAATCCGCAAATTGAGTACCAAAACATATATCAAGTGAATCAATAGAACACCCCATTGTCACCACGGGTATCAACATGCAAGACATATATCAAGTGTTCTCAAATCCAATATTCAATCCAACATAATGAGATCTCAAAGGGAAAACTCAATTCATCAAAACAAGATAGAGAGGGAATAACATCATGTGATCTGACAATATTAACAATGCCCTTGATACATCAAGATCGTGACATCTCAAGAACACGAGAGAGAAAGATTGAACACATATCTACTTCTACATACCCTCAGCCCCGAGGCTGGACTACTCCCTCCTCGTCATGGCCTTTGCCGGGATGATGAAGATGGCCACCGGGGATGGATTCCCCTCTCCGGCAGGGTACTGGAATGTCTCCAGATTTGTTTTTCGTCGATACAGATAGTTGCGGCAGCAGAGCGCAGAGTCTAGGGTTATTTCTGATGGTTTCTATATTTATAGGAATTTTTGGCGTTGGTTTCACGTGAAGATGGGCCACGAGGTGGGCAAGATACACCAGGGCGCGCCGGGGGGGCCTGGCGCGCCCTGGTGGGTTGTGCCCACCTCGTGGCTCTTCTGGCCCTCCCACGAAGCGTCTAGTGCCTATTTTGTTCCAAAAAAATCATCAAAAAGTTTCGGGCGGTTCTGAGAACTTCCATTTTCTGCACAAAAACAACACCATGGTAGTTCTGCTGAAAACAGCGTCAGTACGGGTTAGTTCTAAATAAATCATATAAAGTGCATCAAAACCATATAAAAGTATTGTAAACATAGGTGAATATGGCATGAATACTTCATAAATTATCGAAACCTTGGAGACGTATCAGCATCCCCAAGCTTAATTCCTACTCGTCCTCGAGTATGTAAATGATAAAAGAAATAATTTATGAAGCGTGAATGCTAGCATAGTGCATAAGTTTCATCAATGATAATTTCAACCACTTTTCCTAGCATCATAACAGCAACTCTTTCTCATAAAACTCATCATGAAAAAGTAGCAACCAATTCACATGTTATGGTTCAAACAATGAATTCTCTTAAAACTTAACAACATATGTTCTTAGTCATTAAACAATTGCAATTCAACTTATTCTCAACAAAGTCTAAGTAAGAGCCCCACATACTCAATCATCATATAGTCTTCTATGATTGCTATTACTCAAAGCATATTTTTAGAACAAATGGCATCCATCGAATACAGAGAAAGATAGGGGCTTAATGTTTCGCCTCCCAACTCATTTATCATAGAGATAATTGTCAACAATAATAAGTCATGATCAAATATATTTGACTGGATATATATGTTTGGATCTTTCCCCACCACATGATGCTTGCCAACTAATAGACTGAGGTTGGAATAAGAAGTGACTCAACATGAATAGTAAATAACATGAAAGTAAATAGATTGTTCCTTCGCAGAGGGAAGAAGGGATTTGCATATGTGCTAGAGCTCAAAGCTTAAATCAGAGATAAATATAATTTTGGGAGGTGCACCCTTCCTGTCAACGTTACGACCAAGAGTTATCAATATCTTCCATGCTAAACACATTAGCAGCGGTTCCCAAGCGGTAAAAATAAAGGTTTACTCCCCCTCCACCAACAAACACACTCCACGGCTAGCCGAATCCATGGGTACCGTCCATACCAACAACATTCCCGGGTGAGTTTTGTTTAATTGTTTGCATTTTTTTATTTCGGGACTGGGAATCCCTATTACCGCCTGATACGTCTCCAATGTATCTATAATTTTTTCTTGTTCCATGCTGTTATAATATCATTCTTGGATGTTTTACAATCATTTTATAACAACTTTATATCATTTTTGGGACTAACCTATTGACATAGTGCCAAAGTGCCAGTTGTTGTTTTGCTTGTTTTCTACTTCGCAGAATATCAGAACCAAATAGAGTCCAATCGCGACGAAACTTTTTGGAGATTTTTTCTGGACCAGAAGACACCCAGTGGGCCAAAGAAGTACCAGAGAGGTGGGTTGTGGAGGCCACAACCCACATGGGCACGCCAGGGGGCCCCTGGCACGCCTTGGTGGTTTGTGCCCTCCACGGGGCCCCCCTCCACCGCCTCTGACGCCTTTGTTATGATTGTGTTTTTATGGTTTATTTAGTATTTGTGCCAAGTAGAGCCTTTAGGATGATTCATAAGATGAGTAGAAGCGATGCTGAATCTGAAACAGAAACTTTGCGTCCAGTATTCGAATTTTTATTTTTTACTGGAACGTGATCTTGAGCTAAAATTTTAACACAGTGTTGCTATAAAAATTCTTTACGTTTTCCTAATTGTTAATAATTTTAAGTGGAACACAAGTATGGTTAGAGTACAGATTACTACGGACTGTTCTGTTTAAGACAGATTCTGTTTTCGTTGCATTGTGTGCTTGTTTCATGAATCTATGGGTTATATTGAAGGGTATGAGCCATGGTAAAGTTAAAATACAGTAGGTATAATGCAATAATAAAATATGAATGGGTTTGCAACAGCACCTAAAGTAGTGATTTGCTTTATTATACTAACGGATCTCATGAAGATTTTGTTGAGTTTTGTGTGATTGAAGTTTTCAAGTTTTGGGTGAGATCACGATGGATGAAGGAATAAGGAGTGAAAAGAGCCTAAGCTTGGGGATGCTACAGCACCCCCAAGATATATCCAAAGATAAACAAGCAACTAAGCTTGGGGATGCCCCCGAGTGGCATCCCTTCTTTCTTCTAACAACCATCGGTATTTTACTTGGAGCTATATTTGTATTCGTCACACATCATGAGTTATGCTTGGAGCGTCTTGTATCATTTGAGTCTTTGCTTGCTTTGCTTGTTAGTTTGTCACTTGTATCCTTGCTGGACACACCTATTTGAGAGAGCCAAAATTATGCTATCATTTGTTAGAATTGCTCTATATGTTTTACTTAAACTTTTTGAGCTATAGGATTGCTCTAGTGATTCACTTATATCTTTTTGAGCACGGTGTGCTTGGAAATTTTTGTAGAAATGATCTCATGCTTCACTTAGATTAATTTGAGAGTTAGTAAATGTTGAAGAAATCCTCTCATGCTTCACTTATACTGTTTTGAGAGATGAAATCTTTATGCTCATGTGCTTCACTTAAATTGTTTGAGCTTGTCAAAAAAGCAATGGCAATATATGAAACTAGTCCCAAAGTGATAGATATCCAAGGAGGATATAATAAAAACTTTCATGAAGATCATTGGACAAATTAAACTTGATTCCTGTAATAGTTTTGAAACATTATGATAGTAATATGTGAGTCATGTTAGTGAGTAATTATGCTTTAGTAGGAATATTGGTGTTAAGGCTTGTGATTCCCTATGCATGCACGAAAGTCAATAGTTATGCAATGAAGTTACATCTTACTTATGGTGCATTATTCGGTGTTAGTTATTCTCAATGCTCTCTTATGTGAATTTTCGTTTCTTGGTTTGGTTGCTTCTCAATCTATTTGCTAGCCTCCATTTGTACTAAGTAGAAATACTACTTGTGCATCCAAAATCCTTAATCCAAGTTTTGCCTTATGAGTCCACCATACCTACCTATATGCGGTATTTCCATGCCGTTCAAAGCAAATTTGTATGTGCCATGTCTAAATTTTCAAAATAAATTTTCTCTTTTGTGTGCTCGTACCGCTCATGAAACGGTGGGGAGTGTCCAATATTTTTCCATGCTAGATGTGTTATTCTCAAGATGAGTGTTTATTTACTTGTCATTGCACGAGAGTGCGGCGGTAATAGGGATGCCCATTCCTGAAATGAAAAAGAAAAAAAAATATTTACTTGATGTTGTCAAATAATAAATTCCATGGAAAGTGTTGGTATGGAAGGCAACCGTGGATACGTCCCGCCATGGAATGTGAAAGTTTGGTGGAAAAAGGAATAACCTTTATTTTCCGTTTGGGAACTGCCTACGATATATCTAGCATGGAAAGTATTGTGAGCTACTTTGTTGTTTTCGTTGACACGAAAGGCATGCCACCCAAAATATTTTGGGACATTTACAGTTTTCCCCCTAATTTTGTCCCAGTCTCATCATTACCCCTAAAAAAAACCAGTGCTCAACTTTGCCCCTCTTCCGTCTGGTGCCGTTTCAGAAATACCCCTGAGCACCGTTTCCGTCCGGTCAAAGGGGTTTGACCGTCACCGAGACATTTCCTGGACATTGTTGCCCCTTTGTGCATGTTTCACTTACACGTGGGACCTACCCTTGGAAAAAGAAAAGAAAAAAAACTCCCCTCCCGAACCAGATCGGATCGGGAGGAGCTCGCTCCCGAGCGGCGCACCTCCACCTCGCCTCGGTCTTCGTCGCCGGAGCCACCGCCTCTGCCCGTCGCCTCCCTGCTCCCTGTCAGGGCCGGTTTTTCAACAAAAACATTCATTGAAAAATCGTCCTGATAGTCTAGCCAGTACAGAAAATCCTTCTTACTGGTAGGCAAAGCCTTGATACAGAAATCCAGTAGTACTGAAAATATTACAAAGTTGAGCTGAGGATGCTCAACAATTTATTACAAGCACGCCAATATTACACATAGAGGCGGGTATAGCACAATGGATGTGGTGGCATACTACTGGCTCGTAAAATAAAAAGAGTGGTGGATATGTCACAGTGGAGTGGGTGACATAACTCCATATCTTACAGCTCATCAAGCGTCGGTGTGAGGCTTGATGTATTTATTTGGGTGGCGGAAGCGTATATAATACAAGTGACAACTCCAGGATCGCAAGAGACTGACTGGGACTCCCCTAGGCGTCGGACTCGCTATCGTACTCTTCATCCATAAGATCGCCTTCGTCAACATCTGGCCAAAACAATAGCCAGGGGCAAAGCCCGTGAGTACTTTGAATGTACTCGCAAACAGTTTGGACATAAGATATAACAAATGTAAACATGATGCACATGAGCAGGTTAGTAAAGCACACACAAACATTAAATATGCACTGTAGGAAAATAAAAAGGAAGTCGGGCGGTAGTCCTCCCGAAGTCCCAATAAAATAAGAAGAAGACCGATCGGGTGTCTGAAGCGACGCCTCGAAAGGTAAGAAATAAAAGACATGCCTCAGTCGGGCGTCTGGGCGACACCTCATAAAGGGCTTATGCCAAAATTTAAAGTAGCAAGAATGCCACAGTCGGACGTCTGAGCGACATCACATAAAGGGCTTATATGAAAAGTAAATAACAACAATGCCACAGGCGGACGTCTGCGCGACATCACAGCGAGGGCTTATATGAAAAGTAAATAACAGCAATGCCACAGGCGGACGTCTGCGCGACATCACAGCGAGGGCTTATATGAAAAGTAAATAACAACAATGCCACAGGCGGACGTCTGCGCGACATCACAGCGAGGGCTTATATGAAAAGTAAATAACAGCAATGCCACAGGCGGACGTCTGCGCGACATCACAGCGAGGGCTTATATGAAAAGTAAATAACAACAATGCCACAGGCGGACGTCTGCGCGACATCACAGCGAGGGCTTATATTAGTAACATTCAGAAATACGAGTAATCCAGGAGGTAGCACCATCCCAAGGAATACCCGGCAAAATAAACAGGTTAGTCCATCCACAGAAATAATATTCAGCCAATTTACTTCTTTTGTTTAACATATTAGTTCTCCAGAGACTGACACTGAGACCGACACTTGACCTGTCAACCAACGTCCTTGACCGTGGACACGGCTACTCGAATAGTTTTGACTCTGCAGAGGTTGTACTCTTTACCCACAGCCGACGGATTTCAGTAGTCACAAAGGACTAGTTCCGTCTACGGTATTTTAGAAAAAAACACATCTGACCAGTACACACCCATTTTAACCTCCCGTTGCCAGGAATCACCCTAGGCAACGTTCAGGAAAAACCTTAAGACGGGGAGGCTCCAACCTTGATTAGCATGGGATCAAATTTATATTCGCGCGCTCTAAGGGGTGCCCCCCTCTCGGTCCCGGACCGGAAACAGCCATGCCCCCTGACCGGATGACTGGCTTTATCCAGGGCCATGGTACCTTCATCACGGCCCCTCTACTTGGTGTGTACATGGAAAGAGGTTTGCAACCTACTAAACCGTATTCTTTGCAGAAAACATGTGGCAGCACGAAAAGAAGGTGAACGGGGACAAGACTCGATCTAGGTCAATACTGGAGTTAAAACAGTTTCTTGCTAATACCGGCATGCTCCAACAATACCGGAGTGCAACCTATCATGCCACAACATGACTAGGTTGTCTCAATCTCATCAAATTTTTGTGGCTCACTTGCAACCCATCATGCATGAAATATAACATACCTCATATGCTTCCATAAACATGCAATGCAAAACATCATGCAAGCAAACATGCAAAACACTCGTCATATCAAAGGTTCAAACATGCTTGCCTGGTTCGGAATAGTCGGAGTCTAACTCGGTGAAGTTGACGGCACCGGCTCCCTCCTCGGTATCTACGGAATATACATATACGAAATCTAACGTAAATACCGTGCGTGACAAAAAGTTGTTCCAAATATTTTTCAAATAAATACTATAAAAAACTAGACAGAAAAATAAAAGTGACAGAAAAAGAATCAGCTCAAAGTCATTTTTAGTTTAAAAGTTATAAAGGAAATAAGCCCAGGGACCTATCTGTAGTGAACAGAAACATTTCCACGGGCTAGACTGAGAAAACAGAAAACGTTTCGGGCACTTTACGCCAGCCCGAAGGAAAGACGTATTCTGCCCAATTACGCCAACAGAAAACGATTCGGAAAAGAAAAGAGACGCTGACAGGTGGGGTCCACCTGTCAGGTTTGAAATGGCCTCGCCGGCGCCAGAGAGCTTCCGATGATCGCCGGCGACGAACCACGGCGAGTTAGGGGAAAAGGAGAGTACCGTCGTGCTCAGGAGAGTGGGCCGCGTCGATGAGCAGTGGAAGCAGTCGACGGAGAGCTTCACGGCGATGACCAGCTCCTCTCCGGCGGACGGCGGCGTCGGGTGAGGATGGATCTCTCCGAAGAGCTCACCTAACACCAAATTGGAGTGGGGGTCAGAACGGGCGGTGGAGAATAGGGTTACAGGCAAGATTTGGGGGGCGGGGAGGCTCTGACCAGAGTGAATCGACCAGAAGCCCGAGGCGGATCGGGGCGGCCGGAGTCGGAGAAGAAAGCTTCCCCGAGTCCCTCTGGTGTGCTTGGCGGAGCTATAGGAGTAGGAGGAGATGTGCTGGAGTGAGCGGAGGGGCTGGGGCTCTATTTATAGCCGGAATCGAGGGGTACCCGAGAACGGGATAAGTCCGGCGAGCAAATTACGGCGAGGCAGTGGCTTAGCAGGCGGTTAGCAGATGTCGGCAGCTTCGGATTCGACCCCAGGTTCCATTTAAAGCATTTACTTGGTCTAATTTGGCCGGGAGCTCGGAAACGCGACGGAATGGCTTCACGGGCTCGTCGGCGGCAGGGAGCGCGCTCTGCGCGTCTCAGGCTGCGGCGAGCGTCCCTTAGCGCGCTCTGAGGATAAGATGGCCACGCGGAGGCTTGAGGAGGCTTGGGCGGTGCTGGATTGCGGTGATCCTCGCTGAGCTCTTCTGACGGCCGTGGCAGGAGGCTCTGCCGTCGCTGCACTCGCCGGAGACGATGGGACGGCTCAGCACCGACACCCACGTCCAGCCAACCGACCGTGCGGCGCATGGATAAGGAGGAGGAGCAGTGAGCAAGAGGCCAAGGGCGGCACTGGCGAGATTGACGACGATCGACTGACGAAAACGACACTGCCCTCTTCTGAACTTACTGAAACTCTGAAACTGACAGGAACAGTGCACATCACCTGCTCGATGAAATGCTGCACATTTGTAGGAAATTTATCTTGGGCTGAAAGTTGGAGGGATGGAGTCTTGATGCATCTAGAGGCTACATGAATTATCTCAGAATTTTTGGAGAAGATTAAATATGAAATTTAGTCAAAACAGTAAATTTGGTCCAAACTTGCAGTGACCAAATTTTGAAATTTTTGAACTGTGGACCTGAATGTTTTTGGAGATCTTGGTTGAGGGTACTAAAGACAAGCTATGATAATTTACTTGGGGTCAGATCTCAAAGAGAATTGGTACTTCCTTTGTAATTCAAAGGAGTCCCAGAAAATGACAGAAAAAGATTTGGGGAAGAAATAAATATAATAAAAATATATATGAGGTTGACACCTACTGGAATTTGATCCTTGACTTGATCCAAAGTAGGGGAGGGGTTATTGGAAGAAAAAATTTCAATGTGGGTTCATAGCAAGAGAGGTAAAAGAATCCTCTTTGAAAGAAAAGGGGTAATTTCAAAATAAAAGAATTCTTTTAATAAAAGGAAATGTAAAAGAATTCCAGAGAAATATTGTTGACAAAATCACCAAGTGAAGGATCATCAAGACCAGTACCACATTTGAGGAAGATCAAAAGAATTCTCAACAAAAGTTTTCAGAAGAACCTTCTATTGAAAAAAAAAATGAAAAATTCAAATAACCTTCTCAAAAGATCAAATAAAGAATTTGCTGGAAAAATAAAAATTTAAAATTTTGGGGTGTTACAACACCTACCCCCTTAGGAAAAATCTCGTCCCCGAGATTTCAGCTGATCCTCAAATAGGTGTGGGTGCCCTGCCCGAAGAAAATCCTCTCTTTCCCACGTTGCTTCATCCTCAGTGTGATTGCTCCATTGAACCTTGAAGAATTTAATTATATTCTGACGGGTCCTCCTTTCAGACTCTTCCAATATTTTTATTGGACGTTCCCGGTATGTGAGGTCTGGTTGAACATCAATACTCTCGTGAGATACACGCTTCGCTGGATTGCTCACACATTTCCTTAATTGTGAGATGTGAAATACGTCATGGACGTCTGACAGTTCTTCGGGTAGGTCTAGCTGGTAGGCTACTGTGCCTCTTCGTGCAAGTATACGGAAAGGTCCAATAAATCGTGGTGCCAGTTTTCCTTTGACCTTGAATCTTTGCAGACCCCTCATCGGGGATACTCGTAGGTACACGTAATCACCAGGTTCAAGACTGATTTCACGATGTTTTTGATCATAATAACTCTTTTGTCGGCTCTGTGCTGTCTTGAGTCGATCCCTGATTTGTTTAACTTTTTCCTCGGCCTCCTTGAGCATATCTGGACCGAAGATACGGCTGTCTCCTGTCTCTGACCAATTTAATGGTGTACGGCATCTTCGCCCATATAAGGCTTCAAAAGGTGCCATCTGTAGACTGGCTTGGTAACTGTTATTATACGCGAACTCAGCGTATGGCAAGCTTTCTTCCCAACTGGTTCCATAAGTGAGAACACATGCCCTTAGCATGTCCTCTAGAATTTGGTTCACACGTTCAGTCTGTCCTCCAGTCTGGGGGTGATATGCGGTACTGAATAATAGTTGAGTTCCCAGAGCTTGTTGTAAATGATCCCAAAATCTGGAGACGAATTGTGTTCCTCTGTCGGATATTATAGTCTTTGGAACACCATGTAAACAGACAATACGGTTGAGATAAAGTCTGGCAAGCTTCTGTGTGGTGTGGGTTGTCTTTACTGGAATAAAATGTGCCACTTTGGTTAACCTGTCGGTGATGACCCATATGGCATCGTTTCCGTGTCGTGACCGGGGTAGCCCGACAATAAAATCCATTCCAATATCGTCCCACTTCCATTCGGGTATTCTATTTGGTTGTAGTAATCCTGCTGGTTTTTGGTGCTCGGCTTTAATGCGCTGGCATGAATCGCAACAAGCAATAAAAGAGGCTATATCTCTTTTCATACCGTGCCACCAAATTTTTTTCCTGAATGTCTTTGTACATTTTGGTTCCGCCTGGGTGGATTGAATATGGAGCGGTGTGGGCTTCAGTTAAAATTTGCTGTTTGAGGCCCTCTATATTTGGTACGCACAGCCTGTTTCCGTACCATAATATTCCTTTGTCATCTACGACAAATTCTGAGGCTTTACCCGTATTCACTTTTCTTTTTATGCCTTCAATGCTGGGGTGTCCGTGCTGAGCTTCTTTGATTTGCTCCAACAAGATAGGTTGAATTTCCAAGTTTACTACAGTGCCTTCGGTGACCAAAACCATGTTGAGTCTTGCAAATTCCTGCTGAAATTCAGGCCTCAAATTTTGTATACTGCCGGTGCTTGAGCTTGGGTTCCTACTGAGAGCATCTGCTACGACGTTGGCCTTGCCTGGATGGTAGTGAATCCCAACATCATAATCTTTCACTAATTCCAACCAGCGTCGTTGTCGTAAATTTAGTTCTGGCTGTGTGAAGATATATTTGAGACTTTTATGGTCCGTATATATTTCACAACGGTTTCCAAGCAGAAAATGTCGCCACTCCTTGAGTGCGTGTATAACTGCTGCCAATTCCAAGTCATGGGTAGGATAATTTTCTTCATGTCGTCGGAGCTGTCTTGAAGCATAAGCGACTACTTTACCTTCTTGCATTAGTACACATCCAAGACCTTTCCTGGACGCATCGCAATATACTTCAAAAATTTTGTGTATGTCTGGAATGACCAATACTGGTGCTGTTGTTAATTTCTTCTTCAACTCTTGAAAACTTTTCTCGCAGGCTTTAGTCCATTCAAATTTCTTATCCTTCTTGAGTAGTTGGGTCATAGGTTTTGCTATAGTGGAAAATCCCTCAATAAATCTTCTGTAATATCCAGCCATTCCCAGAAAACTTCGAACGTCTGTTACGTTGGCTGGTTGTTTCCACTCAAGTACGGCCTTGACATTTTCTGGGTCCACGGCAACACCTTCTTGGTTTAGTACGTGGCCTAGAAAACCAACTTGTTTTAACCAAAATTCACATTTGCTGAATTTGGCGTACAATTGATGTTTCCTTAGTTCTTCCAGTACAATTCTGAGATGTTCAGCATGTTCTTCTGGTGTCTTGGAATATACCAAAATATCATCAATGAACACCACAACAAATTTGTCCATATATCTCATAAATACCTTGTTCATGAGATGCACAAAATATGCAGGAGCATTTGTCAGTCCGAACGGCATCATTGTAAATTCATATAAACCGTATCGGGAAGTGAATGCTGTCTTTGGAATATCTTTTGTCCGTATTTTTAATTGATGATATCCTGACCTCAAATCAGTTTTTGAGAAAACCTTGGCTTGTGCGAGCTGGTCAAATAAATCATTTATTCGCGGCAGTGGATATTTATTTTTGATGGTGACCATGTTCAGGGCTCGATAGTCCACACATAGTCTCAGAGTTCCATCTCTTTTCTTGGCAAATAATACTGGTGATCCCCAAGGTGAGGAGCTGGGCCTGATATAACCTTTGTCCAGTAATTCTTTTATTTGCTTCTTTAATTCTACCAACTCAGATGGTGCCATTCTGTATGGTTTCTTGTAGATAGGTTCGGTGCCAGGTGCTAGTTCAATGATGAACTCTATTTCACGGTCTGGTGGCATACCTGGTAGCTCTTCTGGAAATACATCTGGAAATTCACAGACCACCGGAACTTTACTCAGTTCAGAAATATCGATCTTATTCAGTCTAGGTTGAAGTGATATTGGTCTCTCTTGAGCTGAAATTCTTATGGTCTTCCCGTGATGATGAGTGAGAGTCACTGTCCGATTGAAGCAGTCAATAAAACCTTTATTTGTTGCTAACCAATCCATTCCAAGAATAACATCCAATCCTTTATTTTCCAATACAATGAGATTTGCCCAAAATTTCAATCCTTCGATTTCAATAACCACACCTTGGCAGTAACTTTGAGTGATTTGCTTAATCCCGGGGGACTTGATAGTCATAGAATTTTTCAAAGGAAGAATCGGAAAACCATGTTGCAAGGCAAATTCCTTGGAAATGAACGAATGAGAAGCTCCAGAATCAAACAAAACCGTGGCAGGTATTGTGTTGACAGGGAACGTACCGAGTACGATATCTGGGGCATTCTGTGCTCCATCCTTGGTCACATGGTTCACGTGACCCTTCCTGTGGTTGTTATTGGGGTTGAAATTGTTGCGCTTGGGAGCTGAATTATTTCCATTGCTGTTCGGCTTGGGGGCCGAGTTTCTTGGCTTTGGACAC
Organism: Elymus sibiricus; assembly: GCA_039707655.1. Taxonomy (NCBI): domain Eukaryota; kingdom Viridiplantae; phylum Streptophyta; class Magnoliopsida; order Poales; family Poaceae; genus Elymus; species Elymus sibiricus. The sequence continues at coordinate 37,999,720 of CM077665.1, read as the reverse complement.
TGCCTGGCATAATGTCCTTCTTCTCCACAGGTGAAACAGGTAACGCCTGGGCGGTATGTAAAATCCTTGTCCCTTGCATGGAAATTTTTATTTGGGCGAGGAACATTAGTTGAGGATTTGTTTGCCCCATTTTTCTGGAAATCCTTCTTGTTCTTGATGTTGCGAGAATGACTAGTCTTGTCCCTTTTGCGCTTGCGAAAATCATCCAAGCTGCGACGCTCATTTTCTAGTGTAATAGCCTTGTCCACAAGCGTCTTGAAGTCTGGAAAGGTGTGAACGACCAGTTGGCATTTTAATGCTGGTGCCAGACCGTCCAGAAATTTCTCCATCTTTTTATCCTCAGTCATATGTTCTTCATTGGCATAGCGAGATAATTGCGTAAACTGACTGTTGTACTCAGTCACTGTCATGGTTCTCTGCTTGAGGTCATCAAACTCCCTTTTCTTGATCTTCATAACACTTTTAGGAATATGCGCCCCACGAAAATTTTCCTTAAATTCCTCCCAGGTGATGTTGTTTTCATTGGGGTGCATGTGTAGGAAATTTTCCCACCATGATGCAGCTGCTGCAGTAAGGTAGTGAGGTGCATAAAGTACCTTCTCACGATCCGAACATTGAGCAATAATTAATTTCCTCTCAATGTCTCGAAGCCAATCATCGGCCTCAAGAGGCTTGTCTGTGTGCGAGAAAGTTGGAGGACGTGTCTTTTGTAACTCAGATAATTTGGAATGCTGCTGGTAAGGCTCACGGTGATTTCCCAAATTGATAATATGATTCATCATTTCCTGATGCTGCTGCTGGCTTTGCTCATACAGACGACAGACTTGAGAAAATGCTGCTTCACTGTTTTGCTGACTAGACTGACCCTGTGCAAAATTGTTGCCTGACTGGGTACCATAATTTTCTTCTGGCGGACTTGGCATAGAACGAGTCCAGGGACGAGGCATTTCCACTCTGGGGTATTATTTTGCAAAAACCCATGAGAAAAATCCGAATGGCAAAATAAATAATTTTGCAGAGGCAGAAATTCAAATACTCAAGATTTTTCAAGAAAATAGTCGATTGCGCACGGAGAAGGACCGCTCAGTACATATCTTACAAGCAAGCATAATTATACAGCATATCACTCAGGATGCGCGTACACGCTCCTGACATGTTATTTATGCTAGTGCACTTCTCCATATCCTACATGATGCGCAAACAGACTACTTCTCTCCAAGCCTATGTACATATAAACATATCATACAACTGCTGCATTACAACGCTGCTTGGCGCACTTAGTCAGAGATGGTGAAAATCTCCCTCGACCTGCCGAGGGTAAGTCCCAGAGGTGCTGGAGACTCAACCTCCTCCTCAAGAATAGGCTCTAGGCGCGGAGTGCTAGGCTGCGGAGTTGGTGCGGGCGTAGCAGGTGGTGCAGCACTAACCGGGGTAGGAGCAATGACTTGGTCAAACTCCTCAGTAGTAGGCAGGCGGCGTGCGGTGGCTAAGATAGCCGGTGTGTAGGAGGCTGACGACGAGATGTACGACAGTGGCGGTGACGTATGAAGGAGCTCCCTCCTGTTGGCGACACAGCCCTGCACTGAGTCCATACGCGCAGCCACATAGTCGTCCACGAGGTTGTCAAAAGCTGCCTCCAGAGCTTTGAGATACTCAACAAGCATCTCAATGGCTTCATCTCGCTCGCCCCTAGCACAAGCAAATGCATAGTGACAAGTGTAGGGCACGTGGCATGGGAGATAGCGGTAGCGACGAGCCTTCATCGCAGGAAGTACATCCCGGAGACGTGCAATTGCCTCACGGGCAGCCATCTGCATCGCATGCCTCTCCGTAGGCATGGCCCTCCCAACAAAACGGAAGTGGCGTGATCCAGAACGCCCTCCCTTAAACTGGATTGCGGCCTGATGCATGGACACGCTGTCGCTGATCTTGTGCTGGTAGAGTGTGAACTCCGGACGAGTAGTCGGCCCGATCGCGATCTTGGTGATGGAGACGAGAAGCTTAATAAACCCCTCGGGCACATTGGCGAACACCTGTGACTCACAGTCGCCGCCAGCCATCTACAAAAGTAGACAAAAATTCCATATAGTCAAATCATAAATTTATGATGACTAACGAAAAAATTGCTACAATTGCAAAGTGCTAAAATAAATTACGCTAATAACCGATTAGCGATCGCACCTAGTGGCTTCCTACAGTCAGCCTGGCTCTGGTACCAAGGTTGTCAGGGCCGGTTTTTCAACAAAAACATTCATTGAAAAATCGTCCTGATAGTCTAGCCAGTACAGAAAATCCTTCTTACTGGTAGGCAAAGCCTTGATACAGAAATCCAGTAGTACTGAAAATATTACAAAGTTGAGCTGAGGATGCTCAACAATTTATTACAAGCACGCCAATATTACACATAGAGGCGGGTATAGCACAATGGATGTGGTGGCATACTACTGGCTCGTAAAATAAAAAGAGTGGTGGATATGTCACAGTGGAGTGGGTGACATAACTCCATATCTTACAGCTCATCAAGCGTCGGTGTGAGGCTTGATGTATTTATTTGGGTGGCGGAAGCGTATATAATACAAGTGACAACTCCAGGATCGCAAGAGACTGACTGGGACTCCCCTAGGCGTCGGACTCGCTATCGTACTCTTCATCCATAAGATCGCCTTCGTCAACATCTGGCCAAAACAATAGCCAGGGGCAAAGCCCGTGAGTACTTTGAATGTACTCGCAAACAGTTTGGACATAAGATATAACAAATGTAAACATGATGCACATGAGCAGGTTAGTAAAGCACACACAAACATTAAATATGCACTGTAGGAAAATAAAAAGGAAGTCGGGCGGTAGTCCTCCCGAAGTCCCAATAAAATAAGAAGAAGACCGATCGGGTGTCTGAAGCGACGCCTCGAAAGGTAAGAAATAAAAGACATGCCTCAGTCGGGCGTCTGGGCGACACCTCATAAAGGGCTTATGCCAAAATTTAAAGTAGCAAGAATGCCACAGTCGGACGTCTGAGCGACATCACATAAAGGGCTTATATGAAAAGTAAATAACAACAATGCCACAGGCGGACGTCTGCGCGACATCACAGCGAGGGCTTATATGAAAAGTAAATAACAGCAATGCCACAGGCGGACGTCTGCGCGACATCACAGCGAGGGCTTATATGAAAAGTAAATAACAACAATGCCACAGGCGGACGTCTGCGCGACATCACAGCGAGGGCTTATATGAAAAGTAAATAACAGCAATGCCACAGGCGGACGTCTGCGCGACATCACAGCGAGGGCTTATATGAAAAGTAAATAACAACAATGCCACAGGCGGACGTCTGCGCGACATCACAGCGAGGGCTTATATTAGTAACATTCAGAAATACGAGTAATCCAGGAGGTAGCACCATCCCAAGGAATACCCGGCAAAATAAACAGGTTAGTCCATCCACAGAAATAATATTCAGCCAATTTACTTCTTTTGTTTAACATATTAGTTCTCCAGAGACTGACACTGAGACCAACACTTGACCTGTCAACCAACGTCCTTGACCGTGGACACGGCTACTCGAATAGTTTTGACTCTGCAGAGGTTGTACTCTTTACCCACAGCCGACGGATTTCAGTAGTCACAAAGGACTAGTTCCGTCTACGGTATTTTAGAAGAAAACACATCTGACCAGTACACACCCATTTTAACCTCCCGTTGCCAGGAATCACCCTAGGCAACGTTCAGGAAAAACCTTAAGACGGGGAGGCTCCAACCTCGATTAGCATGGGATCAAATTTATATTCGCGCGCTCTAAGGGGTGCCCCCCTCTCGGTCCCGGACCGGAAACAGCCATGCCCCCTGACCGGATGACTGGCTTTATCCAGGGCCATGGTACCTTCATCACGGCCCCTCTACTTGGTGTGTACATGGAAAGAGGTTTGCAACCTACTAAACCGTATTCTTTGCAGAAAACATGTGGCAGCACGAAAAGAAGGTGAACGGGGACAAGACTCGATCTAGGTCAATACTGGAGTTAAAACAGTTTCTTGCTAATACCGGCATGCTCCAACAATACCGGAGTGCAACCTATCATGCCACAACATGACTAGGTTGTCTCAATCTCATCAAGTTTTTGTGGCTCACTTGCAACCCATCATGCATGAAATATAACATACCTCATATGCTTCCATAAACATGCAATGCAAAACATCATGCAAGCAAACATGCAAAACACTCGTCATATCAAAGGTTCAAACATGCTTGCCTGGTTCGGAATAGTCGGAGTCTAACTCGGTGAAGTTGACGGCACCGGCTCCCTCCTCGGTATCTACGGAATATACATATACGAAATCTAACGTAAATACCGTGCGTGACAAAAAGTTGTTCCAAATATTTTTCAAATAAATACTATAAAAAACTAGACAGAAAAATAAAAGTGACAGAAAAAGAATCAGCTCAAAGTCATTTTTAGTTTAAAAGTTATAAAGGAAATAAGCCCAGGGACCTATCTGTAATGAACAGAAACATTTCCAGGGGCTAGACTGAGAAAACAGAAAACGTTTCGGGCACTTTACGCCAGCCCGAAGGAAAGACGTATTCTGCCCAATTACGCCAACAGAAAACGATTCGGAAAAGAAAAGAGAGGCTGACAGGTGGGGTCCACCTGTCAGGTTTGAAATGGCCTCGCCGGCGCCAGAGAGCTTCCGGTGATCGCCGGTGACGAACCACGGCGAGTTAGGGGAAAAGGAGAGTACCGTCGTGCTCAGGAGAGTGGGCCGCGTCGATGAGCAGTGGAAGCAGTCGACGGAGAGCTTCACGGCGATGACCAGCTCCTCTCCGGCGGACGGCGGCGTCGGGTGAGGATGGATCTCTCCGAAGAGCTCACCTAACACCAAATTGGAGTGGGGGTCAGAACGGGCGGTGGAGAATAGGGTTACAGGCAAGATTTGGGGGGCGGGGAGGCTCTGACCAGAGTGAATCGACCAGAAGCCCGAGGCGGATCGGGGCAGCCGGAGTCGGAGAAGAAAGCTTCCCCGAGTCCCTCTGGTGTGCTTGGCGGAGCTATAGGAGTAGGAGGAGATGTGCTGGAGTGAGCGGAGGGGCTGGGGCTCTATTTATAGCCGGAATCGAGGGGTACCCGAGAACGGGATAAGTCCGGCGAGCAAATTACGGCGAGGCAGTGGCTTAGCAGGCGGTTAGCAGATGTCAGCAGCTTCGGATTCGACCCCAGGTTCCATTTAAAGCATTTACTTGGTCTAATTTGGCCGGGAGCTCGGAAACGCGACGGAATGGCTTCACGGGCTCGTCGGCGGCAGGGAGCGCGCTCTGCGCGTCTCAGGCTGTGGCGAGCGTCCCTTAGCGCGCTCTGAGGATAAGATGGCCACGCGGAGGCTTGAGGAGGCTTGGGCGGTGCTGGATTGCGGTGATCCTCGCTGAGCTCTTCTGACGGCCGTGGCAGGAGGCTCTGCCGTTGCTGCACTCGCCGGAGACGATGGGACGGCTCAGCACCGACACCCACGTCCAGCCAACCGACCGTGCGGCGCATGGATAAGGAGGAGGAGCAGTGAGCAAGAGGCCAAGGGCGGCACTGGCGAGATTCACGACGATCGACTGACGAAAACGACACTGCCCTCTTCTGAACTCACTGAAACTCTGAAACTGACAGGAACAGTGCACATCACCTGCTCGATGAAATGCTGCACATTTGTAGGAAATTTTTCTTGGGCTGAAAGTTGGAGGGATGGAGTCTTGATGCATCTAGAGGCTACATGAATTATCTCAGAATTTTTGGAGAAGATTAAATATGAAATTTAGTCAAAACAGTAAATTTGGTCCAAACTTGCAGTGACCAAATTTTGAAATTTTTGAACTGTGGACCTGAATGTTTTTGGAGATCTTGGTTGAGGGTACTAAAGACAAGCTATGATAATTTACTTGGGGTCAGATCTCAAAGAGAATTGGTACTTCCTTTGTAATTCAAAGGAGTCCCAGAAAATGACAGAAAAAGATTTGGGGAAGAAATAAATATAATAAAAATATATATGAGGTTGACACCTACTGGAATTTGATCCTTGACTTGATCCAAAGTAGGGGAGGGGTTATTGGAAGAAAAAATTTCAATGTGGGTTCATAGCAAGAGAGGTAAAAGAATCCTCTTTGAAAGAAAAGGGGTAATTTCAAAATAAAAGAATTCTTTTAATAAAAGGAAATGTAAAAGAATTCCAGAGAAATATTGTTGACAAAATCACCAAGTGAAGGATCATCAAGACCAGTACCACATTTGAGGAAGATCAAAAGAATTCTCAACAAAAGTTTTCAGAAGAACCTTCTATTGAAAAAAAAATGAAAAATTCAAATAACCTTCTCAAAAGATCAAATAAAGAATTTGCTGGAAAAATAAAAATTTAAAATTTTGGGGTGTTACACTCCCTCTCCGCCTCACCTCCTCCCTCTCCTCTACCGGCCATGGAGGAGCTCCTTCCGCATCTGGCAGCTTCCCCACCACCGGAGGAGCTCCGCATCTGGCCGGCCATGGAGGAGCTCCCTCGAGATGCTCGATCTGGCAGCTTCCCCACCACCGGAGAGACCGGATCCGGTAGGTTCCAGCCACTCTTCCTGCGCCTCCTCGACCCGCGTCGCAGCCTTCCCACCGGGCCCCGCCTCGCCGTCCCCCGCCGGGCCCCGCCTCGCCATCCCTGGTCGTACCCCGCCGTGCCCCGCCGTCCCCCGCCTCGCCGTCCCTCACCGTGCCCTCCCTCTCGTCCCTACCGGCGAGCTCCCTCCCATCCCTGCCGGCGAGCCAGCGTCGACCGGTGCGCCATGGCCTCCACCGCGCGCCCCTGGCCTCCCCTCTCTCTGCGCGCCCCTGCGCCGGCGAGCTCCGGCGAGCTCCCTCCCTCGCATGGCCCTGGCCTCCCCACCCTCCGCGCGGCCCTGCGCCGGCAAGCTGCGGCGAGCTCACTCGCGTGCCCCCTGGCCTCCCCACTTTTCTTGTTTTTCTTTTCTCTTTTTTAATTAGCCTAATCTTTAATTGTTAGGTGGTGAGAGAGAGTAAGGGCAAATTAGTCCAAAAAATGTTCCAAACACGGTCAAACCTCTTTGACCAGACGGAAAGGGTACGGAGGGGTATTTCTGAAACGGCACCAGACGGAAGAGGGGCAAAGTTGAGCACTGGTTTTTTTTAGGGGTAAAGATGAGACTGGGGCAAAATTAGGGGGAAAAATGGAATTGGCCCAAATATTTTTTTCTCTCAATTTAAACCTTGAGCTCTGGCACCTCTACAAATCCCTACTTCCCTCTGCGAAAGGTCTATCTATTTACTTTATGCAATTTTTATTTTTACCTTGAGTCTCCATCTTCTCTTATAAAGCACCAACTAGGGGGCACTATGATCGTACTAGAGCATTGGGCATAGCTAATATTTGAGTATGTTTCATGAATGGGTCAATGATTGAGCATGATGGGCTAGGGATAACTTTCTTTAGTGTTGATATTTTGAAAGACATAGTTGCTTGTTGGCATGCTTGAGTATTGAAGTCATTATGTTAAAACTAGACTATTGCTTTGAATCATCTACAAGTCCAAATGTCCATGCTACAAAAAATAAATGAATATGAGATGAACATGTTAGACAGCATTCCACATCAAAAATTCTGTTCTTATCATTTACCTACTCAAGGACGAGTAGGAATTAAGCTTGGGGATGCTGATACGTCTCCAACGTATCTATAATTTTTAATTGTTCCATGCTGTTATATTATCATTCTTGGATGTTTTACAATCATTTTATAACAAACTTTATATCATTTTTTGGGACTAACCTATTGACATAGTGCCAAAGTGCCAGTTGCTGTTTTTGCTTGTTTTCTACTTCGAAGAATATCAGTACCAAACGGAGTCCAATCGCGACGAAACTTTTTGGAGATTTTTTCTGGACCAGAAGACACCAAGTGGGCCAAAGAAGTACCAGAGAGGTGGGCTGTGGAGGCCACAACCCACATGGGTGCGTCAGGGGGCCCCCGGCGCGCCCTGGTGGGTTGTGCCCTCCACGGGGCCCCCGGCCCCTCCACCACCTCTGATGCCTATTAATTCCCAAATATTCAGAAAACCCTAGGAGAGTCGACGAAACATAATTCCAGCCACCGCAAGTTCCAAAACCTTGAGATCCAATCTAAACACCATCACGGAGGGGTTCATCTTCTTCATAGGTGCCTCTCCGATGATGCGTGAGTAGTCTACCATATACCGACGGGTCCGTAGGCTGTAGCTAGATGGCTTCCTATCTCTCTTGTGATTCTCCATACAATGGTCTCTTGGAGATCTATTTGATGTAAACTTTTGCGGTGTGTTTATTGGGATCCGATGAATTTTGAGTTCATGATCAGTTTCTATCCATGAATATTATTTGAGTCTTCTTTGATCTCTTATATGCATGATTACTTATAGCCTCGTATTTCTTCTTCGAATCTTTGGTTTAGTTAGACCAACTAGATTGATTTTTCTTCCCATGGGAAGAGGTGCTTTGTGATGGGTTCGATCTTGCGGTGTCCTTTCCGAGTGACCGAAGGGGCAGCAAGGCACGCATGTATCGTTGCCATTAAGGATAACAAGATGGGGTCTATTCCTACATGAATAGATCTTGTCTACATCATGTCATCGTTCTTATTGCATTACTCCATTTTTCCATGAACTTAATACACTAGATGCATGCTGGATAGCGGTTGATGTGTGGAGTAATAGTGTTAGATGCAGGCAGGAGTCGGTCTACTTATCTTGGACGTGATGCCTATATAATGATCATTGCCTTGGATATCGTCATGATTATTTGATCTTCTACCAATTGCCCAACAGTAATTTGTTAACCCACCGTGTGCTATACTCATGAGAGAAGCAACTAGTGAAACCTACGGCCCCCGGGTCTACTTTTCCAACATATTGCTTTTCGATCTATCTTGTTGCCTCTTTGTTTTCAGATCTACTAAAACAAAAACCCAAAAATATATTGCTGCACTTTTTATTTGCTCTTTTTATTTTGTGTTCTTGAGAGATCTATCTCTCCTATCTATCACTACCTAATCTATCTTTTTACCGTAGAGAGATTGACAACCTCTCTTTCGCGTCAGGTTGCAAGTATTTGTTGTTTGTGTGCAGGTGCTGCTTATTGGGTGGTGGTGATCCTCCTACCAATTCGATAACCTTGGTTTCATAACTAAGGGAAATACTTACCGTCGCTGTGTTGCATCATCCCTTTCTCTTTGGGGAAATACCGATGCAGTCTCAAGCCACATCACCGCCCCTCTCGTGCAAGGACGAGTGAATAAACACTCATCATGAGAATAACCCACTTAACATGGAAGATACTAACCACCCCTATCGCTCCATGAGCGGTCCAGGCACACAAAACAGGTGTTCATTTGAAATTTTAGATGTGGCACATGCAAATTTACTTGGAATGGCAGTGAAATACCATATATAGGTAGGTATGGTGGACTCTTATGGAATAAACATGGCTCAAGGATTTGGATGCACAAGTAGTATCTCTACTTAGTATGATTTTTTGGCTAGCAAAAGATCCTAACACTAGTAGAAAACAGTGCTTTGGTCCAGGCCAGAATATTGCATTATGCATCAGTCCCGGTTCATGAGGCCAGGGCACCGGCCGGGCCTCTGCGGGCACCAGTCCCGGTTCGTCTGACCCCTTTAGTCCTGGTTCCAGTCACGAACCGGGACTAAAGGGCCTCTCTCCTGGCCCAGCCCCTTTAGTCCCGATTGGTGGCTGGAACCGGGACTAAAGAGATGCCTATATATATGCTTGCCCCTGCCCGCTCACTCCTCTGTTTTTTTGACCGGCCGGCGTGTGGGACGTGTGTGCTGCTCTGCTCTCACCTCCTATGCACACGAGGTGTTCGATGAAATGCCAGAGCCACGCTTAAGCTTTCTCCTCTCCAAGATCGACTCCAAGCTCCATTTTCCCCAAGATTTGTCTAGGTTTGGCGGTCCGTCACGTCCCGTCCCCGTCCTCACCGTCGTCGATCGCCCGCTCCGATCTTGTCGCCGGCACCACCGTGGTGAGCCTCTTGTTCTTATCTTCTTTTTCAAAGAAAAAATTCTTACTTGTATGATTTACATAGATACTTGTATAAATTTCTTACTTTTATTATTGTTTGTTATTATATAGTGCCATGGTCATGGTATCCGCCCACGTCGGCCCTCGTCCGGTCTATGATTCGGATGTGGTACATTATCTTTTATAACTATTTGTTTCATTTAGTGTTTATGACAATTATGCCGACCAACGTGACATAGATATGTTTATCTAGGAGGTATGTGAACCGGAAATTCCAACCGACCATCTTGTCAAGAGGTTAAATCTAGTTGAAAAAGAAAATGAGGATTTGAAAGAAAAATTGAAAAGAATTGAGGAGGAAAAGATGAAATTGGAGTTGCATGTTGCCGATGTCGTCGATGACCAAAAGATCAAGATGGATGCAATGCGCTTGAAGATTAGAAAGATAAGAAAATATGCCATTGATAATGAGGCTTGGTATCATTATGCTGTTGGATCAATTTTTACCTTAGTTGTGATTATGATCGCATTTGTTGTTGTATTTAAATGTTTTACATAGTTGTACATTAGTTTCAATTTATGTTTTAATTAGATGCTCTAGAGAGCTATATGTTGTTCTATGAGAACTATGTATGAACTTTATGTATTTATTTTTTCAGTAATAACATTTCATCACTACTATATTTTGGTTTTAATGTGATGATGAACTTGTATTAATTTGGTCACTTCTCTATTCATGATGTTCTGTAATGGTTTCGTCCGAAACCCTGAAATGCATGAAAAATAGCAAATGAAGTCAGAAAAGGGTTGAAAAGTGATGATGTGGCTTTGAATGGTGCATATTGAATGCAGAAAAAGTCTTGAGTTAAAATATGTTTAAAAAAATGAAATCCCTTTGTAACAGACGAGTTTTTGTCCAAAACCCTGATACTTCGAAGGAGATTGTCCAGTTTGTACACGAAGTGCATCCAGTTTTTCCCGTAAGCCTCTCAACTTTTTAGCACATGCTATGTGGGTGAAATTATGATACCATGCCAACTTTCAACCATTTCAGAGTTCATTTGCAGTGCTTTTCAATTTCAGGGTCATTTTAGCTCAAAATAAATCATGAAATGCATGAAAAATAGCAAATGAAGTCAGAAAAGGGTTGAAAAGTGATGATGTGGCTTTGAATGGTGCATATTGAATGCAGAAAAATTCTTGAGTTAAAATCTGTTTAAAAAAATGAAATCCCTTTGTAATAGACGAGTTTTTGTCCGAAACCCTGATACTTCGAAGGAGATTGTCCAGTTTGTACACGAAGTGCATCCAGTTTTTTCCGTAACCCTCTCAACTTTTTAGCACATGCTATGTGGGTGAAATTATGATACCATTCCAACTTTCAACCATTTCAGAGTTCATTTGCAGTGCTTTTCAATTTCAGGGTCATTTTAGCTCAAAATAAATCATGAAATGCATGAAAAATAGCAAATGAAGTCGGAAAAGGATTGAAAAGTGATGATCTGGCTTTGAATGGTGCATATTGAATTCAGAAAAATTTTGGAGTTAAAATCTGTTTTAAAAAATGAAATCCCTTTGTAATAGACGAGTTTTCGTCCGAAACCGTGATACTTCCAAGGAGATTGTCCAGTTTGTACACGAAGTGCATCCAGTTTTTCACATAAACCTCTCAACTTTTTAGCACATGCTATGTGGGTGAAATTATGATACCATGCCAACTTTCAACCATTTCAGAGTTCATTTGCAGTGCTTTTCAATTTCAGGGTCATTTTAGCTCAAAATAAAACATGAAATGCATGAAAAATAGCAAATGAAGTCAGAAAAGGGTTGAAAAGTGATGATGTGGCTTTGAATGGTGCATATTGAATGCAGAAAAAGTCTTGGGTTAAAATACGTTTAAAAAATTGAAATCCCTTTCTAATAGACGAGTTTTCGTCCGAAACCGTGATACTTTGAAGGAGATTGTCCAGTTTGTACACGAAGTGCATCCAGTTTTTCCCGTAACCCTCTCAACTTTTTAGCACATGCTATGTGGGTGAAATTACGATACCATGCCAACTTTCAACCATTTCAGAGTTCATTTGCAGTGCTTTTCAATTTCGAGGTCATTTTAGCTCAAAATAAATCATGAAATGCATGAAAAATAGCAAATGAAGTCAGAAAAGGGTTGAAAAGTGATGATGTGACTTTGAATGGAGCATATTGAATGCAGAAAAAGTCTTGAGTTAAAATATGTTTAAAAAATGAAATCCCTTTGTAATAGACGAGTTTTCGTCCGAAACCCTGATACTTCGAAGGAGATTGTCCAGTTTGTACATGATGTGCATCCAGTTTTTCCTGTAACCCTCTCAACTTTTTAGCTCATGCTATGTGGGTGAAATTTGAGAAAGATGTACAAACGAGTTTCAAATTTCAGTGCTAAAAGTGCTGAAAACTTCAAGCACTGAAATCTTTTTCGTGTGTAGAGCTCCTCGAATAGTTTTTTGGCATGAAAACTTGCAAACACCTACAAATTGTGATCATCTTTGATGCTGCAAAGTTTCAGATTTTTTTGATTTTGTTTTTTGTTTTACTGTTCATAGAGGGTGCCTAGGCACCCTGGAGCTGAAAATCCACTCTCAGAAAGAAATTAACACGTTTTGGCAGGAAATTCAAGGTCCTGAGATTCTTAGCAATGTCATGGCAATTGATGATTCGGTACAGATGCACTGGTAACTATTTCACAATTAATTATTATAAAAAATTATTAGCAATATCAAAGAGTGAGATTGACAAACCGGATCCAGCATTTGTGTTATTTCTGATTTAGTAATGTTGGTGCCAAGCTTCAGTAAACAGGCCCTAATCTCTTCAAGGGTAAATGTCCCCATGTGCTCAGTACATAAGCATTTGAATACTTTTAATTAGCCCATGGTCTATTTATTTGACAAGCTCTCTAGAATAATATTTGATTATGGCAAAAGAAATGAGAAGATACTGAAGTCAAGCAAAAAGTAAAAGGAGCCACAAGTTAAGATCATCCGAGTACCTTCAAGGCTGCCCTTGCTAATATACAATTCCAGAAGACCACTGGCAAGTCCTTCGCAAAACAAAGTAAATGAAATGAACATCAGATATCAGGGACACCATAACATAAACTGGAATGCAAAGGACAAACAAAAAATTGAAGGAAATAAAGAAGAGTGTGCATGTAAGTCTGTAACCAAAGACCACACATATTGTTCCAGCTCCAAATCTGAAACAGTATACAAAAGTAAGCATCGCACATCTGTTATAGAAGATACGCATTATCAGTATGTCTCTTCTTTTGGTTCTGATCATCCGTCCATGCAAAATCAAATAAATAGATCGCCAAGCTCCAAGATCTGCCAAAATCAGTTAACCTCAGCCAGCATGAACATCACCTGTATGTAATTTTTTTTTTGGAGCAAGAGAACATCGGGACAAGGCAATTGCTTGGTGGAAGAATTGGCCATCGCCACCGTATGCCTCCTCTTCGGCGACGCGGAGACAGTCGCGCTCGATGCTGCTCACCCACTCGATGGTTTGGGACCTGCGTCGGCGGCGGTGACTCATCCACCATCGCCTTCTTGTTCGTGAGGTCGGTCGGATCCCCGTGCGTGTCCTACGATATACCCACCGCCGGGGTGTCTTCATCGCTCGAGCGCGCCGACCACGGCTGGTGCAGGTTGCGCTGGCTCTAGAGGAAGAGCCGCCACCACAGCTCCCACCTCCGCGATGGCAACAACGGGCTGGAGGACCAACGAGCGATCTGTTCCTCTCCCCTCTGGCTAGCGCAAGGGTTCGCTCGATCCCATCAATCCATTCCTCTCCCCTCTGGCGAGGCGCGCGATGGGATCGAAGCAGATCGCCCGCTCCTCTGTATCAAGCGCCGCTTGATCCCCTCAGGCGAAGATTTTTTTTATGAGCGCCAGCGATCATCGGTTAGATAATGGGCCGGGAGAACAGGCCCAGTTTACCACAGGGCTCGCTTTCGGCTTCTGGAGCAGCGGCCGTTAGGACAGCCGGGCCGTTAGTTAATACAGGCGGGAGAGACGGCTGTACGCATTAGATCAGAAGGCCGAAAACGCCTAGATCCTAAAAACGAACGGTCAGAAATGCAAATCACTGAGAGGGCTCGGTTTTACTGTCCTAGATTACCTTTTTCCCTTTGAATGGGAAGGGGATTGGCAGAGTATTGGAAACGGGCCTACCCCTAGTTTTTGGTAAATGGCCCTCATTGGAAAAACCATATCATCAAAAACCAGGAAAAAAGGTTTATTTATCTTTGAGTGATGTTTACCACCCGAAGGCATGCACAGATACATGAGTATTACGACATCAGCCACAAAGGATCATCGGGGTAGAAGATGACGCCGGTAATGACAGAATCAGGCCCAGGAGCCCTGAGCACCCAACACACGTGTCGCAAAGCCCACCGACAAGGCATTTTAGGCCCGTCCAGGCTATACCTTGTAGCCTGCCGTAGGCATACAAAACTAGGCCATAATGGACGGCGTCTCAAGCCGATCAGGGTCGGGTCTTGTAGGGGATATAACCCCGCGGTGTAACCTGCCCTATTAGGCCGGGTCAGCGTATCAGCAGCTTAAAGATTATACTCAAGATGGGCCAAGCCGTTGATGACAAGGCAAGGAAGGGGACTTAGCGAGTAAGTTGGATGGCGGCCCAGCACGTGAAGATGGCGGTTCAAGGCCCAGGAGGCAGAAGACGCCAGAAGCTTCCCTTACTTGGGAGACAAGGCGAGATAGGGATGTGCTAGGTCAAGAGTCATAATATGACCTTGACTCTTGTAAGCCCAGGGCCTCGACCTGTATATAAAGGCGAGCCCCTGAGGCCGATAGATTTAAGTTGGAAACCCCCGAAAGCTAGGTTAGCGATTCGCACCCTTGTAATCGAGATCATCATCAATATAGACACAAAAGCAGGACGTATGCTTTTACCTCCATCGGAGGGGCCGAACCTGGGTAAACCCGTCTCTCGTTCCCGATCAACCCCTTCGAGTGGCCACACAGAGGTGATGGCCTCACACCTAAGTTCTCCTATGAGGACATCTGCCGTCACAAAACCACGATAGTTGGCTCCCACCGTGGGGCTGTCGCCCGGTGGAGTTGAGTTCTCGGAGGGAGCTCTTCCACGGTTCGGGAGCTATGTCGCTGGTCAGATGACCAAGAGCGCCGCGGCAAGCTCTATATTGACAATTCAGGCTCGGGCCCCGAGGCCGACTCAATCAAGTTCGGGTATTGGGTCCCCTTCGGCAAGATCCACGTCTTCATCGACAAGATCGGCGCGTCGGTTCCCGAGCCGGACATCTGCACCGACATCGTCGAGCCGGCTCAGTACGCCCAACCCGACCGGCATCAAGCCGGCCGATGCCACGTCTTCGCGAGGAGCACTAAGTCAAGTTGTCCCCTCAATGATGGGAAGCTTGGGGGCTTTTCGGAGGCAAAAGTCGCTCAGGAAATAGCTGAGCCGCCCCGTCGGGTCACCATCCACATGGCAGGGACCGTAGCGGCTCAAGATCCGTCGACAGCTGGAGCTAAAGACCAGCGCCGAAACAATCGTCCTGGGGGAACCTACAATGGGAACAAGGGCAATCAGCAGCATAGTAACCAGGTTGGTTTGCAAGGTAATATATGTACGGATCATTGGATACCCTGGAGTCAGAACAGAATGGTGATCTCACAGAGAGGACACAATATTATCGGTCTCTAAGCTCACTGGCAAAAAAAGGTCTCTGAGCTAATTGATCCTGGCACTGGCGCGTGGGATGTGCAGATTGTCTTTGAGACATTCTGTATCATGACACCAGAAGGATTTTGCAAATACCACTTAACGCCGGTGCTTTTGATGATTTCATAGCTTGGAACCCGTCTCGGAACGGTACTCTGTCCGCACTGCATATCATCTTGAGTGGAATATTAATTCGGCGGCCAAATCCGCACGGAGAATATAGCAGGGCCATCAGCCTCCAACCCAATCTGGAAGAGACTTTGGGAACTAAAGATTCTGAAGAAAATACATATCTTTTGTTGTCGTGCACTCCATGGAATCCTTCCTCTAAAATCCATCCTCACAAATCGACACATAGGGCATGCTTCTCACTGTCCTATTTGCAACCAAGGCCCTGAAGATGTTAGACATCTGATGTTCACGTGCGAGAGGGCATTTATGTTTGGAAAAAACTTGGAGGATCTGGTACATCATGCACTTGCAACAGATTTGTTTTGCTCGGCCGTGTTGGAATATATTCGTTGACCGGAACTTAAAAACCCCTTTAATCATAGAGAAATATACACAAAAACAAACAAATTTAATGAGTTGTTAACATGGCTACAAAATAATACTCCCTCCGTCCCAAAATAAGTGACTCAAAAGTGACCCAACTTTGTACTAAAGTTAGTGCAAAGTTGAGACATTTTTGAGTCACTTATTTTGGGACGGAGGGAGTATCATTATGTTAGCAACTTAGCATAATATTGTAGTAGTATTGGACAATTATGTATAGGGTCAAGCTGAGTGCATGTGTGGTAGTAGAAGTTGGGCCTTAGATCCATTCTACTAATTGTGTCATTGTATGTTCTTTGGTGGTTGGGCTACAAAGCAGCCATAGGTCTATAGTAAAAACGGAAATTCCATATTCACGGAAACGGAAAGTTCCGTTTCCATGCCTGTTCCACCGGAAAACACCGTTCCGTTTTTGTTTCCGTTTCCACATAAAAAATTCCATTTCCACTTCCGTTTTGCAAATTTCCGTTTCCGTTTTCATATTCCCTCTCTGTTTCCATTTTTCATCCGGAAAAGCGGAAAGTTTCCACTCCATTTTCATCCCTAGTGATGGCTGTTGGAGACGGGAGCTCCTAGTCAGCGCTTTAAGCGCTGGCTAGCGCTCCTGGCGCTCGCACAAGGCACGTAGCGGGCCGGCCCAGTCAACCTGCAGAGAAAAACAAACGCGAAAGAAAAAGATGTCATTAATTCGAGAGAACTAAGAATCGAACACTGCACACGCCAAAGTTGACAACTTCGTGACAAGACCACTGGACCAAGCTCAGTTTTGTTGATAACCACTGGGAAATAAACCTACTTGACCCATCTCTAAGAATAAAAAATTAACATATAATAGTAGTATATACCCTAGATAAATTATTTGAATAAAGAAAAGGTAAATTTAAAAACGAAAACAAGAATTAAAAAAAATGTTCATCAATTTGAAAAAAGGTAGTTGAAGTTGGAAAAAACTCATCGAATTTGATAAAAGTTCGTCGTTTGGAAAAAGATCACTGAATTTGAAAAAATATCATCGATTTCGAAAAACAGTTCATTGAATTTGAAAAAAGTTCATCAGTTTTGAAAACAATACATAGAATCTGAAAAAAAGTTCATCACATTTGCAAAAAACTTCATTGATTTTGCAGAAAATTATGTAAAATTTGTTTCATTTTAAGAAAAGTTCATTGATTTTGAAAAAGTTCACAAAACTGAAAAAAGTTCATCAATTTTGCAAAAGTTTAAAAAGATGAAAAAAGTTCAACAATTTTCAAAATAAGTTCACCTAATTTTACAAATTAAGTTCATCCAATTTTAAAAAAGTTCATTGTATTTGATAAAAGTTCATAAATTTTGAAAAAAGTTCATCAATTTTTGAAGAAAAATCATCAATTAGAAAAAAAGTTCATCGAATTGAAAAAAAATCATTGAATTTGAAAACAAAAATTATTAACTAATAAAAATAATTCACCAAAAAAAAATGGTTCATTGATTTTGAAAACAAAATTTCATCAATTTTGGAAGAAAAAAACATCATCGATATGGAAAAACTTCACGCATTTAGGAAAAGTAAAAAAATGAAAATCGATGAAGGAATAAACCAGGAAGAAGAACAAGAAGGAAAAACAAAAAACGAAAATGGAATAATGAAAAACGAAAAAAAGAAAGGAAAAGAAGTAGGAAGGAATAAAAACTTGAAAGAGTGGAAATTCAGCATATCCCGCTCCTTGGCGGAGTGGTTGTACGAAGGAACCTCGATGTAAGGGGTCGCTGGTTCGATTCTCAGCGGGTGCGGTCGATTTTTGCGTATACAGTGTAACGGGTCGGCCCAACACGGGGCGATGCTGGCGCCAGTTTGCAAAATTGCATACTGCAGCGCCAGTTTGCAAAATTGCAAACAAACGGGCACCTGCAACGCTAAATAGGAAATGTCGTCGGAGACTAGTACTTATGGCGGCTGAGGCATCAGATAACACATGGCGAGAGGGTGCCGCTAATGGGCCGTCGCCCGGTCTCAATATTTGCGATTCCCGCAAACAGTCCTAATATGTATCGACGAACAGAACTGAGCCCATCTCCTGTATGGTTAAGACCAAACCCAACCACCCGGGGTTTTTGAAGCTAAATGTGGATGTGTCATACTGTCATTTTATGTAGACTCTGGTATGGGTGCGACGACAGCCATCTTACGAGATAGTCGGGGCGGGGACCGGGGGTGAGGGGGGCCTTGTTGCTGGCAATGTACCTTCTACTACTTACCGAAAAAGGCTTTCGCCCCGCTTTATATATAAAGCAACGATCAACAACACACAGTACAAATGCACGCCCCCGCAACACATGCAAACACACACCCAAGGCAGGATACATAGGCGCTGAGCGCAACAACACCAACCCTAGCACTACGCGAAGAGGTGAAGCCGCATATGACGAACCGTGGGCTCCAAGGCGGTGCCTTCAGAAAGGAGACGGCACCGTAGCGCCGCCACCGCCCAATCTGACGATCAGAGTTTCCCCTAGAGCCACACGACGGGCAATGCGAGCCGCAACGATGCCTTCAAGAAGGGAACGAGCTTCGCCGCCGCCGGTCCATCCAAAGATAGAGCATGTTTTCACCCCGACCACCATTCACCGCCACCGAACGCCACACCCTGGCTACCACGCCGCCCACACGGCCATAGTAACCGGGCAGCACCAAGCTACGGGCTCTGCCCATGAGCCCGCGGACCCACCATCAGCACTAGTAGAAAACAGACCTTTTGTCCAATGCATTAGTCCCGGTTTGGTTTTGAACCGGCACTAATGTGACCATTAGTCCCGGTTCGGAACGGGCATCATTAGTCGCGGTTCGTTCCGGACCTTTAGTCCCGGTTCGTAACACGAACCGGGACTAAAGGGGTTGTGCCAGGCTGGTGTCAGCTGGGGCCCCCACGAGCCCCTTTAGTCCCGGTTTGTATCACCAACCGGGACTAAAGGCCCCTCTTTAGTCCCGGTTGGTAACACCAACCGGGACTAAAGGAGTTGAGGCTTTAGTCCCGGTTGGTGTCTCCAACCGGGACTAAAGGTTGGACCTTTAGTCCGAGACACCAACCGGGACTAAAGGGGTTCTGAATTTTTTTTTTCTGTTTTTAGTTTCTGTTTTAAATTGCTTATATCTTTTAAGATATTTGATGTTTTTGAGTGATTCTTTTTGCATTAGATTCAAAATTTTGTCTAGTTTCTATTTGTGCCATTAGTTTTCAAATTTGAATGGTTTAAATTTGCATTTGTTCAAATTTGCTTCAAACCCTAGATTGTGAATAACTTGAGTTTACAAATAGTTTTAAATTTAATTCTTTTTGCTCCTAGTCATGTGTTAGATTGTTGTCACAGTAAGATTTATTTGGTTATTTTTAGAATAATTTAAATTAGGATTTTAATTAAAACAATACTGTTTTGCTTATATAGTTGTTTTAGTCATTTAATTGTTGTTTTTTATTATTTTTAGTTAGTTCTTTCTGTAGATTTTTAACATGTTGTAGTATGGTGCATATTGAATGCACAAAAAGTCTGGAATTGAAATAAGTTTAAAAAAATGAAATGCCTTTGTAACAGACGATTTTCGTCCGAAACCTTGATACTTCGAAGGAGATGGTCCAGTTTGTACACGAAGTGCATCCAGTTTTTGCCGTAACCCTCTCAACTTTGTAGCACATGCTATGTGGGTGAAATGATGATACCATGCCAAGTTTCAACCTTTTCAGAGTTCATTTGTAGGGCTTTTCAATTTCAGGGTCATTTAGCTCAAAAAAAATCATTAAATGCATGAAAAATAGCAAATGAAGTTAGAAAGGGTTCAAATTTGAGGATGTGGCTTTGAATGGTGCATATTGAATGCACAAAAAGTCTGGAGTTGAAATAAGTTTAAAAAAATGAAATGCCTTTGTAACAGATGGGTTTTCGTCCGAAACCTTGATACTTCGAAGGAGATGGTCCAGTTTGTACACGAAGTGCATCAAGTTTTTGCCGTAACCCTCTCAACTTTTTAGCACAAGCTATGTGGGTGAAATGATGATACCATGCCAAGTTTCAACCTTTTCAGAGTTTATTTGTAGTGCTTTTCAATTTCAGGGTCATTTAGCTCAAAAAAATAATTAAATGCATGAAAATAACAAATGAAGTTAGAAAGGGTTGACTCTGGCTTGGTTAACCTTAATTGTGACTCTGGCTGGGACGGTGCTAGCAGATGTGTAGTCGACGGTATGATTGGATGGACACCAACCCGGACTAAAGGGGTTCTGAAATTTTCAAACTCTACCCCCCCCCCCCCATGGACCGCCTTTTTTAGTTTTACAGAAAATAAACAAAAATGATAAAATCTTCAAAAAATGAAATCCTTTGAGATGTAGTTAGGTTTTAGTGTCTAGTTGGTATAGAAATTTTGAAATATGAATTTTGACCTTTTTTGCAAAAAAACGAAAAAGAAATGTAAAACGGCCATAACTTTTGCATACGACGTCGAAAAAACAAATTTAATATATCAAAAAAAACTAGAGAAAAATTGGGACTCGATTTCACCGAGGTTTACCCGGTGAAGTTTTCTCAGATTCTCAAAATTTCAAAAGGAAAAAAAGTTATTCCAAATCAAAAAAAAAAATTTAAAAAAAATTTAAAAATTAATTTAAAAAAAATAAATGATGTCATATTTGGATTCCTCACATTTTTCTGATAATATTGGATATATTTTTTGTCGAATTTCGATTTACACATTTAAAGATATTAATTATGTCATATTCAATGAATAAATGGCAAAAACAATTAATAAAATAATATTATTACTTATTTTATTTTCATTGAAATTCAATATTATTAGTACTTATTTTGTTTATTTTATTAATTGTTTAGAATTCAAAAAATTAAATCATGTGACATCAAGACCTAAGGGTTAACAGGATTGATAGCTTAAGATTGTCAGGAAAACAACAAGTGCAGACTTGGAAACTAGGGGAGATAGAACCTGAAAGTTAAGCGTGCTGGGGCTGGAGTAGTGAGAGGATGGGTGACCGGTCGGGAAGTTAGACGATTTGGA
This sequence comes from Elymus sibiricus, assembly GCA_039707655.1. Lineage (NCBI taxonomy): Eukaryota > Viridiplantae > Streptophyta > Magnoliopsida > Poales > Poaceae > Elymus > Elymus sibiricus. Next base: position 37,978,319 of record CM077665.1, on the reverse strand, counting down.
ATGAGTGTGGAGCAGTGAAGTGGGGTGATTAGGGATTAAATTATCAATTAATTCAAAGATTCGAAAATAAGAAAAAATAAATAAAAAACATTCAAATAAAAAAATTCAAAAAAAAAATTCAAAAAAAAAAATATCAAAAAAATTTCCTTTAGTGCCGGGCCGTGACGTGGCATCCCCCGCCCCAGGCAGCGCCACGTGGAGCCCCTTTAGTGCCGGGCCGTGACGAACCGGGACTAAAGGGGGGGGGGCCTTTAGTCCCCACCCTTTAGTGCCGGTTCCTGAACCGGCACTAAAGGGCCTTACAAACCGGGATTAAAGGCCCGTTTTCTACTAGTGCAGGGCCACCGCCCCGGCATCCAAGACCTTGACACCACCTCACCCGAGATCCGACGCAACCCCAATCAAAGACACGAGCGGAAAGGACCCGCCTTTCGCACCCCTGGGCTGCCCCCAGTGTCGAGACCCGATAGGCTGGCCAAAACTGGCCTCCAACACCCCGTCCTGCGACACCAAGCGCGAGACGAGCTCGGTCCAATAGCCGGGCGCGAGACGAGCATGGTCCTGCTGCCGGGCGCGAGACGAGCTCGGTCCTGCTGCCGGGCACGAGACAAGGTCAGTCGTGCAGTTGGGCGTTAGACGAGCTCGGTCCTGCTGCCGGGTGCGAGACGACTGGTGGACCGCAAGTGGGGGAGGGCCAACCCTTCGACGAAGGCTGCGCCCGGATGACGAGAAGAGGGCTCAAAGGTCGAAACGGGCCGCCTACAAACGGCCACCGCAACCGTCCCGCCAAGAGCAGCAGCCACGCCCTGCCACTGCCCAACCCGGCGAGCTCCAAGCATCGAAGCCACGGGGCACGCACCGCCCCACTACCACGCCGCTACTACCTCCACCGAGCTGCGAAGAGGAAATAGCCGCCCGTGGTCCAGGCCAAACGCAGCCCGTGGCACCAGGGAGCGCCGCCTGCAGCACGAACCACGGCACGCCGCCGCCCCAGTCCACCCCACCACCGCCGCCACCACACCGCGACCCCTACCTGCGACAGGGAGAGGCCAGCCGTGGCCAATGCCGCCCACAGCCCCCGCCGAAGGACGAGCCGCCGGCGCCGGATCCGGTCGGATCTGGCCCGGGCCGCCCCACGCGCCGCCACCAGAAGAAAAGGGCCCACCACAGCCGCCATGCGCCGTCCAGGCCGCCGCCAGGCCGCGCCGTCGCCGTCTCGCGCTCCGAGCGCCGCACCGCCGGGCCTGCGGCCACCCGACGCCCCCACGCCCCTCGCCAGCAAACGGCCACGCCGAGGGAGAGAGACTCCCCGCCGCCACCCACGCCGGCCGGGCTTTTCCCGGCGGCGCGTCGTGGCGGCGGCGGGGGAGGGATGCCGGGAGGAGGGGACGGGAAGGAGGTGGCTAGGGTTACCCCCGAGGTCACTCGCGGGAGCGGCTCAGGGGAGGGGAGAGCTCACCTTCTAATACTTTGTAGCTGATGCAACAACAATGGAGGCCCTAGCTATGAAGGAAGGGCTACATCTTGCGAATTCCTTGGGTGTTACTAGACTTCAAGCTGAATCTGATTCCGGAGGGGTGATCAACTTCTATAAAGGCCAGGTGCAATGATGGGACTCGGCAGAGGCTGTTTATGCATATTGCGTGGATACAACTTTAGAAATTGGAATGGTGGAGTTCACACATTGTCCTAGAAGTTGCGAATAATGTGGCCCATGAGCTAGCTAGTTTTAGCTTCCATAATAATCTCTCTTGTACTTGGGATGATGCCCCCCTAATTGTTTACTTACTTTTCTTGCTAAGGATGTAAACATTGTACGAAGTTAATAAAACTAGCCATGATGCCTTTCTTCCAAAAAAAAATCACTTATCCTTCGCATTCTATACCAACAATTAGGGATGGGAACTGGGTTCCATTTAATCCCGTTTATATCCACTAATTATCTAGTAGGAGTAGTTCAAAAATTTATTTATTTTTCTAGGAAAATGAACTATGAAGCTAGAAAAAGCTAAATAAATGGGACTTGTGGCTGTCACTTATTTGCCATTTACATCCCAACAATTAATGGGTGTCTCATGTTCGTACCGGTGCACATGTTTGTTTTGAAGAGATAAGAAACTCAACACAAGCATCTTTAAGCCGGTTGCAATGGCATCGATCAGCTAAAGCCAACCTAGTTCGCACCGTCTCCGGACCCAAGCTCTCGCAAAGCATGCCTTCGCAGATAAATTTTAGCCTCTCCACACCATATCGATCCGCGGCGACGAGCAGATGCTGGATCATATCAGCCATGTTGTCGTCGGTAGCATGATCCATGGTGGGCAAGGAGTCTGTGTAGATGAAGTGGAGCATGACTTGGAAGACAGCGGGCTGCATGTCCTCGACGTGTATACGATCCATGTCCTTCTCCTTCATTGCGCCATAGAGCTTGGCGTTGAACACCGGGGAGCCTGCCGCAAGGATGATCCTGTGAGCCGGGAAGGCCTTCCCTCCGACGACGAAGGTGACGTCTGCCCCGTCGTTGGATTCCAGCAGCTTGGCGAGCCTGCCGGGGAGGTCCGGCGGGGGCACCAGAACCAGATCCCTGGCAGCGACCGGCCGGACCTCGGACACACGGGGCTCCTCGAAAACGATCACGACGAACTCCAGCACGAGGCGGTCGCCATGGACGAACTCCTCGAGCTCGCTCCGTTTCATGAACTTGGGGTGTCCGGGGGCCCATCTGCTGTTTGACCCGCACCCGAAGATCCTTGGCTCTGTCATCCGGCACACGGAGGTGGAGACGCCGGTGGTGGGGTGGACGATCCTGAGGTCGCACGACGCACGCGTGCTGCCGAAGAAGCCGCTGAGTTCGAGGTACGCCGAGACATAGCCGGCCTCGGAGGCTGCCGCGCCGTGCCCGTCGGGGTAGAAGCGCATGCTCCAGTTGTAGCCGCCGACGTCGAACGTGCCCGAGCTGACGTAGTTGCTCACGCCGAGCCCCTTGTGCCGGCTGTACCCGGCGATCTCGAACCGGTGCGCGCCCTGCGACGCCGCCATGGTGCTCGTCGACGTCGTCTTCCTCGGCGAGGAGCTCGAGAGGCCCATGGTTTGGTCGGTGGTGCGGCTAATCTGCCTAGATAGAGACGAGACGCCCTGTTGATCGAGCTAATCGTATATATACTCCGATCACACGGGACGTGGATTTTTGAATCTGGGAGCATATGCTTCACAATGAACAGTAAAATCAAAATAAATAATAAATAAAATTTAAAAATTCTGAAATTTTTTGTGGATGTTCAGATTAGTGTGGCAAGTGTGCTTGTCAATTTTCATGCCATACGGGACAGCGATGTTTCGTCGGTGAAAAAAACAAAATTAAGTGTAACACTTGGAGGTAACATTTGGCGTTCGACTTGTTTTTTTTGTACGGGTCAAAATGCTTATGTTTTTCACCTGCAGATTTGCATGTACCATTTGGATATGACAATGAACACATATATTTTTTTTCAATTTTTTTTGACATTTGTAAAATTCATTTTCAATCCGCAGGAGCATATACTCCCTAGAACCAAATTGAATATCCGGATCACACGTGCCTACAATATATATGAGCACACATACGCTTTGATGAGTACCATACGTTACTCCTGTCGAACACGTCACACCGGACAGTGTCTTGTAGGGGTCGGAGTCTTACGAGAACTTGTGCACGTGTTTGTACTTCTTTATCTTTACCTAATATAATACTCCCTTCGTTTTTAAATATAAGACCTTTTAGAGATTTCACTATGAACTACATATGGATGTATATAGACATATTTTAAAGTGTAGATTCACTCATTTTGCTCCATATGTAGTCTATAGTGGAATCTCTAAAAAATCTTATATTTAGGAACGGAGGAAGTATATCTTTATCTTTACCGCCCTTCATCCAAATTACTCCTAAAGTTATAAAATATTACCCACCAATGCCATCCATAAGTTTTTTTAGGGATGCCAACACTTTATTGATCTATGAAAGCATTAAGGGGTATACAAGCTGCATCATGCGATGAAAGAAGCCACAAGTGGCGACCCTAATCAAGAAAAAGGAAGTGTTTGGCAAGATTATGTGCATCACTATTTGATGCTCTTGTTTCAAAAGTAAAAGGACAGCTATTAAAAGAGGAACTCCTCATAGTAATCCCTCTAATCACCTATAAGTGATAAAAAAACGTTTCACACTGAGGAATCTTGGCCTGGCCAGCCCATGTGGGAACCTCCTATACTGCGCTCTACGCGTTACAAGAAGACACAGCTCGTTAGTTTGGCCGGTCCATGTACCGACGACCTGTTTTTTATTTTTTGTTTTTCTTTTCTATCATTGTTATTTTCTACTTTAAATAATTTAAGAATTTAAAAAGTTTCGAATTTTTTTAAAAAAATGAAAATTTTGAAATAAAATGTTTAATACTTCTTAAATGTTTGTGGCTTCAGAAAATGTTTGTTAATTTAAAAAATCATAAATTTTAAAAAAGAATGCTCGGGATTTTTAAAAAACGTTCATGAGATTTTCTAAAAGTTTGTCTATTAAAAAATATTAATGGAATTGAACAAAATTTCATCAATTCAAAAAATATTCATGAATTAAAAAATAATATAAAAATCAAAAAAATCATAAATTAAAAAATATAGTTTATTGATTCATAAAATATTCGCAGATTGAAACAAGATCATGTAGTTCAAAAAATGTTAATCAATTTCGAAAATTCTTCCACAAAATCCCATAAAATTGTTCATCGATTCTAGAAATGTTTGCAGAGTCAAGAAAAATGTTTCGAAAAATGTTTGCAAATAGTATAAAATGTTGAGCCGCCCTACACTGACACCCAGGAGGAAGAGCAGCCGACCACGCCAGCAATGCCGAAGGTCCTACACCCACCCCGCTCAGGTAATCACATCCTCTTTGTTGTTGGTACTAGAATCTCTAGAGCTAACAAGGTAAAAATGAACTGCACCTTATTAGTCTAAGCAACACAATTTCAAATGCGGTGAAACATGATACATTCTTCCGGTTCAAACGTAATTGCATGAAACGAGGCCATCATTCAGCAACAAACCGGGGAGGTGTTTACATAACCATTAGGTACACTGAACATTGCATTATCGCCCAGGCAAGTTAAGTCACCCTCAACAGCTGGAAAATGAATGTGGAGCCTATGTTAGCATCTAAAACGTTATCTGTTTTAAAACAATTTGATGATTACTAATGTGCTTACGTTACTATGACAAAACTCCTCACTCCAAAACGTATCGACTCTTGTACGGAGTAGTGATCAGAGTCTGACAAGAATTTGTAACTACATGCCAACAAACGAGGTTTGACCCTAGACAAAGACAACACATTTTAAAACAAAGGGGGTATATATAGTGTGGTCTACTTTTGCCCTAAGTCAAATTTATTTATAGAAGAAAATGTCAATATCCCCATGAGAATATATTTGAATATGGATCTAATGTTATATTTTTTATGTTTTAGGTGTTCAATTTCTTTTCTATACATTTGGTCAGACTGAAACAAGTTTGATTTGGGACAAAACAAAAATGCACTATGCTATCAAAAGAGAGGGCACTTCAACATGCGCCACTATGGCAACACATAATATTCAGGAAAAAAGTATGATGTCCAGCTCAGGTAATCACAGCCTATTGTTAATGATCTCAGAACTCGAGTTACTTCATCACAAAAGAAGAATTCTAGAGTTATCAAGGCAAAATTAAAATGCACCCTAGTAATCTAAACCACACAATTGTTCTACCACCCAAAGGTTGGACAAACTGACACCCATATACGCTGCAGATCTATTGTAGGTGAAACTTGAAAAGACAACATAGTGATACTATCTCCTGGTTCAAATGTAGTTGCACAAAAGACGAAGCAATCATTCAACATAAAACTAGTGGTGTTCTTCGCATATCCATGAGGCCTTGACATCTACCTAGATAATGTTTACACTAACAGTGCACATGCAAGTTAACTCACCCTGAAAGAGCTGGAAACAACCATGCAGCTGCTCTTTACTTGTCAGTTGTCACCGCCACAAAATCCAGTCACCCGTTGTTAATCGACAAGCCCTGCTGTCGATTCATAAGCACCAGCATAATCACTACCCACAGTAAGTTAACTTGCTCCATTTTATTGGATTCGGAACCTAACTTGAGCCTTCGAATATTAAGCATCCTCCCAGAAATGTAAGTTCAACTGACTCAACTTCATCGTCCATCTAACTGTAAATTCGTGATAGAAAGCAGAAGTGGCAATCATCGTCAAGACATGGTATATTGGGTTTAGCAGAGTCGGCACTTAACCACAGGACATGATCTCTTGCATTTGTCAATCGTGCATCCAAAGTAGCGATTTTGCTCACGAGAGATCTCTTCTCATCCTCAATTGTAAAAAGGGATGCTGCCTCGGTAGTATTTTCTTCATCATCATCAATCAAAGCTTCTTTGAAAGATTACAATGCTGTGATAAGGATAGAACATGGTTTTTCTTTGTCCACGGGAACATCAGCTTCTGAACCATCCTGTCAAAAAGAAAAAGAAAAATATGAGTGTACATTTATGTAAGACTATAGATTCTAATGATACAGATCAACCTTTTATCTTTAACAGAAGCAACAAAACTAAAATGCTGCACATAAGTAGTTACCAATTATTATGGAGTCTTTTTAGTGTACAAAATTTCAAAACACAAATATCAGCAGTGCCCTGTGCTTAATCTGCACAAAACCTCATGGTAAAAAATGAAAATAGAGCAATGGTGATAACAAATCAGGCATGTCATGTATCGGAAACTAAGTGTTTGATAACAGCTTTAACAAGACTATGTAATCCAGTGCTCTAAGGTAACATAACATCAGACAAAATCTGGACTCCAAACCAACGGTAGGAAGAAATTTCACCATAATCATCCCACATAAGTATGCGCTCACCTTGATATATACTAAGGCCCTGTTTGGATCACCGTTTCTCTTTCAAATACACTTGTAAAAAATACACACCTGCGGCCGTCATTTCACTTCCGGTTGAAATTTGCACAGCGGTCAGTAAGTTACAGGTGTAAGTTATACACCTCCGTATTGAAATACATCCAATCCAAGCACGGCCTAAAGAAGAAGGCCATGGCATGACATAGGGATGGGCACGATAATGCCTCTTATATGGGCCCTCAAAGATCTGATGCAGCTCTACAGTTTCCAGGCAAAATGATAGGAACCACTCTGGAGAATTACTACGGTTCCGAAATCCAGCAGGCTCATGACAGTCAACTAACAGGTACAAAAAGGCATCAATAATGGAAATAGTTCTTACTTTGGCATGAATTACCATTGAACACTTAATAAACTCAACAATCATGCCCAATGGAAACGACTTGTCGAGCATCCATCTCTCCACGCCATCACTATCTTTTCCCCACAACCAAACAGAGAGATCCCCGTCATAGATGCCCTCACAATTCAAGTGCATGATACAAAGGTTTCTGTACTTGGTCTGGCCAAGCTCGAATGTAGCAATGAACATCCTATTTTCTTTCAAGGGCGGCGGCACATTCATTCGGTAGAACCGAGATGTCTAAGTATTGAGCACGAGCATAGCGTCTCCCTTCAGAAACATCCAGTAGATGAATCCATCAACCACCTTACCAGGGTTAGAGTTTTTGGCATCCTTGGGCACCAGGGTCCTTGTTTCCACCCAAGGGAAAATTTGCCACTCCAGGAGTCCAGGACTGTGGGCCGTCCCAATTCTGAAATCCCAACTTTAAATGTATTCTAACGATTTCTATGTTTTTGAGGTTGACCCTTCCTTTTCATACTTTTCTAATTTTTTGCTACACATATATATTTTATTTGATTCTCAACAAAATAGTCATTATTGTTTATCTACAAGGTATTTGTTTATTATTATTTTTATGTAACATAAAATGTTCAACGCAATTTCTTTTTCCACCAAGCTTATCAATTTTATTCGGAAGATATTTGTTTATCACACCAAAAAAGAATCCACGCACTTTGATTGATTCTCACTGGTCCTCCTCTTCTCTACGTTAGATACATATCCGCATAAATAACAAACGTGCTTTTTTTCTTGTTTCAGCAGTTTTTATCGGTGGCGGGGGTCTCCCTGCCGGTGGCAATGGTTAGGGGGACATGGTTGTTCGAGTGGGTGGGAGCTCTCAGAAATGGCGACTATTTTTCATGAAGAAATGGCGAGCTAGGGGTTGGGGAAGGGCAGGTTCGCCAGGCTCGGATGAGCGACCAGTACTGTGTGTTGGCCCAGTTGCTAGTCTTTATTAGTCAGGCTCAACAACGACGAGTTTTTGTGTAGTTAACTTATTTAAGGTGTTGCCTAGCCGATGTGGTTACCTTCAGTGATTGGCTACGGCATCCAGGATGAAAATCCATGTCCTATCCGTCTTCGGTCGGACTTGGCGACGATAGCGCAAGGGGGTTTATCCCTTTGTGAGTCATAGATGTTTTATTCATATTTTGTAATGGTTCTGTCATAGTTGTCTATGTTCTGTACTCCTCTTATTGATGACTTTTGTCTTGTTGCCTTACATCAACTTTAATATAAAAAAGGGGATGTGTGTGTCGCAAGATACAGAGGCCGAGGGGTTTCAACTTCCTTTTCGAAGAAAAAAAAACGTCCAACCTATGTTAACATGGATGTAGAAATAGTTTGTGCCAGGATGAAATCTAGATTTGCGAGAAAGAGTTGCAAGTATGAATTTGTCATTTTCCAGTTAGTTATATGCACATGAAAGAGTATCATTTAAGCCCAAGCCACTTTGCCTTCAGAAAAAAAATGTTTTTCTTAGAACATGAGGATCAAACCACCGGCCTCATCGCTTGATGCACATAATCATTTAAAAAAATGATATCAAACTCAGGTCATCACAGGCTCATAGCCTCCTGTAAATGTTAGAATTCTAAAGTTGCAACGGGAAATCAAACTGCATGCACCTTAAAGTTGGAGACCCATAGACTCTCCAAAGCTATATTATTTTTCAAAGACTGAAATTCATTGATTCCGACCTTTGTTCAAAATCACAAATGCAGCCCCCATCGTTCAGTACGAATAGACATCAGAGTGCAATAAAAAGAAAAGAAAAAACTACAAAAGTATGGAAGAAAAGGTTGTAAGGAACCAACCACTAATCCCATCCTTTGCTAGAGAAAACCAGTTCACCCAGCAATATCTTTACAATTTATAGTGTCAACTGTACATAGAGCATCTCTGTTCTGCAGAACTAAATTGAACTGCAATTAAATTAAATAAACTCCATCTAAAAACTATCATTGCGTATTTGAATTCAGATTCAAAAGGCTGAATCTGCATTAGTTACCACTCCCTAAAACCACGACACTTATTTTGGATCGGAGTGAGTGGTTTTAGTTTAAATTTGAACTAAAATCACGGCACTTATTTTGGATGGGAGAGAGTATTATTTTGCCACACTTTCTCCTGCTGAACCAGAAAAACCCAAGTCCTCTCCTTTGAACGGTCATGCACTCCCGTCACCCTTTCACCGTCATTGTAATGCTACGTGTGCAGGCCTACCACAATTGAGCAAGCATCCCCTGTGTTGGCGCATCTCTAGGTTTACAAGGCAACTTCAGTAACTATCTATTGTTCATTCGAATATCGACGGTCCCCGCAATAAAAAAAAAATCTAATATCAACGGAGTTGAGTAGTTCGTGAATCTAGAATTTCTCCGGAGAATGCTAGTAGGTGGTGAAGAAGTTGATGTCAAGAGACTAAGTAAGGTTCTAGAACAGGAACCGGGAAATTCAAGAATGAAATGATTTTAATTGCCGAATCACAGCATAGAAACTTTTTTTTCAACTTACCGGATGACAAGTATGTTGTTAACTTGGTAAGTTGTGACGTGGCGAGGAACAGAAAAACATTCAGTCTGCACGCGAACACGGTGAGAAACACCTAGCTTGTTCGTTGGTCGTACATTTGCATTATACGCGTTAGGTCTGACCATGCAACAACTAGAATTACTACCGGGATCCAACCACGCTGGAGCTGGTTAATTTGATCAGCATAAATGTTTAATTTTTTAGCAGTCGCTAGTGTGCCTAGTCAGCAATGACGGTGGCATCCCAACTCCGACGTGGACAGCTGAAATGTAAACTCCAAATCTCCAATACACTCTCAGCTCCCAAACCAACCTGCTAGAATTTCAAGGATTTGCATTAATCAGTCATCTGCCTCTTCCACGGACGAAAATGCCTGGATGCTGCCTCTGCTTCATCTTCGTCAAAGGTCTCGTCAAAGCTTTTCTTTTTTTGCTTGTAGACCAAGGCTCAATAGGTGCAAATATATATACATTTACTCAGTTACTCCCACTTTGCAGACTAGTTTTGTACCAAGAATTTGGTGGCCTGGTTCATCGATGGATTGGCTGGCTCTTGCCTGCCGCGCCGCGGTGCTGATCCTTCTGTTCCTGCCGTTCGGTGCATCCGACGACCGGCTTGTCCCCGGTAAGCCGCTCTCTCCCGGCGAAATCATCGTCTCCGATGGCGGTGCTTTCGCTTTGGGCTTCTTCTCCCCAAACAATTTCACGAGTACTCCGGCCAAGTTGTACCTTGGCATATGGTACAACGACATCCCAGAGCTCACTGTGGTGTGGGTCGCCAACCGAGAAACCCCGGCCATCAACATCACTTCCTCTTCACCGGCGCTCTCACTCACCAACACTTCAAATCTCATTCTCTCTAGTGGCAATGGCAGCGGCCATGTCCTCTGGACAACGACAAACGCGGCCACTGCCTTAGGATCGTCTACTCCTGTGGCGGTGCTTCTGAACACCGGCAACCTCGTTATCCGGTCGTCAAACGGCACCATGTTGTGGCAGAGCTTCGACAACCATACTGACACATTCCTCCCTGGCATGAAGCTCGGGCTCAAGTACAACACGCGTGATGGCGGTGAGTGCCTTGTATCCTGGAAGGGCCCTGGCGACCCATCGCCGGGCCGCTTCTCTTATGAAGGCGACCCCACCACGTTCCTCCAGATGCTCATCTGGGATGGGGCACGTCCGGTGTTCCGCAGCGCCCCATGGACAGGGTACCTTGTGATGAGCGAGCGCCGGTACCAACAGGCGAACGCCAGCACGGAGGTCATCATCTACTGGGCCATCGTCGACAATGACAAGGAGATCTACCTCACATATAGCCTCTCCGATGGGCCCCGCACACTAGGTATGAGCTGACCTACTCCGGCGAGTTCCAAATCCAGAGCTGGAACAATAGGTTGTTGGCATATGGGAAGTCCTCATGAAGTGGCCCTCCATCGAATGCAGCCTATATGGCTATTGTGGTCCATACGGCTACTGCGATATGACGGTAGCACCCGTCCCAAGATGCAATTGCCTCGACGGCTTCGAGCCAGCTAGCATGGAGGAGTGGACCAGTGGCAGGTTCTCCATGGGATGCCGGCGGAAGGAGTCGTTGGGCGTGTGCGTTGACGGTTTCTTGGCCTTGCCGGGGATGAAGCCGCCTGACAAGTACACACTCGTGGGCGGGGGCAAGAGTACATTCGAGGAGTGCGCGGCAGAATGCAACCGGAACTGCTCCTGCGTGGCGTACGCGCACGTTAACCTAAGCAGCGGCAGATCTGGAGAAAACGTTACAAGGTGCTTGGTTTGGGGCGGGGAGTTGATTGACACGGGGAAGCTTGGCCCAGTAACTGGCAGCAACACGCTCTATCTCCGAATTGCCGGCCTAGAGGTGGCACATGGTACCGATTCTATTTCTCTCCCCGTACTAATTTTCAATAGAAGATCTCTCCCTTTATTAGTTTGTTTGTCAAGAACTTATGTTGTTTGTCATGTTTATGCTATGTATGTATTGCAACAGGTAAAAGGACTAAGAGCAATACAGTGGGGATTGGACTGCCAGTTTTAGCAAGTTTTTTGGTGCTCCTATGCACAGCCTTGGCATGGTTAAAATTTAAAGGTGCGTTTAGCACCCCACCCCACCCCTCTCTCTCAAAAATGAGATATTCCATCGAGCTTGCAATTCATAATTTACTACCGTAGTGTACCCTTGGACTCGTATAAGGGTTATTTCTTCTATTTTACACGTCCAAAGATTTCAAGATTTTTTTTTCCTTTGGACACATAACATAGAGCAAATAACCCTTCTACGAGTTTAGCTTACTTTAACCAAACCATGTTATCACAATGGACAATCTACTACCCAATAATGCTGGGGTCCACATGCTAGAGAAACGATACTCGATATCGCCTGGCTTCATAAAACAAGAGCGGTGATGTGTTACCGTGCTATGAATTTGAGGTCTCGAGGATATAGGTGTGCCTGATTGAGTGGACAGTGCGTTATGGGGTGAGAGGGGATTCTAGGGGGAAACGTGCCATTTTTCCAACACGTGACTATATCTTATATGATAATTCCTCGTCACATTGTCAGGTTTGCCATTTTCCACAGCGACAGAAGTGCCTCATGAGTTACGTTTGTTTGGTTTTGTATGTTCATAAGGGGTGTATTAGGTGAACACGAATGGTTTCAAGGGTGAAAAAGAGCATTTCATTATTATTTATATTTCATGATATACTCATCAAAGAATTAATTATTACAATATTGTGGAAGCAGGTAAGATTGAAAAGTGGAGAAAACACAAAAAAATATCATTGGATGGCATGACTGCCTCTTATGAACCTGATGAAGGGAACCCTCACCATGATCGTGAATTTCCATTTGTAAGATTTGAGGAAATTGCCATAGCAACTCACTACTTCTCTGAAACATATAAGATTGGACATGGAGGCTTTGGTAAAGTTTACAAGGTAACACTTTCAATAATTTTCTATATCATTCATTGTAATATCGACATAATTGAGTGGTTCATGAATCTAGGTTTTACCTTCAAATTCTCTAGGGAATGTTAGGTGGTCAAGAAGTTGCTATCAAAAGGCTTAGTAAGGATTCTCAACAAGGAACAAAGAAATTCAGGAATGAAGTAATTCTAATTGCCAAATTGCAACATAGGAATTTGGTTCAACTCCTCGGGTGTTGTGCGGACAGAGATGAAAAATTGTTGATATATGAGTATATGCCTAACAAGAGTTTGGATGCTACCCTTTTTGGTACATATTCTAGGAACACACCATCATATCCTATAACAATTTAAAATCATGTTTTGCTTACATTCCTTCTATTTACAGATGACTCAAGAAAATTGTTACTAGATTGGTCGACACGGTTTAATATAATCAAAGGGATTGCACGGGGACTTCTTTATCTCCACCAGGATTCAAGATTGACAATAATTCACCGAGACCTGAAAGCTGGAAATGTTTTGCTAGATGCAGAGATGAAACCAAAGATAGCTGATTTCGGTATGGCGAGGATCTTTGGTGATAACCAACAAAATGCAAATACTCAACGCGTTGTCGGGAATTCATGGTGCTTTCCGTAAGATGCTTGCTAAATATGATGTTCACCATAGAATTGCATCACCCTATCATCCTCAATCTAGTGGTCAAGTAGAACTTAGCAATAGAGAAATAAAATTAATATTACAAAAAACTGTCAATAGGTCTCGTAAGAATCGGTCTAAGAAATTAGATAATGCACTTTGGGCCTATAGAACAGCCTATAAAAACCCTATGGGTATGTCTCCATACAAAATGGTATATGGGAAAACTTGTCATTTGCCTCTAGAATTAGAACACAAAGCATTTTGGGCAATTAAAGAACTTAACTATGATTTCAAACTTGCCGGTGAGAAGAGGCTATTTGATATTAGCTCACTAGATGAATGGAGAACCCAAGCCTATGAAAATGCCAAGCTATTCAAAGAAAAAGTAAAAAGATGACATGACAAAACAATCCAAAAGAGGGAATTCAAAATAGGAGATTATGTTCTTTTTTTCAACTCGTTTAAGATTTTTTACAGGAAAGCTTCTCTCCAAATGGGAAGGACCATATATTATCGAAGAGGTTTATCGTTCTGGAGCTATCAAGATTAATAACACCGAAGGTACTAACCCGAAGGTGGTCAATGGACAAAGAATTAAGAATTATATCTCAGGTACGCCTATTAACGTTGAAAGCAATGTTATCCAAACCATGACACCGGAGGAACACATAAAAGAAACCTTCTGGAACATTCCAGAAGTCTGAAAAATAGGAGGTACGTGATACGGTAAGTAAACGGACTCCGAAAAATCCGCAAAAATATTTTTTGTGAGTTTTGGAATATTAGAAAATTTTGGAAATAAAAAATTAAACCGGAAGGTGATCGAGATGAGCACGATACACCAGGGCGCGCCAGGCACCCCTGGGCGCGCCCTGGTAGGTTGTGCCCACCTCGGATGCCTTCCCGACTCCATTTTTCTTCCATATGCTTGTTTACCAAGAATAAAAATTCTCTATATATACACCCGACTATTTTGACGACCGCATCGCAGAAAAATCTTTTGTTCTTGTTTCGTGTTGTTTTCCTATCAGATCTGTCAAGTCAGGCATCATGTCTTCTCCCTCTTCTAACAACGTGGAAGAAGATGCCTGGCTAATGAAGATAGAGCTGAAGAGGGAGGAGCCGGAAGAAGTCAACAAGGAAGACAAGGGCAAGGAGGCTATGGTGGATTAGTTCCCTGAAGGAGATCAACCCATGCCAACAAAGGAGGGAGAAGAAGAAGATACCGTCAACCTTATTACATCATCTCACCCCTATTGAAATCAAAGCCTTTAGAGCTTTCGAAGCGGTCCGTGTTCAGAATAAATTTCTCATCGGTGAAAATATTTTGCTAGAGGAGCACATCAATAACCTTAGGAGGGTCATCCGCAAATTGGAGCATCTTTTGAGGCTGAAGTGTGACACCTCATCACCACCACCTTCTTCATCACCACCACCAAAGGAGACTTGAGCACACGGGTATAGGCACTCCCCTTGGCTTGAGCCAAGCTTGGGGGAGGTGCTCCGGTATCGTATCACCACCACTTTTATTCACCTTTACCTATTTTAGTTTGATCTTTAGTTTCGCTTTGCTTTAGTTGAATAAAAGTTTAGCATGATCTATTTTCGTGTGTTAGTTTCGTGGCCTATCTATCTATGTAATCGAGTGAGCGTTATATAATAAAGTTTAGTTTGAGTTTTTGCCTCTCTACGTTCTTGTTGCAAAAAAAATAAAGAAAAAGAAAAACAAATGAAAAGAATCATATGCTAATCTTATGGTGAGTAATGACATCACATAAAGGAAAGTATGAGTAGTAAAATTTATTGGAGATTGAAAAACATAGCATTGGTCAATGATGCAATTCATGAAAGAATTAATAAGGGAAGAGAAGATTCACATGCAAATACACAATCTTGGACATATTTTGTGATTGTGAGCCCCCATCAAATATTATATGTCAAAATTGTTGACGTTGGACAAGGAAGAAAACGTAATGATTTATGTTTGTTCATATCCACATAGAAGTTATATTGTCATAGATCCTTTAATATGTGGTGCTTGCTCAATATCTTTGCTAGCCAAAAATTCTGCACTAAGTAGAGATACTACTTGTGCATCCAAAAACCCAAACCCAAATTCATTCTTTGAGTGTCCACCATACCTACCTATGGATTGAGAAAGATCCTTCAAGTAAGTTGTCATCGGTGCAATAAGGCAATAAAAATTGCTTCTAAAAGTGTTTGATCAATTAGTGTAAGAGAAAATTAAGCGCTATACGAACTTATGATGGCAAAGTAATAAAAGCGACGGATTGCATAATAAAGGTTGCTATCATAGGGGGCAATGTAGCGTGACGTTCTTTTACATTAAGGGATTGGGCATACAAATCAATAAGCGCATGACAACCTCTGCTTCCCTCTGCGAAGGGCCTATCTTTTACTTTTATGTATTTACTTTTATGCAAGAGTCAAAGTATTCTTCCCTATTCCTTTTTACTTTTTCTTTTTGCAAGCATCATGTGGTGAGGAAAGATCTAGGCACATATATCCAGTTGGATATGAGTGGGCATGAGTTATTACTGTGGACATCACCCTTGAACTGAATACGTTGGGAGGCGAAACTATAAGCCCCTATCTTCCTATGTGTCCGGTTGAAACTTTTTGTTCATGGGTATGCCGTGAGTGTTAGCAATCATATAAGACTAAGTGATGGTTGAGTATGTGGACTTGCCAAAAGGCTCCGACATGAGACCCTTCCTGAAAATATGATGAATTGTAGTTGCAAAGTTGACTGAGAACATAGTTTGTTGGTTTTCAATAAGGTTTATGCTTCATACTTCTATGTTGTGATGAATTGTTACTTGTTCATAAGAAGCTATATGATAAAAACGGGTTGAATAAATTTTATGATAGAGTTTGTTGCTGTTATATTAATAAGCATGATGCTTCTATGTCCGTATTTTGTTTTTATCAACACCTCTCTCTCAAACCATGTGGACATGCTTTTCAATATCGGCTTTCGCTTGAGCTTGGGGGAGTTGATACGTCCATTTTGCATCATGATTTCGTACTGTTATTTACTATGTTTTGTTGAGTAATAATGCTTTAGGGAGTGATTCTAATGCCTTCTCTCTTATAATATGCAATGTTTACACAAAGAGGGAGAATACCGGCAGCTGGAATTCTGGACCTAAGAAAAGCACATGAGAGATACCTATTCTGCACAACTCCAATGAAGCTGAAATTTTACGGAGATTATTTTTGTATTTAATAAAAAATACTGGAGCAGAAAACTACCGGAGGGGGCCAGCCAGGTGGGCACAACCCACCAAGGCGCGCCAGACCCCCCTGGGCGCGCCCTGGTGTATCGTGGCCACCTCGGCCCACCTCCGGAGCCCATCTTCTGGTATATAGTCACATTTGACCTAGAAAAAATCAGTGGAGGACTTTCGGGACGAAGCACCGCTGCCTCGAGGCGGAACTTGGGCAGGAGCACTTTTGCCCTCCGGCGGAGCGATTCCGCCGGGGGAACTTCCCTCCCGGAGGGGGAAATCAAAGTCATCGTCATCACCAACACCCCTCTCATCTTTGGGAGGCCAATCTTCATCAACATCTTCAACAGCACCATCTCCTCTCAAACCCTAGTTCATCTTTTGTGTTCAATCTTTGTACCGAAACCTCAGATTGGTACCTGTGGGTGATTAGTAGTGTTGATTACCTTGCATAGTTGAGTACTATATGGTTTATTTGGTGGAAGATTATATGTTCAGATCCATTATGCTACGTAATACCCCTATGATCTTGAGCATGATTATTATTTGTGAGTAGTTACCTTTGTTCTTGAGGTCACGGGAGAAGTCATGTTGCAAGTAATGATGTGAATTTGATATGTGTTTGATATTTTGATGATATGTATGTTGTGATTCCCTTAGTGGTGTCATGTGAACGTCGACTACATGACACTTCACCATTCATGGGCCTAAGGGAATGCATTGTGGAGTAGTTATTAGATGATGGGTTGCTAGAGTGACAGAAGCTTAAACCATAGTTTATGCGCTACTTTGTTAGGGGCTGATTTGGATCCAAACGTTTAATGCTATGGTTAGATTTTATCTTAATACTTTTCTCGTAGTTGTGGATTACTTCGTTACCGTTACTTGCTCATTACCAATTATCTTGCTATCAAACTATCTGTTACCTACAATTTCAGTGCTTGCAGAAATTACCTTGCTGAAAACCGCTTGTCATTTCCTTCTGCTCCTCGTTGGGTTCGACACTCTTACTTATCTAAAGGACTACGATTGATCCCCTATAATTGTGGGTCATCACACACCATTTCGCATCCAAGATATATTGCAACAAACAATTTTGACCTCTTGATTTTTCAATAAATTTTTCATTGCAAAAATGCCATTCTAATTATATTTTACATACTATTGCAAAGTAATGACATAAGGTTTACAATAGTGCCACAAGAAGACACACCAACAATGTTAATGTTATTGGTTACCGGATGTTGTATGCTGAAATAATATTCTTTAAAAGAGGTTTTAGTCAAAGGGGTTATTCCAAATCCAAATATAGGGCAACAGAATCATTAAGAAACTTTATATGGAAACTTTTGAAGGATTCAGCAGCAAGAAAATCGAAATCAACCGTCCCAACCATCCCCCAAACACTTCTTAACAGGCCTAACATGTTATAATAAATCATGAGATAATTAGGGCCATGAACGAATCCTTAAGATAAACTTCTTAAGTACATACGTATTTCACTATATATATAGCCGGACTATTCTGCTAATATTAGCAGAATAGTTATTCTGCTAACACTTACGAACTGCACGCTCAACGTAAGGGCATTGCACTTTATGTAGCAAAGGTACTGCAATACAGAGACTAGTGAACTTCGTGTCGGAAAAAACTGCACGCGGTGTTTTTTCAGTACTGTTTTCACTCTAGTTTTTAAACCGTTTGTCTGAACGAGGCATGTAATATATCATTGAGAAGCTATGGATTAGGCGCAACTTCGCCATGTAGAAATTTTTCCGAGATTCCTCATGGTTTAAGAGCAGTTTCGAAAATTGTGCGGCTCACGACGAGTGGCAGCAAGCGTTTTTTCGTGTTTTTTTCTAAACCGCTCGTCGAAATGAAGCAAATGATACACCGTTGGGAAGATATCGTCAAGGCGCAACTTTTTCATACGTATTATTTTCTCTAATTCGTTACGGTTTAAGAGCAATTTTAAATTTACTAAATCGCGGAATTCCGATTTTTGAATTTTTTTTGTAATTTTTGGTACTGTTTTCGCTCTAGTTTTTGAAACGTTTGTAGAAACGAGGTGTGTGATACGGTGTTGGAAAGCTACGGACGAGGCGGAACTTTCATATGTAGAAATGTTTTTGAGATTCCTTACGGTTTTGAGTTAATTTTGAAAATCGTGCGACGGACGACGATTGGCAGCAGGCGTTTTTTTCGTAAAAAAATTCAAACCGCTCGCCGGAATGATGCAAATGATACATCCTTGGAAAGATATCGACGAGGCGCAATTTTTTTATGTAGAACACCATCTCTAATTCGTTACGGTTTAAGGGCAGTTTTAAAATTACCGAAATGCGAAACTCTGTTTTTCGCGACGTCAAATTCGATGCGTTAACCGCATCAGACAGAATAACGCACTGCTTCGGACTGAACACCGCACTGCATCCGGTGGGCAAGCAAACTTCATAATTTCCTTTTGTCCGACATGAATTTTGTTAGATGAGGAAGTAAAATGCGGTTCACAACGGGCGACACTATAGAAAAGTGAACCACGTTACTTTTTCTTGTCGTTCTTTAACATTTTTCTGCACTTAGGAGATAAACAACACAAACGGTTGACCATACTGCTTCAGATGAAAACCGCACTGCATTAGACGAGCCAACGAACTGCACGATTTATTTTGTTTTTTTTTCTAAAAAAAGTATGAACGAGAGTGAACCGCAATGACAAGTGCAAGTTAACCACTATAAGAATTGAAGGGAGCTGCAAAACATTTTCTATCGTTTACTCGACTTTTTTTTACAAACGTGCAAAGTGAATGTCAAGGCTAGTGAACCTCATAATGTTGTTTTATAAACGTGTCTCAACTGCATAGTCAATGCTAATTTACTGCATTAATTTTCAGAAATTGGCTTTGGCTCGTAGGTGTATATGCACCCATTGTCCAAATACACATTTTGAAAACTTAAAAAATTACGGTGAAAAATCGCGCGTGTAAATCCGGCCATTATATGTGCGTGCACAAAGTTTCGGTGAAAAAGAACATTTTTTGTTGCTTGTGTAAAAAGACAAATTTTGATCCTTGATTACAGCTATTCACGAGGCATTTTTTTGTATTTTTTGTACATGCCACAAAAAATGTTTATTTTTATCGAAACTTTGTGCACCCGCATATAATGTCCGGATGTACACACTGGATTTTTCTCCAGTTTTTTTTTAACTTTTTGAAATGTGTTTTTTACATATTTTTTGTAATAGGTGTATATGCACCTATAAGCCAAAACGCCGCTCTCATTAATTTTTAGAAAAGAAAAGGTTCACTAGAAGAACATCCCCAAGAAGAGAGCAGACTGCACAAACAGGCACGCCGCACTGCATCAACGGTACCGCAAACCGCATTGAATTGATCTGCCGCCAGGAGTTTTACTCCATCGAATTGCGGATAAAACCGAGGTCAAAACTACAGGAATTTGCAACATACATGCACTTCAAAATGGATACATACATGCATACATCTCCACGGGCACAACAAAAAATAAAACCAACTGAAAATCCATCCTCTGAACTCTAAAACGCACAAATCAATCCATCTTGCGCGCCTGAACTTCTTGTGGGCGTGCTGCCGAACGACTCGCCATGGTTATCCTGTCGGCACCCGGTGAGCTTCAAGGCTGGGGAAAAATTCAAAAAGCAGGCAACATATTACTGAGCAGAGCTCGCCGGAGAGGAGAGGAGCGGGAGGGAGAAGAGCTAGCTGGAGGGACGGCGATCCCGCGCCGTGGAGCTCGCTGTGGAGCACTCGAGGAGCTGGATCCGGGGGTGGGGCAGCAGCTCGTTGGGACGGTCGAAGGTGGAGGTGGTGGGGTCGTGCCATAGGCTCCTTGGATCCGGGGAGGGGGGGGGGGGGGGGGGGGGGGGGGAGAAGGTGGGGAGGTCGGATGGCGTTGCAGCCTCGCCGTCGTGCATCCTCCACGAGCCAAGCAGGGGAGGAAGGAGCCCGGCTGCACGCGCGCGGGTCCGTGTGGTGGGGATCCGCCCGCTGGCGCGTGGTGATGGAGCTCGTCAGATCCGCCGCGGGTGAGATGAGGAACTGGGTTGGCTCGTCGGATCCGCCGCGGGCAGCAGTGGGCGGGGCCTCTAGCGCATGCCTCCTCCCGGTGGCAAGCGGGGGAGTTGCTCGTCGGGGCCTCCCTACCGGAGAGGGAGCACTGCATTAGGTGGCAGCGCGTCGCCGGGTAGGATGTGGGTGGGGCGGCGAGCACTGCCGAGGTAGGAGGAAGGCAGGGGTGGCGGGGGGAGGTGAGACGTGGTGGAGGCGGTTCTGGTGGTACGGAAAATGTTGGATTTTTATCAATCATGTTTTGTTCGGCAAAAAGATGAGACTAAATCCAAGTAGATGTTTGCCAGTGGGATTTAATTTGTCCAAGGAACAAGAAGGTTTAGGGATTGAAAACTATAAGGTAAAGAACATGTGTATACTCAATAAATGGCTATACATGCTATCAGTAGAAGAGGAGGGTGCGTAGATAGAGTCGTTGCGTAACAAGTATTTGCAATCGAAGAACCTCACACAAGTAACGGTACAGCCAGACGATTCACCTTTCTCGAAGGGGCTTATGTGAACAAAGGTTCCCGTTTTCAATAGGATCAAATACATTTTAGGGAACAATAATACTACTAGGTTTTGGGAAGATACGTCGCTAGTGGAGTCGCCACTGGCCATACAATACCCAACCCTCTACAATATTGCACAGCGTAAAGACGCTTTCGTAAGTACAATACTATGATCGGTTCCTTTAAAATTTCACTTCAGGAGATCCCTGGTGAGGGAAGGATGTGATAGATGGCTAAATCTTGTGCGCATATTGATGGATGTTAACCTTTCTGATGAGCCAGATAGGCTACACTTGAAAATTTCAGTGTCAAGAGTATTTTCAGTGAAATATATGTATATAGATTTGATAAACATTTCCCCAATCCCAAAGTCGCTGCACATTTCGAAAATTAAGATGCCTTTAAAGATAAAGGTCTTTACATGGTTTGTTCACAAGAAAGTGATCTTGACTAAGGACAACTTTGCAAAGCCAAGCTGGGAAGGTAGTAACAGTGTTGTTTCTCTATCAAGATGAGTCCACATCCAACATTTTTTTCTCAAATTCCCACTCGCCAAGTTACTGTGGCGTACATTGCATGTGGCCTTTAACGTAAGGCCCCTAATAGCATTACCACTTTATTTGGTATAGGCTAAATGGGGTAGCGCCTAAAATACCAGCGCATATTCGAGTTAGAGGTGCATTACTTTGTGCTATATGGAACTGTCAGAATGACATTATATTTGACACACAAAACATCACAATTTTTTTGCAGCTCATCTACAAGGCAAATGTTTGGATCCGTATGTTGTCATAACTCAGCCGTGCGGATGTAGGGAGCAAGTGTATTATTGGTCCAACCGTTTGGAGAAGGTAGCACGGAATAAAATAAACATATTTGAATGGCGGTTCAACAATAAGATAGGTGTTTAATCATCTTGTCCTATGTTTACACGTTGTAGCAATGTTTATTTTATTTCAGCTCGATTTGTGAACTTGTATCGAACAACATATATACATGGTGGCTAGGCTGGGGACAAAAAACTGAAGCGCAACGTTCCATCTTTGGTCGCTGCCCCTGGCTGGCTTCCTCCAACGCAAGGCTGGGTCAAGCTGAATTCAGACGGCTCGTACATCTTGCGACGCTAGGGCCAGTATGATCTTAAGGTCTATAATATTTTTCGACATGTAGGAAGTTACACTCTTGTGGTGATGCTCTAGAGGCAGAACTGTGAGCATGTATGGATGGCTTTTATGTTGCTACACAGAGAAGTAACCTTAAAGGCCATGGACAGGGGTGCGTGGAAGCCTCCTATCCATGTGCTAGAATCATGAGTTGGTCGCGAGATCTTATGGGTTTCATCTCTAGCCTACCCCAACTTATTTGGGACTAAAGACTTTGTCTTTTGTTGTTGTTTATGTAGGAAATTATACTCTTGTGGTGATGCTTTAGAGGCAGAACTATGAACATGTATGGAGGGCCTTTATGATGTTGTAAAGAGAAATGATCTACCTATCAGCATCGACATGGACTCAACCATGACGGTATCAATGATCCAGAGCAATGAAGGAGATAGATCAGTATATCCCTGCATAGTTAATGAGATGAATAAGTATCTAAGGAATCTTTGTAATAAATCTTGTATTACTCATGTCTCTCGTACACAAATAGAGCTAGTGATCGTTTAGCTACTTTTTCTATTAGAACTGATGAGGGTAGGATTATGACATGGATTGGAAATGGACCGCCAGAAGTCCTAGAGATAGTCTCGGATGATTGGAAGGACATTTTTTTGATAAAGGGTGGATTTTATTGATTCAAAATGGAGCATCAAGAAGATACAAACACAATGAACACACACCCGGCCTCTGCATAGCTAGGATGTACACAACCAACACCAACACACGCACAAAAAAACACGCCTGCAAATAGCAAAGTCATACAAGACCAAAGCTATGCGTACGCGAGGAAAGAAAAAAGCCCCAAAGCTGTCAGATCACGATCGACAAACTATAACAATGACTATATCTGCACCGACAATCTCATTACACCACGCAAACGACGAGGTTCTTCAACAGCAACGCATTAATGAAGGGAGCGACACTCAAGTGTCACCGTCACCGGATCCAGCCACCCAAGGCTAGAATCTAGGTTTTCGCCCTGAAGAATCAGTCCAAGCATTCCGAACAATGCCTTCAACAAGGTAACGACGTCATAACATTGCCATTGTTAGGTATACCTAAATCGGGTCAGACCAAGGCTTTCACCCCGGAGCTCAAGACCGGGTGCTCAAGTAGCACAACCACCGAGGTCATTCATGTGTTGTCGCCACCACTTTTTCACAATCCTAGCAGCTACAAGCGATGTGACCGCCTCCGCTGCACAACAATTCCTCTGCATCAAGACATCGTCCATAGTTGCATCTCACGGTCGAAGTCAACCATCAGATCTGCAGAGATGAACTCTCAAAAAATATCTTTTAATGGCGACCACAATCCGCGGCAAGGCCGCCGCCGCCGTTCCAGATCAAACCCCCCAAGAAAGTAGATCCGCCATACTGGGACCATTCGCCGCCCAACGAAGGCGCACTCAGCCAGGAACACCGCCTAGCCGTGCCACTCGGCCATGCTGGTGGCCATCAAGACCTAGGTGGACGCCAACAACCAGGCATGGGTTGCAGCTAGGCGGCAGTCTGGCGGCCGCTGACTGCATGCATGTCCACGCATGTACATTCGTATACATATGCATTCATGCACCAGCCCAACGTGCATCCCCTCATCATACTTTCAGCCATGGACACCATCCAGATCGGAGCCGGAGGCACCAAGCTATGGCGGCACCAAGCTATGGACAGGTCAGGAAGCCGGCAACGTGGGACGATGGCAGCCAGATCGAGAGGCACCATGGCCAGATCAGGAAGCCAGCGATATGGGACGGCGGCGGCCAGATCGGAAGGCGATCACCAGGAAGAAGAACATAAAAAAATACCGACCGGGGACACCCCGCCGCCCCTGTCTGCCAGGCAGCCGGCCTCCTCCAGTGGCGGCAAGGTGAACGGGGCTGCGAGAGAGAGCCTCTAAAGATTATCTAGGACACACCTGGGGGCTACAAGTTCACAGAAGTCCCTGGACTACCTTAGCACTCGGACGAATGTACAAGATGCACTTGGTTCCTTGGAAGTCACTCGGACGCTATCAACCACTCGGCCTTGCGTTAGTACCCGGACGGGAAGAAGCGGAGGCGACGTGGGAGCTACAACATTCGAGGGACTTAATTAGCATTGAATACTGTAGACGTTGCGTTACCTGTAACACACGTAGTTAACACGGCAGTTTCTAGTAACTCCGGCAGTTACTAGCATTAATGACCCTCGTAATGACACTCGGCTGGTGGTGGCGCACTCTATATAAGCCACCCCCAGTGCCAGAATAGGGGTTACGAACTCTGTGTAATCAGAACACATACCAAGCAACACTTAGCCCCCTGGCTCGAGATGTAGGACTTTTACCACTTCCGAGTGGGCTCCAAACTCGTAAATTTCGAGTGTTACACTTGCTCCGTAGCTAGGCTTCGCCCTACTCATACATACCCCTCGTATTACTGACAGGATTGCCCCCACGACAGTTGGTGCCCACCGTGGGGCGATAGTTCTAGCAAAATCCGGGGCAAGTGGAGATTCCTTTCTTTTTTCGGCCATCATGCTGGCACTCGGCGGTGAGATCCTCTTCGGCAGCCTCCGCTTCGTCGCCGATGATTCGGCCTGGCTGCACGATGCGCCGCTGGATCCGGATGTGTTCCCTACCTGCGGGGCTGTGCATTTCAGCGTGGCGGCGCATGGCGTTCTCCTGTGACAGTCGTTAGAGCCATACGGCTCAGGGTCGACCTGTTCGACCTCCAGCCGCCGCAAGCATTCCGGACGCTCGCGGTTGCAGTGGTGGCTCAAGCATGTCGTGGCACGGTAGCCTACTTCCGAGCAGGTCGATGTGCTCGACTCCGGTGAGCCTACCCTCAATTTGTCTCCCACGTCGGGCGACGAGCTGTCCGATGAGTCCGAGTGTGATAGCAGCGGAAACGCTGCTGAGATTCTGATGGCACATTCCACCGATCATGGCGCCCCTGGGTACTCAATGGGTGGCTCCCGTGGCTGAGACGGGGGTCACCTCGGTGATGGTCCTTCCGATGGTTATTTTCCCCAGCCTCTCTCTCGGGAGCAGCGGGAAGAGAGGAGAAGGAGGGACGACGAAGTCCTTCTTATCCCTATCACTGGAACGTCCCCGGAGGAGATAGCCTTGGAGGCCACGCGCCAGGCCACCTTGGCCGAGCGCGAGCGTTTAGAGAGGCTCCAGCGAGCACTCGATGAACGCGCAGCAAAGGAGCAACCAAGCTCCAGTTACACCAGACGGCGGTTGATTCCCGGTGACAGACCGCCCAAGATCCCAGTGATGCGCACTCCTATAGAGAACCTAGCCGCGGCCGCTCGGATAGCTGAATCCATTCAGCCGTCTGGCTCGACAGCTGGAGAAGGCATTCGGCAGATCCAGACACTGCTGAAAATAGCAATGAGACAGAATTCGGAAGTGTCTCAGTCGAACCAGCGGATATACAGCAAGTCCCTTCGGGCAGACATTGTTCAGTCCGCGCATAGTCCGCATGCTTTTAGGAAGCCCCGATACTCTCCTCCTCCTCCGGGAGGCCGGCATGGTGGGCATTGGTGCAATGACCGAGATACCAATCAGACGCCTCCTCCGAGGGGTGATTCATACGGTAAACGACCTTATGATGGTGGTCGACCTCACAGGGAAGACCGCAATCGGACTCCTCCTTGCCCCAGAGGCTATGAGGAAGCAGGCCCATGTCCTCCACTGCTCAATGCCAGATCCACTATCGCGCAGAGAATGGTAGATAAAAACCGACTGGTCAGAGACCGAGTGAGCGGATGCGGGATGTCAGGTCTCGAGTGCTTCTGTAGGTATATCCGAGAGGCTGAGATTCTCCCCAACTACAGGTTGGCGACGGGGATCGGAAAGTTTAACGGGGAATCCAAGCCGGAAACTTGGCTCGAAGATTACCGAGTGGTTGTTCAGATTGGAGGCGGGGATGACTTCGTGGCGATGAAGCATCTGCCCCTCATGTTAGAAGGGTCCGCTCGGGCCTGGCTGAACCAGTTGCCTTCTAGCAGCATCTATTGCTGGGAGGACCTGGCGCAGGTGTTCATCAAAACATTCGAGAGCACATACAAGCGCCTGGGTGGATTGACAGAGCTGCAGCATTGTGTCCAGAAGAGCAACGAGACCCTCTGTGAGTATATTCAGCGATGGACTACTCTGCACAACATGGTTGAGAATGTCAATGAGCACCAAGCTGTCTGCACTTTCAAGGCAGGCACTCGGTACAGGGAGCTCATCCTGAAGTTTGGCCGATCGGGAGATCTGTCTCTCAGTCGGGCCATGGAAATCTCTAACAAATACGCCAATGGCGAAGAAGAAGACCGCATCTGCAGCAGCAAAGGGCGAGCTGGTGATGTCCCTCAATCGGCGGGGAATGCAGGCAAGAAGCAGAAGCGGAAAGCCGATCCTCCGGGAAAGGCGGAAGTGGCTGCGGTTCCTGGTCACGGGAAGCCGAAGCCAAAGAAGAATAAGAAAAAAGATTGGGCCAACAAAAAGAAGCTCGAGTACAATTCTGAAGTGTTGGATCAGCCCTGTGCTATCCACACGAAAAAGGATGAGGAGGGCAACCTCGTTTACCCAAAGCACACTACTCGGGAGTGCCGAATGCTCAAGCATGAGATGGGTAAAGAGGTCTCTACAGAGAAGGATGACAACGAAGAAGGCGAGCGTGATTCCGAGTACCCTCACGTCGACAAGGTCCTGAACATGATCTTCGCAGACGTGGAACGCAAGAGCCGATTGAAGGTCATCAATCATGAGGTGAACTTGGTAGCTCCGACTGCCGTCAAGTACCTCAATTGGAAAAAAACTCCCGTTACTTTCGATCAGTCTGATCACCCAGCCCACATAGCCACCTCCGGGAGGCAGGCGTTGTTGATCCGGCTGTAAATGGGGTCCGACTACGCAAAGTCTTGATGGATGGCGGCAGTGGGCTCAACATAATTTATGCGGACACACTCAGTGCAATGGGCATTCCGATGTGTCGCCTGAGTAAGAGTAACATGCATTTCCATGGGGTCATCCCTGGGAAGAAAGCCGAGTCACTCGGTCAGATCGCTCTGGGCGTCGTGTTTGGCGAAGAAAAAAACTTCCGAAAGGAATGACTGACGTTCGAAGTGGTTGATTTTCGGAGTGCGTATCATGCTATCCTGGGTAGGCCTGCCTACGTGCGTTTCATGGCCCGACCATGTTACGTGTATCTTAAGCTTAAGATGCCAGGACCGAATGGTGTGATCACGGTTACCGGCGATCGGAAAGTTGCTGAAGAGTGCCTCCAGCAGGGCTCTAAAATTGCAAATGAGCAAGTACTCGCCGTCGAACTTGACGGGTACAAGAAGGTAGTGGATGCTGCAGATTTGCTAAAGTCTAAGCGACCGGCAACGGAATCAGCTTTCCAGTCGGCCGGTGAAACTAAGCAGGTTCACATTCACCCCACCGATCCGAGTGCGGCTCCGACCAACATCTCGACAACATTCGGTGACAAATAGGAAGCCGAGCTCATCCAGTTCCTCCGTGAGAACTGGGATATCTTCGCATGGAAACCGTCTGACATGCCGGGGGGGTCCCAGGGGACTGGCTGAGCACCGACTCCGTGTGGATCCTAAAGTCAAACCAGTCAAGGAGCACTTACGTTGATCCTCCGTCAAGAAGCACAAGGCGATTGGTGAAGAGATCACTCGGCCTCTTGGCTGACCTTGCTGAAACCTTCACCAACCTTCGTCGTTTCCAAATAAAACTTAATCCTGCAAAGTGCACATTCGGCGCGCCCTCGGGTAAGCTACTCGGTTTTCTCGTTTCCGAGCGAGGAATTGACGCTAATCCAGACAAAATCGGCGCCATCGTCCGAATGAAGAAACCTGTCCGTCTACACGATGTCTAGAAGCTCACGGGATGCCTTGCAGCCCTGAGTAGATTCATATCCCGACTCGGTGAAAAGGCCTTGCCTCTTTACCTATTGATGAAGAAGTCTAATACCTTTGAATGGACCCTCGAAGCGCAAGCCGCTTTCGATCAGCTCAAGGCCTTGCTTTCCACCCAGCTGGTGTTAGCTGCTCTGAGTAGCCGAAAGCCTTTGCTCTTATACATCGCGGCTACTATCCAAGTGGTCAGTACTGTCCTCACTGTGGAGCGCGAGGAATCGGGAAAAGCATTCAAAGTGCAGAGGCCCGTTTATTATATTTTGGAGGTCTTGACGCCTTCCAATTAAAGGTGTCCACACTATCAGAAGGTTTATGGCATTTACCTCACTTTGAAGAAGGTAGCTCATTACTTCCAAGAGCACTCGGACACAGTTATCAGCGATGCTCCCCTGTTGGAGATCCTGCATAACAGAGACGCCACGGGCCAAGTGGCAAAATGGGCAATTGAGCTCCTCTCATTGGAAATCAAGTTCGAAGCCAAGAAGGCGATCAAGTCTCAAGCACTTGTGGACTTTTTGGCCGAATGGATAGAGTAGGAACAGCCAGCGTCGAATGTTCCCGAACACTGGACCATGTTTTTCGATGGATCTAAGATGCTTCAAGGGTTTGGAGCTGGAGTAGTTCTCGTTTACCCTAGAGGAGACCGACTGAGCTACGTCCTTCAAATTCATTTCAACTCGTCAAACAATGAAGCCGAGTACGAAGCCCTCCTGTATGGGCTCCGAATGGCTATCTCGCTCGGTATCGGACGCTTGATGATACTCGGTGACTTGGACCTCGTCGTCAATCAGGTGATGAAGGAATGGGATGTCCGGTGTCCGGCCATGACTGGGTACTGTAATGCAGTCTGGAAGTTGGAAAAGAACTTTGAGGGCTTAGAGCTGCATCATATACCCTGACTGAAGAACCAGGCCGCTGATGACTTGGCCAAAATCGGTTCTACTTGGCGGGTTGTCCCGAAGGGCATATTCCTCGAGCACCTACACTCTCCTTCAGTCAAAGAAGACCCTTTTACTAAAGAGCCCCCGTAGGCAGTTGGACCTTCCGATCCGACTGAAGTTGATATTCCGGCTGTAGTGGATCTCATTCAAGAGATGTTCGTGATCACTCCCGAGTGGACCCAGCCTTACTTAGCTTACTTGCTCCAGCAAGAGCGCCCTGAAGATGAAGAAGAAGCCCAACGGATCGTCCGACGATCCAAATCCTTTGAAGTGATGGGAGAACAGCTATATAAGAAAAGCACTACAGGCGTGGCACAAAAATGCATATCCCCAGAGGAAGGGCTACAGATTTTGCATGAAATTCATTCGGGAACTTGTGGTCATCATGCGTCCTCTCGGACGTTGGTCACAAAGGCGTTTTGTGCAGGGTTTTCCTAGCCCCGAGCCAATGCAGCTGCAAAAGACATGGTTGATCTCTGTGTTGGATGTCAGTTTTTCAAGAATCAGACACACAAGCCTGCATCTACACTCAAGACCATCCCACTCACCTGGCCGTTTGCTGTGTGGGATCTCGACATGGTCGGCCCTCTGCGGACAGGGTCGAGTTGGTTTACCCATCTTTTGGTCACAGTGGATAAGTTCACCAAGTGGGTCGAAGCAAAGCCCATCAAAAGCTTGGCTGCAGCTACCGCTATCAGTTTCATTCGGCAGATTATCTTCAGATTCGGAGTTCCCCATGACATCATCACAGATAACGAGAAGAATTTCGATTCAGATGAATTCTGTGAGTTCTGCTACACTCGGGGGACTCGGGTCAATTACGCTTCTGTAGCTCACCCGCAGTCGAATGGACAAGCAGAACGAGCTAATGGGATGATTCTTCAAGGATAGAAGCCCCGATTGATGAGGGATCTGGAAATTGCTGCTGGCGCCTAGGTTGAAGAACTACCGTCTGTCCTCTGGGGCATTCGGACGACTCTGAATCGTTCGACCAAGCGCACTCCTTTCTTTATGTTATACGGGTCTGAAGCGGTTCTGTCGAGTGATGTTCGCCACAACGCTCCCCGAGTGGAACTTTACAATGAAGACAAAGCAGAAGTGGCACGCCAGGATGGTCTGGACCTCTTAGAGGAAGAGAGAGAGTTAGCCTTGATCAGATCGACGCTATATCAGCAAGACTTGAGACGCCTTTACGACAGACAAGTCAGAAGGCGGGATTTTCAAGAAGGCGACCTTGTTCTCCGATTGGATCAGCAGAAGCCACACAAGTTAGCGCCTTCGTGGCAAGGGCCATTTGCAATCTCCAAAGTCCTGAACAATGGAACTTACCGGTTATACAACTTCAAAAACGATGCGGAAGAGCCCCGAGCGTGGAACGCGGACCTGCTCCGGAAGTTCTACACTTAGTCTGAAAGCACTCTGTCATTCCTGTAATGAACATCCGAGTGAATTCAATGAATAAAAAGTCTTTCCTTCCATACCCTTTGTCGAAACTTTTGTACTTTTGTTTGTTTTCCTCAGCCCCAGTGGGTGCGTGGATAAACTTAGTGATGTCTACTACGCAACCTTCTTCTTGTAGAGTCATGTTGGGCCTCCAAGCGCAGAGTTTTGTAGGACAGTAGCAAATTTCCCTCAAGTGGATGACCTAAGGTTTATCAATCCGTGGGAGGCGTAGGATGAAGATGGTCTCTCTCAAACAACCCTGCAACCAAATAACAAAGAGTTTCTTGTGTCCCCAACACACCCAATACATTGGTAAATTGTATAGGTGCACTAGTTCGGCGAAGAGATGGTGATACAAGTGTAATATGGATGGTAGATATAGGTTTTTGTAATCTGAAAATATAAAAACAGCAAGGTAGCTAATGATAAAAGTGAGCACAAACGGTATTGCAATGCTTAGAAACAAGGCCTAGGGTTCA
This sequence comes from Elymus sibiricus, assembly GCA_039707655.1. Classification (NCBI taxonomy): domain Eukaryota; kingdom Viridiplantae; phylum Streptophyta; class Magnoliopsida; order Poales; family Poaceae; genus Elymus; species Elymus sibiricus. The sequence continues at coordinate 37,947,056 of CM077665.1, read as the reverse complement.
TACTTTCACTAGTGCAAGTTCTCTCAACAATACTAACATAGTTGAATCATATGTAAATCCCTCACGTGCGACAAAGACTTCACTCCAAAGTCACAAATAGCGGAGAACAAACGAAAAAATTATTGTAGGGTACGAAACCACCTCAAAGTTATCTTCTCCGATCAATCTTATGAGCTATCCCTATAAGTGTCACGAACAGCCCTAGAGTTCGTACTAAAATAACACCTTAAGATACACATCAACCAAAACCCTAATGTCACCTAGATACTCCAATGTCACCACAAGTACCCATGGGCTTGATTATACGATATGCATCACACAATTTTAGATTCATCATGTTCAATCCAACACAAAGAACTTCAAAGAGTGCCCCAAAGTTTCTACCGGAGAGTCAAGACGAAAACATGTGCCAACCCCTATGCATAGATTCCCAAGGTCACGGAACCCGCAAGTTGATCACCAAAACATACATCAAGTGAATCAATAGAACATCCCATTGTCACCACGGATATCCCATCGCAAGACATACATCAAGTGTTCTCAAATCCTTAAAGACTCAATCCGATAAGAAAACTTCAAAGGGAAAACTCAATTCATCCCAAGAAGATAGAGAGGGGAAAACTCCATATGATTCATCTATATCAATAAAGCTCGCGGTACATCAAGATCGTGTCATCTCAAGAACACGAGAGAGAGAGATCAAACACATAGCTAATACTGGTACATACCCTCAGCCCCGAGGGTGAACTACTCCCTCCTCGTCATGGAGATCGCCGGGATGATGAAGATGGCCTCGGGTGATGGTTTCCCCCTCCGGCAGGGTGCCGGAACGGGCTCCCGATTGGTTTTTCGTGGCTCTGGAGGTTTGCGGCGGCGGAACTCCCGATCTAGATTTCTTTTCGGAGGTTTCTGTATTTATAGGAGTTTTTGGCGTCGGTCCCACGTCCAGAAGGTTCCCGAGGAAGTCACAAGCCAGGGGGGGCGCCCTAGGGGGGGGGCGCCCCTGTGGCTTGTGGCTTCCTCGGCCTTCCTCTCCGGTGACTCTTCGCTCCAGTATTTTTTATATTTTCCAAAAATATTCTCCGTAAATTTTCAGCTCATTCCGAGAACTTTTATTTCTGCACAAAAACAACACCACGGTAGTTCTGCTGAAAACAGCGTCAGTCCGGGTTAGTTCTAATAAAATCATACCAAAATCATATAGAATTATTGTAAACATGGCATGAATACTTCGTAAATTATAGATACGTTGGAGACGTATCAGCATCCCCAAGCTTAATTCCTGCTCGTCCTCGAGTAGGTAAATGATAAAAGAAATAATTTATGAAGTGTGAATGCTACCCAACATGTTCATCATATTCTTTTCTTCTTTGTATAACATGGACATTTGGACTTGTAAATGATTCAAAGCAATAGTCTAGTTTTAGCATAATGACTTCAATACTCAAGCATATCAACAAGAAACCATGTCTTTCAAAATATCAACACTAAAGAAAGCTATCCCTAGCCCACCATGCTCAATCATTGATCCATTCATGAAACACACTCAAATATTAGCTATGCCCAATGCTCAAGTACGATCATAGTGCCCCCTGGTTGGTGCTGATAAGAGAAGATGGAGACTCAAAGCAAAAATAAAAATTGCATAAAGTAAATAGATAGGACCTTCGCAGAGGGAAGTAGGGATTTGTAGAGGTGCCAAAGCTCAAGGTTTAAATGGAGAGAGAAAAATATTTTGAGTGGCATGCTTTTCCTGTCAACGAAAACGACGAAGTAGCTCACAATACTTTCCATGCTAGATAAATTATAGGCGGTTCCCAAACAGAAAGGTAAAGTTTCTACTCCTCCTCCACCAATCAATCACACTCCATGGCGAGCCGAATCCACGGGTACTGTCCATACAAACAACAATCCTAGGGGAGTTTTGTTTCATTATATTTTTTGATTTGAATTTTGAGCATGGGACTGGGCATCCCGAATACCAGCCACTTTCTCATGAATGATAGTGAATCAACACATATTGTGAGAATAATACACCTAGCATGGAAAAATATTGGATACTCCCCACCGTTTCATGAGCGGTACGGGCACACAAAAGAGAAAATTTATTTTGAAAATTTATAGATGGCACATACAAATTTGCTTGGAACGGCATGGAAATACCGCATATAGGTAGGTATGGTGGACTCATAAGGTAAAACTTGGTTTAAGGATTTTTGGATGCACAAGTAGTATTTATACTTAGTACAAATGAAGGCTAGCAAATAGATTGGGAAGCAACCAAACCAAGGAACGAAAAATCACATAAGTGAGCATTGAGTCATAACTAACACCGAATAATGCACCACAAGTAGGATATAACTTCATTGCATAGCTATTGACTTTCGTGCATGCATAGGGAATCACAAACCTTAACACCAATATTCCTACTAAAGCATAATTACTCACTAACATGACTCACATATTACTATCATCATGTTTCAAAACTATTACAAAGAATCAAGTTTAATTTGTCCAATGATCTTCATGAAAGTTTTTATTATATCCTCCTTGGATATCTATCACTTTGGGACTAGTTTCATATATTGCCATTGCTTTTTGGCAAGCTCAAACAAATTTAAGTGAAGTACAAGATCATAAAAATTTCATCTCTCAAAAAGGTATAAGTGAAGCATGAGAGGAAATGACAAGCTACTCTCAAAAGATATAAGTGAAGATCAATGAGTAGTCAAACAATTAAGGAGCTATGTGAGGACTCTCTCTCCCTCAATAAATATTTTCGGATCTGAGTATTTTATTCAACAGCAAGCAAAAGAAAAATAGCACTCCAAGAATAGCACGCATCATGTGAACGAATAAAAATTTAGGCTCAACATAGGCTAACCAATAATTGTTGATGAAGAGAGGTGGGATGCGTAGCATCCCCAAGCTTAGATGCTTGAGACTTCTTGAAATATTTACTTGGGGTGCCTTGGGCATCCCCAAGCTTGAGCTTTTGTATCTCGTTCAATCCTCTCATATCATGGTTTCACCTATTCTCAAAAACTTCATCCACACAAAACTCGAAAAGAACTCGTGAGATAGGTTAGTACACATAAGAATAAATCAACACTTCATGTACTGCCAAGACAAGTTGCATAATAATTTTCAAACATTAGGTACTGTATACTATCATTTCCACAATTTATATCTACCAATATAGGCTATGGAAACTAGAGGATAAGTAGATAACAAAACTATGACAGCAATCTGTCCAAACAGAACAGTCTGTAGCAATTTATGAAAACAGTGTACTTCTGTCACTCAAAAAAGTATGAAAATTTAGGAATGCTAAATAATTTATATGACAACACTGTGTAAAAATTTCAGAAACTTTCCACGTTCCAGTAAAATATGAAAATTCAAACACTACAGCCAAAGTTTCTGTTTTTACACGGCACTCATCAAAACATGCAATGCAAGCATCCTAAAGGCAATTCTTGGAACTTTTTATTGAAAAACAAGATTATAAATAAAACCTAACAGAGAACAAGGAAATAAAATGACGCTCCAAGCAAAACTCATATTATGTAACGAATAAAAATATAGCTCCAAGTAAGATATACCAATAGTGTTGAAGACGAAAGAGGGGATGCCTTCCGGGGCATCCCCAAGCTTAGGCGCTTGAGTCTTCCTTGGATATTACCTTGTGGGTGCCTTGGGCATCCCCAAGCTTAGGTTCTTGTCACTCCTTTTTCTCCTCATATCGGTGTCTCACCCAAAACTTGAAAACTTCAATCACACAAAACTTAACGGAACTTCGTGAGATGGGTTAGTATAATAAATAAAGATCATTCACTTAGGTACTGTCAATACAAGATTCATAATTGTTCTCACATAATTCCTACTGTATTCTATCATTCCCATAATTTATATCACTAAATATAAGCTATGGAAACACTAAAACAAGCAAACTATGCATGCAAAACAGAATCTGTCAAAAACAGAACAGTCTGTGAAGATCTGTAGAGTATCCATACTTCCCTGTCTCTGAAAATTCTGAAAAATTAGGAAAATCTAGGAAATTCGTATATCAATCATGTGTAAAAAATTCAGATCAAAAGCACGTTCCAGTGAATTTACAAAATTCCTGGACTGAGAGCAAAAGTTTCTGTTTTTGCACAGAATCAAGTCAACTATCATCCACACTATCCCAAAGGCTTTACTTGGCACTTTATTGAAATAAAAGATACAAAACATGATTATACAGTAGCTTAATCATGTAAACACACAAAAACAGAAAGTAAAAGTGTTGGTTTGTCTCCCAACAAGCGCTTTTCTTTAAAGCCTTTTAGCTAGGCACGATGATTTCAATGATGCTCATATAAGAATAGTAATTATAACATGCAAAAGAGCATCATGAATCTCATGACAAGCACATTTAAGTCTAACCCACTTCCTATGCATGGGGATTTTGTGAGCAAACAACTTATGGGAGCAAGAATCAACTAGCATAGGAAGGCAAAACAAGCATAACTTCAAAACTTTGAACACATAGAGAGGAAACTTGATATTATTGCAATTCCTACAAGCATATGTTACTCCCTCATAATAATTTTCAGTAGCATCATGAAGAAATTTCACAATATAAACATCACATAAAGCATTATCTTCATGATCCACAAGCATGGAAAATTTGTCACTCTCCACATAAGCAATTTTCTTCTCATTCATAATAGTGGGAGCAAACTCAACAAAATAACTATCATGTGAAGCATAATCCAATTGAAAATTAAAATCATGATGACAAGTTTCATGGTTATCATTATTCTTTATAACATACATGTCATCACAATAATCATCATAAATAGGAGGCATGCTTTCATCATAATAAATTTGCTCATCAAAACTTGGGGGACTAAACATATCATCTTCATCAAACATAGCATCCCCAAGCTTGTAGCTTTGCATATCATTAGCATCATGGATATTCAAAGAATTCATACTAACAACATTGCAATCATGCTCATCACTCAAAGATTTAGTGCCAAACATTTTAATAACTTCTTCTTCTAACACTTGAGCACAATTTTCTTTTCCATCATTTTCATGAAAGACATTAAAAAGATGAAGCATATGAGGCAACCTCAATTCCATTTTTTTGTAGTTTTCTTTTATAAACCAAACTAGTGATAAGACAAGAAACTATAAGATTCAATTGCAAGATCTAAAGATATACCTTCAAGCACTCACCTCCCCGGCAACGACGCCAGAAAAGAGCTTCGTTGACGGGATGTGAGTGCCGCTTACCTAGCCTCCCCGGCAACGGCGCCAGAAAAGAGCTTGATGTCTACTACGCAACCTTCTTCTTGTAGACTCATGTTGGGCCTCCAAGCGCAGAGTTTTGTAGGACAGTAGCAAATTTCCCTCAAGTGGATGACCTAAGGTTTATCAATCCGTGGGAGGCGTAGGATGAAGATGGTCTCTCTCAAACAACCCTACAACCAAATAACAAAGAGTCTCTTGTGTCCCCAACACACCCAATACCATGGTAAATTGTATAGGTGCACTAGTTCGGCGAAGAGATGGTGATACAAGTGTAATATGGATGGTAGATATAGGTTTTTGTAATCTGAAAATATAAAAACAGCCAGGTAGCTAATGATAAAAGTGAGCACAAAGGGTATTGCAATGCTTAGAAACAAGGCCTAGGGTTCATACTTTCACTAGTGCAAGTTCTCTCAACAATACTAACATAGTTGAATCATATGTAAATCCCACACGTGCGACAAATAGTTCACTCCAAAGTCACAAATAGCGGAGAACAAACGAAAAAATTATTGTAGTGTACGAAACCACCTCAAAGTTATCTTCTCCGATCAATCTTATGAGCTATCCCTATAAGTGTCACGAACAGCCCTAGAGTTCGTACTAAAATAACACCTTAAGATACACATCAACCAAAACCCTAATGTCACCTAGATACTCCAATGTCACCACAAGTACCCATGGGCTTGATTATACGATATGCATCACACAATTTTAGATTCATCATGTTCAATCCAACACAAAGAACTTCAAAGAGTGCCCCAAAGTTTCTACCGGAGAGTCAAGACGAAAACATGTGCCAACCCCTATGCATAGATTCCCAAGGTCACGGAACCCGCAAGTTGATCACCAAAACATACATCAAGTGAATCAATAGAACATCCCATTGTCACCACGGATATCCCATCGCAAGACATACATCAAGTGTTCTCAAATCCTTAAAGACTCAATCCGATAAGAAAACTTCAAAGGGAAAACTCAATTCATCCCAAGAAGATAGAGAGGGGAAAACTCCATATGATTCATCTATATCAATAAAGCTCGCGGTACATCAAGATCGTGTCATCTCAAGAACACGAGAGAGAGAGATCAAACACATAGCTACTGGTACATACCCTCAGCCCCGAGGGTGAACTACTCCCTCCTCGTCATGGAGATCGCCGGGATGATGAACATGGCATCCGGTGATGGTTTACCCCTCCGGCAGGGTGCCGGAACGGGCTCCCGATTGGTTTTTTGTGGCTCTGGAGGTTTGCGGCGGCGGAACTCCCGATCTAGGTCTCTTTTCGGAGGTTTCTGTATTTATAGGAGTTTTTGGCGTCGGTCCCACGTCCAGAAGGTTCCCGAGGAAGTCACAAGCCAGGGGGGCGCGCCCCTGTGGCTTGTGGCTTCCTCAGCCTTCCTCTCTGGTGACTCTTCGCTCCAGTATTTTTTATATTTTCCAAAAATATTCTCCGTAAATTTTCAACTCATTCCGAGAACTTTTATTTCTGCACAAAAACAACACCACGGTAGTTCTGCTGAAAACAGCGTCAGTCCGGGTTAGTTCTAATAAAATCATACCAAAATCATATAGAATTATTGTAAACATGGCATGAATACTTCATAAATTATAGATACGTTGGAGACGTATCACTTAGCTGCGAACCTGATTTCGCCTAAGTTACAAACTACTCCGAGTTTAAACATCGTTCACACTCGGGGGCTTAGCTGCGAACCTGATTTCGCCTAAGTTACAAACTACTCCGAGTGAGAACATCATTCAGACTCGGGGGCTTAGCTGCGAACCTGATTTCGCCTAAGTAACAAAATACTCCGAGTGAGAACATCGTTCGCACTCGAGGGCTTAACTGCGAACCTGATTTCGCCTAAGTAACATATTACTCCGAGTGAGAATATCGTTCACACTCGGGGACTTAGCCGCGAACCTGACTTCGCCTAAGTTACAAACTACTCCGAGTGAGAACTTCGCTCACACTCGGGGGCTTAGCCGCGAACCCGATTTTGCCTAAGTTAAAAAAACTACTCCGAGTGAGAACATCGTTCACACTCGGGAGCTTAGCCGCGAACCTGTTTCCGCCTAGGTTAAAAATCAATACGAATGGTTAAAAAGGTCAAATAAAGGCATTCGAATGTCATGCAGTTCAAAGCAAAAGTGCAGATAGTTGTGGTCGCAAGGTCACTTCAGATGTACGGATACAGAAATCACTCGGCATACCGAGGCAAGTATAACTTAAAAGTTTTTTGTCCGAGATTCACTCCGTTGCTGTCAGGGATGCTACGTCGGTGAAGGTGTCGAGGTCGATAACATCTGCAATCCGAGTGGCCGCCGGCAGGAAGGTCTTCATGAAATCTTCAATATTGGCGCTCTTTCGGTTGACGACCTTCAGCGCCTTCAACTTCTCCTCGTCTACGCACTTGCAATGCACACGGACGAGGGAGAGTGCAATGTCCGCGCCAGCGCGGGCCATAGATTTCTTCCATAATTGCACTCGGCGCGGAATGTCCCATAGATGGTTGATGAGGGCGTCCAAGTCACTCGGAGGCTCCTCCTCCGGGGCGACTTCCTTGTCGAGCTCCTTGGCTGCTTCGTGTAAACGGTCGAGGAAGATAGCCGCCTCTGAAGTGCGCTCGTCGAGTCGGAACAGTGCAAGATCCGAGCTATCACGAAGAAGACCAGCACTCGGATCTAGCTCATTCTCGATTTTGGAAGTTTCCTCCTCGACATCCCAGCATAGATCTGATAATCATTCAGTAAAAGGGAGTTAAGGGAGAAGAAGAATTTGAGTGAAATGACTCAGAACTTGGTCGTGCCTGAGGCATACCTTTGAGCTTGTCGCTCATCTCGTTGCAGTGGTCCTCGATGAGCTTCTCCAGCTCCTGCCTCTTCGATTCGACTTGCTTCAGTTCCGCCTCGGCCTCAACCGCCTCTGCAGTGCTCCTCCTAGCAACATCCTCCAGGGCTTTCTTCTCCTCCTCCCACTTTTCAAAAGATTTCAGCTTGTCTTCAGCTTCCTTTGATTTCCGATTGACCTCCTTCTGGGCAGTTGCCAGTTCACAGTCTTTCCTCTCCAAGGCCTCCTTCATGGTCTCTATAGAAATGGAAGCCCGGAGCCTCTTAGTAAGTTGAAGATTCTCACTACGGATGTCTGGTGAGGTACTTTCTGTCGGACAGGGAAAAGGGTTCAAGTCCAAAAGTACTCGGTCAAGATTCGATTACCTCCGAGTGATCGTTTTTCTTGTTCCAGACGCGTGCTCTTGGTCTTCTCAGCTTCCAGACTGTGACGCAGCTCCTGTACCTCCTTCTCAAGGGCATTGAAAACGAGTCTCGAGCTCACACACGCCCTACCAACAAGAAACAAGGAAACATCAGTGATAACAGTCAAACTCAAATATAAGGTCGGAGATAAATAACATTCGGATTTTAAGACTACCGCCGACTGCTTCAGTCGACGGCAGCCTCGGGAACTACACCCAGTGGGTGCGCTCAACGCGCCCCCACCGGAGAACTACAGGTTCTACACCCCCGATGGTCAACGTCGAGAGACTCTGGTCCATGGACCATCACCGCATCCTCTTCGACAAGTATCTCATCATTCGGATTGAACTATATTCGGATTTAGACACTACCGCCGACTGCTTCAGTCGACGGCAGCCTCGGGGACTACAACCAGTGGGTGCGCTCAGCGCGCCCCCACCGGAGAACTACAGGTTCTACACCCCGACGGTCAACATCGAGAGGCTCTGGTCCATGGACCATCACCGCATCCTCTTCGACAAGTATCTCATCATTCGGATCATATTACATTCGTACTCTGGGACTACCGCCGACTGCTTCAGTCGGTGGTAGCCTCGGGGACTACACCCAGTGGGTGCGCTAAGCGCGCTCCCACTGGAGAACTACAGGTTCTACACCCCGACGGTCAACGTCGAGAGGCTCTGGTCCATGGACCATCACCGCATCCTCTTCGACAAGTATCTCGTCATTCGGATCATATTACATTCGGACTCTGAGACTACCGTCGACTGCTTCAGTCGACGGCAGCCTCGGGGACTACACCCAGTGGGTGCGCTAAGCACGCTCCCACTAGAGAACTACGGGTTCTACACCCCCTGTGGTCAACGTCGAGAGGCTCTGGTCCATGGACCATCACCTCGTTCTCTTCGACAAGTATGCCCACAAGATTTTCTATGAACAACATTCGGAAGTCTCGAGGATTCCTCCCAGTGGGTGTGCCCCTGACGTAAACCCACTCAGACCGCCAAAAACATCTACCCGGTGGGTGTGCTCCTGACGCAAACCCACTCGAAACGCCAAAAACATCTACAACGCTCAAAAACTTTGTCTAAAGAAGGTACTTACAAGAGTACTTACTCAGACATTCTTCTCCAAAGCCTCGCCGGCGTCGCGTGCCTCCTTTAGCTTGTCGTTCATCAATCTCAGTTGGATCAGAGCTTCCTTACTTGCTCCCACCTGGTCCTCCGGGACGCGCTGCAACCCGATGGCGCTGGACGCAAGTGAGATGGTCATAGGCATTCCGAGTGTTGATTCGGGTCCCGAAGAGGTTCCCCGAGCTGGTGCTGGCACTTGAACAGGCAAGACATCCCGCATTACGGCATCCATGCTCGAGATGGGATTTGGTGGCGCGACCCTGTCGTCCACATCGATCTCAATCACCTCGCGTGGTTCTGCAAGTATTCGAAAGTCATTCGGTAATAAGTTCAAAAAGGAAAATGAGGTGTTCAAAGATCATATACGGTCAGGAGCGGGTGCTACCTTTTGAAGTTGCGGCGTCGACCTCGCCCTTGTCCTTCTCTAGAGAGGCCGTTGACGTGTCAGCCCTGCAGAAGAACCACTCGGAATGTTCTCATATTCGATCAGTCATTCGGAACAACAGTCAGAGTGAAGGTACTTATGCAGAATCCACCGACACGTTCATCTTGGTCTTGGGCAGAACCGCCTTTCGAGGTTTGCTAGAAGTGATCTTCGGTTGTTTGGTGCTCTTCTCTGGAGATGGAACAAGCTCGGCATGCCTGCGCTTGGAACTCCGAGTGGGAGGAATAACTGCAGAGGACTTGGCGGCGCTCGACCCCCCTACGTTGCCTCCATGGACCCCAGGGTCTTGGCGCGTCCTCTTGCGGGGCTCAGGAAGTACCTCCTCCGAAGGAGAAGACTCCGCCTCGTCCCCTGGTTCCGACTCCTTCTCGTCCCCTTCGTCTTCACTATCTTCCACATACTCCTCCTCTTCGTCCGTGTCGTCATGACGCTCATTGTCACTGGCCACGTCAGCAGGAGCGTGGTTACCAGCAGGTATCAAGCTCACCATACCCGTGAAGGCCTGTCAAAATAAAAGTTACTTCAATCAAGATTTGATAATTGAAAGCTGCATCACTCGGAAACAGTAATGGCACTCGAAATTTACCTCATTCGCTGGATTCACCATCGAGTACGGAGGCACGCGCCTCGTGCCTCTGGGGTTATCCCGAACTGGGGTGATGGCCTTGAGTTTGTTCGCCACGGCCTCCTCGTTGAGCTCCTCCGAGTGCGTACGCGAAAGGTCATCCGGACCTGAGTACAGCCACATAGGGTGGGCTCTGGCCTGCAGCGGCTGAATCCTTCTTTGGAAGAAGACCTCCAGCAGGTCTAGTCCGTTGATACCATGGTTCACGAGAGATACCAGCGCAATCACCAGGATGTCTACATCTACCTTCTCGTCCTTGGACACAGTCAGCTTAGGGAGTCGCCGAATGCGCTCGGCTGAGTATGGAGGGAGACCCGACTGACCCTCTCCGACTGGAATGTCCTCACAGTAAAACCAAGACGACTGCCAACCCTTGACAGTGTCCGGGAAAGTCATCGAGGGGAAACTACTTTTGCCCCTCAACTGAATACCCAGGCCCCCACACAGCTGAACTACGTTCGTCTTCTCCTCGGTCAGATTGGTTTTCTTCACGCTCATCACTCGGCACGTGAACAAGTGTTTGAACAAACCCCAGTGTGGGTTGCAACAAAGAAGGTTCTCATAGAGAGAAACAAAAGCGGCCAAGTAGGTGATGGAATTAGGAGGAAGATGATGAAGTTGAGCTCAGAAAAAATCCAGGAAAGTAGGTAAGAAAGGATGTGGGGGTAAAGAAAAACCTCTGTCGAGGTGAGTTGTGAGGAGGACCCTCTCGTTCCCACGCGGCGCAGGCTCGACCTCTCCCTTCTCCGGCAGCCTCCAGCTTCGGCGACCAGGAGACCCTGGCTCTCCAGGTCCTCCAACCAATTGGCAGTGACCCGAGAGGCCAGCCAATCGCCCTGGACGAAGCCGGCTGGGGCACCCGCGCTCAAGGAAGACTCGCGCGAGGTCTTCTTCGCCCTCTCAGCTCTCATGGTGGCGCTCTTCGTCATCTCCGGCAAAGAATGACAGCGAATCGGCGGGAGGCAAAGCTCTCGGCGGACTAGAGGAGTAAAACGGGAAAGGAAAGAATGGGAATGCTTTTTCCTATCTCCCTCCCAGCCTTCTTTTATACTCTGGCTCAGCAAGATCTCAGCCGTCGGATCTGCGGCAACCGCGCCATCAACGGGCGCATGCGGATCTGCGGTATCTCTGGGACAGAATTGCGGGGACGCATGGCGGAATTCCCAGCGCAAAAATGAGGCTTCGTGGCCACTTCCCCCACTTTTCTGACACAACCGTCACGATCATACGCGCTCGCTTCCCCACGATTTCGAAATCGCCGGAGATTTCGCGGTGCTGCTGCCCGAATGAACTCCGTGTTCGCTTGTGCGTTCCAATGCACCAAAATTGACTGAGTGAGCCGCATGCTCACTGGTGCGTTCCAATGCATCAAAACTGACCGAGTGAGCTCCGTGCTCACTAATGCGTTCCGATACGCCAAAACCCACCGAGTGAATCCCGTATTCACTGGTGCGTTCCGACACGCCAAAACTCACCGAACGAACCGAAAAGACTCATCGAGCATTCGGTGGGATCTTAAACCAATTCAAGAACATCCGAGCGGAGGTAAAACGGAAGGTTCAGTAACCTCGTCTCTAAGTCGAAAGGTTATTTTTTCAGAGAACTGATCTACACCGGGTCGAGTGATTTGAACAGTCGGGTTGTTCGAGCCACTCTGAAGTTACTTAACCTGAACCGGTCGTGGTTTCGATACCGAGTGAGGAACGATCCTCCTCGTTCCCCAGCGTTCCCAAAACGCTACCAGCAGCCCAGTGCGTTGGTCACTCAGCTCCCAAAAATCTCAACCGATTCGAGGGCTACTGACGAGGTCACCTACCCTAGGTAGGGTCATAGACCTCTTATCTAGGACACACCTGGGGGCCTACAATTTCATAGAAGTCCCTGGACTACCTTAGCACTCGGACGAATGTACAAGATGCACTCGGTTCCTTGGAAGTCACTCGGACGCTATCAACCACTCGGCCTTGCGTTAGTACCCGGACGGGAAGAAGCGGAGGCGATGTGGGAGCTACAACGTTAGGACGACTTAATTAGCATTGAATACTGTAGACGTTGCGTTACCTGGAACGCACGTAGTTAACACGGCAGTTTCTAGTAACTCCGCCAGTTACTAGCATTAATGACCCTCGTAATGACACTCGGCTGGTGGTGGCGCACTCTATATAAGCCACCCCCCAGCGCCAGAACAGGGGTTACGAACTCTCTGTAATCATAACACATACCAAGCAACACTTAGCCCTCTGGCTCGAGATGTAGGACTTTTACCACTTCCGAGTGGGGTCCGAACTCGTAAATTCCGAGGGTTACACTTGCTTCGTAGCTAGGCTTCGCCCTACTCATACGTACACCCAATATTACTGTCAGGATTACCCCTAGGAAAGGCGTCCTTTCTACCCCGGGCCTATTAAAAAACATCTATAACAATAGCCTATTACATTTTATACGCCTCATGTGTGGGCCCTGGGTGTCCGCGTCCCAGCTCCGCCCCTGGGTGTCCACGCCAGCAAGGTCGTTTTTGACACGTCACAGTTTGGCCTTTCTGCACTAGTGTTAGCTCGTCAATTGTATGAGAAAATTTCGAGTGTTTAGATATTACTGGATACTATAACGATTCTATAGACGGGGAAAGAGTGGTTTTTCCAAGCAACGTATCCTCTGGACGATCTTCAAAGGTGTATGATGTTGTTGACATTTTGGAGGAGCTGGTATGTCTAAAATGAGAGATTTCATAGTAAACATGTCCCTCCATTGGATGTCTGTTGTTGTTTTCTTCAAAGCTATCTGTACTTGATCATCGGTATCAAAATGAATCCTAATGCTGACACGTAAGGGGATAGTCATTACCTATAATGTGCCAGCCATGAAGGGCAGTGTTCCAACAAGAGTTGAACATGATATGGCAAAGGCTAGAAGTATGAAACTAGTTTTGCGTCTTTTAGAACAACGGTATGATTTGAAAATCAATTTTAACAAGAGCAAACTGTTGTATTTTGAAAACATCAAGGAAGAACAGGAAAATTATAAACACTTGTTTGGGTATTCGCTTCCATCAAGTTATCTGGGAATGTCAATTCATCACCAAAAATTAACCAACAAAGATTGGAAGTGCATAGAGTATCGATTTGAGAAGACACTAAGTTTCTGGAAGGGCAAGCTTATGTCTTATGGGGTCTGCTAATTCTGATAAATTGTGTGCTTACAAGTACGCTGATGTTCCTATTGTCCTCCTTTGAATTACCTATGGGGGTACGGAAAATGTTGGATTTTTATCGATCATGTTTTCTTCGGCAAAAGATGAGACTAAATCAAAGTAGATGTTTGCTAAGTGGGATTTAATTTGTCCAAGGAACAAGGAGGTATAGGGATTGAAAACTTTAAGGTAAAGAACATGTCTATACTCAATAAATGGCTATACATGCTAGCAGTAGAAGAGGAGGGTGTGTAGATAGAGTCGTTGCGTAACAAGTATTTGCAATCGAAGACCCTCGCACAAGTAACGGTGCAGCCAGACGATTCACCTTTCTGGAAGGGGCCCATGCGAACAAAGGTTCCCGTTTTCAATAGGATCAAATACATTTTAGGGAACAATAATACTACAAGGTTTTGGGAAGATACATCGCTAGTGGAGTCGCCACTTGCCATACAATACCCAACCCTCTACAATATTGCACAGCATAAAGACGCTTTCGTAAGTACAATACTATGATCGGTTCCTTTAAGCTTTCACTTCAGGAGATCCCTGGTGAGGGAAGGATGAGATAGATGGCTAAATCTTGTGCACATATTGATGGATGTTAACCTTTCTGATGAGCCAGATATGCTACCCTGGAAAATTTCAGTGTCAAGAGTATTTTCAGTGAAATATATGTATATAGATTTGATAAACATTTGTCCAATCCCAAAGTCGCTGCACATTTTGAAAATTAAGATGCCTTTAAAGATAAAGGTCTTTACGTGGTTTGTTCACAAGAAAGTGATCTTGACTAAGGACAACTTTGCGAAGCCAAGCGGGGAAGGTAGTAATAGTGTTGTTTCTGTATCAAGATGAGTCCACATCCAATATCTTTTTCTCAATTTCCCACTAGCCAAGTTACTGTGGCGTACATTGCATGTGGCCTTTAACGTAAGGCCCCTAATAGCATTACCAGTTTATTTGGTACATGGCTAAATGGGGTAGCGCCTAAAATACCGGCGCATATTCGAGTTATAGGTGCATTACTTTGTGCTACATGGAACTGTCAGAATGACATTATTTTTGACACACAAAACATCACAAATTTTTTGCAGCTCATCTACAAGGCAAATGGTTGGATCCGTATGTGGTCGTAACTCAGCCGTGCGGATGTAAGGAGCAAGTGTATTATTGGTCCAACCGTTTGGAGACGGTAGCACGGAATACTTAAAACATATTTGAATGGCGGTTCAACAATAAGATATGTGTTTAATCATCTTGTCCTATGTTTACACGTTGTGGCAATGTTTATTTTATTTCAGCTCGATTTGTGAACTTGTATCGAACAACATATATACATGATGGCTAGGCTGGGGATAATCCCCTTTACAAAAAACTGAAGCGTAACGTTCCATCTTTGGTCGCTGCCCCTGGCTGGCTTCCTCCAGCGCAAGGCTGGGTCAAGCTGAATTCAGACGGCTCGTACGTCTTGCGACGCTAGGGCCAGTATGATCTTAAGGTCTATAATATTTTTCGGCATGTAGGAAGTTACACTCTTGTGGTGATGCTCTAGAGGCAGAACTGTGAGCATGTATTGATGGCCTTTATTTTTCGATAAAGGGAATATACTAATATCACGAAGATACCAATTACACCTAGCCTTTGCAACAACGAAATTTCCTAAAGACATTACGGATGCACACAGCCAAAAAACTTAAAGAAGAAGAAAAAAACGCTACGGTGATCAATTCCTTGTAGTTGTAACACAAACCACCACCAAGACAACACATGAAGTCCAAATTCTTCAAAAACGACGCCTCCAAGAAGGAAACGGTGAACAAGCGCCGTCGTCGTCCGATCATAGATCTTAGGTTTTCACCCTGAAGAAATCCGCGCTCCCAAAACAATGCCTTCAGCAAGGCCATTGCCAAGCACAACCAATTAAGGTCAGACCTTGGATTTTCATGCTGAAAGAACAGACTATGTACTCCTCCTATGCTGTCGCCCCAACTTGCCAATGTCGCTGCTACGAGTCATGAAACACCAAGCGAGGTCCTCGTCGCGTCGAAGACTCGGTCCACCATTACTAGGCCTCAGATCTCAGCCCCCATGACATTCTCCGCCACTGTCTTCATCATGAAAATCGAAATACCGACATGTCCCATAATGTTAACAGACAACGAAGCTTCGCATAACGTCCACCTGATGCCACACGGGCTGAAATGAGGACGCACACGACCGAATCTCATCCAAACCATCAATCTACAAGCAACAAGCACCCAATGGAGATCTTCGGTGGAGCCTTCCGGAACTCGTCAATGGACAGATCAATGAGTGCCAACATCTAGCAGAACACCATCTTGACGTGAAAAGAACCCTAGTGCCGCCTTATTGGGTGAACTCCTGATCCAGATCGCCGCCGGCGACGCGAGGGGAGGAGACAACCAAATCAGGCCCCCGGAGCCAAGTCACTCCGGACTCGCACCCCGTGGCGGACAGATCGGAGCGTCACCGCCGAAGACGCATACGTCGTCCCTGTCCACCCAGCACGCACCATGTTGCCGGTCCCGTAGCCATGGCCCACCGCCGTCCCAGAGCAGCTCAGCATGCCATGCCCGACAGAGAAGTAACCTTAAAGGCCAAGGACAGGGGTGCATGGAAGCCTCCTATCCATGTGCTAGAACCATGAGTTGGTCGCGAGATCTTATGGGTTTCATCTCTAGCCTACCCCAACTTATTTGGGACTAAAGACTTTGTCTTTTGTTGTTGTTTATGTAGGAAATTATACTCTTGTGGTGATGCTTTAGAGGCAGAACTATGCACATGTATGGAGGGCCTTTATGATGCTGTAAAGAGAAATGATCTACCTATCAGCATCGACATGGACTCAACCATGACGGTATCAATGATCCAGAGCAATGAAGGAGATAGATCAGTATATCTCTGCATAGTTAATGAGATTAATAAGTATCTAAGGAGTCTTTGTAATAAATCTTGTATTACTCATGTCTCTCGTACTCAAATAGAGCTAGTGATCGTTTAGCTACTTTTCTATTAGAACTGATGAGGGTAGGATTATGGCGTGGATTGGATATGGACCGCCAGAAGTCCTAGAGATAGTCTCGGATGATTGGAAGGACATTTTTTTATAAAGGGTGGATTTTATTGATTCGAAATGGAGCATCAAGAAGATACAAACACAATGAACACACACCCGGCCTTTGCATATCTAGGATGTACACAACCAACACCAACACACGCACAGAAAAACATGCCTGCAAATAGCAAAGTCATACAAGACCAAAGCTATCCGTACGCGAGGAAAAAAAGGCCCAAAGCTGTCAGATCACGATCGACAAACTATAACAATGACCATATCTGCACTGACAATCTCATTACACCACGCGAACGACGAGGTTCTTCAACAGCAATGCCTTAATGAAGGGAGCGACACTCAAGTGTCATCGTCACTAGATCCAGCCACCCAAGGCTAGAATCTAGGTTTTCACCCTGAAGAATCAGTCCAAGCATTCCGAACAATGCCTTCAACAAGGTAACGACGTCAAAACATCGCCATTGTCAGGTATACCCAAATCGGGTTAGACCAAGGCTTTCACCCCGGAGCTCAAGACCGGGTGCTCAAGTAGCACCACCATCGAGGTCATTCATGTGTTGTCGCCACCACTTTTTCACAATCCCAGCAGCTACAAGCGATATGACCGCCTTCACTGCACAGCAATTCCTCTGCATCAAGACATTGTCCATAGTTGCATCTCACCGTCGAGGTCAACCATCAGATCTGCAGAGATGAACTCCATGAAAGTAGATCCGCCACATTGGGACCATTAGCCGCCCAACGCCGACATACTCAGCCAGGAACACCGCCTAGCCGTGCCACCCGGTCATGCCGCTGGCCACCAAGACCTTGGTGGACGCCACAAACCAGGCATGGGTTGCAGGCTTGCAGCTAGGCGGCAGTCTGGCGGCCGCTGACTGCATGCATGTCCACGCATGTACATTTGTATGCATACGCATTCATGCACCAGCCCAACGTGCTTCCCTTAATCATACTTTCAGCCATTGACACCATCCAGATCGGAGCCGGAGGCATCAAGCTATGGCGGCACCAAGCTATGGACAGATCGGGAAGCCGGCAACATGGGATGACGGCAGATCGAGAGGCACCATGGCCAGATCGGGAATCCAGCGATAAGGGATGGCGGCGGCCAGATCGGAAGGCGACCACCAGGGAGAAGAACATAAAAAAATACCGGACGGAGACACCCCGCCGCCGCCGTCCGCCGGGCAGCTGGCCTCCTCCGGCGGCGGCAAGGTGAACGGGGCTGCGAGAGAGAGCCTCCGAAGACGTCCGCGGCGGCGCCTCCGGAGTCGCTGGAAGCGACACGGGAGGCTAGCGGGTTGTTCGGCGTAAAACACTGTGGAAACAGATGGAACGTACAATGCAAAAAAGACAATTATTATATTACAAAAACAACTGGAAACTGATCCAGTTCAGGCAGCCAGGCATTGGACCAATAACGGGCCTTACATGCATCTTGGGAATAAGGAGCTTCCTACTCCGCTCCCAATTCCATTGGACCATTATTCATGCACGTGATATCAACAGAAAAATCAGTAACGGAAATATAAAAAAAAATGACATAACAAATCACACAGGCCATCCTCTTCAGTTAGAGTTCGGTGATGATGTTTTGTTGTCGAGTTGCTGCTGCTGCTTCCTGGAATAGGCCCTCCCAGACAGCAGGCCTTGTGTGACACTAAGAGCGAATTCCACCTCACTGATTTTGCTATATGCCTCGCATGTCTCTTCCGACTTATTGTCCGAGCAACAATCTTCATATTTGGTCTTTCCGTCAAATTTCTCATAGAAGTCCTCGGCTTTGGCTGTTTCGAGCGTCGCCAGGAGCGTTTCGATGAGTTTGGATAGCACGGCGAGGTCCTGGAGGTAGTCCGTGATGCACTTGGAGGGTTTCTTGATGGCCTTGGCGAATGCGGCCGCCTTTGCCGCCTTCTTGGCGGCCACTTGGACTGACATTGTGAGCACGTCCTTCACTTGAGGCGTCTTCACATCCAGGTTGTCCAGTAGCAGCTTGTTGCAGTGAAATCGGAGCGAAATCGTCGCACAAGTAGCATTGATAGCTTCGATGCTTGGCCCGGGCTCTGGGTCTGCTTGCACGGCAACGGCCATGAGGAGCAGAGCCAAGGTGTAGGTGTATTGCAGCATCATGGCCATGTTGGTGATGAATGGAATGGATGGGTGGATGATGGATAGATTTGGTCAGGTGGCCGAGGGTGTGTGCGCATTTGCAGCAAGAGAGCAAATTAGCTTGTTGGTGTTCCCCTTCTTATATACGCATACACATACACTAGATAGATAGCAGCTCATGCATGTTTGCTTGCTTTCTTCTGGACGCCTAATTTTAGTACCTCGCCCAATTTCTGCACAGGCGGTTGAGGAGGAGCTCCCTAATTAAGTTGTGGCCATAACATTCATTCAAAAATAAAAGTTGTGGCCATGGATCCATCGACTTGTTCTCCCTACCTAATATAGATAGACAAGCTTGCTGGCTAGATTATCTTAATTGTTGGTCTCCTTCAACCT
The DNA here is from genome assembly GCA_039707655.1 of Elymus sibiricus. Taxonomy (NCBI): domain Eukaryota; kingdom Viridiplantae; phylum Streptophyta; class Magnoliopsida; order Poales; family Poaceae; genus Elymus; species Elymus sibiricus. The sequence goes on along the minus strand of CM077665.1, from coordinate 37,927,492 downwards.
TTGCTATGTTTACAACACAAACTCCGGCCAGCCGGCTGACCATAACCAATGTTATAAAACAGACGGAATACCTCTCCTTCCATCCGTGTCTCGAGGGTCCAAGAGCCAACCAGACGAGTCTGGCTTTTTACTAGACCCCGTCGAGTAATTAGTAGGACCAATCTTGCATGCTTAGTTGTTTCAAATGCTAGGAATTAGATGAGCCTCCCTAAGAGCATAGTTAATATTTAATAATACAATCAATTGTTGGTTATATGAGATAGCCATGTCATCACTTATAGTGACCCACAATAAGGTTGGCTACAATACTTGTGCTTTTTTCTACCTCGTCTCCATCTCTTTTCTTCAAATTTATTGTATCTGACTATAGGAGTACGCTTACAGCTAGGCTCTTGCATGAGAGTCCACTCTCCTTTTTCATGTCTCTCTCCTCCACATAGACATAATTACCTGGTAAGCAGACTATGAGCCTATTATTGTACTAGCTCTAATTGACCATGAGCAATAAGGACAACGATTGTTTTAGAGATTATCTTGCAGGCTTAGTGGTACTAAGTGTTTCCCACTGATATGTCACCTTGGTCGCGTTCTTGTATCTCTCCGGCCGTTTAAATCGGGACATAGTTGATGAATACCACGTCATGCTTCAAAATGCAGCCCCTCTTAATAGTATTACTAGATCATTGATGGCGCGCGTTGCCGCGCCCGTCCATTTTGAATGTTGTTTGATAGTGTTAGAAATTTATGTAAAACACGGAGTTCCTATTTATTTTGAAATCAGAGAGTGCAGAATGTAAGTTCCATCAGAGTCTCCATTGGCCTGGTTGTGGCCTGATTTTTTTGCATTGCACATGGACTCTAGTAAAACCCTTCCATTTATCCAATAGAATGGTATGTATTTATCTTCAGTATCAAATTGACCAAGAAGCAAAATTAAATAGCCGTTACATGAAGAAAATATATAGTTTTGCATGCAAATTGAACTAATGAATCAAATATATATTTAGAGTTTTGTCTAATTAAGTGAGAATATAAGCATCAGGCCAAATTAATCTTCCTTCAAGAGTAATTACAAAGGGAGAGGCATTAGAAATGTATCAGAATAACAGCATGTAGACCAACAGTGAATGCTAGTGTGGTCTCAAACGATTATCCTAGTTCCACGGTTCCTCCAATGGATCGTGACTATACGTGCAAGAGATTTTGCTAACAGAGAACATAGCAGTTAATCAAGAATAACTGAAACTTGATGCATGCAAACATAGTTGACAAAGATTGAAAAATGCCATTGGTATTGAAGAGACAGGGGACAAAAAACACTCCATAGATAGTTTGAACTATACAATACATGAGCAACACCACTTGATTATTTTTTCCAGTAAAAGCACAAACAAAGGTGCATCTTACTTACATGGTACAGTGATGGCAGAAAAACAGTAGCATCTCTAGTCCTGCATCCTCAAGGCTGAAGTGCTCCTTGTGTAATGCAGCTGACTAAGCTTGAAAATGCCACTCCATGAATGCAATCTCCGTTCACCACATATTCTGCAACATACAACCTTAAAGAAAAGAGAGGACAAAGTCTCCAAAGGGACAATTGACAATACAGAGAATGGCTTTAAATGGCTGTTTCGGATTTAGTGAAAACATTTCCACAATGTAAATCATTGTTTCTCATAAATGAACAAAGAAACCATTTCCCCAGTGCATACAAAGTAAAGAAGTACTGAGGCAGTTCTGACACGAGAACAAAATGAACATTCAACTACTGATATGGCGAGACATATAGCAATGGATATTAAGTACGCAAACTACAGATGAAAGATAATATGCCTCTATAGCTAGAAAGTTCAGAACATGGCCAAGATGCATAAACCATAACTGAAACATGAATTGTACTTAGGCAATTCTAACTACAGATTTTATTTAATGATAGTAGTAAGAAACGACATAGACATAGGAACAGAGTATCTAGGGAGGCTTATGGAGGGATACATATCTACTACCATTCATGTTGTTGAGACATATTCTGTTTGGAATGGATATTATAATTACTTGTGTAGGTGATATGTGAAGTCATATGTCGCACGCCCCACCCTGTCCACCCTCTAGCGAAGCCACTGTATGAAGCATCCTCTCTAATGAAAATAGTATAAGTAGCCATCATTAAAGAAATTAACACGTTTTGGCAGGAAATTCAAGGTCCTGACGATTATTAGCAATGTCATGGCAATTGATGATTCGGTACAGATGCACTGGTAACTATTTCACAATTAATTATTATAAAAAATTATTAGCAATATCAAAGAGTGAGATTGACAAACCGGATCCAGCATTTGTGTTATTTCTGATTTAGTAATGTTGGTGCCAAGCTTCAGTAAACAGGCCCTAATCTCTTCAAGGGTAAATGTTCCCATGTGGTCAGTACATAAGCATTTGAATACTTTTAATTAGCCCATGGTCTATTTATTTGACAAGCTCTCTAGAATAATATTTGATTATGGCAGAAGAAATGAGAAGATACTGAAGTCAAGCAAAAAGTAAAAGGAGCCACAAGTTAAGATCATCTGAGTACCTTCAAGGCTGCCCTTGCTAATATACAATTCCAGAAGACCACTGGCAGGTCCTTCGCAAAACAAAGTAAATGAAATGAACATCAGATATCAGGGACACCATAACATAAACTGGAATGCAAAGGACAAACAAAAAATTGAAGGAAATAAAGAAGAGTGTACGTGTAAGTCTGTAACCAAAGACCACACATATTGTTCCAGCTCCAAATCTGAAACAGTATACAAAAGTAAGCATCGCACATCTGTTATAGAAGATACGCATTATCAGTATGTCTCTTCTTTTGGTTCTGATCATCCGTCCATGCAAAATCAAATAAATAGATCGCCAAGCTCCAAGATCTGCCAAAATCAGTTAACCTCAGCCAGCATGAACATCACCTGTATGTAATTATTTTTTTTGGAGCAAGAGAACATCGGGACAAGGCAATTGCTTGGTGGAAGAATTGGCCATCGCCACCGTATGCCTCCTCCTCGGCGACGCGGAGGCACTCGCGCTCGATGATGCTCACCCACTCGATGGTTTGGGACCTGCGTCGGCGGCGGTGACTCATCCACCATCGCCTTCTTGTTCGTGAGATCGGTCGGATCCCCGTGCGTGTCCTATGATCTACCCACCGCCGGGGTGTCTTCATCGCTCGAGCGCGCCGACCACGGCTGGTGCAGGTTGCGCTGGCTCTAGAGGAAGAGCCGCCACCACAGCTCCCACCTCCGCGATGGCAACAACGGGCTGGAGGACCAACGAGCGATCTGTTCCTCTCCCCTCTGGCGGGCGCAAGGGTTCACTACTAGAAAAATGGCTATAGCCAATATCCCTATTAGTGGCGCACCATGGTGGTGGTGCGCCACTGCTATATAGCAGTGGCGCACCAGAAGCAGGTGCGTCATTATTATTTTTTTAGTAGTGGCGCACCTTTAGTCCAATGCGCCATTGCTATTTTTTCCCCGGGTCCACCCCCTTCCCCAGGCTTACCAATGGCGCACCTTTGCCAGGTGCGCCATTGCTATTTTAGGTAGCAATGGCGCACCTGGCAAAGGTGCGCCATTGGTAAGCCAGGGGAGGTGGGCATTTTTGGCAACACATAGCAATGGCGCACCACCCCCGGGTGCGCCATTGCTATGGCACATAGCAATGGCGCACCACCCCCTGGTGCGCCATTGCTATGTGCTGCACCGACCGGCCCGCCTTTTTCCTTTCTTTTCCCCTCTCACCTATCCACTGCATAGCTCGAGCTCCCTCTCACGATTCCTCACCTCCACCAACAGCCGCCGGCCACCACGTCCCCTCACCTGCGCCGCCGCCCCTCCCGCTTCCACCCTCCCCACCGGTCCATCGCCTGCGGCAAGCGCCCCTCCTGCCGTCGGATCACCTCGCCGTGAGTCCCGTACTCCCTTGATTCCATCTCGCCGCCGCCGCACACCCCCTCCGGCGACCCCGCGCCCCCGCGCCCGTCTCCGGCGACCCCGCGCCCCCGCGCCCATCTCCCCCGACCGCCGCCCTCCCCTCCGCTAGTGTGCGGGGCCGACGCCGTCTCCGGCCTCCAGCCACCGCCCACGCTAGGGTTCGGGGCCACCGCCGTCTCCGGCCTCCAGCCGCTCGCGCCCTCCTCACCTCCTCCTCGCCGGTCAGCCTCGACCTCCCCTGCACCTCCTCCTCTGCTTCGGCTACAGAAGGACGGTAAGCAACTCTTCCTGGTGCGCCTGTACCTCCTCCCCTGCACCTTGATTTTTTGTATAAATCTTCTGATTGCATTTGGTTTGTATAAAAAAAGTAGCAAACCTGTATAAAAAAAGCTATGTCACTATATAAAAAAAGCTGTATAAAAAAAGCTATGATTGCATTTGGTTTGTATAAAAAAACCTGTATAAAAAAAGTAGCAAACCTGTATAATTGGGCTGACAAAGCTATGAACACTTAGTTAATATGTTTAGAATTGTTTATCTTAGAGTAATGTCCTAGCTAGCTAGTCTTTGTCCCTGCCAATTTGATAGTAATGTCCTAGTTTACAGTTGCATGGAACAACTGTCGAAGTAACATATGTGCTCAAGTATAATTCACGGTTCTTTAGATAGTCAAATCTATGATGGTTAGTTTTTCTGCCTATAAGGGCTGAATTCGTTTTACTTTTCTTGGTGTGAAAATGTTTCTTATACCAGGAATCAACTGAATTTGCATGTCCTGAATGTTCCATATAGGTAGATTTAGGTATTAAATCATGTTTGATTAAATAAGCATGGGAAACATTCAGATGTTAACTTCTTTTCTTTCTACCATGCTGCTAGACATTACTAATGGCATGTTCAAGCTTCTTGGCAGCATGTTAATAAATAATATGGCATCTGATTGAATAACTTTAAATGCCTGCAAGATTTATCAGGCTATTAAGTTTGAGCTGCTGCTGTTAGTGTTACTAATGCTGCTGCTGCTGTTAGTGATTCCTAATGCTGCTGCTGTTAGTGTTACTAATGCTGCTGTTCCATCAAATTGGGAATGTATACTTAAGTGATTCCTGGTAGATACATCTCCTGTGATACTTAAGTGATACTAATGCTGCTGCTAAGGTGAACATGTGGCTGCTGCTGTTAGTGTTATTTTATTTTACTTCTTTCTCATGCCCTCTTATCCCAGCTGTTATGAACATGTACTATGCCATATCTATCCCAATTATTTTTGTTGGCTCCTAGCAGTTTTTATTATAGCATAAAGTTGCTAACTTGGGCAGCATAACTCTATGATAACTAATGGTTGTTTCTCCTACCTAATAGGCTTCTGAAGCTTGTTCTTCTTGATTCTAGACAACCTTCTTCTTGTGGTTTGACTGCTCCTCCTCGCAGCTTCTTTCCAGTACTAAGGTTTACTTTCCCTCTTGCTTGGTCACATGTAATGTAATAGTAGCTGTTGTGGATATTAAAGGTCAACTCTGGGGACTGAAATTCCTGAAACTTGGTGAAGATATGAATATAGCCTTGGCCTTGACTGTCCATGGTTTCCCAGCTCTGTTTTATCTTTTATCATGGTTTTATATAGTACTACCTCTGTAACTTAATATAAGATGTTTTTTGACACTGTCACATTATCAAAAAAGTCTTATATTAAGATACGGAGGGAGTACTGTATATGCTAAATAGCAGTTGCTGTTGCAATCTGGTAGCATGCTGGTGGTGTTGTGCTGCTGCAATATGCTATTTGATCTCTGAATGTGCAGCCCATGGGGGGGAAATTTAAATGTGTTTAGTAATCTCAATTAATTGTAGAGATTTGTTGCTGCTTTTCAGTTCCTGCAGTTGTCCATTGAGTATACTTTTTAAGATAACAAAAGGGGTTCAGTATACCACTAATCATTTATGAGCTGATGGACAACAATTACTCTATTCTTCCACCACTGCATCACTCGATCAAATGTCATCATGTATCAATGAAGTGAATATGTCAAAAAAATCGTCTGTGCTCTGTTTTCTTATTTGGATGAAAACCAGGCAGTGCAGTTATTTTTTGGTTAGCATGCCCATGTCCATTTCTGTATGTACATTCTGTGCAGGGATTTGTGCCCGTTAAAACCAGGCAGTGTATGGCTGACGACGACCATAGGATCCCCGAGTGCGACGATTGTGACGACGACTCGGGTCGGTGCGACAACCCGGTGTTGGACGAAGGAAGATACTTCTCTCTCACGCTTAGGTGGGGCTTCGAAAATCTAACGGAGTAGGTCCTAGCTAGTAGTAGTGATGTGAACAATTAGGATCATGATGACAGGAGACATCATTTGTGTTGGACTATTGTACATGTGCTAGCTCGAGATGCTCATCGTGACCGCAGCTCTCTTCTATGTGATGGTAGTTTAGATGATCGGCTTTGTAATGTGATATAAATTTGCTACTCGGTCTCGAGACCTAAACTTGTCTAATATTTGAACTTTGTTCGCTATTTTGAATTCGGAGACTAATGTGATGAATTGTATTATGTGATGTTTATACTTGACTGATGGTAATTTATACTGTAATGCAAACTGTATATTATGTGTTTTATTGTATTCTGTAACCCGTGTAAATAAGAGAAAAGCAAAAAAAAAATTACTGGAATTAATAGTAGTGGCGCACCATATAGATATTAGTGGCGCACCCATATTTTATACCAGTGGCGCACCTTTAGAGTTAGGAGTGGCGCACCAGTAGCCCCCCCTGCTAGGTTATCAGTGGCGCACTGGGAGGGATAGTAATGGCGCATCAGGTGGTGCGCCACTGTTATGTAGATTAACAGTGGCGCACCAGGGTTGCGCCATTACTATTTATTAGTAGTGGCGTGATAATAGTGGCGCACCTATAGTGCGCCATTAATAGCCAAAATAGGTGCGCCACTAACAGCCTTTTTTCTAGTAGTGGTTCGCTCGATCCCATCAATCCATTCCTCTCCCCTTTGGCGAGGCGCGCGATGGGATCGAAGCAGATCGCCCGCTCTTCTGTATCAAGCGCCGCTTGATCCCCTCAGGCGAAGATTTTTTTTTATGAGCGCCAGCGACCATCGGTTAGATAATGGGCCGGGAGAACAGGCCCAGTTTACCACAGGGCTTCTGGAGCAGCGGCCCGTTAGGACAGCCGGGCCGTTAGTTAATACAGGCGGGAGAGACGGCTGTACACATTAGATCAGAAGGCCGAAAACGCCTAGATCCTAAAAACGAACGGTCAGAAATGCAAATCGCTGAGAGGGCTCGGTTTTACTGTCCTAGATTACCTTTTTCCCTTTGAATGGGAAGGGGATTGGCAGAGTATTGGAAACGGGCCTACCCCTAGTTTTTGGTAAATGGCCCTCATTGGAAAAACCATATCATCAAAAACCAGGAAAAAAGGTTTATTTATCTTTGAGTGATGTTTACCACCCGAAGGCATGCACAGATACATGAGTATTACGACATCAGCCACAAAGGATCATCGGGGTAGAAGATGACGCCGGTAATGACAGAATCAGGCGTAGGAGCCCCGAGCACCCAACACACGTGTCGCAAAGCCCACCGACAAGGCATTTTAGGCCCGCCCAGGCTATACCTTGTAGCCTGCCGTAGGCATACAAAACTAGGCCATAATGGACGGCGTCTCAAGCCGAGCAGGGTCGGGTCTTGTAGGGGATATAACCCCGCGGTGTAACCTGCCCTATTAGGCCGGGTCAGCGTATCAGCAGCTTAAAGATTATACTCAAGATGGCCAAACCGTTGATGACAAGGCAAGGAAGGGGACTTAGCGAGTAAGTTGGATGGCGACCCAGCACGTGAAGATGGCGGTTCAAGGCCCAGGAGGCAGAAGACGCCAGAAGCTTCCCTTACTTGGGAGACAAGGCGAGATAAGGATGTGCTAGGTCAAGAGTCATAATATGACCTGGACTCTTGTAAGCCCAGGGCCTCGACCTGTATATAAAGGCGAGCCCCTGAGGCCGATAGATTTAAGTTGCAAACCCCCGAAAGCTAGGTTAGCGATTCGCACCCTTGTAATAGAGATCATCATCAATATAGACACAAAAGCAGGACGTATGCTTTTACCTCCATCGGAGGGGCCGAACCTGGGTAAACCCGTCTCTCGTTCCCGATCAACCCCTTCGAGTCGCCACACAGCGGTGATGGCCTCACACCTAAGTTCTCCTATGAGGACATCTGCCGTCACAAAACCACGATAGTTGGCGCCCACCGTGGGGCTGTCGCCCGGTGGAGTTGAGTTCTCGGAGGGAGCTCTTCCAGGGTTCGGGAGCTATGTCGCTGGTCAGATGACCAAGAGCGCCGCGGCAAGCTCTACATCGACAATTCAGGCTCGGGCCCCGAGGCCGACTCAATCAAGTTCGGGTATCGGTTCCCCTTCGGCAAGATCCACGTCTTCATCAACAAGATCGGCGCGTCGGTTCCCGAACCGGACATCTGCACCGACATCGTCGAGCCGGCTCGGTATGCCCAACCCCACCGGCATCAAGCCGGCCGATGCCACGTCTTCGCGAGGAGCACCAAGTCAAGTTGTCCCCTCAATGATGGGAAGCTTGGGGGCTTTTCGGAGGCAAAAGTCGCTCAGGAAATAGCTGAGCCGCCCCGTCGGGTCACCATCCACATGGTAGGGACCGTGGCGGCTCAAGATCCGTCGACGGCTGGAGCTAAAGACCAGCGCCGAAACAATCGTCCTGGGGGAACCTACAATGGGAACAAGGGCAATCAGCAGCATAGTAACCAGGCTGGTTTGCAAGGTAATATATGTACGGATCCTTGGATACCCTGGAGTCAGAACAGAACGGTGATCTCACAGAGAGGACACAATATTATCGGTCTCTAAGCTCACTGGCAAAAAAAGGTCTCTGAGCTAATTGATCCTGGCACTGGCGCGTGGGATGTGCAGATTGTCTTTGAGACATTCTGTATCATGACACCAGAAGGATTTTGCAAATACCACTTAACGCCGGTGCTTTTGATGATTTCATAGCTTGGAACCCGTCTCGGAACGGTACTCTGTCCGCACTGCATATCATCTTGAGTGGAATATTAATTCGGCGGCCAAATCCGCACGGAGAATATAGCAGGGCCATCAGCCTCCAACCCAATCTGGAAGAGACTTTGGGAACTAAAGATTCTGAAGAAAATACATATCTTTTGTTGTCGTGCACTCCATGGAATCCTTCCTCTAAAATCCATCCTCACAAATCGACACATAGGGCATGCTTCTCACTGTCCTATTTGCAACCAAGGCCCTGAAGATGTTAGACATCTGATGTTCACGTGCGAGAGGGCATTTATGTTTGGAAAAAACTTGGAGGATCTGGTACATCATGCACTTGCAACAGATTTGTTTTGCTCGGCCGTGTTGGAATATATTCGTTGACCGGAACTTAAAAACCCCTTTAATCATAGAGAAATATACACAAAAACAAACAAATTTAATGAGTCATTATGTTAGCAACTTAGCATAATATTGTAGTAGTATTGGAAAATTATGTATAGGGTCAAGCTGAGTGCATGTGTGGTAGTAGAAGTTGGGCCTTAGATCCATTCTACTAATTGTGTCATTGTGTGTTCTTTGGTGGTTGGGCTACAAAGCAGCCATAGGTCTATAGTAAAAACGGAAATTCCATATTCACGGAAACGGAAAGTTCCGTTTCCACGCCTGTTCCACCGGAAAACACCGTTCCATTTTTGTTTCCGTTTCCACATAAAAAATTCCATTTCCACTTCCGTTTTGCAAATTTCCGTTTCCGTTTTCATATTCCCTCTCCGTTTCCATTTTTCATCCGGAAAAGCGGAAAGTTTCCACTCCATTTTCATCCCTAGTGATGGCTGTTAGAGACGGGAGCTCCTAGTCAGCGCTTTAAGCGCTGGCTAGCGCTCCTGGCGCACGCACAAGGCACGTAGCAGGCCGGCCCAGTCAACCTGCAGAGAAAAACAAACGCGAAAGAAAAAGATGTCACCATTTTCATCCCTAGTGATGGCTGTTGGAGACGGGAGCTCCTAGTCAGCGCTTTAAGCGCTGGCTAGCGCTCCTGGCGCTCGCACAAGGCACGTAGCGGGCCGGCCCAGTCAACCTGCAGAGAAAAACAAACGCGAAAGAAAAAGATGTCATTAATTCGAGAGAACTAAGAATCGAACACTGCACACGCCAAAGTCGACAACTTCGTGACAAGACCACTGGACCAAGCTCAGTTTTGTTGATAACCACTGGGAAATAAACCTACTTGACCCATCTCTAAGTATAAAAAATTAACATATAATAGTAGTATATACCCTAGATAAATTATTTGAATAAAGAAAAGGTAAATTTAAAAACGAATTCAAGAATTAAAAAAAATGTTCATCAATTTGAAAAAAGGTAGTTGAAGTTGGAAAAAACTCATCGAATTTGATAAAAGTTCGTCGTTTGGAAAAAGTTCACTGAATTTGAAAAAATATCATCGATTTCGAAAAACAGTTCATTGAATTTGAAAAAAGTTCATCAGTTTTAAAAACAATACATAGAATCAGAAAAAAAGTTCATCACATTTGCAAAAAACTTCATTGATTTTGCAGAAAATTATGTAAAATTTGTTTCATTTTAAGAAAAGTTCATTGATTTTGAAAAAGTTCACAAAACTGAAAAAAGTTCATCAATTTTGCAAAAGTTCAAACAGATGAAAAAAGTTCATCAATTTTCAAAATAAGTTCACCTAATTTTAAAAATTAAGTTCATCCAATTTTAAAAAAGTTCATTGTATTTGAAAAAAGTTCATCAATTTTTGAAGAAAAATCATCAATTAGAAAAAAAGTTCATCGAATTGAAAAAAATTCATTGAATTTGAAAACAAAAATTATCAACTAATAAAAATAATTCACCAAAATAAAAAAATGGTTCATTGATTTTGAAAACAAAATTTCATCAATTTTGGAAGAAAAAAACATCATCGATTTGGAAAAACTTCACGCATTTAGGAAAAGTAAAAAAATGAAAATCGATCAAGGAATAAACCAGGATGAAGAACAAGAAGAAAAAACAGAAAACGAAAATGGAATAATGAAAAACGAAAAAAAGAAAGGAAAAGAAGAAGGAAGGAATAAAAACTTGAAAGAGTGGAAATTCAGCATATCCCGCTCCTTGGCGGAGTGGTTGTACGAAGGAACCTTGATGTAAGGGGTCGTTGGTTCGATTCTCGGCGGGTGCGGTCGATTTTTGCGTATACAGTGTAACGGGTCGGCCCAACACGGGGCGCTGCTGGCGCCAGTTTGCAAAATTGCATACAAACGGGCGCCTGCAGCGCTAAATAGGAAATGCCGTCGGAGACTAGTACTTATGGCTGCTGAGGTGTCAGACAACACATGGCGAGAGGGTGCCGCTAATGGGCCGTCGCCCGGTCTCAATATTAGCGATTCCCGCAAACAGTCCTAATATGTATCGACGAACAGAACTGAGCCCATCTCCTGTATGGTTAAGACCAAACCCAACCACCTGGGGTTTTTGAAGCTAAATGTGGATGTGTCATACTGTCATTTTATGTAGACTCTGGTATGGGTGCTACGACAGCCATCTTACGAGATAGTCGGGGCGGGGACCGGGGGGGGGGGGGGGGGGGGGCTTTGTTGCTGGCAATGTACCTTCTACTACTTACCGAAAAAGGCTTTCGCCCCGCTTTATATATAAAGCAACGATCAACAACACACAGTACAAACGCACGCCCCCGCAACACATGCAAACACACACCCAAGGCAGGATACATAGGTGCTGAGCGCAACAACACCAACCCTAGCACTACGCGAAGAGGTGAAGCCGCATATGACGAACCGTGGGCTCCAAGGCGGTGCCTTCAGAAAGGAGACGGCACCATAGCGCCGCCACCGCCCAATCCGACGATCAGAGTTTCCCCTAGAGCCACACGACGGGCAATGCGAGCCGCAACAACGCCTTCAAGAAGGGAACCAGCTTCGCCGCCGCCGGTCCATCCAAAGATAGAGCATGTTTTCACCCCGACCACCATTCACCGCCACCGAACGCCACACCCCGGCTACCACGCCGCCCACACGGCCATGGCAACCGGGCAGCACCAAGCCACGGGCTCTGCCCATGAGCCCGCGGACCCACCACCAGGGCCACCGCCCCGGCATCCAAGACCTTGACACCACCTCACCCGAGATCCGACGCAACCCCAACCAAAGACACGAGCGAAAAGGACCCGCCTTTCGCACCCCTGGGCTGCCCCCAGTGCCGAGACCCGATAGGCCGGCCAAAAATGGCCTCCAACACCCCGTCCTGCGACACCAAGCGCAAGACGAGCTCGGTCCAATAGCCGGGCGCGAGACGAGCATGGTCCTGCTGCCGGGCGCGAGACGAGCTCGGTCCTGCTGCCAGGCGCGAGACAAGGTCAGTCATGCAGTCGGGCGTTAGACGAGCTCGGTCCTGCTGCCGGGTGCGAGACGAGTGGTGGACCGCAAGTGGGGGAGGGCCAACCCTTCGACGAAGGTTGCGCCCGGATGACGAGAAGAGGGCTCAAAGGTCGAAACGGGCCACCTACAAACGACCACCGCAACCGTCCCGCCAAGAGCAGCAGCCACGCCGTGCCACTGCCCAACCCGGCGAGCTCCAAGCATCGAAGCCGCCGGGCACGCACCGCCCCACTACCACGCCGCTACTACCTCCACCGAGCTGCGAAGAGGAAATAGCCGCCCATGGTCCAGGCCAAACGCAGCCCGTGGCACCAGGGAGCACCGCCTGCAGCACGAACCACGGCACGCCGCCGCCCCAGTCCACCCCACCACCGCCGCCACCACACCGCGACCCCTACTTGCGACAGGGAGAGGCCAGCCGTGGCCAATGCCGCCCACAGCCCCCGCCGAAGGACGAGCCGCCGGCGCCGGATCCGGTCGGATCTGGCCCGGGCCGCCCCACGCACCGCCACCTGAAGAAAAGGGCCCACCGTAGCCGCCGCGCGCCGTCCAGGCCCCAGGGCTCCGGTGCGCCGCCGCCAGGCCGCGCCGTCGCCGTCCCGCGCTCCCAGCGCCGCACCGCCGGGCCCATGGCCATCCGACGCCCCTCGCTGTCCCGCGCCAGCAAACGGCCACGTCGAGGGAGAGAGACTCCCCGCCGCCACCCACGCTGGCCGGGCTTTTCCCGGCGGCGCGTCGTGGCGGCGGCGGGGGAGGGATGCCGGGAGGAGGGGACAGGAAGGAGGCGGCTAGGGTTACCCCCGAGGTCACTCGCGGGAGCGGCTCGGGGGAGAGGAGAGCTCACCTTCTAATGCTTTGCAGCTGATGCAACAACAATGGAGGCCCTAGCTATGAAGGAAGGGCTACATCTTGCGAATTCCTTGGGTGTTACTAGACTTCAAGCTGAATCTGATTCTGGAGGGGTGATCAACTTCTATAAAGGCCAGGTGCAATGATGGGACTCGGCGGAGGCTGTTTATGCATATTGCGTGGATACAACTTTAGAAATTGGAATGGTGGAGTTCACACATTGTCCTAGAAGTTGCGAATAATGTGACCCATGAGCTAGCTAGTTTTAGCTTCCATAATAATCTCTCTTGTACTTGCGATGATGCCCCCCTAATTGTTTACTTACTTTTCTTGCTAAGGATGTAAACATTGTACCAAGTTAATAAAACTAGCCATGATGCCTTTCTTCCAAAAAAAATCACTTATCCTTCGCATTCTATACCAACAATTAGGGACGGGAACTGGGTTCCATTTAATCCCGTTTATATCCACTAATTATCTAGTAGGAGTAGTTCAAAAATTTATTTATTTTTCGAGGAAAATGAACTATGAAGCTAGAAAAAGCTAAATAAATGGGACTTGTGGCTGTCACTTATTTGCCATTTACATCCCAACAATTAATGGGTGTCTCATGTTCGTACCGGTGCACATGTTTGTTTTGAAGAGATAAGAAACTCAACACAAGCATCTTTAAGCCGGTTGCAATGGCATCGATCAGCTAAAGCCAACCTAGTTCGCACCGTCTCCGGACCCAAGCTCTCGCAAAGCATGCCTTCGCAGATAAATTTTAGCCTCTCCACACCATATCGATCCGCGGCGACGAGCAGATGCTGGATCATATCAGCCATGTTGTCGTCGGTAGCATCATCCATGGTGGGCAAGGAGTCTGTGTAGATGAAGTGGAGCATGGCTTGGAAGACGGCGGGCTGCATGTCCTCGACGTGTATACGATCCATGTCCTTCTCCTTCATTGCGCCATAGAGCTCGGCGTTGAACACCGGGGAGCCTGCCGCGAGGATGATCCTGTGAGCCGGGAAGGCCTTCCCTCCGACGACGAAGGTGACGTCTGCCAAGTCGTTGGATTCCAGCAGCTTGGCGAGCCTGCCGGAGAGGTCCGGCGGGGGCACCAGAACCAGATCCCTCGCAGCGACCGGCCGGACCTCGGACACACGGGGCTCCGCGAAAACGATCACGACGAACTCCAGCACGAGGCGGTCGCCATGGACGAACTCCTCGAGCTCGCTCCGTTTCATGAACTTGGGGTGTCCGGGGGCCCATCTGCTGTTTGACCCGCACCCGAAGACCCTTGGCTCTGTCATCCGGCACACGGAGGTGGAGACGCCGGTGGTGGGGTGGACGATCCTGAGGTCGCACGACGCACCCGTGCTGCCGAAGAAGCCGCTGAGTTCGAGGTACGCCGAGACATAGCCGGCCTCGGAGGCTGCCGCGCCGTGCCCGTCGGGGTAGAAGCGCATGCTCCAGTTGTAGCCGCCGACGTCGAACGTGCCCGAGCTGACGTAGTCCCTTGTGTGCCGGATCACGCCGAGCCCCTTGTGCCGGCTGTACCCGGCGATCTCGAACCGATGCGCGCCCTGCGACGCCGCCCCTTGTGCTCGTCGACGTCGTCTTCCTCGGCGAGGAGCTCGAGAGGCCCATGGTTTGGTCGGTGGTGCCGCTAATCTGCCTAGAGACAAGACGCCCTGTTGACCGAGCACACGTACTCTACGATATATATGAGCGGGGCACACATACGCTTTGATGACTACCATACCTTATTCCGATCCAACACGTCACATCGGACAGCATCTTGTAGGGGTGGGAGTCTGACAAGAACTTGTGCGTGTGTTGGTACTTTTATATATCTACTAGACGATGCCCAGCGTTGCTGTGGGAACCTTGTTAAAACAATGTATGATTAAGTGATATAAGACTAAAATTAATGACTTAATTCCCTGGAAAAAAAAGGCATGCATGAGGTGGTATGTTTTGCTTGATGATGTGACATTTGTTAAGATTAATTAACATAGTCATTAAGGGAAAATCCCTGCTTGTATTAACCCCAGGCGGTTTATATATTGGCAACCGTCATGCCGGTTCACATGCGGACGCCTCTCCAAATAGACGCGTCCTTCCTGTACATATATATAGGAAATCATCAATGAAAGAGACGATGGTTACATCATTTGCTTTTCTTTCTAACACGTTATCAGCACTGCTCTTCGGCGAGAGCGATTTCGACGAAAAGTACAAGAACATGCAAAAAGGTGAGAAATAGAGGAAAGCCTGGAGGCTTGATGTCTCTGTTCTCCGGAGGACGCGATCCAGCGCGTGGTAAGGCCGCCGCCCGCGCCGCGCTGCGCCCCGCAACCGTCCGCCCGGCCACCGCTCGCGCCCGCCCGAGCCGTGGCCGCCCGCACCCAGCCGTGGCCGCACCCGCCCGCGCCAGGCCGATCTGGCCGCACCAATGCTCGAGGCCGGTGAGAACGCTGTTCCAGTGCTCGGTGCACGGGTGGGTTGTTGCCCCCCTCTGCATCAGTACGAGCCCGCTGTCGTGGCTGGACCGGTCGTGGCGGCGCCTTCTTCGCCGCCTCCGGGGAACGACGTCGTCGTCCGTGACGACGACGAGCATGAGGCCGAGCCGCTGCAATCTCCGACCTCTGCGGTCGTCGAGGTCGGCGCCTGTCACGCGCTCGCCTTCGGGTTGGTGCCGACCGGGGCCTCCAGTGTGAGCGACTCCTGAAGCTCCTCGGCGGTCGATGCAGACACTCCCGCCCGTTCCCGACGCCCGCCACTCCTCCGCCTTCGCCGCGCATAGGTGCTCGCGGCCGCCTTGTGGCCATCGGCATCCCGCTGGTGGGCCTGCCGTCGAGCAGGCACTCCGGCCGCGCTGGCACATGGAGCCCAACGGCGCTCGGGCTCGCGAACGACGCCTCCAACGGCGTTGCGCCTGGCACACACCTCCGCGGTGGCTCCTCCTCTGAGGACGAGTGCAGCGGGAGAACTTCTCGCCACCGGTGATGCAGCCAGCCGACCGGCGCTGGGGGTCTCCGCCTGTACCGGTGCGGATTTGGGATAGAAAGCTGCTGGGGAATTTTCCTTTGGCCGCTCTCCCTTTGACCAGGCTGGCTTGCCTTACGTGGCTAATTTGCATGCGGATGGAACTTTAGGCAACTAGCAATACTTGCTATATTTGCTTATGGAAAAAGATAACGCCCACACGTGTGGGCGTTTGCATCTCGCCCACACGCATGAATCAACGTCCGTTTGTGTTTGCACGAATATTGGCATGTTTTGCCAGATTTTTTATGCCACGTAGGACTGGGCTCGTGTGTGGGCATTCATCCGGTCGCCCACACGTCCGTTTCACCACGCGAAGGGGCTGGTGTGTGGGCGTTTAGCAGTTCACCCACACGCCAGTTTTCACGCACGCAGAGGGGTTGGTGTGTGGGCGTTTATCAGTTCGCCCACACGTCCGTCTTGTCTCCCACACCCAAAGCTGTCAGTTGCCATGTGTTTTGCAGGGTACATGGCAACTGCCCTAGTGTGCTTGTAAGCAGATGGCAACTCTCTCTTTACCCGAACATGTTATTTTGCCATGTCTTTTTATAGTGTTACATGGCAACTGCCTAGTGTTAGTAGGTGGCAACTCCTAAAGTTTTCAAATCATGGCAACTGTAGTAGACCAGACCATACATGGCAACAGCTGCAGTTGTCCATAAAATGGCATCTGGCACTTGACCTGAGATGGCAACTGCAGTTGATCAACCATGGCAAATGTAGTTGTCAGACATGGCAACTCTAGTTCAGCAACATGGCAACTGTAGTTAAACGAACATGGAAGAGGGTCCGGACCATGGCAACTGCGGGGACGTGTGGTGACTGTCACGCGGGGCGTGGGGGACTGTGTGGTAGGAGGCCGGACGTACGGGCGTGTGGGCATTATCTATTTTGCCCACACGTAGGCGTGTGGGAGGGACCGCGAGGCAAAAGATCGGGCGTGTGGGCATTACTTGGTTTGCCCACACGTAGACGTGTGGGCTGGTTCTCTTACGAAACGTGTGGCCAGACCCCTTAACGCCCACACGTGTGGGCGTTATCGGGACCCTTGCTTATTTCCTCCTTTGATTCCGCATAGCAGCAGATTTCTTCTAACAACAGGTCTAGCAGCGATTTTATTCCTGTTTTAGACCCTGTTATTTACAGTATTTGTGCCTTCAAATACTATATTTCTGTAGAATACCTCGTATTCCAGAAAATATGTGTATGTTTATACTTGACATGTTCAATGTGTTTACCACATTCTCTAGAACATGTTTTTCGCGATTGAGATTAAATTTTCTCGCACAACAATATTGATTTGCGAATGAGAAAATATTTGTTTTCTTGCAAAACAATCTCATTGCGATTGAGATTAATTTTCTCTCGCAAAATATTAATTCACTTTGCTGAATTATCTACAAGATCATCTCATTTAATTTGAGGTCTATACAATTCAAGTTTTTCACTTGAACATCAAGTTTGCAACATCATTACTATTCATTACAGTAGTAGTGTATTTCTGTTGAGTACGATGTATTCCGGAATGTATGTATCTCCATGTTCGCTACATGTCGAGATTAATACGTCTATTTGCAATTGAGATTTTCAATTTCTTGCAAATACAGATGCAAAATTCAAAGTGATTTCTTCAAATTGATACTTGGGATCACAAGGTAGTCATATGGATCGGATCTACTGCCTACGTAGATTATCGATGACTACTGATAAAGCCTACATTTTGTCGTTTCGACATTATGATTGCTTTACAAAGTGCTCCCCCACACATTTTTCTAAGTCATGACATAAGGCATTACGAGTGAGTATCTACTGATTTTATCAGATTATACTCCTTAGTGCTGCGAGATCTACTCCATTTTGGAGATTATCTTCAAGGTGTCATACTTAGCAATTTGAGATTCACATTAATGGTTTCAAGATAACTTCTTGAAATACCCATTGATTTTGCTAAATTTATTACAACGTCAAACATGATGGTCTTTAATTTACTAAATGTAAATTAATTATCTCTGGTTTACCCATAGAGGTAACCGATGGTTATGGAATTTGAGGCATTCGCCCTCAATGGCCACCATGGCATGGACATCATGATCGCTCTTGTGTCTCATGGGATAATGTGTGTAATCCAAGTCCGCAGGATTCACCTCTGGTCAGGATCACACCGCTAACAGAAAAATGTTGTCTTATACATAATAAGGCATTATATTGATTCAGACCTCAGCATCTGATTATTCTGTATCAGCAATTCCTGGGACACAATGAACCTCAAGGGTAAAGTTTGGAAGCTCACTTCAACTTTCAACCCGACATCACCAGCGGTGACGGGACCCTATGGGCACGGAGAATATGATGGTTGAAAATGAATCAACTAACATGTTTGAAGACTTAGTCTAGTCTCCCAATCTCCTGAGTGGTCAACATAATTTATGTCCATTTACGATGTTCTAGTAAGAACATAAATACTGTTGTCATCATATATTGTATATCACAATATATTGTATCAGCACTTTGGTACAAATACATTTGTATGTATTCTATATATCTGATAGTGATTTTCATATTGAGAATCTTCATGTCTATATATAGATTTCTACGGGAGTCAATCTGATGAAAGATGATTTGTGCCTTGTGGACATATGCACCACGAACTCTATATTCGGGGAAGTGAAATGTTTCCACTCTCGTTGAGAGAAAGGAGATATTTTAAAATCGCTTGACGCGATGATGTATTTGTTGGCTCCACTCGAGTCATATTTACTACCCCTGTGGGTACTCGAGTAACGTAAGGATGCTTTACTGCTTCCCAGTTTAACTCGTACCCTACTCAACTATAGAAGTATCCGTCAAAATAGTTTCCATAGTGAAACTTATGATGACAACAAAGAGGATTAACTTCTCTTTACCATATGCAACAGATATGGCAAGCACATTTTCTATGTATCATCTGGATTGTACTACACATACTACAAACACGTAGCACATGTTGCGTCCAAGATAGTTTTCCAAAATGTCTTGTACATGACAAACTTGGCATACTCGCCTTGGTCATTGAGACATTGGGTTGAAACCGAAACTATCAGTAATGCCAATAGTTTATGATTATTATGATGCTAAATTCTAACAATATTTGGATTTTATGTGCACTACATGTGATACAGGGAAGCTAATTTTAAGGCTCGTGCACCTTAAAGTCTACGCTGAACCACTCAGACTCCTTGAATGCATCAAGTTGAGGTAAGTGGCTCTTCCCATCCATTGACTAGACTATTCAGGTGTTCCATGGTTCTAAAAGACACATCTATATGATGGTCCCAAGTCTGGTTTTTCCACACGAAACCATTGGCTCATTATCCTGACATCGATTTCAAGCAAATCGAATGGATAACGTTGCAGAATTCTCCTTGAGTGCCTTGACTATGGCCCTCGAATTGAAGTTTAGCAATTTGTCCTAATGTCTAGACTCAAAATGGTTTGGTAGAATCCTATATCCAAAGAATTAAGCTCATTGCATGATCTTTACTTTGAAATTGCAACTTACCAACTTTACGTTGGAGTCATGCAGTTTACACGCTCATGACCAAACTGCATAATATTATTCCCCTATATATTTGATATGTGGAAATCTACCAAGTATTTTCCATCTGCGGTAATTCGGTCGCATACCGATATCACCACCCGGCATACATCATTGGCCCCTCAACATATAGTTGGGATCTATGTGAGGAATAACTGTATTACCATCAATACCTTAAGCCCCTCGCATGGGGAGTTATTCAAGGCCAGTATGATGATTCAATGAGGAACATTTCCAGGCATTAGGGGGAGATTTCAAGTACCATAAAGAATGCCAGGAAATTAGTGGAATGTTCAACACATTTCTTCCTCAAATCCACGTACTCAAAGATCTGAACCATGCGTTCAGAAGATTTGCAACTCATTGCAAATAACCTGCCAGATTCATTTACTGACTATAAAGGTGTCACACAATCCTACAATCCTGCAAAAATATGTCGGAAAGAGTGGAGGTACCAACTAAAACCACTAAACTCCCCGTTCATAGCAACAGGGGGAGAAGTACGGCAATAGTACATCAAGATTCAGCTTCTTGCAAGCAAGGATATCAAGGCCTGTGAATCAGTAAATGCAAGTCAACTTCACGTTGACAGACACCTAATGGGTAGTATATACCCAGTGGATAGGAAACCTCTACCAACCCAGGTCATAGTGCACAATGACCGGGACATCGGAATACCCGACTCAATCGCATTGGGAAATCGCGAGCAATCACCATGGGTAATGATATTTCCATCAACTATATATTGATATATAGATTCTGGAGAAATATATAACCGGAAGTCTACAATTGTCGACATACATTTCTCAACTAGATTGCAAAACCTTTCATATGATTCAGGTCCAAAGACCATGGCCATGGCAAAGTGTGAACAACACTCGGACTGAACTCAAGCAAAGGGTATAATCTATGTAGAAATGATCTAGCTCAATAATGAAAAGGTATTCATAAGCAATACCTACACCAGTTTTCTTCTGGAATCAGAATTGAGAACAACGAGGTGGTGAAACAAAGAGCAAGTATTGTAGCATAAGGGTTCACGCAGATACCCAACTATTCTCCAGAGGTGGAATCTCTTTCCGATTACTTATATCATTGGCAGTACAAAATCATCTAGCTCTGCAGTTGATAGATGTAGTGATCACATATCCATGTGGATCACTAGATTCAGACATATATGATTGATTTCCGATGGAATCTCAATTCTGAATCGAAATACAAAATGCAACATACATTGTGTAAAAATCAGTAAGTCACCATACGACTTATTGTTGTCGGTACATATGGTACAACCGACATAGTGAGTTCCTTATACACAAGGATTACTCCTACAATGATGATTATCCATGTTTGTGTGTCTGTAATGACGACACATGTAATCATCTAAATGACGGAGTTTAAAATGAAGGATTTGGGTAAACCAAAATACCGCTCGTTACTACAACTTGAGCCCCTTCATTTATACATTATGGTATGCTATGTTGTCTATATCCAAAATATATTGGAGAAATTCATTGTGGACAAATCTTATCCATCCATAACTCTCATGATAGTTCATTCTCTAGACGTAGAGAAAGATCTATTAGACCAAGAGATGATGGAAATGAGATATTGGGACTCAACGTTCCATAATGTCATTGGATCCACCAAACACAATTGTTGGTACTCAAGAATATCTTTCGATATCTCCAAGGCATTAAACTCTTGTCCTGGTTTTTTAGTTTCACAGAAATGTGAACACCAATATCATTGGATACATCGATCAGATCCCCACTATGTCAGATCGTAGACAAGCTTAGTGTTCCTACTAGGTGTGGTAGCCCTCTCATGAAGAGTCTTCGAAACAGACCTCATGGCTACATCCACCAACCATTATCTCAACGATAATGTTTCTTGTGTTGCCTGGATGCAAACAGGTTACATAATAAGCAATATCACTATATTGCATATCTTGCAAGTCAAATCATGCGACTGATTTGTTCATCAGGTCTCTACCAACTTCTATGTTCCAGAAATGTGTTCATGAAATTGGTATATGACGACTTTGGAATATGCAAGAATCAGGGGGAGTATCTTCCTGAATTGTTCCTGTTAAAAGCATCATATTTTACTCTTTTTCCCTTCATGAGTTTACTTTATAGGTTCTCATAAAGGTTTTTAATGAGGTAATATCAACACAAGATCATATGTCATACTTTCTGTTTTCCCCACCGGGTTTTTTTAGGAAAGTATATATGACATATTTATTGTTCTGTTGATTCTATGAGTTTTCTCGTATTGAGTTGAAAGAGACAATAACCATTATATGTTGCATAATTTTTCTCCTTATTTTCCCACTGGGTTTGAAGGAGTTTTGGCAACATATCAATCAATATACTCCTCATATTTTTTCCACAGGGTTTTTAGAGGAGACTCTTTCAAGATGATGATGCTACCTGGACAAGCATGGATTAGGGGGAGTGTTAAGATTAATTAACATAGTCATTAAGGGAAAATCCCTGCTTGTATTAACCGCAGGCGGTTTACATATTGGCAACCGTCATGCCGTGCACATGCGAACGCCTCTCCAAATAGACGCGTCCTTCATGTACATATATATAGGAAATCATCAATGAAAGAGACGATGGTTACATCATTTGCTTTTCTTTCTAACAACATTGTTGCATGGAGAGGAAAATTAGGTAGTGGGTTGTAGCTATTTAAGAATAGAGGATATATAGAAATCGATTAGAGTTAAGCAAGTTTTTCCTTAAGTTAAATACATCACAGGTGCCTTAACTTGTTCGTTATGACCAGTTTAATGCCTAAACTAGCAAAATACATAAAAGTAGTGTTATAACGTGTCGCATGGAGTGCGAGCTGGCGGCCGGCCCACATGTCAGTGGATGTGAGCCTCGCCTGCCTGTGACAGGCGTGATTTTTTTTTTGCAGAAAACATCCTGAGGTTTAATTAAATGTGGAAAAAGCTAAGCGGCGCATAAACTAGCTAGGACAGGCTGCCTGAATAAGTTATGTAAGACTTGGTTTTCTGTTCCACCAGGTTGTATTAGTGACATTATATTGGCTGAGGCCACTTAGATAATAAAAGGCAGCAAGATTGAATCTAAAAAAAAAAGGTGTGTTAATAACAGGAAAAAAGAAACTGCGTCATTCGGTGGGTTTCGAACATGGGGCCTGCAGGTTTAGTAGCATACACGCTAGCCACCAGAACAATTAGTACTTTAAAAACATTTCTTCGCTGTAAATATATATAGATGAATTCTACCTATCACCATGCAATTTCCATTTAAGTTATTTACTGTTCAGTTGTTATGATGTATTAAAATTTCCCATATAAAATATAAAAAATATCAATATGTGATTATTGTCTATTTAAATTTTTATTATTGTGTAGTTCGAAGCGGTAAACATGAACTTTTTCCAAAATTTATGAGTATTTAAACAATTCAACGTATATTATAAATATTGTGTAAATTTTTGTATCTTTATTCAGGAATTTTAACATAATAAAAACATTTCAACGTAAACAGTTCAACGTGTATTAAAATTCATTGTGTAAAAGCAATAAATTCTATAAATCTGTTAAAACATGTTAAACGTGTTTGCAGGAATGGAAGAATAATTTTACACAATATTTTTCTAAACACGTCTACAACTTCTTAATACACGTTAGAATTTTTGAAAAATATGTTGAGTATTTTTTTTCAAATTCACTAACACTTTCTTTAAGTTTATGGGGCCTGTAATATTTTCTTACATATTCACTAACACTTTCTTTAAGTTTATGGCAGCTGTAATATTTTCTGTAAGTTGAGCGGTATAGATATATAGACGGCTAGCTCATAAATAAGACAAGCGCCTGAAGAGGTGAGTCAAATTTTTCTTTTTAATTTCTCTTTATTAATTCGGCCTGTATCTTTATTATAAAAGAGGAATTTGTCTCCACGTTGCACAGAGAAGTATTTGGCCTAGTGGCCAACACATGTGCAGGGAGTTTTCTGTTAAACTACCAAAACACGGCTCTCCCACAGCCCTCTCTCCTCTCACAGTCATTGACATGTGGGCCAACACCATGTTGGCATGCCACATGGGCAGTGCATACGCTTGGATACGGCCGTACTTAAATGCTTGGACAAGTTCTGACACCAGTTTTCATGTATTTTACAAGTTTAGACATCAAAATGACCGCGCCGGACAAGTTGAGGCACCCGTGGTGTATTTAACTCTTTTTCCTTTTCCGAAGAACCTCTTAAAGATGGTAGGGTATCCGCAAATTGCATAATAAGCCGGATAGAATTGGTTGAGTTTATAGAAATACCGGACTAAAAAACCTAGGAAGATGATTCAGTTTATAAGAAACAGCTGACCCAAAAACCTAACAAACTCAGTTAATTAGCGGAGAAGCCGGGCTAAAACTCCATGCCACAAAAACCTAGCTAAACGGTGGGCTGCCAAGAAAGGAACAAATCCTACTTGCGGAGCACTTCAATTTTCACTACCTCGCTGCCGGACAGCAGGAGAGAGATGCTAACACCGACGGGAAGTGGTCCTGGGCCTCCTGAAATCAGAGGAGGGCAATCCACCAAACCCTGCAGTAGCCGCCGCACCATGCTTGACCGCACCTGAAAGAGCCTCGCTTTGGATCCACCAATGCAGAGAATTGCACCAACCACGAGCCATTACTCCAAAGACTATGCCTCCAAGAAGGTAACGACGTGAAGGGTGTCTTCATAATCTGACCCCGGTGAGCCGAGTCGAGGTTTTCGCCTAGAGCAATGGACTCCAGCAGACGAGGAGGTGCGAATACTTCTTGACGACACCACCAATAAAGGAACAACGCCAAGAGCACCACCATCGTCGACACCGACAAAGTCAAGCAAGACTGTTGTTTGAAACTATGAACAACACAAAGTCAAATTGCAACAGGGCAGTCCACCGCGCATCGCCCTACACTGAACCCCAGGAGGAAGAGCCACCGACCACGCCTGCAATGCCGAAGGTCCTACACCCACCCCCGCTCAGGTAATCAAATCCTCTTTGTTGTTGGTACCAGAATCTCTAGAGCTAACATGGCAAAATTGAACTGCACCTTGGTAGTCTAAGCAACCCAATTTCAAATGCGGTGAAACATGATACAACAGTTATACATTCTCCTGGTTCAAACGTAATTGCATGAAAGGAGACCATCATTCAGCAACAAACCGGGGGAGGTCTTTACATAACCATTAGGTACACTAAACATTGCATTATCGCCCAGGCAAGTTAAGTCACCCTCAACAGCTGGAAAATGAATGTGGAGCCTATGTCAGCATCTAAAACGTTATCTGTTTTAAAACAATTTGATGAGTACTAATGTACTTACGTTACTATGACAAAACTCCTCACTCCAAAACGTATCGACTCTTGTACGGAGTAGTGATCAGAGTCTGACAAGAATTTGTAACTACATGCCAACAAACGAGGTTTGACCCTAGACAAAGACAACACATTTTAAAACAGAGGGGGTATATATAGTGTGGTCTACTTTTGCCCTAATATAAGTCAAATTTATTTGTAGAAGAAAATGTCAATATCCCCATGAGAATATATTTGAATATGGATCTAATGTTATATTTTTTATGTTTTAGGTGTTCAATTTATTTTCTATACATTTGGTCAGACGGAAACAAGTTTGATTTGGGACAAAACAAAAATGCACTATGCTATCAAAAGAGAGGGCACTTCAACATGCGCCACTATGGCAACACATAATATTCAGGAAAAAAGTATGATCTCCAGCTCAGGTAATCACAGCCTATTGTTAATGATCTCAGAACTCGAGTTACTTCATCACAAAAGAAGAATTCTAGAGTTATCAAGGCAAAATTAAAATGCACCCTAGTAATCTAAACCACACAATTGTTCTACCACCCAAAGGTTGGACAAACTGACACCCATATACGCTGCGGATCTATTGTAGGTGAAACTTGAAAAGACAACATAGTGATACTATCTCCTGGTTCAAATGTAGTTGCACAAAAGACGAAGCAATCATTCAACATAAAACTAGTGGTGTTCTTCGCATATCCATGAGGCCTTGACATCTACCTAGATAATGTTTACACTAACAGTGCACATGCAAGTTAACTCACCCTGAAAGAGCTGGAAACAACCATGCAGCTGCTCTTTACTTGTCAGTTGTCACCGGCACAAAATCCAGTCAGCCGTTGTTAATCGACAAGCCCTGCTGTCGATTCATAAGCACCAGCATAATCACTACCCACAGTAAGTTAACTTGCTCCACTTTATTGGATTCGGAACCTAACTTGAGCCTTCGAATATTAAGCATCCTCCCAGAAATGTAAGTTCAACTGACTCTAACTTGATCGTCCATCTAACTGTAAATTCGTGATAGAAAGCAGAAGTGGCAATCATCGTCAAGACATGGTATATTGGGTTTAGCAGAGTCGGCACTTAACCTCAGGACATGATCTCTTGCATTTGTCAATCGTGCATCCAAAGTAGCGATTTTGCTCACGAGAGATCTCTTCTCATCCTCAATTGTAAGAAGGGCTGCTGCCTCGGTAGTATTTTCTTCATCATCATCAATCAAAGCTTCTTTGAAAGATTACAATGTTGTGATAAGGATAGAACATGGTTTTTCTTTGTCCACGGGAACATCAGCTTCTGAACCATCCTGTCAAAAAGAAAAAGAAAAATATGAGTGTACATTTATGTAAGGCTATAGATTCTAATGATACAGATCAACCTTTTATCTTTAACACAAGCAACAAAACTAAAATGCTGCACAGAAGTAGTTACCAATTATTATGGAGTCTTTTTAGTGTACAAAATTTCAAAACACAAATATCAGCAGTGCCCTGTGCTTAATCTGCACAAAACCTCATGGTAAAAAATGAAAATAGAGCAATCATGATAACAAATCAGGCATGTCATGTATCGGAAACTAAGTGTTTGATAACAGCTTTAACAAGACTATGTAATCCAGTGCTCTAAGGTAACATAACATCAGACAAAATCTGGACTCCAAACCAACGGTAGGAAGAAATTTCGCCATAATCATCCCACATAAGCATGCGCTCACCTTGATATATACTAAAGAAGAAGGCCATGGCATGACATAGGGATGGGCACGATAATGCCTCTTATATGGGCCCTCAAAGAGCTGATGCAGCTCTGCAGTTTCCAGGCAAAATGATAGGAACCACTCTGGAGAATTACTACGGTTCCGAAATCCAGCAGGCTCATGACAGTCAACTAACAGGTACAAAAAGCCATCAATAATGGAAATAGTTCTTACTTTGGCATGAATTACCATTGAACACTTAATAAACTCAACAATCATGCTCAATGGAAACGATTTGTCGAGCATCCATCTCTCCACGCCATCACTATCTTTTCCCCACAACCAAACAGAGAGATCCCCGTCATAGATACCCTCACAATCCAAGTGCATGATACAAAGGTTTCTGTACTTGGTCTGGCCAAGCTCGAATGTAGCAATGAACATCCTATTTTCTTTCAAGGGCGGCGGCACATTCATTCGGTAGAACCGAGATGTCTAAGTATTGAGCACGAGCATAGCGTCTCCCTTCAGAAACATCCAGTAGATGAATCCATCAACCACCTTACCAGGGTTAGAGTTTTTGGCATCCTTGGGCACCAGGGTCCTTGTTTCCACCCAAGGGAAAATTTGTCACTCCAGGAGTCAAGGACTGTGGGCCGTCCCAATTGCTGAAATCCCAACTTTAAATGTATTCTAACGATTTCTATGTTTTTGAGGTTGACCCTTCCTTTTCATACTTTTCTAATTTTTTGCTACACATATATATTTTATTTTATTCTCAACAAAATAGTCATTATTGTTTTTCTACAAGGTATTTGTTTATTATTATTTTTATGTAACATAAAATGTTCAACGCAATTTCTTTTTCCACCAAGCTTATCAATTTTATTCGTAAGATATTTGTTTATCACACCAAAAAAGAATCCACACACTTTGATTGATTCTCACTGGTCCTCCTCTTCTCTACGTTAGATACATATCCGCATAAATAACAAACGTGCTTTTTTTTCTTGTTTCAGCGGTTTTTATCGGTGGCTGGGATCTCCCTGCCGGTGGCAATGGTTAGGGGGATATGGTTGTTCGAGTGGGTGGGAGCTCTCAGAAATGGCGACTATTTTTCATGAAGAAATGGCGAGCTAGGGGTTGGGGAAGGGCAGGTTCGCCAGGCTCGGATGAGCGACCAGTACTGTGGGTTGGCCCAGTTGCTAGTCTTTATTAGTCAGGCTCAACAACGACGAGTTTTTGTGTAGTTAACTTATTTAAGGTGTTGCCTAGCCGATGTGGTTACCTTCAGTGATTGGCTACGGCATCCAGGATGAAAATCCATGTCCTATCCGTCTTCGGTCGGACTTGGCGACGATAGCGCAAGGGGGTTTATCCCTTTGTGAGGCGTTGTTGCGGAAGAAGTTGACTTAGTCATAGATGTTTTATTCATATTTTGTAATGGTTCTGTCATAGTTGTCTATGTTCTGTACTCCTCTTATTGATGACTTTTGTCTTGTTGCCTTACATCAACTTTAATATAAAAAAGGGGATGTGTGTGTCGCAAGATACAGAGGCCGAGGGGTTTCAACTTCCTTTTCGAAGAAAAAAAACGTCCAACCTATGTTAACATGGATGTAGAAATAGTTTGTGCCAGGATGAAATCTAGATTCGCGAGAAAGAGTTGCAAGTATGAATTTGTCATTTTCCAGTTAATTATATGCACATGAAAGAGTATCATTTAAGCCCAAGCCACTTTGCCTTCAGAAAAAAAATGTTTTTCTTAGAACATGAGGATCAAACCACCGGCCTCATCGCTTGATGCACATAATCATTTAAAAAACTGATATCAAACTCAGGTCATCACAGGCTCATAGCCTCCTGTAAATGTTAGAATTCTAAAGTTGCAACGGGAAATCAAATTGCATGCACCTTAAAGTTGGAGACCCATAGACTCTCCAAAGCTATATTCTTTTTCAAAGACTGAAATTCATTGATTCCGACCTTTGTTCAAAATCACAAATGCAGCCCCCATCGTTCAGTACGAATAGACATCAAAGTGCAATAAAAAGAAAAGAAAAAACTACAAAAGTATGGAAGAAAAGGTTGTAAGGAACCAACCACTAATCCCATCCTTTGCTAGAGAAAACCAGTTCACCCAGCAATATCTTTACAATTTATAGTGTCAACTGTACATAGAGCATCTCTGTTCTGCAGAACTAAAATTGAATTGCAATTAAATTAAATAAACTCCATCTAAAAACTATCATTGTGTATTTGAATTCTGTTGAACATATAGTTTGCATGTATATCTGTATATCCTGGCCCACCTCCTAGTCTTTGGATAGTTGAGGTTGAGGCCCACATTGTACTCTATATATACGTGCACCTGCACCCGATCAATACTATCGTGACTTGCATTGCCAAAACCCTCTTCTACATGGTATCATACCTCTCGATCCTACCCTAACCCTAAGCTGCCGCCGCCGCCGCCGCGATCCTCCTCGCAGTTGCCGCCGCTGCCGCTTCCCATCGCCACCACACCACGCCGCCGCCGCGTCTCTCCCCGCCCGCCGCCGCCGCCGCCCCGTGTCGTGTCGCCCTCCTCTACCGCTTCTGCCCCCTCTCACCCTCAGCCGCCGCCACCGCCGCGATCTCTCGCAGCCGTCGTCGCAGCCCACACCACCTATCCGCTCCCCGTCGCGCCTCCTCGCCGCCGCCGCCACCATGACCTCTCCGAGCTCCGCCAGAACCAACAGCTCCAACCCGTTCGCCGGCCATGCACCCTCCGCCGAAGCCATACGCGATCTCAACATCGAAGGTCGTGTTCCCATCCGTCTCGACTCCTCCACCTCCTCGTACTACGCGTGGAAGACCTACTTCAGCCTCGTCTTCCGCGAGTACTACCTCACCGAGCACTTTGACGGCTCCATCGACAGCAAGTACATGCAGGGCGACCCGGAGTGGTCCGCCATCGAGGCTACTCTCATCCGGTGGTTCTACCAAACCGTCTCGAAGGACATCTTCCACACGGTTGTCGCCGAGGGCGACGATGCTTGCATCGTGTGGACCAAGATCAACGCGCTCTTCACCGACAACAAACTTCAGCGCCTTGTTTTCTTGCAGCAAGAGTTTTTCGGGTGCCATCAGGATGACTCCACCATCGATGACTACTGCATGCGGCTCAAGATGCTCGCCGACGAGCTTCGCGACATCGGCGCCAAAGTCTCCGATGAGACCATGCTGAGCACCCTCACCGCCGGCCTCAATGAGGACTTTGGTAACGCCGCTTCTAACCTCACCCTGATGCCGCAGCCCACCTTCCCGACCGTCGTCGCGTACCTGAAGCTCGAGGAGCGCAGGATGAAGAAGGTGAAGCAGCGGGTCCAACACACCGCCCTAACCGCTGGCACCACACGCGGCGGCCCCACCCCTCCGGCGCCGGCGCCACCCCAGCCGCGGCCTCCGCCGCCACACGGGTATTATCCGCTCCCTCCCGCGCCTCCCGCGTCCCCCGCGCCTCCCCAACAGCAGCAGCAAGGTGGGGGCCGGCGCAACCGGCGCGGTGGGGGCGGCCCCCGCCAGCAGCAGCAGCAACAGGGGTCCGGGAGGGCGCCGCGCCTCCCGCAGCCGTCCCCTCCATGGACCGCGGGCCAGAACCCTTGGACGGGCGTCGTGCATGCCTACCACATGCCCGTCCCAAGGGCCCCCGCACCAGGTCTCCTTGGCCCCCACCCTACAGGCCACCAGGCCTTCTTCGGCACGCCCACCCAGCCGGCTGGCGCCGGCTACGCTGCTCCGTTCGCCCCGGCGCAGCCCTACGGGGCCCTCCCGCCGCCGCAGGTTCCGCCGCCATGGGACCCCTCCCTCCTCGCTGCCTCGCACTCCGCCCCGTCACCGGGTAACTATGGTGGTGGAGGCGACTGGTACGTGGACTCGGGTGCCACCGCGCACATGACAGCTCATCCCGGTAACCTCACCTCCTCCACTCCCGTCAATACACCCACTCGTATCACAGTAGGCAATGGTTCCTCCTTACCTATCACTCATGTCGGTAGCACGTACTTTCCTTCCAACTCCACACCCATCACTATGTCTAATGTTCTCGTTTCACCTGAATTAGTTTCCAACCTTGTTTCCGTTCGTTGTCTTGCTCGTGAAAATCCTCTTACCATTGAATTTGACGTTGTTGGTTTTTCTGTGAAGGACGCCCGTACCCGGATGGTACTTCACCGCTGTGACAGTCCCGAAGAGCTCTATCCCGTGCACGCCGGCGCCTCCACCTCCACTCCCGTCGCTCTTGCTGCCGGCGTCGACCTATGGCATGCTCGCTTGGGCCACCCCAACCCCACTGTTTTACGTCAAATCCTTAGGAGTTTTTCTTTTTCATGTAATAAGCTTGACGATCATACTTGTGAGGCTTGTCGTCTAGGCAAGCACGTTCGTCTTCCCTTTAGCGCGTCAACAACTATTTCTTCCTTTCCGTTTCAGTTACTTCATAGTGATGTTTGGACATCTCCCGTTGCAAGTAATACGGGCTATCTATACTATTTGGTGATTTTAGATGATTACTCTCATTATGTGTGAACTTTTCCTCTTCGTCGCAAGTCCGATGCTCTAGCCACACTCACATCCTTTTATTCCTATGTCACCACACAGTTCCGTCGCCCCATTCTTGCACTCCAAACCGATAACGGCAAAGAGTTTGATAATGCTACTGTTCGCGCTCTCCTTGCCTCTCACGGCACCGTCTTCCGCCTAACCTGCCCCTACACCTCCCAGCAGAACGGCCGCGCTGAGCGCATCCTCCGCACTCTTAATGGTTGCGTCCGTACGTTACTCTTTCACCCTAACGTACCTCCCAGGTTCTGGCATGATGCTCTCGCCACCGCCACCCTCCTCGTTAAGATCCGTCCGTGTCGTCCTCGTTGGAACTACACTCCTCACCACCTTCTCTTCGGTGCGCCTCCGTCTTATGAAGGCCTTCGCATCTTCGGGTGTCTTTGCTATCCTAGCACCGCGTCCACCACCCCTCACAAACTCGCCCCACAATCACTTCCGTGCATCTTCCTCGGCTACCCTTCCAACACCAAAGGTTACCGGTGCTATGATCCTGTCACTCACCGCGTGTACACTTCGAGGCACGTGTATTTTGTCGAGACGGTGTTCCCTTTCTTTCAGGTACCTCCGTCGGCGGCACCCTTGCCGTCACCCGACGCGCCCCCCCGTTGGCGCGACTCCGGCTCCCGGGCGCAGCTCCCTGCCGCCGCACCCGCCACGCGACTCCTACCGTCGCCCGCTGCTTCCGGGCCTACGACTCCCTCCCTCGAGGTCGAGTCCGACCAGGCGTCCCACGCAGCCGCCCCCACTAGTGCCGCCACTTCTCCCGCTGGCTCGGCTGCCAGCAACCCCACGATGGGCTCGACCTCATCATCGCCCGTCACCACGCCCGTTCCGACAGCGGCTCCGCCTCCTGGCGTGACGACCCGCGCTCGCGCTGGCGTGCATCGGCCGAGCATGCGCTATCCCTCGGATGAGTATGCGTGCACGGCCTCGACATCGACACCATCACCCATCCCCTCCTCTGCCCGCGAGGCCCTTCGGGGCCCTCATTGGCTCGCGGCGATGCAGGAGGAGTTCGATGCTTTACAGCGCAACCGCACGTGGCATCTTATTCCGCGACCCCCTCATGCCAACGTCATCACCGGCAAATGGGTGTTCCGCCACAAGACTCGCCCCGATGGTTCTCTCGAGCGCTATAAAGCTCGGTGGGTCGTTCGTGGTTTCCGGCAACGTGCCGGCGTGGACTTCACCGACACGTTTGCCCCGGTGGTCAAACCGGGCACGATCCGCACGGTGCTTCAGCTGGCGGTCCACTACTAGGAAAAACCTTATAGGCAGGACACTATTAGTAGCGCTGGAAAATAACAATCGCTGCTGGTAATAAACAGTAGCGCTGTCTTGTGGAAGCGCTACAAGTAAATGCTTAGCAGTAGCGCTGGAAACATAAAGAGCGCTACTGCTAAGCGGGACCCGACGAGCCCACCGCCACTATTTGTAGTAGCAGCGCTCCCCGCAAAAAAGCGCTACTGATAAAATCTTATCGGTAGCGCGCTTTTACTAAAAGCGCTACAGCTAATGTACCCTATACTCTTCCCCTCGCCCGCATTGCTCACTCTCCCCTGCACACACACTCTCTCTCTCTCGCTCGCCACGCCGTCGCCCCCGTTGCCGCGCCGCCGTCTCCTCCATTGTGGTAGGCCTCCTCCTCGCCCCCACCCTCGTCTCGCCCTCCTCCCCCGGCCCTCACCCTCCTCCCCCGGCCCTCACCCTCCTTCCTTCGGACACCGCCTCCTCCTCCGGCCACCGCCCCTTCTCCTCCTCCGGCCACTTCCCTCCCTCCCTCCTCCCTCCATCCATCCCTCCCTCCCTCCCTCCCACCCTCTTCCTCTGACCCTCTCCCTCCATCCCTCCCTCCCTCCCCTATTGCATTGAATTTAGTTTTAGTAACTAGCTAGGGTTAGAACTAGGATGGATGGATAGATGTTAGTGTTAGAACTAGGATAGTTTTAGTATTTTTTTGAAATGAAAATGTGAAATAGGATTTTTTTGAAATGAAAATGTGAAATAGGATTTTTTTTTCAAATGAAAACTGGCCCTATATAATTGTGCCCAAGTGCCCAAATGATCCGAGTGGCCTATGTTTCGCCGGAATGTTGATTCATTTCCATTCCGGTGAATTTCAGGCGCTCGATATGTCCACTTTTTAGCAAAGGTCATGTCGAAATTTTGGCATGACTTGTGCTAGAAAGTAGGCATATCGAGTGCCGGGATTTGCTGGGAAACGGCATTCCGGAAAACCGAGTCAAAAATGAGTCTAAAATGAGTTTAAAAAATTAAGCATTTCTGAAATAGCAAAACATTAAACGATAAGAAAATGTTCTCATAGGAATTTGTCTCGACGTCGACGATGCCTGGCCCGCACCCTCGTCGGCGTCGACATCCTTGAGAGGCGCGATGTCCGGGACTGGGCTCCGCCGGGCTGGCACTGGGAGGTGCTACCTTCCCGGGCTCGGAGCTTGGTGAGGAATCCTGGTCTTGTCGTCGACCCGGAGCTTCTTTGGTGGCGGTCGCGTGGGCTACTTTCGGTGCAGAGGCAGTGGGCCCCCGCGGAGGTGGTACGTCGCCGTGTCAGGGAGGAGGACGAGCACGTCCGTCGCTACATGGCGGCGTTGGACGCCAGGTTCTCCAATACCTGGCAGGTTCTTCAGGGATCTCACCCGAGTTATGATCCGGTGATAGTTCCTTATCTTTGGGTGTCCACCGTCAGCGACTTAGAGACCGCTAGTGAACCGAGTTCACCGTCCTCCACTTTGGATTCTAGGATATTCGATCTGTATTAGTGATCTTATATGATAATATTCGAGATGTATTAGTTAATATTTGATGATGCATTATTAACTGGATTAGTGATATTATATTCGAGTTCATTATAAATGTATTAGTGATATTATATTCGAGTTCATTATAATTGTATTAGTGATATTATATTGTTATAATGCGTGTGTGACTTTCGGTCTGTCGTTGCTCCTTGTATGACTTTCATGTGTGTTCTTGATGGAGGAATCCCGACTATTGTAGTGGGGGGCGTTTCTTCCTCTTCTCTTCTTGCGATATATACCTTGGTATAATGCGCAAGGAGAGAAGAGGGAGTATGCCCATCACCGACGGTCGAACTATTAGTGTGAGAGAGTGTCCACCAATATATACACCACCATATCAGTGTGAGAGAGTGCGGACCAACACACCATGAGACATGAGAGTTATTTAAGGAAAGCCTCGACGGATCGAAAGTCAACCGATATTGAATTAGGTCTATTTGGACATGTGTGTATGTTATTGCTTAATATGTCTTACATTAGCAATGGTCATGCCGTACTTTTTGAATCATGAACACAGGAAATGTCGTCGTCTGATGACGACGATAGGATCCAAGTGTGTGAACTCTGCGGCGAAGATAAGGGTCATTGCGACCGTCATGGGCTGCGAGACGGCAGGTTCTTCACCATGAAGCTTTATGAGGACTTCGATATTTCTACGGTACGCAACGATGACAACTGTTTTTTCGTAATTAAGCATGACTTCTGTTTCTTTGCTTTAACGTGTAATTTTTGTTTTATACAATTCGACTAGTTCATCCCCTGTCATGCAAGGCGGTATTTCTTGGAGAGGCTCGGTTTCGAAGAGCACGAGAGTTTCGAGACGAGGACAGCCAACCTGAGGACTAAACATGGTCACACATTTCTGGTCAAAGTAATGAATGCAGAGAATAACACAGAATTAGGATGCTCAAATTGGGAAGCTCTTTGCAAGGCATATGGATGTAAGGAGGATATGGAAATAACCTTCGATCTTCGTCCTGAAGATCATATTGAAGGTAACATCGACATATTGAAGGTAACACCTTTTACTTTTTGTTTGGATCGACCAAGCACTATACTTTTTTGACAAAAAGTTGTTTGCGAAAAAATTTCTTTGTCAAAACTTTGTTTGTTACAAACAAGTTCAAATACCCCGTTTACTTGGGGGCTTCCTTTATGAAACCTTTTCTCTCTGCATGTGATTATTATTGTACAGCTTCTTTCCTTGCTCGTGTATTATGCTAAAATATGCATCATGTTGACTTAAGTGTTCCGCAAAGCTGGGTTGCCTGGCTCCTGTGCTTACCCCTACGTTCCCG
Source organism: Elymus sibiricus (assembly GCA_039707655.1). Taxonomy (NCBI): domain Eukaryota; kingdom Viridiplantae; phylum Streptophyta; class Magnoliopsida; order Poales; family Poaceae; genus Elymus; species Elymus sibiricus. Next base: position 37,891,809 of record CM077665.1, on the reverse strand, counting down.
ATTGTTCGGCTAGGGAGTAAAGGGAGCACCTCTGCGATTGTTACGATCGGGTCATCCGAACTCGTACCTCAGACGGATGAAGCCGAAAGCTAGCGCTCTTATTGTTTTCAACTATGGTCGGCACACGACGGAACTCACGCGTACACAAATCTATTGCACAAGTCTCATAGTAATCATGAGCGACCAAAAAAAGGTACCGTTGGGGGCACTATTTTCTTTGAAGATGCTTCTTACGTTACATAAGTAATATAGCATAAGTTCCCTGGGCGCGCTTTGTCTGTTACAGCCTCATGTCCTGATTGCCTGGTTATCTGAAACACCGCCGATATTCTCGGTAGGCGGAGTAGATAACACTTTTCGGCCCTTGGCCGAAGAGGGAGAAGCCGACGGTCGGTTAAGATGCGTTCAAAGTTCGGGCGAACACAGATATTATATAAGTACTTCGGTACATACAATCATTATACATAAAATTCTTTTACACAAGTCATTTGGGGGCTCTTAAATTAATATGAGCCGTTTTATAATTGATGTTTTCTTCTTAGTCGTTGCAAAGTCTTTTTCTACCACTCCTTTCTCGACTCAAGTGTATGATCAATAGCCGGGTAGCCTGGTTTCTCTCTAAAGCCGCTCGCGTTTAGTTCGCTAAACTGGCCTGAGAAACACTCCACCTTCGGGATAAGGAGGTTGAAGCCGAAGGCTGACCCACTTGAAGTCTAGAGATCGGATGTGTCATGTCAAAGCACGACGGAAGCACAATTTTAAGACCAATTTCGTATTGGCACCAAAAAACTTGATTCAATCTAGACGTAAAGTTTTTTACGCAAGTTTTTTGGTCTCTTGAGCTTATAACATCTTTCACCTATTTTATGTTTTCCTTTCAGGAAGCGGGACACTCTCTTGGTTGAGGTGTTCGGCGTGATGGTCTTGCTAGGAAACTCTTTTCTAAACTATAGTTCGGCATCTTTCCTGCTGAACTCCACCTCGGTGTTGTCAAAACATACATGACGGTTGAACTAGTTCCCGAGGAGGTACGATCCTAGGGTCGGCCATGTTGCCCAACCCAAGTCTCGGGGGCTACTGCATTGACAATTCAATGCAGAAAATTTAAGTGTAATACAGTTTCCGAGGAGATTATGATCCTCAGGTTGGTCGGCCGCACCCAACCTGAGTCTCGAGGTCTGTGTACACCGCTTTTGTGTTCCTAAGTATGCTGCCGAGCTAGAAGTTGATCCTCAGGCCGATTTCGCGAATCGACCTGAGTCTCAGGGGCTACTGGGATCAGCGGTCTTATGTCATCCTTCAGGCGCATCTCGGGTTATAGACCGACACACACCTTGAGGGCTACTGGCTATATATCTCGGCAGAGAATAAATTGCACCAACCGAAAATATCCACAAAAAATCAGCCCATGGTCGGGGTGGTGCACCACCTCGAAAGCAGTCCGTCATAAAGCTCGGGCGCAAGTGGCTGGCTCCATAGAGAGCATTTCCGACATTAAGCTCGGACGAATTCCTTTAATTTTTTAAGGTCCAAGGTAGTTTATGATACCTCGGACGCTGATCATCATTGGAGCTTGGATGCAGTCCGGCGTTGGAGCTCGGAAGCAGTCCGGCATAAAGCTCAAGATCGGAGACGCCTTAGAAGCAGTCCGGCATAAAGCTCGGATGTGAATGGCTGGCTCCATAAAAGACTATTCCGGCATTTAAGCTCGGATGAAGTCCTTTAACTTTTTCAAGACCGAGGTAATCTATGACACCTCGGATACAGTTCGGCGTTGGAGCTCGAACACAGTCCGGCGTTGGAGCTCGAACACAGTCCGGCGTTGGAGCTCGGACACAGTCCGGCGTTGGGGCTCGGCTGCAAAAAGATACCTCGGATACAGTCCGGCATTGGAGCTCGGACATAGTCCGGCGTTGGAGTTCGGCTGTAAAAAGACAACTTAGATGCAGTTCGGCGTTGGAGCTCGGACGCAAGAGGACACCGCCGCACGGGAAACCCTTCAAACCCGAGGTGTGGCGTAAAAAATAATAAGGCATTGATAAAGGCCGATAACTTAAAGGGGCTCCTCGGATGCCCGACGTGTGAACTCTTCGGATTCAGCTCGGCGATCCTCAAGATCGGACATGGGAAGATTTGTTGAACCAGTTTTCAAGACCGACGACCGAAGACAAAGAACTGTTTGGAAGAACCGAGGAGCGTCCCCAACTTGAAGACCGGTTCAGGGGGCTACTGACGGTGTCCTGGACTAGGGGGTACTCACCACGTCGTCTCCCGACCAGTGGGTCGGGCCGAGGACCCCCGTGAGGATTCACTAATGGACCACTTCGGGCAGCCCATGCCGAATACAAGGAGGATTCCACAAGACTTGGCGCACAAGACAAGGACTCCTCTAAACCCTAGGCCTACGGTGCATATATAAACCGAGGCCAGGCTAGTCAATAGATGAATATATTACATCTCATAATCTCGTGGTAGATGCATGTACTCTGTACCATCCCTCATATCAATATAATCAAAAGCAGGACGTAGGGTATTATCTCTTCAAGAGAGCCCGAACCTGGGTAAAATCCTGTGTCCATGTTACCATCGCTCCAAGACGCCTAGCTTAGGACCCCTACTACGAGATATGCCGGATTTGACACCGACAGCTTGTTCATCAGTTGGATGTCTCCAACGCTTTTCTGCACGGTCCTCTTACCGAGCAGGTGTTCAGTCAGCAGCCTACTGGTTTCGTCGACGCCGATCATCCCGATCACGTGTGTCTGCTTTCTCGCTCCCTTTATGGGTTGAAGCAGGCGCCCCGGGCGTGGTACCAGCGGATTGCCGCCTTTCTGCAGTCACTTGGATTCCGGTCCACCCGCTCTGATACTTCCCTCCGCTACTATACGTTGATGACATCATCCTGACGGCATCCGCTCCTGAGCTCCTCCAGCGGATCACCGCTCGTCTTCGCGATGAGTTTGCCCTCAAGGATTTGGGGCCTCTGAGTTACTTCCTCGGCATTGAGGTAGTACGGCGGCCTGACGGTTTCTTCTTGCATCAGCAGCGATATACTCACGAGCTTCTTGAGCACGCCGGCATGCTTAACTGCAAGCCCGCGCCCACACCCGTCGACACGAAGGCCAAGGTCTCTGCCATGGAGGGTTCTCCAGCGTCCGATGTTGCATTCTACCGCTCTATTGTTGGTGCCTTGCAGTACTTGACCTTGACGCGACCGGACTTGCATTACGTTGTACAACAGGTGTGCCTTCACATGCACTCTCCGCGCGACTCTCATTGGACTTTGGTGAAGCGTATCCTTCGTTACATATGCGGCACCATATCCTTGGGACTCACCCTGACGGCCTACGCCTCCACCGACTTTGTTGCCTACTCAGATGCGGACTGGGCAAGATGCCCTGACACACGGCGTTCTACGTCCGGCTACTGTGTCTACCTTGGGTCCTCGCTGATCTCTTGGTCGTCCAAGCGACAGCCCACGGTCTCCCGCTCGAGCGCCGAGGCTGAGTATCGGGCCGTGGCTAATGCCGTTGCCGAGTGCTCCTGGCTTCGACAGCTGCTTCAGGAGCTGCTTTGTGATGTTCACAAGGCCACGCTTGTCTACTGTGACAACGTCAGTGCTGTTTACCTCTCCGCCAATCCGGTGCATCATCGTCATACGAAGCATATTGAGCTCGACATTCACTTCGTTCGCGAGCAGGTGGCTCTTGGACGCATTCGAGTTCTACATGTTCCGACGACGCAACAGTTTGCCGATGTGATGACCAAGGGATTGCCTACTCCCACCTTTGAGGAGTTCAGGTCCAGTCTCTGCGTCTCCGGCGAAGCTTCGACTAGGGGGGGGGGGGGGGGGTGAACATATAGTTTGCATGTATATCTGTATATCCTGGCCCACCTCCTAGTCTTTGTATAGTTGAGGTAGAGGCCCATATTGTACTCTATATATACGTGCACCTGCACCCGATCAATACTATCGTGAGTTGCATTGCCAAAACCCTCTTCTACAAATTCAGATTCAAAAGGCTGAATCTGCATTAGTTACCACTCCCTAAAACCACGACACTTATTTTGGATTGGAGTGAGTGGTTTTAGTTTAAATTTGAACTAAAATCACGGCACTTATTTTGGATGGGAGAGAGTATTATTTTGCCACATTTTCTCCTGCTGAACCAGAAAAACCCAAGTCCTCTCCTTTGAACGGTCATGCACTCCCGTCACCCTTTCACCGTCATTGTAATGCTACGTGTGCAGGCCTACCACAATTGAGCAAGCATCCCCTGTGTTGGCGCATCTCTAGGTTTACAAGGCAACTTCAGTAACTATCTATTGTTCATTCGAATATCGACGGTCCCCGCAATCCAAAAAAAAATATCTAATATTAACGGAGTTGAGTAGTTCGTGAATCTAGAATTTCTCCGGAGAATGCTAGTAGGTGGTGAAGAAGTTGATGTCAAGAGACTAATTAAGTAAGGTTCTAGAACAGGAACAGATAAATTCAAGAATGAAGTAATTTTAATTGCCGAATCGCATCATATAGGAACTTGGTTTTCAACTTACCGGATGACAAAGTATGTTGTTAATTTGGTAAGTTGTGACGTAGCGAGGAACAGAAAAACATTCAGTCTGCACGCGAACACGGTAAGAAACATCTAGCTTGTCCTTTGGTCGTACATTTGCGTTAGGTCTGACCATGCAACAACTAGAATTACTACCGGGATCCAACCACGCCGGAGCTGGTTAATTTGATCTGCTTAATGTTTTAGCAGTCACTAGTATGTCTAGTCAGCAGTGACGGTGGCATCCCAACTCCGACGTGGACAGCTGAAATGTAAACTCCAAATCTCCACCAATACACTCTCAGCTCCCAAACCAACCTGCTAGAATTCCAAAGAACTTGCATTATTCAGTCATCTGCTTCTTCCACGGACGAAAATGCCTGGATGCTGCCTGTGCTTCATCTTCGTCAAAGCTTTTCTTTTTTTGCTTGTAGACCAAGGCTCATTGGGTGCAAGTATATATAGTTATATACACTTACTTAGTTACTCCCACTTTGCAGACTAGTTTTGTACCAAGATTAATTTTTGTGGCCTGGTTCATCGATGGATTGGCTGGCTCTTGCCTGTCGCGCCGCGGTGCTGATCCTTCTGTTCCTGCCGTTCGGTGTATCCGACGACCGGCTTCTCCCCGGTAAGCCGCTCTCTCCTGGCGAAACCATCGTCTCCGATGGCGGTGCTTTCGCCTTGGGCTTCTTCTCCCCAAACAACTCCACGAGTACTCCGGCCAAGTTGTACCTTGGCATATGGTACAACGACATCCCAGAGCTCACCATGGTGTGGGTCGCCAACCGAGAAACCCCGGCCATCAACATCACTTCCTCTTCACCGATGCTCTCACTCACCAACACCTCCAAGCTCATTCTCTCTAACGGCGATGGCAGTCGCCGTGTCATTTGGACGACGACCAACGCGGCCACTACCATAGGCTCGTCTACCCCTGTGGCGGTGCTTTTGAACACCGGCAACCTTGTTATCCGGTCGTCAAACGGCACCATGTTGTGGCAGAGCTTCGACCACCACACCGACACGTACCTCCCGGGTATGAAGCTCCGGGTCAAGTACAACACCCGTGATGGCCGTGAGCGCCTTGTATCCTGGAAAGGCCCTGGCGATCCCTCGCCGGGCCGCTTCTCTTATGGGATCGATCCCACCACGTGCCTCCAGATGTTCCTCTGGGATGGGGCGCGCCCAGTGTTCCGCACCCCACCATGGTCAGGGTACCTTGTGATGAGCGAGGACCGATACCGGCAGGCGAACACCAGCACAGGGGTCATCATCTACCATGCCGTCGTTGACAACGACAAGGAGATTTACCTCACATATAGCCTCTCCGATGGCGCCCCACACACTAGGTACGTGTTGACCTACTCCGGGGAGTTCCAAGTCCAGAGCTGGAACAACAGGTTGTCGGCATGGGAAATCCTTGGTAATTCATCCTCCCTCAAATGTGGCCTCTACGGCTATTGCGGCCCATATGGCTACTGCGATATGACGGTAGCACACATCCTCACTTGCAAGTGCCTCGACGGCTTTGAGACGGATAGCATGGAGGAGTGGACCACTGGCAGGTTCTCTAAGGGGTGCCGGCGAAAGGAGCCACTAGAACGGTGCGGCGGCGATTTCTTGGCCTTGCCGGGGATGAAGCCACCTGACAAGTTCACGCTCATCGGTGGGGACAAGAGTACATTCCAGGAGTGCGCAGCAGAGTGCAACCGCAACTGCTCTTGTGTGGCGTATGCATATGCTAACCTGAGCAGTGGCAGGTCCGGAGGAAACGTGACAAGGTGCTTGGTTTGGACCGGGGAGTTGATTGACACGGGGAAGTATGGCCCAGTAACCGGTAGCGAGACGCTCTATCTCCGAATTGCTGGCCTAGATGTGGCAAATGGTACCGATTCTCTCCCCATACTAAGTTTCAAAAGAAGATCTCTCCCTTTGTTAGTTTGTTTGTGAAGAACTTATGTTGTTTGTCATGTTTATGCTATGTATGTATTGCAACAGGTAAAAGGACTAAGAGCAATACAGTGGGGATTGGACTGCCAGTTTTAGCAAGTTTTCTGGTGCTCCTATGCATAGCCTTGGCATGGTTAAAACTTAAAGGTGCGTTTAGCACCCCCCCCCCCCCCCCCCCCCAAAAAAAAACCTCCTCTCTCTCAAAAATGAGATATTCCATCGAGCTTGCAGTTCATAATTAACTACTGTAGTGTACCCTTGGACTCGTATAAACATTATTTCCTCTATTTTACTCGTCCAAAGGATTTCAAGATTATTTTTTCCTTTGGACACGTAAAATAGAGCAAATAACCCTTCTACGAGTTTAGCTTACTTTAACTAAACCATGTTATCACAATGGACAATCTACTACCCAATAATACTGGGTCCACATGCTAGAGAAACCATACTTGATATCGCCTGGCTTCATAAAACTAGAGCGATGACGTGTTACCGTGCTATGAATTTGAGGTCTCGAGGATATAGGTGAGCCTGATTGAGTGGATAGTGCGCTATGGGGTGAGAGGGGATTCTAGGGGGAAACGTGCCATTTTCCAACACGTGACTTTTATCTTATATGATAATTCCTCGTCACATTGTCAGGTTTGTCATTTTCCACAGCGACAGAAGTGCCTCGTGAGTTACGTTGTTTCAAACCTGACAATGTGACGAGGAATTATCATATAAGATAAAGTCTCATGAGGCACTTCTGTCGTTTGTTTGGTTTTATAAGTTCATAAGGGGGACGGGAAGGTGCCCGACCCTCCCGCGTCGCCCCTGCGCGGCGACCGGGAGGAAACCCTACTCCCACCGCCGCCGCTCCCCTCCCCTCCCTCCTCCTCCCTCGCCACAGCCAGAGGGCGCGCCGGGCGAAGCCCGGTCGGCGCCGGCAGCGGCGGGGCATCTCGCGGCGTCTTGCTCGACGGGGCGGGCACGGGTCGTTCCCCCCGGGCCAGGGAGGGATGCGAGCGCCGGACATCTCGGCGTCGACGGGCGGACACGGTTGTGCACCTCCGTGCCGCCGGCGTGCCAGGCGGCGTGGTGGCTGGCTGCACCTTCGGCGGCGGCCACCTCTTCGGGTGGTGCGCGCGGGCTGGCGCCGGTCAGATCTGGCCGGATCTGGCTCCGGCGCCTCTTCCGACGGCGCGGGCTGGGCTCAGCAGGGCCGCGAGCGTGCAGGGGGTGGCGGCGCAGTGGTGGTGGCGGTGGTTCGTGCTGGTGGTGGCGCTGGTGGCGGGGTGGGCTTCGGCCGGCTTTGCGTGCGGCGACCTTTGGCAACGAGGGTGGTGGCGTTCCTACTGCAGGACGGCTCGGGGCTGCTCCTCAGGGTCCCAGTGGATGTGGGCTGCAACGGTGTGGTGGTGGCTCATGCCGGTGGTCGGGGTCGTCTCACGGCGGCGGCCGGTCGGTGAGCGCCCTTGTCGACCTTCGATTCCTCTCCTCGTCGTTCGTACGCTGCCATCTTCAAAGGGTTGGCCCTCTCCGAGTCGCGGTCCATCGCTCGTCTTGCGCCCGGTGGCAGGACCGAGCTCGTCCCGCGCCCGGCGGCAGGACCGAGCTCGTCTCGCGCCCGGCAGCAGGACCGGACTCGTCTCGCGCCCGGCTGTAGGACCGAGCTCGTCTCGCGCCCGGCGGCAGGACGGGCGATTGGAGGCCAGTTTTGGCCGGCCTATTGGGTTTCGGCGCTGGGGGCAGCTCAGGGGTGCTAAAGGCGGGGTCTTTCCACTCGTCTCTTTGGTTGGGGTAGCGGTGGGTGGTGGGTGAGGTGGCGTCGAGGTCTTGGATGCCGGGGCGGCGGCCTTGGTGGTGGTATCGCGGTGCTCTTGGGCATAGCCCGTGATTTGGTGCTGCCCGGTGACCATGGTCGCCGGGGTGTGGCGTTTGGTGGTAGTGTGTATTGGCCGGGGTGAAAACCTGCTCTATCTACTGACGGACCGACGACGGCGAAGCTCATTCCCTTCTTGAAGGCGTCGTCACGGCCATCATTGCCCATCGTGTTGCTCCAGGGGAAACTCTGACCCTCGGGTCGGGCGGTGGCGGCGCTCCGGTGTCGTACCCTTCTTGAAGGCACCGCCTTGTAGCACACGGTTCGTCGTATGCGGCTTCATCTCTTCGCGGTGGCATGTCCACGGTCGAGGACCCGACTGCTCTTGTAGTGCTTGGGGTGGTGTTGTTGCGCTCAGCGCCTTTGTATCATGCCTTGGGTGCGTGCGTGTGTTGCGGTGGTGTGCGTTGTACTGGGTTGTTGTTGGTCGTTGCTTTATATATAAAGCGGGGCGAAAGTCTTTTTCGGTAAGTTCATAAGGGGTGTATTAGGTGAACACCAACGGTTTCAAGGGTGAAAAATAGCTAGCATTTCATTATTATTTATATTTCATGATATACTCATCAAAGAATTGATTATTACAGTATTGTGGAAGCAGGTAAGATTGAAAAGTGGAGAAAACACAAAAAAATATCATTGGATGGCATGACTGCCTCTTATGAACCTGATGAAGGGAACCCTCACCATGATCGCGAATTTCCATTTGTAAGATTTGAGGAAATTGCCATAGCAACTCACAACTTCTCTGAAACATGTAAGATTGGACATGGAGGCTTTGGCAAAGTTTACAAGGTAACACTTTCAATGATTTTCTATATCATTCATTGTAATATCGACATAATTGAGTGGTTCATGAATCTAGGTTTTACCTTCAAATTCTCTAGGGAATGTTAGGTGGTCAAGAAGTTGCTATCAAAAGGCTTAGTAAGGATTCTCAACAAGGAGCAAAGGAATTCAGGAATGAAGTAATTCTAATTGCCAAATTGCAACATAGGAATTTGGTTCAACTCCTCGGGTGTTGTGCGGACAGAGATGAAAAATTGTTGATTTATGAATATATGCCTAAAAAGAGCTTGGATGCTACCCTTTTTGGTACATATTCTAGGAACACACCATCATATCCTATAACAATTCAAAATCATGTTTTGCTTACATTCCTTCTATTTACAGATGACTCAAGAAAATTGTTACTAGATTGGTCGACACGGTTTAATATAATCAAGGGGATTGCACGGGGACTTCTTTATCTCCACCGGGATTCAAGATTGACAATAATTCACAGAGACCTGAAAGCTGGAAATGTTTTGCTAGATGCAGAGATGAAACCAAAGATAGCTGATTTTGGTATGGCGAGGATCTTTGGTGATAACCAACAAAATGCAAATACTCAACGCGTTGTCGGTACCTAGTGAGTATCCATTAAAAAAATCATATTAACTTCTCAAAAAAAAAACTCTCAATTTAGTAACTCTTGCAACTGAAATGATCAAGCAGTGGCTACATGGCTCCTGAGTATGCAATGGAAGGCCTCTTCTCTACCAAGTCTGATGTATATAGCTTCGGTGTGTTGCTATTAGAGGTTGTAACTGGTATTAGAAGAAACTCCAATAGTGAAACCATGGGTTTTCCTAGCCTCATAATCTATGTGAGTACACAAAAGACTTCTCACAAGTTCCATTTTGAAAAGTGGATCTAGTTTTTGAAAACATTTTTTATTTTGACTAACTATATAAAAGAAAAAATAATATGATCATCTTGGTTGTTTCAGTCATGGAATATGTGGAAAGAAGGGCGGGCACAGGAGTTGCCGGACTCATCTATCATGGATGCTTGTTCACTAGATGAAGTTGTGCTTTGCATCCATCTAGCACTCTTGTGTGTCGAGGAGAACCCAGATGACAGGCCACTCATGTCATATGTTGTGTTCGTCCTAGAGAATGGAAGCACCACACTTCCGGACCCCAATCGTCCGGCCTACTTCGCGCGACGAAGAATTGGAATGGAGCAAATCAGAGAAGATATTCAGATTTCCGCAAACAGTTTTACTCTTACCGAAATAGAGGGACGTTGAAATAACAATTCTTTTGTTTCCATAGATGTATCGAGCATTGCCGAAAGAATGTATGCCTCAACAAAATGGCCATGCATTGTGTGTTGTTCAGAAGTCATTATCTTTGAATGGGTTTTTTATTCCGTTTTGGGCCTGATAGCACTCTCAGTAAAAATAGTAATTAAGATACTTGAAACAACAAAATTCATTACTTACTGGACACCAGTGATTAGGTGGCGTTGTTCTTCTCTGTCACTCTTACGATGGGTTTTGTGCTTAGTTGCTAAAGAAATGGCAGGACAGTCAGACAAAATCACAGACACATGAAAACAAAAGGACAACCTGTATTTATTGCAAGTATGAGAGATCAGACTGCAGGCGTCAAGAAGATGTCGTGTCATGACATGGCAACAGGCAAGGAGATGCAGGTGGAACACGCACCAATGAACGGCGCAACACGAGCTACACAGGAGCCCACCGCGACCAAAAGAAAGGCTAGAACAGAATCTAAGATAATGGTTAGTGATGAATCATATTGACCAACACAGCTGAACCAATGATCAGTATGAAGAATTGACCTTTATTGATATGCTACTAGCAATCTAGGTTGCCAGTCAGGATATACATCCGATGCCACTCCTCAATGGGGGAGAAGACCAGATAACAACACAACACACACCGACCGATGGATGTTGGCCTTCCTCTGGACTGTGTTGCCTTCCTATCATGGTATACACACACACAGTCCCTCTAAGCAAGGCCGGTATAATGGAAGGCTCAGTTGCTGAGCCTATCCCATGTATAGATGTACCAGGAGGATGTACCAGCTACAACCATCCTGCCAATGTACAAGATCTACTGCCTACAGTATACTCTCTGCATTCCAGTCAGCCGAAAGTCCGGAACAGAGCATGCGCCGGGGGGAATGGAATCTGCGGTTACCCAATGGAAGACTCCCGCTGAAGGTGGGCCTACTGATCCAGGCTCCGGTTCCTTCATCAATGCGAATGTGCATTGTGTGCAGTCATTGCTATTTCGCCACGTAAGAGGCGGACTAAGTCTAAGTGGCCCATGTTTCAGTCATGGTAGCGTCAACGTCAGATGCGAGCCAGTAATCAGCATCAATCTGCAAAAAAAAAATGGAAGAACGGTGAGTATCGAGCAGCCTTGATTAGTTGGGTCTGTGATGCTGTTTTAATAGCATTCCTTACATCAGTATCTGACGGTACGATTCTCAGAATGCCAGACATCAGTTCATGTGTACTGGATGGTTCCGATGTATGCTTGCCCACAGTGTCGCCCTCTGCCTTTTCGGGAGCTTGACTTGGATGATCATCCACCGGTCGTGGAGCATCAGAACTTCCAGCTGTGGATGCATGATCCAAATTGTCTTGTGCCACCTGCTCTGGGTCGGATACCTCCTGATGGTCACTGGCAGAAAATAGCAGCTTCGTTAGTACTATTGAGTGTGAGTTCTACAATAAGCGATTTGCGGCAGTTTACCTTATCAAATAGCAATCAATGGGACCCATTGAACTTCTCAAGAGCAGCTGGTAATGCTTTTCTTGAGATTCCAGGTCCTTGCAGATGTCCATATCCTGGTAAATGAAGTAGTGTCAACAACCAGACAGATCGATCAGCTACAACCACATAGCTGAAAGGTAACTGCAGATTGCTTACCGCATTAGGATCTGGAACCTCAACACAGGTTCCGTGAGGAGCATTTATTGCAATAAGAGTGGATCCCTGCAATCAGTGGGGCAGTTGTTGAAATGCCTATGTGATTACAGGAAGAAGAAACAGACATGAAGCAAGGAACTTTCTTACCTGTAAATGAGGAATCTTACAAATATCTTCCTTGGAAAGATACAACCGCCTAAATAGAAATACATGAGGACTCGGTTGATTGTAGCAATAAATATTATTTGTGAACATAAGAGACGACGATCTTACTTTTTCTTGTCCTTATTTAGTTTGAGCGCCTGCAGTTTCTCCTGTGCTTCCCTGCAGAATCAGTAACTATCCATCAAAAAAGAGAGCAGCGATCCGATATTTTTGTTGTTTCGGTGAAAAGAAGGAACTTACCGTATTTCCTCATCCAACCTGCAATCTTCATCATGTGATGAGTCTAGTTCCTCCTGTAATATAATCAAATGAAACTTCATACAACAGTTTAGGACAATAATGCTAATGTTCAGGTTGACTGGCTTGCTGTCAGAAGATGGGCCTGATAATTTGCATTTTGTTTCATCAGGAAAAAAAGGGGGGTTGCATTTTGCAGACAATACTGTGAACTTTGAGAAAGGCAGAAAGCCGTCAGTCAAACCAAATGTGCTTAAGATAGATTAATGGAAATCTGATATGTGCTTTATTCCTTCTGGTTATTTTCGATATATTCATATTGACTTGGATATTTTCTAGAACTTTAATATGTTTACAAGACAGTGGACGTGTTGCATCCACTAAATCATCGATACACACCATTCACTACAGAAACACTTTGCTGCTACACGCATGGTATGATTGGTCATAGTAATTTACGATTAGGAAACTAAATGCAACTGCACTTTGCTGCTACACGCATGGTCTGATTAGTCATAGCAATTTACGATTAGGAACTAAATGCAACTGTAGAAAAAATAAATTAAAGCATAATAATGCACGCACAGTGTATGTATATAAAGCATGAATAGAGCAACAAAAACAGAAAAACAGAAAATGAAGATCATACAGTTGAGTAGTATAGTGTACCTTCAATGCAGAAGTTTGGCGCTCCACCTCCTTAGGCAGTAACATGTCAAATCCCCTTTCGATGTATTTATTTCATCAGTAAAAAGCTAGGACAGGGAAAATGAATTAAAAGCAGAAACATGGGACACTTACTTCCAACGAATCATATTCTTCAGGCCCTTTTCAATTAAATCTACACCTTCTAGGACATTTGTTATATCATATATCCTCCGCTTTTGCACCTACAGAAATTAATAAAACTAAAAGACATTAAGGCACTAAACTCCAGACAATGAAAAAAGAACAGACACCAGCGAGGCTGAGACAGTACAAAGCAAATTTCATTTTGCTATATACTAAACCAGACCTCCAGTATCTCAACTGCTTTATTTAAATCAAGGGATCCATCTTCTGCTCCTTTAAGCAGGTTGATAAATTTCTTTGTCAGCAGACCTGGCAAGAAGAAAATAATAAGCAACAAACATACATCATCTCTTTTTTAACTTTGGAAGAACAACAGCATACTTTACCTAGTGAACTATCATAGCGGCAGTTGTTTGCTGCATCTCCTGAAAGTAAAATTGGTACGTCAATAAATGACTATTGTATTGACCAACTTGGTAGAATAATAAACTGGAAGTATTATCATCAAACGACCAAAGTGACACACATCGAACATTATGTAAACTGACTTAAATGTAACCAAGAGCGCACCTTCAATTGATCCATGTGGCTTTCTTGCTCGCTTGATACCTTTTGTTGGTCCAGTGGTACTCTCCTTATGATGCCCTTGACTAATCTCTCCCTTCCCCACTTCAGACTGGGCATTTTCGCCTTCAATTTTCTGCTCATTTTCCTAAATCATGTGAAGAAGATGCATGAGATGTTGGTAACACTTATGGTATCATAGTAGTACAGTAACTCGCTAACAGAGTGCAGCTCATTGCCTAACCATATTGGAACACTGTGTCATTTCTAAAGATGAATTACGACATCCATGAGTCTTGAAATGGACGGTATGCTGTGCTAACTTGCTAACTTTTCTAAAATGAGGATATAATCAAAGCAATTCAGCAAGTATAAGCCCTCATTCCAAGGGGTGAAAATGGAGTTAGGATATATACACTACAAAACCAGAGTTTCGACAATTTCTATAAGAAACTGTGCACAGCATTGCACTATAAGTTCAGTACCAGGACAGTCCTATCTCATAAGGCCAAGTACAAAAGATCTTAAACCTTCAGCCTGAAAACCATCTAAAGACATTATATGCTGCTACAACTCACTTTAGGCATTCAAGATGAGACTAAAATCATCACTACCACTATACTTAGACAACCTGGGTCACTACTCCAAACATACATATAGAACATGTTACTATGGCACAGTTCTAAGCTGAAGAGAAAGATAAGCTGCATAGAAGTAAATGAGGATGCATATATATATATATATAAACTAAAGCTCACATACACGAGGCTGCTTTACTAAATAGTCTTTATCTGAGATGCTCCCTCCAAAACAGAGCACGTCAATTGGAAGTTGGTTTCATGTTTGGAATGCAGGTTTGTTAGAACACTGCAGGAGTTTAATCTAACACGGCGATTGTAACTACGCGCATTGACCGTATAGCTAACCATGGGAACATTACATTGTTGTCCTTAGTCATGGTAGAGTTGACTGGATACATTACCACTACCCAAAGGAGCAGTCGAGCCCACTGTCAACTGATTCAGCTGACAGAAACTCCTCCTGGAGGAAATCTGAAGCTGAAGACAACAAGCCTACGATCGGAATTCATGGCGCCCGGAACTGAACGATCGAATGTGCTAACAATCACTAGAATTCATCGCAATTTCTAGAAAAAGCGACGCAGCACCACGGCAATCAGGCGACGAACAGACTGAAACAGCAATGCAGAATGCACATTTCGATTGGCTTACCGGGGCCTTGGACTTGGGCCTCCCTCTTCTCCTGGCCGGCGGCACGACGGGCTCGTACACCGGCGGCATGACGGGCTCGTGCGCCGGATGCGGCGGCCTCGGAGGCGGCAGCAGCTGCGCGGGGGCGGCAGCGGGAGGGGGGCGAGCGGCGATGTAGCGGGGCCCGGGGACCCGCGGGCAGTACACGGGGATGGGCGACGGGGAGCGGAAGTAGTGGGCGTGCGCTGGCGCGGCGGGGACGGCGCCCCGCGGCGGCGCCGGCGCGGGGCATCGGAGGTAGACCTGCGGCGGGAGCGGGGGCGGGTGGGCGGGGCGCGGCCGCGGGAGCGGGAGGCTGGGGGAGCCGTCCATGGATTGGCGGGAGGGGAGCGGGGGTAGGGTTTGGCCCGGCCGCGGCGGGGCGGGGCGGGGCGGCGAGGTGGGGAAGCGGGAAGCTTTGGCTTCGTGGGGAAGGAGGAGAGGGAGGCGACGAGGGAAAACCAACTCAACAGCTAGCCTCTTCTCTCTCTCTTTATCTCTCTCTCTTGTTCTTCTTGAGGTTTTTCTTGGGCTTTATAGAGGTTTTGGGGGTCATGTTTCGGGTAAGTGTTTGTTGTCGAGATCATCCGCGATGTAAAACGACGCGGGTATGGTTATCTCGTGTATCGGCGAGCTGGAGGGGCGTGTTTCTTGCCGGAACTCGAACGAGTTTACCGCTGAGGGGTTGAAATATTACCGTTGAAAGGCAAAAGTCGTGATGTTACGGTTGTTGCGTTGGGTGGGATAATAAATGGGGCTATCGGAGGACGCTAGGGGGGGGGGGGGGGGGGGGGGAGGCCAGGTACGGAAAGCATTGAGTTCTCCGCGTTGACACGGTGCGTATTACAGCTCTAACGGTTCGGCTGGGTAATGCCGGAGACGTGGATGTTCGACACGTGGCAATGCAGCTAGATAATGGATGACGATTTGTTCGGACATAAGATGGTAAGGGTTGTAGGCGTGTCTCGTGCGACCACAAGGGCAAAACAATGTACGGACGTCACCACGTGGTACGTAAAGCTTTGAGTTCTTCACGTTAATATGGTCTATATATATTACATCTCTAACGGTTGATCGGGTAATGTTGAAGACGTCGATGTTTTAGACGTGGTCACACAACTAGATAATTGGTGACGATTTGTTCGGATATGAAATGGCAAGATGTCAATCATAGTAGGCATGTCCCGCGTGATCGCGGGCGTAAAACAATTTACGGGTGTCCATCCCGTAATCTGTGAGCCAGGATCAGGACATATATATACATAAAAGCCTATTGTCCATATCTTGTCTTTTGTTGAGAATTGTCCGTATCTTGTTTTCCGCTAGTAAGCATGCATATTATTATTATTATTATTATCATTATCACTATTATCATTATTATTAATTTATTACAGGAGGAGAGGAGTAACGTATCCGCCCACAGTGTCTGTGCGTGATCGGATCGCGTAGAGACGTTGGCAACGCAGAGCAAAAGCATCGGATCCCAGCTAGCTAGCTAGCTAGCGCGCCTCCTCCGTCACGTGGCGGGTGGTGCCTGCCGGTCCAGGGTGCACCCGCAGGCCACGTTCCCCTGCTTTGTCTCACTGACGTGCGGGCCCCGCCATGCTGGTTCACGCGGACCAGGTCCAGCTACACCAGCGCCAGCAGGAGGAGCAGGGGGCGCGAAGCGGGAAGGAGCAGGGTTGGAGGAGCGGCCGAAGCTCACTCATTCGCGGCGACGCTAGGACTGGGGCCCACCGTAAGGGCTACTGGTCCTACATGTCATGCGTGCACACGGGGGCGGCTGGCTGGCTGGCCGGCCGCACATACGTATTCCGGCCCCACATGTCACGATGCATCAGACGTGCTGCACGTTTGTACTGCTGGCCGCCCGGATTAGAAATCAGTGACACGGTTACGGGCAAAAAATAAAATAAAATAGTGAGACGACAAGTATTGTCCTGTACAACCGGACTTGCAAATCCGAACCCTAAGGGCATGTACAATGATTGATAAGATAGTCTTATCTTAAGTCTTGCATGTAATTTAGAGATGACAAAAAAATATGTTTACAATGGGTCATCTCTTAGCCTTATCTTCAATAACTAGCAATTCCTAAAAACGTGATGAGACATATTGTGCTAAGAGGTCATCTCTTGTCTTCTCTTAAATAAGAGAAGACAAGCCTTTTCTTATGATTTCTCTCTCTTCCACCTCATCATTTATCCTACGTGACACTCATAAGATAGAACCATTGTACATGTCCTAAGGGCATGTACAATGGTTAATAAGATAGTCTTATCTTAAGTCTTGCATGTAATTTAGAGATGACAATTTTTTTTGTTCTAGCCTTATCTTCGATAACTAGCTATTCCTAAAAACATGGTGAGACATATTGTGCTAAGAGATCACCTCTTGTCTTCTCTTAAATAAGAGAAGGCGAAGCTTTTTTTTGAGTTCTCTCTCCTCCACCTCATCATTTATCCTTGGTGGCACTCCTAAGATTGCATCATTGTACATGCCCTAATAGCATCTACAGCCGGCCATGCAAATCCGGCCCCTCAAACGCCCGTGGACGCGTCCGCGGACACTGACCGGTCACGTCTCAAATAATGCATTATACATCCGGACACCTCAAATCTCATATCTTAAATTCATACAAACTCATGCAACTACTACGTCGATCTCCATCTATACCTACTAATAAAAGGAGAAACGCTTCTTACCACCGTAATTTCGTCCGTTTTTGGTCCGTCCACCCCATCTATCCTGGTTTCGTCCCGCTTACAGGTGTTCTATATGTTACCTTCGATGGTTCCATGTGGTACTAAAGGAACGGTTAGTTTTGACTCTATACGTAGCACGTCCACGCTCGCTGCATTGGACCTGCTTAGGCCTAGTCCATCCCTGTGAAATCCCGGCCCGTCACTTATGCCGCAATCAATTGTGCTAGCCTTTCTCTCAAAAAAATTGTGCTAGCCTACACTTGCGCTAGAGGAGGGTAATTTCTATAGTCAAAATAATCCCACCTTTCTCCTTTACATCTAATCTCACCGGTTTATATACGTATGGCCTAGAGAATCAACAGGCAGCCTTGAAATCAGGAAGGGAAAAAGGAATCAGAAACGGGCCCTGAAGAAATTAACTCAACAACCGCACAGAGGAAGCGGTAGGCATCGGAAATCGGGAATGGGAAACATGAGGCGAGGCGACGGCCAGAAGCACAACGGTGCTGGTGCCTTGCAGAGGCAAGGAGGCGACGGCCAGAAGCACAACAGCGGCATGAGGTAGTACGACGGCGTCGAGGTAGTGGTGGTGGACGCCGACCCATAACCAGTACGAGGCAGCGGACGTCCATGGCGCTCCGGCAGGGCGCGGACCAGAGAGAGAGGAGTGAGGGGATCAGAGAGAGAAAAGAAAAGGGAGTGGGAGAAGGGTGCGGCTGTGGAGCTCACTCACCTCGCCGATGACCCCGCTGGGCGACGACGAGCAAGGAGAGGCGCGTGAGGCTGAGGGCGCGCGCGGGAGAGGAGGAGGGGAAGGCAGACTAGGGAGGAGATGGGCTCGCCGATGGCTCGAGGCACGTCGTAGGCGCTGGATGGAGAAGAGGGGGAGCGATGGCGAGTTCCTTGTCACGGCCGCAGCCGGAAGCCCCTAAATAGGAGCTTTTGGCTTTGAAGCCGGAAGCTGGCTAGAAGCCCAACCAAACACCCTCTAAGATAAGCTGCTCGCTGGGCTAGATGGCTACTGCGTTTTTTTAATCGAGTTCTGGCCTCACCGATTAGTAGCTGCTGGATGTGGCACTACGTGCTACTCCTACCATCGAGTACAATTACATTTTTTTTATGGACCGAGTACGGTTACTTATCTGCTATTTGTTTGTATGATTATGGTTTAATGTTCATGGCTATCTTCTCTCACGAATGCATTAGTAGTTACAGTAATTAAAATACGTGTGACTGAAATATTAGAAAGAAATATTTCTTAAAGGAAACGATATTTGGGGCTGTCTTGTGGACTAGCTAATGATCAATATATTAGAGTTGCCGTTCGTGGGATATAGAGAAGAGAGGGAGTGATGAATAGTTGAAAGAGTACGACAATGGTGCATCTTGCTCGAACTGGATGAAGGAGGAGCCGCATCCTATTTCTCGGCGCATGCCGGCTAGAGAGAGAGAGAGGAAGAGAGAAGCGTGTGGTGATGGCTACGGCTACCATGTCATTGGTCCTTCCATGCCTCACCTTCATGTGGCTACTCCCCTCCGTCGTACCAACTCTCCCGCAGCTCTGCGTTCCTCAATCTTGGTCCTCCTTTAGCCCTGATGATGGTATCAAGGGAAGTGGGTGTGTTGGCGCAGTCGGTGTGCTCCTCAGTGGCGGAGCTTCAAAAAATAAGTTGGGCAGGCCAAAGAGCTCAAACTTTTATTCTGAACCATATATATACCATATATAGGTATATGTGTCTAGTACCAGCAGCTCCTCCTGAGCATCTCCAATCCGCTGCGTGTTTATTTTCGAGGAACACATGCAAGATGCGACTCTGTGCGAGGCTAATGCCTGATGTATTTCTGTATGTCTGTCTGTCGTCGTCGACTGGGCTGCCTATAAGAAATATTTTTGCTCCAGACCTGGGCGGGCCACGGCCCAATCGGCCTTGCTGAAGCTCCGCCAGTGGTGCTCCTACTACTGACGATGGCGTATGAATAAAAGAGCGCCAAACATTGTAAACTCTTTACTGTCTCATCGGTCATCTAATCTTCGAAGTGGGCAAGCATAAAATAAGAATTCATGATAAGACGAGGAAGAATATAACGGATTGAGAGATATAGCTCCGTATTTCACTACGACAGATAAACTCTTCAATATCACGCGAACTCTGAAATTTATTTTATACCCGTTGCAACAAACGAGCTCTTTTGCTAGAACACTTCAGCCAATAATGTGCACACGGGTAATCAGGGCCTAAAAAGGATGGTGCTATATCATTTCCATTTGTCCACCAAGAGACAGATACACAGATAGCAGGACCCCGGTTATGGAATATGCAAGACATAGAAGGAACCCAGTTTCATAACAGCCAAAAAACTGTCGGGGCAGCCGATTAGCTTTTGTTAAGCAAGTGCTACAAAATTATATTTCATTTCCTGCTTTGAAATTGCATCATGCATCTTGATGAGTAATTTAGCATAGATTTATACAAAGATTTGCTCACATTGGGAATCATGTGAGTGGTAATTATGCATTTCGAAGGAAGTTCTTTTCTTGGAAATCAAAGGTAATAGATTTTGATCTAAACCCAGTAATATGTTTTTTTTCTCAATTGCTTTGGCAATATATGGAATTGGCATATGTTTCATCGATAATCTGGTGAAAACTTTATAGGACAATGTCACATGTATGTCTAAATCTTATCATTTTCTATCTTTTGAAGGATCAGCATGGCATGCCAGCAGTTTCACACCAAAGGGGAAAGATAAGGGAGGCAGAAGCGGATTGTACATGAACTCTCAATTTTTTTTATCATATCCATTGCAACACAAGGGATCTTTTGCATGCACAATTTTCATGAGCAACACATGTGTTTTGCACATAATCGAATACACATCAAGTTTTCTCCCATTGCAACGTAAAAGCATTTGTGCTATAATAATAAAGCCCTTAGTGCTTCTGGCGGTACGCACTTAAATTGTCCCAAAAGTTGTAAAAAATTACCCATCGATGTCATCTGTAAGTGACAAAAAACGTTTCACACAGGGGAATTCCTGCTTGGGCCGGCACACGGAGTAGGGACCTCCTATACTGCGCTTTACGCGATGCGGCCGTTTGGTCAGGCTTTTTTTTTGTATTGTATCAAAAGATTGTTTTTTATTTTTATTTTCCATTTTTTCTCCTTTAAATAATTTGGTACTTTAAAAGTTGCAAAAAAAAAAGACAATTTTAAATCAAATGTTTAACAAATCATAAAATATGTGTGGATTCAAAAAATGTTTTTCATTTTTTAAAATGTTCGCAATTTTGAAAACAAATGTTTGGAAAATAAAAAATACGTTCATAATTATTCTATAAAGTTCGTGTATTAAAATATTAGTGAAATTGACGGAAATATTGGCCAAAATATTATCGGTGATGCAGCAAAATGTTGTTATGGCCTTTGAAGATTATGATTTTTTTGTTCTTCCGCTACAACACACGGGCCCTTTTGCTAGTCACTACTAACATGCCATCGGACTACCAAAATTTGGTATGCTTAGCTATGGTGGACATCAGCCACGGCTGCCCTTGCCTTTCCCGGAGCCCTTGTCATCCTTCTCGCGGAAGTACTGGTCGAAGACACAATACGGATCAAGCCGAATCTGCTCGTCACCGGAGCTGTCTTCGCCCTCGCTCACCTCCTCCTCCTCCTCCTTCGATGGCAGTCCGGCCATTTCACGGACCGCCCCGATTCTGCTCGCGGGCGCGGGCGCGGGTGTTCCTCTGCTGTCGTTTCTTCAAAATGTTGGCGCGGATGGCTTCCACCTCTGCGGCCACCCGCTCCGCCGCATCAGCCGCCTCCGCCTCCGCCTCCGCCATTTCCTCCGTGAGATAGGCCTCGGCAATCCTTATCCTCTCCTTCCCACGGCGGGTAGCCCGTTTTCGGTGGGACTCGAAGTCTGCGGGTCCAGTCGATGGGTCTGCCTGCTGGGACATGGAGGATCCCGCCTCAGAGGAACCGAGCACCCTTTGAGTGGACGCTATGAAGTTGCAGCGGACAGATCCTGCCTTCAGCCGGGTGTTGTCCTCGCGGGAGCGGTGGAGTGCAATGGAACCGCCATTACCTCCTCCACTCCGCATAGGACGCCCCCCCAGTTGATGGATCCGGACTGGTCGGAGTCGGATCCGCTGCCCTCCATGCCAGAGAAGACCGGAGATCGCCGGAGGTGAGGTAGGGTGGCGAATGGGAGTGGATGGGAGTGGAGTGAAGTGGCTAGGGTTTGGTCCAACCAACGGATGAAGACGAATATATGTGGGGTGGATGCGGGCCAGTGCGAGCCAGGCGGGCGTGCTCGGGCGCGCCCGGGCTCCCCCATATCCGCCCCATATTTGGGCTGGATATGAGGGGTGCCGGTTAGCCTGGGCGTTTGAGGCCCGTTTGAGGGGTCCCGTTGGGTCGAATTTTTGTGACCGGTCAGTGACCGGGCGGCCTGCCCGGGTGTTTGAGGCGGGTTTGAGGGGTCCAGCTGTAGATGCTCTAAATGTTCGCGGGCAATCGGTCACACCTCATACTTTCTCTAATGCATCTGACTACCTCATATATCATTCCTTGAATCCATACAAATCATGCAAAAGAGTTCCTACCTACTACGTACGTCATGTTAGAGCATCTACAGTCGAACTTGGCACTCCTATATGCCCACAGGCGTGTCTGCGGACAGCGTCGGACGGACCCTCATATGGGTTGCACCACATCCACACACCTCAAATGCGGAACCTCGTCACTAGTGATTCCAAGACGGTGGCTTTCTCGAGTCTGATCGAGTCCCGCCATTCACTTGCCACCTTCTTTAGGCATAAAGGGTGGATGGTGCGTTGACAAGGGAAGCTCGGTGACAGTTGTTGTTTCTTTGGTGGTGACCGGCGTCGGTCGATACGCGGCTAGGTTTTTTCTGTTTTGGACATGCGCTTTTGCGTTGTTGTTGCTTTGTCGTGGGTGGAGTGGCATTCTTGCTACACTCGTTGTTCGCAGCGAGTTGTAGTTGCCTTGCATTTGTAATTCTCTCTTCTATAAAGCTATGGTATGCAATTTGCGTACTCTAAAAAAATGTGAAACCTCAAATACATGCAATCCATGAACGTTCGATACAAATTGTCCGAATTCAACCGTTCGAAAGAAAGCAAAACAAATCATAATTGAACAATCCGGACATGCCAAAATGAAAATCAATGTCCGAGCATGACGGTTGCCTCGCTGGTTGTCCAGATCACTCGCCGGACGCCATCCATGACTCCTGCTTCAAGGCCATCCTTGTGTCCTGCTCCACATGCAGCTCCAGCACCACATGCATCCTTGCCGCATGCTCCTCTGCTTCTGCAGCCGTCGTCGCCGCTTCGTACTCTCTACGGTAGTTGATCTCCTTCTTCTTCTCCGTAATCCACTTCTTTGCATGCTCATCCAAGAGGGTTTCGTCCGCCAACATGTTCGGTCTGCATTTTTTTAATACATGATCAACATTTTTTCTATACATATTTAACATTTTCCAAAAGCTTGATTAACATTTTTCAAACAATTGTTCAACATTTCTTCAAATGCTTGATTAACATGTTTTAAATACATGATCAATTTTTTTCATAAATATTTTATTTTTCTGTACATATTTTTTGTATACGTGATAAACATTTTCCATATTATTCATTTACCATTTTTCAAATTCGTGCTCAACATTTTTCAAATGTTTTATGTAGAGTGAGTTTTCTAATATATTTTTATAATATTTTGAAGTACAAACAAACATAAAAACAAAATGCAATAAACGAAAAAAAACACGAGGCTGAATGTTCCCGCGCGCTTGGGCCGTCTCGCTGAAGGCGAGATATAGGGGCACCCAAAAGCAGGGGCGTAGACAAACCTGGCCAGATAGGTCGTGCCAGATCTTTCTGTCGCAGCCTCTAAAAAAAACCTTTCAGTCGCAGAGGACAAGCTTGGGCACATGCACATGGAATAGCGTAGCGAGACCTGACCAGATGGGCTGACACGGTTTGGGCTAAAGCGTGCCAGGCACGACAAGCTTACTACATGGGTCATGCCATGTCGGACCGCTTGCTGCACCCCTTTCCCAAACACGAGCGCTATATCTCGCATTCAGCAAGGTGGAAGGATGAGTGGTCGGCAAATACATTTTCTTATGTTGCATCTGGTCCCACTTATAATTACCCAACAAGTAAAAAGAGCTTTTGTTTCCTCTCATCGAGATAGAGGTAGGCAAAAGAGAGATTTTCGTCGTTTGTGGATCACTCGGATAAACACAGCAACGCTGAAGCGTTGCAGTAATCGAGCCGGCCCTTTAACGCACACCTAAAGTAGAAAATAAAGAAGAAAAAGGGGAGATCTCCTGGTGCGTTGCCCTTTAACTGTAGGAATGACCATATCTGTACCAACCATCTCATGACACCACACGGACGACGAGGTTTTTCAACAACAATGCCTTTAGGAAAGGAGCGACACTCAAGCGTCATGGTCACCTGATCCAACCACCAAGGCAAGAATGTAGGTTTTCACCATGAAGAATCAATCCGCGCATACCTGAGCAATGCCTTCAATAAAGTAACGACGTAAAAAACATTGCCATTGCCAAATGTAACCATCTCAGGTTAGACCTAGGCTTTCACCCCGGAGCTCGAGACCGGGTGCTCGAGTAGCACCATCAGCAAAGTCACTCAAGTGTTGTAGAGAACATATGCTAAATTTTCTAGACCTATAACATATATCTGTCTTTGCTTAGAGAACGTTTTATAGTAATGAAGTGGATGCTCTTAATGATGGCTCTAGAGCATATTATTTGTGTGGGCCATTTCTTAATTAGGTTCTATATCAGCATCTTAGCGTGGTGGAGAAGAGAATGGGAGATAGACGACACTGTCCCCATGTTGGTAACAGTGAGGAGTGAAAAGAAAAAAGAATGAAGCAAAATACTTCTTGTGGGAGAGTTAGATTTTTTTTTCTTCTTCACGAAATCAAGTGAATGTGCAATTATCTCCAGACGCACATGCAGTAATTTACATATAGTCTCAGTAACAAAGTTAGTTATAGATTATTCTTCAAACACCTGAGGCTGGTACCCTGGAAACAATTTAAATGCTCAGCAGCCACCTTTCGTTCAGTGAGCATGGATGAGCACTAGTAGAAAAAGGGCCTTTAGTCCCGGTTCCAGAGGGCCTTTAGTCCCGGTTCTGGAACCGGGACTAAAGGGTCGGGACTAAAGCCCAATACCTTTAGTCCCGGTTCGCTTACGAACCGGGACCAAAGGGGCTCCACGTGGCCGCTGCGAGTAGCCCAGGCAGGAGGACCTTTGGTCCCGGTTGGTAACACCAACCGGGACCAAAACGCATCCACGTGGCCGCAGCGGTGAGCCCAGGCAGGAGGACCTTTAGTCCCGGTTGGTCACACCAACCGGGACCAAAGGTTATCCACGCGTCAGCTTCAGGCAGCAGCTGGGGTTTTTTTTTTTTGAAGGGGGGGGGGGGGGGGGTTGGGGGGTTTTGGAGGGTTAATTTAGGGGTTTCATATTGTGTTAGCTAGCTAATAGGGAGAAGTGTCCTCTCTTTCTCCGTGCTCGGTCGACGGTAGCTACTATACATATAGAGATAACTCGATGCTAGCTAATAAGAAAATGAAGGAAACCATTAATTACACAAGATCGTCATGCTGAACATATATAGAGAGAAGTGACATCTCTTTCTCCGTGCTTGGTCGAACAACAAGTTTTCGTATATCTATCCGACGGTACTACATATATACAATATAACATCTTTTACAATCCCTAACATCATCTACCTAAGATCCAATCACAAATTCGCATGGTATTCCCCGTCTTTAGGTATGACGTGGTCAAGAAAGAATCCCGCCAATTCATCTTGAATTGCTCGTATGCGATCATGTGGTAGGAGTTCATCCCGCATTTGCCAGATCTAATTTAAAGAAGGGGGTCAATACATGCATATATATAAATAAAACTCAACACAATTGATGGTAATATATAAAATAAAATTGTGAATATTATTTACGTACTTCAAATTGTTTGTCAGAGAAGCCCCGCTCAGAGGTCGAGTGGCGAATGAACTCGCATACGTAGTATGCACATAAAACAGTCCCTTCTTTCTGGTACAAGCACTTTACGAGAATAGAGTTCAATCAAACTGATAAGCAAGCATGGTAATGATATATTGATGAAAATTTGAATCAATTAGAGATGCGCGGAACTAGCTAGTACTACTTACTTTGGGGTGCGTAAATCGTAACTCTTTGTTTAGACCGGGAACCTTTCGGGTGAACTTCTTCCAAACCCTGCCAGGCAAAGAAAATGATTACTTGATATCAGGAAATTAACGAAAGTTGCATGCCGATATGGTTCCGTTGGGTTGAGGAGGTGCAACAGAGCCGAGAGCCGCCTTGAAAGTGAGGTTATGGCATTTCGTCATAAGCTCGCAATTTTGAGCCTCCGTGATAGTATCCACGGGGTAGATAGGCTCCGTGAAGTCAGTCTGAACGGGCTCCGTGGAAGCCACGCTGCTTCTCCGCTGAGATGGCGGGGTAGCTTCTGGGGTAGCTTCGTGCCGCTGAGATAGTTGGCCGGCAGCTCGCTGGCTCTCAGCTTCCTCTAGCTTTTGTAGTCTTGCACTCATCTTCTGCATGTCGCTCAGCTCCGCTTTCCTCTTTCTCTCCCGGCTTCTGTAACCGCCTGCGTCGGGAAACCCAAACTTCCACGGAACGGAGCCTGGTGTGCCTCGTGTTCGTCCAGGGTGCTCAGCATTCCCTAGGGCCTCAGTAAGCTCGTCCTTCTCTCTGTCGGGAATGAACGTCCCTTCCTGCGCTGCGGTGATATACTTCTGAAGCTTCGTGACGGGTATTGCAAGTTGCTCTTCCGTCCAACGGCACTTCCCTGTTTCAGGGTCCAAAGTTCCCCCAACCCCGAAGAACCAAGTCCTTGAACGGTCTGGCCATTTCAATGTCTCTGGTTCGACCCCTTTAGCAATCAGGTCATTCTCAGCTTTGTCCCACAACGGCCGGGCTTTGAGGTAGCCACCTGACCCCGTGTGATGGTGATACTGCTTCTTTGCAGCGTTGTTCTTGTTTGTCTCTGACATTTTCTTACTCTTGTCTGATGTCTTGTAGGCCACAAATGCGGGCCAGTGATCTCTTATCTTCTCAAATCGGCCGATGAATTCTGGAGTCTCACCTTTGTCGACAAACTTTGATTTCAACTCCTTCTTCCACCTCCTGAATAGATCTGCCATCTTCTTAAGAGCACACGCCTTGACCAGTGGCTCTATAACGGGCTTATTCGGATCCTCCTCTGGTGGTAGGGTGAAATTTGCCTTCAGCAAGGTCCAAAGATCATCTTTCTGTCTATCGGTGACATAATCACCTTCAGGGGCGTCGTCCTTAGGCTTATTCCATTGCTTGATGCTGATCGGGATGTTTGTTGGGGAACGTTGCATGGGAAACAAAAAATTTCCTACGCACACATAAGATCTATCCATGGTGATGAGCATCTACGAGAGGGAGAGTGAATCTACATACCCTTGTAGATCGCTAAGCGGAAGCGTTAATAAACGCGGTTGATGTAGTCGAACGTCTTCGCGATCCAAATCGCCGAGCGTCCCGCGATCCAATCACGATCCTTCCAATCTAGTGCCGAACGGACGGCACCTCCGCGTTCAACACACGTACGGCTTGATGACGCCTTCACCTCCTCGATCCAGCGAGCGATGGTGAAGTAGTGGTTGAGTTCCAGCAGCACGACGGCGTGGTGATGGTGGTGAGGAACAATCTCTGCAGGGCTTCGCCAAGCACTACGGAGATTATGACGGAGGAACTAGAGGGCTAGGGTTGCCGGCACACGGCTTGGGAAATCCTGATGTGTCCCGTGTGCTAGCCCTGCCCCTCTATTTATATGTTGAGCCTTGGGGTCTAAACTTGGAGTAAAAGCCTCCTCCGGGTCGGTTTTGCCCGCACAAGGTCGGTTTGGCCCGCAGGGAAAGAGTCCAACTCGGACCCCTGCCGAACCGTGCACAGCCGCACACAAGCGGTAGTACCGCTTCACACAAGCGGTAGTACCGCTTGGGCGGTAGTACCGCTTCACACAAGCGGTAGTACCGCTCGGGCGGTAGTACCGCTTCACACAAGCGGTAGTACCGCTCCGGCGGTAGTACCGCTTCACCAAGCGGTAGTACCGCTTACGCGGCAGCAAAACTACTTTTGCACTTTCCAATACCTTGTGGGTTTTATCCTTTTGGCTCATATAAAGTGTTGCTGCACCCGAACACTTCGGCAAACATCCGGAACCCCTTCCGGTGAACTCTGGAACTCTTCCGGAGATCGAAACACTATTATCACATATATCAATCTTTACCTCCGGACTCTTCCGGAGATCCTCGTCATGTCCGGGATCTTATCCGGGACTCCGAACAACTTTCGGTCACCAACATAATAACTCAATTATACTAATCGTCACCAAACGTTAAGTGTGTAGACCCTGCGGGTTCGAGAACCATGTAGACATGACCGAGACACCTCTACGGCCAATAACCAATAGCGGGACCTGGATGCCCATATTGGCTCCTACATATTCTACGAAGATCTTTATCGGTCGAACCTCTATGTCAAGGATTCAGTTAATCCCGTATGCTGTTCCCTTTGTTCTTCGGTATGTTACTTGCCC
Source organism: Elymus sibiricus (assembly GCA_039707655.1). Lineage (NCBI taxonomy): Eukaryota > Viridiplantae > Streptophyta > Magnoliopsida > Poales > Poaceae > Elymus > Elymus sibiricus. The sequence continues at coordinate 37,863,304 of CM077665.1, read as the reverse complement.
GAGATTCGATCGTCGGTATCACTATACCTAGTTCAATCTCGTTACCGGCAAGTCTCTTTACTCGTTCCGTAATACAAGATCTCGTGGCTAACACTTTAGTCACATTGCTTGCAAGGCTCATTGTGATGTTGTATTACCGAGTGGGCCCTGAGATACCTCTCCGTCATACGGAGTAACAAATCCCAGTCTTGATCCATGCCAACCCAACAGACACCCTCGGAGATACCTGTAGAGCACCTTTATAGTCACCCAGTTACGTTGCGACGTTTGATACACACAAGGTATTCCTCCGGTGTCAGTGAGTTGCATGATCTCATGGTCAAAGGAACAGATACTTGACATGCAGAAAACAATAGCAATAAACTGACACGATCAAATGCTACGTTTACAGTTTGGGTCTTGTCCATCACATCATTCTCCTAATGATGTGATCCCGTTATCAAATGACATCTCATGTCCATGGCTAGGAAACCTTAACCATCTTTGATCAACAAGCTAGTCAACTAGAGGCTTACTAGGGACACAGTGTTGTCTATGTACCCACACATGTATTTGAGTTTCCAATCAATACAATTATAGCATGGATAATAAACGATTATCATGAACAAGGAAATATAATAATAACCAATTTATTATTGCCTCTAGGGCATATTTCCAACAGTCTCCCACTTGCACTAGAGTCAATAATCTAGTTCACATCACTATGTGATTTACATTGTAATGAATCGAACACCCATGCAGTTCTGGTGTTGTTCATGTTTAGCCCTTGGAAGAGGTTTAGTCATCGGATCTGCAACATTTAGATCCGTGTGTACTTTGCAAATATTTATGTCGTCCTCCTTGATGTAATCGCGGATGGAATTGAAACGTCGTTTTATGTGTCTGGTCCTCTTGTGAAATCTTGGTTCCTTGGCTAGAGCAATGGCACCAGTGTTATCACAAAACAGAGTCATTGGGTCAAGTGCACTAGGCACTACTCCAAGATCTGTCATGAACTCCTTCATCCAGACACCTTCCTTCGCCGCCTCCGAGGCTGCGATGTACTCCGCTTCGCATGTAGAATCAGCTACCACGCTTTGCTTGGAACTGCACCAGCTAACCGCACCCCCATTAAGAATAAATACGTATCCGGTTTGCGACTTAGAGTCATCCGGATCAGTGTCAAAGCTTGCATCGACGTAACCCTTTACGACGAGCTCTTGATCACCTCCATAAACGAGAAACATGTCCTTAGTCCTTTTCAGGTACTTCAGGATATTCTTGACCGCCGTCCAGTGTTCCATTCCTGGATCACTTTGAAACCTTCCGGCCATACTTATGGCAAGGCTGACATCGGGTCTTGTGCACAGCATTGCATACATAATAGAGCCTATGGCTGAAGCATAGGGGATGACACTCATCTTTTCTCTATCTTCTGCAGTCACTGGGCATTGAGTCTTACTCAACTTCACACCTTGCAATACAGGCAAGAACCCCTTCTTGGACTGATCCATTTTGAACTTCTTCAAAACTTTGTCAAGGTATGTGCTTTGTGAAAGTCCTATTAAGCGTCTCGATCTATCTCTATAGATCTTGATGCCTAATATGAAAGCAGCTTCTCCTAGGTCCTTCATTGAAAAACTCTTGTTCAAATATTCCTTTACGCTTTCCAGCATTTCTATATTGTTTCCAATCAGCAATATGTCATCCACATATAATATTAGAAACGCTATAGAGCTCCCACTCACTTTCTTGTAAATACAAGCTTCTCCGTAAACTTGTATAAACTCGAACGCTTTGATCACCTCATCAAAACGAAGATTCCAACTCCGAGATGCTTAAAGATCCATTTGTTCTGAATGGCCTTACGCCCTTCAGGTAATACTTCCAAAGTCCATACTTTGTTTTCATACATGGATCCCATCTCGGATTTCATGGCCTCTAACCACTTCTCGGAATCCGGGCCCATCATCGCTTCTCCATAGCTCGTAGGTTCACCGTTGTCTAACAACATGACCTCTAAGACAGGGTTGCCGTACCACTCGGGAGCAGTACGCGTCCTTGTCGACCTACGAGGTTCGATAGCAACTTGATCCAAAGCTTCATGATCATCATCATTAACTTCCTCTTCAGCTAATGTAGGCTCCACAGAAACAACTTTCTGCGCTGCGCTACTCTCAGGTTGAAGTAAAGGTTCAACAACCTCATCAAGTTCTATCTTCCTCCCACTCAATTCTTTCGAGAGAAACTCTTTCTCAAGAAACGTTCCGTTTTTAGCGACAAACACTTTGCCTTCGGATCTGAGATAGAAGGTATACCCAACTGTCTCTTTTGGGTATCCTATGAAGACGCATTTCTCCGCTTTGGGTTCCAGCTTTTCAGGCTGAAGCTTTTTGACATAAGCATCACATCCCCAAACTTTAAGAAACGACAGCTTTGGCTTCTTGCCAAACCAAAGTTCATATGGCGTCGTCTCAACGGATTTCGATGGTGCCCTATTTAAAGTGAATGCAGCTGTCTCTAATGCATAACCCCAAAACGATAGTGGCAAATCGGCAAGAGACATCATAGATCGCACCATATCCAATAAGGTTCGATTACGACGTTCGGACACACCATTACGCTGTGGTGTTCCAGGCGGTGTTAATTGTGAAACAATTCCACACTGTCTTAAGTGACTGCCAAACTCATAACTCAGATATTCTCCTCCTCGATCAGATCGTAGGAATTTAATCTTCTTGTTACGATGATTCTCAACTTCACTCTGAAATTGTTTGAACTTTTCAAATGTTTCAGACTTGTGTTTCATTAAGTAAATATACCCATATCTACTTAAGTCATCAGTGAAGGTGAGAAAGTAACGATAACCACCGCGCGCCTCAATGCTCATCGGACCGCACACATCAGTATGTATGATTTCCAATAAGTCACTTGCCCGTTCCATTATTCCAGAGAACGGCGTTTTAGTCATCTTGCCCATGAGGCATGGCTCACATGTGTCAAGTGATTCAAAATCAAGTGACTCCAAAAGTCCATCAGCATGGAGCTTCCTCATGCGTTTTACGCCAATATGACCTAAACGGCAGTGCCACAAGAAAGTGGTATTATCATTATCAATTCTACATCTTTTGGCATCAATGTTATGAACATGTGTATTATTACTATCGAGATTCAATAAGAATAAACCCCTCACATTGGGTGCATGACCATAAAAGATATTACTCATATAAATAGAACAACCATTATTCTCTGATTTAAATGAGTAACCGTCTCGCAATAAACAAGATCCAGATATAATGTTCATGCTTAACGCAGGCACCAAATAACACTTATTTAGGTTCATCACTAATCCCGACGGTAATCGAAGAGCGAGCGTGCCGACGGCGATCACATCAACCTTGGAACCATTTCCCACGCGCATCGTCACTTCGTCCTTTGCCAGCCTCCGTCTATTCCGCAGTTCCTGTTTTGAGTTGCAAATATGAGCAACCGCACCGGTATCAAATACCCAGGCACTACAACGAGAGTTGGTAAGGTACACATCAATAACATGTATATCATATATACCTTGTTTGTTGTTGGCCGCCTTCTTGTCAGCCAAATACTTGGGGCAGTTCCGCTTCCAGTGTCCAGTTCCCTTGCAATGAAAACACTCAGTTTCTGGTTTGGGTCCAGCCTTGGGTTTCTTCACGAGAGGAGCAACTGCTTTGCCACTCTTCTTAGAGTTACCCTTCTTACCCTTGCCATTTTTCTTGAAACTAGTGGTTTTATTGACCATCAACACTTGATGCTCCTTCTGAATTTCAGACTCAGCGACTTTCATCGCAAACAGCTCGGCGACTGACTTGTTCATCCCGTGCATGTTATAGTTCAACACGAAGCTCTTGTAGCTAGGCGGCAATGATTGAAGAACTCTGTCAGTGATAGCCTCTGGCGGAAGGGGCATCCCTAACTCAGCCAGACGGGTGGAGTACCCAGACATTCTGAGCACGTGATCACTGATAGACCCGTTCTCCTCTTGCAAGCATAGAACTTATCGGAGATCTCATATCTCTCGATCCGGGCATTCTTCTGAAAGATAAACTTCAACTCCTGGAACATCTCATATGCTCCATGACGTTCAAAACGTCTTTGAAGTCCCGGTTCTAAGCCATACAACATTGCACATTGAACTATTGAGTAATCATCAGAACGAGCCTGCCAGGCGTTCACAACGTCTAGAGACTCAACTGGAGCGGGTGGATCACCAAGCGGTGCATCAAGGACATAAGCCTTCTGGGAAGCCGTAAGGATAATCCTTAGATTACGGGCCCAGTCCACAAAGTTACTTCCATCATCTTTCAACTTAGCTTTCTCTAGGAACGCATTAAAATTCAGGGGTGCTACTGCGCGAGCCATGATCTACAACATAAATATAGCAAAGACAACTTAGACTATTGTTCTTAGATAATGAGTTTAGTTAATCATATTTTAAAAAACTCCCACTCAAATTGACATCCCTCCGATCATTCGAGTGTAACATGATCCAAATCCACCAACTCAAGTCCGATCATCACGTGAGTTGAGGTGGTTTCAATGGTGAACATCTTCATGTTGATCATATCTACTATATGACTCATGTTCGACCTTTCGGTCTCTTGTGTTCCGAGGCCATGTCTGTACATGCTAGGCTCGTCAAGTTTAACCCGAGTGTTCCGCACGTGTAACATGGCTTACACCCGTTGTATGCGAACGTAGAGTCTATCACACCCGATCATCACGGCGTGTCTCGAAACGACGAACTTTCGCAACGGTGCACACTTGGGGAGAACACAATTTATCTTGAAATTTAAGTGAGGGATCACCTTATAATGCTACCGTCGTCCTAAGCAAAATAAGATGCATAAAAGGATTAACATCACATGCAAATCATAAGTGACATGATATGGCCATGAACTTGTGCTTTTGATCTCCATCTCCAAAGCACCGGCATGATCTCCATCGTCACCGGCATGACACCATGATCTCCATCATCTTGATCTCCATCAACGTGTCGCCATAAGGTTGTCGCGCCGACTGTTGCTTCCACGACTATAGCTAACGTTTAGCGATAAAGTAAAGCATTACATAGCGCTTAATGATTGACACGCAGGTCATACAATAATTAAAGACAACTCTATGGCTCCTGCCAGTTGCCGTACTCATCGACATGCAAGTCGTGATATTCTATACAAAACATGATCATCTCATACATCACATATATCTCATCATGTAATTGGCCATATCACATCACAACATACCCTGCAAAAACAAGTTAGACGTCCTCTAATTGTTGTTGCAAATTTTACGTGGCTGCTATGGGTTTGCAAGAACCGTTCTTACCTACGCAAAACCACAACGTGGTGTAGTGATTGCTTTTTGATCTTCTAAAAGAACCCTCTTCATTGAAATCGATTCAACTAAAGTGAGAGAGACAGACACCCGCTAGCCATCTTTATGCAACGAAGTTACATGTTAGTTGAAGGAACCTGTCTCGCGTAAGTGTACGCGTAATGTCGGTCCGGGCCGCTTCATCTCACAGTACCGCCGAATCAAATATCAACTAGTAACGGCAAGCAATATGTATACACCCACGCCCACAACTCGTTTGTGTTCTACTCGAGATCTCATCTACGCATAGACCTAGCTCATGATGCCACTGTTGGGGAACGTTGCATGGGAAACAAAAAATTTCCTACGCACACATAAGATCTATCCATGGTGATGAGCATCTACGAGAGGGAGAGTGAATCTACATACCCTTGTAGATCGCTAAGCGGAAGCGTTAATAAACGCGGTTGATGTAGTCGAACGTCTTCGCGATCCAAATCGCCGAGCGTCCCGCGATCCAATCACGATCCTTCCAATCTAGTGCCGAACGGACGGCACCTCCGCGTTCAACACACGTACGGCTTGATGACGCCTTCACCTCCTCGATCCAGCGAGCGATGGTGAAGTAGTGGTTGAGTTCCAGCAGCACGACGGCGTGGTGATGGTGGTGAGGAACAATCTCTGCAGGGCTTCGCCAAGCACTACGGAGATTATGACGGAGGAACTAGAGGGCTAGGGTTGCCGGCACACGGCTTGGGAAATCCTGATGTGTCCCGTGTGCTAGCCCTGCCCCTCTATTTATATGTTGAGCCTTGGGGTCTAAACTTGGAGTAAAAGCCTCCTCCGGGTCGGTTTTGCCCGCACAAGGTCGGTTTGGCCCGCAGGGAAAGAGTCCAACTCGGACCCCTGCCGAACCGTGCACAGCCGCACACAAGCGGTAGTACCGCTTCACACAAGCGGTAGTACCGCTTGGGCGGTAGTACCGCTTCACACAAGCGGTAGTACCGCTCGGGCGGTAGTACCGCTTCACACAAGCGGTAGTACCGCTCCGGCGGTAGTACCGCTTCACCAAGCGGTAGTACCGCTTACGCGGCAGCAAAACTACTTTTGCACTTTCCAATACCTTGTGGGTTTTATCCTTTTGGCTCATATAAAGTGTTGCTGCACCCGAACACTTCGGCAAACATCCGGAACCCCTTCCGGTGAACTCTGGAACTCTTCCGGAGATCGAAACACTATTATCACATATATCAATCTTTACCTCCGGACACTTCCGGAGATCCTCGTCATGTCCGGGATCTTATCCGGGACTCCGAACAACTTTCGGTCACCAACATAATAACTCAATTATACTAATCGTCACCAAACGTTAAGTGTGTAGACCCTGCGGGTTCGAGAACCATGTAGACATGACCGAGACACCTCTACGGCCAATAACCAATAGCGGGACCTGGATGCCCATATTGGCTCCTACATATTCTACGAAGATCTTTATCGGTCGAACCTCTATGTCAAGGATTCAGTTAATCCCGTATGCTGTTCCCTTTGTTCTTCGGTATGTTACTTGCCCGAGATTCGATCGTCGGTATCACTATACCTAGTTCAATCTCGTTACCGGCAAGTCTCTTTACTCGTTCCGTAATACAAGATCTCGTGGCTAACACTTTAGTCACATTGCTTGCAAGGCTCATTGTGATGTTGTATTACCGAGTGGGCCCTGAGATACCTCTCCGTCATACGGAGTAACAAATCCCAGTCTTGATCCATGCCAACCCAACAGACACCCTCGGAGATACCTGTAGAGCACCTTTATAGTCACCCAGTTACGTTGCGACGTTTGATACACACAAGGTATTCCTCCGGTGTCAGTGAGTTGCATGATCTCATGGTCAAAGGAACAGATACTTGACATGCAGAAAACAATAGCAATAAACTGACACGATCAAATGCTACGTTTACAGTTTGGGTCTTGTCCATCACATCATTCTCCTAATGATGTGATCCCGTTATCAAATGACATCTCATGTCCATGGCTAGGAAACCTTAACCATCTTTGATCAACAAGCTAGTCAACTAGAGGCTTACTAGGGACACAGTGTTGTCTATGTACCCACACATGTATTTGAGTTTCCAATCAATACAATTATAGCATGGATAATAAACGATTATCATGAACAAGGAAATATAATAATAACCAATTTATTATTGCCTCTAGGGCATATTTCCAACAATGTTGTCCCTAACAATAGCTCCGCACTGAGCAGAAAATGCGTCCTTGGTCCGCTTGGGTTCAATCGGTAGGCCATCGTCCGCGAGTGCTGTGATCGTGAACCTTTCATCCTTGCGCAACCTCTTCTTCGGGCCTCGTCTCGTTACCGAAGTTTGGCTCGATCCGGAGGGCTATAAAAGAAGAAAGAAGAGTTAATATATGTACATACCAAAACAATTAATGCATCAATTAGCTAGTCAGCACCTCCGGAGCCATCATGATCATGTCACCGGAGCCATCATGATCATGTCCTTCCTCCTCCATTGTTCCATCGGTGTCGTTGAGAAACGACAAGACAGCATCACCTCCGGCGAGGATTATCTCCCCCAACAACTGTTCTTGTTCCAAGTCTCTTTGATCCATAGTTTCTGCAAATATTACAACATGGCAATTAATATACAAACATGAATGTCCGACGTCCGGACCGCCTCTCTCATGAATGTCAAACAAGGGATTCTCTTAACCTTTAAGGGATTTAATTAACAAAATGGCGCCATTCTGGATGTGCAGAAAATGGTCCATATTTTTCCTGATCTCATCTACCCTTCTATATGTCACGTTGTCTAGTGTCAAAGGATTCAAGAAAACCAAGGCTTCATCATTAGCCGGAAGTAACAGGCGCATAATGGTACGAAGCTCTCCAAAATTGTTTTGGAACGGAGTCCCGGATAGGATAATTAATTAGCTTTTTGGTACGAAGTTCAGCAAGAGCCTTCCGAATATCGCTATTTGGAAGGCCTTTGCTGAAATTCGTACCAAAAAGCAAATTATTCTATCCGGAACTCCGTTCCAAAACAACTTTGAAGAGCTTCATAGCATCATACGCATGTTACTTCCGGCTAATGATGAAGCCATGGATTTCTTCAATACTTTGACAGACAACGTGACATATAAAGAATATATATAGATGAGATCAAAAAAAATTGGATCAACTTGTGCACATCCATAATGGGGGCATTCTTGATAAATCTATGTTACCGGAGTTTTCTTCTAGGGGTTTGGCTGACCTCGAGAGTTTGTCAGGTAGGGGAGGGGGGGTAGGAGATCGACAACGCTTTTTTTCTAGGGTTTGCGTGGCCTCGAGAGTTGGTCGCCCGATATGTCCGACGTCCCCCCTCATGTCGAATTTACCGGAGTTTTCTTCTAGGGGTTTGGGTGGCCCCGAGAGTTTGTCGGGTAGGGGCGGGAGGGGGTAGGAGATCGAGGGCGACGGCGACATACATACATATAGCCACATACATACATGGAAAAAAATGCTCTTTCTTCTAGGGTTTGGGTGGCCTCGAGAGTTTATCGGGTAGGGACGGGAGGGGGTAGGAGATCGACAACGCTCTTTCTTCTAGGGTTTGGGTGGCCTCGAGAGTTTATCAGGTAGGGACGGGAGGGGGTAGGAGATCGACAACGCTCTTTCTTCTAGGGTTTGGGTGGCCTCGAGAGTTTATCGGGTAGGGACGGGAGGGGGTAGGAGATCGACAACGCTCTTTCTTCTTTTGCACATCCATAATGGGGGCATTCTTGCTAAATCTATATTACCGGAGTTTTCTGTATGAATTTTTTTTTCTAGGGTTTGGGTGGCCTCGAGAGTTGGTCGCCCGGTATATCGAGAGGGGGGTGAACATTTTACCTTAGTAACTTAGAAAAAAAATGTTATCGGGGAGGGGGTATATCGACCCCCCCCCTCCCCCCTCATGTCGAAGTTATCGGGGAGGGGGTATATCGACAACGACATACATTCCGGATAACATATACACACATATACACACATATACATGAACATATATACATATACATGAAAAAAACATATACATGACTTTTTAGTTTTTACATGAACATATACACACATATACATGAACATATATACATATACATGAAAAAAACATATACATGACTTTTTACATGAAAATATACACACATATACATGAACATATACATATACATGAAAAAAAACATATACATGGCCGGAAAGGGGGGGCCTCACTGGGGTGGGCGGCAATGGCTGGAGGCCGGCGACGAGGACGGCGGGCTAGGGGCGGCACGCGGTGACGGGGACGAGGACGGCGGGCGCTCGGGGAGGCGACGACGACGAGGGCGGCGGGCTCGGGGAGGCGACGACGCGGCGACGGGGAGGCAACGGCGACGACTGGGACGGCGGGCTCGGGGAGGCCACGACGACGAGGACGGCGGGCTTGGCGACGGCGACGACGCGGCGACGTCGGGGAGGCGACGGCGACGACGGGGACGGCGGGCTCGGGGAGGCGACGACGACGAGGACGGCGGGCTCGGCGACGGTGACGACGCGGCGACGGGAAGGCGACGGCGACGACGAGGACGGCAGGCTCGGGGAGGCGACGACGCGGCGACGGGGAGGCGGCGGCGACGACGGGGACGGCGGAATCGGGGAGGCGGGCTCGGGGCAACTGGTAGATGAAAACCTGAAATTTTCCAAGGGTTTTCTTATATACAAGAAGTATTGGTCCCGGTTGGTGGCACCAACCGGGACCAATGCCCACCTTTAGTCCCGGTTGGTGCCACCAACCGGGACCAAAGGTCTCTTTTCGTCAGCCCAAAGGGCGGGAAGCAGAGACCTTTGGTCCCGGTTGGTGGCACCAACCGGGACTAAAGGGTGGCATTGATCCCGGTTGGTGCCACCAACCGGGACCAAAGGTGGGCATTGGTCCCGGTTGGTGCCACCAACCGGGACTAAAGGGTGGTGCTGCCCGGGGCCAAAAGTTTAGTCCCACCTCGCTAGCTGAGAGGGCTCGAGAGTGGTTTATAAGCGCTGCTGCGCCAGCCCTCTCAAGCTCCTCTCAACAGCAGGCTTACGGGCCTAATCGCACACACCTCTGCCTGTGGGCCTTCTGGGCCTTCTGCGGGCCTGAATCCTGGCCCAACTAGATGGTTGGGTTTCTAGTCGTATTCAGGCCGTTGTGGCCCACTAGGCGGCAATTTTTTTTTAATTTTTTTCTACTTTTTTTGTTTTCTTTTTTGCTTTATTTATTTTCTTTTGTTTCTACTTACAGTTTTTCAGTGATTCTTTTTGCTTTTAGGTCACAAAAATTATAAACTTTCTGTTAGTGCCATTAGTTTCCAAATTTGAATAGTTTAAATTTGAATTCTTTTAAATTGGTGTGAATCACTAGTTTGTGAATAACTTTACTATAAAAATAGATTTTTGAGTGATTCTTTTTCCTGCTATTTAATATTACTGTGTTTTATCATTATATTCAATTTGGCAATTTTTAGGTAATTTTAAATGTCTGTTTTAACCAAAAACAGATTTTGTTATTTTAGTTTGCTATTAAAGTTTCTAAAAAAATTCTTTATGAAAATTCTTTTTGCTATTAATGTTTTGAACAAAAAATACTTTGATAACTTTAGTTGCATAAATTTTATATAATTTTAGTTTCATAAATACTAGAGGTTTATAAAATATTTTTAGTTGATTCCTTTTGCTATTAGAGTTTTATAAAAGCTTTTTAGTTGATTCTTTTTGCTATTGAAGAATATTATAGTTTTATTTTAGTTTATCATAACAAAAAAAATTAATTAATTATTTTTAGTTCATTATTTTTGCTATTAGAGTTTCATAAAAGTTTTCTAGTTCATTCTTTTTGCTATTAGTTCATTCTTTGAGCTAAATGACCCTGAAATTGAAAAGCACTTCAAATGAACTCTGAAAAGGTTGAAAGTTGGCATGGTATCATCATTACACCCACATAGCATGTTCTAAAAAGTTGAGAGGGTTACGGCAAAAACTGGATGCACTTCATGTACAAAATGGACAATCTCTTTCGAAGTATCAGGGTTTCGGACGAAAACTCATCTGTTACAAAGGGATTTCATTTTTTTGAACTTATTTGAACTCCAGACTTTTTGTGTGTTCAAAATGCACCATTTAAAGCCACATCATCAATTTTCAACCCTTTCTGACTTCATTTCCTATTTTTCATGCATTTACAGATTTTTTTAAGCTAAATGACCCTGAAATTGAAAAGCACTACAAATGAACTCTGAACAGGTTGAAAGTTGGCATGGTATCATCATTTCACCCACATAGCATGTGCTAAAAAGTTGAGAGGGTTACGGCAAAAACTGGATGCGCTTCGTGTACAAAACGGACAATCTCTTTCGAAGTATCAGGGTTTCGGACGAAAACTCATCTGTTACAAAAGGCATTTAATTTCTTCACATGTAACTGCAATGATATAGTTGTGGAGAGAAAGTCTTCACTTTTTCTTCGCTTGTGTCCTTTGCTTATTGCGCCGTAACCATGGATAATCTTCATCGTTTAACAGGGTGCTTGGGTCAGCCTTGACTTTGAAGGGAGGAATTTCATGAAACTTTTCATAATCTTCAGACATGTCTGTCTTGCCCTCCAATCCCACGATGTCTCTTTTTCCTGAAAGAACTATGTGGCGCTTTGGCTCATCGTATGATGTATTCGCTTCCTTATCTTTTCTTTTTCTCGGTTTGGTAAACATGTCCTTCACATAGAAAACCTGCGCCACATCATTGGCTAGGACGAATGGTTTGTCTGTGTACCCAAGATTGTTGAGATCCACTGTTGTCATTCCGTACTGTGGGTCTACCTGTACCCCGCCTCCTGACAGATTGACCCATTTGCACTGAAACAAAGGGACCTTGAAATCATGTCCATAGTCAAGTTCCCATATGTCCACTATGTAACCATAATATGTCTCCTTTCCCCTCTTGGTTGCTGCATCAAAGCGGACACCGCTGTTTTGGTTGGTGCTCTTTTGATCTTGGGCGATCGTGTAAAATGTATTCCCATTTATCTCGTACCCTTTGTAAGTCAATACAGTCGAAGATGGTCCCCTGGCCAACGAGTACAGCTCATCAGAAACAGTGTTGTCACCCATGAGACGTGTTTGCAACCAACTGCCGAAAGTCCTGATGTGTTCATATGTAATCCAGTCGTCACACTGCTCCGGGTGTTTGGAGCGCAGAATATTCTTGTGTTCATCGACATACGGGGTCACCAAGGTAGAATTCTGTAGAACTGTGTAGTGTGCTTGAGACCAAGAATGCCCGTCCCTACATATTATTGAGTCCGCTCCTAGCGTGCCTTTTCCAGTCAGTCTCCCCTCATACCGCGATTGAGGGAGACCAATCTTCTTAAGGTCAGAAATGAAGTCAACACAAAACCCAATGACATCCTCTGTTTGATGGCCCATGGAGATGCTTGCTTCTGGCCTAGCGCGGTTACGAACATATTTCTTTAAGACTCCCATGAACCTCTCAAAGGGGAACATATTGTGTAGAAATACAGGGCCCAGAACGACAATCTCGTCGACTAGATGAACTAGGACGTGCGTCATGATATTGAAGAAAGATGGTAGGAACACCAGCTCGAAACTAACAAGACATTGCACCAAATCACTCCTTAACCTTGATAGGATTTCTGGATCGATCACCTTCTGAGAGATTGCATTGAGGAATGCACATAGCTTCACAATGGCTAATCGAACGTTTTCCGGTAGAAGCCCCCTCAATGCAACCGGAAGCAGTTGCGTCATAATCACGTGGCAGTCATGAGACTTTAGGTTCTGGAACTTTTTCTCTGCCATATTTATTATTCCCTTTATATTCGACGAGAAGCCAGACGGGACCTTCATACTGAGCAGGCATTCAAAGAAGATTTCCTTCTCTTCTTTGGTAAGAGCGTAGCTGGCAGGACCTTCATACTGCTTTGGATGCATGTCGTCTTTTTCATGCACACGTTGCTGTTCCTCCCGTGCCTCCGGTGTATCTTTTGTCTTCCCATACACTCCCAAGAAGCCTAGCAGGTTCACGCAAAGATTCTTCGTCACGTGCATCACGTCGATTGCAGAGCGGACCTCTAGGTCTTTCCAATAGGGTAGGTCCCAAAATATAGATTTCTTCTTCCACATGGGTGCGCGTCCCGCATCGTCAGTCGGAACAGATAGTCCGCCAGGACCCTTTCCAAAGATTACTTGTAAATCATTGACCATATCAAGTATGTGATCACCAGTACGTAGGGCGGGCTTCTTCCGGTGATCTGCCTCACCTTTGAAATGCTTTCCTTTCTTTCGACATTGATGGTTGGTCGGAAGAAATCGACGATGCCCCAGGTACACATTCTTCCTGCATTTGTCCAAATATATACTGTCGGTGTCATCTAAACAGTGCGTGCATGCGTGATATCCCTTGTTTGTCTGTCCTGAAAGGTTACTGAGAGCAGGCCAATCGTTGATGGTTACAAACAGCAACGCATGTAGGTCAAATTCCTCCTGTTTGTGCTCATCCCACACACGTACACCTTCTCCATTCCACAGCTGTAAAAGTTCTTCAACTAATGGCCTTAGGTACACATCAATGTCATTGCCGGGTTGCTTAGGGCCTTGGATGAGCACTGGCATCATAATGAACTTCCGCTTCATGCACAACCAAGGAGGAAGGTTATAGATACATAGAGTCACGGGCCAGGTGCTATGATTGCTGCTCTGCTCCCCAAAAGGATTAATGCCATCTGCACTTAAACCAAACCATACGTTCCTTGCGTCACCTGCAAAGTCCCCCCACCTTCTCTCGATTTTTCTCCACTGCGACCCGTCAGCGGGTGCTCTCAACTTCCCGTCTTTCTTACGGTCTTCTTTGTGCCATCGCATCAACTTGGCATGCTCTTTGTTTCTGAACAGACGTTTCAGCCGTGGTATTATAGGAGCATACCACATCACCTTGGCAGGAACCCTCTTCCTGGGGCGCTCGCCCTCAACATCACCAGGGTCATCTCGTCTGATCTTATACCGCAATGCACCGCATACCGGGCATGCGTTCAAATCCTCGTACTCACCGCGGTAGAGGATGCGGTCATTAGGGCATGCATGTATCTTCTGCACCTCCAATCCTAGAGGGCATAGAACCTTCTTTGCTTCGTACGTACTGCCGGGCAATTCGTTATCCTTTGGAAACTTCTTCTTCATTATTTTCAGCAGCGAACTAAATCCCTTGTCAGATACACCATTGTCTGCCTTCCATTGCAGCAATTCCAGTGTGGTACCGAGCTTTCTATTGTCATCTTCGCAATTTGGGTACAACCCTTTTTTGTGATCCTCTAACATGCGATCGAACTTCAACTTCTCCCTTTCACTTTCGCATTCTCTCTGTGCATCAACAATGTGTTGGGGAACGTTGCATGGGAAACAAAAAATTTCCTACGCACACACAAGATCTATCCATGGTGATGAGCATCTACGAGAGGGAGAGTCAATCTACATACCCTTGTAGATCGCTAAGCGGAAGCGTTAAGAAACGCGGTTGATGTAGTCGAACGTCTCCGCGATCCAAATCGCAAGTCGTCCCTCGATCCAAGCACGATCCAGCGCCGAACGGACGGCACCTCCGCGTTCAACACACGTACGGCTTGATGACGATCTCCGCCTTCTTGATCCAGCAAGAGGGAGCGGAGAAGAAGAAGAGTTCCAGCAGCACGACGGCGTGGTGATGTTGGTGAGGAACTATTTCAGCAGGGCTTCGCCTAAGCACTATTGAAATTATGACGTAGGAGGAACTAGAGGTTGCCGGCACACGGCTTGGGGCAATCTAATGTATCCCGTGTGCTAGCCCTGCCCCTCTATTTATATGTTGAGCCTTGGGGTCTAAACTTGGAGTAAAAGCCTCCTCCAGGTCGGTTTTGCCCGCACAAGGTCGGTTTGGCCCGCAGGGAAAGAGTCCAACTCGGATCCCTGCAGTACCGCGCACAAACGGTAGTACCGCTTACGATAAGCGGTAGTACCGCCTGTAGCGGTAGTACCGCTTACGATAAGCGGTAGTACCGCCCGTAGCGGTAGTACCGCTTACGATAAGCGGTAGTACCGCCCGTAGCGGTAGTACCGCTTACGATAAGCGGTAGTACCGCCCCAGACGCCAGCAAAACTTCCTTCTGCACTTTCCAATACCTCGTGGGCTTTACCTCTTTGGCTCATATAAAGTGTTGCTGCACCCGAACACTTCGGTAAACATCCGGAACCCCTTCCGGTGAATTCCGGAACCCTTCCGGAGATCAAAACACTATTATCACATATATCAATCTTTACCTCCGGACTATTCCGGAGATCCTCGTCATGTCCGGGATCTTATCCGGGACTCCGAACAACTTTCGGTCACCAACAAAATAACTCAACTATACTAATCGTCACCAAACGTTAAGTGTGTAGACCCTGCGGGTTCGAGAACTATGTAGACATGACCGAGACACCTCTACGATCAATAACCAATAGCGGGACCTGGATGCCCATATTGGCTCCTACATATTCTACGAAGATCTTTATCGTTTGAACCTCTATGTCAAGGATTCACTTAATCCCGTATGCTGTTCCCTTTGTTCTTCGGTATGTTACTTGCCCGAGATTCGATCGTCGGTATCTCTATACCTAGTTCAATCTCGTTACCGGCAAGTCTCTTTACTCGTTCCGTAATACAAGATCTCGTGGCTAACACTTTAGTCACATTGCTTGCAAGGCTCATTGTGATGTTGTATTACCGAGTGGGCCCTGAGATACCTCTCCGTCATACGGAGTAACAAATCCCAGTCTTGATCCATGCCAACCCAACAGACACCCTCGGAGATACCTGTAGAGCACCTTTATAGTCACCCAGTTACGTTGCGACGTTTGATACACACAAGGTACTCCTCCGGTGTCAGGGAGTTGCATGATCTCATGGTCAAAGGAACAGATACTTGACATGCAGAAAACAATAGCAATAAACTGACACGATCATATACTACGTTTATAGTTTGGGTCTTGTCCATCACATCATTCTCCTAATGATGTGATCCCGTTATCAAATGACATCTCATGTCCATGGCTAGGAAACCTTCACCATCTTTTGATCAACGAGCTAGTCAACTAGAGGCTTACTAGGGACACAGTGTTGTCTATGTACCCACACATGTATTTGAGTTTCCAATCAATACAATTATAGCATGGATAATAAACGATTATCATGAACAAGGAAATATAATAATAACCAATTTATTATTGTCTCTAGGGCATATTTCCAACACAATGACCCGGCGAAGATCATCATCGGGCACATCGTCTGGTTCCTCTTGATCTTCAGCTTCCCCCATTGCAGCATCACCGTATTCAGGGGGCGGGTAGTTGTCATCATCCTCTTCTTCTTCGTTGTCTTCCATCATAACCCCTCTTTCTCCGTGCTTGGTCCAAACATTATAGTGTGGCATAAAACCCTTCTGAAGCAGGTGGAAGTGAAGGGTTTTAGAGTTGGAGAAAGCCTTCGTATTCTCACAGACAGTACATGGACAATGCATAAAACCATTCTGCTTGTTTGCCTCAGCCGCTTCGAGAAAATTATGCAGGCCCTTAATATACTCGGAGGTGCGTCGGTCACCGTACATCCATTGCCGGTTCATCTGCGTGCGTTATATTGTTCTTATTATTGAACAACATATAACTCTCTAGAGCATCTAATTAAAACACACAAGTAAGAACTTTTTTCTTTTAGAAAGAAGATAAGAAGAAGAGGCTAACCATGGTGTTGCCGGCGCCGAGATGGGCGCGGGCGATCGACGGCGGTGAGGACGGGGACGGGACAGGACGGACCGCCAAACCTAGACAAATCTTGAGGAAAATGGAGCTTGGACAAGGAGCTTCGAGAGGAGAAAGCTTAAGTGTGGCTCGGGCATTTCATCGAACACCTCATGTGCATAGGAGGTGAGCTAGAGCACCACAAAAGCTCTCCCACGGCCGGGCAAAAAAACAGAGCAATGCATTGCTCTGCTTGCGGGCGGGGGCTATATATAGGCCAACCATTGGTCCCGGTTCCAGCCACAATCCGGGACCAATGGTTGTGGGCCAGGAGCGAGGCGCATTGGTCCCGGTTCGTGGCTGGAACCGGGACCAAAGGGGTCACCTTTAGTCCCGGTTCCAGCCACAAACCGGGACCAATGGTTGTGGGCCAGGAGCGAGGCGCATTGGTCCCGGTTCGTGTCTGGAACCGGGACAAAAGGGGTCAGACGAACCGGGACCAATGGCCCACGAGGCCCGGCCGGCGCCCTGGCCTCACGAACCGGGACCGATGCCCCCATGGGTCCCGGTTCGTGAGTGAACCGGGACTAATGGGCTTCTCAGGGGTGGACCGATGCCCTGTTTTGTACTAGTGGAGGAATCTTGTTGTGTTGGAGCATTTTATCTTTTTTTTTTTTGCGAGAAACTTCCAATCTATTCATCTTCAATCATGGCAGTACAAAGAACAACAGAGGTAATAAAAATTACAACCATGTCCGTGGACCACCTAGCGACGACTACAAGCACTGGAGCGAGCCGAAGGCGCGCCGCCGTCATCGCCCCTCCCTCACCGGAGCCGGGCAAACCTTGTTGTAGTAGACAGTCGGGAAGTCGTCGTGCTAAGGCCCCATAGGACCAGCGCACCAGAGTAGCAACCATCGCCGATGAAGAAAGTCGTAGATCAGAAGAATCAAACCTGTAAACACCCAAACAAAGGCGAACGAAGACCGGATCCAAACAGATCCACCGAAGACCAGCACCGACCGAATCCCGCGAGATCCGACGGAGACAAACCTCCACACGCCCTCCGATGATGCTAGACACACCATCGGGACGGGGATAGAACGTGGGAGACATTATTCCTACTATGGGATATCGCCGCCGCCACACAGCCCCAACCAACACGCTGAATCTAACAAGAACGAGAACGGGGTCCCTCCCGCCGGCGGGGGGCCGAGATCCTCCGCACCTCCATGGCCTAGAGGCCATCGGAGATGGGGCGGACCGGCGGCGGCGCCGACGGGAGGAGAAGAGCTTTTCTTGTGGAGGAGGAAAGGAAGCATTTTATCGATAAGATATATTCATCATCGACAACTTAGGCTTTTTCCTCACAAGAACAAATGTGTTATCTCCAAACACACTACACATGCGCTTATGCGGTAAATTACGTATAGTTTGATCGATCGAACAAACAAATTTAAATATAGATTATTCTTCGCATTTGAGGTTGGTACCTTGAAACAATTTTAATAGTGAGCATAGATGAAGAATCTGATTCTGTTGCACAAAACTTGTAGCTTTCACTCAATAATATTCATTACTACTACTTTAGGAAAGGCAAACGACACCGGATGGGGGATGGCTAGCTACTGACCACTCAATCCAAACCATCCATATTCTCATGCTCTATTTGACTAAAATGCTCAACCTCTTCTGAGACTAATACTCCCTTCGTCCCAAAATAAGTGTCTCAATCTTAGTACAACTTTATACTAGAGCTAGTACAAAGTTGAGACAGTTATTTTGGAACGAATGGAGTATTGTGCAGCCACAGCCACTCTCATCAGCTATATATATGCACTGTGTGCGATTGCCCGTACGTACAAGCAGAGAAGTTCACATTTCCTCCTAAAAAAGCATAGTTTCATTCTCGAGCTGCATTTCTACTATTCTGGGCGACAGACATGGGTGCTACTCCCGCGAACAAGAAGAAGCCCCACGCCGTGTTCGTGCCGTTCCCGGCTCAGGGGCACGTCACGCCGATGATGAAGCTGGCAAAGATCTTTCACTGCAAGGGCTTCCATGTCACCTTCGTCAACACCGAGTATAACCACCGCCGCCTCGTCCGTTCCTGCGGTCCCGACGCCGTGGCGGGCCTTCCGGACTTCCGCTTCGCCACCATTCCTGATGGCCTGGCCCCGTCCGACGCTGACGCCACACAGGACATACCATCCCTCTGCCATTCCATCATGAACACCTGCCTCCTCCCCCACCTAAAGAACCTACTCCGCGACCTCAACAGTGTGGATTGGGCGCCGCCGGTGAATTGCGTTGTGGCGGACGCCGTCATGAGCTTTAGCATGGATGCCGCGGCGGAACTCGGCGTGCCGTGTGTGCTGTTCTGGACTGCCAGCGCCTGCGGTTTCATGGGCTACCGCAACTTCCAATTCCTCCTAGACGAGGGCCTCACCCCTCTCAAAGGTATGTATGGCCGGCGCCATGCCCAAGTTAATTTGTAACAAGTAGTAGCAACCATGCATGTTCCAAACATATGTTGCATTCCATGTGTGTGTGTGATGCTGGGCGTTCTCATTGATCTGAGCAGACAAAGAGCAAGTGAAGAACGGGCACTTGGACACGCTGGTGACGCAGGCGCGTGGGATGAGCAAACACATGCGCCTCCGAGACTTCCCGTCCTTCGTCCGCGCGACGGACCGTGGCGACGTGATGTTCGACTTCCTCAAGCATGAGGTCGAGCAGTCGGACCGTGCGGCCGCTGTCATCATCAACACCTTTGACGAGCTCGAGCGGACGGCTCTGGACGCCATGCGCGCCGTCCTCCCCCTGCACGTCTACACCATCGGCCCGCTTAACTTCCTCACTGAGCAGGTGGTCTCAGAAGGCGATGTTGGCGGCACGCTGGCCGCCATACGCCCCAGCCTCTGGAGAGAAGACCGGTCCTGCCTCGAATGGCTCCGGGGTAGGGAACCCCGGTCCGTGGTGTATGTCAACTACGGAAGCATAACCACCATGTCCGGGCAGGAGCTGGTGGAGTTTGCGTGGGGGCTTGCCAACTGCGGCTACGACTTCCTCTGGATCTTGAGGAATGACCTGGTGAAGGGCGATGCCGCCGTGCTGCCTTCTGAGTTCCTGGAGGCGACCAAGGGCAGGTGCCTCCTTGCGAGCTGGTGCGAGCAGGAGGCGGTGTTGCGGCACGAGGCGGTGGGCGCCTTCTTGACGCACTGCGGGTGGAACTCGGTGATGGAGGGCCTTAGTGCCGGGGTGCCAATGTTGTGCTGGCCCTTCTTCGCCGAGCAGCAGACCAACTCCCGTTATGCGTGTGTGGAGTGGGGCGTTGGGATGGAGGTTGGCGACTATGTGCGCCGGGAGGTGGTCGAGGCGAGGATACGGGAGGTGATGGGAGGAGAAGGGGTGGGAAGGGAGATGAGGCGGAAGGCGGCGGAGTGGAGCGAGATAGCCGTTGGTGTGACAACACAACCCGGTGGCAGGTCGTTGGCCAACCTTGAGAGTCTTCTCAAGGATGTACTACTGACCGCCCCTAAGAATGCTGGGTAGAATTGGGAATTTGAGATGTGAATTTGAGTTTCTGCATGGCTGTTGATCCAATAAGGCGTGTACTTGGCTATGAGGCTAGCATTGCTTGGTTGGGTACGTTGTGGACGTATGAGAAGTTAGCCATTGTGGGTTAGTTGGATGTGCTAGGGAAATAATGTTTCACCGAATTATATGGTCGTGTCTCGTGTGTACATGTAATGTATTTTCAATTATGTTTGTGAGACTTGATACTTTGAAAAGAATATGGCTACGTGTATCAGTCGATGGAGAGGTAAGGTGGTGTACCTTCTTTCAGGAAAACGTGTAGTGTATTCTGGGGGCAGCATTTTTTGGATTATCTAAATATGATTATTTTTTTTAGGTTGATCCTACGATCTCACCTAAAGGGCAGATTCTATTCTAGTCTCACCACAAGTCTCTCCTCACGGGAGCCAGCCGCGGCGGACTAGCCTCGTCCTCATCCTCCTCCACCGATGCCGTCGCCGTTGTCTCTTCCTTCTCCACCCTGCAGCAGCAGCATGAGGACCAATCGAATATCCGGACGGTCTTATTATTGGTGATCATAATCAAAAGCCCAGATATCTATATCTATCTATGCACGTCCAAATTTTTATCCGTAAAGTTGGTGCAAGAGGGTCTGCTTGTAAGTTGCAAAAATAAATTCACTGGTCCCTTACCAAAAGAAAAAAGATGTTTGGCAAGAATCAAAATGAAGAACAGACTCCAGATGCTGAACCTGGCCCGTATGAAACTGGATTGATTTCATTGAACTGTTGCTGGACCTCTTGAACTTTTGCAGGTGGAGGCCAAAAAACAAATGGAAGCTCATCGTGGTACGTCATACATACCCATCTCTGTGATAATTATCCCAAAAAAGAAATGTTAACATGAAGAAGTTTCAGAAGAGTAACTGATCGATGCACCTGTTGTTTCAGACTGGTCATCCGAGCGAAGGCGAGCGGACCCTACCGTCGGTGCTATTCGAGAGTCTGAGGAAGGAAGCTGAGGCAATGCAGCCAATGCCAGTGGACTAACTTAGAACTCCGGAATGCACACAGAATAAATTCACTGCCTACCATATTGCAAGTGCTACTTGTATATCTCGTTTGAAATTCTTCAGTCTTTCCCTCATGCGGGCCTTGTGTAAACAACAGTTGAAATGGTTGAAAAAAAGGGCTTTACCTCTCTGGACATGTATGATGTACATGTGTTTGAGTTGTGGGGGTCATAGGTGAAACGATACTATGTGCATTGATGTTGCCAAAGTCGAACAACCTTTCCATTGTTCTGTCGGTGTGCCCGGTGCTGTCGTGGCTTCTGGGACCGCCTCAGCAGGTGATCCACTGGGACGCGTCGTACTTGGGGTTGAACCGGTGAGCCCGCTTTGCTGGAGCGGCTTCAACCACGTGAACAGCCTCGTCCTTCTGTGCTTCTGACCCAGGTCCCCGCCTCCTCTTCTCCCCCTCTCCTGGCAGCAAGGTGGCGGCATCAATGGACAGCGTCTCGCTTCTCGTCCTCCTCTTCCTCGCGCCCCACACAAGCTGCGGGCCCGACTCGCTGCCGACTTCCTTCATCAGGTCAGCTGTAGCATATACACATAACACAGGGTGTGATTTGCTTCTTTTCATTTAAATCTTTTTTTGTGATGCAAATGAGGGTTTCTTGGTTCTTTAGTAATAACAATGCATGCCGCAATAGAAACTAGGAAGTGGTAAATGGTAATTGCAGATGACTATCTCTATTATGAATGACTACCAGTCAGGGTCTCCCTCTCCTATTCGAGGCATGAAACCAGAATCGACATAAGAAAAGCATGCACAAAAAGGAATGAACTCTCTCTACCTGGTTCCATGTTCAGAATCACCCGGGAAGTGCACCCTTTACTGTCATTATCTGAACCGATGATTATTTTAACTGGTTCCTGCATTTTCAAACACAAGTACGAAGGCACGATCACACACTGAATATCATGCACACACAAATTTTCAGTCTACTCCAGAAGCACACATGAAAAGTTACAGCTGCATCTTGAAGCATGTTCCAGAAAATTCATAGGTATGCTTTTTTCAGAACCGTAACTCAATGGTATGTTTTTTTCAGAACCAGAAATCAGTGGTAAGCTTTTTTCAGAAGGACGTTGGCTGTGACATATGGGCTGTGAACTGTAAGCGGTATTGCAACAGGAGTTTCCTTTAACTGTTGAAATCATTCGTACCTAAACTAGCCAACAACATTAGTTTGCTCGAGGTATCGGTACAAAGGGGCAAGGTATCACAGGTTACCTTCTTAGTTGGCTCCTGGGGATTGACCTTTTGATTCAACACCTCTTTCTGTGTAGGTGCTAGCCTGTGGTTAGTACCAACCATATGAGCTGCTTTTACCATACCCTGTTCTACATTTGGCTTCAGAACTGACGCCCTTGTAGCAAAAGTGGAACGTGCAGGAAGGCTGACATTAATAAGCAAGCTTTGTCAGAATCCAAAAATCTAACAAGGGCATAATAAGCAAAACAGTAAAGACATAATGTATACGAGAGTAATATTTGACAACTGAAAAGTCATGAATATAATCTTCATGAAGAAAGAGAGAAAGAGTGTTTTGGAGCAATACAATAAACATCTTCAATATAATCTTGAAATCTTGTAACATTTCAAGATTTGAATTGCCAGCATTAAACCAGCTCTGTCATGAAAATAAGCATCTTACCACAGGATTATGCAGATATGAATGGTTATTTGAACCTCTTTAAAAGTATAACATCTTTGCATATTTAGCTAACAACTGAACTATGTAAGAAACTGAGACTAGAATATTACGGACCTTCCATTTGCTACTGGTATTTGGTCCTTGTGGGGCCTTCCATTTATCTCTGGTGTTAAATCCCTCTGGGGCGTTCCATTTGTTACTGATGCTTGCTTCAGCTGGGACCTTCCATTTCCTTCTGGAGTCCGGTTGATGATCATGGGGCTTCCATTTGCCACTGGTGTTTGGTTCATTAGGGGTCTTCCCTTTGCTACTGGTGTCCGGTTCATTGTAGGTCTTCCATTTGCTACAGACATTCCGTTAATCAGGGGACTTCCTTTTACTACCACTTGGTTTCTCTGTGGTCTCTCATTGGGGGAGAAGCTCTGGTCCTTCAGCCAGGACAGAAAGACTGTGAGACAAGGATAACAAAAGACTTATGGATTCGGTTAGTCGAGTAATGAGTAAACATACTGGCAGCATTGGCATTACAGCAGGCCTAGTACTCAGAGACCTGATATCTCTAACAACTCCCTGCATGAAGAGACACAAAATCAGGCAGTTGTAGTGCAAAACTATCCACGTAGGTTTCTTCAGTCCAGAAGGAGTGACATGCCACTTGATTGTCAGCTTTTTGAGCCATCTCAAAGAGAAAGTAAATGCTAGCACCCACTGAGAATGCTGAATGGTATGTGATAGGATTATTATACAACAAAATGATGTTATTTCAAGAAGAAAAAAGTCCATTTTACTACCCTGAACAAAGTCGGTGGTTCACATTACCCCCTGACAATTTTTTCGGTTCCCTTACCCCCCTAAACAATCCCATACTGGACAAAAAAAAACCTGGGTGGTTTGCCCAGAGCGGATGCTGACGTGGACACGGTCAAAGGTGGTATTTGACCTGCGGGTGGGTCCCACTCAGGAGCAGGGTCATCTTCAACTCCTAGCCGGGACCACCTCGTGCTTCGCGTTGTCTCGTGCGTCCCCGAGCCTATCTTGGCACCATAGAGACGCACATGGCCTCCTCTACCTCTTCCCTCTTTCGCAGCTCCCTCTACCCTTCTCTAGCTCTCTCTCCAGAGCGTCTCCGAGAGAAAAGGTCACCGCCGCCCTCTGTCCTCGCGGCCAGGCCACCCCTTTCCACACCAACATGTCCAGGAGCTCCGCCTAGACGCCTTGACCATCTCCGTAGAAGAACTCGAGCTCAGACAGTGCATCGCGCTAACGGCCGTCGTCTTCCTCGTCGGTATCCGAAGATCGCCGCTGTCGATTCGGGCACTTCAGAGCCTCCCCGAGCCAGAAAAGATGCCCTACGGGTTCACTGTGAGATCCTGCGCATTTACCCTCTTCCGCCTCCGTCGAATTCGTCCTCCAACTAAGGTGGCTGCCATGACCGAAGCCGCCATCCGCCATTGCCGATGAGCTTGTCGCTGCCAAGCTCTCCCAGGTGACCCGTGTTGTCCAGCAAGCTCCTGCTGCCCCGTACTTGCCACCCCGCTACTCATCTTGCTCGTCTGCATGCTCCTTCGCAGCTGCCCGCATGCTCTCGAGCGCCGCCGCCGCCCAGCTCGCTGCCGCCGCCAGCACCAGCCACCCCGGCACCCGCTGCTGCAACCAGCCGACGTGCCTCGTCGCACTGGTCACGCAGAGCCCACGCGCGCATCCAGCCTCCGCTGGAATCGGCCGGCCGGCGATGTCCGCCGTGCTCCGGTTAGCCACGGCAAAACCTATCATTAGTACTTAATTAATCCACCCCCTGAGTCACTGCCAAGCGGGTCCCACTGCCTAATTAACCACAGGGCTAATTTCCTGTTTCGGTTAAGTTAATCCTCGTGGCCCCACCCGCAGGTCAAAACCAACATTGACCAGCGCCACGTCAGCTGCAAGTCAAGACAAACCACCCAGGGGGGTTTTTTGTCCGGTATGGGATTGTTTAGGGGGGTAAGGGAACCGAAAAAATTGACAGGGGGTAATGTGAACCACCGACTTTGTTCAGGGTAGTAAAATGGACTTTTTTCTTTCAAGAATCTGGATACATGAAGAGATTTAGGAAATCTTATATGTTTCTATATGGAACTGAACCCACACATATGGAGATAAGAGAGAACATGAGATACTGGTACATCAATTATTTATGTGCACATGCCAACCATCAGGATAATTCCTAAAGACAAAATGAACCGAAAAAAAGATGTACCACAGCTAGCGGTAGATCATAGCAGCAGAAGAAGTACCTCCGTGTCCTTTGTAAGAACCCTGAAGATGTCACCATGCAGCTGCCTTAAATCTGCTTGCACTTGTTCTGGGCAGACTGAAACGACCAAAGACATCTCATTCTATTTGCTGGTGCGAGAGTTGAGAACATTCAGCTGATCAGGGTTGATTTTCATGATGTTTTCAGCAAGTACTTTGAGATCATTTTGTCCTTTAATCTGCGATAACATGTTTGAATATATCAACTTTGTTGTCTGTGCAAACAACAAAATGGTAGGAGATAGAACTGAGACATCAACTACTCTTACAATTTTCTGAAGTGAATCCTCTAGGAGATCAAACTTTTGCTGCACACAACCAGCTGCACATAACAGATAAATACGATTCAGTTATATGATGCATCAGTTGTCGAAGAAGAAGAAAAATCAAAGTGCAAAGTTTATGAGCAAAGCAGAAGCTGTTACAATTCCTATTATGATCAACAGTAAGGTTTGCAAGGCTTACAGTCAAGCGCCACCTCCTTCATGGTTCTGTTTAACTGAATAACATCAGTTTGTACCGAGTTCAATACCATCCCCGCCTTGTCTACTGAACCTGACAGCTGCTGAAACCTGCGCTCAGTGTCCTCGTTAACCTGGCCTGTTGAAATACTACCATTATCAGGCACACCAAACAAAAAATTCCCACAGCTTAATGATGGTGAGGTCTAGACACAGAACGGCTTCCGGTGCTCTTTCTACCATAAAAGCACACGCCAGTCCAGTTCGCATGCCCATACAATGAGATAAAACAAAGGCGAACAAGATAAATGTTCCTGAAGTTGGTGTGAGACATTGAATCAATCGGATGCATTACTTGGGGATTCAGAGCTTACATCTAGTGTCTGTAGGAGAGGGGTTCGAGCGCAGGATAGTGTTGTTGGATATGATTGCCGGTTGCTGCTGCTGGGGCTCTTCTTGTGCGCAAGACGCTGAACTGGAAGGAAATGGGGGCACCCTCTTCGACGAGTCGTCATGCAAGCCAAATCCCTGACCACCAATGAGATGAAAAATGGACGTCAAAATTGGGTACACATATTTCGTAATTAGTAAGCTGTGAGTAGGAAGACAGGTGCTGTTAGTGAAACTACCTGGGACCCAGACCCCTCATGTTTCAGTACATATTATGCAACAAACAGAAATACCACAACCTGAAGCCATACATCATGCTTTTATATATGGATAGCGCAGAATGCATTCACGACGAACAGAAGTTGCATACAACAGAGCGCTTCTATAATATATGGTGTCAGTCCGGCAGAAGCAAGAGGCAGAATGCAGATGAACTACCTCAGACACTGACCCTCATGTTTCAGCACACGTGCAGCAAACTGAAAAGCTACCAAGATGGCGCAATACCACCACAGCCATAGCAAGAAGAGTAGACTGGTCGTTCGTTCGCAAAATGAAGGTTGGACAAGCAGGTAATCTCTTGGATCCTGCACCAGCTTCAGTTTGGTAATATTGTGCAGCATATATATGGCACGATTATTCCGAGTTTCGGAGCAGATAATCAATCAGGCAATCAGCCTGCAGATTCGAACTGTTGATTCCAGGACGCATGAATCATCATCGTCACAGTTAGTTCAAGGGAAACGTCGCTGGAATTATCCGCTAAAGCAATTCAGTAGCGTTGAGGAACTAAACTGAACGAACAAAAAAACGCGCACACGGCGGATCCACGGACGAATTCAGTGGCAGCCGCGGGGAGGAGGGGGTTGCGGAGGAGACCTGGTGGCGCGCGGGCCGGTGGAGAGTCTGGTCGACCAAGGCCTCCGACTCCGAGACCCGCGGCTGCTTCGGGTGCCGGAGCGAGAAGGTCTGCTGCTGCGACAGCGCCGCCTGGGGCGGATTCCCCGCAGTCGACGCCGACGCCGATGCAGCTGAAGAAGCAGGGGGCGCGCTGGCCCTCCCGCCGCCGCTCCTGGTCCGAAATTGAATCACCGCACATTTCAGCGGCGAGGGACGGGGATATGGGGGAGGAAGTGGAGGGGAGCAGGTCTTACCGGGGCGGGAGGAGAGAGACGGCGCGGAGGTCGCACGCGCTGTTGATCCCGAGCTTCATCGGCTCCCCTTGCCTTCCCCGGCGAGGGGCCGGGTACGGCGGCGGCGATGGCCGGCGAGGAGGAGCACCCAGAAAGAAAATTTGAACCAGAGGAGAAAGGTGTGTGTGGGTTTCGTGTCGCTGACTGTCGGACGGAGCCATGAATAGCCGTCCGATCCGTGAGCGGTAATAAGAGCCTTTGTTGCAATATGAAACAAATTTTCTTCTTTCTGAAACACCATTTCCCCTTCTGATACCATTTTTCCTTGTGAAACACAGCCTCTATCGCATAGAGACAAAAACCCCGGGTAGAAGGGACACAGGGGATTGGCGTAATGCATTGGACGTATTATTGAGCCTTGAGGGGAAGTATATGTTGAGTACAAGACTTGGAGGGCAAGACATCTCCTAGAAATAAGATAATCCCGGGCAATCTCTAACTACCAAATATATCCTTAACATCCTCCCGTAGTCGTAGCGATAGCATTGCGAACAACAGAAGCGTCGCAGACGGTCAAACATCCCCCAGCAGTCGTAGCGATAGCGCTGCGGACAACAGAAGCGTCGCGGACGGTACATCCCCCCCGCAGTCGTAGTGATAGCGCTGCGGACAACAGAAGCGTCAAGGACGGTCAAACATCCCCCCGCAGTTGTAGCGGTAGCATCGCGGATGGTATCGTGTGGCGGACGCATTGACTATAGACGAAACCGACGAGTTGCTCAAGCAAGGTGATGCGCTTTAAGTCCATTTTGCATCGTGTTTCCCTATTGATATGTATTATGCTTTGGGTCATTATTTCACTTTGGGATGTAATTCTAATGTCTTTTTTCTCTTATTTTGTAAGATTCATACAAAGAGGGAGATTGCCGGCAATTGAAATTCTGGACCGGAAAAGGCTACAGAAGAGGTGGATATTTTCAGGAACTCCAAATGACCTGAAAATTTTACGGAGAATTGTTTTAAAATATATAAAAAATACTGCGAAATAAATACCAGGAGGCCACAAGCCTGGGGGCGCGTCGTACCCCCAGGGCGCGCCCCTTGAGCTCGTGGGCCCCCTAACAGCCGCCCGGTTCCCATCTTCTCCTATATGAAGTGATTTACCCTATAAAATATCAGAAGACATCTTTCGGGACG
Source organism: Elymus sibiricus (assembly GCA_039707655.1). Taxonomy (NCBI): domain Eukaryota; kingdom Viridiplantae; phylum Streptophyta; class Magnoliopsida; order Poales; family Poaceae; genus Elymus; species Elymus sibiricus. Next base: position 37,834,440 of record CM077665.1, on the reverse strand, counting down.
AAGCGCCGTCGTCTCGAGGCGGAACCTGAGCAGGAGCACTTTTGCTCTCCAGCGGAGCGATTCCGCCTAGGAAACTTTCCTCCTGGAGGGGGAAATCGAAGCCATCGACATCATCAACGCTTCCTCCATCCTGAGAGGACCAATCTTCATCAACATCTTCACCAGCACTATCTCATCTCAAACCCTAGTTCATCTGTTGTATTCAAACTTTGTCTCAAAACCTCAGATTGGTACATGTGGATTGCTAGTAGTGTTGATTACATCTCGTAGTTGATTCTAGTTGGTTTAATTGGTGGAAGATTATATGTTCAGATCCTTAATCATATTCATTACACCTCTGATCTTGAACATGGTGATGATTTGTGAGTAGTTGCTTTCGTTCTTGAGGACATGGGAGAAGTCTTGTTATAAGTAATCATGTGAAGTTGGTATTCGTTCGATATTTCGATGATGTGTATGTTGCTCTTCCTTTAGTAGTGTCATGTGAACGTCGAATACATGACATTTCACCATATTTGGGCCTAAGAGAAAGCATTAGGGGGTAATAAGTAGATGATGGGTTGCGAGAGTGACAGAAACTTAAAACCCTGGTTTATGCGTTATTCTGTAAGGTGTTGATTTGGATTCATATGTTTCATGTTATGGTTAAATTTATCTTAATTTTTCTTTCGTAGTTGCGGATACTTGCGAAAGGGGGTAATCATAAGAGAGTTGTTTGTTCAAGTAAGAACTGTTGGAAATATGCCCTAGAGGCAATAATAAATTAGTTATTATTATATTTCCTTGTTCATGATAATCGTTTATTATCCATGCTATAATTGTATTGATTGGAAACTCAAATACATGTGTGGGTACATAGACAACACTGTGTCCCTAGTAAGCCTCTAGTTAACTAGCTCGTTGATCAAAGATGGTTAAGGTTTCCTAGCCATAGACATGAGATGTCATTTGATAACGGGATCACATCATTAGGAGAATGATGTGATGGACAAGACCCAAACTACGAACGTAGCATATGATCGTGTCAGTTTATTGCTATTGTTTTCTGCATGTCAAGTATCTGTTCCTATGACCATGAGATCATGCAACTCCCTGACATCGGAGGAGTACCTTGTGTGTATCAAACGTCGCAACGTAACTGGGTGACTATAAAGGTGCTCTACAGGTATCTCCAAGGGTGTCTGTTGGATTGGCATGGATCAAGACTGGGATTTGTTACTCCGTGTGACGGAGAGGTATCTCAGGGCCCACTCGGTAATACAACATCACAATGAGCCTTGCAAGCAATGTGACTAAAGTGTTAGCCACGAGATCTTGTATTACGGAACGAGTAAAGAGACTTGCCGGTAACGAGATTGAACTAGGTATAGAGATACCGACGATCGAATCTCGGGCAAGTAACATACCGAATAACAAAGGGAACAACATACGGGATTAACTGAATCCTTGACATAGAGGTTCGACCGATAAAGATCTTCGTAGAATATGTAGGAGCCAATATGGGCATCCAGGTCCCGCTATTGGTTATTGATCGTAGAGGTGTCTCGGTCATGTCTACATAGTTCTCGAACCCGCAGGGTCTACACACTTAACGTTTGGTGACGATTAGTATAGTTGAGTTATTGTGTTGGTGACCGAAGATTGTTCGGAGTCCCGGATAAAATCCCGGACATGACGAGGGTCTCCGGAAGAGTCCGGAGGTAAAGATTGATATATGTGATAATAGTGTTTTGATCTCCGGAAGGGTTCCGGAATTCACCGGAAGGGGTTCCGGATCTTTACCGAAGTGTTCGGGTGCAGCAACACTTTATATGAGCCAAAGGGGTAAAGCCCACGAGGTATTGGAAAGTGCAAAAGGAAGTTTTGCTACTGCCTTAAGCGGTACTACCGATGTAAGGCAGTACTACCGCGTAAGCGGTACTACCGCTTGTGTGAAGCGGTACTACCGCCAAGCGGTACTACTGCTCGTGAGCGGTACTACCGCTTGTGCGCGATACTGCTGGAATCCAAGTTGGACTCTTTCCCTGCGGGCCAAACCGACCTTGTGCGGGCAAAACCGACCTGGAGGAGGCTTTTACTCCAAGTTTAGACCCCAAGGCTCAACATATAAATAGAGGGGAAGGGCTAGCACACGGGACACATTAAGATTTCCCAAGCCGTGTGTCGGTAACCCTAACCCTCTAGTTCTCCCGTCATAATCTCCGTAGTGCTTGGCGAAGCCCTGCAGAGATTGTTCCTCACCACCATCACCACGCCGTCGTGCTGCTGGAACTCATCCACTACTTCATCATCGCTCGCTGGATCGAGGAGGTGAAGGCGTCATCAAGCCGTACGTGTGTTGAACGCGGAGGTGCCGTCCGTTCGGCACTAGTTCGTGATCGGATCGAGGGACGACTTGCAATTTGGATCGCGGAGACGTTCGACTACATCAACCGCGTTTCTTAACGCTTCCGCTTAGCGATCTACAAGGGTATGTAGATTCGCTCTCCCTCTCGTAGATGGTCATCACCATGGATAGATCTTGTGTGTGCGTAGGAAATTTTTTGTTTCCCATGCAACGTTCCCCAACAGTGGTATCAGAGCCAGGTTTATGCGTAGATGAGATCTCGAGTAGAACACTAACGAGTTGTGGGCGTGGGTATATACATATTGCTTGCCGTTACTAGTTGATACTTGATTCGGCGGTATTGTGAGATGAAGCGGCCCGGACCAACATTACTCGTACGCTTACGAGAGACCGGTTCCTTCAACTGACATGTAACTTCGTTGCATAAAGATGGCTAGCGGGTGTCTGTCTCTCTCACTTTAGTTGAATCGATTTCAATGAAGAGGATTCTTTTAGAAGATCAAAAAGCAATCACTACACCACGTTGTGGTTTTGCGTAGGTAAGAACGGTTCTTGCAAACCCGTAGCAGCCACGTAAAACTTGCAACAACAATTAGAGGACGTCTAACTTGTTTTTGCAGGGTATGTTGTGATGTGATATGGCCAATAACATGATGAGATATATGTGATGTATGAGATGATCATGTGTTGTATAGAATATCACGACTTGCATGTCGATGACTACGGCAACTGGCAGGAGCCATAGAGTTGTCTTTAATTATTTTCGCCGTTTTTTGCTTTACTTTATCGCTATGAGTTAGCTATAGTCGTAGAAGCAACAGTCGGCGCGACAACCTCATGGCGACACGTTGATGGAGATCATGGTGTCATGCCGGTGACGATGGAGATCATGCCGGTGCTTTGGAGATGGAGATCAAAAGCACAAGTTCATGGCCATATCATGTCACTTATGATTTGCATGTGATGTTAATCCTTTTATGCATCTTATTTTGCTTAGGACGACGGTAGCATTATAAGGTGATCCCTCACTTAAATTTCAAGATAAAATTGTGTTCTCCCCGAGTGTGCACCGTTGCGAAAGTTCGTCGTTTCGAGACACCACGTGATGATCGGGTGTGATAGACTCTACGTTCACATACAACGGGTGCAAGCCAGTGTTGCACGTGCGGAACACTCGGGTTAAACTTGACGAGCCTAGCATGTACAGACATGGCCTCGGAACACAAGAGACCGAAAGGTCGAACATGAGTCATATAGTAGATATGATCAACATGAAGATGTTCACCATTGAAACCACCTCAACTCACGTGATGATCGGACTTGAGTTGGTGGATTTGGATCATGTTACACTCGAATGACCAGAGGGATGTCAATTTGAGTGGGAGTTTTTAAGTAATATGATTAACTAAACTCATTATCTAGAACAATAGTCTAAGTTGTCTTTGCTATATTTATGTTGTAGATCATGGCTCGCGCAGTAGCACCCCTGAATTTTAATGCGTTCCTAGAGAAAGCTAAGTTGAAAGATGATGGAAGTAACTTTGTGGACTGGGCCCGTAATCTAAGGATTATCCTTACGGCTTCCCAGAAGGCTTATGTCCTTGATGCACCGCTTGGTGATCCACCCGCTCCAGTTGAGTCTCTAGACGTTGTGAACGCCTGGCAGGCTCGTTCTGAAGATTACTCAATAGTTCAATGTGCAATATTGTATGGCTTAGAACCGGGACTTCAAAGACGTTTTGAACGTCATGGAGCATATGAGATGTTCCAGGAGTTGAAGTTTATCTTTCAGAAGAATGCCCGGATCGAGAGATATGAGATCTCCGATAAGTTCTATGCTTGCAAGATGGAGGAGAACGAGTCTATCAGTGATCACGTACTCAGAATGTCTGGGTACTCCACCCGTCTGGCTGAATTGGGGATGCCCCTTCCGCTAGAGGCTATCACTGACAGAGTTCTTCAATCATTGCCACCTAGCTACAAGAGCTTCGTGTTGAACTATAACATGCACGGGATGAACAAGTCAGTCGCCGAGCTGTTTGCGATGCTGAAAGCCGCTGAGTCTGAAATTCAGAAGGAGCATCAAGTGTTGATGGTCAATAAAACCACTAGTTTCAAGAAAAATGGCAAGAAGGGTAACTCCAAGAAGAGTGGGAAAACAGTTGCTCCTCTCGTGAAGAAACCCAAGGCTGGACCCAAACCAGAAACTGTGTGCTTTCATTGCAAGGGAACTGGACACTGGAAGCGGAACTGCCCCAAGTATTTGGCTGACAAGAAGGCGGCCAACAACAAACAAGGTATATATGATATACATGTTATTGATGTGTACCTTACCAACTCTCGTTGTAGTGCCTGGGTATTTGATACCGGTGCGGTTGCTCATATTTGCAACTCAAAACAGGAACCGCGGAATAGACGGAGGCTGGCAAAGGACGAAGTGACGATGCGCGTGGGAAATGGTTCCAAGGTTGATGTGATCGCCGTCGGCACGCTCGCTCTTCGATTACCATCGGGATTAGTGATGAACCTGAATAATTGTTATTTAGTGCCTGCGTTAAGCATGAACATTATATCTGGATCTTGTTTATTGCGAGACGGTTACTCATTTAAATCAGAGAATAATGGTTGTTCTATTTTTATGAGTAATATCTTTTATGGTCATGCACCCAATGTGAGGGGTTTATTCTTATTGAATCTCGATAGTAATGATACACATGTTCATAACATTGATGACAAAAGATGTAGAATTGATAATGATAATACCACTTTCTTGTGGCACTGCCGTTTAGGTCATATTGGCGTAAAACGCATGAGGAAGCTCCATGCTGATGGACTTTTAGAGTCACTTGATTTTGAATCACTTGACACATGTGAGTCATGCCTCATGGGCAAGATGACTAAAACGCCGTTCTCTGGAACAATGGAACGGGCAAGTGACTTATTGGAAATCATACATACTGATGTGTGCGGTCCGATGAGCATTGAGGCGCGCGGTGGTTATCGTTACTTTCTCACCTTCACTGATGACTTAAGTAGATATGGGTATATTTACTTAATGAAACACAAGTCTGAAACATTTGAAAAGTTCAAACAATTTCAGAGTGAAGTTGAGAATCATCGTAACAAGAAGATTAAATTCCTACGATCTGATCGAGGAGGAGAATATCTGAGTTATGAGTTTGGCAGTCACTTAAGACAATGTGGAATTGTTTCACAACTGACACCGCCTGGAACACCACAGCGTAATGGTGTGTCCGAACGTCGTAATCGAACCTTATTGGATATGGTGCGATCTATGATGTCTCTTGCCGATTTGCCACTATCGTTTTGGGGTTATGCATTAGAGACAGCTGCATTCACTTTAAATAGGGCACCATCGAAATCCGTTGAGACGACGCCATATGAACTTTGGTTTGGCAAGAAGCCAAAGCTGTCGTTTCTTAAAGTTTGGGGATGTGATGCTTATGTCAAAAAGCTTCAGCCTGAAAAGCTGGAACCCAAAGCGGAGAAATGCGTCTTCATAGGATACCCAAAAGAGACAGTTGGGTATACCTTCTACCTCAGATCCGAAGGCAAAGTGTTTGTCGCTAAAAACGGAACATTTCTTGAGAAAGAGTTTCTCTCGAAAGAATTGAGTGGGAGGAAGATAGAACTTGATGAGGTTGTTCAACCTTTACTTCAACCTGAAAGTAGCGCAGCGCAGAAAGATGTTTCTGTAGAACCTACATCAGCTGAAGAGGAAGTTAATGATGATGATCATGAAGCTTTCAATCAAGTTGCTATCGAACCTCGTAGGTCGACAAGGACGCGTACTGCTCCTGAGTGGTACGGCAACCCTATCTTAGAGGTCATGTTGTTGGACAATGATGAACCTACGAGCTATGGAGAAGCGATGATGGGCCCGGATTCCGAGAAGTGGTTAGAGGCCATGAAATCCGAGATGGGATCCATGTATGAAAACAAAGTGTGGACTTTGGAAGTATTACCTGAAGGGCGTAAGGCCATTCAGAACAAATGGATCTTTAAGAGGAAGACGGACGCGGACGGTAATGTCACCATCTATAAAGCTCGACTTGTGGCAAAGGGTTTTTCACAAGTTCAAGGAGTTGACTACGATGAGATCTTCTCACCCGTAGCGATGCTTAAGTCCGTCAGAATCGTGTTAGCAATAGCTGCCTTTTTCGATTATGAAATTTGGCAGATGGATGTCAAAACAGCGTTCCTTAACGGTTTCCTTAAGGAAGAGTTGTATATGATGCAACCAGAAGGTTTTGTCGATCCAGAGAATGCTGACAAAGTTTGCAAACTCCAGCGATCCATTTATGGACTGGTGCAAGCATCTCGGAGTTGGAATCTTCGCTTTGATGAGGTGATCAAAGCGTTCGAGTTTATACAAGTTTACGGAGAAGCTTGTATTTACAAGAAAGTGAGTGGGAGCTCTATAGCGTTTCTAATATTATATGTGGATAACATATTACTGATTGGAAACAATATAGAAATGTTGGAAAGCGTGAAGGGATATTTGAACAAGAGTTTTTCAATGAAGGACCTAGGAGAAGCTGCTTTCATATTAGGCATCAAGATCTATAGAGATAGATCGAGACGCTTAATAGGACTTTCACAAAGCACATACCTTGACAAAGTTTTGAAGAAGTTCAAAATGGATCAGTCCAAGAAGGGGTTCTTGCCTGTATTGCAAGGTGTGAAGTTGAGTAAGACTCAATGCCCAGTGACTGCAGAAGATAGAGAAAAGATGAGTGTCATCCCCTATGCTTCAGCCATAGGCTCTATCATGTATGCAATGATGTGCACAAGACCCGATGTCAGCCTTGCCATAAGTATGGTCGGAAGGTTTCAAAGTGATCCAGGAATGGAACACTGGACGGCGGTCAAGAATATCCTGAAGTACCTGAAAAGGACTAAGGACATGTTTCTCGTTTATGGAGGTGATCAAGAGCTCGTCGTAAAGGGTTACGTCGATGCAAGCTTTGACACTGATCCGGATGACTCTAAGTCACAAACCGGATATGTATTTATTCTTAATGGGGGTGCGGTTAGCTGGTGCAGTTCCAAGCAAAGCGTGGTAGCTGATTCTACATGCGAAGCGGAGTACATCGCTGCCTCGAAGGCGGCGAAGGAAGGTGTCTGGATGAAGGAGTTCATGACAGATCTTGGAGTAGTGCCTAATGCGCTTAACCCAATGACTCTGTTTTGTGATAATACTGGTGCCATTGCTCTAGCCAAGGAACCAAGATTTCACAAGAGGACCAGACACATAAAGCGACGTTTCAATTCCATCCGCGATTACATCAAGGAGGACGACATAAATATTTGCAAAGTACACACGGATCTGAATGTTGCAAATCCGATGACTAAACCTCTTCCAAGGGCTAAACATGAACAACACCAGAACTGCATGGGTGTTCGATTCATTACAATGTAAATCACATAGTGATGTGAACTAGATTATTGACTCTAGTGCAAGTGGGAGACTGTTGGAAATATGCCCTAGAGGCAATAATAAATTAGTTATTATTATATTTCCTTGTTCATGATAATCGTTTATTATCCATGCTATAATTGTATTGATTGGAAACTCAAATACATGTGTGGGTACATAGACAACACTGTGTCCCTAGTAAGCCTCTAGTTAACTAGCTCGTTGATCAAAGATGGTTAAGGTTTCCTAGCCATAGACATGAGATGTCATTTGATAACGGGATCACATCATTAGGAGAATGATGTGATGGACAAGACCCAAACTACGAACGTAGCATATGATCGTGTCAGTTTATTGCTATTGTTTTCTGCATGTCAAGTATCTGTTCCTATGACCATGAGATCATGCAACTCCCTGACATCGGAGGAGTACCTTGTGTGTATCAAACGTCGCAACGTAACTGGGTGACTATAAAGGTGCTCTACAGGTATCTCCAAGGGTGTCTGTTGGATTGGCATGGATCAAGACTGGGATTTGTTACTCCGTGTGACGGAGAGGTATCTCAGGGCCCACTCGGTAATACAACATCACAATGAGCCTTGCAAGCAATGTGACTAAAGTGTTAGCCACGAGATCTTGTATTACGGAACGAGTAAAGAGACTTGCCGGCAACGAGATTGAACTAGGTATAGAGATACCGACGATCGAATCTCGGGCAAGTAACATACCGAATAACAAAGGGAACAACATACGGGATTAACTGAATCCTTGACATAGAGGTTCGACCGATAAAGATCTTCGTAGAATATGTAGGAGCCAATATGGGCATCCAGGTCCCGCTATTGGTTATTGATCGTAGAGGTGTCTCGGTCATGTCTACATAGTTCTCGAACCCGCAGGGTCTACACACTTAACGTTTGGTGACGATTAGTATAGTTGAGTTATTGTGTTGGTGACCGAAGATTGTTCGGAGTCCCGGATAAAATCCCGGACATGACGAGGGTCTCCGGAAGAGTCCGGAGGTAAAGATTGATATATGTGATAATAGTGTTTTGATCTCCGGAAGGGTTCCGGAATTCACCGGAAGGGGTTCCGGATGTTTACCGAAGTGTTCGGGTGCAGCAACACTTTATATGAGCCAAAGGGGTAAAGCCCACGAGGTATTGGAAAGTGCAAAAGGAAGTTTTGCTACTGCCTTAAGCGGTACTACCGATGTAAGGCAGTACTACCGCGTAAGCGGTACTACCGCTTGTGTGAAGCGGTACTACCGCCAAGCGGTACTACTGCTCGTGAGCGGTACTACCGCTTGTGCGCGATACTGCTGGAATCCGAGTTGGACTCTTTCCCTGCGGGCCAAACCGACCTTGTGCGGGCAAAACCGACCTGGAGGAGGCTTTTACTCCAAGTTTAGACCCCAAGGCTCAACATATAAATAGAGGGGAAGGGCTAGCACACGGGACACATTAAGATTTCCCAAGCCGTGTGTCGGCAACCCTAACCCTCTAGTTCTCCCGTCATAATCTCCGTAGTGCTTGGCGAAGCCCTGCAGAGATTGTTCCTCACCACCATCACCACGCCGTCGTGCTGCTGGAACTCATCCACTACTTCATCATCGCTCGCTGGATCGAGGAGGTGAAGGCGTCATCAAGCCGTACGTGTGTTGAACGCGGAGGTGCCGTCCGTTCGGCACTAGTTCGTGATCGGATCGAGGGACGACTTGCAATTTGGATCGCGGAGACGTTCGACTACATCAACCGCGTTTCTTAACGCTTCCGCTTAGCGATCTACAAGGGTATGTAGATTCACTCTCCCTCTCGTAGATGTTCATCACCATGGATAGATCTTGTGTGTGCGTACGAAATTTTTTGTTTCCCATGCAACGTTCCCCAACAAGAACAACACCCTAGCACCGTCCACCCACATATCAAATTATCAAAGTACCGAATGTGAATCAACTAAACATGATGAACGTGACTAGGCGACAATTCTCATGTGTCCTCGAGAACGCTTTACCTCCTATAAGAGAACTTTCCGGCTTGTCCTTTTCTATAAAAAGGATTATGCCACCTTGCAGCACATTTGTTACAATTGTTACTTGTTACTTGTTACGAATTACTCTACTATAAAACTATCTGTTACTGCTACTCTTAGTGCTTGCAGGAATTATCTTGCTGAAAATCACTTATCATTTTCTTCTGCTCCTCGTTGGGTTCGACACTCTTACTTATCGAAAGGACTACGATTGATCCTCTATACTTGTGGGTCATAAGTATATTAAGTTTTGTGAATTTTCCTAATTTTTATGAATTGGGTTGGACCAGTTTTGGGGCCAAAATCATTTCTTGCAGTTAAAAATAAAAATAAATACTATTTTCCTAAGTTACTGGGCTGCTATAGGACTTCAACCCAGCAACCAACCACGCAACCCACTCCACCTTTAATCCCAAGGCCTTTTTAATCAGCGAAGGGGTCCCATATGTCAGTACCGGGGAGAGTAATAGTCATTGGCTTTGACCCCGATGGCAAGCCACCGTCTGGGCTCTTGTGAGGTGGGGGTGAGTAGAGGAGGGCAAAAGTGAGCAAAGTTAGATGGACAGGGCAAATTTGAGCACAACTACGGAAAGAGGGGCATAAAAATAGAAATATCTTTTATTTAACTGTTTATCATTTCACAGGTGCGTATGAGTTTCCGCTGAATCGCATATTCCAGGATCATATCAGTTATAACATAGAATATAAACTCTTTAATTATGAATACGGAAATCTAATAATACAAATATTATTGCCTCTAGGGCATATTTCCAGCGGGCGCAATGCGGATGAGGGTGAAATGGGCAGAGGCAAGCGCAGGTTGGAGTGGAGGAGGATAGCGCTGGAGATGGGGCGACAGATCGAAGGATGGTAGCGACCGTGGGGCTGTGGCGCATGGCGGAGTGGAGGAGGGCGGCCATGGTTGGGGCGCGCAGGATATGAGAATGAGAAGCCTAACTCTAACGAGGAACCACACGATCAGATCTAGGCGTCTTAACACGTCCTTTGTGCTTGATGGTGTTAGTTTATACTAAATGTTTTTACTTATGTAACTTATTTAAAATTATACATTTTCTACTATACCAAACACAGTAGCCACACAAAGTGAAAACTAAAACATGCAGCGTTAGTTACATGCTCCAATTCCAAGTATACTTGCGCTAGATCAAAACATGTTTTGTAATAAGGTAATGTTAAGGAACCACCGAAAAATATTTTCATACATTTTTTGTTTGACCTCCTTAGATCCAAAAGAAGTAATAAATACATGACAATAGTCTTTAATGAACTATTATGTGCTATAGTATGTGTTATATTGTATTTTTATAAATTAGTTCTTTTTAGTACACTGAAATATCTTGGAAGTGTAACTTAAGTGTTTGTGTGCACCAGCTCAAAAAAAAAAGTGTTTGTGTGCATGATACCAAATATCTTCATCGGTTTTCATTGTGTATGATTTTGTATCTTTGTTGTTAAAAAATGAGATATTGTAGGAGTAATGGGTTACCATAGGAGGAAGAAATTACATGAAGAAATGTCTTGCTCATTTCAATGTTCTTTCTTCAAACAAATAGGTTAGCAATTGTTGGCAACATGTGCTTTTCATAGTTTGTACACAAGTTAATATGGGCACATTGCAAGTGGAAACAATGTGCTGACATTAGTCGATGCACCATGTTTCACACCATGTTATCTAGAGATGTGCATATTGTAATTCTATTCGTAGCCATGTACGGTCGAACTATAGTAGTATTTGGAACGAACAACTAGCCTCACAAATATCTAAATGTTAAAGTCCTAAAACATAGAACATCATTAATTCGCTAGTTTGAACTCATTTTAAGAGCAACTCTAGTAGATCTCCATAACTTGAGCCTCTAAAATGGTCTTGGGGTGGATCAAAAAATATTTAGAGGCTCAATAGCACTGGTGCAGTAGTCTGGCATTGTAAACGGTAGTCTCTAAATTTCTTCTGCTGTGTGGGAGCCACTCTTCAGGAGATCCTGCAATGCCACGCATAGATGGCTGATTAAACCGAAGGGCAGCGAGCAAGACAGTGTAGACGCGGACGAACAAGGAAGTACGAGCGACTTGCATTGTGTGGCCGTACGCACGCGAGTATATATTGAGTACACGATTTGGAGGGCAAGACACCTCCTAGAGATAAGATAATCCCGGGCAATCTCTAACTACCGAATATATCTCTAAAACCCCCTTCTAAAATTGAGCCGCTACACGGAGAAAAAAAATGGGTTCGTTGTGGTACCTGACTGAGTTGGGGAGGTCGCCACCCTCGGGGACTTGCATCTCATCATCGCCGCTGCGGAATGCAGAAGTCGCCTACCCTCGCCTTTTCCGGTTGCCGCTGCGGGGGTATCCAATCCAGACCATGCATGCCCCCTGCATTGTCGGTTGCTACCCCTACCTTCACTAACTCGTGCTTTTTTTTAGGATGGATTTCACACGACATCAACGATCCATATCAACATTCATGTGCCATAGTTTACAAAATCAAATAAAGATTAAGGCATCAGACGTATCGGAATGAGAAGCAACGGCTATAGGCGAAGCGACGAGAACTCATTAAACTTGATGGAAAAATATATATGAAACAATGCATTAAGGTTACGAAGTCACTTAGCCTTGGCTCCTTAGCGTCGGTCGCTGGTGTAGGGGACCCATACATCATCGCCGTATCCTTGCACATGCGGCGGCCGTCGCTGCCTCGTGCCTGGTCGGATTAATTTGATACGTTTTTGTTAGGTTCAACGTCTTGGTTGGGGCTGTGTGGCGGTGGCGATGTCCCTCATTAGAAATAATGTCTCCCACGTCTTATCCCCGTCCCGATGGTATGAATAGCGTCGTCGGAGGATGTGTGGAGGTGTGTCTCCGCCGGATCTCGCGGGATTCGGTCGGTGCTGGTCTTCGGTGGATCTATTTGGATCCAGTTCGTCTTCGTTCGTGTGGTTACAGGTTTGATCTTTCCGATCTACAACTCTCTTCATCGGCGATGGTTGCTGCTCTGGTGCGCTGGTCCTTTGGGGCCTTAGCACGACGACTTCCCGACTGTCTATTACAACAAGGTTTGCTCGACTCCGGCGAGGGAGGGGCGATGACGGCGGCGCGCCTTCGGCTCGCTCCAGTGCTTGTAGTCGTCGCTAGGTGGTCCATAGACCTGATTGTAATTTTTATTATTTCTAGTGTTCTCTGTACTGCCATGATTGATGAATAGATTGGAAATTTCTCTTGCAAAAAAAAAATTGATATATATGAGTTTCATTTTATCTGGATTGAACATGATTTCAAGTTTTTGATAGTTGAAGAAGCCCATATTTTTGGGACTTCAACTTTTACATCATCTGTCACGGCAAAAAACTTTCTCTCTCCTGCCGTAAAACCATTTTTGGCACCAAATTTACATCGTCTGATATTGGAAATGCAGATGCTCTAAGGATGCATGCCAAATTTGTGACATAAAACCAGATCTGCGCCGCTCATTGCACATCCAACGGCCCATGACACGGCATCGCAGCACGATCGCATCTCGAGTTCTACCAGATCGGATACAAGCCAAGCCACCGTGCCCGCGAAATGTCCAGCTGCGCCTCCCAAGGTTGACCAGCCTTCTCCCCTCTCCCTCGCCCCGTCCGTCGCCGGCCGGGGAGCGCCACCGCCGCGCCATGCGTCCCTGCGCCCGCATGCTCGCCGCGAGGCACCTACTCCGCGGCTCCCGCTTCCAGCTCCCCACGGCGCTCCGGCGGCCCGGCGGGACCAATGGCCCGCCCGCGCCGACGCCTCTCCTCGGAGGCTTCGGACCAAGCTGCAGGGTCTCTCCTGGGACTGGGGGACGCGCCCCCTTCGGCCGCCCCCACTGCCTGCTCCCGGGCTCGGCCTTCCCGCCGCGGTGGTGCGCGTGGCCTCTCCGCGACCTGGTGAGCTCCTGCGGTCTGCCTGCCTCATCCCAGTTTGTTTATTAGAGATGCACATATACTATATTCACATATAAACGTACAGTATCAATGTTTTACTGAAACAAATGGGAATTTCCCAGTAAATCAGTAGTCGGGAATAGATTCATAGGTATCTTCATCAATCATTTACTGAGATGCATAGATAACAGATTCATGGATATATACAGTATCAGTGTTTTACTGAAGCAAGTGATAATTTCCTGGTAAAACAGTAGTGGGCAACACTAGGGCTAGTGCTGGAGTGAGTGGGAGCTGTTGATTGGGCTCCAGTTTCTTGTCTAGTGGTTGCCAAGGGATGAATCTAGAAACTTCAGTGTAGCCTTATTTCCGCATACAAAGTTTTCCCTGTTGGGAACCTGAGACAACCTGCAACCTGCACTCAACTTTCCAGTGTGTTTCTGTATGAAAATCAGTTTCTGGATTAATTTTGTCAATGCCCAAAATGAAGTACCCGTGTGGAGCACATGGTAGTATTGCATTTCTCTCTCTACTTCTTCTGATTCTATGAACTGTAACTGCACTTACCCTGCCTTTTTTTAGCTCCAACTGAAAATATGGTTAATCAAGTATCGTTTTGTGGTTGGTTCATGACATCAATGGTTAACTAAACGATAGAAAGAATTTGATGCATCTGTTCTGTTTCTTTTCTTCATACAAGATACTATTTCTTTGCTAAATTATGGTTTTTTGATTCTTACTTGTTTTTAGAGAGGGAATGCATTCTCCACTTCTGCCAATGCTGTGACAGCGGGGAAACCGGCTGATGACGACGCGCATAAAGATGCCCCGAAGAAGGACATCGATGATCAGATAGCAGATATTCAGATCCTTCAAAACCTTTGGAAGTACTTAAGGCTGAACAATAGCCGTGATTTCAACATCAGGATTGTGTTGTCGTTGGGCCTCTTAGTCGGCGCAAAGGTAGATGCTACTCGTGGAAATTGTCACCTATACAAATATTATTCGAGCTAAAATCATGCAACCCACTTTTGTTAGCAAAGGCTTTTGTTTTCTGTTTAACTCATCAATTACTAGCAATCTGCAATATATTGGCAAGCCCATTTGGGCTAACACTTTTCCATAGAAGCTTGACCATCATGCTATAGGCTCAAGATTGATAGTCTCCTTATCTTATTTCGTTTGAATGCAGCACATTTACATTACCCATAGTGCCCTCATACTCTAAGCTTTTCTTTATACAAATGGCTCTTTTGAGCTGCTCCGACGCAATGTGCTAAATGCAGATACATCCTATTTGTTGGACATGTATCTATTTTTATAAAATATGCAATTTCTTCTTGTTTAATTGCCCAACAAGGTCTCAAATAGTCAGCTATCATCACTCTGAAATCAGAGGAAAGAACATCGCCCTTGCAGTTATGATATATGCCATAATGAATTTGAAACATGGAAGCTGTTGCATGAGATTGTCAACTTTATAACCTGATCTTTTCTATTTATAATGAACACCAGGTTATAAATGTTCAAGTGCCTTTCTTGTTTAAGCTTGCTATTGATTGGCTTGCAGCCCTTGGTGGTGCTGAAGCCTCACTGGCATCATTTACAGATGCTAATGCAACCCTGTTGGCTCTCTTTGCAAGCCCAGCAGCAGTTCTGATTGGATATGGTATTGCACGGTCAGGAGTATCAGCCTGTACAGGTAAATTTTGTTACACAACTTGCTTATCAATATTTTTCTTATGCCTGAAAAGCCGCCGAAAGGAACTTCTTTGTTGAGCATGAGAGAATATGCATTTTTGAGATTCCCTGTATCTGCTCTCCTGTTATAACAATATAACATATGCAACTATGATTATACAGTTTGGTAAATTTTCTGTTTGCAGAACTACGCAATGCTTTATTTTCTAAAGTGACCTGGAGAGCCATCCGTTCAGTCTCCAGGATGGTAAATTCTAAACTGTTTAATTTCCATGATACCGCTTTTAGTATATGTTAATCTGCACATGGTAGTATTGAATCCACATTCAGTTGTTGGTGGACCAACTATTTCAATGTTAATCTGCAGACACTTAAAGTATTACTTTAGTTTCTTAACTATTCTTCTTGCAGGTATTTTTTCACTTGCATGAGCTTGATCTTCGTTATCATCTAAGGTATTGTTGAATCCTCTGATTCATTCCATCAAGCGTGTTTTGATGTTTTCCTTGTTTCATTGATTGTCCACATCATCTTCTGTGCGACCAGTAAGGCGCCTCCCTATCACCTATTAGCGTCCCTAAGGTCTAACAGCTGCTTATGTTGCATCCTGTAAATCAATGTGGAAACAAGTTATAAGAAGTCAACACATTATACTTATAGTTATTATGTAGTTGCTGAGCTTTGGTATTTATGAGATGGGGATTATTTGAATTTTCATTAATGTTCCCTTGCCTGTTTACGTGTTTCAGCCGGCAAACTGGAGCTCTAAATCGCATAATTGACAGAGGCAGCAACGCAATAAATTTCATTCTTACAGTGACGGTGTTCAATATTGTTCCAACAATACTAGAGGTACTCACAATTACCTCCCCAACTGTTACCATCCATCAGCTGTGCATATTGCCTGTGATACTGGTGTTGGTTGCTTTTGGTAATGGATGCCACTTATTCTCCGAGCATTTGCTTGAGCTCTGTCTGCGTTGTGTTTTTGCTTCTTATTTACAGATTGGTATGGTGTCAAGTATACTTGCTTACAAGTTCGGCTCCACTTTTGCTTGGATTACTTCAGTTTCAGTCGCTACTTATATTGCTTTCACTTTGGCTTTGACACAGGTGCGAATACTGTACTTTGTCATCACAGCTGTAGTCTTAGGATATTCTTACTTACAAAATGCTCAATCTAATATATCTAATGATCACTTTTGTACCATGTCTTACTCTGATTCCTCATCGCTGACAGTGGCGGACCAAGTTCAGGACAGCCATGAATACAGCTGATAATGCTTCTAGTGCAGTGGCAGTTGACTCCCTTCTGAATTATGAGGTCATCCCATTGTTATCCGTTACTCTGGTGTCTGGTCCATTTCTCTAATCTTCAATTTCTTAATTGAAGCATTTTCGTACCGATCTTTACTCTAATCATCTACAGACTGTCAAGTACTTCAACAACGAGCAATTTGAAGTTCAGAAGTATGACAAATATTTAAAGAGTGAGTACATGTGTCCATTCATTCTTGGGAGAGATGTCGTTATAGAGTGGAAATGCACATTCACCTATTGGACCAACCGGCGTTAAATATGTGTTCACCTTTCTAACAAAACTATGAACACTGAAATTACAGTTTGATACACATGAAATTTGTGATGTCTATGTTTCACATCTGTGTTTGCTGAAACCTGGTATTTAAAAAGAAAAACTAAATAATATCAGTACTTAAGAAAGTGCCAAATAGAACATTAAGTTATGCTGCAACATTAGGTGAATCTTAACTGGCAATTAACACTACATACACCATAATTTAATTTTGTTTGATATTTTTGATCTATTGACAATTTTTTTTTTTTGCAATGTGCTCAGGATACGAGGATGCTGCACTGAAAGCCCAAAGTAGCCTTGCCTACTTGAACTTTGGGCAAAATGTTATATTTAGTTTGTCATTATCCACAGCAATGGTTTTGAGCTCATATGGTGTAATGAGTGGTGCTCTGACTGTCGGTGATTTGGTAATTCTTTATGTCAACCATTTGTGTTTTATATCTTCTATAGTTTCATTTCTGAGATCACTTTGACATATTGAGGTAGCAACCCATGCACACCAAAGTAGAAAGATATGTAACTGCAGCAAGGTAATGTTTTCCCAATATTACCTCCGGTTGTTAGAAGTGAAAAAGTATAACTGGATTTTTTTTAAATGACTTGACATGAAGCTTCAGTTCTTTTTGGTTTTCTGCCTTTCTTAGTCTTGCATTTGCATTTGATTGATGTATTGAAATCTTGCCATACAGGTCATGGTTAATGGACTTCTATTCCAGCTCTCACTGCCTCTGAACTTCCTTGGTAGTGTATATCGAGAATCTAGACAAAGCCTTATTGACATGAAGTCCATGTTTCAATTGCTTGAGGTAAAAGCTTCTAGTCATAGACTCGTATTGCATAGTGCCTAATGGCATGCAGTTTTAATTTATCTTTAAAACCATGGTCTCAAAGACCTTAGAACTATTCATTGTGTCTTTTCAGGAAAAACCTGGAATAAAGGATGAGCTTCATGCACGACCTTTGCAGTTCAAGGGAGGATGCATTGAATTCGAGAATGTCCATTTTGGGTAAGTTTTGTCCTCTGTTAGCTTGTTAATTGCTGCTAAGTGCCTGTGCTATTTTCAAAAAAGAATATCACATAAGTAGCAAATTTCAAAGCATCTCAACACTAAGGAGCTTATTTTCTTTTAACCATTGATAGTCAATACAATGGTACTGTTTTTTCCAGTACTTGGTTTCCTTTGGGAGAACGTGAAAGGACTCTAAAATTATCCTTGTAGACAACAACAACAACAACAAAGCCTTTAGTCTCAAACAAGTTGGGGTAGGCTAGAGGTGAAACCCATAAGATCTCGCGACCAACTCATGGTTTTGGCACATGGATAGCAAGCTTCCACGCACCTCTGTCCATGACTAGTTCTTTGATGATGCTCCAATCCTTCAGATCTCTCTTTACGGACTCTTCCCATGTCAAGTTCGGTCTACCCCGGCCTCTTTTGACATTATCAGCACGCTTTAGCTGTCCGCTATGCACTGGGGCTTCTGGAGGCCTGCGCTGGATATGCCCAAACCATCCCAGACGATGTTGGACAAGCTTCTCCTCAATCGGTGCTACCCCAACTCTATCTCGTATATCATCATTCCGGATTCGGTCCTTCCTTCTGTGGCCACACATCCATCTCAACATGTGCATCTCCGCCACACCTAACTATTGCACATGTCGCCTTTTAGTCGGCCAACACTCAGCGCCATACAACATTGCGGGTCAAACCGCAGTCCTATAGAGCTTGCCTTTTAGCTTTTGTGGCACTCTCTTGTCACAGAGAATGCCAGAAGCTTGGCGCCACTTCATCCATCCGGCTTTAATTCGATGGTTCACATCTTCATCGATATCCCCATCCTTTTGCAACATTGACCCCAAATATCTAAAGGTGTCCTTCTGAGGCACCACCTGCCCATCAAGGCTAACATCCTCCTCCTCATGCCTAGTAGTACTGAAAGCGCACCTCATGTACTCGGTTTTAGTTCTACTAAGTCTAAAACCTTTCGATTCCAAGGTTTGTCTCCATAACTCCAACTTCCTGTTGACCCCCGTCCGACTATCATCGACTAGCACCACATCGTCAGCAAAGAGCATACACCTTGGGATATCTCCTTGTATGTCCCTTGTGACCTCATCCATCACCAAGGCAAAAAGATAAGGGCTCAAAGCTGACCCCTGATGCAGTCCTATTTTATTCAGGAAGTCATCAATGTCGCCATCACTTGTTCGAACACTTCTCACAACATTATCATACATGTCCTTGATGAGGGTAATGTACTTTGCTGGGACTTTGTGTTTCTCCAAGGTCCACCACATGACATTCCGTGGTATCTTATCATAGGCCTTCTCCAAGTCAATGAACACCATATGCAGGTCCTTCTTTTGCTCCATGTATCGCTCCATAAGTTGTCGTACCAAGAAAATGGCTTCCATGGTCGACCTCCCAGGCATGAAACCAAACTGATTTTTGGTCACGCTTGTCATTCTTCTTGTAGAGTGATTTTTTTTGTAAGACTTCTTTTAGTAGTGAGTTTATTAGCAAAATCGAGGCCATGTAACTTCTGTGAGTCGTGGCCTGTCAAGGAAGCTTTGCTGGGGCGCGACAAAGAGACAGAGAGGCACTGAGGAGGTAGAAGGTGCATCGAAACAGGTGGAGCAGCACACCACTGCATCAAAGAGGCAGTTGTTCTGTTCGGTAGCTTCTTTTGGGCAGGACCTGTGAACAACGCGAACTGCAGGATTGGGTTGATTAGGTTAGGCATGGACTCTTGGTGGCTGCGTCTTTTGGTGACCTGCACATTTTGGTTGGCTTAGCGTGCTGGCTTGCTGGCTGGATAAGCTGGAGTGAGTTATAAATTTTCATGTGCTTGTGTGAGCTTTTGTTTTATCGGTTAATCCAGTTTTCACACAGCAACAACTGAATTCACTGAACCAATTTCGGTTTCTTGCAAACAATAGGCACATAATAAACCATAAATAAAGAAAACTGATTTGGTTAATTAGGTTTCAGTTTGCTTTTCGATTTCTCGGTTTTATGCCCACCCCTACTATTTCAAATTAATCTATGCAGCTACAACTTATCTTGGTTAACATTAAAAAAAAGCTTATTCCTCTGTATTTCACATGCCTCCTTGAATTATTCGGTCATACAATACTTATTAATACTGAGAATAAAATCAATCTTGGATTAGGGAAGGAAATATTCGTGACTATTAGCGGTTTCATTATGGGGCATGTGTTACTAGGGATTTACACATACATGGCTAAAACTTAAACTAATTTTCACATCCTTTAATTAGCTAAATTCTGAGAAACAGTTATGGTACATATTAAAATGTACCCTAACTAACAAGCATTAATTCAAGATGTTTTATCAAAGACACCAAGGCTTTAAACACAATATGTAAATATGATGCATTGATGTAGTATAGGCTGTAATTAGAACAATCTTATTCTGTGAAATATTTATTTTTATGGGTAGCTCAGATATTTGATTTCTTCCAGGTATGTACCAGAAAGGAAGATTCTTAATGGGGCCACTTTCACTGTACCGGCAGGAAAAAGTGTGGCAATTGTTGGAACTAGTGGCAGCGGTAAAGCTAATCTTTTTTACTTAACTAATGTTAATGTCAATGCTATCAGCTATCTTATGTTTGTGTTACCAAATATAACATTCAAATTCATGGGCCTCGTTGCCTCACGTTTTTTGTGGTGTCGAGTAGAATTGTTAGCATATCATAGTTGTAGACCTATAGGTCATTTGTGTTGGATATCATAATAATATAGGCCACTTCTGAAAAATAGACTTCAGAGCGTGAATGTACGGAGGCTTTTCTTGGAATTAGAAGCTCATCTTGAAGTGCCCTTATACACCTTTACGTAACTATACAAGAGTTGACACCCCACTGTTAGCTGCTACTATCAACATAATTTTTTTGTAGAGTTAATTGGATCGTCTGTTTCTGTAGTGCTTCTCTAGATGCGCAATGTGATGATATATCTCAGTTGTTATCAAGAGCTTTGATTTATTTTATAGATCTTCAAATACAATAACTAGAAATCTTAGTAGGGAACCCATCAGCAATATCTTATAATACAAGATCTTCATATATATTTGGCCAATGCATGATTTTGTAACATGCTGTGTTGTCATGGCAAATGGGGAAAAAGTAATGAAGGATACCAATTTTCCTGTAATGAATGTTCAAACCTTTATCCAAATATATTTATAGGGCTTATTTCATATGCTTATTCTGTATAGCTTTACTTCTGCATTATATATGAGTCCAAATCTTGTCTACTGGATTTACAGCACATAGTGTTTAATCTTTGCTTTAATGTGAACCATAAAAGAATTATTACTTCTGGGTGAGTGACTGTTCATTAACTAGTCCTTTCTTCTACAGGAAAGTCAACCATACTTAGACTTCTCTTTAGATTTTTTGATTCAACTTCAGGATCTGTAAGAACACACACATCAATCTCCCTTTTGATTTCCTGCTCATGAATTGATGCCCCCGAAGGCTTCTCAAGTTTGTCATGTACTTTAAAGTTTCTGTTCTTGTGATACCTTTGTTCTCTCTTCCTGGCAGATACGAATAGACGGACAAGATATTCGGGGAGTCACACTGGAGAGTCTTCGGAAGTCTCTTGGTGTTGTGCCACAGGATACGGTTAGCCACCTGATACTCTATTCTCTGTGAACGCTTTAATTTATCCTACTTCTGTTGTCCTCTTATGGAATCTACTAACTTGTGCTGTAGTATCAAAATGCATTCCTATACGATTTACTTTTGAAAATGACTTTTTTTTTTACATTTATTAAGTTCTGTTTTAGAAAGCCAAGTTTTCCATGTAAAACCATCGTACAAAAGAATAGCTTTCGGCCTTTCACAGCACATCAGCTTTCCCACCACATCTGCTTCTGTTGAAGCCACAAGCCACAGACAGGGCCTAAGAACTTCTGCGAGCTATCAATGTTGTATATTTTCTCATTTTTTGTTTGGAACCCAAATATGAATCCTTTTTTATTGAAATACATGTCGGATAAGGAATCTATTTAACACATGAGGAGGGCCAATGGACAATAGAGAACTGAGCCATAGTCCAGTAGTAACCGGTAAGAACTTGCTGGTGTGTTCTTGCCTACTAGGGTCCTACTCCTTTCAAGAGTGAATTCTGGTATCTCATGGTTATTTCGACCTAAATTAGGTCATCCCTTGTTGGACATCCATGGGGCTTCAGCATTGTTGGACTAGTTGAAAAGATTCCAATAGATGCTGTTGTATGCAAACTTTCTTCAGCGTCATAAATCTTGGAATAAATTGGATTTGTTTTTTCTTTAGCGAATCAGGTCAATTCATTTTTTCTCCAAACTTACACCATTAATACCATTACAGGTACTTTTCAATGACACGATTAAGCATAATATACAATATGGGCTATTATCAGCAAAAGATGAAGAGGTAAAATGTTCTTTCAATCAATATGGGAGTGTTATAGCATGGTCAAATGTTTTTTTGTGAAGCTAATGTATTCTTTTCCAATTTTCCATACAGGTTTACAATGCTGCTCGACGTGCCTCTATCCATGATACAATTATGAACTTTCCTGACAAGTATGACACGGTTGTGGGAGAGCGTGGATTAAAGGTAAGACACGGCCTCGTTTTGTGCAAAATCAGGAAACATCGTAACCTTTTGTTCTATGACAACAGCTCAGCATATCTCAACAACTGTGTCTTGACTGTTTTTGCAGTTAAGTGGTGGTGAGAAACAACGAGTCTCAATTGCTCGTGTATTCTTGAAGGAGCCTTCCATTCTGTGAGTTTCTGTCATACATTTTCTGTCGAATACGCACCTAAAGTACACACCATTTTGTATTAGTAGAAAACGTCAAGGTGGCATCCAACTTACAGCCAAAAACTAGAAGCAAAAATCAGAACGAAAGAAACAAATGAGCTGTACAGCTAAACTACTCAAAAACCATCTGGTGGGCAAGCATGTTGTGGCAGCCTCCTCAGCGCCTTTGCACCTGCGATCATCCAGGGTATTGCCTCCAGGAGTATCGAGATCCACCAGTGTCTGCACCTCTGGTTGCGCTGTCAAAGAAGCGGTCATTTTGAAGTCGCCAGATGCGCCACATCATTAGAGAGATTAGGCAGCATGATCCCTTAACTTATCAACCCTGGCACACTCTGCAGCATGGTCCAGCCGCGGCACCAGCTCATCGCCGGCCTGAGGCCATATGAATTGTAGAAAGAACTGTCTGGTATCCTACACCCGTTTGAAGAAGTCATCAATGGGGATGTGCGACATGGTCTCGGCTGTCTGGTCGCACAGAGGGGAGGTAGGCGGATGCAGTAGTTCTCTGCTCCAGTCTTTCTGCCATCCTATACCCATTCTCCATTGCTAACCACATGAACGCCTTGCACTTGAGGGGAGCCAAGCCCTCAGACGGCATGCCACATAGGAGACTCGGCCGTACTTATCTACACATTGAAAGCACAGTTCATTCGCATGCTGAAAATCTCGCAACTGATCCCCACGAGTGAAATTGTCACCAGCTGAACGCTTCTGCCAATTGGAAGATGCAGAAGGGACAGTGCTCGGTGCGCGTCGAGCTCATCCTCCTGAATGCGAGCTAAGGCGACTGCGCTAGTGACACTCGAGGGAGCTTGCAAATGAACAAAAGCGATGGCACCATAGAACTTGACAGTCGCGCTCCATTTGGTACAGGAGCTTGCATGGCGCTCAAGATCTGCCGTGTTGCCGCCAAAGCTTTGAAGGCGCCGTCGCAGCTCACTTCAAATCAGTCCAACCCGGCTAAGGATTTTGTGTTGCTCAACCGGAGTCGAGCTGCACCTTTCGTGGTGGATGTTACGGATTGATCGCAAGATTTCATGAGCGCAGACGGAGCGGATCCCGGCTCTTATACCAGTTTGTGAGGCCTTGTGAAGGAATCCTCACAACTAGGGCACCACAGCTGTGTTGGGTGGATCGAAAGAAAAGGGGGTGAGGATACAGTGTAAGAGATGAGAGCTTCAGAGTTTCATTCTATCTCAGATGCTTATCACACAACTTTGCCTCTGTTTTAAAAAACGTGAGTTAGGGCTGCTAAATGGTTTTGATGTTTGAATTGATTTCATATACTTATCAAACAATTTTTTCTGCGCAAATAATGGGCTTAGGAGTTTCCCTCACTGAGTTAACTTTCTTACCTGATTCGTACCAGGTTATGTGATGAAGCTACAAGCGCACTGGATAGCACTACTGAATCGTCGATTTTGAATTCTCTAATGTCTTTATCCGTCGATCGAACCTCAATATTTATTGCTCATCGACTCACAACTGCAATGCTATGCGACGAGGTATTCACGTTTCTGCACATACATAGACAGTACAGCATACATATCTGTAAAAATAATTTGACTTGTTGCTATATTGACAACCAATATCTGAATACTAAGCCAGGTTTACAGCCATAAAAGTTGCTATTGCATGAAATTGTTGTACTTACTATGGGCTAAACTCCTTTATACTTTGAATCCATCTACTGAAAACTTCCATAATTCCAATGTAAGTAATCTTTCAACTGATTTTCAGATCATCGTCTTCGAGAATGGAACAGTAGTGGAACAAGGACCACATGATCTTCTTCTGTCGAAGCGCGGGCGGTATGCCGAACTGTGGTCCCAACAGAATACCACTGAAGCCAGTTGATGCTTCTGCTTTTGGTACATAAGTTTGATAGACCCAATACGTTTTCCCTTTGCATGGGAAAACAATACATAGCCATATTTCAACGGATACAGGTTTTTATTTATCTGCCTTGTAAATGTACTTCGTGAGATTTCAGATACAGGGGAAACAGAAATTTATAGTTGAGGGGGAAATCCTCCATTTTAGAGAGCCGAGAGGCTAAATTTTCATGTACAGATATCTAACAATGCCGGCGTATGTCCATATGTTGATGTAATAATTCTTTTACTACATGGAATAAGTAAATAATTCGTGTGCAGCTTAATGTAGTAACATACTAACATTCACATATTCAATTATTTCCAGTTACATACCTGTCTGATCTACTGTGTGCCTCATCTTAGTTTTTTACTGTCACATTTTGTGTCACCCTGACTGCCTGCGTGTCTCTCGGGCCAGCCATCAGGGACTGAAGAAATCTTGTTGGTCGAATGATCTGCACCGTTCCACAAGCTTCGTCCTTTGTCAGTCACCGGTATGGGAATGCGGAGGCGGCATGGTGATAGGTAAATGCAAGCAATCTATGCATCTTATTTTTTTTCCTAAATGATTTGATGTCGTGTCTTAAGCTGCATGAATATTGGTGCTTTGTGCAGCTAGCCAGCCACCAGATATCTCTCAACACTGAAACCACACCACACAACAGTCTGAACATTGAATTGTTGATCTTCAGGTTGTGCATTGCATTCATAGGGCACAGGCATATAAACAGAAGAATGAGGATATAATATCGTCCCGCTCTCTTTAGATTACACCAGTACATACATTTGTTAGCTTTTCTGGCCAAGAAATTCATATAGACTACCATACTGCATGCACCCGCCGGACACGAATTTCTGCTTTTATCGACCTATTTAAACTTGAAATACAGCTTCCAAAGTTTAGCGGGTAAATGGTAGAAGGCTAAAATGTGACATTGGTAAATGTTTATCTATAAACTTGATCGAAGTTTGACTTTGGAAAAACCTATATGCACTATAATTTTGCAAGGTGTGAGTACGTATATACCCAACTTAATTATTTGTTATTGCTGGCCACTTGAGTACATCCTTGAGCAGATCTCTCAAGGTTGGCCAGCGACCTGCCACCGGGCTGCGCGGTCGAGCGAGAGGCGGCCTCCTTCCACTCCGCCGCCCTCCTCCGCATCTCCCTCCCCGCCTCTCCTCCTCCCATCACTTCCCTTATCCTCGCCGCGACCGCCTCCCGGCGCACGTCGTCGCCGACCTCCACCCCGACGCTCCATTCGGCGCACGCGTAGCGGCTGTTGGTCTGCTGCTCGGCGAAGAAGGGCCAGCAGAGCATCGGCACCCCGGCGCCGAGCCCCTCCACCATCGAGTTCCACCCGCAGTGCGTCAGGAAGGCGCCCACCGCCTCGTGCCGCATCACCGCCTCCTGCTCGCACCAGCTCGCCAGGAGGCACCTGCCCCTGGTGGCCTCGAGGAACTCTGGCGGCAGCACGGCGGCGTCGCCCTTCACCAGGTCGTTCCTCACGATCCACAGGAAGTCGTGGCCGCAGTCGGCCAGCCCCCACGCGAACTCCACCAGCTCCTGCTTCGACATGGTGGTCACGCTCCCGTAGTTGACGTACACCACGGACCGCGGCTCCCTGCCATGGAGCCACTCGAGACATGACTGGTCTTCTCTCCAGAGGCTGGAGCGTATCCCGGCGAGGTCGCCTTCTGAGACCAGCTGGTCGGTGAGGAGGTGAAGCGGGCCGATGGTGTAGACGGGCAAGGGGAGGATGGCGCGCATGGCGTCGAGCGCCGTCTGCTCGAGCTCGTCAAAGGTGTTGAGGACGACGGCGGCCGCTCGGTTCGACTGCTCGACCTCGTGCAGCAGGAAGTTGAACAGGATGTCGCCGCGGTCCGTGGTGCGGACGAAGGACGAGAAGTCCCGGAGGCGCATGTGCTTGCTCATCCCGCGCGCCTGCGTCACCGGCGTGTCCAGGTGCCCGTTCTTCACTTGCTCTTCGTCTGCTCAGACAGATCAATCAAACCGCCATGGAATTAAGCATATTCTGCTTGGGGACATGGTTGCTACGTACTACTCCCTCCGTTCCTAAATATAAGTCTTTTTAGACATTTCAATAGGGGACTACCCCCTATTGCACTAGTAGAAAAAGGGCCTTTAGTCCCGGTTCCAGAGGGTCGGGACTAAAGCCCAATACCTTTAGTCCCGGTTCGCTTACGAACCGGGACCAAAGGGGCTCCACGTGGCCGCTGCGAGTAGCCCAGACAGGAGGACCTTTGGTCCCGGTTGGTAACACCAACCGGGACCAAAAGGCATCCACGTGGCCGCAGCGGGGAGCCCAGGCAGGAGGACCTTTAGTCCCGGTTGGTCACACCAACCGGGACCAAAGGTTATCCACGCGTCAGCTTCAGGCAGCAGCTGGGTTTTTTTTTTTTGAAGGAGTGGGGGGGGGGGGGGGGTTTGGGGGGTTTTGGAGGGTTAATTTAGGAGTTTCATATTGTGTTAGCTAGCTAATAGGGAGAAGTGTCCTCTCTTTCTCCGTGCTCGGTCGACGGTAGCTACTATACATATAGAGATAACTCGATGCTAGCTAATAAGAAAATGAAGGAAACCATTAATTACACAAGATCGTCATGCTGAACATATATAGAGAGAAGTGACATCTCTTTCTCCGTGCTTGGTCGAACAACAAGTTTTCGTATATCTATCCGACGGTACTACATATATACAATATAACATCTTTTACAATCCCTAACATCATCTACCTAAGATCCAATCACAAATTCGCATGGTATTCCCCGTCTTTAGGTATGACGTGGTCAAGAAAGAATCCCGCCAATTCCTCTTGAATTGCTCGTATGCGATCATGTGGTAGGAGTTCATCCCGCATCTGCCAGATCTAATTTAAAGAAGGGGGTCAATACATGCATATATATAAATAAAACTCAACACAATTGATGGTAATATATAAAATAAAATTGTGAATATTATTTACGTACTTCAAATTGTTTGTCAGAGAAGCCCCGCTCAGAGGTCGAGTGGCGAATGAACTCGCATACGTAGTATGCACATAAAACAGTCCCTTCTTTCTGGTACAAGCACTTTACGAGAATAGAGTTCAATCAAACTGATAAGCAAGCATGATAATGATATATTGATGAAAATTTGAATCAATTAGAGATGCGCGGAACTAGCTAGTACTACTTACTTTGGGGTGCGTAAATCGTAACTCTTTGTTTAGACCGGGAACCTTTCGGGTGAACTTCTTCCAAACCCTGCCGGGCAAAGAAAATGATTACTTGATATCAGGAAATTAACAAAAGTTGCATGCCGATATGGTCCCGGTATTGACTGAACTTACTTCTTGAGCATTGCAGTCATGTCCGCATAATTCTCGGGATCTTTACGTCTCGAGTCTAAGACAGTTACTAATGCCCCGTCAAGCTTAATGGATAGCAGAATAAAGTGGAAACTGCGCACGCATATATAACTCATCAATTACATTACTTAACCTCGAGTAAGCGAAACTGAGTATACAGAGAAGACAGCAATACTCACTTGAAGTTGTAAGGAAAGAGTATTTCCCTTTTGTTTTGATGTATAAGGAACGACTGTAGCAAGTTCTCCTCGGTCTCTTTGATTGAGTTTTTTACAGTCCATTCATTTACGGCATCTGGACTAATGAACCCAACGTCGAAGATTCCTATTTTTTTGCATTCGAAGATCTTCAATCTGCATAATATAGTGAGGATAATTATATATACATGCAATGAACGAGCTGAGCTAGAGACTTAACTATAGAAGTAATACTTACAGACAGTAGGAAGTCATGAGTTGTTTGTCGAGGGCCAGTTGATTGTATAACTGAAATAACTCCACAAATTCAACAGGCATCACGGAAAGTCCAATGAATTCGTGCTCTGGTTTCACTGCCATATACATAGTGTCTCTCCCAGACTCCCTGCAGGTTTTCATGTACCACTCATGCAATTTGTACATCATCGTTGTTAGAGGAGGATGATCAGGTTTGACGAGAGGCTTCCCGTGCACGTATTTATATTCTTCTTTTGTTACCTCAGCCGTTTGAAAAATTACATCATCCCCCAAGTAATCACCAGGATTGGTACCAGGCACCATCCCCGGATGATTAGCGACGATATCGCTAGACACCTTGAGCGGGGGGCACGATTGCTTCTCCTGTTCGCCGAGCTGGGGAATTGTTTTCCCACTTCTTCGTTCTGCTAACCTTGCATCACTGGAAGTACTTCCCGACCGCCGCGCTTCTTCATATGTCTTTTTAAGAATGCGGACATAGTTGGAATCCGGCGGAGGCGGTGGTGGTCGCTTCAGGGCATCGATAGTGCGCTTCACTTTCACCGGATCTAGTTTCTCCTTCGGAGGTGGAGTTTTCTTTGCAAAATGGTCCCTCACTTGGGCACGACATATCTCCTCGTTTTCAGACTCGGTCCTCTCATATGGTAACTTTTCCACAGGCTTGAGAGATGGACCGTATCTGAATTGCCTCCCGCCTCTGCTTGTACTGCTAGCCGCCGGAGCGGCGGCGTCTCTCTTCCGTCGTTGCTGACGAGGCGGAGAAGGAGGCGGAGTGCTCCGACGCGCCGGAGTAGGCGAAGGAGGAGGCGGAGTGCCCTCACGCGTCGGAGGAGCCGGAGAAGGAGGCGGAGTGCCCTGATCACTCGCCGGAGGAGGAGGAGGAGGAGGAGGCGGAGTGCCCTGACTCGCCGGAGGAGGAGGAGGAGGCGGAGGCGTCCAGTTTGGAAGCTTGATGTACTCCTTCTGCCATAGACATGTACTCCTCAGAGCACGAACCAGCTGATTCTCCCCTTCACCTGTAGAGTGGTAAAGCTCGAGCTCCTCAAATCCCTCGAGAGTTTTCTTCTAGGGGTTTGGCTGACCTCGAGAGTTTGTCAGGTAGGGGAGGGGGGGGGGGTAGGAGATCGACAACGCTTTTTTTCTAGGGTTTGCGTGGCCTCGAGAGTTGGTCGCCCGATATGTCCGACGTCCCCCCTCATGTCGAATTTACCGGAGTTTTCTTCTAGGGGTTTGGGTGGCCTCGAGAGTTTGTCGGGTAGGGGCGGGAGGGGGTAGGAGATCGAGGGCGACGGCGACATACATACATATAGCCACATACATACATGGAAAAAAATGCTCTTTCTTCTAGGGTTTGGGTGGCCTCGAGAGTTTATCGGGTAGGGGCGGGAGGGGGTAGGAGATCGACAACGCTCTTTCTTCTAGGGTTTGGGTGGCCTCGAGAGTTTATCAGGTAGGGACGGGAGGGGGTAGGAGATCGACAACGCTCTTTCTTCTAGGGTTTGGGTGGCCTCGAGAGTTTATCGGGTAGGGACGGGAGGGGGTAGGAGATCGACAACGCTCTTTCTTCTTTTGCACATCCATAATGGGGGCATTCTTGCTAAATCTATATTACCGGAGTTTTCTGTATGAATTTTTTTTCTAGGGTTTGGGTGGCCTCGAGAGTTGGTCGCCCGGTATATCGAGAGGGGGGTGAACATTTTACCTTAGTAACTTAGAAAAAAAATGTTATCGGGGAGGGGGTATATCGACCCCCCCTACCCCCTCATGTCGAAGTTATCGGGGAGGGGGTATATCGACAACGACATACATTCCGGATAACATATACACACATATACATGAACATATATACATATACATGAAAAAAACATATACATGACTTTTTAGTTTTTACATGAACATATACACACATATACATGAACATATATACATATACATGAAAAAAACATATACATGACTTTTTACATGAAAATATACACACATATACATGAACATATACATATACATGAAAAAAAACATATACATGGCCGGAAAGGGGGGGCCTCACTGGGGTGGGCGGCGATGGCTGGAGGCCGGCGACGAGGACGGCGGGCTAGGGGCGGCACGCGGTGACGGGGATGAGGACGGCGGGCGCTCGGGGAGGCGACGACGACGAGGGCGGCGGGCTCGGGGAGGCGACGACGCGGCGACGGGGAGGCAACGGCGACGACTGGGACGGCGGGCTCGGGGAGGCGACGACGACGAGGACGGCGGGCTTGGCGACGGCGACGACGCGGCGACGTCGGGGAGGCGACGGCGACGACGGGGACGGCGGGCTCGGGGAGGCGACGACGATGAGGACGGCGGGCTCGGCGACGGCGACGACGCGGCGACGGGGAGGCGACGGCGACGACGAGGACGGCAGGCTCGGGGAGGCGACGACGCGGCGACGGGGAGGCGGCGGCGACGACGGGGACGGCGGAATCGGGGAGGCGGGCTCAGGGCAACTGGTAGATGAAAACCTGAAATTTTCAAGGGTTTTCTTATATACAAGAAGTATTGGTCCCGGTTGGTGGCACCAACCGGGACCAATGCCCACCTTTAGTCCCGGTTGGTGCCACCAACCGGGACCAAAGGTCTCTTTTCGTCAGCCCAAAGGGCGGGAAGCAGAGACCTTTGGTCCGGTTGGTGCCACCAACCGGGACCAAAGGTGGGCATTGGTCCCGGTTGGTGCCACCAACCGGGATTAAAGGGTGGTGCTACCCGGGGCCAAAAGTTTAGTCCCACCTCGCTAGCTGAGAGGGCTCGAGAGTGGTTTATAAGCGCTGCTGCGCCAGCCCTCTCGAGCTCCTCTCAACAGCAGGCTTACGGGCCTAATCGCACACACCTCTGCCTGTGGGCCTTCTGGGCCTTCTGCGGGCCTGAATCCTGGCCCAACTAGATGGTTGGGTTTCTAGTCGTATTCAGGCCGTGGTGGCCTACTAGGCGGCAATTTTTTTTTAATTTTTTTCTACTTTTTTTGTTTTCTTTTTTGCTTTATTTATTTTCTTTTGTTTCTACTTACAGTTTTTCAGTGATTCTTTTTGCTTTTAGGTCACAAAAATTATAAACTTTCTGTTAGTGCCATTAGTTTCCAAATTTGAATAGTTTAAATTTGAATTCTTTTAAATTGGTGTGAATCACTAGTTTGTGAATAACTTTACTATAAAAATAGATTTTTGAGTGATTCTTTTTCCTGCTATTTAATATTACTGTGTTTTATCATTATATTCAATTTGGTAATTTTTAGGTAATTTTAAATGTCTGTTTTAACCAAAAACAGATTTTGTTATTTTAGTTTGCTATTAAAGTTTCTAAAAAAATTCTTTATGAAAATTCTTTTTGCTATTAATGTTTTGAACAAAAAAATACTTTGATAACTTTAGTTGCATAAATTTTATATAATTTTAGTTTCATAAATACTAGAGGTTTATAAAATATTTTTAGTTGATTCCTTTTGCTATTAGAGTTTTATAAAAGCTTTTTAGTTGATTCTTTTTGCTATTAAAGAATATTATAGTTTTATTTTAGTTTATCATAACAAAAAATTTTAATTAATTATTTTTAGTTAATTATTTTTGCTATTAGAGTTTCATAAAGGTTTTCTAGTTCATTCTTTTTGCTATTAGTTCATTCTTTGAGCTAAATGACCCTGAAATTGAAAAACACTTCAAATGAACTCTGAAAAGGTTGAAAGTTGGCATGGTATCATCATTACACCCACATAGCATGTTCTAAAAAGTTGAGAGGGTTACGGCAAAAACTGGATGCACTTCATGTACAAAATGGACAATCTCTTTCGAAGTATCAGGGTTTCGGACGAAAACTCATCTGTTACAAAAGGCATTTAATTTCTTCACATGTAACTGCAATGATATAGTTGTGGAGAGAAAGTCTTCACTTTTTCTTCGCTTGTGTCCTTTGCTTATTGCGCCGTAACCATGGATAATCTTCATCGTTTAACAGGGTGCTTGGGTCAGCCTTGACTTTGAAGGGAGAAATTTCATGAAACTTTTCATAATCTTCAGACATGTCTGTCTTGCCCTCCAATCCCACGATGTCTCTTTTTCCTGAAAGAACTATGTGGCGCTTTGGCTCATCGTATGATGTATTCGCTTCCTTATCTTTTCTTTTTCTCGGTTTGGTAGACATGTCCTTCACATAAAAAACCTGCGCCACATCATTGGCTAGGACGAATGGTTCGTCTGTGTACCCAAGATTGTTGAGATCCACTGTTGTCATTCCGTACTGTGGGTCTACCTGTACCCCGCCTCCTGACAGATTGACTCATTTGCACTGAAACAAAGGGACCTTGAAATCATGTCCATAGTCAAGTTCCCATATGTCCACTATGTAACCATAATATGTGTCCTTTCCCCTCTTGGTTGCTGCATCAAAGCGGACACCGCTGTTTTGGTTGGTGCTCTTTTGATCTTGGGCGATCGTGTAAAATGTATTCCCATTTATCTCGTACCCTTTGTAAGTCAATACAGTCGAAGATGGTCCCCTGGCCAACGAGTACAGCTCATCAGAAACAGTGTTGTCACCCATGAGACGTGTTTGCAACCAACTGCCGAAAGTCCTGATGTGTTCATATGTAATCCAGTCGTCACACTGCTCCGGGTGTTTGGAGCGCAGAATATTCTTGTGTTCATCGACATACGGGGTCACCAAGGTAGAATTCTGTAGAACTGTGTAGTGTGCTTGAGACCAAGAATGCCCGTCCCTACATATTATTGAGTCCGCTCCTAGCGTGCCTTTTCCAGTCAGTCTCCCCTCATACCGCGATTGAGGGAGACCAATCTTCTTAAGGTCAGGAATGAAGTCAACACAAAACCCAATGACATCCTCTGTTTGATGGCCCATGGAGATGCTTGCTTCTGGCCTAGCGCGGTTACGAACATATTTCTTTAAGACTCCCATGAACCTCTCAAAGGGGAACATATTGTGTAGAAATACAGGGCCCAGAACGACAATCTCGTCGACTAGATGAACTAGGACGTGCGTCATGATATTGAAGAAAGATGGTGGGAACACCAGCTCGAAACTAACAAGACATTGCACCAAATCACTCCTTAACCTTGACAGGATTTCTGGATCGATCACCTTCTGAGAGATTGCATTGAGGAATGCACATAGCTTCACAATGGCTAATCGAACGTTTTCCGGTAGAAGCCCCCTCAATGCAACCGGAAGCAGTTGCATCATAATCACGTGGCAGTCATGAGACTTTAGGTTCTGGAACTTTTTCTCTGCCATATTTATTATTCCCTTTATATTCGACGAGAAGCCAGACAGGACCTTCATACTGAGCAGGCATTCAAAGATTCTTCGTCACGTGCATCACGTCGATTGCAGAGCGGACCTCTAGGTCTTTCCAATAGGGTAGGTCCCAAAATATAGATTTCTTCTTCCACATGGGTGCGCGTCCCGCATCGTCAGTCGGAACAGATAGTCCGTCAGGACCCTTTCCAAAGATTACTTGTAAATCATTGACCATATCAAGTATGTGATCACCAGTACGTAGGGCGGGCTTCTTCCGGTGATCTGCCTCACCTTTGAAATGCTTTCCTTTCTTTCGACATTGATGGTTGGTCGGAAGAAATCGACGATGCCCCAGGTACACATTCTTCCTGCATTTGTCCAAATATATACTGTCGGTGTCATCTAAACAGTGCGTGCATGCGTGGTATCCCTTGTTTGTCTGTCCTAAAAGGTTACTGAGAGCAGGCCAATCGTTGATGGTTACAAACAGCAACGTATGTAGGTCAAATTCCTCCTGTTTGTGCTCATCCCACACACGTACACCTTCTCCATTCCACAGCTGTAAAAGTTCTTCAACTAATGGCCTTAGGTACACATCAATGTCATTGTCGGGTTGCTTAGGGCCTTGGATGAGCACTGGCATCATAATGAACTTCCGCTTCATGCACAACCAAGGAGGAAGGTTATAGATACATAGAGTCACGGGCCAGGTGCTATGATTGCTGCTCTGCTCCCCAAAAGGATTAATGCCATCTGCACTTAAACCAAACCATACGTTCCTTGCATCACCTGCAAAGTCCCCCCACCTTCTCTCGATTTTTCTCCACTGCGACCCGTCAGCGGGTGCTCTCAACTTCCCGTCTTTCTTACGGTCTTCTTTGTGCCATCGCATCAACTTGGCATGCTCTTTGTTTCTGAACAGACGTTTCAGCCGTGGTATTATAGGAGCATACCACATCACCTTGGCAGGAACCCTCTTCCTGGGGCGCTCGCCCTCAACATCACCAGGGTCATCTCGTCTGATCTTATACCGCAATGCACCGCATACCGGGCATGCGTTCAAATCCTCGTACTCACCGCGGTAGAGGATGCAGTCATTAGGGCATGCATGTATCTTCTGCACCTCCAATCCTAGAGGGCATAGAACCTTCTTTGCTTCGTACGTACTGCCGGGCAATTCGTTATCCTTTGGAAACTTCTTCTTCATTATTTTCAGCAGCGAACTAAATCCCTTGTCAGATACACCATTGTCTGCCTTCCATTGCAGCAATTCCAGTGTGGTACCGAGCTTTCTGTTGTCATCTTCGCAATTTGGGTACAACCCTTTTTTGTGATCCTCTAACATGCGATCAAACTTCAACTTCTCCCTTTCACTTTCGCATTCTCTCTGTGCATCAACAATGACCCGGCGAAGATCATCATCGGGCACATCGTCTGGTTCCTCTTGATCTTCAGCTTCCCCCATTGCAGCATCACCGTATTCAGGGGGCGGGTAGTTGTCATCATCCTCTTCTTCTTCGTTGTCTTCCATCATAACCCCTCTTTCTCCGTGCTTGGTCCAAACATTATAGTGTGGCATAAAACCCTTCTGAAGCAGGTGGAAGTGAAGGGTTTTAGAGTTGGAGAAAGCCTTCGTATTCTCACAGACAGTACATGGACAATGCATAAAACCATTCTGCTTGTTTGCCTCAGCCGCTTCGAGAAAATTATGCAGGCCCTTAATATACTCGGAGGTGCGTCGGTCACCGTACATCCATTGTCGGTTCATCTGCGTGCGTTATATAGTTCTTATTATTGAACAACATATAACTCTCTAGAGCATCTAATTAAAACACACAAGTAAGAACTTTTTTCTTTTAGAAAGAAGATAAGAAGAAGAGGCTAACCACGGTGTTGCCGGCGCCGAGATGGGCGCGGGCGATCGACGGCGGTGAGGACGGGGACGGGACAGGACGGACCGCCAAACCTAGACAATCTTGAGGAAAATGGAGCTTGGACAAGGAGCTTCGAGAGGAGAAAGCTTAAGTGTGGCTCGGGCATTTCATCGAACACCTCATGTGCATAGGAGGTGAGCTAGAGCACCACAAAAGCTCTCCCATGGCCGGGCAAAAAAACAGAGCAATGCATTGCTCTGCTTGCGGGCGGGGGCTATATATAGGCCAACCATTGGTCCCAGTTCCAGCCACAAACCGGGACCAATGGTTGTGGGCCAGGAGCGAGGCGCATTGGTCCCGGTTCGTGGCTGGAACCGGGACCAAAGGGGTCACCTTTAGTCCCGGTTCCAGCCACAAATCGGGACCAATGGTTGTGGGCCAGGAGCGAGGCGCATTGGTCCCGGTTCGTGTCCGGAACCGGGACAAAAGGGGTCAGACGAACCGGGACCAATGGCCCACGAGGCCCGGCCGGCGCCCTGGCCTCACGAACCGGGACCGATGCCCCCATGGGTCCCGGTTCATGAGTGAACCGGGACTAATGGGCTTCTCAGGGGTGGACCGATGCCCTGTTTTGTACTAGTGTTGAAATGTCTAAAAAGACTTATATTTAGGAACAGAGGGAGTAGCATTGAAAACTTGCGCGTGCATGTCATGTCATGCATACCTTTGAGAGGGGTGAGGCCCTCGTCGAGGAGGAAGCGGAAGTTGCGGTAGCCCATGAAGCCGCAAGCGCTGGCAGTCCAGAAGAGCGCGCAGGGCACGCCGAGCTCCGCGGCGGCGTCCACGCAGAAGCTCATGACGCCGTCGCCCACGACGCAGCTCACCGGCGGCGCCCCCGGGGCGGCGCCGTTGAGGTTGAGGTCGCGGAGCAGGTTCTTCAGGTGGGGGAGGCAGGTGGTCATGGTGTAGTAGCAGAGGGACGGCGGGTCCTGCATGGCGTCGGCGTCGGCGTCGGACGTGGGTATGCCGTTTGGGATGGTGGCGAAGCGGAAGCCTGGGAGGCCGGCCACGGCGTCGGGGCCGCGGGAGCGGACGAGGCGGCGCTGGTTGTACTCGGTGTTGACGAAGGTGACGTGGAAGCCCTCGCGGTGGAGGACCTTGGCCAGCTTCATCATCGGCGTGACGTGCCCCTGCGCCGGGAACGGCACCAGCACGGCGTGCGGCTTGTCGTTCGTGGCCGTGGCCATGTCGCCGCCTCAAGAAATCTTGCGTTTTCCCTGCTTGCAGTGGCAAATGTCACTGTGCATACGTCGTACATATAGCAGATGAGGAGAGTGAGAGTCCAAGCTGGCCTGAAGCGGTGGAGGACCTTGGCCAACTTCATCATCGGCGTGACGTGCCCCTGCGCCGGGAACGGCACCAGCACGGCGTGCGGCTTCTCGTTCGTGGCCATGTCGCCGTCTCAAGAAATTTTGCGTTTTGCAGTGGCAAATGTCAATGTGCATACGTCGTAGATATAGCAGATGAGGAGAGTGAGCGTCCAAGTTCGCCTGAAGCTGTGCGATTTGGACTCACACGGTCACACCGTTCAAAGTCACAGCTGATGGCGATACTTTTGTACGCGTGTGCGGTTTTCAATGAATTTTCATGCTGCATGGGTACGTACGTAGCTTCACTCTAGAAGACTAATCGTGGAAACAATTGTCTTCCAACACAACTCATAGTGATAGCGGATATATAAGCACGTGCATTTTTTGACTTCCTACGGAACCGACTTCCTAGCTAGTAGCTTCACTTGAACTCTTTTTTGAGTGTTTTTTGTCTGCCGGGAAGCTTCACTTTTCTTTTCTTTCTCACAACTCACGAGGAAGCTTCACTTTAACTGACTATAGTGAAAGTGACGTTTTTTTTTTAAACTAGCACACGCTTAACGGTGATCTAAAACACTGCAGTGAAAATAAAGGAACTCCAGCAACACCTCTATGCACTAACTCACGGATCATTGTTCAGTCATGGAAGGAAACACATGCTTGCATATATGGAGCATTATCGCATGACCATCTTAATTACCTGGGATAAAAGCACTCTGAGTCGGGGCCACAATGTCATGGACAATAGGTCGCAGACGATTTATTACAGTGCATTTGACAAGGATTTTGTAGACAACATTAGAAAGGCTAATGGGTCAAATATCCTTTGGACAGACCAAGTCAATTTGTGGGATGAGCACAATGAGTGTATCATTACCCTTAGGCATTGTACCATCCGCGATTTCTTCTTTGACTGCATGTATCATGTCCTCCTTAAGCGTGGCCCAATCACGATTCAATCACATTTCGATCACGAAGCACACAGCACATTGTTCCTACATTTCGTAAATGCATTTATAGAAATGTTTTAGATACATTTAAGAAATCCAACAATTTACTAATATTTCATTACAAAAATACGTTTTACGTGAAAGGCAGACACTCTGCCGATATAAAAATCAAAAAGAGTACGATGAAAGGGTAAGAAAATTAGATTACAAAAATCCACATCTCCGACACAAAGCCAACCGACACTTGGTTAATGTCCTCCTTGAAAAGATAAGCAATGCCCGCTCCTATTTTGTATTTCATGCCCTAGTGCTTCTCAGGACTATTAAACATCATTCGCATGTTACATCATCTGCTTTTGAGGAAAAATAATTGGGTTTGCCCAGCCTTCATGGGAGGATGACCAAAGGAAAGATCCAAAATTTGCAGGTCAAATTACCTAAGAGGTTATTCTCCTTTGACGGTCATCCTACTCAAGCTGGAAAGGAAGTGCTGATCAAATTAGTTGCACAAGCTATACCCACTTATATTATATAAGCTTCCTTAGAATTGTGTGATGATCTAAATCACATGGTGCGTAATTATTTTGGGGGTGCGGAAAATGGCAAGTGGAAAACTCATTGGTATGCTTGGAATAAAATGACGAGACCAAAAGGACAAGGTGGACTCGGATTTAGGGACTTCCAGCATTTTAACCAAGGTTCTGAAGGTGAAGTACTATCCAAGAGGAAGGCTTGACAACACAGTCCTCCCCCCACCGCCACCCCACCCCCCACCCCCACGCGCGCGCGAAAGGCCCCCCCCTCAAAAGGGACTCATCTGAAGAGATTGAGATGAGATCTATAAAGACCAGAGTGAGTGGATGTTGACTGCCGATAAAACATTCTATGTTAAGTCTTTGTGCATTAAAATGATCGGATCTGACTGTAATGTTCCACAATAATTTTCTGGAAGGTCAAAGATCCAGCTAAGATCAAGGTGTTCCTTTACCTTGTGGCTAGGAAAAGTATCCTAACTAAAGGCACTCTCCTCACAAGAGGGGGTGGAGGGGAAGTAAAATATGTCTGATTTTGTGGCAAAGATGAAACTACAGACCATCTGTTTTTTCAGTGCTCTGCTGCTTGTTTGGTCTGGAGTCTTTTAAAATGTCATTTTAGTCTTAACTCTACTCCAATTAGTCCCGGTTGGAGTTTCTTGTCGTTCTGCTTTAGAAGACTAGTACAAAAACGCTCTTATATTATTGGACGGAGGGAGTACCTTTTGTTTTATGATGTTCCTGATGACCGTGGAGAATGCTTATTTGGTATTAGCTCCTTTTGGTTCAGCTAGTTTTCGTAGTGGTTGTGGAGCTGCTCTCTGTAAGGTCTCAAATTTGCTTCAGTTTTTCAGTGCTATCGTGTAGTAGTGATCTAAAACGTCTTATAAAAATTGACGGTGGGAGTGTATGTTTTCTTAATGGAAATAGGATAGGGTGGCCCTTGTTTTAATAATTATTAAAAAGAGCAGTCTATTCTTGCAAAATCACCCAGATTGTGTGTATTTAATCACTTCATCTTGTTGCAGAATGCAATTTCTTCAGACAACATTGAATAAATTTCATCTAACCATTGACTGATGCTCATGTTTCAGAGCTCCACGGGGCTGACCAGCGGCTTCCCCGAGAAGAAGGCGTCGAGGTTGGCGACGACGACCTGGAGCACGCCGCCGATGGACTCCGTCGTGAGCACGGCCCTGTGGTCCGACAGCACGACGTTGTCCATGGCGAGCAGCTCCGGCGGCACGGTCGGCTCGTTCTCGTACACGTCCAGGCCGGCGCCGCCGATGACGCCCTCGCGGAGGCACCTGACCAGCTCCGGCTCGTCCACCAGGCCGCCCCGGCCGACGTTGACCAGCACCCCGTCCTTCCCCAGCGCCCCCATCACGTCCCGGTTCACCATGTGCTTTGTCTCGTCCGTCAGCGCGCAGGAGAGCACCAGCACGTCGCTGCCGGCGGCGAGGTCGCGCAGCGCGGGGACGAACGAGTACGGCGCCGACGGCTTGGGCGACCTCGAGTGGTAGGAGACTGCGCAGCCGAAGGCGGCGAGACGCCGCGCGACGCGGGAACCGATGTTGCGCAGCCCCACGATCCCCACCCGCTTGCCGCTCACCTGCCATTGGGAAATGTTCTCTTCTTGTTCGTCATCTTGGGAATATTTTGGGATGACCAAGAACAAGAACAGAGTCGTGTAAACAGACTGAGTGGTCAAGAACAGAGTCGTACTGACCTTGGTGGCGAGAGGGTAGTCGCCGTCGGCCGTCCACCTGCCGCTGCGGACGTACGCGTCGGCGGCGGCCAACCTGCGGAGCACGGCGACGAGAAGCCCGACGGCGTAGTCGGCCGAGTCGGCCGCGAACGCGGCGCCGGCGTTGGTCACGCTGAGCCCGCGGCTCCGGCACGCGTCAAGGTCCACGTGGTCGACGCCCACGGAGGTGCACGCCACGAGCTCGAGCGCCGGGAGCGCGCCCAGGTGCTGGGCCGTGACCGGCGGGAGCCCCCCCACAAGCAGCGCCCTCGCCTCGCCCGCGGCCGGCGCGTCGGCGTCCGCGAGCAGCGCGAACCGGTAGCGGCCGGCGAGCGCGGCGGCGAACTCCGGGAAGAGCGGCTGCGCCAGCATCACCAGCGGCCTCTCGTTGGCCGGCGGCGGCGCGGCCATGTTCTCTGTTAGAAGAAAGAAGGGGATGGATATGGAATCAGCAGCTGATGCTTGGGAGGGTGGACAATGGACGCGGTTGGTGGTCAGGGTGGCTAGAAGTCAAGGCATTGCTGTTGAATCTCCCTAGCCGGCTGACAATTGTTTTTGAACTTGGAAAATGACACCACCTAATTAATAAGACTCGGAGGTGAACTCTGCTGGAATTTCAGCCATATTTTGAGGCTCACTATGTTCTATAATTTTCAATAAAAAACTACAATTATTTAACTCACTATGTTCTTTAATTTTAAATAAAGGGCTTACAAGGCTGAAAATTCTGGACTGTCCAGCGATTTTGACCGGGTCGTTGATGGGTCGTGTGAGGAAATTGGAGAGATGTCTTCGCTCCGTGTTTGGGGATTGGGTGGGACTGTATTTTCAGCCAATCATCAATGGCTTTTCATATATGGGCTTATTTATCTCTGTCGTATCTATAATTTTTTATCGTTTCATGTCAATATTATACAACTTTTACATATTTTTGGCAACATTTTATATGATTTATTGGACTAACATATTGATCCAGTGCTAAGTGCCGGTTCCTATTTGTTGCATGTTTTTTGTTTCGCATAATATCCATATCAAACGAAGTCCAAACGCGATAAAAATTTACGGAGATTTTTTTTGGACTATTTGCGAATTTTGAGAAGTGAAATCAACGCAAACGGAGGCCCACAGCCCCCACGATACATCAGGGCACGCCCCTAGGGCCCAGGCGCCCTGGCGGGTTGTGCCCACCTCGTACATCGGTTGGAGCTCTCCTTCGGGCGCAAGGAAGCTAATTTTTGGATAAAAATCCCCTCAAAATTTCAGCCCGATCGGAGTTACGGATCTCCGGGAATATAAGAAACGGTTTTCGGCCAGAAAACAGGAACGCGAAACAGAAGAGAACAGAGAGAGAGATCCAATCTAGGA
The DNA here is from genome assembly GCA_039707655.1 of Elymus sibiricus. NCBI lineage: Eukaryota > Viridiplantae > Streptophyta > Magnoliopsida > Poales > Poaceae > Elymus > Elymus sibiricus. Next base: position 37,792,729 of record CM077665.1, on the reverse strand, counting down.
GGGGCTCCTACCCCTCCGCCGCCGTGGAGACCATGGACCAGAGGGGGAACTCTCCTCCCATCTAGGGGGGAGGCTAAGGAAGAAGAAGAAGAAGAAGGAGGGGGGCTCTCTCCCCCTCTCTCCCGGTGGGGCCGGAACGCCGCCGGGGCAATCATCGTGACGGCGATCTACACCAACAACTTCGCTGCCGTCAACACCAACTCTCTCCCCCTCTATGCAGCGGTGTTACACCTCTCTTCCCCGCTGTAATCTCTACTTAAACATGGTGCTCAACTCCATATATTATTTCCCAATGATATTTGGCTATCCTATGATGTTTGAGTAGATCTCTTTTGTCCTATGGGTTAATTGTGGTATGATGTTATGGATGTGAGTTGTATGTTCATATGGTGCTGTCCTATGATGCCTTCCGTGTCGCGCGAACGTGAGGGATCCCCGCTGTAGGGTGTTGCAATATGTTCATGATTTGCCTATGGTGGGTTGCTTGAGTGACAGAAGCATAAACCCGAGTAGGTGGGTTGTTGCGTATGGGAGTAAAGGAGACTTGATACTTAATGATATGGTTGGGTTTTACCTTAATGAACTTTGGTAGTTGCGGATGCTTGCTAGAGTTCCAATCATAAGTGCATATGATCCAAGTACGGAAAGTACGTTAGCGTATGCCTCTTCCTCATTGCATATGACAAGTATCTATCATATTATATTCAATTGCCTAGGGACAATCTTTCTCTTGAGTTACACAAAAAGCTTTCTACTAAGTTATTTACTTTTATTGTTCTTTTATTAAAACAACACCTAACTTTTATTTCCACGTTCTTTATTATCTTGCAAAGTACTTCTAGTTTTATTCCCGCAAAGTAGTTTCATACTGGTTCTAGGTAAAGTAAGCATTAGCGTGCGTAGAGTTGTATCGGTGGTCGATAGAACTTGAGGGAATATTTGTTCTACCTTTAGCTCCTCGTTGGGTTCGACACTCTTACTTATCGAAAAATGCTACAAACAATCCCCTACACTTGTGGGTTATCAAGACCTTTTTCTGACGCCGTTGCCAGGGAGCAATAGCGTGGGGTGAATATTCTCGTGTGTGCTTGTTTGCTTTATCACTAAGTAGTTTTTATTTTGTTCTCTTGTTTTCTATCTTTAGATATGGGTAGGAAACGCAAAATACCAAAAAAATTAGATGTACTTGCTGCTCCAAAAGTTGAAGAACCACTAGTGTTCCGTACAACCGAATAATATTATTTGGATCATCTTCGATCCATTTGTTCTCATGCTGAAACCCCAACTAGCTTAGTTGAGGGAAAATCATTAAATGAGCATGCTTATTATGTGCGACACCGCATATCTCAAAAAGAGAAACTCTTGTGGCATCAAATTAATACTTTGTGTTGCTATGCTTGGAATTTATGCGAAATACATGATTTTACTTGTTGTTCTGAAGAAACTAAAAAACACCTTCCCTACCAATGTGTGTTTAATGATAATGAAATACTATCTTCTTATGCCAAGGAAGCCTATTGTTATTTTGATGTTGAACAAATTGAAGAATTTGTTGCTTTTAAAGGTGCATATGAAATTGCTTCTTTGATTGAAAAGTATGATGCTACTCTTTACGAATCTAAAATTTTTGCCATACTTAATTATTGCTATGAAAACTATGCTTCTAATGCTTATGTTAAAGAATTTATTGAAGGAATGACCGCTGCCTTGGAAGAGACTAATATTTTGCAGGAATCTATGGAAGAAGAAATTGCTGAAACTGTGAGCTCATTAGATGAAAAAGATGAGGAGGAGAGCGAAGAACAAAAGGAGGAAGAGCGGATTGATCACCCGTGCCCACCTTCTAATGAGACTAACTCTTCAACTCATACATTGTTTAATTACCCTTCGTGCTTACCGAAGGATGAATGCTATGATGATTGCTATGATCCCTTGGATTCATTTGAAATATCCCTTTTTGATGAACTTGATGCTTGCTATGCTTGTGGCCATGATGCCAATATGAATTATGCTTATGAAAATGAACTTGCTATAGTTCCTTATGTTAAGCATGAAATTGTTGCTATTGCACCCACACATGATAGTCCTATTATCTTTTCGAATTGTCCCAACTACACTATATCAGAGAAGTTTGCTCTTATTAAGGACTATATTGATGGGTTGCGTTTTGCTACTACACATGATGATTTTGATGAATATAATATGCATGTGCTTGCTGCTCCTACTTGCAATTATTATGAGAGAGGAACTACATTTTCACCTCTCTATGTTTCCAATACTATAAAATTGCAAGAAATTATTTATACTATGCATTGGCCTTTACTTAATGTACATGAATTGTTCTTGTATGACATGCCGATGCATAGGAAGAGGGTTAGACTTCGTTGTCCCATGATATATATCACTTTGTGATCACTACTAAATTACAAATCATTGTTAATTAAAATTGGCTTTGATATACCTTGGGATCCGGGTGGATCCATTACTTGAGCACTTTATGCCTAGCTTAATGGCTTTAAAGAAAGTGCTGCCAGGGAGACAACCCGGAAGTTTTAGAGAGTCATTTATTTCTGTTGTGTGCTTTTTTAAAAGTTTAAAAACAAAAAAAATATAGAGGGGAACCTAAAACTTTACAAAAGGAAAGGTGAAAGTGAGAGAGATGACGAGCATCGTTGAAGTGGGGGATATCCTTGAACTTTGTTCATGCCCATGGAAACTTTGTGAGTCTTGAATCACGGAAACTTTTCCAACAAAAATAATTATCCCCTTGTACAAATCCATTGTATTATAAAAATAATGTGCCAAGATTTGCCTTTAGGATGATTAGATTGCTTGTTGGTATGTGCGGTGTAAAAACAGAAACTTTGGCTGTAGTGCGTGAATTTTCATTTTTTACTGGAACGTTAAAAGTTTCTGAAATTTTTACAAAGTATTTCTATACAAAATGTTTATTTCTTCCTAATGTTTCAGAATTTTTGGAGTTACAGAAGTATGGTCAAAGTTCAGATTACTACACACTGTCCTGTTTAAGAAAGATTCTGTTTTTGATGCATTGTTTTGCTTGTTTTGATGAAACTATCGATTTTATCGGTGGTATAAGCCATGGAGAAGTTATAATACAGCAGGGATAATGAAAATATAAAATATGAATGGGTTTGCAACAGTACTTAAAGTAGGAATTTGCTTATTATACTAACGGATCTCACCAGTCTTCTGTTAAGTTTTGTGTGGATGAAGTGTTCGAACATCGAGGAGGTGTCGATATGAGGAGAAGGAGGAGGGGCAATAGTTGAAGCTTGGGGATGCCCAAGGCACCCCAAGTAAATATCCAAGGAGACTCAAGCATCTAAGCTTGGGAATGCCCCGGAAGGCATCCCATCTTTCTTCAACAAGTATCAGTATGTTTTCGTTTTCGTTTCGTTCATGTGATATGTGTAAATCTTGGAGTGTCTTTTGTGTTTAGTTTTCAATTTTCTTTTATGCACCATGATGGTATGAGATAGTCCATGGTTGATTTATAGAATGCTCATTGCACTTCACTTATATCTTTTGAGTATGGCCTTATAGAATGCTTCATGTGCTTCACTTATATCATTTGAAGTTTGGATTGCCTGTTTCTCTTCACATAGAAAACCGTTATTCGTAAAATGCTCTTTTGCTTCACTTATATTTATTAGAGCATGGTCTTTTGTAGAAAGAATTAAACTATCATGCTTCACTTATACCTATTTAGAGAGTCAACAGGAATTGGTCATTAACATGGTTAGTCATAAAATCCTACATAAAACTTAGGGATCACTGAATATGATATGTTTGATTCCTTGCAATAGTTTTGCGATATAGAGATGATAATATGTGGGAAGTACTAGTGGATGATCGTGTTTAGTAAGATATTGGTGTTAAGGTTTGTGATTCCAGAAGCATGCACGTATAGTCTCCCGTTATGCTAGGAAGTTGGAGCACAATTTATTCTTGATTGTCTATCTTTGTGTGAAGGTCGGGGGCGCACGATGGTTAACTCCTACCAACCTCCCCCCTAGGAGCATGCGTAGTAATACTTTGCTTCGAGGGCTAATAAACTTTTGCAATAAATATGTGAGTTATTTATGACTAATTTGAGTCCATGGATTATACGCACTCTTACCTTTCCGCAATTTGCTAGCCTCTACGGTACCGCGCATTGCCCTTTCTCACCTCGAGAGTCGGTGCAAACTTCGCCGGTGCATCCAAACCCCGTGATATGATACGCTCTATCACACATAAGCCTTATTATAGCTTCTTCAAAACAGCCACCATACCTACCTATTATGGCATTTCCATAGCCATTCCGAGATATATTGCCATGCAACTTCCACCGCCTCCGTTTTGATGACTTGAGCATTCATTGCATTACATGATCGTAATATAGCTAGCATGGTGTTTTCATGGCTTTTCCGTTTTTTGATATCTTTGCTACGCTAGATCATTGCATTCATATAGAGTCATACTTTGTTCTACTATCGTTGTAATATTGAGTTATAAGTAAATAGAAGTGTGATGATCATCATTATTCATTATTAGAGCATGCCCCAGTGATGAAAGGATGATGGAAACTATGATTCCCCCACAAGTCGGGATGAGGCTCCAGACAAAGAAAAAAAAGAAAAAGAAAAAAAAGGAAAAAAAAGAAAAAAAAAGAAAAAAAGAAAAAAAGGAAAAAAAATAAAAAAAATGAAAGAAGTAAAAGGGGCATGCTAATTCCACACTTGTGCTTCAAAGTAGCACCATGTTTTTCATATAGAGAGTCTCCTATGTTGTCACTTTCATATACTAGTGGGAATTTTTCATTATAGAGTTAGATGCATACCCACTTAGTTTTCATATTGAGCTTTCATATGCTTATAGCTTGTCGGGGGGATGACCCCCGGGTAGGCTCAAGGAGACGACTCAACATTTTAAAACAACAGGGCGGCCAACGCCCCTCTGTCCGGCCGCTCCGGCTGGCACCCCATTCTGGCTGGCTCCTAAGTCCAGCCGGCTCCCTGCCCGGCTGCACCACCCGGCTGCTCCGACTGACCCCCCCCATCCGGCTGCTCCAGCCGGCCTGCTGCGCGAAGTCAACCACCACGTCACATCGGACACGACATGAAGACACTATAGCCTGCGTCATGCATCACTTCGCTGCGCCCCAATAGTGGTGCACTATAGCCTGCATCACGCGTCACCTTGCATGTCATCTCCAATAGTGGTGCATTGTAGCCTGCATCACGCGTCACCTCGCATGTCATCTCCAATAGTGGATAGTTGGCCATGTGGGCCACCCCTTGTCCCCTGGGCCTCCCTTTATAAGAGGCACCAGGGGAGCTCACCCATGGCCAAGCCTCCCCTCATTCTCTCATTTCCCTCCCACTCTCTCATGTATGAGGCAAGGGGAAGAGCACTCACAGCTCCCCTCTTCCTCCCCAAATACAGCTCCAGGAGCAACTCTGTACTGCGACCGGATACACCGCATATACACCAGACATGCAGGAGTAGGGGTATTATCTCTCCGGAGAGCCCTGAACCTGGGTAAACCACCGCGTGCTACTACCATATATCGTCCCAGATCTTCCACGGCAGCCTTGCTCTCACCTCGATTAGCCACCCCCTGGCATCTGTTGTGACAAAACGACGACAGTTGGCGCCCACCGTGGGGCCAGCTGCTGCTGGAACCGCGGTCCGGGCGGGACCATCTTCGTCATCCCCACCGCGACGTCGCTACCGTCTCTCCGGCGGCGCTCGGGGGCTCGACATCAACACGCCCCCGGGACGAATGCGCGCGATGCCGCGTCCTTGCCGCCGGTCTCGTCGTCACCACCGCGGCGCTGTCGCCGTCTCTCCAGCGGTGCTCGGGGGCTCGACACCAACATGCCCCCGGGGCGGCCGCACGCAATGGCGCGTCCCCGCCGTCGGCCTCGTCCACCTCCAGTTCGTCCCAACGCACCACCGCCGCTACTATCATTTCTCGCTAGCCACGGCGGCTCCGTGCTCAGCTACCCCTGCAGCGCCACCCACCGCGCTCCAAGGACCGCCGCGCGTCCCCCCTACGCGCTCCCAGGCCCGCATCAACGAAGAGCACCACCACCGCTCCTGCTCCTTCCCATCAACGAGAAGTCCACGGTGCTATGGCGTCCTCTACTGAAGATAGTGGCAAGGAGGTGCCCGGATCTCCCTGGCAACCGCGTCGGACCCCCGCGCGCCACTCCGGGCTCTCGGCCTCTCTACCGATCCCGGCCCTCTAGCCACAGTGCCACCACCGCCAAGGGCCACTGCGGCCCGCCCTTGCCGGCTCCCCATGGCTCGCGAGGCCTCAGCCTCCCTGGCGGCACGTCCGCCGTCGCGGGCCTCCGCGCGTGGCCCTGCCGTCTTCCCCAGCGCTCCCGCCGAGCCGTTCTGCGTCGCCGGGCTTGTCGCCTCCCCGCTCCCAGGCCGGCTGCGCGCGTCCACCGCGCTCCGTCCGCTCGCGCCACCGCGCTTCGTCCGCTCGCACCACCGCACCCCGTCGCCGGCTTCGCCCGCACCGGCCCCGAGTGCCTCCGCGGCCACGTGCTACCCCATCAGCGCTCCCCCGCGGCTCCCCATCGCCGTTCCCGGCGCCTGCACCAGCCGCCCACGCGCCCCGCCCGCGTCGCGACTGCTGCACCGGCCGTCCGCTCGCCTGCGCTGGCTAGCCGGCTTCGCCCCAGCGGCCGCGCGCCCGCACCCGCGCCGGCTTCGCTGCGCCCCCGCACGCCCGCAGTCGGCTCCGACCGCGACGCCCGTCCTCTTGAGCCTGCGCCCCCCGGCCGGCTCCCCGCGACCACTACGCCGCTCCCTCCCTGCCCCGTCGGCTCCGCTTCGCCCTGCCTGCACCACTCCGACCGCGCCGCCTCTACCTCCTGTCGCAGCTCCTCTGCGCCGACTCACCTTGCCGTCACGCTTCGGCCGGCTCCGGCTCGCCGCCCACCGGCTCCGGCTCCCGCATGCCCGCCTCCCCGCGCGGCCTTGGCCCCGCCCGGCTCCGGCTCGCCTCCGCGCCGCCCTGCCGCGCGCCGGCCGGCCGCTCACCTCCCGTCTGCCCGCGCGGCGTTGGCCCCGCCCGGCTCCGAATCGCCTCCGCGCCGTCCTGCCACGCCCGGGCGCCGGCCGGCAGCTCACCTCCCGCCTGCTCCGTGCCCATGCTGCGCGGCCCGCCGCCTCCGGCCGGATTCGTCTGCGCCTCCCTGACGCCGGCTCCGGCTGCGCTCGCCTCGCCAACTCCAGCTCCTCGATCGTGCGGCCGCGCCCCCCGCTCCGGCTCCCCTCCTCGCCTGCAGGCGCCCGCCGGCCGCTGCCATGCCCCACCGTTGGCTCCCCTGCGCGCACGCTCCCGGCTCCTGCCTCCACGTGCCTACGCTCGCTCCACGGCCGCCCAGCTGGCTCCGCGCGCCCGCCGGCTCCGTGCAGCTTGGCTGGCCCGACCGCTCGCGCATCCGCTCGGCCGGCTGACGCCTCGCCTCGCCGCCGGCTCGCCCCTGCGGTAGGTCTCTGCCGCGTCCGCACGCGTTGGCCGGCTCCCGCGCTGCTCTTCCATGTGGCTGGCTGCCTATGGCGTAAAAGAAAGCGGGCCGGCTGCCCGGCCGGCTAGAAAAAGAAAAGTGTGGCCGGCTAAAAAAAACTTGAATTTAAAGAAAAGAGGACACATGTGCCCACATGCCCGCGCCACCACTCGATCATACGACCTGCGTCGCCGCCTGGCCGGCTGGCCAGCCCGCCTACTTCGACACCGGGCCGACTCCAGCTGCCCATCCGCTTCGACGCCCGGCCAGCCGGGTCCGGCCGACTGGCACACCCGTCGACCGCTAGAGGCTCGGCGGCTACACCCAGCGGGTGCGCCGGCGCGCTCCGCTCGCAAAAAGCCGCGCCGGCCGTCATCGACAATAACCGGCTCGCCGGCGCCAAAAAGCAATGTGAGCCCCCGTTTGCACAACTCTGCACCACACGCAAACAACGGATACACCGAGCGACCCTCGGGGGCCATCCCCGCATTTGTTTCAGCTACCTTACTGTTCACCCCTGCGCCAGTTTGTCTCGGCCAGGGGCTGGCCGTTCGGCCCGATACGTTCATACCCGTAGGCGGCTTAGTAGCGTGTACGGTACCAAAGGCCCACTCTTTGTCTCAGCTACAGACCGCACCGCGGCTGTCCGGCTAGCGAGAGCAAAAGCTAGAGGTCACCACACACGAAAAACGTCCGGGGAGAAGACGGCTTGGCAACACGCTCGTTTCATTTATGAGTATCTGCTCGGTCGAGTCTGCTCCCAAAGTCCGAGTACTTTACGCTCCACTCCGCGGCCCACTCTTCGCCTCAGCTACAGACCGGCTCCCGGCTGTCCGGCTAGCAAGAGCAAAAGCCAAAGAGCGGAGAGAACATGAAAAAGACTGAAGGGGGCTCGGACAAAACCGAGTCGGCGCCCTCTACATAAAACTCGCACTGCAGAGCCAAACATTTGATACATCTGTGCCAACTAACTATGTCTTTTGCACGACTATTTCCATGGGGAACCCCCTCATCCGGAGACTCGGAGGCTACTCCCGGCAGGGTGCGCGGGCGCACTCCCGCTGGAAACAGCCAGCCGGCGGACTCCGCGTCCGCGCCCGGCAGTGCCTCGCGCCCATCAGCCGGCGGACTCCGCGTCCGCACCCGGCCTGGCCCCGCGCCCTTCAGTCGACGGACTCCGCATCAGCTCCCGGCAGCGCCTCGCGCCCATGACTCCGCGTCCGCGACCGGCAGCGCCTCGCGCCCATCAGCCGGCGGACGCCGCGTCCGCGCCCGGCCGGGCCCCACGCCCATCAACCGGCGGACTCCGCGTCCGCGCCCGGCAGCGCCTCGCGCCCATCAGCCGGCGGACCACGCGCCCACCCTTGGCAGCGCCTCGCGCCCATCAGCCGGCGGACCACGCTTCCGCGCCCGGCAGCGCCTCGCGCTCATCAGCCGACGGACTCCACGTCCGTGCCTGGCAGGGCCCCGCGTCCATTAGCCGACAGACTCTGCTTCCTCATCCGGCAGGGCCCCGCGTCCATCAGTCGGCGGACTCCGCGTCCGCGCCCGACATCCTCGACGCCACCGTGTGGTTCAGTAACAGCAAAGACCCTCCGCCCGACTCTTCGAGTCGCCCGGAGGCTCGGAGGCTACACCCAGCGGGTGCGCTGGCGCGCCCCCGCTGGAAACAGCCAGCCGGGGGACTTTGCGTCCACGCCCGGCAGGTCCCCGCGCCCACCAGCTAGCGGACCCCGCGCCCTCGCCAGGCAGGGCCCCCACTGGAAGCAAGCCGTGCGAGCTGCGGCCCGCAGCCGACCATCATCAGCAACTTCTACAACAGCAACGACAACAGCGAAAACCCTCCGCCCGACTCTCCAAGTCGCCCAGAGGCTCGGAGGCTACTGTCGGGGGAATGACCCCCCGGGTAGGCTCAAGGAGACGACTCAACATTTTAAAACAACAGGGCGGCCAACGCCCCTCTGTCCGGCCGCTCCGGCTGGCACCCCGTTCTGGCTGGCTCCTAAGTCCAGCCGGCTCCCTGCCCGGCTGCACCAACCGGCTGCTCCGATTGACCACCCCCCCATCCGGCTGCTCCAGCCGGCCTGCTGCGCGAAGTCAACCACCACGTCCCATCGGACACGACATGAAGACACTATAGCCTGCGTCATGCATCACTTCGCTGCGCCCCAATAGTGGTGCACTATAGCCTGCATCACGCGTCACCTCGCATGTCATCTCAAATAGTGGTGCACTGTAGCCTGCATCACGCGTCACCTCGCATGTCATCTCCAATAGTGGATAGTTGTCCATGTGGGCCACCCCTTGTCCCCTGGGCCTCCCTTTATAAGAGGCACCAGGAGAGCTCACCCATGGCCAAGCCTCCTCTCATTCTCTCATTTCCCTCCGACTCTCTCACGTATGAGGCAAGGGGAGCACTCACAGCTCCCCTCTTCCTCCCCAAATACAGCTCCAGGAGCAACTCTGTACTACGACCGGATACACCGCATATACACCAGACATGTAGGAGTAGGGGTATTATCTCTCCGGAGAGCCCCGAACCTGGGTAAACCACCGCGTGCTACTACCCTATCCCGTCCCGGATCTTCCACGACAGCCTTGCTCTCACCTCGATTAGCCACCCCTGGCATCTGTTGTGACAAAACGACGACATAGCTCTTAGTGCATCCGTTGCATGGCAATCCCTACTCCTCGCATTGATATCTATTGATGGGCATCTCCATAGCCCGTTGATACGCTGAGTTGATGCGAGACTTTCTTCTCTACTTTTACCCCTTTGAAACCTACCACCATATTCTATTCCACCCATAGTGCTATATCCATGGCTTGCGCTCATGTATTGCGTGAGAGTTGAAAATGCTGAAGCGCGTTAAAAAGTATGAACCAATTGCTTGGCTGACACCGGGGTAGTACATGATTTATACTTTGTGTTAAGAAGACAGAGCATGACAAGGCTATATGATTTTGTAGGGATAGCGTTCTTTAGCCTTGATATTTTGAAAGACATGATTGTTTGTTGGGAAGCCTGAGTATTAATGTCTTTATGTCAAAACTAGACTATTTCTTTGAATCACTTGTGTCTTAATATTCATGCCATGATTAGATATATGATCAAGATTATGCTAGGTACCATTCCACATAAAAAAATATCTTTTTTATCATTTACCTACTCGAGGACGAGTAGGAATTAAGCTTGGGGATGCTGATACATCTCCGTCGTATCTATAATTTTTGATTGTTTCATGCCAATATTATATAACTTTCACATATTTTTGGCAACATTTTATATGATTTATTGGACTAACATATTGATCCAGTGCCCAGTGCCAGTTCCTGTTTCTTGCATGTTTTTTATTTTGCAGAATATCCATATCAAACGAAGTCCAAACACGATAAAAATTACAGAGATTTTTTTTGGAATATTTGTGAATTTTGAAAAGTGGAATCAACGCAAACAGAGGCCCACAGCCCCCACGATACATCATAGCGTGCCCCCAGGGCCCAGGCGCGCCCTGGCGGGTTGTGCCCACCTCGTACGTCTGTTGGAGCTCTCCTTCGGGCGCAAGGAAGCTAATTTTTGGATAAAAATCCCCTCAAAATTTCAGCCCGATCGGAGTTACGGATCTCCGGGAATATAGGAAACGGTTTTCGGCCAGAAAACAGGAACGCGAAACAGAAGAGAACAGAGAGGGAGATCCAATCTAGGAGGGGCTCCTACCCCTCCGCCGCCGTGGAGACCATGGACCAGAGGGGGAACTCTCCTCCCATCTAGGGGGGAGGCTAAGGAAGAAGAAGAAGAAGAAGAAGAAGAAGGAGGGGGGCTCTCTCCCCCTCTCTCCCGGTGGCGCCGGAACGCCGTCGGGGCAATCATCGTGACGGCGATCTACACCAACAACTTCGCTGCCGTCAACACCAACTCTCTCCCCCTCTATGCAGCGGTGTTACACCTCTCTTCCCCGCTGTAATCTCTACTTAAACATGGTGCTCAACTCCATATATTATTTCCGAATGATATTTGGCTATCCTATGATGTTTGAGTAGATCTCTTTTGTCCTATGGGTTAATTGTGGTATGATGTTATGGATGTGAGCTGTATGTTGGTATGGTGCTGTCCTATGATGCCCTCCGTGTCGCGCGAACGTGAGGGATCCCCGCTGTAGGGTGTTGCAATATGTTCATGATTTGCCTATGGTGGGTTGCTTGAGTGACAGAAGCATAAACCCGAGTAGGTGGGTTGTTGCGTATGGGAGTAAAGGAGACTTCATACTTAATGATATGGTTGGGTTTTACCTTAATGAACTTTGGTAGTTGCGGATGCTTGCTAGAGTTCCAATCATAAGTGCATATGATCCAAGTACGGAAAGTACGTTAGCGTATGCCTCTTCCTCATTGCATATGACAAGTATCTATCATATTATATTCAATTGCCTAGGGACAATCTTTCTATTGAGTTACACAAAAAGCTTTCTACTAAGTTATTTACTTTTATTGTTCTTTTATTAAAACAACACCTAACTTTTATTTCCACGTTCTTTATTATCTTGCAAAGTACTTCTAGTTTTATTCCCGCAAAGTAGTTTCATACTTGTTCTAGGTAAAGCAAGCATTAGCGTGCGTAGAGTTGTATCGGTGGTCGATAGAACTTGAGGGAATATTTGTTCTACCTTTAGCTCCTCGTTGGGTTCGACACTCTTACTTATTGAAAAATGCTACAAACAATCCCCTACACTTGTGGGTTATCAAGACCTTTTTCTGGCGCCGTTGCCAGGGAGCAATAGCGTGGGGTGAATATTCTCGTGTGTGCTTGTTTGCTTTATCACTAAGTAGTTTTTATTTTGTTCTCTTGTTTTCTATCTTCAGATATGGGTAGGAAACGCAAAATACCAAAAAAGTTAGATGTACTTGCTGCTCCAAAAGTTGAGGAACCACTAGTGTTCCGTACAACCGAATAATATTATTTGGATCATCTTCGATCCATTTGTTCTCGTGCTGAAAACCCAACTAGCTTAGTTGAGGGAAAATCATTAAATGAGCATGCTTATTATGTGCGACACCGCATATCTCAAAAAGGGAAACTCTTGTGGCATCAAATTAATACTTTGTGTTGCTATGCTTGGAATTTATGCGAAATACATGATTTTACTTGTTGTTCTGAAGAAACTAAAAAACACCTTCCCAACCAATGTGTGTTTAATGATAATGAAATACTATCTTCTTATGCCAAGGAAGCCTATTGTTATTTTGATGTTGAACAAATTGAAGAATTTGTTGCTTTTAAAGGTGCATATGAAATTGCTTCTTTGATTGAAAAGTATGATGCTACTCTTTACGAATCTGAAAATTTTGCCATACTTAATTATTGCTATGAAAACTATGCTTCTAATGCTTATGTTAAAGAATTTATTGAAGGAATGACCGCTGCCTTGGAAGAGACTAATATTTTGCAGGAATCTATGGAAGAAGAAATTGCTGAAACTGTGAGCTCATTAGATGAAAAAGATGAGGAGGAGAGCGAAGAACAAAAGGAGGAAGAGCGGATTGATCACCCATGCCCACCTTCTAATGAGACTAACTCTTCAACTCATACATTGTTTAATTACCCTTCGTGCTTACCGAAGGATGAATGCTATGATGATTGCTATGATCCCTTGGATTCATTTGAAATATCCCTTTTTGATGAACTTGATGCTTGCTATGCTTGTGGCCATGATGCCAATATGAATTATGCTTATGAAAATGAACTTGCTATAGTTCCTTATCTTAAGCATGAAATTGTTGCTATTGCACCCACACATGATAGTCCTATTATCTTTTCGAATTGTCCCAACTACACTATATCAGAGAAGTTTGCTCTTATTAAGGACTATATTGATGGGTTGCGTTTTGCTACTACACATGATGATTTTGATGAATATAATATGCATGTGCTTGCTGCTCCTACTTGCAATTATTATGAGAGAGGAACTACATTTTCACCTCTCTATGTTTCCAATACTATAAAATTGCAAGAAATTATTTATACTATGCATTGGCCTTTACTTAATGTACATGAATTGTTCTTGTATGACATGCCGATGCATAGGAAGAGGGTTAGACTTCGTTGTCCCATGATATATATCACTTTGTGCTCACTACTAAATTACAAATCATTGTTAATTAAAATTGGCTTTGATATACCTTGGGATCCGGGTGGATCCATTACTTGAGCACTTTATGCCTAGCTTAATGGCTTTAAAGAAAGTGCTGCCAGGGAGACAACCCGAAAGTTTTAGAGAGTCATTTATTTCTGTTGTGTGCTTTTTTAAAAGTTTAAAAACAAAAAAAAATATAGAGGGGAACCTAAAACTTTACAAAAGGAAAGGTGAAAGTGAGAGAGATGACGAGCATCGTTGAAGTGGGGGATATCCTTGAACTTTGTTCATGCCCATGGAAACTTTGTGAGTCTTGAATCACGGAAACTTTTCCAACAAAAATAATTATCCCCTTGTACAAATCCATTGTATTATAAAAATAATGTGCCAAGATTTGCCTTTAGGATGATTAGATTGCTTGTTGGTATGTGCGGTGTAAAAACAGAAACTTTGGCTGTAGTGCGTGAATTTTCATTTTTTACTGGAACGTTAAAAGTTTCTGAAATTTTTACAAAGTATTTCTATACAAAATGTTTATTTCTTCCTAATGTTTCAGAATTTTTGGAGTTACAGAAGTATGGTCAAAGTTCAGATTACTACACACTGTCCTGTTTAAGACAGATTCTGTTTTTGATGCATTGTTTTGCTTGTTTTGATGAAACTATCGATTTTATCGGTGGTATAAGCCATGGAGAAGTTATAATACAGCAGGGATAATGAAAATATAAAATATGAATGGGTTTGCAACAGTACTTAAAGTAGGAATTTGCTTATTATACTAACGGATCTCACCAGTCTTCTGTTAAGTTTTGTGTGGATGAAGTGTTCGAACATCGAGGAGGTGTCGATATGAGGAGAAGGAGGAGGGGCAATAGTTGAAGCTTGGGGATTCCCAAGGCACCCCAAGTAAATATCCAAGGATACTCAAGCATCTAAGCTTGGGAATGCCCCGGAAGGCATCCCATCTTTCTTCAACAAGTATCAGTATGTTTTCGTTTTCGTTTCGTTCATGTGATATGTGTAAATCTTGGAGCGTCTTTTGTGTTTAGTTTTCAATTTTCTTTTATGCACCATGATGGTATGAGATAGTCCATGGTTGATTTATAGAATGCTCATTGCACTTCACTTATATCTTTTGAGTATGGCCTTATAGAATGCTTCATGTGCTTCACTTATATCATTTGAAGTTTGGATTGCCTGTTTCTCTTCACATAGAAAACCGTTATTCGTAGAATGCTCTTTTGCTTCACTTATATTTATTAGAGCATGGCCTTTTGTAGAAAGAATTAAACTCTCATGCTTCACTTATACCTATTTAGAGAGTCAACAGGAATTGGTCATTAACATGGTTAGTCATAAAATCCTACATAAAACTTAGGGATCACTGAATATGATATGTTTGATTCCTTGCAATAGTTTTGCGATATAGAGATGATAATATGTGGGAAGTACTAGTGGATGATCGTGTTTAGTAAGATATTGGTGTTAAGGTTTGTGATTCCAGAAGCATGCACGTATAGTCTCCCGTTATGCTAGGAAGTTGGAGCACAATTTATTCTTGATTGTCTATCTTTGTGTGAAGGTCGGGGGCGCACGATGGTTAACTCCTACCAACCTCCCCCCTAGGAGCATGCGTAGTAATACTTTGCTTCGAGGGCTAATAAACTTTTGCAATAAATATGTGAGTTCTTTATGACTAATTTGAGTCCATGGATTATACGCACTCTTACCTTTCCGCAATTTGCTAGCCTCTACGGTACCGCGCATTGCCCTTTCTCACCTCGAGAGTCGGTGCAAACTTCGCCGGTGCATCCAAACCCCGTGATATGATACGCTCTATCACACATAAGCCTTATTATAGCTTCTTCAAAACAGCCACCATACCTACCTATTATGGCATTTCCATAGCCATTCCGAGATATATTGCCATGCAACTTCCACCGCCTCCGTTTTGATGACTTGAGCATTCATTGCATTACATGATCGTAATATAGCTAGCATGGTGTTTTCATGGCTTTTCCGTTTTTTGATATCTTTGCTACGCTAGATCATTGCATTCATATAGAGTCATACTTTGTTCTACTATCGTTGTAATATTGAGTTATAAGTAAATAGAAGTGTGATGATCATCATTATTCATTATTAGAGCATGCCCCAGTGATGAAAGGATGATGGAAACTATGATTCCCCCACAAGTCGGGATGAGGCTCCAGACAAAGAAAAAAAAGAAAAAGAAAAAAAAAGAAAAAAAAAAGAAAAAAAGAAAAAAAGGAAAAAAAAAAAAAAAATGAAAGAAGTAAAAGGGGCATGCTAATTCCACACTTGTGCTTCAAAGTAGCACCATGTTTTTCATATAGAGAGTCTCCTATGTTGTCACTTTCATATACTAGTGGGAATTTTTCATTATAGAGTTAGATGCATACCCACTTAGTTTTCATATTGAGCTTTCATACGCTTATAGCTTGTCGGGGGGATGACCCCCGGGTAGGCTCAAGGAGACGACTCAACATTTTAAAACAACAGGGCGGCCAACGCCCCTCTGTCCGGCCGCTCCGGCTGGCACCCCGTTCTGGCTGGCTCCTAAGTCCAGCCGGCTCCCTGCCCGACTGCACCACCCGGCTACTCCGACTGACCCCCCATCCGGCTGCTCCAGCCGGCCTGCTGCGCGAAGTCAACCACCACGTCACATCGGACACGGCATGAAGACACTATAGCCTGCGTCATGCATCACTTCGCTGCGCCCCAATAGTGGTGCACTATAGCCTGCATCACGCGTCACCTTGCATGTCATCTCCAATAGTGGTGCATTGTAGCCTGCATCACGCGTCACCTCGCATGTCATCTCCAATAGTGGATAGTTGGCCATGTGGGCCACCCCTTGTCCCCTGGGCCTCCCTTTATAAGAGGCACCAGGGGAGCTCACCCATGGCCAAGCCTCCTCTCATTCTCTCATTTCCCTCCCACTCTCTCATGTATGAGGCAAGGGGAAGAGCACTCACAGCTCCCCTCTTCCTCCCCAAATACAGCTCCAGGAGCAACTCTGTACTGCGACCGGATACACCGCATATACACCAGACATGCAGTAGTAGGGGTATTATCTCTCCGGAGAGCCCCGAACCTGGGTAAACCACCGCGTGCTACTACCATATATCGTCCCAGATCTTCCACGGCAGCCATGCTCTCACCTCGATTAGCCACCCCCTGGCATCTGTTGTGACAAAACGACGACAGTTTGCGCCCACCGTGGGGCCAGCTGCTGCTGGAACCGCAGTCCGGGCGGGACCATCTTCGTCATCGCCACCGCGACGTCGCTACCGTCTCTCCGGCGGCGCTCGGGGGCTCGACATCAACACGCCCCCGGGACGAATGCGCGCGATGCCGCGTCCTTGCCGCCGGTCTCGTCGTCACCACCGCGGCGCTGTCGTCGTCTCTCCAGCGGTGCTCGGGGGCTCGACACCAACATGCCCCCGGGGCGGCCGCACGCAACGGCGCGTCCCTGCCGTCGGCCTCGTCCACCTCCAGTTCGTCCCAACGCACCACCGCCGCTACTGTCATTTCTCGCTAGCCACGGCGGCTCCGTGCTCAGCTACACCTGCAGCGCCACCCACCGCGCTCCAAGGACCGCCGCGCGTCCCCCCTACGCGCTCCCAGGCCCGCATCGACGAAGAGCACCACCACCGCTCCTGCTCCTTCCCATCAACGAGAAGTCCACGGTGCTATGGCGTCCTCTACTGAAGATAGTGGCAAGGAGGCGCCCGGATCTCCCTGGCAACCGCGTCGGACCCCCGCGCGCCGCTCCGGGCTCTCGGCCTCTCTACCGATCCCGGCCCTCTGGCCACAGCGCCACCACCGCCAAGGGCCACTGCGGCCCGCCCTTGCAGGCTCCCCATGGCTCGCGAGGGCTCAGCCTTCCTGGCGGCACGTCCGCCGTCGCGGGCCTCCGCGCGTGGCCCTGCCGTCTTCCCCAGCGCTCCCGCCGAGCCGTTCTGCGTCGCCGGGCTTGCCGCCTCCCCGCTCCCAGGCCGGCTGCGCGCGTCCACCGCGCTCCGTCCGCTCGCGCCACCGCACCCCATCGCCGGCTTCGCCCGCACCGGCCCCGAGTGCCTCCGCGGCCACGTGCTACCCCATCAGCGCTCCCCCGCGGATCCCCGTCGCCGTTCCCGGCGCCTGCACCAGCCGCCCACGCGCCCCGCCCGCGTCACGACTGCTGCACCGGCCGTCCGCTCGCCCGCACCCGCGCCGGCTTCGCTGCGCCCCCGCACGCCCGCAGTCGGCTCCGACCGCGACGCCCGTCTTCGTGAGCCTGCGCCCCCCGGCCGGCTCCCCGCGACCACTACGCCGCTCCCTGCCTGCCCCGTCGGCTCTGCTTCGCCCTGCCTGCACCACTCCGACCGCGCCGCCTCTACCTCCTGTCGCAGCTCCTCTGCGCCGACTCACCTTGCCGTCACGCTTCGGCCGGCTCCGGCTCCCGCATGCCCGCCTACCCGCGCGGCCTTGGCCCCGCCCGGCTCCGGCTCGCCTCCGCGCCGCCCTGCCACGCCCGGGCGCCGGCCGGCAGCTCACCTCCCGCCTGCTCCGTGCCCATGCTGCGCGGCCCGCCGCCTCCGGCCGGATTCGTCTGCGCCTCCCTGACGCCGGCTCCGGCTGCGCTCGCCTCGCCAACTCCAGCTCCTCGATCGTGCGGCCGCGCCCCCCGCTCCGACTCCCCTCCTCGCCTGCAGGCGCCCGCCGGCCGCTGCCGTGCCCCACCGTTGGCTCCCCAGCGCGCACGCTCCCGGCTCCTGCCTCCACGTGCCTACGCTCGCTCCACGGCCGCCCGGCCGGCTCCGCGCCCCCGCCGGCTCCGCGCCCCCGCCGGCTCCGTGCAGCTTGGCTGGCCCGACCGCTCGCGCATCCGCTCGGCCGGCTGCCGCCTCGCCTCGCCGCCGGCTCGCCCCTGCGACAGGTCTCTGCCGCGTCCGCACGCGTTGGCCGGCTCCCGCGCTGCTCTTCCATGTGGCTGCCTGCCTATGGGGTAAAAGAAAGCGGGCCGGCTGCCCGGTCGGCTAGAAAAAGAAAAGTGTGGCCGGCTAAAAAAAACTTGAATTTAAAGAAAAGAGAACACATGTGCCCACATGCCCGCGCCACCACTCGATCATACGACCTGCGTCGCCGCCTGGCCGGCTGGCCAGCCCGCCTACTTCGACACCGGGCCGACTCCAGCTGCCCATCCGCTTCGACGCCCGGCCAGCCGGGTCCGGCCGACTGGCACACCCGTCGACCGCTAGAGGCTCGGCGGCTACACCCAGCGGGTGCGCCGGCGCGCTCCGCTCGCAAAAAGCCGCGCCGGCCGTCATCGACAATAACCGGCTCGCCGGCGCCAAAAAGCAATGTGAGCCCCCGTTTGCACAACTCTGCACCACACGCAAACAACGGATACACCGAGCGACCCTCGGGGGCCATCCCCGCATTTGTTTCAGCTACCTTACTGTTCACCCCTGCGCCAGTTTGTCTCGGCCAGGGGCTGGCCGTTCGGCCCGATACGTTCATACCCGTAGGCGGCTTAGTAGCGTGTACGGTACCAAAGGCCCACTCTTTGTCTCAGCTACAGACCGCACCGCGGCTGTCCGGCTAGCGAGAGCAAAAGCTAGAGGTCACCACACGCGAAAAACGTCCGGGGAGAAGACGGCTTGGCAACACGCTCGTTTCATTTATGAGTATCTGCTCGGTCGAGTCTGCTCCCAAAGTCCGAGTACTGTACGCTCCACTCCGCGGCCCACTCTTCGCCTCAGCTACAGACCGGCTCCCGGCTGTCCGGCTAGCAAGAGCAAAAGCCAAAGAGCGGAGAGAACATGAAAAAGACTGAAGGGGGCTCGGACAAAACCGAGTCGGCGCCCTCTACATAAAACTCGCACTGCAGAGCCAAACATTTGATACATCTGTGCCAACTAACTATGTCTTTTGCACGACTATTTCCATGGGGAACCCCCTCATCCGGAGACTCGGAGGCTACTCCCGGCAGGGTGCGCGGGCGCACTCCCGCTGGAAACAGCCAGCCGGCGGACTCCGCGTCCGCGCCCGGCAGTGCCTCGCGCCCATCAGCCGGCGGACTCCGCGTCCGCACCCGGCCTGGCCCCGCGCCCTTCAGTCGACGGACTCCGCATCAGCTCCCGGCAGCGCCTCGCGCCCATGACTCCGCGTCCGCGCCCGGCAGGGCCTCGTGCCCATCAGCCGGCGGACTCCGCGTCCCCGACCGGTTGCGCCTCGCGCCCATCAGCCGGCGGACGCTGGGTCCGCGCCCGGCCGGGCCCCACGCCCATCAACCGGCGGACTCCGCGTCCGCGCCCGGCAGCGCCTCACGCCCATCAGCCGGCGGACCACGGGCCCGCCCCCGGCAGCGCCTCGCGCTCATCAGCCGACGGACTCCGCGTCCGTGCCTGGCAGGGCCCCGCGCCCATCAGCCGACAGACTCTGCTTCCGCATCCGCAGGGCCCCGCGCCCATCAGTCGGCGGACTCCGCGTCCGTGCCCGACATCCTCGACGCCACCGTGTGGTTCAGTAACAGCAAAGACCCTTCGCCCGACTCTTCGAGTCGTCCGGAGGCTCGGAGGCTACACCCAGCGGGTGCGCTGGCGCGCCCCCTCTGGAAACAGCCAGCAGGTGGACTTCGCGTCCACGCCCGGCAGGGCCCCGCGCCCACCAGCTGGCGGACCCCGCGCCCTCGCCAGGCAGGGCCCCCACTGGAAGCAAGCCGTGCGGGCTGCGGCCCGCAGCCGACCATCATCAACAACTTCTACAACAGCAACGACAACAGCAAAAACCCTCCGCCCGACTCTCCAAGTCGCCCAGAGGCTCGGAGGCTACTGTCGGGGGAATGACCCCCCGGGTAGGCTCAAGGAGACGACTCAACATTTTAAAACAACAGGGCGGCCAACGCCCCTCTGTCCGGCCGCTCCGGCTGGCACCCCGTTCTGGCTGGCTCCTAAGTCCAGCCGGCTCTCTGCCCGGCTGCACCAGCCGGCTGCTCCAATTGACCCCCCCTCCCCCCCGTCCGGCTGCTCCAGCCGGCCTGCTGCGCGAAGTCAACCACCACGTCCCATCGGACATGACATGAAGACACTATAGCCTGCGTCATGCATCACTTCGCTGCGCCCCAATAGTGGTGCACTATAGCCTGCATCACGCGTCACCTCGCATGTCATCTCAAATAGTGGTGCACTGTAGCCTGTATCACGCGTCACCTCGCATGTCATCTCCAATAGTGGATAGTTGTCCATGTGGGCCACCCCTTGTCCCCTGGGCCTCCCTTTATAAGAGGCACCAGGAGAGCTCACCCATGGCCAAGCCTCCTCTCATTCTCTCATTTCCCTCCCACTCTCGCACGTATGAGGCAAGGGGAGCACTCACAGCTCCCCTCTTCCTCCCCAAATACAACTCTAGGAGTAACTCTGTACTACGACCGGATACACCGCATATACACTAGACATGTAGGAGTAGGGGTATTATCTCTCCGGAGAGCCCCGAACCTGGGTAAACCACCGCGTGCTACTACCCTATCCCGTCCCGGATCTTCCACGACAGCCTTGCTCTCACCTCGATTAGCCACCCCTGGCATCTGTTGTGACAAAACGACGACATAGCTCTTAGTGCATCCGTTGCATGGCAATCCCTACTCCTCGCATTGATATCTATTGATGGGCATCTCCATAGCCCGTTGATACGCTGAGTTGATGCGAGACTTTCTTCTCTACTTTTACCCCTTTGAAACCTACCACCATATTCTATTCCACCCATAGGGCTATATCCATGGCTTGCGCTCATGTATTGCGTGAGAGTTGAAAATGCTGAAGCGCGTTAAAAAGTATGAACCAATTGCTTGGCTGACACCGGGGTAGTACATGATTTATACTTTGTGTTAAGAAGACAGAGCATGACAAGGCTATATGATTTTGTAGGGATAGCGTTCTTTAGCCTTGATATTTTGAAAGACATGATTGTTTGTTGGGAAGCCTGAGTATTAATGTCTTTATGTCAAAACTAGACTATTTCTTTGAATCACTTGTGTCTTAGTATTCATGCCATGATTAGATATATGATCAAGATTATGCTAGGTACCATTCCACATAAAAAATTATCTTTTTTATCATTTACCTACTCGAGGACGAGCAGGAATTAAGCTTGGGGATGCTGATACGTCTCCGTCGTATCTATAATTTTTGATTGTTTCATGCCAATATTATATAACTTTCACATATTTTTGGCAACATTTTATATGATTTATTGGACTAACATATTGATCCAGTGCCCAGTGCCAGTTCCTGTTTGTTGCATGTTTTTTATTTTGCAGAATATCCATATCAAACGAAGTCCAAACACGATAAAAATTTACAGAGATTTGTTTTGGAATATTTGTGAATTTTGAGAAGTGGAATCAAAGCAAACGGAGGCCCACAGCCCCCACGATACATCAGGGCGTGCCCCGAGGGCCCAGGCGCGCCCTGGTTGGTTGTGCCCACCTCGTACGTCGGTTGGAGCTCTCCTTCGGGCGCAAGGAAGCTAATTTTTGGATAAAAATCCCCTCAAAATTTCAGCCCGATCGGAGTTACGGATCTCCGGGAATATAAGAAACGGTTTTTGGCCAAAAAACAGGAACGCGAAACAGAAGAGAACAGAGAGGGAGATCCAATCTAGGAGGGGGAAATCTCCTCCCATCTAGGGGGGAGGCCAAGGAAGAAGAAGAAGGCGGGGGGCTCTCTCCCCTCTCTCCCGGTGGCGCCGGAACGCCATTGGGGCAATCATCGTGACGGCGATCTACACCAACAACTTCGCCACCGTCAACACCAACTCTCTCCCCTCTATGCAGCGGTTTAACACCTCTCTTCCCCGCTGTAATCTCTACTTAAACATGGTGCTCAACTCCATATATTATTTCCCAATGATATTTGGCTATCCTACGATGTTTGAGTAGATCTCTTTTGTCCTATGGGCTAATTGTGGTATGATGTTATGGATGTGAGTTGTATGTTGATATGGTGCTGTCCTATGGTGCCCTCCGTGTCGCGCAAACGTGAGGGATGCCCACTTTAGGGTGTTGCAATATGTTCATGATTTGCCTATGATGGGTTGCTTGAGTGACAGAATCATAAACCCGAGTTGGTGGGTTGTTGCATATGGGAGTAAAGGGGACTTGATACTTAATGCTATGGTTGGGTTTTACTTTAATGAACTTTGGTAGTTGCGGATGCTTGCTAGAGTTCCAATCATAAGTGCATATGATCCAAGTACGGAAAGTGTGTTAGCGTATGCCTCTCCCTCATTGCATATGACAAGTATCTATCATATTATATTCAATTGCCTAGGGACAATCTTTCTCTTGCGTTACACAAAAAGCTTTCTACTAAGTTATTTACTTTTATTGTTCTTTTATTAAAACAACACCTAACTTTTATTTCCACGTTCTTTATTATCTTGCAAAGTACTTCTAGTTTTATTCCTGCAAAGTAGTTTCATACTTGTTCTAGGTAAAGAAAGCATTAGCGTGCGTATAGTTGTATCAGTGGTCGATAGAACTTGAGGGAATATTTGTTCTACCTTTAGCTCCTCGTTGGGTTTGACACTCTTACTTATCGAAAAAGGCTACAAACGACCCCCTACACTTGTGGGTTATCACTTACCAGGACGTGTCGCCTTGCCCCTTGGGTTCTGTGGTGTTGCTAGCGTATGATAAATTAGGGAAATGGGTAGGCTAAGGACGCGTCCATGGTTTTGGCGGTGATGTTGTATATGTGCTTGATGTTGTCGGGGCGAACCGTCCCTGCCGGAGTAAATAGCATAAAACTACTAGTTTACAGGCAAGGGTTTCAAAAAACTACCGGATTTTATTTTTTCTCAGAAAACTACCAAGCGCATGGTCGGCTGTTTCAAAAAACCCAAACCCGTGGTGACTAGTGATTTAACCGTTTTCCTAACGGATTGGGCCCACCGGTCAGGCCACGTGGCCCTGCGTGCGGACGGTGCGGCAGTTAACGGCCGTTAACCCGACTGGTCCGGTCGAAACTGGGTAATAAATACCCCTCCGGTCGGTCGCTCGGTCCCCTGCCCTCTCACTCCCCTGCTCCCACTCCCCTCCCACTCCCCTGCTCTCGTTCCCCTGCTCCAGTACGAGCTCACCGCCGCTCGCCGTCTCCGCGGTCTGCCGTCGTCGACCCCCTTGCCGCCATGCCTTCTTGGAACGACGAGGAAACCAGCTCCGACGAGGACTGCGAGGTCATCAGCATGGACATGGGACTATTGGTAAGTTTCTTCCTTGCCACCTAGGGTTAGGGTTAGGGTTAGTTATATGCTGCTACTAATGCCATGGATCTTGCTTAGTTTAGGGTTATTGTTGTGTTGTGATATGCATCTTGATTAGGGAGGATGGGGCTTGGATGTAGGATTGAGCTAACTTAGGGTTAGGGTTCTTGCTGATTTGGGGATTTACGTACTGTTAAGGGTAAATTCTCAGTTCAAGTATATTGTGCTTTTGTTTGGTGATTGAAACCAGTGTTGTTGGTGATTTTTTGGTTGCAGGAGGAACCAGACACCATTGTGGAGCCCCTTTTCTGTGGCCAACTTGAGCTTTGTGAACCCAAATGCATTCTGCACCACATGAGGCCTGTTAAGTGTGTGGCTTTTGAAGGCACTTTAACAGGAAGGCTTTTCTATGGCTGCCCAGTCCAGGTTAGATGTCAATTATGTAGTGTTACATATGGATGTTCAATTTCAAAACTACTGATGATATGACAGTTATTATTTTTTGCAAGCTTATGTTATTCTTTGTTAATGACAACACATGATCTCAAATTGTCAATTGTTTCACTTATGTTATTCTTTGTTACTTTGCAAGCTTAATCATGGCATTGACATAACTTATCATATTTCAGTTATGTTATTCATTGTTAGAAAATTCCAAGTTAATCATGGCAGTGAAAAAAGCTAATCATGGCATTGGGATAACTTATCTTATTTACAAATGTACGAAAATTGTGTGAATTGTGGTGTTGTATGATACGTCTCCAACGTATCTATAATTTTTGCTTATTCCATGCTGTTATATTATCATTCTTGGATGTTTTACAATCATTTTATAACAATTTTATGTCATTTTTTGGGACTAACCTATTGACATAGTGCCAAAGTGCCAGTTGCTGTTTTTGCTTGTTTTTTACTTCGCAGAATATCAGTACCAAACGGAGTCCAATCGCGACGAAACTTTTTGGAGATTTTTTCTGGACCAGAAGACACCCAGTGGGCCAAAGAAGTGCCAGAGAGGTGGGCCGTGGACACCACAACCCACCAGGGCGCGCCAGGGGGGCCCTGGTGCACCCTGATGGGTTGTGCCCTCCTCGGGGCCCCTCTCCACCGCCTTTGATGCCTATAAATTCCCAAATATTCCAAAAACCCT
The DNA here is from genome assembly GCA_039707655.1 of Elymus sibiricus. Taxonomy (NCBI): domain Eukaryota; kingdom Viridiplantae; phylum Streptophyta; class Magnoliopsida; order Poales; family Poaceae; genus Elymus; species Elymus sibiricus. Next base: position 37,767,641 of record CM077665.1, on the reverse strand, counting down.
AGGGGAGTCGACGAAACACAATTCCAGCCGCCGCAAGTTCCAGAACCTCGAGATCCAATCTAAACACCATCACGGAGGGGTTCATCTTATTCATAGGTGCCTCTCCGATGATGTGTGAGTAGTCCACCATAGACCTACGGGTCCATAGGCAGTAGCTAGATAGATTCCTCTCTCTCTCTCTCTTATGATTCTCAATACAATGGTCTCTTGGAGATCTATTTGATGTAAACTTTTGCGGTGTGTTTGTTGGGATCCGATGAATTTTGAGTTCATGATCAGTTTCTATCCATGAATATTATTTGAGTCTTCTTTGATCTCTTATATGCATGATTGCTTATAGCCTTGTATTTCTTCTTCGAATCTTTGGTTTAGTTAGGCCGACTAGATCGATTTTTCTTGCCATGGGAAGAGGTGCTTTGTGATGGGTTCGATCTTGCGGTGTTCTTTCCCAGTGACAGAAGGGGCAGCAAGGCACGCATGTATCGTTGCCATTAAGGATAACAAGATGGGGTCTATTCCTACATGAATAGATCTTGTCTACATCATGTCATCGTTCTTATTGCATTACTCCGTTTTTCCATGAACTTAATACACTAGATGCATGCTGGATAGCAGTCGATGTGTGGAGTAATAGTGGTAGATGCAGGCAGGAGTCGGTCTACTTATCTTGGACGTGATGCCTATATAATGATCATCGCCTTGGATATCGTCATGACTATTCGATTTTCTATCAATTGCCCAACAGTAATTTGTTCACCCACCTTGCGCTATACTCATGAGAGAAGCCACTAGTGAATCCTACGGCCCCCGGGTCTACATTTCCAACATATTGCTTTCCGATCTATCTTTTTGTCTCTTTGTTTTCAGATCTACAAAACCAAAAACCCAAAAACATATTGCTGCATATTTTATTTGCTCTTTTTATTTTGTGTTCTTGAGAGATCTATCACTACCTAATCTATCTTTTTACTGTAGAGAGATTGACAACCTCTCTTTCGCGTCGGGTTGCAAGTATTTGTTATTTGTGTGCAGGTCCTACTTATTGGGTGGTGGTGATCCTCCTACTGGTTCGATAACCTTGGTTTCATAACTGAGGGAAATACTTACCGTCACTGTGCTGCATAATCCCTTCCTCTTTGGGGAAATACCGACGCAGTCTCAAGCCACGTCATTGTAGAGTGGGTTGATGGGCTTTGGCCTCCTGTTCTTCAGAGATGTTTGTCCAAGCTATGGGAAATTTTCCACGAGGAGAACTTTGGAAGGGTACAAGACAAGGAGCTGTTTGAGAAGCAGTTGGCCAAACTTAAGACTGAAATGACAAGCTTTCAATGGAGTACAACAAGCTTGTTGAAGATATATAAAAAATGTTTGACTGGCGGGATGGTAAGGTGGATAGGAAGGTGTACCAGAAGCAGGTGGAGCAAGAAGACTTTGAGAAGATGAAGAAGGAGGTAGAGGAGAAAGCTATGTTGGAGGTGTAGATGGAAAAGCTTAAACTTGCAAAGGAGCAGAGGTGCATTTTGCAGAGCCAAGCTGACATTATCAAGAACACCAGGAAGGCTATGAAGGATGTTGAAGTTGACAGAGATCTTCTTAAGAAGGAGAAGGCAAAACTTGAGCATGTTGTTGGTGAGCTGCTGAAAGATGGGCATGGCAGCAAGGAGAAGTTAGAGAAAATCAAGGCCATCCTTGAGTCATGAAGTGGTGTGAAATGATGGTGGAGTACATCCAAGGCCTATATAAGGATGTGGCCTAACTGTCTCAAGTGATTATATGGGTGTACATTTTGGGGGAATGTGAAGTTAACCTAGGGTTTGTCACTGTATTTCAACTTTAGTGTCTTATGTAAGAACCATATTTGCTATGTTCTTAAGTATGTTGTAATGGATATCCAATGCTATGGTATTAAGTGTTGTAATTGATCTTCTATGCTATGGTATTAAGTGTTGTAATGGATTATCTATATATTTATGTATAGTGCTATTAGGCTTAGTGGGCCACTAGTATCTGACCAAATGAAACTCCCTAGGCCTACTAAAACCCAACCCCTCCACCACTGTCAATATAAACCCCACCTCACCCTTTCCCAGTCACCCCATTAACACAATATTAACTCACTGAATCAACACAATATCTCTAAAACTACATAATAAAGTTCACTGACATAAACACAACCATAGCAGTTCACTGACATAAACACAAACATAGCAGTTCACTGACAATAACACAAACCGTAGCAGTTCACTGACATAAACACAAACATAGCAGTTCACTGACATAAACACAAACCATAGCAGTTCACTGACATACACAGACATGCTAGTTACCACTTGCATAAAAATAGCCTTTCAGCCTCCCACTTGGCTTCCTGATCCTCTTTGACCCATCCTGGACAACAGTTGAAGTTGACTGCCTTGGTGCAATGAAAGTTGTTCTCATTGAGGCATCCCTCTGGGCACTTGCAGACCTGGTGTTCTTTGCTGGAGAAGTTGTAGATGACTTGGTGTTCTTAGCAGGAGAAGAAGTGTTGGTGCTTTTCTTTTTAGCTGGTGTTGTTGCTGCTGCTGGAGAAGTGTTAGTCCTACTCCTCTTAGCTGTTCCTGGTGCTGCTGTTGGGCTAGTTGAAGCAACCCTTTTATTTGCCCTAGAAGTAGCCACTAGACCTGGTGAAGGTGCAGAAGTTGTAGCTCTTGCTGTAGCAGGTTCTTTTGGAGGCCTCTGAGCATTTGCAACCGTAGAAGAACCAGCTTCAGAGTAATTTGTTCTATTCTCCTACACAATTAAGAAACTTTGTAAGAAATAACATGAAATGAAACAATGAAATGAATTAACACAACATCAAATGACCTGGTGCTTGTTGATCCTCATCTGAAACTTAGGCTTCAAAGGGGCACCACAATTGTTGATCATATGCCCTTGCTTCTTGCAGTTGCTACATGTCACCGTACCAATTCTAGAGGTGTCCTTTTTTGCTGGCACCTCAAATATACCTTTCCTCCTGGCAGTTTGCTTTTTGCCCTTCTTTTCTTTGAACACTGGTGGAGATATGTCATCTCCAGGTGTATGAGGCCAGTGGTCAGGACCTGGAACTGGGAAAATTATATGCTTGTATGTTTCACAGTATATGGGCTTTTTGAAGAAATCATTGACAAAGTCTTCAGGATGTAGCTTGACTTTCTGCATTGCAGCAATGGCATGACTGTAAGGCACAACTGTCATGTCCCACCTCCTACAGTCAGAGGAATAGTTGTTCAAATTAACACAATATGTGTTATCAGAACTACTAGTCACTTGCCAGATGCCTGGACCTGCCATATATGCTTCACAATACTTAGCCCATTTCTTGCCTTCTTCTAAAATTTCTGAGTAGGTTGGTGTGATCTCCCATCTACATGTCTCTGTTTTCTCTCTGATTTTCTGAAACTTGATCATCAACTTTGTTCTTATGCCCTCCAACATAGTCCTGATTGGCTTGTTCCTAACATCCAATATCATCCTGTTGAAAACTTCACTAAGGTTGTTTACAACCATGTCAGTTTTGCAAATAGTATCCATTTTGTATCTTGCCCATGTATGGTCTGGTATCTGAGACAACCACTGCCAAGCCTCAAATCTTTATTTCTTCAAATTTTCCATGCGTTTATCATGACCATGCTTAGTGAAGGAATATGCATCCTGATCTAAGTGTTTCTTGAGTTCCTCCCCTCTAAAACCAGCAGATTGGAAGTTGGCATATATATATGTCTAAGACAAAACCTCTGTGGGGAGTCAGGGAATACATCATTGATTACATTCAACAATCCTTGTTAAGCATGGTGGCTTAGAATGTTGGCTAAGTATGATGGTAAGTTTTTAGTGTGGTCATGAGTACTGGAGCACATACCTTTTGCCTGTCAGACATAATTGTGTACTTGCCAAACTTGTTCCCAGTTCCAATAACAGTTCTCAACTGTGTGAGAAACCATGTCCAGCTGTCTGTCTCTTCCTTGTTAACAACATCAAAGGCTATGGGGAAGATGTTGTTGTTCCCATCTCTCCCTGTAGCTGCCAATATTTGTTGTCCAGTGCTGAGCTTGATGAAGCAATCATCTAGGCCCGAAGATATGATTACATTAGTTGTAAATAACATGAATGCAACAATACAATCTTAGATGTATGTGTATGAATCAATACCTATAAATGGCCTACATCCATTTAGGAAGCCCTCCTTGCATGCAAACAGGCAGTAGAACATGTAGTGAAACCTGGGGGTGGGAGCTGGATTTTCTGTGTCCTCTTGTGTTGTCACTATGCATCTACTGCCTGAGTTAGTATCTAGCACACACTGCAGATAGTCTCTTAGTCTATGATATTGGAGTTTGTGATCTCCTTGCACAACTTCAACTGCTTGCTTCCTTGCCCTATATGCCAAGCTTTTAGGCACATGAACACCATATTTTTTCTTTGTGTATGCCATAATTGTCTCAACACCAGCTCCAGGTTTGATCTAATTGTATCCTCATAAACCTTGGCAACCCAATTGACTGTAACCTTGGTGCTCTCTCCACTAGCTCCACAAGTGTGATCCAAGTTCATCTTCTTGATGCTGAAAGTTGCCTCATTAGCTATTCTAGAGGCCACTATGTAAAACTCACAACCTTGCTTTCTATCAGAGCACCAAGCAATAACCCTAGTTGGTTCATTTCTGTGATACTCAAAATTCCTAAGTGTCCTTACATGGAAATTTCTAGGTGCTTCTCTGAACTCCACAACATTTTGGAAGCACAAATGCATTGCAAACTGCTCATGTGCATCAGGCAGTGATGGATCATACCATGTCCTCTCCTTCTTCTTCTTCAACCTTCTCTTCCTACCAGAAGGCAACCTTGGAACTTCTTCTTCATCACTAAGGCCAAAATCACCTGAAAAGCAGTATTCATCAGGTTCAGGCATAAAATCTTCAAACTTGTTGTGTTCAGGCTCACTGTGTGACTTGCTAGTTGGGCCTGGTTTTCTGACAGGCTTAAGCTTCATTGCTCCTTCCTTTGGTACAACTGAAGGTTCTTCATGTTCAGAAAGGATTCGGTCTTCCTCCCAAAATTCAGAAGGTTCTGAGTTTCCTCCACAATAGTGCTCTGTAGTATATTCATCTTCCCTCTGCTTATGGCTTGTCCCTGTGCCAGCCTCATCTTCACCCCTAGACCAAGCCTTGTATGATATTTTCCGCCCTCTGTAATCACCATTGGAAAACTCAAAATCTGAAGAAGATTTGTCCATCTCATCTTCATCTTCATTTGCATCTTCTTCTTCTTCTTCTTCCACTGCATTTTTCCCCTTGTTGAAATTACAGCTATGTTGTGTGTTAAGATAGGGCTCCTCAGGGATTACTGGTGGCAAAGATGAATTACAGGCTGGATGGAGGACACCTTGTGGAGAAACACTGTAAACAACTGACTCACAAACATTATTAATGGGAATCTGGTCCTCAAACAAGATGTGATCCATATTAACATCTGCTAGGCTTGGATCAGTAGCTTTTCTGACAGTGATGTTCATGAGCTTCTTATCAACAAATAAGTTAAGCATTTCCTCTACTTTCTCCTCACTATCCAGGACCTCCACCCCTCCAAGCCCTTTTCCTCTTCCTTAACATAAGTAAAAAATGCATCCAATCCATACCCCTCCAACTCAACCAGTGCTAATAAGGTCAGATAACTGATATCTGAAACTGAAAACTTTCTCTTCGTATTGTCTCTGCCTAGAAAATGTAGCCTCACCTCCCAAACCTCATCATCTAAGCTGTAGGAGATTAAATAGACAAACCAAGAAGCAAATTAATTATAAAGGCACTGAAACTTAAAACAACTACATACTGTAATTTATAAAAACTATGAGCATTTCTAAAAAGTATGCACTAGCATGCCAACAAACAAATTAATCTGCTCAGTTCCTATACTGCACTCTCTTAATAGGTCAATATCATCTTCTAACCCTAATTTATAATTTTCCTAATAAGTCACTAACATATTCTACCCCAAATTTATAAATTTGAACTAAAAGTATTTATGAATGGTACTGAAATTACTTACCTCACTCCACCAAACGACGACGGCCACCTGTGGCCACCCTCTGGATCCGCGTGGATGCACTTCGCCATTGCCATTGCCGCGCGGTATGCCGGATCTAGCTGGACCTCCGGCGGTGATGGCTGCGACGACCGCTGCGTCAGGAAGCTCGAGCTGCCTAGCCATTTCTCTACCTCTGAATGTCTACCGCTCTCCTCGCCGGTGACGCCTTCTAGCTGCGGCACGCCGCCAATGACATCTGGCTGTGGCGCCGCCATCGCACCTAGGTTAGAGAGCGGGCGAGAGGAGGGGGAGAGTGAGAGAGAGAGCGAGCGACCGGCTATTTTCGTTCCGACCGGACCGGCCGGGTTAACGGCCGTTAACTGTCGCGTTGTCCGCGCGCTGGGCCACGTGGCCTGACCAGTGGGCCCAATCCGTCAGGAAAACGGTTAAATCGCTAGTCACAACGGGTTTGGGTTTTTTGAAACAGCCGACCACGCGTTTGGTAGTTTTCTGAGAAAAAATAAAATCTGGTAGTTTTTTGGAACCCTTGCCTGTAAACTAGTAGTTTTATGCTATTTCCGCTCGCGGTGCCTCACATCGTCTTCCTCTCTTCGATCATTTCCATGGTTTGCTCTTCTTCCTTTCCCCGAAATTTATTAGGGGTTGGTAGTTGATGGTTTTTTGACAAAATTTCATGGTACTCTTTCATGTCAACTTCCTAGGCCTTACGCATGAAGGGATTCAACGAATCCTGGAGGGATCAGGTGGATGCTTTCATTCAGAAAGGTAGTGTTGGGATTAAAGTTAATGATGACATCGATCATTATTTTCAGACCCATAAGGGACTGAGATAGGGAGATTCCATGTCTCCCGTGTTGTTCAACATAGTAGCGGATATGTTGGCAGTCCTTATTGGTCGGGCTAAAGAGACGGGCCAAGTAGCAGGACTTGTCCCACATCTTGTAGAAGGGGGGGTGTCCATATTACAATACGCTGATGACACAATCATCTTCATGGAGCACGATATCGCAAAAGCTAGGAATATGAAGCTTGTACTTTGCTTATTTGAGCAGTTGTCTGTGTTAAAAATAAATTTTAACAAAAGCGAATTGTTCTGTTTTAGGAGAGCAAAAGAGGAACAAGATGCTTACAGACAACTTTTTGGTTGTGAAATGGGATCATTACCATTTTCCTACCTAGGGATTCCAATTCATCATAGACGATTGACGAATAAGGAATGGAAATATATTGAAGACAGATTTAAAAAAAGGCTAAGTTGTTGGAAGGGCAAGCTTATGTCTTATGGAGGTAGGCTCGTGTTGATAAATTCGGTTTTGACAAGCCTGCCAATGTTCCTCTTATCTTTCTTTGAAGTACCGGTAGGGGTATGGAAAAGACTAGACTTTTATCGATCTCGTTTCTTCTGGAAATGTGATGAAGCTAAGAAGAAATACAGATTGGCAAGGTGGGATATTATTTGTAGACCTAAAGACCAAGGGGGTCTAGGGGTTGAGAATTTAGAAGTGAAGAATAGATGCCTACTTAGCAAGTGGTTATATAGGTTATCTACTGAGTCCGAAGGGATGTGGGTACAAATCTTGAGGAATAAGTACTTACAGTCTAAGACATTGGCCCAGGTTACCGCTAGACCTAATGACTCACCCTTTTGGAAGGGGTTAATGAAGATGAAGGTAACCTTCTTTCAGCGGGTGAAGTTTTTAGTTGGCAATGGTACCACGATCAGATTCTGGGAGGACACATGGCTTGGGGATACGCCTTTAGCGGCACAATATCCTTCTTTGTATAATATTGTATGATGTAAGGAAGATTACGTTGCCACAGTATTACATTCGGTACCTCTTAATATCCAATTCAGGCGGTCTCTGGTGGGAGAACGTTGGAATTCCTGGCTGCACTTGGTCAGACGAGTGATGAATGTTCAACTTTCTGACCAGTCAGATAAGATTCGCTGGAAATTATCTACGAATGGTACTTTTTCAGTGAAATCGATGTACATGGATTTAATTGACTCTGGGCCTCTGTCGAGATCGCTTCATATTTGGAAGATTAAAATGTCGCTTAGGATTAAAATATTCATGTGGTTTGTACACAAGGGAGTAGTACTAACCAAGGATAATTTGATAAAGCGAAGATGGGTAGGCAGTTCTAGATGTTGCTATTGTGATCAAAATGAAATAATTAGACACCTCTTTCTCGATTGTCCACTAGCAAAACTATTATGGCGCACGGTTCATATAGCCTTCAATATTCACCCACCAACAAGCATTAATACGCTATTTGGGACGTGACTCAATGGAGTAGACGGAACTATAGCAAACCATATCCAGATTGGAACAAGTGCATTATTTTGGGCTATATGGAACACCAGAAATGATATGATTTTTAATGGCAAGAACTTCAACAATTTTTTGCAGGTTATTTATAGAGCCACGGCTTGGATCCGTACGTGGTCGTTACTCACTCATGCGGACTCCAGGGAACTTATGGTTACTAGTCGTCAACCCGTGCATCTGCACGGTCTAGTTATTTAGATAGTAGCTTAGTAGAATAATTTTTTAAAACTTTGTTTATGCGTAACAAAAATATGATTTGCATTAAAGGTCTTGAAAAATTATTATAAAAACATAAAATTTTATCCATGTAACCGTACACCCAATTAAATTTGAATTTATTCATAATCATGATATTGTTTTTTTACCACATATATTTTGGATATTTACTTTGACATGTGCCAATAGCTCATTTAGAATCACAATAAATAATGTTTCTTTTTTAGGGGGGAAAATAAATAATGTTTTGGAAACCATACATCGCTGTGAACATATAATATTCAGATATAACATCACTCTTTTTTATTAAATGTACATAGAGAGCAACGTGATGCATATAGTCTTTCCAGTCAATCAAATAACTAAATAAACACGGTCCCATAAGTTTTTCCCCTTTTTAAAACGTTGGGAGATACATGGTTTCTTTGCCCATAGCAATTATATTATCCAAGTGGAACCGCTAAAAAGTTGTACATAATGAACATCACAAAACACAATGAGACTATGTGTTTTTCATCCAAATTAATTTCCTGGTGTATATTCTTGCACCTTTATCAGTTGTAACTATCAAAAGAATAAAGTCCCAAAAATTGTCACAGTTTTCTACAACTATCGAAACCGTTACTATGAAATACAACCATACATAAACGTTTGGTATCAATATCGTCCTTGAATCCACCAGTAGAAGTCATTTGTTATTTCTCTAATCCTGGAGATCAACTGGAAGTACTACCAAATATTCAAACTTCTGTACATATCAGACACATCGCAGTGGATGCCGGTGTCATGAGATGCGCACCACTTGACAAAGTATAAACTAATTTTGACTATGTAATCACAAAGTAAATAAATAGAGCGATGTCGATTAATATACTTCCCTAAAGATATCTATAGATGAACTGAAAACCGAAAATTAGCTGGAGAAACAATTTATTCTTTTCAAACTCGTACCCAAATGCATGTTGTCTTTTTAATAGAAGGAGAAATAGAAACCTTGGAGAAAATTTGCGTGTAGCTTTCGTACTACCGAAAAATAACAATCTAAAATAGATATAAAAAGGCGCACCAACAGGCAAATCCTGCAAGGTAAAATGCAATAGCTCTATGGGTTGGCTACTATATATTCTAGGGTGTTGTATGATGATGATTCTTGCCTAGAAATAAATGGGCATCCAACTAATTTATCAACAATAATTACATGATATGTAGAATATAAAAGAAGTAGTATAGTGCTTCATGGCTAGCCAGAGAATATGTTACATTTATTTCTGAGAGGGGGGGGGGGGGGGGGGGGGGGAGATAATTTGCCGAACAAAAGAGTTAACAACACACTCATATTGAAAAAATGTTAGATTTTTTTTTTCATGAACAACTATACTCTCTTTGATTTTAGAAAAAATAGCTCTCTTTGTGTGAAAAAACTCCAATGACTTGGAACATTGTACAGTAACTAAATATATAAGATATTACACAATCAACTCATCTGAAGAAAATATAATCAGAAACATCCATCCAAGTTTAGAAAAAGAACACATGAGGCACATGCTACTGTGTCCATGTTTGTTCATATGCGCTTTTCATAATAAAAAATGAGTGGAAAATTGAGCCCTAATGATTGCAGAGGGGAAATCACAACTTAATACACACACACACACACACACACACACACACACACACACACACACACACACACACACACATATTCATCTGTTGGTGTGAAATAACTAATTCTAGCATGTATGATACTAATTCATCTATTGGTGTGACCATTATTGAGCCCAGTTGGCAAATCAACTTTTAGAGGAAAGGTAATGTATATTTGAAAGACATTTATTATTTGTTCCAAGCTTACATACAACTTCACATGACTAAAGATCATATTAGATTCTGAAGAAGCTAAAAATTCAAGACGGGTAGACTGATGCACAACCCCTCGGAGTTTTGGCATGGGGAAGATCCGATTTATGTCAGCCTGTTCAAACGAACCTCTAAATCCCGTGATGATATTGCACACCTGTTGGAACCTTGAGTGGTGCACCATTGTCATGTCCGCAACCTTTCCCCGCAAGTAGCGAACAATTCACTACTATTCAGAAGATCGAGAACTAAATTCCAACTTTGTTGAATATGCCCAGCGACCTGTCTTGACATCTCTATTCTTGACATTGAGCTAGTGTATTGTTTGCTGCTCGTGATCATTATTCCGTAATTGTGAATCCAGACAAAATTCCAACATTGGAATGACCTGGGGGACATCGAGAGATACATCGTTAGCAATAATAATCACAATCCATATAGCCATGTCATCGTATGCTAGATCCCAAAAAGACATCGAGAACACTTTTTTCCCCTCCCGCTCCCGTGCCGCTCCTGGCGGCACCGGGGCGCCAAACCTAGCCGCAGAGGAGGGGACAAATCGAGCTACCCTGCCGCCGCTGCCGCCGGCGCTCGCCGCGGTGGCGGCGGGCCCCTGCTCCAAAGGTGGTGGGGATCCCGTGCGTCGTTCTGGCGGCGGTGTTGGGCGCCCGGGGCGGCGGCTCCGGGGCTGGTCGCGGCGCCGGTCAGGTTGGCGCGGCTGCGGATGCGGCTGTCCCCGTCGGCTGCGTGGGCGGCGACGAGGCAGCCAGGAGATGGGCGTCCTCGTTCCGGTGATTCGGGGTGCTTCCTTGGTGCGCCTCGACGGGATGGATCTGGCAGGGACGGCATGGCGGGTGGCGGCGCTCCGGCGGCTCCTGGCGCGTGGATTCGGCGGGTGGGGATGCGGCCGACGGCTTCTGGCTGCTCGACGAGGCCCCTCCCAGCGGTGCTGCGGCTACAGTGGGTTGCTCGGGCTTCGGCCCGGCAGCCCTGCTCGGCGGGGTGGCGGCCCCCCCTCCCGGCTTGGTGCTATGGAGCTGGTCGGCTTGCTAGCCCAGCGTGGCTGGCGGCGTGGTGGAGGCTGCCGGGGCGGCGGCCCCGGATTTGGTGGAAACGGCTTCGGCTGGGGGGTGGTGCGCGCGCCTGGGCGTGGTGGGTCGGGGGATCCCACGGCCAGTACAGGGTCGGCCTCGGCAGGATGGGGTTTGTTGGCTGCGCAGGTGCGAGCAGGTGGTGGTTGAGCATCTCCGGGTGAAATCCTATGTCCGGCCTTTGCCGGATCCGGCGACGGCGACGCCCATGGGCGTCGTGCTCTTTCTTGGAAGCGTTGCTGTTGTGTGGTGCTCCTCCCCCCTCCCCGCGGCTTTGGCTCCGGAGGAAAACCTCAGATCTTCGGGATCCGGCGATGAAGGCGCCTTCACGTCTTCTTCCTCCTTGGGGGCATCGTCTCGGAGCTGGCCACAACCTGGAGACCAGTGGATGGCGACATCTTCGCCGCGTGGTTGCGGCATCTTCGCCGCGTGGTTTGCGGCATCTTCGCCGCGTAGTTTGCTGAGGCGGCCATTTCGGGGGCGCTGATTTCTGTTTGGCAACGATGATGGCGTCGAGAGGAGCTTTGGTCGCGGCTCGGGCTTCGGTAGTCGGATCTTCCCGGCGTGTCCGAGGTGCTCTTCCGTTGGTTGCTTGGTTGCTTTGAAGTCGGAGCTGCGGTGGAGTGTGTCCATGCGGTGACGATGACAGGCGCTCGGTGGTCGGTTACGGAGGGCACGGTCGGCGCAAGTCCTGCATATTTCCCTTGTGATGATCGTCGTCAGAGTCGGAGCTGTCGGTTGTTCGCGCGTGTGGCCTTCTGTTGGCATGTGCCGTCATGGTTTCTGTGCAGCTATTTGTAGCTCTGTGATCCCATGTTGGTGGCCAGGTTGGCCGGTGGTACCCATGTTATGTGGGTTGGATTGTATCGGTTTTAGCCCGGTTTTCCGTCAATTAACCGGGCAATTCTCTCCTTCTTAATCAATGAAAATGGCAAGTCTTTTGCCTCGTTTCAAAAAAAAAAAAAATGTCATCGTATGCTTTGGTTCCTGTATGTACATGTAATCCTAGGTTATATAGTCAGCTAGCTGAGGCAATAAGATACTTCACCTAGATTATGTAATTTACTGACGAAGCAATAGAGAAAATGCGAGATATGCACATGTGGTGATCAAACGATTTGTTTTCTGGCTGCGTTTATTTTCCTTCCGGCTGGCCGTTGTGTACGTGCGTGTGTTTTGGCGTTGGTCATAGCAGCTATGCGCACGGAACAATCACTAATCCAGAACTAAATTCCAACATTGGAATTACCTGGAGAACACAGGGAGGCACATCGTTTAGCAATAATAATCACGGTCCATACATGTATGACAATATGTGCTTTGGTTCCTGTACGTAGATGCAATATTATATAGTCAGCTAGCTGAGGCATTAAGGTACTTTACCTAGGCTATGTATTCTACTCATGAATCAATAGAGAGAACGTAAGGTACGTACCTGTGGCCATCAAACGTTTTCTCATCTGCCTGCGTTTGTTTTTCTTGACGGCTGGCCGCTGTGTACGTACTCGTGTTTTGGTGTTCCTTACGGCCGCTACGCGCAAGGATCGATCAAGATTCGATCGGCTAGCAGGATGCTAACCCCGTACTGCTGGTGGATCAATCAGAGGAAGTGAGATTGCTTTATCGTCGCGGTGTCCCATGATCGTTGTGGCAGAGGAAAAGTGACGTGAGCTTGTGGTAGATGGGAGGAGGAGGAGCGAGAGGTGGAAGATGAGGGGAAGAGGACGCTTCAAGCCGTCAGGGTTAGAGATTGTACGTATGAATTTCTTCACCGTGGCGTGCAATTGGATTGTATACTATTAGGACTCCAAGTTGGAATTGTATCGTTTGCTATTAGGAGTCTATCACGGTTGCTTATTTGATCTAGAGATCTGTGTCTACAATTTTGTCATTTAGGGGTAGAATTGTATCGTGTGCTATTAAGACTCTTCCACAATTTCTTATTTCATCTAAATGGTAGATTTTATTGACCCGTCCAATTAGAAAAAATATGGATTAATCTACACCGTTATAACTCGGTCCCATCAGATAAACGGCTCATAATTTCTGATTAACGTGTGAATTTTGAGGGAGTGCCTAATTAGTATAGGTATAGATAGATTGGGTGCAACCGGTGAAAGACGGTCGCAAGGGCTATCTTCAGCCGATTTGGATGGCGAGCTAATAATAGCCTAGGTGTATAGGCATCATAGCCTAATGTGACTGTTTTTTAATTTTATGTACTTGTTTTGTTTTGTTCATATTGTGAGCCCTTTATGGTTCTAAGACTTTGTTTCTGTACTTGCTTAATAATATAGCTGCATGCATCTGATTGATGCAGAGGCCGGAGGCGCCGTTCCTCCTTTTCCAGAAAAAAATGTCAACTTCCTTGTCTACGCTACAAAGTATGCCCTTTTTCTATAATTTCTTGTGGCGTGCCTTCTGGTTCGTGGTACTTTGCGCGTGGATGGGGGAGGTTGGGTGTTTGTGTGCTTTTTTTACGTGTGCAACACGCTTGATCTGGAATGGATCGACTGTTCGATTCATGCGCTGGGCTTTTATCCTTGCCGGATGATTGGGTGCGTTTGCCCTTTTGGGGGTAATAATGTTTAGAGCAAGTACAATAAGGTGACATAAGCAGGCTATAAGAATTAAAATATTATATTCTTGCTTAGCTGGAGGAGAGAGAAGAGGAGAGAGAAGAGAAGCGGGCTCTTGGTGAGTAGCCAGCTGCAGTACGAGACCCAAGACGCTTTGTGAGGTTGTAAGGTGGGCCAACTACTAATAAAGTAGTACACATCTAAAACTTACTATTGTATATGTCGGCTATTAAGTTGGCTCTAGATGACATGGCAACTCCATATAGCCGATTGTTGGCTGTATTATTAACCATGCTCTTAGAGGGGTGCCCAATTTGCTGTTGCCCATTCCGTTTGGGCGGATTCAGTTAGCTAATCCTATTGTGCTGATCTTTGGGTTGTTCGTGTGGTTACTAGTTGTTCGTGCATGCCTTTGTAGCCTATGAAGCCCCAATCAATGGACTTGCCTCCAAATGATGCCTCTTCTTAAGCTGTTACGAGCCCACATTTCCAGTTATCTTCTTCCTACTTTTTGGAATTTTAATTTGGGTATAATAGATGCTTTAGTAATTAGTATTGTGATATATTAATTTTTAAGCAAGGGAAATATATTTTTACCAGGGGTTGTTTTTTTTTCTTAGGATGAAATTATCGGTACTGAAGAACAGTTCAAAGGAATGCAATAATATGCTCTTTTAAGGCAGTCAGTTCCAGCGTAAAATGCACGATAATGTGTGCTCTACAACCGACCTAAATATATAACCTAGCTTCCCTGGGTACCTATATAAGCACAAGGTTTAGTCCGTAGAGGAACAACTTATTCGCCTTAGGGTTTAGAGCTTGCACAACGATCTCGAGTTAGATCATTATCCTGTACTCGATGCCCCATCATCAATACAATCAAAGCATGACGTAGGGTTTTACCTCATCGAGAGGGCCCGAACCTGGGTCAACATCGTCTCCCTACTCTTCCTGTTACCATTGATCCTAGATCCACAGCTCGGGACCCCCTACCCGAGATCCGCCGGTTTTAGCACTGACAGTGCCATGTGTTGGCATTTCATTGGCGCATATCGTCCATTGGATGGCCGCCATCTGTTACAACGTAGAGCTGATGTGTGACTCCGTTGGCGAATGAGAATCTGACACATGGAAAATCATCATTAGTCGGAGCTGTTAACGGGTATCGGAACCAGAACCTGCACCCGATAGCTTAACAATGACCCGTTACGATGGCTGCCACGTGTCGGTTACCCTTGACAAGAACACTTTCATGACGTACCATGTATCATCATGGAAGTGGTCATTTTTGTGATGAAAAACTGATTAGTGTCATGGAACACGCCCGCAACAACAGAGGTATGACTATCTTGAATCTGTCATAAAATCGTCATGGATTTACATGGGTGACACAAAACGTAACATATTGTGACAAAGGCGTATCATCACGGATGTGTTTTTTTTTGTAGTGGTGGAAGTCGGTGGGCGAAGGGATCAGGCGGACCTGGAGATCCCCATCTTGTCCAAGATGTCGGGGAAGATAATATTTACTCCGATGTCGCCATCCATCGGAACACGAGGAAGTCAGAAGCCCTCTACAGTTGGATCCACCACAAAGGTGAACTTTCCCGAGTGGGGAGCGTAGGCCGGGTGGTCAGTGCGTTGAAGGCGATCATGGAGTCGGACCATGGCAAGAGCTCTGTGGGGGTTGGCGCGACCACGTAGACCACCCGTCGAGTGAGCTTCTTGGCTGGTGGGTTGATGAATGCCCAGACGCCCAAGATTAGCCTGGTACCAAAAATTGTCCATTGTACCAGAAATTGCTAAAACAAAAAGACTGATTATGGTCCTAAATTTTGCTGCCATGTAGATTCAATATTGATATGTTTTGCTCTTAATGGCAACCCTGGCACTCAATTTAAATGTCGCCGATGTGTGAGGCAAGGTGGTCCGTTATCTCCGCTTTTATTCGTGCTAGCCGCAAATTTACTCCAATATTTAGTCCATAAAGCTTGGTCCGAAGGACACATTAATCTGCCAATCGATCAGCCGGCTTTGAAAAATTTCCTGGTCAGTCAATACACCGATGACACAATTAGTATTCTTACAGGAGAGAGCAATGAGCTTCGAGCAATCAAAATGATCTTGGACTCATACGCCAAAGCCAATGGACTCAAAATCAATTTTGGTAAATCCCAGTTAACTCCTTTCAATGTAACAGTGGAAAATGCACAAGATATTGCCCAGGAACTGGGTTGCCAGGTGGGCACTATGTCATTTACTCACCTAGGATTGCCACTAGGGACAACCCGACCCACGGTGAGAGAACTTATGCCTCTGGTTGACCGAATATAAAGGAGGCTCACCGGGACGGCGATCTGGTTATCATATGGGGGAAAGAGTGCAACTTATCAACTCGACACTCTCATCTCTTCTAGCTTTGGCTACGTGCGTTCTCAAGCTGCCACTTGAAATTTTTGATCGTGCCCGAGGACACTGCCTATGGAGGAAAGTCATTGTCAGAGGTGCAAAAACACACTCGCTAGCGGCTTGGGACTTGGTGTGTCATCCAAAGCAGAAAGGATGGTTTATGGGTCTTAGACCTACAAATCCAAAACAAGGCACTGCTGCTGAAGTACGTTCATAAGTTCATTCATAAAGTGGACACACCTTGGGTAATGATCGTTTGGAATGCATACTATGATGAAACGCCGCCTCATGCTAAACATAGATGTGGTTCATTCGGGTGGCGAGATGTTTTCTCACTAATGGATATTTATAGAGGAATCACCACTTGTATCCTTGCAGCAAGCAATTATATCCTTCTTTGGAAAGATCTATGGCATGGGGATCAGCTGCTAATGTATCCACACAAACACCTTTTTCTCCTATGCTCAAAATGAGGATTTATCACTGATCCAGCAACGCACTTTGACCTACCACTATCTATGGAAGCGAGGGTGGAACTGGATGATATATCTCAAACAATCTCGCTTATGGCTCTTGACCCCATGGCAACTGATGAATGGATTCTCTACTGGGGAGATTCGGATTTCAAGCCAAGGAAGTTCTACAAGTTTCTGTTTAGAAATGTCAGTGCTCCCAAGCATATTACAATGATTTGGAAATCAAAATGCACATCATGAGACACAAAGTCTTTGCTTGACTTATGCTTCTGGATAGGGTTAACACCAGGGATATGCTCCTCAGACGACATTTTCACATTGGAGACGACCACTCTTGTCCCATGTGCAACACATAATAGTTGGAAACTAACAACTTTTATTTGAGTGTTCCTTCGCCTCAAGATGCTGGGAGATTGCAGGGATAAATTCGAACAATACTCTGGAATTACAATGCATGTTTTACCAGGCAGGCAATGAATGGCACATACCACTATCTAATGAAATAACCATACTGGCCTCATCGAACATTTCGAAGCAAAGAAACAAAGTTGTACTTGATGGGGCAATGGCTTCACATTTTGATTGGTTAAGAATGTTCAAGGCTGATTTGGACATAGTAAGATATAGGGTGACCCCCGACAAATCCTCTTTCCTTGAAGGGTTTTTGAATTCCCTTGTACTTTGATTTAGTTTCATAGCTCTTGCTTGTAATTTTCTTCTGTTCTTTGGCCCATGGCTATGTAAATACCTTGTAACTTTTAACCCTTTGATGAAACAACAGTAAGAGCCTCTCATGTTGTTTTAGCCGTTAAAAAAGAGGATATGCTTTCCCCTTTGAATGAAAGAAATAAAAAGGGGAAATTTCTGTGAATCTTATTGCTGTGTGAGATTCTTTGATGTGGCACCACACTCATGCTCTTTCTGTACGCTCAAAAAGTTCTCCAACAGTTTTGAGCCCCCACGCACCTACATTTTCATGAACATTTAAAAAACGTATGAACATGTTTTTAAACGTTCCAGCATTTATCTAATGACATGAACAAATTTTATGTTATATGAACATTTTTTCAAAACAAGATAAATACATTTTTAAATGTTTGAACATTTTTTTGAATGATATGAACATATTTCATAAATTAATGAACACATTTTACATTACATGAATATTCTTTAATACACGGTGACAATTTTAATTTAATTATTTTTGAATTGCTTTTTCGAAAAAAAATCAAAGGAATATTGTTTTGAGAAAATCAAATGGAAATACACTTTTTTTTTGAGCGGTAACAAAAGGAAATACACGAACAAAATAGATATAGCCAGCAGAGCGATCGAGTGAGTGAGTGAGTGCTGCGCCTGGGCTGGCCCATATAAAGGACTCGCATGCGCGTCGGTCTCGCCCTGTCGACGCACACATCTCCTCCGCCGTCCCCCCACCAGGCCAGCTGCTCCTCCGGCGATGTGGTCCCTCCTCCGCAAGGCGGCACCGGCCCTCGCCCGCGGGTCGCCGGCCCTGGGCCTCAGGCCGCCGGTGGTGCAAGCGCTTTCGACGGCGGCGGGTTCCCGGCTCCTCTCCACGGTACCCAAAATTCCCACCCCTCCCCTCCCGTTGTCTAGCTAGGGTTCGCTCTTCTTCGTCGAGGCAGAGGCCGAACCCCATGGGAGGGCCACCGGGAGGAGGGGCCCTCACCTCTCAGTCGTCCACCGCCGTGGATCTCCCCCGGCGAGGGTGAAGGGCTCGACGGTGAGCGGGTGGAGCACTCCTACGTGCGCCTCGCATGTCAAATGTGGGCCTTTGCGAGTTTCTCGGCAGCTATCGTGTGGAATTCGAGCAGGGATGATGTCCCAAGTCCGTAAATTCAAGCATTGGAAACACGTCTTGCTTAATTTTGCATAATTACACTCTTCATCCAGAATCGGATTTGCTAGTTCTCTTCTGATTATAACTTATAAGCACTTCTCATTAGATCGCTGGTATTGGTATCAGTTTTGCTAAAGCACATAGATGTGCTCTAAGTATTGCACATCTAAGTCTTATGTCATAGATTTTACGCTAAGATTCGTGCGAACATTTTCTTTTGTCTTTTTTTTCTTTCTAGTTTGATTGAATCACTTAGATGTGCAATAATTAGGGCACATCTAGATGTGTCCTAGACAGACCCTTGGTATATATAATTGTTTTAGTGTTGTTTGCCGTACTGTGTAATCGACTGTTCCAACACGTCTCACAAGTGCATTATTTTTGCACCTCCTTCAGTGAGCACTTACTGGAATATTTGCTGCTGGAAATGCAGATGAAAATCCTTTAACTTGCTTGGTGGACCTTTTCCTGCCAGTAAAAAATAGAAAATGATATGTTTACCCTAGTGATATGTAACTGTGTTTGAGCATGTTGTTAGTTAGCAAATTGACACAAATATCAATGCAATAGTATAGTTTTGTGGCATACTCCCTCCGTCCCAAAATAAGTGTCGATGATCTAGTACAAAATTCGTACTAGTTTAGTCAAACTTTAATATCGCCGGCGAAAATTGCGCGATAGCGCCGCTATCGCTGGCTGGGAGCCTCCCCGCAACGCAATCGATCAATTTCCGCGATCTGCCGCTAACCGGGCGATCGCGCGCGAAACGGCGCGATTTGGGGTCGCGGTCGCTGCAGTTTCGCGGGATGGGCCAAAAGTCTGAACCACAAGGGTCCAAACAGACCAGAAACGGCCCAAATTTCTCCAGATATATATAGCAGCTCCTCCAGTAAACCTAGCAGCGTGTCCCAGTCCCCATTCCCTTCTCTCCCTCCCATCAGAAAAGGTTGCGGCGGCTGCTGTTCTTGCTAGCTGCGGTCGGCGGGCAGGCTTCTTCTTCGCCGCAAGCCGGATTCAGTTACGGGGAGGAGGCAAGGCGGCAAGGCAGCGACCACGGCAAGGCGGCGGCCATGACCATGACATCTCAGTCTCACACGGCTCCAACACCCGGTCTCTCCACATCGCCAGGAGGGACAGGAGCCCTACGATTCTATCCATCTTTTATTTGTTTGTTGATTCAACAGATGCACATGACAGGCTCT
This sequence comes from Elymus sibiricus, assembly GCA_039707655.1. Classification (NCBI taxonomy): domain Eukaryota; kingdom Viridiplantae; phylum Streptophyta; class Magnoliopsida; order Poales; family Poaceae; genus Elymus; species Elymus sibiricus. The sequence continues at coordinate 37,747,549 of CM077665.1, read as the reverse complement.
TGGGATTGCATTGCAGATGTGTAGGTTCGGGTAGCTTAGGTTTTAGCTTAGATTCAGGTTCAGGTTCAGGTTGTGATTGTAGCTTAGGTTCAGGTTCAGGTTGTGAACTTGTGATGCCGTGATCTACTTGCTAATTTGCTTGTGATGCCCTGATCTACTTGCTTTAGATGATGGCTTGTGATGTCCTGATGTGGTGCCAATTGTTGATGAAGAACAAGCTGAAGGTGAAGATCAAGTGCAAGAACTAGCTGGACCATCAACTTCGGCAATTAATGCACTTAAAAGGAAGAGGGGTATCTACGCTAAGATGAATAAGAAGATGATCCCTGTTACTCAAGATGATCTGCTCTCTGCTTCCTCTGCTTCAGAAAGTGACGATGACAACGACGACACTAACATGAGTTCTGGTTACGACATTTCTCTATGAACTTCTTTATGCTGCTCATTATTCTATCCTTTCCTGTGTGCCTTTGAAAAACCTAGCAAATGATTTGTGAAATTAAGACTTTGTGATGCATGTAATGGAAGTGCTGTGATGTTATTCTGTTACTGAACTTAACTGCTGAACTGGTGATATTATGCTTGCTGCAGACTTTTATTTATATTGATATGTATCTGTCGAACTGGTGCAGACCTCTATTATACTTGTTATGTTTGAATTTACCCTGAAAATCCTTTGTTTTCTGCTGAAAATCCCCTGTTTTCTGAGAAAAATGTGCACATGTACTAGTTTGGACGTGGGATATGCATGCACATGCACTGTAGCCGCGAAATGGGTTAGCGGCCGCTATCTCCAGCTATAGCACCCGTAGCGTTTGAATGAGCTTGCCGCGAAATGGTTTAGCCCGCGATTTAAAAGTTTGAGTTTAGTACAAAATCTGCTACACTTATTTTGGGACGGAGGGAGTATTATTTACATTTTGCTAGCCAAATTTGTGGTCGATGTTTGACCCAAAATATGAGTGGTCTTCTCTAAACCCATAAATTCAAGCATTGGAAACACGTTTGGTTAAATTTTGTATAATTGTACTTTTCTTTCAGAATGGGATTTGCTGGTTCTCTTATGATTATAACTTATAAGCACGTCTCATTAGATCACTGGTTGTGCCTGAATTTCTGTTAGGTAGCAACATACCTTGCCTGAAACATTCATGTCCATGCGGAAATTGCAGGCCATTTTATCTATTGTAGAGAGAAAGGTTCTGAGAGCACGCACTTGTCTCTCACCAGTCACAGTCAGTAGTACAGTAGTATATTTGTCCTGTTACGAGTAACTTAATCTTTGTCAGTGTTTGATAAATGATATGCATTTCCTCATCATGGGTTGTTACTTCCTGTGCAAATGTTTTCAAGAAGCAGGTTTTTGTTGCAATATGAGTATTTCTTCCGCATACATAACATATGTTTGATCGTGTGGCATGAAAACATTGGGTTTTCCATCCGTTCACTACTGACCAATACATCAGCAAGCTTAAAATTTGTTCTTTTACTTGGTTATAATTTTCATTTGAAAACTCGCGCTTCGTGCCTACGCATAAGGAAATTGCAGGCCAGTTTCACTTTCTCTTCGTAAAGCAAAACAGTTTCAGAGCAGCACACACTTTGTCCCTCACCAGCCAGAGTAAATTCTTAGAAATGCCACCGACCAACAACCAGCCACATCTTAGTATCTACCTGCACGCATCCGCATCCATGATCGTCCACAAGACATATGTCAGAGTTATCTTATTCCTTGCAACTTCCCACTATCATATTCTTCCATCTACCCATCTTATATGTGGTACATCATTTAGGTATTCTATGGACAGCCAACATGTAATCATCAGTATTCTTATTCTTGTAGGGGGGAGGGGGGACAAAAATTTAAACATTCACAAATCAGAAAATTTGGCCCTCTGCTTAACTGAAAAATTCTTCAGTTCGATGACATCCAACACTCTCCGTTCTGCAATACGTTAGCAGCTGGACATTGTCAAGACTTCGAAATGAAATGACTCTTTCTATTTGGACTGTCACTTGTCGGTGCACATCCCTCACAACCATACTCATGTTATATCGGCTGGTTGGGGTGGTCGGCTTCACCCTCCTCTGCTCGTCCCCCCTCCTCTGCAATGTTCAATTTACAGCTTTCTTAGACAAATCAATCACCCGAGTTAGATCTGATCCTGCGGTGCTCTTATTCCCATCTAGTATCATCTAATCTATAACCTTTTAGAGAAATCAATCACCCTTACAATGTTCCATTATTATTATAAAAGTCAATAGTGATTACTTATGTAGATTTGACGATAGACCATAAAAATGTATTGGATCTTTGAGTCTCTTGAGAGGAATGCATGATTTATTCACATTTTTGCAATTTCTTTACGAAATTCTATCATTTGTAATGTTTATACATGCCCTTAAATTGTAGGGGGGACAAATGGTTAACTCTGATGATGAAGTTCTGGCCAAAGAGCGTGAAAAAATAAAGCGCATGACTGCAGATTTCGATGAGAGTATGAAGACCATCCGCAAGAATTTGGATGCAATGGATGAAATCGAAAGGTAAAAACTTTCTGACTATCCGCAAGAATTTGGATGCTATGGTTGAAAGAGATGGGCATCCGTCTTCGGCTGTTAGAAAGCAGTGTGGTATGCTGTTTAGTTTTTATATGTGTGTCCCGTTGTGTGGTTTTGGCCGTGCTTTCATGCGTGTCTGTTCCTTGAACGGTAGCAGTTTCTGGGAACAGCGATTCTGTTCCTGGCAAAGGACTTTTTGTGCTCGATTGGCTGCCAGTGTTGTTACGGTTCCTACTCTGCCGGTGGTCACTAATCTGTGTGTATTCATCATGGTACATGTGTGCATTGGGTTGGGCTGATCGTAGGTTGTTATAGGCGATCAATTTTTCCCTTATGTGTCAGCTCAGATGGCACGAGAGAATCGCATGAAGTGGCTGATTCGGCGCAGGCCTCATCTCTTTTGTGAACTCTTCATTCTGTGTTGGTTGTTGGTGCTTTCTTTTTTGGATCTGTTGGGCTCACACTTCTTGTTGGTATTTTTGGATGTTTTAAGCAGTTCAGGATGCTATAGGTTTCCTGTGACTTTTTGAGCGACTTCAGTCACTTTAAGGGGTTGTTTGGATAGATAGAACATATAGAACGCAATCTCTACAAACTAGGAAAACCGTCTAACTGAATAAAATCCTGTTTGGGTACTAACTAATCCGTGTATATAAAGAACGCGTTTCTTGGAAACCCAGAATTTCATGGTTGTGGAAAAACGACTATTGGTGGTTTTTCGAAAAACACGTTTCACAAATACTGGATTGTAACTGAATATATCATGTTGCTCTCGTTTCTCACGGCCCGCTCCTTCCCTATACTCACGGGAGAGATAGTTATCCAAACAAGATATTAGAGAGCCCAGCTTCAGACCTTTTGACACCAAACGTGATTCTACATAAAGTGAATATTCATAGAAAAACTAGCAAAACCGATTTTACTAAAAATCTGCTAGAAACAAGTTTTTGATAAATGCATGGCTAAATATCGCTATCCAAACAAGCACAAAAAGTAAAAAGTGGTACTTATTTTATCTTCTAATGTAATTGCCCTTTTATGTGCAGGCAGAGTCGTGAAGATTACGAGAAGTTCCGTAAGAAGCTGAACAACATCGAGCGGGCATGCAACGTGGCCCTCGTCGTGCTGGTGCCTACGACGGTTTTTCTGTTGGTGTCTCTGTAGTATCATACCGAGGTCTCGTACCATATCTGCGAGTCGATTAAGAAACCTTAGTTTAAGTAGTTGTTTAAGAGACGGATATTCGATTCTCAGCTGATCACGAAATCAAGACCATTCACTACCGTCTGGATCTGTGTATGTGGTTTCTATTTGCGTCAGGTATAGCCGATGTATTGCACTCAAATATGGCATGTTCCTCCTGCATTAATTGGGACGGCAACGGTCACCTTCAGCTTGAACAGTTGATTTCTATTTCCTGGAACAGCTGGAACTTATTCCCACCGCCGCCGCTCGTCCATCGTTTCTATCTTTTCATTTACAAAATGTTATGAATGCCATTTTCTCTTTCCTGAGAGGCATGATTTGCATCTTTTACACGCACGTACCGTACCTACTCACACCAGCCATGACCTAAAAACTAGGACTAGAAATGTAACAGCAAACAGATGCACTCCAGCAACAAGGTCTTACAATCACAACACCAATGATTTCCACAATCAAAAGAGCGCGTTTCGGACTACTGACTTGAACAAGTGCTCCCAAATTGCACACCACCAGTAACTACGCTCCTAGTCAGAGCTGTACATGCGAGACCGAAAACCTTCATGCTGGATGTTGGGAAATCTCCGAAACCTTCTTCGAAAAGAAGCGCAACCTGAGTCCACTACCACTTCCTACTTGCAGCCCCTGGAACACTTATCACTCTGAAGCATTCACATAAAACCAAAGATGATTGAACGTTGCCTGCTCTGCTATGAGTTTGCACCGTCATCCCGCGCCGCTTCATCTGGCTCTACCAGATCTTTCGTGTACACATCTATCTGCTGTTGGTTGTGATTCTCACGATGCTCTATTATGTACCAAGTATTGTCAGCCGCCCGCCTGCAGTAGCCGTGTCAACGCAGCGCAATCACAATTCACATCTACAAAACCTGCTATTCTCTGCATCTGGCTTACCCCGCTTTGCAAAACAGAGAATTATTATTATCAATTACATCTCCAACTATTCTATATTCTCTAACAAACGAGAAAAAAAAAACAATTTTAAGTTTGCACGGAGCAGCCGCAAACCATCTCCTGCATGGACTTTGTCCTCTCGGCATTCAATCGGTTTTGCCATACCGTATCCGGGAGCTTCACTAAATTAAGCCCTAGTTCAGGATGAACAACACTTTTCATCGGTTCCTCTGGATACTTGCGGATTGACTGCCTGCCTGAAACATACACACTCACACATATCTCATAAATTCAGAAAACAATACTGTCCCATGAAAACTAATGCTCAGAGTGCTTCCATACACAAATCAAAAACGGTCTTTCAGGTTCTAGCAAATGCCGCATCATCAGTAGGCTGTGTAAACTGCAAAAGAGCTCCCTAGCGCGTCCCTGGAAGTGCTTCCATACACTTGTTTGTGATTTCTTTAGATGTTTTGCGCCACCAGCCAGCAACAGAAGACCTCGTTAGTGCGTCATTGGAAGCGCTAGGATGGGTGTCGTTGAAAGAGAACCAGACCTGCTTCACAAAAGGGAAGCCCAACAGCAAGTGACTAATTGATTCAGGCAGCTGATCACACAAGGTACATACATCATTATGATGCCAGCCACTCGCTATCAGACGATCAACAGCCCACAATCTGTTCTGTAGAAGCAACCATAGGAAAAACTGAACATTTTCTTCCACCTTACTGTTCCAGACTTTTTGTAGGCCCAGGCATTTGATTTGTCCCAAGAATTGGATCTCATAGGCAGATTTTGCAGAGTAAGCGCCATCCGCCGTCAGAGTCCAGGAGAAGGAGTCATCCGCATTTGGGAGCGAGACATCCTGTAGCTTAGTCCATATACCCACGAAGGAGTCAAGTAAATCAGCCAAGTCGATCCTTTGGAATCCTTTCATCCAATGATCAGAGTGAAACCCATCCTTGACAGTGATATTTTTCCTCCATGCAAGCTTAAAGAGATCCGGGGCATATTCATGGAGAGAGCGGTCCAGGAGCCATCGGCCCTTCCAGAAGGAAACCTTGGCGCTGTTGCCAATCTGGATTTTGGTGCAGGCAGCAAACAAGTTCCTATCATGTGTCAGGCCCTTCCATGGCCTCTCGATCGAGATTGCCCCGCTCGAACCAAAGCCACCGCAACCCCAAGGCCCTGCTAAACCTGTCCAAATCTTTAACACTCAGACCACCACAGTCCTTAGGGGAGCACACTTTCTGCCAGCCAACTAGACATTTTCTTCCATGGGCTTCCTCTTCACCACACCAAAGAAAACCACGGCGCAGACGATCAATTTTCTTAATCAGGCACTTGGGGGGAGGGAAAATCATGAAGTTGTAGGTGGTGATTGCAGTCAAAACAGAGTTGATGAGCGCAAGGCGGCCCTTTCCTGTTATGAGCTTCCCCTTCCATGGCTTGAGTCTAGATGTCAGCTTATCAGTGATAGGTTGCACTTCAATATTCCTTGGCTTCCTGATGCTCAGTGAGAGACCCAAGTAACCACAAGGCAGGGATCCCTGAGTGCCTCCAACGGGTGCTAGAATCTCCAACAAGTCCAAATTATCACACCGAACTGGGTAGGCAATACATTTTCCAAAGTTGACGTTCAAACCAGGGATACATTCAAATATGTGCAAAATGCCGGAAATAGCTTGAAGATCTCTATCCATAGGGTTGACGAATAAGGTAACATCGTCTGCATAATGGCTTGTTCTCATAATAGCAGCTGGACGCGGAAGTGGAGAGAGGAGACCAGTCGAGGTGGCCAACACAAACAGGTGGTGCAGAGGTTCGAGAGCAATGACGAACAACATTGGAGCAAGAGGATCCCCTTGTCCAGAAGGAACTCCAGCCCTGCATTTTCCATGCCCGGGTTCCCGGAGCTGCCGAATCCTTCCACATAGATTGGGAGGTGAGCGACTGAGGGTTAGCTGTTGGCGGCTGGTTTCGAGAACCACCTAGGTAAGGGGTTTGGGGAGCAGGGTGAGAGAAACCAATCTTTTGCATCATGTGCCTAAGATAATTCCAGTCCACCTAATCATAAGCTCGGAACAAATCCAACTTATATGCGCAAAAGCTTTTAGTTTGGTCGTTTACTTGCTTGATGTAATGAATGCACTCGAAAGCAATTAGAGCATTATCCGTGATCAACCAGGAATGAAAGCACTCTGCGTAGGAGAAAATTATCCCATCGAGTAAAGGCCTAAGTCTGTTATCCCATGCTGGAAACCATCAAGGCACACGGCTTTCAACAGACCAGTTTAGAGAATTGGATCTGCAATCTCCTGATCAGTGAAATCAGCACATAGAGAATCATTCATTTCATCAGTAACGTGTGACTGTACTAGATCAATAACAGTAGAGGGTTCAAGAGTATAATCAGCAGAGAATATATTCTGAAAATAAGATTTGGTCGCAGCCCCCATGTCATCTCCGCTGTGCTCAACTCCATGCAAGTCCACCAATCTTTTAATACTTTTTTTTCTCTTGCTGGCCACACTGACTTTGCATGGAAAAGCTTTGTATTACGATCTCCTCCTTAAGCCACGAAATCCTTGATCTTTGCAGCCACACCATCTCCCCGCGATACAACAACTCATCCATTTTATCTTTTCTTTTTATGTCAGACCGGTCAATGTTCATATTCATGAGCTCTTCAAGCCTCGTTCGTGATTTTTCAATCTCCCGCGTTACACTACTGAATTTTGTCCGGCTACATTGATGCAACGAGCTCATAAATTTCCCAAGTGCATGTCCAATATCACCCAGAGTGAACTTCTGTCCAGCAGCCTCATTCAAAATATTTGCAATTATTTCGGGAAGAATTTTGTAGCGGCATTACTGACAACACACATGGACATATAGGGATGTCAATATTCAATATATAAACCTGGCTTTATATTGACACCTGCTTAGCCATACAACCTACTATATAGATACATCTCCTTTTGGAGGTCTTCATTTTATTAGGTCCAAATACTTAATCACTCGTCGTATATATTTTTGTAGTACATCATCGTGGAGCGGACTGAAAGGTGCATGACCGAGCTATATATATACATGCATCGTGGAGTATATGCATGGGAAGTGGTTTGTGTTCATTGACGTATGCATGCATTTTACACACGCGTGTATATGTACGTATATAGTAGTATGAATACTTTTGTAGTGAAATTTCTCCCTGGTCAGCGTGGAGAGCGAAGCACCATGGTCTCGATTGTGATTCCGGGCCCGAAGGCCAGCATCGCTCCCCACTCCGGCAGCATATCCTCCCCCTTCCGACGCCGGCACAGCTCGTCAAGCACGAAGACGATGGTGGCGCCACTCATGTTCCCGTACTCTGCGGAGCACATGCCGGGCGGAGCTACCAGAAATTCGTTGGGCGGGCCAGATGAGCCAGTGCAAAGCTAACCTCACAAATTTTTCTCTTATGGCCAACTGAAACTTCACTGTTTGTTGCTCTGTTGGGCGGGCTACTGCCGAAAACTCATAGTAGTACAAATTTCAGTTTTTTTTCGCCATCTAGTACAAATTTTCGGTCTGAATTTGCCATGTTACCGGTCCAAATTTTTATTGATTCTTGGCATGTCAAAGTACCACAATTTCTACATTTTGCCTACATATAGACATCTAAAATCTGTTAATTTATCATGTCACTCATACATGTTTTTTTTTTTTGCCATGAACTACAAAACATCTTTTCTAATGTTTGCCATGACTTATATATAGGCCTTTATATAGTTTTTGCCATCGGGCAAATTTGCTGCTGCCTCCTATCCAAAATAAGTGTCATGGTTTTAGTTCAAAATTTAAACTGAAACCATGGCACTTATTTTGGATCGGAGGAAGTACTTGTTTGCGTTTATTTATTTATTTTAAATCATGCAAATTTGTTATGTGCTTATGTTCACTTTTTATATAGTTTTTCCATGGTTCATGGCAATTTTTTAACATGTGTACCACTGCATTTTTTTTGTTGGGTACAGTTGTGTTTTGCGACATGGCAAATTTAAGAATGATTGATGTAGTGGCATGGCATTTTCAGTTTTTTGTTTTTTGCCTAGAATGATTGATCTATTGACAACCTTTTAGCTAGGTTTCCCATGATCTTTAGAACATTTTCTTTGAAACTTGCCATGGAGCAAGACGAAATTTATCTTTGCATGTTTTCTTGTACAAATACGATGACAATTGTATCTTCCATTTGTTTTTTTTTTATGCATTGTACCACGGCAAATTTGTTGTATATACCACGGCAAAATTTAGCCAGCTTGTGTCACGCTGAAACCCCGTCGCAGCAAATGTTTGAGGGAGGGATTTAGGCTTGCTCGATCGAACTTACGCTAGCGAATGAATCGTTCGCTCGAGGTGGCTCTCCACCTGACGAGTGACAATCACGCATTATGCGTGTCCGTTGATTAAGTCGTAATGGTTTGGCTGATGTAATTTGCATGGGACCATTATGAAATGAAGTTCCGTTGCACAAAATCATGTTTTCTCCGCAGCTACTGCTACTGTTGCGGACCAAAATATTTGAGCTGTGCAGCCAGGTCAAAGCAAGTCGACTTTCAGGCGCCCTGTGCATGCCGATTACATGGATGGTTGGTAAGATGAGTGTGTGCGCATACTTGCAATCGTCGGCCCTGCACGGTCAAACGACATACACTGACGGCATGCTTACAATCGTCATCGAGAGCAATCGGGAAATAGTGTTTACCCCAGACGACTTGCACAAGATTTTTGGAGTGCCATGCGGCAATCGAGATGTTCGGGGCAGGGACGCCAAAATCAGTCCTTGAGCAATTGACTTCATCATGTCGACAATGGGGATGAACACGTCTGCTGCTCAAAGCCTCAAGGCTGCCGAAACATTTCTTAGCAGGGATATTTCGGATGAATTAAGCAAAATTCGAGAAGTAGTATATACAGATTGCATTTCTTAGCAGGTTGCAGACACGACAACTCTGAGGTAACTTCATCACACGCCTACCGACCTGCAACTGCAACGGCTGGTGTAACGGGGCACATGGCGCTGTCGAAAACAAGAGCAAGATAAGCACAGGCTCGTCCTCAAGCCGTCGCCGATGCGCCGATGCGGCCCCATCCCCCGGCTCTCTGGCTTCCCCGACCTTCCAGCCGTAGAGAAAGTACCTCGGCATCCGGCAGCGGGCGTGTGGACGTGGGTGACGGAGATAACCGATCGCGACACCCACACCAAGCATTGGCTCGGCTCCTTCTGCACGGCCGAGCTCGCTGCCCCTGAGTATGACCGGTGGCAGGTCTGGCTGCACAGCGCCGCCGCCCACCTAAGCTTCCCATGGGGCCAGGCGCCCGTCGAGCACCAACCGACGCCGCTATGAGTGGTGTTTGTGACGGTGGCGCGGGAGGACCGAAAGGCGATGGAGGCCGTCGACGAGTAGTACATGGCGTACCTCCGCCTCCAGTACCCCGAATTGGTGGAGGCGCAAGGCAAGATAATCGCAGAGCGCGCGGTCAACGGGGGCATCATCGTCCTCTCAGATGATGAGGAGCACAATGGCGACGACGAGGAGGTCTTCGACGTCGAAGAATGGCGGAGGCTCTTCCCTGAGTGCGGCGACGACGACATAGGGCTGGACCCCGTAAGCATTGGGATGTTGCGGGTAGATTGGATCGCCCTCTACAAGGGGGACGACATTTCGTTTTAAGTTCAAGTTCAAGTTTATGTTTAAAAACTTGACTATGTTTTTGCAGATGATTATGTGCATTATGTGTCCAATTTTGGTTGTTTAAATCTAATTTGTTTTGAAATTGTCAAAATTTGATTTTTACTCCGCTAAATTTAGGAGTTTGGCTAGGTCCGACCAACTCCTAAATTTTGCGGAGTAAAAATCATCCACTAAATTTACTTCGTTGATTTGCTCCTCTATTTTTAAGGAATCAATTAGAGTTGGCCTAATATGGCTGGCGAAGCTAACCGAGCCCCCCGCGTCGTCCCCACGGGCTACCGGGGGTGAACCCTAGCGCGCCTTCCCCCTCGCGCCCCCCTCCGCCTCCCCTCCCCCACCGCCGCCCGGCAAAGCCCGGCTGGCGTGGGTGGCGGCGGGGCCGTTCTCCCTCTCGCGCGGGCTCGGGGCGGGTGTGGGACTGCTCCCCCGCGGGAGCGCCTGGCTGTCGTGGGGCCGGGCGGCACAGCGGAGGGCTTCAGGCGACGGCAGCCTCCTGTGCGGTGGCGCGGCGGCGTGGAGGAGCTCGGTCGAGGTACGGCGGCTGCGGGGGTCAGGCCCTCTGGCGGCAGCGCGGGGCTCGTCCTCTGTCTAGATTCGGCCGGATCTGCGGCCAGGGGGCCGACCGGCGGCGCGGGGGGTGGGTGGAGGCTCGGTCGGGTCTCTGCTGGGCGGTGGCCACCAGCAGGCTTTGGTGGTGGCTGCGGTGGCTGGCGGGCGGAGCGTGCCTGGGCTGCGACGACCAGATCTGGCTGCCAGGCGGCGCATGCTATGGTGGCGGGGGCTGGAGGCCGGTGTCTGGCTGCGGGCGACGGTGACGGCTGAAGGCAGGGGCGGCGTTTCCTGCTCGCGCGCGGTCTCCGTGGCTGCTGTGGGTGGGGACGGTGATGCGGGCTGGTGCAGCCTCGGCGGCGCGGCAGCCTTTGTCGGGCTGGTGGCGCGGGGCGGCGGCGTGGCGGCTTTCCTTCTCCTCGGTTGGAGCCGGTGGCGTGCGGGGCTGCGCGCATGACGGCAGCTCCCCTGACCTAGGGTTTGCGCTCGGGCGGGCCGGTTCTGGGCCCGAGGCAGATCGGGGTGGTCTCCGGCTAGGTGAGGTTCGGGCTCAGCCTGGGATGTGCCCATGAGCGCTGTTCTCGCGGGTGCGGTGGGATGTTGGTGGTGGTCCTAGCAGCGCTTACTCGTTTGGCCGTACGGCACCGGTGACCTTGGAGTTGGCGTCGTGCAAGCTTGGCTTCGCTGCGGACGTCGGCAGTCCTAGGATCGTGTCCCCAGGTCGACTGGGACTGGTTGGGGATGCAGGTGTCGGCGCCTACTATGGTGGAGGTGCTGACCCAGATCTGGGGACTGATGCCGGGCTAGGTGTGGAAGGATGGCCTTTTACACTACCTACCGGGGTTTGGTGTGCTGTGTGGCGGATGGGTGGGGGCGTCTTGGGACAGGGATGCCGGGCCGGCGGCCCCGGGCGGCGGTCCCCATGATTGGCTCTCCGGCGGGCCTCATGGCGGCGGTGGTGGCTTCTCCTCTTGGCCGTATGGGTGGCGAGAGGTCTAGCGGCAGGTGGCCCGGGCACGCCCTTGTCGGTGGTGCCCGGATCCGGATCTGGGAGTTGGAGTTCTTCGCGCCTGTCCTGGGGCCACCGTGTGTCACGGGTGAGCTACCGAGCGAAAGCTCCGCGCTTTGGCGCTGATGACGGCGACGCTCGCGGGCGCCGCTATCTTCCTGAAGACGTCATTGTGGTTCTCTTCTCCGTGTTCGGGCTTCGGGTGAAAACCTATGTCCATTCCGGACTCGGCAGCGGCGACGTTCTATGCCATTCTCCCTCTTGAGGGTGTTGTCGTGGAGTCTAGGTGTGCTAGGGCGTGATGTGGCGTTGTACTCCGATCTCCCGTTGTTCTCCTTTGGTAGCGTAGTTATGCGTGGTACCGAGATTTCAGGATCCGCTTTGTAAGAGGGCTACCTCTCCACTATGTATTGTTCGACCGTGAACTTTGGTCGGTGCTTTATCTATAAAGTGGGGCGCGAACCTGTTTCGAGGTCAAGCTACAGTTCCTTCGGGAAAATCGCATCCTGGCCAAGACGCAGCAAACCTGGCAGTAATCAGATCGGAAGAACAAGTCACATATCAAAATTTATGAGCGCAACATTTCAATCGGGGGTACGGTAAACGCCTACACTAATTTACCCACACTATGCAGTCATACCAATTTACACGCTGATTTACCTCGTCCTGTACCAACAGGACATATGAACGCACATGTATCGTGAGCAGGCGAGCTTGTCCGCTCAATCGCCACACTCACTTGGTTTTGCCCCAACGTAGCTCCGCCATTGCCTATGTAGTATGAATAGTTTGGAGGAACGCTCTTTTTCACTTTTATGGGTGGTGACAAAAAAACTCAGAAAAATAATTAACGAAGAGTTCTTATTCCACTTACGGGTGGCATGGTGGGCAATTTTTTTGTTGAGGGCAAGCAAAACTTTATAAATTAACGGTGCTCAGGCAAATCCCCCGAGACACAAACAGCCACTTGGGACGGTACAAAAGAGTTCCAACTAGAACTATCATTCGGTAAACACATTCGACCAATTTTAGCAAGTTCATGTGCTACCGAATTTGCGTCACGTCTACAAGCGGTGACAATATGTTTGGAGAATCACATCTTCAACTGGTATTTGATGTCTTCCACAATAACAACATAATGTGATGAATCCACCCTTTGCAGGTCCAGCGCTTCAGCAAGTAGTTGCGAATCTGTCTCGAAGACCACCCTGATGGCTCCCATATCAGCAGCAATTGAGACCGCCGCTGCCATGGCAGTGATCTCTGCTCCAAATGCATCCTGCACCTGCTCCTGACGACCCGCATGAGCGGCAAGTATTTGCCCTCTAGCATCTCGGACAACAACACCCCAACCTGCAAAGCTGTCTCCCGGATGGAAGGATCCGTCTACGTTAATCTTCAGCATGTCCTCACTCGGCGGCTGCCACTTGGCCTTAGTTTCTTTCTTTTTATCTGATGTAAAGAACTGAAGATATTCCATACTGTTGCAGCGTACGCGCCGCATCACTTCCAAATTGGGGACTGGGAGCTCCCCCTCCCTTACTTTATTCCTATTGATCACCAGTTCCAACATAGGGTAATTATTTCCACCCGCTTCCTTTCATTCATTATCCATAAACTGTCAAGCATAGCGTGCACGCTTGAATAATTCTCCAGTTCCGCTCTCTCCCTCTCTAGCGACAACTCCATAGCCTTGCACTTGATGAAGAGATGTGCCCCATCCTCAACTCACTACTGCAGGATGGTCCAAAGACGACACATCAATCAGAGACCCTTCGATGAAACTGTGTGCGATCCACCAATCGCAAACGGTATTGTTTAAGCTCCGTTGTAAATGGCACGAACTGTGTGCGATGGCGGATCCATCAAATACGATTCAGAAAAATAGTTGTGTGTGCGATCCACAGCAGACAGTTTATTCTTATGAACTGTTTGAGATTAGCTAAGATAACAGAAACAGTTAACAAAACTAAGTACGTGTGCGAAGTACGGCACACAGTTCACTTGGATAAACTGTCTGCGCTGATCCAGCAGAACACAAACGGGTTAGTGTAAGAAGTTATGTGTGATACGCAGAAATCGGTTCATTCATCAGAATTGTGTGGGAAGACCAATAATAACCGAAACGATTCATCCGGCCAAGTTATGTGTGTTGTGGGAAGACAGTTGTTGCCAAACAATTGTCAGCAATTGATGAAAACATTACCGACGGTACGTATGGAAGTGCCGTTTGCCCGTATTAATGTCGCAGACGTTTTATTATTATTACCAGTCTGATTGCGCATCACCTCTTCTTCCTCTCTCACGTCTCGTCACCGCGTTTTGTCCGAGGATTCCAGTGCACACTTCGGCACAACACCGGCGTTTCTTTTGGCCACGTTGCCGCGTGGAACCGCGCATGTTCCCGCGCAAGCTTCCTCATCGGTTTCCCGCCAGAAGCGAATGAGCATAAGAGCCTGTGCGCGTCACACGCGGATGCACACTTAGTGCAGCCTAGCCCATCTACGAAGCATGCCAACCCGACCAAGCGCCGCCTCTGCCATCAACCTCCTCGACGACGAAAACGATCCGGTGCAGGCGCAACTACCTGTTGAGGCCGATGGCGTGTCCGGCGACGCGCCGGACAACGCTGTGCTGCGCGTCATCGCAAGGGTTGAGCAGACCTTTGGCGCAGGGCGCGACAGCGCCGCCGAGCAACAGAGCCACCTCTCTGCCGAGAGGCTGCAGTGCGCCGCACAAGAAGATCATCGGTGGTGCTCCGTAGAGCAAAACAAGCACGTCCGCGCCGAGAGGACAAGGCACGCTGCACAGAAAGACCGATGGAGGGCCGCAGAGCGAGAGGCGTGGCGCGCGGCAGAGCAAGAGCGGTTCCATCCCCGCTTGCCTGCTATCCCACCCGACATGATGTTGCAGCTATGTCCAAGGCACGTGAGTAGCCCTATTTCTCGCCAGGAATGGGCAGCGGCCGTCTGTGCCGTACTTGCACCAGAGCCCGGCTGCACCGTCCTTGCACCAGACGCCGGCCGCGCCGTTCGCATGGGTCGCGGCGTTCTCCTTGTCCGCGGCCCCCTCGATGCCAACGGGCTCGTCGGTAGGCTCGAGCGCCTCCTTGGCCCAGGTGTCCAGCGGGGAGCAGTAGAAGAAAATGGCCGTCGCATCCTCGAGATGGTAATCTCCGACGAAATAGCCAGCTTGGAGCTCGAGATCGCGCTACAGCTGTACCGCGAGCGTGTAAACCGCATGGACGAACGCCTGACCGAGTTCAGGCACAGCCAAGAGCTTCCGTAGGTTAGGGTGTAGTCATGGATGACGTGGCTTGAGACTGCATCAGTATTTCCCCAAAGAGGAAGGGATGATGCAGCACAGCGACGGTAAGTATTTCCCTCAGTTATGAAACCAAGGTATCAAACCAGTAGGAGGATCACCAACACTACGTAAACAGCACCTGCACACAAAGAACAAATACTTGCAACCCGATGCGAAAGAGAGGTTGTCAATCTCTCTACGGTAAAAAATAGATTAGGATATGATAGAATGGATAGATAGATCTCTCAAGAATGCAAAATAAAAGAGGCAAATAAAAAGTGTAGCAAGGTATTTTTTGATTTTTGGAATAATAGATCTGAAAACAAAAGCGGCAAAAAGATAGATCGGAAAGCAATATGTTGGAAAAGTAGACCCGGGGGCCGTAGGTTTCACTAGTGGCTTCTCTCATGAGTATAGCACATGGTGGGTGAACAAATTACGGTTGGGCATTTGATAGAAGATCAAATAATCATGACGATATCCAAGGTGATGATCATTATATAGGCATCACGTCCAAGATTAGTAGACCGAAACCATTCTGCATCTAGTACTATTACTCCACACATCGACCGCTATCCAGCATGCATCTAGTGTATTAAGTTCATGGAAAAACAGAGTAATGCAATAAGAACGGTGGCATGATGTAGACAAGATCTCACTAGTAGAAAACATGTCTTACGTTTTCCCCTTTAGTCCCGGTCTGGCTTTGGGCCGGGACTAATGTGACCATTAGAACCGGTTTCAACGGCTAGGAGCGGTCGGGGGGCACGGGCACCATTAGTCCCGGTTCATTTGGGGCCTATAGTCCCGGTTTGTGATACAAACCGGGACTAAAGGGGTGGTGGCAGACTGGTGTATAGGGACTAAAGCTCCCCATCCCCTGGCGCCCGCTGCCGACCACGTGGCAGGGGTTTAGTCCCGGTTCGTAGCCAACCGGGACTAAAGGCTTGGACCCTTTAGTCCCTATACATTAGTCCCGGTTGGATAACCGGGACTAAAGGCCCTTCCCAACTGGGACTAATGGCCTGTTTTCTACTAGTGTCTATTCATGTAGGAATAGACCCCATCTTGTTATCCTTAATAGTAACGATACATGCGTGCCTCGCTGCCCCTTCTGTCATTGGGAGAGGACACCGCAAGATTGAACCCATCACAAAGCACCTCTTCCCATGGCAAGAAAAATCGATCTAGTTGGCCTAACTAAACCAAAGATTCGAAGAAGAAATACGAGTCTATAAGTAATCATGCATATAAGAGATCAAAGAAGACTCAAATAATATTCATGGATGGAAACTGATCATGAACTCAAAATTCATCGGATCCCAACAAACACACCGCAAAAGTTTACATCAAATAGATCTCCAAGAGACCATTGTATTGAGAATCAAAAGAGAGAGAGAAGAAGCCATCTAGCTACTGCCTATGGACCTGTAGGTCTATGGTGGACTACTCACGCATCATTGGAGAGGCACCAATGAGGATGATGAACCCCTCCGTAATGGTGTTAGATTGGATCTCGCGGTTCTGGAACTTGCGGCGGCTGGATGTGTTTTTTGTCGACTCCCCTAGGGTTTCTGGAATATTTGGGAATTTATAGGCATCAGAGGAGGTGGAGAGGCGCACTAGTAGAAATCAGGCCTTTCGACCAGAGCATTAGTCCCGGTCGCATTTTGCACCGGGACTAATGCCTCCATTAGTCCCGGTTCGTGAGGATAAGCATTAGTCCCGGTTCGTGAGGAGCCATTAGTCCCGGTTGGTGTCACCAACCGGGACTAAAGGGGTGGTGGCAACCGTTCGGCTGACGCGAGCCCTTTTAGTCCCGGTTGGTGTCACCAACCGGGACTAAAGGTCCCAACCGTTCAAATCTCGCGCCTTTGAAGTTGTTCCGCGCGAGATGATATACATCGGAAACGCTACAGTAACGCGGCCGGCCACCATTTCTGTTCGTCTCCCTCTCCTCTCTTCTTCCCCATCCTCCACCATGAATCCACGAACTCGCTACGGGAACGTGCTCGCACATGGCACGACCAATCTCCATGTCGTCTACACGAACGACAGCGCCAAAGTCGAGGGTTTTCTTTCCATGTTTGAGGAATGGCTTCAAGAGGAAAAACACAAGTTCATGGGCCTCGATCTCGAGTACATGGCCGATGGTCGCAATGTTGCCGTCGTCCAACTTTGTTTGAAGCAACATGTCATGGTCTTCCAGTGGGCAAGGTAATACGGCCGGAACTTGTCATAGTTTTAATCGGGGCTTTTCTTTGATTCATAGGATAGGAAAATTGCATATAGGAATAGGAGGATTGGGAATGTCGAGAACATGTCATAGTTTCCTTGATTCATTGGAAAAATGCATAGGAAAATTGGGGCTTTTCTTTGATTCATAGGAAAATTGGGGCTTCTCTTTGATTCATAGGAAAATTGGGGCTTTTTCTTTGATTCATAGGAAAATTGCATAGGAATAGAAAATTGCATAGGAATAGGAGGATTAGGAAAATTGCATAGGAATAGGAATAGGAGGATAGGAATAGGATAGGAAAATTGCATAAGAATTTTCCTTGTAGTTTCATATTTGGCCATCGTGGGAGAACGTCATAGTTTAGGGGCTTCTTTTGATTCATAGGATAGGAAATGCATAGGAATTTTCCTTTGTTATGATTCTTATTATACTTGTTCCGAATTATACTTGTTATGATTCTTATTATATACTTGTTCTAAATTATACTTGTTATGGTTATTCTTATTATACTTTTATGATTCTTATTATACTTGTGCCGAAATATACTTGTTATGATTCTTATTATATATACTTGTTCTAAATTAAAATATACTTGTTATGATTCTTATTATACTTGTTCTAAAATATACTTGTTGCAGCAGTATTTAACACATTTGTTCCATTTTGTTGTTGCAGTAGTGACAAGCACTGTCCAAAACTCATGGAGTTCCTTCGCAGCGGCATATATTTTGCTAGCGTTGATATAACGAATGACAAGATCAAGATGAGGCGCACCTGGGGTATTGAGATACCAGCTGAATGCCACATTGATCTTCAGGGCAGGTTCAGGCTTGAGCATGACAAGACTTCAATGGCTGATATGGCAGCCGCCCTGATCGACGAGGACTACGCTGATATGAAGACAAAATTCCCCAAGTCAGGGCACCAACATTGGGAGAAGACCCCACTTGACCCTATCAATATTAGTATGCAGCAATAGATGGGTACGTTGCATACGAGTTGTACCGCAGGATTGGAATCTTCAATTATGGGCAGCGTCACCTCGTACCGCTAGTATCTCCTGCTTGGGGCTATTCTGATCCGGACGACGAGTAGTGTCCCTGTAATTATGCAGTACTTTCTGTAATGGATATTTGAACTAGTATTTCTATTATGTCCCTGTTTAAGTACGGTTTGTGTGTAAGAATATTTAGTATGATGTGAGCAAGCTTTCTGAAGCATTGTGATGTATGTGATGAAGATTGTAACCCTCTCAACTTTTTAGCACATGCTATGTGGGTGAAATTATGATACCATGCCAAGTTTCAACCATTTCAGAGTTCATTTGTGGTGCTTTTTAATTTCAGGGTCATTTAGCTCAAAAAAATTCATTAAATGCATGAAAAATGGCAAATGAAGTTAGATAGGGTTGAAATTTTAGGATGTGGCTTCTAATGGTTCATATTGAATGCACAAAAAGTCTGGAGTTGAAATAAGTTAAAAAAATTGAAATCCTTTTGTAACAGACGAGTTTTCGTCCGAAACCCTGATACTTCGAAAGAGATTGTCCATTTTGTACACGAAGTGCATCCAGTTTTTGCCATAACCCTCTCAACTTTTTAGCACATGCTATGTGGGTGAAATTATGATACCATGCCAAGTTTCAACCATTTCAGAGTTCGTTTGTGGTGCTTTTTAATTTCAGGGACATTTAGCTCAAAAAAATTCATTAAATGCATGAAAAATAGCAAATGAAGTTAGATATGGTTGAAATTTTAGGATGTGGCTTCTAATGGTTCATATTGAATGCACAAAACGTCTGGAGTTGAAATAAGTTAAAAAAATTGAAATCCTTTTGTAACAGACGAGTTTTCGTCCGAAACCCTGATACTTCGAAAGAGATTGTCCATTTTGTACACGAAGTGCATCCAGTTTTTGCCGAAACCCTCTCAACTTTTTAGCACATGCTATGTGGGTGAAATTATGATACCATGCCAAGTTTCAACCATTTCATAGTTCATTTGTGGTGCTTTTTAATTTCAGGGTCATTTTGCTCAAAAAAATTCATTAAATGCATGAAAAATAGCAAATGAAGTTAGATAGGGTTGAAATTTTAGGATGTGGCTTCTAATGGTTCATATTGAATGCACAAAAAGTCTGGAGTTGAAATAAGTTAAAAAAATTGAAATCCTTTTGTAACAGACGAGTTTTCGTCCGAAACCCTGATACTTCGAAAGAGATTGTCCATTTTGTACACGAAGTGCATCCAGTTTTTGCCATAACCCTCTCAACTTTTTAGCACATGCTATGTGGGTGAAATTATGATACCATGCCAAGTTTCAACCATTTCAGAGTTCATTTGTGGTGCTTTTTAATTTCAGGGTTATTTAGCTCAAAAAAATTCATTAAATGCATGAAAAATAGCAAATGAAGTTAGATAGGGTTGAAATTTTAGGATGTGGCTTCTAATGGTTTATATTGAATGCAGAAAAAGTCTGGAGTTGAAATAATTTAAAAAAATTGAGATCCTTTTGTAACAGACGAGTTTTCGTCCGAAACCCTGATACTTCGAAAGAGATTGTCCATTTTGTACACGAAGTGCATCCAGTTTTTGCCGTAACCCTCTCAACTTTTTAGCACATGCTATGTGGGTGAAATTATGATACCATGCCAAGTTTCAACCATTTCAGAGTTCATTTGTGGTGCTTTTTAATTTCAGGGTCATTTAGCTCAAAAAAATTCATTAAATGCATGAAAAATAGCAAATGATGTTAGATAGGGTTGAAATTTTAGGATGTGGCTTCTAATGGTTCATATTGAATGCACAAAAAGTCTGGATTAAAAAACTAAAAATATTCTAACAGTTATTGCAAATATAAAAACAGTTATTCCAAACATAAAAACAGAAAAAGAAAAAAAGAAAAAATATACCTTTAGTCCCGGTTGGTTATACCAACCGGGACTAAAGGTCCCTTCCCGCGCGAATTTGGGCCGCGAAAAGGCCTCTTTAGGCCCGGTTGGTATCACCAACCGGGACTTAAGGGTGGACCTTTAGTCCCGGTTGGTATCACCAACCGGGACTAAAGGGTCTTTAGTCCCGGTTGGTGATACCAACCGGGACTAAAGGTCCTTTCTATATAAGTTCTCCGTCTTCCTCCCCCAAATCACTCCGTCTTCACCTGCTTCGACGCCGCCGCCAGGCTGCCCCGCCCGCGCCCTCGATCGACGTCGCCGTCCGTCCATGCGCCGCCGCCGTGCTCTTCCTCCACGCCGTCGCTCTCAGCTCCGCCGGCGCCGCTCCTTCCAGCCGCCGGCATCGCCCTCAGCTCCGCCGATCCTCACCTCCCGCCGACTCCGCCGCCGCTCCTCCTCCACGCCGCTCCTTCCAGCTGCCGGCATCGCCCTCAGCTCCGCCGATCCTCACCTCCGCCGACTCCGCCGCCGCTCCTCCTCCACGCCGGCGCCCTCAGCTCCGCCGCCGCCGCTCCGCCGCCGGTATATATAGTTACAGCTTTATTATTAGTTGGCCTTAATCAGCACCTATACATGCATGTATGGTCAGTTACATTTTGAGATGCAGTGAGACCTTGGATGTTTCTGATATATATTATTAGTTGGCCTTAATCAGCACCTATATATGTTGACTGATTCTTTAGTTTTCGTAATTGCATTTTCATTTGGATCCATACCACCTTTGCACGGCTAATTTTGTAAGGTTGGATGTATATTTTCAAATTTTCTGCAAGTCTCAGTCAAGTCCCAAGTTTGTTTGGATCCATTGCATTGCTAATTAATTGTTAAGTTGACTGAATTTGTTTGCAGACCTTATCTTTGTTGGTGAAAGCATATATATATATATATTAACCTCTGTACCCGTTAATTATACCTTCATTCTGTAGTTTTCTGATGTGAGTTTATTTGGATTCTTGGATGTTCTTTGAAGAATACTGGCCTGATCTTGATAAGGACATATAGTAGTACCATATCTCCTCAGTCAATTATAACAATCCAAGCTACCCCGTGGATGATATCTTAGAGTCGACACCTTGTGAGCTACACGTTAAACTGAAGAACATATCCATGAAGGCGGCGGACGGCTTTGCTTTACCGAGTGGACATGAAGCAACTTTCCACGGCAATCCGATTACACCTGGCTATGCTTGTGTCGGGGTGGATCAAGTGGTTCCGGCATATGAAACACTAGATCTTGACTACCTTGGAGGTGAAGGGAAGCGGACACTGCGAGAAGCCAGGAGTTGTGTCATTTTATGGAAAAAGGAATGCATCGTGTTTCCAAACTCGGTGCCAAGGCCACCGACTCCTCCTCCAAGTCCGCCGCGTCAGCAGACTCCAATCCTCCCCGAGACGGAGCGCAGGGTGAGTCCTTCGAATCCATCTCCGCCGCGCCAGCCAAATCCATCCCACCCCGAGACGGAGCGCATCGCGAGTCCGCGATATCAAGCTCCGCCACGTCAGCAGAGTCCATCCCACCCCGAGACGGAGCCTAGCGTGAGACGTCCGCGATATCAAAAAACAGCGTCTCAAAAGCGGAAGAGAACACAAAAGAAGAAACCCGAGCCTCCTGCCAAAAAGAAGTTATCTGACGAGAAGACTGACGAGGAACTCGAAGAATCAGTGAAGCTCGCTTTGCAGGCCTGTTTTGGACCGAAATCGCCCTCGCCGCCAAAGGAGAAAAGACCCGACGAGGTCGTACAACACTTTATTGATGCAGCTAAACCGGCGGAGAAAAGACCGGTATCAGACTATGAACGCTGTATTACCAAGCTGTCCTATGCATCATCCCAGAAAAGACAGAAGTCGACTGGTAGCAGTAAATGCGGGAAAACTGTTCCCCAGCTCGGAGAACAGGCAGTCCAATCGATCAGCCCGCTCAAGGTGAGTGCCAATAACGTGGAAATAACCGACGCTGATAGAGACACTGCTAAAATGCTCGGTATCACCGTTGAACAATACCTAGAGATCGAGGAATTTCCACCGTTAGATCCGAAGGAAATAGAACGACAATATGTCCTCGGGGAACCTCTGGTCACTCCTGACGACGAGAAGCTTCTAACAACGCAAATGTACAAATTGCATAAGTGGTACATGAGAGAAATAAAGAACGGGATGAAGAGCCTCATGGTGAAAGTCGAGAAAGAGCATTACGTCCATAAAAATGCTTTGTGGATTGATAACTCGGAATTTTTTCAGTTATTCAATCAAAAAGCACTCGACAAATCTATCGTCAGTTGCTATTGTCTGTAAGTGATTTCTTTCTGTAATTTAAGTCTCTAGCTCAGCTCGTTCATTGCCTGTTATTATACTCACTATATTCTTTTGTGTGGTATTATGCAGAATGAAGATTTTTGAATTGAAAAGAGCTGGAGTCTATGGCATTGGGTTCATTGACCCAAATACCGTCAATGAAGAAGTGTTGAGAAGGGACCCTAAAGACACGGAGAAAATGCTTCTAAGGTTTTTGAAGGCCCTAAAGTACAAACCAGAAATACTTTTACCTTGCAACTTCCAGTGAGTGTTTACTGTCTTGTACTACAAATTCTATTTTTGCTTATATATATATATATACTTGATGTTAAGTGTAGTTGATGAGTTATGCATGCCCGCTTATACAAATCGTGTGCGCAGGTACCACTGGATCCTTCTAATCATTAGAGTTGACGATGGAACTATTGAAGTACTGGACTCACTAAGTAAAGACCCTGGAGATTACAAAAGCTTGCATTTGTTGCTCGAAAGGTAATTTCAATCATTGACGCACTATGTCGACTTCTTTATTAGTTCATTTCCTGATATCAAGTAATTAATAATTCCTTTTTCCATTTTGTTTGCCGGGCAGGGTTTGGGAAAAGTTCACCAAAGAGGTCACCGGTGAATGGAAAGAGGAGCTGAGATGGCGAAAGCCCAGGGTAATTAAGTAGTACTAGCTACGTCCGCACATCTCTTTAATTTTAGTTTCAATACCATTGTCATGCTTCATTATTATCTGACTGAATTCTATTCTCGTAAAGTGCATGAGGCAGGCACAGGGGACTGAACTATGTGCATATTACGTTTGCGAGAACATTCCCTTTATGACCGAAAGCAACAAGAGTGCAAGAGATCTTTGGGTACGTAAACACCATTCATAATTTTTTATCATGATCTAATACATATACACACAACTAACATGTTCATATTGATCACCTTCTTTAAAGATGCACGAGATGCGGGATAAGCTCCTACCAACGGACCGCATACGAGCAATTCAAGAGGAAATTACGGGATTTTTGCTTGAGCAGGTCATATCTCCCGACGGAGAATACCATTACCCGATCCCCAAATGATCTGCAAATTGTACGAGAAATTGTATATACCAAATTGTATATATATATATATATGTGTGTGATCGTACGAGAAATTCTATGATATATGATAGCTTGTACGAGAAATTTTATGATATATGATCGGTTCTACGAAGTATTCTATTATATATGCATAACGTGTACAGTATGTAGTAGCGTGAAATATGTTTGAAATGAAAAACAATTAAATGGAAAACCCAAAATGAAAATGAAAATAAACAATAACACTTCACCCCTAAACACCTAAACCCCTAAACCTCTAAACCTTTAGTCCCGGTTGGTGCTACCAACCGGGACCAAAGGTCCCATGCCCTGGCGCGCGCTGCCGCCCATGTGGCCAGGATTTAGTCTCGGTTCGTAGCCAACCGGGACTAAAGCCTTAGACCCTTTAGTCTCTATACTTTAGTCCCGGTTGGGGAACCGGGACTAAAGGCCCTTCCCAACCGGGACTAATGACCCGTTTTCTACTAGTGGCGGCCCGAGGAGGGCACAACCCATCAGGGCGCGCCCAGGGCCTCTGGCGCGCCCTTGTCGGTTGTGGTCTCCTCGACCATCCCCTCTCGCACTTCTTTGGCCCACTGGATGTCTTCTGGCCCCCAAAAAATCTCCAAAAGGTTTCGTCGCGATTGGGCTTCGTTTGGTACTGATATTCTGCGAAGTAAAAAACAAGCAAAAACAACAACTGGCACTTTGGCACTATGTCAATAGGTTAGTCCCAAAAATGATATAAAGTTGCTATAAAATGATTGTAAAACATCCAAGATTGATAATATAACAACATGGAACAAGCAAAAATTATAGATACGTTGGAGACGTATCAATGGACGCGTTTTATTTTGTTGAATCGTTTAGATGTCGATCCCAATGTCTGGACAACAATCACAATTTTATATGTTTCGATGTATGAATGATTTATGTTCTATTGTTATATTTTAATATGTGTAAAAGGCTAACAGTTAGAGTCAGAAAATCAGTATGAAAACAGATAGAAATGTGAAACTAACAATATATATTAATTGTTGAATAGCTCATTGAAGACATGATACATATACATTATATATCATCACATATACGTGATAATAGTGCTTAACTAATACGTACAATGAATAAAAACTAAATTAATAATAACCCCTCCTTGAGCGGGGAGCAGTAAAATGGCAGCCTCTCGCCAGCAGCTCCCTGGTGCGCGGTGGCTTCCCAACGCGGAGGGAGTTCGCCGCCTCCTCCGCCTCGCAGCGCTTGACGTGCCGATCAGCCTCTTGCTGGCGGAGGCGCGTGACCATGCAGGACAGTTCACTGGGCGCCCACTGGAGCTCTTTGGCAGTGGCACGCTCGAGCTTATCGGCCTACGCCCACGCAGCGGTGAGGCGCCTAGCGCCTCTGGCTTTCATTGCGTGGTACCGGCCGTCTTCGTGCACCTCCACTGCTCGTTGTCTCGCCCGCCGCCAAAGCTTCAGCTCCTCCTTTTTCCTTGCGGCACTAAGGGCATTCCAGGCCGCTAGGTTCCTAGCGCGTTCCTCAGCCCGCTCCTTCTTGAACGCCACCTGCCTGGCTCTCTCAGCCGGCGACAGCGCCTTTCACAAAGCCAGATTGTACTGACCCCAAAACCAATCTTCAGTTGGGGGGGGGGGGGGGTCTGGCGCGACCTCGTCTGGGGGAGCGAAGGGGTCCTCCTCGTTGCTGCATTTCGCCATGTCCTCAAGGGGTGGCGCCTCCTCATCTGCTTGTGCACAGACCAGCCGCGTCATGGCAGAGTTTTGTGCGAGGGGTGGGATAGAGAGACGAGAGAATGCAGGCGGGATGACGTCTCGAGGGGCAGCATTTATAGGCGGCTGGAATCTTGATCGACGCCAGTAGTGATTGCACACGATTTCCTAGTCAACAGTCGTGTGTCAATTAACATCACCGACGGTTCCCAATGCATGACCGCGTGTGATTAATAGCCCGCGAAAATTGGCTTACAAAACTCGAAACGTGAAACAGGGCTCTAATCATGTGCGACCCGTTTGTTTTGCCAAATATTTACATTTTCTATCCAAATGTAATGCATGCGTGCCATTTGTCTTACGGAAACAAGTCTGAGAGCAGTAACCACGACATCTTGGCCCGATGGCGGGAAATCATGCATATTTTCATGTACTTCAGAATTGAAAGCATTTTTTTTCATTTTTTTTGAATTTACAACCTAGATTCTCAATGCTTTTGTGTCCAAACCGTCACTCAAGAAGTTTGGAACTCCTTCAAATTTATTGCAAGTGGCATATTTAGGGAAGCAAGTAGTACATAAATATGATTTTCCAGCGGTTTTTGCTTCATCTAGTTTGTTCATGTGTTTCAGTTTTGAACTATGGCCATTAAATTTCTATAAACTAACTTAATGTATAAAAATGCCAATAGAACGTCTTTTAAAAAAAAAGGATGCTGGTCATATTCGTGCATTGTATCGATGAAAAAAAACTAGGTCGAATGACACAGCGATTGGCGGTTCGTCATCACACATGGCCGCACGGTCCCTCTCGGAACCACGTGCCTTCGTGTGATGCTCCGATTTATGAGAGGTTTGTGTCTAAAGCTAAGGATTTCTTAGGCGTGAAGAGTCACATCTCCGTCCCCATCACCGCCCTCCCATCCCCGTCCCCGTCTACTTACCTGTGCGCAGGGATAAAAAGTTTCCCATCCACGTTCCCACCGAGTTCTTTATCACCGTGGGGAAACTCACACATGCATTTAAGAACAACCTTCGCGTATTTCAGTAGAAAAAATAGTATTTCAACGCAATAAACAATATGTTGTGCCTAGGTTTTAGATTTCTTAGGGAATTTTGGGCCAAAGGGGTGGGATGTGTGTAAATTTGGGTGACCGAGGCCATAAATTACGTGGGGGCTATTAATTTCAAAGCCCACATGTAAGTACTTCAATTCATGGGTAAGGCGGGTAATGTTATCCCATCCTCATCCCCGTCCTGCACGCTCGGTAAGGTATTTGACTCACCAACTTTCGGATGGGCATTCCAGCTGGCACCCATGCCCTAATAGATTAATTACCCATGGGGACGCGGGTAACAGTTAACCATGCATTGCCAGCTTGACATGTGTCAAAACTTATCTCGAACAAGCCGTTACTTTGATCACGACATCTTGGCCCCATGTCAGGAAATCATGCATATTTTCATGTACTTCTGCGCATTTTTCATTTTTTGACTTTAAAAAACTGGATTCCCAATGCTTTTGTGTCAAAACAATCACTCAAGATGTTTGGAACTCCTTTAAATTTATTGCACGTGACATAAATATGATTTTTCAGGGTTTTTTGCTTCATCTTGTTTGTTCATGTGTTTCAGTTTTAAACTATGGCCATTAAATTTCTGGAAACTAACTTCATGTATAAAAATGCCAGTTGAACCCCGAATATTTCCTAATTTTAGGATGACGGTCGTATTCATACATTGTAACGATGAAAACAAACTAGGCCAAATGAGGCAGCGATCCGGTTCGTCATCACACAACGCCCCACATTCCCTCTCGGAACTATACGAGCCTAAGTGTGATGCTTCGGTTTATGAGAGGCATGTGTCAAAGCTTATCTCGAACAAGCCGTTATTTTGACCACGACATCTTGGCCCCATGGCGGAAAATCATGCTGATTTTCATGTACTTCATAGCATTATTTATTTATTTTTTGAATTAAAAAACTTAGATTATTCTCAATGCTTGTGTCCTAACCGTTACTCAATATGTCTGGAACTCCTTCAAATTTATTGCACGTGGCATATAGACGGAAGCACTAGTACATATATAAATATAATTTTTCATGCAATTTTTGCTTCATCTTGCACATGTCCATGTGTTTTAGTTTTGAATTATGGCCACTAGATATCTAGAAACTAATTTCATGTATAAAAATGCTCATTGAACCCCGAAAATGTCCAAATTTCAGGATGACGGACGTATTCGTGCATTGCAACGAATTAAAAAAAGCTAGGCCAAATAAGACAACGACTAGCGGTTCGTTATCAAACAAGGCTCTCATGTTCCCTCTCGGAACCACGACCCTTCGTGTGATGCTCCATTTTGTGAGGCATGTGTCAAAGCTTATCTCGAACAAGTCGTTACTTTGACCACGACATCTTGACCCCATGTGGGGAAATCTTGCAGATTATTATCATGTTGTTCAGAGCATTTTTCATTTTTAAAATTTTAAAACCTAGATTCCCAATGCGTGCACGTGTGTCCAAACCGTTACCCAAGATGTTTGGAACTCCTTCAAATTTATTGCAAGCGGAATATATAGGGAAGCAATTAGTACATAAATATGATTTTTCCAGCAGTTTTTGCTTCATATTTCATGTTCATGTGTTACACTTTTGAATTATAGCCATAAAATTTGTACAAACTAACTTAATGTATAAGAATGCCAATTTAACCCCGAACATTTCCTAATTTTAGGATGCCGTTAGTGGATTTTGATGGTAGGGATCTTTTTCTTATAAATAAAACAATATCCATTACCGCTGTACCCCAAAATAGTTTTACAATTCAATACAAAAAGTGAACTGCGTACACACGGTTTCATACAGGAACTGTTTGCGATGATAATTCACGGATCTATTTATGTCTTACGAGGGAAGCTTCGTCGGCTTCGTCTCTCTCATAGTTCGTTCACCCTCGATCCCCATTCCCCAACAAACCCTCTCTGCAAAGAATGACGCCGTGGGAAAGCTTCGTATGGGTGCGTACGACCGCCCCCTCAGCCCCGAGCGCTCCCGCCTCTGCCAAGAACGCCGCCGCCTCGGCCGAGAGCGCGGCCACCTCGGCCGAGAGCGCAGCCGCATCCGCCTTAAGCGCGGCCGCATCCACCGAAAGGGCCTCTGCAGTGGCCGACAGGGCTTCTACGACGGTTGAAAGGGCGTCTGTAGCCGTGAAGACGGCAGCTGCAGCTGCTACGACGGCGTCTGCAAATGCCAAGAGCGCTCGAGCAGCGTGTCGTGCCGTCCAGGCCTATATCATCGAGAGCCGTCCGAGAGTGCCGAGTGCTGGGAGGAGTTGCGCGTGGCTCAGGAGGAGGTCGAGAAGCGCCTGTCCTCGACGGTGGAGTACCAACGCGAGCTATGGCGGCGCCACTACTGCGGGTACTACGAAGATGAGGGCGACGCCGATGACGAGGACAACGTCGAGGATGAGCATGATACGTCTCCAACGTATGTACAATTTTTGCTTGTTCCATGCTATTATATTATCATTCTTGGATGTTTTACAATCACTTCATAGCAATTTTAGATCATTTTTTGGGACTAACCTATTGACATAGTGCCAAAGTACCAGTTGTTGTTTTTGCTTGTTTTTTTACTTCGCAGAATATCTGTACCAAACGGAGTCCAATCGCGACGAAACTTTTTGGAGATTTTTTCTGGACCAGAAGACACCCAGTGGGCGAAAGCAGTGCCAGAGAGGTGGGCTGTGGAGAGCACAACTCACCAGGGCGAGCCAGGGGGCCCCCGGCGTGCCCTGATGGGTTGTGCCCTCCACGGGGCCCCTCTCCACCGCCTCTGATGCCTATAAATTCCCAAATATTCCAGAAACCCTAAGGGAGTCGACGAAAAACACATCTAGCTGCCGCAAGTTTCAGAACCTCGAGATCCAATCTAACACCATCACGGAGGGGTTCATCATCCTGATTGGTGCCTCTCCGATGATGCGTGAGTAGTCCACCATAGACCTACGTGTCCGTAGGCAGTAGCTAGATGGCTTGCTCTCTCTCTCTCTCTCTCTCTCTCTCTCTCTTTTGATTCTCAATACAATGGTCTCTTGGAGATCTATTTGATGTAAACTTTTACGGTGTGTTTGTTGGGATCCGATGAATTTTGAGTTCATGATCAGTTTCTATCCATGAATATTATTTGAGTCTTCTTTGATCTCTTATATGCATGATTACTTATAGCCTCGTATTTCTTCTTCGAATCTTTGGTTTAGTTAGGCCAACTAGATCGATTTTTCTTGCCATGCGAAGAGGTGCTTTGTGATAGGTTCGATTTTGTGGTGTCCTTTCCCAGTGACAGAAGGGGCAGCAAGGCACACATGTATCGTTGCCATTAAGGATAACAAGATGGGGTCTATTCCTACATGAATCGATCATGTCTACATCATGTCATCGTTCTTATTGCATTACTCCATTTTTCCATGAACTTACTACACTAGATGCATGCTGGATAGCGGTCGATGTGTGGAGTAATAGTGGTAGATGCATGCAGGAGTCGGTCTACTTATCTTGGAAGTGATGCCTATACAATGATCATCGCCTTGGATAACATCATGATTATTTGATCTTCTATCAATTGCCCAACAGTAATTTGTTCACCCACCTGTGCTATACTCATGAGAGAAGCCACCAGAGAATCCTACGGCCCCCGGGTCTACTTTTTCAACATATTGCTTTCTGAACTATCTTTTTGCCTCTTTTGTTTTTAGATCTATTATTCCAAAAACCCAAAAATATACTGCTGCACTTTTTATTTGCTCTTTTTATTTTGTGTTCTTGAGAGATCTATCTCTCCTATCTATTATTATCGAATCTATCTTTTTACCGTAGAGAGATTGACAACCTCTCTTTCGCGTCGGGTTGCAAGTATTTGTTCTTTTGTGCGGGTGCTTCTTATTAGGTGGTGGTGATCCTCCTACTCGTTCGATACCTTGGTTTCATAACTGAGGGAAATACTTACCGTCGCTGTGCTGCATCATCCCTTCCTCTTTGGGGAAATACCGACGCAGTCTCAGGCCACGTCAGAGCACGTTGCCGCGGTTGAAGTCAGCCTGGGGGATGCGGAGTCCAGCACCGGCGGAATGTCGCCCGGACAAGTCGTCGACATCTCATCGAACAACGGCGAGGCATAGGGCGGCTGCTCGTCGACGTCTTTGTTAAAATTATGCGTATTACTAATAGCCTTTGTTCAGAGAGCCGGTCTTTTGTAAGAGCTATGTCTAGTTCAAGCAGCTTGATTATTTAGTGAACTTGCTCGGTTTAGTAACTGTGAGCTATGTGTGTTCACTAATTTGTATACCCAAGTTCGTAGTTGATGTTGCATTATGCAATGACGTGGATGTGCACTATAACCTGGGAATACGTGGGGAGGGGCGAAATTCTGTATGCTCTGTATCATCGCACATGATAAAAGCAGAAACACCATGTCTGATGAATCTTTGCGCGCCAAGATTCCCCTGCAATGAGCGAAAAATTTCGCCGACCGCCGAAATATCTGCCTTCCCCCCTTCCCCCCAAAGGGCCACATTTCCCCTTCAACCCCCACCCCACCCCCCGCCCCCCACGTGCCGCCGCCCACATCTCTCCCTCTAGCTTCCGACTGCCGCGGAAGCCATGGTCTCCTCGAGTGACCCCTCAAGCGGTATCTCCGACGACGACGAATCTCTCACCAGCCAGGTATTCATCTCTCTTCTCTCTGGCTCAACTAGGCTTAGGGTTTTGTTTTGGAATTGGGGATTTTAAAGCGGCAGGCCCATTTGCGCCATTTCTTTCTCTTGTAGCTCCCTCGGACAATCACTTCCAAGGAATGGAGAGGGGTAGCTGAAGACCTGCCTGTTCATGGTCAACATCAATTTCAATCCGTGAAGTTATGAGCTTTTGAATCTGGGTACAGTGGGAGGAAGTTTCTGGGACGTGCAAAGAAGGTAAGCCTAACTCTCGTTGTTAGAAATCATTTGTTATATTAGGTGTGATTCAGACACTTCTCGTGTGTTATTTGATTCTGGATGTGATTAAGACACTGTCATAGTTTTAACCTGAAGGCATATTGACAGCAAGAAAACTATGTGCTACATGAGTTATCATTGCATGAAAATTTAGAGAAAGTTAGTACACATGAAGCACTTCATTTCATTCAGCACGAGCAAGGTCTAGTTATGCATAGAAACATGGCTAGCATCAACACTGTTTGAGCGTACACACATCTCGGTTGTCAGGTGGCTGAACCACCTGAAACATGGCAATCTAAAATAAACAGATTCTTAGACTTAGTGAAAAAAACATGGTGCAAGACAGTAGTTTTTAACAGATTGGAATGTTTGACAGCATAATGTACGTAGCTGTCACTATTAATTTGATATCATTCAAACACTGCCGATGTGCATCCTGTACTACAAAGACTGTTGCATTTATATTTAGCTTCCTGGTAAAATTGGCAATTTTTATTACACATGATAGAAACAGAGGAGGGATGAGTACCAGAGCATCCTACTACGATGACTTTTCGAGTAGAACCATGGCATGGCCGATGAAGACCCATGTAATCCCGGTTCTGACCACATATCTGAAGCAGACCTTGAAAAGTAACTTTCTAGTAAGGAAGTAGACTCATTTCAGAAACGCAAGTACAAGCATGGCCAACCATTCCTTGTTGGCGAATACTTTGACGAGTGTAGTTCCAGTTGTCGCAAGTTACATAAATATTGCATGGACATAATGTCGGTAGGAGAAGATACTAACATTCTGCAAGTGCACTACGACAGCTGGCATTTCTCTCACGATGCAGGTACCATCAGTGTGGAATTCGAGGACTTTCATCTCTTCTTCAACTTCGATGAGCTTGCTGCCACTCTTGTCAAATGCTTTATGTTGTAAGTACTTCACAAACTCTGATCAACTTCTCCATACAAGGCTTTAAATGACAAAAAGATAACCGTATTGTATTGCTCTCAGGAGATTGACGACGCAGAGAACATCAAGAATGCATGCATATTTCATAGATCCTGATTTAGCAAACGACGGTTTGTTACGAGATAATGGCCCACGCAAGGCTTCCATTCATTATGTCGCCAAGATCTTGTTCAACTTACAGACAGGAGAATTCTTCATGTGGCCATATCATGAACGGTAAGTTAAATATACAACCACGCAGACATTGATCGTCTTTCAGTTTTAGACATAGTTCGTATGTTCATGGTTTTCTGAAACTATAGAGGTCACTGGATTTTGGTGGTCATTGTTCCAAAACGCATCAAAGTTTACTACATGGATTCTCTCAGAGTCTAATGCGCCTCAGGATCTGAGTCATCTTCAGAATTTCATGGATAGGTATTGAATTCTTTGATGTTAATGCGTTGTGTACATATCTGGTTCCAGAAATGAGTGTGTGAAAATTTATCTGCATGAACATAACTTTAGGAGGAAATCGGTTCGACCGCCAACTACCTCTGCAACACGTGATCGTTTCTCCGGTAAGACAACGAAATCCGTTATTTTCAGAAAATGCTAGTCAGATGTTCAAGTTTCTAAGTAAACCTTTTTCTATTTCTCTCCATATAAAAAAGAAGTAACAACTTACACCGGTTAGGTTTTGTTGCTAACAGGCCAAATACATGACTAATACAGTACAAAAAAATTTAGTGTCCTCAGCAACAACAAGGTACCAGCCTATGTGGATACTACGTTTGTGCACACATGATGAACCTATGCACACGTGTTGAATATGGTATCGATGCTGACAGGATAAAACCAGTAAGTCTGCTTCTTAATTACTATCTTCTACTCCACACGTATGTCACATTTTGATCTAAAAGTCCTGCAGTTGATCTTCGGACCGATGACCTCTTCACCACTCGCCACGAATGAATTGCTGTCTGTTAGGATATTTATCAGCACCTTCTTTGTGAAACACTATATCAAGCCCGATGATGGCATCGGAGATTTCCGGGTTCATATCCCCTAATAATAAGTACACATTCATATAGTGTTATCAGCTAAACATATACACATGGGTGCATTATTTTCCATGTGATCATGTCTTCGTATTTTGTACACTATGATTATGTACTGCATATGTCGGTTTAACAGCTGTGGAATTTAGCTAGCATTTGCACAATTCCATATTGTCGTGAATTATGATGAATCCTCTGCTTGTGGACACTATTCGTTGAATTGCATATTGTGACGAATTATGATGAATGTTCTTCATGTAGACACTATTTATCGATTGCATATTGTGGCGAATTTGCTATTTGCAGGGTGGATTAAATGCGATATTTTCCAATAACCTGGCAATTTCAGCGCACACGGTTCAAGAAACTAAGCGTGTGCGGACCAGAACGGAAAACACACGCAACTCATAGCGCAACCGCCTATGATCCACAGGAAAAGCACACGAGATATAATATTAAACGTTGGTGATACATAAGTAATCGCAAACGGTTTGCATCACTCGTACGTGTGCGCAGGAGCTCCTCAATGTTTGCGATAGCACCGTATCTCACACGTGAGCCAACAGGAAACCGTGCCCGATGCAAAGATGATCCCACGCGTACTTTTCTCGGGAAACATGTCCGATGATGCCATGCATGGCAGACGGTTTCCAGAGAAATCTCGTGTGCGATGATGAACGTATCACAGACAGTTTATACAATAGCCCGTGTGGATTAGGTAACGTTTCGCAAACGGTAAAAGGTCAAACTCCGTTTGTTTTTCATGAGCAATTAGACGTGGTTGACTCGTCTTGCACGTGTGTGATTGATCCCAAATCCCACACATAAGCCCAAAACATTATGTGTGCGATATGTTCGTGCACCGCACACGATTATATTTGCAAATCGTTTGCGTTCGTTGGTCACCATCGCCGATGGGTTTTCCGTGTCGTGTGGGATGGACCCCCCCTATCGCCCACACATGCAAGGCGACGGTTTAGAACTACGTCGCAGAAAGGGGTTAAAAACCGTTTGTATAGCACGTCGCTGCACCAGTGGCTGTCTGTTCACAGAAATAACATTTGTTCGATTCCAGCTTCATCCCTCTTTTTTCTAGACTAGTCAATAGTGCCAATGATTCATGTTTCATTCTCCAGATGAACACCCGAAGCTTCCTTGGACATGCCACTTGCCAGATACGTTTCCACGAATTATCTATATGCCTTTCAAATTGTCCAACTAGGACTGCACTACATCCTGGTGCCCCATTGCGTACCTGCCGAACAAGCTGTGACTGTAACTTATAAGCGCTTTTAACCGAGTGCAGCCCCTTACTATCAAAATGCCATGCAATAAAATCTGTCACTCCTTCCCTAAGGGGTATATTCAAAATATGACGAGCATCATCTGGCCAAAACGTGTCACATACCAATGCCTCATCCCATGATCCAGAAATCAGACTTATAAGTTCACTGACATTTGCGAGAAGGTTTGCACCCCTCGGAGTGATAACTTTGCGTGATCAGGCCCTTGGTATCCATGGGTCCGTCCAGATATTAACAGATAAGCCGTTACCTATACGCCAAATGCAGCCCTGCTTGATCAAATCTAATCCTTGAAGCTAAAGATGGTATTTCTTACTCTTGGCATGGTGGGCAATTTACTTTGGTTGGGGGTAATTAGAGTCTGTGAATGGGAATTAAAGGGGTACGAGACTATAAATCTATTGTTTGATTAGGGGGATTGGGAATTTATAAAGGAATAGACATGAGGCTTGAGACTCCAACTCCCTGTTGGGGAACGCAGCAGAAAACAAAAAATTTCCGACCTACGCACCAGCCCAGGACCACTATGGAGACTGCATACAAGGTTTGATCATTTCGTTACCGACTCGTAGCGCAGCGGAAGTAGAGTCGATGACGATCGGCGGTGCAGATCCCCACAGCTAGGATTTTACAACCTCCCAACCGCGAGGATGTATACCCTCATCTGCCCCGCGGACAGCCCTCCGGGAGGCGGTCGCACAGTCCCCCGGACGGTGTCGCGGACAGCCCTTCGGGAGGACCTCCGAAACTCGGACTGTCACTCGGACAGCCCTTCGGGAGGACCTCCAAAACTCGGACGGTCACACGGACAGCCCTTCGGGAGGCACTCTCGAACTAAGACCGAAACTACGATCTCTCTACAGAGTTGCACACATACGGTGTCATCTATCCAGCAGGGCTTCGCCGTCCAGAACTAGTTCCTGCCGGAACCCAGACAGCCTTTCGGCTCTACGAAACTATTTCGCTGGGAGGGAGAGAAGAATGCCAGATCATGCATGGCTTGTGTATGAGAGCAAGAGTGTGTGAGATGGCAGCCCACTCACCTCCTATTTATAGGAAAACCAAGGGGGAATATCCCTTTCTCAAAGGGAATATGCCTTTGGAATATCCCTTTCTCAAAAGGAATATGCCTTTCTCAAAAATATCCAAAAAGTGCTTTCACTATTCACGACGACATTTTTCAGCGTCTGATCGAACTGAAAATATTCATGTGGGCTTAGAACAATTCTAGTACCCACCAAAATAATTTTCAACGCGAGCCGGAACAATTCCGGTTTAGTGATTTCATCTGCGAAAAGCATCTGAAGCGGTTTCGGCAGCTCCGGAACATTTCCGGTTTTCATTCCAGAAAATTCCAAAAAGTTTCCAGAACGATTCTGGCACCCTCCAAGAATTATCAGGCATGTGCCAAGACCAATTTGACTTTATGGTATCCCCTGAAACAACTTTTCCAGTTTCACCGAAACTCATCCGGTGACCTCTCTCTGCGGAACTTTTCCGCTGTCCGAAACTTTTCCGGCGTCCGAAACTTTTTCGGTGTTTTTCTCTCAGACTCCCTGTCTAGTATTCAGCAGATAGATGACCCTTAAGCGTGTGACCCTATAGGTTCGGTGAAGCATAGACATGACCCGGAACCCCTTCCGATCAATGATCAACATCGGAGCCGTGGACACCCATATTGACCCCTATACCCACACGAATGAATATTCGAGTGAACCTCCAGTTGCCGTGTGCTATTCCTGTTGCTTCGCGATATGTTACAAATACCCGAGGTGAGAAACATCGGCATCCTCGTGGATCAACACTTGTCCACAATGCCAGTTACCTCGTTGCCGGTATTGTTCTCTTTTCTCGTTCCCGTGTTCCGGCATCCCTGTGATCAAATCACCTTGTGTCTGGCCAGACGATGATGGATACCGTAACACCGAGAGGGCCCAGAGATATCTCTCCATCGTCGGAGGAGCAAATCCCAATCTTGAGCTATCAAGTTACTTGACATACTTTTCCATGAACCCGTAAGCCGCCGTAATAGCCACCCATTTACGGATGACGTTTAACAAACCCCAAAGTTCATGAAGCAAGCATGAAGAAACTCGATACTCTCATGGTCTAAGGAATTATGCAAACATTAACTTCCTGTGTTATTAACCATTAACTTATGACGAATGTATCTCATAGCATAACATCAATTTGGGTCGATTCAACACAAGTGTTCTACCAACAATTGTGCCCTCAAAATTGCCGGCATAGTCATGCCCATGATCAGGAAAACAGGATCATCATGCAATACTTGAGCCAGTCATAGAGGCTTGACTAGGAATACTTTTTACTGTTTATTATCCCACACGTGCACA
Source organism: Elymus sibiricus (assembly GCA_039707655.1). Lineage (NCBI taxonomy): Eukaryota > Viridiplantae > Streptophyta > Magnoliopsida > Poales > Poaceae > Elymus > Elymus sibiricus. The sequence continues at coordinate 37,710,322 of CM077665.1, read as the reverse complement.
TGAGTTTCCCTCCAAGCCTCGTTTTATTTGCAAACTCGAGAATCATTGCAGTTATAGCATGGAACATAAACCTAATTATGAACAGGGAGATAATCAATAACATTTATTATTGCCTCTAGGGCATATCTCCTACAGACTCCCACTTGCACTAGAGTCAATAATCTAGTCAATGCTAATGCACTTTACACCTATGGCATACTGGTGTAAAATATGCTTCGCATGTGGTATAGCCTGATATCCAACGGATCTGACGACTTCAGCTCCGTGTGTAACTTTGCATATCCTCGCGTTTTCACGCTTTCACAAAATTCATATTTTGTGTGGACTTGGCTTTGCATATGTGTGAATCATTGGTCGAAACCTGATTCCTCAGACTGAGCTATGGAGCAACTATCTGCAATAGTGTCCCATAGACCAAAGCCATCTTGGAACCATACTAAGTTCATGAATGAACTATATGATTCAACAACTTCTTTGTCGCTTCTCAAGCGTCAACATACTTAGCCTTTGTTATAGAATTCGCCACAGTATCTTGTTTGGAACAATTTCCAACTACCGTGCCACCATATTGTGTTTTACACAAAACCCTTAATTTAAATCGAAAATCGCATGGAGCATTGATGAAGACTGTATCGATGTAATTACTTACAACGAGCACTTCATAATCTCTGCTTGCGAGAAAACATGTCATTACTACTACTCTAGTACTCAATGACATCTTTCACTGTTGTCCTATGATCAGTACTTTTGATCACTTTGGTATCTATACTCGCAACAACTTTGGACTATTGGACATATCTGGTTGCTTTTACATACCATGGAATACATGATTAATCCAAACACAAGAGTGTGTGGAATCTCCATCATGTATTTTGCTCATCAGTGTTTTAAGACACCGAGTTTTGCAAAAACTCTTTCCATGTGACTTCGGCAAGAATCACTCCTTGGCGTTTTAAATGTTAAAAGGTATTAGCATCTTGTCAATATGTATTCATTGCTTAGCCCCATTAGGTAAATCTATCTCCATAGATTATCATGCCTAATATTGAGGCTATTTAGCCTAAGCACTTCATCGGAAAACTATTTTCAAATGAAGTCCTAATTCGTGTCAAGAAATTTATTTCCAATTAACAATGTGTTAAGTACACAAGGTTTATAGAAATATTATTATGCTCCCACTTAATTTCTTGAATTACAAGCATCTTCGTTACCCATTGATGAAGTCAAAAACCCTTTTGACCATTCCATCAAAAACGAAGATTCCAACTCCACTTTGCTCTCTTCTGTCCATCGCTGGAACTCTGAAGTTTGCATATTTACTAGCATCCTCTGGATCGACAAATTACTTTGGACTGTATCACATACAAGTCCTAGGTTTCATTTCCATCAGATGGAAATCCCTTTGTCATCCATGTTTCATATCTCATGATTGAAATATGTATTAATTGCTAGTTCAACCCGAACCGACATCAAGCATCGCTACGGTGAGACAATCTCATCGTAGTCAACTCCTTGAACTTGTTTATTGCAACAAGTCGAGCTTTATGGATAAAACATTTTATCCGTATCAGTTTTTAGTTTCAATAAATATTCGTTAGACTCTAAGTCTTCTGAAAGGTGTATCAAGATCTTAATCTTGAATCACTTATATGGAAACTATCTCGGATTGTATTGGCATTTAGCCAATTCCGGAGTCAGGGCCCATCAACGCTTCCCTGTGTATTGTAGGTATACTATTGTCTAACAACAATATCTCGTTTGCGCACCTGAGAGGTTTGCACGAGCCTTGCCTACGTGGTTCAGCTGCAAGTTCGACTGAAGTCCATACATTTTATTGTAGAGACTTCCGTATCAGTCGCAGTAGGAAACTCTGGAATCACTTCCAAGGTTTCTTTCCTTTGATCTGATGACGAAGATACTGGTTATCTCGTCGAGTTGCACTGTCCTCCCACTCACCTTTTGAAAGAACTATTCTCTTTAAAAGCATACCGTTTTGTGGCAAAAACCCTTTGCCTCGGTATAGTGGTGGGGGAATACCCAATGACTTGGGATAACCTTACAAAGTAGCACTTGTCTGATTTGGAATAGGTTTGTAACCTTTTACACAAGCCCCATATTCCAAATGTTAAGAAAAGATATAACATGGTTGGGCGTACCACACCATGGCGTCATTTCAACAGACCTGATGGAGCTCTTTTCAGTGTAAAAGCCGCAGTCTCTAAAGCATCACTTTAAAAGGGATAATGGCAAATTTATTTATGTCATCTTTGATCTTACCATGTCATGAATGGTTCGATTACATCAACACGGACTCTCCACTTGCAGTGGTGCTCCGGGAGGTGCAAGTTATGAAACCCCTTTCACAACTCATCAGACATTCGCTAAACTCGTAACTCAAATATTCCTTTCTGCAATCGAATTGTAGAAACATAATTTTCTTGTTACAACAACTTCTACTTCATTTTTCAAAACCTTATGAATGAATTCAAAAGATCCAGACTTACGTCTCAACAAGTAAATATCCATATATCTACCTGAGTCATTTCTGAAGATAGATAAATCCACTACTTGCAACAACATTTATTGGACTACACACATCATAATGTATGATCACCAATATGTTCTTTGCTCGTTCCTTATGGCCTGTGAACGGTATTTCAGTCACTTCACTTTTCGGAGGAAAGTTGCAAGTGTCAGATGATTCAAAATCAAATGACTTTAAAATCCATCATAATGGAATTTTCCATGCGGGTTTCTCCAAAGTGACCAAATGCAGTGCCACACATATGTGGTATTCTTTTAGTCTTGCGACATTTAGCGTCAGTGTTATGGATGTATCATATTACCATCAATATTCATAACATACATCCCATCCTGGATGGAAGCATGGCCCTTCATGTTATTCATAACACCGAACATCAAAAGTTCTCTTATGAATAACCTCCTTGCAAGATACCTTATGCAAAGGGCTAGAGTGTATGAAACTCTAAATGAATTATGAAAGTAAATACAGAGGTAATGTATTATTATCAATATTCATAACATACTTCTCATTCATAATGAAAGTATGGCCCCCTTTTGTTATTCATAACTCCGAACATTAAAAGTTCTCTTATGAACAACCTTCTTGCAAGATACTTTATGCAAAGGGCTAGAGTGTGAAACTCTAAAATGAATTATGAAAGTAAATACATAGGAAATACACCGATGGAAGGCATAGTAACATATACTATGTTCCCTGCGTGTATCTAAATCTCATTCCTGGCTAGTCTTTCAGGCCATAGTAGTTCTTACATCGAGTTGCAACAGAATGCAATCGAGCGGGTATCTTTGTGATTAACTCACAATACCCAAGAATTAGTGATTAACATGTTTAACCATAATTCCCAAGAACTATATCTCTGACCAGCCTTCTATACATCAAAAAACTTGTATGACTTTCATACATGAGCTGGATATTCCAGTCTTCTTTCCTTTTGCCTTTATACTTCTAACAGTTTAACTTCTAGTATTTCTCCTACTCTCAGAAGAAGCATCCAACTTAAGAGTGGCGTTAGCCCCGGACTTCCTAGGCGTGAAAGTTTCACTAACACCCTTCCGGATACTTCCTTTCTCTTTAAGTTGTTGTTTTATTCACCATCATCATATGACAGGCGTTCTTCTGGATCCCTCTCTTATCAGTCTAATGCATAGTAAACTCCTTTACTAACAGTTTGCAAACAAACATTTCTTTGGATATCTCATATCTTTTAGCCTTTGTCTGTCTCTGAAAATGATTTTCAGATTCCATGAATATCACATAACTATCCAAACTTTCGAAGTTTGGGTCTCATGAAAGCAAACGTATTGCACTTGACTGAAACAGAATTCTAGCTTTTGGATCGAAGGACGAGAGTCACATGATCATAGCTTTAGCGGGAGAATACCGAAAGTATGCGATAGGACAAAGTCCTTCTCGGCACTATTGAGGACAATCCTCACATTACGTTACCAACCGTAAAGTTTTAACCAGATATTTAACAGCTATTCAATTTTAATAGGGAAGGTGGAAACGCGAGCCATTATTCTACAACTATTATGCAAACCACACTTAGACAGTGTTCAAACTTAATTGCACTGAGAATTAAACAAGTTAATTCAATAGTGCGCTCCCACTCAAATCAATATCTCTCATAATTGATTATGAATGATTCAAGACACGAATTTCAATTCAACGCCATTGATGGTGAGCATCACTGATGACGAGAACTTCAATCGTTAGGCAAACTTGCCGATCACATCTCTATGTGACTCTTGTTCATCTTTTGATGCGTGTGTTCCGAGCTCATGACTTTCATGCCTGAACGTCAAGACAACCAAGTGATCTCGCTGCGAGGTCTTAACTCACCCGCCTCACACATCCCTAATCGTTCGTACCCATGTCAGCATGGCGCACCCCGAAAAGTTAGGTGCCGTGACGGTGCTACACTTGGGAGAACACTAACTACTTGGATATTTTTTTGAGAGATCACCCTAATAAAAAGCGACTACCGCGCAATCAAGAAGGGTGCATCATAAGGGATAAACATCTCAGGCAATTCATAATAGCAAGATATGGTATAGCCCTTTCTGACGGAGAAGTCTTTCATTTCTTCGTCTTCGGCATTCGCGTCGGTGTTCACCTTCGCGAAGATTGCCACCACCTAGTCGATGCACCAGATAATATTGCTATCTCTATAGCTAATAAAATAAGTGCATTACATAAGGTTGACACGCAGGTCATTAAAGTGCAATCATATGGGTCCAGCCATCATGCCGAATCATGACACGCAGGTCATGTTAATCAATTTACATCATATAGCCATCTCATACATAATCAAATTATTATGAACACTGCTATACCACATCACATGCATATGCAAACCATCCTGCAAAACCAAGTTAGACGCCTCTAATCGGTTCATGCAAAATTTTATTTTACGTGGCTTCTAAGGTTTCGAAACAAACCGAAGCTACCAACGTCCATCATCAAGCATGATAATCCAAGTCGCTAGATTAACATTGCGGGGTTTATGAAACACGAGATAATAAAATCTCGAGCCCCATACTAAACTTCGTCATACGCGTGACCCCCGTGCAGATCACATCTGCATTGCCCTTTCGTCTGCAAAATTTCATCTTTCTTTTTAACTACGGTGGAATTCAATGAACTGTTAGCACTTCGTTGATCAATCAGGATCGCGGATTGCCAGAACATTGAAACTCCACCATACTGTTATCAAGATCAGAAATATGCAAATTCCAGGGAAGCAACAAGAAACATCGGGTAACAGACTTCATCTGCTACCCGCACAAATAATTTTCAGCAATAGATCTCATCTACTACCTAGTTATATTGTGCAACACCCATACATCTCTATGTATTCTAGATCGCAACCTGCATCTACGCATAGCACGGCTCTTGATGCCACTGTTGGGAAACGCAGCAGAAAACAAAAAATTTCCGACCTACGCACCAGCCCAGGACCACTATGGAGACTGCATACAAGGTTTGATCATTTCGTTACCGACTCGTAGCGCAGCGGAAGTAGAGTCGATGACGATCGGCGGTGCAGATCCCCACAGCTAGGATTTTACAACCTCCCAACCGCGAGGATGTATACCCTCATCTGCCCCGCGGACAGCCCTCCGGGAGGCGGTCGCACAGTCCCCCGGACGGTGTCGCGGACAGCCCTTCGGGAGGACCTCCGAAACTCGGACTGTCACTCGGACAGCCCTTCGGGAGGACCTCCAAAACTCGGACGGTCACACGGACAGCCCTTCGGGAGGCACTCTCGAACTAAGACCGAAACTACGATCTCTCTACAGAGTTGCACACATACGGTGTCATCTATCCAGCAGGGCTTCGCCGTCCAGAACTAGTTCCTGCCGGAACCCAGACAGCCTTTCGGCTCTACGAAACTATTTCGCTGGGAGGGAGAGAAGAATGCCAGATCATGCATGGCTTGTGTATGAGAGCAAGAGTGTGTGAGATGGCAGCCCACTCACCTCCTATTTATAGGAAAACCAAGGGGGAATATCCCTTTCTCAAAGGGAATATGCCTTTGGAATATCCCTTTCTCAAAAGGAATATGCCTTTCTCAAAAATATCCAAAAAGTGCTTTCACTATTCACGACGACATTTTTCAGCGTCTGATCGAACTGAAAATATTCATGTGGGCTTAGAACAATTCTAGTACCCACCAAAATAATTTTCAACGCGAGCCGGAACAATTCCGGTTTAGTGATTTCATCTGCGAAAAGCATCTGAAGCGGTTTCGGCAGCTCCGGAACATTTCCGGTTTTCATTCCAGAAAATTCCAAAAAGTTTCCAGAACGATTCTGGCACCCTCCAAGAATTATCAGGCATGTGCCAAGACCAATTTGACTTTATGGTATCCCCTGAAACAACTTTTCCAGTTTCACCGAAACTCATCCGGTGACCTCTCTCTGCGGAACTTTTCCGCTGTCCGAAACTTTTCCGGCGTCCGAAACTTTTTCGGTGTTTTTCTCTCAGACTCCCTGTCTAGTATTCAGCAGATAGATGACCCTTAAGCGTGTGACCCTATAGGTTCGGTGAAGCATAGACATGACCCGGAACCCCTTCCGATCAATGATCAACATCGGAGCCGTGGACACCCATATTGACCCCTATACCCACACGAATGAATATTCGAGTGAACCTCCAGTTGCCGTGTGCTATTCCTGTTGCTTCGCGATATGTTACAAATACCCGAGGTGAGAAACATCGGCATCCTCGTGGATCAACACTTGTCCACAATGCCAGTTACCTCGTTGCCGGTATTGTTCTCTTTTCTCGTTCCCGTGTTCCGGCATCCCTGTGATCAAATCACCTTGTGTCTGGCCAGACGATGATGGATACCGTAACACCGAGAGGGCCCAGAGATATCTCTCCATCGTCGGAGGAGCAAATCCCAATCTTGAGCTATCAAGTTACTTGACATACTTTTCCATGAACCCGTAAGCCGCCGTAATAGCCACCCATTTACGGATGACGTTTAACAAACCCCAAAGTTCATGAAGCAAGCATGAAGAAACTCGATACTCTCATGGTCTAAGGAATTATGCAAACATTAACTTCCTGTGTTATTAACCATTAACTTATGACGAATGTATCTCATAGCATAACATCAATTTGGGTCGATTCAACACAAGTGTTCTACCAACAATTGTGCCCTCAAAATTGCCGGCATAGTCATGCCCATGATCAGGAAAACAGGATCATCATGCAATACTTGAGCCAGTCATAGAGGCTTGACTAGGAATACTTTTTACTGTTTATTATCCCACACGTGCACATGAGTTTCCCTCCAAGCCTCGTTTTATTTGCAAACTCGAGAATCATTGCAGTTATAGCATGGAACATAAACCTAATTATGAACAGGGAGATAATCAATAACATTTATTATTGCCTCTAGGGCATATCTCCTACACTCCCACCGTTTTATTAACGGGGAGGGGGTGGAAGTTGGGAGGGAATTATTTTAGTGAGTCAATCTTAACCCTTCATCATAACTTATGTTCATTTCCCTGGTCTAGTCTCTCGTCAATTCCCATGAACCAAACAAGGGAATACAAATTCTCACACATAATTCCTATCATGTACCAAACAGGGGATTGGAAATAAAACGCCTCATCCCATGTCTAATCTCAATACAACTCCCTACACTAAACTCCCATCCCTCTTCCCAAATATTGCCAAACGCGCTGTAAGTTTAGGGCCACTTTCAATGAGAGACGAAAAAACTCAGGAAAACAATTAAAGAAGGTTTTTTTTCACTTACGGGTGGCATGATGGGTAATTTATTTCAACTTTATGGGTAGGTTAGGGTAGGTGGATGGACCAAAATATCGGAAAAATACACCATCCCTCAAAAAATTACGGGTTGCGGGGTGGGTAACTTACTTCCATTTTAGAGTCAGTTTTGGCGAGAGACGAAAAAACTCAAGGAAACAATTAACGAAGATTTTTTCACTTACGGATGGCATGGTGGGTAATTTACTTTAACTTGAAGAGAAGGTTAGGGTAGACGGATGGATAAAAATATCGGAGAAACGCACCGTCCTTTATTATTAATTAAGGTCTATATATAGATTTAAAGCCGCTTGTACTTTTTTTTTTGAACACAGTACAGACGCAAGCGCTCATATACACGCGCATACCCTCATCTCTATGAACGCATACACGCATACCCTACCCCTATGAGCACCTCCAAGAGACTGAGCCGGCATATCATCTTGAGATTTACGAAGCCATCGTAGGCGCCTCGTCGTCGACGGGAACGTCTCCTCCCACTGAATGCACGTCGCCGGAAATCCTGAAATACATCCAGGAATAATGCAAGCAACAGGACTTGAACCCTGATGGGCTAGGGATACCACTGTCCCTCTAACCATCCAACCACAGGTTGGTTTGCAAAGCCGCTTGTACTTGTTTATAATAAAAACGCATCTACAAATATATAAAAATAACATTTAGTTGTCAATATCCAATAATTATATGATTTGCCTTTATGTAGTTTTATTACACCCAGGTACTTAATCAATGGTCGTATACATTTTACTTGCATCACGCTGTCTGTGTTCTTTGACTTTACTGACATATGCATCCATTTTTATCGCACATGCGCACATAAATAAGTACTCCTTCCGTTCTTTAAATAGTGTATTTTCAGTTTTGTTGGAGTGTCAAACTATCTCAAAGTTTGACCGAGTTTGTGCAAAAATATAGCATTGTTTATGAAACCAAATAGGTTATGATGAAAATATAATTTATCATGAATCTAATGCTATTAATTTGATGGCATAAATGTTGATGTATTATTGTATAATACGGTCAAACTCGGTAAAATTTTAAGATAGTTTGATCCTTTAATAAAGTTGGAAGTACACTCTTTGAAAAACGGAGGGAGTAAAGAAAATACACTCTTTGAAAAACGAAGGAAGTATGTATGTGATAGTATAAGTACTTCTGTAGTAGCTTTCTCCCTGAGTTTGATCAACGTACGACATCAGCGTGGAGAGCGAAGCACCATGGTCTCGATGGTGATTCCCGGCCCGAATGCCAGCATGGCGCCCCACTCCGGCAGCAGGTGGCCAATATCGTCCTCCTTCCGACGCCGTCGCAGCTCATCAAGCACGAAAACGATGGTGGCGCCACTCATGTTCCCGTACTCGCGGAGCACATGCCGGCTGGCGGCCAACTTACCGGGCTCCAGTTTGAGCACCGTGTCTATGTTATCCAGGATGGGACGGCCACCTGGGTGCACCGCCCAGAAGAGCTCGCTCCAGTCACACGGAGCACCGAACGCGTCGAGGAGGCACCGCTCGACGTTCTGCCCGATCAGCATCGGCACCTGGATGGCGAGGTGGAAGTCTATGCCGCCTGCCGTGGCCTGCATGCCCAGCACGTGCTCGGTCCTCGGGATCGTGGTCTGCGTGGCGGAGACCATCTCGAACAGCGGGCGCTCGCCTATGCTGAAGGGGCCGGCGCCGACGATGACCGCGCCGGCGCCGTCCCCGAACAAGGCGTGTCCCACGAGGTTGGCACCGTCGGGGCCACCGAAGCAGACGAGGGTCGTCTCGGCGCAGGCCACGAGGACGCTGTTGGGAATAAGCCACGGCAGGATGCGTCCAGAGTGTGTGTGTGTGCACGAGCTGGGCGCGTCGGGTGTGCTCCGTGGTCGCGTCGAGTCATAGTCTGGCCATAGTCTGACTTGTGTATGGGCACAGTCCGACCCGTGTACAGGGTGTATACGTGCGTGTGTGAGTGTGTGTGGCTGTTGGCGAGAGTAGCGGGAGATCGCGTGACGATCGGACGCAGCCGGCTGCGTAGGACGCGTTTGTGCGCGTCGTGGGCCCGCCGGGCTTGCGGATAGTGGGCGTTGGAGAGTGGAGCGCGGCGTCGTGCGTGCGCGTACGCGTATAAGTCTCCTCCTGTGTACTGGTTCATCAGAGAGAGCAGTTCGTGCTGCGGGAAGGAAAAATTGCCGTCCGTGCGGCAGGCGTACGAGCGCCGGAAATCTCCTCGTCTCTGTCTCCCTGTTTTTCCTTCTTCCTCCTCCCGTGAGCAGCAAGAGAGCTAGGGCTAGTTCCAACAGACGCGTGCCCCGCGGTTGTTCTCGGCGAGCTCTTTGGCGAGGTGGAGCGCCCTGCCGCCGCCGTAGCAGCCATGGAGGCTGAGGATGGTGCGGCAGCGGGAGACCGTGGGGCGGAGGCCAAGGACGTGGCGAGCTTGAGGTCGGCGCTCGGTGCCTCCCACGCGGAGTAGGTGCTGAACACGAGGTGGGTGATGTCGGTGGCTGGGCGGCCCCACTCGGCGATGGCCTTGGCCGCGGCGGACTGCGCGAGCTTCGGCACGGCGGTGGCGCGTCGAGGGATGGCAGCTCCCTGTCGAGGAACTCCGGGTGGGCGCCAAGTGTCTCCTCGGTCAAGTGGAAGTGGCGCTTCTCGATGCCCGTTTTCTGATCTGCAATTATGAAAATTAAAATCACCAATTTTTCATCGTGTTCTTTTAAAAAAAAAATCAACTGCAAGGCGACGTTCATAGTTCTGTCGCGATTAGATTGTTCAGAATAGAAGTATTATAAGCGGTATCATGCATACCAATTAGGTTTTTTTCTATAAAGGGTCCGACAACTAAATGAGGAAAAGAAAGTTTGATATCATGTTATTATACCGTATGATATTAAATGTTGTACTATATTGTACATGCATGACAGCAAATGAGACAATCTATAATACTAACTTATAATCAGTGAAAAGTAGCGCGTTATACGTCGCTAATATCGCACGCTATAGCGTTTTGAGCAATGCCTCGCTAAATGAATCAATGTATAATGTCTCATTAATAGCACACTATAGCGCGATGTAGCATATTTTAAAGGCCACACTTTTTTTATAGCATGTTATTTTTTCATTGCTTGTGATACTACGCATTATGAAAATAGTATTATACACTAGTACCATATGTCCATGAGAATTACTAGTATCTATGAATGGAGACATGAAGATATTGTCAGTGCTAGGAAGTGATGAATGCACGTGTGCTTACAGATTCTCTTTAACTTTTCCTTGAGTTCGGTGAGGTGGGGTCGCTTTTGGTCACGCGGAACAACTTGTCCGCGAACACGATGTGCTAATGCAGGCAAAAAGAACCAACATTTGCATGCTGATTGGTTGCCTGCGTTCCCTCTAGCCTGCATGTGTCGAGCCGGATGGTCTGCTGTTTGGTTGTGGGCTTGTTTCAGGGGAAACACAAATCCGGCTGTTTGGTTACATCCAGGACAATTCTGTGGCAACCTCCTCGTAAATGTAGTGATGTTACCATAGGGACAAAAATAGAGCAATTAGAACAAAGTTAAGCACACATCAGAGTATTAACCACACATCAAAATTTAACATAGTATGAATAGTCTTAAAGGAACAACCAACACGGAACTAGCAATCAGAGGTCATGTAGGTGGTCACGGCGAAGGCGTCGTCATGCTTCTTGCACTTGGTGACCACCTCCACGCCGTCGTCGTTGAAGACGATCACCTTCACGGTGTTGGGGGTCAGCAACTTGAACGCCACAATATACCCGATCCTGACCTAGTGAACGGCGGCGAAGGTGGCCCAACCCTGATCAAGGGTGACCCCGCCGTCAATCACCCTCACCGTGACCCTTCATGAGCAGCCGGTGTTCGTCTTCAAACTGAACTCCGTAGGCACGACGGGAAAGTGCTTCGTGAAGCCAAGAGGCAAAGGCAGAGTCTCCAGCTTCAGAGCAAAAGATCACCTTGCAGAAGTGGGTTGGTCCTGCCTCCTCATGGTAGTGCCCGTAGTTCCTCTGCTTGGCGCTTGGGTGATCCTGCAACCGCACGTCCACCAATGGCGGCACGACCTCCTAGCCGTTATCCAATGGTGGTATTACCTCCTTGCCCTTGTACATCTGCATTATGAACATCACGCAGTTCAAAGGTCAGCATTCATCCCAATCGGCCTAACACTCCTATATTTACCCACACTACTTACCCAACACCGCACTCAAACTCTCTCAATTCCACCTCCTCTCCTCTTCCACCTCTTTGTTTCACCACCTCTCCCTTGCCATGAACTCCAACCCAACCCTTTACCCTGAGGCATTGGATGGATGGCATTCTTCCTAGGTGCTTGCTTGGTGACCGTGCGAAGTTCGAGAACACCATGGAAGTGTGATTGAACTTCAGCAGCATGGAAGACATGCATAAGGAGGCCGACGCTTTGGTGAAGAAGGCGACAACGAAGGAGTTGAAGACACTGATTCCTGACCCAGCGAAGGGTGCTATGTCAGTCGACATCCTTCGCTGGGCCATGAATCAGGCCGACTCCCACGACGCTCGACAGAGGGCAAAGTGGGACAAGTACAGGGAGTACAAGCGTCCTAATGACCAGCGTGCCGCAACCTACTGGACGACAAGGACTATGGTGGCTTTGGAGGAGGACAACGACGAGGTGCAGATTGTGGCCAGGGCGCCAGTGGCATGCGACCGTGCAAGACCCCCCCCCTCGCCGCCGCTCGCCGCGACTCCAAGGTCACCGCGGCTAGACAAGAAAGTTTGTACCCCAATCCCCACTCCCGATGTAACCGATGGATGGCAGTGTTTCCCCTAATCCAATCTCGCACCCCCGATGTGTTCAATCCCATCCCAAACTCTCCAATCGCGTGCTCAAATCAAATCTAGCCCGAGTCAGAAGCAGTAAATCTAGAAACATGGCAAGCACTTACCGCCATGGCTGATGCGCTTTGGTGGAGGTCTGAAGTCGCTACGGTGGTAGCCACCGTCTTTGATCATCCTGCTATCACTCCGGTGGTCACCGCCGTCGGTGTGAGTGGGGAAGAGGGGAGAGAGCGGGGATGAAGGGAGGTGAGGGTAATTTATGATGACGCTTTAGGAAATAACGCGACGTCTCGAGACCTCATCTACGCGTGCAACCGCCTACGCCCACATGCCTAGGGTTGTACCACTCGGGCCTGACTCGGCAAAAACAGCTGATTTGAGCATTCGTCTGGATGCAGGCCTAGGGGTGCTTTAAAGTTCGTGCTATGCAGGCCCAACAGTGAATGCGGGCAACCAAACGAGCCAAATTCTTCCCACGCGAGCCTGGTTGGGGTGCATGCGGGCTACCAAACGCATCCCTAGTCGTTCGCTCTTGTGAGCCCATCGCGCGGAATGTGTTGAGTTGTTTATCCCACCTCACCCTGCTCCACATCCCATATCACACAGCCTTCTCGGTCCCTATCAATTTCCCTAGCCAGCTCACTCTCCATCTCCCGCGGAACCACATGGATCTAGCAGTGACCGGAGTTGATGCCAGGAGGCCGTCGCATCTACTCCCTCCGTTTCTAAATATAAGTCTTTTTTACACATTCTAATATAAACTACATACATATGTGTTTTAGAGTCTAGATTCACACATTTTTCTCCGTATATACTCTATATTAAAATATCTAAAAGGGCCTATATTTAGGAACGAAGGGAGTAGAAGACCAGGTAGGAGGCCGCTGGTTCCCGGTGGCGAGGCAATAGGCCACCAGATCCAGAGGCAGGGCGCGGCACACCCTGCAACCGTTGGTCTGGGTCGAGCGGAACGGTTTGAGGATGAACACCGGCGGCCATATGCTTTGATTTTCAGCGCGCGTTGCAGATGACGCCGTCAAGGAGCCACCAAGGGAGGCGCACTTGGGAAACAAAAAATTTCCTACGCATGGGAGCCGTCAAGGAACGTTGCATGGGAAACAAAAAATTTCCTACGCACACGCAAGATCTATCCATGGTGATGAGCATCTACGAGAGGGAGAGTGGATCTACATACCCTTGTAGATCGCTAAGCGGGAAGCGTTAAGAAACACGGTTGGTGTAGTCGAACGTCTTCGCGATCCAAATCGCAGCCGTCCCGCGATCCGTCCCGATCTAACGCCGATCGGACGACACCTCCGCGTTCAGCACACGTACAGCTTGATGACGATCTCCGCCTTCTTGATCCAGCAAGAGGGGCGAAGAGGTAGACGAGTTCTCCGGCAGCGTGACGGCATGGCGGCGATGGTGGTGGAACTATTCTGGCAGGGCTTCGCCAAAGCACTGCCGAAAACTAGAGGAGACGAACTATTGGGGAGAGAGGGCTGCACCGTGGCTTGGGTGTCTTGTCCCTCTCTCCCCTCTAGTATATATAGGAGGGAGGGGAGGGGCTGGCACCCCTAGGGTTTCCCCTAGGAGTCGGCCGAACCAAGAGGAGTTGGAGGAGTCCACCTCCAATCCTACTCCAAGTAGGATTCCTTTCCTACTTGGAGTTTCCCTTCCCCACTTGGGGTTTTTTCCTTTCCCCTCACCCTAGCCGCATGGGCCCTTAGGGGCTGGCTTGCCCAGCCCACTAAGGGCTGGTGCGCCATCCCTGAGGCCCACGTGGCCTCCCGGCGTGAGTGGCCCCTCCCGATGGTCCTCCGAAACCCTCCCGGCACCCCCGGTACATTACCGGAATTACCCGAAACTTTTCTGGTGACCAAAATGGGACTTCCTATATATCAATCTTTACCGCCGGACCATTCCGGAGCTCCTCGTGATGTCCGGGATCTCATCCAGGACTCTGAACAACCTTCGGTCACCAACATACATAACTCAACTATACCGAAACGTCACCGAACCTTAAGTGTGCAGACCCTGCGGGTTCGAGAACTATGCAGACATGATCGAGACACCTCTACGGTCAATAACCAATAGCGGGACCTGGATGTCCATATTGGCTCCTACATATTCTACGAAGATCTTTATCGGTTGAACCTCTATGTCAAGGATTCAGTTAATCCCGTATGATGTTCCCTTTGTTCTTCGGTATGTTACTTGCCCGAGATTCGATCGTCGGTATCTCTATACCTAGTTCAATCTCGTTACCGGCAAGTCTCTTTACTCGTTCCGTAATGCAAGATCCCTTGGCTAACTCTTTAGTCACTTTGCTTGCAAGGCTTATTGTGATGTCGTATTACCGAGTGGGCCCTGAGATACCTCTCTGTCACACGGAGTAACAAATCCCAGTCTTGATCCATGCCAACTCAACAGACACCCTCGGAGATACCTGTAGAGAATCTTTATAGTCACCCAGTTACGTTGCAAATTTTCCTTTAGTCCCGGTTGGTGTTACCAACCGGGACTAAAGGCTCCAGTCCCGGTTGGTAACACCAACCGGGACTAAAGGTCCTCCAGCCCACGCACAGAGAGCGGCCACGTGGAGGGCCTTTGGTCCCGGTTCGTAAGCCAACCGGGACTAAAGGTCTTGGGCATTAGTCCCGACCCTTTAGTCCCGGTTCCAAAACCGGGACTAAAGGCCCTCTGGAACCGGGACTAAAGGGTTTTTTTCTACTAGTGTTATAATGCTACCGTCGTCCTAAGCAAAATAAGATGCATAAAAGGATTAACATCACATGCAAATCATAAGTGACATGATATACCTGTAGAGCATCTTTATAGTCACCCAGTTACGTTGCAACGTTTGATACATACAAGGTATTCATCCGGTGTCAGTGAGTTGCATGATCTCATGGTCATAGGAACAGATACTTGACATGCAGAAAACAATAGCAATAAACTGACACGATCATATGCTACGTTCAAAGTTTGGGTCTTGTCCATCACATCATTCTCCTAATGATCTGATCCCGTTATCAAATGACATCTCATGTCTATGGCTAGGAAACCTTGACCATCTTTGATCAACGAGCTAGTCTATTAGAGGCATACTAGAGACACAGTGTTGTCTATGTATCCACACATGTATTTTAGTTTCCAATCAATACAATTATAGCATGGATAATAAACGATTATCATGAACAAGGAAATATATTAATAACCATTTTATTATTGCCTCTAGGGCATATTTCCAACAGTCTCCCACTTGCACTAGAGTCAATAATCTAGCTCACATCCCTATGTGATTTACATTGTTATGAATCTAACACCCAATTAGTTCTGGGGTTCGATCATGTTTTGCATGTGAGAGAGGTTTTAGTCAACGGTCTGCAATATTCAGATCCGTGTGTTCTTTGCAAATTTATATGTCATAATGCAGATGTTACCACGCTCCACTTGGAGCTATTCCAAATGGTCGCTCCACTATACGTATCCGGATTGCTACTCAGAGTCATCCGGATTGGTGACAAAGCTTGTATCGACGTAACCCTTCCCTTGACAGACTCATGACAAGGCACACACCAGGTGCGGTACACAGCATGGCATACTATACAGAGCCTATGGATAAGGCATAGGGGACGACCTTCGTCCTTTCTCTTTCTTCTGCCGTGGTTGAGCTTTTGAGTCTTACTCAACTTCACACCTCACAAATCAGGCAAGAACTCTTTCTTTGACTGATCCATTTTGAACTCCTTCAAAATCTTGTCAAGGTATGTACTCACTGAAAGTCTTATCAGGCATCTTGATCTATCTCTATAGATCTTGATGCCCAATATTTAAGTAGCCTTTTATCCACGTCTTCCTTTAAAAAACTCCTTTCAAACAACCCTTTATGCTTTCCAGAAATTCTATATCATTTCCGATCAACAATATGTCATCCACATATACTTATCAGAAATTCTATAGTGCTCCCACTCACTTTATTGTAAATACAAGTTTCTCATAAACTTTGTATAGACCCAAAAACTTTGATCACCTCATCAAAGCATATATTCCAACTCCGAGATGCTTGATCCAGTCCATAGAAGGATCGCTGGAGCTTGCATACATTTTAGCATCCTTAGGACTGACAAAACCTTCCGGTTGTATCACATACAACCTTTCCTCAAGGAAACCGTTAAGGAAACGATGTTTAGACATCCATCTGCCAGATTTCATAATCGAAAAATGCAGCAACTGCTAACATAATTCCAACAGACTTTTAGCATCGCTACGGGTGAGAAAGTCTCATCATAGTCAACTCCTTGAACTTGTGGGAAACTTCTTTGCGACAAGTCGAGCTTTATAAATGGTGACATTTACCATCAGCGTCTGTCTTCTTCTTATAGGTCCATTTGTACTCAACGGCCTGCCGTTCAACAGGCAAGTCTCCCAAAGTCCATACTTGGTTTTCATACATGGGTCCTTTCTTGGATTTCATGGCTCCTAGCCATTTGTTGGAATCCGGGCCCACCATCGCTTCTTCATAGCTCGTAGGTTCACTGTTGTCTAACAACATGACCTCCAAGACAGGATTGCCGTACCACTCAGAGGCGGTACGAGTTCTTGTAGGCCTACGAGGTTTGGTAGTAACTTGATCTGAAGTGTCATGATCATCATCATTAACTTCCTCTTCATTCGGTGTAGGCGCCATAGAAACATCTTTCTGCTTCGTGCTACCATCCAACTGAAGTGACGGTTCAATAACCTCATCAAGTTCTACCTTCCTCCCACTCAAATCTTTCGAGAGAAACTTTTTCTTGAGAAAGGACCCGTTTTAAGCAACAAACACTTTGCCCTTGGATCTGAGATAGAAGGTATACCCAACTGTTTCCTTAGGGCATCTTATGAAGATGCACTTTTCCGCTTTGGGTTCGAGCTTATCAGTCATAAGCGTCGCATTCCCAAACTCTGAGAAATGACAGCTTAGGTTTTTGCCAAACCAAAATTCATACGGTGTCATCTCAACGGACTTAGATGGTGCCCTATTTAAAGTGAATCTAGTTGTCTCTAATGCATAACCCCCAAAACGATAGTGGCAAATCGATAAGAGACATCATAGTACGCACCATATCCAATAGAGCACGACTACGACGTTCGGACACACCATCACACTATGGTGTTCCAGGTGGCGTGAGTTGTGAAACAACTTCCACATTGTCTTGAGTTCTATAATAAACGCGTAACTCAGATATTTACCTCCATGATCATATCGTAGACATTTTATCTTCTTGTCACGATGATCTCAAACTCCACTCTGAATTTGTTTTAACTTTTCAAATATTTCAGACTTGTGTTTCATTAAGTAAATATCCCCATATCTACTCAAATCATCAGTGAAGGTAAGACAATAGCGATATCTACCGCACGCTTCAACACTCATTGGATTGCTACATCAACATGTATCATTTCCAATAAGTCACTTGCCCATTCCATCATATAAAAAAACGTGGTCTTAGTCATCTTGCCCAAGAGGCATGGTCCGCATGTCTCAACCGATTCGAAATCGAGTGAGTCAAAAGTTCCATCAGCATGGAGTTTCTTCATGCGCTTTACACCAATATGACCTTGGCGGCAATGCCACAAGTATGTGGTACTATCATTATTAACTTTGCATCTTTTGGCATCAATGAACATGTGTATTACTACGATCGAGATTCAATGAACCATTCACATTGGGTGCATGACCATTGAAGGTATTATTCATGTAAACAGAATAACCATTATTCTCTAACTTAAATGAATAACCGTATTGCAATAAACACAATCTAATCACGTTTATGCTCAACACAAACACCAAATAACATTTATTTAGGTTCATCACTAATCCCGAAGGTAGAGAGAGCGTGCGATGGTGATCACATCAACCTTGGAAACACTTCCAACACACATCGTCACCTCGCCCTTAGCTAGTCTCCGTTTATTCTGTAGCTTTTATTTCGAGTTACCAACATTTAGCAACTAAACCGGTATCTAATACCCAGGTGCTACTAGGAGTACTAGCAAGGTACACATGAATAAAACGTATATCAAATATACTTCTGTTGACATTGCCAGCCTTCTTATCTACCAAGTATCTAGGGCAGTTCCTCTTTAGTGACCGTTCTCCTCATATTAGAAGCACTCAATCTCGGGTTTGGGTTCAACCTTGGGTTTCTTTACTGGAGCAGCAACTAGCTTGCCATCCATGAAGTTTCCCTCCTTGCCCTTGCCCTTCTCGAAACTAGTGGTTTTACTAACCATCAACACTTGATGCTCCTTCTTGATTTCTACCTTCGCGGTGTCAAACATCGCGAATAGCTCGAGGATCATTATTTCCTTCCCTGGCATTTCATAGTTCATCACGAAGCTCTAGCAGCTTTGGGGCAGTGACTTGGAGAACTATATCAACCACTATCTTATCTAGAAGATCAACTCCCACTCCATTCAAGCGATTGTAGCACCCAGACAATCTGAGCACATGCTCACCGATTGAGCTATTCTCCTTCATCTTGCAGGCAAAGAATCTTGTTGGAGGTCTCATACCTCTCAACACAGGCACAAGCCTGAGATCCCAATTTCAGCTCTTAGAACATCTCATATGTTCCATGACGTTTCAATAAACGTTTTGGAGCCTCAATTCTAAGCCGTAATGCATGACGCACTAAACTATCATGTAGTCATCAGAACGTGCTTGTCAGATGTTCACAACATCTAAAGACGACGCTTGAGGGGGTGGCACACCGAGCGGTGCATTAAGGACATAAGCCTTCTGTGCAGCAAATGAAGACAATCCTCAGATCACGGACCCAGTCCGCATTATTGCTACCATCATCTTTCAACTCTATTTTCTCGAGGAACGTATAAAAAAACACAGGGGAGCTACAGCGCGATCTAGTGATCTACAACATAATTTGCAAACACTTTTTGAATATGTTCATGATAATGAGTTCAATTAATCATATTACTTAAGAACTCCAACTCAAATTGACATCCCTCCGGTCATCCGAGTGTTACATGATCCAAATTCACCAACCCAAGTCCGATCATCACGTGCGATGAGGTGGTTTCAATGGTGAACATCTCCATGTTGATCATATCTACTATATGACTCATGTTTGACCTTTCGGTCTCTTGTGTTCCGAGGCCATGTCTGTACATGCTAGGCTCATCAAGTTTAACCCGAGTGTTCCGCATGTGCAACACTGGCTTGCACCCGTTGTATGTGAACGTAGAGTCTATCACACCCGATCATCACGTGGTGTCTCGAAATGACAAACTTTCGCAACGGTGCACACTCGGGGAGAACACCAACCGGGACTAAAGGGGTTCTGAAAGTTTTTTTTCCTGTTTTTACATTTGTTTTCTGTTTTTAGTTTCTGTTTTAAATTGCTTATATCTTTTAAGATATTTGATGTTTTTGAGTGATTCTTTTTGCATTAGATTCAAAATTTTGTCTAGTTTCTGTTTGTGCCATTAGTTTTTAAATTTGAATGGCTTAAATTTGAATTTGTTCAAATTTGCTTCAAACCCTAGATTGTGAATAACTTGAGTTTACAAAAAGTTTTTAATTTAATTCTTTTTGCTCCTAGTCACGTGTTAGATTGTTGCCACAGTAAGATTTATTTGGTTATTTTTAGAATAATTTAAATTAGGATTTTAATTAAAACAATAATGTTTTGCTTATATAGTTGTTTTAGTCATTTAATTGTTGTTTTTTATTATTTTTAGTTAGTTCTTTCTGTAGATTTTAACATGTTGTAGTATGGTGCATATTGAATGCACAAAAAGTGTGGAGTTGAAATAAGTTAAAAAAATGAAATGCATTTGTAACAGACGAGTTTTCGTCCGAAACCTTGATACTTCGAATGAGATGGTCCAATTTGTACACGAAGTGCATCCAGTTTTTGCCGTAACCCTCTCAACTTTTTAGCACAAGCTATGTGGGTGAAATGATGATACCATGCCAAGTTTCAACCTTTTCAGAGTTCATTTGTAGTGTTTTTCAATTTCAGGGTCATTTAGCTCAAAAAAATCATTAAATGCATGAAAAATAGCAAATGAATTTAGAAAGGGTTGAAATTTGAGGATGTGGCTTTGAATGTTGCATATTGAATGGACAAAAAGTGTGGAGTTGAAATAAGTTAAAAAAATGAAATGCCTTTGTAACAGATGAGTTTTCGTCCCAAACCTTGATACTTCGAAGGAGATGGTCCAGTTTGTACACAAAGTGCATCCAGTTTTTGCCGTAACCCTCTCAACTTTTTAGCACAAGCTATGTGGGTGAAATGATGATACCATGCCAAGTTTCAACCTTTTCAGAGTTCATTTGTAGTGTTTTTCCATTTCAGGGTCATGTGCTAAAAAAAATCATTAAATGCATGAAAAATAGCAAATCAAGTTAGAAAGGGTTGACTCTGGCTTGGTTAACCTTAGTTGTGACTCTGGCTGGGACGGTGCTAGCAGATGTGTAGTCGACGGTATGATTGGATGGACACCAACCCGGACTAAAGGGGTTATGAAATTTTCAAACTCTACCCCCCCCCCCCTAGTGGACCGCCTTTTTTAATTTTGTTGAAAATAAAAAAAAATGATAAAATCTTCAAAAAATAAAATACTTTGAGATGTAGTTAGGTTTTAGTGTCTAGTTGGTATAGAAATTTTGAAATATGAATTTTGACCTTTTTTGCAAAAAAACAAGAAAAATGTAAAACGGCCATAACTTTTGCATACGACGTCGAAAAAAAGTTTAATATATCAAAAAAAACTAGAGAAAAATTGGGACTCGATTTCACCGGGGTTTACCCGGTGAAGTTTTCTCAGATTCTCAAAATTCCAAAAGGAAAAAATTTATTTCAAATCAAAAAAAATAATTTTAAAATTTTTAAAAAATAAATGATTTCATATTTGGATTCCTCACATTTTTCTGATATTAATTATGTCATATTAAATGAATAAATGGCAAAAAAAAATATTATTACTTATTTTATTTTCATTGAAATTCAATATTATTAGTACTTATTTTGTTTATTTTAATAATTGTTTAGAATTCAAAAAATTAAATCATGTGACATCAAGACCTAAGGGTTAACAGGATTGATAGCTTAAGATTGTCAGGAAAACAACAAGTGTAGACTTGGAAACTAGGGGAGATAGAACCTGAAAGTTAAGCGTGCTGGGGCTGGAGTAGTGAGAGGATGGGTGACCGGCCGGGAAGTTAGACGATTTGGAATGAGTGCTGATTAGAGACTAGAGATTAAATTCCGAAGCAGTGAGGGGTGATTAGAGATTAAATTGTGAAAATCAGAAGAAAAAAATTAAAAACAAATCAAAAAATTTGAATTTTTTTTTCCTTTAGTCCCGGTTGGTGTTACCAACCGGGACTAAAGGCTCCAGTCCCGGTTGGTAACACCAACCGGGACTAAAGGTCCTCCAGCCCACGCACAGAGAGCGGCCACGTGGAGGGCCTTTGGTCCCGGTTCGTAAGCCAACCGGGACTAAAGGTCTTGGGCATTAGTCCCGACCCTTTAGTCCCGGTTCCAGAACCGGGACTAAAGGCCCTCTGGAACCAGGACTAAAGGGGGTTTTTCTACTAGTGTTATAATGCTACCGTCGTCCTAAGCAAAATAAGATGCATTAAAGGATTAACATCACATGCAAATCATAAGTGACATGATATACCTGTAGAGCAGCTTTATAGTCACCCAGTTACGTTGCAACGTTTGATACATACAAGGTATTCCTCCGGTGTCAGTGAGTTGCATGATCTCATGGTCATAGGAACAGATACTTGACATGCAGAAAACAATAGCAATAAACTGACACGATCATATGCTACGTTCATAGTTTGGGTCTTGTCCATCACATCATTCTCCTAATGATGTGATCCCGTTATCAAATGGCATCTCATGTCTATGGCTAGGAAACCTTGACCATCTTTGATCAACGAGCTAGTCTATTAGAGGCATACTAGAGACACAGTGTTGTCTATGTATCCACACATGTATTTTAGTTTCCAATTAGTACAATTATAGCATGGATAATAAACGATTATCATGAACAAGGAAATATATTAATAACCATTTTATTATTGCCTCTAGGGCATATTTCCAACAGTCTCCCACTTGCACTAGAGTCAATAATCTAGCTCACATCCCTATGTGATTTACATTGTTATGAATCTAACACCCAATTAGTTCTGGGGTTCGATCATGTTTTGCATGTGAGAGAGGTTTTTGTCAATGGTTTGCAATATTCAGATCTGTGTGTTCTTTGCAAATCTATATGTCATAATGCAGATGCTACCACGCTCCACTTGGAGCTATTCCAAATGGTCGCTCCACTATACGTATACGGATTGCTACTCAGAGTCATCCGGATTGGTGACAAAGCTTGTATCGACGTAACCCTTCCCTTGACAGACTCATGACAAGGCACACACCAGGTGCGGTACACAGCATGGCATACTATACAGAGCCTATGGATAAGGCATAGGGGACGACCTTCGTCCTTTCTCTTTCTTCTGCCGTGGTCGAGCTTTTGAGTCTTACTCAACTTCACACCTCACAAATCAGGCAAGAACTCTTTCTTTGACTGATCCATTTTGAACTCCTTCAAAATCTTGTCAAGGTATGTACTCACTGAAAGTCTTATCAGGCATCTTGATCTATCTCTATAGATCTTGATGCCCAATATTTAAGTAGCCTTTTATCCAGGTCTTCCTTTAAAAAACTCCTTTCAAACAACCCTTTATGCTTTCCAGAAATTCTATATCATTTCCGATCAACAATATGTCATCCACATATACTTATCAGAAATTCTATAGTGCTCCCACTCACTTTATTGTAAATACAAGTTTCTCATAAACTTTGTATAGACCCAAAAACTTTGATCACCTCATCAAAGCATATATTCCAACTCCGAGATGCTTGATCCAGTCCATAGAAGGATCGCTGGAGCTTGCATACATTTTAGCATCCTTAGGACTGACAAAACCTTCCGGTTGTATCACATACAACCTTTGCTCAAGGAAACCGTTAAGGAAACGATGTTTTGACATCCATGTGCCAGATTTCATAATCGAAAAATGCAGCAACTGCTAACATAATTCCAACAGACTTTTAGCATCGCTACGGGTGAGAAAGTCTCATCATAGTCAACTCCTTGAACTTGTGGGAAACTTCTTTGCGACAAGTCGAGCTTTATAAATGGTGACATTTACCATCAGCGTCTGTCTTCTTCTTATAGGTCCATTTGTACTCAACGGCCTGCCGTTCAACAGGCAAGTCTCCCAAAGTCCATACTTGGTTTTCATACATGGGTCCTTTCTTGGATTTCATGGCTCCTAGCCATTTGTTGGAATCCGGGCCCACCATCGCTTCTTCATAGCTCGTAGGTTCACTGTTGTCTAACAACATGACCTCCAAGACAGGATTGCCGTACCACTCAGAGGCGGTACGAGTTCTTGTAGGCCTACGAGGTTTGGTAGTAACTTGATCTGAAGTGTCACGATCATCATCATTAACTTCCTCTTCATTCGGTGTAGGCGCCATAGAAACATCTTTCTGCGTCGTGCTACCATCCAACTGAAGTGACGGTTCAATAACCTCATCAAGTTCTACCTTCCTCCCACTCAAATCTTTCGAGAGAAACTTTTTCTCGAGAAAGGACCCGTTTTAAGCAACAAACACTTTGCCCTTGGATCTGAGATAGAAGGTATACCCAACTGTTTCCTTAGGGCATCTTATGAAGTTGCACTTTTCCGCTTTGGGTTCGAGCTTATCAGTCATAAGCGTCGCATTCCCAAACTCTGAGAAATGACAGCTTAGGTTTTTGCCAAACCAAAATTCATACGGTGTCATCTCAACGGACTTAGATGGTGCCCTATTTAAAGTGAATCTAGTTGTCTCTAATGCATAACCCCCAAAACGATAGTGGCAAATCGATAAGAGACATCATAGTACGCACCATATCCAATAGAGCACGACTACGACGTGCAGACACACCATCACACTATGGTGTTCCAGGTGGCGTGAGTTGTGAAACAACTTCCACATTGTCTTGAGTTCTATAATAAACGCGTAACTCAGATATTTACCTCCATGATCATATCGTAGACATTTTATCTTCTTGTCACGATGATCTCAAACTCCACTCTGAATTTGTTTTAACTTTTCAAATGTTTCAGACTTGTGTTTCATTAAGTAAATATCCCCATATCTACTCAAATCATCAGTGAAGGTAAGACAATAGCGATATCTACCGCACGCTTCAACACTCATTGGATTGCTACATCAACATGTATCATTTCCAATAAGTCACTTGCCCATTCCATCATTTCGAAAAACATGGTCTTAGTCATCATGCCCAAGAGGCATGGTCCGCATGTCTCAACCGATTCGAAATCGAGTGAGTCAAAAGTTCCATCAGCATGGAGTTTCTTCATGCGCTTTACACCAATATGACCTTGGCGGCAAGGCCACAAGTATGTGGTACTATCATTATTAACTTTGCATCTTTTGGCATCAATGAACATGTGTATTACTACGATCGAGATTCAATGAACCATTCACATTGGGTGCATGACCATTGAAGGTATTATTCATGTAAACAGAATAACCATTATTCTCTAACATAAATGAATAACCGTATTGCAATAAACACAATCTAATCACGTTTATGCTCAACACAAACACCAAATAACATTTATTTAGGTTCATCACTAATCCCGAAGGTAGAGAGAGCGTGCGATGGTGATCACATCAACCTTGGAAACACTTCCAACATACATCGTCACCTCGCCCTTAGCTAGTCTCCGTTTATTCCGTAGCTTTTATTTCGAGTTACCAACATTTAGCAACTAAACCGGTATCTAATACCCAGGTGCTACTAGGAGTACTAGCAAGGTACACATGAATAAAACGTATATCAAATATACTTCTGTTGACATTGCCAGCCTTCTTATCTACCAAGTATCTAGGGCAGTTCCTCTTTAGTGACCGTTCTCCTCATATTAGAAGCACTCAATCTCGGGTTTGGGTTCAACCTTGGGTTTCTTTACTGGAGCAGCAACTAGCTTGCCATCCATGAAGTTTCCCTCCTTGCCCTTGCCCTTCTCGAAACTAGTGGTTTTACTAACCATCAACACTTGATGCTCCTTCTTGATTTCTACCTTCGCGGTGTCAAACATCGCGAATAGCTCGAGGATCATTATTTCCTTCCCTGGCATTTCATAGTTCATCACGAAGCTCTAGTAGCTTTGTGGCAGTGACTTGGAGAACTATATCAACCACTATCTTATCTGGAAGATCAACTCCCACTCCATTCAAGCGATTGTAGCACCCAGACAATCTGAGCACATGCTCACCGATTGAGCTATTCTCCTGCATCTTCCTGGCAAAGAATCTTGTTGGAGGTCTCATACCTCTCAACACAGGCACGAGCCTGAGATCCCAATTTCAGCTCTTAGAACATCTCATATGTTCCGTGACGTTTCAAAAAACGTTTTGGAGCCTCAATTCTAAGCCGTAATGCATGACGCACTAAACTATCAAGTAGTCATCAGAACGTGCCTGTCAGATGTTCACAACATCTACAGACGACGCTTGAGGGGGTGGCACACCGAGCGGTGCATTAAGGACATAAGCCTTCTGTGCAACAAATGAAGACAATCCTCAGATCACAGACCCAGTCCGCATTATTGCTACCATCATCTTTCAACTCTATTTTCTCTAGGAACGTATAAAAAAACACAGGGGAGCTACAGCGCGATCTAGTGATCTACAACATAATTTGCAAACACTTTTTGAATATGTTCATGATAATGAGTTCCATTAATCATATTACTTAAGGACTCCAACTCAAATTGACATCCCTCCGGTCATCCGAGTGTTACATGATCCAAATTCACCAACCCAAGTCCGATCATCACGTGCGATGAGGTGGTTTCAATGGTGAACATCTCCATGTTGATCATATCTACTATATGACTCATGTTTGACCTTTCGGTCTCTTGTGTTCCGAGGCCATGTCTGTACATGCTAGGCTCATCAAGTTTAACCCGAGTGTTCCGCATGTGCAACACTGGCTTGCACCCGTTGTATGTGAACGTAGAGTCTATCACACCCGATCATCACGTGGTGTCTCGAAACGACGAACTTTCGCAACGGTGCACACTCGGGGAGAACACCAACCGGGACTAAAGGGGTTCTGAAAGTTTTTTTTTCCTGTTTTTACATTTGTTTTCTGTTTTTAGTTTCTGTTTTAAATTGCTTATATCTTTTAAGATATTTGATGTTTTTGAGTGATTCTTTTTGCATTAGATTCAAAATTTTGTCTAGTTTCTATTTGTTCCATTAGTTTTCAAATTTGAATGGTTTAAATTTGAATTTGTTCAAATTTGCTTCAAACCCTAGATTGTGAATAACTTGAGTTTACAAAAAGTTTTTAATTTAATTCTTTTTGCTCCTAGTCACGTGTTAGATTGTTGTCACAGTAAGATTTATTTGGTTATTTTTAGAATAATTTAAATTAGGATTTTAATTAAAACAATAATGTTTTGCTTATATAGTTGTTTTAGTCATTTAATTGTTGTTTTTTATTATTTTTAGTTAGTTCTTTCTGTAGATTTTAACATGTTGTAGTATGGTGCATATTGAATGCACAAAAAGTGTGGAGTTGAAATAAGTTAAAAAAATGAAATGCATTTGTAACAGACGAGTTTTCGTCCGAAACCTTGATACTTCGAATGAGATGGTCCAATTTGTACACGAAGTGCATCCAGTTTTTGCCGTAACCCTCTCAACTTTTTAGCACAAGCTATGTGGGTGAAATGATGATACCATGCCAAGTATCAACCTTTTCAGAGTTCATTTGTAGTGTTTTTCAATTTCAGGGTCATTTAGCTCAAAAAAATCATTAAATGCATGAAAAATAGCAAATGAATTTAGAAAGGGTTGAAATTTGAGGATGTGGCTTTGAATGGTGCATATTGAATGGAAAAAAAGTGTGGAGTTGAAATAAGTTAAAAAAATGAAATGCCTTTGTAACAGATGAGTTTTCGTCCGAAACCTTGATACTTCGAAGGAGATGGTCCAGTTTGTACACGAAGTGCATCCAGTTTTTGCCGTAACCCTCTCAACTTTTTAGCACAAGCTATGTGGGTGAAATGATGATACCATGCCAAGTTTCAACATTTTCAGAGTTCATTTGTAGTGTTTTTCCATTTCAGGGTCATTGGGCTCAAAAAAATCATTAAATGCATGAAAAATAGCAAATGAAGTTAGAAAGGGTTGACTCTGGCTTGGTTAACCTTAGTTGCGACTCTGGCTGGGACGGTGCTAGTAGATGTGTAGTCGACGGTATGATTGGATGGACACCAACCCGGACTAAAGGGGTTATGAAATTTTCAAACTCTACCCCCCCCTAGTGGACTGCCTTTTTTAATTTTGTTGAAAATAAACAAAAATGATAAAATCTTCAAAAAATAAAATACTTTGAGATGTAGTTAGGTTTTAGTGTCTAGTTGGTATAGAAATTTTGAAATATGAATTTTGACCTTTTTTGCAAAAAAAACAAAAAAAATGTAAAACGGCCATAACTTTTGCATACGACGTCGAAAACAAAGTTTAATATATAAAAAAAAACTAGAGAAAAATTGGGACTCGATTTCACCGGGGTTTACCCGGTGAAGTTTTCTCAGATTCTCAAAATTCCAAAAGGAAAAAATTTATTTCAAATCAAAAAAAATAATTTTAAAATTTTTAAAAAATAAATGATTTCATATTTGGATTCCTCACATTTTTCTGATATTAATTATGTCATATTAAATGAATAAATGGCAAAAAATATATATTATTACTTATTTTATTTTCATTGAAATTCAATATTATTAGTACTTCTTTTGTTTATTTTAATAATTATTTAGAATTCAAAAAATTAAATCATGTGACATCAAGACCTAAGGGTTAACAGGATTGATAGCTTAATATTGTCAGGAAAACAACAAGTGTAGACTTGGAAACTAGGGGAGATAGAACCTGAAAGTTAAGCTTGCTGGGGCTGGAGTAGTGAGAGGATGGGTGACCGGCCGGGAAGTTAGACGATTTTGAATGAGTGCTGATTAGAGACTAGAGATTAAATTCCGAAGCAGTGAGGGGTGATTAGAGATTAAATTGTGAAAATCAGAAGAAAAAAATTAAAAACAAATCAAAAAATTTGAATTTTTTTTTCCTTTAGTCCCGGTTGGTGTTACCAACCGGGACTAAAGGCTCCAGTCCCGGTTGGTAACACCAACCGGGACTAAAGGTCCTCCAGCCCACGCACAGAGAGCGGCCACGTGGAGGGCCTTTGGTCCCGGTTCGTAAGCCAACCGGGACTAAAGGTCTTGGGCATTAGTCCCGACCCTTTAGTCCCGGTTCCAGAACCGGGACTAAAGGCCCTCTGGAACCGGGACTAAAGGGGGTTTTTCTACTAGTGTTATAATGCTACCGTCGTCCTAAGCAAAATAAGATGCATAAAAGGATTAACATCACATGCAAATCATAAGTGACATGATATACCTGTAGAGCATCTTTATAGTCACCCTGTTACGTTGCAACGTTTGATACATACAAGGTATTCCTCCGGTGTCAGTGAGTTGCATGATCTCATGGTCATAGGAACAGATACTTGACATGCAGAAAACAATAGCAATGAACTGACACGATCATATGCTACGTTCATTGTTTGGGTCTTGTCCATCACATCATTCTCCTAATGATGTGATCCCGTTATCAAATGGCATCTCATGTCTATGGCTAGGAAACCTTGACCATCTTTGATCAACGAGCTAGTCTATTAGAGGCATACTAGAGACACAGTGTTGTCTATGTATCCACACATGTATTTTAGTTTCCAATCAGTACAATTATAGCATGGATAATAAACGATTATCATGAACAAGGAAATATATTAATAACCATTTTATTATTGCCTCTAGGGCATATTTCCAACAGTCTCCCACTTGCACTAGAGTCAATAATCTAGCTCACATCCCTATGTGATTTACATTGTTATGAATCTAACACCCAATTAGTTCTGGGGTTCGATCATGTTTTGCATGTGAGAGAGGTTTTAGTCAACGGTCTGCAATATTCATATCCGTGTGTTCTTTGCAAATCTATATGTCATAATGCAGATGCTACCACGCTCCACTTGGAGCTATTCCAAATGGTCGCTCCACTATACGTATCCGGATTGCTACTCAGAGTCATCCAGATTGGTGACAAAGCTTGTATCGACGTAACCCTTCCCTTGACAGACTCATGACAAGGCACACACCAGGTGCGGTACACAGCATGGCATACTATACAGAGCCTATGGATAAGGCATAGGGGACGACCTTCGTCCTTTCTCTTTCTTCTGCCGTGGTCGAGCTTTTGAGTCTTACTCAACTTCACACCTCACAAATCAGGCAAGAACTCTTTCTTTGACTGATCCATTTTGAACTCCTTCAAAATCTTGTCAAGGTATGTACTCACTGAAAGTCTTATCAGGCATCTTGATCTATCTCTATAGATCTTGATGCCCAATATTTAAGTAGCCTTTTATCCAGGTCTTCCTTTAAAAAACTCCTTTCAAACAACCCTTTATGCTTTCCAGAAATTCTATATCATTTCCGATCAACAATATGTCATCCACATATACTTATCAGAAATTCTATAGTGCTCCCACTCACTTTATTGTAAATACAAGTTTCTGATAAACTTTGTATAGACCCAAAAACTTTGATCACCTCATCAAAGCATATATTCCAACTCCGAGATGCTTGATCCAGTCCATAGAAGGATCGCTGGAGCTTGCATACATTTTCGCATCCTTAGGACTGACAAAACCTTCCGGTTGTATCACATACAACCTTTCCTCAAGGAAACCGTTAAGGAAACGATGTTTTGACATCCATCTGCTAGATTTCATAATCGAAAAATGCAGCAACTGCTAACATAATTCCAACAGACTTTTAGCATCGCTACGGGTGAGAAAGTCTCATCATAGTCAACTCCTTGAACTTGTGGGAAACTTCTTTGCGACAAGTCGAGCTTTATAAATGGTGACATTTACCATCAGCGTCTGTCTTCTTCTTATAGGTCCATTTGTACTCAACGGCCTGCCGTTCAACAGGCAAGTCTCCCAAAGTCCATACTTGGTTTTCATACATGGGTCCTTTCTTGGATTTCATGGCTCCTAGCCATTTGTTGGAATCCGGGCCCACCATCGCTTCTTCATAGCTCGTAGGTTCACTGTTGTCTAACAACATGACCTCCAAGACAGGATTGCCGTACCACTCAGAGGCGGTAGGAGTTCTTGTAGGCCTACGAGGTTTGGTAGTAACTTGATCTGAAGTGTCATGATCATCATCATTAACTTCCTCTTCATTCGGTGTAGGCGCCATAGAAACATCTTTCTGCATCGTGCTACCATCCAACTGAAGTGACGGTTCAATAACCTCATCAAGTTCTACCTTCCTCCCACTCAAATCTTTCGAGAGAAACTTTTTCTCGAGAAAGGACCCGTTTTAAGCAACAAACACTTTGCCCTTGGATCTGAGATAGAAGGTATACCCAACTATTTCCTTAGGGCATCTTACGAAGATGCACTTTTCTGCTTTGGGTTTGAGCTTATCAGTCATAAGCGTCGCATTCCCAAACTCTGAGAAATGACAGCTTAGGTTTTTGCCAAACCAAAATTCATACGGTGTCATCTCAACGGACTTAGATGGTGCCCTATTTAAAGTGAATCTAGTTGTCTCTAATGCATAACCCCCAAAACGATAGTGGCAAATCGATAAGAGACATCATAGTACGCACCATATCCAATAGAGCACGACTACGACGTTCAGACACACCATCACACTATGGTGTTCCAGGTGGCGTGAGTTGTGAAACAACTTCCACATTGTCTTGAGTTCTATAATAAACGCGTAACTCAGATATTTACCTCCATGATCATATCGTAGACATTTTATCTTCTTGTCACGATGATCTCAAACTCCACTCTGAATTTGTTTTAACTTTTCAAATATTTCAGACTTGTGTTTCATTAAGTAAATATCCCCATATCTACTCAAATCATCAGTGAAGGTAAGACAATAGCGATATCTACCGCACGCTTCAACACTCATTGGATTGCTACATCAACATGTATCATTTCCAATAAGTCACTTGCCCATTCCATCATATCAAAAAACGTGGTCTTAGTCATCTTGCCCAAGAGGCATGGTCCGCATGTCTGAACCGATTCGAAATCGAGTGAGTCAAAAGTTCCATCAGCATGGAGTTTCTTCATGCGCTTTACACCAATATGACCTTGGCGGCAATGCCACAAGTATGTGGTACTATCATTATTAACTTTGCATCTTTTGGCATCAATGAACATGTGTATTACTACGATCGAGATTCAATGAACCATTAACATTAGGTGCATGACCATTGAAGGTATTATTCATGTAAACAGAATAACCATTATTCTCTAACATAAATGAATAACCGTATTGCAATAAACACAATCTAATCACGTTTATGCTCAACACAAACACCAAATAACATTTATTTAGGTTCATCACTAATCCCGAAGGTAGAGAGAGCGTGCGATGGTGATCACATCAACCTTGGAAACACTTCCAACACACATCGTCACCTCGCCCTTAGCTAGTCTCCGTTTATTCCGTAGCTTTTATTTCGAGTTACCAACATTTAGCAACTAAACCGGTATCTAATACCCAGGTGCTACTAGGAGTACTAGCAAGGTACACATGAATAAAACGTATATCAAATATACTTCTGTTGACATTGCCAGCCTTCTTATCTACCAAGTATCTAGGGCAGTTCCTCTTTAGTGACCGTTCTCCTCATATTAGAAGCACTCAATCTCGGGTTTGGGTTCAACCTTGGGTTTCTTTACTGGAGCAGCAACTAGCTTGCCATCCATGAAGTTTCCCTCCTTGCCCTTGCCCTTCTCGAAACTAGTGGTTTTACTAACCATCAACACTTGATGCTCCTTCTTGATTTCTACCTTCGCGGTGTCAAACATCGCGAATAGCTCGAGGATCATTATTTCCTTCCC
Source organism: Elymus sibiricus (assembly GCA_039707655.1). NCBI lineage: Eukaryota > Viridiplantae > Streptophyta > Magnoliopsida > Poales > Poaceae > Elymus > Elymus sibiricus. The sequence continues at coordinate 37,677,524 of CM077665.1, read as the reverse complement.
TGGCATTTCATAGTTCGTCACGAAGCTCTAGTAGCTTTGTGGCAGTGACTTGGAGAACTATATCAACCACTATCTTATCTGGAAGATCAACTCCCACTCCATTCAAGCGATTGTAGCACCCAGACAATCTGAGCACATGCTCACCGATTGAGCTATTCTCCTTCATCTTGCAGGCAAAGAATCTTGTTGGAGGTCTCATACTTCTCAACACAGGCACGAGCCTGAGATCCCAATTTCAGCTCTTAGAACATCTCATATGTTCCGTGACGTTTCAAAAAACGTTTTGGAGCCTCAATTCTAAACCGTAATGCATGACGCACTAAACTATCAAGTAGTCATCAGAACGTGCCTGTCAGATGTTCACAACATCTACAGACGACGCTTGAGGGGGTGGCACACCGAGCGGTGCATTAAGGACATAAGCCTTCTGTGCAACAAATGAAGACAATCCTCAGATCACAGACCCAGTCCGCATTATTGCTACCATCATCTTTCAACTCTATTTTCTCTAGGAACGTATAAAAAACACAGGGGAGCTACAGCGCGATCTAGTGATCTACAACATAATTTGCAAACACTTTTTGAATATGTTCATGATAATGAGTTCAATTAATCATATTACTTAAGAACTCCAACTCAAATTGACATCCCTCCGGTCATCCGAGTGTTACATGATCCAAATTCACCAACCCAAGTCCGATCAACACGTGCGATGAGGTGGTTTCAATGGTGAACATCTCCATGTTGATCATATCTACTATATGACTCATGTTTGACCTTTCGGTCTCTTGTGTTCCGAGGCCATGTCTGTACATGCTAGGCTCATCAAGTTTAACCCGAGTGTTCCGCATGTGCAACACTGGCTTGCACCCGTTGTATGTGAACGTAGAGTCTATCACACCCGATCATCACGTGGTGTCTCGAAACGACGAACTTTCGCAACGGTGCACACTCGGGGAGAACACCAACCGGGACTAAAGGGGTTCTGAAAGTTTTTTTTTCCTGTTTTTACATTTGTTTCCTGTTTTTAGTTTCTGTTTTAAATTGCTTATATCTTTTAAGATATTTGATGTTTTTGAGTGATTCTTTTTGCATTAGATTCAAAATTTTGTCTAGTTTCTATTTGTGCCATTAGTTTTCAAATTTGAATGGTTTAAATTTGAATTTGTTCAAATTTGCTTCAAACCCTAGATTGTGAATAACTTGAGTTTACAAAAAGTTTTTAATTTAATTCTTTTTGCTCCTAGTCACGTGTTAGATTGTTGTCACAGTAAGATTTATTTGGTTATTTTTAGAATAATTTAAATTAGGATTTTAATTAAAACAATAATGTTTTGCTTATATAGTTGTTTTAGTCATTTAATTGTTGTTTTTTATTATTTTTAGTTAGTTCTTTCTGTAGATTTTAACATGTTGTAGTATGGTGCATATTGAATGCACAAAAAGTGTGGAGTTGAAATAAGTTAAAAAAATGAAATGCATTTGTAACAGACGAGTTTTCGTCCGAAACCTTGATACTTCGAATGAGATGGTCCAATTTGTACACGAAGTGCATCCAGTTTTTGCCGTAACCCTCTCAACTTTTTAGCACAAGCTATGTGGGTGAAATGATGATACCATGCCAAGTATCAACCTTTTCAGAGTTCATTTGTAGTGTTTTTCAATTTCAGGGTCATTTAGCTCAAAAAAATCATTAAATGCATGAAAAATAGCAAATGAATTTAGAAAGGGTTGAAATTTGAGGATGTGGCTTTGAATGGTGCATATTGAATGGACAAAAAGTGTGGAGTTGAAATAAGTTAAAAAAATGAAATGCCTTTGTAACAGATGAGTTTTCGTCCGAAACATTGATACTTCGAAGGAGATGGTCCAGTTTGTACACGAAGTGCATCCAGTTTTTGCCGTAACCCTCTCAACTCTTTAGCACAAGCTATGTGGGTGAAATGATGATACCATGCCAAGTTTCAACCTTTTCAGAGTTCATTTGCAGTGTTTTTCCATTTCAGGGTCATTGGGCTCGAAAAAATCATTAAATGCATGAAAAATAGCAAATGAAGTTAGAAAGGGTTGACTCTGGCTTGGTTAACCTTAGTTGCGACTCTGGCTGGGACGGTGCTAGCAGATGTGTAGTCGACGGTATGATTGGATGGACACCAACCCGGACTAAAGGGGTTATGAAATTTTCAAACTCTACCCCCCCCTAGTGGACTGCCTTTTTTAATTTTGTTGAAAATAAACAAAAATGATAAAATCTTCAAAAAATAAAATACTTTGAGATGTAGTTAGGTTTTAGTGTCTAGTTGGTATAGAAATATTGAAATATGAATTTTGACCTTTTTTGCAAAAATAAAAAAAAATGTAAAACGGCCATAACTTTTGCATACGACGTCGAAAAAAAAGTTTAATATATCAAAAAAAACTAGAGAAAAATTGGGACTCGATTTCACCGGGGTTTACCCGGTGAAGTTTTCTCAGATTCTCAAAATTCCAAAAGGAAAAAATTTATTTCAAATCAAAAAAAATAATTTTAAAATTTTTAAAAAATAAATGATTTCATATTTGGATTCCTCACATTTTTCTGATATTAATTATGTCATATTAAATGAATAAATGGCAAAAAATATATATTATTACTTATTTTATTTTCATTGAAATTCATTATTATTAGTACTTATTTTGTTTATTTTAATAATTATTTAGAATTCAAAAATTAAATCGTGTGACATCAAGACCTAAGGGTTAACAGGATTGATAGCTTAAGATTGTCAGGAAAACAACAAGTGTAGACTTGGAAACTAGGGGAGATAGAACCTGAAAGTTAAGCGTGCTGGGGCTGGAGTAGTGAGAGGATGGGTGACCGGCCGGGAAGTTACACGATTTTGAATGAGTGCTGATTAGAGACTAGAGATTAAATTCCGAAGCAGTGAGGGGTGATTAGAGATTAAATTGTGAAAATCAGAAAAAAAAATTAAAAACAAATCAAAAAATTTGAATTTTTTTTCCTTTAGTCCCGGTTGGTGTTACCAACCGGGACTAAAGGCTCCAGTCCCGGTTGGTAACACCAACCGGGACTAAAGGTCCTCCAGCCCACGCACAGAGAGCGGCCACGTGGAGGGCCTTTGGTCCCGGTTCGTAAGCCAACCGGGACTAAAGGTCTTGGGCATTAGTCCCGACCCTTTAGTCCCGGTTCCAGAACCGGGACTAAAGGCCCTCTGGAACCGGGACTAAAGGGGGTTTTTCTACTTGTGTTATAATGCTACCGTCGTCCTAAGCAAAATAAGATGCATAAAAGGATTAACATCACATGCAAATCATAAGTGACATGATATACCTGTAGAGCATCTTTATAGTCACCCTGTTACGTTGCAACGTTTGATACATACAAGGTATTCCTCCGGTGTCAGTGAGTTGCATGATCTCATGGTCATAGGAACAGATACTTGACATGCAGAAAACAATAGCAATGAACTGACACGATCATATGCTACGTTCATAGTTTGGGTCTTGTCCATCACATCATTCTCCTAATGATGTGATCCCGTTATCAAATGGCATCTCATGTCTGTGGCTAGGAAACCTTGACCATCTTTGATCAACGAGCTAGTCTATTAGAGGCATACTAGAGACACAGTGTTGTCTATGTATCCACACATGTATTTTAGTTTCCAATCAGTACAATTATAGCATGGATAATAAACGATTATCATGAACAAGGAAATATATTAATAACCATTTTATTATTGCCTCTAGGGCATATTTCCAACAGTCTCCCACTTGCACTAGAGTCAATAATCTAGCTCACATCCCTATGTGATTTACATTGTTATGAATCTAACACCCAATTAGTTATGGGGTTCGATCATGTTTTGCATGTGAGAGAGGTTTTAGTCAACGGTCTGCAATATTCAGATCCGTGTGTTCTTTGCAAATCTATATGTCATAATGCAGATGCTACCACGCTCCACTTGGAGCTATTCCAAATGGTCGCTCCACTATACGTATCCGGATTGCTACTCAGAGTCATCCAGATTGGTGACAAAGCTTGTATCGACGTAACCCTTCCCTTGACAGACTCATGACAAGGCACACACCAGGTGCGGTACACAGCATGGCATACTATACAGAGCCTATGGATAAGGCATAGGGGACGACCTTCGTCCTTTCTCTTTCTTCTGCCGTGGTCGAGCTTTTGAGTCTTACTCAACTTCACACCTCACAAATCAGGCAAGAACTCTTTCTTTGACTGATCCATTTTGAACTCCTTCAAAATCTTGTCAAGGTATGTACTCACTGAAAGTCTTATCAGGCATCTTGATCTATCTCTATAGATCTGGATGCCCAATATTTAAGTAGCCTTTTATCCAGGTCTTCCTTTAAAAAACTCCTTTCAAACAACCCTTTATGCTTTCCAGAAATTCTATATCATTTCCGATCAACAATATGTCATCCACATATACTTATCAGAAATTCTATAGTGCTCCCACTCACTTTATTGTAAATACAAGTTTCTCATAAACTTTGTATAGACCCAAAAACTTTGATCACCTCATCAAAGCATATATTCCAACTCCGAGATGCTTGATCCAGTCCATAGAAGGATCGCTGGAGCTTGCATACATTTTAGCATCCTTAGGACTGACAAAACCTTCCGGTTGTATCACATACAACCTTTCCTCAAGGAAACCGTTAAGGAAACGATGTTTTGACATCCATCTGCCAGATTTCATAATCGAAAAATGCAGCAACTGCTAACATAATTCCAACAGACTTTTAGCATCGCTACGGGTGAGAAAGTCTCATCATAGTCAACTCCTTGAACTTGTGGGAAACTTCTTTGCGACAAGTCGAGCTTTATAAATGGTGACATTTACCATCAGCGTCTGTCTTCTTCTTATAGGTCCATTTGTACTCAACGGCCTGCCGTTCAACAGGCAAGTCTCCCAAAGTCCATACTTGGTTTTCATACATGGGTCCTTTTTTGGATTTCATGGCTCCTAGCCATTTGTTGGAATCCGGGCCCACCATCGCTTCTTCATAGCTCGTAGGTTCACTGTTGTCTAACAACATGACCTCCAAGACAGGATTGCCGTACCACTCAGAGGCGGTAGGAGTTCTTGTAGGCCTACGAGGTTTGGTAGTAACTTGATCTGAAGTGTCATGATCATCATCATTAACTTCCTCTTCATTCGGTGTAGGCGCCATAGAAACATCTTTCTGCATCGTGCTACCATCCAACTGAAGTGACGGTTCAATAACCTCATCAAGTTCTACCTTCCTCCCACTCAAATCTTTCGAGAGAAACTTTTTCTCGAGAAAGGACCCGTTTTAAGCAACAAACACTTTGCCCTTGGATCTGAGATAGAAGGTATACCCAACTATTTCCTTAGGGCATCTTACGAAGATGCACTTTTCTGCTTTGGGTTCGAGCTTATCAGTCATAAGCGTCGCATTCCCAAACTCTGAGAAATGACAGCTTAGGTTTTTGCCAAACCAAAATTCATACGGTGTCATCTCAACGGACTTAGATGGTGCCCTATTTAAAGTGAATCTAGTTGTCTCTAATGCATAACCCCCAAAACGATAGTGGCAAATCGATAAGAGACATCATAGTACGCACCATATCCAATAGAGCACGACTACGACGTTCAGACACACCATCACACTATGGTGTTCCAGGTGGCATGAGTTGTGAAACAACTTCCACATTGTCTTGAGTTCTATAATAAACGCGTAACTCAGATATTTACCTCCATGATCATATCGTAGACATTTTATCTTCTTGTCACGATGATCTCAAACTCCACTCTGAATTTGTTTTAACTTTTCAAATGTTTCAGACTTGTGTTTCATTAAGTAAATATCCCCATATCTACTCAAATCATCAGTGAAGGTAAGACAATAGCGATATCTACCGCACGCTTCAACACTCATTGGATTGCTACATCAACATGTATCATTTCCAATAAGTCACTTGCCCATTCCATCATTTCGAAAAACGTGGTCTTAGTCATCTTGCCCAAGAGGCATGGTCCGCATGTCTCAACCGATTCGAAATCGAGTGAGTCAAAAGTTCCATCAGCATGGAGTTTCTTCATGCGCTTTACACCAATATGACCTTGGCGGCAATGCCACAAGTATGTGGTACTATCATTATTAACTTTGCATCTTTTGGCATCAATGAACATGTGTATTACTACGATCGAGATTCAATGAATCATTCACATTGGGTGCATGACCATTGAAGGTATTATTCATGTAAACAGAATAACCATTATTCTCTAACATAAATGAATAACCGTATTGCAATAAACACAATCTAATCACGTTTATGCTCAACACAAACACCAAATAACATTTATTTAGGTTCATCACTAATCCCGAAGGTAGAGAGAGCGTGCGATGGTGATCACATCAACCTTGGAAACACTTCCAACACACATCGTCACCTCGCCCTTAGCTAGTCTCCGTTTATTCCGTAGCTTTTATTTCGAGTTACCAATATTTAGCAACTAAACCGGTATCTAATACCCAGGTGCTACTAGGAGTACTAGCAAGGTACACATGAATAAAACGTATATCAAATATACTTCTGTTGACATTGCCAGCCTTCTTATCTACCAAGTATCTAGGGCAGTTCCTCTTGAGTGACCGTTCTCCTCATATTAGAAGCACTCAATCTCGGGTTTGGGTTCAACCTTGGGTTTCTTTACTGGAGCAGCAACTAGCTTGCCATCCATGAAGTTTCCCTCCTTGCCCTTGCCCTTCTCGAAACTAGTGGTTTTACTAACCATCAACACTTGATGCTCCTTCTTGATTTCTACCTTCGCGGTGTCAAACATCGCGAATAGCTCGAGGATCATTATTTCCTTCCCTGGCATTTCATAGTTCATCACGAAGCTCTAGTAGCTTTGTGGCAGTGACTTGGAGAACTATATCAACCACTATCTTATCTGGAAGATCAACTCCCACTCCATTCAAGCGATTGTAGCACCCAGACAATCTGAGCACATGCTCACCGATTGAGCTATTCTCCTTCATCTTGCAGGCAAAGAATCTTGTTGGAGGTCTCATACCTCTCAACACAGGCACGAGCCTGAGATCCCAATTTCAGCTCTTAGAACATCTCATATGTTCCGTGACGTTTCAAAAAACGTTTTGGAGCCTCAATTCTAAGCCGTAATGCATGACGCACTAAACTATCAAGTAGTCATCAGAACGTGCCTGTCAGATGTTCACAACATCTACAGACGACGTTTGAGGGGGTGGCACACCGAGCGGTGCATTAAGGACATAAGCCTTCTGTGCAGCAAATGAAGACAATCCTGAGATCACGGACCCAGTCCGCATTATTGCTACCATCATCTTTCAACTCTATTTTCTCTAGGAACGTATAAAAAACACAGGGGAGCTACAGCGCGATCTAGTGATCTACAACATAATTTGCAAACACTTTTTGAATATGTTCATGATAATGAGTTCAATTAATCATATTACTTAAGAACTCCAACTCAAATTGACATCCCTCCGGTCATCCGAGTGTTACATGATCCAAATTCACCAACCCAAGTCCGATCATCACGTGCGATGAGGTGGTTTCAATGGTGAACATCTCCATGTTGATCATATCTACTATATGACTCATGTTTGACCTTTCGGTCTCTTGTGTTCCGAGGCCATGTCTGTACATGCTAGGCTCATCAAGTTTAACCCGAATGTTCCGCATGTGCAACACTGGCTTGCACCCGTTGTATGTGAACGTAGAGTCTATCACACCCGATCATCACGTGGTGTCTCGAAACGACGAACTTTCGCAACGGTGCACACTCGGGGAGAACACCAACCGGGACTAAAGGGGTTCTGAAAGTTTTTTTCCTGTTTTTACATTTGTTTTCTGTTTTTAGTTTCTGTTTTAAATTGCTTATATCTTTTAAGATATTTGATGTTTTTGAGTGATTCTTTTTGCATGAGATTCAAAATTTTGTCTAGTTTCTGTTTGTGCCATTAGTTTTCAAATTTGAATGGTTTAAATTTGAATCTGTTCAAATTTGCTTCAAACCCTAGATTGTGAATAACTTCAGTTTACAAAAAGTTTTTAATTTAATTCTTTTTGCTCCTAGTCACGTGTTAGATTGTTGTCACAGTAAGATTTATTTGGTTATTTTTAGAATAATTTAAATTAGGATTTTAATTAAAACAATAATGTTTTGCTTATATAGTTGTTTTAGTCATTTAATTGTTGTTTTTTTATTATTTTTAGTTAGTTCTTTCTGTAGATTTTAACATGTTGTAGTATGGTGCATATTGAATGCACAAAAAGTGTGGAGTTGAAATAAGTTAAAAAAAATGAAATCCATTTGTAACAGACGAGTTTTCGTCCGAAACCTTGATACTTCGAATGAGATGGTCCAATTTGTACACGAAGTGCATCCAGTTTTTTCCGTAACCCTCTCAACTTTTTAGCACAAGCTATGTGGGTGAAATGATGATACCATGCCAAGTATCAACCTTTTCAGAGTTCATTTGTAGTGTTTTTCAATTTCAGGGTCATTTAGCTCAAAAAAATCATTAAATGCATGAAAAATAGCAAATGAATTTAGAAAGGGTTGAAATTTGAGGATGTGGCTTTGAATGGTGCATATTGAATGGACAAAAAGTGTGGAGTTGAAATAAGTTAAAAAAAATGAAATGCCTTTGTAACAGATGAGTTTTCGTCCGAAACCTTGATACTTCGAAGGAGATGGTCCAGTTTGTACACGAAGTGCATCCAGTTTTTGCCGTAACCCTCTCAACTTTTTAGCACAAGCTATGTGGGTGAAATGATGATACCATGCCAAGTTTCAACCTTTTCAGAGTTCATTTGTAGTGTTTTTCCATTTCAGGGTCATTTAGCTCAAAAAAATCATTAAATGCATGAAAAATAGCAAATGAAGTTAGAAATGGTTGACTCTGGCTTGGTTAACCTTAGTTGTGACTCTGGCTGGGACGGTGCTAGCAGATGTGTAGTCGACGGTATGATTGGATGGACACCAACCCGGACTAAAGGGGTTATGAAATTTTCAAACTCTACCCCCCCTAGTGGACCGCCTTTTTTAATTTTGTAGAAAATAAACAAAAATGATAAAATCTTCAAAAAATAAAATACTTTGAGATGTAGTTAGGTTTTAGTGTCTAGTTGGTATAGAAATTTTGAAATATGAATTTTGACCTTTTTTGCAAAAAAAACAAATTTCGTAGAAAATAAACAAAAATGATAAAATCTTCAAAAAATAAAATACTATGAGATGTAGTTAGGTTTTAGTGTCTAGTTGGTATAGAAATTTTGAAATATGAATTTTGACCTTTTTTGCAAAAAAACAAAAAAAATGCAAAACGGCCATAACTTTTGCATACGACGTCGAAAAAAAAGTTTAATATATCAAAAAAAAAACTAGAGAAAAATTGGGACTCAATTTCACCAGGGTTTACCCGGTGAAGTTTTCTCAGATTCTCAAAATTCCAAAAGGAAAAAATTTATTTCAAATCAAAAAAAATAATTTTAAAAATTTTAAAAAATATTTTTAAAAAAATAAATGATTTCATATTTGGATTCCTCACATTTTTTTGATATTAATTATGTCATATTAAATGAATAAATGGCAAAAAAATATATTATTACTTATTTTATTTTCATTGAAATTCAATATTATTAGTACTTATTTTGTTTATTTTAATAATTGTTTAGAATTAAAAAAATTAAATCATGTGACATCAAGACCTAAGGGTTAACAGGATTGATAGCTTAAGATTGTCAGGAAAACAACAAGTGTAGACTTGGAAACTAGGGGAGATAGAACCTGAAAGTTAAGCGTGCTGGGGCTGGAGTAGTGAGAGGATGGGTGACCGGCCGGGAAGTTACACGATTTGGAATGAGTGCTGATTAGAGACTAGAGATTAAATTCCGAAGCAGTGAGGGGTGATTAGAGATTAAATTGTGAAAATCAGAAAAAAAATTAAAAACAAATCAAAAAATTTGAATTTTTTTTCCTTTAGTCCCGGTTGGTGTTACCAACCGGGACTAAAGGCTCCAGTCCCGGTTGGTAACACCAACCGGGACTAAAGGTCCTCCAGCCCACGCACAGAGAGCGGCCACGTGGAGGGCCTTTTGTCCCGGTTCGTAAGCCAACCGGGACTAAAGGTCTTGGGCATTAGTCCCGACCCTTTAGTCCCGGTTCCAGAACCGGGACTAAAGGCCCTCTGGAACCGGGACTAAAGGGGGTTTTTCTACTAGTGTTATAATGCTACCGTCGTCCTAAGCAAAATAAGATGCATAAAAGGATTAACATCACATGCAAATCATAAGTGACATGATATACCTGTAGAGCATCTTTATAGTCACCCAGTTACGTTGCAACGTTTGATACATACAAGGTATTCCTCCGGTGTCAGTGAGTTGCATGATCTCATGGTCATAGGAACAGATACTTGACATGCAGAAAACAATATCAATAAACTGACACGATCATATGCTACGTTCATAGTTTGGGTCTTGTCCATCACATCAATCTCCTAATGATGTGATCCCGTTATCAAATGGCATCTCATGTCTATGGCTAGGAAACCTTGACCATCTTTGATCAAGGAGCTAGTCTATTAGAGGCATACTAGAGACACAGTGTTGTCTATGTATCCACACATGTATTTTAGTTTCCAATCAGTACAATTATAGCATGGATAATAAACGATTATCATGAACAAGGAAATATATTAATAACCATTTTATTATTGCCTCTAGGGCATATTTCCAACAGTCTCCCACTTGCACTAGAGTCAATAATCTAGCTCACATCCCTATGTGATTTACATTGTTATGAATCTAACACCCAATTAGTTCTGGGGTTCGATCATGTTTTGCATGTGAGAGAGGTTTTAGTCAACGGTCTGCAATATTCAGATCTGTGTGTTCTTTGCAAATCTATATGTCATAATGCAGATGCTACCACGCTCCACTTGGAGCTATTCCAAATGGTCGCTCCACTATACGTATCCGGATTGCTACTCAGAGTCATCCGGATTGGTGACAAAGCTTGTATCGACGTAACCCTTCCCTTGATAGACTCATGGCAAGGCACACACCAGGTGCGGTACACAGCATGGCATACTATACAGAGCCTATGGATAAGGCATAGGGGACGACCTTCGTCCTTTCTCTTTCTTCTGCCGTGGTCGAGCTTTTGAGTCTTACTCAACTTCACACCTCACAAATCAGGCAAGAACTCTTTCTTTGACTGATCCATTTTGAACTCCTTCAAAATCTTGTCAAGGTATGTACTCACTGAAAGTCTTATCAGGCATCTTGATCTATCTCTATAGATCTTGATGCCCAATATTTAAGTAGCCTTTTATCCAGGTCTTCCTTTAAAAAACTCCTTTTAAACAACCCTTTATGCTTTCCAGAAATTCTATATCATTTACCGATCAACAATATGTCATCCACATATACTTATCAGAAATTCTATAGTGCTCCCACTCACTTTATTGTAAATACAAGTTTCTCATAAACATTGTATAGACCCAAAAACTTTGATCACCTCATCAAAGTATATATTCCAACTCCGAGATGCTTGATCCAGTCCATAGAAGGATCGCTGGAGCTTGCATACATTTTAGCATCCTTAGGACTGACAAAACCTTCCGGTTGTATCACATACAACCTTTCCTCAAGGAAACCGTTAAGGAAACGATGTTTTGACATCCATCTGCCAGATTTCATAATCGAAAAATGCAGCAACTGCTAACATAATTCCAACAGACTTTTACATCGCTACGGGTGAGAAAGTCTCATCATAGTCTATTCCTTGAACTTGTCGGGAACTTCTTTGCGACAAGTCGAGCTTTATAAATGGTGACATTTACCATCAGCGTCTGTCTTCTTCTTATAGGTCCATTTGTACTCAACAGCCTGCCGTTCAACAGGCAAGTCTCCCAAAGTCCATACTTGGTTTTCATACATGGGTCCTTTCTTGGATTTCATGGCTCCTAGCCATTTGTTGGAATCCGGGCCCACCATCGCTTCTTCATAGCTCGTAGGTTCACTGTTGTCTAACAACATGACCTCCAAGACAGGATTGCCGTACCACTCAGAGGCGGTACGAGTTCTTGTCGGCCTACGAGGTTTGGTAGTAACTTGATCCTGAGTGTCATGATCATCATCATTAACTTCCTCTTCATTCGGTGTAGGCGCCATAGAAACATCTTTCTGCGTCGTGCTACCATCCAACTGAAGTGACGGTTCAATAACCTCATCAAGTTCTACCTTCCTCCCACTCAAATCTTTCGAGAGAAACTTTTTCTCGAGAAAGGACCCGTTTTAAGCAACAAACACTTTGCCCTTGGATCTGAGATAGAAGGTATACCCAACTGTTTCCTTAGGGCATCTTATGAAGATGCACTTTTCCGCTTTGGGTTCGAGCTTATCAGTCATAAGCGTCGCATTCCCAAACTCTGAGAAATGACAGCTTAGGTTTTTGCCAAACCAAAATTCATACGGTGTCATCTCAACGGACTTAGATGGTGCCCTATTTAAATGAATCTAGTTGTCTCTAATGCATAACCCCCAAAACGATAGAGGCAAATCGATAAGAGACATCATAGTACGCACCATATCCAATAGAGCACGACTACGACGTTCGGACACACCATCACACTATGGTGTTCCAGGTGGCGTGAGTTGTGAAACAACTTCCACATTGTCTTGAGTTCTATAATAAACGCGTAACTCAGATATTTACCTCCATGATCATATCGTAGACATTTTATCTTCTTGTCACGATGATCTCAAACTCCACTCTGAATTTGTTTTAACTTTTCAAATGTTTCAGACTTGTGTTTCATTAAGTAAATATCCCCATATCTACTCAAATCATCAGTGAAGGTAAGACAATAGCGATATCTACCGCACGCTTCAACACTCATTGGATTGCTACATCAACATGTATCATTTCCAATAAGTCACTTGCCCATTCCATCATTTCGAAAAACGTGGTCTTAGTCATCTTGCCCAAGAGGCATGGTCCGCATGTCTCAACCGATTCGAAATCGAGTGAGTCAAAAGTTCCATCAGCATGGAGTTTCTTCATGCGCTTTACACCAATATGACCTTGGCGGCAATGCCACAAGTATGTGGTACTATCATTATTAACTTTGCATCTTTTGGCATCAATGAACATGTGTATTACTACGATCGAGATTCAATGAACCATTCACATTGGGTGCATGACCATTGAAGGTATTATTCATGTAAACAGAATAACCATTATTCTCTAACTTAAATGAATAGCCGTATTGCAATAAACACAATCTAATCACGTTTATGCTCAACACAAACACCAAATAACATTTATTTAGGTTCATCACTAATCCCGAAGGTAGAGAGAGCGTGCGATGGTGATCACATCAACCTTGGAAACACTTCCAACACACATCGTCACCTCGCCCTTAGCTAGTCTCCGTTTATTCCGTAGCTTTTATTTCTAGTTACCAACATTTAGCAACTAAACCGGTATCTAATACCCAGGTGCTACTAGGAGTACTAGCAAGGTACACATGAATAAAACGTATATCAAATATACTTCTGTTGACATTGCCAGCCTTCTTATCTAAGAAGTATCTAGGGCAGTTCCTCTTTAGTGACCATTCTCCTCATATTAGAAGCACTCAATCTTGGGTTTGGGTTCAACCTTGGGTTTCTTTACTGGAGCAGCAACTAGCTTGCCATCCATGAAGTTTCCCTCCTTGCCCTTGCTCTTCTCGAAACTAGTGGTTTTACTAACCATCAACACTTGATGCTCCTTCTTGATTTCTACCTTCGCGGTGTCAAACATCGCGAATAGCTCGAGGATCATTATTTCCTTCCCTGGCATTTCATAGTTCATCACGAAGCTCTAGCAGCTTTGTGGCAGTGACTTGGAGAACTATATCAACCACTATCTTATCTGGAAGATCAACTCCCACTCCATTCAAGCGATTGTAGCACCCAGACAATCTGAGCACATGCTCACCGATTGAGCTATTCTCCTTCATCTTGCAGGCAAAGAATCTTGTTGGAGGTCTCATACCTCTCAACACAGGCACAAGCCTGAGATCCCAATTTCAGCTCTTAGAACATCTCATATGTTCCATGACGTTTCAAAAAACGTTTTGGAGCCTCAATTCTAAGCCGTAATGCATGACGCACTAAACTATCAAGTAGTCATCAGAACGTGCCTGTCAGATGTTCACAACATCTACAGACGACGCTTGAGGGGGTGGCACACCGAGCGGTGCATTAAGGACATAAGCCTTCTATGCAGCAAATGAAGACAATCCTCAGATCACGCACCCAGTCCGCATTATTGCTACCATCATCTTTCAACTCTATTTTCTCTAGGAACGTATAAAAAACACAGGGGAGCTACAGCGTGATCTAGTGATCTACAACATAATTTGCAAATACTTATTGAATATGTTCATGATAATGAGTTCAATTAATCATATTACTTAAGAACTCCAACTCAAATTGACATCCCTCCGGTCATCCGAGTGTTACATGATCCAAATTCACCAACCCAAGAACGATCATCACGTGCGATGAGGTGGTTTCAATGGTGAACATCTCCATGTTGATCATATCTACTATATGACTCATGTTTGACCTTTCGGTCTCTTGTGTTCCGAGGCCATGTCTGTACATGCTAGGCTCGTCAAGTTTAACCCGAGTGTTCCGCATGTGCAACACTGGCTTGCACCCGTTGTATGCGAACGTAGAGTCTATCACACCCGATCATCACGTGGTGTCTCGAAACGACGAACTTTCGCAACGGTGCACACCCGGGGAGAACACCAACCGGGACTAAAGGGGTTCTGAAAGTTTTTTTTCCTGTTTTTACATTTGTTTTCTGTTTTTAGTTTCTGTTTTAAATTGCTTATATCTTTTAAGATATTTGATGTTTTTGAGTGATTCTTTTTTGCATTAGATTCAAAATTTTGTGTAGTTTCTGTCTGTGCCATTATTTTTCAAATTTGAATGGTTTAAATTTGAATTTGTTCAAATTTTCTTCAAACCCTAGATTGTGAATAACTTGAGTTTACAAAAAGTTTTTAATTTAATTCTTTTTGCTCCTAGTCACGTGTTAGATTGTTGTCACAGTAAGATTTATTTGGTTATTTTTAGAATAATTTAAATTAGGATTTTAATTAAAACAATAATGTTTTGCTTATATAGTTGTTTTAGTCATTTAATTGTTGTTTTTTATTATTTTTAGTTAGTTCTTTCTGTAGATTTTAACATGTTGTAGTATGGTGCATATTGAATGCACAAAAAGTGTGGAGTTGAAATAAGTTAAAAAAATGAAATGCATTTGTAACAGAATAGTTTTCGTCCGAAACGTTGATACTTCGAATGAGATGGTCCAATTTGTACACGAAGTGCATCCAGTTTTTGCCGTAACCCTCTCAACTTTTTAGCACAAGCTATGTGGGTGAAATGATGATACCATGCCAAGTTTCAACCTTTTCAGAGTTCATTTGTAGTGTTTTTCAATTTCAGGGTCATTTAGCTCAAAAAAATCATTAAATGCATGAAAAATAGCAAATGAAGTTAGAAAGGGTTGAAATTTGAGGATGTGGCTTTGAATGGTGCATATTGAATGGAGAAAAAGTGTGGAGTTGAAATAAGTTAAAAAAATAAAATGCCTTTGTAACAGATGAGTTTTCGTCCGAAACCTTGATACTTCGAAGGAGATGGTCCAGTTTGTACACGAAGTGCATCCAGTTTTTGCCGTAACCCTCTCAACTTTTTAGCACAAGCTATGTGGGTGAAATGATGATACCATGCCAAGTTTCAACCTTTTCAGAGTTCATTTGTAGTGCTTTTCCATTTCAGGGTCATTTAGCTCAAAAAAATCATTAAATGCATGAAAAATAGCAAATGAAGTTAGAAAGGGTTGACTCTGGCTTGGTTAACCTTAGTTGTGACTCTGGCTGGGACGGTGCTAGCAGATGTGTAGTCGACAGTATGATTGGATGGACACCAACCCGGACTAAAGGGGTTCTGAAATTTTGAAACTCTACCCCCCCTGTGGACCGCCTTTTTAAATTTTGTAGAAAATAAACAAAAATGATAAAATCTTCAAAAAATAAAATCCTTTCAGATGTAGTTAGGTTTTAGTGTCTAGTTGGTATAGAAATTTTGAAATATGAATTTTGACCTTTTTTGCAAAAAAACAAAAAAAATGTAAAATGGCCATAACTTTTGCATACGACGTCGAAAAAAAAAGTTTAATATATAAAAAAAAACTAGAGAAAAATTGGGACTCGATTTCACCGGGATTTACCTGGTGAAGTTTTCTCAGATTCTCAAAATTCCAAAAGGAAAAAAAGTTATTTCAAATCAAAAAAAATTTAAAATTTTTAAAAAATAATTTTAAAAAAATAAATGATTTCATATTTGGATTCCTCACATTTTTCTGATATTAATTATGTCATACTAAATGAATAAATGGCAAAAAAAATTAATAAAATAATATTATTACTTATTTTATTTTCATTGAAATTCAATATTATTAGTACTTTTTTTTAATAATTGTTTAGAATTCAAAAAATTAAATCATGTGACATCAAGACCTAAAGGTTAACATGATTGATAGCTTAAGATTGTCAGGAAACCAACAAGTGCAGACTTGGAAACTAGGGGAGATAGAACCTGAAAGTTAAGCGTGCTGGGGCTGGAGTAGTGAGAGGATGGTTGACCGGCCGGGAAGTTAGACGATTTGGAATGAGTGCTGATTAGAGACTAGAGATTAAATTCCGAAGCAGTGAGGGGTGATTAGAGATTAAATTGTGAAAATCAGAAAAAAATTAAAAACAAATCAAAAAAATTGAATTTTTTTTTTGATTTTTTTTCCTTTAGTCCCGGTTGGTGTTACCAACCGGGACTAAAGGCTCCAGTCCCGGTTGGTAAGGCTCGAGTCCCGGTTGGTAACACCAACCGGGACTAAAGGTCCTCCTGCCCACGCACAGAGAGCGGACACGTGGAGGGCCTTTGGTCCCGGTTCGTAAGCCAACCGGGACTAAAGGTCTTGGGCATTAGTCCCGACCCTTTAGTCCCGGTTCTAGAACCGGGACTAAAGGTCCTCTGGAACCGGGACTAAAGGGGGTTTTTCTACTAGTGTTATAATGCTACCGTCTTCCTAAGCAAAATAAGATGCATAAAAGGATTAACATCACATGCAAATCATAAGTTACATGATATGGCCATGAACTTGTGCTTTTGATCTCCATCTCCAAAGCACCGGCATGATCTCCATCGTCACCGGCATGACACCATGATCTTCATCATCTTGATCTCCATCAACGTGTCGCCATGAGGTTGTCACGCCAACTGTTGCTTCTATGACTATTGCTAACTCATAGCGATAAAGTAAAGCAAAACGGCAAAAATAAATTAAAGACAACCCTATGGCTCCTGCCGGTTGCCGTACTCACCGACATGCAAGTCGTGATATTCTATACAAAACATGATCATCTCATACATCACATATATCTCATCATGTAATTGGCCATATCACATCACAACATACCCTGCAAAAACAAGTTAGACGTCCTCTAATTGTTGTTCCATGTTTTACGTGGCTGTTACGGGTATCTAGCAAGAACGATTCTTACCTACGCAAAACCACAACGGTGATACACAAATTGCTATTCAACCTTCTCAAGGACCACCTTTGTCGAATCCGATCCAACTAAAGTGAGAGAGACAAACACCCGCCAGCCATCTTTATGTAACAAAGTCACATGTCAGTTGATGGAACCGGTCTCTTGTAAGCGTACGAGTAAGGTTGGTCTGGGCCGCTTCATCCCACAATACCGCTGAATCAAGAAAAGACCAAGGGAGGAAGCAATCTGAGCATCAACGCCCAAAAAATCCTTTGTGTTCTAATCGTGATCTCATCTACGCATAAACCTGGCTCTGATACCACTGTTGGGAACGTTGCATGGGAAACAAAAAATTTCCTATGCACACACAAGATCTATCCATGGTGATGAGCATCTACGAGAGGGAGAGTGGATCTACATACCCTTGTAGATCGCTAAGAGGTAAGCGTTAAGAAACGGGGTTGGTGTAGTCGAACGTCTTCGCGATACAAATCGTAGCCGTCCCGCGATCCGTCCCGATGTAGCACCGAACGGATGGCACCTCCGCGTTCAGCACACGTACAGCTTGATGACGATCTCTGCCTTCTTGATCCAGCAAGAGGGGCGAAGAGGTAGACGAGTTCTCCGGCAGCGCGACGGCGTGGCGGCGATGGTGGTGGAATTATTCCGGCAGGGCTTCGCCTAAGCACTGCCAAAAACTAGAGGCGACGAACTATTGTGGAGAGAGGGCTGCACCGTGGCTTGGGTGTCTTGGCCCTCTCTCCTCTCTAGTATATATAGGAGGGAGGGGAGGGGCTGGCGCCCCTAGGGTTTCCTCTAGGAGTCGGCCGAACCAGGAGGAGGTGGACTCCTAGTCCACCTCCAATCCTAGTCCAAGTAGGATTCCATTCCTACTTGGAGTTTCCCTTCCCCACTTGGGGTTTTTTCCTTTCCCCTCACCCTAGCCACATGGGCCCTTAGGGGCTGGCTTTCCCAGCCCACTAAGGGCTGGTGCGCCATCGCTAAGGCCCACGTGGCCTCCCGGCGTGAGTGGCCCCTCCCGATGATCCTCTGAAACCCTCCCGGCACCCCCGGTACATTACCGGAATTACCCGAAACTTTTCCGGTGACTAAAACGGGACTTCCTATATATCAATCTTTACCTCCGGACCATTTCGGAGCTCCTCGTGACGTCTGGGATCTCATCCGGGACTCCGAACAACCTTCGGTCACCAACATACATAACTGAACTATACCGAAACGTCACCGAACCTTAAGTGTGCAGACCCCGCGGGTTCGAGAACTATGCAGACATGACCGAGACACCTCTACGGTCAATAACCAATAGCGGGACCTGGATGTCCATATTGGCTCCTACATATTCTACGAAGATCTTTACCGGTTGAACCTCTATGTCAAGGATTCAGTTAATCCCGTATGATGTTCCCTTTGTTCTTCGGTATGTTACTCTCCCGAGATTCGATCGTCGGTATCTATATACCTAGTTCAATCTCGTTATCGGCAAGTCTCTTTACTCATTCCATAATACAAGATCCCGTGGCTAACTCTTTAGTCACTTTGCTTGCAAGGCTTATTGTGATGTTGTATTACCGACTGGGCCCTGAGATACCTCTCCGTCACACGGAGTAACAAATCCCAGTCTTGATCCATGCCAACTCAACAGACACCCTCGGAGATACCTGTAGATCATCTTTATAGTCACCCAGTTACATTGCAATGTTTGATACACACAAGGTATTCCTCCGGTGTCAGTGAGTTGCATGATCTCATGGTCATAGGAACATATACTTGACATGCAGAAAACAATAGCAATAAACTGACACAATCATATGCTATGTTCATAGTTTGGGTCTTGTCCATCACATCATTCTCCTAATGATGTGATCCCATTATCAAATGACATCGCATGTCTATGGCTAGGAAACCTTGACCATCTTTGATCAACGAGCTAGTCTATTAGAGGCATACTAGGGACACAGTGTTGTCTATGTACCCACACATGTATTTGAGTTTCCAATCAATACAATTATAGCATGGATAATAAACAATTGTCATGAACAAGGAAATATAATAATAACCATTTTATTATTGCCTCTTGGGCATATTTCCAACAAAGGAGCCCGACAAAGTAGGTGTTGCTGCTCGCGGAGGATGCCACGATCGTCGGTGGCCATCTGCTTCAATTTCACTGCTGTGGCGACGGACGAGGGCTTCGAGAGTCACCACAGGAAGCAGAAGTCGACAAGCAACCGTCAGCACATGCACTGTTGCAGGGGGAGGAGGCCTAGCTTGACGGCATCTCGGCTAGCCGCTGCATCCCACCGCCCGATCCCTTTGCCGCTCCAGCCACCGTCGCATCAAGACCACATGCAGCTGTCGGTGCCTGGTCCGCAACGGGATCCGAGCTGCCACACTCATGCGTCAGATACGCGTCCCCCTCCTCAGTTTCATGCTTGCCACCCCACCATCGATCCAGGAGCCACCGCTACTCACGTCGTTGACCGCCCGCAACATCATATCGCTGCCTCGACCGTCCTGCATAGGTATGTCGGCCCACAAAATTGACATGTTTCTAGGCTAAAAACAACTAATATGTACCATGTCGAATTCACTTCAACGAGCATGGCAAATTCACTTTCTGCACCATGGCAAGTTAATTTTTTAATAGACCATGGAAAAATCATTTTTTATGTAACATCGCAATTTCTACCTCTTATTTTGCCGTGGAAAACTAAAAGGCATCATATGATGACAACTTTTTTCCCAACTCATGTAAGAAAATTTTAACCGTACGCATGGTTTCTTTCAAAAACTAGAAACATGGTATATTTTACCGTTTCTGCCGATGGTAACTTAAGTGGGAAATTTTGGTTGTGTTTAGTATGAATGACATCGCAAAATTTACCAAGCATCTTCCATTGCGGTTTTATTTTCAATTAGATGGCAAATGCAATTTTCAAACTTCATTTGTGTTTGGAGTAGAGATGGTGCTGGTTGTTTCTAGGGGCTTAAGAATGCAATTTTTTCAATGTCTTTTTCAAATATGATAATGCACACTGCAGTTTTAATTTTTTTTGGGAATTGTCATGTTCTAAATCATGCAGTCCACAATTATTGCAATGTTTCATGAAATTTCTATGTTTTTAGATTTCTTATCATGTATCCCGTCGAAAATTGTTGCCGTGTATGGCAAAAATACTAGCAAACCGGACCATGCCAATTTAAGTTCATCTAGCATGTCAAACATAGTTTATGTGTCATGGCATTTCTTACTATATGAAGATATTCATGGCAAGTTTCTTATATAAAACACCAAAAATTATAATTCAAACACCACGGCAAATTTTAATACGTATCTGCCATGGCAATTATGTTCATACTTTTTGCTATTGTTTTATATACACCGACAATTTCTCATAAAGACATGAAAATTTGCCACTACAATTTTGTTCATAATTTGTTAATTTTTACACACATGGCAAATTTCTCATACAAACATGGACATTTTAATTAAAATACCACGTCAATTTTTGTTATGAATCTTCCATGGCAATTATATTTTTATAATTTATTATTTTTTACACACATAGCAAATTTCTCATACAAAACTGGAAATTTAATTAAAATACCATGGCAATTTTTATTATGAATCTGCCATGGCAACTCTTTGTTCATAATTTTTTTTACATGCCTGGCGAATTTCCCATAGAAACATGTAAATTTTATTAAAATACCATGGCAATTTTTATTATGAGAATCTTCCATGGAAATTCTCTGTTCATAATCTAACATCACAATTTTGTGAGCAAGTTAATTTTTCCCCACATGAACCATGGCAAAATCTGGTTTCTCGACAACGACAAATTTAGTTAACGGATTGTGGCAATTTTATACCTTTTTTTACCATGGCAATTTTGGGTAGTGGATCATGGCAATATTTTGCCTGTTTTCATACGCAAAACCATGTAGCTTTTGCCATGGTTATTTTGTGTTTTAGTTTAAAAAATGCCATAGTATTTGGACTAAATTTGACATGGGCATAATTTTTTTTAGCCTTATCATTTTTTTAGTTTTTTCCATAAAATTAAAATATCCTATAAATTTGAAAAGCATAATGCAATGTGAGATCTCATCTGCTTACCATGGCATTTTCTAAAAGTTGGTGCCATGGCAAACTAGCGTCGCATACTTTTTTGTCAACACATCAATGGATATGCCATGTGAGTGTTTCAACATTGTTTTTTCTAAGTAATCATGGATCTTTGAAAATTTATTATTCCCAATACTTGCCATGCTATCGGATGTCAATCACCAAGCAATTTTTTTCGTACCATTTTGCCATGTTGTAGTATGTTTTACTAACCACATGGCAAAACTTCATGTTTTGTCTCTACATTTTTACATGGGAAATTTTATCATGCATAATCTTTTAATTGTACTAGACGTTTCCAAATTGTATAAGATGGGAATTAATTTTGTACACTCCATGGCAACCACTTACTGTATATGTCATTTGTTAATTTTCTGTTTTTGTACAAATAGTAGTTTTGCTATTTTTTAATTTTTTGTGCAAAGGGAATTGTTTTGGGGCGTCTTGGGAAGGGGGAGAAGATGGTGAGATTGATGTGGATGTCGGTGAAGAGCTTGTCGGACACTGTCAGAGTGCTGCCCACGAGGAGTTGGGGCATCTCATGATATCTCTTCTAATGGACCATGGCTACTATTGTTTTTGTAAGGTCAACTCTAATTATTTTTTGTGACATGGTAATATTTTTTTACAAAAAAGGTCAAAGGAACAATTATCATGAATGCTACGCTGGGATCAACAGCTCCTAGTGTTTTCAACTTTCTTTTTTGTAACACATTTTTTGTTGAACAAACCATGGTAAAAAAATCAGTGGCTAATTAATTTTCGAACATCCCATGGGCTAGTATGTTTTTATAAGACTATTTTTCATAATTTTATTTTTCTAATTATTTCTTAACAATGTCAGATTAGTTTCAAACATAATTGTTAAGTCTTTCTTTGTTTTTGTTGTTAGGTATGACAGATTTAGATGTTTATTTGCTTTTCAGACTTTTTTTAGACATGGAAATTTGTTATTTTTTCAAGTACATTTTTTGTTAGCAATGGTTTTGTGTTTTTTTAATTCTCTAATGTTTGTTTGGTTTTCAGACTTTTTTGCGCAAGACGTGACTTTTTGGGGAGGTGGCCCGTGGTTCAAGCTGGAGAGTTGTCCCCAGTGAATGAAAAGGTTCGATTGAAGGAACCCACAAGATTGAACGATTCTTTCGCTATTAGATGGTTATTGGGGTCCTATATTTTTTGGGAGAGTGTGAGGCTGTGAATTAAAATAGAGTTAGTATGTATCTATTATTAAAAAAATACGTGACAGATTAATTATCCAGAAAAAGAGTAACATATTAGAAAATTGAATATTAATTTGAATTATTATATATTAAAAATACTTGACGGCTTATAACCAAGAAAAAGAGAAATATGCTAAAAAATTGCATATTAATAAAAAAATGCATGGGTTACTTGATGGGTTATCATCTATGTTTTTTTAGTATGACCATGAGATGCATTATGTGTGATCTCTGGCGAATTTATAGGCTACAATGACCGTGTGCGCTTGGTGGTGGGATGTCATGAACCATTAGATAGGGCGGGCATCACAACATGATCGTTTTTATTCTGAATAAAAGGAGACAAAGGAAAAAAGCAGCACAACATTGCGTTGCGCAAAAAACTTCAAACCTCAAACTAATAATGTGGGGCCGCTGGATCATAGGACATGTAATAGCTTCGCCGGCCATGATGACACTACAGTCTCACCATGGACCATCTGGATGTGGACTCGGGATGGTTGTAGCAACCTCAAACCAGCAATGTGGGCCGCTGGATCATAGGACATGCAATATCTATAGTTTGTTAGAAAGTAATAGTCAAGACAATAAACTGTAGACCAGAGTCATAGAACTTCAAAATTAATAAACTCATCACATATGATTCGTGGAACATCGCCCTTCATGGAAGAATAGTCCGTCTTACAGAAACACACAAGGTGTCGAACATGAGGTTTAATTTCTGGTGGGCTAGGGATACAACAACCCTCCTAGTTATACAACCACATTCCAAGTTTTGTCAAAAAGAAAATCACCTTCCAAGCACAGATCAGCCCGCTGACACAACATGCTCTCGAATTTATCTTTATCTAAGGCTGCTCGTAATGTTAGTATCATATCTAGTATGATGCATGCCAACTAGACAATTTTGATGATGTGGCATAGAATTAAATGACGAAAGAGATGGTTAAATATCATATCATGATACCGTACCATAATAAATATGGTACTACTATGTGTCTTGCATAACTATATAAATAAGATAATCTAAGATACTAATCTACGATACTATGCATTACGAATGTAATATTATATACTAGTATCACATGCATGATCTAACTTCTGATACTACCCACGACGAGAACATGACGTGTCACAGTGTTCGGGCCGTACCCCCATCGGGTAGATTCAATATTAGAGGGTAGGGTTTAGTAATTGAACAAACTAACGGTGACGCAACCCGTGGCTGCGCCGTTCTCAAGATAAAAATAAATCACCGTGTCTGCGATGACAAGAATTGAAGAGTAGAGCTATCGAAGAGATCGAAGTGAAGCGGAAATCATGGCGATTAGTAATGATGTGTAGTATCATCTGCTGTCCTTTTAGGGAGCCAAATTAAATGTCTTAAAACTATACCTTATAAAGGCACGCACATGTAGTTCTAAATCATATCAAATGCTTGGCCATCGAACATTCATGTTCGGTGATTAATTGCAACCCAGGCACGTGCCGGCCAGGATTTGGATGACGGTGCAGGTAGACGGCCAACTGATCGAGCTACCTGCCGAGCACGAGTGCCGTGTACATGTGCAAGTGCATGTTGATGCTGACTGCGTGTGCCCAGAAGTTAGGACTTACGAGCGGTACCGTTCCGTCGACTCACGAACGACCAGCTAACTAAACCACTAGCTAGCTACTTTCACGTGCTCACCTCATCATGGCGTCAAACACGTACTATAGCCGAGCGACTTTTCCAACCAAGATCGGTTATAACAAGCAACTGCCATACTGTGCCGTTGTAATATCATCGGCCGTCCTTTCCTAACCGATTGATCGGTACTGAGCATTCAAAAGATATTGCTGCGACTAGTTTAATGTGCAGTATCATCTGTCCTCCTTCCGTGGGATCCAACATTAATCAACATCTTACTGGATCATTAGATTACGCACATTGGCAATGTCAAGACCTCATGTCATCATCTGAGTACTCGGTCAGTGATTCACTTAACTAATGCTGTCACTTGACGACCATATTCAAGCTATTACACTGTGTTTTACAGATACCGTTGTACATATATCAATTAGCATGGTGACCCACCCATTTGTGCAACTAGATTTTTGACAAGTTTATTTTAGTATTAGATTTTCATGTTTATTATATTATCTCCTATTTGAGTACTATTAGGTACAGTTTTACACTTGTTCGAAAATCTTGTAGTACCAAAAATACATCACGTGTAAACCTATTTGGTTATTGTTTTTTTAGTTATTGGCCATTTGCACTAGTAGAAAAAGGGCCTTATGTGAGACACATTAGTCCCGGTTTGTAACTGAACCGGCACTAACGTGACCATTAGTGCCGGTTCCAACAGCTAGGCGGGCGGCGCTCATTAGTACCGGTTCGTGGCGAACCTATAGTACCGGTTCGTGCCACGAACCGGTACTAAATAGGTGGTGGCAGGCTGTTGTCAGGCTGGGGCCTAACAGGACCTTTAGTCCCGGTTCGTATAACCAACCGGTACAAAAGATCATCCTATATAAACCCTTCGTCCAGCCCAAGCCGAAGCGCTCTGTTTTTCCCCCTCTCTGTTTTCTTCCCCTCTTGCTCGAGCTCACCTCCATTTTTGCCAAAATTTGTCCAAGATTTGAAGGCACCCCATCCATCCAAGTGATCACAAAGGTTAGCAACTTTGTCCTTTCATCTCTCATTGCTAGATTAGCTCTTGCAATGCTCTATAAGTATAGTGATTTGTGGGTTTTATTTTGGGAGGAATTATATGTGGTAGTATTTGATTTATATGCAATTTGAGGTCAATATAACTCTTAGTTTGCATATGTAGGTGTGGTTTACTTAGTGCCTTCCCGTCTCCGTCGTAAGCACCGTCGATCGCCCGCACCGTCCCGTCGCCGGCACCACCTTGTGGTGAGCCTCTTGTTCTTATCTTTTTTATATAAAAAAAATCATGTTTGTGTGATTTAGATATATAGTTACTTGTATAATTATCTTACCCGTACGTTGTTTGTTATACATAGTGCCATGGCTTTGATATCCGTCCCCGTCGGCCCTCGTCCGGGTTATGATTCGGATGTGGTATATTCTCTTTTATAATTATTTGTTGCATTTCGTGTTTATGACAAATTATGCCCATCAAGTTGACATAGATATTTTTATCTAGGAGGTATGTGAACCGGAAATTCCAACCGACCCTATTGTCGAGAGGTTAAATTTAGTTGAAAAAGAAAACGAGTATTTGAAAGAAAAATTGAAAAGAATTGAGGGGGAGAAGATGGAATTGGAGTTGCATGTTGCCGAAGTCGTCGATGATCACAAGATCAAGATGGAGAAAATGCGCTTGAAGATTAGAAAGATTAGAAAATATGCCATCGATAGTGAGGCTTGGTATCATTATGCTGTTGGATCAATTGTTACCTTAGTTGCGATCTTGATCGCATTTGTTGTTGCATTTAAATGCTTTAGCTAGAGAGTTATTTGTATGTTGTTTTATGATAATAAGTGTTGTATGAACTTTATGTATGAACTTGTATTAATTTGGTCTTTTCGGTGCTGTGTAATGAAGATGAGCCGGCAATGGATGTACGATGACCGATGCTCTGCCCAGTTCATTAATGGCGTGCAGACTTTTCTGCTTGCGGCTGAGGCGAACAAGCGGGCGGATGGTTTTATGCCTTGTCCATGTGCTGGATGTAAGAATGATCGGAATTACTCTAAGTCAAGAACAATTCACGTCCACCTGTTTGAGTCCGGTTTCATGCTCCACTATAATGTTTGGACCAAGCACGGAGAAAGAGGGGTTATGATGGAAGACAATGAAGAAGAAGAGGACGACGACAGCTATCCTGGCCATGGGTTCCATGAATACGATGGTACAACAATGGGGGAAGAAGCTGAGCCGGCAATGCAGGAAGAAGCTGAAGAACAGGCATCAGATGAGCCCGCTGATGATCTTGGTCGGGCCATTGCGGATGCAAAGAGAAAGTGTGCAAGTGAAAAGGAGAAGCTGAAGTTGCAGAGCATGTTAGAGGATCACAAGAAACCGTTGTACCCAAATTGCGAAGATGACAAGAAAAAGCTGGGTACCACACTGGAATTGCTGCAATGGAAGGCAGAGAATGGTGTACCTGACAAGGCATTTGAAAAGCTGCTGAAAATAATGAAGAAGAAGCTTCCAAAAGATAACGAATTGCCTGACAGTACGTACGAAGCAAAGAAGGCTGTCTGCCCTCTAGGATTAGAGGTGCAGAAGATACATGCATGCCCTAATGACTGCATCCTCTACCGCGGTGAGTACGAGGATTTGAATGCATGCCCAGTATGTTGTGCATTGCGCTATAAGATCTGCCACGATGACCCTGGTGATGTTGAGGGCGAGCGCCCCAGGAAGAAGATTCCTGCCAAGGTGATGTGGTATGCTCCTATAATACCACGGTTGAAACGTTTGTTCCAAAACAAAGAGCATGCCAAGTTGATGCGATGGCACAAAGAAGACCGTAAGAAAGACGGGAAGTTGAGAGTACCCGCTGACGGATCGCAGTGGAGAAAAATCGAGAGAAGGTGGAAGAACTTTGCAGCTGACGCAAGGAACGTATGGTTTGGTTTAAGTGCAGATGGCATTAATCCTTTTGGGGAGCAGAACAGCAATCATAGCACATGGCCTGTGACTCTATGTATCTATAACCTTCCTCCTTGGTTGTGCATGAAGCGAAAGTTCATTATGATGCCAGTGCTCATCCAAGGCCCCAAGCAACCCGGCAACGACATTGATGTGTACCTAAGGCCAATAGTTGAAGAACTTTTAGAGCTGTGGAGCATAGAAGGTGTACGTGTGTGGGATGAGCACAAACAGCAGGAATTTGACCTGTGAGCATTGCTGTTTGTAACCATCAATGATTGGCCTGCTCTCAGTAACCTTTCAGGACAGACAAACAAGGGATACCACGCATGCACGCACTGTTTAGATGATACCGACAGTATATATTTGGATAAATGTAAGAAGAATGTGTACCTGGGGCATCGTCGATTTCTTCAGAGCAGGCATCCCGTAAGAAAGAAAGGCAAGCATTTCAAAGGTGATCCAGATCACCGGCAGAAGCCTCCCCACCGTACTGGTGATGATATACTTGATATGGTCAAGGATTTAAAAGTAATCTTTGGAAAGGGTCCTGGCGGACAATCTGTTCCGAATGACGCTGACGGACGCGCACCAATGTGGAAGAAGAAATCTATATTTTGGGACCTACCCTATTGGAAAGACCTAGAGGTCCGCTCTGCAATCGACGTGATGCACGTGACTAAGAATCTTTGCGTGAACCTGCTAGGCTTCTTGGGCGTGTATGGCAAGACAAAAGATACACCGGAGGCACGGGAGGACCAGCAACGTATGCACGGAAAAGACGGCATGGATCCAAAGCAGTTCCAGGGTCATGCCAGCTACGCTCTTACCAAAGAAGAGAAGGAAATCTTCTTCGAATGCCTGCTCGGTATGAAGGTCCCGTCTGGCTTCTCGTCGAATATAAAGGGAATAATAAATATGGCAGAGAAAAAGTTTCAGAACCTAAAGTCTCATGACTGCCACGTGATTATGACACAACTGCTTCCGGTTGCATTGAGGGGCCTTCTACCGGAAAACGTTCGATTAGCCATTGTGAAGCTATGTGCATTCCTCAATGCAATCTCTCAGAAGGTAATCGATCCAGAAATCCTACCAAGGTTAGAGAGTGATTTGGTGCAATGCCTTGTCAGTTTCGAGTTGGTGTTCCCACCATCCTTCTTCAATATCATGACGCACGTTCTAGTTCACCTAGTCGAAGAGATTGCCATTCTGGGTCCTGTATTTCTACACAATATGTTCCCCTTTGAGAGGTTCATGGGAGTCTTAAAGAAATATGTTCATAATCGTGCTAGGCCAGAAGGAAGCATCTCCAAGGGCCATGAAAATGAGGAGGTCATTGAGTTTTGTATTGACTTTATTCCTGACCTTAAGCCGATTGGTGTTCCTGAATCGCGGCATAAGGGCAGACTGGGTGGAAATGGCACGCTAGGACCGGAACAAATAATATGTATGGACGGGCATTCTCTCACTCAAGCACACTACACAGTTCTACAAAATTCCGCCTTGGTGGCTCCGTATATGGAGGAACACAAGAATTTTCTATGCTCCAAACACCCGGAGCAGTCTGACGACTGGATTACACGTGAACAAACGGGGACTTTCGCCGGTTGGTTGCAGACACGTGCCATGCATGACGCCGCTGTTGAAGATGACCTGTACTTGCTGTCCCAGTTACCATCTTCGAATATAATGACTTTCAAAGGGTACGAGATAAATGGGAATACATTTTACACGATCGCCCAAGATAAGAAGAGCACCAACCAAAACAGTGGTGTCCGCTTTGATGCAGCAACCAAGAGTGGAAAGGACACATATTATGGTTACATAGAGGACATATGGGAACTTGACTATGGACGTGGTTTGAAGGTCCCTTTGTTTCGGTGCAAATGGGTCAATATGACACGAGGCGGGGTAACGAAAGACCCGCAGTACGGAATGACAACAGTGGATCTCAACAATCTTGCGTACGCAGACGAACCATTCGTCCTAGCCAATGATGTGGCGCAGGTTTTCTATGTGAAGGACATGTCTACCAAGCCGAGAAAAAGAAAAGATAAGGAAGCGAATACATCATACGATGAGCCAAAGCGCCACATAGTTCTTTCAGGGAAAAGAAACATCGTGGGAGTGGATGACAAGACAGACATGTCAGAAGATTATGAAAAGTTTGATGAAATTGCTCCCTTCACAGTGAATATTGACCCGAGCATCCAGTTAAATGATGAAGATTGTCCATGGTTACGGTGCAAAGGGACACACGCGAAGAAAAAGTTTCACACCCAAAGATCCCACTCTGGGATGTGACCGACTTCACTGTCATCACTTTCTTCTCTAGTGAGTTTCCGGACTAATATATCTGGAAAGTCCCACTTCGGACAAACCGGAGGGAATCTTTGTAATAGTTAATTAGGGTACTTATGTGTTTTGGCATTTGAAACGCGAAGAAATATTACGGCAAAAACTGGATGCACTTCGTGTACAAAATGGACAATCTCTTTCGAAGTATCAGGGTTTCGGACGAAAACTCGTCTGTTACAAAGGCATTTCATTTTTTTAAACTTATTACAACTCCAGACTTTTTGTGCGTTCAGTATGCATCATTCAAAGCCACGTCATCAACTTTCAACCCTTTCTGACTTCATTTGCTATTTTTCATGCATTTACTGATTTTTTTTGAGCTAAATGACCCTGAAATTGAAAAGCACTACAAATGAACTCTGAAAAGGTTGAAAGTTGGCATGGTATCGTTATTTCACCCACATAGCATGTGCAAAAAAGTAGAAAGGGTTACGGCAAAAACTGGATGCACTTCGTGTACAAAATGGACAATCTCTTTCGAAGTATCAGGGTTTCGGACGAAAACTCGTCTGTTACAAAGGCATTTCATTTTTTAAATAACCTAAGTATTACCAAATTGAATATAATGATAAAACACACTAATATTAAACATAAAAAAAAAGAATCACTGAAAAATCTATTTTTAAAGTAAAGTTATTCACAAACTAGTGATTCACACAAATTTCAAATAATTCAAATTTAAACTATTAAAATTTGAAAACTACTGGCACTAACAGAAAGTTTGTAATTTTTTGTACCTAAAGCAAAAATATTCAGAAAGAAACTCTAAATACAGCAAAAAACAACTCAGAAATAAATACAAGAAAATAAATAAAGCAGAAAAGAAAAAAGAGAAAAAATATAAATAAAAAAAAGCCCGCCTACTGGGCCACAGCGGCCTGCATACGACTAGACACCCAACTTGTAGTTGGGCCAGGATGCAAGCCCGCAGGCCCAGTAGGCCCAACAAGGCATAGCAGCAGAGGTAGGCACAGAAGGCCTGCAATACAGAGGAGCTCGAGACAGCAGCAGCGGCGGGGCTTATAACCTGGTGCGGGCGCCCTTCGGCAAGCGAGGTGGGACTAAACTTGCCCGCACCGCACCTGCGGCAGCGCACCACCTTTAGTACCGGTTGGTAGATCCAACCGGTACCAAAGGGATGTCTTTAGTACCGGTTGGAGCCACGACCCGGTACTAAAGGGGGTCGCTTCCCGCCGCTTGGCCTGGCCAAATTTGACCTTTAGTACCGGTTGGTGGCTCCAACCGGTACTAAAGGTCCATCCTATATAAACAACCCTTATGAAAATTTTCACTTCTTCTCTGTTCGCTCGTCTCCTCTGCTTCTTCGATCGACAGCGCCGCCGCCCCCCGTCGCCGCCCCCGTCGCGCGCCGTCCCCGTCGCCGCCCCCGTCGCGCGCCGTCACCGTCGCCGTCGCCGTCCCTGTCGCCGTCGCCGTCCCCGTCCACGTCGCCGCCCCGGCCCGTCCCTGTCGCCGTCCCCGTCGCGCGTCGCCGTCTCGCCGCCGCCCCGTCGCCGCGCCCGTCGCCGCGCCCGTCGCCGCCCCCCGTCGCCGCCCCGGTCGCCCCGCTGTGAGCCCCCTGCGCCATGGCCGCGCCCTCGATCATCCGATCGAGCCCGCCCGCACACACACACACACACAGAGTACACACACACACGTACACACACACACACACACATTTTTCTTAATTATTTTCTGTTTTCTCTGTTTTGTAGTTATATAAATGTTAGATTAATGTTAAAGTTTTAGCTAGATGAATTAGATTAATGTCAATTTGTTAGATGATCGAATTAGATATATTAATGTCAAATGTTAGATGAATTACATAGAAATGTTAGATTAATGTCAAATGTTAGATGAATTAGATATATTAATGTCAAATGTTAGATGAATTAGATATATTAATGTCAAATGTTAGATGAATTAGATTAATGTCCGTTATGTTAAATTTGCATATAGAATTTGCATATAGAATTTGTATATAAGAAAAAATGTTACATTTGCATATAGAATTTGTTATCGACGTCAACGATGCCCGGCCCGCATCCTCGCCGTCGACCCGTTCGCGACGACGTCCTGCTTCAGAGGAGCCATGTCCGGGACTGGGCTCCGCCGGGCTGGCACTGGGAGGTGCTACCTTCAGGGGGGCGCCGCTTGGTGAGGAACCCGGCCCCGGGTCCCGTCGACGACCCGGAGCTCCTTTGGTGGCTCCGGGCGCCACTTTCGATAATATTCGAGACGATGTATTCGAGATTATATTCGATGATGCATATTATCTACTATGATTCAGTTTTATCTTTCGAGATGCATATATATTATCTACTATTATTCGAGATGCATATCAATTATCTACTATTATTTGAGATGCGTACTAAATTGTTTTATATTTCTTCTGGATTAGTTAAATAAAAGCTATGGCGGACAATACCGGCAGAGAAGGAGAAGAGGCCGTGTTCGAGATCATACGCTCCCCTCGCGGGCCACATGATCAGAATGAAGAAGATGACGGCTCCCAATATCTGAACAATACCGGGGAGGGTGATATGATATTCGATCAAGACGACCGAATTGATGAAGTCCAGAACTATGATGATCTTGAAATAGCAAATACCGGCGAGGTACATTATAGAAGCAGGCATCTGGTGATCATCACGTGTTTTAAATGATTTTGTATATATATATATATATATATATATATATTAACGAATCGATCTTTCTTCTTTCAGCCCTCCGGATCGAGTAAATCGTCTGCAGGCAGCAGAAAGCGAGGCCCGGCCAAAAAGTTGAAGGATGGCGTAAAGTACAACATCGATGCCATCAAACCTAATGGCGAACCAAGCGAGCCTAAGAAGAATGCGGACAAGTGGATTCGTCAGTGCGGAGTTCTTGTGAAGGACCAAATCCCGATCTCCATTCAAGAATGGAAAAAGCCAGCAACGGAACGTCCAGATCTTACTTATGTTGACCAAAGAGCAAAAGATCGGCTTTGGGAATCTCTCATGTCACATTTCACCCTACCAGATCATTTCACACATGCAGATGTGCAGAAAGTCAAGGACGCTGCTCTTAGGAAGATGGCGCGTGCATTCAACAACCACAAGAAAAATATATGGGCCAAGTACGGAGGAAAGAAGACTCCAGAATTCACGGGAACACTGGAGAAGCAAAGAGATCACTGGCCCGCTTTCGTGAAATTCAAGGAATCGGAATTAGCTAAGGAACGGTCGAGAATAAACAAGCTCAATGCCGCGAAAAAGGAGCATTACCATAGGCTGGGTCCAGGTGGCTACGCGGTGGCCCGGCCTAAGTGGGATAAGGCTGAGCAAGAGATGATAGATGCAGAGGTCATTCCAGTTACATTGAGCTGGCCCCCCAGGTGCAGGACTTGGTTCTATGCGCATGGGGGGGCGTTGGACCCAAAGACAGGCCAGGTTTTGAAGAAGGCAAGTCTTAAAGGAGCCGACGACAAACTACTTGTTGCAATAGAAGAGGCTCGAACGGGGGTGTTCACGCCCAACAGAGAGAACGACGAGCTTACACACGCCCTGGGAAATCCTGAACACCCGGGAAGAACACGAGGCAAAGGCATTGTTCCGTGGTATCAGGGGTTTGCGGACTGGAACGCCGACTACAGAAGCCGTGCGAGAAAGAAGATGGAGGAGGAGAAGAAGAGGAAGCTGGAGGAGGAGCAGAGGAAGCAGGAAGCAGAACGCGTTAGAGGCCTAGAATCAGCGCACGCGGAGTTGGCACTCCAATTAGAGCGGCAGCAGCAGCAGATCAACTCACTTAGCCAGGAAAGGGGGTCTCAGCAGCGGCAGCAGCTAGCGGATCCATCATTGGATAGCACCGAGCCATCCATGCCGAGAAGCAGCGTGGGTTCCGCCCTGGGCGATGAGTCACTACTGCTGGATAGATACCCTGTGGATGACATCATGGATAACACTAATTGTGAGCTACACTTTAAAATGAAGAACATATCCATGAAGGTGGCGGACGGCATTGCTTATACAAATCCCCCTGAAGCAACCTTCCATTGCAATCCGATTCCAGCTGACTATGCTCGTGTCACGGTTGATGAAGTTGTGGCACAATATTCGGGGCTACAGCTTGACATTCCTGGAGGTGACGACGAGCGCACACTGGGAGAGGCCATACATCGTATCATTCTATGGAGAAAGGATTGCATTGTCTTTCCAAGGCCACCGACACCGCGTCAGCCGACTCCTTCTCCAAGTCCGCCACCGCGTCAGGACACTCCTACTCCTCCAAGTCCGGCAACGCGTCAGGCCAGTCCTCCTCCTCCAAGTTCGGCACCGCGTCAGGCCACTCCTCCTCCTCCAAGTCCGGCACCGCGTCAGCCCAGTGCTCCTGCACCGCGTCAGTCGTCTCCGCCGCCTAGGCAACAGCGGAAGAGAGCCGCCGCAGCTATGGCGTCTAGCGGTACAAGTACAGGAGGCAAGAGACGAGGATACCAATTTGGTCCAAGCCTCGCGCCTCTTCCGAAGAGGCCTTACGACATGACGGATGAGGAAATCAAAGCCAAATGCAGGGCGGACTTGGACGCCCATTTTGCACCGAAACCGCCACCGCCGCCAAAGGAGAAAGTGCCTGAGGTTGTCGTTGAGCACTTTATTCGTATGGCTAAAGAACCAGCTCCCAAGCCTGTTGGCTCAGACTATGAGCGCCAACTCAGGAAGGCACATCTAGCAAAAAAAAAGAAGGAGTCGAGCTCGAGCTCGAGCCAAGGCGCAGCTGCCAAAAAAAGCGGGAAAACTGTTCCCCAGCTGGGAGAACAGGCGGTGCAATCGATCCCCCCGCTCATTGTACCAACACATGTGAGTACCGACGCGGCCGATGAGCTGGTAATAACCGACGATCATAGAAGGATGGCTGCCGAGGCCGGTGTCACTGTTTATCAACTCCTAGGCATTGAGCCCATGGATAAGATTAGAGAGGAGGACGTAAAACGGAAATATGCCCGCGGCGAACCTCTGGTAAAGCCTGAGGAGGTCAAGAAGCTCCCAACGAGAATGTATGAATTGCATGAATGGTACATGAAAATTGCCAAGACTACCAATCGAGAGTCCCTCATGGTGAAAGTCAAGGCAGAGCATTACTACCATGAGAATGCTCTGTATGTTGAGTTTACAGAACTGTTTCAGTTATTCAATCAAGACGCACTCGACAAATCTATCGTCAGTTGCTATTGTCTGTAAGTGATTTCTTTCTGTAATTTAAGTCTCAAGCTAGCTGTAGTGCTCGTTGATCATTACCTGTAATTATCCTCACTATATTCTTTTCTGTGGTATTATGCAGGATGAAGATCTATGAAATGAATAAAAAGGGACGCTATGGCATTGGGTTCATTGACCCAAATATCATTAATCAAGAGATATGGACGGATGAATGTTATCGAGAAGACACAGAGAAAAGCATGCTAGAGTTCTTCAAGCGCCTAAACACCAATCGAGATATACTACTTCCTTACAACTTCAAGTGAGTCACACTGTCTTGTACTACAAATTCTGTTTTTGCTTACTAGCTAGATGTTAATAAGTGTATAGGGTTTAGGGTAGTTGATGAGTGTTATGCACATGCCCGCTTAATTTATACATGCAAACGTGTGCGCATGCAGATTCCACTGGATCTTGTTAGACATTCAAGTTGAAGAAGGAAAAGTTGAAGTACTGGACTCACTAATTAAACCAGTTGAGGAGTACGAAACCGTCAAGGGGATAGTCAACAGGTAATTTCAATCATTATTGAACTATATGTCGGCCTATTTAGTTCGTCATTTCCTGATATCAACTAATTAATAACTCCTTTATTCATTTTCTTTGCCGGCGGGCAGGGCTTGGGCAAAGTTCATCAAAACGGTTCCAGGCCAATGGAAACAAAAGCTGTATTGGTATCGACCCAGGGTAATTAATTAATTAGTACTAGCTAGCTACCATCTCTTTAATTCTAGTTTCAATACCATTAATTATCATGCTTGATTAATTATTTTCTGATTGAATTCTATTCTCGTAAAGTGCATGAGGCAGAAGCCGGGGAATGATTTATGTGCATACTACGTTTGCGAGAACATTCGCATGATGACGATCGAAAGTAGCACATCTGCTAGACAGCAATGGGTACGTTTGCCAGAACACTATTCACAATTTTTACATCATTATCGATATCTAATCACACAACTAATACATGCATATTGATCTCCTTCTTAAAAGTTCGATATGGTGCGGGATCAGCTCCTACCAACGGATCGCGTACGAGCAATTCAAGAGGAAATAGCGGGATTTTTGCTCGACCAGGTCATAGATCCCAAAGGAGTATACCATTACCCGCTACCGCAGTAATGCCTCCATGTAGGAGAAATTGTATATACCAAATTGTATATATACATGTGTATGTGTGAATGGTGGTGCGAGACATTCGATGATATATATATATATGATCGGTTCTACGAGAAATTCTATTTATATATATGCATAACGTGTACAATATGTAGTATCGTAAAATACCAGCAAATGAAAAAGAATTAAATGGAAAACACAAAATTAAAGGAAAAAGAAATCATAAACCCAAAACCCCCTAAACCTTTTAGTACCGGTTGGTGTTACCAACCGGTACTAAAGGTCTTCCACCCCCCGGCGCTGGCTCGTGCCACGTGGTGGCCTTTAGTGGCGGTTCGTGTTGAACCGGTACTAAAGGGGGGGGACCTTTAGTCCCCACCCTTTAGTGCCGGTTACAGAACCGGCACTAAAGGGCCTTACGAACCGGTGCTATAGCCCGAATCTGCACATGATTACGAACCGGTGTTGCCTCGGCGCCAACTGTTATTCACTGTAGTCTCTCCGTACATGATTTGATTTTGATACATATCTTTTTGTGTGATGCTTTATGTTATTGATACAGACTCCGTTAGCTACATTAATGATGCGCTTGTTCATCTCATCATGGCGTCAAACTCAGGTCATGGCGAGCGACCTGTTGAAAGAGAAACAGCAATGGCAGGACGGTTCAGTTATAATATTATCTGCCAGATAAGGGCCCGGAGTCTTACCGGTTAGCACCACATGTTGGTGGACTAAGCAGCTTAGATTCGAGCCTCACCTCCTCCTATACAAATTTCAGCATAGCTCCTCCTATGCTCAACGAAATTAATTTGAAGAAATATCACTGGCATACTTTTGTGGCCGGATGATGGTACTGAGCAATATCACTGACATACTTGTGTGGCCGGATGATGGTACTGAGCATTGAAAATATACAATGGCAATTATGGGGATCCAACACTAGTATCCACCTATTTTTATCATTAGATTATACACGTTGGCAATTCAAGATCTCATGAGAGTGCTCAGTTAGTGATTCATTCCACCAATGGTATCACTTGATGACAATATCCAAGATATTACTGCAAAATTTGCAGATACTATTGTACATATCAACTAGCAAGGTGACATGCAAATCTGCGCAGCTAGATTTTTAGATGTGCTTTTATTTCAATTTATTTTGACATGTTTATAATATTATCTCTTATTGAAGAGCTATTAGGTAATGTTTTCCAAGTTTTCAAAAATCTTGTACATAAAGAACATGACATGTAAACTTATTTTGTATGCTTCTATTAATGGCTGTTTTCCTCTATGTCTGACTATTATTCAATGAAGTTTATTCCGACCTTATTTGATTTTGGTACATATCTATTCTTTAGATGTTATAAATTGTTGGTTCGGACTCCCATGTGTGAGAGACTAAGATGGCTGATGTGTACATTCCTCATCTCTCGCGGTCCCCTTTTGATACTGTTCCACATCCTTTACTTTCAACCTCTATTGTTCAAAAGATCTTTCACAAAACTAAATCATTCATTTTAGCAAAGGTAATAATGGGAATGCATTTTATTATTTGTGAAATGGTATATCTCTGCGTGCTTCTATGCATATACTCATTTACTCTAGGTGTCCTATTATTGGTATTATTCATATGAATATGTCAAAACCATTTCTCTCTTGCTCATTACTTGCATATGTTGGTTTACAGTGACTTCTGTATTTTAGCACATAGACATTATTTGTGGAAACATGGATTTTATTAATGATTTTTCTATGGATTTGTACAAAATTTATAATTTATGTACTTCACATGCAGTTTTTATGAAAACAAATTGCAAACTACTTTATGTAAACTGAAAGACGAAGTGATAAATTACTACTCCCTCCGTTCACTTTTGCAAGGAGTTTTAGACATTTAAGACAACACCTAAAACAGTTTAATTTTAGCCGTCGTAAACGTCTTACAAAAGTGAACAGAGGGAGTATCAAGTTCCGCATATAAAGTCATATGTCTATCTCCCCAATAATGGTATTAATGAAATAAAATTGTGCTTTTTATTTATGTAGTGAGCGTAGCGTGTATGATGATTTTTCTGGACAATCAGAGTCCGGCGGCGAAGAAATCCTGGATAATAACTTTTAGGTTTAGGGGGTAAAATAGGTCATGTCCCCAAAGGAGGGAGTCTGGGGCCCATGGGGTCTGGTGGCACATCCTGAGTGGGAGACTACACGGGTCTTTCTCCCAGGCCCCAGGGACCTCCTCTAGGTAACATCTATTGTAGGTGTTCATGTTCAATAAAGTTGTGATCTTTTACTTGTGATTTTTCCGTAGTTTCTTTAGCTTCGGAAAGTAACACAAATACAAACTAATGCAAAACTAATGCAACTCGCCAGTCCGGCACTTTACCAATATATTTGTCGAATAAATATGAATCGTTGCATGAATTGATAAGAAATTGGATGAAAACTTCAAATTTTATTTATATGTTCAGGATGTATCACAGAGGTCCGACACCCACTCTCACAATGTTTCTTGTCGGTCACCTCCTCTCCGACCTGATGTTTCCAATGTCTCCTAGGTGCGGGCATGGCGTGTGGTGCCTCCATTGCTAGGCACAGACGTGGTCCAACAGCAAGCGATGAACATGGCACTCAAGGGAAGCTGCTTCAGAGGGAGCAAATGTGTGCTCGCTGGTACCTCCGTTCTTAGGCATAGAGGTGGTGAAGTGGAAATGGCATGACGAATCTGCTACTGAAGGAAGGTCTCGGTTGCATGCTCAACCCCTACTACTTCTCCTCAATACCTTACAGGTTGGTCACCAGCAAGGATTGATCTCCACTGCAAGTGCTATCTGCATCCAAGATGCTGAACAAAGTGAGCAGGTGAGCATGAGTAGCCCACATTCATTATTTTTGTTGCTTGTTGTCAGTGTCAGGTAAATTCTCTGTTAAGTCAATGGATATGGACTTGATAAACACTGGGGCTATTCCGAAATCGATACACATTTGGAAAATTAAGGTGCCACTAAAAATCAAGGTCTTTATGTGGTTCGTGCATAATGGTGTAATCCTCACGAAGGATAATTTGACAAAGCGTAGGTGGGAGGGTAGTCAAAGATGTTGTTCTTGTAATCAAGACGAAACAATTCAACACTTGTTTCTACACTGTCCACTTGCTAGGCTATTGTGGCAGACTATTCATGCTGCATTTAACGTGTCGCCTCTGAGAACGGTTTCACACTTATTTGGGACATGGTTAAATTAGTATAGAGCCAAAGACTGCGGCACATATTCGAATTGGAGTGTGTGCATTACTTTGGGCCATATGGAATTGACGAAATGACGTTGCCTTTAACAGACAAAGCATTACAATTTTTTTGCAGGTTATCTTCAGGGCGTCTGCTTGGATCCGTACGTGGTCGTTACTCAGCCATACGGACCACAGGGGGCTTTTGGATATTGGGTGCAACCGATGAGAGATGGTTGCACGGGATACTTACAACCGGTTTGGATGGCGGTCTAGTAATATGATAGGTGTTTAGTCATCTTACCCTATTTGTGCCAGTTGTGGCAATTTGTATCTTTATTTCTTTGAGAATTGCATATTTCTTTGAGACTTTGTTTGGAACATGGTATTTTTTAATAATATGGCTGTGTGCATCAAGAGATGCAGAGGCCGGGGGTTATCCTCCTTTTCGAGAAAAAAGAAAAAAATTTATTTTTGTTGCTTCACGATGTGTGGTTGTGGCTGTGCTGAAGTCTAAACCTGCTACAAATGAAATGGAGAATGGCCCAGGGCCGCGCTCAAGCCACTCTACGAAATGCACATGCACAGGGAAAGGAAAATTCACTCGGCTATAGCGTCGCCGATGACATCTATGCAATAACTTATCTGCCGCCATTCTTTTCCTATTTTTTCAGTTTGTTCAGGAAAGAAGAGACATCCTACAGAGGTTGTGTTGTGCTTTTCTTGAGATGGCCTCGTCAGTGCTTGGTAGCTGACCATTTATGTAGTGATCAACCATTGAAGTAGAACAGTTTCCACCAAATTTAGGTTACAGTTATTGCCATGCCGCCATGTAGTTATATACATGGCTAGGTTGTAGTTAACATCATCGTGTTGATGTAGTATCTTATTGTCAATTCTATACATTGAGATACCCGCCTGTTCATGTCGAGATTACCATTACAACAATTGTGTACTTACGCAACTATAGACAATTAGACCATAACATGTATAGGCCTATTTACCACCATCACAATGTCGCTGATGCAGTTACATACCATTCCATATCACAGTTATCGCTATTCCAGCGATATAGTTACCCATTGGTCATTGTAATAGTTACCACAATAAAACACATGTAGTTGTTCCACTGTTTAGGTTATATATTACAACTTGTCATCATGCATAGCAGTTTCCAACATGACACAGTTTGAGTTACGCATTGTACTAGGTTGCAGTCACCACCATTAATAGTGATGTAGTTACATAGGTGGTTGCAACGAGATGTAGCTTTGGAATCGACAACTATTGGTGAGTAGTTTGGTAACTCGTACATTACTCGCATGATAGCCACCTAGTTTTTACCCACCCTTTAAATTACATCTATCAACATGGCAAATATATAGTTACCTAGCTGCTCATGGTACAGTTATCACTATGACACAAAATGTGTTATCCAGTCAATCACCATATAGTAGTGACTAGTGAGGGTTATTCCTATGAAATCTAGTTTTGGAATCCTTAACAACCCTTCAATAGTCCTGTAACTTACATAATGTTGTTGATAACAACGGGCGAAAGATCCGGTAACCCTTATAGTACCGAATAATAATTATTGAGCTAGAAAAGATCATCGAAAAATTGAAAACGAATAGCTGAGTAACGTACATACAACAGCTAAGTAACACTTAACCCGAGAAGAAGTCATCAAAACATACCCATAAAGGATATAGCTTCAAAGATCTTGTTGCTATGAATTTAATTCTGAAACCGAATTATGCGTGGGATAGACAATTGGAGCTACAGAGCATTTGAACTTTCAAAAATGGATGAAATTTTGCTAATATCTGTTTTTCCGTTATGTCCTGTACACAAGCAGCCATGTGTGTTGGCTAGACGGGCTAGGTACTATCCCCAAATATATATGTCACTGCTATAGGACATCCCTAAGTTATATATGTACTTTGTTAATACCAAACGCTTAGTTTGGAATTAACAATTGGTGCTTATGTATTGCTAATTTACTTTCATTCTCAGAAATTTTCCCTTCGATAAAGTTCTAAGAGAAGACCTAAAACATTAGTTCATGCCCACTACCGAAGCATACAACTTTGCCAAGTGTGGATTAGACTCGGTAAAGGGCCAAATGCACTTGGTAACTAGTTTGTAGAGTGTTACAGTCGGCAAACTTCACTTGATAAAAGCCTAGCACTCAACGAAGTTTACACTCATTAAAAAACGAAATATATATTTTTGCCGCTTATCGCTTTGCCGAGTGTCGGCTAGAAAACACTTGGGAAACAAGGATGGTCAGCCACCACGCGGTCAACTGCGGGAGCAGGGACACATGTCATTGTGTTTACCTACCATCTAAAGTTTGACATGTGTATTTTCCTGCACTTGGCAGAGGCGAGTGCCTTCCGTTTGCCGAGTGTTTTTTTTCCTGCACCCTGATTAGTACGGTCTTTG
This sequence comes from Elymus sibiricus, assembly GCA_039707655.1. Taxonomy (NCBI): domain Eukaryota; kingdom Viridiplantae; phylum Streptophyta; class Magnoliopsida; order Poales; family Poaceae; genus Elymus; species Elymus sibiricus. The sequence continues at coordinate 37,635,483 of CM077665.1, read as the reverse complement.
CCCTATGGCTCATAGAATACACTCCGCAAAGTTGTCTGCTATGCGGTAGTAGCCAGATGCAAACAAAACAAGGAAATGTAAGAACTTCTCATAGTGTTATGTGCGGTCATACAGATTGTGGACACAGTTATTCTTTTTTCATGCAAATTTGGGGCCACTGTCATGAACAAACATGCGACTGTAGTAACCTATAGGTTCATCGAAACGTGAAAGAAGATTACAATGTTATACAGGGCTAACAACGCAGAGTTACATGGTAATAGGCAATTACCAGTGCATCATCACTTCGTATGTTGTTGCAAACAAATATGTCATGTTATTTAAATACATATTAAATTCAAAATTATCAACAAATTTTTTTTTGCTTGGTATAAGTATTAGGGCACCAAAGGCGGTCATCGGGTGGTAACTGAATTTACTGCCGGGTAACCAAAACATTTGTAATATGCAAGTTTTTTCCTGTAATCCTGGTTTGATACTTTAATTCGCCTTGTTTTTCACGCTGGTCGTGTGCACCATCCATACCAGGTGGTTGTGTATAAAAGGCCGTTGGCAGCAGTGGTCTAGGCAGTGCCAAGATTACACCTACATCCAAGCTTTCACTTGCACTACATTAAGCTCTTAAGCAACATGACGCTTAAACTCTTGGCCGAAGTGAGCCCGCAGGAGTTGCTCGGAGCTCTTGCGGAGCTCCACAACCACATGATCGGTTACGTCAAATGCATGTCCCTCAGGTGTGCCGCGGATCTAGGCATCCCGGACGCCATCCATCACCGTGGCGGCGCTGCCACCCTCGCTCTCATTGCCACGGACACAAAGGTACATCCGGCCAAGGTCGCCGACCTCAAGCGCGTGATGGAACTGCTTGCCACCTCCGGCATCTTCACCAGAGGCCCCGGGGTTGGTGATACGGTGGTGTACGGGCTAACCACGGTGTGCCGCATCCTCGTCGGCTGGCGCAACCTATCCCCCATGGTGCCCTTCCTTGTGAACCCTCTCCTCGTCTCCTCCTTCTTCAGCATGCCCGAGTGGTTAAGGAGCGAGCCCATGGCCACCGGCGCCGGCTCCCTCTTCGAGCTGGAACATGGCTGCTCCCAGTGGGAGATGGTGAGCAAGGATGCCGTGTTCAACCACGTCCTCAACCACTCCATGGCCGCCGATAGCCAGCTCTTCCTTGAGGTCGTTATAATGGACAAGGGCCGCATGTTCCGCGGCCTCGGCTCACTGGTCGACGTTGGGGGCGGCATTGGATCTGGCACCAAGGTAATCGCAAAGGCGTTCCCGCGGATCACGTGCACCGTTCTGGATCTTCCTCACGTCATCGGGAAGGCCGCCAATGAAGGCAACCTGCGTTTCGTGGCGGGTGACATGTTTGAATCCATACCACCGGCTGATGCTGTCGTACTCAAGGTACGTAGTACGTGTTTCCATCGTTATCACGTGGTGACTCTCATCAACGATTGCACACTTATAAGTACTCCTTCCTTTAATACTACATGTATTAGTTGGTCGTCATAAAGAAACCACCTCATGCAGTCATGCTAGCCCTTCTTACCTGCGAGTCAGTGGCTAGTGGCCGTGTCTACAGTGTTCTTTCCGGTTTCGATGTTGGTTTGGAGAAGTTTCGTTTCAGTAACAAGTAGAGTAATTTGCTCAAAAAAAAAAAACAAGTAGAGTGATCGCGGATAGTATTTTCCTGAAGAGATCGTATACAGATAGTAGTGGTCTTGTTGTGTTGGTTGTTTCCCTTTTGTTTTTGAACCACACGGAGTTCAAAGGGCTCAAATCTCTGAGGACTCCGAGTAGTGTAAATGGGCTGGATGCACACGAGCAAACACGCCTGCTAAATAGCACATTAGTTTGTTTTAAGCATCTTCCTAGACAAATTAAGACTGCCCGTAGTGGATAGTATCAAAAGTTATCATGTATATGATACTAGTGTATGATACTACTTCTGCAATTCAAAATATCATAGATTAGCATCTTAGATCACTTTATTTATTTGCCTTGCAAGACATATAATAATATAATATTTAATATGATACAATATAATCATATGATACTCAACCCACTCTTTTTCATTTAATTTATGTCATCACATCAAAATCATCTCATTGGCATGCATGATACTATCACTACGGTAGACTAAGAGAAGTGTAACATAAATTACAAAGGATCATTCAAAAAAGATATTGAAGTACACATATGTGATGATCACATTTTTCTTGTCAAACTAGCACTATAAATCCTTACAGTGCAATTAATGTTTCATTTCTCTTCTCACGCTACAATATTTCTCTATTTTCTTCTAACTTTTATCTGTGTAAATGTTTTAGAATATTTTGCATGATTGGGGTCATGACGATTGCGTCAAAATACTTCAACGTTGCAAGCAAGCCATCCCTGCTAGAAATGCGGGAGGAAAGGTGATAGTAATAGATATGGTAAGAGGATCTGCACTTGGTGATAGGAAAATCAGCGAGATGGAAGACATACAAAATGTGTTCATGATGTGCATCTCCGGGGTGGAACGAGATGAAAGTGAATGGAAGAGGATCTTTTCTGATGCTGGATTCAGTGACGATTTCAAGATCATGCCAATATTGGGTCCCTACTCAGTAATTGAGATCTACCCATGAAACTCAGCAAGTTATACCATACTACTTGACACAATAAGCTCAGTAACATACTAACGGGCACAATAAGTTGCACGCATGTACCTAAACTCCAGCACCACCATATCTATGTGTGCATGAGCTCTGCATTTCTTGGCACTTTACATATAATGCGTAACTGTTGAACTTGGCATTATATGTAATGAAACAATATATCATGTTGCGATCGATGATATATTAAAAATATTGTTCTTATGACTTTATCTTGTTCAAAGGAAAAATAAAATTGTCGGGGAAATGGCCACTTCTCGTATTTCAAGAGTGATCTAAACAATCATATAATTAGTTGGTGCAGCTTTTGCTGGAATCCCATCAAACAATGCTCATAGTCAAGATTGTGTCAATGCAGAATTGCTCAGAAAGTGCAGGCATTTTTTTAACAGATAAACCATTTGAGAAGCCCCTACGGTATTTTTTTAAAAATAGGTAAAATAAGAAAACAAGTCCAAGATAAAATAACATAATTACAAAAGACAACTAAAATGGGATACCTAGTGAGGAGCTAGGAGATACCAAAAGGAAAATAAAAACATAGAAGTCTAAATGTCAGTACACCAAGTTTTAGAAGCTTCTTTCTTTCTCCCAAATAAATAAATAATTGAACTCAAAATTTTGCGGATCAACATCATGAAAAAAAATATGATTTTTTAGGCACAACGTAAATTTTAGAAATGGTGTAACTCATTTGAAATCTGAAATTTGATAAATATATGTTTCACCAGAATAAATCATAAACGTTTTATACAAAGAGTGGCACTTGTGTATAGCTAATCTGCAAGCTTTCAAGGTCAAATGTTCTCTTGTTTGCAAATAAAGGAAAAACATTATACAAATATAACACCGATCTTGATGCAAACTGGATGGGCTAAATAAAAGATATTGCTACATGGTAGTATGAAAAATCCATGATCTATCTAACAAAAATGACCGGTGCGTGTTTAATATGGTCGCGTCCAACGTGTTGGCCAACTGATCTTTTTAAAAGATTCACAGGGTCGCGAGCCGTCAGATCTGTGCCATCGAGGGGAATCCTCCTCATTGAACCTTTGCAATAGAGCTTATGTTGCCGAAAACAGATGTCATGTTGTAGAATTTTTTTTTTTGCAATGGAGTCCATGTTGCAGAAAACCCCCTCGCCTCGCACATCAAAACATTGGTTATGTTAAAACGTCATACATGTTGCAATCATCAAATCCCAGTTGAGAGAGAGTGAGAGTGAAGGGTGGCTGCATGATAAGTTTAGAAGATGATGTGATCTAGCAAAAGGATGTGAATTATAAATTTCAGACGACAATCTCGCGCCCGACGGATGCAGTGACAAGTCGGTCGAGTGATTTGAAGCATTCCCTTTATTTTTTGTGAATAGTATTATAGTACGTACATTGAAGCTCCAGAGCACAAGCACTGATAAGGGGCTACAATCATGAGCACACATGAGCGATTGAAGTGGATACGACCTTTATTCCCGCTCACTGAGGGAACCCGTAAAACCATGAACCAACGAAACCTATTAGGAATCATGTATGTACTAAGGAGAAAATTAATCAGCAGCTACTCACAGAAGCCTCAATAATAAAACTAGCTAGGAACATTCACCTAACACCATCGTATTAACACAACCAAGAAAACTAAATTAATCATGAGAGAGAGAGAGATAGAGAGAGGGAGAGAGAGAGGAAGAGATCATAAAGAACAGAGGAATGCGTGGAGAAGGAGAGAGGGGAGCGAGAGAAGAAGAGAATAGAGGAGGGAGAAGGCAGCCAACACCAAAAAAATTTGACGAGTGGAAGAGGCCGCCCTCGTGGGCTCGCCGGACACCCAATCCCCAACCACCGTGCCTTCGTTGATCAATGATGACCAATCAACCAAGGAACCATATCGTGTTAGCCATAATCTTGATTTCATGTATTTGCATGTTTGAGTTTTGCATGTAGTTTAGTCTAGGGTGTCAGGTGTCCGGTGAAGTTTCAGCTATGCGCGTGAAGGAGGCGAGATGCCGGGCTGCCGTGCGAGGCGACAAGCATGGTGAGATGCCAAAGGTGCCGTGCGATACGGTGACGTCGTGAGAATCGGGGAGGCGCAACGAAGGCTGAAGAGCGACAGGCTGCACGATCAAGAGCTGGGTGATCCGGCAAGTTGGTTAGCTGGATGTGTGCGTGGTCATGGCTGACTGGTGTAGGTTGTTAGTGCATGCATCGAGTGGTAGCTGCACGTATATGTTAGTTAGTGGGTTAGCTAGAAGAGTGGCCATCTAGACGTGCATGCAAGTTGAGTCTGTTGCGCAGTGGCCGGCCAGCCGAGTCATCCGCAGGAGAGATTCCAGGAGGTGGACTGCGTAGTGGCGTGAGGTCGTGTGGCCGGCTGCCTACTTTGTATAAAGTGTCACTTTGGTTTAATGAGAAAAGGAGGCCGAGAGGGCTGGCTAGAGGAAAATGTAGTGCCTGTGTTATTCACCGGGAGACAAGGCAAAGCTAGCTTTCTCCTTGGTGAAGTGTGTGTGCGTGTGAGTTCTCAGCCATATGTGAGTGTTCTTGAGAGAAATCACATGGAGAGTTGTGTGAGGTAGAAGAAGAAGCGACGCTGCGAGAGAGGCGGCGCCAACAATTGGCATCAGAGCCTTGTTGATCCGTGGTGGCGACCACGGTGGCGACGGCTATGGTGGCCGGCGTGGCGGTGGCGGAGGCTACGGCTGCTGCGGCAGCGACATGCCGGACTCCATGCGAGATGGAGGCCGGTGCGGCGTGAAGGAGGTGTTTGCCGGTGTGATGCCCCGCGAACAGGTGGTTGCGGTGCGATGCCGCTAGGATGAGACGGCGGTGCAAGGCTACCATGACGACGGTGTGATGCCGTTACCAGGAGACATGGTGTGATGCCGCTATGAAGATGGACGATGGCGCGATGCCGTCACTCAGGTCAGTGCGAGGCCGACGGCGGTGGTGCGATGCCACCGTCATCATGGAGTGTTGGTGCGAAGCAAACAAATGTTGCGGTGTGATGCCGCGAGATGATGATGGCGTGGTGATCGGCGACGCGACGGCGTGGTCCACGTCAAGAGGAGGCCGCTGCGTGTGGCATGACGCCGTGGTGACCGGCGCTGCGACGGCGTCGTCCACGACATGATGGTGGTGGTGACCGGCGCTGCGAGGGCGTCGTCCACGGCAAGATGGTGCGGTGGTGATCGGCATTGCGATGATGTCGTCCACGGCAACTTTGCTATGGCGTTGTGATGGCGCCGTCAAGTGGCTGCGGGTGATCCGCGTTGAAGATTGGAGAATCAAGATTAGGGGGGGTGAATGTTAGCCTTAATCTTGATTTCTTGTGTTTGCATGTTTGAGTTTTGCATGTAGTTTAGTCTAGGGTGTCAGGTGTCCGGTGAAGTTTCAGCTATGCGCATGAAGGAGGCGAGATGCCGGGCTGCCATGCGAGGCGACAAGCATGGTGAGATGCCAAAGGTGTCGTGCGATACGGTGACGTCGTGAGAATCGGGGAGGCGCAATGAAGGCTGAAGAGCGACAGGCTGCACGATCAAGAGCTGGGTGATCCGGCAAGTTGGTTAGCTAGATGTGTGCGTGGTCATGGCTGACTGGTGTAGGTTGTTAGTGCATGCATCGAGTGGTAGCTGCACGTGTATGTTAGTTAGTGGGTTAGCTAGAAGAGTGGCCATCTAGACGTGCATGCAGGTTGAGTCTGTTGCGCAGTGGCCGGCCAGCCGAGTCATCCGCGTTGAAGATTGGAGAATCAAGATTAGGGGGGTGAATGTTAGCCTTAATCTTGATTTCATGTATTTTCATGTTTGAGTTTTGCATGTAGTTTAGTCTAGGGTGTCAGGTGTCCGGTGAAGTTTCAGCTATGCGCGTGAAGGAGGCGAGATGCCGGGCTGCCGTGCGAGGCGACAAGCATGGTGAGATGCCAAAGGTGCCGTGTGATACGGTGACGTCGTGTGAATCGGGGAGGCGCAATGAAGGCTGAAGAGCGACAGGCTGCACGATCAAGAGCTGGGTGATCCGGTAAGTTGGTTAGCTGGATGTGTGCGTGGTCATGGCTGACTGGTGTAGGTTGTTAGTGCATGCATCGAGTGGTAGCTGCACGTATATGTTAGTTAGTGGGTTAGCTAGAAGAGTGGCCATCTAGACGTGCATGCAAGTTGAGTCTGTTGCGCAGTGGCCGGCCAGCCGAGTCATCCGCAGGAGAGATTCCAGGAGGTGGACTGCGTAGTGGCGTGAGGTCGTGTGGCCGGCTGCCTACTTTGTATAAAGTGTCACTTTGGTTTAATGAGAAAAGGAGGCCGAGAGGGCTGGCTAGAGGAAAATGTAGTGCCTGTGTTATTCACCGGGAGACAAGGCAAAGCTAGCTTTCTCCTTGGTGAAGTGTGTGTGCGTGTGAGTTCCCAGCCATATGTGAGTGTTCTTGAGAGAAATCACATGGAGAGTTGTGTGAGGTAGAAGAAGAAGCGGCGCTGCGAGAGAGGCGGCGCCAACAATTGGCATTAGAGCCTTGTTGATCCGTGGTGGCGACCACGGTGGCGACGGCTATGGTGGCCGGCGTGGCGGTGGCGGAGGCTACGGCTGCTGTGGCAGCGACATGCCGGACTCCATGCGAGATGGAGGCCGGTGCGGCGAGAAGGAGGTGTTTGCCGGTGTGATGCCCCGCGAACAGGTGGTTGCGGTGCGATGCCGCTAGGATGAGACGGCGGCGCAAGGCTGCCACGACGACGGTGTGATGCCGTTACCAGGAGACGTGGTGTGATGCCGCTATGAAGATGGACGATGGCGCGATGCCGTCACTCGGGTCGGTGCGAGGCCGACGGCGGTGGTGCGATGCCACCGTCATCATGGAGTGCTGGTGCGAAGCCAACAAATGTTGCGGTGTGATGCCGCAAGATGATGATGGCGTGGTGATCGGCGTCGCGACGGCGTGGTCCACGTCAAGAGGAGGCCGCTGCGTGTGGCATGACGCAGTGGTGACCGGCGCTGCGACGGCGTCGTCCACGACATGATGGTGGTGGTGACCGGCGGTGCGAGGGCGTTGTCCACGGCAAGGTGATGCGGTGGTGATCGGCATTGCGATGTTGTCGTCCATTGCAACTTTGCTATGGCGTTGTGATGGCGCCGTCAAGTGGCTGCGGGTGATCCGCGTTGAAGATTGGAGAATCAAGATTAGGGGGGTGAATGTTAGCCTTAATCTTGATTTCTTGTATTTGCATGTTTGAGGTTTGCATGTAGTTTAGTCTAGGGTGTCAGGTGTCCGGTGAAGTTTCAGCTATGCGCATGAAGGAGGCGAGATGCCGGGCTGCCGTGCGAGGCGACAAGCATGGTGAGATGCCAAAGGTGCCGTGCAATACGGTGACGTCGTGAGAATCGGGGAGGCGCAATGAAGGCTGAAGAGCGACAGGCTACACGATCAAGAGTTGGGTGATCCAGCAAGTTGGTTAGTTGGATGTGTGCGTGGTCATGGCTGACTGGTGTAGGTTGTTTGTGCATGCATCGAGTGGTAGCTGCACGTATATGTTAGTTAGTGGGTTAGCTAGAAGAGTGGCCATCTAGACGTGCATGCAAGTTGAGTCTGTTGCGCAGTGGCCGGCCAGCCGAGTCATCCGCAAGAGAGATTCCAGGAGGTGGACTGCGTAGTTGCGTGAGGTCGTGTGGCCGGCTGCCTACTTTGTATAAAGTGTCGCTTTGGTTTAATGAGAAAAGGAGGCCGAGAAGGCTGGCTAGAGGAAAATGTAGTGCCTGTGTTATTCACCGGGAGACAAGGCAAAGCTAGCTTTCTCCTTGGTGAAGTATGTGTGCGTGTGAGTTCCCAGCCATATGTGAGTGTTCTTGAGAGAAATCACATGGAGAGTTGTGTGAGGTAGAAGAAGAAGCGGCGTTGCGAGAGAGGCGGCGCCAACAATTGGCATCAGAGCCTTGTTGATCCGTGGTGGCGACCACGGTGGCGACGGCTATGGTGGCCGGCGTGGCGGTGGCGGAGGCTACGGCTGCTGCGGCAGCGACATGCCGGACTCCATGCGAGATGGAGGCCGGTGCGGCGAGAAGGAGGTGTTTGCCGGTGTGTTGCCCCGCGAACAGGTGGTTGCGGTGCGATGCCGCTAGGATGAGACGGCGGTGCAAGGCTGCCACGACGACGGTGTGATGCCGTTACCAGTAGACGTGGTGTGATGCCGCTATGAAGATGGACGATGGCGCGATGCCGTCACTCGGGTCGGTGCGAGGCCGACGGCGGTGGAGCGATGCCACCGTCATCATGGAATGTTGGTGCGAAGCCAACAAATGTTGCGGTGTGATGCCGCAAGATGATGATGGCGTGGTGATCGGCGTCGCGACGGCGTGGTCCACGTCAAGAGGAGGCCGCTGCGTGTGGCATGACGCCGTGGTGACCGGCGCTGCGACGGCGTCGTCCACGACATGATGGTGGTGGTGACCGGCGGTGCGAGGGCGTCGTCCACGGCAAGATGGTGCGGTGGTGATCAGCATTGCGATGATGTCGTCCATTGCAACTTTGCTATGGCGTTGTGATGGCGCCGTCAAGTGGCTGCGGGTGATCCGCGTTGAAGATTGGAGAATCAAGATTAGGGGGGTGAATGTTAGCCTTAATCTTGATTTCTTGTATTTGCATGTTTGAGTTTTGCATGTAGTTTAGTCTAGGGTGTCAGGTGTCCGGTGAAGTTTCAGCTATGCGCGTGAAGGAGGCGAGATGCCGGGCTGCCGTGCGAGGCGACAAGCATGGTGAGATGCCAAAGGTGCCGTGCAATACGGTGACGTCGTGAGAATCGGGGAGGCGCAATGAAGGCTGAAGAGCGACAGGCTGCACGATCAAGAGCTGGGTGATCCGGCAAGTTGGTTAGCTGGATGTGTGCGTGGTCATGGCTGACTGGTGTAGGTTGTTAGTGCATGCATCGAGTGGTAGCTGCACGTATATGTTAGTTAGTGGGTTAGCTAGAAGAGTGGCCATCTAGACGTGCATGCAAGTTGAGTCTGTTGCGCAGTGGCCGGCCAGCCGAGTCATCCGCAGGAGAGATTCCAGGAGGTGGACTGCGTAGTGGCGTGAGGTCGTGTGGCCGGCTGCCTACTTTGTATAAAGTGTCACTTTGGTTTAATGAGAAAAGGAGGCCGAGAGGGCTGGCTAGAGGAAAATGTAGTGCCTGTGTTATTCACCGGGAGACAAGGCAAAGCTAGATTTCTCCTTGGTGAAGTGTGTGTGCGTGTGAGTTCCCAGCCATATGTGAGTGTTCTTGAGAGAAATCACATGGAGAGTTGTGTGAGGTAGAAGAAGAAGCGGCGCTGCGAGAGAGGCGGCGCCAACAATTGGCATTAGAGCCTTGTTGATCCGTGGTGGCGACCACGGTGGCGACGGCTATGGTGGCCGGCGTGGCGGCGGCGGAGGCTACGGCTGCTGCGGCAGCGACATGCCGGACTCCATGCGAGATGGAGGCCGGTGCGGCGAGAAGGAGGTGTTTGCCGGTGTGATGCCCCGCGAACAGGTGGTTGCGGTGCGATGCCGCTAGGATGAGACGGCGGTGCAAGGCTGCCACGACGACGGTGTGATGCCGTTACCAGGAGACGTGGTGTGATGCCGCTATGAAGATGGACGATGGCGCGATGCCGTCACTCGGGTCGGTGCAAGGCCGACGGCGGTGGTGCGATGCCACCGTCATCATGGAGTGTTGGTGCGAAGCCAACAAATGTTGCGGTGTGATGCCACAAGATGATGATGGCGTGGTGATCGGCGTCGCGACGGTGTGGTCCACGTCAAGAGGAGGCCGCTGCGTGTGGCATGACGCCGTGGTGACCGGCGCTGCGACGGCGTCGTCCACGACATGATGGTGGTGGTCACCGGCGGTGCGAGGGCGTCGTCCACGGCAAGATGATGCGGTGGTGATTGGCATTGCGATGTTGTCGTCCATTGCAACTTTGCTATGGCGTTGTGATGGCGCCGTCAAGTGGCTGCAGGTGATCCGCGTTGAAGATTGGAGAATCAAGATTAGGGGGTGAATGTTAGCCTTAATCTTGTTTTCTTGTATTTGCATGTTTGAGTTTTGCATGTCGTTTAGTCTAGGGTGTCAGGTGTCCGGTGAAGTTTCAGCTATGCGCATGAAGGAGCTGAGATGCCGGGCTGCCGTGCGAGGCGACAAGCATGGTGAGATGCCAAAGGTGCCGTGCGATACGGTGACGTCGTGAGAATCGGGGAGGCGCAATGAAGGCTGAAGAGCGACAGGCTGCACGATCAAGAGTTGGGTGATCCGGCAAGTTGGTTAGCTGGATGTGTGCGTGGTCATGGCTGACTGGTGTGGGTTGTTAGTGCATGCATCGGGTGGTAGCTGCACGTATATGTTAGTTAGTGGGCTAGCTAGAAGAGTGGCCATCTAGACGTGCATGCAAGTTGAGTCTGTTGCGCAGTGGCCGGCCAGCCGAGTCATCCGCAGGAGAGATTCCAGGAGGTGGACTGCGTAGTGGCGTGAGGTCGTGTGGCCGGCTGCCTACTTTGTATAAAGTGTCACTTTGGTTTAATGAGATAAGGAGGCCGAGAGGGCTGGCTAGAGGAAAATGTAGTGCCTGTGTTATTCACCGGGAGACAAGGCAAAGCTAGCTTTCTCCTTGGTGAAGTGTGTGTGCGTGTGAGTTCCCAGCCATATGTGAGTGTTCTTGAGAGAAATCACATGGAGAGTTGTGTGAGGTAGAAGAAGAAGCGGCGCTGCGAGAGAGGCGGCGCCAACAATTGGCATTAGAGCCTTGTTGATCCGTGGTGGCGACCACGGTGGCGACGGCTATGGTGGCCGGCATGGCGGTGGCGGAGGCTACGGCTGCTGCGGCAGCGACATGCCGGACTCCATGCGAGATGGAGGCCGGTGCGGTGATAAGGAGGTGTTTGCCGGTGTGTTGCCCCGCGAACAGGTATTTGCAGTGCGATGCCGCTAGGATGAGACGGCGGTGCAAGGCTGCCACGACGACGGTGTGATGCCGTTACCAGGTGACGTGGTGTGATGCCGCTATGAAGATGGACGATGGCGTGATGCCTTCACTCGGGTCGGTGCGAGGCCGACGGCGGTGGTGCGATGCCACCGTCATCATGGAGTGTTGGTGCGAAGCCAACAAATGTTGCGGTGTGATGCCGCAAGATGATGATGGCGTGGTGATCGGCGTCGCGACGGCGTGGTCCACATCAAGAGGAGGCCGCTGCGTGTGGCATGACGCCGTGGTGACTGGCGCTGTGACGGCGTCGTCCACGACATGATGGTGGTGGTGACCGGCGGTGCGAGGGCGTCGTCCACGGCAAGATGGTGCGGTGGTGATCGGCATTGCGATGATGTCGTCCATTGCAACTTTGCTATGGCGTTGTGATGGCGCCGTCAAGTGGCTGCGGGTGATCCGCGTTGAAGATTGGAGAATCAAGATTAGGGGGGTGAATGTTAGCCTTAATCTTGATTTCTTGTATTTGCATGTTTGAGTTTTGCATGTAGTTTAGTCTAGTGTGTCAGGTGTCCGGTGAAGTTTTAGCTATGCGCGTGAAGGAGGCGAGATGCCGGGCTGCCGTGCGAGGCGACAAACATGGTGAGATGCCAAAGGTGCCGTGCGATACGGTGACGTCGTGAGAATCGGGGAGGCGCAATGAAGGCTGAAGAGCGACAGGCTGCACGATCAAGAGCTGGGTGATCCGGCAAGTTGGTTAGCTGGATGTGTGCGTGGTCATGGCTGACTGGTGTAGGTTGTTAGTGCATGCATCGAGTGGTAGCTGCACGTATATGTTAGTTAGTGGGTTAGCTAGAAGAGTGGCCATCTAGACGTGCATGCAAGTTGAGTCTGTTGCGCAGTGGCCGGCCAGCCGAGTCATCCGCAGGAGAGGTTCCAGGAGGTGGACTGCGTAGTGGCGTGAGGTCGTGTGGCCGGCTGCCCACTTTGTATAAAGTGTCACTTTGTTTTAATGAGAAAAGGAGGCCGAGAGGGCTGGCTAGAGGAAAATGTAGTGCCTGTGTTATTCACCGGGAGACAAGGCAAAGCTAGCTTTCTCCTTGGTGAAGTGTGTGTGCGTGTGAGTTCCCAGCCATATGTGAGTGTTCTTGAGAGAAATCACATGGAGAGTTGTGTGAGGTAGAAGAAGAAGCGGCGTTGCGAGAGAGGCGGCGCCAACAATTGGCATTAGAGCCTTGTTGATCCGTGGTGGCGACCACGGTGGCGACGGCTATGGTGGCCGGCGTGGCGGTGGCGGAGGCTACGGCTGCTGCGGCAGCGACATGCCGGACTCCATGCGAGATGGAGGCCGGTGTGGCGAGAAGGAGGTGTTTGCCGGTGTGATGCCCCGCGAACAGGTGGTTGCGGTGCGATGCCGCTAGGATGAGACGGCGGTGCAAGGCTGCCACGACGACAGTGTGATGCCGTTACCAGTAGACGTGGTGTGATGCCGCTATGAAGATGGACGATGGCGCGATGCCGTCACTCGGGTCGGTGCGAGGCCGACGGCGGTGGTGCGATGCCACCGTCATCATGGAATGTTGGTGCGAAGCCAACAAATGTTGCGGTGTGATGCCGCACGATGATGATGGCGTGGTGATCGGCGTGGCGACGACGTGGTCCACGTCAAGAGGAGGCCGCTGCGTGTGGCATGACGCCGTGGTGACCGGCACTGCGATGGCGTCGTCCACGACATGATGGTGGTGGTGACTGGCGCTGCGAGGGCGTCGTCCACGGCAAGATGGTGCGGTGGTGATCAGCATTGCGATGATGTCGTCCACGGCAACTTTGCTATGGCGTTGTGATGGCGCCGTCAAGTGGCTGCGGGTGATCCACTTTGAAGATTGGAGAATCAAGATTAGGGGGGTGAATGTTAGCCTTAATCTTTATTTCTTGTATTTGCATGTTTGAGTTTTGCATGTAGTTTAGTCTAGGGTGTCAGGTGTCCGGTGAAGTTTCAGCTATGCGCGTGAAGGAGGCGAGATGCTGGGCTGCCAAGCGAAGCGACAAGCATGGTGAGATGCCAAAGGTGCCGTGCAATACGGTGACGTCGGGAGAATTGGGGAGGCGCAATGAAGGCTGAAGAGCGACAGGCTGCACGATCAAGAGCTGGGTGATCCGGCAAGTTGGTTAGCTGGATGTGTGCGTGGTCATGGCTGACTGGTGTAGGTTGTTAGTGCATGCATCGAGTGGTAGCTGCACGTATATGTTAGTTAGTGGGTTAGCTAGAAGAGTGGCCATCTAGACGTGCATGCAAGTTGAGTCTGTTGTGCAGTGGCCGGCCAGCCGAGTCATCCGCAGGAGATATTCCAGGAGGTGGACTGCGTAGTGGCGTGAGGTCGTGTGGCCGGCTGCCTACTTTATATAAAGTGTCACTTTGGTTTAATGAGAAAAGGAGGCCGAGAGGGCTGGCTAGAGGAAAATGTAGTGCCTGTGTTATTCACCGGGAGACAAGGCAAAGCTAGCTTTCTCCTTGGTGAAGTGTGTGTGTGCGTGTGAGTTCCCAGCCATATGTGAGTGTTTTTGAGAGAAATCACATGGAGAGTTGTGTCTTGTGTGAGGTAGAAGAAGAAGCGGCGCTGCGAGAGAGGCGGCGCCAACATATCGAGCATGAGATTTTGCTGTTATTGGGTGCACAATACTTGTTAATATAAAAATTCATCTTTAGAGCAACTCCAACAACTCCCCTATCTCTAAAATAACCACTGCTTATGGGAGTTGGAGGCAAAAAATCCTCTCCAACAGTCCCGTAAAGTCAGAATAATTGTAGGCATCTCGTAAATGTGGCCCTTTCTTGCCCTCAGGTTTTCTTCCGGTCAAGTTTTGGCGGGCTAGAAACCGCGTGAAAGTTCACCGCATGCCCTGCCAGAACGCTGCTCAACGACCGCAGTCATGCATGTCACCGATTGTCGGGTCTTTGGCCATTATCAACTTTTGTTTAACTAAATATAAAATAATAATGGATTTATGTAAAGCAGATTACAGAAACTAACAAAAATAGCTCTCGAACAACTTCTCGAAAATTTTACGGTCTTCCCGTAAAACCAGTTTTTATGTAAGTTTGTTAAGCAAGCTGTTGGAGTTGCCCTTAGAATATGGCCCATGTCAGCTGCGCCGATTCTCTCGCTTAGGTGCGAATGTGCGTCCATTTGACGGACAAGCGCAAATGCAACTCATGAGGCAATTCTTTTATGGGCAAGCCTAGTTAGACCATAAAAGTGCCTCCCAATTTTTGGATATTTTTCCTATATGGTTATTACCTGTCTATGAAGGTTCTACATGGTTCTGGTCATAATTTTTCATTTTTCAGTTATTTTGTATGGTTTTAATTGCCTTTTTATTAATGTTTTTCGTTTTGTTTTTCTTATCTATTTCCTATTATTCCTAATTTTTTTAAATTTTCACATCGTCGAAAATTGTTCCCAAAATTTTAGAAAAATATTCATAATGTCACAAATTAAAAAAAAACTGTTTTTTTAATAAAATGCCCGAAAACTCACAAAATTCTTAATTTTCTATAGTATGCTAATCAATTTCAGAAAATGATTGGTTTAAAAATATCATTTGTAATTTTTTTGGAACTTTCAATAATTTTAGTTTATTTCCCAATATGTTTGGAATTACACAAAATGATTGTATCTTCATTTTAGAAATATTCCCATTTTTCTTGAAATGTTAGAAATTTTTCATACTGATTGAAATTTTGATGAAAATCATTTTGAAAAGTAAATCATGTTTTTGTGTATTTTAAATAAACAAAATAACCATGTCAATTTGTTTTTGAAATGTCGAGCGCCCCACCATCCTTGTATTTGTTTTTGGGACGATGCAGTGCGGGTGTTGAACCTGGCTGCCCACTCGGCAACTACCCTAAGCAAAACCAATATTACTTTATGTAGTAAGCGTCTAATATGCTACTTTCTCTTTATGATATATTAAAAATGTTGTTGTTATGTTTTTATCTTGTTCAAAGGAAAAACCTTGTCGTGCAAATAGCCACTTCTTGTATTTCAAGAGTGATCTAAACAATCATATAATTACTCGGTGCAGTTGTTGCTGGAATCCCATCAAACAATGCTCATAGTCAAGTTGGTTTCAATACAAAATTTCTCAGAAAATGCAGGCACTCTTCTAAACAGGGAAACAGTTTAGGCCGTACTGTTTATTTACTTTAATGAACAATCAGTTTAGGCCGTGGAATTTATTATGCTGGAATGTCCGTGCTATTGGTGCAAATGATAAGCACACTTCAATTCGATCGCACATTGATAATAGCGGATGTTTGGTGATTTGTCTCCAGGAAACTAAACGAGAGCATTTTGACCATTCTTACATTCGAAAATTCTGTCCACGACGTTTCGATCAATTTGCTTTTGTCCCATCCATGGGTAATTCGGGTGGGCTCATTGTTATATGGAATAGTGCAGTTTTTCGTGGAACGGTTCTTGCTCTTCATCAATTGGCAATCGTAATCTCCTTTAAGTCAGTTCTATCCGCGGATACTTGGACGCTTGTTAACGTCTATGGCCCATGGGGGGGGGGGGGGGGGGGCTCCTAGGTCCGATTTTGTCTCCTGGCTATACGATCTTGATATTGATGCACACGAGGACTGGCTCTTCGTAGGAGATTTTAACTTCTTAAGGTCGCCTGATAACAGGAATTGTTCGGGAGGTGATGTCTCTGATATGATCTTGTTTAATGATATTATTCGATCACTTTCTCTCGTGGAAATTCCGTTGCATGGTATCTCGTTTACATGGAGTAACATGCAAGAGCAACCACTTCTCGAGCAGCTAGACTGGGTTTTCACGTCAAATCATTGGACGTGTAAATTCCCCAATACCTCTGTTAAACCCTTGGCAAGGCCAGTATCGGACCATATCCCATGTCTCATCTCAGTGCAAACAAACATTCTGCGATCCAATTTGTTTAGATTTGAAAACTACTGGATCAATCACCCAGGTTTCATGGATGTGGTCAGGTCAGCATGGAGTGCTAATACTAGATCAGTTGATCCAGCAAAAAGGCTTAGTGAGAAATTTAAAACTCTCAGAGGAGCCTTGAAACGTTGGAGTAAATCCATCTCTAAGCTTTCTCACGTTATTGATAAATCTAATCAAACCCTGCTGCTATTAGATGGTATTGAAAATAAGCGCCAGCTTGCAATTCATGAATGGAATTTCAGGGAGATTCTTAAGACTCACATTGTTCGTTTACTTTCTTATAAGCAGCAGTACTGGCGCATGAGGTGCACTGTCAGGTATATTAAATTTGGTGATGAGCCAACCAAATTCTTTCATCGTATGGCAACGGAACGACACCGAATGAATTCCATCGCAGCTCTGACTCTTCCAAATGGTGTGGTTTTGGAGGACCAAACTAATAAAGCTGATGCGATATATCATGCTTTCAGAGACAAGTTTGGTGTTTCAGTCCCTATTGACGTCAAAATTAACCTGGATCAATTAGTTTCGGCCAACATGGATATTAGAGGACTATCTGCCCCTTTCAGCCAAAAAGAGATAGATGATGCAGTCCACAAGTTACCTATTGACAAGGCACCTGGTCTAGACGGTTTTAATGGCTGCTTTCTTAGGCACTGCTGGGACATTATTAAACACAATTTCTATGAGCTTTGCAATCAGTTCTGGTCAGGCAATATTTCGTTAGATTGCCTCAATGCCTCTCTGATCACGCTCATCCCAAAGAAGATCGCGCCCTCCACAGTTAACGACTATTGCCCGATATCCTTGCTAAACTATTGTCTTAAACTTTTGACAAAGTTACTTGCAGATCGACTCCAAAGAGTGGTATTACAACTTATCCATGAAAATCAGTACGGCTTCATCAAAGGTCATTCGATTCAGGATTGCCTAGCTTGGTCTTTCGAGTATATACATCAGTGTGTGCAATCTAAAAGAGAGATTGTCATTATCAAACTTGACTTTGAGAAAGCATTCGATATGGTTGAGCATGACATAATTATTTTAATGCTGCATAAGCTGGGTTTGGATGATCATTGGATAAATTGGGTGAAAATTATCCTATCCTCTGGGCACTCATCGATTCTCCTCAACGGAATTCCTGGGAAATCGTTTCATTGCAAACGTGGAGTGCGTCAAGGAGACCCCTTCTCCCCCTTGCTTTTTGTACTTGCAGAAGAGCTTCTGCAATGCATTATTAATAAGGAATTCAACGAAGGAAGATTATCTTTTCCTATACCAAGGCAGGGGGACTTTCCAGCAATCCAATACGCAGATGATACAATATTGTTCATGCCAGCTTGTGAGCATCAAATCAACAATCTAAAGAATTTGCTCCTAGATTTTGCCGCTACTACAGGTCTGAAAATAAATTTCCAAAATTCCAGTATGATCGCACTTAATGTAGATAGAACAAAACTTGAGGTTCTTGCAACTATCTTTGGTTGTGAAATTGGAAAGCTACCTTTCACTTATCTGGGACTTCCACTTGGCACAACTAAACCCTCCATGACCGAGTAAATGCCACTAGTGGACAGAGTAGAAAGGAGGCTCTCTAGCACCTGATACCTCCTCTGCCATGCATCTAGAATTACCCTGGTTAATTCCCTAGTGACTTCTATGATTAACCATGCTATGTGCACTTTGAAGCTTCCACCAAAGTTTATGGAGTACTTTGACAAAGTGAGAAGAAGATGCATTTGGATCAAAAAAAGACCAAGATGAGTCCTGCAACTCCATGGTGGCTTGGAATAGAGTGTGTTGCCCCAAGAAACATGGGGGTCTTGGGGTTATCAATATTAAAGTTCAGAAATAAGCCTTACTGTTGAAATTCCTGGACAAATTTTACAACAAGGCAGATCTTCCATGGGTTCAGTTAATCTGGGAAACTTACTATGGTGAGTCGATCCCCCATGCAAAACCTGTTATTGGCTCGTTCTGGTGGAGACAACTTGTCAAGCTAATGCCCATTTTTTGTGGCATTGCACTACCCTCAGTTGGTACTGGGCAGAATATTTCCCTTTGGCATGATAAATGGAATGATGGTATGCTCAGTAACACACTCCAATGTCTCTTCTCATTTGCCATTAATGAAGATATTTATGTCTATGAATTCTTCGAGGGAGTAGATCCTTATGCCAAATTTCATCTACCTCTGTCTCCAGAGGCACATGATGAGCTCCAAACCCTGTTAAATATGAGGCCACACTTTTCTGATAATGGAACAACGTCTGATTCTTGGACATACATTTGGGGACGCAGATTCACTTCCAAGAGTTACTATATGCACTGCCACACAGACATAGTGGCTCCTGTTCCTTTTCATGGATCTGGACATCTAAACTCCATATGAAGTTGACGGTTTTCATGTGGTTTTTACTAGCTGACAGGCTGAACACTAGAAACATGCTCAAGCGGAGGCACTATCACATTGGGAATATTTACTCTTGTGTACTTTGCTCAGCTGGATGCGAAGAAACGATAGATCACCTCATCTTCTTTTGTCCATTCAGTGTGAATTGCTGGAGCAGATTTGGTATTTCATGGAACCCTGCTATCCCTACATTGAATGCCTTGCAACAGGCCAAGTTGTCCTTTACAGGTGAACTGTTCTTCGAATTAGTTGGTATTGCTGCCTGGAACATTTGGAAAGAAAGAAATAATTACATCTTCAGGCACATACCACCCTCATATTCGACCTGGAAGGACAGAACTAAAGGAGACTTACTTTGGCTCAAGCATAGAGTAGATCCAAAGTTTTGGGACTACTTAACTCTTATTGCTCTAGCTTTGTAATCCATCTGGTTACATCCAGATTATTTTTCTTCTTACTCCACTAGACTTGGTACATTGCTTAAGCTGGACTCACTTGTAGAAAACAGGGCTTTGATCCGGGCCAGATCAGAGCATTAGTCCCGGTTCGGTTACGAACCGGGACCAATGGGTGCATCAGTCCCGGTTCGAGCGGCCAGGGCGCCGGCCGGGCCTCGGCAGGAACCAGTCCCGGTTCGTCTGACCCCGTTAGTCCCGGTTCCATACACGAACCGGGACTAAAGGGCCTCGCTCCTGGCCTAGCCCCTTTAGTCCCGGTGCTAGCCACCAACCGGGACTAAAGAGACACCATTAGTCCCGGTGCTAGCCACCAACCGGGACTTAAGAGTTGCCTATATATATGCTCGCCCCTGCCCGCTCACTCCTCTGTTTTTTGGCCGGCCGGCGTGTGGGAGGTGTGCTGCTCTCTGTTCTCACCTCCTATGCACATGAGGTGTTCGATGAAATGCCGCAGCCACACTTAAGCTTTCTCCTCTCCAAGCTCGACCTCCAAGCTACATTTTCCCCAAGATTTTTTTAGGTTTGGCGGTGCACCAACTACACAAGTGTTCTAAAAGATTAACGACTTCATCGTTTCATCTCTCACTGCTAGTTTAGCTCATTTCAAATGCTCTAGAAGTAGAGTGTGGTTTGTGGATTTTAGTGGAGGAGTGTATGTGGGAGTTCTTTTGATTTAGACGCACAATTAGAGCTGAAATTAACTTCCTAGAGTCTGCACATGTGTAGGGTGCCGTTCCCGTCCCCGTCCTCACCGTCGTCGATCGCCCGCACCGATCTCGTCGCCGGCACCACCGTGGTGAGCCTCTTGTTCTTATCTTCTTTTTAAAAGAAAAAAATTCCTACTTGTATGATTTACATAGATACTTGTATAAATTTGGTCACTTCTCTATTCATGATGTTCTGTAATGGTTTTTGATACACTTAATTATATATATAATGCACACAGATGAACCGGCAATGGATGTATGGTGTCTGACGCACCTCCGAGTACATTGAAGGCCTGCATAAATTTCTCGAAGTGGCTAAGGCAAACAAGCAGAATGATTTTATGTATTGTCCATGTACTGTCTGTGAGAATACGAAGGATTACTCTAGCTCAAAAACCCTTCGCTCCCACCTGCTTGAGAAGGGTTTCATGCCACACTATAATGTTTGGACCAAGCACGGAGAAAGAGGGGTTATGATGGAAGACAACGAAGAAGAAGAGGATGATGACAGCTATCCTATGTTCCCTGAATACGGTGATACTGCAACGGGGGAAGCTGAAGATCAAGAGGCACCAGACGATGTCCCCGATGATGATCTTGGCCGGGTCATTGTTGATGCATAGAGAGAATGCGAAAGTGAAAGGGAGAAGTTGAAGTTCGATCGCAAGTTAGAGGATCACAAAAAATGGTTGTACCCAAAGTGTGAAGATGACAACACAAAGCTCGGTACCACATTGGAATTGCTGCAATGGAAGGCAGACAATGGTGTATCTGACAAGGGATTTGGTTCGCTACTGAAAGTAATGAAGAACAAGCTTCCAAAAGATAACGAATTGCCCGACAGTACGTACGAAGCAAAGAAGGTTCTCTGCCCTCTAGGATTGAAGGTGCAGAAGATACATGCATGCCCTAATGACTGCATCCTCTACCGCGGTGAGTACGAGGAATTGAACGCATGCCCGGTATGCGGTGCATTGCGGTATAAGATCAGACGAGATGACCCTGGTGATGTTGGAAATATGCCCTAGAGGCAATAATAAATTGGTTATTATTATATTTCCTTGTTCATGATAATCGTTTATTATCCATGCTATAATTGTATTGATTGGAAACTCAAATACATGTGTGGGTACATAGACAACACTGTGTCCCTAGTAAGCCTCTAGTTGACTAGCTCGTTGATCAAAGATGGTTAAGGTTTCCTAGCCATTGACATGAGATGTCATTTGATAACGGGATCACATCATTAGGAGAATGATGTGATGGACAAGACCCAAACTAAGAACGTAGCATTTGATCGTGTCAGTTTATTGCTATTGTTTTCTGCATGTCAAGTATCTGTTTCTTTGACCATGAGATCATGCAACTCACTGACATCGGAAGAGTACCTTGTGTGTATCAAACGTCGCAACGTAACTGGGTGACTATAAAGGTGCTCTACAGGTATCTCCGAGGGTGTCTGTTGGGTTGGCATGGATCAAGACTGGGATTTGTTACTCCATGTGACGGAGAGGTATCTCAGGGCCCACTCGGTAATACAACATCACATTGAGCCTTGCAAGCAAAGGGACTAAAGAGTTAGCCACAGGATCTTGTATTACGGAACGAGTAAAGAGACTTGCCGGTAACGAGATTGAACTAGGTATAGTGATACCGACGATCAAATCTCGGGCAAGTAACATACCGAAGAACAAAGGGAACAGCATACGGGATTAACTGAATCCTTGACATAGAGGTTCGACCGATAAAGATCTTCGTAGAATATGTAGGAGCCAATATGGGCATCCAGGTCCCGCTATTGGTTATTGACCGTAGAGGTGTCTCGGTCATGTCTACATAGTTCTCGAACCCGCAGGGTCTACACACTTAACGTTTGGTGACGATTAGTATAATTGAGTTATTATGTTGGTGACCGAAAGTTGTTCGGAGTCTCGGATAAGATCCCGGACATGACGAGGATCTCCGGAATAGTCCGGAGGTAAAGATTGATATATGTGATAATAGTGTTTTGATCTCCGGAAGGGTTCCGGAATTCACCGGAAGGGGTTCCGGATGTTTACCGAAGTGTTCGGGTGCAGCAACACTTTATATGAGCCAAAGGGGTAAAGCCCACGAGGTATTGGAAAGTGCAAAAAGTAGTTTTGCTGCCGCGTAAGCGGTACTACCGTTTTGTGAAGCGGTACTACCGCCCAAGCGGTACTACCGCTTGTGTGAAGCGGTACTACCGCCCAAGCGGTACTACCGCTTGTGTGAAGCGGTACTACCGCCCAAGCGGTACTACCGCTTGTGTCAAGCGGTACTACCGCTTGTGCGCGGTACTGCAGGGATCCGAGTTGGACTCTTTCCCTGCGGGCCAAACCGACCTTGTGCGGGCAAAACCGACTTGGAGGAGGCTTTTACTCCAAGTTTAGACCCCAAGGCTCAACATATAAATAGAGGGGCAGGGCTAGCACACGGGACACATCAAGATTTCCCCAAGCCGTGTGCGGCAACCCTAACCCTCTAGTTCCTCCGTCATAATCTCCGTAGTGCTTGGCGAAGCCCTGCAGAGATTGTTCCTCACCACCATCACCACGCCGTCGTGCTGCTGGAACTCAACCACTACTTCACCATCGCTCGCTGGATCGAGGAGGTGAAGGCGTCATCAAGCCGTACGTGTGTTGAACGAGGAGGTGCCATCCATTCGGCGCTAGTTCGTGATCGGATCGAGGGACGACTTGCGATTTGGATCGCGGAGACGTTCGACTACATCAACCGCGTTTCTTAAACGCTTCCGCTTAGCGATCTACAAGGGTATGTAGATTCACTCTCCCTCTCGTAGATGCTCATCACCATGGATAGATCTTGTGTGTGCGTAGGAAAATTTTTGTTTCCCAAGCAACGTTCCCCAACAGTGGTATCAGAGCCAGGTCTATGCGTAGATGAGATCTCGAGTAGAACACAAACGAGTTGTGGGCGTGGGTGTATACATATTGCTTGCCGTTACTAGTTGATATTTGATTCGGCGGTACTGTGAGATGAAGCGGCCCGGACCGACATTACGCGTACACTTACGCGAGACAGGTTCCTTCAACTGACATGTAACTTCGTTGCATAAAGATGGCTAGCGGGTGTCTGTCTCTCTCACTTTAGTTGAATCGATTTCAATGAAGAGGGTTCTTTTAGAAGATCAAAAAGCAATCACTACACCACGTTGTGGTTTTGCGTAGGTAAGAACGGTTCTTGCAAACCCGTAGCAGCCACGTAAAATTTGCAACAACAATTAGAGGACGTCTAACTTGTTTTTGCAGGGTATGTTGTGATGTGATATGGCCAATTACATGATGAGATATATGTGATGTATGAGATGATCATGTGTTGTATAGAATATCACGACTTGCATGTCGATGAGTACGGCAACTGGCAGGAGCCATAGAGTTGTCTTTAATTATTGTATGACCTGCGTGTCAATCATTAAACGCTATGTAATGCTTTACTTTATCGCTAAACGTTAGCAATAGTCATGGAAGCAACAGTCGGCGCGACAACCTTATGGCGACACGTTGATGGAGATCAAGATGATGGAGATCATGGTGTCATGCCAGTGACGATGGAGATCATGGCGGTGCTTTGGAGATGGAGATCAAAAGCACAAGTTCATGGCCATATCATGTCACTTATGATTTGCATGTGATGTTAATCCTTTTATGCATCTTATTTTGCTTAGGACGACGGTAGCATTATAAGGTGATCCCTCACTTAAATTTCAAGATAAATTGTGTTCTCCCCGAGTGTGCACCGTTGCGAAAGTTCGTCGTTTCGAGACACGCCGTGATGATCGGGTGTGATAGACTCCATGTTCACATACAACGGGTGCAGGCCATGTTGCACACGCGGAACACTCGGGTTAAACTTGACGAGCCTAGCATGTACAGACATGGCCTCGGAACACAAGAGACCGAAAGGTCGAACATGAGTCATATAGTAGATATGATCAACATGAAGATGTTCACCATTGAAACCACCTCAACTCACGTGATGATCGGACTTGAGTTGGTGGATTTGGATCATGTTACACTCGAATGACCGGAGGGATGTCAATTTGAGTGGGAGTTTTTTTAAATATGATTAACTAAACTCATTATCTTGAACAATAGTCTAAGTTGTCTTTGCTATATTTATGTTGTAGATCATGGCTCGCGCAGTAGCACCCCTGAATTTTAATGCGTTCCTAGAGAAAGCTAAGTTGAAAGATGATGGAAGTAACTTTGTGGACTGGGCCCGTAATCTAAGGATTATCCTTACGGCTTCCCAAAAGGCTTATGTCCTTGATGCACCGCTTGGTGATCCACCCGCTCCAGTTGAGTCTCTAGACGTTGTGAACGCCTGGCAGGCTCGTTCTGATGATTACTCAATAGTTCAATGTGCAATGTTGTATGGCTTAGAACCGGGACTTCAAAGACGTTTTGAACATCATGGAGCATATGAGATGTTCCAGGAGTTGAAGTTTATCTTTCAGAAGAATGCCCGGATCGAGAGATATAAGATCTCCGATAAGTTCTATGCTTGCAAGATGGAGGAGAACGGGTCTATCAGTGATCACGTGCTCAGAATGTCTGGGTACTCCACCCGTCTGGCTGAATTGGGGATGCCCCTTCCGCCAGAGGCTATCACTGACAGAGTTCTTCAATCATTGCCACCTAGCTACAAGAGCTTCGTGTTGAACTATAACATGCACGGGATGAACAAGTCAGTCGCCGAGCTGTTTGCGATGCTGAAAGCCGCTGAGTCTGAAATTCAGAAGGAGCATCAAGTGTTGATGGTCAATAAAACCACTAGTTTCAAGAAAAATGGCAAGGGTAAGAAGGGTAAATCTAAGAAGGGTGGCAAAGCAGTTGCTGCTCCCGTGAAGAAACCCAAGGCTGGACCCAAACCAGAAACTGAGTGCTTTCATTGCAAGGGAACTGGACACTGGAAGCGGAACTGCCCCAAGTATTTGGCTGACAAGAAGGCGGCCAACAACAAACAAGGTATATATGATATACATGTTATTGATATGTTCCTTACCAACCCTCGTTGTAGTGCCTGGGTATTTGATACCGGTGCGGTTGCTCATATTTGCAACTCTAAACAGGAACTGCGGAATAGACGGAGGCTGGCAAAGGACGAAGTGACGATGCGCATGGGAAATGGTTCCAAGGTTGATGTGAACGCCGTCGGCACGCTCGCTCTTCGATTACCGTCGGGATTAGTGATGAACCTAAATAAGTGTTATTTGGTGCCTGCGTTAAGCATGAACATTATATCTGGATCTTGTTTATTGCGAGACGGTTACTCATTTAAATCAGAGAATAATGGTTGTTCTATTTATATGAGTAATATCTTTTATGGTCATGCACCCAATGTGAGGGGTTTATTCTTATTGAATCTCGATAGTAATGATACACATGTTCATAACATTGATGCCAAAAGATGTAGAATTGATAATGATAATACCACTTTCTTGTGGCACTGCCGTTTAGGTCATATTGGCGTAAAACGCATGAGGAAGCTCCATGCTGATGGACTTTTGGAGTCACTTGATTTTGAATCACTTGACACATGTGAGCCATGCCTCATGGGCAAGATGACTAAAACACCGTTCTCTGGAACAATGGAACGGGCAAGTGACTTATTGGAAATCATACATACTGATGTGTGCGGTCCAATGAGCATTGAGGCGCGCGGTGGTTATCGTTACTTTCTCACCTTCACTGATGACTTAAGTAGATATGGGTATATTTACTTAATAAAACACAAGTCTGAATCGTTTGAAAAGTTCAAACAATTTCAGAGTGAAGTTGAGAATCATCGTAACAAGAAGATTAAATTCCTACGATCTGATCGAGGAGGAGAATATCTGAGTTATGAGTTTGGCAGTCACTTAAAGACAATGTGGAATTGTTTCACAACTGACACCGCCTGGAACACCACAGCGTAATGGTGTGTCCGAACGTCGTAATCGAACTTTATTGGATATGGTGCGATCTATGATGTCTCTTGCCGATTTGCCACTATCGTTTTGGGGTTATGCATTAGAGACAGCTGCATTCACTTTAAATAGGGCACCATCGAAATCCGTTGAGACAATGCCATATGAACTTTGGTTTGGCAAGAAGCCAAAGCTGTCGTTTCTTAAAGTTTGGGGATGTGATGCTTATGTCAAAAAGCTTCAGCCTGAAAAGCTGGAACCCAAAGCGGAGAAATGCGTCTTCATAGGATACCCAAAAGAGACAGTTGGGTATACCTTCTACCTCAGATCCGAAGGCAAAGTGTTTGTCGCTAAAAACGGAACATTTCTTGAGAAAGAGTTTCTCTCGAAAGAATTGAGTGGGAGGAAGATAGAACTTGATGAGGTTGTTGAACCTTTACTTCAACCTGAGAGTAGCGCAGTGCAGAAAGTTGTTTCTGTGAAGCCTACATTAACTGAAGAGGAAGTTAATGATGATGATCATGAAGCTTTGGATCAAGTTGCTATCGAACCTCGTAGGTCGACAAGGACGCGTACTGCTCCCGAGTGGTACGGCAACCCTGTCTTAGAGGTCATGTTGTTAGACAACGATGAACCTACGAGCTATGGAGAAGCGATGATGGGCCCGGATTCCGAGAAGTGGTTAGAGGCCATGAAATCCG
Source organism: Elymus sibiricus (assembly GCA_039707655.1). NCBI lineage: Eukaryota > Viridiplantae > Streptophyta > Magnoliopsida > Poales > Poaceae > Elymus > Elymus sibiricus. The sequence continues at coordinate 37,608,691 of CM077665.1, read as the reverse complement.
AGATGGGATCCATGTATGAAAACAAAGTATGGACTTTGGAAGTATTACCTGAAGGGCGTAAGGCCATTCAGAACAAATGGATCTTTAAGAGGAAGACGGACGCGGACGGTAATGTCACCGTCTATAAAGCTCGACTTGTGGCAAAGGGTTTTTCACAAGTTCAAGGAGTTGACTACGATGAGACCTTCTCACCCGTAGCGATGCTTAAGTCCGTCAGAATCATGTTAGCAATAGCTGCCTTTTTCGATTATGAAATTTGGCAGATGGATGTCAAAACAGCGTTCCTTAACGGTTACCTTAAGGAAGAGTTGTATATGATGCAACCAGAAGGTTTTGTCGATCCAAAGAATGCTGACAAACTTTGCAAACTCCAGCGATCCATTTATGGACTGGTGCAAGCATCTCGGAGTTGGAATCTTCGTTTTGATGAGGTGATCAAAGCGTTCGAGTTTATACAAGTTTACGGAGAAGCTTGTATTTACAAGAAAGTGAGTGGGAGCTCTATAGCGTTTCTAATATTATATGTGGATGACATATTGCTGATTGGAAACAATATAGAAATGTTGGAAAGCATGAAGGAATATTTGAACAAGAGTTTTTCAATGAAGGACCTAGGAGAAGCTGCTTTCATATTAGGCATCAAGATCTATAGAGATAGATCGAGACGTTTGATAGGACTTTCACAAAGCACATACCTTGACAAAGTTTTGAAGAAGTTCAAAATGGATCAATCCAAGAAGGGGTTCTTGCCTGTTTTGCAAGCTGTGAAGTTGAGTAAGACTCAATGCCCAGTGACTGCAGAAGATAGAGAAAAGATGAGTGTCATCCCCTATGCTTCGGCCATAGGCTCTATCATGTATGCAATGCTGTGCACAAGACCCAATGTCAGCCTTGCCATAAGTATGGTCGGAAGGTTTCAAGGTGATCCAGGAATGGAACACTGGACGGCGGTCAAGAATATCCTGAAGTACCTGAAAAGGACTAAGGACATGTTTCTCGTTTATGGAGGTGATCAAGAGCTCGTCGTAAAGGGTTACGTCGATGCAAGCTTTGACACTGATCCGGATGACTCAAAGTTGCAAACCGGATACGTATTTATTCTAAATGGGGGTGCGATTAGCTGGTGCAGTTCCAAGCAAAGCGTGGTAGCTGATTCTACATGCGAAGCGGAGTACATCGCAGCCTCGGAGGCGGCGAAGGAAGGTGTCTGGATGAAGGAGTTCATGACAGATCTTGGAGTAGTGCCTAGTGCGCTTAACCCAATGACTCTGTTTTGTGATAATACTGGTGCCATTGCTCTAGCCAAGGAACCAAGATTTCACAAGAGGACCAGACACATAAAGCGACGTTTCAATTCCATCCGCGATTACATCAAGGAGGACGACATAAATATTTGCAAAGTACACACGGATCTGAATATTGCAGATCCGATGACTAAACCTCTTCCAAGGGCTAAACATGAACAACACCAGAACTGCATGGGTGTTCGATTCATTACAATGTAAATCACATAGTGATGTGAACTAGATTATTGACTCTAGTGCAAGTGGGAGACTGTTGGAAATATGCCCTAGAGGCAATAATAAATTGGTTATTATTATATTTCCTTGTTCATGATAATCGTTTATTATCCATGCTATAATTGTATTGATTGGAAACTCAAATACATGTGTGGGTACATAGACAACACTGTGTCCCTAGTAAGCCTCTAGTTGACTAGCTCGTTGATCAAAGATGGTTAAGGTTTCCTAGCCATTGACATGAGATGTCATTTGATAACGGGATCACATCATTAGGAGAATGATGTGATGGACAAGACCCAAACTAAGAACGTAGCATTTGATCGTGTCAGTTTATTGCTATTGTTTTCTGCATGTCAAGTATCTGTTTCTTTGACCATGAGATCATGCAACTCACTGACATCGGAAGAGTACCTTGTGTGTATCAAACGTCGCAACGTAACTGGGTGACTATAAAGGTGCTCTACAGGTATCTCCGAGGGTGTCTGTTGGGTTGGCATGGATCAAGACTGGGATTTGTTACTCCGTGTGACGGAGAGGTATCTCAGGGCCCACTCGGTAATACAACATCACATTGAGCCTTGCAAGCAAAGTGACTAAAGAGTTAGCCACATGATCTTGTATTACGGAACGAGTAAAGAGACTTGCCGGTAACGAGATTGAACTAGGTATAGTGATACCGACGATCAAATCTCGGGCAAGTAACATACCGAAGAACAAAGGGAACAGCATACGGGATTAACTGAATCGTTGACATAGAGGTTCGACCGATAAAGATCTTCGTAGAATATGTAGGAGCCAATATGGGCATCCAGGTCCCGCTATTGGTTATTGACCGTAGAGGTGTCTCGGTCATGTCTACATAGTTCTCGAACCCGCAGGGTCTACACACTTAACGTTTGGTGACGATTAGTATAATTGAGTTATTATGTTGGTGACCGAAAGTTGTTAGGAGTCTCGGATAAGATCCCGGACATGACGAGGATCTCCGGAATAGTCCGGAGGTAAAGATTGATATATGTGATAATAGTGTTTTGATCTCCGGAAGGGTTCCGGAATTCACCGGAAGGGGTTCCGGATGTTTACCGAAGTGTTCGGGTGCAGCAACACTTTATATGAGCCAAAGGGGTAAAGCCCACGAGGTATTGGAAAGTGCAAAAAGTAGTTTTGCTGCCGCGTAAGCGGTACTACCGTTTTGTGAAGCGGTACTACCGCCCAAGCGGTACTACCGCTTGTGTGAAGCGGTACTACCGCCCAAGCGGTACTACCGCTTGTGTCAAGCGGTACTACCGCTTGTGCGCGGTACTGCAGGGATCCGAGTTGGACTGTTTCCCTGCGGGCCAAACCGACCTTGTGCGGGCAAAACCGACTTGGAGGAGGCTTTTACTCCAAGTTTAGACCCCAAGGCTCAACATATAAATAGAGGGGTAGGGCTAGCACACGGGACACATCAAGATTTCCCCAAGCCGTGAGCGGCAACCCTAACCCTCTAGTTCCTCCGTCATAATCTCCGTAGTGCTTGGCGAAGCCCTGCAGAGATTGTTCCTCACCACTATCACCACGCCGTCGTGCTGCTGGAACTCAACCACTACTTCACCATCGCTCGCTGGATCGAGGAGGTGAAGGCGTCATCAAGCCGTACGTGTGTTGAACGCGGAGGTGCCGTCCGTTCGGCGCTAGTTCGTGATCGGATCGAGGGACGACTTGCGATTTGGATCGCGGAGACGTTCGACTACATCAACCGCGTTTCTTAAACGCTTCCGCTTAGCGATCTACAAGGGTATGTAGATTCACTCTCCCTCTCGTACATGCTCATCACCATGGATAGATCTTGTGTGTGCGTAGGAAAATTTTTGTTTCCCATGCAACATTCCCCAACAGTTGTACCCAAAGTGTGAAGATGACAACACAAAGCTCGGTACCACATTGGAATTGCTGCAATGGAAGGCAGACAATGGTGTATCTGACAAGGGATTTGGTTCGCTACTGAAAATAATGAAGAACAAGCTTCCAAAAGATAATGAATTGCCCGACAGTACGTACGAAGCAAAGAAGGTTCTCTGCCCTCTAGGATTGAAGGTGCAGAAGATACATGCATGCCCTAATGACTGCATCCTCTACCGCGGTGAGTACGAGGAATTGAACGCATGCCCGGTATGCGGTGCATTGCGGTATAAGATCAGACGAGATGACCCTGGTGATGTTGAGGGCGAGCGTCCCAAGAAGAGGTTCCTGCCAAGGTGATGTGGTATGCTCCTATAATACCACAGTTGAAACGTCTGTTCAGAAACAAAGAGCATGCCAAGTTGTTGCGATGGCACAAAGAAGACTGTACGAAAGACGGGAAGTTGAGAGCACCCGCTGACGGGTCGCAGTGGAGAAAAATCGAGAGAAAGTGTGGGGACTTTGCAGGTGACTCAAGGAACGTATGGTTTGGTTTAAGTGTAGATGGCACTAATTCTTTTGGGGAGCAGAGTAGCAAGCATAGCACATGGCCCGTGACTCTATGTATCTATAACCTTCCTCCTTGGTTGTGCATGAAGCGGAAGTTCATTATGATGCCAGTGCTCATCCAAGACCCTAAGCAACCTGGAAACGACATTGATATGTACCTAAGGCCATTAGTTGAAGAGCTTTTATAGCTGTGGAATGGAAAAGGTGTACGTGTGTGGTATGAGCATAAATAAGAGGAATTTGACCTACGAGCATTGCTGTTTGTAACCATCAATGATTGGCCTGCTCTTAGTAACCTTTCAGGACAGACAAACAAGGGATACAACGCATGCACGCACTGTTTAGATGATACCCAAAGTATATATTTGGACAAATGCAAGAAGAATGTGTACCTGGGACATCGTCGATTTCTTCTAACCAAGCATGCCTTAAGAAAGAAAGGCAAACATTTCAAAGGTGAGGCAGATCACCAGAAGAAGCCCGTCCTCCGTACTGGTGATGATATACTTGATATGGTCAAGGATTTACAAGTAATCTTTGGAAAGGGTCCTGGCGGACAATCTGTTTCGAATGACGCTGAGGGACACGCACCCATGTGGAAGAAGAAATCTATATTTTGGGACCTACCCTATTGGAAAGACCTAGAGGTTCGCTCTGCAATCGACGTGATGCACGTGACGAAGAATGTTTGTGTGAACGTGCTAGGCTTCTTGGGTGTGTATGGGAAGACAAAAGATACACTGGAGGCACGGGAGGACCAGCAACGTGTGAACGAAAAAGACGGCATGCATCCAAAGCAGTATCAAGGTCCTGCCAGCTACGCTCTAACCAAAGCAGAGAAGGAAATCTTCTTTGAATGCCTACTCAATATCAAGGTCCCGTCTGGCTTCTCGTCGAATATAAAGGGAATAATAAACATGGCAGAGAAAAAATTCTAGAACCTAAAGTCTCACGACTGCCATGTGATTATGACGCAACTGCTTCCGGTTGCATTGAGGGGGCTTCTACCATAAAATGTTCGATTAGCCATTGTGAAGCTATGTGCATTCCTCAATGCAATTTCTTAGAAGGTAATTGATCCAAAAATCCTACCAAGGTTACAGAATGATTTGGTCCAATGTCTTGTCAGCTTCGCGTTGGTGTTCCCACCATCCTTCTTCAATATTATGACGCACGTCCTAGTTCACCTAGTCAACGAGATTGCCATTCTGGGTCCTGTATTTCCACACAATATGTTCCCCTTTGAGAGGTTCATGGGAGTCTTGAAGAAATATGTTCATAATCGTGCTAGGCCAGAAGGAAGCATCTCCATGGGCCATCAAACAGAGGAGGTCATTGGGTTTTGTGTTGACTTTTTTCCTAACCTTAAGCCGATTGGTGTCCCTAAATCGCGGTATGAGGGGAGACTGAGTGGAAAAGGCATGCTAGGAGCGGATTCAATAATATGTAGGGACCGGCATTCCTGGGCGCAAGCACACTACACAGTTCTACATAATTCTTCCTTGGTTGCCCCGTATATCAATGAACAGAAGAATATTCTACGCTACAAACACCAGGAGCAGTCTGACGACTGGATTACACGTGAACACATCGGGACTTTCGGCGGTTGGTTGCAAATGCATCTCATGCATAACAACACTGTTGGACATGACCTATACTTGTTGGCCAGGACACCATCTTCGACTGTATTGACTTACCAAGGCTACGAGATAAATGGTAATACATTTTACACGATCGCCCAAGATAAAAAGAGCACCAACCAAACCAGTGTTGTCCGCTTTCATGCAGCAATCACCAATAGGGCAAAGGACACATATTATGGTTACATAGAGGAGATATGGGAACTTGACTATGGACATGAATATAAGGTCCCTTTGTTTCGGTGCAAATGGGTCAATCTGTCAGGAGGCGGGGTATAGTTAGACCCGTAGTACGGAATGACAATAGTGGATCTCAACAATCTTGGGTACACAGACGAACCATTCGTCCTAGCCAATGATGTGGCGCAGGTTTTCTATGTGAAGGACATGTCTACCAAACCGAGGAAAAAAAAGATAAGGAAGCGAATACATCAAACGATGAGCCAAAGCGCCACATAGTTCTTTCAGGGAAAAGAAACATCATGGGAGTGGAGGACAAGACAGACATGTCTAAGGATTATGAAAAGTTTCATGAAATTCCTCCCTTCAAAGTGAAGGCTGACCCAAGCATCCTGTTAAACGATGAAGATTATCAATGGTTATGGCGCAATAAGGAAGGGACACACGCGAAGAAAAAGTGAAGACTTTCTCTCCACAACTATTCTGATGATGGCTTTGATCTAGAATATCACTGCAGTTACATGTCAAGAAATGAAATCCCTTTTGTAATAGATGAGTTTTCATCGGAAACCTTGTTACTTCGAAAGAGATTGTCCAGTTTGTACACGAAGTGCATCCAGTTTTTCCCGTAACCCTCTCAACTTTTTAGCACATGCTATGTGGGTGAAATTATGATACCATGCCAAGTTTCAACCTTTTCAGAGTTCATTTGCAGTGCTTGTCAATTTCAGGGTCATTTAGCTCAAAATAAATCATGAAATGCATGAAAAATAGCAAATGAAGTCAGAAAAGGGTTGAAAATTGATGATGTGGCTTTGGATGGTGCATATTGAATGCAGAAAAAGACTGGAGTTAAAATATGTGAAAAAATGAAATTCCTTTTGTAATAGATGAGTTTTCATCCGAAACCATGTTACTTCGAAAGAGATTGTCCAATCTGTACACGAAGTGCATCCAGTTTTTCCCGTAACCCTCTCAACTTTTTAGCACATGCTATGTGGGTGAAATTATGATACCATGCCAAGTTTCAACCTTTTCAGAGTTCATTTGCAGTGCTTGTCAATTTCAGGGTCATTTAGCTCAAAATAAATCATGAAATGCATGAAAAATAGCAAATGAAGTCAGAAAAGGGTTGAAAATTGATGATGTGGCTTTGAATAGTGCATATTGAATGCAGAAAAAGTCTGGAGTTAAAATATGTTAAAAAATGAAATCCCTTTTGTAAGAGATGAGTTTTCATCCGAAACCCTGTTACTTTGAAAGAGATTGTCCAGTTTGTACACGAAGTGCATCCAGTTTTTCCCGTAACCCTCTCAACTTTTTAGCACATGCTATGTGGGTGAAATTATGATACCATGCCAAGTTTCAACCTTTTCAGAGTTCATTTGAAGTGCTTGTCAATTTCAGGGTCATTTAGCTCAAAATAAATCATGAAATGCATGAAAAATAGCAACTGAAGTCAGAAAAGGGTTGAAAATTGATGATGTGGCTTTGAATGGTGCATATTGAATGCAAAAAAAGTCTGGAGTTAAAATATGTTAAAAAATGAAATCCCTTTTGTAATAGATGAGTTTTCATCCGAAACCCTGTTACTTCGAAAGGGTTGTCCAGTTTGTACACGAAGTGCATCCAGTTTTTCCCGTAACCCTCTCAACTTTTTAGCACATGCTATGTGGGTGAAATTATAATACCATGCCAAGTTTCAACCTTTTCAGAGTTCATTTGCAGTGCTTTTCAAATTCAGGGTCATTTAGCTCCAAGAATGAACTAATAGCAAAAAGAATGAACTAAAAAAGCTTTTATAAAACTCTAATAGGAAAAAGAATGAACTAAAAAGATTTTATAAAACTCTAATAGCAAAAATAATAAACTAAAAAGATTTTATAAAACTCTAATAGCAAAAAGAATCAACTAAAATGAATCAAAATAATATTAACTAAAATTATCAAAGTATTTATTTGGTAAAAACTTTAATAGTAAAAAGCTTTTATAAAACTCTAATACCAAAAGGAATCAACTAAAACATATGCAAAAAAAAATAACATTAAAATTTAAAAAACATAATATATGCAAAAAATACAAAAAAGGCCCGCCTACTAGCCACAACGGCCTGCATACGACTAGAAACCCTAGAAATGGACCAGGATGCAGGCCCGCAGTGCTAGCAGGCCCAACAGGGCGTGAGATAGGCATGTACTACCTACAATAGAGAGGAGCTCGAGAGGGCAGCGACAGCAGCGCTTATAAACCACTCCGAGCCCCTCTCGACTAGCGAGGTGGGACTAAACTTTTGGCTGCGGGAAGCACAGCCCCTTAGTCCCGGTTGGTGGCTCCAACCGGGACTAAAGGGGGGCCTTTAGTCCCGGTTGGTGATACCAACCGGGACTAAAGGGCTATGTTTCCTGCCCTTTCGCCTGGCGAAAACTACCTTTAGTCCCGGTTGGTGGTCCAACCGGGACTAAAGGCCCCCCTTTAGTCCCGGTTGAAGCCACCAACCGGGACTAAAGGGGGGGCTATATAAGCGGGACTTGGAAATTTTTCCAAATCCATCTGCTTTCCCTCTCCCCCGACAACGCCGAAAACCGCCTCGATGCTGCCAGTCTGCCTGATCTCGCCGTCGCCTCCTCGACACCGTCGCCTCCCCGAGCCCGCTCGCTCCTCGTCGCCGCCCCCGACACCGTCCCCATCGCCGCCCCCGACGCCGTCCCCCGTCACCGCCCCCCAACGCCGTCGCCTCCCCGAGCCTGCTCCGGCCTCCTCCTCCTCCTAGGTGAGCTGCCGGCCACACCGCCGTTCCCCTCCTCCTCCTAGCTATCCTCCCCCCCCCCGCGGTCACCGTCGTCGCCCGCGTCCGTCGCCGGCCGAAGCAGTGGCGGTCAGCGGTGGATCTAGGAATTCAACTTTGGGTTTTCATTTTTCTTTTTCATCCTAACAGGGAAAACCAAATAGTCCATGCCAACACAAATAAATGGGAAAATTGTTCATATTTAGATTTAGGCTCTCTCAGCTACAATAATCATGCATGCCAAGAATTTGTGGTATGGCCTATGGTGGTAAATCCGCATAATCCGATGGTGAAACAAAGGAGATAAATATCATGCTAGTATTTTTTGTCATATGCTATACCTGTATATAGGATTATTTTCGTGTAGAATATTTTGTGTGTACATTTGTACACCCTTGACCCATGGTGGATCCGCCCTTGGTGGCGGTGCCAGGATCAAATCCATGATGTATATACGCATATATAGCAACACTAAGCTAGTTAGAAAATTAAGATGGCATTTTAAGTTGATTTGTTGCTCTATGAAGAAGATGCTTCTTTATTTGCTACCTTACATGATTTTAAGTGTTATATGTGCTCTTGGGCGCGCGCCACACACACACATACACATCACTAGGCGTTGTTATTAAAAATGGTATTGTTGTTTTATTGTTGTTAAATAAAATGATATTTGCTATAGCCACAATTTGTTCTCGTCGATGATGCCAATCCTGCATCCTCGTCGTCGACTCGACGCCGACAACCAGTTTGAGAGGCGCCATGTCCGGGACTGGGCTCCGCCGGGCTGGTACTGTGGGGTGCTACCTTCCGGGGCGCACAGTTTGGTGAGGAATCCGGGTATCGTCGTCGACCCGGAGCTTCTTTGGTGGCGGTCGCGTGGGCCACTATCAGTGCGGAGGCGGCCGGCAACCGAGGAGGTGGTACGTCACCGTGTTAGGGAGGAGGACGAGCATGTCCGTCTCTACATGGTTGCGTTGGATGCCAGGTTCTCCAATACCTGGCAGTTCCTTCAAGGATCTCACCCGATCTATGATCCTGTGATGGTTTCTTCTCTTTGGGTGTCCACCGCCCACGCTTCAGGAACTGCGAGTGAACTAGATTATTCGATAATATTCGAGCTGTATTAGTGATAATATTCGATGCTTCATTAACTTGATTATTCGAGATGTATTAGTGATATTATATGATAATATTATATGAAGAGTCCCCAACGATCGTCGGTGATATCATATGCATTATATTTTTTATGTTCACCGAATTTTCATATGTTGATGGTGATCTATCGTGTTAATTGCATTTTCTTACGTTTGACAACTGCTTGGGCTTATTAGGGACCATGAGGCGTAAGATTTGCAAGGTCTGCCAAAATTCATGTATGGACAGTCTTGGAACTGCAGTGCAGTTCGGGGTATTTTTGAGAAAGGGATTTCAAAAATCGGTGGTAACGGTCTTTAACTTGAATTTGTATTGAATTCTGATCATTTTTTAGCTATTTTACTGACTTTATTGTTGATTATTAACTGCTGCATAGTGTGTTCCATGCAACATAAGGGAGGACTTCAACAATTCATATGGTAACGTGTTGTACTTTGAGGATGATGAGGAGCGCGAATTCGAATTGGATCTGCGCAAAGGAAATAATAAAACCATCATATATGGTGATGGATGGGAGCAGTACATTGCAATGAACAATTTTAAAGGAGGAGAACTCGTAGCTTTTTCCTTAATAGGAGAGGTGAATAGGTTAAGGACATTATATGTCCAAAGCGATGATGATGACGATGACCAAGATGACATCGTCAGCCAAGATGACCAAGGATGACATCGACAACCAAGATGAAGATGAGGACATCCAAGATGAAGATGAGGACAACCAAGATGAAGAGGAGGACATCGAAGATGAACATGATGGTCCTATCCTTTATGCAATTTTTTCTCAAAGGATGAAGAAGCTTACTCGGGATGATAAAGCTAGTGTGAAAGAAATGTTACCATCCTCTTCGGCGTTCTTGGGGAAGCCCTTTGTGCACCGTCTAACAAAAACAAACATGGGCAAAAAAGTTATGGTGAGATGTTTTATATTCTTTCATCTCTTTTTGGTCATAACCAAGTATGGTGAGATGTCTAACATTCTGTGCTCTCTATTTTCTCTTAATGATGGGGTCTTCAGAAGTTACCTTTGAATATGTTTTCCGGAGTGGACATCCCCGCCGTCGGCACTGCTGGAGTAATCCATGGACCAAGAGGGCCTGTCACGAACGTCCAATACAAGACAAAGGATGACGGGCGCATATCATTCCACAAGGCCGGCTGGCAGGAGTTCATCAAGGGAAAGAGAGAACTAAGGGTGGACACCCTTGTGGTAATCACTATAAGGAAGAGCAACCGCAAGGACTATCAGATGATGGTTGTTGTTGACCATGTTTAGAACTAAGTCATGAATATATCAGCTGGAGAACTGTTAGTTAATTAATTAGTATGTTAAGATGAATGTGATACATTGATGTTTGTTTCTTAAGTTGAACAACTTTCAAGTGATACTGATGGTTCTTTCTATATATTGATCATGATGATGTTGTGTAATGGTTCTTTCATTGCTATATGTAGTAGCTAGCGTCGAGTTGAATGAAAAGCATAAAATAAAAATGGTAAAAACAAAAATAAAAGGGGGAAACACAATATGAAAACCCCTAAACCCCTCCTTTTAAAAAAAACCCAGAGCCTGGCAGCTGCTGACGCGTGGCTGCCTTTTAGTCCCGGTCGGTGTTACCAACCGGGACTAAAGGTCCTCCTGCCAGGCGCCCCACGGCGGCCACGTGGAGCTCGTTAAGTCCCGGTTCGTAAGCCAACCAGGACTAAAAGTGACGGGCATTAGTCCCGATCGTTTTGTCCTGATTGCAGAACCGGGACTAAAGGCCCTCTGGAACCGGGACTGATGCCCTGTTTTCTACTAGTGACTCTTGGGGAGACCAACTGGTCATACCCACACCTTGTAAAGTTGTAATATTTCTTCTTTAATATAACACAGTAGGAGCCTCTCCTACTGTTTAAAGCTCAAAAAAAGGGACATAGTTTGAGAAGTCCCTAAGGTATTTTTTTATACATAGGTAAAATAAGAAAACAAGTCCAAGACAAAATAACATAATTAGAAAAGATAACTAAAACGGGATACCTAGTGAGGAGCTAAGAGATACCAAAAGGAAAATTTTAAAAATCGAAGTCTAAATGTCTGTACACCAGGTTTCGGAAGCTTCTTTCCTTCTCCCAAATAAATGAACAATTGGAGTCGAAATTTTGAAGATCGACATCCCGCAAAAAAAAGATTTTTTAGGCACAATTTTTTTAAAAAAAATGGTGCTACTCATTTGAAATATGGAATTGATAATTTATGTTTCACGAAAATAAATCAAAACATTTTATTCAAAGAATGGCATTTGTGTATAGTTGATCTGTAAAGTTTCAAGGTCAAATGTTCTCTTGTTTATAAATAAAGGAAAAATATATATAACTATAACACAGATCTTGATGCAAAGTGGATGTGTTAAATAAAAGAAGTAGCTACATGAGAGTATGGAAAATCCATGCTATATCGAGAAAAATGACTAGTGCGTGTTTAATGTCGTGGTGTGCTACGGGTCGGACAAGTGATCTTTGTAAAAAATTGGCCGGGTCGTGAGCCATCAGATCTGTGATATCGGCTGGCAAACTCCACCATTGCACTTTGCAATAGAGCTTATGTTGTAGAAAACAGAGGTCGTGTTGTACAATATATTTTTGCAACGGAGTTCATGTTGCAGAAAACCGCCTCGCCTCACGCATCGACACATTGGTTATGTTCAGACATCATACATGTTGTAATCTATCAAATCCCAATTGACAGAGAGTGAGAGTGAAGGGTGGTAGCATGATAGGTTTAGAAGATGATGGGTTCTAGCAAAAGGATGTGAACGATCAATTTCATCTGACAATCTCGCGCCCGCACTAGTGCAGAAAATCCTAGCTATGGCGTGGCAAAAATGGCCTTGGTGGCATAGACACACGACGCCACCAATATGGCGCCACAGTTAGAATTTAGTGGTGGCATTGGAGACGACGCTAGCAGTATTTCGAGTACTTGCTGGCGTTGGACAGAGTTGCACGCTGGCACTGTCATATTTAGCTAATAAAAAAATATCAGCTTCACAAAATATACTGAACATTTCAACTTAATAATCAACTAAGTACTCTTCGGTTGATAATAAGAAAAATATTACTTCGAAAACTAAGAGTTTAAACTTCACAAAAGTTACTCATCATTTAAACTTTGTAATCAACTAACTACTCTTCTTCATCATCAATGATTATGCTCAGCTGGCGCATCTTGTTCCGATTGCTCTCTCCATCATGTTTGAAATGAGCAACGGGTGACTATAGCTCAATCCTCTGTCCTGAGTTGTTTTTTCTTCAGCTTGAGTTGATCCCGATTCTCCATCAACTTATCCCTCATCTCCCTCAGCTCGTCTACTTTAGTGAAGGCATTAGCACCCTCTATGAGCAACTGGTCCCTTTCTTTCTTCACTTCGGCATCATTTTCTTCTAGTTTCTTGATTCTCCAGTATGACGACTGACGTCGCTTGAGACTACGTCGGTATTTCCCCAAAGAGGAAGGGATGATGCAGCACAGCGACGGTAAGTATTTCCCTCAGTTATGAAAACAAGGTTATCGAACCAGTAGGAGGATCACCACAACCCAATAAGCAGCACCTTCACACAAACAACAAATACTTGCAACCCGACGCGAAAGAGAGGTTGTCAATCTCTCTACGGTAAAAAGATAGATTAGGTACTGATAGATAGGAGAGATAGATCTCTCAAGAACACAAAATAAAAAGAGCAAATAAAGTATGCAGCAATATGTTTTTGGGATTTTGGTTTTGTAGATCTGAAAACAAAGAGGCAAAAAGATAGATCGGAAAGCAATATGTTGGAAAAGTAGACCCGGGGGCCGTAGGGTTCACTAGTGGCTTCTCTCATGAGTATAGTGCACGGTGGGCGAACAAATTACTGTTGGGCAATTGATAGAAAATCGAATAGTCATGACGATATCCAAGGTTATGCTCATTATATAGGCATCACGTCCAAGATAGGTAGACCGACTCCTGCCTGCATCTACCTCTATTACTCCAGACATCAACCGCTATCCAACAAGTGTATTAAGTTCATGGAAAAACGGAGTAATGCAATAAGAACGACGACATGATGTAGACAAGATCTATTCATGTAGGAATAGACCCCATCTTGTTATCCTTAATGGCAACGATACATGCTTGCCTTGCTGCACCTTCTGTCATTGGGAAAGGACATCGCAAGATCGAACCCATCACAAAGCACCTCTTCCCATGGCAAGAAAAATTGATCTAGTCGGCCTACCTAAACCAAAGATTCGAAGAAGAAATACGAGGCTATAAGTAATCATGCATATAAGAAATTAAAGAAGACTCAAATAATATTCATGGATACAAACTGATCATGAACTCAAAATTCATCGGATCCCAACAAACACACCGCAAAAGTTTACATCAATAGATCTCCAAGAGACCATTGTATTGAGAATCATAAGAGAGAGAGAGAGAGAGGAAGCCATCTAGCTACTGCCTACGGACCCGTATGTCTATGGTGGACTACTCACGCATCATCGGAGAGGCACCTATGAGGAAGATGAACCCCCTGCGTGATGGTGTTTAGATTGGATCTCGAGGTTCTGGAACTTGCGGCGGCTAGAATTGTGTTTCGTCGACTCCGTTAGGGTTTTTGGAATATTTGGGAATTTATAGGCATCAGAGGCGGTGGAGAGGGTCCCCGAGGAGGGCACAACCCATCAGGGCCCGCCGGGGCCCCACTGGCATGCCCTGGTGGGTTGTGGTCTCCACGGCTCACCTCTCCGACACTTCTTTGGCCCACTGGGTGTCTTCTGGTCCAGAAAAAAACTCCAAAAAGTTTCGTTGCGATTGGACTCCATTTGATATTGATATTCCGCGAAGTAAAAAACAAACAAAAACAACAACTGGCACTTTGGCACTATGTGAATAGGTTAGTCCCAAAAAATGATATAAAGTTGTTATAAAATGATTGTAAAACATCCAAGAATGATAATATAACAGCATGGAACAATAAAAAATTATAGATATGTTGGAGACGTATCAGTATCCCCAAGCTTAATTCCTACTCGTCTCGAGTAGGTAAATGATAAAAACAGAATTTTTGATGTGGAATGCTGCCTAACATGTTCATCTCATATTCTTTTTTTTGTATAGCATGGACATTTGGACTTTCAAATGATTCAAAGCAATAGTCTAGTTTTAACATAATGACTTCAATACTCAAGCATGTCAACAAGAAACCATGTCTTTCAAAATTCAACACTAAAGAAAGTTATCCCTAGCCCATCATGCTCAATCATTGATCCATTCATGAAACACACTCAAATATTAGCTATGCCCAATGCTCAAGTACGATCATAGTGCCCCCTAGTTGGTGCTTTATAATAGAAGATGGAGACTCAAAGTAAAAATAAAAATTGCATAAAGTAAATAGATTGGCCCTTCGCAGAGGGAAGTTGGGATTTGTAGAGGTGCCAGAGCTCAAGGTTTAAATTGAGAGAGAGAAATATTTTGGGTGGCATGCCTTTCCTGTCAACGAAAACGACAAAGTAGCTCACAATACTTTCCGTGCTAGATATATCATAGGCGGTTCCCAAACAAAAAATAAAGTTTATTCCTTTTTTCACCAAACTTTCACTTTCCATGGCGGGCCGTATCCACGGTTGCCTTCCATACCAACACTTTCCAAGGAATTTATTATTTGACAACATAAAGTAAATATTTTTTCTTTTTCATTTCGGGAATGGGCATCCCTATTACCGCCACACTCTCGTGCAATGACAAGTGAATAAACACTCATCTTGAGAATAACACATCTAGCATGGAAAAATATTGGACACTCCCCACCGTTTCATGGGCGGTACGAGCACACAAAAGAGAAAATTTATTTTGAAAATTTAGAGATGGCACATACAAATGTTCTTGGAACGGCATGGAAATACAGCATATAGGTAGGCATGGTGGACTCATAAGGCAAAACTTGGTTTTAGGATTTTGGATGCACAAGTAGTATTTCTACTTAGTACAAATGGAGGCTAGCAAATAGATTGAGAAGCAACCAAACCAAGAAACGAAAATTCACATAAGCAAGCATTGAGCATAACTAACACCGAATAATGCACCATAAGTAGGATGTAACTTCGTTGCATAACTATTGACTTTCGTGCATGCATAGGGAATCACAAACCTTAACACCAATATTCCTACTAAGCATAATTACTCACTAGCATAACTCACATATTACTATCATCATGTTTCAAAACTATTACAAAGAATCAAGTTTAATTTGCCCAATGATCTTCATGAAAGTTTTTATTAGATCCTCCTTGGATATCTATCACTTTGGGACTAGTTTCATATATTGTCATTGCTTTTTGGCAAGCTCAAACAAATTTAAGTGAAGCACATGAGCATAAAGATTTCATCTCTCAAAATGGTATAAGTGAAGCATGAGAGGATTTCTTCAAAATTTACTAACTCTTAAATTAATCTAAGTGAAGCATGAGAGTATTTCTACAAAAATTTCCAAGCACACCGTGCTCAACAAGTTATAAGTGAAGCACTAGTGCAATTCTATAGCTCAAAAAGTTTAAGTGAAGCACATAGAGCAATTCTAACAAATCATAGCATAATTTTGGCTCTCTCAAATAGGTGTTTCCAGCAAGGATACAAATGACAAACTAACAAACAAAGCAATCAAAGATACAAGACGCTCCAAGCAAAACTCATGATATGTGACGAATAAAAATATAGCTCCAAGTAAAATACCGATAGTCGTTAGAAGAAAGAGGGGATGCCACTTGGGGGCATCCCCAAGCTTAGTTGCTTGTTTATCTTTGGATATGTCTTGGGGGTGCTGTCGCATCCCCAAGCTTAGGCTCTTTTCCCTCCTTATTCCTTCACCCATCGTGATCTCACCCAAACTTGAAAACTTCAATCACACAAAACTCAACAAAATCTTCGTGAGATCCGTTAGTATAATAAAGCAAATCACTACTTTAGGTGCTGTTGCAAACCCATTCATATTTTATTATTGCATTATACCTACTGTATTTTAACTTTACCATGGCTCATACCCTTCAATATAACCCATACATCAAAACAAGCACACAATGCAACGAAAACAGAATCTGTCTTAAACAGAACAGTCTGTAGTAATCTGTACTCTAACCATACATCTGTAACTCTAAAAATTCTGAAAAATTAGGAAAACGTAAGGAATTTGTATATCAACACTGTGTTAAAATTTCAGCTCAAGATAATGTTCCAGCGAAAAATTAAAATTCATATACTGGACGCAAAGTTTGTGTTTCAGATTCAGCCTCACTTCTACTCATCCTATGAATCATCCTAAAGGCATTACTTGGCACAAACACTAAATAAACCATAAAAACACAATCATAACAGAGGAATAATTGTGTCAACACTCAAAAACAGAAATAAAAAAAGCAATAATAAATTTATTCATTGGGTTGCCTCCCAACAAGCGCTATCGTTTTACGCCCCTAGCTAGGCATAACGCATAGATTCAAGTATTGTCATCTTTGGTTTTGGATCCATAGGATGCCCTCATGATTGATTCATATGGTGGCTTAATTATTGTTCTAGGGAAATGTTACATACCCTTTCTCAAGGGAAATTGGGAACGAATATTGCCTTCTTTCATATCAATCACGGCACCTATAGTGCGTAAAAACGGTCTACCAAGTATAATGAGACAAGACGGATTGCAATCAATATCAAGCACAATAAAATCTATTGGCATATAGTTCCTATTTGCAAGAATAATAACATCATTAATTCTTCCCAAAGGCTTTTTAATAGTAGAATCCGCCAAGTGCAAATTAAGAGAACATTCTTCAATATTGGTAAGACCAAGCACATCACATAAAGATTTCGGAATCGTGGAAACACTAGCAAAGCACTCATAATTTGTAATCTTGACCTTAATGGTAGGTTCCCACTCATCATGTAATTTTCGAGGAACAGAAATCTCCAACTCCAACTTTTCTTCAAAGGATTTCATCATGGCATCAACGATATGTTTAGTAAAAGCTTTATTTTGCTCATAAGCATGGGGTGAATTCAACATGGATTGCAACAAAGAAATACATTCTATCAAAGAGAAACTATCATAATTAAAGTCTTTGCAATCCAAAATAGTGGGCACATCACTAGTTAAAGTTTTGACCTCTTCAAACCCACTTTTATCAAAATTTTCACCCTCCAAATTATTGGGACGCCTTCTAGCTAAAGTTGACTCTACTTTAGTCCCTTTATCATCAATTTTAACATTACTAAACAAGGAATCAATAGAAGAAACACCAATCACTTTAAGATCTTCATCTTTTTTATGAAGGCAATCACTAGAAAACGATTTTTCTAAAATTTCTCTTTTAGCTCTAAGCATAGCGGTTCTTTTCTTACTTTCATCCATAGAGACATATAAAGCGTTAATTGATTCATCAATCTTAGGCATAAAAGCTTTCAACGTGAGATTTTCAACATCATGTGAAATTCTATCAATGCTTCTAGACATATCATTAATCTTATTCAACTTTTCTTCTATCGTAGTATTGAAAGCCTTTTGCGCATTGATAAATTCTTTAATATTACTCTCAAGATCAAAGGTGTTTCTATTATTATTGTAAGAAGAATTACCATAGGAATTACCATAATTATTAGAGGAATTTCCAGGAAAAGGCCTAGGATTAAAATTACCTCTATAAGTATTGTTATTGAAATTGTTTCGCGAGACAAAGTTCACATCTACAGAATCACTATTTTGCTCAATCAAGGTAGACAAAGGCACATCATTAAGATCAATAGGAGCATTTTTACTAGCAACCAATTTCATCAAAGTATCAACCTTATCACTCAAAGTACTAATTTCTTCAACCGAATTAACTTTTTACTAGTAGGTGCTCTTTCGGTATGCCATTGTGAATAATTTGCCATCATATTATCTAGCAATTTAGTATCTTCACCCATAGTAATCTCCATAAAAGTACCACCCGTGGCGGAATCTAAAAGATTTCTAGAGACAAAATTCAACCCCGCATAAATTTTTTGTATGATTATCCAAAGATTTAAACCATGAGTAGGACAATTTCTTAGCATCAATTTCATTCTTTCCCAAGATTGTGCAACATGTTCATGCTCAAGTTGCTTAAAATTCATGATTTGTGTCCTAAGGGAAATAATTTTCGTGGGCATAAAATACTTAGTGATAAAAGCATACTTGCACTTATTCCAAGAGTCGATACTATTGCGAGGCAAAGAAGAAAACCAAATTTTTGCACGATCCCGCAAGGAGAAAGGAAATAATTTCAACTTCACTATATCATTGTCCACATCTTTTTTCTTTTGCATATCACACAATTGTACGAACGTGTTTAGATGGTACGCGGCATCCTCATTAGGATTATCGGCAAATTGATCTTTCATGACAAGATTCAACAAAGCGGCATTAATATCACAAGATTCCTAACTAGTGGCGGGAGGAGCAATAGGCGTACTAATAAAATCATTGTTATTCGTATTGGAAAAATCACACAACTTGGTGTTCTCTTGAGTCATCGTGACTACGCAAACAAGATTGCAAGCAAGGAAGAGATCCGGCAAGAAAAAGGCAAACGAAAAAGAGGGCGAATAAAACGGCAAATTGGTGAAGTGGGGAAGAGGAAAACGAGAGGCAAATGGCAAATAATGTAATTGCAAGGAGATGATATTTGTGATTAGGAACCTGGTAGATGATGATGGAGTCCGATCCCCTCGGCGCCTACGATAGGCACGTAGAAGAGACCGCTTCCTCCCCGGCAACGGCGCCATAAATTCCTTTGACGTGGCTTGAGACTGCGTCGGTATTTCCCCAAAGAGGAAGGGATGATGCAGCACAGCGACGGTAAGTATTTCCCTCAGTTATGAAACCAAGGTTATCGAACCAGTAGGAAGATCACCACCACCCAATAAGCAGCACCTGCACACAAACAACAAATACTTGCAACCCGACGCGAAAGAGAGGTTGTCAATCTCTCTACGGTAAAAAGATAGATTAGGTAGTGATAGATAGGAGAGATAGATCTCTCAAGAACACAAAATAAAAAGAGCAAATAAAATATGCAGCAATATGTTTTTTGGTTTTTGGTTTTGTAGATCTGAAAACAAAGAGGGAAAAGATAGATCGGAAAGCAATATGTTGGAAAAGTAGTCCCGGGGGCCGTAGGGTTCACTAGTGGCTTCTCTCATGAGTATAGCGCATGGTGGGTGAACAAATTACGGTTGCGCAATTGATAGAAAATCGAATAGTCATGACGATATCCAAGGTGATGATCATTATATAGGCATCACATCCAAGATAGGTAGACCGATGATACGTCCATTTTACATCATGATTTTATATTGATATTTATTGCATTATGGGCTATTATTACACATTATGGTACAATATTTATGCCTTTTCTCTCTTATTTTACAAGGTTTACATGAAGAGGGGGAATGCCGGCAGCTGGAATTCTGGATTGGAAAAGGAGCAAATATGAGAGACCTATTCTGCACAACTCCAAAAGTCCTGAAAAGTTACGGAGAATTATTTTGGAATATATAAAAAATATTGGGCGAAAGAAATACCAGAGGGGACCCACCAGGAGGCCACAAGCCTGAGGGGCGCGCCCTACCCCCAAGGGCGCGCCCCTGTGGCTTGTGGGCCCCCTGGCAGCCCTCCGGTGCCCATCTTCTACTATATGGAGGGTTTTGACCTGAAAAAAATCATAAGAGAGCTTTCGGGATGAAGCACCACCGTCTCGAGGTGGAACCTGGGCAGAAGCAATCTAGGGCTCCAGCGGAGCTGTTCTGCCGGGGAAACTTCCCTCCCGGAGGGGGAAATCGAAGCCATCGTCATCACCAACGATCCTCTCATCGAGAGGGGGTCAATCTCCATCAACATCTTCACCAGCACCATCTCCTCTCCAAACCCTAGTTCATCTCTTGTATCTGATCTTTGTCTCAAAACCTCAGATTGGTACCTGTGGGTTGCTAGTAGTGTTGATTACTCCTAGTAGTTGATGCTAGTTGGTTTATTCGGTGGAAGATCATATGTTCAGATCCTTAATGATAATTAATACCCCTCTGATTATGAACATGAATATGCTTTGTGAGTAGTTACGTTTGTTCCTGAGGACATGGGATAAGTCTTGTTATAAGTAATCATGTGAATATGGTATTCGTTCGATATTTTGATGAGATGTATGTTGTCTCTCCTCTAGTGGTGTTATGTGAACGTCGACTACATGACACTTAACCATTATTTGGGCCTAGGGGAAGGCATTGGGAAGTAATAAGTAGATGATGGGTTGCTAGAGTGACAGAAGCTTAAACCCTAGTTTATGCGTTGCTTCGTAAGGGGCTGATTTGGATCCATATGTTTCATGCTATGGTTAGATTTATCTTAATTCTTCTTTCGTAGTTGAGGATGCTTGCGAGAGAGGTTAATCATAAGTGGGAGGCTTGTCCAAGTAAGGGCATCACCCAAGCACCGGTCCACCCACATATCAAATTATCAAAGTAACGAACACGAATCATATGAGCATGATGAAAACTAGCTTGACAGAAATTCCCATGTGTCCTGGGGAGCGCTTTGCTTTATATAAGAATTTGTCCAGGCTTGTCCTTTGCTACAAAAAGGATTGGGCCACCTTGCTGCACCTTTGCTACATTTGTTACTTGCTACCTGTTACGAATTATCTTATCACAAAACTATCTGTTACTGATAATTTCAGTGCTTGCAGAGAATACCTTACTGAGAACCGCTTGTCATTTCCTTCTGCTCCTCGTTGGGTTCGACACTCTTACTTATTGAAAGTACTACGATAGATCCCCTATACTTGTGGGTCATCAAGACTCTTTTTTGGCGCCATTGCCGGGGATTGAAGCGCCTTTGGTGAGTGGAATTTGGTAAGGAAAAATTTATATAGTGTGTTGAAATTTACTGTCACTTGTTACTATGGAAAATAATCCTTTGAGGGGCTTGTTCGGGGTATCTTCACCCCAACCGGAAGCACAAAGAGTTGCTCCTCAACTTACTGAGCCTACTGAAAATATTTTTTATGAAATTCCTTCTGGTATGATAGAGAAGCTGCAAGCTAATCCTTATGCAGGAGATGGAACACTACATCCTGATTTGCACCTGATCTATGTGGATGAAGTTTGCGGATTATTTAAGCTTGCAGGTTTGCCCGAGGATGATGTTGAGAAGAAGGTCTTTCCTTTATCTTTGAAGGAGAAGGCATTGACATGGTATAGGCTATGTGATGATATTGGATCATGGAACTACAACCAATTGAAATTGGAATTTCATCAGAAGTTTTATCCTATGCATCTGGTTCATCGTGATCAGAATTATATTTATAATTTTTGGCCTCGTGAAGGAGAAAATATTGCTCAAGCTTGGGGGACACTACTAGGAGAAACCCTACTAGTAGCGCTTGAAAAACCTATAGTAGTAGCGCTGGGTCCAGCGCTACTGCTAAGGCGCTACAGCTAAGTTATAGTAGTAGCGCTGGTTGGTGCAGCGCTACTGATAAGTCTGGTTAGCAGTAGCGCTGCAGAGAGGCAAGCGCTGCTGATAACCCAGCGCTGCTGCTAGATGGCTTCCAACGCTGCTGCTAGTATTACTGCTTTCACAGATTCATACCCCCTCTACGTATTTGTGATGTATTTATACATGCTCTATACAGTAGTTTCATCAGATCATCATAATACATCATTGTCATATAAGAACTCCTCATCGTCATCATTTTCGTCCATGAGACATCATATCACAACTTGGTCACTAGTTATAATAAGAACAACTCATCATCATCATCATATAACAACTCATCATCATCATCAACTTGGTCATCAACTTGGTCACTAGGTCACTAGTCATATATAATCAGCACTAACTAATTGTTCTTAATACCTAGGACCTACTCCTGCTGCTCTCTCTCAGGTAAAATAGCATAAAACATGTGTAGCACTCCTTCTTCATCATATTGGAGAATGCATATGAATCTGTCTCCTAATTGTGGTTGCGCTTCTGATTGCTGCCCCCTAGTACTTCTCTGCGATCCTTCACAATTTTGCTCCAGTCTTTGACTATTAAGACTTGCTCGCTTCGAGAAATGATGAATGCACTCATGTGCAATACAGGATATCTTGGCCGTAAGCTAACCATTGCCATGCGACCTTTAGACTCGATCCAGCGAGGCACAACACTCATCGGGAGTCCCTGTTGAAGAACATCGTAGTAACATACTTAGCAATGAAGTTTAGCTTAAAAAATAATGTATGCAAAAGATGCACTGAGGACAAATAGTAAAAATCTTACCATCTTTCCTAGATAGATGTGACCGTAGTTCAATACGCACACTAGTGGCCGCACGTTTTGAGTACTAATATCTCGAAGTCCAGGAAAATAACCTGTCTTGACAGTATCAAGATCCTCTAGCCATGAAACATAATGACCTATCTCCTCGCAGTTTAGTTCAGCCCCGGGACAGTAGTAGGTGTTGTCTACCAAGCGCTGGACATGTTTGCTTGAATGGAAATAAGTTGTCAATAGAAATTAGTTGTCAACTATTTTTAAATAAACAATATAAATTACTTAATAAATATGGTTGAGAAACTCACATAATGGTAGAACCGAAGGCGTCTGCACATCGACCCAGATGTCGATATTACCTTCAATTTCATCTTCCGGATGAATATCAAAGGTGATAAGTATATTAGGCTCAAATGCATAAGCATTGCATAGTGCTTGCCAACTTTTGCATTCAAAATAGGAGTAGGTGTCTACATTGTACAATTTTACGGCAAAAGTATAACCGTGCTTGGTCCTCAAGTGAACTCTCTTTACCTCCATACTTTTTTTAGTACTGAAACCAATCTTATCCAAGACATAAATTCTTGCATGGCAGGGGATATGCTAGTAGAATAGTAAAAAATTAAAATTATAAGTTGAAGCAAAAGAAGCAGAAGTCATGCTTAATTACGAAAAAAGACTTGTCGTTGTGACTTACTGTATCCACTTCGAAGGTCTCATCCAGCATGATGCTGAAGCGCCTACCATCAACTAGGTGAGGCTTGTCGCACAGGCCGCGCTCGTCTTCGCAGAATTCGCACATACCAAATTTCCTTTCGTCGTCAGACATTTCCTATGTTCATAGTTGAAACATTTAAAATCGATTGAAGGCAACTACCAGGAAACTGATCAACACACAGATCACTATTACTCAATATGCAACGGGTTGACTTTAGGTCTGTCGAGTCTTTCCTTCCTAAACTCTCATCTCACGTATATGGTGGGCACTCCCTCTGATATTGCGACCGTCGGTGATGGTGGCTCCTCCATTCGTTCCCGAGTGCATTACACCAAAATGTCTAGCACACGGGAACGAAGGAGAAGCGACCCCCACAACAACAGTCGGGATTCTTCCTCTCTCTCATATTTCGACCGTCGGTGATGGTCGCTACTCCTCCTTTCCCTAGTGCATTACAAATATCTACCACAAGGAAAAGAAGGAGAAGCGCCCCCCACGACAACAGTCGGGATTCTTCCTCTCTCATATATATATATGGTGGACACTCTCCCTCACTGAAAGACACACAAGGAACGGAAACGAATCAACATTCTGGCAAAACATAGGCCACTCGGAGGTACATTGCAAACAAGAACACCAACACATCCTCTATATTCAGAATATGACATGTTCATTCTAGCAAATGAGTAAATAGTTTCAGGATCACTAGAAACTATCAACTATGTCTAAAAATAATATACTAAAACCCTAGTAATAATTCAGTTAACTAGAAACTATCAACTAAACCCTAGAACCTATCCTAAATCAAAGTGTTATATATGAACAGAGGCTTATATCAACTAAAAACTATCAACTATGTCTAAATTTTTACTAATCAGTTAATCATACTAAATCAAAATTGTTATATATCAACTACAAACTATTAAGTAAATCAAAATGTTGCATATCAACAAGAAAATATCAACTAGCCTACTAAATCAAAATGTAGCAGGGAGGAGGGGTTGTGGATGGAGGAGGGAGGAGGGAGAAGGAGGGGCGACTGAAGGAGGGAGGAGGAAGGAGGACAGAGGAGGAAGGCGGAGCGAGGAGGGGCCAGCCGGCGGCGAATGGAGGAGTGGAGGGAGGACGGAGGAGGTAGGGCGGGGAGGAGGGAGGAGGGAGGAGGGAGGAGGGGAGGATTACCGAGTCCAGGGAGGAGGGGGAGGTGACGGCGGCAGAGGGAGGAGGGGTAGGCGACGGCGGCGGCGAGCGGCGGGGGGCAGAGAGGGAGCGACAGTGTGAGGGGGGAGTGAGGGGCCGGGAGTGAGGAAGAGAGAGGGAGCGCACGGGGTGGATAAGGTTGGCATAGCAGCAACACGGGTTGGTGCCAAGCGCTGCAGCTAAGTAGAATAGCAGCAGCATTGGTTGAGGAAGGGCTCTACTACTATACCTAGCCTGTCGGGAATGGTGTGGCAATTATAGTAGTAACGCGTTTTATACGTGCCATGCTACTGATATGTGTTTATTAGTAGCGCCGTTTTTGTACACGCGCTACTGCTAAGTAGCAGCAGCGCCTCCTTTTAAAAAGAGCTACTGGTAAGCTTCTGTGTATAAGGTTTTCCCTAGTAGTGGGAGGCTTAAGTCAATGTTATATTCATGCCCCAATCATGAGCTCTCAAGAGAAATTATTATTCAGAATTTTTATGCTTGGCTTTCTCGTAATGATCAATCCATGCCCGATACTTCTTGTACTGGTTCTTTTATGAAGAAGACTATTGAATTCAAATGGGATTTATTGGAAAGAATTAAACGCAACTTTGAAGATTGGGAACTTGACGAAGGTAAGGAGTCAGGTATAAACCTTAAGTTTGATTGTGTTAAATCCTTTATAGACACCGATGCTTTTCGTGAATTTAGCACTAAATATGGACTTGACTCTGAGATAGTAACATCTTTCTGTGAATCTTTTGCTGCTCATGTTTATCTTCCTAAGGAGAAGTAGTTTAAATATCATCCTCCCATTGAAGTGAAAGTAGTTGAACCTATTAAAGTTGAAGAAGAAACTATTATTTATAATGTTGATCCTGTTATTCCTACTGCTTATATTGAGAAACCACCTTGCCCTGTTAGAATAAAGGAACATACTAAAGCTTCAACTATGGTTCGTAAGAGCTATGTTAGAATACCTACACCCCCTGAACAAATTAAAGTTGAACCTAGTATTGCTATGGTTAAAGATCTCTTGGTTGATAATATTGATGGGCATGTTATTCATTTCTGCGATGAAGCTACTAGAATTGCTAGACCTGATACTAAAAATAAACATAGACCTATTGTTGGCATGCCTGTTGTTTCTGTTAAAATAGGAGATCATTGTTATCATGGCTTATGTGATGTGGGTGCTAGTGTGAGTGCAATTCCCTTTACCTTATATCAAGAAATTATGAATGATATTGCACCAGCTGAATTAGAAGAAATTGATGTTACCATTAAGCTTGCTAATAGAGATACTATAGCACCAGTTGGGATTGTTAGAGATGTTGAAGTCTTGTGTGGGAAAATAAAATACCCTACTGATTTTCTTGTGCTTGGTTCCCCACAGGATGATTTTTGTCCCATTATATTTGGTAGACCTTTCTTGAACACCGTTAATGCTAAGATAGATTGTGAGAAAGAAACTGTTACTGTAAGCTTTGGGGATGTGTCCCATGAGTTTAATTTCTCTAAATTTCGTAGACAACCCCATGATAAAGAATTGCCTAGTAAGGATGAAATTATTGGTCTTGCTTCTATTGTTGTGCCTCCTACTAATCCCTTAGAACAATATTTGCTAGACCATGAAAACGATATGCATATGAATGAAAGGAATGAAATAGATAAGATTTTCTTTGATCAGCATCCTATTTTGAAACACAACTTGCCTATTGAAATACTTGGGGATCCTCCTCCACCCAAGGGTGATCCCGTGTTTGACCTTAAACAATTACCGGATACTCTGAAATATGCTTATCTTGGTGAAAAGAAGATATATCCTGTTATTATTAGTGCTAACCTTTCAGAGCATGAAGAAAAGAGATTATTGAAAACTTTGAGGAACCACCGTGCTACTATCGGATATACTCTTGATGATCTTAAGGGCATTAGTCCCACTCTATGTCAGCATAAAATTAATATGGAGCCTGATGCTAAACCAGTTGTTGATAATCAACGACGGTTAAATCCTAAAATGAAAGAAGTGGTAAGAAATGAAATATTAAAGCTTCTGGAGGCAGGTATAATTTATCCTATTGCTGATAGTAGATGGGTTAGTCCCGTTCATTGTGTCCCTAAGAAGGGAGGTATTACCGTTATTCCTAATGATAAAAATGAATTGATCCCACAAAGAATTGTTACAGGATATAGAATGGTAATTGATTTTAGGAAATTAAATAAAGCTACTAGGAAAGATCATTACCCTCTACCTTTTATTGATCAAATGCTAGAAAGACTATCCAAACACACACACTTTTGCTTTCTAGATGGTTATTCTGGTTTCTCTCAAATACCTATGTCGAAAGAGGACCAAGAGAAGACCACTTTTACTTGTCCTTTTGGTACCTTTGCTTATAGACGTATGCCTTTTGGTTTATGCAATGCACCTGCTACCTTTCAAAGATGTATGACTGCTATATTCTCTGACTTTTGTGAAAAGATTGTTGAGGTCTTCATGGATGATTTCTCCGTTTACGGAACTTCTTTTGATGATTGCTTGAGCAACCTTGATCGAGTTTTGCAAAGATGCGAAGAAACTAATCTTGTCTTGAATTGGGAGAAGTGCCATGATGTCTACTACACAACCTTCTTCTTGTAGACTCGTGTTGGGCCTCCAAGCGCAGAGTTTTGTAGGACAGTAGCAATTTTCCCTCAAGTGGATGACCTAAGGTTTATCAATCCGTGGGAGGTGTAGGATCAAGGTGGTCTCTCTCAAGCAACCCTACAACCGAATAACAAAGAGTCTCTTGTGTCCCCAACACACCCAATACAATGCTAAATTGTATAGGTGCACTAGTTCGGCGAAGAGATGGTGATACAAGTGTAATATGGATGGTAGATATGGTTTTTGTAATCTGAAAATATAAAAACAGCAAGGTAACTAATGATAAAAGTGAGCACAAACGGTATTGCAATGCTTAGAAACAAGGCCTAGGGTTCATACTTTCACTAGTGCAATCTCTCAACAATACTAACATAGTTGAATCATATGTAAATCCCTCTCGTGCGACAAAGAGTTCACTCCAAAGTCACAAATAGCAGAGAACTAACGAAGAAATTATTGTAGGGTACGAAACCACCTCAAAGTTATCTTTTCCGATCAATCTTATGAGCTATCCCTATAAGTGTCACAAACAGCCCTAGAGTTCGTACTAAAATAACACCTTAAGATACACATCAACCAAAACCCTAATGTCACCTAGATACTCCAATGTCACCACAAGTACCCATGGGCTTGATTATACGATATGCATCACACAATTTCAGATTCATCATATTCAATCCAACACAAAGAACTTCAAAGAGTGCCCCAAAGTTTCTACCGGAGAGTCAAGACGAAAACATGTGCCAACCCCTATGCATAGATTCCCAAGGTCACGGAACCCGCAAGTTGATCACCAAAACATACATGAAGTGGATCAATAGAACATCCCATTGTCACCACGGATATCCCATCGCAAGACATACATAAAGTGTTCTCAAATCCTTTAAAGACTCAATCCGATAAGAAAACTTCAAAGGGAAAACTCAATTCATCACAAGAAGATAGAGAGGGGAAAACTCCATATGATTCATCTATATTAATAAAGCTCGCGGTACATCAAGATCATGTCATCTCAAGAACACGAGAGAGAGAGATCAAACACATAGCTACTGGTACATACCCTCAGCCCCGAGGGTGAACTACTCCCTGCTCGTCATGGAGACCGCCGGGATGATGAAGATGGCCTCCGGTGATGGTTTCCCCCTCCGGCAGGGTGCCGAAACGGGCTCCCGATTGGTTTTTCGTGGCTACAGAGGCTTGCGGCGGTGGAACTCCCGATCTAGGTTTTGTTTCTAGAGGTTATAGGATTTATAGGAATTTTTGGCGTCAGAAACAAGTCAAGGGGGGCCATGAGGGACCCACAAGCCAGGAGGGTGCGCCCTAGGGGGGGGGCGTGCCCTGCAGGCTTGTGACTGCCTCAGGACTCTTCTCCGGTATCTTTTTGCTCCAATATTTTTTATATTTTCCAAAAATATTCTCCGTAAATTTTCATCCCATTCCAAGAACTTTTATTTCTGCACAAAAAACAACATCACGGTAGTTCTGCTGAAAACAGCGTCAGCCCGGGTTACTTCTAATCAAATCATACCAAAATCATATAAAATTATTGTAAACATGGCATGAATACTTCATAAATTATAGATACGTTGGAGACGTATCAGCATCCCCAAGCTTAATTCCTGCTCCTCCTCGAGTAGGTAAATGGTAAAAGAAATAATTTATGAAGTGTGAATGCTAGCAATTGCACAAGTTTGATCAATGATAATTCCAATCACTTTTTCTAGCATCAATATAAACCATAAACAGTAGCTCATCTCATAAAACTTCTCATGATCAAGTAACAAGCTATTCACATGTTAAAGTATAGACCAGAAAGTTTCTTGAAAACTAACAAACCATATTCCTAGTCATCGAACAATTGCAATTCATCTTATTTTCAGGAAGGGTCTATGTAAGAGCTTTGGTTTAGAAAATTCCACATACTCAACTATCATATAGTCTTCCATGATTATTGACACTCAAATCATATTTTTAGAACAAATAGCATCCATCGAACACAGAGAAAGATAGGGGCTTAATGTTTCGCCTCCCAACTTATTTATCATATAGATAATTGTCAACAATAATAATTCATGATCAAATATATTTGACTGGATATATATGTTTGGATCTTTCCCCACCACGTGATGCTTGCCAACTAATAGATTGAGGTTGGAATAATAAGTTGACTCAACAAGAATAGTAAATAACATGAAAGTAAATAGATTGGCCCTTCGCAGAGGGAAGCAGGGATTTGCATATGTGCTAGAGCTCATTTTTTAAAACAGAGATGAATATAATTTTGGGAGGTATGCTTTCATTGTCAACATAACAACCAAGAGATTTCACCATCTTCCATGCTAGATACATTATAGGCGGTTCCCAAACAGAATGATAAAGTTTTTACTCCCCCTCCACCAATCAATCACACTCCACGGCGAGCCGAATCCACGGGTACTGTCCATACAAACAACAATCCTGGGGGAGTTTTGTTTCATTATATTTTGATTTTAATTTTGAGCATGGAACTGGGCATCCCGAATACCAGCCACTTTCTCGTGAATGATAGTGAATCAACACATATCGTGAGAATAACCCACCTAGCATGGAAGATACTGACCGCCCCCAGTCGCTACATGAGCGATTCGGCCATACAAAACAGAATATTATTTGAAGATTTAGAGTTTGGCACATGCAAATTTACTTGGAACGGCAGGTAAATACCGCATATAGGTAGGTATGGTGGACTCTCATGGAAGAAACTTGGCTCAAAGGTTTGGATGCACAAGTAGTATCTCTACTTAGTATGAAGTTTTGGCTAGCAAAAGGTTCTAAACAAGCACCACATGTTAGAGGATCCATAACAATATAACTTCTATGCAAATATACCCAACCATAACTCATTACGTTGTCTTCCTTGTCCAACTTCAACTAATTTACTCAAGTTTGAAAATAATTAATGAGCTCACAATCATAGAAGATGTCCAAGATAGTATATTTATATGTGTAATCTCTCTTCCTTCAATATTCTTTCATGAATTGTTCAAGTAACCAATGCGGTGTTTGCTAACTTTCAATAAATTTTACCACCTATACTCATTATGTGTGAAGTCATTACTCCCCATGGGATAAGTATATGAAACATATATAATTTCAGATTTATGATATACAAATTCATTCAACCATCTACTCACAGGATATAAGTAAAGCACGAGAGTAAATGACAAAACTACTCTCAAAAGATATAAATGAAGATCAATGAGTAGTCAAACAATTAAGTAGCTATGTGAGGACTCTCTCTCTCTCTCTCTCAATAAAAATTTTCAGATCTGAGTATTTTATTTAAACAGCAAGCAAAAGAAAAATAACACTCCAAGAATAGCACGCATCATGTGAACGAATAAAACTTTAGGCTCAACATAGGCTAACCGATAATTGTTGATGAAGGGAGGTGGGATGCGTAGCATCCCCAAGCTTAGATGCTTGAGACTTCTTGAAATATTTACTTGGAGTGCCTTGGGCATCCCCAATCTTGAGCTTTTGTATATCGTTCAATACTCTCATACCACGGTTTCTCCTATTCTCAAAAACATCATCCACACAAAACTTGGAAAGAACTCGTGAGATAGGTTAGTACACATAATAATAAATCAACACTTTATGTACTGCCAAGACAAGTTGCACAATAATTTTCAAACATTAGGTACTGTATACTATCATTTCCACAATTTATATCTACCAATATAGGCTATGGAAACTATAGGATAAGTAGATAACAAAACTATGACAGCAATCTGTCCAAACAGAACAGTCTGTAGCAATTTATGAAAACAGTGTACTTCTGTAACTCAAAAAATAATCAAAATTTAGGACATACTAAGGAATTTATATGAAAACACTGTGTAAAAATATCAGAAACTTTCCACGTTCCAGTAAAATATGAAAATTCAAGCACTACAGCTAAAGTTTCTGTTTTTTACACAGCACATATCAAAACATGCAATGCAAGCATCCTAATGCAATTCTTGAAACTTTTTATTGAAAAACAAGATTATAAATAACACCTAACAGAGAAAAACAAAATAATATGACGCTCCAAGCAAAACTCATATTATGTGACGAATAAAAATATAGCTCCAAGTAAGATATACCGATAGTGTTGAAGACGAAAGAGGGGATGCCTTCCGGGGCATCCCCAAGCTTAGCCGCTTGAGTCTTCCTTGGATATTACCTTGGTGGTGCCTTGGGCATCCCCAAGCTTAGGTTCTTGTCACTCCTTATTCTCCCCATATCGGTGTCTCACCCAAAACTTGAAAACTTCAATCACACAAAACTTAACGGAACTTCGTGAGAAGGGTTAGTGTAATAAATATAAATAATTCACTTAGGTACCTTCAAGACAAGATTCATAATTTTTCCCACATGATACCTACTGTATTATATCATTCCCATAATTTATACCACTAAATATAAGCTATGGGAACACTAAAACAAGCAAACTATGCGTGCAAAACAGAATCTGTCAAAAACAGAACAGTCTGTGAAGATATGTAGTGTAACCATACTTTCCTATCTCTAAAAATTCTGAAACAAACAGAACAGTCTGTGAAGATATGTATGTAAAGACTGTGTAAAAATTTCAGATCATTATCACGCTCCAGTAAAAAATTAAAATTCCTGTACTGGAGTTAAAAGTTTCTATTTTGGTTCAGCATCAATTCTACTCATCTTGTGAGTCATCCCAAAGGCTTTACTTGGCACTTTATTGAAATAAAAGGCATAAAACATGATTACTACAGTAGATTAATCATGTGAACACACAAAAACAGAAAGTAAAAGTGTTGGGTTGACTCCCAACAAGCGCTTTTCTTTATTGCCTTTTTAGCTAGGCATGATGATTTCAATGATGCTCACATAAAAGATAAGAATTGAAACATAACAGGGGCATCATGAAGCATATGACTAGCACATTTAAGTCTAACCCACTTCCTATGCATAGGGATTTTGTGAGAAAACAATTTATGGGAGCAAGAATCAACTAGCATAGGAAGGCAAAACAAGCATAACTTCAAAACTTTGAGCACATAGAGAGGAAACTTGATATTATTGCAATTCCTACAAGCATATGTTCCTCCCTCATAATAATTTTCAGTAGAATCATGAAGGAATTTCACAACACAACTATTTTTGATTCATTCTCATGAGGCCTATCAATAATGGGAGCAACATTATTTGGGAGAGTTACCTCTTTACCTTTACTTTTCCTTCTTTTCTTCTTCTTCACCACATTATGTGTGGGTTTATTTAATTCCTCCAATCTTCTTTTTGAAGAGGTTGGTTGAATAAAAAGCTCCTCCTCGTTACCAAAAATAGGAGGATATTGGGAAACCTCTTCCCCTTCATTAGTGTTCTATTCATCTTCTATTTGTTTTCTTGTCTTTAAGTAATTGGCAATATAAGGATTCTCAATGCAATTTACCACGCAATACATATAGATTTCATTTAGATCAAAATCAATCATTTTCATGAGAACCCAAGCTGGAACATCCTTAGTTTTATGTTTCATTTATTCATATCCAAAAAATTGACTAAGTTCATTATGATGCTCAAGGGTAATGAGGTTATCACAATTTTTGGACACAATTCGATCATGAAATAATTCACATTGG
Source organism: Elymus sibiricus (assembly GCA_039707655.1). Taxonomy (NCBI): domain Eukaryota; kingdom Viridiplantae; phylum Streptophyta; class Magnoliopsida; order Poales; family Poaceae; genus Elymus; species Elymus sibiricus. The sequence continues at coordinate 37,575,412 of CM077665.1, read as the reverse complement.
AAATTAAAATGACCACTTTCATTGCAAAGTTCACCAGGACGGCGAGAAATATTAAGTCTTTCAACACAAACATATAGCCTCTCTTGCAACCATTTAGTTTCTAAATACTTATGCCTCTTACAAAATCTATCTTCCCTTTTAGACATGTCTTCACAAACTCTATGCACTCCACAAAAATTGACATGCTTATAAGAAATCTTTTTATCATGACTAGTGCAATCATCATTAGTACTATGGATATTCAAAGAATTCATACTAACAACATTGCAATCATGCTCATCACTCAAAGATTTAGTGCCTAACATTTTAATAACTTCTTCTTCTAACACTTGAGCATAATTTTCCTTTCCATCATTTTCATGAAAGACATTAAAAAGATGAAGCATATGAGGGAACCTCAATTCCATTTTTTTTTGTAGTTTTCTTTTATAAAACCAAACTAGTGATAAAACAAGAAACTAAAAAAATTCAATTGCAAGATCTAAAGATATACCTTCAAGCACTCACCTCCCCGGCAACGGCGCCAGAAAAGAGCTTGATGTCTACTACACAACCTTCTTCTTGTAGACTCGTGTTGGGCCTCCAAGCGCAGAGTTTTGTAGGACAGTAGCAATTTTCCCTCAAGTGGATGACCTAAGGTTTATCAATCCGTGGGAGGTGTAGGATGAAGGTGGTCTCTCTCTCAAGCAACCCTGCAACCGAATAACAATGAGTCTCTTGTGTCCCCAACACACCCAATACAATGCTAAATTGTATAGGTGCACTAGTTTGGCGAAGAGATGGTGATACAAGTGTAATATGGATGGTAGATATAGGTTTTTGTAATCTGAAAATATAAAAACAGCAAGGTAACTAATGATAAAAGTGAGCACAAACGGTATTGCAATGCTTAGAAACAAGGCCTAGGGTTCATACTTTCACTAGTGCAATCTCTCAACAATACTAACATAGTTGAATCATATGTAAATCCCTCTCGTGCGACAAAGAGTTCACTCCAAAGTCACAAATAGCGGAGAACTAACGAAGAAATTATTGTAGGGTACGAAACCACCTCAAAGTTATCTTTTCCGATCAATCTTATGAGCTATCCCTATAAGTGTCACAAACAGCCCTAGAGTTCGTACTAAAATAACACCTTAAGATACACATCAACCAAAACCCTAATGTCACCTAGATACTCCAATGTCACGACAAGTACCCATGGGCTTGATTATACGATATGCATCACACAATTTCAGATTCATCATATTCAATCCAACACAAAGAACTTCAAAGAGTGCCCCAAAGTTTCTACCGGAGAGTCAAGACGAAAACATGTGCCAACCCCTATGCATAGATTCCCAAGGTCACGGAACCCGCAAGTTGATCACCAAAACATACATGAAGTGGATCAATAGAACATCCCATTGTCACCACGGATATCCCATCGCAAGACATACATCAAGTGTTCTCAAGTCCTTAGAAGACTTAATCCGATAAGAAAACTTCAAAGGGAAAACTCAATTCATCACAAGATAGAGAGGGGAAAACTCCATATGATTCATCTATATTAATAAAGCTCGCGGTACATCAAGATCGTGTCATCTCAAGAACACAAGAGACAGAGATCAAACACATAGCTACTGGTACATACCCTCAGCCCCGAGGGTGAACTACTCCCTCCTCGTCATGGAGACTGCTGGGATGATGAAGATGGCCTCCGGTGATGGTTTCCCCCTCCGGCGGGGTGCCGGAACGGGCTCCCGATTGGTTTTTCATGGCTACAGAGGGTTGTGGCGGTGGAACTCCCGATCTAGGTTTCTTTCTGGAGGTTTTGGGATTTATAGGATTTTTTGGCGTCGGAAACAAGTCAAGGGGGGCCACGAGGGACCCACAAGCCAGGAGGGCGTGCCCTAGGGGGGCGCCCTGCAGGCTTGTGACTGCCTCGGGACTCTTCTCCGGTATCTTTTTGCTCCAATATTTTTTATATTTTCCTAAAATATTCTCCGTAAATTTTCAGCCCATTCCGAGAACTTTTATTTCTGCACAAAAAACAACACCACGGTAGTTCTGCTGAAAACAGCGTCAGTCCGGGTTAGTTCTAATCAAATCATACCAAAATCATATAAAATTATTGTAAACATGGCATGAATACTTCATAAATTATAGATACGTTGGAGAAGTATCATGCCACTTTATGGTTAATGAGAGTATTGTCTTGGGACACAAAATCTCCGAAAGAGGTATTGAAGTTGATAAAGCTAAAGTTGATGCTATTGAAAAAATGCCGTGTCCTACGGATATTAAAGGTATAAGAAGTTTCCTTGGTCATGCTGGTTTATATAGGAGGTTTATTAAAGACTTCTCTAAAATTTCTCGGCCTCTCACTAATCTCTTGCAAAAAGATGTTCCTTTTGTTTTTTATGATGATTGTGTAGAAGCATTTGAAATTCTTAAGAAAGCCTTGATCATTGCACCTGTTGTTCAACCACCTGATTGGAACCTACCCTTTGAAATCATGTGTGACGCTAGTGATTATGCTGTTGGTGCTGTTCTAGAACAAAGAGTTGATAAGAAATTGAATGTTATCCATTATGCTAGTAAAACTCTAGACAGTGCTCAAAGAAACTATGCTACTACTGAAAAGGAATTTTTAGCAGTTGTGTTTGCTTGTGATAAGTTCAGACCTTATATTGTTGATTCCAAAGTAACTGTTCACACTGATCATGCTGCTATTAAATATCTTATGGAAAAGAAAGATGCTAAACCTAGACTTATTAGATGGGTTCTTCTGCTACAAGAATTTGATTTGCATATTATTGATAGAAAGGGTGCTGAGAACCCCGTAGTAGATAACTTGTCTAGGTTAGAGAATGTTCTTGATGACCCACTACCTATTGATGATAGCTTTCCTGATGAACAATTGGCTGTCATAAATGCTTCATGTAATGCTCCATGGTATGCTGATTATGCTAATTACATTGTTGCTCAATTTATACCACCTAGTTTCACATACCAACAAAAGAAAAAGTTCTTCTATGATTTTAGACATTACTTTTGGGATGATCCACACCTTTATAAAGAAGGAGTAGATGGTGTTACTAGACGTTGTGTACCTAAGGATGAACAGGAACAGATCCTACACAAGTGTCACTCCGAGGCCTACGGAGGACACCACGCTGGAGATAGAACTGCACACAAGGTATTACAATCTGGTTTTTATTGGCCTACTCTCTTCAAGGATGCTCGTAAGTTTGTCTTGTCTTGTGATGAATGTCAAAGAATTGGTAATATTAGTAGATGTCAGGAAATGCCTATGAATTACTCACTTGTTATTGAACCATTTGATGTTTGGGGTTTTGATTATATGGGACCTTTTCCAAAGTCCAACGGGTATACTCATATTCTAGTTGCTGTTGATTATGTTACTAAGTGGGTAGAAGCTATTCCAACTAGTAGTGCTGATCATAACACTTCTATTAAAATGCTTAAAGAAGTTATTTTCTCTAGATTTGGAGTCCCTAGATATTTAATGACTGATGGTTGTTCACACTTTATTCATGGTGCTTTTCGTAAATTGCTTGCTAAGTATGATGTTAATCATAGAATTCCATCTCCATATCATCCTCAGTCTAGTGGTCAAGTAGAATTAAGCAATAGAGAAATTAAATTGATCTTGCAAAAGACTGTTAATAGATCTAGAAAGAATTGGTCTAAGAAACTTGATGATGCATTATGGGCTTATAGAACTGCTTACAAAAACCCTATGGGTATGTCTCCATATAAAATGGTTTATGGTAAAGCATGTCACTTACCTCTTGAACTAGAACATAAAGCTTATTGGGCAATTAAAGAGCTCAACTATGATTTCAAACTTGCTGGTGAGAAGAGGTTATTTGACATTAGCTCACTTGATGAATGGAGAACCCGGGCCTATGAGAATGCCAAGTTGTTTAAAGAAAAGGTTAAGAGATGCCATGATAAAAGGATACAAAAGTGTGAATTCAATGTAGGTGACCATGTCTTGCTATACAATTCTCGTTTAAGATTTTTTGCAGGAAAACTTCTCTCTAAATGGGAAGGGCCTTATATTATCGAGGAAGTATATCGTTCTGGTGCCATCAAGATCAACAACGCCGAAGGCACAAATCCGAAGGTGGTAAACGGGCAAAGAATCAAACATTATATCTCAGGTACTCCCATAAATGTTCAAACCAATATTATCAATACCATAACTTCGGAGGAGTACATTAGGGAGACCTACCAGAACGTTTCAGACTCCAAAAAGGAATAGGTATGTGGTACGGTAAGCAAACCAACTCCAAAACTTTTTCAATAACAATTTTTCTCCGTTTTGGAATATTTAATAAATTAGGAAAATTTAAAGTAGTCCAAAAAGTGCACGAGAAGGCGATAAGCCAGGGGGGCGCGCTCTACCCCCGGGCGCGCCCCTGTGGCTTGTGGCCACCCCGTGTACCCTCCGGACTCCGTTTTCTTGTGGTATACTCCTTTAGGTCGGTAAAAATTCATTATATAATCTCCCGAAGGTTTGGACCTTCGTATCACGACAATACCTCCTGTTTTCGTTTTGAGCTGTTTTTGCAGTAGATTTAGAGCAAGATGTCTTTGCAAGAGTCGGTCGGGGAGAGCCGTGTCTCTCACCCGACACCGGGGCCCGGAGCATACAGTGAAGCCAACCACTTCGGGCAGGCCACGGAGGAAGAGATGGAGGCCGACTTGAAAAGGGTGGATGCCATGGAGGAAGACCAAGAAGTTACCTGTCGTCTACAACCTGGAGCCATGTTGGAGGAACTTCAGAGCTCAGCAATTCCGAATTCGGTCATCCCTCCCAATTCTAAATTTCTTACTTATGAAAATATGAAAAAGAGTGTTGCTTCTTCTCCCGCAGCAATGAAACATCCATGGGTGATGGGAGCTCTAACCGTCACTGGAAAACTTCGCAAGGAAATAATGGATCTTAGACAGCAAAATAACAAGCTTGAGGAGGAGAATCGTATTCTGAGGGGCATCATCGCCAAGAATATCACATCACCACCTCCGAAGAAAGACAAATAAACACATGGGTATGGGCACTCCCCTTGGCTTGTGCCAAGCTTGGGGGAGGTGCCCCGGTATCGTATCACCATCACATCTTTTACTTTTATCGTTTTTCTTAGTTCGATCCTTTTGGTTATATCTTGATCTTGTAGAATAAAGTTTTTAGTGTGATCTAGCTTCGAGTTTTGCTTTATGTTATCCCTATGTAATCGAGTCCGAGAGTTATATAATAAAAAGTAGTTTTGAGTTGAGGGCTTTGCTTGCTTGCTATGATCTTGAGAAAAAGAAATAGAATAAAAGCAAAGAGTATATATGATGATCTTATGGGGAGTGATGACTTCACATATAAGAAGTATGTCGATTGAAATTTATTGTGAGTTGACAAACATAGCGATTGGTCATTGCTGCAATTAAAAGGAAGGAATAAAGAAAGAGAGGTTCACATATAAATATATTATCTTGGACATCTTTTATGATTCTGAGCACTCATTAAAATATTATATGCTAAGAAGTGGATGTTTGACAAGGAAGACAACATAATGGGTTATGTTTGCTTATTTCCGAATAGAAGTTATATGGTTATAGATCCTTTAACATGTGACGCTTGCTTCCACCCCATATTAGCCAAAACTTCCGCACCAAGTAGAGATATTACTTGTGCATCCAAACATCCTCAACCCAGTTTTGCCATGAGAGTCCACCATACCTACCTATGGATTGAGTAAGATCCTTCAAGTAAGTTGTCATCGGTGCAAGCAATAAAATTGGGTTAGAAGTTGATGTTGGACAAGGAAGACAACATAATGGGTTATCTTTGCTTATTTCCGAATAGAAGTTATATGGTTATAGATCCTTTAACATGTGACGCTTGCTTCCACCCCATATTAGCCAAAACTTCCGCACCAAGTAGAGATACTACTTGTGCATCCAAACACCCTCAACCCAGTTTTGCCATGAGAGTCCACCATACCTACCTATGGATTGAGTAAGATCCTTCAAGTAAGTTGTCATCGGTGCAAGCAATAAAATTGCTCTCTAAATATGTATGATCTATTAGTGTGAGGAAAATAAACTTTATACGAACCTGTGATATGGAAGAAATAAAAGCGACAGACTGCATAATAAAGTTCTTTATCACAAGCGGCAATATAAAGTGACGTTCTTTTGCATTAAGAGATTGCGCATACTACTATAAAAGCGCATGACAACCTCTGCTTCCCTATGCGAAGGGCCTATCTGTTACTTTTACTTTCTAGTACTTACCTTTATGCAAGAGTCATGGTGACCTTCACCACTTCCTATATTTCGCCTTTCTCTCTTGGCAAGCATCATGTGTTGGGGAATGATCTAGACACATATATCCACTCGGATGTGGGTGATCATGAGTTATTTCTGTTGACATTACCCTTGAGGCAAATAGTTGGGAGGCAAAACTATAAGCCCCTATCTTTCTCTGTGTCCAATTGAAGCTTTGACCTCATAAGTACCGCGTGAGTGTTAGCAATTATGAAAGACTAAAAGATGATTGAGTATGTGGATTTGCTTTACAAGCTCTTATATTGACTCTTTCCGATGTTATGATAAATTGCAATTGCTTCAATGACTGAGATCATAGTTTGTTGGTTCTCAATAGAGTTCTTGATTCATACTTTACCTTGTGAATGAATTGTTACTCTAGTATAAGAAATTATATATCAATAAGTATTGCTGTTCTAAAGATGATCATGACGTTCTCATGTCCGTATTTTATTTTATCGACACCTCTATCTCTAAATATGTGGACATATTTATCGATTTCGGCTTTCGCTTGAGGACAAGCGAGGTCTAAGCTTGGGGGAGTTGATACGTCCATTTTGCATCAAGATTTTATATTGATATTTATTGCATTATGGGCTGTTATTACACATTATGGTACAATACTTATGCCTTTTCTCTCTTATTTTACAAGGTTTACATGAAGAGGGGGAATATCGGCAGCTGGAATTCTGGACTGGAAAAGGAGCAAATATGAGAGACCTATTCTGCACAACTCCAAAAGTCCTGAAAAGTTACGAAGAATTATTTTGGAATATATAAAAAATATTGGGCGAAATAAATACCAGAGGGGACCCACCAGGAAGCCACAAGCCTGGGGGGCGCGCCCTACCCCCCAGGGCGCGCCCCTGTGGCTTGTGGGCCCCCTAGCAGCCCTCCGTTGCCCATCTTCCTCTATATGGAGGGTTTTGACCTGAAAAAAATCATAAGAGAGCTTTCGGGACGAAGCGCCGCCGTCTCGAGGCGGAACCTGGGCAGAAGCAATCTAGGGCTCCGGCGGAGCTGTTCTGCCAGGGAAACTTCCCTCCTGGAGGGGGATATCGAAGCCATCATCATCACCAACGATCCTCTCATCGAGAGGGGGTCAATCTCCATCAACATCTTCACCAGCACCATCTCCTCTCCAAACCCTAGTTCATCTCTTGTATCCGATCTTTGTCTCAAAACCTCAGATTGATGCCTGTGGGTTGCTAGTAGTATTGATTACTCCTAGTAGTTGATGCTAGTTGGTTTATTCGGTGGAAGATCATATGTTCAGATCCTTAATGATAATTAATACCCCTCTGATTATGAACATGAATATGCTTTGTGAGTAGTTACGTTTGTTCCTGAGGACATGGGATAAGTCTTGTTATAAGTAATCATGTGAATATGGTATTCGTTCGATATTTTGATGAGATGTTTGTTGTCTCTCCTCTAGTGGTGTTATGTGAAAGTCGACTACATGACACTTCACCATTATTTGGGCCTAGGGGAAGGCATTGGGAAGTAATAAGTAGATGATGGGTTGCTAGAGTGACAGAAGCTTAAACCCTAGTTTATGCGTTTCTTCGTAAGGGGCTGATTTGGATCCATATGTTTCATGCTATGGTTAGATTTATCTTAATTCTTCTTTCGTAGTTGTGGATGCTTGCGAGAGAGGTTAATCATAAGTGGGAGGCTTGTCCAAGTAAGGGCAGCACCCAAGCACCGGTCCACCCACATATCAAATTATCAAAGTAACGAACGCGAATCATATGAGCATGATGAAAACTAGCTTGACAGAAATTCCCATGTGTCCTCGGGAGCGCTTTGCTTTATATAAGAGTTTGTCCAGGCTTGTCCTTTGCTACAAAAAGGATTGGGCCACCTTGCTGCACCTTTGCTACATTTGTTACTTGCTACCCGTTACGAATTATCTTATCACAAAACTATCTGTTACCGATAATTTCAGTGCTTGCAGAGAATACCTTATTGAGAACCGCTTGTCATTTCCTTCTGCTCCTCGTTGTGTTCGACACTCTTACTTATCGAAAGGACTACGATAGATCCCCTATACTTGTGGGTCATCAACCGACTCCTGCCTGCATCTACCTCTATTACTCCACACATCGACCGCTATCCAGCAAGTGTATTAAGTTCATAGAAAAACGGAGTAATGCAATAAGAACGATGACATGATGTAGACAAGATCTATTCATGTAGGAATAGACCCAATCTTGTTATCCTTAATGGCAACGATACATGCGTGCCTTGCTGCCCCTTCTGTCACTGGGAAAGGACACCGCAAGATCGAATCCATTACAAAGCACCTCTTCCCATGGCAAGAAAAATTGATCTAGTCGGCCTAACTAAACCAAAGATTCGAAGAAGAAATACGAGGCTATAAGTAATCATGCATATAAGAGATCAAAGAAGACTCAAATAATATTCATGGATAGAAACTGATCATGAACTCAAAATTCATCGGATCCCAACAAACAAACCGCAAAAGTTTACATCAAATAGATCTCCAAGAGACCATTTTATTGAGAATCATAAGAGAGAGAGAGGAAGCCATCTAGCTACTGCCTACGGACCCGTAGGTCTATGGTGGACTACTGACGCATCATCGGAGAGGCACCTATGAAGAAGATGAACCCCTCTGTGATGGTGTTTAGATTGGATCTCGAGGTTTTGGAACTTGCGGCGGCTGGAATTGTGTTTCGTCGATTCCCTTAGGGTTTTTGGAATATTTGGGAATTTATAGGCATCAGAGGCGGTGGAGAGGGGCCCCGAGGAGGGCACAACCCATCAGGGCGCGCCGGGGCCCCCCTAGCGCGCCCTGGTGGGTTGTGGTCTCCACGGCTCACCTCTCCGGCACTTCTTTGGCCCACTGGGTGTCTTCTGGTCCAGAAAAAATCTCCAAAAAGTTTCGTCGCGATTGGACTCCGTTTGATATTGATATTCTGCGAAGTAAAAAACAAGCAAAAACAGCAACTGGCACTTTGGCACTATGTCAATAGGTTAGTCCCAAAAAATGATATAAAGTTGTTATTAAATGATTGTAAAACATCCAAGAATGATAATATAACAGCATGGAACAAGCAAAAATTATAGATACGTTGGAGACGTATCAACAACTCTCAGAGCCAATTATTCCACTTCTCCACGCCGCCCACCGATTTCTTGTTGCTTGAAACGTCCATATGTTCCCAAAATAAGCTAAAAAATAAGATACAAAAAATTATGTGCCAAAAATTAGCTACAAAATAAGGTTCAAAAGAACTGGCCCTTAGAATGAAGAATTTAAGAATAACATGAAGAATTTAAAAATAACATGCATGATTCAAATTATTTGGTTCCTTGCTTTCAGATTTATTAAGAATTAAACATTAGGTTGATTCTTCACTTTCAGATTTGTTAGCAAGAACTAAAACTTAATGGTGGAACCGTAAATTAAACATAATTAAGAACTAGAACTAGAACTTAATTAAACACGAAGGCGCAGATGAACTAAACATGGTGAATTCATCTAAGGGCTTGTTCGGTTGACAGGGAGCTAGTAGTACTGAAAGAGGTGATTACGTGGCCCGCTAATGAATCTATGCGGCGGCTCGCGGTCAGGCGGCGGCTAAAGAATCGATCTAATGCTAGATACATGTGGTGGGGATGAAAGAGTTGATGTACTTGTGCGGCGTCGGGCGGCGGCTGCGTTGGGCAGCGGCGGCGGCGGCGGGTGGGGCGGCAGCGGGGATCGAGAGGAGACGACGGGTAGAGTTGGGGATCGAGAGAGTGAGCACGAAAGGATAAGGTTTTACTGCGTCGGGGAGCTGTTAAAACCGACTAGTACTGGCGTGGGCCTAATGGGCCTAAACGTGCAACGCCGGGCCTAATGTGCAATGCCAGCACTAAGCAAATAGCTATGGCGTACAAATTTAGCCCACGTCAGCACTATTTGAAAATATTAGTGCTCGCGTTGGTGAGAAATGGCGCGCCACGAACAAGAGTTGTGGCTAGCCATTTCTCCACTAGTGCCGACGGATGAAGTGACAAATCAGTCGGGTGATTTGAAGCATTTCCCTTTAATTTTTGGGAATAGTATTATAGTATGCATATTGAAGCTCTAGAACACAAGCATTGATAAGGGGCTACAATGATGAGCACCTATGAACGATTGAAGTGGATACGACCTTTTTTCCTGCTCACTGAGGGAATCTGTAAAACCAAGAACCAACGAACCCTATTAGGAATCTTGTATGTACTAAGGAGAAACTTAATCAGCAGCTACTCATGGAAGCCCCAAGAATAAAACTGGCTAGGAACAATCACCTAACTCCCTAGTACTTAACACACCCAAGAAAACTATATTAATCATGAGAGAGAGGGGGAGAGAGAGGCAGAGAGGCAGAGAGGGAGAGAGATAGAGAGAGAGATAGAGATAGAGATAGAGAGAGAGGAAGATAGATAGAGAGAGGGAGAGAGATTAGAAAGAATAGAGGAGTCCGGAGAGAAGGAGGGAGGGGAGCGAGACATGAAGCTAATACATGAGGGAGAAGGCGGCCGACACCTGAGAAGTTTGTCGAGTCGACAAGGACGCCCGCGTGGGCTCGCTGGACACCCAATCGCCAACCATCGCACCTTCGTGTATCAATGATGACCAATGAACCAAGGAACGATATGGAGCATGAGCTTTTGCTGCTATTGGGTGCACAATACTTGTTAATATACAAATTCATCTTTAGAGCAACTCCAACAGCTCCCCTATCTCTCAAATAACCGTTGTTTATGGAAATTGGGGGCAAAAAATCCTCTTCAACAGTCCCGTAAAGTCAGAATAATTGTAGAGGATCCGGTAAATGTGGTCTTTTCTTTCCCATAGATTTTCTTCCCGTAAAGTTTTGGCAGGCTACAAACCGTCTGATACTTCCTCGCATGCCCTGCCAGAACGCTGCTCACCGGCCGCAGTCACGCATGTCACGGACTGTCGGGTGTTAGGCCATTATCAATTTTTATTTAACTGAAAATAAAACGAAAATGGATTTAGGTAAAGAAGATTACATAAACTGAAGAATCGAACTACTCCGAAATTTTACGGTCATCCCGTAAAAGTAGTTTCAATGGAAGTTTTTTAAGCAAGCGGTTGGAATTGCCCTTAGAATATGGCTCAGGTGCGTATGTCCGTCCATTTGGCGGACAAGCGTACATACAACTCATGAAGCAATTTTGTTATTGGCAAGCCTAGTTACACAGTAAAAGTGCCTCCAAGTTTTTGGATATTTTTCCTATGTAGTAATTACCTATCTATAACGGTTCTAGATGATTTTGGTCATAATTTTTCCTTTTTTAGTCATTTTCCAATATTTATTATTTTCCTTTTTATTAATGTTTTTTCAGCTTGTTTTTCTTATATTTTATTAATTCTTCCTGATTTTAAAAATATCACATCTTCGACAATTGTTTCCAAATTTTGAAAAATATCCCTGTGTTTTGATTTTTTTTTCTCAAATTTCAATAAATGTTTGTGTTTTAAATTTTAATGAAAATGTCAAAACACTCACAAATTTATTTATTTTCTTAAACTATGCTAATCTAGTTCAGAAAATGATTGGGTTTGAAAACAATCATCTGTAAATTTTTTGGAACTTTCAATAAGTTTATTTTTCCTCAAAATGTTTTGAATTACACAAAATGTTTGCATCTGCAAAATATTCGAATTTCAGACATATTCCTATTTTTAAAAAATGTTTGGAAATATTCACAAACTGATTGGAATTTTTGAAGAAAATCATTTTGAAAAAATAAATATTTTTTTGGGTTTTAAAGAAATAAACGAAATAACCATGTGAATTTGTGTTTTTAATATCAAGTGCCCCGGTACCCCAGTATTTTTTTGGGACGATGCAGTGCGAATGTTGAACCTGGCTGCCCACTCGGCAACTGCCCTGAGCAAAACCAGGATTACTTGATTTAGTAAGCGACTAATAGGACCTCTCGTCTTGAGTGCGGACATTTGGTGGACGAGAACCATGGTGGATTTTTTTTCAAAAATCTGCAGGCCCACTGAAAAGTTTGAAAAAATAAAAAATATCTTCGGAAACTTCTATGTGTTCTGTACGAATGTGTGAAAATTTGTTTGAAAATTGTGATTTATAAACTTTACAAAAACAAATCGCCCCAACAACAAAAAATGGTTGGCACTTTCTAGAAATATGTATTTTTCCTTTTTGTATAGACAACGTGTTAAAAAATCATGTTTTGCAATTTTACATAGAAGTGTTATACATATGATGTTTTAAAAAATGATTTTTTTTCACACTGTCGAAATTTGTATTTTGAAAATGTTCACCACGGTGGTCGACCACCATTAGCGTTTAGTGCTGTTGTCTTGCTCTTTTCGGGCCATTTAGTCATTGTTCTCGCCATGCCAAAGGTTAAACGGTTTGCAGTCTTGCACTTTTCACATAGGTACAATTTTCTTTTACCGAAGATTCGCCCGGAAAATAAATACATACATACGCAAAAATTTAACACTTTAAAGTATTTTCTATAATTACATGCATTGTCTATTTAAAATATGTTAATATATTAGTTTTGCGTTTTTCTTAAAGAAACAAAACTGTATGTGCCTCATCTAAAAACAATCATGTGTATATAAAAATATTCCATAATTTAATATAAATATTCATGTAGTGATGACAGTTTAAATGCTTTTCTATAAATATGTTCATTGTGTATTAAATTTGTTGCATTGCATATTAAATAAAAATTCTTCCATATTTTAAAAATATCCATCATGACTTTTTTTGTATTGGTATGTATCGGTCCCTGCGAGCATTGTGAACATGATCGCCCAATGCATCCTGAAGTCATACGACTTATTAGGGAGCCCATAGCAGTCCATCTAAGCAGTGGGCGCGGTTTTATTTATTTTTCTCTTTATTTCCTTTTTCAACTTATGTTTTTAGTTTTTTGTTTTTTGAATTTAGTTTTTTTATTTCTTTATCCTTTTTTGATATACTTTCCCTAACCAGAAGACAAAAACATTTTTTGAATTCGCAGGGATTTCCTGAATTCTGGGAAAAATTATGATTTTTGAAGTTAGTAACATTTTAAAATATGTGACACAAAAATCCATTTGTGAATATTTTGATACTTCAAAGACATTTTTTTAAGTCATGAAACTTTTAAAAATTAGGGGACGTTTTCTGAATTTGAGATTTTTTCCTTCAGAATTTTATGAATTCTAAAAAGGAAGAACGGAATACGTTACCAAGGCAGGTGAGCAACCCGAGCATAGAGCTGTCTATAGGTGCGACATATCAGCTCCCCATTCCCCATGCACCGCGGTTCTGTGTATCGATGACGAAAATCAACCAAGGAACAATACCTGCTATTTTCATTCTTTTAACCTGTTTATACTTATTATATATTTCAGAACTATACAATAGTGTAATACAACAAATTATATGTATTTCAGTTTTAGTTATCATATTGTATCAAATATGAACGTTCCGTCCAACGAATCTTTTTATTACGAAATATTCCTACAACAACATATAGGGTATCATCTAGTTTTTTAAATGTTGAAGAACTTAAAAGATTGTTCACAAAGTTTTTAAATATTCATGAATCTCTTTAAAAATATTCTAAAAATAATTAATTAAAAAATATGCATCAACTATAAAAATGTTTAGGATTTTGAGAAGTTTTATAAATTAGAAATAAAAATGTTCATGTATCAGAAAGGAGCAAAAAAGAGAGGAAATGGCACTACAACAGGAACCGCCTTACATCAACGCGTCGATGCGTTGTTGTATGCCCGTATAAGTGTTGCAATGGTCTACATTTATGGATTAATATGCGTTGTAATTGGTGCCTCCGCAAAGGTCTAAAACAACATATATACATCTATTGGTAAAAAAAAATTAATTAGGAGGGTTACTAGATAGCAACGTATAGAGTTAGAGCGGTCAGAACTACAATATGCCCACATTTCTTTTAAGCCGTGACCATCTCTGCTATTTTTTTGGAAATGTTTTTTCTACAATTATTAGTTGGCCTAATTTAGTAGAGGTTATTTTTTCGTTGACCAGTTCAATTACCTAACACAAGGTATTTTCACATCACATGACAATTAATTAGTCCATAAACATCAATGCCGGCCAAGTCCACGCCACGGTTCATGGTTCAAATTTCCCATAAGACAAAATAAGATAAACTATATATTAACCTGATACAACATGTACCATCAACAAATACTAATAAATAGATTGACAAATGAGTGTTGTCTTGACTTCGAAAATAATTCTATACCTTTCCTCTTCATCAAAGGTACACTTGCTGGAGACCTCTTCTCCTAGTGTCTTGAAGGCAACTAGGTCTGCTTTGCTCCTTGTTTGTACATCCTAACTTCTTGAAAGATGAGCTGCATATCATCCCATCCTAAGAATATGGCTAGAATTTGCAACAAAGACGTAAAGAGATCAGTGAGGATGGGTTACAAAAAAAATCTACCGTTGCAACAAGTTCACAGTTTAGTCTTAACCATGTTCTCCTGACTGTAGCTTATGTAAATATTATCTAACAGAACACTATTTTTCATAATATTCATCATGACATTTTACCTATGCTTATAAGAGAACAATATTGGAATGGTGTGCGCTTTATTCAAAGTTATTTGTACAGTTCAAACAACTTAAGAGTTGCAGTTCAACGAACAAACATCATCATACTTAAGGAGAAAGAAACACAAGAGTCAATTTTGTTCAAGAAGTCCAAGTTTCGAACAAGTGCAAGCTTGGAGAAGATGACCGAAGAAGTTCAAAAAAGACAAAAAAAATGACAAAAAAGATTCTTGGGAATTCATCAAATCGAGGCAATAAGTTTGTCCAGCAATAAATAAATAAACACATACAAAATTTTAAGTGAGAAGACGCAGAAAGTCCAAACCTCCGTAGTAGTATGTTCACATACAAAATTTTGGGCATTTTTCATTATAAAACTCAAGAAAAATAAATATCATTGATATAAAATTTAGAAGCTGAAAATATAAAATCTGTGGAAAGTTCAAAAATGAAAAATAAATAAATTAAGACCATGCAATTCAATCAAATGTTTAAGGGAGTTCATGAGTATAAACCCTGTATGTCCATTGAGATAAAGTTCGAATGGGATAAAAAAGTACAAATAAAACTAATAAAGTTTCTTGCTAGAAGTTCATTTATTAATCATGAGGTGGTTCGAGAAACTCTGGCCACAGATGTCCATAGAGATAAACTTTGAAAGTTCAACGATGATGACACCGAAAGTTCAAACGTGATAAAAAGAGAAAAGATATACTTAAGAAGGTTCACTTCTACAAAACTCACGTTCTCGTCCCATTTAATTTAAACATCTGGCAAGAGAAGTCCACCATTCATTTGCAATTCAAAAATGAAAAAATTCATGTCATTTTTAAGCTTTTAGAACTACTCTTAAGATGTGATGAGTCTGAAAAAAAATTCAACACAAAAAAAGTTCCTCCTATTCAATAGCTTTCGTACAGTGAAACACCCTCAATTCAAATCTGCACAGGACACAATTTGCCTGCTATGTTTCGGGATGGGAAAACAAAATGCACGGTCTCGTCATATTTGAACTTCCTCTTAGAGGTCTGCGAATTTGACAAAGCGTTCAACATGAAAATATACAGATTACCGATAGCTTTCCACAGTATGTCAATCGCCCTATTCCAAGAAACTTCTAAAAAAATTGTGTTAAAAATGTTTCTGTATTCAAATTCGAATTTAAGCAAGAAGGTAGTTGGAAGAACTTTATATACAAAAAGGTTTCATACATTCCATAGTTGGTGTATCTTTTGCAGCATTTTGACAAATCTTTTGGAAATAGGGACAAAATATGTTTCGACCAAAATTCAGCTATTTTTCAAATTCCTTTTAATCTATATGAAATTTGAAAAAACTTTCTACATGAAAAGGTAACGGAATTGCAGCAGATTTCCAAAACAATCTGTTTTGCGCCATTCCGACAATTCGTTTAAAAATGAGGTAAAAATAAATTTGCTATGTTTTATTATAAAATCATTTTTTCAAAATTGCTCTGAAACCACGAGGATTCTGCAAAAATGTTTAACATGACAAGTGATCACGTCGTCCCCAGCTTTCCAATGGCACATTACACGCCCCATTCCCATGAAAAAGAGGAAAGTTCAACGTTTTGTCCGCTCACATTCAGCAATTGAATCGGGGATAGCTCAATGCCGTTAACAAAATAATATTCTATGACTAATAATAGAATATCCAAAACCTAAAAACCTAGGTAGCAAAACCTAAAAACCTAAAATCGTGGATCCATATATTTTTTCCACTCATATCATCCATATTAACCTATCTTGGATCCATATTTCATCAACCATACATATCCATATAGAATTTTCATACATATAAAAAATAGTGATAAATGGAAACAAATAAATAAAGTGGAATTTATCACCTCAGAGGCAGACAACTAGGGGGTGGGGGTACAGCCGAAGTCGGGGTTAGTGGTGGAGGACGGCGTCGAGGTGGTAAGCCAATACAGATCGGGCCGCAAAGGTCGGCCGTCCGGCAACAAGCATGGACGAGAGTGGCGGGGTTAGGGCAAAGGATGGCAGCTGGCAGGTGTGAGGTGGAAGCACGACAGTTCGGACTGTCATCCATGCGCCGTGCTTAATAACACGGAGACAGAGGAGTCGTGAGCACGAAAAATTTCGAACGTAAACCAGGTGTATTCTACCGGACACTCGACTTACGAAGGGAGGCGTTCTGCATTCCAAAATAAAATAAAAGACGATATATATGTCAAGTACACCATTTGAGTGTACTTGGCTTATATCGTCTGCCCTCACGAAGCTGTCAAGTGCGGGGAGGAAAGCCACATGGCAGGGGAGTTTGTGAGAGTGTGGGGTATAAGCCGAATGTTTTTCTAGCGCTTTTTGGCATATTGTAGTGTAAGGCTAAGGGCCATGCAGTTGTCGTGTGCTTTACGGGTGGCACTTGGCTTACGCTTAGAGAAACTCCAACGTTTGGAGCGAAAATACATCTCCAACAGTTCCCATAACTCGCCTTATGTTTAGAGGACCCCGTAAAAGATGATTTTTCTCCTCTCTCATTCATGGGAAGATGACCTACCCGTATATTTTTGACAGGATTGTAACCACCATGAAACTTCCATGCGCAGCCCATAGAAACGTCGCCGCCCCACCGGAACCTCGCCGGAGCGCCGCCACGCTGGGACACCATATCGCCGCCGCGTCCAGCACGTGACGGCGTCTCCTCCCGCTGCCGGCGGCCACAACTGACTGGTGGGCCCTAGGCGAGGAATAAAAAATTAGCTATTTTTAATTAAAAAATAAATGAAATTTCTTTAGGGGAAGTAGTTTACGGGAACTAGCAAAAGTTGCTTGCAGACAACTTGCAGAAAAATTACTGAAAGCCAAAAAGACTGGTTTCAGAAGAAGTTTTTTAGTTGAACTTTTTGAGTTGATCTAAGCCGAGCGACCGATATCTTACTATCCGCTTATGGCGAAGCACAAGGCAACATATGCTTTTCTTTAGTGATGCATCTCCTTTTACATCACTGACTACACACAAAGACGTATTTGAATGTAAATATTCAATATATAAATCTGCCTTTCAATTGGCATGTCCTTAGCAATACAACCATACATAGATACATCTCCTTTTGGAGGTCTACATTTTATCAGACCCAAGTACTTTATCACTCGTCGTATATATTTTTGTAGTACATCATCGTGGAGTGGACTGAAAGGTGCATGACGGAGCTACATATGCATGGGACGTGGTTTGTGTTCTTTGACTTGACGGACGTATGCATGCATTTTTTACACATGCGCACATGAAAGTATAAATACGTATAGTATATGGTACTAACACTTATTTTGAACCGCAGGGAGTAGTATATATGAGTATTTTTGTAGAGTAGTAAATTTCGCCCTGATATCAACCGAGAGCATCCATCAGCGTGGAGAGCGAAGCACCATGGTCTCGATGGTGATTCCCGGCCCGAAAGCCAGCATCACGCCCCACTCCGGCAGCAGGTCCTCCTCCTTCCGACGCCGGCGCAGCTCGTCAAGCACGAAGACGATGGTGGCGCCACTCATGTTGCCATATTCGCGGAGCACGTGCCGGCTGGCCGCCAACTTACCGGGCTCCAGTTTGAGCACCGTGTCTATGTTATCCAGGATGGGACGGCCACCTGGGTGCACCGCCCAGAAGAGCTCGTTCCACTTCCAATCGCACGGAGCATCGCCGTCTCCACGGAACGCGTCGAGAAGGCACCGCTCGACGTTCTGCCCGATCAGCATCGGCACCTGTATGGCGAGATGGACGTCTATGCCGCCTGCCTTGGCCTGCATGCCCAGCACGTGGTCGGTCCTCGGGATCGTCGTCTGCGTGGCGGAGACCATCTCGAACACCGGGCGCTCGCCTTCGCCGAAGGGGCCGGCGCCGACGATGACGGCGCCGGCGCCGTCCCCGAACAAGGCGTGTCCCACGAGGTTGGCACCGTCCGGGCCACCGAAGCAGACGAGGGTCGTCTCGGCGCAGGCCACGAGGACGCGCGCCCCGCGGTTGTTCTCGGCCTGCTCCTTTGCGAGGTGGAGCGCCCTGCCGCCGCCGTAGCAGCCGTGGAGGCTGAGGATGGTGCGGCAGACCGTGGGGCGGAGGCCGAGGAGCGTGGCCAGCTTGAGGTCGGCGCTGGGGGCCTCCCACGCGGTGTAGGTGCTGAAGACGAGGTGGGTGATGTCGGTGGCCGGGCGGCCTCACTCGGCGATGGCCTTGACCGCGGCGGACTGCGCGAGCTTCGGCACGGCGGTGGCGACCATCTCTATGCGAGCGTCGAGGGATGGCTGCTTCCGGTCGGCACAGCGTGGAGCGGCACATTTTTATCGTGTTCTTGTTGCTAAAAAATTCCACCGCGAGTTATGTAAAAAAAAGAACATGCAGAATTATAGTCAATCTAATCTAATGAAATAGTGAATGCATGTGTGTTTACAGATTCTGTTCATCTTTTCCTTGAGTTCAGTGAGGTGCTCGCTCTTGGTCAGGCGGAACAAGTTGTCGGCGAACATGTCTTGGGGCAGCAGGAGGTTCGTCGGGTTCGCCGTGCCGATGGCCAGCATCGCCGCAGGGCCTTCACCGTGCACTGGAATCACCATCTTTCCGTTGGTTCTTGCAGCCATGGTCTATGGATCAACACCGTATGTACGTTACGTACGTTCTTTGCTGGGTGCACTTGAGAATGTTCAACCTGCTGATGCGTCTAAGGGGTTCTGTTGGCTCATGCTTTTATAGTTTGTTTGGTCTAACTTTCAACAACCTATGTTTAGTGTATTTTTTTCCAGAAGAACCTGATGCTCTATTTTAAAACAGATTTAGCATTACAAGAATATCTCTGAGAAAAATGAAAATTACATCCTGGTCCATGGAAATTTCTCTGTTTCTATGACCTACACATGTGGTTCCTTTCTGGAGAGCCTGAGGCTCTATATTAAAATATACTAGCATTACAAGAAAAAGTCTAGAAGAAATGATATTACATCTTGGACCTTGGAGTTTCCTCCATCTTATACGACTTGCACATGCCTATGGTGTGCCGATAGTTGTTGTCTTTCACGCCGGTGCCCGAACAAGAGAGTTTTATCCATATAAGCAGCAGGAAGTCATGAAACTCTAGCAAGAGAATCCAGGACATCGATTCAGAAGGATTAACGGCTCGGAGAAGAAGATGATGCCTGACCAGACGATGAAGGCTAACACAAAACTCCACAGATCCTAAGGGCGAAATCCAAGAGACACAAGCTCCCGCCATGGAGGCGTCAAAAGTGCTACAACTTGTTGGGTAGGAGGTCGAACTAGAGTACCAAAAGGCTAGCGCGTGACTGCCACCTCTCCAAGAGGAAGCCCATGGCCTAGCCTGCGGCGAGACGAGGAAGGCCTTTGTGGCTAGGGGTTAGCTTCCAAAAACTCTTTCAAGGAGAAACATGTATGCTAGCGCTAACAAAAAGATTTAGTTAGTACAAAGCTTTTTTTTACCACGTAAAGTTTGGCATCAATTAATCTCTATCTCTTGGGAAGTTTGACAAGTGGATGTTTCCCTTCTCGCCAAAAATTGATCTTCTACTCTTGTGATCTCGCCTTTCCCACTTCACCACGCTAGTTTCTCGCGAGTGTCCCTCTCCTTCTCTCAAATCCATTTTTTCATTTTATTGAAAACCCACAATAGAAACCAAGAAAAGTTACTAGAATCATCCACAACACCAACCGTCATTTAACAGCTAGAAAGAGAAAAAATACGTTTATATCACACAAAGAGAACGGTTCAGTTCAAGTGCCTTAAGGGCACAACGGAACATATGCAACATGATTCAATCGGAGTCTCTCAGGGCATCCGATGACATCATCACTGACGCCATCAAGCCAATAGCTTAATGATTGTTTCTACAATTCCTATTTTTTATTCAGACCACAAATTAGGCCGACAATACACTCATTTTAATGGTCTCGCCGTTGTTGACATGACGCTGAAGTTCAATGTGGCATTTAATAAATTTGCATGCGCAAAATTCTCTCAATCTAATTAAGGGTTTTTGCTTGCGTCTTTCTGCGAGTTAGTTTACGAAAAAAAATGGAACATAGCATGCCAAACGCAGAGGGAGAGAGTATGTACCTAGATCCATGCCGTATGAATTAGTTTGGAGGAGAATGTGCAAAGACAATGCATCAAGTAAGCACTTACTTTGACAGCTAAATTGAAGAAGGTGAATATGCAAATGTGAGCTGGGACAAGAAGTGCCATTTGAAATGGCCACAGGAGTATGAATCTCTCTATTTATCTACGGTCTATTTGCCAACCCGTATAGTCACTTTTGGAATAAAATAAACATGGATTTAATAATTTCTTGAACAAAAAACCAGACTTTCTGCATAAAGGATAGATACACAAAAATAGTAATTCTACATAGAATGCATTGTTAGGTTGATCTCCTCCCGATCGAGCCCAACTGCCCGACGGGCCCCTGACTCACGCCCTGATCGGGGGCGCCCAACCGTTCTCTGGTTGGTGGGCCCCTGTCGCGCTGCGCAATATAAAGAGGTGGGGGGCCGGGGCACGCAACACGAGGTTCGTCGCGCAGCCACCAACCCCACCAACATCCCCTACCGATCTAGGGTTTTCGCAGTAGCGACGGGAAGCTCCACCGCCGCCACTACTCACTCACCGCCGCCGCAACTCCACCATGGCCAACGGCTCGGGCTCCTCGAGCCAAGGCGAAGGTAGGATTACCGGAAATCTCTAGCCAACCCCGATCCAGAGGATCCATCAATGGTTTCAGAGCCATGCTAGGCTAAGATCTTCGGTAGAAAAGAAACACAGAGAAAGAAAAATCCTCCCCCAAGAACCCTAACCCTAACAGAGGAAAAGAGGGAAAAGAAATCCCGCCGGAAAAGTTGCGCCGCCGCACCGGCCGCGCCGTTCCTCTCGATCCGGACGGGCATCGGCAAGCCGAGCCGTTCGGAAGAAGAACACGGACAGTGGGGGGCACTACGCCTCCTCCACCGCCGAAAGGATGGATCCATCTTACCGGATGGCCATGCGGTCACCGGCAAAGGGCGCCGCCGCTGAACCGCTTGACGGCGGTGCGCCCACCTACGGGTGCACGCACGCGCCGGCAAGGGGGACAGGGGGGCCGCTGCCGCATCTGGAAACCGCCGTCGGGCGCGAAGGGGAGCAGAGGAGGGCTCTGCTCGCGCTGCTCGCGTCTCGCTCTCGCTGGGGCAGTGGTGGATGGAAGAAAGGAAAGGAAAAAGGGAGGGGAAAGGGAAGGCAGCTCGTGCAGGCAACGACTCCGTCGCCGGCGACCGGCGCGGCACGGTCACCCGCGGTCGGGACGGAGCGAGAGACGAACGACGGGGAGGAAAGAAAGAGAAATGACGCTAGGGTTTCGCCAACGGCCGGATCGGGCGTTTTTGATCCAGCGAGCAGCGCAGTGGATCGTCCGATCAAATCCAACGGCCACGACCGAAACCCTAACCGGCACAGTGGGCCTTTGGGCCGAAAGTGGAGGCGAGGCCACAGCCGCTCGCTGGGCGAGGCCGCAGCCGCGTGCTGGGCCGAGGCCGCGGCTGAGCTGCCGGTTTTTAGCATTTTAATAGTTTTTGTCCAGTTTTTGGGCAATTTTTTATATAGTTTTTTCTATTCAAATTAATCCAACGCAAATTTGTTTAGAAAATAGAAAAGTGACAGAAATGTTCTAGAAAAGTACAAAGTTCATGAATTTTTTATTCATGTTTTTCCGCTACTAATAAATAAAAGTGCTCTTTTAAAAGTAAATAGAACTAAAGTGAAATTCAATTTTAAGAGCATGTTAAAGTAATTATGATTCTGTTATTTTTATGACCAACGTTGTTAATAACATGATCATGTTTTGTTATTGTTATAAAAGGTGCATTTATTTCTATTTTTGCCCAACGGTGATATAGTTTTAATTGCATAAATAGTTGTATGTTTAATTTTGACCAACGTTGGATTAATGCATGCAATTGTTGTCGTGATCTCACTTAATTGTGGTTTAAGGAGGTTTCCACTTGATGAGTTGCCTCAAGGATGTTCCAACCCTCAGAGGCGATAACTACACTGAGTGGAGAAAGAAAGTTGACTTAGCCTTCGTTTGTGCTGAGGTGGACTGGGTTGTGGACACCCCACAGCCGGTCAAACCACCAGAGCCAGTCAGAGGTGCAAAAGATAATGATGCTACTTGGGCAAAAAGACAGAGGGGACATGTTCCAGTGGAGATGTCATATACCCTCGAAAACCAAAAGTGGCTCAACGCCAACAAAAAGTGCATGGCTTTCATAAAGAATACAATTGAGAACGCTATTGTGGGCTCAATTGCAGAGTGTACTTCCGTAGGGGAGTATCTTGAAAAAATAAAGAGCCAGTTCACTGGTTCTTCAAAGATATATGCTACCCAGTTGCTAAAGCAGCTGGTGACAGAAAAGTACACAGGCGGTGGACATGGCATAAGAGAGCACATCCTCAGGATGAGCAACATGGCAGCTAAGCTTAAACCCATGGATGAGGATTTGGAGCTCAAGACTGCTCTCCTTGTTCACTTGGTCATGGCTTCACTGCCAAAAGAGTTTGACACTTTTGTTGTCAACTACAACATGTCGCCTGGAAAATGGGACATTGAAAAGACTATAGCCATGTGTGTGCAAGAAGAGGAAAGACTTAAAACCTCACATGGTGGTTTTCTGAACTATGTGAAGGATAATAAGAAAAAGAACTACAATAACAATGGCAAAGGTTCCCCTTCAAAGCCACATGGAAAAGCTCAATATCAGCATCAGCAAAAGTCCTTCCCAGTGGACAAAGATACTTGTCTCCATTGTAAGAAGACTGGGCACTATAAGAAAGATTGCACTGATTGGCTAAAGTCAATAATGGCAAAGAAAGGTAACAACATTGTTTCCTTTGTAAATGAATCCTTGTATACACAGTTTTCGAAATCTACTTGGTGGATTGACTCTGGAGCAACTGTTCATGTTGCAAATTCATTACAGGGATTCCATTAGATGCGGACTACGCAAAGAAGCGAAAGATGCATTGAAGTTGCAAATGGAGTTGAAGCAGAAGTTGAAGCTGTTGGCGACATCTCCCTGGAGTTAGTTGATGTATTCACGCTTCTGTTTAGAGATGTTTTATATGTTCCTTCATGTCACAGAAACTTAATTAGTGTTTCGTGTTTGGATAAAGACAATTATGAATGTCATTTTGGACATGGCAAGTGTGCCATATGGTTTAATAATACTCATGTGGGTGTTGCTTTCCTACACGATGAGCTTTATTTATTATCACTATGTGAAAAAGGGCATTCTGTGTGTAATGTGAATGAGCATGTTTCCGCGTCGAATAAAGTACAAAAGAAAAGAAAGAGAACTCATGACTCATCGAAATTATGGCACTGTCGCTTGGGCCATATTTCGAGGGGGGGAATAGAAAGACTAGTTAAAAATGAAATTCTTTCTCCATTAGAGTTCTCAGACATAGAGCAATGCATAGATTGCATTAAAGGAAAGTATGTAAAACAAATCAAAAAGGGTGCAAACCGTAGCATAGGTACACTCAAAATCATTCACACTGACATTTGTGGACCATTTCCTGTGAAAAGTGTGGATGGCTATGACTCGTTCATAACATTCACAGACGATTACTCCCGATATGGTTACATTTATCCAATCAAAGAAAGATCTGAAGCGTTGGATAAATTTAAGATATTCAAAGCTGAAGTTGAAAATCAGCATGATAAAAGAATAAAGATAGTGAGATCTGACCGTGGGGGAGAGTACTACAGTCGGCACACTCCATATGGCCAAGTCCCTGGACCTTTTGCAAAGTTCTTGCAGGAGACTGGCATAGTAGCCCAGTATTCAATGCCGGGCGAGCCTCAGCAAAATGGAGTAGCTGAAAGGCGTAACCCTACTCTTATGGATATGGTGCGCAACATGATGAGTTATTCCACCTTGCCATTGGGATTATGGATGGAGGCGCTGAAAACCGCCATTCACATTCTCAATAGAGTACCAAGCAAGTCGGTGCCCAAAACACCGTACGAGTTGTGGACAGGAAGAGTGCCCTCCCTACAACACTTAAGGGTGTGGGGGAGCCCGGCTGAGGCCAAAGTGTTTAATCCAAATATTGCAAAGTTCGATCCCAAAACAATCAGTTGCCACTTCATTGGCTATCCTGATAGATCAAAAGGTTTTCGTTTCTACTGTCTAGACAGATACACAAAGTTTGTAGAAACAAGACATGCAGTCTTCCTAGAGGACGATATGATGAGGGGGAGCATGGTAGCTCGGAAAATTGATCTTGAGGAGAAGAGGGTGCACGCACCTAATCCGATAATTCAGGAGCCATTTTTCTCACTACCTGTTGTACCTACATCGACAACCCCTGAGGTTGTGGTGCAAGCACCTGTTGTAACTCCACACATGACAACTATGGGAGAAGATCCGGAACCTGTCCGTCAGGAGCCGACTGAACCCGTCATTGAGCATGATAGGGAGGTGCAGCAGCCACTTTTAGAAGATGTGCTGGAAGGTGAGGCACATAATGAGCCTAGGGGTGAGGCCCTTAGAAGGTCTACAAGACCAAGAAAGTCAGCTATTTCTACTGATTTTAAAGTTTATAACACAGAAATAGTGCATATGGAAGGTGATCCCACTTCATATGAAGAAGCCATGAGAAGCCCTCACTCATTAAAGTGGCTAGAGGCAATGGAAAGCGAGATGAAATCGATGAGTTCCAAAGATGTTTGGGACTTAGAGGAAATTCCTAAAGGAGCCCAAATAGTAGGCTGTAAATGGGTCTACAAAACTAAGTATGACTCTAAAGGGAATGTAGAAAAGTATAAAGCACGACTTGTGGCAAAAGGATTTACACAAAGATAAGGGATAGATTACAATGAGACATTTTCTCCAGTCTCATGTAAGGATTCCTTCAGAATCATAATGGCATTAGTTGCACGTTTTGATTTAGAGTTACATCAAATGGATGTAAAGACGGCATTTCTCAACGGGGATTTAAAGGAAAAAGTTTACATGAAACAACCCAAGGGTTTTATCATGGAAGGCAAGGAAGATATGGGATGCCGCCTGAAGAAATCCATTTATGGATTAAGGCAAGCCTCTAGACAGTGGTATCTAAAGTTTAGTGAAACAATTAAAAGTTTTGGATTTAAAGAGAATATTGAGGACAACTGCATTTATGCAAAGTTTAAAAATGCGAAATACATTTTCCTAATCTTGTATGTGGATGATATCTTGCTTGCTAGCAGTGATGTTAGTCTGCTACAAGAAACAAAGAAGTTCTTGTCCTCAAATTTTGATATAACAGATCTTGGTGAAGCATCATATGTTCTGGGCATAGAGATTCACCGAGATAGGAAAAATGGAGTTTTAGGACTATCGCAGAAAGCATATTTAGAAAAGGTTCTTAAAAAGTATAATATGCATGCGAGTAAAGCCACACCTGCTCCTATAGTCAAGGGCGATAGTTTTGGGAAATTCCAATGTCCCAAGAACCAGTACGAGTTCGATCAAATGAAAGCAGTACCATATGCTTCGGCCGTTGGAAGCTTACAGTATGCACAAGTGTGCACTCGCCCTGACTTAGCTTTTATCACCGGGGTACTCGGTAGATATCAAGACAATCCAGGCATAGAGCACTGGAAGATGGTAAAGAAAGCATTGCATTATGCGCAAGGCACGAAGGACTACATGCTAACATACAGGAGATCTAATTCCCTAGAGATAAGAGGGTATTCAGACGCAGATTTTGCGGGGGACAGAGATGATAGAAAATCCACGTCAGGATACGTGTTCACTCTCGCTAGAGGGGCTATTTCGTGGAAAAGCTCCAAACAGTCAATAGTTGCATCATCCACGATGTATGCAGAATTCATAGCATGTTTTGAGGCCACGGGGCAGGCGATATGGTTAAAGAAATTTATACCCGACTTGAAAGTGGTAGATTGTATTAACAAACCACTAAAGATGTACTGTGACAACCAGCCCGCAGTATTCTATTCTCACAACAACAAGTCGAGTAATGCTGCCAAAACAATAGAGATAAGGTATTATGTTGTGAAAGATAAAATCCAGGATCACACTATAAGTCTCGAGCATATAAGGACAAAGGATATGCTTGCGGATCCGCTAACGAAAGGCTTACCACCCAATGTGTTCAAGGAACACTTAGCCGGCATGGGTTTAAGGGAAAGCCTATGATTCCTGGATCATGAGAGGCCCAAAAGGAATAGAATTTGTTTCAGAACAGAGAAGTATGTTGTAGCTGTCTGACTCTATCAGCAATTGAGCTGTGACGATGAAACATGATCTATGTATTGATCTGTGATGAAACGAGTAAAGTAAAAAGTATATGGTTAAAAGTAAAGTTGAGATCAAGGGGGAGAATGTTAGGTTGATCTCCTCCCGATCGAGCCCAACGGCTCGACGAGCCCCTGACTCGCGCCCTGATCGGGGGCGCCCAACCGTTCTCTGGTTGGTGGGCCCCTGTCGCGCTGCGCAATATAAAGAGGTGGGGGCCAGGGCATGCAACACGAGGTTCATCGCGCAGCCACCAACCCCACCAACACCCCCTACCGATCTAGGGTTTTCGCAGTAGCGACGGGAAGCTCCACCGCCGCCACTACTCACTCACCGCCGCCGCAGCTCCACCATGGCCAACGGCTCGGGCTCCTCGAGCCAAGGCGAAGGTAGGATTACCGGAAATCTCTAGCCAACCCCGATCCAGAGGATCCATCATGCATATTGATAGTAATGAATAAAATACTTCAAGATCGGTTTGAGATACAGGAACCACATACATATTACTTTGTAAAAATTAATACTGTGAATGAAACATAAGTAATAAATCTTTTACAGCCTCCATTTTTCACCAAACCGCACCAGCTCATTCCGTGAAAAGCAGAAGTTCACCCTTTAAACTACAATAATGTAACACCCCCAGTGGTTAGCTACAGTAACCCCCTGCTAATGATGCCATGGCACCACTGTTACTGTTGATAATCTCACGTTAATCCAAATCCTGTTCAAATTCAAATTCAAATTTAAAGTCAAAATTCACTTTTGTCAAACATGAAAACAAAAATGTTGAAAGTGTGGCAAATATTCTCAGGGTATTTATCATGTTGAAACCACATTTTTATAAAATGTTTAAAAGCACTAAAATAATTAAAACAGCAGCAATAACATTTAAATAAATGCCTTTTCAAATTAGTAAAATATTAAACTACTTTATTTAATCGCTAAAAGTTTATGTGGCAGTGGTATATTTCTAACTACTAAATTAGGGCTAGTTCTATATTTTACATATTTAAAATAAACAGAACTTTTAAAATAAAACAGAAAAGGAAAAATAAAACAAAAGACAAAAACAGTAAAAAAAAAGAAAACAAAAAGAAAATGGCCCACTGTGCTGGGCCTAAGTCAGCACAGTGCGGCCCAGCCCAACCCGTTCGTCCCCTACCTCAATGCTCACCCTCGCGCTCGCTGCGCCCTCTGCTTGCGCGCGCGCACTGGCCACCTCGCTTCCCGCTCGACAGCGGCCACCCGTGCGCCGCAGCGGCCTACTAGTACCCCTCCCCGACCCCTGGGACGAACCCTAGCCACCCCACTCCCTCTCCCTCGCTCTCTCCCAACTCACCGAGCGCCGCCATGGACGGCCGCGGTTGAGCTGCGCGGCCACCGTACCCCGTTTGCCTCCCCGACGTGTCTCCGAGGCTCGCCACCGTCCGCTATGTCGCCTGCACCAACGAGCCGGAGCCAAGGCCCCTTCCATTGCTAGGAACCCCGCCTTCTTCCTCCTTCGGCCGTCTGCGTCGCTGCCATCGATTCGCTCCGGCAAGCCTCCCCCGAGCCCACCTTTGCACCTCTGCGGGCTCACTGTAAGCTGCCGCATCGCCTCTCCCTCTCCCCGGCCGCTCTCCGTAGCCGTACACGCCGCCCCCTTTGTGCCCGAACTCGCCGCCGCTTAGCACGTCGCCGGCATGGCTCCGGCGACCAAACGGCTTCGGGTCCGTGCGCATCGTGCCCGCCGCGTTGCGTAGGCCCCCCCTAGCCTTTTGCCTTGCTCACTAGCCCACCGCAGCCACGCGCGCGAGCTTCACCCGAGAGCACCGCCGCCAACCGCCGTCGCCGGCGTCGTTCCGGCCACCCCCGAGTCCGACCACTCGCCCCATGCGACGCTCTACCTCGCTAGCTCTCGAACGCGCCCGAACCCGCCCAGAACAGTGCACCACAGACAGTTTCCGAGCTCGTCGGAGTTTCGCCGTCGCGGGCGAGCTCGCCGGCGTGCTCCGGTGGCCGGCGTCCAGCTGGCACCGACGTGGCACCGCGGGCCCGACCGCACGGCCACTGACACTGGGACCCACTGGGCCCAGTTGACTTGGTCAGCGCGGCCCCGCCCGCTGACATGTGGGCCCTGCCTATTTTAAACGTTTTTAGAATAAATCTAAACGCTAATTAAAACGTTAATTAATTAATTCGCTAATTAAACACTAATCAGTCACTGACTAATGGGGCCCACCCCCCTAATTAATCTGGTATTAGTTTAAATAGAACCTAATTAACTAACAGAGGCTGACATGTGGGCCCCACATGTCAGGTTTGACTTCGGTCAACCCCTGTTGACTGCTGACGTCACCCCCACACTGTTCTGGATAATGTTGAATTAAATAAATAAATAAATTCTAGAAAATGTTTAAAACTTTGAAAAATCATATGTTTTAAACCGTAACTCGGATGAAAATAAATTATATATGTAAAATGACCAGAAAAATATGAGGATTCTGAATATGCAAACAAAATGCCTGTCCAACACTCCTAGCTAGGTGAACATGCAACTTTTTGCCTGTTTCAGATAAATGAATAGTGCATGACTTTAATAAAATAAATCCAAATAAATTCCTAAATTAACTAAAGCACTTAGATAGGCAGTATATCACCCTAGCACTGCATTTAGAGATGTCATGCATCCCTGTTGCATCATTGCCGTGTATTTACTGTTTCTTCCCCCCTCTTCTCTCCATTAGACCCTGCTACTGACGTTGCTGGCGAGTACGACTACGCCCCTGACGACCAGTCCTTTGCAGCACAGCTTCCAGGCAAGCAAAACCCCCTTGATCATCCCGATATCGCCTACTCCTTCTCTCTACTGCTTGCATTAGAGTAGTGTAGCATGTTACTGTTTATCGGTTGATCCTATTCTGCTGCATAGCCTGTCTTTGCTACCACTGTTGATACTTTTACCTACAATCCTAAATGCTTAGTGTAGGATGCTAGTATTCCATCAGTGGCCCTACATTCTTGTCCGTCTGCTATGCTACATTATAGGGCCATGATCACTCGGGATGTGATCGCGGAGATATAACTATACATTATACATGATACGATGTGGTGACTAAAGTCGGGTCGGCTCGTGGAGTACCCGCAGGTGATTCACGGATGGGGGCTGAAAGGACTGATCTTCTCGACGCCCCCCTAAGTGACTCTTTGTTGTGGATAGACAGGGCAGGTTGAGACCACCCAGGAGAGAGGTGGGCCTGGTCCCTGGTCGTTGTCCGCGCTTGCTTCAAATAACACGCTTAACGAGATTGGGTATTTGATCTGAGTCTGGCTACGGCCTATACGCACTAACCAACAACGCGGGAAAGTTATGGGCACTCCGCGTCGTGGTATCAGCTGAAGCTTTCTAGACGTCAGCGACTGAGCGGCGCACGCCGGGTTGGACCGTGATTAAGCAACCACCGTGATCGTGTGGGTTGCCAGGTCTGCTCCCGGCCGCCCACGCAACGTGCAGGAGTGCACTGGGCGATGAGCTCAGACCCCAGCGTGCATAGGTTAGTCCGGCGTGCTGACCTCTCTGTTAAGCCTAGGTAGGGCTGCGACGTGTCGATCTCCCGAGGCCGGGCATGACCCAGAAAAGTGTGTGCGGCCAGAGGAGTAGAGCGTGTTGGGGAATATGTGGTGCACCCCTGCAGGGAAGTTTATCTATTCGAATAGCCGTGTCCCTCGGTAAAAGGACGACCCGGAGTTGTATTCTGACCTCATGATAACTAGAACTGGATACTTAATAAAACACACCCTTACAAGCGCCAGATAAAACCCGGTGATCGCTCTCCCACAGGGCGACGAGGGGAGGATTGTCGGGTAGAATTATGCTATACGCTGTTACTTGGTTAACTTACCAACTACTCTCTTCTACTGCTTCAAGATGGAGGTTGCCAGAAGCGTAGTCTTCGATAAGACTAGCTTCTCCCCCTCTTATTCTGGCATTCTGCAGTTCAGTCCACAGATACTACCCCTTTCATTTGATACCGATGCATAATGTAGTATAGATCTGATGTCAGTCTTGCGAGTACTTTGGATGAGTACTCACGCTGCTTTGCTACTTCTTTTCCCCCCATACCCGATTGCTGCGACCAGACGGAGGATCCCAGGAGACAGTTGCCCCTACCGGCGACGACTACTACTACCCCGACGGAGCCTACTACTACGTGGAGGACGCCAACGACCATGAGTAGTTAGGAGGGTCCAAGGCAGGAGGCCTTGCCTTTTCGATCGTTGCTACTTTTGTGCTAGCCTTCTTAAGGCCACTTGTTTAACTTATGTCTGTACTCAGATATATTTGCTTCCGCTAACACTTGTGCTCTTGAGCTTTTGTATTCGAGCCCTCGAGGCCCCTGGCTTGTAATATGAAGCTTGAATTATTTAAATTTGTGTTTAGAGTTGTGTTGTGATATCTTCCCGTGAGTCCCTGATCTTGATCGTACACGTTTGCGTGTATGATTAGTGTACGATCGAGCCGGGGGCGTCACAAGTTGGTATCAGAGCAGACTGCCTATAGGATCCCCCCTTTCCAACTCCTTGGCCGAAGTTGAGTCTAGTCAATGCAAACTGATTTACTAACATGGATGTGTGGCTTACGGGCCCACGTCGCCATTGGGTGGTATTAGGATCTTTTATTCCTCGTCTATACTCTAGGATTCTGATCTCTCTTCTATTCGGGTTAAATTATTTTATTAATTATAACTCTAGGTTCTCGATACCACTTCCTGCCGGAGAGCCCCTTCATTCCAGAGGATCGACTGCTTCACCAGAAGATTTTGATGATACTATTCGATGTTTTCCCGAGACACCTGTGTCCACCGCCTTTGCAAATTCCCTACCACTGTTATATCCTTATGGATAACTTCTTACACTTGCCACTCTTACATCCAATCCCCTTTGGTCTTGTTACTACAAGATGCCCCGGACTACTCTTCGTTGTTCTGACAGTCCTTTGAGCTTACTGCCTCGCAGTTCTTGCCGAATACCCCCTACGGATAATTCCTCGCACTTACCGAGTATCCGTTCTTCCCCCTTTGTTCATATGATTCACAAGATACATTCAAATACTATTCGATCTTCCGAAAATTCCTTAGCAGCTTATTGCTCTGAGAATACTTGTCTGCTTGCATTATGGATGCTTCCCATATGTCTGGCAATATTCATTAGTATCCTTTGACACCGTCATTTTGATCTTATTGATTCAACATGAGTGCGAATGCACGCATTCATCAGTTGATTCTTTTAAATTATCTTTCTGGCTCAGACGTCATTTTGAACATGAGCTGATTCTCGACCAATCAAATTGTCGTCGATCGTACCCTTAGGTCTATTCAAGTTACCCATCCTTGATCAGAGCGTCTGCTTCTGATCCTTCGTTTTGGAATTCATAATTCCTTTGTTATCTAAGCATCAAATTATTCAGATGTTCTATAATCCGATGCCTTTGCATTCTTTCTTCATCTGGTTGTGTGCTGATGCTCACATCAGCTCCGCTATGGACCGTCAGATCCTTTGTTGGATTATCATTCGACAGTGCCCTTCATATTTAACCGCCTTGTGAGTTCTTCCACGATACATAATGCCTTTGCTAAATTGTATCCTCTGCGTTCTCAACCATACTCTGCTTTCGAGCTTGTATAATTTACTCCTGAAGTTTATGCTATATGTTCCCAAGATGCCCTATGGGATGAACATATACCTTCTCTAAACCGTATGAACCTGAAGGTTTACACAAGACATTCCTTTCTGGTGTTTTACCAGATAATCGTCAACTCTACAACTTCTTCGAGGACGAGAAGTGAATGAAAGGTTATGCATTGAAGAAGTGGGAGTTGACCCCGAACCTTTGTGTTCTTGCCCATGGACTCGATGTGGAGCTTATCATGAAAGCTTCTTGCAAGGATATTTAATCATTTGAGTAATTCTTTCGGTGTCAATAAATTGGATCCCTTGCAGTTATGGTCCCGACCATGCTAACCTTATTCATTATATCTGAAAGGAAACCATTCCAGTGCCTCGTCTATTTTTGACGAGATTAAAGTATCTGCTATCGCAAGTCAATGATCCAGTTCAGTTTCTATTCTGATCTTCCTTCGAGTATTACCCCCTGGTATCCTGATAATATCACGGGACTGCAATAGTTCTTATGAGACTTCGTCAAGTATTCCTTCTCACTGATTCAGTATTCCACGGGTTTTGGGTTGTTTGTCAACTGAGAACATCGATAAGTGAATCGAATCCACCCTGTGATCCAATACTCCTAGTAATCTACTGCTGGGAAATTTAACTTTCAACTCATGTCATTCTTAGCCTAATCGGCTACATCATTATTTTAACTATGCTACCTAGTACTGCTTCTCGGAGCACAATTTCGACGATGAGTTAATCTTGTGTCGATCTTCATCGTCATATCTTTTTGCCTTGAACAACAAGCTTGATTTCGAGTTCGTGTCGTACCCGTGGTTTTGATAACCTTTCGCTTCATCATACCTTTGGCTTGATGTCATCGCCGATCGATTACATCTTCATGAAATCTCTCGACAAATGTGTCGTGATCATCATCAACGTTCTGAGCTCTTCTGTCGTGGTGGGTGCACGGCAGATGCCAAAGGATGGCTAAAGAGAGGGATAGGCTCGAGGGCATCGGTGGGCTCCAGAGGCGAGGTTGGTATGCACGGGCGAGGGACGCGAGACATACCCAGGTTCAGGGCTCTCTTGCGAGATAACACCCCTAGTCCTGTCGTGCGTGGTTTACGCATAATAGTTACAGAGTTGCTCCTTGAGCTGTCTTGGGGAAGAAGGAAGATGGGCCAGGGCATAGGCTGATCCTCCTCCTTGGGTGTGTGTGTGTGTTGCTAGTTCTCTCGTGATCGCCCCGTGCATGGAGGCCTCCTGGGGGGTTTTATAGGTCAACCCCCCAGGGTTACAATGGTAAAGTTACATGGCCGTAGGGCCGGGATGTCAGTGTCTGAGGAGCCGGCGCTGGGACCGGGCGTCATGGGACACTGCTCCCTGTCTCGTCATGCGTCACGGAGTGGTTGGGCCGTCCCGGCCACAGTGGCGCCTCGCCTGGTCACCATCGGCTTGCGTCAGCAGGACGAGGGGTGCACTGCAACCATGCCGGCCCTGACCTGCGGAGTTGGTGGGCCACTGTTGCTCTGCTCGTCCCCTCGTGAAGGCTTGTTCCGTCGTACGCCCAGGATGGGACGGGAGCTGACCTGCAGCCGGGATGAGGGATGCTTGCTTGTTGAAGAAGTCTTTGACCTGGCTAGGCCGCCCGGCATGCACCAGCAGGCCTAGCCATGTTGAGGGTCTTGGCCGGCTCGAGAGGTTTGGCCGGATTGAGAGTCTTGGCCGGCTTGAGGAACCCAGCCAAGGGCGAGCCGGATTGGGGGCGATGCTGGCCCCGGAGTTTTTGAAAGGGATCCGGGTTCCGCTGCCTGCCCGGGGTCCATCCCCCCGACAGTAGTCCCCGAAGCTGTGAAGGCTCGCCGGCTTCAGGTAGGAGGGCCTTCACAGTTTCACCCCCTGAGGCGGCGGTCGATGTAGACGAGGCCAGTGGCCGCCGGGTTTGGCAACACCCGCTGTGTGCCGGCTTCCAGAAGCCGGATCATCGCGTCCCGGCACGGGCAGGAAGACGAAGAGTCTGCCGAATCTTGAAGGGGAGGGGGCGTGCCCCCTCGGTTTCGGCGCGTGCGCCACGTGGTAGGAAGTAGCTGAGGAGGCCTAACAGGCCACGCGCGAGACGCGACGTAACAGCAGGCGAGGGGCCCGCCACTCCGCGCCCTCGACTTCCGCGCGGGGATCTGATGTGGCAGTTGCGGGCGATTGCGCTTCTCACCGCAATAACTCTGCGCGTGGGGTGGGCCCACATCGTACGGGGAAGTGGAGAGGGTGGGCGCAGCCGATCCCACTCCCCCACGCCCTGGGCGCGGTTATAAATCGTGGGGAGGGGGCGGCGGAGACTGTTCACGCGCACGCTCCCTCACTCCTTCCTTCTTTCTCTCTCGTGCCCCGCTCGTAAGCGAAGCACCGTCGTCACCTCGCAGCACTATAGCAGCCGCTTCCGTCCCCATCTCAGCCGACGCGCCTTCCCCTCCTGCCGCGCTCCTCCGATGGCGAGGCCCAAGGGCTCATGGGAGGAGTCGATGGTCACCGCGGAGGACATCCAGTATCTTCGTGACACGCGGCGGCTGCCGCCGGAGACGGAGGTGGCTGTGCACCTGCCGGGCGGTGAGCTGGCGCCGCAACCAGAGGGCGACGAGCGCGTGGTCTTCTACAGCCACTTCAAGCGCGGGTTCGGCCTTCCCGCCAG
This sequence comes from Elymus sibiricus, assembly GCA_039707655.1. Taxonomy (NCBI): domain Eukaryota; kingdom Viridiplantae; phylum Streptophyta; class Magnoliopsida; order Poales; family Poaceae; genus Elymus; species Elymus sibiricus. The sequence continues at coordinate 37,539,814 of CM077665.1, read as the reverse complement.
CGATTTCTTCCGCTCATTCCTTGATTTCTTTGGGCTGCAGCCGCACCATTTGGGGGCAAATGCGGTGCTGCAGCTCTCCGGCTTTGTCACCCTGTGCGAGGGGTACCTGGGCGTCGAGCCTAGTATCGACCTCTGGGTCCGCTTCTTCTTTCTAAAGCATTAGGGCCCGAAGGCGGGCGTGATGTCCGCGTGCGGGGCCGCCGTCGTCTCGGCCCGGCCGAATGGGACATGCCCCAAGATGCCGCTGGAGGACTCTGCCAAGAAGTGGCAGAACTCCTTCTTCTATGTCCGGAATCTCGGCGTGGATCGTATCAATCTGCCGCCGTTTGCCGACGTGACGCCGCACGCCAAGACCCACTGGTCGTACTGCCCCGCGAACCCGACGAAGGAGGTGCTGAACCTGAGCAACCGGGTCGTGACGATGGCGGCGCGCGAGGGGCTCACCAGGACAGACCTCATCGCCGCTTTTATTGCGCGCCGGGTGCTGCCGCTGCAGCGCCGGACGCATATTATCGGGCGGATGACTGGCCTTCAGGACCCCAACCGGATGTCATCCCGGCGGCTGACACAGGAGGAAGTCGCCAGCCGGGTTAACGACATCTCGAAGGCCGGAATGAAGAACGTGTGGCGGTTCGGGATGACGCCCTACAGTCAAGCGAACCCGGCGCCGGTGGTGAGTCCCTGGTCCCCGTTTTTTGCTATGAGCTATTTTTTTCTTCGTCCTGACGCGACGAGGGAGGTGCTGATGAACGCCCTTCGGCATCAGTATGACGAGGCGACGCCGCAGGTGGTTCGGGCCGGCTCGGAGGAGGCGGAGGACCTCGTCGAGGACCCGGAGGCGGCCGGTGCCGAAGCCGGCGAGGTGCACCGTACGGGTAAGTCTTCGTGTCTCAACCCTTTGCGAGATCGAGCGGGAGACGATGCGGCGGTCCTGACGCATGCTGGTGGTGCAGCGCCGCCGGGGCGGGGAGGCGGCGGCGCCAGGGCCGGGTCGTCCCGCGCGCCGGCCGGAGCCAGCCGGCCGCACAGGAACGAGGACGCGGCGGCGCGGAAGCCGGCCGCGAAACGCACGGCAGACCCGGCAGCTGGAGGCAAGCCAGCCGCCAAGAAGATGCGCGGCGCCATCCCGGTGCCGCCGGCGAGGCCGAGCATCCCGACGGCGATAGGGTAAGCTCTCTGCCGACTTTGGCAAGTTGTTGAGTCGTTCTTTTTTTCTTTATGCTTCGGTCGTGCTCCAGGTCGCCGCTGGAGCTGGCGCTGGCGGCAACGGAAGCCGCGTCCGGTGGCGGCTTCGCGTTCCGGAGGTCCCGGAGCAGCGCCATCGACCCGCCCGGGGAGCCGACGGAGGAGGACCTTGGCCTGGACCCGGAGGACGCAGAGCGCTGCGCCTGGCGGGACAGGAACAAGGCACTACAGGAGGAGGAGGCGGCCGTCAGGGCCGCGGCGGAGGCCTCGGCCCAGGCGTGGGCGAGGGCGACCACGGCGTCTAGGCAGACCGCCACGGAGGAGGTCTGCCGGAGATGCCGGCGGGCCTGAAGCCGGTAGCGACGGTAGTCGTGCCGGCGACGGAGGAGGAGCGTGACCCGGACGGCCGGGTGGAGATGACGGTGGACGACCGGGAGGTCGTGGAGATCGCCGACGACACTCCGCCGCGGGTCGAGCGGGCGGAGGTGGAAGGCGGCGGGGGGAGGGCAGCCATGGAGGGGGCGCCGGAGGAGGCGCCGGATGGGGCGCCGCGGGCGACGCCGGACAGTGCGCTGTAGGGGACGCTGGTGTTGGGAAACGTTGCATGGGAAACAAAATTTTTCCTACGCACACGCAAGATCTATCCATGGTGATGAGCATCTACGAGAGGGAGAGTGAATCTACATACCCTTGTAGATCGCTAAGCGGAAGCGTTAAGAAACGCGGTTGCTGTAGTCGAACGTCTCCGCCATCCAAATCGCAAGTCGTCCCTCGATCCGATCATGAACTAGTGCCGAACGGACGGCACCTCCGCGTTCAACACACGTACGGCTTGATGACGCCTTCACCTCCTCGATCCAGCGAGCGATGGTGAAGTAGTAGATGAGTTCCGGCAGCACGACGGCGTGGTGATGGTGGTGAGGAACAATCTCTGCAGGGCTTCGCCAAGCGCTACGGAGATTATGACGGGAGAACTAGAGGGTTAAGGTTGCCGCACATGGCTTGGGGAAATCTTGATGTGTCCCGTGTGCTAGCCCTGCCCCTCTATTTATATGTTGAGCCTTGGGGTCTAAACTTGGAGTAAAAGCCTCCTCCAGGTCGGTTTTGCCCGCACATGGTCGGTTTGGCCCGCAGGGAAAGAGTCCAACTCGGATCCCTGCAGTACCGCGTACAAGCGGTAGTATCGCTCACGAGCGGTAGTACCGCTTGAGCGGTAGTACCGCTTCACACAAGCGGTAGTACCGCTTACGCGGTAGTACTGCCTTACCAGCGGTAGTACCGCTTAAGGCAGCAGCAAAACTTCCTTTTGCACTTTCCAATACCTCGTGGGCTTTACCCCTTTGGCTCATATAAAGTGTTGCTGCACCCGAACACTTCGGTAAACATCCGGAACCCCTTCCGGTGAATTCCGGAACTCTTCCGGAGATCAAAACACTATTATCACATATATCAATCTTTACCTCCGGACTATTCCGGAGATCCTCGTCATGTCCGGGATCTTATCCGGGACTCCGAACAACCTTCGGTCACCAACACAATAACTCAACTATACTAATCGTCACCAAACGTTAAGTGTGTAGACCCTGCGGGTTCGAGAACTATGTAGACAAGACCGAGACACCTCTACGATCAATAACCAATAGCGGGACCTGGATGCCCATATTGGCTCCTACATATTCTACGAAGATCTTTATCGGTCGAACCTCTATGTCAAGGATTCAGTTAATCCCGTATGCTGTTCCCTTTGTTCTTCGGTATGTTACTTGCCCGAGATTCGATCGTCGGTATCTCTATACCTAGTTCAATCTCGTTACCAGCAAGTCTCTTTACTCATTCCGTAATACAAGATCTCATGGCTAACACTTTAGTCACATTTCTTGCAAGGCTCATTGTGATGTTGTATTACCGAGTGGGCCCTGAGATAGCTCTCCGTCACACGGAGTAACAAATCCCAGTCTTGATCCATGCCAACTCAACAGACACCCTCGGAGATACCTGTAGAGCACCTTTATAGTCACCCAGTTACGTTGCGACGTTTGATACACACAAGGTATTCCTCCGGTGTCAGTGAGTTGCATGATCTCATGGTCAAAGGAACAGATACTTGACATGCAGAAAACAATAGCAATAAACTGACACGATCATATGCTATGTTTACAGTTTGGGTCTTGTCCATCACATCATTCTCCTAATGATGTGATCCCATTATCAAATGACATCTCATGTCCATGGCTAGGAAACCTTCACCATCTTTTGATCAACGAGCTAGTCAACTAGAGGCTTACTAGGGACACAGTGTTGTCTATGTACCCACACATGTATTTGAGTTTCCAATCAATACAATTATAGCATGGATAATAAACGATTATCATGAACAAGGAAATATAATAATAACCAATTTATTATTGCCTCTAGGGCATATTTCCAACAGTCTCCCACTTGCACTAGAGTCAATAATCTAGTTCACATCACTATGTGATTTACATTGTAATGAATCGAACACCCATGCAGTTCTGGTGTTGTTCATGTTTAGCCCTTGGAAGAGGTTTAGTCATCAGATCTGCAACATTCAGATCCGTGTGTACTTTGCAAATATTTATGTCGTCCTCCTTGATGTAATCGCGGATGGAATTGAAGCGTCGCTTTATGTGTCTGGTCCTCTTGTGAAATCTTGGTTCCTTGGCTAGAGCAAGGGCACCAGTGTTATCACAAAACAGAGTCATTGGGTTAAGCGCACTAGGCACTACTCCAAGATCTATCATGAACTCCTTCATCCAGACACCTTCCTTCGCCGCCTCCGAGGCAGCGATGTACTTCGCTTCGCATGTAGAATCAGCTACCATGCTTTGCTTGGAACTGCACCAGCTAACCGCACCCCCATTAAGAATAAATACGTATCCGGTTTGTGACTTAGAGTCATCCGGATCAGTGTCAAAGCTTGCATCGACGTAACCCTTTACGACGAGCTCTTGATCACCTCCATAAACGAGAAACATGTCCTTAGTCCTTTTCAGGTACTTCAGGATATTCTTGACCGCCGTCCTGTGTTCCATTCCTGGATCACTTTGAAACCTTCCGACCATACTTATGGCAAGGCTGACATCGGGTCTTGTGCACAGCATTGCATACATGATAGAGCCTATGGCTGAAGCATAGCGGATGACACTCATCTTTTCTCTATCTTCTGCAGTCACTGGGCATTGAGTCTTACTCAACTTCACACCTTGTAATACAGGCAAGAACCCCTTCTTGGACTGATCCATTTTGAACTTCTTCAAAACTTTGTCAAGGTATGTGCTTTGTGAAAGTCCTATCAAGCGTCTTGATCTATCTCTATAGATCTTGATGCCTAATATGAAAGCAGCTTCTCCTAGGTCCTTCATTGAAAAACTCTTGTTCAAATATCCCTTCACGCTTTCCAACATTTCTATATTGTTTCCAATCAGTAATATGTCATCCACATATAATATTAGAAACGCTATAGAGCTCCCACTCACTTTCTTGTAAATACAAGCTTCTCCGTAAACTTGTATAAACTCGAACGCTTTGATCACCTCATCAAAGCGAAGATTCCAACTCCGAGATGCTTGCACCAGTCCATAAATGGATCGCTGGAGTTTGCAAACTTTGTCAGCATTCTCTGGATCGACAAAACCTTCTGGTTGCATCATATACAACTCTTCCTTAAGGAAACCGTTAAGGAACACTGTTTTGACATCCATCTGCCAAATTTCATAATCGAAAAAGGCAGCTATTGCTAACATGATTCTGATGGACTTAAGCATCGCTACGGGTGAGAAGGTCTCATCGTAGTCAACTCCTTGAACTTGTGAAAAACCCTTTGCCACAAGTCGAGCTTTATAGACGGTGACATTACCGTCCGCGTCCGTCTTCCTCTTAAAGATCCATTTGTTCTGAATGGCCTTACGCCCTTCAGGTAATACTTCCAAAGTCCATACTTTGTTTTCATACATGGATCCCATCTCGGATTTCATGGCCTCTAACCACTTCTCGGAATCCGGGCCCATCATCGCTTCTCCATAGCTCGTAGGTTCATCGTTGTCCAACAACATGACCTCTAAGACAGGGTTGCCGTACCACTCAGGAGCAGTACGCGTCCTTGTCGACCTATGAGGTTCGATAGCAACTTGATCCAAAGCTTCATGATCATCATCATTAACTTCCTCTTCAACTGATGTAGGCTCTACAGAAACATCTTTCTGTACCGTGCTACTCTCAGGTTGAAGTAAAGGTTCAACAACCTCATCAAGTTCTATCTTCCTCCCACTCAATTCTTTCGAGAGAAACTCTTTCTCAAGAAACGTTCCGTTTTTAGCGACAAACACTTTGCCTTCGGATCTGAGGTAGAAGGTATACCCAACTGTCTCTTTTGGGTATCCTATGAAGACGCATTTCTCCGCTTTGGGTTCCAGCTTTTCAGGCTGAAGCTTTTTGACATAAGCATCACATCCCCAAACTTTAAGAAACGATAGCTTTGGCTTCTTGCCAAACCAAAGTTCATATGGCGTCGTCTCAACAGATTTCGATGGTGCCCTATTTAAAGTGAATGCAGCTGTCTCTAATGCATAACCCCAAAACGATAGTGGCAAATCGGCAAGAGACATCATAGATCGCACCATATCCAATAAGGTTCGATTACGACGTTCGGACACACCATTACGCTGTGGTGTTCCAGGCGGTGTTAGTTGTGAAACAATTCCACATTGTCTTAAGTGACTGCCAAACTCATAACTCAGATATTCTCCTCCTCGATCAGATCGTAGGAATTTAATCTTCTTGTTACGATGATTCTCAACTTCACTCTGAAATTGTTTGAACTTTTCAAATGTTTCAGAATTGTGTTTCATTAAGTAAATATACCCATATCTACTTAAGTCATCAGTGAAGGTGAGAAAGTAACGATAACCACCGCGCGCCTCAATACTCATCGGACCGCACACATCAGTATGTATGATTTCCAACAAGTCACTTGCCCGTTCCATTGTTCCAGAGAACGGTGTTTTAGTCATCTTGCCCATGAGGCATGGCTCACATGTGTCAAGTGATTCAAAATCAAGTGACTCCAAAAGTCCATCAGCATAGAGCTTCCTCATGCGTTTTACGCCAATATGACCTAAACGGCAGTGCCACAAGAAAGTGGTATTATCATTATCAATCCTACATCTTTTGGCATCAATGTTATGAACATGTGTATCATTACTCGAGATTCAATAAGAATAAACCCCTTACATTGGGTGCATGACCATAAAAGATATTACTCATATAAATAGAACAACCATTATTCTCTGATTTAAATGAGTAACCGTCTCGCAATAAACAAGATCCAGATATAATGTTCATGCTTAACGCAGGCACTAAATAACAATTATTCAGGTTCATCACTAATCCCGATGGTAATCGAAGAGCGAGCGCGCCGACGGCGATCACATCAACCTTGGAACCATTTCCCACGTGCATCGTCACTTCGTCCTTTGCCAGCCTCCGTCTATTCCGCAGTTCCTGTTTTGAGTTGCAAATATGAGCAACCGCACCGGTATCAAATACCCAGGCACTACAACGAGAGTTGGTAAGGTACACATCAATAACATGTATATCATATATACCTTGTTTGTTGTTGGCCGCCTTCTTGTCAGCCAAATACTTGGGGCAGTTCCGCTTCCAGTGTCCAGTTCCCTTGCAATGAAAGCACATAGTTTCTGGTTTGGGTCCAGCCTTGGGTTTCTTCACGAGAGGAGCAACTGCTTTGCCACTCTTCTTGGAGTTACCCTTCTTACCCTTGCCATTTTTCTTGAAACTAGTGGTTTTATTGACCATCAACACTTGATGCTCCTTCTGAATTTCAGACTCAGCGGCTTTCAGCATCGCAAACAGCTCGGCGACTGACTTGTTCATCCCGTGCATGTTATAGTTCAACACGAAGCTCTTGTAGCTAGGTGGCAATGATTGAAGAACTCTGTCAGTGATAGCCTCTGGCGGAAGGGGCATCCCCAATTCAGCCAGACGGGTGGAGTACCCAGACATTCTGAGTACGTGATCACAGATAGACCCGTTCTCCTCCATCTTGCAAGCATAGAACTCATCGAAGGTCTCATACCTCTCGATCCGGGCATTCTTCTGAAAGATAAACCTCAACTCCCGGAACATCTCGTATGCTCCATGACGTTCAAAACGTCTTTGAAGTCCCGGTTCTAAGCCATACAAAATTGCACATTGAACTATTGAGTAATCATCAGAGCGAGCCTGCCAGGCGTTCACAACGTCTAGAGACTCAACTGGAGCGGGTGGATCACCAAGCGGTGCATCAAGGACATAAGCCTTCTGGGAAGCCGTAAGGATAATCCTTAGATTACGGGCCCAGTCCACAAAGTTACTTCCATCATCTTTCAACTTAGCTCTCTCTAGGAACGCATTAAAATTCACGGGTGCTACTGCGCGAGCCATGATCTACAACATAAATATTGCAAAGACAACTTAGACTACTGTTCAAGATAATGAGTTTAGTTAATCATATTACTTAAAAAACTCCCACTCAAATTGACATCCCTCTGGTCATTCAAGTGTAACATGATCCAAATCCACCAACTCAAGTCCGATCATCACGTGAGTTGAGGTGGTTTCAATGGTGAACATCTTTATGTTGATCATATCTACTATATGACTCATGTTCGACCTTTCGGTCTCTTGTGTTCCGAGGCCATGTCTGTACATGCTAGGCTCGTCAAGTTTAACCCGAGTGTTCCGCACGTGCAACATGGCTTACACCCGTTGTATGTGAACGTAGAGTCTATCACACCCGATCATCACGGCGTGTCTCGAAAAGACGAACTTTCGCAACGGTGCACACTCGGGGAGAACACAATTTATCTTGAAATTTAAGTGAGGGATCACCCTATAATGCTACCGTCGTCCTAAGCAAAATAAGATGCATAAAAGGATTAACATCACATGCAAATCATAAGTGACATGATATGGCCATGAACTTGTGCTTTTGATCTCCATCTCCAAAGCACCGGCATGATCTCCATCGTCACCGGCATGACACCATGATCTCCATCATCTTGATCTCCATCAACGTGTCGCCATGAGGTTGTCGCGCCGACTGTTGCTTCCACGACTATTGCTAACTCATAGCGATAAAGTAAAGCAAAACGGCGAAAATAATTAAAGACAACTCTATGGCTCCTGCCAGTTGCCGTACTCATCGACATGCAAGTCGTGATATTCTATACAACACATGATCATCTCATACATCGCATATATCTCATCATGTAATTGGCCATATCACATCACAACATACCCTGCAAAAACAAGTTAGACGTCCTCTAATTGTTGTTGCAAATTTTACGTGGCTGCTACGGGTTTGCAAGAACCGTTCTTACCTACGCAAAACCACAACGTGGTGTAGTGATTGCTTTTTGATCTTCTAAAAGAACCCTCTTCATTCAACTTGATTCAACTAAAGTGAGAGAGACAGACACCCGCTAGCCATCTTTATGCAACGAAGTTACATGTTAGTTGAAGGAACATGTCTCGCGTAAGCGTACGCGTAATGTCGGTCCGGGCCGCTTCATCTCACAATACCGCCGAATCAAGTATCAACTAGTAAGGGCAAGCAATATGTATACACCCACGCCTACAACTCGTTTGTGTTCTACTCGAGATCTCATCTACGCATAGACCTAGCTCTGATACCACTGTTGGGAAACGTTGCATGGGAAACAAAAATTTTCCTACGCACACGCAAGATCTATCCATGGTGATGAGCATCTACGAGAGGGAGAGTGAATCTACATACCCTTGTAGATCGCTAAGCGGAAGCGTTAAGAAACGCGGTTGATGTAGTCGAACGTCTCCGCGATCCAAATCGCAGGTCGTCCCTCGATCCGATCATGAACTAGTGCCGAACGGACGGCACCTCCGCATTCAACACACGTACGGCTTGATGACGCCTTCACCTCCTCGATCCAGCGAGCGATGGTGAAGTAGTAGATGAGTTCCGGCAGCACGACGGTGTGGTGATGGTGGTGAGGAACAATCTCTGCAGGGCTTCGCCAAGCGCTACGGAGATTATGACGGGAGAACTATAGGGTTAGGGTTGCCGCACACGGCTTGGGGAAATCTTGATGTGTCCCGTGTGCTAGCCCTGCCCCTCTATTTATATGTTGAGCCTTGGGGTCTAAACTTGGAGTAAAAGCCTCCTCCAGGTCGGTTTTGCCCGCACAAGGTCGGTTTGGCCCGCAGGGAAAGAGTCCAACTTGGATCCCTGCAGTACCGCGTACAAGCGGTAGTACCGCTCACGAGCGGTAGTACCGCTTGAGCAGTAGTACCGCTTCACACAAGCGGTAGTACTGCCTTACCAGCGGTAGTACCGCTTAAGGCAGCAGCAAAACTTCCTTTTGCACTTTCCAATACCTCGTGGGCTTTACCCTCTTTGGCTCATATAAAGTGTTGCTGCACCCGAACACTTCGGTAAACATCCGGAACCCCTTCCGGTGAATTCCGGAACTCTTCCGGAGATCAAAACACTATTATCACATATATCAATCTTTACCTCCGGACTATTCCGGAGATCCTCGTCATGTCCGGGATCTTATCCGGGACTCCGAACAACCTTCGGTCACCAACACAATAACTCAACTATACTAATCGTCACCAAACGTTAAGTGTGTAGACCCTGCGGGTTCGAGAACTATGTAGACATGACCGAGACACCTCTACGATCAATAACCAATAGCGGAACCTGGATGCCCATATTGGCTCCTACATATTCTACGAAGATCTTTATCGGTCGAACCTCTATGTCAAGGATTCAGTTAATCCCGTATGCTGTTCCCTTTGTTCTTCGGTATGTTACTTTCCCGAGATTCGATCGTCGGTATCTCTATACCTAGTTCAATCTCGTTACCGGCAAGTCTCTTTACTCGTTCCGTAATACAATATCTCGTGGCTAACACTTTAGTCACATTGCTTGCAAGGCTCATTGTGATGTTGTATTACCGAGTGGGCCCTGAGATACCTCTCCGTCACACGGAGTAACAAATCCCAGTCTTGATCCATGCCAACTCAACAGACACCCTTGGAGATACCTGTAGAGCACCTTTATAGTCACCCAGTTACGTTGCGACATTTGATACACACAAGGTATTCCTCCGGTGTCAGTGAGTTGCATGATCTCATGGTCAAAGGAACAGATACTTGACATGCAGGAAACAATAGCAATAAACTGACACGATCATATGCTACGTTTACAGTTTGGGTCTTGTCCATCACATCATTCTCCTAATGATGTGATCCCGTTATCAAATGACATCTCATGTCCATGGCTAGGAAACCTTCACCATCTTTTAATCAACGAGCTAGTCAACTAGAGGCTTACTAGGGACACAGTGTTGTCTATGTACCCACACATGTATTTGAGTTTCCAATCAATACAATTATAGCATGGATAATAAACGATTATCATGAACAAGGAAATATAATAATAACCAATTTATTATTGCCTCTAGGGCATATTTCCAACAGCTGGCCGGCGCGCCGGAGCCAAGGCCGGCCTGCGAGGAGATGGCGGGCGGCGAGCGTGCCCTGGCGATCAGGCAGCCGCATCCGGCGCCGGGAAGTGGTCCAGCCGCTGGGTCGCGGCAGGTCCAGGCCGGGGCGAGCCGGACCATCTTCGGGCCGCTGACGCAGGAGGAGGCGGCGATGGCCGCCATGACCCGTCATCTCCGCGGGCGCGCTGAGCGGGTTCAGACCTTTGCTCAGGCCGAGGCGAAGCGGACGCGGGAGCTAGAGCGCTCCGTTCTTGTGAGTTTTTTCTTCTTCTTAGCCTTTCTTCAGTAGCCGGCTCAGTGGGGGCGCGCCAGCGCGCCCACTGGGTGTAGCCCCCGAGATTCGGGCCAACTACGTGGTAGTTGGGCCGAATCTTAATGTGAAATTGTCTTGTGCTGACTCTGCTCTTGTTTTCCTCTCCAGAACCTGGATGCCCTCCGAGTCGGCATCTACAACCGGCTTCTGGAGAAGCAGCAGCAAAGCTTGGCGCGGCTTCCCGCCAAGGAGGAGGCACTCTGCCTTGCCGAAGGTAAGTTCTTCGCACTTTTTCAGTGGGGGCGCGCCAGCGCACCCACTGGGTGTAGCCACCGAGATTCGGGCCAACTATGTAGTAGTTGGGTCGAATCTTAAGGTAGTCTTGTTTTTTCTTCCTTGCCGCCGTCTTGACCCTGGATCCCTTGCCGTGCAGCCGCCATGGCCGAGGTGCCGGCCCTGCGAACCCGGCTAGCCAGAGCCGGCCAGCAGCGTGATTGGGCACGTGCCGACGCCGACTGGCTTCGAGCCGAGGTGGGGTGGCTGAAGGCGGAGGCCCAGCTGGCGCTTGTCGAAGCTGGCCGGCAACGTGATCAGCTGGCCGACGACAAGAGCCAGCTCTGGGTCGAGGTGGGACGCCTGAAGGAGGAGGCCACCAAGACGGCGGAGGCCCACCGGGCGGAGGTCCTCCAACTCAAGGAGGAGCATGAGAAGGCGGTCGCTGCCAAGGACAGCGAGCTGAAGGCGGCCGTCGATGGCCGCGCTGAGCTGGAGAAGGCGCTCGAAGCGCGCGACCGTGCCGGGACCTTGGAACGGCATGGTACGTTGCTCGAAGCACAGCACCTGGACGAGTCCTTCGCCAGTAAGTGCTTCTTCGCCGACTCCGCTGGGTTGAGAAACCGGCTTTATATCTTTGCTGCTGATTGCCTCTTCCTTCTTGGCAGGGCAATTCCCGTAGACGCAGGCGACGGCGGACGCGGCCGTGCTCGCCCACCGATCGGCCCAGGCGGATGCGGGCGCCCGGCTCGACCCGCATGCCGCCTGGAGCTTCCCGGAGATCATGCAGGCGGCCGAGGCTCATCTGCAGGCCTAGGGCGCTCAGATGGCGCGGCGGTCTTCGCCCGGCACGGGGATGACGGTGGCCCTCTGGCCCGACGCCGTTACGCCCGACAGCTTCTCGCGGTTGGCACGGTGGCTGGAGGCTGGGCCGGCGCGGCTTCACGCGTGGCGTGTCTCTGCTGCCCGCGCCGGTGCCGACATGGCGCTGCGGTTCGTCATGTCGTGGTATCCGGGGGTGGAGCTGGATCAGTTGGTGGCCCAGCGAGCCGGCGCGGAGCCCCAGGTGGAGGCGGCGGCTGGCCGGATTGCCGCGCGGGCTAGCTACCTGGCCTCGTTCACATTCCACGACAAGTTCCAGGTGGAGCGGACCGAAGACGGCGGGGTGGTGCCGCCTGAGGACTTCGGCCTGCTGCTCGACGATCCGGAAGGCAACTCTGAGGAGACGGGCGCCTACGTGGACGACGAGGCCGAGGTGGAGGATACCGGCGCCTCGATGAACCCGGAGCCCACCGCGGAGGCGCCGGCAGCTGCGCAACCCGGCGCGGGGACCGCCTGAAGCCGCCCTGTTTAACTTTTTTGCATTTTTGTTAAATAGCAGGTCCACCCACCCACTGGGGTGTTTTGGTGAATGTAATGAACTCTGGCCTTGGGCCCATATTCGGTGATGTAAATATATTCGCGGGTGTTTGCACTTTCGCTCTTTGTTCTCTGAGCCCTTTTTTCCTTGCTTGCTTTATCTTTGGGCCTCCCCCCCCCCCCCCCCCCCGCGAGTCGGACAGCCGGGTTCCGGTCTGTGACAAGGAGTTCGGTCCTAGGAAAGGAGCGCGCAGTACTCGGGATCTTTGAACGTTGAGCGCGAGCGAAACACCCACTGGGCTGGCTGGCGGCAGCTGGCGAAGCCGGCTGGCGAGCAGCCGGTCGTGCGGCAACTTAGTGCGGGGAGGCCGGGTCGGCTAATCCGGCGGATCCCACTTAGTGTTTCGCGGCGGGTAGGTGCTTTGGCCCATGGTTGTTGCCGACCAACAGCCGAAGCCGATCTGTGACGATGGGCGAAGTGGAGGGCCTCGACTACCCGAACACGCCGGGATGTGCTAAGGGGGACGGCGGGTTGTGGCCAAGCCGGCCTGCCTCCGAGCCCCCGGGTTGTTTGCGCCAACCCGGCGGTGGAGGTTTTTAAAGGAAATTTGCAAGGATGTGTGAAACACAATAGCTTGACAAGGAATGGCACCCCCGAGATTCGTTCGGGGGTCCCATTGTTTGTCATAGAAATTACAAAAGGCAGCGATACATACGTGCATACAGCTAACTGTAAAAGGGGCAGAGGAGTTCTGCGTTCCAGGGCCGGCTTGTCTCTTCGTTCGTGGTGTCTCTCTTGCGCTTGTTTGGCTTGCGGGCGTCGATGAGGTAGTAGGCGTTGCGGTCACACAAGGCTTTGCTAACGATGAAGGGGCCCTCCCATGGGGAGGCCAACTTGTGCTGGCCGGCTTGCTGCTGGACGAGCCGGAGGACGAGGTCTCCCTCGCGGAACGCGAGGGGCTTGATCTTCTTGCTGTGATAATACCTCAGGCCTTGCTGATAGATGGCGGATCGGCTAAGGGCCAAGAGACGTGCTTCTTCGAGCAGGTCGACGCCGTCTTCGCGTGCTTCCTTGGCTTGTGCCTCTGTGTAAATCGCGACTCGCGGTGAGTCGAACTCGACGTCGGTCGGGATGACGGCTTCCGCTCCATAGACGAGGAAGAACGGGGTGAACCCGGTCGACCGGGTTGGCGTCGTCCGGAGGCTCCAGAGGACGGCCGGCAGCTCGTCAAGCCAGCTGCCGGGCGAACGGACAAGGGGCTCGACGAGCCGCGGCTTGATGCCGGATAGGATGAGACCGTTTGCTCGCTCGACCTGGCCATTGGACTGAGGGTGGGCTACGGAAGCCAGGTCGAGCCGGATGCCGGAGACGGAGCAGTACTGCGTCAGAGCGCCCTGAGCAAAGTTGGTGCCATTGTCCGTGCTGATACTGTGTGGGACGCCGTAGCGCACCGCCATGTCCTTGACGAACCGGACGGCCGTTGGTCCGTCCAGCTTCTTGATCGGCCGCGCTTCGATCCATTTGGTGAATTTGTCGACCGCCACCAGCAAGTGCGTCATGCCGCCACGAGCGGTCTTGAAGGGTCCCACCATGTCGAGCCCCCAGACCGTGAAGGGCCAGGTGATCGGGATGGTTTGTAGGGCTGAAGCCGGCTGGTGGCTGCGCTTGCCGAAACGCTGGCAGCCTTCGCACTTGAGGACGAGCGACTCGGCGTCTTTGAGGGCCATGGGCCAGTAGAAACCATGGCGAAAGGCCTTGGCCACCAGGGACCTGGAGGCGGCGTGGTGCCCGCATTCGCCCTGATGTATGTCGAGGAGGATTTCTACGCCCTTGTCTTGCTTGACGCAACGCTGGAAAACGTCGGTTGAGCTACGCTTGACGAGCTCGTTGTTGATGATGCTGTAGGCGGACGCCCGGCGCTGCACTTGCCGGGCCTCAGTGTTGTCTACGGGGAGTTCCCCGCTCTTCAGGAACGATAGGATTGGTTGGGCCCATGATGGGGCCGTCACCACGGTGAAGACGGCCGCTATGACGGGTTCTTGGGCGGCAGTCCCCGAGCCGGAGGCGGCAGCCCCCGGGTCAAGTGTAGCGGTGGCCGAGTTGAACATGGCGGCCCCTGGGCCGGGTTCGGCAGTCCCCGGGCCGGGATCAGCAGTCCCCGGGACCGGGTTAGGGTCGGCGGCCCCCGAGCCTGGACCGGCAGCCACCGGGTCCGGGATGGGGAGGGGCGCCGTGGGGTCGTCCGGGATGTAGATGGACTCGGAGTCCGGAGATGGCTTGACGGACAGCTTGCGCAAGTGCTCGAGTTAGACGCCGGATGGTATGGCCTGCCGGGATGAGCCAATCTTGGCTAGTGTGTCGGCGGCTTCATTTTCAGCTCGCGGGACGTGGAGGAACTCGCAACCGTCGAAGGTGCCGGAAAGGAGCTGGACCAGGAAGCGGTAGCTGGCCTTGTTGGCGTCCCGGGCGTCCCACTCACCGGAACACTGCTGCACTACCAGATCCGAGTCGCCGAAGCATAAAATGCGTCGGATGCCGAGTTCCTTGGCAAGACGGAGGCCGTGCACAAGTGCCTCGTACTCAGCGACGTTGTTGGAGGCGGCGAAGTGGATCTGGAGCGCGTAGCGCAGACGGTCGCCTTTCGGGGAAGACAGCACGATGCCGGTTCCCAGGCCGGAGCGCATTTTGGAGCCGTCGAAGTGCATGCGCCAATGCGTCGAATCCGGCGGTGGCGGCAGGTACTGGGTCTCCGTCCAGTCGACGAGGAAGTCGGCCAAAGCCTGGGACTTGATCGTGGTGCGGGGCTCGTAGAGGATGGTGTGGCTAGCCAGCTCGATAGCCCACTTGGCAACCCGGCTAGAGGCATCCCGGCAGCCCATGATCTTGCCGATGGGGGCCATGCTGACCACGGTGATGACATGCTCCTGGAAGTATTGCTTCAGTTTTTTGGCGGTGAGGTACACGCCGTAGCACATCTTCTGGTAGTGCGGGTAGTTCTGCTTGGAGGCGGAGAGCACCTCGCTCAAGTAATAGACCGGGCGCTGGACAGACTGGACCTTGCCCTTCTCGGGTCGCTCGACCACAAGCACCGTGCTGACCGACCGCGAGGTGGCGGCGATGTATAGCAACAACGGCTCCTTGTCGGCCGGCGCGGCCAGGACGAGTGCGGTGGAGAGCATGCGTTTGAGATCCCGGAATGCCTCGTCCGCCTGGTCGTTCCATTCGAACGGCGCCGTTTTCTTCATCAGCTGATATAGGGGCAAGGCCTTCTCGCCGAACCGGCTGAGAAACCGGCTGACCGAGGCCAAGCAGCCGGTGAACTTCTGGACATCTCGCAGCCAGGTTGGCTTGCGCATGCGTTCAATGGCCTTCATCTTCTCTGGGTTCGCCTCAATGTCGCGCTCCGAGACGAGGAAACCGAGCAGCTTTCCGGCCGGCACGCCGAAGACGCACTTCTCCGGGTTGAGCTTGATCTGGTATCCGCGCAGGTTGGCAAAGGTCTCCTTTAGGTCGTCAAGGAGCGTGAGGTGCTACTTGGTCTTCACCACGATGTCGTCCACGTAAATGTGGATGTTGCGGCCGAGTTGCGGCAGCAGGCATTTCTGCATGCAGCGCTGGAAGCTGGCGCCGACGTTCTTCAAGCTGAACGACATGGTGATGTAGCAATACGCCCCGAAGGGCATGATGAAGGACGTCTTTAGGGCGTCAGCCGGGTCCAGCTTGACCTGGTGGTAGCCGGAGTAGGCGTCCAAGAAGGACAGCAGCTCGCAGCCGGCCGTGGAGTCGATGACTTGATCTATCCGCGGGAGGGCGAATGGATCCTTGGGGCAGGCCTTGTTCAGGCTGGTGTAGTCTATGCACATGCGCCAGGTATTGTTCTTTTTCAGGACGAGGACAGGGTTGGCCAGCCACTCGGGGTGAAACACTTCCATGATGAAGCCGGCCGCGAGCAACCTGGCGACCTCTTCGCCGATGGTTCTCCTCTTCTCTTCTGAAAGGCGACGTAACGATTGACGGACGGGCTTGACGTCCTTGCGGACGTGTAGTTTGTGCTCGGCGTACTTCCTCGGAATTCCCGGCATGTCCTTTGGAGACCATGCGAAGATATCCCGATTCTCACGGAGGAAGTCGACGAGCTCGCCTTCCTATTTGCTGTCCAGGCGAGTGCCCACGACAACGTATTTGCCGCAGCTAGGGTCTTCCAGGTTCTGCTTGACCTTCTTGGTTTCCTTGGATGGCTGGAACGAGGCCTCGCCGGCCGACTCCTTAGCTGGAACCGGCGCGGCCGGCTTCTCGTTGGCCAGCGCAACGATCCGGTCGAGCTGGCGCCGCTCCTCGGCTATGACCAGCGATTCGGCCAATTTGGCGCCGGCTTGAGCGCACTCAATGGATTTCCTGTAGTCGCCGACGACGGTGATGAGGCCCTTCGGACCTAGCAGCTTCATTTTTAGGTAGGCGTAGTGGGGGACCGCCATGAACTTGGCGAGCGCAGGCCGGCCTAGCAGCGCGTGGTACGCGCTGGACAGGTCCACCACCTCGAACCAGATGGGCTCGCGTCGGAAGTGATCGTGCGTGCCGAAGAGGACGTCGAGCCGGAACCGGCCGATGGGGGAGCAGGAGAGGCCTGGCACGATGCCGTGGACCACCGTCCGGGATGGCTCGAGGTCCTTGGCCTCGAGGCCAAGCTTGGTCATGGTGTCGCGGTAGAGGATGTTGATGCTGCTGCCGCCATCGATGAGAACTCGAGAGAATTTGCAGGTGCGCCTCGGCGCGACTATGGTGGGGTCGACGACGAGGGCGAAGCCACCCGGGTTCGGCATGACGCCCGGGTGGTCTTCCCTGGACCAGCTGACTGGGCGCTTCGACCAGTGCATGTATTCCGGCACGGCCGAGATGATGGTGTTCACCTCCTGTCGGAGCCGGCGTTCGCTATGCTTGTCGTCGCTGAGGCTGGCGAAGACGGCATAGCACGCGTTTTGTATGGGGTAGGCTTCATCGCGCATCGCGCCGTTTGCTGGGGGCGGGAGAGGGGGCGGCGGAGGCGGCTGCCCCGCACCTGGAGCCGGAGCAGGAGGCGGCGGGATGTCTCCCCTCATGAGGCGCTTGGTGATGGCGCACTGCCGGAGCGTATGCGTGGATGGCCTTGCGCCGCTGTGGTGCTTGCAGGGAGCGTCGAGCATCTCCTCGAAGCTCATGGCGGGTTGCCATGCTATCTTGCCGGTTTGCCGGCGCTTGTCGGCTGGTCCGGCCGCGGGTGCCTGCTCGGCGGCCGCGACGAGACGGTTGTCGTAGCGTGAGGCCAGCTGGTCGGCCTTGCGATTGTTGTTCTGCTGGTTATTCTGCTGGCGGCCACTCTCGCTGGCCTGCTTGGGAGGGGGTGCCGGTATCGCCATGCCGGCATCGTCCAGCATCACCTGGATCTTCATGGCGGCGTCGGCGTTGGCGTACTTGTCCGCGATGACCATGAGCGCGGCCATGGTGGTTGGCTCGGAGCGCAGGAGCTTGTGCTTGAGGAGGGTGCCGACCCGGCAGCCACTTACGAAGTATTGAATGGCTTGGACCTCATGGACGCCCTCACAGCTGTTCCGGAGTTCGGTCCAGCGCGCGAGGTATTCGCGGCCGGTTTCAGCCAATCCCTGCACGCACATGGCAAGCTGGCTGGGTCGGCCAGGGCGCCTGTAGGTGCCGGTGAAGTTGCGGACGAAGGCCTGCTCGAAATCGACCCACGCGTTGATGTTGTCGCTCAACAGGCTATTCAACCATGTGCGGGCCGACCCCTGGAGCATGAGCGGGGCGTAGCGCACGGCAAGGCGGCGATTGCCGCCCGCGATGCCGATGGCAGTGGTGTAGTCGATGAGCCAGTCCTCCGGCTTCACGGTGCCGTTGTACTTGGGGGTATCGCGAGGCAGCGTGAATCCTTTGTGAAAGAGCTCATCCCGGATGCGTGGGCCGAAACAAGCCAGTCCGACGGCATTGTCCTCCTCCAGCTCGAGGGAGAGGGCGAGTTGGTCGAGGCGATGGCGGGCGTCGGCGTCGTCGATGGCGCGCGGACCCAGCCGGCTTGCGACGGGGCCGCGTGGCGCCGGGTTGGCGGAAGCCGGGTTGGCACGCTGGCCGGACGGCTGAGGCGGGTTTGGTTGGCGCCGGGCTCCGGCGGCGGTTCGTCACCCAGGCCGTCTCCCGTTGTCAGGGCGCGGTTTCGCCGGGTTCGGGTTCGGCCGGAGTGGGCCTCCCCGGGTGGCGAAGACTCCGAGTTCTCCTGGCCGGGTTCCTTCGAGCGGTGCGAGACGGATCCCGCGGGACGGTTGAGGTGGTCCTGCTATGTGTTCGCAGCGCCGGGAAGCTCGGTCATGCGCTGTAGGCGCTCCTGCAGCTCTCCGCCCTGCAGCTGCTCCAAGCCGATAGCGGCCGCCTGCGCGGCACGCATATTCTTGACGGGGGTGTCGTAGATGGGCGGGACCGCCCCCAGCGCGACCGATGGCGGCGCCATGGGCCCCCACTCCGTCGATCCGGCTGGGCTCGGCCGCGGCCGGCGTGAGGCCGTACGCGGCGTCGCGCTCCCGTTGGGCGGACTCCAGACGACGCTGCATGGCGGCGAGCATCTCGGCCTCGGCCAGCAGGCGCTTGCGCTCCCCATCGAGACGGGCCTCGGCATCGGTGGCGCGAACGTCGGTGGTGATGGGGATGCAGAGATTCCGCACCGCGGCGCGCAGCGGGTCGGGCGTGTTGGCGCGCTCCGCTGCGGCTTTGGCGAGGGCGGCTTTCTTCGCTGCGCTGGATGAAGTGGAGCTGGAGCCGGTGGCGAATACTTCCACCCGGACGCAGAGGTCCGCCGCCCCGGCGGAGACGGCACCGCCGAGGGGGACGGGTGAGTCGGAGACGTCGAGCACCCCGCTGGGGTACTCATCGGCCGCGGGTGCGTCGGAGATGCGCAGTGCGGCGAAGGAAGCGACGAGCGGGGAGACGTCGTCGTTCGTCGGTGCGCCAGGCGCGGGGAACGCGCAGCACGTGAAGTGCTCGCCGAAGTCGATGAAGGGCCCCGTCTGGAACATGTCTCCGGCCGGGACCTCGAGCTCCCCCACGGTGGGCGCCAACTGTCGTGGTGGGTGCACGGCAGATGCCAAAGGATGGCTAAAGAGAGGGATAGGCTCGAGGGCACCGGTGGGCTCCAGAGGCGAGGTTGGTATGCACGGGCGAGGGACGCGAGACATACCCAGGTTCAGGGCTCTCTTGCGAGATAACACCCCTAGTCCTGCCGTGCGTGGTTTACGCATAATAGTTACAAAGTTGCTCCTTGAGCTGTCTTGGGGAAGAAGGAAGATGGGCCAGGGCATAGGCTGATCCTCCTCCTTGGGTGTGTGTGTGTGTTGCTAGTTCTCTCGTGATCGCCCCATGCATGGAGGCCTCCTGGGGGGTTTTATAGGTCAACCCCCCAGGGTTACAATGGTAAAGTTACATGGCCGTATGGCCGGGATGTCAGTGTCTGAGGAGCCGGCGCTGGGACCGGGCGTCAGGGGACACTGCTCCCTGTCTCGTCGTGTGTCACGGAGTGGTTGGGCCGTCCCGGCCACAGTGGCGCCTCGCCTGGTCACCATCGGCTTGCGTCAGCAGGACGAGGGGTGCACTGCAGCCATGCTGGCCCTGACCTGCGGAGTTGGTGGGCCACTGTTGCTCTGCTCGTCCCCTCGTGGAGGCTTGTTCCGTCGTACGCCCAGGATGGGACGGGAGCTGACCCGTAGCCGGGATGAGGGATGCTTGCTTGCTGAAGAAGTCTTTGACCTGGCTGGGCCGGCCGGCATGCGCCAGCAGGCCTAGCCGGGTTGAGGGTCTTGGCCTTCTCGAGAGGTTTGGCTGGATTGAGAGTCTTGGCCAGCTTGAGGAACCCGGCCAAGGGCGAGCCGGATTGGGGGCGATGCTGGCCCCGGAGTGTTTGAAAGGGATCCGAGTTCCGTTGCCTGCCCGGGGTCCATCCCCCCAACATCTTCCAAGATATCTATTGAATTCATGATGCGAGATATCATCCTTGCCCCTCGATGATTTGTGTTATCATCGACAACATTAT
This sequence comes from Elymus sibiricus, assembly GCA_039707655.1. Classification (NCBI taxonomy): domain Eukaryota; kingdom Viridiplantae; phylum Streptophyta; class Magnoliopsida; order Poales; family Poaceae; genus Elymus; species Elymus sibiricus. The sequence goes on along the minus strand of CM077665.1, from coordinate 37,519,112 downwards.
TGCATTCCTTCCAACACAAACTTGTTTTTGTTTTGTGTTGTACCTTGAGTTCATTGCTATCCAACTTATGTTATGTTCTACCGTGGAGTATTACCATCTTTGATGTCAAGAATGTTGTGAGGATTGCTCCACCTCTTAAGAATTCTTGGTATAGTGATACTACTCATCATCACCATTCTTTCTTGGTCCCCGTATTGTTTCTAATCGGAATACCGACAATCGAACTATGATGTGTGAACTCAAAACTTCTAGCAACCCTATTGCTTTGAAGTGAATGGTCGATAGTTTCATCCTAAGTCTTTTGGTTATTGAATCACCGTTCTAACATTGATCGTGCTACTTGATCCATATTCTCAGGTGCACTTTCATTCAATGTTTAATTGTGGTTGTTCTCCTCAACCATACTTCATTATATACTTGGTGTATCAAATGTCATCTTCTTATTCACATAATTGTGGAAATCCATCTTTTTGGAAACCTCGATGAATGGTCGCTGAGTCCATCAACCACCTCGTCATCCTCCCCTTGGTTTAATGATGAACTCTTGTTTCGGAACTCGCTTTCATAGTTCATTTCCCGAAAATTTTGCGATGTCATCTCATCAAATTGGGTTGCACCTTTTTATTCTCAGGCATCCTGAGTCTAAGGTATCCCAACACCAATCGGATCTGAATCTCGGTCAGATATGATGGTTGGAGCATATTTCCAAGAGTCATAACATTGGTCTTTTTATAACCCGGTAAGGTGATGTCATGCCTATCACACCTGGCCGGAGGACCTATTGATATAGTTTCCTTTTTAGCAAGGGTAACCATTCTTCCATGAGGAAATTGTAAGACTTATTCTTGAGTTGTTCCTGATGGATCCTTTGTGTATCCAAAGTCTGATCTTTACCCACTGACCATGTCAATGCTATCACGGAGCGTGTCTGTGGTACTCCGTTCATCAACAAGAGCATTGGAAGTGAAATGCTAAATGTTTCTTGAACAATTATCCAAACACCATTGTATGGGTACATGTCATGATTCTCCTTACCACTATTAACTAATTGTCCATGCCTTTGATCTCCTGACACGTATATCTTGCCCTGCTTAACCTTGGGAAGGATATACTCCTATTACTTGTGTTTAAACAAAGTTTTCTTTCCATTGGTTTGTTTAAACTGATAATCACACTTTTCTTTCCATTGGTTTGCTTAACCATTCTTGTGATCTACATGATATAAGCAGAAATAAATCCCTGCTTAAGTAAGCACCTCGGTGCACGACTCTGTCAGCAAGACCCTGTTACTATATTGTTGATAACATTTCGGTAACCCCCGATGGACGAGAACTTTGCCTATTGGTCTGCCTCGTTTCAACGAGCAGGAAAATGGTTCTCTTCGTTCCTCGCCCTTGGTACCAACGTTGTTGCCGACACAACTGACAGGCTACCCCCTGACATGCCTTGCTATCATGACCGTACAAGATGTCAGCCCCATTCCTACCTTTAATCCACATGGTGGGCCCATAACTCACAGTTCCACAGGATCGAAACCTGACTCTCCCGTACACCCCTGTTTCTAAAAGTTATTCCTCATGTTTGGCTTCGTATTTAATTCACGGGCCACCTTCCTAGTGATAGATTCTGGTACCAGACATAATACTTATTCTCGTTGCTCTGGACCCCCTTTCACACCTTGTTCAGACATCAAACGATTGTCTATCCGTTTGAAACTTCGTATTGTACCTTCGTACTTTGCTCTTGATGTGATTTATTTGTTCAACTCAAGAGATACTTATGTGTTCATTCATGGGATAGCCCCAGATGATTACTCCCTATAGCATCCTATCGTTGTCCAGCTGTCCCTTACCTATTCGTAAGTACGATGGAGATCCTGAAGAAATGAAGGACGACTCCACCATGATGACCTGAAGCAGAGAAATGAAGACATCAATTTAAGGGATCGACTTCTTCGAGAAGGGCAACCCAGAACAAAAGTATCCGTTAGAATTTCGTAACCAGAACTTTCCCCTTACTCCCCGTTTAAATCTCGGGACGAGATTTCTTCTAGTGGAGGAGATTTGTAACACCCCCAGTGGTTAGCTACAGTAACCCCCTACTAATGATGCCATGGCACCACTGTTACTGTTGATAATCTCACGTTAATCCAAATCCTGTTCAAATTCAAATTCAAATTTAAAGTCAAAATTCAATTTTGTCAAACATGAAAACAAAAATGTTCAAAGGGTGGCAAATATTCTCAGGGTATTTGTCATGTTGTAACCACATTTTTATAAAATGGTTAAAAGCACTAAAATAATTAATACAGCAGCAATAACATTTAAATAAATGCCTTTTTAAATTAATAAAATATTAAACTAATTTATTTAATCGCTAAAAGTTTATGTGGCAGCGGTATATTTCTAACTACTAAATTAGGGCTAGTTCTATATTTTACATATTTAAAATAAACAGAACTTTTAAAATAAAACAGAAAAGGAAAAATAAAACAAAAGACTAAAACAGTAAAATAAAAGAAAACAAAAAGAAAACGGCCCACTGTGCTGGGCCTAAGTCAGCACAGTGTGGCCCAGCCCACCCCGCTCGTCCCTTAACTCACCGCTCACCCGCGCGCTCGCTGTCGCCCTCTGCTCGCGCGCGCGCACTGGCCTACTAGTACCCCTCCCCGACCCCTGGGACGAACCCTAGCCACCCCACTCCCTCTCCCTCGCTCTCTCCCAACTCACCGAGCGCCGCCATGGATGACCGCGGTTGAGCTGCGCGGCCACCGTACCCCGTTTGCCTCCCCGACGTGTCTCCGAGGCTCGCCGCCGTCTGCTACGTCGCCTGCGCCACCGAGCCGGAGCCGAGGCCCCCTCCATCGCCAGGAATGCCGCCTTCTTCCTCCTTCGGCCGTCTGCGTCGCCGCCGTTGATTCGCTCCAGCAAGCCTCCCCCGAGCCCACCTTTGCACCTCTACGGGCACACTGTAAGCTGTCGCATCGCCTCCCCCTCTCCCCGGCCGCTCTCCGTAGCCATACACGTCGCCCCCTTCGTGCCCGAACTCGCCGCCGCCTAGCACGTCACCGGCATGGCTCCGGCGACCAAACGGCTTCGGGTCCGTGCGCATCGTGCTCGCCGCGTTGCGTAGGCTCCCCCTAGCCTTTTGCCTTGCTCGTTAGCCCACCGCAGCCACGTGCCTGAGCTCCACCCGAGAGCACCGCCGCCAACCGCCGTTGCCGGCGTCATTCTGGCCACCCCCGAGTCCGACCACTCGCCCCACGCGACGCGCGACCTCGCTAGCTCTCGAACGCGCACGAAACCGCCCAGAACGGTGCACCACAGACAGTTTCTGAGCTCACCGGAGTTTCCCCGTCGCGGGCGAGCTCGCCGGCGTGCTCCGGTGGCCGGCGTCCAGCTGGCGCCGACGTGGCACCGCGGGCCCGACCACACAGCCACTGACACTGGGACCCACTGGGCCCAGTTGACTTGGTCAGCGCGACCCCGCCCGCTGACATGTGGGCCCCGCCTATTTTAAACATTTTTAGAATAAATATAAACACTAATTAAAAAATTAATTAATTAATTAGCTAATTAAACACTAATCAGTCACTGACTAATGGGGCCCACCCCCTAATTAATCTGGTATTAGTTTAAATAGAACCTAATTAACTAACAGAGGCTGACATGTGGGCCCCACATGTCAGGTTTGACTTCGGTCAACCCCTGTTGACTGCTGACGTCATCAATGCGTCATGCTGACGTCACCCCCACACTGTTCTGAATAATGTTGAATTAAATAAATAAATAAATTCCAGAAAATGTTTAAAACTTTGAAAAATCATATCTTTTAAACCGTAACTCGGAGGAAAATAATTATATATGTAAAATGACCAGAAAAATATGAGGATTCTGAATATGCAATCAAAATGCCTGTCCAACACTCCTAGCTAGGTGAACATGCAACTTTTTGCCTGTTTCAGATAACTGAATAGTGCATGACTTTAATAAAATAAATCCAAATAAATTCCAAAATTAACTAAAGCACTTAGATAGGCAGTATATCACCCAAGCACTGCATTTAGACATGTCATGCATCCCTGTTGCATCATTGCCGTGTATTTACTATTTCTTCCCACCTCTTCTCTCCGATAGACCCGGCTACTGACGCTGCTGGCGAGTACGACTACGCCCCTGACGACCAGTCCTTTGCAGCACAGCTTCCACGCAAGCAAAACCCCCTTGATCATCCCGATATCGCCTACTCCTTCTCTCTACTGCTTGCATTAGAGTAGTGTATCATGTTACTGTTTATCGGTTGATCCTATTCTGCTGCATAGCCTGTCTTTGCTACCACTGTTGATACTTTTACCTGCAATCCTAAATGCTTAGTGTAGGATGCTAGTATTCCATCAGTGGCCCTACATTCTTGTCCGTCTGCTAGGCTACATTATAGGGCCGTGATCACTCGGGATGTGATCGCGGAGATATAACTATACATTCTACATGATACGATGTGGTGACTAAAGTCGGGTCGGCTCGTGGAGTACCCGCAGGTGATTCACGGATGGGGGCTGAAAGGACTGATCTTCTCGACGGCCCCCTAAGTGACTCTTTGTTGTGGAGCGACAGGGCAGGTTGAGACCACCCAGGAGAGAGGTGGGCCTGGTCCCTGGTCGTTGTCCGCGCTTGCTTCAAATAACATGCTTAACGAGATTGGGTATTTGATCTGAGTCTGGCTACGGCCTATACGCACTAACCAACAACGCGGGAAAGTTATGGGCACTCCGCGTCATGGTATCAGCTGAAGCTTTCTAGACGTCAGCGACTGAGCGGCGCGCGCCGGGTTGGACCACGATTAAGCAACCACCGTGATCGTGTGGGTTGCCAGGTCTGCTCCCGGCCGCCCACGCAACGTGCAGGAGCGCACTGGGCGATGAGCTCAGACCCCAGCGTGCATAGGTTAGTCTGGCGTGCTGACCTCTCTGTTAAGCCTAGGTAGGGCTGCTACGTGTCGATCTCCCGAGGCCGGGCATGACCCAGAAAAGTGTGTGCGGCCAGAGGAGTAGAGCGTGTTGGGGAATATGTGGTGCACCCCTGCAGGGAAGTTTATCTATTCGAATAGCCGTGTCCCTCGGTAAAAGGACGACCCGGAGTTGTATTCTGACCACATGATAACTAGAACTGGATACTTAATAAAACACACCCTTAGAAGCGCCAGATAAAACCCGGTGATCGCTCTCCCACAGGGCGACGAGGGGAGGATCGTCGGGTAGGATTATGCTATACACTGTTACTTGGTTAACTTACCAACTACTCTCTTCTACTGCTTCAAGATGGAGGTTGCCAGAAGCGTAGTCTTCGATAGGACTAGCTTCTCCCCCTCTTATTCTGGCATTCTGCAGTTCAGTCCACAGATACTACCCCTTTCATTTGATACCGATGCATAATGTAATATAGATCTGATGTCAGTCTTGCGAGTACTTTGGATGAGTACTCACGCTGCTTTACTACTTCTTTTCCCCCCATACCCGATTGCTGCGACCAGACGGAGGAGCCCAGGAGACAGTTGCCCCTACCGGCGACGACTACTACTACCCCGGCGAAGCCTACTACTACGTGGAGGACGCCGAAGACCAGGAGTAGTTAGGAGGGTCCAAGGCAAGAGGCCTTGCCTTTTCGATCGTTGCTACTTTTGTGCTAGCCTTCTTAAGGCCACTTGTTTAACTTATGTCTGTACTCAGATATATTTGCTTCCGCTAACACTTGTGCTCTTGAGATTTTGTATTCGAGCTCTCGAGGCCCCTGGCTTGTAATATGAAGCTTGAATTATTTAAATTTGTGTTTAGAGTTGTGTTGTGATATCTTCCCGTGAGTCCCTGATCTTGATCGTACACGTTTGCGTGTATGATTAGTGTACAGTCGAGCCGGGGGCGTCACAAATAACCCCCACCCCCCAAAAAAAATACTATAAAAAATGCAAGATTGTGTCAGTTCATATTATATGAAACAACAAAAGTTAACTCTGTAAACTATATCAGTTCACTGTATAGGAACAGAAAAACAAAAGTTCGCACTCCAAACCTTAGTAGTTTAATGTTTAAAAAAATAATACAAACAGAGTTCACACTCCAAATATAATAGTTAACTACATATATAATTTTTTCACAAAAAATCTGCATACATATTAACCAAACCAGCGGTACAAACACCCCTCGATAATAAAGAAAAATTACATCGAGTTACCTGGGGGGTTGACCCTCATCTACCACCCTAATGGCCTGACGCCGCGCCCTCGTTGCTGCTCCATCACCAGAGCCAACTTGTCATTGTTGATCGTAGACTGAAAGTCATCAATGTGGTCTCGTTGGACCATTTGGAGAAGAAGATGTTAACGCTGGAAGAGCCGCATCCAAGAGCCAAACCTCCAAAACTACTCATGGGCCTCACGCCTGCCCCGAAGGCCACACTAATGTGATGAAGATGATGCTGAAGTACGAACTTGCAAAGGGAAGGTCGCCGCAGCCTTGCTGACAAACCTTGCAAACCCTAGCCCAACCAACCAGAGAGGTCGGTAGGAATCTATGCCATTGAGCCATCAACACTATCGAGATGGGAGGCTCGATGGAACCATATTCATCGGGTCGACGAAATCATCACCACCACTGATGCGCCTCTGCAATATCCTAACCCCTAAACTATCTACGAGCCGAGGTTAATGCATTGGTATTACCCAGCCCTCACACAGCCGGTGAGGCAGGCGGAGGATGGTGGAACCTGCCGGCTCGACGTCGGTAGTGCATGGTGGGACGGTGGATCTTCCTTGTCGCCTCATGGGGGATAAAGAGAAAAGTTTTGGAAACTGAAACTAACTACCAGATATGCGGCAACAAATCACTATATAAACACAGGAAAAAAAACAAGTTCACTGTTCCAACTTCTGGAAGTTTGATGAAGCAAAAGTGCACTATACTAAAAGTACAAGAATTCGTGGTATTTATCTTATGTATGTCATTAATTCTTACAATATAAATAAGTAAAATGGGATAGTGATTCAATGTATGCAATTATTTGCTCTTAGCATTAGGAAGTTAGCTAGGAAGTAAGGTCAAGATTAGATAGTGATTGCAATAATGAAATTTTTCCGTATGGAGTGCGTTGATTGTATGTTAATTAATTAGTGTGTGATGGCATAACGCTCCACAATAGTCTATTGTCCGGCATCTCAATCACCCTTTACATATGTCTTCCTCTTCTTGGACATCACTACTCAATTCATGGTTATATGCCGCTTTAGACAAATAGTGTGATCTTGCTTCCTTGGACAATGATAGTAGATGTGGGTGCATGCATGTATATATCTCTATGTATAATTGGCTGGGCAATCTTCTTTCCTTACTAGTCTTTAAGTAAATAATAGAAAGGTAGGAGAAGTGGTCAGATCAAAGAATAATCAATGATGTTTCACAAATATAGCATCCCACTAGTTGTGGTGCTACCATGCCGAGCTATGCATGTATGATACCAGCTTCCATGTCCATGACACCCCTACTCACCGTAAACCCTTCAGAATATCCTTAATTATTAATCTTAATTATCAAAGACAAGAGGGGCACGATGATGTATGGTTGAAGAATATGTTCAAATTGAAAAACAATTGATAAATACAATTAAAGTTCCACACCTCAATAATAAACGACACTTAAAAGTGAGGTAACTTTGGGCAGTCCAAAGGCAAGAGGAGTATGCTTATAATTTTACCAGTGCCATTAGTTCTATTCCTTTTAAGTATCTCGGGATACCTATCTCTACTATTAAAAGGGAGATTTCTGGTTCCGCTTCCATGGCTTCCACCCCTCCCAGCGATACATGCCCCTCTCATGGATTTTTTCAACGGAATTGCTAAGTCACATCTAGATGATTTTTAAGGATGTCACATCTAAGTCCATGGCCTTTGGATGTGTTTGCTGTAATTCTCGTGCAACATTTGATCTCGTATCTTTGGCTTCCATATCTAAGTCCCTGGCTTTTTGCTTCCACATCTAAGTCCCTGGCTTTTCTGTTTTGCTTTTTTTTTTACTTTGCTTCGTTGTTTTTGACCTCCGCGGTGTACTTTTGAGATGTTCCTGCCAGATAGCAATTTGTTTGTGTGTGTTCCTTTTTTGGTTCATGTACCTGGACTATTTTTTCCTTTTTGAGTTTATAAGTTTTCTTGTCTATTATTTGTGATGTGCCCGTTCATTGCAGCAATTTTATTTGTGAACGGTTTTGATATTTTTCTTCTTGTTTTTCTTCCACTGCTATTCTATGCTTTGTGTATGTAAATGGTGTCGATGCATGTTTGTCGTCGCGAGTCAGGTTGTATCATATAGTTTATCCTTTCATTTTTTTCACCCTTCCTTTTTATTTTTTCTTTAAATTTATGGACTTTTTAAATTCATGATTTTTTTTTAATTTATGATTTTCTTTGTTTTTATTTTCTCATTTTCCATTTCCTTTTCTTGTTTTTTCTTTTTTCTTTTCCCCTCTTTATTTATTTGTTTTAAATTTATGAACTCTTTTTAAACAAATTTAGCAATGTCTCATCTAAGTTTCTGGCCATTTAACTTGTTTGCTTTAAATGTTGTGCAAATGTTGATCGCGGGTTATTTTATCACGCGTGTTCCATACTCCCATGTCTCGTCGTACGTCTGATGTCCACTAGTCAGCCCGTTCGTGCGTGCGTCTTTTGTTGGTGCGATCTCGGGGGCCAATTTTCTTTTTCCCTGCATTGTATAAGTTGAAGATATGAGCTGGTCGCTGCCTCCTCAGTTCCATTCGCCACGGTCTCTCCCCCATTCCACTTTGTCTTGGAGTAGAGTCGACACGAGCAGAAAGGAGGGAGTCGACTGGGGGGGTCGATTTTTGTCCTCCAGACGAAGAAGATGGCACTGAATGATGATGCAATAGGTGATCTCAGATCTATCTTTGTCCCCTTTTTGCCCTATTTTTCATCAAGTGATTTTGTGATTCTCATCAAGTGACTTTTTTTGGCTTAGTTGTAACTTCACCCCCGACATGAAACTGGGCTGCCTTTTGTGTCCCAGTTGCAATTCTGGCCCTCGATATGAAACTGAGTTTGATCCATTTTTCATCCTAGTGGAAAGTGCACCCTCTTTGGCATGCAACTGGGGGTCCGACCCTTTTTTTATCACAATTGCAACTCCATCCCCGGCATGCAACTATGGGCCCATGTTTTTTGTCGTAATTGCAAGTCCATCCTCGACATGCAACCTTTTTATCGGCGAGAGGGGGCAACTATTTTTGTCCCAATTGCAACTCCACCCCCAACATGCAACTGAGTCCGCTTTTTTTTCTAGTTGCAACTCCACCCACAATATATACAACTGGGGTTGACCCATTCTTGTCCCTAGTTACAAATCAACCCCCGACATGCAATTTGGAGGTCCAAGTTGTAAGTCTACCCTCGATATGCAACTGGGGCCTGACCCATTTTTTGTTCTAGTTGCAAGTCCACTCTTGACACACAACTTAGGGTACAAACCTTTTTGTTCCAGTTGCAACTCCACCTCCGACATGCAATTGGGGCGGCCTATCGGTTTTCTTGTCCCAGTTGCAACTCCACCCCCGACATGCAACTAGGGACCCCGTCTTTTTTCCCTAGGTGGAAGTCCACTCGACACACAACTTGAGGGCCCATTTTTTGTCCCAGTTGCTACTCCATCGCCGACATGCAACTAGGAGGGTCGTCTTTTTTTGTCCCAGTTGCACGTCCATCCTCGATACGCAACCGAGCCAGACCAATTTTTTTATCCCAGTTGCAAGTCCACCCTCAACATGCAACTGGGCCAACTCATTTTTGTCTCAGTTACATGTCCACCCCTCAACATGCAATTGGGGGCCCGACCTTTTTTGTCCTTGTTGCAACTCCACTCCTGACATGCGACTAGGGGCCCACCTTTTTTTGGTCCCAGTTGCATGTCCATCCTCGATACACAACTGGGCCGGACCATTTTTTGCTGCACTTGCAAGTTCACCCTCGACGTGAAACTGGAGGAACCATCCCTTTTTGTCCCAGTTGCAACTACAACCCTGACATGTAACTAGAGGCCCACCTCTTTGTACCAGTTGCAAGTCCATCCTTGATACACAACTGGGGCCCAACTCATTTTCTCGTAGTTGCATGTCCAGCCCTCGACACGCAACCCGGGGTGGGGATTTTTTGTCCCAGTTGCAGCTCCACCCCCGACTTGCAACTAGGGGCACTGTCTTTTTTCCCTAGTGAAATGTCCATCCTCAATACGCTACTAGGCCTGAAGCCCTTTTTTTTAGTTGCAAGTTCACCTTCGACACACAAGTATGGAGCCCTTTTTTTGTTCTAGTTGCGACTTCATCGCCGACATGCAACTAGGAGGGCCGTCCTTTTTTTGTCTCAGTTGCATGTCCATCCTCTATACGCAACTGGGCCAGACCCATTTTTTTACCAGTTGCAAGTCCACCCTCGACATGCAACTAGGGCCAACTTATTTTTACCCCCTTTACATGTCCACCCCTCAACATGCAATTGGGGGCCCGACCTTTTTTGTCCAAGTAGTAGCTCCGCCCCGACATGCAACTGTAGGTCCATTTTTTTTCCCGGTTGCATGTCCATCCTCGATACGCAACTGACCCGACCCTTTTCTACCCTCGACACGAAACTAGGGGGCACTACAAGAAATATGTCAACTTGCGACCATCAATATTGGTGACTGAATGGTCATTGTTTTTTATTTGTGACCTTTGCCGTCTTTAATGAAACTTACCGACCTTTTTTGTGAGATGGATGTAGACGATTACGACCAAAATAAAAGGTCGTAGATTTTACGACCAATTATTTTGGTCACTGACAATCTGCCCACACCACGTCAGATCCAACGTGGCAACCTGAGTGGCAAAATTGCGACCAAATGAATTGGTCGTAGATTAGAATCAGCCCGGTCCAGTTTTGCATTTATATGGGCCGAGCCCAACAATTCAGCTCATTTATTATTTTTCCCTATCAATTTTGGTCAGCTACATGGCTGAAGCCCAACAATTTGGCCTTTTTATTTTCTGGGCCTGAGCCTTTTTACAGTCCACTTCATTTTTGGGCCTCAGTCTTTTTCCAATTCATTTCTTTTTTGGGCCTCAGCCTTTTTACAGTCCACTTCATTTTTGGGCCTCGGCCTTTTTGTAGTCTATTTACGTTTTGGGCCTTGGCCTCCATCAATAAGTTGATCCAACTCATCAGCTTTCTATTTCTCACATTTTCACAGTACACAAATGACAAATATTTCAAATGAAACAAAACTATATACTTGAAATGATAGCGAAAATTAGCCTATTACAGTCTTTACATAGTGTTCATACAACCAGATGTGCTGACTACTACAGAATACAATATAACTAGCTACGAAGTACAACCAGAACACGAGGCAGATTGATAGATAACCACCACGCTTCATCGTCTTCTCTTCCAAACTTCAAGATACAAATCACCTAGCATTGGGAGGATCACGCATCAGAAGCATATAAAACATCAAACAAAGAAATGAATGGCATGCAGTATGAAAATAAAGATAGCAGTAGTATATTTTAACTTATCTTGCAACCATCAATATAGTTTGCTTATAAGAAAACATATGGCATGATGCTTATGTCCGCCTAGATTACTAAAGACAAATTGCACACTATGCACTCAATTTGACACTTGCAACAGTTTCAATGTAAACCAACAGTTAAAACTGAAAAGATGCAATGCTGAAATCTAACTCATGACTATAGCAAGAGTGCTCCCAGCAGAACATCACAATTCTGCATTTCTAACCTCTACTTGCAACATTTAATGCTGGCAAGAACATATGGAGGCAGATATAGTTCCCAATAATATTTATATGACCGATGTATTTCTTACTAATAAGGTGCATACAGATGTAGTCTAGGCTGGGGACACACAGGAGTTTGAAACATTTCAAACTTAAGAAATGAGAACAGACAACAAATCATCAGGTTTGCAAGTTAAAGTAGGCCACAAAGGAACTTCTGTGCGGCACTTTGTTGGAATTACAACATGTTACAGTAAAGGTCCATGAAGCTACTAAAATTCTAGAATACCAGGAGATAGTAGTTTAGCTGCTGAAAAAACAAACAATTTACTGAGAATGGGTAGTGGTAGAAATACAAATCAAAGTTACTCAATCATAAGGCATGTGAGCAGGACATGATGAATATGGCATGAAACACCAGCAATATAATACTGCAACCAAATCATCATAGTTCAATATCTTTGACATGATGTAATCAAAAGAAGTACTCGAGGGCCTGGAGCACCAAATATTTAAGAAAAGTACAAATTAACAAGTGAACACGGTAGTACCAGACTGAGCTCGAACGACAATGAAATTCTTCAATGTGTAGGTCACACACTTCTGCACCCAAACAAGCAAGTAAAGCTACACTGATTAGTACATGCATCTAAATTCCACTAAATATTGAATGATATGAACTCAAATCACCAAATACTAATTGGGGATACACATGGGAAGATGCATCAGTATGAAGATACAATGGCTGAGCACAAGGGAGCAAGTTCAGATAACTTGTTTATTAGCATATAATCCATAACACGATATATTTTTCAGTAACTAGAAAAGGCAGGGGTGAACCGTAAAGTGTCAGCTTTAGGCCTATCCATGAACCCAGTGAACCATCATACCTTGTAAGTTCAATGGTCTTTCCACCAACCCAACGAAGGCAATACGAAAGGTCAAGATTATGTAGCAACAGTTTTAGATTATCAACCTCATCCTCAAGGTGCAGAAAGCTTATCTACAACAGATTGGGTTTACAAAATTAGTCATCAGGAACCATCAAACTGAACAAATACATAAATTTCTGTCTATTTGTCATCAAGTACCATCAACCTCTTGAATCGGCAGGAACCACCAGGTGGAGGCGAACATACCAGAAAAACAAACTGAACACACCAGAAAACAAAATAACAACCACTACACTGGTCAATTCGTCAGAACTTATGTGAATCTCACGAGTGAGGTTTGACTTTTTCTTAATCTTCTGAGTGCCCTTGGTTCTGGGAACTAGGAGACTGATGTTCTCCGTATATAGGAGCGAGCTAAACAAAGAGACTGAACAGAAGCTCACCGTGGGAGTCATCCACCACATGTAGATGCCGAGCGCGGAGAGCCCCAAGAGCAGCAGTAGCGAGAGCAGACCTGCAAACCACGAGCAAGTGCGTCAGTCGGCTGAGGGGGCCAGCAATCTTGCTGAAGATTTGAGAGCTCAGGGATCGGGTCCACCATTGCAGCGGTAGTGGAGGCGGGAGGAGTCTGGGAGGACGGAGCTTGCGACGATTTTGCCGGGGAGGAGGGCGCCCGCGGTGCTGACGTACGCGAGGTAGGAGGCCAGCACCACGGCCGCGCTCCAGGAGGGCACCAGCGCGGGGAGCACGTCGGCGGCGGCGGGGGCGTCCATCCCCATCGTCGCAGCGAGAGGGGATCTCAACCAGTCGCTGCGAATGAAGCGAACTGCAGCGGGAGGGGCCGAGCGCGACGAATCTGGAGGAGGCGGAGATGCGAGAGGCTGGTGTGATGTGGGGTCGATGGCGGCGGGCACGGGGGGCGGACCGAGGCAGTGGAGGGCGTGATGCAGAGGCGAGGGAGAGAAAGGCGGAGAGATGCAGGCGCTGCCTTTCTCGGCGACGCGTTGGCCAGGCGCTCGAGCTCCGGTGGTCGGAGGCGGTGAAGAGGAGTGGGTGGGGCTGCGGTTGCTGTGGATCCCGACGAGGATAGAGGGGAAAGACCTACCGGAGCCACGCCGCCGTTGGAGCCGCCCGAAACCCTAACCGTGGGCGAGGGTAGGGGAAGCGCCCGGCCGATCTGGCCGGAGAGGATGAAGGCTCGGAGCGAGGGGAGCATCGGGGCGTGCTGCTCGCGCCGGATCTCGCCGGATTTCTTGGCGACAGGAAGCCGCGCGCGCTGGATCTCACCGGACGGGAGGGAGGAGCGAAGCGTGGGGGTCATGTTGGTGTGCTGGGCGCCGGCGATTCCCGCCTGATGTCACCGGGATCTGGCGCCGGAGGTGGCGGCGGCAAGTGCGTCGAGCGGGAGAGAGAGGAGGGGATGAGGGATTGGCTGGGGTTCGCACGCGAGAGAGAGAGAGAGGGGGGGTTGCTGTGGTGGGTTGGATGGATGGATGGATGTTTGCCACGTCATCGATCCATGCCACAACTGAATCCACCAATCAGAATTAAGCTTATGTAATTTTGTGTTTTTCTTTTATTTCTCTTATGTTTTTTTTATCCTCTTATTCGGGTAAACATTCAACATATTATCCTTTTATAGTTTGTTCATATGACTCAATATTGTGCACATATGTGTATCTTGGGATGACAAACAATGTTGATTTGGGGGGTTTTCATTTTCTTTGCACAAAAAAATCATTTTCAATTTTCGGAGTGCCAAAAATCGGTTTGTTTGTGAAGAATCTACCAAAACTTTGTTGCAAAATTGTACCGCACCATTTTTCAAAAATATTAGAACACATTTTAAGTACAATTGACCAAATGGTTGCCACTCAAAAGCTTTCGATCCACCTCTCGTCAAATTGACAAAATTCTGCCGATTCAGCAGGAATCAATTTTCTAAAATATTAGGCCATATTTAGTGTACAATTGACCAAATGGTTGGGTGTCAAAAGCTTTTAATCCACCTCTCGTGAAAAAGACAAATTTTCGCCGATTCAGCTGGAAGTGGGTCAAATTTGAAGTACAACTCCCTCATAGTTTGCTCTTTATTTTTTCCAAAAATCATTTCTAGGTAAAAAAGTATCTATGTCATCAGAGATACTCCAAAAGTTTCACAAGATTCAACCCCTAGCTACGAACGGTCATGCCCGCCGTTTTGACCGCATTTTGAAACGGGTATAAGAAATTCAAAAAAAATCAAAAAAATCAAAAACCTTCGCATTGTGTCATTATATGCGACCTATTTTCCAGGAAAAATAACAAACTTAGACTATGACAAATGTCTTAAAAAAATGTTCTCAGAAATGAGCTATCACATGTGAAGATTCATGGCTTTTCAAGCCAAATGATCAATCTTATGGCCGCATTCATGGCATAATTTGTTCAAATGATCTCATATTGTGCACGAGGGTGCATCTTGGAATGGAAAACGTTGTTGCCAAAGTGAGTTTTCATTTTCTTTGCATAAAAATTTCGTTTTCCATTTTTCGAGTGCCCAAAATGAGTTTTTTCGTGAAGAACCTACCAAATCTTTGTTGCAAAATGGCACCACACCATTTTTAGAAAATATTATACCATATTTTATGTACAATTGACCAAATGGTTGCGTGTCAAAAGTTGTCGATCCACCTCTCATCAAAAAGACAAATTTACGCCGATTCAGCTGGAAGTGGGTCAAATTTGAACTACAGCTGCCTCATTGTTTGCTCATGATTTTTTCCAAACATCATTTTTAGGTACAAAAATAGCTATTTCATTAGAGAAACACCAAAAGTTTTCCAAGATTCAACCACTAAATAGGAACGGTCATGCCCGCCGTTTTGACCGCATTTTGAAACGGGCATGAAAAAATCAAAAAAATCAAAAAATTGGAAAACCTTCGCATTGTGTCATTATATGTGACCAAGTTACCATGAAAAATAATAAACTTGTAATACGGCAATTATTTTAAGAAAGTGTTCTCAGAAATGAGCTATCATGTGTGAAGATTCATGGCTTTTCAAGCCAAATGATCAATCTTATGGCCGTATTCATGGCATAGTTTGTTCAAATGATCTCATATTGTGCACGAGAGTGCATCTTGGAATGGCAAACGATGTTGCCAAAGTGAGTTTTCATTTTCTTTGCATAAAAATTTCGTTTTCCATTTTCCGAGTGCCCAAAATGAGTTTTTTTGTGAAGAACCTACCAAATCTTTGTTGCAAAATGGCACCACACCATTTTTAGAAAATATTAGACCATATTTTATGTACAATTGACCAAATGGTTGCGTGTCAAAAGCTGTCGATCCACCTCTTATCAAAAAGACAAATTTACGCCGATTCAATTGGAAGTGGTCAAATTTGAACTATAGCTGCCTCATAGTTTGCTCATGATTTTTTCCAAAAATCATTTTTAGGTATAAAAATAGCTATTTCATTAGAGAAACACCAAATTTTTTTCAAGATTCAACCACTAACTAGGAACAGTCATGCCCGTCGTTTTGACCGCATTTTGAAACGGGCATGAATAATTCAAAAAAAATGAAAAAATTGGAAAACCTTCCCACTGTGTCATTATATGTGACCAAGTTACTAGGAAAAACAATAAACTTGTAATAAGGCAATTATTTGAAAAAAGTGTTTTCAGAAATGAGCTATCATGTGTGAAGATTCATGGCTTTCAAGCCAAATGATCAATCTTATGGCCGCATTCATGGCATATTTTGTTCAAATGATCTCATATTGTGCACGAGGGTGCATCTTGGAATGGCAAACTATGTTGCCTAAGGGAGCTTTCCTTTCCTTTTCATAAAAAAATCATTTTCCATTTTTCGAGTGCTCAAAATGAACTTTTTTGTGAAGAACCTACCAAATATTTGTTGCAAATTTGGACCAAATCAATTTTCTAAAATATTAGGTCATATTTAGTGTACAATTGACCAAATGGTTGGGTGTCAAAAGCTTTTAATCCACATCTCGTGAAAAAGATAAATTTTTGCCGATTCAGCTGGAAGCGGGTCAAATTTGAAGTACAACTCCCTCATAGTTTGCTCTTTATTTTTTCCAAAAATCATTTCTAGGTAAAAAAGTATCTATGTCATCAGAGATACTCCAAAAGTTTCACAAGATTCAACCCCTAGCTACGAACGGTCATGCCCGCCGTTTTGACCGCATTTTGAAACGGGCATAAGAAATTAAAAAAAATACAAAAAATTCAAAAACTTCGCATTGTGTCATCATATGTGACCTAGTTTCTAGGAAAAATACCAAACTTGGACTACGGCAAATGTCTTAAAAAAGTGTTCTCATAAACGAGCTATCATGCATGAAGTTCCATGGCTTTCAAGGCAAATGGGAAATGTTATGACAACATCCATGGCATAGTTTGTTGAAATGACCTAATATTTTGCAAAAGGGTGCATCTTGGAATAGCAAACAATGTTGCCAAAGGGAGTTTTTATTTTCTTTGCACGAAAAAAATCATTTTCCATTTTTCGAGTGCCCAAAACGGGTTTTTTTGTGAAGGACCTACCAAATATTTGTTGCAAAATTGGACCAAATCGATTTTCTAAAATATTAGGCCATATGTAATGTACAATTGACCAAATGGTTGGGCGTCAAAAGCTTTTGATCCACCTCTCATTAAAAAGACAAAGTTCTGCCGATTCAGTAGGAAGTGGGTCAAATTTGAACTACAGCTGCCTCATAGTTTGCTCTTTATTTTTTCCAAAAAACATTTTTAGGTACAAAAGTATCTATTTAATCAGAGATACATGGTGTGGGGGCGAGACGTCGAGGTTTGGACGGTGGCCGAGGGCCCCAACTCCAGAGCGCGTAAACTGGCATGCCAGCCGCGTGACCGTGGCTTTGCCACGCGTTCTGTGCGGCCTAGGCATGTCTGGTGGGTTGGGCACTCCCCCGGTAGGTGTTAGGATGAAGAATACAACAGAAGAATCTCACGAGGACACTGAACTAAGCACAAACATGAATTAGCAGCCAAGTGTTCGATTAGTGGTAGGGGAAATGCACATGGCCAATGGGCTTGAGTTTTGGCTAAGGATGATAATCTACTAAGGAGACCGTCTTGGCAAATTTGTAGCTCAAATGGAGGAGCCTAGATGGCATTTACTTTGCAAAGTACCACACTGGGCAGAAATATGAATGTTGAAGCTGGGCTCAAATGGATGAATGGATTGAGCTGAAATTTGGTGGAGGATGGTCATTTAGGCATAGGAAAGCACTGTAAAAAATTGATACTATTTGGACATGCCAAAGTGGTACTTCCTTTACAATGCTCTTCTCTGGACAGAAACTTGGGAAAATTATTGAGAGAAATTGGCTAACTTAAATGAGCTCAAATTTGGTGGAGGGAAGTATATAGGTAGGATCATGCCCTCATAATTTTTCAGCAATAATGAAGCAATATAAAATATAGTTGCTTCACAAACTGAAAATATGACCAGAATAAAAGATTGGATGATGAGCTCACATGGATTGCTGGATAGAGCTCAAATTTTGTGGAGAGTGATGATTTGAGCATACGGAAGATTTGGAAAAATATCAGATCATCTGGATAAGCCTAGCTAGTACTTCCTTCACAAAGCTTCTATCTAGATAGAAACTTTGGAAATTTGGTGAGGAAGATTTACTAGGCAAATGGAGCTGAATATTGGCATGTGGCAATTATTTGGATATGGAAGAGTGCCCAAAAAGTTTGAGGGCAATTAGGAAAATATAAATAGCACTTTCTTCACAAAGTGCTATTCTGGACATGACACATAGGCAAAACTGATGAGGTGGCGCCTAGTCATAGCAATGCACCACAATTTACAAGGCTATGACCATCTATATTGGTCGTAAGCAGATAGAAATAAGCCCGTCGGACAGTGCTGTTTGCTTTACAACCATTTCATGTAAGGCAATTACGACCTTCTTTACCAGTATTCTCGTTATGGTTTAGGGTTTTGGCCCTCCCAAATAGCTTACGACCAATTGGGTCTAAATGGTCGTAGAATTATGACTATTTCTTCCAGGGTCACTCACAGAAGGTCACAAGTTGACATATTTCTTGTAGTGGGGGGGGGACAACCCTTTTTGTCCTAGTTGCAACTCCAACCCCGACATGCAACTAGGGCCCCACCTTTTTTGTACCAGTTGCAAGTCCATCCTCGACACACAACCGGGTGCCCAAACCATTTTCTCGTAGTTACGTGTCCACCCTTGACACGTAACCTAGGGGAATTTTTCTGTCCCAGTTGCAACTCCACCACCGACATGCAACCAGGGGGGCCCGTATTTTTTTGTCCGAGTTAAAAGTCCACCCTCAATATGCTACTCGGCCCAAAACCCCATTTTTCCTAGTTGCAAGTCTACCATCGACACGTAACTATGGGGATCTTTTTTGTCCCAATTGCAACTCCACCGCCGACATGCAACTAAGAGGGTCGTCCTTTTTCTTATCCCAGTTGCACATACATCCTCCATATGTAACTGGGCCCAAACCCCATTTTCCCCTAGTTCCAAGTCTACCATCGATACGCAACTATGGGTCCGTTTTTTTTTTCAATTGCAACTGCATCGTCGACATGCAACTTGGAGGGTCATCCTTTTTTGTCCCAGTTGCACGTCCATCCTCCATACGCAACTGGCCAAACCCATTTTCGTCCCAGTTACAAGTCCACCCTCAACACCCAACTGGCGGGTGCCTTTTTGTCCCAGTTGCAACTCCACCCCACACATGCAATTGGAGGATGCCTTTTTTTCTTGTCCTAGTTACAAATTCACCCTTGACACGCAACTGGGGCGACCCCATTTTTTCGTAGTTTAAAGTCCAAATACACCCCTAACATGCAATTAGGGGGTACACCTTTTTTGTCCCAGTTGCAAGTCCGCCCTCGAGACGCAACTGGGGCCCAACCAATTTTTTTATCCCTCTTGCATGTCCACCCTTGACATGCAACTGGGGCCTGACCAAGTTTTTTCCCAGTTGCAAGTCCACCCTCGACAATAAACTGGGGGGAGGGGGCGACCCTTTTTGTCCCACTTGCAACTCCATCCTCGATACGCAACTTGAGGACCGACCCATTTTTGTCCCAGTTACAAGTCCATCCTTAACACACAACTGGACTCGATCTATTTTTGTCCCAGTTGTAAGTCCACCATCGACACGAAACTACATGCCCGCCACGAGACTACAATTAGGGCAGGAGGAGGGTTATCGGGCAGTTGTATATCCACATTTTAAAAAATATTCATGATTATTTTTGTTTTAAATTTTTATGTTCTTTGTAAAAAAGTCATGAAAAAAAGTCCTAAAATTATGAAAATTTAAAAAAAATCATGATTTTTTTTCAATTTCATGTTTTTAATTACTTTTAAAAAAATCATGAACTATTTCTGAATTTGTACATTTTTAAATTTCAAGAACACTTTTTTTGTATCTGCTAACCTTTTTCGAATTCGTACACATTTTTTGAATTTTATATGACCTTTCTAATTCACAATTTAATAAAAATTTGCAAACAATTTTTATTTCACCAAAAAATCAAAATTAATAGAAAAATTATGATTTACGCTTTGTAGCTGTATTTGACTGATGGACAGCAAGAAAACACAAAATGGAAATAACAACGGACTAGGGCAGGGAAATATTTTCGGTGAAAATTACTGCGTGTCTAGCTACATCTACATGGGGTAGTTGCTCGTTGATTAATAGATGAGTGTGAGATGTAGCGTGCTTAATTACTAGAGGAGGTACATGTGTTGAAAAGAACGAGCGTCTAATTGGGCCTCCCAGCCAGCCGTTCCGGTTGGGCCGTCCTTGTTGGAAGGACGCCACAACCGGCCGCTTGCTTCTCCAGCGGCGGTTAACACGGCTGCGCGTGTACTGGAATCGGATCGAAGGAGAAAAAACAAACAAGCAAGCAAATAAGAGAACGACTTAGTGGCCTTCTGCTGATTTTTTTTTTTTTTGGAAAAGGAGGATGCACCCCCGGCCTTTGCATCTGGGAGATGCATGCAGCCACTTTATTAATTATTCACAAAGACCTTACAAAGTAATACATCAGTAAGCCTGAAGCTACCATCTTGGCAACACCTGTCGCTACTCCTATGCCCTTGATGAAGGGGTGCCGAATATCCGAGTCGAATACAAAACAGACATCGCACCAAAACCTAACATCTAAAGCCGGATGCCCCAGCCCAGCCACATACCGGAACTGTGTCACACACCGATCCAACGCACTCTCAGAAGCCGCCGCCACCGTCTTCCACTGGTCCATCTCCAGAGCAGGTACTGACGCACCGACATTGTCAGGCCTGCCATCGATGCCCCCACAGCGCCAAATAGCGCCACCATCCTGCACGTATCCATCCGTCCACGCCCGTTGCCGAAACTCCGCAGCGCCATGCCGCCGGGATCCGCCGTCGGCCTTGCGGTAGATTGAATACCGCTCCTCCTCTAGTCCCCTCCAGCCAGCCCATGCTCCAAAACGATGCCCCCAGGAGGGCGAACGACACCAAAGGCGTCGTCATCGTCCGATCCGGGAGACCCAGATTTAGGGTTTCCCCCGGAGCATCCCGAGCCTGATGACGCAAACTGCAACGACGATGCCTCAACAAGGAAACGACATCGGAGACGCCGCCATCGTCTGCCATGACCGAAGTCGGCGCTGTAACACCCCCTATGTAATAAGCACAGTGATCTCATGTTAATCATGCCAAGTCATCCTCATTTGCATTGCATGATCACAGTGATTAAGCACTTCAATCCAAATTCCTCTCTAAAATCAATTCAAATACAAAGTGCAAAATGAAGTTGCTCAAAATTTTCTGGAAAAATGTTCACCATCTAGCAAAAATTCCAAAACAAATAGTTGTTAAGGAAAACAACATCACCATCAACTCTAGATGGGCCTAAGCATTTAAAACAGTGTTAAAAACAGCACTATAAATGCCTTTTTCATTTTTGAAAAATCCAAATGAATTCAAAAATTACCCAAACTTTTTGTGGCAGTGCAGAATAGTGCATGGTATTTTGTGGACAAGTTTCACATTTTACTAACTGCAATTGACAGCTGGAAATATTGCAAAACGGTTGCTGTGAAATAAAACAGAAAACAAAAATGCAAAAAGGCCTAAGCTAATACAGTGGACTGGGCCTAAGTGCACAGTGCACTGGCCCAGCCCACCAGGCCCCTTCTCCCTCCTCACTCTCTCTCCCTCGCGATGTTGGCGCGCCCGTGGCTGCGCGCACGCTCGCCGGCGAGACGGCGACACGGCGACTCCCACCGACAGCCGAGGGGATAAGGACCCCCTCGTTCACTCCCCCTGGCTCCTCCTCGCTCACTTCCCCCTCCTCCTTCGTCCTCCCCATCGATCTGGAGAGGAGCCGAGCGCCACCGCCGCCGCGCCTCCGTCGTTCTCGTGGCCACAGCCACCGCCTCGTCGCCTCCCCGTGTCTATCTACTCCGCCGTCGACTGCTGCGTCGGCCAATGCCACTTGGCGGAGCCAGGAACCCCTGCATCGAGCCCCTCGACCTCGTCTTCAACCTCGGGCCGCCGGCGATCCCCTTTTCTCTCCGGCGAGCTCTGCTGCTCCTAAGCCGTCAAGGATCTTTCGTGATCGCTCGGTGAGCTCCACCTCGTCCCCTCCCCTCTCTTTCCTCGCCTCGTCGGCGCTACTTCGACGCCGCCCGCCGACGTGGACGCGTGGGGCCCACCCCAGAGAGGCTGTCAGTGGGCCCCAACGCCTAAGTCGACTGCTGCGTCGGCCAGTGCCACTTGGCGGAGCCAGGAACCCCTGCATCGAACCCCTCGACCTCGTCTTCAACCTTGGGCCGCCGGCGATCCCCTTTTCTCTCCGGCGAGCTCTGCTGCTCCTAAGCCGTCAAGGATCTTTCGTGATCGCTCGGTGAGCTCCACCTCGTCCCCTCCCCTCTCTTTCCTCGCCTCGTCGGCGCTACTTCGGCGCCGCCCGCCGACGTGGACGCGTGGGGCCCACCCCAGAGAGGCTGCCAGTGGGCCCCAGCGCCTAAGTTGACCGCGTTGACCACGGTCAACGCGGGTTACTATTCACCCTAAGCCACTGACGTGTGGGCCCCTGTGATTAATTAAGTTAATTAAGTTTTCAAAAATAATCTATTAATTAACTTAGGCTTTGACATGTGGGGCCCACCCCTTAATTAACTCTGTTTAACTAAAATAATCTTCTCTTAATCTCTCTGTGTATGACATGTGGGACCCACTGGTCAGTTTGACCAGTCCACGGGTCAGCTGGCTGCTGACGTCATGCTGATGCAGTGCTGACGTAATAAATCTTTTCTGTTGATTTAAATAAATAAAATAAATTCCAAAAAATGTTTAAAACTTTAGAAAATCATATCTTTTAAACCGTAGCTCGGATCGAAAAACTTTATATATGAAAAATGATCAGAAAAACGAGACAAATCCGAATATGCGGTCAAAATGCTTGACCATCACTCCTAACAACCTAAACATGGAACCTTCCCCTCCGGTTCGGTATACCGAAATCCGCCTAAGCGCTGGGAAAATATCCCAGATATTTTCCCGCCTCGTCTGCGACATGTAGCAATGCGTTAGGTCACCACCAACACTGCATACCACCATGCCATGCATTTGTGTTGCATTCATCTTCCTTTTATCTATTGTTTCTTCCCCCTCTTCTATTCTGATAGCCCCCGAGACCGACGCTGCTCAGGAGATCGATGACACTACCGACAACCCCTCCTTTGCCGCAGAGCTTCCAGGCAAGCAACCCCCCTTGACGCATGCCTATATCGCCTATTCTTTCTCCCTCTTGCTTGCATTAGAAACTGCTACTGCTACTGCTTATCCTATTTCTGATGCATAGCCTGATTTTGTAACTACTGTTGATACATGCCTGTTATCCAAACTGCTTAGTATAGGTTGGATGGAAACTATCTGTGACCCCCTTCATTGTTGTAGTTGCCCCGCTGCAGTATTTGTATCTCGATCAGGGTGATCGACAGACTGGATTCAACACATCACCTCACACCCCCTAACTTGCTCGACTCCGCAGAGCTAATATCGAGTGACGAGGGTGATACCTCTTAACTCACCCCTGATGTTGCCTCTGTAGAACAGCTAGTCCATCGTGGGTTAACGAGGGTGATTCCTCTTCCCCACCTCCGACAAAGCTTCTATCGTGCCCCCGAAAGTGTGAATGCCGCCAAGGGTGATTCCTTCGGTTTCACTTTAACGGGATTGTCGAGTGGGAATCCAATGAGGGTGATTCCTCGGATTCCTTCTTGATGTGGTAGACACACGGTTGCCCTTTACATTATTGTTGATATTGAATAAACTGGATAAAGTCGGGTCGGCCCTGAGGGGTACCCGCGTGAGCATAAGATGCGGATGAGGTGGAGTCGGGTCGACCTGGAGGGTGCCCGCGAGATAATTACGTGGCGTGGCCGGGCATTCTTAGTCCTTGCCGCAAGCCCACGAGACGGGGCGACGGGGTCACATCGATCGTGAGTCTCTGCTCGTTACCGTGCGCTCCCAATACACTAACGATTTGGATATTTGATCCGAGTGGGCCTCTGGCCCGATAGCACTAACCATCACGCGGGAATAAATATGGGTACTCTGCGTCGTATACATCAGCCGAAGCTTTCTAGACGCCAGCGACTGAGCGGCGCCCGCCGAGTTGGACTGGGAATGCCCGTCCTTGTTTAAGGGGGCCAGGTCTGCTCTCGGCCGCCTGACGCAATGTGCAGGAGTTCCCGGGGCGATGGCCCAAGACCCCTGGGGGCATAGGTTAGTCCGGCGTGCTGACCTCTCTATTGAGCCTAGGTCGGGTTACGACGTGTCGTTTTAGCCGAGGCCGGGAGGACCCAGAAAAGTGTGTCCGGCCGGAGTTAATCGAGCGTGGTGGGTAAGTTGGTGCACCCCTGCAGGGAAGAAAACATCTATTCGAATAGCCGGATCCTCGGTAATGGACGCTCGGAGTTGTATCCAGGTCGATACAACTAGAACTGGTTACTTGTGATGAGAATGAATATGTTGGCTCTGGGATTGCTTTCTCGCAAGGAGTCGAGAAAGGATCTCTGGGCGAGTTTGATGATTACTACTACTATTTTATAATGTACTAATCTGCACTCTTCTAATGCTGCAAGACCGGTGAAGATGCTAGTCTTCGATAGGACTAGGCCTTCCTCTCTATTCTGGCATTTCTGCAGTCTAGTTCACTGATACAGCCTCCTTTGATAATGTTGCATACTTAGAATAGATCTGATGTACGTCTTGCTGAGTACTTTGGATGAGTACTCACGGTTGCTTTGCTTCCTCTTTTCCCTATACCCGAATGATGTTCCAGACGACGGAGCCCCGGAGCCAGCTGCCCCTGTTGACGACTACGGCTACTACTACTACCCCGCTGGCGAGTACTACTACGAGGAGCCCTCCGACGACCAGGAGTAGTTTAGGAGGCACCCAGGCAGGAGGCCTGCGCCTGTCGGTCCAGAGCTTTTGTTTTGCCCCGCCTTCTTAAAGGCCTATCTGTTTAACTTTATATCTGTACTCAGATATCTAATGCTTCCGCTGATGCTTGTGTACTATCAAGCTTATGTATTCGAGCCCTCGAGGCCCTGGCTTGTAATATAAAGCTTGTATGACTTTTAATTGTGTTTAGAGTTGTGTTGTGATATCTTCAAGTGAGTCCTAAGGATTGATCGCGTGCATTTGCGAGTATGATTAGTGCACGATTAAGCCGGGGCGTCACAAGTTGGTATCAAAGCCAACTGCCTGTAGGAACCCCCCCTTTCCAACTCCTTGGCCGAAGTTGAGTCTAGTCTTGAAAAACTGTTTTACTAACATGGCTGTGTGGCTTACGGGCCCACGTTGCCAATTGGGTGGTATTAGGATCTTTTATTCCCTGTCTTTACTCTGATCTCTCTTCTATTCGGGTTAAATGATTTTGCTAACTCTAGGATCTCGTACCCACATCCACCCGGAGATTTTACTATGCCTCTCATGATTTCGGAACTCGGATCTGCTTAGCACAGTTTACAGACCGCAGGATCCTTTTATCGAGGGCACCCTGCGTCGTCCCTTGCAGATTCCTCGCTCCACTGGTTTTCTCCGACGTTGATGTAGCCTTTGCTATGTCTCGTTGTTGTATCCCTCCACCGCATGCCAGTGTGCCGCCTAGTTGTCTAGCCTTTCCCTTTCAGCCGTCGTAATGCCGAATTGCATCCGAGACTAAGTATGGATCTGCATGTCTTGTTTGACTATGCTGGAGTATCTAATGCACTTCCTTCTGTTATGCGTACTACTTCATGAATGATTCCATACATCCGCAATGATTTGTTGCTAAACTACCCCTGTTGAATTTAGCA
The DNA here is from genome assembly GCA_039707655.1 of Elymus sibiricus. Classification (NCBI taxonomy): domain Eukaryota; kingdom Viridiplantae; phylum Streptophyta; class Magnoliopsida; order Poales; family Poaceae; genus Elymus; species Elymus sibiricus. Next base: position 37,492,993 of record CM077665.1, on the reverse strand, counting down.
GGATGGGTGACAACAATCCACCACCGCCCGACTATATGACTGCTATGATGCAACAATTTGAAGTGCACCGTCAGTTTATCCAAGGGGTGATAGATCAGTTACCTCGCCCCAATATCAACCTTCAGCCTGCCGCAATCACTCTGCAAGAGTTCGTGCGCCTCAACCCAGCCATCTTCCGCAACTCAGTTAATCCGCTGGATGCTGATGATTGGCTTCGCGATATCTTCTACGAGATGGAGTCAGCTGATGTTGCCCCTGCCAGCTATGTCACCTTTGCATCCTACTTCCTGAAGGGACCCGCAGCACAATGGTGGGACACTCACAGACAGACCTTACCTCCGGGAACTGTCATCACCTGGGTGGAGTTCAAGGCTGCTTTTCGTGCCCGCTATATTCCTCAGGGAGTTATGGACCGGAAGAAGACTGAGTTCCGTAATCTCACTCAGGGCAACAAGACTGTGGAAGCTTATCAACGGGAGTTCCTCGAACTGTCTTGCTATGCTGAGGAGGACATTGCTACTGATGCACGCAGACATGAGAAGTTCCGTGATGGGCTGCATCCTGACATCCAGCTCGCTCTGCTCGTCCAAGACTTTGCCGACTTCGCCACCTTGGTGAACAAGGCTATTCAGGTCGAGACTGGTCTAAAGAAGCACAAGGACGTGCTCAAACGCAACCGTGAAGCGGGCTCATCTTCGGGCTCGTCTTCACAGAAGCGTCGCATTTGGATCCCTCAGAGCATGTACCGTCCAACTGCTCCAGTATACAGGCCTGCGTATGCTGCACCTCGTCCGCCCCCTCCACCACCAAGACAGCCTCTTCGAGCTGCACCACCTCGAGCTCCTGCACTCCGTCCCGAGAGTGGACTCTGCTTCAAGTGTGGCCAGCCAGGTCACCGTGCCAGAGACTACCCACAGGGTCAGAACCAGCTAGTGCTTCCTCCTGCTGGCCGTGGAAATGGTCGTGGAATTAATCAGCCTCGCAACAACAATGTCAGGCCTTCTTATGGCCGTGGACAGCATTATCACGTCAACTTGGCTGAATCTCAGGATCAACCAGAAACTGTGATGGGTACTCTTCTTGTTAATTCAGTACCAGCATCTATTTTATTTGATTCAGGAGCATCGCATTCATTCATGTCAGAACATTTTGCACTCATGCATGACGTTAAATGTGAAGCGCTACACCATCCTTTAGCGGTAAGCACTTCCACGGGCCAGTGCCGAGCCTTCGTGTTCAGCCCCGATGTCATCATTGATATCGAAGGGTTGGAATTTCGTGCTTCTCCCATTATACTGAAGTCTTCCCCGATTGATCTTATTCTGGGAATGGATTGGTTGAAGGCTCACTATGCCTCGATCAATTGTGCCACTAAAGTTGTACATCTTCTGCACCCATCAGATGAGCTAGTAAATTATCAAGCTCGTCTTGTTCAAAATGCCGAGGCTCAGATCTATGCTCTGAATGCATTGAACGCTTCTCCGCTTGAGGGGATCGAGAACATTCCAGTTGTTCGGGACTTCCAGGATGTCTTTCCAGAAGAACTTCCAGGAGTACCCCCTGTTAGAGCTGTCGAATTCGTCATCGACTTGAAGCCAGGCACAACTCCTATTGCGAAGCGTCCTTATAAGATGCCACCGCATGAGCTTATTGAGCTTAAGGAGGAAATCGACAAATCACTTCGCAAAGGCTTTGTCCGTCCAAGTTCCTCTGCCTGGGGAGCACCTTCTCTCTTTGTTAAGAAGAAGGATGGCACGAATAGGTTGGTTCAAGCCTACCGTCCTATCAACCAGGCAACCATTCAGAATAAATATCCGCTTCCACGGATCAATGACTTATATGATCAACTTGCTGGATCGTCAGTATTCTCTAAACTCGACTTGAGGTTGGGTTATCACCAGATCCGTGTTCGCGAAGAGGATATTCCCAAGACTGCATTTGTTACCCGCTATGGCTCGTATGAGTACACTGTTATGTCTTTTGGTCTGACTAATTCTCCAGCTACGTTCTCCCGCCTGATGAATTATATATTCATGGATTACCTCGACAAGTTAGTCGTGGTATATCTGGATGATATTCTGGTATATTCAAAGAATAAGGAAGAACATGCTGAACATCTCCGTCTTGTGCTGGAAAAGCTTCGAGAGCACCAGCTGTATGCCAAATATTCTAAGTGTGAATTCTGGCTTTCCGAAGTAACCTACCTTGGTCATGTGTTTTCCAAGGACGGCATTGCTGTTAACCCGGAGCTGGTTCCAGCTATTCTTGACTGGACTCCTCCGAAGAACGTAAAGCAAGTGAGAAGTTTTCTAGGCCTCGCAAGCTATTGCCGTCGATTTGTCGAGAACTTTTCCAAGATTGCTAAGCCTCTGACTAATCTGCTTCACAAAGGCGTTAAGTTTGAGTGGACAGATAAATGTCAGGAGAGCTTCCAGACCCTTAAGGACAAGCTGGCCTCTGCTCCAGTGCTTGCTCCTCCGGATTCTCGCAAAGACTTTGTGATATATTGCGACGCCTCTCGTCAAGGCTTGGGCTGTGTCCTAATGCAAGAACGAAGAGTAATTGCTTATGCTTCGCGTCAATTGCGTCCGCATGAAGAAAACTATCCAGTCCATGGTCTTGAACTTGCTGCAGTGATCTATGCATTGAAGCTGTGGCGACATTACCTTCTCGGTAATCGATGTGAGATATATACTGATCATCAAAATCTGAAGTATTTATTTACTCAGCCGGATCTTAATCTCCGCCAACAGCGATGGTTGGAAACAATTACAGACTATGACTGTGGTATTTCTTATACCCCTGGCAAGGCTAATGTGATGGCTGATGCCTTGAGCTGCAAGTCCTATTGCAACAACCTCATGGTTAAGCGACCTCAACCTCATCTTTATGAAGAACTGAGCAAGCTGAATCTCCGTATCGTTCCACAGGGTTCTCTTAATAACCTTGTGGTACAGCCAGATCTTGAGAAGGCTCTTAAGAGTGCTCAAGCTAAAGATGCTGAAATTGATCTGATGAAGAAAGATCTTCACCTTGAGAAGTACAGGGATTTCTCGCTGTCTGAAGATGGAACCTTGTATTTTAGAGACCGCATTGTGGTACCTCGCTTCGAACTGATGACTGACAAGGTCATGAAAGAAGCACATGATACACCGCTGTCTATTCATCCGGGTAGTAACAAGATGTATCGTGATCTCCGTCAAAGGTACTGGTGGTCTAGAATGAAGCAGGACATTGCTCGATATGTTGCTGAATGTGATGTTTGCCGTCGCATTAAAGCAGAACATCAGAAGGCTGCCGGAATCCTGCAACCACTTCCTATTCCTCTATGGAAATGGGATAAGGTTCAGATGGATTTCATTACTGGACTTCCCAAGTCACAGAAGGGTCACGATGCTATTCTTGTCGTCGTTGACCAACTCTCCAAAGCTGCACACTTTCTGCCAGTCAAGGAGACTATCACTGCTAGTCAGTTAGCAGAGTTGTATATCTCCAGAATTGTATCACTCCACGGTATTCCGAAGGAGATCAGTTCGGACCGTGGTGGCCTTTTCACCTCCAAATTCTGGAAAAGTTTTCAAGAGGCTATGGGAACTCATATTACCTGGAGTTCAGCATATCACCCCCAATCCCAAGGCCAAGTCGAGCGAGTCAATCAAATTCTTGAAGACATGCTTCGAGCTTGTGTTATATCATTCGGCAAGAAGTGGGAAGAATCTCTCCCTTATGCGGAATTTTCTTATAACAATAGCTATCAAGCCAGCTTGAAGATGGCCCTTTTCGAAGTGCTTTATGGACGTAAGTGTCGAACCCCTCTGAATTGGTCAGAATTTGGGGAACGACCGCTCGTGGGTCTGGATATTATCCAACACATTGAAGAGCAAGTCCGTATCGTCAGTGAAAATCTCAAGACGGCTTAGGACCGCCAGAAGAGCAATTATGATCGCAAACGATGGGGTTTGATTTATCAACCTGGTGATCATGTTTACCTGCGTTTCACTTCTATTAAGGGCACTCACCGTTTCGGAATCAAGGGCAAGTTAGCTCCACGCTACATTGGTCCCTTCCGCATTGTTGCTAGACGTGGTCAGGTGGCATATAAACTGGAGTTGCCACCGCAATTCTCCCATATCCACGACGTCTTCCATGTGTCGCAACTTCGCCGTTGCTTCAAGGAATCTCCGCACCGCGCAGTGGATCACGAGATGCACGAATTGCAAGATGATCTATCTTATAAGGAGCATCTGATCCGCATTCTCGATGAAGCTGAACGTCGAACCCGTCAGAAGGTTACCAAATCCCTGAAAGTGTAGTGGTCTAATCATACTGAAGATGAAGCCACTTGGGAACGCGAGGATCATCTTCGGGAGGAATACCCCGACCTCTTTCCTTCTACCTCCTGAATTCTCGGAACGAGAATTTCTTTTAGGGGAGGAGAATTGTAACACCCCTATGTAATAAGCACAGTGATCTCAGGTTAATCATGCCAAGTCATCTTCATTTGCATTGCATGATCACAGTGGTTAAGCACTTCAATCCAAATTCCTCTCTGAAATCAATTCAAATACAAAGTGCAAAATGAAGTTGCTCAAAATTTTCTGGAAAAATGTTCACCTTCTAGCAAAAATTCCAAAACAAATGGTTGTTAAGGAAAACAACATCACCATCAACTCTAGATGGGCCTAAGCATTTAAAACAGTGTTAAAAACAGCACTATAAATGCCTTTTTCATTTTTGAAAAATCCAAATGAATTCAAAAATTACCCAAACTTTTTGCGGCAGTGCAGAATAGTGCATGGTATTTTGTGGACAACTTTCACATTTTACTAACTGCAATTGACAGCTGGAAATATTGCAAAACTGTTGCTGTGAAATAAAACAGAAAACAAAAATGCAAAAAGGCCTAAGCTAATACAGTGGACTGGGCCTAAGTGCACAGTGCACTGGCCCAGCCCACCAGGTCCCTTCTCCCTCCTCACTCTCTCTCCCTCGCGCTGTCGGCGCGACCGTGGCTGCGCGCGCGCTCGCCGGCGAGACGGCGACACGGCGACGCCCACCGACAGTCGAGGGGATAAGGACCCCCTCGTTCACTCCCCTTGGCTCCTCCTCGCTCACTTCCCCCTCCTCCTTCGTCCTCCCCATCGATCTGGAGAGGAGCCGAGCGCCACCGCCGCCGCGCCTCCGTCGTTCTCATGGCCACAGCCACCGCCTTGTCGCCTCCCCGTGTCTATCTACTCCGCCGTCGACTGCTGCGTCGGCCAGTGCCACTTGGCGGAGCCAGGAACCCCTGCATCGAGCCCCTCGACCTCGTCTTCAACCTCGGGCCGCCGGCGATCCCCTTTTCTCTCCGGCGAGCTCTGCTGCTCCTAAGCCGTCAAGGATCTTTCGTGATCGCTCGGTGAGCTCCACCTCGTCCCCTCCCCTCTCTTTCCTCGCCTCGCCGGCGCTGCTCCGGCGCCGCCCGCCGACGTGGACGCGTGGGGCCCACCCCAGAGAGGCTGCCAGTGGACCCCAGCGCCTAAGTTGACCGCGTTGACCACGGTCAACGCGGGTTACTATTCACCCTAAGCCACTGACGTGTGGGCCCCTATGATTAATTAAGTTAATTAAGTTTTCAAAATTAATCTGTGAATTAACTTAGGCACTGACATGTGGGGCCCACCCCTTAATTAACTCTGTTTAACTAAAATAATCTTCTGTTAGTCTCTCTGTGTATGACATGTGGGACCCACTGGTCAATTTGACCAGTCCACGGGTCAGCTGGCTGCTGACGTCATGCTGATGTAGTGCTGATGCAATAAATCTTTTCTATTGATTTAAATAAATAAAATAAATTCCAGAAAATGTTTAAAACTTTAGAAAATCATATCTTTTAAACCGTAGCTCGGATCGAAAAACTTTATATATGAAAAATGATCAGAAAAACGAGACTAATCCAAATATGCGGTCAAAAATGCTTGACCATCACTCCTAACTACCTGAACATGGAACCTTCCCCTCAGGTTCAGTATACCGAAATCTGCCTAAGCGCCGGGAAAATATCCCAAATATTTTCCCGCCTCGTCTGCGACATGTAGCGATGCTTTAGGTCACCACCAACACTGCATACCACCATGCCATGCATTTGTGTTGCATTCATCTGCCTTTTATCTATTGTTTCTTCCCCCTCTTCTATTCCGATAGCCCCCGAGACCGACGCTGCTCAGGAGATCGACGACACTACCGACGACCCCTACTTTGCCGCAGAGCTTCCAGGCAAGCAACCCCCCCTTGACGCATGCCTATATCGCCTATTCTTTCTCCCTCTTGCTTGCATTAGAAACTGCTACTGCTACTGCTTATCCTATTTCTGATGCATAGCCTGATTTTGTAACTACTGTTGATACATGCCTGTTATCCAAACTGCTTAGTATAGGTTGGATGGAAACCATCTGTGACCCCCTTCATTGTTGTAGTTGCCCCGCTGCAATATTTGTGTCTCGATCAGGGTGATCGACAGACTGGATTCAACACATCACCTCACACCCCCTAACTTGCTCGACTCCGCAGAGCTAATATCGAGTGACGAGGGTGATACCTCTTAACTCACCCCTGATGTTGCCTCTGTAGAACAGCTAGTCCGTCATGAGTTAACGAGGGTGATTCCTCTTCCCCACCTCCGACAAAGCTTCTGTCGTGCCCCCGCAAGTGTGAATGCCGCCAAGGATGATTCCTCCGGTTTCACTTTAACGGGATTGTCGAGTGGGAATCCAACGAGGGTGATTCCTCGGATTCCTTCTTGATGTGGTAGACACACGGTTGCCCTTTACATTATTGTTGATATTGAATAAACTGGATAAAGTCGGGTCGGCCCTGAGGGGTACCCGCGCGAGCATAAGATGCGGATGAGGTGGAGTCGGGTCGACCTGGAGGGTGCCCTCGAGATAATTACATGGCGTGGCCGGGCATTCTTAGCCCTTGTCGCAAGCCCACGAGACGGGGCGACGGGGTCACATCGATCGTGAGTCTCTGCTCGTTACCGCGCGCTCCCAATACACTAACGATTTGGATATTTGATCCGAGTGGGCCTCTGGCCCGATAGCACTAACCATCACGTGGGAATAAATATGGGTACTCTGCGTCGTATACATCAGCCGAAGCTTTCTAGACGTCAGCGACTAAGCGGCGCGCGCCGAGTTTGACTGGGAACGCCCGTCCTTGTTTAAGGGGGCCAGGTCTGCTCTCGGCCGCCTGACGCAACGTGCAGGAGTTCCCGGGGCGATGGCCCAAGACCCCTGGGGGCATAGGTTAGTCCGGCGTGCCGACCTCTCTATTGAGCCTAGGTCGAGTTGCGGCGTGTCCTTTTAGCCGAGGCCGGGCAGGACCCAGAAAAGTGTGTCCGACCGGAGTTAATCGAGCGTGGTGGGTAAGTTGGTGCACCCCTGCAGGGAAGAAAACATCTATTCGAATAGCCGGATCCTCGGTAACGGACGCTCGGAGTTGTATCCAGGTCGATACAACTAGACTGGTTACTTGTGATGAGAATGAATATGTTGGCTCTGGGATTGCTTTCTCGCAGGGAGTTGAGAAAGGATCTCTGGGCGAGTTTGATGATTACTACTACTATTTTATAATGTACTAATCTGCACTCTTCTAATGCTGCAAGACCGGTGAAGATGCTAGTCTTCGATAGGACTAGGCCTTCCTCTCTATTCTGGCATTTCTGCAGTCTAGTCCACTGATACAGCCTCCTTTGATAATGTTGCATACTTAGAATAGATCTGATGTAAGTCTTGCTGAGTACTTTGGATGAGTACTCACGGTTGCTTTGCTTCCTCTTTTCCCTATACCCGAATGATGTTCCAGACGACGGAGCCCCGGAGCCAGCTGCCCCTGCTGACGACTACGGCTACTAATACTACCCCGCTGGCGAGTACTACTATGAGGAGCCCTCCGACGACCAGGAGTAGTTTAGGAGGCACCCAGGCAGGAGGCCTGCGCCTTTCGGTCCAGAGCTTTTGTCTTGCCCCGCCTACTTAAAGGCCTATCTGTTTAACTTTATATCTCTACTCAGATATCTAATGCTTCCGCTGATGCTTGTGTACTATCAAGCTTATGTATTCAAGCCGTCGAGGCCCTGGCTTGTAATATAAAGCTTGTATGACTTTTAATTGTGTTTAGAGTTGTGTTGTGATATCTTCAAGTGAGTCCTTAGGCTTGATCGTGTGCATTTGCGTGTATGATTAGTGCACGATTAAGCCGGGGCATCACAGGCGCGATTTTCATCGGCAATCGCCCCACCAGTCCGTACGCCGCCGGCGTCGCTGGTCCCTTCCACCTGAACAAACTCCCAAGGAAATGCCCTCAAGAGGGACTACGATACAAAAGCACCATCATCGCTCGGTCCCAATGAGACCTAGGATTTCCCCCGGAGTTGCCCGTGGTGTGAAGGGCCCAGACCATGGTCGAATCTCGGCGTGATCAGAACAACCCGTCGATATCCGCCCAGTTGCCGGCGGTCCGCACCCGCCACCGCGCCGTCCGCAACCCGGTGACCATGGACAATCACCGGACATCACGAACGCATCCAGCCACCAGCCACGGCCAGATCTGGCCGAGGCCAGCGACCCCAACCAGCGATCCCGCGCCGCCGCAGCCCTCGTCGCCATATGCTTGGATCTGATGGAGCCGCCGCCGTAGCTAGCCGCCCCGCTTCCCCAAAGCGCCAGCACGTCCCACCAGGAATTCCGCGCAGCCGCCGCCGCTCCGTCGCACCGCCACGCCCACAGCACGGTCAGCCGCATCGTCGCCGAGCCGCCCCGCGCGAGCGCCTCGCCCTTCACCGGCACGCCGTGTCCCACGCCGCAGATCACCAGGGGAGGAGGGAAAATGGCCCGCCGCCACCAGCACCAGCCAGGCTTCGCCCAGCGGCGCTCTCCGGCGGCGGCGAGGAGTAGGGGAGGTGGTGGAGAGGCCTCTGGCGGGCGGCGGCTAGGGTTTCCCCCTGGCCGCCCACGGGGGCGGACGAGGGGGTTACGAGAGAGGGGTGTCACCCTGAATGTGATTGAAACCGTGCCTTCTGCTGATGTCACAACTTAGATGAGACATAATTATGTCTCATCTAGATGAGGCCTTTTTTCAAACCATGCGATAACCCTCATTATTATTTTTCCAAATCGACCCCACCTCCTCTTTTCTGGGGTAAGAAATCCCTTGCAAAGCAACTAACGAAATCAAATAAATCACCAATTGCAAGAAATCCCTTGCAAGAAAACAACAACAAAAAAATCACGTACTTGTACGTACACAAACTCAGCCATGCCATATCTTACCTTACCTTTGCCTATGAATTCTCTCCCCATATCATATCTCAATCTCAACCCAATCAAAATTTTCCTATGTGGAACCACTAAAATAAAATTACCCCCGTTGCAACGTACGGGTTTTTAGCTAGTGCATGTTAAAAAGCTAGCTAACATCCGGAAAGGGGTCTAGGAGAAAGTAGAAGCTGAAATTCCAATTGGGAAAGGGGGGCTAGTTTCCATTGGTGGGAAGCTTGTCCTGTTAGAGACTTGTCCTTGCTTGTACTAACGATTCCATGGGTAATCCTTGCTACTAGTGCACCTGCGGCATGCTGATCATCCTATACATATGTGTTCCTCTTCCTGGCCATCACTACTCACTGGCCGCATGGTCAAAGGTCACACACTTTAGTAGAAAAGTGTTAGAAATATCCAAGGCGCATAGTCGATCTACCGAGAATCAAGCAATCGGACGAGGCACGATACCAAAATTTGTTAACGAGGTTCACCATCATGGCTACATCCATGGGGCTTGACTATGGGCGCTCCTCCCCATGACACCTCCCCACTAACCATGACCGACCGCCCGTGAGTCCACCGATATTCATTATGGGCACCTGGGCTATGATACCACTTGTTACGCAATTCCAGGTCCATGGTGACCGATGTGTGAGGGGGAGATTGTTAGGTTTAGTCCCACATCGGTTGTGGAGGAGGCAGAACACGACTTATAAGAGCGGGGTGTCCCTTCCTATCAGTCTAGTCTTTTGGGGGGAGTGAATCCAAGATCTCTTATAAGTTGGTGTTGCTCTCCGGTTGGGTCTGGTTGATGCATGTGAGTCGGAAACACTTGTTAATTAGCGGCCCCGGGATTGCGTAACAAAAAGTACGGTCTTGCTTCTTTGCGCAAAATAATATTTCCTCCAGCCATGTTTAGAGAAGACCACTCATATTTTAGGTCAAACTTTGATCATGAATTTGGCTAGCAAAATTTAAATTATCAAACACAATATGCTACGTGGAAGGGGCGCCCAGTCGCGGTAGCCACATCGATTTTACTGTGCCGAAGGGAAAAACTTGAAAACGCATCTCTTCTCTGGCGATCTCTCTCTCTCCGCGCGTCTCCTCGCCGTCGCCGCCACCCACGCCTGCCGATTCCCGGCGAGTCCCGGCGGCGTGTGGCACACCAACGACCTCCCGTCGCCCCGCTCCTTCCTCCTGTCTGCCCAGATCCGTCGCTAAAGGCCTCCCGCGCTCGCTCCTGACCCTCAGCCGTGGCTAGGGTTTCGGGCGCAGCATCCCCTTCGTCGTCGGCGAAGCTCTGGCGGGTTCCGGTGGCTCGTCTCCCCCCGCCCCACGCGCTGCTCCGCCTCATGGACGCTCCTCCTGGCCTTGAGGTGCATGCGGTGCATCGGGCCGTGCCTCCTCTGCACCGGTGAGTTCATCCCCCTCCTCCTCCTACTTCCGTCTCTCTCAGATTTGGTGCAGCAGCCGCCTGTCTCCATCGACGAGGAGGGCGACCGGGACCCAAGCGCAAGCCGACGAGCTGGATGAGGACATTGTCGTGATCTTGACCTCGACAAATCTCCACACAAGGTCGTGCCTCTGCCCCTCTCCTTGCTGCTGCTGCTGTAGACTGGTTTTGATTTATTTTGTTGGTTGTGAAACTATCAAATCTGTTTTGGGTGATACACGCTGCTGTTTTGGGAGATTTCAGACTTTATTATGTTGTGCGCACACACACATGCAACATGTTCCGCACAGCTCGGCACAGTCATGGCGGCGGCACTGTCGGCTACTTATCTGTACTCCTCACCAGAGTTTGAAGTGGCAGAAGCTGGAAGAGTGAGCTCGTGAGCATGGCATGAGGTGGTGGACGGCCGTTGGGCGAGCAGTTGGGTGTGTGAAGTGGCTGCCTTGCGCAGTTGAGGTGCGCATCAGTTTTGTTTTCATCAGGCTTTACTTGCTTCAATTTAGTTTCATTTTCTTATTACTTCTTTTCAAAGAGTACTAAGCAAACAATTATATTTAGTACAGATGCGATAGGGGACATGAGTTTGAACTTCCTCTGGTTTTGAGAGAGTTTAGCCACTCCATATGTTTCCTCTCTAGCAACTTGCACTTAGTATGTCATTTTGCCTATGATATATTGTATCTCTTTGTTTCTCACTTGAAAGTTAGCATGCCAATTTTAAATTAATTAGAGCTCATTTCTTGGTATGGTTCACTTAGCCATACTTAAAAAATGAACTTCCATTTGGTTCGTAATGTGTTCCTGGCTTCTTGATAACTGGAAATAAGTGTCCTATGTTTCTGCGTTTAATGCAGTTTCCCAATCATAGATTTTTACTTATGAAATAAGTACATCAAAAGGGGATTAGACATGTTACTGCCTAAGGAGATAGCGCCAAACTTCTGCATTGAAGGTACACTATTCTACTGAACTGTATGATCTTCATTTTCTGTTTTTATGTTTATGTTGCTATTTTCATGCTTCAGTCAAGTTCTTGCCTTATGTGATGGGCAGGTTAGTTTGCACTTCCTGAATGCCTCCTTATTCTGTTAAGGCACTATTAAAACTTCTATCCCATAGGTCACACTACATTCAGTGGGGAATTTGTCTGTTCTTAATAGCTTGCTTGTCCATACGACCATTGGCTTTTGATGCTTGTGTAGTATTTTTTAAGTGTTTGTAAATCATATATATTCTGTAAATTGTATCTTTTTGAATATGAAGCAACCCAATTTTTGCGTCTCCAATTTAACCTCAGTTAGCTTTGTGGTTCCCATATCAAATGATTCATAGTGCATGCCCATACTACTATATACTACTATTTGTTCTGTGTGCTTTAGCATCTGTCAATGACATATGTGCCATCTCGAGACGAATATATGATAAGTTCACTCAATTATTGATATCCCTATTCGTGGCATTAATTATTTATTTCTAAAGATTTATCTCTCATAGCTGTTATATTCTATCCTTACCCATAAATTAATATTTTGTTTGATGATATTAAGTTGTGTTTGGTTAAAAAATTTCACTATGACGCTATGGAATGGTTCAAATGTTCCAATCCTTTAAAACCGACTCTTTCTAGATTTAGGAGATTAGCTCATTATATGAATAATTTAACTTCTAAATTTATCTCCTTTTACATGTGGTTTAATTTCAAAATACAGGCAGTGTAGATACGACTAAATATGTATTGCACGCATGGAAAATATTTGATATCATCGATTTCTTGGATGGAGTTGACATTTGGGCAGATGCTACACCATTGGTAATGACGAAGCTTCAGCAACTTCCTTAGATTATTGTAATTTCCAAGCATTCAGTTATCCTTCCATATATCATTCTGTACATTTTGTGCCCGTTGACCAATTATTTAGTCTACGGACCTGCCGTGAGTTTCCCTCACCTATTTAGTAGTATCCCTTCTGCTTACAGATTGCAAGTATAGTTCTTAACAGTCCACTTATTCTTGCTGAATGACAGGTTTGTATTCATGGCATTTGGCGCATCCGCGTAATGGTGAACAACGATGCCATTTGGTACATAACTGAACTTGAACACCCATGATGCATCCGATTTCTCTACACTTCAATCATTCATGATTACTGGGAAGATGAGTTTCAGAAACTGCACAAGAAATATGAAAGAAAAGAAAGTTGGACTAGATGTCTCTACCCACGCCTCGACTATCAGGTTATTCTCTCTTCTTTCTTTCCTTGTCCTCTTCTCTCTTCTATTAATTCATCAAATTTGATTATTCTGTTTAAGAACTAAATAAAAATAGAAATATTCATGTATAGGACCATCAGATGTCCTGTTTGTCTTCATATTTACCATGATGTAATGCACCATTTCACAAGTAATAGCGGGACAAAAGCTACTACGCCCGCACCATAAATTTCATAGTTCTGGATAGAAAAGGGGGAGCTGCATACGAATTAATTATGGGGCAGTTGTATGTGTGGATACATACACAGAAGTAAGGAATGATATATGAATGATATCATATAAATAAATTAGTGAGCAGAAGTTGGTCTGATTTTATGGAATTAATTAATCCTTTATGTGCTTGCCAATTTTGGTTAGTAAGTACCAGGTAGCAGCTATCTTTTCATAATCCTTCTACCACTTCTTGATGCACCCATCTTTTGCTTTCAGGTTACCATCAACAAAATAAAGAAAACCAACAATTTATTTTTGAAGTAAACGGCAATACAATGTGAAGGTATTTAAGAGGATCTCGTCTTATTTCTCCGGTCCCTATGGTCCCTATGAAGCATCAACTATATCAGCATTTTGAAGCTTAGAATGGCTAATGCTGATTGTTTAGAGCCTAGTTATGATGATTTGTTGTGTATTCAGTTATATTGTACAAGTGATTGCAACTGATTTATTTTCAGAGTTACTATTATTTACACGTACAAGCTTAGGCTTGACCTTTTATTTGTCTATGGCAACTGCATATCTACATGTATGAGCGCTTGCATGCACATGTGTCAAACATATTGATAACATGAAACTAAAAGTGGCGCTTTCCCACCTGGCACCGCCCAGCTACCTCTCAGGAGGCCCGCACTGGCGGGCCCCAACCACTACTATGCCACAAAACTATACTATTACATCCACTAGTAGAACGCCCGTGCGTTGCTACGGGCTACAATGCATATAAATAAATCAAACAAATGGTTAAGATCGTTTTCGAGGTTGAAACTCATTTCTCCTCATACGTCCGGGTGTGTTCGAACATCAGACGGGCTAGCGGGCTCACTAAAATTCAACTGCACGGACAATCTAACCCACCCCACAATGCACCCTAAATCCAGACCATATATGGGGGAGAAATGTACTTGCTCAGACTATTCACCATGTTATCTTTAACACACGGCCCCAACACAAAAAACCCACCCCACAATGCACCCTTCCCTTTTCTTGCCAGACCCTCCCCTTGCCGCTCGGTTTCCTGTCGTAGCATGCATCCATGTGTACATTGCAGATAGAATCCCTTCTCTTATGAGTACTAAAGTTATATCGGTCTCGATCACTATGAGGTATTTTCCCATCCAGTAGGCTCGGACCTTGTATTCTTGTGAAATCAGAGAATCATTAAGAATGATTCTTGCAATTCTTTGCACCTGTATTCAAAGTCTTGCACCTGAAACTCTCTCTCTCTCTCTCTCTCTCTCTCTCTCTCTCTCTCTCTCTCTCTCTCTCTCTCTCTCTCTCTCTCTCTCTCTCTCTCTCTCTCTCTCTCTTATCCCTCGCTAACCGCCGCCACGACCCCCAACCTCCCACTACCGCCACGACCCCCAGCCGGTTACTGCCACCTACCGGCCGTCGCTGCTCCCTTTTCCCAATCTCCATGACAGAGCGTCCCTACTACCGCTCCATTCTTCTTCGTCCAGGAAGCCAAAGAAGGAGCGGCTCCAGGCGGCGCATCTTCTCTGGCGATCACAGCCACCATGTGATTCTTCTCCCTCTGGCGAGCACCAGTCACCATGTAATGCCTTGAATATGTTGATTACAACTGAGATATATGTAAACAAGCTCAGCTAGCCCTAAATCATAGCGGTTATTTCATAGTTCACCAATATACTGGTCTGGTAGACAAAACAAGTGAAGTATTCCGGAATAAATATATAATTTGATTTGGTTATATTATGCACAATAAATACCTATTTCCTTCTCTTTGCTTGTGGTGGAAATCACCATATATATTTTTATTGTGCAAATACAGTACAATACGTGTATAAGTGTTTGGCAAAGACCCACAACATGGTAACTTTCAGGCACAATTTAGTGACAACATAAAAGCCCCATTTTAATTAGATCAAGAAACATTCCTTTGATTTTTTTGCCAACTTTTTTTAGGGAAAATTTCGTAGCAAAATCTAATGAAGACACGGAATGATCCTAGCCTTGCTTGAATATTGGACAAATCCACACAAGAAAGATGGGATAAGGACTCAGTAATCTCACCATATTGTTCAAGGTGCTTGACAAATTGTCATCCAGCCAGCCAAAATACCATCCTCCATCACCATGCATGCATTAGGATGATAATAGAATGGAGCAGAGCCACTATGTTTTGAACTTATAAATAGAGATCACGTGCTGGGTCGCCATATGAGGTGAAGCACAATTGATGGAGAACATCATCTTGTGAACTGGAGATCTGTTTTTATGAGCTCAATATGTTCCACATGACCTGAACAACATGTTGTCTGAAATTTAAAAGAAAAATAGTTTGGCACTTGTCGCTTGTGATTGAAATTAAGTAATTCATAGAAGAGGATTCGACTATCAAAAAAAATCTGGAACATGAACATGTAGTTGTTTGGTCGAAGTGCGATGAACATTGTTGCATGGCAGAAGAGCAATCACGAAAATCAGCGTAAATATGCTCAGGTGTTATTTCGATCAGCACTCACTTGTTAGAGCCGCCGCTCCATGTGCTCCCTGACCGGATCACCACCAGCACACTTGGGGTCGCGAGGGGCAAGTGACCCACCAGCGCTGCTCCGGGAAAGCGACACCAGACAGCAGCGTGAGGCAGCGGTGGCAACACAGCAGCCGCACGAGCCAACAGCCTACTATCCACATCTACAAGAAGCTCCTGCAGAAGCAGTAAAATCACACATTCTACTCAACTCAGATTTAGTAGTGGCAGTCAAGCCAGGCGCCAACGGCTGAGACTCCAGTTTACGGACCTGTTCCTCGTGGCAGTGACGACGACCATCGGGGGAAGCAGAGACGGCCACAGAGTAGCCCCTATTGGAATATACCTAGAAGATCGGCTACCCCACGTGATTACCTATCACGTTGCTGCCTCTACAACTACACACCTAGTCTCAAACGTTCTGTGATTGCATGTACTTAATCAGTATAGTTAGCTTCTGACATAGTTGGGGTAGTGGACGCACCTGCGTTTACATGTTCTCTGTATATATATCTACACACACTCGATTGATAAATACACAACTTCAGTCCTCTCGTGTTCTTCTTCTCTACAACTCCGTGGACCGTGGCCATCATGGAACTGGACGATAACGCGTGCACCGCTGTGTGGTGACCTCCTCGACGTCCCCAAAGGTGCCGAAGGCCGCGGCTACATCGTTGTGGGTTAGGCAGCCCCACCGCAGGCCGGCAATGGCCATGTACAAGACGGTGCAGGGAGCGAGCGCGCGGCTGTGTCCTCTGTGATGGCGTGTGCCCAGACTTGGCCATCTATGGTGTCACGGCAGCCGGATATTGAGTTGGAATTAGGGATGAAGGGAGCAAAACAAGCACGCAAGCAACAGCGGTGGTGCGGCGAGCGATCGTGCTACCACCTTTCCTTTTCCCGCGTGATGGCCCAAAGGCCACCGTGCTCGCCTTTTCTCTCCCACCTTCTCTCTTCCATGGCTTGTAGAAGGGACAGGAGAAACCCCTCATGTAGATCCAGGTCGGATGGGCGTTGGCTTTGGAAAGAAAAACAGAATTGGGAATGGATCAACAAGTATTTTTTTTAGATGATGGATCGGGAAGGATTGATGGAAAGAAATCGGAATGGAGCGGAAACAATCTGAGAAGAACAAAAACACAGTCAAAGGTGGGGTTCACTCGAAAATGATCAGTGGGGTTGTTCCGTTGTTGAAAAAAATCGGTGCGAGATGGAATAAAAATCGGTGGGAGGTGTGACGAATGAACGAACGACTAACCTATGTATTGTCTCTTTAGGAGTAGAGATACTATTGAAAAACTTTCTACTATTAAGTATTTGCGCCCCTAATTAAGTGTGTGACTAATTAATGAATTGCATTAATGGCTCCATTTCATAATTGATTTGATGCGAAAAAATCCATACTTAGACGACTTAATTAATTGTATGAGTACTTAATTTTCTGGCTAATTAATTAAACTAGGAGAATGCCCGTGCATTGCCACGGGCTCTTGAAATATCTTTGTGAGTTATGCAATTACAATGCATATGAATTTTCACACGTAGAGACGATATAACATAGGCACAATTGCTTAATAATTGAAGTCCACTTCACTTGCAATGTAAATCCGTAACAAAAAAAAAACAAATTGACGACGTGTCCATGTAACAAATTGAGCGATGATCCAACTAAATTCATTATAAATTATTAAGATCTACTTGATGCGCTTAAGAAATTCTCGCACAATATCAGGGAAGTTGTCTTTAGCTTCATTCCCACGATGTTTTAGCAAGTATAATAAGAATTGCTTTCTCAACTCATACCCATCCTGCACAAGCAATATATGTAGTTAGCGAGAATATTCCACGTCGAATGTCTTAAAACGTGTAATGGACAATACTCACCATGCAAACCGGCTTGACCAGTTTTTTACCGTTCCACCGGAGCATAAAATGAAAAACAAAAAAGCCCGACACATCCCTGCAATTTCCTAAATTTATATTATATACAATACAGTGATAACAAAATAAATATTTGTATTATGAATTTATTACCCGTCTGTGCTCGTTGGAATATTAGACGGAAATAAACGTTGCCATTTAGATATATCAGAGTTCCAGCCATGCTGCTTTATTTGGAGTGCTTCTTTGAATTCCCTCGCAAAATCTTTTAACTTCACTACATGTCTCAAATTTTTCATCTCTAACGATTGTGATGTATGAATAGGGTCCATAATGTATACACGATGTGCCTCTTTGTCGATGATGTACAAGATGTATCGGCCAATGGATGTGTACGGAAGATAAATCTACAAATGGTAGCAATTAGCAACAATAATAAACCATGACAACAACCGCCAACATACCTTACATACCATGTTGCACGATGAGATGTTGTTGTCTATCCCAGGCCAGCCATCAAACAATGTTGCCAAAGTCTGAATAGTTTCCTTCTCGCAAAACTTTTGATTTCGTGTTGACTCTTGCATCATGGACTGAGTAAAAAAAGAACTATTGTTTCAACATGTTCATACAAATGACACTGAATGAAGAATTATGATAACTTACACAAAAACGCAGATCCATGTAGTGTATAGGAGGGTCTGTGAATAATACTCCCTCGTCACATGCGAGTATACGCACGGCAATGTTGAAACAATCATTGTCCATACCTTGATTCATGTTAAGTATGCCCTGAAGTTTTTTGAGACTTAAACACATTGGATGCGGTGTCGAGGTTCGGACCCATTCCTTCCTGAAAAATGGATGGTAAAAATAAAATACTGTATACTTGTATATTACATAATTATAAATATAAAAGATACTTACTCCAAACACTTAACGTCATCGATCGACATGATGTAGTTGCATAGGCCGGCAAGTAAATCACGTTGATCAGTGGGCATGATGGGGATTGGGGTAGGACGTTTGTCTTTGCATCCCTCGGGTGGATTATCCAGGATGTCAACATCGAAATTAGATAAGATTGCTTCATCTTCAGATTGGTAGTATAACGGGCATCCTTTTAGCTTATTCAGTTCTGAATCAAGCAAAATGACAGCTAATTTTGGTCGAAAGTGCTTCATGTCCTCCTACAAAATAGTTAAAACAACAATTTTGATATAATAGTTTGAGATTAAATAATGAGATAATGTATGAAAATGAAATACCTGGGTGAACACATCAGATAGTGCATCTGCTTTCCAATATTCCATATAATTTAGCATAAATAGTCCACATGACGCGCTATAATATTATAAATAATGCTTTAGAATATCACCCAGAGGAATCAAATAAGCTTTTATCATCTAATAGATACGATACATCATTTTACATTATTTTTTATTACATGATATCTTTGTGTTTATGAGTACCAAACATAATAATTTTCAGTATGTGACAAGTGCTTACCCATCCGTTTGTATTGCCTCCTTGAACTGTTCTACGACCTTCCATTTTGTAACATTGAGATCGAGCCACTTATGATCTCTTTTAAACTCCGAACTCTGTTCTCCAAGTTTTAGACGCTTCTCAAGTCCTAGTAACTATTTTATATGTGAAAAAACATTAGGGATTAAGGCAAACAAAACATATGTCAAGAGGATTAAAAAACAATAGATAGTTACCGTAGTGGCAAGTTCACTCCGTTTTTCCTGAGCACCAAGTGAGTCCAATACTTGAATCTCATGCTTTTTGGCATTGACAACTGCCAGATACCAATGGTACCTTGGAATGTTAATCGGAATGAATAGCTGGCATTACATGCATGGATAATGAGGCAAGACTAACCATATCTTGTTGTAGATAATTGTTAACGTGTTGTACGATGTGACGATATTTTGATGGGTCTATGTCTTTTTCTCCGTCTTCTTTCATCTGTCCAGATACAAACGTGCTAATGATATGTACCTTTTCACCCGCCCTGTCTCGTAGATGGTCATGAGCAAGCATACAGTATATATAAGCATTTATCACCTGTAACTCCAAGTTTAGAATTCATTATGTTAATACATATTATACATAGTTTATATTATTGAGTACAAAGTGATGCAATTGGCCTTACACCATCGTGCAAGAACATATCAGCTTTTATAAGGCATTCCAAATCATCATTTGATAACAAGGCGTCTTCAATGTCCACGAACTTGGTTTTCTTGGGGGCAGACATGATTGATCGAATGACTGTAATATCTCTAGGGGTACAAACATAGTCTGTCGTCACGATAAAAAAAGCCAAACCATTGTAAAATATGAGCCAAATTAATTGAATACAAAAGCCAATATGACAAAGGAATGATCGTCAATAACACTAAAAAAAATACCTTGTGCGATAACATTCAAATTGGCATCCTTTTTTGATTTATTATGAGATATCATCGGTCCAACATCATTATGTTGTATTAAACTCAGTAAATTTTTGGCCCCTTAACGCAACGTCGGTTCGGAACCCCTGTCGATGGATTCATTTTGAACATGTCCAAAATCCATATCCATGTCTCCTATATCCTGTGAAAATAATAATATATAAAAATACAAATTTTTTATTATCATGTATAACATACAAACAAAAAAGGATTAGTTATATGCACCTGTTCTCGTGTTGTCTCATTCATGTCTGTCATTGTTACATCTGTCGGTATGTCAAAACCCATCTATTTTCTTCTTTAATGAACAAAAGCGAAAGATTTTAAAATATAAATGATGTTTTATACTCCATCATATAAACATATAATATATAATAAAAATAAATTGAAGCTAACACAGCTATTTTAATTTCTTTTTCTTTTTTACCTAGTAGAATGCCCGTGCGTTGCTACGGGCACAAAAGAAGTATAGATGAAAACAAAAGCACAAGTTATGGTCATCTTTTATCTTTGTTCACCAAGATGCAGTCCCTCGACTTTTCTACATACATAGATAATGTACTTTTAGATATATATCAAAATTGTGAGAAAAAACGTGGAAGACATAAGACAATCGTTCATTTCTTTCTATTTACCCCTCGGTCAAACCCGCAACAAGACATGGCACCATCTTCACTCTATTTACTCCTTAGTCAAACTCAACAAGACATGACATCGTCTTCATTCTCCCTGCTTGCGTCCTATTTTCAGCCAACCATTCGTCCTCATCTCCAACATTGCTATCACATAGTGATCGCTCTTCTTTGTCATGGTTCATAACCTTTCTATCCATGGATGATAGTACATTAACCACCTAACATTAATATTCTCTCACTATTATATACATTTGACAATAGTAACGGTTGTCGTGATAAGCAAAATATTTTCCAGTGGGAGGCGATGATTTTGCCAATAGTAAGACTGACCAGCCGGTGTAAGCGTGAAATATATTATAAGAACATGTGTCAAGACATATCAACATATAATGGTCCTAATATGTGTTGTCGCCTCTCTTTGTTTCCTTTCGTATTTGTAACACCGAGTTGAAATAATCCATTGCCTCCACTGCCATTGTGACATTACATTGCTCCACATTGTGTCGCAGATGTTGTCACACGCCAGGGTTCTCTTTTAGATGAAATTTGATAAAATAGCTAGTCCTTGCTAGAAATTATAAGTAGTAATAATCAGGAAATTTTGTGTACAATTCACAACAAACATTATGAGTGGAAATCTTCCATGGGTTCAACTTGTACCACCGGCGCCCCTGCACTCTCGCACAAACTCTTTATGCCCCTATAAAATCTGCAAAAGAAAAACAACATTTCCAACATTAGAACATGATTTAGAATTTGCAAGGACTTGAAACAAAATGGCAGGATAAAAAGTAACATGGCACTCTTCTGTTAGTAACATGATAGCTCTTATGGTAGTTATAGAACGGTAAATATTAACCCCCACCTCCACCCCACCCAAAATCATATAAATATAAATATCAAGTTATGTTTAAAAAGTTAGCGCAAGATGATACATAGGCATAAATCAAACTGAAACCGAAATTGTCGTTCATTGATCAAACATTACCATCTACAGGTCTACATAAATATTTGTAGTGGTTTTTAGAAAGAAACAATGACATTTGTAGTCCGCAGTTGTTATATACACATGCTTATCATGTACTCCCTCCGTCCCAAAATAAGTGTCGCAAACTAATTTTGCGACACTTATTTTGGGACGGAGGGAGTATATACGTTGTCTACCCATAAAGATCTTTCATAGGAGATTTCCACTTTCAAATATCATATTCCAAAACAAAAAGTGTAACATTGAACCATACGCAAACCTTTTCTCTTGCACATCTCCTGTATGTATAAAGTAAAAAAGAAATCCTATGTTATTGAATATTGGCAATATATAATATGGTAGTGTGACTATAAAACAAAATGCATGAAGAACTATTAGGCTGCATTTTGCAATGTGAAAGAATACAACTTTTGGATGTAAAATGTGAATCAGTTTTTACCAAACGGCACATGGAGTTAAATGGAGCAGCATCCAGTAGTGCAAACAAGCTTGGACTGTACCAAAAAATACAAATTATAGAAGCTTGTTACGTGGGTGCACTGCTTAGAAGCAATAAGCTTGTTAATAATGTGATGGAATTAGGCCGAGAATAATATAAAATCAACAACCTTCAGAGTCATAGTATATTTATGAAATGATAAATTTAATATGGGAACTTTCTAAACACGCATAAAATAACAACGCCTAAAATATGATATTACTGAACTAAATGATAAATGTTCTCTTCTGTTTACCCATTGTGTTGACCACATGATGAAAGAAAAAAGATATTTTTTTGAACTACAAAACTTACACGACAATTCGTCAAATACAGTACATAGTTAACTCACATAGCGTGTCTCTTTAGAAGTTTAGATACAGGCCTTCCATTATCTAAAAAAAGATACATACCTCAATCGAACCAATAACTTGATGATGTGAAGCAATGAATGAAATGAGCATGATTTTAGAGAAGGTAAGCACAATTTTATGGCATGCTAGCAACTCCCCCGATCCCCTCAACACAACATGTGCATACTGCAGTAATGTAGTAGTGCAGACTGCGTTTGCTCCTAGAAGGCAAATCAATCCAATTTGAGGAAGCATACATGCGTTCAAGATCAACACAGTTTGTGCCACTAATTGACCCTAGAATCCTCATTAGTCCAAAATAGCTCACCAAAATTTACGACAAGAGAACAAAGATCCAATCTAATGGTAGGTAACAGCCAACAAAACGTGAGGAGAATTAGAAAGGAAGTCAAGCACAGGTTTACCTTGGGTGATGAAGGATTCCAGGCGTGCCATTGGCACCGCGCTATGCAGGGGCATCTGCATCTCCAGACCCACCGCCACCGACCTGCAAGCAATCTCAAGACAATTAACATCTGTATTAACAAGCTTAGCTTAATTAAAAGAATATTCCAAAGTGATTTTTGGGATCAACTTTCAGAGTGTTTTTTATCAACTTTCAGGGTGCTTTTCCTGAAGGAATAAGTGGAAGTTTTGGACAGTATATTAGAACAATCAAGTGATAACGATCTGATGGTCAAAGAAATATATAACAACAACCCATCCATTTGGAAAAGACCAGAGCAGCCCACCTACATCAGATTTGCACAATACAGTAGTACACGTAAGCTTTTTGCGGGTAAACTAACAGGCAAGCGAATGAGAAGGTGAATGAAGGGAAGAATTATACCTAGACAAGGACCTCCCATGAATACTCGACGCATCCGTCTCTAAAGCTCCCATAAAACCTGAAGGGCCAGTTCCCATTGAGAAGGGGCATTTCCCATGGCATTGAAGTCGTTGGGCTTGCCGCCGGCGCGGATGCACTTCTGGGTATTACATCATAGTGCAGGCGACAAGTGGGGTCCAGGGCGGCACCGCATCATGGCCAAGGAATACTGGCTTTGAACTGATTCATCCAGTCGTTGGTGAACTGCCGTCTGAGGTCGATGATGGGGACCACAGATCTTGATGGCCAGGACGTGTGTGACTTGTAACTGAAGAAGGACCCGCATCTGTCGCCTCATCAGTCACCGCCACCCACTCCGGCACTACTGCCGACGGCGAAACCCACCACCACGGTCTCCGTTCACCAGGATAGAATGCCATCAGCTAAACAACCACAGTACAGAAAATATCAAATGAGCTGCATATTTGTAAGGTGACTCAAAACTTCTTAAGTACAGGTCAGATTCTTAATCCATTTAATCAATATTCCAACCATATGGCATGTAATTGTCTCCACATATTCAGTGATCACAACAACTGACTTATAACTAAGAAAAAGCCAACAAACTTTGAAGGAGCACTAATTTGGATTGGTTATGAATCTCCCCTTTAAATTTGATAATGGGTACTAATTTTCTGAAAGTGTACTGGAATAAGAAAGCAGTATAAAACATTCAAGAAATTGCACTAATTTTTTTTAACTTTTGCTTTGCCTAAAGGCTTAACTTATCTTCATAAAGAAGGGTAAATTTTATTAGCTAGGCATTGCTCCCTACTTCAACACTTCTGGCCTTTTTTCTGTTTTTATTTCTTGGTGAAATCCACCTTAAGCCTCTCGATGAAGCCAACTGGGGAAGTTGTTGTCCAACAGACTCATAGCAACAACACCATATGCACTATCACATAAAAACTAATTGAATCTGTGTGACTCGTAAATAAGTTTCCTACACTAACTATTCTATCTCTCATACTAAACCACAGAGCAAAATACACAAAATGCAATGACTTATCAAGATAAAGATAAAAAGGTGTTCTTGACCGAAAACAAAACATGGCATTCCCATACCTGCGCAGCTTGGCAGTGCGCTAGCAAGATGGACGATGCTACCGTCGTTTTGATAGTCATCTGCCCAATCACCATGAAGCAAAATATTCATTGCATCTTATTCTGGTGTCTCCTCTTAGTTCACATTTCACCTATCAAATTCAGCAAGCATGAGTTTTATGTTATGAACATTATATATTGGAAAAAAAGAGTGGTCACACATACGAAGGAGTTCTTTGTAGAACCAGGACCTGTTATCTGGTACTCCTAGTAACTTCAAGATTCATGCAAACATTTAGGGGGGTGTACAGAAGCAAAACTCTTTACCCCAAATTATCCATAGGGTCAATGTTCTGACCATGATATAGTTATGATGCCCTTCCTAGGGAAAACATAACAGCCCTATGATTGCACATGCCTTATTTTATAAAATATGTAAGATGCTCCCAGAATTAATAAACAGGGTGGAGAAAATAATCCTGGACTTTACGCATAAAAGCAGATTCCGGAACCAACATGATAAATATCACTGGATGGAGAAATGAATCCTGAAAACTATGATTGCACATGCCTTATTTTATAAAATATGTAAGATGCTCCCAGAATTAATAAACAGGGTGGAGAAAATAATCCTGGACTTTACGCATAAAAGCAGATTCCGGAACCAACATGATAAATATCACTGGATGGAGAAATGAATCCTGAAAACTAAGCCACACTCAAACTCAACTATAAATATCACCGGCTTAAAATTGCCTATGGATTCCTGAACCAACATGCTACTCTTTCCTTATATCCTATTCCTACCCATGTGAGCCTAAGGTGCCAAGAAAAAAGAGAAACCCAAAAACTGCAGAGATGAATACTTCGATGCATATATTTTGTAGGCTGCATATACATGGAATGTATGTATGCTTATTAAATTATATGTGCATTTGGAACATATATCAGCCATCCCCACTAAAATAGTTGGCTAGGCTATTCTATGGTCCTGAAACAAACAAACCTTCCCAATTCTCCACTGACCGCAACACCTTCCTGAGGGACCTGATGCACTAATTCACCACTCTGCACCTCCCAAGCGACTCTCGGGCATGCTCTGAAAGTAGAAGAATGATACAAGAACACATCAGTCAAATGATATAAGAATACTATACCGAAGACTGGATGCCTTTGAAAAAATCACAGCAAAATTATCCTAGCTTCCATACGACCATGAAGAATCAAATTATTTATTGCGTTAAATAGCATGGTCCTACATACGACCATGAAGAATCCAGAACACTTCCATTGCTAGCATTCACATAAAAATATTTGGAGTTCCCTGTGATGCAGTATTTGCTTCCTTCTAATGTCACAACATCAATATAGATGAGATCACCATGTAACCTATAGAAACCATGAGTGCTTGTTAGTTCCTCGACAACCAAATAGAAGGGGACCCATATAAATTAAGCAGTTATATTAACAGACAGAGGAGCAGTTAAATTAAGAGTTAGATGTAGGGAAAAGAGGGAGCGACAATACCTCAACATCAAGGAGAAGTCCGTACCACGTGGACAGTGGAGAGCGCATATGCAAGGCAACAAGCAATTTATAATTCCCATGTTCGTGGCTGCGAGCAGGGGCGAGAGACCTCGGATATCCTCGCTCGCACCATGTCCGAAAAGGCGAGCACGACCCCGTTGGCTGGGACACACCGGCCCCAGCTGCATCTGGCTGCCCTCCACTCCACATGAGCGCACGGATGGATACGATCTTGACGACCAGATCTGGAGCGGATGTGGCCGCGCGTGGGGAGGCCAGGCCCGTCGCGGTGCTGGTGAAGACTGTGGGGGAGGCGGATCGGGGAGGGAGAGGAGGGGCTCCAGGAACGTGAATCTATCTATATATACTCATCAAAACCTCTAAAGAATTAGCTCATAGAAGCAAAAAATGTAATCCCTCATAGCAAGAAAAGGATGGTTGAGATCCAAAACCTCTAAAATTATGATCAGTGGTCGTTCTTGCCGCCCACATAACCAAACAAACAGAAGCATTCGAGGTCACATCTCAACATCTACAAAGCAGTAAAGAGAACAGGATTAACCGCCCATGTTGATGACAACATTTGATGCCAGGTATGTGCAGTTTTGATTCTTAAATTGATTAGTACACCACAACACACTAATAACTTTCATTTTCCACAACAAAGTGACATTACCTGAAAAGCTAAGTCTGTCTTCAGTATACGATGACTAACACACAATAAACACCTACAAAAAAACAATCAAAAAAACATGGTTAAACTAACAAAATTGGGAAAACACACAACGTGTTAGTGTTAGAAGGGGTTGTAGGTTCAGACCATGTTTCAACAGGATGTACAAATTCGGGTCATAGGATAAACACCTCCTGAACCTATTTTTCTCAGTAGGTACCTCACCTTACTGTTGTAGCCAGGGATGTGGTTGCAGCTAACCAAATAATCAAAAGCATATGCAGCTGTGCTCCAAATCGGAACATCTATGCAGTTTCTCTATTAGTATGCTCATATTCAAGGGACACGTGCAAAATACATTAGATCTGACACTGCATAGCCTTGTCTTCAGTATCACAATCGGTGGCACAAGGTAGATTAAATCTAGGTTATCTTCAATAAATCGATATCATTACAAAGAAAAGATTCAGTCAATTATATTCTAGTGCATACATAGATAAATGCAACTAACGGCATATGTAATTCAGATAAATATGGAACAAAAACCTGATATTAGTGTGGCATGGAATCCACATCCGAGGTGAGCAGCCTCCGATCCGCCCTGCGAAGTTCCTGTACAATAACCCACATGGACCCAGAACATCCAAAACAAAGGCGCCATCCACCAAAAACAGCATTGAGACAAGTAGTCCCTGTACAAGAACCCACATAGAGTCCGAGCAGGATTCTTTCAAGCTCAGTCACCTCACCTGACGATCTCGGATGAGGTTGGAGTCTTTGGACGGCCCGACGCGGGAGAAGATGGAGGGGCCGAGGTGGCCCTTGTGGAGGAGGAGCTCCATCAGCACCACCCACTCCGGCCACGGGTGGGCAAGGTCCACGGCCACTGGCTTGTCCGCCGCGCGAGCGCCACCGCCTTGTTCCGCTCGTGCGTGGGAGAGGTCCAGGTCGTCGAGCTCGGAGTGGAGGAAGGCCACCGGCTTGTCCGCCGCGCGGATCCTGGCGGCGGATCCTGGACGGCGGGATCCTGGACGGCGGGATCCTGGGTGGCGGCGATGGCGGGGAAGGACTCCCACGTAGGCGATCTGGAGTTCGTGGCGGCGCCTGGCGATGGAGGCGATGGCGGCGACTGGCGACAGATGCGATGGCGGCGACTGACGACAGAGGCGATGGCGGCGATGGAGGCAGGAGTGTCGGGTGGGGTGTCCGCGAGGTTATTTTTCTCCGATCTTTCGTCCGAGCGTCGGTTGGAAGCGTCGGGTGGGAGCCTCGTTCGAACTTTTTTCGTCCGGTTTTTCCATCGAGGGAGGCCCTTTGGCCGATTTTCAGCTGGTAGCGCGATGGATAACGTGGTGGGATGGAAAAACCAGGTGGGAGGTGGGATGGAGGACGAAAAAAAACCAGGTGGGAGGTGGGAGGGATGACGAAAATAAACTGATAAAGGAGCTACCAACTCCCCCTTTAGGAGTAGAAGATTAATGACTTGATTCCCAAATTGATTTTGTTCTTCGTTTCCAAATTGTGTTTGCATTAATGACTGAGTACGGATGAAATCTGTTTGCATTAATGACTGAGTACCGACGAAATCTGTTTGCATTCATGACTGAGTACCGACGAAACAACGTACGGACTCCTCCTTTAGGAGTAGAGAGTACCTATCACGTTGCTGCCTCTACAACTAACACACCTAGTCTCAAACGTTCTGTGATTGCATGTACTTAATCAGTGTAGTTAGCTTCTGACATAGTTGGGGTAGTGGACGCACCTGCGTTTACATGTTCTCTGTGTGTGTGTATATATATAGACACACACACTCGATTGATAAATACACAACTTCAGTCCTCTCGTTTTCTTCTTATGTACAACTCCGTGGAGCGTGGCCATCATGGAATTGGACGATAACGCGTGCACCGCTGTGTGGTGACCCCCTCGACCTCCCCAAAGGTGCCGAAGGCCGCGGCTACATCGTTGTGGGTTAGGCGGTCAACCCCACCGCAGGCCGGCAATGGCCATGTACAAGACGGTGCAGGGTGCGAGCGCGCGGCTGTGTCCTCTATGATGGCGTGTGCCCAGATTTGGCCATCTATGGTGTCACGGCAGCTGGATATCGAGTTGGAGTTAGGGATGAAGGGAGCAAAACAAGCACGCAAGCAACAGCAGTGGTGCGGCGAGCGATCGTGCCACCACCTTTCCTTTTCCCGCGTGATGGCCCAAAGGCCACCGTGCTCGCCTTTTCTCTCCCACCTTCTCTCTTCCATGGCTTGTAGAAGGGACGGGAGAAACCCCTCATGCAGATCCAGATCGGATGGGCGTTGGCTTTGGAAAGAAAAACAGAATTGGGAATGGATCAACGAGTATATTTTTTTTTAGATGATGGATCGGGAAGGATTGATGGAAAGAAATCGGAACGGAGCGGAAACAATCTGAGAAGAGAAAAAACCCAGTCAAAGGTGGGGTTCACTCGAAAAAGATCGGTGGGGTTGTTCCTTTGTTGAAAAAAATCTGTGCGAGATGGAATAAAAATCGGTGGGAGGTGTGACGAATGAATGAACGACTAACCTATGTATTGCCTCTTTAGTAGTAGAGATACGATTGAAAAAAAATTCTACTATTAAGTATTTGAGCCCCTAATTAAGTGTGTGACTAATTAATGAATTGCATTAATGGCTCGATTTCATAATTGATTTGATGCGAAAAAATCCATACTTAGACAACTTAATGAATTGTATGAGTACTTAATTTTTGAGGTAATATCACTAGAAGTCACAGAACTTGCGCTCGATGTTCAGTCTGGTGCTAAAACTTTTAAAATACGGACTTATAGTCATCCAACTTGCGTTCTCGTGCAAATACAGTCACTTCGCTCGTATTCAGATGTATTCTGCGCCTATGTGGCATGCCAGCATGGCTATGGCCCATTGTCAGTTACTGGAACAGCTCGGTGCGACGCGTACTTTTTTTTTTTTTGCACAAGCACCACTCTGTATTTAATTAAGCAGAAGCCCCTCAATAACACGTGTGGACCCCACTTTTTCAGCACGAGTGATGGGAGAAATGAGAATAAAATGAGGGTGTGGAGATGTACAACGCACTAACTAGGCAACTGCTACACCAACTACATGTTCATGCCTATATAGAAATACACATGATTTTATATTGGACGTAGGTTTTTTTTCTCTAGATTCCTTTTTTCCCGGGTTTTCGAAAATCCTATCTTTTTTCGCCAAAAAATTTCAAATGAAAAAAATCGCGTCAAAATATATAATGTTTAACCCATAACGTACAAAACTTTTCCACGAGCGAGATTTTTTTCCGGAAGGGCCCGGAACATCCGGGTTTCAAAATATCTCGGAAATTCCAGTTTTTTGTGCCTAAAATTTTGAAATCAATTTTCAATTCAAATCTTTTTAATGTCTAAATATATTTATTTTAATATAAAAAAATAAGTTATCAGAAATTCGGTCCAGGAGAAAAACATGAATGTGAGTAGTTGTCGTGGCAAAAATATATAACTATGTGTTTCTCTTTGTAGGTACCAACATGTAGTGCTTAGCTCCTACGCTTCCACCCTTCAGGTCGAGAGATCGATTCCGACGGTCCCCTTTTTTCTGCAAAATTGTCCATGCGCCTGGGTTACCAACTTCTGGTTGACCCACTGACAGGTGGGCCCTGCGTAGATTAGCCTAATTACCTGGTTAACCTAACCAGCTGTTAGTATCCCACTGACTAGTGGCACCACCCCTAAATTACCCATTAGACATATGGCCCTATTTATCTGATTGACCGACACAAAGTTAACAGGCTTTTGTATAATTAAATAAAGTTTAATTGCGCATGTTCAACATCAACCGGCGCTGGTGGGATGGAAGTACGTTTGATTGATTTTTACATCTGCGTTTGAGTGTTTTGTTAACAGGTCGTTGGTTCGAACCTCACCTGCCCCATCTTTTTTCATTATATTAAGGCCTTTTGTGCGTAATTAAATAAACTGCAAGGGGGTTTTCTAAAAAAAGTCCAGCCTGCTAGGGTCACCCAACGCCTTGTGCACTCCTAACCATTGACAGGTGGGCCTCCGCTAGGTTGGTGCGCCATGTGAGCAGGTCATACGGCTGCATACGAGAGGAAGCACCGTATTTGCACGAGAACGCAAGTTGAATGACCACAAATCCGTATTTTCAAAGTTTTAGCACCAAACTGAACGTCGAGTGCAAGTTCTATGACTATCGGTGATATTACCTCTTAATTTTTTGGTTAATTAATTGAATTAATGGCTTGATTTCCAAATTGATTTTGTGCTTCGTTTCCAAATTATGTTTGCATTAATGACCGAGTACGGATGAAATCTGTTTGCATTAATGACTAAGTACCGACGAAATCTGTTTGCATTCATGACTAAGTACCGACGAAACAACGTACGGACTCCTCCTTTAGGAGTATAGATATCTGAGTCAATTTTCTAATTAACAACATGCTCAAACACAATTACATATCAGTAGGGTAAACGGATCATTTTCTCAATTTGCATGAAACGGTCCGCCAAACAAGTTAAATAATTTTCATCTGCATTTCCCGCACTTTGGTTATTCGCAAATATTCCAGTAACTGCTCATTGAACGAGGTACAAAAACAATGCACTTGTCAGACGTGTTAGAACAGTCGATTGCACAGCACGACAAACAACACGAAAACAATTATATATACCAATACCGCTGTTACCAGAAGATTTTCAAACAGCACCAGGTCGCACCGACCTGCTCTTTAAGGTAAAGTATGGTATACATATTACTCCCTCTGTAAAAAAAATATAGAACCGTTTAGATCACTACAAGTAAATGCACACAAAAGTAATAGGGTCTGTCTAAATCACATCTAGATGTGACTTAAGTATTGCACATCTAAATGACTCAATCAACATAAAAAGAGAAAAGAAAAAAGAAAAAAGAAAAATGCCCGCACAAATCTTCACGTAAAATCAATGGTATATGACTTAGATGTGCAATACTTAAGTCACATCTAGATGTGACTTAGCAAACCCGAAGGAGAAAAGGTCTAGGCTAGCCCCATAATTTTTGCACCCAAAGTGAGAGAGCTGCTTTATCTTCTGTGCGCCTAGCCCTGTGACACCAAAGCTTTAGGAGGTCAGCTGCATACAGCCCAGCGTAAGATGGCGTCCAGTGCTTACTGTTGAACACCCTGTCATTCCTGACGTGCCAAAGAGTACCAGCCGACGCAGCAAACAGAATATGCCATTTACTTGACGCAGGCCAACTTGATTGAGCCCGATGCATAAAATCCAACAGATCCGTGGACCTTGAAGCAGAAAGTGCCATGTTTAGCCTGTCCCAAAAAGCAGAAGCTAGGTAGCACCGCAGAATCAAGTGACTGATGGACTCAAGTGCCGGGCAAACATCACAGTCCGCATGAGAAGCCACAGCGGACCACTGCTTCTTAACCATGTTATCCCGGGTATTCAGACATCCCCAGTAGGCCAACCATAGGAAGATGCGATATTTGAGAGGAATAATGGGGTCCGAAATCTAGTGTGCGAACGCACAGGACACACCTCTGAACGTGAGCAGATGATATAAATAGGCAGTACTCACCTCTTTGCTGAGAAGCGACGACAACCGACGATCCTGGCCCATAGGTGCAGGCCGCACTCCCAACAGGAAAGAGTGCAGACGAAGCAGCTCCTGGGCTGCCGAACGGGACAGATTAGGGTGCAGCTGAGCTGGATGTCCCAAGCACCATCCGAGTATTGGGAAGCCACAGTACATAGACTGTCCTTATCATAAGTAAAAAGAGTTGGTAACTCATGACGCAATCGTCCAACATCCAGCCATTTGTCGTGCCAAAAGGAAAGAAAGTTCCCACAACCAAGAGAGAAGCGAGAAGCAGCCAGGACCATAGGAATAAAACGCTTGATTCCCTTCCAAATAGGTGAATCCCTGCTATTAGCCCCTTGTGGCAAACGACTATGGCAGTACTGTGAGGCGAACCATTGGAAGCAGGGTATATCAGAGTGCTGCAGGACTATGGCTGTGAACTTGCATAACAGAGCTTGATTGTGCGCGGCAAGATCTCTTACGCCCAAACCACCTGAGCACCTTGGCATAGAAACATACTCCCAAGCCACCAGACAGTGACCACCTTTAACCACTGGAAAGGAAATCATGTCACATACTACTCCTGCAAAGTGTTCATGAGTCTTCCTACCACTACTGCAGTTATTCCGTATCGATTATGCACACACTGCGACCGACACACAGTGTATCCCATTGTCTCGTCATAAGGGCATTTACAATGGTTGATAAGTTTGTCTTATCTTATGTCTGCCACGTAATGTAGAGAAGACAATAAAAAAATAACGTACAGTGAATTATTACTAGTCTTATATTCAATAACTAGATATCCCTAAATATTTGGTGAGACTATTGTTGCTAAGAGATCATCTCTTAAATAAAAGAGGGCAAGTCTTTTCTTATGGTTTATTTCTACTCCACTTCAACATTTATCCTACGTAGCACTCCAAAGATAGCATAATTGTGCATGCCCTAACTGCCCTGATCAAGGACGAGGCATGTTCATCAATTAAACAAAAATCCTAGATGTACGGATGGGAAGTTTGACAGAACGGACTTACGCCTCCTACCCTCTATTTTAGAATCTTCAAGTAAATAAACTTTAGTGTCATCATTTTAGAATTTCTAGTACAATAGCTCTACTTTTATATCTATACCAATATAAAAAGATCCAAAGGGGCAGATCCAACAAATCCCAGCCGTCAAATCAGGTCAATCCAACGACTCAGGCTGCTCCAATGGTGAGCGCTCAACACGTTTAGTGTGCAGTTAAAATCATACCAAATATTAATGCCAATGATAATCACGTAATTAATACGCAAATAATATCCTACCTAACATTTACGTGTAATTAATATATTACCTAATATCAACGTGCATTGCACGTACACATTTACTAGTTTACAACTGTTACAGTGATTAGCGATTTTAGGGGCCGTCCATTCACTGCGATCAAACGGTGGAGAATCGGAGTTACGAGACTAAAATTACATGAAATTACAAATAATTGTGGGACCATTACAAGATTATGATGGGGCTAATCATTTTTTAAAAGGGTAGATCCGTCCAATTTATTGTGCAGCGCTGGGAGAAAAGGAAAAGGAAACCTAGCCCCGCACGCTTCTTCTTCCCCACTATGTCGATCCCCTCTCCGCTCACCTCCTCCTCTCCCGGGTCGCTGCGCCGCCGGCTCAGCCGCTTCTCCTGCGCCTTCTCCTCCCCGCTCCTCTCCTCATAGCTGAGTCCTCGACCAGATCGGCGTCCAGCGCAGGAGGATCCGGGTGGTCATGGCGGCGGCATCTTCAGCGGCGTCGCCGGACGAGCTCCACGCGCGGGGGAGATATCTCCACGGGCCCGCGCAACCACGTCCCCTCGCTGACGTCGGCCTCACACAGAAGAGGTCTAGTCCGCCCGTGCCGCCGAGGATGGGGAGCAGCCGCGCCCGGAGGAGGTCGTCCCCAATGCCTGCATCCTATTCGTCGACCTTAACAACACTGCAGTCGCCGCTGCTGGTCGAGGTCGCCCAGGTTGACACCGGCCCCGCCGGACTGCAGCTCATCCTGCCCGAGGACATGGTACGTACGGTCTCTTGCTCCCCCCTTCATCCCCCTCTGTTGATCTCGACATGTATTGATTTGATTGGGCAGTTCGATTCGGTGCTTCCAAGCGAGGAAGTGGTTGGATGTGCGATGGCCTAGCGGCGTAGATACGTGATAGATTTGCGCTTTGCTGATTGATGCACATGGGGAGCTATGCAGTTACCCCGGAGAGGAATCAAATTACTTGTAGAATGATATTTGCAGTGTTATTGTTCGTCACGTACAAAGCGCAGGAATCATATTAATAAGTTATACATCGTTTGTGCCATAATTTGCCATCTTGGATAAGGATTGATACCAGACAGAAGGACCAAAATCATGTACACTTGCTCACTAAGTAGAAATTTGCTACTGCAACCCTTCTGGTTTAGGAAGGTGATAGTTTTCAGAAATTGTTTAGACGGAGGGAAGAACATACAACATATCCCTTTATTCTGCACATTCGTGTCTGATGGAGCAGTTGTAGGACGTTGTTTTTTCTCTTCGATGTTCTTTTCCAGGTGAAATCCATGGCTGCTTCCTAAAACTTATAATTTGTAAGCAGATGTTTCAATTGCCAAAAGATGGTTGTTGTTCTGCCACTAGACTGACCATCCAGCTTTTAATTTTAGTGTAATATCAAGATATTGCAATTGAACTCTTCTTAAGGTAATTCTCTGTTTTATCTGAACTCACTAAGATTATTTGCTTTTTCTTTGGTCTTTTGTGCATTTAAAATGCCAGAGAAAATTTTGCCAATCTCTTTAATTTTCACACAAAGCTAAGGTGTTCCCCATTTATAATTTAGAGACAAGCATCTTCTCAAAGCTTAGGCTTACAATGGAGACACCATCAATGGCAATTCCAAATTTCTGTGCCTGATCTGTCAGTATCTTTCTAATCTCCCACCTCACGCGCTGAAATTAAAGGGGAAAGGAGCAAACAATGAGCACCCACAAGTAATATATTCTGCCAAATATATACAAGCATGCCTACACAATGCTAGTAATCATCGTTGTGTAGAATGGCGCCATACATTGTGGAGCAAGGCCAGAACTATGTTTCTTCACCTACATTTGCACAGATGAGCAATTATTGTCTTCTTGCCTTTTTCAGGTATTTGGCAATGTTGGCTCTTGGGCTGCCCAATTGATCACTGAAGCAGGTGGCAAGGTGGTCGCCATCAGAGATGTCACAGGGGCTGTCAAGAACTCCAATGGCATTGACATAGCCAAGCTGATGAAGCACTCGGCAGAGAATCGCGGGATCAAGGGCTTCGACGGAGGCGACGCCGTCGACCCGACCTCGCTGCTCACGGAAGAGTGCGATGTGCTCATCGCGGCAGCTCTGGGAGGAGTCATAAACAAGTAATCTTCTTCTTCCTCGTCCCAGCTCACTTCATCCTATCTTCTATCAGATTACTGCTCTGAAGCTCAGTTAAAGTATCCTCCTGGCTGTTATTTTTTTTTGTATCTGAAAACATTTTTGTTAATAAAAAGTCCGTTCGATTTTCTTCTTCTCCTAGGGACAATGCTGATGCCATCAAAGCAAAGTACATCATCGAGGCTGCTAACCACCCAACAGACCCCGAGGCCGACGAGGCAAGAACACCAACATTTTGCCACAAAACTAAGCTGCATTTGTTGACACATTTCACACATTGACTGACAGTAGAGAAATGTACATGTTCGTGGTGCAGATTCTGGCAAAGAAGGGCGTGCTGATCCTACCGGACATCCTGGCCAACTCCGGCGGAGTGATGGTGAGCTACTTCGAGTGGGTGCAGAGCATCCAGGGGTTCATGTGGGACGAGGAGAAGGTGAATCGGGAGCTCAAGACGTACATGACCCGCGCCTCAAACATAGTTCTGATTATTTAGGCAGTGTATGGCGCCGTATAGAATGGACAGTAATTATGTATAGTATATCTTCGAAAACCAGAATTGGCTCAATTTGGAAGAATGCCTGCTTTATATGAATTTCTTGCCCGCTTTGCACGCGTTGCTACAAGTGAATTACCATGCCTCAGCCATAATCATCCTTGACAAATATGGAAGTCACCTTTAGTATGGAACAGAAGAAGCATGCACAACCTATTTTGCCAGATATGTACGAAGAAGACATAGATTCATGTGGTTACATGGATATCGGCGAGAGGGACTTGGGCGAATATGAGTCATCGCCCAAAAGGAAGAAACTTGCAGATAACAATCCGAAGAAGGCATTGGATTTCGGCAGCAGCGACGAGCCTCTTCATTAGGCTTTTGGTTTTTCTACAATTTCAAGCTTTAGAGCTGAATTATTGTCCCAAGTAGTGTTTACCATTATTTTCGAACCAACAATCACTTCATTCAAGTGACAATTGTGAGACTATGTTTACAAGAATAGGCTTTTAACTTTGAGGTGTTGCTAAATTTTTAGATGAAAGGTTCCTTTGATGCCCGCACACTAAATTGTGGCTTTTACTATTTTTGTATTGCATATGCTGCACTAGTCCAAACCAGTGTTATCTCACGCAACAGTCCATGCCAGAGCATTAAATTTGCACTGGTTGGTGATTTCTGATGCATGTTACAATGATTTGCATCATTCAGAAACAGTAAGAATGATTAGCAAGATGAGCTGAGCATCAGTCAAAAACAGTAAGAATGATTAATTAACCGACCAGTTTTACTAAATTCTCATACTTTTTTAACTCTTCAGCATCTTCGTAATGTCAATTAATCGACCAGTTTTACTAAGAATCTCACTACATTTTGGATTGATGCAAATTTGAACATGCACATTTCATGAAACAAGCAAAGAATATTAGCTAACCTTCTCTGATTTGTTGTAAAAGAACTCTGAATCTATAGGAGGGGGCTAATAGCTGGGCACAACAGACTAAAACAGAGAACCTAAAGGAGGGGGCTAATAGCGGCACACAAGCAGACACACACATGCATGTGTTCAGTTACAACAACCCGAGAAATGACTACATACTCATGAAAGCCAAGAACTCATCGAACATCATCTTCAACCTCCCACAGGTCTTCAACGTATGATGTTTTTAGTACATGATCAGCAGCCATTAAATCTACGATGTTTTTAGTACTGACAAGCACACCCTGCCTACCATGAGTCTTCTCTGCCTTGCCTGAGAATCTAGAACCACGGACTTTTTTCTCTGCCTGCTTGATCTTCTTAGCACGCTTGATCTTCTCAGCACACCAGCAGGTAGCTGCCTGCCGCTTCGGGTCACCTGAAGAATATGGAGAAATAGTTACAAAAGTTTAAGAAATTGTACAACGTCGGCAGAAAGTGTGATGTCACAGTTACAACCCCGGATCCAAACAAGTACTAGAAAGAAAAAAGATGGTCGGCCCATTTCATCAGAAATTTGTGGCCTCATTGACCCATTGGTACATGAGGCCGACCCAATAATCCAGATTACAGGTTCATAGACAATATCAAAAGATTATAGATTCATATTGGGTACTACTTGTTCATGTACTTGTACAAGTGCAGGACAACGGAAATGTTTCTACTCTAGTTGTTCCTTATCACAGACTCGTGTCGTAACCTCACTTCTCAACTACATATGGCAATCTCATTTTCAGAAAGAAGTATCATCATAGACATATATGCAATGCAACCTCAAAGTATGTGCAACTTTGGACACAAGTTCAAATTTCAGAATCTGCTATGCACTAAGGATTCCCAGCTGCACTACGTAAGGTGGCCGGCTGCTCGCCGGCTGCTTGACGGAAGGGAGGCGCTGCAGTGGGCGGTGGGGCAGGGGAGACTTCGGTGGGCTCGGCGCGCCGCAGCGGACGGAGTTCCTGGCGTTGGGCCGGAACCTTGGTGGCAGGAGCGAAACCAGGGAGGCGGACCGCTGGTGCTTGCCTGGATCGGGGCCGCCGCGGGATCTCTCGATCGGAACGGCGGAAAGCACGGCAGCGGCGGCTATGCGACCAGAAACAGAATGATCTGCGTGGGGGACGGGCGAGCTAATTCTTCTACGGAACGGATCGGAGGAGCTTTACCATTCTACCCTTTTGACCAAAAAATAATTCTTTAACTGATTTCCCAGATCTTACGGTCAGAAAAAATTAGAGGTGGAGTTACACGAAATCAAACGGTGGAGAAATAGGAGTTACGAGACTAAAATTACATGAAATTACAAATAATTGTGGGACCATTACAAGATTATGATGGGGCTAATCATTTTTTAAAAGGGTAGATCCGTCCAATTTATTGTGCAGCGCTGGGAGAAAAGGAAAAGGAAACCTAGCCCCGCACGCTTCTTCTTCCCCACTATGTCGATCCCCTCTCCGCTCGCCTCCTCCTCTCCCGGGTCGCTGCGCCGCCGGCTCAGCCGCTTCTCCTGCGCCTTCTCCTCCCCGCTCCTCTCCTCATAGCTGAGTCCTCGACCAGATCGGCGTCCAGCGCAGGAGGATCCGGGTGGTCGTGGCGGCGGCATCTTCAGCGGCGTCGCCGGACGAGCTCCATGCGCGGGGGAGATATCTCCACGGGCCCGCGCAACCACGTCCCCTCGCTGACGTCGGCCTCACACAGAAGAGGTCTAGTCCGCCCGTGCCGCCGAGGAGGGGGAGCAGCCGCGCCCGGAGGAGGTCGTCCCCAATGCCTGCATCCTAGTCGTCGACCTTAACAACACTGCAGTCGCCGCTGCTGGTCGAGGTCGCCCAGGTTGACACCGGCCACGCCGGACTGCAGCTCATCCTGCCCGAGGACATGGTACGTACGGTCTCTTGCTCCCCCCTTCATCCCCCTCTGTTGATCTCGACATGTATTGATTTGATTGGGCAGTTCGATTCGGTGCTTCCAAGCGAGGAAGTGGTTGGATGTGCGATGGCCTAGCGGCGTAGATACGTGATAGATTTGCGCTTTGCTGATTGATGCACATGGGGAGCTATGCAGTTACCCCGGAGAGGAATCAAATTACTTGTAGAATGATATTTGCAGTGTTATTGTTCGTCACGTACAAAGCGCAGGAATCATATTAATAAGTTATACATCGTTTGTGCCATAATTTGCCATCTTGGATAAGGATTGATACAAGACAGAAGGACCAAAATCATGTACACTTGCTCACTAAGTAGAAATTTGCTACTGCAACCCTTCTGGTTTAGGAAGGTGATAGTTTTCAGAAATTGTTTAGACGGAGGGAAGAACATACAACATATCCCTTTATTCTGCACATTCGTGTCTGATGGAGCAGTTGTAGGACGTTGTTTTTTCTCTTCGATGTTCTTTTCCAGGTGAAATCCATGGCTGCTTCCTAAAACTTATAATTTGTAAGCAGATGTTTCAATTGCCAAAAGATGGTTGTTGTTCTGCCACTAGACTGACCATCCAGCTTTTAATTTTAGTGTAATATCAAGATATTGCAATTGAACTCTTCTTAAGGTAATTCTCTGTTTTATCTGAACTCACTAAGATTATTTGCTTTTTCTTTGGTCTTTTGTGCATTTAAAATGCCAGAGAAAATTTTGCCAATCTCTTTAATTTTCACACAAAGCTAAGGTGTTCCCCATTTATAATTTAGAGACAAGCATCTTCTCAAAGCTTAGGCTTACAATGGAGACACCATCAATGGCAATTCCAAATTTCTGTGCCTGATCTGTCAGTATCTTTCTAATCTCCCACCTCACGCGCTGAAATTAAAGGGGAAAGGAGCAAACAATGAGCACCCACAAGTAATATATTCTGCCAAATATATACAAGCATGCCTACACAATGCTAGTAATCATCGTTGTGTAGAATGGCGCCATACATTGTGGAGCAAGGCCAGAACTATGTTTCTTCACCTAAATTTGCACAGATGAGCAATTATTGTCTTCTTGCCTTTTTCAGGTATTTGGCAATGTTGGCTCTTGGGCTGCCCAATTGATCACTGAAGCTGGTGGCAAGGTGGTCGCCATCAGAGATGTCACAGGGGCTGTCAAGAACTCCAATGGCATTGACATAGCCAAGCTGATGAAGCACTCGGCAGAGAACCGCGGGATCAAGGGCTTCGACGGAGGCGACGCCGTCGACCCGACCTCGCTGCTCACGGAAGAGTGCGATGTGCTCATCGCGGCAGCTCTGGGAGGAGTCATAAACAAGTAATCTTCTTCTTCCTCGTCCCAGCTCACTTCATCCTATCTTCTATCAGATTACTGCTCTGAAGCTCAGTTAAAGTATCCTCCTGGCTGTTATTTTTTTCTGTATCTGAAAACATTTTTGTTAATAAAAAGTCCGTTCGATTTTCTTATTCTCCTAGGGACAATGCTGATGCCATCAAAGCAAAGTACATCATCGAGGCTGCTAACCACCCAACAGACCCCGAGGCCGACGAGGCAAGAACACCAACATTTTGCCACAAAACTAAGCTGCATTTGTTGACACATTTCACACATTGACTGACAGTAGAGAAATGTACATGTTCGTGGTGCAGATTCTGGCAAAGAAGGGCGTGCTGATCCTACCGGACATCCTGGCCAACTCCGGCGGAGTGATGGTGAGCTACTTCGAGTGGGTGCAGAGCATCCAGGGGTTCATGTGGGACGAGGAGAAGGTGAATCGGGAGCTCAAGACGTACATGACCCGCGCCTCAAACATAGTTCTGATTATTTAGGCAGTGTATGGCGCCGTATAGAATGGACAGTAATTATGTATAGTATATCTTCGAAAACCAGAATTGGCTCAATTTGGAAGAATGCCTGCTTTATATGAATTTCTTGCCCGCTTTGCACGCGTTGCTACAAGTGAATTACCATGCCTCAGCCATAATCATCCTTGACAAATATGGAAGTCACCTTTAGTATGGAACAGAAGAAGCATGCACAACCTATTTTGCCAGATATGTACGAAGAAGACATAGATTCATGTGGTTACATGGATATCGGCGAGAGGGACTTGGGCGAATATGAGTCATCGCCCAAAAGGAAGAAACTTGCAGATAACAATCCGAAGAAGGCATTGGATTTCGGCAGCAGCGACGAGCCTCTTCATTAGGCTTTTGGTTTTTCTACAATTTCAAGCTTTAGAGCTGAATTATTGACCCAAGTAGTGTTTACCATTATTTTCGAACCAACAATCACTTCATTCAAGTGACAATTGTGAGACTATGTTTACAAGAATAGGCTTTTAACTTTGAGGTGTTGCTAAATTTTTAGATGAAAGGTTCCTTTGATGCCCGCACACTAAATTGTGGCTTTTACTATTTTTGTATTGCATATGCTGCACTAGTCCAAACCAGTGTTATCTCACGCAACAGTCCATGCCAGAGCATTAAATTTGCACTGGTTGGTGATTTCTGATGCATGTTACAATGATTTGCATCATTCAGAAATAGTAAGAATGATTAGCAAGATGAGCTGAGCATCAGTCAAAAACAGTAAGAATGATTAATTAACCGACCAGTTTTACTAAATTCTCATACTTTTTTAACTCTTCAGCATCTTCGTAATGTCAATTAATCGACCAGTTTTACTAAGAATCTCACTACATTTTGGATTGATGCAAATTTGCACATGCACATTTCATGAAACAAGCAAAGAATATTAGCTAACCTTCTCTGATTTGTTGTAAAAGAACTCTGAATCTATAGGAGGGGGCTAATAGCTGGGCACAACAGACTAAAACAGAGAACCTAAAGGAGGGGGAACTTTCTAAACACGCATAAAATAACAACGCCTAAAATATGATATTACTGAACTAAATGATAAATGTTCTCTTCTGTTTACCCATTGTGTTGACCACATGATGAAAGAAAAAAGATATTTTTTTGAACTACAAAACTTACACGACAATTCGTCAAATACAGTACATAGTTAACTCACATAGCGTGTCTCTTTAGAAGTTTAGATACAGGCCTTCCATTATCTAAAAAAAGATACATACCTCAATCGAACCAATAACTTGATGATGTGAAGCAATGAATGAAATGAGCATGATTTTAGAGAAGGTAAGCACAATTTTATGGCATGCTAGCAACTCCCCCGATCCCCTCAACACAACATGTGCATACTGCAGTAATGTAGTAGTGCAGACTGCGTTTGCTCCTAGAAGGCAAATCAATCCAATTTGAGGAAGCATACATGCGTTCAAGATCAACACAGTTTGTGCCACTAATTGACCCTAGAATCCTCATTAGTCCAAAATAGCTCACCAAAATTTACGACAAGAGAACAAAGATCCAATCTAATGGTAGGTAACAGCCAAGAAAACGTGAGGAGAATTAGAAAGGAAGTCAAGCACAGGTTTACCTTGGGTGATGAAGGATTCCAGGCGTGCCATTGGCACCGCGCTATGCAGGGGCATCTGCATCTCCAGACCCACCGCCGCCGACCTGCAAGCAATCTCAAGACAATTAACATCTGTATTAACAAGCTTAGCTTAATTAAAAGAATATTCCAAAGTGATTTTTGGGATCAACTTTCAGAGTGTTTTTTATCAACTTTCAGGGTGCTTTTCCTGAAGGAATAAGTGGAAGTTTTGGACAGTATATTAGAACAATCAAGTGATAACGATCTGATGGTCAAAGAAATATATAACAACAACCCATCCATTTGGAAAAGACCAGAGCAGCCCACCTACATCAGATTTGCACAATACAGTAGTACACGTAAGCTTTTTGCGGGTAAACTAACAGGCAAGCGAATGAGAAGGTGAATGAAGGGAAGAATTATACCTAGACAAGGACCTCCCATGAATACTCGACGCATCCGTCTCTAAAGCTCCCATAAAACCTGAAGGGCCAGTTCCCATTGAGAAGGGGCATTTCCCATGGCATTGAAGTCGTTGGGCTTGCCGCCGGCGCGGATGCACTTCTGGGTATTACATCATAGTGCAGGCGACAAGT
This sequence comes from Elymus sibiricus, assembly GCA_039707655.1. Taxonomy (NCBI): domain Eukaryota; kingdom Viridiplantae; phylum Streptophyta; class Magnoliopsida; order Poales; family Poaceae; genus Elymus; species Elymus sibiricus. The sequence continues at coordinate 37,449,820 of CM077665.1, read as the reverse complement.
GGGGTCCAGGGCGGCACCGCATCATGGCCAAGGAATACTGGCTTTGAACTGATTCATCCAGTCGTTGGTGAACTGCCGTCTGAGGTCGATGATGGGGACCACAGATCTTGATGGCCAGGACGTGTGTGACTTGTAACTGAAGAAGGACCCGCATCTGTCGCCTCATCAGTCACCGCCACCCACTCCGGCACTACTGCCGACGGCGAAACCCACCACCACGGTCTCCGTTCACCAGGATAGAATGCCATCAGCTAAACAACCACAGTACAGAAAATATCAAATGAGCTGCATATTTGTAAGGTGACTCAAAACTTCTTAAGTACAGGTCAGATTCTTAATCCATTTAATCAATATTCCAACCATATGGCATGTAATTGTCTCCACATATTCAGTGATCACAACAACTGATTATAACTAAGAAAAAGCCAACAAACTTTGAAGGAGCACTAATTTGGATTGGTTATGAATCTCCCCTTTAAATTTGATAATGGGTACTAATTTTCTGAAAGTGTACTGGAATAAGAAAGCAGTATAAAACATTCAAGAAATTGCACTAATTTTTTTTAACTTTTGCTTTGCCTAAAGGCTTAACTTATCTTCATAAAGAAGGGTAAATTTTATTAGCTAGGCATTGCTCCCTACTTCAACACTTCTGGCCTTTTTTCTGTTTTTATTTCTTGGTGAAATCCACCTTAAGCCTCTCGATGAAGCCAACTGGGGAAGTTGTTGTCCAACAGACTCATAGCAACAACACCATATGCACTATCACATAAAAACTAATTGAATCTGTGTGACTCGTAAATAAGTTTCCTACACTAACTATTCTATCTCTCATACTAAACCACAGAGCAAAATACACAAAATGCAATGACTTATCAAGATAAAGATAAAAAGGTGTTCTTGACCAAAAACAAAACATGGCATTCCCATACCTGCGCAGCTTGGCAGTGCGCTAGCAAGATGGACGATGCTACCGTCGTTTTGATAGTCATCTGCCCAATCACCATGAAGCAAAATATTCATTGCATCTTATTCTGGTGTCTCCTCTTAGTTCACATTTCACCTATCAAATTCAGCAAGCATGAGTTTTATGTTATGAACATTATATATTGGAAAAAAAGAGTGGTCACACATACGAAGGAGTTCTTTGTAGAACCAGGACCTGTTATCTGGTACTCCTAGTAACTTCAAGATTCATGCAAACATTTAGGGGGGTGTACAGAAGCAAAACTCTTTACCCCAAATTATCCATAGGGTCAATGTTCTGACCATGATATAGTTATGATGCCCTTCCTAGGGAAAACATAACAGCCCTATGATTGCACATGCCTTATTTTATAAAATATGTAAGATGCTCCCAGAATTAATAAACAGGGTGGAGAAAATAATCCTGGACTTTACGCATAAAAGCAGATTCCGGAACCAACATGATAAATATCACTGGATGGAGAAATGAATCCTGAAAACTATGATTGCACATGCCTTATTTTATAAAATATGTAAGATGCTCCCAGAATTAATAAACAGGGTGGAGAAAATAATCCTGGACTTTACGCATAAAAGCAGATTCCGGAACCAACATGATAAATATCACTGGATGGAGAAATGAATCCTGAAAACTAAGCCACACTCAAACTCAACTATAAATATCACCGGCTTAAAATTGCCTATGGATTCCTGAACCAACATGCTACTCTTTCCTTATATCCTATTCCTACCCATGTGAGCCTAAGGTGCCAAGAAAAAAGAGAAACCCAAAAACTGCAGAGATGAATACTTCGATGCATATATTTTGTAGGCTGCATATACATGGAATGTATGTATGCTTATTAAATTATATGTGCATTTGGAACATATATCAGCCATCCCCACTAAAATAGTTGGCTAGGCTATTCTATGGTCCTGAAACAAACAAACCTTCCCAATTCTCCACTGACCGCAACACCTTCCTGAGGGACCTGATGCACTAATTCACCACTCTGCACCTCCCAAGCGACTCTCGGGCATGCTCTGAAAGTAGAAGAATGATACAAGAACACATCAGTCAAATGATATAAGAATACTATACCGAAGACTGGATGCCTTTGAAAAAATCACAGCAAAATTATCCTAGCTTCCATACGACCATGAAGAATCAAATTATTTATTGCGTTAAATAGCATGGTCCTACATACGACCATGAAGAATCCAGAACACTTCCATTGCTAGCATTCACATAAAAATATTTGGAGTTCCCTGTGATGCAGTATTTGCTTCCTTCTAATGTCACAACATCAATATAGATGAGATCACCATGTAACCTATAGAAACCATGAGTGCTTGTTAGTTCCTCGACAACCAAATAGAAGGGGACCCATATAAATTAAGCAGTTATATTAACAGACAGAGGAGCAGTTAAATTAAGAGTTAGATGTAGGGAAAAGAGGGAGCGACAATACCTCAACATCAAGGAGAAGTCCGTACCACGTGGACAGTGGAGAGCGCATATGCAAGGCAACAAGCAATTTATAATTCCCATGTTCGTGGCTGCGAGCAGGGGCGAGAGACCTCGGATATCCTCGCTCGCACCATGTCCGAAAAGGCGAGCACGACCCCGTTGGCTGGGACACACCGGCCCCAGCTGCATCTGGCTGCCCTCCACTCCACATGAGCGCACGGATGGATACGATCTTGACGACCAGATCTGGAGCGGATGTGGCCGCGCGTGGGGAGGCCAGGCCCGTCGCGGTGCTGGTGAAGACTGTGGGGGAGGCGGATCGGGGAGGGAGAAGAGGGGCTCCAGGAACGTGAATCTATCTATATATACTCATCAAAACCTCTAAAGAATTAGCTCATAGAAGCAAAAAATGTAATCCCTCATAGCAAGAAAAGGATGGTTGAGATCCAAAACCTCTAAAATTATGATCAGTGGTCGTTCTTGCCGCCCACATAACCAAACAAACAGAAGCATTCGAGGTCACATCTCAACATCTACAAAGCAGTAAAGAGAACAGGATTAACCGCCCATGTTGATGACAACATTTGATGCCAGGTATGTGCAGTTTTGATTCTTAAATTGATTAGTACACCACAACACACTAATAACTTTCATTTTCCACAACAAAGTGACATTACCTGAAAAGCTAAGTCTGTCTTCAGTATACGATGACTAACACACAATAAACACCTACAAAAAAACAATCAAAAAAACATGGTTAAACTAACAAAATTGGGAAAACACACAACGTGTTAGTGTTAGAAGGGGTTGTAGGTTCAGACCATGTTTCAACAGGATGTACAAATTCGGGTCATAGGATAAACACCTCCTGAACCTATTTTTCTCAGTAGGTACCTCACCTTACTGTTGTAGCCAGGGATGTGGTTGCAGCTAACCAAATAATCAAAAGCATATGCAGCTGTGCTCCAAATCGGAACATCTATGCAGTTTCTCTATTAGTATGCTCATATTCAAGGGACACGTGCAAAATACATTAGATCTGACACTGCATAGCCTTGTCTTCAGTATCACAATCGGTGGCACAAGGTAGATTAAATCTAGGTTATCTTCAATAAATCGATATCATTACAAAGAAAAGATTCAGTCAATTATATTCTAGTGCATACATAGATAAATGCAACTAACGGCATATGTAATTCAGATAAATATGGAACAAAAACCTGATATTAGTGTGGCATGGAATCCACATCCGAGGTGAGCAGCCTCCGATCCGCCCTGCGAAGTTCCTGTACAATAACCCACATGGACCCAGAACATCCAAAACAAAGGCGCCATCCACCAAAAACAGCATTGAGACAAGTAGTCCCTGTACAAGAACCCACATAGAGTCCGAGCAGGATTCTTTCAAGCTCAGTCACCTCACCTGACGATCTCGGATGAGGTTGGAGTCTTTGGACGGCCCGACGCGGGAGAAGATGGAGGGGCCGAGGTGGCCCTTGTGGAGGAGGAGCTCCATCAGCACCACCCACTCCGGCCACGGGTGGGCAAGGTCCACGGCCACTGGCTTGTCCGCCGCGCGAGCGCCACCGCCTTGTTCCGCTCGTGCGTGGGAGAGGTCCAGGTCGTCGAGCTCGGAGTGGAGGAAGGCCACCGGCTTGTCCGCCGCGCGGATCCTGGGCGGCGGATCCTGGACGGCGGGATCCTGGACGGCGGGATCCTGGGTGGCGGCGATGGCGGGGAAGGACTCCCACGTAGGCGATCTGGAGTTCGTGGCGGCGCCTGGCGATGGAGGCGATGGCGGCGACTGGCGACAGATGCGATGGCGGCGACTGACGACAGAGGCGATGGCGGCGATGGAGGCAGGAGTGTCGGGTGGGGTGTCCGCGAGGTTTTTTTTCTCCGATCTTTCGTCCGAGCGTCGGTTGGAAGCGTCGGGTGGGAGCCTCGTTCGAACTTTTTTCGTCCGGTTTTTCCATCGAGGGAGGCCCTTTGGCCGATTTTCAGCTGGTAGCGCGATGGATAACGTGGTGGGATGGAAAAACCAGGTGGGAGGTGGGATGGAGGACGAAAAAAAACCAGGTGGGAGGTGGGAGGGATGACGAAAATAAACTGAGAAAGGAGCTACCAACTCCCCCTTTAGGAGTAGAAGATTAATGACTTGATTCCCAAATTGATTTTGTTCTTCGTTTCCAAATTGTGTTTGCATTAATGACTGAGTACGGATGAAATCTGTTTGCATTAATGACTGAGTACCGACGAAATATGTTTGCATTCATGACTGAGTACCGACGAAACAACGTACGGACTCCTCCTTTAGGAGTAGAGAGTACCTATCACGTTGCTGCCTCTACAACTAACACACCTAGTCTCAAACGTTCTGTGATTGCATGTACTTAATCAGTGTAGTTAGCTTCTGACATAGTTGGGGTAGTGGACGCACCTGCGTTTACATGTTCTCTGTGTGTGTGTATATATATAGACACACACACACTCGATTGATAAATACACAACTTCAGTCCTCTCGTTTTCTTCTTATGTACAACTCCGTGGAGCGTGGCCATCATGGAATTGGACGATAACGCGTGCACCGCTGTGTGGTGACCCCCTCGACCTCCCCAAAGGTGCCGAAGGCCGCGGCTACATCGTTGTGGGTTAGGCGGTCAACCCCACCGCAGGCCGGCAATGGCCATGTACAAGACGGTGCAGGGTGCGAGCGCGCGGCTGTGTCCTCTATGATGGCGTGTGCCCAGATTTGGCCATCTATGGTGTCACGGCAGCTGGATATCGAGTTGGAGTTAGGGATGAAGGGAGCAAAACAAGCACGCAAGCAACAGCAGTGGTGCGGCGAGCGATCGTGCCACCACCTTTCCTTTTCCCGCGTGATGGCCCAAAGGCCACCGTGCTCGCCTTTTCTCTCCCACCTTCTCTCTTCCATGGCTTGTAGAAGGGACGGGAGAAACCCCTCATGCAGATCCAGATCGGATGGGCGTTGGCTTTGGAAAGAAAAACAGAATTGGGAATGGATCAACGAGTATATTTTTTTTTAGATGATGGATCGGGAAGGATTGATGGAAAGAAATCGGAACGGAGCGGAAACAATCTGAGAAGAGAAAAAACCCAGTCAAAGGTGGGGTTCACTCGAAAAAGATCGGTGGGGTTGTTCCTTTGTTGAAAAAAATCTGTGCGAGATGGAATAAAAATCGGTGGGAGGTGTGACGAATGAATGAACGACTAACCTATGTATTGCCTCTTTAGTACTAGAGATACGATTGAAAAAAAATTCTACTATTAAGTATTTGAGCCCCTAATTAAGTGTGTGACTAATTAATGAATTGCATTAATGGCTCGATTTCATAATTGATTTGATGCGAAAAAATCCATACTTAGACAACTTAATGAATTGTATGAGTACTTAATTTTTTGGTTAATTAATTGAATTAATGGCTTGATTTCCAAATTGATTTTGTGCTTCGTTTCCAAATTATGTTTGCATTAATGACCGAGTACGGATGAAATCTGTTTGCATTAATGACTAAGTACCGACGAAATCTGTTTGCATTCATGACTAAGTACCGACGAAACAACGTACGGACTCCTCCTTTAGGAGTATAGATATCTGAGTCAATTTTCTAATTAACAACATGCTCAAACACAATTACATATCAGTAGGGTAAACGGATCATTTTCTCAATTTGCATGAAACGGTCCGCCAAACAAGTTAAATAATTTTCATCTGCATTTCCCGCACTTTGGTTATTCGCAAATATTCCAGTAACTGCTCATTGAACGAGGTACAAAAACAATGCACTTGTCAGACGTGTTAGAACAGTCGATTGCACAGCACGACAAACAACACGAAAACAATTATATATACCAATACCGCTGTTACCAGAAGATTTTCAAACAGCACCAGGTCGCACCGACCTGCTCTTTAAGGTAAAGTATGGTATACATATTACTCCCTCTGTAAAAAAAATATAGAACCGTTTAGATCACTACAAGTAAATGCACACAAAAGTAATAGGGTCTGTCTAAATCACATCTAGATGTGACTTAAGTATTGCACATCTAAATGACTCAATCAACATAAAAAGAGAAAAGAAAAAAGAAAAAAGAAAAATGCCCGCACAAATCTTCACGTAAAATCAATGGTATATGACTTAGATGTGCAATACTTAAGTCACATCTAGATGTGACTTAGCAAACCCGAAGGAGAAAAGGTCTAGGCTAGCCCCATAATTTTTGCACCCAAAGTGAGAGAGCTGCTTTATCTTCTGTGCGCCTAGCCCTGTGACACCAAAGCTTTAGGAGGTCAGCTGCATACAGCCCAGCGTAAGATGGCGTCCAGTGCTTACTGTTGAACACCCTGTCATTCCTGACGTGCCAAAGAGTACCAGCCGACGCAGCAAACAGACTATGCCATTTACTTGACGCAGGCCAACTTGATTGAGCCCGATGCATAAAATCCAACAGATCCGTGGACCTTGAAGCAGAAAGTGCCATGTTTAGCCTGTCCCAAAAAGCAGAAGCTAGGTAGCACCGCAGAATCAAATGACTGATGGGCTCAAGTGCCGGGCAAACATCACAGTCCGCATGAGAAGCCACAGCGGACCACTGCTTCTTAACCATGTTATCCCGGGTATTCAGACATCCCCAGTAGGCCAACCATAGGAAGATGCGATATTTGAGAGGAATAATGGGGTCCGAAATCTAGTGTGCGAACGCACAGGACACACCTCTGAACGTGAGCAGATGATATAAATAGGCAGTACTCACCTCTTTGCTGAGAAGCGACGACAACCGACGATCCTGGCCCATAGGTGCAGGCCGCACTCCCAACAGGAAAGAGTGCAGACGAAGCAGCTCCTGGGCTGCCGAACGGGACAGATTAGGGTGCAGCTGAGCTGGATGTCCCAAGCACCATCCGAGTATTGGGAAGCCACAGTACATAGACTGTCCTTATCATAAGTAAAAAGAGTTGGTAACTCATGACGCAATCGTCCAACATCCAGCCATTTGTCGTGCCAAAAGGAAAGAAAGTTCCCACAACCAAGAGAGAAGCGATAAGCAGCCAGGACCATAGGAATAAAACGCTTGATTCCCTTCCAAATAGGTGAATCCCTGCTATTAGCCCCTTGTGGCAAACGACTATGGCAGTACTGTGAGGCGAACCATTGGAAGCAGGGTATATCAGAGTGCTGCAGGACTATGGCTGTGAACTTGCATAACAGAGCTTGATTGTGCGCGGCAAGATCTCTTACGCCCAAACCACCTGAGCACCTTGGCATAGAAACATACTCCCAAGCCACCAGACAGTGACCACCTTTAACCACTGGAAAGGAAATCATGTCACATACTACTCCTGCAAAGTGTTCATGAGTCTTCCTACCACTACTGCAGTTATTCCGTATCGATTGTGCACACACTGCGACCGACACACAGTGTATCCCATTGTCTCGTCATAAGGGCATTTACAATGGTTGATAAGTTTGTCTTATCTTATGTCTGCCACGTAATGTAGAGAAGACAATAAAAAAATAACGTACAGTGAATTATTACTAGTCTTATATTCAATAACTAGATATCCCTAAGTATTTGGTGAGACTATTGTTGCTAAGAAATCATCTCTTAAATAAAAGAGGGCAAGTCTTTTCTTATGGTTTATTTCTACTCCACTTCAACATTTATCCTACCTAGCACTCCAAAGATAGCATAATTGTGCATGCCCTAACTGCCCTGATCAAGGACGAGGCATGTTCATCAATTAAACAAAAATCCTAGATGTACGGATGGGAAGTTTGACAGAACGGACTTACGCCTCCTACCCTCTATTTTAGAATCTTCAAGTAAATAAACTTTAGTGTCATCATTTTAGAATTTCTAGTACAATAGCTCTACTTTTATATCTATACCAATATAAAAAGATTCAAAGGGGCAGATCCAACAAATCCCAGCCGTCAAATCAGGTCAATCCAACGACTCAGGCTGCTCCAATGGTGAGCGCTCAACACGTTTAGTGTGCAGTTAAAATCATACCAAATATTAATGCCAATGATAATCACGTAATTAATACGCAAATAATATCCTACCTAACATTTACGTGTAATTAATATATTACCTAATATCAACGTGCATTGCACGTACACATTTACTAGTTTACAACTGTTACAGTGATTAGCGATTTTAGGGGCCGTCCATTCACTGCGATCAAACGGTGGAGAAATAGGAGTTACGAGACTAAAATTACATGAAATTACAAATAATTGTGGGACCATTACAAGATTATGATGGGGCTAATCATTTTTTAAAAGGGTAGATCCGTCCAATTTATTGTGCAGCGCTGGGAGAAAAGGAAAAGGAAACCTAGCCCCGCACGCTTCTTCTTCCCCACTATGTCGATCCCCTCTCCGCTCGCCTCCTCCTCTCCCGGGTCGCTGCGCCGCCGGCTCAGCCGCTTCTCCTGCGCCTTCTCCTCCCCGCTCCTCTCCTCATAGCTGAGTCCTCGACCAGATCGGCGTCCAGCGCAGGAGGATCCGGGTGGTCGTGGCGGCGGCATCTTCAGCGGCGTCGCCGGACGAGCTCCACGCGCGGGGGAGATATCTCCACGGGCCCGCGCAACCACGTCCCCTCGCTGACGTCGGCCTCACACAGAAGAGGTCTAGTCCGCCCGTGCCGCCGAGGATGGGGAGCAGCCGCGCCCGGAGGAGGTCGTCCCCAATGCCTGCATCCTATTCGTCGACCTTAACAACACTGCAGTCGCCGCTGCTGGTCGAGGTCGCCCAGGTTGACACCGGCCCCGCCGGACTGCAGCTCATCCTGCCCGAGGACATGGTACGTACGGTCTCTTGCTCCCCCCTTCACCCCCCTCTGTTGATCTCGACATGTATTGATTTGATTGGGCAGTTCGATTCGGTGCTTCCAAGCGAGGAAGTGGTTGGATGTGCGGTGGCCTAGCGGCGTAGATACGTGATAGATTTGCGCTTTGCTGATTGATGCACATGGGGAGGTATGCAGTTACCCCGGAGAGGAATCAAATTACTTGTAGAATGATATTTGCAGTGTTATTGTTCGTCACGTACAAAGCGCAGGAATCATATTAATAAGTTATACATCGTTTGTGCCATAATTTGCCATCTTGGATAAGGATTGATACAAGACAGAAGGACCAAAATCATGTACACTTGCTCACTAAGTAGAAATTTGCTACTGCAACCCTTCTGGTTTAGGAAGGTGATAGTTTTCAGAAATTGTTTAGACGGAGGGAAGAACATACAACATATCCCTTTATTCTGCACATTCGTGTCTGATGGAGCAGTTGTAGGACGTTGTTTTTTCTCTTCGATGTTCTTTTCCAGGTGAAATCCATGGCTGCTTCCTAAAACTTATAATTTGTAACAGATGTTTCAATTGCCAAAAGATGGTTGTTGTTCTGCCACTAGACTGACCATCCAGCTTTTAATTTTAGTGTAATATCAAGATATTGCAATTGAACTCTTCTTAAGGTAATTCTCTGTTTTATCTGAACTCACTAAGATTATTTGCTTTTTCTTTGGTCTTTGGTGCATTTAAAATGCCAGAGAAAATTTTGCCAATCTCTTTAATTTTCACACAAAGCTAAGGTGTTCCCCATTTATAATTTAGAGACAAGCATCTTCTCAAAGCTTAGGCTTACAATGGAGACACCATCAATGGCAATTCCAAATTTCTGTGCCTGATCTGTCAGTATCTTTCTAATCTCCCACCTTACGCGCTGAAATTAAAGGGGAAAGGAGCAAACAATGAGCACCCACAAGTAATATATTCTGCCAAATATATACAAGCATGCCTACACAATGCTAGTAATCATCGTTGTGTAGAATGGCGCCATACATTGTGGAGCAAGGCCAGAACTATGTTTCTTCACCTACATTTGCACAGATGAGCAATTATTGTCTTCTTGCCTTTTTCAGGTATTTGGCAATGTTGGCTCTTGGGCTGCCCAATTGATCACTGAAGCTGGTGGCAAGGTGGTCGCCATCAGAGATGTCACAGGGGCTGTCAAGAACTCCAATGGCATTGACATAGCCAAGCTGATGAAGCACTCGGCAGAGAACCGCGGGATCAAGGGCTTCGACGGAGGCGACGCCGTCGACCCGACCTCGCTGCTCACGGAAGAGTGCGATGTGCTCATCGCGGCAGCTCTGGGAGGAGTCATAAACAAGTAATCTTCTTCTTCCTCGTCCCAGCTCACTTCATCCTATCTTCTATCAGATTACTGCTCTGAAGCTCAGTTAAAGTATCCTCCTGGCTGTTATTTTTTTCTGTATCTGAAAACATTTTTGTTAATAAAAAGTCCGTTCGATTTTCTTCTTCTCCTAGGGACAATGCTGATGCCATCAAAGCAAAGTACATCATCGAGGCTGCTAACCACCCAACAGACCCCGAGGCCGACGAGGCAAGAACACCAACATTTTGCCACAAAACTAAGCTGCATTTGTTGACACATTTCACACATTGACTGACAGTAGAGAAATGTACATGTTCGTGGTGCAGATTCTGGCAAAGAAGGGCGTGCTGATCCTACCGGACATCCTGGCCAACTCCGGCGGAGTGATGGTGAGCTACTTCGAGTGGGTGCAGAGCATCCAGGGGTTCATGTGGGACGAGGAGAAGGTGAATCGGGAGCTCAAGATACACTAATTATGTATAGTATATCTTCGAAAACCAGAATTGGCTCAATTTGGAAGAATGCCTGCTTTGTATGAATTTCTTGCCCGCTTTGCACGCGTTGCTACAAGTGAATTACCATGCCTCAGCCATAATCATCCTTGACAAATATGGAAGTCACCTTTAGTATGGAACAGAAGAAGCATGCACAACCTATTTTGCCAGATATGTACGAAGAAGACATAGATTCATGTGGTTACATGGATATCGGCGAGAGGGACTTGGGCGAATATGAGTCATCGCCCAAAAGGAAGAAACTTGCAGATAACAATCCGAAGAAGGCATTGGATTTCGGCAGCAGCGACGAGCCTCTTCATTAGGCTTTTGGTTTTTCTACAATTTCAAGCTTTAGAGCTGAATTATTGTCCCAAGTAGTGTTTACCATTATTTTCGAACCAACAATCACTTCATTCAAGTGACAATTGTGAGACTATGTTTACAAGAATAGGCTTTTAACTTTGAGGTGTTGCTAAATTTTTAGATGAAAGGTTCCTTTGATGCCCGCACACTAAATTGTGGCTTTTACTATTTTTGTATTGCATATGCTGCACTAGTCCAAACCAGTGTTATCTCACGCAACAGTCCATGCCAGAGCATTAAATTTGCACTGGTTGGTGATTTCTGATGCATGTTACAATGATTTGCATCATTCAGAAACAGTAAGAATGATTAGCAAGATGAGCTGAGCATCAGTCAAAAACAGTAAGAATGATTAATTAACCGACCAGTTTTACTAAATTCTCATACTTTTTTAACTCTTCAGCATCTTCGTAATGTCAATTAATCGACCAGTTTTACTAAGAATCTCACTACATTTTGGATTGATGCAAATTTGAACATGCACATTTCATGAAACAAGCAAAGAATATTAGCTAACCTTCTCTGATTTGTTGTAAAAGAACTCTGAATCTATAGGAGGGGGCTAATAGCTGGGCACAACAGACTAAAACAGAGAACCTAAAGGAGGGGGCTAATAGCGGCACACAAGCAGACACACACATGCATGTGTTCAGTTACAACAACCCGAGAAATGACTACATACTCATGAAAGCCAAGAACTCATCGAACATCATCTTCAACCTCCCACAGGTCTTCAACGTATGATGTTTTTAGTACATGATCAGCAGCCATTAAATCTACGATGTTTTTAGTACTGACAAGCACACCCTGCCTACCATGAGTCTTCTCTGCCTTGCCTGAGAATCTAGAACCACGGACTTTTTTCTCTGCCTGCTTGATCTTCTTAGCACGCTTGATCTTCTCAGCACACCAGCAGGTAGCTGCCTGCCGCTTCGGGTCACCTGAAGAATATGGAGAACTAGTTACAAAAGTTTAAGAAATTGCACAGCGTCGGCAGAAAGTGTGATGTCACAGTTACAACCCCGGATCCAAACAAGTACTAGAAAGAAAAAAGTGTTGGAAATATGCCCTAGAGGCAATAATAAATTGGTTATTATTATATTTCCTTGTTCATGATAATCGTTTATTATCCATGCTATAATTGTATTGATTGGAAACTCAAATACATGTGTGGGTACATAGACAACACTGTGTCCCTAGTAAGCCTCTAGTTAACTAGCTCGTTGATCAAAAGATGGTGAAGGTTTCCTAGCCATGGACATGAGATGTCATTTGATAACGGGATCACATCATTAGGAGAATGATGTGATGGACAAGACCTAAACTGTAAACGTAGCATATGATCGTGTCAGTTTATTGCTATTGTTTTCTGCATGTCAAGTATCTGTTCCTTTGACCATGAGATCATGCAACTCACTGACACCGGAGGAATACCTTGTGTGTATCAAATGTCGCAACGTAACTGGGTGACTATAAAGATGCTCTACAGGTATCTCCGAGGGTGTCTGTTGAATTGGCATGGATCAAGACTGGGATTTGTTACTCCGTGTGACGGAGAGGTATCTCAGGGCCCACTCGGTAATACAACATCACTATAAGCCTTGCAAGCAATGTGACTAAAGTGTTAGCCACGGGATCTTGTATTACGGAACGAGTAAAGAGACTTGCCGGTAACGAGATTGAACTAGGTATAGAGATACCGACGATCGAATCTCGGGAAAGTAACATACCGATAAACAAAGGGAACATCATACGGGATTAACTGAATCCTTGACATAGAGGTTCAACCGATAAAGATTTTCGTAGAATATGTAGGAGCCAATATGGGCATCCAGGTCCCGCTATTGGTTATTGACCGTAGAGGTGTCTCGGTCATGTCTACATAGTTCTCGAACCCGCAGTGTCTACACACTTAACGTTTGGTGACGATATAAGTATAGTTGAGTTGTTATGTTGGTGACCGAAAGTTGTTCGGAGTCCCGGATGAGATCCCGGACATGACGAGGAGCTCTGGAATAGTCCGGAGGTAAAGATTGATATATGGGATAATAGTGTTTGGTCTCCGGAAGGGTTCCGGAATTCACCGGAAGGAGTTTCGGATGTTTTCCGAAATGTTCGGGTACAAGAACACTTTATTTGGGCCAAGGGGTAAAGCCCACGAGGCTTTAGGAAGGTGCAAAAGGAAGTTTTGCGGAGGCCAGGGGCCAGACGCCAGGGACCCTGGCGTCTGGGGCCAGACGCCGAGGACCCTGGCGTCTGGTCCTGGAGTCCGAGCAGGACTCTTGCCTTGCGGGCCAAACCGACTTTGAGGAGGCTCTTTCTCCAAGTTTCGACCCCAGGGCTCAACATATAAATAGAGGGGCAGGGCTAGCACCCGAAACACATCAAGATTTCCCCAAGCCGTGTGTGGCAACCCTAACCCTCTAGTTCCTCCGTCATAATCTCCGTAGCGCTTGGCGAAGCCCTGCAGAGATTGTTCCTCACCACCATCACCACGCCGTCGTGCTGCCGGAACTCATCTACTACTTCACCATCGCTCGCTGGATCGAGGAGGTGAAGGTGTCATCAAGCCGTACGTGTGTTGAATGCGGAGGTGCCGTCCGTTCGGCACTAGTTCGTGATCGGTTCGAGGGACGACTTGCGATTTGGATCGCGGAGACGTTCGACTACATCAACCGCGTTTCTTAACGCTTCCGCTTAGCGATCTACAAGGGTATGTAGATTCACTCTCCCTCTCGTAGATGCTCATCACCATGGATAGATCTTGTGTGTGCATAGGAAATTTTTTGTTTCCCATGCAACGTTCCCCAATAGTGGCATCTGAGCTAGGTCTATGCGTAGATGAGATCTCGAGTAGAACACAAACGAGTTGTGGGCGTGGGTGTATACATATTGCTTGCCGTTACTAGTTGATACTTGATTCGGCGGTATTGTGAGATGAAGCGGCCCGGACCAACATTACTCGTACGCTTACGAGAGACCGGTTCCTTCAACTGACATGTAACTTTGTTGCATAAAGATGGCTAGCGGGTGTCTGTCTCTCTCACTTTAGTTGAATCGATTTCAATGAAGAGGGTTGTTTTAGAAGATCAAAAAGCAATCACTACACCACGTTGTGGTTTTGCGTAGGTAAGAACGGTTCTTGCAAACCCGTAGCAGCCACGTAAAATTTGCAACAACAATTAGAGGACGTCTAACTTGTTTTTGCAGGGTATGTTGTGATGTGATATGGCCAATTACATGATGAGATATATGTGATGTATGAGATGATCATGTTTTGTATAGAATATCACGACTTGCATGTCGATGAGTACGGCGACTGGCAGGAGCCATAGAGTTGTCTTTAATTATTTTCGCCGTTTTGCTTTACTTTATCGCTATGAGTTAGCAATAGTCGTGGAAGCAACAGTCGGCGCGACAACCTCATGGCGACACGTTGATGGAGATCAAGATGATGGAGATCATGGTGTCATGTCGGTGACGATGGAGATCATGCCGGTGCTTTGGAGATGGAGATCAAAAGCACAAGTTCATGGCCATATCATGTCACTTATGATTTGCATGTGATGTTAATCCTTTTATGCATCTTATTTTGCTTAGGAGGACGGTAGCATTATAAGGTGATCCCTCACTTAAATTTCAAGATAAATTGTGTTCTCCCCCAGTGTGCACCGTTGCGAAAGTTCGTCGTTTCGAGACACGCCGTGATGATCGGGTGTGATAGACTCTACGTTCGCATACAACGGGTGTAAGCCATGTTGCACGTGCGGAACACTCGGGTTAAACTTGACGAGCCTAGCATGTACAGACATGGCCTCGGAACACAAGAGACCGAAAGGTCGAACATGAGTCATATAGTAGATATGATCAACATGAAGATGTTCACCATTGAAACCACCTCAACTCACGTGATGATCGGACTTGAGTTGGTGGATTTGGATCATGTTACACTCGAATGACCGGAGGGATGTCAATTTGAGTGGGAGGTTTAAGTAATATGATTAACTAAACTCATTATCATGAACATAGTCAAAATGTCTTTGCAAATTATGTTGTAGATTACTAGCTCGCGCTGTAGCTCCCCTGAATTTTAATACGTTCCTAGAGAAAGCTAAGTTGAAAGATGATGGAAGTAACTTTGTGGACTGGGCCCGAAATCTAAGGATTATCCTTACGGCTTCCCAGAAGGCTTATGTCCTTGATGCACCGCTTGGTGATCCACCCGCTCCAGTTGAGTCTCTAGACGTTGTGAACGCCTGGCAGGCTCGTTCTGAAGATTACTCAATAGTTCAATGTGCAATATTGTATGGCTTAGAACCGGGACTTCAAAGACGTTTTGAACGTCATGGAGCATATGAGATGTTCCAGGAGTTGAAGTTTATCTTTCAGAAAAATGCCCGGATCGAGAGATATGAGATCTCCGATAAGTTCTATACTTGCAAGATGGAGGAGAACGAGTCTATCAGTGATCACGTACTCAGAATGTCTGGGTACTCCACCCATCTGGCTGAATTGGGGATGCCCCTTCCGCCAGAGGCTATCACTGACAGAGTTCTTCAATCATTGCCACCTAGCTACAAGAGCTTCGTGTTAAACTATAACATGCACGGGATGAACAAGTCAGTCGCCGAGCTGTTTGCGATGCTGAAAGCCGCTGAGTATGAAATTCAGAAGGAGCATCTAGTGTTGATGGTCAATAAAACCACTAGTTTCAAGAAAAAAGGCAAGGGTAAGAAGGGTAACTCCAAGAAGAGTGGCAAAGCAGTTGCTCCTCCCGTGAAGAAACCCAAGGCTGGACCCAAACCCGAAACTGTGTGTTTTCATTGCAAGGGAACTGGGCACTGGAAGCGGAACTGCCCCAAGTATTTGGCTAACAAGAAGGCGACCAACAACAAACAAGGTATATATGATATACATGTAATTGATGTGTACCTTACCAACTGTCGTTGTAGTGCCTGGGTATTTGATACCGGTGCGGTTGCTCATATCTGCAACTCAAAACAGGAACTGCGGAATAGACAGAGGCTGGCAAAGGACGAAGTGACGATGCGCGTGGGAAATGGTTCCAAGGTTGATGTGATCGCCGTCGGCACGCTCGCTCTTCGATTACCATCGGGATTAGTGATGAACCTGAATAATTGTTATTTAGTGCCTGCGTTAAGCATGAACATTATATCTGGATCTTGTTTATTGCGAGACGGTTACTCATTTAAATCAGAGAATAATGGTTGTTCTATTTATATGAGTAATATCTTTTATGGTCATGCACCCAATGTGATGTTGGAAATATGCCCTAGAGGCAATAATAAATTGGTTATTATTATATTTCCTTGTTCATGATAATCGTTTATTATCCATGCTATAATTGTATTGATTGGAAACTCAAATACATGTGTGGGTACATAGACAACACTGTGTCCCTAGTAAGCCTCTAGTTGACTAGCTCGTTGATCAAAGATGGTTAAGGTTTCCTAGCCATTGACATGAGATGTCATTTGATAACGGGATCACATCATTAGGAGAATGATGTGATGGACAAGACCCAAACTGTAAACGTAGCATTTGATCGTGTCAGTTTATTGCTATTGTTTTCTGCATGTCAAGTATCTGTTCCTTTGACCATGAGATCATGCAACTCACTAACACCGGAGGAATACCTTGTGTGTATCAAACGTCGCAACGTAACTGGGTGACTATAAAGGTGCTCTACAGGTATCTCCGAGGGTGTCTGTTGGGTTGGCATGGATCAAGACTGGGATTTGTTACTCCGTGTGACGGAGAGGTATCTCAGGGCCCACTCGGTAATACAACATCACATTGAGCCTTGCAAGCAAAGTGACTAAAGAGTTAGCCACAGGATCTTGTATTACGGAACGAGTAAAGAGACTTGCCGGTAACGAGATTGAACTAGGTATAGTGATACCGACGATCGAATCTCGGGCAAGTAACATACCGAAGAACAAAGGGAACAGCATACGGGATTAACTGAATCCTTGACATAGAGGTTCGACCGATAAAGATCTTCGTAGAATATGTAGGAGCCAATATGGGCATCCAGGTCCCGCTATTGGTTATTGGCCGTAGAGGTGTCTCGGTCATGTCTACATAGTTCTCGAACCCGCAGGGTCTACACACTTAACGTTTGGTGACGATTAGTATAATTGAGTTATTATGTTGGTGACCGAAAGTTGTTCGGAGTCCCGGATAAGATCCCGGACATGACGAGGATCTCCGGAAGAGTCCGGAGGTAAAGATTGATATATGTGATAATAGTGTTTCGATCTCCGGAAGAGTTCCAGAGTTCACCGGAATGGGTTCCGGATGTTTACCGAAGTGTTCGGGTGCAGCAACACTTTATATGAGCCAAAAGGATAAAACCCACAAGGTATTGGAAAGTGCCAAAGTAGTTTTGCTGCCGCGTAAGCGGTACTACCGCTTGGTGAAGCGGTACTACCGCCGGAGCGGTACTACCGCTTGTGTGAAGCGGTACTACCGCCCAAGCGGTACTACCGCTTGTGTGAAGCGGTACTACCGCTTGTGTGCGGCTGTGCACGATTCGGCAGGGGTCCGAGTTGGACTCTTTCCCTGCGGGCCAAACCGACCTTGTGCGGGCAAAACCGACCTGGAGGAGGCTTTTACTCCAAGTTTAGACCCCAAGGCTCAACATATAAATAGAGGGGCAGGGCTAGCACACGGGACACATCAGGATTTCCCAAGCCGTGTGCCGGCAACCCTAGCCCTCTAGTTCCTCCGTCATAATCTCCGTAGCGCTTGGCGAAGCCCTGCAGAGATTGTTCCTCACCACCATCACCACGCCGTCGTGCTGCTGGAACTCAACCACTACTTCATCATCGCTCGCTGGATCGAGGAGGTGAAGGCGTCATCAAGCCGTACGTGTGTTGAACGCGGAGGTGCCGTCCGTTCGGCACTAGATCGGAAGGATCGTGATTGGATCGCGGGACGCTCGGCGATTTGGATCGCGAAGACGTTCGACTACATCAACCGCGTTTATTAACGCTTCCGCTTAGCGATCTACAAGGGTATGTAGATTCACTCTCCCTCTCGTAGATGCTCATCACCATGGATAGATCTTATGTGTGCGTAGGAAAATTTTTGTTTCCCATGCAACGTTCCCCAACAGTGGTATCAGAGCCAGGTCTATGCGTAGATGAGATCTCGAGTAGAACACAAACGAGTTGTGGGCGTGGGTGTATACATATTGCTTGCCGTCACTAGTTGATATTTGATTCGGCGGTACTGTGAGATGAAGCGGCCCGGACCGACATTACGCGTACACTTACGCGAGACAGGTTCCTTCAACTAACATGTAACTTCGTTGCATAAAGATGGCTAGCGGGTGTCTGTCTCTCTCACTTTAGTTGAATCGATTTCAATGAAGATGGTTCTTTTAGAAGATCAAAAAGCAATCACTACACCACGTTGTGGTTTTGCGTAGGTAAGAACGGTTCTTGCAAACCCATAGCAGCCACGTAAAATTTGCAACAACAATTAGAGGACGTCTAACTTGTTTTTGCAGGGTATGTTGTGATGTGATATGGCCAATTACATGATGAGATATATGTGATGTATGAGATGATCATGTTTTGTATAGAATATCACGACTTGCATGTCGATGAGTACGGCAACTGGCAGGAGCCATAGAGTTGTCTTTAATTATTGTATGACCTGCGTGTCAATCATTAAGCGCTATGTAATGCTTTACTTTATCGCTAAACGTTAGCTATAGTCGTGGAAGCAACAGTCGGCGCGACAACCTTATGGCGACACGTTGATGGAGATCAAGATGATGGAGATCATGGTGTCATGCCGGTGACGATGGAGATCATGCCGGTGCTTTGGAGATGGAGATCAAAAGCACAAGTTCATGGCCATATCATGTCACTTATGATTTGCATGTGATGTTAATCCTTTTATGCATCTTATTTTGCTTAGGACGACGGTAGCATTATAAGGTGATCCCTCACTTAAATTTCAAGATAAATTGTGTTCTCCCCAAGTGTGCACCGTTGCGAAAGTTCGTCGTTTCGAGACACGCCGTGATGATCGGGTGTGATAGACTCTACGTTCGCATACAACGGGTGTAAGCCATGTTACACGTGCGGAACACTCGGGTTAAACTTGACGAGCCTAGCATGTACAGACATGGCCTCGGAACACAAGAGACCGAAAGGTCGAACATGAGTCATATAGTAGATATGATCAACATGAAGATGTTCACCATTGAAACCACCTCAACTCACGTGATGATCGGACTTGAGTTGGTGGATTTGGATCATGTTACACTCGAATGACCGGAGGGATGTCAATTTGAGTGGGAGTTTTTAAGTAATATGATTAACTAAACTCATTATCTAGAACAATAGTCTAAGTTGTCTTTGCTATATTTATGTTGTAGATCATGGCTCGCGCAGTAGCACCCCTGAATTTTAATGCGTTCCTAGAGAAAGCTAAGTTGAAAGATGATGGAAGTAACTTTGTGGACTGGGCCCGTAATCTAAGGATTATCCTTACGGCTTCCCAGAAGGCTTATGTCCTTGATGCACCGCTTGGTGATCCACCTGCTCCAGTTGAGTCTCTAGACGTTGTGAACGCCTGGCAGGCTCGTTCTGATGATTACTCAATAGTTCAATGTGCAATGTTGTATGGCTTAGAACCGGGACTTCAAAGACGTTTTGAACGTCATG
The DNA here is from genome assembly GCA_039707655.1 of Elymus sibiricus. Lineage (NCBI taxonomy): Eukaryota > Viridiplantae > Streptophyta > Magnoliopsida > Poales > Poaceae > Elymus > Elymus sibiricus. The sequence continues at coordinate 37,429,612 of CM077665.1, read as the reverse complement.
GAGCATATGAGATGTTCCAGGAGTTGAAGTTTATCTTTCAGAAGAATGCCCGGATCGAGAGATATGAGATCTCCGATAAGTTCTATGCTTGCAAGATGGAGGAGAACGGGTCTATCAGTGATCACGTGCTCAGAATGTCTGGGTACTCCACCCGTCTGGCTGAGTTAGGGATGCCCCTTCCGCCAGAGGCTATCACTGACAGAGTTCTTCAATCATTGCCACCTAGCTACAAGAGCTTCGTGTTGAACTATAACATGCACGGGATGAACAAGTCAGTCGCCGAGCTGTTTGCGATGCTGAAAATCGCTGAGTCTAAAATTCAGAAGGAGCATCAAGTGTTGATGGTCAATAAAACCACTAGTTTCAAGAAAAATGGCAAGGGTAAGAAGGGTAACTCCAAGCAGAGTGGCAAAGCAGTTGCTCCTCTCGTGAAGAAACCCAAGGCTGGACCCAAACCAGAAACTGAGTGTTTTCATTGCAAGGGAACTGGACACTGGAAGCGGAACTGCCCCAAGTATTTGGCTGACAAGAAGGCGGCCAACAACAAACAAGGTATATATGATATACATGTTATTGATGTGTACCTTACCAACTCTCGTTGTAGTGCCTGGGTATTTGATACCGGTGCGGTTGCTCATATTTGCAACTCAAAACAGGAACTGCGGAATAGACGGAGGCTGGCAAAGGACGAAGTGACGATGCGCGTGGGAAATGGTTCCAAGGTTGATGTGATCGCCGTCGGCACGCTCGCTCTTCGATTACCGTCGGGATTAGTGATGAACCTAAATAAGTGTTATTTGGTGCCTGCGTTAAGCATGAACATTATATCTGGATCTTGTTTATTGCGAGACGGTTACTCATTTAAATCAGAGAATAATGGTTGTTCTATTTATATGAGTAATATCTTTTATGGTCATGCACCCAATGTGAGGGGTTTATTCTTATTGAATCTCGATAGTAATAATACACATGTTCATAACATTGATGCCAAAAGATGTAGAATTGATAATGATAATACCACTTTCTTGTGGCACTGCCGTTTAGGTCATATTGGCGTAAAACGCATGAGGAAGCTCCATGCTGATGGACTTTTGGAGTCACTTGATTTTGAATCACTTGACACATGTGAGCCATGCCTCATGGGCAAGATGACTAAAACGCCGTTCTCTGGAATAATGGAACGGGCAAGTGACTTATTGGAAATCATACATACTGATGTGTGCGGTCCGATGAGCATTGAGGCGCGCGGTGGTTATCGTTACTTTCTCACCTTCACTGATGACTTAAGTAGATATGGGTATATTTACTTAATGAAACACAAGTCTGAAACATTTGAAAAGTTCAAACAATTTCAGAGTGAAGTTGAGAATCATCGTAACAAGAAGATTAAATTCCTACGATCTGATCGAGGAGGAGAATATCTGAGTTATGAGTTTGGCAGTCACTTAAGACAGTGTGGAATTGTTTCACAATTAACACCGCCTGGAACACCACAGCGTAATGGTGTGTCCGAACGTCGTAATCGTACCTTATTGGATATGGTGCGATCTATGATGTCTCTTGCCGATTTGCCACTATCGTTTTGGGGTTATGCATTAGAGACAGCTGCATTCACTTTAAATAGGGCACCATCGAAATCCGTTGAGACGACGCCATATGAACTTTGGTTTGGCAAGAAGCCAAAGCTGTCGTTTCTTAAATTTTGGGGATGTGATGCTTATGTCAAAAAGCTTCAGCCTGAAAAGCTGGAACCCAAAGCGGAGAAATGCGTCTTCATAGGATACCCAAAAGAGACAGTTGGGTATACCTTCTATCTCAGATCCGAAGGCAAAGTGTTTGTCGCTAAAAACGGAACGTTTCTTGAGAAAGAGTTTCTCTCGAAAGAATTGAGTGGGAGGAAGATAGAACTTGATGAGGTTGTTGAACCTTTACTTCAACCTGAGAGTAGCGCAGCGCAGAAAGTTGTTTCTGTGGAGCCTACATTAGCTGAAGAGGAAGTTAATGATGATGATCATGAAGCTTTGGATCAAGTTGCTATCGAACCTCGTAGGTCGACAAGGACGCGTACTGCTCCTGAGTGGTACGGCAACCCTGTCTTAGAAGTCATGTTGTTAGACAACGATGAACCTACGAGCTATGGAGAAGCGATGATGGGCCCGGATTCCGAGAAGTGGTTAGAGGCCATGAAATCCGAGATGGGATCCATGTATGAAAACAAAGTATGGACTTTGGAAGTATTACCTGAAGGGCGTAAGGCCATTCAGAACAAATGGATCTTTAAGAGGAAGACGGACGCGGACGGTAATGTCACCGTCTATAAAGCTCGACTTGTGGCAAAGGGTTTTTCACAAGTTCAAGGAGTTGACTACGATGAGACCTTCTCACCCGTAGCGATGCTTAAGTCCGTCAGAATCATGTTAGCAATAGCTGCCTTTTTCGATTATGAAATTTGGCAGATGGATGTCAAAACAGCGTTCCTTAATGGTTACCTTAAGGAAGAGTTGTATATGATGCAACCAGAAGGTTTTGTCGATCCAGAGAATGCTGACAAAGTTTGCAAACTCCAGCGATCCATTTATGGACTGGTGCAAGCATCTCGGAGTTGGAATCTTCGTTTTGATGAGGTGATCAAAGCGTTCGAGTTTATACAAGTTTACGGAGAAGCTTGTATTTACAAGAAAGTGAGTGGGAGCTCTATAGCGTTTCTAATATTATATGTGGATGACATATTGCTGATTGGAAACAATATAGAAATGCTGGAAAGCGTAAAGGAATATTTGAACAAGAGTTTTTCAATGAAGGACCTAGGAGAAGCTGCTTTCATATTAGGCATCAAGATCTATAGAGATAGATCGAGACGCTTAATAGGACTTTCACAAAGCACATACCTTGATAAGATTTTGAAGAAGTTCAAAATGGATCAGTCCAAGAAGGGGTTCTTGCCTGTTTTGCAAGGTGTGAAGTTGAGTAAGACTCAATGCCCAGTGACTGCAGAAGATAGAGAAAAGATGAGTGTCATCCCCTATGCTTCAGCCATAGGCTCTATTATGTATGCAATGCTGTGCACAAGACCCGATGTCAGCCTTGCCATAAGTATGGTCGGAAGGTTTCAAAGTGATCCAGGAATGGAACACTGGACGGCGGTCAAGAATATCCTGAAATACCTGAAAAGGACTAAGGACATGTTTCTCGTTTATGGAGGTGATCAAGAGCTCGTCGTAAAGGGTTACGTCGATGCAAGCTTTGACACTGATCCGGATGACTCTAAGTCGCAAACCGGATACGTATTTATTCTAAATGGGGGTGCGGTTAGCTGGTGCAGTTCCAAGCAAAGCGTGGTAGCAGATTCTACATGCGAAGCGGAGTACATCGCTGCCTCGGAGGCGGCGAAGGAAGGTGTCTGGATGAAGGAGTTCATGACAGATCTTGGAGTAGTGCCTAGTGCACTTAACCCAATGACGCTGTTTTGTGATAATACTGGTGCCATTGCTCTAGCCAAGGAACCAAGATTTCACAAGAGGACCAGACACATAAAGCGACGTTTCAATTCCATCCGCGATTACATCAAGGAGGACGACATAAATATTTGCAAAGTACACACGGATCTAAATGTTGCAGATCCGATGACTAAACCTCTTCCAAGGGCTAAACATGAACAACACCAGAACTGCATGGGTGTTCGATTCATTACAATGTAAATCACATAGTGATGTGAACTAGATTATTGACTCTAGTGCAAGTGGGAGACTGTTGGAAATATGCCCTAGAGGCAATAATAAATTGGTTATTATTATATTTCCTTGTTCATGATAATCGTTTATTATCCATGCTATAATTGTATTGATTGGAAACTCAAATACATGTGTGGGTACATAGACAACACTGTGTCCCTAGTAAGCCTCTAGTTGACTAGCTCGTTGATCAAAGATGGTTAAGGTTTCCTAGCCATTGACATGAGATGTCATTTGATAACGGGATCACATCATTAGGAGAATGATGTGATGGACAAGACCCAAACTGTAAACGTAGCATTTGATCGTGTCAGTTTATTGCTATTGTTTTCTGCATGTCAAGTATCTGTTCCTTTGACCATGAGATCATGCAACTCACTAACACCGGAGGAATACCTTGTGTGTATCAAACGTCGCAACGTAACTGGGTGACTATAAAGGTGCTCTACAGGTATCTCCGAGGGTGTCTGTTGGGTTGGCATGGATCAAGACTGGGATTTGTTACTCCGTGTGACGGAGAGGTATCTCAGGGCCCACTCGGTAATACAACATCACATTGAGCCTTGCAAGCAAAGTGACTAAAGAGTTAGCCACAGGATCTTGTATTACGGAACGAGTAAAGAGACTTGCCGGTAACGAGATTGAACTAGGTATAGTGATACCGACGATCGAATCTCGGGCAAGTAACATACCGAAGAACAAAGGGAACAGCATACGGGATTAACTGAATCCTTGACATAGAGGTTCGACCGATAAAGATCTTCGTAGAATATGTAGGAGCCAATTTGGGCATCCAGGTCCCGCTATTGGTTATTGGCCGTAGAGGTGTCTCGGTCATGTCTACATAGTTCTCGAACCCGCAGGGTCTACACACTTAACGTTTGGTGACGATTAGTATAATTGAGTTATTATGTTGGTGACCGAAAGTTGTTCGGAGTCCCGGATAAGATCCCGGACATGACGAGGATCTCCGGAAGAGTCCGGAGGTAAAGATTGATATATGTGATAATAGTGTTTCGATCTCCGGAAGAGTTCCAGAGTTCACCGGAATGGGTTCCGGATGTTTACCGAAGTGTTCGGGTGCAGCAACACTTTATATGAGCCAAAAGGATAAAACCCACAAGGTATTGGAAAGTGCAAAAGTAGTTTTGCTGCCGCGTAAGCGGTACTACCGCTTGGTGAAGCGGTACTACCGCCGGAGCGGTACTACCGCTTGTGTGAAGCGGTACTACCGCCCAAGCGGTACTACCGCTTGTGTGAAGCGGTACTACCGCTTGTGTGCGGCTGTGCACGATTCGGCAGGGGTCCGAGTTGGACTCTTTCCCTGCGGGCCAAACCGACCTTGTGCGGGCAAAACCGACCTGGAGGAGGCTTTTACTCCAAGTTTAGACCCCAAGGCTCAACATATAAATAGAGGGGCAGGGCTAGCACACGGGACACATCAGGATTTCCCAAGCCGTGTGCCGGCAACCCTAGCCCTCTAGTTCCTCCGTCATAATCTCCGTAGCGCTTGGCGAAGCCCTGCAGAGATTGTTCCTCACCACCATCACCACGCCGTCGTGCTGCTGGAACTCAACCACTACTTCATCATCGCTCGCTGGATCGAGGAGGTGAAGGCGTCATCAAGCCGTACGTGTGTTGAACGCGGAGGTGCCGTCCGTTCGGCACTAGATCGGAAGGATCGTGATTGGATCGCGGGACGCTCGGCGATTTGGATCGCGAAGACGTTCGACTACATCAACCGCGTTTATTAACGCTTCCGCTTAGCGATCTACAAGGGTATGTAGATTCACTCTCCCTCTCGTAGATGCTCATCACCATGGATAGATCTTATGTGTGCGTAGGAAAATTTTTGTTTCCCATGCAACGTTCCCCAACATGTGAGGGGTTTATTCTTATTGAATCTCGATAGTAATGATACACATGTTCATAACATTGATGCCAAAAGATGTAGAATTGATAATGATAATACCACTTTCTTGTGGCACTGCCGTTTAGGTCATATTGGCGTAAAACGCATGAAGAAGCTCCATACTGATGGACTTTTGGAGTCACTTGATTTTGAATCACTTGACACATGTGAGCCATGCCTCATGGGCAAGATGACTAAGACGCCGTTCTCTGGAACAATGGAACGGGCAAGTGACTTGTTGGAAATCATACATACTGATGTGTGCGGTCCGATGAGCATTGAGGCGCGCGGTGGTTATCGTTACTTTCTCACCTTCACTGATGACTTAAGTAGATATGGGTGTATTTACTTAATGAAACACAAGTCTGAAACGTTTGAAAAGTTCAAGCAATTTCAGAGTGAAGTTGAGAATCATCGTAACAAGAAGATTAAATTCCTACGATCTGATCGAGGAGGAGAATATCTGAGTTATGATTTTGGCAGTCACTTAAGACAATGTGGAATTGTTTCACAACTAACACCGCCTGGAACACCACAGCGTAATGGTGTGTCCGAACGTCGTAATTGAACCTTATTGGATATGGTGCGATCTATGATGTCTGTTGCCGATTTGCCACTATCGTTTTGGGGTTATGCATTAGAGACAGCTGCATTCACTTTAAATAGGGCACCATTGAAATCCGTTGAGACGACGCCATATGAACTTTGGTTTGGCAAGAAGCCAAAGCTGTCGTTTCTTAAAGTTTGGAGATGTGATGCTTATGTCAAAAAGCTTCAGCCTGAAAAGCTGGAACACAAAGCGGAGAAATGCGTCTTCGTAGGATACCCAAAAGAGACAGTTGGGTATACCTTCTACCTCAGATCCGAAGGCAAAGTGTTTGTCGCTAAAAACGGAACGTTTCTTAAGAAAGAGTTTCTCTCGAAAGAATGGAGTGGGAGGAAGATAGAACTTGATGAGGTTGTTGAACCTTTACTTCAACCTGAGAGTAGCGCAACACAGAAAGATGTTTCTGTAGAACCTACATCAGCTGAAGAGGAAGTTAATGATGATGATCATGAAGCTTTGGATCAAGTTGCTATCGAACCTCGTAGGTCGACAAGGACGCGTACTGCTCCTGAGTGGTACGGCAACCCTGTCTTAGAAGTCATGTTGTTGGACAACGATGAACCTACGAGCTATGGAGAAGCGATGATGGGCCCGGATTCCGAGAAGTGGTTAGAGGCCATGAAATCCGAGATGGGATCCATGTATGAAAACAAAGTGTGGACTTTGGAAGTATTACCCGAAGGGTGTAAGGCCATTCAGAACAAATGGATCTTTAAGAGGAAGACGGACGCGGACGGTAATGTCACCGTATATAAAGCTCGACTTGTGGCAAAGGGTTTTCACAAGTTCAAGGAGTTGACTACGATGAGACCTTCTCACCCGTAGCGATGCTTAAGTCCGTCAGAATCATGTTAGCAATAGCTGCCTTTTTCGATTATGAAATTTGGCAGATGGATGTCAAAACAGCGTTCCTTAACGGTTTCCTTAAGGAAGAGTTGTATATGATGCAACGAGAAGGTTTTGTCGATCCAGAGAATGCTGACAAAGTTTGCAAACTCCAGCGATCCATTTATGGACTAGTGCAAGCATCTCGGAGTTGGAATCTTCGCTTTGATGAGGTGATCAAAGCGTTCGAGTTTATACAAGTTTACAGAGAAGCTTGTATTTACAAGAAAGTGAGTGGGAGCTCTATAGCGTTTCTAATATTATATGTGGATGACATATTACTGATTGGAAACAATATAGAAATGTTGGAAAGCGTGAAGGAATATTTGAACAAGAGTTTTTCAATGAAGGACCTAGGAGAAGCTGCTTTCATATTTAGCATCAAGATCTATAGAGATAGATCACGACGCTTGATAGGACTTTCACAAAGCACATACCTTGACAAAGTTTTGAAGAAGTTCAAAATGGATCAGTCCAAGTAGGGGTTCTTGCCTGTATTGCAAGGTGTGAAGTTGAGTAAGACTCAATGCCCAGTGACTGCAGAAGATAGAGAAAAGATGAGTGTCATCCCCTATGCTTCAGCCATAGGCTCTATCATGTATGCAATGCTGTGCACAAGACCTGATGTCAGCCTTGCCATAAGTATGGTCGGAAGGTTTCAAAGTGATCCAGGAATGGAACACTGGACGGCGGTCAAGAATATCCTGAAGTACCTGAAAAGGACTAAGGACATGTTTCTCGTTTATGGAGGTGATCAAGAGCTCGTCGTAAAAGGTTACGTCGATGCAAGCTTTGACACTAATCCGGATGACTCTAAGTCGCAAACCGGATACGTATTTTTTCTTAATGGGGGTGCGGTTAGCTGGTGCAGTTCCAAGCAGAGCGTGGTAGCTGATTCTACATGCGAAGCGGAGTACATCGCTGCCTCGGAGGCGGCGAAGGAAGGTGTCTGGATGAAGGAGTTCATGACAGATCTTGGAGTAGTGCCTAGTGCGCTTAACCCAATGACTCTGTTTTGTGATAACACTGGTGCCATTGCTCTAGCCAAGGAACCAAGATTTCACAAGAGGACCAGACACATAAAGCGACGCTTCAATTCCATCCGCGATTACATCAAGGAGGACGACATAAATATTTGCAAAGTACACACGGATCTGAATGTTGCAGATCCGATGACTAAACCTCTTCCAAGGGCTAAACATGAACAACACCAGAACTGTATGGGTGTTCGATTCATTACAATGCAAATCACATAGTGATGTGAACAAGATTATTGACTCTAGTGCAAGTGGGAGACTGTTGGAAATATGCCCTAGAGGCAATAATAAATTGGTTATTATTATATTTCCTTGTTCATGATAATCGTTTATTATCCATGCTATAATTGTATTGATTGGAAACTCAAATACATGTGTGGGTACATAGACAACACTGTGTCCCTAGTAAGCCTCTAGTTGACTAGCTCGTTGATCAAAAGATGGTGAAGGTTTCCTAGCCATGGACATGAGATGTCATTTGATAACGGGATCACATCATTAGGAGAATGATGTGATGGACAAGACCCAAACTGTAAACGTAGCATATGATCGTGTCAGTTTATTGCTATTGTTTTCTGCATGTCAAGTATCTGTTCCTTTGACCATGAGATCATGCAACTCACTGACACCGGAGGAATACCTTGTGTGTATCAAACTTCGCAACGTAACTGGGTGACTATAAAGATGCTCTATAGGTATCTCCGAGGGTGTCTGTTGAATTGGCATGGATCAAGACTAGGATTTGTTACTCCGTGTGACGGAGAGGTATCTCAGGGCCCACTCGGTAATACAACATCACTATAAGCCTTGCAAGCAATGTGACGAAAGTGTTAGCCACGGGATCTTGTATTACGGAACGAGTAAAGAGACTTGCCGGTAACGAGATTGAACTAGGTATAGAGATACCGACGATCGAATCTCGGGCAAGTAATATACCGATAAACAAAGGGAACATCATACGGGATTAACTGAATCCTTGACATAGAGGTTCAACCGATAAAGATCTTCGTAGAATATGTAGGAGCCAATATGGGCATCCAGGTCCCGCTATTGGTTATTGACCGTAGAGGTGTCTCGGTCATGTCTACATAGTTCTCGAACCCGCAGGGTCTACACACTTAACGTTTGGTGACGATATAAGTATAGTTGAGTTGTTATGTTGGTGACCGAAAGTTGTTCGGAGTCCCGGATGAGATCCCGGACATGACGAGGAGCTCTGGAATAGTGCGGAGGTAAAGATTGATATATGGGATAATAGTGTTTGGTCTCCGGAAGGGTTCCGGAATTCACCGGAAGGAGTTTCGGATGTTTCCCGAAATGTTCGGGTACGAGAACACTTTATTTGGGCCAAGGGGTAAAGCCCACGAGGCTTTAGGAAGGTGCAAAAGGAAGTTTTGCGGAGGCCAGGGGCCAGACGCCAGGGACCCTGGCGTCTGGGGCCAGACGCCGAGGACCCTGGCGTCTGGTCCTGGAGTCCGAGCAGGACTCTTGCCTTGCGGGCCAAACCGACTTTGAGGAGGCTCTTTCTCCAAGTTTCGACCCCAGGGCTCAACATATAAATAGAGGGGCAGGGCTAGCACCCGAAACACATCAAGATTTCCCCAAGCCGTGTGCGGCAACCCTAACCCTCTAGTTCCTCCGTCATAATCTCCGTAGCGCTTGGCGAAGCCCTACAGAGATTGTTCCTCACCACCATCACCACGCCGTCGTGCTGCCGGAACTCATCTACTACTTCACCATCGCTCGCTGGATCGAGGAGGTGAAGGCGTCATCAAGCCGTACGTGTGTTGAACGCGGAGGTGCCGTCCGTTCGGCACTAGTTCGTGATCGGTTCGAGGGACGACTTGCGATTTGGATCGCGGAGACGTTCGACTACATCAACCACGTTTCTTAACGCTTCCGCTTAGCGATCTACAAGGGTATGTAGATTCACTCTCCCTCTCGTAGATGCTCATCACCATGGATAGATCTTGTGTGTGCGTAGGAAAATTTTTGTTTCCCATGCAACATTCCCCAACAAAAAGATGGTCGGCCCATTTCATCAGAAATTTGTGGCCTCATTGACCCATTGGTACATGAGGCCGACCCAATAATCCAGATTACAGGTTCATAGACAATATCAAAAGATTATAGATTCATATTGGGTACTACTTGTTCATGTACTTGTACAAGTGCAGGACAACGGAAATGTTTCTACTCTAGTTGTTCCTTATCACAGACTCGTGTCGTAACCTCACTTCTCAACTACATATGGCAATCTCATTTTCAGAAAGAAGTATCATCATAGACATATATGCAATGCAACCTCAAAATATGTGCAACTTTGGACACAAGTGCAAATTTCAGAATCTGCTGTGGACTAAGGATTCCCAGCTGCACTACGTAAGGTGGCCGGCTGCTCACAAAACATATTTGCAGTTAAATTCCTGTGACAGCCGGCGACGGTCTGACTAGCAACGCGGGGCGGGGGGCGGGGGGGGGGGGGGGGGGGTAGGGGAGGGAAAGGTACCTGTCGACAGAGTGCTCGCCTCGCCGGCTGCTTGACGGAAGGGAGGCGCTGCATTGGGCGATGGGGCAGGGGAGACTTCGGTGGGCTCGGCGCGCCGCAGCGGACGGAGTTCCTGGCGTTGGGCCGGAACCTTGGTGGCAGGAGCGAAACCAGGGAGGCGGACCGCTGGTGCTTGCCTGGATTGGGGCCGCCGCGGGATCTCTCGATCGGAACGGCGGAAAGCGCGGCGGCGGCGGCTATGCGACCAGAAACAGAATGATTTGCGTGGGGGACGGGCGAGCTAATTCTTCTGCGGAACGGATCGGAGGAGCTTTACCATTCTACCCTTTTGACCAAAAAATAATTCTTTAACTGATTTCCCAGATCTGACGGTCAGAAAAAATTAGAGGTGGAGTTACACGAAATCAAACGGTGGAGAAATAGGAGTTACGAGACTAAAATTACATGAAATTACAAATAATTGTGGGACCATTACAAGATTATGATGGGGCTAATCATTTTTTAAAAGGGTAGATCCGTCCAATTTATTGTGCAGCGCTGGGAGAAAAGGAAAAGGAAACCTAGCCCCGCACGCTTCTTCTTCCCCACTATGTCGATCCCCTCTCCGCTCGCCTCCTCCTCTCCCGGGTCGCTGCGCCGCCGGCTCAGCCGCTTCTCCTGCGCCTTCTCCTCCCCGCTCCTCTCCTCATAGCTGAGTCCTCGACCAGATCGGCGTCCAGCGCGGGAGGATCCGGGTGGTCGTGGCGGCGGCATCTTCAGCGGCGTCGCCGGACGAGCTCCACGCGCGGGGGAGATATCTCCATGGGCCCGCGCAACCACGTCCCCTCGCTGACGTCGGCCTCACACAGAAGAGGTCTAGTCCGCCCGTGCCGCCGAGGAGGGGGAGCAGCCGCGCCCGGAGGAGGTCGTCCCCAATGCCTGCATCCTAGTCGTCGACCTTAACAACACTGCAGTCGCCGCTGCTGGTCGAGGTCGCCCAGGTTGACACCGGCCCCGCCGGACTGCAGCTCATCCTGCCCGAGGACATGGTATGTACGGTCTCTTGCTCCCCCCTTCATCCCCCTCTGTTGATCTCGACATGTATTGATTTGATTGGGCAGTTCGATTCGGTGCTTCCAAGCGAGGAAGTGGTTGGATGTGCGATGGCCTAGCGGCGTAGATACGTGATAGATTTGCGCTTTGCTGATTGATGCACATGGGGAGCTATGCAGTTACCCCGGAGAGGAATCAAATTACTTGTAGAATGATATTTGCAGTGTTATTGTTCGTCACGTACAAAGCGCAGGAGTCATATTAATAAGTTATACATCGTTTGTGCCATAATTTGCCATCTTGGATAAGGATTGATACAAGACAGAAGGACCAAAATCATGTACACTTGCTCACTAAGTAGAAATTTGCTACTGCAACCCTTCTGGTTTAGGAAGGTGATAGTTTTCAGAAATTGTTTAGACGGAGGGAAGAACATACAACATATCCCTTTATTCTGCACATTCGTGTCTGATGGAGCAGTTGTAGGACGTTGTTTTTTCTCTTCGATGTTCTTTTCCTGGTGAAATCCATGGCTGCTTCCTAAAACTGTAAGCAGATGTTTCAATTGCCAAAAGATGGTTGTTGTTCTGCCACTAGACTGACCATCCAGCTTTTAATTTTAGTGTAATATCAAGATATTGCAATTGAACTCTTCTTAAGGTAATTCTCTGTTTTATCTGAACTCACTAAGATTATTTGCTTTTTCTTTGGTCTTTTGTGCATTTAAAATGCCAGAGAAAATTTTGCCAATCTCTTTAATTTTCACACAAAGCTAAGGTGTTCCCCATTTATAATTTAGAGACAAGCATCTTCTCAAAGCTTAGGCTTACAATGGAGACACCATCAATGGCAATTCCAAATTTCTGTGCCTGATCTGTCAGTATCTTTCTAATCTCCCACCTCACGCGCTGAAATTAAATGGGAAAGGAGCAAACAATGAGCACCCACAAGTAATATATTCTGCCAAATATATACAAGCATGCCTACACAATGCTAGTAATCATCGTTGTGTAGAATGGCACCATACATTGTGGAGCAAGGCCAGAACTATGTTTCTTCACCTACATTTGCACAGATGAGCAATTATTGTCTTCTTGCCTTTTTCAGGTATTTGGCAATGTTGGCTCTTGGGCTGCCCAATTGATCACTGAAGCTGGTGGCAAGGTGGTCGCCATCAGAGATGTCACAGGGGCTGTCAAGAACTCCAATGGCATTGACATAGCCAAGCTGATGAAGCACTCGGCAGAGAACCGCGGGATCAAGGGCTTCGACGGAGGCGACGCCGTCGACCCGACCTCGCTGCTCACGGAAGAGTGCGATGTGCTCATCGCGGCAGCTCTGGGAGGAGTCATAAACAAGTAATCTTCTTCTTCCTCGTCCCAGCTCACTTCATCCTATCTTCTATCAGATTACTGCTCTGAAGCTCAGTTAAAGTATCCTCCTGGCTGTTATTTTTTTCTGTATCTGAAAACATTTTTGTTAATAAAAAGTCCGTTCGATTTTCTTCTTCTCCTAGGGACAATGCTGATGCCATCAAAGCAAAGTACATCATCGAGGCTGCTAACCACCCAACAGACCCCGAGGCCGACGAGGCAAGAACACCAACATTTTGCCACAAAACTAAGCTGCATTTGTTGACACATTTCACACATTGCATGACAGTAGAGAAATGTACATGTTCGTGGTGCAGATTCTGGCAAAGAAGGGCGTGCTGATCCTACCGGACATCCTGGCCAACTCCGGCGGAGTGATGGTGAGCTACTTCGAGTGGGTGCAGAGCATCCAGGGGTTCATGTGGGACGAGGAGAAGGTGAATCGGGAGCTCAAGACGTACATGACCCGCGCCTCAAACATAGTTCTGATTATTTAGGCAGTGTATGGCGCCGTATAGAATGGACAATAATTATGTATAGTATATCTTCGAAAACCAGAATTGGCTCACTTTGGAAGAATGCCTGCTTTATATGAACTTCTTGCCCGCTTTGCACGCGTTGTTACAAGTGAATTACCATGCCTCAGCCATAATCATCCTTGACAAATATGGAAGTCACCTTTAGTATGGAACAGAAGAAGCATGCACAACCTATTTTGCCAGATATGTACGAAGAAGACATAGATTCATGTGGTTACATGGATATCGGCGAGAGGGACTTGGGCGAATATGAGTCATCGCCCAAAAGGAAGAAACTTGCAGATAACAATCCGAAGAAGGCATTGGATTTCGGCAGCAGCGACGAGCCTCTTCATTAGGCTTTTGGTTTTTCTACAATTTCAAGCTTTAGAGCTGAATTATTGTCCCAAGTAGTGTTTACCATTATTTTCGAACCAACAATCACTTCATTCAAGTGACAATTGTGAGACTATGTTTACAAGAATAGGCTTTTAACTTTGAGGTGTTGCTAAATTTTTAGATGAAAGGTTCCTTTGATGCCCACACACTAAATTGTGGCTTTTACTATTTTTGTATTGCATATGCTGCACTAGTCCAAACCAGTGTTATCTCACGCAACAGTCCATGCCAGAGCATTAAATTTGCACTGGTTGGTGATTTCTGATGCATGTTACAATGATTTGCATCATTCAGAAACAGTAAGAATGATTAGCAAGATGAGCTGAGCATCAGTCAAAAACAGTAAGAATGATTAATTAACCGACCAGTTTTACTAAATTCTCATACTTTTTTAACTCTTCAGCATCTTCGTAATGTCAATTAACCGACCAGTTTTACTAAGAATCTCACTACATTTTGGATTGATGCAAATTTGCACATGCACATTTCATGAAACAAGCAAAGAATATTAGCTAACCTTCTCTGATTTGTTGTAAAAGAACTCTGAATCTATAGGAGGGGGCTAATAGCTGGGCACAACAGACTAAAACAGAGAACCTAAAGGAGGGGGCTAATAGCGGCACACAAGCAGACACACACATGCATGTGTTCAGTTACAACAACCCGAGAAATGACTACATACTCATGAAAGCCAAGAACTCATCGAACATCATCTTCAACCTCCCACAGGTCTTCAACGTATGATGTTTTTAGTACATGATCAGCAGCCATTAAATCTACGATGTTTTTAGTACTGACAAGCACACCCTGCCTACCATGAGTCTTCTCTGCCTTGCCTGAGAATCTAGAACCACGGACTTTTTTCTCTGCCTGCTTGATCTTCTTAGCACGCTTGATCTTCTCAGCACACCAGCAGGTAGCTGCCTGCCGCTTCGGGTCACCTGAAGAATATGGAGAAATAGTTACAAAAGTTTAAGAAATTGCACAGCGTCGGCAGAAAGTGTGATGTCACAGTTACAACCCCGGATCCAAACAAGTACTAGAAAGAAAAAAGATGGTCGGCCCATTTCATCAGAAATTTGTGGCCTCATTGACCCATTGGTACATGAGGCCGACCCAATAATCCAGATTACAGGTTCATAGACAATATCAAAAGATTATAGATTCATATTGGGTACTACTTGTTCATGTACTTGTACAAGTGCAGGACAACGGAAATGTTTCTACTCTAGTTGTTCCTTATCACAGACTCGTGTCGTAACCTCACTTCTCAACTACATATGGCAATCTCATTTTCAGAAAGAAGTATCATCATAGACATATATGCAATGCAACCTCAAAATATGTGCAACTTTGGACACAAGTTCAAATTTCAGAATCTGCTGTGGACTAAGGATTCCCAGCTGCACTACGTAAGGTGGCCGGCTGCTCACAATACATATTTGCAGTTAAATTCCTCTGACAGCCGGCGACGGTCTGACTAGCAACGCAGGGCGGGGGGGCGGGGGGGGGGGGGGGGGGGGGTAGGGGAGGGAAAGGTACCTGTCGACGGAGTGCTCGCCTCGCCGGCTGCTTGACGGAATGGAGGCGCTGCAGTGGGCGGTGGGGCAGGGGAGACTTCGGTGGGCTCGGCGCGCCGCAGCGGACAGAGTTCCTGGCGTTGGGCCGGAACCTTGGTGGCAGGAGCGAAACCAGGGAGGCGGACCACTGGTGCTTGCCTGGATCGGGGCCGCCGCGGGATCTCTCGATCGGAACGGCGGAAAGCGCGGCGGCGGCGGCTATGCGACCAGAAACAGAATGATCTGCGTGGGGGACGGGCGAGCTAATTCTTCTGCCGAACGGATCGGAGGAGCTTTACCATTCTACCCTTTTGACCAAAAAATAATTCTTTAACTGATTTCCCAGATCTGACGGTCAGAAAAAATTAGAGGTGGAGTTACACGAAATCAAACGGTGGAGAAATAGGAGTTACGAGACTAAAATTACATGAAATTACAAATAATTGTGGGACCATTACAAGATTATGATGGGGCTAATCATTTTTTAAAAGGGTAGATCCGTCCAATTTATTGTGCAGCGCTGGGAGAAAAGGAAAAGGAAACCTAGCCCCGCACGCTTCTTCTTCCCCACTATGTCGATCCCCTCTCCGCTCGCCTCCTCCTCTCCCGGGTCGCTGCGCCGCCGGCTCAGCCGCTTCTCCTGCGCCTTCTCCTCCCCGCTCCTCTCCTCATAGCTGAGTCCTCGACCAGATCGGCGTCCAGCGCAGGAGGATCCGGGTGGTCGTGGCGGCGGCATCTTCAGCGGCGTCGCCGGACGAGCTCCACGCGCGGGGGAGATATCTCCATGGGCCCGCGCAACCACGTCCCCTCGCTGACGTCGGCCTCACACAGAAGAGGTCTAGTCCGCCCGTGCCGCCGAGGAGGGGGAGCAGCCGCGCCCGGAGGAGGTCGTCCCCAATGCCTGCATCCTAGTCGTCGACCTTAACAACACTGCAGTCGCCGCTGCTGGTCGAGGTCGCCCAGGTTGACACCGGCCCCGCCGGACTGCAGCTCATCCTGCCCGAGGACATGGTACGTACGGTCTCTTGCTCCCCCCTTCATCCCCCTCTGTTGATCTCGACATGTATTGATTTGATTGGGCAGTTCGATTCGGTGCTTCCAAGCGAGGAAGTGGTTGGATGTGCGATGGCCTAGCGGCGTAGATACGTGATAGATTTGCGCTTTGCTGATTGATGCACATGGGGAGCTATGCAGTTACCCCGGAGAGGAATCAAATTACTTGTAGAATGATATTTGCAGTGTTATTGTTCCTCACGTACAAAGCGCAGGAATCATATTAATAAGTTATACATCGTTTGTGCCATAATTTGCCATCTTGGATAAGGATTGATACAAGACAGAAGGACCAAAATCATGTACACTTGCTCACTAAGTAGAAATTTGCTACTGCAACCCTTCTGGTTTAGGAAGGTGATAGTTTTCAGAACTTGTTTAGACGGAGGGAAGAACATACAACATATCCCTTTATTCTGCACATTCGTGTCAGATGGAGCAGTTGTAGGACGTTGTTTTTTCTCTTCGATGTTCTTTTCCAGGTGAAATCCATGGCTGCTTCCTAAAACTTATAATTTGTAAGCAGATGTTTCAATTGCCAAAAGATGGTTGTTGTTCTGCCACTAGACTGACCATCCAGCTTTTAATTTTAGTGTAATATCAAGATATTGCAATTGAACTCTTCTTAAGGTAATTCTCTGTTTTATCTGAACTCACTAAGATTATTTGCTTTTTCTTTGGTCTTTTGTGCATTTAAAATGCCAGAGAAAACAGAGAATTTTAAATGCACAAAGATTATTTTAAATGCACAAAAGACCAAAGAAAAAGCAAATAATCTTAGTGAGTTCAGATAAAACAGAGAATTACCTTAAGAAGAGTTCAATTGCAATATCTTGATATTACACTAAAATTAAAAGCTGGATGGTCAGTCTAGTGGCAGAACAACAACCATCTTTTGGCAATTGAAACATCTGCTTACAAATTATAAGTTTTAGGAAGCAGCCATGGATTTCACCTGGAAAAGAACATCGAAGAGAAAAAACAACGTCCTACAACTGCTCCATCTGACACGAATGTGCAGAATAAAGGGATATGTTGTATGTTCTTCCCTCCGTCTAAACAAGTTCTGAAAACTATCACCTTCCTAAACCAGAAGGGTTGCAGTAGCAAATTTCTACTTAATGAGCAAGTGTACATGATTTTGGTCCTTCTGTCTTGTATCAATCCTTATCCAAGATGGCAAATTATGGCACAAACGATGTATAACTTATTAATATGATTCCTGCGCTTTGTACGTGAGGAACAATAACACTGCAAATATCATTCTACAAGTAATTTGATTCCTCTCCGGGGTAACTGCATAGCTCCCCATGTGCATCAATCAGCAAAGCGCAAATCTATCACGTATCTACGCCGCTAGGCCATCGCACATCCAACCACTTCCTCGCTTGGAAGCACCGAATCGAACTGCCCAATCAAATCAATACATGTCGAGATCAACAGAGGGGGATGAAGGGGGGAGCAAGAGACCGTACGTACCATGTCCTCGGGCAGGATGAGCTGCAGTCCGGCGGGGCCGGTGTCAACCTGGGCGACCTCGACCAGCAGCGGCGACTGCAGTGTTGTTAAGGTCGACGACTAGGATGCAGGCATTGGGGACGACCTCCTCCGGGCGCGGCTGCTCCCCCTCCTCGGCGGCACGGGCGGACTAGACCTCTTCTGTGTGAGGCCGACGTCAGCGAGGGGACGTGGTTGCGCGGGCCCGTGGAGATATCTCCCCCGCGCGTGGAGCTCGTCCGGCGACGCCGCTGAAGATGCCGCCGCCACGACCACCCGGATCCTCCTGCGCTGGACGCCGATCTGGTCGAGGACTCAGCTATAAGGAGAGGAGCGGGGAGGAGAAGGCGCAGGAGAAGCGGCTGAGCCGGCGGCGCAGCGACCCGGGAGAGGAGGAGGCGAGCGGAGAGGGGATCGACATAGTGGGGAAGAAGCGTGCGGGGCTAGGTTTCCTTTTCCTTTTCTCCCAGCGCTGCACAATAAATTGGACGGATCTACCCTTTAAAAAAATGATTAGCCCCATCATAATCTTGTAATGGTCCCACAATTATTTGTAATTTCATGTAATTTTAGTCTCGTAACTCCTATTTCTCCACCGTTTGATCGCAGTGAATGGACGGCCCCTAAAATCGCCAATCACTGTAACAGTTGTAGGTCAGTATATCCCTACTTTATTTACCTTAAGAAGACGTAAGGTTGCATTTTACGCAATTTTTTCTTTCGCCCTCCCTCGGTACACTACCTCCACCCTTTCACCGGTTTTTCATCCCTCCTAGTTTTAGTGCATACATGTTTCTGCATACATGTTTCTAGGAGAATCATGATGAGTTTTTGGTTTAGCCAGTCCTTTTGTGTTGCTAATCTTTAAGACAGGTACGAAGGCGTCGACATCGTACGTCACCTAGCGGACCCAGCCGACGCTTCGGTGATGTTTTGCATGGCTGGGATGAGTGCAGTTTCCTCGTCCAGGATGACACTACAGTCTTCCCATGGACCATCATGATGTGGACTCAGGATGGTTGCAACAACCACAAACCAGCAATTAATATGAGTCGCTGGATCGTAGGACATGTAGCACTATATATAATAATATGTTGTTAACAAGTAAGGGCATCTCTAACGCTCACCTTCAAACTGGACACCGTATCCGTCCGCGGACCGGTCCGGAGAAGTGTCCGAACACGGATACGTGAGCCGGCCATCCAACCCTATACCTCAAATATCTCTGTATTAACTTTAAAAAAATTGCAACACCAACCTTCCGCCAAATAAGCGGTCACTTAGCAAGCTTTGCGCCAAATAGTTGACCGATGTTAGCAGGTTAGCTAATTAACAACTTGAGGTTAGCTAAATCACATGTAGCATTGGCTCGTAGCCAGCTTTTCGCCAAATCAAGTTGCATTGCTTAGCACCCTTCCATCATCCTGCACGGACGAAGAGATACGTGGTGGCATTTGTTTGGCCAGACGGATATCCAGACTCCTGCAAAGCCCCATAGCTTGGTTTCGGTTTGCGGGAAATGGACGTCCGGAAGCGTCGACGGACCGATGAGGTACCGTGTTGGATGGCAAACTGTGTCCGGACAAAACGGTCCGAACGCATACGAACGGTTTGAGGGTCCACTTTGTGGCATCTCCAATGAATGGTGCAGTAAAACGAACACATATCTGTCTGCGGACTCGTCTGGACGCGTCCGCGGACACGAATAAAGGAGCCGGCCATCAAACGCCGTGCCCAAAATATTTGCCTTGGT
This sequence comes from Elymus sibiricus, assembly GCA_039707655.1. Lineage (NCBI taxonomy): Eukaryota > Viridiplantae > Streptophyta > Magnoliopsida > Poales > Poaceae > Elymus > Elymus sibiricus. Next base: position 37,409,747 of record CM077665.1, on the reverse strand, counting down.
TTGGCGCCATCTGGAGTGCAAATGTTGATCAATATCAATTTGATGAGGTGCATACTATGCAATCTTCACAACAAAATAAATGGCGGATGTTCACAAATTTTCACATGGGCCTGACCACAAAAGTTCCAGTACGACAGTTCGTGCAAATGTTGCCCTCCTAGACCGACTGTTCATGCCTCCTCCTCATCACTCTGCCGCCGCCCCATCCGCAGGTTCCGCCTCCTCCATCTCTGCCACCAAGTGTTTTAACATCTTTGCGCATACGACTTGCACGATCTTCGCCACATCGAGATCCAACTTGTCCATCTTTATGGTCAACATTTTGGTTTTCACGGAAGCGGCCACAAGCTCAGCCGTCTTCTCTTCGAGCTTGGTCCTCTTCTCATCGAGGTTGATATTCTTCTCCGTCTCCACCATGAAGAAGTCAAACCTCTCCGCCTACTTTTCCTCCTTAATGTCACGACGCTTGACACATGACTCCTCCTTCTTGTCCATGATGCTCTCGAACTTCTCCGTCATCACGGCTGCCGCCCCTTCTCGCTTTTCCTTCTCCTCCTCCCACTTCATCCCCCGGACCCCCCTTTTGATCTTCTTGGCCGTCTCTTCTTTTGTTGGGTTAGTTGGATCACCATCTTCGTCCTCATTGCTGATGCCGACAGTCTTGACGGTATGGGCAATGGATAGGAGCCACTTGGGTTGCCCTGCCCATTAAACTTCAACCAACAATGCATTGTTGGAAATATGCCCTAGAGGCAATAATAAATTAGTTATTATTATATTTCCTTGTTCATGATAATCGTTTATTATCCATGCTATAATTGTATTGATTGGAAACTCAAATACATGTGTGGGTACATAAACAACACTGTGTCCCTAGTAAGCCTCTAGTTAACTAGCTCGTTGATCAAAAGATGGTGAAGGTTTCCTGGCCATGGACATGAGATGTCATTTGATAACGGGATCACATCATTAGGAGAATGATGTGATGGACAAGACCCAAACTATAAACGTAGCATATGATCGTGTCAGTTTATTGCTATTGTTTTCTGCATGTCAAGTATCTGTTCCTATGACCATGAGATCATGCAACTCACTGACACCGGAGGAATACCTTGTGTGTATCAAACGTCACAACGTAACTGGGTGACTATAAAGATGCTCTACAGGTATCTCCGAGGGTGTCTGTTGAGTTGGCATGGATCAAGACTGGGATTTGTTACTCCGTGTGACGGAGAGGTATCTCAGGGCCCACTCGGTAATACAACATCACAATGAGCCTTGCAAGCAATGTGACTAAAGTGTTAGCCACGAGATCTTGTATTACGGAACGAGTAAAGAGACTTGCCGGTAACGAGATTGAACTAGGTATAGAGATACCGACGATCGAATCTCGGGCAAGTAACATACCGAAGAACAAAGGGAACAACATACGGGATTAACTGAATCCTTGACATAGAGGTTCGACCGATATAGATCTTCGTAGAATATGTAGGAACCAATATGGGCATCCAGGTCCCGCTATTGGTTATTGACCATAGAGGTGTCTCGGTCATGTCTACATAGTTCTCGAACCCGCAGGGTCTACACACTTAACGTTTGGTGACGATTAGTATAGTTGAGTTATTGTGTTGGTGACCGAAGGTTGTTCGGAGTCCCGGATAAGATCCCGGACATGACGAGGATCTCCGGAAGAGTCCGGAGGTAAAGATTGATATATGTGATAATAGTGTTTTGATCTCCGGAAGGGTTCCGGAATTCACCGGAAGGGGTTCCGGATGTTTACCGAAGTGTTCGGGTACAGCAACACTTTATATGGGCCAAAGGGGTAAAGCCCACGAGGTTTTGGAAAGTGCAAAAGGAAGTTTTCCTGCTGCCTTAAGCGGTACTACCGCTGTAAGGCAGTACTACCGCGTAAGCGGTACTACCGCTCGTGAGCGGTACTACCGCTTGTACGCGATACTGCTGGAATCCGAGTTGGACTCTTTCCGTGCGGGCCAAACCGACCTTGTGCGGGCAAAACCGACCTTGTGGAGGCTTTCTCTCCAAGTTTAGACCCCAGGGCTCAACATATAAATAGAGGGGCAGGGCTAGCACACGGGATACATCAAGATTTCCCAAGCCGTGTGCCGGCAACCCTAACCCTCTAGTTCCTCCCGTCATAATCTCCGTAGTGCTTGGCGAAGCCCTGCAGAGATTGTTCCTCACCACCATCACCACGCCGTCGTGCTGCCGGAACTCATCTACTACTTCATCATCGCTCGCTGGATTGAGGAGGTGAAGGCGTCATCAAGCCGTACGTGTGTTGAACGCGGAGGTGCCGTCCGTTCGGCACTAGTTCGTGATCGGATCGAGGGACGACTTGTGATTTGGATCACGGAGACGTTCGACTACATCAACCGCGTTTCTTAACGCTTCCGCTTAGCGATCTACAAGGGTATGTAGATTCACTCTCCCTCTCGTAGATGCTCATCACCATGGATAGATCTTGCGTGTGCATAGGAATTTTTTTGTTTCCCATGCGACGTTCCCCAACAATGGTATCAGAGCTAGGTCTATGTGTAGATGAGATCTTGAGTAGAACACAAAGGAGTTTGTGGGCGTCGATATTCAGATTGCTTCCTCCCTTGGTCTTTTCTTGTTTCGGCGGTATTGTGGGATGAAGCGGCTCAGACCAATATTACTCGTACGCTTACGAGAGACCGGTTCCTTCAACTGACATGTAACTTCGTTGCATAAAGATGGCTAGCGGGTGTCTGTTTCTCCCACTTTAGTCGGGTCGGATTTGACAAAGGCGGTCCTTGAGAAGGTTGAATAGCAATTTTTATATCACCGTTGTGGTTTTTGCTTAGGTAAGAATCGTTCTTGCTAGATACCCGTAGCAGCCACGTAAAACTTGCAACAACAATTAGAGGACGTCTAACTTGTTTTTGCAGGGTATGTTGTGATGTGATATGGCCAATTACATGATGAGATATATGTGATGTATGAGATGATCATGTGTTGTATAGAATATCATGACTTGCATGTCGATGAGTACGGCAATTGGCAGGAGCCATAGAGCTGTCTTTAATTATTTTCGCCATTTTGCTTTACTTTATCGCTATGAGTTAGCAATAGTCGTGGAAGCAACAGTCGGCGCGACAACCTCATGGCGACACAATGATGGAGATCAAGATGATGGAGATCATGGTGTCATGCCGGTGACGATGGAGATCATGCCGGTGCTTTGTTGATGGAGATCAAAAGCACAAGTTCATGGCCATATCATGTCACTTATGATTTGCATGTGATGTTAATCCTTTTATGCATCTTATTTTGCTTAGGACGACGGTAGCATTATAAGGTGATCCCTCACTTAAATTTCAAGATAAATTGTGTTCTCCCCGAGTGTGCACCGTTGCGAAAGTTCGTCGTTTCGAGACACCACGTGATGATCGGGTGTGATAGACTCTACGTTCACATACAACGGGTGCAAGCCAGTGTTGCACATGCGGAACACTCGGGTTAAACATGACGAGCCTAGCATGTACAGACATGGCCTCGGAACACAAGAGACCGAAAGGTCGAACATGAGGCATATAGTAGATATGATCAACATGAAGATGTTCACCATTGAAACCACCTCAACTCACGTGATGATCGGACTTGAGTTGGTGGATTTGGATCATGTGACACTCGAATGACCGGAGGGATGTCAATTTGAGTGGGAGTTTTTAAGTAATATGATTAACTAAACTCATTATCTTGAACAATAGTCTAAGTTATCTTTGCTATATTTATGTTGTAGATCATGGCTCGCGCAGTAGCACCCCTGAATTTTAATGCGTTCCTAGAGAAAGCTAAGTTGAAAGATGATGGAAGTAACTTTGTGGATTGGGCCCGTAATCTAAGGATTATCCTTACGGCTTCCCAGAAGGCTTATGTCCTTGATGCACCGCTTGGTGATCCACCCGCTCCAGTTGAGTCTCTAGACGTTGTGAACGCCTGGCAGGCTCGTTCTGATGATTACTCAATAGTTCAATGTGCAATGTTGTATGGCTTAGAACCGGGACTTCAAAGACGTTTTGAACGTCATGGAGCATATGATATGTTCCAGGAGTTGAAGTTTATCTTTCAGAAGAATGCCCGGATCGAGAGGTATGAGACCTCCGATAAGTTCTATGCTTGCAAGATGGAGGAGAACGGGTCTGTTAGTGATCACATACTCAGAATGTCTGGGTACTCCACCCGTCTGGCTGAATTGGGGATGCCCCTTCCGCCAGAGGCTATCACTGACAGAGTTCTTCAGTCATTGCCACCTAGCTACAAGAGCTTCGTGTTGAACTATAACATGCACGGGATGAACAAGTCGGTCGTCGAGCTGTTTGCGATGCTGAAAGTCGCTGAGTCTGAGATTCAGAAGGAGCATCAAGTGTTGATGGTCAATAAAACCACTAGTTTCAAGAAGAATGGCAAGGGTAAGAAGGGTAACTCCAAGAAGAGTGGCAAAGCAGTTGCTCCTCCCGTGAAGAAACCCAAGGCTGGACCCAAACCAGAAACTGTGTGCTTTCATTGCAAGGGAACTGGACATTGGAAGCGGAACTGCCCCAAGTATTTGGCTGACAAGAAGGCGGCCAACAACAAACAAGGTATATATGATATACATGTTATTGATGTGTACCTTACCAACTCTCGTTGTAGTGCCTGGGTATTTGATACCGGTGCGGTTGCTCATATTTGCAACTCAAAACAGGAACTGCGGAATAGACGGAGGCTGGCAAAGAACGAAGTGACGATGCGCGTGGGAAATGGTTCCAAGGTTGATGTGATCGCCGTCGGCACGCTCGCTCTTCGATTACCATCGGGATTAGTGATGAACCTGAATAATTGTTATTTAGTGCCTGCGTTAAGCATGAACATTATATCTGGATCTTGTTTATTGCGAGACGGTTACTCATTTAAATCAGAGAATAATGGTTGTTCTATTTATATGAGTAATATCTTTTATGGTCATGCACCCAATGTGAGGGGTTTATTCTTATTGAATCTCGATAGTAATGATACACATGTTCATAACATTGATGCCAAAAGATGTAGAATTGATAATGATAATACCACTTTCTTGTGGCACTGCCGTTTAGGTCATATTGGCGTAAAACGCATGAAGAAGCTCCATACTGATGGACTTTTGGAGTCACTTGATTTTGAATCACTTGACACATGTGAGCCATGCCTCATGGGCAAGATGACTAAGACGCCGTTCTCTGGAACAATGGAACGGGCAAGTGACTTGTTGGAAATCATACATACTGATGTGTGCGGTCCGATGAGCATTGAGGCGCGTGGTGGTTATCGTTACTTTCTCACCTTCACTGATGACTTAAGTAGATATGGGTGTATTTACTTAATGAAACACAAGTCTGAAACGTTTGAAAAGTTCAAGCAATTTCAGAGTGAAGTTGAGAATCATCGTAACAAGAAGATTAAATTCCTACGATCTGATCGAGGAGGAGAATATCTGAGTTATGATTTTGGCAGTCACTTAAGACAATGTGGAATTGTTTCACAACTGACACCGCCTGGAACACCACAGCGTAATGGTGTGTCCGAACGTCGTAATCGAACCTTATTGGATATGGTGCGATCTATGATGTCTCTTGCCGATTTTCCACTATCGTTTTGGGGTTATGCATTAGAGACAACTGCATTCACTTTAAATAGGGCACCATCAAAATCCGTTGAGACGATGCCATATGAACTTTGGTTTGGCAAGAAGCCAAAGCTGTCGTTTCTTAAAGTTTGGGGATGTGATGCTTATGTCAAAAAGCTTCAGCCTGAAAAGCTGGAACCCAAAGCGGAGAAATGCGTCTTCATAGGATATCCAAAAGAGACAGTTGGGTATACCTTCTACCTCAGATCCGAAGGCAAAGTGTTTGTCGTTAAAAATGGAACATTTCTTGAGAAAGAGTTTCTCTCGAAAGAATTGAGTGGGAAGAAGATAGAACTTGTTGAGGTTGTTGAACCTTTACTTCCACCTGAAAGTAGCGCAGCACAGAAAGATGTTTCTGTAGAGCCTACATCAGCTGAAGAGGAAGTTAATGATGATGATCATGAAGCTTTGGATCAAGATGCTATCGAACCTCGTAGGTCGACAAGGACGCGTACTGCTCCTGAGTGGTACGGCAACCCTGTCTTAGAGGTCATGTTGTTGGACAACGATGAACCTACGAGCTATGGAGAAGCGATGATGGGCCCGGATTCCGAGAAGTGGTTAGAGGCCATGAAATCCGAGATGGGATCCATGTATGAAAACAAAGTGTGGACTTTGGAAGTATTACCTCAAGGGCGTAAGGCCATTCAGAACAAATGGATCTTTAAGAGGAAGACGGACGCGGACGGTAATATCACCATCTATAAAGCTCGACTTGTGGCAAAGGGTTTTTCACAAGTTCAAGGAGTTGACTACGATGAGACCTTCTCACCCGTAGCGATGCTTAAGTCCGTCAGAATCATGTTAGCAATAGCTGCCTTTTTCGATTATGAAATTTGGCAGATGGATGTCAAAACAGCGTTCCTTAACGGTTTCCTTAAGGAAGAGTTGTATATGATGCAACCAGAAGGTTTTGTCGATCCAGAGAGTGCTGACAAAGTTTGCAAACTCCAGCGATCCATTTATGGACTGGTGCAAGCATCTCGGAGTTCGAATCTTCGCTTTAATGAGGTGATCAAAGCGTTCGGGTTTATACAAGTTTACGGAGAAGCTTGTATTTACAAGAAAGTGAGTGGGAGCTCTATAGCGTTTCTTATATTATATGTAGATGACATATTACTAATTGGAAACAATATAGAAATGTTGGAAAGCGTGAAGGAATATTTGAACAAGAGTTTTTCAATGAAGGACCTAGGAGAAGCTGCTTTCATATTAGGCATCAAGATCTATAGAGATAGATCAAGACGTTTAATAGGACTTTCACAAAGCACATACCTTGATAAGATTTTAAAGAAGTTCAAAATGGATCAGTCCAAGAAGGGGTTCTTGCCTGTTTTGCAAGGTGTGAAGTTGAGTAAGACTCAATGCCCAGTGACTGCAGAAGATAGAGAAAAGATGAGTGTCATCCCCTATGCTTCAGCCATAGGCTCTATCATGTATGCATTGCTGTGCACAAGACCCGATGTCAGCCTTGCCATAAGTATGGTCGGAAGGTTTCAAAGTGATCCAGGAATGGAACACTGGACGGCGGTCAAGAATATCCTGAAGTACCTGAAAAGGACTAAGGACGTGTTTCTCGTTTATGGAGGTGATCAAGAGCTCGTCGTAAAGGGTTACGTCGATGCAAGCTTTGACACTGATCCGGATGACTCTAAGTCGCAAACCGGATACGTATTTATTCTTAATGGGGGTGCGGTTAGCTGGTGCAGTTCCAAGAAAAGCGTGGTAGCTGATTCTACATGCGAAGCGGAGTACATCGCTGCCTCGGAGGCGGCGAAGGAAGGTGTCTGGATGAAGGAGTTCATGACAGATCTTGGAGTAGTGCCTAGTGCGCTTAACCCAATGACTCTGTTTTGTGATAATACTGGTGCCATTGCTCTAGCCAAGGAACCAAGATTTCACAAGAGGACCAGACACATAAAGCGACGTTTCAATTCCATCCGCGATTACATCAAGGAGGACGACATAAATATTTGCAAAGTACACACGGATCTGAATGTTGCAGATCCGATGACTAAACTTCTTCCAAGGGCTAAACATGAACAACACCAGAACTGCATGGGTGTTCGATTCATTACAATGTAAATCACATAGTGATGTGAACTAGATTATTGACTCTAGTGCAAGTGGGAGACTGTTGGAAATATGCCCTAGAGGCAATAATAAATTAGTTATTATTATATTTCCTTGTTCATGATAATCGTTTATTATCCATGCTATAATTGTATTGATTGGAAACTCAAATACATGTGTGGGTACATAGACAACACTGTGTCCCTAGTAAGCCTCTAGTTAACTAGCTGGTTGATCAAAAGATGGTGAAGGTTTCCTGGCCATGGACATGAGATGTCATTTGATAACGGGATCACATCATTAGGAGAATGATGTGATGGACAAGACCCAAACTATAAACGTAGCATATGATCGTGTCAGTTTATTGCTATTGTTTTCTGCATGTCAAGTATCTGTTCCTATGACCATGAGATCATGCAACTCACTGACACCGGAGGAATACCTTGTGTGTATCAAACGTCACAACGTAACTGGGTGACTATAAAGATGCTCTACAGGTATCTCCGAGGGTGTCTGTTGAGTTGGCCTGGATCAAGACTGGGATTTGTTACTCCGTGTGACGGAGATGTATCTCAGGGCCCACTCGGTAATACAACATCACAATGAGCCTTGCAAGCAATGTGACTAAAGTGTTAGCCATGAGATCTTGTATTACGGAACGAGTAAAGAGACTTGCCGGTAACGAGATTGAACTAGGTATAGAGATACCGACGATCGAATCTCGGGCAAGTAACATACCGAAGAACAAAGGGAACAGCATACGGGATTAACTGAATCCTTGACATAGAGGTTCGACCGATATAGATCTTCGTACAATATGTAGGAACCAATATGGGCATCCAGGTCCCGCTATTGGTTATTGACCGTAGAGGTGTCTCGGTCATGTCTACATAGTTCTCGAACCGGCAGGGTCTACACACTTAACGTTTGGTGACGATTAGTATAGTTGAGTTATTGTGTTGGTGACCGAAGGTTGTTCGGAGTCCCGGATAAGATCCCGGACATGACGAGGATCTCCGGAAGAGTCCGGAGGTAAAGATTGATATATGTGATAATAGTGTTTTGATCTTCGGAAGGGTTCCGGAATTCACCGAAAGGGGTTCCGGATGTTTACCGAAGTGTTCGGGTACAGCAACACTTTATATGGGCCAAAGGGGTAAAGCCCACGAGGTTTTGGAAAGTGCAAAAGGAAGTTTTCCTGCTGCCTTAAGCGGTACTACCGCTGTAAGGCAGTACTACCGCGTAAGCGGTACTACCGCTTGTGTGAAAGTGGTACTACCGCGCAAGCGGTACTACCGCTCGTGAGCGGTACTACCGCTTGTACGCGATACTGCTGGAATCCGAGTTGGACTCTTTCCATGCGGGCCAAACCGACCTTGTGCGGGCAAAACCGACCTTGTGGAGGCTTTCACTCCAAGTTTAGACACCAGGGCTCAACATATAAATAGAGGGGCAGGGCTAGCACACGGGATACATCAAGATTTCCCAAGCCGTGTGCCGGCAACCCTAACCCTCTAGTTCCTCCCGTCATAATCTCCGTAGTGCTTGGCGAGGCCCTGCAGAGATTGTTCCTCACCACCATCACCACGCCGTCGTGCTGCCGGAACTCATCTACTACTTCACCATCGCTCGCTGGATCGAGGAGCTGAAGGCGTCATCAAGCCATACGTGTGTTGAATGCGGAGGTGCCGTCCGTTCGGCATTAGTTCGTGATCGGATCGAGGGACGACTTGTGATTTGGATCACGGAGACGTTCGACTACATCAACCGCGTTTCTTAACGCTTCCGCTTAGGGATCTACAAGGGTATGTAGATTCACTCTCCCTCTCGTAGATGCTCATCACCATGGATAGATCTTGCGTGTGCGTAGCAAATTTTTTGTTTCCCATGCGACGTTCACCAACATGCATGAGGATGAATTTCTTCTTCTCCACCTTCAAGTACAATGTGACCACATGGGAGGCTAGCAAAACAGGACATGGTCAACACATATAGCTTATCCAACCAAATGACCAACACATATAGCACATCTTGCCAAATGACCAACACATAGAACAAACTACTTGCTCTGAGATATTAGAACCACTTGGCCACCACTTTATGATTGTATTGAGATGGGAGCAATACTTGCTTACGGACTCTTGGATGGTGTACCATCTGACGAGGTCACATACTAGGGATAGGGTAATAGGCCTGACCTATATGCCCTACCCTAGGACTCCCCAAGTCAAGCAATAAGCCACAAGACCAGATTACCGAGTCAATAGTTAGAAGACTGAGTTTCACTCGAAGCACAACATCCACTCGACAGAAAGCAAGCACTCAGAAACATCAACCCAGTCGGACAAGTCATATCACTCGGAAGACTAGGAGATCCACTCGGGATGGAAGACTAATAGACGTAACGGTCAGGACGCACGTCGTCCCTCATTTATGTATAATCAGTACGGCCGTTATCAGTAATGGCTCCCTCTTAACTCCCCTTAAACCCCTGGTAATGGCGGCATTCATGTGGGGCGGACCGGCCTCTATATAAGCCACCCCCCAGCTCCATTCCAAGGGTTCGCAACTTTGTAATCCATACACTCATATCAGTACAGCTCCAGAGCACCGAGACGTAGGGCTTTTACCTCCACCGAGAGGGGCCTGAACTCGTAAAACCGAGTGTAACAACTGCGCCGTAGCTAGGCTCTACCCTCCTATTCGTACTCCCCTACACTACTGTCAGACTCGTTCCCACGACAGTTGGCGCCCACCGTGGGGCTGGCGTCTAGCGACTTCCGGCGTAGTTGCATTTCTTCATCGATCACCACCATGGTGTCCGGCGGCGGATTGACCGTGGGCGGCGAGATCCGTTTCGGCGCCCTCGCTTTCGTCGTGGACTACTCGGCGTGGCTTCAGGAAGCCCCGCTCGACGTCGAGGCGAAGGTGCAGGCGCGGCGCACTTCCGCGCCTGCACCTTCGGCGTTCTTCTTCGACAACCTTCATCCCCGTACCAGTCGACACCCCCGCGCCGCGCCGGTCGCTGTCGCAAGCGTTCCGGTCGCTCGCGGATTCAGCGCTGGCTCAAACATGCAGCGGCTCGGCAGATCGCACCTTCGCAAGTCGCGGCAATCGAGCCCGACTCGCCCGTCCTCGACCTCTTCGCCTCTCTGCACGAGGGCTCGGAGAGCCTGTCCGAGTGCATAAGCACCGACCCGGCTGCCGAAGTGCTGATGGCTGATTCGCCGCATGGTGCACCCGGGTTCGAGCGTGGTGGCACCGAGGCGGATGGCGGCGGAAACCTCCACAACAATGAAGAGTACTTCCCTGAACCTCTCACTCGGCAGCAGAGGGAGGAGCAGGAGCGAAGGAACCTGCAGACCCTCCAGACGCCTATCGAAGGCACGACCCCCGAGGCTCTGGCCTTGGAGGCCGCGTGCCAGGACAACATGGCTGAGTGTGAATGCCTGGAGGCTCTCCAGAGATCACTCGACAAACTCGCCAATCGACATCGTCAACCCAGCTCCAGTCGCCGGAGAACCCATACGTTTCCGAGTGGCACGCAACAGGACTGTCAGGTATTCTGCACTCCAGTTCAGAATTTGGCTGCGGCGGCACGGATAGCAGATTCCATCCAGCCATCCTGCTCTGAGGCGGGAGAAGGCATTCGGAAGATCCAAACTCTGCTCAAAGCCGCCATGGAGCAAAACTCTGCGGTCTCCCAGTCACGTAACAGGATCCATAGCAGGTCTGTCAAGGCGGGCACGGTTCAGTCGGCTCATAGCCCTGCGTCTCCCCGAAGATACAAGCGCTCGCCCCCGCGGCGGGATGACCCGGACCATCACCGGGACCAGTACTCGGAGCAAGGTCACGGTCGTTATACGCCCCCGCGGCGTCAAGATGATCGTCGTCGAGTGCTGTCGCCCCCTCCGCGGGATGGCTCCTACGCGCCCCGGCCGTATGATGCCAGGCGACCACTCGGCAACGATCGGAGGGTCAGCCCTCCTCGTCACAGCGACGGATATCACCAAAGAGAGCTGCTCGACCCACGTGATCCGCAGTTCAACACGAGGTCCATCCTCGTGCAGCACTTGGTCGATAGAGGAAGAGCACTCAGAGAAAACTTGGACAGAGAGTGCCCGAGTGGCAGTAGAGCTTTTGTTTCTGGTCCCGAATGTTTCAGCATGGCGACCCGAGCAGCAGAGATCCTGCAGGACTTCAGGCTGGCGGCGGGAGTAAGCAAGTTCACCAGCGAGTCCAAGCCGGAGACGTGGTTAGAAGATTACCGAGTGGCCGTCCAGATCGGTGGAGGCAATGACTATGTGCCATGAAGCACCTGCCCCTGATGCTCAAAGGCTCGGCACGTGCCTGGCTCAATCAGCTCGCTCCAGCTAGCATTTACTGTTGGGAGGATCTTTCCCGAGTGTTCATCAAAACATTTGAGGGAACGTGCAAGCGTCCGGCTGGTTTGTCTGAGTTGCAGCATTGTGTTCAGAAACCGAATGAAACTTTGAGAGAGTACATACAGCAGTGGACGACCTTGCATCACTTGGTGGAGAACGTCACTGAGCACCAAGCAGTTTGTGCCTTCAAGGCAGGAGTCAGATACCGGGAGCTCATCCTGAAGTTCGGTCGGTCAGGTTCATTGACCATGAGTCGGATGATGGAGATCGCCACCCGGTACGCGAATGGAGAAGAAGAAGACCGCCTCCGTAGCGGTAAAGGGAAAACCAATGAGCCGAATCCTGGCGGCAACAATCCCAATCGGAAGCCGAAGCGCAAAGCTGACGGGTCGACTCAAGAAGAAGCGGCCGCAGTGACCAGTCAGGCTAAGAACAAGGGAAAAGCTAAAGAAAAGTGGGTTGCCAAGAAAAAGAAAGATCAGTCGGGCCAGGATGTCCTCGATCAGCCATGTCATATTCACACCAAGAGAGACGAAGAGGGTAATCTGATATTGCCCAAGCACACCACCCGGCAGTGCAGGCTGTTGATACAGCAGTTCCGTGAGAACCAGTCAAGCAAAGTTGGAGATGACGAAGCTGATGAAGAAGAAAAAGAAGAAGCTTTCCCCAGTGTCAATGCTACTATGATGATCTTTGCTGCCGTCAAGAGCAAAAGTCGGTTGAAAGTGATCAATCGGGAAGTGAACATGGTTGCACCGGCGAAGAAGCAGTTTCTGAACTGGTCAAAAACCCCGATTACTTTTGATCAGTCCGACCATCCAGCTCCCGTGGCCACCCCAGGGAGGCAGGCTTTGGTGGTCAATCCAGTCGTAGCGGGCACTCGACTCCGCAAGGTTCTCATGGATGGAGGGAGTGGTTTGAACATACTCTATGCCGAGACTCTAAAGGGGATGGGCATTCCGATGTCCCGCCTCACGGAGAGTAATATGCTGTTTCACGGAGTAATTCCTGGCAAGAAGGCAAAATCACTCGGGCAGATTGCCCTTGACGTTGTGTTTGGAGATGACAAGAATTTCAGGAAAGAGAAACTGACATTTGAAGTAGTCGACTTCCGCAACGCTTACCATGCTATCCTTGGTCGACCTGCTTATGCACGTTTCATGGCCCGCCCGTGTTACGTGTACCTCAAGCTGAAGATGCCCGGACCGAACGGCGTGATCACAGTGACCGGCAACAGGCAGCATGCAGAAGAGTGTTTGCAGCAGGGGTCGAAGATTGCAGATGAGCAGATGGCCATGGTGGAGCTTGAGGAGTACAAGAAGACGGCTGATCCGAGTGATCTGCTGCGATCCAAGAAGCCAGCCACTAAATCAGCATTCCAGTCGGCCGGAGAGACCAAACCCGTACATATTCACCCGGAGGATCCCAATGCTGCGCCCACGAACATCTCAACTACACTCGACAGCAAATAGGAAGAAGCGCTCATCCAGTTCCTTCGTGAGAACTGGGACATCTTTGCATGGAAGCCATCCGACATGCCAGGTGTACCCAGGGGACTGGCTGAGCACCGTTTGCGAGTCGACCCAAAAGCGAAGCCTGTGAAGGAACACCTCCGTCGGTCTGCCACGGAGAAGAGGAAGGCCATCGGCAAAGAAGTTGATGGGATCCTCGCAGCCGAGTTCATCCGTGAGGTGTACCACTCCGAGTGGCTCGCCAACGTCGTCATGGTCCCTAAAAAGACAAGTCTTTGCGGGATGCGAATTACTGTCTTTTCTGGATGCGTACTCCGGGTACCACCTGATCCGACTGTATGGTCCAGATGAAATAAAAACAGCTTTTATCTCTCCATGCAGGTGCTTTTGCTATATTACCATGCCATTCGGTCTCAAAAACGCTGGCGCTACGTTCATGCGCATGATCCAGAAATGCTTGTACAAGCAAATCAGTCAGAACATTGAGGCATACATGGATGACATTGTGGTAAAGTCCAGAAAAGGTTCCGACCTGCTGGCAGACTTAGCTAAAACTTTTGCAAACCTGCGAAAGTATGATATCAAATTAAACCCAACCAAGTGCACCTTCGGAGTTCTAGGAGGAAAGCTACTCGGTTTCCTCTTTTCCGAACGAGGGATCGATGCTAATCCGGAGAAGATAAGTGCAATCGTCCGAATGAAGCGTCCGGAACAACTTCATGACGTGCAGAAGCTCACAGGGTGCCTTGCAGCTCTAAGTAGATTCATCTCTCGTCTCGGTGAAAAGGCACTGCCTCTTTACCGATTGATGAAGAAATCCGACTCGTTCGAGTGGACAGCTGAAGCACAAGCAGCGTTTTCTGAGCTCAAAGCCCTGCTTTCCACCTAGCCGGTGCTTGCTGCTCCGAATGAGAAGGAACCTCTGCTCTTATACATCGCAGCCACTGGTCAGGTCGTCAGTACAGTCCTCACCGTCGAGCGTGAAGAACAAGGGAAAGCTTATAAGGTTCAGCGCCTGATTTATTATGTTTCTAAAGTTTTGACTCCGTCCAAGCAAAGATATCCCCACTACCAGAAGCTTGTCTATGGTGTGTACCTGACCGCGAAGAAGCTCGCTCATTATATCCAAGAGCACACTGTGTCAGTCGTCAGCGACGCCCCACTATCTGAGATCATGAACAATCGGGATGCAACTGGTCGAGTGGCTAAGTGGGCCATTGAGCTCCTACCCTTTGACATCAAGTTTGAGGCGAAAAAGGCGATCAAATCCCAGGCTCTGGCCGACTTCTTGGCCGAATGGACGGAACAGCAACAACCGACTCAAGGTCACTCGGAACACTAGACTATGTTCTTCGATGGATCAAAGATGCTGAATGGTTCAGGAGCTGGAGTGGTACTAGTCTCTCCGGAAGGTGATCGACTCCGCTATGTCCTGCAAATTCACTTTGATTCCTCCAACAATGAAGGTGAATACGAAGCACTCCTCTATGGTATGCATATGGCCATCTCACTCGGCGTCCGACGCCTGATGGTCTACGGTGACTCGGATCTAGTCGTTAATCAAGTGATGAAGGAGTGGGATGTCAGAATTCTTGCCATGACAGGATACTGCAATGCAGTGAGAAAGTTAGAAAAGAAATTCGAGGGGTTAGAGTTGCATCACATCCCCAGAGCCAAAAATCAGGAAGCAGACGAGCTGGCGAAGATTGGGTCCACTCGGAAGTCCATTCCCAGCAATGTATTCCTCGAACACCTGCATTCCCCGACGGTGAAAGAAGATCCCTTCACCGAAGAGCCCCCGCAGGCAGTAGGTCCGTCTGATCCGACCGAGATTGAGGTCCCAGCAGTCATAGATGTGGTCATGGAGATTTTGGCGGTCACACCCGAGTGGACAGTACCCTACATTGCGTATTTATTCAGACATGAACTGCCATAAGATGAGACCGAAGCCCGTCAGATCGTCCGAAGATCCAAAGCCTTCACTGTGGTGGGTGATCAGTTGTTCAAGAAGAGCGTCACTAGCGTAGATCAGCGTTGTATTTCCCCAGAAGAAGGCCGATTGATCCTGGAAGAGATTCACTCGGGCACATGCGGACACCACGCGTCCTCTCGGACAATAGTGGCTAAAGCTTACCGAGCTGGTTTCTTTTGGCCCCGTGCCAATGAAGCCGCTCAAGAAATAGTCCAACACTGTGCCGGGTGTCAGTTCTACGGAAACCTGTCTCACAAATCCGCATCTGCGCTGAAGACGATCCCACTCATTTGGCCGTTTGCAGTCTGGGGACTTGACATGGTGGGACCACTCCGGACGGGAGCGAGTGGATTCACTCACCTACTGGTCGCAGTCGATAAGTTCACTAAGTGGATCGAAGCTAAACCGATCAAAAAGCTGGACTCCTGCACGGCGATCAAGTTTATGAGAGAGATAATCTTCAGATATGGTGTCCCTCACAGCATCATAACTGACAATGGTTCGAATTTCAACTCAGATGAGTTCAGAGCATTTTGTGCCAGTCAAGGCACTCGGGTTGATTATGCTTCTGTGGCTCACCCTCAATCGAACGGACAACCCGAGAGAGCTAATGGAATGATTCTGCAAGGGTTGAAGCCGCGACTTATGTGCGATTTGGAGCACGCAACAGGGGCTTGGGTCACTGAATTACCTTCTGTTCTGTGGGGCCTGAGGACGACCCCCAATCGGTCCACCAATCGCACCCCGTTCTTCATGGTATACGGAGCCGAAGCAGTGTTACCAATCGACCTACTCCATAATTCCCCCCGAGTGGAGTTGTACTCAGAAGCTGAAGCTGAACAAGCGCGACAAGATGCAGTTGATCTCCTAGAAGAGGAAAGAGAGATGGCTTTGATCCGTTTTGCCATTTATCAGCAGGATTTGCGCCGCTTCCACAGCAGACATGTCAGAGTCAGAGCTTTTCAAGAGGGGGATTTGGTTCTCCGAGTGGATCAATAGCGACCTCACAAGCTTGCCCCCGCGTGGCAAGGTCCCTTCATCATATCGAAGGTTCTCCATAACGGAGCGTATCATCTGTACAACCTCGACAAGAAGGCGGACGAGCCCAGAGCTTGGAACGCCGACCTACTTTGCTGGTTTTACACCTACGCCGACCTACTTTGCCGGTTCTACGTTGAATACATTTGTACATACTCTCTGGCCAACCCCCAGTGGGTGTGCGCTTGACCTAGCTTAGCTACGAACCAATTTTTGCCTAAGTTGAAAATCGACTCCGAGTGATGAGCGATCCTCACGCTCGGGGGCTTAGCTGCGAACCAGTTTTCGCCTAAGTTAAAAATCGACTCCGAGTGATGAGCGATCCTCATGCTTGGGGGCTTAGCTGCGAACCAGTTTTCGCCTAAGTTAAAAATCGACTCCGAGTGATGAGCGATCCTCACACTCGGGGGCTTAGCTGCGAACCAGCTTTCGCCTAAGTTAAAAATCGACTCCGAGTGATGAGCGATCCTCACACTCGGGGGCTTAGCTACGAACCAGCTTTCGCCTAAGTTAAATATCGACTCCGGGTGATGAGCGATCCTCACACTCGGAGGCTTAGTTGCGAACCAGCTTTCGCCTAAGTTAAAAACCGACTCCGAGTGACGAGCGATCCTCACACTCGGAGGCTTAGCTGCGAACCAGCTTTCGCCTAGGTTAAAAACCGACTCCGAGTGACGAGCGATCCTCACACTCGGGGGCTTAGCAGCGAACCAGTTTTCCCCTAAGCTAAAAATCAACTCCGAGTGATGAGCGATCCTCACGCTCGGGGGCTTAGCTGCGAACCAGTTTTCGCCTAAGTTAAAAATCGACTCCGAGTGATGAGCGATCCTCACTCTCGGGGGCTTAGGTGCGAACCAGTTTTTCGCCTAAGTTAAAAATCGACTCCAAGTGATGAGCGATCCTCATGCTCGGGGGCTTAGCTGCGAACCAGTTTTCGCCTAAGTTAAAAATCGACTCCAGTGATGACCGATCCTCACACTCGGGGGCTTAGCTGCGAACCAGTTTTCGCCTAGGTTAAAAACCGACTCCGAGTGACGAGCGATCCTTACACTCGGGGGCTTAGCTGCAAACCAGTTTTCGCCTAAGTTAAAAATCGACTCCGAGTGATGACCGATCCTCACACCCGGGGGCTTAGCTGCGAACCAGTTTTCGCCTAAGTTAAAAGTCGACTCCGAGTGATGACCGATCCTCACACTCGGGGGCTTAGCTGCAAACCAGCTTTTGCCTAAGTTAAAAATCGACTCCGAGTGATGACCGATCCTCACACTCGGGGGCTTAGCTGCGAACCAGCTTTCGCCTAAGTTAAAAATCGACTCCGAGTGATGAGCGATTCTCACACTCGGGAGCTTAGCTGCGAACCAGCTTTTGCCTAAGTTAAATATTGACTCCGAGTGATGAGCGATCCTCACACTCGGAGGCTTAGTTGCGAACCAGCTTTCGCCTAAGGTAAAAATCGACTCCGAGTGATGAGGGATCCTCATGCTCGGGGACTTAGCTGCGAACCTGTTTTCGCCTAAGTTAAAAACCGATTCCGAGTGATGAGCGATCCTCACACTCGGAGACTTAGCTGCGAACCAGCTTTCGCCTAAGTCGAAAATACAAGTGTGAATTGAAAACTCAAGATTAAAGATTCAAAAGGCAAATACGAGTACTCGAATCCCAGGCTCGAAAGAGTTTAACGGATACAGATTCACTCGGCATCCTGAGGCAAATAGACGAAGTTTATAAAAGTTTCCCCCTTCACTCCTCTGAAGGGCTGGCAGGTTCGACAAAGGTATCCAGGTCGATACCGTCTGCGATCCGAGTGGCGGCCTCAATGAAGGTGTCCATGAAATCTTCAAAGTTACGCTTCTTGGTGTAGGCGACTTGCAAAGCTTTCATCTTCTCTTCCTTTGATTCCTTGCAATGGACACGGACAAGGGAGTGAGCCACGTCAGCACCGCATCGGGCGGCCGACTTCTTGCACTCTTGCACTCGACCTGGGATTTGCCTGAGACGCGCCATCATTGCTTCTATGTCGGTCTCAAGGGGGCTGCCTGGCCAAAATTCCTTGTCGATTCGCTCAACGGCTGTCCGCAGTCGGAGGAGGTACGCTTGGGCGTCATCAAGATGATTCTCGAGCCGTAGGACATTCAGCGCGGCCTTGTCATTGACCAGAGCTCGAGTGGGATCCAGGTCCCTCTCGATCCTGTTGGTCTCCAGCTCAAAGTTACGACAGTACTCTGCAAACAAAAACAAGAAACGGAGTGAGTGCGGCATGCGTGACATTCACTCGGAAGAAAACCAACATCGAGTCGAGTGTTATCTATAGCTGTGAGTTTGTTGTACGACTCCTCCACGAATTCTTCTATGTACTTCTCCAAAGAATCCTTCTTCTGGACGAGCTGCTTTATCTTCTCGCTCAAGGTATTCTTCTCCTTCTCATGGGCATCCGCCTGGGCCTTGAGCTTCCCGTCCCACTCAGCTTTCTGTTTCTTCAGCTCCTCCACCTCCTTCCTCGCTTCTTCAACAACAACCTTCAGATATTTGTTTTCTTCCTCGAGTTTGTCGACTAAAGCCAGCTTTTCCTCGGCTGCCTTAGTCTTCTCCCTAGCTGCCTTCTGAGCTCCAGCTAGCTCCTTGTCCTTGTTTTCGAGTGCCTGCTTCATAGTTTCTAAAGAAATAGAAGTCCTGAGTCGCACTTGAAGTCGATGATTTTCATTGCGTACATCTGTTCGAGTGAAGTCACTCGGTTTCAAGGAATGGAAGAAGAAGAGGAAAATGAAAAGCTCAGCGGTCGAAGCTTACCTCCCATGGTCTTCACTTCTGATTGGGCCCGGGCGACATTCCGTTTCTCCACTTCGAAATCCAGCCGAAGCTGGTTCGTCTCCTTCTCCAAAGCCACATACTGGACCCCGAGCTCGCAAGTTCACTGAAATGCAACAGAATTTAAGTCCAGTCAGATATGAATACGCAAAGGGCGTCATGGCTAAAAAAAATTAAGACTCCAGCCAACTGCCCACAGTCGACTGCAGTCTCGGGGACTACACCCAGTGGGTGCACTCAGCGTGCCCCCACTGGAAAGGCATCCACTCGCAACGGTCCGACCGATCGAAGGGAGGCCGGATGACAGAGTTTTGAAAGACTCTGTTGTCAATGCTATCTGCTATGGCACCAAGCTTATGATTCTTACCACTCGGAACGGCCCGACCGGTCGAATGGTAGAGCGACGGCAAGTTGCGAAGGACTCTGCTGTCGATGCTATCTGCTATGGCACTAAGCTTATGATTCCTACCACTCGGGACGGCCCGACCAGTCGAGTGGTAGAGGGACGGCAAGTTGAGAAGGACTCTGCTGTCAATGCTAACTGCTATGTCACCAAACTTAAGATCCCTACCACTCGGAACGGCCCAACCGGTCGAGTGGTGGAAGAACAGCAAGTTGTGAAGGACTCTGCTGTTAATGCTATCTGCTACGGCACCAAGCTTATGATTCCTAAGACTACCGCCGACCGCCCGCGCTCGACGGCAGTCTCGGGGACTACACCCAGTGGGTACACTCAGCGTGCCCCCACTGGAAAAGCATCCACTCGGAACGGTCCAACCGACTAAGCCAGGTTTAAAAAAAAAGAAGACACGATACCTACGTACAAACTCTAAGACTCCCGCCGACCGCCCGCGCTCGACGACAGTCTCGGGGACTAGACCCAGTGGGTGCACTCAGTGTGCCCCCACCGGAAAGGCATCAACTCGGAACGGTCCGACCGACCGAGCGACAGCCAGACAGCAAAGATAAGTGATAAATCACAACACCCAGTGGGTGAGCGGTTGAACTATCCCGTCGACTAAAAATCTCAACTGGAAGAAAACCAGAATTCAACTTACAAGTGCACTTACTCGGACATTTTCCTGGAGGGTGGCGCTGGCATCATACGCTAGTTTGCTCGCCTCGCACACCCCCTTCAAACATTGCGTCATCAGTTCTGCCTGGATCATCGCCTCCTTGTTGGCGCCAGTTTGGTCCTCAGGCACCCTATGGAGACTGAAGATGCTGGCAGGAACCGAAGCAGTTGACGGAGCTGGGACAGGAGCCGGAGCAGTCGACGGAGGCACGACTGGGCCAGATCCCGGTGGCGTCTTCCCCGGAAGTGTAGTCGTGTGGGCTGTTGAAGTAGTTTGAGGCACTCGGCTCGACGGCGTCTTCCTCGCAGCAGTCTGAGAAGCAGTCGGAGTTGCCACCCTCTGCCTGGCGTCCCCGCGTGGCAGTTCTTCATCGTCGTCCGTGACTTGGATAATCTCTGTGGGCACTGCGTTCACTCGACAAAGTCAGCGCGAACACTCGACCCATTCAGATCACAAACCACCTGCAGGAAGTTAAAGGCGAAGTCACGGTTACCTTTTTGGGAAGTGGCCATGTCTTTGGACTCATTCTCCACTCGATCCTCATCGACTTGCATCGGGGATGTCGTTGATGTAGCAGCCCTAATTCGCAAATTCACTCAGTCAGAGAAATCACAAGCTCACAAAAGCAAGAAAGCGAAGTGCAGTACTCACGTCGAGGCAACGGGCATGACCACCTTGATCCTGGGCAGGGCCTTCCATGGCTTGGGCGAGGTCACCTTGAGTTGCTTTGTGGCCTTCTCCGCTGGTTCAGGCGTCGTCGTCCGAGCGCGCTTTGGGACTTTGGCACTTGGAGCAGCAGCCCTGCTAGAACCCGCAGCCGGATCTTGACCCTGCTTCGTGCGGCATTCGGAGCGGATCTCCGGCGAAATGGAAGATTCGGCTTCATCGTTCTCGCTCGAGTCGTCATCCTCGTCTTCAGTGTCCTCCACATAGCTGTCCTCCACACTTCCTCGGTCACTCTCCACATTCCCGAGTGGCTGCAAACCATTCGACACTGGCGAGAGCATCTTCTGAAACTCCTGCAAGGCACCAAGATCGGAAACAATCAACTCACTCGGAAGACACGGGGCATTTCATCTATTTACTGAAAGATAACCGGCGTACCTCCAGTGGCAAGTGCTCGGCGTCGTAAGGCATGATCCTCCTCGACCCCCTGGGGTTGGCTCATGCTCCGGTGATGAGTCGGATCCAGTCCTCCACCGTCTCCTTGTCGACGTCCTCCAGGTGCACTCGGGTCGAGTCACCGAATCTAGTGTAGGTCCACATCGGGCGGGCCCGTTCCTGCAGGGGCTGGATCCGTCGACTGAGGAAGACCTCCAACAGATCCAGGCCTGTCACTCCACCTTGGATCAGAGCAACCACCGCGGTTTCCAAGATCCGCACGTCGGTCTTCTCTTCCTTGTCAACCGTCAGCGAGGGCGGAGCCCGTAGCCGCTCGGATGTAAAGGGAGGGAGGCCAGTCGACGAACCCGCGCAGGGGACAACTTTGCAGTAGAACCAGGTCGACTGCCAGCCTCGGACCGATTCGGGAAAGGTGATGGCAGGAAAGGCACTTTTCCCTCGCGTCTGAATGCCCAAGCCACCGCACAGCTGGGTCACGTTGGTCCTTTGCCCATCCGTGTCAGCCTTTTTGACCGACTGAGATCGGCAGGTGAAGGTTTGCTTAAACAGCCCCCAGTGTGGCTGGCATCCCAGGAAGTTCTCACACATAGAAACGAATGCAGCAAGATATACGATGGCATTCAGAGGAAGATGATGGAGTTGGGCACCAAAGAAATTCAGAAAGCTGCGAAAGAAAGGATGAGGCGGCATGGAGAAACCTCTCGCCACGTGGGTCGTGAGGAGCACGCGCTCTCCCAGACGCGGCACAGGCTCGATCTTCCCCTCCTCCGGCAACCTCCAGTCGCCGTCACGCACCAGCCCGTCGACGACGAGTCTCGCTACTTCATCCTCAGTGGTGGTCGGCGGGGCCAATCGCCCTGGATCCAACCGCGGGGAAGCGCATTCCGCGAGCTCGACGGCTTCTTCCCCGCGGCCGATTTCTTGGCCCGCTCCAGTTTCGCCATCTTATCTTTCGCCATCACGGCGGAACGCTCGGCGACGGGATGGGCTCGGAACCGCGACGAATCTGGTGGAGATGTGAGACGGGCGGCGGAGAAGAGAAGAGTCTGGCTTTCTCTCTCTCCCTGCGGGCTAGCGAGTTCTTATACGTGCCCCTGTTCCGTTCCCCCCAATCTCCGCCGCTGATCGCTGGGGGCCACAAATCCCCCCAAATTCGGACAGCAGAGGTGTGGCTATACGTGGCACGATGCAGGGCGAAAATCGACGAGCCATGATCCCACGTCCCGTTCACCGCGCGGCAACCGTACGCGTGCGCTCAAGACCAAATTCAAATCCCGCCGTTTCCGGGATGTAGCAGATTGACAACCCACCTCTCGAAGACATATCGAAAGACGCTCAGGTTCGGCTCAGCGCTCGATGCACAGCAACCTATATCACTCGGACAAGGACACTCGTTCCACTCGGACGGCGGGCAATTTGGAATCCGTCAAGGTGTCGTGTGAAAGCAAAGGCATCAAGTACTTGTCAAGACCCTCGAGCTCCCATGAAGCACTCAAACGCACTGTAACCCTCTTTGACTCGACCACTCAACCTCGACCGATTCGAGGGCTAATGACGAGGTCACATACTAGGGATAGGGTAATAGGCCTGACCTATATGCCCTACCCTAGGACTCCCCAAGTCAAGCAATAAGCCACAAGACCAGATTACCGAGTCAACAGTTAGAAGACTGAGTTTCACTCAAAGCGCAATATCCACTCGACAGAAAGCAAGCACTCGGAAACTTCAACCCAGTCGGACAAGTCATATCACTTGGAAGACCAGGAGATCCACTCGGGATGGAAGACTAATAGACGCAACGGTCAGGACGCACGTCGTCCCTCATTTATGTATAATTAGCACGGCCGTTATCAGTAACGGCTCCCTCTTAACTCCCCTTAAACCCCTGGTAATGGCGGCATTCATGTGGGGCGGACCAGCCTCTATATAAGCCACCCCCCAGCTCCATTCCAAGGGTTCGCAACTTTGTAATCCATACACTCATATCAGTACAGCTCCAGAGAACCGAGACGTAGGGCTTTTACCTCCACCGAGAGGGGCCTGAACTTGTAAAACCGAGTGTAACAACTGCGCCGTAGCAAGGCTCTGCCCTCCTATTCGTATCCCCCTACACTACTGTCAGACTCGTTCCCATGAGACCATCGATGCGCGAGCAACTTTGGCATACAATATCGGATCAATTCCCTGCGGTAGGGATCATAGTTATTGTGCTCATGAGACCAAGTATGAACATTGTACCAAAAGGTTGAGCCTCTTTGCTCGGTCCTTGAAATGGATCAACGCTAGTGGCCAACCAAGCATCACACAATAATTCGTCCTCCCTAAAATTGAAACTTTCTCCCTTCCTCCTCTTCTTTGGTTATCCATCGGACGACCAATCATCGGGAGCAAGGCCTCTCTGCTCGAGGTACAAGTTTGACTCCTACGGCGATAGCGACTCGGCGAAGTGGAGAGGTGCGTTCAGGTCGACGGCCCATGGCACGGACATTCTGGAAGTAGCTGGGGATGGCTGCTGATGACCGAGCTGTGTGGCGACATATTAGTACGGCGGTTGCATCTTCGCCGGCCAGGCCGGCGAGTGCATTGGCGACGGCGGCGGCACCCCTTGCCCCTATTCCGGCCTACCGCCCTTCTTAGGAAGCGGTGAGTGGACGACCGCCAAAGTCAATTTCTCCTTGCTCCTTTAGACTCGGTGGCGTGTGTTGCGAGTCATCGAGTCGATCTTCCGGGCAGTGAGCATCTTTGGATCCTCCACCTCCGGCTCCGGCAACACTACGAATAGATCCATGCATGTGGTGAAAAACGGTGAAAAGGGCGGGAACGTAGGTGGAGGGCGGCGGCGATCGGCTGGAGAGGGTGGTAATGCGTGGGCTTTGGCGCGAAAACAGTGTGGGCGTGGAAATGTGCGGGCTCTAGGTGTGGTTTTGGGTGGCCGGGGGAGTCAGAGTTCTGCGTGGAGGAGGTTCGGACTCCCACAAACCTCCCCCAAGTTTGCATTCGGTTTGTGGAAATTTGGACACGCGGACGCGTCTGTGGACGTATGCGGAAACGCGTTGGGCCGACGTTTGTGGGCATTTTGCGACATGATGTTGTTGATGCCCTAACAGTCAAGATAATATGGAGTGGAAGTACTTTGTATTGTGCAACCTTCGCTGCACAATATATGTCCTATAAGTTTGGTCCTAGAATTCTGAGTTTAAAGAAGTTTATACCGGAAAAAAATCAACATCTACAATATTAATAGATCTACCACGAAATATGTTTCCGTTATATATTTATTCAATATTATGGATGGCGACCTTATTATCTACAAACATGATCAAACCAGGAAAACTTTGACTTAAGACAAAGGATACAGACCTTATATTTAAAATGTACAAAGTACTTCCTAATAGATCTTCAAATGGACCGTAAAATAATCGTAATATTTATTCTTAAGGACACATATATTTCGAAACATAACACACTAATTGGAGTATGACCAAACCATCAACTGTGTTTTTTAACAGATCCTCGTACTCCAAATTATCTCCAGTATAATTTTGTTGCTATGAACAAGATGATGTAAGGTTAAGACCAAAGGATAATGATATATTTTCAAAATATGCCCGGTCACTACCAACACACTGTTAGAAACACAATTCCGTTTTAAGATAATTGATCAGCCGCACATATGTTTAACACAGCGCTCCAATGTCTCCAAGTGAGATCCAAAATCCTCAAAGCATACTTGATCCACCGAAGATACATGTTGGTTCCTGTTATTGTATATTTGTGGTCTCACTTATTTTAACCTAGTAATACATGCGGGTGCATACATTTATGTTTTGATGAATCAATGGATTGGCCGTTTTCCTCGACCTACTACTATTCCTCTATTTAATAGACAGGTAGCCGGTAGTGGTCATATCAAAACATAACTAATGATGTTCATTCCTAAATATCGCATCTAGCGTACCTCCATGTATAGAAACGAATGTTTATTAGTGCTTACTCTTCTCACCACAGCTCACTTCTTCAATGTCCACACTACAAAATACCAAGAATTGACAATGCAGTGTGTTTCAATTCTTTCTTTCTTTTTTGATAAACTCCAAATACAACATAGACGCGGCATGCCACCATCAACACACACGCGTGTGCATGTGCGCACACACACCGCCTACCGAAGGCCGGAGTCATAGACTTCAAGATTGACGAAGTCACCACATGTTCCTCGTTCTGGACGGAAACATCGCCTTTCATCGAAGAATGTTCCATCTTAAGGAGGCACGCAAGGTGTCGAAAATGAGGTTTGATTCCTGGTGGGCAAGGGATACAACCACCCTCCTAACTATAAAACCACATTTTCGTCTGGCAATGTGTTTCTTTCTAAATGATCAACAACTTGGGCACATATACTTCTTGGGTCCATAAGAAATTCTCTAGGTCATATGTCCACACTACCTACCATGTCACCTTCCATAATAAACACCTCGTAAATAGTGCCAAAGTGATAAAGGCTCGGTTATCTTCGTTTTTTAACTTCTCTGGCTAATCATGAACTCACACTAGACTCCACCTGATACAATTTATTCACATCGCTTTCATCCTAGAATACTTGCTCTATTACCTACAATCTGAACCATTATCTTATTTATCATTATTTAACAATTCCTATCACACCATACATTTAATCCTTATAACTAGCAAGAAAGGAATCTTGACAACCTTCCAGGCTCATTGTGGACAAGCAAAAGTTTGTTGGTTGTTTGCAGGTACTTATCATGAACTTGCATATGGTAGTTCCTACTGGTTAGATAACCTTTGGTTATCTACCGATGGAAATACAATCAACTGATGTTTCCAAAATATCACATCCCGCTAGTCTCAGTGCTACAATACCTAGCTATGTGCGTAGGCATCGATAGCGTACATCACCTTGCTGACCCAGCCCAGGCTTGGGTGATTTTTGCATAAGGATAGATAGTCAGGATGAGTGCGGCGTCCTTGCCCATGATGAGCCTACAATCTCACCATGGACCATCTCGATGAACCTCATACCAGAAATGTGGGCTGCTAGATCCTAGGATTTGTAGTCGCTAGATGGTTAGCTAGTAACAATCAAGCTACTACATCCGTTTCACATCCTAAAATTCTATGTTTTAATACAGAAAACAACCATCATCTACAATATCAATAAATCTTTCAAAATATATGTTTCCATTATGTATATATTTGATATTGTGCATGGCGGTCTTATCATGTACAAACTTGATCAAACCTACTTTGATTTAAGATAGAACTACATACCTTATATTTTCAAATGGATGAATTGCTTCATAATAGGTCTACAAATAGGCCATAAGTAATCATAATACCTGTTCATAAGGCCACATGTATTTCGAAACACGAGACATTGAAGTATGAGCAACCCATATACGGTGATTAATTTATTTAAGTAAGCGTCGTGTTCCAAACTATATTCAGTATAACAATGTTGCTGCTACGAACAGGATAACATAAGGTTAAAATCAAAGCATAATACAATAATGCAACCTACTCCTGTTGCTCCATTTAATAGACAGGTAGGAAGTAATGGTCTTATCAAAATATAACGAATGATGTTCATTCTGAAATATTGCATCTAGAATACTGTATAGCAATAATGGTTTATAAGTGGTCACTCTTCTCTCCACAACCCACTTTTCCAGTGTCCACACTAGAAAATACCAAAAATTCACAATTGCAGTATGTTTCAAGTCTTTCTTTGTTTTTGGTAAACACCAAATGTAGCATATGCCATCATCATCATCTGTAGGGAACACGACAGAAAACAAAAAAATTCGGTATAGCGAGCACGCCCAGGATCACTATGGAGATGCATACAAGGTTTGATCTGATCGTTACCGACTCGTAGCGCAGTGGAAGTAGAGTCGATGTTGATCGTCGGTGCAGATCCCCGCAGCTAGGATTTTACAACCTCCCAACCAGGAGGATGTCCTCCCTCGTCAGCTCACCGGACGGATCGCCTGACAGCCCTTCGGGAGGCCTCTGGACAGTCCCTCGGATAGTCCCACCGGACGGATCCTCGGACAGCCCTCCGGGAGGCCTCTGGACAGTCCCTCTGATAGTCCCATCGGACGGATCCTCAGACAGCCCTCCGGGAGGCCTCTGGACAGTCCCTCGGATAGTCCCATCGGACGGTTCCTCGGACAGCCCTCCGGGAGGCCTCTGGACAGTCCCTCGGATAGTCCCACCGGACGGATCCTCGGACAGCCCTCCGGGAGGCCTCACGGACAGCCCTCTGGGTGGGTCACTCGGACAGCCCTCCGGGCAGGTACTCGAACAGCCCCTCGGGCAGAAGATCGAAACTACGACCTCTCTACGGGGTTGCATACATACGGTGTCAGCTATCCGGCAGGGCTTCGCCGTCCAGAATTAGTTCCCACCGGAACCCAGATATCCTTTCGGCTCTATGAAACTATTTCGCTGGGAGGGATAGAGAAAGCCAGATCATGCATGGCATTTGTATGTGAGAAAGAGTGAGTGTGGAGAGTGCATCTCCACCTCAATTTATAGGAAAAACCCAAGGGGTAGAGGACACATGGAAATACCAAAATGCCCTCAGATATTTTCTTCAACTATGAAATTACCAACATTCCCTCAAGGTGGCTTCTCCAAGAAGCAACCAAAAAGTGCTTTTCACTATTCATGAAAACATTTTTCGGCGACCGTTAAATCCGAAAATATTTCTGTGGGTCTTAGAACATTTCCAGTACCCTCTAAAATAATTTTGGACGCGTTCCAAAACAATTCCGGATTAGTAATTTTCATCAGCGAAAAGCAACCAAAGCGGTTCCAGCAGCTCCGGAACACTTCCGGTTTTTTTCTTCGGAAAAATCCCAGAAGTTCCCAGAACAATTTTGGCATCCTCCAAGAATTTCCAGGCGTGTGCCGAAACCATTTTGACTTAATGGTATACTCCAAAACAACTTTTCGGTTTTACCGAGACTATTCCGGTGTTCTCTCTCCGAAACTCTTCCGTTGTGTCTGAAACTTTTTCGGTGAATTTCTCTCAGACTCCCTGTCTAGTATTCAGCAGATAGATGACCCTTAACCATGTGACCCTATAGGTTCGGTGAAGAATAGACATGACCCGGAACACCTTCCGATCAATGATCAACATCGGAGCCGTGGACACCCATATTGACCCCTATACCCACACGAATAAATATTCGAGTGAACCTCCAGTTGCCGTGTGCTATTCCTTTTACTTCACGATATGTTAAAAAACCCGAGGTGAGATTTATCGGCATCCCCGTGGATCAACACTTGTCCACAATGCCAGTTACCTCGTTACCGGTTTTGTTCTCTTTTCTCGTTTCCGCGTTCCGGCATCCCCGTGATCAAATCTCATTGTGTCTGGCCAGACGATGATGGATACCGTAACACCGAGAGGGCCCGAGAATATCTCTCCATCGTCGGAGGAGTAAATCCCAATCTTGAGCTATCAAGTCCCTTGACATACTTTTCCATGAACCCGTAAACCGCCATAATAGCCACCCAGTTACGGATGACGTTTAACAAACCCCAAAGTTCATGAAGCAAGCATGAAGAAACTCGATACTCTCATGGTCTAAGGAATTATGCAAACGTTAACTTTCTCTGTGTTAACCATTAACTTGTGACGAATGTATCTCATAGCATAACATCAATTCGGGTCGATTCAACACAATTGTTCTTCTAACATTGTGCCCTCAAAGTTGCCGGCATAGTCATGCCCGTGATCAGGAAAAAATGACCATCATGCAACACTCGAGCTAGTCTTAGAGGCCACATTAGGAATACATTTTACCGTTTATTATTCCACACGTGCATATGAGTCTTCCTCCGAGCCTCGTGGTTATTGCAGACTTGAGAACCATAGCAGTTATAGCACGAAATATAAACATAATTAGGAACATGGGGATAAATAATAACATTTATTATTGCCTCTAGGGCATATTTCCTACAGACTCCCACTTGCACTAGAGTCAATAATCTAGTCAATACTAATGCACTTTACACCTATGGCATACCGGTGTAAAATATGCTTCGCTTGTGGTATAGCTGGATGTCCAACGGATCTGACAACTTCAGCTCCATGTGTATCTTTGCATATCCTCGCGTTTTCACGCTTTCACAAAATTCATATTTTGCGTGGACTTGGCTTTGTATGTATGTGAATCACTGGTCGAACCTTGATTCCTCAGACTGAGGTATGGAGTAACTATCTACAATAGTGTCCCATTGACCAAAGCCTTCTTGGAACCATACAAAGTTCATGAATGAACAATATGATTCAACATACTTAGCCTTTGTTGTAGAATTTCGTCACAGTAACCTGTTTGGAACAATTTCCAACTAGCTGTGTCACCATATCGTGTATTACACAAAACCCTTAACTTAAATCGAAAATCGCATGTAGAATTGATGAAGACTGTATCGATGTAATTACTTACAACGAGCACTTCATAATCTCTACTTGCGAGAAAACATGTCATCAGTGCTACTTTAGTACTCAATGACATTTTTCACTGTTGTCCCACGATCAGTACTTTGATCACTTTGGTATCTATACTCACAACAGCTTGGGAGTATCGGACATATCTAGTTGTTTTACATACCATGGAATACATGATTAATCCAAACATAAGAGTGTGTGGAATCTACATCATGTATTTTGCTCATCAGTGTTTTGGGACACAGAGTCTTGCAAAAACTCTTTCCATGTGACTTCGGCAAGAATCACTCCTTGTCATTCTAATGCTAAAAGGTTTTAGCATCTTGTCAATATGTATTTTTGCTCAGCCCCATTAGGTAAATCTATCTCCATAGATCATTATGCCTAATATCAAGGCTATTTAGCCCAAGCACTTCATCGAAAAACTATTTTCAAATGAAGTCCTAATTCGTGTCAAGAAATTTATATTATTTCCAATTAACAATGTGTCAAGCACACAAGGTTTTTAGAAATATTATTATGCTCCCACTTAGTTTCTTGAACCACAAGCATCTTCGTTATCCATTGATGAAATCAAACTCTTTTGACTATTTCATCAAAAACGAAGATTCCAACTCCATTTTGCTCCCTCCTGTCCATTGCTGGAACTCCGAAGTTTGCACATTCACTAGCATCCTCTGGATCGACAAAATACTTTGGGCTGTATCACATACAAGTCCTAGTTTGTATTCCCATTTCATGGAAATTCTTTCGTCATACATGTTTCATATCTCATGATTGAAATATGTATTAATTGCTATTTTAACCCGAACCGACTTTAAGCATCGTTACGGTGAGACAACCTCATCGTAGTCAACTCCTTGAACTTGTTATTGCAACAAGTCAACTTTATAGATAATTTTTTTTATCCACATCAGTTTATAGCTCCATAAATATTCGTTAGACTCCATGTCTTCCGAAAGGGGTATCAAGATATAATCTTGAATCATTTATATGGAAACTATCTCGGATTATATTGGCATTTAACCAATTCCGGAGTCAGGCCCATCATCGCTTCCTTGTGTATCGTAGGTATACTGTTGTCTAACAACAGTATCTCATTTGCGCATCTGAGAGGTTTGCACGAGTTTTGCCTACGTGGTTCAGCAGCAAGTTCGACCGAAGTCCATACATCTCATGTAGAGGCTTCCGTATTAGTCGCAGTAGGAAACTCTGGAATCACTTCCAAGGTTCCTTTCCTTTGATCTGATGATGAATATAATGTTATCTCGTCGAGTTGCACTGTCCTCCCACTCACCTTTTTGTAAGAACCATTCTCTTTAAAAGCATACCGTTTTTGTGGCAAAACCTTTTGCCTCGGTATAGTGGTGAAGAAATTCCCAATAAATTAGGATAACCTACAAAGTAGCACTTGTCTGATTTGAAATAGGTTTGTAAACATTTTTCACAAGCCCCATATTCCAAATGTTAAGAAAAGATTTAGCATGCTTGGGTGTACCATACCATGGCGTCATTTCAACAGACCTGATGGCGCTCCTTTCAGTGTAAAAGCCACAGTCTCTAAAGCATTACTTTAAAAGGGATAATGGCAAATTGATTTATGTCATCTTTGATCTCACCATGTCATAAATGGTTTGATTACATCTTCACGGACTTTTCACTTGCAGTGGTGTTCCGGGAGGTGTAAGTTATGATACTCTTTTCACAACTCATCAGACATTCGCTAAACTTGTAACTCAAAATATTCCTTTCCGCAATCTAATTGTAGAAACATAATTTTCTTGTTACAATAACCTCTACTTCATTTTTGAAAACCTTTTGCATGATTTCAAAAGATCCAGACTTACGTCTCATCAAGTAAATATCCATATATCTACTTGAGTCATTTCAGAAGATAGACAAATCCAGTGCCAGCAACAACATTTATCAGACTACACACAACACGATGTATGATCACCAATAAGTTCTTTGCTCGTTCCTTATGGCCTGTGAACGGTATTTTAGTCACTTCACTTTTCGGAGGAAAGTTGCAAGTGTCAGATGATTCATAATCAAACGACTTCAAAATCCGTCCTTATGGAATTTTCCCATGAGGGTTTCTCCAATGTGATCAAATGCAGTGCCACACATGTGTGGTATTCTTTTAGTCTTGCGACATTTAGCGTCAGTGTTATGGATGTATCATATTACCATCAATATTCATAACATACATCTCATCCCATGATGGAAGTATGGCCCTTATGTTATTCATAATACTGAACAACAATTGTTCTTTTATGAACAACACTCTTGCAACAAACATTATGCAAATGGGCTAGAGTGTGTAAAACTCTAAAATGAATTATGAAGTAAATACAGAGGTATTGTATTATTATCAATATTCGTAACTTACATCTCATTTATAATTAAAGTATGACCCTTATGTTATTCATAATACCGAACATGAAAAGTTCTATTATGAACAACCATCTTGCAACATACTTTATGCAATGGGCTTGAGTATATAAAACTCTAAATTAATTATGAAAATAAAGACAGACGATAATACACCGATGGAAGGTATAGTAACTTTTACTATGTTCCCAGCGCGTATCTTAACCTCATTACCTGCAAGTCTTTTAGGCCGTAGTTCTTGTATCGAATTGCAAGAGAATGCAATCGAACGGGTATTCCTATGATCAAAGGTCAATCACAATACCGAACAATCAGTGACTAACAGTTTAATCACAATTCCCAAGAACTATTTCTTTGACTAGCCTTCCAAACATCAATAACTTGTATGACATTTATACATGAGCTGGATATTCCAGTCTTCTTTCTATTTACCTTTATACTTCTAACAGTTTAACTTTGAGTATTTCTCCTACTCTCAGAAGAAGCACCCAACTTAAGAGTGGCGTTAGCCTCGGACTTCCTAGGTGTGAAAGTCTCACTGACACCCTTCGGACATTTCCTTTCTCTTTAAGTTGTTGTTTTATTCACCTTCACTTACATGACAGGCGTTCTTATGGATCCCTCTCCTATCAGTAAAATACCTAGTAAACACTTCACTAATACTTTGCAAACAAACATTTGCTTTAGATATCTCATATCTTTTAGCCTTTGTCTGCATCTGAAAATAATTTTCAGTTTCATGAATATCACATAACTATCCCAAACTTGTGAAGTTCGGATTTTATGGAAGCAAAAGTATTACACTTGACAGTAACGGAATTCTAGCTTTTGGATCGAAGGATGAGAGTCACATCATCCATAGCATTAGCGGGACAATACCGAAAGCATCCGATAGGACAAAGTCCTTCTCGGCACTCTTGAGGACAATCCTCACATTACGTTACCAATCGTAAAGTTTTAACCAGATAAAAACAGCTTATTCAATTTTAATAGGGAAGGTGAAAATGGGAGCCATTATTCTACAACTATTATGCAAATTTCACTTAGACAAGTTCATAATTAATTGCACTAAGAATTAAACAAGTTAATTCTATAGTGCGCTCCCACTCAAACCAATATCTCTCATAATTGATTTTGAGTGCTTCAAGATCCGCATTTCAATTCCACGCCATTGATGGGAACAACACTGATGACTGGAACTTCAATCGGTAGGCCAACTTGCCGATCACATCTCTATGTGACTCTTGTTCATCTTTCGATGGGCGTGTTCCGAGCTCAGGACGATCAAGCCAGAACGTCAAGACAACCAAGTGATCTCGCTGCGAGGTCTCAACTCACCCGCCTCACACTTTTCTAATCGTTCGTACTCATGAAAACATGACGCACCCCGAAAAGATAGGTGCCGTGACAGTGCTACACTTGGGAGAACACTAACTAATTGATATTTTTGTGAGAGATCACCCTAATAAAAGTGACTACCGCGCAATCAAAAAGGGTGCATCATAAGGGATAAACATCTGAGGCAATTCATAATAGCATGATATGGTATAGCCCTTTCTGACGGAGAAGTCTTTATTTCTTCGTCTTCGGCATTCGCATCGGTGTTCACCTTCGCGAAGTTTGCCACCACCTTGTCGATGCACCAGATAATAATGCTATCTTTATAGCTAATAAAATAAGTGCATTACTTAAGGTTGACACGCAAGTCATTAAAGTGACAATCTTATGGCTCCAGCCATCATGCCGAATCATGACACACTAGTCATGTTAATTTACATTATATAGCCATCTCATACATAATCAAATTAAATATGAGAACTGCTATACCACATCACATGCACATCTCATGTCATCTTGCAAAACCAAGCTAGACGCCTCTAATCGGTTTATGCCAAAATTTATTTTACGTGGCTTCTAAGGTTTCAACCAAACCGCAGCTACCAACGTTTATCATCAAGCATGATTATTCAAGTCGCTAGATTAACTTTGCGGGGCGTATGAAACACGAGATAATAAAATCTCGAGCCCCATACTGAACTTCGTCATACGCATGACCCCCGTGCAGATCATATCTGCATTGCCCTTTAGTCTGCGAAATTTCATCTTTCTTTTAACTATGGTGGAATTCAACGAACTGTTAGCACTTCATTGATCAATCAGGATCACGGATTACCAGAACTTTGAAACCCCGCCTTGCCGTTATCAAGATCAGAAATACGCAAATTTCAGGGAAGCAACAAGAACATCAGGTAATACATTTCATCTGCTACCCGCACAAATAATTTTTAGTAATAGAACTCATCTATTACAAATTATATTGTGTAACACCTATACATCTCTATGTATTCTACATCGTAACCTGCATCTACGCATAGCACGGCTCATGATGCCACTATAGGGAACGCGGCAGAAAACAATTTTTTTTGGTACAGCGAGCACGCCCAGGATCACTATGGAGATGCATACAAGGTTTGATCTGATCGTTACCGACTCGTAGCGCAGCGGAAGTAGAGTCGATGTTTATCGTCGGTGCAGATCCCCGCAGCTAGGATTTTACAGCCTCCCAACCGCGAGGATGTCCTCCCTCATCAACTCACCGGACGGATCGCCTAACAGCCCTTCGGGAGGCCTCTGGACAGTCCCTCAGATAGTCCCACCGGACGGATCCTCGGACAGCCCTTGGGGAGGCCTCTGGACAGTCCCTCAGATAGTCACACCGAACGGATCCTCGGACAGCCCTCCGGGAGGCCTCTGGACAGTCCCTCGGATAGGCCCACCGGACGGATCCTCGGACAGCCCTCCGGGAGGCCTCACGAACTGCCCTCCGGGTGGGTCACTCGGACAGCCCTCCGGGCAGGTACTCGAACAGCCCCTCGGGCAGAAGATCGAAACTACGACCTCTCTACGGGGTTGCACACATACGGTGTCAGCTATCCGGCAGGGCTTCGCCGTCCAGAACTAGTTCCCACCGGAACCCAGACAGCCTTTCAGCTCTACGAAACTATTTCGCTGGGAGGGATAGAGAAAGCCAGATCATGCATGGCATTTGTATGTGAGAAAGAGTGAGTGTGGAGAGTGCGTCTCCACCTCTGTTTATAGGAAAAAGCCAAGGGGTAGAGGACACATGGAAATACCAAAATGCCCTCAGATATTTTCATCCACTATGAAATTACCAACATGCCCTCAAGGTGGCTTCTCCAAGAAGCAACCAAAAAGTGCTTTTCACTATTCATGAAAACATTTTTCGGCGACCGTTAAATACGAAAATATTTCTGTGGGTCTTAGAACATTTCCAATACCCAGTAAAATAATTTTGGACGCGTTCCAAAACAATTCCGGATTAGCAATTTTCATCAGCGAAAAGCAACCAAAGCAGTTCCCAGAACAATTCTGACACCATCCAAGAATTTCCAGGCGTGTGCCGAAACCATTTTGACTTAATGGTATACTCCGAAACAACTTTTCGGTTTTACCGAAACTATTCCGGTGTTCTCTCTCCGGAACTCTTCCGTTGTGTCCGAAACTTTTTCGGTGAATTTCTCTCAGACTCCCTGTCTAGTATTCAGTAGATAGATGACCCTTAAGCGTGTGACCATATAGGTTCGGTGAAGTATAGACATGACCCGGAAAACCTTCCGATCAATGATCAACATCGAAGCCGTGGACACCCATATTGACCCCTATACCCACACGAATAAATATTCAAGTGAACCTCCAGTTGCCGTGTGCTATTCCTTTTACTTCACGATATGTTACAAAACCCGAGGTGAGATTTATCGGCATCCCCGTGGATCAACACTTGTCCACAATGCCAGTTACCTCGTTACCGGTTTTGTTCTCTTTTATCGTTTCCGCGTTCCGGCATCCCCGTGATCAAATCACATTGTGTCTGGCCAGACGATGATAGATACCGTAACACCGAGAGGGACCGAGAATATCTCTCCATCGTCGGAGGAGTAAATCCCAATCTTGAGCTATCAAGTCCCTTCACATACTTTTCCATGAACCCATAAGCCGCCGTAATAGCCACTCAATTACGGATGACGTTTAACAAACCCCAAAGTTCATGAAGCAAGCATGAAGAAACTCGATACTCTCATGGTGTAAGGAATTATGCAAACGTTAACTTTCTGTGTTATTAATCAATTCGGATCGATTCAACACAATTGTTCTTCTAACATTGTGCCCTCAAAGTTGCCGGCATAGTCATGCACATGATTAGGAAAACAGAACCATCATGCAACACTCGAGCTAGTCTTAGAGGCCAGACTAGGAATACATTTTACCGTTTATTATTCCACACGTGCATATGAGTCTTTCTCCGAGCCTCGTGGTTATTACAGAGTCGAGAACCATAGCAGTTATAGCACGGAATATAAACATAATTAGGAATATGGGGATAAATAATAACATTTATTATTGCCTCTAGGGCATATCTCCTACATCATTATCATCATCATCATCATCATCACCACCACCACATACACACTACTACGTGTGCGCAAGTGCACGCGCACACACACTGCCTACCGAAGACCGTAGTAGTAGAACTTTAAGATTGATGAAGTCACAATAGGTGTCTCACTCTAGACGGGAACACCGTCGTTCATCAGAGAATATTCCCTCTTAACGAAACACACAAGGTGTCGAACATGGGGTCCGATTCTTGATGGATCAACTAGCCTTGAAACTATCCAACCACAGGGTGGTTATGGAAATGCGTATCATTCTAAATGATCGACAACTCATGCAGATATACTTCTTGGGTCCGTAAGAAATTCTCTAAGCAGTATGCCCATACTACCTACCATGTCACCTTCCACAACAAATACCCTGTAAATAGCACAAAAGTGATGAAGGTCATGTTTTCTTCAGCCTTAACTTCAGCAGGTACGCACCCTTTAGAATCCACCAGATCAAGGGCTCGGCATGAAATTGTACCTGTACATCTGCCTCAGTCTATAAAGATGTCTAGAGAGCAAGGGCGCTAAAGCTACCCAAGGATGACGCCGTGGTGGCGCGTTGTTCTAATGGTTAATTTCATTTGACTATGGTATGGTAATACAATGCACGCTAAGTGAGGTCATACAATAGATCATACAACTATAAAGATTATATTCGTGTAATGAAGACCCATCCAAATAAGTGGTGTAGTTTTTCTTATTCTTTATTGATTAATTAGAAGCATTGCTTTAATTTTGTTTTTAACTCCTTGGATTTTCTTGATCTTAGAATTGATGTGCCATCTCGATATATAGATTATTTATCTTCCGCAAAAAATATGGATTATTTACGCGATTTCTAAAAACGAGTTCGTTATATATGTAAGGAGGTAGGTTCTATGCAGGGCCAAGGACTACACACGTACATAAAAGGTTTCATTTGCAGTGAAGTTAATTCCTAACAACATTACGCTTAACTGCATATGAACACTACTCCCTCCCACAGGCGGCATATTGACTAGTCCCACCTACATGTTGTCCTCTTCCTAGCCATCAGCCATCAGCCATCAGGACCACTGCCATGACAAATAGAGGTCACAAGAAACACTTCGTGGGAGACTGTTCTTCTTTTTATATCAGTTTGATGTCGGCGAACCACATGTGTCATGCGGTGTCACAAGATGCATTTTATTGCAGATGTGGTCTCATCGAATTATCTGAACAAAATAAGGCATCATACTAGGTATGCGTCTTACTACATGGCCTGATGGGTTAGTCGTTTACTTTTCTTGTTTGCGTTTTAATGGACAGGTAGCAAGTAGTGGTCGAATTAAATTAGAGGTAGTTACGTTTTTTTGCCCCTCGCACTCAATGGGTTGATTACCTGTGGTCCCGAATCATCAGACAAATTGATCCGACAGCTCACAAAATCGGATACTTGAATATGCGCGGGTAATATGTTGATTATTACTTTTGCCAGTTAGGGACGTATTATAATTCATCCAATTTCACTATAAGAAAGCACTCCATCTCTGACCGACCTCTGGACACCCTTAAGTGATGATGCTCGGCACTCACAGGCCAGCCGTGCGGGTCAGTCATGACCCGTTGAGGCTATGCTGACAAGTCAACACTGGCAAGTCATAAGGGGGTGCTATGCTAGCAATTCAACATTGACATGTCATAAGGGGATGTTATGCTCGCAAGTCAACACATATTCGCTTTTTAAGATTTATTATACAAAAGATTATGTTCGCTGTGTGCATCCTGTGATGCAGAGGCCGGGGTAATCTCCTTTTCATTTTTTTCTTTTTAGAAAAGATTGTGTATAGGTGTGGTGCAGTAAACCTGGGGCTGCACATTATATGCTGATCTTGCCTTTTATGTCACCTCTTCTTTTCAGACGGAGCCCGATATATCTTCTCAATCATGTATGTTTCAACGCTATCCCCCTCAAAATATTTTATGAATTATGATATAAAAATGAATATAAAAAAGAAAAAAAGAATGAAGCTGATTAATTATTCTACCTTAGCATTATAGAGACCACGTTGTAGGAGAGAGTGGGCGAGAATGATTATCCCACCGCTCCCTACCCAACCTTTTGAGTTAATTGCAAGTGCAATGAGCGGCAACTAAGTCCGTCCATCCTACTCTAATGGCAACATTTGAAATGCCACTCACGATCTATTTTTATGCGGTCCTACTAAAATAAATCACCCATGTGATACACACAGGTTATACGATCAATGTGCCACTAAAATTAGTCTCCCTATTTGCACAAAATAATAAAAAAATCATCTTAGTGTTAATAGCATTAAAGCATAGTATCATAGGACTTATTATGTATCAACAAGTTCGGAACATAAAAATAATGTAGCACTTTCTTGTTTGAAGCCAACGCAAAAAAATAGAACCACTTGTCTGGAAAGAGGAGGACGTAAGTGT
This sequence comes from Elymus sibiricus, assembly GCA_039707655.1. NCBI lineage: Eukaryota > Viridiplantae > Streptophyta > Magnoliopsida > Poales > Poaceae > Elymus > Elymus sibiricus. The sequence goes on along the minus strand of CM077665.1, from coordinate 37,370,346 downwards.
TGACATCATGTTCAACCGACCCGCTCGTATCTCCAAGAAGCATGCCTCTAAGAGCATCTACAACCGGAATATGCTAATTTGAGCCCCCATATTTCCGCGGACAGCGCCGTCACCCCTCAAACGTGCGGGTTCACAGCCCCCTCCATGCAATCCATGCACGTGAAAATACGGCAACGTAGATCAATATATACATATCATTCGTATTACCGTACATAGCAAGTTCAACATAAAACATAGCGAGTTCAACATAAAACTGGACATAGATTGTTTGATAGAAAAATATGATCTACAAATAGATACTAGTAGAAATCACCAATTCCTTGTCAGGCCCTTCCCCTTGGCATCTCCAGAGCAGCGGTAGTACTCATCGACGTAGGCATCCACGGCCGGAGGGGCAGCTTCATCGTCAGTGCTAGTGTTGTCGGCGGACGAGGAGGGGAGCCCGAGAGGCACCAGACGGCGCGGGCTTTCGCCGCGCAGGACACCCTCTGCCTGGAGAGCCGCTCGGACTCCTCGATGTCGAGCCGAGGTCAAGAACCGGCGGAGGAGGTCGTCGTCTAAGTCAGCGGGCGAAAGCGGCTCGGGCTCGGATTTTCACGACCCGCTGCCAGACTAGCTGGATCCACCCTGTGCCACCATCTGCCTTGCGCGGCGAGCGGCCTATGCCGCCGAATTTTGTGGCCACCACGGCGGGCTCAACTATGTCTGCAGCAGCACCCAACGCCGTCTGGGAAGAGCAGGGGCTGGAAGTGCTGGGAGCCACTAGTCACCCCGTCGCCTGACCATGGATGGCACGGAATGAGACTAGCCGGTGCAGGCGGGTGCGGATTTGCAGCAGCCCCTCCGGCCACGAGAGATGCTGCGGAGCTCGAGCTCTAGCGCCTATGCACCCGCTACCGGCATAGGGCAAAGCAGAGAGTGAGCTCCTCATCGTCAGGGGCGAAGATTGATTCCTCCTTGAGGAATGCATCTTAGTCGACGGGGTCGGATTAGTTGCCGGATCTGCCGCCGGAACTGGCCATGATGGCACGGGGAGGGGAGCGGAGCAGACTGGAATGTGAGTGGAGCGGTCAACACTACTCTAGGGTTTGGTTTGGCGTGATGATAGCATGAGGTGTATGTGGGGTCAGACTGGACAAGCCTGGGATGGTCAGACATGGAGGCCGCATCCGGGCGTCCATACCACCCCATATCCGCTCCACATATGGGATGGGTTTGGGGTGCCAGATAATCTGGACGTTTGGGCTGGTAGTGGTGGGTCCGGTAGGGTGGCCATTTTGCTACGTGATGGTGACCGGGCTGTAGGCCCGGACGTCTTAGGGAGGGTTTGAGGGGTCCAATTGTAGATGCCCTAACTCTGTGCTTCTTTGCTTATGTTGTGTACCTAAAAAAGTCATCCCCACTAATTTATTTATCTCAACATGTAAGTATGCCATCTCACCATACAATTATGAATGGGATAAGGACCACCTCAACATGCAATCATGCATGGGAAAAGACCCACCACAACATTCCATTATGCATGGACAAATGGTTTCCATTCAATTATTCTACTTATATTAAATAAATATTGTAGCAAATATACATAATTAAATATAATAAGTCATTTGTATTTTAAATTTTGATTCTCATGTTTCAACCTAATTTTTTATCAACCAATTCCGGCAGCAACACGCGGGTTATTCTCTAGTTTTCTATTGGTCGCAAGTACATTTACCTTTCTTTCTTTATTTTCTTAAATTTAAAGTTATGGTCATACCCTGGTAGTTAGATTTTGTTGTGTCACAATTTTTTTTTGTATTTGTAGAAACCTGGAGCTGATCTGAACAGTTAGAGAAGTGAGGACAATATGTTCCAACCATAGATTTAAATCGCGGAAGGTAAATTTGCCGCGATAGTTAATGAAGAAACGGCACGCTCTCCGGCGAATGCGGCGCGATCTCCCGCGATTCTGGGAAGGAACACTAGTAGAAAACAGGGCTTTGGTTGAGGCCAGGATAAGGGCATTAGTCCCGGTTCACTCACGAACCGGGACCAAAGGGGGCATCAGTCCCGGTTCGTGAGGCCAGGGCGCCGGCCGGGCCTCGGGGGGCATTGGTCCCGGTTCGTTTGACACCTTTGGTCCCGGTTCCAAACACGAACCGGGACCAATGGTCCTCGCTCCTGGCCCAGCACCTTTAGTCCCGGTTTGTGGCTGGAATCGGGACCAAAGGTCTGTCTTCTGTCCCTGTTCTAGCCACAAACCGGGACTAAAGAGAAGCCTATATATACCTGCCCGCTCAGCTCAGCTCACTGCTCTGTTTTTTTGGCCAGCCGTGGGAGAGGTGTGTGTTGCTCTAGCTCACCTCCTATGCACATGAGGTGTTCGATGAAATGCCCGAGCCACACTTAAGCTTTCTCCTCTCGAAGCTCCTTATCCAAGCTCCATTTTCGTAAAGATTTGTCTAGGTTTGCCGGTCCGTCCTGTCCCGTCCCCGTCCTCACCGCCGTCGATCGCCCGCGCCGATCTCGTCGCTGGCACCACCGTGGTGAGCCTCTTGTTCTTATCTTCTTTGGTCATCAGTTCTCTATTCATGATGTTCTGTAATGATTTTTGATATACTTAATTATATAATGCACGCAGATGAACCGACAATGGATGTACGGTGACCGATGCACCTCTGACTACATTGATGGCATGAATAATTTTCTCGAAGTGGCTGAGGCAACCAAACAGAATGGTTTTATGTGTTGTCCATGTACTCGCTGTGGGAATACGAAGTCTTACTCTTCGTCGAAAACCCTTCACGTCCACCTGCTTGAGAAGGGTTTCATGCCACACTATAATGTTTGGACCAAGCACGGAGAAAGAGGGGTTATGATGGAAGACAACGAAGAAGAAGAGTATGATGACAACTATCGGCCCCCTGAATACGGTGATACTGCAACGGGGGAAGCTGAAGATCAAGATGAACCAAACGATATACCCGATGATGATCTTCGCCGGGTCATTGTTGATGCACAGAGAGAATGCGAGACTGAAAAGGAGAAGTTGAAGTTCGATCGCATGTTAGAGGATCACAAAAAACCGTTGTACCCAAATTGCGAAGATGGCAACACAAAGCTCGGTACCACACTGGAAATGCTGGAATGGAAGGCAGATGATGGTGTATCTGATAAGGGATTTGAGCAGCTACTGAAAATAATGAAGAAGAAGCTTCCAAAGGATAACGAATTGCCTGACAGTACGTACGGAGCAAAGAAGGTTCTCTGCCCTCTAGGATTAGAGGTGCAGAAGATACATGCATGCCCTAATAACTGCATCCTCTACCGCGGTGAGTACGACGAATTGAACGCATGCCCGATATGCGGTGCATTGCGGTATGAGATCAGACGAGATGACCCTGGTGATGTTGAGGGCAAGCGCCCCAGGAAGAGGGTTCCTGCCAAGGTGATGCGGTATGCTCCTATAATACCATGGCTGAAACGTCTGTTCAGAAACAAAGAACATGCCAAGTTGATGCGATGGCAGAAAGAAGACCGTAAGAAAGACGGGAAGTTGAGAGCACCCGCTGACGGGTCGCAGTGGAGAAAAATCGAGAGAAGGTGGCGGGACTTTGTAGGTGATGCAAGGAACGTATGGTTTGGTTTAAGTGCAGATGGCATTAATCCTTTTGGGGAGCAGAACAGCAATCATAGCACCTGGCCCGTCACTCTATGTATCAATAACCTTCCTCCTTGGTTGTGCATGAAGCGTAAGTTCATTATGATGCTAGTGCTCATCCAAGGCCCTAAGCAACCCGGCAATGACATTGATGTGTACCTAAGGCCATTAGTTGAAGAACTTTTACAACTGTGGAATGGAGAAGGTGTACGTGTGTGGGATGAGCACAAACAGGAGGAATTTGACCTACATGCGTTGCTGTTTGTAACCATCAATGATTGGCCTGCTCTTAGTAACCTTTCAGGACAGACAAACAAGGGATACCACGCATGCACGCACTGTTTAGATGATACCGAAAGTATATATTTGGATAAATGCAGGAAGAATGTGTACCTGGGACATCGTCGATTTCTTTCGACCAACCATCAATGTTGAAAGAAAGGCAAGCATTTCAAAGGTGAGGCAGATCACCAGAAGAAGCCCGCCCTCCGTACTGGTGATCAGATACTTGATATGGTCAATGATTTACAAGTAATCTTTGGAAAGGGTCCTGGCGGACTATCTGTTCCGAATGACGCTGAGGGACGCGCACCCATGTGGAAGAAGAAATCTATATTTTGGGACCTACCCTATTGGAAAGACCTTGAGGTCCGCTCTGCAATCGACGTGATGCACGTGAAGAAGAATGTTTGCGTGAACCTGCTAGGCTTCTGGGGCGTGTATGGGAAGACAAAAGATACACCAGAGGCACGGGAGGACCAGCAACGTCTGCACGAAAAAGACGGCATGCATCCAAAGCAGTATGAAGGTCCTGCCAGCTGCGCTCTTACCAAAGAAGAGAAGGAAATCTTCTTTGAATGCCTGCTCAGTATGAAGGTCCCGTCTGGCTTCTCGTCGAATATAAAGGGAATAATAAATATGGCAGAGAAAAAGTTCCAGAACCTAAAGTCTCATGACTGCCACGTGATTATGACGCAACTGCTTCCGGTTGCATTGAGGGGGCTTCTACCGAAAAACGTTCGATTAGCCATTGTGAAGCTATGTGCATTCCTCAATGCAATCTCTCAGAAGGTAATCGATCCAGAAATCCTACCAAGGTTAAAGAATGATTTGGCGCAATGTCTTGTCAGTTTCGAGCTGGTGTTGCCACCATCCTTCTTCAATATCATGACGCACGTCCTGGTTCATCTAGTCGACAAGATTGCCATTATGGGCCCTGTATTTCTACACAATATGTTCCCCTTTGAGAGGTTCATGGGAGTCTTAAAGAAATATGTTCGTAACCGTGCTAGGCCAGAAGGAAGCATCTCCACGGGCCATCAAACAGAAGAGGTCATTGGGTTTTGTGTTGACTTCATTCCTGACATTAAGCCGATTGGTCTCCCTCAATCGCGGTATGAGGGGAGACTGACTGGAAAAGGCACGCTAGGAGCGGCCTCAATAATATGTAGGGACGGGCATTCTTGGGGTCAAGCACACTACACAGTTCTACAGAATTCTACCTTGGTGACCCCGTATGTCAATGAACACAAGAATATTCTGCGCTCCAAATACCCGGAGCAGTGTGACGATTGGATTACATGTGACCACATCAGGACTTTCGGCAGTTGGTTGCAAACACATCTCATGGGTGACAATATTGTTGTAGATGAGCTGTACTCGTTGGCCAGGGGACCATCTATGACTGTATTGACTTACAAAGGGTACGAGATAAATGGGAATACATTTTACACGATCGCCCAAGATCAAAAGAGCATCAACCAAAACAGTGGTGTCCTCTTTGATGCAGCAACCAACAGGGGAAAGGACACATATTATGGTTACATAGTGGACATATGGGAACTTGACTATGGGTCAATCTGTCAGGAGGCGGGGTACAGGTAGACCCATAGTACGGAATGACAACAGTGGATCTCAACAATCTTGGGTACATAGACAAACCATTCGTCCTAGCCAATGATGTGGCGCAGGTTTTCTATGTGAAGGACATGTCTACCAAACCGAGAAAAAGAAAAGATAAGGAAGCGAATACATCATACGATGAGCCAAAGCGCCACATAGTTCTTTCAGGGAAAAGAGACATCGTGGGAGTGGAGGGCAAGACAGACATGTCTGAAGATTATGAAAAGTTTCATGAAATTGCTCCCTTCAAAGTGAAGGCTGACCCAAGCATCCTGTTAAACGATGAAGATTATCCATGGTTACGGCGCAATAAGCAAGGGACACACGCGAAGAAAAAGTGAAGACTTTCTCTCCACAACTATTCTGATGACGCCTTTGATCTAGAATATCACTGCAGTTACATGTCAAGAAATGAAATGCCTTTTGAAACAGATGAGTATTCGTCCGAAACCCTGATACTTCGAAAGAGATTGTCCATTTTGTACACGAAGTGCATCCAGTTTTTGCCGTAACCCTCTCAACTTTGCAGCACATGCTATGTGGGTGAAATGATGATACCATGCCAACTTTCAACCTTTTCAGAGTTTATTTGTAGTGCTTTTCAATTTCAGGGTCATTTAGCTCAAAAAAATCAGTAAATGCATGAAAAATACCAAATGAAGTCAGATAGGGTTGAAAATTGATGATGTGGCTTTGAATGGTGCATTTTGAACACACAAAAAGTCTGGAGTTCAAATAAGTTCAAAAAATGAAATCCCTTTGTAACAGATGAGTTTTCGTCCGAAACCCTGATACTTCGAAAGAGATTGTCCATTTTGTACACGAAGTGCATCTAGTTTTTGCCGTAACGCTCTCAACTTTTTAGCACATGCTATGTGGGTGAAATGATGATACCATGCCAACTTTCAACCTTTTCAGAGTTCATTTGTAATGCTTTTCATTTTCAGGGTCATTTAGCTCAAAAAATCAGTAAATGCATGAAAAATACCAAATGAAGTCAGAAAGGGTTGAAAATTGATGACGTGGTTTTGAATGGTGCATGTTGAACGCACAAAAAGTCTGGAGTTGAAATAGGTTAAAAAAATGAATGAAAAAGCTTTTATAAAACTCTAATAGCAAAAAGAATGAACTAAAAAGGTTTCATAAAACTCTAATAGCAAAAAGAATGAACTAAAAAGAATCAATTAAATATAATATTTTTCAATAGCAAAAAGAATCAACTAAAAAGTATCAAAAAAATATTAACTAAAATTATCAAAGTATTTATTTGTTAAAAACTTTAATAGCAAAAAGAATGAACTAAAAAGAATCAATTAAATATAATATTTTTCAATAGCAAAAAGAATCAACTAAAAAGAATCAAAAAAAATATTAACTAAAATTATCAAATTATTTATTTGTTAAAAACTTTAATAGTAAAAAGAATGAACTAAAATGAATCAATTAAATATAATAATTTTCAATAGCAAAAAGAATCAACTAAAAAGAATCAAAATAATATTAACTAAAATTATCAAATTATTTATTTGTTAAAAACTTTAATAGTAAAAAGAGTGAACTAAAATGAATCAATTAAATATAATAATTTTCAATAGCAAAAAGAATTAACTAAAAAGAATCAAAATAATATTAACTAAAACTATCAAAGTATTTATTTGTTAAAAACTTTAATAGTAAAAAGAATGAACTAAAAAGAATCAATTAAATATAATATTTTTTAATAGCAAAAAGAATCAACTAAAAAGAATCAAAATAATATTAACTAAAATTATCAAAGTATTTATTTGTTAAAAACTTTAATAGTAAAAAGAATGAACTAAAAAGAATCAATTAAATATAATATTTTTCAGTAGCAAAAAGAATCAACTAAAAAGAATCAAAATAATATTAACTAAAATTATCAAAGTATTTATTTGTTAAAAACTTTAATAGTAAAAAGAATAAACTAAAAAGAATTAATTAAATATAATATTTTTCAATAGCAAAAAGAATCAACTAAAAAGAATCAAAATAATATTAACTAAAATTATCAAAGTATTTATTTGTTAAAAACTTTAATAGTAAAAGGAATGAAGTAAAAAGAATCAATTAAATATAATATTTTTCAGTAGCAAAAAGAATCAACTAAAAAGCAAAAAAATTAAAAAAATACTGGACTAAAAAGTAAAAAATTAAAAAAAATGCCGCCTACTGGGCCCTCGGCCTGCATACGACTAGTAACCTTACTATTGGGCCAGGATGCAGGCCCGCGGGCCCAGTAGGTCCAACAGGCGAGACCGATCGATTAGGCCCATAGGCCTGCAATAGAGAGGAGCTCGATACCGCTGCCGCAGCGGCGCTTAGAAACCAGTCGGGGCGCTACTCAACTAGCGAGGTGGGACTAAACTTCCACCACACCGCTGTTCCAGGCTATTGGTCCCGATTGGTGGCTCCAACCGGGACGAAAGGGCCTTTCGTCCCGGTTGGAGCCACCAACCGGGACCAATGCCCACCTTTCGTCCCGGTTGATGCCACCAACCGGGACCAATGCCACCCTTTTGGTCCCGGTTTGTGCCACCAACCGGGACCAAAGGTCTCTGCTTCCCGCCCTTTGGGCTGCTGAAAATGACCTTTAGTCCTGGTTGGTGGCACCAACCGGGACCAAAAGGGTGGTATTGGTCCCGGTTGGTGCCACGAACCGGGACCAATGCTCTGTGTATATAAGCCCACACTTAGCAGTTTCTATCACTTGTTCTTCTCCGCCCGACCCCGCTGCTCCTCGTCGCCGTCGCCGTCGAGCCCTGCCCCGACGCCGTCAGGCTGCTCCACCTCGCCGTCGTCGCCGTCGCCGACGCCCTCGACGCCCTCTGCCCCGACGCCGGTGCCGCTCCCCGCGCCCCTGCTGCCCCGACGCCGCCCGCCGTGCCCCCCTGCCCCTGCCCCAACGCCGACCCCAGTGAGCCCCCCCTTCCCCCGCGCCGCCGCCTCTGCTCTGCTTGCCGCGCCGTGCCCCTGCTCTGCTTGCCGCGCCGTGCCCCTGCTCTGCTTGCCGCGCCGCCGCCGCCGCCCCGGCCTGCTCTGCCTTTTTTTTATGTATGTATATGCAGTATGTATGCATGTATGGATATGTATGTATGGATATGTATGTATGTATGGATATGTATGCATTGATCCATGGATATGTATGCATTGATGTATAATTTTTTTTTGTTCATAGATTTTTTTTTGTTCATAGATGTATGCTTTTTTTTGTTTATAGAAAGTTTTTATATATGAGCAATGATGATCCATAGAAAGTTTTTATATATGCATTGATATATGAGCAATGATGATCCATAGAAAGTTTTTATATATGCATTGATATATGAGCAATGATGTTCATAGAATTTTTTTTGTTCATAGAACTTTTTTTTGTTCATAGAAAGTTTTTATATATGATCCATGGATATATGAGCAATGATGATCCATGGATGTATGCATTGATATATGAGCAATGATGTTCATAGAAAGTTTTTTGTTCATAGAAGAAAGTTTTTTGTATAGATTTTTTTTATGCTCATAGAAACTCTCGAGTCCTCCCAAACCGGGACTGAAAGAGTGTTGTCGAGGCCACCCCAAACCCTAGAAGCGTTGTCGAGGCCACCCAAATTTACCAAGTTAAATGAGTTAAATGAGTTAAAAGAGCATTGTCGAGGCCACCCCAAACCCTAGAAGAGTTGTCGAGGCCACCCAAATTTACCAAGTTAAAAGAGCGTTGTCGAGGCCACCCCAAAACCCTAGAAGCGTTGTCGAGGCCACCCAAATTTACCAAGTTAAAAGAGCGTTGTCGAGGCCACCCCAAACCCTAGAAGCGTTGTCGAGGCCACCCAAATTTACCAAGTTAAAAGAGCATTGTCGAGGCCACCGCAAAACCCTAGAAGCATTGTCGAGGCCAACTCTCGAGGCCACCCAAACCCTAGAAGAAAGAGCATCGTTGTCGATCTACCCCCTTCCCGATAACTTCGACATGAGGGGGGACATTGGACATGCATGAGAGAGAGGCGCGGTCCGCTCGCCCGACCAACTGTCAAGGCCACCCAAACCCTAGAAGAAAGAGCGTCGTTGTCGATCTATCGTTGCCGGCATAGGTCAATGGGGTAGAATGCAAAGTCTCCTCCCCTGAAAGTATAACCCCGATAACTTCGACATGAGGGGGACGTCGGACATGCATGAGAGAGGCGGTCCGCAACTAATCCATTGCTCATATATGCATATGATTCCTTGTTGTGATATTAATTAAGTCCATGTTTGCCACTAATCCATCTCTCATGTTTGTATATTGCCATGTTGTAATATTTGCAGAAACTATGGAAAGAGACTTAGAAACAGAACAGTTGTTGGGGGATATAATCCTCGTCGGAGGTGATCCCTTGTCGTTTCTCAACGACAGCGAAGGTCGGGAAGGAGAGGATGACGGCTCTGGTAATCCAACTATAGAGGAGGAAGGAGATCATGATGGCTCCGGTGACTGAATGGCGGAGGAAGGAGATCATGATGACGGCTCCGGTGACCGAACAGAGGAGGGAGACTTAACTGTTGCAAAGTCCGGCGAGGTATATATACATATATTAATTAAGCCTCTGCTGACTTGATGCATTAATTGTTTTGTATGTACATATATTAGCGCTTCTTTCTTCTTTTAATTAGCCCTCCGGATCGAGCCAAACTTTCGTAAAGAGACGAGGCCCAAAAAAAAAGGTTGCGCCAGGATGAAAGGTTCACGATCGAAGTAGTCGGTCCAGATGGCCAACCGAAGGCTCCCAAGCGTAGCAAGGACGGATTTGTACATCAGTGCGGGGTTATTGTTAGAGACAGTGTCCCGATCAGCATCCAAGAATGTAATAAGAAGAAGGACCCTGAAGTTTCTTATGTCCAGGATAGACAGAAAGATGATCTTTGGACCCAGCTGATGACAAATTTCATCTTACCGCAGAGGCAGATCCGAATAAGGTCAAGGCGTTTTCTCTTAAGAAGATGGCAGAACTATTCAGGAACTGGAAGAAAGAGTTGAACACAAAGTTTGTCGAGAAAGAGAAGACTCCAGAATTCATCGGTCGATATGAGAAGATAAGAGATCACTGGCCCGCATTTGTGGCCTACAAGAAATTGGACAAGGGCAAGCAAAGGTCAGCGACAAATAAGTTGAATGTTGCAAAGAAGCTGTATCACCATGTTACGGGGTCAGGTGGTTACAGCAAAGCCCGGCCTACGTGGGACAAAGCGAAGCAAGACCTGCTTGCTAAAGGGGTCCAACCAGCGACATTGCACTGGCCAGATCGGGCAAGGACTTGGTTCTTCGGGGTTGGGGGAACTTTGGACCCAGACACAGGGAAGTGTGTTTGGACGAAAGCTCAACTTGCAATACCCGTCACGAAGCTTGAGGAAGCAATCAAGGCAGCGCAGGAAGGGAGGATACATCCCGACAGAGAGAATGACGAGCTGACACTTGCCCTTGGGAATCCTGAACACCCTGGACGAACACGAGGCACATCAGGCTCCCTTCCGTGGGTGTATGGGTTTGCCGACAGCGGTGGTTATAGAAGCCGAGAGAGGAAAAAGAAAGTGGAAGCAAGTGAACTGGAGAAGATCCATGAAAGATTAGTGAGACTAGAGGACGAACTTCAGAGCCAGCGAGCTACCGGCCAACCATCTCAGCGGCACGAAGATCCTTCGTTCGACGACCCTGCCCCCGAAGCTACCCCATCATCTCAGCGGAGAAGCAGCGTGGCTTCCACAGAGCACCTTCAGCCTGATATCACGGCTACTCGCTACCCCGTGGATAGTATCACGGAGCCTGAACATTGTGTTCTAATGATGAAATGCCAGAACCTGACCTTGAAGGCGGCGCTCGGCTCTGTTGTACCTCCTCAAGCTAAGGGAACTTTTCATTGCCGTCCGATTCCAGATGGCTATGCTATTGTGACGGTGGATGAAATAGTGGATGGATTTGAGGAGCTAGAGCTTGACTACCCTACAGGTGAAGGGGAGATTCATCTGGAAAATGCTTTAAGGAGTACCTGTCTATGCAGAAAGGAGTACATCAAGCTTCCAAACTTTACGCCTCAGCAGACTCAGCCTCCTCCGGCGCATCAGGGCACTCCGCCTCCTCCTCCTCCTCCGGCGAGTCAGGGCACTCCACCTCCTCCTCCGCCTCCTCCGGCGCGTCAGGGCACTCCGCCTCCTCCTCCGCCTCCTCCGGCGTGTCAGCGGACTCCGCCGTGTCAGCAATGGGAGAAGAGAGCCGCCGCTGCTCCGGCTGCTAGCAGTACAAGAGGTGGTGGGAAGAAATTTAAATTTGGTCCAAGCCTCAAGCCTCTTCCAAAGTTACCATATGATAGGACTGACGAGGAGCACAAGGAGATCAGTGCTGCCGAAGTGTGGGCCCATTTTGAACGGAAACTTCCAGAAAAAAAGGAAATAGTAGATCCGGTGAAAGCGAAGCGCACTCTGGATGCCCTTCAGCGACCACCACCGTCTCCGCCGCAATCCCACTATAACCGCTATATTGGAAAGACATATGCTGAAGCGCGGCGGTCGGGAAGTACTACCAGTGATACAAGACGACGAAGTGGGAAAACAATCCCCAGCTCAGCGAACAGGAGAAGCAATCGTGGCCCCCGCTCAAGGTGTCTAGCGATATCGCTAATCATCCGGGACTACTGCCCGGTACCACTCTTGCTGATTACGTGGGCGATGATGTACAGTATGAAATTGCTGAGGTGGTACCTCCCTTTAGATACGTGCACGGGAAGGATCTCGTCAAAAGTGATGATGAGCTAAAGCAACTACCAACGATGATGCGAAGATTGCATGCCTGGTACTTGGAAACCTGCAGGAAGTCTGGGACCGACAGTATATTGCTGAGAATTAAAGATGAGCACGACTTCATTGGAGTTGAGGTGCTGCCTGTTGAATTTGTGGAATTATTTCAGTTATTCAATCAAGACGCCCTGGACAAACAACTCATGACTTGCTACTGTCTGTAAGTATTATTTCTGTAATTAAGTCTCTAGCTCAGCTCGTTCATTGCATGTATATATAATTATCCTCGCTATATTATGCAGATTGAAGATCGTCGAATGCAAGACATGACATATCTATGACATTGGGTTCATTAGCCCAAATACCGTAAATGAATGGTCAGTACAAAACAGAGTTGAAGCGACTGAGGATAACTTGCTAAAATCGTTCCTTCGACATCAAAACAAAAGGGAAATACTCTTTCCTTACAACTTCAAGTGAGTGTTACTGTCTTGTGCATATTCGGTTTCGCTTACTCGAGGTTAAGTACTGTAATTGATGAGTTATGTGTGCGCAGGTTCCACTTTATTCTGCTATCCATTCAGCTTGACGGGGGAGTAGTAACCGTCTTAGACTCGAGACGTAAAGATCCTAAGGAGTATGCGGACATGACTGAAATGCTCCAGAAGTAAGTTCAATCATTAGCGCACCATATCGGCAACTTTCGTTCATTTGCTGATATGAAGTAATCATTTTCTTTGCCGGACAGGGTTTGGAAAAAGTGCACCGGAATGGTTCCAGGTCTGAAGAAGGAGCTTCAATTTACACAACCCAAAGTAAGTAGTACTAGCTAGCTAGTTCCGCGCATCTCTCATTGATTCTTATTTCATCAATACCATTATCATGCTTGATTATCAGTTTGATTGAACTCTATTCTCGTAAAGTGCTTGTGGCAGGAAGGCGGGAATAATTTATATGGATACTACGTTTGCGAGTACATGCGCCACTATACCTCTGAGCGGGGCAGCTCTGACAAACAATTTCAAGTACGTAAAAAATATTCACAATTTTATTTTATTACCATCAATTGTGTTGAGTTTCATTCATATATATGTATTGACCCCCTTCTTTAAATTAGATGGATGTGATGCGGGATGAACTCCTACCACATGATCGCATACGAGCAATTCAAGAGGAATTCAAGCTGATTTTCGGTAGATGATATATGTCAGGGATCGTAAGAGATGTTATATTGTATATATGTAGTAGCTTCGGATAGATATACGAAAACTTGTTGTTCGAACAAGCACGGAGAAAGAGAGGTCACTTCTCTCTATATATGTTCATGATCACGATGTTGTGTAATTAATTAATGGTTCCTTCATTTGCTTACTAGCTAGCGTCGAGTTCTCTCTGTATGTAGTAGCTACCGTCGACCAAGCACGGAGAAAGAGAGGTCTGTCCTCCTGGACTAGTCGGTGCGGCGAACGGTGGCCGGTGGCCACGCCGTCGTCGAGGCAGCGGCGATGAGCCCGCTCGGATGCAAGGCAGGGAGAGAGAGAGCAAAAGGAAAGGGGAGAGTGCGGGGGAGGGGGGGGGGGGTAGGGTTCGAGAGGATGGCGGGGTGGGCTTATCCACTGGGGGAGTCGCGGGATGGCCGACACGCAAACCCCTAAACCCTCCAAAACCCCTAAACCCCCCCTTTCAAAAATAAAAACAAAAACCCCAGCGCCTGCGAGCTGCTGACGCGTGGCTGCCTTTTGGTCCCGGTTGGTGTTACCAACCGGGACTAAAGGTCCTCCTCCCTGGGCGCCCCACAGCATCCACGTGGAGCCCCTTTGGTCCCGGTTCATAAGCCAACCGGGACTAAAGGTTTTGGGCTTTAGTCCCGATTGATTTGTCCCGGTTCCAGAACTAGGACTAAAGGCCCTCTGAAACCGGGACTGATGTGCCATTTTCTACTAGTGGAAACAAATCGCTGGCAGATTTCACGCGGGTGATAGCGCCGCTATAGCGGTCTTTTCGCCCGCAATTTTAAACTATGGTTCCAACACTTACCAGTCGTTGGCCGTGTATAAAAGCCGTTGGCAAGGCAAGGAGTACACGCACATCGAGCTTTCATTTGCAGTGAAGTTGTCTAGCTTAAGCAGCCTTCAAAAAAAAAAGTTGTCTAGCTTAAGCCCTAGGCAACATGACGCTTAAGCTCTTGGCCGAAGTGAGCCCGCAAAAGTTGCTCGAAGCTCTTGCCGAGCTCCAAAACCACATGCTCGGTTACGTCAAATCCATGTCGCTCAGGTGTGTGGTTGGTCTAGGCATCCCCGACGCCATCCATTGCCGCGGCGGCACCGCCACCCTCACGGACATCGCGGCAGACGCAAAGGTACATCCGGGCAAGGTTGCCGACCTCCAGCGCGTGATGGAACTGTTACCACCTCCGGCATTTTCACCGCCACTGCCGGGCAAAATTTTCTCAATCTAATTAAGGGTTTTTGCTTGCGTCTTTCTGCGAGTTAGTTTACGAAAAAAAATGGAACATAGCATGCCAAACGCAGAGGGAGAGAGTATGTACCTAGATCCATGCCGTATGAATTAGTTTGGAGGAGAATGTGCAAAGACAATGCATCAACTAAGCACTTACTTTGACAGCTAAATTGAAGAAGGTGAATATGCAAATGTGAGTTGGGACAAGAAGTGCCATTTGAAATGGCCACAGGAGTATGAATCTCTCTATTTATCTACGGTCTATTTGCCAACCCGTATAGTCACTTTTGGAATAAAATAAACATGGATTTAATAATCTATTATATATAAAAAGTGCTTGACGGGTTAATCAGAAAAAAGATAAATAATCTAGGAATTACCACAATAATTAGAAACATTTGACCGTTGATTTGGTGGACCTGTAACTTAAAAGACATAATTAACGGATTAGATCTAAGAGCGCTCCATCTCAAAAGGAGGAAAAAAAATACAGCTATCCTAAGCATGTACGTACCTAATTAACAGAAAAAAAAAAAAACTGTAGCTATCCTTAGCCTGTACGTTTGATCAGCCTCCCAAGCAATTCTATACAAAAAACACCAACCAGCCTCCGCGTAAAAAAAGTTCCATCAGCCCCAGCTTCACGTACATGTAAGAAAACGATCAACTTTAAGTCTATTCAAGCTAGCTTCACGTGTATGTAAAAAAAACTTCTAAATGGATCGACCCCACTCCCTAAAAATTGATCGATCAGGCCTCCCACCCTTTAAAAAAAGATAGATCAACCTGGTAAACAAGGGATCAATCAGCCCGTAGTCCTTTCAAGCTAGCTTCACGTACATGTAAAAAACCACAACTTCACATATTTGCATTTAGCTTCACGTACATGTAAAAAAATAGTTCGACATGTTTGCATCCACCAGAATCCATTCAAGAGCTTGCTTTGGATCCTCCACGCGTCTCGCACGGTCATTGAGCTTCGTATTGATGAAAAGAATGACGCTGCGTAATGTAGGCATATCTTCAAGTCGGCGACCTTGTAGAATATCTGGACGACACTGCGGGCAACTAATGTCCAACAGACTCCCACACAACATGAGATACGGGACAGGATATCTGGTCGTTTAATTGCTAATCCGTAAAATATCATCATACCCTTCCTACAACCGGATTATTGTACAAGGTTTTCAAGCGAGACGTACAGAGAAAATGAAATTCAAGCCTATGGAAGGTTGAACTAATTGAAATATTTGGATGAGGAGCAGATGAGGCAGCCTGTGTGTGGATGGGGTGTCCATGTGAATGGTGGCTTCAAGGACAAACTTTTGTAAGAATATTAAACAAAAATATGTGTTTCCCTCCATATGATGAATTGATCGAAGGGAATATAATTGATCTGAGGAAAGTTATTATACGACATATGTGGGTAATTCTTTCAGTTATGACGATCCTAATTTGTTGACATTTATTGTCAGGTTGTAGTAGCATAAGCACTACACTGGGAGTTCTCCTCGCATATTATTATTGATGAGTTGCCTTGCCGGGCTGACAATATGGCTACTACATTAAGACGAGATCGGATTGCAACCAGGACATGGAGCATTGTTTCCCGTAGTAGGGAACAAGGATGAAGTGCAAAGTTAAAGAAACTTATGGTTTAATCCAAAGAGAGAGAACGTGATTTTTGAAAAAAAAAACATGTAGCTGTCATCCCCTATGTCCTTGACGTCACTTAGAAACTGTCGCAATGAGTCTCTGCACCACTGCAACCAGATTTGCTTTGTGATCTGTGGCCTCTCCGTCGCCACCTAGATAAAAAAAACTATCAACTCTTGATCTCTTTTTGTAGAAAGAAAAAACTATGTTCAAGGCATCAATTCCCGATTTCCTTCTCCAGGGTCCCTTCCACTATTATCACTCGATGTCCGAGCCATAGATCCACTAGCTTCATCGATCCTAGCTACCAGGTTTTTGCCTCCGGACGTACAAGCCTACGATGCACCAACTTCCTCAATCTTGGCTGTAAGGTTATTGTCGCCAAAGTAGGCACATCGGGATGTTTTGAATCCTGCGGCAGTACATATAAATGGAATGAAACAGCGGTTGTAATATTGCGGGATGGTGGTAGCACGGAGTACGTGCCTTGTAGGCATGATGCGGATGACATTTGCTTAGGTTACTTGCATTTATTTAGAACAATATACATATATCAACAACTCTAAAGAGTAATAATTGGTTGAAATAGTTTATCGGTTTCAAACAATGAAAAATCAATATTATGCGATATCTGAGTCCTCACGCTTTTTATATAGTGTGGCCAATAGTAAGAGCATCTGGACATTGTTATATTTTATATGTAGAATGCAATCAAACATGTTTTCTTATTTAGTTATTAAATCTTAACATGTATTTGGGAGTTTGTTGAAAATTAATAGGTGAAGAAGGGCCTAACACTGCCAATGATGGTCCCAATACAAGAAAAAAGTCAAGGGAATATAAACAAATTAACACTACACTTTTTTAATTGACCTTCATAACTTACTATCGTCATTTTGTAACTTGCCCATAAGTCAATCGAGTGAAGATACAAAAACACAAATTGAAAGGTTAGTCACTAACACAAACTACCTTATTAATTTATTAGTTCAATTGTACGATGACAAAAAATAAATAAGGGGAAGTGAGACATGCAGTTCAAAAAATTAGACGCATCTCTTCCCAAACATGTGTTTACACATGGAGGACTGTACGTAGCATTCCCAAGAATCGCAATAAAAGGATGGACTAAGGGTAATATTATATAAATCAATATCTAAAGGCATGAAAGAAAAACTTTTAGTATAGTTCTTCTACAACAAGATGTTGCTACTCACATTTTATTAGACGAGAATAAGTACATGAAAATTTCTATACTACAAACTATCTTCAAAATAATAACTAACATATCAATGCCAACATGTTATGGCAGGATCTATATGGTCTACTGATATGCAGAAGTAATGTAAATGTGCATCAGCATTTGATGGGAACAACTCATTCGTACCTAACATCGATGCTCAATATTGTCTGATATTTGAGGCTCATTCATAGTTGAGAGCTTGAATATGAATAGGGGTACGGGCGCAACTGCCAATGTCGATCCCAAGAAAGAATAAAGTGGATAGGCATAAATAAATTAATATTTTCACTACCATAATTACATCGGGTTAAGAGTACAAACACGGGAAAGTGATAAGAAGAAGGGGGAAATATAACATGAACATGTAAGGGAAAAAGTTTGCCCTACAGGTAGAAGATGGTATCCGCAATGGAGGACGAAGACGACGTGTCAGTTGGCTTTGATTTTCACTAATATGGATGGTTCTTCTGGAGGATGTACTCAGCCCGGATCTAATCTAGCTATGGGAGATGAGATCCATGCCAACAAGGCCACAACGAGTCATCAACAACACCGATGTTGCTCTTTGCGTAGCGACATCAATCTGGGAGTCAACAGAGAAATGTAGGTTGTATTTGATGTATGAGTTGTTGGACATCAGCTAACAACAGCAACCAGGGAGTCAACGGAGAAAGAAAGGAAAGGAGAAATGGACAAAGGGGATCTCGCAAGACCAGCCTTTGTGTGAAGGTGCTGACTATGGAGGGTGAGAGATGCTTGAACGTTGTCTGCATCTGCGTGAGCCTGTTGGGGTAAAATCCCAACTAATCATTCAAGGGCGAAAAAATTATTTTACACACAACACAAATAATCAGCTATAAATTTGTCTAAAAAAAATGAGCTATGAATTACGAAAAAAACACCTATGATTAATGTACATCATCTTGGGACAAAAGTATAGTGCATCTACGTATTTTTAGCGTAAATTATGTAATTTTTGGTGATACAAACTTCTTCAAAATAAATCCATGCTAACATAAAATAAGATACTTTAATACACCCCAACGAGATTGTCAAGCGAGCCACACACCATGTACATATCACTGCAGCCGCCTTAGGTAAACCCATGGATTTGAGCACGTAGAACTAAAAAAGTTCAGCAACTACATAACCTCCAGATATTTCCTGGAAACATTAAAGCAGTAACACTTATATATCCTTAAAATCGCCACTTCACGACCCGCTCAAATAACTGGTAAATACTAGCCCGCGCGAAGAGCGGGCCACTTTGCTAGTTTCTTGAACAAAAAAACAAACTTTCTGCATAAAGGATAGATACACAAAAATAGTAATTCTACATAGAATGCATAAGCATTTACCTTATTGATAGTAATGAATAAAATACTTCAAGATCGGTTCGAGCTACTGGAACCACATACATATTACTTTGTAAAAATTAATACTGTGAATGAAACATAAGTAATAGATCTTTTACAGCCTCCATTTTTCACCAAACCGCACCAGCTCATTCCGTGAAAAGCAGAAGTTCACCCTTTAAATTACAATAACCCCCGCCCCCCCCCCCCCCCCCCCCCCAAAAAAAAAGACATTAAAAAAATACAAGATTGTATCAGTTCATTATATGAAACAACAAAAGTTAACTCTGTAAACTATATCAGTTCACTGTATAGGAACAGCAAAACAAAAGTTCGCACTCCAAACCTTAGTAGTTTACTATTTTAAAAAATAATACAAACAGAGTTCACACTCCAAATATAATAGTTAACTACATATATTTTTTTCACAAAAAATCCGCATACATATTAACCAAACCAGCGGTACAAACACCCCTCGATAATAAAGAAAAATTACATCGAGTTACCTGGGGGGTTGACCCTCATCTACCACCCGAATGGCCTGACGCCGCGCCCTCGTTGCTGCTCCATCACCAGAGCCAACTTGTCATTGTTGATCGTAGACTGAAAGTCATCAATGTGGTCTCCTCGGACCATTTGGAGAAGAAGGTGTTAACGCTGGAAGAGCCGCATCCAAGAGCCAAACCTCCAAAACTACTCATGGGCCTCACGCCAGCCCCGAAGGCCACACTAATGTGATGAAGATGATGCTGAAGTACGAATTTGCAAAGGGAAGGTCGCCGCAGCCTTGCTGACAAACCTTGCAAACCCTAGCCCAACCAACCAGAGAGGTCGGTAGGAATCTATGCCATTGAGCCATCAACACTGTCGAGATGGGAGGCTCGATGGAACCATATTCATCGGGTCGACGAAATCATCACCACCACTGATGCGCCTCTGCGATATCCTAACCCCTAAACTATCTACGAGCCGAGGTTAATGCATTGATATTACCCAGCCCTCACACAGCCGGTGAGGCAGGCGGAGGATGGTGGAACCTGCCGGCTCGACGTCGGTAGTGCATGGTGGGACGGTGTATCTTCCTTGTCACCTCATGGGCGATAAAGAGAAAAGTTTTGGAAACTGAAACTAACTACCAGATATGCGGCAACAAATCACTATATAAACACAGAAAAAAAAAACAAGTTCACAGTTCCAACTTCTGGAAGTTTGATGAAACAAAAGTGCACTGTACTAAAAGTACAAGAATTCGTGGTATTTATCTTATGTATGTCATTAATTCTTACAATATAAATTAGTAAAATGGGGTAGTGTTTCAATGTATGCAATTATTTGCTCTTAGCAGCAGGAAGTTAGCTAGGAAGTAAGGTCAAGATTAGATAGTGATTGCAATAATGAAAATTTTCCGTATGGAGTGCGTTGATTGTATGCTAATTAATTAGTGTGTGATGGCATAACGCCCCACAATAGTCTATTGTCCGGCATCTCAATCACCCTTTACATATGTCTTTCTCTTCTTGGACATCACTACTCAATTCATGGTTATATGCCGCTTTAGACAAATAGTGTGATCTTGCTTCCTAGGACAATGATAGTAAATGTGGGTGCATGCATGTATATATCTCTATGTATAATTGGCTGGGCAATCTTATTTCCTTACTAGTCTTTAAGTAAATAATACTAGAAAGGTAGGAGAAGTGGTCAGATCAAAGAATAATCAATGATGTTTCACAAATATAGCATCCCACTAGTTGTGGTGCTACCATGCCGAGCTATGCATGTATGATACCAGCTTCCATGTCCATGACACCCCTACTCACCGTAAATCCTTCAGAATATCCTTAATTATTAACCTTAATTATCAAAGACAAGAGGGGCACGATGATGTATGGTTGAAGAATATGTTCAAATTGAAAAACAATTGATAAATACAATTAAAGTTCCACACCTCAATAATAAACGACACTTACAAGTGAGGTAACTTTGGGCAGTCCAAAGGCAAGAGGAGTATGCTTATAATTTTACCAGTGCCATTAGTTCTATTCCTTTTAAGTATCTTGGGATACCTATCTCTACTATTAAAAGGGAGATTTCTGGTTCCGCTTCCATGGCTTCCACCCCTCCCAGTGATACATGCCCCTCTCATGGATTTTTTCAACGGAATTGCTACGTCACATCTAGATGATTTTTAAGGATGTCACATCTAAGTCCCTGGCCTTTGGATGTGTTTGCTGCAATTCTCGTGCAACATTTGATCTTGTTTCTTTATTGTTGCAGGTGTCGCTCCTTGTATCGCGCGTCGTTTTTTTTTCCTTTCAGCCCGTTTTTGTTTTTTATGTTGGCCCATTATTGCTGTCGTGGAGGAAGGTGCAGGCCACTTTTCTGTTTTGCTTTTTTTTTTTTACTTTGCTTCGTTGTTTATGACCTCCGCGGTGTACTTTTGAGATGTTCCTGCCAGATAGCAATTTGTTTGTGTGTGTTCCTTTTTTGGTTCATGTACCTGGACTATTGTTTCCTTTTTGAGTTTATAAGTTTTCTTGTCTATTATTTGTGATGTGCCCGTTCATTGCAGCAATTTTATTTGTGAACGGTTTTGATATTTTTCTTGTTTTTCTTCCATTGCAATTCTATGCTTTGTGTATGTAAATGGTGTCGATGCATGTTTGTCGTCGCGAGTCAGGCTGTATTATTTAGTTTATCCTTTCATTTTTTTCACCCTTCCTTTTTATTTTTTCTTTAAATTTATGGACTTTTTAAATTCATGATTTTTTTAATTTATGATTTTCTTTGTTTTTATTTTCTCATTTTCCATTTCCTTTTCTTGTTTTTTCTTTTGTCTTTTCCCCTCTTTATTTATTTGTTTTAAATTCATGAACTCTTTTTAAACAAATTTAGCAATGTCTCATCTAAGTTTCTGGCCGTTCAACTTGTTCGCTTTAAATGTTGTGCAAATGTTGATCGCTGGTTATTTTATCACGCGTGTTCCATACTCCCATGTCCCGTCGTACGTGTGCTGTCCACTAGTCAGCCCGTTCGTGCGTGCGTCTTTTTGCTACTTGTGAGCTGCGTTGGTAAATCCTTAAAGAGAAAAGGCGATGCAGTACAGTAGAGATAAGTATTTCCCTCAGTTAAGAACCAAGGTTATCAATCCAGTAGGAGAAACACGCACAACCTCGTTGGCAGCACCTACACACACGAAAAGCAAATACTTGCACCCAACCCAAAACAAGTGGTTGTCAATCCCTTGGCGGTTAATTGTAAGGATCAAATCTCGTAGTGATAGATAAATAAAGTAAAACACAAAAGTAAAATAAAAGTAAATAAATTGCAGCAAGGTATTTTTGGTTTTATATATGATAAAGGATAGACCCGGGGGCCATAGTTTTCACTAGAGGCTTCTCTCTTGAAGATAGCATATGGTGGGTAAACAAATTACTGTTGGACAATTGATAGAAAAGCGCATAGTTATGACGATATCCAAGGCAATGATCATGTATATAGGCATCACGTCCGAGACAAGTAGACCGACTCCTGCCTACATCTACTACTATTACTCCACCCATCGACCGCTATCCAGCATGCATCTAGAGTATTAAGTTCATAAAGAACGGAGTAACGCCTTAAGCAAGATGACATGATGTAGACAAAGTAAATCCAAGCAATGTGAATAAACCCCATCGTTTTACCCTTAATGGCAATGATACAATATGTGTGATGTCCCCTACTTTGTCACTGGGATTGAGCACCGCAAGACCGAACCCATCACAATGCACCTCTCCAATTGCAAGATAAACCAATCTAGTTGGCCAAACCAAATCGATAGATCAAAGAGAAATACAAAGCTATAACAATCATGCATATAAGAATTCAGAGGAGACTCAAATAATATTCATGGATAATTTGATTATAAACCCACAATTCATCGGATCCCAACAAACACACCGCAAAGAAGAATTACATCGAATAGATCTCCAAGAAGATCGAGGAGAACATTGTATTTAAGATCAAAGAGAGAGAAGAAGCCATCTAGCTACTAGCTATGGACCCGTAGGTCTGTGGTCAACTACTCACGCATCATCGGAGGGGCAGCAAGGTTGATGTAGAGGCCCTCCGTGATCGATTCCCCCCTCCGGCAGATCTCGAAGAAACAGAGACTTGCGGCGATGAAAAAAGTGTTCTGGGTGGCTCTCTGTTGGTTTCCCGATTTTAGAGAATTTAGAGAGATGGAATTAGGTCAAACAGAGCAAAGGTGGGGCCACAAGCCAGATGGGCGCGCCCCCCAGGGCGCGCCCATGTGCCTTGTGCTCCACGCTTTCATATTCTGTCCCTCTCCCGAAGCTTCTAGGGTCTCTTTAGTCCAGAAAAAAATCATTAAAAAGTTTCATGGCATTTGGACTTCGTTGGTACTTATTTCCTGAAAAACCAAAAACAAGCAGAAAATAGCAACTGGCACTTGGCACTAGGTTAATAGGTTAGTCCCAGAAAATGATATAAAATAGCATATAAATTCATAATAAACATCCAAGATTGATACTATAATAGCATGGAACAATCAAAAATTATTGATACGTTGGAGACGTATCACTTTTGTTGGTGCGATCTCTGGGGCCAATTTTCTTTTTGCCTGCATTGTATAAGTTGAAGGTATGAGCTGGTCGCTGCCACCTCAGTTCCATTTGCCACAGTCTCTCCCCCATTCCACTTTGTCTTGGAGTAGAGTCGACACGAGCAGAAAGGAGGGAGTCGACTGGGGGGTTGATTTTTGTCCTCTGGACGAAGAATATGGCAGTGAATGATGATGCAAAAGGTGATCTCAGATCTATCTCTGTCCCCTTTTTGCCCTATTTTTCATCAAGTGATTTTGTGATTTTTGTGATTTTCATCAAGTGACTTTTTTTTGGTTTAGTTGTAACTTCACCCCCGACATGCAACTGGGCTGCCTTTTGTGTCCCAGTTGCAAGTCCAGCCCTCGATATGAAACTGAGTTTGATCCATTTTTCATCCTAGTGGAAAGTGCACGCTCTTGGCATGCAACTGGGGGTCCGACCCTGTTTTATCACAGTTGCAACTCCATCCCCGACATGCAACTATGGGCCCGTGTTTTTTGTCCTGATTGCAAGTCCATCCTCGAGATGCAACCTTTTTATTGGCGGGAGGGGGCAACTATTTTTGTCCCAATTGCAACTCCACCCCCAACATGCAACCGAGTCCGCTTTTTTTTCTAGTTGCAACTCCACCCACAATATATACAACTGGGGCCTGACCCATTTTTTGTTCTAGTTGCAAGTCCACTCTTGACACACAACTTAGGGTACAAACCTTTTTGTTCCGGTTGCAACTCCACCTCCGACATGCAATTGGGGCGGCCTATCTGTAGGAGATATGCCCTAGAGGCAATAATAAATGTTATTATTTATCCCCATGTTCCTAAATATGTTTATATTCCGTGCTATAACTGCTATGGTTCTCGAGTCAGCAATAACCACGAGGCTCAGAGGAAGACTCATATGCACGTGTGGAATAATAAACGGTAAAATGTATTCCTAGTCTGGCCTCTAAGACTAGCTCAAGTGTTGCATGATGGTTCTGTTTTCCTGATCATGGGCATGGCTATGCCGGCAACTTTGAGGGCACAATGTTAGAAGAACAATTGTGTTGAATCGACCCGAATTGATGTTATGCTATGAGATACATTCATCACAAGTTAATGGTTAATAACACAGAGATAGTTAACGTTTGCATGATTCCTTAGACCATGAGAGTATCGAGTTTCTTCATGCTTGCTTCATGAACTTTGGGGTTTGTTAAACGTCATCCGTAGCTGGGTGGCTATTACGGCGGCTTACGGGTTCATGGAAAAGTATGTCAAGGGACTTGATAGCTCAAGATTGGGATTTACTCCTCCGACGATGGAGAGATATTCTTTGGGCCCTCTCGGTGTTACGGTATCCTTCATCGTCTGGCCACACACAATGTGATTCGATCATGGTGATGCCGGAACACGGGAACGAGAAAAGAGAACAAAACCGGTAATGAGGTAACTGGCATTGTGGACAAGTGTTGATCCACGGGTATGCTGATAAATCTCACCTCGGGTTTTGTAACATATCATGAAATAAAAGGAATAGCACATAGCAACTGGAGGTTCACTCGAATATTTATTTGTGTGGGTATAGGGTTCAATATGGGTCTCCACGGCTCCGATGTTGATCATTGATCGGAAGGTGTTCTGATCATGTCTATACTTCACCGAACCTATAGGGTCACATGCTTAAGGGTCATCTATTTGCTGAATTCTAGACAGGGAGTCTGAGAGAAATTCGTCGAAAAAGTTTCGGACACAACGGAAGTGTTACGGAGAGAGAACACCGGAATAGTTTCGGTAAAACCGAAAAGTTGTTTCAGAGTATACCATTAAGTCAAAATGGTTTCGGCACATGCCTGGAAATTCTTGGAGGGTGCCAGAATTGTTCTGGGAACTTCTGGGATTTTTGCAAAGAAAAAACCGAAAGTGTTCCGGAGCTGCCGGAACCGCTGTGGTTGCTTTTCGCTGATGAAATCATTGATCTAAAAATGTTTCGGAATGCATCCAGAATTGTTTTAGTGGGTACTGGAATTATTCTAACACACACAGAAATATTTTCAGATTTATCGGTCGCGGAAAAATGGTTTCATGAATAGTAAAAAACCGCTTTTTGGTTACTTTTTGGAAAGCCTCTTGTTTGGGCTTTGTCCCAAAGTATTTAGGGATGACATGGATGGATTGAGATCCCCTCATGAGGGGCCCCACATGGGTGTGGCCGGCCAAGTTGGGGGTCCTCCTTGGAGCCCCACTTATCCACTTGCCTCCCCATTATGCCCTTGTGAAGGACTCCATTCATGTGCATTTTTGGTATTTCAAGTGCCACCCTACCCCTTGGGTTTTCCTATAAATAAAGGTGGAGATGCACTCTCCACACTCTCTCTCTCTCACATACACATGCCATGCATGATCTGGCTTTCTCTCTCCCTCCCAGCGAAATAGTTTCGTAGAGCCGAAAGGCTATCTGGGTTCCGGTGGGAACTAGTTCTGGACGGTGAAGCCCTGCCGGATAGATGACACCGTATGTGTGCAACCCCGTAGAGAGGTCGTAGGTTCGATCTTTTTGCCCGAGGGGCTGTTTGAGGGTCCTCCCGAAGGGCTGTCCGAGTTACTGTCCGAGTTTCGAGGGTCGTCCCGAAGGGCTGTTCGCGACATCGTCCGGGGAACTGTCCGACCGCCTCCCGGAGGGCTGTCTGGGGGACTGTCCGAGGGACAGACGAGGGAGTACATCCTCACGGTTGGGAGGTTTTAAATCCTAGCTGCGGGGATCTGCACCGACGATTAACATCGACTCTACTTCCGCTGCGCTACGAGTCGGTAACGATCAGATCAAACCTTATATGCATCTCCATAGTGATCCTGGGCGTGCTCGCTGTACCGAATTTTTTTGTCTTTTGTCGCGTTCCCCTACAGTGGCATCATGAGCCGTGCTATGCGTAGATGCTGGTTATGATCTAGAATACATAGAGATGTATGGGTGTTGCACAATATAATTTGTAGTAGATGAGTTCTATTACTGAAAATTATTTGTGCGGGAAGCAGATGAAATCTGTTACCCGATGTTCTTGTTGCTTCCCTAAAATTTGCGTATTTCTGATCTTGATAACGGTATGGTGGAGTTTAAAAGTTCTGGCATTCCGCGATCCTGATTGATCAAAGAAGTGCTAACAGTTCGTTGAATTCCACCATAGCTAAAAGAAAGATGAAATGTTGCAGACTAAAGGGCAATGCAGATATGATCTGCACGGGGGTCATGCGTATGATGAAGTTCAGTATGGGGTTCAAGATTTTATTATCTCGTGCTTCATACACCCCCCAAAGTTAATCTAGTGACTTGAATAATCATGCTTGATGATAAACGTTGGTAGCTGCGGTTTGGTTGAAACCTTAGAAGCCAAGTAAAATAAATTTTTGCATAAACCGATTAGGGGCATCTGACTTGGTTTTGCAGGATGTGCAAATGATGTGGTATAGCAGTTCTCATATTAATTTGATTATGTATGAGATGGCTATATAATGTAAATTAACATGACCTGTGTGTCATGATTCGTCATGATGGCTGGAGCCATGTGATTGTCACTTTAATGACCTGCGTGTCGACCTTTTGCAATGCACTTATTTTATTAGCTATAGAGATAGCAATAGTATCTGGTGCATCGACAAGGTGGTGGCAAACTTCACGAAGGTGAACATCGACGAGAATGCCGAAGACGAAGAAATAAAGACTTCTCCGTTAGAAAGGGCTATACCATATCATGTTATTATGAATTGCCTGAGATGTTTATCCCTTATGATGCACCCTTTTTGATTGCGCGGTAGTCGCTTTTATTAGGGTGATCTCTCACAAAAAATATCAAGTAGTTAGTGTTCTCCGAAGTGTAGCACCGTCACGGCACCTATCTTTTCGGGGTGCGTCATGCTTCCATGAGTACGAACGATTTGAGAAGTGTGAGGCGGGTGAGTTGAGACCTCGCAGCGAGATCACTTGGTTGTCTTGACGTTCTGGCTTGATCGTTCTGAGCTCGGAACACGCCCATCGAAAGATGAACAAGAGTCACATAGAGATGTGATCGGCAAGTTGGCCTACCGATTGAAGTTCGCGTCATGAGTGGTGTTCCCATCAATGGCGTGGAATTGAAATGCGGATCTTGAATCACTCAAAATCAATTATGAGAGATATTGGTTTGAGGGGGAGCGCAATATAGAATTAACTTGTTTAATTCTCGGTGCAATTAATTATGAACTTTGTCTAAGTGAAATTTGCATAATAGTTGTAGAATGATGGCTGGCATTTTCACCTTCCCTATTAAAATTGAATAAGCTGTTTTTTATCTGGTTAAACTTTACGATTGGTAACGTAATGTGAGGATTGTCCTCAAAAGTGCCGAGAAGGACTTTGTCCTATCGCATGCTTTCAGTATTCTCCCGCTAATGCTATGGATGATGTGACTCTCGTCCTTCGATCCAAAAGCTAGAATTCCGTTACGGTCAAGTGTAATACGTTTGCTTCCCTAAAATCCGAACTTCGCAAGTTTGGGATAGTTATGTGATATTCATAGAACTGAAAATTGTTTTCAGATGCAGACAAAGGCTAAAAGATATGAGATATGTAAAGCAATGTTTGTTTGCAAAGTATTAGTCAAATGTTTACTGGGCATTTGACTGATAGGAGAGGGATCCAGAAGAACGCCTGTCATGTGATGATAGTGAATAAAACTACCACTTAAAGAGAAAGGAAATGTCCGAAGGGTGTTAGTGAGACATTCACACCTTGGAAGTCCGGGGCTAAGGCCACTCTTAAAGTTGGGTGCTTCTTCTGAGAATAGGAGAAATACTAAAAGTTAAACTGTTAGAAGAATAAAGGCAAAAAGAAAGAAGACTGGAATATCCAGCTCATGTATGAATGTCATTCAAGTTATTGATGTTTGGAAGGCTGGTCAAAGAAATAGTTCTTGGGAATTGTGATTAAACTGTTAGTCACTGATTCTTGGGTATTGTGATTGACCTTTGATCATAGGAATACCCGTTCGATTGCATTCTCTTGCAACTCGATACAAGAACTACTACGGCCTAAAAGACTTGCCAGTAATGAGGTTTAGGTATGCGCTGGGAACATAGTAAAAGTTGTTATACTCGGTACATTACCTATGTATTTATTTTTATAATTCATTTTAGAGTTTTACAGACTCTAGCCCATTGCATAAAGTATCTTGCAAGAAGGTTATTCATAAGACAACTTTTGATGTTCGGTGTTATGGATAACATAAGGTCCATACTTTCTTTATGAATGAGTTGTATGTTATGAATATTGATAATAATACATTACCTCTGTATTTACTTTCATAATTAATTTTAGAGTTTTACACACTCTAGCCCATTTGCATAATGTTTGTCGCAAGAGTGTTGTTCATAAAAGAACAATTGTTGTTCAGTATTATGAATAACATAAGGGCCATACTTCCATCATGGGATGCGATTTATGTTATGAATATTGAAGGTAATATGATACATCCATAACACTGACGCTAAATGTCGCAAGACTAAAATAATACCACACATGTAGAGTCGATGACGATCGGCGGGCAGATCCACGCAGCTAGGATTTACAACCTCCCAACCGCGAGGATGTACTCCCTCGTCTGCTCCCCGGATGGATCTATGGGCAGCCCTTCGGGAGGCCTCAGGACAGTCCCTCGGATAGTCCCACCGGACGGATCCTCGGACAGCCCTTCGGGAGGACCTCAGAATCTCGGACGGTCACTTGGACAGCCCTTCGGGAGGCACACTCGAAACTCGGACGGTCACTCGGACAGCCCTTCGGGAGGACCTTCGAAACTCGGACGGTCACTCGGACAGCCCTTCGGGAGGCACTCATGAACTAAGACTGAAACTACGATCTCTCTACAGAGTTGCACACATACAGTGTCATTTATCCGGCAGGGCTTCGCCGTCCAAAACTAGTTCCCACCGGAACCCAGACAGCCTTTCGGCTCTACGAAACTATTTCGCTGGGAGGGAGAGAGAAAACCAGATCATGCATGGCACTTTTATGTGAGAAAGAGTAAGTCTTTTGGCAGCCTCCTCCACCCTATTTATATGCCCAAGCCCAAGGGTGGCTTCTCCAAGAAGCCAAGGGGAAAAATACCAAAGGGTCCTCAAGGTGGCTTCTCCAAGAAGCCACCCAAAAAGCACTTCACTATTCACAACGACATTTTTCAGCGTCCGTTCGAACCGAAAATATTTATGTGGGCTTAGAAAATTTCCAGTACCCACTAAAATAATTTTTGACGCATTCCTAAACAATTCCGGATTAGTGATTTTCATATGCGAAAAGCAACCAAACCGGTTCCGGCAGCTCTGGAACATTTCCGGTTTTTATTCCAGAAAATTCCCAGAAGTTTCTAGAATAATTCTGGCACCCTCCAAGAATTATCAGGCATGTCCCGAAACCAATTTGACTTAATGGTATACCCCGAAACAACTTTTCGGTTTTACCGAAACTATTCCGGTGTTCTCTCTTCGGAACTCTTCCGTTGTCTTCGAAACTTTTTCGGTCAATTTCTCTCAGACTCCATGTCTAGAATTCAGCAGATAGATGACCCTTAAGCGTGTGACCCTATAGGTTAGGTGAAGTATAGACATGACCGGAAATCTTTCCAATCAATGATCAACATCAGAGCCGTGCACACCCATATTGACCCCTATACCCACACGAATGAATATTCGAGTGAACCTCCAGTTGCCGTGTGCTACTCCTTTTACTTCACGATATGTTACAAAACCCGAGGTGAGATTTATCTGCATCCCCATGGATCAACAACTTGTCCACGATGCGAGTTACCTCATTACCGGTTTCATTCTCTTTTCTCGTTTCCGCGTTCCGGCATCCCCGTGATCAAATCACAATGTGTCTGGCCAGACGATGATGGATACTGTAACACGGAGAGGGCCCGAGAATATCTCTCCATCGTCGGAGGAGTAAATCCCAATCTTGAGCTATCAAGTCCCTTGACATACTTTTCCATGAACCCGTAAGCCGCCATAATTGCCACCCAGTTACGGACGACGTTTAACAAACCCCAAAATTCATGAAGCAAGCATGAAGAAACTCGATACTCTCATGGTCTAAGGAATCATGCAAACATTAACCATCTCTGTGTTATTAACCATTAACTTGTGATGAATGTATCTCATAGCATAACATCAATTCGGGTCGATTCAACACAAATGTTCTTCTGACATTGTGCCCTCAAAGTTGCTGGCATAGACATGCCCATGATCAGGAAAACAGAACCATCATGCAACACTTGAGCTAGTCTTAGAGGCCAGACTATGAATACATTTTACCGTTTATTATTTCACACGTGCATATGAGTCTTCCTCCGAGCCTCGTGTTATTGCAGACTCGAGAACCATAGCAACTATAGCATGGAACATAAACATAATTATGAACAGGGAGATAATCAATAACATTTATTATTGCCTCTAGGGCATATCTCCTACAGACCCCCACTTGCACTAGAGTCAATAATCTAGTTAATGCTAATGCACTTTACACCCATGGCACACTGGTGTAAAATATGCTTCGCATGTGGTATAGCCTGATGTCCAACGGATCTGACGACTTCAGCTCCGTGTGTATCTTTGCATATCGTCGCGTTTTCACGCTTTCACAAAATGCATATTTTGTGTTGACTTGGCTTTGTATATATGTGAATCACAGGTCGAACCTTGATTCCTCAGACTGAGCTATGGAGCAACTATCTGCAATAGTGTCCCATTGACCAAAGCCTTCTTGAAACCATACTAAGTTCATGAATGAACTATATGATTCAACATTTTCTTTGTCGCTTTGAAAGCGGCAACATACTTTGCCTCTGTTATAGAATTCGCCACTGTAACTTGTTTGGAACAATTTGCAACTAACTGTGCCACCATATTGTGTGTTACACAGAACCCTCAATTTAAATCGAAAATCGCATGGAGAAATGATGAAGACTGTATCGATGTAGCATTTTACAACGAACTCTTCATGATCTCCGCTTGCGAGAAAACTTGTCATCAGTGCTACTCTAGCACTCAATGACCCTTTTTCATTGTTGTCCCATGATCAGTACTTTTGATCACTTTGGTATCTATACTCGCAACACCTTGGGAGTATCGGATATATCTGGTTGTTTTGCATACCATGGAATACATGATTAATCCAAACACATGAGTGTGTGGAATATCCATCATGTATTTTGCTCATCAGTGTTTTGGGACACCGAGTCTTTCAAAACTCTTTCCATGTGACTTCGGCAAGAATCACTCCTTGACTTTTTAGTGCTAAACTGTTTTAGCATCTTGTTAATATATATTTTTGCATAGCCCTATTAGGCAAATCTATCTCCATAGCTCATAATGCCTAATATCAAGGCTATTTAGTCCAAGCACTTCATCGAAAAACTATTTTCAAATGAAGTCCTAATTCGTGTCAAGAAATTTATTTCCAATTAACAATGTGTCAAGCTCACAAGGTTTTTAGAAATATTATTATGCTCCCACTTACTTTCTTGAAACCACAAGCATCTTCCTTACTCATTGATGAAGTCAAACCCCTTTGACCATTCCATCAAAAACAAAGATTCCAACTCCATTTTGCTCTCTTCTGTCCATTGCTGGAACTCTGATGTTTGCATACTTACTAGCATCCTCTGGATTAACAAAATACCGTGGACTGTAACACATGCAACTCCTAGGTTTCATTTCCATCAAATGGAAATCCTTTCGTCATCCATGTTTCATATCTCATGATTGAAATATGTATTAATTGCTAGTTTAACCTGAACCGATTTTAAGCATCGCTACGGTGAGAAAACCTCATCGCAGTCAACTCCTTGAACTTGTTATTGCAACAAGTCGAGCTTTCTGGATAAAACATTTTTATCCGTATTAGTTTTTAGTTCCAATACAATCCGTTAGACTCTAAGTCTTCCGGAGGGTTTATCAAGATTTAAATCTTGAATCATTTTATGGAAACTATCTCGGATTATATTGGAATCTAGCCAATCCTGGAGTCAGGGCCCATCAAAGCTTCCTTGTGTATCGTAGGTATATTGTTGTCTAACAATAATATCTCGTATGCGCACCTGAGAGGTTTGCACGAGTTTTTCCTACGTGGTTCAGCTGCAAGTTCGACCGAAGTCCATACATTTCATGTAGAGGCTTCCGTATCAGTCGCAGAAGGAAACTCCGGAATCACTTTCAAGGTCTCTTTCCTTTGATCTGATGATGAAGATACTGTTATCTCGTCGAGTTGCACTGTTCTCCCACTCACCTTTTTGAAAGAACCATTTTCTTCAAAAAACATACTGTTCTTTGTGGCAAACCTATTTGCCTCGGTATAGTGAGGGAGGAATACTCAACATTTTGGAATAACCTACAAAGTAGCACTTGTATGATTTGGAATAGGTTTGTAACGTTTTACACAAGCCCCATATTCCAAATGTTAAGAAAAGATATAACATGGTTGGGCGTACCATACCATGGCGTCATTTCAACAGACCTGATGGAGCACTTTTCAGAGTAAAAGCCGCAGTCTCTAAAGCATTAATTTTAAAAGTGATAATGGCAAATTTATTTATGTCATCTTTGATCTTGCCATGTCATAAATGGTTTGATTACATCTTCACGGACTTTCCACTTGCAGTGGTCTTCCGGGAGGTGCAAGTTATGAAACCCCTTTCACAACTCATCAGACATTCGCTAAACTTGTAACTCAAATATTCCTTTGCGCAATCAAATTGCAGAAACATAATTTTTTTGTTACAATAACTTCTACTTCATTTTTGAAAACCTTTTGAATGATTTCAAAAGATCCAGACTTATGTCTCATCAAGTAAATATCCATATATCTACTTGAGTCATTTCAGACGATAGACAAATCCACTACTTGCAACAACATTTATTGAACTACACACATCAAAATGTATGATCACCAATAAGTTTTTTGCTTGTTCCTTATGGCCTGTGAACGGTATTTCAGTCACTTCACTTTTCGGTGGAAAGTTGCAAGTGTCAGATGATTCAAAATCAAACGACATCAAAATCCATCATAATGGAATTTTTCCATGCGGGTTTCTCCAATGTGACCAAATGCAGTGCCACACATGTGTGGTATTCTTTTAGTCTTGCGACATTTAGCGTTTAGTGTTATGAATGTATCATATTACCATCAATATTCATAACATACATATCATCCCATGATGGAAGCATGGCCCCTTATGTTATTCATAATACTGAACAACAATTGTTCCATTATGAACAACACTTTTGCAAAAAATATTATGCAAATGGGCTAGAGTGTGTAAAACTCAAAAAAAGAATTATGAAAGTAAATCCAGAGGTAATGTATTATTATCAATATTCATAACATACATCTCATTCATAATGAAGGTATGGCCCTTATGTTGTTCATAACACCGAACATCAAAAGTTCTCTTATGAACAACCTTCTTGCAAGATACCTTATGCAATAGGCTAGAGTGTGTAAAACTCTAATGAATTATGAAAATAAATACATACGGTAGGTATAGTAACATTTACTATGTTCCCTGTGTGTATCTAAACCTCATTCCTGGCAAGTCTTTTCGGCCGTAGTTCTTGTATCGAATTGCAAGAGAATGCAATCGAACGGGTATTTCTGTGATCAACTCACAATACCCAAGAATCAGTGACTAACAGTTTAATCACAATTCCCAAGAACTATTTCTTTGACCAGCCTTCCATACATCAAAACTTGTATGACATTCATACATGAGCTGGATATTCCAGTCTTCTTTCTTTCTGCCTTTATACTTCTAACAGTTTAACTTTTAGTATTTCTCCTACTCTCAGAAGAAGCACACAACTTAAGGGTGGCGTCAGCCCCGGACTTCCTAGGTGTGTAAGTCACACTAACACCCTTTGGACATTTCCTTTCTCTTTAAGTTGTTATTTTGTTCACCATCATCGTATGACAACGTTCTTCCGGATCCCTCTCTTAACAGTCAAATGCCCAGTAAACACTTTACTAATACTTTGCAAAACAAACATTGCTTTGGATATCACATATCTTTTAGCCTTTGTATGTCTCTGAAAATGATTTTCAGATTCCATGAATATCACATAACTATCCAAACTTTCGAAGTTCGGGTCTCATGGAAGCAAACATATTTCACTTGACCGTAACGGAATTTTAGGTTTTGGATCGAAGGACGAGAGTCACATCATCCATAGCATTAGCGGAAGAATACCGAAAGTATGCGATAGGACAAAGTCCTTCTCGGCACTCTTGAGGACAATCCTCACATTACATTACCAACTGTAAAGTTTTAACCAGATATTTAACAGCTATTCAATTTTAACAGGGAAGGTGGAAACGCGAGCCATTATTCTACAACTATTATGCATATAACACTTAGATAGTGTTCACAATTAATTGCACTGAGAATTAAACAAGTTAATTCTACAGTGCGCTCCCACTCAAATCAGTATCTCTCATAATTGATTGTGAGCGATTCAAGATCCAAGTGTTAATTCAACGCCAAGGATGCATCCATCTCAAGTGACGAGAATTTCATTTGGTAGGCCAACTTGCCAATCACATCTCTATGTGACTCTTGTTCATCTTTCGATGCGTGTGTTCCGAGCTCATGACTTTCATGCCTGAACATCAAGACAACCAAGTGATCACGCTGCGAGATCTCAACTCACCCGCCTCGCACATCTCTAATCGTTCGTACCCATGCATCCATGTGATATCCCGAAGAGATAGGTGCCATGACGGTACTACACTTGGGAGAACACTAACTACTTGATATTTTCTGAGAGATCACCCTAATAAAAGCGACTACCGTGCAATCAAGAAGGGTGCATCATAAGGGATAAACATGTCAGGCAATTCACAATCGCATGATATGGTATAGCCCTTTCTGACGGAGAAGTCTTTCGTTTCTTCGTCTTCGGCATTCGCGTCGGTGATCACCATCGCGAAGATTGCCACCACCTTGTCGATGCACCAGATAATATTGCTATCTCTATAGCTAGTAAAATAAGTGCATTGCAAAAGGTTGACACGTAGGTCATTAAAGTGACAATCACATGGCTCCAGCCATCATGTCGAATCATGACACGCAGGTCATGTTAATTTACATTATATAGCCATCTCATACATAATCAAATTGAATATGAGAACCGCTATACCACATCACATGCACATGCAAACCATCCCGCAAAACCAAGTTAGACGCCTCTAATCGGTTTATGCAAAATTTTATTTTACGTGGCTTCTAAGGTTTCGAAACAAACCGAAGCTACCAACGTTCATCATCAAGCATGATTATCCAAGTCGCTAGATTAACATTGCGGGGTGTATGAAACATGAGATAATAAAATCTCGAGCCCCATACGGAACTTCATCATATGCATCACCCGATCATATCAGCATTACCCTTTCGTCTGCAAAACATCCATCTTTCTTTAACTATGGTGGAACCCAAAGAACTGTTAGCACTTCGTTGATCTGTCAATCAGCATACTCAGGAGCAGCATGAAAGGATCGTGGATTGCCAGAATTTTGTGAGATTCCACCATGCCGTCAAGATCAGGACTAC
This sequence comes from Elymus sibiricus, assembly GCA_039707655.1. Classification (NCBI taxonomy): domain Eukaryota; kingdom Viridiplantae; phylum Streptophyta; class Magnoliopsida; order Poales; family Poaceae; genus Elymus; species Elymus sibiricus. The sequence goes on along the minus strand of CM077665.1, from coordinate 37,334,090 downwards.
GCAAATTCAAGGGAAGCAACAGGAACATCGGGTAACAGATTTCATCTGCTACCCACACAAATAATTTTCAATAATAGAACTCATCTACTACCAAATTATATTGTGCAACACCCATACATCTCTATGTATTCTAGATCGCAACCTGCATCTACGCATAGCACGGCTCATGATGCCACTGCAGGGTAACGCAACAGAAAACAAAAAAAATTCGACCAACGCACCAGCCTAGGACCACTATGGAGACTGCATACAAGGTTTGATCTTTTCGTTACCGACTCATAGTGCAGCGGAAGTAGAGCCGATGACGATCGGCAGTGCAGATCCCCGCAGCTAGGATTTACAACCTCCCAACGTCAAGGATGTACTACCTCGTCTGCTCCCCGGACGGATATCCGGGCAGCCCTTCGGGAGGCCTCGGGACAGTCCCTCGGAAAGTCCCACCGGATGGATCCTCGGACAGCCCTTCGGGAGGACCTCAGAATCTCGGACGGTCACTTGGACAGCCCTTCGGGAGGCACACTCGAAACTCGGACGGTCACTCGGACAGCCCTTCGGGAGGACCTTCGAAACTCGGATGGTCACTCGGATAGCCCTTCGGGAGGCACTCTCGAACTAGGACTAAAACTACGATCTCTCTACAGAGTTGCACACATACAGTGTCATCTATCCGGCAGGGCTTCGCCGTCCAGAACTAGTTCCCACCGGAACCCAGACAGCCTTTCGGCTCTACGAAACTATTTCACTGGGAGGGAGAGAGAAAACCAGATCATGCATGGCACTTTTATGTGAGAAAGAGTAAGTCTTTAGGCAGCCTCCTCCACCCTATTTATAGGCCCAAGCCCAAGGGTGGCTTCTCCAAGAAGCCAAGGGGAAAAATACCAAAGGGCCCTCAAGGTGGCTTCTCTAGGAAGCCACCCTAAAAACACTTTCACTATTCACGGCGACATTTTTCAGCGTCCGTTCGAACCGAAAATATTTATGTGGGCTTAGAACATTTCCAGTACCCACTAAAATAATTTTCGATTCGTTTCGAAACAATTCCGGATTAGTAATTTTCATATGCGAAAAGCAACCAAACCGGTTCCGGCAGCTCTGGAACATTTCCGGTTTTTATCCTGAAAAATTCCCAGAAGTTTCCAGAATAATTCAGGCTCCCTCCAAGAATAATCAGGCGTGTCCCGAAACCAATTTGACTTAATGGCATACCCCAAAACAACTTTTCGGTTTTACCGAAACTATTCCGGTGTTCTCTCTCTGGAACTCTTCCGTTGTCTCCGAAACTTTTTCGGTCAATTTCTCTCAGACTCCCTGTCTAGAATTCAGCAGATAGAAGACCCTTAAGCGTGTGACCCTATAGGTTCGGTGAAGTATAGACATGACCGGAACTCTTTCCGATCAATGATCAACATCGGAGCCATGGACACCCATATTGACCCCTATACCCACACGAATGAATATTAGAGTGAACCTCCAGTTGCCGTGTGCTATTCCTTTTACTTCACGATATGTTACAAAACCCGAGGTGAGATTTATCTGCATCCCCGTGGATCAACAACTTGTCCACTATGCCAGTTACCACATTACCGGTTTCGTTCTCTTTTCTCGTTTCCGCGTTCCGGCATCCCCGTGATCACATCACAATGTGTCTGGCCAGACGATGATGGATACCGTAACACCGAGAGGGCCCGAGAATATCTCTCCATCGTCGGAGGAGTAAATCCCATTCCTGAGCTATCAAGTCCCTTGACATACTTTTCCATGAACCCGTAAGCCGCCGTAATTGCCACCCAGTTACGGATGACGTTTAACAAACCCCAAAGTTCATGAAGCAAGCATGAAGAAACTCGATACTCTCATGGTCTAAGGAATCATGCAAACATTAACTATCTCTGTGTTATTAACCATTAACTTGTGACGAATGTATCTCATAGCATAACATCAATTCGGGTCGATTCAACACAAATGTTCTTCTAACATTGTGCCCTCAAAGGTGCTGGCATAGACATGCCCATGATCAGGAAAACAGAACCATCATGCAACACTTGAGCTAGTCTTAGAGGCCAGACTAGGAATACGTTTTACCGTTTATTATTCCACACGTGCATATGAGTCTTCCTTCGAGCCTCGTGTTATTGCAGACTCGAGAACCATAGCAGTTATAACATGGAACATAAACATAATTATGAACAGGGAGATAATCAATAACATTTATTATTGCCTCTAGGGCATATCTTCTACAAAGAGCGCCATCAGGTCTGTTGAAATGACGCCATGGTATGGTACGCCCGACCATGTTATATCTTTTCTTAACATTTGGAATATGGGGCTTGTGCAAAACATTTACAAACCTACTCCAAATCAGACAAGTGGTACTTTGTAGGTTATCCTAATTTATTGGGAATTCATCCACCACTATACCGAGGCAAAAGGTTTTGCCACAAAAACGGTATGCTTTTAAAGAGAATGGTTCTTACAAAAAGGTGAGTGAGAGGACAGTGCAACTCGACGAGATAACAGTATGTTCATCATCGGATCAAAGGAAAGGAACCTTGGAAGTGATTCCAGAGTTTCCTACTGCGACTGATACGGAAGCCTCTACATGAGATGTATGGACTTCGGTCGAACTTGCAGCTGAACCACGTAGGCAAAACTCGTGCAAACCTCTCAGGTGCGCAAATGAGATATTGTTGTTAGACAACAGTATACCTATGGGAATCAAGGAAGCGATGATGGGCCCTGACTCCAGAATTGGCTAAATGCCAATATAATCCGAGATAGTTTCCATATGAATGATTCAAGATTACATCTGGATAAACCCTTCGAAAGACTTGGAGTCTAACGATCATTAATGGAACTATAAACTGATGTGGATAAAATGTTTTATCCATAAAGCTCGACTTGTTACAATGACAAGTTCAAGGAGTTGACTACGATGAGGTTGTCTCACTGTAGCGATGCTAAAAGTTGGTTTGGGTTAAACTAGCAATTAATACATATTTCAATCATGAGATATGAAACATGGATGGCAAAAGAATTTCCATGAAATGGGAATACAAACTAGGACTTGTATGTGATACAGTCCAAAGTATTTTGTCGATACAAAGGATGCTAGTGAGTATGCAAACTTCAGAGTTCCAGCGATGGACAGAAGAGAGCAAAATGGAGTTGGAATCTTCGTTTTTGATGAAATGGTCAAAAGAGTTTGATTTCATCAATGGATAACGAAGATGCTTGTGGTTACAAGAAAGTAAGTGGGAGCATAACAATATTTCTAAAAACCTTGTGTGCTTGACACAATGTTAATTGGAAATAATATAAATTTCTTGACACGAATTAGAACTTCATTGAAAAATAGTTTTTCGATGAAGTGCTTGGGCTAAATAGCCTTGATATTAGGCATAATTATCTACGAGATAGAATTGCCTAATAGGGCTAAAGCCAAAAATACATATTGACAAGATGCTAAAACAGTTTAGCATTAAAAACGCTAAGGAGTGATTCTTGCCGAACTCACATGAAAAGTGTTTTTGCAAGACTCGGTGTACCAAAACACTGATGAGCAAAATACATGATGGAGATTCCACACACTCTTGTGTTTGGATTAATCATGTATTCCATGGTATGTAAAACAACCAGATATGTCCGATACTCCCAAGCTGTTGCGAGTATAGATACCAAAGTGATCAAAGTACTGATCATAGGATAACAGTGAAAAAATGTCATTGAGTTCTAAAGTAGCACTGATGACATGTTTTCTCGCAAGTAGAGATTATGATGTGCTCGTTGTAAGTAATTACATCGATACAGTCTTCAGCAATTCTCCATGCGATTTTCGATTTAAGTTAAGGGTTTTGTGTAATACACGATATGGTGACACAGTTAGTTGGAAATTGTTCCAAACAGGTTACTGTGGTGAATTCTACAACAAAGGCTAAGTATGTTGAATCATATAGTTCATTCATGAACATGGTATGGTTCCAAGATGGCTTTGGTCAATGGGACACTATTGTAGATAGTTGCTCCATAGCTCAGTCTGAGGAATCAAGGTTCGACCAGTGATTCACATAGATACAAAGCTAAGTCCACGCAAAATATGAATTTTGTGAAAGCGTGAAAACGCGAGGATATGCAAAGATACACACGGAGCTGAAGTTGTCAGATCCGTTGGACATCAGGCTATACCACAAGCGAAGCATATTTTACACCGGTATGCCATAGGTGTAAAGTGCATTAGCATTGTCTAGATTATTGATTCTAGTGCAGGTGGGAGTCTATAGGAGATATGCCCTAGAGGCAATAATAAATGTTATTATTTATCCCCATGTTCCTAATTATGTTTATATTCCGTGCTATAACAGCTATGGTTCTCGAGTCTGCAATAACCACGAGGCTCGGAGGAAGACTCATATGCACGTGTGGAATAATAAATGGTAAAATGTGTTCCTAGTCTGGCCTCTAAGACTAGCTCAAGTGTTGCATGATGGTTCTGTTTTCCAGATCATGGGCATGACTATGCCGGCAACTTTGAGGGCACAATGTTGGAAGAATAATTGTGTTGAATCAACCCGAATTGATGTTATGCTATGAGATACATTCATCACAAGTTAATGGTTAATAACACAAAGAAGTTAATGTTTGCATGATTCCTTAGACCATGAGAGTATTGAGTTTCTTCATGCTTGCTTCATGAACTTTGGGGTTTGTTAAACGTCATCCGTAACTGGGTGGCTATTACGGCGGCTTATGGGTTCATGGAAAAGTATGTCAAGGGACTTGATAGCTCAAGATTGGGATTTACTCCTCTGACGATGGAGAGATATTCTTTGGGCCCTCTCGGCGTTACGGTATCCATCATCGTCTGGCCAGACACAATGTGATTCGATCATGGGGATGCTGGAACACGGGAGCGAGAAAAGAGAACAAAATCGGTAATGAGGTAACTGGCATTGTGGACAAGTGTGGATCCACGGGGATGCCGATAAATCTCACCTCGAATTTTGTAACATATCGCGAAGTAAAAGGAATAGCAAACAACAACTGGAGGTTCACTCGAATATTTATTCGTGTGGGTATAGCGGTCAATATGGGTGTCCACGGCTCCGATGTTGATCATTGATCGGAAGGTGTTCCGATCATGTCTATACTTCAGTGAACCTATAGGGTCACCTGCTTAAGGATCATCTATCTGCTGAATTCTAGATAGGCAGTCTGAGAGAAATTCGCCGAAAAAGTTTTGGACACAACGGAAGAGTTCCGAAGAGAGAACACCGGAATTATTTCGGTAAAACCGAAAAGTTGTTTCGGAGTATACCATTAAGTAAAAATGGTTTCGGCACATGCCTGGAAATTCTTGGAGGGTGCCAGAATTGTTCAGGGAACTTCTCGGATTTTTTCGGAGAAAAAAAACCGGAAGTGTTGCGGAGCTGCCGGAACCGTTGTGGTTGCTTTTCGCTGATGAAATCATTGATCTGAAAATGTTTCGGAACGCGTCCAGAATTGTTTTAGTGGGTACTGGAATTATTCGAAGACCCACAGAAATATTTTTGGATTTATCAGTCGTAGAAAAATGGTTTCATGAATAGTAAAAACCGCTTTTTTGTTACTTTTTGGAAAGCCTCTTGTTTGGGCTCTGTCCCGAAATATCTAGGGATGACACTGATGGATTGGGAGCCCCTCATCGAGGGCCGGCCAAGTTGGGGGCTCCTCCATGGAGCCCCACTTATCCACTTGCCTCCCCATTATGCCCTTGTGAAGGACTCTATTCATGTGCATTTTTGGTATTTCAAGTGCCACTCTACCCCTTGGGTTTTCCTATAAATAGATTTGGAGATGCACTCTCCACACTCACTCTCTCTCACATACACATGCCATGCATGATCTGGCTTTCTCTCTCCCTCCCAGCGAAATAGTTTCGTAGAGCCGAAAGGCTGTCTCGGTTCCGGTGGGAACTAGTTCTGGACGGCGAAGCCCTGCCGGATAGATGACACCGTATGTGTGCAACCCCGTAGAGAGGTCATTGGTTCGATCTTTTTTCCCGAGGAGCTGTTCGAGGGTCCTCCCGAAGGGCTGTCCGAGTTACTATCCGAGTTTCGAGGGTCCTCCCGAAGGGCTGTCCTACCGCCTCCCGGAGGGCTGTCCGGGGGACTGTCCGAGGGACAGACGAGGGAGTACATCCTCACGGTTGGGAGGTTGTAAATCCTAGCTGCGAGGATCTGCACCGACGATCAACATCGACTCTACTTCCGCTGCGCTACGAGTCGGTAACGATCAGATCAAACCTTGTATGCATCTCCATAGTGATCCTGGGCGTGCTCGCTGTACCCAATTTTTTTGTTTTCTGTCGCGTTCCCCTACACTATCGGTTTTCTTGTCTCAGTTGCAACTCCAGCACCGACATGCAACTAGGGGCCCCGTCTTTTTTCCCTAGGTGCATGTCCACTCGACACGCAACTTGAGGGCCCATTTTTTGTCCTTGTTACTACTCCATCGCCGACATGCAACTAGGAGGGTCGTCTTCTTTTGTTCCAGTTGCACGTCCATCCTCGATACGCAACCGAGCCAGACCCATTTTTTTATCCTAGTTGCAAGTCCGCCCTCAACATGCAACTAGGCCAACTCATTTTTGTCTCACTTACATGTTCACCCCTCAACACGCAATTGGGGGCTCGAACTTTTTTGTCCTCGATGCAACTCCACTCCCGACATGCGACTAGGGGCCCACCTTTTTTGGTCCCAGTTGCATGTCCATCCTTGATACGCAACTGGGCCGGACCATTTTTTGCCCCACTTGCAAGTTCATGTTGGGGAACGCAACAGAAAACAAAAAATTCCGGTACAGCGAGCACGCCCAGGATCACTATGGAGATGCATACAAGGTTTGATCTGATCGTTACCGACTTGTAGCGCAGCGGAAGTAGAGTCGATGTTGATCGTCGGTGCAGATCCCCGCAGCTTGGATTTACAATCTCCCAACCGCGAGGATGTACTCCCTCATCAGCTCACCGGACGGATCTTCAGGCAGCCCTTCGGGAGGCCTCGGGACAGTCCCTCGGATAGTCCCACCGGACGGATCCTCGGACAGCCCTTCGGGAGGCCCTCAAAATCTTGGACGGTCACACGGACAGCCATTCGGGAGAAAAGGACGAACCTATGACTTCTCTACGGGGATGCACACATACGGTGTCATCTATCCGGCAGGGCTTCGCCGTCCAGAACTAGTTCCCACCAGAACCCAGACAGCCTTTCGGCTCTACGAAACTATTTCGCTGGGAGGGAGAGAGAAAGCCAGATCATGCATGGCATGTGTATGTTGAGAAAGAGTGAGTGTGGAGAGTTCATCTCCACCTCTATTTATTGGAAAAACCCAAGGGGTAGGGTGGCACTTGAAAAACCCAAAATGCCCATGCTTTATGTCACACATAAAGGGCAAAGTGGGGAGGCAAGTGGAGTACCATGGAAGTCTCCTCCATGGCTGTCCACAATAGGGGACCCCCAAAAAAGGAGTTTCCCCTTCCCCAAGCCTTCTAGAAGCCTTTTGCGAAAAGCCCTAAAAGGTGGCTTTCCATAAAGTAACCCAAAAAGCACTTTCACTATTCACGAAGACATTTTTTCTGCGACCGTTAAATCCGAAACTTTTTCTGTAGGCCTAGAACATTTCTAGTACCCACTAAAATAAATTTGGACGCATTCCAAAACTTTTTTGGATCAATGATTTTGTTCAGCGAAAAGAAACCAAAGCGGTTTCGGCAGCTCCGGAACATTTTCGGTTTTTCTCTCCGGAAAAATCCCAGAAGTTCCCAGAACAATTCTGGCACCCTCCAAGAATTACCAGGCGTGTGCCGAAACCATTTTGAGTTAATGGTATACTCCAAAACAACTTTTCGGTTTTACCGAAACTATTCCAGTGTTCTCTCTCCGGAACTCTTCCGTTGTGTCCGAAACTTTTCCGGTGAATTTCTCTCAGACTCCCTGTCTAGTATTCGGCAGATAGATGACCCGTAAGCGTGTGACCCTATAGGTTCGGTGAAGAAATGACATGACCCGGAACACCTTCCGATCAATGATCAACATCGGAGCCGTGGACACCCATATTGACCCCTATACCCACACGAATAAATATTCGAGTGAACCTCCAGTTGTTGTGTGCTATTCCTTTTACTTCACGATATGTTACAAAACCCGAGGTGAGATTTATCGGCATCCCCGTGGATCAACACTTGTCCACAATGCCAGTTACCTATTTACCGGTTTTGTTCTCTTTTCTCATTTCCGCGTTCCGGCATCCCCGTGATCAAATCACATTGTGTCTGGCCAGACGATGATGGATACCGTAATACCGAGAGGGCCCGAGAATATCTCTCCATCGTCGGAGGAGTAAATCCCAATCTTGAACTATGAAGTCCCTTGACACACTTTTCCATGAACCCGTAAGGCGCCGTAATTGCCACCCAGTTACGGATGACGTTTAACAAATCCCAAAGTTCATGAAGCAAGCATGAAGAAACTCGATACTCTCATGGTCTAAGAAATCATGCAAACGTTAACCATCTCTGTGTTATTAACCATTAACTTGTGACGAATGTATCTCATAGCATAACATCAATTCCGGTCGTTTCAACACAATTGTTCTTCTAATATTGTGCCCTCAAAGTTGCCGGCATAGACATGCCCATGATCAGGAAAACAGAACCATCATGCAACACTTGATCTAGTCTTACAGGCTAGACTAGGAATACATTTTACCGTTTATTATTCCACACGTGCATATGAGTCTTCCTCCGAGCCTTGTGGTTATTGTAGACTCGAGAACCATAGAAGTTATAGCATGGAACATAATCATAATTAGGAACATGGGGATAAATAATAACATTTATTATTTTCTCTAGGGCATATCTCCTACAGTTCACCCTCGACGTGAAACTGGAGGAACCATCCCTTTTTGTTCCAGTTGCAACTACAACCCTAACATGCAACTAGAGGCCCACCTTTGTGTACCAGTTGCAAGTACATCCTCGATACACAACTGGGGCCCAACTCATTTACTCGTAGTTGCATGTCCAACCCTCGACACGCAACCCGGGGTGGGGGCTTTTTTGTCCCAGTTGCAGCACCACCCCCGACTTGCAACTAGGGGCACTGTCTTTTTTCCCTAGTTAAAAGTCCATCCTCAATACGCTACTAGACCTGAAGCCCATTTTTCTTAGTTGCAAGTTCACCTTCGACACACAAGTATGGAGCCCTTTTTTTGTTTCAGTTGCAACTCCATCGCCGACATGCAACTTGGAGGGTCGTCCTTTTTTTTTGTCCATCATCTATACGCCACTGGGCCAGACCCATTTTCTTACCAGTTGCAAGTCCACCCTCGACATGCAACTAGGCCCAACTTATTTTTACCCCCTTTACATGTCCACCCCTCAACATGCAATTGGGGGCCCGACCTTTTTATCCAAGTAGTAGCTCCACCCCCGACATGCAACTGTAGGTCCATCTTTTTTTCCCGGTTGCATGTCCATCCTCGATACGCAACTGACCCGACCCTTTTCTACCCTCCACACGAAACTAGGGGGGGCAACCCTTTTTGTCCTAGTTGCAACTCCAACCCCGACATGCAACTAGGGCCCCACCTTTTTTGTACCAGTTGCAAGTCCATCCTCGACACGCAACCGGGTGCCCAAACCATTTTCTCGTAGTTACGTGTCCACCCTTGACACGTAACCTAGGGGAATTTTTCTGTCCCAGTTGCAACTCCACCACCGACATGCAACCAGGGGGCCCCGTATTTTTTTGTCCTAGTTAAAAGTCCACCCTCAATACGCTACTCGGCCCAAAACCCCATTTTTCCTAGTTGCAAGTCTACCATCGACACGCAACTATGGGGACCTTTTTTTGTACCAATTGCAACTCCACCGTCGACATGCAAATAAGAGGGTCGTCCTTTTTCTTATCCCAGTTGCACGTCCATCCTCCATACGTAACTGGGCCCAAACCCCATTTTCCCCTAGTTCTAAGTCTACCATCGACACGTAGCTGTGGGGCCATTTTTTTCCCAATTGCAACTGCATCGTCGACATGCAACTTGGAGGGTCGTCCTATTTTGTCCCAGTTGCACGTCCATCCTCCATACGCAACTGGGCCAGACCCATTTTCATCCCAGTTACAAGTCTACCCTCAACACCCAACTGGCGGGTGCCTTTTTGTCCCAGTTGCAACTCCACCCCACACATGCAATTGGGGGATGCCTTTTTTTCTTGTCCTAGTTACAAATTCACCCTTGACACGCAACTGGGGCGACCCCATTTTTTCCTAGTTTCAAGTCCAAATACACCCCTGACATGCAATTAGGGGTCCGCCTTTTTTGTCCCAGTTGCAAGTCCACCCTCGAGACGCAACTGGGGCCCAACCAATTTTTTTGTCCCACTTGCATGTCCACCCTCGACACTAAACTGGGGGGAGGGGGCGGCCCTTTTTGTCCCACTTGCAACTCCATCATCGATACGCAACTGGACTCGATCCATTTTTGTCCCAGTTGTAAGTCCACCATCGACACGAAACTGCATGCCTGCCATGAGACTACAACTAGGGCAGGAGGAGGGTTATCGGGTAGTTGTATATCCATATTTTTAAAAATATTCATGAATCCATGTACGAAAACCAAGTTTGGAACTTGGAAGAACTTCCAGATGGCGTAAAACCCATCGGTTGTAAATGGATTTTCAAAAGAAAGACGGACGCGGATGGTAACATTACTATTTTTTTGTTTTAAATTTTTATCTTCTTTGTAAAAAGTCATGAAAAAATTCCTAAAATTATGAAAAATTTAAAAAAATCATGATTTTTTTAAATTCATGTTTTTAATTACTTTTAAAAAAATCATGAACTATGGCTGAATTTGTACATTTTTTAATTTCAAGATCAATTTTTTTGTATCCGCTAACCTTTTTCGATTCGTACACATTTTTTGAATTTCATATGTGCTTTCTATTTCACGATTTAATAAAAATTTGCAAATAATTTTTATTTCACCAAAAAATCAAAATTAATTGAAAAATTATGTTTTACGCTTTGTAGCTGTATTTGACTGATGGACAGCAAGAAAACACAAAGTGGAAATAACAACGGACTAGGGCAGGGAAAAAGTTTTGGTGAGAATTACTGCGTGTCTAGCTACATCTACATGGGGTAGTTGCTCGTTGATTAATAGATGAGTGTGAGATGTAGCGTGCTTAATTACTAGAGGAGGTACATGTATTGAAAAGAACGAGCGTGTAATTGGGCCTCCCAGCCAGCCGTTCCGCTTGGGCCGTCCTTGTTGGAAGGACGCCACGACCGGCCGCTTGCTTCTCCAGCGCCAGTCAACACGGCTGCGCGTGTACTGGAATCGGATTGAAGGAGAAAAAACAAACAAACAAATAAGAGAACGACTTAGTGGCCTTCTGCTGATGTCACAACTTAGATGAGACATAATTGCCTAGACGGACCCAACATGATATACGAGAGCTAGAGATCCTGATCGACGTACTGGACAACCATCAATTAATACTCTCTCTCTCTCTCTCTCAGGTCCACCCCATTTCAAGATCTCTCCACTTTTTACGCCCCATAATTTCTACATGGTATCAAAGAGGCGGGTAATTTATTTCTACCAAATGTACTCACCATTGCCATCCGCCAGCTAGGGTCGTGACAATGCACCAACGAGCAACGTGCCGGACCAAGGTATAAGTAAATCCGGACTGTGTGAGTACGATGGAGTAGCTACTCTTTTTCGACAAAGGGTAAATTTTATCGACTCAAAATGAACCATCAAGCGGATGTAAACATGATGAGCACACACTCGGACTATGCATAACTACTCTTATCATATGTATGCACGTCCTAGATCATGACACACTGTTTAACGGTGGACGATGGAATCCTCGTTGGTCTATGCCGTTCACACTCACACACGGTAGCACATCAACGTGGTAACTTGTAAATCATTTACCTCCATGGATGGACAAGGCTCCATCCAACACACCGCCCGTAGGCTATATATACAGCATGTAGATGAGGAGGCTCCATCCCATGCAGCACTGCAACGTGTACGTTTGCAACAAGCTTAGCTGGTACTAGCAAAGATGGCCATGGCCAAGAGCTTCAACTTAGCGCCGCTGCTGCTCACCTTAACCTGCTTGTTCTGCTGCTACTCCACCATCTCTTCTTCCCAGGCTTCCTCTGATGGCTTCTTGGGATGTGTATCGGGGGCTAACATCCCGGTGTCCAAGCAGGACAAGGATTGGTTCAACACGCAGCTGGACGACTACACCAGGAACCCAAGGTTCTTGGGGAATACCACTGGGAGGCCGCTGTACATCGTCATGCCGGAAAATGCCGCCCATGTCCAGGAGGCCGTGCGCTGCGGCAGAGGAAGCAAGATGCCCATCCGCGTGCGCATCGGCGGGCACGCCTAGGGCTTTGCCTTTCTCGACATGTCACAGCTACGCACCGTGCTCGTCGACAAAAATACGTCGACGGCGTGGGTGGAGTCCGGCGCGACGCTCGGCGAGCTCTACTACGCCATTGGAAAAGCGAGCAAGACGCTGGCGTTCCCGGCCGGTGTGTGCCCGACTGTCGGCGTTGGAGGCCAATTCACGGGCAGCGGCTTCGGCATGCTGATGCGCAAGTTCGGGCTGTCCATCGACAACATCATTGACGCCGAGCTGGTAGATGCCAAGGGGAGGATCCTGAAGAAGGACGACATGGGGAATGACGTCTTCTGGGCCATCCGAGGCGGCAGCGGCGGGAGCTTCGGCGTGGTGGTAAAGTGGCAGGTGAGCCTGGTGACCGTCCCGGCGGCGACGGTAGCGGTGTTGAAGGCCTCGGTGACCCAGGCTCCTGCTCTCGTGGTCCACAAATGGCAGCAGGTGGCGCCGTACCTGCCAGACGAACTGTACATCAGGGTGCTCCTCGAGAGCAAGACGGCCAACTTCCGGTCCCTGTACCTCGGCAGCTGCTACGCGCTTCTGCTGTTGATAAGCAGGAGCTTTCCGGATCTGCTGCGCCACGGCCCCACCTGTAAGGAGATGACCTGGATCGAGTCCGTGCCCTACATCTACCTCGGGAGCTCGAATGTGACGGACCTCCTAAACCGGACCACCTCCGACCGCCGCCATGGCTTCAAGGCGACGACCCACTACGTCCGGAAGCCCATTCCCTGGAAGATTTTGTTCAGCATCTTCAGCAAGCTTAACGACGCAAGCAAAGGGCAGGTCGTCCTGGTCCCCTACGGCGGGCAAATGATCAAGGTGGCGGAGGTCGCGACGCCGTTCCCGCACCGCGCCGGCGTGCTGTACCACATGCAGGTCTACAACTACTGGCCGGTGGCTTTGGGAGACGAGGCCGTCGCCGCGCAGACCAAGTGGGTCCAGGACATGTACGCGTTCATGGAGCCGTACGTGGGAATGGGATCCCAATCCAAGTCAACTTCAACTGCAGAGACCTGGATCCCAACTGGGGGCCCAAATACTTCAAAGATAACTACGAGAGGCTCACCAAGGCCAAGGCTGAGATCGACCCCGACAACTATTTCCACGACGAACAAAGCATCCCGCTGCCACCATCAAAATACATGCAGCGGCCAAGGCCTCTTTCCGCCTCCTCCTTTCGAATCCATCACCACCATCAATATCTATCTATCTTCTATTCTATTCTATTATCTTCTATCTATCTATCTTCTATCTATCAATCTATCTATCTATCTATTATTCTATTATATACTAAAAGCAAAATACAGATGAAAATAGAGGAATTATCTAGAAAATCCCACGTTAATCAGAAAGATCCGACCATTAATCTGGTGGTCCCCTCTAAATCTAAAAAATATACCCATTAGATTTGTGTATAATCATCCCACATCTATCCGCACTATGTCTGACATATGGACTCTGGAAAATTACGTACATAATAGCTGCCCGATGGAGCTTGAACGTGAACAACCAGAATTTCTAAAAAAAAAAAGAAAGCGTGAAAAGCAACGTGAACAAGCGGGACACCAAGACTCGTGTGCATATCTCAATTATTGGACCTTGAACGTGGACGACCAGAATTTCTCTAAAAAAAGAAAGCGTGAACAAGCAACGTGAACAAGCAGGACACCAATACCCATGTGCATATCTCAATTATTGTTACGGCCACCCATCAATTGGTAGTGTTCGTTTTTTTTAGAGTTTTTTTTTTAACACAGTACAGACGCAAGCGCTCATACATACACGCATACACTCACCCCTATGAACGCACACACGCACACCCTACCCCTATGAGCACCTCCGAGAGACTAAGCCGGCATATCATCTTGAGATTCACCTAAAGCAAGAGATTTTGGTTTGGTTCAGAACTAACTTATCACGTGGCAGAAAAACACAAATAACAATTGGTCCGGTTACGTACACTCATGTATTTCTTTTAGAACTACACACATCTGTGTTTCTTTGGGGTCGAAAACTACATTATCATGTGGCATAAAAAAATTGTACAGGTCTTGCCTACACGAATGTATTTTTTGATCTTGCGACAGTATATATATGAACAATTAACTATTATACGTAACCTTGATTACTTAAAAGAATTATATTACATAATAAGAAGACGTTCGGTTTAATGAGAAAAAAACACAACTTGCTAGAAATTCGCATAAGGTACTACACATTTAATTATTGGTTTGTGAAATAAAAATTTGATTCCCAATTTTATGGACCATTCCGTCCGTCAATCTAAACTTAAGACTTTTGAAAGTATATCACTACTGGAATTTTCGTATACGCCGGTTGTATGGCTCTTCGCCGAGAGCCAAACCACGGGCGCTTGGCAAACATGTATATGCCGAGCACCACTCTCGGCAAACGTGACAGCACGGCAAACCCCCACGTATGCCGATACAAAGCGGTAAAGCAAACTCGGCAAAAGGCTGACATTCGGCAAACCCCCACGTATGCCGAGAGCCAGTCCGCGGCACTCGGCAAACGGTTGCCACGTGACAAGACCGGCAGTGGTTGACGTCGCTCTGACGGTCGCCCTGCTTTACCGAGCGCCCGAGGAAAGGCTCTCGGCAAAGCAATACTAACTGGAAATTTTTATTTTCCTCTTTTTCATCGATCTATATTTAGTGGGAGCTGAGCTTAGTCCCACCTCGCTTAACGACGACCATCAGGACCGGTTTAAATTGTCGGATAGTACACAACAAGCAAGCGTCGGTCTTCATTGCACTCTTGTTAAAAAATGAATCGTCACTATGAATCTTCACCTCTTCAGGACAGAGAAGGTCCATAGTGACAGTGCATATTCTTAATGATGGATACCGACGGTTTTTATTAATTCTTGCTCGGGATCTGGCACCGCACCCAGAGGGAACGTGTACGGTTTGTGAAGGAAGTGCTGGTCCTGTTGCTCCGTTGGCCTCGAAACTTGTCGTGCTCTCAAAGGAGGCCATCGCATGACACGTGCCAGGCCCCCACATTTTTCAGACCCGCGTGCAATATTTGAGACATTTATTGCACCGCTTGGGTTTCACCGCCGGAAATTGCAGATCCGCAAGGCGGCACATGAAATCATGCCCAGAAGCGGCATGGAAAATCCTACGTGATGTCTTTGCGACATGCGTAGGCCACGTGCTGATGAGGGAGGGGCAGGCCCTGCAACCAGGGTGCGAAATTACCTCTGTGGCATGCCTCACGCAACCGTTAAAATCCTCGGAAAATCGTACGATGGTGGAATTGCACGGGATCTGGCACGGTGTCATGACAAGGCCCATGCAGGGTGTGGTAAAAGTTTGGGCGCGTTTCAAGTAAGCCTCCACTCAGCCCGCTTGTAAACCGCACCATCTCCGAGCTAGTCTCTGGGTACCAATAGGGAACATGTCCGGTTTGTGAAGGAAATGTTGGTGCTGTTGCTCCGTTGGCCTCGAAACTTCTCGTGCTCTCAAAGGAGGCCATAGCATGACACGTGCCAGCCCCCCGCATTTTCCGTACCCCCGTGCAATATTTGAGACATTTATTGCACCGCTAGGGTTTCACCGCCGGAAATTGCAGAGCCCCAAGGCGGCACATGAAATCATGCCCAGAAGCGGCATCGAAAATTCTACGTGATGTCTTTGCAACATGTGTAGGCCATGTGCTGATGAGGGAGGGGCAGGCCCTGCAACCGGGGCGTGAAATTACCTCCGTGGCATGCCTCACGCAACCGTTAAAATCATCGAAAAATCATACGATGGTGGAATTGCTCGGGATCTGGCACGGTGTCATGACACGGCCCATGCATGGTGTGGTAAAAGTTTCGGCGCGTTTCGAGTAAGCCTCCACTCAGCCCACTTGTAAACCGCACCATCTCCGAGCTAGTCTCTGCGTACCGAGAGGGAACGTGTCCGGTTTGTGAAGGAATTGCTAGTCATGTTGCTTCGTTGGCCTCGAAACTTCTCGTGCTCTCAAAGGAGGCCATCGCATGACACGTGCCAGCCCCCCGCATTTTCCAGAAGCGGCATGGAAAATCCTACATGATGTCTTTGTGACATGCGTAGGTCATTTGCGGAGGGGGCCTGTCATTTCCGAGTGCAGCTCTCGGTATTGGTGAATATTCCGAGCGGGGCTCTCGGTAAAGGGGTAACCTAGATCTAGGGTATTATCCTTTACCGAGAGGAGCTCTCGGAAAAGGTATAAACCCTAGATCTAGGGTATTATCCTTTACCGAGAGCCACACCGACAGACGCTCGGTAAAGGTCCGCGGGACACTTAAACTCTCCCCACGGTGTCTTTTTGCTCACTTCTCTCTCTTCCCGCGCCCCCACCCCCCCCCCCTCGGCCGGCGCCTCCCAGCCCGCCGGCGCCACCCACCCCGCCGGCGCTCCCCACCCCATCGGCGCCCCCTACCCCGAGCTGCCTCTCCCCCTCGGTGAGCTTCGTCTCGCCCCTCCCCCGAGCTTGAATGGATGCATGAATTTTTGTATGGATGCATGTTTTTTGTATGGATGCATGGATGTATGAATGTATATATGTATGTATTAATGCATGGATTGATGCATGGATTTTTTTGTAGTTTTTTGTCTGAATCAATAGATAGATGTATGAATGCATAGATGGATGCATAGAAGGATGGATGAATGCATAGATTGATGCATGGATGCATACATGGATGCATGGATTTTTTAGTAGTTTTCTGTTGTAGTTTCTTATAGTAATTTTTTTGTAGTAGTTTTTATTGTATTAGTTTCTTGTAGTTTTTTGTGTAGATGAGAGATGAGAGATGTTTTCAGGAGGAAGAGAAATCGACGTCTGACGATGGCGGTCGATCTATGCGAGTTTGTCCTGTTTGCTTAGAAGTAATCTTTGATGTTAGATTCTTATGTTATTTTTCATTGTGTGATGAAAGGTGTTAGCGCCGATCGATTTTGCAGTTATGGCTTCCTCCGACGACGCAGCTTCCTTTAGGGTCGACTCCGCGGTCGAGGAGAAGAGCGCCGATGACCTCTTGGCGGCGCTCATTGAGAAGAACCCGCAGCTGATCCTAATTAAGTATTTTGATGATCTGAAAAAGAAGAATCCGCCAACTAAGGAGAGCAAGGCCCCACCACGTAAAGAGAGAGACGCCCCACCATGTAAGGAGAGAGATGACCCGATGCCATTGAGTCCACCGACCTTCCTTCCAAACGACGCTTGGTCCTCCACTGTGGGGGATGCCCCCATGTGCTCTGACTCCACGATCACTGGTTCCACCGACTACACCTCGGAGTAGTCCACCCACATAGTTTGACGTTGATTTAGTGATATAGTTATGTATCTACTGATATTGACTTGTATTGCCACTTGCGATGCTTTTGGGTGTATGAGTGATGAATGCTAACGTGGATAATGTATGATGTGCTAATTTAACCTTGCATTCCTTGTCTGCATCTTTTTCTCTTTCTTTGTAGATGAAGTGGTATGCGGTGTACAGAGGTAAGTGTCCAGGAGTGTACGATTCATGGGCCGAATGCAATGGCCAAGTGCTTTATTACCCAGGCGCCTCCCACGACTCGTTCAATAGTAGGGAGAAGGCGGAGTATCATTACAATCAGTATTTGCATAAGCAGAAGAGAAAAATTGAAGTAGGCAATGGTGCAAGCCAGAAACCGCTTATCGAGTTCAGTGGATTGAAGAACTACATAATTCTCTTTCAATTAATCATAATTGTGGTATTGCTTTTATCATGTGGTCGCATGTAGACATGCATTGACCACTTTGTTGTTTACTGATGACCCACAAGTATAGGGGATCAATCGTAGTCCTTTCGATAAGTAAGAGTGTCGAACCCAACGAGGAGCAGAAGGAAATGACAAGCTGTTTTCAACAAGCTATTGTCTGCAAGCACTGAAATTATCGGTAACAGATAGTTTGATAGCAAGGTAATTTGTAACAAGTAACAAGTAGTAAAAGTAACAATAGGTGCAGCAATATAGCCCAATCCTTCTTATGGCAAAGGACAGGCCTGAACGATCGCTTATAAAAAACAAAACGTTCTCGAGTACACATGGGAATTTCATCTAGTCACTTTCATCATGTTCGCTTGATTCGCGTTCGCTACTTTGATAATTTGATATGTGGGTGGACCAGTGCTTGGGTGCTGTTCTTACTTGAACAAGCCTCCCACTTATGATTACCCCCTCTCGCAAGCATCCGGAACTATGAAAGAAGAATTAAGATAAATCTAACCATAGCATGAAACGTATGGATCCAAATCAGCCCCTTACGGAATAGCGCATAAACTAGGGTTTAAGCTTCTGTCACTCTAGTAACCCATCATCTAATTACTACTCCACAATGCCTTCCCTTAGGCCCAAAGATGGTGAAGTGTCATGTAGTCGACGTTCACATTACACCACTAAGAGAAGCAACAACATACATATCATCAAAATATCGAGCAAATACCAAATTCACATGATTACTTATGACTAGACTTCTCCCATGTCCTCAAGAACAAAAGTAACTACTCACGATCCATATGCATGTTCAAGATCAGAGGAGTATTGAATATCATTAAGGATCTGAACATATAATCATCCACCAAATAAACCAACTAGCATCAACGACAAGATGTAATCAACACTACTAGCAACCCAAAGGTACCAATTTGAATTTTTGAGACAAAGATTGAATACAAGAGATGAACTCGGGTTTGAGATGAGATGGTGCTGGTGAAGATGTTGATGAAGATTGGTCCTCCCACGATGAGAGGATCGTTTGTGATGTCGATGACTTCGATTTCCCCCTCCCGGAGGGAAGTTTCCCCGGCGGAATCGCTCTGCCGGAGAGCAAAAGTGCTCCTGCCCAGGTTCCGCCTCGAGATGGCGGCGCTTCGTACCGAAACCTTCCTCTTGATTTTTTCTAGGTCAAAACCCTTCATATAGGAGAAGATGGGCCCTGGTGTCCTTACCCAGGCGCCACAAGCTCGGGAGGCGTGCCCTAGGGGGTAGGGCGCGCCCCCAGGCTTGTCGCTGCCTGGTGGGTCCCCTGACATTATTTTTTTCACCATTATTTTTTATATATTCCAAAACAATTCTCCGTAAATTTTCAGGTCATTTGGAGCTTCTGAGAATTTGCACCTCTTCGGTAGCCTTTTTCGGTCCAGAATTCCAACTGCCGGCAATCTCCCTCTTCATGTGAAACTTGCAAAATAAGAGAGAAAAGGCATAAGAATTGTATCATAAAGTGAAATAATAATTAAAAACACAATAAATAACAGTAGGAAAACATGATACAAAATGGACGTATTAACTCCCCCAAGCGTAGACCTCGCTTGTCCTCAAGCGAAAGCCAAAATCGATAATCATGACCACATGTTTAGAGAGAGAGGCGTCGATAAAAAAAATACGGACATGACAGCATCATGATCATTATTATAACAGCAATATATCATCATAAAACTTCTCATGAACAAGTAACAATTCATTCACGACATAAAGTATGAATCACAAACCTCATTGAAAACTAGCAAACTATGATCTCGGTCATCGAAACAATTGCAATCTATCATATTATCAGAAAGAGTCTATGTAAGAGCTTTGTTTTAGCAAGTTCACATACTCAACTATCATTTAGTCTTCTATGATTGCTGACACTCACGTCATACTTATGGAGCAAAGTTTCAGTCAGACACATAGAAAGATAGGGGCATATGTTTTCCGCCACCCAACTTATTTACCTCAAGGGTAATGTCAACAATAATAACTCTTGATCACCTACATCCAGCTGGATATATGTGCCTGGATCTTTCCCCAACACATGATGCTTGCAAATAGAGAAAATAAAAATGGAATAGAGAGGAATACTATTGACTCTTAAATCTTGCATGAAAGTAAATACATAAAGTAAAAGATAGGCCCTTCGCAGAGGGAAGCAGAGGTTGTCATGCGCTTTTTATTTTTGGATGTGCAAGCTCTTAATGCAAAGGAACGTCACATTATATTGCCCCTTGTGATAGCAACCTTTATTATGCGGTCTGTTGCTGTTATTTCTTCACCATCACAAGTTCGTACAAAGCTTATTTTCCCTTACAATAAAAGATCATACATATTTAGAAGCATTTTTATTGCTTTTGCACCGATGACAACTTACTTGAAGGATCTTACTCAATCCATAGGTAGATATAGTGGACTCTCATGACATGAAACTGGGTTTAAGGGTTTTTGGATGCACAAGTAGTATATCTACTTGGTGTGAATTTTTGGCTAGCAAAAGATATTGAGCAAGCACACCACATGTTCGAGGATCCATGACAATATAACTTCTATGTGAATATAAGCAATCTTAACTCATTACGTTGTCTTCCTTGTTCAACGTCAACTGATGACATAGAATATTTAAATGGGGGCTCACAATCATAAAAGATGTCCAAGATAGTATATTTATATGTGAGACTTCTCTTCCTTTATTACTTTTTCATGAATTGCAACAATGACCATTGCTACGTTTGTCAACTTCCAACAAGTTTTATCAATTATACTTCTTTTATGTGAAGTCATTACTCCCCATGGGATTAGCATATGATATTTTTATTTTCTTTATTCATTCTAATTGCAGCAAGAAAGTAAAATAACTCAACCCAACTCAAACTAATCTTTTTTATATAACTCTCACACTCGATTACATAGATAGATAGATCACTAAGCAAGCACTCGAAAACAGATCAAACTAAAACTTTATTCTTCTAAATCACAAAATAACTAGGGATCGAACTAAGATAGATGATGATGATGAAAGTGATGGTGGTACGAAACCGGGGCACCTCCCCCAAGCTTGGCACAAGCCAAGGGTTGTGCCCATACCCATGTACTCAAGTCTCCTTCTTTGGTGATGGTGGAGATGATGATGTAGGCTTGTCCTCCGGCTTCCAAGGCATAGGCTTGTTGGGGAACGCGACAGAAAACAAAAAAATTCGGTACAGCGAGCACGCCCAGGATCACTATGGAGATGCATACAAGGTTTAATCTGATCGTTACCGACTCATAGCACAGCGGAAGTAGAGCCGATGTTGCTCGTCGGTGCAGATCCCCGTAGCTAGGATTTTACAACCTCCCAACCGCGAGGATGTACTCCCTCGTCAGCTCACCAGACGGATCGCCTGACAGCCCTTCGGGAGACCTCTGGACAGTCCCTCGGATAGTCCCACCGGACGGATCCTCGGACAGCCCTTCGGGAGGCCTCTGGACAGTCCCTCAGATAGTCCCACCGGACGGATCCTCGGACAGCCCCTCGGGTAGAAGATCGAAACTATGACCCCTCTAAGGGGTTGCACACATACGGTGTCAGCTATCCGGCAGGGCTTCGCCGTCCAGAACTAGTTCCCACCGGAACCCAGACAGCCTTTCGGCTCTACGAAACTATTTCACTGGGAGGGAGAGAGAAAGCTAGATCATGCATGGCATTTGTATGTGAGAAAGAGTGAGTGTGGAGAGTGCATCTCCACCTCTATTTATAGGAAAAACCCAATGGGTAGAGGACACATGGAAATACCAAAATGCCCTCAGATATTTTCATCCACTATGATATAACCAACATGCCCTCAAGGTGGCTTCTCCAAGAAGCAACCAAAAAGTGCTTTTCACTATTCACGAAAACATTTTTCGGCGACCGTTAAATCCGAAAATATTTCTGTGGGTCTTTGAACATTTCCAGTACCCACTAAAATAATTTTGGACGCGTTCCAAAATAATTCCGGATTAGTAATTTTCATAAGCGAAAAGCAACCAAGGCGGTTCCGGCAGCTCCGGAACACTTCCGGTTTTTTTCTCCGAAAAAATCCCAGAAGTTCCCAGAACAATTCTGGCACCCTCCATGAATTTCCAGGCATGTGCCGAAACCATTTTGACTTAATGGTATACTCCGAAACAACTTTTCGGTTTTACGAAAACTATTCCGGTGTTCTCTCTCCGGAACTCTTCCGTTGTGTCCAAAACTTTTTCGGTGAATTTGTCTCAGACTCCCTGTCTAGTATTCAGCAGATAGATGACCCTTAAGCGTGTAACCCTATAGGTTCGGTGAAGTATAGACATGACCTGGAACACCTTCCGATCAATGATCAACATCGGAGCCGAGATCACCCATATTGACCCCTATACCCACACGAATAAATATTCGAGTGAACCTCCAGTTGCTGTGTGCTATTCCTTTTACTTCACGGTATGTTACAAAGCCCAAGGTGAGATTTATCGGCATCCCCGTGGATTAACACTTGTCCACAATGCCAGTTACCTCATTACCGGTTTTGTTCTCTTTTCTCGTTCCCGTGTTCCGGCATCCCCGTGATCGAATCACATTGTGTCTGGCCAGCCGATGATGGAAAGCGTAAAACCGAGAGGGCCCAAAGAATATCTCTCTATTGTCAGAGGAGTAAATCCCAATCTTGAGCTATCAAGTCCCTTGACACACTTTTCCATGAACCCGTAAGCCGCCGTTATAGCCACCCAGTTACTGATGACGTTTAACAAACCCCAAAGTTCATGAAGCAAGCATGAAGAAACTCGATACTTTCATGGTCTAAGAAATTAGGCAAATGTTAACTATCTCTGTGTTATTAACCATTAACTTGTGACGAATGTATCTCATAGCATAACATCAATTCGGGTCGATTCAAGACAAGTGTTCTTCTAACAATGTGCCCTCAAAGTTGCCGGCATAGTCATGCCCATGATCAGGAAAACAGAACCATCATGCAACACTTGAGCTAGTCTTAGAGGCTAGACTAGGAATACATTTTACCGTTTATTATTCCACACGTGCATATGAGTCTTCCTCCGAGCCTCGTGGTTATTGCAGACTCGAGAACCATAGCAGTTATAGCAAGGAATATAAACATAATTAGGAACATGGGGATAAATAATAACATTTATTATTGCCTCTAGGGCATATCTCCAACAGACTCCCACTTGCACTAGAGTCAATAATCTAGTCAATGCTAATGCACTTTACACCTATGGCATACTGGTGTAAAATATGCTTCGCATGTGGTATAGCCTGATGTCCAACGGATTTGACAACTTCAGCTCCGTGTGTATCTTTGCATATCCTCGCATTTTCACGCTTTCACAAAATTCATATTTTGTGTGGACTTAGCTTTGTATATATGTGAATCACTGGTCGAACCTTGATTTCCTCAGACTGAGTTATGAGCAACTATCTACAATAGTGTCCCTTTGACCAAAGCCATCTTGGAACCATACTAAGCTCATGAATGAACTATCTGATTCAACATACTTAGCCTTTGTTATAGAATTCGCCACAGTAACCTGTTTCGAACAATTTCCAACTAACTGTGTCACCATATCATGTATTACACAAAACCCTTAACTTAAATCGAAAATCGCATGGAGAATTGATGAAGACTGTATCGATGTAATTACTTACAACGAGCACTTCATAATCTCTACTTGCGAGAAAACATGTCATCAGTGCTACTTTATTACTCAATGACATTTTTTCACCGTTGTCCTATGATCAGTACTTTGATCACTTTGGTATCTATACTCGCAATAGCTTGGGAGTATCAGACATATCTGGTTGTTTTACATACCATGGAATACATGATTAATCCAAACACAAGAGTGTGTGGAATCCTTATCATGTATTTTGCTCATCAGTGTTTTGGGACACCAAGTCTTGCAAAAACTCTTTCCATGTGACTTCGGCAAGAATCACTCCTTGACGTTTTTAGTGCTAAACTATTTTAGCATCTTGTCAATATGTATTTTGGCTTAGCCCTATTAGGCAATTCTATCTCCGTAGATAAACATGCCTAATATCATGGCTACTTAGCCCAAGCACTTCATCGAAAAACAATTTTTCAATGAAGTTCTAATTCCTGTC
This sequence comes from Elymus sibiricus, assembly GCA_039707655.1. NCBI lineage: Eukaryota > Viridiplantae > Streptophyta > Magnoliopsida > Poales > Poaceae > Elymus > Elymus sibiricus. The sequence continues at coordinate 37,309,728 of CM077665.1, read as the reverse complement.
AAGAAATTTATATTATTTCCAATTAACAATGTGTCAAGCACACAAGGTTTTTAGAAATATTATTATGCTCCCACTTACTTTCTTGTAACCACAAGCATCTTCATTATCCATTGATGAAATCAAACTCTTTTAACCATTTCATCAAAAACGAAGATTCCAACTCCATTTTGCTTTCTTCTATCCATCACTGGAACTCTGAAGTTTGCATACTCACTAGTATCCTTTGGATCGACAAAATACTTTGGACTGTATCACATACAAGTCCTGGTTTGTATTCCCATTTCATGGAAATTCTTTCGTCATCCATGTTTCATATGTCATGATTGAAATATGTATTAATTGCTAGTTTAACCCGAACCGACTTTTAGCATCGCTACGGTGAGACAACCTCATCGTAGTCAACTCCTTGAACTTGTTAATGCAACAAGTCAAGCTTTATGGATAAAACATTTTATCCACATCAGTTTATAGTTCCATTAATGTTCGTTAGACTCCAAGTCTTCCGAAGGGTTTATCAAGATATAATCTTGAATCATTCATATGGAAACTATCTCGGATTATATTGGCATTTAGCCAATTCCGGAGTGAGGGCCCATCATCGCTTCCTTGATTATCGTAGGTATACTATTGTCTAACAATAATATCTCGTTTGTGCACCTGAGAGGTTTGCACGAGTTTTGCCTACGTGGTTCAGTTGCAGGTTCGACCGAAGTCCATACATCTCATGTAGAGGCTTCCGTATCAGTCGCAGTAGGAAACTCTAGAATCACTTCCAAGGTTCCTTTCCTTTGATCTGATGATGAAGATACTACTATCTCGTCGAGTTGCACTGTCCTCCCACTCACCTTTTTGCAAGAACCATTCTCTTTAAAAGCATACCGTTCTTTGTGGCAAAACCCTTTGCCTCGGTATAGTGGTGGGGGAATACCAAATAACTTGGGATAACCTACAAAGTAGCACTTGTCTGATTTGAAATAGGTTTGTGAACATTTTACACAAGCCCCATATTCCAAATGTTAAGAAAAGATATAACATGGTTGTGCGTACCATACCATGGTGTCATTTCAACAGACCTGATGGCCCTCTTTTCAGTGTAAAAGCCGCAGTCTCTAAAGCATTACTTTAAAAGGGATAATGGCAAATTGATTTATGTCATCTTTGATCTTACCATGTCATAAATGGTTTGATTACATCATCACGGACATTCCACTTACTGTGGTGTTCTGGGAGGTGTAAGTTATGAAACTCTTTTCACAACTCATCAGACATTCACTAAACTTGTAACTCAGAATATTCCTTTCCACAATCTAATTGTAGAAACATAATGTTCTTGTTACAATAATTTCTTCTTCATTTTGAAAACCTTTTGAATGATTTCAAAAGATCCAGACTTACGTCTCATCAAGTAAATATCCATATATCTACTTGATTCATTTCAAAAGATAGACAAATCCACTGCCAGCAACAACATTTATCGGACTACACACATCACGATGTATGATCACCAATAAGTTCTTTGCTCGTTCCTTATGGCCTGTGAATGGTATTTTAGTCACTTCACTTTTCGGAGAAAAGTTGCAAGTGTCAGATGATTCATAATCAAACGACTTCAAAATTCAGCATTATGGAATTTCTCCATGCGGGTTTCTCCAATGTGACCAAATGCAGTGCCACACATGTGTGGTATTCTTTTAGTCTTGCGACATTTAGCGTCAGTGTTATGGATGTATAATATTACCATCAATATTCATAACATACATCCCATCCCATGATGGAAGTATGGCCCTTATGTTATTCATAATACTGAAAAACAATTGTTCTTTTATGAACAACACTCTTGCAACAAACATTATGCAAATGGGCTAGAGTGTGTAAAACTCTAAAATGAATTATGAAAGTAAATACAGAGGTAATGTATTATTATCAATATTCATAACATACAACTCATTCATAATGAAAGTATGGCCCTTATGTTATTCATAACACCGAACATGAAAAGTTCTCTTATGAACAACCTTCTTGCAAGATACTTTATGCAATGGGCTAGAGTGTATAAAAACTCTAAAATGAATTATGAAAATAAATACATAGGTAATGTACCGAGTATAGCAACTTTTACTATGTTCCCAGCGCATACCTAAACCTCATTACTGGCAAGTCTTTTAGGCCGTTGTAGTTCTTGTATCGAGTTGCAAGAGAATGCAATCGAACGGGTATTCCTGTGATCAAAGGTCAATCACAATACCCAAGAATCAGTGACTAATAGTTTAATCACAATTCCCAAGAACTATTTCTTTGACCAGCCTTCCAAACATCAATAACTTGTATGGCATTCATACATGAGCTGGATATTCAGTCTTCTTTCTTTTTGTCTTTATACTTCTAACAGTTTAGCTTTCAGTATTTCTCCTACTCTCAGAAGAAGCACCCAACTTAAGAGTGGCGTTAGCCTCGGACTTCCTAGGCGTGTAAGTCACACTAACACCCTTTGGACATTTCCTTTCTCTTTAAGTTGTTTGTTTTATTCACCTTCATTTACATGACAGGCGTTCTTCTGGATCCCTCTCCTATCAGTCAAATGCCCAGTAAACACTTTACTAATACTTTGCAAACAAACATTGCTTTAGATATCTCATATCTTTTAGCCTTTTTCTGCATCTGAAAATAATTTTCAGTTCCATGAATATCACATAACTATCCCAAACTTTCGAAGTTTGGGTCTCATGGAAGCAAACATATTGCACTTGGCCGTAATGGAATTCTAGCTTTTGGATCGAAGAACGAGAGCCTCATCATCCATAGCATTAGCGGGAGAATACCAAAAGCATGCGATAGGACAAAATCCTTCTTTGCACTCTTGAGGACAATCCTCACATTACGTTACCAAGCATAAAGTTTAACCAGATAAAAAACAGCTTATTCAATTTTAACAGGGAAGGTGGAATCGCGAGCCATTATTCTACAACTATTATGCATAAAACACTTAGACAGTGTTCACAATTAATTGCACTGAGAATTAAACAAGTTAATTCTACAGCGCGCTCCCACTCAAATCAATATCTCTCATAATTGATTGTGAGCGATTCAAGACCTGCATTTCAATTGTTCGACATTGGTGTAACACCACTGATGACGAAAATCTCAATCGGTAGGCCAACTTGCCAATCACATCTCTATGTGATTCTTGTTGATCTTTCGATGGGCGTGTTCCGAGCTCATGACGGTCATGCCTGAACGTCAAGACAACCAAGTGATCTCGCTGCGAGGTCTCAACTCACCCGCCACACACTTCTCTAATCGTTCGTACCCGTGTGACACGGCGCACCCCAAAAAGATAGGTGCCGTGACGGTGCTACACTTGGGAGAACACTAACTACTTGATATTTTAAGTGAGAGATCACCCTAATAAAAAGCGACTACCGCGCAATCAAGAAGGGTGCATCATAAGGGATAAACATCTCAGGCAATTCATAATAGCATGATATGGTATAGCCCTTTCTGACGGAGAAGTCTTTTATTTCTTCGTCTTCGGCATTCGCGTCAGTGTACACCTTCGCGAAGATTGCCACCACCTAGTCGATGCACCAGATAATATTGCTATCTCTATAGCTAATAAAATAAGTGCATTACTTAAGGTTGACACGTAGGTCATTAAAGTGACAATCACATGGCTCCAGCCATCATGCCGAATCATGACGCGCAGGTCATGTTAATTTTACATCTTATAGTCATCTCATACATAATTAAATTATTATGAGCACTGCTATACCACATCATATGCACATCACATGTCATCCTGCAAAACCAAGTTAGACGCCTCTAATCGGTTCATACAAGATTTTATTTTACGTGGCTTCTAAGGTTTCGACCAAACCGTAGCTACCAACGTTTATCATCAAGCATGATTAATCAAGTCGCTAGATTAACTTTGCGGGGTGTATGAAAAAGGAGATAATAAAATCTCGAGCCCCATACTGAACTTCGCCATACGCATGACCCCCGTGCAGATCATATCTGCATTGCCCTTTAGTCTGCGAAACATCCATCTTTCTTTAACTATGGTGGAACCCAAAGAACTGTTAGCACTTCGTTGATCTGTCAATCAGTATACTCAGGCGCAGCATGAAAGGATCGCGGATTGCCAGAACTTTATGAGATTCCACCATGCTGTCAAGATCAGGACTACGCAAATTCAAGGGAAGCAACAGGAACATCGGATAACAGATTTCATCTGCTACCCGCACAAATAATTTTCAGTAATAGAACTCATCTACTACCTAATTATATTGTGCAACACCCATACATCTCTATGTATTCCAGATCGCAACCTGCATCTACGCATAGCACGGCTCATGATGCCACTATAGGGTGCCGTAGCAGAAAACAAAAATTTCGGACCTACGCACCAGCCCAGGATCACTATGGAGACTGCATACAAGGTTTGATCTTTTTGTTACCGACTCGTAGCGCAGCGGAAGTAGAGTCGATGACGATCGGTGGTGCAGATCCCCGCAGCTAGGATTTTACAACCTCCCAACTGCGAGGATGTACTCCCCCATCTGCCCCTCGTACAGCCCTCCGGGAGGTGGTCGGACAGTCCCTCGGACGGTGTCACGGACAGCCCTTCGGGAGGACCCTCGAAACTCGGACGGTTACCCGGACAGCCCTTCGGGAGGACACTCGAACAGCTCCTCGGGCAAAAGATTGAACCTACAATCTCTCTACGGGGTTGCACACATACGGTGTCATCTATCCGGTAGGGCTTCGTCGTCCAGAAATAGTTCCTGCAGGAAGCCAGACAGCCTTTCGGCTCTACGAAACTATTTCGTGGGAGGGAGAGAAGAAAGCCACATCATGCATGTCATATGTGAGAGAGTTGGAGTGAGTTGGAGAGCTCCTCCCCTCCTCCTTATATAGTGGTGGAAGGGGTGGAGGGGGGCTGAAATTTCAGCCCACAAAACATGCACCCACCAAACAAGGAAAACATGTTCCCACCAAACATGGAGAAAACATGTTCCCTTGTCCATGGTGTTCCCACATGGGGCCCCACCACCTCCCAACACTTTACCCCATTTGTGGGGGCTGCCCCACACCATGGGGGGTACCCCCAACACCTTTGTCCAGCCACAAGGGGCTGCCCCCTCAAGGGGGGCGCCCCCAAAACAGCCCCGACGTATCGTGGGATCTTGTCCCCTCACGCTGGGACAAGATGTTTTCCGTGACTATTACTTCTGAAAAATTCCGGAAGGTCCCAGAACATTTTTGGCACCCTCTAAAATTATCTTGGACACTCTCCGGAACATTTCCGGTATGATGGTTTTATTCCGAAACATTTTCATTTTTCTCCGAAACAATTCCGGCAGCTCTGAAACACTTTCGGTTTTCTCTCCGGAACTTTTCCGTCGTTCCGAAACTTTTCCGGTGACTTTCTCTCAGACTCTCTGTCTAGTATTCAGTAGATAGATGACCCTTAAGTGTGTGAACCTATAGGTTCGGTGAAGTATAGACATGACCGGAACACTTTCCGATCAATGATCAACATCGGAGCCGTGGACACCCATATTTACCCCTATACCCACACGAATGAATATTCGAGTGAACCTCCAGTTGCCGTGTGCTATTCCTGTTGCTTCGCGATATGTTACAAACACCCGAGGTGAGATTTACTACATCCCCGCGGATCAACAACTTGTCCACCATGCAAGTTACCTCGTTACCGGTTTTGTTCTCTTTTCTCGTTTCTGTGTTCCGGCATCCCTGTGATCAAATCACCTTGTGTCTGGCCAGACGATGATGGATACCGTAACACCGAGATGGCCCGAGAATATCTCTCCATCATCGGAGGAGCAAATCCCAATCTTGAACTATCAAGTTACTTGACACACTTTTCCATGAACCCGTAAGCCGCTGTAATAGCCACCCATTTACGGATGACGTTTAACAAACCCCAAAGTTCATGAAGCAAGTATGAAGAAACTCGATACTCTCATGGTCCAAGGAATAATGCAAACATTAACTATCTCTCTGTTATTAACCATTAACTTGTGACGAATGTATCTCATAGCAAAACATCATTTTGGGTCCATTCAACACAAGTGTTCTACTAACATTGTGCCCTCAAAATTGCCGGCATAGACATGCCCATGATCAGGAAAACAGGATCATCATGCAATACTTGAGCTAGTCTTAGAGGCATGACTAGGAATACATTTTACCATTTATTATTCCACACATGCATATGAGTCTTCCTCCGAGCCTCGTGTTATTGCAGACTCGAGAACCATAGCCGTTATAGCATGGAACAAAAACATAATTATGAACAGGGAGATAATCAATAACATTTATTATTGCCTCTAAGGCATATCTCCTACTACTTCCTCCTTCATGATGCCAAAAATTATATATATAATTCCGATCACGATGAACCAAATGCATAGGATAAAACTTCTGATGAAATTCCAATATCAATCAGTTCCAATCCCACGTTCCAATATCATCACATAGCCTATACCATGTCAATGCCTTTCCCTCCAAAGATAAAGGGAATACCTTCTTCTTAACTCCATCCTCGGATAAACCAGCAAGCTTAAACAATCCACAAATTTCATCCACATATATTAAGTGCATATCGGGATGTACCGTTCCATCTCCTGCATAAGGATTAGCTAGCAGTTTTTCTATGATACCCGAAGGAATCTCATAATAAATATTTTCAGTAGGTTCAATAGGTTCAGGAGCAACTCTTATTGCTTCCGTGTAGGGTAACGCAGCAGAAAACAAAAAATTTCCGACCTACGCACCAGCCCAGGACCACTATGAAGACTGCATGCAAGGTTTTGATCTTTTCGTTACCGACTCGTAGCGCAGCGGAAGTAGAGTCGATGACGATCGGTGGTGCAGATCCCCGCAGCTAGGATTTACAACCTCCCAACCGCGAGGATGTATACCCTCATCTCCCCTCGGACAGCCCTCCGGGAGGCGGTCGGACAGTCCCCCGGACGGACTCACAGAACTCGGACCGTCACTTGGACAGCCCTTCAGGAGGCACTGTCAAAACAGCCCCTCAGGCACAAAGATCGAAACTACGACCTCTCTACGGGGTTGCACACATACGGTGTCATCTATCCTGCAGGGCTTCGCCGTCCAGAACTAGTTCCTGCCGGAACCCAAACAGCCTTTCGGCTCTACGAAACTCTTTTCGTGGGAGGGAGAGAGAAGCCAGATAACATCTTGGCATGTGTATGAGAGCAAGGGATGAGGAGAATGGCAGCCCCTTCTCCTCCTTTTATAGGCCAACGCAAGGAGTGGGGTGGTGGAGGAAATACCAAAATACCCATGCTACATGTCCCACATGAAGGGTAAAATGGTAATGCAAGTGGGGCCCCCAAGGGGGACACCACCATGGCAGCCCAACACATTGTCCCCCCCATGGGGGGGGGGGGGCCCAACAAGCCACCAACATGTCTCCTAGAAAGATGGATGCTCCCTAGACAAAAAGCCACCAAACAAGCAACCCCCGATTCGTGGGATCTTGTCCCCTCGCGCTGAGACAAGATGTTTTCTGCGAACGTTTTTCTGAAAAAATTCTGGAAGGTCCCAGAACATTTCCGGCACCCTCTAAAATTATTCTGGGCATGTTCCGAAACATTTCCGGTATGGTGGTTTTCATCAGCGAAAAGCAACAACAGCGGTTACGGCAGCTCCGGAACATTTCCGGTTTTTTTCTCCGAAAATTCCCAGAAGTTCCCAGACCAATTCTGGCACCCTCTGAGAATTTCCAGGCGGTGCCGAAACCCTTTTTGACCTAATAGTATATTCCAAAACAACTTTTCGGTTTTACCGAAACTCTTTCAATGTTCTCTCTCCGGAACTCTTCCGTTGTCTCCGAAACTTTTTCGGTGATTTTCTCTCAGACTCCCTGTCTAGTATTCAGCAGATAGATGACCCTTAAGCGTGTGACCCTATAGGTTCGGTGAAGTATAGACATGACCCGGAACCCCTTCCGATCAATGATCAACATCGGAGCCCTGGACACCCATATTGACCCCTATACCCACACGAATGAATATTCGAGTGAACCTCCAGTTGCCGTGTGCTATTCCTGTTGCTTCGCGATATGTTACAAATACCCGAGGTGAGACATGTTGGCATCCCTGTGGATCAACACCTTGTCCACTATGCCAGTTACCTCGTTACCGGTATTGTTCTATTTTCTCGTTCCGTGTTCCGGCATCCCCGTGATCAAATCACCCTGTGTCTGGCCAGACGATGATGGATACCGTAACACCGAGAGGGCCCAGAGATATCTCTCCATCGTCGGAGGAGCAAATCCCAATCTTGACCTATCAAGTTACTTAACATACTTTTCCATGAACCCGCAAGCCGCCGTAATAGCCACCCATTTACGGATGACGTTTAACAAACCCCAAAGTTCATGAAGCAAGCATGAAGAAACTCGATACTCTCATGGTCTAAGGAATTATGCAAACATTAACTTCCTGTGTTATTAACCATTAACTTGTGACGAATGTATCTCATAGCATAACATCAATCGGGTCGATTCAACACAAATGTTCTGCTAACATTGTGCCCTCAAAGTTGCTGGCATAGAGATGCCCATGATCAGGAAAACAGAACCATCATGCAACACTTGAGCTAGTCTTAGAGGCTAGACTAGGAATACATTTTACCATTTATTATCCCACACGTGCATATGAGTCTTCCTTCGAGCCTCGTGGTTATTGTAGAATCGAGAACCATAGCAGTTATAGCATGGAACATAAACCTAATTATGAACATGGAGATAAATAATAGCATTTATTATTGCCTCTAGGGCATATCTCCTACATTCCGGTCGAGGAGAAGATGCCCCGAACAATCCCTTCAAAGGATTACTTTCCATAGTGACAAGTGACAGTAAATTTCAGCACATAATATAAATGTTTCCTTACCAAATTCCACTCACCAAAGGCGCTTCACTCCCCGGCAACGGCGCCAGAAAAGAGTCTTGATGACCCACAAGTATAGGGGATCAATCTTAGTCCTTTCGATAAGTAAGAGTGTCGAACCCAACGAGGAGCAGAAGGAAATGACAAGCAGTTTTCAGCAAGGTATTGTCTGCAAGCACTGAAATTATCGGTAACAGATAGTTTGATAACAAGGTAATTTGTAACAAGTAACAAGTAGCAAAAGTAAAAATAGGTGCAGAAATATAGCCCAATCATTCGTATGGCAAAGGACAGGCCGGAACGATCTCTTATAATAAGCAAAACGTTCTCGAGGACACATGGGAATTTCATCTAGTCACTTTCATCATGTTTGTTTGATTCGCGTTCGCTACTTTGATAATTTGATATGTGGGTGGACCGGTGCTTGGGTGCTGTTCTTACTTGAACAAGCCTCCCATTTATGATTAACCCCTCTCGCAAGCATGCGCAACTACGAATGAAGAATTAAGATAAATCTAACCATAGCACGAAACATGTGGACCAAATCAGCCCCTTACGGAATAGTGCATAAACTAGAGTTTAAGCTTCTGTCACTCTAGCAACCCATCATCTAATTACTACTTCACAATGCCTTCCCTTAGGCCCAAACATGGTGAAGTGTCATGAAGTCGACGTTCACATGACACCACTAAGAGAAGCAACAACATACATATCATCAAAATATCGAACGAATACCAAATTCACATGATTACTTATAACTAGACTTCTCCCATGTCCTCAAGAACAAAAGTAACTACTCACGATCCATATGCATGTTCAAGATCAGAGGAGTATTGAATATCATTACGGATCTGAACATATAATCTTCCACCAAATAAACCAACTAGCATCAACTACAAGATGTAATCAACACTACTAGCAACCCACATGTACCAATCTGAGGTTTTGAGACAAAGATTGAATACAAGAGATGAACTAGGGTTTTAGATGAGATGGTGCTGGTGAAGATGTTGATGAAGATTATTCCCCCCACGATGAGAGGATCCTTGGTGATGTCGATGGCTTTGATTTCCCCCTCCTAGAGGGAAGTTTCCACGACGGAATCGCTCCGCCGGAGAGCAAAAGTGCTCCTGCCCAGGTTCCGCCTCGAGACGGCGGCGCTTCGTCCCGAAACCTTCCTCTTGATTTTTTCTAGGTCAAAACCCTTCACATAGGAGAAGATGGGCCCTGGGGGCCTTACCCAGGCGCCACAAGCTCGGGAGGCACGCCCTGGGGGGTAGGGCGCGCCCCCAAGGCTTGTCGCTGCCTGGTGGGTCCCCTGACATTATTTCTTTCACCAATATTTTTTATATATTCCAAAACAATTCTCCGTAAATTTTGAGGTCATTTCGAGCTTCTGAGAATTTCCACCTCTTCGGTAGCCTTTTCTGGTCCAGAATTCCGGCTGCCGGCAATCTCCCTCTTCATGTGAAACTTGCAAAATAAAAGAGAAAAGGCATAAGAATTGTATCATAAAGTCAAATAACAATTAAAAACACAATAAATAACAGTAGGAAAACATGATGCAAAATGGACGTATCATTTACTATGTAGCCACTTGTACTAGCGAACTACTTTGTGACTTTAGACTTGAAGAACTATATTGTTTACTATGAAGCTTGTGTGAACTATTTATATAATGCATATGTGAGTTTGTTGTTAAACTATGAGACTTGAAGAACTACTTTGTGTATTGTATATCTATGAGACGGGGAAGAGGCAGAAGCAAAACTGTTAGCGAACCTTTACCGAGCGCCTCTCTCGGTAATCATACGTTTGCCGAGAGTGGCTCTCGGCAAAGGCCTATGCCCTGGGAGCTGCTGGAGCTAGGCTGTTGCTACTATGCCGAGAGGGGCACTCGGTAAAGACACGACGGAACCAGCCGGCCGTGAAGTCACTTTATTTTGCCGAGTAGCACTGTTTGGCTCTTGGCAAACAGTTTGCCGAGTGTCCGACAGATGGCTCTCGGCAAATTCCTGTTTGCCTGAGAGGTATACGCCGGGTGGCCTTTGCCCAGTGCAACTCTCGGCAAAGGCTTTGCCGGCAGTTATTGGCGCTTTGTTGAGTGTTCGCGGCGATTCCAGTAGTGTATATACAATAAAAATTACTATTATACGATAACCTTGATTACTTTTAAAAGTTATCATACATAATAAGAAGATGATCGGTTTAATGAGAAAAAAGACACACACACACACACACACCAGAAATTCGCATAAGGTACTACAAATTTAATGATTGGTTTCTGGAATAAAAAGAGGATTCCCCATTTGATGGACCATTCCGTCCGTCGATCTAAATTTGAACTTTTACGTTTTAAGATCACACAAAAATACCACCAACTGCAATGATATCTTGCTAACTACACATTTATTCGACGCACCAATGTAATATAATGTGGCAGAATTGTTATTTTTATTGATTTCATATCGTAAGTATGACCAGTCGTATAACATCAAATAATGTCTAAATGTCTTTCAACCGCAATCTACAAATTCAATATTAGTTGAGCAGAAAATGGCAGATCCATATATGGACTGGTGCAAGCATCTCGGAGTTGGAATCTTTGCTTTGATGAGGTGATCAAAGCGTTCGAGTTTATACAAGTTTACGGAGAAGCTTGTATTTACAAGAAAGTGAGTGGGAGCTCTATAGCGTTTCTAATATTATATTGTAGGAGATATGCCCTAGAGGCAATAATAAATGTTATTGATTATCTCCCTGTTCATAATTAGGTTTATGTTCCATGCTATAACTGCTATGGTTCTCGAGTCTGCAATAACCACGAGGCTCGGAGGAAGACTCATATGCACGTGTGGGATAATAAACGGTAAAATGTATTCCTAGTCAAGCCTCTAGGACTGGCTCAAGTATTGCATGATGATCCTGTTTTCCTGATCATGGGCATGTCTATGCCGGCAATTTTGAGGGCACAATTGTTGGTAGAACACTTGTGTTGAATCGACCCGAATTGATGTTATGCTATGAGATACATTCGTCATAAGTTAATGGTTAATAACACAGAGAAGTTAATGTTTGCATAATTCCTTAGACCATGAGAGTATCGAGTTTCTTCATCCTTGCTTCATGAACTTTGGGGTTTGTTAAACGTCATCCGTAAATGGGTGGCTATTACGGCGGCTTACGGGTTCATGGAAAGGTGTGTCAAGTAACTTGATAGCTCGAGATTGGGATTTGCATCTCCGACGATGGAGAGATATCTCTAGGCCCTCTCGGTGTTTCGGTATCCATCATCGTCTGGCCAGACACAGGGTGATTTGATCACAGGGATGCCGGAACACGGGAACGAGAAAAGAGAACAATACCGGCAACAAGGTAACTGGCATAGTGGACAAGTTGTTGATCCACGAGGATGCCAACATGTCTCACCTCGGGTATTTGTAACATATCGTGAAGCAACAGGAATAGCACACGGCAACTGGAGGTTCACTCGAATATAAATTCGTGTGGGTATAGGGGTCAATATGGGTGTCCACGGCTCCGATGTTGATCATTGATCGGAAGGGGTTCCGGGTCATGTCTATGCTTCACCGAACCTATAGGGTCACACGCTTAAGGGTCATCTATCTATTGAATACTAGACAGGGAGTCTGAGAGAAAAACACCGAAAAAGTTTCGGACACCGGAAAAGTTTCGGACAGCGGAAAAGTTCCGCAGAGAGGTCACCGGATGAGTTCCGGTGAAACTAAAAAGTTGTTTCAGAGGATACCATAAAGTCAAATTGGTTTTGGCACATGCCTTATAATTCTTGGAGGGTGCCAGAATCATTCTGGAAACTTTCTGGAATTTTCCGGGATGAAAACCGGAAATGTTCCGGAGCTGCCGAAACCGCTTCAGATGCTTTTCGCAGATGAAATCACTAAACCGGAATTGTTCCGGCTCGCATTGAAAATTATTTTGGTGGGTACTAGAATTGTTCTAAGCCCACATGAATATTTTCAGTTCAATCAGACGCTGAAAAATGTCGTCGTGAATAGTGAAAGTGCTTTTTGGGATATTTTTGGAAAGCCACCTTTTGGGGCTTTGCTCCAAAAGATCTTGGGGATGACATGGATGGATAGGGGCCAATTTTGGGGCCCCACATGAGGGTGTGGCCGGCCACATGGTGGACTCCTTCATGGAGTCCCCCTTGTTCCTTGGTTTCACCTTTTAGGTCCTTGTGAAGGACTCCTTTCCATGTGGGTTTTGGGTTTTCTTGTAAAACCACCCTACCCCTTGGGTTTCCTATAAATAGGAGGTGTGTGGGCTGCCATAAGACATACTCTTGCTCTCATACACAAAGCCATGCATGTCTGGCATTCTTCTCTCCCACCCAGCGAAATAGTTTCGTAGAGCCGAAAGGCTGTCTGGGTTCCGGCAGGAACTAGTTCTGGACGGCGAAGCCCTGCTGGATAGATGATACCGTATGTGTGCAACTCTGTAGAGAGATCGTAGTTTCGGTCTTAGTTCAAGAGTGCCTCCCGAAGGGCTGTCCGTGTGACCGTCCGAGTTTTGGAGGTCCTCCCGAAGGGCTGTCCGAGTGACAGTCCGAGTTTCGGAGGTCCTCCCGAAGGGCTGTCCACGACACCGTCCGGGGGACTATGCGACCGCCTCCCGGAGGGCTGTCCGCGGGGCAGATGAGGGTATACATCCTCGCGGTTGGGAGGTTGTAAAATCCTAGCTGCGGGGATCTGCACCGCCGTTCGTCATCGACTCTACTTCCGCTGCGCTACGAGTCGGTAACGAAAGTGATCAAACCTTGTATGCAGTCTCCATAGTGGTCCTGGGCTGGTGCGTAGGTCGGAAAATTTTTGTTTTCTGTCGCGTTCCCCAACATATATGTGGATAACATACTACTGATTGGAAACAATATAGAAATGTTGGAAAGCGTGAAGGAATATTTGAACAAGAGTTTTTCAATGAAGGACCTAGGAGAAGCTGCTTTCATATTAGGCATCAAGATCTGTAGAGATTGATCAAGACGCTTAATAGGACTTTCACAAAGCACATACCTTGATAAGATTTTGAAGAAGTTCAAAATGGATCAGTCCAAGAAGGGGTTCTTGCCTGTTTTGCAAGGTGTGAAGTTGAGTAAGACTCAATGCCCAGTGACTGCAGAAGATAGAGAAAAGATGAGTGTCATCCCCTATGCTTCAGCCATAGGCTCTATCATGTATGCAATGCTGTGCACAAGACCCGATGTCAGCCTTGCCATAAGTATGGTCGGAAGGTTTCAAAGTGATCCAGGAATGGAACACTGGACGGCGGTCAAGAATATCCTGAAGTACCTGAAAAGGACTAAGGAGATGGAACACTAGCTCGTTGATCAAAAGATGGTGAAGGTTTCCTGGCCATGGACATGAGATGTCATTTGATAACGGGATCACATCATTAGGAGAATGATGTGATGGACAAGACCCAAACTATAAACGTAGCATATGATCGTGTCAGTTTATTGCTATTGTTTTCTGCATGTCAATTATCTGTTCCTATGACCATGAGATCATGCAACTCACTGACACCGGAGGAATACCTTGTGTGTATCAAACGTCACAACGTAACTGGGTGACTATAAAGATGCTCTACAGGTATCTCCGAGGGTGTCTGTTGAGTTGGCATGGATCAAGACTGGGATTTGTTACTCCGTGTGACGGAGAGGTATCTCAGGGCCCACTCGGTAATACAACATCACAATGAGCCTTGCAAGCAATGTGACTAAAGTGTTAGCCACGAGATCTTGTATTACGGAACGAGTAAAGAGACTTGCCGGTAACGAGATTGAACTAGGTATAGAGATACAGACGATCGAATCTCGGGCAAGTAACATACCGAAGAACAAAGGGAACAGCATACGGGATTAACTGAATCCTTGACATAGAGGTTCGACCGATATAGATCTTCATAGAATATGTAGGAACCAATATGGGCATCCAGGTCCCGCTATTGGTTATTGACCGTAGAGGTGTCTCGGTCATGTCTACATAGTTCTCGAACCCGCAGGGTCTACACACTTAACGTTTGGTGACGATTAGTATAGTTGAGTTATTGTGTTGGTGACCGAAGGTTGTTCGGAGTCCCGGATAAGATCCCGGACATGACGAGGATCTCCGGAAGAGTCCGGAGGTAAAGATTGATATATGTGATAATAGTGTTTTGATCTCCGGAAGGGTTCCGGAATTCACCGGAAGGGGTTCCGGATGTTTACCGAAGTGTTCGGGTGCAGCAACACTTTATATGGGCCAAAGGGGTAAAACCCACGAGGTATTGGAAAGTGCAAAAGGAAGTTTTGCTGCTGCCTTAAGCGGTACTACCGCGGTAAGGCAGTACTACCGCGTAAGCGGTACTACCGCTCAAGCAGTACTACCGCCCGTGAGCGGTACTACCGCTTGTACGCGATACTGCTGGAATCCGAGTTGGACTCTTTCCGTGCGGGCCAAACCGACCTTGTGCAGGCAAAACCGACCTTGTGGAGGCTTTCTCTCCAAGTTTAGACCCCAGGGCTCAACATATAAATAGAGGGGCAGGGCTAGCACACAGGAGACATCAAGATTTCCCAAGCCGTGTGCCGGCAACCCTAACCCTCTAGTTCCTCCCGTCATAATCTCCGTAGTGCTTGGCGAAGCCCTGCAGAGATTGTTCCTCACCACCATCACCACGCCGTCGTGCTTCTGGAACTCATCTACTACTTCACCATCGCTCGCTGGATCGAGGAGGTGAAGGCGTCATCAAGCCGTATGTGTGTTGAACGCGGAGGTGCCGTCCGTTCGGCACTAGTTCGTGATCGGATCGAGGGACGACTTGCGATTTGGATCGCGAAGACGTTCGACTACATCAACCGCGTTTCTTAACGCTTCCGCTTAGCGATCTACAAGGGTATGTAGATTCACTCTCCCTCTCGTAGATGCTCATCACCATGGATAGATCTTGTGTGTGCGTAGGATATTTTTTTGTTTCCCATGCAACGTTCCCCAACAATAATATCACATAAACTACAATACGATGCCTCCAAGAAAAACCAAAACATCTAGCCATCTATCACGTGAACCCTCTTTTGGTTAACGAAGTATGACATATGGATATTCATACTGATATATAAACATCATCCGAACATTGACATATTGAATGTTTTATTAGTTGATAACAAACGACATATCCATGGTAGGCAAAAAAAAAATCCAGACTTTAATTTTCTCTTTGCATCCACATTCAATACTCCTCTCACATCATCACAACTGTGGCTCTTCTCGATCATCGTTATTAAACATCTGTTGGTGATATTCTCAGTGTCATGAAACCCGATAGGTGGAGATTCGTTAACAGCAGCAATGCTTTTGGATGGAGCCAATAGTGCAGCTACGTGTTCACCAACAAAATAAAAAAGAAGGCAAGCACATCAAGGATCACTCAACACGTCAATTCAGTTACAAGGAAGAATCATTATTTTCACGTCAAACTATAAATTTTACTATGAGGTTTGAGTCAACTTACCTACATGTGCCCATGATCCAAACCTTTTTTTTTTGTAAATTGGACTACTTGACAAAAAAATGGAAAGTACGTTCCTACCACTAAAAGAGAGTATGTCTTTTCAAGCTACTCAAGATTTCAAGTGGAAATTAGGCAAAAAAGGGATTGTTCCATCACATGAGAGAAGCTAATAAATACACACAGTCAATATTCATGAAGAACCGTATACTAACAGGTAACAAAATAATATAAGGGGACCATTTTAAAAGTTAGTATAAATGGCAGTTTGGCCTGCAATTGTAGATAGTAGTGATACCACACCTATATCCACATATACCTACATATTAGCATAACACACTTTAACCATGTAAGGTTGTTCGCATTTTCAATTATATGTAAAGAAAATATAGTTTCATTAACTCCATATGTTAAGGTTTTCTTTAGCAGAACAACAAATACCATGTCAGCAGAGTAAATAGGGTCTTGAGAACAAATCTTTAGCCAGTTATTAGTAGCGAAAATTGAAATCGTATATAACCCATGTAACTATCATTCAATATTCCAAGATCAGCTAAGTAATAGTTTGATGCATACACGTCTCTTTGGAGTAATTCCTATTAATATTCAAAGTCTACCAAAATATCCAAAGCCAATTGTATTTCCTAAATGAAAGGATGATTGCTTACACATTAATGTAATTTGGACATTCTGTGATGAGAAGCTTAAGACAAGTTTGGCCATAAAACTACATTATTTAGAAATTACATGTCTTTTTCTACTAAAATGCAATATATTAGCCATGCCACTACGTTGAATTAGGCATGGGTGCAACCGGAAAAGATAAGAATAGGTATCACTTATGTAGTATTAAAGCACAAAACACAATCCTCATATGAATATAGGTATACGTAGTATATAGAGTGAGTACAATAAGGGCATCTCAAAATAGAATATTTAGACAACTTTGTAAATAATAAAACTACGCACATTTGAAGTAAATCTCAAATTATGTATACAATCAATAATATTAGCAAAGCTACCAAACTAAATTTGAAGCAACTCCAGAATTGTGTGCAATCAATTAAAGTTCCAATGTGATTTTCTTATCAAAGGGCATAATATAGTTAATATAAACTTAAATAAAAATTTAATATATTATTGTAATGATTAATAATAGTAGTAACAAAGTATCTACATGAGAAAATATATATACTTGATCATTTCGACAAATTCACTAGGGTGCCCTCGCATTTGCGAGGGCCCCTGTGCTAGTTATTTGAATTGGATTAACACTCCATTGGTTCGAACAAATCATCTAATACGAAGGACTACAACTTACCATCCTTTTTATATATGCAAGTCATGATCACCACTTAAGGCTTGAATGACGTTAGGTTGGCATATATGTGAGTCAACTATTATTTTCCTTTTCATCTATTCTGCACAGGATGGAGGAAATGGAATTATGCGCATACATATCACTAGTGAGGTGGTTACAACCCCCATCCACTTCTGCATAGTTTTTTGGTGGCATATCGATCATTGCACACAAGACATGCCCTGCCGCCACCCTCGCTCACCAGATACTGAGCAGCAATTTACTACAGCTAGCACATATAAGCATGCACGCATCCATGCAAGTTTCCAATGACTTCCTTCTGCGCACTGTTATGCATTCACGCCAGCACACACGCAATTTCATTGTCACATTCTTTAGCAGATCGTGATAATGTCATTCAGATGATTATTTATTGACTACATGCACCCTAATTTTTTTTGACTCTTTGAGTTTTGGTGGAGCTTAGCTATTATGTCAGATCGAAGGGAATTAACTCCAGCGATGGATACAAAGATCATTTGTGAGAGTTGTGTGTTTATTTGTTGTTAGTTGTTACAGGCGATTCATTTTAATGGTGTGGCGCTGCTGGTCATAGTACATCAGGAACCTTCGATTGGAGAAAGGTGCTATCTGGAACATGTCTCATCGTTGCCAGTTAGAATTACAAACCATGCTCATGTTGTCAATTTTGTCCTCCTTCATAGATCTAGTCCTTTACTAGCTTTAGTGGTTCACTTTCGCCATTAGAAATCTAAGCTTCAGTGATTTACAAAGCGCAACATGCAGTGGTTCATATCTAGCTAGGTCTGATAGATAGTGATTCGTTCATGTCCTTGGCCGTGGAGTTCATTCTTGCATATTGTGTTCTTAGGAGCAATATATGATAATATGTCTGGCATCACCTAATCTTTTTGTGAATACTTGCTATATTATATGGTACATTGAGTTTGTGTATAACTTATTTCTTCTTCTAATTTTCTAATGACGTCATAGTGATCACAATGGTTCTGCGGCAACGCGCGGGGCATCCTCTAGTTTCTGTAATTTTAATTTGCGTAGTACATGCGTAGACAGTAGCTAGCTAGCTACTGTGTATCTACTTGCGCGCATTGTATCTATCTCGAGAAGAAATAAAATACATAAATAAATCACACTCCAGTACGTGATACCCAACGTTTGACATGGCGCGTGGTAAGAGCACTCACTCCATTCGATATATGTTTGACGTAGCTGCTACCACTACTGAAAATTCCGTGTTTGCCGAGTGTCAGCGTCTTTACCAAGTGCATTTCGTCGGTCAACCCTCGTTAAATAAGACCTTTACCAAGTGTCACCGACAATACTCAGCAAAAAACCCGAACCTTCCAAACAGGTAAAAATCAATAAAATGCATGTGTTCAATTGGATTTTGAAGAGAAAACTTTTGAATTCTGAGTTTGGTTTTTGAAGGAAGCTATAAAATATATAAGTGCCTAAATGTGGATTTTTCTTGAATTTATAGCTCAATATAATTTTTATACACATACATATAGTTTACAATATAATATTATTCTGTAAACAGAAGGAAATGCAATTCATGCCCTAAAATTAGCAAATGGTTCCAGAAAAATATCATAATTTGGCATTAGTAACACAATGCAATATGTTTCCTATAGAAAAAATAAGGAATGTTTTAGATAAACATTAGATGTTATATTTAAGTCATTTAGTGCATCTCTAGGCATTTAACGAGCATAATTAAAATTCAAACTGCAGGTCATGTAAAAGCTGAGTAAATTGGGTTGAAAAATCATATTTGTGTTCTTAAGTCTATGTTTATGCTTCATGCAAAAATAAGAAGGGGAAGTCCAACGATCAGAGTGCGAAGACTCGACCACAAACATGGATTTTATTGCCTTTTTAATTCTGAAAAAATGCAAACGAAGTCTGAAAAAAACATGAAGCATGGCATGGTTTCATTACATAATTCATAGACCATGTGGTAAATGTTTGAGAAGGTATCGAAAAACTTGTGACGTTCACTACTTAGGAACCGGACCATCTTCGAGCAAGAATCTATGAGTCTATATTTAGGCCTTATACATGACAAGAAGAGGAATTCCATGCATCAGGGTGCCATGACTCGATGCCGGACATGGAGCCTACTGGTTTTTAATTCCAAAAAATGAAATCGAAGTCTGGAAAACATGAAACCTGGCATGGTGTCATTATATGATTCCTAGAGGATGTGGTAAAAGTTTGAGAAGATTTCACAAAAGTTGTGATCTAGACTACTTAAGTTTAGGACCATCTCCAAGGAAGAATCTAAGTTTTGAGATGGAACGGGTCAGGTTTGAAGGCGAAGTGACCGTTCCTTCGTCGGTAGACCTTAAAATTTATTATACACTCAACATACAACATTACATGTTCAATGTTAAAGTTTTTTGTGGTTCGCTAGATATATTGAAGTCATTTAGTGTATTTCTAGGCATTTTATGAACATAATTAAAATTTGAATTGCATGTTAATGAAATAGTTCAAAAAAATTAGTTGAAATATTTTTCAAAATATATACGTGATAGAAATTATTATATTTATACTTGTCAAAATATTTCTCATGATAAATCTAGTGACTAGTTTCAATTTACCAATCCAATTTTTCTGTATCTCTTAGTAGCCAAAGTTTGAAAATTGAGACTACATGTTATATTTTCAAAATAAATACGTGATAGACATTATGACTATCTCTTAGTAGCCAAAATTTTCTGTATCTCTTAGTAGCCAAAATTTTCTGTATCTCTTAGTAGCCAAAGTTTTGTTAGTTGTAATATTTTTCAAATATACGTGATAGACATTATGAAATTTTATATTTGTCAAAATATTTCTCACGATAAATCTAGTGACTAGTTTCAGTTTACCAATCCAATTTTGTGTATCTCTTAGTAGCCAAAGTTTGAAAATTGTCACTACAAGTTATTAGTAAGTCATCTAATTACGAACGGTACAGTTTCAGAAAAAGTTACGAACATTATTTGTCGCTACTGCCCTTCGTCTCCCCTGCCTTTGGTTTTCAGTGGTTTGATCCTTCCAAGCCCTGGATTGCGCTGGGGTCTCCTTGTGATGATGATGATCGGGCCTTTGTCTGCAGCCGCCTCTAAAGTGTGTGTTGGGGATGGTAATTAGGCAATTTTTGGAATCTCCGTGGTTTCGTGGGAGGAGGCCGATGGACATCAGGCCCAAGGTTTTTGAGATTTCACGCAAGAAAGGTTGCATAGTCAATAAAGCATTACTACAAAACAACTATTGGATATCCATGATTGACATCCACCATGGCATCTCCATTGACCACATTGATTCCCCACTCTTTGGGAAATGTTGGCCGACATCGCAATTGTGCCCCGGTTCTGATGATACCATCTCATGGAAGCTCATTACCAATAGAGTATACACAGCGTTCTCGGCATGTGCAATTCGAGGGGCTCATTGACACGCCTTTGGTCACAACTGTTTGAAAGGTTTATGTTGAGGTAATTGTATGGTGATTCTCTTGCTTATTAATAGTCATGTCGCCATATATTTGTGTTGTGTTGCAAACGATGTTATATTATTTGCTTGGAAAGAAGCAACTCTCCAGATGTTTAGCTATGACATTTGCCAATTGAATTGCACTAATATTTTCCATGTGTACCGTTTTCAATGTTTCTGGCCACATACGTGTCATAATCTAAAACAGTGATCACGATTTCCTGGAATGCCAGGAGATATTGAGGTGTGGAAGCCGTACTTATGGTGCTCTGCTGCTTGTTGCCGAATCATCAAATTAAAAAATTTGAAGCATGGTTCGCGTGGTGCGCCAACTTGTCAAGTGCGAGACTGGTAGCCGGTAGGAGAAAGGGAGAGGCGTGAAACGTGGTTCACCTGGTGCGCCGACTTGTCTTTTTTTTTTTTTTTTTGCGCTGCGGACTTGTCAAGTTGACATAGCAGATCATGTGTAAATACGTAACACATGATGGCACTCTCCATACAGCTAGCTAGCGCCAACAATGTGGTTCTTGGCATTGCTGGCTTGTATAGTAGTAACGACGGTGATCACCATTCATGTGGTGCACATCCAGCACAAACACAGCCGAAAGAGAGTTTCTCCTCCTCGGCCCTACCGGACACCCCATCATCAGCAACTTGCTCCATGTCATCAGCCTCCCTCGCTCAAACCTATGGACCCATCGTGTCCCTCCGGCTTGGCCTGACCCTCACCATCGTCGTGGTGTCATCAGCCGCTGCGGCTCACGAGGCCCTCGCCAAGAATGATGCAGCGCTCGCGTCCTGGCTTGTGCCGGACACCGTCCGCGCCATGTCGTACGGCGCGACGTCCATGGTCTTCCTTCCAAGCACCAACCCGATGTGGAGGCAGGACCGCGTCATCATGGGCGCCCGCTTGTCCTCCACCAAGGGCTTGGACACAGTCCGGCCCATCTTGGAATGCCATGCCGGGCATCTCACCGAGCACTTGAGGGCATGCTCTCGCAGTGGCAGGCCGATCATTATAAGGGAGGCCGTGAACCGCACCGTGCTCAATGTCATATCCAACATCCTCTTCTCTGAGGATGTGGTGGACTTGCGCGCGGGGGGCCCAACCTTTCAGGGGACTCATAGTGCCAGTACTAGAGGAGTGGTCGAAATCCAACGTCTCTGCCGCATCTCCATTCATCTCGCCAAACTGTTTAACTTCTTTGACCAAGAGATCGTTCAGCGCCGGTTAGCTAGAACTGGCACTGGCACCTGTAGTGAGAAGAACAATGACGTGCTGGACGTTCTCCTCGAGCGCCACGCCATGTCCAAGCTCACGCGGCAAGAAGTCATCACGTTCCTAACAGTACGTACATTCATTGAGTACTTGTTTCGTTTACACATATATATTGTATGTATGTGGAATGTTCATTTGTTTTATTTATGTGCAGGATATGTTCATCGCCGCAAGTGACACGAGCACGGTGACTGTGCAGTGGGCTATGGCGCAGCTACTGCGCAACCCACAGAAGATGGAGAAGGTGCGCGACGAGCTCGCAGCATACCTTGGAGTTGGGTCCAGTGACTTTGTGAAGGAGAGCGACCTCGACAACCTTCCCTACCTCCATGCCGTGGTGACTGGTGAAGGAGACGCTGCGGCTGCACCCAGCAGTACCATTGATACCACGGGAGGTGGCTGCCGACGGAGTGTCACTGGGTGGAGTGTCGTTGTCAACTTGTGGGCAATCGGAAGGGACCCTACGGTATGGCCTCAACCTGACAAGTTCGTCCCTGAAAGGTTCTTGGCTGCAGGTGCAGGCGAGGCTGCGCACTTTCAGGGCAAGGACCACTATACCTATAGGCCAGTGTCCACCGTGTGACGTGCATGGTTGCTCCAACACCATTATCTGTCAACATATATATTTTCTGTATATCAATAATCTTGTGGGCTCGTTTAATTATTGAGATGCTATTATCTGCCGACATGTTTTTTGGAAAAACGTGTAAGATTTGTAAAGTTCTAGTCGAACGAAAATGCTAGAGTATAAGGTATTGTAGGTTAGAATATGTTAAGATTGATGTAATCTCTCCTATACGATTTCTATCTTATATATCTAATAGAGGCTTCCTGTCCTCTGAGTCTTGTACTCTATATAGATACTAGCCCTCGAGGCTCAACAACACAACAAACGATTCCACAAATTGCTTCCTCTCTAGTCCTCTTACATAAAATATTGATACAAAAGAGAAACAGAATGTTTCATGGAGGGAAATCAACTATTCCATAAAATCGAGTAATATTTTTGTCAATAATTTTGTGGGCTTGTTTAATTATTGAGATGCTATTATCTAGCGACATATTTTTATTTTGGAAAAAACTTATAAGGCTTGTAAAGTTCTACTAGTCCAACAAAAATATTTGCTCAAAAGAGAAATTGAATATTTCCCAGGTAGGGAAATCAACAATTTCATAAATTCGAGTATTTTTTTTATCATTTCACCATCTTTTTCATGGGGTGACAATGAGAAATGGATGATTCCATATAGTTGGATTTTAACACGACGGTTGGAAAAGTAAGAGATTTTTGGTCACAATAGTTCGACATCGACAGATAAATGGATAATCCTTTACTTATTTCGGTGCAAGTTTGTTTAGGTCCTGTGCTATGACACGGTATAGCCAGGTTTTTGATTTTCAGTTTGTGTTTTTTTTCGTCCTTGGCCGAAATGGCCGAATTTCGGGAATTTCAAAAAATTCGGCAAAATCTCGGACGAAATTGCAAAATCAAAATTTGAAAATTTGGCCAAAATTTGACCGAAAATTGGCCGAAATTCGGCCGAAATTTGAACAAAATTTTAAATAAAATAGAGCAAAACATATCAGCACAACAACCATCAGGAGAGATCTTATAAACTTTAGCAAATAAGCTCTAGGGATTAAGAAAATTGAATCTGACCAACATAGCAGACACACATTAGTTATAAAATTGCCTCCAACATAACCCTTAACAGTCCAACATAACAGGCACACATTAGTTAGTTGCCTCCGACATAAACCCTTAACAGTCCAACATCAGTTCAACCATCACAACGTAGTTCAAAGTTTAAATAGTCCAGTACAGCCAAAAGACTTTAAAGCATTAAACATAGAAACATCTCCAAAAGACAACCATCAGCTTATTTGAAGCATCAGCTCCAAGCTTCCCAACATCCAAAAGCTTCTTGATATCCTTTGCTCACGTGCCATTTCTGGTTTGGAGAAAACAGAGGAAGGGTCACGATACAGAGTGCATACATCTAAGTAACTAGCAGTTCCAAGTAGCTACTAAAATAGAGTGTTAAGTAACAATTAGAACAACACTACTAAGTGATTGGTAGCAACTAGAACATCACTGGTACATGATAAGTAGCAATTATAGCAACAATACAAGAAGATAAGTATCAATTACAAGAACACTACTAGGTGAGCAATTAGAACAGCAGTACTAATCATACACAGTGAACATAAACATTAGAGCACGAGAACAATTAAAGATCAACCTACTTAAAGAAAGCAATATACATCAAGCTATTTAAAGATCAGCCGCTTTGAACATGTACATCAAGCTAGATTTTTCTAAGTAATAAACCTGAATCAGAAACACCAAAAAGAAGAGACTTACCAAATTTACGAGTAGAGGCTGTTCACGTTCTTGGTCTTCTTCCTAATAAGTCGTCCAGATCTAGTCTCCAAATTGCCAGTGCTTGTTGGTGCCTCCTTTTCAACTTGTACTTGAGTCTCTTCTTCAAGTTGTATTTGTGTCTCTAGCTGATCTTGTTCACCATCCTCATCATCCTCACTCATCCCATCATCATCCTCAATGTCATTATCAACATATTCATTCTCTTCTTCATCATCCTCACGCTCAGTTTCAAGAAACTCATTCTCATCATCATCATTCCTCTTTCTTTTCTTGTTATTATCCTTTGAACCAACATAAGACGCCTTCCTGCTTGAGTTGAGGCGCCTTATTTGCTCAAAAACAGCACTAACTGCATCAGCTCCATCCACAATTGGATCCTCTACATCCTCATTCAGCCACTCCATTATTGGGTTTGTTTCATCAAACATTGTGGTATCCATTAGCAATGCACTTGGATCAATTTCTTTATCTATATCTCTCTCTTTCTCTTGATTTTCTTCAGCACGTATCTTCAAGGTTTGAATAGTAAACAAGTAAATTATATGACATGCAAGGACAACACAAAGTAGAAAGTAAAAGTGATGGTTTATACCTTTAAGTTGTAGCGTACAGAAACTAGCTTGTGGAGCTTGTCATATAGAAGACGATTTCTTTGCTTTGTGTGCACCAAAGCAAAAGAGCTCCAATTTCTCTCACACCCACTAGAGGAGACACATTGTGAGCAAATTCTCATTGCACATTTCTGCAATGCAGGAACATCCCCTCCAAACTGAAACCACCATTGGGCTGCAAGATAATACCAATGAAATTTTCAGGAATGCAAACCAAAAGGAAATGGAAATTCTAAAACTAAAACACCATAACTTACTTGGCTCCATTCTCGCCGCAGCTTCTTCTGCCAATCTGGTCCCAAACCTCCCTTGGCACTCCCTGAACTAGCTCACTTCATCAATGGCTGAAAGAGCACTCACTGGGTCTAATATCTTCGCTATCGCATCTGTTAGTGAAGTGGCATAATCTGTGTGGTTGCAAAGGTTCAGCTTGTAATGTGTATATGGGTCAAGGACGGCAGCTGAAAAACAATAGAGCCACATGAGTTAAAGAACAGAAAAAAGAGAAACATAAATTGCGAAGGTCGAATCATTTATCACTACCTGCAACCATAAATGTATCTTCTTCCATTGCATCTATCCTCTTTCCCACCTTGCGCATGAACGAAAGGTACAACCTTGATGTAGGGCCAAGATGGGCTTCCATCCTTTGTATAGCAAGCATCATGCTTTTTTTGAAGCCAGAAAGTGTGCATTGTTTTTGTGTATCAGCATACCTCATGGCCGTATAAAGTGGCCTCAATGAACTCAATACCCACTCTAGTGCGTTCCACCAAACATTACTAGACAAACACTCTTCAGCAAACACATACCCAGGTCATACCTCCACTGACACTCCTTCCAATCCTTTGAAACCATCCACTCCCTAAATTTATCTTTCTTTGAATGGTAACTCTCAAGGAACATAAAGACAGTCCCAAAACGGGTGGCATTTGGTCTAATTAGTTCACCACCTATGTTCTTCTTCATGTTATCATGGAGGTTATTGTGCTTATGCATGAACCTACAGATTGTCTTGGCACTCTTGACTATCACATCAACCTCAGGAAATTTTGCTATATCTTTTAGCATAAGATTGACGGTATGGGCCGCACACGGTTGCCAAACAATATGAGAGTATTTTGGTTCTTCTATAAGGGTTTTTCAAGCTTTCTTATAATTGGATCCATTATCGGTTACTATTTGAACTATATGCTCATGCCCTATCTCTTCTACAACCTTTTCAATCTCTCTATAGATAAAGTCTGCAAAATTACGTAAAATGCATATATACCTAATGAGAACAAGCCATTAAGAACATAAAACAACTATAGGACAGATCCAAGTATTCAAGAACAATATTGTAATAACATACGTAAAATGCATATATACCTAATGAGAACAAGGCATTGAGATCTAAATAAATGATCGATTCAAACATGGGATGCTTCTGCAAATATACAAGCCAGTGGTTGGATGTGATAATAAAAGCTTTAATATTGTGCACAAGCCACTGGTTGTAACCACTTTTCTATTACCAGATCGTGGGCAACCTTTCTGACTACCAAATGCATGTACGTTTCAGATTATATACCAAGTCAAAACATTGTCAGAATCCTTGGTGACTACAAGATGCATGTGTATTTCAGATTAATGATGCCACTACTCTGTTCAAATCATCAAGACTGAGTTTTTTTTTACCCCTGTATGATATATGCAGCCTCTCATTCATCTAAAGAAGCACAAGTACTGAAACTGCATCTACGTACTGAAACTGAAACTGCATCTACGTATTGAAACTGAAACTGCATCTACGTACTTGACTGAGATGTATACGCATCAAGAAAGCTTGTACCTTCCCAAACAAGAGGACGCCCTCCATGCTGCTGTCGCTGCCCCGTGCTACTGCCTCCATTCAACTGGTTGGCTCGTGCACCATCAGCTTCGTTGCCGCAGCCGCCGAGCGCCATGCCCTTGTCTTGGAGCAGCGAATGGCACGAACTGGATGGGGTGGAGGCGAGGAGATGTGGAGGAAGGCGGGAGGCTAGTGAGCGCGTTGACCGGACGCCGGAGAAGCCGCGCTGGCGAGGATGTGTTCTGTGCGCAGCGGCGGCGCCGCACACAGGAGGAGCGAGAGGAAAAACAGCGATTCTAGGGTTAGGACATTTGCGTTCGTGCTTTTATATGAGCAGAAGGGTAACATGAAGGCCCTAGAAGCTGGGCCGGGCAAATAAATTCAAACTGGGCCAAATAATTCGGCCGAAAGGCCCATATGCCGGGCCCAGGCGAGATGGCCGAAATTCGGCCGAAATTTAGTTTTTTCGGCCGAAAATCAAAACGCAGTATAGCCCATGTGGACGTTTAGCTTGGAGTTTACTTGATTTCACGAGGAACATGTGTGTGCATGTTTGGGTGATTTGGAACCTGTTTTGGCTGCCAGAACTATATCGGATGAATTAGTATACACATAACTTGAATATTAATCCTGGAAGCAAGGTAAAGTCTATTTTCAGTTTAAAGAACAGGAGTATGTATCAGAGTTGACTGGAAAATGGTTCTTAACTTGTGGGTTGCGATATATGTTTGTATCAGAGTTGTCTTCCCCATTCCCCCCGGAACTACAACCGGCAGCATAGTTAGACTCCTCTCATTGTATTGACCATTTTGGTTATATCATGTATGATGCTATTCACAACACAGTCCCTCCCGTTTAGTTTTGGCTCATTAATTCGAGCTTTGGTGATGGGACGGCTGTGGGCAATATCTGGTATAGTTCTAGGGCCAATGTATCCGAATCTGGTTAACCTCATTGCACATAAGCTGCAGTTTCTCTACAATGTCCTTTATCCTTTTACAGAAATCAACCTAATTAAACTCAATATGTAGTGCTTCTTTACGTTGCCGCAATCATCATCACCAACAAGTGTATGTGGGGAAGACGAGCAAGGGAGGAGTTTACCGAGCTTGGGCATGCATCCGTTGACCTCCTGCTTGGCATTGGACGCTGAGGAGGAACTGCCGCTAGTTCTTCGCCGACACTTCGAACGCTGCCAAGCAAAACAGTTGAATGGTTTGCCAACAGCTTTGGCGGTGTGGCGAGGATTGAAGGCAAGATTGCATACACAACCATTGTCATGCTTGTCGGCAGCATCGTATGCACCATGAAGCTCTGTTTTTTTGATAAGGGGCGCTTTATTACTTAAAAGGTTTAAGCATTACACCCGGACTCTGTATAACTGAGATGCACACAGCCAAAAGAAGATGAACAAAAAAACAAAAAGAGGCGAAATACAAAGAAACATCTAGAGTCCGTATACGCCTAGGCCGTAAGGGGGGACAATCCTAAGATCATGCTGCCACCCATGTTGGGTAAAAGTATCCCTCGCCGTAGCCTCCAATCGTGTACACACCTCCGTAAACAGGTCGCGATTCTCCACATGTTGTAGAGACGACCATAAATGAAGCGTCGCGGTACATCTGTAGATAATCTTCATATGAGAAGTACTTTTCCCATTAAAAACCTTATCAGTTCTACATAGCCAAAGCGACCAAATAACGGCGAGCGCTCCCACCCTGAGAAGAGTTCTAAACTTTTGTTCAATCCCATGTAACCACTTGCCAAATATATTAGCAACACTACAAGGAGGATACAAGCCAGAATCTATTTGGATGACTGACCATATAGAACGAGCTAATTTACATTGGAAGAACAAATGGTTAATTATCTCGTCGTGCTGACAAAAGACACATTGCGTACTTCCATGCCAATTCCTCTTAATAAGGTTATCTTTAGTAAGAATGACTCCACGATGAAGATACCATGCGAAGATTTTATCTTAAGAGGTATCTTCATCTTCCAGATCTTCTTGTTATTATCAACTGGCACATCGGATTGGAGCAAAGCTCTGTAGGTGGATTCCATTGAGAATTGTCCATTCCCATGTAGGTGTTGGGAAACGTAGTAGAAAACAAAAAAAATCGCACCTACGCACACCCAAGATCAATATGAAGATGCATAACGGGTTGTGATCAACGATCATTACCGACTCCGAATTGCAGCGGAAGAAGACGAGTCGATGTAGATCATACTCAGAGTCCCTCGAACCATCGATGAACGATCCCTCGTACCTATGACGCCCCCAACTTAATCGTGCACTAATCATACACGCAAATGCGCACGATCAAGCCTAGAGACTCACGAGAAGATATCACAGCACAACTCTAAACACAAAATAAAATAATACAAGCTTTATATTACAAGCCAGGGGCCTCGAGGGCTCGAATACATAAGCTCGATTACACACAAGAGTCAGCGGAAGCAACAATATCTGAGTACAGACATAAAGTTAAACAAGTTTGCCTTAAGAAGGCTGAGCAAAACAACGACTCTAGATCGAAAAGGCGCAGGCCTCCTGCCTGGGAACCTCCGAATCTACTCCTGGTCGTCGGTCTCCACGTAGTAGTAAGCACCGTCGGAGGGGTAGTAGTAGCCGTCGGTGGAAGCAGCTGGCTCCGGGGCTCCGTCATCTGGTCGCAGCAAACGGATAGAGGGGAAAAAGCTAGCAAAGCAACCGTGAGTACTCATCCAAAGTACTCGCAAGACTTACATCAGATCTAGTCTATTTATGCAACATTATCAAATGAAGGGCTGTGTATGAGGACTGGACTGCAGAATTGCCAGAATAGGGGGAAAGGCCTAGCCTATCGAAGACTAGCATCTTGCAGCATTAGAAGAGTACATATTAGCAGCATATAAAGTAATAGCAAGTAGTATAGTAGCAATGCCCAGAGATCCTTCCTCTACTCCCTGCGAGGAAGCAATCCCGGAGCCATCATATTAATTAAGTAACTCAAGTATCCAGTTCTAGTTGTTGTAGATCGGGATACAACTCCGAGCGTCCGTTACCGTGGACACGACTATTTGAATAGATTACTTCACTGCAGGGGTGCACCACATTACCCAACACGCTCGATTAACTCTGGCTGGACACACTTTTCTAGGTCATGCCCGGCCTTGGCTGATCGACACGACATAGTCCTACCTAGACTCCGCAGAGAGGTCCCTGTCGGTCTACATCCTAAGTACGAAGGGGTTATGGGCCAATCGTCCTAAGCACTTCGGGTCGTTGCGAGCAGGGTGAGACCAGGTACCACCACTGTCCTGGATGGCGCCGGCTCGACTGTGCCACAATGCTGAACTGGACGTCTAACAGAGCTTTCGGGAGAATCGTACGCCGCCGAGGGCCCCATAAACCATTATCCCGCGTGGTGGTTAGTGCGTATAGGCCAGTGGCCAACTCAGATCAAATACCCAAATCCATTAGTGTATTGGGAACTCACGGTGACAAGCAGAGACTCACGATCATGTGACCCCATCACCCCGTCTCGAGGAATGCAACAAGGGCCAAAACTGTCCGGACGCGCCTCGTAATTATCTCGCGGGTACCCTCCAGGTCAACCCGACTTCACACCTCTCGCGGGTACCCCTCAGGACCGACCCGACTTCAACAACGACTGTGGTAATCGTAAAGGTATCCGTGTGTCCAAAACATCAAGGGGGAATCTGAGGAATCACCCTCGAAGGATTCCACTCGATGTAATCATCAAGGTGAACCGGGAGGAATCACCCTCGATGGTCCACACTTGAGGAGTTGCACGACAGAGTCGTCATCGGAGGTGGTGAAAGAGGAATCACCCTCATTATTCCACGACCGATTAGCTATGCTACAGAGCTATCATCATGAGTGAGGTATGAGGTATCACCCTCGGCACTCGATATTAGCCCTGTAGAGTCGTACAACTAAGGGGGTGTGTGGTGATGTGCTCGGCCTCTGCCTGTCGATCACCATGATCGAGGCACCGGTAACAAAGCGGGGGCAACAGGGACAAGGTGAGGTGTCACTAATGGAACTCTAACCAACCTATACTAAGCATATAGGACAATAGGTATAGTAACAATAGCAGGTTACAAAAGCAGGCTATGCATCGGAATAGGAGCATTGAACAACAGTAGCAAAATCTAATGCAAGCATGTGAGGGAAAGACTGGGCGATATAGGAATGATCAAGGGGGGTTTGCTTGTCTGGAAGCTCTGCTGAAAGGGACTGGTCGTCGTGGATGTAGTCGTACTCGGGAGCAGCGTCAGTGGCAGTCTCGGGGTCTATTGGGAAGAAGGAGGGGGAAGAAACAATAAATACACGGCAAACAAATGCAACACATAGGCATGGCATGGCAGTAGGGGTTGATTACGTGCTCTACTGCATCGCTAAGTAATTCTGACGGAGCGGGAAAATATCCGTGAATATTTTCCCAGCTCCAGACGGTTATCGGTACACGGGTCCGGAGAGGGAGGTTCCATGTTTGCAGTGTTAGAGGCATCTAACAGCTACACGGACGGCATATTCGGATTCGTCATATTTTTCTAACCATTTTTCATATATAAATTATTTTCATCCGAGCTACGCTTTATTTTTTATGATTTTTCAAAGTTTTAATCATTTTCTGGAATTATTTTAATTAATTAATTCGCATTATCCATAATAGTGACTGATGACGTCAGCCTCACATCAACATGACATCAGCAAGTCAAACCCGGCTGTTCCAGGTCAAACCTGACAGCCGGGCCCCACTGGTTAGTGACTCTGGGCTAATTAGAGGTTAAACTAAACTAAACAGAAACTAATTAACTCGTAGGACCCACATGTCATTGACTAATTAGATTAACTAATTAAGTTTTAATTATAAAACGTTGATTAAGTGGGGGGCCCGCCTGTCAGTGGCACAGTGCGGCCACGTTAGCGCGTTAACCTGGTCAACTAGGGCCCCTGGGCCCACTGGTCAGTGGCCCAGAGGCACCCACGTGGCTGCCACATCGGCGTTGGCCGGCGGCGAGACGCCGGCGACCGAAAAATACGGTGGAGGCCTCTGGCGCTCGCCGGAATCGCGCTACGGGCAGCCAAACGAGGCGCGGTTGGGCTCGTTCGAACGAGTCGAACGAGCCGCGTCGAATGGTGGCGGTGGCCTTGTTGGAGTTGGCTAGAATCAACCGGAACAGCCACGGCGAGCGGCGGAGCATTCGGGCGAGCTCGGGTCCCACTACAAAAAATATGTCAAGTTGCGACCTTCTGTCAGTGACCCTGGAAGAAATGGTCGTAAATCTACGACCATTTGAGACCAATTGGTCATAAGCTGTTCGGGGGGCTCCAAACCCTAAACCATAACGACCATTTTGGTCAGAAAGGTCGTAATTTCCTTACACGAAATGGTCATAAAGCACACAGCACTGGTCCGCTGCCTTATTTCTAGCTGATCACGAGCAATATAGATGGTCATAGCCTTGTAAATTGTGGTGCATTGCTATGACTAGGCGCCACCTCATCAGTTTTGCCTATGTGTCATGTACATGTGTCAATTTTTCCCCTAGGTTGTGAAGCAGCCTACATTTCCGTCATTCCCATAATTCCCAAAATATTCTCATAAATTCTTTGGATCATATCATTGCCTCATGACAAAATTCAGCTCCATTTGCCTAGTAAATATTCCTCAACAAATTTCCAAAGTTTCTATCCAGCTAGAAGCTTTGTGAAGGAAGTACTATCTAGGCATATCCTAATGAGTTGAATTTTTGCCACATCTTCTATATGCCCAAATCATAGCTCACCACAAAATTTCAGCCCCATCTAACAATCCATGTGAGCTCACCATCCAATCTTTGTTTCTGGTAACATTTTTTAGTTTGTGAAGCAACTATATTTTATATTGCTTTATAATTGCTAAAAATTTACCAAGACATGACCCTACCCATAGAATCTCCCTCCACCAAATTTTAGCTCATTTAATTTAGCCAATTTTCCTCAATATTTTTCCAAATTTTCTGTTCAGTGGAGAGCATTGTGAAGGAAGTACCGTTTTTATTTATCCAAATGGTTTCCAAAGTTTCTATCCAGAGAGAAGCTAGATTTTCCAAAGTTTATTTATTCAGTGGAGAGCAAATTTCCAAAGTTTCTATCCAGAGAGAAGCTTTGTGAAGGAAGTACTAGCTAGGCTTATCCAAATGATCCAATATTTTTCCAAACCTTCCATATGCTCAAATAATCACTCTCCACAAATTTGAGCTCTATACAGAAATCCATGTGAGATCATCATCCAATCTTTTATTCTGGTCATATTTTTAGTTTGTGAAGCAACTATATTTTATATTTCTGACTTATTGCTTAAATTTTACCAAGGCATGATCCTACCTATATAACTTCCCTCCACCAAATTTGAGCTCATTTAATTTAGCCAATTTCTGTCAATAATTTTCCCAAGTTTCTGTCCAGAGAAGAGCATTGTCAAGGAAGTACCACTTTGGCATGTCCAAATGGTATAAATTTTTTAGAGTGCTTTTCTATGCCAAAATTACCATCCTCCACCAAATTTCAGCTCAATCCATTCATTCATTTGAGCCCAGCTTCAACATTCATATTTCTGTCCAATGTGGTACTTTGCAAAGCAAGTGCCACCTAGGCTCCTCCATTTGAGCTGCAAATTTGTCAAGACAGTCTCCTTAGTAGATTATCATCCGCAGCCAAAACTCAGGCCCATTGGCCATGTGCATTTCCCCCAGCGCTAATCAAACACTTGGCTGCTAATTTATGTTTGAGCTTAGTTCAGTCTCCTCGTGAGATTCTTCTGTTGTCTTTTTCTTCCTAACACCTACCGTGGGAGTGCCCAACCCACCAGACATGCCTAGGCCACCCAGAACGCGTGGCAATGCCACGGTCACGCGGTGACCACGCGGCTGGCATGCCAATTTACGCGCTCTGGAGTTGGGGCCCTCGGCCACCGTCCAAACCTCGACGTCTCGCCACCACACCATATATATATGATTAAATAGATTCTTATGTACCTAGAAATGATTTTTGCAAAAAATAAAGAGCAAACTATGGGGCAGCTGCAGTTCAAATTTGACCCGCTTCTAGCTGAATCGGCAGAAATTTGTCTTTTTCATGAGAGGTGGATCAAAGCTTTTGACACCCAACCATTTGGTCAATTGTACATTAAATATAGCCTAATATTTTAGAAAATTGATTTGGTCCAACTTTGCAACAAATATATGGTAGGTCCTTCACAAAAAACTCATTTTGGGCAATGCAAAAATGGAAAATGAATTTTTCGTCCAAAGAAAATGAAAACTTCCTTAGGCAACATTGTTTGCCATTCCAAGAAGTACCATTGTGCATAATATTAGATCATTTGTTCAAACTATGCCATGAATGTTGCCATAAGATTGATCATTTGGCTTGAAAGCCATGAATCTTCACACATGATAGCTCATTTCTGAAAACACTTTTTTAAAATAATTGCCGTATTACAAGTTTATTATTTTTCCTAGTAACTCGGTCACATATAATGACACAATGCGAAGGTTTTCCAATTTTTTGATTTTTTTTTTGAATTTTTCATGCCCATTTCAAAATGCGGTCAAAACGGCGGGCATGACCGTTCCTAGCTAGTTGTTGAATCTTGAAAAAAAATTCATGTTTCTCTGATTAAATAGATACTTATGTACCTAGAAATGATTTTTGGAAAAAATAAAGAGCAAACTACGAGGCAGCTGCAGTTCAAATTTGACCCGCTTTCATCTGAATCGGTGGAAATTTGTCTTTTTCTTGAGAGGTGGATCAAAGCTTTTGACCCCCAACCATTTGGTTAATTGTACATTAAATATGGCCTAATATTTTATAAAATTTATTTGGTCCAATTTTGCAACAAATATATGGTAGGTCCTTCACAAAAAAACTCATTTTTGGCACTGAAAAAATGGAAAATGAATTTTTCTTCCAAAGAAAATGAAAACTTCCTTAGGCAACCTTGTTTGCCATTCCAAGATGCACCCTTGTGCATAATATTAGATCATTTGTACAAACTATGCCATGAATGTGTCCATAAGATTGATCATTTGGCTTGAAAGCCATGAATCTTCGCACATGATAGCTCATTTCTGAGAACACTTTTTTAAAATAATTGCCGTGTTACAAGTTTATTATTTTTCCTGGTAACTTGGTCACATATAATGACACAATGAAAAGGTTTTCCAATTTTTTGATTTTTTTTTGAATTTTTCATGCCCATTTCAAAATGCGGTCAAAACGGCGGCCTACATGGCCGTTCTTAGCTAGTGGTTGAATCTTGAAAAACTTTAGGTGTTTTTCTGATTAAATAGATACTTATGTACCTAGAAATGATTTTTGGAAAAAATAAAGAGCAAACTATGAGGCAGTTGCAGTTCAAATTTGACCCGCTTCCTACTGGATTGGTGGAAATTTGTGTTTTTCATGAGAGGTGGATCAAAGCTTTTGACACCAAACCATTTGGTCAATTGTACATTAAATATGGCCTAATATTTTAGAAAATTGATTTGGTCCAATTTTGCAACAAATATATGGTAGGTCCTTCACAAAAAAACTCATTTTGGGCACTCGAAAATGGAAAATGAATTTTTTGTCCAAAGAAAATGAAAACTTATTAGGCAACATTGTTTGCCATTCCAAGATGCACCCTTGTGCACAATATTAGATCATTTGAACAAACTATGCCATGAATGTGGCCATAAGATTGATCATTTGGCTTGAAAGCCATGAATCTTCACACATGATAGCTCATTTTTTAGAACACTTTTTTAAAATAATTGCCGTATTACAAGTTTATTATTTTTAATCGTAACTTGGTCATATATAATGACACAATGCGATGGTTTTCCAATTTTTTATTTTTTTGAATTTTTCATGCCCATTTCAAAATGAGGTGAAAACGGCGGGCATGACCGTTCCTAGCTAGTGGTTGAATCTTGAAAAACTTTTGGTGTTTCTCTAATTAAATAGATACTTATGTACCTAGAAATGATTTTTGGAAAAAATAAAGAGCAAACTATAAGGCAGCTGCAGTTCAAATTTGACCCGCTTCCAGCTGAATCGGCGGAAATTTGTCTTTTTCATGAGAGGTGGATCAAAAGATTTTGACATCCAACCATTTGGTCAATTGTACATTAAATATGGCCTAATATTTGAGAAGATTGATTTGATCCAATTTTGCAACAAATATTTGGTAGATTCTTCACAAAAAAACTCATTTTGGGCTCTCGGAAAATGGGAAATGATTTTTTCGTGCAAAGAAAATGAAAAATTCCTTTGGCAACATTATTTGTCATTCCAAGATGCACCCTTTTGCAAAATATGATATCATTTGAAGAAACTGTACCATGAATGTTGCCATAACAGTGGCCGTTTACCTTGAAAGCCATGGATCTTCATGCATGATAGCTCATTTCTGAGAACACTTTTTCAAGACATTTGCCGTTGTCCAAGTTTGTTATTTTTCCTAGAAACTAGGTCACATATGATGACACAATGCGAAGGTTTTCAAATTTATTGATTTTTTTTTAATTTCTTATGCCTGTTTCAAAATGCGGTCAAAACGGCGGGCATGACCGTTCGTAGCTAGGGATTGAATCTTGCAAAACTTTTGGAGTATCTCTGATTAAATAGATACTTTTGTACCTAGAAATGATTTTTGGAAAATATAAAGAGCTAACTTTGAGGCAGCCATTGCTCAAATTTGCCCCGCTTCCTGCTGCATCGGCGAAAATTTCTTTTTTTCACGAGAGGTGGATCAAAAAATTTGACATGCAGCTATTTGGTCAAATTTACATAAAATGTGTTCTAATATTTTTGAAAAATGGAGTGGTGCTATTTTGGAACAAATATTTGGTAGGTTCTTCACAAAAAAAACCATTTTATGCGCTCAGAAAATGGAAAATGAATCTTTTGTGCAAAGAAAATGAAAGCTCTATTTGGCAACATTGTTTGCCATTCCAAGATGCACACTTATGCAAAATACCAGATCATTTTGACAAACTATGCCATTGTTATGTTTAAAAAAAATCAGAGATTTGGGCCCAAAATTTTGAGATTCAAGCGCGAGACAGCCGGCCAATGAGACGCGAGGAACCGCCTTCACGCGGATCACCAAATTGACGCAATCTGAGCCATCCATCGCGCACCCATCCAACGGTGGAGCTTCTCCCGAGAAACCAAAAACCCTAACCCACCCACCCACCCTCCCCTCGACCCCCCAGATCCGATCGAGGCAACCCCCGCCACCACCCCCACCCACCCACAGCTGACCCACCCTCTCCCCTCCCCTCGATCCCCCAGATCCACCCTCGCGCTAGGTTGCGCCGCCCTCCTCCTTCTCTCTGCGCTCCATGGCCGGCACCGCTGCCTTGTCTCCACGGCCTCCACGCTTGTTCCGCAGCGCCTCCGATGCTTGCTCCACAGCGCTTCCGACGACCGTGCCCGGAGCGCGACGGCGCCGCCATTCCGAGCACTTGATGCCACGCTCCGTCGCGGCTCCTTCACCCTACGCCGCTCCTCCGGGCACTGCACCTCGCCGATGTCCCCCTTCGTCATGACCTCTCATCCACGCTAGAGACAGCCACGTCCTCGACGGTTGCTGCTGGACTCTACCCCTCCAAGTTGCCCGGACGCCTCCCCAACTCTCCCTCCTCCCCGTCAAGGCCGCTGCCGGATACCCTCTTCCCCGACAGCGCCGCCCACAGATCCCCTCCTCCATCTTCTTCTTGCATTTGTCCATAGTAGGTACGGCTCAGATCTGACATTTTTGGTGTCTTACTGGTTTTCACGGCGGGGGTGGTGCAGTGGCCGCATGAACATGCTCGGGAACGTCGATTCTAGTCGACTATGACGGCAGCCACGGCCGTCGGCGGCGGCAACTTCATCTACAAGGTCTACAAGCTCGCCCGCAACGCCTCTACCCTCCAGGTCCCGTCCGCATGCCTGCTCCCTCTTCCTCTCAGATCTTGGATTGATGTAGGGGAAAACCCTCCTCCATATTGTCTGCTGATTATTTGGGGATGTCTATGCAGATAGATGTTGATACTTCTGTAGGTCTATCACTTTCAATTTTATTACAATCTGTATTATGTGTAGAACAATCATGGTGTCTATTTCCGCTTTATGCCCCGCGTTTCACTAGCAACATGCCCAGCTTCCTGCTCTGTAGGAAATAAGTACATGATTGTTTATCCTCCTGTATAACAGTTTAAGTTTGTGACCTAATCTTGTGTTTTTGGTAGCAAGTCCAATTGGGCGTGTTCCGATGATAGTGAAGAAAAGTGTCTTTTGATGTGGTGGTGCCAAACAAAACTCATATACTTATGCTGAGCTTACTTTTAATCTTGTGAACATGACAATTTAGAGGTTGTACTGTAGTTCCACTCATTTTATTCTGTGTGATGAGCTTACTTTTGTACTGTAGCCACCTTCTTGCTTACTTTGCTGAATCCTATCTTGTGTACTAATCATGAGTTACTAGCATTTGGCTTCTATTCTACAGATGTTGCCAAATATTGGTGTCAACGTGTCTCTCCTTAGAGGGTGATTTAAACCGCATATGATCTACTGTATCAATTTTTTTCTGTTCAAACATTGAAATTCTAGTTCATTTTTCAAACATCAAAATGTTGTTGACCCTGTCCTTCTATGCTTAAATGATAAAAATGTCGCATTTTGCTTGTTCTAACATGCTGTTAGATTTGCTTTTATTTTGTTCCTAACCATTTTGTTTGATAACTTGCAGATGCTGGCCTTCATTCATGTTTTGTCGTGAGGTCCAGGATGAACAAGTCGGGAGAAGCATAGAGAGCTAGCTCATTGGAGCTAGTTATACTGTGATAGCTAATTATATATTTTGATAGTTGTGTTTCCTGATGTGAACTTTTTATTATTGTAAACCTGATGTGAACCATGTTTGATTGTAATAATGTGCCAAGTTTGGCTCTGTTTGATTGTATTCATGACGTGAACCCTGTTTTTCCTGATTAGTTGTGCTCTGTTTGAAGCATTCTGTTTTTTGTCTGTTTTGATGTAAATATTGTTATTTATTTACTTGAAAATTGAGATCTGAAGAATATAACCGTGACAACTGGGACCCACTTATTAGAACCTGACAACTGGGTCCCATCTCACTAGTGGGTCCAAAAAGGCCACAGCCCAGAAAATAAAATCAGAAACTTTGGGGCCAAAAAGGCCACGGCCCAGAAAATAAAAAAAGCCAAATTCTTGGGCCAGGCCCATGTAGCTAACCAAAATTAATATGAAAATAATATATTAAATGGGCTGATTATTGGGCTCGGCCCATATAGACAGTTGAAATGGACCGGGCTGATTCTAATCGACGACCAATTCATTTGGTTATAATTTTGCCACGTCAGCTTGCCACGTCGGATCTGACGTGGTGCGGGCATGTTGCTAGTGACCAAAATAATTGGTCGTAGAACCAACGACCTTTTATTTTGGTCGTTACCTTCTACGACCATTTCACAAAAAAAGGTCATTAAGTTTCATTAAAGACGGCCAGCTTTTGACCAACTGTTTTTGGTCACAAAAAGGTCACAAATGGAAAATAATGACCATTTAGTGACCAATATTGATGGTCGCAAGTTAGCATATTTCTAGTAGTGTCCGGCGTTTGCGGGCACGGCAAGCGGCGTGCGTGCGTGCGTTGTGCTCCTGGGGGGCCCATGAGCTCGATGGTGAGCTCGGGCGAGCATGGCAGAGGCTGTAGCGACAGCGATGAGCTCGTTGGTGGTGGCGCGTTCGGGCGCAGTGAGGTAGCTAGCTAGCGAGCGTGCACGATCAAATGGAGAGGGGAAGGAGGGGGAGAAGCTCACCCCAGAGCTTGTGGCGTGCTCAGACGCGGCGGGGAAGCACTAGGGTGGCGGATCGAATCGGTGGTGGTCGGCCGATGCCGCGGAGGGGTAACGGCGAGGGCGTCATCGTGGAGGTTCCCGGGGCTCGATCCGGTGGCGAGGAGGAAGAGGGCGTCCGCGACGGAGCTTCCAGACAACTCAGAACGGAGAGGGGAGGCTAGTGGCCGCGTCCATGGCGACGACACGGCGGTGGCGGCGTTCGGCTGCGTGGGGAAGAAGGAGCGAGCAAGAGGAGGAGTTTCTGGGGGGTCTAGGGTTTGTGGGGGAGAGAGAGTGAGCGAGGGGCGCCCTTATCCTTGCCTGAGCGCCGGCGGATGAACGGCGCGTGGCCATCAGCGGCCACGGGCATGGCGCGGTCGACAGCTGCCGGAGGAGGGAGAAGAGGTGACTGGTGGGCTGGGTTGTCTACTATTCGACTAGAGCCCATCAGCACAGTAGCCTGTTCCCTTTTCTTTTCTGTTTTTATTTTTAGTTCCTTTTTTGCATCAAATGACTTTTGATAAATGTTGAACTTTGCCCATAGATATCATTGCATTTCCCTTCACTGACACAAAAAGTTTGGGGATTATTTGAATTCATTTGTATTTTTCAAAATGAAAATGGATTTAATAATGCTGTTTTGGGTACTGTTTTTGGTTGTTAGGGTCAATTTGGGAATTTTAATAATGTTGATTTTATTTTTATATTAGCTTTGGGATTATTTGCAATATTATGAACTATTTAGTTTTGAAGTTTGAAGAAATAATTATTTGACTTGCATTTTGAATTTTGAATTGAAGTTGAATTATTTCTAAATGCAATTTATTTAGGATGATCATGATGACATGGCTAATTTATTATCTTAATGATAGGGTTGAGATCTGGGGATGTTACAAATCTCCCCCACTACAAGAAATCTCGTCCCGAGATTTAAGAGGTAGAAGGAAAGAGAGCACGACAGTGGGATCCCGGGGTACTAACGATTAACTATGATTATAACTCTTCACGTGATATGCAGCGTATGAATGCAAACTCTTTGAAAAAGAAAGAATGCGATACGACGGAATCAAACAAAACAGATAATGATATTGAGTTAACAAGGAGAGTATCTATCGCAATAGTAGGCGGGTCTTGGGCTTCATTCAGATCAACGTGGTAAGCTTGACCACGACCATAGGGCCTGGCATTGTTGTTGCGAGGTTGATTGTTACCATGGCCAGCTGATAGAAGAGCCAGTTGATTCTGATTCTGAGGGCATTCTCTGGAACGGTGACCTGGATGGCCACACTTGAAGCAGAGCCCATCATTGGGACGGGGAGCAATCGCTCTGGGTGGTGCAGCTTGGACTCTTGGCTGCCTCAGTGGTGGAGGAGGCAGACGAGGCGCAACATAGTACGGATTTGGCGTAGGGGAATCGAGACGGTACAAGCTATGAGGAATCCAAATCCGACACTTTTGTGCTGAGCTCGAAGATGTGCCAACGTCATGATGGCGCTTCTGTGACTCCTTGTGCTCCATCTGGGCGGTCTCAACCTGGATAGCCTTGTTCACTAGGGTGGCGAAATCGGCGAAGTCATGAACAGCAAGCGCAAGCTTGAGGTCTGGGTGGAATCCGTCACGGAACTTTTCCTGTCTACGGGCATCAGTGGTAATGTCTTCTTCAACATAGCGGGATAGGTTAGGGAATTCCCGCTGATAAGCTTTGACAGTCTTACTGCCCTGGGTGAGGTTGCGAAACTCTCTTTTCTTCCGGTCCATGATTCCCTGAGGAATGTAACGGGCATGGAAAGCAGTCTGAAACTCGATCTAGGTAACGGCTGTTCCAACAGGTAGTGAACGCCTGTGGGTGTGTCCCACCATTGGGCAGCGGGACCCTTCAAGAAGTAGGACGCGAAGGTGACAAGGTTGGCTAGGGCGACATTGGCAGATTCCATCTCGTCGGTGATGCCGTGAAGCCAGTCATCAGCATCCAGTGGCTGTTCTGAGTTACGAAAAACAGTAGGGTTGAGACGCACAAACTCCGGCAGAGTTATTGGGGCAGGTTGCTGATTCTGAGCGTACTGGTTCTGGTTTGGAAACTGAGCCATAATTCCGACCATGAACTAGCGGTTCAACTCAAATTGTTGCATCATAGCTGCCATATAGTCTAGCGGTGGTGGATATTCGGCAGCACGGCCACGACCACGACCACGACCACGAGCACCTGACCTAACCATCCTGCTAAAATTTAACAGGGGGCAGTTTAGTAAAATCAACTGCAGGCGCACGGAGTCATACATGATGTATCGCGAATAATGAACACGAGTGCAATAGATACATAATAGTAGTCAATTAAGACATACAGATCCATACACAGAGTCGGTCACACGCGGACGGCATAAGTCCGAAAAAATAAACAGCTAGACGTACTAGGTGGCGCGCAGGCACGCGGTAGGGAATACAACAACGGGACATATCAAAAGGCTACATCAACGTCGGGGAAAACCACTGATACCAGGTAACTGCGGATGCTATCGATGAGTGTCCACGGCAAAAGGGTACTGCGCTTCGTGATTACTCTGATGCAGAACCCGATCTCGAACTGGGAGAAGAGGTCCACGTGCAGGTGTGTGACCCCGAGTAGCAGGCCAATCGATACCTGAAGGCATCTGAGTCCTGCGCGGGTAAAGGATGTCCTCTGGATGTATCCCGGCCCGGACAGCTGGCAGCAACAGTGTCATAGAGTCGTAGAGACGTGCGCGAGTGGCGTATAGCTCGACGGCAAGAGCTCGGGCAGTGCGATCCAAAGCTGCAGTGTGCTGTATCAGAATCTACGGGTCATAACGACGTGGCACCACTACAACAAAAGTGATAATCTGTGACGCACATTCTGTGACGGTCCACTGAAAAAACGTCACATTTTGTGAAATTAAGATGATTCCCTGACATTTTTTCTCTGAATCGTCACAGAATGAGCGTCACAGATTCTCACATTTGTTGTAGTGCACGTAAGGGGTACAGAGAGCAGTGTAGTATCCACTCTCATCCCCAGCAAGGCTATACGGGTTGTATCAGAACTGTCGGGGCCGGATTTCGGGGATGCAAAATCCCAGAAATTAACCCCTTGTGTCACCACCAGCCCCAGGATTACTGTTACTGGTGGACACGTCCTTGTTACAGATTACCAAGGAATTACAAGAATTGGATACAAGACCATAAAGGTCTAATGATACAACAATGATTTCTAACAGTGGATGACAGAAGCGGGTAGCGGATCTCCATCTCCGGTGGGGCTCCGTTCCCACAGGAACAGCTCACCTGGATAACTCCTATCTCGCGTGGCTGCTATCCTAGGCTTCTCACGGACATCGTGATAATACTCCTTGTTGAAATCCTGACCTGGCCAAGTAAATAGCCAGGGACAAGCCAGTGAGTACGTTGGAATGTACTCGCAAACATTTTGAACAAATGATATATCGAATGCATATGCTCAAGCTGGACAAGGTTAAATGCATGCTGACAGGAATTAAATCATGGCATAATAAAATATTAGCATGTGCAGAGAATTAAGTATATAAAATGTTAGTGACAAACAAAGAAAGTTAATGGAAAATCGAGCGAGGCAGGACCACCCGAGAATCCATAAGAAAATAAAAGAAATGTCGGTCGGGTGTCTAAAAGGAGAATCGAGCGAGACAGGACCGCCCGAAAATCCAAGCGACGCCATGAGAGGTCTTGAAGAGAAATGCCAAACGGGTGTCTAAAAGGAAAATCGGGCGAGACGGGACCGCCCGAGAATCCAAGCGATGCCACGAAAGGTCTTGAAGAGAAATGCCAAATGGGTGTCTAAAAGGAGAATCGGGCTAGACAGGACCGCCCGAGAATCCAAGCGACGCCACGAGTGGTCTTGAAAATAAATGAGTATCCGGGTAGTCTAGCCAACCCATGAGATACTCATAAAATAAAATAAAATGAGTGTCCGGGGTAGTCTAGCCAGCCCATGAGATACTCAGAAAATAAAAATAAAATGACAGGGTTAGTCCACAATAATATTCTTAATAATAATAATATTCATAATAACATCAGTAGTGACAATAATCATCCTGCAAAAATGAATCATGATCAATTTAATTATTTCCTCCGGAGATCGACACTAAGACCGACACTTGACCAACCCAAACTGTAGTCCTTAACCGCGGACACGGCTATTCGAATAGGTATTACATTGCAGAGGGTGTGCTCTTTACCCACAAGT
The DNA here is from genome assembly GCA_039707655.1 of Elymus sibiricus. Classification (NCBI taxonomy): domain Eukaryota; kingdom Viridiplantae; phylum Streptophyta; class Magnoliopsida; order Poales; family Poaceae; genus Elymus; species Elymus sibiricus. The sequence continues at coordinate 37,265,190 of CM077665.1, read as the reverse complement.
AAAGGATTTATTTAGCCAGTACCGAGACACTGACTAATTCCCATTATGGTCTTTGGGTTGAAAACACACCTGACCAGCACACACCAGATTAACTTTCCTGATGCCAGGAATAACCCAAAGCATCATTCAAGAAAAACTCTTAGGAGGGGAGACTACAATCTCGAATAGCATGGGATCGCAATCTCATATATAACGTGCGCAAAGATCAGGGGCGTTACCCCTCTCGGCTTCAACCGAATGCACCCATGCCCCCTGACCAGGTGACATGCCTACCAGAGGCCTCTGGTATCTATTACCATGGCCTCTCTGTACGGTGTGTGTAGGAAAGGGGTTAAAAACTCACTAAACAATACCCTACCTGCGGCAGAGACATGTGGTAGCACGGATCAAGTTTGGGGGTTACCGGAAGAAGACTTGATCTACGGTCGACTCAAGAGGCTTATGTATTTCCTGCAGTGGTTAGCACAATGAAGTGTTCTTTCAACAGTAATACCAAAAGAGGGCCACAGCCCTCGCATTTCCCAACATGCATAACCGACAAGGCATGATCACGCTCCGACGTGATCACCCTTCTGCCGGTAACGGTATTTCTCCTATACCTGTTCCTGCAAGTTAGTCATGACAAGCACACTATTCACGGTACGAGGAAACATGCCAACACTACATGCATGCAAATTTTATTTGAATTCAACATATGCATGATTCAATTATTCTTGCAAAAAAATTAACCATGCAATCACCATATCAAGTGTTCAAGATGCTTGCCTTGCCTAAAGTAGTCAGAAGAAGAACTCATGAAATTCAAGGCAAAGTCTCCCTCTTCTTTTTCTGGAAAAATCAAATTAAAAATATTTTGCAACAGTACCAAAAGTTGTCTCAAAATATTTTTAAATAAATATTAGAAAAAACTAGAGTGAAAAATTAGAATAACAGAAAAAGAATCAAGTCATTTGTATTTGTGGTTTAAAAACTAGAACTAGTCAAAGTTGCGGGACCCTTCAGAAGAACGTGCGCTTTCCGGAGCAGAAAGCGTAGTTACCAGAGTACGCTTTCGGTTTAACCGAAAAATATTAAAACACTGATGGGTGGGGTCCACCCGTCAGGTTCAAATTCGAATGCGCTCGCGCGCGTGAACAGAGGGAAGACGGCGATCACCGGCGACGATCGCCGGGGTTCCAGTGGGCGGAGATGATCGGAATGTGATCAGCGTGTCCTTGCACGTCGATGGATGGCGGTGGTGGTCGTCGGTGATCACGAGAACGACGGCGAGGTCGTCTCCGGTGGATGGCGGCGTCGGGTGGTAGTGGATCTCGCCGGAGGGGGCTCCGGTTGTCGAATTGAAGCGCGGGATCGGTGAGTGGGTGTATGAGTAGGCTACTGGTGTTGTTTTGGAGGTGGAGGTGGCCTAACAACGACGAACTGATCGTGGGAGATGGCGGCATATCGGTGGCCCGAGTCAGTGAAGAAGACCTCCCTGAGGTCGGGAGAGAGCGTGGGAGCTCGATTGGATCGTGGTGGAGTGGTGTGGGTAGAGAATGGAGCTCGAGGAGCTCTTATATAGGTGCGTCAAGGAGGACAGTGGGGGTGTGGATATCGCCGGAGTAAATTCAGCCGGCGAGGTAGGTTAGGGCGGTGGTCAAGTATAGTGCACGATCAGAGAGATTAGGTAAGTGCTCCGGAATGGTCGGTTTGGACGAGCTTGAGCTCTTTGGCTCTATCCACGGTGAGGTGTCCATACGGGTGTGGCGGCGGTGGTTGGCTCCAGCGACTGCCAGGCAAGGCCAGGGCGGTGTGGACTGCGCGCGAGACTGTAGAGAGGAGCGATGCGTGGAGAATGGTAGGTAGGGGAGCGGTGGAGAGGAGTGAAGGTGGCCGGTGTCGTGGCGATCCTCTCGGCCGCCGCGGATGAGGGCGGTGGCCATTGCACCGGCCATCTCCTGTGCATGTGGGCGATGGCAACTGACCAGCGGGGTCCGGGGTGGGTCATTGATGGATATAGGAGGCGTGGAGGAGAAGGGAATGTGGTGCAGTGCAGTGCACGCCGTCGGTCACGGCTGTCTACTGAACAAATTTAGTTAACTGAATTTTGTTGACAGTGAGCAGCACGCACACCACATGTATGGTGAAATGACAGAGGGTGCTAGGGATTTTAGGAATTTTTGGGAATTTTTGTGGTGAAGTGTTGATGCAAATAAGAGAGGTTTGCAAAGTTTCAGAATTTTTGGAGTAATTAAAAATAGGTTTTGATCAACAAAACTGAATCTGGTCCAAATTTGAATTGAATGGAATTTGAAAATTTTGAACTGTGGCAACCAAAGTTTCTGGTGAAATGGGTTGTGGGTACTATCTAGTTGTTGGGATAATTTTTGTGGGTGTAGAAGAATCATGGAAAATATGGTTCCTTTGTAAACCAAAGAAACTATGATAAATATAAACTCCAATTTTGGAATTTATTTAAAGTATGAGAAATATTTTTGTGGAGAGGGAAAGTGTTGGATACTGTCCTGGAATGTGAGAATGACTTGTGGGATTATTTAGAAGTGACAGAAAAATTGTTGGAAGGATTTAGAAGGGTTTGAAAGAAGTGAAAAGAATCATTTCATTGAAATGATTTAATCATTGAAAACTATTCTGAAATAAAAATATTTTTGATCCTCCAAAATAGATTCCCAAATAAAACCATCAATCAAAACAGAACCATTTAAGAAAATTTGAAACCCAATTAAAATTTGAAATGGTTTTCAGAATAGAAGAAAGAAAATAATACCAAAATGATTCAAATAATTTTATTTTAAAGAAAAGATTTTGAAAATCCAGGGAAAATATTTTGTTGTGTTACAAACTCTACCCCCCTTAAGAAAATCTCGTCCTCGAGATTCGTTAATGATGGAAGAATTAAATGCATATCACAACAAATGATCATATGCAGAATGCAATCAAAATAATGCACTTATGACATACGCCCTAAAATACAATACAAAGGTTGTATCGTGTAAATTAATGTTACACACAGCAACAACCACACTCATGACCGTCTAAGGGTCGAAGGTGAGATCTACAGGGTCTTGCGGAAGGGTCCCTGGTGCGGGAGCACATTCTTCTTCTTCTTCCGGAGGAAGTGGAGGAAGCAGACGAAGAACGCGTCCCTCCTAAGTTGGTAGAGGTGGTCTGCCAATGGTGAAACGGGAATTCAGAACAGCAAGGTGATGGAGATACTCCATTAGTTGCTGGGTGAAATGCTCCTGGGCCAGCACATACTGAAGGAGATAGACCAGAGCTGGATCGCTCTCGATACGTTCACAGTGGAACGTAGCTTCTGTTCCAAAAGCTGCGCAGCTCGGGAAATAGCAATATTCCCTTGCACTGACACAGGGTACCGCAAATCGAAGACGGGTAACTGCTTCGTAAGCAGCCACCTCGATGGCCATGCCTGAGGTTGGCATGGATCTCCCGATGAAGGCAACATGCGGAGGGCCTTGGTTCAAATCCGCTGGTGGGATGTGCACAACTACCCAGTATTTCGAACAATCAGAGGTGATCCCCATCTTGTACAACTCATACTGGGGTGGGTGGATGGAACCAAGGGTATTGCGGGTAAAATCCCACAAAACCTTAATGAAACTGCCAGGGCTTGCATCTGGGGTTCTTAGGTAGGCTCTGGGGATAGACATGGATGGACGGATGGGAAAAAAGTAGTGCTCGAGGTTGATGGTTGCTGGTGTTGGATATGGAAGTGTCCTCTTATATTATGCCTGGGTGAGGAAACATGAGGCGGCGACAGTACGACTCGTGTATCGGCCCCGGCGTAGTGTTGTCTGAGTCAAAATCTCAGGCCTTAATCCCCAAAAGGAATGTGACGTTTTACTATGCGTGTCGGTTAGGGGGGGGGGGGTCGGCAGTCACGTCTAGAATTTTCTCTGCCACCACACACCAACAATTTATGCTGGATCATGCATAGTACCATTAAAATAATGGCACACAGGCCATTTACGAACTCACCACGCCATACAACAGCTATCACAAGAATACAGGGAAACCGGCCACTAAGGCTCGACAACCATTCTGGTGGACTCTGTCCACCTCGTTGACATCTAGCCGAGCACATATTGTGGATGTCGAGGCCTCTCCGTGAGCTTCGGTGTCGGAGCTGGCCGGGGTCGGATGGGGAGCTACAGGGATGGGGTAGCGGTGGTGTCCCTCGCAAGGTGTCGAGGTCAACGTCCCATTCGAGTAAGTCTCCAAGAGACGACGGAGTTCCCCTGGGGAGGCGAAGGCATTGCCCGGGTAGATAACCGGGGCAAAGCTTGGGGGCTCAACTGGCCTCCCAAACAGCACTACTGGGGTGCTGGTGGCGGGTGCAGCTTCACTCCTTAGCGGGGTCAGGAGAGCGAGCGTCCTGCGGGTCGTGATCAGATCAAGGGTGACCTGATTGAATAGTGCCTGTTGCGCTCTCAGATAGCACACCAGATGCACCAAGGCAGGATCCGTCTCATGGTCCCCGTTGGCGACTTGGGTCGGGCTACCATAGCCTTCACGGCTAGGGTAGTAGTAGAAAGGACAGATGTTAACCCTCGGCGACAGATGCCGAAGATGAACTACAGCCTCTTGGTGTAGGGTAACGCAGCAGAAAACAAAAAAAATCCGACCTACGCACCAGCCCAGCACCACTATGGAGACTGCATACAAGGTTTGATCTTTTTCGTTACCGACTCGTAGCGCAGCGGAAGTAGAGTCGATGACGATCGGCGGTGCAGATCTCCGCAGCTAGGATTTACAACCTCCCAACCGCGAGGATGTATACCCTCATCCGCCCCTCGGACAGCCCTCCGGGAGGCGGTCGGACAGTCCCCCGGATGGTGTCACGGACAGCCCTTCGGGAGGACCTTCGAAACTCGGACTGTCACTCGGATAGCCCTTTGGGAGGACCCTCAAAACTCAGACGGTCACTTGGACAGCCCTTCGGGAGGCACTCTCGAACTAAGACCGAAACAACGATCTCTCTATAGAGTTGCACACATACGGTGTCATCTATCTGGCAGGGCTTCGCCGTCCAGAACTAGTTCCCACCGGAACCCAGACAGCCTTTCGGCTCTACGAAACTTTTTCACTGGGAGGGAGAGAGAAGCCAGACAAGTCTATGGCATGTGTATGAGAGCAAGGATGAGTGTTTTGGGCAGCCCCCTCACCTCCTTTTATAGGAAAACCAAGGGGTAGGATGGGTATTCAAAATACCAAAAATACCCATGATGGAAACACTTTACAAGGGTAAAAGGGGGAAGCAAGTGGGCAAGTGGGGCTCCAAGGAGGAGCCCCCTTCTTGGCCGGCCACACCCCATGTGGGCCCCCCCCAAGGGGGTCCTCATCCATCAATGCCCTTCTAGAAGCCTTTTGGGAAAAGCCCTAAAAGGTGGCTTTCCAAAAAAATATCCAAAAAGTGATTTTCACTATTCACGGAACCAAATTTCCGCGACCGTTAAATCCGAAAATATTTCAGTGGGTCTTAGAATAATTTGAGTACCCACATAAATGATTTTGGACACGTTCCGAAATAATTTCGGATTAGTGATTTTCATCTGCGAAAAGCAACCAAATCGGTTCCGGCAGCTCCGGAACATTTCCGGTTTTTATCTCGGAAAATTCCCAGAAGTTTCCAGAATGATTCTAGTCCCCTCCAAGAATTATCAGGCATGTGCCGAAACCAATTTGACTTAATGGCATCCCCTGAAACAACTTTTCAGTTTAACCGAAACTCATCCGGTGACCTCTCTCTTCGGAACTTTTCCGCTGTCTCCGAAAACTTTTTCCGGAGACTTTCTCTCAGACTCCCTGTCTAGTATTCAGCAGATAGATGACCCTTAAGCGTGTGACCCTATAGGTTCGGTGAAGTATAGACATGACCCGGAACCCCTTCCGATCAATGATCACCATCGGAGCCGTGGACACCCATATTGACCCCTATACCCACACGAATATATATTCGAGTGAACCTCCAGTTTCCGTGTGCTATTCCTGTTGCTTCGCAATATGTTACAAATACCCGAGGTGAGACATGTTGGCATCCCCGTGGATCAACAACTTGTCCACTATGCCAGTTACCTCGTTACCGGTATTGTTCTCTTTTCTCGTTACCGTGTTCGGGCATCCCCGTGATCAAATCACAAAGTGTCTGGGCAGACGATGATGGATACCTAAACACCGAGAGGGCCCAGAGATATCTCTCCATCGTCGGAGGAGCAAATCCCAATCTTGAGCTATCAAGTTACTTAACATACTTTTCCATGAACCCGTAAGCCGCCGTAATAGCCACCCATTTACGGATGACGTTTAACAAACCCCAAAGTTCATGAAGCAAGCATGAAGAAACTCGATACTCTCGTGGTCTAAGGAATCATGCAAATGTTAACCATATCTGTGTTATTTACCATTAACTTGTGACGAAAGCATCTCATAGCATAACATCAATTCGGGTCGATTCAACACAAATGTTCTTCTAACATTGTGCCTGCAAAGTTGCTGGCATAGACATGCCCATGATCAGGAAAACAGAACCATCATGCAACACTTGATCTAGTCTGAGAGGCCAGACTTGGAATACATTTTACCGTTTATTATCATACACGTGCATATGAGTATTCCTCCGAGCCTCGTGGTTATTGTAGACTCGAGAACCATAGCAGTTATAGCATGGAACATAAACCTAATTATGAACAGGGAGATAATCAATAACATTTATTATTGCCTCTACGGCATATCTCCTACAGACTCCCACTTGCACTAGAGTCAATAATCTAGTTAATGCTAATGCACTTTACACCTGTGGCACACCGGTGTAAATATGCTTCGCTTGTGGTATAGCCTGATGTCCAACGGATCTGACAACTTAAGCTCCGTGTGTATCTCTGCATATCCTCGCGTTTTCACGCTTTCACAAAATTCATATTTTGTGCGGACTTGGCTTTGTATATATGTGAATCATTGGTCGAAACCTGATTCCTCAGACTGAGCTATGGAGCAACTATCTGCAATAGTGTCCCATTGACCAAAGCCTTCTTGGAACCATACTAAGTTCATGAATGAACTATATGATTCAACATCTTGTTTGTCGCTTCTAAAGCGTCAACATACTTAGCCTTTGTTATAGAATTCGCCACAGTATCTTGTTTGGAACAATTTCCAACTACCGTGCCACCATATTGTGTATTACACAAAACCCTTAACTCAAATCGAAAATTGCATGGAGCATTGATGAAGACTGTATCGATGTAATTACTTAAAACGAGCACTTCATAATCTCTGCTTGCGAGAAAATATGTCATCAGTACTACTCTAGTACTCAATGACATCTTTCACTGTTGTCCCATGATCAGTACTTTGATCACTTTGGTATCCATAATCGCAACATCTTTGGAGTATTGGACATATCTGGTTGTTTTATATAACATGGAATACATGATTAATCCAAACACAAGAGTGTGTGGAATCTCCATCATGTATTTTGCTCATCAGTGTTTTGGGACACCGAGTCTTGCAAAACTCTTTCCATGTGACTTCGGCAAGAATCACTCCTTGGCGTTTTAAATGCTAAAAAGTTTTAGCATCTTGTCAATATGTATTCATTGCTTTAGCCCTATTAGGCAAATCTATCTCCATAGATCATAATGCTAATATCAAGGCTATTTAGCCCAAAAACTTCATCGAAAAAACCATTTTCAAATGAAGTCCTAATTCGTGTCAAGAAATTTATTTCCAATTAACAATGTGTCAAGTACACAAGGTTTTTAGAAATATTATCATGCTCCCACTTACTTTCTTGAACCACAAGCATCTTCGATACCCATTTGATGAAGTCAAACTTTTTGACCATTTCATCAAAAATGAAGATTTCAACTCCATTTTGCTCTCTTCTGTCCATTGCGGGAACTCTGAAGTTTGAATACTTACTAGCATCCTCTGGACTGACAAAATACCTTGGACTGTAACACATGCAAGTCCTTGGTTTCATTTCCATCAGATGGAAATCCTTTCATCATCCATGTTTCATATCTCATGATTGAAAAATGTATTAATTGCTAGTTCAACCCGAACCGACTTTAAGCATCGCTATGGTGAAACAACCTCATCGTAGTCAACTCCTTGAACTTGTTATTGCAACAAGTCAAGCTTTATGGATAAAACATTTTTATCCGTATCAGTTTTTAGTTCCATAAATATTCGTTAGACTCTAAGTCTAACGAAAGGTGTATCAAGATTTTAATCTTGAATCACTTATATGGAGACTATCTCGGATTGTATTGGCATTTAGCCAATTCCGGAGTCAGGGCCCATCAACGCTTCCTTGTGTATCGTAGGTATACTGTTGTCTAACAACAATATCTCGTTTGCGCACCTGAGAGGTTTGCACAAGCTTTGCCTACGTTGTTCAGCTGCAAGTTCGATCGAAGTCCATACACATCTCATGTAGAGGCTTCCGTATCAGTCGTAGTAGGAAACTCTGGAATCACTTCCAAGGTTCCTTTCCTTTGATCTGATGACGAAGATACTGGTTATCTCGTCGAGTTGCACTATCCTCCCACTCACCTTTTTGCAAGAACCATTCTTTTTAAAAGCATACCGTTTTGTGGCAAAATCCTTTGCCTCGGTATAGTGGTGGGGGAATACCCAATGACTTGGGATAAACTACAAAGTAGCACTTGTCTGATTTGGAATAGGTTTGTTACCTTTTACACAAGCCCCATATTCTAAATGTTAAGAAACGATATAACATGGTTGGGCGTACCATACCATGGCATCATTTCAACAGACCCGATGGAGCTCTTTTCAGTGTAAAAGCCGCAGTCTCTAAAGCATCACTTTAAAAGGGATAATGGCAAATTTATTTATGTCATCTTTGATCTTACCATGTCATGAATGGTTCGATTACATCTTCACGGACTTTCCACTTGCAGTGGTGTTCCGGGAGGTGCAAGTTATGAAACCCCTTTCACAACTCATCAGACATTCGCTAAACTTGTAACTCAAATATTCCTTTCTGCAATCGAATTGTAGAAACATAATTTTCTTGTTACAATAACTTCTACTTCATTTTTAAAAACCTTTCGAATGATTTCAAAAGATCCAAACATACGTCTCATCAAGTAAATATCCATATATCTACTTGAGTCATTTCTGATGATAGCTAAATCCACTACTAACAACATTTATTGGACTACACACATCAAATGTATGATCACCAATAAGTTTGTTGTTCGTTCCTTATGGCCTGTGAACGGTATTTCAGTCACTTCACTTTTCGGAGGAAAGTTGCAAGTGTCAGATGATTCAAAATCAAACGACTTCAAAATCCATTATAATGGAATTTTCCATGCGGGTTTCTCCAATGTGACCAAATGCAGTGCCACACATAGGTGGAATTCTTTTAGTCTTGCGACATTTAGCGTCAGTGTTATGGATGTATCATATTTCCATCAATATTCATAACATACATCCCATCTTGGATGGAAGCATGGCCCTTCATGTTATTCATAATACTGAACAACAATTGTTGTTTTTATGAACAACTCTTTTGCAACTAACATTGTGCAATGGGCTAGAGAATAAAACTCTAAAATGAATTATGAAAGTAAATATAGAGGTAATGTATTAATATCATTATTCATAACATACATATCATTCATAATGAAAGTACGGCCCTTATGTTATTCATAACACCGAACATCAAAAGTTCTCTTATGAACAACCTTCTTGCAAGATACCTTATGCAAAGGGCTAGAGTGTGAAACTCTAAAATGAATTATGAAAGTAAATACATAGGGAATACACCGATGGAAGGTATAGTAACATTTACTATGTTCTCTTCGTGTATCTAAACCTCATTCCTGGCTAGTCTTTCAGGCCATAGTAGTTCTTACATCGAGTTGCAACAGAATGCAATCGAGCGGGTATCTTTGTGATTAACTCACAATACCCAAGAATTAGTGATTAACATGTTTAACCATAATTCCCAAAAACTATATCTTTGACAAGCCTTCTATACATTAAAAACTTGTATGACATTCATACATGAGCTGGATATTCCAGTCTTCTTTTCTTTTGCCTTTATACTTCTAAATGTTTAACTTTCAGTATTTCTCCTACTCTCAGAAGAAGCACCCAACTTAAGAGTGGCGTTAGCCCCGGACTTCCTAGGCGTGAAAGTTTCACTAACACCCTTCGGACACTTTCTTTCTCTTTAAGTTGTTGTTTTATTCACCTTCATATCATATGACAGGCGTTCTTCTGGATTCCTCTCCTAACAGTTAAATGCATAGTAAACACTTTTACTAATAGTTTGCAAACAAACATTGCTTTGTTTGTATCTGAAAATGATTTTCAGATCCATGAATATCACATAACTATCCCAAACTTTCGAAGTTTGGGTCTCATGGAAGCAAACATATTGCATTTGACCTTAACCGAATTCTAGCTTTTGGATCGAAGGACGAGAGTCACATTATCCATAGCTTTTGTGGGAGGATACCGAAAGCATGCGATAGGACAAAGTCCTTCTCGGTATTCTTGAGGACAATCCTCACATTACATTACCAACCGTAAAGTTTTAACCAGATATATAACAGCTATTCAATTTTAATAGGGAGGGTAGAAAATGCGAGCCATTATTGTACAACTATTACGCAAATAACACTTAGACAGTGTCCATAATTAATTGCACTAAGAATTAAACAAGTTAATTCTACAGTGCGCTCCCACTCAAATCAATATCTCTCAAAATTGATTATGAATGATACAAGACCCGCCTATCAATTCGACGCCATTGACGGGTTCATCACTGATGACGCGAATTTCAATCGGTAGGCCAACATGCCGATCACATCTCTATGTGACTCCTGATCATCTTTCGATGGGCGTGTTCCGAGCTCAGGACAATCAAGCCAGAACGTCAAGACAACCAAGTGATCTCGCTGCGAGGTCTGACCTCACCCGCCTCACACATCCCTAATCGTTCATACCCATGTATCCATGGCGCACCCCGAAAAGTTAGGTGCCGTGACGGTGCTACACTTGGGAGAACACTAACTACTTGATATTTTTGTGAGAGATCACCCTAATAAAGAGCGACTACCGCGCAATCAAGAAGGGTGCATCATAAGGGATAAACATCTTAGGCAATTCATAAAAGCATGATATGGTATAGCCCTTTCTGACGGAGAAGTCTTTCATTTCTTCGTCTTCGGCATTTGCGTCGGTGTTCACCTTCGCGAAGATTGCCACCACCTTGTCGATGCACCAGATAATATTGCTATCTCTATAGCTAACAAAATAAGTGCATTACTTAAGGTTGACACGCAGGTCATTAAAGTGACAATCATATGGCTCCAGCCATCATGCCGAATCATGTCAATTTACATTATATAGTCATCTCATACATAATCAAATTATTATGAGCACTGCTATACCACATCACATGCACATGCAAACCATCCTGCAAAACCAAGTTAGACGCCTCTAATCGGTTCAGCAAAAACTTGTTTTTCGTGGCTTCTAAGGTTTCGAAACAAACCGAAGCTACCAACGTTCATCATCAAGCATGATTATCCAAGTCGCTAGATTAACATTGCGGGGTGTATGAAACATGAGATAATAAAATCTCGAGCCCCATACTGAACTTCGTCATACGCATGACCCCCGTGCAGATCATATCTGCATTGCCCTTTCGTCTGCGAAATTTCATCTTTCTTTTTAACTACAGTGGAATTCAATGAACTGTTAGCTCTTCGTTGATCAATCAGGACCGCGGATTGCCAGAACATTGAAACTCCACCATGCTGTTATCGAGATCAGAAATATGCAAATTCCAGGGAAGCAACAAGAACATCGGGTAAAAGATTTCATCTACTACCCGCACAAATAATTTTCAGTAATAGAACTCATCTACTACCTAATTATATTCTGCAACACCCATACATCTCTATGTATTCTAGATCGCAACCTGCATCTACGCATAGCATGGCTCATGATGCCACTATAGGGTAATGCAACAGAAAAAAAAATGCTGACCTACGCACCAGCCCAGGGCCACTATGGAGACTGCATACAAGGTTTGATCTTTTTCGTTACCGACTCATAGCGCAGCGGAAGTAGAGTCGATGACGATCGGCGGTGTAGATCCCCGCAGCTAGGATTTACAACCTCCCAACCGCGAGGATGTATACCCTCATCCGCCACTCGGACAGCCCTCCGGGAGGCGGTCGGACAGTCCCCCGGATGGTGTCGCGGACAGCCCTTCGGGAGGACCTTCGAAACTCGGACAGTCACTCGGACAGCCCTTTGGGAGGACCCTCAAAACTCGGACGGTCACTCGGACAGCCCTTCGGGAGGCACTCTCGAACTAAGACTGAAACAACGATCTCTCTACAGAGTTGCACACATACGGTGTCATATATCCGGCAGGGCTTCGCCGTCCAGAACTAGTTCCCACCGGAACCCAGACAGCCTTTCGGCTCTACGAAACTTTTTCGCTGGGAGGGAGAGAGAAGCCAGACAAGTCTATGGCATGTGTATGAGAGCAAGGATGAGTGTTTTGGGCAGCCCCCTCACCTCATTTTATAGGAAAACCAAGGGGTAGGATGGGTATTCAAAATACCAAAAATACCCATGAAGGAAACACTTTCCAAGGGTAAAAGGGGGAAGCAAGTGGGCAAGTGGGGCTCCAAGGAGGAGCCCCCTTCTTGGCCGGCCATACCCCATGTGGGGCCCCCAAGGGGGTCCTCATCCATCCATCCCTTCTAGAAGCCTTTTGGGAAAAGCCCTAAAAGGTGGCTTTCCAAAAAAATCCAAAGAGTGATTTTCACTATTCACGGAACCAAATTTCTGCGACCGTTAAATCCGAAAATATTTCTGTGGGTCTTAGAATAATTCCAGTACCCACATAAATGATTTTGGACTCGTTCTGAAACAATTTCAGATTAGTGATTTTCATCTGCGAAAAGCAACCAAATCGGTTTGGGCAGCTCCGGAACATTTCCGGTTTTTATCTCGGAAATTTTCCAGAAGTTTCCAGAATCATTCTGGTCCCCTCCAAGAATTATCAGGCGTGTGCCGAAACCAATTTGACTTAATGGTATCCCTTGAAACAACTTTTCAGTTTCACCGAAACTCATCCGGTGACCTCTCTCTTCGGAACTTTTCCGCTGTCCCCGAAAACCTTTTCCGGAGACTTTCTCTCAGACTCCCTGTCTAGTATTCAGCAGATAGATGACCCTTAAGCGTGTGACCCTATAGGTTCGGTGAAGTATAGACATGACCCGGAACCCCTTCCGATCAATGATCACCATCGGAGCCGTGGACACCCATATTGACCCCTATACCCACACGAATGAATATTCGAGTGAACCTCCAGTTTCTGTGTGCTATTCCTGTTGCTTCACGATATGTTACAAATACCCGAGGTGAGACATGTTGGCATCCCCGTGGATCAACAACTTGTCCACTATGCCAGTTACCTCGTTACCGGTATTGTTCTCTTTTCTCGTTACCGTGTTCCGGCATCCCTGTGATCAAATCACAAAGTGTCTGGCCAGACGATGATGGATACCGTAACACCGAGAGGGCCTAGAGATATCTCTCCATCGTCGGAGGAGCAAATCCCAATCTTAAGCTATCAAGTTACTTAACATACTTTTCCATGAACCCGTAAGCCGCCGTAATAGCCACCCATATATGGATGACGTTTAACAAACCCCAAAGTTCATGAAGCAAGCATGAAGAAACTCGATACTCTCATGGTCTAAGGAATCATGCAAACGTTAACCATCTCTGTGTTATTAACCATTAACTTGTGACAAAAGCATCTCATAGCATAACATCAATTCGGATCGATTCAACACAAATGTTCTTCTAACATTGTGCCCTCAAAGTTGCTGGCATAGACATGCCCGTGATCAGGGAAACAGAACCATCATGCAACACTTGAGCAAGTCTTAGAGGCCAGACTAGGAATACATTTTACCGTTTATTATCCCACACGTGCATATGAGTCTTCCTACGAGCCTCGTGGTTATTGCATACTCGAGAACCATAGCAGTTATAGCATGGAACATAAACCTAATTATGAACAGGGAGATAATCAATAACATTTATTATTGCCTCTAGGGCATATCTCCTACACTCGGGCTGCAAGTTGGATGGCTTGCGGCTCGTCGGAGGTCGTCCTCCCGGTGAACCGGTAGGGGCGCTCCGATGTGATGCTCCTCCCGTAGATGTGCACCGTGGCCCAAAAGTGGTGGATGGCATCGGTCGTGCGCTCTTGGTACACGACATACTCCGGCGGCTCTTCTGTGCCAAAAGCACGGAGGATGAGATTAGCGAGGATGACTACAAAGTCTCCAAGCTCGGCCGCGGTGGTCTCGTTGTGCACGATGGGACCAGGCATCTGGGTGATTGGATATCGAACTGAGAGTGAGGCTGTGATGTGCTGGGTTGGGGCAAGGCTTCCTTTATAAGCTAGCAGAGTCTTCCATCGCACGCTTGTGGATGAGACAACTCAGGTGTCGGCCACAGGCACACGGCCTATGGACATGATTGATAGGTTGGGCACCGACTATTAAAAGATGTCGGCTGGCCTTTGTGTAGGCTTATCGGATGAGATAGGCTTGGCTATGGACAGGAAAAGATGTGGATGGTGTGGAAACCTAGGGATAGCGACCAGGCTAAGATAGGATTAGCCAATGGTCAGCCTGGCTCTAATACCAAGGCTGTCGGGGTCGGATTTCGGGGACGCAAAATCCCAAAAATTAACCCCTCGTGTCACCACCAGCCCCAGGATTACTGTTACTGGTGGACACGTCCTTGTTACAGATTACCAAGCAATTACTAGAATTAGATACAAGACCATAAAGGTCTAATGATACAACAATGATTTCTAACAGTGGATGACGGAAGCGGGTAGCGGATTTCCATCTCCGGTGGGGCTCCGTTCCCACAGGAACAGCTGACCTGGATAACTCCTATCTCGCGTGGCTGCTATCCTAGGCTTCGCACGGACGTCGTGATAATACTCCTTGTTGAAATCCTGACCTGGCCAAGTAAATAGCCAGGGACAAGCCAGTGAGTACGTTGGAATGTACTCGCAAACATTTTGAACAAATGATATACCGAATGCATATGCTCATGCTGGACTAGGTTAAATGCATGCTGACAGGAATTAAATCATGGCATAATAAAATATTAGTATGTGGAGAGAATTAAGTATATAAAATGTTAGTGACAAACAAAGAAAATTAATGGAAAATCGAGAGAGACAGGACCGCCCGAGAATCCAGAAGAAAATAAAAGAAATGCCGGTCGGGTGTCTAAAAGGAGAATCGAGCGAGACAGGACCGCCCGAAAATCCAAGCGACACCACGAGAGGTCTTGAAGAGAAATGCCAAATGGGTGTCTAAAAGGAGAATCGGGCGAGACAGGAGCGCCCGAGAATCCAAGCGACGCCACGAGAGGTCTTGAAGAGAAATGCCAAACGAGTATCTAAAAGGAGAATCGGGCGAGACAGGACCGCCCGAGAATCCAAGCGACGCCACGAGTGGTCTTGAAAATAAATGAGTATCCGGGTAGTCTAGCTAGCCCATGAGATACTCAGAAAATAAAATAAAATGAGTGTCCGGGGTAGTCTAGCCAGCCCATGAGATACTCAGAAAATAAAAATAAAATGACAGGGTTAGTCCACAATAATATTCTTAATAATAATAATATTCATAATAACATCAATAGTGACAATAATCATCTTGCAGAAATGAATCATGATCAATTTAATTATTTCCTCCAGAGACCGACACGAAGACCGACACTTGACCAACCCAGACTGTACTCCTGAACCACGGACACGTCTATTTGAATAGGTATAACTCTGCAGAGGGTGTGCTCTTTACCTACAAGTAAAGGATTTCTTTAGCCAACACCGAGACACTGACTAATTCCCATTATGGTCTTTGGGTTGAAAACACACCTGACCAGCACACATCAGATTAACTTTCCTGATGCCAGGAATCACCCAAAGCATCATTCAAGAAAAACTCTAAGGCGGGGAGACTACAATCTCGAATAGCATGGGATCGCAATCTCATATATAACGTGCGCAAAGATCAGGGGCGCAACCCCTCTCGGCTTCAACCGAATACACCCATGCCCCTGACCAGGTGACATGCCTACCAGAGGCCTCTGGTATCTTTCACCATGGCCTCTCTGTATGGTGTGTGCAGGAAAGGGGTTAACAACTTACTAAACCATACCCTACCTGCGGCAGGACATGTGGTAGCACGGATCAAGTTTGGGGGTTACCGGAACAAGACTCGATCTACAGTCGACTCAGGAGGCTTATATATTTCCTGCAGTGGTTAGCACAATAAAGTGTTCTTTCAACAGTAATACCAAAACAGGGCCACAGCCCTCGCATTTCCCAACATGCATAACCGACAAGGCATGATCACGCCCCGACGTGATCACCCTTTTGCCGGTAACGGTATTTCTCCTATACCTGCTCCTGCAAGTTAGTCATGACAAGCACACGATGCACGGTACGAGGAAACATGCTAACACTACATGCATGCAAATTTTATTTGAATTCAACATATGCATGATTCAATTATTCTTGCAAAAAATTTAACCATGCAATCACCATATCAAGTGTTCAAGATGCTTGCCTTGCCCAAAGTAGTCAGCAGTAGAACCCACGAAATTCCCGGCAAAGTCTCCCTCTTCTTTTTCTGGAAAAATAAAATTAAAAATATTTGGCAACAGTACCAAAAGTTGTCTCAAAATATTTTTAAATAAATATTAGAAAAAACTAGAGTGAAAAATAAGAATAACAGAAAAAGAATCAAGTCATTTGGAGTTGTGGTTTAAAAACTAGAAGCAGTCAAAGTTGTGGTCAGATCTGTTTTTATTAAATACATAAAAGAAAATGTTTCGAAAGAAAGTGCGCTTTCCGGAGTAGAAAGCGTAGTTACCAGAGTACGCTTTCGGTTTAACCGAAAAAGATTAAAACACTGACGGGTGGGGTCAACCCGTCAGGTTCAAATTCGAATGCGCTCGCGCGCGTGAACAGAGGGAAGACGGCGATCACCGGCGACAATCGTCGGTGGTCCAGTGGGCGGAGATGATCGGAATGTGATCAGCGCGTCCTTGCGCTTCGGTGGATGGCGGTGGTGGTCCTCGGCGTCACCAGAACGACGGCGAGGTCGTCTCTGACGGACGGCTGCGTCGGGTGGTTGTGGATCTCGCCGGAGTGGGCTCCGGTTGTCGAATTGAAGCGTGGGATCTATTAGTGGGTGTATGAGTAGGCTACTGGTGGAGGTTTGGAGGTGGAGGTGGCCTAACAACAACGAACTGATTGTGGGAGATGGCAGCGGATCGGTCGCTGGAGTCGGGGAAGAAGACCTCCCTGAGGTCGGGAGAGAGCGTGGGAGCTCGATTGTTATGGTGGTGGAGTGGTGTGGGTTGAGAATGGAGCTCGGGGAGCTCTTATATAGGTGCGTCAAGAAGGTCAATGGCGGTGTGGATATCGCCGGAGTAAATTCAGCAAGTGAGGTAGGTTAGGGCGGTGGTCAAGTATAGTGCACGATCAGAGAGATTAGGGAAGTGCTCCGGAATGGTCGGTTTGGACGAGCTTGAGCTCTTTGGCTCTATCCACGGTGAGGTCTCCATACGGGTGTGGCGGCGGTGGTCGGCTCCGGCGACTGCCAGGAGGGGCCAGGGCTGTGTGGACGGCGCATGAGGCTGCAGAGAGGAGAGACGCGTGGAGAAGGGTAGGTAGGGGAGCGGTGGAGAGGAGTGCAGGTGGCTGGTACCATGGCGATCCGCTTGGCTGCCGCGGATGAGGGCGGTGGCTGTTGCACAGGCCATCTCCTGTGCATGTCGGCGACAACAACTGACCAGCGGGGTCCGGGTGGGTCATTGATGGACAAAGGAGGCGTGGAGGAGAAGGGAAGGTGGTGGAGTGCAGTGCACGGCATCGGTCACCGCTGTCGACTGAACAAATTTAGTTAACTGAATTTTGTTGACAGTGAAGAGTACGCACACCACATGTATGGTCAAATGACAGAGGGTGCTAGGGATTTTAGGAATTTTTGGGAATTTTTGTGGTGAAGTGTTGATGCAAATAAGAGAGGTTTGCAAAGTTTCATAATTTTTGGAGTAATTAAAAATAGGTTTTGATCAACAAAACTGAATCTGGTACAAATTTGAATTGAATGGAATTTGAAAATTTTGAACTGTGGCAACCAAAGTTTCTGGTGAAATGGGTTGTGGGTACTGTCTAGTTGTTGGGATAATTTTTGTGGGTGTAGAAGAATCATGGAAAATATGATTCCTTTGTAAACCAAAGAAACTATGATAAATATAAATTCCAATTTTGGAATTTATTTAAAATATGAGAAATATTTTTGTGGAGAGGGAAATTGTTGGATACTGTCCTGGAATGTGAGAATGACTTGTGGGATTATTTAGAAGTGTCTGAAAAATTGTTGGAAGGATTTAGAAGGGTTTGAAAGAAGTTAAAAGAATCATTTCATTGAAATGATTTAATCATTGAAAACTTTTCTGAAATAAAAATATTTTTGATCCTCCAAAATAGATTCCCAAATAAAACCATCAATCAATACAGAACCATTTAAGAAAATTTGAAACCCAATTGAAATTCGAAATGGTTTTCAGAACAGAAGAAAGAAAATAATACCAAAATGATTCAAAGAATTTTATTTTAAAGAAAAGATTTTGAAAATCCAGGGAAAATATTTTGGGGTGTTACAAGAACTCGGAGTCATCCAAGCGACTATGCTCGCCCCGAAGGCGTGCGACAGCAGAATGGGCAGCGTCATGGATTGCCATATCAATCGTCACACCGATACCATGAAAAGTGTGCAACTCAGTGTCGGAGTCATCCCGCTGATCAAAGATACGAACATCAGCATGGTACTGCTCCTGGTTGAACTCGCGGAAATCCTCGTAAACCATGTACTCGGGGTACCAGCGGTAGGCCAATCTGGTCACGAGGGCGATCAGGATAGCTGGAAAACTAGTCGCATCACGAGCCCAAGTACGGAGTACAAGCTGCGTCATGGGACGCGGTGGGAACAAACGATCCATCTGAAACAAAGGGAATTTCACAGTTGTCAAATGACGATGCATGAATCGTGTATTAAGTCTTCAAAGAGGTAATTGCAGATAATCAAAACTTCGGGCGTATGTGATTACGAGAACATAGAGTCAGGTTTAGTAAATTTTTAACCCGAATAGAAGAGAGATCAGAGTCCCAGAGTAAGGAAGAGGAATAAAAGATCTGTAACACCCCAAAAATTATAACCATGATTTTATTAACTAAAATTTGGCCAGAAATAAAATTTTGAATTATATTAGGTCTTTTATTAATTTTAGAGTCTTTTCTGTTTCTCACTTTCAAAATTCTTCCCTCCATATAGAAATTTTTGGAAAAATACTATGGGCTTTGATAGTTCCCTTAAATCATTTCATTTATATTTTAATAACAGTAGGAATTATTTTGATAATAAAATTTGCCCCAAAATAATTCTTTTAATAGCATTTTCAATGTTTGAAATGCATCTGTTGCACTACAACCATTTTAAATAATTCTCCTAAAATTCCACAAAAATTATGAGGGGTCATGTGATGCCTATATATATCACTTTGGTGCAAAAACCCAACTTGGTCTTTTGAAAAATTTGAGCACAACTTCCTCTTTCCCATTCTGTCCATTTTCTAGGTTATAAATACGACCCCAATTTTCCTTGCTCCAATAATTCTGACATTATTCCACCTTATAGTCCTTCCAACCAAACCCTTAAGTGCAAAAGATCAGCTCCATTTGCGTCGTTTAAGATCACCAAATGATCTCCTCAAATTCTAGTCCAGGAATGAATTCTTGTAAAACTTGCACTATCAAGTTTTTCTTTTTGCCAAACCAACTCCACCACCATCGCTATCATCCAGTGAGACATCATCTTGTCAAATTTCACATCCAACAAAGTCCTCTAGATAGCTCTAGCATTCTGTCGAGCAACTTGTGGGCATGATAATAGTTTTGCAACTTCTGAACCTTCATATACAACTTGATCATATGGCCAAATCATCATGTCCCCTATTTCTAGAATTCTCAGAAGCATCACTCTGTCAAAATTCATCCTCAGTAGAGCCTTGTAGGCCCAGTGGCATTTCGTCGAACACTTGACGTGCACGCCCAGGGCTCGCCAACTGCACCCACTGGCATCGAGCCCTGCCGCTCCTTCTGCTGCCCGGCTCGCTTGTTCTTCTATTCCACTGACCCCGCCGACACTCCCGCTCCTTCCTTCGCACCGTCCACCGCCGTCCACGCCGACCACAGCCGCCGCCATCCTCTTTAGCTCGGGCACGGCACCACCCAGCCGCCTGGCACCTTCCCGAGCGAGCCAACACACCTCCTGGACGGTGGCCTCCCCCAAAAGCTCCCCGTGCCGCACCTACCTCGCCACCGTCCTCATCCTCGCCATTAATGGCCGCCACCACCTTGGCTTCCTCTGGAAGCCACGACACCGTCTCCCCTTCCCTACTTAAGCCACCCCGAGCTCGTCTCGTTCAACACATCATCTCACTATCCCTCCCAGCTCCCTCCTGGTCGAGTCCCTCAAGCTCCCGTGCCCCAATTTCCCCTCACCGTCGCCATGGCCTCTGCCTCGGCTCCGATCGGTTCGACCACCTCCGGGCCTCCCTGCTCCACCCAGCCACCATGGCCGACCCTCACCACCACCACGAGGCCCTCTCAAGCCCTAGCTAGCCACGGGGATGGCCATGGCCTCGCCCCGAGCCAACTCTGGTCGCCTCTGCGCCGCGACGCCATGCTCCGCTCCGGCCACCCCCGGGCCCAACTTTACCTCCAACGGGCGTGGGATGGAGCGGCGGATCCATCCCCGCCGTCGCCCAAGGCCGCCGTGCCCCCAGTCACCGACGCCAGCGAGGCCGGACCTCCTCTGTTTCCCATGTTGGGAGGAAGAAGAGAAGAAGAGGGGAGGAGAGAGGGAGTGCGTGGGACCCGCACGTCAGCCTCTCAGGCCGCAGGCCCCGCTGTTTAAGTGGAGACGGCTTTTCCTCGAATCCGTCTTCGCGCGGGGAAGCCGTATTCAGAGCAGTGCGTCTTCGACGTTAGCCAGCTCCCATGCGGCCGAAGCAACTGGGCTCGGCCCAGTGATGCCGTGCAACTAAATCGCGCACAGGGCGCTCCTCAGCCTTTTTCCTTTTCTTTTTTTAGCTGTACTCAAATAATTCTACAGAATCCATTTCAAATCCAAATTCGATGATTCCAATTTCTATACACTCCTAAATTCATACTCTAATAATCCTACTAGGATGACATTTTTTTATTTCTAAGCTCTGTCTCTGTTGAATCAATTAATTAGTCCACTTCTTCAATTATTCCATGTTAGAAATTCCCTAAGTAAATCATATGAACTCCAAATAATTTGTTTATTTTTCAGATATTCCTCATATTTCACCTAGTTTATTTTAGTATTTATTTCAAAAATTTCCAAACAACTTTTTAACACTGTTATGGCTTTATGTGGTAATTGCAATATTTTTGAAAATAGGAAATGGAGGGAAGATAAAAATTTCAAAGTTTTGGAGTGCACCCCACACTTCTACATGCTCAAGGCAAGCATCTTGAACACTTGATATGGTGATTGCATGGTTAAATTTTTTGCAAAAATAATTGAATCATGCATATGTTGAATTCAAATAAAATTTGCATGCATGTAGTGTTGGCATGTTTCCTCGTACCGTGCAACGTGTGCTTGTCATGACTAACTTGCAGGAGAAGGTATAAGAGAAATACCATTACCGGCAGAAGGGTGATCACGTCGGAGCATGATCATGCCTTGTTGGTTATGCATGTTGGGACATGCGAGGGTTGTGGCCATGTTTTGATGTTACTATTGAAAGAACACTTTATTGTGCTAACCACTGCAGGAAATACATAAGCCTCCTGAGTTGACCGTAGATCGAGTCTTGTTCCGGTAACCCCCAAACTTGATCCGTGCTACCACATGTCCCTACCGCAAGTAGGGTATGGTTCAGTAAGTTGTTAACCCCTTTCCCGCACACACCGTACAGAGAGGCCATAGTGAAATATACCATTGGCCCATGGTAGGCATGTCACTTGGTCCGGGGGCATGGGTGTCTCCGGTTGTAGCCGGAGAGGGGTAGCACCCTGTTTGCGCGCCGATATAAATATTGTGATCCCATGCTATTGGAGGCCGTTGAATGAGGCCTTCCCACTTAGAGTTATAATTTATCATTGCCTTGGGTGATTCCTGGCTCTGGTGTGTTAAAACTGGTATGTGCTGGTCAGGTGTGTTTTCAGCCCAAAGACCGTAATGGGAATTAGTCAGCGTCTCGGTCCTGGCTAAAGAAATCCTTTACTTGTGGGTAAAGAGTACACCCTCTGCAGAGTTATATCTATTTGAATAGCCGTGTCCGTGGTTAAGGACTACAGTCTGGGTTGGTCAAGTGTCGGTCTCCGGAGGAAATAATTAAATTGAGCATGATTTATTTTGAAGGATAATTATTCCACTACTAATGTTATCATGAATATTATTGTTGGGATGAATATTATTATGGACTAACCCGTTTATCTTATTTTATTTCCTGAGTGTCTCAGGGGCTGGCTAGACTACCCCCGGCATTCAGTTTTATTTTCAAGACCTCTCATGGCCTCGCTTGAGTTTTCAGGCGGTCCTGTCTCGCCCGATTTTCTTTTCAACACTCGTTTGGCCTTTCTCTTCAATTCCTCTCGTGGCGTCGCTTGGGTTTTCAGGCGGTCCTGTCTCGCCCAATTGTCTTTTAGACACCAGTTTGGAATTTCTCTTCAAGACCTCCCGTGGTGTCGCTTGGATTCTCGGGCGGTCCTGTCTCGCCCGATTCTCCTTTCAGACACCCGACCGGCATTTCTTAAATTTCTTTGGATCCTCGGGCGGTCCTGTCTCGCCCGATTATCAACTTTTATATTTTCTTTTGGATTCTCGGGCGGTCCTGTCTCGCCCGATTCTCCATTAACTTCTTTGTTTATCACTAACATTTTACATACTTATTTTTCTGCACATGTTAATATTTATCATGCCATGCTTTAAAATTCGGTCATCACATGTATTTATTATAACCCATCATGAGCATGTGCACTCGGTATATCTTTTTTCCATAATGTTTGCGAGTACATTCCAACGTACTCACCGGCTTGTCCCTGGCTATTTACTTGGCCAGGTCAGGATTTCAACGAGGAGTACTACAACAACGTCCATGCGGAGCCTAGGATAGCAGCCACGCGAGGTAGGAATTATCCAGGTCAGCCGTTCCTGTGGGAATGGAGCCCCATCGGTGTTGGAGAACCACGAGTTGTTTTCGTCATCCACCACCAGAATCATTGTTGTATCATTAGACCTTTATGGTCTTGTATCCAATTCTTGTAATTGCTTGGTAATATGCAACAAGGACGTGTCCACCAGTAACAGTAATCCTGGGGCTGGTGGTGACACGAGGGGTTAATTCTTGGGATTTTGTGACCCGGAAATCCAGCCCCGACAGCCTTGGTATCACAGCCAGGCTGACCATTGGCTAATCCTATCTTAGCCTGGTCGCTATCCCTAGGTTTCCACACCACCCAAATCTTTTCCCATCCGTAGCCAAGCCCATCTCATCCGATAAGCCTGCACAGTGGCCAGCCGACATCTTTTGACAGTCGGTGCCCAACCTACCAGCCTACCCATAGGCCGTGTGCCTGTGGCCGACAGCTGAGTTGTCCCATCCACAAGCGTGCGATGGAAGACTCTGCTGGCTTATAAAGGAAGCCTTGCCCCAACTCGGCACATCACAACCTCACTCCCAGTTCGATATCCAACCACTAAAATGCCTGGCCCCATCGTTCACAGCGAGGCCACCGCAGCCGAGCTTAAAGGCTTTGTAGCCATCCTCGCCAATCTCACTCGGCGAGCTTTTGGCATAGAAGAGCCGCCGGAGTATGTCGTGTACCATGAGCACACGAGTGGTTCGATCCATCAATTCTGGGCCACGGTGCACATCTACGGGAGGGGCATCACATCAGGGCGTCCCTACCGGTTCACCGAGAGGACGACCTCCGATGAGCCCCAAGCCATCCAACTTGCAGCTCTAGAGGTTGTAGTTCGTCTTCGGCACCTGTCGCCGAGGGTTAACATCCGACCCTTCTACTACTACCCTAGTCATGAAGGCTATGGTAGCCCGACCCAAGTCACCAACGGGGACCATGAGACGGATCCTGCCCTGGTACATCTGGTGCGCTATCTGAGAGCGCAAGAGGCACTGTTCGATCAGGTCACTCTTGATCTGATCGCGACCCGCAGGACGCTTGCTCTCCTGACCCTGGTGAGAAGAGAAGCTGCACCCACCACTGACACCCTGATAGTGCTGTTCGGGAGACCAGTCGAGCCCCCGGAGTCTGCCCCTGTTATCCATCCGGGCAACGCTTTCGTCTCCCCAAGGGAACTCCGTCATCTCTGGGAGACTTACTCCAACGCGACTGTGGCCTCGACACCCCGCGAGGGGCACCACCGCTACTCCAGCCCTGCAGCTCCCCATCCTACCCCGGCCAGCTCTGACACTGAAGCCCATGGGGAAGCCTCGACGTCTACAAGGCACGCCCGGCTAGATGTCAACGAGGTGGACTGAGCCCATCGGATTTGTTGTCGAGCCTTAGTGACCCTGTTGCCCTGTATTTTCATAGTAGCAGTTGTATGGCGTAGTAAGTTTGTAATTTACTGGTGTGCCATTATGCTAATGGTACCATGTGTGACCCAACGTAAATTAATTGTTGTGTGGTTGCACAGTAAATTCTAGACGTGACCGCCAAAATCACCCTAACCGACGCACACAGTAATACGTCACATTCCTTTTGGGGATTGGGGTCCGACACTTTAACCCCACGACAGGACCGATACACAAGTCGTACTGGCGCTGCCTCATGTTTCCTAACCAGGCACTCTATAAGAGGCCATATTCGTAAGCAACGCCGGCCACCATCAAACTTGAGCACCGTTTTCCCCATCCATCAACTCCATGTCTCACTCCGGAGCCTACATAAGAACTCCAGATGCAAGCCCTAGTAGTTTTGTTAAGATTTTGTGGGATTTTACCCGCAATACCCTTGGTTCCATCCACCCACCCCAGTATGAGTTGTACAAGATGAGGATCACCTCTGATTCCTCAAAATACTGGGCAGTTGTGCAAATCCCACCAGTGGATTTGAACCAAGGCCCTCCGTATGTTGTCTTCATCGGGAGATCCATGCAAACCTCAAGCATGGCCATCGAGGTTGCTGCTTATGAAGCAGTTACCCGTCTTCGATTCGCAGTACCCTGTGCCACCGGAAGGGAATACTGCTATTTCCCGAGCCACGCAGCTTTTGGAGCAGAAGCTACGTTCCGCTGTGAACGTATAGAGAGCGATCCAGCCCTGGTCTATCTCATTCAGTATGTGATGGCCCAGGAGCGTTTCACCCAGCAATTACTGGAGTATTTCCACTATCTTGCTGTTCTGAATCCCCGGATCGCCATTGGGGGACCCCCTATACCAACTTAGGAGGGACGCGTTCTTCGTTTGCTCCCTCCACTCCCTCCACTTCCTCCGAAAGAAGAAAAGGAATGTGCTCCAGCACCGGGAACCCTCCCGCACGACCCTGTAGATCTCACCTTCGGACCGTAGACGGTCATGAGTGCGTTCGTTGTAGTGTGTAGTGCTCGTTTGCATGATGTGTCTTTTGTGTTGTTTCTCAGGGTGTAGGTCATGAATGTATTGCCATGATTGCATTTTTCATATGAGTGATTTATTTGTTGTGTTCCATAATTAGTTCCTCCGCTCTTAACAAATCTCGAGGACGAGATTTTCATAAGGGGGCTAGAGTTTGTAACACCCCAAAAAATTGAACCATGATTTTATTAACTTAAATTTGGCCAGAAATAAAATTTTGAATTATATTAGGTCTTTTATTAATTTTAGAGTCTTTTCTGTTTCTGACTTTCAAAATTCTTCCCTCCATATAGAAATTTTTCGAAAAATATTATGGACTTTGATAGTTCCCTTAAATCATTTCATTTACATTTTAATAACAGTAGGAATTATTTTCATAATAAAATTTGCCCCAAAATAATTCTTTTAATAGCATTTTCAATGTTTGTAATGCTTCTGTTGCACTACAACCATTTTAAATAATTCTCCTAAAAGTCCACAAAAATTATGTGGGGTCATGTGATGCCTATATATATATCACTTTGGTGCAAAAACCCAACTTGGTCTTTTGAAAATTTTGAGCACAACTTCCTCTTTCCCATTCTGTCCATTTTCTAGGTTATAACTACATTCCCAATTTTCCTTGCTCCAATAATTCAGAAATTATTCCACCTTATAGTCCTTCCAACCAAACCCTTAAGTCTAGAAGATCAGCTCCATTTGCATCTTTTAAGATCACCAAATGCTCTCCTCAAATTCTACTCCAGAAATGAATTCTTGTAAAACTTGCAGTATCAAGTTTTTCTTTTTGCCAAACGAACTCCACAACCATCTCTATCATCCAGTGAGACATCATCCTATCAAATTTCACATCCAACAAAGTCCTCTAGATAGCTCTAGCATTCTGTCTAGCAACTTGTGGGCATGACAATAGTTTTGCAACTTCTGAACCTTCATATACAACTTGATCATATGGCCAAATCAACATGTCCCCTATTTCTAGAATTCTCAGAAGCATCACTCTATGTCGGTGTACTAAGGTATGGGTCTTTTTAGTACCCCTTACTTGTGCACGGGCAGTTGTAGCCGTTCCGCGGCAAGCCTTGCCGGGAAATAGCTAGGAGTAATCACGAGACTAAGATGACAAGGAGACATTCAAGTCAACGACCAGACAGAAGACCAAAGGGTTGCGGAGGCCCGGCAAGACCCTTGCCGGCAAGGCCTCGCACCCGGCAAGACCCTTGCCGGCAAAGCCCCGGGCCCGGCAAGGATTCGGTCCCGGCAAGCCCTGGGCCCGGCAAGGATTCGGTCCCGGCAAGCCCCGGGCCCGGCAAGGATTCAGCCCCGGAAAGGCTCTGCACAGTGCAACGCTATCGCCCCAGTGCAGCGGCCAGCCTTGTCGTTTAGGGCTTGTCCTCATGGTGACGTGGCGTAATGCTGGCCACGCGATGCTTAAGCGGTGCTGATGGGATGGCTGCTTTTGCCCATCCCCTGTAAAGCTTTTCCAAGCCCAAGACGCTAAGGGACACCTCGACGGACACCTCACGGTGCATTTAATGAGTTTTGTCCTAAGCCGTCAGGGTTAGGTATGATAATACTGTGTAACACTGTAGTTACTTTCCACCTCATGCCTTATCTTGTACGCCACTGTGGTAGGCCCTTTGACTGATATAAAAGGAGGCCCGAGACGTACAGGGAGGAAGGAGGAAGGCACTTCGAAAGCCCATTCTGCATGCGTAGCTGCTACTGTAGCTCCCAGAACTTGGCCAAGAACATCTACAGTAATACAATCAAAGCAGGAGTAGGGTTTTACGCATCCGTGCGGCCCGAACCTAGGTAAATCCCCCGCGTGCTGTTCGTTAGTTCTGCTCTTTGTACAACCCTCTCCCCTTGCCGAACCGTAAGGGATCTCCTTGATCCCATAGGTGTTCGTTTCCCACGACATCTTTGGCGCGCCAGGTAGGGGGATCGAGGTTGTGCGAACCTGATCTAGTGATCAGCGCGTCACATCTTTGATCATCTTCACCACCATGGCTCCCAAGAAGAAGGGTTTCACGGCGGTTTGTCCATCCGCATCCATCGCGCCTGATGCTGCGCGCGCAGGCGACGGGGTAGACGCGGGTGGAGGAGGTGGAGGCTCCGAGCTTCCACGGCGTTCCGGCGATCCGAGCCGGACGAGCAACAGGTCCAAGGATGGAGCTGCGCAACCTGCGGGTGGTGCAGCGACTTCCAAGGATGGAGCGGCGCCTTCCAGGACGAATACGCCGGCGCATGCACCGCGACCTTCTCAGGACGCGCGTGACGTGCGGCCTCAAGACGTTGGTGGTTCTGGGCATCCGCATGGGAAGACCCCTGCGCATCACTCCCAGGGTGCGCAGGGCCAAGATCCGCGCCAGCAAGCTGGTGGAAGCCGCGCGCGGGTGCAGAGTCGTGATGGTGCTCCTTCTAACCCTGTTAGGAGTTTGAGCACCTCACGCTCTTCGCACCTGTCGCCGCCGCCTACGCCAGCAGAGGCGTTGGCGCGAGCTCAGCTGCTCCTAGACTTCCCTCCCGCCGCGGAGAAGCTAGACGAGTGGCGAGCCGCTATCCAGAGCCTCATCGGCCTAGCCAACAATGACGTACCGCAGCAGGGTGAACCCTCGCGGCCGCAGTCGTCTAGGCTGGTGCGTGGCGATGGAGAGAAGACCGGAGCTGGAACGACTACGTTGCGTTCCCCTCCGCTGCATCAAGAGCGGTCGTTAATTCGGCGGACCGGCGCCCGTGAGGATGATTCCACGGCATCGTCTGATCCGCGGGTTCGCCGTGATCAACGTCACGTTCTTCGGGAACGGAAGAAGGAGGACGCTCGAACCACCATCGAGCACCGAAGGGAAGCGCGTCGCCAGTCCGACAAGCGCGCTGGGACCTCTGTTGACGAGCCCGCGCCAGGGTACCCTGGCTGCCTACCTTACGAGGTGGGTTGCCCAGCGTTTACTCGTGAGCTGCGGCAAGTCCAGTGGCCTAGCTCCCGCTCCTTCAAGCCGGAAGTACCGGAGAAATACGACGGCAAGACTCATCCGTCCGAGTTCTTGAGCATCTACACCATTGCGGTGCAGGCTACCGGGGCTCGTGACGATAAGGTGCTGGCCAACTACTTTCCGTTGGTACTGAAGCCCAACGTGAGATCGTGGTTGATGCACCTGCCCGAGAATTCCATCTCTTCTTGGGTCGACCTGTGCCATCAGTTTGTTGGCGCCTTCACCGGCGGCCATCAAGCTCCTGGCCAGGAGAGTGATCTGCACATCATTCCCTAGAAGGAGGGCGAAACTCTGCGCAAGTATATCCAGAGGTTCAGCCGCATCCAGCACAACATTCCTGACGTTCATCCCGCCGCCGTCATCAGCGCCTTTCATCAGAATGTGCGCAATCGTAAGATGCGGGAGGAGTTGGCGATGAACAAAGTCAGAGATGTCGCCGAGCTCTACGCCTTGGCCGACAAATGTGCTCGGGCAGAAGAAGGAAGGAGACTCCCCGGCGAGAATGCTGGCGCTGGAGTCGACTCCGATAGCGAAGACGCTCCAGCCCCGGCAAGAAAGGGGCGGCGGAAGAACAAGAAGCGCAAGGGCAAGGCCGTGCTTGCCGTTGAAGGTTCGGGCAACACCGGCACCAACAAGAAGTCAAAGATCGACGACCCCGGCAAGGAGGTTGCCGGGTGTGCGGCGTGTCAGGCCTTGGCGGCTGCCGACAAGCCAGAAGGATCCGGCAAGCAGTACTGCAAGATCCACCGTACCAAGGGCCATGATCTCCAAGACTGCCGGCAAGTTGAGGAGCTTGCCGAGAAGCAGCGCATCGAGTACGAAAGGCGCGACAAGGAAAGAGCCCAAGATGGTGCCGGAGGGTCTGGCAGGAAGCGC
This sequence comes from Elymus sibiricus, assembly GCA_039707655.1. NCBI lineage: Eukaryota > Viridiplantae > Streptophyta > Magnoliopsida > Poales > Poaceae > Elymus > Elymus sibiricus. Next base: position 37,235,509 of record CM077665.1, on the reverse strand, counting down.
GGTCGAGGAGGTCGTCGCGGCAAGCCCAGGCAGCAGCAAGAGAAGCCTGCCCGGGGCCACGCCAAAGAACAAGGAAATGATGATGATGATGCAGAGGGCGACGAGTCCAGCGAACACGAGTTCCAGAAGGCTACAGAGGCCATGTGCGTCGACGGGGGCGCTTCGTTGCATTCCTCTCACCGCCAGCTCAAGCAGTGGGCGCGTGAGATTAATGCAGCAGAGCCATCCCTCGATGCCCGGAAGCCACTGAAGTGGTCCCTCACGCCTATCATTTTTGACGCCGAGGATCACCCTGATCGCACGACTGCGGTCGGGTGCTTGCCGTTGTTGGTTTCACCAACGATTCGCAACCTCCAGGTGACGAAAATGTTAGTTGACGGTGGGGCCGGCCTGAACCTGATCTCGCCCAATGTGATCAAGAGGCTGCAAATTCCCGACGAAGATCTCGAGGAGACAGGTTCTTTCCAAGGGGTCAATCCGGGAAGGAACCAGCCGAAAGGCAAGATCACGCTGCCGGTAACTTTCGGCAGCGAGATGAACTTCAGGACGGAGAAGGTCGTCTTCGACGTCGCCAGGATTCCGTTGCCATACAATGGAATCCTTGGCCACCCAGCGCTGGCTAAGTTCATGGCGGCCTCGCACTACGCCTACAACGTCTTGAAGATGCCCGGTCCAATGAGCGTCATCACTGTCCACTCCGACAAGAAAGACGCGCTCATTTGCACCGACAAGCTTTACCGGGAAGCAGTTGCAGCGTCCGCCGCCAAGGCGCATGCTCCTGCCGCTCAAGATCCCGGCAAGAAGAAGCAGCCCGGCAAGACCTCTGGTACAAACTCCGGCAAGCGCGCCTCTCCAGAGTGCTGCGCTGCCGTCGAGGGTGCCCCAGAGAGCTCTGCCGGGCAGATCAAGAAATCCAAGGCTGCTCCGCCTGAGACCAAGAAGGTGCCCGCCAAGGAGGACGGGACGGGGGGAACCTTCACCATAAGCTCCACCCTTGATGACAAATAGGAAAGCGCGCTCGTTGCCTTCCTGCGGGCGAATGTCGATGTGTTTGCATGGCAACCATCTGACATCCCCGGTGTTCCCAGGGAGGTAATTGAGCACCACCTAGCTGTCTGTCCCCACGCGCGGCCCGTCAAGCAGAAGGTGCGAAAGCAAGCCTTGGAGCGGCAAGAGTTTATTGCGGAAGAGATTAGAAAGCTTGAGGCGGCAGGCCTGGTTAGGGGAGTCCTCCATCCTACATGGTTGGCCAACCCGGTTGTTGTGCGCAAGGCGAATGGTAAATGGAGGCTATGTATTGACTTTACAGATATCAATAAGGCCTATCCATAAGATCCCTTTCCCTTGCCGCGCATCGACCAGATTGTGGATTCCACTGCCGGCTGCGATTTGCTGTCATTTCTTGACGCATACTCAGGCTATCACCAGATCTTCATGGCGAAAGAAGACGAAGAGAAGACCGCATTTATCACCCCGTGTGGCACATATTGCTTCTTGCGTATGCCTTTCGGGTTGAAAAGTGCTGGTTCGACCTTCGCTAGAGCTGTCCAGATTGGTTTCGGGGCCCAGCTGCATAGAAATATGGAAGCTTACATGGATGACATAGTGGTCAAAACCAAGGACAAGGCAACGCTCATTCAAGATCTGGAGGAGACATTTGCGAATCTGCGCAGGATCAACCTGAAGCTCAATCCTGAGAAGTGCGTGTTTGGCGTCCCATCCGGCAAGCTTCTCGGGTTCTTTGTATCTCAGCGTGGAATTGAAGCCAATCCCGACAAGATCAAGGCAATTGAGCAGATCGAAGCACCAAGACGAGTTAAGGATGTGCGCCGCCTTGCCGGCTGCGTCGCTGCTTTGAGTAGGTTCATCTCAAAGTCTGCTGAGCGCGCCCTGCCGTTTTTCAAAATTTTGAAAAAGGCAGGTCCAATGAAATGGACTCCAGAAGCAGAGGCAGCGCTGCAGGATTTGAAGAAGTACCTCTCCTCTTCGCCAGTACTAGTCGCGCCTAGACCGCAAGAGCCGTTGCTGCTATATCTGGCGGCAACGAATCAAGTGGTTAGTGCTGCGCTGGTGGCAGAGAGAAAAGCAGAGGAGGATGCAGCGGCAACGGCAGGCCCGCCAAGCGACTTGTCGGGGCCAGCCCCGGCAAAGTCTGGTGCCGACAAGGAAAGACCCGCGCAGTCAAGTCAGGCAGTGCAGAAGAAGAAGATGGTGCAGCGCCCAGTCTATTTCGTCAGCTCCCTGTTGCAGGGGGCTAGGTCGAGGTATTCTGGTGTGCAGAAGTTGCTCTTCGGCCTTCTTATGGCCTCGAGGAAACTGCGCCATTACTTCCAAGCACATGAGATCACCGTCGTCACTCGCTTTCCGCTACAACGGATTCTCCGGAACCCAGAAGCAACCGGCAGGATCGTGGAGTGGGCGTTGGAGTTGTCATGCTTTGGTCTCAAGTTTGAAAGTTCTTCAACTATCCAGAGCAGGGCCTTGGCAGAATTCATTGCAGAATGGACCCCAACGCCAGACGACGAAGTTCAAGAATCAGCGATTCCCGGCAAGGAAACAGATCGCGAATGGATCATGTACTTTGATGGAGCCTTTTCGCTGCAAGGCGCCGGTGCCGGCGTGCTGCTTGTCGCACCCACCGGAGAGCACCTCAAGTACATCATCCAGATGCATTTTCCCCGGGAAAGATCGACCAACAACACGGCAGAGTATGAAGGACTGCTTGCCGGTCTCAGGATCGCGGCAGACCTTGGGATCAGGAAGCTCATCATCAGGGGTGACTCCCAGCTTGTCGTGAGGCAGGTCAACAAAGATTATCAGAGCCCGCTGATGGAAGCATACGTCGATGAAGTGAGGAAGCTGGAGGAGCGCTTTGACGGTCTTCAGACAGAGCATGTTCCTCGGTCAGAGAACAGCATTGCCGACGACCTGTCGAAGCGTGCCGCACTCAAGCTACCTGTGGAACCAGGGACTTTTGTGCTCCGCTTGACTCAACCGTCCGTGTCGCCATCGACAAGGCCTGATAAGAGAAGAAAGTTGAGTACCGGCGAGTACTTCCCGGCAGGGCTTCCCGAAGCCCCCGGCAAGGATCTTGCCGGGAACGACACGGTTGCCGGTGAGCAGCGGCTTCACGCAGAACCTCAGGTTCTTGCCGCCGAAGCAAGCGCCCTTGCTGCCGAAGAAATACCGGTTGCCGGTGAGCAGCTGCTCCGCCAAGAGCCTCAGGTTCTTGCCGTAGAAGCAAATGCTCCCGCAGCTGAAGAGTCGCCTTTAGTCCTTGTCGTCGAGCCACAGGCTCCGGCATGGGCACAGCAAATAGTCCATTTCCTTCAGACAGGAGAACTTCCTGAGGAGCAGGAAGAAGCTGAGAAAGTAGCCCGTCAGTCAAGTATGTACCAGTTCGTCGACGACGTCCTGTACAGAAAGAGACCCAACGGTGTGAAATTGAAGTGCATTCCTCGGGAGGACGGACTAGAGCTGTTGGCAGATATTCATGGGGGCGTATGTGGATCCCACATAGGCTCAAGAGCCCTTGTCGGCAAGGCATTCCGGCAAGGATTCTTCTGGCCTACTGCCCTCCAGGATGCAACGGCACTAGTAACCAAGTGTGAAGCGTGCCAGTTTCATTCGAAGCAACTTCATCAGCCAGCTCAAGCTCTCCAAACGATCCCTCTTTCCTGGCCCTTCTCGGTCTGGGGGCTCGACATACTGGGTCCCTTCCCCCGCGCTGCCGGGGGCTTCGAGTACTTGTACGTTGCTATCGACAAGTTCACGAAGTGGCCAGAAGTGGAAGCAGTGAGGAGGGTGACAGCACAGTCAGCAGTCAAGTTCTTTAAGGGGATTGTGTGCCGTTTTGGGGTGCCGAACAAGATCATCACCGACAACGGTACGCAGTTCACAAGTCGCACCTTCATGCAGTACGTCCAAGACCTTGGCGGCAAAATTTGTTTTGCCTCTGTTGCTCACCCGAGAAGCAATGGCCAAGCGGAAAGGGCGAATGCTGAAGTGCTGCGCGGTCTCCGGACCAGAACTTTCGACAAGTTGCACAAGCATGGAAGACGCTGGATTGATGAGCTGCCGGCGGTTCTTTGGTCGATCAGGACGACGCCAAATCGAGCCACCGGCCAGACGCCCTTCGCTCTGGTCTACGGAGCGGAGGCGGTTCTCCCCACGGAACTCATATACGGGTCACCTCGAGTGCTCGCTTATGATGAGCTTGAGCAGGAGCAGCTGCGGCAAGATGACGCGCTGCTCCTTGAGGGGAACCGTCTTCGGGCTGCTGTGCGAGCCGCTCGCTACCAGCAAGCTTTGCGCCGCTACCATAGCCGCAAGGTTCACGCCCGGAGTCTTGAGGAAGGCGACCTTGTTCTTCGGCGCGTTCAGTCGGCCAAGAATTCCAACAAGTTGACGCCGAAGTGGGAAGGCCCTTACCGGGTAGTGCGAGTCACCAGGCCTGGCGCTGTCCGCCTGGAGACCGAAGAGGGCTTGCCAGTGAGCAACTCCTGGAACATCGAGCACCTTCGCAAGTTCTACCCGTAAGGCGCCGTTGTCCGGGTTTCTTGCTGTGATAGCGATACGGCCAGCAGGCTGCTGACGACCCGAATCCAGCGCTCGCGGCAGCGTAACGCTCCGGCAAGATCCCGGCAACGCCATTCTGTACAAGTGTTGCCGCTGGCATGTAATCCTTTGTACAGAGCAGGCACACCCCTGTGCATATGTTAATGAGATCTGTGTGCTTTACATCTCTTGTTGATTTCATGTCATTCTATATGCATGTATTATCTGAGATATGTATTGCACTTGATCCCGGTAAGAGCTAACGAACCGTCAGGGTTCCATACCTTTATTTTCTCTTCTTTCTTTTTCTCAAAGAGATAGAAGATTCCCTCGCCCGCAAGTTTGCCGGGGGGGTAGGAGAATGGTGGTATGGAGGCCAGACGACGTTCAAGGTTGGCGCCTTGCCGGAAGAAAAGGAATAGCGACAAAAAGCAGAGCTAAGTTGCTAAACCCCTTAAGCAGATTTTGATTTTTGTAAGGCGGTATTCCCTTGAACGATTTCGGCTTTGTATGGAAAACCTGCACGCGATGGAATCTTGTCGTGATCGGCTGCGCCCTTACTCTGTTTCGAGTCCGCTCAACAGTCTAGGTGGCCGCGCTGTAAGCGTCAATATTTCTTGCCGTGAGCAGCACAACCCGCAAGCTGCTGACGACCCGAATCCAGCGCTCGCGACGGGGTTATGCTCCGGCAAGTTCCCAGCAAAGCGTAGGGTACACGCCATACAGAGAGAAATTGAACAAAGGGAATAGCAGGCCATAATTCAAAGAGAGCAAGTTATGTTACATCTAGTGCTTGCCGCGTTTCTGACATAAGACGAATTGTCTTTTACATGGAATGCTGGCGGCAAGATGAGGAAGAGATAGGAGGCTACGGTTAATCCCGGCGATCGCCCTCGACCCTCTTCACCTGGCTCACCCGATCGACGATGGGCGCGACAAGCTCCTCGAGAGCCTTGACGTCCGCGTCCTTCGGCAAGCTCTTCAAGGCTTTGGAGAGGTCGACGCCAGGGTTCCTGTACGCCACCTTCATCAACACCTTACGGAGGACGAGCTGGCAGAGCTTCCGGGATTCGTCGGCCAGCTTGCTTGTCTGATTCGCCTGGAGTAGCTTGAGGGCGTCGACGAGCTTGTCGAAGAACATGGTTAGCCCGGCGCTTGAGGATATGTTGTCGTCGACTGAGTATTCGAAGCCCGGCAAGTCCATGGTCTCGAGCTCCGCGCCAAGCTTCTCGGCGACGTCCGCCAGCCTGGCAGTCCAGAGCTTCACGCTTGAAGTGTACTCGTTGTGGGTGGTGGCGGCGTTCTGTAGCAGCTCCTGTTCGTCATGGAGGTCTTTGATAAGAGTCCTCTCGCGAACTCGGGCGGCCTCAAGAGACTCCTCCAGCGTGGATAGCTTCAACTTCAGATCTTCTATGGAGTCCTTGGCGGAGGAGAGCTGCCGGATCTTCTCGGATGCGGCGGCCTGCGTCTCCATCAGGCTGTGGAGAGCCTTGTCTCTCTCGGCCTCGAGTGTTGAGACCTTCTTGCCGTGGTCCTCGAGAGCGACCTCCAGTTGCTTCGTCTTCTCCTCCAGCAAGTTCTTGGCGGTCTCCGCAGCTCCGGCAGCGTCGAGGGCCTCTTTGAGCTTGCCGGCGTGATCTTCAGTTAGAGCTCTGAGCGTCTTCAAGTGTTTCTGCTCAAGCTCCTGCACCCGCCGCGCGACAAGACTTTCGAGCTCTTCATCCTTGTTGCGAAGCTTGGCGGCAAGCGCCGCCTCGCGGGCGGCAAGGTCCTCTTCTTGGGCGCCAAGGCTGATGCGGCGCTGCGTCAAGAGGGCTTCTGCCGCGGCGGCTTGCTGGGCGGCCTCCTCCTGCGCTTTCTCGATGTCTGATTGCTTCAGCAGGAGGACGTTCCGCTCTTCCGCCAGCTGCTCCCGATAAATATTCAGCTCTTGGAGGGCCTCGCCATACCAAGCCTGTGTCTCCGTGACGCGTTGTTGGAAGTCTCCTTCCGCGGCCTCGACGAGCGCTGCCCGGGAGTCCAGTTTCTCCTTCCGGGCGCGATAGAGCGTCTGGAGCTTCTGATAATTGTCATTCATGGCTTGAAGTAGTTGCTCCTCCTTGGGCTCACTGACGGCAACGACGGTGATTTCCCCGTCAAGATGTTCCCCTTCAACCAGCTCTTCAATGTTTGCCGACCCCGGCATGCTGACAACGTTCTTGCCGGCCCTGATATATTGGCTTGAGGGAGGGGCCTGGAACGACGAGGATTGGTCTTCGGCAGTCGAGGGCCCCGCGGCAGTAGAAGCGCCTGGCGCTCCTGCGGCGGAAGCGCCGTCAGTATTGCCGCGGGTCTCCTCGCCGGCCCCCTTGGCGGCCTCGGCGGCAGCGGCCTTGGCGGCCTCGGCGGCAGCGGCCTTGGCGGCCTCAGCGGCAGCAGCCTCGGCGGCAGCAGCTTTGGCAGCCTCGGCGGCGGCATGCTTGGCGGCCTCTTCGGCAGCAACCTTGCCGGATTCAGTGGCGGCGTCCTTGGTGGTCTCTTCAATGACGGCGTCAGTATCCATGAGCTCTGTCAGAAGAAGATTGAAAGCCAAGAACTTGATTAAGATGAAGCTGGGAAGGAAGTCCAAGAAGACAAAAAGAAGAAAAACCAAAGCGACAAGAATTCTTTAGGGCAAGTAACTTTACCTGCGTCAAGGGAGGGGTTGCCGAAGCTTGCACTTGCCGGCCCCTCCTCATCGTCACGGTAGAGCTTGCCCGAAGACTCACCCCTGGGCGGTGTGGTCGACAGAGGTGGCATGGCAGAGGCAGCTCCTGCTGTTGCTCCGCTCCTGCACGCCCGGAGATGTCAGCAGAGAAGATGCACACCCCGGCGCGCGCCAGTGGGTAGCGAGTAGAAGACTCACGCTGGGGGCTGCGCCGGGGGCTGCGGCGAGGACTGCATCGAGGGTCGCGTTCTGGGCTTGACTCCGAGCTGACGAGAACCATTTCCGGCGCGCCCGAGGTGCTTGCAGGCGGCTCGACGCTTGTTGAGGTCTTGGCCCTCTTCGCCACCCTCTGTGCCAGAGTCTCCGCATCCCTGAGGAGGCAAAAACAGAGCAAGTTAATCAAGCAAAACTAGAAGGACGAGAATCAAGGCTGTGGCGGGACCCTTACTCTTCTTCTTCTTCTTCCTCGGAGCTGATGGCGGAGAGGTCAAAGCCGACCCTCGCCGCAGTTCATGACGGAGGAGGAGGAGGATTGGCCCTGGGCCGCTTAGCAGCGGCAGGTTGCGGCACGGCCTCGCCAGCCGCCCCTTTCCCAGAAGCCTCGCTGCTTGAGGGAGGTTGGCAGGCTGGAGCGCCAGTGGCGTTCTTCCGGAGGACGCGCCTCTTTCTGTGTTGAAGAGCTGGGGGCTCTTCCTCCTCCTCTTCTTCCTCTTCGGCGGCGCCTCCGGCAGAAGAGCTCCCGGCAGCGGCTCCGCTTGGCTCCCCGGCAGTCTCGTCTCGCCCGGCAAGATCTTCCAGCAGCAAGTCCTCGCCTTCACTGGACTCAGCGCTGCCGGCTTCTTCGGCAAGGTTCGCCTCTTCCGCCCTGTTGGCGATGTAGGCGAGCTCCTCCTCCGTGGTGGCGCGGACAAGGTTCTCCACGCGGATGACCTTCTCCGTCAAGTTGTCGAAGAACGCCAGCGCCTGCTCTGCGGACGGCTCGATCCACCTCTCGTCGATGCTATGGGCATTAAACGCCGGCATCATGGCGATGATGGAGGTCAGTGATGAGTTGTTGCATAGTGGGACGACACCCGCCGGCAAGTCTCCCACTGATCCAGAATTGAAGAGCTGTTGGCAGAGGGCTGCGTGCCCCATGGCTGTCAGATCATTATCCAGCCCAGGCCGCACCCTCATGACGTCGGCAGCGTTCATGTACTCCCAGGCAGGGCGCCCCTTGTTCTGCAGTGGGGCGATGCGCCGGCGAAGGAAATCTGAAGCAATCATCTCCACCTTCAGCCCGGCAGCCCTGAGGCGCAGTATCCTGGTGGTGGCGATGGTGAGTTTGCTGTCGTCAGGGTCCGCGGCGCCCCAATCCTTGCCGCGGGCCACCTTCTGCTTCCGCACCTCGCAGAACGGTTGGGGCTCCTTCTCCCGGACCCAGCACCACTTGCCGCGCCATTCATCCCATCTATCGCGGTAGAGCCCCTCTGGGTATGTCTCCTTGGTTGCCGTCCTCGGGATCCAAGCGATGCTGTCGGAGAGGGCGTCGCCTCTTTGGATGCGGGGGTAGAAGTAGTGCCGGAAAAGTGCAGTGCTCGGGATGACCCCAACAAAATTCTCGCAAAGGTGCGCGAAGACGGACATACAAGTCACGGCATTCGGCGTGAAATCTAACAGCTGGAAGCCGTAGGTGAGCATGATATCTACAAAGAAATCCGAGTACGGGGGACAGAGGCCGCACCAGAAGTAATCGGCAAAGAAGGGATAGTCTCCTGGCTTTGCCTTGCGAGAAGCTACACTCACTTTGGTGGCTGGATGCGCCGTGGTCTCAGTCGCCCATGCGAACTGGTACCTCTTCTTCAAGGTCTCCGCATCAAGCGTCGAGGGGAAGACGGCGCGTTCCTTCCGCATCTTCACCAGCTTGCTCTCCGCCGCGGCGGCCGCTTCCGCCGCCTTGCCCTTGCTCAGCTTGGGCGGCATGGTGGCTATGGAAGTGGGCGCTGAAGACGTCGAGAGCGCGGTGAAGGCGGGTGGAGGGAGAAAGGCTCTGCTTTGGGCGCGAGGAAGAAGACGATGGCGACGGTTCTGAGATTGAGATTGGGAAGGCGGAGGGGGTAAATGAGCAGTGCCCTCTGCGATTCCCTTTTTATGGGGAAGGCGCGAGGCGGGCTCTTTACCGCCCGCTTTTACAGCGGAGTTTCCGCCCACGTCTCTCACGTCGCGCGATTAATGCGCGTAGTGGGGGGGGCGTGGTAAAAGAGATAATGATTACGAGCAGTTATTCCCTGCCACGCGTGCCCGTGCACTGTTTTGGGCCTAGCCCAACAGGCCTGGCACCCGTGTATGGCCTAGGCCCGGGGGCTCCTGTCGGTGTACTAAGGTATGGGTCTTTTTAGTACCCCTTACTTGTGCACGGGCAGTTGTAGCCGTTCCGCGGCAAGCCTTGCCGGGGAATAGCTAGGAGTAATCACGAGACTAAGATGACAAGGAGACATTCAAGTCAACGACCAGACAGAAGACCAAAGGGTTGCGGAGGCCCGCCAAGACCCTTGCCGGCAAGGCCTCGCACCCGGCAAGACCCTTGCCGGCAAAGCCCCGGGCCCGGCAAGGATTCGGTCCCGGCAAGCCCCGGGCCCGGCAAGGATTCGGTCCCGGCAAGCCCCGGGCCCGGCAAGGATTCAGCCCCGGCAAGGCTCTGCACAGTGCAGCGCTATCGCCCCAGTGCAGCGGCCAGCCTTGTCGTTTAGGGCTTGTCCTCATGGTGACGTGGCGTAATGCTGGCCACGCGATGCTTAAGCGGTGCTGATGGGATGGCTGCTTTTGCCCATCCCCTGTAAAGCTTTTCCAAGCCCAAGACGCTAAGGGACACCTCGACGGACACCTCACGGTGCATTTAATGAGTTTTGTCCTAAGCCGTCAGGGTTAGGTATGATAATACTGTGTAACACTGTAGTTACTTTCCACCTCATGCCTTATCTTGTACGCCACTGTGGTAGCCCCTTTGACTGATATAAAAGGAGGCCCGAGACGTACAGGGAGGAAGGAGGAAGGCACTTCGAAAGCCCATTCTGCATGCGTAGCTGCTACTGTAGCTTTCAGAACTTGGCCAAGAACATCTACAGTAATACAATCAAAGCAGGAGTAGGGTTTTACGCATCCGTGCGGCCCGAACCTGGGTAAATCTCCCGCGTGCTGTTCGTTAGTTTTGCTCTTTATACAACCCTCTCCCCTTGCCGAACCGTAAGGGATCTCCTTGATCCCATAGGTGTTCGTTTTCCACGACACTCTATCAAAATTCATCCTCAGTAGGGCCTTGTAGGCCCAGTGGCATTTCGTCGAACACTTGACGTGCACGCCCAAGGCTCGCCAACTACAACCACTGGCATCGAGCCCTGCCGCTCCTTCTGCTGCCCCTCTCGCTTGTTCTGCTATTCCCCTAGATCTTCAGGTCATCCACTGACCCCGCCGACACTCCCCCTCCTTCCCTGGCACCGTCCACCGCCATCCACGCCGGCCACAGCCACAGCCATCCTCTTTAGCTCAGGCACGGAACCACCCAGGCACCTGGCGCCTTCCCGAGCGAGCCACACCTCCTGGACGGTGGCCTCCCCCAGAAGCTCCCTATGCCGCACCTACCTCGCCACTGTCCTCATCCTTGCCATTAATGGCCGCCACCACCTTGGCTTCCTCTGGAAGCCACGGCACCGTCTCCCCTTTCCTACTTAAGCCACCCCGAGCTCGTCTCGTTCAACACATCATCTCACTATCCCTCCCAGCTCCCTCCTGGTCGAGTCCCTCAAGCTCCCGTGCCCCAATTTCCACTCACCGTCGCCATGGCCTCCGCCTCGGCTCCGGTCGGTTCGACCATCTCCGGGCCTCCCTGCTCCACCCAACCACCATGGCCGACCCTCACCACCACCACGAGGCCCTCTCAAGCCCTAGATAGCCTCGGGGATATCCATGGCCTCACCCCGATCCAACTCCGGTCGCCTCTGCGCCGTGACGCCATACTCCGCTCCGGCCACCCCCGGCCCCAACTTCACCGCCCACGGGCGCGGGATGGAGCGGCGGATCCATCCCCGCCGTCGCCCGAGGACGCCGTGCGCACAGTCGCCGGCGCCAGCGAGGCCGGACCTCCTCTGTTTCCCACGTCAGGAGGAAGAAGAGAAGAAGAGGGGAGGAGAGAGGTAGTGCGTGGGCTCCGCACGTCATCCTCTCAGGCCGCGGGCCCCGCCATTTAAGTGGAGACGACTTTTCCTCGAATCAGTCTTCGCGCGGGGAAGGCGTATTCCAAGCAGTCCGCCTTCGACGTCAGCCAGCTCCCGCGCGGCCGAAGCAACTGGGCTCGGCCTAGTGACATCGTGCAACTAAATCGCGCACAGGGAGCTCCTCAGCCTTTTTCCTTTTCTTTTTTTAGCTGTACTCAAATAATTCTACAGAATCCATTTCAAATCCAAATTTGATGATTCCAATTTCTATACACTCCTAAATTCATACTCTAATAATCCTACTAGGACGAACATTTTTTTCATTTCTAAGCTCTGTCTCTGTTGAATCAATTAATTAGTCCACTTCTTCAATTATTCCATGTTAGAAATTCCCTAAGTAAATCATATGAACTCCAAATAATTTGTTTCTTTTTCTGATATTCCTCATATTTCACCTAGTTTATTTTAGTATTTATTTCAAAAATTTCCAAGCAACTTTTTAACACTGTTATGGCTTTATGTGGTAATTGCAATATTTTTGAAAATAGGAAATGGAGGGAAGATAAAATTTTCAAAGTTTTGGAGTGCACCTCACACTTCTACATGCTCAAGGCAAGCATCTTGAACACTTGATATGGTGATTGCATGGTTAAATTTTTTGCAAGAATAATTGAATCATGCATATGTTGAATTCAAATAAAAATTGTATGCATGTAGTGTAGGCATGTTTCCTCGTACCGTGCGATGTGTGCTTGTCATGACTAACTTGCAGGAGCAGGTATAAGAGAAATACCGTTACCGGCAGAAGGGTGATCACGTCAGAGCATGATCATGCCTTGTTGGTTATGCATGTTGGGACATGCGAGGGCTGTGGCCCTGTTTTGATGTTACTGTTGAAAGAACACTTTATTGTGCTAACCACTGCAGGAAATACATAAGCCTCCTGAGTCGACCGTAGATCGAGTCTTGTTCCGGTAACCCTCAAACTTGATCCGTGCTACCACATGTCCCTATCGCAAGTAGGGTATGGTTCAGTAAGTTTTTAACCCCTTTCCCGCACACACCGTACAGAGAGGCCATAGTGAAAGATACCATTGGCCCATGGTAGGCATGTCACTTGGTCCGGGGGCATGGGTGTCTCCGGTTGTAGCCGGAGAGGGGTAGCACCCCTATTTGCGCGCCGATATAAATAATGTGATCCCATGCTATTGGAGGCCGTTGAATGACGCCTTCCCACTTAGAGTTTTAATTTATCATTGCCTTGGGTGATTCCTGGCTCTGGTGTGTTAAAACTGGTATGTGCTGGTCAGGTGTGTTTTCAGCCCAAAGACCGTAATGGGAATTAGTCAGCGTCTCGGTGCTGGCTAAAGAAATCCTTTACTTGTGGGTAAAGAGTACACCCTCTACAGAGTTATATCTATTTGAATAGCCGTGTCCGCGGTTAAGGACTACAGTCTGGGTTGGTCAAGTGCCGGTCTTAGTGTCGGTCTCCGGAGGAAATAATTAAATTGAGCATGATTTATTTTGCCGGATAATTATTGCCACTACTAATGTTATCATGAATATTAGTGTTGGGATGAATATTATTATGGACTAACCTGTTTCTCTTATTTTATTTCCTGTCTAGACTACCCCGGGCATTTAGTTTTATTTTCAAGACCTCTCGTGGCGTCGCTTGAGTTTTCGGGCGGTCCTGTCTCGCCCGATTCTCTTTTAGACATCCGTTTGGCATTTGTCTTCAAGACCTCTCGTGGCGTCGCTTGGATTCTCGGGCGGTCCTGTCTCACCCGATTCTCCTTTTAGACACCTGACCGGCATTTCTTTAATTTCTTTGGATCCTCGGGCGGTCCTGTCTCGCCCGATTATCCACTTTTATATTTTCTTTTGGATTCTCGGGCGGTCCTGTCTCGCCCGATTCTCCATTAACTTCTTTGTTTATCACTAACATTTTACATACTTATTTTTCTGCACATGTTAATATTTATCATGCCATACTTTAAAATTCGGTCATCACATGTATTTATTATAACCCATCATGAGCATATGCACTCGGTATATCTTTTGTCCATAATGTTTGCGAGTATATTCCAACGTACTCACTGGCTTGTCCCTGGCTATTTACTTGGTCAGGTCAGGATTTCAACGAGGAGTACTACAACAACGTCCATGCGGAGCCTAGGATAGCAGCCACGCGAGATAGGAATTATCCAGGTCAGCCGTTCCTGTGGGAATGGAGCCCCATCGGCGTTGGAGAACCACGAGTGGTTTCCCTCATCCACCACCAGAATCATTGTTATATCATTAGACCTTTATGGTCTTGTATCCAATTCTTGTAATTGCTTGGTAATCTGTAACAAGGACGTGTCCACCAGTAACAGTAATCCTGGGGCTGGTGGTGACACGAGGGGTTAATTCCTGGGATTTTGTGACCCGGAAATCCGGCACCGACAAGATCCTAATACCACCCATTGGCGACATGGGCCCGTATGCCACACAGCCATGTTAGTAAAACAGTTTTTAAAGACTAGACTCAACTTCGGCCAAGGAGTTGGAAAGGGGGCTCCTACAGGCAGTCGGCTCTGATACCAACTTGTGACGCCACCGACTTAATCGTGCACTAATCATACACGCAAATGCGCACGATCAAGCGTAGAGACTCACGGGAAGATATCACATCACAACTCTAAACACAAAATAAAATATTACAAGCTTTATATTACAAGCCAGGGGCCTCGAGGGCTTGAATACATAAGCTCGATTACACACAAGAGTCAGCGGAAGCAACAATATCTGAGTACAGACATAAAGTTAAACAAGTTTGCCTTAAGAAGGCTGAGCAAAACAACGACTCTAGATCGAAAAGACGCAGGCCTCCTGCCTGGGAACCTCCGAATCTACTCCTGGTCATCGGTCTCCAAGTAGTAGTAAGCACCGTCGGAGGGGTAGTAGTAGCCGTCGGCAGAAGCAGCTGGCTCTGGGGCTCTGTCATCTGGTCACAGCAAACGGATAGAGGGGAAAAAGGTAGCAAAGCAACCGTGAGTACTCATCCAAAGTACTCGTAAGATTTACATCATATCTAGTCTATTTATGCAACATTATCAAAGGAACGGCTGTATATGAGGACTGGACTGCAGAATTGCCAGAATAGGGGGAAAGGCCTAGCCTATCGAAGACTAGCATCTTGCAGCATTAGAAGAGTACAGATTAGCAGCATATAAAGTAATAGCAAGTAGTATAGTAGCAATGCCTAGAGATCCTTCCTCGACTCCCTGCGAGGAAGCAATCCCGGAGCCATCATATTAATTAAGTAACTCAAGTATCCAGTTCTAGTTGTAGTAGATCGGGATACAACTCCGAGCATCCGTTACCGTGGACACGGCTATTCGAATAGATTACTTCCCTACAAGGGTGCACCACATTACCCAACACGCTCGATTAACTCTGGCCGGACACACTTTTCTGGGTCATGCCCGGCCTCGGCTGATCGACACGACGTAGTCCTACCTAGGCTCCGTAAAGAGGTCCCCGCCGGTCTACATCCTAAGTGCGAAGCGGTCATGGCCCAATCGTCCTAAGCACTTCGGGTCGTTGCGAGCAGGGTGAGACCATGCACCACCACTGTCCTGGATGGCGCCGGCTCGACCGTGCCACAATGCTGAACTGGACGTCTGACAGAGCTTTCAGGAGAATCGTACGCCGCCGAGGGCCCCATAAACCATTATCCCATGTGGTGGTTATTGCGTATAGGCCAGTGGCCAACTCAGATCAAATACCCAAATCCGTTAGTGTATTGGGAGCTCACGGTGACAAGCAGAGACTCACGATCATGTGACCCCGTCGCCCCATCTCGATGAAATGCAACAAGGGCCAAGACTGATTAGCTATGCTACAGAGCTATCATTAGGAGTGAGGTACGAGGTATCACCCTCGGCACTCGATATTAGCCCTGTAGAGTCGTACAACTAAGAGGGTGTGCAGTGATGTGCTCGGCCTCTGCCCATCGATCACCATGATCGAGGCACCGATAACAAAGCGGGGGCAACGGGGACAAAGTGAGGGTTCACTGATGGAACTCTAACCAACCTATACTAAGCATATAGGACAACAGGTATAGTAACAATAGCAGGTTACAAAAGCAGGCTATGCATCAGAATAGGAGCATTGAACAACAGTAGCAAAATCTAATGCAAGGATGTGAGGGAAAGAATGGGCGATATAGGAATGATCAAGGGGGGTTTGCTTGCCTGGAAGCTCTGCTGAAAGGGACTGGTCCTCGTGGACGTAGTCGTACTTGGGAGCAGCGTCAGTGGCAGTCTCGGGGTCTATCGGGGAAGAAGGAGGGGGAAGAAACAATAAATACAAGGCAAACAAATGTAACACATAGGCATGACATGGCAGTGGCAGTCTCGGGGTCTATCGGGGTCTATCGCTAAGTAATTTTGACGGAGCGGGAAAATATCCGGGAATATTTTCCCAGCTCCAGACAGTTATCGGTACACGGGTCTGGAGGGGAAGGTTCCATGTTTGCAGTGTTAGATGCATCTAACAGCTACACGGAGGGCATATTCGGATTCGTCATTTTTTATGACCATTTTTCATATATAATTTTTTTTCATCCGAGCTACGGTTTATTTTTTATGATTTTTCAAAGTTTTAATCATTTTCTGGAATTATTTTAATTAATTAATTTGCATTATCCAGAATAGTGACTGATGACGTCAGCATGACATCAGCAAGTCAAACCCGGCTGTTCCAGGTCAAACCTGACAGCCGGGCCCCACTGGTCAGTGACTCTGGGCTAATTAGTGGTCAAACTAAACTAAACATAAACTAATTAACTCGTAGGCCCCACATGTCATTGACTAATTAGATTAACTAATTAAGTTTTAATTATAAAACGTTGATTAAGTTGGGGGCCCGCCTGTCAGTGGCACAGTGCGGCCACGTCAGCGCGTTGACCTGGTCAACTGGTCAACTGGGGCCCCTAGGCCCACTGGTCAGTGGCCCAGAGGCACCCACGTGGCTACCAGGTCGGCGTTGGCCGGCGACGAGCCGCCGGCGACCGAAAAACACGGCGGAGGCCTCTGGCGCTCGCCGGAATCGCGCTACGGGCGGCCAAACGAGGCATGCATGGTTAGGCTCGTTCGAACGAGTCGAACGAGCCGTGTCGAATGGTGGCGGTGGCCTCGCCGGAGTTGGACGGAATCAACCGGAACAGCCACGGCGAGCGGCGGAGCATTCGGGCGAGGTCGGATCTGGCGTTTGAGGGCACGGCAAGCGGCGTGCGTGCGTGCGTTGAGCTCCTAGGGGCCCCATGAGCTCGATGGTGAGCTCAGGTGAGCATGGCAGAGGCTGTAGCGACAGTGACGAGCTCGTTGGCGGCGACGCGTTCGGGCGCGGTGAGGTAGCAAGCTAGCGAGCGTGCACGAGCAAATGGAGAGGGGAAGGAGGGGGAAAAGCTCACCCCGGAGCTGGTGGCGTGCTCACACGCGGTGGGGAAGCACTGGGGCGGCGGATCGAAGCGGTGGTGGTCGGTGGATGCCGCGGAGGGGGAACGGCGCGGGCATATTTGTGGAGGCTCCCGGGGCTCGATCCGGTGGCGAGGAGGAAGAGGGCGTTCGCGACGGAGCTTCCGGACAGCTCAGAACGGAGAGGGGAGGCTAGTGGCCGCGTGCATGGCGATGGCACGGCGGTGGCGGTGTTCGGCTCACGCGGGGAAGAAGGAGCGAGCAAGAGGAGGGGTTTGTGGGGGGTCTAGGGTTTGTGGGGGAGAGAGAGTGAGCGAGGGGCGCCCTTATCCTCGCCTGAGCGCCGGCGGATGAACGGCGCGTGGCCATCGGCGACCACGGGCACGGCACGGCCGACAGCTGCCGGACGAGGGAGAAGAGGTGGCTGGTGGGCGGGGCTGTCTACTGTTCGACTAGGGCCCATCAGCACAGTAGCCTGTTCCCTTTTCTTCTTATTCTTTTCTGTTTTTATTTTCAGTTTCTGTTTTGCATTTCTTTTTTTGCATCAAATGAATTTTGATAAATGTGGAACTTTGCCCATAAATATCATTGCATTTCCCTGCACTAACACAAAAAGTTTGGGGATTATTTGAATTCATTTGTATTTTTCAAAATGAAAATGGATTTAATAATGCTGTTTTGGGTACTGTTTTTGGATGTTAGGGTTAATTTGGGAATTTTAATAATGTTGATTTTATTTTTATATTAGCTTTGGGATTATTTGCAATATTATGGACTATTTAATTTTGCAGTTTGAAGAAATAATTATTTGACTTGCATTTTGAATTTTGAATTGAAGTTGAATTATTTCTAAATGCAATTTATTTACGATGATCATGATGACATGGCTAATTAATTAGCTTAACGACAGGGTTGAGATCTGGGGATGTTACAGTACCGCCCACGAACAGTCCCTCGAACCGAAGACCGAAAGTACGACCTCTCTACTTGGTTGCAACCATACAACCTTCACGATCCGGCAGCGCTTCGCCGTCCAGAGCTAATCGTCGTCAAAGAATTAGAGGAAGGAGATTAGAACCACACTGGGCTTCTAATTATGAGGATTAGAGGAACTAGACCAAGCTCTAATTAGTCAACTCAGACCAACTAGAACTAGGGTAATACGTCTCCAACGTATCTATAATTTTTTATTGTTCCATGCTATTATAGTATCAATCTTGGATGTTTATTATGCATTTATATGCTATTTTATATCATTTTCTGGGACTAATCTATTAACCTAGTGCCAAGTGCCAGTTGCTGTTTTCTGCTTGTTTTTGGTTTTCTAGGAAATCAGTACCAAACGAAGTCCAAATGCCATGAAACTTTTTGATATTTTTTACTGGACAAAACAGACCCTGGAAGCTTCGGGAGAGGGCCAGAAGACAGAAGCATGGAGCACAAGGCACATGGGCGCGCCCTGGGGGCGCCCATGTGGCTTGTGGCCACACCTTTGCTCCGTTTGACCTAATTCCAGCTCTATAAATTCTCTAAAATCGGGAAACCAACAGAGAGCCACCCAAAACACTTTTTCCGCCGCCGCAAGTCTCTGTTTCTTTGAGATCCCATCTGGGGACCTTTTTCGGTACTCTGCCGGAGGGGGATTCGATCACGGAGGGCCTCTACATCAACCTTGCTGCCCTTCCGATGATGCGCGAGTAGTTTACCATAGACCTACGGGTCCATAGCTAGTAGCTAGATGGCTTCCTCTCTCTGTTTGATCTTCAATACAATGTTCTCCTCAATCTTCTTGGAGATCTATTCGATGTAATTTTTCTTCGCGGTGTGTTTGTTGGGATCCGATGAATTGTGGGTTGATGATCAGATTATTCTTGAATATTATTTGAGTCTCCTCTGAATTCTTATATGCATGATTGTTATAGCTTTGTATTTCTCTCCGATCTATCGATTTGGTTTGGCCAACTAGATTGGTTTGTCTTGCAATGGGAGAGGTGCATTGTGATGGGTTCAGTCTTGCGGTGCTCAATCCCAGTGACAAAGTAGGGGACATGACAGGTATTGTATCGTTGCCATTAAGGGTAAAACGATGGGGTTTATTCATATTGCTTGGATTTACTTTGTCTACATCATGTCATCTTGCTTAAGGCGTTACTCCGTTCTTATGAAATTAATACTCTAGATGCATGCTGGATAGCGGTCGATGGGTGGAGTAATAGTAGTAGATGTAGGCAGGAGTCGGTCTACTTGTCTCGGACATGACGCCTATATATATGATCATTGCCTTGAATATAGTCATAACTATGCGCTTTTCTATCAATTGCCCAACAGTAATTTGTTTACCCACCGTATGCTATCTTCAAGAGAGAAGCCTCTAGTGAAAACTATGCCCCCCGGGTCTATCTTCCATCATATATAAAACTAAAAATACCTTGCTGCAATTTATTTACTTTTATTTTACTTTTGTGTTTTACTTTATTTATCTATCACTACGAGATTTGATCCTTGCAATTAACCGCCAAGGTATTGACAACCCCTTGTTTTGCATTGGGTGCAAGTATTTGCTTTTCTTGTGTGTAGGTGCTGCCAACGAGGTTGTGTGTGTTTCTCCTACTAGATTGACTAGTTGGATGCCCGTGCGTTGCCACAGAACCATCTCAAAATATTATAATTCAAAACATGTATGCCATACGGTTTATGGTGTGCTCAACAAATGTTGTCTTATACTTACAAATTTAACTAAAAATGGAAGGTGATGTAGGGATCTATATAGTGCTTCATTGAAAAAGTGCATGCTAACGAAAACCTAGGGTCATTGACGAAAACCTAAAACCTAGGGTCATTGATGAAAACCTAGCCAACACCTAACCCTAGCTGCCAACATGCCTTCATCCTCTCTTCAACATCTTCAACCGTGAGTTGCACCGCCACCGCCACCCTGTAGATGCACATCTCCTCGCGTCACCCCTATTGTGATGAGCATCTAGTCGATCCATCACCCCGACCATCGCCAAGAGCACCCTTGCATCATGAGCACATCACTGAGTTGTCACCCCAACCATCGCCAAAGCACCCTTATTTTTAAATAAACCCAAGCTTTATTCATTAGAGATAACCAATACATTGTTTGTAAGGATCATTACAATTTCACATAAAGGTTCCTCAAACCACTCTGAAGTTAAAGAAAATCAAGCTAATCTAGCGAGTTCATGATCTACTTTATTTGCTTCTCTGTTACAATGTTCGAATCTCGAAATAGTGAAATCACATGCATAATGAAAGCAATCATCGAAGATCGCCGCCGCCACTCCCGCCGACTGCCCTCCGTCCTGCATGGTTTCAATCACCTCTAGGTTGTCGGAGTTAATAATGAGACGATTACATCCTGCCCTCTGCGCTAGTGTTAGACCAAATTTGAGAGCTAATGCTTCCGCCGTTAAAACATTCGCGCAATAATCAATCTTCCCGTTTCCTCCCGCGATGAACCTACATTTGTCATCTCTTAGAACAGCCCCCATCGTTCCCTTAAGGATGTCATGGTCAAAAGAAGTGTCAACATTAAGTATAACAAACCCACCATTGTCCCAAGCAGCCGATCGTATGTGTGTTAATACAGAACAACAGTAAATAGTATATATGCTGATCAAATATTTATGTTTTTCATCAACACACGTCAAGCACACCATCTATTGTGGTGTACCACGCTGGAAAGCGTTGTCATGTTTCCACTACTTCTGCAGTATTATGACATTCGACTCCCCTTTAGTTAACGTATAAGAGGTTGGGCACACCTCCTGATCCGTAAGTGATAACACATACCAAAAGCCTCCGCATATCAACCACATACACTGTATCACTTTTGTTTTGACAATAACATGCCAATTTGATCACATAAGACAGTCATGAGCTGTTGTAAATTGTCAATTGGTATATATAACTTGCATGATATGGCACATAAATCATGTTGCACCTTGTATCTCAAACTAACTTCTTTTTGGAGCAAAAATCTAAAACTAACTTGCAATTACATATTTCTTTCCTTGTTAAAAGAACACATTCTTCATATTCGAGCTGCAAAAAACATGTGGAAATTAAGAAAGAATACAAAATATAGATGGGAAGATAACTTAAATCAACGTTAATAAACCAAAAGGAGAAACTACAAATAAATCACACAATGATAGTGAAATAAACATTACTACAGGTTCAGTAGATACATCAAATTCACTTAGCTCAATGACAAATCATATTCCGGTAAGTACTAAACACCAAATTATTAGGTTGGCCTATCCGTGACGAAATATATTGGCCCAGTACTCCCTCCGTTCCATAATGTAGTGCGTCTTTGGTTTTCGAGTTTGAACTTTGACCATGAATTTAACCGACGAGACCGATTGCGGCGGGGGTAAAAACTATACCACTGAATTCGTATCGAAAATACGAATTCAGTGGTATAGTTTTTGCTCCCGCCGCAATCAGTCTAGTTGGTCAAATTCATGGTCAAACTTAGATTTTGGGAAGCGTGGGCGCACTACATTGTGGAACGGAGGGAGTATCATGTTACTCCACATGCCAGTATAAAACTATGAACGGCTGACATGATACTTTGGTACCAGTGTTGTCGTAATATCTTAGGAGATACGTATGGTTTGAATCAACACTTATGTTGCTAACAAGATGCAGCCATGCTGGCCAAGCTTTATGGCCATGTGTTGGTAAGGTACAGATTGTTATAACCCGCACTAAGAACAAGTGGAAGAAGGTCCAGCAAGAATTATTGCCCAATGTCCTACATTGCTTCCTGAAATTGGCCAATTATCTGCACGAATAGAGTTAACATAATCCTAACCCGGATTGGTACTGTCAAGTCAATTCATCCCACGAGGCATGCCACCAAGGTTAAGTTCTTGTCTAGTTACCCCTTGTTTTAATAAACATCCCAAAATAAGTTATTCTCCACTCCTAAGTCCCTGCCTGTGTACATCCTAGAATAAGTTTGATCCGACCTCTTCCATTGAATCTTCATCTAAGCCCTGAAGAACCAGAGAGCATGTTCACAAAATTCGTCACATCAATGACAAATAAATGAATCTTAGATCTAAGCATGAGGCTCAATTTAAATTTTCATTAACTTCTCCGGGCATATTTTTTTTCCTTCAAAGGCAAAGGCTAGAGAAGAGATAGGAGAAACACCAACCAACGTAAGCTGTAAAAGGGAAATGTACTGCTCTCGCTCATGATATGCAGTAATAAAAACCTATTAGGAAAATTTGAAGAAAAATTAACCAGTTCATGGTAGCTGAAAAATATAGATGAAGGTAGCATGTCCAAGGTAAACTTCATGTCTAACTTGAATTTCACCTCTGTGGCGACCTGGCAAATGGAAACAGGCCATGCTGCACAGGTCCAATGGTAGGGCCTCTCGGATGTCTAAACTTTTTTGTATCCTTGTCCTTACATCACAAGCTAATCATATTACCTTCAATGGTGTTTTCGTGCAAGAAATATCTCAACTGTTGATTACATTTCCATACAAGAGAAACACTATCCAACTATGAAGTATGGGAGTGTACTACCATCCAGGTCAATTAAAGAAATTGCTATGTTACCCATACCATCCCTTGGAAATATATTTATGGAGCTAGCCTTCTATTCTGTATTAAGTCAATGGTAAACTTGGTTGTTCCTGAACTGAAGTGAGCCAACGATTTTTTTTGTTCTTGAAGCTTCGCAAGTTTCCCAAGTTCTAACCATCAACTCAACCAACTGAACAACACTCAAAAGCATACCATTGGAAACTTTCCTTTTAGGGTCTCTAATGATGAACGGAAATACACTGAGATAGCATGCAGATTAGGAAAAATGTATCACACACTCGAACCAACCCGTTGTAGCCGAGTTCAGTGGATCTTACCTGCAAAAATCTTCGATGAGAAGCTGCAAACACCATCGACTAGTAGATCGAGCAAGGACGACACCATCAACATCTTGCTCAAGGGTAACCATGTGCTCGTGCTCTGCATCTCTCGCCGCAAGTGTCCACATCTAAAGCTGTGTATGCTAACAACTCTTTGTGCTCGAATCCACCGCTAGGACTGTTTTTTCATAGGCAAACTGTTAGACATGATCACGTTTTAAACTACATCATTTTAAGTAAAATAAGCACAATCCACAACATCAGAGGGAGGAATCTGCAAGCACAATCCACAATTTGTCCATGTCCAAAATAACTGTAATTTTT
This sequence comes from Elymus sibiricus, assembly GCA_039707655.1. Lineage (NCBI taxonomy): Eukaryota > Viridiplantae > Streptophyta > Magnoliopsida > Poales > Poaceae > Elymus > Elymus sibiricus. Next base: position 37,212,370 of record CM077665.1, on the reverse strand, counting down.
GGCACAACAGTACACTCTCTGCAATGGTATTAAATTTCTGCACATTCTCTGAAAGATAAAGAATATAAATAAGGAGTTTGGAGGGAGATAGATGCCACGCTTGATACCTTTTAGTGATGCATGGAGCAGCTCGTTACGGAGGAGATCAGGGCAGAGCTCGCTGCAGGGTGGATGATGGTGGTAGGGAGCAGAATATGATATCGTGGTGGGGCTTGAACCAAAAGGGAGATGATAATTCCTTCTCTGATGTATCTTCCTTCATATCCATTCGATTGAACATGTATGTTCGAAAGCTGAAAAGAAGAAATTTACAAATGTACACATTGGCACACATATCCATTCCACTTAACATACGGACTCCATATCTGCAAAAAATTAATAGAAAATTAGTACTATATTTTTACAAAGAAGTAGTAATAGCATATGGTCTCCTTCTGGTCTCAATATCCAGAATCTCATGTTGGATACATTTTAGTAATTATGTTCAATTTCACATCTAAGCAGAACAAAATTAATTCACAGAGTTGTGATGGCTCTAAACCAAGCTGCCACTGGTGATCCAAGGATCATCGACGAGATTCTTTGAACCTACATTGTCTAAATTTTTATTTCCTCACCATATCATATGCATCCAAAGAATTCTTAAGAAAAATACCAGCAAGCTCTAAAGATGTACTCATGCTCCGCATCCCTCGCAGTAAGCGTTCATGTCCACATCCGTGGACGCGACACTCACATGGCCGTCGGTGTTCGAATCAACCTCTAGGGCTTCTTTTACATGGGCAAACTGTTAGACATGATCTTGTTTTGAACTGCAGCATTAAGTAAAAAAAGCACAATCCACAATCTGTACACATCCACGATAAAACATTCTCTAAAAATTATTCTACACTTTAGCTCAAAATTCTGCACAATAACTCAAAACTTTGGCGCAGCAGTACACTCTCCACAATAGCATTAAATTTTTCCACATTCTCTGGAAGATAAAGATGGCGAAGAGGGGTTGGGAGGGAGGTAGATGTCTAGTTCGATACCTTTTAGCTATAGAACAGAGCTTGAACAAAAGGGACATGTCTGCGGAGGGCCGAGCTCAGGGTGGGGCTTGAAGATGAGGAGGTCGAAGGTAGAGGGTGGCGCTAGAACGGGTCGTTCTCCATAGCCATCCGCGATCCACCTACACGTCCCTCCCGTGCTTCCAGCCCACACACACAACAATGGAAGCTCCAATTCCTGCCCGCAAGGGGCGGAAAAGAGCGTCGGACAGCGGCAAATAGGTCGTCGGGCAAAAGAGGGTGGGAGTGGGGCGGGGCCGCGCCGTCCACAACCAGAGCCGCGCCGTCCGCAACCAGGACCGCTGTCACCGCGAGGACGATGCAGAGCCTTGCGTGACCAATCCATGGCTCTTGGCGGCAGATCGAGATCTGGTCCCGTGAGGTGGTGCGCACAGGCGCGCGGCGGTTTCCAACGAAAGAGTTTTTTTTAGTGATCCCAACGAAAGAGATGCGGTCAAGCAGCAGATGAGGGTATGGAATGTGTGTTCGTGCGCCGCTGTGAGCGGGATTGGAGACACGGAGTCGTGCGGGGACAAGGATGTTTTTTTAACGCGTGGGTGGGCACGGCTTGTTGAACCATCACGACAACGACGACGACGATAGCGGCAGCCCTCGAACAGAGAAAACAAAGTCGCGCCGTTTGATGGCAGAATTACGCATGTGAACAACTGAATCTTCAAGCATTATTGCATATGCAGCCAACAAGATTGATATTTTTTCTTATTTGGTTGAGAACTTTTGAGTGGATGAGGAGCTTACCCACCCATCGGTTGGCAAGGAAGTTGATCTTCTGCACTCACACATGCAGCAACCAAAAGAGAAATCCCAGGTTCAGTTTCATGTTCAGTTAAGCAGTGTCACTGATCGAGGTTGTCTGTCCTGCAGCTTCACCAAGAGAGAAAAGCAATCCAAATCAAGAGCACATCGGAGAGGGCTGCCGAATCGAATCAAACAGAGAGGAGGAGAGTGGGGCGCACCTTGACCTTGAGTTGCTCTTCCATGGCTGGGCATCTCGATCCTCCTCTCCCTACATCTGCATCTGCAGCTTGAACTTGAGTTACTTGGTCTTGCAGCTGCGTGTGTGAGGCAAGGCAGGCTCAGGCGCACCTAATGGAAGGGAAGGGAAAAAGAAATCCAAGAGGAGAGGAGAAGGGGGCGGACCTGGATGGCGTCGGGGCAGTGGTGGAGCTGCGTCCTGCATGGCGTCGGCTCAGGGGAAGGAGCAGGCTTCCCGTCCATGGCATCCCGACGCGCGAGAGGTGACAGCATGCTGGATCTGGGAGGGAGAGGAGACGTGGTGAGAAAGAGATGGATGGATGTGACGAGGAGGAGTGAAGGGACTCACCGGAGGCACGCCGGCGACGCGGTGTCCGAAACCCAAGCCGTTGGGGAAGGTCGCGCACGTCGGAACCGGTGCTGCGTACGAACTCTCTCTGCGCCGCCGGACGAGGAGGGGGGAGTCGGAGCAAAAAATTGGAGCGGGGAGAGAGGATCGGGAACGACGGAGTCCAGGAGTTGAGGAAGACGTGCGTTCATGGGTCGTGGCCTCGTGGGTCTGTTTCCTTTTTCTTTCTTTTTTTCTTTTTTTCGGGCGGGGATGGAAGAAACGAGGGATGGGAGGAAAGATCGAGGGGTGGAATCATTAGGAGGATCTGGTCGAACCATCATGACGTTCGATCCCCCTTTAATAGTAGAGATAACCTTGGTTCTTAAGTGAGGGAAATACTTATCTCTATTGTACTGCATCTCCTTTCCTCTTCAAGGATTTACCAACGCAGCTCACAAGTAGCAGGAAGAATTTCTGGCGCCGTTGACGGGGAGATATCACCATAACCTATCAGGTACGTACACGCAAAGTATCATCTACTTGCATTTACTTTATTTGCCATTTGCCTCTCGTTTTCATCTTCCCCACTTCTAAAACAATTTTACAAAAACACAAAAATATTTTTTGTTTGCTTTTTGTTCGTTTGCTTGTTTTCTTGTTTGCTTGCTTGCTTAGTTGTGATGTCCCAAGAGAATACTAAGTTGTGTGATTTTTCCAATACTAATAATAATGATTTTATTAGTACTCCAATTGCTCCTCCCGCCACTAGTGCGGAGTAATATGATACCAATGCTGGTTTGCTAAATCTTGTTATGAAAGAACAATTTTCTAGTAGTCCTAATGAAGATGCTGCATCCCATCTTAATACTTTCGTTGAATTGTGTGATATGCAAAAGAAGAAAGATGTGGATAATGATATTGTCAAATTCAAGCTAGTTCCGTTCTCACTACGAGATCGTGCTAAAACTTGGTTTTCATCATTTCCTCGAAATAGTATTGATTCTTGGGATAAGTGTAAAGATGCTTTCATTGCCAAGTATTTTCCTCTTGCAAAAATTATTTCTCTTAAAAATCAAATCATGAATTTTAAGCAACTTGAGCATGAACATGTTGCACAAGCATGGGAGAGAATGAAATTAATGATAAGAAATTGTCCTACTCATGGGTTAAGTTTATGGATGATCATACAATTTTTTTATGCGGGATTGAACTTTGTTTCTAGAAATCTTTTGGATTCTGCCGCGGGTAGTACTTTTATGAAAATCACATTAGGAGAAGCAACAAAATTGCTTGATAATATTATGTCTAATTACTCTCAATGGCATACTGAAAGAGCTCCCGCTAGTAAGAAAATAAATTATGTTGAAGAAATTAATACTTTGAGTGATAAGATGGATGCTCTTATGACATTGGTTGCTAGTAAAAGTTCTCATGTTGATCCTAATGATGTGCCATTGTCTACTTTGATTGAGCAAAATAATGATGCTATTGATGTGAATTTTATTGCTAGGAATAATTTCGGTAACAATGCTTATAGGGGTAATTTCAATTCTAGACCGTTTCCTGGAAATTCCTCTAATAATTATGGCAATTCCTATGGTAATTCCTATGGTAGTAATAATAAGATACCCTCTGATCTTGAGAACAATATTAAAGAATTTATAAATTCTCAAAAGATTTTTAATGCTACGATAGAAGAAAAATTGAGTAAAGTTGATGATATGGCTAGGAATATGGATAGAATTTCTCATGATGTGGATACTTTCAAAATTAAAATTTTGCCACCCAAGTTTGATATTAGTGAGTCTATTAAAGCTATCCATGTCTCCATTAATGAAAGGAAAGAAAGAACCACTAGATTAAGGGCTAGGCGAGAATTTTATCATAATCATGATGAAGAGATTAAAATGATTGGTGTTTCTCCTGTTGAATCTTTGTTTAGTAATATAAAACTTGATGATAATGGGACTGAAGATGAGTCAACTTTAGCTAGAAGGCGTCCCAATTGTTCAGAGGGTGATAATCTTAATGATTTTTTTTTTTTTGCAAAAGTGGGTTTGGAGAGGTCAAAACTTTAGCTAGTAATGCACCAACTACTTTGGATTACAAGGACTTTAATTATGATAGTTGTTCTTTGGTTGAATGTATTTCCTTGTTGCAATCCATGATTAATTCACCCAATGCTTAGGAACAAAATAAAGCGTTTACTAAACATATTGTTGAAGCTATTATGAAAGCACATGAAGAAAAATTAGAGATGGACATTTCTATACCTAGGAAATTATATGATGAGTGGGAACCAACTATTAAAGTTAGAATTAAAGATTATGAGTGCAATGCTTTATGCGATTTGGGTGCTAGTGTTTCCACCATACCAAAAACTTTATGCGATGTGCTAGGTTTTAACAATATTGATGAATGTTCTCTTAATTTGCACTTGGAGGATTCTACTATTAAGAAACCTTTTGGTAGAATAAATGTTGTGCTTATTCTTGCAAATAGAAATTATGTGTCCATTGATTTCATTGTGCTTGATATTGATTCAATCCGTCTTGTCCTATAATACTTGGTAGACCGTTCTTGCGTACGATAGGTGCTATTTTTGACATGAAAGAAGGTAATATAAGATTTCAGTTTCCATTAAAGAAAGGCATGGAACATTTTCCTAGAAAGAGAATTAAGCCACCATATGAATCTATTATGAGGGCCACCTATGGAATTCATTTGAAGGATGACAATAGTTGAAACTATGCATTACGCCTAGCTAGGGGCGTAAAACAATAGCGCTTGTTGGGAGGCAACCCAATGAATAAAATAAATTTTCGTTTTACTTTCTGTTATTTGAGTATGCACACAATTATGCTACTGTTATGATTGTGTTTTTATGTTTTAATTAGTGTTTGTGCCAAGTAAAGCCTTTAGGATGATGCGGGATAATAGTTGCTTTGATTATGTGAAAAACAGAAATTTTTACGCTCAGTCCAGAAAAATCTAAAAATCACTGGAATGTGTTTTTGCTCTGATTTTTTTACACATGATTGATATACAAAATTTCCACGTTTTCCTAATTGTTCAGAATTTTTGGAGGTAAAAAAGTATGGGTTTTATTCAGATTGCTACAGACTGTTCTGTTTTAGACAGATTCTGTTTTCGTTGCATAGTTTGCTTGTTTTGATGAATCTATGGATTGTATCGGGGGGTATAAATCATGGAGAAGTTGGAATACAGTATCTATTATGCAATTATAAAATATGAATGGGTTCATAACAGTACCTATAGTTTTTGATTTGGTTATTATACTAACGGATCTCACGAAGGTTTTGTTGAGTTTTGTGTGCTGAAGTTTTCAAGTTTTGAGTAAGATCAAGATGGATGAAGGACTAAGGAGTGGGAAGACCCTAAGCTTGGGGATGCCCAAGGCAACCCAAGATAATATTTAAAGAGACTCAAGCATCTAAGCTTGGGGATGCCCCTGAGTGGCATCCCCTCTTTCGTCTACCAACCATCGGTAACTTACTTGGAGCTCTATTTTTATTCATCACATGATATGAGTTTTGCTTGGAGCGTCATGTATTATAGTGGTCTTTTGCTTGTTTTCTTTTTAGTTTGCCACAATCATCCCTTGCTGGACACACCTTTTTAGAGAGACACACATTTATTCGTGATTTGTTAGAATACTCTTTGAGCTTCACTTATATCTTTTGAGCTAGGCAGTTGCTCTAGTGCTTCACTTATATCTTTTTGAGCACGGCGGTGGTTATATTTTAAAGAAATAGTTGCACTCTCATGCTTCACTTATATATTTTTGAGAGTCTCATAAATAGTAATGGCAATTTGCACGGGTTATGCAATTGGTCCTAATATGATAGGTATTCAAGAGGGAAATAATAAAAACTTTCATGTAGATCACTGATATGATAAGTTTGATTCCTTGCAATAGTTTTGTGATATTAAGTTGGTAATATGTGGGAGGTACTAGTGAATGATTGTGCTTTAGTAAGAATATTGGTGTTCAGGTTTGTGATTCCCGAAGCATGCACGTATGGTCTGTCGTTATGCTATGAAGTTGGAGCATGATTTATTATTGATTGTCTTCCTTTGTGTGGCGGTCAGGGGCGCGCGATGGTTAACTCCTACCAACCTCCGCCCTAGGAGCATGCGTAGTAGTACTTTGCTTCGAGGGCTAATAGACTTTTGCAATAAGTATGTGAGTTCTTTATGACTAATGTGAGTCCACGGATTATACGCACTCTCACCTTTCCGCAATTTGCTAGCCTCTCCGGTACCGTGCATTGCCCTTTCTCACATTGAGAGTTGGTGCAAACTTCGCCGGTGCATCCAAACCCCGTGGTATGATACGCTCTATCACACATAAACCTCCTTATATCTTCCTCAAACCAGCCACCATACATACCTATTATGGCATTTGCATAGCCATTCCAAGATATATTGTCATGCAACTTCCACCGTTCCGTTTATATGACACACATCGTCATTGTCATATTGCTTTACATGATCATATAGCTGACATAGTACTTGTGGCTCAGCCACCGTTCATCATTTTTCATACATGTTATGCTAGTATCATTGCACATCCTGGTACACTGCCAGAGGCATTCATATAGAGTTATATTTTGTTCTAGTATCGAGTTGTAATCTTGAGTTGTAAGTAAATAGAAGTGTGATGATCATCATTATTAGAGCATTGTCCCAGTGAGGAAAGGATGATGGAGACTATGATTCCCCCACAAGTTAGGATGAGACTCCGGACAAAAAAAATAAAAAAAAGGAAAAAGAAAAAAAGAGAAAAAAGAGAGAAGGGGAAATGTTACTATCCTTTCTCCACACTTGTGCTTCAAAGTAGCACCATGTTCTTCATGTAGAGAGTCTCCTCTGCTTTCATTTTCATATACTAGTGGGAATTTTTCATTATAGAACTTGGCTTGTATATTCCGATGATGGGCTTCCTCAAATGTCCGAGGTCTTCATGAGCAAGCAAGTTGGATGCACACCCACTTAGTATCATTGTTGAACTTTCATACACTTATAGCTCCTAGTGCATCCGTTGTATGGCAATCCCTACTCCTTGCATTGACATCAATTGATGGGCATCTCCATAGCCCATTGAGTAGCCTCGTCGGTGTGAGACTATCTTCTTTTTTGACTTCCCCTTATTGATCTCTACCACTATATTCTATTCCACCCATAGTGCTATATCCATGGCTTGCGCTCATGTATTACGTGAGGGTTGAAAAAGCTGAAGCGCGTTAAAAAGTATGAACCAATTGCTTGGCTAAAACCAGGGATGTTCATGATAAATATTTTGTGTTAAGAAGATGGAGCATGACAGGATTATATGATTTTGTAGGGACAACTTTCTTTAGCATTTTTATTTTGAAAGGCATGATTGTTTGTTGGTATGCCTGAGTATTGATGTCTTTATATCAAACTATAGAATATTTCTTTGAATCATTAGGATCTTTAATATTCATACCACAAAAGAAATTACATGATGAATATGATAGGTAGCATTCCACATCAAAAATTCTATTTTTATCATTTACCTACTCGAGGACGAGCAGGAATTAAGCTTGGGGATGCTGATACGTCTCCAATGTATCTATAATTTTTTATTGTTCCATGCTATTATAGTATCAATCTTGGATGTTTATTATGCATTTATATGCTATTTATATCATTTTCTGGGACTAACCTATTAACCTAGTGCCAAGTACCAGTTGCTGTTTTCTGCTTGTTTTTGGTTTTCTAGGAAATCAGTACCAAACGAAGTCCAAATGCCATGAAACTTTTTGATATTTTTTACTGGACAAAACAGACCCTAGAAGCTTCGGGAGAGGGCCAGAAGACAGAAGCGTGGAGCACAAGGCACATGGGCGCGCCCAGGGGGGCGCCCATGTGGCTTGTGGCCACACCTTTGCTCCGTTTGACCTAATTCCAGCTCTATAAATTCTCTAAAATCGGGAAACCAACACAGAGACACCCAAAACACTTTTTCCGCCGTCGCAAGTCTCTGTTTCTTCGAGATCCCATCTAGGGACCTTTTTTGGTAATCTGCCGGAGGGTGATTCGATCACGGAGAGCCTCTACATCAACCTTGCTGCCCTTCCGATGATGCGTGAGTAGTTTACCACAGACCTATGGGTCCATAGCTAGTAGTTAGATGGCTTCCTCTCTCTCTTTGATCTTCAATACAATGTTCTCCTCGATCTTCTTGGAGATCTATTCGATGTAATTCTTCTTCACGGTGTGTTTGTTGGGATCCGATGAATTGTGTGTTTATGATCAGATTATTCATGAATATTATTTGAGTCTCCTCTGAATTCTTATATGCATGATTGTTATAGCTTTGTATTTCTCTCCGATCTATCGATTTGGTTTGGCCAACTAGGTTGATTTATCTTGCAATGGGAGAGGTGCATTGTGATGGGTTCTGTCGGAGCCGGATTTCGGGGACACAATATCCCAGAAATTAACCCCTCGTCATCACCAGCCCAAGGATTACTGTTACTGGTGGACACGTCCTTGTTTCAGATTACCAAGCAATTATAAGTATTGGATACAAGATCGTAAAGGTCTACTGATACAACAATGATTCTGGTGGTGGATGACGGAAATGACTCGTGGTTCTCCAACGTCGATGGGGCTCCATTCCCACAGGAACGGCTGACCCGGATAATTCCTATCCCGCGTGGCTGTTATCCTAGGCTCTGTACCGACGTAGCTAGGGTACTCCTCATAGAAATCCTGACCTGGCCAAGTAAATAGCCAGGGACAAGCCTGTGAGTACGTTTGAATGTACTCGCAAACATCATGAACAAAAGATATACTGAATGCAGCAGATAAAATACGGTCATGATGAACTAACGATGTGCGTATGCTCATGCTGGACTATATTAAATGCATGCTGACAGGAATTAAATCATGGCATGATAAAATATTAGCATGTGCAAATAAATGAATATAAAAATGTTAGTGATAAACAAGGAAAGTTAAAGGAAAATAAAATAAAAGAAATGCCGGTCGGGTGTCTAAAAGTGACACCACGGTAGGTCTTGAAGAGAAATGCCAAACGGGTGTCTAAAAGAGAAATCGGACGAGACCGAACCATCCGAGAACTCAAGCGACGCCATGAGAGTGTTGGGGAACGTTGCATGGGAAACAAAAATTTTCCTACGCACACATAAGATCTATCCATGGTGATGAGCATCTACGAGAGGGAGAGTGAATCTACATACCCTTGTAGATCGCTAAGCGGAAGCGTTAATAAACGCGGTTGATGTAGTCGAACGTCTTCGCGATCCAAATCGCCGAGCGTCCCGCGATCCAATCACGATCCTTCCGATCTAGTGCCGAACGGACGGCACCTCCGCGTTCAACACACGTACGGCTTGATGACGCCTTCACCTCCTCGATCCAGCGAGCGATGGTGAAGTAGTGGTTGAGTTCCAGCAGCACGACGGCGTGGTGATGGTGGTGAGGAACAATCTCTGCAGGGCTTCGCCAAGTGCTACGGAGATTATGACGGAGGAACTAGAGGGTTAGGGTTGCCGCACACGGCTTGGGGAAATCTTGATGTGTCCCGTGTGCTAGCCCTGCCCCTCTATTTATATGTTGAGCCTTGGGGTCTAAACTTGGAGTAAAAGCCTCCTCTAGGTCGGTTTTGCCCGCACAAGGTCGGTTTGGCCCGCAATGAAAGAGTCCAACTCGGATCCCTGCCGAACCGTGCACAGCCGCGCACAAGCGGTAGTACCGCTTCACACAAGCGGTAGTACCGCTTGGGCGGTAGTACCGCTTCACCAAGCGGTAGTACCGCTTACGCGGCAGCAAAACTACTTTTTGCACTTTCCAATACCTTGTGGGCTTTATCCCTTTGGCCCATATAAAGTGTTGCTGTACCCGAACACTTCGGCAAACATCCGGAACCCCTTCCGGTGAACTCTGGAACTCTTCCGGAGATCGAAACACTATTATCACATATATCAATCTTTACCTCCGGACTCTTCCGGAGATCCTCGTCATGTCCGGGATCTTATCCGGGACTCCGAACAACTTTCGGTCACCAACATAATAACTCAATTATACTAATCGTCACCAAACGTTAAGTGTGTAGACCCTGCGGGTTCGAGAACTATGTAGACATGACCGAGACACCTCTACGGCCAATAACCAATAGCGGGACCTGGATGCCCATATTGGCTCCTACATATTCTACGAAGATCTTTATCGGTCGAACCTCTATGTCAAGGATTCAGTTAATCCCGTATGCTGTTCCCTTTGTTCTTCGGTATGTTACTTGCCCGAGATTCGATCGTCGGTATCACTATACCTAGTTCAATCTCGTTACCGGCAAGTCTCTTTACTCGTTCCGTAATACAAGATCTCGTGGCTAACACTTTAGTCACATTGCTTGCAAGGCTCAATGTGATGTTGTATTACTGAGTGGGCCCTGAGATACCTCTCCGTCACACGGAGTAACAAATCCCAGTCTTGATCCATGCCAACCCAACAGACACCCTCGGAGATACCTGTAGAGCACCTTTATAGTCACCCAGTTACGTTGCGACGTTTGATACACACAAGGTATTCCTCCGGTGTCAGTGAGTTGCATGATCTCATGGTCAAAGGAACAGATACTTGACATGCAGAAAACAATAGCAATAAACTGACACGATCAAATGCTACGTTTACAGTTTGGGTCTTGTCCATCACATCATTCTCCTAATGATGTGATCCCGTTATCAAATGACATCTCATGTCCATGGCTAGGAAACCTTAACCATCTTTGATCAACAAGCTAGTCAACTAGAGGCTTACTAGGGACACAGTGTTGTCTATGTACCCACACATGTATTTGAGTTTCCAATCAATACAATTATAGCATGGATAATAAACAATTATCATTAACAAGGAAATATAATAATAACCAATTTATTATTGCCTCTAGGGCATATTTCCAACAGTCTCCCACTTGCACTAAAGTCAATAATCTAGTTCACATCACTATGTGATTTACATTGTAATGAATCGAACACCCATGCAGTTCTGGTGTTGTTCATGTTTAGCCTTTGGAAGAGGTTTAGTCATCGGATCTGCAACATTTAGATCCGTGTGTACTTTGCAAATATTTATGTCGTCCTCCTTGATGCAATCGCGGATGGAATTGAAACGTCGCTTTATGTGTCTGGTCCTCTTGTGAAATCTTGGTTCCTTGGCTAGAGCAATGGCACCAGTATTATCACAAAACAGAGTCATTGGGTTAAGTGCACTAGGCACTACTCCAAGATCTGTCATGAACTCCTTCATCCAGACACCTTCCTTCGCCGCCTCCGAGGCAGCGATGTACTCCGCTTCGCATGTAGAATCTGCTACCACGCTTTGCTTGGAACTGCACCAGCTAACCGCACCCCCATTAAGAATAAATACGTATCCGGTTTGCGACTTAGAGTCATCCGGATCAGTGTCAAAGCTTGCATCGACGTAACCCTTTACGACGAGCTCTTGATCACCTCCATAAACGAGAAACATGTCCTTAGTCCTTTTCAGGTATTTCAGGATATTCTTGACCGCCGTCCAGTGTTCCATTCCTGGATCACTTTGAAACCTTCCGACCATACTTATGGCAAGGCTGACATCGGGTCTTGTGCACAGCATTGCATACATGATAGAGCCTATGGCCGAAGCATAGGGGATGACACTCATCTTTTCTCTATCTTCTGCAGTCACTGGGCATTGAGTCTTACTCAACTTCACACCTTGTAAAACAGGCAAGAACCCCTTCTTGGACTGATCCATTTTGAACTTCTTCAAAATCTTATCAAGGTATGTGCTTTGTGAAAGTCCTATTAAGCGTCTTGATCTATCTCTATAGATCTTTATGCCTAATATGAAAGCAGCTTCTCCTAGGTCCTTCATTGAAAAACTCTTGTTCAAATATTCCTTTACGCTTTCCAGCATTTCTATATTGTTTCCAATCAGCAATATGTCATCCACATATAATATTAGAAACGCTATAGAGCTCCCACTCACTTTCTTGTAAATACAAGCTTCTCCGTAAACTTGTATAAACTCGAACGCTTTGATCACTTCATCAAAGCGAAGATTCCAACTCTGAGATGCTTGCACCAGTCCATAAATGGATCGCTGGAGTTTGCAAACTTTGTCAGCATTCTCTGGATCGACAAAACCTTCTGGCTGCATCATATACAACTCTTCCTTAAGGTAACCGTTAAGGAACGCTGTTTTGACATCCATCTGCCAAATTTCATAATCGAAAAAGGCAGCTATTGCTAACATGATTCTGACGGACTTAAGCATCGCTACGGGTGAGAAGGTCTCATCGTAGTCAACTCCTTGAACTTGTGAAAAACCCTTTGCCACAAGTCGAGCTTTATAGACGGTGACATTACCGTCCGCGTCCGTCTTCCTCTTAAAGATCCATTTGTTCTGAATGGCCTTACGCCCTTCAGGTAATACTTCCAAAGTCCATACTTTGTTTTCATACATGGATCCCATCTCGGATTTCATGGCCTCTAACCACTTCTCGGAATCCGGGCCCATCATCGCTTCTCCATAGCTCGTAGGTTCATCGTTGTTTAACAACATGACCTCTAAGACAGGGTTGCCGTACCACTCAGGAGTAGTACGCGTCCTTGTCGACCTACGAGGTTCGATAGCAACTTGATCCAAAGCTTCATGATCATCATCATTAACTTCCTCTTCAGCTAATGTAGGCTCCACAGAAACAACTTTCTGCGCTGCGCTACTCTCAGGTTGAAGTAAAGGTTCAATAACCTCATCAAGTTCTATCTTCCTCCCACTCAATTCTTTCGAGAGAAACTCTTTCTCAAGAAATGTTCCGTTTTTAGCGACAAACATTTTGCCTTCGGATCTGAGATAGAAGGTATACCCAACTGTCTCTTTTGGGTATCCTATGAAGACGCATTTCTCCGCTTTGGGTTCCAGCTTTTCAGGCTGAAGCTTTTTGACATAAGCATCACATCCCCAAACTTTAAGAAACGACAGCTTTGGCTTCTTGCCAAACCAAAGTTCATATGGCGTCGTCTCAACGGATTTCGATGGTGCCCTATTTAAAGTGAATGCAGCTGTCTCTAATGCATAACCCCAAAACGATAGTGGCAAATCGGCAAGAGACATCATAGATCGCACCATATCTAATAAGGTTCGATTACGACGTTCGGACACACCATTACGCTGTGGTGTTCCAGGCGGTGTCAATTGTGAAACAATTCCACACTGTCTTAAGTGACTGCCAAACTCATAACTCAGATATTCTCCTCCTCGATCAGATCGTAGGAATTTAATCTTCTTGTTACGATGATTCTCAACTTCACTCTGAAATTGTTTGAACTTTTCAAATGTTTCAGACTTGTGTTTCATTAAGTAAATATACCCATATCTACTTAAGTCATCAGTGAAGGTGAGAAAGTAACGATAACCACCGCGCGCCTCAATACTCATTGGACCGCACACATCAGTATGTATGATTTCCAATAAGTCACTTGCCCGTTCCATTATTCCAGAGAACGGCGTTTTAGTCATCTTGCCCATGAGGCATGGCTCACATGTGTCAAGTGATTCAAAATCAAGTGACTCCAAAAGTCCATCAGCATGGAGCTTCCTCATGCGTTTTACGCCAATATGACCTAAACGGCAGTGCCACAAGAAAGTGGTATTATCATTATCAATTCTACATCTTTTGGCATCATTGTTATGAACATGTGTATTATTACTATCGAGATTCAATAAGAATAAACCCCTCACATTGGGTGCATGACCATAAAAGATATTACTCATATAAATAGAACAACCATTATTCTCTGATTTAAATGAGTAACCGTCTCGCAATAAACAAGATCCAGATATAATGTTCATGCTTAACGCAGGCACCAAATAACACTTATTTAGGTTCATCACTAATCCCGACGGTAATCGAAGAGCGAGCGTGCCGACGGCGATCACATCAACCTTGGAACCATTTCCCACGCGCATCGTCACTTCGTCCTTTGCCAGCCTCCGTCTATTCCGCAGTTCCTGTTTTGAGTTGCAAATATGAGCAACCGCACCGGTATCAAATACCCAGGCACTACAACGAGAGTTGGTAAGGTACACATCAATAACATGTATATCATATATACCTTGTTTGTTGTTGGCCGCCTTCTTGTCAGCCAAATACTTGGGGCAGTTCCGCTTCCAGTGTCCAGTTCCCTTGCAATGAAAACACTCAGTTTCTGGTTTGGGTCCAGCCTTGGGTTTCTTCACGAGAGGAGCAACTGCTTTGCCACTCTTCTTAGAGTTACCCTTCTTACCCTTGCCATTTTTCTTGAAACTAGTGGTTTTATTGACCATCAACACTTGATGCTCCTTCTGAATTTCAGACTCAGCGACTTTCAGCATCGCAAACAGCTCGGCAACTGACTTGTTCATCCCGTGCATGTTATAGTTCAACACGAAGCTCTTGTAGCTAGGTGGCAATGATTGAAGAACTCTGTCAGTGATAGCCTCTGGCGGAAGGGGCATCCCTAACTCAGCCAGACGGGTGGAGTACCCAGACATTCTGAGCACGTGATCACTGATAGACCCGTTCTCCTCCATCTTGCAAGCATAGAACTTATCGGAGATCTCATATCTCTCGATCCGGGCATTCTTCTGAAAGATAAACTTCAACTCCTGGAACATCTCATATGCTCCATGACGTTCAAAACGTCTTTGAAGTCCCGGTTCTAAGCCATACAACATTGCACATTGAACTATTGAGTAATCATCAGAACGAGCCTGCCAGGCGTTCACAACGTCTAGAGACTCAACTGGAGCGGGTGGATCACCAAGCGGTGCATCAAGGACATAAGCCTTCTGGGAAGCCGTAAGGATAATCCTTAGATTACGGGCCCAGTCCACAAAGTTACTTCCATCATCTTTCAACTTAGCTTTCTCTAGGAACGCATTAAAATTCAGGGGTGCTACTGCGCGAGCCATGATCTACAACATAAATATAGCAAAGACAACTTAGACTATTGTTCTTAGATAATGAGTTTAGTTAATCATATTTAAAAAACTCCCACTCAAATTGACATCCCTCCGATCATTCGAGTGTAACATGATCCAAATCCACCAACTCAAGTCCGATCATCACGTGAGTTGAGGTGGTTTCAATGGTGAACATCTTCATGTTGATCATATCTACTATATGACTCATGTTCGACCTTTCGGTCTCTTGTGTTCCGAGGCCATGTCTGTACATGCTAGGCTCGTCAAGTTTAACCCGAGTGTTCCGCACGTGTAACATGGCTTACACCCGTTGTATGCGAACGTAGAGTCTATCACACCCGATCATCACGGCGTGTCTCGAAACGACGAACTTTCGCAACGGTGCACACTTGGGGAGAACACAATTTATCTTGAAATTTAAGTGAGGGATCACCTTATAATGTTACCGTCGTCCTAAGCAAAATAAGATGCATAAAAGGGTTAACATCACATGCAAATCATAAGTGACATGATATGGCCATGAACTTGTGCTTTTGATCTCCATCTCCAAAGCACCGGCATGATCTCCATCGTCACCGGCATGACACCATGATCTCCATCATCTTGATCTCCATCAACGTGTCGCCATAAGGTTGTCGCGCCGACTGTTGCTTCCACGACTATAGCTAACGTTTAGCGATAAAGTAAAGCATTACATAGCGCTTAATGATTGACACGCAGGTCATACAATAATTAAAGACAACTCTATGGCTCCTGCCAGTTGCCGTACTCATCGACATGCAAGTCGTGATATTCTATACAAAACATGATCATCTCATACATCACATATATCTCATCATGTAATTGGCCATATCATATCACATCATACCCTGCAAAAACAAGTTAGACGTCCTCTAATTGTTGTTGCAAATTTTACGTGGCTGCTACGGGTTTGCAAGAACCGTTCTTACCTACGCAAAACCACAACGTGGTGTAGTGATTGCTTTTTGATCTTCTAAAAGAACCCTCTTCATTGAAATCGATTCAACTAAAGTGAGAGAGACAGACACCCGCTAGCCATCTTTATGCAACGAAGTTACATGTTAGTTGAAGGAACCTGTCTCGCGTAAGTGTACGCGTAATGTCGGTCCGGGCCGCTTCATCTCACAGTACCGCCGAATCAAATATCAACTAGTAACGGCAAGCAATATGTATACACCCACGCCCACAACTCGTTTGTGTTCTACTCGAGATCTCATCTACGCATAGACCTAGCTCATGATGCCACTGTTGGGGAACGTTGCATGGGAAACAAAAATTTTCCTACGCACACATAAGATCTATCCATGGTGATGAGCATCTACGAGAGGGAGAGTGAATCTACATACCCTTGTAGATCGCTAAGCGGAAGCGTTAATAAACGCGGTTGATGTAGTCGAACGTCTTCGCGATCCAAATCGCCGAGCGTCCCGCGATCCAATCACGATCCTTCCGATCTAGTGCCGAACGGACGGCACCTCCGCGTTCAACACACGTACGGCTTGATGACGCCTTCACCTCCTCGATCCAGCGAGCGATGGTGAAGTAGTGGTTGAGTTCCAGCAGCACGACGGCGTGGTGATGGTGGTGAGGAACAATCTCTGCAGGGCTTCGCCAAGTGCTACGGAGATTATGATGGAGGAACTAGAGGGTTAGGGTTGCCGCACACGGCTTGGGGAAATCTTGATGTGTCCCGTGTGCTAGCCCTGCCCCTCTATTTATATGTTGAGCCTTGGGGTCTAAACTTGGAGTAAAAGCCTCCTCTAGGTCGGTTTTGCCCGCACAAGGTCGGTTTGGCCCGCAGGGAAAGAGTCCAACTCGGATCCCTGCCGAACCGTGCACAGCCGCGCACAAGCGGTAGTACCGCTTCACACAAGCGGTAGTACCGCTTGGGCGGTAGTACCGCTTCACCAAGCGGTAGTACCGCTTACGCGGCAGCAAAACTACTTTTTGCACTTTCCAATACCTTGTGGGCTTTATCCCTTTGGCCCATATAAAGTGTTGCTGTACCCGAACACTTCGGCAAACATCCGGAACCCCTTCCGGTGAACTCTGGAACTCTTCCGGAGATCGAAACACTATTATCACATATATCAATCTTTACCTCCGGACTCTTCCGGAGATCCTCGTCATGTCCGGGATCTTATCCGGGACTCCGAACAACTTTCGGTCACCAACATAATAACTCAATTATACTAATCGTCACCAAACGTTAAGTGTGTAGACCCTGCGGGTTCGAGAACTATGTAGACATGACCGAGACACCTCTACGGCCAATAACCAATAGCGGGACCTGGATGCCCATATTGGCTCCTACATATTCTACGAAGATCTTTATCGGTCGAACCTCTATGTCAAGGATTCAGTTAATCCCGTATGCTGTTCCCTTTGTTCTTCGGTATGTTACTTGCCCGAGATTCGATCGTCGGTATCACTATACCTAGTTCAATCTCGTTACCGGCAAGTCTCTTTACTCGTTCCGTAATACAAGATCTCGTGGCTAACACTTTAGTCACATTGCTTGCAAGGCTCAATGTGATGTTGTATTACCGAGTGGGCCCTGAGATACCTCTCCGTCACACGGAGTAACAAATCCCAGTCTTGATCCATGCCAACCCAACAGACACCCTCGGAGATACCTGTAGAGCACCTTTATAGTCACCCAGTTACGTTGCGACGTTTGATACACACAAGGTATTCCTCCGGTGTCAGTGAGTTGCATGATCTCATGGTCAAAGGAACAGATACTTGACATGCAGAAAACAATAGCAATAAACTGACACGATCAAATGCTACGTTTACAGTTTGGGTCTTGTCCATCACATCATTCTCCTAATGATGTGATCCCGTTATCAAATGACATCTCATGTCCATGGCTAGGAAACCTTAACCATCTTTGATCAACAAGCTAGTCAACTAGAGGCTTACTAGGGACACAGTGTTGTCTATGTACCCACACATGTATTTGAGTTTCCAATCAATACAATTATAGCATGGATAATAAACAATTATCATTAACAAGGAAATATAATAATAACCAATTTATTATTGCCTCTAGGGCATATTTCCAACAGAGAGGTCTTGAAAAGAAATGTCAATCGGGTGTCCACAAGAGTATTGGCGAGATAGAACCGCCTGAGAACTCGAGGGACGCCACGAGAGGTCTTGAAAAGAAAACTGAATGTCCGGGGTAGTCTAGCCAGCCCCTGAGACACTCAGAAAATAAAACAAGGGAAATGGTTAGTCCACAATAATATTCATATCACCGATAATAATCATGATAATAATATTAGTAGTGACAATAATTATCCTGCAAATAATCATGCTTGACTTTTAATTATTTCCTCCGGAGACCGACTCTAAGACCGACACTTGACCAACCCAGACTGTAGTCCTTAACCGCGGACACGGCTATTCGAATAGATATAACTCTGCAGAGGGTACACTCTTTACCCACCAGTAAAGGATTTCTTTAGCCCGCATCGAGACGCTGGCTAATTCCCATTAAGGTCTTTGGGTTGAAAACACACCTAACCAGCACACACCAGCTTAACTTTCCGGATGCCAGGAATCACCCAAAACATCGTTCAAGAAAAACTCTAAGTCGGGGAGACTACAATCTCGAATAGCATGGGATCACTATTCATATGGCTACAACCGAAAACACCCATGCCCCCTGACCCGATGACAGGAATTAGTCCATGATAGTGGAAAACCTCATCGTGGCCCTCTATGTGGTGTGTGCACGGAAAGGGGTTAACAACTTACTGAACCATAACCCACCTGTGGCAGGGACAAGTGGCAGCACGAATCAAGTATGGGGGTTATCGGAACAAGACTCGATCTACGGTCGACTCAGGAGGCTTAAGTATTTCCTGCAGTGGTTAGCACAACAAAGTATTCTTTCAACAGTAATACCAAAACAGGGCCACAGCCCCTTGCATGCTCCAACATGCATAACCAACCAGGCATGATCACGCTCCAACGTGATCACCCTTCTGCCGGTAACGGTATTTTACTTATGCCTGCTCCTGCAAGTAAATCATAACAAGCACACGATGCACGGTACGAGGAAACATGCCAACACTATATGCATGCAGATTTTTATTTGAATTCAACATATGCATAATTCAATTATTCTTGCAAAAACTTTAACCATGCAATCACCATATCAAGTGTTCAAGATGCTTGCCTTGAGCATGCAGAAGTGTGGGATGCACTCCAAAAGTTTGAAATATTTATCTCCCCTCCATTTCCTATTTTCAAAAATATTTGAATCACCACATATAGCAACAACAGTGCTAAAAAGTTGTCTAGAAAATTTTGAAATAAATACTAAAATAAAATAGATGAAATATAAGGAATAACAGAAAAAGATTCAATTTATTTGGAGTTAATATGAATTACTTACGGAATTTCTAATTTGGAATAAATGACTAAATGGACTATTTAAAGGACCCAACTAAAAATACGCTTAGCAAAAATGTTCACCCTAGCTAGATAAATAGGGCATGATTTTAGAAGTCTACAAAAATTTGAATTATGAAAATTGGATTTGTTTTGGTTGCTGTGGAATTATTTTAGAACATGCTGAAAAAGAAAAAGGAAAGAGGCAGTGACGCGCTCTGAGCGCAACTTAGCCAGCGGTGTCACTGGGCCGGCCCAGCTGCTCAGCCGTGCCAGCAGAGAGGCGGGGAGAGGCTGACGACCGGGCCCCGCTTGTCGGGTTTGACCCTGGTCAGCTGCGTGCCCCCTCCCTCCCCTTGACAGAACAGAGTGCTCCGCCGGCGGCGATTGCCGGAGTTTGGTGGCATCACTCAAGGATCTGAAGCCACCTACGTGACCAGGGAAGCACGACGATCCACCCGGCATATGGCATGCCCGTCAGCGAGCTCTTCATCGTCGGTGCCATGATCTCCGACGGACGACGGCTGCGGGAGAAAGAGGGGTTTCGCCCGTGGTTGATCCCAGGCTAAATTGAGAGGTGGAACGGAGTTGCAGATGCAGGTGGAGGCTACTGGAGAGAAAAGCGAAGCGAGGGAGGCTCTGGAGGTGCTGGAATGGACCGAGAGGTGGTGGCGGCGGATTTCGCCGGCGATGAGGAAGGAAGGAGCTCCCGGTCAGCTGGCTGCTCCGGAAGGTTCATGGAGAGGAGGGGAGTGATCATGAGAAGTTGAGTGAGCTCGGGAGCGCGTTATATAGCCGGAGAGGGTCGGCTCCGCTGCTTCCAGAGGATAAACACGGCGGCGATCGCCATTACTTGGGTGGTTGAGGTCGGTGGCTGCGGTCGGCGGGGTCGGTGGGGGCGGCGCCAGTCTGTAGTAATGATGGGTCGCGCTGGTTGGCTCGGGGTGGCGCCAGGTGCCCTGATCGGTGCCGTATCCGAGAAGACTACGGCGGCGGTGATGAGGTGATGACGCCGGCGGCTTGTCGGTGCTAGGGGACGAGCGAGGATATCGGCAAGGCTCAGGGTAGTCGGGATGGTCTAGATGGAGGCTAGGGCGAGCGAGGAAAGCAGCGGAGTGAGTAGCAGGAGCTCGATGCCAGTGGATGCAGCTGGCGCGCTCTGGACATGCACATCTGGTGCTCGAAAAAATGCCAGGACCAGCTAAGAAGCTCTTCTGGTGTTGAAATTTAGCAGGGTGATGCTCCTGGACTCCCTAGAGCTACTGGACATGGTGGTTTGGTCAGGAGAGCAAGTGACCAGTGTAGTTTAGGAGGAGGCAAAGTTTCTGCCATGCACACAATGTGTCTGATAAAATGCCAGGGCAATTTAGGCATCTTTGTTAGCTATGCAAATTGACAGGGTGATGTATCATTAGATGGTAGAGATAATGGTGAAGTTAGTTTGGCAAAAAGAAATACTTGCTAGTGCAAGTTTTACTGAAATTCATTTCTGGACAGAAACTACAGAGGGGTATTTGGTGGATTTCAAAAATGCAAATGTAGTTGATCTTCTGGACTTAAGGGTTTTGTTGGAAGGACTATAAGTGGGAAAAATTTGGGAATTGTTTGAGCAAGGAAAATTGGGGTTGTAGTTATAACCTAGAAAATGGACAGAATGGAAAAGAGGAAGGTTCACTCAAAATTTCCAAAACACCAAGCTGGATTTTTGCACCAAAGTGATATATAGGCATCACATGACCTCTCATAATTTTTGTGGAATTTTTAAGGAATTATTTAAAGTGGTTGTAGTGCAACAGAAGCATTTAAAGTATTGAAAATGCTATTAAAAGAATTCTCTAGGGCAAAATTTTATTATGAAAATAATTTCTACTATTATTAAACTATAATTGAAAGGCCTTAAAAAAACTACCTGAGCCCACAATATTATTTCCAAATAATTTCTATATGGAGGGAAGAATTTTGAAAGACAGGAACAGGAAAGGTTCTAAAATTATTAAAGGACTTAATATAAATCAAATTTTTATTTCTAGCCAAATTTTAGTTAATAAAAATGTGGTTAAATTTTTGGGGTGTTACAGGTTCGGTCTTGCGGTGCTCAATCCCAGTGACAAAGTAGGGGACATGACACGTACTGTATCATTGCCATTAAGGGTAAAACGATGGGGTTTATTCATATTGCTTGGATTTACTTTGTCTACATCATGTCATCTTGCTTAAGGCGTTACTCCGTTCTTATGAAATTAATACTCTAGACGCATGCTGGATAGCGGTCAATGGGTGGAGTAATAGTAGTAGATGCAGGCAGGAGTCGGCCTACTTGTCTCGGACATGATGCCTATATACATGATAATTGCCTTGAATATCGTAGTAACTATGCGCTTTTCTATCAATTGCCCAACAGGAATTTGTGTACCCACCGTATGCTATCTTCAAGAGAGAAGCCTCTAGTGAAAACTATGGCCCCCGGGTCTATCTTCCATCATATATAAAACTAAAAATACCTTGCTGCAATTTATTTACTTTTATTTTACTTTTGTGTTTTACTTTATTTATCTATCACTACGAGATTTGATCCTTGCAATTAACCGCTAAGGGATTGACAACCCCTTATTTTGCGTTGGGTTCAAGTATTTGCTTTTCGTGTGTGTAGGTGCTGCCAACGAGGTTGTGGGTGTTTCTCCTACTGGATTGATAACCTTGGTTCTTAACTAAGGGAAATACTAATATCTACTGTACTGCATCTTTGATGACCCACAAGTATAGGGGATCAATCGTAGTCCTTTCGATAAGTAAGAGTGTCAAACCCAATTTGGAGCAGAAGGAAATGACAAGTGGTTTTCAGCAAGGTATTGTCTGCAGTCACTGAAATTATCGGTAACAGATACTTTGGTATCAAAGTAATTTGTAACAAGTAACAAGTAACAATAGTAACAATAAGTGCAGCAAGATAGCCCAATCCTTCTTATGGCAAAGGACAGGCCGAAACGATCTCTTATAATAAGCAAAGCATTCTCGAGGACACATGAGAATTTCATCTAGTCACTTTCATCATGTTTATTTGATTCGCGTTCACTACTTTGATAATTTGATATGTGGGTGGACCGGTGCTTGGGTGCTGTTCTTAATTGAACAAGCCTCCCACTTATGATTACCCCCTTCTCGCAAGCATCCGCAACTACGAAATAAGAATTAAGATAAATCTAACCATAGCATGAAACATATGGATCCAAATCAGCCCCTTATGGCATAGCTCATAAACTAGGGTTTAAGCTTCTGTCACTCTAGCAACCCATCATCTAATTACTACTCCACAATGCCTTCCCTTAGGCCCAAACATGGTGAAGTATCATGTAGTCGATGTTCACATGACACCACTAAGAGAAGCAACAACATACATATCATCAAAATATCGAACAAATACCAAATTCACATGATTACTTATAATTAGACTTCTCCCATGTCCTTAAGAACAAAAGTAACTACTCATGAACCATATGCATGTTCAAGATCAGAGGAGTATTGAATATCATTAAGGATCTAAACATATAATCTTCCACCAAATAAACCAACTAGCATCAACTATAAGATGTAATCAACACTAGCTACTAGCAACCCACAGGTACCAATCTGAGGTTTTGAGACAAAGATTGAATACAAGAGATGAACTAGGGATTGAGATGAGATGGTGTTGGTGAAGATGTTGATGAAGATTGGTCCTCCCACGATGAGAGGATTGTTAGTGATGTCGATGGCTTCGATTTCCCCCTCCCAGAGGGATGTTTCCCCGGCGGAATCGCTCCATCGGAGAGCAAAAGTGCTCCTGCCCAGGTTTCGCCTCGAGACGGCGGCGCTTCGTGCCGAAACCTTTCTCTTGATTTTTTTCTAGGCCAAAACCCTTCATATAGGTGAAGATGGGCCCTGGGGGCCTGCCCCAGGAGCGACAAGCTCGGGAGGCGCGCCCTGGGGGGTAGGGCGCGCCCTCCAGGCTTGTCGCTGCCTGGTGGGTCCCCTGACATTATTTCTTTCACCAATATTTTTTATATATTCCAAAACAATTCTCCGTAAATTTTTAGGTCATTTGGAGTTTCTGAGAATTTCCACCTCCTCGGTAGCCTTTTCCGGTCCTGAATTCCAGCTGCCAGCATTCTCCCTCTTCATGTGAAACTTGCAAAATAAGAGATAAAAGGCATAAGAATTGTATCATAAAGTGAAATAACAGTACAAAACACAATAAATAATAGTAGGAAAACATGATGCAAAATGGACGTATCAATCTCCTTTCCTCTTCAAGGATTTACCAACACAGCTCACAAGTAGCATAGGGCTAGAAGAACTAGAGGAGGCTCCAAAACTTATATTCTAGGGGCTAGCCCTGCCCCTCTATTTATATGTTGTGCCCTGGGGTCGTAACTTGGGGAGAGGGCCTCCCTAAAGTTGGTCTGGAATGCAAGGAAGAGTCCTCCTCGGTTTCCAGTACGAAACGCCAAGGTTCCTAGCATTTTCGGAAACGCCACGGACCTCGGCGTCTGGCCTAGGGCCAGACGCTAGGAACCTTGGCGTCTGGTCCCTGATCTCCGCAAAACCCCTTTTTGCACCGACCTAAAGCCTGTTGGGCCTTACCCCTTGGCCCAACCAATTTGTCCTCGCACCAGAACATTTCTGGAAACATCGGTAACTCTTTCGATGACCCCAAAACTCTTTCGGATCCTCTTGGAACTATTCCGAATATTAGTGAAACAATTCCACAAATATATACTCATCACTCCCGTCCTACTAACACTCAACAGATCGTGATTGCCTTAAGCTTGTGAACCCGTAGGTTCGGTAAATCACAGACATGAACGACCCCTTCGTTCAATGACCGATAGCGGGACCGTGGACATCCATATCGATCCCTGTGAGCACACGAATGTTATTCGAGTGAACCTTTGGTTATCATGTGATGTTCCCTTTGCTTCACGATACTTGACAAAACCAGGGATGCATCGGTATCCTCCTAAGTCATCACATGCTTACTATATCAAAATCCTCGTTACCGGTTGTGTTATTCTTTCTCGTTATTGTGTTCCGGCATCCCCGTGACGTAGTCACCTGTGTCTGGCTAGACGATGATGGATGCCGTCACACCGAGAGGGCCCTAAAAATATCTCTCCATCGTCGGAGGTGCAAATCCCACTCTTGAGCTATCCGGCCACTTGTCAAACTTTCCGATGAACCTGTAAGTTGTCGTTATGATCACTGTGTTACCGGCCACGGTAAGAAGTGACCACGATACTATCATGGTCTAAGGAGCAAGATCACACGTTAACACTCCATGTTATTACAATTGAATACAGACGATATTAATCCAATTCACAACAAACAAGTTTGGGTTGATTAGATATGATCGTTCTTTCAACATCATAATCTCAATGTTGTTTTAGGATCATCATTACACTTAACGATATCCTAAGATCCGAAAAACGTGATCACCAACAACACTTGAGCTAGTCTTAGAGGCGAGACTAGAAACCTTTTATTTAACCGTTTATCATTCCACACGTGCATATGAGTTTTCCACTGAATCGCATATTCCAAGATCATAGCAGTTATAGTATAGAATATAAACTCTTTAATTATGAATACAAAAATATAATAATACAAATATTATTGCCTCTAGGGCATATTTCCAACAGTTTCCCACTTGCACTAGAGTCAATAATCTAGTTAGCACTTTTAACTTTTACACCAATGGCAATGTGGTGTCAGTCCATTCTTTGCTTGTAATATAGACTTCGTCTTATCGAATCTGACAATTTCAGATCCGTGTGTATCATTTGCATTTCATTGCATCTGTCATGTTTTCACATAAATTCATAATTTGTGTCAAACAAGCTTAGTATATATTGAATCACTGGTAAGACCTTTCATTCCTTAGATTGAGCTATAGAAGCATTATCTGAAAACAATGTTCTATTTGCACAATCATCTAGAAAACATATCAAGTTCATAAATGAACCTTCGATTTATCACCCTCTATTGTTGCTTCTGAAGCAACAATATACTCAGCCTTCTGTTGTAGAATTCACCACAATAACTTTGTTGAACCAATTCCAACTTACTGTGCCACCATAAATCATTTAATTTAAATCAAAATTCGCTTGGAGCACCGATTGAAGATTTTTGTCGATGTACTACTTACATCAAGCATGTATTGATGTAACTCCTTACAGCAATCTCTTCATTTTCTCTGTATGTGAGAAACATGTCGTTAGTACTCAACGACATTTTCACTGTTGTCATATGATCAACAATTTGACCATTCCAGTAACTTTACCCACAACTTACTTGGAGCACTGGACATATATCACTACTAGGAAAATGCTTATACGTAGAACTTTACCAGTAGTGCCTGTTTTGGCCACCACGCTACTGGTAAGTAGCAGTAGCGCTTGGTACAAAACGCGCTACTGGTATAACTTAGCAGCAGCATTGGTTTTTCTTAGCCGCGCTACTGGTAAGTGTGCCACAGCACACCCCCAGGTCAAGAGATATTAGCAGCGTCTGTTGTCTAACCAGCGCTACTGTTAAAGCCGGATCTGTAGCGCCTGGTCTAGACAACGCGCTACTGCTATTTTTTCTGCGTGTAAATTTGTGGGCCCCTGTAGCAGTAGCGTGTTTTTACAACCCAGCGCTATAGCTAGTGCAGCTACCAATCGCGCGCGTTGGTGTCAAGCGCTACTGCTATAGCCCGGGCTAGCGCTAGCCTTTCATTCCAATCCCACGACACGACCACCCCGGCCTGATCCATTCCCACCCCACCAACCCTCCCAGTTCACTCCCACACCACCCACCCACCCCCTCGCCGCCGCCGGTTCCTCCGCCGCCTCCCTCCCGGCTCCACTCTCCCTCCGCTGCCTCCGGCCGCAAGCACACACCAGCATGCCCAGGCACGAGAGACCACCCTGCTTCCCGATCACCGGCAGGAAAGGCCAAAGCCCCGCACGCCGCGCGCGAACCCGACCGCGGCCACGGCACCACCGGCTGCCGCCGCGGCCAAGGGGAAAGGCTCCTCTCCGTCTCCGCCGCCGAGGCCCTATCGCGCCACCGCCGTCGTCGCGATGGCCGCGTACGTCCTCGCTCTCGCCGTGGCGCTCCTCCTCGGGGCCAGCTTCCCCTGCGCGTCTTCTTCATCCCCATGGGTAAGCCACTCCCCTTCCGCCCCTCTCACTCTCATCCTGTGTGCGCCATGTTTAACGAGCCGCGCTTAATCTTGTGCCATATCTCTCGTTCTAGTCGATTGGTGTTGCCATAATCCTGCGGATTTTTGGTGGGGAATCAGTAGCACGCATGTCTTTTAGATTTGACTTTGGGAACCTGCTGTGCTGAATTCGAGTGTTGAAGCGGTGATTTCATTAGTGCTCCGAGTGTTGAGGCAGGGAGTCGATTACTACTTCAGTAATCATCTTAGCTTTTCCTTGCCCCCTCGCCAAATTCATGGATTAGAAAGTAGAAGCAGAAACCAATGTTTTCTCATAAAGAGAGTAGATGCTCATTAGTTGCATTACACAGAGTTAAGGCTAAGGTTTTGCAAACAAACATATCATGTACGTATATTCAGGTTTAGCACTTAAAAAAAAGCCAATCTTCAGTTTGTGCACTAGAACATACCATACATTCTGTTTTTGCACTGAATATGATCAAATGTTCAGTTTCTTCAGTTCAAACAAAGTAAAGTACAGACTTTGGACACAAAGATGCCATACATATTCACTTTAAACAACAAGTGTTCACCTTCTGCACTGAATATATTCACTTTCTACACTGAAATGAGCATATATATTCAGTTTATGCACCGGAACGAGCATATGTATTAAGTTTCTGCACTGAGTACAGGCATATATTCAGTTTTGGCACTCAATATGAGTAGGTGTTCATTTTTTTCCAGTTTAAACAGAGTGTAAAGGGTTAAATATATTTACTGAGTATGATATGTTCTTTCACCTATAGAGCATATTTTCACACATAGGAACAGAGTGTAAAACTTCAGTTTTTTCCACATATATATTCAGTTAAAACAGAGTGTGACCACATATATATTCAGTCGGAGGCCGCCAACATTGTCTCTCTCAGTCCATTTTCGGTATGGGTCTATCCTAATCTCCGTTGTTCCGAGATAATTCTCATTAACTTTCCGGTTGTTAATTTGTTAATCATGTTATAGAAATATTTAAGGTAATCAATTTTATGCGCCCCCTCCAGTCTACTCGATGCAGTTGGCTTATGCATTTCTCCTCTGTCTTCTGCAGGGCCAGAAGGGTCACTAAAATGTCCAACATGGTAGCAAACTCAATCCTCTCAGGTGTTCTCAAGGTCTCGGGATTTATTACGAGCACTGTGGTCAACTCCAAACCTGCCCAGAAGTTCTTCAAGTTAATACCTGGTGAAGTTATTCTTGCTTCACTGGACGGATTTGGTAAGCTTTTGCCACTAGTTGTGCATGTTACATTCGGTTGACCAAATATGAAGTTTAACCCTTTTTATCTGTATTCTTGCATATAAGGTAGCTAGTAGAATGCTCTGGTTATTCTCTAGTTTGTGAACAGAGTTTGGGAAGAAACATTACCTTCATCAAACAATGGCTCTTCTGTTGATAATACAAGGTAATATGAATTTCTTTACAAAACTTCAGTCTTTTTTTAGTGCTTTCAGAAATTAACTTGCAACTTTGTTGTCTTGTAGTACTAATGGATCACAGGCAGCACAATACTTCACCACCAGCAAGCCTAAACACTCGGATCCTTTCTCTGCCAAAGAGAAGTTTATTCATGCCAAGGTGCTTGCGAGTTGTCCTTTTGCAATTGCTTCTCTGCACTTCTCCCATTATTAGCAAATAAGTGTTGAGGACAAAGTTGTCTCCAGATATCCCGATGGGAAAATGATTGGGTAAGTGATTCATGGTAGTTTATAAGTCGAACATTTCTTAGGCTAAATACAGTTGTTGCCCGTCACGATTAGTTGCCAGATGGTACTTGTGTGATCCACTGATCATTTTAAGCCCTTGCAAATATTTTTGTTCTTTACAGTTGCAACCTCAGAGTTCCAGAAAAATTGTCTGTAGGTTGTATCCACATTGACAAAGTTGCTTCAAGTGCTTTTATTTAGTTTCTGTGGTCTACAAACTACATCACGTTTGACTTGTTATGTAAACTCACTTCATGCAGTTCATTTATACTACAGATGATATATGTGAACTATCGAAGTTGACTTCCGTGATGCTATCCATGTAGAATAGTAAACTCACTAGGATTTTTGTGGCTAGATTAACTCCATATATAATGAAAAGTAAAGCTTGTGGTTTCATAAATTATGAATCAGCAGATAAGTTTTTTTAATTGCATTATGAGTTCCTTAACATTGATCTTGGTTTGAGATGCCCATGAAGCTAAGCGTGAGCATTATAATGCATGGACTAGAATTAATATAGCCTGTCAGCTGGTTTAGAATGCATTTTGTAAAGTCAATATCTATCCTTCAGTTTCATGTATCATATTGTCATATATTGAGCTCTTCAGTAGTAAATGTATCATCTTAAGAGTGTACTGAAGCTAGATTTGGACGCTGACGCGTACTAACAAGTTTTCACTTTCCCGACATGGGCGCAGGGGTGATCGACGCGGACTACCGCGGCCCGGTGGGCCTCGTGCTCTTCAACCACTCGGAGGTAGACTTCGCCGTGAAGCCCGGCGGCCACGTCGCACATATGATCGTCCAGGTGATCGCGACGCCGAAGGTCGCCGAGGTGGAGGACCTCGACGCCACCGTCCGGGGGGTGGGAGGATTCAGGTCCACCAGCGTCTGAACTCCGAGCCTTGGTAGATACATCTAGAGAAGTGGTTTGTTTAGGTTGGTGGTGAACACTAGGGAAGGTACCCACGTTTTGATGATGGTTGTGTGCGTCTGATGTTAAATGGATTCTTGTGATCTCTTCCAGTTGAGATGGTTCTGTGACCTTAGTTTATTTTG
The DNA here is from genome assembly GCA_039707655.1 of Elymus sibiricus. NCBI lineage: Eukaryota > Viridiplantae > Streptophyta > Magnoliopsida > Poales > Poaceae > Elymus > Elymus sibiricus. The sequence goes on along the minus strand of CM077665.1, from coordinate 37,182,535 downwards.
CACTGGATGTGTCTCTGATTTCCATCCATGAATACTGCATCTAATTTTTATTTTTTTAATTCCTAATTAGCTAGTAGTAGCATGGAGAAAAGGTGCACGCTACTAGTCTAATTAGCTAGTAGTAGCGTGGGGGAAAAGTGCACGCTACTAGTACTTAGTATAGTAGTAGCGCAGGTTACAAAAAAGCGCTACTGCTATCTTCAGTTACCAGTAGCGCTGGGACAAACAAGCGCTACTGCTAAAAAAAAGTTGTAGCGCCGTAGCAGTAGCGCGTCTGCCAGCGCTACTGGTAGCAAAAAAACCAGCGCTACTGGTAAGCATTTTCCTAGTAGTGTATGGTTATTTACATATCATGGAATTAACACAAGTGTGATTGAAATCATGTATTTCACTCATCAGTATTTCAAGATACCAATTCTTGCTAAGAACTCAATCCATGTGACTTTGACAAGAAGCTCTTCTTGGCATTTTTCATACTAAACTGCATTAGTATTTTGTCAATATGTATTTTAGCTAAGCCCGATTAGACACTACTATCTCCATAGATTATTATGTCTAATGCAAGGACTACATTGCCTAAGTACTTTACTGAAAAACTATTTTCAATAAAATCTTAAACTGTGTCAAGAAATTTATATAATTTCTAATCAACATTGTGTCATGCACACATAGTGTTTTGAAATATTATCATGCTCCCACTTACTTTCTTGTAAATACAAGCATCTTTGTTTCTATCGATGCAATCATATTATTTGATTAATTCATCAAAACAAAGATTCCAACTCCACTATGCTTGCTTCCGATCATTACTTGATCTCTTGAAGTTCGCACACTTACTAGCATCCTTTGGACCGAGAAAATTATCTTGGACCGTATCAAATATACAACCTTGGTTCTATTTCCATCTAATGGGAATCATTTTGACATCCATCTGTTATATCTCATAGCTGGAATATTTAGTAATTGCTAGTTTAATCCAAACTGACTTTAAGTATTATTATGATGAGACAATCTCGTCATAATTAACTCCTTGATCTTATCATAAACTATTTGTAACAAATCAAGCATAATAAAACAATTTTATCTTTGTCAATTTATAGATCCATCACTATACTTTAGACTTTAGTTCTAAACTTGAATCATGTATATGGATACTATCTCGGATTATTTTGTCGTATAGCCAATTCCGAAGTCATGGCCCATCAACGCTTCTCTGTGTATAATAGGTTTTTTATTTGTTTCAACAATATTTCGTCATGTGCACACCCTGAAGGTCTGTACGAATTTTCCAACCTATATAGTTCCGTTGCGTGTTCGACCGAAGTCTCTATATCCTATGTAGAGGCTTCTGTATCAGTCGCGGTAAGAAATTTTAGAACCACTTCTAGCTTTTCTTTTATTTGACCTGATCACGAAGATTCTGTAATCTCGTCAAATTGCACTGTCCTCCCACTTTCTCTTTTGTAGAAAAATTTTCTTCAAAATTTTCACACTCTGTGACAAAACACTTTGCCTTGACGTAGTGATAGAGGAATACCCAACCATTTGGGATAACCTACAAAGTAGCACTTATTTCAACAAATTTTGATGGCGCTCTTTTCAGTGTAAAAACCATAGTCTCTAAAGCATCACATTAAAAAGTATATTGGCGAAATAATTAATGTCATCTTTGATCGCACCATGTCATACATAGCTTGATTACTTCTACTCACAACACTCTACTCTTAGTAGTGTTTTTAGGAGGTGCAAGCTATGAAGCTCATTAGACATTCGCTAAATTCGTAACGCAAATATTCTTTTCTGCAATCCAATTGTAGAAACATAATTTTCTTGTTACAATACTTTCTACTTCATTTTGAAATCTTTTGAAACATTTTCAAAAAATCGAGATTTATGTCTCAAATAATAAATATAAATATATAATTGAGTCATCCTTGAAGGTAAATAAATCCGCTACTTGCAACAACACTTATTGGACTACATACATCAATATGCATATTTCCAATTATTTTGTTGCTCGTTCTTTATGGCCTGTGAACATTATTTTAGTTTACTTCACTTATTGGACGAAAGTTGCATGTGTCAGATGATTCATAATCATATGACTCCAAAATCCATCACTATGGAATTTCTCTATGCGGGTTTCTCCAATGTGACTAAATACAGTGCCACACATATGTGGTATTCTTTTAATCTTGCGACATTTAGCATCAGTGTTATGGATGTTCAATTCTATCATCAATATTCATATGTTACATCCTATTCACAATAGGAGTATGTCCCTTTTGTTCATTACATTGAACAACTATTGTTCTCTTATGAACAACCTCCTTGCAACTTCTATATAATGGGCTAGAGTGTACAAAACTCTAAAATGAATTATGACAATAAATTCAGAGGTAATATGTTGATGAAAAAGTATCATAACTTTTACAAAAAATTTCAACACATATTTTAACCCCATTAATTTGTTGGTCATTACGCCGTAGTAATTTTTGCATCGATTCGCAACAACATGCAATTGAGTCGGTATCCTTGTGATTAACTTTTAACCACAATTTCCGAAGAATATAGTGTTTAACAATTTAATCACAATTCTCAAGAATTACATTTTACTCGACCAACTTTATCTACATCTTATAACTTGTATGATATTCATACCCGAGCTGGACATTCCAGTCTTCTTTTCCTTCCGCCTCTAAACTTCTTATAGTTTTACTTTCAATATTTCTCCCACTCAACAAAAGAATCATCCAACTTTTTAAGAGTGGCGTGAGCCCCGAACTTTCCTAGGCATGTAAGTCTCACTACATCCTTTGGTTTTGTTCTTTCTCTTTATGTTCTCGCCATCAACTCATGATAGGCGTTCTTCCAGGTCTTACGCATTTCAGTCTCAAACATAGTTGAACACTTCACTAGATCTTGCAAACAAAACACTTCTTTAGATATCACATATCTTTTAATCTTTGTTTATTTCTGAAAACAATTTTCAGTTCCAAGAATATCACATAACTATACCAAACATTTTTGAAGTTTGGGTTTCTCGGAAGCAAGCAGACTATAATGCAATTATAACTTTTGGATCGAAGGACATGTGTCTCATCATCCATAGCATTAGCAAGAGAATATTGTAAGCATGCAGTAGGACAAAATCCTTCTTGGCACTTTTAGAGGACGATCCTCTCAATCATAAAGATTCAACCAGATAAATAACAGCTATTCAATTTCAATAACAAAGGTGGAACTGTGAGCCATAATTCTACAACTATAATGCAAACTACACATAGACATTGTTCATAATTAATTTGCACTAGTGATTAAACTAAATTAATATATAATTGTGCTTCCACTCAAATCAATATCTCTCATAATTGATTTTAAGTTATTCAAGATCCAAATCTAGTTCTCAGCCATTGATGTGGACATCACTGATGACGACAATCTTGACCGGTGGGCAAACTATTGCTTATCATATCACCATATGACTCTTGTTCATCTTTCGATGCTTTGTGCTCCGACCTCAGAACAATTCTGCCAGAACTTCAATTCAACCGAGTGCTATTTGTATACATGGTCTGACCATCTCCATCTTACACCTCTCATCTCGTTTGTACTTATGTGGATATGACGCACTCCGAGGTGCTAGAATGTCGTAGACGGTTGCAACACTGGGAAGAGCACCTTTTGACTTGATATTTACTGTGAGAGATCACCCTAATAATTGACTACTGCGCAATCAAAGGGTGCAAACAACAAAGGGATAAACATCTCAGGCAGTTCATAAAAGAATGATATGGTATAGCCCTAGGTGCTGGGAATCTTTGTGATCATCTGCAAACTTCAGTTGAAGCGTCGTGACGGCCAATAGTTCGTTGCCATGGCAACCATTTCAAAAACATTGCTGTGGTGGCAATTTCAGAAAACGTTGCCATGACGACTGATACGACTCCGTCGTATCTACTTTTCCAAACACTTTTGCTCTTGTTTTGGACTCTAATTTGCATAATTTGAATGAAACTAACCCGGACTGACGCTATTTTCAGCAGAACTACCATGGTGTTGTTTTTGTGCAGAAATAAAAGTTCTCGGAATTGGACGAAACTTTTTGGAGATTTTTTATGGAATATGTAAAAAATACTGGAGCGAAGACCCACAGGAGAGGACCCACCAGTGGCCCACAAGCCACATGGGCGCGGCCCCCCTAGGGCGCGCCCATGTAGCTTGTGGGGCCTACGAGGCTCCGCTGACCCTAATTCCAACGCTATAAATTCAGTTTCCCCGAGAAAAAAAATAAGAGAAGAAGTTTCATCGCGGTTTATGATACGGAGCCACCGCCATCTCCTGTTCTTCATCGGGAGGCCAGATCTGGAGTGCGTTCGGGGCTCTGGAGAGGGGGATTCGACACCATCGTCATCATCAACCATCTTCCATCACCAATTTCATGATGCTCACTGTCGTGAGTGAGTAATTTCATCGTAGGCTTGCTGGACGGTGATGGGTTGGATGAGATTTATCATGTAATTGAGTCAGTTTTGTTAGGGCTTGATCCCTAGTATCCACTATGTTCTGAGATTGATGTTGCTATGACTTTGCTATGCTTAATGCTTGTCACTAGGGCCCGAGTGCCATGATTTCAGATCTGAACCCTTTATGTTTTCATGAATTATTTTGAGTTCTTGATCCGATCTTGCAAGTTATATGCACCTATTACGTGTTATGATCCGCATACACGAAGGTGACAATAATTGAGATTCTTTCCGGTGATTACCGTAGTTTGAGGAGTTCATGTATTCACTAAGTGCTAATGCTTTGTTCCGTTTCTCTATGAAATGGAGGCCTTAATATCCCTTAGTTTCCTTATGGACCCCGCTACCACGGGAGGGTAGGACAAAAGATGTCATGCAAGTTCTTATTATAAGCACGTATGACTATATACAAAATACATGCCTACATTACATTGATGAACTGGAGCTAGTTCTGTGTCGCTCTAGGTTATGACTGTTACATGATGAATATCATCCAACATAATTATCCATCGCTGATTCAATGCCTACACTTTTCGCATATTGATCTTGCTAAGTTATTACTTTCGTTGCTGCTACTGTTACAATCACTATAAAACTGCTACTGCTACTATTACCATTACTATTGCTACTCTGTTACTACTATCAAACTTTCATACTACAGTGCTACTGATTACTCTGCTGCAGATATTTAGTTCTCTAGGTGTGGTTGAATTGACAACTCAACTGCTAATACTTGCGAATATTCTTTGGCTCCCCTTGTGTCGAATCAATAAATTAGGGTTGAATACTCTACCCTCGAAAACTGTTCCGATCCCCTATACTTGTGGGTTATCAACAACCGTTTCAGAAAACGTTGCCGTGGCACCAAATTCAAAAATTCCGACGTGGCACGAAATTATAGCTCCTCGTCCCATGCCATGTACACCTTTCTCCTCGTCGTGGTCCTCCGTGTACGTTTGCCATCGTCACCTGTAACCTGTAGTCTATCTCTACGAATTTTACACTAACGTGGCAATCTCGTGGTGTAACACCCCCAGTGTTAAGCTACAGTGATCTCATGCTAATGGTGGCCATGTCATCATACTTTGCTAAGCCAAAATGCCACTTGTCCAAAATCTAATTCAAATTCAATTCAAGTTGCAAGTCAAATATTTACATCCTCAAACATGAAAGCAAAATAGTTCATAATATGGAAAATATTCACTAAGTAATTGTCATGGTGAAACCAACCTCATTTGGATTCCCAAAATGCCCCTGGATTTGAAAACAGTGACCAAAGCAGCTCATTTAATCCATTTCCCAATTAAACAATATTCAAATGAACTCAAACAACTCTCAAACTTTTTGTGGCATTCACAAATATTGCATTGTATTTATATGGCAAGTTTCATATTTTACAAAAATCCATTTGGTGGCTCAACTTAACACAAAACTGTAACAAAAATAGAAAACAGAAAATATAAGAAAAGGAAAAGGAAAAGGGCAAAAACCACTGTGCTACAGGGCCCTTAGTGCCACAGTGCAATGAGGCCCAGCCCACGCCGGCCTTCCCCTTCCTCTGTACAGAGAGGAGGCAGTGGCCATGGCGTTGTCGGCCATCCACGGCGCCAGGGCCACGTGCCGGCCATCCGCACCCCCCCTCGGCCTACAAAAGTGACCCCCGAAACCCTAGGACGCCCTGAACCGATCCCCCCTTGATCCCCATCGCCCCCCCCCCCCTCTTCTCTGGCTCGATTTCGAGCTCGAAATCACTTGCGGTCACCGCTGCCTCGCCGTCATCGTCGCGGCCACCTTCGTCTCCGGCGTGCGGGAGTATGTCCAGGAGGTCCGCTGCGGCCGGATTCGTCCGTGCCGGGGACCAGCTCAAGCTGGGACGGTCCATGTGCTCGCCATCGAGCTCTTCTCCGCCGCGGACGTCACCACCTCATCGTCGTTGCCACTGCTCCGGGCCGCCCCCGACCTCCTAACCTTGTCCACGAGAACTGGTGTGAGCTCCTCCCTCGGATCTCCCTTTCCCTCCTTCGATTTAGATGCCGTTGGCCGCCGTCACCGTCATGCCCGAACGTCCACGTACAGGCGCCGCAGCCACGTCCGCTCGATGCTACTACTCCCTGCTGCTGCTGCTCCTTGTAGCTGCGGCGCTGCTGCTGCTAACTTGCCGCTACTGCTCTGCTTGGTGCGCTGCCGCTTGCCACCGATGCTGATGCTGCTTGCTGCCGCTAGCTGCTACTCCTGCCGCTGCTTGCCTGCTACTGCTACTCGTGCTCTGCTGCTGCCGCTAGCGCTGCTGCTGCGCTACTGCAAGCTGCCGCCGCTGCTTTGCTCTACCGCTAGCATTTGCGCCGATCTGCTTGCTGCTGGTGCCACTGCAGCCTACTGCTACTGCTCTGCTGCCGCTGCTGCTTGCCGTCGCCGTTGCCGCTAGCTGTTGCGTTGCTGCCCGTTGCTACATTTGCCGCCGCCACCTGCAACTCGTCCTGGCCGCGCCCGAGCCACACCCCACGGTGCCCTGCTACCGGCCGCCCGTGCGTGGCCTCTGCGCCCGCCGGCGCTCGCTTTGTGTGCCTGTGCACGTGCACAGCCATGGCCACAGCCGACTTGTGCCACTGAACTTTGGGCCCGGCCTGATTAGATTAGGTGATAAATAAACTAGCAAAAACTAATTAATCCCTGACAGGTGGGACCCCATGTGAATTAACCTAATTAAATTAACTAATAAAATTTGTTTAGACTAACAGTTAGTGAGACCTGGGTCCCACACCCCTGTTGACCAATCAACAGTCAACAGTTGACTGCTGACTCTACCTACTGACTATGCAGTCAACTCAGTCAACAAGCCCCACATATCAGCCTCTGTAGCACCTTGCTGTGTACACTTCAGTGTGTGCACATAACATTTTGCTATTATTTTTGAATTAAATAAATTCCAGGAATTCCAGAATATTATTTAAAACTTTGAAAAATCATATAAAATAATCCGTAACTCGGATGAAAATAATTTATATATGAAAAATGATCAGAAAAATATAACGAATCTGATTATGCAACCACATACCTGTCACACACCTCTAACATAGTGAACATTGACATTTTGCATTAGGATCATCTGACCAAAAAATACCTAGAGCTGGGAAAATATTGCCAGTTATTTTCCCTCTTCTTTTAACATGCTTAGGGATGCATTAGAGCATGTCACCCACACATCTTGCCATGCCACTGCATTTGTGTTGCATTTGATTGCGCTGTTATTTATTGTTTCCCCCCTACGTTACTTCCATTCCGGTAGACCCCGAGACCGCTGTTGATCCGGTGATCAACTACTTCACCGTCGAGGATCCGTTTCTGCCTGCAGAGCAACCAGACAAGCAAACCCCCCTTGATCATTCCTATATCGCCCATTCTTTCCCTCTCATGCTTGCATTAGATTTTGCTACTGTATTCGATAGCTCCTATTCTGATGCATAGCCTGCTTTTGTAACTTGCTATTGTTACTGTACCGGTTATCCTATAAGCTTAGTATAGGTTGGTTAGTGATCCATCAGTGGCCCCGCACCCTTGTCCGTGTTGCCCAACCTTGTTGCCGGATGACTCGATCATTGTGATCGACATGCAGAGACCGAACATATCACCGGCACCCCCCTTAGTTGTACGACTCTGTAGAGATACTATCGATTGCCGAGGGTGATACCTTGAATCTCACTACTGATGATATCTCTGTAGTATAGCACATCGGTTGTGATTGCCGAGGGTGATTCCTCGCTCTCCCCTCTCGATGATGACTCTGTCGTGCAACCCCTCAAGTGTGGACCATCGAGGTTGATTCCTTCAAGTTCACCTTGACGATTACATCGAGTGGGAATCCATCGAGGGTGATTCCTCAAATTCCCCATGATGTTATGGACACATGGATACCTTGACCATCACCTCAGTCCTTTCTAAAGTCGGGTCGGCCCAAGGGGTACCCGCGAGAGATATCTGTGGCGGAAGGACAGGGCAGGTGGAGACCACCTAGGAGAGAGGTGGGCCTGGTCCCTGGTCGTTGGTCCGCGGGTTACCAAGTCGGTGCGATAGGGTGTCGGAGGTGAGCCTTGAGCCCTGTTCGTGTCCGCGAGCTACTAATAACACGCTTAACGGATTTTGGTATTTGATCTGAGTTGGCCACTAGCCTATACGCACTACCACCCCACGGGATAATGGTTTAATGGGGCCCTCGGCATCGTACGATTCTTTCGAAAGCTCTGTCAGACGTCCAGTTCAGCATTGTGGCATGGTCGGATCGCGCCATCCAGGACAGAGGTGGCGCTGGTATTCACCGTCCTCACAACGACCCGGAGTGCTTAGGACGATTGGCCCATGACCCCTTCGCACTTAGGATGTCGACCGGCGGGGACCTCTCTGCGGAGCCTAGGTAGGACTACGTTGTGTCGGTTATCCAAGGCCGGGCATTACCTGGAAAAGTGTGTTCGGCCAGAGATAATCGAGCGTGTTGGGTAACAGTAGTGCACCCCTGCAGGGAAGTAATCTATTCGAATAGCCGTGTCCACGGCAACAGGACGCTCAGTGTTGTATCCCGATCTACTACAACTAAAACTGGATACTTGTGATATTTACATAATATGATAGCTCCGAGATCGCTTTCTCACAGGGAGTCGAGGAAGGATCTCTGGGTGTTGCTAATACATACTTATTGCTTTATATTATGCTAATCTGCACTCTTCTAATGCTGCAAGATGCTAGTCTTCGATAGGCTAGGCCTTTCCCCCTGTTCTGGCATTTTTGCAGTATAGTCCACAGATACAGCCCCTTCCCTTTGATACTGATGCGTACTTAGCATAGTTCTGATGTAAGTCTTGCGAGTACTTTGGATGAGTACTCACGGTTGCTTTGCTACCTTTTTCCCCTCTACCCGGTTGCCAGGATCAGATGACGGAGCCCAGGAGATAGCTGATCCCGTCGACGACTACTACTTCATGGACAGAGCCTGCTACTATGTGGAGACCGACGACCAGGAGTAGTTTGGAGGCTCTCAGGCAGGAGGCCTGCGCCTTTTCGATCTAGATGAAGTTGTTTTGCTCAACCTTCTTAAGGCAAACTTGTTTACTTAGGTCTGTACTCAGATATTTTTGCTTCCACTGACTTTGTATTCGTGTCTTCGTGGCCCTGGCTTGTAACATAAAGCTGTATGACTTTTTTTGTCCAAAGTTGTGTTGTGATATCTTGCCGTGAGTCTCTGATCTTGATCGTGTACATTTGTGTGTATGATTAGTGCATGGTCGGGATCGGGGCGTCACAAGCTGGTATCAGAGCCGACTGCCTGTAGTTAGCCCCTTTCCAACTCCTTGGCCGAAGTTGAGTCTAGTCTTTGAAAAACTATTTTGTTAACATTGTTGTGTGGCTTACGGGCCCACATCACCAATGGATGGGTTTAGGATCTTTTATTCCTCTTCTTTACTCTGGGACTCTGATCTCTCTTCTTTTCAGGTTAAAAGATTTTGCTAACTCTAACATTAGGTTCCCGTGACCCTTTTCTCCCAGAGAGCCCCTCATTCCAGATGATCGCTTGCTTCACTAGAAAATTCCGAAGTTACCCTTCGATGTTTCCAGAGACCCTGGTGCCACCGCCTTTACAATTCTCTACCACTGATAAATCCTTATGGATAACTACTAACAGTTGTCGTTCATACCTTCATCCCCATTTGCTCTTGCTATTACAAGATACCTTGAAATACTCTCCGATTTTCCGAGAAGCCTATATGTCCTACTGCCGTTGAGATTCCCTGTCAACTACTTACACTTGTGACAAAGTCCAGGTGTTCAACAATCTTCGTTGAAATCCTCTGTGATTGTCATCCTGATCCTATTGTTTCATCATGTGTGCGAATGCACGCAATCATCAGTTGATCACTATGAATTCATACTTCTGACTCAGATGTCATTCGGACATGAGCTGGCTTTCAGTCAATCAAACCGTGACCGATTGTGCCTCTAAGTCTATTCAACTTACTCATATTTGATCAGAGCCTCTGCTTCTGATCCTCCGATTTGGAAATCATAATTCCTTTGTATTCAAACATCGAATTATTCAGATGTTTCTATAATCAGATGCCTTTGCATTGGTTCTTCTTCTGGTTGAGTACCGATACTCACATCAGATCCTTTGTGGACTGCCAAATCCTTTGTTGGATTATTATCCGACAATGTCCTTCATTCAATAACCTTGTGAGTTCTTTCCCTAATACCTAATGCCTTTGGTAAATTGTATCCTCTGCCTTTGGTAAATTATTACTGGTAAATTTAAACTAAATCTTGTCATTCCAATACTACCGGCTACATCCTTTTCATGCTACCTATGACCGTGCTACCTCGTCCTTCCTTGGTGCACGAATTCTTCATACCGTGAGCAAGGCTTACGTCGAGTTTTCAACATCATTTTGTTGTCTTGAAAAGCAACTCCGATTCCGAGCTTGCATCTTATCTGTTGTTCCCATAACTTTCCACTTCGTCATTCCCTTGCTTGATGCCACCGCTGTTCGATTGCATCCTCTTGAAACCTGTTGACAAAATGTGTCATGATCATCGTCAACATTTTGACTTCTTCGAAGTTGTGGATTGAATTTCTGGTGAGAAATACCATCCTTGCCCCTCGATGACTTATGTTATCATCGACACCATCCTTGACTTCCTGCCAACACAGACTTGGTCATGTTTTGGTTATACCTTGAGTTCTTGCAGTTCTTGGAATTTTTCCTTGTATCTCTTGTGATCTTCGAACCCAAATTTTACTTAAGCACCAGATTATTGCTACCCCGAAGCATGATTGTGGTACTCTGAAAATCAACAAGAACATTGGAAGCACAATGCTAAATGTTTCTTGATCTATTACCATAACACTGTCATATGGGTAAACGTCATGAATTTCCTCGCCCCTTTATCTAAATGGTTATGTACTTGATGTCCTGTCATGTATATCATGCTCTGCTTGTTCTTGAGAAAGATATACACCTAATACCTATGTATAATTACATTTTCCTTTCCATTCATCTGTTTAACCTTTCTTGTATTCTAACTTATCTAATCAGTAATAGTCCTCTGCTTATGTAAACACCCCGGTGTACAACTCTGTCAGGAAGACCTTGTTACTATTATTGATGACATTCCGGTAGCACCGGTGGATGAGAACTTTGCCTATTGGTCTGGCTCGTATTAACGAGCAGGAAAATGGTTCTCTTCGTCCCCCGCCCTTGGTACCGACGTTGTTGCCAACATAGCTGGCACGATATCCTCTGACATGCCTTGCTGTCGTGACCGTGCAAGATGTCACCATCTGATACGTCTCCAGCGTATCTATTGTTTTTGCTTGTTCCATGCTATGATGTTATCATTCTTGGATGTTTTTATTATCATTTTATACATTTTTATATCATTTTTGGGGACTAACCTATTAACTTAGTGCCACGTGCCAGTTCCTGTTTTCTGCCCTGTTTTTGTTTCGCAGGAAATCAATATCAGACAAGATCAAATCGTCCCGAAACTTTTTGAGGATTTTTTATTGAAGATAAGGATCACCAGGAACTTGGAAGCCAAGGCAGAAGATGCTAGAGGGCCCCACACAACACCAGGGCGCGCCCCGGGAGGGCGCGCCCCCGTGTTGTGTGGGCCCCTCCCTGCGCCAACCAACCTACTTCCAGTTCTATAAATTCCCAAATATTCCAAAACTCTACAGGGAGTCCACGAAATACTTTTTCTGCCGCCGCAAGCCTCTGTTCTCGCCAGATCCCATCTGGAGGCCTTTTCCGGTACTCCGCCAGAGGGGGAACTCATCACGGAGGGGCTCTACGTCAACCTTGCCGCCTCTCCGATGATGCGTGAGTAGTTCACCACAGACCTACGGGTCCGTAGGTAGTAGCTAGGTGGCTCTCTCTCTCTCTCTCTCTCTCTTCTTATCTCAATACAACGGTCTCCATGATCTTCATGGAGATCCATTCGATGTAATGACTTTGTGCGGTGTGTTTGTTGGGATCCGATAAATTGTGAGTTTATGATCACATCTATCCTTGTTTTATTTGAGTTCTTTGCTGATCTCTTTTATGAATGATTTAGTATAGCATTGTATTTCTTTTCCGAAGTTTTGGTTTGGTTTGGCCAACTAGATTAGATGTTGCAATGGGAAGAGGTGCTCGGTAATGGGTTCGATCTTGCAGTGTTCAGTCCTAGTGACAGAAGGGGAATTGATACACATGTGTTGTTGCCCTTAAGGATAACAAGTTGGGATGAATTATTATATGATTTTGTCTTGACTACATCATGTCATCGTTCTTAATGCATTACTTCGTTCTTATGAACTTAATACACTAGATGCATGCTGGATAGCGGTCGATGTGTGAAGTAATAGTAGTAGATGCAGGCAGGAGTTGGTCTACTTGATTTGGATGTGATGCCTATATCATGCTCATTTCCTTGGATAGCGTCATAATTATTTTCTCTTCTATCAATTGCCCAACAGTAATTTGTTTACCCACCGTATGCTATTTTCTTGAGAGAGATGCCACTAGTGAATCCTACGGCCCCCGGGTCTACATTTATTATAAGATCTATCTCGTTTACTTATAAAAAAATACCAAAAATACTTGCTGCACTTTTTTATCTTTTATTTATTTATCAATCTATCAATCTATCATATATCGTTTAATCTCGTTTCTTGACCGCCGAGAGATTGACAACCTCTCGTTTGCGTTGGGTGCGAAGGTTTGGGTTTTGTGTGCAGGTGCTGTTTACGTGGTGTTGCTTGGTTCTCCTACTGGATTGATAACCTTGGTTTCTTAACTGAGGGAAATACTTACTCTACTGTGCTGCATCATCCTCTCCTCTTCGGGGATAAAAATCCAACGCAGTTGCAAGTAGCAGGAAGAATTTCTGGCGCCGTTGCCGGGGAGACATCATCAACATTACCAAGTACCTACACTCTCAACTCTCATCTTTGCATTTACTTTATTTGCCATTTGCCTCTCGTTTTCCTCTCCCCCACTTCTAAAAAAAATTTACAAAAATATTTGCCTTTTCTTTTACCACTTTTATTTGCCTCTTTTCTCTCGCCGTTTTTGTGTTTATCACTATGGCTGGCTCATCTGTACCTCCTTTGTCACCGGATTTTGAAGTTCTTTACTTCAAACAGAGACAAGGAGAAAATCTTAAAGATGCTTGGTATAGATTGTTGGAATCCTTTCGTATCTGTTCTATAAAAGGAGATCTGAAAATTTTGACTCGTACCTTTTATATTGGATTGGCTTTGCATCATAGACAACTTTTGCCGCAAAGGGGAACTTTGTTGAGAATGAAGCCAACACCGCTTATGAAATAATAGTGGACATGTTGGGAACTCCCCCTTTGCAAAAAGCTTTTGTTTTCACAAAGAAGGTGCTCAAATCTTAGACAAATTGGCCGATATACATAATTTTTTTGTTGAGTTACAAAAGTCTCATGAGCCCCTCAAACATGTTTGTGGGAGTATCAACTGTACTAATACTTTGCTCACCCATTAGACAAATAAACGGTTGGATATCTTGGATCTTAGGAAGACTTCTTCTTTGGAGAATGGGAAGCAGAAAGAGCCTCCCGGGTTTGAACAAAACCTAAGCTAAGTAGCCAAATCCAAGGATGACAACACTTGATGTGTTGCGTTATGCCTAGCTAAGGGCGTAAAACGATAGCGCTTGTTGGGAGGCAACCCAACGAATAAAATAAATTTTTGTTTTAACTTTTTTTTCTGTTATCTTTATTTTCCTTTATTTTCTTCTGTTTTGAGTTGGTTTTTATATTTTTAATTAGTGTTTGTGCCAAGTAAGACCTTTGGGATGATATGGATGCTTGTGAATGCAATTCTGTGAAAAACAGAAACTTTGACGCCCAGTCCAGGAATTTTATAAATTCATCAGAGCATCAAACGTGTCTAAATTTTTTACATGTGATTGATATACAAATTTTACACGTTGTCCTAATTTTTCAGAATTTTTTGAGTTTCAGAAGTATGGCTTTTCGTCAGATTGCTACAGACTGTTCTGTTTTTTACAGATTCTGTTTTCGTTGCATTGTTTGCTTATTTTGATGAATCTATGGATTGTGCCGGGGGGTGCAAGCCATGGGAAAGTTAGAATACAGTACCTATAATGCAATTATAAAATTTGAATGGGTTTGCAACAGTACTTATAGTAGTAATTTTCTTGGTTATACTAACGGATCTCACGAAGGTTTTGTTGAGTTTTGTGTGATTGAAGTTTTCAAGTTTTGGGTGTGACGTCGATGGATGAAGGAATGAAGAGCTGTAAAAGCCAAAGCTTGGGGATGCCCAAGGCACCCCAAGGTAATATCTAAGGAGACTCAAGCATCTAAGCTTGGGGATGCCCCGGAAGGCATCCCCTCTTTCTTCTAACGACTATCGGTAACACACTTGAGGCTATATTTTTATTCGTCACATGATATGTGTTTTGCTTGGAGCGTCTTGTATGATATAAGTCTTTGCTTATTAGTTTGTCACAATCATCACCTCTGAACACATTTGCTTGAGATGGCCTCACGTCATCATAATTTGTTAGAATTGCTTCTTGTGCTTCACTTAAATTTTTTTGAGCTAGATGGTTGCTCTAGAGCTTCACTTATATCTTTTTGAGCACTGTGGTGCGAATGTTTTGAAGAAACTTGTTCTCATGCTTCACTTATATCTTTTTGAGAATGTTAAGAAAATTTTGAAGAAATTCACTCTCTTGCTTCACTTATATCTTTTTGAGAGTGTGGAAATAGTCTTGGCAATTGGTACAAGATATGATGCTTGGTCCCTTTGTGATAGATATTCAAGAGGGATAATGAAAACTAGCATACAAAATTTTTATGGGACATGAAAAACTTGATTCTTTGTAATAGTTTTGAGATATGTAGATGATGATATGTGAGTTATGTTAGTGAGTCAATTATGCTCTAGTATGAATATTGATGTTAAGGTTTATGATTCCCTATGCAAGCACGAAAGTCAATAGTTATGCAATGAAGTTATATCCTACTTGTGGTGTATTGTTCGGTGTTGGTCATATTTTATGTATGCATGTGCATCATTATGGTTTTCTAGTTGGGCGCTTCTCAATCTTTTTGCTAGCCTTCATTTGTACTAAGTGGGAATTCTGCTTGTACATCCATTACCTTTAAACCTTGTTTTGCCATTTGTGTCCACCATACCTACCTATATACGGTATTTCATTGCCGTCCTAAGTAAATTTGCATGTGCCATCTCTAAAAAAATCTCAAAAATATTTTCTCTTTTGTGTGCCTGTATCGCTCATGAAGCGGTGAGTGGTGGCCAATATTTTTTGTGTTGGATATGTCATTCTCACGATGAGTGTTTATTAACTTGTCATTGCATGAGAGTGTGGCGGTAAAAGGGATGCCCAGTCCCAAAATAAATTGAATTTCCTTGGAATGTGTTTGTATGGAGGGCACCCGTGAATATGGCTAGCCATGGATTGTGATAAGGAAAGGTGGAAAACAAACTCCTTCGGATGTGCATGGAAAATAAGGGACAAAGTCTCAAAACCATGAAACAATGATGGGGAGCAAAACTTTTACCTTCTGTTTGGGAACCGCCTATGATGTATCCAATGTGAGAAGTGTTGGGAACCTTAAGTCGTTCTCGTTGACGAAAAAGCATGCCACCCAAAATAAATTTTTCATCTCTTTTTAAAAACTTGAGCTCTGGCACCTCTATAAATCAATGCTTCCCTCTGCGAAGGGCCTTTCTATTTACTTTTATGTTGAGTCTCATCCTTCTTATTTAAAGCACCAACTAGGGGGTCATGTGGTCATGTGTGTGCATGGAGTATGATTGATATTCAAGTATGCATCATGAATGGATCAATGCTTGAGCATAATGGGCAGGGGATAGTTTCACTACAACACAACAGAGCTTTCGTAACACAGTGTTGTGTTACTATAGGCCCAAAACAGTGTTACGATGCCACATAGTAACACATTATGAAATGTGTTCCATTAGACCGTGTTACTAAGTGGTGCCCACTGTCACATGTAGTAATTGTTACGATCTATTAAAAATTGTGTTACAATTACGTTATAGTAACATGCAGATTAAGTGTTACGAAACGCATTGGTAACACATTTTGTTTAGTATAGTAACACCCATAGTAACATAGTTTTGTAGACATAAAACATTGTGGTAACATGTTTTGTAACTATAGTAACACAACTTGTAACATAATATCCAAATATCATAACACAACACTAGTAACACATTGTAACTATAGTAACACCATCAGTAACACTACTACATTAATATGGCAACATAATTAATGTTTTTTTAAATTATTAACCACAAAACTAGATACCCATTTTATGGAATATACATTTATTTAATAAAATCACTGCAACTGCTCAAATAGTTAAAATGATAGACAAATTGAAGCATGACACATACACAAATTAAAAATATCAAGGTATTTATTATGAATATACAAGAGTGTAGGATACATATGCATTACAATAAATAAATACCAATGTTATTGGTTGGACAACATATCATTTGTATCAATTTTACAATAGAGAACAGATCTATGGAGAATATTACACCACAACATTTGCATCAATTCGACCAAAGAAAAATATCTTCTGAATGGTATTACATTTTTCAATCTATCAATGTAAACTACGGTTATTGTTAAGTCAAATCTTCTAATTATATTTGCTTCTTCATCCAACCAAAGAATTCAGCTGCAACTCATGTGTGCTTCTTTTGAATCTGCAAAAGATAAATGAATCTTACAGTTATGTGATTAAATGTATGCAAATATAATTTTGTAATACAGAAGAAAACAGTCCAACTTACAAAAGCTTAAGTCGAGCAATTAAGTATCAAGAAGCCAAAGCATCATCAATTATCTTGCAATCAGAAACTTACCTTACTAACTCTTCATTATCCAGAATATGTTCATCTCTCCACACAAGTGCAAATTACGCACCTAACTAAATATAACCAACCTTAGTTTCTAGATCAATAAATACTCGGAATAGTAGCATATGTAACATTCCGCTGGTTTGGAGATGTTAAAGTCTTTAAAACTACTTTGAATGCAACCTATATTATGATCAATATTATTATTCAACGACAATAATGACAGAATTTACATGAACAATATTTCAATGGATACACATGGTCATAGTTCGGGAAGACTATCATGACCATTCACTTTCTTAGGGATACACATTCAGGCTGCAAGTGGGATTAATAGAGAAATGCCCACACCAGCACTCATGTATTATGCGGGTGTTTGTGGGCAGACCACAATCAACTATGTTGTGTTTGCTTGCCAAGATAATCCCATTTAATTCCACATAGTAGTAAACTGCTGCGCTATTGTATTAAGAGTTTCGACCGTCACCAAGTGGCAGATGTGTGGTAAGCAACAACAAAAAAAGAGTTGAGACAATTCTACTTAGCTCTTGTACAAATCAAAACTAACTTGTTATATCTAGACATTAGTTGAACACAACAGCAGAAACAACTCTCTCTCAGGTCACTACATGAGCTTGCACATGCAAAGTGGCCCCTAGTGCAAAAAAACAGAGTGGCTGAGCAAAGCATCATCATACTATTGAGAAATTAGGAGCAAAGAATATGTGTTGTGCTTTATGTGTGTGCTTGTTGTTGTGTTGGGCATGTGTGTGCGTATGTGCTTTCTAGTACATAAACAAAGTACCCGCAATATGTTTTCTAACAGTAGACATTCCATGGCAAAGTTATAAAGAATATAAACATTATATACAAATTGTCAACGAGCGTGTCCTTATGACTGAATAAACATATACTTGGAAACCAGTAGCCATGATTACAGTGGCTTTAAGCAACATGGAATTGATATGCATAAATCCTTGAGGCAACGACACTAACCGAGCTCCCCGCAAACATTCTGTAAGAGTAGAATGGTGAATAACTTGAGACAAAAATAGATGTACAACTAAAAGCTACAGACTATAAGCAAACAGTAAAACCACATATTCAACCAATTTGGAATTAAATGTAGAACCTATTTTGCACATAATGCAACCAGCATGGATACTTGGTAAAAGGTGATGGTATCTTAAATTTACCTAAATAATAAAGTAACCAGGATGGGTACTTGGTACAAGGTGATGCTATCACCCATTCGACTATATCAAACTAGCAGATGAATTGAGATACGAGAAATATAAGAATTAAAGTGGAAATGAATAGACAAGCTTCTGTTGTATTTTCATAGTGATTATTGGGATATACTACACTAAAATGATCATACATCTACTAGAATCCTTACCATGTTGCTCTTAACAATCTCTACTACCCAATCTAACCGGCGTAGTTTGTTGGGTGAAACACCAAGCAAAGGGGTAAGCATTTGCTGAAGTTGACAATCGGTAGATCTATTTAGCTGAATTAGAAAAAATCACACATGTATTCAGGTATGTATATATACGTGCCAGTTTGACAGTATTCGAGTATGTACTGATATGTGACGAGTATTCAGGTATGTACATCTCCACTACGGGAAGGAACATGTACTACTATTATTAGCATGAGAATCAATTAGCGGATGGCATGTACCCTCGACGCAAGCCTCGCATCTTGCTCCCTTTTCCACTAGTAAACAAACAAGCAAGTAGCCTGCTGGATGGATTATTGTGGAAGCTATCTTACATATGGATCGATTCCTCGTGGATGCTAGCAGATGACGAAGACCGGTGCCTCCTAGCGTGGGAGGCGCGCACGTTCTATGTGCTCAAGCCTCTTCAGTTCTTCATGGCCGCCGGAGGGAGGGATGGCTGCCGACGGACCTGGCTGGATCTGCCCATGGCGACGGCGGCTGCGCGCTCCTCATGGCCGCCTCCTTGGGCCTCCTCGAGCCTGGTGGGGAGGAGGGAATAGCCCCGGGGCCCAGGGTTGCATCGGTGACCTACAGAGAAAGCGGCGAGCGGCGGCGGCATGATGCCCTCAAGCTAGCGGCGGTGATTTGCGGCTTCGATGGATGGGTGTATACAGCGGAAAAGAACAAGGAGATAAGGATAGGAACCTGCAGGGCCGCAGCCGTTCGATGTAAGCAATCCAATGGTTACGACAGGTGATCCGTGGGAGGGTTATCTTGACCAATCAGAACAAAGGATAATTTTTAGTGCGATATTTTTGCACTCGATAAAAAGAAACTTTTTTTTCTTTCTTTTCTTTATTCCCTTTCCTTTTTCATTCTTTCTTCTTTTTTCGAATAAGACCTATGCATTGATTAAAGGATATAAATAGGATTTTTAACCAAAAATTTTTCCAACATTTTTATACGCTTACAATGAAATATTCAGTTATATGCACTAAATGACTAGACACGCACTAAACATACGTAATAGCTAGAAATCTAGAAAATTCATAAAACTTGGAAATTGTTCATCAAATATCGTCTACTTTCTATGAAAATTGGAGATCTGCCATTTGACACACTTTTTTGTACTTACTTAACAAATGACAGGGACGGGGGCTACTGGCCATTGTTAGTGTCACGGGAACGAGGTGTCCCGAACACACTATAATTGTGTACCCTAGCATGCAAGGGATCAAACCATAAGTTTAATTGTGATGGGATATGGCCATGTAGATTTATGATAAGTGTGAGAATATGATCTACTAGTTAATATCAAGAAAACATTAAGGTTTAAGATGACTCGCCAGAAGCATTTGCGTCCTTGTTCTTTTATGATGGCGGTCAGATGGAGAATGCTTCCCTACGTTGCGAGAGCTAGCGTCTTTTGTCTGTTATCCCACCTCGTTCATGTCCGACCTCCTTTCGGTCTAGTACAATGTTGACCAGAACTCTCTTTGGTTGACCACTCCAGGGGCAACCAACAAATGACGCCTGACATTCACCTTCGGACCTCTCTCGACTCCGAACCAGGACGCTCGTTTGGTATTGGTAAGATATCTCTCTGCTCTTTTGTCCCTTCCCATTCTTCTACAAAAATGAATTCATGGGATCCTCAAAATACACCCTGGATCCCATAGATATACCAGTCCAAGGGGACGATTTTGAGTTTCCTGTAAAAAAAATATGTTGGTCGGACAAAGATGCGGGATCTGCTAGTCATCGTTTGCCCCATAAAACGCATATCGGTGCTATTTTTGTGGATCGGGCTAATATGTGAGATCTTGTAGATTTGCTCTTAGCCTGCTATACAAGAACATTTTAAAACGCGGATCATAACCATTACTTTGTGATTACATATATAAAGGGTGCTACCTCCCAATAAGTTCCTAACTTCCACACCTGATCCTAAACAAATTTGAATTTATGTGTTGTTTGATTTGGATTTGTTTAACTTTTAGTGTTGTAGCATATTAAATATGGAGAGCACCTATACAATGCTTATGGCACAAGCAACGCGAACTAGCGCTCACGCGCCACGGGCCGTGGGCCGACACAGCTAAACGAGGTCGCTCGCCAAGCTCGCTCGCTGGCTCGGTTGTTTTGAAATGTTAACCACTAACCGATTGCTTGGTTGACCGTTGACCCATGGCATAGTTGATCGTAGACTTTGAGAAAAACTTTGGAATTTAAAAATTTGTTCACGAGTTTGAAAAAAAATTAATAGCTTAAAACAATGTTCATCAATTTGGAAAAAGTCCATAATTTTGAAAGAAATATTCTTCCATTCTTAAAACAGTTTAAGAATTTGAAAAATGTTCATGGACCTAAAATATTTACGAATTGAAAAATCTGAAAGATAACGAAAAAAAGTTCGACAATTCTAAAAAATATTTGTACACTCGAAAGAAACTCCCAAAGTCAAAAAATGCTGGTGTATATCGAAAAAGTCCACGAATTTTAAAACCAATCACGGGTTTAAATAATATTCACGAAAATTAAAGTGTGCACGGACTATTTTTTTTAAATAATAATGAATTTTAAAAAAACGTTCCCAAATTTAAAAAGAAAGCATTCACGAATTTGAATAAGTTTGTGAATTTAAAAAATGATCGCAATAAAAAAAGTGCACAAATTTTAGGAAACAAATTCACAAATTTGAATATAAAAGTAATGAAAATGAAGAGGAAAAAATAAATATAAGTCCGGAAGAAACAAAAACAAAAAACTGAGCAGAAAAACCCAGCAGAGAAAGAAGGAAAACTTGGTGGAAGCTTCCAGAAGCAAAACCAGGCCGAAGTCACGGAATCGCGGCCCAATTTAACTCCTCTGCGCGAGCCAGCACCTACCTTGTTAATTGGCCATGGCCCATCCTGTCATTAATTTTACCCATAAGTCAAATTTCTTCAAATTAAGCACAATAGCGTACGTCTACCTAAAACAAGCACAATAGCGTAGGTAGGCTGGTGGTATTCACTTGTTTACCCAAGGGAGAGGTAACAAGTTCGATTCTTAGAACGTCTCAATTTTTTACTCTCATATTTTTGTAGCAAGATTATTATAGACATATAATATGCTTTTACGTCACATGTCGTGATTTTTTTATAGGAAGAACATGTATATATAATACACTCCCATGCTCTTGTATGTGAGCGACTTCGATTTTACTCTGTTAAAAGTAATACGCTCCTGTGCTAATATTTATAATTTTAAGAACATTTTTTGAAATTTATTCGCTATTTTCGTAAATGAATGAATTTGTGTGTACGTAGTGGAAGTAATTTCAGTTTGAGTCATATATGTAT
The DNA here is from genome assembly GCA_039707655.1 of Elymus sibiricus. Lineage (NCBI taxonomy): Eukaryota > Viridiplantae > Streptophyta > Magnoliopsida > Poales > Poaceae > Elymus > Elymus sibiricus. The sequence goes on along the minus strand of CM077665.1, from coordinate 37,160,272 downwards.
CTCAATTAAGGTTCAAGTAATACTGAAACAATTGTTGAGAAAATTAATTGAGTCCTATGTACAAGCTTATGTCAAAGACAAAGATTGTTGAGAAAATTAATTGAGTAAAAAATTGAGCTTATGTTCGTAAGCATTGTGGCCCTATTCTTTGTAATAACATATAGTTTAGACTATAACCTTTTTCTCTAACGTTATACAGCTTGTAACACAAAGCAGTAACACGTGATTATTGGTTACTGTATCAATAGTTTGTAACACACCTGACGCAACACAAACTTATATGTTACTATGTTAATTAGCCGGTAACACATTTTCGAATCTTATTAATTATGTGTTACTGTCTGAATTGTAACACATGTGATATGTTACGGTAATTTTTCTCTGTAACACAGTTTTCTATATGTTACATGATTGTGTTACTTAATCTTTGTTTTGTTGTAGTGGATAGTTATGTGATATTCATGGAACTGAAAATTAGTTTTAGATGCTGACAAAGGCTAAAAGATATGAGATATCTAAAGCAATGTTTGTTTGCAACGTATTAGTAAAGTGTTTACTGGGCATTTGACTGTAAGGAGAGGGATCCAGAAGAACGCCTGTCATGTGATGATAGTGAATAAAACAACCACTTAAAGAGAAAGGAAATGTCCAAAGGGTGTTAGTGAGATTTTCACACCTAGGAAGTCCGAGGCTAACGCCACTCTTAAGTTGGGTGCTTCTTCTGAGAGTAGGAGAAATACTGAAAGTTAAACTGCTAGAAGTATCAAGGCAAATAGAAAGAAGACTGGAATATCCATCTCATGTATGAATGTCATACAAGTTATTGATGTATAGAAGGCTGGTCAAAGAAATAGTTCTTGGGAATTGTGATTAAACTGTTAGTCACTGATTCTTGGGTATTGTGATTGACCTTTGATCACAGGAATACCCGTTCGATTGCATTCTCTTGCAATTCGATACAAGAACTACTACGGCCTAAAAGACTTGCCAGTAATGAGGTTTAGATACACACAGGGAACATAGTAAATGTTACTATACCTTCCGTCGGTGTATTACCATCTGTATTTATTTTCATAATTCATTTTAGAATTTTACACACTCTAGCCCATTGCATAAAGTATCTTGCAAGAAGGTTGTTCATAAGAGAACTTTTAATGTTTGGTGTTATGAATAACATAAGGGCCATACTTTCATTATGAATGAGATGTATGTTATGAATATTGATAATAATACATTACCTCTGCATTTACTTTCATAATTCATTTTAGAGTTTTACACACTCTAGCCCATTTGCATAATTTTTGTTGCAAGAGTGTTGTTCAACAAAGAACAATTGTTGTTCAGTATTATGAATAACATAAGGGCCATACTTCCATCATGGGATGGGATTTATGTTATGAATATTGATGGTAATATGATACATCCATAACGCTGACGCTAAATGTCGCAAGACTAAAGAATACCACACATGTGTGGCACTGCATTTGGTCACATTGGAGAAACCTGCATGGAGAAATTCCATAATGATGGATTTTGAAGTCGTTTGATTATGAATCATCTGACACTTGCAACTTTCCTCCAAAAAGTGAAGTGACTGAAATACCATTCACGGTCCATAAGGAACGAGCAAAGAACTTATTGGTGATCATACATCGTGATGTGTGTAGTCCGATAAATGTTGTTGCTGGCAGTGGATTTGTGTATCTTCTGAAATGACTCAATTAGATATATGGATATTTACTTGATGAGACGTAAGTCTGGATCTTTTGAAATCATTCAAAAGGTTTTCAAAAATGAAGTAGAAGTTATTGTAACAAGAAAATTATGTTTCTACAATTAGATTGCGGAAAGGAATATTTTGAGTTACAAGTTTAGCGAATGTCTGATTAGTTGTGAAAAGAGTTTCATAACTTACACCTCCCGGAACACCACTGCAAGTGGAAAGTCCGTGAAGATGTAATCAAACCATTTATGACATTGTAAGATCAAAGATGACATAAATCAAACTGCCATTATCCCTTTTAAAAGTAATGCTTTAGAGACTGCGGCTTTTACACTGAAAAGAGCTCCATTAGGTCTGTTGAAATGACGCCATGGTATGGTACGCCCAACCATGTTATATCTTTTCTTAACATTTGGAATATGGGGCTTGTGTAAAACATTTACAAACCTATTCCAAATCAAACAAGTGCTACTTTGTAGGTTATCCCAAGTTATTGGGTATTCCCCCACCACTATACCGAGGCAAAAGGTTTTGCCACAAAAACAGTATGCTTTTAAAGAGAATGGTTCTTGCAAAAAGGTGAGTGGGAGGACAGTGCATCTCAACGAGATAACAGTATCTTCATCATCAGATCAAAGGAAAGGAACCTTGGAAGTGATTCAGAGTTTCCTACTACGACTGATACGGAAGCCTCTACATGAGATGTATGGACTTCGGTCGAACTTGCAGTTGAACCACGTAGGCAAAACTCGTGCAAACCTCTCAGGTGCGCAAACGAGATATTGTTGTTAGACAACAGTATACCTACGATACACAAGGAAGTGTTGATGGGCCCTGACTCTGGAATTGGCTAGATGCCAATACAATCCGAGATAGTTTCCATATAAATGATTCAAGATTAAAATCTTTACACACATTTCGGAAGACTTAGAGTCTAACGAATATTTATGGAACTATAAACTGATGTGGATAAAATGTTTTATCCATAAAGCTCGACTTGTTGCAATAACAAGTTCAAGGATTTGACTACGATGAGGTTGTCTCACCGTAGCGATGCTTAAAGTCGGTTCGGGTTGAACTACCAATTAATACATATTTCAAACGTGAGATATGATACATGGATGCCAAAAGAATTTCCATGAGATGGAAATACAACCAAGGACTTGTATGTGATACAGTCCAAAGTAATTTGTCGATCCAAAGGATGCTAGTGAGTATGCAAACTTCAGAGTTCCAACGATGGACAGAAGAGAGCAAAATGGAGTTGGAATCTTCGTTTTTGATGAAATGGTCAAAAGAGTTTGATTTCATCAATGGACAACGAAGATGCTTGTGGTTACAAGAAAGTAAGTGGGAGCATAATGATATTTATAAAAACCTTGTGTGCTTGACACATTGTTAATTGGAAATAATATAAATTTCTTGACACGAATTAGGACTTCATTTGAAAATAGTTTTTCGATGAAGTGCTTGGGCTAAATAGCCTTGATATTAGGCATAATGATCTATGGAGATAGATTTGCCTAATGGGGCTGAGGAAAAAAAATACATATTGACAAGATGCTAAAACCTTTTAGCATTAGAACGACAAGGAGTAATTCTTGCCGAAGTCACATGGAAAGAGTTTTTGTAAGACTCGGTGTCCCAAAACACTGATGAGCAAAATACATGATGGAGATTCCGCACACTCTTGTGTTTGGATTAATCATGTATTCCATGGTATGTAAAACAACCAGATATGTCCGATACTCCCAAGCTGTTGCGAGTATAGATACCAAAGTGATCAAAGTACTGATCATAGGACAACAGTGAAAAATGTCATTAAGTACTAAAGTAGCACTGGTGACATGTTTTCTCGCAAGCAGAGATTATGAAGTGCTCGTTGTAAGTAATTACATCGATACAGTCTTCATCAATTCTGCATGCGATTTTCGATTTAAGTTATGGGTTTTGTGTAATACACGATATGGTGACACTGTTAGTTGGAAATTGTTCCAGACAGGTTACTGTGGCGAATTCTACAACAAAGGCTAAGTATGTTGAATCATATAGTTCATTCATGAACTTAGTATGGTTCCAAGATGGCTTTGGTCAATGGGACACTATTGTAGAGAGTTGCTCCATAGCTCAGTCTGAGGAATCAAGGTTCGACCAATGATTCACATACATACAAAGCCAAGTCCACACAAAATATGAATTTTGTGAAAGCGTGAAAATGCGAGGATATGCAAAGATACACACGGAGCTGAAGTTGTCAGATCCGTTGGACATCAGGCTATACCACAAGCGAAGCATATTTTACACCGTTATGCCATAGGTGTAAAGTGCATTAGCATTGACTAGATTATAGACTCTAGTGCAAGTGGGAGTCTGCAGGAGATATGCCCTAGAGGCAATAATAAATGTTATTATTTATCACCATGTTCCTAATTATGTTTATATTCCGTGCTATAACTACTATGGTTCTCGAGTCTGCAATAACCACGAGGCTCGGAGGAAGACTCATATGCACGTGTGGAGTAATAAACGGTAAAATGTATTCCTAGTCTGGCCTCTAAGACTAGCTCATGTGTTGCATGATGGTTCTGTTTTCCTAATCATGGGCATGACTATGCCGGCAACTTTAAGGCACAATGTTAGAAGAACAATTGTGTTGAATCGACCCGAATTGATGTTATGCTATGAGATACATTCGTCACAAGTTAATGGTTAATAACACAGAGAAGTTAACGTTTGCATGATTCCTTAGACCATGAGATTATCGAGTTTCTTCATTCTTGCTTCATGAACTTTGGTGGTTGTTAAACGTCATCCGTAACTGGGTGGCTATTACTCCGGCTTACGGGTTCATGGAAAAGTATGTCAATGGACTTGATAGCTCAAGATTGGGATTTACTCTTCCGACGATGGAGAGATATTCTCGGGCCCTCTCGGTGTTACGGTATCCATCATCGTCTGGCCAGACACAATGTGATTTGATCACGGGGATGCCGGAAAGCGGAAACGAGAAAAGAGATCACAACCGGTAATGAGGTAACTAGCATAGTGGACAAGTGTTGATCCACGGGAATGCCGACAAATCTCACCTCGGGTGTTTGTAACATATCGCGAAGTAAAAGGAATAGCACACAACAACTGGAGGTTCACTCGAATATTTATTCGTGTGGGTATAGGGTTCAATATGGGTGTCCACGGCTCCGATGTTGATCATTGATCGGAAGGTGTTCCGGGTCATGTCTATATTTCACCGAACCTATAGGGTCACACGCTTAAGGGTCATCTATCTGCTGAATTCTAGACAGGGAGTCCGAGAGAAATTCACCGAAAAAGTTTCGGACACAACGGAAGAGTTCTGGAGAGAGAACACCGGAATAGTTTCGGTAAAACCGAAATGTTGTTTCGTAGTATACCATTAAGTCAAAATGGTTTCGGCAGATAGATGTTTTGGAATGCGTCCAAATTTATTGTAGTGGGTACTAGAAATGTTCCAGGCCTACAGAAAAAGTTTCGGATTTAACGGTCGCAGAAAAATGTCTTCATGAATAGTGAAAGTGCTTTTTGGGTTACTTTGTGGAAAGCCACCTTTTAGGGCTTTTCCCAAAAGGCTTCTAGAAGGACTTGGGGATCAAGGAACCACCTTTGGGGGGCCCCCATGAGGGTGGGACTTCCAAGGGTGGAGCTCCTCCATGGAGCTCCACTTGTAATCCTTCTATGCCCTTTATGTGTGACATAAAGTGTGGGCATTTTGGGTTTTTCATGTGCCCCCCTACACCTTGGGTTTTCCTATAAATAGAGGTGGAGAGGCACTCTCCACACTCATTCTCTCTCATATACACATGCCATGCATGATCTGGCTTTCTCTCTCATATACACACGCCGAAAGGTTGTCTGGGTTCCGGTGGGAACTAGTTCTGGACGGCGAAGCCCTACCGGATAAATGAAACCGTATCTGTGCAACTCCGTAGAGAGGTCGTAGTTTCGATATTTTGCCTGTGGGGCTGTTCGAGGGTCATCCTGAAGGGCTGTCCGAGTTACTGTCCAAGTTTCGAGGGTCCTCCCGAAGTGTTGTCCGCGACATCATACGGGGGACTGTCCGACCGCCTCCCGGAGGGCTGTCCGGGGGACTGTCCGAGGGACAGACGAGGGAGTACATCCTCGCGGTTGGGAGGTTGTAAATCCTAGCTACGGAGATCTGCACTTACAATCAACATTGACTCTACTTCCGCTGCGCTACGAGTCAGTAACGATCAGATCAAACCTTGTATGCATCTCCATAGTGATCCTGGGCGTGCTCGCTGTACCGATTTTTTTGTTTTCTTTCGCGTTCCCCTACATCGACGACTACTACTTCCCCGACGGAGCCTACTACTATGTGGAGACCGACGACCAGGAGTAGTTCGTAGGCTTCCAGGCAGGAGGCCTGCGCCCTTTCGATCTAGATGGCGTTGTTTTGCTCAGCCTTTTTAAGGCAAACTTGTTTACTTAGGTCTGTACTCAGATATTGTTGCTTCCGCTGACTTTGTATTCGTGCGTTCGTGGCCCTGGCTTGTAACATAAAGTTATATGACTTTTTTTGTGTCTAGAGTTGTGTTGTGATATCTTGCCATGAGTCTCTGATCTTGATCGTGTACATTTGCGTGTATGATTAGTGCACAGTCGGGATCGGGGGCGTCACAAGTGGCCCCAGCCATCATGCCGTGACGCGCTGGCCACTTAACATTACAACATATAACCATCTCATACATAAACACATTATCATGACGAAGTCTATACCACATCATATGCATACCCTGCAAAACCAAGTTAGATGTCCTCTAATCGGTTTTGGCACAATTTTAGTTATGTGGTTAAAGCAGTTTTAACAAGTAATACTAGCTACCTACGTCCACAATTTAGACGATGATTCTTGGTGCTAGATTAAGTTTCGGCGTGTGTGAAACAAGAGACTTAATTAAAAAATCTCTAGCCCCACACTAAACTTTGTCAATACGCGTGACCCCCTAGAAGATCATCCTTTGGCACCCTTTTGCGTACACGATGGTTCACTATTCTCAACTATGGTGAAGCCCAAGGAACTGTTAGCAGATCGCCGACAGCCAGAGCCGATCGATTGTCAGAACCTTGTAAAAACTACGCCATGCCGTCGATGAATTGAACCGAAGCAACACTCAAGGGAAGCATAGCAAGAACATCAACCCTCACAATCTCATGTGATCTAGATCGCAACTTGCACCTACTCATAATCCTACTCATGATGCCACTGTTCGGAAACGTAGTAGGAAACAAAAAAATGGCGCCTACGCACATCCAAGATCAATATGAAGATGCATAACGGGTTGTGATGAACAATCGTTACCGACTCTGAGTTGCAGCGGAAGAAGACGAGTCGGTGTAGATCGTACTTGGAGTCCCTCGAACCATCGATGAACGATCCCTCGTACTGCCCACGAACAGTCCCTCGAACCGAAGACCGAAAGCATGGCCTCTCTTCTTGGTTGCAAGCATACAGCCTTCACGATCCGGCAGCGCTTCGCCGTCCAGAGCTAATCATCACCGGAGAATTAGAGGGAGGAGATTAGAACCACACTGGGCTTCTAATTATGAGGATTAGAGGAACTAGACCAAGCTCTAATTAGTCAACTAGGACCAACTAGAACTAGGGCTAGAAGAACTAGAGGAGGCTCCAAAACTTATATTCTAGGGGCTAGCCCTGCCCCTCTATTTATATGTTGAGCCCTGGGGTCATAACTTGGGGAGTGGGCCTCCCTAAAGTCGGTTTGGAATGCAAGGAAGAGTCCTCGGTTTCTAGTACGAAACGCCAAGGTTCCTGGCGTTTTCGGAAATGCCACAGACCTCGGCGTCTGGCCCAGGGCCAGACGCCAGGGACCCTGGTGTCTGGTCCTTGATATCTGCAAACCCCCTTTTTGCACCGACCTAAAGCCACTTGGGCCTTACCCCTTGGCCCAGCCAATTTGTCCTCGCACCAGAACATTTATGGAAACATCTGAAACTCTTTCGGTGACCCCAAAACGCTCCCGGATCCTCTCAGAACTATTTTGAATATTAGTGAAACAATTCCACAAATATATACTCATTACTCCCGTCCTACTAACACTCAGCACATCATGATTGCCTTAAGCATGTGACCCCGTAGGTTCGGTAACTCACAGACATGAACGAAACCCCTTCGTTCAATGACAGACCGCGGGACCATGGACGTCCATATCGATCCCTATGAGCACACCAATATTATTCGATTGAACCTTTGGTTATCATGTGATGTTCCCTTTGCTTCGCGATACTTTACAAAACCAGGGATGCATCGGTATCCTCCTAAGTCATCACATGCTTACTATACCGAAGTCCTCGTTACCGTTTTTTTTCTTCTTTCTAGTTATTGTGTTCCGGCATCCCCGTGACGTAGTCACCTATGTCTGGCCAGACGATTATGGATGCCATCACACCGAGAGGGCCCTAAGAATATCTCTCCATCATCGGAGGAGCAAATCCCACTCTTGAGCTATCCGGCCACTTGTCAAACTTTCCGATGAACCTGTAAGTTGTCGTTATGATCACCGTGTTACAGGTGACGTTTGAGCAACCCCAAAGCTCACCGTACGGTAAGAAGTGACCATGATACTATCATGGTCTAAGGAGCCAGATCACACATTAACACTCCGTGTTATTACAATTGAATATAGACGATATTAATCCAATTCACAACAAACAAGTTTGTGTCGATTCAATATGATCGTTCTTCCAACGTCATAATCTCAATGTTGTTTTAGGATCATCGTTACACTTAACGATATCCTAAGATCCGGAAAATGTGATCACCAACAACACTTGAGCTAGTCTTAGAGGCGAGACTAGGAATCTTTTATTTAACCGTTTATCATTCCACACGTGCATATGAGTTTTCCACTGAATCGCATATTCCAGGATCATAGCAGTTATAGCATAGAATATAAACTCTTTAATTATGAATATAGAAATATAATAATACAAATATTATTGCCTCTAGGGCATATTTCCAACAGTAGGTTCCAACGAAATACATCGGACCCTTGTGACAATTGCACCGTGGACACCCGCTGGAGTAGGGTGTTCCACGATTGGAGTCTGGGTCGAATTAAATCTCTTCTGAACGTCACATTTAGTGGAAATAATTCCAAAACTATGGCGATAGTATCACCCTTGTGATGCACAATATTGTACAAAGCTAGATATTCTTCCCGGAGTGAGGCATTACCTAGCCACTTATCCTCCCAAAATCTAATTTCCGAGCTGTCCTTAATCGAGAAGGAGCCATAGCGAAACAAATATTTCTTCGTAGCCATTAAGCCCGCCCAAACGTGAGAGTCCCCAGGCTTTGAGTATACCTGGGATATCATCTTCGAACCCACATATTTCTCTTTAGGAGGGTTTGCCATACACCATCTTTCGTCAGTAACTTAAACAACCATTTGCCGGGGAGGGCCCTATTTTTAACCACAAGGTCATGAATGGCCAACCTGCCTTGGTCTTTGGGAAGATAAACCACACTCCATTTAGCCAGTCTATATTTCTTTCTCTCGCTATCTCCTTGCCAAACGAATCTTGATCGGAGTTAATCCAATCTATGTAACACTCCTTATGGTAGCTGGAAGAAGGAAATCATATATAGTACCATATTGCATAGTACTAAATTTATGAGTACCAATCTTCCGCCCAGAGATAGAAGTTTGCCTTTCCAACTGCTTAGTCTTTTTTGTAGTCTCTCCTCGACGTGTTTCCATTCAGCATTTGTGAGTCTACGATAATGTATCGGTATTCCCAAATATGTGATCGGGAACTAGCCCAAACCATAGCCGAACAGGTCAGCGTACAGATGGGACTCGTCTTGAGCCTCACTGAAACAAAACAATTCACTTTTATGGAAGTAAATCTTAAGACCTGAGAGTTGCTCGAAAGCTGATAAAATTAATTTCAGATTTCTCGCTTTCTCTAGGTCATGGTCCATAAAGAGAATCGTATCGTCGGCATATTGAAGGATAGAGAGGCCACCATCCACAAGATGATTTACTACCCCATCAATTTGGCCATCAGCCTTGGCAAGCTCAATCATGACAGCTAACATATCCGCTACTATATTGAATAGCATGGGCGATATTGAGTCACCCTGTTTTAAACCTTTCTTCGTTTCGAAATAGGGGCCCACGTCATCATTGACTTTAATGGCCACGCTACCTCCAGAAATGAAACTATGGATCATAGTCTGCCACTCTGCAGAAAAACCTTTCATTTTGAGAGTCTGCTGAAGGAAAGACCACTTGACTTTGTCATAAGCCTTTTCAAACTCGATTTTTAGTACCACCCCATTCAGCTTTTTTTTATGTAGTTCATGGACTGTTTCATGAAGGATAGAAACTCCATCTAGGATGTTTCTGCCTTGCATAAAAGCGGTCTGTGAAGGACGAACCACATGTTCAGCAACCGAATTTAGCCTAATCGTCGCAACCTTCATGAAAATTTTAAAACTAACATTAAGGAGGCATATAGGTCTATATTCTTGCATCCTTTTAGCCTCATTAAACTTAGGTAATAAAATAATCTCATTGAAGTTTAAGAGAAACAATTCTAGTTGGCCAACATGTAGGTAACCAAACAAAAGCAGGAGATCCGATTTGATGACTTCCCAGAAGTTCTGATAGAACTCAGCAGGAAAACCATCCGGACCCGGGACTTTGGTGTGCTCCATTAGGAAAACCGACTTTCTAACTTCCTCCTCAGAATATGGAGCTGTTAGAAGGCTATTTTCCTCAACAGAGACCTGAGGGATGTCATCTGTTTGGGACTCATCCATCGAGAAATTCCCTTCCTCTGGGGCTCCGAACAGATTTTTATAATAATTAGTGATTTAAGATTTAAGTTGCTCATGTCCCTCTATCATGCCCTCCTCCTGACGTAGGGAATGAATAAGTTTCTTCCGGTGTCTACCATTGGCGACACCATGAAATTATCTAGTATTTGAATCACCTTTCAGGATAAATTGAGAGTTTGAATATTCGTACCATTTGAGCTCTTCTTCACGCAACATGCGAGCTATCTGTGCATTCAATTGACTGTTGATCTCGATTTCATGCTCAGATAGAGGTCTGACCTCAGCCAGAGCTTCTAATTCATCAAAAATAGATGAAAGACGAAGTTTCTTTTTTTTAGGATACCCGCCATATGCCTAGCCCAACCACATAGGAATTTACGTATTGCACGTATTTTGTTATTCCATTTGTGTATTGGGGTATGCCTGGCAACCGGTTTTTCCCACACCTCCTTGACCATGTCATGGAAGCCATCCTAATGCAACCAACCATGTTCAAACTTGAACTTGCGTCTCTGATGTGGACGTGCCAAACCAGTAGTTAGGAGGATGGGTGCGTGACCTGATAGAGCCTCGATGCGAGGTAGAGCACGAACAGAAACCATCAGAAATTTGAGTTCCCAGTCGGTATCCATTAAAACGCGATCTAGTTTCTCATATGTCGGCTCCGGAAGACTGTTCGCCCAAGTGAACTGTCTTCCAATCATGGAAACCTCTCACAGATCTAGACTGTCGATGACAGCGTTGAAAAGGAAAGGCCAATGCTCATTGAACCTACCACGACTTTTCTCATTTGGAAATCGTAGCAAATTGAAATCACCACCAATAAGAATGGGGTGTGGATTATCTTTCGCCGGATTAACCAATTCACGGAGAAAGTCGGCCTTGAACTCATCCTGGGCTGCACCATACACGGCGACGAGAGTCCATATGAAGTTGTCGGCATTGTTGCGAATATGGAGTTTAATGTGAAACTCACCATCCGAACTAGCCAAAACATCCATAGTCCCAGTTTTTACGCCAAGTAAAATGCCCCTAGAACGACCACTAGGCGGTGTTGAAATTCAAGTGTAGTCTATCCTGCCAGAAAGATGGTTAAGCAGACTTCCTGAGAAATCATGTCTCCTTGTTTCAGAGATAGCCAAAAAGTCTAAATTGAATTCCCTATTGCAGTCCTAAATGAATAGATGTTTAGCCAAGTCACCAAGACCTCTGCTATTAAAGAACATGCCATTCATGAGGAAACATTAGGGGATTTAGAAACTTCCGCCCTCTTAGAGGGATTACAACCTTTTTTGGAACGGGAAGCCTGTGATTTACGTCCGAAAGCTGTAAGCTCAATCAATGAGCTAAGTCCGGGTTCATCTAGGCCTACATCCGAAATATGTCCAACTAAATGAGAGGGTAGCTGACCATCTGATGTGGCATGCAGCTCCTCTTCATCTAGATGTGAGATAAAAGATTTGCTAGAAACACGTGGCGTAACCTTTAAACGATCATACTCCATGCCGCCGGTGGCCTGCACCGACGTGAGTACAGCGGCTTGTGGCGCTGTCATCCGAGACGGTGACGACTGTTGCGATGCGGTCACTGTCCGTGGAGTGGTATGCGATGAGTCCTCCTGCCGTTGCACCTGTGGAGTCCTTTCGAGACATCCACGTAATGTATGGTTGGCTCGAAGTTGTGCGATGAGCTCCATGCCTCGCAGTGTCTGCGAGGAAGAGTTAAACGGGGTCACCGTGAAAAGCATAGAACTACCTTCCGGTGCACCACAAGAGCCATCACTCGCAACTTCTGGCCGCTGCACATGAGTCATATGAATGTCATTTGGAGGAGCAGAACTAGATGACAGCTGGTTTGCTGGGTTCCCGGAGTGCTCCGAGGTGTCCATCTCGCCGTCCTTCTCTTTCGCACCACCATCATCATCAGCATCGTCACTCTTGCGTCTCCAACTGAATGGGACGAAGTCTGGATCTGGAACATAACCTGCTGGTTCCCTCCTAAAAGTGAATGCATAGCCCTTAAGTTTAACTAACACATCCGTAGCAACAAAAGGCCCAGTATCATCCTTGTCCTTGGACAAAATCTGAGTATTTGTCATAGCCACGAAAATACGCACAACCCCACGGCGCCGCAGGCTTATAAGATCAACATCCAAGGTCTTGCCCATCAAGGTACCAACAGCCCATAAGCCCCAAAAATGGCGAACGGTATGGGGAACACCGTTAACATGAAGCCAAATCTGCTGAAGCTCAATCTTATGTGGGATATCCTGTGATTTCCAAGCGAAAATAGTCATCTGTGCATTAACCGACGGCATGTTCATCTGAATACCATCCACCCTGTCCAGGTGCTCAAAAGACGGAAAGCTAACAAGATAAGCACCCGATCCATGATGAGTAGCCTCCCACTTCCATTGAGTATGCACTGGACATCTCCTGGCAATCTGACTCTCGACAACGCTAGTAGGTAGCATCAAACCACTGACCTGAACACGGGCAATCGGTGTCTGGGTCGGCGCCAAGTGATCTTTCACAACACAATCTGGCAACTAGGCAAAGTAAGTCTCCTCTGCGCCAACACCGGAAACAACATTTGGCTTCGGGAGCTTGAGAACTGAGCAGCGTAACGTTGGATGAGCAATTTTGTCACAAATATAACAATAATGTTGGACCGTGCAATCCTTCGCTGCGTGCGTATCAACCGCACACTTCCAGCAACGGACCCCTTTCTTAGCCTTGCTCTTGGGCGCTGTAGTGTCAACCTGCACATCAGACACGGAAGCCATCGGTGGTGGAACATCGACAACAGCTAGGCCCTGTGGCACCTGTGGCACATGTGGATCAAATTTCTGGTATTGCCCTTGCTGATATGTCTGTGCGTGCTACTGTGGTAACGGTTGCTGTGGTAACTGCTGCTGAACTGGCATGTGTTAGGGGATGATGGAGACCATGTTGCATAGCACCACCGGCAAACTGTTGTTGTTGCGGTTTCTTCTTTCTCTTATGCTTCTGGGCCGGTTGAGCCGCCGCTCCCCCCAGGTGAAACTGAGGAGTACTACTAGGAAAGCCTATAGGTAGAAGAATAGTAGTAGCGCTGGATAGGTACAGGGCACTACTGTTAACTACCAGTAGCGTGGGGAAGAACAAGCGCTACTGGTACACTTTAGTAGCAGCGCTTGTTTGGCCAAAGAGCGCTACTATTAAATGGGCCACAGCGCACCCCAGGCCAGGATCTACTAGCAGCACTGGGGTACAAACCAGCGCTACAACTAAGACTATAGCTGTAGCGTGGTGCTGTGTACAAGCGCTACTGCTATTCTTCTACGGGTAAGCTAGTGGGCCTCAATTTCCAGCAGCGTGCATTACAGAGCAGCACTACTGCTATGGTCGCCAGCCATAAAAATCTGCCACCTTTCCCCCTCCTCCCCCTCTCCTTTCTTCCCCCTTCCTCTCTTCCACTTGCTTCTTCCTTCAATGCTCCCCCTCCACCACCTCTCTTCTTTGCCCCCTCCACCACCTCCATTAATGCCCTCCTTCATCCCTCTCTCTTTCTTTGCCCCTCTCCACCACCTCCATTATTACCTCCCATCTCTTAGCCCATCTCCATTATATAGCTAGTTCTCTCCCTAGTTAGAGCTATCTAGGTACCTCACCATCTAGATCTACTAGATAATTAGGAAGGAGAATTGAATATCTTCACCTTGTACGTGCTCGATCTCTCGCTCGACATTAATTAGGTGAGAAAAAAGGAGTTCTGCAAGAATGGACATATATGTGTGTTTGTGCATGGTTTCAAGGAGCAATGTGAACCACTAGCGCGATATGAATATACCGAATTGTGTGTGGCATGTGAGTTGCCTATATTGTCTATTTGTTGAAATGTGAGTGACATGAGTTGCCTATGTTTTGCCGAAATGTCGATTCAATTCCGTTTCGGCGAATTTCGGGCAAACTCAATATGTCCTATGTTTAGGGAAGGTCATGTCAAATTTTTGTATGAATTTGATCCATGCATGCGTACGTGGTTATAATTCTTTTGCTCCGCGCATGCAGGTGATCATGAAGGTCAATGGAAGGATGGTGGAAAGATACTGGCAATCCACGGTGGACGACATGTATGAAAAAAGACTGAAGGATGTTTTATGTCCGTGTCGAAAATGCAAAGGAGGAGTCAGGCTCGACCCCATTAAGGGTGGTAAATTCAAGGCTCACATGCTCATGTATGGTGTCATGGATGGCCATGATCGATGGATAAGTGAAGATGATGATGATGATGATGATGATGATGATGATGATGATGATGATGATGATGCTGAGGACGTCGATGGGGCAGGAAATAACGACAAGGGGCCAGACGAAGAGATGACCGATTATGGGCCCGAAGAAGAGGGCCGTAGAAATGGTGACGGCGAAGAGGCAGTACAAGGCAAAGAAGACGCGGACACGCCGCAGCCTTCGTCGCTACTAAGTTCAGCCATGCGGGACCCGCATGTTCAAGACCTGCTTCGCAAGGAGATGACTAGCGACAGAGCTGCTTCTAGAGAGGAGGCCAAACTGGCGCAACTGGAGGTAGACTCGATGACTCCATTGTATGATGGTTGCGATCCCGAGGTGACCCGCTTGAGTTTCACGCTAGAACTTCTAAAGATGAAGGCAAAAAACAAATGGACGGATGCAAGCCTGGATGAGCTTCTGAAGTATCTAAAGAAGGTTCTTCCCGCGGGAAGCCTGTGTCCTACTAGTGTCGAGGAGGCAAAGAAAATCGTGTGCCCTCTTGATCTGCCACACATTAGAAATCACGCATGCATCAATGATTACATCATATATCGGAACGAGCACGCGGAAAAAACCATCTGTCCAAAGTGCAATGCTTCACGATATAAGAAGGCCGGAAAGAAAGCTCCACAGAAAGTTGTATGGTACGTTCCGATCACTCCGCGTCTGCAGTGGTATTTCGTAGATCCTAAGGAAGCAAAGCTTATGCGCTGGCATGCGAAGAGGGTGAAGCCAGATGACGGAGATGATCCGAAGCTGAGACACCTCACAGATGCTAGCCAGTGGCGAGCATTAAACGCTGAATTTAAAATTTTCACACATGATGCAAGGAACATCGTGCTTGGCTCTAGTACTGATGGCATGAATCCGTTTGGCAACCAGAACACCAATCATAGCACATGGCCCGTGTTTGTATGGATGTACAACCTCCCCCCTGGAAGTGCATTAAGGAAAAATACATACACATGACTATGCTTATTCAAGGGCCGAGACAACCGGGAAATGATATAAATCTGTATCTCGGGTTACTGAAAGAGGAGCTAAAGACCTTATGGACAACGCCGGCCAAGACATGGGACGCAAGCAAAGGAGAGTATTTCTACATGAGAGCCACGCTGATCACAACGGTGCAGGACTATCTCGGTTACGGCTATATCTCCGGCCAGGTGTGCCACGGATATTGCGGATGCACCAGGTGCATGGATGATACAACTTCTCAGCAGCTATCGAAAGATGGTGGGTCTTCGAAAATCATGTACATGGGGCATCGAAGATGGCTCGAGAAGGATGACCCATGGAGAAAGCGTGGAGATCTATTCAATGGTAAGGTTGAGCATCGAGGTCCTCCACGTAAGCGTAGCGGTGCCAAAATATATGAGTTATTGAAGAACTGGGAAGAGTGCCCCTCGCTGGGAAAGATGAAGAAAAAGGCACCGGAGCCACTGCTGAAGGTATGGAAGACGAGGTCTATTTTCTGGGACTTAGAGTACTGGCCCAAACTCGACACGCCTCATAGCCTTGATCAAATGCATATCACGAAGAATATCCTCAAGATCTTGCTTGGAACATTGATGAACATGCCGGAGAAGACCAAGGATGGGCCGAAGGCAAGAAAAGACTTGGAATTTTTGAATATCAGGAAAGATCTCCAAATGCCCGGTAAAAAGTCATCGAAGGAGACGGAGACGGAGACGGAGACGGAAGATAGGGGGAAAAAGTAAACAAGAAGGAAGAACAATATTGCCCCCCCCTCTTGCTTCACCTTACATCCGAAGGAGGTCGATCAATTGTTCAAGTGCCTTGCCGGAATCAAAGTTAGTTCCGGATACTGTGGGAAGATTAGCAGATATCTGGACACCAAGAAAAAAGGTTCAGCGGGATGAAGTCTCACGACTGTCACGTGATGATGATGCAGTTACTCCGGGTTGCACTTAGAGGGATTATGGACACACACGTCCATGAGACGCTTACTGACCTATGCCACTTTTTTTATGCTATTTCTCGAAAGTCGATCAGTGTCAAGCAACTCCATAGGCTACAGGAAGAGATCGTTGTCATACTAAATGAGCTAGAGATGTACTTCCCGCCCGCGTTCTTTGATGTCATGGTGCATCTACGTGTCCACATCGTGGACGACATCATCGACCTAGGACCGACATTCCTGCACAGCATGATGCCGTTCTAGAGGATGAATGGGGTCATCAAAGGATTCATTCATAACATGTCGCGTCCGGATGGAAGCATAGCCCAGGGATATCTGACCAAAGAGTGCATCTCTTTCTGCGAGAGTTATCTAGGCACCAGACAACCTGTTGTTGGTTTTCCCGTCAGCAAGCACTGTGGAAGGCTCAAATGCGAAGGTCACACCAATGGTCGGAGGGATGTGAATGTGTTCCGCTCGGGCCGACAAAACGACTTTGACAAGGCAAACTTAGTAGTGCTACAACACCTAGATGTGCTAGAAGATTTGTTGACACTGCACAAAGAGACCATCGCAAAGAACTACCGTGACCGTGGGGTACACAGGATGGACGCTGAAGTTATTAGAGAGCACAACTCCACTTTCTTGCGTTGGTTCAAAGAGCGAGTTCTGGCTAATCCCCCGGAAGAGGGCTGTCCGGACGGAACGCTCATATATGCCTTAGCACATGGCCCAAGGGTCAACCTCGCGACTTATCAAGCATACGATATCAACGGATACACGTTCTACACGGAGGCCAAAGATATAAACAGTGATAACCAGAACTCAGGGGTGACGATGGAAGCCATGACCGGTAACGTAATTGAAAGATATTACGGAAGGGTCGTTGAGATCTGGGAGCTTGACTAGATTGCATAGCGCGAGGATGTTCCGTGTCAGATGGGTTAAGAACGTACAAAGAGAAAACCGACATTTCACTACCATGTGTATACCCGACTCCGATAGCGGTACCGTCAACGCCACCGCCAAAAATGAGCCATGGGTACACGCTAAACATGTGACACAATGTTTCTTCATAACCGACCCGAGCAATCCCAGCCATGTTGTCGTGAGGAGAGGCAAAAGGAGCATCGTCGGAATGGATGGAGTCGCCAACGAGGAAGACTACGACCAGTACGGTGACCCGATGAGGGAAGATGATGCTGATGACGATGAAACATACGTCAAAAGAAGGATGAAGACTACATTACCTACGAAAGATCGTATTCCCTGGAAAAGGAAAAGTCACGACCATGGGCTCAATTATTCGACAACGAACAAAAGAGGAAAGAAGAAGATCAGTCTGAAGCGTCGTCGACCAAGCTGACAAACTATCATAATTTGTCTATATCTATTTTGTATACGTACTTAACACACCGTTAGCGGTCAAATGATGTAATATATATTATACACTAATTATTATCCGGAGGGTGTTATTACTCCAACAGACCTAACCCTATCCCACTGCTACAACTTATACAACAAGAAGTGAAATGAAAAAGAAAAATGGAAATGAAAGACAAGAAAAAGAAAAATGCAAAGGAAAGATAAGAAAAAGAAAAAGAAAAAGAAAAATGCAAATGAAAGAAAAAGAAAAATGAAAAAGAAAAAGAAAAAGAAAAATGAAAATGAAAGAAAAAGAAAAAGAAAAAGAAAAAGTAAAATGAAAATGAAAGAAAAGGAAAAAGAAAAAGAAAAATGCAAATGAAAGAAAAAGAAAAAGAAAAAGAAAAATGACAATGAAAGATAAAGAAAAAGAAAAAGAAAAGAAAAATGAAAAATGAAAAAAAATAGCAATAGCGCTTGTTGGCTCTGGCCACGCTATAGCTAACTTAGCTATAGCGCGTTTTCCAGACCGGCGCTATAGCTAACTTGGCTATAGCCCCGGCCGTCGAGCCACACGCGCACCACACTCTCCTCTTTCCTCCTCACACTCTCGATCCCCCTCTCTCTCCCACACGCCGCTGCCGACCACCCGACCTCAACCTCAACCCCGACGCCGGCCACCGGCCGCCCCGTCACCCCCTCCCCCTGTGGCGCCCCCCGGCCCGACCCCTCCCACGTGTGCCGCCTCCCCCGGCCGAGCAGTCCCCTCCACCAGCGGTAGCTCTCTCTCTCTCTCTCTCTCTAACCAAATTTGGTCTCTGCACAGATCGACCAGCCTCGGATCCTCCGGCAGCAAGGTGCTCGGCGAGGAGGAGAAGGACGTGGCGACCCCGACCACGACACCGACGTCCTCAACCCCGACGCCGACCCCCTCAGCCCCGGCGACCCCGACCTCGACGCGCGGTGAGCCACCCCCTTCCCTCCCTCCTGTTCATGAAAATGAGGCAAAACAAATTTTAAATGAAAATGAGGATGTTGCTGTATGTAGTCCGCATTGGAATCTCTAAAAAACTTGTATTTAGGAACGGAGGGAGTATGTATATGATGCCAATCGATCGTGATTGCTGCAATTGGTATATGTTGCTGTATTAATTTGTAGTTGTTGTCCATTTTGCAAATGTAGATTATGTTGCCGTCCAAATGAAAATGAGGATGTTGTTGTGTCCAAATGAACATATGATTATCTTGCTGTCCATTTTAAATGAAAATGAGGATGTTGCTATGTCCAAATGAAAATGAGGATGTTCCTGTGTCCAAATGAACAAATGAGGATGTTGCTGTCCATTTTAAATGAAAATGTTGATTATCTTGCTGTCCATTTCTTGTGAGGGCTGCATCTCCGTGATTGTTAGTGAAATGCTACTTCAGCACATAGTGCTTATTGTCATTTGCACGGAAACCGATTCCGAGTGGCCTATGTTTTGCCGGAAATGTTGATTCATTTCCATTCCGGCAAATTTCAGGCGCTCTATATGTGCACTTTCTAGCATAGGCCATGCCGAAATTTTCCGTGAATTTCAGCATGACTTGTGCCAGAAAGTTGGACATATCGAGTGCTCGAGATTTGCCGCCACGGGAATGAAACGACATTCAAGCAAAACAAAAGGTCACTTTTTTGTCATTATTCACTTTATTATATAAAGCTCGATAATTAAACGACTACGACATTGAACCCTATCTAGGAAACATGACCGACAATCATGAGGCCGGAGGTTCTCACACCCAAGAAGGACAAGCACACGCCTACCTCGACTTTCTTGCAGCTCAGGAGAAACAAGGTTGGCAGGACCCCCTTGTCATGACGGACGATGACGGTGGTGGCGCCGGCGCCGACACAGATGCCACCAACACCGGCACTGAGACGGGCCCTGATGATGTTGCTAACGACAGCACGGAAGGTGGGACCGCCCAAGCCAGTGAAGGAAAGAAGGCAAAGAGGGCATGACGCCCAAATGAGCTCAGCACCGGAAGACTGGTGGTCACGGCGGTGCACCCCGGCGACTTCGAGCCTGTAGAGCCGCGGGAAGTGGCAACGTGTTACGGCAACCAACTAGCATGCATCCTACGGGATACCGCTAACATCAACACCACAAAAATACGGAAGAATGAACATTTGAAGAAGCTGCTCCTAACTAGGTTGCACGCAAGATTCCTGTTCCCCGGTCGGAAAGACGACGTTGGCCCATGGAAAGATGATGCCATGAAAAAAATCAACAACAAAGCCCTAGGGAAGTTCAGCAACGCATTGAGTGCCTGGAAAACTAGGGTGAAAAAGGCGATTGAAGTAGACCATGAAACCTACGCCGAGATTGTTGAAGACAATCCGACAATTACGCTAGAGGAATTTCAAAAGTTCAAGGCGACTTGCAATGAAGAAGCTGCCAAGGCCAGGTCGGAGAGAGGCAAGCACCTGCAGGCAAAGAACATGGGGAACCACTGCCTCGGAAGTCGTGGTTACACGGGAAAGAGGCCCGTGTGGGCTAAGGAGGACGCGGAACGTGAACGTCTGGGGATCCTAGACCCCTTGGCTGAGTTCACCGACCAGCAGGAGCACGACTTCATGAGGGCCCGATTCTCGTGGGACCCCAAAAAAAGATTTTTTTCACCGGCGGGCCGACTAGGCAATTCATGAGATTACTGGTAATTATCCTTTTACCACCTTATATATTAGCTTTCGATCAATGAAGTCTACTACATTCTAGTCACATTCGTAAACGATTCACGCTCCATTTTGCAGAGAGAGCAATACAAGATTGCGGCCAAAAGCGACTCGTCGACTCAGTCGACTCAGTCGTCGGCAAAGTACAAGTGGGACACACCTTTCAACCGGGCCATGAACATAATGATGGGACACCCGCCGGGCCAGCGGCCGCAATATGGACGTGTGCACGGCGCCGGAGATGGTGCCACGTCGAAGTACTATTATGGCGAGGACCCCGAGGCCAAAAGACAGAGAAAGAAGTTCAGTCAAGTGACTATCAATGAGAAGGTGGCACGGGCGATCGAGAAAACAAGAGCTGATACGAAAGCTGAGACAATCTGGGAAGCGGTAGCTGCCTGCAGAAATGATATGGCAGCTGCCTTTACAAGCTTTATTCCAAGTGAGGTCAGCTGGTTGCAACAAAATCCAAACGCGGCACCAACTGATTTTCCCATGCCCAGCTTCACCGGGAGCAACTCAATGAACACCGCACCCACACCCATACCTGATATGGCAACCGCACCTGCACCTACTCCAGTACCTGCTCCCGCACCCTCTCACAGCAGCCCTAGCTCCGTCTCTGGCTTGAATGCCGGGCCGTCGACATTGGCTGAGCTTGATGCCCTCACGGTAAATACGCTTCACACCCTCATCAACACAACTAATTAATCTTTAGTTCCCGTTATTTTTGGATCTCTGACGCCGCACATGTACATGTCTTCGCAGGCCGACTCCACTCCGTGCACCCTCCTTTACCTCATGAAGGGCGGGTTGGTGGATGTGGGGAAGGGTACTATAGTGAAGCCCAAGGATCGATTGTTCCACCGCCGGCAGATGCCTGATAACGCCTTAAGGGTCTCTGTGGCGAGTGTGAAAGCGGGTTACGAGGGTTTTCCTCGTCCCATACAAACTGGTGGAGAGGATGACGAGACCCCCACGCAGCTTGGCCAATGCAAAAATTGGCCGATCCTGTGGCTGAAGAATCTTCTTCGTGTGGAGGTGGCCGGGAGCACACCAACGGGACCTCATCAGGAAGGTATGACCACAACCCCACCTACACAACTACAACAACCATCGTCTGTGCTGCTGGGTGAGATCGAGAGACACGAGGAAGGAGGGCCAACCGTTCCGACGGAAATCAGCCCCATGGAAGAGGATATGGATCATAACATGGAGGAGGATGACCCTCTCCAGTATCTCAATACCGGCTTTGACCACGAAGTAACGATGAGTCAACCATATGAGATGCATGGTGTACTAGAGCCGGAACGTCCTCGGGACTGCAAGAAGTCTTTGTTCATGCAATCCTCGCAGGACACGCCTCCAGATGCCGGTTCCACCCAAGCTCAACTAATTAGCCAGAGGCGTTCAATGCTGAGCCCGACAACACTAGGGGCGGTGGTCAGGGCGGGTCTGACAGACCCACCAGCACCTGAGCCCACCAAGAAGAAGCAAAGGAAGAGACCGATGAGAAAAGGCCATAAAGCTGCCAATGTTGCTTCTAGCAGCCAGCTGCCTCCGCAGACCAAGGTTGACAGTGTACCGATGAAACATGCGCCATTACTCCATGTCGCGGGAAAGCCAATGGTACCGGCGGATGCGCTAGCTGCCATAACAGGGGATCTCAGGAGACTCCATGACCATGTGCTGTCGACAGAGAGAAGCCTCCTCGCCTCGGATGATCCAGGATACCCACTTTATACGGTTAGTGTGCCGTGCAGTGGCAAGATGTACGTCAGCACATGCCCCGCGGACCTGTTCTTCCTGCGATTTGATTACATCTTCGAGATGTTTCAAATGAGGAGACTCGATTTTACGTTCGTCCGCCTGTATGCGCTGCACATGAACTACATCGTCAGGAGAGAGCAAATCACTGGTCTTGCGGTCGCGGACCCATACTACATGCATGAGTTCTTCTTGTCAATCAATGAAGCCAACCGTCAATATGCGAGGGAGTACATCGAAGAATTCTTGGTCATCAATAAGGACAAAGAAAAGATTCTCCTACCTTATCATCCCGGGTAAGTCATCCGCGGATAGCCACTATAACACATACATCCTTTCGTGCATTTCAAAAATTACTTTGCATGCATGGAGGCTAACTTGATCGTGTATTTTGCGCAGCGCGCGGGGGGGGGGGGGGGGGGGGGGGGGTGCCGTTCTCATCATTCTTTACCCGCGTTTCTCCCACGCTATATATTTGGACCTATCGAAGAACATAGACAAGAAACATTACACACACATAAAGTATGTTCTGGATAGAGCTCTCTTGGGCTTCAGTATGCGGGGTGGCTACATCAAAGTCAAAAAAACAAGTAAGGCCGGGCTGTGTTTCGGCCATAAGATTGACTTCTGTTGCATCGAGCGACCGGCAACAATTGATAATGATGGATTCTACGTCATCCATCTAATGATGGAGTACAGAAGGGATGTGCAATCACTTTGCATGACATCTTCATCCGATGCCCATATCCGGAGATGGGCCGAAGTGTTTGGAACCGTGTCGGATAATCGACTTCGAAATGATTTCTACCGCATCCAGCAGGAAATTGCGTCCATCATCATGAAAGACGTCCTCAAAGAGAATGGGATGTTCTACGGCGGCCCAATATCATGAGCTGACGTCCGAACCCGCATAGCCCTACAGCGTCAGGACATGACGCCTTTCACTAAGCTTGGGTGCATCCTCCCGGATATGGCCGGATGGGAAGAGTGCACTGCTTGAAGACAATGTGTCTGTTTAGTTAGTTGTTACTTTCTGTACGACGAAACTTTTGGATGTCTTTGTACGACGAAACTATTAGATGTAAATGGTGTTGCGCTAGTTAATTAGTTTCCGTACGATGAATTTCGTTAACTATGTTTACTATACGTTGCTTCTATTTCATAACTGTTTCTCTCCACAGGCCGACGTATCTTACGCTGCATATTATATATTGTTGAATTCGCTTGATGATATATGTGCATCTCTGATAGGTATATAGATCAACGATGGCGAGGAAGTTGTATGCCGTGTATGTAGGGCATGTTCCGGGTGTGTACGATGAGTGGCCGGAGTGTCAGGCCCAAGTGTGCCGCTTCCCGGGCGGAATCCAGAAAGGGTTTGATAGCAGAATGGAAGCCGAAGCTAGTTACTTGAGATTCATAGCGCAATAGAGGATTCAGAACCGGCGCCGCAAAAACTACTACATAATCCCGCTTTTGCTCATTGTGATTGCTCTTCTCTCGTATGTCATAGTTCAGGTAGATAATGAAACATGTGTGTGCGGTGACAATGTAAGAGACATGTGATAATTAACTTGTATCGCTATTTCGAGATGATGAGATCGACATCATTTATGTTCGATAATGATGATATGATGAGACTATGTTGTACCACTTTGATAATGATGATGTGACATTCCTTTTTTCATATAGTTTCGATGTATGTGTATGTTGTAATTGTATAAAACCTGTAAAAATAAAAATACAGTAGAATTAAAAAAAAAAAACTGGCAGCAGCGAGGGGCTTTAGAGTACCAGCAGCGCTTCCTTACCAGTTACCAGTAGCGTGGTTCCAAGGGACGCGCTACAGAAAAGTAGCAGTAGCGATGGGTAGAGGTGCGCTACAGGTAGGTGTAAGTAGCAGTAACGCTGGGTAAGAACCGCGCTACTGCTAAAAAATAGTTGTAGCGCCGTAGCAGTAGCGCGGGCACCCACGCTACTTGCAAAAAACCCACGCTACTGGTAATGTTTTTCCTAGTAGTGGTAATGGGCACCCCTGCCGGCGAAGCCCCATACATAGGAGCCGGCCCTCCGGCGATGGCCGGGCCATACGGCGAGAGGTACTGCCCTGCCTAGCCATAACCATGGGTCTGAGACCCGCCATAGCCATAAACAGGCGCCGGCCCGCGCTGCAGCTGAAGTGGAGGACCGGTGTAGCCCGTCACCGGGGCTGGACGCTGGAGGGCGAGAAGCAACCGGAGGATCGCGGGGGTTCGGCCCCCCCGCGGCCGAGGTGGCCCGCACGGCAGGAGACAAGCCCGCCATTGGCCGCTGCAGCGACGCCGCGACCGCCGCAAAGGAACCGGAGATGCCGGCAGAAGAGGTTGGTGCAAGAGTCGGCGGAGGAGTCCACAAGGGGTCCAGCGAGCCGGCGATCGGTGGATGGGCGGCGCGTGAAGATGATGTCGACGAAGACGATGCGATCGATGGCGGCTTCGATGTATCAGACCGCCCGACCGATGTCAGCGTAGGATATCCTCTTCCCAGATAGCACGCATACGTCGTCTTAGGAAAGCCCATGAGTGGTCTTGGCCCAGTTCATGTTCTGCATGCAGCATGGGCCCGTCCTCCGAGGCTGAATCGATTTGAATCTCCAGAGATCTCGCGTCCGAGCCATCAACTCGATCCTCAGATCCCGGGCCAGAACCAGTCGCCGGAGAGCACGCCCAACCCGCCGAGGAAGGGATCCTCTTGGCCACATCGAGGAACTGCCCTAGCACCGGCGGAGGCGTGATCCTACGCGGCGGCAATGGGCCACGCCAACTCACCATGCGCGGTGCTCGGGACAGCCTCAACCCCAACGGTGCCGTAGAAGACGTCCGGCTGGGATGTACCACTGCCACCGACCCAGCCCGCGACACTGACCTAGCGCTGGACTGAACCGCCTCCGATCTGCCCATGGTCTTCTCCTGCAACCTGCACAAATCCAAACCTTCGAGAGTCGGTGACGATTCCGGCGGCGACGACGACCGCCTCTCCGAGAAACGGGACGCCGGTGTTGGAAAACCCGCATCGATCCAGAATTCCTGCACAAGTTCTGCCTCGGTCTTCTTTTTCCGGCGCACTACCGGGGTCCAATCCACGCCATCCTCTCCATCTCCCAGCACCTCTAGGGCCATCGCGACACCAACTGCGGGCGCCTCATCCTCGTCGGAGGAGCCAAGATCTGACCCCAGGCAAGAGAACCTTGATCCGCTCGATCCCTTCGTCGGAGAAGACCACGCCGGTCCGGCCAAGGATGGCCGGGGCGCCAGAGTTAATCGCCTACCCCTCATGCTACGGGGACGCCATGAAGCTCTGTTGGAGCCGACTCTCGGCTCCTCTTCTTCTTACTTGCGGACGCTTCTCACAGCTCACTCACGAACAGGAATAACACAAGAGAATTTGGTGCCGCTACCACACAGCCAGTTTTTTCTTTCTTCTATTTCTCTTTTCACAAACCAAACATGGTTTACACTGCTTAAACAGCAGTAGCACACACGTACACACGGCCACGTTCGGCCACTAACTCACGCACACACTAACCCATGCACGCACAACACACCGGCCACTAACACATGACCCGGCCGCGAACCAACCTGTGGTTGGATGGTTAGAGGGACAGTGGTATCCCCAGCCCACCAGGGTTCAAATCTTGGTGCTCGCATTATTCCTGGATTTATTTCAGGATTTCCGGCGATGCGCTTTCAGTGGGAGAAGACGTTCCCGTCGACGACGAGGCGCCTACGGTGACTTCGTAAATCTCAAGATGATATACCGGTTCAGTCTTTCGGAGGTGTTCATAGGGGTAGGGTGTGCGTGTGTGCGTTCATAGGGGTGAGTGTATGCGCGTATATATGAGCGCTTGCGTCTGTACTGTGTTTAAAAAAACACATGACCCGGCCACCACTTGCACATTCACGACAAACAGACTTGCATTCATCTAGTAAACTAACTAACTAACTACCCCTACATGTACAAGGGAAGATCAAGCACTTCGCCTGGAAGGTTCTACGCGGGTCCCTTCCCTGCTATGGAATTTTAGCTGGGCGCCATGTCCCCTGTATGCCACAGTGCCCATTATGTCGGGTGGGACATGAAGACATCCAGCACTGTCTTTTCACCTGTTGCAGAGCAAGAGATGTCTGGAGAGCTTTGGGACTGAATGAAATAGTGCGTCATGCAGTGGCTCAAGATAGATCTGGATCGGTAACGATGGAGGTGTTAGCCAGGACAGAGACAGGCTCGAAGGAGATACCGAATCCTGAACTGCTAATGGTGGCGGCCTGGTATATATGGTGGCAGAGGAGAGAGTTTGTCAAAGGAGAAACCATTCAAGCGCCAGAACGAACAACGATTTCTATCCGTGTGCTTGCCACTAATTACTTCAGAGCCTACATCCCAAAGCATAAAGATCGAACGGGTGATTTGATGTGGAAGAAACCCAGTTGGGGGACAGTTAAGATAAATGTGGACGCATCTTTTTCGCAGGAGAATGGGGATGGAGCTACAGGAGCTATAGCTCGAGATGACCGTGGAAACTTTATTGCCGCCGCAACCTGGCTGCTCCCAGACGTGACGTCTGTGGACTCCGCAGAAATTTATGCCATTAGAAACGGGATGTATCTGGCGGGACATATTGGATGTAATAGTGTGCAAGTGGAATCAGATTGCAGCTTCGCCATGGACGCGATCAACCAACCTGACTGTTACCAGGGAAGTGATGCTGCGCTACTTGTAGAATGCAAAGATTTATCAAGGGAATTTGCAAAGGTGGTATTCACGCACTGTTTCCGGGAAGCAAATGCCACGGCAGATGAACTAGCTAGTTATAGCTATAGTACTAAATTGTCTAGTTTTTGGGAGTCTATCCCTGATTTTATTTCTCACATGCATGTAAATGACTTATCTATTGTCTGAGAAATAAAGTCGTTTTGCTGTCAAAAAAAAACTAACTAACTACGAATCAATCTATGATTGGATGGTTAGAGAAACAGTGATATCCCCAGTCCACCAGGGTTCATGTTCTAGTGCTCGCATTATTCCTGAATTTATTTCAGGATTTCTGACGATGCGCTTTCAATGGGAGGAGATGTTCCCGTCGATGACGAGACGCCTACGGTGACTTCGTAAATCTCAAGAAGATATGGCGGCTCAGTCTTATGTGTGCGTTCATAGGATGAGTGTATGCGCGTATGTATGAGCGCTTGCGTCTATACTATGTTAAAAAAAACTAACTAACTAACTAACTATCTGCGCGTACGCCTAGGATCCAAATTACCCGGTCGCCACTTCAGCCTCTTGGCACGCAGGAAGCGGACTGCAACTCACGCAGCCCTCAGAAGCGGTCCTCTTTCGGGCCATCAAAGCACGTTGATCCGAGTCTCCAACCGCCGTTCTCCAACCACGATCACACACGGCAACGGACGCATCTCGTCAAGACTCGGCCAGCACACCGGTCACCGGACGCTCAGGCGTCCACTGCTGCTAACTACGTATATGACCCATACACACATACGTGCAGACTATCAAGACTACATGCAAGCTCAAAACTAAACATGCAGATACATCATGACAAGATTAATGCTAACAAGCTCGTTGTGGATGCGAAAGTAGTCGACATCATCTTGCAAGTCTTCGGCATTGTGCGCTGAGTGAGTGTCGCAACTTATGCAACAGCATCTCCATGGCCATGGCGTGCCGACCGAGCTCCTTACGGCCAGCTTGTTCGAGAATGGCCTTCACAATCAGCAGCTCTGTGCCGAGGGCCTCGATGTTGAGCCCAAAGTTCTTGGTGGCCGCCCAAGCACTTAGCACGCCGTCCGCAACAGGGGCAAGCGCCTTCGCCATTACCCATTGCGCCGTGCCAAGGGCTGCGTACATTGTTTGACGCAGGGAGTGATGGCCTGGATCGATCCAAAAACCAAAGGAATAGAATCATTGGTAGATATAGGCATGAATTAATTTGCTGTCACCAATCAAAAGTAATAATTCCTGGAAGAGATAGTATTGTAAAGGCACAGGAGTACGTACATATCTTGACGCGCGTGCACAGGTAAGGGCCTCCCGGTGATGGGTGCTGCTTTCCTAGGCCTAGTTAGAGCATCTTTAGCACATCTCGCAAACCGGGCCGTCCGCTATAATAACCGTCGATTTGTGGGATCCATCCCGTATCCCCTTCATATGTGCGGGAATCCAAACGATTTTGCCGGATCCCCTTTCGATTGGCATGAAGCACTTCTGCCGGCTTCCGTTTCCCGCTTCCACTCCCCGCCGCCGCCGCAAATCCCCGCCTCTTCGTTCTGCTTCCGGCTGCCCCGTGCCGCCCGAAGCTCCGCCGCCCCGCGCCGCATCCACTCCACCAACTTTTGGCAGCGGGGGTGACCATTTGCGTCCACGGCTCGCCTCCGCCGCCGGCGCCATGGATCCGCCCGGGAGGTCGGCGCGCGGGCTCGTTCCTTGCGGATCCGGTTGGTTCCGGCTACTCTGAGCAGCGCGCGTCAGGGGAAGAGGGCGGCGCGGCGCTGCTTCGGCCGGCGGGGAAAAGAAAGGGGCGGCGCGGCTTCGGGCGGCGGAAAGAAGAAAGCGGCGGCGCGGGTTCGGGCTGCGGGAAGAAGAAAGGGGCGGCGCGGCGCTGCTTCGGGCGAGGTTTGCTCGGGCGAAACTCATGCAACCTCGTGCTCGATTTTGGCCCGGAATAGGTTCAGGTGAAATTCATGCCGGCTTGTGCGCATTTTGTAGATTGATTGGAGTTCGTCCTCGTCGTCTTCTTCCGACGATTCGGACATAGAAGATTTGATCCTCGATGACGATGATGAGAACCTAGTGTTGTTGCATCTCGTCGACGAATTTGAGGCGGGTCGAAGAAAAAGCGGCGCGGATCGACGGTCGGCCGGCTATGCATTCCCCGCAACCGAGCTCTCGGCGACAAAATGCTCATGAAGGACTACTTCGCCGAGGTACCGACATATCCGGCTCACCTCTTTCGTAGGCGATATCGAATGCGTAGGTCACTTGTCGTCCGCATCGTCGAGGCTTGCGAGCAAAATTGCCGTTTCTTCACCCGACGTAGGAATGCCGCCGGTTTGATTGCTTTTAGTGCATATAAAAAAAATCGGCGGCCATGAGAGTGATTGCATATGGTGTTCCGGCCGACTACGCAGATGAAAATCTTCGCATTGGCGAAGATACGACCATCAAAAGTGTCTGTGTCTTTGCGAAGACAATAATCCAGGTTTTTGGCCCGGAGTATCTTCGAGTTCCAAACGAAGAGGACACAAAAAAGCTCATGGCAATGAATGAAGCAAGGGGATGGCCGGGGCATGCTATGTAGTATTGATTGCATGCATTGGAGGTGGAAGAACTGCCCGGTGGCTTAGGCAGGGCAATACACTGGCCACAAACGTAAACCCACCATCGTGCTTGAAGCCGTGGCTTCACATGATCTATGGATTTGGCATTGCTTCTTTAGTTTTCCGGGGTCTCTCAATGATATCAACGTTTTGCAGCGATCTCATTTATTTGCTCAGCTAGCTAGTGGCAAAGCTCCGGCTTGCAACTATACCGTCAACGGCCATGACTATACCATGGGGTACTATCTTGCCGACGGTATTTATCCTTCATGGTCAACATTTGTGGAGACCATTAGTGACCCTCAAATCAAGAAGCACAATTTTTTTGCCGAAGCACAAGAAGCTTGCCGAAAGGATATCGAGAGGGCATTTGGTGTGTTGCAAGCTTGGTTTGCTATTGTTCGAGGTCCTGCTCGCTTCTGGGATAAAAAAATCCCTTCGAAACATCATGATTGCTTGTGTAATTTTACACAACATGATTGTCGAGGATGAGAGGGATTTGGACTTGGAGTACAACTATGACAATGTTGGTAGCCGTGTGAAACCTGCCAGGGACACAGATGAGATCAGTGCATTCCTTGAGACCTACCGAAAGATCAAGAACCGTGATTCGCACAACCAACTACAACATGATCTTATTGAGCATCGGTGGCAGCTCTATGGGGGGAGATAGATCCCCATTTGTATCCATTTCTATTCGTGTGAGATTTTAACAATTTGGTGTTGTAATAATTATTTGAATTCAAACATTTGTTGTAATGATGACTATTGTTGTATTATGAGTTGCTTGACCATTTATATATTCGTATGTTGAATTTATTTTAGATTCTATTCGGTTGACATTATTGTGAAACGTGCATTTTGTTTGATGTTTTATGAAAAATATACGGTGCGGCGAGCGCTCCAGCCGAACAGATCCTGCAAACGCGTCCCGCAAAACATTTGTATCCATTTTGAAAGTCAATGCTCCCACCAGATCTGATCAACTAAACTTTCCGTTGCCAGCAAAGCACATGTGGAACAAAACCGTAAAAACAAGACTAGGCTGTGAAACCTCGCGCTGGCGCCATTGCGACCTTCACAGTGCTAGTACAATGACATGCCATTTGAATAAACATGGTGCACAAAATTTAAAGGATCGACTTCAGAGTCGCGAGTCTCCATTGCCTACATACTTTAATCTCTCTGTCTCTTTCTCGTTGTTGGAGAGGGCGGCAGAATTTGTTGTCTCCTGGGCAAGAAGAGAACAACTAACAGTAGGTTCCGTACATGGGAAGACAACAGGAAGCGCCATCATGGAGGCATGTAGGAGCTTGCTATTTGGTTACATCTTGGAGCGTCGAGAAGGTTTCAAAGTTGAATTGTACTGTATGATGTTATTTGTACAAGATCACCATTGGATAAAGAAACACTAACTTAGTGAAGACTTTATCTTCATCTTGTCGAGAGAGGCGTTTTGGAGGACGAGCTCCATGAGGCCTTTATTTTAAAAAAATTCAAATTCAAACTTTTATGGTTCAAAAAATTCTGAAAAAAAATATGCGTGTATGTAAGGATGTAACCCACATGTGTGTAAAAATTCATGATGAAATACTTTGAGTTGCGACCTGTACAAAAAAGACAAATTCATGGGCTGGGAGGATGAATAGTATCATGCAGCCTCAGATTTGTCTTTTTTGCACAGCCCTCATTTCGATGTATTTTGAACTGAAAATTTACACACATGTGTGTTATGCCTTTATGTATATCTGTAATTTTTTTCAGAATTTTTTGAAATGTAAAAATATGAATTTCGATGAAATTTCAAATTTGAATTTGGAGGCCTCACTGGAGGCCGAGCTCCAAAAGGCATTTCCGCATCTTGTCCCCGTATTTAGCTTTTTTTTACGAGGAGTCCCCTTGTTTAGCTTATCTATTATATATAAAAAGTGCTTGACGGGTTAATCAGAAAAAAGATAAATAATCTAGGAATTACCACAATAATTAGAAACATTTGACCGTTGATTTGGTGGACCTGTAACTTAAAAGACATAATTAACGGATTAGATCTAAGAGCGCTCCATCTCAAAAGGAGGAAAAAAAATACAGCTATCCTAAGCATGTACGTACCTAATTAACAGAAAAAAAAAAACTGTAGCTATCCTTAGCCTGTACGTTTGATCAGCCTCCCAAGCAATTCTATACAAAAAACACCAACCAGCCTCCGCGTAAAAAAAGTTCCATCAGCCCCAGCTTCACGTACATGTAAGAAAACGATCAACTTTAAGTCTATTCAAGCTAGCTTCACGTGTATGTAAAAAAAACTTCTAAATGGATCGACCCCACTCCCTAAAAATTGATCGATCAGGCCTCCCACCCTTTAAAAAAAGATAGATCAACCTGGTAAACAAGGGATCAATCAGCCCGTAGTCCTTTCAAGCTAGCTTCACGTACATGTAAAAAACCACAACTTCACATATTTGCATTTAGCTTCACGTACATGTAAAAAAATAGTTCGACATGTTTGCATCCACCAGAATCCATTCAAGAGCTTGCTTTGGATCCTCCACGCGTCTCGCACGGTCATTGAGCTTCGTATTGATGAAAAGAATGACGCTGCGTAATGTAGGCATATCTTCAAGTCGGCGACCTTGTAGAATATCTGGACGACACTGCGGGCAACTAATGTCCAACAGACTCCCACACAACATGAGATACGGGACAGGATATCTGGTCGTTTAATTGCTAATCCGTAAAATATCATCATACCCTTCCTACAACCGGATTATTGTACAAGGTTTTCAAGCGAGACGTACAGAGAAAATGAAATTCAAGCCTATGGAAGGTTGAACTAATTGAAATATTTGGATGAGGAGCAGATGAGGCAGCCTGTGTGTGGATGGGGTGTCCATGTGAATGGTGGCTTCAAGGACAAACTTTTGTAAGAATATTAAACAAAAATATGTGTTTCCCTCCATATGATGAATTGATCGAAGGGAATATAATTGATCTGAGGAAAGTTATTATACGACATATGTGGGTAATTCTTTCAGTTATGACGATCCTAATTTGTTGACATTTATTGTCAGGTTGTAGTAGCATAAGCACTACACTGGGAGTTCTCCTCGCATATTATTATTGATGAGTTGCCTTGCCGGGCTGACAATATGGCTACTACATTAAGACGAGATCGGATTGCAACCAGGACATGGAGCATTGTTTCCCGTAGTAGGGAACAAGGATGAAGTGCAAAGTTAAAGAAACTTATGGTTTAATCCAAAGAGAGAGAACGTGATTTTTGAAAAAAAAAACATGTAGCTGTCATCCCCTATGTCCTTGACGTCACTTAGAAACTGTCGCAATGAGTCTCTGCACCACTGCAACCAGATTTGCTTTGTGATCTGTGGCCTCTCCGTCGCCACCTAGATAAAAAAAACTATCAACTCTTGATCTCTTTTTGTAGAAAGAAAAAACTATGTTCAAGGCATCAATTCCCGATTTCCTTCTCCAGGGTCCCTTCCACTATTATCACTCGATGTCCGAGCCATAGATCCACTAGCTTCATCGATCCTAGCTACCAGGTTTTTGCCTCCGGACGTACAAGCCTACGATGCACCAACTTCCTCAATCTTGGCTGTAAGGTTATTGTCGCCAAAGTAGGCACATCGGGATGTTTTGAATCCTGCGGCAGTACATAAAAATGGAATGAAACAGCGGTTGTAATATTGCGGGATGGTGGTAGCACGGAGTACGTGCCTTGTAGGCATGATGCGGATGACATTTGCTTAGGTTACTTGCATTTATTTAGAACAATATACATATATCAACAACTCTAAAGAGTAATAATTGGTTGAAATAGTTTATCGGTTTCAAACAATGAAAAATCAATATTATGCGATATCTGAGTCCTCACGCTTTTTATATAGTGTGGCCAATAGTAAGAGCATCTGGACATTGTTATATTATATATGTAGAATGCAATCAAACATGTTTTCTTATTTAGTTATTAAATCTTAACATGTATTTGGGAGTTTGTTGAAAATTAATAGGTGAAGAAGGGCCTAACACTGCCAATGATGGTCCCAATACAAGAAAAAAGTCAAGGGAATATAAACAAATTAACACTACACTTTTTTAATTGACCTTCATAACTTACTATCGTCATTTTGTAACTTGCCCATAAGTCAATCGAGTGAAGATACAAAAACACAAATTGAAAGGTTAGTCACTAACACAAACTACCTTATTAATTTATTAGTTCAATTGTACGATGACAAAAAATAAATAAGGGGAAGTGAGACATGCAGTTCAAAAAATTAGACGCATCTCTTCCCAAACATGTGTTTACACATGGAGGACTGTACGTAGCATTCCCAAGAATCGCAATAAAAGGATGGACTAAGGGTAATATTATATAAATCAATATCTAAAGGCATGAAAGAAAAACTTTTAGTATAGTTCTTCTACAACAAGATGTTGCTACTCACATTTTATTAGACGAGAATAAGTACATGAAAATTTCTATACTACAAACTATCTTCAAAATAATAACTAACATATCAATGCCAACATGTTATGGCAGGATCTATATGGTCTACTGATATGCAGAAGTAATGTAAATGTGCATCAGCATTTGATGGGAACAACTCATTCGTACCTAACATCGATGCTCAATATTGTCTGATATTTGAGGCTCATTCATAGTTGAGAGCTTGAATATGAATAGGGGTACGGGCGCAACTGCCAATGTCGATCCCAAGAAAGAATAAAGTGGATAGGCATAAATAAATTAATATTTTCACTACCATAATTACATCGGGTTAAGAGTACAAACACGGGAAAGTGATAAGAAGAAGGGGGAAATATAACATGAACATGTAAGGGAAAAAGTTTGCCCTACAGGTAGAAGATGGTATCCGCAATGGAGGACGAAGACGACGTGTCAGTTGGCTTTGATTTTCACTAATATGGATGGTTCTTCTGGAGGATGTACTCAGCCCGGATCTAATCTAGCTATGGGAGATGAGATCCATGCCAACAAGGCCACAACGAGTCATCAACAACACCGATGTTGCTCTTTGCGTAGCGACATCAATCTGGGAGTCAACAGAGAAATGTAGGTTGTATTTGATGTATGAGTTGTTGGACATCAGCTAACAACAGCAACCAGGGAGTCAACGGAGAAAGAAAGGAAAGGAGAAATGGACAAAGGGGATCTCGCAAGACCAGCCTTTGTGTGAAGGTGCTGACTATGGAGGGTGAGAGATGCTTGAACGTTGTCTGCATCTGCGTGAGCCTGTTGGGGTAAAATCCCAACTAATCATTCAAGGGCGAAAAAATTATTTTACTACACACAACACAAATAATCAGCTATAAATTTTTCTAAAAAAAATGAGCTATGAATTACGAAAAAAACACCTATGATTAATGTACATCATCTTGGGACAAAAGTATAGTGCATCTACGTATTTTTAGCGTAAATTATGTAATTTTTGGTGATACAAACTTCTTCAAAATAAATCCATGCTAACATAAAATAAGATACTTTAATACACCCCAACGAGATTGTCAAGCGAGCCACACACCATGTACATATCACTGCAGCCGCCTTAGGTAAACCCATGGATTTGAGCACGTAGAACTAAAAAAGTTCAGCAACTACATAACCTCCAGATATTTCCTGGAAACATTAAAGCAGTAACACTTATATATCCTTAAAATCGCCACTTCACGACCCGCTCAAATAACTGGTAAATACTAGCCCGCGCGAAGAGCGGGCCACTTTGCTAGTTATATGGAAAACGCTCGCTTTCCGCCGGCTGATAACGCGCAGGCATCAGCCGCCTCCCCTGCCAACCACGTGTCCAGGCGGGAGCCCACTGCAACGTCCCTTTTTTCCTGAGCGCACCCGCCCGCCGCGAAACCATCCAACACGCCGCTCGTTTTGTCTGCTCTTTCTTTCTCTGGCTACACATACGCCCACTGTCGTATGCTACTGACTTGTTTATAATTTCTTAAAGTGGAGACTCACTGCCATGCCATGTACTAGTACTGGCTACTAGTACCTTTTTTGTACGTAAAAAAAATAGATACGGTGTTGTGTTCACTGCCATGCCATGTACACCTTTGGAACAAGTTTCTGCAACAACGCTGTTGCTGCGGAACGACGGCAGCAAACGACGACTGCACCAGTGCGCGACGCGGTGGGAGATGTTGTTGCAATTTTTGCAACAAGGATCTTGTTACAGAAAATTAGATACGGCGGGAGGTGTGTTTGCAACTTTTGCAACAAGGGTCTGGTTGCAGAAAATTAGAGAAGAGGTTTTGCAACAGCTGACTTGTTGCAAGAAATTAGGGAAGAGGAGGTTTCACAACAAAGGTCTTCTTACAGGAAATTAGAGAAGAATAGGTTTCGCAACAAGAGGGTCTTGTTGCAGAAAATTAGAGAAGAAGAAGTTTTGCAACAGCAGACTTGTTGCAGGAAATTAGAGAAGGGGAGGTTTCGCAACAAAGGTCTTGTTGCAGGAATTTAGAGAAGAGAAGGTTTCGCAACAAGAGTATTGTTACAGAAAATTAGAGAAAAGAAACAGACGGCTCGCTTCACACAATCAGAGGAAGAAGCGCAACAACCGGCTTGTTGCAATTTGGGGCGCGCACGATTGGGGGAGATCTGACGGCTAATTCTGTGTCTATCGGACGGGCCAGAGGCGGTTGATATTTTAGCGCTATCCGCCGGCGGACGCGTAGCGTCGCCCTTATTATATTTCATACTACTAAGCTGTCGGCCTTCATTTGATTATCGTTTTTCAAGCTACATAGCTTGAAAAACGAACTTATATTGTGAGAGAAGGAGTTCCTAATAAGTGATAAAGTGAAATAACGAAATATAAATTAAAACAAGGGTACCAAGACATGGTCTTATACATTCCTAGCTATTTTCTGCAGTCAACTCTACGCATTGGTTGATTCATATAAATACGAGAGAGTTGTTACTTGCTTGTTGCTCGCGGCAACAATGACAATTTTTGACTTTTAAGCCAGCTCCTTGGCGTGTCAAGTTAGCTAGCTGTTGTTTTTGGTCAAATTGAATAAATGTTGTATACACAGAGGCACATGAACATGTAAATCCAGATAGCCGGAGGGTGAGGGGTTCAACCTTCTTCTTCTGCTTGCCTCCGCCGACTATATGTGTGCTTGGAGGACGGCGGCAGAGCCTACAAAACCAAGGAGGAGAGAAAGGTGGCGTCCGTATTGTATGGACCGCACTGCTACTGCTGCTATACCAACAATAACACAACTAAAACAGTAAGAGAAGCAGCTAATTATTTGGAAACCAATATAAATATTCATATTTTAATCAAAGGTGTAGAGATACATCAGGGCAAGCATATAATAACCAGTTCAACTAAGAGAAACGGTGACTTTGACCACCGTGACTGCTAGTTTGAGTTGGAATTACGGATGTAAATGATACGGATAATTTCCGTTCCGAATCCGCATCCGCATCCGTTTTTAATGATATGGTATGCACTTTCACAAATCCGACGGATATGGATGCGAATACGGATTTTGGTCAACCGGATATCCGGTGAATATGGTAGCGGATATGGTATCGATAGTATCCGACGGATGTGGATTATTCGGTATTTTTTACGGATGATCCGGTGTTATCAAATAGGATTATCTGACAAATTTGGCCCAATCGACAAGCCGAAATACCAAATTAGACCACTGATTAGAATCACCACATAAAAATATCATATAACCCTACACTACTAGGGAAAACCCTAGTAGTGGTGCAGGTTTTAAGGCTATCAGTAGCGCGGGTGCCCGTGCTACTACTACGGCGCTACACCTAACTTTTAGCAGTAGCGCGGTTCTTACCTAGCGCTACTGCTCCCCGCACATATCAGTAGCGTTGGTCTAACCACCGCTAGCTAATTATCTGTGGCGCTGTCTCACCACCCACGCTACTGCTAAACAAGCGCTGCTGCTACTCCATTATCCCTCGTTGCTGCCTCGCTGCTGTTAAAACTTTCTCTATTTTTTGCGGCGCCGATTCTGAATCCTCTGTTGCACTATGAATCTCAAGTAACTAGCTTTGGCTTTCCTTCTGCTATCAAACCCTTTCTGGCTTCCGCCCGGGAAGCGGTACACTTGGGCCTGACACTCTGGCCACTTGTCGTACATTCCCGCAACATGCCCTATGTACACGGCATACCACTTCTTCCCCATCGATGATCTATGTACCTGTTAGAGAAGCATCATCATCACGCGAATTCAACGATAATATGCAACATAATATACTTGAGCAACACTTAGAGAAAGAGTTAGCAAATAGAAGCAAAATATTAGAAACAATAATATGCAACATAATATACTTGACCAACACGAATAGAAAGAGTTAGCAAATAGAAGGAAGCAACATATAGTAAACATAATTAACGAAGTTCATCGTACCCAACCTAATTAACTAGAGCGCAACAGCGTTTATATCACACAAAGTTTCATCGTACACAAATTCAAAGTTTCATCACACAAAGTTTCATAGTACTGAAAGTCAATCATTCAAATGTTCCATCCTTCCAAATCCGGGAGGATGCACCCTAGCTTCGCGAAAGGCGTTGTAGGGCTAGGCGAGTTCGGACGTTAGCCCGCGATACTGCGCCGCCATGGAACAACCCATTCTTGGCGAGGACTTATTCATGATGATCTGCGCAATTTCTTGTTGGATGCGATAGAAGTCAGTTCTGCGCTGATCATCAGGTACGGCTCCTAAGCTTTCAGCCCATTTGCGGATATGGGCATCGGATGAAGATGTCATGCGAAGTCTTTGCTGATCCCGCCGGAACACCAGCATGTGATGGATGACGTAGAATCCATGCGTATATTTGTTTGCCGGTTGCTGGATGCACCAGAAGTCAATTTTATGGTTGAAACACGGTGCGCCGTTCTTTTGTTTTCTGACCTTCATGTGGCCCCCCATCAAGCCGAAGCTCAGGATAGCACTATCTAGAACACTCTTTATATGTGTGTAATCTTTCTTCTGTATGTTCTTGGACGTGTCAAAATATATGGCGTGGGAGACTTGCGGGAAAAGAACGATGAGGACGAAGCGTCCCTTGCTGCGCAAAATAAGTACACCTGAAATTAGTCTCCATACGAAAGGATGTATGTGTTATATTGGCTATGCGTGAATGACTTACATGGGATGATAAGGCA
The DNA here is from genome assembly GCA_039707655.1 of Elymus sibiricus. Lineage (NCBI taxonomy): Eukaryota > Viridiplantae > Streptophyta > Magnoliopsida > Poales > Poaceae > Elymus > Elymus sibiricus. The sequence continues at coordinate 37,121,069 of CM077665.1, read as the reverse complement.
GTAGAATCGTTTCCTTGTCCTTATTTGCGACCATAAAGTCTACGATGTAGTTCCTCGCATATTCACGGTTCTTTGGGTTCTCTGCCAAGAAGCCCTCATGCATGTAGTCACTACGGGAAACAACTAGTTTGCCGTCTGGGAAGTACAGATGGCAAAGAACGAAATACTGACGGCAAACCTAGACGGCGAAGCCTAAATATGCAAAGGCATACTTTGCCGTCAGCTTTTACTCGGGATGACAGCAAAGATTTTGCCGTCTGTCAGTTGTGTTTGTCGTCAGCAGAAACGGCCTGACGGCAAAAAAAAAACCACTAACAGAACTGCGACCGCGATTCCAGAGATTTGCTCTATCCTGATTATGTAGTTCATATGGAGCGCATAAAGGCGGACGAAGATAAAATCTAGGCGCCTCATATGAAACATCTCGAAGATGTAATTTAATCACAGGAAGAACATGTCCGGGGGGCATGAATGGACATACAACATGCCCATGGGCACATGGACCGCGTAAAGCGGGTATCCTAGATCATCCGAGGGGATAAGGCTCTTCTCTATCGACATCACATCTTCATGCAGTCTCCTGAGATCCCCTATAATGCCTTCTAGTGCTTTCGCCGGTAGGATCGACTTGCCTGCGACATGGAGTGACGACGCACCTCTGACCGGTACACTATCCGCAAACCTGGTCACCGGAGGCGGCTGGCTGCTAGAAGTAGCCTTGGCGGTAGCAGACCCTCTCTTCGGCGGTCTCTTCCTCTACTTCTTCTTGGGTTGAGCTATTGAGCCTTGCAGACCCTCCTTGAGTCCCGCCACCAGTGTTGTCGGGCTAAGCACGGCACAGCCCTCACGTAGTTCACCCTGGGTAGAGGCTGCATCTGGAGGCGTGTCCTGCAAGGACATGAACAAAGACTTCTTCCACTCCCGAGGACGTTCCAGCTCCGGTGCATCATGCACCTCATCTTCACGCTCATAGGCCGAGTCATATGGCAGCTGACTCATCTGTTCTGCGCCATCATAGCCGGTATTGATGTACCGGAGAGGGTCATCCTCATCCATGTCCTCATTTCTATCTTCTTTCATGGGGGCGACGTCGACGGTTGGACCCCCTTCCTTGCATCGTCCGCTCGCAGCCAACACGACAGACGGTGGTAATTGCATGGGTGGGGTGGTGGTCATACCTTGCATCGGTACTGTAGTCTTTGGTGTGCTCCCGACTACCTCTACACGAAGAAGATTCTTTGGCCATAGAAACGGCCAATTCTTGCACTGGCCCAGCTTTGCCGGGGTCTCGTCATCCTCTCCCCCAGTTCATAGCGGACGAGCCAAATCCTCGTAGAGGGCTTTCACACTAGCCACGAACACCCTAAAGATGTCCTCGGGGATCTGGCGGCCATGGAACGAGCGCTCCTTGGGCTTCGTTATCATACACTTTCCCACATCCACCAACCGGCCATTGATTTTGTATAGTAGGGTGCACGGATTTTTGTCGGCTTGCGAGGACATGCGGTGTGTCAGACATCTCTAAGGCAACGGAAACGGAAGATTATGGATATGTTGACAAGGATGCGACGCGTAATTACCGTGAGGGCGTCGAGCTCAGCCAATGTGGAAGCCCCGCCAAGCATGCCAGAGACGGAGGACAGGCTGCTATTAGCGGGTGCGGGAGCTCCAGTTGCGAGAGCAAGTGCAGGTGCCATGTTCAGCGAGTTGCTCCCGATGAAGCTTTGGAAGGGGAAAATCTGAGGCCGTTTTGTCTGGATTTTCCTTCGTCCAGGCGACAACAGTCAGAATCAAGGCAGAAATCGCAGATGCGAAATCAATTCTACAGGCCACTACCGCTGCCTGGACTGCCTCCTGGACCACCTCAGCCTTGGTTGCTTCCTTGTCCTCAGCTATTTTTTTGTCGACCGCCGCAACCACCTTCTGGTCGATTGTCACCTGGCTGAACTTCCTTTTCTGCCTTCTTTCCTCCTGGTCCTCGCCGTAGTACTACATCCACGTGGTACCGTCTCCGGCGGCGTGCACGCGTCCATACTGCGGCCGTTGGTCCTTCAGGTGTCCCTGCATTATGTTGATGGCTCGGTTGAAAGGGGTGTCCCACTTGTACTTCGTCGACGACTGAGTCGACAAGTCGCTTTCTTCGGCTGCTCGCTTGTGTTGCTCTCTCTGCAAAATGAACATGGACCGTTTACAAATATTCTTATGAATTTCCTCGTCGGCCCGTCCTTGTACCATTCCTTTTTCTCCTTGTCCCACTTGAACCGGGCCCTGATGAAATCATGCTCCTGTGGGAAGGTGAACTCTGCCAAAGGGTCTGGGATCCCCTGACGTTCGCGTTCTGCGTCCTCCTTATGCCACACAGGCTTCTTGCCCGTGTAACCATGGCTTCCGAGGCGGTGGATACTCAGGTTCCTGGTCTGAAGCTCCTTCATTCTCTCGGCCTTTTCCTTGGTTGCTTCGACAGCGATAGTCTTCCAGAATGTTTCTAAGTTTGCTTCCGTAATTTTCGGATTCTCTTCAATAATCTCAGCATTGGATAATTTATCTACTTCAATCGATTTTTTGACCCTACCTTTCCAGGCGCTCAATGCGCCGCCGAACTTGCCAAGGGCGCTGTTGTTTATCTTCTTCATGGGTTTATCGTCCCACGGTTCTTTCTCGTCATTATGGCCAGGGAACTAGAAACTAGCATGCAACCTGGTCAACAGGAGGCGTGCCAAATGTGTTTTCTTCCTTATGGCTGTCTCGTTTAGGTTGGCGGCATCCCGTAGGATGCATCCTATCTGGTTGTCGTAGCAAGTTGAAACTTCCTGTGGCTCTATTGGCTCAAACAGGCCTGGGTGCACCGCCGTGAGCACCAGTCTTCCGGTGCTGAGCTGATTTATGCGCCGGGACCTCTTCTTCTTCTCTACTTTAGTGCCACCTTCCGTGGTCTGGTTGCCACTATCAGTGCCGGTATCGGCGCCGGTGTCAGTGGTGGTCTCGGCGCCGGTGTCGGTGTCGGTGCCGGTAGTACGACCCTCCGTTATGAGAAGGGGCCCCTGCAACCCTTCTTCTTTCTAACTAGCCAAAAATTCAAGGAAATGGTGTGCATTCTTGAAGCGGGCGTCAACAGAACCCCCGGCTTCGTCGTTATTCGCCATGTTTCGTACAATTCAGTCTGCTCGTTTAATTCTAAAACTATAATGAAATGAATATTGACATAAAAAATGGCCTATGTTTTGCCGGAATGCTGTTTCATTCCCGTCCTGGAAAATCCCAGGCACTCGATATGTCCTACTTTCAGCACAAGTCATGCCAAAATTCACGGGAAATTTTGGCATGACCTTTGCTAAAAAATGGACAAATCGAGTGCCTGAAATTTGCCGGAACGGAAATGAATCAACATTCCGGCAAAACATAGGCCACTCGGAATCAGATTCCCTGCAAAGGTATGTGGCACCAGCACTATGTAATGTGCCAACACAACAAAAAATGCACAATTAGGTATCTATATTTTTTACAACAAGTACACTGTTTTTTTACAACAAGTACACCAAAATTATACATCAAGTACACTCCTCTCAAAAAAAGGAGATGTACAAAGAAATGTACAAACAAATTCAGTTAACTCATCCAATGCAGAAATCAGGGGCAATTTTTTGTAGCACTAGAACTACGAAACATTCCAGCAAAGTGTTCAACCCTAGAGTAAAATTCAACCCTATAGTAAACTTCATTTTCTTAATTGATATAAAGTAGGGTTAATCATAAGCTGTCATTTCTAAGAATCCTTGAACCCAAGAATGGAATAAAACCCACAATTTCTAAGAACCCTAGAACCCTAGAATCTCCACTTACAGAAATTTCATGAATTTCTTGCTGATATTGATGCTATGGTTTCGGTTAAAGAACCCTAGAATCCCCAATTTCATAATTTTTTTCTGAAAATGAGAGAGAAGGAGGGGCAGGGGACTTACAGAGGGGGGGTTGGGGGAGACGGTGGCGACGAGGTGAGGGTCGGGGGAGACGGCGGCGCTGAGGAGGGTCCGAGGCGAGGCGTGGACGGGCGGGCACCGGATGGGGCGACGTCGAGGAGGCACGTGCGGCGACGTCAAGGAGGCAGAGGCGACGTCGAGGAAGCAGGTACGGCGACATCGAGGAGGCAGGGGGCACGAGGTGTTGACGGCTCCGGCGATGGCAACAGCGAGCAGGAGCGGGGGCGCGGGGTGTTGACGGCTCCGGTGACGGCATGAGAGAGAGGTCACGCGACGGCGAGCGCTGGGAGAGAGAGGGATCGAGAGGCGAGTGGGGAATGGGAGAAGAAAGGGAGGCCCGCAGCACTATACTAAGGGACACTTAGCAGTAGCGAGGGCTAGAATGCCCCGCGCTATAGCTAAGTTAGCTGTAGCGCGGGCCAGGACACCCAGCACTACTGCTATAGCCTTTTCTTTTGTTTTTATTATTTTTTTTCATTTATAAATTGAAGATGATATCTATAGCTGTAGCGTGGGCCACGGTACCCCGCGCTACAGTTATAGTTTTTATTATTTTTCTCTTTATTTTTCTAAAATGTTCTTTTCATTCTTCTTTTGGCCTTTTTTTTCTTTCCTTTTTAATATTTTTTCTATTTATTTTCCTTTCCTTTTCCTTTTCTATTTCTTTTCTTTTTCTTTTTCTTTTTTTCACCTCCAAAAGACTAAGTCGGCTAGTCAATGGTATATAACTCAGACCGATGCACAATACTAATTAGCGATAATAATTAGTGCATAATATATATTACATCATTTGACCGGTAATGCGGTTAAGTGCGTATACAAAATAGATAGATATATAAATGACAGTTTCTCAGCGTCAACGACATTTAACAGTGAGCTTCTTTCCTTTCTTGTTCGCTGTCGAATAATTGAGCCCCTCGTTGTGACTTTTCCATGTCCAGGGAGTACGATCTTTCTTAGATAATGTAGTGTTGCTTCTTGTTTTGACGTTCGCTTCATCATCATCGCCATCTTCCCTCATTGGGTTGCCGTACCGAGTCTTCCTCGTTGGCGACTCCATCCATTCCGACGATACTTCTTTTGCCTATCCTCATGACAACACGGCTGGGATTGCTCGGATCGGTTATGAAGAAGCATTATGTCACGTGCTTAGCATGTACCCATGGCTCATTTTTGGCTTGGACGTTCACGGTAGCGCTCTTGGCATCAGGTATAGACATGGTAGTGAAATACCGGTTTTCTCTTTCGACGGACTTAGCCCATCTGACACGGAACATCGTCGCACTATGCAGTCAAGAGTTGTCAAGCTCCCAGATCTCTTCGACCCTTCCGTAGTATCGTTCAGTTCGGTCGTCGCCGATGCTCATGGATATCGTCACACCTGAGTTATGGTAATCATTGTTTATATCTTTGGCCTCCATGTAGAATGTGTATCTGTTGATGTCGTATGCCTGATAAGTCGCGAGGTTGATCGCGGGGCCATGTGCTAAGGCGTATATGAGCATTCCGTCCAGACAGCCCTCTTCCGGGGGATTAGCCAGAACTCGCTCTTTGAACCAACTCAAGAAAGTGGAGTTGTGCTCTCTAAGAACTTCGGCATCCGTCTAGCGCAGCCCCCGTTTAAGGTATTTCTTTACGATGGTATCTTTGTGCAGTGTCACGAAGTCTTCTAGCACGTCTATGTGCTGCAACACTACTAAGTTTGCTCTGTCAAAGTCGTAGCGTCAACCCGACTGGTCCACATTCAATTCCCTCCGGCCGTTGGTGTGACCTTGTCCTCCGAGCCTCCCGAGGTGCTTGTTAACGGGCAAACCAACAACAGGGTCTCCGTGATGGGGAACGTTGCATGAAAATCAAAAAATTTCCTACGAAACACCCAAGATCCAATCTAGGAGATGCATAGCTATGAGAGGGGAGTGTGTCTACGTACCCTTGTAGACCGTAAGAGGAAGCGTATATAACGCGGTTGATGTAGTCGTACTCTTCACGATCCAATCCGATGAAGTACCGAGCGGACGGCACCTCCGCGTTCAGCACACGTGCGGCTCGATGACGTCTCCTCCATCTTGATCCAGCAAGCAAGAGAGGATAAGTAGATGGGATCTCAACCAGCACGACGGCGTGGTGGAGATGGTGGTGGTGCAGTGCCCGAGGGCTTCGCCAAATGCTGCCAGAACCAATCCGAGGAGAAAACGGAGTTATGGGAGAGGTAGTGCTGCCACCGGGGCGTGGGAATTGGTGTGTCCAGCCCCTCCCTCTCCCCCACTATATATAGGAGGCAAGGGGGAGGGCTGGGGCGCAGCCTTGGCCCCTCCTCCATGGAGGGGTACGTCCAGGGAGGAGATTCCTCCCTCCCCAAGGCACCTAGGTGGTGCCTTCCCCCCTTAGGACTCTTCCTCCACCTCTCCTTGGCGCATGGGCCTCTTGGGGCTGGTGCCCCTGGCCCATATAGGCCAAGGCGCACCCCCTTACAGCCCATGTGGGTCCCCGGGGCAGGTGGACCCCCCCGGTGGACCCCCGGACCCCTTTCGGCAGTCCCGGTACAATACCGATAATACCCGAAACTTTTCTGGTGACCAAAACAGGACTTCTTATATATAAATCTTTACCTCCGGACCATTTTGGAGCTCCTCGTGATGTCCGGGATCTCATCCGGGACTCTGAACAACCTTTGGTCACCAACGTACATATCCCAATACTACTCTAGCGTCACCGAACGTTAGGCATGCGGACCCTGCGGGTTCGAGAATCATGTAGACATGACCGAGACACCTCTCTGGCCAATAACCAATATCGGAACCTGGATGCCCATATTGGTTCCTACATATTCCATGAAGATCTTTTATCGGTTGAACCACGATGTCGAGGATTCGGGTAATCCCGTATGCAATTCTCTTTGTCCAGCGATATGTTACTTGCCCGAGATTCGATCGTCGGTATCTCCATACCTAGTTCAATCTCGTTACCGGCAAGTCTCTTTAATCATTGCATAATACAAGATCCCGTGTCTAACTCATTAGCCACATTGCTTGCAAGCTCTTTACGATGTTGTATTACCGAGAGGGCCTAGAGATATCTCTCCGTCATATGAAGTGACAAATCCCAGTCTCGATCCATGTAACCCAACAGACACCTTCGGAGATACCTGTAGAGCACCTTTATGATCACCCAATTACGAATTGACGTTTGATAGCACACAAGGCATTCCTGCGGTATCCGGGAGTGACATGATCTCATGGTCTAAGGAACTGATACTTGCCATGAAGAAAGCTATAGCAAGTAACTAAATGATCTGATGCTATGCTTATGGTTGGGTCTGTCCATCACATCATTCTCCTAATGATGTGATCCCGTTATCAAATGACAACTCATGTCTATGGTAAGAAACCTTAACCATCTTTGATCAACGAGCTAGTCTAGTAGAGGCTCACTAGGGACACGGTGTTGTTTATGTATCCACACATGTATTTAAGTTTCCTGTCAATACAATTCTAGCATGAATAATATTTATCATGAACAAGGAAATATAATAATAACCAATTTATTATTGCCTCTAGGGCATATTTCCAACAGTCTCCCACTTGCACAAGAGTCAATAATCTAGTTTACATGGTAATGAATCTAACACCCTTGGAGTCCTGGTGCTGATCATGTTTTGCTCGTGGAAGAGGTTTAGTCAACGGGTCTGCCACATTCAGATCCGTATGTACTTTGCAAAGTTCTATGTCTCCATCATTGATGTAATAATGAATGGAGTTGAAGCGGCGCTTGATGTGCTTGGTCTTCTTGTGAAACATGGGCTCCTTGGCAATAGCAATTGCACTAGTGTTGTCACAGAAGATTGTCATTGGATCCGATGCATTAGGCACAACTCCTAGATCGGACATGAACTCCTTCATCCAGACTCCTTCTTGCGCTGCTTCCGAAGCAGCTATATATTCCGCTTCACATGAAGATCCCGCTATGACGCTTTGCTTGGAACTGCACCAACTGACCGCTCCACCATTCAATATGAATACGTATCCGGTTTGAGACTTAGAGTCATCCGGATCTGTGTCGAAGCTAGCATCGACGTAACCCTTTACGACGAGCTCTTCGTCACCCCCATAAACGAGAAACATGTCATTGGTCCTCTTCAGGTACTTAGGGATATTCTTGACCGCTGTCCAGTGATCTACTCCTGGATCACTTTGGTACCTCCCTGCCAGACTTATGGCAAGGCACACATCAGGTATGGTACACAACATGGCATACATTATAGAGCCTATGGCTGAGGCATAGGGGACAACTTTCATCCTTTCTCTTTCTTCTGCCGTGGTCGGGCTTTGAGTCTTACTCAACTTCACACCTTGCAATACAGGCAAGAACCCTTTCTTTGATTGGTCCATTTTGAACTTCTTCAAAATCTTGTCAAGGTATGTGCTTTGTGAAAGTCCTATTAGGCGTCTTGATCTATCTCTATAGATTTTAATGTCCAGTATGTAAGCAGCTTCACCCAGGTCTTTCATTGAAAAACTCTTGTTCAAAGACCTTTTATGCTTTCCAGAAATTCTATATCATTTCCAATCAACAATATGTCATCCACATATAATATTAGAAATGCTACAGAGCTTGCATACCTTGTCAGCATCCTTAGGATCGACAAAACCTTCCGGTTGCATCATATACAACTCTTCCTTAAGGAACCCGTTAAGGAATGTTGTTTTGACGTCCATCTGCCAGATTTCATAATCATAAAATGCGGCAATTGCTAACATAATTCTAACGGACTTAAGCATCGCTACGGGTGAGAAAGTCTCATCGTAGTCAACTCCTTGGATTTGTCGGAAACCTTTTGCGACAAGTCGAGCTTTATAGACGGTGACATTACCATCAACGTCTCTCTTCTTCTTAAAGTTCCATTTATTCTCAATGGCCTACCGGTCATCGGGCAAGTTCACCAAAGTCCATACTTTGTTCTCATACATGGATCATCCTATCTCGGATTTCATGGCCTCAAGACATTTGTCGGAATCCGGGCTCATCATTGCTTCTTCATAGTTCGTAGGTTTGCCGTTGTCTAACAACATGACTTCCAGGACTGGATTACCGTACCACTCTGGTGCGAAACGTACCCTGGTCGACCTACGAAGTTCAGTAGTAACTTGATCCGAAGTTTCATGATCATTATCATTAGCTTCCTCTCTGGCTGATGTAGGGTTTTTTAATTCATGGAGTGTATGATGGCATGAGAAAATGTTCCTTTAGAGAAGGGCTATGGCCTGATGGACTGGCTTAAGCTGAATCTTGCACATTTAGATCTGTCAGGTAAATAAGAAGTTAGCTTGTATTCTGTGTTGATCATTGATGTCTCCTATTTTTCTTGGATGGTTTGATGCTACTTCATACTTATTAATAAAGCTGAAAGTGGAATTAAGACTGTAATTGTCGGATATAATCACATAACTGAGTTCATGTTAATGCTTGCCAATGCCATTTCCTTTGAATTGGATACATAATTGGTGGCCTATGTATGTGTCCGAGAATTTTCGATTGGATTGAATTTGAGATGATGAAGGAGCAGATCGTTTTGAAGGTGATTATTTATTAAGTTTTGTTAGGGTGGCCATTCGTGCACGAATCAGTTTCATTTTTGAAGCTGGTCTTTTTCTATTTCTAACAGAATTTCTTCATTCAAGATGACAATGTGTGTTCGCTGGCAAGACATCTGATGCATTAGTTGGAAACATAATCTTTGATTGAAGAGGCATATAGTAGCAATCAAAGCACTTACAATTTTCATTTAGTATTTGTCCAACACAAAATCTTGGGATGTAATGTATCTTTATGCTAGCTTTGAAATGAGGTTGTCGATACAAAATATCAGATCGGATCATACTGTCTTTGTACTTCCAGGCTCAAATATTGGTGCAAGCGGTGAGTGATGTAGCCTCACGTCTTCATCGGCGGTCGTGTCAATCACTCGGAGCCCTTTACCCATGGACAAGGTGCCATCCTGGGCGACGCGAGGCAGTATGTCATGAAATCCTCGCTCAACCCCATCCCACGAGGAGTAAGATTCTGGTATGTCATGAAATCCTCATTTTTCCTATTATTTTGGCTAGAGGATGGATGATCTTTTTACAACGCTCATGATCTCGTTTTTCTCTATTATTTTTTACATAGAGGATGGAGGATCTCTCTGCAACGTTCCTGAACTCGTCAGACACGATCGGTGTTCCGCTTCTACCCGACCAACCTAGTTAATGGCAACTAATGTGTTGTGCTAGGGCTTTGTGCTATTTTTTATCTCCCATTGCAACGAAAAGGGGCATGCTTACACTTATACCATGGGAAAATATGTTTTTTAGGCAACTGGAAAAATAGATGTCTATAGTAGCTTTAGCTAGTATATGTGTTTGCATTTCCTGTTTTCAACCCGTTGTAATGCACGGGTCCTTTTGCAAGTAATAGGTAAAGAATGGGAATCGGCCGACGGATTACGTCTCGCACCGGTTTTCTCATGCTAGCGCGTCACACCGGCCACACATCCTCTATGTGTGGGCCCCATGCCAGACTTATCACTTCCCGATCTCTCCCAGCCACTGTCTCCAACCTTAGGGCCAGTTCTTTTGCTGGCTTCTAGAATAAGCTGCTCCCTACACTACCGGACTAACCCTCTATGCCGACGGCCGCGGGCCGTCGGCATAGGTCATTTACCGTCGGTATAGGTCTATGCTGACGGCCACCGTCGGCATAGGGCCGTCGGCGTAGATATCGTCAGCGTAGTCCTGTCAGACCGTCGGCACAGAAATGCCGTCGGCATAGGCATCTATGCCGACGGCGTCCGTACGGCCGTCGGCATAGTTACACTGTCGGCACAGAAAATCAGCAAACGGCAACAGATGGAGCCGTTACCCCGACAGCCCAACCAGCGACGGCCACATGGCAGGGGTAAGCCGACGGCCTGGCCGTCGGCATAGATTTCCATCTATGTCGACGGCTTAGCTCGGCTTATCCCGCCACGTGGCCGTCGCTGGGCACTCCTGGCAGCAGGGTATGCTGACGGCCTGGCCGTCGGCTTAGATGGGAATCTATGCCGACGGCCAGGCCGTCGGCAGACCTCTGCCACGTGGCGCCCCCTGGTTTCTCCTGGGCATTTCTATGCCGATGGCCTGGCCGTCGGCTTAGATCTGTTCTGTTTTTTATATATGCTCTGTTTTCCCATTTTCCATTCAATTTGACAGCATTCAAAGACACAAAATATGACAGAGACCATATATAGACAGAAATATGACAGATCATCATCTAAAGATACTCAAGATCATCATCTAAAGATCATCAACATCATCATCGTTGAAACTTCATTAACATAAATATGAGGCACGGACATCATCATCGTCATCTAAAGAACGCTAAGAAGTACGGAACATGGAAAGTATTGCAAGACATGGAACACATCATCAGCCAAGACTAGGACCATCGCTGTGAGCACCGCCAAGACCAGCACCACCTTGCCAGATCGGAGTGACTGGGCTCTCTGAAGCAGGAGTCGAGCCACAGGTCCCCTACATGTTTGAAAAGAGATTGTAAGGGTAAATATGATATGATAGTGTTGAATGAACGAGAACTAGTTTGTCAATAGTTAGGCAAATGTACTAACCGGAGTCTGACAGCCTAGTGCCACCCATCCATCGAACGTGGGCAGGTGTGGGGGTTCTCCAGTAGGTGGTGGTGCGGGTCCCACTGATGGTGGATCCGTGTAGTTAGTCCAAGACGACAACATAGCCTGGGTGTTAGTTAACCAAGCAAACACGAAGGTCAGAAGAAATGAAAGTGCAAAATTTATCTTGGTTCTAAGTGGGCAAAACTAACCGTCATCAACTGACGGTTGTAATCATCGTTTGCCTTTACTCGTTGCAAGTACTCCCGCACCTCGAGATTCCGGTGCTCGACAAAGGACTTATATGCCTACAAAATTTAGGTTGTTTGTAAGTGGGCAATGCTGAAAATAAAGTGAGAAAGTGAGAAAGAAAGAAGATAAGGGGGAAGTACTTACAGCATGCTGGCGGGCTAAGCTAGGCTGCGAACGCCCCGTACTCTCTAACGTGCTCGGGTTGGTAGCTCGAAGCCGTGTGTATGAGACAGAAGGAGTGATCAAGCCATCAAAACACGGGTAGCGGCCATGGGACTTCGGCTGGATGGCCACCACCGTTGTGTCGTCGATCTGAGACTAGACGACGTCAGGAGCATCCGGACCAGGCGGATGCAACCTCTCAAACTGCTCCTTGTAAGACTCCAGGTGCCCCTCGGTATTGCCGTAGTACTCGCTCTGGCCTTCCTTGCGATCACTCTGCCCACGGGCCAGCTTCCACGACTCCATGTCTGAGAGCGGCCTCTTCAACTTGTCCTCTTGCAACGTCAAACAGATGTTAGCCATACATAAGAACATGACGGTAAAAAGAAGAAAAAGAATGCATCATGCATATACATATACCTTCATGGCCTTGAAGCCCCAGTGGTTCCTGTTTCCTTGGCCGTGTGTTCCGTCTTTTCCACGGTTAGCCCGGTTCTTGCTGCTCTCGGCAGCAAACTCTGCATCGTCACCGAGCCACCTATCCACCAAACTCGCCCATCCCTCATGCTTTCCAAAGCACCAAGGAGGAATAACCTAAATAATGGAAGCATGACATGTCAGCACGAAACAATGAAATTGACTGCTTATACGTTGGAATGAAAAGTCTCTAATACTTAACTTCATGTACTGCTCCCTGTTCAAGGTAAGTCTTTGCTTCTGTTCCTCTTTCTTGCTCATCTTTTGATGAAGGTAGGAGTGGTAGTAGTGCGAGACGGCAACCCAGCGCACCTCGTACTGCAACTGACGAGCTTTCTTCTTCGCAGCCGCCAGTTAGACCATGTCGGCTCTGGCCTTGTGCTCGTCAAGAACCCTATAGAATTGCTACAATCATGCATAAAACCAGAAGCAAACAAGGCATGAGTTGAGTGATTCGATGATAGACTATGAACAAAACTCAAGACAAATGATTCTGAAGAGAACTCACACAAAATATGCCCAGCTCGTACTCCGCGATGCTGGAAGCCTCGTAGTGGGCCCAGCTCGGGGCCAAAACCCGCAGCTCCGGGTCCTTGTCTGGCCGCGGGCAGAATAGGCCCAGCCAAAACTTCTTCAACAGGACAGTGATAATGCCGTTTGGTTTACGGCCCTTTCCCTGAAGGATCCAGTTCCTGCAAAAGAATCAAAGAATTAGCATGTGTACAATAAAAATGTTGGTATGTGTTCAAAATATGATTGAGAGGCACTTACTCTGTCCCCGCGGGTTCAATGAGCCACTTGTTCGCCTCGATAGAAGGAGGTGTAGGTAGTTCTGCAATACCACGCAGCCACCCCTTCGGATCACCCGACCGCAAGTCACCCCACAACTCGGCGTCACCCTCCCCTCCACCACCCTCCTCCTCGCCCTCCTCCTCCTCGCACTCCTCCTCCTCGCACTCCTCCTCGCCCTCCTCCACCTCGCCCTCCTCCTCCTCAGACTCAAAAGGTGCCTCAGTATAGGAGGGCATCGAAGAAGACCCCCCTATGTTGGACACGGACCGGAGTTTTTTGACCCGGCTGCCTCTCCCCCCCACCCCCTCCTCCTCTAGGGGCTCTCCCCCCACCCCCTCCTCCTCTAGGGGCTCTCCTCCCACCCCCTCCTCCTCTAAGGGTTCCTCCCCCGACCCATCGACCTCCCTGTGAGGTGTCATCCTCTAGTAGTCGGGGGGAACCTGGTGGGCTCGTCCACTCCGAGTAAGTCCTTTCAATTTGCTTAGGAAACCAGCGCCGCTGGACTTGCCCATGATTAGCAAACCTGCATTGAGAAGAGAATAAACAATTAGTAAGGATAACAAATAAACAAGCATACAGAAAAGAACATTAATAACAGAAGAGAACATTAAGCATACAAAAAAGAACATTAATAACAAAAGAGAACATTAAGCATACTATTGTAATCTACTTGAATCATCATTAAAAGAACTTACATTTTCTAGAACCCATATGAATCATCACAATTGTAATCTATTTGTCGACCGGTCTCATCATCACTATCACGCATATCTTCTTCGTTGTCTGACGGAGGTGGAGGTTCTTCCTCATCGTCAGCGTCTTCATCTAACTTTTCAAGCATAATTATGGCTCTTTCATTCACAATTGCCTCACCATCATTCCGTGCATCATCATCGTTTGGGTCAAGGTCAACATAACACTACTGGAATCAGGGACTTTGCCATCTGCCAGCTCTTTGCCGTCTGCTGGCAGATGGCAAAGAGCATATTTGCCGTCTGCTTTTACAAAGCAGACGGCAAAGAACATGCTGATGGCAAAGAGGCTCTTTGCCATCTGCACTTCTTTGCCGTCTGCTGGCAGACGGCAAAGAGTTCTTTGCCAGCAGACGGCAAAGACCAAAGTGGGGCCCACGGGGTACTGCGTTGGCTAGGTCACACGGGCCACTTCTTTGCCGTCTGCCGGCAGACGGCAAAGAACTCTTTGCCGTCTGCTGGCAGACGGCAAAGAGGTGAGGGGGGCCCCACAGTGTAACGGCGGGGACGGGCTAACGGTCACCGTCTTTGCCGTCTGCTGGCAGACGGCAAAGAGACGGCAAAGAGGGGGGCTTAATTTTCGCCCCCCGCGCCCAAACCCCCTCTCTCTCTCACACATCTCTCTGTCTCTGTCTCTGCGCGCCGCCGCCGCCCCCTCCCCGCCGACCCCCTCCTCCCCGCCGACCCCGCCGCCCCCCTTCTCCCCGCCGCCGCCCCCTCCCCTCCTCCACAGCGCCGCCGCCGCCCCCTCCCCTCCTCCACAGTGCCGCCGCCGCCCCCTTCCCTCCTCCACAGCGCCGCCGCCGCCCCCTCCCCGCCGACCCCCTCCTCCCCGCCGACCCCCTCCTCCCCGCCGACCGCCGCCGCCACCCTCCTCCCCGCCGACCGCCGCCGCCCCCCTCCTCCCCAGCGCCGCCGCGTCGACCACCCTCCGGTGAGCTCCACCATCCCCCCCTTTTTTGTTTTTTTCCTGTTTTTTTTCTGTTTTTATTAGTTCATTTAGTTAGTTTATATTAGTTAGTTATTAGTTCATATTAGTTAGTTTTTATTAGGTAGAAAAAACTTAGATAGAAAAGAAGAAAAGAAAAAACCTAGAAGAAAAAAAAGAAGAAAAGAAGATGAAAAAAAAGGAAAAATAAAAAAGAAAAAGAACAAAAAATAATAATAATAAGAAGAAACAGAAGAAGAGGAGGAGGAGAAGAAAAAAGAAGAAGAAGAAGAAGAAGAAAAAAAGAGGAGAGGAGGAGAAGAAGAAGAGGAAAAAAGGAAAGGAAGAAGAAGAAGAGGAGGAGGAGAAGAAGAAGAGGAAAAAAGGAAAGGAAGAAGAAGAAGAGGAGGAGGAGGAGAAGAAAAAAGAAGAAGAGGAAGAAGAAGAAGAAAAAAGAGGAGAGGAGGGGAAGAAGAAGAGGAAAAAGGAAAGGAGGAAGAAGAAGAAGAAGAAGGAAAAAAAGGAAGAAAAGGAAGAAAAGAAAGAAGAGGAAGAAGAAGAAAAGAAAAAAAGAGAAAAAACCCCGACCCCGACACGGCACCTCGACCCCGACCCCGACCCGACACCCCGACCCCGACACCCCGACCTCGATCCCGACCCCGACACGGCACCCCGACCCCGACCCGACAACCCGACCCCGACCCGACACCCCGACCCCGACACCCCGACCCCGGCACGGCACCCTGAGCCCGACCCGACACCCCGACACCGACACAGCACCCCGACCCCGACCCGACACCCCGACCCCGACACGGCACCCCGACACCCCTGACACCGCGACACCACGACACCCAGACACGACACCCCCCGACACCCCGACCCCGACCCCGACCCCGACACCCCGACACCCCTGACACCCCGACACCACGACACCCAGACACGACACCCCCCGACACCCAGACCCCGAGACGACACCCCGACACCCCGACACCACGACACCCCGACACCACGCCACCCAGACACGACACCCCCGACACCTCTTCGGCCTCCTGTTGACCGAAAAGGTGCTCTTCGGCCTTCCAGAGGCCGATGGGGTCATATATTTGTGATGCATTTATTGTACTAACTTCGTTTACTCTTTGTCATTGCAGGTGTTGACAGATGGTGGGCGCGGGTCGAGAGCGCTCCGAGGCTCCTTCCTCGGCGCGTGGTGGGAGGGGTACTTCCATCCCACCCCACCACCTCCGGAGAGCGCTGGATCTCAGTATGCAGACACTGGCGGGCGCTTCTTCTTCGACCGGGAGAGGTCGGGGGGGGGGGGGGGGAAGAAGGTTGGTAGAGGTGGACGTGGCTGGTTGACGGCAAAGCCTTTGCCGTCCGCCAAGTATGCCTTTGCCGTCTGCTATAGCAGACGGCAAAGTGCCTGATTCCAGTAGTGTAACCCAAGTCATCATCGTCCTTGTTTCGGACCACGTCATCATGTTGCTCTTGAAAGAACACTCCCTCGTATGTCATGGGGTTTATGTTGTAGTAATCATCATCGTTCGGGTCAGGTAGCTTACCATGTGGCGACACCTTGAACACAACTTCCCAACCCTTTAGGTACTCTTTCTGGCATGGGTAAGGCAGATAATATACTTGTGTGGTCTGGGTAGCCGCGATAAAGAGATCAGCTCCAGCATAGACGGTTGATGGTTTAACTTCAACCAAACCAATAGAAGGCGTATGTCTCGGACCCTTTTTGGGGTCGAACCATCGGCATTTGAACACAGTGAGACTTAGGGTTTCGCGGCCACGGTTGAATGTAAGCTCGTATATTTTTCCTACCCTTCCGTAGTACTCTACTTTATTATCTCCTTCGGTGAAGACTCCGGTATTTATAGTTTTGGGATCAGGCCGACTGTTCTGGTGCTCCTCTGTATGGAAGCGATACCCATTCACATCATACTTTTGGCATGACATGGCCCGACTATTAAAACCCATGGAAACCCATCTCAATTCTTCATCCATTGATGTGTTCGGATCTTTGCCCTACAAGTTTAATTGAAATTATAGGGTGCATTAGTTTAATTGAAATTGTAGGGCGCACTAGGTAATAGGGAAATGTGAAAATTTACTTTCTCCATGAACCACGCAACAAAATTTTTCCTTCCACCGGCACCCTTTCGGAGAAGAGCAAGTGCCTCCGCTTCAGTACGAGGCATCATTCCCGTCCCCTATTCATCAACGAATCGACTAAAATAAGAAAAGCGGCATTAGAACGAGGCAAAGTGAACATAACGAATTGACTAAAAGAATGGTGCAAAGGTATTACCTCATCCACTCATCCTGAACTTCCTTGATGTTGTGCAAGATATAGAACAGGACATCCTCCCACTCATGTCATGGCATGATATAAGGTGTCGGGCATCCAGCCCTACCACCTTGCCCGCTGAATAGAGACAGCTTGGGTTTATACTTGGGTTCTTCTGTATTGTATCGAGACACCTTATTGTGCAGCGTGGGAACATGGTCCGGATAGTACGCTGTCCTGAGGTCTGCCACCTCCTCTAGGATAACTGCCTCAGCTATGGAAGCTTCAATCTTAGCTTCTTTTCCACATTTCTGTCTTAGATGCTTGTTCTGTCTCTCAGGGCCATACTGCCAACGATTCTGCACAGGCGCCCCCAACAATACCTAGTTCGCGAGGTGCAAAATGAGATGTATCATCGGAGTAAAGAAGCCTGGCGGGAAGATCTTCTCTAGGTTGCATATCAACTCCGGCGCCTTCTTATGCATTTTTTTATCATCTCGGGACATACTTCTTTAGCACAAAGCGTGCGGAAGAAATGGCTTAGCTCCGCAAGCACACGCCAGACACGCTCGGGAACATAGCCTCGAACCATCACCGGCATAATCCGCTCAATCCATACATGATAGTCATGACTCTTGAGCCCGGTCACTTTGCCCGTTAAAATATTGACCCCCTTACTTATATTCGATGCATAACCATCAGTGAACTTCATGACGTGTTTCAGCCACTTGAATGCCTCCATCTTATTATCCATTTTAAGTACAAAGTCAGCATCTGGCTTGAACCAAGATTTTCGACCGCCTGTGGGAGGCTGCATGTTTAGACGTGGTCTATCACAAATATTCTGTTGATCGACTCTAGCATTAACATTATTCTTTGTCTTATCAGGAATGTTGAGGATCGTGCGAAAAAGGGCCTCTGCGACATTCTTTTCGGTGTGCATCATGTCGATGTTATATGGAAGTTTGAGGTCCTTGAAATAGGGAAGCTACGTGAAGGGGGTAATGTGAGTCCAGTTGTGCGTCTCACCGTATCCTTCAAAACCTTTGGCTTTTCCTTTGCCCTCTCCCTCGCCTTTGCTTGTGGCTTTGGCTTTGGCTTTGCCTTTGCCTTTCCCTTCGCCGGCAGGCTTAAGAGCTTCCAGCTGAGCAAGCACATCCGCACCCGAAAACGTTGGAATCTCGTTTACTTCATGGACGACTAGGCATTTTGTGAAGTTCTTCTCGTCTTCCCTGTCAGGATGGTCTGGAGGGAGGAACTGTCGATGCAGGTCAAAGGCAACATACTTGCCACCCTTCTTCGGCCAAATGAAACGCAAGGCCTGCATGCACACTGGGCATGGCATCTTCCCACTTGTACACCATCCGCAGAATAGGGCATAGCCGGGTAAGTCATGCATGCAATACTGTAGCCAAACTTTCATCAAGAAATTTTTCTGCAGATGTCGGTCGTATGTCAACCTCGGGAAGTACCAAGAATGGTGCAAATCATCCACCAATGGCTGCATAAACACACTCAAATTCTTCCCCGGATATTCAGGCCCCGGAATTATAAGCGACAGGAACATGGTCTTGCGTTGCATTATGGCGCCGGGAGGGAGATTGAGCGGAATAACAAACACGGGCCAGCAGCTGTATGGATTAGACGACATACCATACAGATTGAACCCATCACCTGATATAGAAATTCTGACATTCCCAGCCTCGGCTGCTTCCGCAGGGTATTCTGTACCGAATGACTTCCATGCTTCAGCTTCTGATGGATGTACGATTTTATCTGGATGGTACCTTTTCCCTTCCTTGTGCCACTTCATCATTTTGGTAGACTCCTCGGTGATGAAAAGGTGCTGCAGTCTTTCTATGAAATGAAGATACCGAAGAACCTTCGCAGGGATTTTTAGCTGCTTCTTCTGACCCTGCTCATCGACCACCTCAATATACCGAGAGGAACCACACTTCCTACAGTAGTTGTCATTCGGATACTCATGCCTAAACAAAAGGCAATTCTTTGGACAAACATGTATTTTCTCATAATCCATTGAGAGCGCCTTCATGATTTTCTTCGTAGCGTACATGCTTTTCGGCAGTTCATGGCCCTCGGGGAGGCTGTTAGCCCATACTCCCAGAAATGCTTCGAAGCAACCTCGGCTACAGCCGTACTCGGCCTTGACTGCCATCAGTTGCGAGATGGCATCCGGCTGAGAGAGCTTGGCACCCTCATAAAGAGGTTTCTTTGACAAGGCCAAGATATCCAGGAAGGCCTTTGCGGTTTCCTCCGGCTCCTCCGGTTCATTCGCTGAAAGTGACGCATGTGTCGTCTGTGCTGCACAGACATCATCTAGCATGTCTCTAACCCCATCGTCCTCATAACCAGCGATGCGTTGTCGTATCACCTCCTCTCTACCACGGTCCCGCTGGGAAAAGTTTATTGGCATGCTAAAGTTTGGCATAAATCCATGCGTGCGAAGGTGCGTAGTCATCTCAGTCTTATCTCTGCGCATACGTCTCTTACATTTGGCACAGGGGCATTCTGGCACCATTCTCATTGGACTACGGAATATCTCTTTCAAAAACACATCGGTTTTCTCGGCCCACTCTGTTGTTACTTGATTCCGACGAAAAAACCACTATACATCCACTGATTATCTGCCATCTCTGCTTTATTGGAAGCCACACAACAAAATTAAGTATTCATTTAAATTACCCACATCAATGTTTTATTTTTTACAAGGTTGACGAGAAATGACATTTAATCCACCTACATCTCTAATAGGTAAAGATGGGTCCTAATCCCACCCGAGAATGTGTAGATTGAGTACGTTCTCCATGCTCTACCCCATTCCGAGACAAAATTTCGGCAGCACCTCCCCGTTGTTCTCCAAATACACGTCTCGGCGAAATGCCGAGAGAATGTGCATCCGGAGAACAACGGGGAGGCGCTGCCGAAATTTTGTCTCGGAATGGGGTAGAGCATGCAGAACGTACCCAATCTACACATCCTCGGGCTGTCCGTGGAAATCGCTGGACAATCCGAATGAGTTACGGTGATAAATATGCAAATGAATGCATATTTATCGATGCAACCCTTTCGGACGGGAGACGCCTAGGTTACGTGACTTGACATGAAAATGAAATCTACTGACATGATTCAAAGAGCGTAGGAGGTGAAGGTGGATTCGTAGCTCACCCTCGGCTGTAGAGGAAGTAGTCGAACAACGACGGGATTGCAGACCAAATCCTGTAAATTCGACCGAGTGAAAAAAAATTAACTCATCACATCCCATAAAGCATTGACACTACATTATGAACCAACATGAAACAACATCTCAAATTACAAAAAAAGCTTCATTAAGTGTCTTATGAAACAACATGACCTAACACTAAACATGACAAGTAACGTGTCTTATGAAACAACATGACCTAACACTAACTTGACCAAACACAAAACTTACCAATATTAATCAATCCATCCATCTATCACAGATCCATCTAACAAAATTTCATCCATCCATCTATCACAAATCCATCTAATAAATTCATCAATCCATCCATCTATCACAAATCCATCTAACAAAACTTACCAACATTCAACAATCCATCCATCTACCAATATTCATCAATCCATCTAACAAAATTCATCCATGCATCCATGCACATAACAAACATGAACATAATGCAAAAAAAAGAAAAAAAAAGCTCACCAGGGGCGTTTTGGGCGCCGGTGCAGCGCGCGAGTAGGGAGGCCGGGGGCGGGGCCGAGGAAGGGTGGACGGGGGCCCGGGCCGCCGCTGCAGGGCGTCGGCGGAGGGGGGCTCCGAGCCCCGGCCGGCACAGCGAGGGCCGAGGCCCGAGTAGGAGAGGGAGGGCGCGGGGTTGGGGCGGACGTGGACGGGCAGGCCGGCGAGAGGTGGCAGGCCGGACGGGGGTGGTGGTGGGGTGAGGGGGCGGAGAGGGTGGTGGCGGCACCGCGACGTCGAGGTGGCGAGGCTGTGGCGGCGGCGGCACGAGGAGGGGGCAGAGAGGGTCGCGGCGGTGGAGCGGGTCGGGGTGGTGCTGGGCGGCGGTGGCGGAGGGGCTCGGAGTCGGGGTGGAGCTGGGCGGCGGCGGCACGGGTGGGGGTCGAGTGGAGCGGCGGCGGCGGCGGAGGGGCGGCTGGGGGGCGCGGGCCAGGGTCGGGCGTGGATGGGGAATGAGTGGAGGGGGTTGCCCCGCGGATGGATAAGGGGGGGGGTATGCCGACGGCTTAGCCGTCGGCATAGGTGCCGATGCCACGTGGCCACCTATGCCGACGGCAAAGCCGTAGGCATATCTATTTTCCATTTTTTTTCTTCAACCTCAACTTTAATTTTAAAAAATAACTTCTACCTTTTTTTAAAACACCCACTGTCCTTCCTACCCTCCGAAGGCTACCTACGCGGCGGTTTCACCCCTCCAAGTGTCGGTGACATCGCCGTCCGTGAGGGAGGCCACACCCCGGAGCCTATGTACACCGCAGAACGTTTACTACCGTGTCATCGCCGTCCGTGAGGGGGGCCACACCCCGGAGCCTATGTACTGCCTCTTCAGACATGCTACCACACTTTAAGGCATGTATGAGGGCCCGGTGCGACGCTTCGGTGGCATTGCTACCCCCCCAGGGCCCCCGTCCCACCTAAACCTGGAGCGGTTCACCATGAGATCTAACCCTTTGACTTTCCCCGGACGGGCTTTGACCAGTGGACCTCTCTAGCCGGTTGTGGTAGGTCAACTCATAGGAACACTTGGGAGCAACGTCCAGGCCAAACCCACAGCAAGATCCCCTCCGTGTAGACCCGACGCGGCCGTTTCCCCCCTCCAGGTGCCGGCGGCGGCGCCGTCTGTGAGGGGGGCCACACCCCGGAGCCGCGTGCTGCCTCTTCAGACATGCCACCACACCTTAAGGCATGTATGAGGGCCCGGTGCGACGCTCCGGTGGCATTGCTACCCCCCCCCAGGGCCCCCGTCCCGCCTAACCCTGGAGCGGTTGACCACGAGATCTAACCCTTTGACTTTCCCCGGACGGGCTTTGACCAGTGGACCTCTCCAGCCGGTTGTGGTAGGTCAACTCATAGGAACACTTGGGAGCAATGTACGGGCCAAACGAACAGCAAGATCCCCTCCGTGTAGACCCGACGCGGCCGTTTCCCCCCCCCCTCCAGGTGCCGGTGGCGGTGCCGTCCGTGAGGGGGGCCACACCCCGGAGCTGCGTGCTGCCTCTTCAGACATGCCACCACACCTTAAGGCATGTATGAGGGCCCGGTGCGATGCTCCGGTGGCATTGCTACCCCCCCAGGGCCCCCGTCCCGCCTAACCCTGGAGCGGCTAACCACGAGATCTAACCCTTTGACTTTCCCCGGACGGGCTTTGACCAGTGGACCTCTCCAGCCGGTTGTGGTAGGTCAGCTCATAGGAACACTTGGGAGCAACGTCCGGGCCAAACCCACAGCAAGATCCCCTCCGTGTAGACCCGACGCGGCCGTTTCCCCCCTCCAGGTGACGGCGGCGGCGCCGTCCGTGAGGGGGGCCACACCCCAGAGCCGCGTGCTGCCTCTTGAGACATGCCACCACACCTCAAGGCATGTATGACGGCCCGGTGCGATGCTCCGGTGGCATTGCTACCCCCCCAGGGCCCCCGTCCCGCCTAACCCTAGAGCGGTTGACCACGAGATCTAACCCTTTGACTTTCCCCGGACGGGCTTTGACCAGTGGACCTCTCCAGCCAGTTGTGGTAGGTCAGCTCGTAGGAACACTTGGGAGCAACGTCCGGGCCAAACCCACAGCAAGATCCCCTCCATGTAGACCCGACGCAGCCATTCCCCCCCCTCCAGGTGCTGGCGGCGGTGCCGTCCGTGAGGGGGGCCACACCTCGGAGCCGCGTGCTGCCTCTTCAGACCTGCCACCACACCTTAAGGCATGTATGTGGGCCCGGTGCGACGCTCCGGTGGCATTGCTACCCCCCAGGGCCCCCGTCCCGCCTAACCCTGGAGCGGTAGACCACGAGATCTAACCCTTTGACTTTCCCCGGACGGGCTTTGACCAGTGGACCTCTCCAGCCTGTTGTGGTACGTCATCTCATAGGAACACTTGGGAACAACGTCCGGGCCAAACCCACAGCAAGATCCTCTCCGTATAGATCCGACGCGGCCGTTTCCCCCCTCCAGGTGCCGGCGGCGGCGCCGTCCGAGAGGGGGCCACACCACGGAGCCGCGTGCTGCCTCTTCAGACGTGCCACCACACCTTAAGACATGTATGAGGGCCCGGTGCGACGCTCCGGTGGCATTGCTACCCCCCCCAGGGCCCCTGTCCCGCCTAACCCTGGATCGGTTAACCATGAGATCTAACCCTTTGACTTTCCCCGGACGTGCTTTGACCAGTGGACCTCTCCAGCCGGTTGTGGTAGGTCAACTCGTAGGAACACTTGGGAGCAACGTCCGGGCCAAACCCATAGCAAGATTCCCTCCGTGTAGACCCGACGCGGCCGTTTCCCCCCCTCCAGGTGCCGGCGGCGGCGCCGTCCGTGAGGGGGGCCACACCCCAGAGCTGCGTGCTGCCTCTTCAGACATGCCACCACACCTTAAGGCATGTATGAGGGCCCGGTGCAACGCTCCGGTGGCATTGCTACCCCCTTGGGCCCCCGTCCCGCCTAACCCTGGAGCAGTTAACCACGAAATCTAACCCTTTGAGTTTCCCCGTACGGGCTTTGACCAGTAGACCTCTCCAGCCGGTTGTGGTAGGTCAGCTCATAGGAACACTTGGGAGCAACGTCCGGCCCAAACCCATAGCAAGATCCCCTCCGTGTAGACCCGACGCGACCATTTCCCCCCTCCAGGTGCCGGCGGCGGCGCCGTCCGTGAGGGGGGCCAAATCCCGGAGCCGCGTGCTGCCTCTTCAGACATGCCACCACACCTTAAGGCATGTATGAGGGCCCGGTGCGACGCTCCGGTGGCATTGCTACCCCCTAGGGCCCCCGTCCCGCCTAACCCTGTAGCGGTTGACCACGAGATCTAACCCTTTGACTTTCCCCGGACGGGCTTTGACCAGTGGACCTCTCCAGCCGGTTGTGGTAGGTCAGCTCGTAGGAACACTTGGGAGCAACGTCCAGGCCAAACCCACAGCAAGATCCCCTCCGTGTAGACCTGACGCGGCCGTTTCCCCCCTCCAGGTGCCGGCGGCGGCGCCGTCCGTGAGGGGGGCCACACCCCGGAGCCGCGTGCTGCCTCTTCAGACATGCCACCACACCTTAAGGCATGTATGAGGGCCCGGTGCGACGCTTCGGTGGCATTGCAACCCCCCTGGGCCCCCGTCCCGCCTAACCCTGGAGCGGTTGACCACGAGATCTAACCCTTTGACTTTCCCCGGACGGGCTTTAACCAGTGGACCTCTCTAGCCGGTTGTGGTAGGTCAGCTCATAGGAACACTTGGGAGCTATGTCTGGGCCAAACCCACAGCAAGATCCCCTCAGTGTAGACCCGACGCG
Source organism: Elymus sibiricus (assembly GCA_039707655.1). Taxonomy (NCBI): domain Eukaryota; kingdom Viridiplantae; phylum Streptophyta; class Magnoliopsida; order Poales; family Poaceae; genus Elymus; species Elymus sibiricus. The sequence goes on along the minus strand of CM077665.1, from coordinate 37,096,300 downwards.
GCCGTTTCCCACTCCAGGTGCCGGCGGCGGTGCCGTCCGTGAGGGGGGCCACACCCCGGAGCCGCGTGCTGCGTCTTCAGACATGCCACCACACCTTAAGGCATGTATGAGGGCCCGGTGCGACGCTTCGGTGGCATTGCAACCCCCCTGGGCCCCCGTCCCGCCTAACCCTGGAGCGGTTGACCACGAGATCTAACCCTTTGACTTTCCCCGGACGGGCTTTAACCAGTGGACCTCTCCAGCCGGTTGTGGTAGGTCAGCTCATAGGAACACTTGGGAGCAACGTCCGGGCCAAACCCACAGGAAGATCCCCTCCGTGTAGACCCGACGAGGCTGTTTCCCCCCTCCAGGTGCCGGCGGCGGTGCCGTCCGTGAGGGGGGTCACACTCCGGAGATGCGTGCCGGGCGTTTGCAACCGCCACAACACTTCCGTCGGCATAGCTGTTTTGTATTTTAATAAAGTATAAGGACCTATATTCATAAGAACATGAGGTCACATTATTAACATACTCCAAAAAAATACAAACTACATATATATTCATAATCTATGGAAAAAATTTCACCAAATCGATAAATAATGTATGTATGTTTATATTTACATATTCTACGTTTAAGTTAATCTAATAATAATACATAAAAAAACTTAAAAAAATATTCACATATGTATGCCGACGGCACATCCGTCGGCCTAGCTGCGGCAGGGGGTAGCGCCTCGGATCGATGACATGGCAGGTGCGGCGGATAGATGACGTGGACGCAAGCTATGCCGACGGCAAAGCCGTCGGCATAGCTATGCCGTCGGTATAGAGCTGACGGCGTGAAACACCCGTTGCACGCCGGGTCGGCGGGCCCACATCTATGCCGACGGCTGCCGTAGGCATAGACAGCGCTTTGCCGACGGCTTATCTACGCCGACGACGGCCGTCGGCATACCTAGATATAGCCCGACGGCTTGGATATGCCGACGGCCTGGCCTTGGCTGTCGGCATAGCTCGGTATAGGCCGACGGGGGCCGTCGGCATTGTTTAGGCCGTCGGGGTAAAGCCCTGTTCCGGTAGTGCTACCCAGCTTATTATAGAAGCCCAATAAAAAACTTTTTTTTAAAAGCCTACTAGTCAAGTTCTAAAAAAAAATTGGTTGGAATTCTAGAATAAGCTAGTTAGGGGGCAGCCTATTCTAGAAGTTAAAAAAGCCACCAAAAGAACTGGCCCTTATCCTCATCTCTCTCGTACGCCAGTCCATCCTCCCGTCACCTACCTCCTGCTCCCTCCTCTAATGCCATGGACGAGCTCCCCCTCCCCAATTTCTCCGCAAAAGCGAGACTCCCCACCCCCTACCTCCTCCCCAGCAGAGATGCGTCGCTTCTAGGAATGGGTGCAGCCGATGCTGCGACCCCAGCCGCTGCTGGTCGTAGGTGCGAATCCTACTTGAGGAGATTTGATTCATTCTTTAATGTAAGAATAAAGAATTGAATTGAAGGGCTTGCTTTGACCCTTAGGAGTAGGTAACACGTTCGCTATCCTTGTTTCGATTTCTTGGTGGTGCTGCGTCCGACCGGCGAGAAGCTGTGACCCTAGCCAGCGATGCTACGACCGGTTGGTGGATAAGCTGCAACCCCCAGTCGTTGGAGGAGCTGCAATCGCAGCCAACGATGTTACCAGGAGCGGCACTCGCTTATGGGACTGGCGACAACCGGAGCTGCGACTGGCGAGGCCAGGAGCTACAACCGGCGCGTGGCTTTGATGCGAAGGGGCCACGTGGGAGCTGTGGCTGGCGAGGCCGCGAGCGGCAACCGGCGCATGGCTTTGCTATGACGGGGGCACACTGGAGCAGCGGCCGGCGAGGCCGGAAGCTACAACCGGCAAGGGAGGATGCTTCGACGGCTATCCGGAAAAGCTGCAACCGACATGGGACAATGCTGCGACGGTGGTGACCGTACCTGACGATGGCACGCCGGTTTGTCATGGTGTGCTGCGACGCCCGCGACCAGTGGTGCGACGGAGACATCCTCGGCCGCAATGCCAGGTGTCGCAGGGCGGCATCGGCGTGCTGGGACCGGTGAGACGGCAAGCTGCAAACCGGCAAGACACGTTGCTGCGACGAGCGACGGGGGATGCTACAAGGAGCTGCGCGATGGTGACGCGGGGGTGCCGGCGCTGGCGAACTATGATGGGTGGACGGGGGCACCTCACAGGAGCTGGGGCGGTGCAAAAGGACGAGCACCGAGCTGCGTGCCGTACGACGACTTGCGCGTTTCGCACGAGGGGCGACCGCGAGGGGATTGCTTGTTTTGTGCGGTCAGTGCTGCGCGATCCAATGGCCAGTGGAGGACAATCCAATGGCCCAGGAGGAACCGATCTGGCTCTTGCGCCAGTCGACCGGCGCCAAGCGTTGGCCTATATCATAACAGTATAGAGAGTTGATATATATAATGACAGTCATGTGTCAGCCTACAATAACAATTTCATTTCCAGAAAAAACAATACCAATTAGATACATAATGTGTGGCTTGGATTTAGCGAGAGAGTTGTACTATTTGATGAAGTCTCTCTATATTTAAAGTCATTGTTGCATACGGAATTACGGATACTGTCAGTAGCTCTATATCGCCTGAACTGAAGACTGCTGGCAAACTCAAGTCTATGAGTTCATCTTCTTCCTGATTCTAGCAAAGTTTGTGAGCTGTAGAGAGAGAGAGAGAGAGAGAGAGAGAGAGAGAGAGAGAGAGAGAGAGAGAGAGAGAGAGAGAGAGAGAGAGAGAGAGAGAGAGAGAGAGAGATCATGCATAGCTTACAGTTGGCATCAGAGCCGTTTGAGTCCTGGAGATCCCACGGCACCACCACGGCACTCGTTTTCGAGATCGGCAGCGAGCGGCGGCCATGGATAACTTGTCGGCCGAGGGGCGCATCGTCTACGAACCCCTCGATACCGAGTTCACAAACGATTTGGGCCAAAAGCTCAAGGACCTAGGTGAGCTGCTAGTCAAGTTTATGAGCAAGCTTCTCGAGCCAAACACCACCATGCTTGACAGCCTTATCACGGCGAGGGTCAACGGCGTTCGACATCGAGAAAATTCGAGTGGATCTGGAAAAGGACACTCAATCAAAGGCGGATGGTACATCCTCATCACACAACGTTGGGACTAGTCACGGCAGCGCCACCACCGACGCCCTTGGCAATGAACATGAACACGTGGGGAAGCCACATAGCATCTATGTCCTGCCTCCGGTCAGAGGTGTGCGTGATACCAATCCTTCCCAAAATTGTTTTTTAGAATCGTGACATGGAATTTGTAGTCGAGGGGCCGTCACTTTAGGAGACCAGGGGGTCTTGGACACAGAAGACACAAACACATGATATATATACCCAGGTTCAGGCACCCAATGTGGGTAAAGGACCAACAACCTGCCTTGCACTCTTCTTTATATATGTGGAGAGTACAAGAGATTACAATGTAGGGGGAAGGGGGGTCTTGCCGAGACAGGGAGACTCCACAAGATATGATGGCGGAGATTCGGGCATTAGGCACTGAAATCCTTCTAGCTGGTCTAGGCTAAACTATGGCGTGGGAGAAGGTCCCCCTCTAGGATATATATATCCCTGGTGCCCCCTATATAGCACAAGTTATGGAAGGCCTCCATGTCGGTGCATGGGGCGTACATGGTTTGGAGTTAGTTCTGGTGTTGATTTCTAACATGTTTAGGGTCGTTTTCCATATTCGTGGGGCGGTTCCTATTTACTGATATGTTGTGTGGCCGTAGTTCTCCTCCAGAGGCAGTGGTGAATCTTCTGGTGTCCCAGGGGTGTTCTGAGCTTTTAGGGCCCACCTTGGCAGCGAAGGGAGGCAAGCTAATAAGTTATTTGACTTATCATCGACAAGCCCCCCATCAATACTCATAATAGAGCAAGGTCGGTGGGTAAGGTTGACGTAGATACCCGTGGATGCCTCCATCTTGTTCTCCATGCCGGACATGGTGGTAACTCCTTCTTTGGTGATTGTCTTGATTTTGGTGTTCCATCGGAATTAGTTGATAGGAAGAGTGTGGTTGTAGATGCTACATGACATATTGTTTTCCTGGTGTGTCGACAGGCGAAGTGTTGGTGTAGACACCTAGTGTCGGAGGTATATGTCGATAGGCGAAGAGTCGGCGTAGATGCCTTAATCGGGGATTGGTTCTCCATAAATCATTTTCAGCTAGTCGGCGGAAGGTGGATAATTTTTATCCTCTCTGCGTAAGGAATTTGTGTGGCCTCAGTTTGTTTCCGCTGTTGGGTTCCCGAGGCAGTTCTGCCAGTGGGCTCCACACGTTGTAGCGGGGTGTGATGGAGTATTGCACCAATGATAATTATGGGTGGTGATGTTATAAGGCCTAGCCCCAAGATGCTCTTGTCTTGACGAGTCATTTCTGCCTTTCAATCTGCAGGGTGATTTTGATCCCTAGACTCTTTCAGCCATCATCCAGTGGTTTCTATCTTGACCAGATTTTGCTCCCTAGGCCTCTTGAGGCCTAATCTTTTTTCTCATGCCTTCCCTCTCAATCTAGTATTTCTCGGCAGGTGGTATTTTTTCGCCAACTCCCCAATAGCTTGTTGGTTCTCTTCCCATGGAGGAAGCTCCGAGTGTGGGCATTCTGACCATAAATTTCCTTCACAATGCGGCGGCCATGTTTTGGCCTACTCCATCCATCACGTCATCATTGACCTCAGAGCATCTCTTCGAGCATGGCCTTCTCCCTGGAGACAGGTATTTTCGTGCTCCTTCCTCGGGGGAACGATCCCGATTCCTATGCCCGGTGAGAAGGTTGTCTTGGTGGACACCTTCTAGTACGGCTTGTTGGAAATATGCCCTAGAGGAATAATAAAGTTGTTATTATTCTATTTTCCAAGTTCATGATTAATTTTATGTTCTATGCTAGAATTGCGTTGGTTCTTGAATATGAGATTCACAGGAAAACCAAATTGCATGTGTGGAATAATAAACACCAAACATATCCCTAGTCAAGCCTCTAGAGTAACTCATGTATTGTTGATGGTCTTGTTTTCCAGATCATGGGCAATGTTAATGTAACAAGGATGCCGGCAATAATGGGAGTACATTCTTAGGGTAAAAATAGTGTTGGGATAGACCCCCTTATGATATACTGCAAGATCACGTCATCAATATGTTGTCGGTATCATCCCATAATGTGTTCCATATACTGCAAGATCCGGATGGTTGCTTTGAGATCATCAAATGTTACTCCGTAACTGTGTAATTATAAAGGTGACTTTCGGGTACACCGGAAAGTATGGCGTGGTACCAGATATGTCAAGACTGGGATTTTCCCCTTTGGCAATGCAGAGATACACTTTGATCCTACTCGGTATTACGGTGTCCAGCATCGCCTGGCTGGGTATTGTGACTAAGGGGTTAGTCACGGGGATACCGGAATACAAAAACGACAAAAGAGTACAAACTAGTAATGGGGATAACTAGGTATAGTTATCAAGGAGTTGATCATAGGGATACCGCCAAACTCTCACCTCGGGTTGTGTAATGTATCATGAGGCAAAAAGAACTATATGCAGTAATACAAGCTTTGCTCGATAGTGATCTTCGATGATATGTCGGAGTCGTTATGGTGACCAGATTCCGCTGACGAATATTGACCGGAAGGTGTTTCGGACATGTCCACATATGCTCGAACCTATAGGGTCACATGCTTACCATTTAGCGACATTTTAGGAATGCTTTGATTTTAAGGAGAATGAGAGAGAAGGCTTCCGAAAGTGTTTAAGAGGATCTCAGACATCTTCTGGGAGGTCCCGGAGTGTTCCAGTGATGCCCCAAAGTGCTTTAGAAAGTACCGAAAGGTTTTAGAATATGGTGGATGATTTCGGAAGGTCCGGAAGGTTTCAGAATATTCTCGAACATTGTGGAAGATTCCCTACTAGGCCGTAGCCCCCTTTGCTTGGGGGGGAGGCAGACTGGTGGGGGAGGGCTCGGCTAACTTGGTGGAGTTGGACTCCATTAGGGAGTCCCTGACAGAGTAGGATTCCCTCGTAGGGCTGGCCGCCCCACCCCTTCGCCAACTATAAATAGAGGGGTTGGGTGCATAGGGAGGCCACCCCAAGCATCCCTAGCCCACCCCTCATTGGCCGCCGCACCCCCCTCCTCCTGGCCGCCGCCTTCCCCCTCTCTCCTCTAGATTAGATCTAGTGCAAGCTACCTGCGTGTTGTTGCTACTCCATCTCGTAGATCCCCGTTGCTTCTAGTTTGCTAGTCCACACGTTGCCATGGAGCCGCTACTACGGTACGCATGGATACCTTGGATACGTTGTACACTTCGGCGTTCAATCGGGCGAACCATCGTGAGGAGAACACTCACGCGGCTGGGAGGTATAACCTTGCTGTAGGAGTTGGAAGACTTCATCGACATCATCAACTTCTCCGCTGGGTTGACGTGATCGCCAAGGATATAATCTCGTTGCCCGCACCTCGATAGTGTATCTTGGTTTGGTTCGTGCACGGTGAATTTTTTGTTTTGCGAAGCACGTTCCCCAATAGTGGTATCAGAGCCAGGTACTATGCGTAGTTGCAAGTATGACTAGAACATATGTGATATGCGGCATTGCACATATGATGTGCCGGGTGTTAGATGAGATCGATCACTAGATTTTCTTGTTGTTTCCCTCTCATTGCGTAATTCTGAGCTCGTTGGCATCGTGAAATTTTTAGAGGTCTGGCGAACCTTACGATCTTCGGATCGAGGCATGCTCATGATGAATTTGGTTTCACTTTAGTTGGGAAAGATAAATTTATAATGAGTAGGCTTGTAGATATGATCTACACAGGGGTCATGCGTAAGATAAAGTTTAGTATGGGGTTTGAGATTTTCAAATCTCCAACTTCATACACCCTGAAGTTAAATAACTACAAGGGCAATCGTGCTTATGGAAACGTAGGTAGCAAACGGTTTGAAATGGAGCCATAGAGCCATGTAATATAGCAAAACGTTAGAGGCATCTAACTTGTTTTTGCAGGGTGTGCTTGTGATGTGGTATAGCCTATGTGATGCAGTGAGATTCCATGAGATGCAAAGTGTTTGTAATCTTAATTTTGTCATGACCTGCATGTTGTGAGTATGGCAATCGGCAGGAGCCAATATGATTGTCATTATATATTGTATTGACCTTCCCATCAACTAGAAAGCCATGTAATGCATTTATATTATTAGCTATGTGATAGCAATAGTTGTAATTGTGATGACATGGTGGTGACTATCATGCATCGATGGACCTCGACGCTACGCCATACGCGAAAAAGGAGTTCTTCGCCAAAAGATGTTGAAGAAAAACTCTGCCACAGTGGCAGAAAAGTTCTGCCACAGTAGCAGAAAAACTCTGCCACGGAGGCAGAAAAGTTCTAGCACAGCAGTAGAAAAACTCTACCACGACAGGATTTTGCGAAAAAAAATTCGACGACGATCTGGACTTGTTCAACAAAAGTTGCTATACCATATCACAATAATTTGATTGCATGTGATGTTAATACCTTTTATGGACCTTGTTTGATGCATGGTAGACGTTGTTAAATAAGGTGATCCCTCACTCAAATATCCAGTAGTTAGTGTTCTTTCAAGTGTAGCACCATCTGGAGTATTAGCCATTCTAAGGTGCGGCATGTCACATGGGTACGATGGGTTTGACATATATGAGGCGGACGCGAACTGTTCGCGTAGCAGGGCTCTTGGTTGTCTGGACGAGCTTTGCAAGACCGTCTTGCGCTCGGAACACACCAATCGAAAGATGGACAAGAATCATATGGGGATATGATTGGCATCTTGACCTACCGGTCTTATTATTCCGTCGTTCGTGATGTCAAATGAATGGTAGAATAAGTGAGTCGTGGATCTTGAGTCACTAATAATCAATAATGAGGGATATTGGTTTTAGTGAGAGCTTACTCTAATTAATTGTTATTTTGAGTTGCTTTAATCATGAACAATGTCTAAAAGTGTATTTGCATTTTCGTTGTAGATCAATGACACCCTCATCCACCTTCCCACTAGGTGCATCGCTTGAGAAAGAAAAACTGAATTCATATGGCAACAACTTTACAGACTGGTACTGTAATGTGAGGATTGTCCTCAAGAGTGCGAAGAAGGACTATGTCCTATTCCAAACTCTCGGTGAACTCCCCGATAATGCCACAGAAGATGAGTGTCATATATACTTATCAATCCAAGAGCGATGATTCCATTGCAGTATAGTGCGTCATGCTTGCCTCCTGGGAACCTGATCTTCAAAAACATTTTGAGAATTGGGGTACTTATGAGATAATCTAGGAGCTGAAAGCCTTGTTTCAGAAGCAAGCAAGGATTGAAAGTTATGAGATAAGTCGGAAGGTCAGTGGGAGGATGGTGCAACTTGAAGAAGTTGGAGATAAAGCACTTGGGGAGGACTCGGCGAGTAATGCCATCATGGCAAAACTAGTCAGGGAACCCGTGGTTGAGTTTGCGCCTGCACCACGAAGGTCAGAAAGGCTGCGTAATGTATGCAATGTATTGTTGTTAGAAAACGACGAGACATCGACCTATGCGGAAGTGATGGTAGGTCCAGATTTTGGGTCATGGCTTGAGGCCATGAGATCCGAGTTAATGTCCATGGATGACAATCAAGTTTGGAGCTTGATTGATCCGCCGTATGGTGTTAAAACCATTGAGTGCAAATGGATCTTTAAGAATAAAACTAATAAGGATGGAAATGTTCACATCCGCAAAGCTCGATTCGTCGCAAAGGGTTTTCGACAATTCAAGGAGTTGACTGCGATGATGCCTTCTCGCTGGTAGCGATGCTTAAATCAATTCGGATCGCTCTAGCTATTGCTGCATATTTTGACTATGAGATATAGCGATGGATGTCAAAACAGCTTTCCTTAATGGAAATTTAACCGAGGACGTATATATGGTGCAGCCCGAGTGTTTTGTAGATCCATAGAATATTAGTAAGGTATGCAAGCTTCAGAAATCCTTTTATGGGTTGAAGCAAGCTCCTCGGAGTTGGAACATTCATTTTGATGAGGTGGTGAAAGGATTTGGCTTCATCAAAAATTAAAATGAACCTTATGTTTACAAGAAGTTTACAAAGGTGTTGAAACGGTTCAACATGCATGACACCAGGAAAGGGTTCTTGCCTATGTCGCATGACATTAGTCTTAGCAAGACTCAGAGTCCCTCGACTTCTCATGAGCGAAGCCGCATGGATGCAATTTCGTATGCTTCGGCTATAGGGACCATCATGTATGGTATGTTATGTACACGACCAGCTGTTTTGTATGCTCTAAGTGTTATGAGCAGATACCAGGTTGATCCAAGTGAGAGTCACTGCACAACGGTTAATAATATCCTTAAGTACTTGAGAAGGACTAAGGATATGTTCCTAGTTTATGAAGGTGAGGATGAGCTCTTTGTAAAGGGTTACACCGATGCTAGTTTCCAAAACGACAAGGATGACTATTGCTCGTAAACTGGGTTTGTGTTCATTCAGAACAGAGATGTGGTGAGTTGGAAGAGTTCAAAGCAAGAAACAGTTGCTGATTATACAACGGAGGCCGAATACATCGTGACCTTTGAAGCTGCGAAAGAAATTTTTTGGATAAGTAATTTCACTTCTGAGCTTGGTGTGGTTCAGGGCATATCCAACAAATTAGACCTCTACTGCGACAATAGTGGTGCTATCGCACAAGCCAATGAACCAAGGCATCATCAGAAATCCAAACACATACTTAGGTGATATTATCTCATACAACACATTGTTGAGAGAGGTGATGTAAAGATATGCAGAGTACACACGCATCTAAATATTGTAGATCCGCTGATGAAGCCTCTCCTGCAGCTGAACCAAGGGGCGCACACAAGGGCCATGGGCATGCGATGCCTAAATGATTGACTCTATTACAAGTGGGGGACTGTTAAAAATATGTCCTACAGGCAATCATGTGATGATGTTATTTCCGTATGTATTCATGAGTTATTTGTATTGTCCTTGAACATCATCACTGATATGTATCAATAAGTATGTGACTTGTTTGTGAGAGTATATATTGTATGATGGTTGTTCTAATGGTTCCTAGTTGATAAGGTTATGCAGACACATATCCTTTGACTAGTATACGATTCAGTTGATGACTATGTTTCATAAGTCATGGGCGTAGTGATGCTAACCCGATAGTATGGACTCGGCGACGGGGATCACCGAGTCGGACAGACCCACTCTGAGATGCAGCGGGATATTGTCATCAGTTAGTCTCAAGTACAATGTGTATGCCATGTCGTAGACTTGAGGTCTTCGTATGTACTCGGGATGTGAATCGACTTTCTTAGGGTCTATCAAACGCTACTCCGTAACTGGATAGTTATAAAGGTAGCTTTCGGTTTCGTCATGAAACATACTGCGAGACATGGTTGGCCAAGATGGTATCTTTCCCTCGAATTCGAAGGGATATTCTGTGGGCACTCTCGAGTGATTAGATTCGGAAAGCATGGCCATGCGACTTGGGTAAAGTGTTAACTGGGTTTTGGAATCAATATCACGGTTTCGAGAAGAGAGGTCGAGCTATCAACAAGGGTGACAAGTACTCGACTTGAGCTCGACAACATATATCGTGAGGCAAAAGGAATGGCGCATATGACACATTGACAAGGTTCGTCAATATGTCTTTGCGCACACATAGGAGTTGATACGTTCTGCTATGAGCCACTACCGACTATCGACTCGGGTCGTGTCCATGTGTACGTGAACATATAGGGTTGCGCACTTAAGGGGAAGGGAATTAGGCGTAGATTCCTGAAGGGCCTCAAGTGTTGAGCCCATCTGGGTGTCTATTTAACTAAAGACGAGACCCTGGAAAGGGTTCGATCAGCCCGACGACCTAGCCGTCGCCACTTCCATGCCTACATCGTGCAGTTGGACCAAGCAGTCCGCCGCCCGACGTTCCACCCTGAACGCGAGTATACCTTGGAGGCGTCGTACCTTCGACGTTTGGACGAACCGTTCGAGGGAACCGCGAGGAACAGTTTGAGGGATCCGCAAGGAGGAGATGGGAATGCGCATCGCCAACTCTACTTCCGCCACCGTGACTGTGCGTCTAGTGGTAATACCCGATCCATTGATCTATCTCCACACATGTTCTTATTCGCGTGGTAGAATATTTTTGTTTTGCGCTAGCGTAGCGTACCGCGTGCCCTAGCAGTCTCTTGTGGGAATTCATCCGACCCATCCACCAGTACAACTCTAGCCTAGTGTGGAGTACAGGCTAGCGTGACTGTCGGAAGATCCGTCATCAGGATTGTTATGGGAACACCACTTCATATCTGGGTTTAAACCTATTTTTCTGGCCTTTGTTATTTAAGTTCAGCAGCGATGAACTTGTGTCATTAACTTGTTGAAGCCGTTGTATCCTTGCTGATGTGTTGGCCTTCGTTGGTTGGTCTCGGCAACTAGGATGAAAATCCTTGTTCTGGTCGTCTCCGTCGGGGCGTGGCGATGGCGGCGCGAAGACATTTATTCCTTGTTGAAGGCATTGTTGCCGAAGAAGTCGACTTAGTTGAAAGTGTTAAATTCATATCTTGTAATGGTTTTGCTGTAGTTTCCTATGTTATGTACTCCACTTGTTTATGACTTTGGCCTCGTTGCCTTGCATCAACTTCGATAAAGATGGCTATGTGCATCACAATGATGTAGATGCCAGGGGTTTCAACCTCCTTTTTAAAACAAGAAGACGACATGTGTTATTGATAGGCAGCATTATTCTCAATACATAAAATTCAGTGAGAGTTATTCGAGTTGCAGATCAAGCGGTTGGCTCGCCGATCTTAAGCACTGATGATTTTGAGCGTGACAGTACATTTTTTTTCCCGATAATCGGTGTTTTTGTAGACTCGTAAGGTTGCATTAAGTTGATACAATTAAGTATGACGAGTTTACACCACTGTGATGCAAACAGTTGACACAAACACGGCTACGAAGTGGAGGGCCGATCCGTAGACTGCATCACCATCTGTATTGGATACAAATTTCCTGGACGCTTGCTCTAAACGCACACCTAAACGTTTGATCTCAACACCTCCCGTGGCTTAACAAGTTTCGGGAGGTCAAAGGAGAAGTCGGTTACGCAAGCAAGCTCAAGCATTCGATCATGACACGTACGATTGACATGTATGATAATTTTCTGCATATAACAAGCCGTAACTGTTTGAGGGGCGGATTGATTGGTCAGTTAGCCTATCTTTAGCAGCCGATGATGACATGCGCCTACCTTTAGCAGTCGACGACGACTTGTACTGTAATGTGTGATAGATAAGCGGCAATAATTATTTTGGACCACTGACATTTAGTAACAGTGTTTGGGGAGGTTGATCACGCGGTTGCGCTGATTTTCTGTGTCATCCTGTCGCAGGAGGTCCAGGAGAGATCGCCTCAGTCTTAACGCGTGGAAGTTTACGTGGCATACCCAAGTTTGGGTGTTGCTACGAAGCATAATGGGATCATCTTGTGGGAGCTGCTAGTATGTTTTTTATTACCCTTCTGTTAGTTGGTCACGTGTAGGCTATCCTGCCCCTTGTTCTGATACTGAATTCAGGAAACATTTTACTCAAAAAAAAAATTTGTGGATTCAATTAATTGTTTCTGGCAGCCTAGGTGTGCTACTAGTAGTAATACGAAAGGTGCATAACTTAGCTGTATATAGAGCATATCCTGGAAACGCACTAGCGTGAATTATAAAATAGGGCCCTAAAATTTGACATATTCATACTCCCTCCTTCCATATTATTAGGTGCATTAGTTATTTTTAGGAAATTCGAAATATATGGTGTATTTGGTTTTCGCCTTTTTTTTATTTTGGAAACGTGAGCTACATTCAAACCAAAATAAGGTGTTACAATCGACTCTGCAGAAGAAAATCAGGGCGATCATCCAGCCAATGAGCCTCTCCACCAGTCATCCACACACATGAGTAACAACATTTGTGGACCTTCTAGCAAATGAAATATCAAAAGACCGGAAAATAAACGAAGCTCACCAATCTCACTAAGCATAGGAGCAATTACTGCTTTATTATTCTGTGTTGCCCGCCATAGCCTCACTAGCTCTTCACAGTAAGTAATCCAAGTTCTTCGATGTTGGGAGGCTCAATGATGCCCTGATAGACACGATAAAAAGCTCCTGTGAAACCAGTGTCGAAATAGACAATACTAATGAAGTTTTTGGTGTTGTATTGATCTGACCCTCATGGTATGAACATTGGAGTACAAGACATGTAATGTCTGGTTTAAACATATTCGATCTATGTCTCCATATCTCTATATTTAAACCCAATTATATTTGTAACATTCCCCCTCATTCGTTTCGGGAGCAAAGCGGACGATTGCGACGGGATTTGAAGTCATGCACCTATGTTCTCTTCTCCGCTTCGCCATCATCAAGTGTATCATCGATGGGTCAGCACCTAGGGCGGTGACCGCGCCCCTTCTGGTGCCTTCCCTTTCTCTCTCTCTAGTGACGAATTGGATGTTGTTGACTGGAGTTGATGCCGATGAGTTGCTATAAACACTAGTAGAAAATAGGGCATTGGTTTTTGCCAGATCAGAGCAACAGTCCCGGTCGTGTTACGAACCGGGACTAATGGGGGCATCAGTTCCGGTTCGAGCGGCCAGGACGCCGGCTGGGCCTCGGCAGGCACCAGTCTCGGTTCGTCTGGGGCCTTTAGTCCCGGTTCCAGACACCAACCGGGACTAAAGGGCCTCGCTCATGGCGCAACCCCTTTAGTCCCGGTTCGTGTCTGGAACCGGGACTAAATGTCTGTCTTCAGTCCCGGTTCTAGACACGAACCAGGACTAATAAAATGCCAATATATATGCTCGCCCCTGCCCGCTCACACCTCTGTTTTTTGGCCGGCCGGCGTGTGGGAGGTGTGTGCTACTCTGTTCTGACCTCCTATGCACATGAGGTGTTCGATGAAATGCCCAAGCCACACTTAAGCTTTCTCCTCTCCAAGCTCGACTTCCAAGCTCCATTTTCCCGAAGATTTGTCTAGGTTTGGTGGTGCACCATTGTCCCCGTCCCCGTCCTCACCGCCGTCGATCGCCCGCGCCGATCTCGTCGCCGGCACCACCGTGGTGAGCCTCTTGTTCTTATCTTCTTTTTAAAAGAATTTTTTTTACTTGTTGTATGAGTTATATAGCTACTTGTATAATTTTCTTACTTGTATTATTGTTTGTTATTATATAGTGCCATCGTTTTGGTATCCGCCCCCGTCGGCTCTCGTCCGGTCTATGATTCGGATGTGGTATATTATTTATTATAACTATTTGTTTCATTTACTGTTTATGACAATTATGCCGACCAACTTGACATAGATGTCTTTATGTAGGAGGTATGTGAACCGGAAATTCCAACCGACCCTCTTGTCTGAGAGGTTAAATTTAGTTGAAAAAGAAAACAATTATTTGAAAGAAAAATTGAAAAGAATTGAAGAAGAGAAGATGAAATTGGAGTTGCCGATGTCGTCGATCTACACAAGATCGAGATGGATGCAATGCGCTTGAAGATTAGAAAATATGCCATTGATAATGAGGCTTGGTATCATTATGCTGTTGGATCAATTGTTACCTTAGTTGCGATTTTGATCGCATTTGTTGTTGCATTTAAATGTTTTACATAGTTGTATGTTAGTTTCAATGTATGTTTTAATTAGATGCTCTAGAGAGTTGTATGTTGTTCTATGAGAACTATGTATGAACTTTATGTATTTATTTTTTCAGTAATAACATTTGGTCACTACTGTACTTTGGTTTTAATGTGATGATGAACTTGTATTAATTTGGCCATTTCCTCTATTCATGATGTTCTGTAATGGTTTTTGATATACTTAATTATATAATGCATGCAGATGAACCGGCAATGGATGTACGGTGACCGATGCACATCCGACTACATTGAGGGCCTGCATAATTTTCTTGAAGTGGCTGAGGCAACCAAGCAGAATGGTTTTATGTATTGTCCATGTACTATCTGTGGGAATACGAAGGATTACTCTTCCTCGAAAACCCTTCACGTCCACCTGCTTGAGAAGGGTTTCATGCCACACTATAATGTTTGGACCAAGCACGAAGAAAGAGGGGTTATGATGGAAGACAACGAAGAAGAAGAGTATGATGACAACTATCATCCTATGTACCCTAAACACGGTGATACTGCAACGGGGGAAGCTGAAGATCAAGAGGCAACAGACAATGTGCCCGCTGATGATCTTCGCCGGGTCTTTGTTGATGCACAGAGAGAACGCGAAAGTGAAAAGGAGAAGTTGAAGTTCGATCGCATGTTAGAGGATCACAAAAAACGGTTGTACCCAAATTGCGAAGATGGCAACACAAAGCTCGGTACCACACTGGAATTGCTGGAATGGAAGGCAGAGAATGGTTTATCTGACAAGGGATTTGAGAAGTTAATGAAAATAATGAAGAAGAAGCTTCCAAAGGATAACGAATTGCCTGACTGTACATACGGAGCAAAGAAGGTTCTCTGCCCTCTAGGATTAGAGGTGCAGAAGATACATGCATGCCCTAATGACTGCATCCTCTACCGCGGTGAGGAGTACGAGAATTTGAATGCATGCCCGGTATGCGGTGCATTGCGGTATAAGATCAGACGAGATGACCCTGGTGATGTTGAGGGCGAGCGCCCCAGGAAGAGGGTTCTTGCCAAGGTGATGTGGTATGCTCCTGTAATACCACGGTTGAAACGTCTGTTCAGAAACAAAGAGCATGCCAAGTTGTTGCGATGGCACAAAGAAGACCGTAAGAAAGACGGGAAGTTGAGAGTACCCGCTGACGGGTCGCAGTGGAGAAAAATTGAGAGAAAGTGGCGGGACTTTGCAGATGACGCACGAAATGTATGGTTTGGTTTAAGTGCAGATGGCATTAATCCTTTTGGGGAGCAGAGCAGCAATCATAGCACCTGGCCCGTGACTCTATGTATCTATAACCTTCCTCCTTGGTTGTGCATGAACCGGAAGTTCATTATGATGCCAGTGCTCATCCAAAGCCCTAAGCAACCCGGCAACGACATTCATGTGTACCTAAGGCCATTAGTTGAAGAACTTTTACAGTTGTGGAGTAAAAAAGGTGTACGTGTGTGGGATGAGCACAAACAGCAGGAATTTGACCTACGAGCGTTGCTGTTTGTAACCATCAATGATTGGCCTGCTCTTAGTAACCTTTCAGGACAGACAAACAAGGGATACAACACATGCATGCACTGTTTAGATGAGACTGAAAGTATATATTTGGACAAATGCAAGAAGAATGTGTACCTGGGACATCGTCGATTTCTTCTGACCAAGCATGCCTTAGGAAAGAAAGGCAAGCATTTCAAAGGTGAGGCAGAAGACCGGAAGAAGCCCGTCCTCCATACTGGTGCTGATATACTTGATATGGTTAAGGATTTACAAGTAATCTTTGGAAAGGGTCCTGACGGACAATCTGTTCCAAATGACGCTGAGGGACACGCACCCATGTGGAAGACGAAATCTATATTTTGGGACATACCCTATTGGAAAGACCTAGAGGTCCGCTCTGCAATCGACGTGATGCACATGACGAAGAATGTTTGAGTGAACCTGCTAGGCTTCTTGGGCGTGTATGGGAAGACAAAAGATACACCGGAGGCACGGGAGGACCAGCAACGTGTGAACGAAAAAGACGGTATGCATCCAAATTAGTATCAAGGTCCTGCCAGCTACGCTCTTACCAAAGCAGAGAAGGAAATCTTCTTTGAATGCCTGCTCAGTATCAAGGTCCCGTCTGGCTTCTCGTCGAATATAAAGGGAATAATAAATATGGCAGAGAAAAAATTCCAGAACCTAAAGTCTCATGACTGCCACGTGATTATGACGCAATTGCTTCCGGTTGCATTGAGGGGGCTTCTACCAGATAATGTTCGATTAGCCATTGTGAAGCTATGTGCATTCCTCAATGCAATTTCTCAGAAGGTAATCGATCCAGAAATCCTACCAAGTTTACAGAATGATTTGGTCCAATATCTTGTCAGTTTCGAGTTGGTGTTCCCACCATCCTTCTTCAATATTATGACGCACGTCCTAGTTCACCTAGTCGATGAGATTGCCATTCTGGGTGCTGTATTTCTACACAATATGTTCCCCTTTGAGAGGTTCATGGGAGTCTTAAAGAAATATGTTTGTAACCGTGCTAGGCCAGAAGGAAGCATCTCCACGGTCCATCAAACAGAGAAGGTCATTGGGTTTTGTGTTGAATTTATTCCTGACATTAAGCCGATTGGTATCCCTCAATCGCGGTATGAGGGGAGACTGAGTGGAAAAGGAACGCTAGGAGCGGATTCAATAATATGTAGGGACGGGCATTCTTGGGCGCAAGCACACTACACAGTTCTACAGAATTCTTCCTTGGTGGCCCCGTATATCAATGAACACAAGAATATTTTACGCTCCAAACACCCGGAGCAGTCTGACGACTGGATTACACGTGAACACATCGGGACTTTCGGCGGTTGGTTGCAAACACATCTCATGCGTAACAACACTGTTGGAGATGACCTGTACTAGTTGGCCAGGATACCATCTTCGACTGTATTGACTTACCAAGGGTACGAGATAAATGGGAATACATTTTACACGATCGCCCAAGATAAAAAGAGCACCAACCAAAACAGTGGTGTCCGCTTTGATGCAGCAAACATCAATGGGGCAAAGGACACATATTATGGTTACATAGAGGAGATATGGGAACTTGACTATGGACTTGATTTTAAGGTCCCTTTGTTTCGATGCAAATGGGTCAATCTGTCAGGAGGCGGGGTACAGGTAGACCCGCAGTACGGAATGACAACAGTGGATCTCAACAATCTTGGGTACACGGATGAACCATTCGTCCTAGCCAATGATGTGGCGCAGGTTTTCTATGTGAAGGACATGTCTACCAAACCGAGAAAAAGAAAAGATAAGGAAGCGAATACATCATACGATGAGCCAAAGCGCCACATAGTTCTTTCAGGGAAAAGAAACATCGTGGGAGTGGAGGACAAGACAGACATGTCTAAAGATTATGAAAAGTTTCATGAAATTCCTCCCTTCAAAGTGAAGGCTGACCCAAGCATCCTGTTAAACGATGAAAATTATCTATGGTTTCGGCGCAATAAGCAAGGGACACACGCGAAGAAAAAGTGAAGATAACCGAAAAATGATGGCTTTGATCTAGAATATCACTCCAGTTACATGTCAAAAAATGAAATCCCTTTGTAATAGATGAGTTCTCGTCCGAAACCCTGATACTTCGAAAGAGATTGTACAGTTTGTACACGTAGTTCATCCATTTCTGCCGTAACCCTCTAAACTTTTTAGCACATGCTATGTGGGTGAAATTATGATACCATGCCAAGTTTCAACCTTTTCAGAGTTCATTTGTAGTGCTTTTCAATTTCAGGGTCATTTAGCTCAAAATAAATCATTAAATACATGAACAATAGCAAATGAAGTCAGAAAAGGGCTGAAAATTAATGATGTGGCTTTGCATAGTTCGTATTGAACGCACAAAAAGTCTGGAGTTAAAATAAGTTTAAAAAAATAGCAAATGAAGTCAGAAAAGGGTTGAAAAATATATAAAATTTATGCAACTAAAATTATATAAAATTTATGCAACTAAAATTATATTAAATTATGCAACTAAAAATATATAAAATTTATGCAACTAAAATTATATAACTAAATTATATTAAATTATGCAACTAAAATTATATAAAATTTATGCAACTAAAATTATATTAAATTATGCAACTAAAATTATATAAAATTTATGCAACTAAAATTATATAAAATTTATGCAACTAAAATTATATAACTAAATTATATAAAATTATGCAACTAAAATTTTATAAAATTTAAGCAACTAAAATTATATAACTAAATTGACATAACATATGCAAAAAATAACATTAAAAATTTAAAAACCTAACATATGCAAAAAATAAAAAAAAAGGCCACCTACTAGGCCACAACGGACTGCATATGACTAGAAACCCTACATATGAGCCAGGATGCAGGCCCGCAGGGCAAGTAGGCCCAACAGGGCCCAGAGGTAGGCATGTACTGCCTGCATTAGAGAGGAGCTCGACAGGTGTGTCGCAGCAGCGCTTATAAACCGCTGCGAGCTCCTCTCAACTAGCGAGGTGGGACTAAACTTTTGACACCGCGGTGCCAGACCTTTAGTCCCGGTTGGTGGCTCCAACCAGGACTAAAGGACCCCCTTTAGTCCCTGTTGGAGCCACCAACCGGGACTAAAGGTCCTTTTTAGCAGCCGAAAGGGCTTTAGTCCCGGTTGGTGGCTCTAACCGGGACTAAAGGGGGGCCTTTAGTCCCGGTTGGAGCCACCAACCAGGACTAAAGGTTGGGGTATATAAGCACACACTTAGAAAATATCCCCAACCATTCCCATTCTCCCCCGACGCCGACGCCCTGCGCCCTGACACCGCCAGGCTGCTCCGCCCGCTCCTCGTCGCCGCCGCCGATGCCGTCCCTGCCCCGACGCCGGCCGCTGCTCCCTGCCCCGACGCCGTCCCCCGCTCCCCTCGCCGCGCCCTGCCCCAACGTCGCCATCGCCGCGCCCCTGCCCCGACGTCGCCGTCACCGCGCCCCTGCCCCGTCGCCGCGCCCCTCCAGCTCCATCGCTCGCCTACCCCAGTGAGCTGCTCCGCTGCGTGCTCTGCTTGCCGCCGCCGCCGCTGCATTGTTGTTTTTTTTTCATACAATTTTTTGTTAGATGAGATTTGTTGTTGGATGATGATGATGATAGATGATAGATGATGATGATAGATGATTTTCTGTAGTAATTTTTTCTGTAGTAATTTTGTTAGATAATTTTTTCTGTAGTAATTTTGTGTTAGATGATTTGTTGTTAGATGATGATGATGATAGATGATGGATGATGATGATGATGTGATAGATGATTTTCTGTAGTAATTTTTTCTGTACTAATTTTGTTAGATAATTTTTTCTGTAGTAATTTTGTTAGATGATTTGTTGTTAGCTAGATGATGATGATGATAGATGATAGATGATGATGATGATGATGATGATATAGATAGATGAAGATGATGATGATGATGATATAGATAGATGATGATGATGATGATGATGATATAGATCGATGATGATGATGATAATGAAGATTTTTTTATGCTTTGATGTTCATTGTGATGTATGAAAACTTGGTTAATATTTTGCTTTGAAATTGGTATCTAGCTACAATGCCATGCTAATTTTAACTCGATGGAATTACAGGTTGTGGTGTTTGCATCTCCGTGGTCACTGATCGTCCCTCCGCTGTTCGACAAAAGGTGTCCATTTGTTGAATTGTGTATTAATCATCTTGTGTATAAATCTTGTATTCATCTTGTGTATAAATATTGTATTCATCTTGTACAAATATCGACGTAACTTCGACATGAGGGGGGGTCGTTAAAATATAACCCCGATAATTTTGATTTTGAGGCATATGAAAACATGATTTGCACGTCGGACAGGCATGAGAGAGGCGGCCCACAAAGATCCTCTCCCGAAAGATAGGATGACTCATCAGATAAGATTCTAGGCGGCCCGCAAATTTTCATGTTGTTCATTGACTTCGACATGAGGGGGAGAGGGGTCGTTAAAACATAACCCTGATAATTTCGGTATAACTTTGACATGAGGGGGGAGGAGTCCTCGACGATCGTCTATGTTTGCCACTAATCCGTCTCTCATGGTTGTATATTGCCATGTTGTAATATTTGCAGAAACTATGGAGAGAGACTTAGAACAAGAAGAGTTGTAGGGGGATATAATCCACGACGGAGGTGATATCACCTTGTCGTTTCTCAATGACATCGATTGTGAGGAAAGAGTGGATGACGGCTCCGGTGATCGAATGGAGGAGGGAGGAGATCATGACGGCTCCGGTGATCGTCTGGAGGAGGGAGGATATGACGGCTCTGCCGGTGTTGGAGCCTTAACTGTTGCAAAGTCCGGCGAGGTATATATATATTAATTAAGCCTCTGCTGACTAGATGCATTAATTGTTTGGTATGTACATATATTAACGCTTCTTTCTTCTTTTAGCCCTCAGGATCGAGCCAAACTTCTGTAAGGAGACGAGGCCCGAAGAAAAGGTTGGGCGAGGATGAAAGGTTCACGATCGAAGTAGTCGCTCAAGATGGCCAACCGATTGCTCCCAAGCAGACCAAAGACAAATTTGTACATCAGTGTGGAGTTATTGTTAGAGACAGCGTCTCGATCAGCATTCTTATGTCGACGATAGACAGAAAGATGAGCTTTGGAACTCGCTGATGACAAATTTCAGCCTACCGCCAGAGGAGGATCCAAATAACCCAGTTATACAGCGACAAGTCAAGTCGTGGGCTCTTAAGAAGATGTCAGAACTATTCAAGAACTGGAAGAAAAGATTGAATGAACAGTTTGTAGAGAAAGACAAGACTCCAGAATTCACCGGTCAATATGCGAAGATCAAAGATCATTGGCCCGCATTTGTGGCGTACAAGAAATCGGAGAAAGGTAAGAAAAGGTCAGAGACAAATAAGCTAAATGCTGCAAAGAAGCAGTATCACCATGTTACGGGGTCAGGTGGCTACAGCAAAGCCCGGCCTACGTGGGACAAAGCTGCGAACGACCTGCTTGCTAAAGGGGTCCAACCAGCGACATTGAACTGGCCCGATCGGGCAAGGACTTGGTTCTTCGGGGTTGGGGGAACTTTGGACCCAGAAACAGGGAAGTGTGTTTTCACGAAAGCTCAACTTGAAACACCCGTCAAAAAGCTTCAGGAAGCAATCAAGGCAGCGCAGGAAGGAAGGTTTCATCCCGACAAAGAGAAGGACGAGCTGTCAAAGGCCCTCGGGAATCCGGAACACCCTGGATGAACACGAGGCACATCAGGCTCCCTTCCGTGGATATATGGGTTTGCCGACAGCAGAGCCACTTATAGAAGCCGAGGGAGAAAGAAGACAGAGGAAGCAGACAAAATGCAGAAGATGGAAGATAGATTAGCGAAACTAGAGGAACTTGAGAGCCAGCAAGCTACCGCCCCACCACCTCAGCGGCACGAAGATCCTTCATTCGATACTACCCATGAAGCTACCCCACCATCTCAGCGGAAAAGCAGCGTGGCTTCCACAGAGCTTGATCAGCCTGATATCACGGCTCCTCGCTACCCCGTGGATGCTATCACGGAGAGGGAACATTGTGAGCTAATTACGAAATGCCATAACCTAACATTGAAGGTGGCGGTCGGCCATGTCTTACCTCGTCGACCTGATGGAACTTTCCATTTCGCTCCGATTCCAGATGGCTTTGGTGTTGTCGGGGTGGATGAAGTAATGAACGGACTTGAGGGGCTGGAGCTTGACTACCCTACAGGTGAAGGGGAGATTTATCTGGAAAATGCCTTAAGGTCTACCTGTCTATGGAGAAAGGAAAACATCGTGCTTCCAAACTGGACGGCGCCTCAGCAGACTCAGCCGAAGGAGGCCCCTTAGCAGACTCCTCATAGTCCAGCTGTATCTCCACTGCCTCATTCGTCTCTGGCGCGTCAGCTGTCTCCGTTGCGTCAGCCGACTCCGGCGGAGGAGGCCCCTCAGCAGAATCCTCCTCCGCCTCCTCCGCCGCGTCAGCGGACTTTACCTCCTCCGCCGTGTCAGCGAACTCCGCCTCCTCAGCAACGGCGGAAGAGAGCGGCCGCCGCTCCGGCGGCTAGCAGTACAACAGCTGGGAAGAAATTCAAATTTGGTCCAAGCCTCAAGGCTCCTGCCAAGTTACCATATGAGAGGACTGACGAGGAACTCAACGAAATCGTGGCTGCCGATGTGAAACGCCAGTTTGCACGGAAACCTCCACCTTCAAAGGAGAAAATAGATCCGGTAAAAGCTAATCGCACTCTGGATGCCATTACACGACCACCTCCGCCTCCGCCGCTATCACACTATGACCGATGTATTGCAAAGACACATGAAGAAGTTGTGAGTCGGTCGAAAAGTAGCAGTACTGGTGCAAGAAGTGGAAAAACAATTCCCTAGTTCGGCGCACAGGAAAAGTAATCGTGCCCCCCGCTCAAGGTGTTTACCGATATCGCTAATGATCTGGGGGTAGCGGCCGCTGGTCCTGGTTTCACTCTTGGTGATTACGTAGGCGATGATGTACAGTTCGAAATCGCTGAGGTAGCCTTTAGATACGAGCACAGAGGAAGAGTCTCGTCAAACGTGATCTGGAACCGCATCCATCAACGATGATGTGAAGATTACATAAATGGTACTTGGAAACCTGCAAGGATGGGACGGACAGTATCTTGGTGGGAATTAAAGACGAGCACGACTTCATTGGAGTCGACGCGATCTATGTTGAATTTGAAGAACTCTTTCAGTTATACAATCAAGCCGCCCTCGACAAAAGTATCATCAGTTGCTATTGTCTGTAAGTATTATTTCTGTAATTAAGTCTCTAGCTCAGCTCGTTCATTGCATGTATATAATTATCCTCACTATATTATGCAGAATGAAGATCCTCGAATGCAAAAGAGGACAAATCTATTACATTGGGTTCATTAACCCAAATACCATAAATGAATGGTCGGTACAGAACACCCCCCAAGAGACTGAGAAAAACTTGCTAAAGGCGTTCCTTTCGACACCAAAACAAAAGGGAAATACTCTTTCCTTACAACTTCAAGTGATTGTTACTGTCTTCTGCATATTCTGTTTCGCTTACTCGAGGTTAAGTGTAATTGATGAGTTATGCGCGTGCAGGTTCCACTTTATTTTGCTAGCCATTCAGCTTGACGCGGGAGTAGTAACTGTCATGGACTTGAGACGTAAAGCGGCTACGGAGTTTGCGGACATGATTCAAATGCTCCAGAAGTAAGTTCAATCATTATCGCACTATATCGGCAAATTTCGTTCATTTCCTGATATCAAGTAATCATTTTCTTTGCCGGGCAGGGTTTGGAAAAAGTTCATCACGTAGGTTAGGGGTGAATGGAGACCGGAGCTGCGATTTACACAACCCAGAGTAAGTAGTACTAGCTAGTTCCGCGCATCTCTCATTGATTCTAGTTTCAATACCATTATCATCGTTGATTATCATTTTGATTGAACTCTATTCTCGTAAAGTGCATGTGGCAGGAACCCGGAACTAATTTATGTGGATACTACGTTTGCGAGTTCATTCGCCAAAAGACCACTGAGAAGGGCTTCACTGCACAACTACTTGAAGTACGTAAACAATATTCACAATTTTATTTTATCACCATCAATTGTGTTGATTTCATTCATATATATATATATTGACCCCCCTTCTTTAAATTAGATCTAACGGAAGCGGGACGAACTCCTACCAACTGATCGCCTACGAGCAATTCAAGAGGAATTGGCGGGATTCTTTGTTGAGCATATCATACCTAAAGACGGAGAAAACCATCGGGATATGCTATGCGATTTTGGTGGATGATGTTAGGGATCGTAAGAGATGTTATATTGTATATATGCATCAACGTGTACTATATGTAGTAGCGTCGAATAGATATACGAAAACTTGTTGGTCGACCAACAAGCACGGAGAAAGAGAGGTCACTTCTCTCTATATATTGATCATGCATGACGATGTTGTGTAATTAATGGTTCCTTCATTGCTTACTAGCTAGCGTCGAGTTCTCTCTATATGTAGTAGCTAGTATCGACCAAGCACGGAGAAAGAGAGGTCACTTATCTCTATATGTAGTAGCTAGCTAACACAATATGAAACCCCTGAACCCTCCAAAACCCCAAACCCCTCCTTTAAAAAAAAACCCAGCGCCTGGCAGCTGCTGACGCGTGGCTGCCTTTTAATCCCGGTTGGTGTTACCAACCGGGACTAAAGGCCCTCCTGCCTGGGCACCCCACAGCGGCCACGTGGAGCACCTTTAGTCCCGGTTCGTAACCCAACTGGGACTAAAAGTGGGGGTCTTTAGTCCCGGATGCAGAACCGGGACTAAAGGCCCTCTGGAACCAGGACTAAAGGCCCGTTTTCTACTAGTGAAACGTGGCCCTTGATGTCGATGTTGAAGTAGCTGATCATGATGATGTAGAAGTCATGGTTGATGTAATAGTCATCATGCATGATGAAGCCGCACATAGCCAAAGACGTAAAAAGAGTAAACTAAGCCGCACACAGCGGGAGTGGCGTGCACGTTTGTGATGATGCCGACGCTATTGACTGAAGTTAATGCCGATGTGTTGCCTTAGAGATAGCCCTTGATGTTGATGTCTAGTTATCCGATCATGACGATGTGGAAGCCATGCTTATGGTAGTCGTGGTCGATGTAGTAGTCGTCATGGATGATGAAGCCTCATAGAGCTGAAGATGCAAAAAAAAGCACTAAGACACAAACAACGGAGTTGTATTCGTTGATAATGCACCTTGCCGATGTCAATGGGTGGCTTCAGTAATGAGACCACCAGTTTTGCGAGGACAGGAGTGATACACCCTAGAAGTATCTTTATTTTTTTCAATGTTCATGCCTTAATTCCATCGAGTATGCAAAGTTTGATTTTTATTTAGAGTAACATATTAATAAAGTGCCTAGACCATGTTCATGTTTTCTTTTGTTTATGTTTTCAGGGAAAATAAATATTTTTTGGACCTACAGGAAAAATTAAGAAATAATATGAGGATCGGTTTTACATCAACAGAGACCAAAGGGGCCATGCTCCTAGGTTAGGTGGGTCCTAGGGGGCCCAAACGCTCAAGCCAGGCGTCTGGGCCCATCCTTGCCCCTCAGCTGCCCTCTGGTGCTCGATGGCTTATACAAACCTAAAAACCCTCGCCCATATTTATCGATTATTGTTTTGCAACCGCTGATATCCCACAACTGTAGGGGGTTAATTGTATATCTTTTCGATAAGTAAGAGTTGCCAAACCCACTGGTTGCAAAAGGATTTTGTAGGCAAAAAATAGCAAGGATTCTCTATAAGTGCTGAAAAGTGTAACGGTGTTGTGATTTGTGATTTGAGGATTGCAAGGAAATGTAAATAGCAATAAAAGTAAAAGAGTGCAATAAGTGACTCAATCCTTAATTGTACTAAGGATAAGACAATTGTGTTTCTTATATCTACTATATCAATCTCGATGACTGTGGGAATATTACATAGTTGTTAATTCCATAATGATTTGCATTGATTATTGTTCCATGATCGACGTTGTGTGGATAGTGCTTTAGCCTATATGCTGCAAAACCATTGACTGACATATACTTATGATGGTCCCCTTAGCGCATCCACAACTACTAAGAGAAAGAAAGACATAGAGTCCAACCATAGACTTATCCTCTAGGGTCCCTATTCACCCCTCAAGTTATAATTCATAGATTTAGGGAATGGTTATTCTGTCACCCCGGCTTCACATCCTAAACTTGTTATAACAAAATGTTCTCATCTAGGACCATATAGATGAAGTGATATGCAGTCGACATTCACACACCTCCACCAGAGAATTACACCACAATATAATCGAATAATAAGCTTTATTGCAAATTTATATGACCATTAACAACTAGCTTCCTCACATGTTCTCAAGAACGTAACAGAACTACTCACAAGACATCATGATGAACATAATCAAAGGTATATGGATAAATATGACAATCTGAAAGTATAAATTTTTCCCCATTAAAACACACAACATCAACTACTATAATAGCACATAGATGGGATGGAGATGAATGGGAGAGGTGGTGGTGTTGACGGAAATGGTGAAGAGACTTGGATGAAGATGTTACCTTTGATGCACGGATGATGGTGATGGCGGTGGCTTCGAATTCCCCCGGTCGGAAGACGAAGATCCAGGCAGAAGCAGCCTTCCGGGAGGAGTAGTAGGGTTCTTTCCCGAGACAGCGGCAGAAAATCCCACAAAAATAGTTGTGATTGTTTTTCCTAGAGAGAGGGTCATATGCACCGGACAACCTACCTGGGGATCCTGGATGGCGCCTGGGGTGGGTGCCTAGGCCCACGAGGCACCTCCCACTGAATCCTCTTAGTGCCACGGCCGAAGATGTGGTGTTGTTAATTCAGGGATTCCATAAAAAGAGAGAATAAAGACTAGACACTCCTGAAAAAACTTCTGGGTGTTGATCTCAACAACTAGAATCTCTCCGGAGGGCACATCGTTAGGAAGTAATGCGAGGTGGATAGGTACGCTTGAATCACCAAAATGAATTCTATTGCACACAGAAACTGGAGGATAGCATGATGTGTTTCTTCTACGTCTGCTCCCACATCGAGGAGTATGTACAGGCGCACAGAACATTCAAGCTTCCAATGACGTCGTGAGGTGGAGTAAAAGCCTAGAGCGAACATCGTACAACTTGAGCGGAGATTATGAACGCATCTAGACTACCTTTGCAACTGTCATCAACAAGGATGTCATCTTGGCAACCATGATCTTCCATGCCGGTGATGATAAGTTGGAGGGAGGAGCAGCGCGCTTAAAGGCACAGGGTGACCATATGCTGGCCATGTATGAATAGCTAAATTAATAGTTTAACTTTGTGTAGATGTGTTTACTACAACCATGTACACTTGTCTATTATTAGTTACTTGTCGATTTAGCTTCTTGTTTGCCTACACACACTTGTTATATATTGCATGCATGCATTGTGTCTAGCTATGGTTTAATGTTCAACATTGTAACTAAATATGATGTTCGTGGTGGTAATTTTGGACAGTTTTATGCCAAAATGCTAACGCTGCCACGACAGCCTTTTTTTGCTGGGCCTACTATAGTTACCAGTGGCGGCCACAACATTATACCCACCAGTGGTATTGAGGTGACTAGTGGTGGCCTGAAGTATTTTTCGCTAGTGGTATTCTAAATACCAGTGGCGGGTGCTATTTCGGGACCGCCACTGGTAATAACTTAACAGTGGCAGGCATGGAGCTGGCCGCTGATAACCCTATGACCAGTGACATGTTACTAGTGGCGTGCCCAAAACCCGGCACTAGTAGGAATTTTTGGCACGCCGCCAGTAACCAAATCTGCAGTAGTGGCATGACGAGCAACCCAATACATCAAAGCTAACTCCAAACACACTCATCGGCACGGCCAGAGACGGGATGGTCATTTAAACAACCCAATATGTGGACCCACAGTGGAAGAGAAGAAAGAGGCCAAAGGATAAACTTTCCAGCACCAGCACTTGTCAGGTGATGACGATCAGGAAATATGTAACTAACCATACATCACCCCAATAAGGAATGGGAGCAAAGGGCCATCAATGGCGGGACATTCATATCCCTGGTGTACTCATGGTATTGTAGGATGAGTTCAAAGGCCTTCCAATGAAACTCAAGATTCTCCAGGATAATATTCTCTAGGTGGAATTATCTCCATTTAGGGATAATGTCTAATTTTAAATGCTGAAGGTGCCAAAGGGTTTCCATTTCTTTGAATAATATCCCGCGGAGAAATTATATCTGGAAGTTGGGGAGATCTTCCACATGTTTAACCTTCTTAGGCTCAAATCATCCTTAGTTAGTCTATGGGCGCTTTATCAAGCCAAAGAGGTGAGACACCTGAAGGTTAAGAATGTCACAGTATCGGATCCTTATCACATGCACGAGAACAATATGCGATCTGAACTAGGTAGGGAGATTATGAAAGAATACCTTGTGAATGCCATGCTAGTGCATAAGGAGGACTACCTGCTCGTTCTCCATGGTGCCATGTAAGTCCTTCGCTACTTTATGCTTTCGTAGATTTCCCTTATGCTTTGCACCTACATAACTTCATTGGTTCATCATATTGGTTTGTTCACTTGTTTGCGCAGCCAGTACTGGATCCTCTTACTAGTAATGCCGAAGTGGAGTTGTGTTTATTTATTAGTTTCTCCTAAAAGGGAGAAGAAAGACTACACCCTGCTCAAGGTAGCTTTGGATGTTGCACTCTTCAACTATAATTGTTGTAGAGAAATCTTCCTTTCGAAGGGCAAAAGTGGTCTGGTACGCTTCTTACGACACTAATTTATGTTGGAGGCCGTAGACAGAGGGTAGTGTGGCGTGTGGCTACTACGTCATCTCCCACATTGAGGACTATGTATGGGCGCATAACACATTATAGTATTCCCATGACATGCAAAAGTGGAGTACTAACGTTGAGAAAAACCCATACGACTGGAGTGTAGAGTTTGCACACATACAAAATGAGTTTGCGTTTGTCATCCACAAGGATGTGGTCATGACAACTGCAATTTTCTATGGTGGAAAAACTATGATGGAGGACCGTTCGGCTCTTTTACAGAAACAAGCTGACGATATGCCGTACAACTCAAGGGAAGATGCTCGCCTCACTAAAGATGAATACATCTGTCAAAATAAGCGCCAGACAAGATAAAGAGTGATGACATCATCTTATATACTTAAGTTCTTCATCCCCACTACTTCTATTTATCTCAACAAACACACATGCTACCTCATCAACTCCACTACTTTTTTTCCACTCAATGTGCATGTGAAATGCTACTTATACTACCTCTCTCAACATGCAAAAGCTAACTTCATCAACCACTACTTTTCTTTCTCTCAGCATGCATGAGAAATACTACTTATATTATATAAATATTTTACAACTATATAATAATAAAATACAGTAAATCATATGTACTTTTAGTATTCTTTTTCATTTTCAAATTCCTGACAACTAAATCTAGTTGTGTATGTCTTTGTGGTTGTGTTTTTCCAAACTTGTCAAGTTACACTCGTGTTTTGCCAAACATGTGTCACACTTGTTATTTTCATAGTTCTATTTTGTCTACTTGACTATACACTTTTTATGTATTGCATTGTGTTTATGATTTCATGCATTTTGCACACTGATGTACAATGTGATATATGTGTGATGATCTGGATATGATAAGAATTCTATTGATATATGGATATATGCGTAATTATTAACTGCTCATTATAAATATAATAGAAATATAATGGGTTGGGCGTACTAAGCATACAAGTGACGTTCTTGTGGTTGTGCATGCGACTGGTATTTACGTTGCCAGTGGCTTGCCCAAGGTTAGCACATTGGCTGGGGCTTCAGTGAAGCATGAGCCACATGACCACTGTGGCGGCAATGCATTCTAGTACATAATGTGTGCCGTTGGTACTGTTTGAAGCCATGAGTGCACGTACCGAGTAGTACACCGGGAGTTCTTCCCATTGGCCAAGAACAGTTGGAAATATGCCTTAGAGGCAATCACGTGATGAAGATTTTCCCCAATGTATTCATGAGTTATTTATATAGTCCTTGAACATCATCACTGATATGTATCTAAAAGTATGTTAATTGTTTGTGAGACTATATATTGTGTGATGATTGTTCTAATGGTCCCTAGTTGATAAGGTTATGTGAACTCATATCCTTTGACTAGTGTACGATTTGGTTCATAACTATGTTTCACAAGTAAAGGGTATATAGATGCCAATTGACCGTATAGACTCAGATAGGATCCAAGTGACTCACTCGGCTTTGATCAGAGTTATTCACTCGATGTAATTGCTAAGTCGGACAGACCCACCCTAAGACGCAGTGAGATAATTGTCATCTGTTAGGCTCAGGGACAATTGCCAACACCTGAGGTCCTCGCATGTCGTGGGGATGTGGACCGACTCACTTAGTGTCTTTCAAACCCTACTCCATATCTGGATAGTTATAAAGGTACCTTTTGGGTGAGTCATGATACATGCGACGAGATATGGTTGATCAAGATGGGATTTGCCCCTCTAACTCGAAGAGATATTCTTTAGGCCATCTCGAGTGATCAAACTCAGAAAGCATGGCCATGCGACATGGATTAAGTGTTAACCGAGTTCGGGAGTGTGCAGCATGGATTTGAGAAGAGAGGTCGAGCTACCACAAGGTTGATAGGTTCTGGACATGAGCTCAACAACATATATCGTGGGGCAAAAGGAGTCTGCTTATTACACATTGTCAAGGTTCGGTAGTCTGACTTTACGTCTTGGGAGTTGGCACGTTCTACTAGGAGCCGCTACCAACTATCGACTCAGATATGATCAAAGTCATGTTCATGTGTTTGTGAACCTACAAGTTCTCGCTCTTATGGGGTAGTACCCACTTGGCTATATCTAACACAACCACTCGAATGTGATCCTAGTGGGGACTCAGATTGCTGGCCAAGTGGACTATGGGCTATAGAGTTCTAGTGGGCCTCAAGTGTTGAGCTCATGGTGGGACATCTATATAAGTGGAGGGACGATGCCTTGGATGGGGTTGATCATTCGTAGGTCATTGCGTGTGACGCAAGGAATCCTCTCCACTTTCATGCCCAAGTCGTGCTGTCAAATCTGGCAATCCGCCGCTCAACATTCTTCCATGCACGTGCAGATACCTTAGAGGTGGTAAACCAGTGCAGCTCAAACAAACTATTTGTGTGAGCCGTTATCTGCTGATCGAGGGGCAAAGGAGGAGTAGGAATACTTTGATGATCGACACGCTACTCCAACTCTACTTCCGCTGCAAGGACAACGCGTCTAGTGGTAAACCCATGATCTATCTCCACAGCATGTTCCTGGTTTATGCGGTACAAATTTTTGTTTGCAAGCATGGCATCTAGCGGAACCAAAGAACATTATCAGGCAACATGCGATTCTGTGATAGATTGAGTGCGGCAGTGCGTATGGGCTTTGCGATAGGGCGTCGTCCATGAAAAAAAGGATAATGAGTGACACATTTGATTGGTGCTCCATGACAGCTACAAGTAGTGGGCCGTATATCTCAGGATGGGGTGGTAATGGGGCGTTGGCCATGCGCGCGCCAGATCTAGCACTCGGATGCTATGCGACTGTGCTCGATGGTCGTCAACGAGCATCTAGCTCCCAGAGCAACTTGCATCTTATGATGCTAATACAGCTAGGATGCACCATTGGCTCTCCGTCGGTGCCAAGCAAGGCGGCAGCCGTCTCTGTTCATATGGAGGATGTCAGGGCTACAACCCCGGGGACATGGTGGATGTTGCATGCCAGTTATCACAAATGTGGCATGGTAGCTGCCAGATCCACGTCGCAACATAGACACCTAACGACGGTCATGGTAAAGGTCTCCTTTGGAAATATGCCCTAGAGCAATCATGTAATGATGCTATTTCGTTATGTATTCATGAGTTATTTGTATTGTGCTTGAACATCATCAATGATTAGTATCAATAAGTATGTGACTTGTTTGTGAAACTATATATTGTATGATGATTGTTCTAATAGTCCCTAGTTGATAAGGTTATGTGTACACATACCCTTTGACTAGTATATGATTCGGTTGATGATTATGTTTCACAAGTCATGCGCGTAGTAGTGCAAACCTGATAGTATGGACTCGGCAATGGGGAACATCGAGTAGGACATACCCACTTGGAGACACAGCGAGATATTATCATCTGTTCATCTCAAATACAATGTATATGCCATGTCCTAGACTTGAGGTCATCACTGTACTCAGAATGTGAATCGACTTACTTAGGGTCTATCAAACGCTACTCCGTAACTAGGAAGTTATAAAGGTAGCTTTTGAGTTCGTCGTGAAACATGCCACAAGACATGGTTGGCCTAGATATATAGTGGGTTCGAGAAGAGAGGTCGAGCTATCAACAATCATGACAAGTACTCGCCTAGAGCTCGACAACATATATCGTGGGGCAAAAGGAATAGTGCATATGACACATTGTCAAGGTTCATCAATATGACTTTGGGCACACATGGGAGTTGGCACATTCTGCTAGGAGCCGCTACCAACTATTGACTAGGGTCATGTCCATGTGTACATGAACCTATAGGGTCACACGCTTTAGGGGAAGGAATCTACCTGGATTGGATCTTAGTGGAATTGGGCATAGAATCCTGATGGGCCTCAAGTGTTGAGCCCATCTGGGATGTCTATTTAAGTGGAGGGGTGAGATCCTTTAAAGGGTTTGACCAGTCCGATCACCTAACCGTTGCCACTCCCATGCCCACGTCATGCAGTCGAACCTAGCAGTCTGTTCCTGCTACTTGTAATCTGCGTTGGTAAAATCCTTGAAGAGGAAAGGAGATGCACTACAGTAGAGATAAGTATTTCCCTCAGTTAAGAACCAAGGTTATCAATCCAGTAGGAGACACATGCACGACCTTGTTAGCAGCACCTACACACATGAAAACCAAATACTTGCACCCAACGCAAAACAAGGGGTTGTCAATCCCTTGGCGGTTAATTGCAAGGATCAAATCTCGTAGTGATAGATAAAATAAAGTAAAACACAAAAGTAAAATAAACATAAATAAAATTGCAGCAAGGTGATTTAGTTTTATGTATGATGGAAAATAGACCCGGGGGCCATAGTTTTCACTAGAGGCTTCTCTCTTGAAAGTAGCATACGGTGGGTAAACAAATTACTGTTGGACAATTGATAGAAAAGCACATAGTTATGACGATATCCAAGGCAGTGATCATGTATATAGGCATCACGTCCAAGACAAGTAGACCGTAACAATTCTGCATCTACTACTATTACTCCACACATCGACCGCTATCCGGCATGCATCTAGAGTATTAAGTTCATAAAGAACGGAGTAACGCCTTAAGCAAGATGACATGATGTAGATAGAATAAACTCAAGCAATATGAATAAACCCCATCTTTTTACCCTTAATGGCAACGATACAATACGTGCCATGTCCCTTTCTGTCACTGGGATTGAGCACCGCAAGACCGAACCCATCACAGAGCACCTCTCCCATTGCAAGATAAACCAATCTAGTTGGCCAAACCAAATCGATAGATCGGAGATAAATACAAAGCTATAACAATCATGCATAAAAGAGTTCAGAGGAGACTCAAATAATATTCATAGATAATCTGATCATAAACCCACAATTCATCGGATCCCAACAAACACACCGCCAAGAAGAATTACATCGAATAGATCTCCAAGAAGATCGAGGAGAACATTGAATTGAAGACCAAAGAGAGAGAAGAAGCCATCTAGCTACTAGCTATGTTCCCGTAGGTCTGTGATGAACTACTCACGCATCATCGGAAGGGCAGCAAGGTTGATGTAGAGGCCCTCCGTGATCGAATCCCCCTCCGGCAGATTACCGGAAAAGGTCCCCAGATGGGATCTTGAAGAAACAGAGACTTGCGACGGCGGAAAAAGTGTTTCGGGGCTCTTTTTGTTGGTTTGGGAATATTTGTGAATTTATAGGCTTAGAATTAGGTCAAGATGAGCCACGAGGGGCCCACAAGCCTGGGGGGTGCGCCCTACCCCTAGGGCGCGCCCTGCAGGCTTGTCGCCTCCTCGTGGTACTTCAAGTCTCCTCCTGAAGCTTCCTGGTATTCTTCTGGTCCAAGAAAAAATAATCCAAAGTTTTTTCTCCGTTTGGACTTCGTTTGGTACTATTTCCCTAAAAAGCCAAAAACATGCAGAAAACAGCAACTGGCACTGGGCACTGAGTTAGTAGGTTAGTCCCAGAAAATGAAATAAAGTTGCATATAATTGCATAATAAACATCCAAGATTGATACTATAATATATAGCATGGAACAATCAAAAATTATATATACGTTGGAGACATATAATTGCCCGACATTCCTCCCTGCATGCATGGATACCTTGGAGGCACCGTACCTTCGACATTTGGACGAACCATTCGAGGGAATCACAACAAACACTTCGAGGGATACTTAAGAAGGAGGCGGGAACACACATCGCCAACTCTACTTCCTCTGCCATGACTGCGCGTCTAGTGATAAAACCCAATCCCATGATGTATCTCCACAGCATGTTCCTAGTTCGTGTGGTAGAAATTTTTTGTTTCGTGCTAGGATAGCGTTCCACTTGCCCCAACAGTGGTATCAGAGCCTCTGCTGTTGGTTTTAGATTCGGTTTATGTGCATATGTGATATGCGGGTGGCAGTAGATGTGATTTATTGCTGTTTTGGTGGTCGATCGATGTGATAGATCTGTTTTGTTCATGATCGCTATGATCGATTGGACTCGGGGTTAATGGATGATCAGGTTCTGTGATCATGTTGCTAAGGTCGTGACACGACATATCCCAAGAGGTCAGCACGTCACCATTGGGATAGACAGTGAAATGTAAAGCCAACTACTACATGTGGAGATCAATGGGATTGATTGAATTGGAACGAGGATCTGAATTGGTAAAATTTGATTTTTCCGATGATGAAATTCATCATTGGAATATGGATTTGATCTATGATTTCTAAAAAGGTCGGGCACTGCCCTCACCCGCTATGGGTGCTGCCCCTTTGAACCCTGCTCGGTAACCAGCTAGCGGGACCGCCGTTGCTACCCGTTGTAGCGCCGTATATTTTGTAGCAAGCCCTAAAATGTTACCAGTTCACTCAATCCGGTAAAATACGATTTTATACAAAACTTGTTTTTGCTGGATGTCATGCATGTGTGTAATATGCGTGACCTGTGAGTCATTAGTTCGTCAGCCGGCCAGAGCCAAAGTGCTATCATTATAATGTATAACGACCTGCGTGTCGACATGTGATGTCTCTCTCTATGTAATTTATTACTAGCTTGTTTAGCTCATAAGTATATGGAGGACACGGGCGCACGACAGCTGGATGGACATGATTCATGGACTAGATCTGACTGGGCGCCTCGGAGAGGATCCAACTGGATAACTCTGATGGATTGCCATTAAGAAGAGCCATACTATTTCATAGTTTATTTGATTATCTGTTATTGTTATAGCTTCATTTTACTTCTATGCATATTGATGGTAGTAGTAGAATGATCCCTCAATGAATGTCAAGTAAAATTGCCTCCCCATTTGCTGCAACATCACTAGCCAAGTATATCTTAAGGTGGGCCTATAAAATTAGGGTGCCACTATTTCTCTCTCTCTAGTGACGAATTGGATGTTGTTGACTGGAGTTGATGCCGATGAGTTGCTATAAACACTAGTAGAAAATAGGGCATTGGTTTTTGCCAGATCAGAGCAACAGTCCCGGTCGTGTTACGAACCGGGACTAATGGGGGCATCAGTTCCGGTTCGAGCGGCCAGGACGCCGGCTGGGCCTCGGCAGGCACCAGTCTCGGTTCGTCTGGGGCCTTTAGTCCCGGTTCCAGACACCAACCGGGACTAAAGGGCCTCGCTCCTGGCGCAACCCCTTTAGTCCCGGTTCGTGTCTGGAACCGGGACTAAATGTCTGTCTTCAGTCCCGGTTCTAGACACGAACCAGGACTAATAAAATGCCAATATATATGCTCGCCCCTGCCCGCTCACTCCTCTGTTTTTTGGCCGGCCGGCGTGTGGGAGGTGTGTGCTACTCTGTTCTCACCTCCTATGCACATGAGGTGTTCGATGAAATGCTCAAGCCACACTTAAGCTTTCTCCTCTCCAAGCTCGACTTCCAAGCTCCATTTTCCCGAAGATTTGTCTAGGTTTGCTGGTGCACCATTGTCCCCGTCCCCGTCCTCACCGCCGTCGATCGCCCGCGCCGATCTCGTCGCCGGCACCACCGTGGTGAGCCTCTTGTTCTTATCTTATTTTTAAAAGAATATTTTTTTACTTGTTGTATGAGTTATATAGCTACTTGTATAATTTTCTTACTTGTATTATTGTTTGTTATTATATAGTGCCATCGTTTTGGTATCCGCCCCCGTCGGCTCTCGTCCGGTCTATGATTCGGATGTGGTATATTATCTATTATAACTATTTGTTTCATTTAGTGTTTATGACAATTATGCCGACCAACTTGACATAGATGTCTTTATGTAGGAGGTATGTGAACCGGAGATTCCAACCGACCCTCTTGTCGAGAGGTTAAATTTAGTTGAAAAAGAAAACAATTATTTGAAAGAAAAATTGAAAAGAATTGAAGAAGAGAAGATGAAATTGGAGTTGCCGATGTCGTCGATCTACACAAGATCGAGATGGATGCAATGCGCTTGAAGATTAGAAAATATGCCATTGATAATGAGGCTTGGTATCATTATGCTGTTGGATCAATTGTTACCTTAGTTGCGATTTTGATCGCATTTGTTGTTGCATTTAAATGTTTTACATAGTTGTATGTTAGTTTCAATGTATGTTTTAATTAGATGCTCTAGAGAGTTGTATGTTGTTCTATGAGAACTATGTATGAACTTTATGTATTTATTTTTTCAGTAATAACATTTGGTCACTACTGTACTTTGGTTTTAATGTGATGATGAACTTGTATTAATTTGGCCATTTCCTCTATTCATGATGTTCTGTAATGGTTTTTGATATACTTAATTATATAATGCATGCAGATGAACCGGCAATGGATGTACAGTGACCGATGCACATCCGACTACATTGAGGGCCTGCATAATTTTCTTGAAGTGGCTGAGGCAACCAAGCAGAATGGTTTTATGTATTGTCCATGTACTATCTGTGGGAATACGAAGGATTACTCTTCCTCGAAAACCCTTCACGTCCACCTGCTTGAGAAGGGTTTCATGCCACACTATAATGTTTGGACCAAGCACGAAGAAAGAGGGGTTATGATGGAAGACAACGAAGAAGAAGAGTATGATGACAACTATCATCCTATGTACCCTGAACACGGTGATACTGCAACGGGGGAAGCTGAAGATCAAGAGGCAACAGACAATGTGCCCGCTGATGATCTTCGCCGGGTCTTTGTTGATGCACAGAGAGAACGCGAAAGTGAAAAGGAGAAGTTGAAGTTCGATCGCATGTTAGAGGATCACAAAAAACGGTTGTACCCAAATTGCGAAGATGGCAACACAAAGCTCGGTACCACACTGGAATTGCTGGAATGGAAGGCAGAGAATGGTTTATCTGACAAGGGATTTGAGAAGTTAATGAAAATAATGAAGAAGAAGCTTCCAAAGGATAACGAATTGCCTGACTGTACATACGGAGCAAAGAAGGTTCTCTGCCCTCTAGGATTAGAGGTGCAGAAGATACATGCATGCCCTAATGACTGCATCCTCTACCGCGGTGAGGAGTACGAGAATTTGAATGCATGCCCGGTATGCGGTGCATTGCGGTATAAGATCAGACGAGATGACCCTGGTGATGTTGAGGGCGAGCGCCCCAGGAAGAGGGTTCTTGCCAAGGTGATGTGGTATGCTCCTGTAATACCACGGTTGAAACGTCTGTTCAGAAACAAAGAGCATGCCAAGTTGTTGCGATGGCACAAAGAAGACCGTAAGAAAGACGGGAAGTTGAGAGTACCCGCTGACGGGTCGCAGTGGAGAAAAATTGAGAGAAAGTGGCGGGACTTTGCAGATGACGCACGAAATGTATGGTTTGGTTTAAGTGCAGATGGCATTAATCCTTTTGGGGAGCAGAGCAGCAATCATAGCACCTGGCCCGTGACTCTATGTATCTATAACCTTCCTCCTTGGTTGTGCATGAACCGGAAGTTCATTATGATGCCAGTGCTCATCCAAAGCCCTAAGCAACCCGGCAACGACATTCATGTGTACCTAAGGCCATTAGTTGAAGAACTTTTACAGTTGTGGAGTAAAAAAGGTGTACCTGTGTGGGATGAGCACAAACAGCAGGAATTTGACCTACGAGCGTTGCTGTTTGTAAGCATCAATGATTGGCCTGCTCTTAGTAACCTTTCAGGACAGACAAACAAGGGATACAACACATGCACGCACTGTTTAGATGAGACTAAAAGTATATATTTGGACAAATGCAAGAAGAATGTGTACCTGGGACATCGTCGATTTCTTCTGACCAAGCATGCCTTAGGAAAGAAAGGCAAGCATTTCAAAGGTGAGGCAGAAGACCGGAAGAAGCCCGTCCTCCATACTGGTGCTGATATACTTGATATGGTTAAGGATTTACAAGTAATCTTTGGAAAGGGTCCTGACGGACAATCTGTTCCAAATGACGCTGAGGGACACGCACCCATGTGGAAGACGAAATCTATATTTTGGGACATACCCTATTGGAAAGACCTAGAGGTCCGCTCTGCAATCGACGTGATGCACATGACGAAGAATGTTTGCGTGAACCTGCTAGGCTTCTTGGGCGTGTATGGGAAGACAAAAGATACACCGGAGGCACGGGAGGACCAGCAACGTGTGAACGAAAAAGACGGTATGCATCCAAATTAGTATCAAGGTCCTGCCAGCTACGCTCTTACCAAAGCAGAGAAGGAAATCTTCTTTGAATGCCTGCTCAGTATCAAGGTCCCGTCTGGCTTCTCGTCGAATATAAAGGGAATAATAAATATGGCAGAGAAAAAATTCCAGAACCTAAAGTCTCATGACTGCCACGTGATTATGACGCAATTGCTTCCGGTTGCATTGAGGGGGCTTCTACCAGATAATGTTCGATTAGCCATTGTGAAGCTATGTGCATTCCTCAATGCAATTTCTCAGAAGGTAATCGATCCAGAAATCCTACCAAGTTTACAGAATGATTTGGTCCAATATCTTGTCAGTTTCGAGTTGGTGTTCCCACCATCCTTCTTCAATATTATGACGCACGTCCTAGTTCACCTAGTCGATGAGATTGCCATTCTGGGTGCTGTATTTCTACACAATATGTTCCCCTTTGAGAGGTTCATGGGAGTCTTAAAGAAATATGTTTGTAACCGTGCTAGGCCAGAAGGAAGCATCTCCACGGTCCATCAAACAGAGAAGGTCATTGGGTTTTGTGTTGACTTTATTCCTGACATTAAGCCGATTGGTGTCCCTCAATCGCGGTATGAGGGGAGACTGAGTGGAAAAGGCACGCTAGGAGCGGATTCAATAATATGTAGGGACGGGCATTCTTGGGCGCAAGCACACTACACAGTTCTACAGAATTCTTCCTTGGTGGCCCCGTATATCAATGAACACAAGAATATTTTACGCTCCAAACACCCGGAGCAGTCTGACGACTGGATTACACGTGAACACATCGGGACTTTCGGCGGTTGGTTGCAAACACATCTCATGCGTAACAACACTGTTGGAGATGACCTGTACTAGTTGGCCAGGATACCATCTTCGACTGTATTGACTTACCAAGGGTACGAGATAAATGGGAATACATTTTACACGATCGCCCAAGATAAAAAGAGCACCAACCAAAACAGTGGTGTCCGCTTTGATGCAGCAAACATCAATGGGGCAAAGGACACATATTATGGTTACATAGAGGAGATATGGGAACTTGACTATGGACTTGATTTTAAGGTCCCTTTGTTTCGATGCAAATGGGTCAATCTGTCAGGAGGCGGGGTACAGGTAGACCCGCAGTACGGAATGACAACAGTGGATCTCAACAATCTTGGGTACACGGATGAACCATTCGTCCTAGCCAATGATGTGGCGCAGGTTTTCTATGTGAAGGACATGTCTACCAAACCGAGAAAAAGAAAAGATAAGGAAGCGAATACATCATACGATGAGCCAAAGCGCCACATAGTTCTTTCAGGGAAAAGAAACATCGTGGGAGTGGAGGACAAGACAGACATGTCTAAAGATTATGAAAAGTTTCATGAAATTCCTCCCTTCAAAGTGAAGGCTGACCCAAGCATCCTGTTAAACGATGAAAATTATCTATGGTTTCGGCGCAATAAGCAAGGGACACACGCGAAGAAAAAGTGAAGATAACCGAAAAATGATGGCTTTGATCTAGAATATCACTCCAGTTACATGTCAAAAAATGAAATCCCTTTGTAATAGATGAGTTCTCGTCCGAAACCCTGATACTTCGAAAGAGATTGTCCAGTTTGTACACGTAGTTCATCCATTTCTGCCGTAACCCTCTAAACTTTTTAGCACATGCTATGTGGGTGAAATTATGATACCATGCCAAGTTTCAACCTTTTCAGAGTTCATTTGTAGTGCTTTTCAATTTCAGGGTCATTTAGCTCAAAATAAATCATTAAATACATGAACAATAGCAAATGAAGTCAGAAAAGGGCTGAAAATTGATGATGTGGCTTTGCATAGTTCGTATTGAACGCACAAAAAGTCTGGAGTTAAAATAAGTTTAAAAAAATAGCAAATGAAGTCAGAAAAGGGTTGAAAAATATATAAAATTTATGCAACTAAAATTATATAAAATTTATGCAACTAAAATTATATTAAATTATGCAACTAAAAATATATAAAATTTATGCAACTAAAATTATATAACTAAATTATATTAAATTATGCAACTAAAATTATATAAAATTTATGCAACTAAAATTATATTAAATTATGCAACTAAAATTATATAAAATTTATGCAACTAAAATTATATAAAATTTATGCAACTAAAATTATATAACTAAATTATATAAAATTATGCAACTAAAATTTTATAAAATTTAAGCAACTAAAATTATATAACTAAATTGACATAACATATGCAAAAAATAACATTAAAAATTTAAAAACCTAACATATGCAAAAAATAAAAAAAAAGGCCACCTACTAGGCCACAACGGACTGCATATGACTAGAAACCCTACATATGAGCCAGGATGCAGG
The DNA here is from genome assembly GCA_039707655.1 of Elymus sibiricus. Lineage (NCBI taxonomy): Eukaryota > Viridiplantae > Streptophyta > Magnoliopsida > Poales > Poaceae > Elymus > Elymus sibiricus. The sequence goes on along the minus strand of CM077665.1, from coordinate 37,054,719 downwards.
CCCGCAGGGCAAGTAGGCCCAACAGGGCCCAGAGGTAGGCATGTACTGCCTGCATTAGAGAGGAGCTCGACAGGTGTGTCGCAGCAGCGCTTATAAACCGCTGCGAGCTCCTCTCAACTAGCGAGGTGGGACTAAACTTTTGACACCGCGGTGCCAGACCTTTAGTCCCGGTTGGTGGCTCCAACCAGGACTAAAGGACCCCCTTTAGTCCCTGTTGGAGCCACCAACCGGGACTAAAGGTCCTTTTTAGCAGCCGAAAGGGCTTTAGTCCCGGTTGGTGGCTCTAACTGGGACTAAAGGGGGGCCTTTAGTCCCGGTTGGAGCCACCAACCAGGACTAAAGGTTGGGGTATATAAGCACACACTTAGAAAATATCCCCAACCTTTCCCATTCTCCCCCGACGCCGACGCCCTGCGCCCTGACACCGCCAGGCTGCTCCGCCCGCTCCTCGTCGCCGCCGTCGATGCCGTCCCTGCCCCGACGCCGGCCGCTGCTCCCTGCCCCGACGCCGTCCCCCGCTCCCCTCGCCGCGCCCTGCCCCAACGTCGCCATCGCCGCGCCCCTGCCCCGACGTCGCCGTCACCGCGCCCCTGCCCCGTCGCCGCGCCCCTCCAGCTCCATCGCTCGCCTACCCCAGTGAGCTGCTCCGCTGCGTGCTCTGCTTGCCGCCGCCGCCGCTGCATTGTTGTTTTGTTTTCATACAATTTTTTGTTAGATGAGATTTGTTGTTGGATGATGATGATGATAGATGATAGATGATGATGATAGATGATTTTCTGTAGTAATTTTTTCTGTAGTAATTTTGTTAGATAATTTTTTCTGTAGTAATTTTGTGTTAGATGATTTGTTGTTAGATGATGATGATGATAGATGATGGATGATGATGATGATGTGATAGATGATTTTCTGTAGTAATTTTTTCTGTACTAATTTTGTTAGATAATTTTTTCTTTAGTAATTTTGTTAGATGATTTGTTGTTAGCTAGATGATGATGATGATAGATGATAGATGATGATGATGATGATGATATAGATAGATGAAGATGATGATGATGATGATATAGATAGATGATGATGATGATGATGATGATATAGATCGATGATGATGATGATAATGAAGATTTTTTTATGCTTTGATGTTCATTGTGATGTATGAAAACTTGGTTAATATTTTGCTTTGAAATTGGTATCTAGCTACAATGCCATGCTAATTTTAACTCGATGGAATTACAGGTTGTGGTGTTTGCATCTCCGTGGTCACTGATCGTCCCTCCGCTGTTCGACAAAAGGTGTCCATTTGTTGAATTGTGTATTAATCATCTTGTGTATAAATCTTGTATTCATCTTGTGTATAAATATTGTATTCATCTTGTACAAATATCGACGTAACTTCGACATGAGGGGGGGTCGTTAAAATATAACCCCGATAATTTTGATTTTGAGGCATATGAAAACATGATTTGCACGTCGGACAGGCATGAGAGAGGCGGCCCGCAAAGATCCTCTCCCGAAAGATAGGATGACTCATCAGATAAGATTCTAGGCGGCCCGCAAATTTTCATGTTGTTCATTGACTTCGACATGAGGGGGAGAGGGGTCGTTAAAACATAACCCTGATAATTACGGTATAACTTTGACATGAGGGGGGAGGAGTCCTCGACGATCGTCTATGTTTACACTAATCCGTCTCTCATGGTTGTATATTGCCATGTTGAAATATTTGCAGAAACTATGGACAGAGACTTAGAACAAGAAGAGTTGTAGGGGGATATAATCCGCGACGGAGGTGATATCACCTTGTCGTTTCTCAATGACATCGATTGTGAGGAAAGAGTGGATGACGGCTCCGGTGATCGAATGGAGGAGGGAGGAGATCATGACGGCTCCGGTGATCGTCTGGAGGAGGGAGGATATGACGGCTCTGCCGGTGTTGGAGCCTTAACTGTTGCAAAGTCCGGCGAGGTATATATATATTAATTAAGCCTCTGCTGACTAGATGCATTAATTGTTTGGTATGTACATATATTAACGCTTCTTTCTTCTTTTAGCCCTCAGGATCGAGCCAAACTTCTGTAAGGAGACGAGGCCCGAAGAAAAGGTTGGGCCAGGATGAAAGGTTCACGATCGAAGTAGTCGCTCAAGATGGCCAACCGATTGCTCCCAAGCAGACCAAAGACAAATTTGTACATCAGTGTGGAGTTATTGTTAGAGACAGCGTCTCGATCAGCATTCTTATGTCGACGATAGACAGAAAGATGAGCTTTGGAACTCGCTGATGACAAATTTCAGCCTACCGCCAGAGGAGGATCCAAATAACCCAGTTATACAGCGACAAGTCAAGTCGTGGGCTCTTAAGAAGATGTCAGAACTATTCAAGAACTGGAAGAAAAGATTGAATGAACAGTTTGTAGAGAAAGACAAGACTCCAGAATTCACCGGTCAATATGCGAAGATCAAAGATCACTGGCCCGCATTTGTGGCGTACAAGAAATCGGAGAAAGGTAAGAAAAGGTCAGAGACAAATAAGCTAAATGCTGCAAAGAAGCAGTATCACCATGTTACGGGGTCAGGTGGCTACAGCAAAGCCCGGCCTACGTGGGACAAAGCTGCGAACGACCTGCTTGCTAAAGGGGTCCAACCAGCGACATTGAACTGGCCCGATCGGGCAAGGACTTGGTTCTTCGGGGTTGGGGGAACTTTGGACCCAGAAACAGGGAAGTGTGTTTTCACGAAAGCTCAACTTGAAACACCCATCAAAAAGCTTCAGGAAGCAATCAAGGCATCGCAGGAAGGAAGGTTTCATCCCGACAAAGAGAAGGACGAGCTGTCAAAGGCCCTCGGGAATCCGGAACACCCTGGATGAACACGAGGCACATCAGGCTCCCTTCCGTGGATATATGGGTTTGCCGACAGCAGAGCCACTTATAGAAGCCGAGGGAGAAAGAAGACAGAGGAAGCAGACAAAATGCAGAAGATGGAAGATAGATTAGCGAAACTAGAGGAACTTGAGAGCCAGCAAGCTACCGCCCCACCACCTCAGCGGCACGAAGATCCTTCATTCGATACTACCCATGAAGCTACCCCACCATCTCAGCGGAAAAGCAGCGTGGCTTCCACAGAGCTTGATCAGCCTGATATCACGGCTCCTTGCTACCCCGTGGATGCTATCACGGAGAGGGAACATTGTGAGCTAATTACGAAATGCCATAACCTAACATTGAAGGTGGCGGTCGGCCATGTCTTACCTCGTCGACCTGATGGAACTTTCCATTTCGCTCCGATTCCAGATGGCTTTGGTGTTGTCGGGGTGGATGAAGTAATGAACGGACTTGAGGGGCTGGAGCTTGACTACCCTACAGGTGAAGGGGAGATTTATCTGGAAAATGCCTTAAGGTCTACCTGTCTATGGAGAAAGGAAAACATCGTGCTTCCAAACTGGACGGCGCCTCAGCAGACTCAGCCGAAGGAGGCCCCTTAGCAGACTCCTCATAGACCAGCTGTATCTCCACTGCCTCATTCGTCTCTGGCGCGTCAGCTGTCTCCGTTGCGTCAGCCGACTCCGGCGGAGGAGGCCCCTCAGCAGAATCCTCCTCCGCCTCCTCCGCCGCGTCAGCGGACTTTACCTCCTCCGCCGTGTCAGCGAACTCCGCCTCCTCAGCAACGGCGGAAGAGAGCCGCCGCCGCTCCGGCGGCTAGCAGTACAACAGCTGGGAAGAAATTCAAATTTGGTCCAAGCCTCAAGGCTCCTGCCAAGTTACCATATGAGAGGACTGACGAGGAACTCAACGAAATCGTGGCTGCCGATGTGAAACGCCAGTTTGCACGGAAACCTCCACCTTCAAAGGAGAAAATAGATCCGGTAAAAGCTAATCGCACTCTGGATGCCATTACACGACCACCTCCGCCTCCGCCGCTATCACACTATGACCGATGTATTGCAAAGACACATGAAGAAGTTGTGAGTCGGTCGAAAAGTAGCAGTACTGGTGCAAGAAGTGGAAAAACAATTCCCTAGTTCGGCGCACAGGAAAAGTAATCGTGCCCCCCGCTCAAGGTGTTTACCGATATCGCTAATGATCTGGGGGTAGCGGCCGCTGGTCCTGGTTTCACTCTTGGTGATTACGTAGGCGATGATGTACAGTTCGAAATCGCTGAGGTAGCCTTTAGATACGAGCACAGAGGAAGAGTCTCGTCAAACGTGATCTGGAACCGCATCCATCAACGATGATGTGAAGATTACATAAATGGTACTTGGAAACCTGCAAGGATGGGACGGACAGTATCTTGGTGGGAATTAAAGATGAGCACGACTTCATTGGAGTCGACGCGATCTATGTTGAATTTGAAGAACTCTTTCAGTTATACAATCAAGCCGCCCTCGACAAAAGTATCATCAGTTGCTATTGTCTGTAAGTATTATTTCTGTAATTAAGTCTCTAGCTCAGCTCGTTCATTGCATGTATATAATTATCCTCACTATATTATGCAGAATGAAGATCCTCGAATGCAAAAGAGGACAAATCTATTACATTGGGTTCATTAACCCAAATAACATAAATGAATGGTCGGTACAGAACACCCCCCAAGAGACTGAGAAAAACTTGCTAAAGGCGTTCCTTTCGACACCAAAACAAAAGGGAAATACTCTTTCCTTACAACTTCAAGTGATTGTTACTGTCTTCTGCATATTCTGTTTCGCTTACTCGAGGTTAAGTGTAATTGATGAGTTATGCGCGTGCAGGTTCCACTTTATTTTGCTAGCCATTCAGCTTGACGCGGGAGTAGTAACTGTCATGGACTCGAGACGTAAAGCGGCTACGGAGTTTGCGGACATGATTCAAATGCTCCAGAAGTAAGTTCAATCATTATCGCACTATATCGGCAAATTTCGTTCATTTCCTGATATCAAGTAATCATTTTCTTTGCCGGGCAGGGTTTGGAAAAAGTTCATCACGTAGGTTAGGGGTGAATGGAGACCGGAGCTGCGATTTACACAACCCAGAGTAAGTAGTACTAGCTAGTTCCGCGCATCTCTCATTGATTCTAGTTTCAATACCATTATCATCGTTGATTATCATTTTGATTGAACTCTATTCTCGTAAAGTGCATGTGGCAGGAACCCGGAACTAATTTATGTGGATACTACGTTTGCGAGTTCATTCGCCAAAAGACCACTGAGAAGGGCTTCACTGCACAACTACTTGAAGTACGTAAACAATATTCACAATTTTATTTTATCACCATCAATTGTGTTGATTTCATTCATATATATATATTGACCCCCCTTCTTTAAATTAGATCTAACGGAAGCGGTGCGAACTCCTACCAACTGATCGCCTACGAGCAATTCAAGAGGAATTGGCGGGATTCTTTGTTGAGCATATCATACCTAAAATTTATGCAACTAAAATTATATAAAATTTATGCAACTAAAATTATATAACTAAATTATATAAAATTATGCAACTAAAATTTTATAAAATTTAAGCAACTAAAATTATATAACTAAATTGACATAACATATGCAAAAAATAACATTAAAAATTTAAAAACCTAACATATGCAAAAAATAAAAAAAAAGGCCACCTACTAGGCCACAACGGACTGCATATGACTAGAAACCCTACATATGAGCCAGGATGCAGGCCCGCAGGGCAAGTAGGCCCAACAGGGCCCAGAGGTAGGCATGTACTGCCTGCATTAGAGAGGAGCTCGACAGGTGTGTCGCAGCAGCGCTTATAAACCGCTGCGAGCTCCTCTCAACTAGCGAGGTGGGACTAAACTTTTGACACCGCGGTGCCAGACCTTTAGTCCCGGTTGGTGGCTCCAACCAGGACTAAAGGACCCCCTTTAGTCCCTGTTGGAGCCACCAACCGGGACTAAAGGTCCTTTTTAGCAGCCGAAAGGGCTTTAGTCCCGGTTGGTGGCTCTAACTGGGACTAAAGGGGGGCCTTTAGTCCCGGTTGGAGCCACCAACCAGGACTAAAGGTTGGGGTATATAAGCACACACTTAGAAAATATCCCCAACCTTTCCCATTCTCCCCCGACGCCGACGCCCTGCGCCCTGACACCGCCAGGCTGCTCCGCCCGCTCCTCGTCGCCGCCGCCGATGCCGTCCCTGCCCCGACGCCGGCCGCTCCTCCCTGCCCCGACGCCGTCCCCCGCTCCCCTCGCCGCGCCCTGCCCAACGTCGCCATCGCCGCGCCCCTGCCCCGACGTCGCCGTCACCGCGCCCCTGCCCCGTCACCGCGCCCCTCCAGCTCCAGCAGACTCCTCATAGACCAGCTGTATCTCCACTGCCTCATTCGTCTCTGGCGCGTCAGCTGTCTCCGTTGCGTCAGCCGACTCCGGCGGAGGAGGCCCCTCAGCAGAATCCTCCTCCGCCTCCTCCGCCGCGTCAGCGGACTTTACCTCCTCCGCCGTGTCAGCGAACTCCGCCTCCTCAGCAACGGCGGAAGAGAGCCGCCGCCGCTCCGGCGGCTAGCAGTACAACAGCTGGGAAGAAATTCAAATTTGGTCCAAGCCTCAAGGCTCCTGCCAAGTTACCATATGAGAGGACTGACGAGGAACTCAACGAAATCGTGGCTGCCGATGTGAAACGCCAGTTTGCACGGAAACCTCCACCTTCAAAGGAGAAAATAGATCCGGTAAAAGCTAATCGCACTCTGGATGCCATTACACGACCACCTCCGCCTCCGCCGCTATCACACTATGACCGATGTATTGCAAAGACACATGAAGAAGTTGTGAGTCGGTCGAAAAGTAGCAGTACTGGTGCAAGAAGTGGAAAAACAATTCCCTAGTTCGGCGCACAGGAAAAGTAATCGTGCCCCCCGCTCAAGGTGTTTACCGATATCGCTAATGATCTGGGGGTAGCGGCCGCTGGTCCTGGTTTCACTCTTGGTGATTACGTAGGCGATGATGTACAGTTCGAAATCGCTGAGGTAGCCTTTAGATACGAGCACAGAGGAAGAGTCTCGTCAAACGTGATCTGGAACCGCATCCATCAACGATGATGTGAAGATTACATAAATGGTACTTGGAAACCTGCAAGGATGGGACGGACAGTATCTTGGTGGGAATTAAAGATGAGCACGACTTCATTGGAGTCGACGCGATCTATGTTGAATTTGAAGAACTCTTTCAGTTATACAATCAAGCCGCCCTCGACAAAAGTATCATCAGTTGCTATTGTCTGTAAGTATTATTTCTGTAATTAAGTCTCTAGCTCAGCTCGTTCATTGCATGTATATAATTATCCTCACTATATTATGCAGAATGAAGATCCTCGAATGCAAAAGAGGACAAATCTATTACATTGGGTTCATTAACCCAAATAACATAAATGAATGGTCGGTACAGAACACCCCCCAAGAGACTGAGAAAAACTTGCTAAAGGCGTTCCTTTCGACACCAAAACAAAAGGGAAATACTCTTTCCTTACAACTTCAAGTGATTGTTACTGTCTTCTGCATATTCGGTTTCGCTTACTCGAGGTTAAGTGTAATTGATGAGTTATGCGCGTGCAGGTTCCACTTTATTTTGCTAGCCATTCAGCTTGACGCGGGAGTAGTAACTGTCATGGACTCGAGACGTAAAGCGGCTACGGAGTTTGCGGACATGATTCAAATGCTCCAGAAGTAAGTTCAATCATTATCGCACTATATCGGCAAATTTCGTTCATTTCCTGATATCAAGTAATCATTTTCTTTGCCGGGCAGGGTTTGGAAAAAGTTCATCACGTAGGTTAGGGGTGAATGGAGACCGGAGCTGCGATTTACACAACCCAGAGTAAGTAGTACTAGCTAGTTCCGCGCATCTCTCATTGATTCTAGTTTCAATACCATTATCATCGTTGATTATCATTTTGATTGAACTCTATTCTCGTAAAGTGCATGTGGCAGGAACCCGGAACTAATTTATGTGGATACTACGTTTGCGAGTTCATTCGCCAAAAGACCACTGAGAAGGGCTTCACTGCACAACTACTTGAAGTACGTAAACAATATTCACAATTTTATTTTATCACCATCAATTGTGTTGATTTCATTCATATATATATATTGACCCCCCTTCTTTAAATTAGATCTAACGGAAGCGGTGCGAACTCCTACCAACTGATCGCCTACGAGCAATTCAAGAGGAATTGGCGGGATTCTTTGTTGAGCATATCATACCTAAAGACGGAGAAAACCATCGGGATATGCTATGCGATTTTGGTGGATGATGTTAGGGATCGTAAGAGATGTTATATTGTATATATGCATCAACGTGTACTATATGTAGTAGCGTCGAATAGATATACGAAAACTTGTTGGTCGACCAACAAGCACGGAGAAAGAGAGGTCACTTCTCTCTATATATTGATCATGCATGACGATGTTGTGTAATTAATGGTTCCTTCATTGCTTACTAGCTAGCGTCGAGTTCTCTCTATATGTAGTAGCTAGTATCGACCAAGCACGGAGAAAGAGAGGTCACTTATCTCTATATGTAGTAGCTAGCTAACACAATTTGAAACCCCTGAACCCTCCAAAACCCCTAAACCCCTCCTTTAAAAAAAAACCCCAGCGCCTGGCAGCTGCTGACGCGTGGCTGCCTTTTAGTCCCGGTTGGTGTTACCAACCGGGACTAAAGGCCCTCCTGCCTGGGCACCCCACAGCGGCCACGTGGAGCACCTTTAGTCCCGGTTCGTAACCCAACTGGGACTAAAAGTGGGGGTCTTTAGTCCCGGATGCAGAACCGGGACTAAAGGCCCTCTGGAACCAGGACTAAAGGCCCGTTTTCTACTAGTGAAACGTGGCCCTTGATGTCGATGTTGAAGTAGCTGATCATGATGATGTAGAAGTCATGGTTGATGTAATAGTCATCATGCATGATGAAGCCGCACATAGCCAAAGACGTAAAAAGAGTAAACTAAGCCGCACACAGCGGGAGTGGCGTGCACGTTTGTGATGATGCCGACGCTATTGACTGAAGTTAATGCCGATGTGTTGCCTTAGAGATAGCCCTTGATGTTGATGTCTAGTTATCCGATCATGACGATGTGGAAGCCATGCTTATGGTAGTCGTGGTCGATGTAGTAGTCGTCATGGATGATGAAGCCTCATAGAGCTGAAGATGCAAAAAAAAAGCACTAAGACACAAACAACGGAGTTGTATTCGTTGATAATGCACCTTGCCGATGTCAATGGGTGGCTTCAGTAATGAGACCACCAGTTTTGCGAGGACAGGAGTGATACACCCTAGAAGTATCTTTATTTTTTTCAATGTTCATGCCTTAATTCCATCGAGTATGCAAAGTTTGATTTTTATTTAGAGTAACATATTAATAAAGTGCCTAGACCATGTTCATGTTTTCTTTTGTTTATGTTTTCAGGGAAAATAAATATTTTTTGGACCTACAGGAAAAATTAAGAAATAATATGAGGATCGGTTTTACATCAACAGAGACCAAAGGGGCCATGCTCCTAGGTTAGGTGGGTCCTAGGGGGCCCAAACGCTCAAGCCAGGCGTCTGGGCCCATCCTTGCCCCTCAGCTGCCCTCTGGTGCTCGATGGCTTATACAAACCTAAAAACCCTCGCCCATATTTATCGATTATTGTTTTGCAACCGCTGATATCCCACAATTGTAGGGGGTTAATTGTATATCTTTTCGATAAGTAAGAGTTGCCAAACCCACTGGTTGCAAAAGGATTTTGTAGGCAAAAAATAGCAAGGATTCTCTATAAGTGCTGAAAAGTGTAACGGTGTTGTGATTTGTGATTTGAGGATTGCAAGGAAATGTAAATAGCAATAAAAGTAAAAGAGTGCAATAAGTGACTCAATCCTTAATTGTACTAAGGATAAGACAATTGTGTTTCTTATATCTACTATATCAATCTCGATGACTGTGGGAATATTACATAGTTGTTAATTCCATAATGATTTGCATTGATTATTGTTCCATGATCGACGTTGTGTGGATAGTGCTTTAGCCTATATGCTGCAAAACCATTGACTGACATATACTTATGATGGTCCCCTTAGCGCATCCACAACTACTAAGAGAAAGAAAGACATAGAGTCCAACCATAGACTTATCCTCTAGGGTCCCTATTCACCCCTCAAGTTATAATTCATAGATTTAGGGAATGGTTATTCTGTCACCCCGGCTTCACATCCTAAACTTGTTATAACAAAATGTTCTCATCTAGGACCATATAGATGAAGTGATATGCAGTCGACATTCACACACCTCCACCAGAGAATTACACCACAATATAATCGAATAATAAGCTTTATTGCAAATTTATATGACCATTAACAACTAGCTTCCTCACATGTTCTCAAGAACGTAACAGAACTACTCACAAGACATCATGATGAACATAATCAAAGGTATATGGATAAATATGACAATCTGAAAGTATAAATTTTTCCCCATTAAAACACACAACATCAACTACTATAATAGCACATAGATGGGATGGAGATGAATGGGAGAGGTGGTGGTGTTGACGGAGATGGTGAAGAGACTTGGATGAAGATGTTACCTTTGATGCACGGATGATGGTGATGGCGGTGGCTTCGAATTCCCCCGGTCGGAAGACGAAGATCCAGGCAGAAGCAGCCTTCCGGGAGGAGTAGTAGGGTTCTTTCCCGAGACAGCGGCAGAAAATCCCACAAAAATAGTTGTGATTGTTTTTCCTAGAGAGAGGGTCATATGCACCGGACAACCTACCTGGGGATCCTGGATGGCGCCTGGGGTGGGTGCCTAGGCCCACGAGGCACCTCCCACTGAATCCTCTTAGTGCCACGGCCGAAGATGTGGTGTTGTTAATTCAGGGATTCCATAAAAAGAGAGAATAAAGACTAGACACTCCTGAAAAAACTTCTGGGTGTTGATCTCAACAACTAGAATCTCTCCGGAGGGCACATCGTTAGGAAGTAATGCGAGGTGGATAGGTACGCTTGAATCACCAAAATGAATTCTATTGCACACAGAAACTGGAGGATAGCATGATGTGTTTCTTCTACGTCTGCTCCCACATCGAGGAGTATGTACAGGCGCACAGAACATTCAAGCTTCCAATGACGTCGTGAGGTGGAGTAAAAGCCTAGAGCGAACATCGTACAACTTGAGCGGAGATTATGAACGCATCTAGACTACCTTTGCAACTGTCATCAACAAGGATGTCATCTTGGCAACCATGATCTTCCATGCCGGTGATGATAAGTTGGAGGGAGGAGCAGCGCGCTTAAAGGCACAGGGTGACCATATGCTGGCCATGTATGAATAGCTAAATTAATAGTTTAACTTTGTGTAGATGTGTTTACTACAACCGTGTACACTTGTCTATTATTAGTTACTTGTCGATTTAGCTTCTTGTTTGCCTACACACACTTGTTATATATTGCATGCATGCATTGTGTCTAGCTATGGTTTAATGTTCAACATTGTAACTAAATATGATGTTCGTGGTGGTAATTTTGGACAGTTTTATGCCAAAATGCTAACGCTGCCACGACAGCCTTTTTTTGCTGGGCCTACTATAGTTACCAGTGGCGGCCACAACATTATACCCACCAGTGGTATTGAGGTGACTAGTGGTGGCCTGAAGTATTTTTCGCTAGTGGTATTCTAAATACCAGTGGCGGGTGCTATTTCGGGACCGCCACTGGTAATAACTTAACAGTGGCAGGCATGGAGCTGGCCGCTGATAACCCTATGACCAGTGACATGTTACTAGTGGCGTGCCCAAAACCCGGCACTAGTAGGAATTTTTGGCACGCCGCCAGTAACCAAATCTGCAGTAGTGGCATGACGAGCAACCCAATACATCAAAGCTAACTCCAAACACACTCATCGGCACGGCCAGAGACGGGATGGTCATTTAAACAACCCAATATGTGGACCCACAGTGGAAGAGAAGAAAGAGGCCAAAGGATAAACTTTCCAGCACCAGCACTTGTCAGGTGATGACGATCAGGAAATATGTAACTTACCATACATCACCCCAATAAGGAATGGGAGCAAAGGGCCATCAATGGCGGGACATTCATATCCCTGGTCTACTCATGGTATTGTAGGATGAGTTCAAAGGCCTTCCAATGAAACTCAAGATTCTCCATGATAATATTCTCTAGGTGGAATTATCTCCATTTTGGGATAATGTCTAATTTTAAATGCTGAAGGTGCCAAAGGGTTTCCATTTCTTTGAATAATATCCCGCGGAGAAATTATATCTGGAAGTTGGGGAGATCTTCCACATGTTTAACCTTCTTAGGCTCAAATCATCCTTAGTTAGTCCATGGGCGCTTTATCAAGCCAAAGAGGTGAGACACCTGAAGGTTAAGAATGTCACAGTATCGGATCCTTATCACATGCACGAGAACAATATGCGATCTGAACTAGGTAGGGAGATTATGAAAGAATACCTTGTGAATGCCATGCTAGTGCATAAGGAGGACTACCTGCTCGTTCTCCATGGTGCCATGTAAGTCCTTCGCTACTTTATGCTTTCGTAGATTTCCCTTATGCTTTGCACCTACATAACTTCATTGGTTCATCATATTGGTTTGTTCACTTGTTTGCGCAGCCAGTACTGGATCCTCTTACTAGTAATGCCGAAGTGGAGTTGTGTTTATTTATTAGTTTCTCCTAAAAGGGAGAAGAAAGACTACACCCTGCTCAAGGTAGCTTTGGATGTTGCACTCTTCAACTATAATTGTTGTAGAGAAATCTTCCTTTCGAAGGGAAAAAGTGGTCTGGTACGCTTCTTACGACACTAATTTATGTTGGAGGCCGTAGACAGAGGGTAGTGTGGCGTGTGGCTACTACGTCATCTCCCACATTGAGGACTATGTATGGGCGCATAACACATTATAGTATTCCCATGACATGCAAAAGTGGAGTACTAACGTTGAGAAAAACCCATACGACTGGAGTGTAGAGTTTGCACACATACAAAATGAGTTTGCGTTTGTCATCCACAAGGATGTGGTCATGACAACTGCAATTTTCTATGGTGGAAAAACTATGATGGAGGACCGTTCGGCTCTTTTACAGAAACAAGCTGACGATATGCCGTACAACTCAAGGGAAGATGCTCGCCTCACTAAAGATGAATACATCTGTCAAAATAAGCGCCAGACAAGATAAAGAGTGATGACATCATCTTATATACTTAAGTTCTTCATCCCCACTACTTCTATTTATCTCAACAAACACACATGCTACCTCATCAACTTCACTACTTTTTTTCCACTCAATGTGCATGTGAAATGCTACTTATACTACCTCTCTCAACATGCAAAAGCTAACTTCATCAACCACTACTTTTCTTTCTCTCAGCATGGATGAGAAATACTACTTATATTATATAAATATTTTACAACTATATAATAATAAAATACAGTAAATCATATGTACTTTTAGTATTCATTTTCATTTTCAAATTCCTGACAACTAAATCTAGTTGTGTATGTCTTTGTGGTTGTGTTTTTCCAAACTTGTCAAGTTACACTCGTGTTTTGCCAAACATGTGTCACACTTGTTATTTTCATAGTTCTATTTTGTCTACTTGACTATACACTTTTTATGTATTGCATTGTGTTTATGATTTCATGCATTTTGCACACTGATGTACAATGTGATATATGTGTGATGATCTGGATATGATAAGAATTCTATTGATATATGGATATATGCGTAATTATTAACTGCTCATTATAAATATAATAGAAATATAATGGGTTGGGCGTACTAAGCATACAAGTGACGTTCTTGTGGTTGTGCATGCGACTGGTATTTACGTTGCCAGTGGCTTGCCCAAGGTTAGCACATTGGCTGGGGCTTCAGTGAAGCATGAGCCACATGACCACTGTGGCGGCAATGCATTCTAGTACATAATGTGTGCCGTTGGTACTGTTTGAAGCCATGAGTGCACGTACCGAGTAGTACACCGGGAGTTCTTCCCATTGGCCAAGAACAGTTGGAAATATGCCTTAGAGGCAATCACGTGATGAAGATTTTCCCCAATGTATTCATGAGTTATTTATATAGTCCTTGAACATCATCACTGATATGTATCTAAAAGTATGTTAATTGTTTGTGAGACTATATATTGTGTGATGATTGTTCTAATGGTCCCTAGTTGATAAGGTTATGTGAACTCATATCCTTTGACTAGTGTACGATTTGGTTCATAACTATGTTTCACAAGTAAAGGGTATATAGATGCCAATTGACCGTATAGACTCAGATAGGATCCAAGTGACTCACTCGGCTTTGATCAGAGTTATTCACTCGATGTAATTGCTAAGTCGGACAGACCCACCCTAAGACGCAGTGAGATAATTGTCATCTGTTAGGCTCAGGGACAATTGCCAAGACCTGAGGTCCTCGCATGTCGTGGGGATGTGGACCGACTCACTTAGTGTCTTTCAAACCCTACTCCATATCTGGATAGTTATAAAGGTACCTTTTGGGTGAGTCATGATACATGCGACGAGATATGGTTGATCAAGATGGGATTTGCCCCTCTAACTCGAAGAGATATTCTTTAGGCCCTCTCGAGTGATCAAACTCAGAAAGCATGGCCATGCGACATGGATTAAGTGTTAACCGAGTTCGGGAGTGTGCAGCATGGATTTGAGAAGAGAGGTCGAGCTACCACAAGGTTGATAGGTTCTGGACATGAGCTCAACAACATATATCGTGGGGCAAAAGGAGTCTGCTTATTACACATTGTCAAGGTTCGGTAGTCTGACTTTACGTCTTGGGAGTTGGCACGTTCTACTAGGAGCCGCTACCAACTATCGACTCAGATATGATCAAAGTCATGTTCATGTGTTTGTGAACCTACAAGTTCTCACTCTTATGGGGTAGTACCCACTTGGCTATATCTAACACAACCACTCGAATGTGATCCTAGTGGGGACTCAGATTGCTGGCCAAGTGGACTATGGGCTATAGAGTTCTAGTGGGCCTCAAGTGTTGAGCTCATGGTGGGACATCTATATAAGTGGAGGGACGATGCCTTGGATGGGGTTGATCATTCGTAGGTCATTGCGTGTGACGCAAGGAATCCTCTCCACTTTCATGCCCAAGTCGTGCTGTCAAATCTGGCAATCCGCCGCTCAACATTCTTCCATGCACGTGCAGATACCTTAGAGGTGGTAAACCAGTGCAGCTCAAACAAACTATTTGTGTGAGCCGTTATCTGCTGATCGAGGGGCAAAGGAGGAGTAGGAATACTTTGATGATCGACACGCTACTCCAACTCTACTTCCGCCGCAAGGACAACGCGTCTAGTGGTAAACCCATGATCTATCTCCACAGCATGTTCCTGGTTTATGCGGTACAAATTTTTGTTTGCAAGCATGGCATCTAGCGGAACCAAAGAACATTATCAGGCAACATGCGATTCTGTGATAGATTGAGTGCGGCAGTGCGTATGGGCTTTGCGATAGGGCGTCGTCCATGAAAAAAAGGATAATGAGTGACACATTTGATTGGTGCTCCATGACAGCTACAAGTAGTGGGCCGTATATCTCAGGATGGGGCGGTAGCGGGGCGTTGGCCATGCGCGCGCCAGATCTAGCACTCGGATGCTATGCGACTGTGCTCGATGGTCGTCAACGAGCATCTAGCTCCCAGAGCAACTTGCATCTTATGATGCTAATACAGCTAGGATGCACCATTGGCTCTCCGTCGGTGCCAAGCAAGGCGGCAGCCGTCTCTGTTCATATGGAGGATGTCAGGGCTACAACCCCGGGGACATGGTGGATGTTGCATGCCAGTTATCACAAATGTGGCATGGTAGCTGCCAGATCCACGTCGCAACATAGACACCTAACGACGGTCATGGTAAAGGTCTCCTTTGGAAATATGCCCTAGAGCAATCATGTAATGATGCTATTTCGTTATGTATTCATGAGTTATTTGTATTGTGCTTGAACATCATCAATGATTAGTATCAATAAGTATGTGACTTGTTTGTGAAACTATATATTGTATGATGATTGTTCTAATAGTCCCTAGTTGATAAGGTTATGTGTACACATACCCTTTGACTAGTATATGATTCGGTTGATGATTATGTTTCACAAGTCATGCGCGTAGTAGTGCAAACCTGATAGTATGGACTCGGCAATGGGGAACATCGAGTAGGACATACCCACTTGGAGACACAGCGAGATATTATCATCTGTTCATCTCAAATACAATGTATATGCCATGTCCTAGACTTGAGGTCATCACTGTACTCAGAATGTGAATCGACTTACTTAGGGTCTATCAAACGCTACTCCGTAACTAGGAAGTTATAAAGGTAGCTTTTGAGTTCGTCGTGAAACATGCCACGAGACATGGTTGGCCTAGATATATAGTGGGTTCGAGAAGAGAGGTCGAGCTATCAACAATCATGACAAGTACTCGCCTAGAGCTCGACAACATATATCGTGGGGCAAAAGGAATAGTGCATATGACACATTGTCAAGGTTCATCAATATGACTTTGGGCACACATGGGAGTTGGCACATTCTGCTAGGAGCCGCTACCAACTATTGACTAGGGTCATGTCCATGTGTACATGAACCTATAGGGTCACACGCTTTAGGGGAAGGAATCTACCTGGATTGGATCTTAGTGGAATTGGGCATAGAATCCTGATGGGCCTCAAGTGTTGAGCCCATCTGGGATGTCTATTTAAGTGGAGGGGTGAGATCCTTTAAAGGGTTTGACCAGTCCGATCACCTAACCGTTGCCACTCCCATGCCCACGTCATGGAGTCGAACCTAGCAGTCTGTTCCTGCTACTTGTAATCTGCGTTGGTAAAATCCTTGAAGAGGAAAGGAGATGCACTACAGTAGAGATAAGTATTTCCCTCAGTTAAGAACCAAGGTTATCAATCCAGTAGGAGACACATGCACGACCTTGTTAGCAGCACCTACACACATGAAAACCAAATACTTGCACCCAACGCAAAACAAGGGGTTGTCAATCCCTTGGCGGTTAATTGCAAGGATCAAATCTCGTAGTGATAGATAAAATAAAGTAAAACACAAAAGTAAAATAAACATAAATAAAATTGCAGCAAGGTGATTTAGTTTTATGTATGATGGAAAATAGACCCGGGGGCCATAGTTTTCACTAGAGGCTTCTCTCTTGAAAGTAGCATACGGTGGGTAAACAAATTACTGTTGGACAATTGATAGAAAAGCACATAGTTATGACGATATCCAAGGCAGTGATCATGTATATAGGCATCACGTCCAAGACAAGTAGACCGTAACAATTCTGCATCTACTACTATTACTCCACACATCGACCGCTATCCGGCATGCATCTAGAGTATTAAGTTCATAAAGAACGGAGTAACGCCTTAAGCAAGATGACATGATGTAGATAGAATAAACTCAAGCAATATGAATAAACCCCATCTTTTTACCCTTAATAGCAACGATACAATACGTGTCATGTCCCTTTCTGTCACTGGGATTGAGCACCGCAAGACCGAACCCATCACAGAGCACCTCTCCCATTGCAAGATAAACCAATCTAGTTGGCCAAACCAAATCGATAGACGGAGAGAAATACAAAGCTATAACAATCATGCATAAAAGAGTTCAGAGGAGACTCAAATAATATTCATAGATAATCTGATCATAAACCCACAATTCATCGGATCCCAACAAACACACCGCCAAGAAGAATTACATCGAATAGATCTCCAAGAAGATCGAGGAGAACATTGAATTGAAGACCAAAGAGAGAGAAGAAGCCATCTAGCTACTAGCTATGGACCCGTAGGTCTGTGATGAACTACTCACGCATCATCGGAAGGGCAGCAAGGTTGATGTAGAGGCCCTCCGTGATCGAATCCCCCTCCGGCAGATTACCGGAAAAGGTCCCCAGATGGGATCTTGAAGAAACAGACACTTGCGACTGCGGAAAAAGTGTTTCGGGGCTCTTTTTGTTGGTTTGGGAATATTTGTGAATTTATAGGCTTAGAATTAGGTCAAGATGAGCCACGAGGGGCCCACAAGCCTGGGGGGTGCGCCCTACCCCTAGGGCGCGCCCTGCAGGCTTGTCGCCTCCTCGTGGTACTTCAAGTCTCCTCCTGAAGCTTCCTGGTATTCTTCTGGTCCAAGAAAAAATAATCCAAAGTTTTTTCTCCGTTTGGACTTCGTTTGGTACTATTTCCCTAAAAAGCCAAAAACATGCAGAAAACAGCAACTGGCACTGGGCACTGAGTTAGTAGGTTAGTCCCAGAAAATGAAATAAAGTTGCATATAATTGCATAATAAACATCCAAGATTGATACTATAATATATAGCATGGAACAATCAAAAATTATATATACGTTGGAGACATATAATTGCCCGACATTCCTCCCTGCATGCATGGATACCTTGGAGGCACCGTACCTTCGACATTTGGACGAACCATTCGAGGGAATCACAACAAACACTTCGAGGGATACTTAAGAAGGAGGCGGGAACACACTTCGCCAACTCTACTTCCTCTGCCATGACTGCGCGTCTAGTGATAAAACCCAATCCCATGATGTATCTCCACAGCATGTTCCTAGTTCGCGTGGTAGAAATTTTTTGTTTCGTGCTAGGATAGCGTTCCACTTGCCCCAACAGTGGTATCAGAGCCTCTGCTGTTGGTTTTAGATTCGGTTTATGTGCATATGTGATATGCGGGTGGCAGTAGATGTGATTTATTGCTGTTTTGGTGGTCGATCGATGTGATAGATCAGTTTTGTTCATGATCGTTATGATCGATTGGACTCGGGGTTAATGGATGATCAGGTTCTGTGATCATGTTGCTAAGGTCGTGCACGACATATCCCAAGAGGTCAGCACGTCACCATTGGGATAGACAGTGAAATGTAAAGCCAACTACTACATGTGGAGATCAATGAGATTGATTGAATTGGAACGAGGATCTGAATTGGTAAAATTTGATTTTTCCGATGATGAAATTCATCATTGGAATATGGATTTGATCTATGATTTCTAAAAAGGTCGGGCACTGCCCTCACCCGCTATGGGTGCTGCCCCTTTGAACCCTGCTCGGTAACCAGCTAGCGGGACCGCCGTTGCTACCCGTCGTAGCGCCGTATATTTTGTAGCAAGCCCTAAAATGTTACCAGTTCACTCAATCCGGTAAAATACGATTTTATACAAAACTTGTTTTTGCTGGATGTCATGCATGTGTGTAATATGCGTGACCTGTGAGTCATTAGTTCGTCAGCCGGCCAGAGCCAAAGTGCTATCATTATAATGTATAACGACCTGCGTGTCGACATGTGATGTCTCTCTCTATGTAATTTATTACTAGCTTGTTTAGCTCATAAGTATATGGAGGACACGGGCGCACGACAGCTGGATGGACATGATTCATGGACTAGATCTGACTGGGCGCCTCGGAGAGGATCCAACTGGATAACTCTGATGGATTGCCATTAAGAAGAGCCATACTATTTCATAGTTTATTTGATTATCTGTTATTGTTATAGCTTCATTTTACTTCTATGCATATTGATGGTAGTAGTAGAATGATCCCTCAATGAAAGTCAAGTAAAATTGCCTCCCCATTTGCTGCAACATCACTAGCCAAGTATATCTTAAGGTGGGCCTATAAAATTAGGGTGCCACTATTTCTCCTTGGAGTGATGGATTCGTGTCAGACACTTACATGTGAGGGATTGGGCCTTGGGGCAAGGAAATCGGCGCCGGGACATGTGATGCCACCCAAACTAACAAGAGTCATATGGAGATACGATTAACAAGTGTTGCTTGCTGTTTGGCCAAGTCATATGCAAAAGCACACTAGTTGATTGGTGATGAGTGATATTTTTACATTCATCTACCCTTTGTTTAAACCGAGATATTTCAATTAAACTGAGATATTCACTCTGATATTGCCACTAATGACTAATGAATGCATAGGATTCCACAAATCCTCTATTTATTGTGTTTCCACAGGAAATGGGCTAAATATGGACAAAATCAACTGAGAACATGGAAAGGAGTAAAGGAGGAGATAGAAGAAATTAGGAGGAGGCGCACCAGAAGAAACAGGACCAAAGACGACGTTCCATGCGACCGCGACCGCTCACATGAGCGGTCGTATGGCATGGAAACCGAGGCCTCTCGTCCACCTGAACAACTTTTATAAAGGGGTCGAGGCCAAAATGTCAACAGAACATCGAGAGGATCCGCAAGCCATGCCAGAACAGAGTCATCCTCATCCATCTCCATCAACCCTAGCCGCCGCCATTTCCATCTCCATAGCCACCATCATCACCATAGTCCATCTTCCAATAGATCATACTTGTAATCGTGCATCGCTCACGGCATCCGTTGTATGACATATTATCAATCAATCAATCTCCATGATGTGCTCTTCATGCCATCTGGTCTCCATGTGTGAGTAGTTCGGTAAGGTATGGATTGAGGCAAGAGCCTTGCAACCCTCTGTATTTGTTGTGGGGGTCAATGGAAGTGCTTTGAATTAACGACCTATATGTGTGAAATAAAATTGTTCCGTAGATGTCTCTTGTCTTGTCTGCGTTCTACATCCCTGCAGGTACCCAGGATCATGGAGAGCGAGCCATGGAGAGGCTAAGGGCAAGGAGACCGTGAAGTGTTATTCTGAACACCAGTGACAGAAGGGTTTAGCACAGTAACACGGATCCTATCTCTGGAGATTCAAGAGGTGTAGTCATTAAATGTCCAAAGCTCTTGTCTGATTACTATAATCTGAATTATCGAGGCAACCCCGCGAGACGGATAGGGACTTCGGTTGGACAACTGATTCTTGATGCAGGCCGCGTGCCGGTCAAGATGTAATTTGGACACATCCCCCACTTTGGTTCGTAACAAGCACTTCTCGATGGGTGACTTCCAGCGCATAAATTAAGATCATATTTGGTCCCAGCACAAATAAATGGTTGTAAGCATTAAGACCTCATACCCGTACCTATTTTTATTATAAGTGTTCAACTCAAGGTTGTTTGATTTCGATCCGGTCAAAAGCTGGAATTGTTTCTTTAACAAAAGCTTGCTAGAGACCCTAGCTTCAAGGGGACCTTCCTCTCGTGGGTTCGATAACTGCTACTTCTTGAGCTTGCGTTGGTTTTTCCCTTGAAGAGGAAAGGGTGATGCAGCAAAGTAGAGACAAGTATTTCCCTCAGTTAAGAACCAAGGTATTAATCCAATAGGAGGATCAAGCAAGGCCCCAATGGTAGTACCTGCACAAACAATCAAACACTTGCACCCAACGCGCTAAAGGGGTTGTCAATCCCTTCACGGTCACTTGCAAGGATGAGATCTGATAGAGATAGATATAAAAGATTACTAAAACGATAATTAAACTAAAAGTAAATAAATTGCAGCAAGATATTTTTGGTATTTTTGGTTTATAGATCTGAAAATATAATATGGAAAATAGACCCGGGATCCATAGGTTTCACTAGAGGCTTCTCTCTTGAAGGAAAATAATACGGTGGGTGAACAAATTACTGTTGAGCAATTGATAGAATAGCGAATAATTATGATGATATCCAAGGCAATGATTATGCATATAGGCATCACGTCCGTGACAAGTAGACCGACTCCTGCCTGCATCTACTACTATTACTCCACACATTGACCGACTCCTGCCTGCATCTAGAGTATTAAGTTCATGAAGAACAGAGTAACGCTTTAAGTAAGATGACATGATGTAGAGGGATAGACTCAAGCAGTATGATGAAAACCCCATCTTTTTATCCTCGATGGCAACAATACAATACGTGCCTCGCTACCCCTACTTTGTCACTGGGTGAGGACACCGCAAGATTGAACCCAAAACTAAGCACTTCTCCCATTGCAAGAATTACCAATCTAGTTGGCCAAACCAAACCGATAACTCGAAGAGACTTACAAAGATATGAAATCATGCATATAAGAATACAGAGAAGATTCAAATAATATTCATAGATAATCTGATCATAAACCCACAATTCATCGGATCTCGACAAACACACCGCAAAAGAGTATTACATCGGATAGATCTCCATGAAGATCATGGAGAACTTGGTACTGAAGAACATAGAGAGAGAAGAAGCCATCTAGCTACTAGCTATGGACCCGAAGGTCTGTGGTAAACTACCCACGCTTCATCGGAAGGGCAATGGTTTTGATGTAGAAGCCCTTCGTGGTCGATCCCCCCTCCGGCAGATCACCAGAAAAGGTCCCCAGATGGGATCTCACGGGAACAGAAGCTTGCGGCGGCGGAAAAGTATTTTTGTGGACGCTTCTCGTGGTTTTAGGGTATAAGAGAATATATAGGCCAAGGAAGGAGGCCAGGGGGTCTACGTGGGACCCACAAGCCAGGGGGGCGCCCTCCCCCCTAGGGCGCGCCCTGGAGGCTTGTGGCTACCCCGTAGCTCTTCTGACTTGCACTCCAAGTCCATCTGGAGTCTTCTGGTCCAAGAAAGATCATCGTGAAAGTTTTATTCCATTTGGACTCCGTTTGATATTCCTTATCTATAAAACTCAAAAACAAGGAAAAAACAGAAACTGGCACTTGGCTCTGGGTTAATAGGTTAGTCCCAAAAATAATATAAAATAGCATATTAATGTATATAAAACATCCAAAACAGATAATATAATAGCATGGAACAATCAAAAATTATAGATACGTTGGAGTCGTATCAATAACCCTGGGTCACCTCTAGGGAAATAGGTGTGAATACTTTCTGTTCCATTTTCGGATCACAAAAAGAGTGTATCAAGGCCTTTTTCTGGCACCATTGCCGAGGAGGAGTTGAGTGTTCCTAGTCTTTGTGTTTAGAGTTTTTATTAAAGTTTTAGTTTTAGTTCTAGTTTTATTTTTGTTGCATGTCTTGTCAGTTGAAAAACCCCAAAACAGATTACTATGGCTCGTAATCTTGGAAGTTTTGCTACTCCCAGCAATAAATTTATGCGTGAACCCATAGCACAACCTGAGGTTGCTGCCGCTGAGTATGAGATCAAAGCGAACTTATCTTCCATGGTTCAATAGGACAAATTTGGAGGCTATGCTTCTGAAGATGCCAGTATGCACTCGCATAATTTCACTGAATTGTGCAACATGACACGCATTAGAGATTATGAACCTGATGCTTTGAAGTTGCGTCTATTTCCTTTCTCTCTAAGAGGAAAAGAAAAAGAATGGCTTCTAGGTTTACCTAAAGGCAATATAACTTATTGGGCTGATTGTGGCAGCAAATTCTTATCTAAGTTTTGTCCACCTGCAAAAATTATGCAACTTCGTTCTCAGATTACAGGTTTCAAGCAGGAAGAACGTGAGCAACTAGCGCTTGCGTGGGATAGAATGAAGGAAGCCATAAGGAACTTTCCTAACGATGGAATGGAGGAATGGTTACTCCTTCATATGTTTTATAATGGTTTAAATCCTACGTCAAAAACTATGGTTGATACAGCTGCAGGAGGAACAATCATGAGAAATCCCGTAGATGATGTCAAGAAGCTACTTGATGATATGCAAGAGAACCATGCCCAATGGCATGCTGAAAGAACTACCACCAAAAGGGTGAATGCAATTGAAGAAGATAATGTGTAGTTGGAAGCCAAACTTGATGAACTCATCTCCGTTATGAAAGGTAAAGAAGAGGTAAACGTAAATGCCATCGCTAATGAAGAAGTTAGTGATGTGAATTTCATTGCTCGCAATAGCTATAATCCCAACTGGAAAAATAATGGGTATGATCCTAGACTTCCCTATCCTAATAATAGTGGAGCATCAAATAATTTTAATGGAGCTAGTAGCAACAATAGAAATACTCTTGAAGATACTCTGAATTTTTTTATTGCTAGTCAAACTGAGCAGAATGAAAACTTCAAAAATATTTTGAAGAACCATGATATCTTACTTGGTCAGTTGACCGGTAAGATTGTTGGACTAACAAATGATGTGCAGATGCTAGATGGCAGATCCAAGAATATGGGACCACAAGTGGCTAAAATTGTAGAGAGCCAAATATTGAACCTAACCCGGTTGAAGATGTTAAGATGGTGAGAAGTATTGAAGAGAAGGCAGAAGAGCTTGACAAAAGCCATGTGCCCGAGTACACCTACACCGTTGCAGACTTCGTCAAAATTATAGAAATGAAGCATCCACTACGTGAGGTATCCAATGATGAGGCATATAATGTCTTTGTTGATCACGTTGCAGCCAAGGTACGTGATCTAGATGATGAAAGAAAGAAGTTTTTAAGTAAGTTACCAGCAAAGCAAGAAGATGCTTTTGAGCCTACTATAGAGATTGAGATTGGTTTAAATAAGTTCAATGCTTTATGTGATCTAGGGGCTAGTGTTTCTACTATCCCTAAATCTATTTATGATAGTCTAAATCTAGGTCTTTATGCTACTACGGAGATTAGATTGAATATGGCTAATTCTACTTTTACTCAAGTAGTAGGAATTCAGCATGGAGTTATAGTTCAAATAAATGATTGCCCTGTCATGATTGATCTTGTGATATTTGATATGCCTGAAGATCCTATTGTTCCTATAATTCTTGGTAGACCTTTTCTAAGGACTACCAAAGCTATGATAAATGTGTTTGAGGGAAATGTTAGATTTAACTTACCCGCTAAAGATCCTTTTGTGAGACATTTCCCCAAGAAAAAGAAAATGAAGTCCTACACCGGAGAAGGCATTGTTGTCAATGCCAGAAGTTATGGTCTCGGTGTATTTGCACCTACATCATCTTCACTACGGTCGAGCTAACCGACCGAAAACAAGCACTTCGTGGGAGGCAACCAATGCAAATAAAGTAGAAAAGTAAGTTTTATTTTATGTTTCAATAAAAAGAGAGTTGAAGTTCTAGGTAAAGAAGTTGAGTTTGGAAGAGTTGTTGTAATGAAGGCTTTGTTATGTGCAATTAAATTATGTGTTGTACTGATGTCTGAATGCCTGGATATATGCCAATGTATTATGTTGGAACTAACATCACAGGAATATAAACAAAAAGAGAAGTTTTAGAAGAAACAACACAAAAGATGGCCTATCATGTGACCACTAGGGTCGTATGGGCAGTCGTATGACTTCCTGGCGGTTCTAGCAGAAAACATCCAGAGGCAACAGAGCAAAATATGGCATTTCATACGAGCGCTGCCGATCGCATGGCCGGTCCTATGAGCTCTTCGCAGAAACTGAGAAGGATTCCAGAGCGTTGGATGGCATTTCATACAAGCGCCCCTGCTCGTATGAGTGGTCGTATGACACCCTAGACCAGAAGAGAAAAAAGAACAGAGTATTCGACGACATTCCATATGGGCGCCGCTAGTCGTTTCAGCGATCGTATGAGGTATGCACAGACATGAATGACCTATCAGAGTGAACGACGGCCTTCTATACGAGTGCTCCCACTCGTATGGCCGGCCGTATGGATCTTTGGCGGCCACAAATCGCTTGAGGAAGAAGGTATTTCGCCCCCACCTCTTTCATTTCTTCTTCTTCTTCCTCCAAAACCTCTCCAAACCCTAGCACAACTTCGCCCGATCTCCCTACTCGTTCGATTTCAGTTCAAATCCTTCCGTGTGATAGATCTGCGGTAAGTTTGTCCTCCGATCCCCAATTTATTTTTTGTGAATCCATGTTCTACATGCTTAGCATTGCCATGTCTAGGAAATGCATATTTTTGATCCAAATTTGAGTTTGGCTTGGATTCGTTGATGTTTTTAGAGTATGATGTTGTGACTACCGTAGGATCAATATTGCTTCATTGTATTGGACTGAAAAAAAATATTTTGAAGATGTCTATGAGGAGGTCCACTCGCGTTCGTGGTGCATCGAGTTCATCCACGAATACTGCACAACAACAACAAGTTTTCACTCAGGGGATCGTCTTCACCGACCGTGAAGCAAGGAAGAAATACTAGAAGGTTAATGCAAGGAAGATCAAAGCAACCAAATGGGCTTGCGAGACAACACTTGCCAAGCTAGGTATTACTAATAATTTCAATTTGCTTTGTGATAATGCCGGGTTGCACCATTTTGTTTATCAGGGATGTGAGACATATGAACGCATGACGCTTGAGTTCTTAGTACTCGCTCGCATAATGTTGGGCTTATGCCAAATGCATATGAGGAGGAGTGGATCACTTTCGTCTCTTGGACAAGGACTTCAACATCACTCTTGATGAGTGGTGTGCTCCCTTTGGCTTCCCCAACAACCATGAAGATATCTGCTATGTTTATGAGCTTACTAACCCACACCGGAGGCAATCCTTCTACCAGATGAGTATCCATGGCTCTAGGCAAAGAGCCTGTTGCATCGAAAGTCCTGCTATACATTATTTCTATTATGTTATCACTAACTCGTTGCAGGCATGAGGAGAAGTTTCTAAGGTGAACGATGAGAATATGCTAATTCTTGGGAAAGCAGCAAACCTTGATGTCAGTTATTCGCCCAACCTAGGGACAAAACTTTTGCTACACCTCGCACATCAAGCAAATCATGCACAAGGAGATATCGTATGTGGAGGAGTGATCACCATATTAGCTAACTCCCTTGGCCTCAACTACATTCACCTTCGCCCCATTGTCGGTAACAACCTTGTTAATATTCGTGTTCTTACTAGCGCTGGAATGGTAGTAGTTAGCCGTGGTCGTCATTGCATCAAAATTCCTAGAGTGGCATACTTGTTACCCACTTCTATGCCTAAATGTTTCTTCATTGAAAATGGACAATTGCTTTATGTGCCATAGGAAGGAGATGCAGCTTTTGACCAAGAAGGCCCAGAACATGAACAAGTAGATGATGAAGAACTCGCCACCGACGAAGAGGAGGAGAAACCCCAAGAATAGCCACAATAAGAAAGCTACACCACCTATGCGGACCTCTACAGTCTCCAGGGCTCCATCAATGACATGAGCAGCCTCTCTGAGTCCCTTCAAGACATGTCCACCTACATGATTACCAGCTTCTCCAACTGGAGCCAAGGATGGGCTCCTGACCAACCGCCTCAATGATCCTATCGGTTTGGGCTTGCAAAAGCTTAAGCTTGGGGGAGGTCACTACCACGTCTACATCAAGATCTGGCGATATTATTTGAATAAATTATAATGAGGTTGTACTTCAGCTCGTCGAGCTTCAAAACACTCGTGTTGGTCTGTTCCAACACTTAGCTTCAAAACACTCGTGTTGGTCTGTTCCAACACTTTGCTTTTTATTTGCTTTTCGTTTTTCTTTTTGCCGTGCGATTTTTTTTGTTTGCAAGTTAGTTTTCAAAAATCCAAAAACCAAAAAAAATAGAATAAGCTTTGCTTTATTTTTTTTCTTTTTTGCCCTTGGAGTTCGTTTGCATTCTTGTTTATATTTCAGAGGAGTTGATCTACGCCGAATAACGAGGAATGCAAGCATAAGGAAGAGAAGTGTGTAAATTCATGACCATGAAGGTATGTCCTACGACTCCTGTCTTTTGCCCTTGGAATGCTTAGAATAGATGTAGTAGTATTATGTGTGATATGTGCAAGAGGGAGTAAGTCTTGATAATTAAAACAAAGATTTTGTTCTAGTAACTGAAATAATTTTGTAGCCTTTGTTCTGTTTAATCTAGATAACCTAGACTTGCCGTGGGACTGTTTTTTAATGAAATGATCTTAACTAAGAATAACCATGCACAAGAGAAAGTCTTCAAAGACTTGGGTGTTGAGAAAAATTGTAGAGAAGATGATGTTAGAAATGCTCAACCCCATAGTGTTAATTTTAATAGACTTGATAGCACTTGTGGATTAAATTGTCTAGAGGAACGAGATTATGCCAAAAATCTGTGTTGTATCTCTTACATGGTGCTTCAGCTTCTCGCTGGTGCTATGACCCTGCTACTATATGCACGTGTACGTGTGTAACTGTGGCTTCGTCACCTTTCTTGATGTTATGCTGAGGACTCCGCTGGCCAATGAACGATCCACCAGAGTTTCGGCTTGGATTTTGGCTATAAGTTTGTTACCGTACGTAGTGGCAACACTACAATCAAATATTATTCAGCTTTCTCTTGAATGTGTGTGTATGTGGTAAATACTGCGAACTAATCAAAAGAGCTCGAAAGAGACATATATAAAAGATCTGTAGTTCCCAAAGTTAAGCCACAATGAAACTCTATGCATGATCACTTATTTGGCATAATCCCTTCACGTGACAACCAAAGTTTTAGCAAACATTGATTGAAATAAAGTGCTTCAGAGCCTTGAGGATGAGACATTTGTGGGTATGTCAATGAGCACTCTAGCATCATGTTTATCTATACATACCTTTCACTCCCTAATTTATGTTTAAAAACTCTTCCGTGCATTCCCGGCAAGCAAGTGTTACCTAGAGAAAATTGAATTGAGTGTTGCAAAGTTGTTTTATCTAGTAGACCAAAAACTTTGAGTTGATTATCTTTGCTTCACTAACACTTGCATAATAACCATGCCACCGCTACCGCTATGCTAAGTTTTCATGTCAAGAAGTGGAAGGCTATCTAGGCATACCGATCATAAGTGAACCAAAACCTTCTCATTATTTTGGTTTAAAGAACTGAGTTGCTTATGATTCAGATTTCTCTCTATGTTGCTCGAGGACGATCAAGTTTAAGCTTGGGGGAGTTGATGAGTGATATTTTTACACTTATCTACCCTTTGTTTAAACCGAGATATTTCAATTAAACCAAGATATTCACTATGATATTGCCACTAATGACTAATGAATGCATAGGATTCCACAAATCCTCTCTTTATTGTGTTTCCACAGGAAATGGGCTAAATATGGATGAAATCAAGTGAGAACATGGAAACGAGTGAAGGAGGAGATAGAAGAAATCAGGAGGAGGCGCACCGGAAGAAACAACACCACAGACGGCGTTCCATGCGACCGTGACCGCTTGCATGAGCGATCATATGGCATGGAAACCGAGCCCTCTCGTCCACCTGAACAACTTTTATAAAGGGGTCGAGGCCAAAATGTCAGCAGAACATCGACAGGATCCGCAAGCCAAGCTAGAACAGAGTCATCCTCATCCATTTCCATCAACCTAGCCACCGCCATTTCCATCTCCATAGCCACCATCATCACCATAGTCCATCTTCCACTAGATCATACTTGTAATCGTGCATCGCACACGGCATCCATTGTAAGACATATTATCAATCAATCAATCTCCACGATGTGTTCGTCAATGTGTTCTTTGTGCAATCTGATCTCCATGTGTGAGTAGTTCGGTAAGGTGTCAGTTGAGGGAAGAGCCTTGCAACCCTCTGTATTTGTTGTGGGTATCAATGGAAGTGCTTTGAATTAACATCCCGTATGTGTGAAATAAAATTGTTCCGTAGATATCTATTGTCTCGTCTGCGTTCTTCATCCCTGCAGGTACCCAGGATCATGGAGAGCGAGCCACGGAGAGGCTAACGGCAGGGAGACCGTGAAGTGTTATTCTAAACACCAGTGAGAGAAGGGTTTAGTACGGTAATACGGATCCTATCTCTAGGGATTCAAGTGGTGTAGTATTAAACGCCCAAATCTCTTGTCTGATTACTATAATCTTAATTATTGAGGCAACCCTACAAGACGGATAGGGCCTTCGGTTGGACAACTGATTCTTGATGCAAGACGCGTGCCGGTCAAGATGTAATTTGGACACATCCTCCACTTTGGTTCGTAACAAGCACATCTCAATGGATGACTTCCAGCACACAAATTAAGATCATATTTGGTCCAAGCACAAATACATGGTTGTAAGCATTAAGACCTCATACCCGTACCTTTTTTTATTATAAGTGTTCAACTCAAGGTTGTTTGATTTTGATCCGGTCAAAAGCTGGAATTGTTTCTTTAACAAAACATTCTAGAGACCCTAGCTATTGGGGAACGCGACAGAAAACAAAAAATTTCTGTATAGCGAGCATGCCCAGGATCACTATGAAGATGCATACAAAGTTTGATCTGATCATTACCGACTCGTAGCGCAGCAGAAGTAGAGTCGATGTTGATCGTCGGTGCAGATCCCAGCAGCTTGGATTTACAACCTCCCAACCGCGAGGATGTACTCCCTCATCTACCCCTTGGAATGTCCCTTGGACAGCCCTCCGGGAGGCGGTCGGACAGTCCCCCGGACGATGTCACGAACAGCCCTTCGGGAGGACCCTCAAAACTCAGACAGTAACTCGGACAGACCTTCGGGAGGACCCTCGAATAGCCCCCCGGGCAAAAGATCGAACCTACAACCTCTCTACGGGGTCGCACACATACGGTGCCAGCTATCCGGCAGGGCTTCGCCATCCAGAACTAGTTCTCACCGGAACCCAGACAGCCTTTCGGCTCTACGAAACTATTTCACTGGGAGGAAGAGAGAAAGCCAGATCATGCATGGCATGTGTATGTGAGAAACAGTGAGTGTGGAGAGTGCATCTCCACCTCTATTTATAGGAAAACCCAAGGGGTAGGGTGGCACTAGAAATACCAAAAAAAACATCATATGGACTTTCCTAAGGGCATAATGGGAAGGCTAGAGGAGCTCCCCTTGTGGCCAGCCACACCAAGTGGGCCCCCCATGAGGGGCTCTCATCCATCCATGTCATCCCCAAGATATTTGTGACACCCCGACTCAATCGTGTGCTAATCATACACGCAAATGCACATGATCAAGATCAGAGACTCACGGTAAGATATCACACCACAACTCTAGACACAAATAAAAGTCATACAAGCTTTATATTACAAGCCAGGAGCCACAAGGGCTCGAATACATAAGCTCGAGTACAAGAGTCAGCGGAAGCAACATCAATATCTGAGTACAGACATAAAGGTAAACAAGTTTGCCTTAAGAAGGCTGAGCAAAACAACGCCATCTAGATCGAACAGGCGAAGGCCTCCTGCCTGGGAACCTCCGAAACTACTCCTGGTCGACGGCCTCCACGTAGTAGTAGGCTCATTCGGTGGTGTAGTAGTCATCAACGGGGGCAGCTGTCTCCTGGGCTCCGCCATCTGATCGCAACAATCGGGTAGAGGGGAAAAGAAGTAGGAAAGCAATCGTGAGTACTCATCCAAAGTACTCGCAAGACTTACATCAGAACTATTCTATGTATGCACCATTATCAAAGAAAGGGGCTATATTTGTGGACTAAACTGCAGAATGCCAGAACAGGGGGAAAAGGCCTAGCCTATCGAAGACTAGCATCTTGCAGCATTAGAAGAGTGCAGATTAGCATATTATAAAGGAGTAATTAAGTAGTAACAATGCCCAGAGATCCTTCCTCGACTCCCTGTGAGAAAGCGATCACAGAGCCAACATTTTAGTTAACATCAATAACATCTAGTTTTAGTTGTATTAGATCGGGATACAACTCTGAGCGTCCGTTACCGTGGACACGGCTATTCGAATAGATATACTTCCCTGCAGGGGTGCACCAATGTACCCAACACGCTCGATTAACTCTGGCCATACATACTTTTATCGGGTCATGCCCGGCCTCGGCTAATCGACACAACGCAGCCCAACCTGGGCTCATCAGAGAGGCCAGCATGCCGGTCTAATCCCTAAGCGCTCAGGGGTCCGGGCCCATCACCCATCGCACTCCTGCGCGTTGCGCATGTGGCCGGTGAGCAGACCTAGCCCCCTAAATACATGTGTAGGCATTCCCAGTCCAACCCGGCGCATGCCGCTCAACTGCTGACGTCTGAGGAGCTTCGATAGAAACATATGATGTCGAGTGCCCATACTTATTCCCCCGTGATGGTTAGTGCGAAAAGGCCAGAGGCCGACTCAGATCACATATCCAAATCCGTTCATGCGTTGGGAGCTCGCGGTAACGAGCAGTGATCCACGATCTGTGGTCCCGTCGCCCCGTCTCGCGGACTTACGACAAGGGCTAAGACTGCCCGGCCATGCCGCGTAATTAACTCGCGGGTACCCTCATGGTCAACCCGGCTTCACATCACTCGCGGGTACCCTCACGGTCAACCCGGCTTCACATCACTCGCGGGTACCCCTCGGGGCCGACCCCACTTCCACAAACTCTCACGGGTACCCCTCGGGGCCGACCCCACTTCAACAAAGGACTGAGGTAAATGTTAGGGTAACCGTGTGTCTGAAACATCAAGGGGGAATCTGAGGAATCACCCTCGAATGATTCCACTCGATGTGACCATCAAGGTGGACTTGGAGGAATCACCCTCGATGGTCCACACTTGTGGGGTTGCATGACAGAGTCGTCATCAGAGGTGGTGGAAGAGGAATCACCCTCGGCCATCCACAACCGATTAATTATGCTACAGAGCCATCATCAGGAGTGGGGTACCAGGTATCACCCTCGTCACTCGATAGTAGCTCTGCAGAGTCGTACAACTAAAGGAGGGGTGTGTGCGGTGATGTGCTCGGTCTCTGCCCGTCGATCACCAAGATCGAGGGATTGGTAATAGGCGGGGGCAATAGGGACAAGAAAGAGGGGTCACTGATGGATCACTAATCCAACCTATACTAAGCAGTTTAGGCTGACGGGTAAAGTAACAATAGCAGCTTACAAAAGCAGGCTGTCCATCAGAAATAGGAGCTATCTATCAACAGTAGCAAAATCTAATGCAAGCAATAGAGGGAAAGAATGGGTGATATAGGAATGATCAAGGGGGTTTGCTTTCCTGGAAGCTCTGCTGAAAGGGACTGATCGTCAGGGGCGTAGTCATACTCGAGAGCAGCGTTAGTCTCGGAGTCTACTGGAGAGAAGAGGGGGAAGAAACAATAAATATAAAGCAAATAGATGCAACACCGATGCATGACATGGCAGTACGCTGTGTTAGGGGTGGCCAAATGCAGCACTACACATTGCAGACGGGGCGGGAAATTATCTGGGGATGTTTTCCCAACTCCGGACAGTTATCGGTATATGGATCCGGAGGGGAAGGTTCCATGTTTGTAGTGTTAGAGGCATCTAACAGCTATATGGAGGGCATATTCGGATTCGTCATACTTTTCTGAGTATTTTTCATATATAAAACATTTTCATCGGAGCTATGGTTGAATTTGTATTAATTTTCAAAGTCCTAGGAATATTCTAGAATTATTTTAATTACTAAATTCGGCAGAAAAGGAAATATGACGTCAGCAGTACGTCAGGGTGATGTCAGCAGTCAACACAGTCGGCCCAGGTCAAACCTGGCCACTGGGTCCCACATGTCATACACAGAAGTTAATCCAGTGGTTTAATTTAACTAAAAGGGATTAATTAGAGGGTGGGGCCCCACTATCAGTGACTGATTAATTAACATATTTAATTAACAGACTAATTAGCAGTTTATTTATTGATTAAAATGTTAATTAGCGAGGGGGGCCCGCCTGTCAGCGACAGGAGCTGCCCATTCAGCAAACCCAGTCAACGGGGCCCCTAGGACCCTGGTCAGTGACCCAGGGGTGGGCCCAGGCCAGCCACGTAGGCGGCGGCCGGTGACGCCAGAACGCGGCGGAGGCCACTGGCCTCGTCGGAAATCGGCTACGGCGGGCCATTTTGCGCTCGGCTTGGCTCGTTCGAACGGGCGGAACGAGCCGCGTCGAATGGCGGTGGTGGCGTGGCCGAAGAGGCCCTATATCGATGGCGGCGACGAGCATGGCGGATGGCGGCGTTCGGGTGAGGTCATGCCCGTGGCTACGGCGCATGGCAAGGCGTGCTAGCGGTGGCGTTGGGCTCCTACGAGCGCGCTGAGCACGGCTACGTGCTCGGACGCAAGCTTTAGTGACGACGGCCACGGCGACGAGCTTAACGGCAGCGATGGGTTCGGCCATGACGGCAAGGGGGGCTACGGGCGCGGAGAAAGGCAGGAGAGAGAGGGGTTTTGGTCGCTAGCTCACCGCGGTCCTGCAGGTGTGCTTAAATGGGTTCGGGGGAGGCTCGACAGCAGTGAATTGGCGGCGACGTCCGACGATTCAGAGGAGGAAGACGGGGTCGTGGGCACCCGGCTCGGTCCAGTGGCACCGGATGGAGCCGCGGACGGCTGCGGAGCGATCTGGCACGGCGGCGAGGCGCAGGGGCGACAGTGTCTGCGCGAGTTAGTGGGGCGAGGCCATGGCAGCGCTCGGGAGGGGGGAGACAGAGAGGGAGGAGAGGGGAGGAGTGAGGTCAGGGGGAGCAGGAGGTGGGAGACAGTGCGTGGTGGGCTGGGCCGCACTGTGGACTTAAGTCCAGTGCCCCCAGGCCCTTTTTCTTTTTCTCTTTTTCTGTTTTCTCAAAACATTGAGCATTTGCAATTTATCCAGCCACAAAAAGACTTTGCAAAATTATGAATCTGGGCCAATAAAATATATTGCAATATTAGGCAATGTCAGAAAAAGTTTGGGGGCCAAAGGAATTTGTTTGAATTTTCTACAAATGCATAAGCATTTAAAATGCCTCTTTTTGCACTGTTTTAAATGTTATAGACCATTTTAGCTTGATCGTGATGTTATTTTCCTTAACAAATATTAGTTAGAGAATCTTGGATAAATGATGGACTATTTTGCATCCACTTTTGTGCAAATTTATTTTCCACTTGCAATTTAATTCAAATCAAAGTGGAGTTTGAAATGAGATATGAATTCATAGAGTGATCATGCATTATAAACCAAAATGATTAAGCATAATCATGAGGATCATTGTAGCTCCATTTCACAGGGGTGTTACAATATTTTGGGACAAAGCCCAAAAAGGTGGCTTTCCATAAAGTAACCATAAAGTGATTTTTACTATTCATGAAACCATTTTTCCGCGACCGTTAAATCCGAAAATATTTCAGTGGGTCATAGAATAATTCCAGTACCCACTAAAACAATTCTGGATGTGTTCCGAAACATTTTCAAATCAATGATTTTCATCAGCGAAACGCAACCACATCGGTTCCGGCAGCTCCGGAACACTTCCAGTTTTTTTCTTCGGAAAAATCCCAAAAATTCCCAGAACAATTCTGGCACCCTCCAAGAATTTCCAGGCATGTGCCGAAACCATTTTGACTTAATGGGATACTCCGAAACAATTTTTTGGTTTTACCGAAACTCTTCCGGTGTTTTCTCTTCGGAACTCTTCCGTTGTCTCTGAAATTTTTTCGGTGAATTTCTCTCAGACTCCCTGTCTAGTATTCAGCAGATAGATGACCCTTAAGAGTGCGACCATATAGGTTCGGTGAAGTATAGACATGACCGGAACACTTTCCGCTCAATGATCAACATCGGAACCGTCGACACCCATATTGACCCCTATACCCACACGAATAAATATTCGAGTGAACCTACAGTTGCGGTGTGCTATTCCTTTTACTTCGCGATATGTTACAAACACCCGAGGTGAGATTTATCGGCATCCCCGTGGATCAACACTTGTCCACTATGCCAGTTACCTCGTTACAAGTTTTGTTCTCTTTTCTCCTTCCCGTGTTCCGGCATCCCCGTGATCGAATCACACTGTGTCTGGCCAGATGATGATGGATACCGTAACACCGAGAGGGCCCAAAGAATATCTCTCCATCGTCGGAGGAGCAAATCCCAATCCTGAGCTATCAAGCCCCTCGACATACTTTTCCATGAACCCGTAAGCCGCCGTAATAGCCACCCAGTTACGGATGACGTTTAACAAACCCCAAAGTTCATGAAGCAAGCATGAAGAAACTCGATACTCTCATGGTCTAAGGAATTATGCAAACATTAACATTCTCTGTGTTTTGAACCATTAACTTCTGACAAATGTAACTCATAGCATAACATCAATTCGGGTCGATTCAACACAAATGTTCTTCTAACATTGTGCCCTCAAAGTTGTCGGCATAGACATGCCCATGATCAGGAAAACATAATCATCATGTAAACACTTGAGCTAGTCTTGGAGGCATGACTAGGAATACTTTTTATCGTTTATTAATCCACACGTGCATATGATTTTTCCTCCGAGCCTCGTGGTTATTGTAGACTCGAGAACCATAACAGTTATAGCACGGAACATAAACTTAATTACGAACATGGGGATAAATAATAACATTTATTATTGCCTTTAGGGCATATCTCCTACAGACTCCCACTTGCACTAGAGTCAATAATCTAGTCAATGCTAATGCACTTTACACCTATGGCATACTGGTGTAAAATATTCTTCGCATGTGGTATAGCCTGATGTCCAACGGATCTGACAACTTCAGCTACGTGTGTATCTTTGCATATCCTCGTATTTTCACGCTTTTACAAAATTCATATTTTGTGTGGACTTGGCTTTGTATATATGTGAATCACTGGTCGAACCTTGATTCCTCAGACTGAGCTATGGAGCAACTATCTACAATAGTGTTCCATTGACCAAAGTCTTCTTGGAACTATACTAAGTTCATGAATGAACTATATGATTCAACATCCTTCTTTGTCGCTTCTAAAGCGTCAACATACTTAGCCTTTGTTATAGAATTCGCCGCAGTAACCTGTTCGGAACAATTCCAACTTACTGTTTCACCATATCGTGTATTACACAAAAAACCCTTAACTTAAATCGAAAATCGCATGGAGCATTAATGAAGACTGTATCGATGTAACCACTTACAACGAGCACTTCATGATCTCTGCTTGCGAGAAAACATGTCATCAGTGCTACTTTAGTACTTTGATCACTTTGGTATCTATACTCGCAACAGCTTGGGTGTATCAGATATATCTGGTTGTTTTACATACCATGGAATACATGATTAATCCAAACACAAAAGTGTGTGGAATCTCCATCATGTATTTTACTCATCAGTGTTTTGGGTCACCGAGTCTTGCAAAAACTCTTTCCATGTGACTTCGGCAAGAATCACTCCTTGGCGTTTTCAATGCTAAACTATTTTAGCATCTTGTCAATATGAATTTTTGGCTTAGCCCCATTAGGCAATTCTATCTCCGTAGATAATTATGCCTAGTATCAAGTCTACTTAGCCTAAGCACTTCATCGAAAAACTATTTTCAATGAAGTCCTAATTCGTGTCAAGAAATTTATATTATTTCCAATTAACAATGTGTCAAGCACACAATGTTTTTAGAAATATTATTATGCTCCCACTTACTTTCTTGTTACCACAAGCATCTTTGTTATCCATTGATGAAATCAAACTCTTTTGACTTTTTCATCAAAAACGAAGATTCCAACTCCATTTTGCTCTCTTCTGTCCATCGCTGGAACTCTGACGTTTGCATACTCACTAGCATCCTCTGGAATGACAAAATACCTTTGGACTGTATCACATGCAAGTCCTAGGTTGTATTTCCATATCATGGAAATCCTTATGGCATCCATGTATCATATCTCATGATTGAAATATGTATTAATTGCTAGTTTAACCCGAACCGACTTTAAGCATCGCTACGGAGAGACAATCTCGCTGTAGTTAATTCGTTGAATTAGTTATAAGCAACAAGTCGAGCTTTATGGATAATACATTTTTATCCGAATCAGTTTATAGTTCCATTAATATTCGTTAGACTCTAAGTCTTTCGAAAGGGGTATCAAGATTTAATCTTGAATCATTTATATGGAAACTATCTCGGATTGTATTGGCATTTAGCCAATTCCGGAGTCAGGGCCCATCATCGCTTCCTTGATTATCGTAGGTATACTATTGTCTAACAACAATATCTCATTTTGCGCACCTGAGAGGTTTGCACAAGTTTTGCCTACGTGGTTCAGCTGCAAGTTCGACCGAAGTCCATACATCTCATGTAGAGGCTTCCGTATCAGTTGCAGTAGGAAACTCTGGAATCACTTCCAAGGTTCCTTTCCTTTGATCTGATGACGAAGATATTGTTATCTCGTCGAGTTGCACTGTCCTCCCACTCACCTTTTTGCAAGAACCATTCTCTTTAAAAGCATACCATTCTTTGTGGCAAAACCCTTTGCCTTGGTATAGTGGTGGGGGAATACCCAATAACTTGGGATAACCTACAAAGTAGCACTTGTCTGATTTGGAATAGGTTTCTAAACATTTTATACAAGCCCCATATTCCAAATGTTATGAAAAGATATAACATGGTTGGGCGTACCATACCATGGCATCATTTCAACAGACCTGATGACGCTCTTTTCAGTGTAAAAGCCGCAGTCTCTAAAGCATTACTTTTAAAAGGGATAATGGCAAATTGATTTATGTTATCTTTGATCTCACCATGTCATAAATGGTTTGATTACATCTTCACGGACATTCCACTCGCAGTGGTGTTCCGGGAGGTGTAAGTTATGAAACTTTTTTCACAACTCATCAGACATTCGCTAAACTTGTAACTCAAAATATTCCTTTCTGCAATCTAGTTTGCAGAAACATATTTTTTCTTGGTACACTAATTTCTACTTCATTTTGAAAACCTTTTGAATGATTTCAAAAGATCTAGACTTACGTCTCATCAAGTAAATATCCATATATCTACTTGAGTCATTTCTGAAGATAGATAAATCCACTACTAGCAACAACATTTATCGGACTACACACATCAAAAATGTATGATCACCAATAAGTTTGTTGCTCTTTCCTTATGCCTGTGAACGATATTTCAGTCACTTCACTTTTCGGATGAAAGTTGCAAGTGTCAGATGATTCATAATCAAACGACTTCAAAATCAATCATTATGGAATTTCTCCATGCAGGTTTCTCCAATGTGACCAAATGCAGTGCCACACATATGTGGTATTCTTTTAGTCTTCCGACATTTAGCATCAGTGTTATGGATGTATCATATTACCATCAATATTCATAACATACATCCCATCCTTGATGGAAGCATGGTCCTTATGTTATTCATGATACTGAAAAACAATTGTTCTTTTATGAACAACCCTCTTGCAACAACCATTATGCAATGGGCTAGAGTGTATAAAACTCTAAAATGAATTATGAAAGTAAACACAGAGATAATATATTATTATCAATATTCATGACATACATCTCATTCATAATGAAAGTATGGCCCTTATGTTATTCATAACACCGAACATCAAAAGTTCTCTTATGAACAACCTTCTTGCAACATACTTTATGCAATGGGCTAGATTGTATGAAACTCTGAATGATTTATGAAAATAAATACAGACGGTAATACACCGATGGAAGGTATAGTAACTTTTACTATGTTCCCAGCGCGTCTCTAAACCTCATTACTGGCATGTCTTTTAGGCCGTAGTGGTTCTTGCATCGAGTTGTAACAGAATGCAATCGAGCGGGTATTCCTATGATCAACTTTTATTCACAATACCCAATAATTATGGACTAACAGTTTAATCATAATTCCCAAGAACTACTTCTTTTTGACCAGCCTTCCAAAAATCAATAACTCGTATGACATTCATACATGAGCTGGATATTCCAGTCTTCTTTCTTTTTGCCTTTATACTTCTAATAGTTTAAATTTCAGTAGTTCTTCTACTCTCAGAAGAAGCACCCAATTTTAAGAGTGGCATTAGCCTCGGACTTCCTAGGTGTGTAAGTCACACTAACACCCTTTTGACATTTCCTTTCTCCTTAAGTTGTTGTTTTTATTCACCTTCATCATATGACAGGCGTTCTTCTGGATCCCTCTCTTATTAGTCAAATGCCCAGTAAACACTTTACTAATACTTTGCAAATAAACATTGCTTTCAATATCTCATATCTTTTAGCCTTTGTCTGCATCTGAAAACAATTTTCAGTTCCATGAATATCACATAACTATCCCAAACTTTCGAAGTTTGGGTCTCATGGAAACAAATATATTGCACTTGACCGTAACGCAATTTTAGCTTTTCGATCGAAGGACGAGAGTCACATCATCCATAGCATTAGCGGGAGAATACCAAAAGCATGCGATAGGACAAAGTCCTTCTCGGCACTCTTGAGGATAATCCTCACATTACGTTACCAACCGTAAAGTTTTTACCAGATAAATAACAGCTTTTCAATTTTAATAGGGAAGGTGGAAATGTGAGCCGATATTCTACAACTTTTATACAAATCACACTTAGACTATGTTCATAATTAATTGCACTGAGAATTAAACAAGTTAATTCTAAAGTGCGCTCCCACTCAAATCAATATCTCTCATAATTGACTGTGAGCGATGAAAGATCCGCATTTCCATTCAACGCCATTGTTCGAGATGAACACTGATGGCGCCAACTTCAATCGGTAGGCAAACTTGCCGATCACATCTCTATTTCACTCTTGTTCATCTTTCGATGAGTGTGTTCCGAGCTCAGGACGATCCTGCTATGAACGTCAAGACAACCAACTGATCTTGCTGCGAGGTCTGACCTCACCCGCCTTATACCCATACAATCGTTCGTACCCATGTAGATCATGGCGCACCTCAAAAGGAAAGATGCTATGATGGTGCTACACTTGGGAGAACACTAACTACTTGATATTTTAAGTGAGAGATCATCCTAATAAAAAGCGACTACCGCGCAATCAAAAGGGTGCATCATAAGGGATAAACATCTCAGGCAATTTATAATAGCATGATATGGTATAGCCCTTTCTGACGGAGAAGTCTTCTATTTCTTCGTCTTCGGCATTCGCGTCGGTGTTCACCTTCGCGAAGTTTGCCACCACCTTGTCGATGCACCAGATAATATTGCTATCTCTATAGCTAATAAAATAAGTGCATTACTTAAGGTTGACACGCAGGTCATTAAAGTGATAATCATATG
The DNA here is from genome assembly GCA_039707655.1 of Elymus sibiricus. Classification (NCBI taxonomy): domain Eukaryota; kingdom Viridiplantae; phylum Streptophyta; class Magnoliopsida; order Poales; family Poaceae; genus Elymus; species Elymus sibiricus. The sequence goes on along the minus strand of CM077665.1, from coordinate 37,014,041 downwards.
GCTCCAGCCATCATGCCGAATCATGACACACAGGTCATGTTAATTTATATTTTATAGTCATCTCATACATAATCAAATTAAATATAAGCACTGCTATACCACATCATATGCACATCTCATGACATCCTGCAAAACCAAGTTAGACACCTCTAATCGGTTTATGCAAAATTTTATTTTACGTGGCTTCTAAGGTTTCAACCAAACCGCAGCTACCAACGTTTATCATCAAGCATGATTATTCAAGTCGCTAGATTAACTCTGCAGGGCATATGAAACACGAGATAATAAAATCTCGAGCCCCATACTGAACTTCGTCATACGCATGACCCCCATGCAGATCATATTTGCATTGCCCTGTTGTCTGCGAAATTTCATCTTCCTCTGACTACGGTGGAATTCAAAGAACTGTTAGCACTTCGTTGATCAATCAGGATTGCGGATTGCCAGAACTTTGAAACTCCACTATACCGTTATTGAGATCAGAAATACGCAAATTAAAGGGAAGCAACAAGAACATCGGGCAATAGATTTCATCTGCTACCCGCATAAATAATTTTTAGCAATATATCTCATCTACTACAAACTTATATTATGCAATACCCACACATCTCTATGTATTCTAGATCGTAACCAGCATCTACGCATAGCACGGCTCTTGATGCCACTGTTGGGGAACGCGACAGAAAACAAAAAAAAATTGTACAGCGAGCATGCCCAGGATCATTATGAAGATGCATACAAGGTTTGATCTGATCGTTACTGATTCGTAGCGTAGCGGAAGTAGAGTCGATGTTGATCATCGATGCAGATCCCCGCAGCTTGGATTTACAATCTCCCAACCGTGAGGATGTACTCCCTCGTTTGACCCTCGGACAGTCCCTCGGACAGCCCTCCGGGAGGCGGTCGGACAGTCCCCCGAACGATGTCACGGACAGCCCTTTGGGAGGACCCTCGAACAGCCCCTCGGACAAAAGATCGAACCTACAACCTCTCTACAGGGTTGCAGACATACGGTGTCAGCTATCCGGCAGGGCTTCGCCGTCCAGAACTAGTTCCCACCGGAACCCAGACAGCCTTTCGGCTCTACGAAACTATTTCGCTGGGAGGGAGAGAGAAAGCCAGATTATGCATGGCATGTGTATGTGTGAAAGAGTGAGTGTGGAGAGTGCATCTCCACCTCTATTTATAGGAAAACCCAAGGGGTAGGGTGGCACTTGAAATACCCAAAAAAACCAATCATATGGAATTTCCAAAGGGCATAATGGGAAGGCTAGAGGAGCTCCATGGAGGAGCTCCCCTTGTGGCCGGCCACACCAAGTGGGCCCCCCATGACGGGCTCTCATCCATCCATGTCATCCCCAAGATATTTTGGGACAACGCCCAAAAAGGTGGCTTTCCATAAAGTTACCATAAAGTGATTTTTACTATTCATGAAACCATTTTTCCGCGACCGTTAAATCTAAAAATATTTCTGTGGGTCTTAGAATAATTCTAGTACCGACTAAAACAATTCTGGAAGTGTTCCGAAACATTTTCAGATCAATGATTTTCATCAGCAAAAAGCAACCACAGCGGTTCCGGCAGCTCCGGAACAGTTCTAGTTTTTTTCTCCGAAAAAATCCCAGAAGTTCCCAGAAAAATTCTGGCACCCTCCAAGAATTTCCAGGCATGTGTCGAAACCATTTTGACTTAATGGTATACTCCAAAACAACTTTTCGGTTTTACCGAAACTCTTCAGGTGTTCTCTCTCCGGAACTCTTCCATTGTCACCGAAACTTTTTCGGTGAATTTCTCTCAGACTCCCTGTCTAGTATTCAGCAGATAGATGACCCTTAAGCGTGCGACCCTATAGGTTCGGTGAAGTATAGACATGACCGGAACACCTTCCGATCAATGATCAACATCGGAACCGTGGACACCCATATTGACCCCTATACCCACACGAATAAATATTCGAGTGAACCTAGAGTTGTCGTGTGCTATTCCTTTTACTTCACGATATGTTACAAACACCCAAGGTGAGATTTATCGGCATCACCGTGGATCAACACTTTTCCACTATGCCAGTTACCTTGTTACCGGTTTTGTTCTCTTTTCTCGTTCCCGTGTCCCGGCATCCCCGTGATCGAATCACACTGTGTCTGGCCAGACGATGATGGATACCATAACAACGAGAGGGCCCAAAGAATATCTCTCCATTGTCGGAGGAGCAAATCCCAATCTTGAGCTATCAAGTCCCTTGACATACTTTTCCATGAACCCGTAAGCCGCCGTAATAGCCACCCAGTTACGGATGACGTTTAACAAACCCCAAAGTTCATGAAGCAAGCATGAGGAAACTCGATACTCTCATGGTCTAAGGAATTCTGCAAATGTTAACATTCTCTGTGTTATTAACCATTAACTTGTGACGAATGTATCTCATAGCATAACATCAATTCGGTTCGATTCAACTCAAATGTTCTTCTAACATTGTGCCCTCAAAGTTGCCGGCATAGCATGCCTGTGATCAGGAAAATATAATCATCGTGCAAACACTTGAGCTAGTCTTAGAGGCATGACTAGGAATACTTTTTATCATTTATTATTCCACACGTGCATATGAGTATTCCTCCGAACCTCGTGGTTATTGTAGACTCGAGAACCATAGCAGTTATAGCACGGAACATAAACTTAATTACGAACATGGGGATAAATAATAACATTTGTTATTGCCTCTAGGGCATATCTCCTACACTAGCTTCAAGGGGACCTTACTCTTGTGGGTTCGATAACACAGGCTCACCTCTGGGGAAATAGGTGTGAATACTTTTTGTTCCATTTCCGGATCACAAAAAGGAAGTATCAATTTGTTTCGCTCAGATCTTGAATCACTAAGGATAAATGGAGGGAAGTTGATTTTAGTGGGAGTCTTTCAATATTACATTGTTTAAATTGAATCAATCTTCATGAATACAAGTCTTAGTGTTTTGCATATTTCTGGTGTATATCAATGGCACCAACTCCAACTTTATCCAATTTTATGTTGCATTCAATCCTTTAATAAGATAAACTTAATGGTACAAACTTCACAACCTGGTTCCACAATCTAATAATTGTTCTCATGCATGATAAAATGGAACATGTTCTAGAGGACCCACTTCCAGAGGAACCGACAGATAATGCAACTGCTACTATTTATAACACCTACATGAAACTCTATGATGAGTCTACTGAGACCAGTTGTCTCAACCTTGCCTGTATGGAACCAGACTTGCAACAACATTTTGAGAACATTGAGGCTTACGATATGATCGTAAGTCTAAAGGCATGTTTGAAACTCAGGCAAGGACCGAGAGATTTAATATCTGGAGCGCCTTGCTAGATTGTAATTTGAAGGAAGGCGATCCACTTAGTCCGCATGTAATCAAAATGGTTGGTTACATGCAGACTCTGCATAAGTTATACTTTCCCTTATGCCAAGAGTTGCCTACAGATACAATTCTTGCTTCTCTTCCTGCTAGCTATGGCTCGTTCATCTCAAGCTACCATATGCATGGTGTGGATAAGAAGGTCACGGAATTGCGTGGGATGCTTAAAACAGTAGCGGAAGACATAATAAAGGGCGCACATCAAGTGTTGATGGTGCAGGCCAAGCCAAAGTTCAAGAAGAGTTCTTGGGCTAAGAAGAAGGCAAAGGCTAAGGCTGCTAAGGATGCGATCCCAGCTCCTATCCCTGTGCCTAAGGCTGTACCAGATACTGTAAGGACATTGGTCACTGGAAGAGAAATTGCAGCAAGCACCGGGCCGACAATGGCAAGAAAAGTGGAACTACGACTTCTTCTTCAGGTAAAGTTGTTGTATATGTTATAGAGATATATCTCGCTGATATTTCTAATAGCTCTTGTGTAGAGGATAACGGATTGGTTGTTCATATTTGCAAATCAATGCAGGGGCTTAAAATAACTAGGAATGTTGCAAGAGGAGAAGTAGGCATACGCTTCGGGAATAAAACAAGAGTTGTTGCATTAGCCGTCGGCACTATGCAACATAATTTACCCTCAAGATTTGTAATGGAACTTGATAATTATTATTATGTTTCTGCTTTAAGTCGAAACATTATTTATGCCTCATGCTTGATGAGACAAGGTTATGAATTCAGTATTAAGGACAAAGGTTGTTCTATATATTTGAATGATATGTTTTATGGCTTTGCACCCGTTGTGAACGGGTTATTCATTTTAGATCTTGAAGGTGAATCTGTCTATAATTGAAATATTAAGAGGCTTAATCCTAACAATCTGAATACAACTTAATTTTGACATTGTCGACTTTGTCATATAAGTGTGAAGTGTAGGAAGAAGTTTTATGATGATGGACTTCTAACTTCGTTTGATTTTGAATCATTCGAGACATACGAGTCATGCCTACTCAGCAAGATGACCAAGACACCATTCACAAAGAGTTGTGGGAGGGCGTCCGGCTTGTTGGAACTCATTCATACTGATGTGTGCGGACCAATGAGCACGATTGCCGGAGGTGGTTACCAGTACTTCGTGACTTTTAACGATGACTTGAGCACATATGGATATATCTACTTGATGAGGCATAAGTCAGAAATCTTTGAAAAGTTCAAGGAGTTTCAGAATGAAGTAGAGAATCAACTTGGCAACACGATCAAACTTCTATGATCGGATCGTGGGGGCGAGTATCTTAGTCAAGAGTTTGATGATCATCCGAAGAGTCGAGGAATAGTTCCACAACACACTCCTCCTGTTACACCTCAGAAAAATGGTGTGTCGGAATAGAGGAATCCTACCTTGTTGGACATGGTTCGATCGATGACGAGTCAGTCAGATCTACCGTTGTCATTTTGGGGTTATGCTTTAGAAACTACAGCTTTCACACTAAACAGAGTACCATCTAAATCCGTAGATAAGACACCATATGAGATAGGGACTGGGAAACATCATAATTGGTAGTAGTAGACAAGGATGTGAGATGTATGTGTGTAAAATTCCAGGATGAAATACGTTGAAATGCGACCTGTACAAAAAAATCATGGTCTGGAAGGATGAACAGTATCATGTGTTAAAAATACCCAGATTTTTTTGCACAGCCCTCATTTCAGCGTATTTCGTCCTGAAAATTTACACACTTGTGCATTATTCCTTCATCTATCTCTGTATTTTTTTCAGAATTTTTTGAAATGTAAAAATATGAATTTTCATGAATTTTGAATTTTGCACTCCAAAAGCAATTTCCGTCCAAAAACGTCTTATATTAAGTTACGGAGGAAGTATGAGTGTATGACTCTATCCTCTAACCCTGATCTACTCCATATATCTCCAAAATACCAAATGCTGGCGCTGCAAAACTGTAAAAATAACTGACATGACTACTAAAAAATACTTTCACTTTGTTCGATGACAAATAGGAGCGGAGCGCGCAAAGAAGTAATTTTTATCTCTGCTTAAAAAAAGAAACAAGGGAGCTTTTTTTCCTGCCACCTTCCTCGATCCCATCACATGATTCACCGCATAGATCACTAGTCCTAGCATCCAGCTGCTCCCCGCCAGCCTCGACATGTCCGCCGCCGTCGGTTCGCCATCCTGGGCCGCCGCCCTGCCGCGCAGCACCGCCGGACGGGGCGCACCGGCGCCGTCATGCTCCGGTGCTCCAAGGTGGCGGCGGCCGCGCCCGTCCTGGACGAGCTGAGGCTGCAGTGCGCGACGCCGCTCCCCCTGCTGCGGCACGTGGCAGGCGCCATGGCTGCCAGCATGCGCACCGGGCTCGCCACCGACGGCGCCGGTGAGCTCAAGATGATCCCCAGCTAGGTCTACTCGCTCTCCACTGGGTAACTAATCCCCAGCTCATTTGACATCCCCCCTAGTGATTCAGACATTCAGTGACTCTGGTTGGTACACTAAATAGATGAGCTCTTCAGTCAATTCAGTTCATCACTTGATTTTCTGTAGATTGGACCACTCAGTTAGTTAGTGAGTGTTGTGAGCTAGATTTGATCTGGTTATGAATGTCAGTTAATTCATTTCGCTCCATGATTTAATTTCTCATCACCAATGTTGTGCTGACGGAGTGAAACAGGGCAGTTCTATGCTCTGGATCTGGGAGGCACCAACTTCAGAGTGCTGAGGGTGCAGCTAGGAGGAAAAGATAGGTGTGTCCTCGACACCGAGTCAGAGCAAGTGTCGATCCTAAAAGAAATCATGCATGGTACAACCGAGGTAGCCGGTTCATTGATTTGTTTTCTTATAAGCTAATTGGCTCTGTTTTCAGAAAGAAAAAAATACATTCTACACTGATTGGAAAATTAGCATATAGTTGCATATGGGCAGAGCATGTTTGACATTTGACGCTGCGATTGTCGCTATGAACAGGAGCTTTTCGATTTTATCGCGGCCTGCCTATCGAATTTTGTAGCGAAGGAGGGTGGTAATTTTCATCTTCAGGAAGGTCGACAAAGGGAGATAGACTTTACATTCTCCTTTCCAATGAAGCAGACTTCTATTGATTCTGGCATCCTGATCAAGTGGACCAAGGGATTTACTGTCTCTGGTTCTGTAAGATTTTTGTTTTCCCGGATACAAGTTTCTCATTTTTGTGTATTACTTAGTTATTTCTGCTACAGTGGCCAGTTGCTACAGCAACCAGCTCTACCTGCCCTGATCGGGGGCTGCTTCTCATCCAGGCAGGTGTTGGCCCCCCAGTGCACAGTGCATATAAATATATGTGGAAGAGAGATTGATCAAGACGCTGCTGGTTCTGGCTGCTGCTCTAAGCCACTCTCTCTCACTCTCTAACGCACTCAAGTATAGTTACCGATCAAGCTGAGCACTCCAAGCACTGGGAAGGACTAACACATCTTCAGATCAAGCCCTAGGAGGTGAAGGAAGGAGAAGAGAAGATGACAGCTCCATCCGATAAAGGTAACTGCCATCTTCTCATCTGTTTGTGGCTCAAAGTTAAGCTAAAATGATCCTGGCAATCAACAATGGCACCAGAGCCATATAGTTTCAAGTTTGAGCCCTACAAGCTAAAGATCATGCTTCATCTGTTCTGTTAATGCTAAGTATCAAGTTGTTCTTCCTGTTAAGCCATGTTTTGATTTTATTTAGCCCTAAATCTTTGAGGAACAGGCCCTAACAGATAAGCATGAAGCTCTGGGGTTTCATTTTGATGATGAATTAAAGGGGATTGAAGCTTTTATGCAAAATCCCCAAATTTCAGTAACCCTAGAGATGAAATTCTCTTGTTTTCCTCCTAATTTGGGCCAAGGGTTTCAGTTTATGCTTTGAATGAAAGGGGAAATGAACTAATTATGATTGAACCTAATGTTTTTCCCCAAATCAGAAACCCTAGCTAAAGAAATCTTTTAATTTCTCCCCTGCTATGTGCTTGTGGTTTTAGATTAAGCATGAATCAAAGGGGAATAAGCAAATCATGTATGAACTCTAATGTTTTCCCCAAAACCGAAACCCTAACTGATGAAATCCCCAAATTTTCCCCAAAGTTGAGGAACCCTAACCCTAATCCTAAGGATCTAGCGACAGTGGACGCTTACCTTAGGGTTATGATGCTCGCTGTCGTCGTGCGGCATCGCCATGACCACCACCTCATGCTTGTAGGTACGCTTAGGCTCACACTCGAGCAGCCTTGTTGTCCACTGTGCCGGGTGGCTGCTGTTCTCCCTTGTACGCTTGTTATTGATGAGGAGTCGCTGCCGTCACCTCGTAGGGCGCACTAGACGTCACCGTCATCTTCCTCCGCAGCGGCTGGCTTCGCCACTGCACATCTCTCTCTCGCCCGTTCGTCACCGCCTCGGGTGAGAGGAATTGGAGGAGGAGAAATGGGGTAGGGTTTCGCAGGGGCTATGGCTGCGCGGTGGTTTTGTTCGCCCCGCGCGCGATGCTGGCCGTTGGATCTCATCCAACGGACCACAACAGCCAGCAGCCGGCGCCGACCCAGTAGGCAACTAGGGAGCTGCTCATTCCCGGCCTAGGCCTAGGCGGCTGGACCTGGAGCCCAGGAGGAGCTGGGGGAGTTAAGCTGGGCTGGTTTTTTCCCTCTGGCCCAGCTTAAAAGGATGTTTTAGCCTAAATTTTAAATTAATATTTTCTGTCCAAAAATTATGTGATCGGCTGAATTGTACTGAGCTAAATCTGTTAATGGGCAGAAATTAATTCAGGAAAATTGTTGAATATTTCTCCATATAATGATTAAATTTTATGAACTAGAATAAATATTTTCCAGGGCTAAATTTTATGGATGGTTTATTATGTTTATTATGGCGAGATAATTCTTTATTATTTATTCCTCACTATGATTTTAGTATGCCATGTTTAAATTATTCATGGTGCAATTTTATCATGTTTACTTAATTTTTCCTTTATGGTATTTTATTACGATGATTATTGTTGTGATCATTATGTCATAATGTTTCCGCTGCGAAATAAAGTTTAATGGATCCTCAAATAAATCGTGGCCTTCTGCTTTGTCATTTTGACCAAAGTTGTTTGACGGGCATTTTGACCACAAATTTTATTGATTCATTTCACTTTTTTTGCCAAAGCTGATGTGAACTAGATTAATAAAAAAAATTATGAATGAGAATTTAATAAAGTGTGGCTCGTATTTATTAATTTGGCCAAAGTTAATTAATGAATATTTGTCCACAAAATTTTATTGTTCATTTTCATCTCTGGCCAAAGCTGATTTGAATTTGATCAATAAAAGAAGATTATGATGATGATGCTTACTAAAGCATTTTGATTTTTTTGGCAGCACCTAATGCCTCTCATATTGCAGGAATGATTAATGGCATAGAACAACTTAATGGTATCAACTATGCTACATGGAAGGAGAAGCTTGAGATTACTACGGCCTTACTTAATGTTGATTATGCTCTCCTTAATGCCTTAATGATCCTCCTGAAGTACCTAAAGAAGGAGATCAAAATTATGATGCCCTCAAAAGGGACTATGATGTTGAAAAGGCTAAGTGGGATAATTCAAATCGCAAGTGCCTTATGATGATTAAGGGTTCCATTGCACAAAGTATGTGGGGAGCCGTTCTAGATTGCCAAACTGCTAAGGGCTATCTTGCGAAAATTAAGGATCAATTTAAACGGTCTTATCCAAAAGCTTATTGATGAGAAGTATGATCCCATTGAAGCCTTAGAGAGCATATTATGAAAAAGTGCAAGATGGCTGCCAAACTTAAGACTATAGAGATGGAAATTTCTGAAGGTTTCCTTGTCCATTTAATTATGTCATCTTCGCCTCAAGAATTTTCTCCATTTATGATCAACTATAATGCTAAGGATTTTAAGTGGAGCATTGATGAAATGATGGCAAGATGTATGCAAGAAGAAGAAAGGCTTAAGGCTGACAGAATTGAGCATCTCAATCAATTTAAGCATTCACAAAAAGAAGAAATATCAAAAATTTGTGAATGAATATATGAAGCCCAAGCCTAATCAGTTTAAAGGTAAAGGCCAGTCTTCAAAATATTCTCAGCAAAAGAAGCCTGAAAAGGCTCCCAATGTAGAAGGGAAAGAGACTGATGGATGCCACTTTTGTGGAAAAGATAGACATAAGCAAAGAGAATGCATTGGCTTTTTGAGATGGCTCAACAAGAGAGGTACTGATGTTATTAGTTTTTTTGAAGAATCCCTTTATGTTAATTATGCCACCAATACTTGGTGGATTGATTCAGGTGCAACAATTCATATTGCAAATTTGTTGCAGGGATTCGATATGAGGAGGACCCTAAAAAGAGGGGAAAGAACCATTAGAGTTGCTAATTGTGTTGAGCTGACGCCGAGGCACTTGGCGATTTCACTCTCATACTCCATACTGGCTTTAGGCTTTAGTTGCATAATGTTCTTTATGTAGCCTTGATGAAACAGAACTTAGTTTCTGTTTCATGTTTAGACGATGATGGTTATGACTGTCACTTTGGGAATAAGCATTGTATAGTTATGTACGACAGTAATAATATTGGTCTTGCCTTCCGACAAGACAAGCTTTATGTTATTTCTCTTTGTGATTCCATAAATAATGTGGGTTCTACCTCAAATATGAACGGCGGTACCAAACGCAAACGAAATGAAACAAATACTTCTTCGAAATTATGGCACTATCGTTTGGGCCATATTTCGAGGGAGAGGATTGAGCGTCTCATTAAAGATCAAATCCTTCATCCTCTTGACTTTTCGGATGAGGACGTCGATCATTGTATCAATTGCATCAAAGAAAAATATGCCAAAAAATTAAGAAAGGTGCAAATCGAAGCACGGGAGTTTTGGAATTAATCCACATAGATATATGTGGTCCATTTAATGTGATATTGGTGGATGATTTTAATTCATTCATAACATTCACCAATGATTTCTCCCGTTATGGATATATTTACCCTATCAAAGAAAGAATAGAGGCATTAGGCAAGTTCAAGATTTTCAAAGCTGAGGTTGAAAATAAAAGTGATGAAAAAATTAAAGTTGTAAGATCTGATCATGGTGGTGAATACTACGGCATACATACTTATTATGGCCAAACTCATGGACCGTTTGTTACGTATTTACAGGAAAATTACATTATGGCCTAGTACTCAACACCGGGCAATCCCTAGCAAAAAGGGGTGACTGAAAGGTCAAATCGCACACTTATGGATATGGTACGAAGCATGTTAAGCCACTCCACTTTGCTGGTGAATTTATGGATGGAAGCCCTTAAGACAGCATCACATATTCTTAACAGGGTTCCTAGTAAATCGGTGCCTAAAACACCGTATGAATTATGGACTGGGAGGAAACCAACCCTGCGTTATTTTCATGTATGGGGCTGTCCTGCTGAAGCAAGGGTTTTCAATCTGATTATGCAAAATTTGACTCCAAGATAGTCAGTTTCCATTTTATTGGTTATCCTTACAAATCTAAGGCATATCGATTTTATTGTCCAAATCGGGCAACTAAGTTTGTTGAAATAAGACACGCTGTGTTCTTGGAAAGTTATATGATGAGGGGGAGCATGACACCTAGGGAAATAATTTTGGCGTAAAACGGGAATATGTCCCTGACCCTATGATTCAAGAACCTGCGTTCCCGGTGTCTACTGAGGTTGCACCTCCAGTTGAAAGGACTATTAATGAAACACCTGCTGAGATCCTGTGAGTGTTCACCTAATGATGCTTGTATTGAAAATGCTCAGCAGCATCCAGTTGTTATTAGTGTGCCAAGTAATGAACCTCTCAGAAGGTCACAACGGACTAGAAAGTCTGCTATTCCTGATGATTACCTCACTTACATTAGTGAGGAAATGAATGACTCTGTGTTGGATAATGATCCCACCTCATTTAAAGAAGGTCACAAAGTGAATATTCGTCTGAATGGCTTAATGCTATGAAAGATGAAATGAAGTCCATGAGCACTAATGATGTATGGGACTTAGTAGAAATTCCTGAAGGAGCCAAAATAGTTGGATGCAAATGGGTCTACAAGACCAAACGTGACTCCAAGGGTGATATCAAAAGGTTTAAAGCGAGGCTCGTGGCCAAAGGTTTCACTCAAAGAGAAGGGATTGATTATAAGGAAACATTTTCACCTGTCTCTTCTAAGGACTCATTCAGAATAATAATGGCACTCACGGCTCATTATGATTTGGTGCTGCATCAGATGGATGTCAAATCGGTATTTCTAAATGGTGACTTATGTGAAGATGTTTACATGAAACAACCGGAAGGTTTTGTTGTGCAAGGAAAAGAATATTTAGGATGTCATCTCAAGAAATCCATCTATGGCTTGAAACAAGCATCAAGACAGTGGTATTTTAAATTTGATCAAGTCATAAAGAAATTTGGTTTCAAAGAAAATGAAGTGTACAATTGCATATATGCTAAGTTCACGGGGACTAAATTCATCTTCCTGATACTGCATGTTGATGACATACTCTTAGCCAGCAGTGATAAAAATATGCTGCTGGCAACTAAAAGGTTTCTCTTCTCTAAGTTTGATATGAAAGATCTCGGTGAAGTAGCTTATGATTTGGGCATTGAAATTCACCGAGATAGATTCAGAGGAATCTTGGGGCTATCACAGAGAGCATATATTGATAAGGTACTTAAAAATTACAATATGCATAAGTGCTCAGGCTTGCCTCCTCCTATTGTTAAGGGCGATAAGTTTGAGACTTTTCAGTGCCCAAGAAATGATTATGAATCAGCGCAGATGAAGTCAATTCCATACGCTTCAATTGTTGGAAGCATTATGTATGCACAAGTGTGCACTCACCCTGATTTGGCATTGGTAACTGGGATGCTTGGCAGATATCAGTCTAATCCAGGTCTGGATCACTGAAAGGCCGCTAAAAAGTCATGCGTTATTTGCAAGGTACTAAAGGTCTCATGCTCACTTATAAGAAATCTGATAACCTCGAGGTAGTGGGTTATTCAGATGCTGATTTTACAGGGTGTGTTGATACTAAGAAATCCACGTAATTATATATTTTCACCCTAGCAAAAGGAGCTTTATCGTGGAAAAGCTCCAAACAAAGTGTTCCTGCATCGTCGACAATGCAGGCAGAATTTGTGGCATGTTATGAGGCTACTGGGCAGGCAGTATGGCTGAAGAATTTTATCCCGGGTTTGAGAGTGATTGACAGCATTTCCACGCCACTCACTCTTTACTGCGATAATCAACCCGCAGTAATCTATTCGAGTAACAACAAGTCAAGTGGTGCTGCCAAACACATTGACATTAAGTACCTTGTTGTGAAAGATAGAATCGAGGATCAGATGATAAATATTAACTACATAAGTACTAAGTTGATGTTAGTGGATCCGCTCACGAGAGGCTTACCACCCAACGTATTTAAAGAGCATGTTGCCGGCATGGGTTTGGTTGAAAGACTTTGATCCTGGAAAAGTTGGGACCATTATGACACCATCTCCCCATAAGCCTCATTTTCAGATCGAATGGGAACCATAGTCACTTGGTTCAACAATACTTAATTGACTGCTGTAATCTATTGTCTTCGTGTACCGTTTTATCAAGAAATGAGTCTGTATGTTTGTATAAGAATTAAGTGAATAAAGTTTACGGAGCTCATAATTTAAAGAAGTTTCATTTTGATATGAGGTGATGTACTATAGTCACTGGGTTCAGTGGTACCAAATTGACCATTGTAATGTTTTCGTTTTGGTGTATTTTTTTCTTCAAAAGTGAGCTTATAAGTTTAGCCTTACGATCAAGGGGGAGAATGTTGGATATTATGATCTTTTAGGCCTAAACTGTAGAGCTGCTACAGTAGGCTGGTTGCTACAGCAACCAGCTCTACCTGCCCTGATCTGGGGCAGCTTCTCATCCAGCCAGGTGTTGGCCCCAGTGCATAGTGCATACATATATGTATATATATATGGAAGAGAGATTGATCCAGACGCTGCTGGTTCTGGCTGATGCTCTAAGCCACTCTCTCTCACTCTCTAACGCACTCAAGTATAGCTACTGATCAAGCTGAGCACTGCAAGCACTAGGAAGGACTAACACATCTTCAGATCAAGCCCTAGAAAGTGAAGGAAGGAGAAGAGAAGATGACAGCTCCATCAGATCAAGGTAACTGCCATCTTCTCATCTGTTTGTGGCTCAAACTTAAGCTAAAATTATCCTGGCAACAAAAATTTCTACTACCAAGAGTTGCAAGACCATTCACAAAAAAATAGAGTTGCAAGACCAATAATTCCGTGCTCGAACCAAGAATATATTTTTTCACTGGATATAGCTTATGGATTAGCATGCTAATTTTGTTTTTCAGTGGAATTCATGCTAACAATAAAGCAATATGTTGGTCTTCGCAGGCCAGGAAGGATGTGGTTGCCTGTCTAAATGTTGCGATGGGGAGACATGGGCTTGACATGAGTGTATCTGCTCTGGTAAGCAAGCATCAAAAAACTCATAGATTAGGGACGAGCTTTATTGCCTTCCGGCCTCGTATTGAAAGAATGCTCACAGCTGCAAGAAGCCTCATGGCTGGCAAATCAAATGGGATACCCATAGTGGATACTGAACTCTGTCTTTTGTTTGTGCACTGCTTCATTACTGATCGAAATGCGTCTGAAATGAGATCATTTCCAATGAAAAGGTGTATATACGCTTTAAAGTACGTGAATCACACTTAACAGGTAAATGGTACTGTTGGAGCCTTAGCTGGAGCGCACTATTGCGATGAGGATGTGATTGTTGCGGTGATTTCGGGCACCTAGGACTAGGACTCCTAGGCGCGCAAGGGGAGGGAGTCCTCCTCCCCAAGTCGGTCGACCCCCTTGGTCCTTCCACCTAAAAATAGGTGGGAGGGGGCGCACCAAGGGCACACCAAATCCCCTTTTGGCCGACCCCTTGTTTGTCGCGCCCCCTTCTCTCCCGGATTAGATCTAATGTACTCCGATAGGCCGCAAGGCTGCTTCTCCCTCTAGTTTCCCCCCGTTGTTCTTCGGGCTGGTTCAATGGAGTGTTGCGGTGCTACTAGATCTGTATGCAGGGACACCTTGGAGGTGTCGTCTACTTCGACACTAGATTGGGCAGATTGTTCCGGCGAAAATTCTCGCGGTTGTGAGGTATAAACTAGCTGCGGGAATCGGCAGGTTTCACCGACAATCTTCTCTACTTCCGCTGGGTCGATTGTTGGTATGATCATCGTTAGCTGTACCTCCATGGTGATCTTGGGCTTGCCCATGCGTGGTAAAAAATTATTTTGCGTAGCACGTTCCCTACACTTACCTCCTGCCAGATGGCTCGAACCTGGGTAAACTCCCTTTCCCGTGCCTTACCATCTCGATCGCAGTTGGCCCGCCCCTCCGTTGTTGCTCGACGGCACTGCCCGTTACGAGACACTGACAGGCGTCCATCTCGATGTCTTCATCCGCTGGGATGTTGCAGCCAATGTTCACATGTTGTTCCCGCAATTACGCCAGAGAGACCTGCCGCCCACAAACGCTATTAACGTGGTGGAGCTCACAGTCAAAGACGGAAGATGGACTTAAGCTGTTTTAGCCACGTAATGGTTGGGGGGGGGGGGGGGGGGAGGTGTTTTGGTTTTCACACATAGAGAACTAATGCAATCATTTCATATATGCTCATATAACACAACGTAGTATCTGCAATAATGCACAATGATACGAACAATAATATAATATCATAATGTTGGTAATGAGTTTCTCTTATTTGAATGCATAAAAGGTACGGTCCAACAGACATAAGCTAAAGGTGCAGATATGTTCTCATATACTGCCACGTAGATATAAGAGCTTTCAATATCACTGTGACAACATTGCTTTGAAGCACACATGTGGAATAGCCCTAACTTGCAGGTTATACCTTCCGCCTACCGTGAACGTAAATTTCTCGGACATGTCAAACATTGCTTGGCTAGACCCATCAGGAAGCATCCAGTCGAAGTGATACAAGAAGTTTGCCAAAGTGAGCTCCATTAGTGACGAGCTGAATTGAATCCCGGGGCATTGTCATCGCCCTGCTCCGAAGGGAGTGAAGTCAGGGTTTGTCCCATTGTAATCCATGTTGTTCTCAAACCTCTCGGGATTAAACTCTTCTGGATTTTCCCAGTACTTTGGATCCCTAGAAACTGCGAATATATTAACGTATACATTGGTGCCTTCAAGCATGTCATAACCCATAATTTTAGTGTCCTCTCTGCACTTTCTGGGGACTAGAGGAATGGGTGGATGCAACCTAAGAACCTCCTTGATGACCATTCGCATGTAGTGAAGTTCTGCAAGGTCATTGTTAGTAATAACAGATCGGCCTTCACCTAGCACTGTACGTACTTCTAGCTGTGCCTTAGCCATAGCTTCAGGATGACAAACGAGCATAGCCCACTCCAAAACACTTCCTGTGGTCTCCGTACCAGCTGTAAAATGTCCTGAAAACGACGCGGTTGTGGTACATTAGTTTAGGTAAATACTATATGTACATGTATAATTAAAAATAAAAAAAATGTTGAACAAAAACATTAATTTCTCAAAGTAATATATGATATAAAGCAGTATTTATAACAATTGACTAATTTATTTCGATCAACACTAAAGGTCTAATAGTCACGCGACATATATTGTGAAACTAATGATGGGTTAACTTTCAATGTATAATACTTTTTGACAATGTGATATGCCGACTGTCAGATCGCAAGTACATGAACAATCACCCCTCACTTCCGCCCGCACGCATGCAACCTCTCTCCTCGCCTTTCCTGGCGCCATGGAGAATATATTTAGATCAGTACTATAAAGAAAAATACTCACCATCAACACGGCGCCTATAATCTCTGTGGTTATAGGGAATGCCAACGAGTCATCCTCCTGCAGCCTGAGCAGCACGTCCAGCAGGTCCTCGTCGTCTATGCAGCGGGTTCTGTCACCGGCAGCTTGTGCCGCCTTGCGGCCCTCCATGATGTCGTTGATGATGCTTTGGATGCGGTTGTAGCTCCTCTTGGCGTCGCGCTCGGCATTGGTCAGCCAATGTACCAACAGCGACGACGGGAAGAGGTCGAACAGGCAAAAGCCGGCCACCAGCGTCAACGCCTCGTCAATCTCGCGGAGGTACTCCTTCTGCCGCGTGAACTTGCCGCCGAAAACTGCGCGTGATACGACGTCGTTGCTGAGCGCCGTCACCTTCTGGCTGATGTTGATGGTTTCACTAGTCGGGGCGGCGGCGGCGATGGAACGGATGAGGTTGCCCACCTCCTTGGCCCTGATACCCTCCATGCGCTTCACCTGCTTGGAGCTGAGGAGCTCCACAATGCAGACCTTGCGCATCTGGCGCCAGCACTCGCTGTAGGGGGCCAGGAGCCCAGGACGATGCCCTTGCCGCCGCAACCAAGGATCTCCATCGTCACGCTGCTGGACCAGTCTGCGACCGCGGGGTCGTTCGTCTTCAACACCAGCGCCGCCGCCTCGGCGCTAGAGACCATCACGGTGGGGACCTCGCCGAGCCTGAGTAGCATCAGTGGCCCATGCCGGCGTGACAGTTCTGTAATTTTGCGGTGTGGGAGGGCGCTGACGATGTGGTGGAGACTGCCGATGATCGGGAGAGTCCATGGCGGCAGCCGCGGCTTGGCTGCCTTGCTCTTGCCACCTGAGAGCTTGAGAAGCCAAACCGCCAGTAGCGTACATAGGGCCACGAAACAGAAGCTTAGCCAACCCTCCATACCAGGCAGCTTGACGTATAGAGAGATGATGAAGTCTGTATATGTAAGCCGCTAGCTGTGAGCCAGTGGTATATAATAGGTAAAGGATGGGAATCGGCCGACAGATTACGTCTCGCACCGGTCGCCTCACGCTAGCGCGTCACACCGGCCACGCATCCTCTATGCATATAAGTCTTGTTGCAAATCACGTGGATTGAAAAACGATGGTGAGTTCAGTCCACCCAACTGTACACTACTAAGATGTGGAAATTTCATGGTAATAGTTGAAAAATCAATGGTCAAGAACGTGCATGGAATAAGAGTTGAAAAATCAATGGTATACGTGGCCACTTGTAATAGTTGAAAAATCAATGGTCAAGAACGTGCATGGAATAAGAGTGAAATTTCATGGTTGGCCACTTGGCCACTTGTAATAGTTGAAAAATCAATGGTCAAGAACGTGCATGGAATAAGAGTGAAATTTCATGGTTGGCCACTTGGCCACTTGTAATAGTTGAAAAATCGATGGTCAAGAACGTGCATGGAATAAGAGTGAAATTTCATGGTTGGCGTGCAATAGATATGATGAATTTGGAGGTAGTTGATTCCAACATATTGCTTGAAGAAGACGTGTACTCCCTCCAGTCGGCATATTCCTGGCCCTGGCGCCCGGCCTCTGACGGCCGGCTGACGCCGTCAAAACTATGCCGACGGCCCTGATGGCGGCCGTCGGCATAGATTTTGTCTGTATTTTTTATTTTAAATTATTTTCTTATTTTAAAGTTAAATTTTGATTAATTTAAATCTGACTTATCTAAACTTAAACATATACAAATTATATATCGATTTGGGGTAGAAGTTTTCATGGATTATGAATATCCAGTTTATTTTTGTTTTTGAGTATGTTAAAAATGCGACCTCATATACTTTTGCATATAGGTCCTTATACTTTGTTAAAATCACAATTAATTGATATTTGCATTGATTTTGACAAATTTTATATGATTTTTTGTCAGGATCTTGAAAGGATTCTGTTGCTATACTATGTTTTCAAATTTCAACAAAATAAAATCATATTTGCTTCAGATTTACAAAAAACACCCTTTTGTTTTGACTTTTTTGTATATTTTTCATTCCTTGGCCAAACGAGACAAATTTTATATCTGAAAGTGTGGTGGTAGGTGTACACACCCAGCACGTAGCTCTGGAGTGAGACACCCTTCACGGACAGCACTGTCGCCAGCACTTAGAGGGGGAAACGCCCACGTCGGGTCAACCCGGAGGTAATCTTCTGGTGGGTTGGGCCCAAACTTTCTTTTAAAATATTTCTATGGGCTGACCTATCACAACCAGGTGGAAAAGTCCATTCGTCGAAGGCCGTCGAGTGAAAGTCAAAGGGCTAGATCTCCGGGTCAACGGGGCGAGGGTTAGGCCGCTCCGGGGTCTTCGAGCGGTAGCAATGCCACGAAAACATTGCACTGGGTCCTCATACATGTCTTAAAGTGTGGCGGTAGGTTCAGACACGCAGCACGTAGCTCCGGAGTGTGACCCCCTACACCGACGGCGATAACACCGAAGTAACGTTCGGCAGTTTGTTGTTGTATGAATATTCCAGAATAGTCAGAATGCGGTTAAATCCTGAAATTTTTACACAGTGCAGACACATGTGATATAAGCTGTGTGGTAATTTTTCATAATTTTTTGAGATGTAAAAGTATCTTAATTAATTCCTCTTTACGGATTGTTTTTTACATGTCTAAAAGTGTGGTGGGGGGTCTTCGGAGGTTAGCAATCCCACCAAATCTTGCATTGGGTCCTCTTACATATTTGAAAGTGTGGTGGTAGGTGTGAACACCTAGCACGCAACTCCGGAGTGTGACCTCCTTCACAGACGTCACTGCCGCCAGCACTTAGAAGGGGAAACGGCCACGTCGGGTCAACCCGGAAGGAATCTTATGGTGGGTTGGGCCCAAACTTTGTTTTGAAATGTTCCTATGGGCTAACCTATCACAACCATGTGAAAAAGTCCATTGGTGGAAGGCCGTCCAGTGAAAGTCAAAGGGCTAGATCTCCGGGTCAACGGGGCTAAGGTTAGGCCGCTCCGGGGTCTTCGAGGGGTAGCAATGCCACAAAAACATCGCACTGGATCCTCATACATGTCCTAAAGTGTGGCGGTAGGTTCAGACACCCAGCACGCAGCTCCGGAGTGTGACCCCCTACACGGACGGCGATAACACCGAAGTAACGTTTGCTAGTTTGTTGTTATATGAATATTTCGGAACAGTCCGAATGCGGTAAAATCCTAAAAAATTTACATAGTGCAGACACATGTGATATAAGCTGTGTGGTAATTTTTCATAGTTTTTTTAGATGTAGAAGTATATTAATTAATTTCTCTTTACGGATTGTTCTTTGCATGTCTAAAAGTGTGGTGGGGGGTCTTCAGAGGTTAGCAGTACCACCAAATCTTGCGTTGGGCCCTTTGACATGTCTAAAAGTGTGGTGGTAGGTGTAAACACCCAGCACACAGCTCCGGAGTGTGACCCCCTTAATGGACGGCACTGCCGCCAACACTTAGAGGTGGAAACAGCCATGTCGGGTCAACCCGGAGGGAATCATGTGGTAGGTTGGGCCCAAAATTTGTTTTGAAATGTTCCTATGGGCTGACCTATCACAACCAGGTGAAAAAGTCCATTGGTCGAAGGCCGTACGGTGAAAGTCAAAGGGCTAGATCTCCGGGTCAACGGGGCTAGGGTTAGGCCGCTCCAGGGTCTTTGGGGGGTAACAATGCCACCAAAACATCGCACTGGGTCCTCATACATGTCTTAATGTGTGGCGGTAGGTTCAGACACATAGCACACAGCTCCGGAGCACAGATGGTTTGTCTACAGCAGGTTCACTAGAAGCATGCAAAGTTTTATTCTTATTCTTTTTCTTCTTCTTAGGTGAACCGGTTATTTCATTATTAATTCTCTGAGAATCTTGCTCAATTCTTTTTGGATGACCTTCAGGATATATAGGATCCTGAGTCATTTTGCCTCCTCTAGTAACTACTCTAAGAGCACGATCATTCATTTTATTATTCATCTCATTAAGCAAATCATTTTGCGACTTGGAGACTTGTTCTAACTGAGTATGAACCATGGATGAATATTTACATAAGCCTTTAACATCATTAGCAATTCTAAACATCAAATCACTCAAGCGTTCAATAGCAATAGCGTTACGTTTCAGTTGATTACTCACATATTTGTTAAAGTTTTCTTGCTTCATGATAAAGTTATCAAATTTATCCAAGCACTGACTAGGAGATTTATTATATGGAATATCACCCTCGTCAAATTTACAAATAGAATTTATCTCCACTACCTGTGTCGGAATGTCAAGTCCATGTATTTCTTCAATAGATTGTAGATTCTTAACATCTTCAGATTTAATACCTTTCTCCTTCATAGATTTGTTTGCTTCTTGCATATCTTCAGGACTGAGGAATAGAATACCTCTCTTCTTTGGAGTTGGTTTAGGTGGTGGTTCATGAAGTGTCCAATCATCGGCATTCCTCAATATATTATCCAATAGTTCTTGAGCCTGTTCGACAGTTTGTTCCCTGAAAACACAACTAGCACAACTATCTAGGTAGTCCCTAGAAGCATCGGTTAGTCCATTATAAAAGATATCAAGTATTTCATTTTTCTTAAGAGGATGATCAGGCAGAGCATTAAGTAATTGGAGAAGCCTCCCCCAAGTTTGAGGGAGATGCTCTGCCTCAAATTGCACAAAGTTGAATATTTCCTATAAGGCAGCTTGTTTATTATGAGCAGGAATTTTTTTTCCAGAGAAGTAGTATATTATATCCTGGGGACTACGCACACAACCATGAGAAAGAGTATTAAACCGTTCTTTAGCATCACCCTTTAATGAGAAAGAAAACAACTTAAGGATATAGTAATAGCGAATTTTTTCCTCATGATCAACGAAGAATTCGTAATCCTTATCAGTAACAAAGATAGGAGACATAGCAAATTTAGGATCATATTTCATTCTTTTTATCATAGCTTTTTTTTTTAGCTTACTCAATAATTTCTTAAGGTCCTCTCTATCATTACAAGCAAGAAATTCCTTAGCAATCTCTCAATCCATAACATAACCCTCAGGTGCATTAGGCATTTCAAATCTAGTAAGATTGCTAGGAGTAACAGGTGATTCATCAATTTCATTAGTTTCAAGTTCTTTAGCTTTAGCAATTTGAGCATCAAGAAAATCACCAAGTGGCATAGTTTCATTAAGCAAAGTCGTAGCATCATCATGAGTATCATTCATAGAAGAAGTAGCATCATCAATCACTTCCGACATATCAGATTGAATAACAGGTGGTGGTGTCGCAAGCCGACTTAAAACAGAAGATGAATCAAGTGCAAAGCTAGATGGCAGTTCCTTACCTCCCCTCGTCTTAGAGGGTACGATGTTGGTTTTAGCGTCCTTCAGATTCTTCATAGTGATAAGCAGATGTATAAATCCCAAGTGAACTCAATTAATAAAGCTATGCTCCCTGGCAACGGCGCCAGAAAAAGGTCTTGATAACCCACAAGTATAGGGGATTGCGACAGTCTTCGAGGGTAGTATTTCACCCAATTTATTGATTCGACACAAGGGGAGCCCAAGAGTATTTATGAGCCTTACAAGTTGAGTTGTCAATTCAACCACACCTGGAAAATAATATCTCTACAGCAAAGTGTTTAGTAGCACAATAGTTTGATAGTTTTGATAGTAACGATAGCAGTAGCAACAGTAGCAAGAACAGTAGCAGTAGCAGTTTTGTAGTGATTGTAACAGCAGCAGCAACAATAGTAACTTAGCAAAGATCAATATGAGAAAAGCATAGGCATTGGATCAGCGATGGATATTCATGTGTTGGATGGCATTTATCATGTAACAGTAACAACCTAGAGCGATACACAATAGCTCCAATTCATCAATTCAATGTAGGCATTTATTCCATATATAGTCATACGTGCTTATAATAAGAACTTGCATGACATCTTTTGTCCTACCCTCCCGTGGCAGCGAGGTCCATAAGGAAATTTAAGGGATATTAAGCCCTCCTTTTAATAGAGACCCAGAACAAAGCATTACCACCTAGTGAATACATGAACTCCTCATACTACGGTCATCACCGGAGTGAATCCCAATTATTGTCACCTTGGGGTCTACGGATCATAACACATAGTAAGTGCATACAACTTGCAAGATAGGATCCAAAACACACTTATATTCATGAAAACATAATAGGTTCAGATCATAAATCATGGTACTCGGGCCCTAGTGACAAGCATTAAGGATAGCAAAGTGATAGCAACATCAATCTAAGAACATAGTGGATACTAGGGATCAAGCCCTAACAAAATGTCTCGATTACATGATAAATCTCATCCAACTCCATCACCATCCAGCAAGCCTATGAAGGAATTACTCACTCCCGGCGGTGAGCATCATGGAATTATTGATGAAGGAGGGTTGATGATGATGACGGCGACGAATCCCCCTCTCCGGAGCCCCGAACGGACTCCAGATCAGCCCTCCCGATGAAGAACAGGAGGTGGCGGTGGCTCCGTATCGTAAGACACGATGATTCCTTCTCTCTGATTTTTTCTCCGTGAGACAGTACTTATGGAGTTGGAGGTAGGGCAAACGGACGCCTGAGGGACCCACAAGCTCAGACGGCGCGCCCTAGGGGGGGCACGCCACCTGAGCTCGTGGCTCTCTGGTGCCCCCCCCCCCCCCCCCCCCCCGCTCCAGTAGATCTTCTGGCCAATATTTTTTATATATTCCAGAAAAAATCGCCGTAAATTTTCATCCCAATCCGAGAACTTTTATTTCTGCACAAAAATAACACCATGGTAGTTCTGCTGAAAACAGTGTCAGTCCGAGTTAGTTTCATTCAAGTCATGCAAATTAGAGTCCAAAACAAGAGCAAAAGTGTTTGGAAAAGTTGATACGTTTGGGATGTATCAAATGACAAGGGTAAATCTGACTAACTCATCATCAATCACACCATGTCTAACAGGGTCTGATTCCTCCGTTCCAACATGCCTTTCCTCTGTGGCGTACCCAGAGGAGTCAGTTCTGGAACTATTCCACAACGCTTCAGATGATCATCAAACTCCTGGTTCACATACTCGACTCCACGATCAGATCATAGAAGTTTGATTATCTTGCCGAGTTGATTTTACACTTCATTCTGAAACTCTTCAAACTTGTCAAAAGTTTTTGACTTGTGGCTCATCAAGTAGATATATCCATATCTGCTCAAGTCATCGAAAAAAGTCATGAAGTATTGTTGCCCACCTCCGGCAATCATGCTCATTGGCCCACAAACATCACTATGTATAAGCTCCAGCAACTCAGTCACCCTCTCGCAACTCTTTGCAAAAGGAGCCTTAGTCATCTTGCCGAGTATGCAGGATTCGCACATCTCGAAGGATTCAAAATCAAACGAAGTTAGAAGTCCATCATCATGGAGCTTGTTCAAGCGTTTTTGACTAATGTGTCCGAGTCGACAATGCAAGAAGTAGGACAGATTTATTTCATTAGGCCTATGCCTCTTGACATTTACATTATAGACTGACTCCCTTTCAAGGTCTAAAATAAATAGCCCATTCGCAATGCGTGCAAGGAAACAAAACATTCCATTCAAAAATATAGAAAAGCCATTGTCCTTTATGTTGAATTCATAACCTTGTCTCGTCAAACCTAAGGCAGAAAAAAAGTTTTTACTAAGTGCTGGAAGAACATAATAACAATTATCAAGTTCCACTAAAAATCCTGAAGGTAGTTGAAGTTGCATTGTCCCGACAGCCAACACAACAACCCTTGCTTTATTGCCAACTCGGATGTCAACCTCTCCTCGTCTGGCTGCTCTAGTTCTTATCAGCCCCTGCATTGAGTTGCAAATATGAACATCCGATCTGATATCAAATAACCAAGAGCTACTAGCCAAGTTGGCGAGGTAAATGTCTATAACATATGCAACAAGTGTACCTTTGGCGTAAGTCATACTTCCACCCTTCTTTCCCTTGTTGGCAAGAAACTTGCGGCAATTGCTCTTCCAATGACCAGCTCCCTTGCAATAATAGCACACGGTCTTCGAATTCGACCAGTTCACAATGATCAGCATCTGGAGTCAGGATCACATCCTTATCCTTCCCCTTCCCCCTAGTCTTTGTCTTAGCCCAAGAACCCTTCTTGAACTTAGCCTTGTTCTGCACCATCAACACGTGATGTGCACCCTCTTAATGTCCTACTATGCAGTCTTAAGCATCCCACGTAATTCAGTGTGCTTCTTATCCATGCCATGCATATGGTGGTTCGAGACGAACGAGTCATACACTACTAGGGAAAAGCCTAGTAGTGGAGCGTGGTAAGCGCCTAGCAGTAGTGTGGGTGCCTACTCTACTGCTAGTGCGCTACAGCTAACTGGTTAGTAGTAGTGCGGGCCTGGCCCCGCGCTACTACTACTTATGTTAGCAGCAGTGTGGGTTTTGACCTACGCTACTACT
Source organism: Elymus sibiricus (assembly GCA_039707655.1). NCBI lineage: Eukaryota > Viridiplantae > Streptophyta > Magnoliopsida > Poales > Poaceae > Elymus > Elymus sibiricus. The sequence goes on along the minus strand of CM077665.1, from coordinate 36,989,296 downwards.
AACTAGCTGTAGCGCTGTGTAGTACCCCGCGCCAGTACTAAATTTGTGTATTTCATTTCCGCATATTTATACTACACTTATACAACCTTATACAATTTTTTATACACTACCAATGATATAACAACTCATCATCATCATAATGATAACAACTCATCATCATCGTAGTGATATAACAACTCATCATCATCGTAGTGATATAACAACTCATGATCATCATAGTGATATATCAACTCATCATCATCGTAGTGATATAACAACTCATCATCATCATAATGTCTCACCATCATCATCATCATAAGGTAATTAACCACTACTAGCTAATTGTTATCATCCTAGGTAAATCACTTTCGAGCACATGACAAGTACTAGGACCTACACCTCTCTCTTAGGTAAAATAGAATAAGACAAAAAAAACCCTCCATATCCATTATGGAGCACAGGGATACACCGGTCTCCAATTTGTAGCCTGCGCTCATTCACTATTTGTCTCCATCCTTTGATTTTGAGGCATCCATTTGGTTGACGTTCTGTCGAGTATGCATATTGGAAACTGGTCCATGGTCGTACGCAAACAATTTTCATCTCACCTTCGACATACATCAGCGGAGGCACAACATCATTTGGGAGCTTCTGTTGAAGAACACATTAGTAACATAGTTAGCAATGTAGTTTACTTAAGAAGAGTCTATGAAAAAGATGGACTAGTGACCCAATAGTAAAAAATCTTACCATGATATTTGCACGAATGTTAGCATCGCTCAACTCGTGGATTAGTGGCACGTATCCAATATAATTTCAGCCAGCTCTATAAATGCTCTTAAAAGTCAGAACATCATCAACAAAGGAGACAAGAGAATTCTTCTCCACCCAAGTTAACTCTGAGCCAACAGTGTAATAGGTCTCGTCTATTATCTTCCGTGTATCTCTCAAAGAATGGAAGTAAGCTGTCAATTATAAATAAACAAGTTAAGTAGGAGTGAATAACAATTATTTTTAAATAAGCAATATAGATTATTTAACAAATTTGCTTAACAAACTCACACGGAGGTAGAATTGGAATCATGTCCAGATCCACCCAAATGTCTTTATCATGTTCAGGATCATCTTGAGGAATGCCAATATCGAAGGTTATTTTCATACCCTCCTCAAATCCGTAAGCCTTGCATAATTCTTTCCAATTTGCACAACCAAAATGTGTGTGGCCTACTTCATTTAAGACCTTAACCTCGAAAATGAAACCATGATTCGTCTTAGGTTAAGCTTTTTTCATATCCACCTCTTCCCAGTCATCAAAACAGAGCTTCTATTGGACATAACATCTTGCATAGCAGGGGATGCACTAGTCGAATTATAAAAAAATAGAAATTACACATTAAAGCAAAAATCTTAAGCCATGCTTAATTAAGAAGAAATCCGTGCCACTGAAGTTACATACCGTAAAATATCTGAAGCCCTCCTTAAGCGTTAGGGAGAAGCACCTATCGTTTTCTAGGTGCGGATTGTCGCACATACCCCCGTCGCTGATACAATCATCACACTCGGGGATCCTATCGTCGGTATCCATTTGTTGTGTTCATAATTGAAAGATTAAAAATCGACAGCAAATTCCAGGAAATCAACAAAGAGATCACTATTCAGCATGGGTTGACTTTCGGTCAGTCGAGTCTCCCTTGAACAACTCTCATCTGTCAAGTGGTGGTGTATATGGTGGGCACTCCCTCACTGATATTTCGACCGTCGATGATGGTCGCTACTCCTCCTTTCCCTAGTGCATTACCAAAAGGTCTAGCACAAGGAAAAGAAGGAGAAGCGACCCCCACGACAACAGTCGGGATCCTTCCTCCAAGAACATGGATCTACACTAGTACTAATAATGTTGGTGTATATGGTGGTGCATATGGTGGACACTCCCTCACTGATATTTAGACCGTCGGTGATGGTCACTACTCCTCCTTCCCCTAGTGCATTACGAAGGTCTAGCACAAAGAGAAGAAGGAGAAGCGACCCCCACGACAACAGTCGGGATCCTCATCTGACAGAAAGTCAACCCTAAGCATCGAAAAAATTACATATAACAGAATGCACACAAAACAAAATTGCATACTAGCTAGAACTACTCCTAGTTACTCCTAGGGTAGGGCACTCGATATTTCCTACTTTCTAGCAAAAGTCATGCCGAAATCCATGAAAAATTTCGGCATGAGCTTTGCTAAAATTGGACATATTGAGCGCCTGAAATGTGCCGGAACGGAAATGAATCAACATTCCGGCAAAACATAGGCCACTCGGAGTTGATCAACTTTCATATATAACACTTTGTCATATGAGGCATGGTTGAATTTATATGAATTAAACAAAATGCCTAAACGATGTTAAAACTCTGCCAAAATAAAATTTACTACTGCCATAATAAAACTCTGCCTAAACTTCCAATTCCTTTTTCTGCTAAGTAAAATTCAGTTAACTTAATATGCCATAATAAAACTCTGCCTAAACTTCCAATGGTCACATATTAATACTACTAGATGCCAACATTTGAAAAAAAATGAATACTACAAGCCAACATTTAAAAAAAAGTGAAGATGCTCCTCACCTTGCTCCGGCGGCGGCGACATGGGAGGGAGGGAGAGGGCGGAGGCGACATGGGAGGGTGGGAGAGGGCGGCAGCGGCAATGTGGGAGGGAGTGGAGGAAGGAGGGAGTAGGGAGGAAGCCGAGAAAGGAGGGAGAAGGGAGGAGGGAGGAAGGAGGGAGGAGGGAGGAGGGAGGAGGGAGGAAGTAGAGGAGGGAGGAGGGAGGAGGGGGGGCAACGACGGCAGAGAGCGAGAGTGAGTGAGAGGAACGGGCAAGGATCGAGGGGATACGAGGTGCTGGGCTTAGTAGTAGCGCGGGGCTCAGGCCCGCGCTTCTACTACGCCCATAAGTTGCAGCGCGGGGCAGGCGGGTCGCGCTGCTACTAAGTGGGGCACACCAGCTTTCCCCATGTAACCATAGTAGCAGCGCCGGGCCTAGGGCCCGCACTGCTACTATCCTATTAGCTGTAGGACAGATTTTGGACCCAACGCAGTTTAGGCTTGTCCCGAGGGGCACTTTGGGGACCGCTTAGCAGTAGTGCGGGTTAAGGGAGGCCGCGCTACAGCTATAGCTTACCTGCAGCGCGGTGTTTTAACCCGTGCTACTGCTATTTACCAGCAACACGACCTCTTTACCCAGCGCTGCTATTAGGTGGCTGCCTATAGGGTTTTTCCTAGTAGTGATAGCTAGCCGAAAGTGAAGCCAGAATTGTATCTGTGGCCAACTCATGGCCTAAAGAGAAGGATAACTTTTCCAAAGTCTGCATGTAACCAACCATTTTGATTACATGTGGACTCAGTGGATCACCCTCCTTCAGCTTACACTCTAGCAAGGTCCTCTAGCTATTAAATCTCTCAGTTCTTTCCTGAGTTTCAAACATGCCCTATAGACTCATGATCATATCTTAAGCCTCAATGTTATCGAACTATTGTTCCAGGTCAGGATCCATGCAGCGCATGCGAGAGCTTATTTCGGTTGACTCATCATAGAGGTTCCTGTAGGCGTTCTAGGCAGTAGCATTAGAATTAGCATTTTCAGCCGGTTCCTTTGGAAGTTGGTCCTCTAGAGCATGTTCCTTTCTACAATGCCTGAGAATAATTCTCAGATTTCTATACCAAGTTGTGAAGTTTTTTCCATTAAGTTTATCTTTCTCAAAGATAGAACGCCATGCAAAACTGGGAACTTGAACAGTTGGTGCCATTGATCTACAACAAAAATATGCAAAACACGAAGACTTGTATTCATGAAAGAGTAATTCACATTAAACACTTTAATTATGAAATACTCCCAATGAGATCAACATCCCTCTTGTTGACACTTAATGATTCAGGATCTGAGTGGAACAAGCCGACTAGCAAGCTTTAGCATCACTACTAGTGGACTCAGCCAAACGGTAAGCAACACTTGCTAATTGCATCTCATGTGATTCCTGTCAGTTGGACAGCCTCACATGCCCCGGCTCCAACTTCCGTTGCGTCAGGGCCCAAAACTATTTCGATTGCCGTGTCAAGTTAACCAATGCCCTGCATGTATGTGTCCGACACGAACCCATCACTTCTAGGAGATCAAGTAGCACACTAATTTTATAGGCCCACCACTAGATATACATGACTCATGATGTTGCAACATTTGGGGAGGCAAATTTAACTTGACATTATATGAGGGATCACTCTACTACTGTCACGAAAAGCATAGAAGTAAAGAAGCATTAACAATCACATATAATGACATTAACTATGAAATAGTATGGCTCCTTCAGTCGGATCCTGTCTGGGTAACTCAGTCAGATATAGTCCATGACTTCAGTCGGCTCCAGTCCATGACTTCAGTCGGCTTCACCTGTCGTGCGCCCGAGACCTGCATGCACTTATGAGATACATGAGCTAGTAATAAATTACATAGAGAAAGACATCGCATGTCAACATGCAGGTCATTATACATTATAATTTTGGCTTCAGCTGGCTGACGTACCCATGACACGCAGGTCATGCAAATTACACACATGCATGGCATACACATGAGCCATACTATTCACATCAACCCTGCAAAACAAAGTTATGCACAGAATTGCATTCTATCGGGTTGAGTGAACTAGTACGAAATCTCGAATTATAATGGTTCAGATGGAAAAATACAGTCACGATCATTAAACCTACCCTATATACCTACTACTAGGAGATAGAACTCCCGTATTAAGAAAAAGGAGATAGAACTCCTTTAAAAAAGGAGATAGCCCAGGATGCTACTCCCGTATTAAAAATAGGGAGATAGGACTCCTTTTAAAATATGAGATAGCCCTCGCTGCACGATCCTCTCCTCCCCACGCAATACTCAGGCCACATCTCAATCACACGCCGCCGGCCATCCTCGCTGTTTATTCCTCTCCTCCCCCACGCAATACTCAGACCACATCTCAATCAAACGCCGCCGGCCATCCTTGCTGCTTATTGCTGATTATTTTTATATGAGACGCACAAGTACATGCGATCAACACTTGATTGATCTTCCGGCCAGATGCGCAAGTGCACAAGTTGGCTTCACTTATCTTCCTCGGGTGCAGCCAGACAAAGCTCACTTCATTCATCTTCCTCGACTGCAGGCGCACGTACGTGAAATCACACTCACATGTGCAACAATGCCCCCCGATCTAGATGTTATGAGTAGCCATCTCAATCTCAATTCTTGATTTGTGCCGGATTCAGAGCCTTCCCAGATCGATCGGAACGCTGGCCGTCCGATCTGTGGGTCCAGGCTGGCGTGTCGTGATCCTGGCCGCTCGCTGGCTCCAGTTCTGGTTCGGTTTCGTCCTCCTCTCGTTGACCCCTTTCATTTACAGGTGGGCCTGGGTCTGGCGTCGTGGGTGCTCCTCCTCTCTGTGTGCGAGCGTTTCGGTGTGCATGGTTTCTGCGTCGGGGAGAGGCTCGGGGTGAGGGGTCGCCGTGTGTGCGTGCCGGTGTGCTGTTCGCCGTCGGGTACGACGGATGGCCCGCAAGGTGAGCTGCCTGCCCGTGGTTCGCTCGCGTGTGCCAGGAGAGGGGGGTGGACGCCGCTCTCCTTCGCCCTTATCCTTATCCTCGAGCGGCCCTCCCTTTTCTCCTTTCGCTCTGGCTCCCCCTTCTGCTGTTCGTTCTTGCTTCTTGCTGCTGTGGTGCTTGGTGAGCGGCTGTCGGGGCTGCCTGGCGCCTACATCTGGATCGGGGACTGGGTCTTGCGATGGCCTTGTTGCGCCGCGGCGCCGGTTGAGGTGCTGCTCCTTTCCTCGTCGATTGTTCTTTTTTTGTGTTCGTTCTTCCGTTCTTCGTTCATTTGGGATCTTGTTTGCTTGTAGGACCGGTCAAAATCCAGTTGCTTCGCCGGATCTGCTGCTGTGCTCGACGATCTGCAGGTGTGTGTTTGTGCATGCCCTGTTCTTGCCACTGGTTACTGCTCGTGTCTGATTTATCCTTGTTTGCCCTGCAGCTTCGTCCGCTCCTGCCGGTGCCTCCTCCGATCTGAGCCGGTTGCATCTTCGTTCACAGATCTTTGGGTCATCTGCAGGTAACCCATCTTCTCCGCATACTTCTCACTCTTCTTTTCCAGCGCTAGGTGTATGCCGGTATGGCCATGTGCTTTTGTAGTCTTGTTGGCTGGGAAGTGAGGGCCTTCTGTTGTTTTTTCTTGTCTTTGGTAAAAAGCCAAAAGTGCTACTGCTTGTTATTGGTGGAGCGTAGATTTATGCCCTTTCTTATTTGTCTGGATCCTTGTAGGGCGTGTGATTGCTGCTACTCTGTTGGTGGAGTGTTGGTGTTTTTATTGCTTTTGGTCTAGCTAGGTTCCAAGTTTTCTTGGTAGCTTGTTGTCCAAGGGAGCATTGGATCTAGCTACATTCTTAATGTTGTTGAGAGGTTTAGGCCTGCAAGTTTGTTGGGGTTGTATGATAATGAGGAGTACCCCATGAGAGACGGCAAATATAGAGGAATGGAGTTTTTGGATCTGTCTTGTTTTGTTGGTACCGTGTTGTCCGGGGAGCATTGGATCTAGCAACATTTTTTTATAAAGTATGTCTTTGTTATTGAGGAGGGGCTCAGGCATCCACAGGTGGGTCATACGATAATTAGATGGATTCATATTTTCTGGATGAATAGATGGATCTTGTGAGATATGAAGCCTTCAATTGTCTTGCAGTTCAGCTATATGGATCTGATGAGAGCCAAGGGCTAAAATAGATTCGGTTGTCATGAAGTTGTTTTTGTCATATGATAGTCAGGAGATGCTTTGCTGCTTCAGTTTATTCAATTTTATTGGAGTTGTAGTATATGAATCTGGTGAGAGATGATGGCTAAAATATATTCAGTTGTCTGTCTTGGGGTGTTTTGGAGTTTCAGGTTCATATTGAAATTGTACTGTGGTAGTAAATGCTGCGACATGCTTTTGTGTTTTGGATTATTAGTGCGCGTCATTTAATTGGTGTTCTTGAAAGAGTGGATCGATTTCGTGTTGGTTTGGGTAACTGGTTGGGTTGTATTTTCTGTTTATTAGGATGGTTAGGTATCATTGATGAGTTCTTAATGCTGCCTGGTGATCATTGGCATTGTCATATAGCATGTTGAGGGTTCCATTCTTGTTAGTTGCATGTGTTTGCCAGGTTGTATACCGCATGGTCATGCAATCAGGTTTACTTCGTGTGTCTTGATGTGGTCAATTCCTATGTATGTATTGTTTAATTTCTCTGGTTTTAGCTTTTGTCGGCCGATGCAATGAGAGCTCGATGTCGTGTCCGCCGGCAGAGCAGCAAGCTGGAGCTGCAGGTCGCTGAACATGATCCTACTGTGAGGATCTCATGTGTTACTCTATGTGTGTACTCTCTCAGTCCCGTTCCCCTTTATGCTAATCATTCATGCGTGTAGGGATCACTAAGATTTTTCTTGGTTTTGTAGCTGTGGATTACTGTGAAGAATGATTTCCCTGATTAATTAGGATTTGGATGTGTTAGCCTAGACCCAGCTGGATTTGTTTTGAGTTATTTCTTGGGTGCAGCTAGAGTGGGAGATGATATGTACCTCTACAGGCATGAAAAGGAATGGCCTCAAACATTTGATATATTCCTCATTTAGTTATTTATTGTCTTATATGGCTAATTTAGTGCTTGGGGCTACTTTGTGTTTTCAGATTACTGGCCAGGTTTTTAGCTGCCAAGAGCAGTGGCTAGGGCTGTCCAGCTTGGCAGGTATACTGCTTGTTCTATGATGTTCTTATCCTTGTTTGTATTTGTTTACCTCTAACTAATATACGCGCCTCTGTTTCTTCCTCTTGTGTGTGTTGGTCTTTTTTAGTTGTTCCTTTGCATCGTTGTGGCAGTGTGACTTTGTTTGGGTCAGTTGCCATGGTGCTTCATAGGTGATCCTGAAGATAATCAGGGATAATGTCCCACCGTGCGCCAGAGATTCCTCCTGTGCTGCCTTGTTGAATGCAAGCTGCTCCATCTAGGAATCCAGCAGCGTTCCCTACCTTGTTTGAGAGCTTTTTCTTCATATTCTACTCCATTCCTGCCCACTCCCTCTGTCAGTCTGGCATTAGACTAGAGAGGTTTACATGCATCGATGTTTAGGTTCTGTTTGACTCGAAAGACTCGCCCGTTCCCACATCATGGGAACTCGCACGGCCCTATATATGGAGAGGGTTCTTGTGCGGATGCATGACGGTGCTCTTGCGAGGGATGCCTGATGGTGTCCAACATATTTAGGCTCAGGTCGTCGGGCAAGGCCATGGCTGGTGCTACCCACTCACTGGGCAAGGGCAAGGAGGTTGTCGTTGTTCTATCGGACAACGACAGTGAGTAGTTTAGTTTGTTTTAACTGTAGTTATGCGATGACTTATGGGTACTGTATAGTCCTTTGACTGTTAGCATTGAGTTTATTGTGTTGTTTCTGTTGTGGTAAATGCCGGCTTAATGAAATTGGGGTCTAAATGTTGTTTCTGGCTATTTAGTCAAGCTATGCTTAATTATTTTCGTTTGTCTTGATTGTGATGGGTTTGTAAGGTTGATTTAGCTGTTTGAAATGTATGCACACAAATTTAAAGCTTTTGTTGTGTTTCTCTCTAGGATTTGTACTTTATAAAAACTCAGTTTAGGATATCGCTTGCTAAATGCTGATTGTTACTGCAATAGTGGATCATACATATACACCATATATATACTTATTGTTGATTGTTTCTTCCAGTTTTGTGATGGACCTTGTTGTTCCTTGTACTGTTGGCTGCTGTTTTTACTGCTCGGTTAATAAAGATAAAGCACTTTATGCATTATTTGCTCTTAGTTATTTTCTATTCATCCATGTTTATCTAATATCCTTGTGTTCATTCTTTTGTCCCGTATATGTTGTTTTTTGTTATTCCTTAGTTATCACAGGTATGTTTATTCTTTGCTCATCATATGTACCTCTGTTTGAGGCTGTCACGTCCTACTATCGATTGCCATTTCATTTTTACCTTGTAGAGGTGGTCGCTGATGGTTCTGTCATTGGAGGAGTTGAGATAGCTAATTTTGTTAGGGATTGCGTTGTGCGGTCTATGACACATTTTTTCTGGGAAGGTGCATTTGACGGGGTTGTTCTTTGGTTGATCAAACTGTTTTTCAGGCGCTGCGTATCTTACAAGGAATATGGATTTGTCGTTGTAGACTACAACTATGAGAGGATGTTAGCTTGTAGGGGTGTTGCCCAGTCAGCTATGGTGCTTGCGGGTGCACTTTCCCGGTCTGCCTGGCCTTTTATGCATGCCGGTGGAGAGGGAAGTGTCGTAGGTACCAATGTGAGTGTTCATCTGCAACTACTTTATTCAGAGTTAGTCAATTTTGCGTGTAAGTTCTAGGTCCCTTCCAGTCCTGTCTTTGAAAAGGTGTGTCCAAGTCATTGTACTATGCCTCTGGGTGCCTCTTGTAATAGACACTTGTGCCTGTTAATGGATGCTTGCTAACTTATTTTGTTCTGCTACTCCCGGAGCTCCTGTTTTTGTGCCTATTGTCTTTCTTAGGGTTTCTGAAGCCACTTAGATAAAAAATTCCGGTGGTCTTTTGATTCACACTGATGATGATAACATTTCTGCTATAGTTTCGTCGACCTATACAGATTTCCTTCTCAATTATAAGATCCATGGCTATCTGCATGAGCGAGCTATCTTAACTCCAACCATTGATGTGGCTGTCAAAGTAGAAATTTTTTATCCTGTCAATGGCCCCTCAGAACAGATGAGAGTATTTGAGCTATGATTCAATGGCTAAATCCAATGATGATGTTAAAAGAAAGCAATGTGTTACATCCACCTGAGTTCTGAATGCTATTTCTATGATCAATTTCCTTGAACATAAAGTATTCTTATCCTTAGAGAGCTTGCCCATGACGGGTTCTCATATAGGAGAGGTTGTGTGCATACCTGATAGAATTTATGCTTTAGAAAACCAAATGGCCTTTCACTTTGAAAAGATGACAATTTCCTGTTCGACTATGTTATTCCAATGCAATAAATAAGAACCGGGGTTAGACAGTTTTCTTGTTGTTGTTGTGTCGCGGGTCATATTGAAAAAATCCATAATTAATTTATCAAAGATAAAGATGGAAAATGTATGGAGACTCAGAACATTGTCTTCCCTCAGGTTCATGCCTAAACTGGTCCCTTTTGAAGTTTATCGACATGGCCCTATAATAATTAGTACTCCCTCCGTCCTACAATATAAGATCGTTTTGCAAGCTATTTTAGCTTGCAAAACGATCTTATATTTTGGGACGGAGGGAGTAGTAGCCTGTGCCTATGCTTGTATTGTCTTTAACGGTATATACTAGGATACATAATTTCTTTCTTTCTTTTCTCTTTGGCTACTGAATCTTATTATTGCTATTCTTCTTCACATATATGTGATGTGGTCCATTCTCTCTCTTCATGTCTTGGGAAATTACTTTAGGATACTTCTGCATTTTGGAGAATGCCTATTCTACAATAATTATATACAGTACGGATGATGCGATCTCTCCTCACTTTATGATATTGTTTATATAGAGTATGTTCTATTGGGAAAGAGGTTATTCTCTATGATCATTAGATTTCCATTGTGCATTGTTATCCTCTGTCATCAATAGATATTATGTCTTCTAGCCTGTTTTCCTGATGTTTATTTGAATCTGGTTCCTTTTTTTTCCACAGATGAGTTCATCGAATTGTCTGATCTTTGTCAGGGCGATACCCTTTGGCGTATCCATGTGTATGTGTCACGGCTGTGGTACCATCGCAGTGGAACTGACGATGGTCTCATTTAACATACAAATTTGGTCCTTTTGAATACCAAGGTATGATCCTGCTATTGTTTGCTCGCACTTGTCTCTTTGCCAGTTACCAAGAAGTTGTTGTTTCCATGAGCCCTTACACTGCTATCTTTCCTTGCTAGGGAAACCACATCTATGCTGAGACCCCAGGAAAGATTGTGGAGAGCTATATGGACCGTATTGATTAAGGCAAAGTTTATGACATCCGCAAATTCCTGGTGGTCCCAAGAAAGTACGTCTTTCGGGCAGTGGAAGGTTGCTCCGTGATCAAATTTACAAAGTGCACACTGGTTGTGGAGAGGGCTGGGGTGGAGGCAAAGCTCCCTTTTCTGCCCGCATGCATCGACTCCCATTACTCATCTCCCAAGGCCCGCGATATGCATGAGTATTTCACGGGTAATTGTACACTAACTTGCCTTTCCCTTATTTTTCCCATATAAGGATTTTTTACATTCCTTTTCTTGATTAGATGTCATCGATATGATTACTCGAGTATCTGAGGCTGCTAAATACGTTAGTGCAAGCAGGCTTGAACCCCTGACTAAGAGGGTTATCCACCTGAAATATCTCATGTATGATCCTGTTACTTTCTTTCCCTTCTTTGTTACAACATGTCTGCCGTGATTTTTTATATTTGAACTTTGTCTATTTATTCGACACAGGGGCCACCAAATCAGTGTTATACTGTGGGGTGATGCAGCTTTGAATTTTGAGGTAGATGAGAATCTGGAGTTTAGTAACACTTAACCTGTTGTAGTTATATTTGTTGGTACATTGGTGAAGACTTGTGATGGTGAGCACGCTTTACACCTATCAGGGTACAGATGTATAGACTTAGCAATGTTGGCCAGGTTTTCCACTCTGTGTAGATGATCAGAAGCTACTCCTTTAACACGGCACAGGGGTGTAAGTGGTAGTGTCGCATGATGGTGATATATTAACGAGGACCTGACTGATATATGAGACTTCTACAACATGTCTGTTGTTGTCTTTTTTCCTTTCCTTTGCACCCATTTTTTTTTAATTTTTCCCATACGGTGCTATTCATACATGACAGGGACAGCAGAATTCTTCTGTTCGTTCATGTTAGTGGTTGTTACCTTCCTAATTCCTCTCTGCGACTGGTTCATCTATCAGTGTTTCTGATATCTGTTGTTTTTTATATAAGACCAGAACATTGACATGTTTTTTTTTTCAATTCTGTTGGCATAATGGTTTGAGACCAGTTATGTTATATATATAAACATATTATCTTCTGACACCTCTTCCTATTTAATTTACAGGATGTGTGGTGGTGTCACCCGTATTGAACACATCAATCTGCCTCGGCAGACGACTGCTGAAGTTGACACGCATGTCAATTTGGAGACAAAGACCATGAGAGAATTGACTGACCTTGATATGTTTGATAATCGGGTAATTAATCGTGCCATTTCTCCAAGCGTTGGTACTTCTTTTTAAAACTGGTAGATTTAAGAAATATTTCTCATGCATTGTAGGATGTCGACCACCAAAACAGAATAACTGCAGGGCAACATGCCAGTCCTGAACAACAAGATGATGAACAAGTCCCCAACCAGATAGTTGCTCTCCAGCCACTGCCAACTGAAATTGTATCAAACCAGATAGGATGTTTGCTGGTAAACCCAACCAGCCGGTCACCTCCAATTTCCTCTGAAGAATAATCTACTGTGGAATGTCTTATAACCACAAAATATGCTTTGAACTCATCGAACTGTATGAATAGCACTGATCTTTTCTTTTTAAATTCCTTTCCCACGGAACAGCTCCCTTGGACCAGACACATCGACGCCCCCTCTGCAGCTATGAACAAAGACAGCGGGCACTACCCTTTTGATTTTGCTCGACATCTTTTATATCTGACAACCACTTCTAACATATGTATTCTTCAACCTTTTTCTTTGCATGCCAACCACGGATTCTGTGCATCCTCTAAAAAAACAAAGGGGGAAAGCCATGTGCGTAGCTGCACATAGAATGCTATTCCCTGGGAAATAGAATGACAGTACAACATAGCAGGTAAACATAAATTGCCTGATCAAATGTCCTATCCAATTTCACACGCCATCATTCATAAACAAACTCAGCATCTAAACTGTTTTTTTTTTCAGCTTACCACCGTCGTTACAACGGAATGGAGAAAGTCCTTTGCCTTATTGCTCTGCATCGAAATTTCTCGGATTTAGGATCCTACACTTTTGTACCTCCACAGGACTTATTGTTGGCCCCGTGTATATCTTATGATCAGGCCATCCTCCTTATGTATGCTAGATAGACCAATTCTTATATGTAAATAAATGCATTTTACATCCAAACTTTATTATTCTCTAAACAATCATCGTTATGATACATGTTTACAAGATGCCGAGATTATCTCCATTATCATCTCAATGTCCTATTTGTTGGCCCGCCGTTCGGCGGGCAACGCGTGGCAAGCCGCGCCCCCTATCTAGTCACTAAGATTGAAAGAGGAAGAACCATGCACGTGTTGTACTATCTATACATGGGGCCAGTCAGTGCCGAAGGCCGTCTTGCTGTTGTGCACGGACTCAAAGGTCAGGTTCGAAGTAAACAAGCAAGAAGGTAAATGGTGCTGCCAAGAGCTTCAGCGACATTGATGCCTGGCCTTGCAGGAGGTACTTCTCTAATTTCTCCCCTTTAACAACCATATATCTTGATACGGTTTCTTTTATTTTGTGTTTGAACCTATGAAGGAGGCATGCAGATCAATTACTAGATCATGTACCGAATTAGTTCAGGTCATAGTTCTGATATTTGTATTCCAGTTCTTGAAAAATAGCGAGGAGAAACTTTCAAATCGAAAGGAGAGAGTTACAGGCGCAATCGCAGCAGGTCTGTGTAGAGGAATTGGGCGTGCTCCTGTGTTGCACCAGGTCAAGCAACTTCCCACACATGCGTCTAGGTGAAGGTATGGCTCATCTCTTTTATATAGCTAGCAATCTTTCAGTGGAAGACTCTGGCTTGGTTGCAGTTGGAACGGTCAGATTATTGTCATGCAATCTGCATGTACATATGGTACAGATTTTTCTCTTCAATTTACTACATTTTGCTTTATGCTTCGTGAGTTGTTGAATGGGTTCTTATGATTCTTGCAAGATAGGAATATATTGCTGATAAATATTTTTATGGGATTGCTGATACCTACATGCATATAAAACTGTATGCACGTCCATAGAGTTTTTATTCTAGCTTTAGAAGCAAATTAAGCTATTTGTGCGGGAGTGAAAATAATAGTTAGTATGCCTTTTTCTCCTGCCATTTTATTGTTGATGTCTCAGAAGGTGATTAGACACAAGATTCCTGAAGTTTCTCATAATCATATCTTTAAATTGGTGTTTGTTTCAGGTGATTACATATCTTCTGTGGCTTCTCGGCGAGAGAAGGCGCTCGATTGATTTCTTACATTGCATTAATTTCTGTATGATTCGATTTCATGCATGCCATAAACACATGTAGTTGCCAAGTGTAAGTTGCAGACCATAGGACTTGATTGCCAGCTCTCACATGCCAATTGTGTTGTCACGAAGCCCTCCTTTTATTTTTTAATATGCTTTGGTTTTAGTATCTTCTTATTATCATATTGCGTATGTTTTACATGAGCATAACCCTAAACAATAGAGTGTAAGTTGTTTAAATTTCAGAACATAAGAAATTAAATGAACGTTTGCTTCTTTGGATGCTTATGATAAAGTTTACTATTAGCAAACACAAGTTCATTTTTTACCCATGGAATTTGTTTCCAATATGGCATGCATAACTATAGCGGGACCACTTTTGTGTGCGACGCTCCGCCACCCTCCAATGTCTGTCCCGCTTAGCTGGCTCAACATATCTGCACCATGATACATGTGACACGCATGATTTGCCGGTGTGGACGAGTTCGCACGTTATAAATTCCTGTGTATTTTGCGCCTAAAATCTTTCTACGTACATGGTAATTCACTATAAGATAAGAGCAAAGTTAGCTGCTACTAGAGAGGGCATCCAAAATGAAATAAATTGCTTAAATCTGAGATTACATTTTTAGTTAATTCTGTAAGATAAGAGGAAAGTTAATCTGTCACTATAGAGGGTGTTAGGCAATCCGAATATGCCAGTATATTCGGTTATATCCTGCCATGTTTAGAGCTTGATATCTTGCATGTAATCAGGCCATTATGGTTAGGATTTGTACAGATTGTTTCCCTGTATATCTTGTAATTGTCTATATATATGAGATAGCAGGAAACCCACCGATTGTGTGGTCAATCATTCTCTTCCTCTAATTCTATCATGGTATCAGCCAAGCGATTCGCTTCCGCCCCTCTCCACTACCGCCGCCGCCCCAGGCTCCCACGCCGCCCCTCCTCTCCTGCCTCCGCCGCCGCAGCCATGTCTGGCGCCGGCGATCTTCCTCATCCCCACGCCGCCCTCTGGGCTCAGGCCACTGCCATCCAAAACGTCAAGAGCCTGATCCCCGTCACGCTCGACCTCAAGGCCTCAAACTTCACCAAGTGGCGTCGCTTCCTCGACATCGCCGTCAGCCAATACGCCCTCGCGGATCACCTCGACGCGGCGCCTCCTCCGGTCGACGAGGAATGGCAGCGGATGGACTCCACCATCCTTCGTTGGCTGTACGGCTCCGTCACTCCCGACATCTCCGACATGGTCATGGCAGCGGGCACAACGGCCTCCGCCGTCCTCGGCGCCATCACCGCCCTCTTCCGCGACAACCAGCAAGCCCGCGCCGGCTATCTTGGCCAGAAGTTCCGCAACATTGAGCAGCTGGACAAGAGCGTCACCGCCTATTGCCTCGAGCAGAAGACGGTCGCCGACGCCCTCGCCGACGTCAACGCCCCCGTCTCCGACGACGCCTTGGTGTGGAACACCATCAAGGGCCTCAACGACCACTACAAGGACATCGGCAACCTCGCTCCCCTCCTCACGCCGTTTCCTACCTTTCTCCAATTTCGCAACATGCTTCTTCTCTAGGAACTTAAGCCGTCGAACACGAGCTCGTCTTCGCCCTCGGCCTTCTACACCGCCCCCCCTGCTGGGGGGCTTCGCGGCGGCCCTGCTCCCTTGCCACAGCAGCCTCACGCCGGGCGCTCCGGGTTTGGCACTCCTGCACCCTTTGGCGCCCCCTCCGGCAACGGTTCAGGCCGCAAGGGCAAGAAGAAGAACAACGGGGGTGGTGGCACCCCCACCTTTCCCAGCATGCAGCACCCCTGGACTGGTGCCATCTACATGCACCCGATGATGGGTCACGGCGGCCCCGTCTACCACCAGGCTGGCCACACCGCCGGCATCCTCGGGCCGCGCCCTGCCGCCCCGCCATCCCGCCCGGCTCATGGCTACATGGCCTTGCCTGCCCCGGCGTACGCACCTCCATCGCCCGCGACATTCACTTACAGCGGCTACCCCACCTACGGCTCCCCCTCGACACCGACATGGGACCCGTCCGCCCTTGCGAGCTACTTCAACACCATGAGCTTGCAGGCTCCCACGGAGTGGGTCATGGACACCGGAGCATCCGCTCACATGTCTTCGGACGCCGGTAACCTCAACTCTCTCTCTTCCAATCCTCCACATAAACATATCATGGTCGGAGATGGTTCCTCTATTCCTGTCTCTCACTCCGGTCATGCATCTCTCCGTACTTCCTCTCGTCGTCTTACTCTTCGTGATGTCCTTGTCACTCCCCGCATAGTTAAAAATCTAATTTCTGTTCGTCAGTTTACTATTGACAACTTATGTTAGGTGGAATTTGACCCTTGGGGTTTTTCTGTGAAGGATCTCAGGACAGGGGCCGTGATTCTCAGGTGCAGTAGCTCGGGTGATCTCTATCCGGTCACCTCCTTGCCGCACGCCCTCACCACCGTCACCGCCGACTCCACTCTTTGGCACCGGCGTCTTGATCACCCCGGCACTGACGCATTCCGGCGCCTCGTTTCGTCGTCATCGCTCCCCATAAATAAAGTGCTCAAGGACTCTAGTTTATGTCATGCATGTCAACTTGGCCGTCATGTTCGTTTACCGTTTTCAGCTTCTACTACTCGTACTCATAGACCTTTTGAATTAATACATTGTGATTTATGGACTTCACCTATTCCGAGTGTTTCTGGCTATAAATACTTTCTAGTCATTTTAGATGATTTCACTCATTACTTGTGGACGTCTCACCTACGCCAAAAATCTGAAGCTTTCTCTCTTTTATCTAACTTTCGTGCTTATGTCGCCACACAGTTTTCCCTCTCTCTTCAAGCCATTCAGTGCGATAACGGACGTGAATTCGACAACCACGCTCTTCAGGAACTCTCCGTCAAACACGGGATTCTCCTGCGCTTCTCGTGTCCATACACTTCCCCACAAAATGGTAAAGCTGAACGCATAATTCGCATCGTTAACGACATAGTACGCACCCTCTTATTTCAAGCAAGCATGCCTGGCAAATTTTGGGTTGAATCTCTTCATGCGGCCACCTATCTTCTCAATAGACTACCCACCAAAGCTCTCGCCGCACCTTGCCCCTACTTCGCTCTCTTTTCCAAAACACCCGACTATACTCTCCTTCGTACGTTCGGTTGTTTATGTTACCCAAACCTTTCCGCCACCATGCCTCACAAACTGTCGCACCGTTCGACAGCGTGCGTGTTCCTCGGTTACCCCTCTAATCATCGTGGTTACCGTTGCATGGATCTCGAGTCTCGTCGCATCATTATTTCTCGGCATGTGATTTTTGTCGAAACTCGGTTCCCCTTTGCACCAGATTTTTCTGTCTCTAACTTGCAGCAGCCGTCGTCGCCTCCTCCGGCCAATGATCCGATCGACGTGCTCGCCCCGGTTCCCGTGCCACCCATGCACACTGGACCGCGTCGGTCTGCTGGGCCGCGTCGGTCTGCTGGACCGCGCCCAGCCTCCTCAGCGCGTGCTCCAGCGACGCCGCGCACGCCGGTCCACGCACCGGCTTCACCGGCCCATGCCCCGGCTGCGTCGGCCGCCTCCTCGCCGGTCACACCGGCCCACACGCCGGTCTCCCCGGCCTCGCCCGCCTCCTTGGCTGGGCACACGCCGGCCCATGAGGTTTCGCCCACGACCGCGTCTCCCAGCGACGCTCGCGACGACGCAGCCTCTGGCTCTGCGTCTCCCGCGTCCAGCTCGACCACAACCACGCCACGGCAATCGCCCCCGCCTCCTGTCCGTCAGATGATCACCCGCCGTCAGGCTGGAAAGATCATTGGTCCGCGCGAACGCCTCAACCTGCACGTCGCTCCCATCGCCGCTCCATCGCCAGTCCCCAAGTCCGTTCGTGGTGCTCTCAAAGACCCGAACTGGCTGGCGGCTATGACTGGCGAGTACGGTGCTCTCCTCGCCAACAACACGTGGGATCTTGTACGCCCCCCCGCCAACGCCAACATCGTCTCCGGCAAGTGGGTCTTTCGTCACAAGTTCAAACCCGACGGCAGCCTCGACCGCTACAAAGCACGCTGGGTGCTGCGTGGTTTCTCCCAGGAGCACAGCATTGATTTCGACGAGACCTTTAGCCCGGTGGTTAAACCAGCTACCATCCGGGTTATCCTCTCTGTCGCTCTCTCCTCCAACTGGAAGATTCGCCAGCTCGACGTCAAGAACGCTTTTCTCCATGGGCATCTCGACGAGGTGGTATATTGCCACCAGCCCACTGGCTTCGTCGACTCCGCTCACCCTGACCATGTGTGCCGCCTCAACCGCGCACTCTATGGTCTGAAGCAAGCCCCTCGTGCGTGGTACCATCGCTTTGCGACCTTCATCACCACTCTCGGCTTCGCCTGCTCGAAGTCTGACACCTCGCTCTTCATACTGCATGGTACGCTCGGCACGGCTTACCTGCTTCTCTACGTCGACGACATCATCCTCACGGCGTCTACCTCGGCCTTGTTTGAGCGTGTCATCGCTGCCCTTAGCGCCGAGTTCACCATGACCGACTTGGGTGAGCTTCATCACTTCCTCGGCCTCGCCGTTCGACGTGATTCTCGGGGGATGTTTCTCTCACAGACTCAGTATGCTCTCGAGATTCTCGAGCGTGCTGGCATGAGCTCCTGCCACTCTGCATCGACTCCCGTGGACACTTCGCCTAAGCTCGCCGCTGCGGCTGGCCCCCCCGTTGATGATCCTTCGG
The DNA here is from genome assembly GCA_039707655.1 of Elymus sibiricus. NCBI lineage: Eukaryota > Viridiplantae > Streptophyta > Magnoliopsida > Poales > Poaceae > Elymus > Elymus sibiricus. The sequence continues at coordinate 36,970,250 of CM077665.1, read as the reverse complement.
AGTACCGGAGTCTTGCTGGTGCCCTCCAGTACTTGACGTTCACTCGACCGGACATCGCCTACGCCGTGCAGCAAATATGCCTCCACATGCACGACCCGCGCGATCAGCACTTGTCTCTGGTCAAACGAGTTCTTCGGTACGTCAAGGGTACGCTTCACCATGGCCTTCAGCTCGTGCCTTCTTCCATGGATCGTCTCGTCGCCTACACTGACGCAGACTGGGCTGGTTGTCCGGACACACGTCGCTCCACCTCCGGCTACTGCGTGTTCTTCGGCGACAACCTCATTTCTTGGTCTTCCAAGCGCCAGCACACTGTCTCCCGTTCCAGCGCTGAAGCCGAGTATCGAGCTGTCGCCAACACCGTCGCTGAAGCCAGTTGGCTCCGCCAACTTCTCCAGGAGCTTCACCGACCTCTGCCCAGTGCTACTGTTGTCTTCTGCGACAATGTTAGTGCTGTCTACATGTCTACGAATCCGGTTCAGCATCAGCGCACCAAACACATCGAGATCGACCTTCACTTCGTTCGAGATCGTGTTGCGTTGGGGCACATTCGAGTTCTTCATGTGCCTTCGTCTCGACAATTCGCGGACATATTCACCAAAGGTCTACCATCACCGTTGTTCTTGGACTTTCGATCCAGTCTCAGCGTCCGAGAATCTCCCGTTGCGACTGCGGGGGGATGTTAGGCAATCCGAATATGCCAGTATATTCGGTTATATCCTGCCATGTTTAGAGCTTGATATCTTGCATGTAATCAGTCCATTATGGTTAGGATTTGTACAGATTGTTTCCCTGTATATCTTGTAATTGTCTATATATATGAGATGGCAGGAAACCCACCGATTGTGTGGTCAATCATTCTCTTCCTCTAATTCTATCAGAGGGCATCCAACACATAATAGATAAATACAGATTTTGACATGTGAGATTACATTTTTACGACATTACCAATGACTATTGCACGACTATTCGAGGACATGGATGGGATAGTGAATATCCTTAGCTCCATTATTACTAAACATGTAACGTGTTTTTATCAAATCTTTATATGGTGTGATAAGGTTGCAAGACAGGCGACTGGTAGCAGCACAACTGAAAACATATCTGGACACAACGCATGGTTCCTCTAATTGAAAAGTGATCCATGACACCAAGCATATGCATGTTGCTCTTCACATGGGCAATGCAGATGTAACAAGTACATGCCGCTAACCAATCTGCACAAGCGCATCAACCATGACGTGCACATACAACAAGGCAAAGTAGTACATGGCTACGAGGTGCATAAGGTAATCCTTATTTCCAACTATTTTTTGGTATGGTGGTCTCCTTATAGCCAGATTATCATTATAATTTTTCTTTGGAGATTGTAACTCAACAATGAATTTATGATTTGTTGCTTTAGATTCTAGGAGTTTTCCTTCCTGTATATCAATTCAAATGCAAATTCTTCACAGATCATACTTCTACATTATATTTGATCATTTGGAACGAGATTTAATTGAGCCATTGTTCAGCCCATCCAATGTTCTAATAAATCAATGCGACCATGCTGTGTACAATTTTTTTTGTTTCTCTCAATGTTGGCAGCAACATCGCATGCAGTTCAGAGATTCTTATTCCTATCAGTTCTTTTTGAAATGCCTTTAACTAATTGTCATGTCAATTTTAATGCTTAACTAATTGTTGCGTCAATTTGGCATGCTAAACACATGATAACTTATTATTACTTTAATTAAATAATTTCATCCTACATGTTTTCATGTAGTACTTTAACTTATAATCCAAGGAACGAGCTTCAAAATGCATAAGAAATAACTTAATTAATCAATATGGCTGATTGTAGGTACAATTTTTGTCCCAAAAAATATGACATATTAGAAACTGACATTGTTCTAAACATACTTGACCATTATTTCGTACAAGTTATTATTAGAGAAAACTATTTTGCGTGAAAATTAAAATTATAGGGCAACAATTAAGCAAGGCATCTGCAATAATTTACACACTAAGTTTGGTACACAAGAATATGATCATGAAATATATTGTTCCCTTTTTCTTGCGGATATAGAAAATAACATGTAGTTACCAGAAGCTGAACTACCTATTTGGTAATAACAATAACTGTATTTTCTTTATGTTCATGTCAAATAGGCATTAACTGGACTAGCCCGTGCAAATGCACGGGTTGACGACTAGTATGTTTTAATTAAGTACTGTTTAGGGTTAATTTTGGATTTGAACAAATCATTAGACTATTTAGGGTTGATTTTATTCAAATCATTGTATTATATGATGAACTGTGCTCAAGTGTTATGTTTAATTAAGTGCTATGTTTTATTAAGTGTTATGTGCTATATGATTTTATTTGTGAAACAAATCTGCTATGTGATTTTATTTGCAAAACAAAATAAACCGAACTGAAGAAACCAAATTATTTTGGGTCGGGTAATGTAGTGTTTTGGTGCATCATAATCCCATTAACAAATAAGGAACGATTGTAAATTTTATATATTTGAGAAAAGTGAACAAGTCCTGGCAAGAAATTAAATGGATGATGCACACATTTTATATATCAGCAACGCGCATCAAGTGCAAGCAAAGATCATGTCACAACAATAAAATTTTACCCTTTTCGATAGATGAGATGGGCCGGACAAAAAAGAAGACACCAAAGCCACTGAGTGTTTCAGTTTGTTTGTGATACGTCCATTTTGCATCACTATTTCCTACTATAATTTATCCTTTATTAATGATATATTTCACATTATGGTGCAATTCTAATGCCTTTTCTCTCTTAAGTTGCAAGATTTACATGGAGAGAGAAATTGCCGGACAACTGGAAATCTGCGTCTAATTTGCACCAGAAGAAAAAGCAATTTTTCGGAGCTCCAAAAGTCATGGGGATTTTTGTGAATTATTTTTGGAAAATAAGAAGACCGGAGCCAGAAGATGGGCCAGATGGGAGCCACCAGGGCTCCGCACGGCCAGATGGTGTGGTCTTTCACCTGGGTGCACAGTGGGGCCATGCGGAATCCTCGGACCTCCTCTCCCGATGCCCTTAGGCCATAAATTCAGAATTACCCTAGAAAAAATCATAGAAAATCCTTTGGTCTTTCTATCACCATTTGTGAGGTGGAGCACTTTTTCCGTCCGACGGGCGATCATGCCAGAGAAACTTCCCTCTGGGAGGGGGAAATCGAAGCCATCGACATCACCAACACTCCGTTCATCATCGGGATCATCATCTCCATCAACATCTTCACCAACACCATCTCCACCACCAACCCTAGTTCATCCATCTATTCAATCTATGTATCATAACCTCAGATCGGTTGCTGAGAGTACTTTTATGTGTTGATTACATCTTGTAGTTGATCCTTAGGAGTTTTATCAGTGAAATATTGTTATGTTCAGATTGTTTACCATCTATTCATACGCACTGATCATGATCCATATGATGTCTTTTGAGTACATCCATTAGTTCTTGAGGACATGGGAGAAGCCTTGTTGTTAGTAATCATGTCAAGTTGAATACCATTTAATGTTTTCATATTATGTTGTGGTGTTCTTCCTCTACTGTGTTATGTGAACATCGACTACATGACACTTCGCAATCATTAGGCCTAGGGGAAGGGATTGTGGAATTAGTTTGTAGATGATGGGTTGTGGGAGTGATAGAAACCTAAACCGTAGTTTATGAATTGTTGCACAAGGGGCTGTTTTGGATCCCAAAGTTTAATGCTATGGCTAGATTTATCTTAATTACTTCTCTTGTATTTGCGAATGCTTGCATCGATAGTATAATCATAAGTATGTATTTGTCCAAGGACGGGTAGTACATTAGCATAGGTCTACCCACCCAACACTTATTAAAACAATGAAAGGTAATTCAAAGGAACTTGGTGAAAAGAACTTGGCGATATTCCCATGTGTCTTCAAGAGCGTTTTAGCCCATATAAGAAACAAAACTGGCTTGTCCTTAGCATACATAAGGATTGGGCCACTTGCTGCACTCTATTGTTTTTGTTATTGTTTATCTTTTTATAAATCATATTGCTATCAAACAACCTATCAAATTATCTTCACACCTTTAAAGTGAAATCTTGCTGAAAACTACTTGTCAATTCCTTCTGCTCCTCGTTGGGTTCGACACTCTTATTTATCGATAAAACTATAATAGATCCCCTATACTTGTGGGTCATCAAGACTCTTTTCTGGCACCATTGCTGCGAAGCGTAGTGCCCTTGGTAAGGAAAACTTTTACCGTACCTGCTTTTTTTATTTTTGTTTGTTCTATTGCTTCATTATGGAAACTACTACTACTGGAAACTTATTTGGAGGGCCCTCCCCTGCTGCTCAAGTGGTTAGGAGAGACCCCCTACCTATCGAAAATATTTGATATCAAATACCTCTTGGCATACTTGAGCAAATAAGAGCTAACCGTTATAGAGGTGATGGAACGGTTCATCCAGGTTCACACTTGCTCATAATTAAAGAATTATGTGGTCTGTTTATGCTTTCAGTTTTGCCAAGGAGGAAAGTTAAAAGGAAATTGTTCCCTTTATCTTTGGAGGGAAAAGTATTGGAATGGTATAGGTTATTGGAGATTCCATATGCATTGGACTGGAAGCAGCTGAAAGCTATCTTTCATTCAAAATTTTATCCATTGCATTTAGTTCATCGTGATCGGAATTACATATATAATTTTTGGCCTCGCGATGGAGAAAGTATTGCTCAAGCTTGGGGGAGGCTTAAGTCCTTAATGCTCAAATGCCCTAATCATGAGCTTTCTAAATTAATAATTGTCAATAATATTTATGCAAGGCTTCCTCGTCACAATAAGGAATTGCTTGATGCCTCTTCTGCGGGTTCTTTTATGAGCAAACTTATTGATTATAAATGTTGTCTTATTAAAAGAATTCAATGTAACGCAAAAGATTGGGAGGTCGACAAAGGTAAAGAGTGAGGTATAAATCTTGAATATGATTACATTAAGTCTTTTACTGAAACCGATGCTTTTTGTGAACTTAGTGCTAAATATGGACTTGATTCTGCTATAGTTGTCAACGTTCATAAATATTTTTCTGCTCACATTAATGTCCCTAATGAAAATTGGTTTGAATATCATGAGCCCATTAAAGATGCTTGTAAAAAAACTATAATTGTTAATAGGGAATTGCAAGTTCACACTGTTAGTCCTGTTTTACCCACTGCTTATATTGAGAAGCCACCTTTTAATATTAGGATTAAGGAGCATTCTATGGTAACAATAGTGGTTAATAAGAATCACAGTAAAACTCCTACACCTTGTGATTAAATTAAAGTACAACCTCAAATAGCCATGGTTAAAGATCTTGTGATTGAGAATGTCGAACGTCATGTTATTCAGTTCTGCGAAGCAGCATCCAACATAGTTTCATCTAAAAATTCTGCTAAGATTGTTGGCATTCCTGTCATTTCTGTTAAGATCGGTGATCATTGTTATCATGGTTTATGTGATATGGGTGCTAGTATAAGTGCTATTCCCTTTTCTATTTATCAAGAAGTAATGCATGATATTTCACCTTGTGAGATAGAAGATATTGATGTTATAATTAAGCTGGCAGATAGGTCTACTATTTTCACTTGTGGGAATTGTTAGAGGTGTTGAAGTTCTATGTGGTAAGGTTAAGTATCCTACTGATTTCTTAGTACTTGGAACTAAGCAAGACAACTTTTGTTCTATCATCTTTGTTACACCTTTCTTGAATACTACTTGTGCTGTCGTTGATAGTCAGAAAGAAAAAGTTTTTCTTCCTTTTGGAGGAGAGTCTCATGAGTTTAATTTCTCTAAGTTCACTAAGAAACATCATGATAAAGATTTACCTCATGAGGATTTGATTGAAAGAATTGCTTCTATAGCTGTTCCTCCTATTGATCCTTTAGAGCAATATTTGTTGGAACATGAGAATGAAACTAATATGCAAGAAATAAAAAAAATAGATGATATTTTCTTTAGGCAAGTAACTATTCTTAAGCATAACCTGCCAGTTGAAACTTTGGGAGACCCTACGCCTCCTAAAGGTGATCCTGTCTTTGAATTTAAACCACTTCCCGATACACTGAAATATACTTATCTGGATGAAAACAAAATATATCCTATTATTATTAATTCAAACCTTTCAGTGCACGAGGAAGAGCGGTGGTTAACTGTTCTGAGAAATCACCATACTGCAATTGGTTACACTCTGGATGATCTTGAAGATATTAGCCCTACTATGTGTATGCATAGAATTAATATGGAGCCAGACGCTAAACATGTTGTTGATCATCAACGTCGCTTAAATCCTAAGATGAAAGATGTGGTAAGAAATGAGATATTAAAGCTTTTTGAGGCAGGTATAATCTACCCTATAGCTGATAGTAGATGGGTAAGTCATGTTCATTATGTCCCTAAGAAAGGTGGTATTACTGTTGTTCCTAATGAAAAAAATGAACTTATCCCTCAAAGTACTGTTGTTGGTTACATGATTTGTATTGATTATAGGAAATTGAATAAGGCTACTAGAAAACATCATTGTCCTTTTCCATTTATTGATCAAATGTTAGAAAGATTGTCTAAGCACTCACACTTTTGTTATCTTGATGGTTATTCTGGTTTTCTCAAATACTTGTTCATCCTGAAGATCAGGAGAAAACTACTTTTACATGTCCTTATGGAACTTATGCTTATAGACGTATGCCTTTTGGTTTATGCAATGCACCTGCTACCTTTCAAAGATGCATGACTGCTATCTTTGCTGATTTTTGTGAGAAAATTGTTGAAGTCTTGATGGACGATTTCTCCATGTATGGAACTTCTTTTGATGATTGCTTGCACAATCTTAACAAAGTTCTATAGAGACGCAAAGAGACGAATCTTGTCCTGAACTGGTAGAAGTGCCACTTTATGGTAAATGAAGGTATAGTCCTTGGGCATATAATTTCTGAAAGAGGTATTGAGGTTGATAGAGCCAAGGTGGAAGCTATCGAGAAAATGCCATGACCTGGAGATATCAAAGGTATAAGAAGCTTTCTTCATCATGCTGGTTTTTACAAAAGGTTTATTAAAGACTTTTCTAAAATTTCTATGCCTCTTACTAATCTTTTGCAAAACATGTTCCTTTTTTTGTTGATGATGATTGTAAGGAAGCCTTTGAAATTCTTAAGAAAGCTTTAATAGCTGCACCTATTGTTCAACCACCTGATTGGAATTTGCCTTTTGAAATTATGTGTGATGCCAGTGACTATGCCATAGGGGCTATTCTTGGTCAAAGAGTTGATAAGAAATTCAATGTTATTCATTATGCTAGTAAGACTTTGGACAGTGCCCAGAGAAATTATGCTACCACTAAAAAAGAATTTTTAGCAGTTGTCTTTGCTTGCGATAAGTTTAGACCTTATATTGTTGATTCCAAAGTTACTATTCACACTAATCATGCTGCTATTAAATATCTTTTTGAAAAGAAAGATGCTAAACTGAGGTTGATTACGTGGGTTCTCTTACTTCAAGAGTTTGATTTGCATATTATTGATAGAAACAGAGCTAAAAATCCGGTAGATGATAATTTGTCTAGGATGGAAAACATAATATATGATCCTGTTCTTGTTAATGATAGTTTGTCTGATGAGCAATTAGCTATTTTTAATGCTTCCACTGGTGATAATCCTTGATTTGCTGATTATGCAAATTACATTGTTGCTAAATATTTGCCACCTAATTTTACCTATTAATAAAAGAAAAAGTTCTTCGATTTGAGACATTACTTTTGGGATGACCCTCATTTATATAAAGAAGGAGTCGATGGTATTATTAGGCGTTGTATAGCTGAGCATGAGCAGGAACAAATCTTAAGGAAGTCCATATGGAGGACAGCATGCTGGAAACAGGACTGCACACGAGGTATTACAATCAGGCTTCTATTGGCCTACTCCCTTTAAAGATGATCGTAAGTTCATTCTATCTTGTGATGAATGTCAAAGAGTTGGTAATATTGGTAGACGTCAGGAAATGCCTATGAATTATTCACTTGTTATTGAACCTTTTGATTTGAGGGGGTTTGATTATATGGGACCTTTTCCTTCCTCTCATGGTAATACTCATATACTAGTTGTTGTTGATTATGTCACTAAACGGGTAGAAGCTGTTCCAACTAAAAGTGTTGATCATACGACTTCTATTAAAATGCTTAAAGATGTTATCTTTTTGAGGTTTGGAGTTCCTAGATACCTTATGACTGATGGTGGTTCACATTTTATTCATGGTGCTTTCAGATTTTTTTTAGCTAAATATGATGTAAACCATAGATTAGCATCACCTTATCATCCTCAGTCTAGTGGGCACGTAAAATTAACAAATAGAGAGATCAAATTAATCTTGTAAAAGATTGTTAATAAATCTAGAAAGAATTGGTCTAAGAAACTTGATGATGCTTTATGGGTTTATAGAACTGCTTATAAAAATCCCATGGGGATGTCTCCTTATAAAATGGTTTACGAAAAAGCATGTCACTTATCTCTTGAATTAGAACATAAAGCTTACTTGGCCATTAAGGAACTTAACTATGACTTTAAACATGCTGGAGGAAAGAGGTTACTTGACATGAGTTCTTTAGATGAGTGGAGCCTATGAAAATGCTAAGTTGTTTAAAGAAAAAGTTAAAAGATGGCATGATAAAAGAATTTAGAAATGAGAGTTTAACATTGGTGATAAAGGACTCTTGTACTTCTCTCCAAGTGGGAAGGACCATATATCATTGAAGAAGTTTACCAGTCCAGAGCTATAAAGATCAACAACACCAAAGGTAATAAACCAAGGGTGGCCAATAGGCAAAGAATTAAGCATTATATTGCTGGTAACCCCCTCGAGGTAGATACAGACGTTATACAAGTAATTACACCGGAAGAGTACATAGAAGAAAAGTTCTGGAAGACTCCAGAACCCTGAAAAGGGGTAGGTATGCTATACGATCAGGAAACCGACTCTAAACATTCCAGAAAAATTATTTTCATCGATTTTGGAATAAATAAGAATTTTTGGGCAAAAGTGGCAGCCAAGAAGGTGCCCATGGGTCCCGCGTGGTAGGACGACGTGGCCACCCCTGGCCGCGTTGAGGCCGTGGACACCTCCCCGACTCCTTCTTTCGTGCAGTGACTCCTTCCGCACGGTAAAAAATCCTATAAAATCCCCCGGTCGTTTTGACGTATGTATCGCACTTTTTCATCCTGTTTTCATTTTGAGCTGTTTTTGTCAGTGTTCTGAAGCTCTAGATTGTTATGTCTTCATCAAGCTCTTACAAGGATAAATTCTTCGAGAAGGTCATCAACCCCTATCTTCCTGGCGTGATGATGCACCCTAAAACCTTGCAATATAGGGATGGGGTGCTACATATCCAAGATGTTGAAGCACCGAAGAAGGAGGGAGATGAGAAGGCCAGGCTGGAAGAGATTGAACATGAACTTTTCTAGAGCTAGAAGATGGTGGAGTGTGGACTAGATGAAAATCACTCCATGATCACGGAGTTCATCCGTGCTCACCAAAAGGAGAACACAAAGCTGTGGGAGACAATTGATCGCCTCCACCTCAAAACGGAGGATCTTCAAGAACAAATCTATGATCTCCAAAATCAAAACTGTGAGTATGAAACCATGTTCAAGATGATGGGTTTAGCTGCAAGTTACAGGATTCTAGAGACTTCTTCTTCTTTCATGGATGGGGAAACTATGCCACGAAAGCTGGATGATAAACGTGCATCTTAATCACCATCACCACCAATGGACCAAGCATGAGTATATGGGTAAAGGCACTCCCCTTGGCTTGTTCCAAGCTTGGGAGAGGTGCCGTAGTATCTTTATCACCATCTTTATTATTATTATTATCTTTTATCTCGATCATTATTTATATCATGGTTTGGGGAAGTTATAGTATGAGATATGTTGCAGTGTGTTCTATCACTCCTTCAGAGCAATTATCTATGTATCCTTTGGTGTGACATTATATAATAAACAGTTGGCATGAGACTTCTTTTTGCTTTTTCATTATTATGTATTCTATTATAGCATTGCGAATGACTCTCATATGCTGATCTTATGAGAAGTCATGGCTTTACATTGGGTTTAAAGCATAAAATCTCTTGAGGCTTAGCAAACATAGCATTGGTTATTTAAACAATATATGAAAGCTTAGTACAAGGAAGTGAAATTTCACATGAAAATACATTATCTTGGATATCTTTTATGATTGTGAACTCTCAATGAATATTTCCAAACTTGATCAAATCACTACTGGAATCAGGAAATTTGCCGTCCGCCATGGCAGACGGCAAAGGGCACAAGGCGGACGGCAAAGGCCTTTGCCGTCCGCTAGCGGACGGCACAATTTTTGGCCCAATGAACTCCGGCAAAGGGGTTCTTTGCCGTCTGCTTTGGCACAGCGGACGGCAAAGATTCTTTGCCGTCAGCTTACAGACGGCAAAGGACTTGGACGGCGTAGTGCTGATGGCGCCACCGTTAGGTGGCTAATGGACCCCCACCCTTTGTCGTCTGCCGCTGCCCCCCTTTGCCGTCTGCTGCCGCCCCACTTTGCCGTCCGCTGCGGACGGCAAAGAGGCAAATGGCCCCAGGCTGGTTTTCCCAGGTTTCACAGGTGGCCTCCACGTGGCACCTTTGCCGTCCGGGGCAGACGGCAAAGGCGCCTTTGCCGTCCGGGGCAGACGGCAAAGGGGCTGTATTGCCTCTTTTTATTCTGTTTTTTGTTATATCAAAGCAATTTCAAAGCAAATATATGATATATATATATATATATATTTCACATAATAAGGCAAACAATAGTCTCATCCAACACATAATAAACTATATCCACGCCATATGGATATGATCATCCAACACATATACCAAATCAAAACATATGCAAGTTCCACCATATTACAATAGTTTCACATTGTTCATCCTACAAAATCAAAACAAAAAGGAAGGACAAGGACTCCATGAACGCAAGCTTCCGTGAAGTGAATCAAATCTGCAAAATGGGAAATAAGAAAGTTAGAAGAAGAAGAGAAGAAGAAGAAGTCTTCTTCTAGTCTTCTTCTTCGTCTTCTTCTTATTCTTCTATTCCTTTTTTTCTCCTCTTCCTTGTTTTTCTTCATCTTATTCCTTATTTGTGTCATTTTAGAGCTAACCTATGTAAGTATGCCATTTTTAGCTATATAAGTATGTCTTTTTTGGGGAAAATAAGCTAAGAAGAAGAAGAAGAAGAAGAAGACTAGAAGAAGAAGAAAAAGAAGAAGAAGAAGAAGAAGAAGAAGAAGACTAGAAGAAGAAGAAAAAGAAGAAGAAGAAGAAGAAGAAGACTAGAAGAAGAAGAAGAAGAAAAAGAAGAAGAAGAAGAATAAGAAGAAGAAGACTAGAAGAAGAAGACTAGAAGAAGAAGAAGAAGAAGACTAGAAGAAGAAGAAGAAGACTAGAAGAAGAAGACTAGAAGAAGAAGAAGAAGAAGAATTCTTCTTCTTCTTCTTATTCTTCGATTCCTTTTTTCTCCTCTTCCTTGGTCTTCTTCATCTTATTCCTTATTTGTGTCATTTTAGAGCTAACCTATGTAAGTATGCCATTTTTGTGCTAACCTAGGAAAATTAGGTAAGTATAGGTCATTTTTGTGCTAACCTAGGTAATGATGCCATCTTTGAGCTAAATTATGTAAGTATAGGTCATTTTAGAGCTAACTTAGGTAATTATGTCATTTTGGAGAATAATAAGCTAAGTATATGACATTTATGAGGTAACCATGGTTATTATGCCATTTTTGAAACGAATAAGCTAATTATGTCATAAATGGACTAAATAAGCTAATTATGTCATTGTGGAGGATAATTAGCTATATAAGTATGTCTTTTTTGGGGAAAATAAGGTAAGAAGAAGAAGAAGAAGAAGACTAGAAGAAGAAGAAAAAGAAGAAGAAGAAGAATAAGACTAGAAGAAGAAGAAGAAGAAGAAGAAGAAGAAGAAGACTAGAAGAAGAAGAAGAAGAAGAAGAAGACTAGAAGAAGAAGAAGAAGAAGAAGAAGACTAGAAGAAGAAGAAGAAGAAGACTAGAAGAAGAAGAAAAAGAAGAAGACTAGATGAAGCTTCTTCTTCTTCTTCTTCTTCTTCTTATTCTTCTATTCCTTTTTTTCTCCTCTTCCTTGTTTTTCTTCATCTTATTCCTTATTTGTGTCATTTTAGAGCTAAGCTATGTAAGTATGCCATTTTTGTGCTAACCTAGGAAAATTAGGTAAGTATAGGTCATTTTTGTGCTAACCTAGGTAATGATGCCATCTTTGAGCTAAATTATGTAAGTATAGGTCATTTGGTTGAGAAAATGAGCCAAGTAAGTGGCATATTATGGCTTACCGTCCTCGTCATCACGGAGGTGAAGCATCGGGGTTCCTCGGCCCGGTTACACCTGGAGCAGTACTTGGCCCTGCAGAAGGATCGTGCGATGCGGCTCGGGAGTTATGCTGCACCAAATATCATTTGCGTTAGAATGATGACGCTGAAACGTTAAGACTAGTAACTAATGAACATTGAAATGAAACTCACCGTTCCAGCCATGGTAATGACTGGCATCGGTGGAGGGTTCTGGCTGGTCTTCTCGCACAAAGTCTGCACATTTGGTTTTGACAAGTCAATCATATTGGTTATTAATGCAAAGAACATGTATATAGTGCATGATTTGGCTAATATGAAGAAGAAACTTACCACGATGAGCTCGTACATGGCCCGGTTAGATGCATCGTTCCGTGCCCTCTCCTCCTCCAACAACCTAGCCGTCCTCTCCTCCAAATCCCTCTTCTCCTCCGCCGCCTGCCGGGCCTGTTCCGCCAGAAGCGCCTGGGTTGTCTCTCTCTCTTTCTGCAGAGCAGCCTTCAACACAACTCCTCGTTAGCATTGTAATCATCTTTGTTTGAACACACAATGTAATGGAGGGAAGCTTTCTGAGTCCGTATGACTAACCTCGATGGCGAGCTGGACTGGCCGTGGACGAGGCGTCATCTCAGGGCAGGAGCTCGTTTGGCACGCCTTGATCTGCCCCGTATAAGTCCATCTCCAATGGCTATATGGCCATGGGGCCTCCCGTCGCCAGCTATCATCACCAGGTCTGGATCAATAGGATGCTGGCTCGGGTTGAAGTCCTCCCCATTCACCACCTTCCCCACATCTCTGTACCTCACGAGCTTGTTGTGGGAGGAGATGTTGGTGAAGTTTTGGGGTTATCGAGGTCAGACTCAGAGAATGCCTTGGCCTTCTTGTACGAGGCAGTATGGGCGATGGCATAGAGGTCGTACACCTGTGGCACCTCCATCTTATTGTAATTCGCCTACAAGAGAGGAACAGAGTATTAATAAAGGGGTCAAGCTAGCATCAAAAAATGAATTGCAGGAATCATGAAGCAAACCATGTACCCAGTTCCGCCCGAACTGAAATAAGTTGGCGCTGCCTTGATGGTGTGGCACACCTTCCATTTGTGCACGCCGTTCCTTGGCATCGTCGTGGACGGCTCGCCATTCGTTAGAGCACCACTCATTCACCAACGCCTCCCAACAATCCATCTTATCCGCACACCATCTCGGGGGCACCTAAGTTAGTAAAGAGAAATTTGAGAGCTACGCCTACAAATCAAAGCAAGGAAACTAAGTAGAAGACCTTAAGAATAGATAATTACCTTCATGTACTACTCCTTGTCCAGAAACTTTCCGTGGGACGACGACTTGTCCTTCTTAATATGCCGCGATGCGTAGTAGTCTCGAACAGCCTGTACCCGAGCCTCGTGCCGTAAGTTCTGTAGTAGGTGCCTGCACTCGTAATCGATAAGATTTGCCATGGCCTCCTCGTATCCCTCCTCACACCTGTAGAAGGTCTGCAATCAAACGAGACAACACTGATTAGTACAATAAATAGCTATTATTGATTTTTAATTGTGTAAAGGAGAAATTACCCAGAACTTTCTGATCACCATGTCGGCCCTCGTGTGGCACAACACATCGTCGATCATCTCCTCCGGCGGGGCCGGGGAAGCCAAGTAGTGCTCCCATTTCAATCCTAACTCTGGAAGCCGACCCTCGCCGGGCAACGTGACAAACCCCGGGAAGTTATGCCGTAAAAGCACACCAAGGATGGAGTTGGGCCTGCGGACATCCCTGGCGTGAATCCAACCCCTGCAGTATGACAAAGCCAACGCATTAGATATGTGAAGAAACATGAAGGCAAATGGTTTAAAAAGAGTAAATGCACTTACTACAGCGACTCAGGCCTAATCGGCCACCTCTGCTCGCTGGTCGCCGGCACGGGCGGGAGCCGTGTACACCCATGCTGGTAGACGGTGGCCCCCTTAGCCACCTCGTCCCAGCTATCAGAATGCTGATCCTCGCCACCATCAGCATGGCCACTCGGCTCCGGCTGATGCAGATCCGGCAAGGTATCCTATCCGGTCGAAGCGTGTGGAGTCTCGTAGGACGAAGCGTCTGGCACAGGAGTCTCGCGGGACAAAGCGTCTGGCACAGGAGTCTCGCGGGTGGCCGCGTCTGAGACAGAAGGATCGTCGGCCCGAGACTCGTGGACAGGAGTCCTTGTAGCCTCCACCTCAGACGGGTCCACCGTAGTAGTCCTGTGCTCGGGTGAATCAGCTGGGGGTGGCGGCGACGAAGGCGTAGCAGCCTTCCTACCTCTCCCGCGGCCACCACGTGTAACTTTAGGAGCCTTCCTACCTCTCCCCCGACCTCCTCTCCCGGCCGGCAACTTCGCCGACGAAGAAGCGCCCTCGGGTGTCCCAACACTCTCGTACAACGCTCTTCGGAGAGTTTGGGGTGGAATGGAAGTACCCCTCCCACCACGCGCCGACGAAGGAGCCTCGGATCGCTCTCGACCCGCGCCCACCATCTTTCAACACCTGCCATGACAAAGAGTAAATGAAATTAGTACAACATAAAAAATTGAATACCGACATGAATAATAAATATGCAAAGACATGCATATTTATAGATGCCGCCCTTTCGAACGGGAGACACATACTGGTCACGCATACTGATGATTGAAGACACCTATAGCTAGCAAGTTTCATCAGCACGAAGACCGGAACAGAGCAAATTAAGGAGGGGAGGAGATGTCATTTGTGCTCACCCACGAACGCAGGGGCGGAGCTCGTCCAACGCACAGGGAGGTCGTCGAACACCAGACCATCGCAGCGACAAAACAACTGCACATTGAAATCCACCTGATCCACACAAATATATATGATGTTTTTCATAACAAAATCAAAAAATATATGACCTAACTCATAATTCACAAATATATGACCCCGTCGGCCTCTGGAAGGCCAAGAGCACCTTTTCCGTTAACAGGAGGCCGAAGAGGTGTCGGGGGTCGGGGGTGTCGTGTCTGGGTGTCGTGGTGTCGAGGTGTCGTGGTGTCGGGGTGTCGGGTCGGGGTGTCGGGGTGTTGGGGTGTCGTGTCGGGGTGTCGGGGTGTCGTGTCGGGGTGTCGGGGTGTTGGGGTGTCGTGTCGGGCTATCGGGGTGTCGGGGTGTCGTGTCGGGGTCGGGGTGTCGGGGTGTCGTGTCGGGCTATCGGGGTGTCGGGGTGTCGTGTCGGGGTCGGGGTGTCGGGGTGTCGTTTTCGTCTTCTTCCTCTTCTTCTTTTTTCCTCTTTTTCCTTTTCTTCTTCTTCGTCTTCTTCCTTTTCTTCCTTTTTTTCCTTCTTCTTCTTCTTCTTCTTCTTCTTCTTCCTTTCCTTTTCCTCTTCTTCTCCTCCTCTCCTCTTTTTTCTTCTTCTTCTTCTTCTTCTTTTTCTTCTCCTCCTCCTCCTCTTCTTCTTCTTCTTCTTCCTTTCCTTTTTCCTCTTCTTCTTCTCCGCCTCTCCTCTTTTTTTCTTCTTCTTCTTGTTCTTATTTTTTCTTCTTTTCCTTTTTTATTTTTCCTTTTTTTCCTTCTTCTTTTTTTTTCTTCCAGGTTTTTTTCTAGTCACGCGACTGTAGTTACCTAGCTAGTGTCATCGGCACGAAGGCCGGAACAGAGCAAAGGAAGGGGGGAGGAGGAGGATATAGCTAGCTACCTGCTGCTGTCGGTGATGAGGGGATGGAGCCGAGGAGGGTAGCCGAGGGAGGAAGCAAGGGGCACCGGCGAGGATCTGCGAGGAGGGAGGGATCCGGGGAGGGATAGGTTAGTGACCGGCGAGGGGAGGGATCTGAGGATCTCTACATGAACATTTTATTTTTCCTTTACATTAACTAACTAACTACAACTAAACTAACTACAACTAAACTAACTACAACTAAACTAGATTTAACTAATACTAAAACAGAACAATAACTACAACTAAACTAGATTAACTAATACTACAACTAATACTAAAACAGAACAGTAACTACAACTAAACTACACTAACTAATACTAAAAGAGAACACTAACTAAACTACACTAACTAATACTACCACTAACTAATACTAAAACAGAACACTAACTAATACTACACTACACTACAACTAAACTACACTAACTAATACTAAAACACTACACTAACTAAACTACACTACACTAACTAAACTACACTAACTACACTAACTAAACTGTACTAATTAACAGAGAAAAAAATTGAAAAAAAGAGATGGGGAGGGGGCTCACCGGTGTGGGGGAGGTGGAGGCCGGTGTTGGTGGAGGTGGAGGAGGCCGACGCCGGCGGGCCGGGGCGGCTGGGCGTCGGGGGGGCAGGGCGGCGGGCCGGGGCGGCGGGGGGGGGGGGGGGGAGGGGCGGAGCGGCGGGGCGTCGGTGGCGGCGGGCGGCGGGCGGCGGACTGGGGCGGCGTGGGGTCAGGGGCGGCGGTGGGGTGCGGGCGGCGGGGCGGGGCGGCGTGGGGTCGGGGGCGGCCGCGGGGTGCGGTCGGGGGCGGCGGCGGGGTGCGGCGGGGTGCGGTCGGGGAGAGAGAGAGACAGAGAGAGAGAAAGAAGAGAGAGAGGAGGGGGTGGGCCGTTAGGGCCGTCAGGTAGTGGCTTCTTTGCCGTCTGCTAGCGGACGGCAAAGATTCTTTGCCGTCCGCTAGCAGACGGCAAAGAGGTGGGGTGGGCCGTTGCAATAACCTGGCCTTCATTAGACCCCACCTCACCTCTTTGCCGTCTGCTGACGGACGGCAAAGTTTCTTTGCCGTCCGCTATCAGACGGCAAAGAGGTGGCTGATGGCAAATAGTGTCTTTGCCATTAGCTCGTTCGTTGCCGTCTGTTTTTGGTAAGTGGACGGGAAAGACCTTCTTTGTCGTCAGCTAGCAGACGGCAAAAAACTGGCTGACGGCAAATTCTCTGATTCCAGTAGTGAATAGTTGATGTTGGACAAGGAAGACAACGTAATGGTTATGTTTGTGCATATTTACATAGAAGTTATATTGTCATGGATCCTCCAACATCACATTATTTTCTTATAACCTTTGCTAGCCCAAAATTTCTGTGCCAAGCGGAAATATTACTTGTACATACAAAAACCCTGAGCCAAGTTTCTTCCACAAGTGTCCACTATACCTAAGTATGGGTTGAGCAAAACCCTCAAGTAAGTTGTCATCGGTGCAGGCAATAAAAATTGTCCTTAAATATGTATGAACTTTTATTGAAAGGGAAATAAGTTTTGTACGATCTTGTGATGGGATGCAAATCATAAATAAAAATACTATGAGCACCATCATAAGGGGCAATATTAAAGTCATGTTCATTGTCATTAAACTCTCAGACATCCAACCTTAAAAGTGAATGACAACCTCTGGTTCCCTCTACAAAGGGCCTATATTTTATTTTTATGTTGAGTCAATTCCTTATTCCAATCTCATTACTCTCCACTTGGTAAACTTTGTATGTTGGGCAAAGATCCAGGCACATATATACAGTTAGATATGAACAATCATGATTCATTATTGTCGACATTATCCCTGAGATAAGTAAGTTGGAAAGTTAAGCATTGCTAAACTTCTATTTTCCTTTGTGCCAACTAAAACTTTTTGTACTAAAAATATGCTCCTGAGTGCTAATAATCATCTAAAGACTAAAAGATAGTTGAGCACGAGACATTTGCTAAACCGAAGCTCTGACATAGACTCTTCTAGAATAATAAGAATGAATTGCGAATGTTTAGTGACTAAGAACATAATTTCCTAAACTCAAGAGACTTTTATTTGTTAAACCTTAACACGTAAATGGATCATTACTTGTTCATGAGAGGTTTTATGACAGAGGATTGTTGTTTAGAATATTTAATGATGTTAGCAAATGTTGATGCTGTCATGTCCATATTCTTTATTATCGACAACTCACACCATAAACCTGTGGTCAAATTTACCGAGCTTGGCATTCGCCTGGGGACAAGCGGAATCTAAGCTTGGGGGAGCTGATATGTCCATTTTGCATCACTATTTCATACTATAATTTATTCTTTATTAATGATATATTTTACATTATGGTGCAATTCTAATGCCTTTTCTATCTTAATTTACAAGATTTACAAGGAGAGGGAAATTATTGGACAATGGTAAATATGCCTCTAATTTGCACCCGAAGAAAAAGCAATTTTCTGGAGCTCCAAAGGTCATGGGGATGTTTGTGAATTATTTTTGGAAAATAATAAGATCGGAGCAAGAATATGGGCCAGATGGGAGCCACCAGGGCTCAGCACGGCCAGATGACACGGCCTCCCCCTTGGCCGCGCAGTGGGGCCGCACGGAGGCCTCAAACCTCCTCTCCCAATGCCCTTCGGACATAAATTCAGAATTACCCTAGAACAAATGATAGAAAATCCTCAGGTCCTTCCGCCACCATCTGCGAGGCGGCACGTAAGCAGAGCACTTTTTCCATCCGGCGGGCGATCATGCCAGAGAAACTTCCCTCTAGGACGAGGAAATCGATGCCATCGACATCACGAACACTCCGTTCATCATCGGGATCATGATCTAGAACAACATCTTCACTAACACCATCTCAACCGCCAACCCTAGATCATCCATTTATTCAATCTATGTATCATAACCTCAGATAGTTTCCTGAGAGTACTTTTATGTGTTGATTACATCTTTTGGTTGATGCTTAGGAGCTTTATCGATGAAAGATTGTTATGTGTAGATTGTTTACCATCTATTCATACCCACTGATCATGATCCATATGATGTCTTGTGAGTAGATCCATTAGTTCTTGAGGACATGGGGGAAGCCTTGTTGGTAGTAATCATGTAAAGTTGAATACCGTTTAATGTTTTGATATTATGTTGTGGCGTTCTTCCTCTAGTAATGTTTTGTGAACGTCGACTACATGACACTTCACCAACATTAGCGTAGGTCTACCCACACAACACATATTAGAACAATGAATGGTAATTCAATGGAAATTGGTGAAAGGAACTTGGCGATATTCCCGTGTGTCCTCACAAGCGTTTTAGCCCATATAAGAAACACAATCGGCTTGTCCTTAACATTCATAAGGATTGGTCCACTTGCTGCACTCTATTGTTTTTGTTATTGTTTACCTTTTTATAAATCATCTTGCTATCAAACAAATTATCAAATTATCTTTATAGCTTTTATAGTAGTGAAACCTTGCTGAAAACTACTTGCCAATTCCTTCTCCTCCCTTGTTGGGTTCGACACTCTTACTTATCGAAAAGGCTATGATAGATCCCCTATACTTGTGGGTCATCAGTTTGGTTCGGTTTGGTTTCAATTTTGTTTGTTAAAAGTGCCCACCTGAGAGCCATCGGAAGGATCCCACATGGCTGTGAGATAGAAAGTTTTCTTGGAGATGCTTCAATGAGCCCTACAAGATTCTTCCTCAGAGATGCTTTAGTTTCTATGCAATGTACATCCCAACTTTTGTGAAACTTTTTCAAATTTTAAACACACCCTCTTGAGGTCATATCTTGACACCATGCCAAGTTTCATATTTTTCAGACTTCATTTAGGTTTTTATAAAATTTAAAAACAAATAACCTCTCAAATAGTGCTTGAAATTTCCCACCTAAATGTTTGAATTTTCCAAACATTTCTTGGATAAGACCTACAAATAAACTCAAGCAATTAAATATGATTTTTCTACCAATTTTTGGGTACTTTCCCATGTACTTATAGTTCAAACTTGAATTATATTCATTTAATACCTAGAAATCCATTTAATGCCTTAAAAATAGCAAATGACCCTAAAAATTTCAAAATTTTGTCATGGATAATGTTATGGTGTATGTTGAATGTAGTAATTGTTTGGCCCCGTTTGGATCAGTAATTTTCCATTTCAAAAAATAAAAATTTCAAATTATTACATAACCAGATGGAAAATAAAGGCATATTACTATATAATAGTGTAATAAGGACCCGTTTGAAGCAGCTGTGAGTTCATCTTCACACCTCAGACTTTCCCTATTTCAAACTACAATTCTTCTTCGAGGTTGCTTTAGTTTCTAAGCAATGTACATCCCAAGTTTTGTGAAACTTTTTCAAATTATAAACACAGTCTCTTGAGGTCATATCATGACACCATGCCAAGTTTCATATTTGTCAGACTTAATTTACATTTTTTTAAATTCCAAAACAAATAACCTACAAATAAGTGCTTGAATTTTTCCAACAAAATGTTTGAATTTTCCAAACATTTCTTGGATAAGACATGCAAATATACACAAGAACTTAAATATGAGTTTCCACCAATATTTGGGCATTTTTTCATGTATTTGTTGTTAAAATTTAAATTATATCAATTAAATACCTAGAAATCCCTTTAATGCTTTAAAAATAGCAGATGAACGCTAAAAAATTCTAAATTTTTTCATGGACAATGTAATGGTGTATGTTGAATGTAGAAAATATTTGGACCATAACAATAACTCTTGCCCTAGCCCTAGCTCTAAAATACCCTAAAACCCAAAAACTTACCAGTGGCGTGCCCGCATGGGTGTACATCCATAATACCATATTACCAATGGTGTGCTCCACAACCCGCACATCACTGGTAACCTGAACTGCATAAGCCCCATGAGGGACCTAGGAAAAGTTTCCCAATTCCTGCCACACCGCGCTCCTAATTCCTACCTAGCTCTCGCGACGTCATCGCTCCGTCGCGTCGCCACCACCATCGGCCTGCCCGTCCCCTCCTCCAGCCAAGTCCAGGCTCCGCCGTTTTGGCGCCACCCACTAATACCTCCTAAACGTATCTATAATTTTTGTTATGTTCATGCTAAATTCATGTCATTCATACATAGTTTTATCATTTTTTGTGAAGTAACATATTAATTATTACGAAGTGCCAGCTTCTAGTTTTTAGTGTTTCTGGTTTTGCAGAAAAGGGTATTTTATAGAGATATAAAAATGGGAAAATCACTTTTGATGTTTTCAGCGAAGGAGGAGCAAATTGGGCCAAAGAAGCACCAAAGGGGGGCCATGTGGGCCCCACGCGCCCGAGGCGTGGGGCGTGCCAAGGGGGTGTGTGGGCACCCTGGCCACCTCCTCTCACACCTCTTCATCCCCATGGCTTTATATACCTCTGAAACCCTTCATCATATTTATTGCTTTTTTTTTCTACCGTCGCTTCGTCGTGATCTGTGGCAATCCAATCTAGACTCCATTTTCGGTACTCTGCCGAAGTGGGAGATCATCACTGACGTCTTCTTCATCAACCTTGCTTCTCCCATGATGATGTGTGAGTAGTCCCCCTTGGACTATGGGTCCATAATAGTATCCATGTGTCATCTTCTCTCCCTCGTTCTTCAATACAAAGATCACATGAGCTGCCTAACATGATTGTGACCATCTGATGCAATCTCTGGTGTGTTTGTTATGGTGTGATGAATTGTCATTCTATAATCATATTATATATTTTCTATTTGGTTTGGTTTTGGAAATTTGCTGCATGATTTATAGATGTATATGCTCTTTGATCTATTAGTTTATTCACTGGTGATGTTTAGATGAATGATCTGCAAGAGGGATTTATTAGTTGGGTTTGATCTCATTGACTGATTATTTTCGGTGATAGTAAAAATACAAAGCTCACTGTTGTATCATTGCCACTAAGGATAAAAAAGTAGTTGCCAAGTTGCCCTTGGTGATGAGTTGGAGGTAAGGAGAATATATTATCAACATTATGTCAGTTTGCTTAATGCAATATTCAATTTTATTACTTAATATTCGGGATGCATGCTAGATAGCGGACTTTGAGTGGAGTATTAGCGATAGACGCATGCTGGATAGCGGTCTATGGATACAAGGATGTAATGCCTATATGCCATCATGATATGTATGGTTTGCCATAAACACTGTAATTTAATCGATACGCAACAGTAATTTGTTTACCAAGCCTATGCTATTTGCAGATATGCCACTAATGAAATTATTGATACACTGTCCATTCTTCCTCATAAATACTACCATTTTTTCACATTTTTTGGTTCTTTTATATTCTGAATTTAATTTCCTTACAAATTCAATTCCAAACACTCCAAGCAGTAATCCATGTAGCTAGCAAAGCTAGTGAGATTGACAACCTCACTGGTTATGTTGAGGACGAAGATAAATTTCCTAGTTGACAACAGGGCTGCTCATTGGACTTGTAGTTGAACTTCATGGATTGATTACCTTGGTTCCTTAATTGAAGGGAAAGCTTCTACTTGCTACAAACCCTTGTGCTTCAGGGCCCAATAGAGAACCTTTTGGTACTATAGCAATGGAACATCACCCACCATGAGCTCCACCGGCGCCACTCCCCACCATGAGCTCTACTAGCACTGCCCCGAGCTCCACCGCACCCGTGAAGCCTCCCACCAGGATCTCCACCACCGAGACGCCGCCACGGTCGGCTCTCACTCATACCCGACACGTCCCCGGCCACCTCTCACCTCCTCTCCGCAACCTCCACAGAGATAAGGTATGTTCGTTCCCCCTTTTTTCATCTCTCATAGGTTATGATGTATCATGAATATGCATGATGAATATGATGTATGAGCCGGAATACCAAGCTTTGACGATGAATATGATATATGTGCCTATTGAGAGTGGTGTGTTATGTTAGAGTGATGATAACAATGTGGTACTAGCCATCGAGCCACCAATGTGTTTGCGTGTGCTATTTACCGGCCATTGAGCCGGGGCAACTTCTAGTTGCTTGATTTTTTAGGGAATATTAGTTGCCAATGATTTGACAAAATGTTGATTCATCAACATTTTGTCAAAGTTTTGGCACTCAATTTGTGTCATATTTAAGAAAGGTCATGCCAAAATTTTTTAATTTTTTTAGATATTTAACTAACTTTATAGTTATTTTGTAGTTGTTTTAATTATTTTAGTTCAAAAGTTGCCAAAAAAAATTGTTTGGATTTTTTTCTAGTGAGGCTAAACACCATGTGTTCAGTTCTGTCGAACACTTTCTTCTTCTGCACTCGTGCAGGATTTGTTCTCCCTGCTGACATGTAGATCACACAGAGCATGTGTAATGCCAGTGCGGAAGAAGAAAGTGTTAGAGAAAGTTCACTAAATGATGTTGGACCTGCCTATAGACCAATGATAAAACTTGAGATCTTTTTGACATACTAAATGTGCCTAGCTTTCGACTCAAGTTTTGAGGAATAACTTCAATTCCTTAACTCATGCATCAAAATCTAGGCACATGTTTTGTGTACGACATAAGATCCATTACGTTTCCTGAGGTCAATACATGTATGAGTTTTCTTGTGGGATCCTCTCCTACTTGAAGGGGACACTACATGGGTCTGAGTTTTCCTATGGGAACCTCTGTAACACTTTACAAAGTATTTTATGGTTATTTCCGATATTTTAGTGACTTTATAGTTATTTTATATTTATTTTAGTTATTTTAGCAATTTCTAATTGATTTAAAAGTTATTTTAGTTATTTTAGCAAGTTAACTATTTTATTAATTTTATAGTTATTTTTTTAATTTTGTAGTTATTTTAGACATTTTAGTTACTTTTATTTATTTTATAGTTAGTTTAACTATTTTGTAGTTAATTTAGCCATTTTCCATTAGGGTAATTTGCTAAGATTTTAGGTAATGTAATTAGTGCATTAGAAATATGTGACTAAACTGTTCTCCCTCTCCTTTCTCAAAAGTGCGATGGGCGGCTAGGACGGACCAAAGGACGACGAGCTGTGGGCGAGGGTCACGTCGGTGGTGTATTGGCGGGACGTCTATAATTTAGCCTCACATGTGGGAATTATCTCTCTAACACACCTATGTAGGAGATATGCCCTAGAGGCAATAATAAATGATATTATTTATCTCCAAGTTCATGATTATGTTTATGTTCCATGCTATAACTGCTGTGGTTCCCGAGCCCGTATATCCATAAAGGCTCTGGGGAAAACCCATGTGCACGTGTGGAATAATAAATGGTAAAATGTATTCCTAGTCGTGCCTCTAAGACTAGCTCAAGTGTTGCATGATGATTATGTTTTCCCAATCATGGGCATGTTTATGCCAGCAACTTTGAGGGCACAATGTTGGTAGAACATTTGTGTTGAATCAACCCGGATTGATGTTATGCTATGAGATACATTCGTCACAAGTTAATGGTTAATAACACAGAGAAGTTAATGTTTGCATAATTCCTTAGACCATGAGAGTATCGAGTTTCTTCATACTTGCTTCATGAACTTTGGGGTTTGTTAAACGTCATCCATAAATGGGTGGCTATTACAGCGGCTTACGGGTTCATGGAAAAGTGTGTCAAGTAACTTGATAGCTCAAGATTGGGATTTTCTCCTCCGACGATGGAGAGATATCACTGGGCCCTCTCGGTGTTACGGTATCCATCATCGTCTGGCTAGACACAGGGTGATTTGATCACAGGGATGCTGGAACACGGTAACGAGAAAAGAGAACAATACCGGTAACGAGGTAACTGGCTTAGTGGACAAGTTGTTGATCCACGGGGATGCCAACATGTCTCACCTCGCGTATTTGTAACATATCGCAAAGCAACAGGAATAGCACACGGCAACTGGAGGTTCACTCGAATATTCATTCGTCTGGGTATAGGGGTTAATATGCGTGTCCACGGCTCCGATGTTGATCATTGATCGGAAAGTGTTCCGGTCATGTCTATGCTTCACCGAACCTATAGGGTCACACGCTTCAGGGTCATATATCTGCTAAATACTGACAGGGAGTCTGAGAGCAAGTCACCGGAAAAGTTTCGGAGACAGCGGAAAAGTTCCGGAGAGAGAACACCGGAATAGTTTCGGTAGAACCGAAAAGTTGTTTCGGGGTATACCATTAAGTCAAAATGGTTTCGGCACACCCCTGATAATTCTTGGAGGGTGCCAGAATTATTCTGGAAACATCTGGGAATTTTCTGGGATAAAAACCGGAAATGTTCCGAAGCTGCCGGAACCGCTTTGGTTGCTTTTCGCTGAAGAAAAACATTGTTCCGGAAACGTTTCGGAATGCATTTAGAATTGTTTTAGTGGGTATTGGAATTATTCTAAGACTCACAGAAACTTTTTGGAATTAACGGACGCAGAAAAATGTCTTCATGAATAGTGAAAGTGCTTTTTGGATATTTTTAGGAAAGCCACCTTTTAGGGCTTTTGTAAAAAGGCTTCTAGAAGGGCTTGGGGGCCAAGGAAGCCCCTCATGGGGGGCCCCCAAGGGTTGGCCGGCCAAGGGAGGTGGAGCTCCTTGGAGCTCCACATGGCATCCCATTTTGCCCATTACACCATCATATGTGTCCATATGCATGGGCGTTTTTGGTAAATTGTGGAGGCACACTACCCCTTGGTTTTCCTATAAATAGGAGCTGAAGGGGCTGCCCAAAACTCATCCTTGCTCTCATACACATGCCATAGACTTGTCTGGCTTCTCTCTCCCTCCTAGCGAAATTCTTTCGTAGAGCCAAAAGGCTGTCTGGGTTCCGGCAGGAACTAGTTCTGGATGGCGAAGCCCTGCCGGATAGATGACACCATATGTGTGCAACTCTGTAGAGAGATCGTAGTTTCGGTCTTAGTTCGAGAGTCCCTCCCGAAGGGCTTTCCGCGTGACCGTCCGAGTTTCGAAGGTCCTCCCAAAGGGCTATACGTGTGACCGTCCGAGTTTCAAAGGTCCTCCCGAAGGGCTGTCCGTGAAACCATCCGGGGGACTGTCCTACCGCCTCCCGGAGGGCTGTCCATGGGGCAGACGAGGGTATACATCCTCGCGGTTGGGAGGTTGTAAATCCTAGCTGCGGGGATCTGCACCGCCGATCCTCATCGACTCTACTTCCGCTGCGCTACGACTCGGTAACGAAAAGATCAAACCTTGTATGCAGTCTTCATAGTGGTCCCGGGCTGGTGCGTAGGTCAGAATTTTTTTGTTTTCTGTCGCGTTACCCGACAGTGGCATCATGAGCCGTGCTATGCGTAGATGCAGGTTGCGATATTGAATACATAGAGATGTATGGGTGTTGCACAATATAATTAGGTAGTCGATGAGTTCTATTACTGAAAATTATTTGTGCGAGTAGCAGATGAAATCTGTTACCCGATGTTCTTGGTGCTTCCCTGGAATTTGCATATTTCTGATCTTGATAAGAGCATGGTGGAGTTTCAAAGTTTTGGCAATCCGCGACCTTGATTGATCAACGAAGAGCTAACAGTTCATTGAATTCCACCATAGTTAAAAAGAAAGATGAAATTTCACAGACGAAAGGGCATTGCAGATATGATCTGCACGGGGGTCATGCGTATGACGAAGTTCAGTATGGGGCTCGAGATTTTATTATCACGTGTTTCATACACCCCGCAATGATAATCTAGCGACTTGGATAATCATGCTTGATGATGGACGTTGGTAGCTTCGGTTTGTTTCGAAACCTTAGAAGCCACGTAAAATAAAATTTTGCATGAACCGATTAGAGGCGTCTAACTTGGTTTTGCAGGATGGTTTGCATGTGCATGTGATGTGGTATAGCTGTGCTCATATTAATTTGATTATGTATGAGATGACTATATGATGTAAATTGATTAACATGACCTGCGTGTCATGATTCGGCATGACGCCTGGAGCCATATGATTGTCACTTTAAATGACCTGCGTGTCAACCTTGTTGTAATGCATTATTTTGTTAGCTATAGAAATAGCAATATTATCTGGTGCATCGACAAGGTGGTGGCAAACTTCGCGAAGGTGAACACCGACGTGAATGCCGGAGACGAAGAAATGAAAGACTTCTCCGTCGGAAAGGGCTATACCATACCATGCTAATTATGAAATGCCTGAGATGTTTATCCCTTATGATGCACCCTTCTTGATTGCGCGGTAGTCGCTTTTTATTAGGGTGATCTCTCACAAAAATATCAAGTAGTTAGTGTTCTCCCAAGTGTAGCACCGTCACGGCACCTAACTTTTTGGGGTGTGCCATGTCCACATGGGTACGAAGGATTAGAGAAGTATGAGACGGGTGAGGTCAGACCTCACAGCGAGATCACTTGGTTGACTTGACGTTCTGGCTTGATCGTCCTGAGCTCGGAAAACGCCCATCGAAAGATGAACAGGAGTCACATAGAGATGTGATCGGCATGTTTGCCCACCAATTGAAATTCTCGTCATCAGTGATGTCCACATCAATGGCGTTGAATTGAAATGTGGATCTTGAATCACTCACAATCAATTATGAGAGATATTGATTTGAGTGGGAGCGCACTGCAGAATTAACTTGTTTAATTCTCAGTGCAATTAATTTTGAACACTGTCTAAGTGTGATTTGCATAATATATAGTTGTAGAAGAATGGCTCGCGTTTCCACCTTCCTTTTTAAAATTGAATAGCTGTTAAATATCTGGTTAAAACATTATGGTTGGTAACGTAATGTGAGGATTGTCCTCAAGAGTGCCGAGAAGGACTTTGTCCTATCGCATGCTTTCGGTATTCTCCCGCTGATGCTATGGATCATGTGACTCTCGTCGTTCGATCCAAAAGCTAGAATTCTGTTTCAGTCAAGTGCAATACGTTTGCTTCCATGAGACCCGAACTTTGAAAGTTTTGGGATAGTTATGTGATATTCATGGAACTGAAAATTTATTTTCAGATACAAACAAAGGCTGAAAGATATGAAATATCCAAAGTAATGTTTGTTTGCAAACTATTAGTAAAGGTGTTTACTATGCATTAAACCGATAAGAGAGGGATCCAGAAGAACGCCTGTCATATGGTGAAAGGTGAATAAAACAACAACTTAAAGATAAAGGAAATGCCCGAAGGGTGTTAGTGAAACTTTCACGCCTAGGAAGTCCGGGGCTAACGCCACTCTTAAGTTGGATGCTTCTTCTGAGAGTAGGAGAAATACTAAAAGTTAAACTGTTAGAAGTATAAAGGCAAAAAGAAAGAAGACTGGAATATCCAACTCATGTATGAATGTCATACAAGTTTTTTTATGTATAGAAGACTGGTCAAAGATATAGTTCTTGGGAATTATGGTTAAACATGTTAATCACTAATTCTTGGGTATTGTGAGTTAATCACAAAGATACCCGCTCGATTGCATTCTGTTGAAACTCGATGTAAGAACTACTATGGCCTGAAAGACTAGCCAGGAATGAGGTTTTGATACGCGTTGGGAACATAGTAAAAGTTACTATACCTTCCATTGGTGTATTACCTATGTATTTACTTTCATAATTCATTTTAGAGTTTCATACACTCTAGCCCTTGGCATAAGGTATCTTGCAAGAAGGTTGCTCATAAGAGAACTTTTTATGTTCGATGTTATGAATAACATAAGGGCCATACTTTCATTATGAATGAGATGTATGTTATGAATAATGATAATAATATATTACCTCTGTGTTTACTTTCATAATTCATTTTCGAGTTTCATACACTCTAGCCCATTGCACAATGTTTGTTGCAAAAGAGTTGTTCATAAAAACAACAATTGTTGTTCAATATTATGAATAACACGAAGGGCCATGCTTCCATCCAAGATGGGATGTGTGTTATGAATATTGATGGAAATATGATACATCCATAACACTGACGTTAAATGTCGCGAGACTAAAAGAATACCACACAATTGTGGCACTGCATTTTATCACATTGGAGAAACCCGCAAGGAAAAATTCCATTATGATGGATTTTGAAGTCATTTGATTTTGAATCATCTGACACTTGCAACTTTCCTCTGAAAAGTGAAGTGACTGAAATACCGTTCACAGGCCATAAGGAACGAACAACAAACTTATTGGTGATCATACATTTGATGTGTGTAGTCTGATAAATGTTGTTAGTAGTGGATTTATCTATCTTCAGAAATGACTCAAGTAGATATATGGATATTTGCTTGATGAGACGTAAGTCTGGATCTTTTGAAATCATTCGAAAGGTTTTCAAAAATGAAGTAGAAGTTATTGTAACAAGAAAATTATGTTTCTACAATTCGATTGCAGAAAGGAATATTTGAGTTACAAGTTTAGCGAATGTCTGATGAGTTGTGAAAGGGGTTTCATAACTTGCACCTCCCGGAACACCACTGCAAGTGGAAAGTCCGTGAAGATGTAATCGAACCATTCATGACATGGTAAGATCAAAGATGACATAAATAAATTTGCCATTATCCCTTTTTAAGTGATGCTTTAGAGACTGCGGCTTTTACACTGAAAAGAGCTCCATCGGGTCTGTTGAAATGATGCCATGGCATGGTATGCCCAACCATGTTATATCTTTTCTTAAACATTTGGGATATGGGGCTTGTGTAAAAGGTTACAAACCTATTCCAAATCAGACAAGTGCTACTTTGTAGGTTATCCCAAGTCATTGGGTATTCCCCCACCACTATACCGAGGCAAAGGATTTTGCCACAAAACGGTATGCTTTTAAAGAGAATAGTTCTTACAAAAGGTGAGTGGGAGGACAGTGCAACTCGACGAGATAACAAGTATCTTCATCATCAGATCAAAGGAAAGGAACCTTGGAAGTGATTTCGTAGTTTCCTACTGCGACTGATACGGAAGCCTCTACATGAGATGTATGGACTTTGGTCGAACTTGTAGCTGAACCACGTAGGAAAAACTCATGCAAACCTCTCAGGTGCGCAAACGAGATATTGTTGTTAGACAATAGTATACCTACGATACACAAGTAAGCGATGATGGGCCCTGACTACGGAATTGGCTAAATGCCAATACAATCCGAGATAGTTTCCATATAAGTGATTCAAGATTAAAATCTTGATACACCTTTCGGAAGACTTAGAGTCTAACGAATATTTATGGAACTAAAAACTGATACGGATAAAAATGTTTTATCCATAAAGCTCGACTTGTTGCAAATAACAAGTTCAAGGAGTTGACTACGATGAGGTTGTTTCACCGTAGCGATGCTTAAAGTCGGTTCCAGTTGAACTAGCAATTAATACATATTTCAAATCATGAGATATGAAACATGGATGACAAAAGGATTTCCATCTGATGGAAATGAAATCAAGGACTTGCATGTGTTACAGTCCAAGGTATTTTGTCAATCCAGAGGATGCTATTGAGTGTGCAAACTTCAGAGTTCCAGCGATGGACAGAAGAGAGCAAAATGGAGTTGGAATCTTCGTGTTTTGATGAAATGGTCAAAGGGGTTTGACTTCATCAATGAGTAACGAAGATGCTTGTGATTCAAGAAAGTAAGTGGGAGCATAATAATATTTCTAAAAACCTTGTGTGCTTGACACATTGTTAATTGGAAATAAATTTCTCGACCCGAATTAGGACTTCATTTGAAAATAGTTTTTCGATGAAGTGCTTAGGCTAAATAGCCTCAATATTAGGCATGATGATCTATGGAGATAGATTTACTAATGGGGCTAAGCAATGAATACATATTGACAAGATGCTAAAACTTTTTATCTTTTAAAACGCCAAGGAGTGAATCTTGCCGAAGTCACATGGAAAGAGTTTTTGCAAGACTTGTTGTCCCAAAACACTGATGAGTAAAATACATGATGTAGATTCCACACACTCTTGTGTTTGGATTAATCATGTATTCCATGGTATGTAAAAACAACCAGATATGTCCGATACTCCAAAGTTGTTGTGAGTATGGATACCAAAGTGATCAAAGTACTGATCATAGGACAACACTGAAAGATGTCATTTAGTACTAGAGTAGTACTGATGACATGTTTTCTCGCAAGCAGAGATTATGAAGTGCTCGTTGCAAGTATTTACATCGATACAGTCTTCATCAATGCTCCATGCGATTTTTAATTTAAGTTAAGGGTTTTTGTGTAATACACAATATGGTGGCACGGTAGTTGGAAATTGTTCCAAATAAGATACTGTGGCGAATTCTATAACAAAGGCTAAGTATGTTAACGCTTTAGAAGCGACAAACAAGATGTTGAATCATATAGTTCCTTCATGAAGTTAGTATGGTTCCAAGAAGGCTTTGGTCAATGGGACACTATTGCAGATAGTTGCTCCATAGCTCAGTCTGAGGAATCAGGTTTCGACCAATGATTCACATATATACAAAGCCAAGTCCGCACAAAATATGAATTTTGTGAAAGCGTGAAAACGCGAGGATATGCAGAGCTACACACGGAGCTGAAGTTGTCAGATCCATTGGACATCAGGCTATACCACATGCGATTCATTTTTTACACCGGTATGCCATAGGTGTAAAATGCATTAGCATTAACTAGATTATTGACTCTAGTGCAAGTGGGAGTCTGTAGGAGATATGCCCTAGAGGCAATAATAAATGATATTATTTATCTCCAAGTTCATGATTAAGTTTATGTTCCATGCTATAACTGCTGTGGTTCCTGAGCCCGTATATCCATAAAGGCTCTGGGGAAAACCCATGTGCACGTGTGGAATAATAAACGGTAAAATGTATTCCTAGTCGTGCCTCTAAGACTAGCTCAAGTGTTGCATGATGATTATGTTTTCCCAATCATGGGCATGTCTATGCCAGCAACTGTGTTGAATCGAACCGAATTGATGTTATGCTATGAGATACATTCGTCACAAGTTAATGGTTAATAACACAGAGAAGTTAATGTTTGCATAATTCCTTAGACCATGAGAGTATCGAGTTTCTTCATACTTGCTTCATGAACTTTGGGGTTTCACTAGTAGAAAACGGGCCTTTAGTCCTGGTTCCAGAGGGCCTTTAGTCCCGGTTCTGCAACCGGGACTAAGCAATCGGGATTAAAGGCCCAAACTTTTAGTCCCGGTTGGGTTATGAACCGGGACTAAAGGTGCTCCACGTGGCCGCTGTGGGGCACCTAGGCTGGAGGACCATTAGTCCCGGTTGGTGGCTACAACCGGGACTAAAAGGTTGCCACGCGTCAGCATCTGCCAGGCGCTGGGGTTTTTGTTTTTTCTAAAGGAGGGGTTTAGGGGTTTCATATTGTGTTAGCTAGCTACTACATATAGAGAGAAGTGACCTCTCTTTCTCCGTGCTTGGTCGACGCTGGCTACTACATATAGAGAGAACTCGACGCTAGCTAGTAAGCAATGAAGGAACCATTAATTATACAATATCGTCATGCATGATCAATATATAGAGAGAAGTGACCTCTCTTTCTCCGTGCTTGTTGGTCGAACAACAAGTTTTCGTATATCTATTCGGCGCTACTACATATAGTACACGTTGATGCATATATACAATATAACATCTCTTACGATCCCTAACATCATCGACGACCAAAATCAGTTTGCAATTCCCGATGGCATTCTCCATCTTTAGGAATGACGTGGTCAACAAAGAATCCCGCCAATTCCTCTTGAATTGCGTGTAGGCGATCAGTTGGTAGTAGTTCGTCCCACTTCTGCCAGGTCTAATTTAAAGAAGGGGGTCAATATATATATGAATGAAATCAACACAATTGATGGTGATAAAATAAAATTGTGAATATTGTTTACGTACTTCAAATTGTTGTTTAGTGAAGCCCCTCTCAGTGGTCTTTTGGCGAATGAACTCGCAAACGTAGTATCCACATAAATCATTTCCGGGTTGCTGCCACATGCACTTTACGAGAATAGAGTTCAATCAAAATGATAA
Organism: Elymus sibiricus; assembly: GCA_039707655.1. NCBI lineage: Eukaryota > Viridiplantae > Streptophyta > Magnoliopsida > Poales > Poaceae > Elymus > Elymus sibiricus. The sequence continues at coordinate 36,937,205 of CM077665.1, read as the reverse complement.
TCAACCATGATAATGGTATTGAAACTAGAATCAATGAGAGATGCGCGGAACTAGCTAGTACTACTTACTCTGGGTTGTGTAAATCGCAGCTCCGGTCTCCATTCACCCTTAACCCGTGTGATGAACTTTTTGCAAACCCTGCCCGGCAAAGAAAATGATTACTTGATATCAGGAAATGAACGAAAGTTGCCGATATAGTGCGATAATGATTGAACTTACTTCTGGAGTATTTCAATCATGTCCGCATACTCCGTAGCCTCTTTACGTCTCGAGTCCAAGACAGTTACTGCTCCCTCGTCAAGTTGAATGGCTAGCAGAATATAGTGGAACCTGCGCGCGCATAACTCATCAATTACACTTAACTTGAGTAAGTGAAACATAATATGCAGAAGACACTCACTTGAAGTTGTAAGGAAAGAGTATTTCCCTTTTGCTTTGGTGTCGAAGGAACGACATTAGCAAGATTTCCTCAGTCTCCTCGGGGGTGTTCTGTACCGACCATTCATTTACGATATTTGGGTTAATGAACCCAATGTCATAGATTTGTTCTCTTTTGAATTCGATGATCTTCAGTCTGCATAATATAGTGAGGATAATTATATACATGCAATGAACGAGCTGAGCTAGAGACTTAATTACAGAAATAATACTTACAGACAATAACAACTGATGAGACTTTTGTCGAGGGCGGCTTGATTGTATAACTGACAGAGTTCGTCAAATTCAACGTAGATCGAGTCGATTCCAATGAAGTCGTGCTCATCCTTAATTCCCACCAAGATACTGCCCGTCCCATCCTTGCTGGTTTCCAAGTACCATTTATGTAATCTTCGCATCATCATTGATAGATCCCGTTCCAGATCATCACTTTTGACGAGACGCTTCCCGTGCTGGTATTTAAAGGCTACTACCTCAGCGATTTCGAACTGAACATCATCGCCTACGTAATCACCAACATTGAAACTAGGAGCAGCGGCCGCTACCCCCGGGGTATCGGTAAACACCTTGAGCGGGGGGCACGATTGCTTTTCCTGTTCGCCGACCTCGGGAATTGTTTTCCCACTTCTTGCACCAGTACTACTACTTTTCGACTGACTCATAACTTCGTCATGTGTCTTTGCAATAATGTGGTCATAGTGTGATAGCGGCAGAGGCGGAGGTGGTCGCGTAAGGGCATCCAGCGTGCGATTCGCCTTTACCAGATCTATTTTCTCCTTTGGAGGTGGAACTTTCCGTGCAAATTGGCATTTCACATCGGCAGCCACGAACTCCTTGGTTTCCTCGTCAGTCAGCTCATATGGTAACTTCGCAGGAGCCTTAAGGCTTGGACCAAATTTGAATTTCTTCCCACCTCTTATACTGCTAGCCGCCGGAGCGGTAGCCGCTCTCTTCTGCCGTTGCTGGGGAGGCGGAGTTCGCTGACGCGGCGGAGGAGGCGGAGTCCGCTGACGTGGTGCAGGAGGCGGAGTCCGCTGACGCGGCGGAGGAGGCGGAGTCCGCTGACCCGGCGGAGGAGGCGGAGGAGGATTCTGCTGAGGGGCCTCCTCCGCCGGAGTCGGCTGACGCGACGGAGACAGCTGAGGTGGCGAAGACAGCTGACGCGCCGGAGACGAATGAGGCAGCGGAGATATAGCTGGACTGTGAGGAGGAGTCTGCTTAGGGGCCTCCTCCGGCTGAGTCTGCTGAGGCGCCGTCCAGTTTGGAAGCACGATGTTTTCCTTTCTCCATAGACAGGTAGTCCTTAAGGCATTTTCCAGATGAATCTCCCCTTCACCTGTAGGGTACTCAAGCTCCAGCGCCTCAATTCATCCACCCCGACAACAGCAAAGCCATCTGTAATCAGAGCGAAATGGAAAGTTGCATCAGGTCGAGGAGGTAAGACATAGCCGACCGCCACCTTCAAGGTTAGGTTATGGCATTTCATCATTAGCTCACAATGTTCCCTCTCCGTGATAGCATCCACGGGGTAGCAAGGAGCCGTGATATCAGGCTGAACGAGCTCCGTGGAAGCCACGCTGCTTTTCCTCTGAGATGGTGGGGTAGCTTCATGGGCAGTATCGAATGAAGGATCTTCATGCCGCTGAGATGGTTGGCCAGTAGCTCGCTGGCTCTCAAGTTCCTCAAGTTTCGCTAATCTTTCTTCCATCTTCTGCATTTGGTCTGCTTCCTCTGCCTTCTTTCTCTTTTGGCTTCTATAAGTGGCTCTGCTGTCGGCAAACCCATGGATCCACGGAAGGGAGCCTGATGTGCCTCGTGTTCGTCCGGGGTGTTCAGGATTCCCGAGGGCCTTTGACAGCTCGTCCTTCTCTCTGTCGGGAATGAACCTCCCTTCCTGCACTGCCTTGATTGCTTCCTGAAGCTTTTTGACGGGTGTTTCAAGTTGAGCTTTTGTCCAAACACACTTCCCTGTTTCTGGGTCCAAAGTTCCCCCAACCCCGAAGAACCAAGTCCTTGCCCGATCGGGCCAGTGCAATGTCGCTGGTTAGACCCCTTTATCAAGCAGGTCATTCTCAGCTTTGTCCCACGTAGGCCGGGCTTTGCTGTAGCCACCTGACCCATTAACATGGTGATACTGCTTCTTTGCAGCATTTAGCATATTTGTCGCTGACCTTTTCTTACCTTTCTTTGATTTCTTGTACGCCACAAATGCGGGCCAGTGATCTTTGATCTTCGCATATTGACCGGTGAATTCTAGATTCTTGTCTTTCTCGACAAACTGTTCATTCAATCTTTTCTTCCAGTTCTTGAATAGTTATGCCATCTTCTTAAGAGCAAACGACTTGACTCGTTGCTGTGTAACTGGGTTATTTGGATCCTCCTCTGGCGGTAGGCTGAAATTTGTCATCAGCGAGTTCCAAAGCTCATCTTTCAGTCTATCGTCAACATAAGAAACTTCAGGGTCCTTCTTCTTATTCCATTCTTGGATGCTGATCGGGACGCTGTCCCTAACAATAACTCCGCACTGATCTACAAATGTGTCTTTGGTCCGCTTGGGTAGAATCGGTTGGCCATCTGGAGCAACTACTTCGATCGTGAACCTTTCATCCTGGCCCTACCTTTTCTTCGGGCCTCGTCTCCTTACAGAAGTTGGGCTCGATCCGGAGGGCTAGAAGAAGAAAGAAGCATTAATATATGTACATACAAAACAATTAATGCATCTAGTCAGCAGAGGCTTAATTAATATATATATACCTCGCCGGACTTTGCAACAGTTAAGTCTCCGGAGCCGTCATGATCACCGGAGCCGTCATGATCTCCTCCCTCCTCCATTCGATCACCGGAGCCATCATGATCTCCTCCCTCCTCCATTCGATAACCCAAGCCATCATCCTCTCTTTCCTCACAATCGATGTCGTTGAGAAACGACAAGGTGATATCACCTCCGTCGCGGATTATATCCCCCAACAACTCTTCTTGTTCTATGTCTCTGTCCATAGTTTCTGCAAATATTACAACATGGCAATTAATATACAACCATGAGAGATGGATTAGTGGCCAACATAGACCTAATCACAACAAGGAATCATATGCATATGAGCAATGGATTAGTGGCAAACATCATGCAAAGTTGACAAGTTTTATAACAGTCAGTTTCAGACAATCGTCGAGGACTCCTCCCCCCTCATGTCTGATGAGTCGTCCTATCTTTTGAGAGATGATACTTTGTGGACCGCCTCTCTCATGCCTGTCCGACGTGAAAATCATGTTTTCATATGCCTCAAAATGAAAGTTATCGGGGTTATGTTTTAACGACCACCCCCCCCCCCCTCATGTCGAAGTTATCGGGGTTATGTTTTAATGACCCCCCCTCATGTCGAAGTTATTAGGGTTATGTTTTAATGACCCGCCCCCCCCCCCCTCATGTCGAAGTTATCGGGGTTATGTTTTAACGACCCCCCCCCCCCTCATGTCGAAGTTATCGGTTAACCATTCTGTTTTTCGGTATATACCATAAAAACCGAAATTCAAAATGGTATGAAAAGTTCATACCATATCGGAATGGGAGCTTCACATTTTCATTTAACCATACTATATTCAAAACGGAATCGGAGCTTCACATTTTCATTTAAAAAAATAGTAGCTTCACATTTTCATTTCAAAAAAAGAATTGCTAATTCACATTTTGATTTAACAAAAATACTACCACATCCATGCATCTATGAATACTTGCTTCACATTTTCAAAAAAAGACTTGCTTCACATTTTCATTTAACAACAAGAATACAACATTGCAGTTCTAAGATGAACTAGATGAAGAAATTAACATAGCAATATACAACATTGCGTTTGAACTAATGAACTAGATGAACTATTGAAGAAACATTGCCCCGGCGGCGGCGGCTCACAACGGGGGCGGCGAGGGCTCATGGAGGACGTCCGGCCGGCGACGAGGCCGAGCGGGCTCAGGGGCGGCGATGAGGGCGGCGACGAGGCCGAGCGGGCTCGGGGACGGCGTCGGGGCAGTGTTCGGGGACGACGACGAGGAGCGGGCAGAGGGGATGGCGACGAGGACGGGGGAGGACGTCCGGCCGGCGACGAGGCCGAGCGGGCTCGGGGGCGGCGACGAGGGCGGCAACGAGGGCGGCGACGAGGCCGATCCGGCTCGGGGACGGCGTCGGGGAAGGGCTCGGGGACGGCGACCAGGAGCGGGCGGAGGGGACGGCGACCAGGACAGGGCAGGGCGTCGGCGTCGGGGCAGGGAGCACCGGCCGGCGTCGGCGGTGGCGACGAGGAGCGGGCGAAGCAGCCTGGCGGCTTCGGCGTCGGGGGAGAATGGGAGAAGTTTGGGGAAATTTTCTAAGTTCTTACTTACATACCCAAACCATTAGTCCCGGTTGGTGGCACCAACCGGGACTAAAGGGGGCCTTTAGTCCCGGTTGGGGCCACCAACCGGGACTAAAGCTCCTTTTCAGCAGCCGAAAGGGAGGGAAGCAAAGGACCTTTAGTCCCGGTTGGTGGCTCCAATTGGGACTAAAGGGGGGCCTTTAGTCCCGGTTGGTGGCTCCAATTGGGACTAAAGGGGGGCCTTTAGTCCCGGTTGGAGCCACCAACCCGGACTAAATGTGGTGCACCGCGGTGTCAAAAGTTTAGTCCCACCTCGCTAGTTGAGAGGAGCTCGCAGCGGTTTGTAAGCGCTGCTACGGCTGCCCTCTCGAGCTCCTCTCTAATGCAGGCAGTACATGCCTACCACTGGGCCCTGTTGGGCCTACTTGTCATGCGGGCCTGCATCCTGGCCCATATGTAGGGTTTCTAGTCGTATGCAGGCCGTTGTGGCCTAGTAGGTGGCCTTTTTTTTGCGTACGTTAGGCTTTTAAATTTAGTTATATAATTTTATATAAGTTTAGTTGCATAAATTTATATAATATAGTTATATAATTTTAGTTGCATAAATTTTTATTTTTATTTTTTATGTTGTTTTTATGTTATATAATTTTTCAAAAAAGCCGACACCATTGTGTTCTATGTTAAGGAGATAGACCGTTACTACGAATCTTAAGAAGATTCATAGTAAGAGTCCACATCCTTAACGAAGGATGCAATGGTGTAAGAAGCTTATCCCTTCTAGACGATCCGGATGTTTAAGGTGGTCGACTAGCTCGTCACTTGGCGAGGTGGGACTAAATACGGGTGAAAAGCTGCGGTAGGGCTTTAGTCCCGGTTGGTGCCACCAACCGGGACTAAAGCTAGGTTTTAGTTTAGTATTTTCTGTTAACCTAATAAAGTTATATTTTTCAACCCTTTTCTGACTTCATTTGCCATTTTTTAACTTATTTTAGCTCCAGACTTTTTGTGTGTTCAATATGCACCATTCAAAGCCACATCATCAATTTTCAACCCTTTTCTGACTTCATTTGCTATTTTTCATGCATTTAATGACTTTTTTGAGCTAAATGACCCTGAAATTGAAAAGCACTACAAATGAACTCTGAAAAGGCTGAAACTTGGCATGGTATCATAATTTCACCCACATAGCATGTGCTAAAAAGTTTAGAGGGTTACGGCAAAAACTGGATGCACTTCGTGTACAAACTGGACAATCTCTTTCGAAGTATCAGGGTTTCAGACGAGAACTCATCTATTACAAAGGGATTTCATTATTTTAACTTATTTTAACTCCAGACTTTTTGTGCATTCAATATGCACCATTCAAAGCCACATCATCAATTTTCAACCCTTTTCTGACTTCATTTGCTATTTTTCATGCATTTAATGATTTTTCTGAGCTAAATGACCCTGAAATTGAAAAGCACTACAAATGAACTTTGAAAAGGCTGAAACTTGGCATGGTATCATAGTTTCACCCACATAGCATGTGCTAAAAAGTTTAGAGGGTTACGGCAAAAACTGCATGCACTTCCTGTACAAACTGGACAATATCTTTCGAAATATCAGGGTTTCGGATGAGAACTCATCTATTACAAAGTGATTTCATTTTTTGACATGTAACTGGAGTGATATTCTAGATCAAAGCCATCATCAGAATAGTTGTGGAGCATAACACTATGGCTTTCAACCCAGAATCAAAGGTGAAAAATATTCGGTTATCTTCACTTTTTCTTCGCGTGTGTCCCTTCCTTATTGCGCCGTAACCATGGATAATCTTCATCGTTTAACAGGATGCTTGGGTCAGCCTTCACTTTGAAGGGAGGAATTTCATGAAACTTTTCATAATCTTCAGACATGTCTGTCTTGTCCTCCACTCCCACGATGTTACTTTTCCCTGAAAGAACTATGTGGCGCTTTGTCTCATCGTATGATGTATTTGCTTCCTTATCTTTTCTTTTTCTCGGTTTGGTAGACATGTCATTCACATAGAAAACCTGCGCCACATCATTGGCTAGGACGAATGGTTCATTCGTGTACCCAAGATTGTTGAGATCCACTGTTGTCATTCCGTACTGTGGGTCTACCTGTACCCCGCCTCCTGACAGATTGACCCATTTGCACCGAAACAAAGGGACCTTAAAATCACGTCCATAGTCAAGTTCCCATATCTCCTCTATGTAACCATAATATGTGTCCTTTGCGCTATTGATGTTTGCTGCATCCAAGCGGACACCACTATTTTGGTTGGTGCTCTTTTTATCTTGGGCTATCGTGTAAAATGTATTTCCATTTATCTCGTACCCTTGCAAGGCCAATACAGTCAAAGATGGTGTCCTGGCCAACGAGTACAGGTCAGCTCCAACACTGGTGTTACCCATGAGATGTGTTTGCAACCAATCACCGAAAGTCCCGATGTGTTCATGTGTAATCCAGTCGTCAGACTGCTCCGGGTGTTTGGAGCGTAGAATATTCTTGTGTTCATTGATATACGGGGCCACCAAGGAAGAATTCTGTAGAACTGTGTAGTGTGCTTGCGCCCAAGAATGCCCGTCCCTACATATTTTTCAATCCGCTCCTAGCGTGCCTTTTCCACTCAGTCTCCCCTCATACCGCGATTGAGGGACACCAATCGGCTTAATGTCAGGAATAAAGTCAACACAAAACCCAATGACCTCCTCTGTTTGATGGCCCGTGGAGATGCTTCCTTCTGTCCTAGCACGGTTATGAACATATTTCTTTAAGACTCCCATGAACCTCTCAAAGGGGAACATATTGTGTAGAAATATAGGACCAAGAATGGCAATCTCGTCGACTAGGTGAACTAGGACGTGCGTCATAATATTGAAGAAGGATGGTGGGAACACCAACTCGAAACTGACAAGACATTGGACCAAATCATTCTATAACCTTGGTAGGCTTTCTGGATCGATTACCTTCTGAGAAATTGCATTGAGGAATGCACATAGCTTCACAATGGCTAATCGAACATTTTCTGGTAGAAGCCCCCTCAATGCAACCGGAAGCAGTTGCAGTCATGAGACTTTAGGTTCTGGAACTTTTTCTCTACCATATTTATTATTCCCTTTATATTCGACGAGAAGCCAGATGGGACCTTGATACTGAGCAGGCATTCAAAGAAGATTTCCTTCTCTGCTTTGGTAAGAGCGTAGCTGGCAGGACCTTGATACTGCTTTGGATGCATGCCGTCTTTTTCGTGCAAACGTTGCTGGTCCTCCCGTGCCTCCAGTGTATCTTTTGTCTTCCCATACACGCCCAAGAAGCCTAGCAGGTTCACGCAAACATTCTTCATCACGTGCATCACGTCAATTGCAGAGCGGACCTCTAGGTCTTTCCAATAGGGTAGGTCCCAAAATATAGATTTCTTCTTCCACATGGGTGCGTGTCCCTCAGTGTCATTCGGAACAGATTGTCCGCCAGGACCCTTTCCAAAGATTACTTGTAAATCCTTGACCATATCAAGTATGTCGGCACCAGTACGGAGGACAGGCTTCTTCCGGTGAACTGCCTCACCTTTTAAATGCTTGCCTTTCTTTCGAAAGGCATGCTTGGTCAGAAGAAATCGACGATGTCCTAGGTACACATTCTTCTTGAATTTGTCCAAATATATACTTTCAGTCTCATCTAAACAGTGCGTGCGTGTGTTGTATCCCTTGTTTGTCCGTCCTGAAAGGTTACTAAGAGCAGGCCAATCATTGATGGTTACAAACAGCAACGCTCGTAGGTCAAATTCCTACTGTTTGTGCTCATCCCACACACGTACACCTTTTTTACTCCACAACTGTAAAAGTTCTTCAACTAATGGCCTTAGGTACACATCAATGTCGTTGTCGGGTTTCTTAGGGCCTTGGATGAGCATTGGCATCATAATGAACTTCTGCTTCATGCACAACCAAGGAGGAAGGTTATAGATACATAGAGTCACGGGCCAGGTGCTATGATTGCTGCTCTGCTCCCCAAAAGGATTAATGCCATCTGCACTTAAACCAAACCATACGTTCCTTGCGTCATCTGCAAAGTCCCGCCACTTTCTCTCGATTTTTCACCACTGCGACCCGTCAGCGGGTACTCTCAACTTCCCGTCTTTCTTACGGTCTTCTTTGTGCCATCGCAACAACTTGGCATGCTCTTTGTTTCTGAAAGGACGTTTCAACCGTGGTATTATAGGAGCATACCACATCACCTTGGCAGGAACCCTCTTCCTGGGGCGCTCGCCCTCAACATCACCAGGGTCATCTCGTCTGATCTTATACCGCAATGCACCGCATACCGGACATGCATTCAAATTCTCGTACTCCTCACCACGGTAGACGATGCAGTCATTAGGGCATGCATGTATCTTCTGCACCTCTAATCCTACAGGGTAGAGAACCTTCTTTGCTCCGTACGTACTGTCAGGCAATTCGTTATCCTTTGGAAGCTTCTTCTTCATTATTTTCAGTAACTTCTCAAATCGCTTGTCAGATAAACCATTCTCTGCCTTCCATTCCAGCAATTCCAGTGTGGTACCGAGCTTTGTGTCGCCATCTTCGCAATTTGGGTACAACCATTTTTTGTGATCCTCTAACATGCGATCGAACTTCAACTTCTCCTTTTCACTCTCGCATTCTCTCTGTGCATCAACAATAACCCGCGAAGATCATCAGCGGGCACATCGTCTGTTGCCTCTTCATCTTTAGCTTCCCCCATTGCAGTATCACCATGTTCAGGGTACATAGGATGATAGTTGTCATCATCCTCTTCTTCTTCGTTGTCTTCCATCATAACCCCTCTTTCTACGTGCTTGGTCCAAACATTATAGTGTGGCATGAAACCCTTCTCAAGCTGGTGGACGTGAAGGGTTTTCGACGAAGAGTAAGACTTCGTATTCCCATAGACAGTACATGGACAATACATAAAACCATTCTGCTTGGTTGCCTCAGCCACTTCGAGAAAATTATGCAGGCCCTCAATGTAGTCAGAGGTGCATCGGTCACCGTACATCCATTGTCGGTTCATCTGCGTGCATTATATAATTAAGTATATCAAAAACCATTACAGAACATCAGGAATAGAGAAGTAATGACCAAATCAATACAAGTTCATCATCACATTATAACCAAAGTACAGTAGTGATCAAATGTTATTACTGAAAAAATAAATACATAAAGTTCATACATTTTTCTCATTATCAACTATGTAAAACATTTAAATGCAACAACAAATGCGATCATAATCGCAACAAAGGTAACAATTGATCCAACAGCAGAATGATACCAAGCCTTATTATCAATGGCATATTTTCAAATCTTTCTAATCTTCAAGCGCATTGCATCCATTTGCATCTTGTGATCATCGACGACATCGGCAACATGCAACTCCAATTTCATCTTCTCCTCTTCAATTCTTTTCAATTTTTCTTTCAAATAATTGTTTTCTTTTTCAACTAAATTTAACCTCTCGACAAGAGGATCGGTTGGAATTTCTGGTTCACATACCTCCTAGTTGAAAACATCTATGTCACGTTGGTCGGCACAATTCTCATAAACACTAAATGAAACAAATAGTTATGAAAGATAATATGCCACATCCGAATCATAGACCGGACGAGATCCGACGGGGGCGGATACCAAAACCACGGCACTATATAATAACAAACAATAATAAAAGTAAGAAAATTATACAAGTAGCCATATAACTCATACAACAAGTAAGAATTTTTTCTTTTAAAAATAAGATAAGAACAAGAGGCTCACCACGTTGGTGCCGGCGACGAGATCGGCACGGGCGATCGACGGCAGTGAAGACGGGGACGGGGACAATGGAGCACCGCCAAACCTAGACAAATCTTGGGGAAAATGGAGCTTGGAGGTCGAGCTTGGAGAGGAGAAAGCTTAAGTGTGGCTCGGGCATTTCATCAAACACCTCATGTGCATAGGAGGTGAGAGCAGAGCAGCACACACCTCCCACACCGGCCGGCCAAAGAACAGAGGAGTGAGCGGGCAGGGGAGAGCATATATATAGGCATCTCTTTAGTCCCGGTTGGTGGCTAGAACCGGGACAGAAGACTGACCTTTAGTCCCGGTTCCAGCAACCAACCGGGACTAAAGGGGTTGCGCCAGGACAAACGACCTTTCGTCCCTGTTCATGTCTGGAACCGGGACTAAAGGGGTCAGACGAACCGGGACTAGTGTCTGCCGAGGCCCGGCCGGCGCCCTGGCCGCTCGAAGCGGGACTGATGCACCCATTAGTCCCGGTTCATAACTCGACCGGGTCTAAAGCTTTGATCTGGCTAGGACCAAAGCCCTGTTTTCTACTAGTGTTTGTTAAACGTCATCCGTAAATGGGTGGCTATTACGGCAGCTTACGGGTTCATGGAAAAGTGTGTCAAGTAACTTGATAGCTCAAGATTAGGATTTGCTCCTCCGACGATGGAGAGATATCTCTGGGCCCTCTCGGTGTTACGGTATCCATCATCGTCTGGCTAGACACAGGGTGATTTGATCACAGTGTTGCCGGAACACGGTAACGAGAAAAGAGACCAATACCGGTAACGAGGTAACTTGCTTAGTGGACAAGTTGTTGATCCACAGGGATGCCAACATGTCTCACCTCAGCTATTTGTAACATATCGCGAAGCAACAGGAATAGCACACGGCAACTGGAGGTTCACTCGAATATTCATTCGTGTGGGTATAGGGGTCAATATGGGTGTCCACGGCTCCGATGTTGATCATTGATCGGAAAGTGTTCTGGTCATGTCTATGCTTCACCGAACCTATAGGGTCAGACGCTTAAGGGTCATCTATCTGCTGAATACTGACAGGGAGTCTGAGAGAAAGTCACCGGAAAAGTTTCTGAGACAGCGCAAAAGTTTCGGAGAGAGAACACCGGAATAGTTTCGGTAAAACCGAAAAGTTGTTTTGGGGTATACCATTAAGTCAAAATGGTTTCGGCACACCCCTGATAATTCTTGGAGGGTGCCAGAATTATTCTGGATACTTCTGTGAATTTTCCGGGATAAAATCCGGAAATGTTCCGGAGCTGCCGGAACCGCTTTGGTTGCTTTTCGCTGAAGAAAAACATTGTTCCAGAAATGTTTTGGAATACGTTCAGAATTGTTTTAGTGGGTACTGGAATTATTCTAAGACTCACAGAAACTTTTCCGAATTAACGGACGCAGAAAAATGTCTTCGTGAATAGTGAAAGTGCTTTTTGGATATTTTTAGGAAAGCCACCTTTTAGGGCTTTTGTAAAAAGGCTTCTATAAGGGCTTGGGGGCCAAGGAAGCCCCTCATGGGGGCCCCCAAGGGGTGTCTAGCCAAGGGAGGTGGAGCTCCACATGGCATCCCATTTTGCTCATTACACCCTCATATGTGTCCATATGCATGGGAGTTTTTGGTAAATTGTGGAGGCACACTACCCCTTGGTTTTCCTATAAATAGGATGTGAAGGGGCTGCCCAAAACTCATCCTTGCTCTCATACACATGCCATAGACTTGTCTGGCTTCTCTCTCCCTCCCAGCGAAATAGTTCTGGACGGCGAAGCCCTGCCGGATAGATGACACCGTATGTGTGCAACTCTGTAGAGAGATCGTAGTTTCGGTCTTAGTTCGAGAGTCCCTCCCGAAGGGCTGTCCGTGTGACCATCCGAGTTTCGAAGGTCCTCCCGAAGGGCTGTCCGTGTGACCGTCCGAGTTTCGAAGGTCCTCCCAAAGGGCTGTCCGCGACACCATCCGGGGGACTGTCCTACTGCCTCCCGGAGGGCTGTCGGAGGGGCGGACGAGGGTATACATCCTCGCAGTTGGGAGGTTGTAAATCCTAGCTGCGGAGATCTGCACCGCCGATCGTCATCGACTCTACTTCCGCTGCGCTACGAGTCGGTAACAAAAAGATCAAACATTGTATGCAGTCTTCATAGTGGTCGTGGGCTAGTGCGTAGGTCGGAATTTTTTTGTTTTCTGTCACGTTACCCTACAACCTAGCCTCCACGGTTGAACTCATTTTTATTTTTTCCTACTCATCTAAGATTTCAATTTTAGAATGATGAGCTCCCAAAATTTGACAATATGCTGCCAAAGTATGAGCCCAATGCCGATTCCAATGGCGTGGTGCGCAAGGTGGAGAAGTGTGGGCACTGTCTAGATCATGTTCGCGGTGTGTGCAACGAAGGCAGTGACATGGGGAGGAGGTTTTTTGGGTGCCCTTATGAGGTTAATTGTCCTACACATTTTTCTACTTTGTATGTGGTTGAATACCTACAAAATGTCTAATAAAATTTTGTTTTTTGCAATGTCAAGTGGCTTCACAAACAATGAGAGGGGAGGGCAAGAACTGTTATTAGAGAGCTTGCTAGCAAGAAGTTGGTGCTAGAGAAGAAAATAAAAGAGAAGGATGCTGAGAATGAAAAACTCTATATCTTGACATTTTGACAACTCTCTGTGCTCAAGTATGTTTTAAAAAGAGAAAAATGAAAAAGCTATTAAGTAAGAGGATCAACGTATTTGTTTTCATGCAAGATTAAACTATGACAAGGCGCATAGAAATTTTTACTGAAGCTCTAGTGGTTTGGTGATCGAAATAAATATTACCTAGCTAAGCATGTGCTATCTTGTATAAATATGATCTATCTTGCTTATAGCTTGCAGATAAGACAAGGATACGCCTTTGGGGAAACAATCTTTAGTGATGAGTTAGATAGATAACTTTGGTTTATCAACCTTTTTGCTCGAGGACGAGCAAGGTTTAAGCTTGGGTATGTTGATGAGTGAATTTTATGCATACTTTTTAGAGTATAGTCTAGTGCCAAAAATCCCTCATATCATATCCATCTAGCACTTCTTCATATCCCCAATGCATAGTTTACGGTATTTACTTGTTTTACCAAGTTCATTGCACACTATTTATTTTTATTTAGTTTTTATTAGTTTTCCGTTGTTTTGTGGTCTTTATAGGTGTGTTGGCATGTTTATGGACTTGGGACATCAAAAGAACCAAGTTGGGGGTCAAACCGAAGAAGTTCCAGGCACCAGATCAAGGCCCTTTGGAGAGTTTGATGATTTCACATTTATCAAAGTGTCGAAAATGAATATCTCAGGCCTCTGATGCATCGGAATTTTTGCTAGCAAGCCAACGAGCCCAAGAACATCAAAATCGGAGTTCGTATGAAGAAATGGCGACCAAAATACGAAACAACTTCCAAAGTCCACAGAGAACGTCGGCCTTCTATACGAGCATAACCGCTCGTATGGATGCTCGTATGAGCTCCTAACAGGCACGAAAATTGGCCAGAAATTTTCAGATTTTGCTCCGATTTAGTCCCTGTTTTCCCCTACGGGATCCTTGACGACCAAGGCTTGTATTGCACGTGGATTTGGCCCCCCTAGTGCCCATGTATGAAAGGTAACAGGCTAGATCAACGAAGGACACCCAAGGAGGACTCCTATAAGAAGACCTCCAACCCTAGCCGTCGCATCAAGCCATCTCCATTCTCCACAAGTTCCATCTCCTGCCGCCACACCTCCATTGCAGCAAACTCCACCATAGAGAAGGGCCAAGACAAGGAAGAGAGAAGGGAGGAGGCACCTCCCACGTCCAGCGCCGGCCTCATCACCGCCGCCATGCCACCCTCCATCTCCAACTTCGTGTTGGGTTGTATCTTGCCCCTAAACACTATGTACTCCATCACCATCTTTGAGTAATATAATTAGTTCTTGGGGGAATAAGATGAACTCTTGTTTGTACTAGAACCGATTGTTTTGCATGATATGATATCCTCTCTTACATGTTTATGTTAGTAGTCTTCTTGATGTTGGGTGAAGTCCACCATCCAACATATGAAAATTTTGGATGGAAGGTTATTACTATCGGCGAACCGGCTGGTCACGGAGGTAGGTACGTGACTGGGCCTATATCCCTTCGTCCCGGATCGTTGCAACAAGGGATAAACAGAGACCGCTTATAGGCTGCATCCACGGGGACCTTTTGACCCTTAATCACCGTTTGGTAATGATATGTCTCCAACGTATCTATAATTTATGAAGTATTCATGCCATATTTACAACAATTTTATATGGTTTTGGTGCACTTTTATATGATTTTTATGGACTAACCTATTAACTTAGTGCCCAGTGCCAGTTCCTGTTTTTTGCCTGTTTCTATGTTTCACAGAAAAACCATACCAACCGAATTACAAATGCATTAAAAATTTACGGTGATTTTTATGCAAAATAAGAGACCCAGGAAGCTTCAGGAGGGAGCCAGAAGGTGTCCAGGGGGGGCACAAGCTCACCTGGCGCGCCCCCTAGGGCGCGCCACCTGAGCTTGTGGGTCCCTCGGGACTCCCCCTGGCATGAATCCAACGCTGAAAATTCTTATAAATTGGGAAACCCCCAAAAGTTAACCTAGATGAGTGTTTCTGCCGCCGCAAGCCTCTGTCCTAAAGCGATCTCAATTGGAGCCCTGTTCCGGCACCCAACCGGAGGGGGAAACCATCACCGGACGCCATCTTCATCATCCCCGCTGCCTCCATGATGAGGAGGGAGTTGTTCATCCTCGGGGCTTAGGGTATGTACCAGTAGCTATGTGTTTGATCTCAATCTAACTCGTGATCTTGATAGGACATGATCTTGATGTAGCATGAGCTTTGTTAATATAGATGAATCATATGGTGTTCTTCCTTCTCTATCTTGTTGTGATGAATTGAATCTTGCTCTTTGAGGTTTCATTATTATCGGATTGAATATTTGGCTTTGAGATCACTTGGTGTATGTCTTGCATGTGGATACCCATGGTGACAATGGGGTATTCTATTAAGTCACTTGATATATGTTTTGGTAATCAACTAGCGGATTCCCGTGGTGACATTGGGGTAATCTAGGCATAGAGGTTGATACACTTTTTTGTCCTACTTTCTCCGATAGGAACTTTGGAGTGATTCTTTGTCACACGTTGAGGGATTGTTATATGATTCATTTATGTTAGCATTGTTGAGAGATTGCACTAGTGAAAGTATGAACCCTAGGCCTTGTTTCTAAGTATTGAGACACCAGTTTTATTCGCTTTTGATACTTGCTACCTTGCAGTTTTTATTTATTCAGATTACAAAAACCTATATCTACTATCCATACTACACTTGTATCATCATCTCTTCACTGAACTAGTGCACCTATACAATTGACAATTGTATTGGGTGTGTTGGGGACATGAGAGACTCTTTGTATTTTGATTGGAGGGTTGTTTGAGAGAGACCATCTTCATCCTACACCTCCCATGTATTGATAAACCTTAGGTCATCCACTTGAGTGAAATTTGCTGCTGTCCTACAAAACTCCACGCTTGGAGGGCCAACAGATTCTACAAGAATAATGTTGCGTAGTAGGCATGAAGCTATTTCTGGCGCCGTTGCCAGGAAGGTGACTGCTTGAAGGAATATCTTTAGATCTTGCAGTTGTATCTTTTAGTTTCTTGTTTATTCACTAGTTTGGTTTATAAAAGAAAACTACAAAAAAATGGAAGTGAATTTGTGCCAAATTGTTTATCTTTATAAAGCTTTTCTTGAAAACATGGACTCCGATAATTGCTATGAAGTGTTAAAAGAATAATTTAACACAATGTTTGGTGTGAGTCCCTTGAATGATAAGAATGATTGCAATGTTATTAGTATGTCTTCTTTGAATATCCATGATGCTAATGATATACAAAGCTATAAGCTTAGGGATGCTATGTTTGATGAAGATGATATTTTTAGTCCCCCTACTTTTGATCAGAATATTTACTATGATGAAAACTTGCCTCCTATTTATGATGATTACTATGACGAAAGTGGGTTTGGAAGAGTGTTAACTGTAGGTAAAAATGATTCCACTATTTCGGAGGGTGTTGAATTTTATTGTAATAATTATGAAAGTGGACATGGAGAGGTCATGACTTTATTTAATGTTGAATCCACTACGTTGGAAGATGTTTCAATTGATTATGACAACAAAGTTGCTATCTATGATGACTATTGTGATGAAATGTATGCTATAAAGAGTAATGATAACCATGAAACTTGTCATCATGATTTTAATGCTCAAATTGATTATGTCAATCAATTTTCATATGATAGTTATTTCTTTGAATTTGCTATCACTAATATTAATGATAATAAATTTGCTTATGTGGAGAGTAATAAACTTTCTATGCTTGTGGATCATGAAAATAATGCTTTATGTGATAGTTATATTGTTGAATTTATTCATGATGCTACTAAAAATTATTATGAGACAGGAAGATATGCTTATATATATATTTCAACAACATCAAGTTTCCTCTCTTTATGTTGAAAGTTTTGAAGTCATGCTTGCTTTGCCTTCCTATGCTAGTTGATTCTTACTCCAATAAATTGTTTGCTTATAAAATTCCTATACATATAAAGTGGGTTAGGCTTAAATGTGTTTGCTATATGATTCATGATGCTCTCTTTATGTTTCAATTCTTTACAATTATGTGAGCGTCATTAAAATCATCCTGCCTAGCTAAAAGGCTTTAAAAAAAGCGCTTGTTAGGAGAAAACCCAATATTTACCCCTACTGTTTTTGTGTGTTCACATGATTAAGATACTTTAGTAATCATGTTTTCTATCTTTTATTTCAATAATGTGCCAAGTAAAGCCTTTGGGATAGTGTGGATACTTGTTGATTTGATTATGTGCAAAAACAGAAACTTTTGCGTCGAGTGTCGGAATTTTCAGATTTTACTGGTGAGTGAAAATCTTATGAAATTTTTAAACAGTATTTCCATGCAAATTTCCTACGTTGTCCTAATTTTTCAGAATTTTTGGAGTTACATAAGTATGGTCTTAGTTCAGATAATTACATATTGTCCTGTTTTTGACAGATTCTGTTTTCAATGCATAGTTTGCTTGTTTTATAGTTTCTATGGCTTATATTGGTCAATATAAATTTTGGAAATTATATAATACAGTAGGAATTATGTGATAATAATTATGAATCTTGTCTTTACAGTACCAAAGTGAATGATTTATTTTTATACTAAAGCATCTCACGAAGTTCCGTTAAGTTCTATGTGATTGAAGTTTTCATGTTTTGGGTGAGATATCGATATGAGGAGAATAAGGAGTGGCAAGACCATAAGATTGGGGATTCGCAAGGCACCCCAAGGTAATATTCAAGGAAGACTCAAGCGTCCAAGCTTGGGGATGCCCCGGAAGGCATCCCCTCTTTTGTCTCCAAAACTATCGGTATACCTCACTCGGAACTATATTTTAATTCTTCACATATTATGAGTTTTGCTTGGAGCGTCATTTACTTTTATTTATTATTTTCTTGCTGTTATTCATAATCATGCTTTGTATTTCAATAAAAAGTGTCAAGTATAGCCTTTACCATGCTCAGTTTGCAAGTTTATGAGTTGTTGTTTGCAAACAGAAAGTTTCTGTTATGTCCTGAATTTTCCTGAATAGTCAGAACATGATTAAATCTTGAAATTTTTACACAGCAAGAATGCATGAGTTCTCTGTCACATGGTAAGTTTTCATAATTTTTGGAGTTAAATAATTATGAATTTTTATTCATCCCGTACAGACTAATCTGTTTAGGCAGATTACCGTTATATTTGCATTGTTTGCTTATGTTTGCTTGTTTAATGTTTCTATTAATGGATAGGAGTATTAAATATGAAGAGAAATTTAGTATGCAATGTTTAATTATAATTTTAGTAATTTGCTAAAGTAGAGAATGTTAAAGTTTTGAATTTATTTATACTAACTTATCTCACGAAGTTCTTGTTAAGTTTTGTGTGAATGAAGTTTTTAAGGCTTAGGGAAAACTGTGATATGAGAGGAATTAAGGAAACACAAGAGCGCAAGCTTGGGGATGCCCAAGGCTCCCCAAGTTAATATTCCAAGAAGTCTCAAGCATCTAACCTTGGGGATGCCCCGGTAGGCATCCCACCTCTCTTCATCAACAACTATCGGTTAGTCTTGGTTGAGCCTAAGTTTTTGTTTGTTCACATGATATGTGCTATTCTTGGAGTGTGCTTTTATCTTTGTTTTCTTTGCTATTTGATATAATCCTTGGATCTGAAATTTTGATTTGGAGAGAGTCTTTACATAGCTACTTAATTGATTAACTACTCTTTGTTCTTCACTTATATCTTTTGGAGTAGTTTGTCATTCACTCTTGTGCTTCACTTATATCCTAAGAGTAAATTGTTGAATGAATTGGATATCATAAATTTGAAATTATATATGTTCCATATGCTTAGTAATAGTTTCACATTGGGTTTAGAAAGTAAAATCTATTGAAATTTGACAATCACAATATTGGTCATACAAGCAATTCATGAAAGATTAGTATATGGAAGAGAAATTTCACATACAAATATATTATCTTGGACATCATTTATGATTGTGAATATCCATTAATTATTTTCAAACTTGATCAAATAAGTTGAAGTTCGACAAGGAAGACAACATAATGAATTATGTTTGGGTATATTTGCATAGAAGTTAGTGTTATGGATCCTCCAACATGTGATGCTTCTTTATAATCTTTGCTAGCCAAAAATTTTTGTACTAAGCGGGAATACTGCTTGTGCATCCAAAATCCTTGAGCCAAGTTTCTTCCATGAGTGTCCACCTTATCTGCCTATATATGGTATTACCCTGTCATTCCAAGTAAATTTGCATGTGCCATCTCTAAAACCTTCAAATGAATATCTATTTTGTGTGCCCGTACCGCTCATGGAGCGATGGGGTAGTCAATATCTTCCATGCTAAGTGTGTTTTACTCACCGACGAGAGTTTATTCACTCGTCAAATTTGAGGGAGGCAGGTAATAAGGATGCCCAGTCCTGAATTATTTATGAAAATAGTCCCCCTGGAAAGTTGAAACTTGGCAGGCACCCGTGGATTCGGCTCATGGTTTGTGTTAGTATGGTGGAGGGGGAGTAAAACTTTTTGCATGGAACCGCCATTATTGTGTTTAGCAAGGAAGATATTGAAAACTTTGTCGTTAAACTGTTGACAGGAAAAGTACACCTCTCAAATGAAATTATCTTTGTTTAAGCAGTGAGCTCTGGCACATAAGCAAATCCATGCTTCCCTCTGCAAAGGGCATATCTATTTACTTTTCATGTTGAGTCAACTTCTTATTCCAACCTCAATTATTCTCCACATGGCAAGCATCGTGTGGTGGGGAAAGAACCAAACACATATATTCAGTCAAATATATTTGATCATGAATTATTATTGTTGAGAATTATCTCTATGATAAGTAAGTTGGGAGGCAAACCATTAAGCCCCTATTTTCCTCTGTGTCTGATGGATGTTGTTTGTTCTAAAAATATGCTTTGAGTACTAGCAATCATAGAAGGCTATAAGATAATTGAGTATGTGGAGCTCTTACTTAGACTTTTCCGAAAATAATATGATTTGTAATTGTTTGGTGACTAAGAACATAAGTTGTTAAGTTTCAAGAGAGTGCGTTGTTTAAACCATAACATGTGAATTGATTGCTATTCTATCATGATGAATTTTATGAGAAAGAGTTGTTGTTTATGATGCTAGGAAAAGTGATTGAAATTAGCATTGATCAAACTAATGCACTACTCTAGCATTCACACTTCATAAATTATTTCGTCTCCAACGTATATTATTTCTTTTATCATTTACCTACTCGAAGATGAGCAGGAATTAAGCTTGGGGATGCTGATACGTCTCCAACGTATCAATAATTTATGACGTATGTATGCCATGTTTACAACAATTTTATATGGTTTTGGTGCATTCTTATATGATTTTTATGGACTAACCTATTAACTTAGTGCCCAGTGCCAGTTCTTTTTTTTGCCTATTTCTATGTTTCACAGAAAAACCATACCAAACGAAGTCGAAATGCAATAAAAATTTACGGTGATTTTTTATGGAAAATAAGAGACCCTGGAAGCTTTGGGAGGGAGCCAGAAGGTGTCCAGGGGGGCCACAAGTTCACCTGGCGCCCCCCTTGGGCACGCCACCTGAGCTTGTGTGTCCCTCGTATTCCCCCTCGCGTGAATCCAACGCTGAAAATTCTTATAAATTGGGAAACCCCCAAAAGTTAACCTAGATGAGTTTTTCCGCTGCCGCAAGCGTCTGTCCCGAAGCGATCTCAATCGGAACCCTGTTTTGTCACCCTGCCGAAGGGGGAAACCATCACCGAAGGCAATCTTCATCATCCCCGCTGCCTCCATGACGAGGAGGGAGTAGTTCACCCTCGGGGCAGAGGGTATGTACCAGTAGCTATATGTTTGATCTCTCTCTCTCTCTCGTGATCTTGATAGGGCACGATCTTGATGTACCATGAGCTTTGTTAATACAGATGAATCCTATGGTGTTCTTCCTTCTCTATCTTGTTGTGATGAATTGAATCTTGCTCTTTGAGGTTTCATTGTTATCGGATTGAATATTTGGATTTGAGATCACTTGATGTATGTCTTGCATGTGGATACCCGTGGTGACAATGGGGTATTCTATTGAGTCACTTGATACATGTTTTGTTAATCAACTTGCGGACTCCCGTGGTGACATTGGGGTAATCTAGGCATAGAGGTTGATACACGTTTTCATCCTACTTTCTCCGATAGGAACTTTGGAGTGATTCTTTGTCGCATGTTGAGGGATTGTTATATGATTCAATTATGTTAGCCCTGTTGAGAGATTGCACTAGTGAAAGTATGAGCCCTAGGCCTTGTTTCTAAGCATTGAGACACCGTTTTTATTCACTTTTGTTACCTGCTACCTTGCTGTTTTTATTTATTCAGATTACAAAAACCTATATCTACTATCCATACTACACTTGTATCATCATCTCTTCGCCGAACTAGTGCACCTATACAACTGACAATTGTATTGGGTGTCTTGGGGACACAAGAGACTCTTTGTATTTTGATTGCAGGGTGGTTTGAGAGAGACAATCTTCATCCTACACCTCCCACGGATTGATAAACCTTAGGTCATTCACTTGATGGAAATTTGCTGCTGTCCTACAAAACTCTGCGCTCGGAGGACCAACAGAGTCTACAAGAATAAAGTTGCTGCTATTCACCAGATCAGGATTGGCTACATGGTAACCTTCAAGCTGCTGAGTCCCAACACCCTGAAGGTGATTGTTTCAACGACGACGGCATTGAGGTGGTCACACAGGTAAGAAGCACTACAACGCCTTCACCGTGAACGTCTAGAGAGGTCTCTGTTGCCTGATTGCGAGTGTTGGTTTGGTTTTAAGACTATGTCATGCTGGTTTGGTTTAAGACTGTTTGTTTAATAAGTTTTGTACTATGTTAAACTTGTTCTTATGCTATCTATGTGTGTCTGTGGTTTGTTATGCCTGCTCTAGTGTGCTGGTAATTTCACCACCTCGATGAGGAGGTTAACAGACAACATGTGTTGCATGTAACCAAACAACCTGACTTGTGTTTCCCCCTAAACAAGCCCGCAACCAAACAACCTGCCTTCCGTTTCATCACATCTAGGCTAGAGGGTATGCAGGAAGCCAATCAACATGCAGATGATGATTTTTACCCTGCATATGCCCAACAAGGCCCAATTGGGACAAGTATGCAAAGGGGCAGGAAAAAAGTGTGAGCAACCAAACGCGTCATTAATCTACAGTCCGATTCCCTTCTATCCCATCTTTTGTCTCCTCCAACTAAGTAAAGATATAATATTTAAACTCTTATAGCCTGCGTACATCATCTTATTGTACTTGCTCTTACGGAAGCTTGTGTCTGGTGGTAGTGCCATGATTCTCTTATCATTGATTCCCTTTGTGAGGCATGCGACACGAGAGCCAAGCTTCCTCCATGTCCATGGGACCTTCCCATCATCTGCAGGCTCTAGCACCTCGTACCGTACATTCCACCACCTGGCATGCCGGTACGTCCACTCATGATGCTAAGGCTCGATGAAGTGTCCATCATTATCATGTCCACTCCCGGGGCAGCAAAATGGAGGTGCTGAAGACGAACGACCTCGTCTTCCAATTAGCTACCTCCGTAATCACCACTGTTGGGATGTGGTCCATCATCAGAGGGATGAGCCAAATGTTCAAACTATCGTAGCCAACAACTATAAGTACCGGAAGGAGGGCATCGATCAGCTCATTCGATCTTGGATCACGAAGCGGCGGCGACACTTTCTCCCACCTTGGCTCTGATTCCCATTCCACTTTTTGCTTGTTCGTGTAATCTAGTAACCCAAATCCTTGTATCTGAGAGTAATTCACGTGCTATTCATGAGATCATAGGAGATTCCCAATACTTGGTATTTAGTGCTAGATCACCACCCTTCCATCTTCAAAATTTCCCCGAAATTTTTCCCAACTCCCTTCTACCACCACTATGAACAAAGTTTTTTTTATTCCGGTTATTTTTGGAGGAGCCGGAAAATTGGATTTCCAAAAAAAATCGAAAATTTCAGATTATTTTTCACCCAAAATTTCAAACGATTTTTTAATTAAAAAATTTGGAGTCAAGATATATTATATTTAACCCATTTTGTAGGCGAAGTACTTTAGGTTCTACTCCCTCCATTCCAATGAATAACGCTTGCATGCATCCCAAAATTCAACTTTGGCCATAAATTAGACCAACCAAATGCGGATTATATGTGACAAAAATTATAGCATTGACTTTGTTTTGAAAGGAAGTTTTCAGTGGTATAATTATTAAGTCACAAAAATATATGTTATTCATCTAATTTATGGTCAAAGTTGGATTTTGAAAAGCGCGTGCGCCTTATTCATTGGAATGGAGAGAGTACTGGGCATACGCACTCTATTTGACAATATTCAGTTGTTTAAATTTTTTTAAACAAATTGAGTGCTATCCAATTTTTTTGGGGTCACCAAAATTTCCGTCAACAGGCCGGTTAATTACTGGAAATTACGACCAGAAAAAAATCCTTCCATGAACCAGCTCACCGCACCACCCACCTCCAACGATTGCATGGATGATTTCAATAGTCGTTGCATCAGATTTTTGGCGTGTGTTTTGATCGGATCCTCGAAAGGATGGAGAAGAGGCTTGCAGAGCGGAGAAACACCACTTAGTCGTTTTAGGTACAGATCTACTGCCTTATGTAAATGAAATTAGTGGTTCTTGGAGCCTTACGTCCCCATCTTTCATGCCCATTTGGGTAGGCGAACATGCATGATTCTTTCTATAAGTTTGTACCAAAATAGGCAAAATTTGAGTCAATAATGCGCTACATGTAGAAGCGCATGATTTTTTTGTAGCTAGGTGCAGCAATTTGGAGATGGTTATAGCTATGTCGAACCAATTTGACTGATTGTTTAGCAATATGATTATTTATGCACAAGTGTGATTTACAATCTTTATTGTAGTTGATCTTGTCTGGCGAGTACATCATTTTCTTTTTCCTTTTTTTTATAGACGATTACAAAGCAATAAAATGGATGCAAGTATGAATCGATACAGAGGCTTGGGGCTATTACACCCTCCTTTTTTTAATACAAAAGAAAAAAAAAATGAAAACTGGGTTATAGGAAACCGATTATTGGATGTACACATCAGGTAGTAATCATAAGGCTGCCCGTAGTGAGAGTATCATAACTAATATTATGCATGCCAACTAGGCAATTTTGATGAGGCGGCATAGAATTGAATGAAGAAAGAGAGGGTTGAGTATCATAACATGATACCTTATCATAATAAATACTATACTACTAGTATATGTCTTGCATGCCAATAAATAAGGTCATCTAAGATACTTTTTTTGTATGGAGTCATCTAAGATACTAATTTATAATACTATGCATTACGGAGATAGTATCATAAACTAGTATCATATGCATGATAATGATAATAACTTATGTAGTACTACCCACTACAGGCAGCCTAATAAAATACATACGAACATTGATTATGAGTGATCAGTCAAGCTGATTTATTAACAGTTTAGTCAAAGTCGCCGCCTATCTAGACTAATTAGAATCACCACGTATTGTTAGTGACTTGACAAAATCAAGATTGATACTGCCAAACAGGCATGCATAGAAGTCTTGTTGCAAATCACGTGGATTGAAAAACGATGGTGAGTTCAGTCCACCCAACTGTACACTACCACTAGTGCAGAATCATGCTTTAGTGCCGGTTCGTAAGGGCCTTTAGTGTCAGTTCAGAAACTGGCACTAAAGGGTGGGGACTAAAGGCCCCACCCCCCCCCCTAGTCCCGGTTCAACACGGCCCGGGACCAAAGGCCCACCACGTGGCACGAGCTGGCGCCGGGGGCTGGGGGACCTTTAGTCCCGCTTGGTAACACCAACTGGGACTAAAAGTATTAGGGGTTTATGAATTATGGTTTATTTTTCCTTTTAATTTTGTGTTTTCCATTTAATTCTTTTTCATTTCAAACATATTTTACGCTACTACATACTGTACACGTTATGCATATATATATAAATAGAATTTCTCGTAGAATCGATCATATATATATCATCGAATTTCTCGTACGACCCTTCACATACACACATATATATATACAATTTGGTATATACAATTTCTCCTACAATTTGTGGATCATTACATGCAGGCATTACAGCTTGTAATGGTATTCTCATTTGGGATCTATGACCTGGTCGACCAAAAATCCCGCTATTTCCTCTTGAATTGCTCGTACGCGATCCGTTGGTAGGAGCTGGTCCCGCATCTCCGTCACCTTTAAAGGAGATCAAGATGAATATATTAGTTGTGTGTATATATATTAGATCATGATAAAAAATTGTGGATAGTGTTCTGGCAAACGTACCCAAAGTTGTCTTTCAGATCTGCTCCTTTCGGACGTCATCATGTGAATGTTCCCGCAAACGTAGTATGCGCATAAATTATTCCCCGACGCCTGGCTCAGGCACTTTACGAGAATAAAATTCAATCAGATAATAATTAATCAAGCATGATAATGGTATTGAAACTAGAATTAAAGAGATGCACGGACGTAGCTAGCTAGTACTACATAATTACCTTGGGCGCACCCATTTCAGCTGTTGTTTCCATTCGCCTTTAACCTCTTTGATGAAATTTTGCCAAGCCCTGCCGGCCGGCAAAGAAAATGAATAAAGGAGTTATTAATTAGTTGATATCAGGAAATGAACTAAAGAGGCCGACATAGTGCGATAATGATTGAAATTACCTGTCGACCATCCCCCTCACGATCGCGTATTCAGATGGGTCTTTATATAGTGAGTCCAGTACTTGAACTTTTCCCTCGTCAACTTCAATGATTAACAAGATCCAGTGGAAACTGCATGCGCACACGTTTGTATAATTAAGCGGGCATGTGCATAACTCATCAACTACACTTATTAACATCTAGTAAGCAAAAATAGAATTTGTACTACATGATATAGTAACACTCACCCAAAGTTTTAAGGAAATAGTATTTCTGGTTGGGTATTTAGTCGCTTCAAAAACTCTAGCAAGCTTCTCTCTGTGTCTTTTCTATACGCCTCAAGTAACCATGTCTTTTCATTAATGGTATTTGGGTCAATGAACCCAATGCCATAGCGTCGAGCTCTTTTCATTTCATACATCTTCATTCTGCATAATACCACAGAAAAGAATATAGTGAGGATAATTACAGGTAATGAACGAGCACAGCTAGCTAGAGACTTAAATTACAGAAAGAAATCACTTACAGACAATAGCAACTGACGATAGATTTGTCGAGTGCGTCTTGATTGAATAACTGAAACATCTCTTGAAAGTCAACCCACAAATCTTTTGCATGGAAGTAATGCTCTTCCTTGACTTTCACCATGAGGGACTCTCGATCGGTATTTACTGCTTCTGTCATGTACCACTTATGCAAATTGTATTTTCTCGTTGGTAGAAGCGGGATCTGCTCAGGCTTGACCAGAGGTTGGCCGCGGACATATTTCCATCTTAGTTCCTCCTCTTTATACACGAGGAGTTCCTCGATGCCTAGGAGTTGTTCAACAGTGAGACCGGCCTCTTTAGCCTGCCTTCTATGATCGTCGGTTATTACCAGCTGATCGGCGGTACTCACATGTGTTTGTACAATGAGCGGGGGGATCGATTGCACTGCCTGTTCTCCCAGCTGGGGAACAGTTTTCCCGCTTTTTTGCCAACTGCTTGGCTCGAGCTCGAGCTCGACTCCTTCTTTTGTTGTGCCTGATATAACTTCTTGATAGAGCGCTCATAGTTTGAGTCCGTATGATTGACAGCCGGTTGAGCATTATCAATAAAGTGTTGTATGACATTCTCAGGTACTTTCTCCTTTGGCGGCGGGGGCGGTTTCGGTCCAAAATGGGCCTTCAATTGGGCAGCCACTTCGGCGTTGTTTTCCTCCTCAGTTAGGTGGTAAGGCAACTTCGGAAGAGGCTTGAGGCTTGGACCATATTTGTATTTCTTGCCTGTTGTACCGCTAGCCGCCGTAGCTGTGGCGCCTCTCTTCCGCTATTGCTTAGGCGGCGGAGCCCGCTGAGGCGGCGGAGACGGCTAACGCGGTGCCGGACTTGGAGGAGGAGGAGTCGGCTGACGCGGTGCCGGACTTGGAGGAGGAGTCGGCTGACGCGGTACCAGACTTGGAGGAGGAGTCGACTGACGCGGCGGCGGACTTGGAGGAGCAGGAGTCGGCTGACGCGGTGGCGGACTTGTTGCAGCAGGAGTCGGTGGCCTTGGAAAGACGATGCAATCCTTTTTCCATAGAATGATACGATGTATGGCCTCTCCCAGTGTGCTCTCCTCATCACCTCCAGGAATGTCAAGCTCTAGCTCGTAATATCCTGACATCACTTCATCAACCCCGACAGGAGCATAGCCAGCTGGAATCGGATTGCAATGGAAGGTTGCTTCAGGGTGATTTGTTAAAGCATAGCCGTCCGCCACCTTCATGGATATGTTCTTCACTTTCATGTGTAGCTCACAAGTAGTCCTATCTTTGATATCATCCACAGGGTATCTAGCCAGCAGTGCATCATCGGCCGGGGTGGAACCCACACTGCTTCTCGGCATAGATGGGACGGTGCTATCCAATGCTGGATCGATCTGCTCCTGCTACCGCTGAGACGCCCTTTCCTGGCTAAGTGAGTCGATCTGCTCCTGCTGCCGCCTGAAAGCGCGTTCCAACTCCAAGTGCTTTGATTCTAGGCCTTCAAGGCGGAGTGCTTCCTCCTTCCTTTGCTCCTCCTCCAGCTTCCTCTTCTGCTCCTCCTGCTGCTTCTTTCTCGCACGGCTTCTGTAATCGGCGTTCCAATCCGCAAACCCCTCAAACCACGGAACAACGCCTTTGCCTCGTGTTCTTCCCGGGTGTTCAGGATTCTTCAGGGCGCGCGTAAGCTCGTCGTTCTCTCTGTTGGGCATGAACACCCCCGTTCGAGCTTCTTCTATTGCAACAAGTAAATCGTTCTGAGCTTTTTTAAGACTTGCCCGCTCCATAATCAGCCTTGTCTCTGGGTCCAACTTCCCCCCATGTGCATAAAACCAAGTCCTGCACCTGGGGCGCCAGTTCAATGTAACTGGAGTGACCCCTACAGCCATCATCTTTTGCTCAACGAGATCCCACTTAGGCAGGGCCACCTGGTAGCCACCTGGCCCCAGAGTATGGTGCCACTGCTTTTTCGCAGCATTAATCTTGTTTTGTCTCGACCGTTCCTGAGCTGTTTCCGATTCCTTGAACTTCACGAAAGCGTCCCAGTGATCTCTTGCCTTCTCCAGTGTTACCTTGAATTCTGGTGTCTGCTTTCCTGCTTTGACGTACGCTTTCCATATATTTTTCTTGTGGGTGTTGAATGCTATCGCCATCTTTTTAAGAGCACTCTTCCTGACTTTCTTCGGATCTGCATCTGTCAAGTTATCTGGTAGGGTGAAATGTGACATGAGCGATTCCCAAAGCAAATCTTTTGCTCTTTCGTCGACAAAAGTAACTCGTGGATCTCCCTTTGCTGGCTTTTTCCATTCTTGAACGGAGATCGGGATTTGGTCCTTGACAATAACTCCACATTGACGAGTGAACTTGTTCGCATTCTTCCTAGGTTCAAGCGGTTCGCCATTTGATTTGATGGCATCGATGTTGTACTTTACGCCAGGCTGCAACCTTTTGGCCGGGCCTCGAACTGCCCTGTCGCTTGTAGAAGATTTGCTCGATCCAGAGGGCTAAAAGAAGAAAGATCGATTCGTTAATATATACAAATCAATTAATACATGTAATGATCACCGGATGGCTTATATAATAAATATACCTCGCCGGTCTTTGTTAGTTGAAGAACATTTCCTTCGTCATCATTGTTGTCGCCTTCATCTATTCGTTCCTCTTAAACAAACATCATACCCTCACCCGAAGTGTTCAGATATTGCGAGCCGTCATCTGAGCTTGGGGAGCGTATGATGTCGAACAAAGCCTCTTCTCCTTCTCTGCCGGTATTGTCCATAGCTTTTATTTAACTAATCCAGAAGAAAGATAAAACAATTTAGTATTCAAATTAGAATGCATGCAATCAACAAGGAAAAACTGAATCATAGTAGATAATCCAGATAATTAATATGCATCATCGAATATAATCTCGAATACATCGTCTCGAATATTATCGAATAATATAATCTCGAATACATCGTCTCGAATATTATCAAATATAATCTCGAATACATCTCGAGTATTATCACTAATACATCTCGAATATTATCATATACATAACATCACTAGCTAATTAACATCACTCGCGGTGGACACCCAAAGAGAAGGAACGATCACAGGATCATAGCTCGGGTGAGATCCCTGAAGAACCTGCCAGGTATTGGAGAACCTGACGTCCAACGCAACCATGAAGCGACGGACGTGCTCGGCCTCCTCCCTGACACGGTGACATACCACCTCTGCGGGGGACGCCAGCCTCCGCACCAAATGAGGCCCACGCGCCCGCCACCAAAGAAGCTCCGGGTCGACGACGGGACCCGGGTTCCTCACCAAGATGCGCGCCCCTGAAGGTAG
This sequence comes from Elymus sibiricus, assembly GCA_039707655.1. NCBI lineage: Eukaryota > Viridiplantae > Streptophyta > Magnoliopsida > Poales > Poaceae > Elymus > Elymus sibiricus. Next base: position 36,907,375 of record CM077665.1, on the reverse strand, counting down.
CACCTCCCAGTGCCAGCCTGGCGGAGCCCAGTCCCGGACATGGCGCCTCTGAAGCAGGACGTCGTCGCGAACAAGTCGACGACGAGGATGCGGGCCGGGCATCGTTGACGTCGAGAACAAATTCTATGCAAATTTAACATTTTTTAAATGCTTGATTGTGATTTTCGTAATTCTACATCATATCCAATATATACATCATTCTACATATATCCATCATCCAATCTACTTTTGTCCATCTAATTATAACTTATCCATAATCATTCTACATATATACATCATTCTAACATATATAACATTCATATACACAAATATACATATAAATTTGCAAAAATACAACATCTACACATATATTATTAATACATGGTCAACTTTTTTCTATGCAACTTTTTCCTATGCAACTTTTTTCTATAAGTATAAAAAACTAGTGAAAAAAAACTAGTGAAAAAAAACTAAAATACATATATATACATACATTGTATAAAAAAAATCATGCATACATTGTAAATTCCACCGTTCATCTACAATACATATATATATACATACATTGTATAAAAAAACTAGTGAAAAAAATCTAAAATATCTAAAACATCTAAAACATCTAAATAGAACATGGATCTAAAACATTCATGCATATATACATTGTATAAAAAACTAGTGAAAAAAAATCGCCGCGGAGGGGGGGCGCGAGCTCACAGCGGGCGGCGGGTGAGGTCGAGGCCGGCGGGCGCGGGCGGCGTGGGCGGCGCGTCGGGGGCGGTGACGGCTTCGGGGCAGGCGGCGTGGCGAGGAGCTCGGGGAGGACGGCGCGGGCGGCGTCGGGGCTCGGGGAGGAGGGCACGTTCGGCGTCGGGGATCGGGGAGGAGGCGCCAGCGTCGGGGAAGGCGACGAGCTCCGGCGTCGGGGGAGAGGCGAAACGGCGTCGGCGGAGAGAAGAGACGGCGGCGCGCGGCAGCCTGGCGGCGTCCTGGTTCGGCATCGACGATGGGAATGGAGAGGGCAGAGTTGAAAATTCATAAGTGTTTCTTATATACGAGGCACCTTTAGTCCCGGTTGGAGCCACCAACCGGGACTAAAGGGTGAATTTTGGCCAGGTCAAGCGGCGGGAAGCCTGGCCTTTAGTCGCGGTTGGTGTCTCCAACCGCGACTAAAGAGGGGTCTTTAGTCGCGGTTGGAGCCACCAACCGTGACTAAAGGTGGTGTGCTGGCAGGCGAGGTGCGCGTCGATGTTTAGTCCCACCTCGCCAAGCGAAGGGGGCTCGGAGCGGTTTATAAGCCCCGCCGCTGCAACCGTGTTGAACTTCTCTCTAAGCAGGCCTTTGTGGGCCTACCGTACCTGGGCTGCCCTGTGGGGTCTATTGGGCCGCGCGGGCCTGCATCCTGGCCCAACTAGAGGTTGGGTTTCTAGTCGTATGCAGGCCGTGGCGGCCCAGTAGGCGGGCATTTTTTTTATTTTTTTCCAGTTTTTTTTTTGTTTTCTGCTTTATTTATTTTCTATTATTTCTGAGTTTTTTTTGCTTTATTTAGAGTTAATGAGTGAATCTTTTTGCGTTAGGTCAAAAAAATTATAAACTTTCTGTTAGTGGCAGTAGGTTTCAAATTTGAATAGTTTAAATTTGAATTATTTGAAATTTGTGTGAATCACTAGTTTGTGAATAACTTTACTTTAAAAAAAGATTTTCCAGTGATTCTTTTTTCTGCTGTTTAATATTAGTGTGTTTTATCATTATATTCAATTTGGTAATTCTTAGGTTATTTAAAAAATGAAATGCCTTTGTAACAGATGAGTTTTCGTCTGAAACCCTGATACTTCGAAAGAGATTGTCCATTTTGTACACGAAGTGCATCCAGTTTTTGCCGTAACCCTGACAACTTTTTAGCACATGCTATGTTGGTGAAATGATGATACCATGCCAACTTTAAACCTTTTCAGAGTTCATTTGTAGTGCTTTTCAATTTCAGGGTCATTTAGCTCAAAAAAATCAGTAAATGCATGAAAAATAGCAAATGAAGTCAGAAAGGGTTGAAAATTGATGACATGGCTTTGAATGGTGCATACTGAACGCACAAAAAGTCTGGAGTTGAAATAATTTAAAAAAAATGAAATGCCTTTGTAACAGATGAGTTTTCGTCCGAAAGCGTGATACTTCGAAAGAGATTGTCCATTTTGTACACGAAGTGCATCCAGTTTTTGCCATAACGCTCTCAACTTTTTAGCACATGCTATGTGGGTGAAATAACGATACCATGCCAACGTTCAACCTTTTCAGAGTTCATTTGTAGTGCTTTTCAATTTCAGGGTCATTTAGCTCAAAAAAATCAGTAAATGCATGAAAAATAGCAAATGAAGTTAGAAAGGGTTAAAAATTGATGACGTGGCTTTGAATGGTGCATACTGAACTCACAAAAAGTCTGGAGTTGAAATAAGTATAAAAAAATGAAATGCCTTTGTAACAGATAAGTTTTCGTCCGAAAGCGTGATAGTTCGATAGAGATTGTCCATTTTGTACACGAAGTGCATCCAGTTTTTTACGTAACCCTCTCAACTTTTTAGCACATGCTATGTGGGTGAAATGATGATACCATGCCAACTTTCAACCTTTTCAGAGTTCATTTGTAGTGCTTTTCAATTTCAGGGTCATTTAGCTCAAAAAAATCAGTAAATGCATGAAAAATAGCAAATGAAGTCAGAAAGGGTTGAAAATTGATGACGTGGCTTTCAATGGTGCATACTGAACGCACAAAAAGTCTGGAGTTGAAATAAGTATAAAAAATGAAATGCCTTTGTAACATATGAGTTTTCGTCCGAAAGCGTGATACTTCGAAAGAGATTGTCCATTTTGTACACGAAGTGCATACAGTTTTTTACGTAACCCTCTCAACTTTTTAGCACATGCTATGTGGGTGAAATTATGATACCATGCCAACTTTAAACCTTTTCAGAGTTCATTTGTAGTGCTTTTCAATTTCAGGGTCATTTAGCTCAAAAAAAATCAGTAAATGCATGAAAAATAGCAAATGAAGTCAGAAAGGGTTGAAAATTGATGACGTGGCTTTGAATGGTGCATACTGAACGCACAAAAAGTCTGGAGTTGAAATAAGTTTAAAAAAATGAAATGCCTTTGTAACAGATGAGTTTTCGTCTGAAAGCGTGATACTTCGAAAGAGATTGTCCATTTTGTACACGAAGTTCATCCAGTTTTTGACGTAACCCTCTCAACTTTTTAGCACAAGCTATGTGGGTGAAATGATGATACCATGCCAACTTTCAACCTTTTCAGAGTTCATTTGTAGTGCTTTTCAATTTCAGGGTCATTTAGCTCAAAAAAATCAGTAAATGCATGAAAAATAGCAAATGAAGTCAGAAAGGGTTGAAAATTGATGACGTGGCTTTGAATGCTGCATACTGAACGCACAAAAAGTCTGGAGTTGAAATAAGTATAAAAAAATGAAATGCCTTTGTAACAGATGAGTTTTCGTCCGAAAGCGTGATACTTTGAAAGAGATTGTCCATTTTGTACACGAAGTGCATCCAGTTTTTGACGTAACCCTCTCAACTTTTTAGCACATGCTGTGTGGGTGAAATGATGATACCATGCCAACTTTCATCCTTTTCAGAGTTCATGTGTAGTGCTTTTCAATTTCAGGGTCATTTAGCTCAAAAAAATCAGTAAATGCATGAAAAATAGCAAATGAAGTCAGAAAGGGTTGAAAATTGATGATGTGGCTTTTAATGGTGCATACTGAATACACAAAAAGTCTGGAGTTGAAATAAATTTAAAAGAATGAAATGCCTTTGTAGCAGATGAGTTTTCGTTCGAAAGCGGGATTCTTCGAAAGAGATTGTCCATTTTGTACACGAAGTGCATCCAGTTTTTGCCGTAATCCTCTCAACTTTTTAGCACATGCTATGTGGGTGAAACAATTTGTTTGGACATAATATTTTTTCGAGTTTCAAATGCCAAAACACATAAGTACCCTAACTATTACAAAGATTCCCTCCGGTTTGTCCGAAGTGGGACTTTCCAGATATATAAGTCCGGAAACTCACTAGAGAAGAAAGTGATGACAGTGAAGCCGATCACATCCCAGAGTGGGATTTTGGGGTATAAAACTTTTTCTTCGCGTGTGTCCCTTTGCGCCGTAACCATGGACAATCTTCATCGTTTAACTGGATGCTCGGGTCAATATTCACTGTGAAGGGAGCAATTTCATGAAACTTTTCATAATCTTCTGACATGTCTGTCTTGTCCTCCACTCCCACGATGTTTCTTTTCCCTGAAAGAACTATGTGGCGATTTGGCTCATCGTATGATGTATTCGCTTCCTTATCTTTTCTTTTTCTCGGCTTGGTAGACATGTCCGTCACATAGAAAACCCGCGCCACATCATTGGCTAGGACGAATGGTTCGTCTGCATACCCAAGATTGTTGAGATCCACTGTTGTCATTCCGTACTGCGGGTCTTCCTTTACCCCGCCTCCTGTCAGATTGACCCATTTGCACCGAAACAAAGGGACCTTCAAACCACGTCCATAGTCAAGTTCCCATATCTCCTCTATGTAACCATAATATGTGTCCTTTGGCCTATTGGTGTTTGCTGCATCAAAGCGGACACCACTGTTTTGGTTGGTGCTCTTTTTATCTTGGGCGATTGTGTAAAATGTATTCCCATTTATCTCGTACCCTTTGAAAGTTAATATAGTCGAAGATGGTAACTTGGACAGCAAGTACAGCTCATCTGTAATAGTGTCGTCATGCATGAGACGTGTCTGCAACCAACCAGCGAAAGTCCCCGTTTGTTCATGTGTAATCCAGTCATCAGACTGCTCCGGTTGTTTGGAGCGTAGAATATTCTTGTGTTCCTCGATATACGGAGCCACCAAGGCGGAACTTTGTAGAACTGTGTAGTGTGCTTGCGCCCAAGAATGCCCGTCCTCGCATATTACTGAATTCTTTCCTAGCAAGCCTTTTCCACCCAATCTGCCCTCATGCCGCGATTCAGGAACACCAATCGGCTTAAGGTCAGGAATAAAGTCAGCACAAAACTCAATGACCTCCTCTATTTCATGGCCCTTGGAGATGCTTCCTTCTGGCCTAGCACGGTTATGAACATATTTCTTTAAGACTCCCATGAACCTCTCAAAGGCGAACATATTGTGTAGAAATACAGGACCCAGAATGGCAATCTCTTCGACTAGGTGAACTAGGACGTGCGTCATGATATTGAAGAAGGATGGTGGGAATACCAACTCGAAACTGACAAGACATTGCACCAAATCATTCTCTAACCTTCGTATGATTTATGGATCGATTACCTTCTGAGAGATTGCATTGAGGAATGCACATAGCTTCACAATGGCTAATCGAACGTTTTCCGGTAGAAGCCCCCTCAATGCAACCGAAAGCAGTTGCGTCATAATCACATGGCCGTCATGAGACTTTAGGTTCTGGAACTTTTTCTCTGCCACATTTATTATTCCCTTTATATTCGACGAGAAGCCGGACGGACCTTCATACTGAGCAGGCATTCAAAGAAGATTTCCTTCTCTTCTTTGGTAAGAGCGTAGCTGGCATGACCCTGATACTGCTTTGGATGCATGCCGTCTTTTCCGTGCATACGTTGCTGGTCCTCCCATGCCTCCGGTGTATCTTTTGTCTTCCCATACACGCCCAAGAAGCCTAGCAGGTTCACGCAAAGATTCTTCGTCACGTGCATCACGTCGATTGCAGAGCGGACCTCTAGGTCTTTCCAATAGGGTAGGTCCCAAAATATAGATTTCTTCTTCCACATGGGTGCGCGTCCGTCAGCGTCATTCGGAACAGATTGTCCGCCAGGACCCTTTCCAAAGATTACTTTTAAATCCTTGACCATATCAAGTATATCATCACCAGTACGGTGGCGAGGCTTCTTCCGGTGATCAGCCTCACCTTTGAAATGCTTGCCTTTCTTTCTTACGGGATGCCTGCTCGGAAGAAATCGATGATGTCCCAGGTACACATTCTTCTTACATTTATCCAAATATATACTGTCGGTATCATCTAAACAGTGCGTGCATGCGTGGTATCCCTTGTTTGTCTGTCCTGAAAGGTTACTGAGAGCAGGCCAATCATTGATGGTTACAAACAGCAACGCTCGCATGTCAAATTCCTGTTGTTTGTGCTCATCCCACGCACGTACACCTTCTACACTCCACAGCTCTAAAAGTTCTTCAACTAATGGCCTTAGGTACACATCAAAGTCGTTGCCGGGTTGCTTGGGGCCTTGGATGAGCAATGGCATCATAATGAACTTCCGCTTCATGCACAACCAAGGAGGGAGGTTATAGATACATAGAGTCACAGGCCATGTGCTATGATTGCTGCTCTGCTCCCCAAAAGGATTAATGCCATCTGCACTTAAACCAAACCATACGTTCCTTGCGTCATCTGCAAAGTCCTTCCACTTTCTCTCTATTTTTCTCCACTGCGATCTCTCAGCGGGTACTCTCAACTTCCCGTCTTTCTTACGGTCTTCTTTGTGCCATCGCATCAACTTGGCATGCTCTTTGTTTTGGAACAAACGTTTCAACCATGGTATTATAGGAGCATACCACATCACCTTGGCAGGAATCTTCTTCCTGGGGCGCTCGCCCTCAACATCACCAGGGTCATCGTGGCGGATCTTATAGCGCAATGCACCACATACCGGGCATGCATTCAAATCCTCGTACTCACCGCGGTAGAGGATGCAGTCATTAGGGCATGCATGTATCTTCTGCACCTCTAATCCTATAGGGCAGACAGCCTTCTTTGCTTCGTACGTACTGTCGGGCAATTCGTTGTCCTTTGGAAGCTTCTTCTTTAACATTATCAGCAACTTTTCAAATCCCTTGTCAGATACACCATTCTCTTCCTTCCATTGCAGCAATTCCAGTGTGGTACCCAGCTTTTTCTTGTCATCTTCGCAATTTGGGTACAACAATTTCTTGTGATCCTCTAACATGCGCTGCAACTGTAGCTTCTACTTTTCACTTGCGCAGTTTCTCTTTGCATCGGCAATGGCCTGACCAAGATCATCAGCGGGCTCATCTGATGCCTCTTCTTCAGCTTCTTCCCCCATTGCTGGCTCAGCTTCTTCCCCCATTGTTGTACCATCGTATTCAGGGAACCCATGGCCAGAATAGCTGTCGTCATCCTCTTCTTCTTCATTCTCTTCCATTAGGACCCCTCTTTCTCCGTGCTTTGTCCAACAGTTATAGCCGGACATGAAACCGGACTCAAACAGGTGGACGTGAATGGTTCTTGTGTTAGTGTAATTTTGATCATTCTTACAGCCAGCACATGGACAATACATAAAACCATCCGCCCGCTTGTTTGCCTCAGCCGCAACCAGAAAAGTACGCACGCCATTAATGAACTGGGGAGAGCATCGGTCATCGTACATCCATTGCCGGCTCATCTTCATTACACAACACCGAAAACACAAAATTAATACAAGTTCATACATAAAGTTCATACACACTTGTTCTCATAAAACAACATACAAACTCTCTAGCTATCCAACATCGCAACTAAGGTAACAATTGATCCAACAGCATAGTGATACCAAGCCTCACTATCAATGGCATATTTTTTAAATTTTCTAATCTTCAAGCGCATTGCATCCATCTTGATCTTGTGATCATCGACGACATCGGCAACATACAACTCCAGTTTCATCTTCTCTTCTTCAATTCTTTTCAATTTTTCTTTCAAATACTCATTTTCTTTTTCAACTAAATTTAACTTCTCGACAAGAGGGTCGGTTGCAATTTCCGGTTCACATACCTCCTAGATAAAAATATCTATGTCAACTTGATGGGCATAATTGTCATAAACACGAAATGCAACAAATAGTTATAAAAGAGAATATACCACATCCAAATCATAAACCGGACGAGGGCCCACGGGGACGGATATCAAAACCATGCCACTATGTATAACAAACAACGTACGGGTAAGAAAATTATACAAGTAACTATCTAAATCACACAAACATGATTTTCTTTTTATAAAAAGGATAAGAACAAGAGGCTCACCAAGGTGGTGCCAGCGACGGGACGGTGCGGGCGATCGACGGTGGTTAGGACGGGGACGGGAAGGCACTAAGTAAACCACACCTACACATTCAAACTAAGAAGTTAATTTGAGCTCAAATTGCATATAAATCAAATAAACTACCACATATAAATACTCCCAAACTAAAACCCACAAATCACTATACTTATAGAGCATTGCAAGAGCTAATCTAGCAATGAGAGATGAAAGGACAAAGTTCCTAACCTTTGTGAACACTTGGATGGATGGGGTGCCTCCAAATCATGACAAATTTTGGCAAAAATGGAGGATGAGCTCGAGGAAGAGGGGAAGAACAGAGAGGAGAGGAAAGGGGAAGAACAGAGAGCTCGGGCTGGACGAAGGGTTTATATAGGAGCATCTTTAGTCCCTGTTCGTGACACAAACCGGGACTAAAGGTGAGCCTCTAGTACCAGTTCGTGACACGAACCGGGACTAAAGCTGATCGTGGGGCCCCAGCCTGACACCAGCCTGCCACCACCCCTTTAGTCCCGGTTCGTATCACGAACCGGTACTAGAGGTTCAACACGAACCGGGACTAATGATGCCCGCCCCCCTAGCCGTTGGAACCGGGACTAATGGTCACATTAGTACCGGTCCGTTTCCAAACCGGGACTAATGGGGCTCACGTAAAGACCTTTTTCTACTAGTGTACTAAGATGTAGAAATTTCCAAGTCTCTCAAGGGTACACGTGGCCACTTGTAATAGTTAAAAAATCAATGGTCAAGAAGGTGCATGGAATAAGAGTGAAATTTCATGGTTGGCGTGCAATAGATGTGATGGAATTTGGAGGTAGTTGATTCCAACATCTTGCTTGAAGAAGACGTGTACTCCCTCCAGTCCAGCCCCGAAAAAAACCGGTATCGAGAAGAATAAAAACCTTGAAGTGGATACATAACGGATCTTGAAGCTCTAGGGTTGTAGTATTACAAAGTGATGTGTTAGTACGTGCTTGTAGTAGTGTTGTGTGCAGGGTGTATGTACTCCTTCCGTTTCAAAACATTTGAAGTTCTATGTTTGTCCTAAGTCAAACTTCTTTAAGTTTGACTAAGTCTATAGAAAAATATGCCAAAATCTACAACGCTAAATCTGTTTCATTAGATTTATCCTAAAGTACATTTTTATACTACATATATATATATTTAATGTTGTGGATATTAGTAAAATTTCGTACAAACTTGATCAAACTTATGGAAGTATGACTTAGAACAAACTTACACTACCGGAATAACCTTATATCCCGACGGCATTTTCTATGCCGACGGCCCCGACAAAAAGCCATCGGCATAGAAATCCCGTCGGCGCAGAGCCAACTGCCGTCGGCATACCTCTATCTATGCCGACGGCCCTGGCGCCCGGCCTCTGACAGCCGGCTGACGCCATCAGAACTATGCCGATGGCCCTGACGGCGGCCGTCGGCATAGATTTTGTCTGTATTTTTTAATTTTAATTTTTTTAAGTGAAATTTGATTAATTTAAATCTGACTTATCTAAACTTAAACATATACAAATTATATATCGATTTGGGTTAGAATTTTTCATGGATTATGAATATCCAGTTTGTTTTTGTTTTTGAATATGTTAAAAATGCGACCTCATATACTTTTGCATATAGGTCCTTATACTTTGTTAAAATCACAAGTAATTGATATTTGCATTGATTTTGACAAATTTTATATGATTTTTTATCAGGATCTTGAAAGGATTCTGTTGCTATACAATCTTTTCAAATTTCAACAAACTAAAATCATATTTGCATCAGATTTACAGAAAACACCCTTTTGTTTTGACTTTTTGGTATATTTTTCATTCCTTGGCCAAACGAGACAAATTTTATATCTGAAAGTGTGGTGGTAGGTGTACACACCCAGCACATAGCTCCAGAGTGAGACCCCCTTCATGGACGGCACTGCCGCCAGCACTTAGAGGGGGAAACGGCCACGTCGGGTCAACCCGGAGGGAATCTTGTGGTGGGTTGGGCCCAAACTTTGTTTTAAAATGTTCCTATGGGCTGACCTATCACAATCAGGTGGAAAAGTCCATTGGTCGAAGGCCGTCCGGTGAAAGTGAAAGGGCTAGATGTCCGGGTCAACGGAGCTAGGGTTAGGCCGCTCCAGGGTCTTCGGGGGATAGCAATGCCACAAAAACATTGCACTGGGTCCTCATACATGTCTTAAAGTGTGGCGGTAGGTTCAGAAACGCAGCACGCAGCTCCGGAGTATGACCCCCTACACGGATGGCGATAACACCGAAATAACGTTCGGTAGTTTGTTGTTGTATGAATATTTCGGCACAGTCAGAATGTGGTAAAATCCTAATTTTTTTACATAGTGTAGACACATCTGAGGGGGGGTCTTCGGAGGTTAGCAATCCCACCAAATCTTGTGTTGTGTCCTCTTACATGTTTGAAAGTGTGGTGGAAGGTGTAAACACCTAGCACGCAGCTCCGGAGTGTGACCCCCTTCACGGACGACACTGCCACCAGCACTTAGAGGGGGAAACGGCCACGTCGGGTCAACCCGAAGGGAATCTTGTGGTTGGTTGGGCCCAAACTTTGTTTTGAAATGTTCCTATGGGCTAACCTATCACAACCAGGTGAAAACGTCTATTGGTCGAAGGCCGTCCGGTGAAAGTCAAAGGGCTAGATCTCCGGGTCAACGGGGCTAAGGTTAGGCCGCTCCGGGGTCTTCGGGGGGTAGTAATGCCACAAAAACATCGCACTGGGTCCTCATACATGTCTTAAAGTGTGGCGGTAGGTTGAGACACCCAACATGCAGCTCCAGAGTGTAACCCCATACAAGGACGGCGATAACACCAAAGTAACGTTTGGCAGTTTGTTGTTATATGAATATTTCCGAACAGTCAGAATGCGGTAAAATCCTAAATTTTTTACACAGTGCAGACACATCTGATATAAGCTGTGTGGTAATTTTTCATAGTTTTTTGAGATGTAGAACTATATTAATTAATTTCTCTTTACAGATTGTTTGCATGTCTAAAAGTGTGGTAGGGGGTCTTCGGAGGTTAGCAGTCCCACCAAATCTTGCGTTGGGTCCTCTTTCATTTCTGAAAGTGTGGTGGTAGGTGTAAACACCCAGCACGCAACTCCGGAGTGTGATCCCCTTAACGGACGGCACTGCCGCCAGCACTTAGAGGGGGAAACGGCCACGTCAGGTCAACCCGGAGGGAATCATGTGGTAAGTTGGGCCCAAACTTTGTTTTGAAATGTTCCTATGGGCTGACCTATCACAACTACGTGAAAAAGTCCATTGGTCGAAGGCCGTATGATGAAAGTCAAATTGCTTGATCTCTGGGTCAACGGCTAGGGTTGGGCCGCTCCGGGGTCTTCGGGCGGTAACAATGCCACCAAAACATCGCACTGGTTCCTCATACATGTCTTAAAGTGTGGCAGTAGGTTCAGACACGCAGCACGCAGCTCCGGAGCATAGAAGGTTTGTCTACAACAGGTTCACTAGAAGCATGCAATGTTTTATTCTTTTTCTTTTTCTTCTTCTTAGGTGAACCGGGTGTTTCATTATTAATTCTCTGAGAATCTTTCTCAATTCTTTTAGGGTGACCTTCAGGATATAGAGGATCCTCAGTCATTTTACCTCCTCTAGTAACTGAGTATTCATTTTATTATTATTACCTCCTCTGAGAATCTTTCTCAATGTTTGTCTATAACAGCGCGATCATTCATTTTATTATTCATCTCATTAAGCAAATCATTTTTGTGACTTGAAGACTTGTTCTAACTGAGTATGAACCATGGATGAATGTTTACATAAGCCTTTAACATCATTAGCAATTCTAAACATCAAATCACTCAAGTGTTCAATATCAAAAGCATTACGTTTTAGTTGATCACTCACATGTTTGTTAAAGTTTTCTTGCTTCATGATAAAGTTATCAAATTCATCCAAGCACTGACTAGGAGATTTATTATATGGAATATCACCCTCATCAAATTTACAAAGAGAATTTACCTCTACTACCTCTTTTGGAATTTCAAGTCCATGTATTTCTTTAATAGGTGGTAGATTCTTAACATCTTCAGATTTAATACCTTTCTCCTTCATAGATTTCTTTGCTTCTTGCATATCTTCTGGACTGAGGAATAGAATACCTCTCTTCTTTGGAGTTGGTTTAGGTGGTGGTTCAAGAAGTGTCCAATCATTGGCATTCCTCAATATATTATCCAATAGTTCTTGAGCCTGTACGACAGTTCGTTCCCTGAGAACACAATCAACACAACTATCTAGGTAGTCCCTAGAAGCATCGGTTAGTCCATTATAAAAGATATCAAGTATTTCATTTTTCTTAAGAGGATGATCATGCAGAGCATTAAGTAATTGGAGAAGCTTCCCCCAAGCCTGAGGGAGATGCTCTTCCTCAAACTGTACAAAGTTGAATATTTCCTGTAAGGCAGCTTGTTTCTTATGAGCAGGAAAATATTTTTCAGAGAAGTAGTATATCATAACCTGGGGAGTACGCACACAACCAGGAGCAAGAGTATTAACCCATTCTTTAGCATCACCCTTTGATGAGAAAGGAAATAACTTAAGGATATAGTAATAGCGAATTTTTTCCTCATGAGCAAATAGGGTGGCAATGTCATTTATTTGGTAAGATGTGCCAAAACAGTGTCAGATTCATAACCATGAAAAGTATCAGATTCTACCAAAGTAATAAGTTCAGGATCAACAGAGAATTCACAATCCTTATGAGTAACAAAGATAAGGAGACGTAGCAAATTTAGGATCATATTTCATTCTTTCTATCATAACTTTTTCTTTCAGCTTACTCAATAATTTCTTAAGGTCCTCTCTATCATTACAACCAAGAAATTCCTTAGCAATCTCTCTATCCATAACATAACCCTTAGGTACATTAGCTAGGCATTTCAAATCTAGTAAGATTGCTAGGAGTAACAGGTGATTCATCAATTTCATAAATTTCATTAGTTTCAAGTTCTTTAGTTTTAGCAATTTGAGCATCAAGAAAATCACCAAGTGGCACTGTTTTTCAAGGAAAGTAGTAGCATCATCATGAGTATCATTCATAGCAGAAGTAGCATCATCCATCACTTGTGACATATCAGATTGAATAACATGTGGCGGTGTTGCAAGCCGACTTAAAACAGAAGGTGAATCAAGTGCAGAGCTAGATGGCAGTTCCTTACCTCCCCTCGTCTTAGAGGGTACTATCTTGGTTTTAGCGTCCTTCAGATTCCTCATAGTGATAAGAAGATGTATAAATCCCAAGTGAACTCAATAAATAAAGCTATGCTCCCCGGCAACGGCGCCAGAAAAAGGTCTGGATAACCCACAAGTATAGGGGATTGCGACAGTCTTCGAGGGTAGTATTTCACCCAATTTATTGATTCGACACAAGGGGAGCCAAAGAATATTTATGAGTCTTAGCAGTTGAGTTGTCAATTCAACCACACCTGGCAAATAATATCTCTGCAACAAAGTGTTTAGTAGCACAATAGTTTGATAGTTTTGATAGTAACGGTAGCAGTAGCAATAGTAGCAACAACAGTAATAGTAGTAGTTTTGTAGTGATTATAACAGCAACAGCAACAATAGTAACTTAGCAAAGATCAATATGAGAAAAGTGTAGGCATTGGATCAGTGATGGGTATTCGTGTGTTGGATGGCATTCATCATGTAACAGTCACAACCTAGAGCGATACACAATAGCTCCAATTCATCAATTCAATGTAGGCATGTATTCCGTATATAGTCATACGTGCTTATAATAAGAACTTGCATGACATCTTTTGTCCTACCCGTAACACCCCCAAAATCATGCTACAGTGATCTCCTCCTAATAGTGGCCATGTCATCTTGATCACTATGCCAATTTGCCACTTGTCCAAAATCAAAGCCAAATTCAAATTCAAATTGCATGTCAAATATTTATTTCTTCTGTCATGCAATCACAATAGATCATCCTATGGCAAATAATCCCTAAATATCTGTCATGTTGAAACCAAAATTTTTTGGATTCCAAAAATGCCCTTGGAAATTTATTTAGGGGTCCAACAACATTTATTTTGGCCTGTTCAATTTCTAAAAAAGTTTAACCTTTTCCTATTGCTCTGAAACTTTTTGTGCAGTGCAGAAAAATGCAATGCTATTTATGAGCAAAGCTACATATTTTTGTAAGGTCATCTGATGGCATTTTATAATGCAATGACTGATTGAAGTAATTATCAGAGAAAGAAAAAGGGAAAAAGGGATTACTGGCACTGTGTAACTGGGCCTCTAGTGCTACAGTGCGGCCTGGCCCAGCCCAACCTGGCCTTTCTTCAACCTTCTGCTACAGAAGGAGGCAGGGGTGCCGTGGCGGCCATCCACCGGCCACGGCCACGCGCCGGCCATCCCCGTCATCCCCGATTCCTATTAGGCCCCCCTGGAACCCTAGATCGAGCCCCTGGACGCCCCCATCTCCCTTTCCCTCGCTCTCCCTCTCTCGTTCGCCCACCCTCGAGCGCAGACGCCACCACACTGCCGTCGATGACGCGGCCAGAGAACGCCCCCTGCCACCCGGTGATGTCCAGGAGGCTCCCCTTCCTCGACCACGTCCACCACGGGCCTTGGTTCGTGCTGCCTCACGCCGCATCGTCGCCCCGTTCTTCTTCTTCAACCTCGGATCCGTCGCTCGCCACCGCGTCGATCTGCCGTCCCCGACCACTCCGGCCTCCCCCGAGCTCGTCTTCGAGGTCCACTGTGAGCGCCTGGTCCCCCTGCTCCTTTTCCCTCTTCCCCCTTGGTCGCTTTTGCCCTCCGACGTGCCTAGTCGCAGCCGTACTCCGCCGTCGCCATTGCTATGCTCACCGTCGCCCTAGTTCCGTTCGAGCTCAACCGAGTGCGCCATTGAGCTCCTGGAGCTTTGCAGACCCCGACGCGCGCGACCGCTTGCTCCATCTCGAGCCACAGCCCCGCGCCCGTCGAGGCCGTAGCGGTGCCGCCGCCTAACTCCGTCGTCCGGTCGGCTCCGGCGAGCCGCCGACCTCCTGAGAGCTTCCCCGGATGCGCGCGAACGCGAGCGGCCCGCTGGTGCCTTTGGTTCGTCCAGCCGTGGCCAACAACGCCGTCCACACGGACAGCCGCCGCTCGCCCGCGCGCAGCTGCTGCCTGCTGCGCTGGCCTGTTCCTGCGCTGCTGCTTCCTGCTGCTGTCTACTTCTGCAGCTGCTCTTGCGCGGCTGCCCTCTGCTCTGCCGCTGCGGCTTGCTGCTGCTAGCCGCTGCCTCCTGCCATTGCCGCTGGCGCCCGCAGCCGCTCGCCGTCGCGCAGCGCTGCTGCTGCTGCCTTGTGCTTCCGCAGCTGCTGCCGTCCCCCTGCTCTTGCTGCTGCTTGCGGCGCGCCCCACCGCTGCCCGCGTGCCTGCCTCACCTGCCCGCGCCCTGCCGTGACTCACGCCGCCTCTGCGCACGCCCTCGCCGTGCACCTGCCTCGCCGGCGCAAGTCCCGCCGCGTCCACGCACGCACCGCAGCCGCGCTCCCCTGCTCCTCCCTTCGCTGCATTCTCCTACTGCTCTGCTACAGTAACTGAATGCTACTGTAGCAGTAGCTAGCTTTGCTGCGGTTACACTGACTACCACTTTACACTGTAGCAAAACAACAACAAAACGACTTCTAATATGGATAAAAATTATATGGACAGAAAGTACACTGGACAAACTTCATTTTATCCCACTGGACAAAATCCATTTGATGCATGGATTAAATCATTTGAAAATCACAAAATCCTATGTTTGTATATTTTAACAGTTTCTGGAATTAACATCAAGTGTCACTTTTCAAGCAAAGTTTTGATTAAGCAAATGAACTCTAACAGTGATGCAATTGATACCATCTTGTAGATCACAGGAAAGTGATCAATATTGATATAAGGCACTAATCCATAGGGTGGGCAGAACAATAGTTATAGCCTTTGGAAAACTGCTAAGTGATGTTTATAACTGAGGGATTCTCAGACTTGGCAGAATTTCAGAGAATTTCAGAAAATGCTAAAACTTCGGAAATTCGTAGAAATTTATCCGTAGCTCGGATGGAAAAACTTTATACATCAAAGTTGATCAGAAAGACAAGACGAATACGATGTGCCCTCTGTGTGGCTGTCACATGCCTCTAACACTTCAAACATGGAACCTTCCCCCTCCGGGTCACCTGTCCGATAGTTGCCCAGAGCCGGGAAAATGTCCCCAGATATTTTCTCTCCCCGTCTGTAACGTGTAGCATTGCGTTAGATCACCCCTTGCGTAGCTTTTTGCCATGTCTTGCTTTGTGATTGCATTTGTATGCTGTGTATTTATTTGTTTCTTCCCCCTCTTCTCTCCGGTAGACTCCGAGACCGTTGATGATCCGGTGAATGGCTACTTCACCGTAGAAGATCCATTTCTGTCTACAGAGCAACCAGGCAAGCAAACCCACCTATCATCCCTATATCGCCTATTCTTTCCCCCTCATGCTTGCATTAGATTTTGCTACTGTATTAAATAGCTCCTATTCTGATTCATAGCCTGCTTTTGTAACCTGCTTTTGTTACCTTACCTATTATCCTAAACTGCCTAATATAGGCTGGTTAGTGATCCATCAGTGACCCCTCTCCTTGTCCATGTTGCCCCCGCTTGTTACCGGTGCCTCGATCTGGGTGATCGACGGGCAGTGACCGGGCACATCACTGCACACCCCCCTTAGTTGTACGACTCTGCAGTGCCACTATCGAGTGCCAAGGGTGATACCTCGTACCTCACTCCTGATGATGGCCCTGCAGTATAGCTAATCGTTTGTGGATTGCCGAGGGTGATTCCTCCTTCACCGCCTCCGAAGATGGCTCTGTCGTAAAACCCCTCAAGCGTGGACCATCGAAGGTGATTCCTCCAAGTCCACCTTGACGGACACATCGAGTGGAATCCATTGAGGGTGATTCCTCGGGTTCCCCCTTGATGTTTTGGACACACAGTTACCCTAAACATATACCTCATGACCTTGATAAAGTCGGGTCGGCCCCGAGGGGTACTCGCGAGCGATGTGAAGTCGGGTTGACCGTGAGGGTACCCACGAGTTAATTACGAGGCGCGGCCGGGTAGGCAGTCCGCCGAGTGAGAGGTAGCCTGGGCCTGGCCCTTGCCGCAAGTCCTCGAGATGGGGCAACAGGAGCACTGCTCGTCACCGCGCGCTCCCAATGCACTAATGGGTTTGGATATATGATTTGAGTTGGCCACTGGCCTATACGCACTAGCACCATGCGGGATAATGGTTTATGGGGCCCTCTGCGCCATATGCATCAGCCGAAGCTCTTCAGACGTCAGAAGTGGAGCGGCGCGCGTCGGGTTGGACTGGGAACGCCTGCGCTTGTATTAAGGGGGCTAGTTCTGCTCGCCGGTCGAGTACGCAACGCGCAGGAGTGCAAAGTGCGATGGGCCCAAGACCCCTGAGTGCTTAGGATGTAGCCGGTGTGCTGGCCTCTCTGTTGAGCCTAGGTAGGGCTGCGGTTGTGTCGACTGGCCGAGGCCAGGCATGACCCGATAAAAGTGTGTCCGGCCGGAGTTAATCGAGCATGCTAGATAACAGTAGTGCACCGCCGCAGGGAGGATTATCTATTCGAATAGCCGTGTCCATGGTAACAAGACGCTCAGAGAGTATCCTGATCTACTATAACTAGAACTGGATACTGATGATGTTAAGTAATATGCTGGCTCCGGGATTGCTTTCTCACAGGGAGTCGAGAAAGGATCTCTGGGTGTTGTTACAACTTAATTACTACTTTATAATATGCTATCTGTACTCTTCTAAATGCTGCAAGATGCTAGTCTTCGATAGGCTAGGTTTTCTCTCTATTCTGTCAATCTGCAGTCCAGTCCACATATACAGCCTTCCTTTGATAATGATGCATAAATAGATAGATCTGATGTAAGTCTTGCGAGTACTTTGGATGAGTACTCATGGTTGCTTTGCTACCTCTTTTCCCCTCTACCCGTTTGCTGCAATCAGATGACGGAGCCCAGGAGACCGCTATCCCCGTCGACAACATCTACTACCCCGACGGAGTCTACTACGTTGAGGCCGACGACCAGGAGTAGTTTCGGAGGTTCCCAGGCACAGGAGGCCTGCGCCTTTCGATCTAGTGTCGTTGTTTTGCCCAGCCTTCTTAAGGCACCCTTGTCTAATTATGTCTGTACTCAGATATTGTTGTTGCTTCCACTGACTATGTGTATTTGAGCTTATGTATTTCGAGCCCTCGAGGCCCCTGGCTTGTAATATAAAGCTTGTATTATTTTAATTTGTGTTCTGATATCTTCCAGTGAGTCCTTAGGCTTGATCGTGTGCATTTGCGTGTATGACTAGTGCACGATTATGTCTGGGGCGTCACAAGTTGGTATCAGAGCCGACTGCCTGTAGGTAACCCCCTTTCCAACTCCTTGGCCGAAGTGGAGTGTAGTCTTTGAAAACTGTTTTACTAACATGGCTGTGTGGCTTACGGACCCACTTCGCCAATGGGTGATATTAGGATCATTTATTCCTCTTTTTTACTCTGGGACTCTGATCTCTCTTCTATTCGGGTTAATGATTTTGCTAACTCTAACTTTAGGTTCTCGTAACCGCTTCCTCCCGGAGAGCCCTTCATTCCAGATGACGGCTTGTTTCACCAGAAGATCCCGAAGATACTTCTCGATGCTTCCCGAGACCCTTGGGCCACCGCCTTTGCAGTTCCCTACCACCGGTAAATCCCCATGGATAACTACACATCCTTGCCGTTGGTACCTTCATTCCCAGTTACTCTTGCTTTTACAAGATACTCCGAAATACTCTCCGTTATTCCGGGAATCCTTTCAGCTTACTGCCTTGCAGCTTCTTTTCACATTACGAATAATTCCTCACATTTATCGGGGATTCGTTCATCCCCAGTTGTTCATGAATTTTACATATTACTTCATAATGCTATCCGATTTTCCGCAAATCCTCTGCAGCCGATTGCTCTTGATCTTCCTTACCTGCTTGCATTATGGTTAACTCCGTATGTATAGCAATAAGCATTGGCATCCTTTGTCCTTGTCATTCTGAGCCTATTGAATCAATATGTATGTGAATGCTCCTTATCATCAGTTAACTTCTAGAATTCGTCCTTCCGGCTCAGATGTCGTTTTGGACATAAGTTGGATCTCGGCCAATCAAGTTGTAATTGATTGTCCATCTGGTTCTATTCGACTTCTCATCTTTTGATCAAAGAGTCTGCTTTTGATCCTCCGTTTTGGAAATCATAAATTCCTTTGTAATTAAGCGACGAATTATTCAGTTGATTCTATCATCCGATGCCTTTGCATTATTTCTTCTTCTGGTTGAGTACCGATACTCACATCAGATCCCTTGTGTACCATCAGATCCTTTGTTGGGTTGTGTTTTCCGACAGAGCCCTTTATATTCAACAACTCTTATTGCATCCTTGTTGCTTATGAGTTTGTACTGAACAATGTCATTCCTAGCCTGATCGGCTACATAATTATTGTTCTAATCTTAACTGTGCTACCTGGTCCTCCTTTTCGGTGCACATTTCTGACAAATGGGCTAAGCCTGTTCAGTTTCCTCGTCCTTTTGCCCGGGGGATCTACTTGCCACTCCTCGCTTTGGAAATCATGATCCCTCTGAATTTTATACTTGGGTTATTCATGTGTTTCCTTAATCCGATGTCCTTGCTTCCCGTCCTTTCTCGATGGACTCTCATGTGGAACCAGTTGTTTAAACCTTACTCTGTTAGTTCTCACGGATCACTTGATTCCTTTTCTGGACAATTATCCGACCGATTCTTTCCAATTCTAAGAACCTTATTGGTTTCTCCCCCGTTACAAATGCCTTTGGCACTGTGGCATCCTCTCCTTCTTGCCGTCTGTATATCCGCCCTACTTGCATGGCATGAAGAGGCAGTGCATGCTTTCTCCATAATGCCCTGGGACTGACTACTGACCAGGACATGTCACGTAACCATGGATGGAGATCTCTGCAAGACAGAACACTGACTGAGGGCACTATTTACATCGCATCAGTTTGAAAACGACACCATCCGTGTGAACCTGAAAATTTTCACGAGTCCTACCCTTCTGTTGATTCGCTAGATAAATTTCAACACCCGAGAACTCCGCCAAGTGACTCGAATCCATACCGTTGTTCAGTTCCCCTAGTAATTTTGATGCTGGGAAATTTGAACTCGGTCATGTCGTTCCTAACCTACCGGCTACATTCTTATCTTGCTACCTTTGACCGTGCTACCTCGTTCTTCCTTGGTGCATGAATTCTTCCGACCATGAGCAAGGCTTACGTAGAGTTTTCAACATCATTTTGTTGACTTGAAAAACAACTCCGCTTCCGAGCTTGCATATTATTTGTTGTTTCCATAACTTTCCACTTCGTCATTCCCTTACTAGATGTCGTCGCTATTCGATTGCATCCTCGTGGAACCTTTCGACAAAATGTGTCGTGATCAACGTCGACATTTTCGACTTCTTCTGAGATGTCAATTGAATTCATGGTGAGAACTACCATCTTTGCCCCTCGATGACTTGTGTTATCATCGACAACATCCTTGACTTCCTGCCAACACAGACTTGGTCATGTTTTGGCTAAACCTTACGTCCCTCAATATTCTTGAAATTGTTCCTTACTTGAAACACCATATTATTGCTACCTCGAAGCATGACTGTGATATTCCGAATATCAACAAGAATATCGGAAGCACAACGCGAAAATGTTTCTTGATCTATTATCCAAACACCGTTGTATGGGTAACATCATGAATTCCCTTGCCCCCTTTATCTAAAATGGTGATGTACTCGTTGTCCTGACATGTATACCATGCTCTTCTTTTCCTTGGAAAGAATATACACCTACTACCAGTGTATAATCACATTTTCCTTTCCATTCATCTGTTTAACCTTTCTTCCGCTTTGTATGATCTAAGCAGTGATAATCCCCTACTTATGTAAACACTCTGGTGTACAACTCTGTCAGTAATACCTTGTTACTACTATTGATGACATTCCGGTAACCACCGGTGGAAGAGAACTTTGCCTAATGGTTCGCCTCATTTCAACGAGCAGGAAAATGGTTTTCTTCATCCCCCGCCCTTGGTGCCGACGTTGTTGCCAACATAGCTGACAAGCTATCTTCTGACATGCCTTGTTGTCGTGACCATATAAGATGTCACCGCTCTTCCTACTCTTACTCCACCCTCACCACAGTTCCACAGGATCGTAACCTGACTCTTCTGTACATCCTTGATTCCGAAGTATTGCTACTTGTAAACTGCGTTGGATTTTTATCCCCGAAGAGGAGAGGATGATGCAGCACAGTAGAGTAAGTATTTCCCTCAGTTAAGAAACAAAGGTTATCAATCTAGTAGGAGAACCAAGCAACACCACGTAAACAGCACCTGCACACAAAACGCAAACCTTCGCACCCAACTCAAATGAGAGGTTGTCAATCTTTCGATGGCTAAGTAACGAGATTAAAGGTATATGATAGATTGATAAATAAATAAAAGCTAAAAATATGAAGCAAATATTTTTGGTATTTTTGTATAAGTAAAACAAGATAGATCTTATGATAAAAGTAGACCCGGGGGCCGTAGAGTTCACTAGAGGCATCTCTCAAGAAAATAGCATACGGTGGGTAAACAAATTACTGTTCACTACTAGGAAAATGCTTATACGTAGAACTTTACCAGTAGCGCCTGTTTGGGACCCCACGCTACTGGTAAATACCAGTAGCGATTGGTACAAAACGCGCTGCTGGTATTAATTAGCAGCAGCGTGGGTTTTTTTGGGCAGCGCTACTAGTAAGTGTGCCACACCACACCCCCCAGGTTAAGACATAGTAGCAGCGTGGGTGATCAACCCAGCGCTACTGGTAAAGGCATAGCTGTAGCGCCTGGTGTGAAAAACGCGCTACTGCTATTTCTTCTGCGTGTAAACTAGTGGGCCCATTTAGCAGTAGCGTGTTTTGCACCCAGCGCTATAGGTAGCGCAGATACCAGTAGCGCGTTTTGTGTGCCCGCACTACTGCTATGGTCGGCCAGCCAAAAAAATCTGCCACCTTCCCCCCCTCTCCCTCCCCCTTCCTTTCTCCCCCTCCACTCTCTCACTTTGTTGGTTCTTCCTCCTCCCCCTCTCTTCTTTGCCCCTCCACCCCCTCCATTAATGCCCTCCCTCCACCCTCTCTCTTTCTTTGCCCCTCCACCACCTCTCCATTAATGCCCTCCCTCCACCACCTCTCCATTAATGCCCTCCCTCCACCACCTCTCCATTAATTAATGGCCTCCCCTCCTCCATCTCTCTTTCTTTCATCCACCCATCTCCACTAGCTCTCTCTCTCTCTCTCTCCCTACTTAGAGCTATATGTAGGTACCTCACTATCTAGAGCTACTAGCTAATTAGGAAGGTCCTCGATCAATATCCCTCTCGACACATAGGTGAGCAAAAAAATAGTTGTGCAAGAATGGAAATATGTGTGTGTGCGATTAGTACCAAAACTATGCGATATGAATACACGTACCGAATTGTGTGTGGCATGTGAGTGACATGAGTTGCCTATGTTTTGCCAAAATGTGAGTGACATGAGTTGCCTATGTTTTGCCGAAATGTCGATTCAATTCCGTTTCGGCGAATTTCGGGCATACTCAATATGTCCTATGTTTAGGGAAGGTCATGTCGAATTTTTGTATGAATTTGATCCATGCATGTGTACGTGGTTATAATTCTTTTGCTCCACGCAGGTGATCATGAAGGTCAATGGAAGGATGGTGGAAAGATACTGGCAATCCACGGTGGACGACATGTATGAAAAAAGACTGAAGGATGTTTTATGTCCGTGTCGAAAATGCAAAGTAGGAGTCAGGCTCGACCCCTTTAAGGGTGGTAAATTCAAGGCGCACCTGCTCATGCATGGTTTCATGGATGGCCATACTCGATGGATAAGTGAAGATGACGATGATGATGAAGACGTCGACGCGGCAGGAAATGACGACATGGGGCTAGACGAAGAGATGACCGATTATGGGCTCGAATAAGAAGAGGGCCTCGGAAATGGCGATGGCGAAGAGGCAGTAAAAGGCAGAGAAGATGCGGACACGCCGCAGCCTTCGTCGCTACTAAGTTCAGCCATACAGGACCCGCATGTTCGAGACCTGCTTCGCAAGAAGACGACTAGCGAGAGAGCTTCTTCTAGAGAGGAGGCCAAACTGGCGCAACTGGAGGTAGACTCGATGACTCCATTGTATGATGGTTGCGATCCCGAGGTGACCCGCTTGAGTTTCACGCTAGAACTTCTAAAGACGAAGGAAAAAAACAAATCGACGGATGCAAGCCTGGATGAGCTTCTGAAGTATCTAAAGAAGGTTCTTCCCGCGGGAAGCCTGTGTCCTACTAGTGTCGAGGAGGCAAAGAAAATCGTGTGCCCTCTTGATCTGCCACATATTAGATATCAAGCATGCATCAACGATTTCATCATATATCGGAACGAGCACGCGGAAAAAACCATCTGTCCAAAGTGCAATGCTTCACGATATAAGAAGGCCGGAAAGAAAGCTCCACAGAAAGTTGTATGGAACTTCCCGATCACTCCGCGTCTGCAGCGGTATTTCGTAGATCCTAAGGAAGCAAAGCTTATGCGCTGGCACACGGAGAGGGTGAAGCCAGATGACGGAGATGATCCGAAGCTGAGACACCTCGCAGATGCTAGCCAGTGGAGAGCATTAAACACTGAATTTAATTTTTTCGCAGATGATGCAAGGAACATCGTGCTTGGTGCTAGTAGTGATGGCATGAATCCGTTTGGGAACCAGAACATCAATCATAGCACATGGCCCGTGTTTGTATGGATGTACAACCTCCCCCCTGGAAGTGCATGAAGGAAAAATACATACACATGACTATGATTATTCAAGGGCCGAGACAACCGGGAAATGATATAAATCTGTATCTCGAGTTACTGAAAGAGGAGCTATAGACCTTATGGACAACGCCGGCCAAGACATGGGACACAAGCAAAGGAGAGTATTTCTACATGAGAGCCGCGCTGATCACGACGGTGCAGGACTATCTAGGTTACGGCTATATCTCTGGCCAGGTGTGCCACGGATATTGCGGATGCACCAGGTGCATGGATGATACAACTTCTCAGCAGCTATCAAAAGATGGCGGGTCTTCGAAAATCATGTACATGGGGCATCGAAGATGGCTCGAGAAGGATGACCCGTGGAGAAAGCGTGGAGATCTATTCAATGGTCAGGCTGAGCATCGAGGTCCTCCGCGTAAGCGTAGCGGTGCCGAAATATATGAGTTATTGAAGAACTAGGAAGAGTGCCCCTCGCCGGGAAAGACGAAGAAAAAGGCGCCGGAGCCGCTGCTGAAGGTATGGAAGACGAGGTCTGTTTTCTGGGACATGGAGTACTGGCCCAAACTCGACACGCCTCATAGCCTTGATCAAATGCATATCACGAAGAATATCCTCGAGAGCTTGCTTGGAACATTGATGAACATGCCGGAGAAGACCAAGGATGGGCCGAAGGCAAGAAAAGACTTGGAATTTTTGAATATTAGGAAAGATCTCCAAATGCCCGGTAAAAAGTCGTCGGAGTAGACGGAGACGGAGACGGAAGATAGGGGGAAAAAAGTAAACAAGAAGGAAGAACAATATTTTCCCCCCTGTTGCTTCACCTTACATCCGAAGGAGGTCGATCAATTGTTCAAGTGCCTTGCCGGAATCAAAGTTAGTTCCGGATACTGTGGGAAGATTAGCAGATATCTGGACACCAAGAAAAAAAGGTTCAGCGGGATGAAGTCTCACGACTGTCACGTGATGATGACGCAGTTACTCCCGGTTGCACTTAGAGGGATTATGGACACACACGTCTGTGAGACGCTTACTGATCTATGCCACTTTTTTGAAGCTATCTCTCGAAAGTCGATCAGTGTCAAGCAGCTCCATAGGCTACAGGAAGAGATCATTGTCATACTAAATGAGCTAGATATGTACTTCCCGCCCGCGTTCTTTGATGTCATGTTGCATCTATGTGTCCACATCGTGGATGACATCATCGACCTAGGGCCGACATTCCTGCACAGCATGATGCCGTTCGAGAGGATGAATGGGGTCATCAAAGGATTCGTTCGTAACATGTCCCGTCCGGATGGAAGCATAGCCTAGGGATATCTGACCAAAGAGTGCATCTCTTTCTGCGAGAGTTATCTAGGCACCGGAGACCCTGTTGTTGGTTTGCCCGTCAGCAAGCACTGTGGAAGGCTCGAAGGCGAAGGTCACACCAATGGTCGGAGGGATGTGAATGTGTTCCGCTCGGGCCAACAAAACGACTTTGACAGGGCAAACTTAGTAGTGCTACAACACCTAGATGTGCTAGAAGATTTGCTGACACTGCACAAAGAGACAATTGCAAAGAACTACCGTGACCGTGGGGGTGCACAGGACGGACACTGAAGTTATTAGAGAGCACAACTCCACTTTCTTGCGTTGGTTCAAAGAGCGAGTTCTGGCTAATCCCCCGGAAGAGGGCTGTCCGGACGGAACGCTCATATACGCCTTAGCACATGGCCCAAGGGTCAACCTCATGACTTATCAAGCATACGATATCAACGGATACACGTTCTACACGGAGGCCAAAGATATAAACAGTGATAACCAGAACTCAGGGGTGACGATGGAAGCCATGACCGGCTACGTAATTGAAAGATATTATGGAAGGGTCATTGAGATCTGGGAGCTTGACTACTCTGGATTGCATAGCACAACGATGTTCCGTGTCAGATGGGCTAAGAACGTACAAAGAGAAAACCGACATTTCACTACCATGTGTATACCCGACTCCGATAGCGGTACCGTCAACTCCATCGCCAAAAATGAGCCATGGGTACACGCTAAACATGTGAAACAATGTTTCTTCATAACCGACCCGAGTAATCCCAGCCGTGTTGTCGTGAGGAGAGGCAAAAGAAGCATCGTCGGAATGGATGGAGTCGCCAACGAGGAAGACTACGACCAGTACGGTGACCCGACGAGGGAAGATGATGCTGATGACGATGAAACATACGTCAAAAGAAGGATGAAGACTACATTACCTACGAAAGATCGTACTCCCTGGAAAAGGAAAAGTCACGACCATGGGCTCAATTATTCGACAACGAACAAAAGAGGAAAGAAGAAGATCAGTCTAAAGCGTCGTCAACCAAGCTGACAAACTATCATAAATTGTCTATATCTATTTTGTATACGTACTTAACACACCGTTAGCGGTCAAATGATGTAATATATATTATACACTAATTATTATCCGGAGGTTACGTACGGTGTTATTGCTCCAACCTGACCTAACCCTAGCTATACCCCTGCTACAACTTATACAACAAGGATATGAAAAAGAAAAATGAAATGAAAGATAAAGAAAAAGAAAAAGAAAGGAAGTTGTGGAAAATGAAATGAAAGAAAAATGATCAGTAGCGCTTTCGGGGAACAAGCGCTACAGCTAACTGGCCACATAATTTTAAAACAAAAAAAAATGATCAGTAGCGCGGTTTGTGCTGGATAGCGCTATAGCTAAATTAGCTATAGCGCGTTTTGCCCAGACGCGCTATAGCTAAGTTGCCTACAGCGGTCGAGCCACACCTAGCCATCTCTTTCCTCTCACTCACTCTCGCTCTGTCGATCCCCTTCTCTGAGCTCCCACGCCACCGCCGACGCCGCACCCGCCCACGCCGCCGTCGACGTCGCACCCGACCCCGACGCCGGCCACTGGCCGCCCCGACACTCCCTCCCCCCATGCCTCCCCCTACCCTAGGTCCACCCCCCGGCCCGGCCCCTCCCCCCGTGTCGCCCCTCCCCCGAGCAGTCCCCTCCACCTGCCGGCGCCATCTTCTCTCCGCCGGCAGGTCTCTCTCTCTCTCTATCTCTTTCTCTCTCTCTCTCTCTCTTTCTATCTCTCTATCTCTCTTACCAAATTTGGTCTCTCTGCAGATCGAAGCTAGGCGCAGATCGACGAGGAGGAGAAGGACGCCCTCAACCCCCTCTGCCCCGGCGACCCCGACCCCGATCCCAACCCCGAGGTGCGCCACCCCCTCTTCCCTCCCTCTTCATATGCTTGTTGTCCAAATATTTCCATATGTTAGAGTGTTAGAGTGTTCATATTGTTATTAGAGTGTTCATATTACTGCTAGAGTGTTCAAATGCTTGTTAGAGTGTTCATATTGTAAAATGCTTGTTAGAGTGTTCAAATGCTTGCTGTTAAAAAGAAATGCAGCGACATTGGAGTCAATTTTGAGTTGCTAGAGTATTTGGAGTTAAAATAAAATGGGTGTTCAGTTTGTTGATAGAGTAAATAAAATGAAAATGAGCATTTTATTAGGCAGATTGTAGGTCTACAATTGATCTTGTGTGTCTACAATAATTGATCTTGTGAATGCTTGACGCAGAGGTAGATCACCGACGTGCCGCTCGATGACGCCGCGAGAAGATCATTGACACCACACCCGCATCCTCGACATGCAGATAGTGAGCATCCCAAAACCCACACTATATATAGCTCTGTTCATGCAGATGCTAGAGGAGAGTGATGACTTGTTCATGTGGGTTGTTGTGCTGCTATAGAATGTTTGGACAGATGCTATAGAATGATAGTGAGCATCCTATATTGTTGTGCTGCTGTAGTTGTGCTGCACTTTGGTTGTTTGCAGGGAAACCGATTCAGAGTAGCCTATGTCTTGCCGGAAATGTCGATTCACTTCCATTCCGGCAAATTTCAGGCGCTCTATATGTGCACTTTCTAGCATAGGTCATGCCGAAATTTTCCGTGAATTTCAGCATGACTTGTGCAAGAAAGTTGGACATATCGAGTGCTCGAGATTTGCCTCCACGGGAATGAAACGACATTCAAGCAAAACAAAGGTCACTTTTTTTTGTCATTATTCACTTTATTATATAAAGTTCGACAATTAAACGACTACGACACTGAACCCTATCTAGGAAACATGGCCGACAATGATGAGGCCGGAGGTTCTCACACCCAAGAAAGACAAGCACACGCCTACTTCGACTTTCTTGCGGCTCAGGAGAAACAAGGGTGGCAGGACCCCCTTGTCATGACGGACGACGACGGTGCTGGCGCCGGCACCGACACTGATGCCACCAACACCGGCACTGAGACGGGCCCTGATGATGTTGCTAACGACAGCACGGAAGGTGGGACCTCCCGCTTTCACACCCTCATCAACACAACTAATTAATCTTTAGTTCCCGTTCTTTTTGGATCTCTGACGCCGCACACGTACATGTCTTCGCAGGCCGACTCCACTCCATGCACCCTCCTTTACCACATGAAGGGCGGGTTGGTGGATGTGGGGAAGGGTACTATAGTGAAGCCCAAGGATCGATTGTTCCACAGCCGGCAGATGCCTGATAACGCCTTAAGGGTCTCTGTGACGAGTGTGAAAGCGGGCTACGAGGGTTTTCCTCGTCCCATACAAACCGATGGAGTGGATGACGAGACCCCCACGCAGCTTGGCCAATGCAAAAATTGGCCAATCTGTGGCCGAAGAATCTTCTTCGTGTGGAGGTGGCCGAGAGCACACCAACGGGACCTCATCAGGAAGGTATGACCACAACCCCACCTACACAACTACAACAACCATCGTCTGTGCTGCTGGGTGAGATCGAGAGACACGAGGAAGGAGGGACAACCGTTCCGGCGGACATCGCCCCCATGGAAGAGGATATGGATCATGACATGGAGGATGACCCTCTCCAGTATCTCAATACCGGCTTTGACCACGAAGTAACGACGAGTCAACCATATGAGATGCATGGTGTACCAGAGCCGGAACGTCCTCGGGAGTGCAAGAAGTCTTTGTTCATGCAATCCTCGCAGGACACGCCTCCAGATGCCGGTTCCACCCAAGCTCAACTAATTAGCCTGAGGCGTTCAATGCTGAGCCCGACAACACTAGGAGCGGTGGTCAGGGAGAGTCTGACAGACCCACCAACACCTGAGCCCACCAAGAAGAAGCAGAGGAAGAGACCGATGAGAAAAGGCCATAAAGCTGCCAATGTTGCTTCCAGCAGCCAGCCGCCTCCGCAGACCAGGGTTGACAGTGTACCGATGAAACATGCGCCATTACTCCATGTCGTGGGAAAGCCAATGGTACCGGCGGATGCGCTAGCTGCCATAACAGGGGATCTCAGGAGACTCCATGACCATGTGCTATCGACAGAGAGAAGCCTCCTGGCCTCGGATGATCCAGGATACCCACTTTATACGGTTAGAGTGCCGTGCAGTGGCTAGATGTACGTCAGCACATGCCCCGCGGACCTGTTCTTCCTACGATTTGATTACATCTTCGAGATGTTTCAAATGAGGAGACTCGATTTTACGTTCGTCTGCCTGTATGCGCTGCACATGAACTACATCGTCAGGAGAGAGCAAATCACTGGTCTTGCGGTCGCGGACCCATACTACATGCATGAGGGCTTCTTGTCAATCAACGAAGCCAACCGTCAATATGCGACGGAGTACATCGAAGAATTCTTGGTCAACAATAAGGACAAAGAAACGATTCTCCTACCTTATCATCCCGGGTAAGTCATCCGCGGATAGCCACTATAACACATATATCCTTTCGTGCATTTCAATAATTACTTTGCACGCATGGAGGCTAACTTGATCGTGTATTTTGCGCAGCGGGGGGGGGGGGGGGGGGCATGCCGTTCTCATCATTCTTTACCCGCGTGTCTCCCACGCTCTATATTTGGACCCATCGAAGAACATAGAGAAGAAAGATTAGACACACATAAAGTATGTTCTGGACAGAGCTCTCTTGGGCTTCAGCATGCGGGGTGGCTACATCCAAGTCAAAAAAACAAATAAGGCCGGGCTGTGTTTGGGCCATAAGACTGACTTCTGTTGCATCCAGCGACTGGCAACAAGTGATAATGATGGATTCTACGTCATCCATCTAATGATGGAGTACAGAAGGGATGTGCAATCACTTTGCATGAAATCTTCAACCAATGCCCATATCCGGAGATGGGCTGAAGCCTTTGGAACCGTGCCAAATAATCAACTTCGAAATGATTTCTACCGGATCCAGCAGGAAATTGCGTCCATCATCATGAAAGACGTCCTCGAAGAGAATGGGATGTTCTACGGCGGCCCAATATCGCGAGCTGACGTCCGAACCCGCATAGCCCTACAGCGTTAGGACATGACGCCTTTCACTAAGCTTGGGTGCATCCTCCCGGATATGGCCGGATGGGAAGAGTGCACTGCTTGAAGACAATGTGTCTGTTTAGTCATATATTACTAGCTAGCTGTCTTCCTATGACAAAACTTTGAATTTATGCACGACGAAACTCTGTGATGTAATTAAACCGTCCTCCTGAACTTGCGTAGATCGCTCTAGTTATTTAGTTTGGGTACGAGGAACTTCGTTATTTATGTTTACTATAGGTTGCTTGTATTTTGCTAATTACTCTGTCTCTTTGTGTTTCTCAAGTATATTATGTTGCATATTATCGATGAATTCATCAACTGACGATGCAGGTGCATAGATCAGAGATGGCGAAGGAGTGCTACGTTGTATTCATTGGGAGGGTTCCAGGAGTGTACCGCCACTGGCCAGACGCTCATGCCCAGGTGAACGGGTACTCGGGCG
Organism: Elymus sibiricus; assembly: GCA_039707655.1. Taxonomy (NCBI): domain Eukaryota; kingdom Viridiplantae; phylum Streptophyta; class Magnoliopsida; order Poales; family Poaceae; genus Elymus; species Elymus sibiricus. The sequence continues at coordinate 36,876,561 of CM077665.1, read as the reverse complement.
CTAGTCACAGAGGGTTCGACACCAGAGCCGAAGGGGAGAATGCTTACTTGAGGTGGACGCTCAAGCAAGAGAGGGAGCGGAACCGGCGCCTCAAGAAGTACTACATAATCGCGCTATTGCTCATACCGATCGCTCTTCTCTCTAGCTACATCATGGTTTAGATAGAGGATGATGAAACATGAGTATGTGTGGTAGTTGCATGTATTCGGAACTTCTAATAACTTGTAACGCTATTTCGAGACATGTATTCGACCATGATTGATGATGATGAGATATTGTAGTCGAGACTTCTAATAACTTTTGCTCATCGATGCCTCACTTATTTTTCAATGAATATGCATGTTGTTATTGTATTAAAGATATATCTGTTTAAACATGTAAAGCGACAAAATGCAGAAAAAAAACCCTAAACATTAGCAGTAGCGCGGGCATAAAGCTTACCAGCAGCGCTTATTTACCAGTAGCGCTGTTATAAAACACACACTGCAGATAACTACCAGTAGCGCGCCTAGGACACGCGCTACTGGTAACTGTAGATACCAGTAGCGCTGGGTAAAACAAGCGCTACTGCTAAAAAATAGCTGTAGCGCCGTAGTAGGAGCGCGGGTACCAGCGCTACTAGTAGCTAAAAAACCAGCGCTACTGGTAAGGTTTTCCCTAGTAGTGGTTGGGCAATTGATAGAAAAGCAAATAATTATGATGCTATCCAAGGCAATGATCATGATATAGGCATCACATCCAAAACAAGTAGACCGCCTCCTTCCTGCATCTACTACTATTATTTCACACATCGACCGCTATCCAGCATGCATCTAGTGTATTAAGTCCATAAGAACAAAGTAATGCATAAAGAACGATGACATGATGTAGTCAAGATAAACGCAAATAAGAATTCATCCCAACTTGTTATCCTTAATGACAACAATACTTGCGTGCCAATTCCCCTTCTGTCACTAGGACTGAGCACCGCAAGATCGAACCCATTACCGAGCACCTCTCCCCATTGCAAGAAGATCCAATCTAGTTGGCCAAACCAAACCAAAACTTCGGAGATGAAATACAAGGCTATTCTAGATCATGCATAAAAGAGATCAGAGAAGAACTCAAATAAAACAAGGATAGATCTGATCATAAACTCACAATTCAGCGGATCCCAACAAACACACCGCACAAAGTCATTACATCGAATGGATCTCCATGAAGATCATGGAGACCGTTGTATTGAGAAACATAAAGAAAGAGAGAGAGAGCCATCTAGCTACTACCTACGGACCCGTAGGTCTATGGTGACCTACTCACGCATCATCGGAGAAGCGGCAAGGTTGATGTAGAGCCCCTTCGTGATGAGATCCCCCTCCGGCAGAGTACCGGAAAAGGCCTCCAGATGGGATCTAGCGAGAACAGAGACTTGCGGCGGCGGAAAAAGTTTTTCGTCTCCTCCACTAGGGTTTTTAGAATTCTTCTGAATTTATAGAGGTGGAAGTAGGGCAAAAGCACGCAGAGGGGGCCCACATGGCATCAGGGCGCGCCCCCCTGGGCCGCGCCCTGGTGCAATGTGGGGCCCTCCAGATGCTTCTTCCTTGGCTTCCAAGTTGATGTTGATCCTTATCTCCAGAAAAAATCTCCAAAAAGTTTTGGGACGATTTGATCTTATCTGATATTGATTTTCTGTAAAACAAAAACATGGTAGAAAACAGGAACTGGCACTAGGCACTAAGTTAATAGGTTAGTCCCCAAAAAATGATATAAAAATGTATAAAATGATATTAAAACATCCAAGAATAATAATATCATAGCATGGAACAAGCAAAAATAATAGATACGTTGGAGACGTATCAAGTATCCATTGCACTTGCCTTCATGTGTAATTCACGAGCCACCTTTTTAGAGATGGTCTATCCTGGTGTCAGACGCAATACTTATTCCCGTTGCTCTGAACCCCTTTCGCACTCCGTTCCAAGCATCGAACGGTTGTCTATCCGCTTGAAACTCCTTATTGTACCTTCTTACTTTACTCTCGATGTTTTACTTAAGTTCCAAATCCGAGAGATATCCTTCTGCCATATTCTCAGAGTTACCCACCAGGTAATCAACCTTGCAAAGGTCCGTTCTTCCGAAGATACCCCTTACTCCATCACTTAAATCTCGGGACGACATTTCTTGTAGTGGAGGAGATTTGTAACACCCCCAGAATCATACTACGGTGATCTCCCCCTAATAGTGGCCATGTCATCTTGATCACCATGCCAATCTGCCACTTGTCCAAAATCAAAGCCAAATTCAAAGTCAAATTGCATGTGAAATATTTATTTCTTCTGTCACGCAATCAAAATAGTTCATCCTATGGCAAATAATCCCTAAATATTTGTCATGTTGAAACCAACATTTTTTGGATTCCAAAAATGCCCCTGGAAATTTATTTATGGGTCCAACAGCATTTATTTTGGCCTGTTCAATTTTTAAAAATGATTAACCTTTTCCTATTGCTCTGAAACTTTTTGTGACAGTGCAGAAAAATGCAATGCTATTTATGAGCAAAGCTACATATTTTTGCAAGGTCATCTGATGGCATTTTATAATGCAATTACTGATTGAAGTAATTATCAGAGAAAGTAAAAGGGAAAAAGGGATTACTGGCACTGTGTAACTGGGCCTCTAGTGCTACAGTGCGGCCTGGCCCAGCCCAACCTGGCCTTTCTTCAACCTTCTGCTACAGAAGGAGGCAGGGCTGCCGTGGCGGCCATCCACCGGCCACGGCCACGCGACGGCCATCCCCGTCATTCCCGATGCCTATTAGGCCCCCCTGGAACCCTAGATCGAGCCCCTGGACACCCCCATCTCCCTTTTCCTCGCTCTCCCTCTCTTGTTCGCCCACCCCCGAGCGCAGACGCCGCCGCACTGCCGTCGATGACGCTGCCAGAGAACGCCCCCTGCCACCCGGTTCGTGCTGCCTCACGCCGCATCGTCGCCCCGTTCTTCTTCTTCAACCTCAGATCCGCCGCTCGCCACCCCGTCGATCTGCCGTCCCCGACCACTCCGGCCTCCCCCGAGCTCGTCTTTGAGGTCCACTATAAGCGCCTGGTCCCCCTCCTCCTTTTCCCTCTTCCCCCTTGGTCGCTTTTGTCCTCCGACGTGCCTAGCCGCAGCCGTACTCCGCCGTCGCCATTGCTATGCTCACCGTCGCCCTAGTTTCGTTCGAGCTCAACCGAGTGCGCCACTGAGCTCCTGGAGCCCTGCCGACCCCGACGCGCGCGACCGCTTGCTCCATCTCAAGCCACAGCCCCACGCCCGTCGAGCCCGTAGCGATGCTGCTGCCTAACTCCGTCGTCGGGTAGGCTCCGGCGAGCCCCCGACCTCCTGCGAGCTTCCCCGGATGCGCGCGAACGCTATTGGCGCCAAGCCTGGCTGCTCTCTCTCTCTCTCTCACTCGAACGGAGGTGGAAGAAGAAGAACAGTGGACACAAGATTTTCCGGCCGGCGACGAACGCCGCCACGGGCGCACTAACGCCCTAGTCTTTTCTTGTATTCCCTTGGCACACCTCTAACATGAAGTTTACAATGCCTCATATAGGCTCACACACGCACACGACCAGGAGCCACTAACTCCACGCACGCATACATGACCGGCCGCTCCTCTCGGCCCCTAACAGCACGAACTACCTTGACCTCTTCCTACGCATGCACTAACAGACGCACACACACACGCCACGGTGCCCGGCACGACCAGCGCGCGCACACTGATCACCACGTCCACCGTGTGGCTTATTCCTAACATTCTCCCCCCTAAGCCACGACCTCGCCGCCCATCCTGACAGGACTCCGGCCTCTCGTCGACTGCCACGGAGAACGCCCTTCTTCATCTCCGGCGGCACACGCCGCAGCTTCTCTTCCTGGCGCACGTACGCCCCGCCGCAACGACGGCGAACCTTTCTTTTTCCCGAGTACGAACTCGTCTCCCCTGGCCACACCGTTACAACGCACACACAGGGGGTCTTATACCAGGGTCGACCAGGGCACGCACCCACGACTCTGTCCACGTCGAGCGCCGGTCCGTTTCGCTCTGCCCGCGCGCCCTCTCGACATGCACGCACACGTCCGGGCGTGCCGAGTCCCACGGCGGACCAACTCAACGCACCCCCTAAGCTCGCCAACGGCCTGCGCCTACACACACACACGCACGGTGTACACCCGCACGGACACCCCGTGCATCACACGCACGCACACACACACACCTACGCACATATGTACACACGGTCCCGACGCGCCCGACACACCTAGCGCGCGCCCATACACGCGCTGGACGTGCCAGACACGACGCCGCGGCTTATTGCCAACACTCACGCCCTAAGCCGCGGATGTCGCCGCGCGGCTCCGGCACGAGCCGCCGCTCGCCGCCGCTGCAGCAGCCCGCAGTCCCGTGCGCCGCTGCGCCGCGTCTCCGTGCCACGCACCTCCACGGTTGACGCGCCGAGCCGCCGCGACCTCTGCGCCACCACGCAGGTCCTCCGCGACCTCCTCGTCTCCGCGACCGCCGTGCTCTTCGCGCGCACGACATCACACCGCACAGCCGCGGACTCGCCGCGCGTCGCCATCGCCACGCGCTCGCCACGCGCCGCAGCCGATGCCTCCATGTCGACCGCGCAGGCCGCGCGCGCCGCGGACGCCGCCGCACGCCATGGCCGCCCTGAACCCGATAGCTCCGATACCAATTGTTGGGACAAACCTCGAACCAGCTCTCTCTCTCTCTCACTCGCACAAACGAAGGTGGAAGATGGAGCACACGATTTTCCTGGCGCACAAACGCCTCCGCCGCACGAACGGCGCCTCGGCCGCACGAACGGCCTCACTTTACTGGGCACATACCCGGGCTCGGCAACAAACCGCAGCCTACCCAGAGGAGCTCTCTCTCCTGCCGACCGGGCGCACACCACGGTCCCGGCGGAGACCACGCTCATCTCTGGTTCTCCTAGGCTCGGCTCATTCCGACGCCCATACGAGACACTACTTGAGACTACATTGTTTCTCCTAGCTACTCTGTCCTCTACACAACACCAATACATGGCTTATATAGCCGGACTCACACCAGGCGTTGGCCTCACGCACGCACGCACTACCAGCTATCATAACCGGCCACTAACAGCACACGCTCCATGCACTAACCCATGCGCTAACTAACAACCTGCTAGCTACATGCATGGTCATCCTCAGAACGTGCGCAGCCTCCCTCAAGCCGCGCGCACCACGCGGCTAGCTCCACCAGAACGCAACGGCCATGTGCATGCAGCTCCTTCACGCCACGAACGCGAGCACGGACTCACGCCGGCACACACACCCGTGCCCACCACGGACCAGACCTGGCGCGCCGACGCCGGTCACCACCACACGGGCACGGGCATGGCTTATTGCCAATACTCACCCCCTAAGCCATGACCTCGCCGTCGTCGGAGTTGTTGTAGCTCCCGTCATTGTCGTCGTCGTAGTCGTTGTAGCTCTCGTCGTCGTCGTCGCCACAACCACGGACTCGACCTGGCGCGCTGACGCCGATGCCTCCATGTCCGCGGCGCCGCGGACGCCGCCCTGAACCCGATAGCTCTGATACCAATTGTTGGCGCCAAGCCTGGCTGCTCTCTCTCTCTCTCTCACTCGAACGGAGGTGGAAGAAGAAGAACAGTGGACACAAGATTTTCCGGCCGGCGACGAACGCCGCCACGGGCGCACTAACGCCCTAGTCTTTTCTTGTATTCCCTTGGCACACCTCTAACATGAAGTTTACAATGCCTCATATAGGCTCACACACGCACACGACCAGGAGCCACTAACTCCACGCACGCATACATGACCGGCCGCTCCTCTCGGCCCCTAACAGCACGAACTACCTTGACCTCTTCCTACGCATGCACTAACAGACGCACACACACACGCCACGGTGCCCGGCACGACCAGCGCGCGCACACTGATCACCACGTCCACCGTGTGGCTTATTCCTAACAAACGCGAGCGGCCCGTTGGTGCCTTTGGTTCGTCCAGCCGTGGCCAACAACGCCGTCCACACGGACAGCCGCCGCTCGCCCGCGCGCAGCTGCTGCCTGCTGCGCTGCCCTACTCCTGCGCTGCTGCTTCCTGCTGCTGTATACTTCTGCTGCTGCTCTTGCGTGGCTGCCCTCTGTTCTGCCGCTGTGGCTTGCTGCTGCTAGCCGCTGCCTCCAATCACTGCCGCCGGCGCCCGCAGCCGCTCGCCGCCGCGCAGCGCTGCTGCTGCTGCCTTGCGCTGCCGCCGCTACTGTCGTCCCCCTGCTCTTGCTGCTGCCGTCCCACCGCTGGCCGCGTCACTGCCTCGCCTGCCCGCGCCATGCTGTAACCCACGCCGCCTCTACGCGTGCCCTTGCCGTGCACCTGCCTCGCCCGCGCAAGTCCCGCTGCGTCCACGCACGCACCGCAGCCGCGCTCCCCTGCTCCTCCCGCCGCTGCATTCTGCTGCTGCTCTGCTACAGTAACTGAGGACGTGTTTGGTTTGGCTATCTGTAACGTAACCTGATAACGACGGGATCTGAATACGTTAGTTTTCTGTTTGTTTCAACTTCACCGTAATGAGATCCTGTGTAATCAGATTACATCGTTGTACAAATCTGATTCCGCCCACATGTGCCCGTTATCCGTTCCCTCTTTCTCATGCGATTTTCTTGCTGCTGTTCGATTCTTTAGTCAGGGCTGGAACAAGTGGCGCGTGAGAGCGGGATCTGGCTGGCGGTACCTGAGATCGGCCCTGGTGGCACGCAGATCGGGGACTGGCCGGCGGCGCGAGTGATAGGAGCATCCGGCAGTGCGCATGCTCTGGGCGGCCGGCGGCACGCATCCTTAGGGGCGGCCGGTGGCGCTTAAGAATGGCGGCGCGCATGCTCTGGGCGGCCGGGCCGAGCAGGTCCTTGACAGGCAGAAGGGTGTCCGGCGAGCGATAGGGCCATCGGGCAGAGATATTCCTCATGCATTGGAGCAATGGTATCCAATTCCTTTACCCTGCACGAACCAAACAAACTAGGAAGAAACTTGTTACGCTCCCGAAAACTATGTGATCTGATTACGTTAACGTTAACGTTACCATTCCTGTAGCCAAACACCTCCTGAATGTTATATGGACAGAAAGTACACTGGACAAACTTCATTTTATCCCACTGGACCAAATCCATTTGATGCATGGATTAAATTCTTTGAAAATCACAAAATCCGATGTTCGTATATTTTAACAGTTTCTGGAATTAACATCAAGTGTCACTTTTCAAGCAAAGTTTTGATTAAGCAAATGAACTCTAACAGTGATGCAATTGATACCATCTTGTAGATCACAGGAAAGTGATCAATATTGATATAAGGCACTAATCCATAGGGTGGGCAGAACAATAGTTATAGCCTTTGGAAAACTGCTAAGTGATGTTTATAACTGAGGGATTCTCAGACTTGGCAGAATTTCAGAGAATTTCAGAAAATGCTAAAACTTCAGAAATTCGTAGAAATTTATCCGTAGCTCGGATGGAAAAACTTTATACATCAAAGTTGATCAGAAAGACAAGACGAATACGATGTGCCCTCTGTGTGGCTGTCACATGCCTCTAACACTTCAAACATGGAACCTTCCCCCTCCGGGTCACCTGTCCGATAGTTGCCCAGAGCCGGGAAAATGTCCCCAGATATTTTCTCTCCCCGTCTGTAACTTGTAGCACTGCGTTAGATCACCCCTTGCGTAGATTTTTGCCATGTCTTGCTTTGTGATTGCATTTGTATGCTGTGTATTTATTTGTTTCTTCCCCCTCTTCTCTCTGGTAGACTCCGAGACCGCTGATGATCCGGTGAATGGCTACTTCACCGTAGAAGATCCGTTTCTGTCTACAGAGCAACCAGGCAAGCAAACCCCCCATGATCATCCCTATATCGCCTATTCTTTCCCCCTCATGCTTGCATTAGATTTTGCTACTGTATTAAATCGCTCCTATTCTGATGCATAGCCTGCTTTTGTTACCTTACCTATTATCCTAAACTGCTTAGTATAGGCTGGTTAGTGATCCATCAGTGACCCCTCTCCTTGGCCATGTAGCCCCCGCTTGTTACCGGTGCCTCGATCAGGGTTATCGACGGGCAGAGACCGGGCACATCACCGCACACCCCCCTTAGTTGTACGACTCTACAGTGCCACTATCGAGTGCCGAGGGTGATACCTCGTACCTCACTCCTGATGATGGCCCTGTAGTATAGCTAATTGGTTGTGGATTGCCGAGGGTGATTCCTCCTTCACCGCCTTTGAAGATGGCTCTGTCGTGCAACCCCTCAAGCGTGGACCATCGAGGGTGATTCCTCCAAGTCCACCTTGATGGACACATCGAGTGGAATCCATCGAGGGTGATTCCTCGGGTTCCCCCTCGATGTTTGGGACACACAGTTACCCTAAACATATACCTCATGACCTTGATAAAGTCGGGTTGGCCCCGAGGGGTACCCGCGAGCGATGTGAAGTCGGGTTGACCGTGAGGGTACCCGCGAGTTAATTACGAGTCGCGGCCGGGCAGGCAGTCCGCCTAGTGAGAGGTAGCCTGGGCCTGGCCCTTGCCGCAGGTCCTCGAGACGGGGCAACAGGAGGACTGCTCGTCACCGCGCGCTCCCAATGCACTAATGGGTTTGGATATACGATCTGAGGTGGCCACTGGCCTATACGCACTACCACCACGCGGGATAATGGTTTATGGGGCCCTCTGCACCGTATGCATCAGCCGAAGCTCTTCAAACATCAGCAGTGGAGCGGCGCGCGTCGGGTTAGACTGGGAACGCCTGTGCTTGTATTAAGGGGCTAGGTCTGCTCACCGGCCGCGTACGCAATGCGTAGGAGTGCAAAGAGCGATGGGCCCAATGTAGGAGATATGCCCTAGAGGCAATAATAAATGTTATTGATTATCTCCCTGTCCATAATTACGTTTATGTTCCATGCTATAACTGCTATGGTTTTCGAGTCTGCAATAACACGAGGCTCGGAGGAAGACTCATATGCACGTGTGGAATAATAAACAGTAAAATGTATTCCTAGTCTGGCCTCTAAGACTAGCTCAAGTGTTACATGATGGTTCTGTTTTCCTAATCATGGGCATGTCTTTGCTAGCAACTTTGAGGGCACAATGTTAGAAGAACATTTGTGTTGAATCAACCCGAATTGATGTTATGCTATGAGATTCATTCGTCACAAGTTATGGTTAATAACACAGAGATGGTTAACATTTGCATGATTCCTTAGACCATGAGAGTATCGAGTTTCTTCATGCTTGTTTCATGAACTTTGGGGTTTGTTAAACGTCATCCGTAAATGGGTGGCTATTACGGCGGCTTACGGGTTCATGGAAAAGTATGTCAAGTAACTTGATAGCTCAAGATTGGGATTTGCTCCTCCGACGATGGAGAGATATCTCTGGGCCCTCTCGGTGTTACGGTATCCATCATCGTCTGGCCAGACACAGGGTGATTTGATCACAGGGATGCCGGAACACGGTAACGAGAAAAGAGAACAATACCGGTAACGAGGTAACTGGCATAGTGGACAAGTTGTTGATCCATGGGGATGCCAACATGTCTCACCTCGGGTATTTGTAACATATCGCGAAGTAACAGGAATAGCACACGGCAACTGGAGGTTCACTCGAATATTCATTCGTGTGGGTATAGGGGTCAATATGGGTGTCCACGGCTCCGATGTTGATCAATGATCGGAAGGGGTTCCGGGTCATGTCTATGCTTCACCGAACCTATAGGGTCACACGCTTAAGGGTCATCTATCTGTTGAATACTAGACAGGGAGTCTGAGAGAAAGTTTCCGGAAAAAGTTTCGGAGACAGCGGAAAAGTTCCGAAGAGAGAGGTCACCGGATGAGTTCCGGTAAAACTGAAAACTTGTTTCAGGGGATACCATTAAGTCAAATTGGTTTCGGCACACGCCTGATAATTCTTGGAGGGTGCCAGAATCATTCTGGAAACTTCTGGGAATTTTCCGGAAGAAAAACCGGAAATGTTCCGGAGCTGCCGGAACCGCTTTGTTTGCGTTTCGCAAATGAAAATCACTAATCCGAAATTGTTTGGGAACGCGTCGAAAATCATTTCTGTGGGTACTGGAATTATTATAAGACCCACAGAAATAATTTTGGATTTAACGGTCGCGGAAAAATGTTTCCGTGAATAGTGAAAGTGCTTTTTGGATTACTTTTCGGAAAGCCATCATTTTGGGCTTTGTCCCAAGATATTTTTGGGGATGACATGGATGGATGAGGCCCCCTTGGGGGGCCCCACCAAGGGGGTGGCCGGCCACATGTGGTGCTCCTCCATGGAGCACCCCTTGTCCTTTGGCTTTCCCCTTTTGCCCTTGGAAAGTGTTTCCTTCATGGGCATTTTTGGTATTTTGAATACCCTTCCTACCCCTTGGTTTTCCTATAAAAGGAGTGCAGGGGGCTGCCCACTCACTCATCCCTTGCTCTCATACACATGCCATCACTTGTCTGGCTTCTCTCTCCCTCCCAGCGAAAAAGTTTCGTAGAGCCGAAAGGCTGTCTAGGTTCCGGCAGGAACTAGTTCTGGACGGCGAAGCCCTGCCCGATAGATGAGACCGTATGTGTGCAACTCTGTAGAAAGATCGTTGTTTCGGTCTTAGTTCGAGAGTGCCTCCCGAAGGGCTGTCCGAGTGACCGTCCAAGTTTTGAGGGTCCTCCAGAAGGGCTGTCCGAGTGACTGTCTGAGTTTGGAGGGTCCTCCCGAAGGGCTGTCCGAGTGACCGTCCGAGTTTCGAAGGTCCTCCCGAAGGGCTGTCCATGACACCGTCCGGGGGACTGTCTGACCGCCTCCTGGAGGGCTGTCCGAGGGGTAGATGAGGGTATACATCCTCACGGTTGGGAGGTTGTAAATCCTAGCTGCAGGGATCTGCACCGCCGATCGTCATCGACTCTACTTCCGCTGCGCTATGAGTCGGTAACGAAAATGATCAAACCTTGTATGCAGTCTCCATAGTGGTCCTAGGCTGGTGCGTAGGTCAGAAATTTTTTGTTTTCTGCTGCGTTCCCCTACAGTGGCATCATGAGCCATGCTATGCAAAGATGCAGGTTGCGATCTAGAATACATAGAGATGTATGGGTGTTGCACAATATAATTAGGTAGTAGATGAGTTCTATTACTGAAAATTATTTGTGCGGGTAGCAGATGAAATCTGTTACCCATGTTCTTGTTGCTTCCCTGGGATTTGCATATTTCTGATCTTGATAACAGCATGGTGGAGTTTCAATGTTCTGGCAATCCACGATCCTGATTGATCTACGAAGTGCTAACAGTTCATTGAATTCCACCGTAGTTAAAAAGAAAGATGAAATTTCGCAGACGAAAGGGAAATGCAGATATGATTTGCACGGGGGTCATGCATATGACGAAGTTCAGTATGGGGCTCGAGATTTTATTATCTTGTGTTTCATACACCCCGCAATGTTAATCTAGCGACTTGGATAATCATGCTTGATGATGAACGTTGGTAGCTTCGGTTTGTTTCGAAACCTTAGAAGCCACGAAAAACAAGTTTATGCATGAACCAATTAGAGGCGTCTAACTTGGTTTTGCAAGATGGTTTGCATGTGCATGTGATGTGGTATAGTAGGGCTCATAATAATTTGATTATGTATGAGATGACTATATAATGTAAATTGATTAACATGACCTGCGTGTCATGATTCGGCATGATGGCTGGAGCCATATGATTGTCACTTTAATGACCTACGTGTCAACCTCAAGTAATGCACTTATTTTATTAGCTATAGAGATAGCAATATTATCTGGTGCATCGACAAGGTGGTGGCAATCTTGGCGAAGGTGAACACCGACGCGAATGCCGAAGACGAAGAAATGAAAGACTTCTCCGTCAGAAAGGGCTATACCATATCATGCTATTATGAATTGCCTGAGATGTTTATCCCTTATGTTGCACCCTTCTTGATTGCGCGGTAGTAGCTTTTTATTAGGGTGATCTCTCACAAAAATATCAAGTAGTTAGTGTTCTCCCAAGTGTAGCACCGTCAGGGCACCTAACTTTTCGGGGTGCACCATGGATACATGAGTACGAACGATTAGGGATGTGTGAGGCGGGTGAGGTCAGACCTCGTAGCGAGATCACTTGGTTGTCTTGACATTCTGGCTTGATCATCCTGAGCTCGGAACACGCCCATCGAAAGATGAACAGGAGTCACATAGAGATGTGATCGGCAAGTTGGCCTACCGATTAAAATTCCTGTCATGAGATGATGATTCTATGGCGATGAATTGAAGTCTGGATCTTGTATCACTCACAATCAATTATGAGAGATATTGATTTGAGTGGGAGCGCACTAATGAATTAACTTGTTTAAATTCTCAGTGCAATTAATTATGAACTCTGTCTAAGTGTGATTTCCATAATAATTGTAGAATAATGGCTCGCGTTTCCACCTTCCCTGTTAAAATTGAATAGCTGTTAAATATCTGGTTAAAACTTTACGGTTGGTAACGTAATGTTAGGATTGTCCTCAAGTGCCGAGAAGGACTTTGTCCTATTGCATGCTTTCGGTATCCTCCCGCAAATGCTATGGATGATGTGACTCTCGTTCTTCGATCCAAAAGCTAGAATTCCGTTATGGTCAAATGCAATATGTTTGCTTCCACGAGACCCGAACTTTGAAAGTTTGGGATAGTTATGTGATATTCATGGAATTGAAAATCATTTTTAGATACAAACAACACAATGTTTGTTTGCAAACTATTAGTAAAAGTGTTTACTATGCATTTGACTGTTAGGAGAGGAATCCATAAGAATGCCTGTCATATGATATGAAGGTGAATAAAACAACAACTTAAAGAGAAAGGAAGTGTCCGAAGGGTGTTGGTGAAATTTTCACGCCTAGGAAGTCCGGGGCTAACGCCACTCTTAAGTTGGGTGCTTCTTCTGAGAGTAGGAGAAATGCTAAAAGTTAAACTGTTAGAAGTATAAAGGCAGAAAGAAAGAAGACTGGAATATCCAGCTCATGTATGAATGTCATACAAGTTTTTGATGTATAGAAGGCTGGTCAAAGATATAATTCTTGGGAATTATGGTTAAACATGTTAATCACTAATTCTTGGGTATTGTGAGTTGATCACAAAGATACCCGCTCGATTGCATTCTGTTGCAACTCGATGCAAGAACTACTACGGCCTAAAAGACTTGCCAGTTATGAGGTTTAGGTATACACAGGGAACATAGTAAATGTTGCTATACCTTCCATCGGTGTATTACCGTCTGTATTTATTTTCATGATTCATTTTAGGGTTTTTACACACTCTAGCCCATTGCATAAGGTATCTTGCAAGAAGGTTATTCATAAGAGAACTTTTGATGTTCGGTGTTATGAATAACATAAGGGCCATACTTTCATTATGAATGAGCAGTATGTTATGAATTTTGATAATAATACATTACCTCTATATTTACTTTCATAATTCATTTTAGAGTTTTACACTCTAGCCCCTTGCATAAAGTTTTGCAAGAAAGTTGTTCATGATAGAACAATTGTTGTTCAGAATTATGAATAACGTAAGGGCCATACTTCCATCATCGATGGGACGTATGTTATGAATTTTGATGGTAATATGATACATCCATAACACTGACGCTAAATGTTGCAAGACTAAAAGAATACCACACAAGTGTGGCACTGCATTTGGTCACATTGGAGAAACCCGCATGGAAAATTCCATTATGATGGATTTTGAAGTTGTTTGATTTTGAATCATCTGACACTTGCAACTTTCCTCCGAAAAGTGAAGTGACTGAAATACCGTTCACAGGCCATAAGGAACGAACAACAAACTTATTGGTGATCATACATTTGATGTGTGTAGTCCGATAAATGTTGTTAGTAGTGGATTAATCTATCATTAGAAATGACTCTAGTAGATATATGGATATTTACTTGATGAGACGTAAGTCTGGATCTTTTGAAATCATTCGAAAGGTTTTCAAAAATGAAGTAGAAGTTATTGTAACAAGAAAATTATGTTTCTACATTTCGATTGCAGAAAGGAAAATTTGAGTTACAAGTTTAGCGAATGTATAATGAGTTGTGAAAGGGGTTTCATAACTTGCACCTCCCGGAACACCACTGCAAGTGGAAAGTCCGTGAAGATGTAATCGAACCATTCATGACATGGTAAGATGAAAGATGACATAAATAAATTTGCCATTATCCCCTTTTAAAGTGATGCTTTAGAGACTATGGCTTTTACACTGAAAAGAGCTTCATCGGGTCTGTTGAAATGACGCCATGGTATGGTACGCCCAACCATGTTATATCTTTTCTTAACATTTGGAATATGGGGCTTGTGTAAAAGGTTACAAACCTATTCCAAATCAGACAAGTGCTACTTTGTAGGTTATCCCAAGTAATTGGGTATTCCTCCCTCACTATACCGAGGCAAATAGGTTTTGCCACAAAGAACGGAATGCTTTTTGAAGGAAATGGTTCTTTCAAAAAGGTGAGTGGGAGAACAGTGCAACTCGACGAGATAACAGTATCTTCGTCATCAGATCAAAGGAAAAAGACCTTGGAAGTAATTCCAGAGTTTCCTACTGCGACTGATACGGAAGCCTCTACATGAGATGTATGGACTTCGGTCGAGCTTGTAGCTGAACCACGTAGGAAAAGCTTGTGCAAACCTCTCAGGTGCGCAAACGAGATATTGTTGTTAGACAACAGTATACCTACAATACACAAGGAAGCGTTGATGGGTCCTGACTCCGGAATTGGCTAAATGCCAATACAATCCGAGATAGTTTTCATATAAGTGATTCAAGATTAAAATCTTGATACACCTTTCGGAAGACTTAGAGTCTAACGAATATTTATGGAACTAAAAACTGATACGGATAAAAATGTCTTATCCATAAAGCTCGACTTGTTGCAATAACAAGTTCAAGGAGTTGACTGCGATGAGGTTTTCTCACCGTAGCGATGCTTAAAATTGGTTCGGGTTGAACTAGCAATTAATACATATTTCAAACATGAGATATGAAACATGGATGCCAAAAGGATTTCCATGAGATGGAAATGAAACCAAGCACTTGCATGTGTTACAGTCCAAGGTATTTTGTCAGTCCAGAGGATGCTAGTAAGTATGCAAACTTCAGAGATCCAGCGATGGACAGAAGAGAGCAAAATGGAGTTGGAATCACTACTGGAATCAGGAGATTTGCCGTCCGCCATGGCAGACGGCAAAGGGCACAAGGCGGACGGCAAAGGCCTTTGCCGTCCGCTAGCGGATGGCACAATTTTTGGCCCAATGAACTCCGGCAAAGGGGTTCTTTGCCGTCTGCTTTGGCACAGCGGACGGCAAAGATTCTTTGCCGTCAGCTTGCAGACGGCAAAGGACTTGGACGACGTAGTGCTGACGGCGCCATCGTTAGGTGGCTAACGGACCCCCACCCTTTGCCGTCTGCCGCTGCCCCCCTTTGCCGTCTGCTGCCACCCCACTTTGCCGTCCGCCGCGGACGGCAAAGAGGAAAATGGCCCCAGCCTGGTTTTCCCAGGTTTCATAGGTGGCCGCCACGTGGCACCTTTGCCGTCCGGGGCAGACGGCAAAGGCGCCTTTGCCGTCCGGGGCAGACGGCAAAGGGGCTGTATTGCCTCTTTTTATTCTGTTTTTTGTTATATCAAAGCAATTTCAAAGCAAATATATGATATATATATATATTTCACATAATAAGGCAAACAATAGTCTCATCCAACACATAATAAACTATATCCACGCCATATGGATATGATCATCCAACACATATACCAAATCAAAACATATGCAAGTTCCACCATATTACAATAGTTTCACACTGTTCATCCTACAAAATCAAAACAAAAAGGAAGGACAAGGACTCCATGAACGCAAGCTTCCGTGAAGTGAATCAAATCTGCAAAATGGGAAATAAGAAAGTTAGAAGAAGAAGAAAAGAAGAAGAAGAAGAAGACTAGAAGAAGAAGTTTTCTTCTTCTTCTAGTCTCCATCTTCTTCTTCTTATTCTTCTATTCCTTTTTTTCTCCTCTTCCTTGTTTTTCTTCATCTTATTCCTTATTTGTGTCATTTTAGAGCTAACCTATGTAAGTATGCCATTTTTAGCTATATAAGTATGTCTTTTTTGGGGAAAATAAGCTAAGAAGAAGAAGAAGAATAAGAAGACTAGAAGAAGAAGAAAAACAAGAAGAAGAAGAAGAAGAAGACTAGAAGAAGAAGAAAAAGAATAAGAAGAAGAAGAAGACTAGAAGAAGAAGAAGAAGAAGAAAAAGAAGAAGAATAAGAAGAAGAATAAGAAGAAGAAGAAGAAGAAGAAGAAGAAGAAGAAGAAGAAGAAGACTAGAAGAAGAAGAAGAAGAAGAAGAAGAAGAAGAAGAAGACTAGAAGAAGAAGAAGAAGAAGAGGGCTAGAAGAAGAAGAAGAAGACTAGAAGAAGAAGAAAAAGAAGAAGACTAGAAGAAGAAGAAGAAGAAGAAGAAGCCATTTTAGAGCTAACCTATGTAAGTATGCCATTTTTGTGCTAACCTAGGAAAATTAGGTAAGTATAGGTCATTTTTGTGCTAACCTAGGTAATGATGCCATCTTTGAGCTAAATTATGTAAGTATAGGTCATTTTAGAGCTAACTTAGGTAATTATGTGATTTTGGAGAATAATAAGCTAAGTATATGACATTTATGAGGTAACCATGGTTATTATGCCATTTTTGAAATGAATAAGCTAATTATGTCATAAATGGACTAAATAAGCTAATTATGTCATTGTGGAGGATAATTAGCTATATAAGTATGTCTTTTTTGGGGAAAATAAGCTAAGAAGAAGAAGAAGAAGAAGAAGACTAGAAGAAGAAGAAAAAGAAGAAGAAGAAGAATAAGACTAGAAGAAGAAGAAGAAGAAGAAGAAGAAGAAGACTAGAAGAAGAAGAAGAAGACTAGAAGAAGAAGAAGAAGAAGACTAGAAGAAGAAGAAAAAGAAGAAGACTAGAAGAAGAAGAAGAAGAAGAAGAAGTCTTCTTCTTCTTCTTCTTCTTCTTCTTCTTCTTCTTCTTCTTCTTATTCTTCTATTCCTTTTTTTCTCCTCTTCCTTGTTTTTGTTCATCTTATTCCTTATTTGTGTCATTTTAGAGCTAACCTATGTAAGTATGCCATTTTTGTGCTAACCTAGGAAAATTAGGTAAGTATAGGTCATTTTTGTGCTAACCTAGGTAATGATGCCATCTTTGAGCTAAATTATGTAAGTATAGGTCATTTGTTTGAGAAAATGAGCCAAGTAAGTGGCATATTACGGCTTACCGTCCTCGTCATCATGGAGGTGAAGCATCGGGGTTCCTCGGCCCGGTTACACCTGGAGCAATACTTGGCCCTGCAGAAGGATCGTGCGATGCGGCTCGGGAGTTATGCTGCACCAAATATCATTTGCGTTAGAATGATGACGCTGAAACGTTAAGACTAGTAACTAGTGAACATTGAAATGAAACTCACCGTTCTAGCCGTGGTAATGACTGGCATCGGCGGAGGGTTCTGGCCGGTCTTCTCGCACAAAGTCTGCACATTTGGTTTTGACAAGTCAATCATATTGGTTGTTAATGCAAAGAACATGTAGTGCATGATTTGGCTAATATGAAGAAGAAACTTACCACGATGAGCTCGTACATGGCCCGGTTAGACGCATCGTTCCGTGCCCTCTCCTCCTCCAACAACCTAGCCGTCCTGTCCTCCAAATCCCTCTTCTCCTCCGCCGCCTGCCGGGCCTGTTCCGCCAGAAGCGCCTGGGTTGTCTCTCTCTCTTTCTGCAGAGCAGCCTGCAACACAACTCCTTGTTAGCATTGTAATCATCTTTGTTCGTACACACAATGTAATGGAGGGAAGCTATCTGAGTCCGTATGACTAACCTCGATGGCGAGCTGGACTGGCCGTGGACGAGGCGTCATCTCAGGGCAGGAGCTCGTTTGGCACACCTTGATCTGCCGGAGAGTGCGCGAAGACCGTATAAGTCCATCTCCAATGGCTATACGGCCATGGGGCCTCCCGTCGCCAGCTATCATCACCAGGTCTTGATCAATAGGATGCTGGCTCGGGTTGAGGTCCTCCCCATTCACCGCCTTCCCCACATCTCTGTACCTCACGAGCTTGTTGTGGGAGGAGATGTTGGTGAAGTTCAGGGGATTATCGAGGTCAGACTCAGAGAATGCCTTGGCCTTCTTGTACGAGGCAGTATGGGCCATGCCATAGAGGTCGTACACCTGTGGCACCTCCGTCTTATTGTAAATCGCCTACAAGAGAAGAACAAAGTATTAATAAAGGGGTCAAGCTAGCATCAAAAAATGAATTGCAGGAATCATGAAGCAAACCACGTACCCAGTTCCGCCCGAACTGAAATAAGCTGGCGCTGCCTTGATGGTGTGGCACACCTTCCATTTGGGCACGCCGTTCCTTGGCATCGTCGTGGACGGCTCGCCATTCGTTAGAGCACCACTCATTCACCAACGCCTCCCAACAATCCATCTTATCCGCACACCATCTCGGGGGCACCTAAGTTAGTAAAGAGAAATTTGAGAGCTACGCCTACGAATCAAAGCAAGGAAACTAAGTAGAAGGCCTTAAGAATAGATAATTACCTTCATGTACTGCACCTTGTCCAGAAACTTTCTGCGGGACGACGACTTGTCCTTCTTAATACGCCGCGAGGCGTAGTAGTCTCGAACAGCCTGTACCCGAGCCTCGTGCCGTAAGTTCTGTAGTAGGCGCCTGCACTCGTAATCGATAAGATTTGCCGCGGCCTCCTCGTATCCCTCCTCACACCTGTAGAAGGTCTGCAATCAAACGAGACAACACTGATTAGTACAATAAATAGCTATTATTGTTTTAATTGTGTAAAGGAGAAATTACCCAGAACTTTCTGATCACCATGTCGGCCCTCGTGTGGCACAACACATCGTCGATCATCTCCTCTGGCGGGGCCGGGGCAGCCAAGTAGTGCTCCCATTTCAATCCTAACTCTGGAAGCCGACCCTCGCCGGGCAACGTGACAAACCTCGAGAAGTTATGCCGTAAAAGCACACCAAGGATGGAGTTGGGCCTGCGGACATCCTTGGCGTGAATCCAACCCCTACAGTATGACAAAGCCAACGCATTAGATATGTGAAGAAACATGAAAGCAAAAGGTTTAAAAAGAGTAAATGCACTTACTTCAGCGACTCAGGTCTAATCGGCCACCTCTGCTCACGGGTCGCCGGCACGGGCGGGAGCCGTGTACACCCACGCTGGTAGACGGTGGCCCCCTCAGCCACCTCGTCCCCGCTATCAGAATGCTGATCCCCGCCACCATCAGCATGGCCACTCGGCTCCGGCTGATGCGGATCCGGCCAGGTATCCCATCCGGTCGAAGCGTGTGGAGTCTCGTGGGACGAAGCGTCTGGCACAGGAGTCTCGCAGGACGAAGCGTCTGTCACAGGAGTCTCGCGGGTGTCCGCGTCTGAGACAGAAGGATCGTCGGCCCGAGGCTCGTGGACAGGAGTCCTTGTAGCCTCCACCTCAGACGGGTCCACCGTAGCAGTCCTGTGCTCGGGTGAATCAGCTAGGGGTGGCGGTGAGGAAGGCGTAGCAGCCTTCCTACCTCTCCCGCGGCCACAACGTGTAACTTTAGGAGCCTTCCTATCTCTCCCCCGACCTCCTCTCCCGGTCGGCAACTTCGCCGACGAAGAAGCGCCCTCGGGTGTCCCAACACTCTCGTACAACACTCTCCGGAGAGTTTGGGGTGGAATGGAAGTACCCCTCCCACCACGCGCCGACGAAGGAGCCTCGGATCGCTCTAGACCCGCGCCCACCATCTTTCAACACCTGCCATGACAAAGAGTAAACGAAATTAGTACAACATAAAAAAATTGAATACCGACATGAATAATAAATATGCAAAGACATGCATATTTATAGATGCCGCCCTTTCGAACGGGAGACGCATACTGGTCACGCATACTGATGATTGAAGACACCTATAGCTAGCAAGTTTCATCGGCACGAAGACCGGAACAGAGCAAATTAAGGAGGGGAGGAGATGTCATTTGTGCTCACCCACGAACGCAGGGGCGGAGCTCGTCCAACGCACAGGGAGGTCGTCGAACACCAGACCCTCGCAACGACCAAACAACTACACATTGAAATCCACCCGATCAACACAAATATGTATGATGTTTTTCATAACAAAATCGAAAAATATATGACCTAACTCATAATTCACAAATATATGACCCCGTCGGCCTCTGGAAGGCCAAGAGCACCTTTTCCGTCAACAGGAGGCCGAAGAGGTGTCGGGGGTCGGGGGTGTCGGGGGTGTCGTGTCTGGGTGTCGTGGTGTCGAGGTGTCGTGTCGGGGTGTCGGGGTGTCGGGGTGTCGGGTCGGGCTATCGGGGTGTCGGGGTGTCGTGTCGGGGTCGGGGTGTCGGGGTGTCGTGTCGGGCTATCGGGGTGTCGGGGTGTCGTGTCAGGGTCGGGGTGTCGTTTTCGTCTTCTTTCTCTTCTTTTTTTTCCGTCTTTTTCCTTTTATTCTTCTTCCTCTTCTTCCTTTTCTTCCTTTTTTTCCTTCTTCTTCTTCTTCTTCTTCTACTTCTTCTTCTTCTTCTTCTTCTTCTTCTTCTTCCTTTCCTTTTTCCTCTTCTTCTTCTCCTCCTCTCCTCTTTTTTCTTCTTCTTCTTCTTCTTCTTTTTTCTTCTCCTCCTCCTCCTCTTCTTCTTCTTCTTCCTTTCCTTTTTCCTCTTCTTCTTCTCCGCCTCTCCTCTTTTTTTCTTCTTCTTCTTCTTCTTTTTTCTTCTCCTCCTCCTCTTCTTCTTTTTCTTCTTCTTCTTCTTCTCCTTATTTTTTCTTCTTTTCCTTTTTTCTTTTTCCTTTTTTTCCTTCTTCTTTTTTTTTTTTTCTTCTAGGTTTTTTTCTGATCACACGACTGTAGTTACCTAGCTAGTGTCATCGGCACGAAGGCCGGAACAGAGCAAAGGAAGGGGGGAGGAGGAGGATATAGCTAGCTACCTGCTGCTGTCGGTGATGAGGGGATGGAGCCGAGGAGGGTAGCCGAGGGAGGAAGCAAGGGGCACCGGCGAGGATCTGCAAGGAGGGAAGGATCCGGGGAGGGATCGGTTAGTGACCGGCGAGGGGAGGGATCTGAGGATCTCTACATGAACATTTTATTTTTCCTTTACATTAACTAACTAACTACAACTAAACTAACTACAACTAAACTAACTACAACTAAACTAGATTTAACTAATACTAAAACAGAACACTAACTACAACTAAACTAGATTAACTAATACTACAACTAATACTAAAACAGAACAGTAACTACAACTAAACTACACTAACTAATACTAAAAGAGAACACTAACTAAACTACACAAACTAATACTACAACTAACTAATAGTAAAACATGACACGAACTAATACTACACTACACTACAACTAAACTACACTAACTAATACTAAAACAAAACACTAACTAATACTACACTACACTAACTAAACTACACTACACTAACTACACTAATTAAACTGTACTAATTAACAGAGAAAAAAATTGAAAAAAAGAGAGGGGGAGGGGGCTCACCGGAGTGGGGGAGGTGGAGGCCGGCGTTGGTGGAGGTGGAGGAGGCCGACGCCGGCGGGCCGGGGCGGCTGGGCGTCGGGGGGGCCGGGCGGCGGGACGTCGGGGAGGGGGGGGCGGGCAGAGCGGCGGGGCGTCGGTTGCGGCGGGCGGCGGGCCGGGGCGGCGTGGGGTCGGGGGCGGCGGCGGGGTGCGGGCGGCGGGCTGGGGCGGCGTGGGGTCGGGGGCGGCGGCGGGGTGCGGTCGGGGGCGGCAGCGGGGTGCGGTCGGGGAGAGAGAGATACAGAGAGAGAGAAAGAAGAGAGAGAGGAGGGGGTGGGCCGTTAGGGCCGTCAGGTATTGGCTTCTTTGCCGTCTGCTAGCGGACGGCAAATATTCTTTGTCGTTCGCTAGCAGACGGCAAAGAGGTGGGGTGGGCCGTTGCAATAACCTGGCCTGCATTGGACCCCACCAAACCTCTTTGCCGTCTGCTGACGGACGGCAAAGTTTCTTTGCCGTCCGCTAGCAGACGGCAAAGAGGTGGCTGATGGCAAATAGTGTCTTTGCCATCAGCTCGTTCGTTGCCGTCTGTTTTTGGTAAGCGGACGGCAAAGACCTTCTTTGTCGTCAGCTAGCAGACGGCAAAAAACTGGCTGACGACAAATTCTCTGATTCCAGTAGTGAATCTTTGTGTTTTGATGAAATGGTCAAAAGGGTTTTGACTTCATCAATGGGTAACGAAGATTCTTGTGATTCAAGAAAGTAAATGGGAGCATAATAATATTTCTAAAAACGTTGTGTGCTTGACACATTGTTAATTGGAAATAAATTTCTTGACACGAATTAGGACTTCATTTGAAAAGGGTTTTTGATGAAGTGCTTGGGCTAAATAGCCTTATTATTAGGCATGATGATCTATGGAGATAGATTTACCTAATGGTGCTGAGCAAAGATACATATTGACAAGATGCTAAATTTTTTTAGCATTTAAAATGCCAAGGAGTGATTCTTGCCGTAGTCACATGGAAAGAGTTTTTGCAAGACTCGGTGTCCCAAAAACACTGATGAGCAAAATACATGATGGAGATTCCACACACCTTCGTGTTTGGATTAATCATGTATCCCATGGTATGTTAAAACAACCAGATATGTCCAATACTCCAAAGTTGTTGCGAGTATAGATATCAAAGTGATCAAAGTACTGATCATGGGACAACAGTGAAAAATGCCATTGGGTACTAGAGTAGTACTGATGACATGTTTTCTCGCAAGTAGGGATTATGAAGTGCTCATTGTAAGTAATTACATCGATACAGTCTTCATCAATGCTCCATGCGATTTTTGATTTAAGTTAAGGGTTTTGTGTAATACACAATATGGTGGCACGGTAGTTGGAAATTGTTCCAAACAGGTTACTGTGGCGAATTCTATAACAAATGGCTAAGTATGTTGACGCTTTAGAAGCGACAAAGAAGTTGTTGAATCATATAGTTCATTCATGAACTTAGTATGGTTCCAAGATGGCTTTGGTCAATGGGACACTATTGCAGATAGTTGCTTCATAGCTCAGTCTGAAGAATCAGGTTTCGACCAATGATTCACACATATGCAAAGCCAAGTCCACACAAAATATGAATTTTGTGAAAGCGTGAAAACGTGAGGATATGCAAAGATGCACACGGAGCTGAAGTCGTCAGATCCGTTGGACATCAGGCTATACCACAAGCGAAGCATATTTACACCGGTGTGCCACATGTGTAAAGTGCATTAGCATTAACTAGATTATTGACTCTAGTGCAAGTGGGAGTCTGTAGGAGATATGCCCTAGAGGCAATAATAAATGTTATTGATTATCTCCCTGTCCATAATTACGTTTATGTTCCATGCTATAACTGCTATGGTTCTCGAGTATGCAATAACACGAGGCTCGGAGGAAGACTCATATGCACGTGTGGAATAATAAACAGTAAAATGTATTCCTAGTCTGGCCTCTAAGACTAGCTCAAGTGTTGCATGATGGTTCTGTTTTCCTAATCATGGGCATGTCTTTGCTAGCAACTTTGAGGGCACAATGTTAGAAGAACATTTGTGTTGAATCAACCCGAATTGATGTTATGCTATGAGATTCATTCGTCACAAGTTATGGTTAATAACACAGAGATGGTTAACATTTGCATGATTCCTTAGACCGTGAGAGTATCGAGTTTCTTCATGCTTGTTTCATGAACTTTGGGGTTTGTTAAACGTCATCCGTAAATGGGTGGCTATTACGGCGGCTTACGGGTTCATGGAAAAGTATGTCAAGTAACTTGATAGCTCAAGATTAGGATTTGCTCCTCCAACGATGGAGAGATATCTCTGGGCCCTCTCGGTGTTACGGTATCCATCATCGTCTGGCCAGACACAGGGTGATTTGATCACAGGGATGCCGGAACACGGTAACGAGAAAAGAGAACAATACCGGTAACGAGGTAACTGGCATAGTGGACAAGTTGTTGATCCAAGGGGATGCCAACATGTCTCACCTCGGGTATTTGTAACATATCGCGAAGTAACAGGAATAGCACACGGCAACTGGAGGTTCACTCGAATATTCATTCGTGTGGGTATAGGGGTCAATATGGGTGTCCACGGCTCCGATGTTGATCAATGATCGGAAGGGGTTCCGGGTCATGTCTATGCTTCACCGAACCTATAGGGTCACACGCTTAAGGGTCATCCATCTGCTGAATACTAGACAGGGAGTCTGAGAGAAAGTTTCCGGAAAAAGTTTCGGAGACAGCGGAAAAGTTCCGAAGAGAAAGGTCACCGGATGAGTTCCGGTAAAACTGAAAAGTTGTTTCAGGGGATACCATTAAGTCAAATTGGTTTCGGCACACGCCTGATAATTCTTGGAGGGTGCCAGAATCATTCTGGAAACTTTTGGGAATTTTCCGGAAGAAAAACAGGAAATGTTCCGGAGGTGCCGGAACCGCTTTGTTTGCGTTTCGCAGATGAAAATCACTAATCCGAAATTGTTTGGGAACGCGTCGAAAATCATTTCTGTGGGTACTGGAATTATTCTAAGACCCACAGAAATATTTTTGGATTTAACGGTCGCGGAAAAATGTTTCCGTGAATAGTGAAAGTGCTTTTTGGATTACTTTTCGGAAAGCCATTATTTTGGGCTTTGTCCCAAGATATTTTTGGGGATGACATGGATGGATGAGGCCCCCTTGGGGGGCCCCACCAAGGGGGTGGCCGGCCACATGTGGTGCTCCTCCATGGAGCACCACTTGTCCTTTGGCTTTCCCCTTTTGCCCTTGGAAAGTGTTTCCTTCATGGGCATTTTTGGTATTTTGAATACCCTTCCTACCCCTTGGTTTTCCTATAAAAGGAGTGCAGGGGCTGCCCACTCACTCATCCCTTGCTCTCATACACATGCCATCACTTGTCTGGCTTCTCTCTCCCTCCCAGCGAAAAAGTTTCGTAGAGCCGAAAGGCTGTCTGGGTTCCGGCAGGAACTAGTTCTGGATGGTGAAGCCCTGCCGGATAGATGAGACCGTATGTGTGCAACTCTGTAGAGAGATCATTGTTTCGGTCTTAGTTCGAGAGTGACTCCCGAAGGGCTGTCCGAGTGACCGTCCGAGTTTTGAGGGTCCTCCCGAAGGGCTGTCCGAGTGACCGTCCGAGTTTTGTGGGTCCTCCCGAAGGGCTGCCCGAGTGACCGTCCGAGTTTTGAAGGTCCTCCCGAAGGGCTGTCCGCGACACCATTCGGGGGACTGTCCGACCGCCTCCCGGAGGGCTGTCCGAGGGGAAGATGAGGGTATACATCCTCGCGGTTGGGAGGTTGTAAATCCTAGCTGCGGGGATCTGCACCGCCGATCGTCATCGACTCTACTTCCGTGCGCTACGAGTCGATAACGAAAATGATCAAACCTTGTATGCAGTCTCCATAGTGGTCCTGGGCTGGTGCGTAGGTCGGAATTTTTTTGTTTTCTGCTGCGTTCCCCTACACCCAAGACCCCTGAGTGCTTAGGATGTAGACCGGCGTGCTGGCCTCTTTGTTGAGCCTAGGTAGGGCTGCGGTTGTGTCGATTGGCCGAGGCTAGGCATGACCCGATAAAAGTGTGTCCGGCCGGAGTTAATCGAGCGTGCTGGAAAACAGTAGTGCACCCCTGCAGGGAATATTATCTATTCGAATAGCTGTGTCCACGGTAACAGGACGCTCAGAGAGTATCCTGATCTACTATAACTAGAACTGGATACTGATGATGTTAAGTAATATGCTGGCTCCGGGATCGCTTTCTCGCAGGGAGTCGAGAAAGGATCTCTGGGCGTTGTTACAACTTAATTACTACTTTATAATATGTTATTTGTACTCTTCTAAATGCTGCAAGATGCTAGTCTTCGATAGGCTAGGCCTTCTCTCTATTCTGGCATTCTGCAGTCCAGTCCACATATACAACCTTCCTTTGATAATGATGCATAAATTGATAGATCTGATGTAAGTCTTGCGAGTACTTTGGATGAGTACTCACGGTTGCTTTGCTACCTCTTTTCCCCTCTACCCGTTTGTTGCGATCAGATTACGAAGCCCAGGAGACCGCTGTCCCCGTCGACGACTACTACTACCTGACGGAGTCTACTACGTTGAGGCCAACGACCAGGAGTAGTTTCGGAGGTTCCCAGGCAGGAGGCCTGCGCCTTTCGATCTAGTGTCGTTGTTTTTCTTAGCCTTCTTAAGGCACCCTTGTCTAATTATGTCTGTACTCAGATATTGTTGTTGCTTCCGCTAACTATGTGTATTCGAGCTTATGTATTTCGAGCCCTCGAGGCCCCTGGCTTGTAATATAAAGCTTGTATTATTTTAATTTGTGTCTAGAGTTGTGTTGTGATATCTTCCAGTGAGTCCTTAGGTTTGATCGTGTGCATTTGCGTGTATGATTAGTGCATGATTAAGCCGGGGGCGTCACACTACCCTCCCGTGGCAGTGGGGTCCATAAGGAGATCTAAGAGATATTAGGGCCTCTTTTTAATAGAGAACCGGAATAAAGCATTAATACATGGTGAATACATGAACTCCTCATACTACGGTCATCACCGGAGTGAATCCCAATTATTGTCACATTGGGGTCTACAGATCATAACACATAGTAGGTGCATACAACTTGCAAGATAGGATCCAAAACACACTTATATTCATAAAACATAATAGGTTCAGATCTGAAATCATGGCAGCCGGGCCCTAGTGACAAGCATTAAGCATAGCAAAGTCATAGCAACATCAATTTAAGAACATAGTGGATACTAGGGATCAAGCCCTAACAAATTGACTCGACTACATGATAAATCTCATCCAACTCCATCACAGTCCAACAAGCCTACGAAGGAATTACTCACTCCCGGCGGTAAGCATCATGGAATTGTTGATGAAGGAGGGTTGATGATGATGACAGCGACGAATCCCCCTCTCCGGAGCCCCGAACGGACTCCAGATCAGCCGCCGCGATGAAGAATAGGAGGTTGCGGGGGCTCCGCATCGTAAAACGCAATGATTCCTTCACTCTGATTTTTTTCTCCGCGAGACGGTACTTATGGAGTTGGAGGTACGGCAAACGGAGGCCTGAGGGACCCACAAGCTCAGACGGCGTGCCCTAGGGGGAGCGCACCACCTGAGC
Organism: Elymus sibiricus; assembly: GCA_039707655.1. Lineage (NCBI taxonomy): Eukaryota > Viridiplantae > Streptophyta > Magnoliopsida > Poales > Poaceae > Elymus > Elymus sibiricus. The sequence goes on along the minus strand of CM077665.1, from coordinate 36,849,264 downwards.
TTGTGGCTCTCTGGTGGCCCCCCTCCAGTAGATTTTTTCGCCAATATTTTTTATATATTCCAGAAAAATTCTTCGTCAATTTTCAGCCCAATCCGAGAACTTTTATTTCTACACAAAAATAACACCATGGTAGTTCTGCTGAAAACAGCATCAGTCCGGGTTAGTTTCATTCAAGTCATGCAAATTAGAGTACAAAACAAGAGCAAAAGTGTTCGGAAAGGTAGATACGTTTGGGACATATCAAATGACAAGGGTAAATCTGACTAACTCATCATCAATCACACCATGTCTAACAGGACCTGATTCCTCCGTTCCAACACGCCCTTCCTCTGTGGCGTACCTGGAGGAGTGAGTTCTGGAACTATTCCACAACGCTTCAGATGATCATCAAACTCCTGGTTCACATACTCGCCTCCACGATCAGATTGTACAAGTTCGATTATCTTGCTAAGTTGATTTTCCACTTCATTCTGAAACTCATCAAACTTGTCAAAAGTTTTTGACTTGTGGCTCATTAAATAGATATATCCATATCTGTTCAAGTAATCGGAAAAAGTCATGAAGTATTGTTACCCACCTCCGGCAGTCATGCTCATTGGCCCACAAACATCACTATGTATAAGCTCCAGCAACTCAGACGCCCTCTCGCAACTCTTTGCAAAAGGAGCCTTAGTCATCTTGCCGAGTATGCAAGATTCACACATCTCGAATGATTCAAAATCAAACGAAGTTAGAAGTCCAACACCATGGATCTTCTTGATGCGTTTTTGAGTAATGTGTCCGAGTCGACAATGCCAGAAGTAAGTTAGATTTATTTCATTAGGCCTATGCCTCTTGACATTTACGTTATAGACTGACTCCCTTTCAAGGTCTAAAATAAATAGCCCATTCTCAATGCGTGCAAGGATACAAAACATTCCATTCAAAAATATAGAAAAAACATTGTCCTTTATGTTGAATTCGTAACCTTGTCTCATCAAACCTAAGGCGGAAAAAAAGTTTTTACTAAGTGCTGGAAGAACATAATAGCAATTATCAAGTTCCACTAAAAATCTTGAAGGCAGTTGATGTTGCATTGTCCCGACAGCGAACACAGCAACCCTTGCTTTATTGCCAACTCAGATGTCAACCTCTCCTCGTCTGGCTGCTCTAGTTCTTATCAGCCCCTACATTGAGTTGCAAATATGAACATCCGATCTGATATCAAATACCCAAGAGCTACTAGCCAAGTCGGCGAGGTAAATGTCTATAACATATGCAACAAGTGTACCTTTGGCGTAAGTCGTACTTCCACCCTTCTTTCCCTTGTTGGCAAGAAACTTGCAGCAATTCCTCTTCCAATGACCAGCTCCCTTGCAACAATAGCATACGGTCTTCGAATTCGGCCCCGACATGGGCTCGGCTACTGGAGTCGGGATCACATCCTTATCCTTGTCCTTCCCCTTAGTCTTTTTCTTAGCCCAAGAACCCTTCTTGAACTTAGCCTTGTTCTGCACCATCAACACATGATGTGCACCCTCTTAATGTCCTACTCTACAGTCTTAAGCATCCCATGCAATTCAGTGTGCTTCTTATCCATGCCATGCATATGGTGGTTCGAGACGAACGAGTCATACACTACTAGGGAAAAGCCTAGTAGTGGCGCGTGGTAAGTGCCTAGCAGTAGCGTGGGTGCCCGCGCTATTGCTAGCGTGCTACAACTAACTGGTTAGTAGTAGTGCGGGCCTGGCCCCGCGCTACTACTACTTATGTTAGCAGCAGCGTGGGTTTTGACCAACGCTACTACTAACTAGCTGTAGCACTGGGTAGTACCCCGCGCCAGTACTAAATCTGTGTATTTCATTTATGCATATTTATACTTCACTTATACAACCTTATACAAATTTTTATACACTAGCAATGATATAACAACTCATCATCATCATCATAATGATATAACAACTCATCATCATCGTAGTGATATAACAACTCATCATCATCGTAGTGATATAACAACTCATGGTCATCATAGTGATATAACAACTCATCATCATCATAATGTCTCACCATCATCATCATCGTAAGTTAATTAACCACTACTAGCTAATTGTTATCATCCTAGGTAAATAACTTCAGAGCAGAAGACAAGTACTAGGACCTACACCTCTCTCTTAGGTAAAATAGAATAAAACAGAAAACCCCTTCATATCCATTATGGAGCATAGAGATACACCGGTCACCAATTTGTGGACTGCGCTCATTCACTATTTGTCTCCATCCTTTGATTTTGAGGCATCCATTTGTTTGACGTTCTGTCGAGTATGCATATTGGAAACTGGTCCATGGCCATACACAAACAATTTTCATCTCACCTTCGACATACATCAGCGGAGGCACAACATGATTTGGGAGCTTCTGTTGAAGAACACAATAGTAACATAGTTAGCAATGTAGTTTACTTAAGAAGAATCTATGAAAAAGATGGACTAGTGACACAATAGTAAAAAATCTTACCATGATATTTGCACGAATGTTAGCATCGCTCAACTGGTGGACTAGTGGCACGTATCCTATATAATTTCGGCCAGCTCTATAAATGCTCTTAAAAGTCAGAACATCATTAACAAAGGAGACAAGAGAATTCTTCTCCTACCAAGTTAGCTCTAAGCCAACAATGTAATAGGTCTCGTCTATTATCTTCCGTGTATCTCTTGAAGAAAGAAAAAAACTGTCAATTATAAATAAACAATGTTAAGTAGGAGTGAATAAGGTTTGTTTCGGTGGAGAGCGAGGCGTGGAAAATTGAAAAAGGCATGGAAAAAGGCAAAATTGAAAAAAAATGCGTGGAAAAAGATTTTTTTTCCCAGCGTGGGCTTCACGCGATGTTGTCGTCTCTTCTTTTATTTCGGTGGAGAGCGAGGCCCGCCCAGCTTGTGTAGGCCGTTATGTTTTTCCGGTCAGACTGTGTTGGGATTTCCTTTTTCTGGGTTGGCCCTCGCCGTCGTGTGTTTTATGTGCCATGTCATATTTCTTTTCTTTTTTTCGCTGCTCGATCACTATTTTTATGGATTTTTTTAAAACCTTTTCGCGACCAGTTGCACATCCGCCCCTCACGTGCAACTGCATGCACCACAACCTGCGCGCAACTGCAAGGGGCATAACGCGTGCGCAACTGGGGTTGGGTGCGGAGTTATGTAAAAATAAACCTGAGAGGGTGTTCATTATTATTATTATTTTCCACCGCGCGGAACAGAACATGAGGTGTTGAGACTGTAAATAGGGGTTTGTCCGAGGTTTTTTCCAAAATTTGCAACAAGTTGCAAGTCCGCCTCTCTGCGCAATTGCAAGCGCCGCACCCCGCGTGCAACTGCAAGGGGCATAACGCGCGTGCAACTAGGGGGTGCGGTTTTCTTTTTCTTTTCTTTTTTGTAAAATTATCACCAGCATCTGCACGCATGGCAATCCAATGCAACTGCAAGGGGCGCAACACGCACGCACTTAGTGGGTGCAGGTTTATTTTTTCCGGGTTTTGTTATAAAAAGCCACAAGTTTTGCACTTTCGCCCTCACGCGCAACTGCACACGTGGGACAGTGCATGCAACTACAAGAGCCGTAATACGTGGGCAACTAGGTGGGTGATGATTTTCTCAGAGAAAACAGTCTACAGAACAAAAATTCAAACCAACGAAAAATAGAGAAGAAAAAGAACAAAGGGTCAAAGAGCTCTCAGCACAAGTCCAACCACGTGGCACAGTGCATGCAAAGCCAGCAACCCCCGTCCGCACGTGGTTTGAATTTTTGTCCTGTAGAACCCTTAAATTACTGCTTGGTCAGCGCGCGCGGTTCTAGCCATCTTTGCAAAGCCTACCAACCCCCGCAAAAAAAAAAAAAAACCTACCAACGTGTGTGCTCAGCTAACGTGTATATAATGGCTGAACCAAAGCTACCTGCACCAGTCCACCACACGAACGGGCACACAAACATATAGTATCGTCTAAACATTGCTGCAAGCGAGCACCCTATGAGCCCCCACATTCACCCGTCCCTCTGCAGCCGATCGGCTACGTCCGGCCTGGTCTGTCCAGCCCTTCCTCGCGCGAGGCGTCCGTGGCCACGGTCGAGGACTGCGTTCATCAAGCGTAGACTGCCCGTGGCAACTGGCGTCGCAGCCCCACGCGACGGAGATAGGGTGTGTAGCTTCGAGCCATCGGTGTGGACTAACTTCTTCGTCCAATACGACCCAGATCTACATGAGGTATATACTAGTACAATTTCTTCTTTTTTAGAATTCTATAGTAGTATACCTTCAATTGAATTCAAACACTTCATGAATTAAAAAAGATGTTCATGAATTTTTAAAAATATTCAAAATTATGAAATATGTTCGCTAATTTGAATAAATGTTTGTGATTTTTTTTTAAAGTTCATAATTTGAAAAAAAGTTCATGAATTTGTTAAAAAATATGAATTTGAAAATAGTTCACGAATTCGAACAAATGTTTATGAATTTGAAAAAAATCTCGAATTTAAACAAGTTCTTGAATTTGAAAATGTTCAAAAAATGTTCATAATTGTTTAAAAAATGAACGAGAAAACAAAAAATTAATAAGAAAAAAAAACAAACAAAAAACTGGCAAAAAAGCAAAGAAAGCGAAGCTTCCGAAAACCGACGCAAAAGGGAAGCGGGATGGCCCATCTAAAACGACGCTCCAGCGTGTGCGCTCGCTACGGAAAGACTACTATTTGGCGCCTCAGCGAAATAGGAAATTCCAGTTGTTTATCCTCTTTTTTGGGAAATAAAATGCAGCCGAGGTTATTCGGGCAGAACCTCTAGGTCGGGAAAATACTAATCTTCAGTACCACTATACCACTAGAGGTGCCGGACTTCGCCGACTCCTTCTAAAAAACTGACTAAACAGATTTTTCAGTAACCCATATATTTAGAAAGCAACTGAGATATTTCAGTTTATATGAGATACTTTCTACGAGTGCATATAATGGTAAAATATTGACTCTAAATAACTAATAAATACATAAGTGAATTGTTATATGGTTGTTTTGTCGAGGCGGTAATGAAATATATTTAGAGAATGCCTCTACATGAGACTTTGTTGTAGTGCACATAGTAAGATAATTCACCGGAACAATACAAGAGCTATGGACCATGATGTTGGAGTGTCGTGACAGCCCACCAGCCAGCTGCATTTCCTAGACCACATCCACATACCCGCATAATCCCAACTACTTCCTCCGTCCCGGTGTATAGGGCTTACACGTACTTCTAGGTCGGCAATTTTGACTAAAATATGTATTATATTTGATGAAAATTACCTTTTTAGAAACATCATCCATATACAAATTCGATGATATAATTTTGATGACATAAAACACCTATTTGATTAGTCACATCGACGACCTAGAAGCACACGCAAGCACTATACGTCAGGACGGAGGGAGTGGCTACTATTGCTAATAGTTATTGGTCCTGCTAGGTACATGCTGCGTGTGGCCGTATAGGATATGCAGTGACATCGAGTCGTTCAACAAGTAGTAGTAAAACAAATAGTGTACATCACTATCTCAGAATCCAGAAAATTCTTATACACATATTTTTTCAATAAAGGGCGTTTTTATTAACTAATAATGTACCATCAATGGGATATAAAACATCTCGGTAGGAAAAGGCGATGCCTGGGTGGTGCTTAGGCGCTAGGTGATGGCCAAACGCCTCGTATAGGGCATAAGCGGAAGTTTAGGCGGGCAAGCAAGAAATTTTCCACTCCAGCGAGAAATCATGCCATATCGCCTCGACGGGCCAAATGTGCCATATTCCAATGGATAGTACTGGTGGTCTAGTCATTCTCATGCTCTAAATTACCGTCTATATGCATATAATACCCCCAATTGACCTTGGTAGTCAAAACTATAGGACGGTCTAAGCCACGCCTAGGGCGCTAGGCGAATGCCAATAGCCTGGCCTACGCCTAGCGCTTTATTTAACCTTGCAAAACATAAGGAGTAAACATTCGGCCTCTGCACGACTAGGATGCACACAACCAAAACCAATTCACACACACGATAATAATAAAACGCCGGCCACCACAAATTCATAGTAGACTGAAACCATGCCTAAGGTGAGCAAGGTGCGTAGCCTATACGTAGACTATGCCGCCACCCATGTGGAGTAAAAATATCCCTGACCACAAGCTCAAAATGCGTACACACCATCGTAAACAGCGGTCGGTGTTCCATTCGCTGTAGAGTGAACTACGAATGGAGCCAGTACGCACATTGATAGAGAACCCGCATTGGAGATGGAATTTTATCAACAAAACCATGTCATTTCTGCATAGCCATAGCGACCATAATAAGGCAGACTCTCACACCCTTATGAGTGTAATCAACTTGTGTGGTATACCATCTAGCCAGTGCCCATACATGTTGGCAACATTGCGAGGTCGATACAAGTTAGATGCGACTTGGATGACTGACCTTGTAGTACGCGCAAAAGTGCATTGAAAGAAAATGTGGTTCATTGTCTCATCATGATGACGAAAGTAACACTTCTTACTTCCTTGCCAACTGCGGCGAGCAAGGTTGTCCTTCGTCGGGACCATACCTCAGCTAAGGTACCACATACAAAATTTAACTTCGAGTGGCATCTTTGTTTTCCAGATTTTCTTGTTATTGTCCACTGGAACCTCAGAGTGTGGTAGCGCCCGGTACATAGAGTCTAGCGTAAAAACCCCACTTTGTTTCAGATTCTAGTGGAACTCATCCTGGCCTTGCATCATGTGGATCGAATTCATGCGGCCCAAAAGGTATTTTCATGACGAAAGACGTGGACCAACCAAATCCAGCCTAAAAGATACATTAGGCGAGGACGTGCTTAGAACTTGCAGGAGTGTATCATTCTTATTGGAAATAATGCGGTATAAGGCTGGATAGTTTTCCTGGAGAGTAGCGTTTCCTAGCCACTTGTCCTCCTAGAAATGAATCTCAAAGCCGTCCCTGATAGTGAAGGAAACAAAGCGGAAAAGGTATTACTTTGCCGCTATCAGACCTGCCCAAAAATTTGAGTCTCCAAGTTTCCATTACACCCGAGCCACAACTTTTGGTACTAAATACTTTTTGCGCAAGGGAATTCGCAAGACATGAATTAACATCTATAATCCCGCATCTAGACATGGATTAATTATTGCCACGCCACACATGTGATCACCAGATCGGTTCACGGCATGAGGCATTGGTAGAAAAAAATAATTGTCTTCAGGTATGTGCTGCGCGCTGAGACTACCGGAGAGGGATTCCGGCAAGGGCCCAGGTCGTGGACCGCCCACGAAGGCAGGGCCGTGCACGCTGCTGACTACCGAAGAGGGCTTCCGGCAAGCACGCGGCGCCGAGGACTGCAAGCATGTGCGAGAGCGGTGGTGATCTGTTTCCCCTCTGCAGGGGCGCCAGGGACTGCCAGTGGGATGCGTGAGAGAGCGGCGGCGCTGTTTTTGAATCTTCTAATTATCTCAACATGCGTGTTTCCACATCATCAAAATTGTTGTAGCCGTTAGATTTACTAGCTTGATCCACTAGCATCCAGCCGATCTACGCATGAGAATCCTCTATCATGAAATATGCATTAGTGCATTCTAAGTGGATTTTAAATCACATTGCATTTAATTGTGACATGCACAACTTTTCATGTTAAGATTTTTTTTTGCTTATGCAGAAATCTCTCACATAGTTTAAATCGTAAGGGCTCAATTAGTATTCTACACAATATTTAGAAACTATACATCCAATTTCGCGGCAACGCGGGGGGTATCGTCTAGTATGACTAGTAAACTGCATCGTAAAAGACGTCTTCATTGAATCCATTAATTAACGGAACGACATCAAAATATAAATCATCATCCTGTCGACGACGAGCTGCTTGTGGTCACTTCGCCAATATTGATGAAGCTCCACGACTCCGGTCTTTACTAGGCATTGTGTGAGTGTAATGGTGGTCTGGATGTATCTACGTTATGTTTGTATCTTCTTGATGTGGCGTTATGAGTCAAATAAAACGCCCTTTGTCCAAATAAATATGTATAGACGTTGTACTCAGTATTTATATATAAAAGATAAACCGAAACTCGATTTTAAGGTCTCCAAGTATTACAAGGAGATTGGAGGTACAGAACCCTACAGCTAATAGGATATATCCATGAGTGGTTGTGATTACCAATGCAAACCAAGGGCTCCAGGCGGTCTGATATTGGAAGTAGACACCCCTACACAAGGTTCAAATTGTAAACACCAAAATTTATAGAATGGATAACTAATAATTCCATGTCACATATAAAGATATGTACTCAAATTAGAGTAAAGTTTGAATTGAAATAGAATTGGTTATTCCATATGTTGAATGAATTAAATTCAGTTATTCGGAGACAAACAAGGTGTAAATGTATTCCATTTTTCACGAAGTTTCATTGTTTGTACAGATAAATATATATAGCTGCGTTGTCTGCCAAATTATTAAGTAAAAATAATAATAATGTTCAAATATAATAGAATGTGACAAGAAGGCATAAAACAAAATTAAAATAAAGTGATAAATAATGTTATTTTTATTTTTCATCTTCATGTGTAGATTGTATTCCTTTGTCCTTTTGGTTAGTCCTAATACAGCTTTGCATGCATGTAGATATCTGAAGAGTGCATGAGAGCAAAAGCTGACAAACTGAAGAAGGATGTAAACCTTTTGTTCAAGACATTCAACGGTACCCTGGTAGACAAAATGACCTTATTGGACACACTCCAACATCTCGGGATAGATCACCTTTTTCAAGAACAGATTAGTATGGCCATGCACGAAATCCACGAGAGTGAATTTAATAGTTGCAGCCTCTATGAAGTTGCTCTTCGCTTTCGCTTGCTTAGAGAGCATGGACTTTGGGTATCTCCAGGTAACAACCTATCTTATATGTTTCTGTTTAGGCTCCTCACAAGTTATCATACTAATCAACATTCGAAAAAATATAGTAGAAGGCATTACACAAGGCTTTATAAATTAGTAAAGCCCCAAAGGGCAGGTACATGGTCCTCTGGTAAAAGCTTACAAGCATCAAGAGCACTAAACAAACATTACAAAACAAATTAATCAGGGGTGGAGACAGCAAGGGGTGGGTGGCACGGACTTGCTAGCATTCGGTTGTGCATTTGGTTATGTTGCCCAGCTGGGCAAAAGCTCGGCTATCCAATCTAGCTAGTTTCCCCTTTGCCAGCCTTGCCTGAGCAAGTGGTTTGGTTCTTTTGCTTTGCCATGGGGAATTCATTCATCTGTCGCCAGCCTGCCACATGTGCAACCTCGTGTAAAGCCGCAAGGTTGCCCCCAGCTGGCCTCGCCGGGCAAGAGTAAAACTAAACTTTCCCAGGACATATATGAGCGAAACGTTTCCTTTCTTGACGACTTCACAACTTTTATCCGCACACCACCATTAGATCATATTTTTGCACCCCGCAAAAAAAAAAGGTCAAATTTTTGCAACAGTCTGTTGGAATCTGCCCATGGGTCAATCACATCAAAGTAGACAAAACACGCGCAAGAAAAACTGTTGACCAAGGGTAAGTATCGTACCCTCTAATATCTCTTTATTTCTTTTCAATTTTCTTGGCACAAAACTCTCGTAACCTGGTGTGTACATATACACGCAACCAGCCTACCCAAACTTCCTAGATCCATACGGACCGGACATCCTAGCCCTATTCGAACACTAGCTTGAAACCTACCTCGACTGTACTCACCTAATCACGAGCTATGTTTATCGCTGTTTAAACCTAAACCTATTAGCACACGAACCGTACAAGGCTAGCACTACTCAGCTGCAATACACGTATGCTACCAACACAACTCCTAGTCGGACTAATCTAGCACATTCAAATCTAAACAATCAAGCATATTGAGCGCAGCTCAGATGATTAGGTTCCTTGTGGTGGAGCTAGCTCACCAGGGTTCAAGTTCTAGACTTGGCATTGGTGCTCGCATTTTCTTGGATTTATTTCAGGCTTTCCGACAATGTTCGTTCAGTGGGAGGAGACGTTCCCGTCAACTACGACGGTGCCTGTGGCGACTTTGTCAGTCTCAAAATGTTGTGCCGGCTCAGTATCTCAGAGGTGCTCATAGGGGTAGGGTGTGCGTGCGTGCCTTCATAAGGATGAGTGTATATTTGTGTATGTGAGTATCTGCTTTTGTACTGTGTTAAAAAAAATCTCAACAATCAAGATTACACTAGCACGGTCTGCGGTATAGCTTGAAACATTTGTTAATGTAGACCCATTTTCACGGCGTTGAAACAACTTAAGGGCGCATCAATCTATCTACGTCCAAAGCGAGAGTAGGTTTGTGGGCGCAACATAATGCAATTGTGATTGATGTAGCTACCACATGATGTGATTAAATAATTGAACAAATTAATTCATTTTTTGTAGGGATGAACAAATTAATCCTTAATTCGACAACATGCAAAAAAAATTGGCTGGAATTTAAACGGATGTGGCATAAGGAATATGCTTGTTTTTTCTTTTGCCGGAAGGCAAGAGGCAGATGTCGTCTCCATTTAAGTGCAAGAGAATATATTTATGAAAGAAGAGTATATTCAGAAAAGTGTATACTAATCATTTGGAAGACAGTTAAGGATAAGCCCTAGTTTACTAGGATTTATGTACGTGTGTACTAATCAATCTTTAATACATGCCCGTTTGTTGTGCAGATGTATTCGATAAATTTAAGGGCAAAGATGGGAGCTTCGACAAGGATATTACTAATGAACCAAAGGGATTGTTAAGTTTATACAATGCAGCTTATCTTTCCGGCCATGGTGAATCAGAACTCTATGAGGCCATCTCGTTTGCAAGGCATCATCTTGAATCTATGAGGAGATGTCTTGAGTTCCCTTTATCCGAGCAAGTCAAACGAAATCTTGAGATACCGTTACCAAGGAGTTTGAAGAGAATGGATGCACCGTATTATATTGCAGAGTACGAACAAGACCTAGCATGCAACCCGTCCATGCTTGAGCTTGCAAAGCTAGACTTCAATCTTCTTCAGCATATTCACCAGCGAGAGCTCAAGGAATTTTGTCGGTACATACGTTTTCGCATATAGCTCTATCATGGAGGAACATATATGAACTTAGTTGGTGATTTAGTTATATCTAGATTAATTATCTCTGCCTTGCAAAAAACAATTTATCTCTGATCTCAGTTAGCTTACCAAGATGAATGTGTACACTAGAAGCAGTCAATATAGTACCCTATTAACAAGTGTTCATTTTAGGTGGGGAAACAATCTATATGAACTAGTGGGACTAATCTCCTCCCGGGATCGAATCGTCGAATTATACTTTTGGTCCTACACAGTATACTATGAGCAACACCTTGGAGATGCGCGAATAATCCTTGCCAAGATAAGTTTGCTAGTATCCCTGTTAGATGACATTTTCGATATGCATGCTACCTTGGAAGAGGGTCAAAAGCTCAACGAAGCGATACAAAGGTTAGCAATACTCCTTGGAATGTTAATCTGGCCTTCCTCTCGTATCTAGTAGGAGTATTTTATGTCATGTCAGCGGAAGATAAACTAACTGATCGTGTATAACATGTAGATGGGACGAGAGTGGTATCCCTCTTCTGCCAGAGTACTTGCAGATGTACTATGTCATGTTGATGAATACCTTCGAAGAATTTGAGGATGAACTGAAACAAGATCACAAGTACCGCGTTGCTTATTGTAGGAAAGCGGTATATATCTTTTTTTTGCGAGTATATCTATCATGTCAATTCTTCAGAATATATTAATTTAGATCTTAATTAATATAGAATCGCTCTCTGCCTTGCATGCATGCAGTTTCAAACTCTGTGTAAGCATTACCAACAGGAGTCTGAATGGTTTCATAGTAGCTACATACCAAGCTTTGAAGACCATATCAGGTGCTCGGTCATCTCGACGAGTGTTCCGGCAATATGTGTTTCTTTACTAGTTGGTATGGGTGACGAAGTAACCAAAGAAACATTCGAGTGGGCCATCAGTTCCACCGATGTTGTAAGGGCTTGCGGTGAGGTCACACGTTTCATGAATGACATGGCAGCATTTACGGTACATACATATATATACATATCTCTACTTGATTGTAATCAAATGTTGAGTTAATTGCACTGTAAAACTAATCAGGCGGCTGCTTGTTCACAGCATGCAAAAAACAAAATGGATGTGGCCAGCTCCGTAGAAAGCTATATCTACCAGCATCATGTCACAGGTGAGGAAGCTATGGCCGTACTGGATAATCGGGTGGAAGATGCATGGAAAACTATCAATCACGCACGATTGGAACGTCGTGCACTCCTCCCATTTGTAAACCGAGTCGCCAACCTCACCAAGAGCATGACCTTGTTGTTCCGTAACAAAGGTGACCGCTACACATACAGCCGTGGCAACAAAGACAGGATCCAGCAGCAGTTCGTAGAACCTATCCCTCTCTAGTTGGTCACTATGCATGAATGGAATCTGTCGGACACAATGGATTTACGTACAAAAGGAGAACGAAATTAACGTTTAGGTCCAAGACATCAATGTTTAAATCTTGTGCAGATAATTTCTCAAAAACTACTGATAGAAACAGAATGGTGGAAAATTGTATGAAACTATAGTTTTGTATGACTAGCCATTGGCTGACTGTAACAACCCACTTTTAGGATAATTTTTTTTGGCAAAATAAAATTTGCTAGAAATAATCCTAGTAATTAATTTGAATGCTATTTCAAATTTTGAGGCCTTTTTAAAGTTTCTTTCTCCCCAATTTCCCTCTCTTCTTAGAATATTTTTGGAAAGTATTGGTGGCCAAGATAACCTTGCCTCTATTCTTCTCTTATATCCTGAATTCCAGTAGAAAGATTTGCCATAATAAATAGCCCAAAAATAATACTTTATTAATATTGGCAAACCCTAGATAGACCTTATTGCTTCGAAACCTTAGATATAAATTTTGTAAAAATGCCATAAAACTTTGGTAGCCTCTTCTGCGCCTATAGATCACTTTTACACAAGAACTCACCCTTGTCCTTTGGAAATTTTGAGCACAACATCAACATTTCAATTATGGTCCATTTTAAGCCTATAACTACAACTCTATTAAAACTTTTTTTAGCAAATTCTCAAACTTTGTCAAAGCACTCTTCTTCTCTAATGATTCCATCTCCCAGAAGATCAACTCCTTTTAAACAATGCAAGATTCTTTGATTGAGCATAAACATCTCTATTCAGATTTGTTTTTCAACAAACGTTCCATTCTGCACTTAATCCTTTTGCCAAACAAAGCCGACCATCATCATTCTCATCCAAAGGGACACGCTTATGCCAAGTTACATGTCCAGAGGCACTACGCGCGTCGGATTGGGCAAGCCTTGCCATGATAGAGCACTGGCACAGCATGCAGGCCATGGCCAGAGAGCCGGTATTACATGCGTCGGCATCGGCCGCGCGCCGTGCTCCTGCTGCTACCCCCACTCGCCTAGCACCCCAGTTGGCTTCGCCAGGTCACCCAGCAACTCGCTCGCAACCCGCCTTGGCTGCTAGCACTGGCAAGCTGCCGTTGTCACTGCCGCCGCGTCATCACCGCATCACCAGAACCACTTGTCATGCTCGCAAGCTACCAGCGTCATCCGTGGATGGTGGCCTATTCCAGAAGCCTTCCCGCATTGCACCGGCCTCCGTAATTACCTCAGCCCCACCATTAATGGCTGCCCATTGCGGTGGCGCAATTTGATTCATCGGACAACCACGGAACCGACCTTCTAGGCCTATAAAACTCCACTCCCAAGGCCATTTCCTAAAAGCATCGTCCACCTCTACCGCCTAGACTCCCTCCTATCCAAACAATCGACCAGAGGTTGCTTTTCTTCCCCTGCCTCCGGTGAAGCTTGCCGCCACCACCTCTTGGACGATTGCGTCGCCACCGAAGCTACTCTGTCAAATCCATAGCACCAGTGGACTCCTAGCGCACCCTTCTGTCGATTGCAACTGTCAATTTCACCGGAAGAAGCTCATAGTAGAAAGCCCTCTTCAAGCTTTGTCAAAGTTCCATGGGAGTCCTCACTGCCGGAGACTCCATCCACCCCGATGACCGTGCCCTACATTAGGAGGATCGCCACGGCCTCCTGAACGCGTGGGTGACCCCAACTTTCCCGGGGTCGCCGCCGTTCGTCGGCAATCGCCGCCGGCAGGGATCCCTCTCCTGTTCTCGCGTGGTTTGACCGGATCAACCCCGACAGGTGGAACCAGTATGTTTGGGGTTTATTCCTTTTTCTGTAGTTTACGCTTTGTATCGATTCAAAATACATTATCTAGATCCGGCGCTTCTGAGGAGACGCGCTCGAAGATGAGCCAACGTCGCGAGTACGCTTGACTGCATCCTTGTGTTCCTTCAAGCCAGTTTCAACCTGTATGGCCTTATTCACCAAGGTGGTGAAATCAGCAAAGTCCTGAATGAGGAGTGCGAGCTTGACATCAGGGTTGAGTCCTTCACGGAACTTCTCCTGCCTACGAGCATCAGTGGCGATGTCTTCTTCAGCATATCGGGATAAGTCCAGGAATTCACGCTGGTAGAGTTCCACAGTTTTGTTGCCCTGGGTAAGGTTGCGGAATTCGCGCTTCTTGCGGTCCATGACTCCCTAGGGAATGTAGCGGGCGTGGAAGGCAGCCTGGAACTCCATCAAAGTAATGATTGTTCCGGCAGACATAGTACGCCTGTGGCTGTCCCACCATTGGGCAGCAGGACCCTTCAGAAAATAGGTCGCAAAGGTGACGTAGCTCGCAGGGGCCACATTGGCTGACTCCATCTCATAGGAAATGTCGTGAAGCCAGTTGTCAGCATCCAGAGGCTGAACTGAGTTGCAAAAGACTGCTGGGTTGAGACGGACGAAGCCTTGCATGAATTGACGGTTTAATTCGAACTTCTGCATCATTCCAGCCATGTAATTGTGCGGCGGTGGGTTGTTGGCACCACGGCCACGACCTGCGGGTCTAACCATCCTGCTAAAATTTAACAAGGGCAGTTTAGCAACGAGTATTTGCAGGTGTATAGAATCATTCATGAAGTAAGACGCACGACAAAGAGAAGTGCAATAGATACATCATAATAGTCAAACATGACATACAGATCCATACATAAATTCGGTTACAAGCCAGCGGTACAAGTTCGGAAAACGAAAGCTAGACATCTAGGCGGCACGCAGGCACGTGGTGGAGGGATACAACAACGAGACATAGCGATATGCTACATCAACGTCGGAGACAACTGCTGTAACTAGGTAGCTGCACGTGACGATGCAGGTTGCCATCGATGGCGGGATCCTGCATACCGTAGATGCTCTGGTGCAGAACCTGATCCTGAACTAGAAGAAGAGGTCCACGTGGAGGAGTATAACCTCCAACTGCAGACCAATCAAGAGCCGGTGGCATCTCTGTCCTGCGCGGGTAAAGAATGTACTCTGGGTGCATCCTTGCACTGACTGCCGGAAGCAACTGTAACACCCCAAAAAAATTTAATCATGTTTTATAAATTAAAATTTTGCCAGGAGTATTTATTTTCTATCTTTCTGGATTTTTCTATGGATTTCAGAACCACTTCTTTTCTCTGGATTTCAATTTTTTCCCTCTTATCTGAAAACTTTTGAATAGCGTTGTGTGGCTTGAGTGTTTTATTTAATCATTTTATTGCATTCATTAAAACCAGTGGAAAAAAAATTCAAAATAAAATTTGTCAAGATTTAAATTCATTTAATACCATTTTACCCCTTTTAAGAGCCTCATTTGCACTACAACTATTTTATAACTCCATTTATAAATTCCACAAAAATTTGTAGAAGTCATGGGATGTCCCTGGATCACTTTTATGCAAAAACCCAGCTTGGCCATTTGTAAATTTTAAGCTCTACTTCAAGCTATCAAATCTGGTTCAGTTTGTAGTTTGCACTGCAACCTATTTAAATATCTCTTTAAAAATTCCATAAAAATTTGGGGATGTCAGTAGAGGTATATAACTCATGTTTATACAAAAATCCATTCGGGTTCTTTGAAAATTTTGAGCAAACCATCCTCATTTGCATTCTGGTCTAGTTTGGCAGTTTGTACTGGAACCTCATTTTATCTTGCCCTATTGCCCTTGGGATTTTTCCTTCTTTTAGTCCACCCTATCAAAACCTTAAGTCCAAGAGATAAGTCCCATAGGAATGTTTTAAGTTGACCAAATTGCCCCTTTCTTTTTCTGTCCAGAATTGTTTTCCACCAAAACTTGCATTAACAAGTTTCTGCTTTGGCCAAACTAACTTCGCCATCATCACCTGCACCTAAAGAGACACTAACCTAGAGATTTTGGCTACCAGAAGAGATGCCTAGATGCCTTTGGCATTTCATCAAGCAGGTTAGGAGCATGGCCAGATTTGGCATGCTTCTAGGTTTGCATTATGAACTAGTTCCCCAGACCAAACCGGCATGTCCACTAGAGATTTAGCAAACCACCCATCCATCCTGGTAAATTGCAGCTCCATCCAAGCCCTATAGCTAGCACTGGCATTTCGTCGAGCGCTTGGCGTGCGTGCTCTGGGCGCGGCCAGAGCGCACGTTTTGCTCGTGCTGCTCCCGAGCCGCCGCGACCAGATGCCGCCTCCCCCGCTCGTTCCATTCATCCCCCTTGCCCCCTGGTTCTGCCCGTCGCGTCCTACTCCTCCCAGAGCGGTAGCAGTGGCCCCTTGGCGGCAAGCCTGCGGCCGCAGCGAGCCCCTGCCATGGCCGGTGCCGCCGGAGCCTCCCCAGCGCGCCAGCTGCCCCCTGGACCATGCCGTTCTTATCCGCGAGCTCGTCCGATAGCGCCCGTCGCCGCCACGTCTCCCCTAGCAACAGAACGGCGGTTCGTCGTCGTTCTTATCCATGGCCGCCGCGGGAGCACGACTAGCCACTCCATCACCCTCCTTGGTCCCGTATTGAAGCCCCCAAAGCAGCCTGACGACCGGGGGAACCCATCTTCCCCGTCTCCGGCCGAACCACCGCCGCCGCCCTCCGGTCGATTCCGACCAAACTAGGGCCTCCCCTTCTCCAAGCTCTTCACCGCTAGCTCCACCATGACCCCTAGAACCCATCCCCTCTGCCAATTTCGCCCGAGAGTCTCGGTGTGCAAAGCTCCCTCTCATGGCCGAAGCCTCTTCCGCCATGGAGGACGGGCTGCTCACCCTCGAGCTCTACCGCGCCCCTAGCCGTCTCCAACGGACGCGGAATTCTCTCCCGAGCATCCCCATATGCAGAGCACCACGAATGGTGGCCTGTAGCGCCGGCAATCGTCGCCGGAGTCCGGCACTGCCTCTGTCCCAGGCGCGCGCGAGAGGTGAGGGACAAACCCGACAGGTGGGGACCACCTGTCGGTGACCCAGCCGGACGCCCTAGTGGCGCAGCCCCTCGCTTGCGTGTTCCCACGGGGAAGGCGTACTCCGGAGAATACGCTTTCGCTTAAGGTACGCGTATTGGCCCCGAAGTACGTTTCCTTCTTCCCTAAAGCGTATTCGGTCCGAAACGTTTTTTTTCCTGTTTTATTTAAAAACAGAATTTTGACCTGAACTTTGACTGGCTATAACTTTTAAAATAAAACTCCGATTGATTTGATTCTTTTTCCTACCTCTCTAAAATTTCATCTAGTTTATTTTCATATTTATTTGAAAATTTTCCAAGACAACATTTTGTACTGTTTTTGTATTGCGTGTTAATTCAAATATTTTTCAAAATAGGAATTGGAGAGAGGAGAAAAACTTTCAAAAGTTTTGTGATGCACCCTACCTCTCCACACACTAAAGGCAAGCATTCTGAACCCGGGCATAATAATTGTTTGGTGTTGTTTGACGTAACTACAACACCATATTGACTCGAAGCATGCATTATTTTATGTGACGTGATCATGCTCCTGAGTGCATGATAGAAATTCCTTGCTGTTGGAATTTAAATACTTGTGACAGTATTCATACTCTTACACCTCTCATGCCTACCGGAAGGGATCCGGAGAAGTCTCTGTCTCGGGTAGACACGAGCTTGGTGTTGACATCTCGTTGAAGCGAGAGTGGTCAGTGATGCATGAAGGGGTGTGATGAGTGGTGATTCTGTTTGGAAACTGTGAAAAATAATTGTTGTGCTAACCATGCAGGGAACACATCAGCCTCCTGAGTCGACCATAGATCGAGTCTTGTTCCAGTAACCCCCATACTTGTTCCGTACTACCACTTGTCCCTGCCGCAGGTAGGGTACGGTCCAGTAAGTTGTCAACCCCTTTCTTGGCACACACCGTACAGAGAGGCCATAGTGAAAGATACCAGTGGCCACTGGTAGGCATGTCACTTGGTCCGGGGGCATGGGTCTTTCCGGTTGGACCGAGAGGGGGGCACCCCTTAGAGCGCGCGAATATAAATTTGATCCCATGCTATTCGAGGTTGGAGCCTCCCCACTTAGAGTTTTGCTTAACGAGTGTCGTGGGTGATTCCAGGCACCGGTAAGTTAAGCTGGTGTGTGCGGGTCAGGTGTGTTTTCAATTCAAAGACCGTAAACGGAATTAGTCCTGGTGGACTAAAGAAATCCGTTACTCGTGGGTAAAGAGTACACCCTCTGCAGAGTTTATATCTATTTGAATAGCCGTGTCCGCGGTTAAGGACTACAGTCTGGGATGGGTCAAGTGTCGGTCTTAGTGTCGGTCTTCGGAGGAAAAACTTCTAAACCAGAATATTGATCTTGGCATGTGACAATGATGATTTTGACTATTATTATTGTGGACTAACCATCTTTAATATTTGTATTATTGAGTATCCTTGGGACGGTTCTACCTCCTGGATACTTATTGTTATTTAGTTTCCCTTATAAGCCCTTTATGTGGTGTCGCTCAGACGCCCGACTGTGGCATGCCTGTTATTTATTTTCCCTTATAAGCCCTTTATGTGGTGTCGCTCAGACGCCCGACTGTGGCATGCCTATTATTTATTCTTCCTTATAAGCCCTTTATGTGGTGTTGCTCAGACGCCCGACTGTGGCATGCTTGTTATTTATTTTCCTTATAAGCCCTTTATGTGGTGTCGCTCAGACGCCCGACTGTGGCATGCTTGTTATTTATTTTCCATATAAGCACTTTATGTGGTGTCGCCCAGACGCCCGACTGAGGCATGCTTTATATTTTTATCCTTTCGAGGCGTCGCATTCAGACACTCGATCAGTTTATCTGATTTTTATTCTCTGATTTTTATTCTCTGATTGCTTATTCCTGTTTAATATGAATGACTTGCTTGCGTGCATCATGAATTTTATTTTGTGACTGACTAAGTGATCGTGGATTGTTTCAGTGCATGATTATCACCTGCTGTATTATACCTGTTTTCATGATGTTTGCGAGTACATTCAAAGTACTCACTGGCTTGTCCCTGGCTATTGTCTTGGCCAGATTTCTTGTTTGAAGATGAGCGCAACGACGACAGCCCGGAACCTAGGCAACGAAGATAGCAGCCTTGTGAAGATAGGAGTTATCCAGGTCAGCTGTTCCTGTGGGAAATGGGGTCCCATAGACGCTGATGATCCGCAAACCGCTTCCGCCATCAACCACTAGAAACCTTTTGTTGTACTCATAGACCAGAATGGTCTTGTACTCCATATTTTGTAGTTTGCTTGGAATTTCTGTATCAAGATTGTGCCTCATCAGCTAACAGTAATCCTGGGGCTGGTGAGCACAAGGACCATTTACTGGGAAATTAATATCCTGGAAAACCGGTCCTGACAACCTTGGTATCAGAGCCAGGCTGACCATTGGCTAACCCTATCTTAGCCGGGTCAAGAAAACTTAGGATAAACCACCCACCAGACCTTAACCCCACCACAGCCAAGCCTATCCTACCCGATAGCCCACACAGTGACCCCGACAGCTTTTGGCAGTCGGTGCCCAACTTATCAGACTAGCCCATCGATCACACGCCCGTGATCGACACCTGAGTTGTCCCATTCGCAAGCGTGCGAAGGAAGACTCCGTTTTATTTATATAAAGGGGACGTTTGCCCCAACTGACAACCACAGTAATACGTCGCATTTTGCGATGTATATAGCTGTGGCATTGACCTCGACCACCATGTAGCAGAAACGACAATTAATATTGCCCACACACCGCAATATGTCACCCAGCCCAGATGCCATACATCAGGCCACTCCGTGACCTTACCAAACATCCCTCACCTTGTGCACTGCCTTCACAACCACACCTTGGGATTCATATAATGACCCCAGATACAACCCCGAGGAATTTTACTAAAATAATTGTGGGACTTTCCCACACCTTTGCTGCGGTAAACCCAAGCCGCCATTAGCAGACCCCTGAGGCCAAGAGAGACGCATTTTGTGAGTCCTCCATCCGCTCCCCAATAGACGAAGGTATATCCCACTGCAGCGAATAATTACACTCGATCTATAGCTTATTACCTGAACCGTCAGCACCTTAGTTGTATTAGTTTACGTATCATCTGACCGCTTGTCGTGATATCAGTGATGGGTTTTAAAATTTTCTGTCAGAATTTATTGTGTTGGTTGCAGTTGTTTCTTGTGATTGATAATCAATAGATTTCATTAGAGCAATTTCATAATAAGATTTTTCTTAAAAGGCCACTGCGATGAAAAATGTTTTCCAACAAAAATTTAATTTGCATGACCTCGCGTTATACGACCCACAGGACGCGTACGCTAAATGCAAGACCGCGCGTTCATTTATCACCTAATCGATTACCTCGCTAGAACACCACAACTACACATTAGTCAGCGATTTTAACTGTGACCCCGTCCTATCGTGTGTATGTGGAATATTTGTTTTTCTTGTTACGATTGCCGTGTGGTACGAATGATGTTTTTGCAAAGTACGTCCTTTAGCAAATCTCGAGGACGAGATTTTTTTTAGGGGGGTAGTGTTGTAACACCCCAAAAAAATTTAATCATGTTTTATAAATTAAAATTTTGCCAGGAGTTTTTATTTTCTATCTTTCTGGATTTTTCTATGGATTTCAGAACCACTTCTTTTCTCTGGATTTCAATTTTTTCCCTCTTATCTGAAAACTTTTGAATAGCGTTGTGTGGCTTGAGTGTTTTATTTAATCATTTTATTGCATTCATTAAAACCAGTGGAAAAAAAATTCAAAATAAAATTTGTCAAGATTTAAATTCATTTAATAGCATTTTACCCCTTTTAAGAGCCTCATTTGCACTACAACTATTTTATAACTCCATTTATAAATTCCACAAAAATTTGTAGAAGTCATGGGATGTCCCTGGATCACTTTTATGCAAAAACCCAGCTTGGCCATTTGTAAATTTTAAGCTCCACTTCAAGCTTTCAAATCTGGTTCAGTTTGTAGTTTGCACTGCAACCTATTTAAATATCTCTTTAAAAATTCCATAAAAATTTGGGGATGTCAGTAGAGGTATATAACTCATGTTTATACAAAAATCCATTTGGGTTCTTTGAAAATTTTGAGCAAACCATCCTCATTTGCATTCTGGTCCAGTTTGGCAGTTTGTACTGGAACCTCGTTTTATCTTGCCCTATTGCCCTTGGGATTTTTCCTTCTTTTAGTCCACCCTATCAAAACCTTAAGTCCAAGAGATAAGTCCCATAGGAATGTTTTAAGTTGACCAAATTGCCCCTTTCTTTTTCTGTCCAGAATTGTTTTCCACCAAAACTTGCATTAACAAGTTTCTGCTTTGGCCAAACTAACTTCGCCATCATCACCTGCACCTAAAGAGACACTAACCTGGAGATTTTGGCTACCAGAAGAGATGCCTAGATGCCTTTGGCATTTCATCAAGCAGGTTAGGAGCATGGCCAGATTTGGCATGCTTCTAGGTTTGCATTATGAACTAATTCCCCAGACCAAACCGGCATGTCCACTAGAGATTTAGCAAACCACCCATCCATCCTGGTAAATTGCAGCTCCATCCAAGCCCTATAGCTAGCACTGGCATTTCGTCGAGCGCTTGGCGTGCGTGCTCGGGGCGCGGCCAGAGCGCACGTTTTGCTCGTGCTGCTCCCGAGCCGCCGCGACCAGATGCCGCCTCCCCCGCTCGTTCCATTCATCCCCCTTGCCCCTGGTTCTGCCCGTCGCGTCCTACTCCTCCCAGAGCGGCAGCAGTGGCCCCTTGGCGGCAAGCCTGCGGCCGCAGCGAGCCCCTGCCATGGCCGGCGCCGCCGGAGCCTCCCCAGCGCGCGAGCTGCCCCCTGGACCATGCCGTTCTTATCCGCGAGCTCGTCCGATAGCGCCCGTCGCCGCCACGTCTCCCCTAGCAACAGAACGGCGGTTCGTCGTCGTTCTTATCCATGGCCGCCGCGGGAACCGACCTCGTCGCACTATAAAAAGGAGCCCCGAGCACGACTAGCCACTCCATCGCCCTCCCTGGTCCCGTATTGAAGCCCCCAAAGCAGCCTGACGACCGGGGGAACCCATCTTCCCCGTCTCCGGCCGAACCACCGCCGCCGCCCTCCGGTCGATTCCGACCAAACTAGGGCCTCCCCTTCTCCAAGCTCTTCACCGCTAGCTCCACCATGACCCCTAGAACCCATCCCCTCTGCCAATTTCGCCCGAGAGTCTCGGTGTGCAAAGCTCCCTCTCATGGCCGAAGCCTCTTCCGCCATGGAGGAAGGGCTGCTCACCCTCGAGCTCTACCGCGCCCCTAGCCGTCTCCAACGGACGCGGAATTCTCTCCCGAGCATCCCCATATGCAGAGCACCACGAATGGTGGCCTGTAGCGCCGGCAATCGTCGCCGGAGTCCGGCACTGCCTCTGTCCCAGGCGCGCGCGAGAGGTGAGGGACGAACCCCACAGGTGGGGACCACCTGTCGGTGACCCAGCCGGACGCCCTAGTGGCGCAGCCCCTCGCTTGCGTGTTCCCACGGGGAAGGCGTACTCCGGAGAATACGCTTTCGCTTAAGGTACGCGTATTGGCCCCGAAGTACGTTTCCTTCTTCCCTAAAGCGTATTCGGTCCGAAACGTTTTTTTTCTGTTTTATTTAAAAACAGAATTTTGACCTGAACTTTGACTGGCTATAACTTTTAAAATAAAACTCCGATTGATTTGATTCTTTTTCCTACCTCTCTAAAATTTCATCTAGTTTATTTTCATATTTATTTGAAAATTTTCCAAGACAACTTTTTGTACTGTTTTTGTATTGCGTATTAATTCAAATATTTTTCAAAATAGGAATTGGAGAGAGGAGAAAAACTTTCAAAAGTTTTGTGATGCACCCTACCTCTCCACACACTAAAGGCAAGCATTCTGAACCCGGGCATAATAATTGTTTGGTGTTGTTTGACGTAACTACAACACCATATTGACTCGAAGCATGCATTATTTTATGTGACGTGATCATGCTCCTGAGTGCATGATAGAAATTCCTTGCTGTTGGAATTTAAATACTTGTGACAGTATTCATACTCTTACACCTCTCATGCCTACCGGAAGGGATCCGGAGAAGTCTCTGTCTCGGGTAGACACGAGCTTGGTGTTGACATCTCGTTGAAGCGAGAGTGGTCAGTGATGCATGAAGGGGTGTGATGAGTGGTGATTCTGTTTGGAAACTGTGAAAAATAATTGTTGTGCTAACCATGCAGGGAACACATAAGCCTCCTGAGTCGACCATAGATCGAGTCTTGTTCCAGTAACCCCCATACTTGTTCCGTACTACCACTTGTCCCTGTCGCAGGTAGGGTACGGTCCAGTAAGTTGTCAACCCCTTTCTTGGCACACACCGTACAGAGAGGCCATAGTGAAAGATACCAGTGGCCACTGGTAGGCATGTCACTTGGTCCGGGGGCATGGGTGTTTCCGGTTGGACCGAGAGGGGGGCACCCCTTAGAGCGCGCGAATATAAATTTGATCCCATGCTATTCGAAGTTGGAGCCTCCCCACTTAGAGTTTTGCTTAACGAGTGTTGTGGGTGATTCCAGGCACCGGTAAGTTAAGCTGGTGTGTGCGGGTCAGGTGTGTTTTCAATTCAAAGACCGTAAACGGAATTAGTCCTGGTGGACTAAAGAAATCCGTTACTCGTGGGTAAAGAGTACACCCTCTGCAGAGTTTATATCTATTTGAATAGCCGTGTCCGCGGTTAAGGACTACAGTCTGGGATGGGTCAAGTGTCGGTCTTAGTGTCGGTCTTCGGAGGAAAAACTTCTAAACCAGAATATTGATCTTGGCATGTGACAATGATGATTTTGACTATTATTATTGTGGACTAACCATCTTTAATATTTGTATTATTGAGTATCCTTGGGACGGTTCTACCTCCTGGATACTTATTGTTATTTAGTTTCCCTTATAAGCCCTTTATGTGGTGTCGCTCAGACGCCCGACTGTGGCATGCCTGTTATTTATTTTCCCTTATAAGCCCTTTATGTGGTGTCGCTCAGACGCCCGACTGTGGCATGCCTGTTATTTATTCTTCCTTATAAGCCCTTTATGTGGTGTCGCTCAGACGCCCGACTGTGGCATGCTTGTTATTTATTTTCCTTATAAGCCCTTTATGTGGTGTCGCTCAGACGCCCGACTGTGGCATGCTTGTTATTTATTTTCCATATAAGCCCTTTATGTGGTGTCGCCCAGACGCCCGACTGAGGCATGCTTTATATTTTTATCCTTTCGAGGCGTCGCATTCAGACACTCGATCAGTTTATCTGATTTTTATTCACTGATTGCTTATTCCTGTTTAATATGAATGACTTGCTTGCGTGCATCATGAATTTTATTTTGTGACTGACTAAGTGATCGTGGATTGTTTCAGTGCATGATTATCACCTGCTGTATTATACCTGTTTTCATGATGTTTGCGAGTACATTCAAAGTACTCACTGGCTTGTCCCTGGCTATTGTCTTGGCCAGATTTCTTGTTTGAAGAGGAGCGCAACGACGACAGCCCGGAACCTAGGCAACGAAGATAGCAGCCTTGTGAAGATAGGAGTTATCCAGGTCAGCTGTTCCTGTGGGAAATGGGGTCCCATAGACGCTGATGATCCGCAAACCGCTTCCGCCATCAACCACTAGAAACCTTTTGTTGTACTCATAGACCAGAATGGTCTTGTACTCCATATTTTGTATTTTGCTTGGAATTTCTGTATCAAGATTGTGCCTCATCAGCTAACAGTAATCCTGGGGCTGGTGAGCACAAGGACCATTTACTGGGAAATTAATATCCTGGAAAACCGGTCCTGACAGCAACTGTGTTAGAGCGTCGTAAAGACGAGTACGGGTGGCGTATAGCTCCACAGCAAGAGCTTGGGCAGTCCGATCCAGAGCCTCGGTGTACCGAACCAAAACCTGCGGGTCGTAACGACGAGGCATGTAAGGGGTACAGACCACAGTGTAGTTCTCACTCTCATCCCCAGCGAGGACGTGCGGGGTGTATCTGAAAGCAGTCTCCTCCAAGCGGGGGTGCTCTCCACGAAGACGGTTGATAGCAACAAAGGCAGCATCATGGACTGCCATGTCAACAGTCACTCCAACACCACGAAAGATGTGCAACTCCGTGTTGGTGATGGTCTGCCGATCGAAGATCCGAACCTCAGCATGGTACTGCCGCTGGTTGAACTCGTGGTAGTCCTCATAAACCGTGAACTCGGGGTACCAGCGATATCCCAGCTTGGACAAGAGGTCGACAAGAATAGCGGGGAACCCAGCCACACCAATAGCATTAGTCTGGTGAATGATCTGCGTCGCGGGACGCATCTAAAACAAGGAGTCAAAGATGTCAAAAAGCAGTGCGAGAATCAAAAGTTACACACTGAAAGGTAAAGCAATAGATAATCCAGCTCTCCGGGTGAATATGAACATGTGAACCTAATGTTAGAATTAGCAAAAAATTTACCCCGAATAGAAGAGAGATCAGACTCCCAGAGTAAGGAAGAGGAATAAAAGATCCTAATACCACCCATTGGCGACGTGGGCCCGTAAGTCACACAGCCAAGTTAGTAAAACAGTTTTTGAAGACTAGAATCAACTTCGGCCAAGGAGTTGGAAAGGGGGCTACCTACAGGCAGTCGGATCTGATACCAATTTGTGACGCCCCCGACTCAATCGTGTGCTAATCATACACGTAAATACACACGATCAAGATCAGAGACTCATGGTAAGATATCACAACACAACTCTAGACACAAATAAAAGTCATACAAGCGTTATATTACAAGCCAGGGGCCACGAGGGCTCGAATACATAAGCTAGAGTACAAGAGTCAGTGGAAGCAACATCAATATCTGAGTACAGACATAAAGGTAAACAAGTTTGCCCTAAGAAGGCTGAGCAAAACAACGCCATCTAGATCAAACAGGCACATGCCTCCTGCCTGGGAACCTCCGAAACTACTCCTGGTCATCAGCCTCCACGTAGTAGTAGGCTGCGTCGGTGGTGTAGTAGTCGTCAACGGGGGCAGCGGTCTCCTGGGCTCCGCCATCTGATCGCAGCAATCGGGTAGAGGGGAAAAGAAGTAGCAAAGCAACCGTGAGTACTCATCAAAAGTACTCGCAAGACTTACATCAGAACTATTCTATGTATGCACCATTATCAAAGAAAGGGGCTGTATCTGTGGACTAAACTGCAGAATGCCAGAACAGGGGGAAAAGGCCTAGCCTATCGAAGACTAGCATCTTGCAGCATTAGAAGAGTGCAGATTAGCATATTATAAAGCAGTAATTAAGTAGTAACAATGCCCAGAGATCCTTCCTCGACTCCCTGCGAGAAAACGATCCCGGAGCCAACATATTAATTAACATCAATAACATCATGTTTTAGTTGTATTAGATCGGGATACATCTCTGATCGTCCGTTACCGTGGACACTGCTATTCGAATAGATGTACTTCCCTGCAGGGGTGCACCAATGTACCTAACACGCTCAATTAACTCCGGCCGTACATACTTTTATCGGGTCATGCCCGGCCTCGGCTAATCGACACAACGCAGCCCAACCTGGGCTCATCAGAGAGGCCAGCACGCCGGTCTAATCCCTAAGCGCTCAGGGGTCCGGGCCCATCGCCCATCGCACTCCTGCGCGTTGCGCACGCGGCCGGTGAGCAGACCTAGCCCCCTTAATACAAGCGCAGGCGTTCCCAGTCCAACCCGGCGTGCGCCGCTCAACTGCTAACGTTTGCGGAGCTTCGGTAGAAACATACGATGCCGAGTGCCCATACTTATTCCCGCGTGATGGTCAGTGTGAAAAGGCCAGAGGCCTACTCAGATCACATATCCAAATCCGTTAATGCGCTGGGAGCTCGCGGTAACGAGCAGTGATCCACGATCTGTGGTCCCGTCGCCCCGTCTCGCGGACTTACGACAAGGGCTAAGACTGCCCGGCTGTGCTGCGTAATTAACTCGCGGGTACCTGATACGTCTCCAACGTATCTATAATTTTTGATTGTTCCATGCTATTATATTATCTCTTTTGGATGTTTTATATACATTAATATGCTATTTTATATTATTTTTGGGACTAACCTATTAACCCAGAGCCAAGTGCCAGTTTCTGTTTTTTCCTTGTTTTTGAGTTTTATAGATAAGGAATATCAAACGGAGTCCAAACGGAATAAAACTTTCACGATGATCCTTCTTGGACCAGAAGACTCCAGATGGACTTGGAGTGCAAGTCAGAAGAGCTACGTGGTAGCCACAAGCCTCCAGGGCGCGCCCTAGGGGGGGGCCTGGCTTGTGGGTCTCACGTAGACCCCCTGGCCTCCTACCTTGGCCTATATATTCTCTTATACCCTAAAACCACCAGAAGCGTCCACAAAAATACTGTTCCACCGCCGCAAGCCTCTGTTCCCGTGAGATCCCATCTGGGGACCTTTTCCGGTGATCTGCCGAAGGGGGGATCGACCACGGAGGGCTTCTACATCAACACCATTGCCCTTCCGATGAAGCGTGAGTAGTTTACCACAGACCTTCGGGTCCATAGCTAGTAGCTAGATGGCTTCTTCTCTCTCTATGTTCTTCAATACCAAGTTCTTCATGATCTTCATGGAGATCTATCCGATGTAATACTCTTTTGCGGTGTGTTTGTCGAGATCCGATGAATTGTGGGTTTATGATCAGAATATCGATGAATATTATTTGAATCTTCTCTGAATTCTTATATGCATGATTTCATATCTTTCTAAGTCTTTTCGAGTTATCGGTTTGGTTTGGCCAACTAGATTCGTAATTCTTGCAATGGGAGAAGTGCTTAGTTTTGGGTTCAATCTTGCGGTGTCCTCACCCAGTGACAAAGTAGGGGTAGCGAGGCACGTATTGTATTGTTGCCATCGAGGATAAAAAGATGGGGTTTTCATCATATTGCTTGAGTCTATCCCTCTACATCATGTCATCTTACTTAAAGCGTTACTCTGTTCTTCATGAACTTAATACTCTAGATGCAGGCAGGAGTCGGTCGATGTGTGGAGTAATAGTAGTAGATGCAGGCAGGAGTCGGTCTACTTGTCACGGACGTGATGCCTATATGCATAATCATTGCCTTGGATATTGTCATAATTATTCGCTATTCTATCAATTGCTCGACAGTAATTTGTTCACCCACCGTATTATTTTCCTTCAAGAGAGAAGCCTCTAGTGAAACCTATGGATCCCGGGTCTATTTTCCATATTATATTTCCAGATCTATAAACCAAAAATATCTTGCTGCAATTTATTTACTTTTAGTTTAAGTATCGTTTTAGTAATCTTTTATATCTATCTCTATCAGATCTCATCCTTGCAAGTGACCGTGAAGGGATTGACAACCCCTTTATCGCGTTGAGTGCAAGTGTTTGATTGTTTGTGCAGGTACTACCATTGGGGCCTTTCTTGATCCTCCTACTGGATTGATACCTTGGTTCTTAACTGAGGGAAATACTTATCTCTACTTTGCTGCATCACCCTTTCCTCTTCAAGGGAAAAACCAACGCAAGCTCAAGAAGTAGCAGGAAGAATTTCTGGCGCCGTTGCCGGGGAGGTTTCATAGCATGTCAAGACAAGAACTCTTGCATCAACTTGCCAATTTCTGGATTGTTGGCGGGGAGGTATACATCGAGCTACCAAGTCCCCATCATAAACTCATCTCTTGCATTTACAATATTTGCCATTTGCCCTCTCGTTTTCCTCTCCCCCACTTCTAAAACGGTTTTCAGAAAAAACCAAAAAGATTTGCCTTTTTATTCGCCCTTCTTTCGTTTGCTTTTTGTTTGCTTGTGTTGCCATGTGCCTTCTATATGCTTGCATCTTCGCTTGCTAAAAATCTATTGATATGGATCCTCATCCACTTGCTAATCTTTTTAAGAGATCCAATTATGCTGAACCAATTGCTAGTGAGTTGAGTGCACTAGATTATCTTTATGAAGTTTTGCTTGAAATTCGTGAATCCGAAAATTATGATGAAGTGTCAAAAGAAGAAATTTATGAAGTGATTCACGATAGCTCCCTGGTTGAAAAGCATGATTGCAATGATGTTATTATAAATTCTATTAATGTCAATTGTGTTAATAATATGCAAAACCCTAAGCTTGGGGATGCTAGTTTTGCTATGTCCACTACTTATTGTAATGATCATGATTGGGGTGATTCTTCTTACGATCTTGAAAATTTATTTAAGCCTCATGATGAATTTGATATTGATAACAATGTTTGCAATAATATTGAAAGTGGGTTTGGAGAGGTCATGACTTTATTTTATGATAATCCCACTATTTTGGAAGAGTGTCAACTTTGCATGCATGTGGATCATGAAAAGAATATTTTATGTGATAGGTATATTGTTGAATTTGAATATGATCCCACATGTAATTTTTATGAGAGAGGAAA
Source organism: Elymus sibiricus (assembly GCA_039707655.1). Taxonomy (NCBI): domain Eukaryota; kingdom Viridiplantae; phylum Streptophyta; class Magnoliopsida; order Poales; family Poaceae; genus Elymus; species Elymus sibiricus. The sequence continues at coordinate 36,819,387 of CM077665.1, read as the reverse complement.
ATATTGTGGTAGAAACTTTCATGTTACTAAATTACCTCTCGTTATGTTGAGATTGCTATTGTTTCTCTTTTCTTCCTTGCATATGCTAGTTTTTGCTTGTCTTGATAATTTGTTTGCTTATAAAATGCCTATGCATAGGAAGTATGTTAGACTTAAATGTGTTTGTCACGTGTTTTATGATGCTCTCTTTATGATTCAATTAATATCTTTCATGTGAGCATCATTGAAATATCAAAGCCTAGCTTAATGGCTTTAAACAATAGCGCTTGTTGGGAGGCAACCCAATTTTATTTTTATGTTTTTTGTTTTAGTTTCTGTTATTGAATAATTACACATTATTACTTCTGTAGTAATTGTGATTTAGTGTTTTAAATTAGTGTTTGTGCCAAGGAAGACCTTTGGGATGATCTTTGGTGATAGTTGTTTGATCTTGCTGAAAAACAGAACTTTGACGCCCAGTCCAGGAATTTTATAAATTCACAGAAACGTCAAATGGATCTGAATTTTTTAAACAAGATTGATATACAAATTTCCCAGGTTGTCTTAAGTTTTCAGAATTTTTAGAGTTGCAGAAGTATGCGAAGTATCCAGATTGCTACAGACTATTCTGTTTTTGACAGATTCTGTTTTCTTTGTGTTGTTTGCTTATTTTCATGCATCTATGGGTAGTATCGGGGGGTATGAACCATGTAGAAGTTGGAATACAGTATATATTACACCAATATAAATAAATAATGAGTTCACAACAGTACCAAAAGTGGTGATTTATTTTCTTATACTAACGGATCTCACGAGTTTTCTGTTGAGTTTGGTGTTGTGAAGTTTTCAAGTTTTGGGTAAAGATTTGATGGACTATGGAATAAGGAGTGGCAAGAGCCTAATCTTGGGGATGCCCAAGGCACCCCAAGATAATATTCAAGGATACCAACAGCCTAAGCTTGGGGATGCCCCGGAAGGCATCCCCTCTTTCGTCTTCAATCCATCGGTAAATTTACTTGAGGCTATATTTTTATTCACCACATGATATGTGTTTTGCTTGGAGCGTCTTGTATGATATGAGTCTTTGCTTTTTAGTTTGCCACAATCATCCTTGCTGCACACATCTTTTGAGAGGGACACGCATGAATCGTGAATTTATTAGAATACTCTATGTGCTTCACTTATATCTTTTGAGCTAGGCAATTTGCTCTAGTGCTTCACTTATATCTTTTTAGAGCACGGTGGTGGCTTTATTTTATAGAAATTGTTGAACTCTCTTGCTTCACTTATATTATTTTGAGAGTCTCTAAACAGCATGGTAATTGGCTTAGGTTATGTATTTAGTCCTAATATAATGGGCATCCAAGAGGGATATAATAAAAACTTTCATATACAGTGCATTGAATACTATGAGAAGTTTGATTCCTTATGATTGTTTTGAGATATAAAGATGGTGATATTAGAGTCATGCTAGTGAGTAATTGTGGATTGGTAGAAATACTTGTGTTAGAGTTTGTGATTCCCGTAGCATGCACGTATGGTGAACCGTTATGTGACGAAGTCGGAGCATGATTTATTTATTGATTGCCTGCCTTTGTGTGGAGGTCGGGATCGCGCGATGGTTAACTCCTACCAACCCTTCCCCTAGGGGCATGCATCTAATACTTTGTTTCGATAGCTAATAGACTATTGCAATAAGTATGTGAGTTCTTTATGACTAATGTTGAGTCCATGGATTACACGCACTCTCACCCTTCCACCTTTGCTAGCCTCTGTAGTTCCCCGCAACTTTCGCCGGTGCATTAAACCCACCATATACCTTCCTCAAAACAGCCACCATACCTACCTATTATGGCATTTCCATAGCCATTCCGAGATATATTGCCATGCAACTTCCACCATTCCGTTTATTATGACACGCACCACCCTACTCACTCACATTGATATCTATTGATGGGCATCTCCATAGCCCGTTGATACGCCGAGTCGGTGTGAGACTATCTCCTTCTTTTTGTCTTCTCCACAACCACCATATTCTATTCCACCCATAGTGCTATATCCATGGCTCACGCTCATGTATTGCGTGAGAGTTGAAAAAGTTTGAGAAAACTAAAGTGTGAAAACAATTGCTTGGCCGAAACCGGGGTTGTGCATGATTTAATAATTTTGTGTGATGAAGATGGAGCATAGCCAGACTATATGATTTTGTAGGCACAGCTTTCTTTGGCCATGTTATTTTGAGAAGACATAATTGCTTTGTTAGTATGCTTGAAGTATTATTGTTTTTATGTCAATATTAAACTTTTGTTTTGAATCTTATGGATCTGAACAATCATGCCACAATAAGTAATATTACATGGATAAATATGTTAGGTAGCATTCCACAACAAAAAATCCATTTTTATCATTTACCTACTCGAGGACAAGCAGGAATTAAGCTTGGGGATGCTTGATACGTCTCGAACGTATCTATAATTTTTGATTGTTCCATGCTATTATATTATCTGTTTTGGATGTTTTATATACATTAATATGCTATTTTATATTATTTTTGGGATTAACCTATTAACCCAGAGCCAAGTCCCAGTTTCTGTTTTTTCCTTGTTTTTGAGTTTTATAGATAAGGAATATCAAACGGAGTACAAACGGAATAAAACTTTCACGATGATCTTTCTTGGACCAGAAGACTCCAGATGGACTTGGAGTGCAAGTCAGAAGAGCTACGGGGTAACCACAAGCCTCCAGGGCGCGCCCTAGGGAGGGGCGCGCCCCCTGGCTTGTGGGTCCCACGTAGACCCCCTGGCCTCCTACCTTGGACTATATATTCTCTTATACTCTAAATCCACCAGAAGCGTCCACAAAAATACTTTTCCGCCGCCGCAAGCCTTTGTTCCCGTGAGATCCCATCTGGGGACCTTTTCCGGTGATCTGCCGGAGGAGGGATCGACCACGGAGGGCTTCTACATCAACACCATTGCCCTTCCGATGAAGCGTGAGTAGTTTACCACAGACCTTCGGGTCCATAGCTAGTAGCTAGATGGCTTCTTCTCTCTCTATGTTCTTCAATACCAAGTTCTTCATGATCTTCATGGAGATCTATCCGATGTAATACTCTTTTGCGGTGTGTTTGTCGAGATCCGATGAATTGTGGGTTTATGATCAGATTATCTATGAATATTATTTGAATCTTCTCTGAATTCTTATATGCATGATTTCATATCTTTGTAAGTCTCTTCGAGTTATCGGTTTGGTTTGGCCAACTAGATTGGTAATTCTTGCAATGGGAGAAGTGCTTAGTTTTGGGTTCAATCTTGCGGTGTCCTCACCCAGTGACAAAGTAGGGGTAGCGAGGCACGTATTGTATTGTTGCCATTGAGGATAAAAAGATGGGGTTTTCATCATATTGCTTGAGTCTATCCCTCTACATCATGTCATCTTACTTAAAGCGTTACTCTGTTCTTCATGAACTTAATACTCTAGATGCAGGCAGGAGTCGGTCGATGTGTGGAGTAATAGTAGTAGATGCAGGCAGGAGTCGGTCTACTTGTCACGGACGTGATGCCTATATGCATAATCATTGCCTTGGATATCGTCAAAATTATTCGCTATTCTATCAATTGCTCGATAGTAATTTGTTCACCCACCGTATTACTTTCCTTCAAGAGAGAAGCCTCTAGTGAAACCTATGGATCCCGGGTCTATTTTCCATATTATATTTTCAGATCTATAAACCAAAAATACCAAAAATATCTTGCTGCAATTTATTTACTTTTAGTTTAATTATCGTTTTAGTAATCTTTTATATCTATCTCTATCAGATCTCATCCTTGCAAGTGACCGTGAAGGGATTGACAACCCCTTTTTCGCGTTGGGTGCAAGTGTTTGATTGTTTGTGCAGGTACTACCGTTGGGGCCTTGCTTGATCCTCCTACTGGATTGATACCTTGGTTCTTAACTGAGGGAAATACTTATCTCTACTTTGCTGCATCACCCTTTCCTCTTCAAGGGAAAAAACAACGCAAGCTCAAGAAGTAGCAGTACCCTCACGGTCAACCCGGCTTCACATCACTCGCGGGTACCCTCACGGTCAACCTGGCTTCACATCACTCGCGGGTACCCCTCGGGGCCGACCCGACTTCCAGAAACTCTCACGGGTACCCCTCGGGGCCGACTAGACTTCAACAAAGGACTTAGGTAAACGTTAGGGTAACCGTGTGTCCAAAACATCAAGGGGGAATCTGAGGAATCACCCTCGATGGCTTCCACTCGATGTGACCGTCAAGGTGGACTTGGAGGAATCACCCTCGATGGTCCACACTTGAGGGGTTGCACGACAGAGTCGTCATTGGAGGTGGTGCAGGAGGAATCACCCTCGGCCATCCACAACCGATTAGTTATGCTACAGTGCCATCATCAGGAGTGAGGTACAAGGTATCACCCTCGGCACTCGATAGTAGCTCTGCAGAGTCGTACAACAAAAGGGGGGTGTGCGGTGATGTGCTCGGTCTCTGCCCGTCGATCACCAAGATCGAGGCACTGGTAACAAGGCGGGGGCAACAGGGACAAGAAAGAGGGGTCACTGATGGATCACTAATCCAACCTATGCTAAGCAGTTTAGGATGACGGGTAAAGTCACAATAGCAGGTTACAAAAGCAGGCTATGCATCACAAATAGGAGCTATCTATCAACAGTAGCAAAATCTAATGCAAGCAATAGTGGGAAAGAATGGGCGATATAGGAATGATCAAGGGGGTTTGCTTGCCTGGAAGCTCTGCTGAAAGGGACTGATCGTCAGGGGCGTAGTCGTACCCGGGAGCAGCGTCAGTCTCGGAGTCTACCGTAGAGAAGAGGGGGAAGAAACAATAAATATAAAGCAAACAGATGCAACACCGATGGATGACATGGCAGTATGCCGTGTTAGGGGTGGCCTAATGCAGCACTACACGTTGTAGACGGAGCGGGAAATTATCTGGGGATGTTTTCCCAGCTCAGGACGGTTATCGGTATATGGATCCGGAGGGGAAGGTTCCATGTTTGCAGTGTTAGAGGCATCTAACAGCTATATGGAGGGCATATTTGGATTCATCATATTTTTCTGAGTGTTTTTCATATATAAAACATTTTCATCAGAGCTACTGTTGAATTTATATTAATTTTCAAAGTTTAAGCAATATTCTGGAATTATTTTAATTACTAAATTCAGCAGAAAAAGAAATATGACATCAGCAGTACGTCAGGGTGACGTCAGCAGTCAACACAGTCGGCCGAGGTCAAACCTGGCCACTGGGTCCCACATGTCATACACAGAAGTTAATCTAGTGGTTTAATTTAACTAAAAGGGATTAATTAGAGGGTGGGGCCCACTGTCAGTGACTGATTAATTAACAGATTTAATTAACAGACGAATTTGTAGTTTATTTATTTATTAAAATGTTAATTAGCGAGTGGGGCCTGCCTGTCAGCGACTGAAGCTGCCCAGTCAGCGCGTTGACTGGGTTAACCCAGTCAACGGGGCCCCTGGGACCCACTGGTCAGCGACCGAGGGGTGGGCCCAGGCCAGCCACATAGGCGGCGGCCGGCGACTAGACGCCAGTGACGCCAGAACGCGGCGGAGGCCACTGGCCTCGTTGGAAATCGGCTACGGCGAGCCATTTTGCGTGCAGCTTGGCTCGTTCGAACGGGCGGAACGAGCCGTGTTGTACGGCGGTGGTGGCGTGGCCAGAGAGGCCCTACATCGGCGGAGGCGACGAGCGCGGCGGACGGTGGCGTTCGGGTGAGGTTGTGCCCGTGGCTACGGCGCATGGCAAGGCGTGCTAGCGGTGGCATTGGGCTCCTACGAGCGCACAGAGCACGACTACGTGCTCGGACGCGAGCTTAAGCGACGGCAGCCACGACGACGAGCTTAACGGCGGCGATGGGTTGGGCCATGATGGCAAGGGGGGCTACGGGCGTGGAGAAAGGCAAGAGAGAGGGGTTTTGGTCGCCAGCTCACCGCGGTCCTGCAGGTGTGCCTAAATGGGCTCGGGGGAGGCTCGACGGCGGCGAATCGGCGGCGATGTCCGACGGTGCAGAGGAGGAAGACGAGGTCGTGGGCGACGCTGCGTAGGCTCCCGGCTCGGTCTAGTGGCACCGGAGAGCGGCGGAGCAATCTGGCACGGCGGAGAGGTGCAGGGGCGATGGTGGATGCGCGAGTTAGTGAGGCGAGGCCATGGCGGCGCTCGGGAGGGGGGAGACAGAGAGGGAGGAGAGGGGAGGAGTGAGGTAAGGGGGAGCCAGGGAGGGTGCAGGGGGTGGCCTTATCCACCAGGAGCGGTGCGGCGAGGCCGCTGTCGAGCTGCGGAGGGGGGGCCAGGCAGGCGCGCGCGCTGGGGAGGCGACAACGAGGAGGAGAGAGAGAGCGGGAGGTGGGAGACTGTGCAGGGTGGGCTGGGCCGCACTGTGGACTTAAGTCCAGTTCCCCCATGCCCTTTTTGTTTTTCTCTTTTTCTGTTTTCTCAAAACAGTGAGCATTTGCAATTTATCCAGCCACAAAAAGACTTTGTAAAATTATGAATCTGGGCCAATACAATATATTGCAATATTAGGCAGTGTCAGAAAAAGTTTGGGGGCCAAAGGAATTTGTTTGAATTTTGTACAAATGCATAAGCATTTAAAATGCCTCTTTTTGCGCTGTTTTAAATGCTATAGACCATTTTAGCTTGATAATGATGTTGTTTTCCTTAACAAATATTAGTTAGGGAATCTTGGCTAAATGATGGACTATTTTGCATCCATTTTTGGGCAAATTTATTTTCCACTTGCAATTTAATTCAAATCAAAGTGGAGTTTGAAATGAGATATGAATTCAAAGAGTGATCATGCATTATAAACCAAAATGATTAAGCATAATCATGAGGATCGCTGTAGCTCCATTACACAGGGGTGTTACAATATTTTGGGACGAAGACCAAAAAGGTGGCTTTCCATAAAGTAACGAGAAAGTGATTTTTACTATTCATGAAACCATTTTTCCGCGACCGTTAAATCCAAAAATATTTCTGTGGGTCTTAGAATAATTCCAGTACCCTCTAAAACAATTTTGGACGCGTTCCGAAACATTTTCAGATCAATGATTTTCATCAGTGAAAAACAACCACAGCGGTTCCGGCAGCTCCGGAACACTTCCGGTTTTTTTCTCCGGAAAAATCCCAGAAGTTCCCAGAACAATTCTGGCACCCTCCAAGAATTTCCAGGCATGTGCCGAAACCATTTAGACTTAATGGTATACTCCGAAACAATTTTTTTGGTTTTACCGAAACTCTTCCGGTGTTCTATCTTCGGAACTATTCCGTTGTCTCCGAAACTTTTTCAGTGAATTTCTCTCAGACTCCCTGTCTAGTATTCAGCAGATATATGACCCTTCAGCATGTGACCCTATAGGTTCGGTGAAGTATAGACATGACCGGAACACTTTCAGATCAATGAACAACATCGGAGCCGTGGACACCCATATTGACCCCTATACCCACACGAATAAATATTCGAGTGAACCTCCAGTTGCCGTGTGCTATTCCTTTTACTTTGCGATATGTTACAAACACCCGAGATGAGATCTAACGGCATCCCCGTGGATCAACACTTGTCCACTATGCCAGTTACCTCATTAGCGGTTTTGTATTCTTTTCTCGTTCCCGTGTTTCGGCATCCCCGTGATCGAATCACATTGTGTCTGGCCAGACGATGATAGATACCGTAACACCGAGAGGGCCCAAAGAATATCTCTCCATCGTCGGAGGAGCAAATCCCAATCTTGAGCTATCAAGTCCCTTGACATACTTTTCCATGAACCCGTAAGCCGCCGTAATAGCCACCCAGTTACAGATGACGTTTAACAAACTCCAAAGTTCATGAAGCAAGCATTAAGAAACTCGATACTCTCATGGTCTAAGGAATTATGCAAACGTTAACATTCTCTGTGTTATGAACCATTAACTTGTGACGAATGTATCTCATAGCATAACCTCAATTCGGGTCGATTCAACACAAATGTTCTTCTAACATTGTGCCCTCAAAGTTGCCAGAATAGACATGCCCATGATCAGGAAAACATAATCATCATGTAAACACTTGAGCTAGTCTTAGAGGCATGACTAGGAATACTTTTTATCGTTTATTATTCCACACGTGCATATGAGTTTTCCTCTGAGCCTCGTGGTTATTGTAGACTCGAGAACCATAACAGTTATTGCACGGAACATAAACTTAATTACGAACATGGGGATAAATAATAACATTTATTATTGCCTCTAGGACATATCTCCTATAGACTCCTACTTGCACTAGAGTCAATAATCTAGTCAATGCTAATGCACTTTACACCTATGGCATACTGGTGTAAAATATTCCACACGTGCATATGAGTTTTCCTCCTAGCCTGATGTCCAACAGATTTGACAACTTCAGCTCCGTGTGTATCTTTGCATATCCTCACATTTTCACGCTTTCACAAAATTCATATTTTGTGTGGACTTGGCTTTGCATATATGTGAATCACTGGTTGAACCTTGATTCCTTAGACTGAGCTATGGAGCAACTATCTACAATAGTGTTCCATTGACAAAAGTCCTCTTGGAACTATATGAAGTTCATGAATGAACTATATGATTCAACATCCTTCTTTGTCGCTTCTAAAGCGTCAACATACTTAGCCTTTGTTATAGAATTCGCCACAGTAACCTATTCGGAACAATTCCAACTTACTGGGTCACCATATCGTGTACTACACAAAAAACCCTTAACTTAAAACGAAAATCGCATGGAGCATTAATGAAGACTGTATCGATGTAACCACTTACAACGAGCACTTCATAATCTCTGCTTGCGAGAAAACATGTTATCAGTGCTACTTTAGTACTCAACTACATTTTTCACTGTTGTCCCATGATCAATACTTTGATCACTTTGGTATCTATACTCACAACAGCTTGGGAGTATCGGATATATCTGTTTGTTTTACATACCATGGAATACATGATTAATCCAAACACAAAAGTGTGTGGAATCTCCATCATGTATTTTGCTCATCAGTGTTTTGGGACACCGAGTCTTGCAAAAACTCTTTCCATGTGAATTCGGCAAGAATCACTCCTTGGCGTTTTCAATGCTAAACTGTTTTAGCATCTTGTCAATATGTATTTTTGGCTTAGCCCCATTAGGCAATTCTATCTCCGTAGATAATTATGCCTAGTATCAAGGCTACTTAGCCTAAGCACTTCATCGAAAAACTATTTTCAATGAAGTCTTAATTCGTGTCAAGAAATTTATATTATTTCCAATTAACAATGTGTCAAGCACACAAAGTTTTTAGAAATATTATTATGCTCCCACTTACTTGGAGATAAATAATAACATTTATTATTGCCTCTAGGGCATATCTCCTACAGACTCCCACTTGCACTAGAGTCAATAATCTAGTTAATGCTAATGCACTTTACACCTATGGCACATTGGTGTAAAATATGCTTCGCATGTGGTATAGCCTAATGTCCAACGGATCTGACGACTTCAGCTCCGTGTGTATCTTTGCATATCCTCGCGTTTTCACGCTTTCACAAAATGCATATTTTGTGTGGACTTGGCTTTGTATATATGTGAATCACAGGTCGAACCTTGATTCCTCAGACTGAGCTATGGAGAAACTATCTGCAATAGTGTCCCATTGACCAAAGCCTTCTTGGAACCATACTAAGTTCATGAATGAACTATATGATTCAACATTTTCTTTGTCGCTTCAAAAGCGGCAACATACTTTGCCTCTGTTATAGAATTCGCCATAGTAACTTGTTTGGAACAATTTCCAACTACCGTGCCACCATATTGTGTATTACACAAAACCATCAATTTAAATCAAAAATCGCATGGAGAAATGATGAAGACTGTATCGATGTAACATTTTACAAGGAACTCTTCATGATCACCGCTTGCGAGAAAACATGTCATCAGTGCTACTCTAGCACTTAATGACCCTTTTTCACTGTTGTCCCATGATTAGTACTTTTGATCACTTTGGTATCTATACTCGCAACACCTTGGGAGTATCGGACATATCTGGTTGTTTTACATACCATGGAATACATGATTAATCCAATCACAAGAGTGTGTGGAATCTCCATCATGTATTTTGCTCATCAGTGTTTTGGGACACCGAGTCTTGCAAAAACTCTTTCCATGTGACTTCGGCAAGAATCACTCCTTGACGTTTTTAATGCTAAAAGGTTTCCGCATCTTGTCAATATGTATTTTTTCTCAGCCCCATTAGGTAAATCTATCTCCATAGATCATCATGCCTAATATCAAGGCTATTTAGCCCAAGCACTTCATCGAAAAACTATTTTCAAATGAAGTCCTAATTCGTGTCAAGAAATTTATTTCCATTTAACAATGTGTCAAGCACACAAGGTGTTTAGAAATATTATTATGCTCCCACTTACTTTCTCGAATCACAAGCATCTTCGTTACCCATTGATGAAGTCAAACCCCTTTGACCATTTCATCAAAACACGAAGATTCCAACTCCATTTTGCTCTCTTCTGTCCATCATTAGAACTCTGAAGTTTGCACACTCAATAGAATCCTCTGGATTGACAAAATACCTTGGACTGTATCATATGCAAGTCCTTGGTTTCATTTCCATCAGATGTAAATCCTTTCGTCATCCATGTTTCATATCTCATGATTGAAATATGTATTAATTGCTAGTTTAACCCGAACCGATTTTAAGCATCGCTACGGTGAGAAAACCTCATCGCAGTCAACTCCTTGAACTTGTTATTGCAACAAGTTGAGCTTTATGGATAAACCATTTTTATCCGTATCAGTTTCTAGTTCCAATACAATCCGTTAGACTCTAAGTCTTCCGGAGGGTTTATCAAGATTTAAATATTGAATCATTTTATGGAAACTATCTCGGATTATATTGGCATTTAGCCAATCCCGGAGTCAGGGCCCATCAACGCTTCCTTGTGTATCGTAGGTATACTGTTGTCTAACAACAATATCTCGTATGCGCACCTGAGAGGTTTGCACGAGTTTTTCCTACGTGGTTCAGCTGTAAGTTCGACCGAAGTCCATACATCTCATGTAGAGGCTTCCGTATCAGTCACAGTAGGAAACTCTGGAATCACTTCCAAGGTCTCTTTCCTTTGATCTGATGACGAAGATACTGTTATCTCGTCGAGTTGCACCGTTCTCCCACTCACCTTTTTGAAAGAACCATTTTCTTTAAAAGCATGCCATTTTGTGGCAAAAACCCTTTTTGCCTCGGTATAGTGGTGGGGGAATACCCAATAACTTGGGATAACCTACAAAGTAGCACTTGTCTGATTTGGAATAGGTTTGTAACCTTTTACACAAGCCCCATATTCCAAATGTTTAAGAAAAGATATAACATGGTTGGGCGTACCATACCATGGCGTCATTTCAACCGACCCGATTGAGCTCTTTTCAGTGTAAAAGCCGCAGTCTCTAAAGCATCACTTTAAAAGGGATAATGGCAAATTTATTTATGTCACCTTTGATCTTACCATGTCATAAATGGTTTGATTACATCTTCACGGACATTCCACTCATAGTGGTGTTCCGGGAGGTGTAAGTTATGAAACTCTTTTCACAACTCATCAGACATTCGCTAAACTTGTAACTCAAATATTCCTTTCTGCAATCTAATTGCAGAAACATAATTTTCTTATTACAATAATTTATTCTTCATTTTGAAAACCTTTCGAATGATTTCAAAAGATCGAGACTTACATCTCATCAAGTAAATATCCATATATATATTTGAGTCATTTCTGAAGATAGATAAATCCACTACTTGCAACAACATTTATTGAACTACACACATCAAAATGTATGATCACCAATAAGTTTGTTGCTCGTTCCTTATGGCCTGTGAACGGTATTTCAGTCATTTCACTTTTCAGAGGAAAGTTGCAAGTATCAGATGATTCAAAATCAAACGACTTCAAAATTCATCATAATTGAATTTTTCCATGCGGGTTTCTCCAATATGACCAAATGCAGTGCCACACTTGTGTGGTATTCTCTTAGTCTTGCGACATTTATCGTCAGTGTTATGGATGTATCATATTACCATCAATATTCATAACATACATCCCATCCATGATGGAAGCATGGCCCTTATGTTATTCATGACACTGAACAACAATTATTCTTTTATGAACAACCCTTTTGCAATAAACATTATGCAATGGGCTAGAGTGTGTAAAACTCTAAAATAAATTATGAAAGTAAATACAAAGGTAATGTATTATTGTCAATATTCATAACATACATCTCATTCATAATGAAAGTATGGCCCTTATGTTATTCATAACACCGAACATCAAAAGTTCTCTTATGAACAACCTTCTTGCAAGATACCTTATTCCAAGGGCTAGAGTGTATGAAACTATAAAATGAATTATGAAAGTAAATACATAGGTAATACACCGATGGAAGGTATAGTAACTTTTACTATGTTCCCAGCGCGTATCAAAACCTCATTCCTGGCTAGTCTTTCAGGCCATAGTAGTTCTTACATCGAGTTGCAACAGAATGCAATCAAGCGGGTATCTTTGTGATCAACTCACAATACCCAAGAATTTGTGATTAATATGTTTAACCATAATTCCCAAGAACTATATCTTTGACCAGCCATCTGTACATCAAAAAATTGTATGGCATTCATACATGAGCTGGATATTCCAGTCTTCTTTCTTTCTGCCTTTATACTTCTAACAGTTTAACTTTTAGTATTTCTCCTAGTCTCAGAAGAAGCATCCAACTTAAGAGTGGCGTTAGCCCTGGACTTCCTAGGCGTGAAAGTTTCACTAACACCCTTCGGACACTTCCTTTCTCTTTAAGTTGTTGTTTTATTCACCTTTCATCATATGACATGCATTCTTCTGGATCCCTCTCTTATCAGTCTAATGCATAGTAAACACCTTTACTAATAGTTTGCAAACAAACATTGCTTTGGATTTCATATCTTTCAGCCTTTGTTTGTATCTGAAAATTAATTTTTAGTTCCATGAATATCACATAACTATCCCAAAACTTTCGAGGTTCGGGTCTCATGGAAGCAAACGTATTGCACTTGACTGAAACGGAATTCTAGCTTTTGGATCGAAGGACAAGAGTCACATGATCCATAGCATTAGCGGGAGAATACTGAAAGCATGCGATAGGACAAAGTCCTTCTCGGCACTCTTGAGGACAATCCTCACATTACGTTACCAACCATAAAGTTTTAACCAGATATTTAACAGCTATTCAATTTTAACAGGGAAGGTGGAAAACGCGAGCAATTATTCTACAACTATTTTGCAAATCACACTTAGACAGTGTTCAAAATTAATTGCACTGAGAATTAAAAGAATTAATTCTAAAGTGCGCTCCCACTCAAATCAATATCTCTCATAATTGATTGTGACTGATTCAAGATCCATATTACAATTCAACGCCGTGGATGTATCCATCTCAAGTGACAAGAATTGCAATTGGTAGGCCAACTTGACAATCACATCTCTATGTGACTCTTGTTCATCTTTCGATGCGCGTGTTCCGAGCTCATGACTTTCATGCCTAAACGTCAAGACAACCAAGTGATCTCGCTGCGAGGTCTCAACTCACCCGCCTCACACTTCTTTAATCGTTCGTACCCATGTATCCATGTGATACCCCGAAGAGATAGGTGCCGTGACGGTGCGACACTTGGGAGAACACTAACTACTTGATATTTTAAGTGAGAGATCACCCTAATAAAAAGCGAATACCGCACAATCAAAAGGGTGCATCATAAGGGATAAACATCTCAGGCAATTCATAATAGCATGATATGGTATAGCCCTTTCTGACGGAGAAGTCTTGTATTTCTTCGTCTTCGGCATTCGCGTCGGTGTTCACCTTCGCGAAGTTTGCCACCACCTTGTCGATGCACCAGATAATATTGCTATCTCTATAGCTAATAAAATAAGTGCATTACTTAAGGTTGACACGCAGGTCATTTAAAGTGACAATCATATGGCTCCAGCCATCATGCCGAATCATGACACGCAGGTCATGTTAATATTACATCATATAGTCATCTCATACATAATCAAATTAATATGAGCACTGCTATACCACATCACGTGCACATGCAAACCATCATGCAAAACCAAGTTAGACGCCTCTAATCGGTTCATGCAATATTTTATTTTTCGTGGCTTCTAAGGTTTCGAAATAAACCAAAGCTACCAACGTTCATCATCAAGCATGATTATCGAAGTCGCTAGATTAACATTGCAAGGTGTATGAAACACGAGATAATAAAATCTCGAGCCCCATACTGAACTTCGTCATACGCATGACCCCCGTGCAATTCATATCTGCATTGCCCTTTCGTCAGCGAAATTTCATCCTTTTTTAACTATGGTGGAATTCAATGAACTGTTAGCACTTTGTTGATCAATCAAGATTTTGGATTGCCAGAACTTTGAAACTCCACCATGCAGTTATCAAGATTAGAAATATGCAAATTCCAGGGAAGCGACAAGAACATCGGGTAACAGATATCATCTACTACCCGCACAAATAATTTTCAGCAATAGATCTCATCTACTACCTAATTATATTGTGCAACACCCATACATCTCTATGTATTCTAGATTGCAACCTACATCTACGCATAGCACGGCTCATAATGCCACTATAGGGGAACGCAGCAGAAAACAAAAAAATTCCGACCTACGCACCAGCCCAGGACCACTATGGAGACTGCATACAAGGTTTGATCTTTTCGTTACCGACTCGTAGCGCAGCGGAAGTAGAGTCGATGACGATCGGCGGTGCAGATCCCCACAACTAGGATTTACAACCTCCCAACCGCGAGGATGTACTCCCTCGTCTGCTCCCCGGACGGATCTCCGGGCAGCCCTTCGGGAGGCCTCGGGACAGTCCCTTGGTTAGTCCCACCGGATGGATCCTCGGACAGCCCTTCGGGAGGACCTCAGAATCTCAGACGGTCACTTGGACAGCCCTTCGGGAGGACCTTCGAAACTCGGACGGTCACTCGGGCAGCCCTTCGGGAGGCACTCTCGAACTAAGACCGAAACTACGATCTCTCTACAGAGTTGCACACATACGGTGTCATCTATCCGGCAGGGCTTCGCCGTCCAGAACTAGTTCCCACTGGAACCCAGACAGCCTTTCGGCTCTACGAAACTATTTCGCTGGGAGGGAAAGAGAAAGCCAGATCATGCATGGCACTTGTATGTGAGAAAGAGTGAGTTTGGGCAGCCCCCTCCACCTCTATTTATAGGAGAAGGAGGGGTAGAGGGGCTGAAATTTCAGCCACATCCATCCATGTCATCTCCAAGATATTTTGGAGCAAAAGCCCAAATAGGTGGCTTTCCAAAAAGTAACCATAAAGCTGATTTCACTATGCACGACGACATTTTTTAGCTCAATGATTTTCGGTTTATGTGGACCTAGAACATTTCAAGTAGCCACTAAAATAATTTTCGACTCGTTCCTAAACAATTCCGGATTAGTGATTTTCATCTGCGAAAAGCAGACAAAGCGGTTCCGGCAGCTCCGGAACATTTCCGGTTTTTATCCCGGAAAATTCCCAGAAGTTTCCAGAGTAGCACCCTCCAAGAATTATCAGGCATGTCCCGAAACCAATTTGACTTAATGGTATACCCCGAAACAACTTTTCGGTTTTATCGAAACTATTCTGGTGTTCTCTCTCCGGAACTTTTCCGTTGACACTGAAACTTTTTCGGTGAATTTCTCTCAGACTCCCTGTCTAGTATTCAACAGATAGATGACCCTTAAGCGTGTGACCCTATAGGTTCGGTGAAGTATAGACATGACCGGAACACTTTCCGATCAATGATCAACATCGGAGCCGTGGACACCCATATTGACCCCTATACCCACACGAATGAATATTCGAGTGAACCTCCAGCTGCCGTGTGCTATTCTTGTTGATTCGGGATATGTTACAAATACCCGAGGTGAGACATGTTGGCATCCCCGTGGATCAACAACTTGTCCACTATGCCAGTCACCTCGTTACCGGTATTGTTCTCTTTTCTCGTTCCTGTGTTCCGGCATCCCTGTGATCAAATCACATTGTGTCTGGCCAGATGATGATGGATACCGTAACACCGAGAGGGCCCAGAGATATCTCTCCATCGTTGAAGGAGCAAATCCCAATCTTGAGCTATCAAGTTACTAGACATACTTTTCCATGAACCCGTAAGCCGCCATAATAGCCACCCATTTATGGATGACGTTTAACAAACCCCAGAGTTCATGAAGCAAGCATGAAGAAACTCGATACTATATGGGTCTAAGGAATCATGCAAACGTTAACCATCTCTGTGTTATTAACCATTAACTTGTGACGAACGTATCTCATAGCATAACATCAATTCGGGTCGATTCAACACAAATGTTCTTCTAACATTGTGCCCTCAAAATTGCTGGCATAGACATGCCCATGATCAGGAAAACAGAACCATCATGCAACACTTAAGCTAGTCTTAGAGGCCAGACTAGGAATACATTTTACCGTTTATTATTCCACACGTGCATATGAGTCTTCCTCCGAGCCTCGTGTTATTACAGACTCGAGAACCATAGCAGTTATAGCATGGAACATAAACATAATTATGAACTTGGAGATAAATAATAACATTTATTATTGCCTCTAGGGCATATCTCCTACAACTACTAACTAGCTGTAGCGCTGGGTAGTACCCCGCGCCAGTACTAAATCCGTGTATTTCATTTCTGCATATTTATACTTCACTTATACAACCTTATACAAATTTTTATACACTAGCAATGATATAACAACTCATCATCATCATCATAATGATATAACAACTCATCATCATCGTAGTGATATAACAACTCATCATCATCATAGTGATATAACAACTCATCATCATCATAGTGATATAACAACTCATCATCATCGTAGTGATATAACAACTCATCATCATCATAATGTCTCACCATCATCATCATCGTAAGTTAATTAACCACTACTAGCTAATTGTTATCATCCTAGGTCAATAACTTCCGAGCAGAAGACAAGTACTAGGACCTACACCTCTCTCTTAGGTAAAATAGAATAAAACAGAAAAACCCCTCCATATCCATTATGGAGCATAGAGATAAACCGGTCACCAATTTGTGGACTGCGCTCATTCACTATTTGTCTCCATCCTTTGATTTTGAGGCATCCATTTGTTTGACGTTCTGTCGAGTATGCATATTGGAAACTGGTCCATGGCCGTACACAAACAATTTTCATCTCACCTTCGACATACATCAACGGAGGCACAACATGATTTGGGAGCTTCTGTTGAAGAACACAATAGTAACATAGTTAGCAATGTAGTTTACTTAAGAAGAATCTATGAAAAAGATGGACTAGTGACACAATAGTAAAAAATCTTACCATGATATTTGCACGAATGTTAGCATCCCTCAACTCGTGGACTAGTGACACGTATCCTATATAATTTCGGCCAGCTCTATAAATGCTCTTAAAAGTCAGAACATCATTAACAAAGGAGACAGGATAATTCTTCTCCTACCAAGTTAGCTCTGAGCCAACAATGTAATAGGTCTCGTCTATTATCTTCCGTGTATCTCTCGAAGAAAGGAAAAAAATGTCAATTATAAAAAAACAAGTTAAGTAGGAGTGAATAAGGTTTGTTTCGGTGGAGAGCGAGGCGTGGAAAATTGAAAAAGGCATGGAAAAAGGCAAAATTGAAAAAAAATGCGTGGAAAAAGAATTTTTTTTCCCAGCGTGGGCTTCACGCAATGTTGTCATCTCATCTTTTATTTCGGTGGAGAGCGAGGCCCGCCCAGCTTGTGTAGGCCGTTATGTTTTTCCGGTCAGACTGTGTTGGGATTTCCTTTTTCCGGGTTGGCCCTCGCCGTCGTGTGTGTTATGTGCCATGTCATATTTCTTTTCTTTTTTTCGCTGCTCGATCAATATTTTTATGGATTTTTTAAAACTTTTTCGCGACCAGTTGCACATCCGCCCCTCACGTGCAACTGCATGCACCACAACCTGCGCGCAACTGCAAGGGGCATAACGCGTGCGCAACTGGGGTAGGGTGCGGAGTTATGTTAACATAAACCTGAGAGGGTGTTCATTATTATTATTATTTTCCACCGCGCGGAACAGAACATGAGGTGTCGAGACTGTAAATAGGGGTTTGTCCGAGGTTTTTTGCAAAATGTGCAACAAGTTGCAAGTCCGCCTCTCCGCGCAATTGCAAGCGCCGCACCCCGCGTGCAACTACAAGGGGCATAACGAGCGTGCAACTAGGGGTGCGGTTTTCTTTATTCTTTTTTTTTTTTGTAAAATTATCACCAGCTGCATGCAGGCCCTCCATCAGCATCTGCACGCATGGCAATCCAATGCAACTGCAAGGGGCGCAAGATGCGCGCACTTAGTGGGTGCAGATTTATTTTTTCCGGGTTTTCTTATAAAAAGCCACAAGTTTTGCACTTTCGCCCTCACGCGCAACTGCACACGTGGGACAGTGCATGCAACTACAAGAGGCGTAATACGCGGGCAACTAGGTGGGTGATGATTTTCTCAGAGAAAACAGTCTACAGGACAAAAATTCAAACCAACGAAAAATAGAGAAGAAAAAGAACAAAGGGTTAAAGAGCTCTCGGCACAAGTCCAACCACGTGGCACAGTGCATGCAAAGCCAGCAACCCCCGTCCGCACATGGTTTGAATTTTTGTCCTGTAGAACCCTTAAAGTACTGCGTGGTCAGCGCGCGCGGTTCTAGCCATCTTTGCAAAGCCTACCAACCCCCGCAAAAAAAAAAAAAAAAAAACCTACCAACGTGTGTGCTCAGCTAACGTGTATATAATGGCTGAACCAAAGCTACCTGCACCAGTCCACCACACGAACGGGCACACAAACATATAGTATCGTCTAAACATTACTGCAAGCGAGCACCCTATGAGCCCCCACATTCACCCGTCCCTCTACGGCCGATCGGCTACGTCCGGCCTGGTCTGTCCAGCCCTTCCTCGCGCGAGGCGTCCGTGGCCACGGTCGAGGACTGCGTTCATCAAACGTAGACTGCCCGTGGCAACTGGCGTCGCAGCCCCACGCGACGGGGATAGGGTGTGTAGCTTCGAGCCATCGGTGTGGACTAACTTCTTCGTCCAATACGACCAGGCCCGGTCCTCGGATTTCAGGGGCCCGGGGCGAAAATTATAACACGGGTCCTTAAGAAAAAAATCTAATGTCTCTAAATAAAATGTCACTCGTCATGGTACCAATACAGGGAGAATTAGAGATGTAGCTTCTTTAAAATTGTGTCGTCGCGCTTGCCCGTGGGCACAGTGCAAACTCATATCGTCGATGTGGTCGCGTGGGTGGTTAGCCAGAGTACATAGATGAGTTATTTATTCTTGGATGGTTTTTTTTACCTATTTCCTTGGGCAGCTAGAGAAGACAAATATTCTTTACCATATAGTGAGTCAAACTGCAAACACACACGCTGGTGGAGGACAAGGTATTTTTTATGGCGAGACATAAAAATGTGACAACTACAATCAGCCTATAGATACATATTCAGACCAAAATAGGACATAAAAAATCAGACCGTATAAAAAATAAAGCTGATAGAATAACCAGTTGTTAATTTATAAATTGGAATCAACCTTGTTAGAAATACAAAAATTAGTATTTTTGATACAAAGCAGTGAAGGCAAGTGTACCAACCATGTCGTCCGTGTTTCGCCATCACTGCAGTGCGCATACCACTAGGCTTAATGTTTTTTTAAGGTTATATATTTTTCAGAACAAGGTATTGTTTGCTTGGGTTGATCCCGTGGTAGCGCTGCTTGTCTACAATTTTGTTACATTGCTTTTCTGCAAGATTTTTTTTGACATGGATTTTCTGCAGGAAATGATCTCTCATTTCATCTTTTTGGGATATAAAGAAATGATCCTTTTGGGAGTAAAAAGAAGAGTTTCCTGCTTTTTTCTTGAGACAAAAGCGTAGTTTCATGGTAAAGCCGCGCCGCCCAGATCCTTGTGGCCCGGCCAAGAAAAAAGGCTTGGTGTGACCCACCTCCACTTAACACCATGCGCAATGCTAAAGAATGACTGGCCCAAGGACCTGTTCGTTAAAGTAGAACAATAAAGTACCAAAAGAATGAAAGGCCAAGACCCAGTTCGGCACCTTCATCGCCGCAAATGGTTCAGCTTTCTTCTTTGTGGGGAAGAAAAGCTTGTACTGCTCTAATGGCGCCTCTGGTCGCCCGGAGGATGGAACATGAGTGCTCGCACATATCTGAGGTGGGGGCCCGGGGCGGCCGCCCCTCCCGCCCCACCTCAGGGCCGGCCCTGAATACGACCCAGATCTACATGAGGTATATACTAGTACAATTTCTTCTTTTTTAGAATTCTAGAGTAGTATACCTTCAATTGAATTCAAACAGTTCATGAATTAAAAAAGATGTTCATGAATTTTTAAAAATATTCAAAATTATGAAATATGCTCGCTAATTTGAATAAATGTTTGTGATTTTTTTAAAGTTCATAATTTGAAAAAAAGTTCATGAATTTATTAAAAACTATGAATTTTGAAAATAGTTCACGAATTAGAACAAATGTTTGTGAATTTGAAAAAAATCTCGAATTTAAACAAGTTCATGAATTTGAAAATGTTCAAAAAATGTTCATAATTGTTTAAAAAATGAACGAAAAAACAAAAAATGAATAACAAAAAAAACCAAACAAAAAACTGGCAAAAAAGCAAAGAAAGCGAAGCTTCCGAAAACCGGCGCAAAAGGGAAGCGGGATGGCCCATCTAAAACGACGCTCCAGTGTGTGCGCTCGCTACAGAAAGACTACTATTTGGCGCCTCAGCGAAATAGGAAATTCCAGTTGTTTATCCTCTTTTTTGGGAAATAAAATGCAGCCGAGGTTATTCGGGCAGAACCTCTAGGTCGGGAAAATACTAATCTTCAGTACCACTATACCACTAGAGGTGCCGGACTTCGCCGACTCCTAAAAAACTGACTAAACAGATTTTTCAGTAACCCATATATTTAGAAAGCAACTGAGATATTTCAGTTTATATGAGATACTTTGTACGAGTGCATATAATGGTAAAATGTTGTCTCTAAATAACTAATAAATACATAAGTGAATTGTTATATGGTTGTTTTGTCGAGGCGGTAATGAAATATATTTAGAGAATGCCTCTACATGAGACTTTGTTGTAGTGCACATAGTAAGATAATTCACCAGAATAATGCAAGAGCTATGGACCATGATGTTGGAGTGTAGTGACAGCCCACCAGCCAGCTGCATTTCCTAGACCACATCCACATACCCGCATAATCCCAACTACTTCCTCCTTCCCGGTGTATAGGGCTTACACGTACTTCTAGGTCGGCAATTTTGACTAAAATATGTATTATATTTGATGAAAATTACCTTTTTAGAAACTTCATCCATATACGAATTCGATGATATAATTTTGATGACATAAAACACCTATTTGATTAGTCACATCGACGACCTAGAAGCACACGCAAGCACTATACATCAGGACGGAGGAAGTGGCTACTATTGCTAATAGTTATTGGTTCCTGCTAGGTACATGCTGCGTGTGGCCGTATAGGATACGCAGTGAGATCGAGTCGTTCAACAAGTAGTAGTAAAACAAATAGTGTACATCACTATCTAGAATCCAGAAAATTCTCATACACATATTTTTTCAATAAAGGGCGCTTTTATTAACTAATAATGTACCATCAATGAGATATAAAACATCTCGGTAGGAAAAGGCGATGCCTGGGTGGTGCTTAGGCGCTAGGTGATGGCCAAACGCCTCGTATAGGGCATAAGCGGAATTTTAGGCGGGCAAGCAAGAAATTTTCCACTCCAGCGAGAAATCATGCCATATCGCCTCGACGGGCCAAATGGGCCATATTCCAATGGATAGTACAGGTGGTCTAGTCATTCTCATGCTCTAAATTACCGTCTATATGCATATAATACCCCCAATTGACCTTGGTAGTCAAAACTATAGGACGGTCTAAGCCACGCCTAGGGCGCTAGGCGAATACCAATAGCCTCGCCTACGCCTAGCGCTTTATTTAACCTTGCAAAACATAAGGAGTAAACATTCGGCCTCTGCGCGACTAGGATGCACACAACCAAAACCAATTCACACACACGATAAAAATAAAACGCCGGCCACCACAAAATCATAGTAGACTGAAACCATGCCTAAGGTGAGCAAGGTGTGTAGCCTATACGTAGACTATGCCGCCACCCATGTGGAGTAAAAACATCCCTGACCACAAGTTCAAAATGCGTACACACCATCGTAAACAGCGGTCGGTGTTTCATTCGTTGTAGAGTGAACTACGAATGGAGCCAGTACGCACATTGATAGAGAACCCGCATTGGAGATGGAATTTTATCGACAAAACCATGTCATTTCTGCATAGCCATAGCGACCATAATAAGGCAGACTCTCACACCCATATGAGTGTAATCAACTTGTGTGGTATACCATCTAGCCAGTGCCCATACATGTTGGCAACATTGCGAGGTGGATACAAGTTAGACGCGACTTGGATGACTGACCATGTAGTATGCGCAAAAGTGCATTGAAAGAAAATGTGGTTCATTGTCTCGTCATGATGACGAAAGGAACACTTCTTACTTCCTTGCCAACTGCGGCGAGCAAGGTTGTCCTTCGTCGTGACCACACCTCAGCTAAGGTACTAATAAAATCATTATTATTAGTATTGGAAAAATCACACAACTTAGTATTCTATTGAGACATCGTGATTAGCAAGCAAGCAAACAAGAAAACAATCAAACGAACAAAAAGGCAAACAAAAAATATTTTTGTGTTTTTTTTTGTCAAATTGTTTTAGAAGTGGGGGAGATGAAAACGAGAGGCAAATGGCAAATAAAGTAAATGCAAGTAGATGATAGTTTGCGTGTACGTACCTGATAGGTTATGGTGATATCTCCTCGGCAACGGCGCCAGAAATTCTTCCTGCTACATGTAATCTGCGTTGGTAAAATCCTTGAAGAGGAAAGGAGATGCAGTACAGTAGAGATAAGTATTTCCCTCAGTTAAGAACCAAGGTTATCAATAAAGTAGGAGACACACGCACGACCTCGTTAGCAGCACCTACACACATGAAAACTAAATACTTGCACCCAATGCAAAACAAGGGGTTGTCAATCCCTTGGCAGTTAATTGCAAGGATCAAATCTCGTAGTGCTAGATAAAATAAAGTAAAACACAAAAGTAAAATAAAAGTAAATAAATTGCAGCAAGGTGATTTAGTTTTATGTATGATGGAAAATAGACCCGGGGGCCATAGTTTTCACTAGAGGCTTCTCTCTTGAAAGTAGCATACGGTGGGTAAACAAATTACTGTTGGGCAATTGATAGAAAAGCACATAGTTATGACGATATCCAAGGCAATGATCATGTATATAGGCATCACGTCCAAGACAAGTAGACCGTAACAATTCTGCATCTACTACTATTACTCCACACATCGACCGCTATCCGGCATGCATCTAGAGTATTAAGTTCATAAACAACGGAGTAACGCTTTAAGCAAGATGACATGATGTAGATAGAATAAACTCAAGCAATATGAATAAACCCCATCGTTTTACCCTTAATGGCAACGATACAATACGTGTCATGTCCCTTTCTGTCACTGGGATTGAGCACCGCAAGACCGAACCCATCACAGAGCACCTCTCCCATTGCAAGATAAACCAATCTAGTTGGCCAAACCAAATCGATAGATCGGAGAGAAATACAAAGCTATAACAATCATGCATAAAAGAGTTCAGAGGAGACTCAAATAATATTCATAGATAATATGATCATAAACCCACAATTCATTGGATCCCAACAAACACACCGCCAAGTAGAATTACATCGAATAGATCTCCAAGAAGATCGAGGAGAACATTGAATTGAAGACCAAAGAGAGAGAAGAAGCCATCTAGATACTAGCTATGGACCCGTAGGTCTATGATGAACTACTCATGCATCATCGGAAGGGCGGCAAGGTTGATGTTGATGCCCTCCGTGATCGAATCCCCCTCCGGCAGATTACCGGAAAAGGTCCCCAGATGGGATCTTGAAGAAACAGAGACTTGCAGCGGCGGAGAAAGTGTTTCGGGGCTCTTTTTGTTGGTTTGGGAATATTTGAGAATTTATAGGCTTGGAATTAGGTCAAGATGAGCCACGAGGGGCCCACAAGCCTGGGGGGCGCGCCCTACCCCCCAGGGCGTGCCCTGCAGGCTTGTCGCCTCCTTGTGGTACTTCAGGTCTCCTCCCAAAGCTTCCTGGTATTCTTCTGGTCCAAGAAAAATTAATCCAAAGTTTTTTCTCCATTTGGACTTTGTTTGGTACTGTTTCCCTAAAAAGCCAAAAACATGCAAAAAACAGCAACTGGCACTGGGCACTGAGTTAGTTGGTTAGTCCCCGAAAATGAAATAAAGTTGCATATAATTGCATAATAAACATCCAAGATTGATACTATAATAGCATGGAACAATCAAAAATTATATATACGTTGGAGACATATAATTGCCCGACATTCCTCCCTGCATGCATGGATACCTTGGAGGCACCGTACCTTCGACGTTTGGACGAACCATTCGAGGGAATCACAACAAACACTTCGAGGGATACTTAAGAAGGAGGCGGGAACACACTTCGCCAACTCTACTTCCTCTGCCGTGACTGCGCATCTAGTGATAAAACCCAATCCCATGATGTATCTCCACAGCATGTTCCTAGTTCGAGTGGTAGAAGTTTTTTGTTTCGTGCTAGCATAGCGTTCCACTTGCCCCAACAGTGGTATCAGAGCCTCTGTTGTTGGTTTTAGATTCGGTTTATGTGCATATGTGATATGTAGGTGGCAGTAGATGTGATTTATTGCTGTTTTGGTGGTCGATCGATGTGATAGATCAGTTTTGTTCATGATCGTTATGATCGATTGGACTCGGGGTCACTGGATGATCAGGTTCTGTGATCATGTTGCTAAGGTCGTGACACGACATATCCCAAGAGGTCAGCACGCAACACTTGATTGGACTCGGGGTCACTGGATGATCAGGTTCTGTGATCATGTTGCTAAGGTCGTGAAATGTAAAGCCAACTACTACATGTGGAGATCAATGAGATTGATTGAATTGGAACGAGGATCTGAATTGGTAAAATTTGATTTTTCCGATGATGAAATTCATCATTGGAATATGGATTTGATCTATGATTTCTAAAAAGGTCGGGCACTGCCCTCACCCGCTATGGGTGCTGCCCCTTTGAACCCTGCTCGCTAACCAGCTAGCGGGACCGCCGTTGCTACCTGTCGTAGCGCCGTATATTTTGTAGCAAGCCCTAAAATGTTACCAGTTCACTCAATCCGGTAGAATACGATTTTATGTAAAACTTGTTTTTGCTGGATGTCATGCATGTGTGTAATATGCGTAACCTGTGAGTCATTAGTTCGTTAGCCGGACAGAGCCAAAGTGCTATCATTATAATGTATAACGACCTGCGTGTCGACATGTGATGTCTCTCTCTATGTAATTTATTACTAGCTTGTTTAGCTCATAAGTATATGGAGGACACGGGTGCACGACAGCTGGATGGACATGATTCATGGACTAGATCTGACTGGGCGACTCGGAGAGGATCCGACTGGACAACTCTGATGGATTGCCATTAAGAAGAGCCATACTATTTCACAGTTTATTTGATTATATGTTATTGTTATAGCTTCATTTTACTTCTATGCATATTGATGGTAGTAGTAGAATGATCCCTCAATGAATGTCAAGTAAAATTGCCTCCCCATTTGCTGCAACATCACTAGCCAAGTATATCTTAAGGTGGGCCTATAAAATTAGGGTGCCACTATTTCTCCTTGGAGTGATGGATTCGTGTCAGACACTTACATGTGAGGGATTGGGCCTTGGGGCAAGGAAATCGGCTCCGGGACATGTGATGCCACCCAACTAACAAGAGTCATATGGAGATACGATTAACAAGTGTTGCTTGCTATTTGGCCAAGTCATATGCAAAAGCTCACTAGTTGATTGGTGATGAGTGATATTTTTACACTCATCTACCCTTTGTTTAAACCGAGATATTTCAATTAAACCGAGATATTCACTCTGATATTGCCACTAATGACTAATGAATGCATAGGATTCCACAAATCCTCTATTTATTGTGTTTCCACAGGAAATGGGCTAAATATGGACGAAATCAACTGAGAACATGGAAAGGAGTAAAGGAGGAGATAGAAGAAATCAGGAGGAGGCGCACCAGAAGAAACAGGACCAAAGACGATGTTCCATGCGACCACGACCGCTCGCATGAGCTATCGTATGGCGTTGAAACCGAGGCCTCTCGTCCACCTGAACAACTTTTATAAAGGGGTCGAGGCCAAAATGTCAACAGAACATCGAGAGGATCCGCAAGCCATGCCAAAACAGAGTCATCCTCATCCATCTCCATCAACCCTAGCCGCCGCCATTTCCATCTCCATAGCCACCATCATCACCATAGTCCATCTTCCAATAGATCATACTTGTAATCGTGCTTCGCACACGGCATCCGTTGTAAGACATATTAGCAATCAATCAATCTCCATGATGTACTCTTCGTGCCATCTAGTGTCCATGTGTGAGTAGTTCGCTAAGGTATGGGTTGAGGCAAGAGCCTTGCAACCCTCTATATTTGTTGTGGGGGTCAATGGAAGTGCTTTGAGTTAACGTCTTGTATGTGTGAAATAAAATTGTACCGTAAATGTCTCTTGTCTCGTCTGCGTTATACATCCCTGCAGGTACCCAGGATCATGGAGACCGAGCCATGGAGAGGCTATGGGCAAGGAAACCGTGAAGTGTCATTCTGAACACCAGTGACAGAAGGGTTTAGCACAGTAACATGGATCCTATCTCTGGAGATTCAAGAGGTGTAGTCATTAAATGCCCAAAGCTCTTATATGATTACTATAATCCGAATTATCGAGGCAACCCCGCGAGACGGATAGGGCCTTCGGTTGGACAACTGATTCTTGATGCAGGACGCGTGCCGGTCAAGATGTAATTTGGACACATCCCCCACTTCGGTTCGTAACAAGCACTTCTCGATGGGTGACTTCCAGCGCACAAATTAAGATCATATTTGGTCCCAGCACAAATAAATGGTTGTAAGCATTAAGACCTCATACCCGTACCTATTTTTATTATAAGTGTTCAACTCAAGGTTGTTTGATTTTGATCCGGCGAAAAGCTGGAATTGTTTCTTTAACAAAATCTTGCTAGAGACCCTAGCTTCAAGGGGACCTTCCTCTCGTGGGTTCGATAACCCTGGGTCACCTCTAGGGAAATAGGTGTGAATACTTTCTGTTCCATTTTCGGATCACAAAAAGAGTGTATCAAGGCCTTTTTCTGGCACCATTGCCGGGGAGGAATTGAGTGTTCCTAGTCTTTGTGTTTAGAGTTTTTATTAAAGTTTTAGTTTATTTCTAGCTTTATTTTTGTTGCATGTCTTGTCAGTTGAAAAACCCCAAAAAAGATTACCATGGCTCGTAATCTTGGAAGTTTTGCTACTCCCAGCAATAACTTTATGCGTGAACCCATAGCACAACCTGAGGTTGCTGCCGCTGAGTATGAGATCAAAGCAAACTTAGTTTCCATGGTTCAATAGGAAAAATTTGGAGGCTATGCTTCTGAAGATGCCAGTATGCACTCGCATAATTTCACTGAATTGTGCAACATGACACGCATTAGAGATTATGACCCTGATGCTTTGAAGTTGCGTCTATTTCCTTTCTATCTAAAAGGAAAAGCAAAAGAATGGCTTCTAGCTTTACCTAAAGGCAATATAACTTATTGGGCTGATTGTTGCAGCAAATTCTTATCTAAGTTTTGTCCACCTGCAAAAATTATGCAACTTCATTCTCAGATTACAGGTTTCAAGCAAGAAGAACGTGAGCCACTAGCGCTTGCGTGGGATAGAATGAAGCAAGCCGTAAGGAACTTTCCTACCGATGGAATGGAGGAATGGTTACTCCTTCATATGTTTTATAATGGTTTAAATCCTACGTCAAAAACTATGGTTGATACAGCTGCAGGAGGAACAATCATGAGAAATCCCATAGATGATGTCAAGAAGCTACTTGATGATATGCAAGAGAACCATGCCCAATGGCATGTTGAAAGAACTACCACCAAAAGGGTGAATGCAATTGAAGAAGATAATGCGTAGTTGGAAGCCAAACTTGATGAACTCATCTCCGTTATGAAAGATAAAGAAGAGGTAAACATAAATGCCATCGCTAATGAAGAAGTTAGTGATGTGAATTTCATTGCTCGCAATAGCTATAATCCCAACTGGAAAAATAATGGGTATGCTCCTAGACTTCCCTATCCTAATAATAGTGGAGCATCAAATAATTTTAATGGAGCTAGTAGCAGCAATAGAAATACTCTTGAAGAGACTCTGAATTTTTTTATTGCTAGTAAAACTGAGCAGAATGAAAACTTCAAAAATATTTTGAAGAACCATGATATCTTACTTGGTCAGTTGACCGGTAAGATTGTTGGACTAACAAATGATGTGCAGATGCTAGATGGCAGATCCAAGAATATGGAACCACAAGTGGCTAAAATTGTAGAGAGCCAAATATTGAACCTAACCCGGTTGAAGATGTTAAGATGGTGAGAAGTATTGACGAGAAGGCAGAAGAGCTTGACAAAAGCCATGTGCCCGAGTACACCTACACCGTTGCAGACTTCGTCCAAATGATAGCAATGAAGCATCCACTACCTGAGGTATTTAATGATGAGGCATATAATGTCTTTGTTGATCATGTTGCAGCCAAGGTACGTGAGCTAGATGATGAAATAAAGAAGTTTTTAAGTAAGTTACCAGCAAAGCAAGAAGATGCTTTTGAGCCTACTATAGAGATTGAGATTGGTTTAAATAAGTTCAATGCTTTATGTGATCTAGGGGCTAGTGTTTCTACTATCCCTAAATCTGTTTATGATAGTCTCAATCTGGGTCATTATGCTACTACGGAGATTAGATTGAATATGGCTAATTCTACTTTTACTCAAGTAGTAGGAATTAAGCATGGAGTTATAGTTCAAATAAATGATTGCCCTGTCATGATTGATCTTGTGATATTTGATATGCCTGAAGATCCTATTGTTCCTATAATTCTTGGTAGACCTTTTCTAAGGACTACCAAACCTATGATAAATGTGTTTGAGGGAAATGTTACATTTAACTTACTCGCTAAAGATCCTTTTGTGAGACATTTCCCCAAGAAAAATAAAATGAAGTCCTACACCGGAGAAGGCATTGTTGTCAATGCCAGAAGTTATGGTCTCGGTGTATTTGCACCTACATCATCTTCACTACGGTCGAGCTAACCGACTGAAAACAAGCACTTCGTGGGAGGCAACCCAAGCAAATAAAGTAGAAAAGTAAGTTTTATTTTTTGTTTCAATAAAAAGAGAGTTCAAGTTCTAGGTAAAGAAGTTGAGTTTGGAAGAGTTGTTCTAATGAAGGCTTTGTTATGTGCAATTAAATTATGTGTTGTACTGATGTCTAAATGCCTGGATATATGCCTATGTATTATGTTGGAACTAACATCAGAGGAATATAAAGAAAAAGAGAAGTTTCAGAAGAAACAACACAAAAGATGGCCTATCATGTGACCACCAGGGTCGTATGGGCGGTCGTATGACTTCCTGGAGGTTCCAGCAGAAAACATCCAGAGGCAACAGAGCAAAATACGGCGTTTCATACGAGCGCTACCGCTTGCTTGGCCGGACCTATGAGCTCTTTGTAGAAACTGAGAAGGATTCCAAAGCGTTGGATGGCGTTTCATACAAGCGCCCCTGCTCGTATAAGCGGTCGTATGACACCCTCGACCAGAAGAGAAAAAAGAACAGAGCATTCGACGGCATTCCATACGGGCGCTGCCGGTCGTTTCAGCGGTTGTATGAGGTATGCACAGGCATGAATGACCTATCAGAGTGAACGACGGCCTTCCATACGAGCGCTCCCACTCGTATGGCCGGTCGTATGGATATCTGGCGGCCACAAATCGCTTGAGGAAGAAGGTATTTCGCCCCCACCTCTTTCATTTCTTCTTCTTCTTCCTCCAAAACCTCTCCAAACCCTAGCACAACTTCGCCCGATCTCCCTACTCGTTCGATTTCAGTTCAAATCCTTCCGTGTGATAGATCTGAGGAAAGTTTCTCCTCCGATCCCCAATTTATTTTTTGTGAATCCATGTTCTACATGCCTAGCATTGCCATGTCTAGGAAATGCATATTTTTGATCCAAATTTGAGTTTGGCTTGGATTCGTTGATGTTTTTAGAGTATGATGTTGTGACTACCGTAGGATCAATATTGCTTCGTTGTATTGGACTGAAAAAAAATATTTTGAAGATGTCTATGAGGAGGTCCACTCGCGTTCATGGTGCATCGAGTTCATCCACGAATACCGCACAACAACAACAAGTTTTCACTTAGGGGATCGTCTTCACCGACCGTGAAGCAAGGAAGAAATACTAGAAACTTAATGCAAGGAAGATCAAAGCAACCAAATGGACTTGCGAGACAACACTTGCCAAGCTAGGTATTACTAATAATTTCAATTTGCTTTGTGATAATGCCGGGTTGCACCATTTTGTTTATCAGGGATGTGAGACATATGAACGCATGACGCTTGAGTTTCTTAGTACTCGCTCGCATAATGTTGGGCTTATGCCAAATGCATATGAGGAGGAGTGGATCACTTTCGTCTCTTGGACAAGGACTTCAACATCACTCTTGATGAGTGGTGTGCTCGCTTTGGCTTCCCCAACAACCATGAAGATATCCGCTATGTTTATGAGCTTACTAACCCGCACCCGAGGCAATCCTTCTACCAGATGAGTATCCATGGCTCTAGGCAAAGAGCCAGTTGCATCGAAAGTCCTGCTATACATTATTTCTATTATGTTATCACTAACTCGTTGCAGGCATGAGGAGAAGTTTCTAAGGTGAACGATGAGAATATGCTAATTGTTGGGAAAGCAGCAAACCTTGATGTCAGTTATTCGCCCAACCTAGGGACAAAACTTTTGCTACACCTCGCGCATCAAGCAAATCATGCACAAGGAGATATCGTATGTGGAGGAGTGATCACCATGTTAGCTAACTCCCTTGGCCTCAACTACATTCACCTTCGCCCCATTGTCGGTAACAACCTTGTTAATATTCGTGTTCTTACTAGCGCTGGAATGGTAGTAGTTAGCCGTGGTCGTCATTGCATCAAAATTCCTAGAGTGGCATACTAGTTACCCACTCCTATGCCTAAATCTTTCTTCATCAAAAATGGACAATTGCTTTATGTGCCATAGGAAGGAGATGCAGCTTTTCACCAAGAAGGCCCAGAACATGAACAAGTAGATGATGAAGAACTCGCCACCGACGAAGAGGAGGAGCAACCCCAAGAAGCTACACCACCTATGCAGACCTCTACAGTCTCCAGGGCTCCATCAATGACATGAGCAGCCTCTCCGAGTCCCTTCGAGACATGTCCACCTACATGATTACCAGCTTCTCCAACTGGAGCCAAGGATAGGCTCCTAACCAACCGCCTCAATGATCCTATCGGTTTGGGCTTGCAAAAGCTTAAGCTTGGGGGAGGTCACTACCACGTCTACATCAAGATCTGGTGATATTATTTGAATAAATTATAATGAGGTTGTACTTTAGCTCGTTGAGCTTCAAAACACTTGTGTTGGTCTGTTCCAACACTTTGCTTTTTATTTGCTTTTCGTTTTTCTTTTTGCCGTGCGATTTTTTTTCGTTTGCAAGTTAGTTTCCAAAAATCCAAAAACCAAAAAATATATAATAAGCTTTGCTTTATTTATTTTTCTTTTTTGCCCTTGGAGTTCGTTTGCATTCTTGTTTATATTTCAGAGGAGTTGATCTACGCCGAACAACGAGGAATGCAAGCATAAGGAAGAGAAGTGTGTAAATTCATGACCTTGAAGGTATGTCCTACGACTCTCGTCTTTTGCCCTTGGAATGCTTAGAATAGATGTAGTAGTATTATGTGTGATATGTGCAAGAGGGAGTAAGTCTTGATAATTAAAACAAAGATTTTGCTCTAGTAGCTGAAATAATTTTGTAGCCTTTGTTCTGTTTAATCTAGATAACTGAGACTTGCCGTGGGACTGTTTTTTAATGAAATGATATTAACGAAGAATAACCATGCACAAGAGAAAGTCTTCAAAGACTTGGGTGTTGAGAAAAATTGTAGAGAAGATGATGTTAGAAATGCTCAACCCCATAGTGTTAATTTTAATAGACTTGATAGCACTTGTGGATTAAATTGTCTAGAGGAACGAGATTATGCCAAAAATCTGTGTTGTATCTGTTACATGGTGCTTCAGCTTCTCGCTTGTGCTATGACCCTGTTACTATATGCACGTGTACGTGTGTACTGTGGCTTCGTCACCTTTCTTGATGTTATGCTGAGGACTCCGCTGGCCAATGAATGATCCACCAGAGTTTCGGCTCGGATTTTGGCTATGAGTTTGTTACCGTACGTAGTGGCAACACTACAATCAAATATTATTCAGCTTTCTCTTGAATGTGTGTATGAGGTAAATACCGGGAACTAATCAAAAGAGCTCGAAAGAGACATATATAAAAGATCTGTAGTTCCCAAAGTTAAGCCACAACGAAACTCTATGCATGGTCACTTATTTGGCATAATCCCTTCACGTCACAACCAAAGTTTCAGGAAACATTGATTGAAATAAAGTGCTTCAGAGCCTTGAGGATGAGACATTTGTGGGTATGTCAATGAGCACTCTAGCATCATGTTTATCTATACATACCTTTCACTCCATAATTTATGTTTAAAAACTCTTCCGTGAATTCCCGACAAGCAAGTGTTACCTAGAGAAAATTGAATTGAGTGTTGCAAAGTTGTTTTATCTAGTAGACCAAAAACTTTGAGTTGATTATCTTTGCTTCACTAACAATTGCATAATAACCATACCACCCCTACAGCTATGCTAAGTTTTCAGGTCAAGAAGCGGAAGGCTATCTAGGCATACCGATCATAAGTGAACCAAAACCTTCTCATTATTTTGGTTTAAAGAACTGAGTTCCTTATGATTCAGATTTCTCTCTATGTTGCTCGAGGACGATCAAGTTTAAGGTTGGGGGAGTTGATGAGTGATATTTTTACACTTATCTACCCTTTGTTTAAACCGAGATATTTCAATTAAACCAAGATATCCACTCTGATATTGCCACTAATGACTAATGAATGCAAAGGATTCCACAAATCCTCTCTTTATTGTGTTTCCACAGGAAATGGGCTAAATACGGATGAAATCAAGTGAGAACATGGAAACGAGTGAAGGAGGAGATAGAAGAAATTAGGAGGAGGCGCACCAGAAGAAACAACACCAAAGACGGCGTTCCATGCGACCGTTACCACTTGCATGAGCGATCGTATGGCATGGAAATCGAGCCCTCTCGTCCACCTGAACAACTTTTATAAAGGGGTCAAGGCCAAAATGTCAACAGAACATCGACAGGATCCGCAAGCCAAGCTAGAACAGAGTCATCCTCATCCATTTCCATCAACCATAGACACCGCCATTTCCATCTCCATAGCCACCATCATCACCATAGTCCATCTTCCACTAGATCATACTTGTAATCGTGCATTGCACACGGCATCCATTGTAAGACATATTATCAATCAATCAATCTCCACGATGTGTTCGTCAATGTGTTCTTCGAGCAATCTGATCTCCATGTGTGAGTAGTTCGGTAAGGTGTCGGTGGAGGCAAGAGCCTTGCAACCCTCTGTATTTGTTGTGAGTATCAATGGAAGTGCTTTGAATTAACGTCCCGTATGTGTGAAATAAAATTGTTCCATAGATATCTATTGTTTTGTCTGCGTTCTTCATCCCTGCAGGTACCAAGGATAATGGAGAGCGAGCCACGAGGAGGCTAAGGGTAGGGAGACCGTGAAGTGTTATTCTAAACACCAGTGACAGAAGAGTTTAGTACGGTAATACGGATCCTATCTCTAGGGATTCAAGTGGTGTAGTCATTAAACGCCCAAATCTCTTGTCTGATTACTATAATCTTAATTATTGAGGCAACCCAGAAAGACGGATAGGGCCTTCAGTTGGACAACTGATTCTTGATGCAGGATGCGTGCCGATCAAGATGTAATTTGTACACATCCTCCACTTTGGTTCGTAACAAGCACATCTCGATGGTTGACTTCCAGCACACAAATTAAGATCATATTTGGTCCCAGCACAAATACATGGTTGTAAGCATTAAGACCTCATACCCGTACTTTTTTTATTATAAGTGTTCAACTCAAGGTTGTCTGATTTTGATCCGGTCAAAAGATGGAATTGTTTCTTTAACAAAACATTCTAGAGACCCTAGCTGTTGGGGAACGCGATAGAAAACAAAAATTTTCTTTACAGCGAGCATGCCCAGGATCACTATGAAGATGCATACAAGGTTTGATCTCATCATTACCGACTCGTAGCAAAGCAGAAGTAGAGTCGATGTTGATCGTCGGTGCAGATCCCAGCAGCTTGGATTTACAACATCCCAACCGCGAGGATGTACTCCCTCATCTGCCCCTCGGACAGTCCCTTGGACAGCCCTCCGGGAGGCGGTCGGACAGTCCCCCGGATGATGTCACGAATAGCCCTTCAGGAGGACCATCGAAACTCAGACAGTAACTCGGACAGCCCTTCGGGAGGACCCTCGAATAGCCCCCCGGGCAAAAGATCGAACCTACGACCTCTCTACGGGGTCGCACACATACGGTGCCAGGTATCCGGCAGGGCTTCGCCGTCCAGAACAAGTTCCCACCGGAACCCAGACAGCCTTTCGGCTCTATGAAACTATTTCACTGGGAGGAAGAGAGAAAGCCAGATCATGCATGGCATGTGTATGTGAGAAAGAGTGAGTGTGGAGAGTGCATCTCCACCTCTATTTATAGGAAAACCCAAGGGGTAGGGTGGCACTAGAAATACCAAAAAAAACATCATATGGACTTTCCTAAGGGCAAAATGGGAAGGCTAGAGGAGCTCCATGGAGGAGCTCCCCTTGTGGCCAGCCACACCAAGTTGGCCCCCCATGAGGGGCTCTCATCCATCCATGTCATCCCCAAGATATTTGTGACGCCTCTGACTCAATCGTGTGGTAATCATACACGCAAATGCACACGATCAAGATCAGAGACTCACGGTAAGATATCACACCACAACTCTAGACACAAATAAAAGTCATACAAGCTTTATATTAAAAGCCAGGAGCCACGAGGGCTCGAATACATAAGTTCGAGTACAAGAGTCAGCGGAAGCAACATCAATATCTGAGTACAGACATAAATGTAAACAAGTTTGCCTTAAGAAGGCTGAGCAAAACAACCCCATCTAGATCGAACAGGCGTAGGCCTCCTGCCTGGGAACCTCCGAAACTACTCCTGGTCGTCGGCCTCCACGTAGTAGTAGGCTCCGTCGGTGGTGTAGTAGTCGTCAACGGGGGCAGCTGTCTCCTGGGCTCCGCCATCTGATCGCAGCAATTGGGCAGGGGGGAAAAGAAGTAGCAAAGCAATCGTGAGTACTCATCCAAAGTACTCGTAAGACTTACATCAGAACTATTCTATGTATGCACCATTAGCAAAGAAAGGGGCTGTATTTGTGGACTAAACTGTAGAATGAAAGAACAGGGGGAAAAGGCCTAGCGTATCGAAGAATAGCATCTTGCAGCAGTAGAAGAGTGCAGATTAGCATATTATAAAGCAGTATTTAAGTAGTAACAATGCCTAGAGATCCTTCCTCGACTCCCTGTGAGAAAGCGATCACAGAGCCAACATTTTAGTTAACATCAATAACATCCAGTTTTAGTTGTATTACATCAGGATACAACTCTGAGCGTCCGTTACCGTGGACACGACTATTCGAATAGATATAGTTCCCTGCAGGGGTGCACCAATGTACCCAACACGCTCGATTAACTCTGGCCGTACATACTTTTATCGGGTCATGCCCGACCTCGGCTAATCGACACAACGCAGCCCAACCTGGGCTCATCAGAGAGGCTAGCATGCCGATCTAATCCCTAATCGCTCAGGGGTCCGGGCCCATCGCCCATCGCACTCCTGCGCATTGCGCATGCGGCCGGTGAGCAGACCTAGCCCCCTTAATACATGTGTATGCGTTCCCAGTCCAACCCGGCGCACGCCGCTCAACTGCTGACGTCTGAGGAGCTTCGGTAGAAACATACGATGTCGAGTGCCCATACTTATTCCCCCGTGATGGTCAGTGCGAAAAGGCCAGAGGCCGACTCAGATCACATATCCAAATCCGTTCATGCGTTGGGAGCTCGCGGTAATGAGCAGTGATCCACGATCTGTGGTCCCGTCGCCCCGTCTCGTGGACTTACGACAAGGGCTAAGACTGCCCGGCCGTGCCGCGTAATTAACTCGCGGGTACCCTCATGGTCAACCCGGCTTCACATCACTCGCGGGTACCCTCACGGTCAACCTTGCTTCACATCACTCGCGGGTACCCCTCGGGGCCGACCCGACTTCCACAAACTCTCACGGGTACCCCTCGGGGCCGACCCGACTTCAACAAAGGACTGAGGTAAATGTTAGGGTAACCGTGTGTCTGAAACATCGAGGGGGAATCTGAGGAATCACCCTCGATGGATTCCACTTGATGTGACCGTCAAGGTGGACTTGGAGGAATCACCCTCGATGGTCCACACTTGTGGGGTTGCACGACAGAGTCGTCATCGGAGGTGGTGGAAGAGGAATCACCCTCGGCCATCCACAACCGATTAGTTATGCTACAGAGCCATCATCAGGAGTGAGGTACCAGGTATCACCCTCGTCACTCGATAGTAGCTCTACAGAGTCGTACAACTAAAGGAGGGGTGTGTGCGATGATGTGCTCGGTCTCTGCCCGTCGATCACCAAGATCGAGGCACTGCTAACAGGTGGGGGCAACAGGGACAAGAAAGAGGGGTCACTGATGGATCACTAATCCAACCTATACTAAGTAGTTTAGGATGACGGGTAAAGTCACAATAGCAGGTTACAAAAGCAGGCTATCCATCAGAAATAGGAGCTATCTATCAACAGTAGCAAAATCTAATGCAAGCAATAGAGGGAAAGAATGGGCGATATAGGAATGATCAAGGGGGTTTGCTTGCTTGGAAGCTTTGCTGAAAGGGACTGATCGTCAGGGGCATAGTCGTACTCGAGAGCAGCGTTAGTCTCGGAGTCTACTGGAGAGAAGAGGGGGAAGAAACAATAAATATAAAGCAAACAGATGCAACACCGATACATGACACGGCAGTATGCTGTGTTAGGGGTGGCCTAATGCAGCACTACACATTGCAGACGGAGCGATAAATTATCTGGGGATGTTTTCCCACCTCCGGACGGTTATCGGTATATGGATCCGGAGGGGAAGGTTCCATGTTTGCAGTGTTAGAGGCAACTAACAGCTATATGGAGGGCATATTCAGATTCGTCATAATTTTCTGAGCGTTTTTCATATATAAAACATTTTCATCGGAGCTACGGTTGAATTTGTATTAATTTTAAAAGTCCTAGGAATATTCTGGAATATTTTAATTACTAAATTCGGCAAAAAGGAAATATGACGTCAGCAGTACGTCAGGGTGACGTCAGCAGTCAACAGAGCTGGCCCAGGTCAAACCTGGCCACTAGGTCCCACATGTCATACACTGAAGTTAATCCAGTGGTTTAATTTAACTAAAAGGGATTAATTTGAGGGTGGGGCCCCACTATCAGTGACTGATTAATTAACATATTTAATTAACAGACTAATTAGCAGTTTATTTATTTATTAAAATGTTAATTAGTGAGTAGGGCCCGCCTGTCAGCGACTGGAGCTGCCCAGTCAGCGCGTTGATTGGGTTAACCCAGTCAACGGGGCCCCTAGGACCCTGGTCAGTGACCCAGGGGTGGGCCCAGGCCAGCCATGTAGGCGGCGGCTGGCGACGCCAGAACACGGCGGAGGCCACTGGCCTCATCGGAAATCGGCTACGGTGGGCCATTTTGCGCGCGGCTTGGCTCGTTCGAACGGGCGGAACGAGCCGCGTCGAACGGCGGTGGTGTCGTGGCCGAAGAGGCCCTATATCGATGGCGGCGACGAGCAAGGCAGACGGCGGCGTTCGGGTGAGGTCGTGCCCGTGGCTACGGCGCATGGCAAGGCGTTCTAGCGGTGGCGTTGGGCTCCTACGAGCGCGCTGAGCACGGCTACGTGCTCTGACGCGAGCTTTAGTGACGGCGGCCACGGCGACGAGCTTAACGGCTGTGATGGGTTCAGCCATGACGGCAAGGGGGGCTACGGGCGTGGAGAAAGGCAGGAGAGAGAGGGGTTTTGGTCGCCAGCTCACCGCGGTCCTGTAGGTGTGCTTAAATGGGCTCGGGGGAGGCTCGATGGCGGCGAATTGACGGCAACGTCCGACGATGCAGAGGAGGAAGACGGGGTCATGGGCGACGCTGCGTAGGCTCCCGGCTCGGTCCAGTGTCAACGGATGGAGCCGCGAACGGCTGCGGAGCGATCTGGCACGGCGGCGAGGTGCAGGGGCGACGGTGTCTGCGCGAGTTAGTGAGGCGAGGCCGTGGCGGCGCTCGGGAGGGGGGAGACAGACAGGGAGGAGCGGGGACGAGTGAGGTCAGGGGGAGCAGGAGGTGGGAGATAGTGCGTGGTGGGCTGGGCCGCACTGTGGACTTAAGTCCAGAGCCCCCAGGCCCTTTTTCTTTTTCTCTTTTTTTGTTTTCTCAAAACAATGAGCATTTGCAATTTATGCAGCCACAAAAAGACTTTCCAAAATTATGAATCTGGGCCAATAAAATATATTGCAATATTAGGCAATGTCAGAAAAAGTTAGGGGCCCAAAGGAATTTGTTTGAATTTTCTACAAATGCATAAGCATTTAAAATGCCTCTTTTTGCACTGTTTTAAATGTTATAGACCATTTTAGCTTGATGGTGATGTTGTTTTCCTTAACAAATATTAGTTAGGGAATCTTGGATAAATGATGGACTATTTTGCATCCACTTTTGTGCAAATTTATTTTCCACTTGCAATTTAATTCAAATCAAAGTGGAGTTTGAAATGAGATATGAATTCAAAGAGTGATCATGCATTATAAACCAAAATGATTAAGCATAATCATGAGGATCATTGTAGCTCCATTACACAGGGGTGTTACAATATTTTGGGACAAATCCCAAAAAGGTGGCTTCCCATAAAGTAACCATAAAGTGATTTTTACTATTCATGAAAACATTTTTCCGTGACCGTTAAATCCGAAAATATTTCTGTGGGTCTTAGAATAATTCCAGTACCCACTAAAACAATTCTAGACATGTTTCGAAACATTTTAAAATCAATGATTTTCATCAGCGAAAAGCAACCACGGCGGTTCCGGCACCTCCGGAATACTTCCGGTTTTTTTCTCCGGAAAAATCCTAGAAGTTCCCAGAACAATTCTGGCACCCTCCACGAATTTCCAGGCATGTGCCAAAACCATTTTGACTTAATGGTATACTCCGAAACAATTTTTTGGTTTTACCGAAACTCTTTCGGTGTTCTCTCTTCGGAACTCTTCCGTTGTCTCTGAAATTTTTTCGGTGAATTTCTCTCAGACTCCCTGTCTAGTATTCAGAAGATAGATGACCCTTAAGTGTGCGACCCTATAGGTTCGGTGAAGTATAGACATGACCGGAACACTTTCTGCTCAATGATCAACATCGAAACCGTGGACAACCATATTGACCCCTATACCCACACAAATAAATATTCGAGTAAACCTACAGTTGCGGTGTGCTATTCCTTTTACTTCGCGATATGTTACAAACACCCGAGGTGAGATTTATCGGCATCCCCGTGGATCAACACTTGTCCACTATGCCAGTTACCTCGTTACCGATTTTGTTCTCTTTTCTGCTTCCCGTGTTCCGGCATCCCCGTGATCGAATCACACTGTGTCTGGCCAGATGATGATGGATACCGTAACACCGAGAGGGCCCAAAGAATATCTCTCCATCGTCGGAGGAGCAAATCCCAATCCTGAGCTATCAAGTCCCTTGACATACTTTTCCATGAACCCGTAAGCCGCCGTAATAGCCACCCTGTTACGGATGACGTTTAACAAACCCCAAAGTTCATGAAGTAAGCATGAAGAAACTCGATACTCTCATGGTCTAAGGAATTGTGCAAACGTTAACATTCTCTGTGTTATGAACCATTAACTTCTGACGAATGTATCTCATAGCATAACATCAATTTGGGTCGATTCAACACAAATGTTCTTCTAACATTGTGCCCTGAAAATTGCCGGCATAGACATGCCCATGATCAGGAAAACATAATCATCATGTAAACACATGAGCTAGTCTTAGAGGCATGACTAGGAATACTTTTTATCGTTTATTAATCCACACGTGCATATGAGTTTTCCTCCGACCCTCGTGGTTATTGTAGACTCGAGAACCATAACAGTTATAGCACGGAACATAAACTTAATTACGAACATGGGGATAAATAATAACATTTATTATTGCCTCTAGGGCATATCTCCTACAGACTCCCACTTGCACTAGAGTCAATAATCTAGCCAATGCTAATGCACTTTACACCTATGGCATACTGGTGTAAAATATTCTTCGCATGTTGTATAGCCTGATGTCCAACGGATCTGACAACTTCAACTCCGTGTGTATCTTTGCATATCCTCACATTTTCACGCTTTCACAAAATTCATATTTTGTGTGGACTTGGCTTTGTATATATGTGAATCACTGGTCGAACCTTGATTCCTCAGACTGAGCTATGGAGCAACTATCTACAATAGTGTTCCATTGACCAAAGTCTTCTTGGAACTATACTAAGTTCATGAATGAACTATATGATTCAACATCCTTCTTTCTCGCTTCTAAAGCGTCAACATACTTAGCCTTTGTTATAGAATTCGCCACAGTAACCTGTTCGGAACAATTCCAACTTACTGTGTCACCATATCGTGTATTACACAAAAAACCTTTAACTTAAATCGAAAATCGCATGGAGCATTAATGAAGACTGTATCGATGTAACCACTTACAACGAGCACTTCATGATCTCTGCTTGCGAGAAAACATGTCATCAGTGCTACTTTAGTACTCAACTACATTTTCACTGTTGTCCCATGATCAATACTTTGATCAGTTTGGTATATATACTCGCAACAGCTTGGGTGTATCGGATATATCTGGTTGTTTTACATACCATGGAATACATGATTAATCGAAACACAAAAGTGTGTGGAATATCCATCATGTATTTTGCTAATCGGTGTTTTGGGACACCGAGTCTTGCAAAAACTCTTTCCATGTGACTTCGGCAAGAATCACTCCTTGGCGTTTTCAATGCTAAACTATTTTAGCACCTTGTCAATATGAATTTTTGGCTTAGCCCCATTAGACAATTCTATCTCCGTAGATAATTATGCCTAGTATCAAGTCTACTTAGCCTAAGCACTTCATCGAAAAACTATTTTCAATGAAGTCCTAATTCGTGTCAAGAAATTTATATTATTTCCAATTAACAATGTGTCAAGAACACAATGTTTTTAGAAATATTATTATGCTCCCACTTACTTTCTTGTTACCACAAGCATCTTCGTTATCCATTGATGAAATCAAACTCTTTTGACTTTTTCATCAAAAATGAAGATTATAACTCCATTTTTCTCTCTTCTGTCCATCGCTTGAATTCTGAAGTTTGCATACTCACTAGCATCCTCTGGAATGACAGAATACCTTTGGACTGTATCACATGCAAGTCCTAGGTTGTATTTCCATATCATGGAAATCCTTTTGGCATCCATGTATCATATCTCATGATTGAAATATGTATTAATTGCTAGTTTAACCCGAACCGACTTTAAGCATCGCTACGGAGAGACAATCTCGCCGTAGTTAATTCCTTGAATTTGTTATAAGCAACAAGTCGAGCTTTATGGATAAAACATTTTTATCCGCAT
Organism: Elymus sibiricus; assembly: GCA_039707655.1. Lineage (NCBI taxonomy): Eukaryota > Viridiplantae > Streptophyta > Magnoliopsida > Poales > Poaceae > Elymus > Elymus sibiricus. The sequence continues at coordinate 36,777,170 of CM077665.1, read as the reverse complement.
CAGTTTATAGTTCCATTAATATTCGTTAGACTCTAAGTCTTTCGAAAGGGGTATCAAGATTTAATCTTGAATCATTTATATGGAAACTATCTCGGATTGTATTGGCATTTAGCCAATTCTGGAGTCAGGCCCCATCATCGCTTCCTTGATTATCGTAGGTATACTGTTGTTTAACAACAATATCTCGTTTTGCGCACCTGAGAGGTTTGCATGAGTTTTGCCTACGTGGTTCAGCTGCAAGTTCGACCGAAGTCCATACATCTCATGTAGAGGCTTCCGTATCAGTTGCAGTAGGAAACTCTGGAATCACTTCCAAGGTTCCTTTCCTTTGATCCGATGACGAAGATAATGTTCTCTCGTCGAGTTGCACTGTCCTCCCAGTCACCTTTTTGCAAGAACCATTCTCTTTAAAAGCATACCGTTCTTTGTGGCAAAACCCTTTGCCTCGGTATAGTGGTGGGGGAATACCCAATAACTTGGGATAACCTACAAAGTAGGACTTGTCTGATTTGGAATAGGTTTGTAAACATTTTATACAAGCCCCATATTCCAAATCATATGAAAAGATATAACATGCTTGGGCGTACCATACCATGGCATCATTTCAACAGACCTGATGACGCTCTTTTCAGTGTAAAAGCCGCTGTCTCTAAAGCATTACTTTTAAAAGGGATAATGGTAAATTGATTTATGGTTTGATTACATCTTCATGGACATTCCACTCGCAGTGGTGTTCCGGGAGGTGTAAGTTATGAAACTTTTTTCACAACTCATCAGACATTCGCTAAACTCGTAACTCAAAATATTCCTTTCTGCAATCTAGTTTGCAGAAACATAATTTTTCTTGTTACACTAACTTCTACATCATTTTGAAAACCTTTTGAATGATTTGAAAAGATCTAGACTTACGTCTCATCAAGTAAATATCCATATATCTACTTGAGTCATTTCTGAAGATAGATAAATCCACTACTAGCAACAACATTTATCGAACTACACACATCAAAAATGTATGATCACCAAAAAGTTTGTTGCTCTTTCCTTATGGCCTGTGAACGGTATTTCAGTCACTTCACTTTTCGGACAAAAGTTGCAAGTGTCAGATGATTCATAATCAAACGACTTCAAAATCAATCATTATGGAATTTTTCCATGCGGGTTTCTCCAATGTGACCAAATGCAGTACCACACATATGTGGTATTCTTTTAGTCTTGCGACATTTAGCATCAGTGTTATGGATGTATCATATTACCATCAATATTCATAACATACATCCCATCCTTGATGGAAGCATGGTCCTTATGTTATTCATGATACTGAAAAACAATTGTTCTTTTATGAACAACCCTCTTGCAACAACCATTATGCAATGGGCTAGAGTGTATAAAATTCTAAAATGAATTATGAAAGTAAACACAGAGGTAATATATTATTATCAATATTCATGACATACATCTCATTCATAATGAAAGTATGGCCCTTATGTTTTTCATAACACCGAACATCAAAAGTTCTCTTATGAACAACCTTCTTGCAACATACTTTATGCAATAGGCTAGAGTGTATGAAACTCTAAATGATTTATGAAAATAAATACAGACGGTAATACACCGATGGAAGGTATAGTAACTTTTACTATGTTCCCAGCGCGTATCTAAACCTCATTACTGGCAAGTCTTTTAGGCCGTAGTGGTTCTTGCATCGAGTTGTAACAGAATGCAATCGAGCGGGTATTCCTGTGATCAACTTTTAATCACAATACCCAATAATTACGGACTAACAGTTTAATCATAATTCCCAAGAACTATTTCTTTTTGACCAGCCTTCCAAAAATCAATAACTTGTATGACATTCATACATGAGCTGGATATTCCAGTCTTCTTTCTTTTTGCCTTTATACTTCTAACAGTTTAAATTTCAGTAGTTCTCCTACTGTCAGAAGAAGCACCCAATTTTAAGAGTGGCATTAGCCCCGGACTTTCTAGGTGTGTAAGTCACACTAACACCCTTTTGACATTTCCTTTCTCCTTAAGTTGTTGTTTTTATTCACCTTCATCATATGACAGGCGTTCTTCTGGATCCCTCTCTTATCAGTCAAATGCCCAGTAAACTCTTTACTAATACTTTGCAAATAAACATTGCTTTGTATATCTCATATCTTTTAGCCTTTGTCTGCATCTGAAAACAATTTTCAGTTCCATGAATATCACATAACTATCCCAAACTTTCGAAGTTTGGTTCTCATGGAAACAAACATATTGCACTTGACCGTAACGGAATTTTAGCTTTTGGATCGAAGGACGAGAGTCACATCATCCATAGCATTAGCGGGAGAATACCAAAAGCATGCGATAGGACAAAGTCCTTCTCGGCACTCTTGAGGATAATCCTCACATTACGTTACCAACCGTATAGTTTTTACCAGATAAATAACAACTATTCAATTTTAATAGAGAAGATGGAAATGTGAGCCAATATTCTACAACTTTTATACAAATCACACTTAGACTATGTTCATAATTAATTGCACTGAGAATTAAACAAGTTAATTCTAAAGTGCGCTCCCACTCAAATCAATATCTCTCATAATTGATTGCGAGCGATGCAAGATCCACATTTCCATTCAACGCCATTGTTCGAGATGAACACTGATGGCGCGAACTTCAATCGGTAGGCAAACTTGCCAATCACATCTCTATGTCACTCTTGTTCATCTTTCGATGAGTGTGTTCCGAGCTCAGGACGATCCTGCTATGAACGTCAAGACAACCAAGTGATCTTGCTGTGAGGTCTGACCTCACCCGCCTTATACCCGTACAATCGTTCGTACCCATGTAGATCATGGCGCACCTCAAAAGGAAAGATGCTGTGATGGTGCTACACTTGGGAGAACACTAACTACTTGATATTTTAAGTGAGAGATCACCCTAATAAAAAGGGACTACCGCGCAATCAAGAGGTTCCATCATAAGGGATAAACATCTCAGGCAATTCATAATAGCATGATATGGTATAGCCCTTTCTAACGGAGAAGTCTTTATTTTCTTCGTCTTCGGCATTCGCGTCGGTGTTCACCTCCGCGAAGTTTGCCACCGCCTTGTTGATGCACCACATAATATTGCTATCTCTATACCAAATAAAATAAGTGCATTACTTAAGGTTGACACGCAGGTCATTAAAGTGACAATCATATGGCTCCAGCCATCATGCCGAATCATGACACGCAGGTCATGTTAATTTATATTTTATAGTCATCTCATACATAATCAAATTAAATATGAGCACAGCTATACCACATCATATGCAAATCTCATGACATCCTGCAAAACCAAGTTAGACACCTCTAATCGGTTTATGCAAAATTTTATTTTACGTGGCTTCTAAGGTTTCAACCAAACCGCTGCTACCAACGTTTAACTTTGCGGGGCGTATGAAATACGAGATAATAAAATCTCGAGCCACATACTGAACTTCGTCATACGCATGACCCCCATGCAGATCATATTTGCATTGCCCTGTTGTCTACGAAATTTCATCTTTCTCTGACTACGGTGGAATTCAATGAACTGTTAGCACTTCGTTGATCAATCGGGATCACGGATTGCCATAACTTTGAAACTCCACCATACCGTTATTGAGATCAGAAATACACAAATTCCAGGGAAGCAACAAGAACATCGGGTAATAGATTTCATCTGCTACCCGCATAAATAATTTTTACCAATAGATCTCATCTACTACAAACTTATATTATGCAATACCCACACATCTCTATGTATTCTAGATCGTAGCCAGCATCTACGCATAGCACGGCTCTTGATGCCACTGTTGGGGAACGCGACAGAAAACAAAAAAATTCTGTACAGCGAGCATGCCCAGGATCACTATGAAGATGCATACAAGGTTTGATCTGATCGTTACTGACTCGTAGCGCAGCAGAAGTAGAGTCGATGTTGATCGTCAATGCAGATCCCCGCGGCTTGGATTTAGAACCTCGCAACCGCGAGGATGTACTCCCTCGTCTGCCCCTCGGACAATCCCTCGGACAGCCCTCCGGGAGGCGGTCGGATAGTCCCCCGAACGATGTCACGGACAGACCTTTGGGAGGACCCTCGAACAGCCCCCCGGGCAAAAGGTCAAACCTACAGCCTCTCTAGAGGGTTGCACACATACGGTGTCAGCTATCCGGCAGGGCTTCGCCGTCCAGAACTAGTTCCCACCGGAACCCAGACAACCTTTTAGCTCTACGAAACTATTTCGTTGGGAGGGAGAGAGAAAGCCAGATCATGCATGGCATGTGTATGTGTGAAAGAGTGAGTGTGGAGAGTGCATCTCCACCTCTATTTATAGGAAAACTCAAGGGGTAGGGTGGCACTTGAAATACCCAAAAAAACAAATCATATGGAATTTCCAAAGGGCATAATGGGAAGGCTAGAGGAGCTCCATGGAGGAGCTCCCCTTGTCGCCGGACACACCAAGTGGGCCCCCCATGTGGGGCTCTCATCCATCCATGTCATCCCCAAGATATTTTGGGACAACGCCCAAAAAGGTGGCTTTTCATAAAATAACCATAAAGTGATTTTTACTATTCATGAAACCATTTTTCCGCGACCGTTAAATATGAAAATATTTCTGTGGGTCTTAGAATAATTCTAGTACCCACTAAAACAATTCTGGACGTGTTCTGAAATATTTTCAAATCAATGATTTTCATTAGCGAAAAGCAACCACAGCGGTTCCGGCAGCTCCGGAACAGTTCCGGTTTTTTTCTCCGGAAAAATCCCAGAAGTTCCCAGAAAAATTCTGGCACCTTCCAAGAATTTCCAGGCATGTGTCGAAACCATTTTGACTTAATGGTATACTCCGAAACAACTTTTCGGTTTTACCAAAACTCTTCAGGTGTTCTCTCTCCGGAACTCTTCCATTGTCACCGAAATTTTTACGGTGAATTTCTCTCAGACTCCCTGTCTAGTATTCAGCAGATAGATGACCCTTAAGCGTGTGACCCTATAGGTTCGGTGAAGTATAGACATGACCGGAACACTTTCCGATCAATGATCAACATCGGAACCGTGGACACCCATATTGACCCCTATACCCACACGAATAAATATTCGAGTGAACCTACAGTTGCCGTGTGCTATTCCTTTTACTTCACGATATGTTACAAATACCCAAGGTGCGATTTATCGGCATCCCCGTGGATCAACACTTGTCCACTACGCCAGTTAGTTTGTTACTGGTTTTGTTCTCTTTTCTCGTTCCCGTGTCCCGGCATCCCCGTGATCGAATCACACTGTGTCTGGCCAGACGATGATGGATACCATAACACCAAGAGGGCCCAAAGAATATCTCTCCATTGTCGGAGGAGCAAATCCCAATCTTGAGCTATCAAATCCCTTGACATACTTTTCTATGAACCCGTAAGCCGCCGTAATAGCCACCCAATTACGGATGACGTTTAACAAACCCCAAAGTTCATGAAGCAAGCATGAAGAAACTCGATACTCTGGTCTAAGGAATTATGCAAACGTTAACATTCTCTGTGTTATTAACCATTAACTTGTGACGAATGTATCTCATAGCATAACATCAATTCGGGCCGATTCAACACAAATGTTCTTCTAACATTGTGCCCTCAAAGTTGCCGGCATAGCATGGCCGTGATCTGGAAAATATAATCATCATGCAAACACTAGAGCTAGTCTTAGAGGCATGACTAGGAATATTTTTTATCTATTATTATTCCACACGTGCATATGAGTATTCCTCCGAACCTCGTGGTTATTGTAGACTCGAGAACCATAGCAGTTATAGCATGGAACATAAACTTAATTACGAACATGGGGATAAATAATAACATTTATTATTGCCTCTAGGGCATATCTCGTACACTAGCTTCAAGGGGACCTTCCTCTTGTGGGTTCAATAACCCAGGGTCACCTCTGGAGAAATAGGTGTGAATACTTTCTGTTCCATTTCTGGAACACAAAAAGGAAGTATCAATTTGTTTCGCTTAGATCTTGAATCACTAAGGATAAATGGAGGGATGTTGATTTTAGTGGGAGTCTTTCAATATTACATTGTTTAAATTGAATCACTCTTCATGAATACAAGTCTTAGTGTTTTGCATATTTCTGGTGTAGATCAATGGCACCAACTCCAGCTTTATCCAATTTTATGTTGCATTCAATCCTTTAATAAGATAAACTTAATGGTACAAACTTCACAACCTGGTTCCGCAATCTAATAATTGTTCTCATGTATGATAAAATGGAACATGTTCTAGAGGACCCACTTCCAGAGGAACCGACAAATAATGCAACTGCTACTATTTATAATGCCTACATGAAACTCTATGATGAGTCTACTGAGACCAGTTGTCTCAACCTTGCCTGTATGGAACTAGACTTGCAACAACATTTTGAGAACATTGAGGCTTACGATATGATCGTAAGTCTAAAGGCATGTGTGAAACTCAGGCAAGGACCGAGAGATTTAATGTCTGGAGGGCCTTGCTAGATTGTAAGTTGAAGGAAGGCGATCCACTTAGTCCACATGTAATCAAAATGGTTGGTTACATGCAGACTCTGCATAAGTTATACTTTCCCTTATGCCAAGAGTTGCCTATAGATACAATTCTTGCTTCTCTTCCTGCTAGCTATGGCTCGTTCATCTCAAACTACCATATGCATGGTGTGGATAAGAAGGTCACGGAATTGCGTGGGATGCTTAAAACAGCAGCGGAAGACATAATAAAGGGCGCACATCAAGTGTTGATGGTGCAGGCCAAGCCAAAGTTCAAGAAGAGTTCTTGGGCTAAGAAGAAGGCAAAGGCTAAGGCTGCTAAGGATGCGATCCCAGCTCCTGTCCCTATGCCTAAGGCTGGACCAGTTACTGAGAGCCTATGCTATTATTGTAAGGACATTGGTCACTGGAAGAGAAATTGCAGCAAGCACCTGGCCGACAATGGCAAGAAAAGTGGAACTACGACTTCTTCTTCAGGTAAAGTTGTTGTATATGTTATAGAGATATATCTCGCTGATATTTCTAATATCTCTTGTGTAGAGGATACCGGATTGGTTGTTCATATTTGCAAATCAATGCAGGGGCTTAAAATAACTAGGAATGTTACAAGAGGAGAAGTAGGCATACGCTTCGGGAATAAAACAAGAGTTGTTGCATTAGCCGTCGGCACTATGCAACATAATTTACCTTCAAGATTTGTAATGGAACTTGATAATTATTATTATGTTTCTGCTTTAAGTCGAAACATTATTTATGCCTCATGCTTGATGAGACAAGGTTATGAATTCAGTATTAAGGACAAAGGTTGTTCTATATATTTGAATGATATGTTTTATGGCTTTGCACCCGTTGTGAACGGGTTATTCATTTTAGATCTTGAAGGTGAATCTGTCTATAATTGAAATATTAAGAGGCTTAATCCTAACAATCTGAATACAACTTAATTTTGACATTGTCGACTTTGTCATATAAGTGTGAAGTGTTGGAAGAAGTTTTATGATGATGGACTTCGAACTTTGTTTGATTTTGAATCATTCGAGACATACGAGTCATGCCTACTCGGCAAGATGACCAAGACACCATTCACAAAGAGTTGTGAGAGGGCGTCCGGCTTGTTGGAACTCATTCATACTGATGTGTGCGGACCAATGAGCACGATTGCCAGAGGTGGTTACCAGTACTTCGTGACTTTTAACGATGACTTGAGCACATATGGATATATCTACTTGATGAGGCATAAGTCAGAAATCTTTGAAAAGTTCAAGGAGTTTCAGAATGAAGTAGAGAATCAACTTGGCAACAGGATCAAACTTCTATGATCGGATCGTGGGGGCGAGTATCTTAGTGAAGAGTTTGATGATCATCCGAAGAGTCGAGGAATAGTTCCACAACTCACTCCTCCTGGTACACCTCAGAAAATGGTGTGTCGGAATAGAGGAATCCTACCTTGTTGGACATGGTTCGATCGATGATGAGTCAGTCAGATCTACCATTGTCATTTTGGGGTTATGCTTTAGAAACTACAGCTTTCACACTAAACAGAGTACCATCTAAATCCGTAGATAAGACACCATATGAGATAGGGACTGGGAAACATCATAATTGGTAGTAGTAGACAAGGATGTGAGATGTATTTGTGTAAAATTCTAGGATGAAATACGTTGAAATGCGACCTGTACAAAAAAAATCATGGTCTGGAAGGATGAATAGTATCATGTGTTAAAAAGACCCAGATTTTTTTGCACAACCCTCATTTCAGCGTATTTCGTCCTGAAAATTTACACACTTGTGCATTATTCCTTCATCTATCTCTGTATTTTTTTCAGAATTTTTTGAAATGTAAAAATATGAATTTTCATGAATTTTTAATTTTGCACTCCAAAAGCAATTTCCGTCCAAAAACGTTTTATATTAAGTTACGGAGGAAGTATGAGTGTATGACTCTATCCTCTAACCCTGATCTACTCCATATATCTCCAAAATACAAAATGTTGGCGCTGGAAAACTGTAAAAATAGCTGACGTGACTACTAAAAAATACTTTCACTTTGTTCGATGACAAATAGGAGCGGAGCACGCAAAGAAGCAATTTTTATCTCTGCTTAAAAAAAGAAACAAGGGAGCTTTTTTTCCTGCCACCTTCCTCGATCCCATCACATCATTTGCTGCATAGATCACTAGTCCTAGCATCCAGCTACTCCCCGCCAGCCTCGACATGTCCGCCGCCGTCGGTTCGCCATCCTGGGCCGCCGCCCTTGCCGCGCAGCACCGCCGGACGGGGCGCGCCGGCGCCGTCACGCTCCGGTGCTCCAAGTTGGCGGCGGTCACGCCCGTCCTGGACGAGCTGAGGCTGCAGTGCGCGACGCCGCTCCCTCTACTGCGGCATGTGGCAGGCGCCATGGATGCCGGCATGCGCACCGGGATCGCCACCGACGGCGCCGGTGAGCTCAAGATGATCCCCAGCTAAGTCTACTCTCTCTCCACTGGGTAACTAATCCCCAGCTCATTTGACATCCCCCCTAGTGATTCAGACATGCAGTGACTCTGGTTGGTACACTAAATAGATGAGCTCTTCAGTCAATTCAGTTCATCACTTGATTTTCTGTAGATTGGACCAGTCAGTTAGTTACTGAGTGTTGTGAGCTAGAGTTGATCTGGTTATGAATGTCAGTTAATTCAGTTCGCTCCATGATTTAATTTCTCATCACCAATGTTGTGCTGACGGAGTGAAACAGGGCTGTTCTATGCTCTGGATCTGGAAGGCACCAACTTCAGAGTGCTGAGGGTGCAGCTAGGAGGAACAGATAGGTGTGTCCTCGACACCGAGTCAGAGCAAGTGTCGATCCCAAAAGAAATCATGCATGGTACAACCGAGGTAGCCGGTTCATTGATTTGTTTTCTTATAAGCTAATTGGCTCTGTTTTCAGAAAGAAAAAAATAGATTCTACACTGATTGGAAAATTAGCATATAGTTGCATATGGGCAGAGCATGTTTGACATTTGACGCTGCAATTGTCGCTATGAACAGGAGCTTTTCGATTTTATCGCGGCCTACCTATCGAATTTTGTAGCGAAGGAGGGTGGTAATTTTCATCTTCAGGAAGGTTGACAAAGGGAGATAGGCTTTACATTCTCCTTTCCGGTGAAGCAGACTTCTATTGATTCTGGCATCCTGATCAAGTGGACCAAGGGTTTTCCTGTCTCTGGTTCTGTAAGATTTTTGTTTGCCCGGATACAAGTTTCTCATTTTTGTGTATTACTTAGTTATTTCTGCTGGATATTATGATCTTTTAGTCCTAAACTGTAGAGCTGCTACAGTGGCCAGTTGCTACAGCAACCAGCTCTACCTGCCCTGATCGGGGGCTGCTTCTCATCCAGGCAGGTGTTGGCCCCCCAGTGCACAGTGCATACAAATATATATGGAAGAGAGATTGATCAAGACGCTGCTGGTTCTGGATGCTGCTCTAAGCCACTCTCTCTCACTCTCCAACGCACTCAAGTATAGTTACCGATCAAGCTGAGCACTGCAAGCACTGGGAAGGACTAACACATCTTCAGATCAAGCCCTAGGAGGTGAAGGAAGGAGAAGAGAAGATGACAGCTCCATCCGGTAAAGGTAACTGCCATCTACTCATCTGTTTGTGGCTCAAACTTAAGCTAAAATGATCCTGGCAATCAACAATGGAACCAGAGCCATATAGTTTCAAGTTTGAGCCCTACAAGCTAAAGATCATGCTTCATCTGTTCTGTTAATGCTAAGTATCAAGCTGTTCTTCCTATTAAGCCATGTTTTGATTTTATTTAGCCCTAAATCTTTGAGGAAAAAGCCCTAACAGATAAGCATGAAGCTCTGGGGTTTCATTTTGATGATGAATTAAAGGGGATTGAAGCTTTTATGCAAAATCCCCAAATTTCAGTAACCCTAGAGATGAAATTCTCCTGTTTTCCTCCTAATTTGGGCCTAGGGTTTCAGTTTATGCTTTGAATGAAAGGGGAAATGAACTAATTATGATTGAACCTAATGTTTTTCCCCAAATCAGAAACCCTAGCTAAAGAAATCTTCTAATTTCTCCCCTGCTATGTGCTTGTGGTTTCGGATTAAGCATGAATCAAAGGGGAATAAGCAAATCATGTATGAACTCTAATGTTTTCCCCAAAACCAAAACCCTAACTGATGAAATCCCCAAATTTTCCCCAAAGTTGAGGAACCCTAACCCTAATCCTAAGGATCTAACGACAGTGGACGCTTACCTTAGGGTTATGATGCTCGCCGTCGTCGTGCGGCATCACCATGACCACCACCTCATGCTTGTAGGTACGCTTAGGCTCACACTCGAGCAGCCTTGTTGTCCACTGCGCCGGGTGGCTACTGTTCTCCCTCGTACGCATGTTATTGAAGAGGAGTCGCTGCCGTCACCTCGCAGGGACGCCCGCACGCGCACGGCTGCCTTACAAAGGAGCACCGCCCAGAACCGTTCAACGGAGCCACGTGTAAGCCAAAGCAACACGTGGTTCCAGCGAAGGGCACTAGACGGCGCCGTCGTCTTCCTCCGCAGCGGCTGGCTTAGCCACTGCACATCTCTCTCTCGCCCGTTCATCACCGCCTCGGGTGAGAGGAATTGGAGGAGGAGAAATGGGGTAGGGTTTCGCAGGGGCTGTGGCTGCGTGGTGGTTTTGTTCGCCGCACGCGCGATGCTGGCCGTTGGATCTCATCCAATGGACCACAACAGCCAGCAGACGGCGCCGACCGAGTAGGCCACTAGGGAGCTGCTCATTCCTGGCCTAGGCCTAGGCGGCTGGACCTGGAGCCCAGGAGGAGCTGGGGGAGTTAAGCTGGGCTGGTTTTTTCTCTCTGGCCTAGCTTAAAAGGATGTTTTAGCCCAAATTTTAAATTAATATTTTCTGTCCAAAAATTATGTGATCGGCTGAATTGTACTGAGCTAAATCTGTTAGTGGGCAGAAATTAATTCAAGAAAATTGTTGAAAATTTCTCCATATAATGATTAAATTTTATGAACTAAAATGAATATTTTTTAGGGCTAAATTTTATGGATGGTTTATTATGTTTATTATGGCGAGATAATTCTTTATTATTTATTCCTCATTATGATTTTAGTATGCCATGTTTAAATTATTCATGTAGCAATTTTATCATGTTTAGTTAATTTTTCCTTTATGGTATTTTATTATGATGATTATTGTTGTGATCATTATGTCATAATGTTTGCACTGCGAAATAAAGTTTAATGGATCCTCAAATAAAGCGTGGCCTTATGCTTTGTCATTTTGACCAAAGTTGTTTGACGGGCATTTTAACAACGAATTTTATTGGTTCATTTCACTTTTTTGCCAAAGCTGATGTGAACCAGATTAATAAAAAAAGTTTATGAATGAGAATTTAATAAAGTGTGGCTCGTACTTATTAATTTGGCCAAAGTTAATTAATGAATATTTGTCCACAAAATTTGATTGTTCATTTTCATCTCTGGCCAAAGCTGATTTGAATTTGATCAATAAAAGAAGAGTCATGATGATGCTTACTAAAGCATTTTGATTTTTTTTTGCAGCACCTAATGTCTCTCATATTGCCGGAATGATTAATGGCATAGAACAATATCAACTATGCTACATGGAATGAGAAGCTTTAGATTACTATGGCCTTACTTAATGTTGATTATGCTCTCCTTAATGCCTTAATGATCCTCCTGAAGCACCTAAAGAAGGAGATCAAAATTATGATGCCCTCAAAAGGGACTATGATGTTGAAAAGGCTAAGTGGGATAATTCAAATCGCAAGTGCCTTATGATGATTAAGGGTTCCATTGCACAAAGTATGTGGGGAGCCCTTCTAGATTGGCAAACTGCTAAGGGCTATCTTGCGAAAATTAAGGATCAATTTAAAGGGTCTTATCCAAAGGCTTATTGATGAGAAGTATGATCCCACTGAAGCCTTAGAGAGCATATTATGAAAAAGTGCAACATGGCTGCCAAACTTAAGACTATGGAGATGGAAATTTCTGAAGGTTTCCTTGTCCATTTCATTATGTCATCTTTGCCTCAAGAATTTTCTCCATTTATGATCAACTATAATGCTAAGGATTTTAAGTGGAGCATTGATGAAATGATGGCAAGATGTGTGCAAGAAGAAGAAAGGCTTAAGGCTGACAGAATTGAGCATATCAATCAATTTAAGCATTCACAAAAAGAAGAAATATCAAAAATTTGTGAATGAATATATGAAGCCCAAGCCTAATCAGTTTAAAGGTAAAGGCCAGTCTTCAAAATATTCTGAGCAAAAGAAGCCTGAAAAGGCTCCCAATGTAGAAGGGAACGAGCCTGATGGATGCCACTTTTGTGGAAAAGATAGACATAAGCAAAGAGAATGCATTGGCTTTCTGAGATGACTCAACAAGAGAGGTACTGATGTTATTAGTTTTGTTGAAGAATCCCTTTATGTTAATTATGCCACCAATACTTGGTGGATTGATTCAGGTGCAACAATTCATATTGCAAATTCGTTGCAGGGATTCGATATGAGGAGGACCCTAAAAAGAGGGGAAAGAACCATTAGAGTTGCTAATTGTGTTGAGCTGACGCCGAGGCACTTGGCGATTTCACTCTCATACTCCATACTGGCTTTAGGCTTTAGTTGCATAATGTTCTTTATGTAGCCTTGATGAAACAGAACTTAGTTTCTGTTTCATGTTTAGACGATGATGGTTATGACTATCACTTTGGGAATAAGCGTTGTATAGTTATGTATGACAGTAATAATATTTGTCTTGCCTTCCGACAAGACAAGCTTTATGTTATTTCTCTTTGTGATTCCATAAATAATGTGGGTTCTACCTCAAATATGAACGTCAGTACCAAACGCAAACGAAATGAAACAAAGACTTCTTCGAAATTATGGCACTATCGTTTGGGCCATATTTCGAGGGAGAGGATTGAGCGTCTCATTAAAGATCAAATCCTTCATCTTCTTGACTTTTCGGATGCGGACGTCGATCATTGTATCAATTGCATCAAAGAAAAATATGCCAACAAAATTAAGAATGGTGCAAATCGAAGCACGGGAGTTTTGGAATTAATCCACACAGATATATGTGGTCCATTTAATGTGATATTGGTGGATGATTTTAATTCATTCATAACGTTCACCGATGATTTCTCCCGTTATGGATATATTTATCCTATCAAAGAAAGAATAGAGGCATTAGGCAAGTTCAAGATTTTCAAAGCTGAGGTTGAAAATAAAAGTGATGAAAAAATTAAAGTTGTAAGATCTGATCATGGTGGTGAATACTACGGCATACATACTTATTATGGCTAAACTCCTGGACCGTTTGTTAAGTATTTATAGGAAAATGACATTATGGCCTAGTACCCAGCACCGGGTGATCCCTAGCAAAACGGGGTGACTGAAAGGTCAAATCGCACGCTTATGGATATGGTATGAAGCATGTTAAGCCACTCCACTTTGCTGGTGAATTTATGGATGGAAGCCCTTAAGACAGCATCACATATTCTTAACAGGGTTCCCAGTAAATCAGTGCCTAAAACACCGTATGAATTATGGACTGGGAGGAAACCAACCCTGAATTATTTTCATGTATGGGGCTGTCCTACTGAAGCAAGGGTTTTCAATCTGATTATGCAAAATTTGACTCCAAGATAGTCAGTTTCCATTTTATTGGTTATCCTGACAAATCTAAGGCATATCGATTTTATTGTCCAAATCAGGCAACTAAGTTTGTTGAAATAAGACACGTTGTGTTCTTGGAAAGTTATATGATGAGGGGGAGCATGAAACCTAGGGAAATAATTTTGGAGTAAAACGGGAATATGTCCCTGTCCCTATGATTCAAGAACCTGTGTTCCCGGTGTCTACTGAGGTTGCACCTCCAGTTGAGAGGTCTATTAATGAAACACCTGCTGAGATTCCTGTGAGTGTTCCAGATGTCACACCTAATGATGCTTGTATTGAAAATGCTCAGCAGCCTCCATCTGTTATTAGTGTGCCAAGTAAGGAACCTCTCAGAAGGTCACAACGGACTAGAAAGTCTGCTATTCCTGATGATTACCTCACTTACATTAGTGAGGAAATGAATGACTCGGTGTTGGATAATGATCTCACCTCATTTAAATAAGCCATACAAAGTGAATATTCGTCTGAATGGCTTAATGCTATGAAAGATGAAATGAAGTCCATGAGCACTAATGATGTATGGGACTTAGTAGAAATTCCTGAAGGAGCCAAAATAGTTGGATGCAAATGGGTCTACAAGACCAAACGTGACTCCAAGGGTGATATCAAAAGGTTTAAAGCGAGGCTCATGGCCAAAGGTTTCACTCAAAGAGAAGGGATTGATTATAAGGAAACATTTTCATCTGTCTCTTCCAAGGAGTCATTCAGAATAATAGTGGCACTCACGGCTCATTATGATTTGGTGCTGCATCAGATGGATGTCAAAACGTTATTTCTAAATGGTGACTTATGTGAAGATGTTTAGATGGAACAACCAGAAGGTTTTGTTGTCTAAGGAAAAGAACATTTAGGATGTCATCTCAAGAAATGCATCTATGGCTTGAAACAAGCATCAAGACAGTGGTATTTTAAATTTGATCAGGTCATAAGGAAATTTGGTTTCAAAGAAAATGAAGTGTACAATTGCATATATGCTAAGTTCAGGGGGACTAAATTCATCTTCCTGATACTGCATGTTGATGACATACTCTTAGCCAGCAGTGATAAAAATATGCTGCTGGCAACTAAAAGGTTTCTCTTCTCTAAGTTTGATATGAAAGATCTCGGTGAAGTAGCTTATGTTTTGGGCATTGAAATTCACTGAGATAGATTCATAGGAATCTTGGGGCTATCACAGAGAGCATATATTGATAAGGTACTTAAAAAGTACAATATGCATAAGTGCTCAGGCTCGCCTCCTCCTATTGTTAAGGGCGATAAGTTTGAGACTTTTCAGTGCCCAAGAAATGATTATGAATTAGCGCAGATGAAGTCAATTCCATACGCTTCAATTGTTGGAAGCATTATGTATGCACAAGTGTGCACTCACCCTGATTTGGCATTTGTAACTGGGATGCTTGACAGATATCAGTCTAATCCAGGTCTGGATCACTGGAAGGCTGCTAAAAAGTCATGCGTTATTTGCAAGGTACTAAAGGCCTCATGCTCACTTATAAGAAATCTGATAACCTCAAGGTAGTGGGTTATTCAGATGTTGATTTTACAGGGTGTGTTGATACTAAGAAATCCACGTAATTATATATTTTCACCCTAGCAAAAGGAGCTTTATCGTGGAAAAGCTCCAAACAAAGTGTCACTGCATCGTCGACAATGCAGGTAGAATTTGTGGCATGTTATGAGGCTACTGGGCAGGCAGTATGGCTGAAGAATTTTATCCCGGATTTGAGAGTGATTGACAGCATTTCCACGCCACTCACTCTTTACTGCGATAATCAACCCGCAGTAATCTATTCGAGTAACAACAAGTCAAGTGGTGCTGCCAAACACATTGACATTAAGTACCTTGTTGTGAAAGATAGAATCGAGTATCAGATGATAAATATTAACTACATAAGTACTAAGTTGATGTTAGCGGATCCGCTCACGAGAGGCTTACCACCCAACGTATTTAAAGAGCATGTTGCCGGCATGGGCTTGGTTGAAAGACTTTGATCCTGGAAAAGTTGGGACCATTATGACACCATCTCCCCATAAGCCTCATTTTGAGATCGAATGGGAACCATAGTCACTTGGTTCAACAATACTTAATTGACTTTTGTAATCTATTGTCTTCGTGTACCGTTTTATCAAGAAATGAGTCTATATGTTTGTATAAGAATTAAGTGAATAAAGTTTATGGAGCTCATAATTTAAAGAAGTTTCATTTTGATATGAGGTGATGTACTATAGTCACTGGGTTCAGTGGTACCAAATTGACCATTGTAATATTTTCGTTTTGGTGCATTTTTTTCTTGAAAAGTGAGCTTATAAGTTTAGCCTTACAATCAAGGGGGAGAATGTTGGATATTATGATCTTTTAGGCCTTACTGCTACAGTAGGCTAGTTGCTACAACAACCAGCTCTACCTGCCCTGATCGGGGGGAGCTTCTCATCCAGCCAGGTGTTGGCCCCCAGTGAATAGTGCATACATATATGTATATATATATATGCAAGAGAGATTGATCCAGACGCTGCTGGTTCTGGCTGATGCTCTAAGCCACTCTCTCTCACTCTCTAACGCACTCAAGTATAGCTACCAATGAAGCTGAGCACTGCAAGCACTGGGAAGGACTAACACATCTTCAGATCAAGCCCTAGGAAGTGAAGGAAGGAGAAGAGAAGATGACAGCTCCATCAGATCAAGGTAACTGCCATCTTCTCATCTGTTTGTGGCTCAAACTTAAGCTAAAATTATCCTGGGAATCAAAAATTTCTACTACCAAGAGTTGCAAGACCATTCACAAAAAAATAGAGTTGCAAGACCAATAATTCCCTGCTCGAACCAAGAATATATTTTTTCACTGGATATAGCTTATGGATTAGCATGCTAATTTTGTTTTTCAGTGGAATTCATGCTAACAATAAAGCAATATGTTGGTCTTCGAGGCCGGGAAGGATATGGTTGCCTGTCTAAATGTTGCGATGGGGAGACAGGGGCTTGACATGAGTGTATCTGCTCTGGTAAGCAAGCATCACAAAACTCATAGATTAGGGAAGAGCTTTATTGCCTTTCGGCCTCGTATTGAAAGAATGCTCATAGCTGCAAGAAGCCTCATGGCTGGCAAATCAAATGGGATACCCATAGTGGATACTGAACTCTGTCTTTTGTTTGTGCACTGCTTCATTACTGATGGAAATGCGTCTGAAATGAGATCATTTCCAATGAAAAGGTGTATATACGCTTTAAAGTACGTGAATCACACTTAACAGCTAAATGGTACTGTTGGAGCCTTAGCTGGAGCACACTATTGGGATGAGGATGTGATTGTTGCGGTGATTTCAGGCACCTAGGACTAGGACTCCTAGGCGCGCAAGGAGAGGGAGTCCTCCTCCCCAAGTCGGTCGACCCCCTTGGTCCTTCCACCTAAAAATAGGTGGGAGGGGCGCACCAAATCCCCTTTTGGCCGACCCATTGTTTGCCGCGCCCCCTTCTCTCCCGGATTAGATCTAATGTACTCCGATAGGCCGCAAGGCTGCTTCTCCCTCTAGTTTCTCCCCGTTGTTCTTCGTGTTGGTTCAACGGAGTGTTGCGGTGCTACTAGATCTGTATGCATGGACACCTTGGAGGTGTCGTCTACTTCGACACTAGATCGGGCAGATTGTTCCGGCGAAAATTCTCGCGGCTGTGAGGTATAAACTAGCTGCGGGAATCGGCAGGTTTCACCGACAATCTTCTCTACTTCCACTGGGTCGATTGTTGATATGATCATCGTTAGCTGTACCTCCATGGGGATCTTGGGCTTGCTCGTGCGTGGTAAAAAATTTATTTTGCGTAGCACGTTCCCTACACTTACCTCCTGCCAGACGGCTCGAACCTGGGTAAACTCCCTTTCCCGTGCCTTACCATCTCGATCGCAGTTGGCCCGCCCCTCCGTTGTTGCTCGACGGCACTGCCCGTTACGAGACACTGACAGGCGTCCATCTCGGTGTCTTCATCCGCTGGGATGTTGCAGCCAATGTTCACATGTTGTTCCCGCAATACGCCAGAGAGACCTGCCGCCCACAAACGCTATTAACGTGGTGGAGCTCACGGTCAAAGACGGAAGATGGACTTAAGCTGTTTTAGCCGACAGACATCCGATTGATCAATGTTGGTAATGAGTTTCTCTTATTTGAATGCATAAAAGGTACGGTCCAACAGACATAAGCTAAAGGTGCAGATATGTTCTCATATACTGCCACGTAGATATAAGAGCTTTCAATATCACTGTGACAACATTGCTTTGAAGCACACATGTGGAATAGCCCTAACTTGCAGGTTATACCTTCTGCCTACCGTGAACGTAAATTTCTCGGACATGTCAAACATTGCTTGGCTAGCCCCATCAGGAAGCATCCAGTCGAAGTGATACAAGAAGTTTGCCAAAGTGAGCTCCATTAGTGACGAGCTGAATTGAATCCCGGGGCATTGTCGTCGCCCTGCTCCGAAGGGAGTGAAGTCAGGGTTTGTCCCATTGTAATCCATGTTGTTCTCAAACCTCTTCGGATTAAACTCTTCTGGATTTTCCCAGTACTTTGGATCCCTAGAAACTGCGAATATATTAACGTATACATTGGTGCCTTCAAGCATGTCATAACCCATAATTTTAGAGTCCTCTCTGCATTTTCTGGGGACTAGAGGAATGGGTGGATGCAACCTAAGAACCTCCTTGATGACCATTGGCATGTCGTGAAGTTCTGCAAGGTCGTTGTTAGTAATAACAGATCGGCCTTCACCTAGCACAGTACGTACTTCTAGCTGTGCCTTAGCCATAGCTTCAGGATGACAAACGAGCTCCGACATAGCCCACTCCAAAACACTTCCTGTGGTCTCCGTACCAGCTGTAAAAATGTCCTGAAAACGACGCGGTTGTGGTCCATTAGTTTAGCTAAATACTATATGTACATGTATAATTAAAAACAAAAAAATGTTGAACAAAACCATTAATTTCTCAAAGTAATATATGATATGAAGCAGTATTTATAATTGACTAATTTATTTCGATCAACACTAAAGGTCTAATAGTCGCGCGACATATATTGTGAAACTAATGATGGGTTAACATTCGATGTATAATACTTTTTGACAATGTGATATGCCGACTGTCAGATCGCAAGTACATGAACAATCACCCCTCACGTCCGCCCGCATGCATGCAACCTCTCTCCTCGCCTTTCTTGGCGCCACGGAGAATATAGGGAGAATATAACATGATACCACCTCTTAGGTGATACCATGATACCATTTCAAAAACTTGAATTTTAATTGTTTCAAAAAATTATGAAAAAAATTGTGGATGTTTACATCACATGAATGTACAACTCCTAAAAAATTCAGATCAAAATTCTAAATATACAGTGAGAAACAAAAAAGACAAATCCAGCATGAATAGTGTCAAAAAAGACAAAAGTCAAAACGCCACTATTCACATCCGGATTTGTCTTTTTTGTTTCTCAATGTGTATTTCGAATTTTGACCTAAAATTTTAACAGCTTGTACATTCATGTGAAATGAACATCCATAATTTTTTTCATAATTTTTTGAAACATTTAAAATTGAAGTTTTTGAAATGGTATCATGGTATCACCTAAGGGGTGGTATCATGTGATATTCTCCCAAGAATATATTCAGATCAGTACTATAAAGAAAAATACTCACGATCAACACGGCGCCTATAATTTCTGTGGTTATAGGGAATGCCAACGAGTCATCCTCCTGCAGCCTGAGCAGCACGTCCAGCAGGTCCTCGTCGTCTATGCAGCGGGTTCTGTCACCGGCAGCTTGTGCCGCCTTGCGGCCCTCCATGATGTTGTTGATGATCCTTTGGATGCGGTTGTAGCTCCTCTTGGTGTCGCGCTCGGCATTGGTCAGCCAACGTACCAACCGCGACGACGGGAAGAGGTCGACCAGGCAAAAGCCGGCCACCAGCGTCAACGCCTCGTCAATCTCGCGGAGGTACTCCTTCTGCCGCGTGAACTTGCCGCCGAAAACTGCGCGTGATACGACATCGTTGCTGAGCGCCGTCACCTTCTGGCTGATGTTGATGGTTTCGCTAGTCGGGGCGGCGGCGGCGATGGAACGGATGAGTTTGCCCACCTCCTTGGCCCTGATACCCTCCATGCGCTTCACCTGCTTGGAGCTGAGGAGCTCGACGATGTTGGCTTTTGAATCGCTAGATCAAATCACGACCAAAGCTAATACACGTACGTGTGTAAAGCTGGCTCGAAGCAAGCAAGCAAGCAGGTTAATTGATTCGTGAACCTTGCTTGCTAGCTAGCTCTAGTCGATCGATTCTCTTCGGACGATGACGGAACGTAGCGACTTGGTTCTCTCGGCGGAACGACACAAAACACGGAATCGATGTATTGCAACAGGCTCGTCTCGAGCCTGGTTCTTTATTGCTTTTCTTTTTCTTGGTGTGTTACAACGTTGGGGTACACGCATATATATATATGCTGAATCTTGCCTAGCGTACGTCTAACCGGTTTGATGTAGTATTCCTAATCCTACTTGATGTAGAATACTAATCATACTACGACTCGTACTAGGACTCATGCACGTGCCTGTGCAAGGTAGATCGTGCTTAACTCTAACATTCACCCCCTTAAGCACGACATCCTCGTTACGACCTGGATCCCAAACACGATTGCTGCTTCTAGGTGTTATCGTCGGCGTTACTTTCGCCGTTCCTTGCAGCATTTCAGGGACTGCCTTCACTGTTGTCGGCTCATCCGTAGTTTGACGACAACACTTCTCCTTGGTCGTGTCTTCAATCTTCACCTCATCTTCGGTGCTTGATAGACCGTCTGTCGGATCCTCGAGGAGACATCTTTTGAACCTGTGCGAGATCAAACTTTGGTCTAACTTTGAATTCCAAGCTCTTGGCTCTTGCTTCAACCTGTAAAGTGCCTTGTTGAGCTTGTAAACTTTTCCTTCTTCGCCTTTCTTCTCGTAGCTGAGGGGTTGTTCCACGTACGCTTCTTCCGTGAGATCGTCGTTGAGGAAAGCGGACTTAACATCCATATGATGAACTTTCCAATCCTCTTGTGCTGCCAAAGCTAGGAGCACTCTCACCGACTCGAGTCGAGCCACCGGTGCAAACACCTCATCATAGTCAACTCCTTGACGTTGTACGTAGCCCTTTGCAACGAGTCTTGCCTTGTACTTCACAATGGCACCCTCCGTGTCCTTTTTTAACTTGTAAACCCACTTCAAACCGATGGCCTTTTGGTTCGAAGGTCGGGTTACCAAAGTCCACGTGCCGTTGCTCTCAATCGCCTTCATTTCCTCATCCATGGCGTGCGTCCAGCTAGGACTTTTGCTCGCCTCTACGAAGTTCGCCGGTTCCTCAACTCCGAGCAGACATAGTCCTGAGTACTCGAGCGTAACTGGCTTTGTGTACTTGTAGACTTTCTTGAGGGTCTTGTAGCGACGAGGCCCGGAGGAGTCCGTTGTGGCTTTCGAAGGAGGCGACACAAATTGTGTCGGCGTTGATGCACTTGACGAAGACGGTTGAGTCTCAGGCGTGTCATCGACATCCGCGTCGTCGGCGTAGTCGTCGTGACCGTGACCATCATCTTGATTGTCGTTGTCACTATGCGCCTCGTTGTCGATGTCGTCGCCGAAATCTCCGCCCGTGCCATGCACATCGTTGTCGCTATCACTTTGCGACCCATGTGCACCGTCATCGGTGTCGGCACCATGATGATCACTACCATTGTGGTCACCTTGGTTGGGCGTCTTGCCAACCACCTCGACGTCTTCCCCTGCATCATCATCAGGAAACTCAACTGTGAATATGTTACCGTTTGGAGCATCGTTGGCTGATGCGCTCCAATTCCACGCTTTGTTTTCTTCAAACACGACGTCGCGTGAAATCTGTAGACGCTTGGTTTGTGGATCGTAGAAGCGGTATGCCTTGGTGCCGGAACTCCTCTTGTATCCGATGAACACCATCTTGGTGCTACGATCGGCAAGCTGTGAGAGATGCGGCTCCGCCGTCTTCACATGCGCCACGCACCCGAACGTCCGTAGATGAGACACATTCGGCTTACGTCCGTAAATTGCTTCATACGGAGTCTTGCCGATCACCGCCTTCGTTGGAGCCCGGTTGAGAAGATAGACCACCGTCGAGACAGCTTCTCCCCAAAAAGTCCCCGGCAAGTTCTTGCTCTTGAGTAAACTCCTTGCCATGTCAACGACGGTTCGATTGCGCCTTTCAACAACCCCATTCTGCTACGGTGTGTAAGGTGCCGTGAGGAACCTTTTTATGCCAATCTTCTCGCAGTAGTCGTTGAACTCGTTCGACGTAAACTCTCCGCCGCGATCTGTCCGTAGAGCGCGAACCTTCAGCTTGTGTTCCATCTCTGTTGCAGCCTTCAACTTCTTGAACGCTTCAAACGCCTCATCTTTAGATCGTAGGAGGACGACCCACATATATCTCGAGTAGTCATCTACCACAAGGAAGAAGTACTTCTTTCCTGCGTGAGTTGCCGGGGTGATAGGGCCACATAGATCACCATGGAGCAGCTCAAGTGCATCACTTGCACGATAGGTAGAGTGAGCAGGGAACGGCCTGCGGTGCTGTTTTCCAACCAAGCACCCGTCACATACTCGATCAACATGGTCGATAAATGGCATCCCGGATACCATCTCCATCTTTGACATCTTCTTCAAGGCGTAGAAGTTAACGTGTCCAAATCGCGCATGCCATAACCACGAATCATCATCACTCTTGGCGAGCCAACACTCCGGTTGAGATTGATCAAGGTTGAGGATATAGAGCCTGTTCCGTGTGCGATTAACACGGGCTAGCACGTTTTGGAGGTTGTCGAAGATCGTCATCACTCCGTTCTCGATATCCACCTTGCATCCATTCTCGTCAAGCTTCCCGATAGAGATGATGTTGTTGCGAAGCCGTGGGATGTAGTACACTCCGGTGAGTATGCGATGTTCTCCTGTGAGACCCTCGAACAGGACAGATCCTTGCCCACAAATCTCCACATTTGAACCATCACCAAACTTGACCGAGCCTTCAACATTTCCAGCTCGAGGAATTTCTCCTTGCACCCCGTCATGTGGTTACTAGCACCCGTGTCGAGATACCACGACACGTTGTGATCCCCGGATAACTTCGGTGTCACTTTCTTCTCATGAAGTAGCACCTTCCGGCTTGGTTTCACAACCACCGTTTCAGCGAGATCACAAACTTCGGCCATCAGAAGACCTGGACCTTCGTCTTCCTGCTTCGCCAAATTTGCTTTGATCTCCCGCTTGTCAGGCTCCGGACAATCCTTTGCAAAGTGACCCATCTCGTTGCAGTTATAGCAGTTGACCTCGGACATATCCAAGTTCCGTTGCTTCCGCTCTTTAGATCGGCCCGCCTTACCACGACCTTGTGGTTTGCCTTTTCCTTTGCCTTCTCCGGTTTGTCCGCCGCGTGTTGCGTTGCTTGAGCCTTCGTTACCATCATGTCTTCCTTTGCTACTTGGGGACTCCCAATCTGCGCGCGAGTACATGAGTTGGTCACTACCTCCTCCGTTGCCTTTTCGACAGCCACGAGCATTCTCTTCCCATGTCCGCAGGCGTCCGATCGCCTCCGTTATGGTCATGTCGTCGATGTCGTAAAGCTGCTCGAGCGTGCCGATGATGTACGTGAATTTGTCAGTCACCGAACTGAAAAATTTCTCCACAATCTCGGTCTCATCGAGCTTTGCACCAAGCGCGCGGATCTCTCCCACCAAAGTAGTAAGACGCATGGCATAGTCGTTCACCGATTCAGTTTCCTCCAGCTGCAACTTGTGAAATTGACGCTTCAGCACTTGTGCCCGAGCCTTGGTGACGCGATCTTCTCTGATCCTCATCTCCTTGAGTGCGTTCCACACCTCCTTTGCCGTCTCGAACTCCGCCAATGTCATCAGCACGGAATCCGGCACGGACTAGGCTATGGCGGCCATGGCACCTTCGTCGCACTCCTCGTCGACGTCGTCGTCCGTGATTGCCTGCCACACTCGGAGGGTTCGGAGAATAATCTTCATCTTCACCGCCCACACGCCGTAGTTGGCGTCAGTGAGCATCGGGTACTGGATGGGGATGTTGCGATGCGCCTGGACGTTGGCGCCGCCCGTTCCTCCACCACTGGTCGCTGACTTGCCGCTCTTCTTCACCTTGTCGCCGTTTTTGATCGCCTTGGGACCGCCGTTGCCGGACTTGACCGACTTAGCGTCGCTGTCCACCATCGTAGATCGTCGAGGCTCTGATACCAATTGTTGGTTTTTGAATCGCTAGATCAAATCACGACCGAAGCTAATACACGTACGTGTGTAAAGCTGGCTCGAAGCAAGCAAGCAAGCAGGTTAATTGATTCGTGAACCTTGCTTGCTAGCTAGCTCTAGTCGATCGATTCTCTTCGGACGACGACGGAACGTAGCGACTTGGTTCTCTCGGCGGAACGACACAAAACACGGAATCGATGTATTGCAACAGGCTCGTCTCGAGCCTGGTTCTTTATTGCTTTTCTTTTTCTTGGTGTGTTACAACGTTGGGGTACACGCATATATATATATGCTGAATCTTGCCTAGCGTACGTCTAACCGGTTTGATGTAGTATTCCTAATCCTACTTGATGTAGAATACTAATCATACTACGACTCGTACTAGGACTCATGCACGTGCCTGTGCAAGGTAGATCGTGCTTAACTCTAACAGACGATGCAGACCTTGCGCATCTGGCGCCACTGGTCGCCGTAGGGGGCCAGGACGAGGCCCTTGCCGCCGCAACCAAGGATGTCCATCGTCACGCTGCTGGACCGGTCTGCGAATGCGAGGTCGTTCGTCTTCAGCACCAGCGCCGCCGCCTCGGCGCTAGAGACCACCACGGTGGGGACCTCGCCGAGCCTGAGTAGCATCAGTGGCCCATGCCGGCGTGACAGTTCTGTAATTTTACGGTGTGGGAGGGCGCTGACGATGTGGTGGAGACTGCCGATGATCGGGAGAGTCCATGGCCCAGGAGGCAGCCGCGGCTTGGCTGCCTTGCTCTTGCCACCTGAGAGCTTGAGAAGCCAAACCGCCAGTAGCGTACATAGGGCCACGAAACAGATGCTTAGCCACCCCTCCATACCAGGCAGCTTGACGTATATAGAGATGATGAAGTCTGTATATGTAAGCCGCTAGCTGTGAGCCAGTGGTATATATATATAATAGGTAAAGGATGGGAATCGGCCGACAGATTACGTCTCGCACCGGTCGCCTCACGCTAGCGCGTCACATCGGCCACGCATCCTCTATGTGTGGGCCCCACGCCAGACTTATCACTTCCCGATCAAGACTGATACTGCCAAACATGCATGCATAGAAGTCTTGTTGCAAATCACGTGGATTGAAAAACGATGGTGAGTTCAGTCCACCCAACTGTACACTACAAAGATGTGGAAATTCCCAAGTCTCTCAAAGGTATACGTGGCCACTTGTAATAGTTGAAAAATCAATGGTCAAGAACGTGCATGGAATAAGAGTGAAATTTCATGGTTGGCGTGCAATAGATGTGATGAATTTGGAGGTAGTTGATTCCAACATATTGCTTGAAGAAGACGTGTACTCCCTCCAGTCCAGCCCCAAAAAAACCGGCATCGAGAAGAAAAAAAACCTTGATGTGGATACATCGGATCTTGAAGCTCTAGGGTTGTAGTATTACTAAGTGATGTGTTAGTACGTGCTTGTAGTAGCGTCGTGTGCAGGGTGTATCTACTCCTTCGGTTTCAAAACATTTGAAGTTCTATGTTTGTTCTATGTCAAACTTCTTTAAGTTTGACTAAGTCTATAGAAAAATATACCAAAATCTACAACGCTAAATCTGTTTCATTAGATTCATCCTAAAGTACATTTTTATACTATGCATATATATTTAATGTTGCGGATATTAGTAAAATTTTGTACAAACTTGATCAAACTTAAGGAAGTTTGACTTAGGACAAACTTACACTACCGGAATAACCTTATACCCCGATGACATTTTCTATGTCGACGGCTTTTTGTCGGGGCCGTCGGCATAGATGGACATATGCCGACAGCCTGGGAAAAACCGTTGGCATAGATGGACATATGCCGACGGCCTGGGAAAGACCGTGGGCATAGAAATGCCATCGGCACACAACTAACTATGCCGACGGCAGCCTTCGGCATAGATTGGCCGTCGGCATACCTCTATCTATGTCGACGGCAGCCGTCGGCATATTCCTGGCCCTGGCGCCCGGCCTCTGACGGCCGGCTGACGCCGTCAGAACTATGCCGACGGCCCTGACGGCGGCCGTCGGCATTGATTTTGTCTGTATTTTTTATTTTAAATTATTTTCTTTTTTTAAAGTTAAAATTTGATTAATTTAAATCCGACTTATCTAAACTTAAACATATACAAATTATATATTGATTTGGGGTAGAAGTTTTCATGGATTATGAATATCCAGTTTATTTTTGTTTTTGAGTATCTTAAAAATGCGACCTCATATACTTTTGCATATAGGTCCTTATACTTTGTTAAAATCACAATTAATTGATATTTGCATTGATTTTGACAAATTTTATATGATTTTTTATCAGGATCTTGAAAGGATTCTGTTGCTATACTATGTTTTCCAATTTCAACAAAATAAAATCATATTTGCTTCAGATTTACAGAAAACACCCTTTTGTTTTGACTTTTTTGTATATTTTTCATTCCTTGGCCAAACGAGACAAATTTTATATCTGAAAGTGTGGTGGTAGGTGTACACACCCATCACGTAGCTCTGGAGTGAGACCCCCTTCATGGACGGCACTACCGCCAGCACTTAGAGGGGGAAACGCCCACGTCGGGTCAACCCGGAGGGAATCTTGTGGTGGGTTGGGCCCAAATTTCTTTGACAATATTTCTATGGGCTGACCTATCACAACCAGGTGGAAAAGTCCATTCGTCGAAGGCCGTCGAGGGAAAGTCAAAGGGCTAGATCTCCGGGTCAACGGGGCTAGGGTTAGGCCGCTCCGGGGTCTTCGGGGGGGGGGAGGGTAGCAATTAATGCCACGAAAACATTGCACTGGGTCCTCATACATGTCTAAGTGTGGCGGTAGGTTCAGACACGCAGCACGTAGCTCCGGAGTGTGACCCCCTACACGGACGGCGATGACACCGAAGTAACGTTCGGCAGTTTGTTGCTGTATGAATATTCCAGAACAGTCAGAATGCGGTTAAATCCTGAAATTTTTACAAAGTGCAGGCACATGTGATATAAGCTGTGTGGTAATTTTTCATAATTTTTTGAGATCTAAAATTATCTTAATTAATACCTCTTTACGGATTGTTTTTTACATGTCTAAAAGTGTGGTGGGGGGTCTTCGGAGGTTAGCAATCCCACCAAATCTTGCATTGGGTCCTCTTACATGTTTGAAAGTGTGGTGGTATGTGTGAACACCTAGCACGCAGCTCCGGAGTGTGACCTCCTTCACGGACGGCACTGCCGCCAGCACTTAGAAAGGGAAACGGCCGCGTCGGGTCAACCCGGAAGGAATTTTATGGTGGGTTGGGCCCAAACTTTGTTTTGAAATGTTCCTATGGGCTAACCTATCACAACCAGGTGAAAAAGTCCATTGGTCGAAGGCTGTCCGGTGAAAGTCAAAGGGCAAGATCTTCGGGTCAACGGGGCTAAGGATAGGCCGCTCTGGGGTCTTCGGGGGGTAGCAATGCCACAAAAACATCCCACTAGGTCCTCATACATGTCCTAAAGTATGGCGGTAGGTTCAGACACCCAGCACGCAGCTCCAGAGTGTGACCCCCTACACGGACGGCGATAACACCGAAGTAACGTTTGGCAGTTTGTTGTTATATGAATATTTCGGAACAGTCAGAATGCGGTAAAATCCTAAAATTTTTACACAGTACAGACACATGTGATATAAGCTGTGTGGAAATTTTTTATAGTTTTTTTAGATGTAGAAGTATATTAATTAATTTCTCTTTACGGATTGTTCTTTTCATGTCTAAATGTGTGGTGGGGGGTCTTCGGAGGTTAGCAGTCCCACCAAATCTTGCGTTGGGTCCTTTTACATGTTTGAAAGTTTGGTGGTAGGTGTAAACACCCAGCACGCAGCTCCGGAGTGTGACCACCTTAATGGACGGCACTGTCGCCAACACTTAGAGGGGGAAACAGCCATGTCGGGTCAACCCGGAGGGAATCATGTGGTAGGTTGGGCCAAAACTTTATTTCGAAATGTTCCTATGGGCTGACCTATCACAACCAGGTCAAAAAGTCCATTGGTCGAAGGCCGTACGGTGAAAGTCAAAGGGTTAGATCCCCGGGTCAACGGGGCTAGGGTTAGGCCGCTCCGGGGTCTTCGGGGGGTAACAATGCCACCAAAACATCGCACTGGGTCCTCATACATGTCTTAAAGTGTGGCGGTAGGTTCAGACACGTAGCACGCAGCTCCGGAGCACAGATGGTTTGTCTACAGCAGGTTCACTAGAAGCATGCAAAGTTTTATTCTTATTATTTTTCTTCTTCTTAGGTGAACCGGGTGTTTCATTATTAATTCTCTGAGAATCTTGCTCAATTCTTTTAGGATGACCTTCAGGATATAGAGGATCCTGAGTCATTTTACCTCCTCTAGTAACTACTCTAACAGCACGATCATTCATTTTATTATTCATCTCATTAAGCAAATCATTTTGCGACTTGGAGACTTGTTCTAACTGAGTATGAACCATGGATGAATGTTTACATAAGCCTTTAACATCATTAGCAATTCTAAACATCAAATCACTCTAGCGTTCAATAGCAATAGCATTACATTTCAGTTGATTACTCACATATTTGTTAATGTTTTCTTGCTTCATGATAAATTTATCAAATTCATCCAAGCACTGAATAGGAAATTTATTATATGGAATATCACCCTCGTCAAATTTACAAAGAGAATTTATCTCTACTACCTGTGTCGGAATGTCAAGTCCATGTATTTCTTCAATAGATGGTAGATTCTTAACATCTTCAGATTTAATACCTTTCTCCTTCATAGATTTGTTTGCTTCTTGCATATCTTTAGGACTGAGGAATAGAATACCTCTCTTCTTTGGAGCTGGTTTAGGTGGTGGTTCATGAAGTGTCCAATCATCGGTATTCCTCAATATATTATCCAATAGTTCTTGAGCCTTTTCGAGAGTTCGTTCCCTGAAAACACAACCAGCCCAACTATCTAGGTAGTCCCTAGAAGCATCGGTTAGTCCATTATAAAAGATATCAAGTATTTTCATTTTTCTTAAGAGGATATTTAGGTAGAGAATTAAGTAATTAGAGAAGCCTCCCCCAAGTTTGAGGGAGATGCTCTTCCTCAAATTGCACAAAGTTGAATATTTCCTATAAGGCAGCTTGTTTATTATGAGCAGGAAAATATTTTTCAGAGAAGTAGTATATCATATCCTGGGGACTACGCACACAACCGTGAGAAAGAGTATTAAACCATTCTTTAGCATCACCCTTCAATGAGAAAGGAAACAACTTAAGGATATAGTAATAGCGAATTTTTTCCTCATGATCAACGGAGAATTAATAATCCTTATCAGTAACAAAGATAGGAGACGTAGCAAATTTAGGATCGTATTTCATTCTTTCTATCATAGGTTTTTCTTTCAGCTTACTCAATAATTTCTTAAGGTCCTCTCTATCATTACGAGCAAGAAATTCCTTAGCAATCTCTCCGTCCATAACATAACCCTCAGGTACATTAGCATTTCAAATCTAGTAAGATTGCCAGGAGTAACAGGTGATTCATCAATTTCATTAGTTTCAAGTTCTTTAGCTTTAGCAATTTGAGCATCAAGAAAATCACCAAGTGGCACAGTTTCATCAAGCAAAGTACTAGCATCATCATGAGTATCATTCATAGCAGAACTAGCATCATCAATCACTTGCGACATATCAGATTGAATAACAGGTGGCGGTGTCACAATCCGACTTAAAATAGAATATGAATCAAGTGCAAAGCTAGATGGCAGTTCCTTACCTCCCCTCGTCTTAGAGGGTACGATCTTGGTTTTAGCGTCCTTCAGATTCTTCATAGTGATAAGCAGATGTATAAATCCCAAGTGAACTCAATAAATAAAGCTATGCTCCCTGGCAACGGCGCTAGAAAAAGGTCTTGATAACCCACAAGTATAGAGGATCGCGACAGTCTTTGAGGGTAGTATTTCACCCAATTTATTGATTCGACACAAGGGGAGCCCAAGAATATTTATGAGCCTTAGCAGTTGAGTTGTCAATTCAACCACACCTGGAAAATAATATCTCTACAGCAAAGTGTTTAGTAGCACAATAGTTTGATAGTTTTGATAGTAACGATAGCAGTAGCAACAGTAGAAGAAGAGTAGCAGTAGCAGTTTTGTAGTGATTGTAACAGCAGCAACAACAATAGTAACTTAGCAAAGATCAATATGAGAAAAGCATAGGCATTGGATCAGTGATGGATATTCATGTGTTGGATGGCATTTATCATGTAACAGTAACAACCTAGAGCGATACACAATAGCTCCAATTCATCAGTTCAATGTAGGCATGTATTCCGTATATAGTCATACGTGCTTATAATAAGAACTTGCATGACATATTTTGTCCTACCCTCCCGTGGCAGCGGGGTCCATAAGGAAATCTAAGGGATATTAAGGCCTTCTTTTAATAGAGAACCGGAACAAAGCATTAACACATAGTGAATACATGAACTCCTCATACTACGGTCATCACCGGAGTGAATCCCAATTATTGTCACCTTGGGGTCTACGGATCATAACACATAGTAGGTGCATACAACTTGCAAGATATGATCCAAAACACACTTATATTCATGAAAACATAATAGGTTCATATCTGAAATCATGGTACTCGGGCCCTAGTGACAAGCATTAAGCATAGCAAAGTCATAGCAACATCAATCTAAGAACATAGTGGATACTAGGGATCAAGCCCTAACAAATTGACTCGATTACATGTTAAATCTCATCCAACTGCATCACCGTCCAACAAGCCTACGAAGGAATTACTCACTCCCGGCGGTGAGCATCATGGAATTATTGATGAAGGAGGGTTGATGATGACGACGGCGATGAATCCCCCTCTCCGGAGCCCCGAACGGACTCCAGATCAGCCCTCCCGATGAAGAACAGGAGGTGGCGGTGGCTCCGTATCGTAAAACACGATGATTCCTTCTCTCTGACTTTTATCTCCGTGAGACAGTACTTGTGGAGTTGGAGGTAGGGAAAACGGAGGCCTGAGGGACCCATAAGCTTCGACGGCGCACCCTAGGGGGGGCACGCCACCTGAGCTCGTGGCTCTCTGGTGCCCCCCCCTCCAGTAGATCTTTTGGCCAATATTTTTTATATATTCCAGAAAAACCCTCCGTAAATTTTCATCCCAATCTGAGCACTTTTATTTCTGCACAAAAATAACTCCATGGTAGTTCTGCTGAAAACAGTGTCAATCCGGGTTAGTTTCATTCAAGTCATGCAAATTAGAGCCCAAAACAAGAGCAAAAGTGTTTGGAAAAGTTGATACGTTTGGGATGTATCAAATGACAAGGGTAAATCTGACTAACTCATCATCAATCACACCATGTCTAACAGGGTCTGATTCCTCCGTTCCAACATGCCTTTCCTCTATGGCGTACCCAGAGGAGTGAGTTCTGGAACTATTCCACAACGCTTCAGATGATCATCAAACTACTGGTTCACATACTCGCCTCCACGATCAGATCGTAGAAGTTTGATTATCTTGCAGAGTTGATTTTCCAGTTCATTCTGAAACTCTTCAAACTTATTAAAAGTTTTTGACTTGTGGCTCATCAAGTAGATATATCCATATCTGCTCAAGTCATCGGAAAAAGTCATGATGTATTGTTGCCCACCTCCGGCAATCATGCTCATTGGCCCACAAACATCACTATGTATAAGCTCCAGCAACTCGGACGCCCTCTCGCAACTCTTTGCAAAAGGAGCCTTAGTCATCTTGCCGAGTATGCAGGATTCGCACATCTTGAATGATTCAAAATCAAACTAAGTTAGAAGAGTGCATCATCATGGAGCTTGTTCATGCGTTTTTGACTAATGTGTCCGAGTCGACAATGCCAGAAGTAGGTCAGATTTATGTCATTAGGCCTCTGCCTCGTGACATTTACGTTATAGACTGACTCCCTGTCAAGGTCTAAAATAAATAGCCCATTCGCAATGCGTGCAAGGAAACAAAACATTCCATTCAAAAATATAGAAAAGCCATTGTCCTTTATGTTGAATTCATAACCTTGTCTCATCAAACCTGAGGCGGATAAAAAGTTTTTACTAAGTGCTGGAAGAACATAATAACAATTATCAAGTTCCACTAAAAATTCTGAAGGTAGTTGAAGTTGCATTGTCCCGACAGCCAACGCAGCAACCCTTGCTTTCTTGCCAACTCGGATGTCAACCTCTCCTCGTCTGGCTGCTCTAGTTCTTATCAGCACCTGCATTGAGTTGCAAATATGAACATCCGATCTGATATCAAATACCCAAGAGCTACTAGCCAATTGGCGAGGTAAATGTCTATAACATATGCAACAAGTGTACCTTTGGCGTAAGTCATACTTCCACCCTTCTTTCCGTTATTGGCAAGAAACTTGTGGCAATTCCTCTTCCAATGACCAGCTCCCTTGCAATAATAGCACACGGTCTTCGAATTCGGCCCCGACTTTGGCTCAGCTGCTGGAGTCGGGATCACATCCTTATCCTTGCCCTTCCCCCTAGTCTTTTTCTTAGCCCAAGAACCCTTCTTGAACTTAGCCTTGTTCTGCACCATCAACACGTGATGTGCACCCTCTTAATGTCCTACTATGTAGTCTTAAGCATCCCACGTAATTAAGTGTGCTTCTTATCCATGCCATGCATATGGTGGTTCGAGACGAACGAGTCAAACACTACTAGGGAAAAGCCTAGTAGTGGCGCGTGGTAAGTGCCTAGTAGTAGCGTGGGTGCCCACGCTACTGCTATTGCACTGAGCATGAGCAGGAACAAATCTTAAGGAAGTGTCACTCCAGTCCATATGGCGTGCACCATGCTGGAAACAGGACTGCACACAAGGTATTACAATCAGGCTTCTATTGGCCTACTCTCTTTAAAGATGATCGTAAGTTCATTCTATCTTGTGATGAATGTCAAAGAGTTGGTAATATTGGTAGACGTCAGGAAATGCCTATGAATTATTCACTTGTTATTGAACCTTTTGATTTGAGGGGGTTTGATTATATGGGACCTTTTCCTTCCTCTCATGGTAACACTCATATACTAGTTGTTGTTGATTACGTCACTAAACGGGTAGAAGCTATTCCAACTAAAAGTGTTGATCATACGACTTCTATTAAAATGCTTAAAGATGTTATCTTTTCGAGGTTTGGAGTTCCTAGATACCTTATGACTGATGGTGGTTCACATTTTATTCATGGTGCTTTCAGAAAAGTTTTAGCTAAATATGATGTAAACCATAGAGTAGAATCACCTTATCATCCTCAGTCTAGTGGGCACGTAGAATTAACAAATAGAGAGATCAAATTAATCTTGTAAAAGATTGTTAATAAATCTAGAAAGAATTGGTCTAAGAAACTTGATGATGCTTTATAGGTTTATAGAACTGCTTATAAAAATCCCATGGGGATGTCTCCTTATAAAATGGTTTACGTAAAAGCATGTCACTTATCTCTTGAATTAGAACATAAAGCTTACTGGGCCGTTAAGGAACTTAACTATGACTTTAAACATGCTGGAGGAAAGAGGTTACTTGACATGAGTGGAGCCTATGAAAATGCTAATAAAAGATGGCATGATAAAAGAATTTAGAAATGAGAGTTTAACATTGGTGATAAAGGACTCTTGTACAAGTCTCGTTTCAGACATTTTGCAGGTCAACTTCTCTCCAAGTGGGAAGGACCATATATCATTGAAGAAGTTTACCAGTCCAGAGGTAATAAACAAAGGGTGGTCAATAGGCAAAGAATTAAGCATTATATTGCTGGTAACCCCCTTGAGGTAGATACAGACGTTATACAAGTAATTACACCGGAAGAGTACATAGAAAAAAGTTCTGGAAAACTCCAGAACCCTGAAAAGGGGTAGGTATGTTGTACGATTAGGAATCCGACTCTAAAGATTCCAGAAAAATTATTTTCATCGATTTTGGAATAATTAAGAATTTTTGGGCAAAAGTGGCAGCCAAGAAGGTGCCCATGGGCCCCGCGTGGTAGGAGGACGCAGCCACCCCTGGCCGCGTTGAGGCCGTGGACACCTCCCCGAGTCCTTCTTTCATGCAGTGACTCCTTCCGCACGGTAAAAATTCCTATAAAATACCCCGGTCGTTTTGATGTATGTATCGCACTTTTTCATCCTGTTTTCATTTTGAGCTGTTTTCGTCAGTGTTCTGAAGCTCTAGATTGTTATGTCTTCATCAAGCTCTTACAAGGATAAATTCTTCGAGAAGGTCATCAACCCCTATCTTCCCGGCGTGATATGATGATGCACCCTAAAACCTTGCAATATAGGGATGGGGTGCTACATATCCAAGATGTTGAAGCACCAAAGAAGGAGGGAGATGAGAAGGCCAGGCTGGAAGAGATTGAACATGAACTTTTCTAGGGCTAGAAGATGGTGGAGTGTGGAGTAGATGCAAATCACTCCATGATCACGGAGTTCATCCGTGCTCACCAAAAGGAGAACACAAAGCTGTGGGAGACAATTGATCGCCTCCACCTCAAAACGGAGGATCTTCAAGAACAAATCTATGATCTCCAAAATCAAAACTGTGAGTATGAAACCATGTTCAAGATGATGGGTTTGGCTGCAAGTTACAGGATTCTAGAGACTTCTTCTTCTCTCATGGATGGGGAAACTATGCCACGGAAGATGGATGATAAACGTGCGTCTTAATCACCATCACCACCAAAGGACCAAGCATGAGTATATGGGTAAAGGCACTCCCCTTGGCTTGTTCCAAACTTGGGAGAGGTGCTGCAGTATCTTTATCACCATCTTTATTATTATTATCTTTTATCTCGATCATTATTTATATCATGGTTTGGGGAAGTTATAGTATGAGATATGTTGCAATGTGTTCTATCACTCCTTCAGAGCAATTATCCATGTATCCTTTGTTGTGACATTATATAATAAATAGTTGGCATGAGACTTCTTTTTCCTTTTTCATTATTATGTATTCTATTATAGCATTGCGAATCAATCTCATATGCTGATCTTATGAGAAGTCATGGCTTTACATTGGGTTTAAAGCATAAAATCTCTTGAGGCTTAGCAAACATAGCATTGGTTATTTAAACAATTCATGAAAGCTTAGTACAAGGAAGTGATATTTCACATGAAAATACACTATCTTGGATATCTTTTATGATTGTGAACTCTCAATGAATATTTCCAAACTTGATCAAATAGTTGATGTTGGACAAGGAAGACAACGTAATGGTTATGTTTGTGCATATTTACATAGAAGTTATATTGTCATGGATCCTCCAACATCACATTATTTTCTTATAACCTTTGCTAGCCCAAAAATTTTGCATCACTATTTCGTACTATAATTTATCCTTTATTAATGATATATTTCACATTATGGTGCAATTCTAATGCCTTTTCTATCTTAATTTACAAGATTTACAAGGGGAGGGAAATTATTGGACAATGGTAAATCTGCGTCTAATTTGCACCCGAAGAAAAAGCAATTTTCTGGAGCTCCAAAAGTCATGGGGATGTTTGTCAATTATTTTTGGAAAATAGTAAGACCGGAGCGAGAATATGGGCCAGATGGGAGCCACCAGGGCTCAGCACGGCCAGATGACATGGCCTCCCCCTTGGCCGCGCAGTGGGGCCGCGCGAAGGCCTCAAACCACCTCTCCCGATGCCCTTTGGACATAAATTCAGAATTACCCTAGAAAAAATGATAGAAAATCCTCGGGTCTTTCCTCCACCGTCTGCGAGGCGGAACATAGGCAGAGCACTTTTGCCATCCGGCGGGCGATCATGCCAGAGAAACTTCCCTCTAGCACGGGGAAATCGATGCCATCGACATCACGAACACTCCGTTCATCATCGGGATCATGATCTACAACAACATCTTCACCAGCACCATCTCAACCGCCAACCCTAGATCATCCATCTATTCAATCTATGTATCATAACCTCAGATAGGTTCCTGAGAGTACTTTTATGTGTTGATTACATCTTTTGGTTGATGCTTAGGAGCTTTATCGATGAAAGATTGTTATGTGTAGATTGTTTACCATCTATTCATACCCACTGATCATGATCCATATGATGTCTTGTGAGTAGATCCATTAGTTCTTGAGGACATGGGGGAAGCCTTGTTGTTAGTAATCATGCAAAGTTGAATACCGTTTAATGTTTTGATATTATGTTGTGGTGTTCTTCCTCTAGTAATGTTTTGTGAACGTCGACTACATGACACTTCACCAACATTAGCGTAGGTCTACCCACACAACACTTATTTGAACAATGAATGGTAATTCAATGGAAATTGGTGAAAGGAACTTGGCGATATTCCCGTGTGTCCTCACAAGCGTTTTAGCCCATATAAGAAACACAATCGGCTTGTCCTTAGCATGCATAAGGATTGGTCCACTTGCTGCACTCTATTGTTTTTGTTATTGTTTACCTTTTTATAAATCATCTTGCTATCAAACAACCTATCAAATTATCTTTATAGCTTTTATAGTAGTGAAACCTTTCTGAAAACTACTTGTCAATTCCTTCTCCTCCTCATTGGGTTCGACACTCTTACTTATCGAAAAGGCTATGATAGATCCCCTATACATGTGGGTCATCAGTTTGGTTCGGTTTGGTTTCAATTTTTTTGTTAAAAGTGCCCATCCGAGAGCCATCGGAAGGATCCCACATGGCTGTGAGATAGAAAGTTTTCTTGGAGATGCTTCAATGAGCCCTACAAGATTCTTCCTCGGAGATGCTTTAGTTTCTATGCAATGTACATCCCAACTTTTGTGAAACTTTTTCAAATTTTAAACACACCCTCTTGAGGTCATATCATGACACCATGCCAAGTTTCATATTTTTCAGACTTCATTTAGGTTTTTAAAAAATTCAAAAACAAATAACCTCTCAAATAGTGCTTGAATTTTCCCACCTAAATGTTTGAATTTTCCAAACATTTCTTGGATAAGACCTACAAATAAACTCAAGCAATTAAACATAATTTTTCTACCAATTTTTGGGTACTTTCCCATGTACTTGTAGTTCAAACTTGAATTATATTCATTTAATATCTAGAAATCCATTTAATGCCTTAAAAATAGCAAATGACCCTAAAAATTTCAAAATTTTGTCATGAATAATGTTATGGTGTATTTTGAATGTAGTAAAAGTTTGGACCCGTTTGGCTCAGTAATTTGCCATTTCAAAAAAAAATCCAAATTATTACATAACCAGATGGAAAATAAAGGCATATTACTATATAATAGTGTAATATCAAGTAGTGGTCCAAATTTCGTGGTCAAATGATGAAGCAGATGTGAGTTCACCTTCACACCTCAGACTTTCCCTTTTTCAAACTACAATTCTTCTTCAAAGTTGCTTTAGTTTCTAAGCAATGTACATCCCAAGTTTTGTGAAACTTTTTCAAATTATAAAGACAGTCTCTAGAGGTCATATCATGACACCATGCCAAGTTTCATATTTGTCAGACTTAATTTACATTTTTTTTAAATTCCAAAACAAATAACCTACAAATAAGTGCTGGAATTTTTCCACCTAAATGTTTGAATTTTCCAAACATTTCTTGGATAAGACATGCAAATATACACAAGAACTTAAATATGAGTTTTCAGCAATATTTGGGCATTTTTTCATGTATTTGTTGTT
This sequence comes from Elymus sibiricus, assembly GCA_039707655.1. Classification (NCBI taxonomy): domain Eukaryota; kingdom Viridiplantae; phylum Streptophyta; class Magnoliopsida; order Poales; family Poaceae; genus Elymus; species Elymus sibiricus. The sequence continues at coordinate 36,738,983 of CM077665.1, read as the reverse complement.
AAAATTTGAATTATATCAATTAAATAGCTAGAAATCACTTTAATGCTTTAAAAATAGCAAATGAACACTAAAAAAATTCTAAATTTTGTCATGGACAATGTAATGGTGTATGTTGAATGTAGAAAATATTTGGACCATAAACCTAACTCTTGCCCTAGCCCTAGCTCTAAAATACCCTAAAACCCAAAAACTTACTAGTGGCGTGCCCGCATGGGTGTACATCCCTAATACCATATTACCAATGGTGTGCTCCACAACCCGCACATCACTGGTAACCTGAACTACATAAGCCCCATGAGGGACCTGGGAAAAGTTTCCCAATTCCTGCCGCACCGCGCTCCTAATTCCTAACTAGCTCCCGCGACGTCATCGCTCCGTCGCGTCGCCACCACCATCGGCCTGCTCGTCCTCTCCTCCAGCCAAGTCCAAGCTCCGCCGTTTTGACGCCACCCACTAATACCTCCTAAACGTATCTATAATTTTTTGTTATGTTCATGCTAAATTCATGTCATTCATACATAGTTTTATCATTTTTTGTGAAGTAATATATTAATTATTATGAAGTGCCAACTTCTAGTTTTTAGTGTTTCTGGTTTTGCAGAAAAGGGTATTTTATAGAGATATAAAAATGGGAAAATCACTTTCGATGTTTTCAGCGAAGAAGGAGCAAATTGGGCCAAAGAAGAACCAGAGGGGGCCTTGTGGGCCCCACGCTCCCGAGGCGTGGGGCGTGCCAAGGGGGTGTGTGGGCACTCTGGCCACCGCCTCTCACACCTCTTCATCCCCATGGCTTTATATACCTCTGAAACCCTTCATCATATTTATCGCATTTTTTTTCTGCCGTCGCTTCGTCGTGATCTGAGGCAATCCAATCTAGAATCCATTTTCGGTACTCTGCCGAAGTGGGATATCATCACTAACGTCTTCTTCATCAACCTTTCTGCTCCCATGATGATGTGTGAGTAGTCCCCCTTGGACTATGGGTCCATAATAGTATCCATGTGTCATCTTCTCTCCCTCGTTCTTCAACACAAAGATCACATGAGCTGCCTAACATGATTGTGACCATCTGATGCAATCTCTGGTGTGTTTGTTGTGGTGTGATGAATTGTCATTCTATAATCATATTATATATTTTTTATTTGGTTTGGTTTTGGAAATTTGCTGCATGATTTACAGATGTATACGCTCTTTGATCTATTAGTTTATTCACTGGTGATGTTTAGATGAATGATCTGCAAGAGGGATTTATTAGTTGGGTTTGATCTCTTTGACTGATTAGTTTCGGTGACAGTAAAAATACAAAGCTCACTGTTGTATCATTGCCACTAAGGATAAAAAAATAGTTGCCTAGTTGCCCTCGATGATGAGTTGGAGGTAAGGAGAAAATATTATCAACATTACGTCAGTTTGCTTAATGCAATATTCAATTTTATTACTTAATATTCGGGATGCATGCTGGATAGCGGACTTTCAGTGGAGTATTAGCGATAGACGCATGCTGGATAGCCGTCTATGGATACAAGGATGTAATGCCTATATGCCATCATGACATCTATGGTTTGCCATAAACACTATAATTTAATCGATACGCAACAGTAATTTGTTTACCAAGCCTATGCTATTTGCAGATATGCCACTAGTGAAATTATTGATACACTGTCCATTCTTCCTCATAAATACTACCATTTTTCACATTTTTTGGTTCTTTTATATTCCGAATTTAATTTCCTTTTGTAAACAAATTCAATTCCAAACACTCCAAGTAGTAATCCATGTAGCTAGGAAAGCTAGTGAGATTGACAACCTCACTGGTTATGTTGAGGACGAAGATAAATTTCCTAGTTGACAGCAGGGCTGCTCATTGGACTTGTAGTTGAACTTCATGGATTGATTACCTTGGTTCCTTAATTGAAGGGAAAGCCTCTACTTGCTACAAACCCTTGTGCTTCAGGGCCCAATAGAGAACCTTTTGGTACTATAGCAATGGAACATCACCCACCACGAGCTCCACCGGCGCCACTCCCCACCATGAGCTCTACTAGCACTGCCCCGAGCTCCACCGCACCCGTGAAGCCTCCCACCAGGATCTCCACCACCGAGACGCCACCACGGTCGGCTCTCACCCATAACCGACACGTCCCCGGCCACCTCTCACCTCCTCTCCGCAACCTCCACGGAGATAAGGTATGTACTTTCCCCCTTTTTTCATCTCTCATAGGTTATGATGTATCATGAATATGCATGATGAATATGATGTATGAGCCGGAATACGAAGCTTTGACGATGAATATGATCTATGTGCCTATTGAGAGTGGTGTGGTATGTTAGAGTGATGATAACAATGTGGTACCAGCCATCGAGCCACCAATGTGTTTGTGTGTGCTATTTACCGGCCATTGAGCCGGGGCAACTTCTAGTTGCTTGATTTTTTAGGGAATATTAGTTGCCAATGATTTGACAAAATGTTGATTCATCAACATTTTGTCAAAGTTTTGGCACTCAATTTGTGTCATATTTAAGAAAGGTCATGCCAATTTTTTTTAATTTTTTTAGATATTTAACTAACTTTATAGTTATTTTGTAGTTGTTTTAATTATTTTAGTTCAAAAGTTGCCAAAAAATGTGTTTGGATTTTTTTCTAGTCAGGCTAAACACCATGTGTTCAGTTATGTCGAACACTTTCTTCTTCTGCACTCTTGCAGGATTTGTTCTCCCTGCTGACATGTAGATCACACAGAGCACGTGTAATGCCAGTGCGGAAGAAGAAAGTGTTAGAGAAAGTTCACTAAATGATGTTGGACCTGCCTATAGACCAATGATAAAACTTGAGATCTTTTTGACCAACTAAATGTGCCTAGCTTTCGACTCAAGTTTTGCGGAATAACTTCAATTCCTTAACTCATGCATCAAAAGCTAGGCACATGTTTTATGTACGACATAAGATCCATTACGTTTCCCGAGGTCAATACATGTATGAGTTTTCTTGTGGGAACCTCTCCTACCTGAAGGGGACACTACATGGGTCTGAGTTTTCCTATGGGAACCTCAGTAACACTTTACAAAGTATTTTATGGTTATTTACGATATTTTAGTGACTTTATATTTATTTTATATTTATTTTAGTTATTTTAGCAATTTCTAATTGATTTAAAAGTTATTTTAGTTATTTTAGCAAGTTAACTATTTTATTAATTTTATAGTTATTTTATTAATTTTGTAGTTATTTTAGACATTTTAGTTACTTTTATTTATTTTATAGTTAGCTTAACTATTTTATAGTTAATTTAGCCATTTTCCATTAGGGTAATTTGCTAAGATTTTAGGTAATGTAATTAGTGCATTAGAAATATGTGACTAAACTGTTCTCCCTCTCCTTTCTCAAAAGTGCGATGGGCGGCTACGACGGACCAAACGATGATGAGCCATTGGCGAGGGTCACGTCGGTGGTGTATTGGCGGGACGTCTATAATTTAGCCTCACATGTGGGAATTATCTGTCTAACACACCTAGCCTCCACGGTTGAACTCATTTTTATTTTGTCCTACACATCTAAGATTTCAATTTTAGAATGATGAGCTCCCAAAATTTGACAATATGCTGCCAAAGTATGAGCCCGATGCCGATTCCAATGGCGTGGTGCGCAAGGTGGAGAAGTGTGGGCACTGTCTAGATCATGTTCGCCGTGTCTGCAACGAAGGCAGTGAAATGGGGAGGAGGTTTTTCGGGTGCCCTTATGAGGTTAATTGTCCTACTCATTTTTCTACTTTGTATGTGGTTGAATACCTACAAAATGTCTAATAAAATTTTGTTTTTTGCAATGCACAAGTTTCCAGGGCATGCAAAAATGTCAAGTGGCATCACAAAGAATGAGAGGGGAGGGCAAGAACTGTTATTAGAGAGCTTGCTAGCAAGAAGTTGATGCCAGAGAAGAAAATAAAAGAGAAGGATGCTGAGAATAAAAAACTCTATATCTTGACATTTTGACAACTCTCTGTGATCAAGTTTGTTTTAAAAAGAGAAAAATTAATAAGTATTAAGTTAGAGGATCCACGTATTTGTTTTCATGCAAGATTAAACTTTGACAAGGCGCATAGAAATTTTTACTGAAGCTCTAGTGGTTTGGTGATCGAAATAAATATTACCTAGCTAAGCATGTGCTACCTTGTATAAATATGATCTATCTTGCTTATAGCTTGCAGATAAGACAAGGGTACGCCTTTGGGGCAACAATCTTTAGTGATGAGCTAGATAGATAACTTTGGTTTATCAACCTTTTAGCTCGATGACGAGCAAGGTTTAAGCTTGGGTATGTTGATGAGTGAATTGTATGCATACTTTTTAGAGTATATTCTAGTGCCAAAAATCCCTCACATCATATCCATCTAGCACTTCTTCATATCCCCAATGCCTAGTTTTCGGTATTTACTTGTTTCACCAAGTTCATTGCACACTTTTTATTTTTATTTAGTTTTTATTAGTTTTCCGTTGTTTTGTGGTCTTTATAGGTGTGTTGGCATGTTTATGGACTTGGGACATCAAAAGAACCAAGTTGGGGGTCAAACCGAAGAAGTTCCAGGCACCAGATCAAGGCCATTTGGAGAGTTTGATGATTTGACATTTATCAAAATGTTGAAAATGAATATCACAGGCCTCTGACGCACCGGAATTTTTGCTAGCAATCCAACGAGCCTAAGAACGTCAAAATCGGAGTTTGTATGAAGAAATGGCGACCAAAATACGAAACAACTTCCAAAGTCCAGATAGAACGTCGGCCTTCCATACGAGCATAACCGCTCGTATGGATGCTCGTATGAGCTCCTAACAGCCACGAAAATTGGCCAGAACTTTTCAGATTTTGCTCCGATTTAGTCCCCGTTTTCCCCTACGGGATCCTTGACGACCAAGGCTTGTATTGCACGTGGATTTGGCCCCCCTAGTGCCCATTTATGTAAGGGAGGAGGCTAGATCAACGGAGGACTCCTATAAGAAGACCTCCAACCCTAGCCGCCGCATCAAGCCATCTCCTTTCTCCACAAGTTCCATCTCCTGCCGCCACACCTCCATTGCAGCAAACTCCACCATAGAGAAGGGCCAAGACAAGGAAGAGAGAAGGGAGGAGGCACCTCCCACGTCCGGCGCCGGCCTCATCACCGCCGCCATGCCGCTCTCCATCTCCAACTTCGTGTTGGGTTGTAAATTGCCCCTAAACACTATGTACTCCATCACCATGTTTGAGTAATATAACTTATGTAGTACTACCCACTACAGGCAGCCTAATAAAATACATACGAACATTGATTATGAGTGATCAGTCAAGCTGATTTATTAACTGTTTAGTCAAAGTCGCCGCCTATCTAAACTAATCAGAATCACCACGTATTGTTAGTGACTTGACAAAATCAAGATTGATACTGCCAAACATGCATGCATAGAAGTCTTGTTGCAAATCACGTGGATTGAAAAACGATGGTGAGTTCAGTCCACCCAACTGTACACTACTAAGATGTGGAAATTTCCAAGTCTCTCAAAGGTATACGTGGCCACTTGTAATAGTTAAAAAATCAATGGTCAAGAACGTGCATGGAATAAGAGTGAAATTTCATGGTTGGCGTGCAATAGATGTGATGGAATTTGGAGGTAGTTGATTCCGACATCTTGCTTGAAGAAGACGTGTACTCCCTCCAGTCCAGCCCGGAAAAAAACCGGTATCGAGAAGAATAAAAACCTTGATGTGGATACATAACGGATCTTGAAGCTCTAGGGTTGTAGTATTACTAAGTGATGTGTTAGTACGTGCTTGTAGTAGCGTTGTGTGCAGGGTGTATGTACTCCTTCCGTTTCAAAACATTTGAAGTTCTATGTTTGTCCTAAGTCAAACTTCTTTTATGTTTGACTAAGTCTATAGAAAAGTATGCCAAAATCTACAACGCTAAATCTGTTTCATTAGATTTATCCTAAAGTACATTTTTATACTACATATATATATTTAATGTTGTGGATATTAGTAAAATTTCGTACAAACTTGATCAAACTTATGGAAGTATGACTTAGAACAAACTTACACTACCGGAATAACCTTATATCCCGACGGCATTTTCTATGCCGACGGCCCCGACAAAAAGCCGTCGGCATACCTCTATCTATGCCGATGGCAACCGTCGGCATATTCCTGGCCCTGGCCCCGGCCTCTGTCAGCCGGCTGACGCCGTCAGAACTATGCCGATGGCCCTGACGGCGGCCGTCGGCATAGATTTTGTCTGTATTTTTTTATTTTAAATTATTTTCTTTTTTTTAAGTTAAAATTTGATTAATTTAAATCTGACTTATCTAAACTTAAACATATACAAATTATATATCGACTTGCGTTAGAATTTTTCATGGATTATGAATATCCAGTTTGTTTTTGTTTTTGAGTACGTTAAAAATGCGACCTCATATACTTTTGCATATAGGTCCTTATACTTTGTTTATACTTTGTTAAAATCACAAGTAATTGATATTTGCATTGATTTTGACAAATTTTATATGATTTTCTATCAGGATCTTGAAAGGATTCTGTTGCTATACTATCTTTTCAAATTTCAACAAACTAAAATCATATTTGCATCAGATTTACAGAAAACACCCTTTTGTTTTGACTTTTTTTTATATTTTTCATTCCTTGGCCAAACGAGACATATTTTATATCTGAAAGTGTGGTGGTAGGTGTACACACCCAGCACGTAGCTCCGGAGTGAGACCCCCTTCACGGACAGCACTACCGCCAGCACTTAGAGAGGGAAACGGCCACGTCGGGTCAACCCGGAGGGAATCTTGTGGTGGGTTGGGCCCAAACTTTGTTTTAAAATGTTCCTATGGGCTGACTTATCACAATCAGGTGGAAAAGTTCATTGGTCGAAGCCGAGCAGTGAAAGTCAAAGGGCTAGATCTCCGAGTCAACGGGGCTAGGGGTAGGCCGCTCCGGGGTCTTCGGGGGATAGCAATGCCACAAAAACTTTGCACTGGGTCCTCATACATGTCTTAAAGTGTGGCGGTAGGTTCAGACATGCGGCACGCAGCTCCGTAGTGTGACCCCCTACACGGACGACGATAACACCGCAATAACGATTGGCAGTTTGTTGTTGTATGAATATTTCGGCACAGTCAAAATGTGGTAAAATCCGGAAATTTTTACATAGTGTAGACACATGTGACATAAGATGTGTGGTAATTTTTCATAATTTTTTAAGATGTAAAAGTATCTTAATTAATTCCTCTTTACGGATTGTTCTTTACATGTCTAAATGTCTGGTGGGGGTGGTCTTCGGAGGATAGCAATCCCACCAAATCTTGTGTTGGGTCCTCTTATATGTTTGAAAGTGTGGTTGTAGGTGTAAACACCTAGCACGCAGCTCCGGAGTGTGACCCCCTTCACGGACGGCACTGCCGCCAGCACTTAGAGGGGGAAACGGCCATGTCGGGTCAACCCGGAGGGAATCTTGTGGTGGGTTGGGCCCAAACTTTGTTTTGAAATGTTCCTCTGGGCTAACCTATCACAACCAGGTGAAAACGTCCATTGGTCGAAGGCCGTCCGGTGAAAGTCAAAGGGCTAGATCTCCGGGTCAACGGGGCTAAGGTTAGGCCGCTTCGGGGTCTTCGGGTGGTAGTAATGCCGCAAAAACATCGCACTGGGTCCTCATACATGGTTAAAGTGTGGCAGTAGGTTGAGACACCCAGCACGCAGCTCCGGAGTGTGACCTCCTTCACGGACGGCACTGCCGCCAGCACTTAGAAGGGGAAGCGGCCACGTCGGGTCAACCCGGAAGGAATCTTATGGTGGGTTGGGCCCAAACTTTGTTTTGAAATGTTCCTATGGGCAAACCTATCACAACCAGGTGAAAAAGTCCATTGGTCGAAGGCCGTCCGGTGAAAGTCAAAGGGCTAGATCTCCGGGTCAACGGGGCTAAGGTTAGGCCGCTCCGGGGTCTTCGGGGGGTAGCAATGCGACAAAAACATCGCACTGGGTCCTCATACATGTCCTAAAGTGTGGCGGTAGGTTCAGACACCCAGCACACAGCTCCGGAGTGTGACCCCCTACACGGACGGCGATAACACCGAAGTAACATTTGACAGTTTGTTGTTAAATGAATATTTCGGAACAGTCAGTATGCGATAAAATCCTAAATAATTTACACAGTGCAGACACATCTAATATAAGCTGTGTGGTAATTTTTTATAGTTTTTTTAGATGTAGAACTATATTAATTAATTTCTCTTTACAGATTGTTCTTTGCATGTCTAAAAGTGTGGTGGGGGGTCTTCGGAGGTTAGCAATCCCACCAAATCTTGCGTTGGGTCCTCTTTCATGTCTGAAAGTGTGGTGGTAGGTGTAAACACCCAGCACGCAGCTCCGGAGTGTGACCCCCTTAACGGACGGCACTGCCACCAACACTTAGAGGGGGAAACGGCCACGTCGGGTCAACCCGGAGGGAATCATGTAGTAGGTTGGGCCCAAACTTTGTTTTGAAATGTTCCTATGGGTTGACCTATCACAACTATGTGAAAAAGACCATTAGTCGAAGGCCGTATGATGAAAGTCAAAGGGCTAGATCTCCGTGTCAACGGGGCTAGGGTTAGGCCGCTCCGGGGTCTTCGGGGGGTAACAATGCCACCAAAACATCGCACTGGTTCCTCATACATGTCTTAAAGTGTGGCAGTAGGTTAAGACACGCAGCACGCAGCTCCGGAGCATAGAAGGTTTGTCTACAGCAGGTTCACTAAAAGCATGCAAAGTTTTATTATTTTTCTTTTTCTTCTTCTTAGGTGAACCGGGTGTTTCATTATTAATTCTCTGAGAATCTTGCTCAATTCTTTTAGGGTGACCTTCAGGATATAGAGGATCCTGGGTCATTTTACCTCCTCTAGTAACTACTCTAACAGCACAATCATTCATTTTATTATTCATCTCATTAAGCAAATCATTTTGCGACTTGGCGACTTGTTCTAACTGAGTATGAACCATGGATGAATGTTTACATAAGCCTTTAACATCATTAGCAATTATAAACATCAAATCACTCAAGCGTTCAATATCAAAAGCGTTACGTTTCAGTTGATCACTCACATATTTGTTAAAGTTTTCTTGCTTCATGATAAAGTTATCAAATTCATCCAACCACTGACTAGGAGATTAATTATATGGAATATCACCCTCATCAAATTTACAAAGAGAATTTACCTCTACTACCTGTGTCGGAATTTCAAGTCCATGTATTTCTTCAATAGGTGGTAGATTCTTAACATCTTCAGATTTAATACCTTTCTCCTTCATAGATTTCCTTGCTTCTTGCATATCTTCTGGACTGAGGAATAGAATACCTTTCTTCTTTGGAGTTGGTTTAGGTGGTTCAAGAAGTGTCCAATCATTGGCATTCCTCAATATATTATCCAATAGTTCTTGAGCCTGTTCAACAGTTCGTTCCCTGAGAACACAATCAGTGCAACTATCTAGGTAGTCCTTAGAAGCATCGGTTAGTCCATTATAAAAGATATCAAGTATTTCATTTTTCTTAAGAGGATGATCAGGCAGAGCATTAAGTAATTGGAGAAGCCTTCCCCAAGCCTGAGGGAGATGCTCTTCCTCAAACTGCACAAAGTTGAATATTTCTTGTAAGGCAGCTTGTTTCTTATGAGCAGGAAAATAATTTTTAGAGAAGTAGTATAGCATATCCTAGGGACTACGCACATAACCAGGATCAAGAGTATTAAACCATTCTTTAGCATCACCCTTTAATAAGAAATAAAATAACTTAAGGATATAGTAATAGCGAATTTTTCCTCATGAGCAAATAGGGTGGCAATGTCATTTAGTTGGTAAGATGTGCCACACCAGTTTCAGATTCATAACCATGAAAAGGATCAGATTCTACCAAAGTAATGAGTTCAGGATCAACAGATAATTCACAATCCTTATCAGTAACAAAGATAGGAGACGTAGCAAATTTAGGATCATATTTCATTCTTTCTATCATGACTTTTTCTTTCAGCTTACTCAATAATTTCTTAAGGTCCTCTCTATCATTACAAGCAAGAAATTCCTTAGCAATCTCTCTATCCATAACATAACCCTCAGGTACATTAGGCATTTCAAATCTAGTAAGATTGCTAGGAGTAACAGGTGATTCATCAATTTCATCAATTACATTAGTTTCAGGTTCTTTAGTTTTAGCAATTTGAGCATCAAGAAAATCACCAAGTGGCACAGTTTTTCAAGGAAAGTTGTAGCATCATCATGAGTATCATTCATAGCAGAAGTAGCATCATCCATCACTTGCGACAAATCAGATTGAATAATAGGTGGCGATGTTGCAAGCCGACTTAAAACAGAAGGTGAATCAAGTGCAGAGCTAGATGGCAGTTCCTTACCTCCCCTCGTCTTAGAGGGTACTATCTTGGTTTTAGCGTCCTTCAGATTCCTCATAGTGATAAGCAGATGTATAAATCCCAAGTGAACTCAATAAATACAGCTATGCTCCCCAGCAACAGCGCCAGAAAAATGTCTGGATAACCCACAAGTATAGGGGATTGCGACAGTCTTCGAGGGTAGTATTTCACCCAATTTATTGATTCGTCACAAGGGGAGCCAAAGAATATTTATGAGCCTTTGCAGTTGACTTGTCAATTCAATCACACCTGGAAAATAATATCTTTGTAGCAAAGTGTTTAGTATCACAATAGTTTGATAGTTTTGATAGTAACGGTAGCAGCAACAATAGTAGCAAGAACAGTAGCAGTAACAGTTTTGTAGTGATTATAACAGCAGCAGCAACAATAGTAACTTAGCAAAGATCAATATGAGAAAAGTGTAGGCATTGGATCAGTGATGGATATTCGTGTGTTGGATGGCATTCACCGTGTAACAGTCACAACCTAGAGCGATACACAATAGCTCCAATTCATCAATTCAATGTAAGCATGTATTCCGTATATAGTCATACGTGCTTATAATAAGAACTTGCATGACATCTTTTGTCCTACCCTCCCGTGGCAGTAGGGTCCATAAGGAGATCTAAGGGATATTAAGGTCTCTTTTTAATAGAGAACCAGAATAAAGCATTAACACATGGTGAATACATGAACTCCTCATACTACGGTCATCACCGGAGTGAATCCCAATTATTGTCACCTTGGGGTCTATGGATCATAACACATAGTAGGTGCATACAACTTGCAAGATAGGATCCAAAACACACTTATATTCATGAAAACATAATAGGTCCAGATCTGAAATCATGGCACCCGGGCCCTAGTGACAAGCATTAAGCATAGCAAAGTCATAGCAACATCAATCTAAGAACATAGTGGATACTAGGGATCAAGCCCTAACAAATTGACTCGACTACATGATAAATCTCATCCAACTCCATCACAGTCAAACAAACCTACGAAGGAATTACACACTCCCGGCGGTGAGCAACATGGAATTGTTGATGAAGGAGGGTTGATGATGACGACAGCGACGAATCCCCCTCTCCGGAGCCCCGAGCGGACTCCAGATCATCCCCCGCGATGAAGAACAGGAGGTGGCAGTGGCTCCGTATCGTAAAACGCAATGATTCCTTCTGTCTGATTTTTTCTTCGTTAGACGGTACTTATGGACTTGGAGGTACGGCAAACGGAGGCCCGAGGGACCCACAAGCTCAGACGGCGCGCCCTAGGGGTGCGCACCACCTGAGCTTGTGGCTCTCTGGTGGCCCCCCTCCAGTAGATCTTTTCGCCAATATTTTTTATATATTCCAGAAAAATTCTTCGTCAATTTTTAGCCCAATCCGAGAACTTTTATTTCTGCACAAAAATAACACCATGGTAGTTCTGCTGAAAACAGCGTCAGTCCGGGTTAGTTTCATTCAAGTCATGCAAATTAGAGTCCAAAACAAGAACAAAAGTGTTCGGAAAAGTAGATACGTTTGGGACATATCAAATGACAAGGGTAAATCTGACTAACTCATCATCAGTCACACCATGTCTAACAGGACCTGATTCCTCCGTTCCAACACGCCCTTCCTCTGTGACGTACCTGGAGGAGTGAGTTCTGGAACTATTCCACAACGCTTCAGATGATCATCAAACTCCTAGTTCACATACTTGCCTCCACGATCAGGTTGTAGAAGTTCGATTATCTTGCTAGTTGATTTTCCACTTCATTCTGAAACTCATCAAACTTGTCAAAAGTTTTTGACTTGTGGCTCATTAAGTAGATATATCCATATCTGTTCAAGTCATCGGAAAAAGTCATGAAGTATTGTTACCCTCCTCCGGCAGTCATGCTCATTGGCCCACAAACATCACTATGTATAAGCTCCAACAACTCAGACGCCCTCTCGCAACTATTTGCAAAAGGAGCCTTAGTCATCTTGCCGAGTATGCAGGATTCGTACATCTCGAATGATTCAAAATCAAACGAAGTTAGAAGTCCATCACCATGGATCTTCTTCGTGCGTTTTTGAGTAATGTGTCCGAGTTGACAATGCCAGAAGTAAGTTAGATTTATTTCATTAGGCCTATGCCTCTTGACATTTACGTTATAGACTGACTCCCTTTCAAGGTCTAAAATAAATAGCCCATTCTCAATGCGTGCAAGGATACAAAACATTCCATTCAAAAATATAGAAAAACCAATGTCCTTTATGTTGAATTCGTAACCTTGTCTCATCAAACCTAAGGCGGAAAAAAAGTTTTTACTAAGTGCTGGTAGAACATAATAGTAATTATCAAGTTCCACTAAAAATCCTGAAGGCAGTTGAAGTTGCATTGTCCCAACAGCCAACACAGCAACCCTTGCTTTATTGCCAACTCAGATGTCAACCTCTCCTCGTCTGTCTACTCTAGTTCTTATCAGCCCCTGCATTGAGTTGCAAATATGAACATCCGATCTGATATCAAATACCCAAGAGCTACTAGCCAAGTCGGCGAGGTAAATGTCTATAACATATGCAACAAGTGTACCTTTGGCGTAAGTCGTACTTCCACCCTTCTTTCCCTTGTTGGCAAGAAACTTGCAACAATTCCTCTTCCAATGACCAGCTCCCTTGCAACAATAGCACACGGTCTTCGAATTTGGCCCCGACTTGGGCTCAGCTACTGGAGTCGGGATCACATCCTTATCCTTGCCCTTCCCCTTAGTCTTTTTCTTAGTCCAAGAACCCTTCTTGAACTTAACCTTGTTCTGCACCATCAACACGTGATGTGCACCCTCTTAATGTCCTACTCTACAGTCTTAAGCATCCCATGCAATTCAGTGTGCTTCTTATCCATGCCATGCATATGGTGGTTCGAGACGAACGAGTCATACACTACTAGGGAAAAGCCTAGTAGTGGCACGTGGTAAGTGCCTAGCAGTAGCGTGGGTGCACACTCTATTGCTAGCGTGCTACAGCTAACTGGTTAGTAGTAGTGCGGGCCTGGCCCCGCGCTATTACTACATTTGTTAGCAGCAGCGTGGGTTTTGACCAACGCTACTACTAACTAGCTGTAACGCTGGGTAGTACCCCGCGCCAGTACTAAATCTGTGTACTTTATTTCTGCATATTTATACCGCACTTATACAAATTTTTATACACTAGCAATGATATAACAACTCATCATCATCATCATCATAATGATATAACAACTCATCATCATCGTAGTGATATAACAACTCATCATCATCGTAGTGATATAACTACTCGTGATCATCGTAGTGATATAACAACTCATCATCATCGTAGTGATATAACAACTCATCATCATCATAATGTCTCACCATCATCATCATCGTAAGTTAATTAACCACTACTAGCTAATTGTTATCATCTTAGGTAAATAACTTCCGAGCAGAAGACAAGTACTAGGACCTACACCTCTCTCTTAGGTAAAATAGAATAAAACAGAAAACCCCCTCCATATCCATTATGGAGCATAGAGATACACTGGTCACCAATTTGTGGACTGCGCTCATTCACTATTTATCTCCATCCTTTGATTTTGAGGCATCCATTTGTTTGACGTTCTGTCGAGTATGCATATTGGAAACTGGTCCATGGCCGTACACAAACAACTTTCATCTCACCTTCGACATACATCAGCGGAGGCACAACATGATTTGGGAGCTTCTGTTGAAGAACACAATAGTAACATAGTTAGCAATGTAGTTTACTTAAGAAGAATCTATGAAAAAGATGGACTAGTGACACAATAGTAAAAAATCTTACCATGATATTTGCACGAATGTTAGCATCGCTCAACTTGTGGACTAGTGGCACGTATCCTATATAATTTCAGCCAGCTCTATAAATGCTCTTAAAAGACAGAACATCATTAACAAAGGAGACAAGAGAATTCTTCTCCTACCAAGTTAGCTCTGAGCCAACAATGTAATAGGTCTCGTCTATTATCTTCCGTGTATCTCGAAGAAAGGAAAAAACTGTCAATTATAAATAAACAAGTTAAGTAGGAGGGAATAAGGTTTGTTTCGGTGGAGAGCGAGGCGTGGAAAATTGAAAAAGCCATGGAAAAAGGCAAAATTGAAAAAAAATGCGTGGAAAAAGAATTTTTTTCCCAGCGTGGGCATCACGCGATGTTGCCGTCTCTTCTTTTATTTCGGTGGAGAGCGAGGCCCGCCCAGCTTGTGTAGGCCGTTATGATTTTCCGGTCAGACTGTGTTGGGCTTTCCTTTTTCTGGGTTGGCCCTCGCCGTCGTGTGTTTTATGTGCCATGTCATATTTCTTTTCTTTTTTTCGCTGCTCGGTCAGTATTTTTATGGATTTTTTAAAACTTTTTCGCGACTAGTTGCACATACGCCCCTCACGTGCAACTGCATGCACCACAACCTGCGCGCAACTGCAAGGGCCATAACGCGTGTGCAACTGGGGTAGGGTGCAGAGTTATGTAAAAATAAACCTGAGAGGGTGTTCATTATTATTATTATTTTCCACCGCGCGGAACAGAACATGAGATGTCGAGACTGTAAATAGGGGTTTGTTCGAGGTTTTTTGCAAAATTTGCAACAAGTTGCAAGTCCGCCTCTCCGCGCAATTGCAAGCGCCGCACCCCGCGTGCAACTGCAAGGGGCATAACACGCGTGCAACTAGGGGGTGCGGTTTTCTTTATTCTTTTTTTTTGTAAAATTATCACCAGCTGCATGCAGGCCCCCCATCAGCATCTGCACGCATGGCAATCCAATGCAACTGCAAGGGGCGCAACACGCGCGCACTTAGTGGGTGCAGGTTTATTTTTTTCTGGTTTTCTTATAAAAAGCCACAAGTGTTGCACTTTCGCCCTCACGCGTAACTGCACACGTGGGACAGTGCATGCAACTGCAAGAGCTGTAATACGCGGGCAACTAGGTGGGTGATGATTTTCTCAGAGAAAACAGTCTACAAGACAAAAATTCAAACCAACGAAAAATAGAGAAGAAAAAGAACAAAGGGTCAAAGAGCTCTCAGCACAAGTCCAACCACGTGGCACAGTGCATGCAAAGCCTACCAACCCCCGTCCGCACGTGGTTTGAATTTTTGTCCTGTAGAACCCTTAAATTACTGCTTTTTTTTTTGAGGTGATCCTTAAATTACTGCTTGGTCAGCGCGCGCGGCACTAGCCATCTTTGCAAAGCCAACGTGTGTGCTTAGCTAACGTGTATATAATGGCTGAACCAAAGCTACCTGCACCAGTCCACCACACGAACGGGCACACAAACATATAGTATCGTCTAAACATTACTGCAAGCGAGCACCCTATGAGCCCCCACATTCACCCGTCCCTCTACAGCCGATCGGCTACGTCCGGCCTGGTCTGTCCAGCCCTTTCTCGCGCGAGGCGTCCGTGGCCACGGTCGAGGACTGCGTTCATCAAGCGTAGACTGCCCGTGGCAACTGGCGTCGCAGCCCCACGCGACAGAGATAGGGTGTGTAGCTTCGAGCCATCGGTGTGGACTAACTTCTTCGTCCAATACGACCCAGATCTACATGAGGTATATATTAGTACAATTTTTTCTTTTTTAGAATTCTATAGTAGTATACCTTCAATTGAATTCAAACACTTCATGAATTAAAAAAGATGTTCATCAATTTTTAAAAATATTCAAAATTATGAAATATGTTCGCTAATTTGAATAAATGTTTGTGATTTTTTTTAAAGTTCATAATTTGAAAAAAAGTTCATGAATTTGTTAAAAAATATGAATTTGAAAATAGTTCACGAATTCGAACAAATTTTTATGAATTTGAAAAAAATCTCGAATTTTCATGAATTTGAAAATGTTCATAATTGTTTAAAAAATGAACGAAAAAACAAAAAATGAATAACAAAAAAAACCAAACAAGAAACTGGCAAAAAAGCAAAGAAAGCGAAGCTTCCGAAAACCGACGCAAAAGGGAAGCGGGATGGCCCATCTAAAACGACGCTCCAGCGTGTGCGCTCGCTACAGAAAGACTACTATGTGGCGCCTCAGCGAAATAGGAAATTCCAGTTGTTTATCCTCTTTTTTGGGAAATAAAATGCAGCCGAGGTTATTCGGGCAGAACCTCTAGGTAGGGAAAATACTAATCTTCAGTACCACTATACCACTAGAGGTGCCGGACTTTGCCGACTCCTTCTAAAAAACTGACTAAACAGATTTTCAGTAACCCATATATTTAGAAAGCAACTGAGATATTTCAGTTTATATGAGATACTTTCTATGAGTGCATATAATGCTAAAATATATTATCTCTAAATAACTAATAAATACATAAGTGAATTGTTATATGGTTGTTTTGTCGAGGCGGTAATGAAATATATTTAGAGAATGCCTCTACACGAGACTTTGTTGTAGTGCACATTGTAAGATAATTCACCGGAACAATACAAGAGCTATGGACCATGATGTTGGAGTGTCGTGACAGCCCACCAGCCAGCTGCATTTCCTAGACCACATCCACATACCCGCATAATCCCAACTACTTTCTCCGTCCCGGTGTATAGGGCTTACACGTACTTCTAGGTCGGCAATTTTGACTAAAATATGTATTATATTTGATGAAAATTACCTTTTTAGAAACTTCATCCATATACAAATTCGATGATATAATTTTGATGGCATAAAACACCTATTTGATTAGTCACATCGACGACCTAGAAGCACACGCAAGCACTATACATCAGGACGGAGGGAGTGGCTACTATTGCTAATAGTTATTGGTCTTGCTAGGTACATGCTGCGTGTGGCCGTATAGGATACGCAGTGACATCGAGTCGTTCAACAAGTAGTAGTAAAACAAATAGTGTACATCACTATCTCTGAATCCAGAAAATTCTTATACACATATTTTTTCAATAAAGGGCGCTTTTATTAACTAATAATGTACCATCAATGGGATATAAAACATCTCGGTAGGAAAAGGCGATGCCTGGGTGGTGCTTAGGCGCTAGGTGATGGCCAAACGCCTCGTATAGGGCATAAGTGGAAGTTTAGGCGGGCAAGCAAGAAATTTTCCACTCCAGCGAGAAATCATCCCATATCGCCTCGACGGGCCAAGTGGGCCATATTCCAATGGATAGTATTGGTGTCTGGTCAATCTCATGCTCTAAATTACCGTCTATATGCATATAATACCCCCAATTGACCTTGGTACTCAAAACTATAGGACGGTCTAAGCCACGCCTAGGGCGCTAGGCGAATACCAATAGCCTGGCCTACGCCTAGCGCTTTATTTAACCTTGCAAAACATAAGGAGTAAACATTCGGCCTCTGCACGACTAGGATGCACACAACCAAAACCAATTCACACACACGATAAAAATAAAACGCCGGCCACCACAAAATCATAGTAGACTGAAACCATGCCTAAGGTGAGCAAGGTGCGTAGCCTATACGTAGACTATGCCGCCACCCATGTGGAGTAAAAACATCCCTGACCACAAGCTGAAAATGCGTACACACCATCGTAAACAGCGGTCGGTGTTCCATTCGCTGTAGAGTGAACTACGAATGGAGCCAGTACGCACATTGATAGAGAACCCGCATTGGAGATGGAATTTTATCAACAAAACAATGTCATTTCTGCATAGCCATAGCGACCATAATAAGGCAGACTCTCACACCCTTATGAGTGTAATCAACTTGTGTGGTATACCATCTAGCCAGTGCCCATACATGTTGGCAACATTGCGAGGTGGATACAAGTTAGATGCGACTTGGATGACTGACCATGTAGTACGCACAAAAGTGCATTGAAAGAAAATGTGGTTCATTGTCTCATCATGATGACGAAAGGAACACTTCTTACTTCCTTGCCAACTGCGGCGAGCAAGGTTGTCCTTCGTCGGGACCACACCTCAGCTAAGGTACCACATACAAAATTTAACTTTGAGTGGCATCTTTGTTTTCCAGATTTTCTTGTTATTTTCCACCGGAACCTCAGCGTGTGGTAGCGCCCGGTACATAGAGTCTAGAGTAAAAACCCCACTCTGTTTCAGATTCTAGTGGAACTCATCCTGGCCTTGCATCATGTCGATCGAATTCATGCGGCCCAAAAGGTATTTTCATGATGAAAGACGTGGACCAACCAAATCCAGCCTAAAAGATACATTAGGCGAGGACGTGCTTAGAACTTGCAGGAGTGTATCATTCTTATTGGAAATAATGCGGTATAAGGCTGGATATTTTTCCTGGAGAGTAGTGTTTCCTAGCCACTTGTCCTCCCAGAAATGAATCTCAAAGCCGTCCCTGATAGTGAAGGAAACAAAGCGGAAAAGGTATTACTTTGCCGCTATCAGACCTGCTCAAAAATTTGAGTCTCCAAGTTTCCATTACACCCGAGCCACAACTTTTGGTACTAAATACTTTTTGCGCAAGAGAATTCGCAAGACATGAATTAACATCTATAATCCCGCATCTAGACATGGATTAATTATTGCCACACCACACATGTGATCACCAGATCGGTTCACGGCATGAGGCGTTAGTAGAGAAAAATAATTGTCTTCAGGTATGTGCTGCGCGCTGAGACTACCGGAGAGGGATTCCGGCAAGGGCCCAGGTCGTGGACCGCCCACGAAGGCAGGGCCGTGCACGCTGCTGACTACTGAAGAGGGCTTCCGGCAAGCACGCGGCGCCGAGGACTGCAAGCCTGTGCGAGCGCGGTGGTGATCTTTTTCCCCTCTGCGGAGGCGCCAGGGACTGCCAGTGGGATGCGTGAGAGAGCGGCGGCGCTGTTTTTGAATCTTCTAATTATCTCAACATGCGTGTTTCCACATCATCAAAATTGTTGTAGCCGTTAGATTTACTAGCTTGATCCACTAGCATCCAGCCGATCTACGCATGAGAATCCTCTATCATGAAATATGCATTAGTGCATTCTAAGTTGATTTTAAATCACATTGCATTTAATTGTGACATGCACAACTTTTCATGTTAAGATTTTTTTTTGCTTATGCAGAAATCTCTCACATAGTTTAAATCGTAAGGGCTCAATTAGTATTCTACACAATATTTAGAAACTATACATCCAATTTCGCGGCAACGCGGGGGGTATCGTCTAGTATGACTAGTAAACTGCATCGTAAAAGACGTCTTCATTGAATCCATTAATTAACAGAACGACATCAAAATATAAATCATCATCCTGTCGACGACGAGCTGCTTGTGGTCACTTCGCCAATATTGATGAAGCTCCACGACTCCGGTCTTTACTAGGCATTGTGTGAGTGTAATGGTGGTCTGGATGTATCTACGTTATGTTTGTATCTTCTTGATGTGGCGTTATGAGTCAAATAAAACGCCCTTTGTCCAAATAAATATGTATAGACGTTGTACTCAGTATTTATATATAAAAGATAAACCGAAACTCGATTTTAAGGTCTCCAAGTATTACAAGGAGATTGGAGGTACAGAACCCTACAGCTAATAGGATATATCCATGAGTGGTTGTGATTACCAATGCAACCCAACGGCTCCAGGCGGTCTGATATTGGAAGTAGACACCCCTACACAAGGTTCAAATTGTAAACACCAAAATTTATAGAATAGATAACTAATAATTCCATGTCACATATAAAGATATGTACTCAAATTAGAGTAAAGTTTGAATTCAAATAGAATTGGTTATTGCATATGTTGAATGAATTAAATTCAGTTATTGGGAGACAAACAAGGTGTAAATGTATTCCATTTTTCACGAAGTTTCATTGTATGTACAGATAAATATATATAGCTGCGTTGTCTGCCAAATTATTAAGTAAAAATAATAATAATGTTCAAATATAATAGAATGTGACAAGAAGGCATAAAACAAAATCAAAATAAAGTGATAAATAATGTTATTTTTATTTTTTATCTCCATGTGTAGATTGTATTCCTTTGTCCTTTTGGTTAGTCCTAATACAGCTTTGCATGCATGTAGATATCTGAAGAGTGCATGAGAGCAAAAGCTGACAAACTGAAGAAGGATGTAAACCTTTTGTTCAAGACATTCAACGGTACCCTGGTAGACAAAATGACCTTATTGGACACACTCCAACATCTCGGGATAGATCACCTTTTTCAAGAACAGATTAGTATGGCCATGCACGAAATCCACGAGAGTGAATTTAATAGTTGCAGCCTCTATGAAGTTGCTCTTCGCTTTCGCTTGCTTAGAGAGCATGGACTTTGGGTATCTCCAGGTAACTATCTATCTTATATGTTTCTGTTTAGGCTCCTCACAAGTTATCATACTAATCAACGTTCGAAAAAATATAGTAGAAGGCATTACACAAGGCTTTATAAATTAGTAAAGCCCCAAAGGGCAGGTACATGGTCCTCTGGTAAAAGCTTACAAGCATCAAGAGCACTAAACAAACATTACAAAACAAACGGAAAATACATCTCCAAGTCATCGAAGCCCTCTGTAAACGGAAAATTTCGTGCCAGAAACACCCTGCCCATCAGCAGATCCGGCGACTAGAGGCTGCCAAGGGCCAGCTCTGGTGTAGACGTGTAGTGGAGAATGCTGGAGATAGTTGACGGCACTAACATTTAGATCTGGCCTGGCCCACCTCAGAGCCTGCCCCGCCGTGGAGGAAGAGCCACACCAGCATGGGCCACAAAGCCGGGGTGGCCGCCTCAACTTCCGAAATCCCCTGTGTGGACGTGAGCCTCGCCACCACCTCCTCGGCAGTCACACTAGCTTTCCGGTCGGCCTCTTCTCTGGTGATGATCAGGGGTGGAGACAGCAAGGGGTGGGTGGCACGGACTTGCTAGCATTCGGTTGTGCATTTGGTTTTGTTGCCCAGCTGGGCAAAAGCTCGGCTATCCAATCTAGCTAGTTTCCCCTTTGCCAGCCTTGCCTGAGCAAGTGGTTTGGTTCTTTTGCTTTGCCATGGGGAATTCATTCATCTGTCGCCAGCCTGCCACATGTGCAACCTCGTGTAAAGCCGCAAGGTTGCCCCCAGCTGGCCTCGCCGGGCAAGAGTAAAACTAAATTTCCCAGGACATATATGAGCGAAACGTTTCCTTTCTTGACGACTTCACAACTTTTATCCGCACACCACCATTAGATCATATTTTTGCACCCCGCAAAAAAAAAAAAAGGTCATATTTTTGCAACAGTCTGTTGGAATCTGCCCATGGGTCAATCACATCATAGTAGACAAAACACGCGCAAGAAAAACTGTTGACCAAGGGTAAATCTCGTACCCTCTAATATCTCTTTATTTCTTTTCAATTTTCTTGGCACAAAACTCACGTAACCTGGTGTGTACATATACACGCAGCCAGCCTACCCAAACTTCCTAGATCCATACGGACCGGACATCCTAGCCCTATTCGAACACTAGCTTGAACCTACCTCGACTGTACTCACCTAATCACGAGCTATGTTTATCGCTGTTTAAACCTAAACCTATTAGCACACGAACCGTACAAGGCTAGCACTACTCAGCTGCAATACACGTATGCTGCCAACACAACTCCTAGTCGGACTAATCTAGCACCTTCAAATCTAAACAATCAAGCATACTGAGCGTAGCTCAGATGATTAGGTTCCTTGTTGTGGAGCTAGCTCACCAGGGTTCAAGTTCTACACTTGGCATTGATGCTCGCATTTTCCTGGATTTATTTCAGGCTTTCCGACAATGTTCGTTCAGTGGGAAGAGACGTTCCCGTCAACTACGACGGCGCCTGTGGCGACTTTGTCAGTCTCAAAATGTTGTGCCGGCTCAGTATCTCAGAGGTGCTCATAGGGATAGGGTGTGCGTGCGTGCCTTCATAAGGATGAGTGTATGTTTGTGTATGTGAGTATCTTCTTTTGTACCGTGTTAAAAAAAATCTCAACAATCAAGATTACACTAGCACGGTCTGCGGTATAGCTTGAAACAGTTGTTAATGTAGACCCATTTTCACGGCCTTGAAACAACTTAAGGGCGCATCAATCTATCTACGTCCAAAGCGAGAGTAGGTTGGTGGGCGCAACATAATGCAATTGTGATTGATGTAGCTACCACATGATGTGATTAAATAATTGAACAAATTAATTCATTTTTTGTAGGGATGAACAAATTAATCCTTAATTCGACAACATGCAAAAAAAATTGGCCGGAATTTAAACGGATGTGGCACAAGGAATATGCTTGTTTTTTCTTTTGTCTCCATTTAAGTGCAAGAGAATATATTTATGAAAGAAGAGTATATTCAGCAAAGTGTATACTAATCATTTGGAAGACAGTTAAGGATAAGCCCTAGTTTACTAGGATTTATGTACGTGTGTACTAATCAATCTTTAATACATGCCCGTTTGTTGTGCAGATGTATTCGATAAATTTAAGGGCAAAGATGGGAGCTTCGACAAGGATATTACTAATGAACCAAAGGGATTGTTAAGTTTATACAATGCAGCTTATCTTTCCGGCCATGGTGAATCAGAACTCTATGAGGCCATCTCGTTTGCAAGGCATCATCTTGAATGTATGAGGAGATGTCTTGAGTTCCCTTTATCCGAGCAAGTCAAACGAAATCTTGAGATACCGTTACCAAGGAGTTTGAAGAGAATGGATGCACCGTATTATATTGCAGAGTACGAACAAGACCTAGCATGCAACCCGTCCATGCTTGAGCTTGCAAAGCTAGAGTTCAATCTTCTTCAGCATCTTCACCAGCGAGAGCTCAAGGAATTTTGTCGGTACATACGTTTTCGCATATAGCTCTATCATGGAGGAACATATATGAACTTAGTTGGTGATTTACTTATATCTAGATTAATTATCTCTGCCTTGCAAAAAACAATTTATCTCTGATCTCAGTTAGCTTACCAAGATGAATATGTACACTAGAAGCAGTCAATATAGTACCCTATTAACAAGTGTTCATTTTAGGTGGGGAAACAATCTATATGAACTAGTGGGACTAATCTCCTCTCGGGATCGAATCGTCGAATTATACTTTTGGCCCTACACAGTATACTATGAGCAACACCCTGGAGATGCGCGAATAATCCTTGCCAAGATAAGTTTGCTAGTATCCCTGTTAGATGACATTTTCGATATGCATGCTACCTTGGAAGAGGGTCAAAAGCTCAATGAAGCGATACAAAGGTTAGCAATACTGCTTGGAATGTTAATCTGGCCTTCCTCTCGTATCTAGTAGGAGTATTTTATGTCATGTCAGCGGAAGATAAACTAACTGATCGTGTATAACATGTAGATGGGACGAGAGTGGTATCCCTCTTGTGCCAGAGTACTTGCAGATGTACTATGTCATGTTGATGAATACCTTCGAAGAATTTGAGGATGTTCTGAAACAAGATCACAAGTACCGCGTTGCTTATTGTAGGAAAGCGGTATATATCTTTTTTTTGCGAGTATATCTATCATGTCAATTCTTCAGAATATATTAATTTAGATCTTAATTAATATAGAATCGCTCTCTGCCTTGCATGCATGCAGTTTCAAACTCTGTGTAAGCATTACCAACAGGAGTCTGAATGGTTTCATAGTAGCTACATACCAAGCTTTGAAGACCATATCAGGTGCTCGGTCATCTCGACGAGTGTTCCGGCAATATGTGTTTCTTTACTAGTTGGTATGGGTGACGAAGTAACCAAAGAAACATTCGAGTGGGCCATCAGTTCCACCGATGTTGTAAGGGCTTGCGGTGAGGTCACACGTTTCATGAATGACATGGCAGCATTTACGGAACATACATATATATACATATCTCTACTTGATTGTAATCAAATGTTGAGTTAATTGCACTGTAAAACTAATCAGGCGGCTGCTTGTTCACAGCATGCAAAAAACAAAATGGATGTGGCCAGCTCCGTAGAAAGCTATATCAACCAGCATCATGTCACAGGTGAGGAAGCTATGGCCGTACTGGATAATCGGGTGGAAGATGCATGGAAAACTATCAATCACGCACGATTGGAACGTCGTGCACTCCTCCCATTTGTGAACCGAGTCGCCAACCTCACCAAGAGCATGACCTTGTTGTTCCGTAACAAAGGTGACCGCTACACATACAGCCGTGGCAACAAAGACAGGATCCAGCAGCAGTTCGTAGAACCTATCCTTCTCTAGCTGGTCAATATGCATGAATGGAATCTGTCGGACACAATGGATTTACGTACAAAAGGAGAACGAAATTAAGGTTTAGGTCCAAGACATCAATGTTTAAATCTTGTGCAGATAATTTCTCAAAAACTACTGATAGAAACAGAATGGTGGAAAATTGTATGAAACTATAGTTTTGTATGACTAGCCATTGGCTGACTGTAACAACCCATTTTTAGGATAATTTTTTTTGGCAAAATAAAATTTGCTAGAAATAATCCTAGTAATTAATTTGAATGCTATTTCAAAATTTGAGGCCTTCTTAAAGTTTCTTTCTCCCCAATTTCCCTCTCTTCTTAGAATATTTTTGGAAACTATTGGTGGCCAAGATAACCTTGCCTCTATTCTTCTCTTATATCCTGAATTCCAGTAGAAAGATTTGCCATAATAAATAGCCCAAAAATAATACTTTATTAATATTGGCAAACCCTAGATAGACCTTATTGCGTCGAAACCTTAGATATAAATTTTGTAAAAATGCCATAAAACTTTGGTAGCCTCTTCTGCGCCTATAGATCACTTTTACACAAGAACTCACCCTTGCCCTTTGGAAATTTTGAGCACAACATCAACATTTCAATTATGGTCCATTTTAAGCCTATAACTACAACTCTATTAAAACTTTTTTAGCAAATTCTCAAACTTTGTCAAAGTACTCTTCTTCTCTAATGATTCCATCTCCCAGAAGATCAACTCCTTTTAAACAATGCAAGATTCTTTGATTGAGCACAAACATCTCTATTCAAATTTGTTTTTCAACAAACCTTCCATTCTGCACTTAATCCTTTTGCCAAACAAAGCCGACCATCGTCATTCTCATCCAAAGGGACACGCTTATGCCAAGTTACATGTCCAGAGGCATTACGCGCGTCGGATTGGGCAAGCCTTGCCATGACAGAGCACTGGCACAGCATGCAGGCCATGGCCAGAGAGCCGGTATTACATGCGTCGGCATCGGCCGGGCACCGTGCTCCTGCTGCTACCCCCACTTGCCTAGCACCCCAGTTGGCTTCGCCAGGTCACCCAGCAACTCGCCCGCAACCTGCCTTGGCTGCTAGCACTGGCAAGCCGCCATTGTCACTGCCGCCGCGTCATCACCGCATCACCAGAACCACTTGTCATGCTCGCAAGCTACCAGCGTCATCCGTGGATGGTGGCCTATTCCAGAAGCCTCCCCGCATTGCACCGGCCTCCGTAATTACCTCAGCCCCACCATTAATGGCCGCCCATTGCCGTGGCACAATTTGATTCATCGGACAACCACGGAACCGACCTTCTAGGCCTATAAAACTCCACTCCCAAGGCCATTTCCTAAAAGCATCGTCCACCTCTACCGCCTAGACTCCCTCCTATTCAAACAATCGACCGGAGGTTGCTCTTCTTCCCTTGCCTCCGGTGAAGCTTGCCGCCACCACCTCTTGAACGATTGTGTCGCCACCAAAGCTACTCTGTCAAATCCATAGCACCAGTGGACTCCTAGCGCACCCTTCTGTCGATTGCAACTGTCAATTTCACCGGAAGAAGCTAATAGTAGAAAGCCCTCTTCAAGCTTTGTCAAAGTTCCACGGGAGTCCTCACTGTCGGAGACTACATCCACCCCGATGACCGTGCCCTACATTAGGAGGATCGCCACGGCCTCTTGAACGCGTGGGTGACCCCAACTTTCCCGGGGTCGCCGCCGGCAGGGAGCCCTTTCCTGTTCTCGCGTGGTTTGACCGGATCAACCCCGACAGGTGGAACCAGTATGTTAGGGGTTTATTCCTTTTTCTGTAGTTTACGCTTTGTATCGATTCAAAATACATTATCTAGATCCGGCGCTTCTGAGGAGACGCGCTCGAAGACGAGCCAACGTCGCGAGTACGCTTGACTGCATCCTTGTGTTCCTTCAAGCCAGTTTCAACCTGTATGGCCTTATTCACCAAGGTGGTGAAATCAGTAAAGTCCTGAATGAGGAGTGCGAGCTTGACATCATGGTTGAGTCCTTCACGGAACGTCTCCTGCCTACGAGCATCAGTGGCGATGTCTTCTTCAGCATATCGGGATAAGTCCAGGAATTCACGCTGGTAGAGTTCCACAGTTTTGTTGCCCTGGGTAAGGTTGCGGAATTCACGCTTCTTGCGGTCCATGACTGCCTAGGGAATGTAGCGGGCGCGGAAGGCAGCCTGGAACTCCATCCAAGTAATGATTGTTCCGGCAGGCATAGTACGCCTGTGGCTGTCCCACCATTGGGCAGCGGGACCCTTCAGAAAATCGGTCGCAAAGGTGACGTAGCTCGCAGGGGCCACATTGGCTGACTCCATCTCATAGGAAATGTCATGAAGCCAGTCGTCAGCATCCAGAGGCTGAACTGAGTTGCGAATGACTGCTGGGTTGAGACGGACGAAGCCTTGCATGAATTGACGGTTTAATTCGAACTTCTGCATCATTCCAGCCATGTAATTAGGCGGCGGTGAGTTGTTGGCAGCATGGCCACGACCTGCGGGTCTAACCATCCTGCTAAAATTTAACAAGGGCAGTTTAGCGACGAGTATTTGTAGGTGTATAGAATCATTCATGAAGTAAGACGTACGACAAAGAGAAGTGCAATAGATACATCATAATAGTCAAACATGACATACAGATCCATACATAAATTCGGTTACAAGCCAGTGGTACAAGTTCGGAAAACGAAAGCTAGACATCTAGGCGGCACGCAGGCACGCGGTGGAGGGATACAACAACGAGACATAGCGATATGCAGGTTGGAGACAACTGCTATAACCAGGTAGCTGCACGTGACGATGCAGGTTGCCATCGATGGCGGGATCCTGCATACCGTAGATGCTCTGGTGCAGAACCTGATCCTGAACTAGAAGAAGAGGTCCACGTGGAGGAGTATAACCTCCAACTGCAGGCCAATCAAGAGCCGGTGGCATCTCTGTCCTGCGCGGGTAAAGAATGTACTCTAGGCGCATCCTTGCACTGACTACCGGAAGCAACTGTGTCAGAGCGTCGTAAAGACGAGTACGGGTGGCGTATAGCTCCACAGCAAGAGCTCGGGCAGTGCGATCCAGAGCATCAGTGTACCGAACCAAAACCTGCGGGTCGTAACGACGAGGCATGTAAGGGGTACAGACCACAGTGTAGTTCTCACTCTCATCCCCAGCGGGGACATGCGGGGTGTATCTGAAAGCAGTCACCTCCAAGCGGGAGTGCTCTCCACGGAGACGGTTGATAGCAACAAAGGCAGCATCATGGACTGCCATGTCAACAGTCACTCCAACACCACGGAAGATGTGCAACTCCGTGTTGGTGATGGTCTGCCGATCGAAGATCCGAACCTCAGCATGGTACTGCCACTGGTTGAACTCGCGGTAGTCCTCGTAAACCGTGTACTTAGGGTACCAGCGATATCCCAGTTTGGACAAGAGGTCGACAAGAATAGCGGGGAACCCAGCCACACCAATAGCATTAGTCTGGCGAACGATCTGCGTCGCGGGACGCATCTGAAACAAGGAGTCAAAGATGTCAAAAAGTAGTGCGAGAATCAAAAGTTACACACTGAAAGGTAAAGCAATAGATAATCCAGCTCTCCGGGTGAATATGAACACGTGAACCTAATGTTAGAATTATCAAAAAAATTAACCCGAATAGAAGAGAGATCAGACTCCCAGAGTAAGGAAGAGGAATAAAAGATCCTAATATCACCCATTGGCGACGTGGGCCCATAAGTCACACAGCCAAGTTAGTAAAACAGTTTTTGAAGACTAGAATCAACTTCGGCCAAGGAGTTGGAAAGGGGGCTACCTACAGGCAGTCGGATCTGATACCAATTTGTGACGCCCCCGACTCAATCTTGTGCTAATCATACACGCAAATGCACACGATCAAGATCAGAGACTCACGGTAAGATATCACAACACAACTCTAGACACAAATAAAAGTCATACAAGCATTATATTACAAGCCGTGGGCCACGATGGCTCGAATACATAAGCTCGAGTACAAGACTCAGTGGAAGCAACATCAATATCTGAGTACAAACATAAAGGTAAAGAAGTTTGCCTTAAGAAGGCTGAGCAAAACAACGCCATCTTGATCAAACAGGCGCAGGCCTCCTTCCTGGGAACCTCCGAAACTACTCCTGGTCATCGGTCTCCACGTAGTAGTAGGCTCCGTCGGTGGTGTAGTAGTCGTTAACGGGGGCATCTGTCTCCTGGGTGTTGGGGAACGCGACAGAAAAAAAAATTCGGTATAGCGAGCACGCCCAGGACCACTATGGAGATTGCATACAAGGTTTGATCTGATCCGTACCGACTCGTAGCGCAGCGGAAGAAGAGTCGGTGGAGATCGTTGGTGCAGATCCCCGCAGCTAGGATTTTACAACCTCCCAACCGCGAGAATGTACTCCCTCGTCGGACAGCCCTTCGGGAGGCGGTCGGACAGTCCCTCGGACGATGTCACGGACATCCCTTCGGGAGGACCTTCGAAACTCGGACGGTCACTCGGACAGCCCTACGGGAGGACCTTCGAAACTCGGACGGTCACTCGGACAGCCCTTTGGGAGGACCTCTCAAACTAAGACCGAAACTACGATCTCTCTACAGAGTTGCACACATACGGTGTCATCTATCCGGCAGGGCTTCGCCGTCCAGAACTAGTTCCTGCCGGAACCCGGACAGCCTTTCGGCTCTACGAAAAACTCTTTTCGTTGGAGGGAGAGAGAGAGCTAGCAAAGCATAGCATGTGTATGAGAGCAAGGGGTGAGCTTTGTGGGCAGCCCACTCACCTCTATTTATAGGAAAGCCAAGGGGTAAAGTTGGCATTCACAAATACCAAAAGTACCCCCACTTTATGTCATTTACATAAAGAATAAAGCAAAATAGGGTGCCATGTGGAGCTCCAAGGAGCTCCACCTTGCTTGGCCGGCCACCCCTTGGGGGCCCCCCCATGAGGGGTTTCCTTAGCCCCAAAGCTCTTCTAGAAGCCTTTTGGAAATATCCCAAAAGGTGACTTTCCATAAATATCCCAAAAAGCACTTTCACTATTCACGACGACATTTTTCAGCGTCCGGTCGAACTGAAAATATTTATGTGGGCTTAGAACATTTCCAGTACACACTAAAATAATTTTCACTGCGGTCCGGAACAATTCCGGATTAGTGATTTTCATCTGCGAAAAGCATCTGAAGTGGTTCCGGCAGCTCCGGAACATTTCCAGTTTTCATTCCGGAAAATTCCCTGAAGTTTCCAGAATGATTCTGGCACCCTCCAAGAATTATCAGGCATGTGCCGAAACCAATTTGTCTTTATGGTATCCCCTGAAACAACTTTTCAGCTTCACCGGAACTCATCCGGTGACCTCTCTCTTCGGAACTTTTCCGCTGTCTCCGAAAACTTTTTCCGGAAACTTTCTCTCAGACTCCCTGTCTAGTATTCAGCAGATAGATGACCCTTAAGCGTGTGACCCTATAGGTTCGGTGAAGTATAGACATGACCCGGAACCCCTTCCGATCAATGATCAACATCGGAGCCGTGGACACCCATATTGACCCCTATACCCACACGAATGAATATTCGAGTGAACCTCCAGTTGCCGTGTGCTATTCCTGTTGCTTCGCGATATGTCACAAACACTTGAGGTGAGATTTTCTGCATCCCCGTGGATCAACAACTTGTCCACTATGCAAGTTACCTCATTACCGGTTTTGTTCTCTTTTCTCGTTTTCGTGTTCCGGCATCCCTGTGATCAAATCACACTGTGTCTGGCCAGACGATGATGAATACCGTAACACCGAGAGGGCCCGAGAATATCTCTCCATCGTCGTAGGAGCAAATCCCAATCTTGAGCTATCATGTTACTTGCCATACTTTTCCGTGAACCCGTAAGCCGCCGTAATAGCCACCCAGTAACGGATGACGTTTAACATACCCCAAAGTTCACGAAGCAAGCACGAAGGAACTCGATACTCTCATGGTCTAAGGAATTATGCAAACATTAACTATCTCTGTGTTATTAACCATAAACTTGTGACGAATGAATCTCATAGCATAACATCAATTTGGGTCGATTCAACACAAGTGTTCTACCAACATCGTGCCCTCAAAATTGCCGGCTTAGCCATGCCCATGATCAGGAAAACAGGATCATCCTGCAATACTTGAGCCAGTCTTAGAGGCAAGACTAGGAATACAATTTACCGTTTATTATACCACATGTGCAAATGAATTTCCCTCCGGGCCTCGTGGATATTGCGGACTCGAGAATCATTGCAGTTATAGCATGGATCATAAACATTCATTACAAACTCGAAGATACAAAATAACTGTTATTACTGCCTCTAGGGCATATCTCCTACACTGGGCTCCGCCATCTGATCGCAGCAATCGGGTAGAGGGGAAAGAAGTAGCAAAGCAACCGTGAGTACTCATCAAAAGTACTCGCAAGAATTACATCAGAACTAAATTATCAGAGAAAGGGGCTGTATCTGTGGACTAAATTGTAGAATGCCAGAACAAGGGGAAAAGGTCTAGCCTATCGAAGACTAGCATCTTGCAGCATTAGAAGAGTGCAGATTAGCATATTATAAAGCAGTAATTAAGTAGTAACAATGCCTAGAGATCCTTCCTCGACTCCCTGCGAGAAAACGATCCCGGAGCCAACATATTAATTAACATCAATAACATCCTGTTTTAGTTGTATTAGATCGGGATACATCTCTGATCGTCCGTTACCATGGACACGGCTATTCGAATAGATATACTTCCCTGCAGGGGTGCACCAATGTACCCAACACGCTAGATTAAATTCGGCCGTACATACTTTTATCGGGTCATGCCCGGCCTCGGCTAATCGACACAACGCAGCCCAACCTGGGCTCATCAGAGAGGCCAGCACGCCGGTCTAATCCCTAAGCGCTCAGGGGTCCGGGCCCATCGCCCATCGCACTCCTCCGTGTTGCGCACGCGGCCGGTGAGCAGACCTAGCCCCCTTAATACAAGCGCAGGCATTCCCAGTCCAACCCGGCGCGCGCCGCTCAACTGCTGACATCTGAGGAGATTCGGTAGAAACATACGATGCCGAGTGCCCATACTTATTCCCGCGTGATGGTCAGTGCGAAAAGGCCAGAGGTCTACTCAGATCACATATCCAAATCTGTTAATGCGTTGGGAGCTCGCGGTAACGAGCAGTGATCCACGATCTGTGGTCCCATCGCCCCGTCTCGCGGACTTACGACAAGGGCTAAGACTGCCCGGCTGTGCAGCGTAATTAACTCGAGGGTACCCTCACGGTCAACCCGGCTTCACATCACTCGCGGGTACTCCTCGGGGCCGACCCGACTTCCACAAACTCTCGCGGGTACCCCTCGGGGCCGACCCGACTTCAACAAAGGACTGAGGTAAACGTTAGGGTAACCGTGTGTCGAAAACATCAAGGGGGAATCTGAGGAATCACCCTCGATGGATTCCACTCGATGTGACCGTCAAGGTGGACTTGGAGGAATCACCCTCGATGGTCCACACTTGAGGGGTTGCACGATAGAGTCGTCATTGGAGGTGGTGGAGGAGGAATCACCCTCGGCCATCCAAAACCGATTAGTTATGCTACAGAGCCATCATCAGGAGTGAGGTACGAGGTATCACCCTCGGCACTCGATAGTAGCTCTGCAGAGTTGTACAACAAAAGGGGGGTGTGCGGTGATGTGCTCGGTCTCTGCCCGTCGATCACCAAGATCGAGGCACTGGTAACAAGGCGGGGGCAACAGGGACAAGAAAGAGGGGTCACTGATGGATCACTAATCCAACCTATACTAAGCAGTTTAGGATGACGGGTAAAGTAACAATAGCAGATTACAAAATCTGGCTATGCATCAGAAATAGGAGCTATCTATCAACAGTAGCAAAATCTAATGCAAGCAATAGTGGGAAAGAATGGGCGATGTAGGAATGATCAAGGGGGTTTGCTTGCCTGGATGCTCTGCTGAAAGGGACTGATCGTCAGGGGCGTAGTCGTACTCGGGAGCAGCGTCAGTCTCGAAGTCTACCGTAGAGAAGAGGGGGAAGAAACAATAAATATAAAGCAAACAGATGCAACACCGATGGATGACATGGTAGTATGTTGTGTTACGGGTGGCCTAATGCAGCACTACACGTTCCAGACGGAGCGGGAAATTATCCGGGGATGTTTACCCAGCTCCGGACGGGAAGGTTCCATGTTTGCAGTCTTAGAGGCATCTAACAGCTATATGGAGGGCATATTTGGATTCGTCATATTTTTCTGAGTGTTTTTCATATATAAAACATTTTCATCGGAGCTACTGTTGAATTTATATTAATTTTCAAAGTTTAAGCAATATTCTGGAATTATTTTAATTACTAAATTCGGCAGAAAAGGAAATATGACGTCAGCAGTATGTCAGGGTGACGTCAGCAGTCAACACAGTCGGCCGAGGTCAAACCTGGCCACTGGGTCCCACATGTCATACACAGAAGTTAATCCAGTGGTTTAATTTAACTAAAAGGGATTAATTAGAGGGTGGGGCCCACTGTCAGTGACTGATTAATTAACAGATTTAATTAACAGACTAATTAGTAGTTTATTTATTTATTAAAATGTTGATTAGCGAGTGGGGCCTGCCTGTCAGCGACTAGAGCTGCCCAGTCAGCGCGTTGACTGGGTTAACCCAGTCAACGGGGCCCCTGGAACCCACTGGTCAGCGACCGAGGGGTGGGCCCAGGCCAGCCACATAGGCGGCGGCCGGCGACTAGACGCCAGTGACGCCAGAACGTCGGAAATCGGCTACGGCGAGCCATTTTGCGCGCGGCTTGGCTCGTTCAAACGGGCGGAACGAGCCGTGTTGTACGGCGGTGGTGGCGTGGCCGGAGAGGCCCTACATCGGCGGCGGCGACGAGCGTGGTGGACGGCAGCGTTCGGGTGAGGTCGTGCCCGTGGCTACGGCGCATGGCAAGGCATGCTAGCGGTGGCGTTGGGCTCCTACGAGCGCACAGAGCACGGCTACGTGCTCGGACGCGAGCTTTAGCGACGGCGGCCACGACGATGAGCATAACGGCGGTGATGGGTTGGGCCATGACGGCAAGGGGGGCTACGGGCGCGGAGAAAGGCAGGAGAGAGAGGGGTTTTGGTGGCCAGCTCACCGCGGTCCTGCAGGTGTGCTTAAATGGACTCGGGGAGGCTCCACGGCGGTGAATCGGCGGCGACGTCCGATGGTGCCGAGGGGGAAGACGAGGTTGTGGGCAACGCTGCGTAGGCTCCCGGCTCGATCTAGTGGCACCAGACTGCGGCGGAGCGATCTGGCACGGCGGCGAGGCACAGGGGCGACGGTGGCTGCGCGAGTTAGTGATTCGAGGCCATGGCGGCGCTCGGGAGGGGGGAGATAGAGAGGGAGGAGAGGGGAGGAGTGAGGTCAGGGGGAGCAAGGGAGGGTGCAGGGGGTGGCCTTATCCACCAGGAGCGGCGCGGCGAGGCCGCTGTCGAGCTGCGGAGGGCAGGCCAGGCAGGCGCGCGCGCTGGGGAGGTGACAACGAGGAGGAGAGAGAGAGCGGGAGGTGGGAGACTGTGCGGGGTGGGCTGGGCCGCACTGTGGACTTAAGTCCAGTGCCCCCAGGCCCTTTTTCTTTTTCTCTTTTTCTTTTTTCTCAAAACAGTGAGCATTTGGAATTTATCCAGCCACAAAAAGACTTTGTAAAATTATGAATCTGGGCCAATAAAATATATTGCAATATTAGGCAGTGTCAGAAAAAGTTTGGGGGCCAAAGGAATTTGTTTGAATTTTGTACAAATGCATAAGCATTTAAAATGCCTCTTTTTGCACCGTTTTAAATGCTATAGACCATTTTAGCTTGATGGTGAAGTTGTTTTCCTTGACAAATATTAGTTAGGGAATCTTGGCTAAATGATGGACTATTTTGCATCCATTTTTGGGCAAATTTATTTTCCACTTGCAATTTAATTCAAATCAAAGTGGAGTTTGAAATGAGATATGAATTTAAAGAGTGATCATGCATTATAAACCAAAATGATTAAGCATAATCATGAGGATCACTGTAGCTCCATTACACAGGGGTGTTAAAATATTTTGGGACAAAGCCCAAAAAGGTGGCTTTCCATAAAGTAACCAAAAAGTGATTTTTACTATTCATGAAACCATTTTTCCACGACCGTTAAATCCGAAAATATATCTGTGGGTCTTAGAATAATTCCAGTACCCTCTAAAACAATTCTGGACGCGTTCCGAAACATTTTCAGATCAATGATTTTCATCAGCGAAAAGCAACCACAGCGGTTCCGGCAGCTCCGGAACACTTTCGGTTTTTTTCTCCGGAAAAATCCCAGAAGTTCCCAGAACAATTCTGGCTCCCTCCAAGAATTTCCAGGTATGTGCCGAAACCATTTTGACTTAATGGTATACTCCGAAACAATTTTTTGGTTTTACCGAAACTCTTCCGGTGTTCTCTCTTCGAAACTATTCCGTTGTCTCCGAAACTTTTTCAGTTAATTTCTCTTAGACTCCCTGTCTAGTATTCAGCAGATAGATGACCCTTAAGCGTGTGACCCTATAGGTTCGGTGAAGTATAGACATGACCGGAACACTTTCTGATCAATGATCAACATCGGAGCCGTGGACACCCATATTGACCCCTATACCCACACGAATAATTATTCGAGTGAACCTCCAGTTGCCGTGTGCTAATCCTTTTACTTCGCGATATGTTACAAACACCCGAGATGAGATTTATCGGCATCCCCGTGGATCAACACTTGTCCACTATGCCAGTTACCTCGTTACCGGTTTTGTTCTCTTTTCTTGTTCCCGTGTTCCGGCATCCCCGTGATCGAATCACACTGTGTCTGGCCAGACGATGATGGATACCGTAACACCGAGAGGGCCCAAAGAATATCTCTCCATCGTCGGAGGAGCAAATCCCAATCTTGAGCTATCAAGTCCCTTGACATACTTTTCCATGAACCCGTAAGCCGCCGTAATAGCCACCCAGTTACAGATGATGTTTAACAAACCCCAAAGTTCATGAAGCAAGCATGAAGAAACTCGATACTCTCATGGTCTAAGGAATTATGCAAACATTAACATTCTCTGTGTTATGAACCATTAAATTGTGACGAATGTATCTCATAGCATAACATCAATTCGGGTCGATTCAACACAAATGTTCTTCTAACATTGTGCCCTCAAAGTTGCAGGCATAGACATGCCCATGATCAGGAAAACATAATCATCATGTAAACACTTGAGCTAGTCTTAGAGGCATGACTAGGAATACTTTTTATCTTTTATTATTCCACACGTGCATATGAGTTTTCCTCCGAGCCTCGTGGTTATTGTAGACTCGAGAACCATAACAGTTATTGCACGGAACATAAACTTAATTACGAACATGGGGATAAATAATAACATTTATTATTGCCTCTAGGGCATATCTCCTACAGACTCCCACTTGCACTAGAGTCAAAAATCTAGTCAATGCTAATGCACTTTACACCTATGGCATACTGGTGTAAAATATTCTTCGCATGTGGTATAGCCTGATGTCCAACGGATTTGACAACTTCAGCTCCGTGTGTATCTTTGCATATCCTCGCATTTTCACGCTTTCACAAAATTCATATTTTGTGTGGACTTGGCTTTGTATATATGTGAATCACTGGTTGAACCTTGATTCCTCAAACTGAGCTATGGAGCAACTATCTACAATAGTGTTCCATTGACCAAAGTCCTCTTGGAACTATACTAAGTTCATGAATGAACTATATGATTCAACATCCTTCTTTGTCGCTTCTAAAGCATCAACATACTTAGCCTTTGTTATAGAATTCGCCAGAGTAACCTATTCGGAACAATTCCAACTTACTGGGTCACCATATCCTGTATTACACAAAAAACCCTTAACTTAAAACGAAAATCGCATGGAGCATTAATGAAGACTGTATCGATGTAACCACTTACAACGAGCACTTCATAATCTCTGCTTGCAAGAAAACATGTCATCAGTGCTACTTTAGTACTCAACTACATTTTTCACTGTTGTCCCATGATCAATACTTTGATCACTTTGGTATCTATACTCACAACAGCTTGGGAGTATCGGATATATCTGTTTGTTTTACATACAATGGAATACATGATTAATCCAAACACAAAAGTGTGTGGAATCTCCATCATGTATTTTGCTCATCAGTGTTTTGGGACACCGAGTCTTGCAAAAACTCTTTCCATGTGAATTCGGCAAGAATCACTCCTTGGCGTTTTCAATGCTAAACTGTTTTAGCATCTTGTCAATATGTATTTTTGGCTTAGCCCCATTTGTTAATTCTATCTCCGTATATAATTATGCCTAGTATCAAGGCTACTTAGCCTAAGCACTTCATCGAAAAACTATTTTCAATGAAGTCTTAATTTGTGTCAAGAAATTTATATTATTTCCAATTAACAATGTGTCAAGCACACAAAGTATTTAGAAATATTATTATGCTCCCACTTACTTGGAGATAAATAATAACATTTATTATTGCCTCTAGGGCGTATCTCCTATAGACTCCCACTTGCACTAGAGTCAATAATCTAGTTAATGCTAATGCACTTTACACCTATGGCACATTGGTGTAAAATATGCTTCGCATGTGGTATAGCCTGATGTCCAATGGATCTGACGACTTCAGCTCCGTGTGTATCTTTGCATATCCTCGCGTTTTCACGCATTCACAAAATGCATATTTTGTGTGGACTTGTCTTTGTATATATGTGAATCACAGGTCGAACCTTGATTCCTCAGACTGAGCTATGGAGCAACTATCTGCAATAGTGTCCCATTGACCAAAGCCTTCTTGGAACCATACTAAGTTCATGAATAAACTATATGATTCAACATTTTCTTTGTCGCTTCAAAAGCAGCAACATACTTTGCCTCTGTTATAGAATTCGCCACAGTAACTTGTTTGGAACAATTTCCAACTACCGTGCCACCATATTGTGTATTACACAAAACCCTCAATTTAAATCGAAAATCGCATGGAGAAATGATGAAGACTGTATCGATGTAACATTTTACAACGAACTCTTCATGATCTCCGCTTGCGAGAAAACATGTCATCAGTGCTACTCTAGCACTTAATGACCCTTTTTCACTGTTGTCCCATGATCAGTACTTTTGATCACTTTGGTATCTATACTCGCAACACCTTGGGAGTATCGGACATATCTGTTTTTTTACATACCATGGAATACATGATTAATCCAAACACAAGAGTGTGTGGAATCTCCATCATGTATTTTGCTCATCAGTGTTTTGGGACACCGAGTCTTGCAAAAATTCTTTCCATGTGACTTCGGCAAGAATCACTCCTTGACGTTTTTAATGCTAAAAGGTTTCAGCATCTTGTCAATATGTATCTTTTCTCAACCCCATTAGGTAAATCTATCTCCATAGATCATCATGCCTAATATCAAGGCTATTTAGCCCAACCACTTCATCGAAAAACTATTTTCACATGAAGTCCTAATTCGTGTCAAGAAATTTATTTCCATTTAACAATGTGTCAAGCACACAAGGTGTTTAGAAATATTATTATGCTCCCACTTACTTTCTTGAATCACAAGCATCTTCGTTACCCATTGATGAAGTCAAACCCCTTTGACCATTTCATCAAAACACGAAGATTCCAACTCCATTTTGCTCTGTTCTGTCCATCATTAGAACTCTGAAGTTTGCACACTCACTAGCATCCTCTGGATTGACAAAACACCTTGGACTATATCATATGCAAGTCCTTGGTTTCATTTCCATCAGATGGAAATCCTTTCGTCATCCATGTTTCATATCTCATGATTGAAATATGTATTAATTGCTAGTTTAACCCGAACCGATTTTAAGCATCGCTACGGTGAAAAAACCTCATCGCAGTCAACTCCTTGAACTTGTTATTGCAACAAGTTGGGCTTTATGGATAAAACATTTTTATCCGTATCAGTTTCTAGTTCCAATACAATCCGTTAGACTCTAAGTCTTCCGGAGGGTTTATCAAGGTTTAAATCTTGAATCATTTTATGGAAACTATCTTGAATTATATTGGCATTTAGCCAATCCCAGAGTCAGGGCCCATCAACGCTTCCTTGTATATCGTAGGTATACTATTGTCTAACAACAATATCTCGTATGCGCACCTGAGAGGTTTGCACGAGTTTTTCCTAAGTGGTTCAGCTGTAAGTTCGACCGAAGTCCATACATCTCATGTAGAGGCTTCCGTATCAGTCGCAGTAGGAAACTCTGGAATCACTTCCAGGGTCTCTTTCCTTTGATCTGATGACGAAGATATTGTTATCTCGTCGAGTTGCACTATTCTCCCACTCACCTTTTTGAAAGAACCATTTTCTTTAAAAGCATACCATTTCTTGGCAAAAACCCTTTTTGCCTCGGTATAGTGGTGGGGGAATACCCAATAACTTGGGATAACCTACAAAGTAGCACTTGTCTGATTTGGAATAGGTTTATAACCTTTTACACAAGCCCCATATTCCAAATGTTTAAGAAAAGATATAACATGGTTGGGCGTACCATACTATGGTGTCATTTCAACCGACCCGATTGAGCTCTTTTCAGTGTAAAAGCCGTAGTCTCTAAAGCATCACTCTAAAAGGGATAATGGCAAATTTATTTATGTCATCTTTGATCTTACCATGTCATAAATGGTTTCATTACATCTTCGTGGACATTCCACTCATAGTGGTGTTCCGGGAGGTGTAAGTTATGAAACTCTTTTCACAACTCATCAGATATTCGCTAAACTTGTAACTCAAATATTCCTTTCTGCAATCTAATTGCAGAAACATAATTTTCTTATTACAATAATTTCTTCTTCATTTTGAAAACCTTTCGAATGATTTCAAAAGATCGAGACTTACGTCTCATCAAGTAAATATCCATATATCTACTTGAGTCATTTCCAAAGATAGATAAATCCACTACTTGCAACAACATTTATTGAACTACTCACATCAAAATGTATGATCACCAATTAGTTTGTTGCTCGTTCCTTATGGCCTATGAACGGTATTTCAGTCATTTCACTTTTCGGAGGAAAGTTGCAAGTATCAGATGATTCAAAATCAAACGACTTCAAAATCCATCATAATGGAATTTTTTCATGCGGGTTTCTCCAATATGACCAAATGCAGTGCCCCACTTGTGTGGTATTCTCTTAGTCTTGCGACATTTATCGTCAGTGTTATGGATGTATCATATTACCATCAATATTCATAACATATATCCCATCCATGATGGAAGCATGGCCCTTATGTTATTCATGACACTGAACAACAATTGTTCTTTTATGAACAACCCTTTTGCAACAAACATTATGCAATGGTCTAGATTGTGTAAAACTCTAAAATGAATTATGAAAGTAAATACAGAGGTAATGTATTATTGTCAATATTCATAACATACATCTCATTCATAATGAAAGTATGGCCCTTATGTTATTCATAACACCGAACATCAAAAGTTCTCTTATGAACAACCTTCTTGCAAGATACCTTATTCCAAGGGCTAGAGTGTATGAAACTCTAAAATGAATTATGAAAGTAAATACATAGGTAATACACCGATGGAAGGTATAGTAACTTTTACTATGTTCCCAGCGCGTATCAAAACCTCATTCATGGCTAGTCTTTCAGGCCATAGTAATTCTTACATCGAGTTGCAACAGAATGCAATCGAGCGGGTATCTTTGTGATCAACTCACAATACCCAAGAATTTGTGATTAACATGTTTAACCATAATTCCCAAGAACTATATCTTTGACCAGCCTTCTGTACATCAAAAACTTGTATGACATTCATACATGAGCTGGATATTCCAGTCTTCTTTCATTTTGCCTTTATACGTCTAACACTTTAACTTTTAGTATTTCTCCTAGTCTCAGAAGAAGCATCCAACTTAAGAGTGGCGTTAGCCCCGGACTTCCTAGGCGTGAAAGTTTCACTAACACCCTTCGGACATTTCCTTTCTCTTTAAGTTGTTGTTTTATTCACCTTTCATCATATGACAGGCGTTCTTCTGGATCCCTCTCTTATCAGTCTAATGCATAGTAAACACCTTTACTAATAGTTTGCAAACAAACATTGCTTTGGATTTCATATCTTTCAGCCTTTGTTTGTATCTGAAAATTAATTTTCAGTTCCATGAATATCACATAACTATCCCAAAACTTTCGAGGTTCGGGT
Source organism: Elymus sibiricus (assembly GCA_039707655.1). Lineage (NCBI taxonomy): Eukaryota > Viridiplantae > Streptophyta > Magnoliopsida > Poales > Poaceae > Elymus > Elymus sibiricus. The sequence continues at coordinate 36,698,163 of CM077665.1, read as the reverse complement.
CTCATGGAAGCAAACGTATTGCACTTGACTGAAACAGAATTCTAGCTTTTGGATCGAAGGACGAGAGTCACATGATCCATAGCATTAGCGGGAGAATACCGAATGCATGCGATATGACAAAGTCCTTCTCGGTACTCTTGAGGACAATCCTCACATTACGTTACCAACCATAAAGTTTTAACCAAATATTTAACAGCTATTCAATTTTAACAGGGAAGGTGGAAACGCGAGCCATTATTCTACAACTATTTTGCAAATCACACTTAGACAGTGTTAAAAATTAATTGCACTGAGAATTAAAAGAATTAATTCTAAAGTGCACTCCCACTCAAATCAATATCTCTCATAATTGATTGTGTGTGATTCAAGATCCATATTACAATTCAACGCCAAGGATGTATCCATCTCAAGTGACGAGAATTGCAATTGGTAGGCCAACATGCCAATCACATCTCTATGTGACTCTTGTTCATCTTTCGATGCGCGTGTTCTGAACTCATGACTTTCATGCCTGAACGTCAAGACAACCAAGTGATCTCGCTGCGGGGTCTCAACTCACCCGCCTCACACTTCTCTAATCGTTCATACCCATGTATCCATGTGATACCTCGAAGAGATAGGTGCCGTGACGGTGCTACACTTGGGAGAACACTAACTAATTGATATTTTTAGTGAGAGATCACCCTAATAAAAAGCGACTACCGCGCAATCAAAAGGGTGCATCATAAGGGATAAACATCTCAGGCAATTCATAATAGCATGATATGGTATAGCCCTTTCTGACGGAGAAGTCTTGTATTTCTTCGTCTTCGGCATTCGCGTCGGTGTTCACCTTCGCGAAGTTTGCCACCACCTTGTCGATGCACCAGATAATATTGCTATCTCTATAGCTAATAAAATAAGTGCATTACTTAAGGTTGACACGCAGGTCATTTAATGTGACAATCATATGGCTCCAGCCATCATGCCGAATCATGACACGCAGGTCATGTTAATATTACATCATATAGTCATCTCATACATAATCAAATTAATATGAGCACTGCTATACCACATTACGTGCACATGCAAACCATCCTGCAAAACCAAGTTAGACGCATCTAATCGGTTCATGCAAAATTTTATTTTTCATGGCTTCTAAGGTTTCGAAACAAACCGAAGCTACCAACGTTCATCATCAAGCATGATTATCCAAATCGCTAGATTAACATTGCGGGGTGTATGAAACACGAGATAATAAAATCTCGAGCCCCATACTGAACTTTGTCATACGCATGACCCTCGTGCAGATCATATCTGCATTGCCCTTTCGTCTGCGAAATTTCATCTTTCTTTTTAACTATGGTGGAATTCAGTGAACTGTTTGCACTTCGTTGATCAATCAGGATTGCGGATTGCCAAAACTTTGAAACTCCACCATGCTGTTATCAAGATCAGAAATATGCAAATTCCAGGGAAGCAACAAGGACATCGGGTAACAGATATCATCTGCTACCCGCACAAATAATTTTTAGCAATAGATCTCATCTACTACCAAATTATATTGTGCAACACCCATACATCTCTATGTATTCTAGATTGCAACCTGCATCTACTCATAGCACGGCTCATGATGCCACTGTAGGGGAACGCAGCAGAAAACAAAAAATTTCCGACCTACGCACCAGCCCAGGACCACTATGGAGACTGCATACAAGGTTTGATCTTTTCGTTACCGACTCGTAGCGCAGTGGACGTAGAGTCGATGACGATCGGCGGTGCAGATCCCCGCAGCTAGGATTTACAACCTCCCAACCGCGAGGATGTACTCCCTCGTCTGCTCCCCGGACGGATCTCCGGGCAGCCCTTCGTGAGGCCTCGGGACAGTCCCTCGGATAGTTCCACTGGACGGATCCTCGGACAGCCCTTCGGGAGGACCTCAGAATCTCAGACGGTCACATGGACAACCCTTCGGCAGGACCTTCGAAACTCGGACGGTCACTCGTACAGCCCTTCGGGAGGCACTCTCGAACTAAGACCGAAACTACGATCTCTCTACAGAGTTGCACACATACGGTGTCATCTATCCGGCAGGGCTTCGCCGTCCAGAACTAGTTCCCACTAGAAGCCAGACAGCCTTTCGGCTCTACGAAACTATTTCGCTGGGAGGGAGAGAGAAAGCCAGATCATGCATGGCACTTGTATGTGAGAAAGAGTGAGTTTGGGCAGCCCCCTCCACCTCTATTTATAGGAGAAGGAGGGTTGGAGGGGCTGAAATTTCAGCCACATCCAAACATGTCATCTCCAAGATATTTTGGAGCAAAAGCCCAAAAAGGTGGCTTTCCAAAAAGTAACCATAAAGCTGATTTCACTATGCACGATGACATTTTTCAGCGTCCGTTCGAACCGAAAATATTTATGTGGACCTAGAACATTTCCAGTAGCCACTAAAATAATTTTTGACTCGTTCCGAAACAATTCCGGATTAGTGATTTTCACCTGCGAAAAGCAGACAAAGCGGTTCCGGCAGCTCCGGAACATTTCCGGTTTTTATCCCGGAAAATTCCCAGAAGTTTCCAGAATAATTTGAGCACCCTCCAAGAATTATCAGGCATGTCCCGAAACCAATTTGACTTAATGGTATACCCCGAAACAACTTTTCGGTTTTACCGAAACTATTCTAGTGTTCTCTCTCCGGAACTTTTCCGTTGAAACTGAAAAAAATTCGGTGAATTTCTCTCAGACTCCCTGTCTAGTATTCAACAGATAGATGACCCTTAAGCGTGTGACCCTATAGGTTCGGTGAAGTATAGACATGACCGGAACACTTTCCGATCAATGATCAACATCGGAGCCGTGGACACCCATATTGACCCCTATACCCACACGAATGAATATTCGAGTGAACCTCCAGTTGCCATGTGCTATTCCTGTTGCTTCGGGATATGTTACAAATACCCGAGGTGAGATATGTTGGCATCCCCGTGGGTCAACAACTTGTCCACTATGCCAGTCACCTAGTTACCGGTATTATTCTCTTTTCTCGTTCCCGTGTTCCGGCATCCCTGTGATCAAATCACATTGTGTCTGGCCAGACGATGATGGATACCGTAACTGTTGGAAATATCCCCTAGAGGCAATAATAAAATGGTTATTATTATATTTCCTTGTTCATGATAATCGTTTATTATCCATGCTATAATTGTATTGATTGGAAACTCAAATACATGTATGGGTACATAGACAAACAACGTGTCCCTAGTGAGCCTCTACCGGACTAGCTCGTTGATCAAAGATGTCCATGGTTTCCAGGTCATAGACATGAGTTGTCATTTGATAACGGGATCACATCATTAGGAGAATGATGTGATGGACAAGACCCAAACTGTGAACATAGCATATGATCGTGTCAAGTTTATTGCTATCGTTTTCTGCATGTCAAGTATCTGTTCCTATGACCATGAGATCATGCAACTCACTGACACCGGAGGAGTACCATGTGTGTATCAAACGTCGCAATGTAACTGGGTGACTATGAAGATGCTCTACAGGTATCTCCAAGGGCGTCTGTTGAGTTGGCATGGATCGAGACTGGGATTTGTCACTCCGTACGATGGAGAGGTATCTCAGGGCCCACTCGGTAATACAACATCACAATGAGCTTGCAAGCAATGTGACCAATGAGTTGGTCACGGGATCTTGTATTACGGAACGAGTAATGAGACTTGCCGGTAACGAGATTGAACTAGGTATGGAGATACCGACGATCGAATCTCGGGCAAGTAACATATCGCTGGACAAAGGGAATTGCATAAGGGATTGATTGAATCCTTGACATCGTGGTTCAACCGATAAGGATCTTCGTTGAATATATGGGAATCAATATGGGCATCCAGGTCCCGCTATTGATTATTGATCGGAGAGGAGTCTCGGTCATGTCTGCATGTTCCCGAACCCGTAGGGTCGCACGCTTAACGTTTGGTAGCGCTAGGGTAGTAATGAGATATTAACAGTGGAAAGTTCGAAAGCTGTTCGGAGTCCCGGATGGGATCCAGGATATCATGAGGAGCTCTGGAATGGTCCAGAGGTAATGATTTATATATCGGAAGTCATATTTTGGGTTCCGGAAAAAGTTTGGTTTTTTTCGGTATTGTACCGGGAATCTTCCAGAAGGTTCTGGAGGGTTCTGGAGGTGTCCGGAAGTTCACGGAGGGTCCACATGGACTCTAAGGAGGGGCGCACCAGCCTTTCATGGGCCAGGCGCAGCAGCCCCACTTGGCCCATGCGGCTGTCCCAAGTGATAAGATCAAATCCCTTTAAAATAGGAGATAAGATGCATTACTTGGGAAAGAGGATTACTATCCACGTGGTACTGTTGACGCGTGTACTATTCACGCGGTACTGTTCATGCAGCACTATTCCTCCTCCTCCAAGTTTCCTCCTCCATATATAGTGGGGAGGGGCGCACGGGGCAGTACGCTTCCACCCTTGGCCGCCCCCTCCCTCTCTTCCTCCTTCACGTTCCGTCAGTGCTTGGCGAAGCCCTGCCGGATTTCCGCTGCCACCACCACCACCTCACCGTCGTGCTGGTTTCGATCTCATCTACCTCCTCTCCCTCTCTTGCTGGATCAAGAAGGAGAGGACGCCATCGAGCTGAACGTGTGCTAATCTCGGAGGTGCCGTCCGTTCGGCACTAGATCGGATTGGATCGCGATTGGATCGTGAAGAGTACAACTACATCAACCGCGTTACAACGCTAACGCTTTTGGTCTACAAGGGTATGTAGATTCAATCTCTCCTCTCGTAGATGGTCATCTCCTAGATTGGATCTTGGTGAGCGTAGGAATTTTTTTTGTTTCCCATGCAACGTTCCCCAACAGTGGCATCATGAGCTAGGTCTTGCGTAGATGACATCTCGAGTAGAACACAAAGGAGTTTGTGGGCATTGATATTCAGATTGCTTCCTTCCTTGGTCTTTTCTTGATTCGGCGGTATTGTGGGATGAAGCGGCCCGGACCAATTTTACATGTCCACGTATATGAGACCGGTTCCATCGACAGACATGTGACTTTGTTGCATAAGATGGCTGGCGGGTGTCTGTCTCTCCCACCTTAGTTGAATCGGATTCGACAAAGGCAGTCCTTGTAGAAGGTTAAATAGCAACTTGCATATCACCGTTGTGGTTTTGCGTAGGTAAGAATCGTTCTTGCTAGATACCCATAGCAGCCACGTAAAACTTGCAACAACAAATTAGAGGACGTCTAACTTGTTTTTGCAGGGTATGTTGTGATGTGATATGGCCAAAGACATGATGAAATATATTTGATGTATGAGATGATCATGTTTTGTAATAGTTAATATCGACTTGCATGTCGATGCATACGGCAACCGGCAGGAGCCATAGGGTTGTCTTTATTTATTGTATGACCTGCGTGTCAATCTTTAAGCGCTATGTAATGCTTTACTTTATCGCTAAACGGTAGCAATAGTAGTAGAAGCATGGTTGGCGTGACAACCCCGATGGCGACACGATGATGGAGATCATGATGATGGAGATCATGGTGTCATGCCGGTGACGATGGAGATCATGCCGGTGCTTTGGAGATGGAGATCAAAACCACGAGTTGATGGCCATATCATGTCACTTATGATTTGCATGTGATATTAATCCTTTTATGCATCTTATTTTTCTTAGGACGACGGTAGCATTATAAGGTGATCCCTCACTAAAATTTCAAGATAAAATTGTGTTCTCTCCGAGTGTGCACCGTTGCGAAAGTTCGTCGTTTTCGAAGCACCACGTGATGATCGGGTGTGATAGACTCTACGTTCACATACAACGGGTGCAAGCCAGTTTTGCACATGCGGAACACTCGGGTTAAACTTGACGAGCCTAGCATGTACAAACATGGTCTCAGAACACAAGAGACCGAAAGGTCGAACATGAGTCATATAGTAGATATGCAACATGGAGATGTTCACCATTGAAACCACCTCATCTCACGTGATGATCGGACTTGGGTTGGTGAATTTGGATCATGTTACACTCGGATGACCGGAGGGATGTCAATTTGAGTGGGAGTTTTAAGTAATATGATTAATTGAACTCATTTAGCATGAACAATAGTCTAAGGTGTCTTTGCAAATTTTATGTTGTTGATCAATGGCTCGCGCAGTAGCTCCCCTCAATTTCAATGCGTTCCTAGAGAAAGCCAAGCTGAAAGATGATGGAAGTAACTTTGTAGACTGGGCCCGTAATTTGAGGATTATCCTCACGGCTGCCCAAAAGAATTCTGTCCTTGATGCACCGCCTGGTGCGCAACCCCCTCCGGCGTCTATGGACGTTATGAACGCCTGGCAGGCGCGTGTGGATGACTACTCAGTAGTTCAGTATGCTATGTTGTATGGCTTAGAACCGGGATTTCAAAGACATTTTGAACGGTATGAAGCATATGAGATGTTCCAGGAGTTGAAGTTTATTTTTGAAAAGAATGCCCGGATCGAGAGGTATGAGACCTCCGATAAGTTCTTTGTATGCAAGATGGAGGAGAACGGGTCTGTCAGTGAGCACATACTCAGAATGTCTGGGTATTACAACCGTCTGGCTGAGTTGGGTGTTGTGCTCCCACCAGAGGCAATCACTGACAGAGTTCTTCAATCTCTACCACCTAGCTATAAGAGCTTCGTGCTGAACTATAACATGCAAGGGATGAACAAGTCAGTCTTCGAGGTGTTTGCGATGCTGAAAGTCACTGAGTCAGACATCCAGAAGGAGCATTAAGTGTTGACGGTCAATAAAACCACTAGTTTCAAGAAGAATGGCAAGGGCAAGAAGGGTAACTCCAAGAAGAGTGGCAAAGCAGTTGCCCCTCCCGTGAAGAAACCCAAGGCTGGACCCAAGCCGGAAACTGAGTGCTTCTATTGCAAGGGGACTGGCCACTAGAAGGGGAATTGCCCCAAGTATCTGGGCGACAAGAAGGGGGCCAACGCCAAACAAGGTATATATGATATACATGTTATTGATGTGTACCTTACCAACTCTCGTTGTAGTGCCTGGGTATTTGATACCGGTGCAGTTGCTCACATTTGCAACTCAAAGCAGGAACTACGGAATAGACAGAGGCTGGCGAAGGACGAAGTGACGATGCGCGTGGGAAATGGTTCCAAGGTTGATGTGATCGCCAACGGCACGCTCGCTCTTCGATTACCATCGGGATTAGTGATGAACCTGAATAATTGTTATTTAGTGCCTGCGTTGAGCATGAACATTATATCTGGATCTTGTTTAATGCGAGATGGTTACTCATTTAAATCAGAGAATAATGGTTGTTCTATTTATATGGGTAATATCTTTTATGGTCATGCACCCATTGTGAGGGGTTTATTCTTATTGAATCTCGATAGTGACGATACACATGTTCATAACATTGATGCCAAAAGATGTAGAGTTGATAATGATAGTACCACATTCTTGTGGCACTGCCGCTTAGATCATATTGGTGTAAAACGCATGAAGAAACTCCATGCCGATGGACTTTTGGAGTCTCTTGATTTTGAATCACTTGACACATGCGAACCATGCCTCATGGGCAAGATGACTAAGACCCCATTTTCAGGAACAATGGAACGGGCAAGTGACTTGTTGGAAATCAAACATACTGATGTGTGCGGTCCGGTGACCATTGAGGCGCGCGGTGGATATCATTATTTTCTCACCTTCACCGACGATTTGAGTAGATATGGGTATATTTACTTAATGAAGCACAAGTCTGAAACGTTTGAAAAGTTCAAGCAATTTCAGAGTGAAGTTGAGAATCATCGTAACAAGAAGATCAAGTTCCTACGATCTGATCGAGGGGGAGAATATCTGAGTTATGAGTTTGGCAATCACTGAAGACAATGTGGAATTGTTTCACAGTTGACGCCACCTGGAACACCACAGCGTAATGGTGTGTCCGAACGTCGTAATCGAACCTTATTGGATATAGTGCGTTCTATGATGTCTCTTGCCGATTTGCCACTATCATTTTGGGGTTATGCATTAGAGACAGCTGCATTCACTTTAAATAGGGCACCATCTAAGTCTGTTGAGACGACGCCGTATGAACTGTGGTTTGGCAAGAAACCGAAGTTGTCATTTCTTAAAGTTTGGGGATGCGATGCTTATGTCAAAAGGCTCTAGCCAGAAAAGCTCTAACCCAAAGCGGACAAATGCGTCTTCATAGGATACCCAAAGGAGACGGTTGGGTACACCTTCTATCTCAGATCCGAGGGCAAAGTGTTTGTCGCTAAGAACGGGTCATTTCTCAAGAAAGAGTTTCTCTCGAAAGAATTGAGTGGGAGGAAGATAGAACTTGATGAGGTTGTTGAACCTTTACTTCAACCAGAGAGTAGCATAGCGCAGAAAGATGTTTCTGTGGAACCTACGTCAGCTGAAGAGGAAGCCGATGATGATGATCAAGCAATCCATTTATGGGCTGGTGCAAGCGTCTCGGAGTTGGAATCTTCGCTTTGATGAGGTAATCAAAGCGTTTGGGTTTGTACAAGTTTACGGAGAAACTTGTATTTACAAGAATGTGAGTGGGAGCTCTGTAGCGTTTCTAATATTATATGTGGATGACATATTGCTGATTGGAAACAATATAGAACTTTTGGATAGCGTGAAGGAATATTTGAAGAAGAGTTTTTCAATGAAGAACCTAGGAGAAGCTGCTTTCATATTAGGCATCAAGATCTATAGAGATAGATCGAGACGCTTAATACGACTTTCACAGAGCACATACCTTGATAAAGTTTTGAAGAAGTTCAAAATGGATCAGTCCAAGAAGGGGTTCTTGCCTGTTTTGCAAGGTGTGAAGTTGAGTAAGACTCAATGCCCAGTGACTGCAAAGGATAGAGAAAAGATGAGTGTCATGCCCTATGCTTCTGCCATAGGCTCTATCATGTATGCAATGCTGTGCACAAGACCAGATGTCAGCCTTGCCATAAGTATGGCGGGAAGGTTTCAAAGTGATCCAGGAGTGGAACACTGGACAGCGGTCAAGAATATCCTTAAGTACGTAAAAAGGACTAAGGAAATGTTTCTCGTTTATGGAGGTGATCAAGAGCTCGTCGTAAAGGGTTACGTCGATGCAAGCTTTGACACTGATCCGGATGACTCTAAGTCTGAAACCGGATACGTATATATTATTAATGGGGGAGCGGTAAGCTGGTGCAGTTCCAAGCAAAGCGTGGTGGCTGATTCTACATGCGAAGCGGAGTACATAGCTGCCTCAGAGGCGGCGACGGAAGGTGTCTGGATGAAGCAGTTCATCACAGATCTTGGAGTTGTGCCCAGTGCACTGGACCCAATGGCTATGTTCTGTGACAACACTGGTGCCATTGCTCTCGCCAAGGAACCAAGGTTTCACAACAGGACCAGACACATAAAGCAATGCTTCAATGCCATCCGCGATGCGATCAAGGAAGAGGACATAAATATTTGCAAAGTGCACACGGACCTGAATGTTGCAGATCCGTTGACTAAGCCTGTTCCACGGGCAAAGCATGATCAACACCAGAACTCTATGGGTGTTAGATTCATAACCATGTAATGCTAGATTATTGACTCTAGTGCAAGTGGGAGACTGTTGGAAATATGCCCTAGAGGCAATAATAAAATGGTTATTATTATATTTCCTTGTTCATGATAATCGTTTATTATCCATGCTATAATTGTATTGATTGGAAACTCAAATACATGTGTGGGTACATAGACAAACAACGTGTCCCTAGTGAGCCTCTACTGGACTAGCTCGTTGATCAAAGATGGCCATGGTTTCCAGGTCATATACATGAGTTGTCATTTGATAATGGGATCACATCATTAGGAGAATGATGTGATGGACAAGACCCAAACTGTGAACGTAGCATATTATCGTGTCAAGATTATTGCTATCGTTTTCTGCATGTCAAGTATCTGTTCCTATGACCATGAGATCATGCAACTCACTGACACCGGAGGAGTACCTTGTGTGTATCAAACGTCGCAACGTAACTGGGTGACTATAAAGATGCTCTACAGGTATCTCCGAGGGCGTCTGTTGAGTTGGCATGGATCGAGACTGGGATTTGTCACTCCGTACGACGGAGAGGTATCTCAGGGCCCACTAGGTAATACAACATCACAATGAGCTTGCAAGCAATGTGATCAATGAGTTGGTCACGGGATCTTGAATTACGGAACGAGTAAAGAGACTTTCCGGTAACGAGATTGAACTAGGTATGGAGATACCGACGATCGAATCTCGGGCAAGTAACATATCGCTGGACAGAGGGAATTGCATACGGGATTGATTAAATCCTTGACATCGTGATTCAACCGATAAAGATCTTCGTTGAATATGTGGGAATCAATATGGGCATCTAGGTCCCACTATTGATTATTGATCGGAGAGGAGTCTCGGTCATGTCTGCATGTTCCCGAGCCCATAGGGTCGCACGCTTAACGTTTGGTAGCGCTAGGGTAGTAATGAGATATTAACAGTGGAATGTCCAAAAGTTGTTCGGGGGCCCAGATGGGATCCAGGATATCATGAGGAGCTCCGGAATGGTCCGGAGGTAAAGATTTATATATGGGAAGTCATATTTTGGGTTCCGGAAAAAGTTCGGTTTTTTTTTGTATTGTACCGGGAAGTTTCCAGAAGGTTCCGGAGGTGTCCGGAAGTCCACGGAGGGTCCACATGGACTCTAAGTAGGGGCGCACCAGCCCTTCATGGGCCAGGCGTAGCAGCCCCACTTGGCCCATGCGGCCGTCCCAAGTGATAAGATGCATTACTTGGGAAAGAGGATTACAATCCATGTGGTACTGTTCACGCATGTACTGTTCACGCGGCACTATTCCTCCTCCTCCAAGTTTCCTCCTCCATATATAGTGGGGAGGGGTGCACGGGGCAGTACGCTTCCACCCTTGGCCGCCCCCTCCCTCTCTTCCTCCTTCACGTTCCGTCAGTGCTTGGCGAAGCCCTGCCGGATTTCCGCTGCCACCACCACCACCTCACCGTCGTGCTGGTTTTGATCTCATCTACCTCCTCCCCATCTCTTGCTGGATCAAGAAGGAGAGGACGCCATCGAGCTGAACGTGTGCTAATCTCGGAGGTGCCGTCCGTTCGGCACTAGATCGGATTGGATCGCGATTGGATCGTGAAGAGTACAACTACATCAACCGCGTTACAACGCTAACGCTTTCGGTCTACAAGGGTATGTAGATTCAATCTCTCCTCTCATAGATGGTCATCTCCTAGATTGGATCTTGGTGAGCATAGGAATTTTTTTTGTTTTCCATGCAACGTTCCCCAACAGTAACACAAAGAGGGCCCAGAGATATCTCTCCATCGTCAAAGGAGCAAATCCCAATCTTGAGCTATCAAGTTACTTGACATACTTTTCCATGAACCCGTAAGATGCCATAATAGCCACCCATTTATGGATGACTTTTAACAAACCCCAGAGTTCATGAAGCAAGCATGAAGAAACTCGATACTATATGGGTCGAAGGAATCATGCAAATGTTAACCATCTCTGTGTTAGTAACCATTAACTTGTGACGAACGTATCTCATAGCATAACATCAATTCGGGTCGATTCAACACAAATGTTCTTCTAACATCATGCCCTCAAAATTGCTGGCATAGACATGCCCATGATTAGGAAAACAGAACCATCATGCAACACTTAAGCTAGTCTTAGAGGCCAGACTAGGAATACATTTTACCGTTTATTATTCCACACGTGCATATGAGTCTTCCTCCGAGCCTCGTGTTATTACAGACTCGAGAACCATCGCAGTTATAGCATGGAATATAAACATAATTATGAACTTGGGGATAAATAATAACATTTATTATTGCCTCTAGGGCATACCTCCTACACAGAGAGTATCCTGATCTACTATAACTAGAACTGGATACTCATAATGTTAAGTAATATGCTGGCTCTGGGATCGCTTTCTCGCAGGGAGTCGAGAAAGGATCTCTGGGCGTTGTTACAACTTAATTACTACTTTATAATATGCTATCTGTACTCTTCTAAATGCTGCAAGATGCGAGTCTTTGATAGGCTAGGGCTTCTCTGTATTCTGGCATTCTGCAGTCCAGTCCACATACACAGCCTTCCTTTGATAATGATGCATAAATAGATAGATCTGATGTAAGTCTTGCGAGTACTTTGGATGAGTACTCACGGTTGCTTTGCTACCTCTTTTCCCCTCTACCTGTTTGTTGTGATCAGATGACGGAGCCCAGGAGACCGCTGTCCCCGTCGACGACTACTACTATGCCGACGGAGTCTACTACGTTGAGGCCGATGACCAGGAGTAGTTTTGGAGGTTCCCAGGCAGGAGGCCTGCGCCTTTCGATCTAGTGTCGTTGTTTTGCTTAGCCTTCTTAAGGCACCCTCGTCTAATTATGTCTGTACTCAGATATTGTTGTTGCTTCCGCTGACTATGTGTATTCGAGCTTATGTATTTCGATCCCTCAAGGCCCCTGGCTTGTAATAGAAAGCTTGTATTATTTTAATTTGTGTCTAGAGTTGTGTTGTGATATCTTCCAGTGAGTCCTTAGGCTTGATCATGTGCTTTTGCGTGTATGATTAGTGCACGATTAAGTCGGGGGCGTCACACTACCCTCCCGTGGCAGTGGGGTCCATAAGGAGATCTAAGAGATATTAAGGCCTCTTTTTAATAGAGAACCAGAATAAAGCATTAACACATGGTGAATACATGAACTCCTCATACTATGGTCATCACTGGAGTGAATCCCAATTATTGTCACCTTGGGGTCTACGGATCATAACACATAGTAGGTGCATACAACTTGCAAGATAGGATCCAAAACACACTTATATTCATGAAAACATAATAGGTTCAGATCAGAAATCATGGCACCCGGGCCCTAGTGACAAGCATTAAGCATAGCAAAGTCATAGCAACATCAATCTAAGAACATAGTGGATACTAGGGATCAAGCCCTAACAAATTGACTCGACTACATGATAAATCTCATCCAACTCCATCACAGTCCAACAAGCCTACGAAGGAATTACTCACTCCCGGCGGTGAGCATCATGGAATTGTTGATGAAGGAGGGTTGATGATGACGACAGCGACGAATCCCCCTCTCCGGAGCCCCAAACGGACTCCAGATCAGCCCCCGTGATGAAGAACAGGAGGTGGCGGTGGCTCCGTATTATAAAACGCAATGATTACTTCTCTCTGATTTTTTTCTCCACGAGACGGTACTTATGGAGTTGGAGGTACGGCGAACGGATGCCTGAGGGACCCACAAGCTCAGACGGCGCGCCCTAGGGGGTGCGCACCACCTGAGCTTGTGGCTCTCTGGTGGCCCCCATCTAGTAGATATTTTCGCCAATATTTTTTATATATTCCAAAAAAAATCTTCCTCAATTTTCATCCCAATCCGAGAACTTTTATTTCTGCACAAAAATAACACCATGGTAGTTCTGCTGAAAACAGCGTCAGTCCGGGTTAGTTTCATTCAAGTCATGCAAATTAGAGTCCAAAACAAGAACAAAAGTGTTCGGAAAAGTAGATACGTTTGAGACATATCAAAAGACAAGGGTAAATCTGACTAACTCATCATCAGTCACACCATGTCTAACAGGACCTGATTCCTCCATTCCAACACACCCTTCCTCTGTGGCGTACCCGGAGGAGTGAGTTCTGGAACTATTCCACAACGCTTCAGATGATCATCAAACTCCTAGTTCACATACTCGCCTCCACGATCAGGTTGTAGAAGTTCGATTATCTTGCTTAGTTGATTTTCCCCTTCATTCTGAAAATCATCAAACTTGTCAAAAGTTTTTGACTTGTGGCTCATTAAGTAGATATATCCATATCTGTTCAAGTCATCGGAAAAAGTCATGAAGTATTGTTACTCTCCTCCGGCAGTCATGCTCATTGGCCCACAAACATCACTATGTATAAGCTCCAGCAACTCAGACGCCCTCTCGCAACTCTTTTCAAAAGGAGCCTTAGTCATCTTGTCGAGTATGCAGGATTCGCACATCTCGAATGATTCAAAATCAAACGAAGTTAGAAGCCCATCACCATGGATCTTCTTCATGCGTTTTTGAGTAATGTGTCCGAGTCGACAATGCCAGAAGTAAGTCAGATTTAGTTCATTAGGCCTATGCCTCTTGACATTTATGTTATAGAATGACTCCCTTTCAAGGTCTAAAATAAATAGCCCATTCTCAATGCGTGCAAGAATACAAAACATTCCATTCAAAAATATAGAAAAAACATTGTCCTTTATGTTGAATTCGTAACCTTGTCTCATCAAACCTAAGGCAGAAAAAAAGTTTTTACTAAGTGCTGGAAGAACATAATAGCAATTATCAAGTTCCACTAAAAATCCTGAAGGCAGTTGAAGTTGCATTGTCCCGACAGCCAACACAGCAACCCTTGCTTTATTGCCAACTCAGATGTCAACCTCTCCTTGTCTGGATGCTCTAGTTCTTATCAGCCCCTGCATTGAGTTGCAAATATGAACATCCGATCTGATATCAAATACCCAAGAGCTACTAGCCAAGTCGGCGAGGTAAATGTTTATAACATATGCAACAAGTGTACCTTTGGCATAAGTCATACTTCCACCCTTCTTTCCCTTGTTGGCAAGAAACTTGCAGCAATTCCTCTTCCAATGACTAGCTCCCGTGCAACAATAGCACACGGTCTTCGAATTCGGCTCCGACTTGGGATCAGCTACTGGAGTTGGGATCACATCCTTATCCTTGCCCTTCCCCTTAGTCGTTTTCTTAGCCCAAGAACCCTTCTTGAACTTAGCTTTGTTCTGCACCATCAACACGTGATGTGCACCCTCTTAATGTCCTACTCTACAGTCTTAAGCATCCCATGCAATTCAGTGTGCTTCTTATCCATGCCATGCATATGGTGGTTCGAGATGAACGACTCATACACTACTAGGGAAAAGCCTAGTAGTGGCGCGTGGTAAGTGCCTAGCAGTAGCGTGGGTGCCCGCGCTATTGCTAGCGTGCTACAGCTAAATGGTTAGTAATAGTGCGGGCCTGGCCCCGCACTACTACTACTTATGTTAGAAGCAGCGTGGGTATTGACCAACGCTACTACTGTTGGGTAACACAGCAGAAAACAAAAAAATTCCGACCTACGCACCAGCCCAGGACCACTATGGAGACTGCATACAAGGTTTGATCTTTTCGTAGCGCAGCGGAAGTAGAGTCGATGACGATCGGCGGTGCAGATCCCCGCAGCTAGGGTTTACATCCTCCCAACCGCAAGGATGTATTCCCTCATTTGCCCTTCGGACAGCCCACCGGGAGCCGGACGGACAGTCCCTCGGACGGTGTCGCGGACAGCCCTTCGGGAGGACCTTCGAAACTCGGACGGTCACTCGGACAGCCCTTCGGGAGGACCTTCGAAACTCGAACGGTCACTCGGACAGCCCTTCGGGAGGCACTCTCGAACTAAGACCGAAACTATGATCTCTCTATAGAGTCGCACATATACGGTGTCATCTATCCGGCAGGGCTTCTCCGTCCAGAACTAGTTCCCATCGGAACCCAGACAGCCTTTCGGCTCTACGAAACTATTTCGCTGGGAGGGAGAGAGAAAGCCAGATCATGCATGGCACTTGTATGTGAGAGAGAGTGAGTTTGGGCAGCCCCCTCCACCTCTATTTATAGGAGAAGGAGGGGTGGAGGGGCTGAAATTTCAGCCACATCCATCCATGTCATCTCCAAGATAATTTGGAGAAAAAGCCCAAAAAGGTGGCTTTCCAAAAAGTAACCATAAAGCTGATTTCACTATTCACGACAACATTTTTCAGCGTTCGTTTGAACCGAAAATATTTATGTGGACCTAGAATATTTCCAGTACCCACTAAAATAATTTTTGCCGCGTTCGGAAACAATTCCGGATTAGTGATTTTCATCTGCGAAAAGCATACAAAGCGGTTCCGGCAGCTCCGGAACATTTCCGGTTTTTGTTCCGAAAAAATCCCAGAAGTTTCCAAAACAATTCTGGCACCCTCCAAGAATTTCTAGACGTGTGCCGAAACGATTTTGACTTAATGGTATACTCTGAAACAACTTTTCGGTTTAGTGATTTTCATCTGCGAATAGCAGACAAAGCGGTTCCGGCAGCTACGGAACATTTCCGGGTTTTTTCTCTGAAAAATCCCAGAAGTTCCCAGAACAATTCTGGCACCCTCCAAGAATTTCCAGGCATGTGCCGAAACCAATTTGACCTAATGGTATACCCTGAAACAACTTTTCAGTTTTACCGAAACTATTCCGGTGTTCTCTCTCCGAAACTTTTCCGCTGTCTTCGAAACTTTTCCGGTGACTTTCTCTCAGACTCCTTGTCTAGTATTCAGCAGATAGATGACCCTTAAGCATGTGACCCTATAGGTTCGGTGAAGTATAGACATGACCGGAACACTTTCCGATCAACGATCAAAATCGGAGCCGTGGACACCCATATTGACCCCTATACCCAAACGAATGAATATTCGAGTGAACCTCCAGTTGCCGTGTGCTATTCCTGTTGCATCCCCGTGGATCAACAACTTGTCCACTATGCCAGTTACCTCATTACCGGTATTGTTCTCTTTTCTCGTTCCAGTGTTCCGACATCCCTGTGATCAAATCACATTGTGTCTGGCCAGACGATGATGGATACCTTAACACCGAGAGGGCCCAGAGATATCTTTCCATCTTCGGAGGATCAAATCCCAATCTTGAGATATCAAGTTACTTGACATACTTTTCCATGAACCCGTAAGCCGCCGTAATAGCCACCCATTGACGGATGGCGTTTAACAAACCCCAAAGTTCATGAAGCAAGTATGAAGAAACTCGATACTCTCATTGTCTAAGGAATTATGCAAACGTTAACTATCTCTGTGTTATTAACCATTAACTTGTGACGAATGTATCTCATAGCATAACATCTATTCGGGTCGATTCAACACAAGTGTTCTCCTAACATTATGCCCTCAAAGTTGCCGGCATAGCCATGCCCATGATCAGGAAAACAGAACCATCATGCAACACTTGAGGTAGTCTTAGAGGCCAGACTAGGAATACATTTTACCGTTTATTATTCCACACGTGCATACGAGTCTTCCTACGAGCCTCGTGTTATTGCAGACTCGAGAACCATAGCAGTTATAGCATGGAACATAAACATAATTATGAACAGGGAGATAATCAATAACATTTATTATTGCCTCTAGGGCATATCTCCTACAGACTCCCACTTGCACTAGAGTCAATAATCTAGTCAATGCTAATGCACTTTACACCTATGGCACACTGGTGAAAAATATGCTTCGCATGTGGTATAGCCTGATGTCCAACGGATCTGACACTTCAGCTCCGTGTGTATCTTTGCATAACCTCGCGTTTTCACGCTTTCCCAAAATTCATATTTTGTGTGGACTTGGCTTTGTATATATGTGAATCACTGGTCGAACCTTGATTCCTCAGACTGAGCTATGGAGCTACTATCTACAATAGTGTCCCATTGACCAAAGCCTTCTTGGAACCATACTAAGTTCATGAATGAACCATATGATTCAACATCTTGTTTGTCGCTTCGAAAGCGGCAACATACTTAGCCTCTGTTATAGAATTCGCCACAGTAACTTGTTTAGAACAATTCTAACTTACCGTGCCACCATTTTGTGTGTTACACAAAACCCTCAATTTAAATCAAAAATCGCATGGAGAAATGATGAAGACTGTATCGATGTAACCTTTTACAACGAACTCTTCATGATCTCCGCTTGCGAGAAAACTTGTCACCAGTGCTACTTTAGTACTCAATGACCTTTTTCACTGTTGTCCCATGATCAGTACTTTTGATCACTTTGGTATCTATACTCGCAACAACTTTGGAGTATTGGACATATCTGGTTGTTTTTACATACCATGGAATACATGATTAATCCAAACATGAAAGTTTGTGGAATCTTCATCATGTATTTTGCTCATCAGTGTTTTTCGGACACCGAGTCTTGCAAAACTCTTTCCATGTGACTTCGGCAAGAATCACTCCTTGACGTTTTTAGTGCTAAACTGTTTTAGCATCTTTTCAATATGTATTTTTGCTTAGCCCCATTAGGTAAATCTATCTCCATAGATCATCATGCCGAATATTGAGGCTATTTAGCCCAAGCCCTTCATCGAAAAACTATTTTCAAATGAAGTCCTAATTCGTGTCAAGAAATTTATTTCCAATTAACAATGTGTCAAGCACACAAGGTTTTTAGAAATATCATTATGATCCCACTTACTTTCTTGAATCACAAGCATCTTCGTTACCAATTGATGAAGTCAAACCCCTTTGACCATTTCATCAAAACACGAAGATTCCAACTCCATTTTGCTCTCTTCTGTCCATCGCTGGAACTCTGAAGTCTGCACACTCACTAGCATCCACTGGATTGACAAAATACCTTGGACTGTATCACATGCAAGTCCTTGGTTTCATTTCCATCAGATGGAAATCCTTTCATCATCCATGTTTCGTATCTCATGATTGAAATATGTACTAATTGCTAGTTCAACCCGAACCGACTTTAAGCATCGCTACGGTGAAACGACCTCATCGTAGTCAACTCCTTGGACTTGTTATTGCAACAAGTCGAGCTTTATGGATAAAACATTTTTATCCGTATCAGTTTTTAGTTCCAATACAATCCGTTAGACTCTAAGTCTTCCGGAGGGTTTATCAAGATCTAAATCTTGAATCATTTTACGAAAACTATGTCGGATTATATTGGCATTTAGCCAATCCCGAAGTCAGGGCCCATCAACGCTTCCTTGTGTATTGTAGGTATACTGTTGTCTAAAAACAATATCTCGTATGCGCACTTGAGAGGTTTGCATGAGTTTTTCCTACGTGGTTCAGCTGCAAGTTCGACCGAAGTCCATACATCTCATGTAGAGGCTTCCGTATCAATCGCAGTAGGAAACTCTGGAATTACTTCCAAGGTTCCTTTCATTTGATCTGATGACGAAGATACTTGTTATCTCGTCGAGTTGCACTGTCCTCCCACTCACATTTTTGCAAGAACTATTCTCTTTAAAAGCATACTGTTTTGTGGCAAAAACCCTTTTTGCCTCGGTATAGTGGTGGGGGAATACCCAATAACTTGGGATAACCTACAAAGTAGCACTTGTGTGATTTGGAATAGGTTTGTAACCTTTTACACAAGCCCCATATTCCAAATGTTTAAGAAAAGATATAACATGGTTGGGCGTACCATACCATGGCGTCATTTCAACAGACCCGATGGAGCTCTTTTCAGTGTAAAAGCCGCAGTCTCTAAAGCATCACTTTAAAAGGGATAATGGCAAATTTATTTATGCCATCTTTGATATTACCATGTCATAAATGGTTTGATTACATCTTCACGGACATTCCACTCACAGTGGTGTTCCGGGAGGTGTAAGTTATGAAACTCTTTTCACAACTCATCAGACATTGGCTAAACTTGTAACTCAAATATTCCTTTCCGCAATCTAATTGCAGAAACATAATTTTCTTGTTACAATAATTTCTTCTTCATTTTGAAAACCATTCGAATGATTTCAAAAGATCCAGACTTACGTCTCATCAAGTAAATATCCATATATCTACTTGAGTCATTTCTGAAGATAGATAAATCCACTACTTGCAACAACATTTATTGAACTACACACATCAAAATGTATGATCACCAATAAGTTTGTTGCTCGTTCCTTATGGCCTGTGAATGGTATTTCAGTCACTTCACTTTTTGGAGGAAAGTTGCAAGTGTCGAATGATTCAAAATCAAACGACTTCAAAATCCATCATAATGGAATTTTCCATGCGGGTTTCTCCAATGTGACCAAATGCAGTGCCACACATATGTGGTATTCTTTTAGTCTTGCGACATTTAGCGTCAGTGTTATGGATGTATCATATTACCATCAATATTCATAACATACATCCCATCCCTTTTGCAACAAACATTATGCAATGGGCTAGAGTGTGTAAAAACTGTAAAATGAATTATGAAAGTAAATACAGAGGTAATGTATTATTATCAATATTCATAACATACATCTCATTCATAATGAAAGTGTGGCCCTTATGTTATTCATAACACCGAACATCAAAAGTTCTCTTATGAACAACCTTCTTGCAAGATACCTTATGCATTGGGCTAGAGTTTGTAAAACTCTAAAATAAATTATGAAAATAAATACATAGGTAATACACTGATGGAAAGTATAGTAACACTTACTATGTTCCCAGCGCGTATCAAAACCTCATTCCTGGCAAGTCTTTTAGGCCGTAGTAGTTCTTCCAACGAGTTGCAACAGAATGCAATCGAGTGGGTATCTCTGTGATCAACTCACAATACCCAAGAATCAATGATTAGCATGTTTAATCATAATTCCCAAGAACTATTTATTTGACCATCCTTCCATGCATTAATTAATAACTTGTATGACATTCATACATGAGCTGGATATTCCAGTCTTCTTTCCTTTTGCCTTTATACTTCTAACAGTTTAACTTTTAGTATTTCTCCTACTCTCAGAAGAAGCACCCAACTTAAGAGTGGCGTTAGCCCCGGACTTCCTAGGTGCGATAGTCTCACTAACACCCTTCGGACATTTCCTTTCTCTTTAAGTTGTTTGTTTTATTCACCTTCATCGTATGATAGGCGTTCTTCTGGATCCCTCTCTCATCAGTCAAATGCCCAGTAAACACTTTACTAATACTTTGCAAACAAACATTGCTTTGGATATCTCATATCTTTTAGCTTTTGTCTGTATCTGAAAAACAATTTTTTCAGTTCCATGAATATCACATAACTATCCCAAACTTATGAAGTTCGGGTTTTATGGAAGCAAACATATTTCACTTGACTGTAACGGAATTTTAGCTTTTGGATCGAAGGACGAGAGTCACAATATCCATAGAATTAGCGGGAGGATACCGAAAGCATGCGATAGGACAAAGTCCTTCTCGGCACTCTTGAGGACAATCCTCACATTACGTTACCAACCGTAAAGTTTTAACCAGATATTTAACAGCTATTCAATTTTAATAGGGAAGGTGGAAACGCGAGCCATTATTCTACAACTTTTATTCAAATAACACTTAGACAGTGTTTACAATTAATTGCACTGAGAATTAAACAAGTTAATTCTACAGCGCGCTCCCACTCAAATCAATATCTCTCATAATTGATTGTGAGCGATTCAAGACCCGCATTTCCATTCAACGCCATTGAACGAGATGAACACTGATGGCGCGAACTTCAATCGGTAGGCAAACTTGTCGATCACATCTCTATGTGAATCTTGTTCATCTTTTGATGGGCGTGTTCCGAACTTAGGGAGATCCTTCCAGAACGTCAAGACAACCAAGTGATCTCGTTGCGAGGTCTCAACTCACCCGCCTCACACTTCTCTAATCATTCGCACCCATGGAGATCATGTGATGCCCCAAAGAGATAGGTGCCGTGACGGTGCTACACTTGGGAGAACACTAACTACTTGATATTTTAAGTGAGAGATCACCCTAATAAAAAGCGACTACCGCGCAATCAAAAGGGTGCATCATAAGGGATAAACATCTCAGGCAATTCATAATAGCATGATATGGTATAGCCCTTTCTGACGGAGAAGTCTTGTATTTCTTCGTCTTCGGCATTCGCGTCGGTGTTCACCTTCGTGAAGTTTGCCACCACCTTGTCGATGCACCAGATAATATTGCTATCTCTATAACTAATAAAATAAGTGCATTACTTAAGGATGACACGCAGGTCATTTAAAGTGGCAATCATATGGCTCCAGCCATCATGCCGAATCATGACACGCAGGTCATGTTAATATTACATCATATAGTCATCTCATACATAATCAAATTAATATGAGCACTGCTATACCACATCACATGCACATGTGCAAACCATCCTGCAAAACCAAGTTAGACACCTCTAATCGGTTCCTGCAAAAAATTATTTTGCGTGGCTTCTAAGGTTTCGAAACAAACCGAAGCTACCAACGTTCATCATCAAGCATGATTATCCAAGTCGCTAGATTAACATTGCGGGGTGTATGAAACACGAGATAATAAAATCTCGAGCCCCATACTGAACTTCGTCATACGCATGACCTCCATGCAGACCATATATGCATTGCCCTTTCGTCTGCGAAACATCCATCTTTCTTTAACTATGGTGGAATGCAAAGAACTGTTAGCACTTCGTTGATCTGTCAATCATCATACTCAGGAGCAGCATGAAAGGATCGCGGATTGCCAGAACTTTGTGAGATTCCACCATGCCGTCAAGATGAGGACTACGCAAATTCAAGGGAAGCAACAGGAACATCGGGTAACAGATTTCATCTGCTACCCGCACAAATAATTTTCAGTAATAGAACTCGTCTACTACCTAATTATATTGTGAAACACCCATATATCTCTATGTATTCTAGATCGCAACCTGCATCTACGCATAGCACGGCTCATGATGCCACTGTTGGGTAACGCAGCAGAAAACAAAAAAAATCCGACCTACGCACCAGCCCAGGACCACTATGGAGACTGCATACATGGTTTGATCTTTTTGTTACCGACTCGTAGCGCAGCGGAAGTAGAGTCGATGACGATCGGCGATTGAGATCCCCGCGGCTAGGATTTACAACCTCCCAACCGCGAGGATGTATTCCCTCGTGTGCCCCTCGGACAGCCCTCCGGGAGGCGGTCGGACAGTCCCTCGGACGGTGTCCCGGACAGCCCTTCTGGAGGACCTTCGAAACTCGGACGGTCACTCGGACAGCCCTTCGGGAGGACTTTCGAAACTCGGACGGTCACTCGGACAGCCCTTTGGGAGGCACTCTCGAACTAAGACCGAAACTACGATCTCTCTACAGAGTCGCACACATACGGTGTCATCTATCCGGCAGGGCTTCGCCGTCCAGAACTAGTTCCCACCGGAACCCAGACAGCCTTTCGGCTCTACGAAACTATTTCGCTGGGAGGGGGAGAGAAAGCCAGATCATGCTTGGCACTTGTATGTCAGAGAGAGTGAGTTTGGGCAGCCCCCTCCACCTCTATTTATAGGAGAAGGAGGGGTGGAGGGGCTGAAATTTCGGCCACATCCATCCATGTCATCTCCAAGATATTTGGGAGCAAAAGCCCAAAAAGGTGGCTTTCCAAAAAGTAACCATAAAGCTGATTTCACTATTCACGATGACATTTTTCAGCGTCCGTTCAAACCGAAAATATTTATGTGGACCTAGAACATTTCCAGTACCCACTAAAATAATTTTCACCGCGTTCCGAAACAATTCCGGATTAGTGATTTTCATCTGCGAAAAGCAGACAAAGTGGTTCCGACAGCTCCGGAACATTTCCGGTTTTTGTTCCGGAAAATTCCCAAAAATTTCGAGAACAATTCTGGCACCCTCCAAGAATTTCCAGATGTGTGCCGAAACCATTTTGACTTAATGGTATACTCCGAAACAACTTTTCGGTTTAGTGATTTTCATCTGCGAAAAGCAACCAAACCGGTTCCGGCAGCTCCGGAACATTTCCGGGTTTTTTCTCCGAAAAATCCCAGAAGTTCCCAAAACAATTCTGGCACCCTCCAAGAATTTCCAGGCGTGTGCCGAAACCAATTTGACCTAATGGTATACCCTGAAACAACTTTTCAGTTTTACCGAAACTATTCCGGTGTTCTCTCTCCGGAACTTTTCCGCTCTCTCCGAAACTTTTCCGGTGACTTTCTCTCAGACTCCTTGTCTAGTATTCAGTAGATAGATGACCCTTAAGCGTGTGACCCTATAGGTTCGGTGAAGTATAGACATGACCGGAACACTTTCCGATCAATGATCAACATCGGAGCCGTGGACACCCATATTGACCACTATACCCACACGAATGAATATTCGAGTGAACCTCCAGTTGCCGTGTGCTATTCCTGTTGCTTCGCGATATGTTACAAATACCGAGGTGAGACATGTTGGCATCCCCGTGGATCAACAACTTGTCCACTATGCCAATTACCTCGTTACCGGTATTGTTTTCTTTTCTCGTTCCCGTGTTCCGGCAACCCTGTGATTAAATCACATTGTGTCTGGCCAGACGATGATGGATACCGTAACACCGAGAGGGCCCAGAGATATCTCTCCATCGTCAGAGGAGCAAATCCGAATCTTGAGCTATCAAGTTACTTGACATACTTTTCCATGAACCCGTAAGCCGCCGTAATAGGCACCCATTGACGGATGGCGTTTAACAAACCCCAAAGTTCATGAAGCAAGTCTGAAGAAACTCGATACTCTCATGGTCTAAGGAATTATGCAAACATTAACTATCTCTGTGTTATTAACCATTAACTTGTGACGAATGTATCTCATAGCATAATATCTATTCGGGTCGATTCAACACAAGTGTTCTCCTAACATTGTGCCCTCAAAGTTGCCGGCATAGCCATGCCCATGATCAGGAAAACAGAACCATCATGCAACACTTGATCTAGTCTTAGAGGCCAGACTAGGAATACATTTTACCGTTTATTATTCCACACGTGCATATGAGTCTTCCTCCGAGCCTCGTGTTATTGCAGACTCGAGAACCATAGCAGTTATATCACGGAACATAAACATAATTATGAACAGGGAGATAATCAATAACATTTATTTTTGCCTCTAGGGCATATCTCCTACAACTACTAACAAGCTGTAGCGCTGGGTAGTACCCCACGCCAGTACTAAATCTGTGTATTTCATTTCTGCATATTTATACTTCACTTATACAAATTTTTATACACTAGCAATGATATAACAACTCATCATCATCATCATAATGATATAACAACTCATCATCATCGTAGTGATATAACAACTCATCATCATCGTAGTGATATAACAACTCATCATCATCATAGTGATATAACAACTCATCATCATCGTAGTGATATAACAACTCATCATCATCATAATGTCTCACCATCATCATCATCGTAAGTTAATTAACCACTACTAGCTAATTGTTATCATCCTAGGTAAATAACTTCCAAGCAGAAGACAAGTACTAGGACCTACACCTCTCTCTTAGGTAAAATAGAATAAAACAGAAAAACCCCTCCATATCCATTATGGAGCATAGAGATACACCGGTCACCAATTTGTGGACTGCGCTCATTCACTATTTGTCTCCATCCTTTGATTTTGAGGCATCCATTTGCTTGACGTTCTGTCGAGTATGCATATTGGAAACTGGTCCATGGCCGTACACAAACAATTTTCATCTCACCTTCGACATACATCAGCGGAGGCACAACATGATTTGGGAGCTTCTGTTGAAGAACACAATAGTAACATAGTTAGCAATGTAGTTTACTTAAGAAGAATCTATGAAAAAGATGGACTAGTGACACAATAGTAAAAAATCTTACCATGATATTTGCACGAATGTTAGCATCGCTCAACTCGTGGACTAGTGGCACGTATCCTATATAATTTCGGCCAGCTCTATAAATGCTCTTCTCCTACCCAGTTAGCTCTGAGCCAACAATGTAATAGGTCTCGTCTATTATCTTCAGTGTATCTCTCAAAGAAAGGAAAAAACTGTCAATTATAAATAAACAAGTTAAGTAGGAGTGAATAAGGTTTGTTTCGGTGGAGAGCGAGGCGTGGAAAATTGAAAAAGGCATGGAAAAAGGCAAAATTGAAGAAAAAAGTGCGTGGAAAAAGAATTTGTTTCCCAGCGTGGGCTTCACGCGATGTTGTCGTCTCTTCTTTTATTTCGGTGGAGAGCGAGGCCCGCCCAGCTTGTGTATGCCGTTATGTTTTTCCGGTCAGACTGTGTTGGGATTTCCTTTTTCTGGGTTGGCCGTCGCCGTCGTGTGTTTTATGTGCCATGTCATATTTCTTTTCTTTTTTTCGCTGCTCGATCAGTATTTTTATGGTTTTTTTTAAAACTTTTTCGCGACTAGTTGCACATCCGCCCCTCACGTGCAACTGCATGCACCACAACCTGCGCGCAACTGCAAGGGGCATAACGCGTGCGCAACTGGGGTAGGGTGCGGAGTTATGTTAAAATAAACCTGAGAGGGTGTTCATTATTATTATTATTTTCCACCGCGCGGAACAGAACATGAGGTGTCGAGACTGTAAATAGGGGTTTGTCCGAGGTTTTTTGCAAAATTTGCAACAAGTTGCAAGTCCGCCTCTCCGCGCAATTGCAAGCCCCGCAACCCGCGTGCAACTGCAAGGGGCATACCGCACGTGCAATTAGGGGGTGCGGTTTTCTTTATTCTTTTTTTTTGTAAAATTTTCACCAGCTGCATGCAGGCCCTCCATCAGCATCAGCACGCATGGCAATCCAATGCAACTGCAAGGGGCGCAACAAGCGTGCACTTAGTGGGTGGAGGTTTATTTTTTCCGGGTTTTCTTATAAAAAGCCACAAGTTTTGCACTTTCGCCCTCACGCGCAACTGCACACGTGGGACAGTGCATGCAACTACAAGAGCCGTAATACGCGGGCAACTAGGTGGGTGATGATATTCTCAGAGAAAACATTCACCCGTCCCTCTACAGCCGATCGGCTACATCCGGCCTGGTCTGTCCAGCCCTTCCTCGCGCGAGGCGTCCGTGGCCACGGTCGAGGACTGCGTTCATCAAGCGTAGACTGCCCGTGGCAACTGGCGTCGCAGCCCCACGCGACGGAGATAGGGTGTGTAGCTTCGAGCCATCGGTGTGGACTAACTTCTTCGTCCAATACGACCCAGATCTACATGAGGTATATACTAGTACAATTTCTTCTTTTTTAGAATTCTATAGTAGTATACCTTCAATTGAATTCAAACAGTTCATGAATTAAAAAAGATGTTCATGAATTTTTAAAAATATTCAAAATTATGAAATATGTTCGCTAATTTGAATAAGTGTTTGTATTTTTTTTAAAGTTCATAATTTGAAAAAAAGTTCATGAATTTGTTAAAAAATATGAATTTGAAAATAGTTCACGAATTCGAACAAATGTTTGTGAATTTGAAAAAAATCTCGAATTTAAACAAGTTCATGAATTTGAAAATGTTCAAGAAATGTTCATAATTGTTTAAAAAATGAACGAAAAAACAAAAAATGAATAACAAAAAAAACCAAACAAAAAACTGGCAAAAAAGCAAAGAAAGCGAAGCTTCCGAAAACCGGCGCAAAAGGGAAGCGGGATGGCCCATCTAAAACGACGCTCCAGCGTGTGCGCTCGCTACAGAAAGACTACTATTTGGCGCCTCAGCGAAATAGGAAATTCCAGTTGTTTATCCTCTTTTTTGGGAAATAAAATGCAGCCGAGGTTATTGGGGGCAGAACCTCTAGGTCGGGAAAATACTAATCTTAAGTACCACTATACCACTAGAGGTGCCGGACTTCGCCGACTCCTTCTAAAAAACTAACTAAACAGATTTTTCAGTAACCCATATATTTAGAAAGCAACTGAGATATTTCAGTTTATATGAGATACTTTGTACGAGTGCATATAATGGTAAAATATTGTCTCTAAATAACTAATAAATACATAAGTGAATTGTTATATGGTTGTTTTGTCGAGGCGGTAATGAAATATATTTAGAGAATGCCTCTACATGAGATTTTGTTGTAGTGCACATAGTAAGATAATTCACCGGAACAATACAAGAGCTATGGACCATGATACTGGAGTGTCGTGACAGCCCACCAGCCAGCTGCATTTCCTAGACCACATCCACATACCCGAATAATCCCAACTACTTCCTCCATCCCGGTGTATAGGGCTTACACGTACTTCTAGGTCGGCAATTTTGACTAAAATGTGTATTATATTTGATGAAAAATACCTTTTTAGAAACTTCATCCATATACGAATTCGATGATATAATTTTGATGACATAAAACACCTATTTGATTAGTCACATCGACGATCTAGAAGCACACGCAAGCACTATACATCAGGACGGAGGAAGTGGCTACTATTGCTAATAGTTATTGGTTCCTGCTAGGTACATGCTGCGTGTGGCCGTATAGGATACGCAGTGACATCGAGTCGTTCAACAAGTAGTAGTAAAACAAATAGTGTACATCACTATCTCAGATCCAGAAAATTCTCATACACATATTTTTTCAATAAAGGGCGCTTTTATTAACTAATAATGTACCATGAATGGGATATAAAACATCTCGGTAGGAAAAGGCGATGCCTGGGTGGTGCTTAGGCGCTAGGTGATGGCCAAACGCCTCGTATAGGGCATAAGCGGAAGTTTAGGCGGGCAAGCAAGAAATTTTCCACTCCAGCGAGAAATCATGCCATATCGCCTCGACGGGCCAAATGGGCCATATTCCAATGGATAGTATAGGTGGTCGAGTCATTCTCATGCTCTAAATTACAGTCTATATGCATATAATACCCCCAATTGACCTTGGTAGTCAAAACTATAGGACGGTCTAAGACACGCCTAGGGCGCTAGGCGAATACCAATAGCCTCGCCTACGCCTAGCGCTTTATTTAGCCTTGCAAAACATAAGGACTAAACATTCGGCCTCTGCGCGACTAGGATGCACACAACCAAAACCAATACACACACACGATAAAAATAAAACGCCGGCCACCACAAAATCATAGTAGACTGAAACCATGCCTAAGGTGAACAAGGTGTGTAGCCTATGCGTAGACTATGCCGCTACCCATGTGGAGTAAAAACATCCCTGACCACAAGCTCAAAATGCGTACACACCATCGTAAACAGCGGTCGGTGTTTCATTCGCTGTAGAGTGAACTACGAATAGAGCCAGTACGCACATTGATAGAGAACCCGCATTGGAGATGGAATTTTATCAACAAAACCATGTCTTTTCTGCATAGCCATAGCAACCATAATAAGGCAGACTCTCACACCCTTATGAGTGTAATCAACATGTGTGGTATACCATCTAGCCAGTGCCCATACATGTTGGCAACATTGCGAGGTGGATACAAGTTAGACGCGACTTGGATGACTGACCATGTAGTATGCGCAAAAGTGCATTGAAAGAAAATGTGGTTCATTGTCTCGTCATGATGACGAAAGGAACACTTCTTACTTCCTTGCCAACTGCGGCCAGCAAGGTTGTAAGGTACTAATAAAATCATTATTATTAGTATTGGAAAAATCACACAACTTAGTATTCTATTGAGACATCGTGATTAGCAAGCAAGCAAACAAGAAAACAATCAAACGAACAAAAAGGCAAACAAAAAATATTTTTGTGTTTTTTTTTGTCAAATTGTTTTAGAAGTGGGGGAGATGAAAACGAGAGGCAAATGGCAAATAAAGTAAATGCAAGTAGATGATAGTTTGCGTGTACGTACCTAATAGGTTATGGTGATATCTCCTCGGCAACGGCGCCAGAAATTCTTCCTGCTACTTGTAATCTACGTTGGTAAAATCCTTGAAGAGGAAAAGAGATGCAGTACAGTAGAGATAAGTATTTCCCTCAGTTAAGAACCAAGGTTATCAATCCAGTAGGAGACACACGCACGACCTCGTTAGCAGCACCTACACACATGAAAACTAAATACCTGCACCCAATGCAAAACAAGGGGTTGTCAATCCCTTGGCGGTTAATTGCAAGGATCAAATCTCGTAGTGCTAGATAAAATAAAGTAAAACACAAAAGTAAAATAAAAGTAAATAAATTGCAGCAAGGTGATTTAGTTTTATGTATGATGGAAAATAGACCCGGGGGCCATAGTTTTCACTAGAGGCTTCTCTCTTGAAAGTAGCATACGGTGGGTAAACAAATTACTGTTGGGCAATTGATAGAAAAGCACATAGTTATGACGATATCCAAGGCAATGACCATGTATATAGGCATCACGTCCAAGACAAGTAGACCGTAACAATTCTGCATCTACTACTATTACTCCACACATCGACCGCTATCCGGCATGCATCTAGAGTATTAAGTTCATAAAGAACGGAGTAATGCTTTAAGCAAGATGACAGGATGTAGATAGAATAAACTCAAGCAATATGAATAAACCCCATCATTTTACCCTTAATGGCAACGATACAATACGTGTCATGTCCCTTTCTGTCACTGGGATTGAGCACCGCAAGACCGAACCCATCACAGAGCACCTCTCCCATTGCAAGATAAACCAATCTAGTTGGCCAAACCAAATCGATAGATCAGAGAGAAATACAAAGCTATAACAATCATGCATAAAAGAGTTACAGAGGAGACTCAAATAATATTCATAGATAATCTGATCATAAACCCACAATTCATCGGATCCCAACAAACACACCGCCAAGAAGAATTACATCAAATAGATCTCCAAGAAGATCGAGGAGAACATTGACTTGAAGACCAAAGAGAGAGAACAAGCCATCTAGCTACTAGCTATGGACCCGTAGGTCTGTGATGAACTACTCACGCATCACCGGAAGGGCGGCAAGGTTGATGTAGAGGCCCTCCGTGATCGAATCCCTCTCCGGCAGATTACCGGAAAAGGTCCCCAGATGGGATCTTGAAGAAACAGAGACTTGCGGCGGCGGAGAAAGTGTTTCGGGGCTCTTTTTGTTGGTTTGGGAATATTTGAGAATTTATAGGCTTGGAATTAGGTCAAGATGAGCCACGAGGGGCCCACAAGCCTAGGGGGCGCGCCCTACCCCCAGGGCGTGCCCTGTAGGCTTGTCGCCTCCTCGTGGTACTTCAGGTCTCCTCCCAAAGCTTCCTTGTATTCTTCTGGTCCAAGAAAAATTAATCCAAAGTTTTTTCTCCATTTGGACTTCGTTTGGTACTGTTTCCCTAAAAAGCCAAAAACATGTAGAAAACAGCAACTGGCACTGGGCACCGAGTTAGTAGGTTAGTCCCAGAAAATGAAATAAAGTTGCATATAATTGCATAATAAACATCCAAGATTGATACTATAATAGCATGGTACAATCAAAAATTATATATACGTTGGAGACATATAAGTGCCCGACATTCCTCCCTGCATGCATGGATACCTTGGAGGCACCGTACCTTCGACGTTTGGACGAACCATTCGAGGGAATCACAACAAACACTTCGAGGGATACTTAAGAAGGAGGCGGGAACACACTTCGCCAACTCTACTTCCTCTGCCGTGACTGCGCGTCTAGTGATAAAACCCAATCCCATGATTTATCTCCACAGCATGTTCCTAGTTCGCATGGTAGAAGTTTTTTGTTTCGTGCTAGCATAGCGTTCCACTTGCCCCAACAGTGGTATCAGAGGCTCTGTTGTTGGTTTTAGATTCGGTTTATGTGCATATGTGATATGCGGGTGGCAGTAGATGTGATTTATTGTTGTTTTGGTGGTCGATTTATGTGATAGATCAGTTTTGTTCATGATCGTTATGATCGATTGGACTCAGGGTCAATGGATGATCAGGTTCTGTGATCATGTTGCTAAGGTCGTGACACGACATATCCCAAGAGGTCAGCACGTCACCATTGGGATAGACAGTGAAATGTAAAGCCAACTACTACATGTGGAGATCAATGAGATTGATTGAATTGGAACAAGGATCTGAATTGGTAAAATTTGATTTTTCCGATGATGAAATTCATCATTGGAATATGGATTTGATCTATGATTTCTAAAAAGGTCGGGCACTTCCCTCACCCGCTATGGGTGCTGCCCCTTTGAACCCTGCTCGCTAACCAGCTAGCGGGACCGCCGTTGCTACCTGTCGTAGCGCCGTATATTTTGTAGCAAGCCCTAAAATGTTACCAGTTCACTCAATCCGGTAGAATACGATTTTATGAAAAACTTGTTTTTGCTGGATGTCATGCATGTGTGTAATATGCGTTACCTGTGAGTCATTAGTTCGTCAGCCGGCCAGAGCCAAAGTGCTATCATTATAATGTATAACGACCTGCGTGTCGACATGTGATGTCTCTCTCTATGTAATTTATTACTAGCTTGTTTAGCTCATAAGTATATGGAGGACACGGGTGCACGACAGCTGGATGGACATGATTCATGGACTAGATCTGACTGGGCGACTCGGAGAGGATCCGACTGGACAACTCTGATGGCTTGCCATTAAGAAGAGCCACACTATTTCACAGTTTATTTGATTATCTATTATTGTTATAGCTTCATTTTACTTCTATGCATATTGATGGTAGTAGTAGAATGATCCCTCAATGAAAGTCAAGTAAAATTGCCTCCCCATTTGCTGCAACATCACTAGCCAAGTATATCTTAAGGTGGGCCTATAAAATTAGGGTGCCACTATTTCTCCTTGGAGTGATGGATTCGTGTCAGACACTTACATGTGAGGGATTGGGCCTTCGGGCAAGGAAATCGGCGCCGGGACATGTGATGCCACCCAACTAAGAGTCATATGGAGATATGATTAACAAGTGTTGCTTGCTGTTTGGCCAAGTCATATGCAAAAGCTCACTAGTTGATTGGTGATGAGTGATATTTTTACACTCATCTACCCTTTGTTTAAACTGAGATATTTCAATTAAACCGAGATATTCACTCTGATATTGCCACTAATGACTAATGAATGCATAGGATTCCACAAATCCTCTATTTATTGTGTTTCCACATGAAATGGGCTAAATATGGACGAAATCAACTGAGAACATGGAAAGGAGTAAAGGAGGAGATAGAAGAAATCAGGAGGAGGCGCACCAGAAGAAACAGGACCAAAGACGACGTTCCATGTGACCGCGACCGCTCGCATGAGCGGTCGTATGGCGTGGAAACCGAGGTCTCTCGTCCACCTGAACAACTTTAATAAAGGGGTCAAGGCCAAAATGTCAATAGAACATCGAGAGGATCCGCAAGCCATGCCAGAACAGAGTCATCCTCATCCATCTCCATCAACCCTAGCCGCCGCCATTTCCATCTCCATAGCCACCATCATCACCATAGTCCAGCTTCCAATAGATCATACTTGTAATCGTGCATCGCACACGGCATCCGTTGTAAGACACATTATCAATCAATCAATCTCCATGATGTGCTCTTCGTGCCATCTAGTGTCCATGTGTGAGTAGTTTGGTAAGGTATGGGTTGAGGCAAGAGCCTTGCAACCCTCTGTATTTGTTGTGGGGGTCAATGGAAGTGCTTTGAATTAACGTCCTGTATGTGTGAAATAAAATTGTTTCGTAAATGTCTCTTGTCTCGTCTGCGTTCTACATCCCTGCAGGTACCCAGGATCATGGAGAGCGAGCCATGGTGAGGCTAAGGGCAAGGAGACCGTGAAGTGTTATTCTGAACACCAGTGACAGAAGGGTTTAGCACAGTAACACGGATCCTATCTCTGGAGATTCAAGAGGTGTAGTCATTAAATGCCCAAAGCTCTTGTCTGATTACTATAATCTGAATTATCGAGGCAACCCCGCAAGACGGATAGGGCCTTCGGTTGGACAACTGATTCTTGATGCAGGACACGTGCCGGTCAAGATGTAATTTGGACACATCCCCCACTTTGGTTCGTAACAAGCACTTCTCAATGGGTGACTTCCAGCACACAAATAAAGATCATATTTGGTCCCAGCACAAATAAATTGTTGTAAGCATTAAGACCTCATACCCGTACCTATTTTTATTATAAGTGTTCAACTCAAGGTTGTTTGATTTTGATCCGGCCAAAAGCTGGAATTGTTTCTTTAACAAAAGCTTGCTAGAGACCCTAGCTTCAAGGGGACCTTCCTCTCGTGGGTTCGATAACCCTGGGTTACCTCTAGGGAAATAGGTGTGAATACTTTCTGTTCCATTTTCGGATAACAAAAAGAGTGTATCAAGGCCTTTTTCTGGCACCATTGTCGGGGAGGAATTGAGTGTTCCTAGTCTTTGTGTTTAGAGTTTTTATTAAAGTTTTAGTTTTAGTTCTAGTTTTATTTTTGTTGCATGTCTTGTCAGTTGAAAACCCCCAAAAAATATTACCATGGCTCGTAATCTTGGAAGTTTTGCTACTCCCAGCAATAACTTTATGCGTGAACCCATAGCAGAACCTGAGGTTGCTGCCGCTGAGTATGAGATCAAAGCGAACTTAGTTTCCATGGTTCAATAGGACAAATTTGGAGGCTATGCTTCTGAAGATGCCAGTATGCACTCGCATAATTTCACTGAATTGTGCAACATGACGCGCATTAGAGATTATGACCCTGATGCTTTGAAGTTGCGTCTATTTCCTTTCTCTCTAAGAGGAAAAGCAAAAGAATGGCTTCTAGCTTTACCTAAAGGCAATATAACTTATTGGGCTGATTGTTGCAGCAAATTCTTATCTAAGTTTTGTCCACCTGCAAAAATTATGCAACTTCATTCTCATATTACAGGTTTCAAGCAGGAAGAACGTCAGCCACTAGTGCTTGCGTGGGATAGAATGAAGGAAGACATAAGGAACTTTCCTAACGATGGAATGGAGGAATGGTTACTCGTTCATATGTTTTATAATGGTTTAAATCCTACGTCAAAAAGCTACTTGATGATATGCAAGAGAACCATGCCCAATGGCATGTTGAAAGAACTACCACCAAAAGGGTGAATGCAATTGAAGAAGATAATGCGTAGTTGGAAGCCAAACTTGATGAACTCATCTCTGTTATGAAAGATAAAGAAGAGGTAAACGTAAATGCCATCGCTAATGAAGAAGTTAGTGATGTGAATTTCATTGCTCGCAATAGCTATAATCCCAACTGGAAAAAGAATGGGTATGCTCCTAGACTTCCCTATCCTAATAATAGTGGAGCATCAAATAATTTTAATAGAGCTAGTAGCAGCAATAGAAATACTCTTGAAGATACTCTGAATTTTTTTATTGCTAGTCAAACTGAGCAGAATGAAAACTTCAAAAATATTTTGAACAACCATGATATCTTACTTGATCAGTTGACCGGTAAGATTGTTGGACTAACAAATGATGTGCAGATGCTAGATGGGAGATCCAAGAATATGGAACCACAAGTGGCTAAAATTGTAGAGAGCCAAATATTGAACCTAACCCGGTTGAAGATGTTAAGATGGTGAGAAGTATTGAAGAGAAGGCAGAAGAGCTTGACAAAAGCCATGTGCCCGAGTACACCTACACCGTTGCAGACTTCGTCAAAATGATAGCAATGAAGCATCCACTACCTGAGGTATCCAATGATGAGGCATATAATGTCTTTGTTGATCACGTTGTAGCCAAGGTACGTGAGCTAGATGATAAAAGAAAGAAGTTTTTAAGTAAGATGATGAAGAACTCGCCACCGACGAAGAGGAGGAGCAACCCCAAGAACAACCACAACAAGAAAGCTACACCACCTATGCGGACCTCTACAGTCTCCAGGGCTCCATCAATGACATGAGCAGCCTCTCCGAGTCCCTTCGGGACATGTCCACCTACATGATTACCAGTTTCTCCAACTGGAGCCAAGGATGGGCTCCTGACCAACCGCCTCAATGATCCTATCGGTTTGGGCTTGCAAAAGCTTAAGCTTGGGGGAGGTCACTACCACGTCTACATCAAGATCTGGTGATATTATTTGAATAAATTATAATGAGGTTTTACTTTAGCTCGTTGAGCTTCAAAACACTCGTGTTGGTCTGTTCCAAC
Organism: Elymus sibiricus; assembly: GCA_039707655.1. Lineage (NCBI taxonomy): Eukaryota > Viridiplantae > Streptophyta > Magnoliopsida > Poales > Poaceae > Elymus > Elymus sibiricus. Next base: position 36,662,537 of record CM077665.1, on the reverse strand, counting down.
ACTTTGCTTTTTATTTGCTTTTCGTTTTTCTTTTTGCCGTGCGATTTTTTTTCGTTTGCAAGTTAGTTTTCAAAAATCCAAAAACCAAAAAAATTATAATAAGCTTTGCTTTTTTTTCTTTTTTCCCCTTGGAGTTCGTTTGCATTCTTGTTTATATTTCAGAGGAGTTGATCTACGCCGAACAACGAGGAATGCAAGCATAAGGAAGAGAAGTGTTTAAATTCATGACCATGAAGGTATGTCCTACTACTCCCGTCTTTTGCCCTTGGAATGCTTAGAATAGATGTAGTAGTATTATGTGTGATATGTGCAAGAGGGAGTAAGTCTTGATAATTAAAACAAAGATTGTGTTCTAGTAGCTGAAATAATTTTGTAGCCTTTGTTCTGTTTAATCTAGATAACCGAGACTTGCCGTGGGACTGTTTTTTAATGAAATGATCTTAACTAAGAATAACCTTGCACAAGAGAAAGTCTTCAAAGACTTGGGTGTTGAGAAAAATTGTAGAGAAGATGATGTTAGAAATGCTCAACCCCATCGTGTTAATTTTAATAGACTTGATAGCACTTGTGGATTAAATTGTCTAGAGGAACGAGATTATGCCAAAAATCTGTGTTGTATCTCTTACATGGTGCTTCAGCTTCTTGCCGGTCCCATGACCCTGCTACTATATGCACGTGTACGTGTGTAACTGTGGCTTCGTCACCTTTCTTGATGTTATGCTGAGGACTCCGCTGGCCAATGAACGATCCACCAGAGTTTCGGCTCGGATTTTGGCTATGAGTTTGTTACCGTACGTAGTGGCAACACTACAATCAAATATTATTCAGCTTTCTCTTGAATGTGTGTGTATGTGGTAAATACCGGGAACTAATCAAAAGAGCTCGAAAGAGACATATATAAAAGATCTGTAGTTCCCAAAGTTAAGCCACAATGAAACTCTATGCATGATCACTTATTTGGCATAATCCCTTCACGTGACAACCAAAGTTTCAGCAAACATTGATTGAAATAAAGTGCTTCAGAGCCTTGAGGATGAGACATTTGTGGGTATGTCAATGAGCACTCTAGCATGATGTTTATCTATACATACCTTTCACTCCCTAATTTATGTTTAAAAACTCTTCCGTGCATTCCCGGCAAGCAAGTGTTACCTAGAGAAAATTGAATTGAGTGTTGCAAAGTTGTTTTATCTAGTAGACCAAAAACTTTGAGTTGATTATTTTTGCTTCACTAACACTTGCATAATAACCATGCCACCGCTACAGCTATGCTAAGTTTTCAGGTCAAGAAGCGGAAGGCTATCTTGGCATACCGATCATAAGTGAACCAAAACCTTCTCATTATTTTGGTTTAAAGAACTGAGTTCCTTATGATTCAGATTTCTCTCTATGTTGCTCGAGGACGATCAAGTTTAAACTTGGGGGAGTTGATGAGTGATATTTTTACACTTATCTACCCTTTGTTTAAACCGAGATATTTCAATTAAACCAAGATATTCACTCTGATATTGCCACTAATGACTAATGAATGCATAGGATTCCACAAATCCTCTCTTTATTGTGTTTCCACAGGAAATGGGCTAAATATGGATGAAATCAAGTGAGAACATGGAAACGAGTGAAGGAGGAGATAGATGAAATCAGGAGGAGGCGCACCAGAAGAAACAACACCAAAGACGGCGTTCCTTGCGACCGTGACCGCTTGCATGAGCGATCGTATGGCATGGAAACCAAGCCCTCTCGCCCACATGAACAACTTTTATAAAGGGGTCGAGGCCAAAATGTCAACAGAACATCGATAGGATCCGCAAGCCAAGCTAGAACAGAGTCATCCTCATCCATTTCCATCCACCCTAGCCACCGCCATTTCCATCTCCATAGCCACCATCATCACCATAGTCCATCTTCCACTAGATCATACTTGTAATCGTGCATCGCACACGGTATCCATTTTAAGACATATTATCAATTAATCAATCTCCACGATGTGTTCGTCAATGTGTTCTTCGTGCAATCTGATCTCCATGTGTGAGTAGTTCGGTAAGGTGTCGGTTGAGGCAAGAGCCTTGCAACCCTCTGTATTTGTTGTGGATATCAATGGAAGTGCTTTGAATTAACGTCCCGTATGTGTGAAATAAAATTGTTCCGTAGATATCTTTTGTCTCGTCTGCGTTCTTCATCCCTGCAGGTACCCAGGATCATGTGGAGCGAGCCACGAAGAGGCTAAGGGTAGGGAGACCATGAAGTGTTATTCTAAACACTAGTGACAGAAGGGTTTAGTACGGTAATACGGATCCTATCTCTAGGTATTCAAGTGGTGTAGTCATTAAACACCCAAATCTCTTGTCTGATTACTATAATCTTAATTATTGAGGCAACCCAGCAAGACGGATAGGGCCTTCGGTTGGACAACTGATTCTTGATGCAGGACGCGTGCCGGTCAAGATGTAATTTGGACACATCCTCCACTTTGGTTCGTAACAAGCAGATCTTGATGGGTGACTTCCAGCACACAAATTAAGATCATATTTGGTCCCAGCACAAATACATGGTTGTAAGCATTATGTCCTCATACCCTTACCTTTTTTTATTATAAGTGTTCAACTCAAGGTTGTTTGATTTTGATCCGGTCAAAAGCTGGAATTGTTTCTTTAACAAAACATTCTAGAGACAGAAAACAAAAAATTTCTGTACAGCGAGCATGCCCAGGATCACTATGAAGATGCATACAAGGTTTGATCTGAGCATTACCGACTCGTAGCGTAGCAGAAGTAGAGTCGATGTTGATCGTTGGTGCAGGTCCAGCAGCTTGGATTTACAACCTCCCAACCGCGAGGATGTACTCCCTCATCTGCCCCTCGGACAGTCCCTTGGACAGCCCTCCGGGAGGCGGTCGGACAGTCCCCCGGACGATGTCACGAACAGCCCTTCGGGAGGACCCTCGAAACTCAGACAGTAACTCGGACAGCCCTTCGGGAGGACCCTCGAATAGCCCCCGGGCAAAAGATCGAACCTACAACCTCTCTATGGGGTCGCACACATACGGTGCCAGCTATCCGGCAGGGCTTTACCATCCAGAACAAGTTCCCACCGGAACCCAGACAGCCTTTCGGCTCTACGAACCTATTTCACTGGGAGGAAGAGAGAAAGCCAGATCATGCATGGCATGTGTATCTGAGAAATAGTGAGTGTGGAGAGTGCATCTCCACCTCTATCTATAGGAAAACCCAAGGGGTAGGGTGGCACTAGAAATACCAAAAAAAACCATCATATGGACTTTCCTAAGGGCATAATGGGAAGGCTAGAGGAGCTCCATGGAGGAGCTCCCCTTGTGGCCAGCCACACCAAGTGGGCCCCCCCATGAGGGGCTCTCATCCATCCATGTCATCCCCAACATATTTGTGACGCCCCCGACTCAATCATGTGCAAATCATACACGCAAATGCACACGATCAAGATCAGAGACTCACGGTAAGATATCACACCACAACTCTAGACACAAATAAAAGTCATACATGCTTTATATTACAAGCCAGGAGCCACGAGGGCTCGAATACATATGCTCGAGTACAAGAGTCAGCGGAAGCAACATCAATATCTGAGTACAGACATAAATGTAAACAAGTTTGCCTTAAGAAGGCTAAGCAAAACAATGCCATCTAGATCGAACAGGCGTAGGCCTCCTGCCTGGGAACCTCCGAAACTACTCCTGGTCGTCGGCCTCCACGTAGTAGTAGGCTCCGTCGGTGGTGTAGTAGTCGTCAACGGGGGCAGCTGTCTCCTGGGCTCCGCCATCTGATCGCAGCAATTGGGCAGAGGGGAAAAGAAGTAGCAAAGCAATCATGAGTACTCATCCAAAGTACTCGCAAGACTTACATCAGAACTATTCTATGTATGCACCATTATCAAAGAAAGGGGCTGTATTTGTGGACTAAACTGCAGAATGCCAGAACAGGGGGAAAAGGCCTAGCCTATCGAAGACTAGCATCTTGCAGCACTAGAAGAGTGTAGATTAGCATATTATAAAGTAGTAATTAAGTAGTAACAATGCCCAGAGATCCTTCCTCGACTCCCTGTGAGAAAGCGATCACAGAGCCAACATCTATTATATATAAAAAGTGCTTGACGGGTTAATCAGAAAAAAGATAAATAAGCTAGCAAATCCCACAATAATTAGAACCATCTGGTCATTGATTTGGTGGACCCATAACTTAGAAGACATAATTAATGGTTTAGATCTAGCGCTACATCTAAAAAGTAAAAAAAAAATACAGCTATCCTTAGCCTACGGTTTACATCTAGCACTTCATCTAAAAAAAAACTACAACTAAAATAAAGATTGCGTGCAGTAAAAAAACATACACACCTTATATCTGTCTACATGTCCCATAAAATAAAATAAAAAAATAGTAGAAGATCTCACGTAACTATATGTAAATCAGATGGATCCGATTTATCATACGTACGCATCTTATATCTATCTACAAGTCCTTTCAACAAAACTAAAAAAACCTACTGGATCTCACGAACTAAAAAAGAAAAAAACTACCACATCTCATGTTCTATATCTCACGTCCCTCGAAACAAAAAAAACAAAAAAGCTACTACATCTCACGTACAAAAAAGCTACTACTATATTTTCCCCTAAAAAAGGCTACTACTCACGTATCCTTTTGTACATGTATTTCATGTATAGAAAAAAAACCTACTAACAGATCTCACCTTCCATTAAGGAAAAAAGCTGCAGCTATCGCAAACTATATGCGTGACTCAATTCTAGAATAAAGATCGCAATCGCCGTCACTCAGTAAACAAAAACATACACATCCGCCATCCCCTATGTCCTCGACCTAACATAGCGGTCGTCGCAATGAGTCTCTGCACCAGCTCTGCCTGTCTTGCTTCGGGATCCGAGATCTCTTTCCCGCCAGCCAGCTACAAAGAAAAACTATCAACTCCCGATATCTTTTCGTAGAAAGGAAAACCTATGTTCAAGGCATCAATTCCCCATCTCCTACTTCAGAGTAAAAAACTGTTCTCCCAACCACTCTTCTCACTCCATGTCTGAGCCTCCGCTCCACTAGCTTCATCGATCCTCGCTCCCAGGTTGTTGACTCAGGACATACAAACCTTCGATCCACTAACTTCATCGATCTTGGATGCAAGGTTGCTGCGGCCGGAGTAGGCACACTGGGAGGTTTTGGACCCTACGTCAGTAGATGTATGTGGGGGGGGGCAGCTGTTGTAATATTACGGTGATGGTTGTGCCACAGAGTACCCCGGCTTTTAGGCATGAGGCGGATGGCATTTTATTAGGTTCCTTGCATGTGTTTAGACCAATATGTATAAACCAACAACACTGAGATTAACAATTGGCAGAAATAGTTTATTGGTTTGAAATATTCACAAATCTATATTATGTGATATCTGAGTTATCAAGTTTTTTTATATAGTGCAACCAATAGCGAGAGCATCTCCACATTGTAATATTTTATATCTAGAATGCAATTCAACATGTTTTATTATTCAGTTATTAAATCTTAATATGTCTTTGGGAGTTTATTGAAATTTAATAGGTGTCAGTCGTACGGTGACAAAAAATAAATAAGGGGTGGTGAGACCTGCTGATCAAAAAATTTACCTATCTATGCCTAAACATGTATTTGCACACGGAGAACTATACGTACCATTCTAAAGAGTCGTAATGAAGGGAATAAGGGATGGAATAAAGGTAATACTAAATATTCTAATGGCATGGAAAAACACTTTTAGTATAGGTCTTCTTCAACAAGATGTTGCTACTGACCTTTTATTAGATGAGAATAAGCACATGAAAAATTTGTATACTACAAACTATCTTCAAAATAATAACTAACATACAATACTAACATCATTTGGTAGGATGGATATCGTCTATTGATATGCATAAGTAATATAAACGTGCATCAGCCTTTGATGGAAACATCTCATTCATACTTAACATCGATGCTCAATATTATGTGATATTTGAGGGTCATTACATAATTGAGTGCTTGAATATGAATAGGGGTAGGGGCAACTGCCAATGTCGATCCCAAGCACGAATAAAGTGGATAGGAAAAAAACTAATTAATATTTTCACTATCTTAATTATATCGGTTCAACAATACAACACAGGAAAATGATAAGAAGGGGGAAATATGACATTAACAAGAAAGGGAAAAAAAGTTCGACTTGCAGGCGGAAGATGGCACCCGCTATGGAGGACTAAGACGATATGTTGGCCAGCCTTGATTTTCACTAATATGAATGTGTCTTATGGAGGATGAACTTAGTCCGGATCCAAGCTGGCTACTGGAGATGAGATCCATGCCCACTACTAATCAGCAACAACACCGACGCTGCTCTTTGCATAGCAGGACATTAGCCGGCGGCATAAATCTGGGAGTCAACGGAGAAAAGGAGCGTGTCTTTGCTCTATGAGTAGCTGCACATCAGCCAGCGGCAACAACCAGGGAGTCAACACAAAAAGGAATGAAAGGAGATGGGACAAAGGGGATCGGACAAGACCAGCCTCTGTGTGAAGATGTGGATTGTGGAGTGTGAGAGATGCAGGGACACTGTGTGCATCTATGTGAGCCTGTTAGGATAAAAGTCCAACTAATCATTCAAGTACGAAAAAACCATTTTACTACAAACAGTTCAAATAATCAGCAATAAATTGTTCTAAAAAATCAGCTATGAATTATTAAAAAAACACATATGATTAATGTACATCATCTAGGGTAAAATAATGCATATACGTAATTTTAGCTTAAATTATGCAATTTTTTGTGATCCAACCTTTTTTGAAAATAAATCCATGCTAACATATACTTCATGGGAATAGAACAAAAAAATATAATCATTACAAAATCACCCATATTGACTCAAATTTCATGCATATTATACTTCTCGGGAACATTACTAAAGATAAGAAACTTTAATGTGCCCCAACGGGATTGTCAAGCTATCCACACACTCTGTACACATCACTGCAGCCAGATTAGGTAAACCCGTTGATTTGAGCACGTATCACTAAAAAAGTTCAGCAACAACATAGTCTCCAGATATTTCCAAGAAACATTAAAGGGGTAACTCTTATATACTTAAAAACACCACTTGACGGCCACCCCCAAGAACTGGTAAATATGAACTTATTTCAACCAAACTATATTAAATACTAGCCCGCGCGAAGAGCGGGCCACCTTGCTAGTTTTAGTTAACATTAATAACATCCAGTTTTAGTTGTATTAGATCGGGATACAACTCTGAGCATCCGTTACCGTGGACACGGCTATTCGAATAGATATACTTCCCTGCAGGGGTGCACCAATGTACCCAACACGCTCGATTAACTCTGGCCGTACATACTTTTATGGGGTCATGCCCGGCCTCGGCTAATCGATACAACGCAGCCCAACCTGGGCTCATCTGAGAGGCCAGCACGCCGGTCTAATCCCTAAGCGCTCAGGGGTCCGGGCCCATCGCCCATCGCACTCCTGCGCGTTGCGCATGCGGCCGGTGAGCAGACCTAGCCCCCCTTAATACATGTGTAGGCGTTCCCAGTCCAACCCGGCGCACGCCGCTCAACTGCTGACGTCTGAGGAGCTTCGGTAGAAACATACGCTGTCGAGTGCCCATACTTATTCCCCCGTGATGGTCAGTGCGAAAAGGCCAGAGGCCGACTCACATCACATATCCAAATCCGTTCATGCATTGGGAGCTCGTGGTAACGAGCAGGGATCCACGATCTGTGGTCCCGTCGCCCCGTCTCGCGGACTTACGACAAGGGCTAAGACTGCCCGGCCGTGCCGCGTAATTAACTTGCGGGTACCCTCATGGTCAACCCGGCTTCACATCACTCGCGGGTACCCTCACGGTCAACCTGGCTTCACATCACTCGCGGGTACCCCTCGGGGCCGACCCGACTTCCACAAACTCTCACGGGTACCCCTCGGGGCCGACCCAACTTCAACAAAGGACTGAGGTAAATGTTAGGGTAACCGTATGTCTGAAACATCAAGGGGGAATCTGAGGAATCACCCTTGATGGATTCCACTCGATGTGACCGTCAAGGTGGACTTGGAGGAATCACCCTCGATGGTCCACACTTGTGGGGTTGCACGATAGAGTCGTCATCGGAGGTGGTGGAAGAGGAATCACCCTCGGCCATCCACAACCGATTAGTTATGCTACAGAGCCATCATCAGGAGTGAGGTACCAGGTATCACCCTCGTCACTCGATAGTAGCTCTACAGAGTCGTACAACCAAAGGAGGGGTGTGTGCGATGATGTGCTCGGTCTCTGCCCGTCGATCACCAAGATCGAGGCACTGGTAACAGGCGGGGGCAACAAGGACAAGAAAGAGGGGTCACTGATGGATCACTAATCCAACCTATACTAAGCAGTTTAGGATGACGGGTAAAGTAACAATAGCAGGTTACAAAAGCAGGCTATCCATCAGAAATAGAAGCTATCTATCAACAGTAACAAAAGCAGGCTACACATTGCAGACGGAGCGGGAAATTATCTGGGGATGTTTTCCCAGCTCCGGACGGTTATCGGTATATGGATCCGTAGGGGAAGGTTCCATGTTTGCAGTGTTAGAGGCATCTAACAGCTATATGGAGGGCATATTCGGATTCGTCATACTTTTCTGAGCGTTTTTCATATATAAAACATTTTCATCGGAGCTACGGTTGAATTTGTATTAATTTTCAAAGTCCTAGGAATATTCTGGAATTATTTGAATTACTAAATTCGGCAGAAAAGGAAATATGATGTCAGCAGTACGTCAGGGTGACGTCAGCAGTCAACACAGCCGGCCCAGGTCAAACCTAGCCACTGGGTCCCACAAGTCATAAACAGAAGTTAATCCAGTGGTTTAATTTAACTAAAAGGGATTAATTAGAGGGTGGGGTCCCACTATCAATGACTGATTAATTAACATATTAAATTAATAGACTAATTAGCAGTTTGTTTATTTATTAAAATGTTAATTAGTGAGTGGGGCCCGCCTATCAGCGACTGGAGCTGCCCAGTCAGCGCGTTGACTGGGTTAACCCAGTCAACAGGGCCCCTAGGACCCTGGTCAGTGACCCAGGGGTGGGCCCAGGCCAGCCATGTAGGCGGCGGCCGGCGACGCCAGAACGCGGCGGAGGCCACTGGTCTCGTCGGAAATCGGCTACGGTGGGCCATTTTGCGCGCGGCTTGGCTCGTTCGAACGGGCGGAACGAGCCGCGTCGAACGGCGGTGGTGGCGTGGCCGAAGAGGCCCTATATCGATGGCGGCGACGAGCGTGGTGGATGGCGGTGTTCAGGTGAGGTCATGCCCGTGGCTACGGCGCATGGCAAGGCGTGCTAGCGGTGGCGTTCGGGTGAGGTCGTGCCCGTGGCTACGGCTATGTGCTCGGACGCGAGCTTTAGTGACGGCGGCCACGACGACGAGCTTAACGGCAGCGATGGGTTCAGCCATGACGGCAAGGGGGGCTACGGGCGCGGAGAAAGGCAGGAGAGAGAGGGGTTTTGGTCGCCAGCTCACCGCGGTCCTGCAGGTGTGCTTAAATGGGCTCGGGGGAGGCTCGACGTCCGACGATGCAGAGGAGGAAGACGGGGGCGTGGGCGACGCTGCGTAGGCTCCCGGCTCTGTCCAGTGGCACCGGATGGAGCCGCGGACAGCTGCAGAGCGATCTGGCACGGCGGCAAGGCGCAGGGGCGACGGTGTCTGCGCGAGTTAGTGAGGCGAGGCCACGGCGGCGCTCGGGAGGGGGGAGATAGAGAGGGAGGAGAGGGGAGGAGTGAGGTCAGGGGGAGCAGGAGGTGGGAGACAGTGCGTGGTGGGCTGGGCCGCACTGTGCACTTAAGTCCAGAGCCCCCAGGCCCTTTTTCTTTTTCTCTTTTTCTGTTTTCTCAAAACAGTGAGCATTTGCAATTTATCCAGCCACAAAAAGACTTTGCAAAATTATGAATCTGGACAATAAAATATATTGCAATATTAGGCAATGTCAGAAAAAGTTTGGGGGCCAAAGGAATTTGTTTGAATTTTCTACAAATGCATAAGCATTTAAAATGCCTCTTTTTGCACTGTTTTAAATGTTATAGACCATTTTAGCTTGATGGTGATGTAGTTTTCCTTATCAAATATTAGTTAGGGAATCTTGAATAAATGATGGACTATTTTGCATCCACTTTTGTGCAAATTTATTTTCCACTTGCAATTTAATTCAAATCAAAGTGGAGTTTGAAATGAGATATGAATTCAAAGAGTGATCATGCATTATAAACCAAAATGATTAAGCATAATCATGAGGATCATTGTAGCTCCATTACACAGGGGTGTTACGATATTTTGGGACAAAGCCCAAAAAGGTGGCTTTCCATAAAGTAACCATAAAGTGATTTTTACTATTCATGAAACCATTTTTCCGCGACCGTTAAATCCGAAAATATTTCTGTGGGTCTTAGAATAATTCCAGTACCCACTAAAACAATTCTAGACATGTTCCAAAACATTTTCAAATCAATGATTTCATCAGCGAAAAGCAACCACAACGGTTCTGGCAGCTCCGGAACACTTCCGGTTTTTTCTCCGGAAAAATCCCAGAAGTTCCCAGAACAATTCTAGCACCCTCCAAGAATTTCCAGGCATGTGCCAAAACCATTTTGACTTAATGGTATACTCTGAAACAAATTTTTGGTTTTACCAAAACTCTTCCGGTGTTCTCTCTTCGGAACTCTTCCGTTGTCTCTGAGAAAATTTCGGTGAATTTCTCTCAGACTCCCTATCTAGTATTCAGCAGATAGATGACCCTTAAGCGTGCGACCCTATAGGTTCGGTGAAGTATAGACATGACCGGAACACTTTCCGCTCAATGATCAACATCGGAACCGTGGACACCCATATTGACCCCTATACCCACACAAATAAATATTCGAGTAAACCTACAGTTGCGGTGTGCTATTCCTTTTACTTCGCGATATGTTACAAACACCCGAGGTGAGATTTATCGGCATCCCCGTGGATCAACACTTGTCCACTATGCCAGTTACCTCGTTACTGGTTTTGTTCTCTTTTCTCCTTCCCGTGTTCAGGCATCCCCGTGATCGAATCACACTGTGTCTGGCCAGATGATGAGGATACCGTAACACTGAGAGGGCCCAAAGAATATCTCTCCATCGTCGGAGGAGCAAATCCGAATCCTGAGCTATCAGGTCCCTTGACATACTTTTCCATGAACCCGTAAGCCATCGTAATAGCCACCCAGTTACGGATGACGTTTAACAAACCCCAAAGTTCATGAAGTAAGCATGAAGAAACTCGATACTCTCATGGTCTAAGGAATTATGCAAACGTTAACATTCTCTGTGTTATGAACCATTAACTTCTGACAAATGTATCTCATAGCATAACATCAATTCGGGTCGATTCAACACAAATGTTCTTCTAACATTGTGCCCTCAAAGTTGCCGGCATAGACATGCCCATGATCAGGAAAACATAATCATCATGTAAACACTTGAGCTAGTCTTAGAGGCATGACTAGGAATACTTTTTATCATTTATTAATCAACACGTGCATATGAGTTTTCCTCCGAGCCTCGTGATTATTGTAGACTCGAGAACCATAACAGTTAAAGCACGAAACATAAACTTAATTACGAACATGGGGATAAATAATAACATTTATTATTGCCTCTAGGGCATATCTCCTACAGACTCCCATTTGCACAAGAGTCAATAATCTAGTCAATGCTAATGCACTTTACACCTATGGCATACTGGTATAAAATATTCTTAGCATGTGGTATAGCCTGATGTCCAACGGATCTGACAACTTCAGCTCCGTGTGTAGCTTTGCATATCCTCACATTTTCACGCTTTCACAAAATTCATATTATGTGTGGACTTGGCATTGTATATATGTGAATCACTGGTCGAACCTTAATTCCTCAGACTGAGCTATGGAGCAACTATCTACAATAGTGTTCCATTGACCAAAGTTTTCTTGGAACTATACTAAGTTCATGAATGAACTATATGATTCAACATCCTTCTTTGTCGCTTCAAAATCGTCAACATACTTAGCCTTTGTTATAGAATTTGCCACAGTAACCTGTTCGGAACAAGTCCAACTTACTGTGTCACCATATCGTGTATTACACGAAAAACCCTTAACTTAAATCGAAAATCGCATGGAGCATTAATGAAGACTGTATCGATGTAACCACTTACAACGAGCACTTCATGATCTCTGCTTGCGAGAAAACATGTCATCAGTGCTACTTTAGTACTCAACTACATTTTCACTATTGTCCCATGATCAATACTTTGATCACTTTGGTATCTATACTCGCAACAGCTTGGGTGTATCGGATATATCTGGTTGTTTTACATACCATGGAATACATGATTAATCCAAACACAAAAGTGTGTGGAATCTCCATCATGTATTTTGCTCATCGGTGTTTTGGGACACCGAGTCTTGCAAAAACTCTTTCCATGTGACTTCGGCAAGAATCACTCCTTGGCGTTTTCAATGCTAAACTATTTTAGCATCTTGTCAATATGAATTTTTAGCTTAGCCCCATTAGGCAATTCTATCTCCGTAGATAATTATGCCTAGTATCAAGTCTACTTAGCCTAAGCACTTCATCGAAAAACTATTTTCAATGAAGTCCTAATTCGTGTCAAGAAATTTATATTATTTCCAATTAACAATGTGTCAAGCACACAATGTTTTTAGAAATATTATTATGCTCCCACTTACTTTCTTGTTACCACAAGCATCTTCATTATCCATTGATGAAATCAAACTCTTTTGACTTTTTCACCAAAAACGAAGATTCCAACTCCATTTTGCTCTCTTTTGTCCATCGCTGGAACTCTGAAGTTTGCATACTCACTAGCATCCTCTGGAATGACAAAATACCTTTGGACTGTATCACATGCAAGTCCTAGGTTGTATTTCCATATCATGGAAATCCTTTTGGCATCCATGTATCATATCTCATGATTGAAATATGTATTAATTTCTAGTTTAACCCGAACCGACTTTAAGCATCGCTACGGAGAGACAATCTCGCCGTAGTTAATTCCTTGAATTTGTTATAACCAATAAGTCAAGCTTTATGGATAAAACATTTTTATCCGCATCAGTTTATAGTTCCATTAATATTCGTTAGACTCTAAGTCTTTCGAAAGGGGTATCAAGATTTAATCTTGAATCATTTATATGGAAACTATCTCAGATTTTATTGGCATTTAGCCAATTTTGGAGTCAGGGCCCATCATCACTTCCTTGATTATCGTAGGTATACAGTTGTTTAACAACAATATCTCATTTTGCGCACCTGAGAGGTTTGCACGAGTTTTGCCTACGTGGTTCAGCTGCAAGTTCGACCGAAGCCCATACATCTCATGTAGAGGCTTCCGTATCAGTTGCAGTAGGAAACTCTGGAATCAATTCCAAGGTTCCTTTCCTTTGATCTGATGACGAAGATATTGTTATCTCGTCGAGTTGCACTGTTCTCCCACTCACCTTTTTGCAAGAACCATTCTCTTTAAAAGCATGCCGTTCTTTGTGGCAAAACCCTTTGCCTCGGTATAGTGGTGGGGGAATACCCAATAACTTGGGATAACCTACAAAGTAGCACTTGTCTGATTTGGAATAGGTTTGTAAACATTTTATAGAAGCCCCATATTCCAAATGTTATGAAAAGATATAACATGGTTGGGCGTACCATACCATGGCATCATTTCAACAGACTTGATGACGCTCTTTTCAGTGTAAAAGCCGCTGTCTCTAAAGCATTACTTTTAAAAGGGATAATGGCAAATTGATTTATGTTATCTTTGATCTCACCATGTCATAAATGGTTTGATTACATCTTCACGGACATTCCACTCGCAGTGGTGTTCCGGGAGGTGTAAGTTATGAAACTTTTTTCACAACTCATCAGACATTCGCTAAACTCATAACTCAAAATATTCCTTTTCTGCAATCTAGTTTGTAGAAACATAATTTTTCTTGTTACACTAATTTCTACTTCATTTTGAAAACCTTTTCAATGATTTCAAAAGATCTAGACTTACGTCTCATCAAGTAAATATCCATATATCTACTTGAGTCATTTCTGAAGATAGATAAATCCACTACTAGCAACAACATTTATCGGACTACACACATAAAAAATGTATGATCACCAATATGTTTGTTGCTCTTTCCTTATGGCCTGTGAACGGTATTTCAGTCACTTCACTTTTCGGACGAAAGTTGCAAGTGTCAGATGATTCATAATCAAACGACTTCAAAATCAATCATTATGGAATTTCTCCATGCGGGTTTGTCCAATGTGACCAAATGCAGTGCCACACATATGTCGTATTCTTCTAGTCTTGCGACATTTAGCATCAGCGTTATGGATGTATCATATTACCATCAATATTCATAACATACATCCCATCCTTGATGGAAGCATGGTCCTTATGTTATTCATGATACTGAAAAACAATGGTTCTTTTATGAACAACCCTCTTGCAACAACCATTATGCAATGGGCTAGAGTGTATAAAACTCTAAAATGAATTATGAAAGTAAATACAGAGGTAATATATTATTATCAATATTCATGACATACATCTCATTCATAATGAAAGTATGGCCCTTATACTATTCATAACACCGAACATCAAAAGTTCTCTTATGAACAACCTTCTTGCAACATACTTTATGCAATGGGCTAGAGTGTATGAAACTCTAAATGATTTATGAAAATAAATACAGACGGTAATACACCGATGGAAGGTATAGTAACTTTTACTATGTTCCCAGCGCATATCTAAACCTCATTACTGGCAAGTCTTTTAGGCCGTAGTGGTTCTTGCATCGACTTGTAACAGAATGCAATCGAGCGGGTATTCCTGTGATCAACTTTTAATCACAATACCCAATAATTACGGACTAACAGTTTAATCATAATTCCCAAGAACTATTTTTTTTTACCAGCCTTCCAAAAATCAATAACTCGTATGACATTCATACATGAGCTGGATATTCCAGTCTTCTTTCTTTTTGCCTTTATACTTCTAACAGTTTAAATTTTAGTAGTTCTCCTACTCTCAGAAGAAGCACCCAATTTTAAGAGTGGCGTTAGCCCCGGACTTTCTAGGTGTGTAAGTCACACTAACACCCTTTTGACATTTCCTTTCTCCTTAAGTTGTTGTTTTTATTCACCTTGATCATATGACAGGCGTTTTTATGGATCCCTCTCTTATCAGTCAAATGCCCAGTAAACACTTTATTAATACTTTGCAAATAAACATTGCTTTGTATATCTCATATCTTTTAGCATTTGTCTGCATCTGAAAACAATTCTCAGTTTCATGAATATCACATAACTATCCCAAACTTTCGAAGTTTGGGTCTCATGGAAACAAACATATTGCACTTGACCGTAACGGAATTTTAGCTTTTGCATCGAAGGACGAGAGTCACATCATCCATAGCATTAGCGGGAGAATACCAAAAGCATGCGATAGGACAAAGTCCTTCTCGGCACTCTTGAGGATAATCCTCACATTACGTTACCAACCGTCAAGTTTTTACCAGATAAATAACAGCTATTCAATTTTAATAGGGAAGGTGGAAATGTGAGCCAATATTCTACAAATTTTATACAAATCACACTTAGACTATGTTCATAATTAATTGCACTGATAATTAAACAAGTTAATTCTAAAGTGCGCTCCCACTCAAATCAATATCTCTCATAATTGATTGTGAGCGATGCAAGATCCACATTTCCATTCAACGCCATTGTTCGAGATGAACACTGATGGCGCCAACTTCAATCAGTAGGCAAACTTGCCGATCACATCTCTATGTCACTCTTGTTCATCTTTCGATGAGTGTGTTCCGAGCTCAGGACGATCCTGCTATGAACGTCAAGACAACCAAGTGATCTTGCTGCGAGGTCTGACCTCACCCGCCTTATACCCGTACAATCGTTCATACCCATGTAGATCATGGCGCACCTCAAAAGGAAAGATGTTGTGATGGTGCTACACTTGGGAGAACACTAACTACTTGATATTTTAAGTGAGACATCACCCTGATAAAAAGCGACTACCACGCAATCAAGAGGTTGCATCATAAGGGATAAACATCTCAGGCAATTCATAATAGCATGATATGGTATAGCCCTTTTTGACGGAGAAGTCTTTATTTTCTTCGTCTTCGGCATTCGCGTCGGTGTTCACCTTCGCGAAGTTTGCCACCACCTTGTTGATGCACCACATAATATTGCTATCTCTATACCTAATAAAATAAGTGCATTACTTAAGGTTGACACGCAGGTCATTAAAGTGATAATCATATGGCTCCATCCATCATGCCGAATCATGACACGCAGGTCATGTTAATTTATATTTTATAGTCATCTCATACATAATCAAATTAAATATGAGCACTGCTATACCACATCATATGCACATCTCATGACATCCTGCAAAACCAAGTTAGACACCTCTAATCGGTTTATGCAAAATTTTATTTTACGTGGCTTCTAAGGTTTCAACCAAACCGCAGCTACCAACGTTTATCATCAAGCATGATTATTCAAGTCGCTAGATTAACTTTGCGGGGCGTATGAAACACGAGATAATAAAATCTCGAGCCCCATACTGAACTTCGTCATACGCATGACCCCCATGCAGATCATATTTGCATTGCCCTGTTGTCTGCGAAATTTCATCTTTCTCTGACTACGGTGGAATTCAATGAACTGTTAGCACTTCGTTGATCAATCGGGATCGTGGATTTCCAGAACTTTGAAACTCCACCATACCGTTATTGAGATCAAAAATACGCAAATTCCAGGGAAGCAACAAGAACATCGGGTAATAGATTTCATCTGCTACCCGTATAAATAATTTTTAGTAATAGATCTCATCTAATACAAACTTATATTATGCAATACCCACACATCTCTATGTATTCTAGATTGTAACCAGTATCTACGCATAGCACGGCTCTTGATGCCACTATTGGGGAACGCGACAGAAAACAAAAAAAATCTATACAGCGAGCATGCCCAGGATCACTATGAAGATGCATACAAGGTTTGATCTGATCGTTACTGACTCGTAGCGCAGCGGAAGTAGAGTCGATGTTGATCATCGATGCAGATCCCCGCAGCTTGGATTTACAACCTCCCAACCGCGAGGATGTACTCCCTCGTCTGCCACTCGGACAGTCCCTCGGATAGCCCTCCGGGAGGCGGTCGGACAGTCCCCCGAACGATGTCATGGACAGCCCTTTGGGAGGACCCTCGAACAGCCCCCCAGGCAAAAGGTCGAACCTACAACCTCTCTACAGGGTTGCACACATACGGTGTCAGCTATCCGACAGGGCTTCGCCGTCCAGAACTAGTTTCCATCGGAACCCAGACAGCCTTTTGGCTCTACGAAACTATTTCGCTGGGAGGGAGAGAGAAAGCCAGATCATGCATGGCATGTGTATGTGTGAAAGAGTGAGTGTGGAGAGTGCATCTCCACCTCTATTTATAGGAAAACCAAGGGGTAGGGTGGCACTTGAAATACCCAAAAAAACCCATCATATGGAATTTCCAAAGGGCATAATGGGAAGGCTAGAGGAGCTCCATGGAGGAGCTCCCCTTGTGGCCGGCCACACCAAGTGGGCCCCCCATGAGGGGCTCTCATCCATCCATGCCATCCCCAAGATATTTTGGGACAACGCCCAAAAAGGTGGCTTTCCATAAAGTAACCACAAAGTGATTTTTACTATTCATGAAACCATTTTTCCACGACCGTTAAATCTAAAAATATTTCTGTGGGTCTTAGAATAATTCTAGTACCCACTAAAACAATTTTGGACGTGTTCCAAAATATTTTCAGATCAATGATTTTCATTAGCGAAAAGCAACCACAGCGGTTCCGGCAGCTCCGGAACAGTTCCGGTTTTTTTCTCTGGAAAAATCCCAGAAGTTCCCAGAAAAATTCTGGCACCCTCCAAGAATTTCCAGGCATGTGTCGAAACCATTTTGACTTAATGGTATACTCTGAAACAACTTTTCGGTTTTACCAAAACTCTTCAGGTGTTCTCTCTCCGGAACTCTTCCATTGTCACCGAAACTTTTTCAGTGAATTTCTCTCAGACTCCCTGTCTAGTATTCAGCAGATAGATGACCCTTAAGCATGTGACCCTATAGGTTCGGTGAAGTATAGACATGACCGGAACATTTTTCGATCAATGATCAACATCGGAACCGTGGACACCCATATTGACCCCTATACCCACACGAATAAATATTCGAGTGAACCTACAGTTGCCGTGTGCTATTCCTTTTCCATCGCGATATGTTACAAACACCCAAGGTGAGATTTATCGGCATCCCCATGGATCAACACTTGTCCACTATGCCAGTTACCTTGTTACCGGTTTTGTTCTCTTTTCTCGTTCCCGTGTCCCGGCATCCCCGTGATCGAATCACACTGTGTCTGGCCAGACGATGATGGATACCGTAACACCGAGAGGGCCCAAAGAATATCTCTCCGTTGTCGGAGGAGCAAATCCCAATCTTGAGCTATCAAGTCCCTTGACATACTTTTCCATGAACCCGTAAGCCGCCGTAATAGCCACCCAGTTACGGATGACGTTTAACAAACCCCAAAGTTCATGAAGCAAGCATGAAGAAACTCGATACTCTCATGGTCTAAGAAATTATGCAAACGTTAACATTCTTTGTGTTATTAACCATTAACTTGTGACGAATGTATCTCATAGCATAACATCAATTCGGGCCGATTCAACACAAATGTTCTTCTAACATTGTGCCCTCAAAGTTGCCAGCATAGCATGCCCGTGATCAGGAAAATATAATCATCATGCAAACACTTGAGCTAGTCTTAGAGGCATGACTAGGAATACTTTTTATCGTTTATTATTCCACACGTGCATATGAGTATTCCTCCGAACCTCGTGGTTAATGTAGACTCAAGAACCATAGCAGTTATAGCACGGAACATAAACTTAATTACGAACATGGGGATAAATAATAACATTTATTATTGCCTCTAGGGCATATCTCCTACACTAGCTTCAAGGGGACCTTCCTCTTGTGGGTTCGATAACCCAGGGTCACCTCTGGGGAAATAGGTGTGAATACTTTCTATTCCATTTTTGGAACACAAAAAGGAAGTATCAATTTGTTCGCTCAGATCTTGAATCACTAAGGATAAATGGAGGGATGTTGATTTTAGTGGGAGTCTTTCAATATTACATTGTTTAAATTGAATCAGTCTTCATGAATACAAGTCTTAGTGTTTTGCATATTTCTGGTGTAGATCAATGGCACCAACTCCAGCTTTAATAAGATAAACTTAATGGTACAAACTTCACAACCTAGTTCCACAATCTAATAATTGTTCTCATACATGATAAAATGGAACATGTTCTAGAGGACCCACTTCCAGAGGAACCGACAGATAATGCAACTGCTACTATTTATAACGCCTACATGAAACTCTATGATGAGTCTACCGAGACCAGTTGTCTCAACCTTGCCTGTATGGAACCAGACTTGCAACAACATTTTGAGAACATTGAGGCTTACGATATGATCGTAAGTCTAAAGGCATGTTCGAAACTCAGGCAAGGACCGATAGATTTAATGTCTGGAGGGCCTTGCTAGATTGTAAGTTGAAGGAAGGCGATCCACTTAGTCCACATGTAATCAAAATGGTTGGTTACATGCAGACTCTGCATAAGTTATACTTTCCCTTATGCCAAGAGTTGCCTATAGATACAATTCTTGCTTCTCTTCCTGCTAGCTATGGCTCGTTCATCTCAAACTACCATATGCATGGTGGGGATAAGAAGGTCACGGAATTGCGTGGGATGCTTAAAACAGCAGCGGAAGACATAATAAAGGGCGCACATCAAGTGTTGATGGTGCAGGCCATGCCAAAGTTCAAGAAGAGTTCTTGGGCTAAGAAGAAGGCAAAGGCTAAGGCTGCTAAGGATGCGATCCCAGCTCCTGTCCCTGTGCCTAAGGCTGGACCAGTTACTGAGGTCCTATGCTATTATTGTAAAGACATTGGTCACTGGAAGAGAAATTGCAGCAAGCACCTGGCCGACAATGGCAAGAAAAGTGGAACTACGACTTCTTCTTCAGGTAAAGTTGTTGTATATGTTATAGAGATATATCTCGCTGATATTTCTAATAGCTCTTGTGTAGAGGATACCGGATTGCTTGTTCATATTTGCAAATCAATGCAGGGGCTTAAAATAACTAGGAATGTTGCAGGAGGAGAAGTAGGCATACGCTTCGGGAATAAAACAAGAGTTGTTGCATTAGCCGTCGACACTATGCAACATAATTTACCTTCAAGATTTGTAATGGAACTTGATAATTATTATTATGTTTCTGCTTTAAGTCGAAACATTATTTATGCCTCATGCTTGATGAGACAAGGTTATGAATTCAGTATTAAGGACAAAGGTTGTTCTATATATTTGAATGATATGTTTTATGGCTTTGCACCCGTTGTGAACGGGTTATTCATTTTAGATCTTGAAGGTGAATCTGTCTATAATTGAAATATTAAGAGGCTTAATCCTAACAATCTGAATACAACTTAATTTTGACATTGTCGACTTTGTCATATAAGTGTGAAGTGTAGGAAGAAGTTTTATGATGATGGACTTCTAACTTCGTTTGATTTTGAATCATTCGAGACATACGAGTCATGCCTACTCGGCAAGATGACCAAGACACCATTCACAAAGAGTTGTGAGAGGGTGTCCGGCTTGTTGGAACTCATTCATACTGATGTGTGCGGACCAATGAGCACGACTGCCAGAGGTGGTTACCAGTACTTCGTGACTTTTAACGATGACTTGAGCACATATGGATATATCTACTTGATGAGGCATAAGTCAGAAATCTTTGAAAAGTTCAAGGAGTTTCAGAATGAAGTAGAGAATCAACTTGGCAACACGATCAAACTTCTATGATCGGATCGTGGGGGCGAGTATCTTTGTCAAGAGTTTGATGATCATCCGAAGAGTCGAGGAATAGTTCCACAACTCACTCCTCCTTGTACACCTCAGAAAAATGGTGTGTCGGAATATAGGAATCCTACCTTGTTGGACATGGTTTGATCAATGATGAGTCAGTCAGATCTACCATTGTCATTTTGGGGTTATGCTTTAGAAACTATAGCTTTCACACTAAACAGAGTACCATCTAAATCCGTAGATAAGACACCATATGAGATAGGGACCGGGAAACATCATAATTGGTAGTAGTAGACAAGGATGTGAGATGTATGTGTGTAAAATTCTAGGATGAAATACGTTGAAATGCGACCTGTACAAAAAAAATCATGGTCTGGAAGGATGAATAGTATCATGTGTTAAAAAGACCCAGATTTTTTTTCCACAGCCCTCATTTCAGCGTATTTCGTCCTAAAATTTACACACTTTTGCATTATTCCTTCATCTATCTCTGCATTTTTTTTAGAATTTTTTGAAAAGTAAAAATATGAATTTTCATGAATTTTTAATTTTGCACTCCAAAAGCAATTTCCGTCCAAAAACGTCTTATATTAAGTTACGGAGGAAGTATGAGTGTATGACTCTATCCTCTAACCCTGATCTACTCCATATATCTCCAAAATACAAAATGCTGGCGCTGCAAAACTGTAAAAATAGCTGACATGACTACTGAAAAATACGTTCACTTTGTTCGATGACAAATAGGAGCGGAGCGCGCAAAGAAGCAATTTTTATCTCTGCTTAAAAAAAGAAACAAGGGAGTTTTTTTTCCTGCCACCTTCCTCGATCCCATCACATGATTCACTTCATAGATCACTAGTCCTAGCATCCAGCTGCTCCCCGCCTCGACATGTCCGCCGCCGTTGGTTCGCCATCCTGGGCCGCCGACCCTGCCGCGCAGCACCGCCGGACCGGGCACACCGGCGCCGTCACGCTCCGGTGCTCCAAGGTGGCGGCGGCCGCACCCGTCCTGGACGAGCTGAGGCTGCAGTGCGCGACGCCGCTCCCCCTGCTGCGGCACGTGGCAGGCGCCATGGCTGCCGGCATGCGCACCGGGCTCGCCACCGACGGCGCCGGTGAGCTCAAGATGATCCCCAGCTACGTCTACTCGCTCTCCACTGGGTAACTAATCCCCAACTTATTTGACATCCCCCCTAGTGATTCAGACATTCAGTGACTCTAGTTGGTACACTAAATAGATGAGCTCTTCAGTAAATTCAGTTCATCCCTTGATTTTCTGTAGATTGGACCAGTCAGTTAGTTTGTGAGTGTTGTGAGCTAGATTTGATCTGGTTATGAATGTCAGTTAATTTAGTTCGCTCCATGATTTAATTTCTCATCCCCAATGTTGTGCTGACGGAGTGAAACAGGGCAGTTCTATGCTCTGGATCTGGGAGGCACCAACTTTAGAGTGCTGAGGGTGCAGCTAGGAGGAAAAGATAGGTGTGTCCTCGACACCGAGTCAGAGCAAGTGTCGATCCCAAAAGAAATCATGCATGGTACAACCGAGGTAGCCTGTTCATTGATTTGTTTTCTTATAAGCTAATTGGCTCCATTTTCAGAAACAAAAAAAAACAGATTCTACACTGATTGGAAAATTAGCATATAGTTGCATATGGGCAGAGCATGTTTGACATTTGACGCTGTGATTGTCGCTATGAACATGAGCTTTTCGATTTTATCGCGGCCTGCCTATCGAATTTTGTAGCGAAGGAGGGTGGTAATTTTCATCTTCAGGAAGGTCGACAAAGGGAGATAGGCTTTACATTCTCCTTTCCAGTGAAGCAGACTTCTATTGATTATGGCATCCTGATCAAGTGGACCAAGGGTTTTACTGTCTCTGGTTCTGTAAGATTTTTGTTTTCCTGGATACAAGTTTCTCATTTTTGTGTATTACTTAGTTATTTCTTCTACAGTGGCCAGTTGCTACAGGAACCAGCTCTACCTGCCCTGATCGGGGTCTGCTTCTCATCCAGGCAGGTGTTGGCCCCTCAGTGCACAGTGCATACAAATATATATGGAAGAGAGATTGATCAAGACGCTGCTGGTTCTGGCTGCTACTCTAAGCCACTCTCTCTCACTCTCTAAGGCACTCAAGTATAGTTACCGATCAAGCTGAGCACTGCAAGCACTGGGAAGGACTAACACATCTTCAGATCAAGCCCTAGGAGGTGAAGGAAGGAGAAGAGAAGATGACAGCTCCATCCGATAAAGGTAACTGCCATCTTCTCATCTGTTTGTGGCTCAAAATTAAGCTAAAATGATCCTGGCAATCAAGTTTGAGCCCTACAAGCTAAAGATCATGCTTCATCTGTTCTGTTAATGCTAAGTATCAAGCTGTTCTTCCTGTTAAGCCATGTTTTGATTTTATTTAGCCCTAAATCTTTGAGGAACAGGCCCTAACAGATAAGCATGAAGCTCTGGGGTTTCATTTTGATTATGAATTAAAGGGGATTGAAGCTTTTATGAAAAATCCCCAAATTTCAGTAACCCTAGAGATGAAATTCTCCTGTTTTCCCCCTAATTTGGGCCTAGGGTTTCAGTTTATGCTTTGAATGAAAGGGGAAATGAACTAATTATGATTGAACCTAATGTTTTTCCCCAAATCAGAAACCCTAGCTAAAGAAATCTTCTAATTTCTCCCCTGCTATGTGCTTGTGGTTTCGGATTAAGCATGAATCAAAGGGGAATAAGCAAATCATGTATGAACTCTAATGTTTTCCGCAAAACCGAAACCCTAACTGATGAAATCCCCAAATTTTCCCCAAAGTTGAGGAACCCTAACCCTAATCCTAAGGATCTAACGACAGTGGACACTTACCTTAAGGTTATGATGCTCGCCGTCGTCGTGCGGCTTCGCCATGACCACCACCTCATGCTTGTAGGTACGCTTAGGCTCGCACTCGAGCATCCTTGTTGTCCATTGCACCGGGTGGCTGTTGTTCTCCCTCGTACGCTTGTTATTGAAGAGGAGTCGCTGCCGTCGCCTCGCAGGGACGCCCGCACGCGCACGGCTGCCTTACAAAGGAGCACCCCCCAGAACCGTTCAACGGAGCCACGCGCAACCCAAAGCGGCACGTGGTTCCAGCGAAGGGCACTAGACGGCGCCGTCGTCTTCCTCCGTAGCGGCTGGCTTCGCCACTGCACATCTCTCTCTGGCCTGTTCGTCACCGCCTCGGGTGAGAGGAATTGGAGGAGGAGAAATGGGGTAGGGTTTCGCAGGGGCTGTGGCTGCGCGGTGGTTTTATTCGCCCCGTGCGCGATGCTGGCCATTGGATCTCATCCAACGGACCACAACAGCCAGCAGCCGGCGCCGACCCAGTGGGCCACTAGGGAGCTGCTCATTCCCGCCCTAGGCCTAGGCGGCTGGACCTGGAGCCCAGGAGGAGCTGGGGGAGTTAAGCTGGGCTGGTTTTTTCTCTCTGGCCCAGCTTAAAAGGATGTTTTAGCCTAAATTTTAAATTAATATTTTCTGTCCAAAAATTATGTGATCGGCTGAATTGTACTGAGCTAAATCTGTTAATGGGCAGAAATTAATTCAGGAAAATTGTTGAATATTTCTCCATATAATGATTAAATTTTATGAACTAAAATAAATATTTTTCAAGGCTAAATTTTATAGATGGTTTATTATGTTTATTATGGCGAGATAATTCTTTATTATTTATTCCTCATTATGATTTTAGTATGCCATGTTTAAATTATTCATGTTGCAATTTTATCATGTTTACTTAATTTTTTTATGATTATTGTTGTGATCATTATGTCATAATGTGTCCGCTGCGAAATAAAGTTTAATGGATCCTCAAATAAAGCGTGGCCTTCTGCTTTGTCATTTTGACCAAAGTTGTTTGACGGGCATTTTGACCACGAATTTTATTGGTTCATTTCACTTTTTTGCCAAAGCTGATGTGAACCAGATTAATAAAAAAAGTTTATGAATGAGAATTTAATAAAGTGTGGCTCGTATATATTAATTTGGCCAAAGTTAATTAATGAATATTTGTCCACAAAATTTTATTGTTCATTTTCATCTCTGGCCAAAGCTGATTTGAATTTGATCAATAAAAGAAGATTATGATGATGATGCTTACTAAAGCATTTTGATTTTTTTGGCAGCACCTAATGTCTCTCATATTGCTAGAATGATTAATGGCATAGAACAACTTAATGGTATCAACTATGCTACATGGAAGGAGAAGCTTTAGATTACTACGGCCTTACTTAATGTTGATTATGCTCTCCTTAATGCCTTAATGATCCTCCTGAAGTACCTAAAGAAGGAGATCAAAATTATGATGCCCTCAAAAGGGACTATGATGTTGAAAAGGCTAAGTGGGATAATTCAAATCGCAAGTGCCTTATGATGATTAAGGGTTCCATTGCACAAAGTATGTGGGGAGCCCTTCTAGATTGCCAAACTGCTAAGGGCTATCTTGCGAAAATTAAGGATCAATTTAAACGGTCTTATCCAAAGGCTTATTAATGAGAAGTATGATCCCATTGAAGCCTTAGAGAGCATATTATGAAAAAGTGCAAGATGGCTGCCAAATTTAAGACTATAGAGATGGAAATTTCTGAAGGTTTCCTTGTCCATTTCATTATGTCGTCTTCGCCTCAAGAATTTTCTCCATTTATGATCAACTATAATGCTAAGTATTTTAAGTGGAGCATTGATGAAATGATGGCAAGATGTCTGCAAGAAGAAGAAAGGCTTAAGGCTGACAGAATTGAGCATATCAATCAATTTAAGCATTCACAAAAAGAAGAAATATCAAAAACTTGTGAATGAATATATGAAGCCCAAGCCTAGTCAGTTTAAAGGTAAAGGCCAGTCATCAAAATATTCTCAGCAAAAGAAGCCTGAAAAGGCTCCCAATGTAGAAGGGAAAGAGACTGATGGATGCCACTTTTTGTGGAAAAGATGGACATAAGCAAAGAGAATGCATTGGCTTTCTGAGATGGCTCAACAAGAGAGGTACTGATGTTATTAGTTTTGTTGAAGAATCCCTTTATGTTAATTATGCCACCAATACTTGGTGGATTGATTCAGGTGCAACAATTCATATTGCAAATTCGTTGCAAGGATTCGATATGAGGAGGACCCTAAAAAGAGGGGAAAGAACCATTAGAGTTGCTAATTGTGTTGAGCTGACGCCAAGGCACTTGGCGATTTCACTCTCGTACTCCATACTGGCTTTAGGCTTTAGTTGCATAATGTTCTTTATGTAGCCTTGATGAAACAGAACTTAGTTTCTGTTTCATGCTTAGACGATGATGGTTATGACTGTCACTTTGGGAATAAGCGTTGTATAGTTATGTACGACAGTAATAATATTGGTCTTGCCTTCCGACAAGACAAGCTTTATGTTATTTCTCTTTGTGATTCCATAAATAATGTGGGTTCTACCTCAAATATGAACGTCAGTACCAAACGCAAACGAAATGAAACAAATACTTCTTCAAAATTATGGCACTATCGTTTGGGCCATATTTCGAGGGAGAGGATTGAGCGTCTCATTAAAGATCAAATCCTTCATCCTCTTGACTTTTCGAATGAGCACGTCGATCATTGTATCAATTGCATCAAAGAAAAATATGCCAAAAAAATTAAGAAAGGTGCAAATCGAAGCACGGGAGTTTTGGAATTAATCCACATAGATATATGTGGTCCATTTAATGTGATATTGGTGGATGATTTTAATTCATTCATAACGTTCACCAATGATTTCTCCCGTTATCGATATATTTATCCTATCAAAGAAAGAATAGAGGCATTAGGAAAGTTCAAGATTTTCAAAGCTGAGGTTGAAAACAAAAGTGATGAAAAAATTAAAGTTGTAAGATCTGATCATGGTGGTGAATACTACGGCATACATACTTATTATGGCCAAACTCCTGGACCGTTTGTTAAGTATTTACAGGAAAATGACATTATGGCCTAGTACCCAGCACCAGGCGATCCCTAGCAAAACAGGGTGACTGAAAGGTCAAATTGCACACTTATGGATATTGTTTGAAGCATGTTAAGCCACTCCACTTTGCTGGTGAATTTATGGATGGAAGCCCTTAAGACAACATCAAATATTCTTAACAGGGTTCCTAGTAAATCGGTGCATAAAACACCGTATGAATTATGGACTGGGAGGAAACCAACCCTGCATTATTTTCATGTATGGGGCTGTCCTGCTGAAGCAAGGGTTTTCAATCTGATTATGCAAAATTTGACTCCAAGATAGTCAGTTTCCATTTTATTGGTTATCCTGGCAACTCTAAGGCATATCGATTTTATTGTCCAAATCGGGCAACTAAGTTTGTTGAAATAAGACACGTTGTGTTCTTGGAAATTTATATGATGAGGGGGAGCATGACACCTAGGGAAATAATTTTGGAGTAAAACAGGAATATGTCCCTGACCCTATGATTCAAGAACCTGTGTTCCCGTTGTCTACTGAGGTTGTACCTCCAGTTGAGAGGACTATTAATGAAACACCTGCTGAGATTCCTGTGAGTGTTCCAGATGTCACACCTAATGATGCTTGTATTGAAAATGCTCAGCAGCCTCCAACTGTTATTAGTGTGCCAAGTAATGAACCTCTCAGAAGGTCACAACGGACTAGAAAGTCTGCTATTCCGGATGATTAACTCACTTACATTAGTGAGGAAATGAATGACTCGGTGTTGGATAATGATCCCACCTCATTTAAAGAAGCCATACAAAGTGAATATTCGTCTGAATGGCTTAATGCTATGAAAGATGAAATGAAGTCCATGAGCACTAATGATGTATGGGACTTAGTAGAAATTCCTGAAGGAGCCAAAATTGTTGGATGCAAATGGGTCTACAAGACCAAACGTGAATCCAAGGGTGATATCAAAAGGTTTAAAGCGAAGCTCGTGGCCAAAGGTTTCACTCAAAGAGAAGGGATTGATTATAAGGAAACATTTTCACCTGTCTCTTCTAAGGACTCATTCAGAATAATAATGGCACTCACGGCTCATTATGATTTGGTGCTGCATCAGATGGATGTCAAAACGGTATTTCTAAATGGTGACTTATGTGAAGATGTTTACGTGGAACAACCAGAAGGTTTTGTTGTGCAAGGAAAAGAATATTTAGGATGTCATCTCAAGAAATCCATCTATGGCTTGAAACAAGCATAAAGACAGTGGTATTTTAAATTTGATCAAGTCATAAGGAAATTTGGTTTCAAAGAAAATGAAGTGTACAATTGCATATATGCGAAGTTCAGGGGGACTAAATTCATCTTCCTGATACTGCATGTTGATGACATACTCTTAGCCAGCAGTGATAAAAATATGCTGCTGGGAACTAAAAGGTTTCTCTTCTCTAAGTTTGATATGAAAGATCTCGGTGAAGTAGCTTATGTTTTGGGCATTGAAATTCACCGAGATAGATTCAGAGGAATCTTGGGGCTATCACAGAGAGCATATATTTATAAGGTACTTAAAAATTACAATATGCATAAGTGCTCAGGCTTGCCTCCTCCTATTGTTAAGGGCGATAAGTTTGAGACTTTTCAGTGCCCAAGAAATGATTATGAATCAGCGCAGATGAAGTCAATTCCATACGCTTCAATTGTTGGAAGCATTATGTATGCACAAGTGTGCACTCACCCTGATTTGGCATTTGTAACTGGGATGCTTGGCAGATATCAGTCTAATCCAGGTCTGGATCACTGGAAGGCCGCTAAAAAGTCATGCGTTATTTGCAAGGTACTAAAGGCCTCATGCTCACTCATAAGAAATCTGATAACCTTGAGGTAGTGGGTTAGTCAGATGCTGATTTTACAGGGTGTGTTGATACTAAGAAATCCACGTAATTATATATTTTCACCCTAGCAAAAGGAGCTTTATCGTGGAAAAGCTCCAAACAAAGTGTTCCTGCATCGTCCACAATGCAGGCAGAATTTGTGGCATGTTATGAGGCTACTGGGCAGGCAGTATGGCTGAAGAATTTTATCCCGGGTTTGAGAGTGATTGACAGGATTTCCACGCCACTCACTCTTTACTGCGATAATCAACCCGCAGTAATCTATTCGAGTAACAACAAGTCAAGTGGTGCTGCCAAACACATTGACATTAAGTACCTTGTTGTGAAAGCTAGAATCGAGGATCAGATGATAAATATTAACTACATAAGTACTAAGTTGATGTTAGCGGATCTGCTCACGAGAGGCTTACCACCCAACGTATTTAAAGAGCATGTTGCCGGCATGGGTTTGGTTGAAAGACTTTGATCCTAGAAAAGTTGGGACCATTATGACACCATCTCCCCATAAGCCTCATTTTGAGATCGAATGGGAACCATAGTCACTTGGTTCAACAATACTTAATTGACTGTTGTAATCTATTGTCTTCGTGTACCGTTTTATCAAGAAATGAGTCTGTATGTTTGTATAAGAATTAAGTGAATAAAGTTTATGGAGCTCATAATTTAAAGAAGTTTCATTTTGATATGAGGTGATGTACTATAGTCACTGGGTTCAGTGGTACCAAATTGACCATTGTAATCTTTTCGTTTTGGTGCATTTTTTTCTTGAAAAGTGAGCTTATAAGTTTAGCCTTACTGTAGAGCTGCTACAGTACGCTGGTTGCTACAGAAACCAGCTCTACCTGCCCTGATCAGGGGCAGCTTCTCATCCAGCCAGGTGTTGGCCCCCAGTGCATAGTGCATACACAGATATGTATATATATATGGAAGAGAGATTGATCCAGACGCTGCTGGTTCTGGCTGATGCTCTAAGCCACTCTCTCTCACTCTCTAACGCACTCAAGTATAGCTACTGATCAAGCTGAGCACTGCAAGCACTGGGAAGGACTAACACATCTTCAGATCAAGCCCTAGGAAGTGAAG
Organism: Elymus sibiricus; assembly: GCA_039707655.1. Lineage (NCBI taxonomy): Eukaryota > Viridiplantae > Streptophyta > Magnoliopsida > Poales > Poaceae > Elymus > Elymus sibiricus. The sequence continues at coordinate 36,632,562 of CM077665.1, read as the reverse complement.
GAAGGAGAAGAGAAGATGACAGCTCCATCAGATCAAGGTAACTGCCATCTTCTCATCTGTTTGTGGCTCAAACTTAAGCTAAAATTATCCTGGCAATCAAAAATTTCTACTACCAAGAGTTGCAAGACCATTCACAAAAAAATAGAGTTGCAAGACCAATAATTGCCTGCTCGAACCAAGAATATATTTTTTCACTGGATATAGCTTATGGATTAGCATGCTAATTTTGTTTTTCAGTGGAATTCATGCTAACAATAAAGCAATATGTTGGTCTTCGCAGGCCAGGAAGGATGTGGTTGCCTGTCTAAATGTTGCGATGGGGAGACATGGGCTTGACATGAGTGTATCTGCTCTGGTAAGCAAGCATCAAAACACTCATAGATTAGGGAAGAGCTTTATTGCCTTCCTGCCTCGTATTGAAAGAATGCTCACAGCTGCAAGAAGCCTCATGGCTGGCAAATCAAATGGGATACCCATGGTGGATACTGAACTCTGTCTTCTGTTTGTGCACTGCTTCATTACTGATCGAAATGCGTCTGAAATGAGATCATTTCCAATGAAAAGGTGTATATACGCTTTAAAGTACGTGAATCGCACTTAACAGGTAAATGGTACTGTTGGAGCCTTAGCTGGAGCGCACTATTGCGATGAGGATGTGATTGTTGCGGTGATTTCGGGCACCTAGGACTAGGACTCCTAGGCGCGCAAGGGGAGGGAGTCCTCCTCCCCAAGTCGGTCGACCCCCTTGGTCCTTCCACCTAAAAATAGGTGGGAGGGGGCGCACCAAGGGTGCACCAAATCCCCTTTTGGCCGACCCCTTGTTTGCCGCGCCCCCTTCTCTCCCGGATTAGATCTAATGTACTCCGATAGGCCGCAAGGCTGCTTCTCCCTCTAGTTTCTCCCCGTTGTTCTTCGTGCTGGTTCAACGGAGTGTTGCGGTGCTACTAGATCTGTATGCATGGACACCTTGGAGGTGTCGTCTACTTCGACACTAGATCGGGCAGATTGTTCCGGCGAAAATTCTCGCGGCAGTGAGGTATAAACTAGCTGCGGGAATCGGCAGGTTTCACCGACAATCTTCTCTATTTCCGCTGGGTCGATTGTTGGTATGATCATCGTTTGCTATACCTCCATGGTGATCTTGGGCTTGCCCGTGCGTGGTAAAAAAATTATTTTGCGTAGCACGTTCCCTACACTTACCTCCTGCCAGACGGCTCGAACCTGGGTAAACGCCCTTTCCCGTGCCTTACCATCTCGATCGCAGTTGGCCCACCCCTCCGTTGTTGCTCGACGGCACTGCCCGTTACGAGACACTGACAGGCGTCCATCTCGATGTCTTCATCCGCTGGGATGTTGCAGCCAATGTTCACATGTTGTTCCCGCAATTACGCCAGAGAGACCTGCCGCCCACAAACGCTATTAACGTGGTGGAGCTCACAGTCAAAGACGGAAGATAGACTTAAGCTGTTTTAGCCACGTAATGGTTGGGGGGGAGGTGTTTTGGTTTTCCAACATAGAGAACTAATGCAATCATTTCATATATGCTCATATAACACAACGTAGTATCTGCAATAATGCACAATGATACGAACAATAATATAATATCATAATGTTGGTAACGAGTTTCTCTTATTTGAATGCATAAAAGGTACGATCCAACAGACATAAGCTAAAGGTGCAGATATGTTCTCATATACTGCCACGTAGATATAAGTGCTTTCAATATCACTGTGACAACATTGCTTTGAAGCACACATGTGGAATAGCCCTAACTTGCAGGTTATACCTTCTGCCTACCGTGAACGTAAATTTCTCGGACATGTCAAACATTGCTTGGCTAGCCCCATCAGGAAGCATCCAGTCGAAGTGATACAAGAAGTTTGCCAAAGTGAGCTCCATTAGTGACGAGCTGAATTGAATCCCGGGGCATTGTCGTCGCCCTGCTCCGAAGGGAGTGAAGTCAGGGTTTGTCCCATTGTAATCCATGTTGTTCTCAAACCTCTCGGGATTAAACTCTTCTGGATTTTCCCAGTACTTTGGATACCTAGAAACTGCGAATATATTAACGTATACATTGGTGCCTTCAAGCATGTCATAACCCATAATTTTAGAGTCCTCTCTGCACTTTCTGGGGACTAGAGGAATGGGTGGATGCAACCTAAGAACCTCCTTGACGACCATTCGCATGTAGTGAAGTTCTGCAAGGTCGTTGTCAGTAATAACAGATCGGCCTTCACCTAGCACTGTACGTACTTCTAGCTGTGCCTTAGCCATAGCTTCAGGATGACAAACGAGCATAGCCCACTCCAAAACACTTCCTGTGGTCTCCGTACCAGCTGTAAAAATGTCCTGAAAACGACGCGGTTGTGGTACATTAGTTTAGCTAAATACTATATGTACATGTATAATTAAAAACAAAAAAAATGTTGAACAAAAACATTAATTTCTCAAAGTAATATATGATATAAAGCAGTATTTATAACAATTGACTAATTTATTTCGATCAACACTAAAGGTCTAATAGTCGCGCGACATATATTGTGAAACTAATGATGGGTTAACTTTCGATGTATAATACTTTTTGACAATGTGATATGCCGACTGTCAGATCGCAAGTACATGAACAATCACCCCTCACTTCCGCCCGCACGCATGCAACCTCTCTCCTCGCCTTTCCTGGCGCCATGGAGAATATATTCAGATCAGTACTATAAAGAAAAATACTCACCATCAACACGGCGCCTATAATCTCTGTGGTTATAGGGAATGCCAACGAGTCATCCTCCTGCAGCCTGAGCAGCACGTCCAGCAGGTCCTCGTCGTCTATGCAGCGGGTTCTGTCACCGGCAGCTTGTGCCGCCTTGCGGCCCTCCATGATGTCGTTGATGATGCTTTGGATGCGGTTGTAGCTCCTCTTGGCGTCGCGCTCGGCATTGGTCAGCCAACGTACCAACCGCGACGACGGGAAGAGGTCGACCAGGCAAAAGCCGGCCACCAGCGTCAACGCCTCGTCAATCTCGCGGAGGTACTCCTTCTGCCGCATGAACTTGCCGCCGAAAACTGCGCGTGATACGACGTCGTTGCTGAGCGCCGTCACCTTCTGGCTGATGTTGAACGGATGAGGTTGCCCACCTCCTTGGCCCTGATACCCTCCATGCACTTCACCTGCTTGGAGCTGAGGAGCTCCACGATGCAGACCTTGCGCATCTGGCGCCACCGGTCGGCGTAGGGGGCCAGGAGCCCAGGACGATGCCCTTGCCGCCGCAACCAAGGATCTCCATCGTCACGCTGCTGGACCGGTCTGCGACCGCGGGGTCGTTCGTCTTCAACACCAGCGCCGCCGCCTCGGCGCTAGAGACCACCACGGTGGGGACCTCGCCGAGCCTGAGTAGCATCAGTGGCCCATGCCGGCGTGACAGTTCTGTAATTTTGCGGTGTGGGAGGGCGCTGACGATGTGGTGGAGACTGCCGATGATCGGGAGAGTCCATGGCCCAGGAGGCAGCCGCGGCTTTGCTGCCTTGCTCTTGCCACCTGAGAGCTTGAGTAGCCAAACCGCCAGTAGCGTACATAGGGCCACGAAACAGAAGCTTAGCCACCCCTCCATACCAGGCAGCTTGACGTATAGAGAGATGAGGAAGTCTGTATATGTAAGCCGCTAGCTGTGAGCCAGTGGTATATAATAGGTAAATGATGGGAATCGGCCGACAGATTACGTCTCGCACCGGTCGCCTCACGCTAGCGCGTCACACCGGCCACGCATCCTCTATGTGTGGGCCCCACGCCTGACTTATCACTTCCCGATCAAGACAGATACTGCCAAACATGCATGCATAGAAGTCTTGTTGCAAATCACGTGGATTGAAAAACGATGGTGAGTTCAGTCCACCCAACTGTACACTACTAAGATGTGGAAATTTCATGGTAATAGTTGGAAAATCAATGGTCAAGAACGTGCATGGAATAAGAGTTGAAAAATCAATGGTATACGTGGCCACTTGTAATAGTTGAAAAATCAATGGTCAAGAACGTGCATGGAAAAAGAGTGAAATTTCATGGTTGGCCACTTGGCCACTTGTAATAGTTGAAAAATCGATGGTCAAGAACGTGCCTGGAATAAGAGTGAAATTTCATGGTTGGCGTGCAATAGATGTGATGAATTTGGAGGTAGTTGATTCCAACATATTGCTTGAAGAAGACGTGTACTCCCTCCAGTCCAGCCAGGAAAAAAAAGGGTATCGAGAAGAAAAAAAACCTTGATATGGATACATAACGGATCTTGAAGCTCTAGGGTTGTAGTATTACTAAGTGATGTGTTAGTACGTGCTTGTAGTAGCGTCGTGTGCAGGGTGTATCTACTCCTTCCGTTTCAAGACATTTGAAGTTCTATGTTTGTCCTATGTCAAAGTTCTTTAAGTTTGACTAAGTCTATAGAAAAATATACCAAAATCTAAAACGCTAAATCTGTTTCATTAGATTCATCCTAAAGTACATTTTTATATTACGCATATATATTTAATGTTGTGGATATTAGTAAAAGTTTGTACAAACTTGATCAAACTTAAGGAAGTTTGACTTAGGACAAATTTACACTACCGGAATAACCTTATATCCCGACAGCATTTTCTATGCCGACGGCTTTTTGTCGGGCCATCGGCATAGATAGACATATGCCGACGGCCTGGGAAAAACCGTCGGCATAGATGGACATATGCCGACGGCTTGGGAAAGACCGTCGGCATAGAAATGCCATCGGCACACAACCAACTATGCCGACGGCAGCCTTCGGCATAGATTGGCCGTCGGCATACCTCATATTCCTGGCCCTGGCGCCCGGCCTCTGACGGCCGGCTGACGCCGTCAGAACTATGCCAACGGCCCTGACGGCGGCCGGCGGCATAGATTGTGTCTGTATTTTTTATTTTAAATTATTTTCTTATTTTAAAATTAAATTTTGATTAATTTAAATCTGACTTATCTAAACTTAAACATATACAAATTATATATCGATTTGGGGTAGAAGTTTTCATGGATTATGAATATCCAGTTTATTTTTGTTTTTGAGTATGTTAAAAATGCGACCTCGTATACTTTTGCATATAGGTCCTTATACTTTGTTAAAATCACAATTAATTGATATTTGCCTTGATGATGACAAATTTTACATGATTTTTTGTCAGGATCTTGAAAGGATTCTGTTGCTATACTATGTTTTCAAATTTCAACAAAATAAAATCATATCTGCTTCAGATTTACAGAAAACACCCTTTTGTTTTGACTTTTTTGTATATTTTTCATTCCTTGGCCAAACGAGACAAATTTTATATCTGAAAGTGTGGTGGTAGGTGTACACACCCAGCACGTAGCTCTGGAGTGAGACCCCCTTCACGGACAGCACTGTCGCCAGCACTTACAGGGGGAAACGCCCACGTCGGGTTAACCCGGAGGGAATCTTGTGGTGGGTTGGGCCCAAACTTTCTTTTAAAATATTTCTAAGGGCTGACCTATCACAACCAGGTGGAAAAGTCCATTCGTCGAAGGCCGTCGAATGAAAGTCAAAGTGCTAGATCTCCGGGTCAACGGGGCTAGGGTTAGGCCGCTCCGGGGTCTTCGGGGGGTAGCAATGCCACGAAAACATTGCACTGGGTCCTCATACATGTCTTAAAGTGTGGCGGTAGGTTCAGACAGGCAGCACGTAGCTCCGGAGTGTGACCCCCTACACCGACGGCGATAACACCGAAGTAACGTTCGGCAGTTTGTTGTTGTATGAATATTCCAGAACAGTCAGAATGCGGTTAAATCCTGAAATTTTTACACAGTGGAGACACATGTGATATAAGCTGTGTGGTAATTTTTCATAATTTTTTGAGATGTAAAAGTATCTTAATTAATTCCTCTTTACGAATTGTTTTTTACATGTCTAAAAGTATGGTGGGGGGTCTTCGGAGGTTAGCAATCCCACCAAATCTTGCATTGGGTCCTCTTACATGTTTGAAAGTGTGGTGGTAGGTGTGAACACCTAGCACGCAGCTCCGGAGTGTGACCTCCTTCACGGACGGCACTGCCGCCAGCATTTAGAAGGGGAAACGGCCACGTCGGGTCAACCCGGAAGGAATCTTATGGTGGGTTTGGCCCAAACTTTGTTTTGAAATGTTCCTATGGGCTAACCTATCACAACCATGTGAAAAAGTCCATTGGTGGAAGGCCGTCCGGTGAAAGTCAAAGGGCTAGATCTCCGGGTTAACGGGGCTAAGGTTAGGCCGCTCCGGGGTCTTCGGGGGGTAGCAATGCCACAAAAACATCGCACTGGGTCCTCATACATGTCCTAAAGTGTGGCGGTAGGTTCAGACACCCAGCACGCAGCTCCGGAGTGTGACCCCCTACACGAACGGCGATAACACCGAAGTAACGTTTGGCAGTTTGTTGTTATATGAATATTTCGGAACAGTCCGAATGCGGTAAAATCCTAAAAAAAATTACACAGTGCAGACACATGTGATATAAGCTGTGTGGTAATTTTTCATAGTTTTTTTAGATGTAGAAGTATATTAATTAATTTCTCTTTACGGATTGATCTTTGCATGTCTAAAAGTGTGGTGGGGGGTCTTCGGAGGTTAGCAGTACACCAAAGCTTGCGTTGGGCCCTTTTACATGTCTGAAAGTGTGGTGGTAGGTGTAAACACCCAGCACACAGCTTCGGAGTGTGACCCCCTTAACGGACGGCACTGCCGCCAACACTTAGAGGGGGAAACAGCCATGTCGGGTCAACCCGGAGGGAATCATGTGGTAGGTTGGGCCCAAACTTTTTTTGGAAATGTTCCTATGGGCTGACCTATCACAACCAGGTGAAAAAGTCCATTGGTCGAAGGGCGTACGTGTTGGGGAACGTTGCATGGGAAACAAAAATTTTCCTACGCACACGCAAGATCTATCCATGGAGATGAGCATCTACGAGAGGGAGAGTGGATCTACATACCCTTGTAGATCGCTAAGCGGAAGCGTTAAGAAACGCGGTTGATGTAGTCGAACGTCTTCGCGATCCAAATCGCAAGTCGTCCCTCGATCCGATCACGTACTAGCGCCGAACGGACGGCACCTCCGCGTTCAACACACGTACGGCTTGATGACGCCTTCACCTCCTCGATCCAGCGAGCGATGGTGAAGTAGTGGTTGAGTTCCAGCAGCACGACGGCGTGGTGATGGTGGTGAGGAACAATCTCTGTAGGGCTTCGCCAAGCGCTACGGAGATTATGACGGAGGAACTAGAGGGCTAGGGTTGCCGGCACACGGCTTGGGAAATCCTGATGTCTCCCGTGTGCTAGCCCTGCCCCTCTATTTATATGTTGAGCCTTGGGGTCTAAACTTGGAGTAAAAGCCTTCTCCAGGTCGGTTTTGCCCGCACAAGGTCGGTTTGGCCCGCAGGGAAAGAGTCCAACTCGGATCCCTGCCGAACCGTGCACAGCCGCGCACAAGCGGTAGTACCGCTCACAAGCGGTAGTACCGCTTGGGCGGTAGTACCGCTTCACAAAACGGTAGTACCGCTTACGCGGCAGCAAAACTACTTTTTGTACTTTCCAATACCTCGTGGGCTTTATCCCTTTGGCCCATATAAAGTGTTGATGTACCCGAACACTTCGGTAAACATCCGGAACCCCTTCCGGTGAATTCCGGAACCCTTCCGGAGATCAAAACACTATTATCACATATATCAATCTTTACCTCCAGACTATTCCGGAGATCCTCGTCATGTCCGGGATCTTATCCGGGACTCCGAACAACCTTCGGTCACCAACATAACTCAACTATACTAATCGTCACCAAACGTTAAGTGTGTAGACCCTGCGGGTTCGAGAACTATGTAGACATGACCGAGACACCTCTATGGCCAATAACCAATAGCGGGACCTGGATGCCCATATTGGCTCCTACATATTCTACGAAGATCTTTTATCGGTCGAACCTCTATGTCAAGGATTCAGTTAATCCCGTATGCTGTTCCCTTTGTTCTTCGGTATGTTACTTGCCCGAGATTCGATCGTCGGTATCACTATACCTAGTTCAATCTCGTTACCGGCAAGTCTCTTTACTCGTTCCGTAATACAAGATCTCGTGGCTAACACTTTAGTCACATTGCTCGCAAGGCTCATTGTGATGTTGTATTACCGAGTGGGCCCTGAGATACCTCTCTGTCATACGGAGTAACAAATCCCAGTCTTGATCCATGCCAACCCAACAGACACCCTCGGAGATACCTGTAGAGCACCTTTATAGTCGCCCAGTTACGTTGCGACGTTTGATACACACAAGGTATTCCTCCGGTGTCAGTGAGTTGCATGATCTCATGGTCAAAGGAACAGATACTTGACATGCAGAAAACAATAGCAATAAACTGACACAATCATATGCTACGTTCGTAGTCTGGGTCTTGTCCATCACATCATTCTCCTAATGATGTGATCCCGTTTATCAAATGACATCTCATGTCAATGGCTAGGAAACCTTAACCATCTTTGATCAACGAGCTAGTCAACTAGAGGCTTACTAGGGACACAGTGTTGTCTATGTACCCACACATGTATTTGAGTTTCCAATCAATACAATTATAGCATGGATAATAAACGATTATCATGAACAAGGAAATATAATAATAACCAATTTATTATTGCCTCTAGGGCATATTTCCAACAGTCTCCCACTTGCACTAGAGTCAATAATCTAGTTCACATCACTATGTGATTTACATTGTAATGAATCGAACACCCATGCAGTTCTGGTGTTGTTCATGTTTAGCCCTTGGAAGAGGTTTAGTCATCGGATCTGCAACATTCAGATCCGTGTGTACTTTGCAAATATTTATGTCGTCCTCCTTGATGTAATCGCGGATGGAATTGAAACGTCGCTTTATGTGTCTGGTCCTCTTGTGAAATCTTGGTTCCTTGGCTAGAGCAATGGCACCAGTATTATCACAAAACAGAGTCATTGGGTTAAGCGCACTAGGCACTACTCCAAGATCTGTCATGAACTCCTTCATCCAAACACCTTCCTTCGCCGCCTCCGAGGCAGCGATGTACTCCGCTTCGCATGTAGAATCTGCTACCACGCTTTGCTTGGAACTGCACCAGCTAACCGCACCCCCATTAAGAATAAATACGTATCCGGTTTGCGACTTAGAGTCATCCGGATCAGTGTCAAAGCTTGCATCGACGTAACCCTTTATGACGAGCTCTTGATCACGTCCATAAAAGAGAAACATGTCCTTAGTCCTTTTCAGGTACTTCAGGATATTCTTGACCGCCGTCCAGTGTTCCATTCCTGGATCACTTTGAAACCTTCCGACCATACTTATGGCAAGGCTGACATCGGGTCTTGTGCACAGCATTGCATACATGATAGAGCTCATGGCCGAAGCATAGGGGATGACACTCATCTTTTCTCTATCTTCTGCAGTCACTGGGCATTGAGTCTTACTCAACTTCACACCTTGCAAAACAGGCAAGAACCCCTTCTTGGATTGATCCATTTTGAACTTCTTCAAAACTTTGTCAAGGTATGTGCTTTGTGAAAGTCCTATCAAACGTCTCGATCTATCTCTATAGATCTTGATGCCTAATATGAAAGAAGCTTCTCCTAGGTCCTTCATTGAAAAACTCTTGTTCAAATATTCCTTTATGCTTTCCAGCATTTCTATATTGTTTCCAATCAGTAATATGTCATCCACATATAATATTAGAAACGCTATAGAGCTCCCACTCACTTTCTTGTAAATACAAGCTTCTCCGTAAACTTGTATAAACTCGAACGCTTTGATCACCTCGTCAAAACGAAGATTCCAACTCCGAGATGCTTGCACCAGTCCATAAATGGATCGCTGGAGTTTGCAAACTTTGTCAGCATTCTTTGGATCGACAAAACCTTCTGGTTGCATCATATACAACTCTTCCTTAAGGTAACCGTTAAGGAACGCTGTTTTGACATCCATCTGCCAAATTTCATAATCGAAAAAGGCAGCTATTGCTAACATGATTCTGACGGACTTAAGCATCGCTACGGGTGAGAAGGTCTCATCGTAGTCAACTCCTTGAACTTGTGAAAAACCCTTTGCCACAAGTCGAGCTTTATAGACGGTGACATTACCGTCCGCGTCCGTCTTCCTCTTAAAGATCCATTTGTTCTGAATGGCCTTACGCCCTTCAGGTAATACTTCCAAAGTCCATACTTTGTTTTCATACATGGATCCCATCTCGGATTTCATGGCCTCTAACCACTTCTCGGAATCCGGGCCCATCATCGCTTCTCCATAGCTCGTAGGTTCATCGTTGTCTAACAACATGACCTCTAAGACAGGGTTGCCGTACCACTCGGGAGCAGTACGCGTCCTTGTCGACCTACGAGGTTCGATAGCAACTTGATCCAAAGCTTCATGATCATCATCATTAACTTCCTCTTCAGCTAATGTAGGCTCCACAGAAACAACTTTCTGCACTGCGCTACTCTCAGGTTGAAGTAAAGGTTCAACAACCTCATCAAGTTCTATCTTCCTCCCACTCAATTCTTTCGAGAGAAACTCTTTCTCAAGAAATGTTCCGTTTTTAGCGACAAACACTTTGCCTTCGGATCTGAGGTAGAAGGTATACCCAACTGTCTCTTTTGGGTATCCTATGAAGACGCATTTCTCCGCTTTGGGTTCCAGCTTTTCAGGCTGAAGCTTTTTGACATAAGCATCACATCCCCAAACTTTAAGAAACGACAGCTTTGGCTTCTTGCCAAACCAAAGTTCATATGGCGTTGTCTCAACGGATTTCGATGGTGCCCTATTTAAAGTGAATGCAGCTGTCTCTAATGCATAACCCCAAAACGATAGTGGCAAATCGGCAAGAGACATCATAGATCGCACCATATCCAATAAAGTTCGATTACGACGTTCGGACACACCATTACGCTGTGGTGTTCCAGGCGGTGTCAGTTGTGAAACAATTCCACATTGTCTTAAGTGACTGCCAAACTCATAACTCAGATATTCTCCTCCTCGATCAGATCGTAGGAATTTAATCTTCTTGTTACGATGATTCTCAACTTCACTCTGAAATTGTTTGAACTTTTCAAACGTTTCAGACTTGTGTTTCATTAAGTAAATATACCCATATCTACTTAAGTCATCAGTGAAGGTGAGAAAGTAACGATAACCACTGCGCGCCTCAATGCTCATCGGACCGCACACATCAGTATGTATGATTTCCAACAAGTCACTTGCCCGTTCCATTATTCCAGAGAACGGCGTTTTAGTCATCTTGCCCATGAGGCATGGCTCACATGTGTCAAGTGATTCAAAATCAAGTGACTCCAAAAGTCCATCAGCATGGAGCTTCCTCATGCATTTTACGCCAATATGACCTAAACGGCAGTGCCACAAGAAAGTGGTATTATCATTATCAATTCTACATCTTTTGGCATCAATGTTATGAACATGTGTATCATTACTATCGAGATTCAATAAGAATAAACCCCTCACATTGGGTGCATGACCATAAAAGATATTACTCATATAAATAGAACAACCATTATTCTCTGATTTAAATGAGTAACCGTCTCGCAATAAACAAGATCCAGATATAATGTTCATGCTTAACGCAGGCACCAAATAACACTTATTTAGGTTCATCACTAATCCCGACGGTAATCGAAGAGCGAGCGTGCCGACGGCGATCACATCAAGCTTGGAACTATTTCCCACGCGCATCGTCACTTCGTCCTTTGCCAGCCTCCGTCTATTCCGCAGTTCCTGTTTTGAGTTGCAAATATGAGCAACCGCACCGGTATCAAATACCCAGGCACTACAACGAGGGTTGGTAAGGAACATATCAATAACATGTATATCATATATACCTTGTTTGTTGTTGGCCGCCTTCTTGTCAGCCAAATACTTGGGGCAGTTCCGCTTCCAGTGTCCAGTTCCCTTGCAATAAAAACACTCAGTTTCTGGTTTGGGTCCAGCCTTGGGTTTCTTCACGAGAGGAGCAACTGCTTTGCCACTCTTCTTAGAGTTACCCTTCTTACCCTTGCCATTTTTCTTGAAACTAGTGGTTTTATTGACCATCAACACTTGATGCTCCTTCTGAATTTCAGACTCAGCGACTTTCAGCATCGCAAACAGCTCGGTGACTGACTTGTTCATCCCGTGCATGTTATAGTTCAACACGAAGCTCTTGTAGCTAGGTGGCAATGATTGAAGAACTCTGTCAGTGATAGCCTCTGGCGGAAGGGGCATCCCTAACTCAGCCAGACGGGTGGAGTACCCAGACATTCTGAGCACGTGATCACTGATAGACCCGTTCTCCTCCATCTTGCAAGCATAGAACTTATCGGAGATCTCATATCTCTCGATCCGGGCATTCTTCTGAAAGATAAACTTCAACTCCTGGAACATCTCATATGCTCCATGACGTTCAAAACGTCTTTGAAGTCCCGGTTCTAAGCCATACAACATTGCACATTGAACTATTGAGTAATCATCAGAACGAGTCTGCCAGGCGTTCACAACGTCTAGAGACTCAACTGGAGCGGGTGGATCACCAAGCGGTGCATCAAGGACATAAGCCTTCTGGGAAGCCGTAAGGATAATCCTTAGATTACGGGCCCAGTCCACAAAGTTACTTCCATCATCTTTCAACTTAGCTTTCTCTAGGAACGCATTAAAATTCAGGGGTGCTACTGCGCGAGCCATGATCTACAACATAAATATAGCAAAGACAACTTAGACTATTGTTCTAGATAATGAGTTTAATTAATCATATTACTTAAAAACTCCCACTCAAATTGACATCCCTCTGGTCATTCGAGTGTAACATGATCCAAATCCACCAACTCAAGTCCGATCATCACGTGAGTTGAGGTGGTTTCAATGGTGAACATCTTCATGTTGATCATATCTACTATATGACTCATGTTCGACCTTTCGGTCTCTTGTGTTCCGAGGCCATGTCTGTACATGCTAGGCTCGTCAAGTTTAACCCGAGTGTTCCGCGTGTGCAACATGGCTTGCACCCGTTGTATGTGAACGTGGAGTCTATCACACCCGATCATCATGGCGTGTCTCGAAACGACGAACTTTCGCAACGGTGCACACTCGGGGAGAACACAATTTATCTTGAAATTTAAGTGAGGGATCACCTTATAATGCTACCGTCGTCCTAAGCAAAATAAGATGCATAAAAGGATTAACATCACATGCAAATCATAAGTGACATGATATGGCCATGAACTTGTGCTTATGATCTCCATCTCCAAAGCACCGGCATGATCTCCATCGTCACCGGCATGACACCATGATCTCCATCATCTTGATCTCCATCAACGTGTCGCCATAAGGTTGTCGCGCCGACTGTTGCTTCCACGACTATTGCTAACGTTTAGCGATAAAGTAAAGCATTACATAGCGCTTAATGATTGACACGCAGGTCATACAATAATTAAAGACAACTCTATGGCTCCTGCCAGTTGCCGTACTCATCGACATGCAAGTCGTGATATTCTATACAACACATGATCATCTCATACATCACATATATCTCATCATGTAATTGGCCATATCACATCACAATATACCCTGCAAAAACAAGTTAGACGTCCTCTAATTGTTGTTGCAAATTTTACGTGGCTGCTACGGGTTTGGAAGAACCGTTCTTACCTACGCAAAACCACAACGTGGTGTAGTGATTGCTTTTTGATCTTCTAAAAGAACCCTCTTCATTGAAATCGATTCAACTAAAGTGAGAGAGACAGACACCCGCTAGCCATCTTTATGCAACGAAGTTACATGTTAGTTGAAGGAACCTGTCTCGCGTAAGTGTACGCGTAATGTCGGTCCGGGCCGCTTCATCTCACAGTACCGCCGAATCAAATATCAACTAGTAACGGCAAGCAATATGTATACACCCACGCCCACAACTCGTTTGTGTTCTACTCGAGATCTCATCTACGCATAGACCTAGCTCTGATACCACTGTTGGGGAACGTTGCATGGGAAACAAAAAATTTCCTACGCACACGCAAGATCTATCCATGGAGATGAGCATCTACGAGAGGGAGAGTGGATCTACATACCCTTGTAGATCGCTAAGCGGAAGCGTTAAGAAACGCGGTTGATGTAGTCGAACGTCTTCGCGATCCAAATCGCAAGTCGTCCCTCGATCCGATCACGTACTAGCGCCGAACGGACGGCACCTCCGCGTTCAACACACGTACGGCTTGATGACGCCTTCACCTCCTCGATCCAGCGAGCGATGGTGAAGTAGTGGTTGAGTTCCAGCAGCACGACGGCGTGGTGATGGTGGTGAGGAACAATCTCTGCAGGGCTTCGCCAAGCGCTACGGAGATTATGACGGAGGAACTAGAGGGCTAGGGTTGCCGGCACACGGCTTGGGAAATCCTGATGTCTCCCGTGTGCTAGCCCTGCCCCTCTATTTATATGTTGAGCCTTGGGGTCTAAACTTGGAGTAAAAGCCTTCTCCAGGTCGGTTTTGCCCGCACAAGGTCGGTTTGGCCCGCAGGGAAAGAGTCCAACTCGGATCCCTTCCGAACCGTGCACAGCCGTGCACAAGCGGTAGTACCGCTCACAAGCGGTATTACCGCTTGAGCGGTAGTACCGCTTCACCAAGCGGTAGTACCGCTTGGGTGGTAGTACCGCTTCACAAAACGGTAGTACCGCTTACGCGGCAGCAAAACTACTTTTTGCACTTTCCAATACCTCGTGGGCTTTATCCCTTTGGCCCATATAAAGTGTTGCTGTACCCGAACACTTCGGTAAACATCCGGAACCCCTTCCGGTGAATTCCGGAACCCTTCCGGAGATCAAAACACTATTATCACATATATCAATCTTTACCTCCAGACTATTCCGGAGATCCTCGTCATGTCCGGGATCTTATCCGGGACTCCGAACAACCTTCGGTCACAAACATAACTCAACTATACTAATCGTCACCAAACGTTAAGTGTGTAGATCCTGCGGGTTCGAGAACTATGTAGACATGACCGAGACACCTCTATGGCCAATAACCAATAGCGGGACCTGGATGCCCATATTGGCTCCTACATATTCTACGAAGATCTTTTATCAGTCGAACCTCTATGTCAAGGATTCAGTTAATCCCGTATGTTGTTCCCTTTGTTCTTCGGTATGTTACTTGCCCAAGATTCGATCGTCGGTATCACTATACCTAGTTCAATCTCGTTACCGGCAAGTCTCTTTACTCGTTCCGTAATACAAGATCTCGTGGCTAACACTTTAGTCACATTGCTCGCAAGGCTCATTGTGATGTTGTATTACCGAGTGGGCCCTGAGATACCTCTCCGTCATACGGAGTAACAAATCCCAGTCTTGATCCATGCCAACCCAACAGACACCCTCGGAGATACCTGTAGAGCACCTTTATAGTCGCCCAGTTACGTTGCGACGTTTGATACACACAAGGTATTCCTCCGGTGTCAGTGAGTTGCATGATCTCATGGTCAAAGGAACAGATACTTGACATGCAGAAAACAATAGCAATAAACTGACACGATCATATGCTACGTTCGTAGTTTGGGTCTTGTCCATCACATCATTCTCCTAATGATGTGATCCCGTTTATCAAATAACATCTCATGTCAATGGCTAGGAAACCTTAACCATCTTTGATCAACGAGCTAGTCAACTAGAGGCTTACTAGGGACACAGTGTTGTCTATGTACCCACACATGTATTTGAGTTTCCAATCAATACAATTATAGCATGGATAATAAACGATTATCATGAACAAGGAAATATAATAATAACCAATTTATTATTGCCTCTAGGGCATATTTCCAACAGTACGGTGAAAGTCAAAGGGCTAGATCTTCGGGTAAACGGGGTTAGGGTTAGGCCGCTCCAGGGTCTTCGGGGGATAACAATGCCACCAAAACATCGCACTGGGTCCTCATACATGTCTTAAAGTGTGGCAGTAGGTTCAGACACGTAGCACGCAGCTCCGAAGCACAGATGGTTTGTCTACAGCAGGTTCACTAGAAGCATGCAAAGTTTTATTCTTATTCTTTTTCTTCTTCTTAGGTGAACCGGGTGTTTCATTATTAATTCTCTGAGAATCTTGCTCAATTCTTTTAGGATGACCTTCAGGATATATAGGATCCTGAGTCATTTTGCCTCCTCTAGTAACTACTCTAAGAGCATGATCATTCATTTTATTATTCATCTCATTAAGCAAATCATTTTGCGACTTGGAGACTTGTTCTAACTGAGTATGAACCATGGATGAATATTTACATAAGCCTTTAACATCATTAGCAATTCTAAACATCAAATCACTCAAGCATTCAATAGCAATAGCGTTACATTTCAGTTGATTACTCACATATTTGTTAAAGTTTTCTTGCTTCATGATAAAGTTATCAAATTCATCCAAGCACTGACTAGGAGATTTATTATATGGAATATCACCCTCGTCAAATTTACAAAGAGAATTTATCTCCACTACCTGTGTCGGAATGTCAAGTGCATGTATTTCTTCAATAGATGGTAGATTCTTAACATCTTCAGATTTAATACCTTTCTCCTTCATAGATTTGTTTGCTTCTTGCATATCTTCAGGACTGAGGAATAGAATACCTCTCTTCTTTGGAGTTGGTTTAGGTGGTGGTTCATGAAGTGTCCAATCATCGGCATTCCTCAATATATTATCCAATAGTTCTTGAGCCTGTTTGACAGTTCATTCCCTGAAAACACAACCAGCACAACTATATAGGTAGTCCCTAGAAGCATCGGTTAGTCCATTATAAAAGATATCAAGTATTTCATTTTTCTTAAGAGGATGATCAGGCAGAGCATTAAGTAATTGGAGAAGCCTCCCCCAAGTTTGAGGGAGATGCTCTGCCTCAAATTGCACAAAGTTGAATATTTCCTATAAGGCAGCTTGTTTATTATGAGCAGGAAAATATTTTTCAGAGAAGTAGTATATCATATCCTGGGGACTACGCACACAACCATGAGAAAGAGTATTAAACCGTTCTTTAGCATCACCCTTTAATGAGAAAGGAAACAACTTAAGGATATAGTAATAGCGAATTTTTTCCTCATGATCAACGGAGAATTCATAATCCTTATCAGTAATAAAGATAGGAGACATAGCAAATTTAGGATCATATTTCATTCTTTCTATCATAGCTTTTTCTTTCAGCTTACTCAATAATTTCTTAAGGTCCTCTCTATCATTACAAGAAAGAAATTCCTTAGCAATCTCTCCATCAATAACATAACCCTCGGGTACATTAGGCATTTCAAATCTAGTAAGATTGCTAGGAGTAATAGGTGATTCATCAATTTCATTAGTTTCAAGTTCTTTAGCTTTAGCAATTTGAGCATCAAGAAAATCACCAAGTGGCACAGTTTCATCAAGCAAAGTAGTAGCATCATCATGAGTATCATTCATAGCAGAAGTAGCATCATCAATCACTTGCGACATATCAGATTGAATAACAGGTGGCGGTGTCGCAAGCCGACTTAAAACAGAAGATGAATCAAGTGCAAAGCTAGATGGCAGTTCCTTACCTCCCCTCGTCTTAGAGGGTACGATCTTGGTTTTAGCGTCCTTCAGATTCTTCTTAGTGATAAGCAGATGTATAAATCCCAAGTGAACTCAATTAATAAAGCTGTGCTCCCTGGCAACGGCGCCAGAAAAAGGTCTTGATAACCCACAAGTATAGGGGGATTGCGACAGTCTTCGAGGGTAGTATTTCACCCAATTTATTGATTCGACACAAGGGGAGCCCAAGAGTATTTATGAGCCTTACAAGTTGAGTTGTCAATTCAACCACACCTGGAAAATAATATCTCTACAGCAAAGTGTTTAGTAGCACGATAGTTTGATAGTTTTGATAGTAACGATAGCAGTAGCAACAGTAGCAAGAACAGTAGCAGTAGCAGTTTTGTAGTGATTGTAACAACAGCAGCAACAATAGTAACTTAGCAAAGATCAATATGAGAAAAGCATAGGCATTGGATCAGCGATGGATATTCATGTGTTGGATGGCATTTATCATGTAACAGTAACAACCTAGAGTGATACACAATAGCTCCAATTCATCAATTCAATGTAGGCATGTATTCCGTATATAGTCATACGTGCTTATAATAAGAACTTGCATGACATCTTTTGTCCTACCCTCCCGTGGCAGCGGGGTCCATAAGGAAATCTAAGGGATATTAAGGCCTCCTTTTAATAGAGAACCAGAACAAAGCATTAACACATAGTGAATACATGAACTCCTCATACTACGGTCATCACTGGAGTGAATCCCAATTATTGTCACCTTGGGGTCTACGGATCATAACACATAGTAGGTGCATACAACTTGCAATATAGGATCCAAAACACACTTATATTCATGAAAACATAATAGGTTTAGATCATAAATCATGGTACTCGGGCCCTAGTGACAAGCATTAAGCATAGCAAAGTGATAGCAACATCAATCTAAGAACATAGTGGATACTAGGGATCAAGCACTAACAAAATGACTCGATTACATGATAAATCTCATCCAACTCCATCACCATCCAGCAAGCCTACGAAGGAATTACTCACTCCCAGTGGTGAGCATCATGGAATTATTGATGAAGGAGGGTTGATGATGACGACGGCGACGAATCCCCCTCTCTGGAGCCCCGAACGGACTCCAGATCAGCCCCCCGATGAAGAATAGGAGGTGGCGGTGGCTCCGTATCGTAAAACACGATGATTCCTTCTCTCTGATTTTTTTCTCCGTGGGACAGTACTTATGGAGTTGGAGGTAGGGCAAACGGAGGCCTGAGGGACCCACAAGCTCAGACAGCGCGCCCTAGTGGGGGCACGCCACCTGAGCTTGTGGCTCTCTGGTGCCCCCCCTCCAGTAGATCTTCTGGCCAATATTTTTTATATATTCCAAAAAAATTCTCCGTAAATTTCCATCCCAATCCGAGAACTTTTATTTCTCCACAAAAATAACACCATGGTAGTTCTGCTGAAAACAGTGTCAGTCCGGGTTAGTTTCATTCAAGTCATGCAAATTAGAGTCCAAAACAAGAGCAAAAGTGTTTCGAAAAGTTGATACGTTTGGGATGTATCAAATGACAAGGGTAAATCTGACTAACTCATCATCAATCACACCATGTCTAACAGGGTCTGATTCCTCCGTTCCAACATGCCTTTCCTCTGTGGCGTACCCAGAGGAGTGAGTTCTGGAACTATTCCACAACACTTCAGATGATCATCAAACTCCTGGTTCACATACTCGCCTCCACGATCAGATCATAGAAGTTTGATTATCTTGCCGAGTTGATTTCCACTTCATTCTGAAACTCTTCAAACTTGTCAAAAGTTTTTGACTTGTGGCTCATCAAGTAGATATATCCATATCTGCTCAAGTCATCGGAAAAAGTCATGAAGTATTGTTGCCCACCTCCGGCAATCATGCTCATTGGCCCACAAACATCACTATGTATAAGCTCCAGCAACTCAGACGCCCTCTCGCAACTCTTTGCAAAAGGAGCCTTAGTCATCTTGCCGAGTATGCAGGATTCGCACATCTCGAATGATTCAAAATCAAACGAAGTTAGAAGTCCATCATCATGGAGCTTGTTCATGCATTTTTGACTAATGTGTCCGAGTCGACAATGCCAGAAGTAGGTCAGATTTATTTCATTAGGCCTATGCCTCTTGACATTTACATTATAGACTCACTCCCTTTCATGGTCTAAAATAAATAGCCCATTCGCAATGCGTGCAAGGAAACAAAACATTCCATTCAAAAATATAGAAAAGCCATTGTCCTTTATGTTGAATTCATAACCTTGTCTCATCAAACTTGAGGCAGAAAAAAAGTTTTTACTAAGTGCTGGAAGAACATAATAACAATTATCAAGTTCCACTAAAAATCCTGAAGGTAGTTGAAGTTGCATTGTCCCGACAGCCAACACAGCAACCCTTGCTTTATTGCCAACTCGGATGTCAACTTCTCCTCATCTGGCTGCTCTAGTTCTTATCAGACCCTGCATTGAGTTGCAAATATGAACATCTGATCTGATATCAAATAACCAAGAGCTACTAGCCAAGTTGCTGAGGTAAATGTCTATAACATATGCAACAAGTGTACCTTTGGCGTAAGTCATACTTCCACCCTTCTTTCCCTTGTTGGCAAGAAACTTGCGGCAATTCCTCTTCCAATGACCAGCTCCCTTGCAATAATAGCACACGGTCTTCGAATTCGGCCCCGACTTTGGCTCAGCTGCTGGAGTCAGGATCACATCCTTATCCTTGCCCTTCCCCCTAGTCTTTGTCTTAGCCCAAGAACCCTTCTTGAACTTAGCCTTGTTCTGCACCATCAACACGTGATGTGCACCCTCTTAGTGTCCTACTATGCAGTCTTAAGCATCCCACGTAATTCAGTGTGCTTCTTATCCATGCCATGCATATGGTGGTTCGAGACGAACGAGTCATACACTACTAGGGAAAAGCCTAGTAGTGGAGCATGGTAAGTGCCTAGCAGTAGCGTGGGTGCCCACTCTACTGCTAGTGCGCTATAGCTAACTGGTTAGTACTAGTGCGGGCCTGGCCCCGCGCTACTACTACTTATGTTAGCAGCAGTGTGGGTTTTGACCTACGCTACTACTAACTAGCTATAGCGCTGGGTAGTACCCCGCGCCAGTACTAAATTTGTGTATTTCATTTCCGCATATTTATACTACACTTATACAACCTTATACAATTTTTTATACACTACCAATGATATAACAACTCATCATCATCATAGTGATATAACAACTCATCATAATCGTAGTGATATAACAACTCATGATCATCATAGTGATATATCAACTCATCATCATCGTAGTGATATAACAACTCATCATCATCATAATGTCTCACCATCATAATCATCATAAGTTAATTAACCACTACTAGCTAATTGTTATCACCCTAGGTAAATCACTTCCGAGCACATGACAAGTACTAGGACCTACACCTCTCTCTTAGGTAAAATAGAATAAGACAGAAAACCCCCTCCATATCCATTATGGAGCACAGACATACACCGGTCCCCAATTTGTAGACTGCGCTCATTCACTATTTGTCTCCATCTTTTGATTTTGAGGCATCCATTTGGTTGACGTTCTGTCGAGTATGCATATTGGAAACTGGTCCATGGTCGTACGCAAACAATTTTCATCTCACCTTCGACATACATCAGTGGAGGCACAATATCATTTGGGAGCTTCTGTTGAAGAACACATTAGTAACATAGTTAGCAATGTAGTTTACTTAAGAAGAGTCTATGAAAAAGATGGACTAGTGACCCAATAGTAAAAAATCTTACCATGATATTTGCACGAATGTTAGCATCGCTCAACTCGTGGATTAGTGGCACGTATCCAATATAATTTCAGCCAGCTCTATAAATGCTCTTAAAAGTCAGAACATCATCAACAAAGGAGACAAGAGAATTCTTCTCCACCCAAGTTAACTCTGAGCCAACAGTGTAATAGGTCTCGTCTATTATCTTCCGTGTATCTCTCAAAGAAAGGAAGTAAGCTGTCAATTATAAATAAACAAGTTAAGTAGGAGTGAATAACAACTATTTTTAAATAAGCAATATAGATTATTTAACAAATTTGCTTAACAAACTCACACGGAGGTAGAATTGGAATCATGTCCAGGTCCACCCAAATGTCTTTATTATGTTCAGGATCATCTTGAGGAATGCCAATATCGAAGGTTATTTTCATACCCTCCTCAAATCCGTAAGCCTTGCATAATCCTTTCCAATTTGCACAACCAAAATGTGTGTGGCCTACTTCATTTAAGACCTTAACCTCGAAAATGAAACCATGATTCGTCTTAGGTTAAGCTTTTTTCGTATCCACCTCTTCCCAGTCATCAAAACAGAGCTTCTATTGGACATAACATCTTGCATAGCAGGGGATGCACTAGTCAAATTATAAAAAACAGAAATTACACATTAAAGCAAAAATCTTAAGCCATGCTTAATTAAGAAGAAATCCGTGCCACTGAAGTTACATACCGTAAAATATCCGAAGCCCTCCTTAAGCGTTAGGGAGAAGCACCTATCATTTTCTAGGTGCGGATTGTCACACATACCCCCGTCGCTGGTGCAATCATCACACTCGGGGATCCTATCATCGGTATCCATTTGTTGTGTTCATAATTGAAAGATTAAAAATCAACAGCAAATTCCAGGAAGTCAACAAAGAGATCACTATTCAGCATGGGTTGACTTTCGGTCAGTTGAGTCTCCCTTGAACAACTCTCATCTGTCAAGTGGTGGTGTATATGGTGGGCACTCCCTCACTGATATTTCGACTGTCGATGATGGTCGCTACTCCTCCTTTCCCTAGTGCATTACCAAAAGGTCTAGCACAAGGAAAAGAAGGAGAAGCGACCCCCACGACAACAGTCGGGATCCTTCCTCCAAGAACATGGATCTACACTAGTACTAATAATGTTGGTGTATATGGTGGTGCATATGGTGGACACTCCCTCACTGATATTTAGACCGTCGGTGATGGTCACTACTCCTCCTTCCCCTAGTGCATTACGAAGGTCTAGCACAAAGACAAGAAGGAGAAGCGACCCCCATGACAACAGTCGGGATCCTCATCTGACAGAAAGTCAACCCTAAGCATCGAAAAAATTACATATAACAGAATGCACACAAAACAAAATCGCATACTAGCTAGAACTACTCCTAGTTACTCCTAGGGTAGGGCACTCGATATTTCCTACTTTCTAGCAAAAGTCATGCCGAAATCCATGAAAAATTTCGGCATGAGCTTTGCTAAAATTGGATATATCGAGCACCTGAAATGTGCTGGAATGGAAATGAATCAACATTCCGGCAAAACATAGGCCACTCGGAGATGATCAACTTTCATATATAACACTTTGTCATATGAGGCATGGTTGAATTTATATGAATTAAACAAAATGCCTAAACGATGTTAAAACTCTGCCAAAATAAAATTTACTACTGCCATAATAAAACTCTGCCTAAACTTCCAATTCCTTTTTCTGCTAAGTAAAATTCAGTTAACTTAATATGCCATAATAAAACTCTGCCTAAACTTCCAATGGTCACATATTAATACTACTAGATGCCAACATTTGAAAAAAAATGAATACTACAAGCCAACATTTAAAAAAAGTGAAGATGCTCCTCACCTTGCTCCGACGGCGGCTACATGGGAGGGAGGGAGAGGGCAGAGGCGACATGGGAGGGTGGGAGAGGGCGGCGGCGGCAATGTGTTAGGGAGTGGAGGAAGGAGGGAGGAGGGAGGAAGCCGAGAAAGGAGGGAGAAGGGAGGAGGGAGGAAGGAGGGAGGAGGGAGGAGGGAGGAAGTAGAGGAGGGACGAGGGAGGAGGGAGGAGGGGGGGGCAACGCGGCAGAGAGCGAGAGTGAGTGAGAGGAACGGGCAAGGATCGAGGGGATACGAGGTGCTGGGCTTAGTAGTAGCGCGGGGCTCGGGCCCGCGCTTCTACTACGCCCATAAGTTGCAGCGCGGGGCAGGCGGGTCGCGCTG
This sequence comes from Elymus sibiricus, assembly GCA_039707655.1. Classification (NCBI taxonomy): domain Eukaryota; kingdom Viridiplantae; phylum Streptophyta; class Magnoliopsida; order Poales; family Poaceae; genus Elymus; species Elymus sibiricus. The sequence continues at coordinate 36,608,959 of CM077665.1, read as the reverse complement.
CTACTAAGTGGGGCACACCAGCTTTTCCCATGTAACCATAGTAGCAGCGCCGGGCCTAGGGCCCGCACTGCTACTATCCTATTAGCTGTAGGACAGATTTTGGACCCAACGCTGTTGTGGCTTGTCCCGGGGGGCACTTTGGGGACCGCTTAGCAGTAGCGCGGGTTAAGGGAGGCTGCGCTACAGCTATAGCTTACCTGCAGCGTGGTGTTTTAACCCGTGCTACTGCTATTTACCAGCAGCACGACCTCTTTACCCAGTGTTGCTATTAGGTGGCTGCCTATAGGGTTTTTCCTAGTAGTGATAGCTAGCCGAAAGTGAAGCCAGAATTATATCTGTGGCCAACTCATGGCCTAAAGAGAAGGATAACTTTTCCAAAGTCTGCATGTAACCAACCATTTTCATTACATGTGGACTCAGTCGATCACCCTCCTTCAGCTTACACTCTAGCAAGGTCCTCTAGCTATTAAATCTCTCAGTTCTTTCCTGAGTTTCAAACATGCCCTACAGACTCATGATCATATCTTAAGCCTCAATGTTCTCGAACTGTTGTTGCGGGTCAGGATCCATGCAGGCAAGCATGCGAGAGCTTATTTCGGTTGACTCATCATAGAGGTTCCTGTAGGCGTTCTAGGCAGTAGCATTAGAATTAGCATTTTCAGCCGGTTCCTTTGGAAGTTGGTCCTCTAGAGCATGTTCCTTTCTACCATGCCTGAGAACAATTCTCAGATTTATATACCAAGTTGTGAAGTTTGTTCCATTAAGTTTATCTTTCTCAAAGATAGAACGCCGTGCAAATATGGGAACTTGAGCAGTTGGTGCCATTGATCTACAACAAAAATATGCAAAAACACGAAGACTTGTATTCATGAAAGAGTAATTCACATTAAACACTTTAATTATGAAATACTCCCAATGAGATCAACATCCCTCTTATTGACACTTAATGATTCAGGATCTGAGTGGAACAAGCCGACTAGTAAGTTTTAGCATCACTGCTAGTGGAGTCAGCCAAACGGTAAGCAACACTTGCTAATTGCATCTCATGTGATTCCTGTCAGTTGGACAGCCTCACATGCCCCGGCGCCAACTTCTGTTGCATCAGGGCCCAAAACTATTTCGATTGCCCTGTCAAGTAAACCAATGCCCTGCATGTATGTGTCCGACACGAACCCATCACTTCCAGGAGATCAAGTAGCACACTAATTTTATAGGCCCACCACTAGATATACATGACTCATGATATTGCAGCATTTAGGGAGGCAAATTTAACTTCACATTATATGAGGGATCACTCTACTACTGTCACGAAAAGCATAGAAGTAAAGAAGCATTAACAATCACATATAATGACATTAACTATGAAATAGTATGGCTCCTTCAGTCGGATCCTGTCCAGGTAACTCAATCAGATATAGTCCATGACTTCAGTCGGCTCCAGTCCATGACTTCAGTCGGCTTCACCCGTCGTGCGCCCGAGACCTGCATGCACTTATGAGATACATGAGCCATACTATTCACATCAACCCTGCAAAACAAAGTTATGCACAAAATTTCATTCTATCGGGTTGAGTGAACTAGTACGAAATCTAAAGCGCTACGACAGGTAGCAATGGTGGTCCCGCTAGCTAGGTAGCGAGAAGGGTTCCAATCAGGAATCACAGATGAAATATGTATTCTGATCACGATTATTTTTTTGATTTGATCAATCACATTGATCATCATGTATCCAAGTTGGATTTATGTTTCATGATCTTCCCCGATGGAAGAAACCAACCGGTAGGTGTATGGAAGAAACCAACCGGTAGGTGTATGTTGATCATCATGTACTTCATCAATCACGATCACCAAAAATTAACCATCTATGATTCCCCGAGTGCTGCCAATCTCATCGACCCGGCACAAACCGATCTATCAAATAGATCAACCACCAAAAACAGCATTAGATCACATCTACTGGCTTCCGCATATCTCATATGCATGTAAACTAAATCTAAAACCAGCAGCAGAGCCTCTGATACCACTGTTAGGCTATGCGGCATGCAATGCTTGCATAATAAAAAAATCTGCTGCGCAGAACACCCAGGAGCATGCTTAGGAGATAGATCATGGGATTACCACTAGATGCGTAGTCCATGCAGCGGAAGTAGAGTTGAGGTAGTGCGCCATCCAACTGAGTCAAGCTCCTCCTTGTTCCCTCGCAAAGCCGATCACCAGATCCCTCGAGAAGGTCATCGGAGTGGCACAAGTGCACCACCTCTAGAGGTGTGGGCACGTACATGGTGGAATGTTGAGTGGCGGGTTGCTAGACTCGATAGCATGACCACGGTTGGTGGAGGTGGCTAGTTACATCGCACATAAACCTAGCAAGCACAGCTGCAATCACCATAGCCAGGGGAACGTACCTCCACTTATATAGATGTCCCAGCATAGGCTTAACACTTGAGGCCTACTCACTAGTAGAAAAAGGCCCATTTGTCCCGGTTCCAGAGGCCCATTAGTCCCGGTTCTGGAACCGAGACTAAAGGGTCGGGACTAAAGCCCAAAACCTTTAGTCCCGGTTCGCTTACGAACCGGGACCAAAGGGGCTCCACGTGGCCGCTACGGGAGCCCAGGCAGGAGGACCTTTAGTCCCGGTTGGTAACACCAACCGGGACCAAAAGGCAGCCGCGTGTCAGCAGCTCGCAGGCGCTGGGGTTTTTTTTTGGAAGGGGGGGTTTTGGGGTTTTGGAGGGTTAATTTAGGGGTTTCATATTGTGTTAGCGAGCTAATAGAGATAAGTGACCTCTCTTTTTCCGTGCTTGGTCAACGCTAGCTACTACACATATAGAGAGAACTCGATGCTAGCTAGTAAGCAAATAAAGGAAACCATTAACTACACAAGATCGTCATGAACATATAGAGAGAGAAGTGACATCTCTTTCTTCGTGCTTGGTCGAACAACAAGTTTTCGTATATCTATCCGACGCTGCTACATATGTACAATATATAACATCCCTTACAACCATTTCAATTTCATATGTAAAATAAAATTGTGAATATTGTTTACGTACTTCAAATTGTTTCTCAGAGAAGCCCTGTTCAGAGGTATAGTGGCGAATGAACTCGCATACGTAGTATCCATATAAACTAGTGTTGGGTGCCTGCAACAAGCACTTTACGAGAATAGAGTTCAATCAAACTGATAAGCAAGCATGATAATGGTATTGATGAAACAAGAATCAATGAGAGATGCGCGGAACTAGCTAGTACTACTTACTTTGGGGTGTGCAAATCGCAGCTCCTTCTTCAGACCCGGAACCATAGCGGTGAACGTTTTCCAAACCCTGGCAGGCAAAGAAAATGATTACTTGATATCAGGAAATGAACGAACCTTGCCGATATGGTCCCAGTATTGATTGAACTTACTTCTGGAGCATTGCAGTCATGTCCGCATAATACTTGGGATCTTTACGGAGCGAGTGTAAGACATTTACTAATGCCCCGTCAAGGTTAATGGATAGCAGAATATAGTGGAAGCTGCGCACGCATAACTCATCAATTACATTACTTAACCTCGAGTAAGCGAAACCGAATATGCACAAGACAGTAACACTCACTTGAAGTTGTAAGGAAAGAGTATTTCCCTTTTGTTTTGATGTTTAAGGAACGATTCTAGCAAGTTCTTCTCGGTATCTTTGGCCTCCTTTTGTACCGACCATTCATTTACGGTATTTGGGCTAATGAACCCAATGTTATAGATTTGTGCTTTTTTGCATTCGACCATCTTCAATCTGCATAACATAGTGAGGATAATTATATATACATGCAATGAACGAGCTGAGCTAGAGACTTAATTATAGAAGTAATACTTACATACAGTAGCAAGTCATGAGTTGTCTGTCGAGGGCCTTTTGATTGTATAACTGAAATAACTCCACAAATTCAACAGGCAGCAGGTCGACTCCAGGGAAGTCATGCTCTTTTTTAATTCCGACAAACAAACTGTCTTTCCCAGACTTCCTACAGGTTTCAATGTACCAGTCATGCAATTTTTGCATCATCGTTGTTAGATGAGGATAATCAGGTTTGACGAGAGGCTTCCCGTGCTCGTATCTAAAGTCCTCTACTACCTCAGCCATTTCAAATTGTACATCATCGGGCAGGTAATCAGCAAGAGTGGTACCGGGCAGTACCACCGGATGATTAGCGATATCGCTAGACACCTTGAGCGGGGGGCACGATTGCTTCTCCTGTTCGCTGAGCTGGGGAATTGTTTTCCAACTTCTTCGTTTTTTCGCTCTTGCAGCACTGGAAGTACTTCCCGACTACTGCGATTCAGCATGTGTCTTAGTAATTATGCAGTCATAGTTGGATAGATGAGTCTGTGGTGGTCGCTTCAGGGCATGCAGAGTGCGCTTCGCTTTCACCGGATCTACCATTTCCTTCGGAGGTGGATCTTTCTGTGCAAAATGGGCCTTCACTTCGGCTGCACTGATTTCAGCGGTTTCCTCTTCGGTCCTGTCATATGGTAACTTCGGAAGAGGCTTGAGGCTTGGACCAAATTTGGAATTCTTCACACCTATTGTACTGCTAGCCGCCGGAGCGGCGGCGGCGACTCTCGTCCGCCGTTGCAGACGCGTCGGAGGAGGCAGAGTGCCCTGACGCGCCAGAGGAGGCGGAGTGCCCTGACGCGCCGGAGGAGGCGGAGTGCCCTGACGCGCCGGAGGAGAAGGAGGAGGCGGAGTGCCCTAACGCACCGGAGGAGAAGGAGGAGGCAGAGTGCCCTGACACGCCGGAGGAGGAGGAGACGGAGGCGTCCAGTTTGGAAGCTTGATGTACTCCTTCTGCCATAGACATGTACTCCTCAGAGCATGAACCAGCTGATTCTCCCCTTCACCTATAGAGTGGTCAAGCTCGAGCTCCTCAAATCCCTCCATTACTTCATCCACCATCACAACAGCATAGCCATGTGGAATCGGAAGGGAGTGAAAAGTTCCGTTGGGTTGAGGAGGTGCAACAGAGCCGACAGCCGCCTTGAAAGAGAGGTTCCGGCATTTCGTCATAAGCTCGCAATGTTGAGCCTCCGTGATAGTATCCACGGGGTAGATAGGAGCCGTGAAGTCAGGCTGAACGGGCTCCATGGAAGCCACGCTGCTTCTCCGCTGAGATGGCGGGGTAGCTTCTGGGGTAGCTTCGTGCCGCTGAGATGGTTGGCCGGCAGCTCGCTGGCTCTCAAGTTCCTCTAGCTTTTGTAGTCTTGCATTGAGCTTCTGAATGTCGCTCAGCTCCGCTTTCCTCTTTCTCTCCCGGCTTCTATAACCGCCTGCGTCGGGAAACCCAACCTTCCACGGAACGAAGCCTGGTGTGCCTCGTGTTCGTCCAGGGTGCTCAGCATTCCCTAGGGCCTTAGTCAGCTCGTCCTTCCCTCTGTCGGGAATGAACGTCCCTTCCTGCACTGCGGTGATATACTTCTGAAGCTTCGTGACGGGTATTGCAAGTTGCTCGTCCGTCCAACGGCACTTCCCTGTTTCAGGGTCCAAAGTTCCCCCAACCCCGAAGAACCAAGTCCTTAAACGGTCTGCCAGTTCAATGTCTGTGGTATGACCCCTTTAGCAATCAGGTCATTCTCAGCTTTGTCCCACAACGGCCGGGCTTTGAGGTAGCCACCTGACCCCGTGTGATGGTGATACTGCTTCTTTGCAGCATTGTTCTTGTTTGTCTCTGACATTTTCTTACTCTTGTCCGATGTCTTGTAGGCCACAAATGCGGGCCAGTGATCTCTTATATTCTCAAATCGGCCGATGAATTCTTGAGTCTTCCCTTTGTCGACAAACTTTGATTTCAACTCATTCTTCCACCTCCTGAATAGATCTGCCATCTTCTTAAGAGCACACGCCTTGACCAGTGGCTCTATAACTGGCTTATTCGGATCCTCCTCTGGCGGTAGGGTGAAATTTGCCTTCAGCGCGGTCCAAAGATAATCTTTCTGTCTATCGGTGACATAATCACCGTCAGGGGCGTCGTCCTTAGGCTTATTCCATTGCTTGATGCTGATTGGGATGTTGTCCCTAACAATAGCTCCGCACTGAGCAGAAAATGCGTCCTTGGTCTGCTTGGGTTCAATCGGTAGGCCATCGTCCGCGAGTGCTGTGATCGTGAACCTTTCATCCTTGCGCAACCTCTTCTTCGGGCCTCGTCTCGTTACCGAAGTTTGGCTCGATCCGGAGGGCTATAAAAGAAGAAAGAAGAGTTAATATATGTACATACCAAAACAATTAATGCATCAATTAGCTAGTTAGCACAGGCTTAATTAATATATATACCTCGCCGGACTTTGCAACAGCTCCCTCCTCCGTTCGGTCACCGGAGCCGTCATCATGGTCTCCTTCTTCCTCCGGCATTCGGTCACCGGAGCCATCATGATCATGTCCTTCCTCCTCCATTGTTCGATCACCGGAGCCGTCATCCTCTCCTTCCAGACCATCGGTGTCGTTGAGAAAGGACAAGACATCACGTCCGGCTCGGATTATGTCCCCCAACAACTGTTCTTGTTCCAAGTCTCTTTGATCCATAGTTTCTGCAAATATTACAACATGGCAATTAATATACAATCATGAATGTCCGACGTCCGGACCGCCTCTCTCATGAATGTCAAACAAGGGATTCTCTTAACCTTTAAGGGATTTAACAAAATGGCGCCATTCTGAATGTTCAAAAAATACTACCTATCACATCTCAGTCCCGGTTTGGGTGGACTCGACCCCATGTTGAAGAGTTACCGGAGCTTTTTTTCTAGGGTTTGGGTGGCCTCGAGAGTTGGTCGCCCGATATGTCCGACGTCGCCCCTCATGTCGAAGTTACCGGAGTTTTCTTCTAGGGGTTTGGGTGGCCTCGAGAGTTTGTCGGGTAGGGGCGGGAGGGGGTAGGAGATCGACAATGCTTTTTTTCTAGGGTTTGGGTGGCCTCGAGAGTTGGTCGCCCGATATGTCCGACGTCCCCCCTCATGTCAAAGTTACCGGAGTTTTCTTCTAGGGGTTTGGGTGGCCTCGAGAGTTTTTCGGGTAGGGGCGAGAGTTTTTCGGCGACGGTGACGGCGACGGCGGGGGCGGCGAGGGCATCAGTATATGAACATTTTCTATATCCATCCATCCATACATACATACATGGACAAAAAAATGCTACGAACAAAAACATCAGTAGTAATGATTTTTATAATGATTTGGCCTCAAAAAATTCTTTTATTAGTATTTTCAAACTCTAGAATGACCCTGTTGCACTAGAACTATTTCAAATAATTCTTTTCAAATGCCACAAATTTTTTGAGAAGTCCTCTGATGCCTATAGATCATTTTTATGCAAAAACCCACATTGGTCATTTGAAAATTTTGAGCACAACTTCCATTTTTCAATTTTGGTCGAATCTTGGCATTGAACTACAACCCTATTTTTCCTTGCTAAAAAAATTCTGAAAAAATTACTCCAACTTCATGACAGTACCCACACTCCATTTCACCAAAAACCTTCTGATCCATAGTTCAAATTTTTCAAATTTCATTCAAATGAAATTTGTACCAGATTCAAATTCCTTGCCGAAAAACTATTCTAAACCACTCCAAAAATTCTGAAATTTTGGCATCACCTTTGTCTTGCATCAGTACCTCACCACAAAAAAATTCAGAAATTCCAAAAATGCCCAAAGCCATCTAGCATTACATCAAACACCTTCTATGCACTGTTCATCACTGTAAAAAAATTCAGAAAGTTCAGAAAATTCAGAAAGTTCATCGTTGCTGCTGCTCCACTCCTTCTCCTCTCCTTCACGGAGTTGTTGCTGCTCTTCAATGCGTCGGGGCCGGCGGCGACCATGGAGCAGTGGCAGAGCAACAAGGGGCTCGGGGGCACGCGGAGACGGGGAGCAGGGGACCATGGGAAAGGGGGGGGCTCACTGGTAGGGGCGGCGATGGCCGGAGGCCGGCGACGAGGACGGCGGGCTCGGGGCGGCACGCGGCGACGGGGACGAGGACGGCGGGCTCAGGGCGACACGCGGCGACGGGGACGAGGACGGCGGGCTCGGGGAGGCGACGGGGACAGGGACGAGGACGGCGGGCTCGGGGATGCCGGCGACGAGGGCGGCGGGCTCGGGGAGGCGATGACGCGGTCCGGCAGCCTGGCGGCATCGATGAGCATGCGGCGACGGGGATGAGGACGGCGGGCTCGGGGCAACTGGTAGATGAAAACTGAAATTTTGTAAGTGTTTTCTTATATACAAGAAGCATTGGTCCCGGTTGGTGGCACCAACCGGGACCAATGCACCCCTTTAGTCCCGGTTGGTGCCACCAACCGGGACCTAAGGTTAGTTTTCGTCAGCCCAAAGGGCCGGAAGAAGAGACCTTTGGTCCCGGTTGGTGGCACCAACCGGGACTAAAGGGGTGCATTGGTCCCGGTTGGTAGCACCAACCGGGACTAAATGAGAGCATTGGTCCTGGTTGGTGCCACTAACCGGGACCAAAGGGTGGTGCTGCCCGGGGCCAAATTTTTAGTCCCACCTCGCTAGCTGAGAGAGCTCGAGAGTGGTTTATAAGCGCTGCTGCGCACACCCTCTCGAGCTCCTCACAACTGCAGGCTTCCGGGCCTAATCTATCACTGCCTGTGGTCCTATTGGGCCTTCTGCGGGCCTGAATCCTGGCCCAACAAGCTAATTTCTAGTCGTATTCAGGCCGTGGTGGCCCAGTAGGTGGCATTTTTTTTTTTAAATCCAGTTTTTTTGTTTTTTGCTTTATTTATTTTATTTTGTTCCTACTTACTGTTTTTCAGTGATTCTTTTTGCTTTTAGGTCACAAAAATTATAAACTTTCTGTTAGTGCCATTAGTTTTCAAATTTGAATAGTTTAAATTTGAATTTTTTGAAATTTGTGTGAATCACTAGTTTGTGAATTTAGTGCCATTACTGTGTTTTATCATTATATTCAATTTGGTAAGTTTTAGGTTATTTTAAATGTCTGTTTTAATCAAAAATAGATTTGGTTATTTTAGTTTGCTATTAAAGTTTCTAACAAAAAAATTCTTTATGAAAATTCTTTTTGCTATTAATATTTTGAACAAAAAATACTTTGATAATTTTAGTTGCATAAATTTTATATAATTTTAGTTTCAAAATACTAGAGGTTTATAAAAGCTTTTTAGTTGATTCCTTTTGCTATTAGAGTTTTATAAAAGCTTTTTAGCTGATTCTTTTTGCTATTGAAGAATATTATAGTTTTGTTTTAGTTGATCATAACAGAATATTTTAATTGATTATTTTTAGTTTATTCTTTTTGCTATTAGAGTTTCATAAAAGTTTTCTAGTTCATTCTTTTTGCTATTAGTTCATTCTTTGAGCTAAATGACCCTGAAATTGAAAAGCACTACAAATGAACTCTGAAAAGGTTGAAAGTTGGCATGATATCATCATTTCACCCACATAGCATGTGCTAAAAAGTTGAGAGAGTTACGGCAAAAACTGGATGCACTTCGTGTACAAAATGGACAATCTCTTTCGAAGTATCAGGGTTTCGGACGAAAACTCATCTGTTACAAAGGGATTTCATTTTTTTGAACTTATTTGAACTCTAGACTATTTGTGTGTTCAAAATGCACCATTAAAAGCCACATCATCAATTTTCAACCCTTTCTGACTTCATTTGGTATTTTTCATGCATTTACTGATTTTTTTGAGCTAAATGACCCTGAAATTGAAAAGCACTACAAATGAACTCTGAAAAGGTTGAAAGTTGGCATGCTATCATCATTTCACCCACATAGGATGTGCTAAAAAGTTGAGAGGGTTACGGCAAAAACTGGATGCACTTCGTGTACAAAATGGACAATCTCTTTCGAAGTATCAGGGTTTCGGACGAAAACTCATCTGTTACAAAGGGATTTCATTTTTTGAACTTATTTGAACTCTAGACTTTTTGTGTGTTCAAAATGCACCATTAAAAGCCACATCATCAATTTTCAACCCTTTCTGACTTCATTTGGTATTTTTCATGCATTTACTGATTTTTTTTGAGCTAAATGACCCTGAAATTGAAAAGCACTACAAATGAACTCTGAAAAGGTTGAAAGTTGGCATGGTATCATCATTTCACCCACATAGCATGTGCTAAAAAGTTGAGAGGGTTACGGCCAAAACTGGATGCACTTCGTGTACAAAATGGACAATCTCTTTCGAAGTATTAGGGTTTCGGACGAAAACTCATCTGTTACAAAGGGATTTCATTTTTTTGAACTTATTTCAACTCTAGACTTTTTGTGTGTTCAAAATGCACCATTCAAAGCCACATCATCAATTTTCAACCCTTTCTGACTTCATTTGGTATTTTTCATGCATTTACTGATTTTTTTGAGCTAAATGACCCTGAAATTGAAAAGCACTACAAATGAACTCTGAAAAGGTTGAAAGTTGGCATGCTATCATCATTTCACCCACATAGGATGTGCTAAAAAGTTGAGAGGGTTACGGCAAAAACTGGATGCACTTCGTGTACAAAATGGACAATCTCTTTCGAAGTATCAGGGTTTCGGACGAAAACTCATCTGTTACAAAGGGATTTCATTTTTTGAACTTATTTGAACTCTAGACTTTTTGTGTGTTCAAAATGCACCATTAAAAGCCACATCATCAATTTTCAACCCTTTCTGACTTCATTTGGTATTTTTCATGCATTTACTGATTTTTTTTGAGCTAAATGACCCTGAAATTGAAAAGCACTACAAATGAACTCTGAAAAGGTTGAAAGTTGGCATGGTATCATCATTTCACCCACATAGCATGTGCTAAAAAGTTGAGAGGGTTACGGCCAAAACTGGATGCACTTCGTGTACAAAATGGACAATCTCTTTCGAAGTATTAGGGTTTCGGACGAAAACTCATCTGTTACAAAGGGATTTCATTTTTTTGAACTTATTTCAACTCTAGACTTTTTGTGTGTTCAAAATGCACCATTCAAAGCCACATCATCAATTTTCAACCCTTTCTGACTTCATTTGGTATTTTTCATAAATCTACTGATTTTTTTGAGCTAAATGACCCTGAAATTGAAAAGCACTACAAATGAACTCTGAAAAGGTTGAAAGTTGGCATGGTATCATCATTTCACCCACATAGCATGTGCTAAAAAGTTGAGATGGTTACGGCAAAAACTGGATGCACTTCGTGTACAAAATGGACAATCTCTTTCGAAGTATTAGGGTTTCGGACGAAAACTCATCTGTTACAAAGGGATTTCATTTTTTTGAACTTATTTGAACTCCAGACTTTTTGTGTGTTCAAAATGCACCATTCATAGCCACATCATCAATTTTCAACCCTTTCTGACTTCATTTGGTATTTTTCATAAATCTACTGATTTTTTTAAGCTCAATGACCCTGAAATTGAAAAGCACTACAAATGAACTCTAAAAAGGTTGAGAGTTGGCATGGTATCATCATTTCACCCACATAGCATGTGCTAAAAAGTTGAGAGGGTTACGGCAAGAACTGGATGCACTTCGTGTACAAAATGGACAATCTCTTTCGAAGTATCAGGGTTTCGGACGAAAACTCATCTGTTACAAAGGGATTTCATTTTTTGAACTTATTTGAACTCTAGACTTTTTGTGTGTTCAAAATGCACCATTCAAAGCCACATCATCAATTTTCAACCCTTTCTGACTTCATTTGGTATTTTTCATGCATTTACTGATTTTTTTGAGCTAAATGACCCTGAAATTGAAAAGCACTACAAATGAACTCTGAAAAGGTTGAAAGTTGGCATGGTATCATCATTTCAGCCACATAGCATGTGCTAAAAAGTTGAGAGGGTTACGGCAAAAACTGGATGCACTTCGTGTACAAAATGGACAATCTTTTTCGAAGTATTAGGGTTTCGGTCGAAAACTCATCTGTTACAAAGGGATTTCATTTTTTTGAACTTATTTGAACTCCAGACTTTTTGTGTGTTCAAAATGCACCATTCAAAGCCACATCATCAATTTTCAACCCTTTCTGACTTCATTTGGTATTTTTCATGCATCTACTTATTTTTTCGAGCTAAATGACCCTGAAATTGAAAAGCACTACAAATGAACTCTGAAAAGGTTGAAAGTTGGCATGGTATCATCATTTCACCCACCTAGCATGTTATAAAAAGTTGATAGGGTTACGGCAAAAACTGGATGCACTTCGTGTACAAAATGGACAATCTCATCTGTTACAAAGGGATTTCATTTTTTCACATGTAACTGCAATGATATAGTTGTGGAGAGAAAGTCTTCACTTTTTCTTCGCTTGTGCCCTTTGCTTATTGTGCCGTAACCATGGATAATCTTCATCGTTTAACAGGGTGCTTGGGTCAGCCTTGACTTTGAAGGGAGGAATTTCATGAAACTTTTCATAATCTTCAGACATGTCTGTCTTGCCCTTCAATCCCACGATGTCTATTTTTCCTGAAAGAACTATGTGGCGCTTTGGCTCATCGTATGATGTATTCGCTTCCTTATCTTTTCTTTTTCTCGGTTTGGTAGACATGTCCTTCACATAGAAAACCTGCGCCACATCATTGGCTAGGACGAATGGTTCGTCTGTGTACCCAAGATTGTTCAGATCCACTGTTGTCATTCCGTAGTGCGGGTCTTCCTGTACCCCGCCTCCTGACAGATTGACCCATTTGCACTAAAACAAAAGGACCTTGAAATCATGTCCATAGTGAAGTTCCCATATGTCCACTATGTAACCATAATATGTGTCCTTTCCCCTCTTGGTTGCTGCATCAAAGCGGACACCGCTGTTTCGGTTGGTGCTCTTTTGATCTTGGGCGATAGTGTAAAATGTATTCCCATTTATCTCGTACCCTTTGTAAGTCAATACAGTCGAAGATGGTCCCCTGGCCAACGAGTACAGCTCATCAGAAACAGTGTTGTCACCCATGAGACGTGTTTGCAACCAACTGCCGAAAGTCCTGATGTGTTCATATGTAATCCAGTCGTCACACTACTCCGGGTGTTTGGAGCGCAGAATATTCTTGTGTTCATCGACATACGGGGTCACCAAGGTAGAATTCTGTAGAACTATGTAGTGTGCTTGAGACCAAGAATGCCCGTCCCTACATATTATTGAGTCCGCTCCTAGCGTGCCTTTTCCAGTCAGTCTCCCCTCATACCGCGATTGAGGGAGACCAATCTTCTTAAGGTCAGGAATGAAGTCAACACAAAACCCAATGACATCCTCTGTTTGATGGCCCATGGAGATGCTTGCTTCTGGCCTAGCGCGGTTGCGAACATATTTCTTTAAGACTCCCATGAACCTCTCAAAGGGGAACATATTGTGTAGAAATACAGGGCCCAGAACAACAATCTCATCGACTAGATGAACTAGGACGTGCATCATGATATTGAAGAAGGATGGTGGGAACACCAGCTCGAAACTAACAAGACATTGCATCAAATCACTCCTTAACCTTGGCAGGATTTCTGGATCGATCACCTTCTGAGAGATTGCATTGAGGAATGCACATAGCTTCACAATGGCTAATCGAACGTTTTCCCGTAGAAGCCCCCTCAATGCAACCGGAAGTAGTTGCGTCATAATCACGTGGCAGTCATGAGACTTTAGGTTCTGGAACTTTTTCTCTGCCATATTTATTATTCCCTTTATATTCGACGAGAAGTCAGACGGGACCTTCATACTGAGCAGGCATTCAAAGAAGATTTCCTTCTCTTCTTTGGTAAGAGCGTAGCTGGCAGGACCTTTATACTGCTTTGGATGCATGCCGTCTTTTTCATGCACACGTTGCTGTTCCTCCCGTGCCTCCGGTGTATCTTTTGTCTTCCCATACACTCCCAAGAAGCCTAGCGTGTTCACGCAAAGATTCTTCGTCACGTGCATCACGTCGATTGCAGAGCAGACCTCTAGGTCTTTCCAATAGGGTAGGTCCCAAAATATAGATTTCTTCTTCCACATGGGTGCGCGTCCCGCATCGTCAGTCGGAACAGATAGTCCGCCAGGACCCTTTCCAAAGATTACTTGTAAATCATTGACCATATCAAGTATGTGATCACCAGTACGGAGGTCCCGCATATTTTCTAATCTTTCTAATCTTCAAGCGCATTGCATCCATCTGGATCTTGTGATCGTCGACGACATCGGCAACATGCAACTCCAACTTCATCTTCTCCTCTTCAACTCTTTGTAATTTTTCTTTCAAGTAATTGTTTTCTTTTTCAACCAAATTTAACTTCTGGACAAGAATTTCTATGTCGGTTGGAATTTCCGGTTCACATACCTCCTAGATTAAAAAATCTATGTCACGTTGGTCGGCATAATTGTCATAAACACTAAATAAAACAAATAGTTATAAAAGATAATATATACCACATCCGAATCATAGACAGGACGAGGGCCGACGTGGGCGGATACCATGACCATGGCACTATATAATAACAAACAATAATAAAAGTAAGAAAATTACACAAGTATCTATCTAAATCATACAAGTAAGAACTTTTTTCTTTTAGACAGAAGATAAGAAGAAGAGGCTAACCACAGTGGTGCCGACGCCGAGATGGGCGCGGGCGATCGACGACGGTGAGGATGGGGACGGGACAGGACGGACCGCCAAACCTAGACAAATCTTGAGGAAAATGGAGCTTGGACAAGGAGCTTCGAGAGGAGAAGGCTTAAGTGTGGCTCAGGCATTTCATCGAACACCTCATGTGCATAGGAGGTGAGCTAGAGCACCACAAAGCTCTCCCACGGCCGGCCAAAAAAACAGAGCAGTGTACTGCTCTGCTCGCGCGCAGGGGTATAGATAGGCCAACCATTGGTCCCGGTTTGTGGCTGGAACCGGGACTAAAGGACACCATTTGGTCCCGGTTCCAGCTACAAACCGGGACCAATGGTTGTGGGCCAGGAGCGAGGCCCATTGGTCCCGGTTCGTGTCTGGAACTGGGACCAAAGGGGTCAGACGAATCGGGACCAATGGCCCACGAGGCCCGGCCAGCGCCCTAGTCTCACGAACCGGGACCGATGCCCCCATTGGTCCCGGTTCGTGAGTGAACCGGGATTAATGGGCTTTTCAGGGCTGGACCAAAGCCCTGTTTTCTACTAGTGACTGGAACTCAGAAGCCCATAGTCCACTTGGCTTAAGATGAACAAGTATGGACCTGACTGAGTGGGTTTCTACCCCTTAAGCAAGTGACCCTTTAGGATCACACACATGTGGTCTTGAGTCGGACCTCATCCGAGTTGGTTAGTCGGTATTGGATCCTAGCAGAACATGCCAACTTCGAAGTGTGCGAAAAAGCCAACTAGCGAACCTGTTACAATGTGTCATATTCCGGTTCCCTTTGTCTCACGATATATGTTGCCGGATTCAAGGCGAGTTGGTCATCCTTGTGCCAGCCTGGCCTCTTCTCTTGTTCCTGTAATACAGACTGCCGAAGCCGGATTGATACTTAATTGGAGTCGCATGGCCATGCATATTCTAGTCGGATCACATGAGATGGCCCAGAGAATATCCCTCCAATAGGAGGGGCAAATCCCTTCTAGGTCAACCATGTCTCATGGCATGGATCTGGACTTACCCGAAATCTACCTTTACAACTACCCAGTTACATAGTCGCGTTTGATAGACGCTAAGATATTTGGTCGCCATCAAGAGTCCATCTGTCGACTTCGGGTGTAGGATACAGAACATACGTCGCACTGAGACTAACTGATGATGACATCTCGCTGCTTCTTAGAGTGGGTCTGTCTGACTCGGAAATCTATCGCAGCCGGATCCGAGTCCACACTATCCGGCTAGCATCCAATGCTATATGGCCTGTGAGACAGAGCCATCAACCGTGTCGTGTGCTAGTCAGAGGATGTGAGTCCACAAAATCTTGCCGACTAGGGATGATTTGAACAATATCATACAATACATAATCATGTACCTGTTGATATATATCAGTGATAATGTTCAAGGACTATCTTAATAACTTCATGAATAGATAGGAAATATATTTCCAACATGCGACACCACTGCCAAGCTTCGACTCTGATGACATCGAGGACGTGGTCACCACGCGGATGCGCTGTTCAACGCCACCCCTGCCCTGTCTCAACATGGCGATGATGCAAGAGCATCATGCCTAGGAGGGCCAGATCGCCGCATGACTCACCGGTAAGGATGCCATGGCCGCCCATAGTGCGGATCTGCAACTCGTCAAGGAGCACATAGCCATTGAAGTGAGCATCAAGTCAAAGCGTGACAATGTGGAGGCAAGGTTGCGTAAGGGAAGAAGGAGGCCACCGCGCGAGAGCTCGATGTTCTTTTCATTGAGGTGGACAACTCTGATGACGAAGAGGAGATGGTTGATGCAACGGTGGCCGGCAGGGGCAGGTTCTGCTCCGATGATGCGGAGGCCTCAGGCACCAGCTTCGGTGATGCTGGTGTCATCATTGTCTCCTCCGACGAGGAGGAGTAAGTGGCGGCAGGTTGCGGACTCGTCCGGTGGTGGCTGGCGATGAGGGACTACGTGGCCGGAGGCTGTCGGCCTTGTCCGGTGCTCCGGTGAGCTATAATCTTAGTTATATCCATCTATCTATCTATCTATCTATCTATATACCTATACTAATTAGCAAAGTTTTAAATAGCCGGCTAAGCCAAATAGCCGCACCCTGTGAAAACAGCTATAGCCTGGCTATAGCCGGCTATTTAAAAGTTCTAACACTACATAGCTGGGCTAATGCACTTAGCCGCAGCATGTGCCAAAGGCTATAGCGGGGCTATAGCCGGCTATTTAAAACTATGCTAATTAGGCACTTCCTAAAAATTCCCACGTTAATTTGATTTTACGAGCTGTTAGTCTGGTGGGACCGAATTATTACGGTGTAGATCGACTCATAGAATGAAGAAAAAAAAAGTCACGTATCTCGAATTATAATGGTTCAGATGGAAAAATACAGTCACGATCATTAAACCTACCCTATATACCTACTACTAGGAGATAGAACTCCCGTATTAAGAAAAAGGAGATAGAACTCCTTTAAAAAAGGAGATAGCCCAGGATGCTACTCCCGTATTAAAAATAGGGAGATAGGACTCCTTTTAAAATATGAGATAGCCCTCGCTGCACGATCCTCTCCTCCCCACGCAATACTCAGGCCACATCTCAATCACACGCCGCCGGCCATCCTCGCTGTTTATTCCTCTCCTCCCCCACGCAATACTCAGACCACATCTCAATCAAACGCCGCCGGCCATCCTTGCTGCTTATTGCTGATTAGTTTTATATGAGACGCACAAGTACATGCGATCAACACTTGATTGATCTTCCGGCCAGATGCGCAAGTGCACAAGTTGGCTTCACTTATCTTCCTCGGGTGCAGCCAGACAAAGCTCACTTCATTCATCTTCCTCGACTGCAGGCGCACGTACGTGAAATGACACTCACATGTGAAACAATGCCCCCCGATCTAGATGTTATGAGTAGCCATCTCAATCTCAATTCTTGATTTGTGCCGGATTCAGAGCCTTCCCAGATCGATCGGAACGCTGGCCGTCCGATCTGTGGGTCCAGGCTGGCGTGTCGTGATCCTGGCCGCTCGCTGGCTCCAGTTCTGGTTCAGTTTCGTCCTCCTCTCGTTGACCCCTATCATTTACAGGTGGGCCTGGGTCTGGCGTCGCGGGTGCTCCTCCTCTCTGTGTGCGAGCGTTTCGGTGGGCATGGTTTCTGCGTCGGGGAGAGGCTCGGGGTGAGGGGTCGCCGTGTGTGCGTGCCGGTGTGCCGTTCGCCGTCGGGTACGACGGATGGCCCGCAAGGTGAGCTGCCTGCCCGTGGTTCGCTCGCGTGTGCCAGGAGAGGGGGGTGGACGGCGCTCTCCTTCGCCCTTATCCTTATCCTCGAGCGGCCCTGCCTTTTCTCCTTTCGCTCTGGCTCCTCCTTCTGCTGTTCGTTCTTGCTTCTTGCTGCTGTGGTGCTTGGTGAGCGGCTGTCGGGGCTGCCTGGCGCCTACATCTGGATCGGGGACTGGGTCTTGCGATGGCCTTGTTGCGCCGCGGCGCTGATTGAGGTGCTGCTCCTTTCCTCGTCGATTGTTGTTTTTTTGTGTTCGTTCTTCCGTTCTTCGTTCATTTGGGATCTTGTTTGCTTGTAGGACCGGTCAAAATCCAGTTGCTTCGCCGGATCTGCTGCTGTGCTGGACGATCTGCAGGTGTGTGTTTGTGCATGCCCTGTTCTTGCCACTGGTTGCTGCTCGTGTCTGATTTATCCTTGTTTGCCCTGCAGCTTCGTCCGCTCCTGCCGGTGCCTCCTCCGATCTGAGCCGGTTGCATCTTCGTTCACAGATCTTTGGGTCATCTGCAGGTAACCCATCTTCTCCGCATACTTTTCACTCTTCTTTTCCAGCGCTAGGTGTATGCCGGTATGGCCATGTGCTTTTGTAGTCTCGTTGGCTGGGAAGTGAGGGCCTTCTGTTGTTTTTTCTTGTCTTTGGTAAAAAGCCAAAAGTGCTACTGCTTGTTATTGGTGGAGCGTAGATTTATGCCCTTTCTTATTTGTCTGGATCCTTGTAGGGCGTGTGATTGCTGCTACTCTGTTGGTGGAGTGTTGGTGTTTTTATTGCTTTTGGTCTAGCTAGGTTCCAAGGAAGGGGCTTTTTGGATCTTTCTTGTTTTCTTGGTAGCTTGTTGTCCAAGGGAGCATTGGATCTAGCTACATTCTTAATGTTGTTGAGAGGTTTAGGCCTGCAAGTTTGTTGGGGTTGTATGATAATGAGGAGTACCCCATGAGAGACGGCAAATATAGAGAAATGGAGTTTTTGGATCTGTCTTGTTTTGTTGGTACCGTGTTGTCCAGGGGAGCATTGGATCTAGCAACATTTTTTTATAAAGTATGTTTTTGTTGTTGAGGAGGGGTTCAGGCATCCACAGGTGGGTCATACGATAATTAGATGGATTCATATTTTCTGGATGAATAGATGGATCTTGTGAGATATGAAGCCTTCAATTGTCTTGCAGTTCAGCTATATGGATCTGATGAGAGCCAAGGGCTAAAATAGATTCGGTTGTCATGAAGTTGTTTTTGTCATATGATAGTCAGGAGATGCTTTGCTGCTTTAGTTTATTCAATTTTATTGGAGTGGTAGTATATGAATCTGGTGAGAGATGATGGCTAAAATATATTCAGTTGTCTGTCCTGGGGTGTTTTGGAGTTTCAGGTTCATATTGAAATTGTACTGTGGTAGTAAATGCTGCGACATGCTTTCGTGTTATGGATTATTAGTGCGCGTCATTTAATTGGTGTTCTTGAAAGAGTGGATCGATTTCGTGTTGGTTTGGGTCACTGGTTGGGTTGTATTTTCTGTTTATTTGGATGGTTAGGTATCATTGATGAGTTCTTAATGCTGCCTGGTGATCATTGGCATTGTCATATAGCATGTTCAGGGTTCCATTCTTGTTAGTTGCATGTGTTTGCCAGGTTGTATACCGCATGGTCTTGCAATCAGGTTTACTTCGTGTGTCTTGATGTGGTCAATTCCTATGTATGTATTATTTAATTTCTCTGGTTTTAGCTTTTGTCGGCCGATGCAATGAGAGCTCGATGTCGTGTCCGCCGGCAGAGCGGCAAGCAGGAGCTGCAGGTCGCTGAACATGGTGATCCTACTGTGAGGATCTCATGTCTCACTCTATGTGTGTACTCTCTCAGTCCCGTTCCCCTTTATGCTAATCATTCATGCGTGTAGGGATCACTAAGATTTTTCTTGGTTTTGTAGCTGTGGATTGCTGTGAAGAATGATTTCCCTGATTAATTAGGATTTGGATGTGTTAGCCTAGACCCAGCTGGATTTGTTTTGAGTTATTTCTTGGGTGCAGCTAGAGTGGGAGATCATATGTACCTCTACAGGCATGAAAAGGAATGGCCTCAAACATTTGATATATTCCTCATTTAGTTATTTATTGTCTTATATGGCTAATTTAGTGCTTGGGGCTACTTTGTGTTTTCAGATTACTGGCCAGGTTTTTAGCCGCCAAGAGCAGTGGCTAGGGCTGTCCAGCTTGGCAGGTATACTGCTTGTTCTATGATGTTCTTGTCCTTGTTTGTATTTGTTTACCTCTAACTAATATACGCGCCTCTGTTTCTTCCTCTTGTGTGTGTTGGTCTTTTTTAGTTGTTCCTTTGCATCGTTGTGGCAGTGTGACTTTGTTTGGGTCAGTTGCCATGGTGCTTCATAGGTGATCCTGAAGATAATCAGGGATAATGTCCCACCGTGCGCCAGAGATTCCTCCTGTGCTGCCTTGTTGAATGCAACCTGCTCCATCTAGGAATCCAGCAGCGTTCCCTACCTTGTTTGAGAGCTTTTTCTTCATATTCTACTCCATTGCTGCCCACTCCCTCTGTCAGTCTGGCACTAGACTAGATAGGTTTACATCGATGTTTAGGTTCTGTTTGACTCGAAAGACTCGCCCGTTCCCACATCATGGGAACTCGCACGGCCCTATATATGGAGAGGGTTCTTGTGCGGATGCATGACGGTGCTCTTGCGAGGGATGCCTGATGGTGTCCAACATATTTAGGCTCAGGTCGTTGGGCAAGGCCATGGCTGGTGCTACCCACTTGCTGGGCAAGGGCAAGGAGGTTGTCGTTGTTCTATCGGACAACGACAGTGAGTAGTTTAGTTTGTTTTAACTGTAGTTATGCGATGACTTATGGGTACTGTATACTCCTTTGACTGTTAGCATTGAGTTTATTGTGTTGTTTCTGTTGTGGTAAATGCCGGCTTAATGAAATTGGGGTCTAAATGTTGTTTCTGGCTATTTAGTCAAGCTATGCTTACATTATTTTCGTTTGTCTTGATTGTGATGGGTTTGTAAGGTTGATTTAGCTGTTTGAAATGTATGCACACAAATTTAAAGCTTTTGTTGTGTTTCCCTCTAGGATTTGTACTTTATAAAAACTCAGTTTAGGATATCGCTTGCTAAATGCTGATTGTTACTGCAATAGTGGATCATACATATACACCATATATATACTTATTGTTGATTGTTTCTTCCAGTTTTGTGATGGACCTTGTTGTTCCTTGTACTGTTGGCTGCTGTTTTTACTGCTCGGTTAATAAAGGTAAAGCACTTTATGCATTATTTGCTCTTAGTTATTTTCTATTCATCCATGTTTATCTAATATCCTTGTGTTCATTCTTTTGTCCCGTATATGTTGTTTTTTGTTATTCCTTAATTATCACAGGTATGTTTATTCTTTGCTCATCATATGTACCTCTGTTTGAGGCTGTCGCGTCCTACTATCGATTGCCATTTCATTTTTACCTTGTAGAGGTGGTCGCTGATGGTTCTGTAATTGGAGGAGTTGAGATAGCTAATTTTGTTAGGGATTGCGTTGTGCGGTCTATGACACATTTTTTTCTGGGAAGGTGCATTTGACGGGGTTGTTCTTTGGTTGATCAAACTGTTTTTCAGGCGCTGCGTATCTTACAAGGAATATGGATTTGTCATTGTAGACTACAACTATGACAGGATGTTAGCTTGTAGGGGTGTTGCCCAGTCAGCTATGGTGCTTGCGGGTGCGCTTTCCCGGTCTGCCTGGCCTTTTATGCATGCCGGTGGAGAGGGAAGTGTCGTAGGTACCAATGTGAGTGTCCATCTGCAACTACTTTATTCAGAGTTAGTCAATTTTGCGTGTAAGTTCTAGGTCCCTTCCAGTCCTGTCTTTTAAAAGGTGTGTCCAAGTCATTGTACTATGCCTCTGGGTGCCTCTTGTAATAGACACTTGCGCCTGTTAATGGATGCTTGCTAACTTATTTTGTTCTGCTACTCCCGGAGCTCCTGTTTTTGTGCCTATTGTCTTTCTTAGGGTTTCTGAAGCCACTTAGATAAAAAAATCCGGTGGTCTTTTGATTCACACTGATGATGATAACATTTCTGCTATAGTTTCGTCGACCTATACAGATTTCCTTCTCAATTATAAGATCCATGGCTATCTGCATGAGCGAGCTATCTTAACTCCAACCATTGATGTGGCTGTCAAAGTAGAAATTTTTTATCCTGTCAATGGCCCCTCAGAACAGATGAGAGTATTTGAGCTATGATTCAATGGCTAAATCCAATGATGATGTTAAAAGAAAGCAATGTGTTACATCCACCTGAGTTCTGAATGCTATTTCTATGATCAATTTCCTTGAACATAAAGTATTCTTATCCTTAGAGAGCTTGCCCATGACGGGTTCTCATATAGGAGAGGTTGTGTGCATACCTGATAGAATTTATGCTTTAGAAAACCAAATGGCCTTTCACTTTGAAAAGATGACAATTTCCTGTTCGACTATGTTATTCCAATGCAATAAATAAGAACCGGGGTTAGACAGTTTTGTTGTTGTTGTTGTGTCGCGGGTCATATTGAAAAAATCCATAATTAATTTATCAAAGATAAAGATGGAAAATGTATGGAGACTCAGAACATTGTCTTCCCTCAGGTTCATGCCTCAACTGGTCCCTTTTGAAGTTTATCGACATGGCCCTATAATAATTAGTACTCCCTCCGTCCTACAATATAAGATCGTTTTGCAAGCTATTTTAGCTTGCAAGACGATCTTATATTTTGGGACGGAGGGAGTAGTAGCCTGTGCCTATGCTTGTATTGTCTTTAACGGTATATACTAGGATACATAATTTCTTTCTTTCTTTTCTCTTTGGCTACTGAATCTTATTGCTATTCTTCTTCACATATATGTGATGTGGTCCATTCTCTCTCTTCATGTCTTGGGAAATTACTTTAGGATACTTCTGCATTTTGGAGAATGCCTATTCTACAATAATTATATACAGTACGGATGATGCGATCTCTCCTCACTTTATGATATTGTTTATATAGAGTATGTTCTATTGGGAAAGAGGTTATTCTCTATGATCATTAGATTTCCATTGTGCATTGTTATCCTCTGTCATCAATAGATATTATGTTTTCTAGCCTGTTTTCCTGATGTTTATTTGAATCTGGTTCCTTTTTTTTTTCACAGATGAGTTCATCGAATTGTCTGATCTTTGTCAGGGCGATACCCTTTGGCGTATCCTTGTGTATGTGTCACGGCTGTGGTACCATCGCAGTGGAACTGACGATGGTCTCATTTAACATACAAATTTGGTCCTTTTGAATACCAAGGTATGATCCTGCTATTGTTTGCTCGCACTTGTCTCTTTGCCAGTTACCAAGAAGTTGTTGTTTCCATGAGCCCTTATACTGCTATCTTTCCTTGCTAGGGAAACCACATCTATGCTGGGACCCCAGGAAAGATTGTGGAGGGCTACATGGACCGTATTGAGGAAGGCGAAGTTTATGACATCCGCAAATTCCTGGTGGTCCCAAGAAAGTACGTCTTTCAGGCAGTGGAAGGTTGCTCCGTGATCAAATTTACAAAGTGCACACTGGTTGTGGAGAGGGCTGGGGTGGAGGCAAAGCTCCCTTTTCTGCCCGCATGCATCGACTCCCATTACTCATCTCCCAAGGCCCGCGATATGCATGAGTATTTCACGGGTAATTGTACACTAACTTGCCTTTCCCTTATTTTTCCCATATAAGGATTTTTTACATTCCTTTACTTGATTAGATGTCATCGATATGATTACTCGAGTATCTGAGGCTGCTAAATACGTTAGTGCAAGCAGGCTTGAACCCCTGACTAAGAGGGTTATCCACCTGAAATATCTCATGTATGATCCTGATACTTTCTTTCCCTTCTTTGTTACAACATGTCTGCCGTGATTTTTTATATTTGAACTTTGTCTATTTATTCGACACAGGGGCCACCAAATCAGTGTTATACTGTGGGGTGATGCAGCTTTGAATTTTGAGATAGATGAGAATCTGGAGTTTAGTAACACTGAACCTGTTGTAGTTATATTTGTTGGTACATTGGTGAAGACTTGTGATGGTGAGCACGCTTTACACCTATCAGGGTACAGATGTATAGACTTAGCAATGTTGGCCAGGTTTTCCACTCTGTGTAGATGATCAGAAGCTACTCCTTTAACACGGCACAGGGGTGTAAGTGGTAGTGTCACATGATGGTGATATATTAACGAGGACCTGACTGATATATGAGACTTCTACAACATGTCTGTTGTTGTCTTTCTTCCTTTCCTTTGCACCCATTTTTTTAAAAAATTTCCCGTACGGTGCTATTCATACATGACAGGGACAGCAGAATTCTTCTGTTCGTTCATGTTAGTGGTTGTTACCTTCCTAATTCCTCTCTGCGACTGGTTCATCTATCAGTGTTTCTGATATCTGTTGTTTTTTATATAAGACCAGAACATTGACATGTTTTTTTTTTCAATTCTGTTGGCATAATGGTTTGAGTAGTTATGTTATATATATAAACATATTATCTTATGACACCTCTTCCTATTTAATTTACAGGATGTGTGGTGGTGTCACCCGTATTGAACACATCAATCTGCCTCGGCAGACGACTGCTGAAGTTGACACGCAAGTCAATTTGGAGACAAAGACCATGAGAGAATTGACTGACCTTGATATGTTTGATAATCGGGTAATTAATCGTGCCATTTCTCCAAGCGTTGGTACTTCTTTTTAAAACTGGTAGATTTAAGAAATATTTCTCATGAATTGTAGGATGTCGACCACCAAAACAGAATAACTGCAGGGCAACATGCCAGTCCTGAACAACAAGATGATGAACAAGTCCCCAACCAGATAGTTGCTCTCCAGCCACTGCCAACTGAAATTGTATCAAACCAGATAGGATGTTTGCTGGTAAACCCAACCAGCCGGTCACCTCCAATTTCCTCTGAAGAATAAACTACTGTGGAATGTCTTATAACCACAAAATATGCTTTGAACTCATCGAACTGTATGAATAGCACTGATCTTTTCTTTTTAAATTCCTTTCCCACGGAACAGCTCCCTTGGACTAGACACATCGACGCCCCCTCTGCAGCTATGAACAAAGACAGCGGGCACTACCCTTTTGATTTTGCTCGACATCTTTTATATCTGACAACCACTTCTAACATATGTATTCTTCAACCTTTTTCTTTGCATGCCAACCACGGATTCTGTGCATCCTCTAAAAAAACAAAGGGGGAAAGCCATGTGCGTAGCTGCACATAGAATGCTATTCCCTGGGAAATAGAATGACAGTACAACATAGCAGGTAAACATAAATTGCCTGATCAAATGTCCTA
This sequence comes from Elymus sibiricus, assembly GCA_039707655.1. Taxonomy (NCBI): domain Eukaryota; kingdom Viridiplantae; phylum Streptophyta; class Magnoliopsida; order Poales; family Poaceae; genus Elymus; species Elymus sibiricus. The sequence goes on along the minus strand of CM077665.1, from coordinate 36,583,757 downwards.
TGCAATTTCACACGCCATCATTCATAAACAAACTCAGCATCTAAACTGTTTTTTTTTTTCAGCTTACCACCGTCGTTACAACTGAATGGAGAAAGTCCTTTGCCTTATTGCTCTGCATCGAAATTTCTCGGATTTAGGATCCTACACTTTTGTACCTCCACAGGACTTATTGTTGGCCCCGTGTATATCTTATGATCAGGCCATCCTCCTTATGTATGCTAGATAGACCAATTCTTATATGTAAATAAATGCATTTTACATCCAAACTTTATTATTCTCTAAACAATCATCGTTATGATACATGTTTACAAGATGCCGAGATTATCTCCATCATCTCAATGTCCTATTTGTTGGCCCGCCGTTCGGCGGGCAACGCGCGGCAAGCCGCGCCCCCTATCTAGTCACTAAGATTGAAAGAGGAAGAACCATGCACGTGTTGTACTATCTATACATGGGGCCAGTCAGTGCCGAAGGCCGTCTTGCTGTTGTGCACGGACTCAAAGGTCAGGTTCGAAGTAAACAAGCAAGAAGGTAAATGGTGCTGCCAAGAGCTTCAGCGACATTGATGCCTGGCCTTGCAGGAGGTACTTCTCTAATGTCTCCCCTTTAACAACCATATATCTTGATACGGTTTCTTTTATTTTGCTGTTTGAACCTATGAAGGAGGCATGCAGATCAATTACTAGATCGTGAGTTGTTGAATGGGTTCTTATGATTCTTGCAAGATAGGAATATATTGCTGATAAATATTTTTAGGGGATTGCTGATACCTACATGCATATAAAACTGTATGCACGTCCATAGAGTTTTTATTCTAACTTTAGAAGCAAATTAAGCTATTTGTGCGGGAGTGAAAATAATAGTTAGTATGCCTTTTTCTCCTGCCATTTTATTGTTGATGTCTCAGAAGGTGATTAGACACAAGATTCCTGAAGTTTCTCATAATCATATCTTTAAATTGGTGTTTGTTTCAAGTGATTACATATCTTCTGTGGTTTCTCGGCGAGAGAAGGCGCTCGATTGATTTCTTACATTGCATTAATTTCTGTATGATTCGATTTCATGCATGCCATAAACACATGTAGTTGCCAAGTGTAAGTTGCAGACCATAGGACTTGATTGCCAGCTTTCACATGCCAATTGTGTTGTCACGAAGCCCTCCTTTTATTTTTTAATATGCTTTGGTTTTAGTATCTTCTTATTATCATATTGCGTATGTTTTACATGAGCATAACCCTAAAAAATAGAGTGTAAATTGTTTAAATTTCAGAACATAAGAAATTAAATGAACGTTTGCTTCTTTGGATGCTTATGATAAAGTTTACTATTAGCAAACACAAGTTCATTTTTTACCCATGGAATTTGTTTCCAATATGGCATGCATAACTATAGCGGGACCACTTTTGTGTGCGACGCTCCGCCACCCTCCAATGTCTGTCCCGCTTAGCTGGCTCAACATATCTGCACCATGATACGCGTGACACGCATGATTTGCCGGTGTGGACGAGTTCGCACATTATAAATTCCTGTGTATTTTGCGCCTAAAATCTTTCTACGTACATGGTAATTCATTATAAGATAAGAGCAAAGTTAGCTGCTACTAGAGAGGGCATCCAACATGAAATAAATTGCTTAAATCTGAGATTACATTTTTAGTAAGATAAGAGGAAAGTTAATCTGTCACTATAGAGGGCATCCAACACATAATAGATAAATACAGATTTTGACATGTGAGGTTACATTTTTACGACATTACCAATGACTATTGCACGACTATTCGAGGACATGGATGGGATAGTGAATATCCTTAGCTCCATTATTACTAAACATGTAACGTGTTTTTATCAAATCTTTATATGGTGTGATAAGCTTGCAAGACAGGCGACTGGTAGCAGCACAACTGAAAACATATCTGGACACAACGCATGGTTCCTCTAATTGAAAAGTGATCCATGACACCAAGCATATGCATGTTGCTCTTCACATGGGCAATGCAGATGTAACAAGTACATGCCGCTAACCAATCTGCACAAGCGCATCAACCATGACGTGCACATACAACAAGGCAAAGTAGTACATGGCTACGAGGTGCATAAGGTAATCCTTATTTCCAACTATTTTTTCGTATGGTGGTCTCCTTATAGCCAGATTATCATTATAATTTTTCTTTGGAGATTGTAACTCAACAATGAATTTATGATTTGTTGCTTTAGATTCTAGGAGTTTTCCTTCCTGTATATCAATTCAAATGCAAATTCTTCACAGATCATACTTCTACATTATATTTGATCATTTGGAACGAGATTTAATTGAGCCATTGTTCAGCCCATCCAATGTTCTAATAAATCAATGCGACCATGCTGTGTACAATTTTTTTTCTTTCTCTCAATGTTGGCAGCAACATCGCATGCAGTTCAGAGATTCGTATTCCTATCAGTTCTTTTTGAAATGCCTTTAACTAATTGTCATGTCAATTTTACTGCTTAACTAATTGTTACGTCAATTTGGCATGCTAAACACATGATAACTTATTATTACTTTAATTAAATAATTTCATCCTACATGTTTTGATGTAGTACTTTAACTTATAATCCAAGGAACGAGCTTCAAAATGCATAAGAAATAACTTATTTAATCAATATGGCTGATTGTAGGTACAATTTTTGTCCCAAAAAATATGACATATTAGAAACTGACATTGTTCTAAACATATTTGACCATTATTTCGTACAAGTTATTATTAGAGAAAACTATTTTGCGTGGAAATTAAAATTATAGGGCAACAATTAAGCATGGCATCTGCAATAATTTACACACTAAGTTTGGTACACAAGAATATGATCATGAAATATATTGTTCCCTTTTTCTTGCGGATATAGAAAATAACATGTAATTACCAGAAGCTGAACTACCTATTTGGTAATAACAATAACTGTATTTTCTTTATGGTCATGTCAAATAGGCATTAACTGGACTAGCCCGTGCAAATGCACGGGTTGACGACTAATATGTTTTAATTAAGTACTGTTTAGGGTTAATTTTGGATTTGAACAAATCATTAGACTATTTAGGGTTGATTTTATTCAAATCATTGTATTATATGATGAACTGTGCTCATGTGTTATGTTTAATTAAGTGCTATGTTTTATTAAGTGTTATGTGCTATATGATTTTATTTGTGAAACAAATCTGCTATGTGATTTTATTTGCAAAACAAAATAAACCGAACTGAAGAAACCAAATTATTTTGGGTTGGGTAATGTAGTGTTTTGGTGCATCATAATCCCATTAACAAATAAGGAACGATTGTAAATTTTATATATTTGAGAAAAGTGAACAAGTCCTGGCAAGAAATTAAATGGATGATGCACACATTTTATATATCAGCAACGCGCATCAAGTGCAAGCAAAGAGCATGTCACAACAATAAAATTTTACCCTTTTCGATAGATGAGATGGGCCGAACAAAAAAGAAGACACCAAAGCCACTGAGTGTTTCAGTTTGTTTGTGATACGTCCATTTTGCATCAATATTTCCTACTATAATTTATCCTTTATTAATGATACATTTCACATTATGGTGCAATTCTAATGCCTTTTCTCTCTTAAGTTGCAAGATTTACATGGAGAGAGAAATTACTGGACAGCTGGAAATCTGCGTCTAATTTGCACCAGAAGAAAAAGCAATTTTTCGGAGCTCCAAAAGTTATGGGGATTTTTGTGAATTATTTTTGGAAAATAAGAAGACCGGAGCCAGAAGATGGGCCAGATGGGAGCCACCAGGGCTCTACACGGCCAGATGGTGTGGTCTTTCCCCTGGGTGCACAGTGGGGCCACGCGGAATCCTCGGACCTCCTCTCCCAATGCCCTTAGGCCATAAATTCAGAATTACCCTAGAAAAATGATAGAAATTCCTTTGGTCTTTCTATCACCATCTGTGAGGTGGAGCACTTTTTCCCTCCGACGGGCGATCGTGCCAGAGAAACTACCCTCTGGGAGGGGGAAATCGAAGCCATCGACATCACCAACACTCCGTTCATCATCGGGATCATCATCTCCATCAACATCTTCACCAACACCATCTCCACCACCAACCCTAGTTCATCCATCTATTCAATCTATGTATCATAACCTCAGATCGGTTGCTGAGAGTACTTTTATGTGTTGATTACATCTTGTAGTTGATCGTTAGGAGTTTTATCAATGAAATATTGTTATGTTCAGATTGTTTACCATCTATTCATACGCACTGATCATGATCCATATGATGTCTTTTGAGTACATCCATTAGTTCTTGAGGACATGGGAGAAGCCTTGTTGTTAGTAATCATGTCAAGTTGAATACCATTTAATGTTTTCATATTATGTTGTGGTGTTCTTCCTCTAGTGTGTTATGTGAACATCGACTACATGACACTTCGCCATCATTAGGCCTAGGGGAAGGGATTGTGGAATTAGTTTGTAGATGATGGGTTGTGGGAGTGATAGAAACCTAAACCTTAGTTTATGAATTGTTGCACAAGGGGCTGTTTTGGATCCCAAAGTTTAATGCTATGGCTAGATTTATCTTAATTACTTCTCTTGTATTTGCGAATGCTTGCATCGATAGTATAATCATAAGTATGTATTTGTCCAAGGACGGGTAGTACATTAGCATAGGTCTACCCACACAACACTTATTAAAACAATGAAAGGTAATTCAAAGGAACTTGGTGAAAAGAACTTGGCGATATTCCCATGTGTCTTCAAGAGCGTTTTAGCCCATATAAGAAACACAACTGGCTTGTCCTTAGCATACATAAGGATTGGGCCACTTGCTGCACTCTATTGTTTTTGTTATTGTTTATCTTTTTATAAATCATATTGCTATCAAACAACCTATCAAATTATCTTCACACCTTTAAAGTGAAATCTTGCTGAAAACTACTTGTCAATTCCTTCTGCTCCTCGTTGGGTTCGACACTCTTACTTATCGAAAATACTATGATAGATCCCCTATACTTGTGGGTCATCAAGACTCTTTTCTGGCGCCATTGCTGCGAAGCGTAGTGCTCTTGGTAAGGAAAACTTTTACCGTACCTGCTTTTTAAATTTTTGTTTGTTCTATTGCTTCATTATGGAAACTACTACTATTGGAAACTTATTTGGAGGGCCCTCCCCTGCTGCTCAAGTGGTTAGGAGAGACCCCCTACCTATCAAAAATATTTGATATCAAATACCTCTTGGCATACTTGAGCAAATAAGAGCTAACCGTTATAGAGGTGATGGAATGGTTCATCCAGGTTCACACTTGCTCATAATTAAAGAATTACGTGGTCTGTTTATGCTTTCAGTTTTGCCAAGGAGGAAAGTTAAAAGGAAATTGTTCCCTTTATTTTTGGAGGGAAAAGTATTGGAATGGTATAGGTTATTGGAGATTCCATATGCATTGGACTGGAAGCAGCTGAAAGCTATCTTTCATTCAAAATTTTATCCATTGCATTTAGTTCATCGTGATCGGAATTACATATATAATTTTTGGCCTCGCGATTGAGAAAGTATTGCTCAAGCTTGGGGGAGGCTTAAGTCCTTAATGCTCAAATGCCCTAATCATGAGCTTTCTAAATAAATAATTGTCAATAATATTTATGCAAGGCTTCCTCGTCACAATAAGGAATTGCTTGATGCCTCTTCTGCGGGTTCTTTTATGAGCAAACTTATTGATTATAAATGTGGTCTTATTAAAAGAATTCAATGTAACGCAAAAGATTGGGAGGTCGACAAAGGTAAAGAGTCAGGTATAAATCTTGAATATGATTACATTAAGTCTTTTACTGAAACCGATGCTTTTTGTGAACTTAGTGCTAAATATGGACTTGATTCTGATATAGTTGTCAACGTTCATAAATATTTTTCTGCTCACATTAATGTCCCTAATGAAAATTGGTTTGAATATCATGAGCCCATTAAAGATGCTTGTAAAAAAACTATAATTGTTAATAGGGAATTGCAAGTTCACACTGTTAGTCCTGTTTTACCCACTGCTTATATTGAGAAGCCACCTTTTAATATTAGGATTAAGGAGCATTCTATGGTAACAATAGTGGTTAATAAGAATCACAGTAAAACTCCGACACCTTGTGATTCAATTAAAGTACAACCTCAAATAGCCATGGTTAAAGATCTTGTGATTGAGAATGTCGAAGGTCATGTTATTCAGTTCTGCGAAGCAGCATCCAACATAGTTTCATCTAAAAATTCTGCTAAGATTGTTGGCATTCCTGTCATTTCTATTAAGATCGGTGATCATTGTTATCATGGTTTATGTGATATGGGTGCTAGTATAAGTGCTATTCCCTTTTCTATTTATCAAGAAGTAATGCATGATATTTCACCTTGTGAGATAGAAGATATTGATGTTATAATTAAGCTGGCAGATAGGTCTACTATTTTCACCTGTGGGAATTGTTAGAGGTGTTGAAGTTCTATGTGGTAAGGTTAAGTATCCTACTGATTTCTTAGTACTTGGAACTAAGCAAGACAACTTTTGTCCTATCATCTTTGGTACACCTTTCTTGAATACTACTTGTGCTGTTGTTGATAGTCAGAAAGAAAAAGTTTTTCTTCCTTTTGGAGGAGAGTCTCATGAGTTTAATTTCTCTAAGTTCACTAAGAAACATCATGATAAAGATTTACCTCATGAGGATTTGATTGAAAGAATTGCTTCTATAGCTGTTCCTCCTATTGATCCTTTAGAGCAATATTTGTTGGAACATGAGAATGAAACTAATATGCAAGAAATAAAAGAAATAGCTTATATTTTCTTTAGGCAAGTAACTATTCTTAAGCATAACCTGCCAGTTGAAACTTTGGGAGACCCTACGCCTCCTAAAGGTGATCCTGTCTTTGAACTTAAACCACTTCCCGATACACTGAAATATACTTATCTGGATGAAAAGAAAATATATCCTATTATTATTAATTCAAACCTTTCAGTGCACAAGGAAGAGTGGTGGTTAACTGTTCTGAGAAATCACCATACTGCAATTGGTTACACTCTGGATGATCTTGAAGATATTAGCCCTACTATGTGTATGCATAGAATTAATATGGAGCCAGACGCTAAACATGTTGTTGATCATCAACGTCGCTTAAATCCTAAGATAAAAGATGTGGTAAGAAATGAGATATTAAAGCTTCTTGAGGCAGGTATAATCTACCCTATAGCTGATAGTAGATGGGTAAGTCATGTTCATTATGTCCCTAAGAAGGGTGGTATTACTGTTGTTCCTAATGAAAAAAATGAACTTATCCCTCAAAGTACTGTTGTTGGTTACAGGATTTGTATTGATTATAGGAAATTGAATAAGGCTACTAGAAAACATCATTGTCCTTTTCCATTTATTGATCAAATGTTAGAAAGATTGTCTAAGCACTCACACTTTTGTTATCTTGATGGTTATTCTGGTTTTCTCAAATACTTGTTCATCCTGAAGATCAGGAGAAAACTACTTTTACATGTCCTTATGGAACTTATGCTTATAGACGTATGCCTTTTGGTTTATGCAATGCACCTGCTACCTTTCAAAGATGCATGACTGCTATCTTTGCTGATTTTTGTGAGAAAATTGTTGAAGTCTTGATGGACGATTTCTCCATGTATGGAACTTCTTTTGATGATTGCTTGCACAATCTTAACAAAGTTCTATAGAGACGCAAAGAGACGAATCTTGTCCTGAACTGGTAGAAGTGCCACTTTATGGTAAATGAAGGTATAGTCCTTGGGCATATAATTTCTGAAAGAGGTATTGAGGTTGATAGAGCCAAGGTGGAAGCTATCGAGAAAATGCCATGACCTAGAGATATCAAAGGTATAAGAAGCTTTCTTCGTCATGCTGGTTTTTACAAAAGGTTTATTAAAGACTTTTCTAAAATTTCTATGCCTCTTACTAATCTTTTGCAAAAGATGTTCCTTTTGTTGTTGATGATGATTGTAAGGAAGCCTTTGAAATTCTTAAGAAAGCTTTAATAGCTGCACCTATTGTTCAACCACCTGATTGGAATTTGCCTTTTGAAATTATGTGTGATGCTAGTGACTATGCCATAGGGGCTATTCTTGGTCAAAGAGTTTATAACAAATTCAATGTTATTCATTATGCTAGTAAGACTTTGGACAGTGCCCAAAGAAATTATGCTACTACTAAAAAAGAATTTTTAGCAGTTGTCTTTGCTTGCGATAAGTTTAGACCTTATATTGTTGATTCCAAAGTTACTACTCACACTAATCATGCTGCTATTAAATATCTTTTTGAAAAGAAAGATGCTAAACTGAGGTTGATTACGTGGGTTCTCTTACTTCAAGAGTTTGATTTGCATATTATTGATAGAAACAGAGCTGAAAATCCGGTAGATGATAATTTGTCTAGGATGGAAAACATAATTGATGATCCTTTTCCTGTTAATGATAGTTTGTCTGATGAGCAATTAGCTATTTTTAATGCTTCCACTGGTGATAATCCTTGATTTGCTGATTATGCAAATTACATTGTTGCTAAATATTTGCCACCTAATTTTACCTATTAACAAAAGAAAAAGTTCTTCGATTTGAGACATTACTTTTGGGATGACCCACATTTATATAAAGAAGGAGTTGATGGTTTTATTAGGTGTTGTATAGGTGAGCATGAGCAGGAACAAATCTTAAGGAAGTGTCACTCCAGTCCATATGGAGGACACCATGCTGGAAACAGGAGTGCACACGAGGTATTACAATCAGGCTTCTATTGGCCTACTCTCTTTAAAGATGATCGTAAGTTCATTCTATCTTGTGATGAATGTCAAAGAGTTGGTAATATTGGTAGACGTCAGGAAATGCCTATGAATTATTCACTTGTTATTGAACCTTTTGATTTGAGGGGGTTTGATTATATGGGACCTTTTCCTTCCTCTCATGGTAACACTCATCTACTAGTTGTTGTTGATTATGTCACTAAACATGTAGAAGCTATTCCAACTAAAAGTGTTGATCATACGAATTCTATTAAAATGATTAAAGATGTTATCTTTTCGAGGTTTGGAGTTCCTAGATACCTTATGACTGATGGTGGTTCACATTTTATTCATGGTGCTTTCAGAAAAGTTTTAGCTAAATATGATGTAAACCATAGAGTAGCATCACCTTATCATCCTCAGTCTAGTGGGCACATAAAATCAACAAATAGAGAGTTCAAATTAATCTTGTAAAAGATTGTTAATAAATCTAGAAAGAATTGGTCTAAGAAACTTGATGATGCTTTATGGGTTTATAGAACTGCTTATAAAAATCCCATGGGGATGTCTCCTTATAAAATGGTTTACGAAAAAGCATGTCACTTATCTCTTGAATTAGAACATAAAGCTTACTTGGCCATTAAGGAACTTAACTATGACTTTAAACATGCTGGAGGAAAGAGGTTACTTGACATGAGTTCTTTAGATGAGTGGAGCCTATGAAAATGCTAAGTTGTTTAAAGAAAAAGTTAAAAGATGGCATGATAAAAGAATTTAGAAATGAGAGTTTAACATTGGTGATAAAGGACTCTTGTACAAGTCTCGTTTCAGACATTTTGCAGGCCAACTTCTCTCCAAGTGGGAAGGACCATATATCATTGAAGAAGTTTACCAGTCCGGAGCTATAAAGATCAACAACACCAAAGGTAATAAACCAAGGGTGGCCAATAGGCAAAGAATTAAGCATTATATTGCTGGTAACCCCCTTGAGGTAGATACAGACGTTATACAAGTAATTACACCAGAAGAGTACATAGAAGAAAAGTTCTGGAAGACTCCAGTACCCTGAAAAGGGGTTGGTATGCTGTACGATCAGGAAACCGACTCTAAAGATTCCAGAAAAATTATTTTCATCGATTTTGGAATAAATAAGAATTTTTGGGCAAAAGTGGCAGCCAAGAAGGTGCCCATGGGTCCCGCTTGGTAGGGCGACGTGGCCACCCCTGGCCGCGTTGAGGCCGTCGACACCTCCCCGACTCCTTCTTTCGTGCAGTGACTCCTTCCGCACGGTAAAAATTCCTATAAAATCCCCCGGTCGTTTTGACGTATGTATCGCACTTTTTCATCCTGTTTTCATTTTGAGCTGTTTTTGTCAGTGTTCTGAAGCTCTAGATTGTTATGTCTTCATCAAGCTCTTACAAGGATAAATTCTTCGAGAAGGTCATCAACCCCTATCTTCCTGGCGTGATGATGCACCCTAAAACCTTGCAATATAGGGATGGGGTGCTACATATCCAAGATGTTGAAGCACCGAAGAAGGAGGGAGATGAGAAGGCCAGGCTGGAAGAGATTGAACATGAACTTTTCTAGAGCTAGAAGATGCTGGAGTGTGGACTAGATGCAAATCACTCCATGATCATGGAGTTCATCCGTGCTCACCAAAAGGAGAACACAAAGCTGTGGGAGACAATTGATCGCCTCCACCTCAAAACGGAGGATCTTCAAGAACAAATCTATGGTCTCCAAAATCAAAACTGTGAGTATGAAACCATGTTCAAGATGATGGGTTTAGCTGCAAGTTACAGGATTCTAGAGACTTCTTCTTCTTTCATGGATGGGGAAACTATGCCACGGAAGCTGGATGATAAACGTGCATCTTAATCACCATCACCAGCAAAGGACCAAGCATGAGTATATGTTGGAAATATGCCCTAGAGGCAATAATAAATTGGTTATTATTATACTTCCTTGTTCATGATAATCGTTTATTATCCATGCTATAATTGTATTGATTGGAAACTCAAATACATGTGTGGGTACATAGACAACACTGTGTCCCTAGTAAGCCTCTAGTTAACTAGCTCGTTGATCAAAAGATGGTGAAGGTTTCCTAGCCATGGACATGAGATGTCATTTGATAACGGGATCACATCATTAGGAGAATGATGTGATGGACAAGACCCAAACTATAAACGTAGCATATGATCGTGTCAGTTTATTGCTATTGTTTTCTGCATGTCAAGTATCTGTTCCTATAACCATGAGATCGTGCAACTCACTGACACCGGAGGAATACCTTGTGTGTATCAAACATCGCAACGTAACTGGGTGACTATAAAGATGCTCTACAGGTATCTCCGAGGGTGTCTGTTCGGTTGGCATGGATCAAGACTGGGATTTGTTACTCCGTGTGACGGAGAGGTATCTCAGGGCCCACTCGGTAATACAACATCACAATGAGCCTTGCAAGCAATGTGACTAAAGTGTTAGCCACGAGATCTTGTATTACGGAACGAGTAAAGAGACTTGCCGATAACGAGATTCAACTAGGTATAGAGATACCGACGATCGAATCTCGGGCAAGTAACATACCGAAGAACAAAGGGAACAACATACGGGATTAACTGAATCCTTGACATAGAGGTTCGACCGATAAAGATCTTCGTAGAATATGTAGGAACCAATATGGGCATCCAGGTCCCGCTATTGGTTATTGACCGTAGAGGTGTCTCGGTCATGTCTACATAGTTCTCGAACCCGCAGGGTCTACACACTTAACGTTTGGTGACGATTAGTATAGTTGAGTTATTTTGTTAGTGACCGAAGGTTGTTCGGAGTCCCGGATAAGATCCCGGACATGACGAGGATCTCCGGAAGAGTCCAGAGGTAAAGATTGATATATGTGATAATAGTGTTTTGATCTCCGGAAGGGTTCCGGAATTCACCGGAAGGGGTTCCGGATGTTTACCGAAGTGTTCGGGTGCAGCAACACTTTATATGAGCCAAAGGGGTAAAGCCCACGAGGTATTGGAAAGTGCAAAAGGAAGTTTTGTTGCTGCCTTAAGCGGTACTACCGCTGTAAGGCAGTACTACCGCGTAAGCGGTACTACCGCTTGTGTGAAGCGGTACTACCGCTCGTGAGCGGTACTACCGCTTGTGCGCGCTACTGCTGGAATCCGAGTAGGACTCTTTCCGTGCGGGCCAAACCGACCTTGTGCGGGCAAAACCGACCTTGTGGAGGTTTTCTCTCCAAGTTTAGACCCCAGGGCTCAACATATAAATAGAGGGGCAGGGCTAGCACACGGGATAGATCAAGATTTTCCAAGCCGTGTGCCGGCAACCCTAACCCTCGAGTTCCTCCCGTCATAATCTCCGTAGTGCTTGGCGAAGCCCTGCAGAGATTGTTCCTCACCACCATCACCACACCGTCATGCTGCCGGAACTCATCTACTACTTCACCATCGCTCGCTGGATCGAGGAGGTGAAGGCGTCATCAAGCCGTACGTGTGTTGAATGCGGAGGTGCCGTCCGTTCGGCACTAGTTCGTGATCGGATCGAGGGACGACTTGCGAATTGGATCGCGAAGACGTTCAACTACATCAACCGCGTTTCTTAACGCTTCCGCTTAGCGATCTACAAGGGTATGTAGATTCACTCTCCCTCTCGTAGATGCTCATCACCATGGATAGATCTTGTGTGTGCGTAGGAAATTTTTTGTTTCCCATGCAACGTTCCCCAACAGTGGCATCTGAGCTAGGTCTATGCGTAGATGAGATCTCGAGTAGAACACAAACGAGTTGTGGGCGTGGGTGTATACATATTGCTTGCCGTTACTAGTTGATACTTGATTCGGCGGTATTGTGAGATGAAGCGGCCCGCACCGACATTACGCGTACGCTTACGCAAGACAGGTTTCACCGCTACGTGCACTCGTTGCATAAAGGTGACTGGCGGGTGTCTGTCTCTCTCACTTTAGTTGAATCGGTTTCAATGAAGAGGGTTCTTTTAGAAGATCAAAAAGAAATCACTACACCACGTTGTGGTTTTGCGTAGGTAAGAACGGTTCTTGCAAACCCGTAGCAGCCACGTAAAACTTGCAACAACAATTAGAGGACGTCTAACTTGTTTTTGCAGGGTATGTTGTGATGTGATATGGCCAATTACATGATGAGATATATGTGATGTATGAGATGATCATGTGTTGTATAGAATATCACGACTTGCATGTCGATGAGTACGGCAACTGGCAGGAGCCATAGAGTTGTCTTTAATTATTTTTGCCGTTTTGCTTTACTTTATCGCTATGAGTTAGCAATAGTCGTGGAAGCAACAGTCGACGCGACAACCTCATGGCGACACGTTGATGGAGATCAAGATGATGGATATCATGGTGTCATGCCGGTGACGATGGAGATCATGCCGGTGCTTTGGAGATGGAGATCAAAAGCACAAGTTCATGGCCATATCATGTCACTTATGATTTGCATGTGATGTTAATCCTTTTATGCATCTTATTTTGCTTAGGACGACGGTAGCATTATAAGGTGATCCCTCACTTAAAATTTCAAGATAAAATTGTGTTCTCCCCGAGTGTGCACCGTTGGGAAAGTTCGTCGTTTCGAGACACCACGTGATGATCGGGTGTGATAGACTCTACGTTCGCATACAACGGGTGCACGCCAGTGTTGCACGTGCGGAACACTCGGGTTAAACTTGATGAGCCTAGCATGTACAGACATGGCCTCGGAACACAAGAGACCGAAAGGTCGAACATGAGTCATATAGTAGATATGATCAACATGAAGATGTTCACCATTGAAACCACCTCAACTTACGTGATGATCGTACTTGAGTTGGTGGATTTGGATCATGTGACACTCGAATGACCACAGGGATGTCAATTTGAGTGGGAGTTTTTTAAGTAATATGATTAACTAAACTCATTATCTTGAACAATAGTCTAAGTTGTCTTTGCTATATTTATGTTGTAGATCATGGCTCGCGCAGTAGCACCCCTGAATTTTAATGCGTTCCTAGAGAAAGCTAAGTTGAAAGATGATGGAAGTAACTTTGTGGACTGGGCCCGTAATCTAAGGATTATCCTTACGGCTTCCCAAAAGGCTTATGTCCTTGATGCACCGCTTGGTGATCCACCCGCTCCAGTTGAGTCTCTAGACGTTGTGAACGCCTGGCAGGCTCGTTCTGATGAATACTCAATAGTTCAATGTGCAATGTTGTATGGCTTAGAACCGGGACTTCAAAGACGTTTTGAACATCATGGAGCATATGATATGTTCTAGGAGTTGAAGTTTATCTTTCAGAAGAATGCCCAGATCGAGAGGTATGAGACCTCCGATAAGTTCTATGCTTGCAAGATGGAGGAGAACGGGTCTATCAGTGATCACATACTCAGAATGTCTGGGTACTCCACCCGTCTGGCTGAGTTGGGGATGCCCCTTCCGCCAGAGACTATCACTGACAGAGTTCTTCAATCATTGCCACCTAGCTACAAGAGCTTCGTGTTGAACTATAACATGCACGGGATGAACAAGTCAGTCGCCGAGCTGTTTGCGATGCTGAAAATCGCTGAGTCTGAGATTCAGAAGGAGCATCAAGTGTTGATGGTCAATAAAACCACTAGTTTCAAGAAAAATGGCAAGGGTAAGAAGGGTAACTCCAAGAAGAGTGGCAAAGCAGTTGCTCCTCCCGTGAAGAAACCGAAGGCTGGACCCAAACCAGAAACTGTGTGCTTTCATTGCAAGGGAACTGGACACTGGAAGCGGAACTGCCCCAAGTATTTGGCTGACAAGAAGGCGGCCAAACAACAAACAAGGTATATATGATATACATGTTATTGATGTGTACCTTACCAACTCTCATTGTAGTGCCTGGGTATTTGATACCGGTGCGGTTGCTCATATTTGCAACTCAAAACAGGAACTGCGGAATAGACGGAGGCTGGCAAAGGATGAAGTGACGATGCGCGTGGGAAATGGTTCCAAGGTTGATGTGATCACCGTCGGCACGCTCGCTCTTCGATTACCATCGGGATTAGTGATGAACCTGGATAATTGTTATTTAGTGCCTGCGTTAAGCATGAACATTATATCTGGATCTTATTTATTGCGAGACGGTTACTCATTTAAATCAGAGAATAATGGTTGTTCTATTTATATGAGTAATATCTTTTATGGTCATGCACCCAATGTGAGGGGTTTATTCTTATTGAATCTCGATAGTAATGATACACATGTTCATAACATTGATGCCAAAAGATGTAGAATTGATAATGATAATACCACTTTCTTGTGGCACTGCCGTTTAGGTCATATTGGCGTAAAACGCACGAGGAAGCTCCATGCTGATGGAATTTTGGAGTCACTTGATTTTGAATCACTTGACACATGCGAGCCATGCCTCATGGGCAAGATGACTAAAACGCCGTTCTCTGGAACAATGGAACGGGCAAGTGACTTGTTGGAAATCATACATACCGATGTGTGCGGTCCGATGAGCATTGAGGCGCGCGGTGGTTATCGTTACTTTCACCTTCACTGATGACTTAAGTAGATATGGGTATATTTACTTAATGAAACACAAGTCTGAAACGTTTGAAAAGTTCAAACAATTTCAGAGTGAAGTTGAGAATCATCTTAACAAGAAGATTAAATTCCTATGATCTGATCGAGGAGGAGATATCTGAGTTATGAGTTTGGCAGTCACTTGAGACAGTGTGGAATTGTTTCACAACTAACACCGCCTGGAACACCACAGCGTAATGGTGTGTCCGAACGTCGTAATCGAACCTTATTGGATATGGTGCAATCTATGATGTCTCTTGCCGATTTGCCACTATCGTTTTGGGGTTATGCATTAGAGACAGCTGCATTCACTTTAAATAGGGCACCATCGAAATCCGTTGAGACGACGCCATATGAACTTTGGTTTGGCAAGAAGCCAAAGCTGTCGTTTCTTAAAGTTTGGGGATGTGATGCTTATGTCAAAAAGCTTCAGCCTGAAAAGCTGGAACCCAAAGCGGAGAAATGCGTCTTCATAGGATACCCAAAAGAGACAGTTGGGTATACCTTCTACCTCAGATCCGAAGGCAAAGTGTTTGTCGCTAAAAACGGAACATTTCTTGAGAAAGAGTTTCTCTCGAAAGAATTGAGTGGGAGGAAGATAGAACTTGATGAGGTTGTTGAACCTTTACTTCAACCTGAGAGTAGCGCAGCGCAGAAAAATGTTTCTGTAGAACCTACATCAGCTGAAGAGGAAGTTGATGATGATCATAAAGTTTCGGATCAAGTTGCTATCGAACCTCGTAGGTCGACAAGGACACGTACTACTTCTGAGTGGTACGGCAACCCTGTCTTAGAGGTCATGTTGTTGGACAACGATGAACCTACGAGCTATGGAGAAGCGATGATGGGCCCGGATTCCGAGAAGTGGTTAGAGGCCATGAAATCCGAGATGGGATCCATGTATGAAAACAAAGTGTGGACTTTAGAAGTATTACCTGAAGGGCGGAAGGCCATTCAGAACAAATGGATCTTTAAGAGGAAGACGGACGCTGACGGTAATGTCACCGTCTATAAAGCTCGACTTGTGGCAAAAGGTTTTTCACAAGTTCAAGGAGTTGACTACGATGAGACCTTCTCACCCGTAGCGATGCTTAAGTCCGTCAGAATCATGTTAGCAATAGCTGCCTTTTTCGATTATGAAATTTGGCAGATGGATGTCAAAACAGCGTTCCTTAATGGTTTCCTTAAGGAAGAGTTGTATATGATGCAACCAGAAGGTTTTGTCGATCCAGAGAATGCTGAAAAAGTTTGCAAACTCCAGCGATCCATTTATGGACTGGTGCAAGCATCTCGGAGTTGGAATCTTCGCTTTGATGAGGTGATCAAAGCGTTCGAGTTTATACAAGTTTACGGAGAAGCTTGTATTTACAAGAAAGTGAGTGGGAGCTCTATAGCGTTTCTAATATTATATGTGGATGACATATTACTGATTGGAAACAATATCGAAATGCTGGAAAGCGTGAAGGAATATTTGAACAAGAGTTTTTCAATGAAGGACCTAGGAGAAGCTGCTTTCATATTAGGCATTAAGATCTATAGAGATAGATCGAGACGCTTAATCGGACTTTCACAGAGCACATACCTTGATAAAGTTTTGAAGAAGTTCAAAATGGATCAGTCCAAGTATGGGTTCTTGCCTGTGTTACAAGGTGTGAAGTTGAGTAAGACTCAATGCCCAGTGACTGCAGGAGATAGAGAAAAGATGAGTGTCACCCCCTATGCCTCAGCCATAGGCTCTATCATGTATGCAATGCTGTGCACAAGACCCGATGTCAGCCTTGCCATAAGTATGGCCGGAAGGTTTCAAAGTGATCCAGGAGTGGAACACTGGACGGCGGTCAAGAATATCCTCAAGTACCTGAAAAGGACTAAGGACATGTTTCTCGTTTATGGAGGTGATCAAGAGCTCGTCATAAAGGGTTACGTCGATGCAAGCTTTGACACTGATCCGGATGACTCTAAGTCGCAAACCGGATACGTATTTATTCTTAATGGGGGTGCGGTTAGCTGGTGCAGTTCCAAGCAAAGCGTGGTAGCTGATTCTACATGCGAAGCGGAGTACATCGCTGCCTCGGAGGCGGCGAAGGAAGGTGTCTGGATGAAGGAGTTCATGACAGATCTTGGAGTAGTGCCTAGTGCGCTTAACCCAATGACTCTGTTTTGTGATAATACTGGTGCCATTGCTCTAGCCAAGGAACCAAGATTTCACAAGAGGACCAGACACATAAAGCGACGTTTCAATTCCATCCGCGATTACATCAAGGAGGACGACATAAATATTTGCAAAGTACACACGGATCTGAATGTTGCAGATCCGATGACTAAACCTCTTCCAAGGGCTAAACATGAACAACACCAGAACTGCATGGGTGTTCGATTCATTACAATGTAAATCACATAGTGATGTGAACTAGATTATTGACTCTAGTGCAAGTGGGAGACTGTTGGAAATATGCCCTAGAGGCAATAATAAATTGGTTATTATTATATTTCCTTGTTCATGATAATCGTTTATTATCCATGCTATAATTGTATTGATTGGAAACTCAAATACATGTGTGGGTACATAGACAACACTGTGTCCCTAGTAAGCCTCTAGTTGACTAGCTCGTTGATCAAAGATGGTTAAGGTTTCCTAGCCATTGACATGAGATGTCATTTGATAAACGGGATCACATCATTAGGAGAATGATGTGATGGACAAGACCCAAACTATAAACGTAGCATATGATCGTGTCAGTTTATTGCTATTGTTTTCTGCATGTCAAGTATCTGTTCCTATAACCATGAGATCGTGCAACTCACTGACACCGGAGGAATACCTTGTGTGTATCAAACGTCGCAACGTAACTGGGTGACTATAAAGATGCTCTACAGGTATCTCCGAGGGTGTCTGTTGGGTTGGCATGGATCAAGACGGAGAGGTATCTCAGGGCCCACTCGGTAATACAACATCACAATGAGCCTTGCAAGCAATGTGACTAAAGTGTTAGCCACGAGATCTTGTATTACGGAACGAGTAAAGAGACTTGCCGATAACGATATTGAACTAGGTATAGAGATACCGACGATCGAATCTCGGGCAAGTAACATACCGAAGAACAAAGGGAACATCATACGGGATTAACTGAATCCTTGACATAGAGGTTCGACCGATAAAGATCTTCGTAGAATATGTAGGAACCAATATGGGCATCCAGGTCCCGCTATTGGTTATTGACCATAGAGGTGTCTCGGTCATGTCTACATAGTTCTCGAACCCGCAGGGTCTACACACTTAACGTTTGGTGACGATTAGTATAGTTGAGTTATTTTGTTGGTGACCGAAGGTTGTTCGGAGTCCCGGATAAGATCCCGGACATGACGAGGATCTCCGGAAGAGTCCGGAGGTAAAGATTGATATATGTGATAATAGTTTTTTGATCTCCAGAAGGGTTCCGGAATTCACCGGAAGTGGTTCCGGATGTTTACCGAAGTGTTCGGGTACAGTAACACTTTATATGAGCCAAAGGAGTAAAGCCCACGAGGTATTGGAAAGTGCAAAAGGAAGTTTTGCTGCTGCCTTAAGCGGTACTACCGCTGTAAGGCAGTACTACCGCGTAAGCGGTACTACCGCTTGTGTGAAGCGGTACTACCGCCAAGCGGTACTACCGCTCGTGAGCGGTACTACCGCTTGTGCGCGCTACTGCTGGAATCCGAGTTGGACTCTTTCCGTGCGGGCCAAACCGACCTTGTGCGGGTAAAACCGACCTTGTGGAGGCTTTCTCTCCAAGTTTAGACCCCAGGGCTCAACATATAAATAGAGGGGCAGGGCTAGCACACGGGATAGATCAAGATTTCCAAGCCGTGTGCTGGCAACCCTAACCCTCTAGTTCCTCCCGTCATAATCTCCGTAGTGCTTGGCGAAGCCCTGCAGAGATTGTTCCTCACCACCATCACCACACCGTCGTGCTGCCTGAACTCATCTACTACTTCACCATCGCTCGCTGGATCGAGGAGGTGAAGGCGTCATCAAGCCGTACGTGTGATGAACGCGGAGGAGCCGTCCGTTCGGCACTAGTTCATGATCGGATCGAGGGACGACTTGCGATTTGGATCGCGGAGACGTTCGACTACATCAACCGCGTTTCTTAACGCTACCGCTTAGCGATCTACAAGGGTATGTAGATTCACTCTCCCTCTCGTAGATGCTCATCACCATGGATAGATCTTGTGTGTGCGTAGGAAAATTTTTGTTTCCCATGCAACGTTCCCCAACAGTATATGGGTAAAGGCACTCCCCTTGGCTTGTTCCAAGCTTGGGAGAGGTGCCGCAGTATCTTTATCACCATCTTTATTATTATTATTATCTTTTATCTCGATCATTATTTATATCATGGTTTGGGGAAGTTATAGTATGACATATGTTGCAATGTGTTCTATCACTACTTCAGAGCAATTATCTATGTATCCTTTGGTGTGACATTATATAATAAACAGTTGGCATGAGACTTCTTTTTGCTTTTTCATTATTATGTATTCTATTATAGCATTGCGAATGAATCTCATATGCTGATCTTATGAGAAGTCATGGCTTTACATTGGGTTTAAAGCATAAAATCTCTTGAGGCTTAGCAAACATAGCATTGGTTATTTAAACAATTCATGAAAGCTTAGTACAAGGAAGTGAAATTTCACTTGAAAATACACTATCTTGGATATCTTTTATGATTGTGAACTCTCAATGAATATTTCCAAACTTGATCAAATAGTTGATGTTGGACAAGGAAGACAACGTAATGGTTATGTTTGTGCATATTTACATAGAAGTTATATTGTCATGGATCCTCCAACATCACATTATTTTCTTATAACCTTTGCTAGCCCAAAATTTCTGTGCCAAGCGGAAATACTACTTGTACATACAAAAACCCTGAGCCAAGTTTCTTCCACAAGTGTCCACTATACCTAAGTATGGGTTGAGCAAAACCCTCAAGTAAGTTGTCATCGATGCAGGCAATAAAAATTGTCCTTAAATATGTATGAACTTTTATTGAAAGGGAAATAGGTTTTGTACGATCTTGTGATGGGATGCAAATCATAAATAAAAATACTATGAGCACCATCATAAGGGGCAATATTAAAATCATGTTCATTGTCATTAAACTCTCAGACATCCAACCTTAAAAGTGAATGACAACCTCTGCTTCCCTCTGCAAAGGGCCTATATTTTATTTTTATGTTGAGTCAATTCCTTATTCCAATCTCATTACTCTACACTTGGTAAACTTTGTATGTTGGGCAAAGATCCAGGCACATATATACAGTTAGATATGTACAATCATGATTCATTATTGTTGACATTATCCCTGAGATAAGTAAGTTGGAAAGTTAAGCATTGCTAAACTTCTATTTTCCTTTGTGCCAACTGAAACTTTTTGTACTAAAAATATGCTCCTGAGTGCTAATAATCATCTAAAGACTAAAAGATAGTTGAGCACGAGACATTTGCTAAACCGAAGCTCTGACATAGACTCTTCTAGAATAATAAGAATGAATTGTGATTGTTTAGTGACTAAGAACATAATTTCCTAAACTCAAGAGACTTTTATTTGTTAAACCTTAACACGTAAATGGATCATTACTTGTTCATGAGAGGCTTTATGACAGAGGATTGTTGTTTAGAATATTTAATGATGTTAGCAAATGTTGATGCTGTCATGTCCATATTCTTTATTATCGACACCTCACACCATAAACCTGTGGTCAAATTTACCGAGCTTGACATTCGCCTGGGGACAAGCGGAATCTAAGCTTGGGGGAGCTGATATGTCCATTTTGCATCACTATTTCATACTATAGTTTATCCTTTATTAATGATATATTTCACATTATGGTGCAATTCTAATGCCTTTTCTATCTTAATTTACAAGATTTACAAGGATAGGGAAATTATTGGACAATGGTAAATCTGCGTCTAATTTGCACCCGAAGAAAAAGCAATTTTCTGGAGCTCCAAAAGTGATGGGGATGTTTGTGAAATATTTTTGGAAAATAAAAAGATCGGAGCCAGAATATGGGCCAGATGGGAGCCACCAGGGCTCAGCACGGCCAGATGACACGGCCTCCCCCTTGGCCGCGCAGTGGGGCCGCGCGGAGGCCTCAAAGCTCCTCTCCCAATGCCCTTTGGACATAAATTGAGAATTACCCTAGAAAAAATGATAGAAAATCCTCGGGTCCTTCCGCCATCGTCTGCGAGGCGGCACGTAAGCAGAGCACTTTTGCCATCCGACGGGTGATCATGCCAGAGAAACTTCCCTCTAGGACAAGGAAATCGATGCCATCGACATCATGAACACTCCGTTCGTCATCGGGATCAAGATCTACAACAACATCTTCACTAGCACCATCTCAACCGCCAACCCTAGATCATCCATCTATTCAATCTATGTATCATAACCTCAGATAGGTTCCTGAGAGTACTTTTATGTGTTGATTACATCTTTTGGTTGATTCTTAGGAGCTTTATCGATGAAAGATTATTATGTGTAGATTGTTTACCATCTATTCATACCCACTGATCATGATCCATATGATGTCTTGTTAGTAGATCCATTAGTTCTTGAGGACATGGGGGAAGCCTTGTTGGTAGTAATCATGTAAAGTTGAATACCATTTAATGTTTTGATATTATGTTGTGGTGTTCTTCCTCTAGTAATGTTTTGTGAACGTCGACTACATGACACTTCACCAACATTAGCGTAGGTCTACCCACCCAACACATATTAGAACAATGAATGGTAATTCAATGGAAATTGGTGAAAGGAACTTGGCGATATTCCCGTGTGTCCTCACAAGCGTTTTAGCCCATATAAGAAACACAATCGGCTTGTCCTTAACATGCATAAGGATTGGTCCACTTGCTGCACTCTATTGTTTTTGTTATTGTTTACCTTTTTATAAATCATCTTGCTATCAAACAACCTATCAAATTATCTTTATAGCTTTCATAGTAGTGAAACCTTGCTGAAAACTACTTGCCAATTCCTTCTCCTCCTTGTTGGGTTCGACACTCTTACTTATCGAAAAGGCTATGATAGATCCCCTATACTTGTGGGTCATCAGTTTGGTTTGGTTTGGTTTCAATTTTTTTTGTTAAAAGTGCCCACCTGAGAGCCATCGGAAGGATCCCACATGGCTGTGAGATAGAAAGTTTTCTTGGAGATGCTTCAATGAGCCCTACAAGATTCTTCCTCGGAGATGCTTTAGTTTCTATGCAATGTACATCCCAACTTTTGTGAAACTTTTTCAAATTTTAAACACACCCTCTTGAGGTCATATCATGACACCATGCCAAGTTTCATATTTTTCAGACTTCATTTAGGTTTTTATAAAATTTAAAAACAAATAACCTCTCAAATAGTGCTTGAATTTTCCCACCTAAATGTTTGAATTTTCCAAACATTTCTTGGATAAGACCTACAAATAAACTCAAGCAATTAAATATGATTTTTCTACCAATTTTTGGGTACTTTCCCATGTACTTATAGTTCCAACTTGAATTATATTCATTTAATACCTAGAAATCCATTTAATGCCTTAAAAATAGCAAGTGACCCTAAAAATTTCAAAATTTTGTCATGGATAATGTTATGGTGTATGCTGAATGTAGTAAAAGTTTGGACCCGTTTGGATCAGTAATTTGCCATTTCAAAAAATAAAAATTTCAAATTATTACATAACAGATGGAAAATAAAGTCATATTACTATATAATAGTGTAATATCAAGTAGTGGTCCAAATTTCATGGTCAAATGATGAAGCAGCTGTGAGTTCATCTTCACACCTCAGACTTTCCCTTTTTCAAACTACAATTCTTCTTCGAAGTTGCTTTAGTTTCTAAGCAATGTACATCCCAAGTTTTGTGAAACTTTTTCAAATTATAAACACAGTCTCTTGAGGTCATATCATGACACCATGCCAAGTTTCATATTTGTCAGACTTAATTTACATTTTTTTAAATTCCAAAACAAATAACCTACAAATAAGTGCTTCAATTTTTCCACCAAAATGTTTGAATTTTCCAAACATTTCTTGGATAAGACATGCAAATATACACAAGAACTTAAATATAAGTTTCCACCAATATTTGGGCATTTTTTCATGTATTTGTTGTTAAAATTTGAATTATATCAATTAAATACCTAGAAATCCCTTTAATGCTTTAAAAATAGCAGATGAACGCTAAAAAATTCTAAATTTTGTCATGGACAATGTCATGGTGTATGTTGAATGTAGAAAATATTTGGACCATAACCCTAACTCTTGCCCTAGCCCTAGCTCTAAAATACCCTAAAACCCAAAAACTTATCATTGGTGTGCCCGCATGGGTGTACATCCATAATACCATATGACCAATGGTGTGCTCCACAACCCGCACATAACTGGTAACCTGAACTACATAAGCCCCATGAGGGACCTGGGAAAAGTTTCCCAATTCCTGCCGCACCGCGCTCCTAATTCCTACCAAGCTCTCGCGACGTCATCGCTCCGTCGCGTCGCCACCACCATCGGCCAGCCCGTCCCCTCCTCCAGCCAAGTCCAGGCTCCGCCGTTTTGACGCCACCCACTAATACCTCCTAAACGTATCTATAATTTTTGTTATGTTCATGCTAAATTCATGTCATTCATACATAGTTTTATCATTTTTTGTGAAGTAACATATTAATTATTACAAACTGCCAGCTTCTAGTTTTTAGTGTTTCTGGTTTTGCAGAAAAGGGTATTTTATAGAGATATAAAAATGGGAAAATCACTTTCGATGTTTTCAGCGAAGAAGGAGCAAATTGGGCCAAAGAAGCACCAGAGGGGGGCCTTGTGGGCCCCACACGCCCGAGGCGTGGGCCGTGCCAAGGGGGTGTGTGGGCACCCTGGCCACCGCCTCTCACACCTCTTCATCCCCATGGCTTCATATACCTCTGAAACCCTTCATCTTATTTATCATTTTTTTTCTACCGTCGCTTCGTCGTGATCTGTGGCAATCGAATCTAGAATCCATTTTCGGTACTCTGCCGAAGTGGGAGATCATCACTGACGTCTTTTTCATCAACCTTTCTTCTCCCATGATGATGTGTGAGTAGTCCCCCTTGGACTATGGGTCCATAATAGTAGCCATGTGTCATCTTCTCTCCCTCATTCTTCAATACAAAGATCACATGAGTTGCCTAACATGATTGTGACCATCTGATGCAATCTCTGGTGTGTTTGTTGTGGTGTGATGAATTGTCATTCTATAATCATATTATATATTTTCTATTTGGTTTGGTTTTGGAAATTTGCTGCATGATTTATAGATGTATAGTTTCTCTTTGATCTATTAGTTTATTCACTAGTGATGTTTAGATGAATGATCTGCAAGAGGGATTTATTAGTTGGGTTTGATCTCATTGACTGATTATTTTCGGTGACAGTAAAAATACAAAGCTCACTGTTGTATCATTGCCACTAAGGATAAAAAAGTAGTTGCCAAGTTGCCCTCGGTGATGAGTTGGAGGTAAGGAGAATATACTATCAACATTACGTCAGTTTGCTTAATGCAATATTCAATTTTATTACTTAACATTCAGGATGCATGCTGGATAGCGGACTTTGAGTGGAGTATTAGCGATAGACGCATGCTGGATAGCGGTCTATGGATACAAGGATCTAATGCCTATATGCCATCATGACATGTATGGTTTGCCATAAACACTGTAATTTAATCGATACGCAATAGTAATTTGTTTACCAAGCCTATGCTATTTGCAGATATGCCACTAGTGAAATTATTGATACACTGTCCATTCTTCCTCATAAATACTACCATTTTTTCACATTTTTTGGTTCTTTTATATTCTGAATTTCATTTCCTTTTGTAAACAAATTCAATTCCAAACACTCCAAGCAGTAATCCATGTAGCTAGCAAAGCTAGTGAGATTGACAACCTCACTGGTTATGTTGAGGACGAAGATAAATTTCCTAGTTGACAGCAGGGCTGCTCATTGGACTTGTAGTTGAACTTCATGGATTGAATACCTTGGTTCCTTAATTGAAGGGAAAGCTTCTACTTGCTACAAACCCTTGTGCATCAGGGCCCAATAGAGAACCTTTTGGTACTATAGCAATGGAACATCACCCACCATGAGCTCCACCGGCGCCACTCCCCACGATGAGCTCTACTAGCACTGCCCCGAGCTCCACCGCACCCGTGAAGCCTCCCACCAGGATCTCCACCACTGAGACGCCGCCACGGTCGGCTCTCACCCATACCCGACACGTCCCCGGCCACCTCTCACCTCCTCTCCGCAACCTCCACGGAGATAAGGTATGTACTTTCCCACTTTTTTCATCTCTCATAGGTTATGATGTATCATGAATATGCATGATGAATATGATGTATGAGCTGGAATACCAAGCTTTGACGGTGAATATGATATATGTGCCCATTGAGAGTGGTGTGGTATGTTAGAGTGATGATAACAATGTGGTACTAGCCATCGAGCCACCAATGTGTTTGCGTGTGCTATTTACCGGCCATTGAGCCAGGGCAACTTCTAGTTGCTTGATTTTTTTAGGGAATATTAGTTGTCAATGATTTGAGAAAATGTTGATTCATCAACATTTTGTCAAAGTTTTGGCACTCAATTTGTGTCATATTTAAGAAAGGTCATGCCAATTTTTTTAATTTTTTTAGATATTTAAGTAACTTTATAGTTATTTTGTAGTTGTTTTAATTATTTTAGTTCAAAAGTTGCCAAAAAAATGTGTTTGGATTTTTTTTAGTCAGGCTAAACACCATGTGTTCAGTTCTGTCGAACACATTCTTCTTCTGCACTCGTATAAGATATGTTCTCCCTGCTGACATGTAGATCACACAGAGAAAGTGTTAGAGAAAGTTCACTAAATGATGTTGGACCTGCCTATAGACCAATGATAAAACTTGAGATGTTTTTGACATACTAAATGTGCCTAGCTTTCGACTCAAGTTTTGAGGAATAACTTCAATTCCTTAACTCATGCATCAAAAGCTAGGCACATGTTTTGTGTACGACATAAGATCCATTACGTTTCCCGAGGTCAATACATGTATGAGTTTTCTTGTGGGAACCTCTCCTACCTAAAGGGGACACTACATGGGTCTGAGTTTTCCTATGGGAAGCTCTGTAACACTTTACAAAGTATTTTAGGGTTATTTCCGATATTTTAGTGACTTTATAGTTGTTTTATATTTATTTTAGTTATTTTAGCAATTTCTAATTGATTTAAAAGTTATTTTAGTTATTTTAGCAAGTTAACTATTTTATTAATTTTATAGTTATTTTATTAATTTTGTAGTTATTTTAGACATTTTAGTTACTTTTATTTATTTTATAGTTAGTTTAACTATTTTATAGTTAATTTAGCCATTTTCCATTAGGGTAATTTGCTAAGATTTTAGGTAATGTAATTAGTGCATTAGAAATATGTGACTAAACTGTTCTCCCTCTCCTTTCTCAAAAGTGCGATGGGCGGCTACGACGGACCAAAGGACGAGCTGTGGGCGAGGGTCACGTCGGTGGTGTATTGGCGGGACACCTATAATTTAGCCTCACTGCCCTAGAGGCAATAATAAATGATAATATTTATCTCCAAGTTCATGATTATGTTTATGTTCCATGCTATAACTGCTATGGTTCCCGAGCCCGTATATCCATAAAGGCTCTGGGGAAAACCCATGTGCACGTGTGGAATAATAAATGGTAAAATGTATTCCTACTCGTGCCTCTAAGACTAGCTCAAGTGTTGCATGATGATTATGTTTTCCCAATCATGGGCATGTTTATGCCAGCAACTTTGAGGGCACAATGTTGGTAGAACATTTGTGTTGAATCGACCCGAATTGATGTTATGCTATGAGATACATTCGTCACAAGTTAATGGTTAATAACACAGAGAAGTTAATGTTTGCATAATTCCTTAGACCATGAGAGTATTGAGTTTCGTCATACTTGTTTCATGAACTTTGGGGTTTGTTAAACGTCATCCATAAATGGGTGGCTATTACGGCGGCTTACAGGTTCATGGAAAAGTGTGTCAAGTAACTTGATAGCTCAAGATTGGGATTTTCTCCTCCGACGATGGAGAGATATCTCTGGGCCCTCTCGGTGTTACGGTATCCATCATCGTCTGGCCAGAGATAGGGTGATTTGATCACGGGGATGCTGGAACATGGTAACGAGAAAAGAGAACAATACCGGTAACGAGGTAACTGGCTTAGTGGACAAGTTGTTGATCCACGGGGATGCCAACATGTCTCACCTCGGGTATTTGTAACATATCGCGAAGCAACAGGAATAGCACACGTCAACTAGAGGTTCACTCGAATATTCATTCGTGTGGGTATAGGGGTCAATATGGGTGTCCACGGCTCCGATGTTGATCATTGATCAAAAAGTGTTCCGGTCATGTCTATACTTCACCGAACCTATAGGGTCACACGCTTAAGGGTCATCTATCTGCTAAATATTGACGGGGAGTCTAAGAGAAAGTCACCGGAAAAGTTTCGGAGATAGCGGAAAAGTTCCGGAGAGAGAACACCGGAATAGTTTCGGTAAAATCGAAAAGTTGTTTCGGGGTATACCATTAAGTCAAAATGGTTTCGGCACACCCCTGATAATTCTTGGAGGGTGCCAGAATTATTCTGGAAACTTCTGGGAATTTTCCGCGATAAAAACGGGAAATGTTCCGAAGCTGCCGGAACCGCTTTGGTTGCTTTTCGCTGAAGAAAAACATTGTTCCGGAAATGTTTCGGAATGCATTTAGAATTGTTTTAGTGGGTACTGGAATTATTCTAAGACTCACATAAACTTTTCGGAATTAACGGACGTAGAAAAATGTCTTCATGAATAGTGAAAGTGCTTTTTGGATATTTTTAGGAAAGCCACCTTTTAGGGCTTTTGTAAAAAGGCTTCTAGAAGGGCTTGGGGGCCAAGGAAGCCCCTCATGGGGGGCCCCCAAGGGTTGGCCGACCAAGGGAGGTGGAGCTCCTTGGAGCTCCACATGGCATCCCATTTTGCCCATTACACCCACATATGTGTCCATATGCATTGGAGTTTTTGGTAAATTGTGGAGGCACACTACCACTTGGTTTTCCTATAAATAGGAGGTGAAGGGGCTGCCCAAAACTCATCCTTGCTCTCATACACATGCCATAGACTTGTTTGGCTTCTCTCTGCCTCCCAGCGAAATAGTTTCGTAGAGCCGAAAGGCTGTCTGGGTTCCGGTAGGAACTAGTTCTGGATTGCGAAGCCCTGCCGGATAGATGACACCGTATGTGTGCAACTCTGTAGAGAGATCATAGTTTCGGTCTTAGTTCGAGAGTACCTCCTGAAGGGCTGTCCGTGTGACCGTCCGAGTTTCGAAGGTCCTCCCGAAGGGCTGTCCGTGTGACCGTCCGAGTTTCAAAGGTCCTCCCGAAGGGCTGTCCGCGAAACCATCCGGGGGACTGTCCTACCGCCTCCTGGAGGGCTGTCTGAGGGGCAGACGAGGGTATACATCCTCGCGATTGGGAGGTGGTAAATCCTAGCTGCGGGGATCTGCACCGCCGATCGCCATCGACTCTACTTCCGCTGCGCTACGAGTCGGTAACAAAAAGATCAAACCTTGTATGCAGTCCTCATAGTGGTCCTGGGCTGGTGCGTAGGTCAGAATTTTTTTGTTTTCTGTCGCGTTAGCCTACAGTGGTATCATGAGCCATGCTATGCGTAGATGCAGGTTGCGATCTAGAATACATAGAGATGTATGGGTGTTGCACAATATAATTAGGTAGTAGATGAGTTCTATTACTGAAAATTATTTGTGCGGGTAGCAGATAAATCTGTTACCCGATATTCTTGGTGCTTCCCTGGAATTTGCATATTTCTGATCTTGATAACAGCATGGTGGAGTTTCAAAGTTCTGGCAGTCCGCGATCTTGATTGATTAACGAAGTGCTAACAGATCATTGAATTCCACCATAGTTAAAAAGAAAGATGAAATTTCGCAGACGAAAGGGCAATGCAAATATGATCTGCACTGGGGTCATGCGTATGACGAAGTTCAGTATGGGGCTCGAGATTTTATTATCACGTGTTTCATACACCCCGCAATGATAATCTAGCGACTTGGATAATCATGCTTGATGATGGACGTTGGTAGCTTCGGTTTGTTTCGAAACCTTAGAAGCCACGTAAAATAAAATTTTGCATGAACCGATTAGAGGCGTCTAACTTGGTTTTGCAGGATGGTTTGCATGTGCATGTGATGTGGTATAGCAGTGCTCATATTAATTTGATTATGTATGAGATGACTATATGATGCAAATTGATTAACATGAACTGCGTGTCATGATTCGGCATGATGGCTGGAGCCATATGATTGTCACTTTAAATGACCTGCGTGTCTACCATGTTGTAATGCATTATTTTATTAGCTATAGAGATAGCAATATTATCTGGTGCATCGACAAGGTGGTGGCAAACTTCGCGAAGGTGAACACCGACGTGAATGCCGGAGACGAAGAAATGAAAGACTTCTCCGTCAGAAAGGGCTATACCATATCATGCTAATTATGAATTGCCTGAGATGTTTATCCCTTATGATGCACCCTTCTTGATTGCACGGTAGTCGCTTTTTATTCGGGTGATCTCTCACGAAAATATCAAGTAGTTAGTGTTCTCCCAAGTGTAGCACCGTCACGGCACCTAACTTTTCGGGGTGCGCCATGTCCATATGGGTACGAACGATTAGAGAAGTGTGAGGCGGGTGAGGTCAGACCTCACAGCGAGATCACTTGGTTGTCTTGACGTTCTGGCTTGATCGTCCTGAGCTTGGAAAACGCCCATCGAAAGATGAACAGGAGTCACATAGAGATGTGATCGGCATGTTTGCCCACCAATTGAAATTCTCGTCATCAGTGATGTCCACATCAATGGCGTTGAATTGAAATGTGCATCTTGAATCACTCACAATCAATTATGAGAGATATTGATTTGAGTGGGAGCTCATTGCAGAATTAACTTGTTTAATTCTCAGTGCAATTAATTTTGAACACTGTCTAAGTGTGATTTCCATAATAGTTGTAGATGAATGGCTCGCGTTTCCACCTTCCCTGTTAAAATTGAATAGCTATTAAATATCTGGTTAAAACTTTACGGTTGGTAACGTAATGTGAGGATTGTCCTCAAGAGTGCCGAGAAGGACTTTGTCCTATCGCATGCTTTCGGTATTCTCCCGCTGATGCTATGGATCATGTGACTCTCGTCCGTCGATCCAAAAGCTAGAATTCTATTTCAGTCAAGTGCAATACGTTTGCTTCCATGAGACCCGAACTTTGAAAGTTTTGGGATAGTTATGTGATATTCATGGAACTAAAAATTTATTTTCAGATACAAACAAAGGCTGAAAGATATGAAATATCCAAAGCAATGTTTGTTTGCAAACTATTAGTAAAGGTGTTTACTATGTATTAAACCGATAAGAGAGCGATCCAGAAGAACGCCTGTCATATGGTGAAAGGTGAATAAAACAACAACTTAACGAGAAAGGAAGTGTCCGAAGGGTGTTAGTGAAACTTTCACGCCTAGGACACTACAGGAATCAGGCACTTTGCCGTCTGCCATGGCTGACGGCAAAGGCATGCCTGGCGGACGGCAAAGGCCTTTGCCGTCAGCCAGGAGACGGCACCATGTCCGGCTGAACGAGCTACGGCAAAGATGCAAAGTTCTTTGCCGTCTGCCAGCAGACGGCAAAGGGCATGGACGGCACACGTGGTAGCTTAGGTCCGTTAAGGGGTTAACGGCGTGCTTTGCCGTCGGCTGGCAGACGGCAAAGACCTTTGCATCTTTGCCGTCTGCCAGCAGACGGCAAAGTGCCCAAATAGGCAAGCCCAGTGCCCCCCAGGTTGCACAGGTAGCTGCCACGTGGCAGCTTTGCCGTCTGCCGGCAGACGGCAAAGATTTTTCTTAAATTCAATCAATTTCACAAATATATATATATACACATTTGAAAATACTTTCAACAAGCATACCAGCACGTATACATACCAAATCATATCCCTGCCATATGGATATGATCATCCAACACATATACATACCAAATCAAAAGTCCATATGCAACATATATAGCTAGCCAACATATCCAACAACAAGCATACAATGGTTTCATCCATACATACATATACAGGTAGCAAGTTTCACATTGTTCATCCTACAAAATCAAAACAAAAAGGAAGGACAAGGAGAAGAGTAGACTCCATCAACGCAAGCTTCCTCATCTAAAGCAAATCTGCAAATTGGGAAAGAAGAAAGTTAGAAGAAGAAGAAGAAGAAGAAGAAGAAGAACAAGATCTTCTTCTAACATAGGTAACCTAGGTAATTATACCATTTTTGAGCTAACTAAGAATATTAAGTCATTTTGGAGGAAAAAATGCTAAGTGTAGGTACTTTTAGAGCTAACCTAGGTAAATAGGTCATTTTGGAGCTAAGTAAGGTTATTATGTCATTTTCGAGGAAAATAAGCTAAGTATATGACATTTTGGAGCTAAACCAAGGTTATTATGCCATTTTTTACCTAAGTAATCTTCATCGTCTATATATGCTCTGGGATCAATAAATGCATAATCATCATCACTATCAGTAATGACGTGCTCATCATCATCATCAATAAATGCATCAACATGTGGAAGGCCTCCTTTACATAATCGGTCAAGCATTGACAGGTCATCTGTTGCAGTAACCTCTTCTGGTTCCGGCTCTTCTTGTTTCGGCTCGGGGGTGAAGTCGGATTCACTGTCGCTGTCTACTTCAATGTTCTGGGGTGAAGTAGAGCGGTTCTTGAAACGTTTTTTGGAAACACGTGTTTCTTGGAAGAATTCTCCTTCATATGTGTCTGGGTTAATGTGAGGTTCATAATCCTCTTCATTGGGGGGAGGTGGTCTAACACGTGGCGGCACTTCATAAACGACATCCCAAGCATTGCGATTTGGATCACTTTGACAGGCCCACGGTAGATAGAAAACTTGGGTTGCCTGTTGAGCCGTAATATAGACATCGGGAACATCCAAATGGGTGCTTTGTTTGATTTTGACTAGCCCTATATGTTCATGAGTCCTGCTAGTCTCCTTCGGCTGGAACCAATAACATTTGAAGACTACGACGTTTGGTGGGTTTGCACCATAGAATAGAAGTTCATAAATTGCTTCAACTCTTCCATAATACTCGGTATATCCTTCGCCGATAGCAGAGACACAACAATTTGTAGACTTTCCGTCGGCCATAGATAGCTCTTTGCCATAGGTACGAAAGCAATACCCGTTGATGTCGTATTTGTCAAATGAACGGACCTTATTGTCAAAACCATTAGCGACTTGTCTCAATTCGGCGTCCATAAACTCTGAATTAGCCTACAAGTTTAATACGAAAGGATTGTTGCATTAGTCGCAAATTAGACGAAGAAATGAAATGGTCTAATGGAAATTACCATTTGTTTGAACCAAGAGATGAAACCGGGATAGCCGCCTCCATGCTTTGCCAGAAGCTCATACTCTTCGACGGAATCCTTTTGGATCACCGCTCCATACGAGAATTTGGCGACGTATCGACTGTATCAAATATCCGGGAATAAGAGCAGTTCAAAGGAATTAGAAGTTGTGAAACAATGTACCGAGAACTTACTCGATGTACGGCCGCACTTCTGTTAGGTTGTTGAAGATATACAACGAAATGGTCCGCCATTCTTCGACATCCAACAATAAGGAATTAGAAGCACCGGCTGGTGCGAGCTTCCCTTTGAATAGGCTGAGGTTGGATCCACCCTTTTTAGGGTCGCCAGCATTGTACCGAGGCTTCGGATTATGCAAATGACGATTTTTGGCTTCGTAGTGTGCTGTCACGAAGTTTGCCGCCTCCTCAGTAATGAATGCCTCGGCCATCGATGCTTCAATTCTACGTTTATTTTTACATTTTGCTCGAAGCGTCTTCTGCATCCTCTCAGTTGCGTAGCACCAACAATTTTGCACGGGCCCCCCCAATCTTGCCTCGGTCGGGAGATGCAAAATCAAATGCTGCATTGGATTAATGAAGCCCGGCGGAAAGATCTTCTCTAACTTGCAGATCAACTCCGGCGCCAACTCTTCCATTTCTTCTATCATGCCAGGCGATAGTTCTTTTGCACAAAGAACACGGAAGAAATAGCTCAGCTCTGCCAGTACTAGCCATTCATCCTCAGGGATAAAGCCACGCAACATCACCGGCATTACCCGCTCAAGCCATATGTGCCAATCATGACTCTTGAGACCAAATATTTTCAATTTTTCAAGACTCGCTCCTCTCTTTAGATTCGCTGCATACCCATCGGGGAACATCAACTGCATTTTCACCCACAAGATAATTTCCCTCATAGCTGGCCTTCCAAGATTGAACCAGGCCTTTGGCTTCGTCCAGTTCTTCTTTCCTTTCGGTTGTTGCATGTTCTGCAACGGTCTATCACATAGCTCCTGCTGATCGACTCTAGCCTTAGGATTATCCTTTGACTTCCCCTCTATGCCGAACAATGTACCAAAGAGGGCCTCGGCGATATTCTTTTCAGTGTGCATCACGTCGATGTTGTGTGGGCAAAGGAGGTCTTTGAAGTAAGGCAGATCCCACAAGCAGATCTTGTGAGTCCAGGCGTGTTCCTTATTATACCCCTTGAAATACCCTGGACGCTCTGGATCTGGCTCAAGAGCGTTTAACTGATCTAGGGTCTGTTGGCTTGTCAACGCATGTGGTGCAGAGTTTTTGACAACTCTACCTTTGATGAAGTTCTTCTTGTCTTTCCTGAACTTATGGCGAGGATCCAGGAACGGTCTATGCAAGTCGAAGCAAGTATACTTGCGACCCGCCTACAGCCAATGAAACTGAAGAGCTGCCTTGCATGTGGGGCACGGGAACCTTCCGTGCACACACCAGCCAACGAATACCGCATACGCCGGCAAGTCATGCATCGAGTACATGTACCAGACACGCATTATGAAGTTCTTTTTGCTAGCGGCGTCGTATGTCTTGAACCCATTATCCCAAGCTTCTTGCAATTCATCCTTAAGCGGCTGGAATTATAAACGTCAGGAAAATGTTCTTTCTTTGCATAATCTGTTCGGGGGGGAGATTGAGTGGAATGACAAATACAGGCCAACAACTGTATTGGGTTGCTGTCAGACCAAACACACTAAACCCATCCGTGCTGATGGTGACTCGAGGATGCCTTGGATCTGCCAATTTATCCCCATGTAATTCATCGAACTTCTTCCACGCAAAAGCATCCGATGTGTGTACCATCATCTGATTCCCATCTGCATCTAGTTCAGTTCTTTTCCCCATTTTGTGCCATGTCATCTGTCTGGCCGTCTCTTCGACCATGAAAAGACGTTGAAGTCTTGGTACGATTGGCATATACCAAAGAACATTAACGGGGATTTTGGGCTGCGTCTTCTCACCCATACCGTTGTCTACCACAACATACCTGGAAGACTTGCAAATGGGACAATAGTTCAAGTCCGCATACTCAAGCCTAAATAAGGCACATCCTTTCTCACAGGCATGTATCTTCTCATAGGGCATCTTAAGTGCACGGAGGATTTTGTCCGACTGGTACAGGTTTGCAGGCATTACATGGCCTTTGGGTAGAAAGCGTCCAAATACTGTCATCATCGCGTCGTAGCATTCTCTGCCCAAGTTGAATTGAGCCTTCAGAGCCATTACTTGTGAGATGGCATCCAGCTGACAAAGCTCAGTGTGCTCGTGGAGAGGACGTTTTGAAGACTCCAACATTTCATTGAAAGCCTTTGCAGATTCCTCCATCTCCTCGTCCAAATCCCGAGCATCATCAAAGTCTTGCACCATGTCTTCCATCCCGGTACCATGCTCGTCGGTGCGACGACGAACCACCTCAGCTCTGGCACATTGGGCAGACTCACCATGAAATGTCCACACCGTATAACCGGGCGTAAAACCACTCTTCTGCAGGTGTTTACCCATTTCATCCTCTGTCCTCTTGTACCAATTGTCGCACCGGACACAGGGGCACCAGTTTTTCCTCTGGCCATTTGCAAATGCGGCTGTCACAAACAACTTGGTTTTTGTGAACCATTCAGTGGTCATTTTTTCCTGACTAGTGTGGCCGGTGTACATCCACGTACGATCACTCATCTTGCCTAGCTAATGGACACACAAGAAATATATACATAATTCAACAAACCAGGTTCATCAGTTAATGGAGTTTGTCAGTTTTATTACGTCCATGCAACCTAGACGCTAATAGGTAAAGATAGGTCCTAATCACACCCGAGTATGTGTAGATTGGGTTCGTTTTCCCATGCTCTGCTCCGGATACGACGCAAAATTTTGGCAGCACCTCCCCGCTGTTCTCCGATACACGTCTCGGCAATAAGCAGAGAGGATGTGTACCCGGAGAACAACAGGGAGGCACTGACGAAATTCTGCATCGGATCCAGAGCAGAGCATATGGGAAAACAAACCCAATCTACACATACTCGGACTGTCCATGGATAACGTTGGACAATTCGAAAGAATCACGGTTATAAATATGCAAATGCATGCATATTTATAGATGTAACCCTTTCGAACGGGAGACGAAAAGGGTCACGCATACTGATGATTGAAGACACCTATAGCTAGCAAGTTTCATCGGCACGAAGACCGGAATAGTGCAAATGAAGGGGGGAGGAGGAGATGTCATTTGTGCTCACCCACGAATGCAGGGGCGGAGCTCGTCGAACGCACGGGGAGGTCGTCGAACACCAGACCCTCCCAGCGACGAAACAACTGCACATTTAAATCCACCTGATCAACACAAATATGATGTTTTTTATAACAAAATCGAAAAATATATGACCTAACTCATAATTCACAAATATATGACCCCGTCGGTCTCTGGAAGGCCGAAGAGCACCTTTTTCGGGATCGGGGTGTCGGGGGTGTCGTGTCGGGGTCGGGGTGTCGGGGGTGTCGTGTCGGGGTAGGGGTGCTGTGTCGGGGTCGGGGGTGCCGTGTCGGGGTGTCGTGTCGGGGGTCGGGGTGTCGTGTCGGGGTCGGGGTGTCGTGTCGGGGTCGGGGTGCTGTGTCGGGGTCGGGGGTGCCGTGTCGGGGTCGGGGTACTGTGTCGGGGTCACGGTGTCGGTGGTGTCGTGTCGGGGTCGGGGTGCTGTGTCGGGGTCGGGGGTGCCGTGTCGGGGTCGGGGTGTTGTGTCGGGGTCGCGGTGTCGGGGTGTCGTGTCGGGGTCGGGGTGTCGGGGTCGGGGTATCGGGGTCGGGATGGCAAATCCTCGACCCCTCGACCCCTCAGCGACCCTCGACCCCTCGACCCCTTTTCCCCTCGACCCTCGACCCCTCGACACCTCAATCCTCGACCCCTAGACCCTCGACTCTTTTTCCCCTCGATCCTCGACCCCTCGACCACTCGGCGACCCTCTTTTCCCTCGGCGACCCTCGACCATCGGCGACCCTCTTTTTCTACTTTTCCTACTTCTTTTTTTCATCTTCTACTTCTACTTCTTTTTTTTTTCATCTTCTTCTTTCTTCTTCTTCTTCTTCTTCTTCTACTTATTGTTCTATTTTTTTCATCTTCTTCTTCTTCCTCCTCTTCTTCTTCTTCCTCATCTTCTTTTACATTTTTTTTCATATTTCTTGTTTATTCTTAAAAAACAGAAAAAAACCTAAACTAAACTAAACTAAATCTAACCTAAACTAAACTAAACTAACCTAAACTAAACTAAACTAACCTAAACTAAACTAAACTAACCTAACCTAAACTAAACTAAACAAACCTAAACTAAATCTAAAAAACAGAAAAAAACAGAAAAACTCACCACGGGGAGGGGGCGCGGGTTGAGGAGGCAGGCCACGGGGAGGGGGCGCGGGTTGAGGAGGCCGAGGGGATGGGCGGCCGGCGACGGTGTGGCTCCGGCGACTGGGCGGGGCGGCGTGGCGCGGCTCCGGCGATGGGGCGGGGCAGGGCGGCCGCCATGGCCTGCGTCCGCTGGGCGGGGCGGCCGGCGACAGGGCGGGCTCTGGGGGGCGGGGCTGGCCGGCGGCGCCTCGGGCTCCGGGGGGTGGCGCGGGGCGGCGGCGGCTCGGGCACGGGGGCGACGCGGGTGAGGTGAGGGGAGAGAGAGAGAGGGGAGAGAGAGAGGGGTGGGGTGCGGGGCGCTCCCCGTTTTTAGTTAGGTCAAATCTCTTTGCCGTCTGCTAGCAGACGACAAAGAGCCTAGCTAGTGGGGTCGGGCCGGGGGGGAACGGCCGTTAGTTGGCCACTTTCTTTGCCGTCTGCTAGCAGATGGCAAAGATGCTTTGCCGTCTGCTAGCAGACGGCTAAGAAAGTGGCCGTTAGGTGGTTCTCGTTAGTGGGCCACCCTCCCTCTTTGCCGTCTGCTAGCTGACGGCAAAGCTTCTATGCCGTCTGCTAGCCGACGGCAAAGAGCTGGCTGATGGCAAACATGATCTTTGCCGTCAGCTCTTTCTTTGCCGTCAGTTTTCTGTAAGCTGATGGCAAAGACCTTCTTTGCCGTCAGCTAGCGGACGGCAAAGAGCTGGCTGACGGCAAAGATCCTGATTCCAGTAGTGGGTAGCCTGGGGCTAACGCCACTCTTAAGTTGGATGTTTCTTCTGAGAGTAGTAGAAATACTAAAAGTTAAACTGTTAGAAGTATAAAGGCAAAAAGAAAGAAGACTGGAATATCCAGCTCATGTATGAATGTCATACAAGTTTTTTATGTATAGAAGGCTGGTCAAAGATATAGTTCTTGGGAATTATGGTTAAACATGTTAATCACTAATTCTTGGGTATTGTGAGTTAATCACAAAGATACCCACTCGATTGCATTCTGTTGAAACTCGATGTAAGAACTACAATGGCATGAATGACTAGCCAGGAATGAGGTTTTGATACGCGCTGGGAACATAGTAAAAGTTACTATACCTTCCATTGGTGTATTACCTATGTATTTACTTTCATAATTCATTTTAGAGTTTCATACACTCTAGCCCTTGGCATAAGGTATCTTGCAAGAAGGTTGTTCATAAGAGAACTTTTTATGTTCGATGTTATGAATAACATAAGGGCCATACTTTCATTATGAATGAGATGTATGTTATGAATAATGATAATAATATATTACCTCTATGTTTACTTTCATAATTCATTTTAGAGTTTCATACACTCTAGCCCATTGCACAATGTTTGTTGCAAAAGAGTTGTTCATAAAAACAACAATTGTTGATCAGTATTGTAAATAACATGAAGGGCCAAGCTTCCATCCAAGATGGGATGTATGTTATGAATATTGATGGAAATATGATACATCCATAACACTGACGCTAAATGTCGCAAGACTAAAAGAATACCACACAACTGTGGCACTGCATTTGGTCACATTGGATAAACCCACAAGGAAAAATTCCATTATGATGGATTTTGAAGTCGTTTGATTTTGAATCATCTGACACTTGCAACCTTCCTCCGAAAAGTGAAGTGACTGAAATACCGTTCACAGGCCATAAGGAACGAACAATAAACTTATTGGTGATCATACATTTGATGTGTGTAGTCTGATAAATGTTGTTAGTAGTGGATTTATCTATCTTCAGAAATGACTCAAGTAGATATATGGATATTTGCTTGATGAGACGTAAGTCTGGATCTTTTGAAATCATTCGAAAGGTTTTCAAAAATGAAGTAGAAGTTATTGTAACAAGAAAATTATGTTTCTACAATTCGATTGCAGAAAGGAATATTTGAGTTACAAGTTTAGCGAATGTCTGATGAGTTGTGAAAGGGGTTTCATAACTTGCACCTCCCGGAACACCACTGCAAGTGGAAAGTCCGTGAAGATATAATCGAACCATTCATGACATGGTAAGATCAAAGATGACATAAATAAATTTTCCATTATCCCCTTTTAAGTGATGCTTGAGAGACTGCGGCTTTTACACTGAAAAGAGCTCCATCGGGTCTGTTGAAATGATGCCATGGTATGGTATGCCCAACCATGTTATATCTTTTCTTAAACATTTGGGATATGGGGCTTGTGTAAAAGGTTACAAACCTATTCCAAATCAGACAAGTGCTACTTTGTAGGTTATCCCAAGTCATTGGGTATTCCCCCACCACTATACCGAGGCAAAGGATTTTGCCACAAAACGGTATGCTTTTAAAGAGAATAGTTCTTACAAAAGGTGAGTGGGAGGACAGTGCAACTCGACGAGATAACAAGTATCTTTGTCATCAGATCAAAGGAAAGGAACCTTGGAAGTGATTCCGGAGTTTCCTACTGCGACTGATACGGAAGCCTCTACATGGGATGTATGGACTTCGGTCGAACTTGCAGCTGAACCATGTAGGAAAAACTCGTGCAAACCTCTCAGGTGCGCAAATGAGATATTGCTGTTAGACAACAGTATACCTACGATACACAAGGAAGCGATGATGGGCCCTGACTCCGGAATTGGCTAAATGCCAATACAATCCGAGATAGTTTCCATATAAGTGATTCAAGATTAAAATCTTGATACACCTTTCGGAAGACTTAGAGTCTAACGAATATTTATGGAACTAAAAAATGATACGGATAAAAATGTTTTATCCATAAAGCTCGACTTGTTGCAAATAACAAGTTCAAGGAGTTGACTACGATGAGGTTGTTTCACCGTAGCGATGCTTAAAGTCGGTTCGGGTTGAACTAGCGACTAATACATATTTCAAATCATGAGATATGAAACATGGATGACGAAAGGATTTCCATCTGATGGAAATGAAACCAAGGACTTGCATGTCAATCCATAGGATGCTATTGAGTGTGCAAACTTCAGAGTTCCAGCGATGGACAGAAGAGAGCAAAGTGGAGTTGGAATCTTCGTGTTTTGATGAAATGGTCAAAGGGGTTTGACTTCATCAATGAGTAATGAAGATGCTTGTGATTCAAGAAAGTAAGTGGGAGCATAATAATATTTCTAAAAACCTTGTGTGCTTGACACATTGTTAATTGGAAATAAATTTCTCGACCCGAATTAGGACTTCATTTGAAAATAGTTTTTCGATGAAGTGCTTAGGCTAAATAGCCTCAATATTAGGCATGATGATCTATGGAGATAGATTTACCTAATGGGGC
The DNA here is from genome assembly GCA_039707655.1 of Elymus sibiricus. Lineage (NCBI taxonomy): Eukaryota > Viridiplantae > Streptophyta > Magnoliopsida > Poales > Poaceae > Elymus > Elymus sibiricus. The sequence continues at coordinate 36,543,234 of CM077665.1, read as the reverse complement.
TAAGCAATGAATACATATTGACAAGATGCTAAAACTTTTTAGCATTTAAAACGCCAAGGAGTGATTATTGCCGAAGTCACATGGAAAGAGTTTTTGCAAGACTCCATGTCCCAAAACACTGATGAGTAAAATAGATGATGTAGATTCCACACACTCTTGTGTTTGGATTAATCATGTATTCCATGGTATGTAAAAACAACCAGATATGTCCGATACTCCAAAGTTGTTGTGAGTATGGATACCAAAGTGATCAAAGTACTGATCATAGGACAACAGTGAAAGATGTCATTTAGTACTAGAGTAGTACTCATGACATGTTTTCTCGCAAGCAGAGATTATGAAGTGCTCGTTGCAAGTATTTACATCGATACAGTCTTCATCAATGCTCCATGCGATTTTCGATTTAAGTTAAGGGTTTTTGTGTAATACACAATATGGTGGCACGGTAGTTGGAAATTGTTCCAAACAAGATACTGTGGCGAATTCTATAACAAAGGCTAAGTATGTTGATGCTTTAGAAGTGACAAACAAGATGTTGAATCATATAGTTCCTTCATGAAGTTAGTATGGTTCCAAGAAGGCTTTGGTCAATGGGACACTATTGCGGATAGTTGCTCCATAGCTCAGTCTGAGGAATCATGTTTCGACCAATGATTCACATATATACAAAGCCAAGTCCGCAAAAAATATGAATTTTGTGAAAGCATGAAAACGCGAGGATATGCAGAGCTACACACGGAGCTGAAGTTGTCAGATCCGTTGGACATCAGGGTATACCACATGCGTAGCATTTTTTACACCGGTATGCCATAGGTGTAAAATGCATTAGCATTAACTAGATTATTGGCTCTAGTGCAAGTGGGAGTCTGTAGGAGATATGCCCTAGAGGAAATAATAAATGATATTATTTATCTCCAAGTTCATGATTATGTTTATGTTCCATGCTATAACTGTTGTGGTTCCCAAGCCCGTATATCCATAAAGGCTCTGGGGAAAACCCATGTGCACGTGTGGAATAATAAACGGTAAAATGTATTCCTAGTCGTGCCTCTAAGACTAGCTCAAGTGTTGCATGATGATTATGTTTTCCCAATCATGGGCATGTCTATGCTAGCAACTTTGAGGGCACAATGTCAGTAGAGCATTTGTGTTAAATCGACCCGAATTGATGTTATGCTATGAGATACATTCGTCACAAGTTAATGGTTAATAACACAGAGAAGTTAATGTTTGCATAATTCCTTAGACCATGAGAGTATCGAGTTTCTTCATACTTGCTTCATGAACTTTGGGGTTTCACTAGTAGAAAACGGGCCTTTAGTCCCGGTTCCAGAGGACCTTTAGTCCCGGTTCTGCAACCGGGACTAAGCAATCGGGACTAAAGGCCCAAACTTTTAGTCCCGGTTGGGTTACGAACCGGGACTAAAGGTGCTCCACGTGGCCATTGTGGGGCGCCCAGGCAGGAGGACCTTTAGTCCCGGTTGGTGGATACAACCGGGACTAAAAGGCTGCCACGCGTCAGCATCTGCCAGGCGCGGGGGTTTTTGTTTTTTTTAAAGGAGGGGTTTTGGGGTTTTGGAGGGTTTAGGGGTTTCATATTGTGTTAGCTAGCTACTACATATAGAGAGAAGTGACCTCTCTTTCTCCGTGCTTGGTCGACGCTAGCTACTACATATAGAGAGAACTCGACGCTAGCTAGTAAGCAATGAAGGAACCATTAATTACACAACATCGTCATGCATGATAAATATATAGAGAGAAGTGACCTCTCTTTCTCTGTGCTAGTTGGTCGAACAACAAGTTTTCGTATATCTATTCGGCGCTACTACATATAGTACACGTTGATGCATATATACAATATAACATCTCTTACGATCCCTAACATCATCGACGACCAAAATCGGTTTGTAATTCCCGATGGCATTCTCCGTCTTTAGGAATGATGTGGTCAACAAAGAATCCCGCCAATTCCTCTTGAATTGCACGTAGGCGAACAGTTGGTAGTAGTTCATCCCACTTCTGCCAGGTCTAATTTAAAGAAGGGGGTCAATATATATATGAATGAAATCAACACAATTGATGGTGATAAAATAAAATTGTGAATATTGTTTACGTATTTCAAATTGTTGTTTAGTGAAGCCCCTCTCAGTGGTCTTTTGGCAAATTGTTGTTTATGAACTCGCAAACGTAGTATCCACATAAATCATTTCCGGGTTGCTGCCACATGCACTTTACGAGAATAGAGTTCAATCAAAATGATAATCAACCATGATAATGGTATTGAAACTAGAATCAATGAGAGATGCGCGGAACTAGCTAGTACTACTTACTCTGGGTTGTGTAAATCGCAGCTCCGGTCTCCATTCACCCTTAACCCGTGTGATGAACTTTTTCCAAACCCTGCCCGGCAAAGAAATTGATTACTTGATATCAGGAAATGAACGAAAGTTGCCGATATAGTGCGATAATGATTGAACTTACTTCTGGAGCATTTCAATCATGTCCGCATACTCCGTAGCCTCTTTACGTCTCGAGTCCAAGACAGTTACTGCTCCCTCGTCAAGCTGAATGGCTAGCAGAATATAGTGGAACCTGCGCGCGCATAACTCATCAATTACACTTAACCTTGAGTAAGCGAAACAGAATATGCAGAAGACACTCACTTGAAGTTGTAAGGAATGAGTATTTCCCTTTTGTTTTGGTGTCGAAGGAACGACATTAGCAAGATTTCCTCAGTCTCCTCGGGGGTGTTCTGTACCGACCATTCATTTACGATATTTGGGTTAATGAACCCAATGTCATAGATTTGTCCTCTTTTGAATTCGATGATCTTCAATCTGCATAATATAGTGAGGATAATTATATACATGCAATGAACGAGCTGAGCGAGAGACTTAATTACAGAAATAATACTTACAGACAATAACAACTGATGAGACTTTTGTCGAGGGCGGCTTGATTGTATAACCGACAGAGTTCGTCAAATTCAACGTAGATCGAGTCGATTCCAATGAAGTCGGGCTCATCCTTAATTCCCACCAGGATACTGCCGTCCCATCCTTGCTGGTTTCCAAGTACCATTTATGTAATCTTCGCATCATCATTGATAGATGCCGTTCCAGATCATCACTTTTGACAAGACGCTTCCCGTGCTGGTATTTAAAGGCTACTACCTCAGCGATTTCGAACTGTACATCATTGCCTACGTAATCACCAACATTGAAACTAGGAGCAGCGGCCGCTACCCCCGGGGTATCGGTAAACACCTTGAGCGGGGGGCACGATTGCTTTTCCTGTTCGCCGAGCTCGGGAATTGTTTTCCCACTTCTTGCACCAGTACTGCTACTTTTCGACTGACTCATAACTTCGTCATGTGTCTTTGCAATAATGCGGTCATAGAGTGATAGCGGCAGAGGCGGAGTTGGTCGCGTAAGGGCATCCAGAGTGCACTTTCCGTGCAAATTGGCGTTTCGCATCGGCAGCCACGAACTCCTTGGTATCCTCGTCAGTCAGCTCATATGGTAACTTGGTAGGAGCATTGAGGCTTGGACCAAATTTGAATTTCTTGCCACCTCTTGTCCTGCTAGCCGCCGGAACGGCAGCGGCTCTCTTCTGCCGTTGGTGAGGAGGCGGAGTTCGCTGACGCGGCGGAGGAGGCAGAGTCCGCTGACGTGGTGCAGGAGGCGGAGTCCGCTGACGCGGCGGAGGAGGCGGAGTTCGCTGACGCGGCGGAGGAGGCGGAGGAGGATTCTGCTGAGGGGCCTCCTCCACCGGAGTCGGCTGACGCGACGGAGACATCTGAGGTGGCGGAGACAGCTGACGCGCCGGAGACGAATGAGGCAGCGGAGATACAGCTGGACTATGAGGAGGAGTCTGCTTAGGGGCCTCCTCCGGCTGAGTCTGCTGAGGCGCCGTCCAGTTTGGAAGCACGATGTTTTCCTTTCTCCATAGACAGGTAGTCCTTAAGGCATTTTCCAGATGAATCTCCCCTTCACCTGTAGGGTACTCAAGCTCCAGCGCCTCAAATCCGTTCATTACTTCATCCACCCCGACAAGAGCAAAGCCATCTGGAATCGGAGCGAAGTGGAAAGTTGCATCAGGTCGAGGAGGTAAGACATAGCCGACCGCCACCTTCAAGGTTAGGTTATGGCATTTCATCATTAGCTCACAATGTTCCCTCTCCGTGATAGCATCCACGGGCTAGCGAGGAGCCGTGATATCAGGCTGAACGAGCTCCGTGGAAGCCACGCTGCTTTTCCTCTGAGATGGTGGGGTATCTTCATGGGCATTATTGAATGAAGGATCTTCGTGCCGCTAAGATGGTTGGCCAGTAGCTCGCTGGCTCTCAAGTTCCTCAAGTTTCGCTAATCTTTCTTCCATCTTCTGCATTTGGTCTGCTTCCTCTGCCTTCTTTCTCTTTCGGCTTCTATAAGTGGCTCTGCTGTCGGCAAACCCATGGATCCACGGAAGGGAGCCCGATGTGTCTCGTGTTCGTCCGGGGTGTTCAGGATTCCCGAGGGCCTTTGACAGGTCGTCCTTCTCTCTGTCGGGAATGAACCTCCCTTCCTGCATTGCCTTGATTGCTTCCTGAAGCTTTTTGACGGGTGTTTCAAGTTGAGCTTTCATCCAAACACACTTCCCTGTTTCTTGGTCCAAAAGTTCCCCCAACCCCGAAGAACCAAGTCCTTGCCCGATCGGGCCAGTGCAATGTCGCTGGTTGGACCCCTTTATCAAGCAGGTCGTTCTCAGCTTTGTCCCACGTAGGCCGGGCTTTCCTGTAGCCACCTGACCCAGTAACATGGTGATACTACTTCTTTGCAGCATTTAGCTTATTTGACGCTGACCTTTTCTTACCTTTCTCCGATTTCTTGTACACCACAAATGCGGGCCAGTGATATTTGATCTTCGCATATTGACCGGTGAATTCTAGATTCTTGCCTTTCTCGACAAACTGTTCGTTCAATCTTTTCTTCTAGTTCTTGAATAGTTCTGCCATCTTCTTAAGAGCAAACGACTTGACTCGTTGCTGTGTAACTGGGTTATTTGGATCCTCCTCTGGCGGTAGGCTAAAATTTGTCATCAGCGAGTTCCAAAGTTCATCTTTCAGTCTATCGTCGACATAAGAAACTTCAGGGTCCTTCTTCTTATTCCATTCTTGGATGCTAATCGGGACGCTGTCCCTAACAATAACTTCGCACTGATGTACAAATGTGTCTTTGGTTCGCTTGGGTTGAATCGGTTGGCCATCTGGAGCGATTACTTCGATCGTGAACCTTTCATCCTGGCCCAACCTTTTCTTCGGGCCTCGTCTCCTTACAGAAGTTTGGCTCGATCCGAAGGACTAAAAGAAGAAAGAAGCGTTAATATATGTACATACCAAACAGTTAATGCATCTAGTCAGCAGAGGCTTAATGATGAGGATATTCCTACTATGGTTCCCTCTCTACCTCATGAAGATAAACAACCCGTTGCTGCAAAGAAGATGTCCAATGATGAAATCAGGATTGGCCCAATTACAAGAGCTCGTGCTAAGTTAGTAGAACAACAAGTGAATTCTCTCTTAGTTGATAATGCTATTTATTTTAATGAGAGCTTTATACTGCCTAAATCCTTGTGTGTATGTGTCATTAGGTACATTGGAGAGGAAGGCATGGCACAAGGGAGCAAGGAGGGGAGCAAGGAGGCATTGCAGCTGGGAAGGGAGGAAGACCCTGCAGTTTCCAGGGCGGTAGTACCGCCCCACACAAGCGGTAGTACCGCCCCAGTACTACCGTCCTAGTACCGCTTAGGAAATTTCTTCTGGAATCCAAGCGACCCCAAGCGGTACTAAAGCGTCACTAAGTATTTTTAGAGCGGAAATACCGCTTAGGAGCGGTAGTACCGCTTGCTATAAGCGGTACTACCGTGCTGCCTGCGCGCAGACTTTGGGGCTGACGGCCCGTGTACCCCTTCGATCTATCTTAGGATATAAATACCCTTCCTTAGGGTTAGTTAGAGGCAGACCACGTTTAAGATAAACCCTAGTTCCTGAGATTGCTTGTAAGCATTCATCTTGAATACTCATCTCCAATTCGTATCGATCTGGAGATCATATACTGCAAGTTGAGTGTAATCTGCTGTTCCATTGGGAATTAGTGAATTGCAATTATACCGTTTCGTGGTCGACGGCTACGTTGCGCAAGTGTGTGAAGTCGTGAATATCCAAAGGGTAGAGAGCTGTTGCATTGGCATCAGGGATCTAGCGAGGAGAGATCATCGGCGACACCAAGTTATCTATCATCTTCATCATCACCACCGCCGCTTAGTGAGAAGATCGGGACACCCCATATCATCTTGGTATCAGATTTCCAGTGTTGCCTCGGTAAGCATCCACCAAATCATCCGTAGATTAGTTGTGTTTTTCATCCTATCCAGAAAAAGCCTCACAAACATATTAGGGTTCTTAGTAATTTGCCATAGCCTAGATTGCATCGTAGATTGGTTTTAGTTACTGGTCGTTGTGTCTTTCTTTTTGCGTAGCTTTTTTCCTTCGAATCGATTGGTTTTAGTTTCCATTGTAGATTGCATCGTAGATTGGCTTTTTGTTTTGATCACTTATCCTGTTTTGCAAAATCCATAGCCACAGCCTGTCTACACAAAGGTGTTAGGAACTTACCCACGAGACTAGTTTCCGCTCTACAGGCTGCTCATATAGGTTTTGGTGCTTTGCAATTTCTGGACGTGATCCAAGAACAGTCGCCGCTGCCTGCAATCTATTGTGGCCTCAAAAAAAAAGGAAAAGAAAAGAGGAGAGAGAAAAAAAAAACAAAAAAAAAACAGAGAGAAAGAAAGAAAGAAACGAGAGAAACAGTGGCTGGACGTTGTTGCTATCTATTGCACTGTTGGATTTGTATTATCTTGCGATTGTGCACTCGTAGAATTGAGCAATCTTGTGCCTGTTTACATTGAGCATTGCTAGTGTCTCTCTAGTGCATTGCAACACATCCTGTTTTTATAGTTGCTTTGCCACATTTTTCTCCACCGTGTGTGTTTCCTTGGGTGTTTGTTCACACGATCAGCACTAGGACTTGTCTTCGGTGTTGTTAGGTATCCAAACCAAGCTCCACCATATACCCTGCTTTGTCGTGTGATTGCTCTTATACCCGGGTATTCACTTCATCACATCTGTGCATTAGTCATCCATCCGAACGGGTAAGCATTGCTATTCACTTTGGAACGGTAAGATTTCCTTTTCTTGTCAGTTTTGAGTGAGTTGTGAGTGTGCCACCAACCAGATTTTGATTTTTGCACTAACCGACTAATCATGTCTTCTAGTGATGTTGATGTGCTGCAGAAAAAGGCTGATGACGAGTGTGTTTCTTGGAAGGACCATGAAGCTCTCCGCGTTCTTTTAACAGGGGTTATCGATAGATCCGCTGAAAAAATTGAGGCTGATATTCAAGTTATACAAATGAAAGTGGACGCAACTGACACTACCGTCAATGCTATGCAAACACAAGTCAATGCTCTCCAAATAAGTATACAACAGTTGACAACTTCAGTCAATGGGCTGCGTGTCGCTATTGAGCAACGCCAACATGATGGTCATGACGATGCTGATAGTGTCCATGACGACAATGACAACATGGTGGGCAATCATGGCCGTGGGCGTGACTTGCAAGGGCATGGCCATCTACCACTATGTGGTGCTCGTCGTGTACCGCTTCCGGAGGATGATGGTTTGGGCAAGCCCAAGTTCATGATTCCTAGATTTGAAGGCTCCACTGATGTCGAAGAGTACCTCACTTGGGAGCTTAAGATGGAGAAATTATGGCGTTTGCATGATTATACTGAAGATAGGAAGGTCAAGCTTGATTCTTCTGAATTTGATGGCTATGCATTGCGTTGGTGGGATAGCGTTGTGAGTACCCGTCGCGATGACAATGAACTTCCTATTCGCACATGGCGTGAGATGAAGGCGGTTATGAAAGCTCGTTTTGTTCCCACTAATTACTTGTGGACAGTTTATGATAAATTGACACAATTGAAGCAAGGTTCCATGACGGTTGATGCATATTACATGGAGATGGAGATGTTGATGCAGCGTGCTCGAGTAAGAGAATCTGTTGAGATGACTATGCAACGTTTTCTCCATGGGCTGAAATATAACATTAAGGGTATTGTTCGGCATCACCAATACAATACAATGAACGAGCTACTCCATCATGCAAGAGAAGCTGAGTCCCAGTTGGCCGAAGAAGCTCAAATTAAAGGCCGTTATACTACAGCTGGGCGGTTCTCCAACAGAACACAGCCGCCCCCTAGTGAGGGCACTGCCAGCCGCCCCTCTTCTTCTGCAACCAAACCAGCCTCCACTGTTCCACAATCAAAGTAACCTGCTGCTCCTACTGCTAGCTCAGGTTCCAATATGTCTACAGCCCGTAATAGAGATATGCTCTGTCATACATGTGGAGGCAAGGGACACTTCAAGAGAGAGTGCCCAAATAGAAAAGTGATGATTGTGAACGATGACAATGAGTATGAGACTGGAGATGATGCTGATCCATATGCTTCAGATGACGATGGGTACACACGTGATGACGACATAGATGCTTTTGCTTCTCCAGCACCTACTATTGTTGTCTCGCAGCGTGCTCTTAGTGTGCAGCCACATGTTGATTCACAACGTTGCAATTTGTTCCAAACAAAAGCTCTAGTTGGCCCCAACAAAGCTTGCAAGGTGATCATTGATGGAGGTAGCTGCCGCAATCTTGCAAGCAAGGAGTTATGTGCCAAGCTAAATCTGAAATATTTACCTCACCCCAATCCATATTACGTACAATGGTTGAGTGACAATGGTGAGATGAAGGTGAGTCATATGGTGCGCGTGAATTTTGAGATAGGACCATACACGGATTCCATTGAATTTGATGTGGTGCCTATGACTGTTTGCCATCTTTTATTGGGCCGGCCATGGCTCTATGACCGCCATGTGCAATGCAATGGCCGTGCCAATACTTATCACTTGGAGTTCAAGGGCAAGAAAATAAATCTGCAGCCTATGTCACCACAGCAAATTGTCACTGAGTCTTGTCAAAAATCAGAAGTGAATATCGAACAGCCACCTGCACGAGAGAACAATGTAAAAGCCGTGAGTGATAATATAACGAAAAGTGCGAGAGAGCCTAGTTTGCTTATATTAGCCACCAAAGAAGACATGAGAGAATTTCGAGAGGATCCTACAGCCCTGCCTCTTGTGCTTATGTACAAAGGCGAGGTTTTGGTTTCTAATGATACGCAATCTGTTTCTCTTGGTGTGTTTACTGTTTTGCAGGAATATGGCGATGTGTTTCCGGAGGAGGTACCATCGGGGCTGCCACCATTGCATGGAATTGAGCACCAAATTGATCTCATACCCGGCGCCACCCTCCCCAACCGAGCGCCATACAGGACCAATCCCGAAGAAACGAAGGAAATACAGAAGCAATTGCAAGCACTACTAGACAAAGGGTATATTCGTGTTTCTCTTAGTCCTTGTGTTGTTCCTGTTATTTTGGTGCCTAAGAAAGATGGTACATGGCGCATGTGCGTAGATTGTAGAGCTATTAACAACATCACTATTCGATATCGTCATCCTATTCCACGCTTAGAGGATATCCTAGATGAATTGAGTGGTGCTGCTGTTTTCTCTAAGATTGATGTGCGTAGTGGTTACCATCAAATTCGGATCAAGGAAGGCGATGAATGGAAAACTGCTTTCAAAACTAAATTTGGTTTATATGAGTGGTTAGTTATGCCTTTTGGTCTTACTAATGCACCTAGTACCTTCATGAGATTAATGAATCATGTTTTGCGAAAGTTTATTGGTCGTTTTGTGGTTGTATATTTTGATAATATACTTATTTACAGCCGCAATGAATCTGAACATTGTGCTCATATTAGACAGGTTTTGCAAGTGTTGCGTGATAATAACTTGTATGCTAATCTTGAGAAGTGCACATTTGCAAAAGATAAAGTGATATTTCTGGGATACGTTGTTTCTAAGCATGGGGTAGAAGTAGATTCATCTAAGATTGAAGCAATTCAAAATTGGCCTACTCCCATGAATGTTAGTCAAGTACGAAGTTTTCACGGTCTTGCTGGTTTCTATCGTCGTTTTGTGAAAGACTTTAGTACTATTGCTGCACCATTGAATGAATTAACAAAGAAAGGTGTGCCTTTTGTGTGGGGCGTAGCCCAAGATCATGCTTTTGACGAGCTGAAACGTTTACTTACTTCTGCACCATTACTTGCACTACCAGATTTTTCCAAACAATTTGAGGTTGAATGTGATGCTAGTGGTATAGGTATTGGTGGTGTGTTGATGCAACAAGGTAGACCTATTGCTTATTTCAGCGAGAAACTTTCTGGTGCTAGACTGAATTATCCTGTTTATGATAAAGAATTGTATGCGCTTGTTAGAGTTCTTGAGATTTGGCAACATTATCTATGGCCAAAAGAATTTATCATACATTCTGATCATGAAGTATTGAAGTATTTGAAAGCTCAATCAAATCTGCATCGACGCTTAGCTAAATGGGTTGAGTTTATTGAGTCTTTTCCATATATCATTAAGCATAAGAAGGGAAAAGATAACATTGTTGCTGATGCTCTATCTAGGAAGAACATGCTCTTGACACATCTCGATGTTCAAATTCCTGGTTTAGAGAGTTTGTGTGATTTGTATGCAACTGATCATGATTTTGCTGAACCATATCGTTTATGTTTGCTTCGAAATGCATGGGAGAAATACCACATCCATGATAGATACTTGTTTCGAGCTAACAAACTTTGTGTTCCAGAATCGTCCGTCCGTTTGCTATTGTTGCAGGAATCACATGCAGGAGGATTGATGGGTCACTTTGGGCGTGAGAAGACGTTGCTCATGCTGGCTGATCACTTTTATTGGCCCATGATGAGGCGCGACGTGGACAGGTTTGTTCGGCACTGCATTACATGTCACAAGTCCAAGTCAAAACTGAAGCCTCACGGTTTGTATACGCCACTACCTACACCTACCACACCATGGGAAGATATAAGTATGGATTTTGTGTTAGGTTTGCCACGCACTAAAAGAGGTCATGATTCTATATTTGTGGTAGTGGATAGATTTTCTAAGATGGCACATTTTATTGCATGCCACAAAAGCGACGATGCGTCGCATATTGCTAACCTGTTTTTCAGGGACATCGTACGCTTGCTGGAGTGCCAAAGACAATTGTTTCTGACAGGGACGTGAAGTTTATGAGCTACTTCTGGAATACATTGTGGGGAAAGCTAGGAACAAAGTTGTTGTTCAGCACTACATGTCACCCACAAACTGATGGTCAAACGGAGGTGGTGAATCGCACATTGTCCCAATTGCTGAGAGTTATGATCAAGAAAAATCTGCGTGAGTGGGAGGAGTGTTTGCCACTTGTTGAGTTCGCTTATAACAGGGTTGTGCATTCTACCACCCAGCTTTGTCCTTTTGAGGTGGTGTATGGTTTCAAACCAATTACACCACTAGATTTGCTGCCTCTTCCATTGCATGAGAGGGTTGATATGGAGGCATCAAACAGAGCAGATTATGTGAAGAAGATTCATGAGAAGACACGGGAGGCTATTGAGAAGCAAGGCAAGAACATTGCTGCTGCACGAAACCAATCAAGAAAGTTTTGTTCCAGCCTGGCGATATGGTGTGGGTGCATCTTCGCAAGGACAGGTTTCCACAGTTGAGACGTTCTAAACTTCGGCCGCGTGGTGCTGGTCCTTACAAGGTGTTAGCCAAGATAAATGACAATGCCTACTCGATTGATATTCCTATTGCTGACTTTGGTGGCGTTAGCAACAGTTTCAACGTTGCTGATTTGTCCCCATGTGATGTTGATGATCTTGGAGCGTCGGGGTCGACGCCTTTTGAAGGGGGGGAGGATGATGAGGATATTCCTACTATGGTTCCCTCTCTACCTCATGAAGATAAAAAACCCGTTGCTGCAAAGAAGATGTCCAATGATGAAATCAGGATTGGCCCAATTACAAGAGCTCGTGCTAAGTTACTAGAACAACAGGTGAATTCTCTCTTAGTTGATAATGCTATTTATTTTAATGAGACCTTTATACTGACTAAATCCTTGTGTGTATGTGTCATTAGGTACATTGGAGAGGAAGGCATTGCACAAGGGAGCAAGGAGGGGAGCAAGGAGGCATTGCAGCTGGGAAGGGAGGAAGACCCTGCAGTTTCCAGGGCGGTAGTACCGCCCCACACAAGCGGTAGTACCGCTTAGCGGTAGTACCGCCCCAGTACTACCGTCCTAGTACCGCTTAGGAAATTTCTTCTGGAATCCAAGCGACCCCAAGCGGTACTAAAGCGGCACTAAGTATTTTTAGAGCGGAAGTACCGCTTAGGAGCGGTAGTACCGCTTGCTATAAGCGGTACTACCGTGCTGCCTGCGCGCAGACTTTGGGGCTGACGGCCCGTGTACCCCTTCGATCTATCTTGGGATATAAATACCCTTCCTTAGGGTTAGTTAGAGGCAGACCACGTTTAAGATAAACCCTAGTTCCTGAGATTGCTTGTAAGCATTCATCTTGAATACTCATCTCCAATTCGTATCGATCTGGAGATCATATACTGCAAGTTGAGTGTAATCTGCTATTCCATTGGGAATTAGTGAATTGCAATTATACCGTTTCGTGGTCGACGGCTACGTTGCGCAAGTGTGTGAAGTCGTGAATATCCGAAGGGTAGAGAGATGTTGCATTGGCATCAGGGATCTAGCGAGGAGAGATCATCGGCGACACCAAGTTATCTATCATCTTCATCATCACCAGCGCCGCTTACTGAGAAGATCGGGACACCCCATATCACTTAATTAATATATATATACCTCGCCGGACTTTGCAACAGTTAAGTCTCCGGAGCTGTCATGATCACCGAAGCCGTCATGATCTCCTCCCTCCTCCATTCGATAACCGGAGCCATCACGATCTCCTCCCTCCTCCTTTCGATAACCGGAGCCGTCATCCTCTCTTTCCTCACAATCGATGTCGTTGAGAAACGACAAGGTGATATCACCTCCGCCGCGGATTATATCCCCCAACAACTCTTCTTGTTCTATGTCTCTGTCCATAGTTTCTGCAAATATTACAACATGGCAATTAATATACAACCATGAGAGATGGATTAGTGGCCAACATAGACCTAATCACAACAAGGAATCATATGCATATGAGCAATGGATTAGTGGCAAACATCATGCAAAGTTGACAAGTTTTATAACAGTCAGTTTCAGACGATCGTCGAGGACTCCTCCCCCCTCATGTCTGATGAGTCGTCCTATCTTTTGAGAGAGGATACTTTGCGGACCGCCTCTCTCATGCCTGTCCGACGTGCAAATCATGTTTTCATATGCCTCAAAATCAAAGTTATCGGGGTTATGTTTTAATGACCCCCCCCTCATGTCGAAGTTATCGGGGTTATGTTTTAATGACCCCCCCCTCATGTCAAACTTATCGGAGTTAGGTTTTAATGACCCCCCCTCATGTCGAAGTTATCGGGGTTATGTTTTAACGACCCCCCCTCATGTCGAAGTTATCGGTTAACCATTCTGTTTTTCGGTATATACCATAAAAACCGAAATTCAAAACGGTATGAAAAGTTCATACCATAACGGAATGGGAGCTTCACATTTTCATTTAACCATACTATATTCAAAACGGAATGGGAGCTTCACATTTTCATTTAAAAAAATAGTAGCTTCACATTTTCATTTCAAAAAAAGAATTGCTAATTCACATTTTCATTTAACAAAAATACTACCACATCCATGCATCCATGAATACTTCCTTCACATTTTCAAAAAAATACTTGCTTCACATTTTCATTTAACAACAAGAATACAACATTGCAGTTCTAAGATGAACTAGATGAAGAAATTAACATAGCAATATACAAGATTGCATTTGAACTAATGAACTAGATGAAATAATGAAGAAACATTGCCCCGGCGGCGGCGGCTCATGTAGCGTCCCGACTCAAAACGAGTCAAGCCTCTGTGTGACCGTGCCATCCCTGGATCAGTATGCTGGCACACACAGTACATCAATGTATATATCAAAGTGCAATCACATGTAATTAACGTAAACTGATATATACCTTAAAATCTCAGCGGAAACAGTCAACGGGAGTGGAGTCCCAATAAACACCAACGGCAGGTTGAGTGTAGACCGTAACCCTGAATCGTACTCTTACCCGTCGTAGAAAAGATATCTGCAACATAAGACGTTGTAGCCGTGTAGGTCAGTACATTGAATGTACCGGCAAGATCACAATAAGAGAAAACAGATGATAAGACTATTCTATATGCAATAAAGGTTTGTGGCTCTGTGTCTGAGTTTTTGCATAAAAGCTGATTTTATTTTCTTTTCCTACAACAAAGGAATATCAGGAGTTTTCACTATGGAAATATCTATTATGACATGGTTCCGCCAACCGATGTCTCAATGCCCACAAGTATCAAAAGTTGCCCACAATTAGTTATCAGTCTGGTGTTGAGAGTTCAGAGATAGATCCAAGTCCAGAGGCTCAAATTGTCCTTAACCGGGGACACGGCTAATCGATTAGGTTTAACTCTGCAGAGTGTTGTGTACTTTACCCACAAGATTCGTTCCCTCCTTGTAAGTCCTCGCACTGCCAGGGGTTTGAGAACAGGACGAACGAAACATGGTCTTTCAGAGTGTTTCCCAGACTACTGTCAGTGCCCATCCAATCCTAACGTCGACTACATCTCGTAGCACTGCCCAGCCAGAGTCACAACAAAGATCAACCAAGCCAGAGCCCATAATGACTTGTGGCTACACAGGTAAGCTTCCGGGCATGAAGTATTCATCCGTCTCTTTGAGTCTGGGTGAGGCTTTCCGCAAGATGTCATGGCGCTTCTCCATGCATCCCGGCCATCCACTGGTTACTCCAGGGTGCCCATCAAATCCATCCCTCACCCAGTAGTGTGTATTGAAAACTTGTTTCTCGAGTCTCGAAGTCTTGAGGTCTTGAAGATGCAGGACTTGAAGATGCCTTCATGAAGTTGTCGTCTTTGACGTAGAGTCCTTCACCTCACACCACTCTCGAACACTCATACCAACCCCGTCTACTTTAGCGTAGCATAGCAGTAAGACAATTAGCGTCCCGGTGCTTCAGTAACAAGGAGTGGGTTCCTACCTCATGCATTCTACTCAACTACAAGAATTCAATAATACTACTGGAGGGATTTGTTGAATGATGTCACTACATGCAATAAAACATAGGTATGAAATTGATGATCAAAGTGAACTTGCCTGGTAGGGTTGATGAAGATAAATATCGCTCTCAGAAATAACTTGATAGAACTATTCGTCACTCTCCGATGAAAATCTATACAATTCAAACATTGCACTCATATAAGCAATCATACTAGCAATCACTACTATCAATCAAAAGGCAACACAAAAACAAAACACCAAAAGGGTTGTGATGAAGGAAATACTTAAGACAAAATTTAAAACAACAAAACTTCATTAAGCAACTAAGAAGAGGTTTTCCTGCAATTACCCTATTATCAACAGCAACAAAACAACAACAAAGTAAAATCTAGCAAAGGCATCTAGCAAATATTTTTACTAGTAAAAAGAATTACTTTTGAAGAACAAGTGAGAACTATGAAAACAACACCCTAACAACATAAGTTTTTGTCTAATAAACTTAACAACAAGAAAAACAATAAAATACTAACATAAGAGAAAACAAAATATAAAACAGCTAATTTCACAGAAAGTAAAACTTATAAAACAATTTATAAAAATATTTTCAAAAAGGAAATCAATCTAGCAATGAAAATCAATTGCAAGTTATAACTGAACTAGAATTGATTTCATGCGAACAAAAATAATAAATAACATAAGAATAAACTTGGTTGAAATACTACTGCTAACTAACAGAAAACAAGGTAAAACTTGTCAACTAATACAAAAGAAAATAAATTAAAACAATTTAAAACAAAAGAAATAGAAATAGACCTAAAAGAACTAAAACAGAATCTGTTTTGCTTGAAACCCTAATTTAAATTATGCTACAAATTCCCACATTGTTCCTACTGATAAACAAAGTCATTAGTGACCAGTAGCAAAAAGATTCACTCAAAAATATATTTTTAAACTCAAGTTATAAGCAAAACAAGTTTGAATACAAATCTGTTTGAAACTGCATTTCAAATATTCAAATATGGTCAAACTTTATATCTACAGAAACTAGATAAAATTTGTGACACAATGCAAAAAGAATCAATTAAAAACTCTAAATATCCGAAAAGATAAAGCAAAAACAAAAACAGAACTATTTCTGTTTTTAAAACAGAAAACAGAAAAGAAAAGAAAAACTTAAATAGCGAACGGGCTACGTGGCCGAATGCCATTGGCTACGGGCGTGCGTTGCGGGAGCTAGCGAGCGAACGTGCGCAAAATAAATAAAAACGGTTCGGCCGTTTTAAAACTTCTAATCTGGGCCCTTGGTTTCAGATCTGACGGCTAAGGGAGGGGAAGAGGTGCTCACAGAGGGGGGGTGCCGGCGGTGGAGCTTCTCCGGCGAGGCAGAGGCGGTGAGGTGGTGCGGGGCAGCATTCCCGTGGGTCTCCGGGCGCGGGTAAGGCTCCGGCCGACGCAGGCGACGGTGGCGAGGTCGATGGTGGCGTCAGGTACCGTCGGGAGCGACGGTGGTGAGCGCGGCGTCGACGATGGCGGCTGGGTGCTCGGGTGGTCAACGGGGAGCTTGCTCCGGTGGCTCTGGAGCTCGGGCGGGTGCACGGGGAGGTGCGGGTAAGCGAGGCGAACACGTAGGTGGCCTCGGAGGATCTCGGGAAGGGCGAGGTGGAGCGGGGCGAGGTAATGGCGTGGTGGAGGTGCTCGGACTCCGGCGAGCAATGGCGGCAAAGGCAGGGCACGGGCGAGGGGACTTTGGGGTAGAATGAGGTGCGGCAGGTCTCCGCTATTTATAGATGCGGTCAGGTGCTCCAGAACGGCAGGGAATCGGGAGATCCGGTCGGATTCCGGTCGGCTCCGGCGATGGAAAGAGGAGGAAGAAGAAAGGAAGGAGGTGACCGCGACGGTGGCTCGGTCGGGCGTTGGGACCGGGTGTCAGAGAGAGAGAGGGAGATCGCACGGGATCGGGCGGCCGATCCGGAGAGATTCGGATCTGGTCCGGATTGGATCGGGCCGGATCCTTTCCAAATGGGCCGGATCCTTACCTAACGCACGCGCGCAGCTTTCCTATTTAAAGCATTTTTCCAAATAAAAAATAACAGGAAAGTAAAAGTAGAAAAGGAAACTAAATACTAAACCAAAGATAGAAGTATTATATACTAAAATGATCAGAAAAATAAAATAAATAGGATGAACATTTTTTCACGGCCAAAATAAATGATTTAAAAAAAATTATTTTTCAGAAAAAGCCTAAATTGATTTTATTTTCTTTTGCAAATAATTTTCAAATAACCCCCTGGGTTTTATGATTCAAAATTTCACAAAAATACCCCTGGTTTTGGAGGGTCATGTTCCTCCTCTCAAATTTTGAAATTTGGGGCAATGAACTTTGAAATCTTTCAAGCTTTGAAATAGAACAAAAAAAAATGGAATAGATTCCAAAAACTTTCAAATCCACTTTTCAAATATTTTATTTGAAGAAGTCATTTCATCTTCTCTCACTGATTTGAATTGTTTGAATTTGAATTCAAAAGCAAAGGCGAAAGTCATTTTATTCCCTCTCATTAAAAGGTTTCAAAAAGTTTCAAATTTCACTCAATTTCAAACAATCATTCAAACAATCAATCATTCAATTTATTTAATATAACATTCCAAATTTTGGGATGTTACAAACCTACCACACTTAAAAT
Source organism: Elymus sibiricus (assembly GCA_039707655.1). NCBI lineage: Eukaryota > Viridiplantae > Streptophyta > Magnoliopsida > Poales > Poaceae > Elymus > Elymus sibiricus. The sequence continues at coordinate 36,525,316 of CM077665.1, read as the reverse complement.
GAATCTCGTCCTCGAGATTCGAAAGGGCTAGAAAGAAAAGGTTGGGGTTTTGGGGGTCTTCTAGCAATTCCACTGGTCTGACAAGTGTGGGTGCTACCACACTTAAAATGAGAGTTACTGGTCCCTCAAAAATTATGACAATCCTCTGGGTCTTTGGCAATATTTGCCTCTTCACATTCTCCACAGTAACTCCTGTGTTGTTGTTCTTTCATAATGTTTCCTGCAAATTCCAGTGTTCCTTGGTCAATACAAAGTTCTTCCGTTACTGGGTCTTCTTACTGACAAGTCTCATGATCATTCTAAATAACTTACCGATGATCTCATGGTGGTCTACCATTAGTGGTTATCCTGCAGTGAAAATGGGTCTAGGCTTCATCCTCACCGTACAATTCCTACGTTTGGCAACAGCTGCCATGTACAATGGGTCTCTATCATACCATTCTAAGGTTTAAACAAAAGCTTCAAAGAACGTCGTCTCTTTACTATGGGTAAGTCTCTCAGATTTACCATTCCAGATAGCAAGAGAATGATAAGAGTAAGTCGTCATGGTGGCCAAGCCATGTCGCACTGAAATCATTACCTTGTATAAGGTTTAGTGAATCTCGTATTCTAACACTTGGGCTTCCTCACAAGCGTTGCAGAATTTCTCTTGTCCACGAACGAAGTTCGGATAAATCCATTGATTCTGCAAGCTAAACAAAAACATCTATCGTTTCTTCACATCTCTCAGGTTTACGTATTCTCCTAAGAAAACGTCTGCTTGATCTGTCATAGCTTCTTCCAAGTACCTTCCTTCATAAGGGTAGTGCTTGATCCTTATCAATCCTGAGGTCTGTGAGTTGTGGGCTCACTTGAATACTTGAACAGCTTTAACTCAGCCTTGGGGTTACTAGCGTGTCATATTCCAACATTACCTTCAATTCATTCCATCATACCCTTGAGGTAATAAATCACAGATTTATTCTTGTCTAGATTCCACTCTGTGGAATTCATTTTCCTTTCCATTGGTCTGTTTAAACTTAGGTATTGGTTCATCACCATCATTCCTTCATTTCATCCTTATTCAAAATTCCAACTTCAAAAGTACTTTGTTGCAAATGCTGTCATCCACATAGTTTGATATGGTCCAGCATTACCTTCAATTGTATCCAGACTCCTTGGCAAGAACGGTACCTTCTTATTCCTTGGATCCTGTGGTTTTACCGGTTACTACCACACTTAAAATGAAATGTACATATGCCTGCATAGACCATATTTTCTCATATCCTCGATAAAATGGTCGGAGATCTTGCTTACAGAGTAACAATTCAACATATGAAATCATGACAATAATTTCTATTGATTCATGAAGTTATTACAATCTCTGAGACTTCTGTTACATAATCCAACTTCAAAACCTCAAGAAAAAAGGCGTCCTATTACATTTATTACTTCCAAAATCCAAAACTCAACTACTCATGTTTAGCCTTCTTCTCCGGGCAGGTATAGGAGTAGTGTCCGGTCTTGTTGCACCGATGACAAGTGATGTGGCTCAGATCCTTCCGTGTAGAAAACCACGGAGTCCTCTTCTTCTTCTTGGGTTGGGTTCCTTGCTTGATGCTTGGCTCATACTTCTTGCAATAACAATGAGGTCTCTCCAAGCTGCAATGTAAACATCTGATGCTTCTACTTACTTGGCCTTTCTTCTTGTCAAGGTTAATCATTCTTTCTATCTCCTGAGGGTCATATTGCACTTCTGCTGTCGGGAAATCTCCCAGATACTCGTTCGGACAATTCTGGGAAATATGTCCTTCTTCTCCACATGAATAACATGACTTGGTATCTACGATTGGGTTTGGTATATCTCCCATCTTCATGGGTTCTTCTAACTTTTTCCCGAGGACTTCTTTCATTGCTTCCTTCTGCTGCTTCATCACTTCTTGTACCTTGGGGTATATTTGACATTGTGCCGGAAAATGACTAGTTCCTTCACACAAGAAACAAGTCACTTGCCCAGTCGGGCATTCCTCAGCTGGGTGATTTTCTTCACAATGAGGGCATCCATCCTTGTGTTCTTCCTGGATGTGTCCTATTTCTCCACAGATCTTGCATGCACAAGGCTCCTTCACATCTTTGCAACGGGGCTTCTGGGTGTTGCTGACAGCATGATATTTGCAGAGTCATCTTGAATTCTTCCCAAGTGATTGCTTCTAGCCTTCCATGGATAGCTTCATGCATCTTCCACCAAGATGCAGCACCTTCTACATAGTACCGAAGAGCATAGTGGACCATCTCGTTCCTTGCAACAAAGTTATTCCCCAGGTGATCCTCCATGTTCTGAATCCATAGCTCTGCCTCCGGCTGAGTCATCGGTCCAGAGAATACAAGTCCATCTTCATTCATCATCTATTGGGTCCAAGGGTTTTGGGATGAGATACGAGAGAGGGATAGAGGGAGATACACACAATACAAACAATAGTTTTGAAAATAGGTTTTATTTGCGGCTGTCGGAAAAACATCACACAATGACAGCTCACAAATCATCGCATCTAACGTGAGTATACAACAGGGGTTTGGTCTTCTAAAGTTCATAATAATTCTGGGATTCTTCAGGGTCTTCAATCTCTTCGATTCTTCGGAGTCTTCAACCGTTGTAGCTTCAATTATTCTAATGCATGGTGGAATCTTCATTACTCCGAAGTGGCCATCAGTTGTCCGATATCTGGTCCTTCTTGGAGTGGCTTTGGTTGATCCTCCGTGTGGTCAAATGGGAAGGGATATATTCTAACTAATCGAGGTAAGAGGGACCATTTGATAAAATCAGAAAAGATGAGAAGTAAGCGTCTTTGTGAAAATAAAGTTTTAGAGATATCCTGTCCTAGGGGCTTTCCGATTTCTAGGGTCACGTCCTACAGTCAACATGTGCTCTGATACCATCTCTGTAGCGTCCCGACTCAAAACGAGTCAAGCCTCTGTGTGACCGTGCCATCCCTGGATCAGTATGCTGGCACACACAGTACATCAATGTATATATCAAAGTGCAATCACATGTAATTAACGTAAACTGATATATACCTTAAAATCTCAGCGGAAACAGTCAACGGGAGTGGAGTCCCAATAAACACCAACGGCAGGTTGAGTGTAGACCGTAACCCTGAATCGTACTCTTACCCGTCGTAGAAAAGATATCTGCAACATAAGACGTTGCAGCCGTGTAGGTCAGTACATTGAATGTACCGGCAAGATCACAATAAGAGAAAACAGATGATAAGACTATTCTATATGCAATAAAGGTTTGTGGCTCTGTGTCTGAGTTTTTGCATAAAAGCTGATTTTATTTTCTTTTCCTACAACAAAGGAATATCAGGAGTTTTCACTATGGAAATATCTATTATGACATGGTTCCGCAAACCGATGTCTCAATGCCCACAAGTATCAAAAGTTGCCCACAATTAGTTATCAGTCTGGTGTTGAGAGTTCAGAGATAGATCCAAGTCCAGAGGCTCAAATTGTCCTTAACCGGGGACACGGCTAATCGATTAGGTTTAACTCTGCAGAGTGTTGTGTACTTTACCCACAAGATTCGTTCCCTCCTTGTAAGTCCTCGCACTGCCGGGTGTTTGAGAACAGGACGAACGAAACATGGTCTTTCAGAGTGTTTCCCTGACTACTGTCAGTGCCCATCCAATCCTAACGTCGACTACATCTCGTAGCACTGCCCAGCCAGAGTCACAACAAAGATCAACCAAGCCAGAGCCCATAATGACTTGTGGCTACACAGGTAAGCTTCCGGGCATGAAGTATTCATCCGTCTCTTTGAGTCTGGGTGAGGCTTTCCGCAAGATGTCATGGCGCTTCTCCATGCATCCCGGCCATCCACTGGTTACTCCAGGGTGCCCATCAAATCCATCCCTCACCCAGTAGTGTGTATTGAAAACTTGTTTCTCGAGTCTCGAAGTCTTGAGGTCTTGAAGATGCAGGACTTGAAGATGCCTTCATGAAGTTGTCGTCTTTGACGTAGAGTCCTTCACCTCACACCACTCTCGAACACTCATACCAACCCCGTCTACTTTAGCGTAGCATAGCAGTAAGACAAATAACGTCCCGGTGCTTCAGTAACAAGGAGTGGGTTCCTACCTCATGCATTCTACTCAACTACAAGAATTCAATAATACTACTGGAGGGATTTGTTGAATGATGTCACTACATGTAATAAAACATAGGTATGAAATTGATGATCAAAGTGAACTTGCCTGGTAGGGTTGATGAAGATAAATATCGCTCTCAGAAATAACTTGATAGAACTATTCGTCACTCTCCGATGAAAATCTATACAATTCAAACATTGCACTCATATAAGAAATCATACTAGCAATCACTACTATCAATCAAAAGGCAACACAAAAAAAAAAACCAAAAGGGTTATGATGAAGGAAATACTTAAGACAAAATTTAAAACAACAAAACTTCATTAAGCAACTAAGAAGAGGTTTTCCTGCAATTACCCTATTATCAACAGCAACAAAACAACAACAAAGTAAAATCTAGCAAAGGCATCTAGCAAATATTTTTACTAGTAAAAAGAATTACTTTTGAAGAACAAGTGAGAACTATGAAAACAACACCCTAACAACATAAGTTTTTGTCTAATAAACTTAACAACAAGAAAAACAATAAAATACTAACATAAGAGAAAACAAAATATAAAACAGCTAATTTAACAGAAAGTAAAACTTATAAAACAATTTATAAAAATATTTTCAAAAAGGGAATCAATCTAGCAATGAAAATCAATTGCAAGTTATAACTGAACTAGAATTGATTTCATGCGAACAAAAATAATAAATAACATAAGAATAAACTTGGTTGAAATACTACTGCTAACTAACAGAAAACAAGGTAAAACTTGTCAACTAATACAAAAGAAAATAAATTAAAACAATTTAAAACAAAAGAAATAGAAATAGACCTAAAAGAACTAAAACAGAATCTGTTTTGCTTGAAACCCTAATTTAAATTATGCTAAAAATTCCCACATTGTTCCTACTGATAAACAAAGTCATTAGTGACCAGTAGCAAAAAGATTCACTCAAAAATATATTTTTAAACTCAAGTTATAAGCAAAACAAGTTTGAATACAAATCTGTTTGAAACTGCATTTCAAATATTCAAATATGGTCAAACTTTATATCTACAGAAACTAGATAAAATTTGTGACACAATGCAAAAAGAATCAATTAAAAACTCTAAATATCCGAAAAGATAAAGCAAAAACAAAAACAGAACTATTTCTGTTTTTAAAACAGAAAACAGAAAAGAAAAGAAAAGAAATAGCGAACGGGCTACGTGGCCGAATGCCATTGGCTACGGGCGTGCGTTGCGGGAGCTAGCGAGCGAACGTGCGCAAAATAAATAAAAACGGTTCGGCAGAGGGGGGTTGCCGGCGGTGGAGCTTCTCCGGCGAGGCAGAGGCGGTGAGGTGGTGCGGGGCAGCGTTCCCGTGGGTCTCCGGGCGCGGGTAAGGCTCCGGCCGACGCAGGCGACGGTGGCGAGGTCGATGGTGGCGTCAGGTAGCGTCGGGAGCGACGGTGGTGAGCGCGGCGTCGACGATGGCGGCTGGGTGCTCGGGTGGTCAACGGGGAGCTTGCTCCGGTGGCTCTGGAGCTCGGGCGGGTGCACGGGGAGGTGCGGGTAAGCGAGGCGAACACGTAGGTGGCCTCGGAGGATCTCGGGAAGGGCGAGGTGGAGCGGGGCGAGGTAATGGCGTGGTGGAGGTGCTCGGACTCCGGCGAGCAATGGCGGCAAAGGCAGGGCACGGGCGAGGGGACTTTGGGGTGGAACGAGGTGCGGCAGGTCTCCGCTATTTATAGATGCGGTCAGGTGCTCCAGAACGGCAGGGAATCGGGAGATCCGGTCGGATTCCGGTCGGCTCCGGCGATGGAAAGAGGAGGAAGAAGAAAGGAAGGAGGTGACCGCGACGGTGGCTCGGTCGGGCGGTGGGACCGGTTGTCAGAGAGAGAGAGAGGGAGATCGCACGGGATCGGGCGGCCGATCCGGAGAGATTCGGATCTGGTCCGGATTGGATCGGGCCGGATCCTTTCCAAATGGGCCGGATCCTTACCTAACGCACGCGCGCAGCTTTCCTATTTAAAGCATTTTTCCAAATAAAAAATAACAGGAAAGTAAAAGTAGAAAAGGAAACTAAATACTAAACCAAAGATAGAAGTATTATATACTAAAATGATCAGAAAAATAAAATAAATAAGATGAACATTTTTTCACGGCCAAAATAAATGATTTAAAAAAAATTATTTTTCAGAAAAAGCCTAAATTGATTTTATTTTCTTTTGCAAATAATTTTCAAATAACCCCCTGGGTTTTATGATTCAAAATTTCACAAAAATACCCCTGGTTTTGGAGGGTCATGTTCCTCCTCTCAAATTTTGAAATTTGGGGCAATGAACTTTGAAATCTTTCAAGCTTTGAAATAGAACAAAAAAAAATGGAATAGATTCCAAAAACTTTCAAATCCACTTTTCAAATATTTTATTTGAAGAAGTCATTTCATCTTCTCTCACTGATTTGAATTGTTTGAATTTGAATTCAAAAGCAAAGGGGAAAGTCATTTTATTCCCTCTCATTAAAAGGTTTCAAAAAGTTTCAAATTTCACTCAATTTCAAACAATCATTCAAACAATCAATCATTCAATTTATTTAATATAACATTCCAAATTTTGGGATGTTACAGCTCATAGCGGGGGCGGCGAGGGCTCTGGGAGGACGTCCGGCCGGCGACGAGGCCGAGCGGGCTCGGGGGCGGCGATGAGGGCGGCGACGAGGGCGGCGACGAGGCCGAGTGGGCTCGAGGACGACGTCGGGGCAAGGTTCGGGGACGGCGACGAGGAGCTGGCGGAGGGGACAGCGACGAGGACGGGGGAGGACGTCCGGCCGGCGACGAGGCCGAACGGGCTCGAGGGCGGCGACGAGGGCGGTGACGAGGCCGATTGGGCTCGGAGACGGCGTTGAGGCAGGGCTCGGGGACAGCGACGAGGAGCGGGCGGAGGGGACGGCGACGAGGACGGGGCAGGGCGTCGGCGTCGGGGCAGGGAGCAGCGGCAGGCATCGGCGGTGGCGACGAGGAGTGGGCGAAGCAGCCTGGCGGCGTCGGCGTCGGGGGAGAATGGGAGAAGTTTGGGGAAATTTTCTAAGTTCTTACTTACATACCCAAACCATTAGTCCCGGTTGGTGGCACCAACCGAGACTAAAGGGGGCCTTTAGTCCCGGTTGGAGCCACCAACCGGGACTAAAGCTCCTTTTCAGCAGCCGAAAGGGTGGGAAGCAAAGGATCTTTAGTCCCGGTTGGTGGCTCCAACCGGGACTAAAGGGGGGCCTTTAGTCCCGGTTGGAGCCACCAACCGGGACTAAATGTGGTGCACCGCGGTGTCAAAAGTTTAGTCCCACCTCGCTAGTTGAGAGGAGGTCGCAGCGGTTTATAAGCGCTGCTGCGGCTGCCCTCTCGAGCTCCTCTCTAATGCAGGCAGTACATGCCTACCACTGGGCCCTGTTGGGCCTACTTGTCATGCGGGCCTGCATCCTGGCCCATATGTAGGGTTTCTAGTCGTATGCACGGCGTTGTGGCCTAGTAGGCGGCCTTTTTTTTTGCGTACGTTAGGTGTTTAAATTTAGTTATATAATTTTAGTTGCATAAATTTTATATAATTTTGTTTGCAGAAATTTATATAATATAGTTATATAATTTTAGTTGCATAAAATTTATATGATTTTAGTTGCATAAATTTTATATAATTTAGTTATATAATTTTAGTTGCATAATTTTTATATAATTTTAGTTGCATAAATTTATATAATATAGTTAGATAATTTTAGTTGCATAAATTTTATATAATTTTAGTTGCATAATTTTATATAATTTTAGTTGCATAAATTTTATATAATTTTATTTGCATAAATTTTATATGATTTTAGTTGCATAAACTTTATATAATTTAGTTATATAATTTTAGTTGCATAAATTTTATATAATTTTAGTTGCATAAATTTATATAATATAGTTAGATAATTTTAGTTGCATAAATTTTATATAATTTTAGTTGCATAATTTTATATAATTTTAGTTGCATAAATTTTATATAATTTTAGTTGCATAATTTTATATAATTTTAGTTGCATAAATTTTATATAATTTTATTTGCATAAATTTTATATGATTTTAGTTGCATAAACTTTATATAATTTAGTTATATAATTTTAGTTGCATAAATTTTATATAATTTTAGTTGCATAAATTTATATAATATAGTTAGATAATTTTAGTTGCATAAATTTTATATAATTTTAGTTGCATAATTTTATATAATTTTAGTTGCATAAATTTTATATAATTTTATTTGCATAAATTTTATATAATTTTAGTTGCATAAATTTTATATAATTTAGATATATAATTTTAGTTGCATAAATTTTATTTTTTATTTTTTATATTGTTTTTATGTTATATAATTTTTCAAAAAAGCCGACACCATTATATTCTATGTTAAGGAGATAGACCGTTACTACGAATCTTAAGAAGATTCATAGTAAGAGTCCACATCCTTAACAAAGGATGCAATGGTGTCAGAAGCTTATCCCTTCTGGACGATCCGGATATTTAAGGTGGTTGACTAGCTCGTCACTTGGCGAGGTGGGACTAAATACGGGTGAAAAGCTGCGGTAGGGCTTTAGTCCCGGTTGGTGCCACCAACCGGGACTAAAGCTAGGTTTTAGTTTAGTATTTTCTGTTAACCTAATAATGTTATATTTTCAACCCTTTTCTGACTTCATTTGCTTTTTTTTTTAACTTATTTTTACTCCAGACTTTTTGTGTGTTCAATATGCACCATTCAAAGCCACATCATCAATTTTCAACCCTTTTCTGACTTCATTTGCTATTTTTCATGCATTTAATGATTTTTTTGAGCTAAATGACCCTGAAATTGAAAAGCACTACAAATGAACTCTGAAAAGGCTGAAACTTGGCATGGTATCATAATTTCACCCACATAGCATGTGTTAAAAAGTTTAGAGGGTTACGGCAAAAACTGGATGCACTTCCTGTACAAACTGGACAATCTCTTTCGAAGTATCAGGGTTTCGGACGAGAACTCATCTGTTACAAAGGGATTTCATTTTTTTTAACTTATTTTAACTCCAGACTTTTTGTGCGTTCAATATGCACCATTCAAGGCCACATCATCAATTTTCAACCCTTTTCTGACTTCATTTGTTATTTTCATGCATTTAATGATTTTTTTGAGCTAAATTACCCTGAAATTGAAAAGCACTACGAATCAACTCTGAAAAGGCTGAAACTTGGCATGGTATCATAGTTTCCCCCACATAGCATGTGCTAAAATGTTTAGAGGGTTACGACAAAAACTGGATGCACTTTCTGTACAAACTGGACAATCTCTTTCGAAGTATCAGGGTTTCGGACGAGAACTCATCTATTCAAAGGTATTTCATTTTTCGACATGTAACTGGAGTGATATTCTAGATCAATGCCATCATTAGAATAGTTGTGGAGCATAACACTATGGCTTTCAACCCAGAATCAAAGGTGCAAAATATTCAGTTATCTTCACTTTTTCTTCGCGTGGGTCGTAACCATGGATAATCTTCATCGTTTAACATGATGCTTGGGTTAGCCTTCACTTTGAAGGGAGGAATTTCATGAAACTTTTAATAATCTTCAGACATGTCTGTCTTGTCCTCCACTCCCACGATGTTTCTTTTCCCTGAAAGAACTATGTGGAGCTTTGGCTCATCGTATGATGTATTTGCTTCCTTATCTTTTCTTTTTCTCGGTTTGGTAGACATGTCCTTCACATAGAAAACCTGCGCCACATCATTGGCTAGGATGAATGGTTCGTGTGTGTACCCAAGATTGTTGAGATCCATTGTTGTCATTCCGTACTGCGGGTCTACCTGTACCCCGCCTCCTGATAGATTGACCCATTTGCATGGAAACAAAGGGACCTTAAAATCACGTCCATAGTCAAGTTCCCATATCTCCTCTATGTAACCATAATATGTGTCCTTTGCGCTATTGGTGTTTGCTGCATCAAAGCGGACACCATAGTTTTGGTTGGTGCTCTTTTTATCTTGGGCAATCGTGTAAAATGTATTTCCATTTATCTCGTACCCTTGGAAAGTCAATACAGTCAAAGATGGTGTCCTGGCCAACGAGTACAGGTCAGCTCCAACACTGGTGTTACCCATGAGATGTGTTTGCAACCAACCGCCGAAAGTCCCGATGTGTTCACGTGTAATCCAGTCGTCAGACTGCTCCAGGTGTTTGGAGCGTAGAATATTCTTGTGTTCATTGATATACGGGGCAACCAAGGAAGAATTCTGTAGAACTGTGTAGTGTGCTTGCGCCCAAGAATGCCCGTCCCTACATATTTTTCAATCCGCTCCTAGCGTGCCTTTTCCACTCAGTCTCCCCTCATACCGCGATTGAGGGACACCAATCGGCTTAATGTCAGGAATAAAGTCAACACAAAACCCAATGACCTCCTCTGTTTGATGGCCCGTGGAGATGCTTCCTTCTGGCCTAGCACGGTTACGAACATATTTCTTTAAGACTCCCACGAACTTCTCAAAGGGGAACATATTGTGTAGAAATACAGGACCAAGAATGGTAATCTCGTCGACTAGGTGAACTACGACGTGCGTCATAATATTGAAGAAGGATGGTGGGAACACCAACTCGAAACTGACAAGACATTGGACCTAATCATTCTATAACCTTGGTAGGCTTTCTGGATCGATTACCTTCTGAGAAATTGCATTGAGGAATGCACATAGCTTCACAATGGCTAATCAAACATTTTCTGGTAGAAGCCCCCTCAATGCAACCGGAAGCAGTTGCGTCATAATCATGGGGCAGTCATGAGACTTTAGGTTTTGGAACTTTTTCTCTACCATATTTATTATTCCCTTTATATTCGACGAGAAGCTAGACGGGACCTTGATACTGAGCAGGCATTCAAAGAAGATTTCCTTCTCTGCTTTGGTAAGAGCGTAGCTGGCAGGACCTTGATACTGCTTTGGATGCATGCGTCTTTTTTGTGCAAACGTTGCTGGTCCTCCCGTGCCTCCGGTGTATCTTTTGTCTTCCCATACACGCCCAAAAAGCCTAGCAGGTTCACGCAAACATTCTTCGTCACGTGCATCACGTCGATTGCAGAGCGGACCTCTAGGTCTTTCCAATAGGGTAGGTCCCAAAATATAGATTTCTTCTTCCACATGGGTACGTGTCCCTCAGCGTCATTCGGAACAGATTGTCCGCCAGGACCCTTTCCAAAGATTACTTGTAAATCCTTGACCATATCAAGTATATCAGCACCAGTACAGAGGACGGGCTTCTTCCGGTGATCTGCCTCACCTTTGAAATGCTTGCCTTTCTTTCGTAAGGCATGCTTGGTCAGAAGAAATCGACGATGTCCCAGGTACACATTCTTCTTGCATTTGTCCAAATATATACTTTCAGCCTCATCTAAACAGTGCGTGCATGCGTTGTATCCCTTGTTTGTCCGTCCTGAAAGGTTACTAAGAGCAGGCCAATCATTGATGGTTACAAACAGCAACGCTCATAGGTCAAATTCCTGCTGTTTGTGCTCATCCCACACACGTACACCTTTTTTACTCCACAACTGTAAAAGTTCTTCAACTAATGGCCTTAGGTACACATCAATATCGTTGCCGGGTTGCTTAGGGCCTTGGATGAGCATTGGCATCATAATGAACTTCTGCTTCATGCACAACCAAGGAGGAAGGTTATAGATACATAGAGTCACGGGCCAGGTGCTATGATTGCTGCTCTGCTCCCCAAAAGGATTAATGCCATCTGCACTTAAACCAAACCATACGTTCCTTGCGTCATCTGCAAAGTCCCGCCACTTTCTCTCGATTTTTCACCACTGCGACCCGTCAGCGGGTACTCTCAACTTCCCGTCTTTCTTACGGTCTTCTTTGTGCCATCGCAACAACTTGGCATGCTCTTTGTTTCTGAATAGACGTTTCAACCGTGGTATTATAGGAGCATACCACATCACCTTGGCAGGAACCCTCTTCCTGGGGCGCTCGCCCTCAACATCACCAGGGTCATCTCATCTGATCTTATACCGCATTGCACCGCATACCGGGCATGCATACAAATACTCGTACTCCTCACCATGGTAGAGGATGCAGTCATTAGGGCATGCATGTATCTTCTGCACCTCTAAACCTAGAGGGCAGAGAACCTTCTTTGCTCCGTACGTACTGTTAGGCAATTCGTTATCCTTTGGAAGCTTCTTCTTTATTATTTTCAGTAACTTCTCAAATCCCTTGTCAGATAAACCATTCTCTGCCTTCCATTCCAGCAATTCCAGTGTGGTACCGAGCTTTGTGTTGCCATCTTCGCAATTTGGGTACAACCGTTTTTTGTGATCCTCTAACATGCGATCGAACTTCAACTTCTCCTTTTCACTCTCGCATTCTCTCTGTGCATCAACAATGACCCGGCGAAGATCATTAGCGGGCACATCGTCTATTGCCTCTTCTTCTTCAGCTTCCCCCGTTGCAGTATCACCGTGTTCAGGGTACATAGGATGATAGTTGTCATCATCCTCTTCTTCTTTGTTGTCTTCCATCATAACCCCTCTTTCTCCGTGCTTGGTGCAAACATTATAGTGTGGCATGAAACCCTTCTCAAGCAGGTGGACGTGAAGGGTTTTCGACGAAGAGTAAGACTTCGTATTCCCACAGACAGTACATGGACAATACATAAAACCATTCTGCTTGGTTGCCTCAGCCACTTCGAGAAAATTATGCAGGCCCTCAATGTAGTCAGAGGTGCATCGTTCACCGTACATCCATTGTCGGTTCATCTGCGTGCATTATATAATTAAGTATATCAAAAACCATTATAGAACATCGTGAATAGAGAAGTGATGACCAAATCAATACAAGTTCATCATCACATTATAACCAAAGTACAGTAGTAATCAAATGTTATTACTGAAAAAATAAATACATAAAGTTCATACATTTTTCTCATTATCAACTATGTAAAAAATTTAAATGCAACAACAAATGCGATCATAATCGCAACGAAGGTAACAATTGATCCAACAGCATAATGATACCAAGCCTCATTATCAATGGCATCTTTTCTAATCTTTCTAATCTTCAAGCGCATTGCATCCATCTGCATCTTGTGATCATCGACGACATCGGCAACATGCAACTCCAATTTCATCTTCTCCTCTTCAATTTTTTTCAATTTTTCATTCAAATAATTGTTTTCTTTTTCAACTAAATTTAACCTCTCGACAAGAGGGTCGGTTGGAATTTCCGGTTCACATACCTCCTAGATGAAAACATCTATGTCACGTTGGTCGGCATAATTCTCATAAACACTAAATGAAACAAATAGTTATAAAAGATAATATACCACATCCGAATCATAGACCCGACGAGAGCCGACGGGGGCAGATACCAAAACCATGGCACTATATAATAACAAACAATAATAAAAGTAAGAAAATTATACAAGTAGCTATATAACTCATACAACAAGTAAGATTTTTTTCTTTTAAAAATAAGATAAGAACAAGAGGCTCACCACGGTGGTGTCGATGACGAGATCGGCACGGGCGATCGACGGCGGTGAGGACGGGGACGGGGACAATGATGCACCGCCAAACCTAGACAAATCTTGGGGAAAATGGAGATTGGAGGTCGAGCTTGGAGAGGAGAAAGCTTAAGTGTGGCTCGGGCATTTCATCGAACACCACATGTGCATAGGAGGTGAGAGCAGAGCAGCGCACACCTCCCACACCGGCCGGCCAAAAAACAGAGGAGTGAGCGGGCAGGGGAGAGCATATATATAGGCATCTCTTTAGTCCCGGTTGGTGGCTAGAACCGGGACAGAAGACTGACCTTTAGTCCCGGTTCTAGCCACCAACCGGGACTAAAGGGGCTGCGCCAGTAGAGAGGACCTTTAGTCCCGGTTCGTGTCTGGAACCGGGACTAAAGGGGTCAGACGAACCGGGACTAGTGCCTGCCGAGGCCCGGCCGGCGCCCTGGCCGCTCGAACCGGGACTGATGCACCCAGTAGTCCCGGTTCGTAACTCGACCGGGTCTAAAGCTTTGATCTAGCTAGGACCAAAGCCCTATTTTCTACTAGTGTTTGTTAAACGTCATCCGTAAATGGGTGGCTATTATGGTGGCTTACGGGTTCATGGAAAAGTGTGTCAAGTAACTTGATAGCTCAAGATTGGGATTTGCTCCTCCGACGATGGAGAGATATCTCTGGGCCCTCTTGGTGTCACGGTATCGATCATCATCTAGCCAGACACAGGGTGATTTGATCACAGTGATGCCGGAGCACGGTAACGAGAAAAGAGAACAATACCGGTAACGAGGTAACTGGCTTAGTGGACAAGTTGTTGATCCACGGGGATGCCAACATGTCTCACCTCAGGTATTTGTAACATATCAAGAAGCAACAGGAATAGCACACGGCAACTGGAGGTTCACTCGAATATTCATTCGTGTGGGTATAGGGGTCAATATGGGTGTCCACGGCTCCGATGTTGATCATTGATCGGAAAGTGTTCCGGTCATGTCTATGCTTCACCGAACCTATAGGGTCAGACGCTTAAGGGTCATCTATCTGCTGAATACTGACAGGGAGTCTGAGAGAAAGTCACCGAAAAAGTTTCTGAGACAGCGGAAAAGTTACGGAGAGAGAACACCGGAATAGTTTCGGTAAAACCGAAAAGTTGTTTCGGGGTATACCATTCAGTCAAAATGGTTTCGGCACACCCCTTATAATTCTTGGAGGGTGCCAGAATTATTCTGGAAACTTCTGGGAATTTTCCGGGATAAAATCCGGAAATGTTCCGGAGCTGTCGGAACCGCTTTGGTTGCTTTTCGCTGAAGAAAAACATTGTTCTGGAAATGTTTCGGAATGCGTTCAGAATTGTTTTAGTGGGTAGTGGAATTATTCTAAGAATCACAGAAACTTTTCGGAATTAACGGACGCAGAAAAATGTCTTCGTGAATAGTGAAAGTGCTTTTTGGATATTTTTAGGAAAGCCACCTTTTAGGGCTTTTGTAAAAAGGCTTCTAGAAGGGCTTGGGGGCCAAGGAAGCCCCTCATGGGGGGCCCCCAAGGGGTGGCCAGCCAAGGGAGGTGGAGCTCCACATGGCATCCCATTTTGCCCATTACACCCTCATATGTGTCCATATGCATCGGAGTTTTTGGTAAATTTTGGAGGCACACTACCCCTTGGTTTTCCTATAAATAGGATGTGAAGGGGCTGCCCAAAACTCATCCTTGATCTCATACACATGCCATACACTTGTCTGGCTTCTCTCTCCCTCCCAGCGAAATAGTTTCGTAGAGCCGAAAGGATGTCTGGGTTCCAGCAGGAACTAGTTCTGGACGACGAAGCCCTGCCGGATAGATGACACCGTATGTGTGCAACTCTGTAGAGAGATCGTAGTTTCGGTCTTAGTTCGAGAGTCCCTCCCGAAGGGCTGTCCATGTGACCATCCGAGTTTCGAAGGTCCTCTCGAAGGGCTGTCCGTGTGACCGTCCGAGTTTCGAAGGTCCTTCCAAAGGGCTGTCCGTGACACCATCCGGGGGACTGTCCTACCGCCTCCCGGAGGGCTGTCCGAGGGGCATACGAGGGTATACATCCTCGCTGTTGGGAGGTTGTAAATCCTAGTTGCGGGGATCTGCACCGCCGATCGTCATCGACTCTACTTCCGCTGCGCTACGAGTCGGTAACAAAAAGATCAAACGTTGTATGCAGTCTTCATAGTGGTCCTGGGCTGGTGCGTAGGTCGGAAATTTTTTGTTTTCTGTCGCGTTACCCTACAACCTAGCCTCCACGGTTGAACTCATTTTTATTTTGTCCTACTCATCTAAGAATTCAATTTTAGAATGATGAGCTCCCAAAATTTGACAATATGCTGCCAAAGTATGAGCCCGATGCCGATTCCAATGGCGTGGTGCGCAAGGTGGAGAAGTGTGGGCACTGTCTAGATCATGTTCGCGGTGTGTGCAACGAAGGCAGTGACATGGGGAGGAGGTTTTTTGGGTGCCCTTATGAGGTTAATTGTCCTACTCATTTTTCTACTTTGTATGTGGTTGAATACCTACAAAATGTCTAATAAAATTTTGTTTTTTGCAATGCACAAGTTTCCAGGGCATGCAAAAATGTCAAGTGGCTTCACAAAGAATGAGAGGGGAGGGAAAGAACTATTATTAGAGAGCTTGCTAGCAAGAAGTTGGTGCCAGAGAAGAAAATAAAAGAGAAGGATGCTGAGAAAGAAAAACTCTATATCTTGACATTTTGACAACTCTCTCTGCTCAAGTTTGTTTTAAAAAGAGAAAAATGAAAAAGCTATTAAGTAAGAGGATCCACGTATTTGTTTCATGCAAGATTAAACTTTGACAAGGCGCATAGAAATTTTACTGAAGCTCTAGTGGTTTGGTGATTGAAATAAATATTACCTAGCTAAGCATGTGCTATCTTGTATAAATATGATCTATCTTGCTTATAGCTTGCAGATAAGACAAGGATACGCCTTTGGGGAAACAATCTTTAGTGATGAGTTAGATAGATAACTTTGGTTTATCAACCTTTTTGCTCGAGGACGAGCAAGGTTTAATCTTGGGTATGTTGATGAGTGAATTTTATGCATACATTTTAGAGTATATTCTAGTGCCAAAAATCCCTCATATCATATCCATCTAGCACTTCTTCATATCCCCAATGCATAGTTTTCGGTATTTACTTGTTTTACCAAGTTCATTGCACACTTTTTATTTTTATTTAGTTTTTATTAGTTTACTGTTGTTTTGTGGTCTTTATAGGTGTGTTGGCATGTTTATGGACTTGGGACATGAAAAGAACCAAGTTGGGGGTCAAACCGAAGAAGTTCCAGGCACCAGATCAAGGCCCTTTGGAGAGTTTGATGATTTGACATTTATCAAATTGTCGAAAATGAATA
Source organism: Elymus sibiricus (assembly GCA_039707655.1). NCBI lineage: Eukaryota > Viridiplantae > Streptophyta > Magnoliopsida > Poales > Poaceae > Elymus > Elymus sibiricus. The sequence goes on along the minus strand of CM077665.1, from coordinate 36,508,264 downwards.
TCTCAGGCCTCTGACGCATTGGAATTTTTGCTAGCAATCCAACGAGCCCAAGAACATCAAAATCGGAGTTCGTATGAAGAAATGGCGACCAAAATACGAAACAACTTCCAAAGTCCACAGAGAATGTCGGCCTTCCATACGAGCATAACCGCTTGTATGGATGCTCGTATGAGCTCCTAACAGGCACGAAAATTGGCCAGAAATTTTCAGATTTTGCTCTGATTTAGTCCCCGTTTTCCCCTACGGGATCCTTGACGACCAAGGCTTGTATTGCACGTGGATTTGGCCCCCCTAGTGCCCATGTTATGAAAGGGAGGAGGCTAGATCAACGGAGGACACCCAAGGAGGACTCCTATAAGAAGACCTCCAACCCTAGCCGTCGCATCAAGCCATCTCCATTCTCCACAATGTTCCATCTCCTGCTGCCACACCTCCATTGCAGCAAACTCCATCATAGAGAAGGGCCAAGACAAGGAAGAGAGAAGGGAGGAGGCACCTCCCACGTCCGACGCCGGCCTCATCACCGCCGCCATGCCACTCTCCATCTCCAACTTCGTGTTGGGTTGTAACTTGCCCCTAAACACTATGTACTCCATCACCATGTTTGAGTAATATAATTAGTTCTTGGGGGAATAAGATGAACTCTAGTTTGTACTAGAACCGATTGTTTTGCACGATATGATATCCTCTGTTACATGTTTATGTTAGTAGTCTTCTTGATGTTGGGTGAAGTCCACCATCCAACATATGACAATTTTGGATGGAAGGTTATTATTGTCGGCGAACCGGCTGGTCACGGAGGTAGGTACGTGACTGGGCCTATATCCCTTCGTCCTGGATCGTTGCAGCAGGGGATAAACAGAGACCACTTATAGGCTGCGTCCACGGGGACCTTTTGACCCTTAATCACCGTTTGGTAATGATACGTATCCAACGTATCTATAATTTATGAAGTATTCATGCCATATTTACAACAATTTTATATGGTTTTGGTGCACTTTTATATGATTTTTATGGACTAACCTATTAACTTAGTGCCCAGTGCCAGTTCCTGTTTTTTGCCTGTTTCTATGTTTCACAGAAAAACCATACCAAACGAAGTCCAAATGCATTAAAAATTTATGGTGATTTTTTATGGAAAATAAGAGACCCAGGAAGCTTCGGGAGGGAGCCAGAAGGTGTCCAGGGGGGCCACAAGCTCACCTGGCGCGCCCCCCTAGGGCGCGCCACCAGAGCTTGTGGGTCCCTCGGGACTCCCCCTGGCGTGAATCCAACGCTGAAAATTCTTATAAATTGGGAAACCCACAAAAGTTAACCTAGATGAGTGTTTCTGCCGCCGCAAGCCTCTGTCCTGAAGGGATCTCAATCGGAGCCCTGTTCCGGCACCCAACCAGAGGGGGAAACCATCACCGGACGCCATCTTCATCATCCCCGCTGCCTCCATGACGAGGAGGGAGTTGTTCATCCTCGGGGCTTAGGGTATGTACTAGTAGCTATGTGTTTGATCTCAATCTAACTCGTGATCTTGATGTACCATGAGCTTTGTTAATATAGATGAATCATATGGTGTTCTTCCTTCTCTATCTTGTTGTGATGAATTGAATCTTGCTCTTTGAGGTTTCTATTGGGGAACGTTGCATGGGAAACAAAAAATTTCCTATGCACACACAAGATCTATCCATGGTGATGAGCATCTACGAGAGGGAGAGTGAATCTACATACCCTTGTAGATCGCTAAGCGGAAGCGTTAAGAAACGCGGTTGATGTAGTCAAACGTCTCCGCGATCCAAATCGCAAGTCGTCCCTCGAACCGATCACGAACTAGTGCCGAACGGATGGCACCTCCGCGTTCAACACACGTACGGCTTGATGACGCCTTCACCTCCTCGATCCAGCGAGCGATGGTGAAGTAGTAGATGAGTTCCGGCAGCACGACGGCGTGGTGATGGTGGTGAGGAACAATCTCTGCAGGGCTTCGCCAAGCACTACGGAGATTATGACGGGAGAACTAGAGGGTTAGGGTTGCCGACACACGGCTTGGGAAATCTTGATGTGTCCCGTGTGCTAGCCCTGCCCCTCTATATATATGTTGAGCCTTGGGGTCTAAACTTGGAGTAAAAGCCTCCTCCAGGTCGGTTTTGCCCGCACAAGGTCGGTTTGGCCCGCAGGGAAAGAGTCCAACTCGGATCCCAGCAGTCCCGCGTACAAGCGGTAGTACCGCTTCACACACGCGGTAGTACCGCTTATGCGGTAGTACCGCTTCACACAAGCGGTAGTACCGCTTACGCGGTAGCACTGCCTTACCAGCGGTAGTACCGCTTAAGGCAGCAGCAAAACTTCCTTTTGCACTTTCCAATACCTCGTGGGCTTTACCCCTTTGGCCCATATGAAGTGTTGCTGCACCCGAACACTTCGGTAAACATCCGGAACCCCTTCCGGTGAATTCCGGAACCCTTCCGGAGATCAAAACACTATTATCACATATATCAATCTTTACCTCCGGACTATTCCGGAGATCCTCGTCATGTCCGGGATCTTATCCGGGACTCCGAACAACCTTCGGTCACCAACACAATAACTCAACTATACTAATCGTCACCAAACGTTAAGTGTGTAGACCCTGCGGGTTCGAGAACTATGTAGACATGACCGAGACACTTCTACGGTCAATAACCAATAGCGGGACCTGGATGCCCATATTGGTTCCTACATATTCTACGAAGATCTATATCGGTCGAACCTCTATGTCAAGGATTCAGTTAATCCCGTATGCTGTTACCTAGTACAATCTCGTTACCGGCAAGTCTCTTTACTCGTTCCGTAATACAAGATCTCGTGGCTAACACTTTAGTCACATTGCTTGCAAGGCTCATTGTGATGTTGTATTACCGAGTGGGCCCTGAGATACCTCTCCGTCACACGGAGTAACAAATCCCAGTCTTGATCCATGCCAACCCAACAGACACCCTCGGAGATACCTGTAGAGCACCTTTATAGTCACCCAGTTACGTTGCGACGTTTGATACACACAAGGTACTCCTCCGATGTCAGGGAGTTGCATGATCTCATGGTCATAGGAACAGATACTTGACATGCAGAAAACAATAGTAATAAACTGACACGATCATATGCTACGTTCGTAGTTTGGGTCTTGTCCATCACATCATTCCCCTAATGATGTGATCCTGTTATCAAATGACATCTCATGTCCATGGCTAGGAAACCTTCACCATCTTTTGATCAACGAGCTAGTCAATTAGAGGCTTACTAGGGACACAGTGTTGTCTATGTACCCACACATGTATTTGAGTTTCCAATCAATACAATTATAGCATGGATAATAAACGATTATGATGAACAAGGAAATATAATAATAACCAATTTATTATTGCCTCTAGGGCATATTTCCAACAGTCTCCCACTTGCACTAGAGTCAATAATCTAGTTCACATCACTATGTGATTTACATTGTAATGAATCGAACACCCATGCAGTTCTGGTGTTGTTCATGTTTAGCCCTTGGAAGAGGTTTAGTCATCGGATCTGCAACATTCAGATCCGTGTGTACTTTGCAAATATTTATGTCGTCCTCCTTGATGTAATCGCGGATGGAATTGAAGCGTCGCTTTATGTGTCTGGTCCTCTTGTGAAATCTTGGTTCCTTGGCTAGAGCAATGGCACCCGTATTATCACAAAACATAGTCATTGGATTAATCGCACTAGGCACTACTTCAAGATCTATCATGAACTCCTTCATCCAGACACCTTCCTTCGCCGCCTCCGAGGCAGCGATGTACTCCGCTTCGCATGTAGAATCAGCTACCACGCTTTGCTTGGAACTGCACCAGCTAACCGCACCCCCATTAAGAATAAATACGTATCCGGTTTGTGACTTAGAGTCATCCGGATCAGTGTTAAAGCTTGCATCGACGTAACCTTTTATGACGAGCTCTTGATCACCTCCATAAACGAGAAACATGTCCTTAGTCCTTTTCAGGTACTTCAGGATATTCTTGACCGCCGTCCAGTGTTCCATTCCTGGATCACTTTGAAACCTTCCGACCATACTTATGGCAAGGCTGACATCGGGTCTTGTGCACAGCATTGCATACATGATAGAGCCTATGGCTGAAGCATAGGGGATGACACTCATCTTTTCTCTATCTTCTGCAGTCACTGGGCATCGAGTCTTACTCAACTTCACACCTTGCAATACAGGCAAGAACCCCTTCTTGGACTGATCCATTTTGAACTTCTTCAAAACTTTGTCAAGGTATGTGCTTTGTGAAAGTCCTATCAAGCGTCTTGATCTATCTCTATAGATCTTGATGCCTAATATGAAAGCAGCTTCTCCTAGGTCCTTCATTGAAAAACTCTTGTTCAAATATTCCTTCACGCTTTCCAACATTTCTATATTGTTTCCAATCAGTAATATGTCATCCACATATAATATTAGAAATGCTATAGAGCTCCCACTCACTTTCTTGTAAATACAAGCTTCTCCATAAACTTGTATAAACTCGAACGCTTTGATCACCTCATCAAAGCGAAGATTCCAACTCCGAGATGCTTGCACCAGTCCATAAATGGATCGCTGGAGTTTGCAAACTTTGTCAGCATTCTCTGGATCGACAAAACCTTCTGGTTGCATCATATACAACTCTTCCTTAAGGAAACCGTTAAGGAACGCTGTTTTGACATCCATCTGCCAAATTTCATAATCAAAAAAGGCAGCTATTGCTAACATGATTCTGACGGACTTAAGCATCGCTACGGGTGAGAAGGTCTCATCGTAGTCAACTCCTTGAACTTGTGAAAAACCTTTTGCCACAAGTCGAGCTTTATAGACGGTGACATTACCGTCCGCGTCCGTCTTCCTCTTAAAGATCCATTTGTTCTGAATGGCCTTACGCCCTTCAGGTAATACTTCCAAAGTCCATACTTTGTTTTCATACATGGATCCCATCTCGGATTTCATGGCCTCTAACCACTTCTCGGAATCCGGGCCCATCATAGCATCTCCATAGCTCGTAGGTTCATCGTTGTCCAACAACATGACCTCTAAGACAGGGTTGCCGTACCACTCAGGAGCAGTATGCGTCCTTGTCGACCTACGAGGTTCGATAGCAACTTGATCCAAAGCTTCATGATCATCATCATTAACTTCCTCTTCAACTGATGTAGGCTCTACAGAAACATCTTTCTGTACTGTGCTACTCTCAGGTTGAAGTAAAGGTTCAACAACCTCATCAAGTTCTATCTTCCTCCCACTCAATTCTTTCGAGAGAAACTCTTTCTCAAGAAACATTCCGTTTTTAGCGACAAACACTTTGCCTTCGGATCTGAGGTAGAAGGTATACCCAACTGTCTCTTTTGGGTGTCCTATGAAGACGCATTTCTCCGCTTTGGGTTCCAGCTTTTCAGGCTGAAGCTTTTTGACATAAGCATCACATCCCCAAACTTTAAGAAACGACAGCTTCGGCTTCTTGCCAAACCAAAGTTCATATGGCGTCGTCTCAACGGATTTCGATGGTGCCCTATTTAAAGTGAATGCAGCTGTCTCTAATGCATAACCCCAAAACGATAGTGGCAAATCGGCAAGAGACATCATAGATCGCACCATATCCAATAAGGTTCGATTACGACGTTCGGACACACCATTACGCTGTGGTGTTCCAAGCGGTGTTAGTTGTGAAACAATTCCACATTGTCTTAAGTGACTGCCAAACTCATAACTCAGATATTCTCCTCCTCGATCAGATCGTAGGAATTTAATCTTCTTGTTACGATGATTCTCAACTTCACTCTGAAATTGTTTGAACTTTTCAAATGTTTCAGACTTGTGTTTCATTAAGTAAATATACCCATATCTACTTACGTCATCAGTGAAGGTGAGAAAGTAACGATAACCACCGCGCGCCTCAATGCTCATCGGACCGCACACATTAGTATGTATGATTTCCAACAAGTCACTTGCCCGTTCCATTGTTCCAGAGAACGGCGTTTTAGTCATCTTGCCCATGAGGAATGGCTCACATGTGTCAAGTGATTCAAAATCAAGTGACTCCAAAAGTCCATCAGCATGGAGCTTCCTCATGCGTTTTACGCCAATATGACCTAAACGGCAGTGCCACAAGAAAGTGGTATTATCATTATCAATTCTACATCTTTTGGCATCAATGTTATGAACATGTGTATCATTACTATCGAGATTCAATAAGAATAAACCCCTCACATCGGGTGCATGACCATAAAAGATATTACTCATATAAATAGAACAACCATTATTCTCTGATTTAAATGAGTAACCGTCTCGCAATAAACAAGATCCAGATATAATGTTCATGCTTAACGCAGGCACTAAATAACAATTATTCAGGTTCATCACTAATCCCGATGGTAATCGAAGAGCGAGCGTGCCGACGGCGATCACATCAACCTTGGAACCATTTCCCACGCGCATCGTCACTTCGTCCTTTGCCAGCCTCCGTCTATTCCGCAGTTCCTGTTTTGAGTTGCAAATATGAGCAACCGCACCGGTATCAAATACCCAGGCACTACAACGAGAGTTGGTAAGGTACACATCAATAACATGTATATCATATATACCTTGTATGTTGTTGGCCGCCTTCTTGTCAGCCAAATACTTGGGGCAGTTCCGCTTCCAGTGTCCAGTTCCCTTGCAATGAAAGCACATAGTTTCTGGTTTGGGTCCAGCCTTGGGTTTCTTCACGAGAGGAGCAACTGCTTTGCCACTCTTCTTGGAGTTACCCTTCTTACCCTTGCCATTTTACTTGAAACTAGTGGTTTTATTGACATTTTAAGTGAGGGATCACCTTATAATGCTACCGTCGTCCTAAGCAAAATAAGATGCATAAAAGGATTAACATCACATGCAAATCATAAGTGACATGATATGGCCATCAACTCGTGCTTTTGATCTCCATCTCCAAAGCACCGGCATGATCTCCATCGTCACACACCATGATCTCCATCATCTTGATCTCCATCAACGTGTCGCCATGAGGTTGTCGCGCCGACTGTTGCTTCCATGACTATTGCTAACGTTTAGCGATAAAGTAAAGCATTACATAGCGCTTAATGATTGACACGCAGGTCATACAATAATTAAAGACAACTCTATGGCTCCTGCAAGTTGCCGTACTCATCGACATGCAAGTCGTGATATTCTATACAACACATGATCATCTCATACATCACATATATCTCATCATGTACTTGGCCATATCACATCACAACATACCCTGCAAAAACAAGTTAGACGTCCTCTAATTGTTGTTGCAAGTTTTACGTGGCTGCTACGGGTTTGCAAGAACCGTTCTTACCTACGCAAAACCACAACGTGGTGTAGTGATTGCTTTTTGATCTTCTAAAAGAACCCTCTTCATTGAAATCGATTCAACTAAAGTGAGAGAGACAGACACCCGCTAGCCATCTTTATGCAACAAAGTTACATGTCAGTTGAAGGAACCGGTCTCTCGTAAGCGTACGAGTAATGTTGGTCCGGGCCGCTTCATCTCACAATACCGCCGAATCAAGTATCAACTAGTAACAGCAAGCAATATGTATACACCCACGCCCACAACTCGTTTGTGTTCTACTCGAGATCTCATCTACGCATAGACCTAGCTCTGATACCACTGTTGGGGAACGTTGCATGGGAAACAAAAAATTTCCTACGCACACACAAGATCTATCCATGGTGATGAGCATCTACGAGAGGGAGAGTGAATCTACATACCCTTGTAGATCGCTAAGCGGAAGCGTTAAGAAACGCGATTGATGTAGTCGAACGTCTCCGCGATCCAAATCACAAGTCGTCCCTCGAACCGATCACGAACTAGTGCCGAACGGACGGCACCTCCGCGTTCAACACACGTATGGCTTGATGACGCCTTCATCTCCTCGATCCAGCGAGCGATGGTGAAGTAGTAGATGAGTTCCGGCACCACGACGGCGTGGTGATGGTGGTGAGGAACAATCTCTGCAGGGCTTCGCCAAGCCCTACGGAGATTATGACGGGAGAACTAGAGGGTTAGGGTTGCCAACACACGGCTTGGGAAATCTTGATGTGTCCCGTGTGCTAGCCCTGCCCCTCTATATATATGTTGAGCCTTGGGGTCTAAACTTGGAGTAAAAGCCTCCTCCAGGTCGGTTTTGCCCGCACAAGGTCGGTTTGCCCCGCAGGGAAAGAGTCCAACTCGGATCCCAGCAGTCCCGCGTACAAGCGGTAGTAGCGCTCACGAGCGGTAGTACAGCTTGAGCGGTAGTACCGCTTCACACACGCGGTAGTACCGCTTCACACAAGCGGTAGTACCGCTTACGCGGTAGCACTGCCTTACCAGCGGTAGTACCGCTTAAGGCAGCAGCAAAACTTCCTTTTGCACTTTCCAATACCTCGTGGGCTTTACCCCTTTGGCCCATATAAAGTGTTGCTGCACCCGAACACTTCGGTAAACATCCGGAACCCCTTCCGGTGAATTCCGGAACCCTTCCGGAGATCAAAACACTATTATCACATATATCAATCTTTACCTCCGGACTATTTCGGAGATCCTCGTCATGTCCGGGATCTTATCCGGGACTCCGAACAACCTTCGGTCACCAACACAATAACTCAACTATACTAATCGTCACCAAACGTTAAGTGTGTAGACCCTGCGGGTTCGAGAACTATGTAGACATGACCGAGACACTTCTACGGTCAATAACCAATAGCGGGACCTGGATGCCCATATTGGTTCCTACATATTCTACGAAGATCTATATCGGTCGAACCTCTATGTCAAGGATTCAGTTAATCCCGTATGCTGTTCCCTTTGTTCTTCGGTATGTTACTTGCCCGAGATTCGATCGTCGGTATCTCTATACCTAGTTCAATCTCGTTACCGGCAAGTCTCTTTACTCGTTCCGTAATACAAGATCTCGTGGCTAACACTTTAGTCACATTGCTTGCATGGCTCATTGTGATGTTGTATTACCGAGTGGGCCCTGAGATACCTCTCCGTCACACGGAGTAACAAATCCCAGTCTTGATCCATGCCAACCCAACAGACACCCTCGGAGATACCTGTAGAGCACCTTTATAGTCACCCAGTTACGTTGCGACGTTTGATACACACAAGGTACTCCTCCGATGTCAGGGAGTTGCATGATCTCATGGTCATAGGAACAGATACTTGACATGCAGAAAACAATAGCAATAAACTGACACGATCATATGCTACGTTCGTAGTTTGGGTCTTGTCCATCACATCATTCTCCTAATGATGTGATCCTGTTATCAAATGACATCTCATGTCCATGGCTAGGAAACCTTCACAATCTTTTGATCAACGAGCTAGTCAACTAGAGGCTTACTAGGGACACAGTGTTGTCTATGTACCCACACATGTATTTGATTTTCCAATCAATACAATTATAGCATGGATAATAAACGATTATCATGAACAAGGAAATATAATAATAACCAATTTATTATTGCCTCTAGGGCATATTTCCAACAGTTTCATTGTTATCGGATTGAATATTTGGCTTTGAGATCACTTGGTGTATGTCTTGCATGTGGATACCCATGGTGACAATGGGGTATTCTATTGAGTCACTTGATATATGTTTTGGTAATCAACTTGCGGATTCCCGTGGTGACATTCGGGTAATCTAGGCATAGAGGTTGATACACGTTTTTGTCCTACTTTCTCCGATAGGAACTTTGGAGTGATTCTTTGTCATACGTTGAGGGATTGTTATATGATTCAATTATGTTAGCATTGTTGAGAGATTGCACTAGTGAAAGTATGAACCATAGGCCTTGTTTCTAAGCATTGAGACACCATTTTTATTCACTTTTGTTACTTGCTACCTTGCAGTTTTTATTTATTCAGATTACAAAAACCTATATCTACTATCCATACTACACTTGTATCATCATCTCTTGACTGAACTAGTGCACCTATACAACTGACAATTGTATTGGGTGTGTTGGGGACACGAGAGACTCTTTGTATTTTGATTGGAGGGTTGTTTGAGAGAGACCATCTTCATCCTACACCTCCCATGTATTGATAAACCTTAGGTCATCCACTTGAGTGAAATTTGCTACTGTCCTACAAAACTCCGCGCTTGGAGGGCCAACAGATTCTACAAGAATAATGTTACGTAGTAGACATCAAGCTATTTTTGGCGCCGTTGCCAGGGAGGAGACTTCTTGAAGGAATATCTTTAGATCTTGCAGTTGAATCTTTTAGTTTCTTGTTTATTCACTTGTTTGGTTTATAAAAGAAAACTACAAAAAAATGGAAGTGAAGTTGTGCCAAATTGTTTATCTTTATAAAGTTTTTCTTAAAAACATGGACTCCGATAATTGCTATGAAGTGTTAAAAGAATAATTTAACACAATGTTTGGTGTGAGTCCCTTGAATGATAAGAATGATTGCAATGTTATTAGTATGTCTTCTTTGAATATCCATGATGCTGATGATATACAAAGCTATAAGCTTAGGGATGCTATGTTTTATGAAGATGATATTTTTAGTCCCCCTACTTTTGATCAGAATATTTACTATGATGAAAACTTCCCTCCTATTTATGATGATTACTATAACGTATGTGGGTTTGGAAGAGTGTTAACTGTAGGTAATAATGATTCCACTATTTTGGAGGGTGTTGAATTTTATTGTAATAATTATGAAAGTGGACTTGGAGAGGTCATGACTTTATTTAATGTTGAATCCACTACGCTGGAAGATGTTTCAATTGATTATGACAACAAAGTTGCTATCTATGATGATTATTGTGATGACATGTATGCTATAAAGAGCAATGATAACCATGAAACTTGTCATCATGATTTTAATGCTCAAATTGATTATGTCAATCAATTTTCATATGATAGTTATTTCATTGAATTTGCTATCACTAATATTAATGATAATAAATTTGCTTATGTGGAGAGTAATAAACTTTCTATGCTTGTGGATCATGAAAATAATGTTTTATGTGATAGTTATATTGTTGAATTTATTCATGATGCTACTGAAAATTATTATGAGACGGGAAGATAAGCTTATATATATATTTCAACAACATCAAATTTTCTCTCTTTATGTTGAAAGTTTTGAAGTCATGCTTGTTTTGCCTTCCCATGCTAGTTGATTCTTGCTCCAATAAATTGTTTGCTTACAAAATTCCTATGCATAGAAAGTGGGTTAGGCTTAAATTTGTTTGCTATATGATACATGATGCTCTCTTTATGTTTCAATTCTTTACATTTATGTGAGCGTCATTAAAATCATCCTGCCTAGCTAAAAGGCTTTAAAAAAAGCGCTTGTTCGGAGGAAACCCAATATTTACCCCTACTGTTTTTGTGTGTTCACATGATTAAGATACTGTAGTAATCATGTTTTCTGTCTTTCATTTCAATAATGTGCCAAGTAAAGCTTCTGGGATAGTGTGGATACTTGTTGATTTGATTATGTGCAAAAACAGAAACTTTTGCGTCGAGTGTCAGAATTTTCAAATTTTACTGGTGAGTGAAAATATTATGAAATTTTTACACAGTATTGCCATGCAAATTTCCTACATTGTCCTAATTTTTCAGAATTTTTGGAGTTACATAAGTATGGTCTTAGTTCAGATAATTACATATTGTCCTGTTTTTGACAGATTCTGTTTTCAATGCATAGTTTGCTTGTTTTATAGTTTCTCTGGCTTATATTAGTCAATATAAATTTTGGAAATGATATAATACAGTAAGCATTATGTGATAATAATTATTAATCTTGTCTTTACAGTACCAAAGTGAATGATTTATTTTTATACTAAAGCATCTCACGAAGTTCCGTTAAGTTTTATGTGATTGAAGTTTTCATGTTTTGGGTGAGATATCGATATGAGGAGAATAAGGAGTGGCAAGACCATAAGATTGGGGATTCGCAAGGCACCCCAAAGTAATATTCAAGGAAGACCCAAGCGTCCAAGCTTGGGGATGCCGCGGAAGGCATCCCCTCTTTCGTCTCCAAAACTATCGGTATACCTCACTCGGAACTATATTTTAATTCTTCACATATTATGAGTTTTGCTTGGAGCGTCATTTACTTTTATTTATTATTTTATTGCTGTTATTCATAATCATGCTTTGTATTTCAATAAAAAGTGTCAAGTATAGCCTTTACCATGCTCAGTTTGCAAGTTTATGAGTTGCTGTTTGCAAACAGAAAGTTTCTGTTATGTGTTGAATATTCCTGAATAGTCAGAACATAATTAAATCTTGAAATTTTTACACAGAAAGAATGCATGAGTTCTCTGTCACATGGTAAGTTTTCACAATTTTTGGAGTTAAATAAGTATGAATTTTTATTCATCCCGTACAGACTAATCTGTTTAGGCAGATTACCGTTATATTTGCATTGTTTGCTTATGTTTGCTTGTTTAATGTTTCTATTAATGGATAGGAGTATTAAATATGAAGAGACATTTAGTATACAATGTTTAATTATAATTTTAGTAATTTGCTACAGTAGAGAATGTTAAAGTTTTGAATTTATTTATACTAACTTATCTCACGAAGTTCTTGTTAAGTTTTGTGTGGATGAAGTTTTTAAGACTAATGGAAAACTGTGATATGGGAGGAATTAAGGAAACACAAGAGCGCAAGCTTGGGGATGCCCAAGGCTCCCCAAGTTAATATTCCAATAAGTCTCAAGCATCTAAGCTTGGGGATGCCCCGGTAGGCATTCCACCTCTCTTCATCAACAACTATCGGTTAGTCTTGGTTGAGCCTAAGTTTTTATTTGTTCACATGATATGTGCTATTCTTGGAGTGTGCTTTTATTTTTGTTTTCTTTGCTATTTGATATAATCCTTGGATCTGAAATTTTGATTTGGAGAGAGTCTTTACATAGCTACTTAATTGATTAACTACTCTTTGTTCTTCACTTATATCTTTTGGAGTAGTTTGTCATTCACTCTTGTGCTTCACTTATATCCTAAGAGTAAATTGTTGAATGAATTGGATATCATAAATATGAAATTATATATGTTCCATATGCTTAGTAATAGTTTCACATTGGGTTTAGAAAGTAAAATCTATTGAAATTTGACAATCACAATATTGGTCATACAAGCAATTCATGAAAGATTAGTATAAGGAAGAGAAATTTCACATACAAATATATTATCTTGGACATCTTTTATGATTGTGAATATCCATTAATTATTTTCAAACTTGATGAAATAAGTTGAAGTTCGACAAGGAAGACAACATAATGAATTATGTTTGGGTATATTTGCATAGAAGTTAGTGTTATGGATCCTCCAACATGTGGTGCTTCTTTATAATCTTTGCTAGCCAAAAATTTCTGTACTAAGCGGGAATACTGCTTGTGCATCCAAAACCTTGAGCCAAGTTTCTTCCATGAGTGTCCACCTTATCTGCCTATATATGGTATTACCCTGTCATTCCAAGTAAATTTGCATGTGCCATCTCTAAAACCTTCAAATTAATATCTATTTTTTGTGCCCGTACCGCTCATGGAGCGATGGGGTAGTCAATATCTTCCATGCTACGTGTGTTTTACTCACCGACGAGAGTTTATTCACTCGTCAAATTTGAGGGAGGCATGTAATAAGGATGCCCAGTCCTGAATTATTTTTGAAAATACTCCCCCTGGAAAGTTGAAACTTGGTAGGCACCCGTGGATTCGGCTCATGGTTTGTGTTAGTATGGTGGAGGGGGAGTAAAACTTTTTGCATGGGAACCGCCATTATTGTGTTTAGCATGGAAGATATTGAAAACTTTGTCGTTAAACTGTTGACAGGAAAAGTACACCTCTCAAATGAAATTATCTTTGTTTAAGCAGTGAGCTCTGGCACATAAGCAAATCCATGCTTCCCTCTGCGAAGGGCATATCTATTTAGTTTTCATGTTGAGTCAACTTCTTATTCCAACCTCAATTATTCTCCACTTGGCAAGCATCGTGTGGTGGGGAAAGATCCAAACACATATATTCAGTCAAATATATTTGATCATGAATTATTATTGTTGACAATTATCTCTATGATAAGTAAGTTGGGAGGCAAACCATTAAGCCCCAATCTTCCTTTGTGTCTGATGGATGTTGTTTGTTCTAAAAATATGCTTTGAGAACTAGCAATCATAGAAGGCTATAAGATAATTGAGTATGTGGAGCTCTTACTTAGACTTTTCCGAAAATAATATGATTTGTAATTGTTTGGTGACTAAGAACATAAGTTGTTAAGTTTCAAGAGAGTGCATTGTTTAAACCATAACATGTGAATTGATTGCTATTCTATCATGATGAATTTTATGAGAAAGAGTTGTTGTTTATGATGCTAGGAAAAGTGATTGAAATTAGCATTGATCAAACTTATGCACTACTCTAGTATTCACACTTCATAAATTATTTCGTCTCCAACGTATATTATTTCTTTTATCATTTACCTACTCGAAGATGAGCAGGAATTAAGCTTGGGGATGCTGATACGTCTCCAACGTATCAATAATTTATGACGTATGTATGCCATGTTTACAACAATTTTATATGGTTTTGGTTCATTTTTATATGATTTTAATGGACTAACCTATTAACTTAGTGCCCAGTGCCAGTTCTTATTTTTTGCCTATGTCTACGTTTCGCAGAAAAACCATACCAAACGAAGTCGAAATGCAATAAAAATTTACGGTGATTTTTTATGGAAAATAAGAGACCCAGGAAGCTTCGGGACGGAGCCAGAAGGTGTCCAGGGGGGCCACAAGTTCACCTGGCGCACCACCTGAGCTTGTGGGTCCCTCGTATTCCCCCTCGCGTGAATCCAACGCTGAAAATTCTTATAAATTGGGAAACCCCCAAAAGTTAACCTAGATGAGTTTTTTCGCTGCCGCAAGCGTCTGTCCCGAAGCGATCTCAATCGGAACCCTGTTTTGTCACCCTGCCGGAGGGGGAAACCATCACCGAAGGCCATCTTCATCATCCCCGCTACCTCCATGACGAGGAGGGAGTAGTTCACCCTCGGGGCAGAGGGTATGTACCAGTAGCTATATGTTTGATCTCTCTCTCTCGTGATCTTGATAGGGCACGATCTTGATGTACCATGAGCTTTGTTAATACAGATGAATCGTATGGTGTTCTTCCTTCTATATCTTGTTGTGATGAATTGAATCTTGCTCTTTGAGGTTTCATTGTTATCAGATTGAATATTTGGATTTGAGATCACTTGATGTATGTCTTGCATGTGGATACCCGTGGTGACAATGGGGTATTCTATTGAGTCACTTGATACATGTTTTGTTAATCAACTTGCGGACTCCCGTGGTGACATTGGGGTAATCTAGGCATAGAGGTTGATACACGTTTTCGTCCTACTTTCTCCGATAGGAACTTTCGAGTGATTCTTTGTCGCATGTTGAGGGATTGTTATATGATTCAATTATGTTAGCCCTGTTGAGAGATTGCACTAGTGAAAGTATGAACCCTAGGCCTTGTTTCTAAGCATTGAGACACCATTTTTATTCACTTTTGGTACTTGCTACCTTGCTGTTTTTATTTATTCAGATTACAAAAACCTATATCTACTATCCATACTACACTTGTATCATCATCTCTTCGCCGAACTAGTGCACCTATACAACTGACAATTGTATTAGGTGTGTTGGGGACACAAGAGACTCTTTGAATTTTGATTGCAGGGTTGTTTGAGAGAGACCATCTTCATCCTACACCTCCCACGGATTGATAAACCTTAGGTCATTCACTTGATGGAAATTTGCTACTGTCCTACAAAACTCTACGCTTGGAGGACCAACATAGTCTACAAGAATAAAGTTGCTGCCGTTCACCAGATCGGGATTGGCTACATGGTCACCTTCAAGCTGCTGACTCCCAACACCCTGAAGGTGATTGTGTTCAATGACGACGGCATTGAGGTGGTCACACAGGTAAGAAGCACGACGACGCCTTCGCCGTGAACGTCTAGAGAGGTCTCTGTTGCCTGATTGCGAGTGTTGGTTTGGTTTTAAGACTGTTTGTTTAATAAGTTTCGTACTATGTTAAACTTGTTCTTATGCTATCTATGTGTGTCTGTGGTTTGTTCTGCCTGCTCTAGTGTGCTGGTAACTTCACCACCTCGATGAGGAGGTTAACAGACAACATGTGTTGCATGTAACCAAACAACCTGACTTGTGTTTCCCCCTAAACAAGCCCGCAACCAAACAACCTGCCTTCCGTTTCATCACATCCAGGCTAGAGGGTATGCAGGAAGCCAATCAACATGCACATGATGATTTTTACCCTGCATATGCTCAACCAGGCCCAATTGGGACAAGTATTCAAAGGGGTAGGAAAAAAGTGTGAGCAACCAAACGCGTCATTAATCTACAGTCCAATTCCCTTCTATCATATCTTTTGTCTCCTCCAACTAAGTAAAGATATAATATTTAAACTCTTATAGCTTGCGTTTATCATCTTATTGTACTTGCTCTTACGGAAGCTTGTGTCTGGTGGTAGTAGCCATGATTCTCTTGTCATTGATTCCCTTTGTGAGGCATGCGACACGAGAGCCAAGCTTCCTCCATGTCCATGGGACCTTCCCATCATCGGCAGGCTCTAGCACCTCGTACCGTACATTCCACCACCTGGCATGCCGGTACGGCCACTCATGATGCTAAGGCTCGATGAAGTGTCCATCATTATCATGTCCACTCCCGGGGCAGCAAAATGGAGGTGCTGAAGACGAACGACCTCGTCTTCCAATTAGCTACCTCCGTAATCACCACTGTTGGGATGTGGTCCATCATCAGAGGGATGAGCCAAACGTTCAAACTATCGTAGCCAACGACTATAAGTACCGGAAGGAGGGCATCGATCAGCTCATTCGGTCTTGGATCACGAAGCGGCGGCGACACTTTCTCCCAACTTGGCTCTGATTCCCATTCCACTTTTTGCTTGTTCGTGTAATCTAGTAACCCAAATCCTTGTATCTAAGAGTAATTCATGTGCTATTCATGAGATCATAGGAGATTCCCAATACTTGGTATTTAGAGCTAGATCACCACCCTTCCATCTTCAAAATTTCCCCGAAATTTTTCCCAACTCCCTTCTACCACCACTATGAACAAAGTTTTTTTTATTCCGGTTATTTTTGGAGGAGCCGGAAAATTGGATTTCCAAAAAAATTCGGAAATTTCAGATTATTTTTCACCCAAAATTTCAAACGATTTTTAATTAAAAAATTTGCTGTCAAAATATATTATATTTAACCCATTTTGTAGGCGAAGTACTTTCGGTTCTACTCCCTCCATTCCAATGAATAACGCTTGCATGCATCCCAAAATTCAACTTTGGCCATAAATTAGACCAACCAAATGTGGATTATATGTGACAAAAATTATAGCATTGACTTTGTTTTGAAAGGAAGTTTTCAGTGGTATAATTATTAAGTCACAAAAATATATGTTATTCATCTAATTTATGGTCAAAGTTGGATTTTGAAAAGCGCGTGCGCCTTATTCATTGGAATGGAGAGAGTATTGGGCATACGCACCCTATTTGACAATATTCAGTTGTTTAAATTTTTTTAAACAAATTGAGTGCTATCCAATTTTTTTGGATTCACCAAAATTTCCGTCAACAGGACGGTTAATTATTGGAAATTCCGACCAGAAAAAAATCCTTCCATGAACCAGCTCACCGCACCACCCACCTCCAACGATTGCATGGATGATTTCAATAGTCATTACATCGGATTTTTGGCGTGTGTTTTGATCGGATCCTCGAGAGGATGGAGAAGAGGCTTGCAGAGCGGAGAAACACCACTTCGTTGTTTTAGGTACAGATCTACTGCCTTATGTAAATGAAATTAGTGGCTCTTGGAGCCTTACGTCCCCATCTTTCATGCCCATTTGGGTAGGCGAACATGCATGATTCTTTCTATAAGTTTGTACCAAAATAGGCAAAATTTGAGTCAATAATGCGCTACATGTAGAAGCGCATGATTTTTTTGTAGCTAGGTGCAGCCATTTGGAGATGGTTATAGCTATGTCCAACCAATTTGACTGATTTGTTTAGCAATATGATTATTTATGCACAAGTGTGATTTACAATCTTTATTGTAGCTGATCTTGTCTGGCGAGTACATCATTTTCTTTTTCCTTTTTTTTACAGACGATTACAAAGCAATAAAATGGATGCAAGTATGAATCGATACAGAGGCTTGGGGCTATTACACCCTCCTTTTTTTAATACAAAAGAAAAAAATGAAAACTGGGTTATAGGAAACCGATTATTGGATGTACACATCAGGTAGTAATCATAAGGCTGCCTGTAGTGAGAGTATCATAACTAGTATTACGCATGCCAACTAGGCAATTTTGATGAGGCGGCATAGAATTGAATGAAGAAAGAGAGGGTTGAGTATCATAACATGATACCTTATCATAATAAATACTATACTACTAGTATATGTCTTGCATGGCAATAAATAAGGTCATCTAAGATACTTTTTTTGTATGGAGTCATCTAAGATACTAATTTATAATACTATGCATTACGGAGATAGTATCATAAACTAGTATCATATGCATGATAATGATAATAACTTACGTAGTACTACCCACTACAGGCAGCCTAATAAAATACATACGAACATTGATTATGAGTGATCAGTCAAGCTGATTTATTAACAGTTTAGTCAAAGTCGCCACCTATCTAGACTAATCAGAATCACCACGTATTGTTAGTGACTTGACAAAATCAAGATTGATACTGCCAAACATGCATGCATAGAAGTCTTGTTGCAAATCACGTGGATTGAAAAACGATGGTGAGTTCAGTCCACCCAACTGTACACTACCACTAGTGCAGAATCAGGCTTTAGTGCCGATTCGTAAGGGCCTTTGGTGCCGGTTCAGAAACCGGCACTAAAGGGTGGGGACTAAAGGCCCCCCCTTTAGTCCTAGTTCAACACGGCCTGGGACCAAAGGCCCACCACGTGGCACGAGCCGGCGCCGGGGTCTGGCGGACCTTTAGTCCCGGTTGGTAACACCAACCGGGACTAAAAGTATTAGGGGTTTATGAATTATGGTTTATTTTTCCTTTTAATTTTGTGTTTTCCATTTAATTCTTTTTCATTTCAAACATATTTTACGCTACTACATACTTTACACGTTATGCATATATATATAAATAGAATTTCTCGTAGAACCGATCATATATATATCATCGAATTTCTCGTACGACCATTCACATACACATATATATATATACAATTTAGTATATACAATTTCTCCTACAATTTGCGGATCATTACATGCAGGCATTACAGCTTGTAATGGTATTCTCCTTTGGGATCTATGACCTGGTCGACCAAAAATCCCGCTATTTCCTCTTGAATTTCTCGTACGCGATCCGTTGGTAGGAGTTGGTCCCGCATCTCCGTCAGCTTTAAAGAAGGAGATCAAGATGAATATATTAGTTATGTGTATATATATTAGATCATGATAAAAAAATTGTGGATAGTGTTTTGGCAAATGTACCCAAAGTTGTCTTTCAGATCTGCTCCTTTCGGACGTCATCATGCGAATGTTCTCGCAAATGTAGTATGCGCATAAATTATTCCCCGGCACCTGGCTCAGGCACTTTACGAGAATAAAATTCAATCAGATAATAATTAATCAAGCATGATAATGGTATTGAAACTAGAATTAAAGAGATGCACGGACGTAGCTAGCTAGTACTGCTTAATTACCTTGGGTCGCACCCATTTCAGCTGTTGTTTCCATTCGCCTTTAACCTCTTTGATGAACTTTTGCCAAGCCCTGTCCGCCGGCAAAGAAAAGGAATAAACGAGTTATTAATTAGTTGATATCAGGAAATGAACTAAAGAGGCCGACATAGTGCGATAATGATTAAAATTACCTGTCGACCATCCCCCTCACGGTCGCGTATTCGGATGG
Source organism: Elymus sibiricus (assembly GCA_039707655.1). NCBI lineage: Eukaryota > Viridiplantae > Streptophyta > Magnoliopsida > Poales > Poaceae > Elymus > Elymus sibiricus. The sequence continues at coordinate 36,488,274 of CM077665.1, read as the reverse complement.
GTCTTTATATAGTGAGTCCAGTACTTGAACTTTTCCCTCGTCAACTTCAATGATTAACAAGATCCAGTGGAAACTGCATGCGCACACGTTTGTATAATTAAGCGCGCATGTGCATAACTCATCAACTACACTTATTAACATCTAGTAAGCAAAAATATAATTTGTAGTACAACATATAGTAATAGTCACCCGAAGTTGTAAGGAAATAGTATTTCTAGTTGGGTATTTAGTCGCTTCAAAAACTCTAGCAAGTTTCTCTCTGTGTATTTTCTATACGCCTCAAGTAACCATGTCTTTTCATTAATGGCATTTGGGTCAATGAACCCAATGCCATAGAGTCCAGCTCTTTTCATTTCATACATCTTCATTCTGCATAATACCACAGAAAAGAATATAGTGAGGATAATTACAGGTAATGAACGAGCACAGCTAGCTAGAGACTTAAATTACAGAAAGAAATCACTTACAGACAATAGCAACTGACGATAGATTTGTCGAGTGTGTCTTGATTGAATAACTGAAACATCTCTTCAAACTCAACCCACAAATCTTTTGCATGGAAGTAATGCTCTTCCTTGACTTTCACCATGAGGGACTCTCGATCGGTCTTTACTGCTTCTGTCATGTACCACTTATGCAAATTGTACATTCTCGTTTGTAGAAGCGGGATCTGCTCAGGCTTGACCAGAGGTTGGCCGCGGACATATTTCCATCTTAGTTCCTCCTCTTTAAACACGGGGAGTTCCTCGATGCCTAGGAGTTGTTCAACAGTGAGACTGACCTCTTTAGCCTGCCTTCTATGATCATCGGTTATTACCAGCTGATCGGCGGTACTCACATGTGTTTGTACAATGAGCGGGGGGATCGATTGCACTGCCTGTTCTCCCAGCTGGGGAACAGTTTTCCCGCTTTTTTGCCAACTGCTTGGCTCGAGCTCGACTCCTTCTTTTGTTGTGCCTGATATAACTTCTTGATAGAGCGCTCATAGTCTGAGTCCGTATGCTTGACAGCCGGTTGAGCATTATCAATAAAGTGTTGTATGACATTCTCACGTACTTTCTCCTTTGGCGGCGGGGGCGGTTTCGGTCCAAAATGGGCCTTCAATTGGGCAGCCACTTCGGCGTTGTTTTCCTCCTTAGTCAGGTTGTAAGGCAACTTCGGAAGAGGCTTGAGGCTTGGACCATATTTGTATTTCTTGCCTATTGTACCGCTAGCCGCCGTAGCTGCGGCGCCTCTCTTCCGCTGTTGCTTAGGCGGCGGAGCCCGCTGAGGCGGCGGAGACGGCTGACGCGGTGCCGGACTTGGAGGAGGAGGAGTCGGTTGACGTGGTGCCGGACTTGGAGGAGGAGGAGTCGGCTGACGCGGTGCCAGACTTGGAGGAGGAGGAGTCGACTGATGCGGCGGCGGACTTGGAGGAGCAGGAGTCGGCTGACGCGGTGGCGGACTTGTTGCAGCAGGAGTCGGTGGCCTTGGAAAGATGATGCAATCCTTTTTCCATAGAATGATACGATGTATGGCCTCTCCCAGTGTGCTCTTCTCGTCACCTCCAGGAATGTCAAGCTCTAGCTCATAATATCCTGACATCACTTCATCAACCCCGACACGATCATAGCCAGCTGGAATCGGATTGCAATGGAAGGTTGCTTCAGGGGGATTTGTTAAAGCATAGCCGTCCGCCACCTTCATGGATATGTTCTTCACTTTCATGTGTAGCTCACAAGTAGTCGTATCTTTGATATCATCCACAGGGTATCTAGCCAGCAGTGCATCATGGGCCGGGGTGGAACCCACGCTGCTTCTCGGCATAGATGGGACGGTGCTATCCAATGCTGGATCGATCTGCTCCTGCTGCCACTGAGACGCCCTTTCCTGGCTAAGTGAGTCAATCTGCTCCTGCTGCCGCCTGAAAGCGCGTTCCAACTCCAAGTGCTTTGATTCTAGGCCTTCAAGGCAGAGTGCTTCCTCCTTCCTCTACTCCTCCTCCAGCTTCCTCTTCTGCTCCTCCTGCTGCTTCTTTCTCGCACGGCTTCTGTAATCGGCGTTCCAATCCGCAAACCCCTCAAACCACGGAACAACGCCTTTGCCTCGTGTTCTTCCCGGGTGTTCAGGATTCTTCAGGGCGCGCGTAAGATCGTCGTTCTCTCTGTTGGGCGTGAACACCCCCGTTCGAGCTTCTTCAATTGCAACAAGTAAATCGTCCTGAGCTTTTTTAAGACTTGCCCGCTCCATAATCAGCCCTGTCTCTGGGTCCAACTTCCCCCCATGCACATAAAACCAAGTCCTGCACCTGGGGGGCCAGTTCAATGTAACTAGAGTGACCCCTGCAGCCATCATCTTTTGCTCAGCAAGATCCCACTTAGGCAGGGCCACCTGGTAGCCACCTGGCCTCAGAGTATGGTGCCACTGCTTTTTCGCAGCATTAATCTTCTTTTGTTTCGACCGTTCCTGAGCTGTTTCCGATTCCTTGAACTTCATGAAAGCGTCCCAGTGATCTCTTGCCTTCTCCAGTGTTCCCTTGAATTCTGGTGTCTGCTTTCCTGCTTTGACGTACGCTTTCCATACATTTTTCTTGTGGGTGTTGAATGCTATCGCCATCTTTTTAAGAGCACTCTTCTTGACTTTCTTCAGATCTGCATCTGTCAAATTATCTGGTAGGGTGAAACGTGACATGAGCTATTCCCAAAGCAGATCTTTTGCTCTTTCGTCGACAAAAGTAACTCGTGGATCTCCCTTTGTTGGCTTTTTCCATTCTTGCACGGAGATCGGGATTTGGTCCCAGACAATAACTCTGCATTGACGAGTGAACTTGTTCACATTCTTCCTAGGTTCAAGCGGTTCGCCATTTGATTTAATGGCATCGATGTTGTACTTTATGCCAGGCTGCAACCTTTTGGTCGGGCCTCGAACTGCCCTGTCGCTTGTAGAAGATTTGCTCGATCCGGAGGGCTAAAAGAAGAAAGATCGATTTGTTAATATATACAAATCAATTAATACATGTAATGATCACCGGATGGCTTATATAATAAATATACCTCGCAGGTCTTTGTTATTTGAAGAACATTTCCTTCGTCATCATTGTTGTCGCCCTCATCTATTCGTTCGTCTTCATCAAACATCATACCCTCACCCGAAGTGTTCAGATATTGCTAGCCATCATCTGGGCTCGGGGAGCGTATGATGTCGAACAGAGCCTCTTCTCCTTCTCTGCCGGTATTGTCCATAGCTTTTATTTAACTAATCTAGAAGAAAGATAAAACAATTTAGTATTCAAATTAGAATGCATGCAATCAATAAGGAAAAACTAAATCATAGTAGATAATCCAGATAATTAATATGCATCATCGAATATAATCTCGAATACATCGTCTCGAATATTATCGAATAATATAATCTCGAATACATCGTCTCGAATATTATCGAATATAATCTCGAATATTATCATATATAACATCACTAGCTAATTAACATCACTCGCGGTGGACACCCAAAGAGAAGGAACGATCACAGGATCATAGCTCGGGTGAGATCCCTGAAGAACCTGCCAGGTATTGGAGAACCTGACGTCCAACGCAACCATGTAGCGACGGACGTGCTCGTCCTCCTCCCTGACATGGTGACGTACCACCTCCGCGGGGGATGCCAGCCTCCGCACCGAATGTGGCCCACGCACCCGCCACCAAAGAAGCTCCGGGTCGACGACGGGACCCGGGTTCCTCACAAAGATGCGCGCCCCTGAAGGTAGCACCTCCCAGTGCCAGCCCGGCGGAGCCCAGTCCCGGACATGGCACCTCTGAAGCAGGACGTCGTCGCGAACGAGTCGACGAGGAGGATGCAGGCCGGGCATCGTTGACGTCGAGAACAAATTCTATGCAAATTTAACATTTTTTAAATGCTTGATTGTGATTTTCGTAATTCTACATCATATCCAATATGTACATCATTCTACATATATCCATCATCCAATCTACTTTTGTCCATCTAATTATAACTTATCCATAATCATTGTACATATATACATCATTCTAACATATATAACATTCATCTACACAAATATACGTATAAATTTGCAAAAATACATCATCTACACATATATTATTAATACATGGTCAACTTTTTTCTTTGCAACTTTTTCCTATGCAACTTTTTTCTATAAGTATAAAAAACTAGTGAAAAAAAAAACTAGTGAAAAAAAACTAAAATACATATATATACATACATTGTATAAAAAAAAATCATGCATACATTGTAAATTCCACCGTTCATCTACAATACATATATATATACATACATTGTATAAAAAAAACTAGGAAAAAAACTAAAATATCTAAAACATCTAAATAGAACATGGATCTAAAACATTCATGCATATCTACATTGTATAAAAAAATTAGTGAAAAAAAATCGCCGCGGAGGGGGGGCGCGAGCTCACAGCGGGCGGCGGGTGACGTCGAGGCCGGTGGGCGTGGGCGGCGTGGGCGGCGCGTCGGGGGCGGCAATGGCTTCGGGGCAGGCGGCGCGGCGAGGAGTTAGGGGAGGACGGCGCGGGTGGCGTCGGGGCTCGGGGAGGAGGGCGCGTTCGGCGTTGGGGATTGGGGAGGAGGCGCCGGCGTCGGGGGAGAGGCGAGACGGCGGCGTGCGGCAGCCTGGCGGCGTCCTGGTTCGGCGTCGATGATGGGAATGGAGAGGGCAGAGTTGAAAATTCGCAAGTGTTTCTTATATACGAGGCACCTTTAGTCCCGGTTGGAGCCACCAACCGGGACTAAAGGGTGAATTTTGGCCAGGCCAAGCGGCGGGAAGCCTGTCCTTTAGTCGCGGTTGGTGGCTCCAACCGCGACTAAAGAGCGGTCTTTAGTCGCGGTTGGAGCCACCAACCGCGACTAAAGGTGGTGTGCTGGCAGGCGAGGTGCGCGTCGATGTTTAGTCCCACCTCGCCAAGCGAAGGGGGCTCGGAGCAGTTTATAAGCCCCGCCGCTGCAACCGTGTTGAACTCCTCCCTAAACAGGCCTTTGTGGGCCTACCATACCTGGGCTGCCCTGTGGGGTCTACTGGGCCGCGCGGGCCTGCATCCTGCCCCAACTAGAGGTTGGGTTTCTAGTCGTATGTAGGCCGTGGCGGCCCAGTAGGCGGGCATTTATTTATTTATTTTCCAGTTTTTTTTGGTTTTCTGCTTTATTTATTTTCTTTTATTTCTGAGTTTTTTTTGCTTTATTTAGAGTTAATGAGTGAATCTTTTTGCGTTAGGTCAAAAAAATTATAAACTTTCTGTTAGTGGCAGTAGTTTTCAAATTTGAATAGTTTAAATTTGAATTATTTGAAATTTGTGTGAATCACTAGTTTGTGAATAACTTTACTTTAAAAATAGATTTTCCTGTGATTATTTTTTCTCCTGTTTAATATTAGTGTATTTTATCATTATATCAATTTGGTAATTCTGAGGTTATTTAAAAAATGAAATGCCGTTGTAACAGATGAGTTTTCGTCTGAAACCCTGATACTTCGAAAGAGATTGTCAATTTTGTACACGAAGTGCATCCAGTTTTTGCCGTAACCCTCACAACTTTTTAGTACATGCTATGTGGGTGAAATGATGATACCATGCCAACTTTCAACCTTTTCAGAGTTCATTTGTAGTGCTTTTCAATTTCGCGGTCATTTAGCTCAAAAAAATCAGTAAATGCATGAAAAATAGCAAATGAAGTCAGAAAGGGTTGAAAATTGATGACGTGGCTTTGAATGGTGCATACTGAACGCACAAAAAGTCTGGAGTTGAAATAAGTATAAAAAAATGAAATGCCTTTGTAACAGATGAGTTTTCGTCCGAAAGCGTGATACTTCGAAAGAGATTGTCCATTTCGTACACCAAGTCCATCCAGTTTTTTCCGTAACCCTCTCAACTTTTTAGCACATGCTATGTGGGTGAAATGATACCATGCCAACTTTCAACCTTTTCAGAGTTCATTTGTAGTGCTTTTCAATTTCAGGGTCATTTAGCTCAAAAAAATCAGTAAATGCATGAAAAATAGCAAATGAATTCAGAAAGGGTTTAAAATTGATGACGTGGCTTTGAATGGTGCATACTGAACGCACAAAAATTCTGGAGTTGAAATAAGTTTAAAAAAATGAAATGCCGTTGTAACAGATGAGTTTTCGTCCGAAAGCGTGATACTTCGAAAGAGATTGTCCATTTTGTACATGAAGTGCATCCAGTTTTTGCCGTAACCCTCTCAACTTTTTAGCACATGCTATGTGGGTGAAATGATGATACCATGCCAACTTTCAACCTTTTCAGAGTTCATTTGTAGTGCTTTTCCATTTCAGGGTCATTTAGTTCAAAAAAATCAATAAATACATGAAAAATAGCAAATGAAGTCAGAAAGGGTTGAAAATTGATGACATGGCTTTGAATGGTGCATACTGAACGCACAAAAAGTCTGGAGTTGAAATAAGTTTAAAAAAATGAAATGCCTTTGTAACAGATGAGTTTTCGTCCGGAAGCGTGATTCTTCGAAAGAGATTGTCCATTTTGTACACGAAGTGCATCCAGTTTTTCCCGTAACCCTCTCAACTTTTTAGCACATGCTATGTGGGTGAAATAATTTGTTTGGACATAATATTTCTTCGCGTTTCAAATGCCAGAACACATAAGTACCCTAACTATTACAAAGATTCCCTCCGGTTTGTCCGAAGTGGGACTTTCTAGATATATAAGTCCGAAAACTCACTAGAGAAGAAAGTGATGACAGTGAAGCCGGTCACATCCCAGAGTGGGATTTTTGGGTATAAAACTTTTTCTTCGCGTGTGTCCCTTTGCGCCGTAACCATGGACAATCTTCATCATTTAATTGGATGCTCGGGTCAATATTCACTGTGAAGGGAGCAATTTCATGAAACTTTTCATAATCTTCTGACATGTCTGTCTTGTCCTCCACTCCCACGATGTTTCTTTTCCCTGAAAGAACTATGTGGCACTTTGGCTTATCGTATGATGTATTCGCTTCCTTATCTTTTCTTTTTCTCGGCTTGGTAGACATGTGCTTCACATAGAAAACCTGCGCCACATCATTGGCTAGGACGAATGGTTCGTCTGCATACCCAAGATTGTTGAGATCCACTGTTGTCATTCCGTACTGCGGGTCTTCTTTTACCCCGCCTCCTGTCAGATTGACCCATTTGCACCGAAACAAAGGGACTTTCAAACCACATCCATACTCAAGTTCCCATATCTCCTCTATGTAACCATAATATGTGTCCTTTGGCCTATTGGTGTTTGCTGCATCAAAGCAGACACCACTGTTTTGGTTGGTGCTCTTTTTATCTTAGGCGATCATGTAAAATGTATTCCCATTTATCTTGTACCCTTTGAAAGTCAATATAGTCAAAGATGGTAACTTGGACAGCAAGTACAACTCATCTGCAACAGTGTCGTCATGCATGAGACGTGTCTGCAACCAACCGGCGAAAGTCCCCGTTTGTTCATGTGTAATCCAGTCGTCAGACTGCTCCGGGTGTTTGGAGCGTAGAATATTCTTGTGTTCCTCGATATACGGAGCCACCAAGGCGGAACTTTGTAGAACTGTGTAGTGTGCTTGCACCCAAGAATGCCCGTCCTGGCATATTACTGAATTCTTTCCTAGCGTGCCTTTTCCACCCAGTCTGCCCTAATGCCGCGATTCAGGAACACCAATCAACTTAAGGTTAGGAATAAAGTCAACACAAAACTCAGTGACCTCCTCTGTTTCATGGCCCTTGGAGATGCTTCCTTCTGGCCTAGCACGGTTATGAACATATTTCTTTAAGACTCCCATGAACCTCTCAAAGGGGAACATATTGTGTAGAAATACAGGACCCGGAATGGCAATCTCTTCGACTAGGTGAACTAGGACGTGCGTCATGATATTGAAAAAGGATGGTGGGAACACTAACTCGAAACTGACAAGACATTGCACCAAATCATTCTCTAACCTTGGTTTGATTTCTGGATCGATTACCTTCTGAGAGATTACATTGAGGAATGCACATAGCTTCACAATGGCTAATCGAACGTTTTCCGGTAGAAGCCCCTTCAATGCAACCGGAAGCAGTTGCATCATAATCACGTGGCAGTCATGAGACTTTAGTTTCTGGAACTTTTTCTCTGCCATATTTATTATTCCCTTTATATTCGACGAGAAGCCGGATGGGACCTTCATACTGAGCAGGCATTCGAAGAAGATTTCCTTCTCTTCTTTGGTAAGAGCGTAGCTGGCATGACCCTGATACTTCTTTGGATCCATGCCGTCTTTTCCGTGCATACGTTGCTGGTCCTCCCGTGTCTCCGGTGTATCTTTTGTCTTCCCATACATGCCCAAGAAGCCTAGCAGGTTCACGCAAAGATTCTTCGTCACGTGCATCACGTCGATTGCAGAGCGGACCTCTAGGTCTTTCCAATAGGGTAGGTCCCAAAATATAGATTTCTTCTTCCACATGGGTGCACGTCCGTCAGCGTCATTCGGAACAGATTGTCCGTCAGGACCCTTTCCAAAGATTACCTTTAAATCCTTGACCATATCAAGCATATCATCACCAGTACGGTGGCGAGGCTTCTTCCGGTGATCTGCCTCACCTTTGAAATGCTTGCCTTTCTTTCTTACGGGATGCCTGCTCAGAAGAAATCGACGATGTCCCAGGTACACATTCTTCTTACATTTATCCAAATATATACTGTCGGTATCATCTAAACAGTGCGTGCATGCGTGGTATCCCTTGTTTGTCTGTCCTGAAAGGTTACTGAGAGCAAGCCAATCATTGATGGTTACAAACAGCAACGCTCGTAGGTCAAATTCCTGATGTTTGTGCTCATCCCACACACGTACACCTTCTATACTCCACAGCTCTAAAAGTTCTTCAACTAATGGCCTTATGTACACATCAATGTCGTTGCCGGGTTGCTTGGGGCCTTGGATGAGCACTGGCATCATAATGAACTTCCGCTTCATGAACAACCAAGGAGGAAGGTTATAGATACATAGAGTCACAGGCCATGTGCTATGATTGCTGCTCTGCTCCCCAAAAGGATTAATGCCATCCGCACTTAAACCAAACCATACGTTCCTTGTGTCATCTGCAAAGTCCTTCCACTTTCTCTCGATTTTTCTCCACTGCGATCCGTCAGCGGGTACTCTCAACTTCCCGTCTTTCTTACGGTCTTCTTTGTGCCATCGCATCAACTTGGCATGCTCTTTGTTTTGAAACAAACGTTTCAGCCATGGTATTATAGGAGCATACCACATCACCTTGGCAGGAATCTTCTTCCTGGGGCACTCGCCCTCAACATCACCAGGGTCATCGTGGCTGATCTTATAGCGCAATGCACCGCATACCGGGCATGCATTCAAATCCTCGTACTCACCGCAGTAGAGGATGCAGTCATTAGGGCATGCATGTATCTTCTGCACCTCTAATCCTAGAGGGCAGACAGCCTTCTTTGCTTCGTACGTACTGTCGGGCAATTCGTTGTCCTTTGGAAGCTTCTTCTTTAACATTATCAGCAAGTTTTCAAATCCCATGTCAGATACACCATTCTCTGCCTTCCATTGCAGCAATTCCAGTGTGGTACCCAGCTTTTTCTTGTCATCTTCGCAATTTGGGTACAACAATTTCTTGTGATTCTCTAACATGCGCTGCAACTTCAGCTTCTCCTTTTCACTGGCGCAGTTTCTCTTTGCATCGGCAATGGCCCAACCAAGATCATCAGCGGGCTCATCTGATGCCTCTTCTTCAGCTTCTTCTCCCATTGCCGGCTCAGCTTCTTCCCCCATTGTTGTACCATCGTATTCAGGGAACCCATGGCCAGGATAGTTGTCGTCATCCTTTTCTTCTTCATTCTCTTCCATTAAGACCCCTCTTTCTCCGTGCTTGGTCCAACAGTTATAGCCGGACATGAAACCAGACTCAAACAGGTGGACGTGAATGGTTCTTGAGTTAGAGTAATTTGATCATTCTTATAGCCAGCACATGGACAATACATAAAACCATCCGCCCGCTTGTTTGCCTCAGCCGCAACCAGAAAAGTACGCACGCCATTAATGAACTAGGGAGAGCATCGGTCATCGTACATCCATTGCCGGCTCATCTTCATTACACAACACCGAAAAGACCAAATTAATACAAGTTCATACATAAAGTTCATACACACTTGTTCTCATAAAATAACATACAAACTCTCTAGCTAAAGCATTTAAATGCAACAACAAATGCGATCAAGATCGCAACTAAGGTAACAATTGATCCAACAGTATAGTGATACCAAGCCTCACTATCAATGGCATATTTTTTAAATTTTCTAATCTTCAAGCGCATTGCATCGATCTTGATCTTGTGATCATCGACAACATCGGCAACATACAACTCGAGTTTCATCTTCTCTTCTTCAATTCTTTTCAATTTTTCTTTCAAATACTCGTTTTCTTTTTCAACTAAATTTAACTTCTCGACAAGAGGGTCGGTTGCAATTTCCGGTTCACATACCTCCTAGATAAAAATATCTATGTCAACTTGATGGCCATAATTGTCATAAACACGAAATGCAACAATTAGTTATAAAAGAGAATATACCACATCCGAATCATAAACCGGACGAGGGTCCACGGGGACGAATATCAAAACCATGCCACTATGTATAACAAACAACGTACGGGTAAGAAAATTATACAAGTAACTATCTAAATCACACAAACATGATTTTATTTTTATAAAAAGGATAAGAACAAGAGGCTCACCAAGGTGGTGCCGGCGATGGGACGGTGCGGGCGATCGACGGTGGTTAGGACGGGGACGGGAAGGCACTAAGTAAACCACACCTACACATTCAAACTAAGAAGTTAATTTGAGCTCAAATTGCATATAAATCAAATAAACTACCACATATAAATACTCCCAAACTAAAACCCACAAATCACTATACTTATAGAGCATTGCAAGAGCTAATCTAGCAATGAGAGATGAAAGGACAAAGTTGCTAACCTTTGTGAACACTTGGATGGATGGGGTGCTTCCAAATCTTGACAAATTTTGGCAAAAATGGAGGATGAGCTCGAGGAAGAGGGGAAGAACAGAGAGGAGAGGAAAGGGGAAGAACAGAGAGCTCGGGCTGGACGAAGGGTTTATATAGGAGCATCTTTAGTCCCGGTTCGTGACACAAACCGGGACTAAAGGTGAGCCTCTAGTCCCGGTTCGTGACACGAACCGGGACTAAAGGTGATCGTGGGGCCCCAGCCTGACACCAGCCTGCCACCACCCCTTTAGTCCCGGTTCGTGTCACGAACCGGTACTAGAGGTACAACACGAACCGGGACTAATGATGCCCGCCCCCCTAGCCGTTGGAACCGGGACTAATGGTCACATTAGTACCGGTCCGTTTCCAAACCGGGACTAATGGGGTTCACGTAAAGTCCTTTTTCTACTAGTGTACTAAGATGTAGAAATTTCCAAGTCTCTCAAGGGTATACGTGGCCACTTGTAATAGTTAAAAAATCAATGGTCAAGAACGTGCATGGAATAAGAGTGAAATTTCATGGTTGGCGTGCAATAGATGTGATGGAATTTGGAGGTAGTTGATTCCAACATCTTGCTTGAAGAAGACGTGTACTCCCTCCAGTCCAGCCCCCAAAAAAACCGGTATCGAGAGGAATAAAAACCTTGAAGTGGATACATAACGGATCTTGAAGCTCTAGGGTTGTAGTATTACTAAGTGATTTGTTAGTACGTGCTTGTAGTAGCGTTGTGTGCAGGGTGTATGTACTCCTTCCGTTTCAAAACATTTGAAGTTCTATGTTTGTCCTAAGTCAAACTTCTTTAAGTTTGACTAAGTCTATAGAAAAATATGCCTAAATCTACAACGCTAAATCTGTTTCATTAGATTTATCCTAAAGTACATTTTTATACTACATATATATATTTAATGTTGTGGATATTAGTAAAATTTCGTACAAACTTGATCAAACTTATGGAAGTATGACTTACACTACCGGAATAACCTTATATCCCGACGGCATTTTCTATGCCGACGGCCCCGACAAAAAGCCATCGGCATAGAAATGCCGTTGGCGGAGAGCCAACTGCCGTCGGCATACCTCTATCTATGCCGACGGCAACCGTCGGCATATTCCTGGCCCTGGCGCCCAACCTCTGACAGCCGGCTGACGCCGTCAGAACTATGCCGATGGCCCTGACGGCGGCCGGCGGCATAGATTTTGTCTGTATTTTTGTATTTTATTTTTTTTTAAGTTAAAATTTGATTAATTTAAATCTGACTTATCTAAACATAAACATAGACAAATTATATATCGATTTGGGTTAGAATTTTTCATGGATTATGAATATCCAGTTTGTTTTTGTTTTTGAGTATGTTAAAAATGCGACCTCATATACTTTTGCATATAGGTCCTTATACTTTGTTAAAATCACAAGTAATTGATATTTGCATTGATTTTGACAAATTTTATATGATTTTTTATCAGGATCTTGAAAAGATTCTGTTGCTATACTATCTTTTCAAATTTCAACAAACTAAAATCATATTTGCATCAGATTTACAGAAAACACCCTTTTGTTTTGACTTTTTGGTATATTTTTCATTCCTTGGCCAAACGAGACAAATTTTATATCTAAAAGTGTGGTGGTAGGTGTACACACCCAGCACGTAGCTCCGGAGTGAGACCCCGTTCACGGACGGCACTGCCGCCAGCACTTAGAGGGGGAAACGGCCACGTCGGGTCAACCCGGAGGGAATCTTGTGGTGGGTTGGTCCCAAACTTTGTTTTAAAATGTTCCTATGGGCTGACCTATCACAATCAGGTGGAAAAGTCCATTGGTCGAAGGCCGTCCGGTGAAAGTCAAAGGGTAGATCTCCGGGTCAATGGGGTTAGGGTTAGGCCGTTCCAGGGTCTTCGGGGGATAGCAATGCCACAAAAACATTGCACTGGGTCCTCATACATGTCTTAAAGTGTGGCGGTAGGTTCAGACACGCAGCACGCAGCTCCGGAGTGTGACCCCCTACACGGATGGCGATAACACCGAAATAACGTTCGGTAGTTTGTTGTTGTATGAATATTTCGGCACGGTCAGAATGTGGTAAAATCCTAAATTTTTTACATAGTGCAGACACATGTGATATAAGCTGTGTGGTAATTTTTCATAATTTTTTAAGATGTAAAAGTATCTTAATTAATTCATCTTTATGGATTGTTCTTTACATGTCTAAAAGTCTGGTGGGGGGGTCTTCGGAGGTTAGCAATCCCACCAAATCTTGTGTTTTGTCCTCTTACATGTTTGAAAGTGTGGTGGTTGGTGTAAAAACCTAGCACGCAGCTCTGGAGTGTGACCCCCTTCACGGACGGCACTGCCGCCAGCACTTAGAGGGGCAAACGGCCACGTTGGGTCAACCCGGAGGGAATCTTGTGGTGGGTTGGGCCCAAACTTTGTTTTGAAATGTTCCTTTGGGCTAACCTATCACAACCAGGTGAAAACGTCTATTGGCCGAAGGCCGTCCGGTGAAAGTCAAAGGGCTAGATCTCCAGGTCAACGGGGCTAAGATTAGGCTACTCCGGGGTCTTCGGGGGGTAGTAATGCCACAAAAACATCGCACTGTGTCCTCATACATGTCTTAAAGTGTGGCGGTAGGTTGAGACACCCAACACACAGCTCCGGAGTGTGACCCCATACACGGACGGCGATAACACCAAAGTAACGTTTGGCAGTTTGTTGTTATATGAATATTTCGGAACAGTCAGAATTCGGTAAAATCCTAAAATTTTTACACACTGCAGACACATCTGATATAAGCTGTGTGGTAATTTTTCATAGTTTTTTGAGATGTAGAACTATATTAATTAATTTCTCTTTACAGATTGTTCTTTGCATGTCTAAAAGTGTGGTGGGGGGTCTTCGGAGGTTAGCAGTCCCACCAAATCTTGAGTTGGGTCCTCTTTCTTGTCTGAAAGTGTGGTGGTAGGTGTAAACACCCAGCACGCAACTCCGGAGTGTGATCCCCTTAACGGACGGCACTGCCGCCAGCACTTAGAGGGGGAAACGGCCACGTCAGGTCAACCCGGAGGGAGTCATGTGGTACGTTGGGCCCAAACTTTGTTTTGAAATGTTCCTATGGGCTGACCTATCACAACTAGGTGAAAAAGTCCATTGGTCGAAGGCCGTATGATGAAAGTCAAAGGGCTAGATCTCCGGGTCAACGGCTAGGGTTAGGCCGCTCCGGGGTCTTCGGCCGGTAACAATGCCACCAAAACATCGCACTGGGTCCTCATACATGTCTTAAAGTGTGGCAGTAGGTTCAGACACGCAGCACGCAGCTCCGGAGCATAGAAGGTTTGTCTACAGCAGGTTCACTAGAAGCATGCAATGTTTTAATCTTTTTCTTTTTCTTCTTCTTAGGTGAACCGGGTATTTCATTATTAATTCTCTGAGAATCTTGCTCAATTCTTTTAGAGTGACCTTCAGGATATAGAGGATCCTGAGTCATTTTACCTCCTCTAGTAACTACTCTAACAGCACGATCATTCATTTTATTATTCATCTCATTAAGCAAATCATTTTGTGACTTGGAGACTTGTTATAACTGAGTATGAACCATGGATGAATGTTTAAGCCTTTAACATCATTAGCAATTCTAAACATCAAATCACTCAAGCGTTCAATATCAAAAGCGTTATGTTTCAGTTGATCACTCACATATTTGTTAAAGTTTTCTTGCTTCATGATAAAGTTATCAAATTCATCCAAGCACTGACTAGGAGATTTATTATATGGAATATCACCCTCATCAAATTTACAAAGAGAATTTACCTCAACTACCTGTGTTGGAATTTCAAGTCCATGTATTTCTTCAATAGGTGGTAGATTCTTAACATCTTCAGATTTAATACCTTTCTCCTTCATAGATTTCTTTGCTTCTTGCATATCTTCTGGATTGAGGAATAGAATACCTCTCTTCTTTGGAGTTGGTTTAGGTGGTGGTTCAAGAAGTGTCCAATCATTGGCATTCCTCAATATATTATCCAATAGTTCTTGAGCCTGTACGACAGTTCGTTCCCTGAGAACACAATCAGCATAACTATCTAGGTAGTCCCTAGAAGCATCGGCTAGTCCATTATAAAAGATATCAAGTATTTCATTTTTCTTAAGTGGATGATCAGGCAGGGCATTAAGTAATTGGAGAAGCTTCCCCCAAGCCTGAGGAAGATGCTCTTCCTCAAACTGCACAAAGTTGAATATTTCCTGTAAGGCAGCATGTTTCTTATGAGCAGGAAAATATTTTTCAGAGAAGTAGTATATCATAACCTGGGGAGTACGCACACAACCAGGAGCAAGAGTATTAAACCATTCTTTAGCATCACCCTTTGATGAGAAAGGAAATAACTTAAGGATATAGTAATAGCGAATTGTTTCCTCATGAGCAAATAGGGTGGCAATGTCATTTATTTGGTAAGATGAGCCACAACAGTGTCAGATTCATAACCATGAAAAGTATCAGATTCTACCAAAGTAATAAGTTCAGGATCAACAGAGAATTGACAATCCTTATCAGTAACAAAGATAAGGAGACGTAGCAAATTTAGGATCATATTTCATTCTTTCTATCATAACTTTTTCTTTCAGCTTACTCAATAATTTCTTAAGGTCCTCTCTATCATTACAACCAAGAAATTCCTTAGCAATCTCTCTATCCATAACATAACCCTCAGGTACATTAGGCATTTCAAATCTAGTAAGATTGCTAGGAGTAACAGGTGATTCATCAATTTCATCAATTTCATTAGTTTCAAGTTCTTTAGTTTTAGCAATTTGAGCATCAAGAAAGTCACCAAGTGGCACAGTTTTTCAAGGAAAGTAGTAGCATCATCATGAGTATCATTCATAGCAGAAGTAGCATCATCCATCACTTGCGACATATCAGATTGAATAACATGTGGCGGTGTTGCAAGCCGACTTAAAACAGAAGGTGAATCAAGTGCAAAGCTAGACAGCAGTTCCTTACCTCCCCTCGTCTTAGAGGGTACTATCTTGGTTTTAGCGTCCTTCAGATTCCTCATAGTGATAAGCAGATGTATAAATCCCAAGTGAACTCAATAAATAAAGCTATGCTCCCCGGCAACGGCGTCAGAAAAAGGTCTGGATAACCCACAAGTATAGGGGATTGCGACAGTCTTCGAGGGTAGTATTTCACCCAATTTATTGATTCGACACAAGGGGAGCCAAAGAATATTTATGAGCCTTAGCAGTTGAGTTGTCAATTCAACCACACCTGGCAAATAATATCTCTGTAGCAAAGTGTTTAGTAGCACAATAGTTTGGTAGTTTTGATAGTAACGGTAGCAGTAGCAATAGTAGCAAGAACAGTAATAGTAGCAGTTTTGTAGTGATTATAACAGCAGCAGCAACAATAGTAACTTAGCAAAGATCAATATGAGAAAAGTGTGGCATTGAATCAGTGATGGATATTCGTGTGTTGGATGACATTCATCATGTAACAGTCACAACCTAGAGCGATACACAATAGCTCCAATTCATCAATTCAATGTAGGCATGTATTCCGTATATAGTCATACGTGCTTATAATCAGAACTTGCATGACATCTTTTGTCCTACCTGTAACACCCCCAGAATCATACTACAGTGATCTCCCCCTAATAGTGGCCATGTCATCTTGATCACTATGCCAATCTGCCACTTGTCCAAAATCAAAGCCAAATTCAAATTCAAATTGCATGTCAAATATTTATTTCTTCTGTCATGCAATCAAAATAGATCATCCTATGGCAAATAATCCCTAAATATCTGTCATGTTGAAACCAACATTTTTTGGATTCCAAAAATGCCCCTGGAAATTTATTTAGGGGTCCAGCATCATTAATTTTGGCCTGTTCAATTTCTAAAAATGCTTAACCTTTTCCTATTGCTCTGAAACTTTTTGTGACAGTGCAGAAAAATGCAGTGCTATTTATGAGCAAAGATATATATTTTTGCAAAGTCATCTGATGGCATTTTATCATGCAATTACTGATTGAAGTAATTATCAGAGAAAGAAAAAGGAAAAAAGGGATTAGTGGCACTGTGTAACTGGGCCTCTAGTGCTACACTGCGGCCTGGCCCAGCCCAACCTGGCCTTTCTTCAACCTTCTGCTACAGAAGGAGGCAGGGGTGCTATGGCGGCCATCCACCGGCCACGGCCACGCGCCGGCCATCCCCGTCATCCCCGATGCCTATTAGGCCCCCCCTGGAACCCTAGATCGAGCCCCTGGACGCCCCAATCTCCCTTTCCCTCGCTCTCCCTCTCTCGTTCGCCCACCCTCGAGCGCAGACGCCGCCGCACTGCCGTCGATGACGCGGCCAGAGAACGCCACCTGCCACCCGGTGATGTCCAGGAGGCTCCCCTTCCTCAACCACGTCCACCACGGGCCTTGGTTCGTGCTGCCTCAGGCCGCATCGTCGCCCGTTCTTCTTCTTCAACGTCGGATCCGCTGCTCACCACCGCGTCGATCTGCCGTCCCCGACCACTCCGGCCTCCCCCGAGCTCGTCTTCGAGGTCCACTGTGAGCGCCTGGTCCCCCTGCTCCTTTTCCCTCTTCCCCCTTGGTCGCTTTTGCCCTCCGACGTGCCTAGACGCAGCCGTACTACGCCGTCGCCATTGCTATGCTCACCGTCGCCCTAGTTCCGTTCGAGCTCAACCGAGTGCGCCATTGAGCTCCTGGAGCTTTGCCTACCCCGACGCGCGCGACCGCTTGCTCCATCTCGAGCCACAGCCCCGCGCCCGTCGAGCCCGTAGCAGTGCCGCCGGCTAACTCCGTCGTCCGATCGGCTCCGGCGAGCCGCCAACCTCCTGAGAGCTTCCCCAGATGCGCGCGAACGCGAGCGGCCCGCTGGTGCCTTTGGTTCGTCCAGCCGTGGCCAACAACGCCGTCCACACGGACAGCCGCCGCTCGCCCGCGCGCAGCTGCTGCCTGCTGCGCTGCCCTGCTCCTGCGCTGCTGCTTCCTGCTGCTGTCTACTTCTGCTGCTGCTCTTGCGCGGCTGCCCTCTGCTCTGCCACTGCGGCTTGCTGCTGCTAGCCGCTGCCTCCTGCCACTGCCGCTGGCGCCCGCAGCCGCTCGCCGCCGCGCAGCGCTGCTGCTGCTGCCTTGTGCAGCCGCCGTCCCCCTGCTCTTGCTGCTGCTTGCTGCGCGCCCCACCTCTGGCCGCGTCCCTGCCTCGCCTGCCCGCGCCCTGCCGTGACCCACGCCGCCTCTGCGCGCGCCCTCGCCGTGCACCTGCCTCGCCCGCGCAAGTCCCGCCGCGTCCACGCACGCACCGCAGCCGCGCTCCCCTGCTCCTCCCGTCGCTGCATTCTGCTGCTGCTCTGCTACAGTAACTGAATGTTACTGTAGCAGTAGCTAGCTTTGCTATGGTTACACTGACTACCCCTATACTGTAGCAAAACGACTTCTAATGTGGATAAAAATTATATGGACAGAAAGTACATTGGACAAACTTCATTTTATCCCACTGGACCAAATCCATTTGATGCATGGATTAAATCTTTTGAAAATCACAAAATCCTATGTTTGTATATTTTAACAGTTTCTGGAAATTAACATCAAGTGTCACTTTTCAAGCAAAGTTTTGATTAATCAAATGAACTCTAACAGTGATGCAATTGATACCATCTTGTAGATCACAGGAAAGCGATCAATATTGATATAAGGCACTGATCCATAGGGTTGGCAGAACAATAGTTATAGCCTTTGGATAACTGCTAAGTGATGTTTAGAACTGAGGAATTCTCAGACTTAGCAGAATTTCAGAGAATTTCAGAAAATGCTAAAACTTCGGAAATTCGTAGAAATTCATCCGTAGCTCGGATGGAAAAACTTTATACATCAAAGTTGATCAGAAAGACAAGACGAATACGATGGTGCCCTCTGTGTGGCTGTCACATGCCTCTAACACTTCAAACATGGAACCTTCCCCCTCCGGGTCACCTGTCCGATAGTTGCCCAGAGCCGGGAAAATGACCCCAGATATTTTCTCGCCCCGTCTGTAACGTGTAGCACTGCGTTAGATCACCCCTTGCGTAGCTTTTTGCCATGTCTTGCTTTGTGATTGCATTTGTATGTTGTGTATTTATTTGTTTCTTCCCCATCTTCAATCCGGTAGACTCCGAGACTGCTGATGATCCGGTGAATGGCTACTTCACCGTAGAAGATCCATTTATGTCTACAGAGCAACCAGGCAAGCAAACCCCCCTTGATCATCCCTATATTGCCTATTCTTTCCCCCTCATGCTTGCATTAGATTTTGCTACTGTATTAAATAGCTCCTATTCTGATGCATAGCCTACTTTTGTAACCTGCTTTTGTTACCTTACCTGTTATCCTAAACTGCTTAGTATAGGCTGGTTAGTGATCCATCAGTGACCCCTCTCCTTGTCCATGTTGCCCCCGCTTGTTACCGGTGCCTCGATCTGGGTGATTGACGAGCAGTGACCGGGCACATCACCGCACACCCCCTTAGTTGTACGACTCTGCAGTGCCACTATCGAGTGCCAAGGGTGATACCTCGTACCACACTCCTGATGATGGCCCTGTAGTATAGCTAATCGGTTGTGGATTGCCGAGGGTGATTCCTCCTTCACCGCCTCTGAAGATGGTTCTGTCGTAAAACCCCTCAAGCGTGGACCATCGAGGGTGATTCCTCCAAGTCCACCTTGACGGACACATCGAGTGGAATCCATCGAGGGTGATTCCTCGGGTTCCCCCTCGATGTTTTGGACACACAGTTACCCGTAACATATACCTCATGACCTTGATAAAGTCGGGTCGGCCCCGAGGGGTACCCGCGAGTGATGTGAAGTCGGGTTGACAGTGAGGGTACCCGTGAGTTAATTACGAGGCGCGGCCGGGCAGGCAGTCCGCCGAGTGAGAGGTAGCCTGGGCCTGGCCCTTGCCGCAAGTCCTCGAGATGGGGCGACAGGAGCACTGCTCGTCACCGCATGCTCCCAATGCACTAATGGGTTTGGATATATGATCTGAGTTGGCCACTGGCCTATAAGCACTACCACCACGCGGGATAATGGTTTATGGGCCCCTCTGCGCCATATGCATCAGCCGAAGCTCTTCAGACGTCAGCAGTGGAGCGGCGCGCGTCGGGTTGGACTGGGAACGCCTGCGCATGTATTAAGGGGGCTAGGTCTGCTCACCGGCCGAGTACGCAACGCGCAGGAGTGCAAAGGGCGATGGGCCCAAGACCCCTGAGTGCTTAGGATGTAGACCGGCATGCTGGCCTCTCTGTTGAGCCTAGGTAGGGCTGCGGTTGTGTCGATTGGCCGAGGCCAGGCATGACCCGATAAAAGTGTGTCCGGCCGGAGTTAATCGAGCGTGCTAGATAACAGTAGTGCACCCCTGCAGGGAGGATTATCTATTCGAATAGCCGTGTCCACGGTAACAGGACGCTCGGAGAGTATCCTGATCAACTATAACTAGAACTGGATACTGATGATGTTAAATAATATGCTGGCTCCGGGATCGCTTTCTCACAGGGAGTCGAGAAAGGATCTCTGGGTCTTGTTACAACTTAATTACTACTTTATAATATGCTATCTGTACTCTTCTAAATGCTGCAAGATGCTAGTCTTCGATAGGCTAGGCCTTATCTCTATTCTGGCATTCTGCAGTCCAGTCCATATATACAGCCTTCCTTTGATAATGATGCATAAATAGATAGATCAGATGTAAGTCTTGCGAGTACTTTGGATGAGTACTCACGGTTGCTTTGCTACCTCTTTTCCCCTCTACCCGTTTTCTGCAATCAGATGACGGAGCCCAGGAGACCGCTGTCCCCGTCGACGACTACTACTACCCGACGGAGTCTACTATGTTGAGGCCGACGACCAGGAGTAGTTTCGGAGGTTCCCAGGCAGGAGGCCTGCGCCTTTCGATCTAGTGTCGTTGTTTTGCCCAGCCTTCTTAAGGCACCCTTGTCTAATTATGTCTGTACTCAGATATTGTTGTCGCTTCCACTGACTATGTGTATTCGAGCTTATGTATTTCGAGCCCTCGAGGCCCCTGGCTTGTAATATAAAGCTTGTATTATTTTAATTTGTGTCTAGAGTTGTGTTCTAATATCTTCCAGTGAGTCCTTATGCTTGATCGTGTGCATTTGCGTGTATGATTAGTGCATGATTAAGTCTGGGCATCACATGTTGATATCAGAGCCGACTGCCTGTAGGTAACCCCCTTTCCAACTCCTTGGCCAAAGTTGAGTCTAGTCTTTGAAAACTGTTTTACTAACATGGCTGTGTGGCTTACGGGCCCACTTCGCCAATGGGTGGTATTAGGATCTTTTATTCCTCTTCTTTACTCTGGGACTCTGATCTCTGTTCTATTCGGGTTAAAGATTTTGCTAACTCTAACTTTAGGTTCTCGTAACCGCTTCCTCCCGGAGAGCCCTTCATTCCAGATGACGGCTTGTTTCACCAGAAGATTTCGAAGATACTTCTCGATGCTTCACGAGACCCTTGTGCCACCGCCTTTGCAGTTCCCTACCACCGGTAAATCCCCATGGATAACTACACATCCTTGCCGTTGGTACCTTCATTCCCAGTTACTCTTGCTTTTACAAGATACCCCGAAATACTCTCCGTTATTCCGGGAATCCTTTCAGCCTACTGCTTTGCAGCTTCTTTTCGCATTACGAATAATTCCTCACATTTATCGGGGATTCGTTCATCCCCAGTTGTTCATGAATTTTACATAATACTTCATAATGCTATCCGATCTTCCGCAAATCCTCTACAGCCGATTGCTTTTGATCTTCCTTACCTGCTTGCATTATGGTTAACTCCGTATGTATAGCAATAATCATTGGCATCCTTTGTCCTTGTCATTCTGAGCCTATTGAATCAATATGTATGTGAATGCTCCTTATCATCAGTTAACTTCTATAATTCGTCCTTCCAGCTCAGATGTCGTTTTGGACATGAGTTGGATCTCGGCCAATCAAGTTGTAATTGATTGTCCATCTGGTTCTATTCGACTTCTCATCTTTTGATCAAAGAGTCTGCTTCTGATCCTCCGTTTTGGAAATCTTAAATTCATTTGTAATTAAGCGACGAATTATTCAGTTGATTCTATCATCCGATGCCTTTGCATTCTTTCTTCTTCTGGTTGAGTACCGATACTCACATCAGATCCCTTGTGTACCGTCAGATCCTTTGTTGGGTTGTGTTTTCCGATAGAGCCCTTTATATTCAACAACTCTTATTACATCCTTGTTGCTTATGAGTTTGTACTCAACAATGTCATTCCTAGACTGATCGGCTACATAATTATTGTGCTAATCTTAACTGTGCTACCTGGTCCTCCTTTCCGGTGCACATTTCTGACAAATGGGCTAAGCCTGTTCAGTTTGCTCGTCCTTTTGCCCGGGGGATCTACTTGCCACTCCTCTTTCGAAATCATGATCCGTCTGAATTTTATACTTGGGTTATTCAAGTGTTTCCTTAATCCGATGTCCTTGCTGCCCGTCCTTTCTCGATGGACTCTCATGTGGAACCAGTTGTTTAAACCTTACTCCGTTAGTTCCCACGGATCACTTGATTCCTTTTCTGGACAATTATCCGACCGATTCTTTCCAATTCTAAGAACCTTATTGGTTTCTCCCCCGTTACAAATGCCTTTGGCACTGTGGCATCCTCTCCTTCTTGCCGTCTGTATATCCGCCCTACTTGCATGGCACGAAGAGGCAGTGCATGCTTTCTCCATAATGCCCTGGGACTGACTACTGACCAGGACATGTCACGTAACCATGGATGGAGATCTCTGCAAGACAGAACACTGACTGAGGGCACTGTTTACATCGCATCAGTTTGAAAACGACACCATCCGTGTGAACCTGAAAATTTTCACGAGTCCTACCCTTCTGTTGATTCGCTAGATAAATTTCAACACCCGAGAACTCCGCCAAGTGACTCAAATCCATACCGTGGTTCAGTTCCCCTAGTAATTTTGATGCTGGGAAATTTGAACTCGGTCATGTCGTTCCTAACCTGCCGGCTACATTCTTATCTTGCTACCTTTGACCATGCTACCTCGTTCTTCCTTGGTGCATGAATTCTTCCGACCATGAGCAAGGCTTACGTCGAGTTTTCAACATCATTTTGTTGACTTGAAAAGCAACTCCGCTTTCGAGCTTGCATCTTATTTGTTGTTTCCATAACTTTCCACTTCGTCATTCCCTTACAGGATGTCGTCGCTATTCGATTGCATCCTCTTGGAACCTTTCGAAAAAATGTGTCGTGATCAACGTCGACATTTTCGACTTCTTCTGAGATGTCAATTGAATTCATGGTGAGAACTACCATCTTTGCCCCTCGATGACTTGTGTTATCATCGACAACATCCTTGACTTCCTGCCAAAATAGACTTGGTCATGTTTTGGCTAAACCTTACGTCCCTCGATATTCTTGAAATTGTTCCTTTGTACTTCTTGTGAGCTTCGAACCAAATCCTTACTTGAAACACCATATTATTGCTACCTCGAAGCATGACTGTGATATTCCGAATATCAACAAGAACATCGGAAGCACAACGCTAAAATGTTTCTTGATCTATTATCCAAACACCGTTGTATGGGTAACATCATGAATTCCCTTGCCCCCTTTATCTAAAATGGTGATGTACTTGTTGTCCTGACATGTATATCATGCTCTTCTTTTCCTTGGAAAGGATATACACCTAATACCAGTGTATAATCACATTTTCCTTTCCATTCGTCTGTTTAACCTTTCTTCCGCTTTGTATGATCTAAGCAGTGATAATCCCCTACTTATGTAAACACTCCGGTGTACAACTCTATCAGTAATACCTTGTTACTACTGTTGATGACATTCCGGTAACCACCGGTGGAAGAGAACTTTGCCTATTGGTCCGCCTCGTTTCAACGAGTAGGAAAATGGTTCTCTTCGTCCCCCGCCCTTGGTGCCGACGTTGTTGCCAACATAGCTGACAAGCTATCTTCTGACCTGCCTTGTTGTCGTGACCATATAAGATGTCATTGCTCTTCCTACTCTTACTCCACACTCACCGCAGTTCCACAGGATTGTAACCTGACTCTTCTGTACATCCTTGATTCCGAAGTATTGCTACTTGTAAACTGCGTTGGATTTTTATCCCCGAAGAGGAGAGGATGATGCAGCACAGTAGAGTAAGTATTTCCCTCAGTTAAGAAACCAAGGTTATCAATCCAGTAGGAGAACCAAGCAACACCACGTAAACAACACCTGCACACAAAACTCAAACCTTCGCACCCAACTCAAATGAGAGGTTGTCAATCTCTCGATGGCTAAGTAACGAGATTAAAGGTATATGATAGATTGATAAATAAATAAAAGATAAAAATATGAAGCAAATATTGTTGGTATTTTTGTATAAGTAAAACAAGATAGATCTTATGATAAATGTAGACCCGGGGGCCGTAGAGTTCACTAGAGGCATCTCTCAAGAAAATAGCATACGGTGGGTAAACAAATTACTGTTGGGCAGTTGATAGAAAAGCAAATAATTATGACGCTATCCAAGGCAATGATCATGATATAGGCATCACATCCAAAACAAGTAGACCGCCTCCTGCCTGCATCTACTACTATTATTTCACACATCGACCGCTATCCAGCATGCATCTAGTGTATTAAGTCCATAAGAACGAAGTAATGCATAAAGAACGATGACATGATGTAGTCAAGATAAACGCAAATAAGAATTCATCCCAACTAGTTATCCTTAATGGCAACAATACTTGCGTGTCAATTCCCCTTCTGTCACTAGGACTGAGCACCGCAAGATCGAACCCATTACCGAGCACCTCTCCCCATTGCAAGAAGATCCAATCTAGTTGGCCAAACCAAACCAAAACTTTGGAGAATAAATACAATGCTATTCTAGATCATGCATAAAAGAGATCAGATAAGAACTCAAATAAAACAAGGATAGATCTGATCATAAACTCACAATTCATCGGATCCCAACAAACACACCGCACAAAGTCATTACATCGAATGGATCTCCATGAAGATCATGGAGACCGTTGTATTGAGAAACATAAAGAGAGAGAGAGAGAGAGCCATCTATCTACTACCTACGGACCCGTAGGTCTATGGTGAACTACTCACGCATCATCGGAGAGGCGAAAAGGTTGATGTAGAGCCCCTCCGTGATGAGATCCCCCTCCGGCGGAGTACCCAAAAAGGCCTCCAGATGGGATCTAGCGAGAACAGAGACTTGCGGCGGCGGAAAAAGTTTTTCCTCTCCTCCCCTAGGGTTTTTGGAATTCTTCTGAATTTATAGAGGTGGAAGTAGGGCTAAAGGACGTAGAGGGGGCCCACATGGCATCAGGGCGCGCCCCCCCTGGGGCGCGCCCTGGTGCCATCTGGGGCCCTCCAGATGCTTCTTCCTTGGCTTCCAAGTTGACGTTGATCCTTATCTCCAGAAAAAAAATCTCCAAAAAGTTTTGGGACGATTTGATCTTATCTGATATTGATTTTCTGTAAAACAAAAACAGGGCAGAAAATAGGAACTGTCACTAGGCACTAAGTTAATAGGTTAGTCCCCAAAAAATGATATAAAATGTATAAAATGATATGAAAAACATCCAAGAATAATAATATCATAGCATGGAACAAGCAAAAATAATAGATACATTGGAGACGTATCAAGTATCCATTGCATTTGTCTTCGTGTGTAATTCATGAGCCACCTTTTTAGAGATGGTCTATCCTGATGTCAGACGCAATACTTATTCCCGTTGCTCTGAACCCCTTTTGCACTCCGTTCCAAGCATCGAACGGTTGTCTATCCGCTTGAAACTCCTTATTGTACCTTCTTACTTTACTCTCGATGTTTTACTTAAGTTCCAAATCCGAGAGATATCATTCTGCCATATTCTCAGAGTTACCCACCAGGTAATCAACCTTGCAAAGGTCTGTTCTCCCGAAGATACCCCTTACTCCATCACTTAAATCTCGGGACGACATTTCTTGTAGTGGAGGAAATTTGTAACACCCCCAGAATCATACTACAGTGATCTCCCCCTAATAGTGGCCATGTCATCTTGATCACTATGCCAATCTGCCACTTGTCCAAAATCAAAGCCAAATTCAAATTCAAATTGCATGTGAAATATTTATTTCTTCTGTCATGCAATCAAAATAGTTCATCCTATGGCAAATAATCCCTAAATATTTGTCATGTTGAAACCAACATTTTTTGGATTCCAAAAATGCCCCTGGAAATTTATTTAGGGGTCCAGCAACATTTATTTTGGCCTATTCAATTTCTAAAAATGCTTAACCTTTTCCTATTGCTATGAAACTTTTTGTGACAGTGCAGAAAAATGCAATGCTATTTATGAGCCAAGCTACATTTTTTTGCAAGGTCATCTGATGGCATTTTATAATGCAATTACTGATTGAAGTCATTATCAGAGAAAGAAAAAAGGAAGAAGGGATTACTGGCACTGTGTAACTGGGCCTCTAGTGCTACAGTGCGGCCTGGCCCAGCCCAACCTGGCCTTTCTTCAACCTTCTGCTACAGAAGGAGGCAGGGGTGCCGTGGCGGCCATCCACCGGCCACGGCCACGCGCCGGCCATCCCCGTCATCCCGGATGCCTATTAGGCCCCCCCTGGAACCCTAGATCGAGACCCTGGACACCCCCATCTCCCTTTTCCTCGCTCTCCCTCTCTTGTTCGCCCACCGCCGAGCGCAAACGCCGCCGCACTGCCGTCGATGACGCGGCCAGAGAACGCCCCCTGCCACCCGGTGATGTCCAGCACCCCTTCCTCGACCACGTCCACCACGGGCCTTGGTTCGTGCTACCTCACGCCGCATCGTCGCCCCGTTCTTCTTCTAACCTCAGATCCGCCGCTTGCCACCGTGTCGATCCGCCGTCCTCGACCACTCCGGCCTCCCCTGAGCACGTCTTTGAGGTCCACTGTGAGCGCTGGTCCCCCTCCTCCTTTTCCCTCTTCACCCTTGGTCGCTTTTGCCCTCCGACGTGCCTAGCCACAGCCGTACTCCACCGTCGCCATTGCTATGCTAACCGTCGCCCTAGTTCCGTTCGAGCTCAACTGAGTGCGCCACTGAGCTCCTGGAGCTCTGCCGACCCCGACGCGCACGACCGCTTGCTCTATCTCAAGCCACAGTCCCGCGCCCGTCGAGCCCATAGCGATGCTGCTGCCTAACTCCGTCGTCGGGTCGGCTCCGGCGAGCCCCCGACCTCCTGCGAGCTTCCCCAGATGCGCGCGAACACGAGGGGCCCGTTGGTGCCTTTGGTTCGTCCAGCCGTGGCCAACAACGCCGTCCACACGGACAGCCGCCGCTCGCCCGTGCGCCGCTGCTGCATGCTGCGCTGCCCTGCTCCTGCGCTGCTGCTTTCTGCTGCTGTCTACTTTGTAGGAGATATGCCCTAGAGGCAATAATAAATGATATTATTTATCTCCAAGTTCATGATTATGTTTATGTTCCATGCTATAACTGATGTGGTTCCCGAGCCCGTATATCCATAAAGGCTCTAGGGAAAACCCATGTGCACGTGTGGAATAATAAACGGTAAAATGTATTCGTAGTCGTGCCTCTAAGACTAGCTCAAGTGTTGCATGATGATTATGTTTTCCCAATCATGGGCATGTTTATGCCAGCAACTTTGAGGGCACAATGTTGGTAGAACATTTGTGTTGAATCGACCCGAATTGATGTTATGCTATGAGATACATTCGTCACAAGTTAATGGTTAATAACACAGGAAGTTAATGTTTGCATAATTCCGTAGACCATGAGAGTATCAAGTTTCTTCATGCTTGCTTCATGAACTTTGAGGTTTGTTAAACGTCATCCGTAAATGGGTGGCTATTACGGCGGCTTACGGGTTCATGGAAAAGTGTGTCAAGTAACATTGATAGCTCGAGATTGGGATTTGCTCCTCCGACGATGGAGAGATATCTCTGGGCCCTCTCGGTGTTACAGTATCCATCATCGTCTGGCCAGACACTTTGTGATTTGATCACGGGGATGCCGGAACACGGAACGAGAAAAGAGAACAATACCGGTAACGAGGTAACTGGCATAGTGGACAAGGTGTTGACCACGGGGATGCTAACATGTCTCACCTCGGGTATTTGTAACATATCGCGAAGCAACAGGAATAGCACACGGCAACTGGAGGTTCACTCGAATATTTATTCGTGTGGGTATAGGGGTCAATATGGGTGTCCACGGCTCCGATGTTGATCATTGATCGGAAGGGGTTCTGTGTCATGTCTATACTTCACCGAACCTATAGGGTCATATGCTTAAGGGTCATCTATCTGCTGAATTCTAGACAGGGAGTCTGAGAGAAAATCACCGGAAAAGTTTCGGAGACAACGGAAGAGTTCCGGAGAGAGAACACCGAAAGAGTTTCGGTAAAACCGAAAAGTTGTTTCGGAATATATTATTAGGTCAAAAAGGGTTTCGGCACCGCCTGGAAATTTTCAGAGGGTGCCAGAATTTTTCTGGGAACTTCTGGGAATTTTCGGAAGAAAAAACCGAAAATGTTCCGGAGCTGCCGTAACCGCTGTTCTTGCTTTTCACTGATGAAAACTACCATACCGAAAATGTTTCGGAACATGCCCAGAATAATTTTAGAGGGTGCCGGAAATGTTCTGGGACCTTCTGGAATTTTTTCAGAAAAACATTCGCAGAAAACATCTTGTCTCAGCGCGAGGGGACAAGATCCCACGAATCGGGGGTGGCTTGTTTGGTGGCTTTTTGTCTAGGGAGCACCCATGTTTCTAGGAGACATGTTGGTGGCTTGTTGGGGGGGGCATGGGAGGGGGTAAGGTTGTGGCCGGCCAAGGGGTGCCTCCTTGGTGTCCCCTTGGTGCCCCACATGTGTTACCATTTCACCCTTCCATGTGGGACATGTAGCATGGGTATTTTGCTATTTTCTCCAACACCCCACCCCTTGCTTTGGCCTATAAAAGGAGGAGAAGGGGCTGCCATTCTCCTCATCCCTTGCTCTCATACACATGCCAAGATGTTATCTGGCTTCTCTCTCCCTCCCACGAAAAGAGTTTCGTTGAGCCGAAAGGCTGTCTGGGTTCCGGCAGGAACTAGTTCTGGACGGCGAAGCCCTGCCGGATAGATGACACCGTATGTGTGCAACCCCGTAGAGAGGTCGTAGTTTCGATCTTTGTGCCCGAGGGGCTGTTTTGAGAGTGCCTCCCGAAGGGCTGTCCAAATGACGGTCCAAGTTCTGTGAGTCCTCCCGAAGGGCTGTCCGAGTGACCGTTCGAGTTTCGAAGGTCCTCCCGAAGGGCTGTCCGCGACACCGTCCGGGGGACTGTCCGACTGCCTCCCGGAGGGCTGCCCGAGGGGAGACGAGGGTATACATCCTCGCGGTTGGGAGGTTGTAAATCCTAGCTGCCGGGATCTGCACCACCGATCGTCATCGACTCTACTTCCGCTGTGCTACGAGTCGGTAACGAAAAGATTAAAACCTTGTATGCAGTCTTCATAGTGGTCCTGGGCTGGTGCGTAGGTCGATTTTTTTTTCTGTTGCGTTACCCTACAGTGGCATCATGAGCCGTGCTATGCATAGATGCAGGTTGCGATCTAGAATACATGAGATGTATGGGTGTTGCACAATATAATTAGGTAGTAGATGAGTTCTATTACTGAAAATTATTTGTGCGGGTAGCAGATGATATCTGTTACCCGATGTTCTTGTTGCTTCCCTGGAATTTGCATATTTCTGATCTTAATAACAGCATGGTGGAGTTTCAATGTTCTCGCAATCCGCGATCCTGATTGATCAACGAAGTGCTAACAGTTCATTGAATTCCACCGTAGTTAAAAAGAAAGATGAAATTTCGCAGACGAAAGGGCAATGCGGATATGATCTGCACGGGGGTCATGCGTATGACGAAGTTTATTATGGGGCTCGAGATTTTATTATCTCGTGTTTCATACACCCTGGAAAGTTAATCTAGCGACTTGAATAATCATACTTGATGATGGACGTTGGTAGCTTTGGTTTGTTTCGAAACCTTAGAAGCCACGTAAAACAAGTTTTTGCATGAACCGATTAGAGACGTCTAACTTGGTTTTGCAGGAGGGTTTGCATGTGCATGTGATGTGGTATAGCAGTGCTCATAATAATTTGATTATGTATGAGATGACTATATAATGTAAATTAACATGACCTGCGTGTCATGATTCGGCATGATGGCTGGAGCCATATGATTGCACTTTATATGACCTGCGTGTCAACCATGTGTAATGCACTTATTTTTATTAGCTATAGAGATAGCAATATTATCTGGTGCATCGACAAGGTGGTGGCAATCTTCGCGAAGGTGAACACCGACACTAATGCCGAAGATGAAGAAATGAAAGACTTCTCCGTCAGAAAGGGCTATACCATATCTTGCTATTATGAATTGCCTGAGATGTTTATCCCTTATGATGCACCCTTTTGATTGCGCGGTAGTCGCTTTTTATTAGGGTGGTCTCTCACAAAAATATCAAGTAGTTAGTGTTCTCCCAAGTGTAGCACCGTCACGGACCTAACTTTTCGGGGTACAACATGTACACATGAGTACGAACGATTAGGGATGTGTGAGGTGGGTGAGGTCAGACCTCGCAGCAAGATCATTTGGTTGTCTTGACGTTCAGGCAGGACAGTCCTGTGCTCGGAACACATGCATCGAAAGAAGGACAAGAGTCACATAGAGATGTGATTGGCAAGTTGGCCTACCGATTGAAATTCACGTCATCAGTGATGAACCCGTCAATGGCATCGAATTGAAATACGGATCTTGAATCACTCACAATCAATTATGAGAGATATTGATTTGAGTGGGAGCGCACTGTAGAATTGACTTGTTTAATTCTCAGTGCAATTAATTATGAACACTGTCTAAGTGTGGTTTGCATAATAGTTGTAGAATAATGGCTCGCGTTTCCACCTTCCCTATTAAAATTGAATAGCTGTTAAATATCTGGTTAAAACTTTACGGTTGGTAACGTAATGTGAGGATTGTCCTCAAGAGTGCCGAGAAGGACTTTGTCCTATCGCATGCTTTCGGTATCCTCCTGCCAATGCTATGGATGATGAGACTCTCGTCCTTCGATTCAAAAGCTAGAATTCCGTTACGGTCAAGTGCAGTGTGTTTGCTTCCATGAGACCCAAACTTCAAAAGTTTGGGATAGCTATGTGATATTCATGGAACTGAAAATTAGTTACAGATACAAACAAAGGCTAGAAGATATGGGATATCCAAAGCAATGTTTGTTTTGCAAAGTATTAGTAAAGTGTTTACTGGGCATTTGACTGAAAAGAGAGGGATCCAGAAGAACGCCTGTCATATGATGAAGTTGGGTGCTTCTTCTGGAATATCCAGCTCATGTATGAAGTATAAAGGCAAAAAGAGAGAAGACTGGAATATCCAGCTCATGTATGAATGTCATACAAGTTTTTGATGTATAGAAGGCTGGTCAAAGATATAGTTCTTGGGAATTATGGTTAAACATGTTAATCACTAATTCTTGGGTATTGTGAGTTAATCACAAAGATACCTGCTCGATTGCATTCTGTTGTGACTCGATGTAAGAACTACTATGGCCTGAAAGACTAGCCAGGAATGAGGTTTAGGTATACACAGGGAACATAGTAAATGTTACTATACCTTCCATCGGTGTATTATCGTCTGTATTTATTTTCATAATTCTTTTAGAGTTTCATACACTCTAGCCCTTTGCATAAGGTATCTTGCATGAAAGTTGTTCATAAGAGAACTTTTTATGTTCGATGTTATGAATAACATAAGGGCCATACTTTCATTATGAATGAGATGTATGTTATGAATATTGATAATAATACATTACCTCTGGGTTTACTTTCATAATTCATTTTAGAGTTTCATACACTCTAGCCCATTGCACAATGTTTGATGCAAGAGGGTTGTTCAGAAAAGAACAATTGTTGTTCAGTATTATGAATAACATGCAGGGCCATGCTTCCATCCAAGATGGGACGTATGTTATGAATATTGATGGTAATATGATACATCCATAACACTGACGCTAAATGTCGCAAGACTAAAAGAATACCACACAAGTGTGGCACTGCATTTGGTCACATTGGAGAAACTCGCATAGAAAATTCCATTATGATGGATTTTGAAGTCCTTTGATTTTGAATCATCTGACACTTGCAAATTTCCTCCGAAAAGTGAAGTGAATGAAATACCGTTCACAGGCCATAAGGAACGAACAACAGACTTATTGGTGATCATACATTTTGATCTGTGTAGTCCGATAAATGTTGTTAGTAGTGGATTTATCTATCTTCAGAAATGACTCAAGTAGATATATGGATATTTGCTTGATGAGACGTAAGTCTGGATCTTTTGAAATCATTCGAAAGGTTTTCAAAAATGAAGTAGAAGTTATTGTAACAAGAAAATTATGTTTCTACAATTCGATTGCAGAAAGGAATATTTGAGTTACAAGTTTAGCGAATGTCTGATGAGTTATGAAACGGGTTTCATAACTTGCACCTCCCGGAACACCACTGCAAGTGGAAAGTCTGTGAAGATGTAATCGAACCATTCATGACATGGTAAGATCAAAGATGACATAAATAGATTTGCCATTATACCTTTTAAAGAGTGATGCTTTAGAGACTGTGGCTTTTACACTGAAAAGAGCTCCATCAGGTCTGTTGAAATGACGCCATGGTATGGTACGTCCAACCATGTTATATCTTTTCTTAACATTTCGAATATGGGGCTTGTGTAAAAGGTTACAAACCTATTCCAAATCAGACAAGTGCTACTTTGTAGGTTATCCCAAGTCATTGGGTATTCCTCCCTCACTATACCGAGGCAAATAGGTTTGCCACAAAGAACGGTATGTTTTTAAAGAAAATGGTTCCTTCAAAAGGTGAGTTGGAGAACAGTGCAACTCGACGAGATAACCAGTATCCTCATCATCAGATCAAAGGAACGAGACCTTGGAAGTAATTCCAGAGTTTCCTACTGCGACTGATACGGAAGTCTCTACAATAAAATGTATGGACTTCGGTCTTACTTGCAGCTGAACCACATAGGCAAGGCTCGTGCAAACCTCTCAGTTGCGCAAATGAGATATTGTTGTTAGACAACAGTACACCTACGATACACAAGGAAGCGTTGATGGGCCCTGACTCCGGAATTGGCTAAATGCCAATACAATCCGAGATAGTTTCCATATAAGTAATTCAGGATTAAAATCTTGATACACCTTTTGGAAGACTTAGAGTCTAATGAATATTTATGGAACTAAAAACTGATACGGATAAAAATGTTTTATCCATAAAGCTCGACTTGTTGCAATAACAAGTTCAAGGAGTTGACTACGATGAGGTTGTTTCACCGTAGCGATGCTTAAAGTCGGTTCGGGTTGTACTAGCAATTAATACATATTTCAATCATGAGATATGAAACAAGGATGATGAAAGGATTTCCATCTGATGGAAATGGAACCAAGGACTTGCATGTGTTGCAGTCCAAGGTATTTTGTCAGTCCAGAGGATGCTAGTGAGTGTGTAAACTTCAGAGTTCCAGCGATGGACAGAAAAGAGCATAATGGAGTTGGAATCTTCGTGTTTTGATGAAATGGTCAAAGGGGTTTTGACATCATCAATGGGTAACGAAGATGCTTGTGATTCAAGAAAGTAAGTGGGAGCATAATAATATTTCTAAAAACTTTGTGTGCTTGACACATTGTTAATTGGAAATTAATTTCTTGACACGAATTAGGACTTCATTTGAAAATACTTTTTCGATGAAGTGCTTGGGCTAAATAGCCTTAATATTAGGCATGATGATCTATGGAGATAGATTTACCTAATGGGGCTGAGCAAAGATACATATTGACAAGATGCTAAAACATTTTAGCATTTAAATCGCCAAGGAGTGATTCTTGCTGAAGTCACATGGAAATAGTTTTTGCAAGACTCGGTGTCCCAAAACACTGATGAGTAAAATACATGATGGAGATTCCACACACTCTTGTGTTTGGATTGATCATGTATTCCATGGTATGTAAAAACAACCAGATATGTCCAATACTCCCAAGTTGTTGCGAGTATAGATACCAAAGTGATCAAAAGTACTGATCATGGGACAACAGTGAAAAATGTCATTGAGTACTAGAGTAGTACTGATGACATGTTTTCTCACAAGCAGAGATTATGAAGTGCTCGTTGTAAGTAATTACATCGATACAGTCTTCATCTTTTCTCCATGCGATTTTCGATTTAAATTGAGGGTTTTGTGTAACACACAATGTGGTGGCACAATTAGTTGGAAAATGTTCCAAACAAGTTACTGTGGCGAATTCTATAACAGATGCAAAGTATGTTGCGGCTTTTAAAGCGACAAAGAAGATGTTGAATCATATAGTTCATTCATGAACTTAGTATGGTTCCAAGATGGCTTTTGTCAATGGAACACTACTGTAGGTAGTGGCTCCATAACTCAGTCTGAGGAATCCAGGTTCGACCTGTGATTCACATACATACAAAGCCAAGTCCACACAAAATATGAATTATGTGAAAGCGTGAAAACGCGAGGATATGCAAAGATACACACGGAGCTGAAGTCGTCAGATCCGTTGGACATCAGGCTATACCACAAGCGAAGCATATTTACACCGGTGTGCCACAGGTGTAAAGTGCATTAGCATTAACTAGATTATTGACTCTAGTGCAAGTGGGAGTCTGTAGGAGATATGCCCTAGAGGCAATAATAAATGATATTATTTATCTCCAAGTTCATGATTATGTTTATGTTCCATGCTATAACTGATGTGGTTCCCGAGCCCGTATATCCATAAAGGCTCTGGGGAAAACCCATGTGCACGTGTGGAATAATAAACGGTAAAATGTATTCCTAGTCGTGCCTCTAAGACTAGCTCAAGTGTTGCATGATGATGATCTTTTCCCAATCATGGGCATGTTTATGCCAGCAACTTTGAGGGCACAATGTTGGTAGAACATTTGTGTTGAATCGACCCGAATTGATGTTATGCTATGAGATACATTCGTCACAAGTTAATGGTTAATAACACATGAAGTTAATGTTTGCATAATTCCTTAGACCATGAGAGTATCGAGTTTCTTCATGCTTGCTTCATGAACTTTGGGGTTTGTTAAACGTCATCCGTAAATGGGTGGCTATTACGGCGGCTTACGGGTTCATGGAAAAGTGTGTAACGTTGATAGCTCGAGATTGGGATTTGCTCCTCCGACGATGGAGAGATATCTCTGGACCCTCTCGGTGTTACGGTATCCATCATCGTCTGGCCAGACACTTTGTGATTTGATCACGGGGATGCCGGAACACGGAACGAGAAAAGAGAACAATACCGGTAACGAGGTAACTGGCATTGTGGACAAGGTGTTGACCACGGGGATGCTAATATGTCTCCCCTCGGGTATTTGTAACATATCGCGAAGCAACAGGAATAGCACACGACAACAGGAGGTTCACTCGAATATTTATTCGTGTGGGTATAGGGGTCAATATGGGTGTCCACGGCTCCGATGTTGATCATTGATCGGAAGGGGTTCCATGTCATGTCTATACTTCACCGAACCTATAGGGTCACACGCTTAAGGGTCATCTATCTGCTGAATACTAGACAGGGAGTCTGAGAGAAAATCACCGGAAAAGTTTCGGAGACAACGGAAGAGTTCCGGAGAGAGAACACCGAAAGAGTTTCGGTAAAACCGAAAAGTTGTTTCGGAATATATTATTAGATCAAAAAGGGTTTCGGCACTGCCTGGAAATTTTCAGAGTGTGCCAGAATTGGTCTCGGAACTTCTGGGAATTTTCGGAAGAAAAAACCGAAAATGTTCCGGAGCTGCCGTAACCGCTGTTGTTGCTTTTTGCTGAGGAAAACTACCATACCGAAACTATTTCGGAACATGCCCAGAATAATTTTAGAGGGTGCCAGAAATGTTCTAGGACCTTCCAGAATTTTTTCAGAAAAACATTCGCGGAAAACATCTTGTCTCAGCGCGAGGGGACAAGATTCCACGAATCGGGGGTTGCTTGTTTGGTGGCTTTTTGTCTAGGGAGCACCCATGTTTCTAGGAGACATTTTGGTGGCTTGTTGGGGTCCCCCCCCATGGAAGGGGGCATGGTTGTGGCCGGCCAAGGGGTGCCTCCTTGGTGTCCCCTTGGTGCCCCACATGTGTTACCATTTCACCCTTCCATGTGGGACATGTAACATGGGTATTTTGGTATTTCCTCCACCACCCCACCCCTTGCCTTGGCCTATAAAAGGAGGAGAAGGGGCTGCCATTCTCCTCATCCCTTGCTCTCATACACATGCCAAGATGTTATCTGGCTTCTCTCTCCCTCCCACGAAAAGAGTTTCGTAGAGCCGAAAGGCTATCTGGGTTCCGGCAGGAACTAGTTCTGGACGGCGAAGCCCTGCCGGATAGATGACACCGTATGTGTGCAACCCCGTAGAGAGGTCGTAGTTTCGATCTTTGTGCCGGAGGGGCTGTTTTGAGAGTGCCTCCTGAAGGGTTGTCCAAGTGACGGTCCGAGTTCTGTGAGTCCTCCCGAAGGGCTGTCCGAGTGACCGTTCGAGTTTCGAAGGTCCTCCCGAAGGGCTGTCCGCAACACCGTCCGGGGGACTGTCCGACCGCCTCCCGGAGGGCTGTCCGAGGGGAGACGAGGGTATACATCCTCGCGGTTGGGAGGTTGTAAATTCTAGCTGCGGGGATCTGCACCACCGATCGTCATCGACTCTACTTTCTCTACGCTACGAGTCGGTAACGAAAAGATCAAAACCTTGTATGCAGTCTTCATAGTGGTCCTGGGCTGGTGCGTAGGTCGAATTTTTTTTGTTTTCTGCTGCGTTACCCTACATACTTCTGCTGCTACTCTTGCGCGACTGCCCTCTGCTCTGCCGCTGTGGCTTGCTGCTGCTAGCCGCTGCCTCCTACCACTGCCGCCGGCGCCCGCATCCGCTCTTCGCCGCGCAGCGCTACTGTTGCTGCCTTGTGTTGCCGCTGCTGCTGCCGTCCCACCGCTGGCCGCGTCACTGCCTCGCCTGCCCGTGCCCTGCCGTGACCCACGCCGCCTCTGTGCGCGCCCTCGCCGTGCACCTGCCTCACCCGCCCAAGTCCCACCGCATCCACGCACGCACCGCAGCCACGCTCCCCTGCTCCTCCCGCCGCTGCATTCTGCTACTGCTCTGGTACAGTAACTGAGGACGTGTTTGGTTCGGTGATCTGTAACGTAACCTGATAACGACGGGATCTGAATACGTTAGTTTCTGTTTGTTTCAACTTAACCATAATGAGGTCCTGTGTAATCAGATTACATCGTTGTACAAATCTGATTCCGCCCACATGTGCCCGTTATCCGTTCCCTCTTTCTCATGCGATTTTCTTGCTGCTGTTCGATTCTTTAGTCGGGGCTGGAACAAGTGGCGCGTGAGAGCAAGATCTGGTTGGCGGTGCCTGAGATCGGCCCTGGCGGCGCGCGGATCGGGGACTGGCCGGCGGCGCGCGTGATAGGAGCATCCGGCAGCGCGCATGCTCTGGGCGGCCGGCGACGCGCATCCCCCAGGGGCGGCCGGTGGCGCTTGAGAATGGCGGCGCGCATGCTCTGTGCGGCCGGGCCGAGCAGGTCCTTGACGGGCAGAAGGGTGGCCGGCGAGTGATAGGGCCATCAGGCAGAGATATTCCTCATGCATTGGAGCAATGGTATCCAATTCCTTTACCCTTCACGAACCAAACAAACTAGGAAGAAACTCGCTACGCTCCCTAAAACTCTGTGACCTCATTACGTTAACGTTAACATTACCATTCCTGTAGCCAAACACCTCCTGAATGTTATATGGACAGAAAGTACACTGGACAAACTTCATTTTATCCCACTGGACCAAATCCATTTGATGCATGGATTAAATTCTTTGAAAATCACAAAATCCTATGTTCGTATATTTTAATAGTTTCTGGAATTAACATCAAGTGTCACTTTTCAAGCAAAGTTTTGACTAAGCAAATGAACTCTAAGAGTGATGCAATTGATACCATCTTGTAGATCACAGGAAAGTGATCAATATTGATATAAGGCACTAATCCATAGGGTGTGCAGAACAATAGTTATAGCCTTTGGAAAACAGCTAAGTGATGATTAAAACTGAGGGATTCTCAGACTTAGCAGAATTTCAGAGAATTTCAGAAAATGCTAAAACTTCGGAAATTCGTAGAAATTCATCCGTAGCTCGGATGGAAAAACTTTATACATAAAAAATGATTAGAAAGACGAGACGAATATGATGGTGCCCTCTGTGTGGCTGTCACATGCCTCTAACACTACAAACATGGAACCTTCCCCTTCCGGGTCACCTGTCCGATAGTTGTCCAGAGCCGGGAAAATGTCCCCAGATATTTTCCCGCCCCGTCTGTAACGTGTACCACTGCGATAGATCACCCCTAGCATAGCTTTTTGCCATGTCTTGCTTTGTGATTGCATTTGTATGTTGTGTATTTATTTGTTTCTTCCCCCTCTTCTCTCCGGTAGACTTCGAGACTGCTGATGATCCGGTGAATGGCTACCTCACCGTAGAAGATCCGTTTATGTCTACAGAGCAACCAGGCAAGCAAACCCCCCTTGATCATCCCTATATCGCCAATTCTTTCCCCCTCATACTTGCATTAGATTTTGCTACTGTATTAAATAGCTCCTATTCTGATGCATAGCCTGCTTTTGTAACCTGCTTTTGTTACCTTACCTATTATCCTAACCTACTTAGTTCAGGCTGGTTAGTGATCCATCAGTGACCCCTCTCTTTGGCCATGTTGCCCCCGCTTGTTACCGGTGCCTCGATCAGGGTTATCGACGGGCAGAGACCGGGCACATCACCGCACACCCCCCTTAGTTGTACGACTCTGCAGTGCCACTATCGAGTGTCGAGGGTGATACCTCGTACCTCACTCCTGATGTTGGCCCTGTAGTATAGCTAATTGGTTGTGGATTGCCGAGGGTGATTCCTCCTTCACCGCCTTCGAAGATGGCTCTGTCATGCAACCCCTCAAGCGTGGACCATCTAGGGTGATTCCTCCAAGTCCACCTTGATGGACACATCGATTGGAATCCATCGAGGGTGATTCCTCGGGTTCCTCCTCGATGTTTCGGACACACAGTTACCCTAAACATATACCTCATGACCTTGATAAAGTCGGGTTGGCCCCGAGGGGTACTCGCGAGCGATGTGAAGTCGGGTTGACCGTGAGGGTACCCGCGAGTTAATTACGAGGCGCGCCCGGGTAGGCAGTCAGCCTAGCGAGAGGTAGCCTGGGCCTGGCCCTTGCCGCAAGTCCTCGAGACGGGGCAACAGGAGGACTGCTCGTAACCACGCGCTCCCAATTTACTAATGGGTTTGGATATATGATCTGAGGTGGCCACTGGCCTATACGCACTACCACCGCGTGGGATAATGGTTTATGGGGCCCTCTGCGCCGTATGCATCAGCCGAAGCTCTTCAGACATTAGCAGTGGAGCGGCGCGCGCCGGGTTGGACTGGGAATGCCTGCGCTTGTATTAAGGGGGCTAGGTCTGCTCACCGGCCGCGTACGCAATGCGTAGGAGTGCAAAGGGCGATGGGCCCAATGTAGGAGATATGCCCTAGAGGCAATAATAAATGTTATTGATTATCTCCCTGTCCATAATTATGTTTATGTTCCACGCTATAACTGCTATGGTTCTCGAGTCTGCAATAACACGAGGCTCGGAGGAAGACTCATATGCACGTGTGGAATAATAAATGGTAAAATGTATTCCTAGTCTGGCCTCTAAGACTAGCTCAAGTGTTGCATGATGGTTCTGTTTTCCTGATCATGGGCATGTCTTTGCCAGCAACTTTGAGGGCACAGTGTTGAATCGACCCGAATTGATGTTTTGCTATGAGATTCATTCGTCACAAGTTATGGTTAATAAGACAGAGATGGTTAACGTTTGCATGATTCCTTAGACCATGAGAGTATCGAGTTTCTTCATGCTTGCTTCATGAACTTTGGGGTTTGTTAAACGTCATCTGTAAATGGGTGGCTATTACGGCAGCTTACGGGTTCATGGAAAAGTATGTCAAGTAACTTGATAGCTCAAGATTGGGATTTTCTCCTCCGACGATGGAGAGATATCTCTGGGCCCTCTCGGTGTTATGGTATCCATCATCGTCTGGCCAGACACAGGGTGATTTGATCACAGGGATGCCGGAACACGGTAACGAGAAAAGAGAACAATACCGGTAACGAGGTAATTGGCATAGTGGACAAGTTGTTGATCCACGGGGATGCCAACATGTCTCACCTTGGGTATTTGTAACATATCGTGAAGCAACAGGAATAGCACACGGCAACTGGAGGTTCACTCGAATATTCATTCGTGTGGGTATAGGGGTCAATATGGGTGTCCACGGCTCCGATGTTGATCAATGATCGGAAGGGGTTCCGGGTCATGTCTATACTTCACCGAACCTATAGGGTCACACGTTTAAGGGTCATCTATCTGCTGAATACTAGACAGGGAGTCTGAGAGAAAGTCTCCGGAAAAAGTTTCGGAGACAGCGGAAAAGTTCCGAAGGGAGAGGTCACCGAATGAGTTTCGGTAAAACTGAAAAGTTGTTTCAGGGGATACCATTAAGTCAAATTGGTTTCGGCACACGCCTGATAATTCTTGGAGGGTGCCAGAATCATTCTGGAAACTTCTGGGAATTTTCCGGAAGAAAAACCGGAAATGTTCCGGAGCTGCCGGAACCGCTTTGTTTGCGTTTCGCAGATGAAAATCACTAATCCGAAATTGTTTTGGAAAGCGTCCAAAATCTTTTGTGTGGGTACTCGAATTATTCTAAGACCCACAGAAATATTTTTGGATTTAACGGTCGCGGAAAAATGTTTCCGTGAATAGTGAAAGTGCTTTTTGGATTACTTTTTGGATTATTTTGGGCTTTGTCCCAAGATATTTTTGGGGATGACATGGATGGATGAGGCCCCCTTGGGGGGGCCCACCAATGTGGTCGCCGGCCACATGTGGTGCTCCTCCATGGAGCACCACTTGTCCTTTGGCTTTCCCTTTTTGCCCTTGGAAAGTGTTTCCTTCATGGGCATTTTTGGTATTTTGAATACCCTTCCTACCCCTTGGTTTTCCTATAAAAGGACTGGAGGAGGCTGCCCACTCACTCATCCCTTGCTCTCATACACATGCCATGACTTGTCTGGCTTCTCTCTCCATCCCAGCGAAAAAGTTTCGTAGAGCCGAAATGTTGTCTGGGTTCCGGCAGGAACTAGTTCTGGACGGCAAAGCCCTGCCGGATAGATGACACCGTATGTGTGCAACTCTGTAGAGAGATCATTGTTTCGGTCTTAGTTAGAGAGTGCCTCCCGAAGGGCTGTCCGAGTGACCGTCCGAGTTTTGAGGGTCCTCCCGAAGGGCTGTCCGAGTGACCGTCCGAGTTTTGAGGGTCCTCCCGAAGGGCTGTCCGAGTGACCGTCTGAGTTTCGAAGGTCCTCCCGAAGGGCTGTCCGCGACACAGTCCATGGGACTGTCTGACCGCCTCCCGAAGGGCTGTCCGAGGGGCAGATGAGGGTATATATCCTCGCAGTTGGGAGGTTGTAAATCCTAGCTGTGGGGATCTACACCGCCGATCGTCATCGACTCTACTTCCGTTGTGCTACGAGTCGGTAACGAAAATGATCAAACATTGTATGCAGTCTCCATAGTGGTCCTGGGCTGGTGCGTAGGTCAGAAATTTTTTGTTTTCTACTGCGTTCCCCTACAGTGGCATCATGAGCCGTGCTATGCGTAGATGCAGGTTGCGATCTAGAATACATAGAGATGTATGGGTGTTGCACAATATAATTAGGTAGTAGATGAGTTCTATTACTGAAAATTATTTGTGCGGGTAGCAGATGAAATCTGTTACCCATGTTCTTGTTGCTTCCCTAGGATTTGCATATTTCTGATCTTGATAACAGCATGGTGGAGTTTCAATGTTCTGGCAATCCACGATCCTGATTGATCAACGAAGTGCTAACAGTTCATTGAATTCCACCGTAGTTAAAAAGAAAGATGAAATTTCGCAGACATGATCTGCACGGGGGTCATGCATATGATGAAGTTCAGTATGGGGCTCGAGATTTTATTATCTCGTGTTTCATACACCCCGCAATGTTAATCTAGCGACTTGGATAATCCGGCTTGATGATGAACGTTGGTAGCTTCGGTTTGTTTCGAAACCTTAGAAGCCACGTAAAACAAATTTTTGCATGAACCGATTAGATGCGTCTAACTTGGTTTTGCTGGATGGTTTGCATGTGCATGTGATGTGGTATAGCAGTGCTCATAATAATTTGATTATGTATGAGATGACTATATAATGTAAATTGATTAACATGACCTGCGTGTCATGATTCGGCATGATGGCTGGAGCCATATGATTGTCACTTTAATGACATGCATGTCAACCTTAAGTAATGCACTTATTTTATTAGCTATAGAGATAGCAATATTATGTGGTGCAT
Source organism: Elymus sibiricus (assembly GCA_039707655.1). Lineage (NCBI taxonomy): Eukaryota > Viridiplantae > Streptophyta > Magnoliopsida > Poales > Poaceae > Elymus > Elymus sibiricus. The sequence continues at coordinate 36,445,626 of CM077665.1, read as the reverse complement.
CGACAAGGTGGGGGCAATCTTGGCGAAGGTGAACACCGACGCGAATGCCGAAGACGAAGAAATGAAAGACTTCTCCGTCAGAAAGGGCTATTTCATATCATGCTATCATGAATTGCCTGAGATGTTTATCCCTTATGTTGCACCCTTCTTGATTGTGTGGTAGTCGCTTTTTATTAGGGTCATCTCTCACAAAAATATCAAGTAGTTAGTGTTCTCCCAAGTATAGCACCATCACGGCACCTAACTTTTCGTGGTGCGCCATGGATACATGGGTAAGAACGATTAGGGATGTGTGAGGCGGGTGAGGTCAGACCTCGCAGCGAGATCACTTGGCTGTCTTGACGTTCTGGCTTGATCGTCCTGAGCTCGTAACACGCCCATCGAAAGATGAACACGAGTCACATAGAGATGTGATCGGCAAGTTGGCCTACCGATTAAAATTCCCGTCATGAGATGATGATTCTATGGCGATGAATTGAAGTCTGGATCTTGTATCACTCACAATCAATTATGAGGGATATTGATTTGAGTGGGAGCGCACTGATGAATTAACTTGTTTAAATTCTCAGTGCAATTAATTATGAACTTTGTCTAAGTGTGATTTGCGTAATAGTTGTAGAATAATGACTCGCGTTTCCACCTTCCCTGTTAAAATTGAATAGCTGTTAAATATCTGGTTAACACTTTACGGTTGGTAACGTAATGTGAGGATTGTCCTCAAGAGTGCCGAGAAGGACTTTGTCCTATCGCATGCTTTCGGTATCCTCCCGCAACTGCTATGGATGATGTGACTCTCGTCCTTCGATCAAAAAGCTAGAATTCCATTACGGTCAAATGCAATATGTTTGCTTCCATGAGACCCGAACTTCGAAAGTTTGGGATAGTTATGTGATATTCATAGAACTGAAAATCATTTTCAGATACAAACAAAGCAATGTTTGTTTGCAAACTATTAGTAAAAGTGTTTACTATGCATTTGACTGTTAGGAGAGGAATCCAGAAGAACGCCTGTCATATGATATGAAGGTGAATAAAACAACAACTTAAAGAGAAAGGAAGTGTCCAAAGGGTGTTGGTGAAACTTTCATGCCTAGGAAGTCCAGGGCTAACGCCACTCTTAAGTTGGGTGCTTCTTCTGAGAGTAAGAGAAATGCTAAAAGTTAAACCGTTAATTCTTGGGAATATCCAGCTCATGTATGAATGTCATACAAGTTTTTGATGTATAGAAGGCTGGTCAAAGATATAATTCTTGGGAATTATGATTAAACATGTTAATCACTAATTCTTGGGTATTGTGAGTTGATCACAAAGATACCCGCTTGATTGCATTCTGTTGCAACTCGATGCAAGAACTACTACGGCCTAAAAGACTTGCCAGTTATGAGGTTTAGGTATACACAGGGAACATAGTAAATATTGCTATACCTTCCATCGGTGTATTACCGTCTGTATTTATTTTCATGATTCATTTTAGGGTTTTTACACACTCTAGCCCATTGCATAAGGTGTTGGGGAACGTTGCATGGAAAACAAAAAAAATTCTACGCACACGCAAGATCTATCCAAGGAGATGCATAGCAACGAGTGGAGGAGAGTGTGTCTACGTACACTCGTAGACCATAAGCGGAAGCGTTAGAATAACGCGGTTGATGTCATCGAACAATCTACACGATCTAACCGATCTAGTACCGAACGCACGGCACCTCCGCGTTCTGCACACGTTCAGCTCGGTGACGTCCTCCGCCTTCTTGATCCAGCAAGACGGCGAGGTAGCGGATGAGTTCCGGCAGCACGACAGCGTGGTGACGGTGATGGTGATGTGATCTCCGCAGGGCTTCGCCTAAGCACTACGAAAATATGACCGAGGTGGTAAACGGTGGACGGGGGCGCCGCACACGGCTAAGACAATGTTGTGTATCCCTTTGGGGCGCCCCCTCTCCTCTATTTATATATGTGTAGGGGCTTGGAGTAGAAGGAATAGTGCCACGTGAACAGTAAGGCCAGGGCGCCTCCCCTTAGCCCATGCCAGCCCTTGGGACGTGGTGGACCCACTTGTGGACTTCCGGACCCCTCCGGAATCCTCCGGAACCTTCTGGAAGCTTCCCGGTACAATACCGAAAAAACTGCACCTTTTTCCGGAACCCAAAATATGACTTCCCATATATAAATCTTTACCTCTCGACCATTCCGAGACTCCTCGTGATATCCGGGATCTCATCAGGGAGTCCGAACAACATTCGGTCACCAATTCACATAACTCATATAACACTGTATCGTCAACGAACGTTAAGCGTGCGGACCCTACGCGTTCGGGAATGATGTAGACATGACCGAGACGCCTCTCCGGTCAATAATCAATAGCGGGACCTGGATGCCCATATTGGTTCCTACATATTCCACGAAGATCTTATCGGTCGAACCGTAATGGCAACATACGTAATTCCCTTTGTCCGTCGGTATGTTACTTGCCCGAGATTCGATCGTCGGTATCCCCATACCTAGTTTAATATCGTTACCGGCAAGTGTCTTTACTCGTTCCGTAATACATCATCCCGTAACTAACTCCTTAGTCACTTTGCTTGCAAGCTTATTATGATGTGCATTATCGAGAGGGCCCAGAGATACCTCTCCGAAACACGGAGTGACAAATCCCAGTCTCGATCCATGGCAACTCAACAGACACCTTCGGAGATACCTGTAGAGCATCTTTATGATCACCCAGTTACATTGTGACATTTGATAGCACACAAGGTATTCCTCCGGTATACAGGAGTTGCATGATCTCATGGTCTGAGGAACATGTATTTGACATTCAAGAAAGCAGTAGCAATAAACAGAACGATCATATGCTAAGCTAACGGATGGGTCTTGTCCATCACATCATTCTCCTAATGATGTGATCCCGTTATCAAATGACAACTCATGTCTATGGTTAGGAAACCGTAGCCATCTTTGATCAACGAGCTAGTCTAGTAGAGGCTCACTAGGGACACAATATTTGTTTATGTATTCACACGTGTATTTAAGTTTCCGGTCAATACAATTCTAGCATGAATAATAAACCTTTATCATGAATAAGGAAATAAAAAATAATAACAACTTTATTATTGCCTCTAGGGCATATTTCCATCAGTCTCCCACTTGCATTAGAGTCAATAATCTAGTTCACATCGCCATGTGATTAACACCTAGGAGTTTACTAGAGTCAATAATCTAGTTCACATCGCCATGTGATTAACACCCAAAGAGTTTACTAGAGTCAATAATCTAGTTCACATCGCCATGTGATTAACACCTAGGAGTTTACTAGATTCAATAATCTAGTTCACATTGCCACGTGATTAACACCCAAAGAGTTCTAAGGTGTGATCATGTTTTGCTTGTGAGAGAGATTTAGTCAACGGGTCTGCAACATTCAGATCCATGTGTGTTTTGCAAATCTTTATGTCATACTATAGATGATGCTATCACGCTTTACTTGGAGCTATTCCAAATGACTGCTCCATTATACGTATCCGGTTTGCTACTCAGAGTTATCCAGATTGGTGTCAAAGCTTGCATCGACGTAACCCTTTACAACGAAACTCTTTATCACCTCCATAATCGAGAAACATTTCCTTAGTCCTTTAGTTGCTAAGGATAAATTTTGACCGCTGTCCAGTGATCCACTCCTGGATCACTCTTGTACCCCCTTTGCCAGACTCGTGGCAAGGCACACATCAGGTGTGGTACACAGCATGGCATACATTATAGAACCTATGACTGAGGCATAGGGAATGACTTTCATTCTCTCTCTATCTTTTGCCGTGGTCGGCCTTTGAGTCTTACTCAACTTCACACCTTACAATACAGGGAAGAACTCCTTCTTTGACTGATCCATTTTGAACTCCTTCAAAATCTTGTCAAGGTATGTACTCATTGAAAGTCTTATCAAGCGTCTTGATCTATCTTCATAGATCTTCAAAGAACCGAGGTCTTTCATTGAAAAATTCTTATTCAAGTATCCTTTTATGCCATCCAGAAAATTCTATTTCCAATCAACAATATGTCATCCACATATAATATAAGAAATGCAACAGAGCTCCCACTCACTTTCTTGTAAATACAGGCTTCACCGTAAGTCTGTACAAAACCATACGCTTTGATCACCTCATCAAATCGTATATTCCAACTCCGAGATGCTTGCACCAGTCCATAGATGGATCGCTGGAGCTTGCACACTTTGTTAGCACCCTTAGGATTGACAAAATCTTCTGGTTGCATCATATACAACTCTTCTTTGAGAAATCCATTAAGGAATGTAGTTTTGACATCCATTTGCCAGATTTCATAAAATGCGACAATTGCTAACATGATTTGGACAAACTTAAGCATCGCTACGGGTGAGAAGGTCTCATCGTAGTCAACTTGTTGAACTTGTCAAAAACCTTTCGCAAGAAGTCGAGCTTTGCAGACAGTGATATTACCATCAGCGTCTGTCTTCCTCTTAAATATCCATTTATTCTCAATGGCTTGCCGATCATCGGGCAAGTCCACCAAAGTCCACACTTTGTTCTCATACATGGATCCTATCTCAGATTTCATGGCCTCAAGCCATTTGTCGGAATCTGGGCTCATCATAGCATCTTCATAGTTCGTAGGTTTGCTGTTGTCTAACAACATAACTTCCAGGACGGGATTGCCATACCACTCTGGTGCGGAACGTACTCTGGTCGACCTACGAGGTTCAGTAGTAACCTGATCTGAAGTTTCATGATCTTTATCATTATCTTCCTCTCTTATTGGTGTATGCATCACGGGAACGGTTTTCTCTGATGAGCTACTTTCCAATTCGAGAGAAGGTACAATTACCTCATCAAGTTCTACTTTCCTCCCACTCACTTCTTTCGAGAGAAACTCTTTCTCTAGAAAGGACACATTCTTGGCAACAAACACCTTGCCTTCGAATCTGTGGTAGAAGGTGTACCCAATTGTTTCTTTAGGGTATCCTATGAAGACACACTTCTCCGCTTTGGGTTCGAGCTTATCAGGTTGAAGATTTTTCACATAAGCATCGCATCCCCAAACTTTAAGAAACGACAGCTTAGGTTTCTTGCCAAACCAAAGTTCATACGGTGTCATCTCAACGGATTTAGACGGTGCCCTATTTAACGTGAATGCAACTGTCTCTAATGCATAACCCCAAAACGATAGTGGCAAATCAGTAAGAGACATCATAGAATGCACCATATCCAATAAAGTACGGTTACGACATTCGGACACACCATTACACTGTGGTGTTCCAGGTGGCGTGAGTTGTGAAACAATTCCACATTTTCTTAAATGAAGGCCAAACTCGTAACTCAAATATTCGCCTCTGCGATCAGATCGTAGAAACTTTATTTTCTTGTTACGATGATTCTCTACTTCACTCTGAAATTCTTTGAACTTTTCAAATGTTTCAGACTTGTGTTTCATCAAGTAGATATACCCATATCTACTCAAATCATCTGTGAAGGTTAGAAAATAACGATACCCGCCGCGTGCTTCAACATTCATCGGACCGCATACATCGGTATGTATTATTTCCAACAACTCAGTAGCTCGCTCCATTGTTCCGGAGAACGGAGTTTTAGTCATCTTTCCCATGAGGCATGGTTCGCAAGTATCAAATGATTTATAATCAAGAGATTTCAAAAGTCCATCAGCATGGAGTTTCTTCATGCACTTTACACCAATATGACCTAAACGGCAGTGCCACAGGTATGTTGCACTATCATTATCAACTTTGCATCTTTTGGCATCAATATTATGAATATGTGTATTTCTACGATCGAGATTCAACAAGAATAAACCATTCACAAGGGTGCATGATCACGAGAGATATTACTCATATAAACAGAATAACCATTATTCTCTGACTTAAATGAATAACCGCCTTGCAATAAACAATATCCAGATATAATGTTTTATGCTCAACGCAAGCACCAAATATCCATTATTTAGGTTTAATACTAACCCCGAAGGTATTATGAGCGTGCCGATGGTGATCATATCAATCTTGGAGACACTTCCAACACACATCGTCACCTCGCCCTCAGCCAGTCATTGTTACTCTGCAGCTCCTGATTCAAGTTACTAATATTAGCAACTGAACCGGTATCAAATACCCAGATGTTGCTATGAGCACTAGTGAGGTACGCATCAATAACATGTATATCACATATACTTTTGTTCACTTTTCCATCCTTCTTATCCGCCAAGTATTTTGGGGCAGTTCCGTTTCCAGTGACCATATCCTTTGCAGTAAAAACACTCAGTCTCAGGCTTGGGTCCAGCCTTGGGCTTCTTCATGGGAGCGACAACTTGCTTGCCGTTCTTCTTGAAGTTCCCTTTCTTTCCCTTTCCCTTTTTCTTTAAACTGGTGGTTTCATTAACCATCAACACTTGATGCTCCTTTTTGATTTCTACCTTCGCCGATTTCAGCATCGCGAAGAGCTCGGGAATTATCTTCTCCATCCCTTGCATATTATAGTTCATCACAAAGTTCTAGTAGCTTGGTGATAGTGACTGGAGAAATCTGTCAATCACTATCTTATTTGGAAGATTAACTCCCACTTGATTCAAGCGATTGGAGCACTCAGACATTCTGAGCACATGCTCACTAGTTGAGCTATTCTCCACCATCTTGTAGGCAAAGTACTTGTCAGAGGTCTCATAACTCTTAACATGGGCATGAAGCTGAAATACCAATTTCAGCTCTTGGAACATCTCATATGTTCCATGGCATTCAAAACGTCTTTGGAGCCCCGATTCTAAGCCGTAAAGCATGGTGCACTAAACTATCAAGTAGTCATCAGATCGAGTTTGCCAAACGTTCATAACGTCTGTATCAGCTACTGCAACAGGTCTGTCACCTAGCGGTGCATCAAGGACATAATTCTTCTGTGCAGCAATGAGGATAATCCTCAAGTTACGGACCTAGTCCGTGTGATTGCTACCATCATCTTTCAACTAAGCTTTCTCTTAGGAACGTATCAAAAACAGGGGAGCTACAACGCGAGCTATTGATCTACAACATAATTTGCAAATACTATCAGGACTAAGTTCATGATAAATTTAAGTTCAATTAATCAAATTACTAATGAACTCCCACTTAAATTAACATCCCTCAAGTTAACTACGTGATACATGATCCAAATCAACTAGCCCATGTCCGATCATCACGTGAGATGAGATAGTCATCAATGGTGAACATCTCCATGTTGATCATATCTACTATATGACTCATGTTCGACCTTTCAGTCTCCAGTGTTCCGAGACCATGTCTGTACATGCTAGGCTCGTCAAGTTTAACCCAAGTATTCTGCTTGTGTAAAACTGGCTTACACCCGTTGTATGTGAACGTAAAATCTATCACACCCGATCATCACGAGGTGCTTCGAAACGATGAACTGTAGCAACGGTGCATACTCGGGGAGAACACTTTTTATCTTGAAATTTAGTGAAGGGATCATCTTATAATGCTACTGTCGTTCTAAGCAAAATAAGATGCATAAAGGATAAACATCACATGCAATCAAAATATGTGACATGATATGGCCATCATCTTGTGCTTTTGATCTCCATCTCCAAAGCATCGTCATGATCTCCATCGTCACCGGCATGACACCATGATCTACATCATCTTGATCTCCATCAACGTGTCGTCACGTGGTCGTCTCGCCAACTATTCCTTCTACAACTATTACTAACGCATGGCGATAAAGTAAAGCAATTACATGGCGCTTGCATTTCATACAATAAAGAGACAACCATAAGGCTCCTGCCGGCTGTCAATATATATTACAAAACATGATCATCTCATACAACAACTTATATCACATCATGTCTTGACCATATCACATCACAGCATACCCTGCAAAAACAAGTTAGACGTCCTCTACTTTGTTGTTGCAAGTTTTACGTGGCTGCTACGGGTTTCTAGCAAGAACCGTTCTTACCTACCGAAAAACAACCACAACGGTGATTTATCAAGTTTTATGTTTTAACCTTCTTCAAGGACCGGCCGTAGTCAAATTCGATTCAACTAAAGTAGGAGAAACAGACACCCGCCAGCCACCTTTATGCAAAACAAGTTGCACGTCAGTCGGTGGAACCGGTCTCATGTATGTGGACATGTAAGGTTGGTCCGGGCCGCTTCATCCCACAATGCCGCTGAATCAAAATAAGACATTGGTGGTAAGCAGTATGAACATCACCGCCAACAACTCTTTGTGTTCTACTCGTGCATATCATCTACGCATAGACCTGGGTCATGATGAAACTGTTGGGGAATGTTGCATGGAAAACAAAAAAAATTCTACGCACACGCAAGATCTATCCATGGAGATGCATAGCAACGATAGGAGGAGAGTGTGTATACGTACCCTCGTATACCGTAAGCAGAAGCGTTAGAACAACGCGGTTGATGTCGTCGAACAATCGTCACGATCCAACCGATCTAGTACCGAACGCACGGCACCTCCGTGTTCTGCACACGTTTAGCTCGGTGATGTCCTCGGCCTTCTTGATCCAACAAGACGGCGAGGTAGCGGATGAGTTCCAGCAGCACGACCGCGTGGTGACGGTGATGGTGATGTGATCTCCGCAGGGCTTCGCCTAAGCACTACGAAAATATGACCGAGGTGGTAAACGGTGGACGGGGGCGCCGCACACGGCTAAGACAATGTTGTGTATCCCTTTGGGGCACCCCCTCTACTCTATTTATTATGTGTAGCGGCTTGGAGTAGAAGGAATAGTGCCATGTGAACAGTAATCATGAATAGTACACACGTGGACTTGGACTCCAAGTCCAATCCTATTCCTACTAGGACTCCTTCCTTTTTTGCCTTCCCTAGCCACATGGGCTTTTGTGGACTTGGTGCGCCTAGCCCAATAATGCCAGGGCGCCTCCCCTTAGCCCATGCCAGCCCTTGGGATGTGGTGGACCCACTTGTGGACTTCCGGACCCCTCCGGAATCCTCCGGAACCTTCTGGAAGCTTCCCGGTACAATACCGAAAAAACTGAACCTTTTTCCGGAACCCAAAATATGACTTCCCATATATAAATATTTACCTCTCGACCATTCCGAGACTCCTCGTGACGTCCGGGATCTCATCCGGGACTCCGAACAACATTCGGTCACCAATTCACATAACTCATATAACACTATATCGTCAACGAACGTTAAGCGTGCGGACCCTACGGGTTCGGGAATGATGTAGACATGACCGAGATGCCTCTCCGGTCAATAACCAATAGCGGGACCTGGATGCCCATATTGGTTCCTACATATTGCACGAAGATCTTATTGGTCAAACCGTAATGACAACATATGTAATTCCCTTTGTCCGTCGGTATGTTACTTGCCCGAGATTCGATCATCGGTATCTCCATACCTAGTTTAATCTCGTTACTGGCAAGTCTCTTTACTTGTTCCGTAATACATCATCCCGTAACTAACTCCTTAGTCACTTTGCTTGCAAGCTTATTATGATGTGCATTACCGAGAGGGCCCAGAGATACCTCTCCAAAACACGGAGTGACAAATCCCAGTCTCGATCCATGCCAACTCAACAGACACCTTCGGAGATACTTGTAGAGCATCTTTATGATCACCCAGTTATGTTGTGATGTTTGATAGAACACAAGGTATTCCTCCGGTATCCGTGAGTTGCATGATCTCATGGTCTGAGGAACATGTATTTGACATTCAAGAAAGCAGTAGCAATAAACAGAACGATCATATGCTAAGCTAACGGATGGGTCTTGTCCATCACATCATTCTCCTAATGATGTGATCCCGTTATCAAATGACAACTCATGTCTATGGTTAGGAAACCTTAACCATCTTTGATCAATGAGCTAGTCTAGTAGAGGCTCACTAGGGACACGATATTTGTTTATGTATTCACACATGTATTTAAGTTTCCGGTCAATACAATTCTATCATGAATAATAAACCTTTATCATGAATAAGGAAATATAAAATAATAACAACTTTATTATTGCCTCTACGGCATATTTCCATCATAAGCTATCTTGCAAGAAGGTTATTCATAAGAGAACTTTTGATGTTCGGTGTTATGAATAACATAAGGGCCATACTTTCATTATGAATGAGCAGTATGTTATGAATTTTGATAATAATACATTACCTCTATATTTACTTTCATAATTCATTTTTGAGTTTTACACTCTAGCTCCTTGCATAAAGTTTTTCAAGAAAGTTGTTCATGATAGAACAATTGTTGTTCAGAATTATGAATAACGTAAGGGCCATACTGCCATCATCAATACCACACAAGTGGGGCACTGCATTTGGTCACATTGGAGAAACCCGGATGGAAAATTCCATTATGATGGATTTTGAAGTCGTTTGATTTTGAATCATCTGACACTTGCAACTTTCCTCCGAAAAGTGAAGTGACTGAAATACCGTTCACAGGCCATAAGGAACGAACAACAAACTTATTGGTGATCATACATTTGATGTGTGTAGTCTGATAAATGTTGTTAGTAGTGGATTCATCTATCATCAGAAATGACTCTAATAGATATATGGATATTTACTTGATGAGACGTAAGTCTGGATCTTTTGAAATCATTCAAAAGGTTTTCAAAAATGAAGTAGAAGTTATTGTAACAAGAAAATTATGTTTCTACAATTCGATTGCCGGAAGGAAAATTTGAGTTACAAGTTTAGCGAATGTCTGATGAGTTGTGAAAGGGGTTTCATAACTTGCACCTCCCGGAACACCACTGCAAGTGGAAAGTCCGTGAATATGTAATCGAACCATTCATGACATGGTAATATCAAAGATGACATAAACAAATTTGCCATTATCCCCTTTTAAAGTGATGCTTTAGAGACTACGGCTTTTACACTGAAAAGAGCTCCATCGGGTCTGTTGAAATGACGCCATGGTATGGTACGCCCAACCATGTTATATCTTTTCTTAACATTTGGAATATGGGGCTTGTGTAAAAGGTTACAAACCTATTCCAAATCAGACAAGTGCTACTTTGTAGGTTATCCCAAGTAATTGGGTATTCCTCCCTCACTATACCGAGGCAAATAGGTTTGCCACAAAGAACGGTATGCTTTTTGAAGGAAATGGTTCTTTCATAAAGGTGAGTGGGAGAACAGTGCAACTCGACGAGATAATAGTATCTTCGTCATCAGATCAAAGGAAAGAGACCTTGGAAGTAATTCCAGAGTTTCCTACTGCGACTGATACGGAAGCCTGTACATGAGATGTATGGACTTCGGTCGAGCTTGCAGCTGAACCACGTAGGAAAAGCTCGTGCAAACCTCTCAGGTGCGCAAACGAGATATTGTTGTTAGACAACAGTATACCTACGATACACAAGGAAGCGTTGATGGGCCCTGACTCCGGAATTGGCTAAATGCCAATACAATCCGAGATAGTTTTCATATAAGTGATTCAAGATTAAAATCTTGATACACATTTTGGAAGACTTAGAGTCTAAGGAATATTTATGGAACTAAAAACAGATACGGATAAAAATGTTTTATCCATAAAGCTCGACTTGTTGCAATAACAAGTTCAAGGAGTTGACTGCGATGAGGTTTACTCACTGTAGCGATGCTTAAAATTGGTTCGGGTTGAACTAGCAATTAATACATATTTCAAACATGAGATATGAAACATGGATGCCAAAAGGATTTCCATGAGATGGAAATGAAATCAAGGACTTGCATGTGTTACAGTCCAAGGTATTTTGTTAGTCCAGAGGATGCTAGTAAGTATGCAAACTTCAGAGATCTAGCGATGGACAGAAGAGAGCAAAATGGAGTTGGAATCTTCGTGTTTTGATGAAATGGTCAAAAGGGTTTTGACTTCATCAATGGGTAACGAAGATGCTTGTGATTCAAGAAAGTAAGTGGCAGCATAATAATATTTCTAAAAACGTTGTGTGCTTGACACATTGTTAATTGGAAATAAATTTCTTGACACGAATTAGGAGTTCATTTGAAAAGGGTTTTTGATGAAGTGTTTGGGCTAAATAGCCTTATTATTAGGCATGATGATCTATGGAGATAGATTTACCTAATGGGGCTGAGCAAAGATACATATTGACAAGATGCTAAAACTTTTTAGCATTTAAAACGCCAAGGAGTGATTCTTGCCGAAGTCACATGGAAAGAGTTTTTGCAAGACTCGGTGTCCCAAAAACACTGATGAGCAAAATACATGATGGAGATTGCACACACCTTCATGTTTGGATTAATCATGTACTCCATGGTATGTAAAAACAACCTGATAAGTCCAATACTCCAAAGTTGTTGCGAGTATACATACCAAAGTGATCAAAGTACTGATCATGGGACAACAGTGAAAAATGTCATTGATTACTAGAGTAGTACTGATGACATGTTTTCTCGCAAGCAGAGATTATGAAGTGCTCGTTGTAAGTAATTACATCGATACAGTCTTCATCAATTCTCCATGCAATTTTTGATTTAAGTTAACTAAGAGTTTTGTGTAATACACAATATGGTGGCACGGTAGTTGGAAATTGTTCCAAACAGGTTACTATGGCGAATTCTATAACAAATGGCTAAGTATGTTGACGCTTTAGAAGCGACAAAGAAGTTGTTGAATCATATAGTTCATTCATGAACTTAGTATGGTTCCAAGATGGCTTTGGTCAATGGGACACTATTGCAGATAGTTGCTCCATATGCAAAGCCAAGTCCACACAAAATATGAATTTTGTGAAAGCGTGAAAACGCCAGGATATGCAAAGATGCACACAGAGCTGAAGTCGTCAGATCCGTTGGACATCAGGCTATACCACAAGCGAAGCATATTTACACCGGTGTGCCACAGGTGTAAAGTGCATTAGCATTAACTAGATTATTGACTCTAGTGCAAGTGGGAGTCTGTAGGAGATATGCCCTAGAGGCAATAATAAATGTTATTGATTATCTCCCTGTTCATAATTATGTTTATGTTCCATGCTATAACTGCTATCGTTCTCGAGTCTGCAATAACACAAGCTCGGAGGAAGACTCATATGCACGTGTGGACTAATAAACGGTAAAATGTATTCCTAGTCTGGCCTCTAAGACTAGCTCAAGTGTTGCATGATGGTTCTGTTTTCCTGATCATGGGCATGTCTTTGCCAGCAACTTTGAGGGCACAATGTTAGAAGAACATTTGTGTTGAATCGACCTGAATTGATTTTATGCTATGAGATTCATTCGTCACAAGTTATGGTTAATAACACAGAGATGGTTAATGTTTGCATGATTCCTTAGACCATGAGAGTATCGAGTTTCTTCATGCTTGCTTCATGAACTTTGGGGTTTGTTAAACGTCATCCATAAATGGGTGGCTATTACGGCGGCTTATGGGTTCATGGAAAAGTATGTCAAGTAACTTGATAGCTCAAGATTGGGATTTGCTCCTCCGACGATGGAGATATATCTCTGGGCCCTCATGGTGTTACGCTATCCATTATCGTCTGGCCAGACACAGGGTGATTTGATCACAGGGATGCCGGAACACGGTAACGAGAAAAGAGAACAATACCGGTAACGAGGTAACTGGCATAGTGGACAAGTTGTTGATCCACAGGGATGCCAACATGTCTCACCTCAGGTATTTGTAACATATCGCGAAGCAACAGGAATAGCACACGGCAACTGGAGGTTCACTCGAATATTCATTCGTGTGGGTGTAGGGGTCAATCTGGGTGTCCACGGCTCCGATGTTGATCATTGATCGGAAGGGGTTCCGGGTCATGTCTATTCTTCACCGAACCTATAGGGTCACACGCTTAAGGGTCATCTATCTGCTGAATACTAGACAGGGAGTCTGAGAGAAAGTCTCCGGAAAAAGTTTCAGAGACAGCGGAAAAGTTCCGAAGAGAGAGGTCACCGGATGAGTTTCGGTAAAACTGAAAAGTTGTTTCAGGGGATACCATTAAGTCAAATTGGTTTCGGCACATGCCTGATAATTCTTGGAGGGTGCCAGAATCATTCTGGAAACTTCTGGGAATTTTCCGGAAGAAAAACCGGAAATGTTCCGGAGCTGCCGGAACCGCTTTGTTTGCGTTTCGCAGATGAAAATCATTAATCCGAAATTGTTTTGGAACGCGTCCAAAATCATTTGTGTGGGTACTGGAATTATTCTAAGATCCACAGAAATATTTTCGTATTTAACGGTCGCGGAAAAATGTTTCCATGAATAGTGAAAGTGCTTTTTGGATTACGTTTTGGAAAGCCATTATTTTTGGCTTTGTCCCAAGATATTTTTGGGGATGACATGGATGGATGAGGCCCCCTTGGGGGGCCCCAACAAGGGGGTGGCCGGCCACATGTGGTGCTCCTCCATGGAGCACCACCTGTCCTTTGGCTTTCCCCTTTTGCCTTTGGAAAGTGTTTCCTTCATGGGCATTTTTGGTATTTTGAATACCCTTCCTACCCCTTGGTTTTCCTATAAAAGGAGTGGAGGGGGCTGCCCACACAATCATCCCTTGCTCTCATACACATGCCATGACTTGTCTGGCTTCTCTCTCCCTCCCAGCAAAAAAGTTTCGTAGAGCCGAAAGGCTGTCTGGGTTCCGGCAGGAACTAGTTCTGGACGGCGAAGCCCTGCCGGATAGATGACACCGTATGTGTGCAACTCTGTAGAGAGATCGTTGTTTCGGTCTTAGTTCGAGAGTGCGTCCCAAAGGGCTGTCCGAGTGACCGTCCGAGTTTTGAGGGTCCTCCCGAAGGGCTGTTCGAGTGACCGTCCGAGTTTGGAGGGTCCTCCCGAAGGGCTACCCGAGTGACCGTCCGAGTTTCGAAGGTCCACCCGAAGGGCTGTCCGCGACACCGTCCGGGGGACTGTCCGACCGCCTCCCGAAGGGCTGTCCGAGGGGCAGATGAGGGTATACATCCTCGCGGTTGGGAGGTTGTAAATCCTAGCTGCGGGGATCTACACCGCCGATCGTCATCGACTCTACTTCCGCTGCGCTACGAGTCGGTAATGAAAATGATCAAACCTTGTATGCAGTCTCCATAGTGGTCCTGGGCTGGTGCGTAGGTCGGAAATTTTTTGTTTTCTGCTGCGTTCCCCTACACCCAAGACCCCTGAGTGCTTAGGATGTAGACCGGCGTGCTGGCCTCTTTGTTGAGCCTAGGTAGGGCTGCGGTTGTGTCGATTGGCCGAGGCCGGGCATGACCCGATAAAAGTGTGTCCGGCCGGAGTTAATCGAGCGTGCTGGAAAACAGTAGTGCACCCTTGCAGGGAAGATTATCTATTCGAATAGCTGTGTCCACGGTAACAAGACGCTCAGAGAGTATCCTGATCTACTATAACTAGAACTGGATACTGATGATGTTAAGTAATATGCTGGCTCCGGGATCGCTTTCTCGCAGGGAGTCGAGAAAGGATCTCTGGGCATTGTTACAACTTAATTACTACTTTATAATATGCTATTTGTACTCTTCTAAATGCTGCAAGATTCTAGTCTTCGATAGGCTAGGCCCTCTCTCTATTCTGGCATTTTGTAGTCCAGTCCACATATACAGCCTTCCTTTGATAATGATGCATAAATAGATAGATCTAATGTAAGTCTTGCGAGTACTTTGGATGAGTAGTCACAGTTGCTTTGCTACCTCTTTTCCCCTCTACCCGTTTGTTGCGATCAGATTATGGAGCCCAGGAGACCGCTGTCCCCGTCGACGACTACTACTACCCGATGGAGTCTACTATGTTGAGGCCGACGACCAGGAGTAGTTTCGAAGGTTCCCAGGCAGGAGGCCTGCGCCTTTCGATCTAGTGTCGGTGTTTTTCTCTGCCTTCTTAAGGCACCCTTGTCTAATTATGTCTGTACTCAGATATTGTTGTTGCTTCCGCTAACTATGTGTATTTTGAGCCCTCGAGGCCCCTGGCTTGTAATATAAAGCTTGTATTATTTTAATTTGTGTCTAGAGTTGTGTTGTGATATCTTCCAGTGAGTCCTTAGGCTTGATCATGTGCATTTGCGTGTATGATTAGTGCACGATTAAGTCGGGGGCGTCACACTACCCTCCCGTGGCAGTGGGGTCCATAAGGAGATCTAAGAGATATTAGGGCCTCTTTTTAATAGAGAACCAGAATAAAGCATTAACACATGGTGAATACATGAACTCCTCATACTATGGTCATCACCGGAGTGAATCCCAATTATTGTCACCTTGGGGTCTACGGATCATAACACAGAGTAGGTGCATACAACTTGCAAGATAGGATCCAAAACACACTTATATTCATGAAAACATAATAGGTTCAGATCTGAAATCATGGCACCCGAGCCCTAGTGACAAGCATTAAGCATAGCAAAGTCATAGCAACATCAATCTAAGAACATAGTGGATACTAGGGATCAAGCCCTAACAAATTGACTCGACTACATGATAAATCTCATCCAACTCCATCACAGTCCAACAAGCCTACGAAGGAATTACTCACTCCCAGCGTTGAGCATCATGGAATTGTTGATGAAGGAGGGTTGATGATGACGACAGCGACGAATCCCCCTCTCCGGAGCCCCAAACGGATTCCAGATCAGCCCCCGTGATGAAGAACTGGAGGTGGCGGCGGCTCCGTATTGTAAAACGCAATGATTACTTCTCTCTGATTTTTTTCTCCACGAGACGGTACTTATGGAGTTGGAGGTACGGTGAACGGAGGCCTGAGGGACCCACAAGCTCAGATGGCACGCCCTAGGGGGTGCGCACCACCTGAGCTTGTGGCTCTCTTGTGGCCCCCATCTAGTAGATTTTTTCGCCAATATTTTTTATATATTCCAGAAAAATTCTTGGTCAATTTTCAGCCCAATCCGAGAACTTTTATTTCTGCACAAAAATAACACCATGGTAGTTCTGCTGAAAACTGTTGGGGAACGTCGCATGGGAAACAAAAAATTTCCTACGCACACAAAAGATCTATCCATGGTGATGAGCATCTACGAGAGGGAGAGTGAATCTACATACCCTTGTAGATCGCTAAGCGGAAGCGTTAAGAAACGCGGTTGATGTAGTCGAACGTCTTCGCGATCCAAATCGCAAGTCGTCCCTCGATCCAAACACGATCTAGCGCCGAACGGACGGCACCTCCACGTTCAACACACGTACGGCTTGATGACGCCTTCACCTCCTCGATCCAGCGAGCGATGGTGAAGTAGTGGATGAGTTCCGGCAGAACGACGGCGTGGTGATGGTGGTGAGGAACAATCTCTGCAGGGCTTCGCCAAGCACTACGGAGATTATGACGGGAGGAACTAGAGGGTTAGGGTTGCCGGCACACGGCTTGGGAAATCTTGATGTGTCCCGTGTGCTAACCCTGCCGCTCTATTTATATGTTGAGCCCTGGGGTCTAAACTTGGAGAGAAAGCCTCCACAAGGTCGGTTTTGCCCGCACAAGGTCGGTTTGGCCCGCACGGAAAGAGTCCCACTCGGATTCCAGCAGTACCGCGTACAAGCGGTAGTACCGCTCATGAGCGGTAGTACCGCTTCACACAAACGGTAGTACCGCTTACGCGGTAGTACTGCCTTACCAGCGGTAGTACCGCTTAAGGCAGCAGCAAAACTTCCTTTTGCACTTTCCAATACCTCGTGGGCTTTACCCCTTTGGCCCATATAAAGTGTTGATGTACCCGAACACTTCGGTAAACATCCGGAACCCCTTCCGGTGAATTCCGGAACCCTTCCGGAGATCAAAACACTATTATCACATATATCAATCTTTACCTCCGGACTCTTCCGGAGATCCTCGTCATGTCCGGGATTTTATCCGGGACTCCGAACAACCTTCGGTCACCAACACAATAACTCAGCTATACTAATCGTCACCAAACGTTAAGTGTGTAGACCCTGCGGGTTCGAGAACTATGTAGACATGACCGAGACACCTCTACGGTCAATAACCAATAGCGGGACCTGGATGCCCATATTGGTTCCTACATATTCTACGAAGATCTATATCGGTCGAACCTATATGCCAAGGATTCAGTTAATCCCGTATGTTGTTCCCTTTGTTCTTCGGTATGTTACTTGCCCGAGATTCGATCGTCGGTATCTCTATACCTAGTTCAATCTCGTTATCGGCAAGTCTCTTTACTCGGTCCGTAATACAAGATCTTGTGGCTAACACTTTAGTCGCATTGCTTGCAAGGCTCATTGTGATGTTGTATTACCAAGTGGGCCCTGAGATACCTCTCCGTTACATGGAGTAACAAATCCCAGTCTTGATCCATGCCAACCCAACAGACACCCTCGGAGATACCTGTAGAGCATCTTTATAGTCACCCAGTTACGTTGCGACGTTTGATACACACAAGGTATTCCTCCGGTGTCAGTGAGTCGCATGATCTCATGGTCATAGGGACAGATACTTGACATGCAGAAAACAATAGCAATAAACTGACATGATCATATGCTACGTTTATAGTTTGGGTGTTGTCCATCAAATCATTCTCCTAATGATGTGATCCCGTTATCAAATGACATCTCATGTCCATGGCTAGGAAACCTTCACCATCTTTTGATCAACGAGCTAGTTAACTAGAGGCTTACTAGGGACACAGTGTTGTCTATGTACCCACACATGTATTTGAGTTTCCAATCAATACAATCATAGCATGGATAATAAACGATTATCATGAACAAGGAAATATATCAATAACCAATTTATTATTGCCTCTAGGGCATATTTCCAACAGTCTCCCACTTGCACTAGAGTCAATAATCTAGTTCACATCACTATGTGATTTACATTGTAATGAATCAAACACCCATGCAGTTCTGGTGTTGTTCATTTTAGCCCTTGGAAGAGGTTTAGTCATCGGATCTGCAACATTCAGATCCGTGTGTACTTTGCAAATATTTATGTCGTTCTCCTTGATGTAATCGCGGATGGAATTGAAACGTCGCTTTATGTGTCTGGTCCTCTTGTGAAATCTTGGCTCCTTGGCTAGAGCAATGGCACCAGTATTATCACAAAACAGAGTCATTGGGTTAAGCGCACTAGGCACTACTCCAAGATCTGTCATGAACTCCTTCATCCAGACACCTTCCTTCGCCGCCTCCGAGGCAGCGATGTACTCAGCTTCGCATGTAGAATCAGCTACCACGCTTTGCTTGGAACTGCACCAGCTAACCGCACCCCCATTAAGAATAAATACGTATCCGGTTTGCGACTTAGAGTCATCCGGATCAGTGTCAAAGCTTGCATCGACGTAACCCTTTACGACGAGCTCTTGATCACCTCCATAAACGAGAAACATGTCCTTAGTCCTTTTCATGTACTTCAGGATATTCTTGACCGCCGTCCAGTGTTCCATTCCTGGATCACTTTGAAACCTTCCGACCATACTTATGGCAAGGCTGACATCGGGTCTTGTGCACAGCATTGCATACATGATAGAGCCTATGGCTGAAGCATAGGGGATGACACTCATCTTTTCTCTATCTTCTGCAGTCACTGGGCATTGAGTCTTACTCAACTTCACACCTTGCAAAACAGGCAAGAACCCCTTCTTGGATTGATCCATTTTGAACTTCTTCAAAATCTTATCAAGGTATGTGTTTTGTGAAAGTCCTATTAAACGTCTTGATCTATCTCTATAGATCTTGATGCCTAATATGAAAGCAGCTTCTCCTAGGTCCTTCATTGAAAAACTCTTGTTCAAATATTCCTTCACGCTTTCCAACATTTCTATATTGTTTCCAATCAGTAATATGTCATCCACATATAATATTAGAAACGCTATAGAGTTCCCACTCACTTTCTTGTAAATACAAGCTTCTCCGTAAACTTGTATAAACTCGAACGCTTTGATCACCTCATCAAAGCGAAGATTCCAACTCCGAGATGCTTGCACCAGTCCATAAATGGATCGCTGGAGTTTGCATACTTTGTCAGCATTCTCTGGATCGACAAAACCTTCTGGTTGCATCATATACAACTCTTCCTTAAGGAAACCGTTAAGGAATGTTGTTTTGACATCCATCTGCCAAATTTCATAATCGAAAAAGGCAGCTATTGCTAACATGATTCTGACGGACTTAAGCATCGCTACGGGTGAGAAGGTCTCATCGTAGTCAACTCCTTGAACTTGTGAAAAACCCTTTGCCACAAGTCGAGCTTTATAGACGGTGGCATTACCGTCCGCATCGGTCTTCCTCTTAAAGATCCATTTGTTCTGAATGGCCTTACGCCCTTCAGGTAATACTTCCAAAGTCCACACTTTGTTTTCATACATGGATCCCATCTCGGATTTCATGGCCTCTAACCACTTCTCGGAATCCGGGCCCATCATCGCTTCTCCATAGCTCGTAGGTTCATCGTGGTCCAACAACATGACCTCTAAGACAGGGTTGCCGTACCACTCAGGAGCAGTACGCGTCCTTGTCGACCTACGAGGTTCGATAGCAACTTGATCCGAAGCTTTATGATCATCATCAACTTCCTCTTCAGCTGATGTAGGCTCTACAGAAACATCTTTCTGCGCTGCGCTACTCTCAGGTTGAAGTAAAGGTTCAACAACCTCATCAAGTTCTATCTTCCTCCCACTCAATTCTTTCGAGAGAAACTCTTTCTCAATAAATGTTCTGTTTTTAGCGACAAACACTTTGCCTTCGGATCTGAGGTAGAAGGTATACCCAACTGTCTCTTTTGGGTATCCTATGAAGACGCATTTCTCCCCTTTGGGTTCCAGCTTTTCAGGCTGAAGCTTTTTGACATAAGCATCACATCCCCAAACTTTAAGAAAGGACAGCTTTGGCTTCTTGCCAAACCAAAGTTCATATGGCGTTGTCTCAACGGATTTCGATGGTGCCCTATTTAAAGTGAATGCAGCTGTCTCTAATGCATAACCCCAAAATAATAGTGGCAAATCAGCAAGAGACATCATAGATCGCACCATATCTAATAAGGTTCGATTACGACGTTCGGACACACCATTACGCTGTGGTGTTCCAAGTGGTGTTAAGTGTGAAACAATTCCACACTGTCTTAAGTGACTGCCAAACTCATAACTCAGATATTCTCCTCCTCGATCAGATCGTAGGAATTTAATCTTCTTGTTACGATGATTCTCAACTTCACTCTGAAATTGTTTGAACTTTTCAAACGTTTCAGACTTGTGTTTCATTAAGTAAATATACCCATATCTACTTAAGTCATCAGTGAAGGTGAGAAAGTAACGATAACCACCGCGCGCCTCAATGCTCATCGGACCGCACACATCAGTATGTATGATTTCCAACAAGTCACTTGCCCGTTCCATTGTTCCAGAGAACGGCATTTTAGTCATCTTGCCCATGAGGCATGGCTCGCATGTGTCAAGTGATTCAAAATCAAGTGACTCCAAAAGTCCATCCGCATGGAGCTTCCTCATGCGTTTTACGCCAATATGACCTAAACGGCGGTGCCACAAGAAAGTGGTATTATCATTATCAATTCTACATCTTTTGGCATCAATGTTATGAACATGTGTATCATTACTATCGAGATTCAATAAGAATAAACCCCTGACTTCGGGTGCATGACCATAAAAGATATTACTCATATAAATAGAACAACCATTATTCTCTGATTTAAATGAGTAACCGTCTCGCAATAAAAAAGATCCAGATATAATGTTCATGCTTAACGCAGGCACTAAATAACAATTATTCAGGTTCATCACTAATCCCGATGGTAATCGAAGAGCGAGAGTGCCGACGGCGATCACATCAACCTTGGAACCATTTCCCACGCGCATCGTCACTTCATCCTTTGCCAGCCTCCGTCTATTCCGCAGTTCCTATTTAGAGTTGCAAATGTGAGCAACCGCAACGGTATCAAATACCCAGGCACTACAACGAGAGTTGGTAAGGTACACATCAATAACATGTATATCATATATACCTTGTTTGTTGTTGGCCGCCTTCTTGTCAGCCAAATACTTGGGGCAGTTCCGCTTCCAGTGTCCAGTTCCCTTGCAATGAAAGCACACAGTTTCTGGTTTGGGTCCAGCCTTGGGTTTCTTCACGGGAGGAGCAACTGCTTTGCCACTCTTCTTGGAGTTACCCTTCTTACCCTTGCCATTTTTCTTGAAACTAGTGGTTTTATTGACCAACAACACTTGATGCTCCTTCTGAATTTCAGACTCAGCGACTTTCAGCATCGCAAACAGCTCGGCGACTGACTTGTTCATCCCGTGCATGTTATAGTTCAACACGAAGCTCTAGTAGCTAGGTGGCAATGATTGAAGAACTCTGTCAGTGATAGCCTCTGGCGGAAGGGGCATCCCTAATTCAGCCAGATGGGTGGAGTACCCAGACATTCTGAGTATGTGATCACTAACAGACCCGTTCTCCTCCATCTTGCAAGTATAGAACTTATCGGAGGTCTCATACCTCTCGATCCGGGCATTCTTCTGAAAGATAAACCTCAACTCCTGGAACATCTCATATGCTCCATGACGTTCAAAACGTCTTTGAAGTCCCGGTTCTAAGCCATACAAAATTGCACATTGAACTATTGAGTAATCATCAGAGCGAGCCTGCCAGGCATTCACAACGTCTAGAGACTCAACTGGAGCGGGTGGATCACCAAGCGGTGCATCAAGGACATAAGCCTTCTGGGAAGCCGTAAGGATGATCCTTAGATTACGGGCCCAGTCCACAAAGTTACTTCCATCATCTTTCAACTTAGCTTTCTCTAGGAACGCATTAAAATTCAGGGGTGCTACTGCGCGAGCCATGATCTACAACATAAATATAGCAAAGACAACTTAGACTATTGTTCAAGATAATGAGTTTAGTTAATCATATTACTTAAAAAACTCCCACTCAAATTGACATCCCTCCGGTCATTCGAGTGTCACATGATCCAAATCCACCAACTCAAGTCCGATCATCACGTGAGTTGAGGTGGTTTCAATGGTGAACATCTTCATGTTGATCATATCTACTATATGACTCATGTTCGACCTTTCGGTCTCTTGTGTTCCGAGGCCATGTCTGTACATGCTAGGCTCGTCAAGTTTAACCCGAGTGTTCCGCACGTGCAACACTGGCTTGCACCCGTTGTATGCGAACGTAGAGTCTATCACACCTGATCATCACGTGGTGTCTCGAAACGACGAACTTTCGCAACGGTGCACACTCGGGGAGAACACAATTTTATCTTGAAATTTAAGTGAGGGATCACCTTATAATGCTACCGTCGTCCTAAGAAAAATAAGATGCACAAAAGGATTAACATCACATGCAAATCATAAGTGACATGATATGGCCATGAACTTGTGCTTTTGATCTCCATCTCCAAAGCATCGGCATGATCTCCATCGTCACCGGCATGACACCATGATCTCCATCATCTTAATCTCCATCAACGTGTCGCCATGAAGTTGTCGCGCCGACTGTTGCTTCCACGACTATTGCTAACTCAAAGCGATAAAGTAAAGCATTACATAGCGCTTAATGATTGACACGCAGGTCATACAATAATTAAAGACAACTCTATGGCTCCTGCCAGTTGCCGTACTCATCGACATGCAAGTCGTGATATTCTATACAACACATGATCATCTCATACATCACATATATCTCATCATGAAATTGGCCATTTCACATCACAACATACCCTGCAAAAACAAGTTAGACGTCCTCTAATTGTTGTTGCAAGTTTTACGTGGCTGCTACGGGTATCTAGCAAGAACAATTCTTACCTATACAAAAACCACAACGGTGATACAAAAATTGCTTTTCAACCTTCTCAAGGACCGTCTTTGTCAAATCCGATCCGACTAAAGTAGGAGAGACAGACACCCGCCGGCCATCTTTATGCAACGAAGTTACATGTCAGTTGATGGAACCGGTCTCTCGTAAGCGTACGAGTAATGTTGGTCCGAGCCGCTTCATCCCACAATACCGCCGAAACAAGAAAAGACACAGGGAGGAAGCAATCTGAATATCAACGCCCACAAACTCCTTTGTGTTCTACTCGAGATCTCATCTACACATAGACCTAGCTCAGATGCCACTGTTGGGGAACATCGCATGGGAAACAAAAAATTTCCTACGCACACGAAAGATCTATCCATGGTGATGAGCATCTACGAGAGGGAGAGTGAATCTACATACCCTTGTAGATCGCTAAGCAGAAGCGTTAAGAAACGCGGTTGATGTAGTCGAACGTCTTCGCGATCCAAATCGTAAGTCGTCCCTCGATCCAAACACGATCTAGCGCCGAACGGACGGCACCTCCGCGTTCAACACACGTACGGCTTGATGACGCCTTCACCTCCTCGATCCAGAGAGCGATGGTGAAGTAGTGGATGAGTTCCGGCAGCACGACAGCGTGGTGATGGTGGTGAGGAACAATCTCTGCAGGGCTTCGCCAAGCACTATGGAGATTATGACGGGAGGAACTAGAGGGTTAGGGTTGCCGGCACACGGCTTGGGAAATCTTGATGTGTCCCGTGTGCTAGCCCTGCCCCTCTATTTATATGTTGAGCCCTGGGGTCTAAACTTGGAGAGAAAGCCTCCACAAGGTCGGTTTTGCCCGCACAAGGTCGGTTTGGCCCGCACGGAAAGAGTCCCACTCGGATTCCAGCAGTACCGCGTACAAGCGGTAGTACCGCTCATGAGCGGTAGTACCGCTTGAGCGGTAGTACCGCTTCACACAAGCGGTAGTACCGCTTACGCGGTAGTACTGCCTTACCAACGATAGTACCGCTTAAGGCAGCAGCAAAACTTCCTTTTGCACTTTCCAATACCTCGTGGGCTTTACCCCTTTGGCCCATATAAAGTGTTGCTGCACCCGAACACTTCGGTAAACATCCGGAACCCCTTCCGGTGAATTCCGGAACCCTTCCGGAGATCAAAACACTATTATCACATATATCAATCTTTACCTCCGGACTCTTCCGGAGATCCTCGTCATGTCCGGGATTTTATCCGGGACTCCGAACAACCTTCGATCACCAACACAATAACTCAACTATACTAATCGTCACCAAACGTTAAGTGTGTAGACCCTGCGGGTTCGAGAACTATGTAGACATGACCGAGACACCTCTACGGTCAATAACCAATAGCGGGACCTGGATGCCCATATTGGTTCCTACATATTCTACGAAGATCTATATCGGTCGAACCTCTATGCCAAGGATTCAGTTAATCCCGTATGCTGTTCCCTTTGTTCTTCGGTATGTTACTTGCCCGAGATTCGATCGTCGGTATCTCTATACCTAGTTCAATCTCGTTATCGGCAAGTCTCTTTACTCGGTCCGTAATACAAGATCTCGTGGCTAACACTTTAGTCACATTGCTTGCAAGGCTCATTGTGATGTTGTATTACCGAGTGGGCCCTGAGATACCTCTCCGTTACATGGAGTAACAAATCCCAGTCTTGATCCATGCCAACCCAACAGACACCCTCGGAGATACCTGTAGAGCATCTTTATAGTCACCCAGTTACGTTGCGACGTTTGATACACACAAGGTATTCCTCCGGTGCCAGTGAGTTGCATGATCTCATGGTCATAGGGACAGATACTTGACATGCAGAAAACAATAGCAATAAACTTCATCCATATACAAATTCGATGATATAATTTTGATGACATAAAACACCTATTTGATTAGTCACATCGACGACCTAGAAGCACACGCAAGCACTATACATCAGGACGGAGGGAGTGGCTACTATTGCTAATAGTTATTGGTCCTGCTAGGTACATGTTGCGTGTGGCCGTATAGGATACGCAGTGACATCGAGTCGTTCAACAAGTAGTAGTAAAACAAATAGTGTACATCACTATCTCAGAATCCAGAAAATTCTTATACACATATTTTTTTCAATAAAGGGCGCTTTTATTAACTAATAATGTACCATCAATGGGATATAAAACATCTCGGTAGGGAAAGGCGATGCCTGAGTGGTGCTTAGGCGCTAGGTGATGGCCAAACGCCTCGTATAGGGCATAAGCGGAAGTTTAGGCGGGCAAGCTAGAAATTTTCCACACCAGCGAGAAATCATGCCATATCGCCTCGACGGGCCAAATGGGCCATATTCCAATGGATAGTACTGGTGGTCTAGTCATTCTCATGCTCTAAATTACCGTCTATATGCATATAATACCCCCAATTGACCTTGGTAATCAAAACTATAGGACGGTCTAAGCCACGCCTAGGGCGCTAGGCGAATACCAATAGCCTGGCCTACGCCTAGCGCTTTATTTAACCTTGCAAAACATAAGGAGTAAACATTCGGCCTCTGCACGACTAGGATGCACACAACCAAAACCAATTCACACACACGATAAAAATAAAACGCCGGCCACCACAAAATCATAGTAGACTGAAACCATGCCTAAGGTGAGCAAGGTGCGTAGCCTATACGTAGACTATGCCGCCACCCATGTGGAGTAAAAACACCCCTGACCACAAGCTCAAAATGCGTACACACCATCGTAAACAGCGGTCGGTGTTCCATTCGCTGTAGAGTGAACTACGAATGGAGCCAGTACGCACATTGATAGAGAACCCGCATTGGAGATGGAATTTTATCAACAAAACCATGTCATTTCTGCATAGCCATAGCGACCATAGTAAGGCAGACTCTCACACCCTTATGAGTGTAATCAACTTGTGTGATATACCATCTAGCCAGTGCCCATACATGTTGGCAACATTGCGAGGTGGATACAAGTTAGATGCGACTTGGATGACTGACCATGTAGTACGCGCAAAAGTGCATTGAAAGAAAATGTGGTTCATTGTCTCATCATGATGACGAAAGGAACACTTCTTACTTCCTTGCCAACTGCGCCGAGCAAGGTTGTCCTTCGTCGGGACCACACCTCAGCTAAGGTACCACATACAAAATTTAACTTTGAGTGGCATCTTTGTTTTCCAGATTTTCTTGTTATTGTCCACTGGAACCTCAGAGTGTGGTAGCACCCGGTACATAGAGTCTAGCGTAAAAACCCCACTCTGTTTCAGATTCTAGTGGAACTCATCCTGGCCTTGCATCATGTGGATCGAATTCATGCGGCCCAAAAGGTATTTTCATGACGAAAGACGTGGACCAACCAAATCCAGCCTAAAAGATACATTAGGCGAGGACGAGCTTAGAACTTGCAGGAGTGTATCATTCTTATTGGAAATAATGCGGTATAAGGCTGGATATTTTTCCTCGAGAGTAGCGTTGCCTAGCCACTTGTCCTCCCAGAAATGAATCTCAAAGCCGTCCCTGATAGTGAAGGAAACAAAACGAAAAAGGTATTACTTTGCCGCTATCAGACCTGCCCAAAAATTTGTGTCTCCAAGTTTCCATTACACCCGAGCCACAACTTTTGGTACTAAATACTTTTTGCGCAAGAGAATTCGCAAGACATGAATTAACATCTATAATCCCGCATCTAGACATGGATTAATTATTGCCACGCCACACATGTGATCACCAGATCGGTTCACGGCATGAGGCGTTAGTAGAGAAAAATAATTGTCTTCAGGTATGTGCTGCGCGCTGAGACTACCGGAGAGGGATTCCGGCAAGGGCCTAGGTCGTGGACCGCCCACGAAGGCAGGGCCGTGCACGCTGCTGACTACCGAAGAGGGCTTCCGGCAAGCACGCGGCGCCGAGGACTGCAAGCATGTGCGAGAGCGGTGGTGATCTGTTTCCCCTCTGCGGAGGCGCCAGGGACTGCCAGTGGGATGCGTGCGAGAGCGGCGGCGCTGTTTTTGAATCTTCTAATTATCTCAACATGCGTGTTTCCACATCATCAAAATTGTTGTAGCCGTTAGATTTACTAGCTTGATCCACTAGCATCCAGCCGATCTACGCATGAGAATCCTCTATCATGAAATATGCATTAGTGCATTCTAAGTGGATTTTAAATCACATTGCATTTAATTGTGACATGCACAACTTTTCATGTTAAGATTTTTTTTTTCCTTATGCAGAAATCTCTCACGCAGTTTAAATCGTAAGGACTCAATTAGTATTCTACACAATATTTAGAAACTATACATCCAATTTCGCGGCAACGCGGGGGGTATCGTCTAGTATGACTAGTAAACTGCATCGTAAAAGACGTCTTCATTGAATCCATTAATTAACGGAACGACATCAAAATATAAATCATCATCTTGTCGACGACGAGCTGCTTGTGGTCACTTCGCCAATATTGATGAAGCTCCACGACTCCGGTCTTTACTAGGCATTGTGTGAGTGTAATGGTGGTCTGGATGTATCTACGTTATGTTTGTATCTTCTTGATGTGGCGTTATGAGTCAAATAAAACGCCCTTTGTCCAAATAAATATGTATAGACGTTGTACTCAGTATTTATATATAAAAGATAAACCGAAACTCGATTTTAAGGTCTCCAAGTATTACAAGGAGATTGGAGGTACAGAACCCTACAGCTAATAGGATATATCCATGAGTGGTTGTGATTACCAATGCAAACCAACGGCTCCAGGTGGTCTGATATTGGAAGTAGACACCCCTACACAAGGTTCAAATTGTAAACACCAAAATTTATTGAATGGATAACTAATAATTCCATGTCACATATAAAGATATGTACTCAAATTAGAGTAAAGTTTGAATTGAAATAGAATTGGTTATTGCATACGTTGAATGAATTAAATTCAGTTATTGGGAGACAAACAAGGTGTAAATGTATTCCATTTTTCACGAAGTTTCATTGTATGTACAGATAAATATATATAGCTGTGTTGTCTGCCAAATTATTAAGTAAAAATAATAATAATGTTCAAATATAATAGAATGTGACAAGAAGGCATAAAACAAAATCAAAATAAAGTGATAAATAATGTTATTTTTATTTTTCATCTTCATGTGTAGATTGTATTCCTTTGTCCTTTTGGTTAGTCCTAATACAGCTTTGCATGCATGTAGATATCTGAAGAGTGCATGAGAGCAAAAGCTGACAAACTGAATAAGGATGTAAACCTTTTGTTCAAGACATTCAACGGTACCCTGGTAGACAAAATGACCTTATTGGACACACTCCAACATCTCGGGATAGATCACCTTTTTCAAGAACAGATTAGTATGGCCATGCACGAAATCCACGAGAGTGAATTTAATAGTTGCAGCCTCTATGAAGTTGCTCTTTGCTTTCGCTTGCTTAGAGAGCATGGACTTTGGGTATCTCCACGTAACTATCTATCTTATATGTTTCTTTTTAGGCTCCTCACAAGTTATCATACTAATCAACGTTCGAAAAAATATAGTAGAAGGCATTACACAAGGCTTTATAAATTAGTAAAGCCCCAAAGGGCAGGTACATGGTCCTCTGGTAAAAGCTTACAAACATCAAGAGCACTAAACAAACATTACAAAACAAACGGAAAATACATCTCCAAGTCATCGAAGCCCTCTGTAAACGGAAAATTTCGTGCCAGAAACACCCTGCCCATCAGCAGATCCGGCGACTAGAGGCTGCCAAGGGACAGCTCTGGTGTAGACGTGTAGTGGAGAATGCTGGAGATAGTTGACGGCACTAACATTTAGATCTGGCCTGGCCCATCTCAGAGCCTGCCCCGCCGTGGAGGAAGAGCCACACCAGCATGGGCCACAAAGCCAGGGTGGCCGCCTCAACTTCCGAAATCCCCTGTGCGGACGTGAGCCTCGCCACCACCTCCTCGGCAGTCACACAAGCTTTCCGGGCGGCCTCTCCTCTGGTGATGATCAGGGGTGGAGACAGCAAGGGGTGGGCGGCACGGACTTGCTAGCATTCGGTTGTGCATTTGGTTATGTTGCCCAGCTGGGCAAAAGCTCGGCTATCCAATCTAGCTAGTTTCCCCTTTGCCAGCCTTGCCTGAGCAAGTGGTTTGGTTCTTTTGCTTTGCCATGGGGAATTCATTCATCTGTCGCCAGCCTGCCACATGTGCAACCTCATGTAAAGCCGCAAGGTTGCCCCCAGCTGGCCTCGCCGGGCAAGAGTAAAACTAAACTTTCAAAGGACATATATGAGCGAAACGTTTCCTTTCTTGACGACTTCACAACTTTTATCCGCACACCACCATTAGATCATATTTTTGCACCCCGCAAAAAAAAAGGTCATATTTTTGCAACAGTCTGTTGGAATCTGCCCATGGGTCAATCACATCAAAGTAGACAAAACACGCAAGAAAAACTGTTGACCAAGGGTAAGTCTCGTACCCTCTAATATCTCTTTATTTCTTTTCAATTTTCTTGGCACAAAACTCACGTAACCTGGTGTGTACATATACACGCAACCAGCCTACCCAAACTTCCTAGATCCATACGGACCGGGCATCCTAGCCCTATTCGAACACTAGCTTGAAACCTACCTCGACTGTACTCACCTAATCACGAGCTATGTTTATCGCTGTTTAAACCTAAACCTATTAGCACACGAACCGTACAAGGCTAGCACTACTCAGCTGCAATACACGTATGCTGCCAACACAACTCCTAGTCGGACTAATCTAGCTCTTTCAAATCTAAACAATCAAGCATATTGAGCGTAGCTCAGATGATTAGGTTCCTTGTGGTGGAGCTAGCTCACCAGGGTTCAAGTTCTAGACTTGGCATTGGTGCTCGCATTTTCCTGGATTTATTTCAGGCTTTCCGACAATGTTCGTTCAGTGGGAGGAGACGTTCCCGTCAGCTACGACGGCGCCTTTGGTGACTTTGTCAGTCTCGAAATGTTGTGCCGGCTCAGTATCTCAGAGGTGCTCATAGGCGTAGGGTGTGCGTGCGTGCCTTCATAAGGATGAGTGTATGTTTGTGTATGTGAGTATCTGCTTTTGTACTGTGTTAAAAAAAATCTCAACAATCAAGATTACACTAGCACGGTCTGCGGTATAGCTTGAAACAGTTGTTAATGTAGACCCATTTTCACGGCGTTGAAACAACTTAAGGGCGCATCAAACTATCTACGTCCAAAGCGAGAGTAGGTTTGTGGGCGCAACATAATGCAATTGTGACTGATGTAGCTACCACATGATGTGATTAAATAATTGAACAAATTAATTCATTTTTTGTAGGGATGAACAAATTAATCCTTAATTCGAGAACATACAAAAAAAATTGGCCGGAATTTAAACGGATGTGGCACAAGGAATATGCTTGTTTTTTCTTTTGCCGGAAGGCAAGAGGCAGATGTCGTCTCCATTTAAGTGCAAGAGAATATATTTATGAAAGAAGAGTATATTCAGAAAAGTGTATACTAATCATTTGGAAGACAGTTAAGGATAAGCCCTAGTTTACTAGGATTTATGTACGTGTGTACTAATCAATCTTTAATACATGGCCGTTTGTTGTGCAGATGTATTCGATAAATTTAAGGGCAAAGATGGGAGCTTCGACAAGGATATTACTAATGAACCAAAGGGATTGTTAAGTTTATACAATGCAGCTTATCTTTCCAGCCATGATGAATCAGAACTCTATGAGGCCATCTCGTTTGCAAGGCATCATCTTGAATCTATGAGGATATGTCTTGAGTTCCCTTTATCCGAGCAAGTCAAACGAAATCTTGAGATACCGTTACCAAGGAGTTTGAAGAGAATGGATGCACCGTATTATATTGCAGAGTACGAACAAGACCTAGCATGCAACCCGTCCATGCTTGAGCTTGCAAAGCTAGACTTCAATCTTCTTCAGCATCTGCACCAGCGAGAGCTCAAGGAATTTTGTCGGTACATACGTTTTCGCATATAGCTCTATCATGGAGGAACATATATGAACTTAGTTGGTGATTTACTTATATCTAGATTAATTATCTCTGCCTTGCAAAAAACAATTTATCTCTGATCTCAGTTAGCTTACCAAGATGAATATGTACACTAGAAGCAGTCAATATAGTACCCTATTAACAAGTGTTCATTTTAGGTGGGGAAACAATCTATATGAACTAGTGGGACTAATCTCCTCTCGGGATCGAATCGTCGAATTATACTTTTGGTCCTACACAGTATACTATGAGCAACACCTTGGAGATGCGCGAATAATCCTTGCCAAGATAAGTTTGCTAGTATCCCTGTTAGATGACATTTTCGATATGCATGCTACCTTGGAAGAGGGTCAAAAGCTCAACGAAGCGATACAAAGGTTAGCAATACTCCTTGGAATGTTAATCTGGCCTTCCTCTTGTATCTAGTAGGAGTATTTTATGTCATGTCAGCGGAAGATAAACTAACTGATCGTGTATAACATGTAGATGGGACGAGAGTGGTATCCCTCTTGTGCCGGAGTACTTGCAGATGTACTATGTCATGTTGATGAATACCTTCGAAGAATTTGAGGATGAACTGAAACAAGATCACAAGTACCGCGTTGCTTATTGTAGGAAAGCGGTATATATCTTTTTTTTGCGAGTATATCTATCATGTCAATTCTTCAGAATATATTAATTTAGATCTTAATTAATATAGAATCGCTCTCTGCCTTGCATGCATGCAGTTTCAAACTCTGTGTAAGCATTACCAACAGGAGTCTGAATGGTTTCATAGTAGCTACATACCAAGCTTTGAAGACCATATCAGGTGCTCGGTCATCTCGACGAGTGTTCCGGCAATATGTGTTTCTTTACTAGTTGGTATGGGTGACGAAGTAACCAAAGAAACATTCGAGTGGGTCATCAGTTCCACCGATGTTGTAAGGGCTTGCGGTGAGGTCACACGTTTCATGAATGACATGGCAGCATTTACGGTACGTACATATATATACATATCTCTACTTGATTGTAATCAAATGTTGAGTTAATTGCACTGTAAAACTAATCAGGCCGCTGCTTGTTCACAGCATGCAAAAAACAAAATGGATGTGGCCAGCTCCGTAGAAAGCTATATCAACAAGCATCATGTCACAGGTGAGGAAGCTATGGCCGTACTGGATAATCGGGTGGAAGATGCATGGAAAACTATCAATCACGCACGATTGGAACGTCGTGCACTCCTCCCATTTGTAAACCGAGTCGCCAACCTCACCAAGAGCATGACCTTGTTGTTCCGTAACAAAGGTGACCGCTACAAATACAGCCGTGGCAACAAAGACAGGATCCAGCAGCAGTTCGTAGAACCTATCCCTCTCTAGCTGGTCAATATGCATGAATGGAATCTGTCGGACACAATGGATTTACGTACAAAAGGAGAACGAAATTAAGGTTTAGGTCCAAGACATCAATGTTTAAATCTATTAAAACTTTAAGCCTATAACTACAACTCTATTAAAACTTTTTTAGCAAATTCTCAAACTTTGTCAAAGCACTCTTCTTCTCTAATGATTCCATCTCCCAGAAGATCAACTCCTTTTAAACAATGCAAGATTCTTTGATTGAGCACAAACATCTCTATTCAGATTTGTTTTTCAACAAACCTTCCATTCTGCACTTAATCCTTTTGCCAAACAAAGCCAACCATGGTCATTCTCATCCAAAGGGACACGCTTATGCCAAGTTACATGTCCAGAGGCACTACGCGCATCGGATTGGGCAAGCCTTGCCATGACAGAGCACTGGCACAGCATGCAGGCCATGGCCAGAGAGCCGGTATTACATGCGTCGGCATCGGCCGCGCGCCGTGCTCCTGCTGCTACCCCCACTCGCCTAGCACCCCAGTTGGCTTCGCCAGGTCACCCAGCAACTCGCCCGCAACCCGCCTTGGCTGCTAGCACTAGCAAGCCGCCGTTGTCACTGCCGCCGCGTCATCACCGCATCACCAGAACCACTTGTCATGCTCGCAAGCTACCAGCGTCATCCGTGGATGGTGGCCTATTCCAGAAGCGTCCCCGCATTGCACCGGCCTCCGTAATTACCTCAGCCCCACCATTAATGGCCGCCCATTGCCGTGGCGCAATTTGATTCATCGGACAACCACAGAACCGACCTTCTAGGCCTATAAAACTCCACTCCCAAAGCCATTTCCTAAAAGCATCGTCCACCTCTACCGCCTAGACTCCCTCCTATCCAAACAATCGACCGGAGGTTGCTCTTCTTCCCCTGCCTCCGGTGAAGCTTGCCGCCACCACCTCTTGGACGATTGCGCCGCCACCGAAGCTACTCTGTCAAATCCATAGCACCAGTGGACTCCTAGCGCACCCATCTGTCGATTGCAACTGTCAATTTCACCGGAAGAAGCTCATAGTAGAAAGCCCTCTTCAAGCTTTGTCAAAGTTCCACGGGAGTCCTCACTGCGAGATACTCCATCCACCCCGATGACCGTGCCCTACATTAGGAGGATCGCCACGGCCTCCTGAACGCGTGGGTGACCCCAACTTTCCTGGGGTCGCCGCCATTCGTTGGCAATCGCCGCTGGCAGGGAGCCCTCTCCTGTTCTCGCGTGGTTTGACCGGATCAACCCCGACAGGTGGAACCAGTATGTTAGGGGTTTATTCCTTTTTCTGTAGTTTACGCTTTGTATCGATTCAAAATACATTATCTAGATCCGTCGCTTCTGAGAAGACGCGCTCGAAGACGAGCCAACGTCGCAAGTACACTTGACTGCATCCTTGTGTTCCTTCAAGCCAGTTTCAACCTGTATGGCCTTATTCACCAAGGTGGTGAAATCAGCAAAGTCCTGAATGAGGAATGCGAGCTTGACATCAGGGTTGAGTCCTTCACGGAACTTCTCCTGCCTACGAGCATCAATGACGATGTCTTCTTCAGCATATCGGGATAAGTCCAGGAATTCACGCTGGTAGAGTTCCACGGTTTTGTTGCCCTGGGTAAGGTTGCGGAATTCACGCTTCTTGCGGTCCATGACTCCCTAGGGAATGTAGCGGGCGAGGAATGAAGCCTAGAACTCCATCCAAGTAATGATTGTTCCAGCAGGCATAGTACACCTGTGGTTGTCCCACCATTGGGCAGCGGGACCCTTCAGAAAATAGGTCGCAAAGGTGACGTAGCTCGCAGGGGCCACATTGGCTGACTCCATCTCATAGGAAATGTCGTGAAGCCAGTCGTCAGCATCCAGAGGCTGAACTGAGTTGCCAAAGACTGCTGGGTTGAGACGGACGAAGCCTTGCATGAATTGACGGTTTAATTCAAACTTCTGCATCATTCCAGCCATGTAATTGGGCGGCGGTGGGTTGTTGGCACCACGGCCACGACCTGCGGGTCTAACCATCCTGCTAAAATTTAACAAGGGCAGTTTAGCGATGAGTATTTGCAGATGTATAGAATCATTCATGAAGTAAGACGCACGACAAAGAGAAGTGCAATAGATACATCATAATAGTCAAACATGACATACAGGTCCATACATAAATTCGGTTACAAGCCAGCGGTACAAGTTCGGAAAACGAAAGCTAGACATCTAGGCGGCACGCAGGCACGCGGTGGAGGGATACAACAACGAGACATAGCGATATGCTACATCAACGTCGGAGACAACTGCTGCAACCAGGTAGCTGTAGGAGATATGCCCTAGAGGCAATAATAAATGTTATTGATTATCTCCCTGTTCATAATTAGGTTTATGTTCCATGTATAACTGCTATGGTTCACGAGTCTGCAATAACCACGAGGCACGGAGGAAGACTCATATGCACGTGTAGGATAATAAATGGTAAAATGTATTCCTAGTCTGGCCTCTAGGACTAGCTCAAGTGTTGCATGATGGTTCTGTTTTCCTGATCATGGGCATGTGTATGCCAGCAACTTTGAGGGCACAATGTTAGCAGAACATTTGTGTTGAATCGACCCGAATTGATGTTATGCTATGAGATATATTCGTCACAAGTGAATGGTTAATAACACAGAGATGGTTAACGTTTGAATGATTCCTTAGACCATGAGAGTATCGAGTTTCTTCATGCTTGCTTCATGAACTTTGGGGTTTGTTAAACGTCATCCGTAAATGGGTGGCTATTACGGCGGCTTACGGGTTAATGAAAAGTATGTCAAGTAACTTGATAGCTCAAGATTGGGATTTGCTCCTCCGATGATGGAGAGATATCTCTGGGTCCTCTCGGTGTTACGGTATCCATCATCGTCTGGCCAGACACTTTGTGATTTGATCACGAGGATGCCGGAACACGGAACGAGAAAAGAGAATAATACCGGTAACGAGGTGACTGGCATAGTGGACAAAGTGTTGATCCACAGGGATGCCAACATGTCTCGCCTCGGGTATTCGTAACATATCGCGAAGCAACAGAAATAGCACATGGCAACTGGAGGTTCACTCGAATATTCATTCGTGTGGGTATAGGGGTCAATATGGGTGTCCACGGCTCCGATGTTGATCATTGCTCAGAAGGGGTTCCGGGTCATGTCTATACTTCACCGAACCTATAGGGTCACATGCTTAAGGGTCATCTATCTGCTGAATACTAGACAGGGAGTCTGAGAGAAAGTTTCCGGAAAAAGTTTTTCGGAGACAGCGGAAAAGTTCCGAAGAAAGAGGTCACCAGATGAGTTCTGGTGAAACTGAAAAGTTGTTTCAGAGGATACCATAATGTCAAATTGGTTTTGGCACATGCCTGATAATTCTTGGAGGGTGCCAGAATGATTCCAGGATGAAAACCGGAAATGTTCCGGAGCTGCCGGAACCGCTTCAGATGCTTTTCGCAGATGAAAATCACTAATCCGGAATTGTTCTGGAATGCGTGGAAAATTATTTTAGTGGGTACTGGAAATGTTCTAAGCCCACATAAATATTTTTAGTTCGAATAGACGCTGAAAAATGTCGTCATGAATAGTGAAAGTGCTTTTTGGGATATTTATGGAAAACCAGCTTTTGGGATATTTCCAAAAGGCTGCTAGAAGGCCAAGGAGGACAAGGGAGCCCCTCATGGGGGGCTCCCAAGGGGGTGGCCGGCCAAGATAGGAGGAGCTCCATGGAGCTCCACATGGCACCCCAATTTCCTCATATGCCCCTTATGTGCGACATAAAGTGGGGGTACTTTGGTATTTTTGAATACCCATCCTACCCCTTGGTTTTCCTATATAAGGAGGAGAGGGGGCTGCCCAATCCTTCATCCATTCTCACATAAACATGCCATTTGACTTGTCTGGCTTCTCTCTCCCTCCAAGCGAAATAGTTTCGTAGAGCCGAAAGGCTGTCTGGGTTCCGACAGGAACTAGTTCTGGACGGCGAAGCCCTGCCGGATAGATGATACTGTATGTGTGCAACTCTGTAGAGAGATCGTAGTTTTGGTCTTAGTTTGAGAGTGCCTCCCGAAGGGCTGTCCGAGTGACCGTTCGAGTTTCGAAGGTCCTCCCGAAGGGCTGTCCGCGACACCGTTCGGGGGACTGTTCGACCGCCTCCCGGAGGGCTGTCCGAGGGGCAGATGAGGGTATACATCCTCGTGGTTGGGAGGTTGTAAATCCTAGCTATGGGGATCTGCACCGCCGATCGTCATCGACTCTACTTCTGCTGCGCTACGAGTCGGTAACGAAACAGATCAAACCTTGTATGCAGTCTCCATAGTTGTCCTGGGCTGGTGCGTAGGTCGGAAATTTTTTGTTTTCTGCTGCGTTACCCTACAGTGGCATCATGAACCGTGCTATGCGTAGATGCAGGTTGCGATCTAGAATACATAGAGATGTATGGGTGTTGCACAATATAATTAGGTAGTAGATGAGATCTATTGCGGAAAATTATTTGTGCGGGTAGCAGATGAAATCTGTTACCCGATGTTCTTGTTGCTTCCCTGGAGTTTGCATATTTCTGGTCTTGATAACAGCATGGTGGAGTTTCAATGTTCTGGCAATCCGCGATCCTGATTGATCAACGAAGTGCTAACAGTTCATTGAATTCCACCGTAGTTAAAAAGAAAGATGAAATTTCACAGACAAAAGGGCAATGCAGATATGATCTGCACGGGGGTCATGCGTATGACGAAGTTCAGAATGGGGCTTGAGATTTTATTATCTCGTGTTTCATACACCCCGCAAAGTTAATCTAGCAACTTGAATTATCATACTTGATGATGGACGTTGGTAGCTTCGGTTTGTTTCGAAACCTTAGAAGCCACGAGATTCTAGTTCTTGCATGAACCGATTAGAGACGTCTAACTTGGTTTTGCAGGAGGGTTTGCATGTGCATATGATGTGCTATAGCAGTGAACATAATATTTTGATTATGTATGAGATGACTATATGATGTAAATTGATTAACATGACCTGTGTGTCATGATTCGGCATGATGGCTGGAGCCATATGATTGTCACTTTAAATGACCTGCGTGTCAACCTTGTTGTAATGCATTATTTTATTAGCTATAGAGATAGCAATATTATCTGGTGCATCGACAAGGTGGTGGCAATCTTCGCGAAGGTGAACACCGATGCGAATGCCGGAGACGAAGAAATGAAAGACTTCTCCGTCAGAAAGGGCTATACCATATCATGCTATTATGAATTGCCTGAGATGTTTATCCCTTATGATGCACCCTTCTTGATTGCTTGGTAGTCGCTTTTTATTAGGGTGATCTCTCACAAAAATATCAAGTAGTTTGTTATCTCCCAAGTGTAGCACCGTCACGGCACCTAACTTTTCGGGGTGCGCCATGCTGACATGGGTACGAACGATTAGAGAAGTGTGAGGCAGGTGAGTTGAGACCTCGCAGCGAGATCACTTGGTTGTCTTGACGTTCAGGCATGAAAGTCATGAGCTCGGAATACACGCATCAAAAGATGAACAAGAGTCACATAGAGATGTGATCGGCAAGTTTGCCTAACGATTGAAGTTCTCGTCATCAGTGATGCTCACCTTCAATGGCGTCGAATTCAAATTCGTGTCTTGAATCACTCATAATCAATTTTGAGAGATATTGATTTGAGTGGGAGCGCACTGTAGAATTAACTTGTTTAAATTCTCAGTGCAATTAATTTTGAACACTGTCTAAGTGTGGTTTGCATAAATAGTTGTAGAATAATGGCTCGCGTTTCGACCTTCCCTATTAAAATTGAATAGCTGTTAAATATCTGATTAAAACTTTACGGTTGGTAACGTAATGTGAGGATTGTCCTCAAGAGTGTCGAGAAGGACTTTGTCCTATCGCATGCTTTCGGTATTATCCCGCTAATGCTATGGATCATGTGACTCTCGTCCTTCGATCCAAAAGCTAGAATTCTGTTACGGTCAAATGCAATATGTTTGCTTCCATGAGACCCGAACTTCGAAAGTTTGGGATAGTTATATGATATTCATGGAACTGAAAATCATTTTCAGATACAAACAAAGCAATGTTTGTTTGCAAGTATTAGTAAAAGTGTTTACTATGCATTTGACTGTTGGGAAAGGGATCCAGAAGAACACCTGTCATATGATGATGGTGAATATAACAACAACTTAAAGAAAAGGAAGTGTCCGAAGGGTGTTAGTGAAACTTTCACGCCTAGGAAGTCCGGGGCTAACGCCACTCTTAAGTTGGGTGCTTCTTCTGAGAGTAGAAGAAATACTAAAAGTTAAACTGTTAGAAGTATAAAGGCAGAAAGAGAAAAGACTAGAATATCCAGCTCATGTATGAATGTCATATGAGTTTTTGATGTATAGAAGGCTGGTCAAAGATATAGTTCTTGGGAATTATGGTAAAACATGTTAATCACTAATTCTTGGGTATTGTGAGTTAATCACAAAGATACCCGCTCGATTGCATTCTGTTGCAACTTGATGTAAGAACTACTATGGCCTGAAAGTAGCCAGGAATGAGGTTTAGGTATACACAGGGAACATAGTAAATGTTACTATACCTTCCATCGGTGTATTACCGTCTGTATTTATTTTCATAATTCATTTAGAGTTTCACAAACTCTAGCCCATTGCATAAGGTATCTTGCAAGAAGGTTGTTCATAAGAGAACTTTTGATGTTCGATGTTATGAATAACATCAGGGCCATACTTTCATTATGAATGAGATGTATGTTATGAATATTGATAATAATACATTACCTCTGGGTTTACTTTCATAATTCATTTTTAGAGTTTCATACACTCTAGCCCATTGCACAATGTTTGTTGCAAAAGAGTTGTTCATAAAAACAACAATTGTTGTTCTGTATTATGAATAACATGAAGGGCCATGCTTCCATCCAAGATGGGATGTATGTTATGAATATTGATGGTAATAAGATACATCCATAACATTGACGCTAAATGTCGAAAGACTAAAAGTATACCACACAAGTGTGGCACTACATTTGGTCACATTGGAGAAACTCGCATGGAAAATTCCATTATGATGGATTTTGAAGTCGTTTGATTTTGAATCATCTGACACTTGCAACTTTTCTCCGAAAAGTGAAGTGACTGAAATACCGTTCACAGGCCATAAGGAACGAGCAACAAACTTATTCGTGATCATACATTTTGATGTGTGTAGTTCAATAAATGTTGTTGCAGGTAGTGGATTTATCTATCTTCAGAAATGACTCAAGTAGATATATGGATATTTACTTGATGACACGTAAGTCTGGATCTTTTGAAATCATTCGAAAGGTTTTCATAATGAAGAAGAAGTTATTGTAACAAGAAAATTATGTTTCTACAATTCGATTGTAGAAAGGAATATTTGAGTTTCAAGATTAGCGAATGTCTGATGAGTTGTGAAAGGGGTTTCATAACTTGCACCTCCCGGAAGACCACTGCAAGTGGAAAGTCCGTGAAGATGTAATCGAACCATTTATGACATGGTAAGATCAAAGATGACATAAATAAATTTGCCATTATCCCTTTTTAAGTGATGCTTTAGAGACTACGGCTTTTACACTGAAAAGAGCTCCATCGGGTCTGTTGAAATGACGCCATGGTATGGTACGGCCAACCATGTTATATCTTTTCTTAAACATTTGGAATATGGGGCTTCTGTAAAAGGTTACAAACCTATTCCAAATCAGACAAGTGCTACTTTGTAGGTTATCCCAAGTCATTGGGTATTCCCACACCACTATACCGAGGCAAAGTTTTTTGCCACAAAACAGTATGCTTTTAAAAAGAATAGTTCTTACAAAAGGTGAGTGGGAGGACAGTGCAACTCGACGAGATAACCAATATCTTCGTCATCAGGTCAAAGGAAAGGAACCTTGGAAGTGATTCCGGAGTTTCCTACTGCGACTGATACGGAAGTCTCTACAATAAAATGTATGGACTTCTGTCGAAATTGCAGCTGAACCACATAGGCAAAGCTCGTGCAAACCTCTCAGGTGCGCAAACGAGATATTGTTGTTAGACAACAGTATACCTACAATACACAAGGAAGCGTTGATGGGCCCTCACTCCGGGATTGGCTAAATGCCAATATTATCCGAGATAGTTTCCATAAAGTGATTCAAGATTTAAATCTTGATAAACCCTCCGGAAGACTTAGAGTCTAAACAGATTGAATTGGAACTATAAACTAATACGGATAAAACTGTTTTATTCGTAAAGCTCGACTTGTTGCAATGAGGTTCTCTCACCGTAGCGATGCTTAAAATTGGTTTGGGATGAACTAGCAATTAATACATATTTCAAACATGAGATATATGGATGACGAAAGGATTTCCATCTGATGGAAATGAAACCAAGGACTTGCATATGATACAGTCCAAGGTATTTTGTCAATCCAGAGGATGCTAGTGAGTGTGCAAACTTTAGAGTTCTAATGATGGACAGAAGAGAGCAAAATGGAGTTGGAATCTTCGTGTTTTGATGAAATGGTCAAAGGGGTTTGACTTCATCAATGGGTAACGAAGATGCTTGGGATTCAAGAAAGTAAGTGGGAGCATAATAATATTTCTAAACACCTTGTGTGCTTGACACATTGTTAAATGGAAATAAATTTCTTGACATGAATTAGGACTTCATTTGAAAATAGTTTTTCGATGAAGTGCTTGGGCTAAATAGCCTTGATATTAGGCATGATGATCTATGGAGATAGATTTACCTAATGGGGCTAAGCAATGAATACATATTGACAAGGTGCTAAAACCTTTTAGCATTTAAAACGCCAACGAGTGATTCTTGCCGAAGTCACATGGAAAGAGTTTTTGCAAGACTCGGTGTCCCAAAACACTGATGAGCAAAATACATGATGGAGATTCCACACACTCTTGTGTTTGGATTAATCATGTATTCCATGGTATGTAAAACAACAAGTTATGTCCGATACTCCCAAGGTGTTGCGAGCATGAATACCAAAGTGATCAAAGTACTAATCATGGGACAACAATGAAAGATGTCATTGAGTACTAGAGTAGTATTGATGACATGTCTTCTCGCAAGCGGAAATCATGAAGAGTTCGTTGTAAAAGGTTACAATGATACAGTCTTCACCATTTCTAAATGCGATTTTCAATTTAAATTGAGGGTTTTGTGTTGCACACAATATGGTGGCACAGTTAGTTGGGAATTGTTCCAAACAAATTACTGTGGCGAATTCTATAACAGAGGCGAAGTATGTTGCCTCTTTTGAAGCAACAAAGAAGATGTTGAATCATATAGTTCATTCATGAACTTAGTATGGTTCCAAGATGGCTTTTGTCAATGGGACACTACTGCAGGTAGATGCTCCATAACTCAGTCTGAGGAATCCAGGTTCGACCTGTGATTCACATACATACAAAGCCAAGTCCACACAAAATATGAATTTTGTGAAAGCGTGAAAACGCGAGGATATGCAAAGATACACACGGAGCTGAAGTCGTCAGATCCGTTGGACATCAGGCTATACCACAAGCGAAGCATATTTACACCGGAGTGCCACAGGTGTAAAGTGCATTAGCATTAACTAGATTATTGACTCTAGTGCAAGTGGGAGTCTGTAGGAGATATGCCCTAGAGGCAATAATAAATGTTATTGATTATCTCCCTGTTCATAATTAGGCGTATGTTCCATGCTATAACTGCTATGGTTCTCGAGTCTGCAATAACCACGAGGCTTGGAGGAAGACTCATATGCACGTGTGGGATAATAAACGGTAAAATGTATTCCTAGTCTGGCCTCTAGGACTAGCTCAAGTGGTGCATGATGGTTCTGTTTTCCTGATCATGGGCACGGGTATGCCAGCAACTTTGAGGGCACAATGTTAGCAGAACATTTGTGTCGAATCGACCCGAATTGATGTTATGCTATGAGATATCTTCGTCACAAGTTAATGGTTAATAACACAGAGATGGTTAATGTTTGCATGATTCCTTAGACCATGAGAGTATCGAGTTTCTTCATGCTTGCTCATGAACTTTGGGGTTTGTTAAACGTCATCCGTAAATGGGTGGCTATTACGGCGGCTTACGGGTTCATGGAAAAGTATGTCAAGTAACTTGATAGCTCAAGATTGGGATTTGCTCCTCCGAAAATGGAGAGATATCTCTGGGCCATCTCGGTGTTACGGTATCCATCATCGTCTGGCCAGACACTTTGTGATTTGATCACGGGGATGCCGGAACACGGAACGAGAAAAGAGAACAATACCGGTAACG
This sequence comes from Elymus sibiricus, assembly GCA_039707655.1. Classification (NCBI taxonomy): domain Eukaryota; kingdom Viridiplantae; phylum Streptophyta; class Magnoliopsida; order Poales; family Poaceae; genus Elymus; species Elymus sibiricus. The sequence continues at coordinate 36,402,198 of CM077665.1, read as the reverse complement.
AGGTAACTGGCATAGTGGACAAGGTGTTGATCCACAGGGATGCCAACATGTCTCACCTTGGGTATTTGTATCATATCGTGAAGCAACAGGAATAGCACACGGCAACTGGAGGTTCACTCGAATATTCATTCGTGTGGGTATAGGGGTCAATATGGGTGTCCACGGCTCCGATGTTGATCATTGCTCGGAAGGGGTTCCGGGTCATGTCTATACTTCACCAAACCTATAGGGTCACATGCTTAAGGGTCATCTATTTGCTAAATACTAGACAGGGAGTCTGAGAGAAAGTTTCCGGAAAAAAAAATTTGGAGACAGCAGAAAAGTTCCGAAGAAAGAGGTCATCGGATGAGTTCCGGTGAAACTGAAAAGTTGTTTCAGAGGATACCATAAAGTCAAATAGGTTTTGGCACATGCCTGATAATTCTTGGAGGGTGCCAGAATCATTCTGGAAACTTTCTGGAATTTTCCGGGATGAAAACCGAAAATGTTCCGGAGCTGCCGGAACAGCTTCAGATGCTTTTCGCAGATGAAAATCACTAATACGGAATTGTTCTGGAACGCAGATGAAAATTATTTTAGTGGGTACTGGAAATGTTCTAAGCCCACATAAATATTTTCAGTTCGAACGGACACTGAAAAATGTCGTCATGAATAGTGAAAGTGCTTTTGGGATATTTATGGAAAACCACCTTTTTGGATATTTCCAAAAGGCTTCTAGAAGGCCAAGGAGGACAAGGGAGCCCCTCATGGGGGGCCCCCAAGGGGGTGGCCGGCCAAGATAGGAGGAGCTCCATGGAGCTCCACATGGCACCCCAATTTCCTCATATGCCCCTTATGTGTGACCTAAAGTGCGTGTACTTTGGTATTTTTGAATACCCATCCTACCCCTTGGTTTTCCTATATAAGGAGGAGAGGGGGCTGCCCAATCCTTCATCCATTCTGTCATACACATGCCATTTGACTTGTCTGGCTTCTCTCTCCCTCCCAGCGAAATAGTTTCGTGGAGCCGAAAGGCTGTCTGGGTTCCGACAGGAACTAGTTCTGGACGGCGAAGCCCTGCCAGATAGATGACACTGTATGTGTGCAACTCTGTAGAGAGATCGTAGTTTCGGTCTTAGTTCGTGAGTGCCTCCCGAAGGGCTGTCCGTGTGACCGTCCGAGTTTCGAAGGTCCTCCCAAAGGGCTGTCCAAGTGACCGTTCGAGTTTCGAAGGTCCTCCCGAAGGGCTGTCCGTGACACTGTCCGAGGGACTGTTCGACCGCCTCCCGGAGGGCTGTACGAGGGGCAGATGAGGGTATACATCCTCGCGGTTGTGAGGTTGTAAATCCTAGCTGCGGGGATCTGCACCGCCGATCGTCATCGACTCTACTTCCGCTGCATACGAGTCGGTAACGAAACAGATCAAACCTTGTATGCAGTCTCCATAGTTGTCCTGGGCTGGTGCGTAGGTCGGAATTTTTTTTTCTGCTGCGTTACCCTACAGTAGCTGCACGTGATGATGTAGGTTGCCATCGATGGCGGGATCCTGCATACCGTAGATGCTCTGGTGCAGAACCTAATCCTGAACTAGAAGAAGAGGTCCACGTGGAGGAGTATAACCTCCAACTGCAGACCAATCAAGAGCCAGTGGCATTTCTATCCTGCGCGGGTAAAGAATGTACTCTGGGTGCATCCTTGCACTGACTGCCGGAAGAAACTGTGTCAAAGCGTCGTAAAGACGAGTACGGGTGGCGTATAGCTCCACAGCAAGAGCTCGGGCAGTGCGATCCAGAGCCTCGGTGTACCGAACCAAAACCTGCGGGTCGTAACGACGAGGCATGTAAGGGGTACAGACCATAGTGTAGTTCTCACTCTCATCCCCAACGGGGACGTGCGGGGTGTATCTAAAAGCAGTCTCCTCCAAGCGGGGGTGCTCTCCACGGAGACTGTTGATAGCAACAAAGGCAGCATCATGGACTGCCATGTCAACAGTCACTCCAACACCACGGAAGATGTGCAACTCCGTGTTGGTGATGGTCTGCCGATCGAAGATCCAAACCTCAGCATGGTACTGCCACTGGTTGAACTCGCGGTAGTCCTCGTAAACCGTGTACTCGGGGTACCAGCGATATCCCAGCTTGGACAAGAGGTCGACAAGAATAGCGGGGAACCCATCCACACCAATAGCATTAGTCTGGCGAACGATCTGCGTCGCGGGACGCATCTGAAACAAGGAGTCAAAGATGTCAAAAAGCAGTGCGAGAATCAAAAGTTACACACTAAAAGGTAAAGCAATAGATAATCCAGCTCTCCGGGTGAATATGAACACGTGAACCTAATGTTAGAATTAGCAAAAAAATTAACCTGAATAGAAGAGAGATCAGACTCCCAGAGTAAGGAAGAGGAATAAAAGATCCTCATACCACCCATTGGCGACGTGGGCCCGTAAGTCACACAGCCAAGTTAGTAAAACAGTTTTTGAAGACTAGAATCTACTTCGGCCAAGGCGTTGGAAAGGGGGCTACCTACAGGCTGTCGGATCTGATACCAATTTGTGACGCCCCCGACTCAATCGTGTGCTAATCATACACGCAAATACACACGATCAAGATCAGAGACTCACGGTAAGATATCACAACACAACTCTAGACACAAATAAAAGTCATACAAGCGTTATATTACAAGCCAGGGGCCACGAGGGCTCGAATACATAAGCTCGAGTACAAGAGTCAGTGGAAGCAACATCAATATCTGAGTATAGACATAAAGGTAAACAAGTTTGCCTTAAGAAGGCTGAGCAAAACAACGCCATCTAGATTAAACAGGCGTAGGCCTCCTGCCTGGGAACCTCCGAAACTACTCCTGGTCATCGGCCTCCACGTAGTAGTAGGCTCCGTCGGTGGTGTAGTAGTCATCAACGGGGGCAGCTGTCTCCTGGGCTCCGCCATCTGATCGCGGCAATCGGGTAGAGGGGAAAAGAAGTAGCAAAGCAACCGTGAGTACTCATCAAAAGTACTCGCAAGACTTACATCAAAACTATTCTATGTATGCACCATTATCAGAGAAAGGGGCTGTATCTGTGGACTAAACTGCAGAATGCCAGAACAGGGGGAAAAGGCCTAGCCTATCAAAGACTAGCATCTTGCAGGATTAGAAGAGTGCAGATTAGCATATTATAAAGCAGTAATTAAGTAGTAACAATGCCCAGAGATCCTTCCTCGACTCCCTGCGAGAAAATGATCCCGGAGCCAACATATTAATTAACATCACTAACATCCTGTTTTAGTTGTATTAGATCGGGATACATCTCTGATCGTCCGTTACCGTGGACATGGCTATTCGAATAGATATACTTCCCTGCAGGGGTGCACCAATGTACCCAACACGCTCAATTTACTCCGGCCGTACATACTTTTATTGGGTCATGCCCGGCCTCGGCTAATCGACACAACACAGACCAACCTGGGCTCATCAGAGAGGCCAGCACGCCGGTCTAATCCCTAAGCGCTCAGGGGTTCGGGCCCATCGCCCATCGCACTCCTGCGCGTTGCGCACGCGGCCGGTGAGCAGACCTAGCCCCCTTAATACAAGCGCAGGTGTTCCCAGTCCAACCCGGCGCGCGCCGCTCAACTGCTGACGTCTGAGGAGCTTCGGTAGAAACATACGGTGCCGAGTGCCCATACTTATTCCCGCGTGATGGTCAGTGCGAAAAGGCCAGAGGCCTACTCAGATCACATATCCAAATCCGTTAATGCGTTGGGAGCTCGCGGTAACGAGCAGTGATCCACGATCTGTGCTCCCGTCGCCCCGTCTCGCGGAGTTACGGCAAGGGCTAAGACTGCCCGGCTGTGCTGCGTAATTAACTCGCGGGTACCCTCACGGTCAACCCGGCTTCACATCACTCGCGGGTACCCCTCGGGGCCGACCCGACTTCCACAAACTCTCGCGGGTACCCCTCGGGGCCGACCCGACTTCAACAAAGGACTGAGGTAAACGTTAGGGTAACCGTGTGTCCAAAACATCAAGGGGGAATCTGAGGAATCACCCTCGATGGGTTCCACTCGATGTGACCATCAAGGTGGACTTGGAGGAATCACCCTCGATGGTCCACACTTGAGGGGTTGCACTACAGAGTCGTCATTGCAGGTGGTGGAGGAGGAATCACCCTCGGTCATCCACAACTGATTAGTTATGCTACAGAGCCATCATCAGGAGTGAGGTACGAGGTATCACCCTCAGCACTCGATAGTAGCTCCGCAGAGTCGTACAACAAAAGGGGGTGTGTGCGGTGATGTGCTCGGTCTCTGCCCGTCGATCACCAAGATCGAGGCACTGGTAACAAGGCGGGGGCAACAGGGACAAGAAAGAGGGGTCACTGATGGATCACTAATCCAACCTATACTAAGCAGTTTAGGATGACGGGTAAAGTAACAATAGCAGGTTACAAAAGCAGGCTATGCATCAGAAATAGGAGCTATCTATCAACAGTAGCAAAATCTAATGCAAGCAATAGTGGGAAAGAATGGGCGATATAGGAATTATCAAGGGGGTTTGCTTGCCTAGAAGCTCTACTGAAAGGGACTGATCGTCAGGGGCGTAGTCATACTCGGGAGGAGCGTCACTCTCGGAGTCTACCGTAGAGAAGAGGGGGAAGAAACAATAAGTATAAAGCAAATAGATGCAACACCGATGGATGACATGGCAGTATGTCGTATTAGGGGTGGCCTAATGCAGCACTACACGTTGCAGACGGAGCGGGAAATTATCCGGGGATGTTTTCCCAGCTCCGAACAGTTATCGGTATATGGATCCGGAGGGGGAAGGTTCCATGTTTGCAGTGTTAGAGGCATCTAACAGCTATATGGAGGGCATATTTGGATTCGTCATATTTTTCTGAGTGGTTTTCATATATAAAACATTTTCATCGGAGCTACTATTGAATTTATATTAATTTTCAAAGTTTAAGCAATATTTTGGAATTATTTTAATTACTAAATTCGGCAGAAAAGGAAATATGACGTCAGCAGTACGTCAGGGTGACGTCAGCAGTCAACACAGTCGGCCGAGGTCAAACCTGGCTAGTGGGTCCCACATGTCATACACAGAAGTTAATCCAGTGGTTTAATTTAACTAAAAGGGATTAATTAGAGGGTGGGGCCCACTGCCAGTGACTGATTAATTAATAGATTTAATTAACAGACTAATTAGTAGTTTATTTATTTATTAAAATGTTAATTAGCGAGTGGGGCCTGCCTGTCAGCGACTCGAGCTGCCCAGTCAGCGCATTGAATGGGTTAACCCAGTCAACGGGGCCCCTGGGACCCACTGGTCAGCGACCAAGGGGTGGGCCCAGGCCAGCCACGTAGGCGGCGGCCGGCGACTAGACACCGGTGACGCTAGAACGTGGCGGAGGCCACTGGCCTCGTCGGAAATCGGCTACGGCGAGCCATTTTGCACGCGGCTTGGCTCGTTCGAACGGGCGGAACGAGCCGGCCGTAATGTACGGCGGTGGTGGCGTGGCCGGAGAGGCCCTACATCGGCGGCGGCAACGAGCGCGGCGGACGGCGGCGTTCGGGTAAGGTCGTGCCCGTGGCTACGGCGCATGGCAAGGCGTGCTAGCGGTGGCGTTGGGCTCCTACGAGCGCACAGAGCACGGCTACGTGCTCGGATGCGAGATTTAGCGACGGCGGCCACGACGACGAGCTTAACGGCGCCGATGGGTTGGGCCATGACGGCAAGGGAGGCTACGGGCACGGAGAAAGGCAGGAGAGAGAGGGGTTTTGGTCGTCAGCTCACCGCGGTCCTGCAGGTGTGCTTAAATGGGCTCGGGGGAGGCTCGACGGCGGCGAATCGGCGGCGACGTCCGACGGTGCAGAGGAGGAAGATGAGGTCGTGGGCGACGCTGCGTAGGCTCCCGGCTCAGTCTAGTGGCACCGGATGGCGGCGGAGCGATCTGGCACGGCGGTGAGGCGCAGGGGCGACGGTGGCTGCGCGAGTTAGTGAGGCGAGGCCATGGCGGCGCTCGGGAGGGGGGAGACAAAGAGGGAGGAGAGGGGAGGAGTGAGGTCAGGGGGAGCCAGGAAGGGTGCAGGGGGTGGCCTTATCCACCAGGAGCGGCGTGGCGAGGCCGCTGTCGAGCTGCGGATGGGGGGGCCAGGCAGGCGCGCGCACTGGGGAGGCGACAACGAGGAGGAGAGAGAGAGCGGGAGGTGGGAGACTGTGCGGGGTGGGCTGGGCCGCACTGTGGACTTAAGTCCAGTGCCCCCAGGCCCTTTTTCTTTTTCTTTTTTTCTGTTTTCTCAAAACAGTGAGCATTTGCATTTTATCCAGCCACAAAAAGACTTTGTAAAATTATGAATCTGGGCCAATAAAATATATTGCAATATTAGGCAGTGTCAGAAAAAGTTTGGGGGCCAAAGGAATTTGTTTGAATTTTGTACAAATGCATAAGCATTTAAAATGCCTCTTTTTGCACTGTTTTAAATGCTATAGACCATTTTAGCTTGATGGAGATGTTGTTTTCCTTAACAAATATTAGTTAGTGAATCTTGGCTAAATGATGGACTATTTTCCATCCATTTTTTGGCAAATTTATTTTCCACTTGCAAATTAATTCAAATCAAAGTGGAGTTTGAAATGAGATATGAATTCAAAGAGTGATCATGCATTATAAACCAAAATGATTAAGCATAATCATGAGGATCACTGTAGCTCCATTACAAAGGGGTGTTATAATATTTTGGGACAAAGCCCAAAAAGGTGGCTTTCCATAAAGTAACCAGAAAGTGATTTTTACTATTCATGAAACCATTTTCCGCGACCGTTAAATCCGAAAATATTTCTGTGGGTCTTAGAATAATTCCAGTACCCTCTAAAACAATTCTGGACGCGTTCCGAAACATTTTCAAATCAATGATTTTCATCAGCGAAAAACAACCACAGCGGTTCGGGCAGCTCCGGAACACTTCCGGTTTTTTCTCCGGAAAAATCCCAGAAGTTCCCAGAACAATTCTGGCACCCTCCAAGAATTTCCAGGCATGTGCCGAAACCATTTTGACTTAATGGTATACTCCGAAACAATTTTTTGGTTTTACCGAAACTCTTCCGGTGTTCTTTCTTCGGTACTATTCCGTTGTCTCCGAAACTTTTTCAGTGAATTTCTCTCAGATTCCCTGTCTAGTATTCAGTAGATAGATGACCCTTAAGCGTGTGACCCTATAGGTTCGGTGAAGTATAGACATGACCGGAACACTTTCTGATCAATGATCAACATCGGAGCCGTGGACACCCATATTAACCCCAATACCCACACGAATAAATATTCGAGTGAACCTCCAGTTGCCGTGTGCTATTTCTTTTACTTCGCGATATGTTACAAACACCCGAGATGAGATTTATCGGCATCCCCATGGATCAACACTTGTCCACTATGCCAGTTACCTCGTTACCAGTTTTGTTCTCTTTTCTCGTTCCCGTGTTCCGGCATCCCCGTGATCGAATCACACTGTGTCTGGCCAGACGATGATGGATACCGTAACACCGAGAGGGCCCAAAGAATATCTCTCCATCGTCGGAGGAGCAAATCCCAATCTTGATCTATCAAGGCCCTTGACATACTTTTCCATGAACCCGTAAGCCGCCGTAATAGCCACCCAGTTACAGATGACGTTTAACAAACCCCAAAGTTCATGAAGCAAGCATGAAGAAACTTGATACTCTCATGGTCTAAGGAATTATCCAAATGTTAACATTCTCTGTGTTATGAACCATTAACTTGTGACGAATGTTTCTCATAGCATAACATCAATTCGGGTCGATTCAACACAAATGTTCTTCTAACATTGTGCCCTCAAAGTTGCCGGCATAGACATGCCCATGATCAGGAAAACATAATCATCATGTAAACACTTGAGCTAGTCTTAGAGGCATGACTAGGAATACTTTTTATCGTTTATTATTCCACACGTGCATATGAGTTTTCCTCCAAGCCTCGTGGTTATTGTAGACTCGAGAACCATAACATTTATTGCACGGAACATAAACTTAATTACGAACATGGGGATAAATAATAACATTTATTATTGCCTCTAGGGCATATCTCCTACAGACTCCCACTTGCACTAGAGTCAATAATCTAGTCAATGCTAATGCACTTTACACCTATGGCATACTGGTGTAAAATATTCTTCGCATGTGGTATAGCCTGATGTCCAACCGATTTGACAACTTCAGCTCCGTGTGTATCTTTGCATATCCTCGCATTTTCACGCTTTCACAAAATTCATATTTTGTGTGGACTTGGCTTTGTATATATGTGAATCACTGGTTGAACCTTGATTCCTCAGACTGAGCTATGGAGCAACTATCTACAATAGTGTTCCACTTACAAAAGTCCTCTTGGAACTATACTAAGTTCATGAATGAACTATACGATTCGACATCCTTATTTGTTGCTTCTAAAGCGTCAACATACTTAGCCTTTGTTATAGAATTCGCTACAGTAACCTATTCAGAACAATTCCAACTTACTGGGTCACCATATCGTGTATTACACAAAAAACACTTAACTTAAAACGAAAATCGCATGGAGCATTAATGAAGACTGTATCGATGTAACCACTTACAACGAGCACTTCATAATCTCTGCTTGCGAGAAAACATGTCATCAGTGCTACTTTAGTACTCAACTACATTTTTCACTGTTGTCCCATGATCAATACTTTGATCACTTTGGTATCTATACTCACAACAGCTTGGGAGTATCGGATATATCTGTTTGTTTTACATACCATGGAATACATGATTAATCCAAACACAAAAGTGTGTGGAATCTACATCATGTATTTTGCTCATCAGTGTTTTGGGACACCGAGTCTTGCAAAAACTCTTTCCATGTGAATTCGGCAAGAATCACTCCTTGGCGTTTTCAATGCTAAACTGTTTTAGCATCTTGTCAATATGTATTTTTGGCTTAGCCCCATTAGGCAATTCTATCTCCGTAGATAATTATGCCTAGTATAAAGGGTACTTAGCCTAAGCACTTCATCAAAAAACTATTTTCAATGAAGTCTTAATTCGTGTCAAGAAATTTATATTATTTCCAATTAACAATGTGTCAAGCACACAAAGTTTTTAGAAATATTATTATGCTCCCACTTACTTGGAGATAAATAATAACATTTATTATTGCCTCTAGGGCATATCTCCTACAGACTCCCACTTGCACTAGAGTCAATAATCTAGTTAATGCTAATGCACTTTACACCTATGGCACATTGGTGTAAAATATGCTTCGCATGTGGTATAGCCTGATGTCCAATGGATCTGACGACTTCAGCTCCGTGTGTATCTTTGCATATCCTCGCGTTTTCACGCTTTCACAAAATGCGTATTTTGTGTGGACTTGGTTTTGTATGTATGTGAATCACAGGTCGAACCTTGATTTCTCAGACTGAGCAATGGAGCAACTATCTGCAATAGTGTCCCATTGACTAAAGCCTTCTTGGAACCATACTAAGTTCATGAATGAACTATACGATTCAACATTTTCTTTGTCGCTTCAAAAGCGGCAACATACTTTGCCTCTGTTATAGAATTCGCCACAGTAACTTGTTTAGAACAATTTCCAACTACCGTGCCACCATATTGTGTATTACACAAAACCCTCAATTTAAATCGAAAATCGCATGGAGAAATCATGAAGATTGTATCGATGTTACATTTTACAACGAACTCTTCATGATCTCCGCTTGCGAGAAAACATGTCATCAGTGCTACTCTAGCACTTAATGACCCTTTTTCACTGTTGTCCCATGATCAGTACTTTTGATCACTTTGGTATCTATACTCGCAACACCTTGGGAGTATCGGACATATCTGGTTGTTTTACATACCATGGAATACATGATTAATCCAAACACAAGAGTGTGTGGAATCTCCATCATGTATTTTGCTCATCAGTGTTTTGGGACACCGAGTCTTGCAAAAACTCTTTCCATGTGACTTCGGCAAGAATCACTCCTTGATGTTTTTAATGCTAAAAGGTTTCAGCATCTTGTCAATATGTATCTTTGCCCAGCCCCATTAGGTAAATCTATCTCCATAGATCATCATGCCTAATATCAAGGCTATTTAGCCCAAGCACTTCATCGAAAAACTATTTTCAAATGAAGTCCTAATTCGTGTCAAGAAATTTATTTCCATTTAACATTGTGTCAAGCACACAAGGTGTTTAGAAATATTATTATGCTCCCACTTACTTTCTTGAATCACAAGCATCTTCATCACCCATTGATGAAGTCAAACCCCTTTGACCATTTCATCAAAACACGAAGATTCCAACTTCATTTTGCTGTCTTCTGTCCATCATTAGAGCTCTGAAGTTTGCACACTCACTAGCATCCTCTGGATTGACAAAATACCTTGGACTGTATCATATGCAAATCCTTTCATCATCCATGTTTCATATCTCATGATTGAAATATGTACTAATTGATAGTTTAACCCGAACCGTTTTTAAGCATCGCTACGTTGAGAAAACCTCATCGCAGTCAACTCCTTGAACTTGTTATTGCAACAAGTCGAGCTTTATGGATAAAACATTTTTATCCGTATCATTTTCTAGTTCCAATACAATCCGTTAATTAAACTCTAAGTCTTTTCGGAGGGTTTATCAATATTTAAATCTTGAATCATTTTATGGAAACTATCTCGGATTATATTGGCATTTAGCCAATCCCGGAGTCAAGGCCCATCAACGCCTCCTTGTGTATCGTAGGTATACTGTTGTCTAACAACAATATCTCGTATGCGTACCTGAGAGGTTTGCACGAGTTTTTCCTACGTGGTTCAGCTGTAAGTTCGACCGAAGTCCATACATCTTATGTAGAGGCTTCCGTATCAGTCGCAGTAGGAAACTCTGGAATCACTTCCAAGGTCTCTTTCCTTTGATCTGATGACGAAGATACTGTTATCTCGTCGAGTTGCACTGTTCTCCCACTCACCTTTTTGAAAGAACCATTTTCTTTAAAAGCATACCATTTTGTGGCAAAAACCCTTTTTGCCTCGGTATAGTGGTGGGGGAATACCCAATAACTTGGGATGACCTACAAAGTAGCACTTGTCTGATTTGGAATAGGTTTGTAACCTTTTACACAAGCCCCATATTCCAAATGTTTAAGAAAAGATATAACATGGTTGGGCGTATCATACCATGGCGTCATTTCAACCGACCGTATTGAGCTCTTTTCAGTGTAAAAGCTGCAGTCTCTAAAGCATCACTTTAAAAGGGATAATGGCAAATTTATTTATGTCATCTTTGATCTTACCATGTCATAAATGGTTTGATTACATCTTCACGGATATTCCACTCATAGTGGTGTTCCGGGAGGTGTAAGTTATGAAACTCTTTTCACAACTCATCAGACATTCGCTAAACTTGTAACTCAAATATTCCTTTCTGCAATCTAATTGCAGAAACATAATTTTCTTATTACAATAATTTCTTCTTCATTTTGAAAACCTTTCGAATGATTTCAAAAGATCGAGACTTACGTCTCATCAAGTAAATATCCATATATCTACTTGAGTCATTTCTGAAGATAGATGAATCCACTACTTGCAACAACATTTATTGAACTACACACATCAAAATGTATGATAACCAATAAGTTTGTTGCTCGTTCCTTATGGCCTGTGAACGGTATTTCAGTCATTTCACTTTTCAGAGGAAATTTGCAAGTATCAGATGATTCAAAATCAAACGACTTCAAAATCCATCATAATGGAATTTTTCCATGCAGGTTTCTCCAATATGACCAAATGCAGTGCCACACCTGTGTGGTATTCTCTTAGTCTTGCGACATTTATCATCAGTGTTATGGATGTATCATATTACCATCAATATTCATAACATACATCCCATCCATGATGTAAGCATGGCCCTTATGTTATTCATGACACTGAACAACAATTGTTCTTTTAAGAACAACCCTTTTGCAACAAACATTATGCAATGGGCTAGAGTGTGTAAAACTCTAAAATGAATTATGAAAGTAAATAAAGAGGTAATGTATTATTGTCAATATTCATAACATGCATCTCATTCATAATGAAAGTATGGCCCTTATGTTATTCATAACACCGAACATCAAAAGTTCTCTTATGAACAACCTTCTTGCAAGATACCTTATTCCAAGGGCTAGAGTGTATGAAACTCTAAAATGAATTATGAAAGTAAATACATAGGTAATACACCAATGGAAGGTATAGTAACTTTTAGTATGTTCCCAGCGCGTATCAAAACCTCATTCCTGGCTAGTCTTTCAGGCCATAGTAGTTCTTACATCGAGTTGCAACAGAATGCAATCGAGCGGGTATCTTTGTGATCAACTCACAATAACCAAGAATTTGTGATTAATATGTTTAACCATAATTCCGAAGAACTATATCTTTGACCAGCCTTCTGTACATCAAAAACTTGTATGACATTCATACATGAGCTGGATATTCCAGTCTTCTTTCTTTCTACCTTTATACTTCTAAAAGTTTAACTTTTAGTATTTCTCCTAGTCTCAGAAGAAGCATCCAACTTAAGAGTGGCGTTAGCCCTGGATTTCCTAGGCGTGAAAGTTTCACTAACACCCTTCGGACACTTCCTTTCTCTTTAAGTTGTTGTTTTATTCACCTTTCATCATATGACAGGCGTTCTTTTGGATCCCTCTCTTATCAGTCTAACGCATAGTAAACACCTTTACTAATAGTTTGCAAACAAATATTGCTTTGGATTTCATATCTTTCAGCCTTTGTTTGTATCTGAAAATTAATTTTCAGTTCCATGAATATCACATAACTATCCCAAAACTTTCGAGGTTCGGGTCTCATGGAAGCAAACGTATTGCACTTGACTGAAACGGAATTCTAGATATTGGATCGAAGGACGAGAGTCACATGATCCATAGCATTAGCGGGAGAATACCGAAAGCAATGCGATAGGACAAAGTACTTCTCGGCACTCTTGAGGACAATCCTCACATTACGTTACCAACCATAAAGTTTTAACCAGATATTTAACAGCTATTCAATTTTAACAGGGAAGGTGGAAACACGAGCCATTATTCTACAACTATTTTGCAAATCACACTTAGACAGTGTTCAAAATTAATTGCACTGAGAATTAAAAGAATTAATTCTAAAGTGCGCTCCCACTCAAATCAATATCTCTCATAATTGATTGTGAGTGATTCAAGATCCATATTACAATTCAACGCCAAGGATGTATCCATCTCAAGTGACGAGAATTGCAATTGGTAGGCCAACTTGCCAATCACATCTCTATGTGACTCTTGTTCATCTTTCGATGCGCGTGTTCCGAGCTCATGACTTTCATGCCTGAACGTCAAGACAACCAAGTGATCTCGCTGCGAGGTCTCAACTCACCCGCCTCACACTTCTCTAATCGTTCATACCCATGTATCCATGTGATACCCCGAAGAGATAGGTGCCGTGACGGTGCTACACTTGGGAGAACACTAACTACTTGATATTTTAAGTGAGAGATCACCCTAATAAAAAGCGACTACCACGCAATCAAAAGGGTGCATCATAAGGGATAAACATCTCAGGCAATTCATAATAGCATGATATGGTATAGCCCTTTCTGACGGAGAAGTCTTCTATTTCTTCGTCTTCGGCATTCGCGTCGGTGTTCACCTTCGCGAATTTTGCCACCACCTTGTCGATGCACCAGATAATATTGCTATCTCTATAGCTAATAAAATAAGTGCATTACTTAAGGTTGACACGCAGGTCATTTAAAGTGTCAATCATATGGCTCCAGCCATCATGCCGAATCATGACACGCAGGTCATGTTAATATTACATCATATAGTCATCTCATACATAATCAAATTAATATGAGCATTGCTATACCACATCACGTGCACGTGCAAACCATCCTGCAAAACCAAGTTAGACGCCTCTAATTGGTTCATGCAAAATTTTATTTTTCGTGGCTTCTAAGGTTTCGAAACAAACCGAAGCTACCAACGTTCATCATCAAGCATGATTATCCAAGTCGCTAGATTAACATTGCGGGGTGTATGAAACACGAGATAACAAAATCTCGAGCCCCATACTGAACTTCGTCATACGCATGACCCCCGTGGAGATCATATCTGCATTGCCCTTTCGTCTGTGAAATTTCATCTTTCTTTTTAACTATGGTGGAATTCAATGAACTGTTAGCACTTCATTGATCAATCAGGATCGCGGATTGCCAGAACTTTGAAACTCCACCATGTTGTTATCAAGATCAGAAATATGCAAATTCCAGGGAAGCAACAAGAACATCGGGTCACAGATATCATCTGCTACCCACACAAATAATTTTCAGCAATAGATCTCATCTACTACCTAATTATATTGTGCAACACCCATACATCTCTATGTATTCTAAATTGCAACCTGCATCTACGCATAGAACGGCTCATGATGCCACTGTTGGGGAACGCAGCAGAAAAAAAAAATTCCGACCTACGCACCAGCCCAGGACCACTATGGAGACTGCATACAAGGTTTGATCTTTTCGTTACCGACTCGTAGCGTAGCGGAAGTAGAGTCGATGACGATCGGCGGTGCAGATCCCCGTAGCTAGGATTTACAACCTCCCAACCGCAAGGATGTACTCCCTCGTCTGCTCCCCGGACGGATCTCCGGGCAGCCCTTCGGGAGGCCTCGGGACAGTCCCTCAGATAGTCCTGTTGGAAATATGCCCTAGAGGCAATAATAAATTGGTTATTATTATATTTCCTTGTTCATGATAATCGTTTATTATCCATGCTATAATTGTATTGATTGGAAACTCAAATACATGTGTGGGTACATAGACAACACTGTGTCCCTAGTAAGCCTCTAGTTGACTAGCTCGTTGATCAAAGATGGTTAAGGTTTCCTAGCCATTGACATGAGATGTCATTTGATAACGGGATCACATCATTAGGAGAATGATGTGATGGACAAGACCCAAACTGTAAACGTAGCATTTGATCGTGTCAGTTTATTGCTATTGTTTTCTGCATGTCAAGTATCTGTTCCTTTGACCATGAGATCATGCAACTCACTGACACCGGAGGAATACCTTGTGTGTATCAAACGTCGCAACGTAACTGGGTGACTATAAAGGTGCTCTACAGGTATCTCCGAGGGTGTCTGTTGGGTTGGCATGGATCAAGACTGGGATTTGTTACTCCGTGTGACGGAGAGGTATCTCAGGGCCCACTCGGTAATACAACATCACATTGAGCCTTGCAAGCAATGTGACTAAAGTGTTAGCCACGAGATCTTGTATTACGGAACGAGTAAAGAGACTTGCCGGTAACGAGATTGAACTAGGTATAGTGATACCGACGATCGAATCTCGGGCAAGTAACATACCGAAGAACAAAGGGAACAGCATACGGGATTAACTGAATCCTTGACATAGAGGTTCGACCGATAAAGATCTTCGTAGAATATGTAGGAGCCAATATGGGCATCCAGGTCCCGCTATTGGTTATTGGCCGTAGAGGTGTCTCGGTCATGTCTACATAGTTCTCGAACCCGCAGGGTCTACACACTTAACGTTTGGTGACGATTAGTATAATTGAGTTATTATGTTGGTGACCGAAAGTTGTTCGGAGTCCCGGATAAGATCCCGGACATGACGAGGATCTCCGGAATAGTCCGGAGGTAAAGATTGATATATGTGATAATAGTGTTTTGATCTCTGGAAGGGTTCCGAAGTTCACCGGAAGGGGTTCCGGATGTTTACCGAAGTGTTCGGGTGCAGCAACACTTTATATGAGCCAAAAGGATAAAACCCACAAGGTATTGGAAAGTGCAAAAGTAGTTATGCTGCCGCGTAAGCGGTACTACCGCTTGGTGAAGCGGTACTACCGCCGGAGCGGTACTACCGCTTGTGTGAAGCGGTACTACCGCCCAAGCGGTACTACCGCTTGTGTGAAGCGGTACTACCGCTTGTGTGCGGCTGTGCACGGTTCGGCAGGGATCCGAGTTGGACTCTTTCCCTGCGGGCCAAACCGACCTTGTGCGGGCAAAACCGACCTAGAGGAGGCTTTTACTCCAAGTTTAGACCACAAGGCTCAACATATAAATAGAGGGGCAGGGCTAGCACACGGGACACATCAGGATTTCCCAAGCCGTGTGCCGGCAACCCTAGCCCTCTAGTTCCTCCGTCATAATCTCCGTAGCGCTTGGCGAAGCCCTGCAGAGATTGTTCCTCACCACCATCACCACGCCGTCGTGCTGCTGGAACTCAACCACTACTTCACCATCGCTCGCTGGATCGAGGAGGTGAAGGCGTCATCAAGCCGTACGTGTGTTGAACGCGGAGGTGCCGTCCGTTCGGCACTAGATCGGAAGGATCGTGATTGGATCGCGGGACGCTCGGCGATTTGGATCGCGAAGACGTTCGACTACATCAACCGCGTTTATTAACGCTTCCGCTTAGCGATCTACAAGGGTATGTAGATTCACTCTCCCTCTCGTAGATGCTCATCACCATGGATAGATCTTATGTGTGCGTAGGAAAAATTTTGTTTCCCATGCAACGTTTCCCAACAGTGGCATCATGAGCTAGGTCTATGCGTAGATGAGATCTCGAGTAGAACACAAACGAGTTGTGGGCGTGGGTGTATACATATTGCTTGCCGTTACTAGTTGATATTTGATTCAGCGGTACTGTGAGATGAAGCGGCCCGGACCGACTTTACGCGTACACTTACGCGAGACAGGTTCCTTCAACTAACATGTAACTTCGTTGCATAAAGATGGCTAGCGGGTGTCTGTCTCTCTCACTTTAGTTGAATCGATTTCAATGAAGAGGGTTCTTTTAGAAGATCAAAAAGCAATCACTACACCACGTTGTGGTTTTGCGTAGGTAAGAACGATTCTTGCAAACCCGTAGCAGCCACGTAAAATTTGCAACAACAATTAGAGGACGTCTAACTTGTTTTTGCAGGGTATGATATGATATGATATGGCCAATTACATGATGAGATATATGTGATGTATGAGATGATCATGTTTTGTATAGAATATCACGACTTGCATGTCGATGAGTACGGCAACTGGCAGGAGCCATAGAGTTGTCTTTAATTATTGTATGACCTGCGTGTCAATCATTAAGCGCTATGTAATGCTTTACTTTATCGCTAAACGTTAGCAATAGTCGTGGAAGCAACAGTCGGCGCGACAACCTTATGGCGACACGTTGATGGAGATCAAGATGATGGAGATCATGGTGTCATGCCGGTGACGATGGAGATCATGCCGGTGCTTTGGAGATGGAGATCAAAAGCACAAGTTCATGGCCATATCATGTCACTTATGATTTGCATGTGATGTTAATCCTTTTATGCATCTTATTTTGCTTAGGACGACGGTAGCATTATAAGGTGATCCCTCACTTAAATTTCAAGATAAATTGTGTTCTCCCCAAGTGTGCACCGTTGCGAAAGTTCGTCGTTTCGAGACACGCCGTGATGATCGGGTGTGATAGACTCTACGTTCGCATACAACGGGTGTAAGCCATGTTACACGTGCGGAACACTCGGGTTAAACTTGACGAGCCTAGCATGTACAGACATGGCCTCGGAACACAAGAGACCGAAAGGTCGAACATGAGTCATATAGTAGATATGATCAACATGAAGATGTTCACCATTGAAACCACCTCAACTCACGTGATGATCGGACTTGAGTTGGTGGATTTGGATCATGTTACACTCGAATGATCGGAGGGATGTCAATTTGAGTGGGAGTTTTTTTAAATATGATTAACTAAACTCATTATCTAAGAACAATAGTCTAAGTTGTCTTTGCTATATTTATGTTGTAGATCATGGCTCGCGCAGTAGCACCCCTGAATTTTAATGCGTTCCTAGAGAAAGCTAAGTTGAAAGATGATGGAAGTAACTTTGTGGACTGGGCCCGTAATCTAAGGATTATCCTTACGGCTTCCCAGAAGGCTTATGTCCTTGATGCACCGCTTGGTGATCCACCTGCTCCAGTTGAGTCTCTAGACGTTGTGAACGCCTGGCAGGCTCGTTCTGATGATTACTCAATAGTTCAATGTGCAATGTTGTATGGCTTAGAACCGGGACTTCAAAGACGTTTTGAACGTCATGGAGCATATGAGATGTTCCAGGAGTTGAAGTTTATCTTTCAGAAGAATGCCCGGATCGAGAGATATGAGATCTCCGATAAGTTCTATGCTTGCAAGATGGAGGAGAACGGGTCTATCAGTGATCACGTGCTCAGAATGTCTGGGTACTCCACCCGTCTGGCTGAGTTAGGGATGCCCCTTCCGCCAGAGGCTATCACTGACAGAGTTCTTCAATCATTGCCACCTAGCTACAAGAGCTTCGTGTTGAACTATAACATGCACGGGATGAACAAGTCAGTCGCCGAGCTGTTTGCGATGCTGAAAATCGCTGAGTCTGAAATTCAGAAGGAGCATCAAGTGTTGATGGTCAATAAAACCACTAGTTTCAAGAAAAATGGCAAGGGTAAGAAGGGTAACTCCAAGCAGAGTGGCAAAGCAGTTGCTCCTCTCGTGAAGAAACCCAAGGCTGGACCCAAACCAGAAACTGTGTGTTTTCATTGCAAGGGAACTGGACACTGGAAGCGGAATTGCCCCAAGTATTTGGCTGACAAGAAGGCGGCCAACAACAAACAAGGTATATATGATATACATGTTATTGATGTGTACCTTACCAACTCTCGTTGTAGTGCCTGGGTATTTGATACCGGTGCGGTTGCTCATATTTGCAACTCAAAACAGGAACTGCGGAATAGACGGAGGCTGGCAAAGGACGAAGTGACGATGCGCGTGGGAAATGGTTCCAAGGTTGATGTGATCGCCGTCGGCACGCTCGCTCTTCGATTACCGTCGGGATTAGTGATGAACCTAAATAAGTGTTATTTGGTGCCTGCGTTAAGCATGAACATTATATCTGGATCTTGTTTATTGCGAGACGGTTACTCATTTAAATCAGAGAATAATGGTTGTTCTATTTATATGAGTAATATCTTTTATGGTCATGCACCCAATGTGAGGGGTTTATTCTTATTGAATCTCGATAGTAATAATACACATGTTCATAACATTGATGCCAAAAGATGTAGAATTGATATATAATGATAATACCACTTTCTTGTGGCACTGCCGTTTAGGTCATATTGGCGTAAAACGCATGAGGAAGCTCCATGCTGATGGACTTTTGGAGTCACTTGATTTTGAATCACTTGACACATGTGAGCCATGCCTCATGGGCAAGATGACTAAAACGCCGTTCTCTGGAATAATGGAACGGGCAAGTGACTTATTGGAAATCATACATACTGATGTGTGCGGTCCAATGAGTATTGAGGCGCGCGGTGGTTATCGTTACTTTCTCACCTTCACTGATGACTTAAGTAGATATGGGTATATTTACTTAATGAAACACAAGTCTGAAACATTTGAAAAGTTCAAACAATTTCAGAGTGAAGTTGAGAATCATCGTAACAAGAAGATTAAATTCCTACGATCTGATCGAGGAGGAGAATATCTGAGTTATGAGTTTGGCAGTCACTTAAGACAGTGTGGAATTGTTTCACAATTGACACCGCCTGGAACACCACAGCGTAATGGTGTGTCCGAACGTCGTAATCGAACCTTATTAGATATGGTGCGATCTATGATGTCTCTTGCCGATTTGCCACTATCGTTTTGGGGTTATGCATTAGAGACAGCTGCATTCACTTTAAATAGGGCACCATCGAAATCCGTTGAGACGACGCCATATGAACTTTGGTTTGGCAAGAAGCCAAAGCTGTCGTTTCTTAAAGTTTGGGGATGTGATGCTTATGTCAAAAAGCTTCAGCCTGAAAAGCTGGAACCCAAAGCGGAGAAATGCGTCTTCATAGGATACCCAAAAGAGACAGTTGGGTATACCTTCTATCTCAGATCCGAAGGCAAAATGTTTGTCGCTAAAAACGGAACATTTCTTGAGAAAGAGTTTCTCTCGAAAGAATTGAGTGGGAGGAAGATAGAACTTGATGAGGTTATTGAACCTTTACTTCAACCTGAGAGTAGCGCAGCGCAGAAAGTTGTTTCTGTGGAGCCTACATTAGCTGAAGAGGAAGTTAATGATGATGATCATGAAGCTTTGGATCAAGTTGCTATCGAACCTCGTAGGTCGACAAGGACGCGTACTGCTCCCGAGTGGTACGGCAACCCTGTCTTAGAGGTCATGTTGTTAGACAACGATGAACCTACGAGCTATGGAGAAGCGATGATGGGCCCGGATTCCGAGAAGTGGTTAGAGGCCATGAAATCCGAGATGGGATCCATGTATGAAAACAAAGTATGGACTTTGGAAGTATTACCTGAAGGGCGTAAGGCCATTCAGAACAAATGGATCTTTAAGAGGAAGACGGACGCGGACGGTAATGTCACCGTCTATAAAGCTCGACTTGTGGCAAAGGGTTTTTCACAAGTTCAAGGAGTTGACTACGATGAGACCTTCTCACCCGTAGCGATGCTTAAGTCCGTCAGAATCATGTTAGCAATAGCTGCCTTTTTCGATTATGAAATTTGGCAGATGGATGTCAAAACAGCGTTCCTTAACGGTTACCTTAAGGAAGAGTTGTATATGATGCAACCAGAAGGTTTTGTCGATCCAGAGAATGCTGACAAAGTTTGCAAACTCCAGCGATCCATTTATGGACTGGTGCAAGCATCTCGGAGTTGGAATCTTCGTTTTGATGAGGTGATCAAAGCGTTCGAGTTTATACAAGTTTACGGAGAAGCTTGTATTTACAAGAAAGTGAGTGGGAGCTCTATAGCGTTTCTAATATTATATGTGGATGACATATTGCTGATTGGAAACAATATAGAAATGCTGGAAAGCGTAAAGGAATATTTGAACAAGAGTTTTTCAATGAAGGACCTAGGAGAAGCTGCTTTCATATTAGGCATAAAGATCTATAGAGATAGATCAAGACGCTTAATAGGACTTTCACAAAGCACATACCTTGATAAGATTTTGAAGAAGTTCAAAATGGATCAGTCCAAGAAGGGGTTCTTGCCTGTTTTACAAGGTGTGAAGTTTCTCGTTTATGGAGGTGATCAAGAGCTCGTCGTAAAGGGTTACGTCGATGCAAGCTTTGACCCTGATCCGGATGACTCTAAGTCGCAAACCGGATACGTATTTATTCTTAATGGGGGTGCGGTTAGCTGGTGCAGTTCCAAGCAAAGCGTGGTAGCAGATTCTACATGCGAAGCGGAGTACATCGCTGCCTCGGAGGCGGCGAAGGAAGGTGTCTGGATGAAGGAGTTCATGACAGATCTTGGAGTAGTGCCTAGTGCACTTAACCCAATGACTCTGTTTTGTGATAATACTGGTGCCATTGCTCTAGCCAAGGAACCAAGATTTCACAAGAGGACCAGACACATAAAGCGACGTTTCAATTCCATCCGCGATTACATCAAGGAGGACGACATAAATATTTGCAAAGTACACACGGATCTAAATGTTGCAGATCCGATGACTAAACCTCTTCCAAGGGCTAAACATGAACAACACCAGAACTGCATGGGTGTTCGATTCATTACAATGTAAATCACATAGTGATGTGAACTAGATTATTGACTCTAGTGCAAGTGGGAGACTGTTGGAAATATGCCCTAGAGGCAATAATAAATTGGTTATTATTATATTTCCTTGTTCATGATAATCGTTTATTATCCATGCTATAATTGTATTGATTGGAAACTCAAATACATGTGTGGGTACATAGACAACACTGTGTCCCTAGTAAGCCTCTAGTTGACTAGCTCGTTGATCAAAGATGGTTAAGGTTTCCTAGCCATTGACATGAGATGTCATTTGATAACGGGATCACATCATTAGGAGAATGATGTGATGGACAAGACCCAAACTGTAAACGTAGCATTTGATCGTGTCAGTTTATTGCTATTGTTTTCTGCATGTCAAGTATCTGTTCCTTTGACCATGAGATCATGCAACTCACTGACACCGGAGGAATACCTTGTGTGTATCAAACGTCGCAACGTAACTGGGTGACTATAAAGGTGCTCTACAGGTATCTCCGAGGGTGTCTGTTGGGTTGGCATGGATCAAGACTGGGATTTGTTACTCCGTGTGACGGAGAGGTATCTCAGGGCCCACTCGGTAATACAACATCACATTGAGCCTTGCAAGCAATGTGACTAAAGTGTTAGCCACGAGATCTTGTATTACGGAACGAGTAAAGAGACTTGCCGGTAACGAGATTGAACTAGGTATAGTGATACCGACGATCGAATCTCGGGCAAGTAACATACCGAAGAACAAAGGGAACAGCATACGGGATTAACTGAATCCTTGACATAGAGGTTCGACCGATAAAGATCTTCGTAGAATATGTAGGAGCCAATATGGGCATCCAGGTCCCGCTATTGGTTATTGGCCGTAGAGGTGTCTCGGTCATGTCTACATAGTTCTCGAACCCGCAGGGTCTACACACTTAACGTTTGGTGACGATTAGTATAATTGAGTTATTATGTTGGTGACCGAAAGTTGTTCGGAGTCCCGGATAAGATCCCGGACATGACGAGGATCTCCGGAATAGTCCGGAGGTAAAGATTGATATATGTGATAATAGTGTTTTGATCTCTGGAAGGGTTCCGAAGTTCACCGGAAGGGGTTCCGGATGTTTACCGAAGTGTTCGGGTGCAGCAACACTTTATATGAGCCAAAAGGATAAAACCCACAAGGTATTGGAAAGTGCAAAAGTAGTTATGCTGCCAAGTAAGCGGTACTACCGCTTGGTGAAGCGGTACTACCGCCGGAGCGGTACTACCGCTTGTGTGAAGCGGTACTACCGCCCAAGCGGTACTACCGCTTGTGTGAAGCGGTACTACCGCTTGTGTGCGGCTGTGCACGGTTCGGCAGGGATCCGAGTTGGACTCTTTCCCTGCGGGCCAAACCGACCTTGTGCGGGCAAAACCGACCTAGAGGAGGCTTTTACTCCAAGTTTAGACCACAAGGCTCAACATATAAATAGAGGGGCAGGGCTAGCACACGGGACACATCAGGATTTCCCAAGCCGTGTGCCGGCAACCCTAGCCCTCTAGTTCCTCCGTCATAATCTCCGTAGCGCTTGGCGAAGCCCTGCAGAGATTGTTCCTCACCACCATCACCACGCCGTCGTGCTGCTGGAACTCAACCACTACTTCACCATCGCTCGCTGGATCGAGGAGGTGAAGGCGTCATCAAGCCGTACGTGTGTTGAACGCGGAGGTGCCGTCCGTTCGGCACTAGATCGGAAGGATCGTGATTGGATCGCGGGACGCTCGGCGATTTGGATCGCGAAGACGTTCGACTACATCAACCGCGTTTATTAACGCTTCCGCTTAGCGATCTACAAGGGTATGTAGATTCACTCTCCCTCTCGTAGATGCTCATCACCATGGATAGATCTTATGTGTGCGTAGGAAAATTTTTGTTTCCCATGCAACGTTTCCCAACAAGTCCCACCGGACGGATCCTCGGACAGCCCTTCGGGAGGACCTCAGAATCTCAGATGGTCACTTGGACAGCCCTTTGGGAGGACCTTCGAAACTCGGACGGTCACTCGGACAGCCCTTCGGGAGGCACTCTCGAACTAAGACCAAAACTACGATCTCTCTACAGAGTTGCACACATACGGTGTCATCTATCCGGCAGGGCTTCGCCGTCCAGAACTAGTTCCCACTGGAACCCAGACAGCCTTTCGGCTCTGCGAAACTATTTCACTGGGAGGGAGAGAGAAAGCCAGATCATGCATGGCACTTGTATGTGAGAAAGAGTGAGTTTGGGCAGCCCCCTCCACCTCTATTTATAGGAGAAGGAGGGGTGGAGGGGCTGAAATTTCAGCCACATCCATCCATGTCGTCATCTCCAAGATATTTTGGAGCAAAAGCCCAAAAAGGTGGCTTTCCAAAAAGTAACCATAAAGCTGATTTCAATATGCACGACGACATTTTTTAGCGTCCGTTCGAACCGAAAATATTTATGTGGACCTAGAACATTTCAAGTAGCCACTAAAATAATTTTCGACTAGTTCCGAAACAATTCCGGATTAGTGATTTTCATCTGCGAAAAGCAGACAAAGCGGTTCCGGCAGCTCCGGAACATTTCCGGTTTTTATCCCGGAAAATTCCCAGAAGTTTCCAGAATAATTCTAGCACCCTCCAAGAATTATCAGGCATGTCCCGAAACCAATTTGGCTTAATGGTTTACCCCGAAACAACTTTTCGGTTTTACCGAAACTATTCTGGTGTTCTCTCTCAGGAACTTTTCCGTTGACACTGAAACTTTTTCGGTGAATTTCTCTCAGACTCCCTGTCTAGTATTCAGCAGATAGATGACCCTTAAGCGTGTGACCCTATAGGTTCGGTGAAGTATAGACATGACCGGAACACTTTTCGATCAACGATCAACATCCGAGCCGTGGACACCCATATTGACCCCTATACACACACGAATGAATATTCGAGTGAACCTCCAGTTGCCGTGTGCTATTCCTGTTGCTTCGGGATATGTTACAAATCCCCGAGGTGAGACATGTTGGAATCCCCGTGGATCAACAACTTGTCCACTATGCCAGTCACCTCGTTACCGGTATTGTTCTCTTTTCTCGTTCCCGTGTTCCGGCATCCCTGTGATCAAATCACATTGTGTCTGGCCAGATGATGATGGATACCGTAACACCGAGAGGGCCTAGAGATATCTATCCATCGTCGGAGGAGCAAATCCCAATCTTGAGCTATCAAGTTACTTGACATACTTTTCCATGAACCCGTAAGCCGCCATAATAGCCACCCATTTATGGATGACGTTTAACAAACCCTGAGTTCATGAAGCAAGCATGAAGAAACTCGGTACTATATGGGTCTAAGGAATCATGCAAACGTTAACCATCTCTGTGTTATTAACCATTAACTTGTGACGAACGTATCTCATAGCATAACATCAATTCGGGTCGATTCAACACAAATGTTCTTCTAACATTGTGCCCTCAAAATTGCTCGCATAGACATGCCCATGATCAGGAAAACATAACCATCATGCAACACTTAAGCTAGTCTTAGAGGCCAGACTAGGAATACATTTTACCGTTTATTATTCCACACGTGCATATGAGTCTTCCTCCGAGCCTCGTGTTATTACAGACTCGAGAACCATAGCAGTTATAGCATGGAACATAAACATAATTATGAACTTGGAGATAAATAATAACATTTATTTTTGCCTCTAGGGCATATCTCCTACACAGAGAGTATCCTGATCTACTATAACTAGAACTGGATACTGATAATATTAAGTAATATGATGGCTCCGGGATCGCTTTCTCGCAGGGAGTCGAGAAAGGATCTCTGGGCGTTGTTACAACTTAATTACTACTTTGTAATATGCTATCTGTACTCTTCTAAATGCTGTAAGATGTGAGTCTTCGATAGGCTAGGCCTTCTCTCTATTCTGGCATTCTGCAGTCTAGTCCACATATACAGCCTTCCTTTGATAATGACGCATAAATAGATAGATCTGATGTAAGTCTTGCGAGTACTTTGGATGAGTACTCATGGTTGCTTTGCTACCTCTTTTCTCCTCTACCCGTTTGTTGCGATCAGATGACGGAGCCCAGGAGACCGCTGTCCCCGTCGACGACTACTAGTACCCCGACGGAGTCTACTACATTGAGGCCGATGACCAGGAGTAGTTTCAGAGGTTCCCAGGCAGGAGGCCTGCACCTTTCGATCTAGTGTCGTTGTTTTGCTCAGCCTTCTTAAGGCACCCTTGTCTAATTATGTCTGTACTCAGATATTGTTGTTGCTTCCGCTGACTATGTGTATTCGATCTTATGTATTTCGAGCCCTCAAGGCCCCTAGCTTGTAATATAAAGCTTGTATTATTTTAATTTGTGTCTAGAGTTGTGTTGTGATATCTTCCAGTGAGTCCTTTGTCTTGATCATGTGCATTTGCGTGTATGATTAGTGCATGATTAAGTCGGGGGCGTCACACTACCCTCCCGTGGCAGTGGGGTCCATATGGAGATCTAAGAGATATTAAGGCCTCTTTTTAATAGAGAACTAGAATAAAGCATTAACACATGGTGAATACATGAACTCCTCATACTATGGTCATCACCGGAGTGAATCCCAATTATTGTCACCTTGGGGTCTACGGATCATAAAACATAGTAGGTGCATACAACTTGCAAGATAGGATCCAAAACACACTTATATTCATGAAAACATAATTGGTTCAGATCTGAAATCATGGCACCCGGGCCCTAGTGACAAGCATTAAGCATAGCAAAGCCATAGCAACATCAATCTAAGAACATAGTGGATACTAGGGATCAAGCCCTAACAAATTGACTCGACTACATGATAAATCTCATCCAACTCCATCATAGTCCAACAAGCCTACGAAGGAATTACTCACTCCCGGCGGTGAGCATCATGGAATTGTTGATGAAGGAGGGTTGATGATGACGACAGCGACGAATCCCCCTTTCCAGAGCCCCAAACGGACTCCAGATCAGCCCCCGCGATGAAGAACAAGAGGTAGCGGCGGCTCCGTATTGTAAAACACAATGACTACTTCTCTCTAATTTTTTTCTCCACGTGACGGTACTTATGGAGTTGGAGGTACGGCGAGGGGAGGCCTGAGGGACCCACAAGCTCAGACGGCGCGCCCTAGGGGGTGCGCACCACCTGAGCTTGTGGCTCTCTGGTGGCCACCATCCAGTAAAATTTTTCGCCAATATTTTTTATATATTCCAGAAAAATTCTTCGTCTATTTTGAGCCCAATCCGAGAACTTTTATTTCTACACAAAAATAACACCATGGTAGTTCTGCTGAAAACAGCGTCAGTCCGGGTTAGTTTCATTCAAGTCATGCAAATTAGAGTCCAAAATAAGAGAAAAAGTGTTCGGAAAGGTAGATACGTTTGGGACATATCAAATGACAATCCTAAATTTGACTAACTCATCATCAATCACACCATGTCTAACAGGACCTGATTCCTTCGTTCCAACACGCCCTTCCTCTATGGCGTACCTGGAGGAGTGAGTTCTGGAACTATTCCACAATGCTTCAGATGATCATCAAACTCCTGGTTCACATACTCGCCTCCACGATCAGATTGTACAAGTTCGATTATCTTGCTAAGTTGATTTTCCACTTCATTCTGAAACTCATCAAACTTGTCAAAAGTTTTTGACTTGTGGCTCATTAAGTAGATATATTCATATCTGTTCAAGTCATCGAAAAAAGTCATGAAGTATTGTTACCCACCTCCGGCAGTCATGCTCATTGGCCCACAAACATCACTATGTATAAGCTCCAGTAACTCAGACGCCCTCTTGCAACTCTTTGCAAAAGGAGCCTTAGTCATCTTGCCGAGTATGCAGGATTCGCACATCTCGAATGATTCAAAATCAAACGAAGTTAGAAGTCCATCACCATGGATCTTCTTCTTGCGTTTTTGAGTAATGTGTCCGAGTCGACAATGCCAGAAGTAAGTCAGATTTATTTCATTAGGCCTATGCCTCTTGACATTTACGTTATAGACTGACTCCCTTTCAAGGTCTAAAATAAATAGCCCATTCTCAATGCATGCATGGATACAAAACATTCCATTCAAAAATATAGAAAAACCATTGTCCTTTATGTTGAATTCGTAACCTTGTCTCATCAAACCTAAGGCAGAAAAAAAGTTTTTACTAAGTGCTGGAAGAACATAATAGCAATTATCAAGTTCCACTAAAAATCCTGAAGGCAGTTGAAGTTGCATTGTCCCAACAGCCAACACAGCAACCCTTGATTTATTGCCAACTTAGATGTCAACCTCTCCTCGTCTGGCTGCTCTAGTTCTTATCAGCCCCTGCATTGAGTTGCAAATATGAACACCCGATCTAATATCAAATACCCAAGAGCTACTAGCCAAGTCGGCGAGGTAAATGTTTATAACATATGCAACAAGTGTACCTTTGGCGTAAGTCGTACTTCCACCCTTCTTTCCCTTGTTGGCAAGAAACTTGCAGCAATTCCTCTTCCAATGACGAGCTCCCTTGCAACCATAGCACACGGTCTTCGAATTCGGCCCCGACTTGGGATCAGCTACTGGAGTTGGGATCACATCCTTATCCTTGCCCTTCCCCTTAGTCTTTTTCTTAGCCCAAGAACCCTTCTTGAACTTAGCCTTGTTCTGCACCATCAACACGTGATGTGCACCCTCTTAATGTCCTACTCTACAGTCTTAAGCATCCCATGCAATTCAGTGTGCTTCTTATCCATGCCATGCATATGGTGGTTCGAGACGAACGAGTCATACACAACTAGGGAAAAGCCTAGTAGTGGCGCGTGGTAAGTGCCTAGCAGTAGCATGGGTGCCCGCGCTATTTTTAGTGTGCTACAGCTAAATGGTGAGTAAAAGTGCGGGCCTGGCCCTGCGCTACTACTACTTATGTTAGCAACAGCGTGGGTTTTGACCAACGCTACTACTATTGGGTAACGCAGCAGAAAACAAAAAATTTCCAACCTACGCACCAGCCCAGGACCACTATGGAGACTGCATACAAGGTTTGATCTTTTCGTTACCGACTCGTAGCGCAGCGGAAGTAGAGTCGATGACGATCGGCGGTGCATATCCCCGCAGCTAGGATTTACATCCTCCCAACCGCGAGGATGTATTCCCTCATCTGCCCCTCGGACAGCCCTCCGGGAGGCGGTCGGATAGTCCCTTGGATGGTGTCGCGGACAGCCCTTCGGGAGGACCTTTGAAACTCGGACGGTCACTCGGACAGCCCTTCGGGAGGACCTTCAAAACTCGGACGGTCACTCGGACAGCCCTTCGGGAGGCACTCTCGAACTAAGATCGAGACTACGATCTCTCTACAGAGTCGCACACATACGGTGTCATCTATCCGGCAGGACTTCGCCGTCCAGAACTAGTTCCCATTGGGACCCAGAAAGCCTTTCGGCTCTACGAAACTATTTCGCTGGGAGGGAGAGAGAAAGCCAGATCATGCATGGCACTTGTATGTGAGAGAGAGTGAGTTTGAGAAGCCCCCTCCACCTCTATTTATAGGAGAAGGAGGGGTGGAGGGGCTGAAATTTCAGCCACATCCATCCATGTCATCTCCAAGATATTTTGGAGCAAAAGCCCAAAAAGGTGGCTCTCCAAAAAGTAACCATAAAGCTGATTTCACTATTCATGACGACATTTTTCAGCGTCCGTTCAAACCGAAAATATTTATGTGGACCTAGAACATTTCCAGTACCCACTAAAATAATTTTCGCCATGTTCCGAAACAATTCCGGATTAGTGATTTTCATCTGCGAAAAGCAGACAAAGCGGTTCCGGCAGCTCCGGAACATTTCCGGTTTTTGTTCCGGAAAAATCCCAGAAGTTTCCAGAACAATCCTGCCACCCTCCAAGAATTTCCAGATGTGTGCCGAAACCATTTTGACTTAATGGTATACTCCGAAACAACTTTTCGGTTTAGTGATTTTCATCTGCGAAAAGCAACCAAACCGGATCCGGCAGCTCCAGAACATTTCCAGGTTTTTCCTCCGAAAAATCCCAAAAGTTCCCAGAACAATTCTGGCACCCTCCAAGAATTTCCAGGCATGTGCCAAAACCAATTTGACCTAATGGTATACCCTGAAACAACTTTTCAATTTTACCAAAACTATTCTGGTGTTCTCTCCGGAGCTTTTCCGATGTCTCCGAAACTTTTCCGGTGACTTTCTCTCAGACTCCTTGTCTAGTATTCAGCTGATAGATGACCCTTAAGCGTGTGACCCTATAGGTTCGGGGAAGTATAGACATGACCGGAACACTTTCCGATTAATGATCAATATCGGAGCCGTGGACACCCATATTGACCCCTATACCCACACGAATGAATATTCGAGTGAACCTCCAGTTGCCGTGTGCTATTCCTGTTGCTTCGCGGTATGTTACAAATACCCGAGGTGAGACATGTTGGCATCCCCGTGGATCAACAACTTGTCCACTATGCCAGTTACCTCGTTACCGGTATTGTTCTCTTTTCTCGTTCCCGTGTTCCGGCATCCCTGTGATCAAATCACATTGTGTCTGGCCAGACGATGATGGATACTGTAACACCGAGAGGGCCCAGAGATATCTCTCCATCGTCGGAGGAGCAAATCCCAATCTTGAGCTATCAAGTTACTTGACATACTTTTCCATGAACCCGTAAGCCGCCGTAATATCCACCCATTGACGGATGGCGTTTAACAAACCCCAAAGTTCATGAAGCAAGTATGAAGAAACTCGATACTCTCATGGTCTAAGGAATTATGCAAACGTTAACTATCTCTGTGTTATTAACCATTAACTTGTGACGAATGTATCTCATAGCATAACATCTATTCGGGTCGATTCAACACAAGTGTTCTCCTAACATTGTGCCCTCAAAGTTGCCGGCATAGCCATGCCCATGATCAGGAAAACAGAACCATCATGCAACACTTGAGCTAGTCTTAGAGGCCAGACTAGGAATACATTTTACCGTTTATTATTCCACACGTGCATACGAGTCTTCCTCCGAGCCTCGTGTTATTGCAGACTCGAGAACCATAGCAGTTATAGCATGGAACATTAACATAATTATGAATAGGGAGATAATCAATAACATTTATTACTGCCTCTAGGGCATATCTCCTACAGACTCCCACTTGCACTAGAGTCAATAATCTAGTCAATGCTAATGCACTTTACACCTATGGCACACTGGTGAAAAATATGCTTCGCATGTGGTATAGCTTGATGTCCAACGGATCTGACAACTTCAGCTCCGTGTGTATCTTTGCATATCCTCGCGTTTTCATGCTTTCACAGAATTCATATTTTGTGTGGACTTGGCTTTGTATCTATGTGAATCATTGGTCGAACCTTGATTCCTCAGACTGAGCTATGGAGCAACTATCTGCAATAGTGTCCCATTTACCAAAGCCTTCTTGGAACCATACTAAGTTCATGAATGAACCATATGATTCAACATCTTGTTTGTCGCTTCGAATGCGGCAACATACTTAGCCTCTGTTATAGAATTCGCCACAGTAACTTGTTTAGAACAATTCTAACTTACCGTTACACAAAACCCTCAATTTAAATCAAAAATCGCATGGAGAAATGAGGAAGACTGTATCGATGTAACCTTTTGCAACGAACTCTTCATGATCTCCGCTTGCGAGAAAACTTGTCATCAGTGCTACTTTAGTACTCAATGACCTTTTTCACTGTTGTCCCATGATCAGTACTTTTGATCACTTTGGTATCTATACTCGCAACAACTTTGGAGTATTGGACATATCTGGTTGTTTTTACATACCATGGAATACATGATTAATCCAAACACGAAAGTGTGTGGAATCTTCATCATGTATTTTGCTCATCAGTGTTTTTCGGACACCGAGTCTTGAAAAACTATTTCCATGTGACTTCGGCAAGAATCACTCCTTGACGTTTTTAGTGCTAAACAGTTTTAGCATCTTGTCAATATGTATTTTTGCTTAGCCCCATTAGGTAAATCTATCTCCATAGATCATCATGCCTAATATTGAGGCTATTTAGCCCAAGCACTTCATCGAAAAACTATTTTCAAATGAAGTCCTAATTCGTGTCAAGAAATTTATTTCCAATTAACGATGTTTCAAGCACACAAGGTTTTTAGAAATATCATTATGATCCCACTTACTTTCTCGAATCACAAGCATCTTCGTTACCAATTGATGAAGTCAAACCCCTTTGACCATTTCATCAAAACACGAAGATTCCAACTCCATTTTGCTCTCTTCGTTACCAATTGATGAAGTCTATCGCTGGAACTCTGAAGTTTGCACACTCACTAGCATCCACTGGATTGACAAAATACCTTGGACTATATCACATGCAAGTCCTTGGTTTCATTTCCATCAGATGGAAATCCTTTCGTCATCGATGTTTCATATCTCATGATTGAATTATGTACTAATTGCTAGTTCAACCCGAACCGACTTTAAGCATCGCTACGGTGAAACGATCTCATCGTAGTCAACTCCTTGAACTTGTTATTGCAACAAGTCGAGCTTTATGGGTAAAACATTTTTATCCGTATCAGTTTTTAGTTCCAATAGAATCCGTTAGACTCTAAGTCTTCCGGAGGGTTTATCAAGATCTAAATCTTGAATAATTTTATGGAAACTATCTCGGATTATATTGGCATTTAGCCAATCCCGAAGTCAGGGCCCATCAACGCTTCCTTATGTATTGTAGGTATACTGTTGTCTAACAACAATATCTCGTATGCGCACCTGAGAGGTTTGCATGAGTTTTTCCTACATGGTTCAGCTGCAAGTTCGACCGAAGTCCATACATCTCATGTAGAGCCTTCCGTATCAGTCGCAGTAGGAAACTCTGGAATTACTTCCAAGGTTCCTTTCATTTGATCTGATGACGAAGATACTTGTTATCTCGTCGAGTTGCACTGTCCTCCCACTCACCTTTTTGCAAGAACTATTCCCTTTAAAAGCATACCGTTTTGTGGCAAAAACCCTTTTTGCCTCGGTATAGTGGTGGGGGAATACCCAATTAGTTGGGATAACCTACAAAGTAGCACTTGTCTGATTTGGAATAGGTTTGTAACCTTTTACACAAGCCCCATATTCCAAATGTTTAAGAAAAGATATAACATGGTTCGGCGTACCATAACATGGCGTCATTTCAACAGACCCGATGGAGCTCTTTTCAGTGTAAAAGCCGCAGTCTCTAAAGCATCACTTTAAAAGTGATAATGGTAAATTTATTTATGTCATCTTTGATCTTACCATGTCATAAATGGTTTGATTACAACTTCACGGACATTCCACTCACAGTGGTGTTCCGGGAGGTGTAAGTTATGAAACTCTTTTCACAACTCATCAGACATTGGCTAAACTTGTAACTCAAATATTCCTTTCCACAATCTAATTGCAGAAACAAAATCTTCTTGTTACAATAATTTCTTCTTCATTTTCAAAACCGTTCGAATGATTTCAAAAGATCCAAACATACGTCTCATCAATTAAATATACATATATCTACTTGAGTCATTTCTGAAGATAGATAAATCCACTACTTGCAACAACATTTATTGAACTACACACATCAAAATGTATGATCGCCAATAAGTTTGTTGCTCGTTCCTTATTGCCTGTGAATGGTATTTCAGTCACTTCACTTTTCGGAGGAAATTTGCAAGTGTCAGATGATTCAAAATCAAACGACTTCAAAATCCATCATAATGGAATTTTCCATGCGGGTTTCTCCAATGTGACCAAATGCAGTGCCACACATATGTGGTATTCTTTTAGTCTTTCGACATTTAGCATCAGTGTTATGGATGTATCATATTACCATCAATATTCATAACATACATCCCATCCTGGATGGAAGCATGGCCCTTTATGTTATTACTAATACTGAACAACAATTGTTCTTTTATGAACAACCCTTTTGCAACAAACATTATGCAATGGGCTAGTGTGTGTAAAAACTCTAAAATGAATTATGAAAGTAAATACAGAGGTAATGTATTATTATCAATATTCATAACATACATCTCATTCATAATGAAAGTGTGGCCGTTATGTTATTCATAACACCGAACATCAAAAGTTCTCTTATGAACAACCTTCTTGCAAGATACCTTATGCAATGGGCTAGAGTGTGTAAAACTCTAAAATGAATTCTGAAAATAAATAGATAGGTAATACATTGATGGAAAGTATAGTAACACTTACTATGTTCCCAGTGCGTATCAAAACCTCATTCGTGGCAAGTCTTTTAGGCCGTAGTAGTTCTTCCAACGAGTTGCAACAGAATGCAATCGAGCGGGTATCTCTGTGATCAACTCACAATACCCAAGAATCAATGATTAGCATGTTTAATCATAATTACCAAGTACTATTTCTTTGACCATCCTTCCATACATTAATTGATAACTTGTATGACATTCATACATGAGCTGGATATTCCAGTCTTCTTTCCTTTTGCCTTTATACTTCTAACAGTTTAACTTTTAGTATTTCTCCTACTCTCAGAAGAAGCACCCAACTTAAGAGTGGCGTTAGACCCGGACTTCCTAGGTGCGATTGTCTCACTAACACCCTTAGGACATTTCCTTTCTCTTTAAGTTGCTTGTTTTATTCACCTTCATCGTATGATAGGCATTCTTCTGGATCCCTCTCTCATCAGTCAAATGCCCAGTAAACACTTTACTAATACTTTGCAAACAAACATTGCTTTGGATATCTCATATCTTCTAGCTTTTGTCTATTTTTGAAAAACAATTATTTCAGTTCCATGAATATCACATAACTATCCCAAACTTATGAAGTTCGGGTTTTATGGAAGCAAACATATTTCACTTGACCGTAACATAATTTTAGCTTTTGGATCGAAGGACGAGAGTCACAATATCCATAGCATTAGCGGGAGGATACTGAAAGCATGCGATAGGACAAAGTCCTTCTCGGCACTCTTGAGGACAATCCTCACATTACGTTACCAACCGTAAAGTTTTAACCAGATATTTAACAGCTATTCAATTTTAATAGGGAAGGTGAAAACGCGAGCCATTATTCTACAACTTTTATGCAAATAACACTTAGAAAGTGTTCACAATTAATTGCACTGAGAATTAAACAAGTTAATTCTACAGCGTGCTCCCACTCAAATCAATATCTCTCATAATTGATTGTGAGCGATTCAAGACCTGCATTTCCATTCAACGCCATTGAACGAGATGAACACTGATGGCGCGAACTTCAATCGGTAGGCAAACTTGCCGATCACATCTCTATGTGACTCTTGTTCATCTTTCGATGGGCGTGTTCCAAGCTCAAGGAGATCCTTCCAGAACGTCAAGACAACCAAGTGATCTCACTGCGAGGTCTCAACTCACGCGCCTCACACTTCTCTAATCATTCGCACCCATGGAGATCATGTGATGCCCCGAATAGATAGGTGCCGTGACGGTGCTATACTTGGGAGAACACTAACTACTTGATATTTTAAGTGAGAGATCACCCTAATAAAAAGCGACTACCGCGCAATCAAAAGGGTGCATCATAAGGGATAAACATCTCAGGCAATTTATAATAGCATGATATGGTATAGCCCTTTCTGACGGAGAAGTCTTCTATTTCTTCGTCTTCGGCATTCGCGTCGGTGTTCACCTTCGCGAAGTTTGCCACCACCTTGTCGATGCACTGCTATACCACATCACATGCACATGTGCAAACCATCCTGCAAAACCAAGTTAGACACCTCTAATCGGTTCATGCAAAATTTTATTTTGCGTGGCTTCTAAGGTTTCGAAACAAACCGAAGCTACCAACGTTCATCATCAAGCATGATTGTACAAGTCGCTAGATTAACATTGCGGGGTGTATGAAACACGAGATAATAAAATCTCGAGCCCCATACTGAACTTCGTCATACGCATGACCTCCGTGCAGATCATATATGCATTGCCCTTTCGTCTGTGAAACATCCATCTTTCTTTAACTATGGTGGAACCCAAAGAACTGTTTGCACTTCGTTGATCTGTCAATCATCATACTCAGGAGCAGCATGAAAGGATCACGGATTGCCAGAACTTTGTGAGATTCCACCATGCCGTCAAGATCAGGACTATGCAAATTCAAGGGAAGCAACAGGAACATCGGGTAACAGATTTCATTTGCTACCCGCACAAATAATTTTCAGTAATAGAACTCATCTACTACCTAATTATATTGTGCAACACCCATACATCTCTATGTATTCTAGATCGCAACCTGCATCTACGCATAGCACGGCTCATGATGCCACTGTTGGGTAACGCAGCAGAAAACAAAAAAAATCCGACCTACGCACCAGCCCAGGACCACTATGGAGACTTTATACAAGGTTTGATCTTTTTGTTAACGACTCGTAGCGCAGCGGAAGTACAGTCGATGATGATCGGCGGTGCAGATCCCCGCAGCTAGGATTACAACCTCCCAACCGCGAGGATGTATTCCCTCGTCTGCCCCTCGGACAGCCCTCCGGGAGGCGGTCGGACAGTCCCTCGGACGGTGTCGCGGACAGCCCTTCGGGAGGACCTTCGAAACTCAGACGGTCACTCGGACAGCCCTTCGGGAGGACCTTCGAAACTCGGACGGTCACTCGGACAGCCCTTCGGGAGGCACTCTCGAACTAAGACTGAAACTACGATCTCTCTACAGAGTCGCACACATACGGTGTCATCTATCCGGCAGGGCTTCGCCGTCCAGAACTAGTGCCCACCGGAACCAAGACAGTCTTTCGGCTCTACGAAACTATTTCGCTGGGAGGGAGAGAGAAAGCTGATTTCACTATTCATGACGACATTTTTCAGCGTCCGTTCGAACCGAAAATATTTATGTGGACCTAGAACATTTCCAGTACCCACTAAAATAATTTTCACCACGTTCCGAAACAATTCCGGATTAGTGATTTTCATCTGCGAAAAGCAGACAAAGCGGTTCCGGCAGCTCCGGAATATTTCCCGTTTTTGTTCCGGAAAAATCCCAGAAGTTCCCAGAACAATTCTGGCACCCTCCAAGAATTTCCAGGCGTGTGCCAAAACCAATTTTACCTAATGGTATACCCTGAAACAACTTTTCAGTTTTACCGAAACTATTCCGGTGTTCTCTCTCCGGAACTTTTCCGCTATCTCCGAAACTTTTCCGGTGACTTTCTCTCAGACTCCTTGTCTAGTATTCAGCAGATAGATGACCCTTAGGCGCGTGACCCTATAGGTTCGGTGAAGTATAGACATGACCGGAACACTTTCCGATCAATGATCAACATCGGAGCCGTGGACACCCATATTGACCCCTATACCCACACGAATGAATATTCGAGTGAACCTCCAGTTGCCGTGTGCTATTCCTGTTGCTTCGCGATATGTTACAAATACCCGAGGTGAGACATGTTGGCATCCCCGTGGATCAACAACTTGTCCACTATGCCAGTTACCTCGTTACCGGTATTGTTCTCTTTTCTCGTTCCCGTGTTCCGGCATCCCTGTGATCAAATCACATTGTGTCTGGCCAGACGATGATGGATACCGTAACACCGAGAGGGCCCAGAGATATCTCTCCATCGTCGGAGGAGCAAATCCCAATCTTGAGCTATCAAGTTACTTGACATACTTTTCCATGAACCCATAAGCCGCCGTAATAGGCGCCCATTGACGGATGGCATTTAACAAACCCCAAAGTTCATGAAGCAAGTATGAAGAAACTCGATACTCTCATGGTCTAAGGAATTATGCAAACGTTAACTATCTCTGTGTTATTAACGATTAACTTGTGACGAATGTATCTCATAGCATAATATCTATTTGGGTCGATTCAACACAAGTGTTCTCCTAACATTGTGCCCTCAAAGTTGCCGGCATAGCCATGCCCATGATCAGGAAAACAGAACCATCATGCAACACTTGAGCTAGTCTAAGAGGCCAGACTAGGAATAAATTTTACCGTTTATTATTCCACACGTGCATATGAGTCTTCCTCCGAGCCTCGTGTTATTGCAGACTCGAGAACCATAGCAGTTATAGCATGGAACATAAACATAATTATGAACAGGGAGATAATGAATAACATTTATTATTGCCTCTAGGGCATATCTCCTACAACTACTAACTAGCTGTAGCGCTGGGTAGTACCCCGCGCCAGTACTAAATCTGTGTATTTCATTTCTGCATATTTATACTTCACTTATACAACCTTATACAAATTTGTATACACTAGCAATGATATAACAACTCATCATCATCATCATAATGATATAACAACTCATCATCATCGTAGTGATATAACAACTCATCATCATCGTAGTGATATAACAACTCATGATCATCATAGTGATATAACAACTCATCATCATCGTAGTGATATAACAACTCATCATCATCATAATGTCTCACCATCATCATCATCGTAAATTAATTAACCACTACTAGCTAATTGTTATCATCCTAGGTAAATAACTTCCGAGCAGAAGACAAGTACTAGGACCTACACCTCTCTCTTAGGTAAAATAGAATAAAACAGAAAAACCCCTCCATATCCATTATGGAGCATAGAGATACACCGGTCACCAATTTGTGGACTGCGCTCATTCACTACATGATTTGGGAGCTTCTGTTGAAGAACACAATAGTAACATAGTTAGCAATGTGGTTTACTTAATAAGAATCTATGAAAAAGATGGACTAGTGACACAATAGTAAAAAATCTTACCATGATATTTGCACGAATGTTAGCATCGCTCAACTCGTGGACTAGTGGCACTTATCCTATATAATTTCGGCCAGCTCTATAAATGCTCTTAAAAGTCAGAACATCATTAACAAAGGAGACAAGAGAATTCTTCTCCTACCAAGTTAGCTCTGAGCCAACAATGTAATAGGTCTCGTCTATTATCTTCCGTGTATCTCTCGAAGAAAGGAAAAAACTGTCAATTATAAATAAACAAGTTAAGTAGGAGTGAATAAGGTTTGTTTCGGTGGAGTGCGAGGCGTGGAAAATTGAAAAAGCCATGGAAAAAGGCAAAATTGAAAAAAAAATGCGTGGAAAAAGAATTTTTTTTCCCAGCGTGGGCTTCACGCGATGTTGTCGTCTCTTCTTTTATTTCGGTGGAGAGCGAGGCCCGCCCAGCTTGTGTAGGCCGTTATGTTTTTCCGGTCAGACTGTGTTGGGATTTCCTTTTTCTAGGTTGGCCCTCGCCGTCGTGTGTTTTATGTGCCATGTCATATTTCTTTTCTTTTTTTCGCTGCTCGATCAGTATTTTTATGGATTTTTTAAAACTTTTTCGCGACCAATTGCACATCCGCCCCTCACGTGCAACTGCATGCACCACAACCTGCGCGCAACTGCAAGGGGCATAACGCGTGCTCAACTGGGGTAGGGTGCGGAGTTATGTTAAAATAAACCTCAGAGGGTGTTCATTATTATTATTATTTTCCACCGCGCGGAACAGAACATGAGGTGTCGAGACTGTAAAGAGGGGTTTGTCCGAGGTTTTTTGCAAAATTTGCAACAAGTTGCAAGTCCGCCTCTCCGCGCAATTGCAAGCGCCGCACCCCGCCTGCAACTACAAGGGGCATAACGCGCGTGCAACTAGGGGGTGCGGTTTTCTTTATTCTTTTTTTTTGTAAAATTATCACCAGCTGCATGCAGGCCCTCCATCAGCATCTGCACGCATGGCAATCCAATGCAATTGCAAGGGGCGCAACACGCGCGCACTTAGTGGGTGCAGGTTTATTTTTTCCGGGATTTCTTATAAAAAGCCAACTGCACACGTGGGACAGTGCATGCAACTAAAAGAGCCGTAATACGCGGGCAACTAGGTGGGTGATGATTTTCTCAGAGAAAACAGTCTACAGGACAAAAATTCAAACCAACGAAAAATAGAGAAGAAAAAGAACAAAGGGTCAAAGAGCTCTCGGCACAAGTCCAACCCCGTGGCACAGTGCATGCAAAGCCAACAACCCCCGTCCGCGCGTGGTTTGAATTTTTGTCCTGTAGAACCCTTAAATTACTGCTTGGTCAGCGCGCGCGGCTCTAGCCATCTTTGCAAAGCCTACCAACCCCCGCAAAAAAAAAAAAAAAAAAAAAACTACCAACGTGTGTGCTCTGCTAACGTGTATATAATGGCTGAACCAAAGCTACCTGCACCAGTCCACCACACGAACGGGCACACAAACATATAGTATCGTCTAAACATTACTGCAAGCGAGCACCCTATGAGCCCCCACATTCACCCGTCCCTCTACAGCCGATCGGCTACGTCCGGCCTGGTCTGTCCAGCCCTTCCTCGCGCGAGGCGTCCGTGGCCACGGTCGAGGACTGCGTTCATCAAGCGTAGACTGCCCGTGGCAACTGGCGTCACGGCCCCACGCGACGGGGCCGGGATAGGGTGTGTAGCTTCGAGCCATCGGTGTGGACTAACTTCTTCGTCCAATACGACCCAGATCTACATGAGGTATATACTAGTACAATTTCTTCTTTTTTAGAATTCTATAGTAGTATACCTTCAATTGAATTCAAACAGTTCATGAATTAAAAAAGATGTTCATGAATTTTTAAAAATATTCAAAATTATGAAATATGTTCGCTAATTTGAATAAATGTTTCTGATTTTTTTTTAAACTTCATAATTTGAAAAAAAAATTCATGAATTTGTTAAAAAATATGAATTTGAAAATATTTCAAGAATTCGAACAAATGTTTGTGAATTTGAAAAAAATCTCGAATTTAAACAAGTTCATGAATTTGAAAATGTTCAAAAAATGTTCATAATTGTTTAAAAAATGAACGAAAAAACAAAAAATTAATAACAAAAAAAACCAAACAAAAAACTGGCAAAAAAGCAAAGAAAGCCAAGCTTCTGAAAACCGGCGCAAAAGGGAAGCGGGATGGCCCATCTAAAACGACGCTCCAGCGTGTGCGCTCGCTACAGAAAGACTACTATTTGGCGCCTCAGCGAAATAGGAAATTCCAGTTGTTATTCTCTTTTTTGGGAAATAAAATGCAGCCGAGGTTATTCGGGCAGAACCTCTAGGTCGGGAAAATACTAATCTTCAGTACCACTATACCACTAGAGGTGCCGGACTTCGCCAACTCCTTCTAAAAAACTGACTAAACAGATTTTTCAGTAACCCATATATTTAGAAAGCAACTGAGATATTTCAGTTTATATGAGATACTTTGCACGAGTGCATATAATGGTAAAATATTGTCTCTAAATAACTTATAAATACATAAGTGAATTGTTATATGGTTGTTTTGTCGAGGCGGTAATGAAATATATTTATAGAATTCCTCTACATGAGACTTTGTTGTAGTGCACTTAGTAAGATAATTCACCGGAACAATACAAGAGCTATGGACCATGATGTTGGAGTGTCATGACAGCCCACCAGCCAGCTGCATTTCCTAGACCACATCCACATACCCGCATAATCCCAACTACTTCCTCCATTGTAACACCCCAAAAATTTAACCACATTTTTATTGAATAAAATTTTGAATTATAATAGGTCCTTTAATGATTTTAGAGCCTTTTCTGTTTCTGGAATCTTCCCTCCATATAGGAACTTTAGGAAATATTATTGTGGGCTCTGGTACTTATCTTAAACCATTTCATTATCACTTTAATAACAGTAGTAATTAATTTCATATTAAAATTTGCCTCTAAATAATTCTTTTAATAGCATTTGCAATGTTTGGAATGCTTCTGTTGCACTACAACTACTTTAAATAATTCTTTAAAAAATTCACAAAACTTATGAGAGGTCAAATGATGCCTATATACCAAACCCTTAACCCCAGAAGATCAGCTCCAATTCCCTCTTTTTATTGCACCAAATGATCTCCTGCATTGTCTGTCCAGAATAGGAATTCCCCCAAACTTGCATGAGCAAGGTTTTCATTTTGCTAAACCAATCATATCATCATCTCTATCATCTAAAGAGACCCCATTCTGCCAAGTTTCAAATTCAACAAAGCTCTCTGGCTAGCCCTAGCATTTCATCAAACACCTTGCAGGCATGACAAAAATTTGGCCTCTCCCTAAATTGCACTTTGAACTTGCCCATCTGGCAAAACCACCTTGTCCAGTAGCTCTATTATAGAGTGACTCATCAGCATGTCAAATTTTCAAATTCAAATTAGTTCAAATGGCCACTGTGGCATTTCGTCGAGCACTAAACGTGCATGCAGAGAGCATGGCCAGAATGCCCATTTGGCAAGCACTGGCATCGCCTCGTGTGGCCTCCCTGCTGCTGCTCTTGCACGCCAGCTGCCTCAGGTGTCTTCGCGGGCAAGCCAGCAAGCCCACCGACACCCTCGCCTGGCCTTTAGCGCCGACCAGCGCCGTCATTTGCTCGGGCACGGCACCGCCCGAGCTATCCGAAGCCGCCAGCCGTCCCCAGCCATAACCACCACCTACCCAGGCCCATCCGTTGCACCGGCGTCCCCACCGACCCCGGCCACTGCCACAACCACCTTGCCGGCGCAATAATGGCTTCCGCCGCCGTGGCGAACTCTGGTTGGATGGCCGCCTCGGAACCGACCTCGGCTGCAGCTATAAAGCTCACCCTGAGCCTGGTCTTGCATCTTACCACACACACACATGCCAAATCGACCGCCCGACCACTCAACCAAGCTCGGGATGATCTTCTTCTCCGCTTCCGGCAGCTTCTGCCGCCGCCGCATTCCCGAATGGTTCCGGCGAAACCACAGCTCCCTCTCCTCCAATCTTCTCACCTATAGCCTCCAATCACACCCTCACATCCATTCCCCCTCCCAATTTCAGTTGAGATCGACCACGGGCAAAAGCCCCTTTCAATTTCCGCCGGAGCCTCTCGGGAGTCCTCGCCGCCGGCGAGATAGGGCCCCCCGGCGACCGTGCCGTACCTCGACGGGATCGTAAGAAGCTCCTGAGCACGTCTGTGTGATCCTATCCCGGAGCCATGCCTCCAATCGCCGGCGAGCATCGCCGGGGCTCACCTCTGTCTCTGTTCAGGCGAAGGCGAGGGAGAGGACAAACCCGACAGGTGGGTCCCACCTGTCGGTGACTCGCCGTTTCGCCCCGCGTGGCCGCGTCTCTGGGCTCGGCCCAGTGGCGCCGTTTAACTGGGCCTCGCCCGGTGCGCACCTTAGCTCGACAGGTTGCTTTGTTTTTTTTCATTTTTAACCAGTGACTTAATAATTTCCATAGAGTTCATTTTGAGTTCAAATGAGATGATTCAAATTTCTAAATATTGGTAAAATTATTATCTATTAATCCAGCTAGGGTGAACATTTTTACTTAACATAGTCTCTGTTGGATCAATTAAATAGTCATTTTAATCATTTATTTCAACTTAGAAATTCCATAAGTAATTCATATGAACTCCAATTAAATTGATTATTTTTCTGTAATTCCTAATATTCCATCTAGTTTATTTTAGTATTTATTTCAAAATTTTCTAGACAACTTTTTAGCACTGTTATGACTATATGTGGTAATTTAAATATTTTTGAAAATAGGAAATGGAGGGAAGAAAAAATTCTTGAACTTTTGGAGTGTACCCCATACTTCTGCATGCTCAAGGCAAGCATTTTTGAACATTTGATATGGTGAATGTTTGATAATTGCTAGCTCGAATGTTTGAGGCATGGTTTTGATAATTTTAATAGAGATTGCATATGAGTAGTAATATTGCATGCATGCATGGTCATGTATATATTTTCTCTTGCATGCATTCCACTCAAGTTCTGACAGGCATAAGTTGTGAGAATCCAGGAGTGTGCTCCTGCCTTGGACATGCCGGTGGGCACGGGCCATATATGACACGGTGGTGTCACGTGATATCTGTGAAGATTACCGGTGATAATAAGCAACACCTCCTGAGTCGACCGTAGATCGAGTCATGTTCCGGTAACCCCCATACTTGAATCGTGCTGCCACTTGTCCCTGCCACAGGTAGGGTATGGTTTAGTAAGTTGTTAACCCCTTTCCGTGCACACACCGTACAGAGGGCCACAATGAGGGTTTCCATGATGGTGGACTAAATCCTGTCATCGGGTCAGGGGGCATGGGTGTTTCCGGCTGTAGCCGAGAGGGGGGCACCCCTTGTAATCCGTGAGTATAAATAGTGATCCCATGCTAGTCGAGACGATGGTCTTCCCGACTTAGAGATTGTCTGGAAAGATGCTTTGGGTGATTCCAGGCATCCGGACGGTTAATCTGGTGTGTGCTGGTTAGGTGTGTTTCCAACCCAAAGGCCGTAATGGGAATTAGTCAGCGCCCCGGTGCTGGCTAAAGAAATCCTTTACTTGTGGGTAAAGAGTACACCCTTTGCAGAGTTATACCTATTCGAATAGCCGTGTCCGCGGTTAAGGACTACAGTCTGGGTTGGTCAAGTGTCGGTCTTAGAGTCGGTCTCCGGAGGAAATAATTAAGATTGAGCATGGTTTATTTTGTAGGATAATTATTGTTGCTACTGGTATTAATATTATTGATGCTATGATATTATCGTGGACTAACCGTTTCTCTTGTTTTATTTTCTGAGTGTCTCAGGGGCTGGCTAGACTACCCCGGACATTCAGTTTTATTTTCAAGACCTCTCGTGGCGTCCCTCGAGTGCTTACTCTTGTGGACACCCGATTGGCATTTCTTTTCAAGACCTCTCGTGGCGTCCCTCGAGTGCTTACTGTTGTGGACACCCGATTGGCATTTCTTTTCAAGACCTCTCGTGGCATCCCTCGAGTTCTCAGGCGGTTCTGTCTCGCCAATACTCTTGTGGACACCCGTTTGGCATTTCTCTTCAAGACCTACCGTGGTGTCACTTTTAGACACCCGACCGGCATTTCTTTTATTTTACTTTCCATTAACTTTCCTTGTTTGTCACTAACATTTTATATTCTCTTTGTTCTGCACATGCTAATGTTTTTATCATGCCATGATTTAATTTCCTGTCAGCATGTATTCATTATAATCCGGCATGAGCATACGCATATGGTTCATCATGATCATATATTTTATCTGATGCATTCGGTATATCTCTTGTTCATGATGTTTGCGAGTACATTCAAACGTACTCACAGGCTTGTCCCTGGCTATTTACTTGGCCAGGTCAGGATTTCTACGAGGAGTAGTACCACGACGTCCATGTGGAGCCTAGGATAGCAGCCACA
Organism: Elymus sibiricus; assembly: GCA_039707655.1. Classification (NCBI taxonomy): domain Eukaryota; kingdom Viridiplantae; phylum Streptophyta; class Magnoliopsida; order Poales; family Poaceae; genus Elymus; species Elymus sibiricus. The sequence goes on along the minus strand of CM077665.1, from coordinate 36,357,373 downwards.
TGGGATAGGAATTATCCAGGTCAGCCGTTCATGTGGGAATGGAGCCCCATCGACGTTGGAGAACCACGAATCGCTTCCGTCATCCACCACCGGAATCATTGTTGTGTCATTAGACCATTATAGTCTTGTATCCAATTCTTGTAATAGCTTGGTAATCTGTAACAAGGACGTGTCCACCAGTAACAGTAATCCTGGGCTGGTGATGATACGAGGGGTTAATTTCTGGGATATTGTGTCCCCGAAATCCGGCCCCGACAGCCATCCCGGTGTATAGGGCTTACACGTACTTCTAGGTCAGCAATTTTGACTAAAATATGTATTATATTTGATGAAAATTACCTTTTTAGAAACTTCATCCATATACGAATTCGATGATATAATTTTGATGACATAAAACACCTATTTGATTAGTCACATCGACGACCTAGAAGCACACGCAAGCACTATACATCAGGACGGAGGAAGTGGCTACTATTGCTAATAGTTATTGGTTCCTGCTAGGTACATGCTGCGTGTGGCCGTATAGGATACGCAGTGACATCGAGTCGTTCAACAAGTAGTAGTAAAACAAATAGTGTACATCACTATCTCAGAATCCAGAAAATTCTCATACACATATTTTTTCAATAAAGGGCGCTTTTATTAACTAATAATGTACCATCAATGGGATATAAAACATCTCGGTAGGAAAAGGCGATGCCTGGGTGGTGCTTAGGCGCTAGGTGATGGCCAAACACCTCGTATAGGGCATAAGTGGAAGTTTAGGCGGGCAAGCAAGAAATTTTCCACTCCAGCGAGAAATCATGCCATATCGCCTCGACGGGCCAAATGGGCCATATTGCAATGGATAGTACAGGTGGTCTAGTCATTCTCATGCTCTAAATTACCGTCTATATGCATATAATACCCCCAATTGACCTTGGTAGTCAAAACTATAGGACGGTCTAAGCCACGCCTAGGGCGTTAGGCGAATACCAATAGCCTCGCCTACGCCTAGCACTTTATTTAACCTTGCAAAACATAAGGAGTAAACATTCGGCCTCTGCGCGACTAGGATGCTGAAAGAACATGTGGTGCCCCCATGTGTGGTTTTGGTAATTGATGACATTCTCTATGGACTAATGGTTGCCTTAAGTTATATTCATAGGATTTGTCCATAGGTTTTTCTTGAAGTCCATGTGTTGGTTTCAAGGAGTTTATGTGTTGACCAAAGTGCTATTCAAGGAATTATCCAAAGATTGGTCATGTGAGTGTTGAGCTTATTGCAAGCATGTCTTGAAGAAGAAGATTGTGTGAACATTCATGTTTACCTTCAAGACATCATCTTTATGATGAGAAGATATGATACAAGGTTGATCAAGACTAAGTACAAAGAGTGACTCAAGTTGATCAACACACAAAGCGTAGAAGATGTACCGAGAGGGATCAAGTGATCCCATGGTATGGTAAGCATTGTCCATTACGCTTTGTGTACTAAGCCATGTTCTATGTGAGAGTTCTTTGTGGGGTTAGGTTTGGCTCCATGGGCATGCATCAAAAGGAAGATATCGTACAACCCATGGAGGATGGCATCAAGTGGTGATCGTCATCAAGATTGCGGTGTGCAAGTTCAAGTGGTGTATCACAAAGAGATCAAGTGCTTGATGCTTGCCGTCCATTGTGGTAACAATGGACTTGTGAAGATGCGCCGAAGAGTGGCTCACCCATAGTGGAGTATGGGGGAGCAATCTACTAGTCTTCATCGAGCCGGCGCAATCAAGAAAGGTGGTCCAACTTGAGGAGGTTAAGTTCATCATCATCTATCTCAAGTGGACTATGCGCAAGGCAAAGGTTTGCCCTTGATAGGTTTTCTATTTTACCGGTCTCATGGTGGTAGTTGGGAGACCGGGTTATAGGATCGATAGCCTTACTATCAAGGGGGGCTCTCGATTGAGTAGCTTGATCATATCTTTCGTAGAGAGCTCAAACCATTGCATTCTTGCATCATCTTTCTTGGTTCTTGTTTGGTGTTTCTCTTTGTGAGGTTTAGAGCTTTTGGTCATCTTCTTGACAAGCTCGAGTTCATCGAAAACGGAGATTATATATGCATCTTCTATGATGTTTTTCGATGTTGGAGTTTATGCCGGATCATCACTGATAGAGGTTTCACATCTCTATATCATAGGCATATCTCTACTGCCACTTCGCTGTTGGATAGTACTCGTCGTCATCTATCCAACGAGCTTGAGTTTGCTGGATTCGGAGTTCTTTTGAAGAAGTTGTGGCAGTTCAGGTTTTTTTGTATCCTTCTGTTTGTTTGGGCCAATTTTCTGCACCCAAGCGGTACTACCGCTCGGCACCACGGTAGTACCGCTTAGGCGGTACTTCCGCTGTGGTATGCCGCAGCGAGTACCGCTTGGGAATCTCCTTCTGTGCAACTTTCTGTTGCCTAATTTCTTTTAGCGGTAGTTACACGGTAGTAGCCCGGTAGTACCGCTTAAGCGGTACTTCCGCATACTACTACCGCTTCTTGTACCACTTAGGAAATACCTTCTGTGCTGGTTTCTGTTTGCCCTTTTGCTTTAGCGGTAATAGAACGACACTAGCACGGTAGTACCGCTTGGAGCCGTACTACCGCGCCAGTTTCCCCTACTACCGCCGCCTCACCTGTGCCAGGATCCCTAAGCGGTAGTACCGCTGGGGGCGACGGTAGTACTACTCTGGCAGCACTACCGCTCGTATATTGTGTACCCCTGGCCAGTGTTTGGTAGTACCGCCTAAGCGGTAGTACCGCCTAAGCGGTAGTACCGCTCCTAGGAGCGGTAGTACCGCTCGGCTACGGGCAGAGCACATAACGGTTGGATTTGTGGGGGACCTATTTAAGGGGCTTTCTTCCCCAATGGTTCCCCACCGGTGAGCAAGCTCTCTCTCCTCCATTGTTGACTCTCTAAAGCTTGCCTATCTCTCAATCCCTCCATGGATTCTTGCTAGTTTTTGGGGGAAAAGAGAGAGGAGATCTAGATCCACATTTCCACCAATCACTTTCTCCTCTATGTGAGGGGAACCCCTTGGATCTAGCTCTTGGAGTTCTTCGTGTTCTCTTCTTCGTTCTTCCTCTCATTTTCCTCCCTAGCATTAGTTGCTTTGGTGGGATTTGGGAGAGAAGGACTTGGGCACTCCGTGTGCCCTTGCCATTGCATTTGGTGCATCGGTTTGAGTTCTCCACGGTGATACGTGGAAGTGAAGTTTGAGAAGCTTTTTACTCTTGGGTGTTTGAGAACCCTAGAGCTTGTTCCTCTTGGGTGCTTGGGCGCCCTAGACGGTTGGTGGTGCTACGGAGCTCAATCATTATGGTGTAAAGCTCCGGACAAGCGTCGGGGTCTCCAATTAGGTTGTGGAGATCGCCTCGAGCAATTTGACGGGTACCGGTGACCGCCCCCAAGGGTTGCCAAAGTGTACGGGTTCGGTGACCGCCCCCAAGGGTTGCCATTTGTACGGGTTCGGTGACCGCCCTCAAGGGTCCCTTAGTGGAATCACGGCATCTTGCATTGTGCGAGGGCGTGAGGAGATTACGGTGGCCCTAGTGGCTTCTTGGGGAGCATTGTGCCTCCACACCGCTCCAAACGGACATTAGCATCCGCAAGGGTGTGAACTTCGGGATACATCATCGTCTCCGCGTGCCTCGGTTATCTCTTACCCGAGCCCTTTACTTATGCACTTTACTATGTGATAGCCATATTGGTTCTTGTTATATATCTTGCTATCACATAGTTGTTTATCTTGCTTAGCATAAGTTGTTGGTGCACATAGGTGAGCCTAGTTGTTGTAGGTTTTGTGCTTGACAAATTAACTGCTAGGTTTATTCCGCATTTGTTCAAGCCTAAACCGTAATTATTTTAAAGCACCTATTCACCCCCCTCTAGGCAACATCCACGATCTTTCAGATGCACACAACCAAAACCAATTCACACACACGATAAAAATAAAACGCCGGCCACCACAAAATCATAGTAGACTGAAACCATGCCTAAGGTGAGAAAGGTGTGTAGCCTATATGTAGACTATGCCGCCACCCATGTGGAGTAAAAACATCCCTGACCACAAGCTCAAAATGCGTACACACCATCGTAAACAGCGGTCGGTGTTTCATTCGTTGTAGAGTGAACTACGAATGGAGCCAGTACGCACATTGATAGAGAACCCGCATTGGAGATGGAATTTTATCAACAAAACCATGTCATTTCTGCATAGCCATAGCGACCATAATAAGGCAGACTCTCACACCCTTATGAGTGTAATCAACTTGTGTGGTATACCATCTAGCAAGTGCCCATACATGTTGGCAACATTGCGAGGTGGATACAAGTTAGACGCGACTTGGATGACTGACCACGTAGTACGCGCAAAAGTGCATTGAAAGAAAATGTGGTTCATTGTCTTGTCATGATGACGAAAGGAACACTTCTTACTTCCTTGCCAACTGCGGCGAGCAAGGTTGTCCTTCGTCGGGACCACACCTCAGCTAAGGTACCACATACAAAATTTAACTTTGAGTGGCATCTTTGTTTTCTAGATTTTTTTGTTATTGTCCACTGGAACCTCAGAGTGTGGTAGCGCTCGGTACATAGAGTCTAGCGTAAAAACCCCACTCTGTTTCAGATTCTAGTGGAACTCATCCTGGCCTTGCATCACGTGGATCGAATTCATGCGGCCCAAAAGGTATTTTCATGACGAAAGACGTGGACCAACCAAATCCAGCCTAAAAGATACATTAGGCGAGGACGTGCTTAGAACTTGCGGGAGTGTATCATTCTTAGTGGAAATAATGCGGTGTAAGGCTGGATATTTTTCCTGGAGAGTAGCGTTTCCTAGCCATTTGTCCTCCCAGAAACGAATCTCAAAGCCATCCCTGATAGTGAAGGAAACAAAGCGGAAAAGGTTTTACTTTTCCGCTATCAGAACTGCCCAAAAATTTGAGTCTCCAAGTTTCCATTACACCCGAGCCACAACTTTTGGGACTAAATAATTTTTTGCGCAAGAGAATTCGCTAGACATGAATTAACATCTATAATCCTGCATCTAGACATCTAGACATGGATTAATTATTGCCACGCCACACATGTGATCACCAGATCGGTTCGCGGCATGAGGCGTTAGTAGAGAAAAATAATTGTCTTCAGGTATATGCTGCGCGCTGAGACTACCGGGGAGGGATTCCAGCAAGGGCCCAGGTCGTGGACCGCCGGCCCGTGAAGGCAGGGCCGTGCACGCTGCTGACTACCGGAGAAGGCTTCCGGCAAGGACGCGGCGCCGAGGACTGCAAGCATGTGCGAGAGCGGTGGTGATCTGTTTTCCCTCTGCGGAGGCGCCAGGGACTGCCAGTGGGATGCGTGAGAGAGCGGCGGCGCTGTTTTTGAATCTTATAATTATCTCAACATGCGTGTTTCCACATCATCAAAATTGTTGTAGCCGTTAGATTTATTAGCTTGATCCACTAGCATCCAGCCGATCTACGCATGAGAATCCTCTATCATGAAATATGCATTAGTGCATTCTAAGTGGATTTTAAATCACATTGCATTTAATTGTGACATGCACAACTTTTCATGTTAAGATTTTTTTTTTGCTTATGCAGAAATCTCACACATAGTTTAAATCGTAAGGACTCAATTAGTATTCTACACAACATTTAGAAACTATACATCCAATTTCGCGGCAACGCGGGGGGTATCGTCTAGTATGACTAGTAAACTGCATCGTATAAGACGTCATCATTGAATCCATTAATTAACGGAACAACATCGAAATATAAATCATCATCCTGTCGACGACGAGCTGCTTGTGGTCACTTCGCCAATATTGATGAAGCTCCACGACTCCGGTCTTTATTAGGCATTGTGTGAGTGTAATGGTGGTCTGTATGTATCTACGTTACGTTTGTATCTTCTTGATGTGGCGTTATGAGTCAAATAAAACGCCCTTTGTCCAAATAAATATGTATAGACGTTGTACTTGGTATTTATATATAAAAGATAAACCGATACTCGATTTTAAGGTCTCCAAGTATTACAAGGAGATTGGAGGTACAGAACCCTACAGCTAATAGGATATATCCATGAGTGGTTGTGATTACCAATGCAAACCAACGGCTCCTGGCGGTCTGATATTGGAAGTAGACACCCCTACACAAGGTTCAAATTGTAAACACCAAAATTTATAGAATGGATAACTAATTATTCCATGTGACATATAAAGATATGTACTCAAATTAGAGTAAAGTTTGAATTGAAATAGAATTGGTTATGGCATATGTTGAATGAATTAAATTCAGTTATTGGGAGACAAACAAGGTGTAAATGTATTCCATTTTTCACGAAGTTTCATTGTATGTACAGATAAATATATATAGCTGCGTTGTCTGCCAAATTATTAAGTAAAAATAATAATAATGTTCAAATATAATAGAATGTGACAAGAAGGCATAAAACAAAATCAAAATAAAGTGATAAATAATGTTATTTTTATTTTTCATCTTCATGTGTAGATTGTATTCCTTTGTCCTTTTGGTTAGTCCTAATACAGCTTTGCATGCATGTAGATATCTGAAGAGTGCATGAGAGCAAAAGCTGACAAACTGAAGAAGGATGTAAACCTTTTGTTCAAGACATTCAACGGTACCCTGGTAGACAAAATGACCTTATTGGACACACTCCAACATCTCGGGATAGATCACCTTTTTCAAGAACAGATTAGTATGGCCATGCACGAAATCCACGAGAGTGAATTTAATAGTTGCAGCCTCTATGAAGTTGCTCTTCGCTTTCGCTTGCTTAGAGAGCATGGACTTTGGGTATCTCCAGGTAACTATCTATCTTATATGTTTCTGTTTAGGCTCCTCACAAGTTATCATACTAATCAACGTTCGAAAAAATATAGTAGAAGGCATTACACAAGGCTTTATAAATTAGTAAAGCCCCAAAGGGCAGGTACATGGTTCTCTGGTAAAAGCTTACAAGCATCAAGAGCACTAAACAAACATTACAAAACAAATGGAAAATACATCTCCAAGTCATCGAAGCCCTCTGTAAACAGAAAATTTCGTGCCAGCAACACCCTGCGCATCAGCAGATCCGGTGACTAGAGGCTGCCAAGGGCCAGCTCTGGTGTAGACGTGTAGTGGAGAATGCTGGAGATAGTTGACAGCACTAACATTTAGATCTGGCCTGGCCCACCTCAGAGCCTGCCCCGCCGTGGAGGAAGAGCCACACCAGCATGGGCCACAAAGCCGGGGTCGCCGCCTCAACTTCCGAAATCCCCTGTGCGGACGTGAGCGTCGCCACCACCTCCTCGGCAGTCACACAAGCTTTCCGGGCGGCCTCTCCTCTGGTGATGATCAGGGGTGGAGACAGCAAGGGGTGGGTGGCACGGACTTGATAGCATTCGGTTGTGCATTTGGTTATATTGCCCAGCTGGGCAAAAGATCGGCTATCCAATCTAGCTAGTTTCCCCATTGCCAGCCTTGCCTGAGCAAGTGGTTTGGTTCTTTTGCTTTGCCATGGGGAATTCATTCATCTGTCGCCAGCCTGCCACATGTGCAACCTTGTGTAAAGCCGCAAGGTTGCCCCCAGCTGGCCTCGCCGGGCAAGAGTAAAACTAAACTTTCCCAGGACATATATGAGCGAAACTTTTCCTTTCTTGACGACTTCACAACTTTTATCCGCACACCACCATTAGATCATACTTTTGCAACAGTCTGTTGGAATCTGCCCATGGGTCAATCACATCAAAGTAGACAAAACACGCGCAAGAAAAACTGTTGACCAAGGGTAAGTCTTGTACCCTCTAATATCTCTTTATTTCTTTTCAATTTTCTTGGCACAAAACTCACGTAACCTGGTGTGTACATATACACGCAACCAGCCTACCCAAACTTCCTAGATCCATACGGACCGGACATCCTAGTCCTATTCGAACACTAGCTTGAAACCTACCTCGACTGTACTCACCTAATCACGAGCTATGTTTATCGCTGTTTAAACCTAAACCTATTAGCACACGAACCGTACAAGGCTAGCACTACTCAGCTGCAATACACGTATGCTGCCAACACAACCCCTAGTCGGACTAATCTAGCACTTTCAAATCTAAACAATCAAGCATACTGAGCATAGCTCAGATGATTAGGTTCCTTGTGGTGGAGCTAGCTCACCAGGGTTCAAGTTCTAGACTTGGCATTGGTGCTCGCATTTTGCTGGATTTATTTCAGGCTTTCCGACGATGTTCGTTCAGAAGGAGGAGACCTTCCCGTCAACTACGACGGCGCCTGTGGCGACTTTGTCAGTCTCAAAATGTTGTGCCGGCTCAGTATCTCAGAGGTGCTCATAGGGGTAGGGTGTGCGTGCGTGCCTTCATAAGGATGAGTGTATGTTTGTGTATGTGAGTAGCTGCTTTTGTACCGTGTTAAAAAAAAATCTCAACAATCAAGATTACACTAGCACGGTCTGCGGTATAGCTTGAAACAGTTGTTAATGTAGACCCATTTTCACGGCGTTGAAACAACTTAAGGGGGCATCAATCTATCTACGTCCAAAGCGAGAGTAGGTTGGTGGGCGCAACATAATGCAATTGTGATTGATGTAGCTACCACATGATGTGATTAAATAATTGAACAAATTAATTCATTTTTTGTAGGGATGAACAAATTAATCCTTAATTCGACAACATGCAAAAAAAATTGGCCGGAATTTAAACGGATGTGGCACAAGGAATATGCTTGTTTTTTCTTTTGCCGGAAGGCAAGAGGCAGATGTCGTCTCCATTTAAGTGCAAGAGAATATATTTATGAAAGAAGAGTATATTCAGCAAAGTGTATACTAATCATTTGGAAGACAGTTAAGGATAAGCCCTAGTTTACTAGGATTTATGTACGTGTGTACTAATCAATCTTTAATACATGCCCGTTTGTTGTGCAGATGTATTCGATAAATTTAAGGGCAAAGATGGGAGCTTCGACAAGGATATTACTAATGAACCAAAGGGATTGTTAAGTTTATACAATGCAGCTTATCTTTCCAGCCATGGTGAATCAGAACTCTATGAGGCTATCTCGTTTGCAAGGCATCATCTTGAATCTATGAGGAGATGTCTTGAGTTCCCTTTATCCGAGCAAGTCAAACGAAATCTTGAGATACCGTTACCAAGGAGTTTGAAGAGAATGGATGCACCGTATTATATTGCAGAGTACGAACAAGACCGAGCATGCAACCCGTCCATGCTTGAGCTTGCAAAGCTAGACTTCAATCTTCTTCAGCATCTTCACCAGCGAGAGCTCAAGGATTTTTGTCGGTACATACGTTTTCGCATATAGCTCTATCATGGAGGAACATATATGAACTTAGTTGGTGATTTACTTATATCTAGCTTAATTATCTCTGCCTTGCAAAAAACAATTTATCTCTGATCTCAGTTAGCTTACCAAGATGAATATGTACACTAGATGCAGTCAATATAGTACCCTATTAACAAGTGTTCATTTTAGGTGGGGAAACAATCTATATGAACTAGTGGGACTAATCTCCTCTCGGGATCGAATCGTCGAATTATACTTTTGGTCCTACACAGTATACTATGAGCAACACCTTGGAGATGCGCGAATAATCCTTGCCAAGATAAGTTTGCTAGTATCCCTGTTAGATGACATTTTCGATATGCATGCTACCTTGGAAGAGGGTCAAAAGCTCAACGAAGCGATACAAAGGTTAGCAATACTCCTTGGAATGTTAATCTGGCCTTCCTCTCGTATCTAGTAGGAGTATTTTATGTCATGTCAGCGGAAGATAAACTAACTGATCTTGTATAACATGTAGATGGGACGAGAGTGGTATCCCTCTTGTGCCAGAGTACTTGCAGATGTACCATGTCAGAATATATTAATTTAGATCTAAATTAATATAGAATCGCTCTCTGCCTTGCATGCATGCAGTTTCAAACTCTGTGTAAGCATTACCAACAGGAGTCTGAATGGTTTCATAGTAGCTACATACCAAGCTTTGAAGACCATATCAGGTGCTCGGTCATCTCGACGAGTGTTCCGGCAATATGTGTTTCTTTACTAGTTGGTATGGGTGACGAAGTAACCAAAGAAACATTCGACTGGGCCATCAGTTCCACCGATGTTGTAAGGGCTTGCGGTGAGGTCACACGTTTCATGAATGACATGGCAGCATTTACGGTACATACATATATATACATATCTCTACTTGATTGTAATCAAATGTTGAGTTAATTGCACTGTAAAACTAATCAGGCGGCTGCTTGTTCACAGCATGCAAAAAACAAAATGGATGTGGCCAGCTCCGTAGAAAGCTATATCAACCAGCATCATGTCACAGGTGAGGAAGCTATGGCCGTACTGGATAATCGGGTGGAAGATGCATGGAAAACTATCAATCACGCACGATTGGAACGTCGTGCACTCCTCCCATTTGTAAACCGAGTCGCCAACCTCACCAAGAGCATGACCTTGTTGTTCCGTAACAAAGGTGACCGCTACACATACAGCCGTGGCAACAAAGACAGGATCCAGCAGCAGTTCGTAGAACCTATCCCTCTCTACCTGGTCAATATGCATGAATGGAATCTGTCGGACACAATGGATTTACGGATATGGCCCCAGTTTCTAGGTATTTTCAGTTTGCGAATAAGGACATCTCATATTTATGTGCTTCAAATTTATAACTTGGCTTGTACTTCCAAATTCCAAATAAGCACGCACGTACTTGTATGAATTGTTGTAATATTTTTCATACATATTTCAGGATACTGAATGGCTGAAATAAACTGAATATCTTTCTGGTAACGCACAACGAAGAAGACGTGCTAATAAATACAATATATGTAGTTCCAAACCATGCGGTAACTTCACAAGACAGGATTAAGCCATATGCACGTTTTCTCACAATAGAGAGAACAAGTTAATACAAAAATATGAGGAAAATTAAACAACCATGCAAGAACACTATCAGCATGCAGGATAAAAAATGAAAATACATCAGCCAATCATTATTTTTTTTGAAGCCAGAACGGTAGAACAATCGTTCTATGGTATTTTCCATTAATAATAAAAGCAATGTACAAAAGTCTAAACTAAAAGAAAAATAAAGCAGTACAAAAGGCTATCCAATTCCAGTTTTCTCTAACATAGTAACATTCAGGGGAGTGATTCTCTAGATGATCAAGGACTCAATCCATTGATTCAGGCTGTTGACATTCTTGTCTTTAGTTCTGATCTTGACCAGCCAAAGGTCCTGCTTGAGCTTAAATTTCCATGACCTTACCGTAGGAGTCTCATTCGTGAAGATCTTCCCATTTCTTTGCATCCAAGTATTCCAGCAACTCATAATGATAGTATCGATAGCATTCTTCCTAGGAAGTGCATTTGCTAGAAGAGTAACTTCATCAAAAGAGGAAATGCCTCTATGTCTCTGGGGGATAATGGATCCCCAACAGCTGTGAGGGAAAGAGCAGTCCCAGAAGATGTTGTGAGGTTTCCTCCATAGATTTATTGCAGAGTACACAATCATAAGAGTCCATGTGCATGCCTTTGCGCCTGATAAATAATAGTGAGAGATGACATGTCTTTAGCAATCTTTTATGAATAGATGGATAAGTGAGAAAGGTAAGGTGAGGAAGATAAGTATGTATGGTAGCATCTCGCATTATGACGTTATACGAAAAAAAAACATAATGTAAATAATGGTTTATGTACGTACAAAAGGAGAACGAAATTAAGGTTTAGGTCCAAGACATCAATGTTTAAATCTTGTGCAGATAATTTCTCAAAAACTACTGATAGAAACAGAAGGGTGGAAAATTGTGTGAAACTATAGTTTTGTATGACTAGCCATTGGCTGACTGTAACAACCCATTTTTAGGATAAATTTTTTTGGCAAAATAAAATTTGCTAGAAATAATCCTAGTAATTAATTTGAATGCTATTTCAAATTTTGAGGCCTTTTTAAAGTTTCTTTCTCCCCAATTTCCCTCTCTTCTTAGAATATTTTTGGAAACTATTGGTGGCCAAGATAACCTTGCCTCTATTCTTCTCTTATATCCTGAATTCCAGTAGAAAGATTTGCCATAATAAATAGCCCAAAAATAATACTTTATTAATATTTGCAAACCCTAGATAGACCTTATTGCTTCGAAACTTTAGATATAAATTTTGTAAAAATGCCATAAAACTTTGGTAGCCTCTTCTGCGCCTATAGATCACTTTTACACAAGAACTAACCCTTGTCCTTTGGAAATTTTGAGCACAACATCAACATTTCAATTATGGTCCATTTTAAGCCTATAACTACAACTCTATTAAAACTTTTTTAGCAAATTCTCAAACTTTGTCAAAGCACTCTTCTTCTCTAATGATTCCATCTCCCAGAAGATCAACTCCTTTTAAACAATGCAAGATTCTTTGATTGAGCACAAACATCTCTATTCAGATTTGTTTTTCAACAAACCTTCCATTCTGCACTTAATCCTTTTGCCAAAAAAAGCCGACCATCGTCATTCTCATCCAAAGTTACACGCTTATGCCAAGTTACATGTCCAGAGGCACTACGCGCGTCGGATTGGGCAAGCCTTGCCATGACAAAGCACTGGCACAGCATGCAGGCTATGGCCAGAGAGCCGGTATTACCTGCGTCGGCATCGGCCGCGCGCCGCGCTCCTTCTGCTACCCCCACTCGCCTAGCATCCCAGTTGGCTTCGCCAGGTCACCCCGCAACTCGCCCGCAACCCGCCTTGGCTGCTAGCACTAGCAAGCCGCCTTTGTCACTGCCGCCGCGTCATCACCGCATCACCAGAACCACTTGTCATGCTCGTAAGCTACCAGCATCATCCGTGGATGGTGGCCTATTCCAGAAGCCTCCCCGCATTGCACCGGCCTCCGTAATTACCTCAGCCCCACCATTAATGGCCACCCATTGCCGTGGCGCAATTTGATTCATCGGACAACCACGGAACCGACCTTCTAGGACTATAAAACTCCACTCCCAAGGCCATTTCCTACAAGCATCGTCCACCTCTACCGCCTAGACTCCCTCCTGTCCAAACAATCGACCGGAGGTTGCTCTTCTTTCCCTGCCTCGGCTGAAGCTTGCCACCACCACCTCTTGGACGATTGCGTCGCCACCGAAGCTACTCTGTCAAATCCATAGCACCAGTGGACTCCTAGTGCAACCTTGTGTCGATTGCAACTGTCAATTTCACCGGAAGAAGCTCATAGTAGAAAGCCCTCTTCAAGCTTTGTCAAAGTTCCACGGGAGTCCTCACTGCCGAAGACTCCATCCACCCCGATGACCGTGCCCTACATTAGGAGGATCGCCACGGCCTCCTGAACGCATGGGTGACCTCAACTTCCCCGGGGTCGCCGCCGTTCGTCGGCAATCGCCGCCGGCAGGGAGCCCTCTCCTGTTCTCGCGTGGTTTGACCGGATCAACCCTGACAGGTGGAACCAATATGTTAGGGGTTTATTCCTTTTTCTGTAGTTTACGCTTTGTATCGATTCAAAATACATTATCTAGATCCGGCGCTTCTGGGGAGACGCGCTCGAAGACGAGCCAATGTCGCGAGTACGCTTGACTGCATCCTTGTGTTCCTTCAAGCCAGTTTCAACCTGTAAGGCCTTATTCACCAAGGTGGTGAAATCAGCAAAGTCCTGAATGAGGAGTGCGAGCTTGACATCAGGGTTGAGTCCTTCACGGAACTTCTCCTGCATACGAGCATCAGTGGCGATGTCTTCTTCAGCATATCGGGATAAGTCCAGGAATTCACGCTGGTAGAGTTCCACAGTTTTGTTGCCCTGGGTAAGGTTGCAGAATTCACGCTTCTTGCGGTCCCTGACTCCCTGGGGAATGTAGCAGGCTCGGAAGGCAGCCTGGAACTCCATCCAAGTAATGATTGTTCCGGCAGGCATAGTACGCCTGTGGCTGTCCCACCATTGGGGAGCGGGAACCTTCAGAAAATAGGTCGCAAAGGTGACGTAGCTCGCAGGGGCCACATTGGCTGACTCCATCTCATAGGAAATGTCGTGAAGCCAGTCGTCAGTATCCAGAGGCTGAACTGAGTTGCGAAAGACTGCTGGTTTGAGACGGACGAAGCCTTGCATGAATTGACGGTTTAATTCGAACTGCTGCATCATTCCAGCCATGTAATTGGGCGGCGGTGGGTTGTTGGCACTACGGCCACGATGTGCGGGTCTAACCATCCTGCTAAAATTTAACAGGGGCAGTTTAGCGACGAGTATTTGCAGGTGTATAGAATCATTCATGAAGTAATACACATGACAAAGAGAAGTGCAATAGATACATCATAATAGTCAAACATGACATACAGATCCATACATAAATTCGGTTACAAGCCAGCGGTACAAGTTCGGAAAACGAAAGCTAGACATCTAGGTGGCACGCAGGCACGCGGTGGAGGGATACAACAATGAGACATAGCGATATGCTACATTAACGTCGGAGACAACTGCTGTAACCAGGTAGCTGCACGTGACGATGCAGGTTGCCATCGATGGCGGGATCCTGCATACCGTAGATGCTCTGGTGCAGAACCTGATCCTGAACTAGAAGAAGAGGTCCACGTGGAGGAGTATAACCTCCAACTGCAGGCCAATCAAGAGCCGGTGGCATATCTGTCCTGTGCGGGTATAGAATGTACTCTGGGTGCATCCTTGCACTGACTGCCGGAAGCAACTGTGTCAGAGCGTCGTAAAGACGAGTACGGGTGGCGTATAGCTCCACAGCAAGAGCTCGGGCAGTGCGATCCAGAGCCTCGGTGTACTGAACCAAAACCTGCGGGTCATAACGACGAGGCACGTAAGGGGTACAGACCACAGTGTTGTTCTCACTCTCATCCCCAGCGGGGACGTGCAGAATGTGTCTGAAAGCAGTCTCCTCCAAGCGGGGATGCTCTCCACGGAGATAGTTGATAGCAACAACGGCAGGATCATGGACTGCCATGTCAACAGTCACTCCAACACCACGGAAGATGTGCAACTCCGTGTTGGTGATGGTCTCCCGATCGAAGATCCGAACCTCAGCATGGTACTGCCACTGGTTGAACTCGCGGTAGTCCTCGTAAACCGTGTACTCGGGGTACCAGCGATATCCTAGCTTGGACAAGAGGTCGATGCTACTTGCAACTGCGTTGGATTTTTATCCCCGAAGAGGAGAGGATGATGCAGCACAGTAGAGTAAGTATTTCCCTCAGTTAAGAAACCAAGGTTATCAATCCAGTAGGAGAACTAAGCAACACCACGTAAACAACACCTGCACACAAAACCCAAACCTTCGCACCCAACGCAAACGAGAGGTTGTCAATCTCTCGGCGGTCAAGAAACGAGATTAAACGATATATGATAGATTGATAGATTGATAAATAAATAAGAGATAAAAAGGTGCAGCAAGTATTTTTGGTATTTTTGTATAAGTAAACGAGATAGATCTTATAATAAAAGTAGACCCGGGGGCCGTAGGATTCACTAGTGGCATCTCTCTCAAGAAAATTGCATACGGTGGGTAAACAAATTACTGTTGGGCAATTGATAGAAGAGCAAATAATTATAACGCTATCCAAGGCAATGATCATGATATAGGCATCACATCCAAATCAAGTAGACCAACTCCTGCCTGCATCTACTACTATTACTTCACACATCGAACGCTATCCAGCATGCATCTAGTGTATTAAGTTCATAAGAACGAAGTAATGCATTAAGAACGATGACATGATGTAGTCAAGACAAAAGCATATAAGAATTCATCCCAACTTGTTATCCTTAATGGCAACAACACATGCGTATCAACTCCCCTTCTGTCACTAGGACTGAACACCGCAAGATCGAACCCATTACCGAGCACCTCTTCCCATTGCAAGAAGATCTAATCTAGTTGGCCAAACCAAACCAAAACTTCGGAGAAGAAATACAAGGCTATACTAAATCATGCATAAAAGAGATCAGCAAAGAACTCAAATAAAACAAGGATATATCTGATCATAAACTCACAATTCATCAGATCCCAACAAACACACCGCACTAAGTCATTACATCGAATGGATCTCCATGAAGATCATGGAGACCGTTGTATTGAGATACAAAGAGAGAGAGAGAGATCCATCTAGCTACTACCTACGGACCCGTAGGTCTGTGGTGAACTACTCACGCATCATCGGAGAGGCGGCAAGGTTGATGTAGAGCCCCTCCGTGATGAGTTCCCCCTCCGGCGGAGTACCGGAAAAGGCCTCCAGATGGAATCTGGCGAGAACAGAGGCTTGCGGCGGCGGAAAACGTATTTCGTGGACTCCCTGTAGGGTTTTGGAATATTTGGGAATTTATAGACCTGGAAGTAGGTCGGTTGGCGCAGGGAGGGGCCAACACAACACTAGGGTGCGCCCCCCTTGGGCGCGCCCTGGTGTTGTGTGGGGCCCTCCAGCATCTTCTTCCTTGGCTTCCAAGTTCCTGGTGATCCTTATCTTTAATAAAAAATCCTCAAAAAGTTTCGGGATGATTTGATCTTATCTGATATTGATTTCCTGTGAAACAAAAACAGGGCAGAAAACAGGAACTGGCACGTGGCACTAAGTTAATAGGTTAGTCCCCAAAAATGATATAAAAATGTATAAAATGATAATAAAAACATCCAAGAATGATAACATCATAGCATGGAACAAGCAAAAATAATAGATACATTGGAGACGTATCAAGCATCCCCAAGCTTAACTCCTGCTCGTCCTCGAGTAGGAAAGTGATAAAACATATTTTTGATTGTGGAATGCTACCCAACATACTTCAAGTTATTTTCATAGCATAGACATGAGGACATAGATGATTCAAAGCAATAGTCTAAATTTGACATGAAGACATAGATACTCAAGTGATGCCAACAAGCAACCATGCCTTTCAAAATAATAATGCTAAAGTAAATTATCCCTAGCCCATTATGCTCAATCATTGATCCATTCATGATGCATACTCGAATATCAATCATACTCCATGCACACACATGACCACATGACCCCCTAGTTGGTGCTTTAAATAAGAAGGGTGAGACTCAACATAAAAGTAAATAGAAAGGCCCTTCGCAGAGGGAAGCATTGATTTACAGAGGTGCCAGAGCTCAAGTTTTAAAAAGAGATGAAAAATTTATTTTGGGTGGCATGCTTTTCTCGTCAACGAGAACGACTTAAGGTTCCCAACACTTATCACATTGGATACATCATAGGCGGTTCCCAAATAGAAAGTAAAAGTTTTGCTCCCCATCATTGTTTCATGGTTTTGAGACTTTGTCCCTTATTTTCCATGCACATCCGAAGGAGTTTGTTTTCCACCTTTGCTTATCACAATCCATGGCTAGCCGTATTCACGGGTGCCCTCCATACAAACACATTCTTAGGAATTTCAATTTATTTTGGGACTGGGCATCCCTATTACCGCCACACTCTCGTGCAATGACAAGTGAATAAACACTCATCATGAGAATGACACATCCAACACAAAAAATATTGGCCACCCCTCACCGCTTCATGAGCGATACGGGCACACAAAAGAGAAAATATTTTTGAGATTTTTTAGAGATGGCACATGCAAATTTACTTAGGATAGCAATGAAATACCGTATATAGGTAGATATGGTGGACACAAATGGCAAAACAAGGTTTAAGGATAATGGATGTACAAGCAGAATTCCCACTTAGTACAAGTGAAGGCTAGCAAAAAGATTGAGAAGCGCCCAACTAGAAAACCATAATGATGCACATGCATACATAAAACATGACCAACACCGAACAATACACCACAAGTAGGATATAACTTCATTGCATAACTATTGACTTTCGTTCTTGCATAGGGAATCATAAACCTTAACATCAATATTCATACTAGAGCATAATTGACTCACTAACATAACTCACATAGCATCATCTACATATCTCAAAACTATTACAAAGAATCACGTTTTTCATGTCCCATAAAATTTTTGTATGCTAGTTTTCATTATCCCTCTTGAATATCTATCACAAAGGGACCAAGCATCATATCTTGTACCAATTACCAAGACTATTTCCACACTCTCAAAAAGATATAAGTGAAGCAAGAGAGTGAATTTCTTAAAAAATTTCTTAACATTCTCAAAAAGATATAAGTGAAGCATGAGAATAAATTTCTATAAAATATCTAAAATTCTCAAAAAGATATAAGTTAAGCATGAGAACAAGTTTCTTCAAAACATTCGCACCACCGTGCTCAAAAAGATATAAGTGAAGCACTAGAGCAACCACCTAGCTCAAAAAATTTAAGTGAAGCACAAGAAGCAATTCTAACAAATTATGATGACGTGAGGCCATCTCAAGCAAATGTGTTCAGAGGTGATGATTGTGACAAACTAATAAGCAAAGACTCATCTCATACAAGACGCTCCAAGCAAAACACATATCATGTGCCAAATAAAAATATAGCCTCAAGTGTGTTACCGATTGTCGTTAGAAGAAAGAGGGGATGCCTTCCGGGGCATCCCCAAGCTTAGACGCTTGAGTCTCATTAGATATTACCTTGGGGTGCCTTGGGCATCCCCAAGTTTTGGCTTTTACATCTCTTCATTCCTTCATCCATCGACGTCACACCCAAAACTTGAAAACTTCAATCACACAAACTCAACAAAACCTTCGTGAGATCCGTTAGTATAACCAAGAAAATTACTACTATAAGTACTGTTGAAAACCCATTCAAATTTTATAATTGCATTATAGGTACTGTATTCTAACTTTCCCATGGCTTGCACCCCCCGATACAATCCATAGATTCATCAAAATAAGCAAACAATGCAACGAAAACAGAATCTGTCAAAAACAGAACAGTCTGTAGCAATCTGTCGAAAAGCCATACTTATGAACTCCAAAAATTCTGAAAAATTAGGACAACGTGGAAAATTTGTATATGAATCACATGTAAAAAATTCAGACACGTTCGATGCTCTGATGAATTTAGAAAATTCCTGGACTGGGCGTCAAAGTTTCTGTTTTTCACATAATTGCATTCACAAGCATCCATATCATCCCAAAGGTCTTACTTGGCACAAACACTAATTAAAATATAAAAACCAATCTCAAAACAGAAGAAAATAAAGGAAAATAAAAAGAACAGAAACAAAAAGTGAAAACAAAAATTTATTTTATTCGTTGGGTTGCCTCCCAACAAGCGCTATCGTTTTACGCCCTTAGCTAGGCCTAACGCAACACATCAAGTGTTGTCATCCTTGGATTTTACTCCATAGGTAGCCCTCATAATGGATTCATAGGGAGGTTTAATCTTGGTCCTTGGGAAGTGTTCCATGCCTTTTTTCAAGGGAACTGAAACTTTATATTTCCCTCTTTCATATCAATCACCGCACCGATGGTGCGTAAAAACGGTCTACCAAGAATCAAAGGGCAAGACGGATTGCAATCGATGTCAAGAACAATAAAGTCCACGGGTACATAGTTCCCATTTGCAACAATAAGAACATCATTGATCCTCCCCAATGGCTTTTTAACAGTGGAATCCGCCAAGTGCAAATTAAGAGAACACTCATCTAATTTAGAAAAACCAAGAACATCACAAAGAGATTTCGGAATAGTAGAAACACTTGCACCCAAATCGCACAAAGCATTGCACTCAAATTTTTTAATCTTAACTTTAATAGTTGGTTCCCACTCATCATATAATTTTCTAGGAATAGAAATTTCTAACTCAAGTTTTTCTTTCAAAGATTTCATTAAGGCTTCCACAATATGTTTAGTAAAAGGTTTATTTTGTTCATAAGCATTTGGTGAGTTCAACATAGATTGCAACATAGAGATACATTCAACCAAAGAGCAACTATCATAATTAAAGTCCTTGTAATCCAAAATATTGGGTGCATCACTAGCTAAAGTTTTGACCTCACAATTTTTGCATCTAGAGTTTCACCCTCCGAATCATGGAGATGCCCTCTATCTAAAGTTGACTCTTCTTCAGTCTCCTTTTCAACAAGATTAACTTTACTAAACAAAGATTCAATAGAAGACACTCCAATCATCTTAACATGCTCATCTTTATTGCTACGAAAATTTGTAAGAGATTTTTTCAAGCAATTCCCGCTTAGCATTCAACATAGCGGTTCTCTTCTTACTTTCATCAATAGAAACATACATAGCCTTAATAGATTCATTAATATCAACTCTAGGAGGCAATGATTTTGCCTTAAGATTTAAAACATCAAGAGAAAGTCTATCAATCTTATTCAACTTTTCTTCCATAGAAGTGTTGAAAGCCTTTTGAGCATTGATAAATTCCTTAATACTATTCTCAAAATCAGAGGACATCCTTTGGTTATTATGGGAAGAATTACCATAAGGATTGCCAAAAACATTAGAGGAATTTCCAGGATAAGGCCTTGGATTAAAATTTCCTCTATGAGCATTATTATTGAAATTGCTATGGGAAACAAAATTCACATCAATAGGATCACTATTTTGTTCAATCAAAGTAGACAAAGGCAAATCATTGGGATCAATTGAAGTATTATTACTAGAAACCAATTTCACAAGAGCATCAACTTTTTCACTCAACGAGTTAATCTCCTCAACGACATTCACCTTTTTGGTTGTAGGTGCCCTTTTGGTATGCCATTGGGAGTAGCTAGCCATAATGTTGTCAAGTAATTTAGTAGCATCACCCAAAGTAATCTCCATAAAAGTTCCACCCGCGGCGGAATCCAAAAGATTTCGAGAAACAAAATTCAAGCCAGCAGATTTTTTTTGGATAATCATCCACAAGTTTAAACGATGAGTAGGGAAATTTCTCAGCATCAATTTCATTCTCTCCCAAGATTGCGCAACATGTTCATGATCAAGTTGCTTAAAATTCATAATCTGGTTACGAAGAGAGATTATTTTTGCTGGAGGGAAATACTTAGTAATAAAAGCATCTTTGCATCTATCCCAAGAATCGATGCTATTGCGAGGCTAAGAAGAAAATCAAATTTTTGCACGATCTCGCAAAGAAAACGGAAATAATTTCAACTTGACAATATCATTGTCCACATCTTTTTTCTTTTGCATGTCACACAACTCAACAAAATTGTTGAGATGCGATGCCGCGTCCTCATTAGGACTTCCAGAAAATTGATCTTTCATAACAAGATTCAATAAAGCAGCATTTATATCAAAAGACTCCGCACTAGTGGTGGGAGGAGCAATAGGAGTGCTAATAAAATCATTGTTATTGGTATTGGAAAAAGCACACAACTTGGTGTTCTCTTGAGACATGATGTCTACGCAAAAAGAGAGCAAATGAACAAAAGCGAACGAAAATACGGCGAAGAAAAAGGGCAAATAAAAGTGGCAAAAGAAAAGGCAAATATTTTTGTAAATTTTTTTTGGAAGTGGGGGAGAGGAAAACGAGAGGCAAATGGCAAATAAAGTAAATGCAAAGATGAGAGTTGAGAGTGTAGGTACTTGGTAATGTTGATGATGTCTCCCCGGCAACGGCGCCAGAAATTCTTCCTGCAACTTGCAACTGCGTTGGATTTTTATCCCCGAAGAGGAGAGGATGATGCAGCACAGTAGAGTAAGTATTTCCCTCAGTTAAGAAACCAAGGTTATCAATCCAGTAGGAGAACCAAGCAACACCACGTAAACAACACCTGTACACAAAACCCAAACCTTCGCACCCAACGCAAACGAGAGGTTGTCAATCTCTCGGCGGTCAAGAAACGAGATTAAACGATATATGATAGATTGATAAATAAATTAGAGATAAAAAGGTGCAGCAAGTGTTTTTGGTATTTTTGTATAAGTAAACGAGATAGATCTTATAATAAAATTAGACCCGGGGGCCGTAGGATTCACTAGTGGCATCTCTCTCAAGAAAATAGCATACGGTGGGTAAACAAATTACTGTTGGGGAATTGATAGAAGAGCAAATAATTATAACGCTATCCAAGGCAATGATCATGATAGAGGCATCACATCCAAATCAAGTAGACCGACTCCTGCCTACATCTACTACTATTACTTCACACATCGACCGCTATCCAGCATGCATCTACTGTATTAAGTTCATAAGAACGAAGTAATGCATTAAGAACGATGACATGATGTAGTCAAGACAAAAGCATATAAGAATTCATCCCAACTTGTTATCCTTAATGGCAACAACACATGCGTATCAACTCCCCTTCTGTCACTAGGACTGAACACCGCAAGATCGAACCCATTACCGAGCACCTCTTCCCATTGCAAGAAGATCTAATCTAGTTGGCCAAACCAAACCAAAACTTCGGAGAAGAAATACAAGGCTATACTAAATCATGCATAAAAGAGATCAGCAAAGAACTCAAATAAAACAAGGATAGAACTTATCATAAACTCACAATTCATCGGATCCCAAGAAACACACCGCACAAAGTCATTACATCGAATGGATCTCCATGAAGATCATGGAGACCATTGTATTGAGATACAAAGAGAGAGAGAGAGAGCCATCTAGCTACTACCTATGGACCCGTAGGTCTGTGGTGAACTACTCACGCATCATCGGAGAGGCGGCAAGGTTGATGTAGAGCCCCTCCGTGATGAGTTCCCCCTCAGGCGGAGTACCGAAAAAGGCCTCCAGATGGGATCTAGCGAGAACAGAGGCTTGCGGCAGCGGAAAAAGTATTTCGTGGACTCCCTGTAGGGTTTTGGAATATTTGGGAATTTATAGAGCTGGAAGTAGGTCGGTTGGCGAAGGGAGGGGCCCACGCAACACTGGGGCGCCCCCCCTGGGGCGCACCCTGGTGTTGTGTGGAGCCCTCCAGCATCTTCTGCCTTGGCTTCCAAGTTCCTGGTGATACATATGTTCAATAAAAATTGTCAAAAAGTTTTGGGACGATTTAATCTTATCTGATATTGATTTCCCGCCAAACAAAAACAGGGCAGAAAACAGGAACTAGCACGTGGCACTAAGTTAATAGGTTAGTCCCGAAAAATGATATAAAATTTATAAAATGATAATAAAAACATCCAAGAATGATAACATCATAGCATGGAACAAGCAAAAATAATAGATACGTTGGAGACGTATCAGTCGACAAGAATAGCGGGGAACCCAGCCACACCAATAGCACTAGTCTGGCGAACGATCTGCGTCGCGGGACGCATCTCAAACAAGGAGTCAAAGATGTCAAAAAGCAGTGCGAGAATCAAAAGTTACACATTGAAAGGTAAAGCAATAGATAATCCAGCTCTCCGGGTGAATATGAACACGTGTACCTAATGTTAGAATTAGCAAAAAAAATAACCCGAATAGAAGAGAGATCAGACTCCCAGAGTAAGGAAGAGGAATAAAAGATCCTAATACCACCCATTGGCGACGTGGGCCCGTAAGTCACACAGCCAAGTTAGTAAAACAGTTTTTGAAGACTAGAATCAACTTCGGCCAAGGAGTTGGAAAGGGGGCTACCTACAGGCAGTCAGATCTGATACCAATTTGTGACGCCCCCGATTCAATCATGTGCTAATCATACACGCAGATGCACACGATCAAGATCAGAGACTCACGGTAAGATATCAATACACAACTCTAGACACAAAGAAAATTCATACAAGCGTTATATTACAAGCCAGGAGCCACGAGGGCTCGAATACATAAGCTCGAGTACAAGAGTGAGTGGAAGCAACATCAATATCTGTGTACAGACATAAAGGTAAACAAGTTTGCCTTAAGAAGGCTAAGCAAAACAATGCCATCTAGATCAAACAGGCGCAGGCCTCCTGCCTGGGAACCTCCGAAACTACTCCTGGTCGTCGGCCTCCACATAGTAGTAGGCTCCGTCGGTGGTGTAGTAGTCATCAACGGGGGCAGCTGTCTCCTGGGCTCCGCCATCTGATCGCAGCAATCGGGTAGAGGAGAAAAGAAGTAGCAAAGCAACAGTGAGTACTCATCCAAAGTACTCGCAAGACTTACATCAGAACTATTCTATGTATGCACCATTATCAGAGAAAGGGGCTGTATCTGTGGACTAAACTACAGAATGCCAGAACAGGGGGAAAAGGCCTAGCCTATCGAAGACTAGCATCTTGCAGCATTAGAAGAGTGCAGATTAGCATATTATAAAGCAGTAATTAAGTAGTAACAATGCCCAGAGATCCTTCCTCGACTCCCTGCGAGAAAACGATCTCGGAGCCAACATATTAATTAACATCAATAATATCCAGTTTTAGTTGTATTAGATCGGGATACAACTCTGAGCGTCCATTACCGTGGACACGGCTATTCGAATAGATATACTTCCCTGCAGGGGTGCACCAATGTACCTAACACCCTCGATTAACTCCGGTCGTACATACTTTTATCGGGTCATGCCCGGCCTTGGCTAATCGACACAATGCAGCCCAACCTGGGCTCATCAGAGAGGCCAGCACGCCGGTCTAATCCCTAAGCGCTCAGGGGTCCGGGCTCATCGCCCATCGCACTCCTGCGCGTTGCGCACGCGGCCGGTGAGCAGACCTACCCCCCTTAATACAAGCGCAGGCGTTCCCAGTCCAACCCGGCGCGCGCCGCTCAACTGCTGACGTCTGAGGAGCTTCGGTAGAAACATACGATGCCGAGTGCCCATACTTATTCCCGCGTGATGGTCAGTGCGAAAAGGCCAAAGGCCTACTCAGATCACATATCCAAATCCGTTAATGCGTTGGGAGCTCACGGTAACGAGCAGTGATCCACGATCTGTGGTCCCGTCGCCCCGTCTCACGGACTTATGACAAGGGCTAAGACTGCCCGGCTGTGCTGCGTAATTAACTCGCGGGTACCCTCATGGTCAACCCGGCTTCACATCACTCGCGGGTACCCCTCGGGGCCGACCCGAGTTCCACAAACTCTCGCGGGTACCCCTCGGGGCCGACCCGACTTCAACAAAGGACTGAGGTAAACGTTAGGGTAACCGTGTGTCCGAAACATCAAGAGGGAATCTGAGGAATCACCCTCGATGGATTCCACTCGATATAACCGTCAAGGTGGACTTGGAGGAATCACCCTCGATGGTCCACACTTGAGGGGTTGCACGACAGAGTCATCATTGGAGGTGGCGGAGGAGGAATCACCCTCGGCCATCCACAACCGATTAGTTATGCTACAGAGCCATCATCAGGAGTGAGGTACGAGGTATCACCCTCGGCACTCGATAGTAGCTCTGCAGAGTCGTACAACAAAAGGGGGGGTGTGTGCGGTGATGTGCTCGGTCTCTGCCCGTCGATCACCAAGATCGAGGCACTAGTAACAAGGCGGGGGCAACAGGGACAAGAAAGAGGGGTCACTGATGGATCACTAATCCAACCTATACTAAGCAGTTTAGGATGACGGGTAAAGTAACAATAGCAGGTTACAAAAATAGGCTATGCATTAGAAATAGGAGCTATCTATCAACAGTAGCAAAATCTAATGCAAGAAATAGAGGGAAAGAATGGGCGATATAGGAATGATCAAGGGTGTTTGTTTGCCTGGAAGCTCTGCTGAAAGGGACTGATCGTCAGGGGCGTAGTCGTACTCGGGAGCAGCGTCAGTCTCGGAGTCTACCGTAGAGAAGAGGGGGAAGAAAAAATAAATATAAAGCAAACAGATGTAACACCGTTGGATGACATGGCAGTATGCTGTGTTAGGGTGGCCTAATGCAGCACTACACGTTGCAGGCGGAGCGGGAAATTATCCGGGGATGTTTTCCCAGCTTCGGACGGTTATCGGTATATGGATCCAGAGGGGAAAGTTCCATGTTTGCAGTGTTAGAGGCATCTAACAGCTATATGGAGGGCATATTCGGATTCATCATATTTTTCTTAGCGTTTTTCATATATAAAACATTTTCATCGGAGCTACTGTTGAATTTATATTAATTTTCAAAATTTTAGCAATATTCCGGAATTATTTTAATTACTAAATTTGGCAGAAAAGGAAATATGACATCAGCAGTACGTCAGGGTGACATCAAAAGTCAACACAGCCGGCCGAGGTCAAACCTGGCCACTGGGTCCCACATGTCATACACAGAAGTTAATCCAGTGGTTTAATTTAACTAAAAGGGATTAATTAGAGGGTGGGGCCCACTGTCAGTGACTGATTAATTAATAGATTTAATTAACAGACTAATTAGCAGTTTATTTATTTATTAAAATGCTAATTAGTGAGCGGGGCCTGCCTGTCACCGACTGGAGCTGCCTAGTTAGCGCGTTGACTGGGTTAACCCAGTCAACGGGGCCCCTGGGACCCACTAGTCAGTGACCCAGGGGTGGGCCCAGGCCAGCCACGTAGGCGGCGGCCGGCGACTAGACGCCGGTGATGCCAGAACGCGGCGGAGGCCACTGGCCTCGTCGGAAATCGGCGACGGCGAGCCATTTTGCGCGCGGCTTGGCTCGTTCGAACGGGCGGAACGAGCCGTGTTGTACTGCGATGGTGGCGTGGCCGGAGAGGCCCTACATTGGCGGCGGTGACGAGCGCGGCGGACGGCGGCGTTCGGGTGAGGTCATGCCCGTGGCTACGGCACATGGCAAGGCGTGCTAGCGGTGGCGTTGGGCTCCTACGAGCGCGTTGAGCACGACTACGTGCTCGGACGCGAGCTTTAGGGATGGCGGCCACGATGATGACCTTAACGGCAGCGATGGGTTGGGCCATGACGGCAAGGGGGGCTACGGGCGCGGAGAAAGGCAGGAGAGAGAGGGGTTTTGGTCGCCAGCTCACCGCGGTCCTGTAGGTGTGCTTAAATGGGCTCGGGGGAGGCTCGACGGCGCGAATCGGCGGCGACGTCCGACGGTGCAGAGGAGGAAGACGAGGTCGTGGGCGATGCTGCGTAGGCTCCCGGTTCGGTCCAGTGGCACCGGACGGCGGCGGAGCGATCTGGCACGGCGGCGAGGCGCAGGGGCGACGGTTGCGTGAGTTAGTGAGGCGAGGCCATGGCGGCGCTCGGGAGGGGGAGACAGAGAGGGAGGAGAGGGGAGGAGTGAGGTCAGGGGGAGCCAGGGAGGGTGCAGGGGGTGGCCTTATCCACCAAGAGCGGCGCGGCGAGGCCGCTGTCGAGCTGCGGAGGGGGGGCCAGGCAGGCGCGCGTGCTGGGGAGGCGACAACGAGGAGGAGAGAGAGAGCGGGAGGTGGGAGACGGTGCGGGGTGGGCTGGGCCGCACTGTGGACTTAAGTCCAGTGCCCCAGGCCCTTTTTCTTTTTCTCTTTTTCTGTTTTCTCAAAACAGTGAGCATTTGCAATTTATCCAGCCACAAAAAGACTTTGCAAAATTATGAATCTGGGCCAATAAAATATATTGCAATATTAGGCAGTGTCAGAAAAAGTTTGTTGGCCAAAGGTAGTTTGTTTGAATTTTGTACAAATGCATAAGCATTTAAAATGCCTCTTTTTGCACTGTTTTAAATGCTATAGACCATTTTAGCTTGATGGTGATGTTGTTTTCCTTAACAAATATTATTTAGGGAATCTTGGCTAAATGATGGACTATTTTGCATCCACTTTTGGACAAATTTATTTTCCACTTGCATCCACTTATGAATTCAAAGAGTGATCATGCATTATAAACCAAAATGATTAAGCATAATCATGAGGATCACTGTAGCTCCATTACACAGGGGTGTTACAATATTTTGGGACAAAGCCCAAAAAGGTGGCTTTCCATAAAGTAACCATAAAACCATTTTTACTATTCATGAAACCATTTTTCCGCGACCGTTAAATCCGAAAATATTTCCGTGGGTCTTAGAATAATTCCTGTACCCTCTAAAACAATTCTGGACGAGTTCCGAAACATTTTCAGATCAATGATTTTCATCAGCGAAAAGCAACCACAGCGGTTCCGGCAGCTCCGTAACACTTCCGGTTTTTTTCTCTGGAAAAATCCTAGAAGTTCCCAGAACAATTCTGGCACCCTCCAAGAATTTCCTGGCATGTGCCGAAACCATTTTGACTTAATGGTATACTCCGAAACAATTTTTCGGGTTTACCGAAACTCTTCTGGTGTTCTCTCTTCGGAACTATTCCGTTGTCTCCGAAACTTTTTCAGTGAATTTCTCTCAGACTCCCTGTCTAGTATTCAGCAGATAGATGACCCTTAAGCGTGTGACCCTATAGGTTCGGTGAAGTATAGACATGACCGGAACAATTTCTGATCAATGATCAACATCGGAGCCGTGGACACCCATATTGACCCCTATACCCACACGAATAAATATTCGAGTGAACCTCCAGTTGTCGTGTGCTATTCCTTTTACTTCGCGATATGTTACAAACACCCGAGATGAGATTTATCGGCATCCCCGTGGATCAACACTTGTCAACTATGCCAGTTACCTCGTTACCGGTTTTGTTCTCTTTTCTCGTTCCAGTGTTCCGGCATCCCCGTGATAGAATCACACTGTGTTTGGCCAGACGATGATGGATACCGTAACACCGAGAGGGCCCAAAGAATATCTCTCCATCGTCGGAGGAGCAAATCCCAATCTTGAGCTATCAAGTCCCTTGACATACTTTTCCATGAACCCGTAAGCCACCGTAATAGCCACCCAGTTACGGATGACGTTTAACAAACCCCAAAGTTCATGAAGCAAGCATGAAGAAACCTGATACTCTCATGGTCTAAGGAATTATGCAAACATTAACATTCTCTGTGTTATGAACCATTAACTTGTGACGAATGTATCTCATAGCATAAAATCAATTCGGGTCGATTCAACACAAATGTTCTTCTAACATTGTGCCCTCAAAATTGCCGGCATAGACATGCCCATGATCAGGAAAACATAATCATCATGTAAACACTTGAGCTAGACTTAGAGGCATGACTAGGAATACTTTTTATCGTTTATTATTCCACACGTGCATATGAGTTTTCCTCTGAGCCTCGTGGCTATTTTAGACTCGAGAACCATAACAGTTATAGCACGGAACATAAACTTAATTACGAACATGGGGATAAATAATAACATTTATTATTGCCTCTAGGGCATATCTCCTAGAGACTCCCACTTGCACTAGAGTCAATAATCTAGTCAACGCTAATGCACTTTACACATATGGCATACTGGTGTAAAATATACTTCGCATGTGGTATAGCCTGATGTCCAACGGATCTGACAACTTCAGCTCCGTGTGTATCTTTGCATATCCTTGCATTTTGACGCTTTCACAAAATTCATATTTTGTGTGGACTTGGCTTTGTATATATGTGAATCATTGGTCGAACCTTGATTCCTTAGACTGAGCTATGGAGCAACTATCTACAATAGTGTTCCATTGACCAAAGTCTTCTTGGAACTATACTAAGTTCATGAATGAACTATATGATTCAACATCCTTCTTTGTCGCTTCTGAAGCGTCAACATACTTAGCATTTGTTATAGAATTCGCCACAGTAACCTATTCGGAACAATTCCAACTTACTGTGTCACCATATCGTGTATTACACAAAAAACCCTTAACTTAAATCAAAAATCGCATGGAGCATTAATGAAGACTGTATCGATGTAACCACTTACAACGAGCACTTAATAATCTCTGCGTGCAAGAAAACATGTCATCAGTGCTACTTTAGTACTCAACTACATTTTTCACTGTTGTCCCATGATCAATACTTTGATCACTTTGGTATCTATACTCGCAACAGCTAGGGAGTATCGGATATATTTCTTTGTTTTACATACCATGGAATACATGATTAATCGAACCACAAAAGTGTGTGGAATCTCCATCATGTATTTTGCTCATCAGTGTTTTGGGACACCGAGTCTTGCAAAAACTCTTTCCATGTGACTTCGGCAAGAATCACTCCTTGGCGTTTTCAAGGCTAAACTGTTTTAGCATCTTGTCAATATGTATTTTTGGCTTAGCCCCATTAGGCAATTCTATCTCCGTAGATAATTATGCCTAGTATCAAGGCTACTTAGCCTAAGCACTTCATCGAAAAAGTATTTTCAATGAAGTCCTAATTCGTGTCAAGAAATTTATATTATTTCCAATTAACAATGTGGCAAGCACACAAAGTTTTTAGAAATATTATTATGCTCCCACTTACTTTCTTGTTACCACAAGCATCTTCGTTATCCATTGATGAAATCAAACTCTTTTGACTTTTTCATCAAAAACGAAGATTCCAACTCCATTTTGCTCTCTTCTGTCCATCGCTGGAACTCTGAAGTTTGCATACTCACAAGCATCCTCTGGAATGACAAAATACCTTTGGACTATATCACATGCAAGTCCTAGGTTGTATTTCCATCTCATGGAAATCCTTTTGGCATCCATGTATCATATCTCATGATTGAAATATGTATTAATTGCTAGTTTAACCCGAACCGACTTTAAGAATCGCTACGGAGAGACAATCTCGCCATAGATAATTCCTTGAATTTGTTATAAGCAACAAGTCGAGCTTTATGGATAAAACATTTTTATCCGCATCAGTTTATAGTTCCATTAATATTGTTAGACTCTAAGTCTTCCGAAAGGGGTATCAAGTTTAATCTTGAATCATTTATATGGAAACTATCTCGGATTGTATTGGCATTTAGCCAATTCTGGAGTCAGGGCCCATCATCGCTTTCTTGATTATCGTAGGTATACTGTTGTCTAATAACAATATCTCATTTTGCGCACCTGAGAGGTTTGCACGAGTTTTGCCTACGTGGTTCAGCTGCAAGTTCGACCGAAGTCCATACATCTCATATAGAGGCTTCCGTATCAGTCGCAGTAGGAAACTCTGGAATCACTTCCAAGGTTCCTTTCCTTTGATCTGATGACGAAGATACTGTTATCTCGTCGAGTTGCACTGTCCTCCCACTCACCTTCTTGCAAGAACCATTCTCTTTAAAAACATACAGTTCTTTGTGGCAAAACCCTTTGCCTCGGTATAGTGGTGGGGGAACACCCAATAACTTGGGATAACCTACAAAGTAGCACTTGTCTGATTTGGAATAGGTTTGTAAACATTTTATACAAGCTCCATATTCCAAATGTTAAGAAAATATATAACATGGTTAGGCGTACCATACCATGGCATCATTTCAACAGACCTGATGGCGCTCTTTTCAGTGTAAAAGCCGCAGTCTCTAAAGCATTACTTTTAAAAGGGATAATGGTAAATTGATTTATGTCATCTTTGATCTCACCATGTCATAAATGGTTTGATTACAACTTCACGGACATTCCACTCAAAGTGGTGTTCCGGGAGGTGTAAGTTATGAAACTTTTTTCACTACTCAAAATATTCCTTTCTGCAATCTAGTTTGCAGAAACATAATTTTTCTTGTTACACTAATTTCTACTTCATTTTGAAAACCTTTTGAATGATTTCAAAAGATCCAGACTTACGTCTCATCAAGTAAATATCCATATATCTACTCGAGTCATTTCTGAAGATAGATAAATCCACTACTAGCAACAAAATTTATCGGACTACACACATCAAAAATGTATGATCACCAATAAGTTTCTTGCTCGTTCCTTATGGCATGTGAACGGTATTTCAGTCACTTCACTTTTTGGATGAAAGTTGCAAGTGTCAGATGATTCATAATCAAACGACTTCAAAATCAATCATTATGGAATTTCTCCATGCGGGTTTCTCCAATGTGACCAAATGCACTGCCACACATATGTGGTATTCTTTTAGTCTTGTGACATTTAGCGTCAGTGTTATGGATGTGTCATATTACCATCAATATTCATAACATACATCCCATCCTTGTTGGCAGCATGGTCCTTATGTTATTCATGATACTGAACAACAATTGTTCTTTTATGAACAACCCTCTTGCAACAACCATTATGCAATGGGCTAGAGTGTATAAAACCCTAAAATGAATTATGAAAATAAACACAGAGGTAATATATTGTTATCAATATTCATGACATACATCTCATTCATAATGAAAGTATGGTCCTTATGTTATTCATAACACCGAACATCAAAAGTTCTCTTATGAACAACCTTCTTGCAACATACTTTATGCAATGGGCTAGAGTGTATGAAACTCTAAATGATTTATGAAAATAAATACAGACGGTAATACACCGATGGAAGGTCTAGTAACTTTTACTATGTTCCGAGCGCGTATCTAAACCTCATTACTGGCAAGTCTTTTAGGCCGTAGTGGTTCCTGCATCGAGTTGTAACAGAATGCAATCGAGCGGGTATTCCTATGATCAACTTTTAACCACAATACCCAATAATTACGGACTAACAGTTTAATCATAATTCCCAAGAACTATTTCTTTTTGACCAGTCTTCCAAACATCAATAACTCGTATGACATTCATACATGAGCTGGATATTCCAGTCTTCTTTCTTTTTTCCTTTATACTTCTAACGGTTTAAATTTCAGGAGTTCTCCTACTCTCAGAAGAAGCACCCAATTTTAAGAGTGGTGTTAGCCCTGGACTTCCTAGGTGTGTAAGTCACACTAACACCCTTTGGACATTTCCCTTCTCCTTAAGTTGTTGTTTTTATTCACTTTCATCATATGACAGGCGTTCTTCTGAATCCCTCTCTTATCAGTCAAATGCCCAGTAAACACTTTACTAATACTTTGGAAACAAACATTGCTTTGGATATCTCATATCTTTTAGCCTTTGTCTGCATCTGAAAACAATTTTCAGTTCCATGAATATCACATAACTATCCCAAACTTTCAAAGTTTGGGTCTCATGGAAACAAACATATTGCACTTGACCGTAAAGGAATTTTAGCTATTGGATCGATGGACGAGATTCACATCATCCATAGCATTAGCGGGAGAATACCAAAAGCATGCGATAGAACAAAGTTCTTCTCGAAACTCTTGAGGATAATCCTCGCATTACATTACCAACCGTAAAGTTTTAACCAGATAAATAACAGCTATTCAATTTTAATAGGGAAGGTGGAAATGCGAGTCAATATTCTACAACTTTTATACAAATCACACTTACACTATGTTCATAATTAATTGCACTGAGTATTAAACAAGTTAATTCTAAAGTGCGCTCCCACTCAAATCAATATCTCTCGTAATTTATTGTGAGCGATGCAAGATCCGCATTTCCATTCAACGGCATTGTTCGAGATGAACACCGATGGCGCCAACTTCAATCGGTAGGCAAACTTGCTGATCACATCTATATGTCACTCTTGTTCATCTTTCTATGCATGTATGTTCCGAGCTCAGGACGATCCTGCTATGAATGTCAAGACAACCGAGTGATCTTGCTGCGAGGTCTGACCTCACCCGCCTTACACCCGTACAATCGTTCGTACCCATGTAGATCATGGCGCACCTCAAAAGGAAAGATGCTGTGATGGTGCTACACTTGGGAGAACACTAACTACTTCATGTTTTAAGTGAGAGATCACCCTAATAAAAAGCGACTACCGCGCAATCAAGAGGGTGCATCATAAGGGATAAACAACTCAGGCATTTCATAATAGCATGATATGGTATAGCCCTTTCTGACGAAGAAGTCTTTATTTTCTTCGTCTTCGGCATTCGCGTCGGTGTTCACCTTCGCGAAGTTTGCCACCACCTTGTTGATGCACTACATAATATTGCTATCTCTATACCTAATAAAATAAGTGCATTACTTAAGGTTGACACGCAGGTCATTAAAGTGATAATCATATGGCTCCAGCCATCATGCCGAATCATGACACGCAAGTCATGTTAATTTATATTTTATAGTCATCTCATACATAATCAAATTAAATATGACCACTGCTATACCACATCATATGCACATTTCATGACATCCTGCAAAACCAAGTTAGACGTCTCTAATCGGTTTATGCAAAATTTTATTTTACGTTGCTTCTAAGGTTTCAACCAAAACCACAGCTACCAACGTTTATCATCAAGCATGATTATTCAACTCGCTAGATTAACTTTGCGGGGCATATGAAACACGAGATCATATCTGCATTGCCCTGTTGTCTGCGAAATTTCATCTTTCTGTAACTACGATGGAATTCAACGAACTTTTAGCACTTCGTTGATCAATCAGGATCGCAGATTGCCAGAACTTTGAAACTCCACCATACCGTTATTGAGAAATACGCAAATTCCAGGGAAAGCAACAAGAACATCGGGTAATAGATTTCATCTGCTACCCGCGTAAATAATTTTCAGCAGTAGATCTCATCTACTGCAAAATTATATTATGCAATACCCATACATCTCTATGTATTCTAGATCATAACCTGCATCTACGCATAGCACGGCTCTTGATGCCACTGTTGGGGAACACGACAGAAAACAAAAAAATTCTATACAACGAGCATGCCCAGTATCACTATGAAAATGCATACAAGGTTTGATCTGATCGTTACTGACTCGTAGCGCAGCGGAAGTAGAGTCGATGTTGATCGTCGGTGCAGATCCCCGCAACTTGGATTTACAACCTCCCAACCGCGAGGATGTACTCCCTCGTCTGCCCCTCGGACAGTCCCTCGGACAGGCCTCCGAGAGGCAGTCGGACAGTCCCCCGGACGATGTCACGGACAGCCCTTCGGGAGGACCCTTGAAACACGGATAGCCCTTCGGGAGGACCCTCGAACAGCCCCCCGGGCAAAAGATCGAACCTACGACCTCTCTACAGGGTTGGACACATACGGTGTCAGCTATCCGGCAGGGCTTCGCCGTCCAGAATTAGTTCCAACCGGAACCTAGACAACCTTTCGGCTCTTCGAAATTATTTCGCTGGGAGGGAGAGAGAGAGCCAGATCATGCATGGCATGTGTATGTGAGAAAGAGTGAGTGTGGAGAGTCCATCTCCACCTCTATTTATAGGAAAACCTAAGGGGTAGGGTGGCACTTGAAATACCCAAAAAAACCATCATATGGAATTTCCAAAGGGCATAATGGGAAGGCTAGAGGAGCTCCATGGAGGAGCTCCCCTGGTGGCCGGCCACACCAAGTGGGCCCCCCATGAGAGGCTCTCATCCATCCATGTCATCCCCAAGATATTTTGGGACAATGCCCAAAAAGGTGGCTTTCCATAAAGTAACCATAAAGTGATTTTTACTATTCATGAAACCATTTTTCCGCGACCGTTAAATCCGAAAATATTTCTGTGGGTCTTACAATAATTCTAGTACCCACTAAAACAATTCTGGATGTGTTCCGAAACATTTTTAGATCAATCATTTTCATCAGCGAAAAGCAACCACAGCGGTTCCGGCAGCTCCGGAACACTTCCGGGTTTTTTCTCCGAAAAAATCCTAGAAGTTCCCAGAACAATTCTGGCACCCGCCAAGAATTTCCAGGCATGTGTCGAAACCATTTTGACTTAATGGTATACTCTGAAACAACTTTTTGGTTTTACCGAAACTCTTCCGGTGTTCTCTCTCCGGAACTCTTCAGTTGTCTCCGACACTTTTTCGGTAAATTTCTCTCAGACTCCCTGTCTAGTATTCAGCAGATAGATGACCCTTAAGCGTGCGACCCTATAGGTTTGGTGAAGTATAGACATGACCGGAACACTTTTCGATCAATGATCAACATCGGAACCGTGGACACCCATATTGACCCCTATACCCACACGAATAAATATTCGAGTGAACCTACAGTTTCCGTGTGCTATTCCTTTTACTTCGTGAGATGTTACAAACACCCAAGGTGAGATTTATCGGCATCCCCGTGGATCAACACTTGTCCACTATGCCAGTTACCTCGTTACCGGTTTTGTTCTCTTTTCTTGTTCCCGTGTTTCGGCATCCCCGTGATCGAATCACACTGTGTCTGGCTAGACGATGATGGATAGCATAACACCGAGAGGGCCCAAGGAATATCTCTCCATTGCCGGAGGAGCAAATCCCAATCTTGAGCTATCAAGTCCCTTGACATACTTTTCCATGAACCCGTAAGCTGCCGTAATAGCCACCCAGTTACGGATGATGTTTAACAAACCCCAAAGTTCATGAAGCAAGCATGAAGAAACTCGATATTCTCATGGTCTAAGGAATTATGCAAACGTTAACATTCTCTGTGTTATTAACCATTAACTTGTGATGAATGTATCTCATTGCATAACATCAATTCGGGTCGATTCAACACAAATGTTCTTCTAACATTGTGCCCTCAAAGTTGCCGGCATAGACATGCCCATGATCAGGAAAACATAATCATCATGCAAACACTTGAGCTAGTCTTAGAGGAATGACTAGGAATACTTTTTATCATTTATTATTCCACACATGCATATGAGTTTTCCTCCGAACCTCGTGGTTATTGTAGACTCGAGAACCATAGCAGTTATAGCACGGAACATAAACTTAATTATGAACATGGGGATAAATAATAACATTTATTATTGCCTCTAGGGCATATCTCCTACACTAGCTTCAAGGGGACCTTCCTCTTGTGGGTTCGATAACCCAGGGTCACCTCTGGGAAAATAGGTGTGAATACTTTCTGTTCCATTTCCGGATCACAAAAAGGAAGTATCAATTTGTTTCGCTCAGATCTTGAATCACTAAGGATAAATGGAGGGATGTTAATTTTAGTGGGAGTCTGTCAATATTACATTGTTTAAATTGAATCACTCTTCATGAATACAAGTCTTAGTGTTTTGCATATTTCTAGTGTAGATCAATGGCACCAACTCCAGCTTTATCCAATTTTGTGTTGCATTCAATCCTTTAATAAGATAAACTTAATGGTACAAACTTCACAACCTGGTTCCGCAATCTAATAATTGTTCTGATGCATGACAAAATGGAACATGTTCTAGAGGACCCACTTCCAGAGGAACCGACAGATAATGCAACTGCTACTATTTATAATGCCTACATGAAACTCTATGATGAGTTTACTGAGACCAGTTGTCTCAACCTTGCCTGTATGGAACCAGACTTGCAACAACATTTTG
The DNA here is from genome assembly GCA_039707655.1 of Elymus sibiricus. Taxonomy (NCBI): domain Eukaryota; kingdom Viridiplantae; phylum Streptophyta; class Magnoliopsida; order Poales; family Poaceae; genus Elymus; species Elymus sibiricus. The sequence goes on along the minus strand of CM077665.1, from coordinate 36,320,448 downwards.
AGAACATTGAGGCTCACGATATGATCGTAAGTCTAAAGGCATGTTTGAAACTCAGGCAAGGACCGAGAGATTTAATGTCTGGAGGGCCTTGCTAGAGTGTAAGTTGAAGGAAGGCGATCCACTTAGTCCACATGTAATCAAAATGGTTGGTTACATGCAGACTCTGGATAAGTTATACTTTCCCTTATGCCATGAGTTGCCTACAGATACAATTCTTGCTTCTCTTCCTGCTAGCTATGGCTCGTTCATCTCAAACTACCATATGCATGGTGTGGATAAGAAGGTCATCGAATTGCGTGGGATGCTTAAAACAGCAGAGGAAGACATAATAAAGGGCGCACATCAAGTGTTGATGGCGCAGGCCAAGCCAAAGTTCACGAAGAGTTCTTGGGCTAAGAAGAAGGCAAAGGCTAAGACTGCTAAGGATGCGATCCCAGCTTCTGTCCCTGTGCCTAAGTCTGGACCAGTTACTAAGAGCATATGCTATTATTGTAAGGACATTGGTCACTGGAAGAGAAATTGCAGCAAGCACCTGGCCGACAATGGCAAGAAAAGTGGAACTAGGACTTCTTCTTCAGGTAAACTTGTTGTATATGTTATAGAGATATATCTCGCTGATATTTCTAATAGCTCTTGTGTAGAGGATACCGGATTGGTTGTTCATATTTGCAAATCAATGCAGGGGCTTCAAATAACTAGGAATGTTGCAAGAGGAGAAGTAGGCATAAGCTTCGGGAATAAAGCAAGAGTTGTTGCATTAGCCGTCGGCACTATGCAACATAATTTACCTTCAAGATTTGTAATGGAACTTGATAATTGTTATTATGTTTCTGCTTTAAGTCGAAACATTATTTATGCCTCATGCTTGATGAGACAAGGTTATGAATTCAGTATTAAGGACAAAGGTTGTTCTATATATTTGAATGATATGTTTTATGGCTTTGCACCCGTTGTGAACGGGTTATTCATTTTAGATCTTGAAGGTGAATCTGTCTATAATTGAAATATTAAGAGGCTTAATCCTAATGATCTAAATACAACTTAATTTTGACATTGTTGACTTTGTCAGCTTTTCGATTTTATCGCGGCCTGCCTATCGAATTTTGTAGCGAAGGAGGGTGGTAATTTTCATCTTCAGGAAGGTCGACAAAGGGAGATAGGCTTTACATTCTCCTTTCCGGTGAAGCAGACTTCTATTGATTCTGGCATCCTGATCAAGTGGACCAAGGGTTTTGCTGTCTCTGGTTCTGTAAGATTTTTGTTTTCCCGGATACAAGTTTCTCATTTTTGTGTATTACTTAGTTATTTCTGCTGGATATTATGATCTTTTAGTCCTAAACTGTAGAGATGCTACAGTGGCTAGTTGCTACAGCAACCAGCTCTACCTGCCCTGATCGGGGGCTGCTTCTCATCCAGGCAGGTGTTGGCCCCCCAGTGCACAGTGCATACAAATATATATGGAAGAGAGATTGATCAAGACGCTGCTGGTTCTGGCTGCTGCTCTAAGCCACTCTCTCTCACTCTCTAACGCACTCAAGTATAGTTACCGATCAAGCTGAGCACTGCAAGCACTGGGAAGGACTAACACATCTTCAGATCAAGCCCTAGGAGGTGAAGGAAGGAGAAGAGAAGATGACAGCTCCATCCGGTAAAGGTAACTGCCATCTTCTCATCTGTTTGTGGCTCAAACTTAAGCTAAAATGATCCTGGCAATCAACAATGGCACCAGAGCCATATAGTTTCAAGTTTGAGCCCTACAAGCTAAAGATCATGCTTCATCTGTTCTGTTAATGCTAAGTATCAAGCTGTTCTTCCTATTAAGCCATGTTTTGATTTTATTTAGCCCTAAATCATTGAGGAACAAGCCCTAACAGATAAGCATGAAGCTCTGGGGTTTCATTTTGATGATGAATTAAAGGGTATTGAAGCTTTTATGCAAAATCCCCAAATTTCAGTAACCCTAGAGATGAAATTTCCTGTTTTCCTCCTAATTTGGGCCTAGGGTTTCAGTTTATGCTTTGAATGAAAGGGGAAATGAACTAATTATGATTGAACCTAATGTTTTTCCCCAAATCAGAAACCCTAGCTAAAGAAATCTTCTAATTTCTCCCCTGCTATGTGCTTGTGGTTTCGGATTAAGCATCAATCAAAGGGGAATAAGCAAATCATGTATGAACTCTAATGTTTTCCCCAAAACCGAAACCCTAACTGATGAAATCCCCAAATTTTCCCCAAAGTTGAGGAACCCTAACCCTAATCCTAAGGATCTAACGACAGTGGACGCTTACCTTAGGGTTATGATGCTCGCCGTCGTCGTGTGGCATCACCATGACCACCACCTCATGCTTGTAGGTACGCTTAGGCTCACACTCGAGCAGCCTTGTTGTGTACTGCGCCGGGTGGCTGCTGTTCTCCCTCGTACGCTTGTTACTGAAGAGGAGTCGCTGCCGTCGCGTCGCAGGGACGCCCGCACGCGCACGGCTGCCTTACAAAGGAGCACCGCCCAGAACCGTTCAATGGCGCCACGTGTAAGCCAAAGCGTCACGTGGTTCCGGAGAAGGGCACTAGACGGCGCCGTCGTCTTACTCCGCAGCGGCTGGCTTCGCCACTGTACATCTCTCTCTCGCCCGTTCGTCACCGCCTCGGGTCAGAGGAATTGGAGGAGGAGAAATGGGGTAGGGTTTCGCAGGGGCTGTGGCTGCGCGGTGGTTTTGTTCGCCCCATGCGCGATGCTGGCCATTGGATCTCATCCAATGGACCACAACAGCCAGCAGACGGCACCGACCGAGTAGGCCACTAGGGAGCTGCTCATTCCCGGCCTAGGCCTAGGCGGCTGGACCTGGAGCCCAGGAGGAGCTGGGGGAGTTAAGCTGGGCTGGTTTTTTCTCTCTGGCCCAGCTTAAAAGGATGTTTTAGCCCAAATTTTAAATTAATATTTTCTGTCCAAAAATTATGTGATCGGCTGAATTGTACTGAGCTAAATCTGTTAGTGGGCAGAAATTAATTCAAGAAAATTGTTGAATATTTCTCCATATAATGATTAAATTTTACGCACTAAAATGAATATTTTTTAGGGCTAAATTTTATGGATGGTTTATTATGTTTATTATGGCGAGATAATTCTTTATTATTTATTCCTCATTATTATTTTAGTATGCCATGTTTAAATTATTCATGTTGCAATTTTATCATGTTTAGTTAATTTTTCCTTTATGGTATTTTATTATGATGATTATTGTTGTGATCATTATGTCATAATGTTTCCGCTGCGAAATAAAGTTTAATGGATCCTCAAATAAAGCGTGGCCTTATGCTTTGTCATTTTGACCAAAGTTGTTTGACGGGCATTTTGACCATGAATTTTATTGGTTCATTTCATTTTTTTGCCAAAGCTGATGTGAACCAGATTAATAAAAAAAGTTTATGAATGAGAATTTAATAAAGTGTGGCTCGTATTTATTAATTTGGCCAAAGTTAATTAATGAATATTTGTCCACAAAATTTTATTGTTCATTTTCATCTCTGGCCAAAGCTGATTTGAATTTGATCAATAAAAGAAGAGCAATGATGATGCTTACTAAAGCATTTTGATTTTTTTGGCAGCACCTAATGTCTCTCATATTGCCGGAATGATTAATGGCATAGAACAATATCAACTATGCTACATGGAATGAGAAGCTTTAGATTACTATGGCCTTACTTAATGTTGATTATGCTCTCCTTAATGCCTTAATGATCCTCCTGAAGCACCTAAAGAAGGAGATCAAAATTATGATGCCCTCAAAAGGGACTATGATGTTGAAAAGGCTAAGTGGGATAATTCAAATCGCAAGTGCCTTATGATGATTAAGGGTTCCATTGCACAAAGTATGTGGGGGAGCCCTTCTAGATTGCCAAACTGCTAATGGCTATCTTGCGAAAATTAAGGATCAATTTAAAGTGTCTTATCCAAAGTCTTATTGATGAGAAGTATGATCCCACTGAAGCCTTAGAGAGCATATTATGAAAAAGTGCAACATGGCTGCCAAACATAAGACTATGGAGATGGAAATTTCTGAAGGTTTCCTTGTCCATTTCATTATGTCATCTTCGCCTCAAGAATTTTCTCCATTTATGATCAACTATAATGCTAAGGATTTTAACTGGAGCATTGATGAAATGATGGCAAGATGTGTGCAAGAAGAAGAAAGGCTTAAGGCTGACAGAATTGAGCATATCAATCAATTTAAGCAATCACAAAAACAAGAAATATCAAAAATTTGTGAATGAATATATGAAGCCCAAGCCTAATCAGTTTAAAGGTAAAGGCCAGTCTTCAAAATATTCTCAGCAAAAGAAGCCTGAAAAGGCTCCCAATGTAGAAGGGAACGAGCCTGATGGATGCATTGGCTTTCTGAGATGGCTCAACAAGAGAGGTACTGATATTATTAGTTTTGTTGAAGAATCCCTTTATATTAATTATGCCACCAATACTTGGTGGATTGATTCAGGTGCAACAATTCATATTGCAAATTTGTTGCAGGGATTCGATATGAGGAGGACCCTAAAAAGAGGGGAAAGAACCATTAGAGTTGCTAATTGTGTTGAGCTGACGCCGAGGCACTTGTCGATTTCACTCTCATACTCCATACTGGCTTTAGGGTTTAGTTGCATAATATTCTTTATGTAGCCTTGATGAAACATAACTTAGTTTCTGTTTCATGTTTAGACGATGATGGTTATGACTATCACTTTGGGAATAAGCGTTGTATAGTTATGTATGACAGTAATAATATTTGTCTTGCCTTCCGACAAGACAAGCTTTATGTTATTTCTCTTTGTGATTCCATAAATAATGTGGGTTCTACCTCAAATATGAACGTCGGTACCAAACGCAAACGAAATGAAACAAAGACTTCTTCGAAATTATGGCACTATCGTTTGGGCCATATTTCGAGGAAGAGGATTGAGCGTCTCATTAAAGATCAAATCCTTCATCCTCTTGACTTTTCGGATGTGGATGTCGATCATTGTATCAATTGCATCAAAGAAAAATATGCCAACAAAATTAAGAAAGGTGCAAATCGAAGCACGGGAGTTTTGGAATTAATCCACACAGATATATGTGGTCCATTTAATGTGATATTGGTGGATGATTTTAATTCATTCATAATGTTCACCGATGATTTCTCCCGTTATGGATATATTTATCCTATCAAAGAAAGAATAGAGGCATTAGGCAAGTTCAAGATTTTCAAAGCTGAGGTTGAAAATAAAAGTGATGAAAAAATTAAAGTTGTAAGATCTGATCATGGTGGTGAATACTACGGAATACATACTTATTATGGCCAAACTCCTGGACCGTTTGTTAAGTATTTACAGGAAAATGACATTATGGCCTAGTACCCAGCACCGGGCGATCCCTAGCAAAACAGGGTGACTGAAAGGTCAAATCGCACACTTATGGATATGGTATGAAGCATGTTAAGCCACTCCACTTTGCTGGTGAATTTATGGATGGAAGCCCTTAAGACAGCATCACATATTCTTAACAGGGTTCCCAGTAAATCAGTGCCTAAAACACTGTATGAATTATGGACTGGGAGGAAACCAACCCTGAATTATTTTCATGTATAGGGCTGTCCTGCTAAAGCAAGGGTTTTCAATCTGATTATGCAAAATTTGACTCCAAGATAGTCAGTTTCCATTTTATTGGTTATCCTGACAAATCTAAGGCATATCGATTTTATTGTCCAAATCGGGCAACTAAGTTTGTTGAAATAAGACACGCTGTGTTCTTGGAAAGTTATATGATGAGGGGGAGCATGACACCTAGGGAAATAATTTTGGAGTAAAACGGGAATATGTCCCTGTCCCTATGATTCAAGAACCTGTGTTCCCGGTGTATACTGAGGTTGCACCTCCAGTTGAGAGGACTATTAATGAAACACCTGCTGAGATTCCTGTGAGTGTTCCAGCTGTTATTAGTGTGCCAAGTAAGGAACCTCTCAGAAGGTCACAACGGACTAGAAAGTCTGCTATTCCTGATGATTACCTCACTTACATTAGTGAGGAAATGAATGACTCGGTGTTGGATAATGATCTCACCTCATTTAAAGAAGCCATACAAAGTGAATATTCGTCTGAATGGCTTAATGCTATGAAAGATGAAATGAAGTCCATGAGCACTAATGATGTATGGGAATTAGTAGAAATTCCTGAAGGAGCCAAAATAGTTGGATGCAAATGGGTCTACAAGACCAAACGTGACTCCAAGGGTGATATCAAAAGGTTTAAAGCGAGGTTCGTGGCCAAAGGTTTCACTCAAAGAGAAGGGATTGATTATAAGGAAACATTTTCACCTGTCTCTTCCAAGGACTCATTCAGAATAATAATGGCACTCACGGCTCATTATGATTTGGTGCTGCATCAGATGGATGTCAAAAAGGTATTTCTAAATGGTGACTTATGTGAAGATGTTTACATGGAACAACCGGAAGGTTTTGTTGTGCAAGGAAAAGAACATTTAGGATGTCATCTGAAGAAATGCATCTATGGCTTGAAACAAGCATCAAGACAGTGGTATTTTAAATTTGATCAAGTCATATGGAATTTTGGTTTCAAAGAAAATGAAGTGTACAATTGCATATATGCTAAGTTCAGGGGGACTAAATTCATCTTCCTGATACTGCATGTTGATGACATACTCTTAGCCAGCAGTGATAAAAATATGTTGCTGGCAACTAAAAGGTTTCTCTTCTCTAAGTTTGATATGAAAGATCTCGGTGAAGTAGCTTATGTTTTGGGCATTGAAATTCACCGAGATAGATTCATAGGAATCTTGGGGCTATCACAGAGAGCATATATTGATAAGGTACTTAAAAAGTACAATATGCATAAGTGCTCAGGCTTGCCTCCTCCTATTGTTAAGGGCGATAAGTTTGAGACTTTTCAGTGCCCAAGAAATGATTATGAATTAGCGCAGATGAAGTCAATTCCATACGCTTCAATTCTTGGAAGCATTATGTATGCACAAGTGTGCACCCACCCTGATTTGGCATTTGTAACTGGGATGCATGACAGATATCATTCTAATCCAGGTCTGGATCACTGGAAGGCTGCTAAAAAGTCATGCGTTATTTGCAAGGTACTAAAGGCCTCATGCTCACTTATAAGAAATCTGATAACCTCAAGGTAGTGGGTTATTCAGATGCTGATTTTACAGGGTGTGTTGATACTAAGAAATCCACGTAATTATATATTTTCACCCTAGCAAAAGGAGCTTTATCGTGGAAAAGCTCCAAACAAAGTGTCACTGCATCGTCGACAATGCAGGCAGAATTTGTGGCATGTTATGAGGCTACTGGGCAGGCAGTATGGCTGAAGAATTTTATCCCGGGTTTGAGAGTGATTGACAGCATTTCCACGCCACTCACTCTTTACTGCGATAATCAACCCGCAGTAATCTATTCGAGTAACAACAAGTCAAGTGGTGCTGCCAAACACATTGACATTAAGTACCTTGTTATGAAAGATAGAATCGAGAATCAGATGATAAATATTAACTACATAAGTACTAAGTTGATGTTAGCGGATCCTCTCACGAGAGGCTTACCACCCAACGTATTTAAAGAGCATGTTGCCGGCATGGGCTTGGTTGAAAGACTTTGATCCTGGAAAAGTTGGGACCATTATGACACCATCTCCCCATAAGCCTCATTTTGAGATCGAATGGGAACCATAGTCACTTGGTTCAACAATACTTAATTGACTTTTGTAATCTATTGTCTTCGTGTACCGTTTTATCAAGAAATGAGTCTGTATGTTTGTATAAGAATTAAGTGAATAAAGTTTATGGAGCTCATAATTTAAAGAAGTTTCATTTTGATATGAGGTGATGTACTATAGTCACTGGGTTCAGTGGTACCAAATTGACCATTGTAATATTTTTGTTTTGGTGCATTTTTTTCTTGAAAAGTGAGCTTATAAGTTTAGCCTTACGATCAAGGGGGAGAATGTTGGATATTATGATCTTTTAGGCCTTACTGCTACAGTAGGCTGGTTGCTACAGCAACCAGCTCTACCTGCCCTGATCGGGGGCAGCTTCTCATCCAGCCAGGTGTTGGCCCCCAGTGAATAGTGCATACATATATGTATATATATATATATGCAAGAGAGATTGATCCAGACGCTGCTGGTTCTGGCTGATGCTCTAAGCCACTCTCTCTCACTCTCTAACGCACTCAAGTATAGCTACCAATGAAGCTGAGCACTGCAAGCACTGGGAAGGACTAACACATCTTCAGATCAAGCCCTAGGAAGTGAAGGAAGGAGAAGAGAAGATGACAGCTCCATCAGATCAAGGTAACTGCCATCTTCTCATCTGTTTGTGGCTCAAACTTAAGCTAAAATTATCCTGGGAATCAAAAATTTCTACTACCAAGAGTTGCAAGACCATTCACAAAAAAATAGAGTTGCAAGACCAATAATTCCCTGCTCGAACCAAGAATATATTTTTTCACTGGATATAGCTTATGGATTAGCATGCTAATTTTGTTTTTCAGTGGAATTCATGCTAACAATAAAGCAATATGTTGGTCTTCGAGGCCGGGAAGGATATGGTTGCCTGTCTAAATGTTGCGATGGGGAGACAGGGGCTTGACATGAGTGTATCTGCTCTGGTAAGCAAGCATCACAAAACTCATAGATTAGGGAAGAGCTTTATTGCCTTTCGGCCTCGTATTGAAAGAATGCTCACAGCTGCAAGAAGCCTCATGGCTGGCAAATCAAATGGGATACCCATAGTGGATACTGAACTCTGTCTTTTGTTTGTGCACTGCTTCATTACTGATGGAAATGCGTCTGAAATGAGATCATTTCCAATGAAAAGGTGTATATACGCTTTAAAGTACGTGAATCACACTTAACAGCTAAATGGTACTGTTGGAGCCTTAGCTAGAGCACACTATTGGGATGAGGATGTGATTGTTGCGGTGATTTCAGGCACCTAGGACTAGGACTCCTAGGCGCGCAAGGAGAGGGAGTCCTCCTCCCCAAGTCGGTCGACCCCCTTGGTCCTTCCACCTAAAAATAGGTGGGAGGGGCGCACCAAATCCCCTTTTGGCCGACCCATTGTTTGCCGCGCCCCCTTCTCTCCCGGATTAGATCTAATGTACTCCGATAGGCCGCAAGGCTGCTTCTCCCTCTAGTTTCTCCCCGTTGTTCTTCGTGCTGGTTCAACGGAGTGTTGCGGTGCTACTAGATCTGTATGCATGGACACCTTGTAGGTGTCGTCTACTTCGACACTAGATCGGGCAGATTGTTCCGGCGAAAATTCTCGCGGCTGTGAGGTATAAACTAGCTGCGGGAATCGGCAGGTTTCACCGACAATCTTCTCTACTTCCACTGGGTCGATTGTTGATATGATCATCGTTAGCTGTACCTCCATGGGGATCTTGGGCTTGCTCGTGCGTGGTAAAAAATTTATTTTGCGTAGCACGTTCCCTACACTTACCTCCTGCCAGACGGCTCGAACCTGGGTAAACTCCCTTTCCCGTGCCTTACCATCTCGATCGCAGTTGGCCCGCCCCTCCGTTGTTGCTCGACGGCACTGCCCGTTACGAGACACTGACAGGCGTCCATCTCGGTGTCTTCATCCGCTGGGATGTTGCAGCCAATGTTCACATGTTGTTCCCGCAATACGCCAGAGAGACCTGCCGCCCACAAACGCTATTAACGTGGTGGAGCTCACAGTCAAAGACGGAAGATGGACTTAAGCTGTTTTAGCCACGTAATGGTTGGGGGGGGGGGGGGGGGGGGGGGGAGGTGTTTTGGTTTTCACACATAGAGAACTAATGCAATCATTTCATATATGCTCATATAACACAACGTAGTATCTGCAATCATGCACAATGATACGAACAATAATATAATATCATAATGTTGGTAATGAGTTTCTCTTATTTGAATGCATAAAAGGTACGGTCCAACAGACATAAGCTAAAGGTGCAGATATGTTCTCATATACTGCCACGTAGATATAAGAGCTTTCAATATCACTGTGACAACATTGCTTTGAAGCACACATGTGGAATAGCCCTAACTTGCAGGTTATACCTTCTGCCTACCGTGAACGTAAATTTCTCGGACATGTCAAACATTGCTTGGCTAGCCCCATCAGGAAGCATCCAGTCGAAGTGATACAAGAAGTTTGCCAAAGTGAGCTCCATTAGTGACGAGCTGAATTGAATCCCGGGGCATTGTCGTCGCCCTGCTCCGAAGGGAGTGAAGTCAGGGTTTGTCCCATTGTAATCCATGTTGTTCTCAAACCTCTCGGGATTAAACTCTTCTGGATTTTCCCAGTACTTTGGATCCCTAGAAACTGCGAATATATTAACGTATACATTGGTGCCTTCAAGCATGTCATAACCCATAATTTTAGAGTCCTCTCTGCACTTTCTGGGGACTAGAGGAATGGGTGGATGCAACCTAAGAACCTCCTTGATGACCATTCGCATGTAGTGAAGTTCTGCAAGGTCGTTGTTAGTAATAACAGATCGGCCTTCACCTAGCACTGTACGTACTTCTAGCTGTGCCTTAGCCATAGCTTCAGGATGACAAACGAGCTCCGACATAGCCCACTCCAAAACACTTCCTGTGGTCTCCGTACCAGCTGTAAAAATGTCCTGAAAACGACGCGGTTGTGGTACATTAGTTTAGCTAAATACTATATGTACATGTATAATTAAAAACAAAAAAATGTTGAACAAAACCATTAATTTCTCAAAGTAATATATGATATGAAGCAGTATTTATAACAATTGACTAATTTATTTCGATCAACACTAAAGGTCTAATAGTCGCGCGACATATATTGTGAAACTAATGATGGGTTAACCTTCGATGTATAATACTTTTTGACAATGTGATATGCCGACTGTCAGATCGCAAGTACATGAACAATCACCCCTCACGTCCCCCCGCACGCATGCAACCTCTCTCCTCGCCTTTCTTGGCGCCACGGAGAATATAGGGAGAATACAACATGATACCACCCCTTAGGTGATACCATGATACCATTTCAAAAACTTCAATTTTAAATGTTTCAAAAAATTATGAAAAAAATTGTGGATGTTTACATCACATGAATGTACAACTCCTAAAAAATTCAGATCAAAATTCTAAATATACAGTGAGAAACAAAAAAGACAAATCCAACGCCACTATTCACATCCGGATTTGTCTTTTTTGTTTCTCAATGTGTATTTAGAATTTTGACCTAAATTTTTTACAGCTTGTACATTCATGTGATATGAACATCCATAATTTTTTTCATAATTTTTTGAAACATTTAAAATTGAAGTTTTTGAAATGGTATCATGGTATCACCTAAGGGGTGGTATCATGTGATATTCTCCCGAGAATATATTCCGATCAGTACTATAAAGAAAAATACTCACGATCAACACGGCGCCTATAATCTCTGTGGTTATAGGGAATGTCAACGAGTCATCCTCCTGCAGCCTGAGCAGCACGTCCAGCAGGTCCTCGTCGTCTATGCAGCGGGTTCTGTCACCGGCAGCTTGTGCCGCCTTGCGGCCCTCCATGATGTCGTTGATGATGCTTTGGATGCGGTTGTAGCTCCTCTTGGTGTCGCGCTCGGCATTGGTCAGCCAACGTACCAACCGCGACGACGGGAAGAGGTCGACCAGGCAAAAGCCGGCCACCAGCGTCAACGCCTCGTCAATCTCGCGGAGGTACTCCTTCTGCCGCGTGAACTTGCCGCCGAAAACTGCGCGTGATACGACGTCGTTGCTGAGCGCCGTCACCTTCTGGCTGATGTTGATGGTTTCGCTAGTCGGGGCGGAGGCGGCGATGGAACGGATGAGGTTGCCCACCTCCTTGGCCCTGATACCCTCCATGCGCTTCACCTGCTTGGAGCTGAGGAGCTCCACGATGCAGACCTTGCGCATCTGGCGCCACCGGTCGCCGTAGGGGGCCAGGACGAGGCCCTTGCCGCCGCAACCAAGGATGTCCATCGTCACGCTGCTGGACCGGTCTGCGAACGCGAGGTCGTTCGTCTTCAGCACCAGCGCCGCCGCCTCGGCGTTAGAGACCACCACGGTGGGGACCTCGCCGAGCCTGAGTAGCATCAGTGGCCCATGCCGGCGTGATAGTTCTGTAATTTTGCGGTGTGGGAGGGCGCTGACGATGTGGTGGAGACTGCCGATGATCGGGAGAGTCCATGGCCCAGGAGGCAGCCGCAGCTTGGCTGCCTTGCTCTTGCCACCTGAGAGCTTGAGAAGCCAAACCGCCAGTAGCGTACATAGGGCCACGAAACAGAAGCTTAGCCACCCCTCCATACCAGGCAGCTTGACGTATATAGAGATGATGAACTCTGTATATGTAAGCCGCTAGCTGTGAGCCAGTGGTATATATATATATATAATAGGTAAAGGATGGGAATCGGCCGACAGATTACGTCTGGCACGGGTCGCCTCACGCTAGCGCGTCACATCGGCCACGCATCCTCTATCTGTGGGCCCCACGCCAGACTTATCACTTCCCGATCAAGACGGATACTGCCAAACATGCATGCATAGAAGTCTTGTTGCAAATCACGTGGATTGAAAAACGATGGTGAGTTCAGTCCACCCAACTGTACACTACAAAGATGTGGAAATTTCCAAGTCTCTCAAGGGTATACGTGGCCACTTGTAATAGTTGAAAAATCAATGGTCAAGAACGTGCATGGAATAAGAGTGAAATTTCATGGTTGGCGTGCAATAGATGTGATGAATTTGGAGGTAGTTGATTCCAACATATTGCTTGAAGAAGACGTGTACTCCCTCCAGTCCAGCCCGGAAAAAAACCGGTATCGAGAAGAAAAAAAACCTTGATGTGGATACATAACGGATCTTGAAGCTCTAGGGTTGTACTATTACTAAGTGATGTGTTAGTACGTGCTTGTAGTAGCGTCGTAGGCAGGGTGTATCTACTCCTTCCGTTTCAAAACATTTGAAGTTCTATGTTTGTCCTATGTCAAACTTCTTTAAGTTTGACTAAGTCTATAGAAAAATATACCAAAATCTACAACGCTAAATCTGTTTCATTAGATTCATCCTAAAGTACAGTTTTATACTACGCATATATATTTAATGTTGCGGATATTAGTAAAATTTTGTACAAACTTGATCAAACTTAAGGAAGTTTGACTTAGGACAAACTTACACTACCGGAATAACCTTATATCCCGACAGCATTTTCTATGCCGACGACTTTTTGTCGGGGCCGTCGGCATAGATGGACATATGCCGACGGCCTGGGAAAAACCGTCGGCATAGATGGACATATGCCGATGGCTTGAGAAAGACCGTGGGCATAGAAATGCCATCGGCACACAACAAACTATGCCGACGGCAGCCTTCGGCATAGATTGGCCGTCGGCATACCTCTATCTATGCCGACGGCAGCCGTCGGCTTATTCCTGGCCCTGGCGCCCGGCCTCTGACGGCCGGCTGACGCCGTCATAACTATGCCGACGGCCCTGACGGCGGCCGTCGGCATAGATTTTGTCTGTATTTTTTATTTTAAATTATTTTCTTTTTTTAAAGTTAAAATTTGATTAATTTAAATCTGACTTATCTAAACTTAAACATATACAAATTATATATTGATTTGGGGTAGAAGTTTTCATGGATTATGAATATCCAGTTTATTTTTGTTTTTGAGTATGTTAAAAATGCGACCTCATATACTTTTGCATATAGGTCCTTATACTTTGTTAAAATCACAATTAATTGATATTTGCATTGATTTTGACAAATTTTATATGATTTTTTATCAGGATCTTGAAAGGATTCTGTTGCTATACTATGTTTTCAAATTTCAACAAAATAAAATCGTATTTGCTTCAGATTTACAGAAAACACCCTTTTGTTTTGACTTTTTTGTATATTTTTCATTCCTTGGCCAAACGAGACAAATTTTATATCTGAAACTGTGGTGGTAGGTGTACACACCCAGCACGTAGCTCTGGAGTGAGACCCCCTTCACGGACGGCACTGTCGCCAGCACTTAGAGGGGGAAACGCCCACGTCGGGTCAACCCGGAGGGAATCTTGTGGTGGGTTGGGCCCAAACTTTCTTTTACAATATTTCTATGGGCTGACCTATCACAACCAGGTGGAAAATTCCATTCATCGAAGGCCGTCGATTGAAAGTCAAAGGGCTAGATCTCCGTGTCAACGGGGCTAGGGTTAGGCCGCTCCGGGGTCTTCGTGGGGTAGCAATTAATGCCACGAAAACATTGCACTGGGTCCTCATACATGTCTAAGTGTGGCAGTAGGTTCAGACACGCAGCACGTAGCTCCGGAGTGTGACCCCCTACACGGACGGCGATAACACCGAAGTAACGTTCGGCAGTTTGTTGTTGTATGAATATTCTAGAACAGTCAGAATGCGGTTAAATCCTGAAATTTTTACACAGTGCAGACACATGTGATATAAGCAGTGTGGTAATTTTTCATAATTTTTTGAGATGTAAAAGTATCTTAATTCATTCCTCTTTACGGATTTTTTTTACATGTCTAAAAGTGTGGTGGGGGGTCTTCGGAGGTTAGCAGTCCCACCAAATCTTGCGTTGGGTCCTTTTACATGTCTAAAAGTTTGGTGGTAGGTGTAAACACCCAGCACGCAGCTCCGGAGTGTGACCCCCTTAATGGACGGCACTGTCGCCAACACTTAGAGGGGGAAGCAGCCATCTCGGGTCAACCCAGAGTGAATCATGTGGTAGGTTGGGCCCAAACTTTATTTTGAAATGTTCCTATGGGCTAACCTATCACAACCAGGTGAAAAAGTCCATTGGTCGAAGGCTGTCTGGTGAAAGTCAAAGGACTAGATCTCCGGGTCAACGGGGCTAGGGTTAGGCCGCTCCGGGGTCTTCGGGGGGTAGCAATGCCACTAAAACATCGCACTGGGTCCTCATACATGTCCTAAAGTGTGGCGGTAGATTCAGACACCCAGCACGCAGCTTCGGAGTGTGACCCCCTACACGGACGGCGATAACACCGAAGTAACGTTTGGCTGTTTGTTGTTATATGAATATTTCGGAACAGTCAGAATGCGGAAAAATCCTAAATTTTTTACATAGTACAGACACATGTGATATAAGCTGTGTGAAATTTTTTCATAGTTTTTTTAGGTGTAGAAGTATATTAATTAATTTCTCTTTACGGATTGTTCTTTGCATGTCTAAATGTGTGGTGGGGGGTCTTCGGAGGTTAGCAGTCCCACCAAATCTTGCGTTGGGTCCTTTTACATGTCTAAAAGTTTGGTGGTAGGTGTAAACACCCAGCACGTAGCTCCGGAGTGTGACCCCCTTAATGGACGGCACTGTCGCCAACACTTAGAGGGGGAAACAGCCATGTCGGGTCAACCCGGAGAGAATCATGTGGTAGGTTGGGCCCAAACTTTATTTTGAAATGTTCCTGTGGGCTGACCTATCACAACCAGGTCAAAAAGTCCATTGGTCGAAGTCCGTACGGTGAAAGTCAAAGGGCTAGATCTCCGGGTCAACGGGGCTATGGTTAGGCCGCTCCGGGGTCTTCGAGGGGTAACAATGCCACCAAAACATCGCACTGGGTCCTCATACATGTCTTAAAGTGTGGTGGTAGGTTCAGACACGTAGCACGCAGCTCTGGAGCACAGATGGTTTGTCTACAGCAGGGTCACTAGAAGCATGCAAAGTTTTTTATTCTTATTCTTTTTCTTCTTCTTAGGTGAACCGGGTGTTTCATTATTAATTCTCTGAAAATCTTGCTCAATTCTTTTAGGATGACCTTCATGATATAGAGGATCCTGGGTCATTTTACCTCCTCTAGTAACGACTCTAACAGCACGATCATTCATTTTATTATTCATCTCATTAGGCAAATCATTTTGCGACTTGGAGACTTGTTCTAATTGAGTACGAACCATGGATGAATGTTTACATAAGCCTTTAACATCATTAGCAATTCTAAACATCAAATCACTCTAACGTTCAATAGCAATAGCTTAACGTTTCAGTTGATTACTCACATATTTGTTAAAGTTTTCTTGCTTCATGATAAAGTTATCAAATTCATCCAAGCACTGACTAGGAGATTTATTATATGAAATATCACCCTCGTCTAATTTACAAAGAGAATTTATCTCTACTACCTGTGTCGGAATGTCAAGTCCATGTATTTGTTCAATAGATGGTAGATTCTTAACATCTTCAGATTTAATACCTTTCTCCTTCATAGATTTGTTTGTTCTTGCATATCTTCAGGACAGAGGAATAGAATACCTCTCTTCTTTGGAGTAGGTTTAGGTGGTGGTTCATGAAGTGTCCAATCATCGGTATTCCTCAATATATTATCCAATAGTTCTTGAGCCTGTTCGACAGTTCGTTCCCTGAAAACACAACCAGCACAACTATCTAGGTAGTCCCTAGAAGCATCGGTTAGAACATTATAAAAGATATCAAGTATTTTCATTTTTCTTAAGAGGATGATCAGGCAGAGCATTAAGTAATTAGAGAAGCCTCCCCCAAGTTTGAGGGAGATGCTCTTCCTCAAATTGCACAAAGTTGAATATTTCCTATAAGGCAGCTTCTTTATTATGAGCAGGAAAATATTTTTCAGAGAAGTAGTATATCATATCCTGAGGACTACGCACACAACCATGAGAAAGAGTATTAAACCATTCTTTAGCATCACCCTTTAATGAGAAAGGAAACAACTTAAGGATATAGTAATAGCGAATTTTTTCCTCATGATCAACGGAGAATTAATAATCCTTATCAGTAACAAAGATAGGAGACGTAGCAAATTTAGGATCGTATTTCATTCTTTCTATCATAGCTTTTTCTTTCAGCTTACTCAATAATTTCTTAAGGTCCTCTCTATCATTACAAGCAAGAAATTCCTTAGCAATCTCTCCGTCCATAACATAACCCTCAGGTACATTAGGCATTTCAAATCTAGTAAGATTGCTAGGAGTAACATGTGATTCATCAATTTCATTAGTTTCAAGTTCTTTAGCTTTAGCAATTTGAGCATCAAGAAAATCACCAAGTGGCACAGTTTCATCAAGCAAAGTAGTAGCATCATCATGAGTATCATTCATAGTAGAACTAGCATCATCAATCACTTGCAACATATCAGATTGAATAACAGGTGGCGGTGTCGCAAGCCGACTTAAAACAGAAGATGAATCAAGTGCAAAGCTAGATGGCAGTTCCTTACCTCCCCTCGTCTTAGAGGGTATGATCTTGGTTTTAGCGTCCTTCAGATTCTTCATAGTGATAAGCAGATGTATAAATCCCAAGTGAACTCAATAAATAAAGCTATGCTCCCTGGCAATGGCGCCAGAAAAAGGTCTTGATAACCCACAAGTATAGGGGATCGCGACAGTCTTCGAGGGTAGTATTTCACCCAATTTATTGATTCGACACAAGGGGAGCCCAGGAATATTTATGAGCCTTAGTAGTTGGGTTGTCAATTCAACCACACCTGGAAAATAATATCTCTGCAGCAAAGTGTTTAGTAGCACAATAGTTTGATAGTATTGATGGTAACGATAGCAGTAGCAACAGTAGCAAGAACAGTAGCAGTAGCAGTTTTGTAGTGATTGTAACAGCAGCAGCAACAATAGTAACTTAGCAAAGATCAATATGAGAAAAGCGTAGGCATTGGATCAGCGATGGATATTCATGTGTTGGATGTCATTTATCATGTAACAGTAACAACCTAGAGCGATACACAATAGCTCCAATTCATCAGTTCAATGTAGGCATGTATTCCGTATATAGTCATACGTGCTTATAATAAGAACTTGCATGACATCTTTTGTGGGATATTAAGGCCTTCTTTTAATAGAGAACCGGAACAAAGCATTAACACATACTGAATACATGAACTCCTCATACTACGGTCATCACCGGAGTGAATCCCAATTATTGTCACCTTGGGGTCTACGGATCATAACACATAGTCGGTGCATACAACTTGCAAGATATGATCCAAAACACACTTATATTCATGAAAACATAATAGGTTCAGATCTGAAATCATGGTACTCGGGCCCTAGCGACAAGCATTTAGCATAGCAAAGTCATAGCAACATCAATCTAAGAACATAGTGGATACTAGGGATCAAGCCCTAACAAATTGACTCGATTACATGCTAAATCTCATCCAACTCCATCACCGTCCAGCAAGCCTACGAAGGAATTACTCACTCCCGGCGGTGAGCATCATGGAATTATTGATGAAGGAGGGTTGATGATGACGACGGCGACGAATCCCCCTCTCCGGAGCCCCGAACGGACTCTAGATCAGCCCTCCCGATGAAGAATAGGAGGTGGCGGTGGCTCCATATCGTAAAACACGATGATTCCTTCTCTTTGACTTTTTTCTCCGTGAGACAGTACTTATGGAGTTGGAGGTAGGGAAAACGGAGGCCTGAGGGACCCATAAGCTCCGACGGCGCACCCTAGGGGGGGGGGGCACGCCACCTGAGCTCGTGGCTCTCTGGTGCCCCCCCCTCCAGTAGATCTTTTGGCCAATATTTTCATATATTCCAGAAAAACTCTCCGTAAATTTTCATCCCAATCTGAGAACTTTTATTTCTGCACAAAAATAACACCATGGTAGTTCTGCTGAAAACAGTGTCAGTCCGGGTTAGTTTCATTCAATTCATGCAAATTAGAGTCCAAAACAAGAGCAAAAGTGTTTGGAAAAGTTGATACATTTGGGATGTATCAAATGACAAGGGTAAATCTGACTAACTCATCATCAATCACACCATGTCTAACATGGTCTGATTCCTCCGTTCCAACATGCCTTTCCTCTATGCCGTACCCAGAGGAGTGAGTTCTGGAACTATTCCACAACGCTTCAGATGATCATCAAACTCCTGGTTCACATACTCTCCTCCACGATCAGATCGTAGAAGTTTGATTATCTTGCAGAGTTGATTTTCCACTTCATTCTGAAACTCTTCAAACCTGTTAAAAGTTTTTGACTTGTGGCTCATCAAGTAGATATATCCATATCTGCTCAAGTCATCGGAAAAAGTCAAGATGTATTGTTGCCCACCTCTGGCAATCATGCTCATTGGCCCACAAACATCACTATGTATAAGCTCCAGCAACTCGGACACCCTCTCGCAACTCTTTGCAAAAGGAGCCTTAGTCATCTTGCCGAGTATGCAGGATTCGCACATCTCGAATGATTCAAAATCAAACGAAGTTAGAAGAGTCCATCATCATGGAGCTTGTTCATGCGTTTTTGACTAATGTGTCCGAGTCGACAATGCTAGAAGTAGGTCAGATTTATTTCATTAGGCCTATGCCTCTTGACATTTACGTTATAGACAGACTCCCTTTCAAGGTCTAAAATAAATAGCCGATTCGCAATGCGTGCAAGGAAACAAAACATTCCATTCAAAAATATAGAAAAGCCATTGTCCTTTATGTTGAATTCATAATCTTGTCTCATCAATCCTGAGGCGGAAAAAAAGTTTTTACTAAGTGCTGGAAGAACATAATAACAATTATTAATTTCCACTAAAAATCCTGAAGGTAGTTGAAGTTGCATTGTCCCGACAGCCAACGCAGCAACCCTTGCTTTATTGCCAACTCGGATGTCAACCTCTCCTCGTCTGGCTGATCTAGTTCTTATCAGCCCCTGCATTGAGTTGCAAATATGAACATCTGATCTGATATCAAATACCCAAGAGCTACTAGCCAAGTTGGCGAGGTAAATTTCTATAACATATGCAACAAGTGTACCTTTGGCGTAAGTCATACTTCCACCCTTCTTTCCGTTGTTGGCAAGAAACTTGCGGCAATTCCTCTTCCAATGACCAGCTCCCTTGCAATAATAGCACACGGTCTTCGAATTTGGCCCTGACTTTGGCTCAGCTGCTGGAGTCGGGATCACATCCTTATCCTTGCCCTTCCCCCAAGTCTTTTTCTTAGCCCAAGAACCCTTCTTGAACTTAGCCTTGTTCTGCACCATCAACACGTGATGTGCACCCTCTTAATGTCCTACTATGCAGTCTTAAACATCCCACGTAATTAAGTGTGCTTCTTATCCATGGCATGCATATGGTGGTTCGAGACGAACGAGTCATACACTACTAGCGAAAAGCCTAGTAGTGGCGCGTGGTAAGTGCCTAGTAGTAGCATGGGTGCCCACGCTACTGCTAGTGCGCTGAGCATGAGCAGGAACAAATCTTAAGGAAGTGTCACTCCAGTCCATATGGAGGACACCATGCTGGAAACAGGACTGCACACAAGGTATTACAATCAGGCTTCTATTGGCCTACTCTCTTTAAAGATGATCGTAAGTTCATTCTATCTTGTGATGAATGTCAAAGAGTTAGTAATATTTGTAGACATCAGGAAATGCCTATGAATTATTCACTTGTTATTGAACCTTTTGATTTGAGGGGGTTTGATTATATGGGACCTTTTCCTTCCTCTCATGGTAACACTCATATACTAGTTGTTGTTGATTATGTCACTAAACGGGTAGAAGCTATTCCAACTAAAAGTGTTGATCATACGACTTCTATTAAAATGCTTAAAGATGTTATCTTTTCGAGGTTTGGAGTTCCTAGATACCTTATGACTGATGGTGGTTCACATTTTATTCATGGTGCTTTCAGAAAAGTTTTAGCTAAATATGATGTAAACCATAGAGTAGCAGGGGCGACGGTTGCGTGAGTTAGTGAGGCGAGGCCATGGCGGCGCTCGGGAGGGGGAGACAGAGAGGGAGGAGAGGGGAGGAGTGAGGTCAGGGGGAGCCAGGGAGGGTGCAGGGGGTGGCCTTATCCACCAAGAGCGGCGCGGCGAGGCCGCTGTCGAGCTGCGGAGGGGGGGCCAGGCAGGCGCGCGTGCTGGGGAGGCGACAACGAGGAGGAGAGAGAGAGCGGGAGGTGGGAGACGGTGCGGGGTGGGCTGGGCCGCACTGTGGACTTAAGTCCAGTGCCCCAGGCCCTTTTTCTTTTTCTCTTTTTCTGTTTTCTCAAAACAGTGAGCATTTGCAATTTATCCAGCCACAAAAAGACTTTGCAAAATTATGAATCTGGGCCAATAAAATATATTGCAATATTAGGCAGTGTCAGAAAAAGTTTGTTGGCCAAAGGTAGTTTGTTTGAATTTTGTACAAATGCATAAGCATTTAAAATGCCTCTTTTTGCACTGTTTTAAATGCTATAGACCATTTTAGCTTGATGGTGATGTTGTTTTCCTTAACAAATATTATTTAGGGAATCTTGGCTAAATGATGGACTATTTTGCATCCACTTTTGGACAAATTTATTTTCCACTTGCATCCACTTATGAATTCAAAGAGTGATCATGCATTATAAACCAAAATGATTAAGCATAATCATGAGGATCACTGTAGCTCCATTACACAGGGGTGTTACAATATTTTGGGACAAAGCCCAAAAAGGTGGCTTTCCATAAAGTAACCATAAAACCATTTTTACTATTCATGAAACCATTTTTCCGCGACCGTTAAATCCGAAAATATTTCCGTGGGTCTTAGAATAATTCCTGTACCCTCTAAAACAATTCTGGACGAGTTCCGAAACATTTTCAGATCAATGATTTTCATCAGCGAAAAGCAACCACAGCGGTTCCGGCAGCTCCGTAACACTTCCGGTTTTTTTCTCTGGAAAAATCCTAGAAGTTCCCAGAACAATTCTGGCACCCTCCAAGAATTTCCTGGCATGTGCCGAAACCATTTTGACTTAATGGTATACTCCGAAACAATTTTTCGGGTTTACCGAAACTCTTCTGGTGTTCTCTCTTCGGAACTATTCCGTTGTCTCCGAAACTTTTTCAGTGAATTTCTCTCAGACTCCCTGTCTAGTATTCAGCAGATAGATGACCCTTAAGCGTGTGACCCTATAGGTTCGGTGAAGTATAGACATGACCGGAACAATTTCTGATCAATGATCAACATCGGAGCCGTGGACACCCATATTGACCCCTATACCCACACGAATAAATATTCGAGTGAACCTCCAGTTGTCGTGTGCTATTCCTTTTACTTCGCGATATGTTACAAACACCCGAGATGAGATTTATCGGCATCCCCGTGGATCAACACTTGTCAACTATGCCAGTTACCTCGTTACCGGTTTTGTTCTCTTTTCTCGTTCCAGTGTTCCGGCATCCCCGTGATAGAATCACACTGTGTTTGGCCAGACGATGATGGATACCGTAACACCGAGAGGGCCCAAAGAATATCTCTCCATCGTCGGAGGAGCAAATCCCAATCTTGAGCTATCAAGTCCCTTGACATACTTTTCCATGAACCCGTAAGCCACCGTAATAGCCACCCAGTTACGGATGACGTTTAACAAACCCCAAAGTTCATGAAGCAAGCATGAAGAAACTTGATACTCTCATGGTCTAAGGAATTATGCAAACATTAACATTCTCTGTGTTATGAACCATTAACTTGTGACGAATGTATCTCATAGCATAAAATCAATTCGGGTCGATTCAACACAAATGTTCTTCTAACATTGTGCCCTCAAAATTGCCGGCATAGACATGCCCATGATCAGGAAAACATAATCATCATGTAAACACTTGAGCTAGACTTAGAGGCATGACTAGGAATACTTTTTATCGTTTATTATTCCACACGTGCATATGAGTTTTCCTCTGAGCCTCGTGGCTATTTTAGACTCGAGAACCATAACAGTTATAGCACGGAACATAAACTTAATTACGAACATGGGGATAAATAATAACATTTATTATTGCCTCTAGGGCATATCTCCTAGAGACTCCCACTTGCACTAGAGTCAATAATCTAGTCAACGCTAATGCACTTTACACATATGGCATACTGGTGTAAAATATACTTCGCATGTGGTATAGCCTGATGTCCAACGGATCTGACAACTTCAGCTCCGTGTGTATCTTTGCATATCCTTGCATTTTGACGCTTTCACAAAATTCATATTTTGTGTGGACTTGGCTTTGTATATATGTGAATCATTGGTCGAACCTTGATTCCTTAGACTGAGCTATGGAGCAACTATCTACAATAGTGTTCCATTGACCAAAGTCTTCTTGGAACTATACTAAGTTCATGAATGAACTATATGATTCAACATCCTTCTTTGTCGCTTCTGAAGCGTCAACATACTTAGCATTTGTTATAGAATTCGCCACAGTAACCTATTCGGAACAATTCCAACTTACTGTGTCACCGTATCGTGTATTACACAAAAAACCCTTAACTTAAATCAAAAATCGCATGGAGCATTAATGAAGACTGTATCGATGTAACCACTTACAACGAGCACTTAATAATCTCTGCTTGCAAGAAAACATGTCATCAGTGCTACTTTAGTACTCAACTACATTTTTCACTGTTGTCCCATGATCAATACTTTGATCACTTTGGTATCTATACTCGCAACAGCTAGGGAGTATCGGATATATTTCTTTGTTTTACATACCATGGAATACATGATTAATCGAACCACAAAAGTGTGTGGAATCTCCATCATGTATTTTGCTCATCAGTGTTTTGGGACACCGAGTCTTGCAAAAACTCTTTCCATGTGACTTCGGCAAGAATCACTCCTTGGCGTTTTCAAGGCTAAACTGTTTTAGCATCTTGTCAATATGTATTTTTGGCTTAGCCCCATTAGGCAATTCTATCTCCGTAGATAATTATGCCTAGTATCAAGGCTACTTAGCCTAAGCACTTCATCGAAAAAGTATTTTCAATGAAGTCCTAATTCGTGTCAAGAAATTTATATTATTTCCAATTAACAATGTGGCAAGCACACAAAGTTTTTAGAAATATTATTATGCTCCCACTTACTTTCTTGTTACCACAAGCATCTTCGTTATCCATTGATGAAATCAAACTCTTTTGACTTTTTCATCAAAAACGAAGATTCCAACTCCATTTTGCTCTCTTCTGTCCATCGCTGGAACTCTGAAGTTTGCATACTCACAAGCATCCTCTGGAATGACAAAATACCTTTGGACTATATCACATGCAAGTCCTAGGTTGTATTTCCATCTCATGGAAATCCTTTTGGCATCCATGTATCATATCTCATGATTGAAATATGTATTAATTGCTAGTTTAACCCGAACCGACTTTAAGAATCGCTACGGAGAGACAATCTCGCCATAGATAATTCCTTGAATTTGTTATAAGCAACAAGTCGAGCTTTATGGATAAAACATTTTTATCCGCATCAGTTTATAGTTCCATTAATATTGTTAGACTCTAAGTCTTCCGAAAGGGGTATCAAGTTTAATCTTGAATCATTTATATGGAAACTATCTCGGATTGTATTGGCATTTAGCCAATTCTGGAGTCAGGGCCCATCATCGCTTTCTTGATTATCGTAGGTATACTGTTGTATAATAACAATATCTCATTTTGCGCACCTGAGAGGTTTGCACGAGTTTTGCCTACGTGGTTCAGCTGCAAGTTCGACCGAAGTCCATACATCTCATATAGAGGCTTCCGTATCAGTCGCAGTAGGAAACTCTGGAATCACTTCCAAGGTTCCTTTCCTTTGATCTGATGACGAAGATACTGTTATCTCGTCGAGTTGCACTGTCCTCCCACTCACCTTCTTGCAAGAACCATTCTCTTTAAAAACATACAGTTCTTTGTGGCAAAACCCTTTGCCTCGGTATAGTGGTGGGGGAACACCCAATAACTTGGGATAACCTACAAAGTAGCACTTGTCTGATTTGGAATAGGTTTGTAAACATTTTATACAAGCTCCATATTCCAAATGTTAAGAAAATATATAACATGGTTAGGCGTACCATACCATGGCATCATTTCAACAGACCTGATGGCGCTCTTTTCAGTGTAAAAGCCGCAGTCTCTAAAGCATTACTTTTAAAAGGGATAATGGTAAATTGATTTATGTCATCTTTGATCTCACCATGTCATAAATGGTTTGATTACAACTTCACGGACATTCCACTCAAAGTGGTGTTCCGGGAGGTGTAAGTTATGAAACTTTTTTCACTACTCAAAATATTCCTTTCTGCAATCTAGTTTGCAGAAACATAATTTTTCTTGTTACACTAATTTCTACTTCATTTTGAAAACCTTTTGAATGATTTCAAAAGATCCAGACTTACGTCTCATCAAGTAAATATCCATATATCTACTCGAGTCATTTCTGAAGATAGATAAATCCACTACTAGCAACAAAATTTATCGGACTACACACATCAAAAATGTATGATCACCAATAAGTTTCTTGCTCGTTCCTTATGGCATGTGAACGGTATTTCAGTCACTTCACTTTTTGGATGAAAGTTGCAAGTGTCAGATGATTCATAATCAAACGACTTCAAAATCAATCATTATGGAATTTCTCCATGCGGGTTTCTCCAATGTGACCAAATGCACTGCCACACATATGTGGTATTCTTTTAGTCTTGTGACATTTAGCGTCAGTGTTATGGATGTGTCATATTACCATCAATATTCATAACATACATCCCATCCTTGTTGGAAGCATGGTCCTTATGTTATTCATGATACTGAACAACAATTGTTCTTTTATGAACAACCCTCTTGCAACAACCATTATGCAATGGGCTAGAGTGTATAAAACCCTAAAATGAATTATGAAAATAAACACAGAGGTAATATATTGTTATCAATATTCATGACATACATCTCATTCATAATGAAAGTATGGTCCTTATGTTATTCATAACACCGAACATCAAAAGTTCTCTTATGAACAACCTTCTTGCAACATACTTTATGCAATGGGCTAGAGTGTATGAAACTCTAAATGATTTATGAAAATAAATACAGACGGTAATACACCGATGGAAGGTCTAGTAACTTTTACTATGTTCCGAGCGCGTATCTAAACCTCATTACTGGCAAGTCTTTTAGGCCGTAGTGGTTCCTGCATCGAGTTGTAACAGAATGCAATCGAGCGGGTATTCCTATGATCAACTTTTAACCACAATACCCAATAATTACGGACTAACAGTTTAATCATAATTCCCAAGAACTATTTCTTTTTGACCAGTCTTCCAAACATCAATAACTCGTATGACATTCATACATGAGCTGGATATTCCAGTCTTCTTTCTTTTTTCCTTTATACTTCTAACGGTTTAAATTTCAGGAGTTCTCCTACTCTCAGAAGAAGCACCCAATTTTAAGAGTGGTGTTAGCCCTGGACTTCCTAGGTGTGTAAGTCACACTAACACCCTTTGGACATTTCCC
Organism: Elymus sibiricus; assembly: GCA_039707655.1. Lineage (NCBI taxonomy): Eukaryota > Viridiplantae > Streptophyta > Magnoliopsida > Poales > Poaceae > Elymus > Elymus sibiricus. Next base: position 36,294,164 of record CM077665.1, on the reverse strand, counting down.
TTCTCCTTAAGTTGTTGTTTTTATTCACTTTCATCATATGACAGGCGTTCTTCTGAATCCCTCTCTTATCAGTCAAATGCCCAGTAAACACTTTACTAATACTTTGGAAACAAACATTGCTTTGGATATCTCATATCTTTTAGCCTTTGTCTGCATCTGAAAACAATTTTCAGTTCCATGAATATCACATAACTATCCCAAACTTTCAAAGTTTGGGTCTCATGGAAACAAACATATTGCACTTGACCGTAAAGGAATTTTAGCTATTGGATCGATGGACGAGATTCACATCATCCATAGCATTAGCGGGAGAATACCAAAAGCATGCGATAGAACAAAGTTCTTCTCGAAACTCTTGAGGATAATCCTCGCATTACATTACCAACCGTAAAGTTTTAACCAGATAAATAACAGCTATTCAATTTTAATAGGGAAGGTGGAAATGCGAGTCAATATTCTACAACTTTTATACAAATCACACTTACACTATGTTCATAATTAATTGCACTGAGTATTAAACAAGTTAATTCTAAAGTGCGCTCCCACTCAAATCAATATCTCTCGTAATTTATTGTGAGCGATGCAAGATCCGCATTTCCATTCAACGGCATTGTTCGAGATGAACACCGATGGCGCCAACTTCAATCGGTAGGCAAACTTGCTGATCACATCTATATGTCACTCTTGTTCATCTTTCTATGCATGTATGTTCCGAGCTCAGGACGATCCTGCTATGAATGTCAAGACAACCGAGTGATCTTGCTGCGAGGTCTGACCTCACCCGCCTTACACCCGTACAATCGTTCGTACCCATGTAGATCATGGCGCACCTCAAAAGGAAAGATGCTGTGATGGTGCTACACTTGGGAGAACACTAACTACTTCATGTTTTAAGTGAGAGATCACCCTAATAAAAAGCGACTACCGCGCAATCAAGAGGGTGCATCATAAGGGATAAACAACTCAGGCATTTCATAATAGCATGATATGGTATAGCCCTTTCTGACGAAGAAGTCTTTATTTTCTTCGTCTTCGGCATTCGCGTCGGTGTTCACCTTCGCGAAGTTTGCCACCACCTTGTTGATGCACTACATAATATTGCTATCTCTATACCTAATAAAATAAGTGCATTACTTAAGGTTGACACGCAGGTCATTAAAGTGATAATCATATGGCTCCAGCCATCATGCCGAATCATGACACGCAAGTCATGTTAATTTATATTTTATAGTCATCTCATACATAATCAAATTAAATATGACCACTGCTATACCACATCATATGCACATTTCATGACATCCTGCAAAACCAAGTTAGACGTCTCTAATCGGTTTATGCAAAATTTTATTTTACGTTGCTTCTAAGGTTTCAACCAAAACCACAGCTACCAACGTTTATCATCAAGCATGATTATTCAACTCGCTAGATTAACTTTGCGGGGCATATGAAACACGAGATCATATCTGCATTGCCCTGTTGTCTGCGAAATTTCATCTTTCTGTAACTACGATGGAATTCAACGAACTTTTAGCACTTCGTTGATCAATCAGGATCGCAGATTGCCAGAACTTTGAAACTCCACCATACCGTTATTGAGAAATACGCAAATTCCAGGGAAAGCAACAAGAACATCGGGTAATAGATTTCATCTGCTACCCGCGTAAATAATTTTCAGCAGTAGATCTCATCTACTGCAAAATTATATTATGCAATACCCATACATCTCTATGTATTCTAGATCATAACCTGCATCTACGCATAGCACGGCTCTTGATGCCACTGTTGGGGAACACGACAGAACACAAAAAAATTCTATACAACGAGCATGCCCAGTATCACTATGAAAATGCATACAAGGTTTGATCTGATCGTTACTGACTCGTAGTGCAGCGGAAGTAGAGTCGATGTTGATCGTCGGTGCAGATCCCCGCAACTTGGATTTACAACCTCCCAACCGCGAGGATGTACTCCCTCGTCTGCCCCTCGGACAGTCCCTCGGACAGGCCTCCGAGAGGCAGTCGGACAGTCCCCCGGACGATGTCACGGACAGCCCTTCGGGAGGACCCTTGAAACACGGATAGCCCTTCGGGAGGACCCTCGAACAGCCCCCCGGGCAAAAGATCGAACCTACGACCTCTCTACAGGGTTGGACACATACGGTGTCAGCTATCCGGCAGGGCTTCGCCGTCCAGAATTAGTTCCAACCGGAACCTAGACAACCTTTCGGCTCTTCGAAATTATTTCGCTGGGAGGGAGAGAGAGAGCCAGATCATGCATGGCATGTGTATGTGAGAAAGAGTGAGTGTGGAGAGTCCATCTCCACCTCTATTTATAGGAAAACCTAAGGGGTAGGGTGGAACTTGAAATACCCAAAAAAACCATCATATGGAATTTCCAAAGGGCATAATGGGAAGGCTAGAGGAGCTCCATGGAGGAGCTCCCCTGGTGGCCGGCCACACCAAGTGGGCCCCCCATGAGAGGCTCTCATCCATCCATGTCATCCCCAAGATATTTTGGGACAATGCCCAAAAAGGTGGCTTTCCATAAAGTAACCATAAAGTGATTTTTACTATTCATGAAACCATTTTTCCGCGACCGTTAAATCCGAAAATATTTCTGTGGGTCTTACAATAATTCTAGTACCCACTAAAACAATTCTGGATGTGTTCCGAAACATTTTTAGATCAATCATTTTCATCAGCGAAAAGCAACCACAACGGTTCCGGCAGCTCCGGAACACTTCCGGGTTTTTTCTCCGAAAAAATCCTAGAAGTTCCCAGAACAATTCTGGCACCCGCCAAGAATTTCCAGGCATGTGTCGAAACCATTTTGACTTAATGGTATACTCTGAAACAACTTTTTGGTTTTACCGAAACTCTTCCGGTGTTCTCTCTCCGGAACTCTTCAGTTGTCTCCGACACTTTTTCGGTAAATTTCTCTCAGACTCCCTGTCTAGTATTCAGCAGATAGATGACCCTTAAGCGTGCGACCCTATAGGTTTGGTGAAGTATAGACATGACCGGAACACTTTTCGATCAATGATCAACATCGGAACCGTGGACACCCATATTGACCCCTATACCCACACGAATAAATATTCGAGTGAACCTACAGTTTCCGTGTGCTATTCCTTTTACTTCGTGAGATGTTACAAACACCCAAGGTGAGATTTATCGGCATCCCCGTGGATCAACACTTGTCCACTATGCCAGTTACCTCGTTACCGGTTTTGTTCTCTTTTCTTGTTCCCGTGTTTCGGCATCCCCGTGATCGAATCACACTGTGTCTGGCTAGACGATGATGGATAGCATAACACCGAGAGGGCCCAAGGAATATCTCTCCATTGCCGGAGGAGCAAATCCCAATCTTGAGCTATCAAGTCCCTTGACATACTTTTCCATGAACCCGTAAGCTGCCGTAATAGCCACCCAGTTACGGATGATGTTTAACAAACCCCAAAGTTCATGAAGCAAGCATGAAGAAACTCGATATTCTCATGGTCTAAGGAATTATGCAAACGTTAACATTCTCTGTGTTATTAACCATTAACTTGTGATGAATGTATCTCATTGCATAACATCAATTAGGATCGATTCAACACAAATGTTCTTCTAACATTGTGCCCTCAAAGTTGCCGGCATAGACATGCCCATGATCAGGAAAACATAATCATCATGCAAACACTTGAGCTAGTCTTAGAGGAATGACTAGGAATACTTTTTATCATTTATTATTCCACACATGCATATGAGTTTTCCTCCGAACCTCGTGGTTATTGTAGACTCGAGAACCATAGCAGTTATAGCACGGAACATAAACTTAATTATGAACATGGGGATAAATAATAACATTTATTATTGCCTCTAGGGCATATCTCCTACACTAGCTTCAAGGGGACCTTCCTCTTGTGGGTTCGATAACCCAGGGTCACCTCTGGGAAAATAGGTGTGAATACTTTCTGTTCCATTTCCGGATCACAAAAAGGAAGTATCAATTTGTTTCGCTCAGATCTTGAATCACTAAGGATAAATGGAGGGATGTTAATTTTAGTGGGAGTCTGTCAATATTACATTGTTTAAATTGAATCACTCTTCATGAATACAAGTCTTAGTGTTTTGCATATTTCTAGTGTAGATCAATGGCACCAACTCCAGCTTTATCCAATTTTGTGTTGCATTCAATCCTTTAATAAGATAAACTTAATGGTACAAACTTCACAACCTGGTTCCGCAATCTAATAATTGTTCTCATGCATGACAAAATGGAACATGTTCTAGAGGACCCACTTCCAGAGGAACCGACAGATAATGCAACTGCTACTATTTATAATGCCTACATGAAACTCTATGATGAGTTTACTGAGACCAGTTGTCTCAACCTTGCCTGTATGGAACCAGACTTGCAACAACATTTTGAGAACATTGAGGCTTACGATATGATCGTAAGTCTAAAGGCATGTTTGAAACTCAGGCAAGGACCGAGAGATTTAATGTCTGGAGGGCCTTGCTAGAGTGTAAGTTGAAGGAAGGCGATCCACTTAGTCCACATGTAATCAAAATGGTTGGTTACATGCAGACTCTGGATAAGTTATACTTTCCCTTATGCCATGAGTTGCCTACAGATACAATTCTTGCTTCTCTTCCTGCTAGCTATGGCTCGTTCATCTCAAACTACCATATGCATGGTGTGGATAAGAAGGTCATCGAATTGCGTGGGATGCTTAAAACAGCAGAGGAAGACATAATAAAGGGCGCACATCAAGTGTTGATGGCGCAGGCCAAGCCAAAGTTCACGAAGAGTTCTTGGGCTAAGAAGAAGGCAAAGGCTAAGACTGCTAAGGATGCGATCCCAGCTTCTGTCCCTGTGCCTAAGTCTGGACCAGTTACTAAGAGCATATGCTATTATTGTAAGGACATTGGTCACTGGAAGAGAAATTGCAGCAAGCACCTGGCCGACAATGGCAAGAAAAGTGGAACTAGGACTTCTTCTTCAGGTAAACTTGTTGTATATGTTATAGAGATATATCTCGCTGATATTTCTAATAGCTCTTGTGTAGAGGATACCGGATTGGTTGTTCATATTTGCAAATCAATGCAGGGGCTTCAAATAACTAGGAATGTTGCAAGAGGAGAAGTAGGCATAAGCTTCGGGAATAAAGCAAGAGTTGTTGCATTAGCCGTCGGCACTATGCAACATAATTTACCTTCAAGATTTGTAATGGAACTTGATAATTGTTATTATGTTTCTGCTTTAAGTCGAAACATTATTTATGCCTCATGCTTGATGAGACAAGGTTATGAATTCAGTATTAAGGACAAAGGTTGTTCTATATATTTGAATGATATGTTTTATGGCTTTGCACCCGTTGTGAACGGGTTATTCATTTTAGATCTTGAAGGTGAATCTGTCTATAATTGAAATATTAAGAGGCTTAATCCTAATGATCTAAATACAACTTAATTTTGACATTGTTGACTTTGTCAGCTTTTCGATTTTATCGCGGCCTGCCTATCGAATTTTGTAGCGAAGGAGGGTGGTAATTTTCATCTTCAGGAAGGTCGACAAAGGGAGATAGGCTTTACATTCTCCTTTCCGGTGAAGCAGACTTCTATTGATTCTGGCATCCTGATCAAGTGGACCAAGGGTTTTGCTGTCTCTGGTTCTGTAAGATTTTTGTTTTCCCGGATACAAGTTTCTCATTTTTGTGTATTACTTAGTTATTTCTGCTGGATATTATGATCTTTTAGTCCTAAACTGTAGAGATGCTACAGTGGCTAGTTGCTACAGCAACCAGCTCTACCTGCCCTGATCGGGGGCTGCTTCTCATCCAGGCAGGTGTTGGCCCCCCAGTGCACAGTGCATACAAATATATATGGAAGAGAGATTGATCAAGACGCTGCTGGTTCTGGCTGCTGCTCTAAGCCACTCTCTCTCACTCTCTAACGCACTCAAGTATAGTTACCGATCAAGCTGAGCACTGCAAGCACTGGGAAGGACTAACACATCTTCAGATCAAGCCCTAGGAGGTGAAGGAAGGAGAAGAGAAGATGACAGCTCCATCCGGTAAAGGTAACTGCCATCTTCTCATCTGTTTGTGGCTCAAACTTGAGCTAAAATGATCCTGGCAATCAACAATGGCACCAGAGCCATATAGTTTCAAGTTTGAGCCCTACAAGCTAAAGATCATGCTTCATCTGTTCTGTTAATGCTAAGTATCAAGCTGTTCTTCCTATTAAGCCATGTTTTGATTTTATTTAGCCCTAAATCATTGAGGAACAAGCCCTAACAGATAAGCATGAAGCTCTGGGGTTTCATTTTGATGATGAATTAAAGGGTATTGAAGCTTTTATGCAAAATCCCCAAATTTCAGTAACCCTAGAGATGAAATTTCCTGTTTTCCTCCTAATTTGGGCCTAGGGTTTCAGTTTATGCTTTGAATGAAAGGGGAAATGAACTAATTATGATTGAACCTAATGTTTTTCCCCAAATCAGAAACCCTAGCTAAAGAAATCTTCTAATTTCTCCCCTGCTATGTGCTTGTGGTTTCGGATTAAGCATCAATCAAAGGGGAATAAGCAAATCATGTATGAACTCTAATGTTTTCCCCAAAACCGAAACCCTAACTGATGAAATCCCCAAATTTTCCCCAAAGTTGAGGAACCCTAACCCTAATCCTAAGGATCTAACGACAGTGGACGCTTACCTTAGGGTTATGATGCTCGCCGTCGTCGTGTGGCATCACCATGACCACCACCTCATGCTTGTAGGTACGCTTAGGCTCACACTCGAGCAGCCTTGTTGTGTACTGCGCCGGGTGGCTGCTGTTCTCCCTCGTACGCTTGTTACTGAAGAGGAGTCGCTGCCGTCGCGTCGCAGGGACGCCCGCACGCGCACGGCTGCCTTACAAAGGAGCACCGCCCAGAACCGTTCAATGGCGCCACGTGTAAGCCAAAGCGTCACGTGGTTCCGGAGAAGGGCACTAGACGGCGCCGTCGTCTTACTCCGCAGCGGCTGGCTTCGCCACTGTACATCTCTCTCTCGCCCGTTCGTCACCGCCTCGGGTCAGAGGAATTGGAGGAGGAGAAATGGGGTAGGGTTTCGCAGGGGCTGTGGCTGCGCGGTGGTTTTGTTCGCCCCATGCGCGATGCTGGCCATTGGATCTCATCCAATGGACCACAACAGCCAGCAGACGGCACCGACCGAGTAGGCCACTAGGGAGCTGCTCATTCCCGGCCTAGGCCTAGGCGGCTGGACCTGGAGCCCAGGAGGAGCTGGGGGAGTTAAGCTGGGCTGGTTTTTTCTCTCTGGCCCAGCTTAAAAGGATGTTTTAGCCCAAATTTTAAATTAATATTTTCTGTCCAAAAATTATGTGATCGGCTGAATTGTACTGAGCTAAATCTGTTAGTGGGCAGAAATTAATTCAAGAAAATTGTTGAATATTTCTCCATATAATGATTAAATTTTACGCACTAAAATGAATATTTTTTAGGGCTAAATTTTATGGATGGTTTATTATGTTTATTATGGCGAGATAATTCTTTATTATTTATTCCTCATTATTATTTTAGTATGCCATGTTTAAATTATTCATGTTGCAATTTTATCATGTTTAGTTAATTTTTCCTTTATGGTATTTTATTATGATGATTATTGTTGTGATCATTATGTCATAATGTTTCCGCTGCGAAATAAAGTTTAATGGATCCTCAAATAAAGCGTGGCCTTATGCTTTGTCATTTTGACCAAAGTTGTTTGACGGGCATTTTGACCATGAATTTTATTGGTTCATTTCATTTTTTTGCCAAAGCTGATGTGAACCAGATTAATAAAAAAAGTTTATGAATGAGAATTTAATAAAGTGTGGCTCGTATTTATTAATTTGGCCAAAGTTAATTAATGAATATTTGTCCACAAAATTTTATTGTTCATTTTCATCTCTGGCCAAAGCTGATTTGAATTTGATCAATAAAAGAAGAGCAATGATGATGCTTACTAAAGCATTTTGATTTTTTTGGCAGCACCTAATGTCTCTCATATTGCCGGAATGATTAATGGCATAGAACAATATCAACTATGCTACATGGAATGAGAAGCTTTAGATTACTATGGCCTTACTTAATGTTGATTATGCTCTCCTTAATGCCTTAATGATCCTCCTGAAGCACCTAAAGAAGGAGATCAAAATTATGATGCCCTCAAAAGGGACTATGATGTTGAAAAGGCTAAGTGGGATAATTCAAATCGCAAGTGCCTTATGATGATTAAGGGTTCCATTGCACAAAGTATGTGGGGAGCCCTTCTAGATTGCCAAACTGCTAATGGCTATCTTGCGAAAATTAAGGATCAATTTAAAGGGTCTTATCCAAAGTCTTATTGATGAGAAGTATGATCCCACTGAAGCCTTAGAGAGCATATTATGAAAAAGTGCAACATGGCTGCCAAACATAAGACTATGGAGATGGAAATTTCTGAAGGTTTCCTTGTCCATTTCATTATGTCATCTTCGCCTCAAGAATTTTCTCCATTTATGATCAACTATAATGCTAAGGATTTTAACTGGAGCATTGATGAAATGATGGCAAGATGTGTGCAAGAAGAAGAAAGGCTTAAGGCTGACAGAATTGAGCATATCAATCAATTTAAGCAATCACAAAAACAAGAAATATCAAAAATTTGTGAATGAATATATGAAGCCCAAGCCTAATCAGTTTAAAGGTAAAGGCCAGTCTTCAAAATATTCTCAGCAAAAGAAGCCTGAAAAGGCTCCCAATGTAGAAGGGAACGAGCCTGATGGATGCATTGGCTTTCTGAGATGGCTCAACAAGAGAGGTACTGATATTATTAGTTTTGTTGAAGAATCCCTTTATATTAATTATGCCACCAATACTTGGTGGATTGATTCAGGTGCAACAATTCATATTGCAAATTTGTTGCAGGGATTCGATATGAGGAGGACCCTAAAAAGAGGGGAAAGAACCATTAGAGTTGCTAATTGTGTTGAGCTGACGCCGAGGCACTTGTCGATTTCACTCTCATACTCCATACTGGCTTTAGGGTTTAGTTGCATAATATTCTTTATGTAGCCTTGATGAAACATAACTTAGTTTCTGTTTCATGTTTAGACGATGATGGTTATGACTATCACTTTGGGAATAAGCGTTGTATAGTTATGTATGACAGTAATAATATTTGTCTTGCCTTCCGACAAGACAAGCTTTATGTTATTTCTCTTTGTGATTCCATAAATAATGTGGGTTCTACCTCAAATATGAACGTCGGTACCAAACGCAAACGAAATGAAACAAAGACTTCTTCGAAATTATGGCACTATCGTTTGGGCCATATTTCGAGGAAGAGGATTGAGCGTCTCATTAAAGATCAAATCCTTCATCCTCTTGACTTTTCGGATGTGGATGTCGATCATTGTATCAATTGCATCAAAGAAAAATATGCCAACAAAATTAAGAAAGGTGCAAATCGAAGCACGGGAGTTTTGGAATTAATCCACACAGATATATGTGGTCCATTTAATGTGATATTGGTGGATGATTTTAATTCATTCATAATGTTCACCGATGATTTCTCCCGTTATGGATATATTTATCCTATCAAAGAAAGAATAGAGGCATTAGGCAAGTTCAAGATTTTCAAAGCTGAGGTTGAAAATAAAAGTGATGAAAAAATTAAAGTTGTAAGATCTGATCATGGTGGTGAATACTACGGCATACATACTTATTATGGCCAAACTCCTGGACCGTTTGTTAAGTATTTACAGGAAAATGACATTATGGCCTAGTACCCAGCACCGGGCGATCCCTAGCAAAACAGGGTGACTGAAAGGTCAAATCGCACACTTATGGATATGGTATGAAGCATGTTAAGCCACTCCACTTTGCTGGTGAATTTATGGATGGAAGCCCTTAAGACAGCATCACATATTCTTAACAGGGTTCCCAGTAAATCAGTGCCTAAAACACTGTATGAATTATGGACTGGGAGGAAACCAACCCTGAATTATTTTCATGTATAGGGCTGTCCTGCTAAAGCAAGGGTTTTCAATCTGATTATGCAAAATTTGACTCCAAGATAGTCAGTTTCCATTTTATTGGTTATCCTGACAAATCTAAGGCATATCGATTTTATTGTCCAAATCGGGCAACTAAGTTTGTTGAAATAAGACACGCTGTGTTCTTGGAAAGTTATATGATGAGGGGGAGCATGACACCTAGGGAAATAATTTTGGAGTAAAACGGGAATATGTCCCTGTCCCTATGATTCAAGAACCTGTGTTCCCGGTGTATACTGAGGTTGCACCTCCAGTTGAGAGGACTATTAATGAAACACCTGCTGAGATTCCTGTGAGTGTTCCAGCTGTTATTAGTGTGCCAAGTAAGGAACCTCTCAGAAGGTCACAACGGACTAGAAAGTCTGCTATTCCTGATGATTACCTCACTTACATTAGTGAGGAAATGAATGACTCGGTGTTGGATAATGATCTCACCTCATTTAAAGAAGCCATACAAAGTGAATATTCGTCTGAATGGCTTAATGCTATGAAAGATGAAATGAAGTCCATGAGCACTAATGATGTATGGGAATTAGTAGAAATTCCTGAAGGAGCCAAAATAGTTGGATGCAAATGGGTCTACAAGACCAAACGTGACTCCAAGGGTGATATCAAAAGGTTTAAAGCGAGGTTCGTGGCCAAAGGTTTCACTCAAAGAGAAGGGATTGATTATAAGGAAACATTTTCACCTGTCTCTTCCAAGGACTCATTCAGAATAATAATGGCACTCACGGCTCATTATGATTTGGTGCTGCATCAGATGGATGTCAAAAAGGTATTTCTAAATGGTGACTTATGTGAAGATGTTTACATGGAACAACCGGAAGGTTTTGTTGTGCAAGGAAAAGAACATTTAGGATGTCATCTGAAGAAATGCATCTATGGCTTGAAACAAGCATCAAGACAGTGGTATTTTAAATTTGATCAAGTCATATGGAAATTTGGTTTCAAAGAAAATGAAGTGTACAATTGCATATATGCTAAGTTCAGGGGGACTAAATTCATCTTCCTGATACTGCATGTTGATGACATACTCTTAGCCAGCAGTGATAAAAATATGTTGCTGGCAACTAAAAGGTTTCTCTTCTCTAAGTTTGATATGAAAGATCTCGGTGAAGTAGCTTATGTTTTGGGCATTGAAATTCACCGAGATAGATTCATAGGAATCTTGGGGCTATCACAGAGAGCATATATTGATAAGGTACTTAAAAAGTACAATATGCATAAGTGCTCAGGCTTGCCTCCTCCTATTGTTAAGGGCGATAAGTTTGAGACTTTTCAGTGCCCAAGAAATGATTATGAATTAGCGCAGATGAAGTCAATTCCATACGCTTCAATTCTTGGAAGCATTATGTATGCACAAGTGTGCACCCACCCTGATTTGGCATTTGTAACTGGGATGCATGACAGATATCATTCTAATCCAGGTCTGGATCACTGGAAGGCTGCTAAAAAGTCATGCGTTATTTGCAAGGTACTAAAGGCCTCATGCTCACTTATAAGAAATCTGATAACCTCAAGGTAGTGGGTTATTCAGATGCTGATTTTACAGGGTGTGTTGATACTAAGAAATCCACGTAATTATATATTTTCACCCTAGCAAAAGGAGCTTTATCGTGGAAAAGCTCCAAACAAAGTGTCACTGCATCGTCGACAATGCAGGCAGAATTTGTGGCATGTTATGAGGCTACTGGGCAGGCAGTATGGCTGAAGAATTTTATCCCGGGTTTGAGAGTGATTGACAGCATTTCCACGCCACTCACTCTTTACTGCGATAATCAACCCGCAGTAATCTATTCGAGTAACAACAAGTCAAGTGGTGCTGCCAAACACATTGACATTAAGTACCTTGTTATGAAAGATAGAATCGAGAATCAGATGATAAATATTAACTACATAAGTACTAAGTTGATGTTAGCGGATCCTCTCACGAGAGGCTTACCACCCAACGTATTTAAAGAGCATGTTGCCGGCATGGGCTTGGTTGAAAGACTTTGATCCTGGAAAAGTTGGGACCATTATGACACCATCTCCCCATAAGCCTCATTTTGAGATCGAATGGGAACCATAGTCACTTGGTTCAACAATACTTAATTGACTTTTGTAATCTATTGTCTTCGTGTACCGTTTTATCAAGAAATGAGTCTGTATGTTTGTATAAGAATTAAGTGAATAAAGTTTATGGAGCTCATAATTTAAAGAAGTTTCATTTTGATATGAGGTGATGTACTATAGTCACTGGGTTCAGTGGTACCAAATTGACCATTGTAATATTTTTGTTTTGGTGCATTTTTTTCTTGAAAAGTGAGCTTATAAGTTTAGCCTTACGATCAAGGGGGAGAATGTTGGATATTATGATCTTTTAGGCCTTACTGCTACAGTAGGCTGGTTGCTACAGCAACCAGCTCTACCTGCCCTGATCGGGGGCAGCTTCTCATCCAGCCAGGTGTTGGCCCCCAGTGAATAGTGCATACATATATGTATATATATATATATGCAAGAGAGATTGATCCAGACGCTGCTGGTTCTGGCTGATGCTCTAAGCCACTCTCTCTCACTCTCTAACGCACTCAAGTATAGCTACCAATGAAGCTGAGCACTGCAAGCACTGGGAAGGACTAACACATCTTCAGATCAAGCCCTAGGAAGTGAAGGAAGGAGAAGAGAAGATGACAGCTCCATCAGATCAAGGTAACTGCCATCTTCTCATCTGTTTGTGGCTCAAACTTAAGCTAAAATTATCCTGGGAATCAAAAATTTCTACTACCAAGAGTTGCAAGACCATTCACAAAAAAATAGAGTTGCAAGACCAATAATTCCCTGCTCGAACCAAGAATATATTTTTTCACTGGATATAGCTTATGGATTAGCATGCTAATTTTGTTTTTCAGTGGAATTCATGCTAACAATAAAGCAATATGTTGGTCTTCGAGGCCGGGAAGGATATGGTTGCCTGTCTAAATGTTGCGATGGGGAGACAGGGGCTTGACATGAGTGTATCTGCTCTGGTAAGCAAGCATCACAAAACTCATAGATTAGGGAAGAGCTTTATTGCCTTTCGGCCTCGTATTGAAAGAATGCTCACAGCTGCAAGAAGCCTCATGGCTGGCAAATCAAATGGGATACCCATAGTGGATACTGAACTCTGTCTTTTGTTTGTGCACTGCTTCATTACTGATGGAAATGCGTCTGAAATGAGATCATTTCCAATGAAAAGGTGTATATACGCTTTAAAGTACGTGAATCACACTTAACAGCTAAATGGTACTGTTGGAGCCTTAGCTAGAGCACACTATTGGGATGAGGATGTGATTGTTGCGGTGATTTCAGGCACCTAGGACTAGGACTCCTAGGCGCGCAAGGAGAGGGAGTCCTCCTCCCCAAGTCGGTCGACCCCCTTGGTCCTTCCACCTAAAAATAGGTGGGAGGGGCGCACCAAATCCCCTTTTGGCCGACCCATTGTTTGCCGCGCCCCCTTCTCTCCCGGATTAGATCTAATGTACTCCGATAGGCCGCAAGGCTGCTTCTCCCTCTAGTTTCTCCCCGTTGTTCTTCGTGCTGGTTCAACGGAGTGTTGCGGTGCTACTAGATCTGTATGCATGGACACCTTGTAGGTGTCGTCTACTTCGACACTAGATCGGGCAGATTGTTCCGGCGAAAATTCTCGCGACTGTGAGGTATAAACTAGCTGCGGGAATCGGCAGGTTTCACCGACAATCTTCTCTACTTCCACTGGGTCGATTGTTGATATGATCATCGTTAGCTGTACCTCCATGGGGATCTTGGGCTTGCTCGTGCGTGGTAAAAAATTTATTTTGCGTAGCACGTTCCCTACACTTACCTCCTGCCAGACGGCTCGAACCTGGGTAAACTCCCTTTCCCGTGCCTTACCATCTCGATCGCAGTTGGCCCGCCCCTCCGTTGTTGCTCGACGGCACTGCCCGTTACGAGACACTGACAGGCGTCCATCTCGGTGTCTTCATCCGCTGGGATGTTGCAGCCAATGTTCACATGTTGTTCCCGCAATACGCCAGAGAGACCTGCCGCCCACAAACGCTATTAACGTGGTGGAGCTCACAGTCAAAGACGGAAGATGGACTTAAGCTGTTTTAGCCACGTAATGGTTGGGGGGGGGGGGGGGGGGGGGAGGTGTTTTGGTTTTCACACATAGAGAACTAATGCAATCATTTCATATATGCTCATATAACACAACGTAGTATCTGCAATCATGCACAATGATACGAACAATAATATAATATCATAATGTTGGTAATGAGTTTCTCTTATTTGAATGCATAAAAGGTACGGTCCAACAGACATAAGCTAAAGGTGCAGATATGTTCTCATATACTGCCACGTAGATATAAGAGCTTTCAATATCACTGTGACAACATTGCTTTGAAGCACACATGTGGAATAGCCCTAACTTGCAGGTTATACCTTCTGCCTACCGTGAACGTAAATTTCTCGGACATGTCAAACATTGCTTGGCTAGCCCCATCAGGAAGCATCCAGTCGAAGTGATACAAGAAGTTTGCCAAAGTGAGCTCCATTAGTGACGAGCTGAATTGAATCCCGGGGCATTGTCGTCGCCCTGCTCCGAAGGGAGTGAAGTCAGGGTTTGTCCCATTGTAATCCATGTTGTTCTCAAACCTCTCGGGATTAAACTCTTCTGGATTTTCCCAGTACTTTGGATCCCTAGAAACTGCGAATATATTAACGTATACATTGGTGCCTTCAAGCATGTCATAACCCATAATTTTAGAGTCCTCTCTGCACTTTCTGGGGACTAGAGGAATGGGTGGATGCAACCTAAGAACCTCCTTGATGACCATTCGCATGTAGTGAAGTTCTGCAAGGTCGTTGTTAGTAATAACAGATCGGCCTTCACCTAGCACTGTACGTACTTCTAGCTGTGCCTTAGCCATAGCTTCAGGATGACAAACGAGCTCCGACATAGCCCACTCCAAAACACTTCCTGTGGTCTCCGTACCAGCTGTAAAAATGTCCTGAAAACGACGCGGTTGTGGTACATTAGTTTAGCTAAATACTATATGTACATGTATAATTAAAAACAAAAAAATGTTGAACAAAACCATTAATTTCTCAAAGTAATATATGATATGAAGCAGTATTTATAACAATTGACTAATTTATTTCGATCAACACTAAAGGTCTAATAGTCGCGCGACATATATTGTGAAACTAATGATGGGTTAACCTTCGATGTATAATACTTTTTGACAATGTGATATGCCGACTGTCAGATCGCAAGTACATGAACAATCACCCCTCACGTCCCCCCGCACGCATGCAACCTCTCTCCTCGCCTTTCTTGGCGCCACGGAGAATATAGGGAGAATACAACATGATACCACCCCTTAGGTGATACCATGATACCATTTCAAAAACTTCAATTTTAAATGTTTCAAAAAATTATGAAAAAAATTGTGGATGTTTACATCACATGAATGTACAACTCCTAAAAAATTCAGATCAAAATTCTAAATATACAGTGAGAAACAAAAAAGACAAATCCAACGCCACTATTCACATCCGGATTTGTCTTTTTTGTTTCTCAATGTGTATTTAGAATTTTGACCTAAAATTTTTACAGCTTGTACATTCATGTGATATGAACATCCATAATTTTTTTCATAATTTTTTGAAACATTTAAAATTGAAGTTTTTGAAATGGTATCATGGTATCACCTAAGGGGTGGTATCATGTGATATTCTCCCGAGAATATATTCCGATCAGTACTATAAAGAAAAATACTCACGATCAACACGGCGCCTATAATCTCTGTGGTTATAGGGAATGTCAACGAGTCATCCTCCTGCAGCCTGAGCAGCACGTCCAGCAGGTCCTCGTCGTCTATGCAGCGGGTTCTGTCACCGGCAGCTTGTGCCGCCTTGCGGCCCTCCATGATGTCGTTGATGATGCTTTGGATGCGGTTGTAGCTCCTCTTGGTGTCGCGCTCGGCATTGGTCAGCCAACGTACCAACCGCGACGACGGGAAGAGGTCGACCAGGCAAAAGCCGGCCACCAGCGTCAACGCCTCGTCAATCTCGCGGAGGTACTCCTTCTGCCGCGTGAACTTGCCGCCGAAAACTGCGCGTGATACGACGTCGTTGCTGAGCGCCGTCACCTTCTGGCTGATGTTGATGGTTTCGCTAGTCGGGGCGGAGGCGGCGATGGAACGGATGAGGTTGCCCACCTCCTTGGCCCTGATACCCTCCATGCGCTTCACCTGCTTGGAGCTGAGGAGCTCCACGATGCAGACCTTGCGCATCTGGCGCCACCGGTCGCCGTAGGGGGCCAGGACGAGGCCCTTGCCGCCGCAACCAAGGATGTCCATCGTCACGCTGCTGGACCGGTCTGCGAACGCGAGGTCGTTCGTCTTCAGCACCAGCGCCGCCGCCTCGGCGTTAGAGACCACCACGGTGGGGACCTCGCCGAGCCTGAGTAGCATCAGTGGCCCATGCCGGCGTGATAGTTCTGTAATTTTGCGGTGTGGGAGGGCGCTGACGATGTGGTGGAGACTGCCGATGATCGGGAGAGTCCATGGCCCAGGAGGCAGCCGCAGCTTGGCTGCCTTGCTCTTGCCACCTGAGAGCTTGAGAAGCCAAACCGCCAGTAGCGTACATAGGGCCACGAAACAGAAGCTTAGCCACCCCTCCATACCAGGCAGCTTGACGTATATAGAGATGATGAACTCTGTATATGTAAGCCGCTAGCTGTGAGCCAGTGGTATATATATATATATAATAGGTAAAGGATGGGAATCGGCCGACAGATTACGTCTGGCACGGGTCGCCTCACGCTAGCGCGTCACATCGGCCACGCATCCTCTATCTGTGGGCCCCACGCCAGACTTATCACTTCCCGATCAAGACGGATACTGCCAAACATGCATGCATAGAAGTCTTGTTGCAAATCACGTGGATTGAAAAACGATGGTGAGTTCAGTCCACCCAACTGTACACTACAAAGATGTGGAAATTTCCAAGTCTCTCAAGGGTATACGTGGCCACTTGTAATAGTTGAAAAATCAATGGTCAAGAACGTGCATGGAATAAGAGTGAAATTTCATGGTTGGCGTGCAATAGATGTGATGAATTTGGAGGTAGTTGATTCCAACATATTGCTTGAAGAAGACGTGTACTCCCTCCAGTCCAGCCCGGAAAAAAACCGGTATCGAGAAGAAAAAAAACCTTGATGTGGATACATAACGGATCTTGAAGCTCTAGGGTTGTACTATTACTAAGTGATGTGTTAGTACGTGCTTGTAGTAGCGTCGTAGGCAGGGTGTATCTACTCCTTCCGTTTCAAAACATTTGAAGTTCTATGTTTGTCCTATGTCAAACTTCTTTAAGTTTGACTAAGTCTATAGAAAAATATACCAAAATCTACAACGCTAAATCTGTTTCATTAGATTCATCCTAAAGTACAGTTTTATACTACGCATATATATTAATGTTGCGGATATTAGTAAAATTTTGTACAAACTTGATCAAACTTAAGGAAGTTTGACTTAGGACAAACTTACACTACCGGAATAACCTTATATCCCGACAGCATTTTCTATGCCGACGGCTTTTTGTCGGGGCCGTCGGCATAGATGGACATATGCCGACGGCCTGGGAAAAACCGTCGGCATAGATGGACATATGCCGATGGCTTGAGAAAGACCGTGGGCATAGAAATGCCATCGGCACACAACAAACTATGCCGACGGCAGCCTTCGGCATAGATTGGCCGTCGGCATACCTCTATCTATGCCGACGGCAGCCGTCGGCTTATTCCTGGCCCTGGCGCCCGGCCTCTGACGGCCGGCTGACGCCGTCATAACTATGCCGACGGCCCTGACGGCGGCCGTCGGCATAGATTTTGTCTGTATTTTTTATTTTAAATTATTTTCTTTTTTTAAAGTTAAAATTTGATTAATTTAAATCTGACTTATCTAAACTTAAACATATACAAATTATATATTGATTTGGGGTAGAAGTTTTCATGGATTATGAATATCCAGTTTATTTTTGTTTTTGAGTATGTTAAAAATGCGACCTCATATACTTTTGCATATAGGTCCTTATACTTTGTTAAAATCACAATTAATTGATATTTGCATTGATTTTGACAAATTTTATATGATTTTTTATCAGGATCTTGAAAGGATTCTGTTGCTATACTATGTTTTCAAATTTCAACAAAATAAAATCATATTTGCTTCAGATTTACAGAAAACACCCTTTTGTTTTGACTTTTTTGTATATTTTTCATTCCTTGGCCAAACGAGACAAATTTTATATCTGAAACTGTGGTGGTAGGTGTACACACCCAGCACGTAGCTCTGGAGTGAGACCCCCTTCACGGACGGCACTGTCGCCAGCACTTAGAGGGGGAAACGCCCACGTCGGGTCAACCCGGAGGGAATCTTGTGGTGGGTTGGGCCCAAACTTTCTTTTACAATATTTCTATGGGCTGACCTATCACAACCAGGTGGAAAATTCCATTCATCGAAGGCCGTCGATTGAAAGTCAAAGGGCTAGATCTCCGTGTCAACGGGGCTAGGGTTAGGCCGCTCCGGGGTCTTCGTGGGGTAGCAATTAATGCCACGAAAACATTGCACTGGGTCCTCATACATGTCTAAGTGTGGCAGTAGGTTCAGACACGCAGCACGTAGCTCCGGAGTGTGACCCCCTACACGGACGGCGATAACACCGAAGTAACGTTCGGCAGTTTGTTGTTGTATGAATATTCTAGAACAGTCAGAATGCGGTTAAATCCTGAAATTTTTACACAGTGCAGACACATGTGATATAAGCAGTGTGGTAATTTTTCATAATTTTTTGAGATGTAAAAGTATCTTAATTCATTCCTCTTTACGGATTTTTTTTACATGTCTAAAAGTGTGGTGGGGGGTCTTCGGAGGTTAGCAGTCCCACCAAATCTTGCGTTGGGTCCTTTTACATGTCTAAAAGTTTGGTGGTAGGTGTAAACACCCAGCACGCAGCTCCGGAGTGTGACCCCCTTAATGGACGGCACTGTCGCCAACACTTAGAGGGGGAAACAGCCATGTCGGGTCAACCCAGAGTGAATCATGTGGTAGGTTGGGCCCAAACTTTATTTTGAAATGTTCCTATGGGCTAACCTATCACAACCAGGTGAAAAAGTCCATTGGTCGAAGGCTGTCTGGTGAAAGTCAAAGGACTAGATCTCCGGGTCAACGGGGCTAGGGTTAGGCCGCTCCGGGGTCTTCGGGGGGTAGCAATGCCACTAAAACATCGCACTGGGTCCTCATACATGTCCTAAAGTGTGGCGGTAGATTCAGACACCCAGCACGCAGCTTCGGAGTGTGACCCCCTACACGGACGGCGATAACACCGAAGTAACGTTTGGCTGTTTGTTGTTATATGAATATTTTGGAACAGTCAGAATGCGGAAAAATCCTAAATTTTTTACATAGTACAGACACATGTGATATAAGCTGTGTGAAATTTTTTCATAGTTTTTTTAGGTGTAGAAGTATATTAATTAATTTCTCTTTACGGATTGTTCTTTGCATGTCTAAATGTGTGGTGGGGGGTCTTCGGAGGTTAGCAGTCCCACCAAATCTTGCGTTGGGTCCTTTTACATGTCTAAAAGTTTGGTGGTAGGTGTAAACACCCAGCACGTAGCTCCGGAGTGTGACCCCCTTAATGGACGGCACTGTCGCCAACACTTAGAGGGGGAAACAGCCATGTCGGGTCAACCCGGAGAGAATCATGTGGTAGGTTGGGCCCAAACTTTATTTTGAAATGTTCCTATGGGCTGACCTATCACAACCAGGTCAAAAAGTCCATTCGTCGAAGTCCGTACGGTGAAAGTCAAAGGGCTAGATCTTCGGGTCAACGGGGCTATGGTTAGGCCGCTCCGGGGTCTTCGAGGGGTAACAATGCCACCAAAACATCGCACTGGGTCCTCATACATGTCTTAAAGTTTGGTGGTAGGTTCAGACACGTAGCACGCAGCTCTGGAGCACAGATGGTTTGTCTACAGCAGGGTCACTAGAAGCATGCAAAGTTTTTTATTCTTATTCTTTTTCTTCTTCTTAGGTGAACCGGGTGTTTCATTATTAATTCTCTGAAAATCTTGCTCAATTCTTTTAGGATGACCTTCATGATATAGAGGATCCTGGGTCATTTTACCTCCTCTAGTAACGACTCTAACAGCACGATCATTCATTTTATTATTCATCTCATTAGGCAAATCATTTTGCGACTTGGAGACTTGTTCTAATTGAGTACGAACCATGGATGAATGTTTACATAAGCCTTTAACATCATTAGCAATTCTAAACATCAAATCACTCTAACGTTCAATAGCAATAGCTTAACGTTTCAGTTGATTACTCACATATTTGTTAAAGTTTTCTTGCTTCATGATAAAGTTATCAAATTCATCCAAGCACTGACTAGGAGATTTATTATATGAAATATCACCCTCGTCTAATTTACAAAGAGAATTTATCTCTACTACCTGTGTCGGAATGTCAAGTCCATGTATTTGTTCAATAGATGGTAGATTCTTAACATCTTCAGATTTAATACCTTTCTCCTTCATAGATTTGTTTGTTCTTGCATATCTTCAGGACAGAGGAATAGAATACCTCTCTTCTTTGGAGTAGGTTTAGGTGGTGGTTCATGAAGTGTCCAATCATCGGTATTCCTCAATATATTATCCAATAGTTCTTGAGCCTGTTCGACAGTTCGTTCCCTGAAAACACAACCAGCACAACTATCTAGGTAGTCCCTAGAAGCATCGGTTAGAACATTATAAAAGATATCAAGTATTTTCATTTTTCTTAAGAGGATGATCAGGCAGAGCATTAAGTAATTAGAGAAGCCTCCCCCAAGTTTGAGGGAGATGCTCTTCCTCAAATTGCACAAAGTTGAATATTTCCTATAAGGCAGCTTCTTTATTATGAGCAGGAAAATATTTTTCAGAGAAGTAGTATATCATATCCTGAGGACTACGCACACAACCATGAGAAAGAGTATTAAACCATTCTTTAGCATCACCCTTTAATGAGAAAGGAAACAACTTAAGGATATAGTAATAGCGAATTTTTTCCTCATGATCAACGGAGAATTAATAATCCTTATCAGTAACAAAGATAGGAGACGTAGCAAATTTAGGATCGTATTTCATTCTTTCTATCATAGCTTTTTCTTTCAGCTTACTCAATAATTTCTTAAGGTCCTCTCTATCATTACAAGCAAGAAATTCCTTAGCAATCTCTCCGTCCATAACATAACCCTCAGGTACATTAGGCATTTCAAATCTAGTAAGATTGCTAGGAGTAACATGTGATTCATCAATTTCATTAGTTTCAAGTTCTTTAGCTTTAGAAATTTGAGCATCAAGAAAATCACCAAGTGGCACAGTTTCATCAAGCAAAGTAGTAGCATCATCATGAGTATCATTCATAGTAGAACTAGCATCATCAATCACTTGCAACATATCAGATTGAATAACAGGTGGCGGTGTCGCAAGCCGACTTAAAACAGAAGATGAATCAAGTGCAAAGCTAGATGGCAGTTCCTTACCTCCCCTCGTCTTAGAGGGTATGATCTTGGTTTTAGCGTCCTTCAGATTCTTCATAGTGATAAGCAGATGTATAAATCCCAAGTGAACTCAATAAATAAAGCTATGCTCCCTGGAAATGGCGCCAGAAAAAGGTCTTGATAACCCACAAGTATAGGGGATCGCGACAGTCTTCGAGGGTAGTATTTCACCCAATTTATTGATTCGACACAAGGGGAGCCCAGGAATATTTATGAGCCTTAGTAGTTGGGTTGTCAATTCAACCACACCTGGAAAATAATATCTCTGCAGCAAAGTGTTTAGTAGCACAATAGTTTGATAGTATTGATGGTAACGATAGCAGTAGCAACAGTAGCAAGAACAGTAGCAGTAGCAGTTTTGTAGTGATTGTAACAGCAGTAGCAACAATAGTAACTTAGCAAAGATCAATATGAGAAAAGCGTAGGCATTGGATCAGCGATGGATATTCATGTGTTGGATGTCATTTATCATGTAACAGTAACAACCTAGAGCGATACACAATAGCTCCAATTCATCAGTTCAATGTAGGCATGTATTCCGTATATAGTCATACGTGCTTATAATAAGAACTTGCATGACATCTTTTGTGTGATATTAAGGCCTTCTTTTAATAGAGAACCGGAACAAAGCATTAACACATACTGAATACATGAACTCCTCATACTACGGTCATCACCGGAGTGAATCCCAATTATTGTCACCTTGGGGTCTACGGATCATAACACATAGTCGGTGCATACAACTTGCAAGATATGATCCAAAACACACTTATATTCATGAAAACATAATAGGTTCAGATCTGAAATCATGGTACTCGGGCCCTAGCGACAAGCATTTAGCATAGCAAAGTCATAGCAACATCAATATAAGAACATAGTGGATACTAGGGATCAAGCCCTAACAAATTGACTCGATTACATGCTAAATCTCATCCAACTCCATCACCGTCCAGCAAGCCTACGAAGGAATTACTCACTCCCGGCGGTGAGCATCATGGAATTATTGATGAAGGAGGGTTGATGATGACGACGGCGACGAATCCCCCTCTCCGGAGCCCCGAACGGACTCTAGATCAGCCCTCCCGATGAAGAATAGGAGGTGGCGGTGGCTCCATATCGTAAAACACGATGATTCCTTCTCTTTGACTTTTTTCTCCGTGAGACAGTACTTATGGAGTTGGAGGTAGGGAAAACGGAGGCCTGAGGGACCCATAAGCTCCGACGGCGCACCCTAGGGGGGGGGGGGCACGCCACCTGAGCTCGTGGCTCTCTGGTGCCCCCCCCCCTCCAGTAGATCTTTTGGCCAATATTTTCATATATTACAGAAAAACTCTCCGTAAATTTTCATCCCAATCTGAGAACTTTTATTTCTGCACAAAAATAACACCATGGTAGTTCTGCTGAAAACAGTGTCAGTCCGGGTTAGTTTCATTCAATTCATGCAAATTAGAGTCCAAAACAAGAGCAAAAGTGTTTGGAAAAGTTGATACATTTGGGATGTATCAAATGACAAGGGTAAATCTGACTAACTCATCATCAATCACACCATGTCTAACATGGTCTGATTCCTCCGTTCCAACATGCCTTTCCTCTATGCCGTACCCAGAGGAGTGAGTTCTGGAACTATTCCACAACGCTTCAGATGATCATCAAACTCCTGGTTCACATACTCTCCTCCACGATCAGATCGTAGAAGTTTGATTATCTTGCAGAGTTGATTTTCCACTTCATTCTGAAACTCTTCAAACCTGTTAAAAGTTTTTGACTTGTGGCTCATCAAGTAGATATATCCATATCTGCTCAAGTCATCGGAAAAAGTCAAGATGTATTGTTGCCCACCTCTGGCAATCATGCTCATTGGCCCACAAACATCACTATGTATAAGCTCCAGCAACTCGGACACCCTCTCGCAACTCTTTGCAAAAGGAGCCTTAGTCATCTTGCCGAGTATGCAGGATTCGCACATCTCGAATGATTCAAAATCAAACGAAGTTAGAAGAGTCCATCATCATGGAGCTTGTTCATGCGTTTTTGACTAATGTGTCCGAGTCGACAATGCTAGAAGTAGGTCAGATTTATTTCATTAGGCCTATGCCTCTTGACATTTACGTTATAGACAGACTCCCTTTCAAGGTCTAAAATAAATAGCCGATTCGCAATGCGTGCAAGGAAACAAAACATTCCATTCAAAAATATAGAAAAGCCATTGTCCTTTATGTTGAATTCATAATCTTGTCTCATCAATCCTGAGGCGGAAAAAAAGTTTTTACTAAGTGCTGGAAGAACATAATAACAATTATTAATTTCCACTAAAAATCCTGAAGGTAGTTGAAGTTGCATTGTCCCGACAGCCAACGCAGCAACCCTTGCTTTATTGCCAACTCGGATGTCAACCTCTCCTCGTCTGGCTGATCTAGTTCTTATCAGCCCCTGCATTGAGTTGCAAATATGAACATCTGATCTGATATCAAATACCCAAGAGCTACTAGCCAAGTTGGCGAGGTAAATGTCTATAACATATGCAACAAGTGTACCTTTGGCGTAAGTCATACTTCCACCCTTCTTTCCGTTGTTGGCAAGAAACTTGCGGCAATTCCTCTTCCAATGACCAGCTCCCTTGCAATAATAGCACACGGTCTTCGAATTTGGCCCTGACTTTGGCTCAGCTGCTGGAGTCGGGATCACATCCTTATCCTTGCCCTTCCCCCAAGTCTTTTTCTTAGCCCAAGAACCCTTCTTGAACTTAGCCTTGTTCTGCACCATCAACACGTGATGTGCACCCTCTTAATGTCCTACTATGCAGTCTTAAACATCCCACGTAATTAAGTGTGCTTCTTATCCATGGCATGCATATGGTGGTTCGAGACGAACGAGTCATACACTACTAGGGAAAAGCCTAGTAGTGGCGCGTGGTAAGTGCCTAGTAGTAGCATGGGTGCCCACGCTACTGCTAGTGCGCTGAGCATGAGCAGGAACAAATCTTAAGGAAGTGTCACTCCAGTCCATATGGAGGACACCATGCTGGAAACAGGACTGCACACAAGGTATTACAATCAGGCTTCTATTGGCCTACTCTCTTTAAAGATGATCGTAAGTTCATTCTATCTTGTGATGAATGTCAAAGAGTTAGTAATATTTGTAGACATCAGGAAATGCCTATGAATTATTCACTTGTTATTGAACCTTTTGATTTGAGGGGGTTTGATTATATGGGACCTTTTCCTTCCTCTCATGGTAACACTCATATACTAGTTGTTGTTGATTATGTCACTAAACGGGTAGAAGCTATTCCAACTAAAAGTGTTGATCATACGACTTCTATTAAAATGCTTAAAGATGTTATCTTTTCGAGGTTTGGAGTTCCTAGATACCTTATGACTGATGGTGGTTCACATTTTATTCATGGTGCTTTCAGAAAAGTTTTAGCTAAATATGATGTAAACCATAGAGTAGCATCACCTTATCATCCTCAGTCTAGTGGGCACGTAGAATTAACAAATAGAGAGATCAAATTAATCTTGTAAAAGTTTGTTAATAAATCTAGAAAGAATTGGTCTAAGAAACTTGATGATGCTTTATGGGTTTATATAACTGCTTATAAAAATCCCATGGGGATGTCTCCTTATAAAATGGTTTACGGAAAAGCATGTCAGTTATCTCTTGAATTAGAACATAAAGCTTACTGGGCCGTTAAGGAACTTAACTATGACTTTAAACATGCTGGAGGAAAGAGGTTACTTGACATGAGTTCTTTAGATGAGTGGAGCCTATGAAAATGCTAATAAAAGATGGCATGATAAAATAATTTAGAAATGAGAGTTTAACATTGGTGATAAAGGACTCTTGTACAAGTCTCGTTTCAGACATTTTGCAAGCCAACTTCTTTCCAAGTGGGAAGGACCATATATCATTGAAGAAGTTTACCAGTCCAGAGCTATAAAGATCAACAACACCAAAGGTAATAAACCAAGGGTGGTCAATAGGCAAAGAATTAAGCATTATATTGCTGGTAACCCCCTTGAGGTAGATACAGACATTATACAAGTAATTACACCGAAAGAGTACATAGGAGAAAAGTTCTGGAAGACTCCAGAACCCTGAAAAGGGGTAGGTATGTTGTACGATCAGGAAACCGACTCTAAAGATTCCAGAAAAATTATTTTTATCGATTTTGGAATAAATAAGAATTTTTGGGCAAAAGTGGCAGCCAAGAAGGTGCCCATGGGCCCCGCGTGGTAGGACGACGCAGCCACCCCTGGCCGCGTTGAGGCCGTGGATACCTCCCCGACTCCTTTTTCATGCAGTGACTCCTTCCGCACGGTAAAAATTCCTATAAAATACCCCGGTCGTTTTGATGTATGTATCGCACTTTTTCATCCTTTTTTCATTTTGAGCTGTTTTCGTCAGTGTTCTGAAGCTCTAGATTGTCATGTCTTCATCAAGCTCTTAGAAGGATAAATTCTTCGAGAAGGTCATCAGCCCCTATCTTCCCGGCGTGATGATGCACCCTAAAACCTTGCAATATAGGGATGGGGTGCTACATATCGAAGATGTTGAAGCACCGAAGAAGGAGGGAGATGAGAAGGCCAGGCTGGAAGAGATTGAACATGAACTTTTCTAGAGCTAGAAGATGGTGGAGTGTGGACTAGATGCAAATCACTCCATGATCACGGAGTTCATCCGTGCTCACCAAAAGGAGAACACAAAGCTGTGGGAGACAATTGATCGCCTCCACCTCAAAACGGAGGATCATCAAGAACAAATCTATGATCTCCAAAATCAAAACTGTGAGTATGAAACCATGTTCAAGATGATGGGTTTAGCTGCAAGTTACAGGATTCTAGAGACTTCTTCTTCTCTCATGGATGGGGAAACTATGCCATGGAAGCTGGATGATAAACGCGCGTCTTAATCACCATCACCACCAAAGGACCAAGCATGAGTATATGGGTAAAGGCACTCCCCTTAGCTTGTTCCAAGCTTGGGAGAGGTGCCGCAGTATCTTTATCACGATCTTTATTATTATTATCTTTTATCTCGATCATTATTTATATCATGGTTTGGGGAAGTTATAGTATGAGATATGTTGCAATGTGTTCTGTCACTCCTTCAGAGCAATTATCTATGTATCCTTTGGTGTGACATTATATAATAAATAGTTGGCATGAGACTTCTTTTTCCTTTTTCATTATTATGTATTCTATTATAGCATTGCGAATCAATCTCATATGCTGATCTTATGAGAAGTCATGGCTTTACATTGGGTTTAAAGCATAAAATCTCTTGAGGCTTAGCAAACATAGCATTGGTTATTTAAACAATTCATGAAAGCTTAGTACAAGCAAGTGAAATTTCACATGAAAATACACTATCTTGGATATCTTTTATGATTGTGAACTCTCAATGAATATTTCCAAACTTGATCAAATAGTTGATGTTGGACAAGGAAGACAACGTAATGGTTATGTTTGTGCATATTTACATAGAAGTTATATTGTCATGGATCCTCCAACATCATATTATTTTCTTATAACCTTTGCTAGCCCAAAATTTCTGTGCTAAGCGGAAATACTACTTGTACATACAAAAACCCCGAGCCAAGTTTCTTCCACAAGTGTCCACTATACCTAAGTATGGGTTGAGAAAAACCCTCAAGTAAGTTGTCATCGGTGCAGGCAATAAAAATTGTCCATAAATATGTATGAACTTTTATTGAAAGGGAAATAGGTTTTGTACGATCTTGTGATGGGATGCAAATCATAAATAAAAATACCATGAGCACCATCATAAGGGGCAATATTAAAGTCATGTTCATTTTCATTAAACTCTCAGACATCCAACCTTAAAAGTGAATGATAACCTCTGCTTCCCTCTTCAAAGGGCCTATATTTTATTTTTATGTTGAGTCAATTCCTTATTCCAATCTCATTACTCTCCACTTGGTAAACTTTGTATGTTGGGCAAAGATCCAGGCACATATATACAGTTAGATATGTACAATCATGATTCATTATTGTTGACATTATCCCTGAGATAAGTAAGTTGGAAAGTTAAGCATTGCTAAACTTCTATTTTCCTTTGTGCCAACTGAAACTTTTTGTACTAAAAATATGCTCCTGAGTGCTAATAATCATCTAAAGACTAAAAGATAGTTGAGCATGAGACATTTGCTAAACCGAAGCTCTGACATAGACTCTTCTAGAATAATAAGAATGAATTGTGATTGTTTAGTGACTCAGAACATAATTTCCTAAACTCAAGAGACTTTTATTTGTTAAACCTTAACACGTAAATGGATCATTACTTGTTCATGAGAGGTTTTATGACAGAGGATTGTTATTTAGAATATTTAATGATGTTAGCAAATGTTGATGCTGTGGTCAAATTTACCGAGCTTGGCATTCGCTTGGGGACAAGCGGAATCTAAGCTTGGGGGAGCTGATATGTCCATTTTGCTTCACTATTTCATACTATAATTTATCCTTTATTAATGATATATTTCACATTATGATGCAATTCTAATGCCTTTTCTATCTTAATTTACAAGATTTACAAGGAGAGGGAAATTATTGGACAATGGTAAATCTGCGTCTAATTTGCACCCTAAGAAAAAGCAATTTTCTGGAGCTCCAAAAGTCATGGGGATGTTTGTCAATTATTTTTGGAAAATAGTAAGACCGGAGCGAGAATATGGGCTAGATGGGAGCCACCAGGGCTCAGCACGGCCAGATGACACGTCCTCCCCCTTGGCCGCGCAGTGGGGCCGCGCGGAGGCCTCAAACCACCTCTCCCGATGCCCTTTGTACATAAATTCAGAATTACCCTAGAAAAATGATAGAAAATCCTCGGGTCTTTCCTCCACCGTCTGCGAGGCAGAACATAGGCAGAGCACTTTTGCCATCCGGCGGGCGATCATGCCAGAGAAACTTCCCTGTAGGACGGGGAAATCGATGCCATCGACATCACGAACACTCCGTTCATCATCGGGATCATGATCTACAACAACATCTTCACCAGCACCATCTCAACCGCCAACCCTAGATCATCCATCTATTCAATCTATGTATCATAACCTCAGATAGGTTCCTGAGAGTACTTTTATGTGTTGATTACATCTTTTGGTTGATGCTTAGGAGCTTCATCGATGAAAGATTGTTATGTGTAGATTGTTTACCATCTATTCATACCCACTGATCATGATCCATATGATGTCTTGTGAGTAGATCCATTAGTTCTTGAGGACATGGGGGAAGCCTTGTTGTTAGTAATCATGTAAAGTTGAATACTGTTTAATGTTTTGATATTATGTTGTGGTGTTCTTCCTCTAGTAATGTTTTGTGAACGTCGACTACATGACACTTCACCAACATTAGCGTAGGTCTACCCACACAACACTTATTTGAACAATGAATGGTAATTCAATGGAAATTGGTGAAAGGAACTTGGCAATATTCCCGTGTGTCCTCACAAGCATTTTAGCCCATATAAGAAACACAATCGGCTTGTCCTTAGCATGCATAAGGATTGGTCCACTTGCTGCACTCTATTGTTTTTGTTATTGTTTACCTTTTTATAAATCATCTTGCTATCAAACAACCTATCAAATTATCTTTATAGCTTTCATAGTAGTGAAACCTTGCTTAAAACTACTTGTCAATTCCTTCTCCTCCTCGTTGGGTTCGACACTCTTACTTATCGAAAAGGCTATGATTGATCCCCTATACATGTGGGTCATTAGTTTGGTTCGGTTTGGTTTCAATTTTTTTTGTTAAAAGTGCCCACCCGAGAGCCATCGGAAGGATCCCACATGGCTGTGAGATAGAAAGTTTTCTTGGAGATGCTTCAATGAGCCCTAAAAGATTCTTCCTCGGTGATGCTTTAGTTTCTATGCAATGTACATCCCAACTTTAGTGAAACTTTTTCAAATTTTAAACACACCCTCTTGAGGTCATATCATGACACCATGCCAAGTTACATATTTTTCAGACTTTATTTAGGTTTTTATAAACTTCAAAAACAAATAACCTCTCAAATAGTGCTTGAATTTTCCCACCTAAATGTTTGAATTTTCCAAACATTTCTTGGATAAGACCTACAAATAAACTCAAGCAATTAAATATAATTTTTCTACCAATTTTTGGGTACTTTCCCATGTACTTATAGTTCAAACTTGAATTATATTCATTTAATACCTAGAAATCCATTTAATGCCTTAAAAATAGCAAATGACCCTAAAAATTTCAAAATTTCAAATGGTGTATGTTGAATGTAGTAAAAGTTTGGACCCGTTTGGATCAGTAATTTTCCATTTCAAATTTTTTTTCCAAATTATTACATAACCAGATGGAAAATAAAGGCATATTACTATATAATAGTGTAATATCAAGTAGTGGTCCAAATTTCATGGTCAAATGATGAAGCAGCTGTGAGTTTACCTTCACACCTCAGACTTTCCCTTTTTCAAACTACAATTCTTCTTCGAAGTTGCTTTAGTTTCTAAGCAATGTATATCCCAAGTTTTGTGAAACTTTTTCAAATTATAAACACAGTCTCTTGAGGTCATATCATGACACCATGCCAAGTTTCATATATGTCAGACTTAATTTACCTGCCCGTCCCCTCCTCCAGCCAAGTCCAAGCTCCGCCGTTTTGACGCCACCCACTAATACCTCCTAAACGTATCTATAATTTTTGTTATGTTCATGCTAAATTCATGTCATTCATACATAGTTTTATCATTTTTTGTGAAGTAACATATTAATTATTACGAAGTGCCAACTTCTAGTTTTTAGTGTTTCTGGTTTTGCAGAAAAGGGTATTTTATAGAGATACAAAAATGGGAAAATCACTTTCGATGTTTTCAGCGAAGAAGGAGCAAATTGGGCCAAAGAAGAACCAGAGGGGGGCCCCACGCGCCCGAGGCGTGGGGCGTGCCAAGGGGGTGTGTGGGCACCCTGGCCACCGCCTCTCACACCTCTTCATCCCCATGGCTTTATATACCTCTGAAACCCTTCATCATATTTATCGCATTTTTTTTTCTGCCGTCGCTTCGTCGTGATCTGAGGCAATCCAATCTAGAATCCATTTTCGGTACTCTGCCGAAGTGGGAGATCATCACTGACGTCTTCTTCATCAACCTTGCTGCTCCCATGATGATGTGTGAGTAGTCCCCCTTGGACTATGGGTCCATAATAGTAGCCATGTGTCATCTTCTCTCCCTCGTTCTTCAACACAAAGATCACATGAGCTGCCTAATATGATTGTGACCATCTGATGCAATCTCTGGTGTGTTTGTTGTGGTGTGATGAATTGTCATTCTATAATCATATTATATATTTTCTATTTGGTTTGGTTTTGGAAATTTGCTGCATGATTTATAGATGTATACGCTCTTTGATCTATTAGCTTATTCACTAGTGATGTTTAGATGAATGATCTGCAAGAGGGATTTATTAGTTGGGTTTGATCTCTTTGACTGATTATTTTTGGTGAGTGTAAAAATACAAAGCTCACTGTTGTATCATTGCCACTAAGGATAAAAAAATAGTTGCCTAGTTGCCCTCGGTGATGAGTTGGAGGTAAGGAGAATATATTATCAACATTACGTCAGTTTGCTTAATGCAATATTCAATTTTATTACTTAATATTCGGGTTGCATGCTGGATAGCGGACTTTGAGTGGAGTATTAGTGATAGACGCATGCTGGATAGCGGTCTATGGATACAAGGATGTAATGCCTATATGCCATCATGACATGTATGGTTTGCCATAAACACTATAAATTAATCGATACGCAACAATAATTTGTTTACCAAGCCTATGCTATTTGCAGATATGCCACTAGTGAAATTATTGATACACTGTCCATTCTTCCTCATAAATACTACCATTTTTTCACATTTTTTGGTTCTTTTATATTCTGAATTTAATTTGCTTTTGTAAACAAATTCAATTCCAAACACTCCAAGTAGTAATCCATGTAGCTAGGAAAGCTAGTGAGATTGACAACCTCACTGGTTATGTTGAGGACAAAGATAAATTTCCTAGTTGACAGCAAGGCTGCTCATTGGACTTGTAGTTGAACTTCATGGATTGATTACCTTGGTTCCTTAATTGAAGGGAAAGCTTCTACTTGCTACAAGCACTTGTGCTTCAGGGCCCAATAGAGAACCTTTTCTCTACTACTAATAAAAGAGCAAACATAAACTTCTCTAAACGTACCCCATAAATATACACAGACTCATTACCACCACGGGATTAGATCCACTAAACTCAATCTAACCGCTAGCCTTGATCTAATCAATTTTGTGTGTGCAATTAGCAATTTACGTTGGCTGACCATCCTCCACCGAAAACTACCCGCTCGGTGAATTAGGAAACTCCAATCAAGAAACCAATCACGGCCAGGTCGTTGGCCGCCTCTCCTAAAATACAGGGCATCCCGTGGCCTAGGATGGCAACGCGCTGCCGCGCATCCTATAGGACGAAGCCGATGTCGAAGGCGGCTGCGTAGTTCGCCCGCGTGCCATCCGCTGCCAGAGGGAGGGGTCGCATCATCTGCAGCCGGTCCACCCGTCCGCCTCCCCTATGGCGCACGCCGTCCGCCGCGCTCCGTCGTCCTGCTCGATTGCCCTGGCACGTGCCTGCCCCCGCGCTCCTCCTCTTGCATCTCTCTCCAACCACCGGCCACTGCCATGCCCATCCCCTCCTCCCAGCAGCCGCGTGCCTTTCCCTCCCCCTCCTCATCTGCGCCTCTCGCAAGCCACCGCCACCGGCCTCCTCTGTGGCGCGAGACGCCTGTCCGCCCGACGCTGGTGAGGGATGCCATCCACGCACAAGCTATGTCGATTCGTCTATTCTCAGTTCGCTTCTCTGCCAATGGTGAGTCCTCCGGTGCATGCTTTCTCTTTTGATTGATACTCGGTATGAACTATGAAGACAGACAAACTTTCTCTTTTGATTAGTAAGTGCGATACATGGAGACATTGGACCAAACAGCTGCAACAACGGAGATAAAAATGGGGACATGTCAACCACTTCAATTTGTTGACAAGGTATAAGACGGCTACATATTGATTTGGAGCATTGTTTATTCATGTTAACACCAAATTAGTTGATATCTTAATGGTTGCGAAAGTTAAAACTTATTAATCTGAGGACCATTATTTTCTTGCTAAAATAAGAAAGGCGTCACAAATAGCAGTGAGATTGGAATTTGAAAGTTGTACATATACAGATTTTGGATATGAATATAGTGCTTATATATATATGCATATGTCGATTATTATTTTGATATGAATATAGTGCTTATATATGCATACATGGATTATTATTTTGATATTCATAATAAGTGCTTGGATTTTTGGTTTTGCCCCAGCCCCGGAAATCTCAGAACCGGCCCTGGGCTGTGCGGGCTGTGCTTGTGAGGAAGCGAGGAGGTCCGGAGCCATCGAGGGGCTCTTCGACGAGATGACGAAGGGCGGCGGGCCTCTCCCCAATAAATAACCAATATGCAGATGTGTCTCCAACGACAATGCTCATAGTTTTCTTCCAACCACTCTCATTCAATACACGGTAATTTTGCCTATTTGTTGTCTAATATAATCACAATATTTTATTTTTGTTGTTCCTTTCCTTCATGACGTAGCTATGATTGTATACCAAGCCGGCATCCTCCAATGGATTCATCCCCCTCTAACCTCGGATGTGTGCCTCAGGGTGCTCCGGTTCTGAGCTTGCCTCACCTTCACGACAAGTCGCACCATCGGATATGGCTTGGAACTGAGGAGACGACGGGGCCCTCAACGCAACATGAGGCCTTATCCTCTTCGTGTATCGTCTTCTTGTAAACCTTGTTATCTTTTGCTGCAGATCCTAATTTTGTGCACTACTCTTTTCAATCATTGTGTTTGATCAGAGCCTATATAATGAAAAAATGGTCATGGGCAAAAAAAGTGTTCTTTCATGACATATCTGAAAGTTTGCTTAACTGCAGCCTTTTAATGTTCTTCGAGGGGAGACCTGAGATTCACGGCATAGGTGACCGCGGGAAGTTGCCACTCTCCAGTCATACCACTCCACCAATTATCTAAGAGTAGCCTGATGTATTTTCTACCTCTTAATTCTACATGCTAACCAATGGTACTTCGTATTCTGGAATAGTCTTGGTCCTGGTTTCAACTTAGAATACATGTTTCTGAAGACAAAGGCAATTCTCCGCTTTAGAATTTGATTTGAATTGATGGTCTTGATAAAATGCACCCCACGTACAAGTTTTAACAGAAGAACAGAGAGGGTTTCTACCATGTCCATTCTCAGCTTTAGAATTTGATTTGAATTGATGGTTAGATCATATTTACTTATTTTTTTTCTTTTGTTGCAGTCCATTTAATGCTATGTTGAGCTCATAGAGTCACAGTGTGTCTTTTTCACACATAATGAATACATAAAAGCACACAAGTAATCTGAAGTTCTGTTACCGGTTCATACTTCCCCATAAAAAAACTTACCAGTTCATACTTGTATTGCATAAATAATTATTTGTTAAATTTGAACGGGCGGCCAACCCTAGCTCCACGACACTGTAAACGCCATTGCTAGATCATGTTACTTTATTGTATGCTTGCTTTCAAAGTACATGCTTTGGAAGGTGGCCGTTAGGCAACCCAAGAAGTTGATCACCGTGCATCAACGACGGAATCATGTGTGAGTGAGCTGCTACTCCTATATTC
This sequence comes from Elymus sibiricus, assembly GCA_039707655.1. Classification (NCBI taxonomy): domain Eukaryota; kingdom Viridiplantae; phylum Streptophyta; class Magnoliopsida; order Poales; family Poaceae; genus Elymus; species Elymus sibiricus. The sequence goes on along the minus strand of CM077665.1, from coordinate 36,259,754 downwards.
TTCACTTCAAAGCAACGGAGATTCTTTCTTATGTGTAACTTATAGCTTTTCCTGCATCAAAACATTCTTGAAGGTCTTCCTTGGACGCATATGACGATCTCCCAACCACTATGTTTACCATTGTTAATCGACTATTCAACGTTTTGCAGTTTATTGATGCTTAATATTTCAGCAAAACGTTGAATTGTACAATCCAAGTGGTTTTTTTTTGTATCTCAACATCCTGTTTCAAGTGCATTCCTTCAAGTGTCATTGCTCTGGAGCTCATCCTTGCATTTTGTTTACCCACTCTAAGTACAGGCATAGCACTTGGGGATGCTAATCGTACTCTAATGGCAAAGAAATAGGTGGAAAAGTAAAGGACGCTCAAATAGGCTGATCCTATGAAACCTTACCTGATTTAGCTACGATGTAACACAGAAGAAGATAGCATGGGACTTTTCATTGATGGGGTGTGTGTCAAGAAAAGAAAGACATTGCATTTTTCCTTTAAATCTGTGATAAATTGAAAGTTTTACTTACAGTTTCTTGGCTGGAACCGTGAAAGAAGTTACTTGGAATTTTTTAGCTCCTCTTTTTTTTCTTAGGAGACGGTGAAATAAATGCAGTAGAAGAATTGTTTCCCAATCTCCAGAGTTGTATCACAATGGTGTGATGACATACGATGGTGTTCTTCGCAGCATGAAAGGTTGCAGTAGATTGTTTTATTTGTATGAATCATAGATTAGTTTGTGTATATAATTTATTTTCCCTTTAAATCTAGGATAAATTGAAAGTTTTGCTTATAGTTTCTTGGCTGAAACCGTGAAAGAAGTTACTTGGAATTTTTTATCTCCTCTTTTTTTAGGAGACGGTGAAATAAACGCAGTAGAATCATTGTTTCTCAATCTCCAGAGTTGTAGAATGGTGTGATGACATAGGATGGTATTCTTCGCAACATGCAAGGTTGCCGTAGATTATTTTAGTTATATGAATCCGAGATTAGTTTGGGCATATAATCCATTGACGGTGTTACTGGGCACATGTACATTTGAATTGTCGTGCACCTAAACACTTGAACTAATGTGAGATGTACTTTTTGTGAGGTAACTGACGTGGAAGTTAATTAATCTCAATATGAATTCAGAATACAATGCCCACATAATTTCATAGGCTGACTTGATTGAGACGTGCGTTGCACGTGCAAACTTACTAGTGGTACTATAGCAATGGAACATCACCCACCACGAGCTCCACCGGCGCCACTCCCCACCATGAGCTCTACTAGCACTGCCCCGAGCTCCACCGCTCCCGTGAAGCCTCCCACCAGGATCTCCACCACCGAGACGCCGCCACGGTCGGCTCTCACCCATACCCGACACGTCCCCGGCCACCTGTCACCTCCTCTCCGCAACCTCCACGGAGATAAGGTATGGACTTTCCCCCTTTTTTCATCTCTCATAGGTTATGATGTATCATGAATATGCATAATGAATATGATGTATGAGTGAATATGATGTATGAGCCGGAATACCAAGCTTTGACGATGAATATGATATATGTGCCTATTGAGAGTGGTGTGGTATGTTAGAGTGATGATAACAATGTGGTACCAGCCATCGAGCCACCAATGTGTTTGCGGGTGCTATTTACCGGCCATTGAGCCGGTGCAACTTCTAGTTGCTTGATTTTTTAGGGAATATTAGTTGCCAATGATTTGACAAAATGTTGATTCATCAACATTTTGTCAAAGTTTTGGCACTCAATTTGTGTCATATTTAAGAAAGGTCATGCCAATTTTTTTTAATTTTTTTAGATATTTAACTAACTTTATAGTTATTTTGTAGTTGTTTAATTATTTTAGTTCAAAAGTTGCCAAAAAAATGTGTTTGGATTTTTTTCTAGTCAGGCTAAACACCATGTGTTCAGTTCTGTCGAACACTTTCTTCTTCTGCACTCGTGCAGGATTTGTTCTCCCTGCTGACATGTAGATCACACAGAGCATGTGTAATGCCAGTGCGGAAGAAGAAAGTGTTAGAGAAAGTTCACTAAATTATGTTGGACCTGCCTATAGACGAATGATAAAACTTGAGATCTTTTTGACCAACTAAATGTGCCTAGCTTTCGACTCAAGTTTTGCGGAATAACTTCAATTCCTTAACTCATGCATCAAAAGCTAGGCACATGTTTTGTGTACGACATAAGATCCATTACGTTTCCCAAGGTCAATACATGTATGAGTTTTCTTGTGGGAACCTCTCCTACCTGAAGGGGACACTACATGGGTCTGAGTTTTCCTATGGGAACCTCTGTAACACTTTACAAAGTATTTTATGATTATTTACGATATTTTAGTGACTTTATAGTTATTTTATATTTATTTTAGTTATTTTAGCAATTTCTAATTGATTTAAAAGTTATTTTAGTTATTTTAGCAAGTTAACTATTTTATTAATTTTATAGTTATTTTATTAATTTTGTAGTTATTTCAGACATTTTAGTTACTTTTATTTATTTTATAGTTAGCTTAACTATTTTATAGTTAATTTAGCCATTTTCCATTAGGGTAATTTGCTAAGATTTTAGGTAATGTAATTAGTGCATTAGAAATATGTGACTAAACTGTTCTCCCTCTCCTTTCTCAAAAGTGCGATGGGCGGCTACGACGGACCAAAGGATGACAAGCCGTTGGCGAGGGTCACGTCGGTGGTGTATTGGCGGGACGTCTATAATTTAGCCTCACATGTGGGAATTATCTGTCTAACACACCTAGCCTCCACGGTTGAACTCATTTTTATTTTGTCCTACTCATCTAAGATTTCAATTTTAGAATGATGAGCTCGCAAAATTTGACAATATGCTGCCAAAGTATGAGCCCGATGCCGATTCCAATGGCGTGGTGCGCAAGGTGGAGAAGTGTGGGCACTGTCTAGATCATGTTCGCCGTGTCTGCAACGAAGGCAGTGAAATGGGGAGGAGGTTTTTCGGGTGCCCTTATGAGGTTAATTGTCCTACTCATTTCTCTACTTTGTATGTGGTTGAATACCTACAAAATGTCTAATAAACTTTTGTTTTTTCAATGCACAAGTTTCCAGGGCATGCAAAAATGTCAAGTGGCTTCACAAAGAATGAGAGGGGAGGGCAAGAACTGTTATTAGAGAGCTTGCTAGCAAGAAGTTGATGCCAGAGAAGAAAATAAAAGAGAAGGATGCTGAGAATAAAAAACTCTATATCTTGACATTTTGACAACTCTCTGTGCTCAAGTTTGTTTTAAAAAGAGAAAAATGAATAAGCTATTAAGTAAGAGGATCCACGTATTTGTTTTCATGCAAGATTAAACTTTGACAAGGCACATAGAATTTTTTACTGAAGCTCTAGTGGTTTGGTGATCGAAATAAATATTACCTAGCTAAGCATGTGCTACCTTGTATAAATATGATCTATCTTGCTTATAGCTTGCAGATAAGACAAGGATACGCCTTTGGGGCAACAATCTTTAGTGATGAGCTAGATAGATAACTTTGGTTTATCAACCTTTTTGCTCGAGGATGAGCAAGGTTTAAGCTTGGGTATGTTGATGAGTGAATTGTATGCATACTTTTTAGAGTATATTCTAGTGCCAAAAATCCCTGATATCATATCCATCTAGCACTTCTTCATATCCCCAATGCATAGTTTTCGGTATTTACTTGTTTCACCAAGTTCATTGCACACTTTTTATTTTTATTTAGTTTTTATTAGTTTTCCGTTGTTTTGTGGTCTTTATAGGTGTGTTGGCATGTTTATGGACTTGGGACATCAAAAGAACCAAGTTGGGAGTCAAACCGAAGAAGTTTCAGGCACCAGATCAAGGCCCTTTGGAGAGTTTGATGATTTGACATTTATCAAAGTGTCGAAAATGAATATCCCAGGCCTCTGACGCATCGGAATTTTTGCTAGTAATCCAACGAGCCCAAGAACGTCAAAATCGGAGTTCGTATGAAGAAATGGCGACCAAAATACGAAACAACTTCCAAAGTCCAGAGAGAACGTCGGCCTTCCATACGAGCATAGCCACTCGTATGGATGCTCATATGAGCTCATAACAGCCACGAAAACTGGCCAGAACTTTTCAGATTTTGCTCCGATTTAGTCCCCGTTTTCCCCTACGGGATTCTTGACGACCAAGGCTTGTATTGCACGTGGATTTGGCCCCCCTAGTGCCCATTTATGAAAGGGAGGAGGCTAGATCAACGGAGGACTCCTATAAGAAGACCTCCAACCCTAGACGCCGCATCAAGCCGTCTCCATTCTCCACAAGTTCCATCTCCTGCCGCCACACCTCCATTGCAGCAAACTCCACCATAGAGAAGGGCCAAGACAAGGAAGAGAGAAGGGAGGAGGCACCTCCCACGTCCGGCGCCGGCCTCATCACCGCCGCCATGCCGCTCTCCATCTCCAACTTCGTGTTGGGTTGTAAATTGCCCCTAAACACTATGTACTCCATCACCATGTTTGAGTAATATAACTTATGTAGTACTACCCACTACCGGAAGCCTAATAAAATACATACGAACATTGATTATGAGTGATCAGTCAAGCTGATTTATTAACTGTTTAGTCAAAGTCGCCGCCTATCTAGACTAATCAGAATCACCACGTATTGTTAGTGACTTGACAAAATCAAGATTGATACTGCCAAACATGCATGAATAGAAGTCTTGTTGCAAATCACGTGGATTGAAAAACGATGGTGAGTTCAGTCCACCCAACTGTACACTACTAAGATGTGGAAATTTCCAAGTCTCTCAAGGGTATACGTGGCCACTTGTAATAGTTAAAAAATCAATGGTCAAGAACGTGCATGGAATAAGAGTGAAATTTCATGGTTGGCGTGCAATAGATGTGATGGAATTTGGAGGTAGTTGATTCCAACATCTTGCTTGAAGAAGACGTGTACTCCCTCCAGTCCAGCCCGGAAAAAAACCGGTATCGAGAAGAATAAAAACCTTGATGTGGATACATAACGGATCTTGAAGCTCTAGGGTTGTAGTATTACTAAGTGATGTGTTAGTCCGTGCTTGTAGTAGCGTTGTGTGCAGGGTGTATGTACTCCTTCCGTTTCAAAACATTTGAAGTTCTATGTTTGTCCTAAGTCAAACTTCTTGAAGATAGAGGTATGCCGACGGCAACCGTCGGCATATTCCTGGCCCTGGCGCCCGGCCTCTGACAGCCGGCTGACGCCGCCAGAACTATGCCGATGGCCCTGACGGCGGCCGTCGGCATAGATTTTGTCTGTATTTTTTTATTTTAAATTATTTTCTTTTTTTTAAGTTAAAATTTGATTAATTTAAATCTGACTTATCTAAACTTAAACATATACAAATTATATATCGATTTGCGTTAGAATTTTTCATGGATTATGAATATCCAGTTTGTTTTCGTTTTTGAGTACGTTAAAAATGCGACCTCATATACTTTTGCATATAGGTCCTTATACTTTGTTAAAATCACAAGTAACTGATATTTGCATTGATTTTGACAAATTTTATATGATTTTCTATCAGGATCTTGAAAGGATTCTGTTGCTATACTATCTTTTCAAATTTCAACAAACTAAAATCATATTTGCATCAGATTTACAGAAAACACCCTTTTGTTTTGATTTTTTTTTGTATATTTTTCATTCCTTGGCCAAACGAGACATATTTTATATCTGAAAGTGTGGTGGTAGGTGTACACACCCAGCACGTAGCTCCGGAGTGAGACCCCCTTCACGGACGGCACTGCCGCCAGCACTTAGAGGGGGAAACGTCCACGTCGGGTCAACCCGGAGGGAATCTTGTGGTGGGTTGGGCCCAAACTTTGTTTTAAAATGTTCCTATGGGCTGACCTATCACGATCAGGTGGAAAAGTTCATTGGTCGAAGGCCGTCTGGTGAAAGTCAAAGAGCTAGATCTCCGGGTCAACGGGGCTAGGGTTAGGCCGCTCCGGGGTCTTGGGGGGATAGCAATGCCACAAAAACATTGCAATGGGTCCTCATACATGTCTTAAAGTATGGCGGTACGTTCAGACACGCAGCACGCAGCTCCGTAGTGTGACCCCCTACACGGACGGCGATAACACCGCAGTAACGTTCGGCAGTTTGTTGTTGTATGAATATTTCGGCACAGTCAAAATGTGGTAACATCCGGAAATTTTTACATAGTGCAGACACATGTGATATAAGATGTGTGGTAAGTTTTCATAATTTTTTAAGATGTAAAAGTATCTTAATTAATTCCTCTTTACGGATTGTTCTTTACATGTCTAAAAGTCTGGTGGGGGGTCTTCGTAGGTTAGCAATCCCACCAAATCTTGTGTTGGGTCCTCTTACATGTTTGAAAGTGTGGTTGTTGGTGTAAACACCTAGCACGCAGCTCCTGAGTGTGACCCCCTTCACGGACGGCACTGCCGCCAGCACTTAGAGGGGGAAACGGCCACGTCGGGTCAACCCGGAGGGAATCTTGTGGTGGGTTGGGCCCAAACTTTGTTTTGAAATGTTCCTATGGGCTAACCTATCACAACCAGGTGAAAACGTCCATTGGTCGAAGGCCGTCCAGTGAAAGTCAAAGGGCTAGATCTCCAGGTCAACGGGGCTAACACTACAGGAATCAGGCACTTTGCCCTCTGCCATGGCAGACGGCAAAGGCATGCCTGGCGGACGGCAAAGCCCTTTGCCGTCAGCCAGCAGATGGCCCCACGTCCGACTGAATGAGCTACGGCAAAGGGCTGCTTTGCCGTCTGCTTAAATAAAGCGGACGGCAAAGAAGTTTGCCGTCAGCCATACTAAGCAACCAGACGGCAAAGGCGCAAAGTTCTTTGCCGTCTGCCAGCTGACTTCAGCTGACGTCAGGCGTCAGCTGGGGCCAATTCACCAGACTTTGCCGTCTGCCAGCAGACGGCAAAGCACACCAGCCTTTGCCGTCTACCAGCAGACGGCAAAGTGACAAAATAGGCCAGCCCTGTTGCCCCCAGGTTGCACAGGTAGCTGCCACGTGTCACCTTTGCCGTCTGCTGGCTGATGGCAAATAGCTTTGCCGTCCGCTGGCAGACGGCAAAGTGCCTGCACTGCCACTGTTTTTATTGTTTTCTGTTATTTCCCTGCATTTTCAACAAACAAATATGATATATACATAACAGTCCATCAATGCATAGCAGTACACCAATACATAACAGTCCATCATTGCATAGGGTATTAAAACATCCAATACATACATAGTCATACTAGCATATATATGGTTCACATCCAATACATACATAGTCATAGTAGCATATATATGTTCAGCAGCCACACACATATATAGGTCTAGATGATATCGATGACGATCATCATCCTCAAGCCTTGGCGGTGGGTGTTCCTGATAGTAATTAGGATGGCCTGTCCAACATGAAGATTCTTGCCAACGAGGAAGCTCTTCCACCCAGCCGAGCTTAAGTGTGTGCGACCGTCCGTGTCCACGCCGTACGCACAGGTGGTGACGGAGCCCCTCGCGGTAAGGTGTATTCCAGCAGAGCCTTCTTCATCAGGCTCGATACCACAACTCACAGATAGGCTCTTTGGCAATTTCTGAATAAGAAAAACATATCAATTAATAAGTAGCCTCGCACATACTCTTGCAAATATATTTCTACTAAGTATAGATTTCTACACTATAAAAAGACAATACTACATTTCTACTAAGCATGAATTCTACTAATAAGTATGGATTCTACACTATTAACAGTTCTTTGGATTCTACACTAAGCATATATATCATTCGACTCTAGCTACACACTAATTAAGCATGTCATCGGACTCTACACTAAAGCATATCATCGGCTAGCTTCTACACAACATATCATTGGACTCTACACTAAGCATATCATTGGATTCACTAAGCATATCGTTGGACTCTACACTAAGTAAGCATGTAATCGGATTCTACACTAAGCATATCATTGGATTCTACACTATGCATTACATCGGATTCTACATACAGATAATTTGCATTTGTAAGTATAACAATAAAGCATATCATCAAATTACTACAGTAAGTGTAACATACCATGACATGCCGATCAACCATGGTACTTGTCAGGCGGGTCACGAATGGCACCCCGACGAAGTCAGCACGTGGCGGAATTATGTCCCATAGGTTGCACACCTCCTCCTCGCTCAGCCTCATTCTTTGAGCATAGATGGCTTCAACAAGTGGGTCCTCATCATCCTCATCATCTTCATCATCTTCCTCCTTGTTGACATAAATGACGGCCAGCTTGGGTCTTTCTGCTCTGAAGGAGAAGCTGATCAACTCACCACCAGTGATACCCATGTGGGCGATGAAACGGACCCATCCATCTCCTCCCATCTGCGACATATTTCGTCTTTCTCGACCTCCATAGTGTAGGGGCCCCTAGGAGCCTCAAAGGTCACAGTGTCTCCGGTCAGCTTGTTGAATTCCAACCTCACATTGCATGGGACGATCTGTGTAAAAAAAGCAAAATGATATATACACAATGCATTAATGCCAATAACACTAAAAACAAAATAGTTGTTACAAGTTTCATATATTTTGTTACCGCAGCATGAAGAAAACTCGGCTGAAAGTAGATGCCGAACAGCGTGCTAGTTGCAAGGCTGCTGGCGCACCTTGACTTGCACAGTCGACATGGTGCTGGTGGTGGTGGCGCCATTTTCCTAAAGCAATATGAGCAAAGGATTAACGATCCACTTCACAGGAAAGAAAAACAGTAGCATGTGCTATTTTTGGTTCTTCTTCAGTTATATTTTCATAGTGAAACCCGATCCCAAAACGTAAACATAAAGTTCTCAATTAACTTACTAACACCTTCTAGAATATAGACCCAACAGCTAGCAGGCACATGCCAAATCAGCCAACAAGACTCACAGCTAGCAGACTACAGTGCATCGATCTTAATCGGAAAATAGAATATTCAGGTTTAGTAACTAAAATTAAGAGCATGCACATTCTTCCGTCCAGCTTTTATATTTACATAAAAACCGTCAAGGATAGAAAAACTGCATCCATATTGCTCCATAATTACACCTCTGCTGCAAGTCTAATTATGCATAGTATAGACCCATGCCTAGCAAAAACACATCATGTGGTACGCCATTTAATACGGACAAATTATATCTGTATGTAGCAAAATAACATGATGGGTTGTGCAAATAGTTGTAAACTACTATCTTGTGCGGCATGCTTATAGGCAACTAAATAAATATTTGACTCATAATTGTTTAGGCATGATTACACCAAAACTACGTCCATATTGATTAATAATTACGTCCCGGTCACAAGAGTAACTATGGAGAAACTACCTATATATATATCTAGCAAAATAACATGTTGGGCTATGCAAATTCGAACAGACGAAGACTACATGGCAAAACTACGCCCATATTTATTCATAATAACATCCCTAACTTGTTGGGTTGTGCCAATTTAAACATATGTAAACTACCTCCTGGTTAGGAATATATTATGGCAAAACTACATCCATATTGATTCATAATTACATCACTAGAAATTTTAATTATGGAGAAACTCTATCCACCTCTAGCAACTTAACATGATCGGTTGTGAAAAATGTTGCAATCTTCTTTGTTGGGCATGCTCATAGCAAACTACATCCATATTTACTCATAAACTACATCCACATCTAGCAAAATAACATGCTAGGATGTGTCCATTTGAAAACATGTACACTACATCTTAGTTAGGCATATTGCATCAAAACTACATAGATATTGATGCATAATTACATCCATGTTACAAGAGTAGTAATAATGGGACTACATTCACATCTAGAAACATAACATGTTGGTTTGTGCACATTCGAATGCATGTAAACTACATCCGATTTAGGCATGATTATAACAAAATACATCCATATTGATTCATAAGTACATCTCTAGCAAAATATAGATCCATGCCTAGCAAAATATAGATCCATATTGGGGGGAGGAGCAGCGGAGGAGTGGAGGACGAGCATTACCTGCGGCGGCGGTGGCGCGCGGTGGTCCGGCTCCGGCGAGGTCGGCCCATGGAGGCAGGCCACGGGGAGGGGGGGCGGGTGGAGGCCGGCCGCAGGGAGGGGCGGCGCGGGGCGGTCCGGCTCCGACTGCGGGGCGGGGCGGCGCGGCGCGGCTCCGGCGATGGAGCGGGGCAGGGCGGCCGCCGCCACGGGGAGGGGGGCGGTGCGGCTCCGGACGCGGGGAGGGGCGGCGCGGGGCGGTGCGGCTCTGGCCACGGGGAGGGGTGGCGCGGGCCGGCGGCGGCTCGGGCTACATACGGGGGCGGTGCGCGGGTGGGGTGAGGTGAGGGGAGAGAGAGAGGTAGAGAGAGAGGGGGTGGGGCGGGCTGACCGTTTATATTTAGTTCGCTCTTTGCCGTCTGCTAGCAGATGGCAAAGAGCCTAGCTAGCAGACGGCAAAGAGCCTAGCTAGTGGGGTGGGGCCGGGGGGGAACGGCTGTTATCTAGGTCATTTTCTTTGCCGTCTGCTAGCGGACGACAAAGGTCCCAAAGGCAGACGGCAAAGATCTGGCTGACGGCATCCAGCCCGTCCGTCTGACCTCCCCAGCCACAGGGTCCAGTGGGGCCCAGCTGGGCTCTTTGCCGTCTGCCTTCTGGACCTTTGCCGTCCGCTGGCGGACGGCAAAGAAATGGCAGATGGCAAACTGTATATTTGCCATCAGCCAGTTCTTTGTCGTTTGCTTTTTGAAAGCGAACGGCAAAGACCCTCTTTGCCGTCGGCTAGCGGACGACAAATTCCCTGATTCTAGTAGTGTAAGGTTAGGCCGCTCCGGGGTCTTCGGGGGGTAGTAATGCCACAAAAACATCACACTGGGTCCTCATACATGTCTTAAAGTGTGGCGGTAGGTTGAGACACCCAGCACGCAGCTCCGGAGTGTGACCTCCTTCACGGACGGCACTGCCGCCAGCACTTAGAAGGGGAAACGGCCACGTCGGGTCAACCCGGAAGGAATCTTATGGTGGGTTGGGCCCAAACTTTGTTTCGAAATGTTCCTATGGGCAAACCTATCACAACCAGATGAAAAAGTCCATTGGTCGAAGGCCATCCGATGAAAGTCAAAGGGCTAGATCTCCGGGTCAACGGGGCTAAGGTTAGGCCGCTCCGGGGTCTTCGGGGGGTAGCAATGCCACAAAAACATCGCACTGGGTCCTCATACATGTCCTAAAGTGTGGCGGTAGGTTCAGACACCCAGCACGCAGCTCCGGAGTGTGACCCCCTACAAGGACGGCGATAACACCGAAGTAACATTTGGCAGTTTGTTGTTAAATGAATATTTCGGAACAGTCAGAATGCGGTAAAATCCTAAAAAATTTACACAGTGCAGACACATCTGATATAAACTGTGTGGTAATTTTTCATAGTTTTTTTAGATGTAGAACTATATTAATTAATTTCTCTTTACAGATTGTTCTTTGCATGTCTAAAAGTGTGGTGGGGGGGTCTTCGGAGGTTAGCAATCCCACCAAATCTTGCGTTGGGAAATCTTTCATGTCTGAAAGTGTGGTGGTAGGTGTAAACACCCAGCACGCAGCTCCGGAGTGTGACCCCCTTAACGGACGGCACTGCCACCAACACTTAGAGGGGGAAACGGCCACGTCGGGTCAACCCGGAGGGAATCATGTGGTAGGTTGGGCCCAAACTTTGTTTTGAAATGTTCCTATGGGCTGACCTATCACAACTAGGTGAAAAAGACCATTGGTCGAAGGCCGTATGATGAAAGTCAAAGGGCTAGATCTCCGGGTCAACGGGGCTAGGGTTAGGCCGCTCCGGGGTCTTCGGGGGGTAACAATGCCACCAAAACATCGCACTGGGTCCTCATACATTTCTTAAAGTGTGGCAGTAGGTTCAGACACGCAGCACGCAGCTCCGGAGCATAGAGGGTTTGTCTACAGCAGGTTCACTAGAAGCATGCAAAGTTTTATTCTTTTTCTTTTTCTTCTTCTTAGGTGAACCGGGTGTTTCATTATTAATTCCCTAAGAATCTTGCTCAATTCTTTTACGGTGACCTTCAGGATATAGAGGATCCTGGGTCATTTTACCTCCTCTAGTAACTACTCTAACAGCACGATCATTCATTTTATTATTCATCTCATTAAGCAAATCATTTTGCGACTTGGAGACTTGTTCTAACTGAGTATGAACCATAGATGAATGTTTACATAAGCCTTTAACATCATTAGCAATTCTAAACATCAAATCACTCAAGCGTTCAATATCAAAAGCGTTACGTTTCAGTTGATCACTCACATATTTATTAAAGTTTTCTTGCTTCATTATAAAGTTATCAAATTCATCCAAGCACTGACTAGGAGATTTATTATATGGAATATCACCCTCATCAAATTTACAAAGACAATTTACCTCTACTACCTGTGTCGGAATTTCAAGTCCATCTATTTCTTCAATAGGTGGTAGATTCTTAACATCTTCAGATTTAATACCTTTCTCCTTCATAGATTTCTTTGCTTCTTGCATATCTTCTGGACTGAGGAATAGAATACCTCTCTTCTTTGGAGTTGGTTTAGGTGGTGGTTCAAGAAGTGTCCAATCATTGGCATTCCTCAATATATTATCCAATAGTTCTTGAGCATGTTCAACAGTTCGTTCCCTGAGAACACAATCAGTACAACTATCTAGGTAGTCCCTAGAAGCATCGGTTAGTCCATTATAAAAGATATCAAGTATTTCATTTTTCTTAAGAGGATGATCAGGCAGAGCATTAAGTAATTGGAGAAGCCTCCTCCAATCCTGAGGGAGATGCTCTTCCTCAAACTGCACAAAGTTGAATATTTCCTGTAAGGCAGCTTGTTTCTTATGAGTAGGAAAATATTTTTTAGAGAAGTAGTATATCATATCCTGGGGACTACGCACACAACCAGGAGCAAGAGTATTAAACCATTCTTTAGCATCACCCTTTAATGAGGAATAAAATAACTTAAGGATATAGTAATAACGAATTTTTCCTCATGAGCAAATAGGGTGGCAATGTCATTTATTTGGTAAGATGTGCCACACCAGTTTCAGATTCATAACCATGAAAAGGATCAGATTCTACCAAAGTAATAAGTTCAGGATCAACAGAGAATTCACAATCCTTATCAGTAACAAAGATAGGAGACGTAGCAAATTTAGGATCATATTTCATACTTTCTATCATAACTTTTTCTTTCAGCTTACTCAATAATTTCTTAAGGTCCTCTCTATCATTACAAGCAAGAAATTCCTTAGGAATCTCTCTATCCATAACATAACCCTCAGGTACATTAGGCATTTCAAATCTAGTAAGATTGCTAGGAGTAACAGGTGATTCATCAGTTTCATCAATTACATTAGTTTCAAGTTCTTTAGTTTTAGCAATTTGGGCATCAAGAAAATCACCAAGTGGCACAGTTTTTCAAGGAAAGTAGTAGCATCATCATGAGTATCATTCATAGCAAAAGTAGGATCATCCATCACTTGCGACAAATCAGATTGAATAACAGGTGGCGGTGTTGCAAGCCGACTTAAAACAGAAGGTGAATCAAGTGCAGAGCTAGATGGCAGTTCCTTACCTCCCCTCGTCTTAGAGGGTATTATCTTGGTTTTAGCGTCCTTCAGATTCCTCATAGTGATAAGCAGATGTATAAATCCCAAGTGAACTCAATAAATAAAGCTATGCTCCCCGGCAACAGTGCCAGAAAATTTATGAGCCTTAGCAGTTGAGTTGTCAATTCAATCACACCTGGAAAATAATATCTCTGCAGCAAATTGTTTAGTAGCACAATAGTTTGATAGTTTTGATATTAACGGTAGCAATAGCAATAGTAGCAAGAACAGTAGCAGTAGCAGTTTTGTAGTGATTATAACAACAACAGCAACAATAGTAACTTAGCAAAGATCAATATGAGAAAAGTGTAGGCATTGGATCAGTGATGGATATTCGTGTGTGGGATGGCATTCATCATGTAACAGTCACAACCTAGAGCGATACACAATTGCTCCAATTCATCAATTCAATGTAGGCATGTATTCCGTATATAGTCATACGTGCTTATAATAAGAACTTGCATGACATCTTTTGTCCTATCCTCCCATGGTAGTAGGGTCCATAAGGAGATCTAAGGGATATTAAAGCATTAACACATGGTGAATACATTAACTCCTCATACTACGGTCATCACCGGAGTGAATCCCAATTATTGTCACCTTGGGGTCTATGGATCATAACACATAGTAGGTGCATACAACTTGCAAGATAGGATCCAAAACACACTTATATTCATGAAAACATAATAGGTCCAGATCTGAAATCATGGCACCCGGGCCCTAGTGACAAGCATTAAGCATAGCAAAGTAATAGCAACATCAATCTAAGAACATAGTGGATACTAGGGATCAAGCCCTAACAAATTGACTCGACTACATGATAAATCTCATCCAACTCCATCACAGTCCAACAAGCCTACGAAGGAATTACTCACTCCCGGCGGTGAGCATCATGGAATTGTTGATGAAGGAGGCTTGATGATGACGACAGCGACGAATCCCCCTCTCCGGAGCCCCGAACGGACTCCAGATCAGCCCCCGCGATGAAGAACAGGAGGTGGCGGTGGCTCCGTATCGAAAAACGCAATGATTCCTTCTCTCTGATTTTTTCTTCGTTAGACGGTACTTATGGAGTTGGAGGTACGGCAAACGGAGCCCCGAGGGACCCACAAGCTCAGACGGCGCGCCCTAGGGGGTGCACACCACCTGAGCTTGTGGCTCTCTGGTGGCCCTCCTCCAGTAGATCTTTTCGCCAATATTTTTTATATATTCCAGAAAAATTCTTCGTCAATTTTCAGCCCAATCCGATAACTTTTATATCTACACAAAAATAACACCATGGTAGTTCTGCTGGAAACAGCGTCAGTCCGGGTTAGTTTCATTCAAGTCATGCAAATTAGAGTCCAAAACAAGAACAAAAGTGTTCGGAAAAGTAGATACGTTTGGGACATATCAAATGACAAGGGTAAATCTGACTAACTCATCATCAGTCACACCATGTCTAACAGGACCTGATTCCTCCGTTCCAACACGCCCTTCCTCTGTGGCGTACCTGGAGGAGTGAGTTCTGGAACTATTCCACAACGCTTCAGATGATCATCAAACTCCTGGTTCACATACTCGCCTCCACGATCAGGTTGTAGAAGTTCGATTATCTTGCTAAGTTGATTTTCCACTTCATTCTGAAACTCATCAAACTTGTCAAAAGTTTTCGACTTGTGGCTCATTAAGTTGATATATCCATATCTGTTCATGTCATCGGAAAAAGTCATGAAGTATTGTTACCCTCCTCCGGCAGTCATGCTCATTGGCCCACAAACATCACTATGTATAAGCTCCAGCAACTCACACGCCCTCTCGCAACTCTTTGCAAAAGGAGCCTTAGTCATCTTGCCGAGTATGCAGGATTCGCACATCTCGAATGATTCAAAATCAAACGAAGTTAGAAGTCCATCACCATGGATCTTCTTCGTGCGTTTTTGAGTAATGTGTCCGAGTCGACAATGCCAGAAGTAAGTCAGATTTATTTCATTAGGCCTATGCCTCTTGACATTTACGTTATAGACTGACTCCCTTTCAAGGTCTAAAATAAATAGCCCATTCTCAATGCGTGCAAGGATACAAAACATTCCATTCAAAAATATAGAAAAACCATTGTCCTTTATGTTGAATTCATAACCTTGTCTCATCAAACCTAAGGCGGAAAAAAAGTTTTTACTAAGTGCTGGAAGAACATAATAGCAATTATCATGTTCCACTGAAAATCCTGAAGGCAGTTGAAGTTGCATTGTCTCGACAGCCAACACAGCAACCCTTGCTTTATTGCCAACTCAGATGTCAACCTCTCCTCCTCTGGCTGCTCTAGTTCTTATCAGCCCCTGCATTGAGTTGCAAATATGAACATCCGATCTGATATCAAATACCCAAGAGCTACTAGCCAAGTCGGCGAGGTAATGTCTATAACATATGCAACAAGTGTACCTTTGGCGTAAGTCGTACTTCCACCCTTCTTTCCCTTGTTGGCAAGAAACTTACAACAATTTCTCTTCCAATGACCAGCTCCCTTGCAACAATAGCACACGGTCTTCGAATTCGGCCCCGACTTGGGCTCAGCTACTGGAGTCGGGATCACATCCTTATCCTTGCCCTTCCCCTTAGTCTTTTTCTTAGCCCAAGAACCCTTCTTGAACTTAGCCTTGTTCTGGACCATCAACACGTGATGTGCACCCTCTTAATGTCCTACTCTACAGTCTTAAGCATCCCATGCAATTCAGTGTGCTTCTTATCCATGCCATGCATATGGTGGTTCGAGACGAACGAGTCATACACTACTAGGGAAAAGCTTAGTAGTGGCGCGTGGTAAGTGCCTAGCAGTAGCATGGGTGCCCACGCTATTGTTAGCGTGCTACGGCTAACTGGTTAGTAGTAGTGCGGGCCTGGCCCTGCGCTACTACTACTTTTGTTAGCAGCAGCGTGGGTTTTGACCAAAGCTACTACTAACTAGCTGTAATGCTGGGTAGTACCCCGCGCCAGTACAAAATCTGTGTATTTCATTTCTGCATATTTATACCGCACTTATACAACCTTATACAAATTTTTATACACTAGCAATGATATAACAACTCATCATCATCATCATAATGATATAACAACTCATCATCATCGTAGTGATATAACAACTCATCATCATCGTAGTGATATAACTACTCATGATCATCATAGTGATATAACAACTCATCATCATCGTAGTGATATAACAACTCATCATCATCATAATGTCTCACCATCATCATCATTGTAAGTTAATTAACCACTACTAGCTAATTGTTACCATCTTAGGTAAATAACTTCCGAGCAGAAGACAAGTACTAGGACCTACACCTCTCTCTTAGGTAAAATAGAATAAAACAGAAAAACCCCTCCATATCCATTATGGAGCATAGAGATACACCGGTCACCAATTTGTGGACTGCGCTCATTCACTATTTGTCTCCATCCTTTGATTTTGAGGCATCCATTTGTTTGACGTTCTGTCGAGTATGCATATTGGAAACTGGTCCATGGCCGTACACAAACAATTTTCATCTCACCTTCGACATACATCAGCGGAGGCACAACATGATTTGGGAGCTTCTGTTGAAGAACACAATAGTAACATAGTTAGCAATGTAGTGTATTTAAGAAGAATCTATGAAAAAGATGGACTAGTGACACAATAGTAAAAAATCTTACCATGATATTTGCACGAATGTTAGCATCGCTCAACTTGTGGACTAGTGGCACGTATCCTATATAATTTTGGCCAGCTCTATAAATGCTCTTAAAAGACAGAACATCATTAACAAAGGAGACAAGAGAATTCTTCTCCTACCAAGTTAGCTCTGAGCCGACAATGTAATAGGTCTCGTCTATTATCTTCCGTGTATCTCTCGAAGAAAGGAAAAAACTGTCAATTATTATAAATAAACAAGTTAAGTAGGAGGGAATAAGGTTTGTTTCGGTGGAGAGCGAGGCGTGGAAAATTGAAAAAGGCATGGAAAAAGGAAAAATTGAAAAAAAAAGCGTGGAAAAAGAATTTTTTTCCTAGCGTGGGCTTCACGCGATGTTGTCGTCTCTTCTTTTATTTCGGTGGAGAGCGAGGCCCGCCCAGCTTGTGTAGGCCGTTATGTTTTTCCGGTCAGACTGTGTTGGGCTTTCCTTTTTCTGGGTTGGCCCTCGCCGTCGTGTGTTTTATGTGTCATGTCATATTTCTTTTCTTTTTTTCGCTGCTCGGTCAGTATTTTTATGGATTTTTTAAAAAAAATTCGCGACCAGTTGCACATCCGCCCCTCACGTGCAACTGCATGCACCACAACCTGCGCGCAACTGCAAGGGGCATAACGCGTGTGCAACTGGGGTAGGGTGCGGAGTTATGTAAAAATCAACCTGAGAGGGTGTTCATTATTATTATTATTATTATTTTCCACCGCGCGGAACAGAACATGAGGTGTGGAGACTGTAAATAGGGGTTTGTCCGAGGTTTTTTGCAAAATCTGCAACAAGTTGCAAGTCCGCCTCTCCGTGCAATTGCAAGCGCCGCACCCCGCGTGCTACTGCAAGGGGCATAACGCGCGTGCAACTAGGGGGGTGCGGTTTTCTTTATTCTTTTTTTTTGTAAAATTATCACCAGCTGCATGGAGGCCCCCAATCAGCATCTGCACGCATGGCAATCCAATGCAACTGCAAGGGGCGCAACACGCGCGCACTTAGTGGGTGCAGGTTTATTTTTTCCGGGTTTTCTTATAAAAAGCCACAAGTTTTGCACTTTCGCCCTCACGCGTAACTGCACACGTGGGACAGTGCATGCAACTGCAAGAGCCGTAATACGCGGGCAACTAGGTGGGTGATGATTTTCTCAGAGAAAACAGTCTACAGGACAAAAATTCAAACCAACGGAAAATAGAGAACAAAAAGAACAAAGGGTCAAAGAGCTCTCAGCACAAGTCCAACCACGTGGCACAGTGCATGCAAAGCCTACCAACCCCCGTCCGCATGTGGTTTTGAATTTTTGTCCTGTAGAACCCTTAAATTACTGCTTGGTCAGCGCGCGCGGCACTAGCCATCTTTGCAAAGCCAACGTGTGTGCTAAGCTAACGTGTATATAATGGCTGAACCAACGCTACCTGCACCAGTCCACCACACGAACGGGCACACAAACATATAGTATCGTCTAAACATTACTGCAAGCGAGCACCCTATGAGCCCACACATTCACCCGTCCCTCTACAGCCGATCGGCTACGTCCGGCCTGGTCTGTCCAGCGCTTCCTCGCGCGAGGCGTCCGTGGCCACGGTCGAGGACTGCGTTCATCAAGCGTAGACTGCCCGTGGCAACTGGCGTCGCAGCCCCACGCGACGGAGATAGGGTGTGTAGCTTCGAGCCATCGGTGTGGACTAACTTCTTCGTCCAATACGACCCACATCTACATGAGGTATATACTAGTACAATTTCTTCTTTTTTAGAATTCTATAGTAGTATACCTTCAATTGAATTCAAACACTTCATGAATTAAAAAAGATGTTCATGAATTTTTAAAAATATTCAAAATTATGAAATATGTTCGCTAATTTGAATAAATGTTTGTGATTTTTTTTAAAGTTCACAATTTGAAAAAAAGTTCATGAATTTGTTAAAAAATATGAATTTGAAAATAGTTCCGGATTTCGAACAAATGTTTATGAATTTGAAAAAAATCTCGAATTTAAACAAGTTCATGAATTTGAAAATGTTCAAAAAATGTTCATAATTGTTTAAAAAATGAATGAAAAAACAAAAAATGAATAACAAGAAAAACCAAACAAAAAAATGGCAAAAAAGCAAAGAAAGCGAAGCTTCCGAAAACCGACGCAAAAGGGAAGCGGGATGGCCCATCTAAAACGACGCTCCAGCGTGTGCGCTCGCTACGGAAAGACTACTATTTGGCGCCTCAGCGAAATAGTAAATTCCAGTTGTTTATCCTCTTTTTTGGGAAATAAAATGCAGCCGAGGTTATTCGGGCAGAACCTCTAGGTCGGCAAAATACTAATCTTCAGTACCACTATACCACTAGAGGTGCCGGACTTCGCCGACTCCTTCTAAAAAACTGACTAAACAGATTTTTCAGTAACCCATATATTTAGAAAGCAACTGAGATATTTCAGTTTCTATGAGATACTTTCTACGAGTGCATATAATGGTAAAATATTGTCTCTAAATAACTAATAAATACATAAGTGAATTGTTATATGGTTGTTTTGTCGAGGCGGTAATGAAATATATTTAGAGAATGCCTCTACATGAGACTTTGTTGTAGTGCACATAGTAAGATAATTCACCGGAACAATACAAGAGCTATGGACCATGATGTTGGAGTGTCGTGACAGCCCACCAGCCAGCTGCATTTCCTAGACCACATCCACATACCCGCATAATCCCAACTACTTCCTCCGTCCGGGTGTATAGGGCTTACATGTATTTCTAGGGCGGCAATTTTGACTAAAATATGTATTATATTTGATGAAAATTACCTTTTTAGAAACTTCATCCATATACAAATTCGATGATATAATTTTGATGACATAAAACACCTATTTGATTAGTCACATCGACGACCTGGAAGCACACGCAAGCACTATACATCAGGACGGAGGGAGTGGCTACTATTGCTAATAGTTATTGGTCCTGCTAGGTACATGCTGCGTGTGGCCGTATAGGATACGCAGTGACATCGAGTCGTTCAACAAGTAGTAGTAAAACAAATAGTGTACATCACTATCTCAGAATCCAGAAAATTCTTATACACATATTTTTTCAATAAAGGGCGCTTTTATTAACTAATAATGTACTATCAATGGGATATAAAACATCTCGGTAGGAAAAGGCGATGCCTGGGTGGTGCTTAGGCGCTAGGTGATGAACAAACGCCTCGTATAGGGCATAAGCGGAAGTTTAGGCGGGCAAGCAAGAAATTTTTCACTTCGGCGAGAAATCATCGCATATCGCCTCGACGGGCCAAATGGGCCATATTCCAATGGATAGTACTGGTGGTCTAGTCATTCTCATGCTCTAAATTACCGTCTATATGCATATAATACCCCCAATTGACCTTGGTAGTCAAAACTATAGGACGGTCTAAGCCACGCCTAGGGCGCTAGGCGAATACCAATAGCCTGGCCTACGCCTAGCGCTTTATTTAACCTTGCAAAACATAAGGAGTAAACATTCGGCCTCTGCACGACTAGGATGCACACAACCAAAACCAATTCACACACACGATAAAAATAAAACGCCGGCCACCACAAAATCATAGTAGACTGAAACCATGCCTAAGGTGAGCAAGGTGCGTAGCCTATACGTAGACTATGCCGCCACCCATGCGGAGTAAAAACATCCCTGACCACAAGCTCAAAATGCGTACACACCATCGTAAACAGCGGTCGGTGTTCCATTCGCTGTAGAGTGAACTACGAATGGAGCCAGTACGCACATTGATAGAGAACCCGCATTGGAGATGGAATTTTATCAACAAAACCATGTCATTTCTGCATCGCCATAGCGACCATAATAAGGCAGACTCTCACACCCTTATGAGTGTAATCAACTTGTGTGGTATACCATCTAGCCAGTGCCCATACATGTTGGCAACATTGCGAGGTGGATACAAGTTAGATGCGACTTGGATGACTGACCATGTAGTACGCGCAAAGTGCATTGAAAGAGAATGTGGTTCATTGTCTCATCATGATGACGAAAGGAACACTTCTTACTTCCTTGCCAACTGCGGCGAGCAAGGTTGTCCTTCGTCGGGACCACACCTCAGCTAAGGTACCACATACAAAATTTAACTTTGAGTGGCATCTTTGTTTTCCAGATTTTCTTGTTATTGTCCACTGGAACCTCAGAGTGTGGTAGTGCCCGGTACATAGAGTCTAGCGTAAAAACCCCACTCCGTTTCAGATTCTAGTGGAACTCATCCTGGCCTTGCATCATGTGGATCGAATTCATGCGGTCCAAAAGGTATTTTCATGACGAAAGACGTGGACCAACCAAATCCAGCCTAAAAGATACATTAGGCGAGGACGTGCTTAGAACTTGCAGGAGTGTATCATTCTTATTGGAAATAATGCGGTATAAGGCTGGATATTTTTCCTGGAGAGTAGCGTTTCCTAGCCACTTGTCCTCCCAGAAATGAATCTCAAAGCCGTCCCTGATAGTGAAGGAAACAATGCGGAAAAGGTATTACTTTGCCGCTATCAGACCTGCCCAAAAATTTGAGTCTCCAAGTTTCCATTACACCCGAGCCACAACTTTTGGTACTAAATACTTTTTGTGCAAGAGAATTTGCAAAACATGAATTAACATCTATAATCCCGCATCTAGACATGGATTAATTATTGTCACGCCACACATGTGATCACCAGATCGGTTCACGGCATGAGGCGTTATTGGAGAAAAATAATTGTCTTCAGGTATGTGCTGCGCGCTGAGACTACCGGAGAGGGATTCCGGCAAGGGCCCAGGTCGTGGACCGCCCACGAAGGCAGGGCCGTGCACGCTGCTGACTACCGAAGAGGGCTTCCGGCAAGCACGCGGTGCCGAGGACTGCAAGCATGTGCGAGAGCGGTGGTGATCTGTTTCCCCTCTGCGGAGGCGCCAGGGGACTGCCAGTGGGATGCGTGAGAGAGCGGCGGCGCTGTTTTTGAATCTTCTAATTATCTCAACATGCGTGTTTCCACATCATCAAAATTGTTGTAGCCGTTAGATTTACTAGCTTGATCCACTAGCATCCAGCCGATCTACGCATGAGAATCCTCTACCATGAAATATGCACTAGTGCATTCAGAGTGGATTTTAAATCACATTGCATTTAATTGTGACATGCACAACTTTTCATGTTAAGATTTTTTTTTGCTTATGCAGAAATCTCTCACATAGTTTAAATCGTAAGGACTCAATTAGTATTCTACACAATATTTAGAAACTATACATCCAATTTCGCGGCAACGCGGGGGGTATCGTCTAGTATGGCTAGTAAACTGCATCGTAAAAGACATCTTCATTGAATCCATTAATTAATGGAACGACATCAAAATATAAATCATCATCCTGTCGACGACGAGCTGCTTGTGGTCACTTCGCCAATATTGATGAAGCTCCACGACTCCGGTCTTTACTAGGCATTGTGTGAGTGTAATGGTGGTCTGGATGTATCTACGTTATGTTTGTATCTTCTTGATGTGGCGTTATGAGTCAAATAAAACGCCCTTTGTCCAAATAAATATGTATAGACGTTGTACTCAGTATTTATATATAAAAGACAAACCGACACTCGATTTTAAGGTCTCCTAGTATTACAAGGAGATTGGAGGTCT
This sequence comes from Elymus sibiricus, assembly GCA_039707655.1. Taxonomy (NCBI): domain Eukaryota; kingdom Viridiplantae; phylum Streptophyta; class Magnoliopsida; order Poales; family Poaceae; genus Elymus; species Elymus sibiricus. The sequence goes on along the minus strand of CM077665.1, from coordinate 36,236,801 downwards.
CCTAGTATTACAAGGAGATTGGAGGTACAGAACCCTACAGCTAATTGGATATATCCATGAGTGGTTGTGATTACCAATGCAAACCAACGGCTCCAGGCGGTCTGATATTGGAAGTAGACACCCCTACACAAGGTTCAAATTGTAAACACCAAAATTTATAGAATGGATAACTAATAATTCCATGTCACATATACAGATATGTACTCAAATTAGAGTAAAGTTTGAATTGAAATAGAATTGGTTATTGCATATGTTGAATAAATTAAATTCAGTTATTGGGAGACAAACAAGGTGTAAATGTATTCCATTTTTCACGAAGTTTCATTGTATGTACAGATAAATATATATAGCTGCGTTGTCTGCCAAATTATTAAGTAAAAATAATAATAATGTTCAAATATAATAGAATGTGACAAGAAGGCATAAAACAAAATCAAAATAAAGTGATAAATAGTGTTATTTTTATTTTTCATCTTCATTTGTAGATTGTATTCCTTTGTCCTTTTGGTTAGTCCTAATACAGCTTTGCATGCATGTAGATATCTGAAGAGTGCATGAGAGCAAAAGCTGACAAACTGAAGAAGGATGTAAACCTTTTGTTCAAGACATTCAACGGTACCCTGTTAGATAAAATGACCTTATTGGACACACTGCAACATCTCGGGATAGATCACCTTTTTCAAGAACAGATTAGTATGGCCATGCACGAAATCCACGAGAGTGAATTTAATAGTTGCAGCCTCTATGAAGTTGCTCTTCGCTTTCGCTTGCTTAGAGAGCATGGACTTTGGGTATCTCCAGGTAACTATCTATCTTATATGTTTCTGTTTAGGCTCCTCACAAGTTATCATACTAATCAACGTTCGAAAAAATATAGTAGAAAGCATTACACAAGGCTTTATAAATTAGTAAAGCCCCAAAGGGCAGGTACATGGTCCTCTGGTAAAAGCTTACAAGCATCAAGAGCACTAAACAAACATTACAAAACAAACGGAAAATACATCTCCAAGTCATCGAAGCCCTCTGTAAACGGAAAATTTCGTGCCAGAAGCACCCTGCCCATCAGCAGATCCTGCGACTAGAGGCTGCCAAGGACCAACTCTGGTGTAGACGTGTAGTGGAGAATGCTGGAGATAGTTGACGGCACTAACATTTAGATCTGGCCTGGCCCACCTCAGAGCCTGCCCCGCCGTGGAGGAAGAGCCACACCAGCATGGGCCAGAAAGCCGGGGTGGCCGCCTCAACTTCCGAAATCCCCTGTGCGGACGTGAGCCTCGCCACCACCTCCTCGGCAGTCACACAAGCTTTCCGGGCGGCCTCTCCTCTGGTGATGATCAGGGGTGGAGACAGCAAGGGGTGGGTGGCACGGACTTGCTAGCATTCGGTTGTGCATTTGGTTATGTTGCCCAGCTGGGCAAAAGCTCGGCTATCCAATCTAGCTAGTCTCCCCTTTGCCAGCCTTGCCTGAGCAAGTGGTTTGGTTCTTTTGCTTTGCCACGGGGAATTCATTCATCTGTCGCCAGCCTGCCACATGTGCAACCTCGTGTAAAGCCGCAAGGTTGCCCCCAGCTGGCCTCGCCGGGCAAGAGTAAAACTAAACTTTCCCAGGACATATATGAGCGAAACGTTTCCTTTCTTGACGACTTCACAACTTTTATCCGCACACCGCCATTAGATCATATTTTTGCACCCCGCAAAAAAAAAAAAGGTCATATTTTTGCAACAGTCTGTTGGAATCTGCCCATGGGTCAATCACATCAAAGTAGACAAAACACGCGCAAGAAAAACTGTTGACCAATGGTAAGTCTCGTACCCTCTAATATCTCTTTATTTCTTTTCAATTTTCTTGGCACAAAACTCACGTAACCTGGTGTGTACATATACACGCAACCAGCCTACCCAAACTTCCTAGATCCATACGGACCGGACATCCTAGCCCTATTCGAACACTAGCTTGAAACCTACCTCGACTGTACTCACCTAATCACGAGCTATGTTTATCGCTGTTTAAACCTAAACCTATTAGCACACGAACCGTACAAGGCTAGCACTACTCAGCTGCAATACACGTATGCTGCCAACACAACTCCTAGTCGGACTAATCTAGCACTGTCAAATCTAAACAATCAAGCATACTGAGCGTAGCTCATATGATTAGGTTCCTTGTGGTGGAGCTAGCTCACCAAGGTTCAAGTTCTAGACTTGGCATTGGTGCTCGCATTTTTCTGGATTTATTTCAGGCTTTCCGACAATGTTCGTTCAGTGGGAGGAGACGTTCCCGTCAACTACGACGGCGCATGTGGCGACTTTGTTAGTCTCAAAATGTTGTGCCGGCTCAGTATCTCAGAGGTGCTCATAGGGGTAGGGTGTGCGTGCGTGCCTTTATAAGGATGAGTGTATGTTTGTGTATGTGAGTATCTGCTTTTGTACTGTGTTAAAAAAAATCTCAACAATCAAGATTACACTAGCACGGTCTGCGGTATAGCTTGAAACAATTGTTAATGTAGACCCATTTTCACGGCGTTGAAACAACTTAAGGGCGCATCAATCTATCGACGTCCAAAGCGAGAGTAGGTTGGTGGGCGCAACATAATGGAATTGTGATTGATGTAGCTACCACATGATGTGATTAAAAAATTGAACAAATTAATTCATTTTTTGTAGGGATGAACAAATTAATCCTTAATTCGACAACATGCAAAAAAAATTGGCCGGAATTTAAACGGATGTGGCACAAGGAATATGCTTGTTTTTTCTTTTGCCGGAAGGCAAGAGGCAGATGTCGTCTCCATTTAAGTGCAAGAGAATATATTTATGAAAAAATAGTATATTCAGAAAAGTGTATACTAATCATTTGGAAGACAGTTAAGGATAAGCCCTAGTTTACTAGGATTTATGTACGTGTGTACTAATCAATTTTTAATACATGCCCGTTTGTTGTGCAGATGTATTCGATAAATTTAAGGGCAAAGATGGGAGCTTCGACAAGGATATTACTAATGAACCAAAGGGATTGTTAAGTTTATACAATGCAGCTTATCTTTCCAGCCATGGTGAATCAGAACTCTATGAGGCCATCTCGTTTGCAAGGCATCATCTTGAATCTATGAGGAGATGTCTTGAGTTCCCTTTATCCGAGCAAGTCAAACGAAATCTTGAGATACCGTTACCAAGGAGTTTGAAGAGAATGGATGCACCGTATTATATTGCAGAGTACGAACAAGACCTAGCATGCAACCCGTCCATGCTTGAGCTTGCAAAGCTAGACTTCAATCTTCTTCAGCATCTTCACCAGCGAGAGCTCAAGGAATTTTGTCGGTACAGACGTTTTCACATATAGCTCTATCATGGAGGAACATATATGAACTTAGTTGGTGATTTACTTATATCTAGATTAATTATCTCTGCCTTGCAAAAAACAATTTATCTCTGATCTCAGTTAGCTTACCAAGATGAATATGTACACTAGAAGCAGTCAATATAGTACCCTATTAACAAGTGTTCATTTTAGGTGGGGAAACAATCTATATGAACTAGTGGGACTAATCTCCTCTCGGGATCGAATCGTTGAATTATACTTTTGGTCCTACACAGTATACTATGAGCAACACCTTGGAGATGCGCGAATAATCCTTGCCAAGATAAGTTTGCTAGTATCCCTGTTGGATGACATTTTCGATATGCATGCTACCTTGGAAGAGGGTCAAAAGCTCAACGAAGCGATACAAAGGTTAGCAATACTCCTTGGAATGTTAATCTGGCCTTCCTTTCGTATATAGTAGGAGTATTTTCTGTCATGTCAGCGGAAGATAAACTAACTGATCGTGTATAACATGTAGATGGGACGAGAGTGGTATCCCTCTTGTGCCAGAGTACTTGCAGATGTACTATGTCATGTTGATGAATACCTTCGAAGAATTTGAGGATGAACTGAAACAAGATCACAAGTACCGCGTTGCTTATTGTAGGAAAGCGGTATATATCTTTTTTTTGCGAGTATATCTATCATGTCAATTCTTCAGAATATATTAATTTAGATCTTAATTAATATAGAATCGCTCTCTGCCTTGCATGCATGCAGTTTCAAACTCTGTGTAAGCATTACCAACAGGAGTCTGAATGGTTTCATAGTAGCTACATACCAAGCTTTGAAGACCATATCAGGTGCTCGGTCATCTCGACGAGTGTTCCGGCAATATGTGTTTCATTACTAGTTGGTATGGGTGACGAAGTAACCAAAGAAACATTCGAGTGGGCCATCAGTTCCACCGATGTTGTAAGGGCTTGCGGTGAGGTCACACGTTTCATGAATGACATGGCAGCATTTACGGTACATACATATATATACATATCTCTACTTGATTGTAATCAAATGTTGAGTTAATTGCACTGTAAAACTAATCAGGCGGCTGCTTGTTCACAGCATGCAAAAAGCAAAATGGATGTGGCCAGCTCCGTAGAAAGCTATATCAACCAGCATCATGTCACAGGTGAGGAAGCTATGGCCGTACTGGATAATCGGGTGGAAGATGCATGGAAAACTATCAATCACGCACGATTGGAACGTCGTGCACTCCTCCCATTTGTAAACCGAGTCGCCAACCTCACCAAGAGCATGACCTTGTTGTTCCGTAACAAAGGTGACCGCTACACATACAGCCGTGGCAACAAAGACAGGATCCAGCAGCAGTTCGTAGAACCTATCCCTCTCTAGCTGGTCAATATGCATGAATGGAATCTGTCGGACACAATGAATTTACGTACAAAAGGAGAACGAAATTAAGGTTTAGGTCCAAGACATCAATGTTTAAATCTTGTGCAGATAATTTCTCAAAAACTACTGATAGAAACAGAATGGTGGAAAATTGTATGAAACTATAGTTTTGTATGACTAGCCATTGGCTGACTGTATTGGCAAAATAAAATTTGCTAGAAATAATCCTAGTAATTAATTTGAATGCTATTTCAAATTTTGAGGCCTTTTTAAAGTTTCTTTCTCCCCAATTTCCCTCTCTTCTTAGAATATTTTTGGAAACTATTGGTGGCCAAGATAACCTTGCCTCTATTCTTCTCTTATATCCTCAATTCCAGTAGAAAGATTTGCCATAATAAATAGCCCAAAAATAATACTTTATTAATATTGGCAAACCCTAGATAGACCTTATTGCTTCGAAACCTTAGATATAATTTTTTGTAAAAATGCCATAAAACTTTGGTAGCCTCTTTTGCGCCTATAGATCACTTTTACACAAGAACTCACCCTTGTCCTTTGGAAATTTTGAGCACAACATCAACATTTCAATTATGGTCCATTTTAAGCCTATAACTACAACTCTATTAAAACTTTTTTAGCAAATTCTCAAACTTTGTCAAAGCTCTCTTCTTTTCTAATGATTCCATCTCCCAGAAGATCAACTCCTTTTAAACAATGCAAGATTCTTTGATTGAGCACAAACATCTCTATTCAGATTTGTTTTTCAACAAACCTTCCATTCTGCACTTAATCCTTTTGCCAAACAAAGCCGACCATCGTCATTCTCATCCAAAGGGACACGCTTATGCCAAGTTACATGTCTAGAGGAACTACGCGCGTCGGATTGGGGAAGCCATGCCATGACAGAGCACTGGCACAGCATGCAGGCCATGGCCAGAGAGCCGGTATTACATGTGTCGGCATCGGCCGCGCACCGTGCTCCTGCTGCTACCCCCACTCGCCTAGCACCCCAGTTGGCTTCGCCAGCTCACCCAGCAACTCGCCCGCAACCCGCCTTGGCTGCTAGCACTGGGAAGCCGCCGTTGTCACTGCCGCTGCGTCATCACCGCATCACCAGAACCACTTGTCATGCTCGCAAGCTACCAGCGTCATCCGTGGATGGTGGCCTATTCCAGAAGCCTCCCCGCATTGCACCGGCCTCCGTAATTACCTCAGCCCCACAATTAATGCCCGCCCATTGCCGTGGCGCAATTTGATTCATCGGACAACCATGGAACCGACCTTCTAGGCCTATAAAACTCCACTCCCAAGGCCATTTCCTAAAAGCATCGTCCACCTCTACCGCCTAGACTCCCTCCTATCAAAAAAATCGGCCGGAGGTTGCTCTTCTTCCCCTGCCTCCAGTGAAGCTTCCCGCCACCACCTCTTGGACGATTGCGTCGCCACCGAAGCTACTCTATCAAATCCATAGCACCAGTGGACTCCTAGTGCACCCTTCGGTCGATTGCAACTGTCAATTTCACCGGAAGAAGCTCATAGTAGAAAGCCCTCTTCAAGCTTTGTCAAAGTTCCAGGGGAGTCCTCACTGCCGGAGACTCCATCCACCCCGATGACCGTGCCCTACATTAGGAGGATCGCCACGGCCTCCTGAACGCGTGGGTGACGCCAACTTTCCCGGGGTCGCCGCCGTTCGTCGGCAATCGCCGCCGGCAGGGAGCCCTCTCCTGTTCTCGCGTGGTTTGACCGGATCAACCCCGACAGGTGGAACCAGTATGTTAGGGGTTTATTCCTTTTTCTGTAGTTTACGCTTTGTATCGATTCAAAATACATTATCTAGATCCGGTGCTTCTGAGGAGACGCGCTCGAAGACGAGCCAACGTCGCGAGTACGCTTGACTGCATCCTTGTGTTCCTTCAAGCCAGTTTCAACCTGTATGGCCTTATTCACCAAGGTGGTGAAATCAGCAAAGTCCTGAATGAGGAGTGCGAGCTTGACATCAGGGTTGAGTCCTTCACGGAACGTCTCCTGCCTACGAGCATCAGTGGCGATATCTTCTTCAGCATATCGGGATAAGTCCAGGAATTCACGCTGGTAGAGTTCCACAGTTTTGTTGCCCTGGGTAACACTACTAGAAAAGAGGCTGTTAGTGGCGCACCTATTTCTGCCATTAGTGGCGCACTATAGGTGCGCCACTATTACCACGCCATTAGTAACAAATACTAATGGCGCACCTCTGGTGCGCCATTAGTATTGCAGGTAACAGTGGCGCACCTCTGGTGCGCCATTACTATTGCTACAGGTGCGCCACTGGTAACTTTTTTTTTTGAATTTTGTAGGCGGGAAAATAGTAGTGGCGCACCGTCTAACCCCCACCGTGCGCCATTGCTATTTTTGAATTTTGGATTTGGATCTGGATCTAGATCTGGCTCATTATTTTGGCTCGTTTTTTTTTGGTTGAATTTTTTTCAAATTTCGTTCTCGACCTGGATCTTTTACGTTCTTTGTGCCGAGGGAGCTCCACATGTGGCCGGAAGTAGAGGAGGAGGGAGGAGAGACCGTGAGGAGGAGAGGAGGGAGGAGGAGGTCGCCGGAGAGGAGGAGGACCGTGAGCAGGAGAGGAAGGAGGAGCACCGTGAGGAGGAGAGGTGGGAGGAGGAGGTCGCCGGAGGAGGAGTACCGTGAGGAGGAGAGGTGGGAGGAGGAGGTCGCCGGAGGAGGAGCACCGTGAGGAAGAGGTCACCGGAGGAGGAGCACCGTGAGGAGGAGCACCGTGAGGAGGAGCACCGTGAGGAGGAGCACCGTTAGGAGGAGCACCGTGAGGAGGAGTAGGTCGCCGGAGAGGAGGAGATGGAGTGGAGGAGAGGAGGAGAGGAGAGGAAGAATGAAGGGGAAGGGAGGAAGAAGGGGAAGGGGAAGGGAAGGCGCGACGGGCGGCGGCGCTCCTGTGGCTCGGTCACCGGAGCAGGGAGGAGAAGGGAGGAGGAAGGGGAAGGGGAAGGGGAAACAGAAATGGGGAAGGAGAAGGGAGGAGGAAGGGGATAAGCAGAGAGGAAGGAGAGGGGTGGGTGGGTGCGTACGTGGTGTGCCATGTGTTACATAGTAATGGCGCACCACACCGAGGTGCGCCATTACTATGTACCTTAGTAATGGCGCACCTAGGTGTGGTGCGCCATTACTATGTACCTTAGTAATGGCGCACCTGGGTGTGGTGCGCCATTACTATTTTTAAATTTTTTTGAATTTTGAAGGCGGGAAAATAGTAGTGGCGCACTATGCATTGGTGCGCCATTGCTAATTTTTTTAAATTTTTGTATTATTTTGCCTCCAGATCTAACAATGGCTGTAACGTTTTTTCTGTTAGGTTTTTGAGGAGCCTGTCAAATTCGGATGTAACTTTTCGAGTAGTATCTTTTTCATATAAAAAACTTTTTCATCTGAGGTCGTATGCAAAAGTTACGGCCATTTTACCGAAACACGGCGGGTTTTTTTTTGCAAAAAAAATTCAAAATTCATGTTTGTTAATTTTCGTAACAACTAGAACACATAACACATGGGCATCTATTTTTTTGAATTTTTTTGAATCTTTTATCATTTTCTTTTATTTTTTTAAACCGAAAAGGCGATCCACGGGGGGGGGGGGGGGGGGGGTGTGGGTGGGTGTGTGTGTGGTGGGGTGTGTTTGTGTGTGTGAGAGACATTAGTAATGGCGCACCCTCCCTGGTGGGCCATTGCTAACCTTAGCAATGGCGCACCAGGGGGGGGTGCGCCATTACTAATGTCTCTCACACAAGCAGGCCCACACCCTCACCAGACATAACAATGGCGCACCACACCAAGGTGCGCCATTACTATGTAGCATAGTAGTGGCGCACCTAGGTGTGGTGCGCCATTGCTATGTCTGGTGGGGGTGGGGGGTGGAAAAAAAATAGCAATGGCGCACTGCTCAGGTGGTGCGCCACTACTAAAAAAATAACAATGGCGCACCTGTTTCTGGTGCGCCATTGCTATATAGCAGTGGCGCACCACACCCATGGTGCGCCATTACTAGGGATATTGGCTATAGCCATTTTTCTAGTAGTGTAAGGTTGCGGAATTCACACTTCTTGCGGTCCATGACTCCATAGGGAATGTAGCGGGCGCGGAAGGCAGCCTGGAACTCCATCCAAGTAATGATTGTTTCGGCAGGTATAGTACGCCTGTGGCTGTCCCACCATTGGGCAGCGAGACCCTTCAGAAAATAGGCCGCAAAGGTGACGTAGTTCGCAGGGGCCACATTGGCTGACTCCATCTCATAGGAAATGTCGTGAAGCCAGTCGTCAGCATCCAGAGGCTGAACTGAGTTGCGAAAGACTGCTGGGTTGAGACGGACGAAGCCTTGCATGAATTGACGGTTTAATTCGAACTTCTGCATCATTCCAGCCATGTAATTGGGCGGCGGTGAGTTGTTGGCACCACGGCCACGACCTGCGGGTCTAACCATCCTGCTAAAATTTAACAAGGGCAGTTTAGCGACGAGTATTTGAAGGTGTATAGAATCATTCATGAAGTAAGACGCACGACAAAGAGAAGTGCAATAGATACATCTTAATAGTCAAACATGACATACAGATCCATACATAAATTCGGTTACAAGACAGCGCTACAAGTTCGGAAAACGAAAGCTAGACATCTAGGCGGCATGCAGGCACGCGGGTGGAGGGATACAACAACGAGACATAGCGATATGCTACATCGACGTCGGAGACAACTGCTGTAACTAGGTAGCTGCACGTGACGATGCAGGTTGCCATCGATGGCGGGATCCTGCATACCGTAGATGCTCTGGTGCAGAACCTGATCCTGAACTAGAAGAAGAGGTCCACGTGGAGGAGTATAACCTCCAACTGCAGGCCAATCAAGAGCCGGTGGCATCTCTGTCCTGCGCGGGTAAAGAATGTACTCTGGGTGCATCCTTGCACTGACTGCCAGAAGCAACTGTGTCAGAGCGTCGTAAAGACGAGTACGGGTGGCGTATAGCTCCACAGCAAGAGCTCGGGCAGTGCGATCCAGAGCCTCGGTGTACCAAACCAAAACCTGCGGGTCGGAACGACGAGGCACGTAAGGGGTATAGATTACAGTGTAGTTCTCACTCTCATCCCAATCAGGGACGTGCAGAATGTATCAGAAAGCAGTCTCCTCCAAGCGGGGGTGATCTCCACAGAGACGGTTGATAGCAATAAAGGCAGCATCATGGACTGCCATGTCAACAGTCACTCCAACACCACGGAAGATGTGCAACTCCGTGTTGGTGATGGTCTGCCGATGGAAGATCCGAACCTTAGCATGGTACTGCCACTGGTTGAACTCGCGGTAGTCCTCGTAAACCGTGTACTCGGGGTACCAGCGATATCGCAGCTTGGACAAGAGGTCGACAAGTATAGCGGGGAACCCAGCCACACCAATAGCATTAGTCTGGCGAACGATCTGCATCGCGGGACGCATCGGAAACAAGGAGTCAAAGATGTCAAAAAGCAGTGCGAGAATCAAAAGTTACACACTGAAAGGTAAAGCAATAGATAATCCAGCTCTCCGGGTGAATATGAACACGTAAACCTAATGTTATAATTAGCAAAAAAATTAACCCGAATAGAACAGAGATCAGACTCCCAAAGTAAGGAAGAGGAATAAAAGATCCTAATACCACCCACTGGCGACGTGGGCCCGTAAGTCACACAGCCAAGTTAGTAAAACAGTTTTTGAAGACTAGAATCAACTTTGGCCAAGGAGTTGGAAAGGGGGCTACCTACAGGCAGTCGGATCTGATACCAATTTGTGACGCCCCCCGACTCAATCGCGTGCTAATCATACACGCAAATGCACATGATCAAGATCAGAGACTCACGGTAAGATATCACAACACAACTCTAGACACAAATAAAAGTCATACAAGCGATATATTACAAGCCAGGGGCCACGAGGGCTCGAATACATAAGCTCGAGTACAAGAGTCAGTGGAAGCAACATCAATATCTGAGTACAGACATAAAGGTAAACAAGTTTGCCTTAAGAAGGCTGAGCAAAACAACGCCATCTAGATCAAACAGGCGCAGGCCTCCTGCCTGGGAACCTCCGAAACTACTCCTGGTCATCGGCCTCCACGTAGTAGTTACCTCCGTCGGTGGTGTAGTAGTCGTCAACGGGGGAAGCTGTCTCCTAGGCTCCGCCATCTGATCACAGCAATCGGGTAGAGGGGAAAAGAAGTAGCAAAGCAACCGTGAGTACTCGCAAGACTTACATCAGAACTATTCTATGTATGCACCATTATCAGAGAAAGGGGCTGTATCTGTGGACTAAACTGCAGAATGCCAGAACAGGGGGAAAGCTCATTGGCCCACAAACCTCCGGCAATCATGCTCATTGGCCCACAAACATCACTATGTATAAGCTCCAGCAACTCGGACACCCTCTCGCAACTCTTTGCAAAAGGAGCCTTAGTCATCTTGCCGAGTATGCAGGATTCGCACATCTCGAATGATTCAAAATCAAACGAAGTTAGAAGAGTCCATCATCATGGAGCTTGTTCAAGCGTTTTTGACTAATGTGTCCGAGTCGACAATGCTAGAAGTAGGTCAGATTTATTTCATTAGGCCTATGCCTCTTGACATTTACGTTATAGACTGACTCCCTTTAAAGGTCTAAAATAAATAGCCCATTCGCAATGCGTGCAAGGAAACAAAACATTCCATTCAAAAATATAGAAAAGCCAATGTCCTTTATGTTGAATTCATAACCTTGTCTCATCAATCCTGAGGCGGAAAAAAAGTTTTTACTAAGTGCTGGAAGAACATAATAACAATTATCAAGTTCCACTAAAAATCCTGAAGGTAGTTGAAGTTGCATTGTCCCGACAGCCAACGCAGCAACCCTTGCTTTATTGCCAACTCGGATGTCAACCTCTCCTTGTCTGGCTGCTCTAGTTCTTATCAGCCCCGGCATTGAGTTGCAAATATGAACATCTGATCTGATATCAAATACCCAAGAGCTACTAGCCAAGTTGGCAAGGTAAATGTCTATAACATAGGCAACAAGTGTACCTTTGGCGTAAGTCATACTTCCACCCTTCTTTCCGTTGTTGGCAAGAAATTTGCGGCAATTCCTCTTCCAATGACCAGCTCCCTTGCAATAATAGCACACGGTCTTCGAATTAGGCCCTAACTTTGGCTCAGCTGCTGGAGTCGGGATCACATCCTTATCCTTGCCCTTCCCCCTAGTCTTTTTCTTAGCCCAAGAACCCTTCTTGAACTTAGCCTTGTTCTGCACCATCAACACGTGATGTGCACCCTCTTAATGTCCTACTATGCAGTCTTAAACATCCCACGTAATTAAGTGTGCTTCTTATCCATGCCATGCATATGGTGGTTCGAGACGAACGAGTCATACACTACTAGGGAAAAGCCTAGTAGTGGCGCGTGGTAAGTGCTTAGTAGTAGCGTGGGTGCCCACGCTACTGCTAGTGCGCTGAGCATGAGCAGGAACAAATCTTAAGGAAGTGTCACTCCAGTCCATATGGAGGACACCATGCTGGAAACAGGACTGCACACAAGGTATTACAATCAGGCTTCTATTGGCCTACTCTCTTTAAAGATGATCGTAAGTTCATTCTATCTTGTGATGAATGTCAAAGAGTTGGTAATATTGGTAGACGTCAGGAAATGCCTATGAATTATTCACTTGTTATTGAACCTTTTGATTTGAGGGGGTTTGATTATATGGGACCTTTTCCTTCCTCTCATGGTAACACTCATATACTAGTTGTTGTTGATTATGTCACTAAACGGGTAGAAGCTATTCCAACTAAAAGTGTTGATCATACGACTTCTATTAAAATGCTTAAAGATGTTATCTTTTCGAGGTTCGGAGTTCCTAGATACCTTATGACTGATGGTGGTTCACATTTTATTCATGGTGCTTTCAGAAAAGTTTTAGCTAAATATGATGTAAACCATAGAGTAGCATCACCTTATCAGCCTCAGTCTAGTGGGCACGTAGAATTAACAAATAGAGAGATCAAATTAATCTTGTAAAAGATTGTTAATAAATCTAGAAAGAATTGGTCTAAGAAACTTGATGATGCTTTATGGGTTTATATAACTGCTTATAAAAATCCCATGGGGATGTCTCCTTATAAAATGGTTTACGGAAAAGCATGTCAGTTATCTCTTGAATTAGAACATAAAGCTTACTGGGCCGTTAAGGAACTTAACTATGACTTTAAACATGCTGGAGGAAAGAGGTTACTTGACATGAGTTCTTTAGATGTGTGGAGCCTATGAAAATGCTAATAAAAGATGGCATGATAAACGAATTTAGAAATGAGAGTTTAACATTGGTGATAAAGGACTCTTGTGCAAGTCTCGTTTCAGACATTTTGCAGGCCAACTTCTTTCCAAGTGGGAAGGACCATATATCATTGAAGAAGTTTACCAGTCCAGAGCTATAAAGATCAACAACACCAAAGGTAATAAACCAAGGGTGGTCAATAGGCAAATAATTAAGCATTATATTGCTGGTAACCCCCTTGAGGTAGATACAGACGTTATACAAGTAATTACACCGGAAGAGTACATAGAAGAAAAGTTCTGGAAGACTCCAGAACCCTGAAAAGGGGTAGGTATGCTGTATGATCAGGAAACCGACTCTAAAGATTCCAGAAAAATTATTTTCATGGATTTTGGAATAAATAAGAATTTTTGGGAAAAAGTGGCAGCCAAGAATGTGCCCATGGGCCCCGCGTGGTAGGACGACGCAGCCACCTCTGGCCGCGTTGATGCCGTGGACACCTCCCTGACTCCTTCTTTCATGCAGTGACTCCTTCCGCACGGTAAAAATTCCTATAAAATACCCCGGTCGTTTTGATGTATGTATCGCACTTTTTCATCCTTTTTTCATTTTGAGCTGTTTTCGTCAGTGTTCTGAAGCTCTAGATTGTTATGTCTTCATCAAGCTCTTAGAAGGATAAATTCTTCGAGAAGGTCATCAGCCCCTATCTTCCCGGCGTGATGATGCACCGTAAAGCCTTGCAATATAGAGATGGGGTGCTACTTATCCAAGATGTTGAAGCACCGAAGAAGGAGGGAGATGAGAAGGCCAGGCTGGAAGAGATTCAACATGAACTTTTCTAGAGCTAGAAGATGGTGGAGTGTGGACTAGATGCAAATCACTCCATGATCACGGAGTTCATCCGTGCTCACCAAAAGGAGAACACAAAGCTGTGGGAGACAATTGATCGCCTCCACCTCAAAACGGAGGATCTTCAAGAACAAATCTATCATCTCCAAAATCAAAACTGTGAGTATGAAACCATGTTCAGGATGATGGGTTTAGCTGCAAGTTACAGGATTCTAGAGACTTCTTCTTCTCTCATGGATGGGGAAACTATGCCACGGAAGCTGGATGATAAACGTGCGTCCTAATCACCATCACCACCAAAGGACGAAGCATGAGTATATGGGTAAAGGCACTCCCCTTGGCTTGTTCCAAGCTGGGGAGAGGTGCCGCAGTATCTTTATCACCATCTTTATTATTATTATCTTTTATCTCGATCATTATTTATATCATTGTTTGGGGAAGTTATAGTATGAGATATGTTGCAATGTGTTCTATCACTCCTTCAGAGCAATTATCTATGTATCCTTTGGTGTGACATTATATAATAAATAGTTGGCATGAGACTTCTTTTTCCTTTTTCATTATTATGTATTCTATTATAGCATTGCGAATCAATCTCATATGCTGATCTTATGAGAAGTCATGGCTTTACATTGGGTTTAAAGCATAAAATCTCTTGAGGCTTAGCAAACATAGCATTGGTTATTTAAACAATTCATGAAATCTTAGTACAAGGAAGTAAAATTTCACATGAAAATACACTATCTTGGATATCTTTTATGATTGTGAACTCTCAATGAATATTTCCAAACTTGATCAAATAGTTGATGTTGGACAAGGAAGACAACGTAATGGTTATGTTTGTGCATATTTACATAGAAGTTATATTGTCATGGATCCTCCAACATCACATTATTTTCTTATAACCTTTGCTAGCCCAAAATTTCTGTGCTAAGCAGAAATACTACTTGTACATACAAAAACCCTGAGCCAAGTTTCTTCCACAAGTGTCCACTATACCTAAGTATGGGTTGAGCAAAACCCTCAAGTAAGTTGTCATCGGTGCAGGCAATAAAAATTGTCCATAAATATGTATGAACTTTTATTGAAAGGGAAATAGGTTTTGTACGATCTTGTGATGGGATGCAAATCATAAATAAAAATACCATGAGCACCATCATAAGGGGCAATATTAAAGTCATGTTCATTTTCATTAAACTCTCAGACATCCAACCTTAAAAGTGAATGATAACCTCTGCTTCCCTCTTCAAAGGGCCTATATTTTATTTTTATGTTGAGTCAATTCCTTATTCCAATCTCATTACTCTCCACTTGGTAAACTTTGTATGTTGGGCAAAGATCCAGGCACATATATACAGTTAGATATGTACAATCATGATTCATTATTGTTGACATTATCCCTGAGATAAGTAAGTTGGAAAGTTAAGCATTGCTAAACTTCTATTTTCCTTTGTGCCAACTGAAACTTTTTGTACTAAAAATATGCTCATCTAAAGACTAAAAGCTAGTTGAGCATGAGACATTTGCTAAACCGAAGCTCTGACATAGACTCTTCTAGAAAAATAAGAATGAATTGTGAATGTTTAGTGACTAACAACATAATTTCCTAAACTCAAGAGACTTTTATTTGTTAAACCTTAACACGTAAATGGATCATTACTTGTTCATGAGAGGTTTTATGACAGAGGATTGTTATTTAGAATATTTAATGATGTTAGCAAATGGTGATGCTGTCATGTCCATATTCTTTATTATTGACACCTCACACCATAAACCTGTGGTCAAATTTACCGAGCTAGGCATTCGCTTGGGGACAAGCAGAATCTAAGCTTGGGGGAGCTGATATGTCCATTTTGCATCACTATTTCGTACTATAATTTATCCTTTATTAATGATATATTTCACATTATGGTGCAATTCTAATGCCTTTTCTATCTTAATTTACAAGATTTACAAGGAGAGGGAAATTATTGGACAATGGTAAATCTGCGTCTATTTTGCACCCGAAGAAAAAGCAATTTTCTGGAGCTCCAAAAGTCATGGGGATGTTTGTCAATTATTTTTGGAAAATAGTAAGACCGGAGAGAGAATATGGGCTAGATGGGAGCCACCAGGGCTCAGCACTGCCAGATGACACGGCCTCCCCCTTGGCCACGCAGTGGGGCCGCGCGGAGGCCTCAAACCACCTCTCCCGATGCCCTTTGGACATAAATTCAGAATTACCCTAGAAAAAATGATAGAAAATCCTCGGGTCTTTCCTCCACCGTCTGCGAGGTAGAACATAGGCAGAGCACTTTTGCCATCCGGCGGGC
This sequence comes from Elymus sibiricus, assembly GCA_039707655.1. Taxonomy (NCBI): domain Eukaryota; kingdom Viridiplantae; phylum Streptophyta; class Magnoliopsida; order Poales; family Poaceae; genus Elymus; species Elymus sibiricus. Next base: position 36,220,607 of record CM077665.1, on the reverse strand, counting down.
GATCATGCCAGAGAAACTTCCCTCTAGGACGGGGAAATCGATGCCATCGACATCACGAACACTCCGTTCATCATCGGGATCATGATCTACAACAACATCTTCACCAGCACCATCTCAACCGCCAACCCTAGATCATCCATCTATTCAATCTATGTATCATAACCTCAGATAGGTTCCTGAGAGTACTTTTATGTGTTGATTACATCTTTTGGTTGATGCTTAGGAGATTCATCGATGAAAGATTGTTGTGTGTAGATTGTTTACCATCTATTCATACCCACTGATCATGATCCATATGATGTCTTGTGAGTAGATCCATTAGTTCTTGAGGACATGGGGGAAGCCTTGTTGTTAGTAATCATGTAAAGTTGAATACCGTTTAATGTTTTGATATTATGTTGTGGTGTTCTTCCTCTAGTAATGTTTTGTGAACGTCGACTACATGACACTTCACCAACATTAGCGTAGGTCTACCCACACAACACTTATTAGAACAATGAATGGTAATTCAATGGAAATTGGTGAAAGGAACTTGGCAATATTCCCGTGTGTCCTCACAAGCGTTTTAGCCCATATAAGAAACACAATCGGCTTGTCCTTAGCATGCATAAGGATTGGTCCACTTGCTGCACTCTATTGTTTTTGTTATTGTTTACCTTTTTATAAATCATCTTGCTATCAAACAACCTATCAAATTATCTTTATAGCTTTCATAGTAGTGAAACCTTGCTGAAAACTACTTGTCAATTCCTTCTCCTCCTCGTTGGGTTCGACACTCTTACTTATCGAAAAGGCTATGATAGATCCCCTATACATGTGGGTCATCAGTTTGGTTCGGTTTGGTTTCAATTTTTTTTGTTCAAAGTGCCCACCTGAGAGCCATCGGAAGGATCCCACATGGCTGTGAGATAGAAAGTTTTCTTGGAGATGCTTCAATGAGCCCTACAAGATTCTTCCTCGGAGATGCTTTAGTTTCTATGCAATGTACATCCCAACTTTTGTGAAACTTTTTCAAATTTTAAACACACCCTCTTGAGGTCATATCATGACACCATGCCAAGTTACATATTTTTCAGACTTTATTTAGGTTTTTATAAACTTCAAAAACAAATAACCTCTCAAATAGTGCTTGAATTTTCCCACCTAAATGTTTGAATTTTCCAAACATTTCTTGGATAAGACCTACAAATAAACTCAAGCAATTAAATATAATTTTTCTACCAATTTTTGGGTACTTTCCCATGTACTTATAGTTCAAACTTGAATTATATTCATTTAATACCTAGAAATCCATTTAATGCCTTAAAAATAGCAAATGACCCTAAAAATTTCAAAAATTTCTCATGAATAATGTTATGGTGTATGTTGAATGTAGTAAAAGTTTGGACCCGTTTGGATCAGTAATTTACCATTTCAAAAAAAAGTTCCAAATTATTACATAACCAGATGGAAAATAAAGGCATATTACTATATAATAGTGTAATATCAAGTAGTGGTCCAAATTTCATGGTCAAATGATGAAGCAGCTGTGAGTTTACCTTCACACCTAAGACTTTCCGTTTTTCAAACTACAATTCTTCTTCGAAGTTGCTTTAGTTTCTAAGCAATGTACATCCCAAGTTTTGTGAAACTTTTTCAAATTATAAACACAGTCTCTTGAGGTCATATCATGACACCATGCCAAGTTTCATATATGTCAGACTTAATTTACATTTTTTTAAATTCCAAAACAAATAACCTACAAATAAGTGCTGGAATTTTTCCACCAAAATATTTGAATTTTCCAAACATTTCTTGGATAAGACATGCAAATATACACAAGAACTTAAATATGAGTTTCCAGCAATATTTGGGCATTTTTCATGTATTTGTTGTTAAAATTTGAATTATATCAATTAAATACCTAGAAATCCCTTTAATGCTTTAAAAATAGCAAATGAACACTAAAAAATTCTAAATTTTGTCATGGACAATGTAATGGTGTATGTTGAATGTAGAAAATATTTGGACCATAACCCTAACTCTTGCCCTAGCCCTAGCTCTAAAATACCCAAAAACCCAAAAACTTACCAGTGGCGTGCCCGCATGTGTGTACATCCCTAATACCATATTACCAATGGTGTGCTCCACAACCCGCACATCACTGGTAACCTGAACTACATAAGCCCCATGAGGGACCTGGGAAAAGTTTCCCAATTCCTGCCGCACCGCGCTCCTAATTCCTACCTAGCTCCCGCGACGTCATCGCTCCGTCGCATTGCCACAACCATCGGCCTGCCCATCCCCTCCTCCAGCCAAGTCCAAGCTCCGCCGTTTTGACGCCACCCACTAATACCTCCTAAACGTATCTTTAATTTTTGTTATGTTCATGCTAAATTCATGTCATTCATACATAGTTTTATCATTTTTTGTGAAGTAACATATTAATTATTACGAAGTGCCAACTTCTAGTTTTTAGTGTTTCTGGTTTTGCAGAAAAGGGTATTTTATAGAGATACAAAAATGGGAAAATCACTTTCGATGTTTTCAGCGAAGAAGGAGCAAATTGGGCTAAAGAAGAACCAGAGGGGGGCCCCACGCGCCCGAGGCGTGGGGCGTGCCAAGGGGGTGTGTGGGCACCCTGGCCACCGCCTCTCACACCTCTTCATCCCCATGGCTTTATATACCTCTGAAACCCTTCATCATATTTATCGCATTTTTTTTCTGCCGTCGCTTCGTCGTGATCTGAGGCAATCCAATCTAGAATCCATTTTCGGTACTCTGCCGAAGTGGGAGATCATCTCTGACGTCTTCTTCATCAACCTTGCTGCTCCCATGATGATGTGTGAGTAGTCCCCCTTGGACTATGGGTCCATAATAGTAGCCATGTGTCATCTTCTCTCCCTCGTTCTTCAACACAAAGATCACATGAGCTGCCTAACATGATTGTGACCATCTATCTCTGGTGTGTTTGCTGTGGTGTGATGAATTGTCATTCTATAATCATATTATATATTTTCTATTTGGTTTGGTTTTGGAAATTTGCTGCATGATTTACAGATGTATACGCTCTTTGATCTATTAGTTTATTCACTAGTGATGTTTAGATGAATGATCTGCAAGAGGGATTTATTAGTTGGGTTTGATCTCTTTGACTGATTATTTTCAGTGAGAGTAAAAATACAAAGCTCACTGTTGTATCATTGCCACTAAGGAAAAAAAAATAGTTGCCTAGTTGCCCTCGGTGATGAGTTGGAGGTAAGGAGAATATATTATCAACATTACGTCAGTTTGCTTAATGCAATATTCAATTTTATTACTTAATATTCGGGATGCATGCTGGATAGCGGACTTGAGTGGAGTATTAGTGATAGACGCATGCTGGATAGCGGTCTATGGATACAAGGATGTAATGCCTATATGCCATCATGACATGTATGGTTTGCCATAATAAACACTATAATTTAATCGATACGCAACAGTAATTTGTTTACCAAGCCTATGCTATTTGCAGATATGCCACTAGTGAAATTATTGATACACTGTCCATTCTTCCTCATAAATACTACCATTTTTTCACATTTTTTGGTTCTTTTATATTCTGAATTTAATTTCCTTTTGTAAACAAATTCAATTGCAAACACTCCAAGTAGTAATCCATGTAGCTAGGAAATCTAGTGAGATTGACAACCTCACTGGTTATGTTGAGGACAAAGATAAATTTCCTAGTTGACAGCAAGGCTGCTCATTGGACTTGTAGTTGAACTTCATGGATTGATTACCTTGGTTCCTTAATTGAAGGGAAAGCTTCTACTTGCTACAAACACTTGTGCTTCAGGGCCCAATAGAGAACCTTTTCTCTACTACTAATAAAAGAGCAAACATAAACTTCTCTAAACGTACCCCATAAATATACACAGACTCATTACCACCACGGGATTAGATCCACTAAACTCAATCTAACCGCTAGCCTTGATCTAATCAATTTTGTGTGTGCAATTAGCAATTTACGTTGGCTGACCATCCTCCACCGAAAACTACCCGCTCGGTGAATTAGGAAACTCCAATCAAGAAACCAATCACGGCCAGGTCGTTGGCCGCCTCTCCTAAAATACAGGGCATCCCGTGGCCTAGGATGGCAACGCGCTGCCGCGCATCCTATAGGACGAAGCCGATGTCGAAGGCGGCTGCGTAGTTCGCCCGCGTGCCATCCGCTGCCAGAGGGAGGGGTCGCATCATCTGCAGCCGGTCCACCCGTCCGCCTCCCCTGTGGCGCACGCCGTCCGCCGCGCTCCGTCGTCCTGCTCGATTGCCCTGGCACGTGCCTGCCCCCGCGCTCCTCCTCTTGCATCTCTCTCCAACCACCGGCCACTGCCATGCCCATCCCCTCCTCCCAGCAGCCGCGTGCCTTTCCCTCCCCCTCCTCATCTGCGCCTCTCGCAAGCCACCGCCACCGGCCTCCTCTGTGGCGCGAGACGCCTGTCCGCCCGACGCTGGTGAGGGATGCCATCCACGCACAAGCTATGTCGATTCGTCTATTCTCAGTTCGCTTCTCTGCCAATGGTGAGTCCTCCGGTGCATGCTTTCTCTTTTGATTGATACTCGGTATGAACTATGAAGACAGACAAACTTTCTCTTTTGATTAGTAAGTGCGATACATGGAGACATTGGACCAAACAGCTGCAACAACGGAGATAAAAATGGGGACATGTCAACCACTTCAATTTGTTGACAAGGTATAAGACGGCTACATATTGATTTGGAGCATTGTTTATTCATGTTAACACCAAATTAGTTGATATCTTAATGGTTGCGAAAGTTAAAACTTATTAATCTGAGGACCATTATTTTCTTGCTAAAATAAGAAAGGCGTCACAAATAGCAGTGAGATTGGAATTTGAAAGTTGTACATATACAGATTTTGGATATGAATATAGTGCTTATATATATATGCATATGTCGATTATTATTTTGATATGAATATAGTGCTTATATATGCATACATGGATTATTATTTTGATATTCATAATAAGTGCTTGGATTTTTGGTTTTGCCCCAGCCCCGGAAATCTCAGAACCGGCCCTGGGCTGTGCGGGCTGTGCTTGTGAGGAAGCGAGGAGGTCCGGAGCCATCGAGGGGCTCTTCGACGAGATGACGAAGGGCGGCGGGCCTCTCCCCAATAAATAACCAATATGCAGATGTGTCTCCGACGACAATGCTCATAGTTTTCTTCCAACCACTCTCATTCAATACACGGTAATTTTGCCTATTTGTTGTCTAATATAATCACAATATTTTATTTTTGTTGTTCCTTTCCTTCATGACGTAGCTATGATTGTATACCAAGCCGGCATCCTCCAATGGATTCATCCCCCTCTAACCTCGGATGTGTGCCTCAGGGTGCTCCGGTTCTGAGCTTGCCTCACCTTCACGACAAGTCGCACCATCGGATATGGCTTGGAACTGAGGAGACGACGGGGCCCTCAACGCAACATGAGGCCTTATCCTCTTCGTGTATCGTCTTCTTGTAAACCTTGTTATCTTTTGCTGCAGATCCTAATTTTGTGCACTACTCTTTTCAATCATTGTGTTTGATCAGAGCCTATATAATGAAAAAATGGTCATGGGCAAAAAAAGTGTTCTTTCATGACATATCTGAAAGTTTGCTTAACTGCAGCCTTTTAATGTTCTTCGAGGGGAGACCTGAGATTCACGGCATAGGTGACCGCGGGAAGTTGCCACTCTCCAGTCATACCACTCCACCAATTATCTAAGAGTAGCCTGATGTATTTTCTACCTCTTAATTCTACATGCTAACCAATGGTACTTCGTATTCTGGAATAGTCTTGGTCCTGGTTTCAACTTAGAATACATGTTTCTGAAGACAAAGGCAATTCTCCGCTTTAGAATTTGATTTGAATTGATGGTCTTGATAAAATGCACCCCACGTACAAGTTTTAACAGAAGAACAGAGAGGGTTTCTACCATGTCCATTCTCAGCTTTAGAATTTGATTTGAATTGATGGTTAGATCATATTTACTTATTTTTTTTCTTTTGTTGCAGTCCATTTAATGCTATGTTGAGCTCATAGAGTCACAGTGTGTCTTTTTCACACATAATGAATACATAAAAGCACACAAGTAATCTGAAGTTCTGTTACCGGTTCATATTTCCCCATAAAAAAACTTACCAGTTCATACTTGTATTGCATAAATAATTATTTGTTAAATTTGAACGGGCGGCCAACCCTAGCTCCACGACACTGTAAATGCCATTGCTAGATCATGTTACTTTATTGTATGCTTGCTTTCAAAGTACATGCTTTGGAAGGTGGCCGTTAGGCAACCCAAGAAGTTGATCACCGTGCATCAACGACGGAATCATGTGTGAGTGAGCTGCTACTCCTATATTCTTCACTTCAAAGCAACGGAGATTCTTTCTTATGTGTAACTTATAGCTTTTCCTGCATCAAAACATTCTTGAAGGTCTTCCTTGGACGCATATGACGATCTCCCAACCACTATGTTTACCATTGTTAATCGACTATTCAACGTTTTGCAGTTTATTGATGCTTAATATTTCAGCAAAACGTTGAATTGTACAATCCAAGTGGTTTTTTTTTGTATCTCAACATCCTGTTTCAAGTGCATTCCTTCAAGTGTCATTGCTCTGGAGCTCATCCTTGCATTTTGTTTACCCACTCTAAGTACAGGCATAGCACTTGGGGATGCTAATCGTACTCTAATGGCAAAGAAATAGGTGGAAAAGTAAAGGACGCTCAAATAGGCTGATCCTATGAAACCTTACCTGATTTAGCTACGATGTAACACAGAAGAAGATAGCATGGGACTTTTCATTGATGGGGTGTGTGTCAAGAAAAGAAAGACATTGCATTTTTCCTTTAAATCTGTGATAAATTGAAAGTTTTACTTACAGTTTCTTGGCTGGAACCGTGAAAGAAGTTACTTGGAATTTTTTAGCTCCTCTTTTTTTTCTTAGGAGACGGTGAAATAAATGCAGTAGAAGAATTGTTTCCCAATCTCCAGAGTTGTATCACAATGGTGTGATGACATACGATGGTGTTCTTCGCAGCATGAAAGGTTGCAGTAGATTGTTTTATTTGTATGAATCATAGATTAGTTTGTGTATATAATTTATTTTCCCTTTAAATCTAGGATAAATTGAAAGTTTTGCTTATAGTTTCTTGGCTGAAACCGTGAAAGAAGTTACTTGGAATTTTTTATCTTCTCTTTTTTTAGGAGACGGTGAAATAAACGCAGTAGAATCATTGTTTCTCAATCTCCAGAGTTGTAGAATGGTGTGATGACATAGGATGGTGTTCTTCGCAACATGCAAGGTTGCCGTAGATTATTTTAGTTATATGAATCCGAGATTAGTTTGGGCATATAATCCATTGACGGTGTTACTGGGCACATGTACATTTGAATTGTCGTGCACCTAAACACTTGAACTAATGTGAGATGTACTTTTTGTGAGGTAACTGACGTGGAAGTTAATTAATCTCAATATGAATTCAGAATACAATGCCCACATAATTTCATAGGCTGACTTGATTGAGACGTGCGTTGCACGTGCAAACTTACTAGTGGTACTATAGCAATGGAACATCACCCACCACGAGCTCCACCGGCGCCACTCCCCACCATGAGCTCTACTAGCACTGCCCCGAGCTCCACCGCTCCCGTGAAGCCTCCCACCAGGATCTCCACCACCGAGACGCCGCCACGGTCGGCTCTCACCCATACCCGACACGTCCCCGGCCACCTGTCACCTCCTCTCCGCAACCTCCACGGAGATAAGGTATGGACTTTCCCCCTTTTTTCATCTCTCATAGGTTATGATGTATCATGAATATGCATAATGAATATGATGTATGAGTGAATATGATGTATGAGCCGGAATACCATGCTTTGACGATGAATATGATATATGTGCCTATTGAGAGTGGTGTGGTATGTTAGAGTGATGATAACAATGTGGTACCAGCCATCGAGCCACCAATGTGTTTGCGGGTGCTATTTACCGGCCATTGAGCCGGTGCAACTTCTAGTTGCTTGATTTTTTAGGGAATATTAGTTGCCAATGATTTGACAAAATGTTGATTCATCAACATTTTGTCAAAGTTTTGGCACTCAATTTGTGTCATATTTAAGAAAGGTCATGCCAATTTTTTTTAATTTTTTTAGATATTTAACTAACTTTATAGTTATTTTGTAGTTGTTTAATTATTTTAGTTCAAAAGTTGCCAAAAAAATGTGTTTGGATTTTTTTCTAGTCAGGCTAAACACCATGTGTTCAGTTCTGTCGAACACTTTCTTCTTCTGCACTCGTGCAGGATTTGTTCTCCCTGCTGACATGTAGATCACACAGAGCATGTGTAATGCCAGTGTGGAAGAAGAAAGTGTTAGAGAAAGTTCACTAAATGATGTTGGACCTGCCTATAGACGAATGATAAAACTTGAGATCTTTTTGACCAACTAAATGTGCCTAGCTTTCGACTCAAGTTTTGCGGAATAACTTCAATTCCTTAACTCATGCATCAAAAGCTAGGCACATGTTTTGTGTACGACATAAGATCCATTACGTTTCCCAAGGTCAATACATGTATGAGTTTTCTTGTGGGAACCTCTCCTACCTGAAGGGGACACTACATGGGTCTGAGTTTTCCTATGGGAACCTCTGTAACACTTTACAAAGTATTTTATGATTATTTACGATATTTTAGTGACTTTATAGTTATTTTATATTTATTTTAGTTATTTTAGCAATTTCTAATTGATTTAAAAGTTATTTTAGTTATTTTAGCAAGTTAACTATTTTATTAATTTTATAGTTATTTTATTAATTTTGTAGTTATTTCAGACATTTTAGTTACTTTTATTTATTTTATAGTTAGCTTAACTATTTTATAGTTAATTTAGCCATTTTCCATTAGGGTAATTTGCTAAGATTTTAGGTAATGTAATTAGTGCATTAGAAATATGTGACTAAACTGTTCTCCCTCTCCTTTCTCAAAAGTGCGATGGGCGGCTACGACGGACCAAAGGATGACAAGCCGTTGGCGAGGGTCACGTCGGTGGTGTATTGGCGGGACGTCTATAATTTAGCCTCACATGTGGGAATTATCTGTCTAACACACCTAGCCTCCACGGTTGAACTCATTTTTATTTTGTCCTACTCATCTAAGATTTCAATTTTAGAATGATGAGCTCGCAAAATTTGACAATATGCTGCCAAAGTATGAGCCCGATGCCGATTCCAATGGCGTGGTGCGCAAGGTGGAGAAGTGTGGGCACTGTCTAGATCATGTTCGCCGTGTCTGCAACGAAGGCAGTGAAATGGGGAGGAGGTTTTTTGGGTGCCCTTATGAGGTTAATTGTCCTACTCATTTCTCTACTTTGTATGTGGTTGAATACCTACAAAATGTCTAATAAACTTTTGTTTTTTCAATGCACAAGTTTCCAGGGCATGCAAAAATGTCAAGTGGCTTCACAAAGAATGAGAGGGGAGGGCAAGAACTGTTATTAGAGAGCTTGCTAGCAAGAAGTTGATGCCAGAGAAGAAAATAAAAGAGAAGGATGCTGAGAATAAAAAACTCTATATCTTGACATTTTGACAACTCTCTGTGCTCAAGTTTGTTTTAAAAAGAGAAAAATGAATAAGCTATTAAGTAAGAGGATCCACGTATTTGTTTTCATGCAAGATTAAACTTTGACAAGGCACATAGAATTTTTTACTGAAGCTCTAGTGGTTTGGTGATCGAAATAAATATTACCTAGCTAAGCATGTGCTACCTTGTATAAATATGATCTATCTTGCTTATAGCTTGCAGATAAGACAAGGATACGCCTTTGGGGCAACAATCTTTAGTGATGAGCTAGATAGATAACTTTGGTTTATCAACCTTTTTGCTCGAGGACGAGCAAGGTTTAAGCTTGGGTATGTTGATGAGTGAATTGTATGCATACTTTTTAGAGTATATTCTAGTGCCAAAAATCCCTGATATCATATCCATCTAGCACTTCTTCATATCCCCAATGCATAGTTTTCGGTATTTACTTGTTTCACCAAGTTCATTGCACACTTTTTATTTTTATTTAGTTTTTATTAGTTTTCCGTTGTTTTGTGGTCTTTATTGGTGTGTTGGCATGTTTATGGACTTGGGACATCAAAAGAACCAAGTTGGGAGTCAAACCGAAGAAGTTTCAGGCACCAGATCAAGGCCCTTTGGAGAGTTTGATGATTTGACATTTATCAAAGTGTCGAAAATGAATATCCCAGGCCTCTGACGCATCGGAATTTTTGCTAGTAACCCAACGAGCCCAAGAACGTCAAAATCGGAGTTCGTATGAAGAAATGGCGACCAAAATACGAAACAACTTCCAAAGTCCAGAGAGAACGTCGGCCTTCCATACGAGCATAGCCACTCGTATGGATGCTCATATGAGCTCATAACAGCCACGAAAACTGGCCAGAACTTTTCAGATTTTGCTCCGATTTAGTCCCCGTTTTCCCCTACGGGATTCTTGACGACCAAGGCTTGTATTGCACGTGGATTTGGCCCCCCTAGTGCCCATTTATGAAAGGGAGGAGGCTAGATCAACGGAGGACTCCTATAAGAAGACCTCCAACCCTAGACGCCGCATCAAGCCGTCTCCATTCTCCACAAGTTCCATCTCCTGCCGCCACACCTCCATTGCAGCAAACTCCACCATAGAGAAGGGCCAAGACAAGGAAGAGAGAAGGGAGGAGGCACCTCCCACGTCCGGCGCCGGCCTCATCACCGCCGCCATGCCGCTCTCCATCTCCAACTTCGTGTTGGGTTGTAAATTGCCCCTAAACACTATGTACTCCATCACCATGTTTGAGTAATATAACTTATGTAGTACTACCCACTACCGGAAGCCTAATAAAATACATACGAACATTGATTATGAGTGATCAGTCAAGCTGATTTATTAACTGTTTAGTCAAAGTCGCCGCCTATCTAGACTAATCAGAATCACCACGTATTGTTAGTGACTTGACAAAATCAAGATTGATACTGCCAAACATGCATGAATAGAAGTCTTGTTGCAAATCACGTGGATTGAAAAACGATGGTGAGTTCAGTCCACCCAACTGTACACTACTAAGATGTGGAAATTTCCAAGTCTCTCAAGGGTATACGTGGCCACTTGTAATAGTTAAAAAATCAATGGTCAAGAACGTGCATGGAATAAGAGTGAAATTTCATGGTTGGCGTGCAATAGATGTGATGGAATTTGGAGGTAGTTGATTCCAACAGCCCGGAAAAAAACCGGTATCGAGAAGAATAAAAACCTTGATGTGGATACATAACGGATCTTGAAGCTCTAGGGTTGTAGTATTACTAAGTGATGTGTTAGTCCGTGCTTGTAGTAGCGTTGTGTGCAGGGTGTATGTACTCCTTCCGTTTCAAAACATTTGAAGTTCTATGTTTGTCCTAAGTCAAACTTCTTGAAGATAGAGGTATGCCGACGGCAACCGTCGGCATATTCCTGGCCCTGGCGCCCGGCCTCTGACAGCCGGCTGACGCCGCCAGAACTATGCCGATGGCCCTGACGGCGGCCGTCGGCATAGATTTTGTCTGTATTTTTTTATTTTAAATTATTTTCTTTTTTTTAAGTTAAAATTTGATTAATTTAAATCTGACTTATCTAAACTTAAACATATACAAATTATATATCGATTTGCGTTAGAATTTTTCATGGATTATGAATATCCAGTTTGTTTTCGTTTTTGAGTACGTTAAAAATGCGACCTCATATACTTTTGCATATAGGTCCTTATACTTTGTTAAAATCACAAGTAACTGATATTTGCATTGATTTTGACAAATTTTATATGATTTTCTATCAGGATCTTGAAAGGATTCTGTTGCTATACTATCTTTTCAAATTTCAACAAACTAAAATCATATTTGCATCAGATTTACAGAAAACACCCTTTTGTTTTGACTTTTTTTTGTATATTTTTCATTCCTTGGCCAAACGAGACATATTTTATATCTGAAAGTGTGGTGGTAGGTGTACACACCCAGCACGTAGCTCCGGAGTGAGACCCCCTTCACGGACGGCACTGCCGCCAGCACTTAGAGGGGGAAACGTCCACGTCGGGTCAACCCGGAGGGAATCTTGTGGTGGGTTGGGCCCAAACTTTGTTTTAAAATGTTCCTATGGGCTGACCTATCACGATCAGGTGGAAAAGTTCATTGGTCGAAGGCCGTCTGGTGAAAGTCAAAGAGCTAGATCTCCGGGTCAACGGGGCTAGGGTTAGGCCGCTCCGGGGTCTTGGGGGGATAGCAATGCCACAAAAACATTGCAATGGGTCCTCATACATGTCTTAAAGTATGGCGGTAGGTTCAGACACGCAGCACGCAGCTCCTTAGTGTGACCCCCTACACGGACGGCGATAACACCGCAGTAACGTTCGGCAGTTTGTTGTTGTATGAATATTTCGGCACAGTCAAAATGTGGTAAAATCCGGAAATTTTTACATAGTGCAGACACATGTGATATAAGATGTGTGGTAAGTTTTCATAATTTTTTAAGATGTAAAAGTATCTTAATTAATTCCTCTTTACGGATTGTTCTTTACATGTCTAAAAGTCTGGTGGGGGGTCTTCGTAGGTTAGCAATCCCACCAAATCTTGTGTTGGGTCCTCTTACATGTTTGAAAGTGTGGTTGTTGGTGTAAACACCTAGCACGCAGCTCCTGAGTGTGACCCCCATCACGGACGGCACTGCCGCCAGCACTTAGAGGGGGAAACGGCCACGTCGGGTCAACCCAGAGGGAATCTTGTGGTGGGTTGGGCCCAAACTTTGTTTTGAAATGTTCCTATGGGCTAACCTATCACAACCAGGTGAAAACGTCCATTGGTCGAAGGCCGTCCAGTGAAAGTCAAAGGGCTAGATCTCCAGGTCAACGGGGCTAACACTACAGGAATCAGGCACTTTGCCCTCTGCCATGGCAGACGGCAAAGGCATGCCTGGCGGACGGCAAAGCCCTTTGCCGTCAGCCAGCAGATGGCCCCACGTCCGGCTGAATGAGCTACGACAAAGGGCTGCTTTGCCGTCTGCTTAAATAAAGCGGACGGCAAAGAAGTTTGCCGTCAGCCATACTAAGCAACCAGACGGCAAAGGCGCAAAGTTCTTTGCCGTCTGCCAGCTGACTTCAGCTGACGTCAGGCGTCAGCTGGGGCCAATTCACCAGACTTTGCCGTCTGCCAGCAGACGGCAAAGCACACCAGCCTTTGCCGTCTACCAGCAGACGGCAAAGTGACAAAATAGGCCAGCCCTGTTGCCCCCAGGTTGCACAGGTAGCTGCCACGTGTCACCTTTGCCGTCTGCTGGCTGATGGCAAATAGCTTTGCCGTCCGCTGGCAGACGGCAAAGTGCCTGCACTGCCACTGTTTTTATTGTTTTCTGTTATTTCCCTGCATTTTCAACAAACAAATATGATATATACATAACAGTCCATCAATGCATAGCAGTACACCAATACATAACAGTCCATCATTGCATAGGGTATTAAAACATCCAATACATACATAGTCATACTAGCATATATATGGTTCACATCCAATACATACATAGTCATAGTAGCATATATATGTTCAGCAGCCACACACATATATAGGTCTAGATGATATCGATGACGATCATCATCCTCAAGCCTTGGCGGTGGGTGTTCCTGATAGTAATTAGGATGGCCTGTCCAACATGAAGATTCTTGCCAACGAGGAAGCTCTTCCACCCAGCCGAGCTTAAGTGTGTGCGACCGTCCGTGTCCACGCCGTACGCACAGGTGGTGACGGAGCCCCTCGCGGTAAGGTGTATTCCAGCAGAGCCTTCTTCATCAGGCTCGATACCACAACTCACAGATAGGCTCTTTGGCAATTTCTGAATAAGAAAAACATATCAATTAATAAGTAGCCTCGCACATACTCTTGCAAATATATTTCTACTAAGTATAGATTTCTACACTATAAAAAGACAGTACTACATTTCTACTAAGCATGAATTCTACTAATAAGTATGGATTCTACACTATTAACAGTTCTTTGGATTCTACACTAAGCATATATATCATTCGACTCTAGCTACACACTAATTAAGCATGTCATCGGACTCTACACTAAAGCATATCATCGGCTAGCTTCTACACAACATATCATTGGACTCTACACTAAGCATATCATTGGATTCACTAAGCATATCGTTGGACTCTACACTAAGTAAGCATGTAATCGGATTCTACACTAAGCATATCATTGGATTCTACACTATGCATTACATCGGATTCTACATACAGATAATTTGCATTTGTAAGTATAACAATAAAGCATATCATCAAATTACTACAGTAAGTGTAACATACCATGACATGCCGATCAACCATGGTACTTGTCAGGCGGGTCACGAATGGCACCCCGACGAAGTCAGCACGTGGCGGAATTATGTCCCATAGGTTGCACACCTCCTCCTCGCTCAGCCTCATTCTTTGAGCATAGATGGCTTCAACAAGTGGGTCCTCATCATCCTCATCATCTTCATCATCTTCCTCCTTGTTGACATAAATGACGGCCAGCTTGGGTCTTTCTGCTCTGAAGGAGAAGCTGATCAACTCACCACCAGTGATACCCATGTGGGCGATGAAACGGACCCATCCATCTCCTCCCATCTGCGACATATTTCGTCTTTCTCGACCTCCATAGTGTAGGGGCCCCTAGGAGCCTCAAAGGTCACAGTGTCTCCGGTCAGCTTGTTGAATTCCAACCTCACATTGCATGGGACGATCTGTGTAAAAAAAGCAAAATGATATATACACAATGCATTAATGCCAATAACACTAAAAACAAAATAGTTGTTACAAGTTTCATATATTTTGTTACCGCAGCATGAAGAAAACTCGGCTGAAAGTAGATGCCGAACAGCGTGCTAGTTGCAAGGCTGCTGGCGCACCTTGACTTGCACAGTCGACATGGTGGTGGTGGTGGTGGCGCCATTTTCCTAAAGCAATATGAGCAAAGGATTAACGATCCACTTCACAGGAAAGAAAAACAGTAGCATGTGCTATTTTTGGTTCTTCTTCAGTTATATTTTCATAGTGAAACCCGATCCCAAAACGTAAACATAAAGTTCTCAATTAACTTACTAACACCTTCTAGAATATAGACCCAACAGCTAGCAGGCACATGCCAAATCAGCCAACAAGACTCACAGCTAGCAGACTACAGTGCATCGATCTTAATCGGAAAATAGAATATTCAGGTTTAGTAACTAAAATTAAGAGCATGCACATTCTTCCGTCCAGCTTTTATATTTACATAAAAACCGTCAAGGATAGAAAAACTGCATCCATATTGCTCCATAATTACACCTCTGCTGCAAGTCTAATTATGCATAGTATAGACCCATGCCTAGCAAAAACACATCATGTGGTACGCCATTTAATACGGACAAATTATATCTGTATGTAGCAAAATAACATGATGGGTTGTGCAAATAGTTGTAAACTACTATCTTGTGCGGCATGCTTATAGGCAACTAAATAAATATTTGACTCATAATTGTTTAGGCATGATTACACCAAAACTACGTCCATATTGATTAATAATTACGTCCCGGTCACAAGAGTAACTATGGAGAAACTACCTATATATATATCTAGCAAAATAACATGTTGGGCTATGCAAATTCGAACAGACGAAGACTACATGGCAAAACTACGCCCATATTTATTCATAATAACATCCCTAACTTGTTGGGTTGTGCCAATTTAAACATATGTAAACTACCTCCTGGTTAGGAATATATTATGGCAAAACTACATCCATATTGATTCATAATTACATCACTAGAAATTTTAATTATGGAGAAACTCTATCCACCTCTAGCAACTTAACATGATCGGTTGTGAAAAATGTTGCAATCTTCTTTGTTGGGCATGCTCATAGCAAACTACATCCATATTTACTCATAAACTACATCCACATCTAGCAAAATAACATGCTAGGATGTGTCCATTTGAAAACATGTACACTACATCTTAGTTAGGCATATTGCATCAAAACTACATAGATATTGATGCATAATTACATCCATGTTACAAGAGTAGTAATAATGGGACTACATTCACATCTAGAAACATAACATGTTGGTTTGTGCACATTCGAATGCATGTAAACTACATCCGATTTAGGCATGATTATAACAAACTACATCCATATTGATTCATAAGTACATCTCTAGCAAAATATAGATCCATGCCTAGCAAAATATAGATCCATATTGGCGGGAGGAGCAGCGGAGGAGTGGAGGACGAGCATTACCTGCGGCGGCGGTGGCGCGCGGTGGTCCGGCTCCGGCGAGGTCGGCCCATGGAGGCAGGCCACGGGGAGGGGGGGCGGGTGGAGGCCGGCCGCAGGGAGGGGCGGCGCGGGGCGGTCCGGCTCCGACTGCGGGGCGGGGCGGCGCGGCGCGGCTCCGGCGATGGAGCGGGGCAGGGCGGCCGCCGCCACGGGGAGGGGGGCGGTGCGGCTCCGGACGCGGGGAGGGGCGGCGCGGGGCGGTGCGGCTCTGGCCACGGGGAGGGGTGGCGCGGGCCGGCGGCGGCTCGGGCTACATACGGGGGCGGTGCGCGGGTGGGGTGAGGTGAGGGGAGAGAGAGAGGTAGAGAGAGAGGGGGTGGGGCGGGCTGACCGTTTATATTTAGTTCGCTCTTTGCCGTCTGCTAGCAGATGGCAAAGAGCCTAGCTAGCAGACGGCAAAGAGCCTAGCTAGTGGGGTGGGGCCGGGGGGGAACGGCTGTTATCTAGGTCATTTTCTTTGCCGTCTGCTAGCGGACGGCAAAGGTCCCAAAGGCAGACGGCAAAGATCTGGCTGACGGCATCCAGCCCGTCCGTCTGACCTCCCCAGCCACAGGGTCCAGTGGGGCCCAGCTGGGCTCTTTGCCGTCTGCCTTCTGGACCTTTGCCGTCCGCTGGCGGACGGCAAAGAAATGGCAGATGGCAAACTGTATATTTGCCATCAGCCAGTTCTTTGTCGTTTGCTTTTTGAAAGCGAACGGCAAAGACCCTCTTTGCCGTCGGCTAGCGGACGACAAATTCCCTGATTCTAGTAGTGTAAGGTTAGGCCGCTCCGGGGTCTTTGGGGGGTAGTAATGCCACAAAAACATCACACTGGGTCCTCATACATGTCTTAAAGTGTGGCGGTAGGTTGAGACACCCAGCACGCAGCTCCGGAGTGTGACCTCCTTCACGGACGGCACTGCCGCCAGCACTTAGAAGGGGAAACGGCCACGTCGGGTCAACCCGGAAGGAATCTTATGGTGGGTTGGGCCCAAACTTTGTTTCGAAATGTTCCTATGGGCAAACCTATCACAACCAGATGAAAAAGTCCATTGGTCGAAGGCCATCCGATGAAAGTCAAAGGGCTAGATCTCCGGGTCAACGGGGCTAAGGTTAGGCCGCTCCGGGGTCTTCGGGGGGTAGCAATGCCACAAAAACATCGCACTGGGTCCTCATACATGTCCTAAAGTGTGGCGGTAGGTTCAGACACCCAGCACGCAGCTCCGGAGTGTGACCCCCTACAAGGACGGCGATAACACCGAAGTAACATTTGGCAGTTTGTTGTTAAATGAATATTTCGGAACAGTCAGAATGCGGTAAAATCCTAAAAAATTTACACAGTGCAGACACATCTGATATAAACTGTGTGGTAATTTTTCATAGTTTTTTTAGATGTAGAACTATATTAATTAATTTCTCTTTACAGATTGTTCTTTGCATGTCTAAAAGTGTGGTGGGGGGGTCTTCGAAGGTTAGCAATCCCACCAAATCTTGCGTTGGGAACTCTTTCATGTCTGAAAGTGTGGTGGTAGGTGTAAACACCCAGCACGCAGCTCCGGAGTGTGACCCCCTTAACGGACGGCACTGCCACCAACACTTAGAGGGGGAAACGGCCACGTCGGGTCAACCCGGAGGGAATCATGTGGTAGGTTGGGCCCAAACTTTGTTTTGAAATGTTCCTATGGGCTGACCTATCACAACTAGGTGAAAAAGACCATTGGTCGAAGGCCGTATGATGAAAGTCAAAGGGCTAGATCTCCGGGTCAACGGGGCTAGGGTTAGGCCGCTCCGGGGTCTTCGGGGGGTAACAATGCCACCAAAACATCGCACTGGGTCCTCATACATTTCTTAAAGTGTGGCAGTAGGTTCAGACACGCAGCACGCAGCTCCGGAGCATAGAGGGTTTGTCTACAGCAGGTTCACTAGAAGCATGCAAAGTTTTATTCTTTTTCTTTTTCTTCTTCTTAGGTGAACCGGGTGTTTCATTATTAATTCCCTAAGAATCTTGCTCAATTCTTTTACGGTGACCTTCAGGATATAGAGGATCCTGGGTCATTTTACCTCCTCTAGTAACTACTCTAACAGCACGATCATTCATTTTATTATTCATCTCATTAAGCAAATCATTTTGCGACTTGGAGACTTGTTCTAACTGAGTATGAACCATGGATGAATGTTTACATAAGCCTTTAACATCATTAGCAATTCTAAACATCAAATCACTCAAGCGTTCAATATCAAAAGCGTTACGTTTCAGTTGATCACTCACATATTTATTAAAGTTTTCTTGCTTCATTATAAAGTTATCAAATTCATCCAAGCACTGACTAGGAGATTTATTATATGGAATATCACCCTCATCAAATTTACAAAGACAATTTACCTCTACTACCTGTGTCGGAATTTCAAGTCCATCTATTTCTTCAATAGGTGGTAGATTCTTAACATCTTCAGATTTAATACCTTTCTCCTTCATAGATTTCTTTGCTTCTTGCATATCTTCTGGACTGAGGAATAGAATACCTCTCTTCTTTGGAGTTGGTTTAGGTGGTGGTTCAAGAAGTGTCCAATCATTGGCATTCCTCAATATATTATCCAATAGTTCTTGAGCATGTTCAACAGTTCGTTCCCTGAGAACACAATCAGTACAACTATCTAGGTAGTCCCTAGAAGCATCGGTTAGTCCATTATAAAAGATATCAAGTATTTCATTTTTCTTAAGAGGATGATCAGGCAGAGCATTAAGTAATTGGAGAAGCCTCCTCCAATCCTGAGGGAGATGCTCTTCCTCAAACTGCACAAAGTTGAATATTTCCTGTAAGGCAGCTTGTTTCGTATGAGTAGGAAAATATTTTTTAGAGAAGTAGTATATCATATCCTGGGGACTACGCACACAACCAGGAGCAAGAGTATTAAACCATTCTTTAGCATCACCCTTTAATGAGGAATAAAATAACTTAAGGATATAGTAATAACGAATTTTTCCTCATGAGCAAATAGGGTGGCAATGTCATTTATTTGGTAAGATGTGCCACACCAGTTTCAGATTCATAACCATGAAAAGGATCAGATTCTACCAAAGTAATAAGTTCAGGATCAACAGAGAATTCACAATCCTTATCAGTAACAAAGATAGGAGACGTAGCAAATTTAGGATCATATTTCATACTTTCTATCATAACTTTTTCTTTCAGCTTACTCAATAATTTCTTAAGGTCCTCTCTATCATTACAAGCAAGAAATTCCTTAGGAATCTCTCTATCCATAACATAACCCTCAGGTACATTAGGCATTTCAAATCTAGTAAGATTGCTAGGAGTAACAGGTGATTCATCAGTTTCATCAATTACATTAGTTTCAAGTTCTTTAGTTTTAGCAATTTGGGCATCAAGAAAATCACCAAGTGGCACAGTTTTTCAAGGAAAGTAGTAGCATCATCATGAGTATCATTCATAGCAAAAGTAGGATCATCCATCACTTGCGACAAATCAGATTGAATAACAGGTGGCGGTGTTGCAAGCCGACTTAAAACAGAAGGTGAATCAAGTGCAGAGCTAGATGGCAGTTCCTTACCTCCCCTCGTCTTAGAGGGTATTATCTTGGTTTTAGCGTCCTTCAGATTCCTCATAGTGATAAGCAGATGTATAAATCCCAAGTGAACTCAATAAATAAAGCTATGCTCCCCGGCAACAGTGCCAGAAAATTTATGAGCCTTAGCAGTTGAGTTGTCAATTCAATCACACCTGGAAAATAATATCTCTGCAGCAAATTGTTTAGTAGCACAATAGTTTGATAGTTTTGATATTAACGGTAGCAATAGCAATAGTAGCAAGAACAGTAGCAGTAGCAGTTTTGTAGTGATTATAACAACAACAGCAACAATAGTAACTTAGCAAAGATCAATATGAGAAAAGTGTAGGCATTGGATCAGTGATGGATATTCGTGTGTGGGATGGCATTCATCATGTAACAGTCACAACCTAGAGCGATACACAATTGCTCCAATTCATCAATTCAATGTAGGCATGTATTCCGTATATAGTCATACGTGCTTATAATAAGAACTTGCATGACATCTTTTGTCCTATCCTCCCATGGTAGTAGGGTCCATAAGGAGATCTAAGGGATATTAAAGCATTAACACATGGTGAATACATTAACTCCTCATACTACGGTCATCACCGGAGTGAATCCCAATTATTGTCACCTTGGGGTCTATGGATCATAACACATAGTAGGTGCATACAACTTGCAAGATAGGATCCAAAACACACTTATATTCATGAAAACATAATAGGTCCAGATCTGAAATCATGGCACCCGGGCCCTAGTGACAAGCATTAAGCATAGCAAAGTAATAGCAACATCAATCTAAGAACATAGTGGATACTAGGGATCAAGCCCTAACAAATTGACTCGACTACATGATAAATCTCATCCAACTCCATCACAGTCCAACAAGCCTACGAAGGAATTACTCACTCCCGGCGGTGAGCATCATGGAATTGTTGATGAAGGAGGCTTGATGATGACGACAGCGACGAATCCCCCTCTCCGGAGCCCCGAACGGACTCCAGATCAGCCCCCGCGATGAAGAACAGGAGGTGGCGGTGGCTCCGTATCGAAAAACGCAATGATTCCTTCTCTCTGATTTTTTCTTCGTTAGACGGTACTTATGGAGTTGGAGGTACGGCAAACGGAGCCCCGAGGGACCCACAAGCTCAGACGGCGCGCCCTAGGGGGTGCACACCACCTGAGCTTGTGGCTCTCTGGTGGCCCTCCTCCAGTAGATCTTTTCGCCAATATTTTTTATATATTCCAGAAAAATTCTTCGTCAATTTTCAGCCCAATCCGATAACTTTTATATCTACACAAAAATAACACCATGGTAGTTCTGCTGGAAACAGCGTCAGTCCGGGTTAGTTTCATTCAAGTCATGCAAATTAGAGTCCAAAACAAGAACAAAAGTGTTCGGAAAAGTAGATACGTTTGGGACATATCAAATGACAAGGGTAAATCTGACTAACTCATCATCAGTCACACCATGTCTAACAGGACCTGATTCCTCCGTTCCAACACGCCCTTCCTCTGTGGCGTACCTGGAGGAGTGAGTTCTGGAACTATTCCACAACGCTTCAGATGATCATCAAACTCCTGGTTCACATACTCGCCTCCACGATCAGGTTGTAGAAGTTCGATTATCTTGCTAAGTTGATTTTCCACTTCATTCTGAAACTCATCAAACTTGTCAAAAGTTTTCGACTTGTGGCTCATTAAGTTGATATATC
Organism: Elymus sibiricus; assembly: GCA_039707655.1. Taxonomy (NCBI): domain Eukaryota; kingdom Viridiplantae; phylum Streptophyta; class Magnoliopsida; order Poales; family Poaceae; genus Elymus; species Elymus sibiricus. Next base: position 36,198,946 of record CM077665.1, on the reverse strand, counting down.
CATATCTGTTCATGTCATCGGAAAAAGTCATGAAGTATTGTTACCCTCCTCCGGCAGTCATGCTCATTGGCCCACAAACATCACTATGTATAAGCTCCAGCAACTCACACGCCCTCTCGCAACTCTTTGCAAAAGGAGCCTTAGTCATCTTGTCGAGTATGCAGGATTCGCACATCTCGAATGATTCAAAATCAAACGAAGTTAGAAGTCCATCACCATGGATCTTCTTCGTGCGTTTTTGAGTAATGTGTCCGAGTCGACAATGCCAGAAGTAAGTCAGATTTATTTCATTAGGCCTATGCCTCTTGACATTTACGTTATAGACTGACTCCCTTTCAAGGTCTAAAATAAATAGCCCATTCTCAATGCGTGCAAGGATACAAAACATTCCATTCAAAAATATAGAAAAACCATTGTCCTTTATGTTGAATTCATAACCTTGTCTCATCAAACCTAAGGCGGAAAAAAAGTTTTTACTAAGTGCTGGAAGAACATAATAGCAATTATCATGTTCCACTGAAAATCCTGAAGGCAGTTGAAGTTGCATTGTCTCGACAGCCAACACAGCAACCCTTGCTTTATTGCCAACTCAGATGTCAACCTCTCCTCCTCTGGCTGCTCTAGTTCTTATCAGCCCCTGCATTGAGTTGCAAATATGAACATCCGATCTGATATCAAATACCCAAGAGCTACTAGCCAAGTCGGCGAGGTAATGTCTATAACATATGCAACAAGTGTACCTTTGGCGTAAGTCGTACTTCCACCCTTCTTTCCCTTGTTGGCAAGAAACTTACAACAATTTCTCTTCCAATGACCAGCTCCCTTGCAATAATAGCACACGGTCTTCGAATTCGGCCCCGACTTGGGCTCAGCTACTGGAGTCGGGATCACATCCTTATCCTTGCCCTTCCCCTTAGTCTTTTTCTTAGCCCAAGAACCCTTCTTGAACTTAGCCTTGTTCTGGACCATCAACACGTGATGTGCACCCTCTTAATGTCCTACTCTACAGTCTTAAGCATCCCATGCAATTCAGTGTGCTTCTTATCCATGCCATGCATATGGTGGTTCGAGACGAACGAGTCATACACTACTAGGGAAAAGCTTAGTAGTGGCGCGTGGTAAGTGCCTAGCAGTAGCATGGGTGCCCACGCTATTGTTAGCGTGCTACGGCTAACTGGTTAGTAGTAGTGCGGGCCTGGCCCTGCGCTACTACTACTTTTGTTAGCAGCAGCGTGGGTTTTGACCAACGCTACTACTAACTAGCTGTAATGCTGGGTAGTACCCCGCGCCAGTACAAAATCTGTGTATTTCATTTCTGCATATTTATACCGCACTTATACAACCTTATACAAATTTTTATACACTAGCAATGATATAACAACTCATCATCATCATCATAATGATATAACAACTCATCATCATCGTAGTGATATAACAACTCATCATCATCGTAGTGATATAACTACTCATGATCATCATAGTGATATAACAACTCATCATCATCGTAGTGATATAACAACTCATCATCATCATAATGTCTCACCATCATCATCATCGTAAGTTAATTAACCACTACTAGCTAATTGTTACCATCTTAGGTAAATAACTTCCGAGCAGAAGACAAGTACTAGGACCTACACCTCTCTCTTAGGTAAAATAGAATAAAACAGAAAAACCCCTCCATATCCATTATGGAGCATAGAGATACACCGGTCACCAATTTGTGGACTGCGCTCATTCACTATTTGTCTCCATCCTTTGATTTTGAGGCATCCATTTGTTTGACGTTCTGTCGAGTATGCATATTGGAAACTGGTCCATGGCCGTACACAAACAATTTTCATCTCACCTTCGACATACATCAGCGGAGGCACAACATGATTTGGGAGCTTCTGTTGAAGAACACAATAGTAACATAGTTAGCAATGTAGTGTATTTAAGAAGAATCTATGAAAAAGATGGACTAGTGACACAATAGTAAAAAATCTTACCATGATATTTGCACGAATGTTAGCATCGCTCAACTTGTGGACTAGTGGCACGTATCCTATATAATTTTGGCCAGCTCTATAAATGCTCTTAAAAGACAGAACATCATTAACAAAGGAGACAAGAGAATTCTTCTCCTACCAAGTTAGCTCTGAGCCGACAATGTAATAGGTCTCGTCTATTATCTTCCGTGTATCTCTCGAAGAAAGGAAAAAACTGTCAATTATTATAAATAAACAAGTTAAGTAGGAGGGAATAAGGTTTGTTTCGGTGGAGAGCGAGGCGTGGAAAATTGAAAAAGGCATGGAAAAAGGAAAAATCGAAAAAAAATGCGTGGAAAAAGAATTTTTTTCCTAGCGTGGGCTTCACGCGATGTTGTCGTCTCTTCTTTTATTTCGGTGGAGAGCGAGGCCCGCCCAGCTTGTGTAGGCCGTTATGTTTTTCCGGTCAGAATGTGTTGGGCTTTCCTTTTTCTGGGTTGGCCCTCGCCGTCGTGTGTTTTATGTGTCATGTCATATTTCTTTTCTTTTTTTCGCTGCTCGGTCAGTATTTTTATGGATTTTTTAAAAAAAATTCGCGACCAGTTGCACATCCGCCCCTCACGTGCAACTGCATGCACCACAACCTGCGCGCAACTGCAAGGGGCATAACGCGTGTGCAACTGGGGTAGGGTGCGGAGTTATGTAAAAATCAACCTGAGAGGGTGTTCATTATTATTATTATTATTATTTTCCACCGCGCGGAACAGAACATGAGGTGTGGAGACTGTAAATAGGGGTTTGTCCGAGGTTTTTTGCAAAATCTGCAACAAGTTGCAAGTCCGCCTCTCCGTGCAATTGCAAGCGCCGCACCCCGCGTGCTACTGCAAGGGGCATAACGCGCGTGCAACTAGGGGGGTGCGGTTTTCTTTATTCTTTTTTTTTGTAAAATTATCACCAGCTGCATGGAGGCCCCCAATCAGCATCTGCACGCATGGCAATCCAATGCAACTGCAAGGGGCGCAACACGCGCGCACTTAGTGGGTGCAGGTTTATTTTTTCCGGGTTTTCTTATAAAAAGCCACAAGTTTTGCACTTTCGCCCTCACGCGTAACTGCACACGTGGGACAGTGCATGCAACTGCAAGAGCCGTAATACGCGGGCAACTAGGTGGGTGATGATTTTCTCAGAGAAAACAGTCTACAGGACAAAAATTCAAACCAACGGAAAATAGAGAACAAAAAGAACAAAGGGTCAAAGAGCTCTCAGCACAAGTCCAACCACGTGGCACAGTGCATGCAAAGCCTACCAACCCCCGTCCGCATGTGGTTTGAATTTTTGTCCTGTAGAACCCTTAAATTACTGCTTGGTCAGCGCGCGCGGCACTAGCCATCTTTGCAAAGCCAACGTGTGTGCTAAGCTAACGTGTATATAATGGCTGAACCAACGCTACCTGCACCAGTCCACCACACGAACGGGCACACAAACATATAGTATCGTCTAAACATTACTGCAAGCGAGCACCCTATGAGCCCACACATTCACCCGTCCCTCTACAGCCGATCGGCTACGTCCGGCCTGGTCTGTCCAGCGCTTCCTCGCGCGAGGCGTCCGTGGCCACGGTCGAGGACTGCGTTCATCAAGCGTAGACTGCCCGTGGCAACTGGCGTCGCAGCCCCACGCGACGGAGATAGGGTGTGTAGCTTCGAGCCATCGGTGTGGACTAACTTCTTCGTCCAATATGACCCACATCTACATGAGGTATATACTAGTACAATTTCTTCTTTTTTAGAATTCTATAGTAGTATACCTTCAATTGAATTCAAACACTTCATGAATTAAAAAGGATGTTCATGAATTTTTAAAAATATTCAAAATTATGAAATATGTTCGCTAATTTGAATAAATGTTTGTGATTTTTTTTAAAGTTCACAATTTGAAAAAAAGTTCATGAATTTGTTAAAAAATATGAATTTGAAAATAGTTCAGGATTTCGAACAAATGTTTATGAATTTGAAAAAAATCTCGAATTTAAACAAGTTCATGAATTTGAAAATGTTCAAAAAATGTTCATAATTGTTTAAAAAATGAATGAAAAAACAAAAAATGAATAACAAGAAAAACCAAACAAAAAAATGGCAAAAAAGCAAAGAAAGCGAAGCTTCCGAAAACCGACGCAAAAGGGAAGCGGGATGGCCCATCTAAAACGACGCTCCAGCGTGTGCGCTCGCTACGGAAAGACTACTATTTGGCGCCTCAGCGAAATAGTAAATTCCAGTTGTTTATCCTCTTTTTTGCGAAATAAAATGCAGCCGAGGTTATTCGGGCAGAACCTCTAGGTCGGCAAAATACTAATCTTCAGTACCACTATACCACTAGAGGTGCCGGACTTCGCCGACTCCTTCTAAAAAACTGACTAAACAGATTTTAAGTAACCCATATATTTAGAAAGCAACTGAGATATTTCAGTTTCTATGAGATACTTTCTACGAGTGCATATAATGGTAAAATATTGTCTCTAAATAACTAATAAATACATAAGTGAATTGTTATATGGTTGTTTTGTCGAGGCGGTAATGAAATATATTTAGAGAATGCCTCTACATGAGACTTTGTTGTAGTGCACATAGTAAGATAATTCACCGGAACAATACAAGAGCTATGGACCATGATGTTGGAGTGTCGTGACAGCCCACCAGCCAGCTGCATTTCCTAGACCACATCCACATACCCGCATAATCCCAACTACTTCCTCCGTCCGGGTGTATAGGGCTTACATGTATTTCTAGGGCGGCAATTTTGACTAAAATATGTATTATATTTGATGAAAATTACCTTTTTAGAAACTTCATCCATATACAAATTCGATGATATAATTTTGATGACATAAAACACCTATTTGATTAGTCACATCGACGACCTGGAAGCACACGCAAGCACTATACATCAGGACGGAGGGAGTGGCTACTATTGCTAATAGTTATTGGTCCTGCTAGGTACATGCTGCGTGTGGCCGTATAGGATACGCAGTGACATCGAGTCGTTCAACAAGTAGTAGTAAAACAAATAGTGTACATCACTATCTCAGAATCCAGAAAATTCTTATACACATATTTTTTCAATAAAGGGCGCTTTTATTAACTAATAATGTACTATCAATGGGATATAAAACATCTCGGTAGGAAAAGGCGATGCCTGGGTGGTGCTTAGGCGCTAGGTGATGAACAAACGCCTCGTATAGGGCATAAGCGGAAGTTTAGGCGGGCAAGCAAGAAATTTTTCACTTCGGCGAGAAATCATCGCATATCGCCTCGACGGGCCAAATGGGCCATATTCCAATGGATAGTACTGGTGGTCTAGTCATTCTCATGCTCTAAATTACCGTCTATATGCATATAATACCCCCAATTGACCTTGGTAGTCAAAACTATAGGACGGTCTAAGCCACGCCTAGGGCGCTAGGCGAATACCAATAGCCTGGCCTACGCCTAGCGCTTTATTTAACCTTGCAAAACATAAGGAGTAAACATTCGGCCTCTGCACGACTAGGATGCACACAACCAAAACCAATTCACACACACGATAAAAATAAAACGCCGGCCACCACAAAATCATAGTAGACTGAAACCATGCCTAAGGTGAGCAAGGTGCGTAGCCTATACGTAGACTATGCCGCCACCCATGCGGAGTAAAAACATCCCTGACCACAAGCTCAAAATGCGTACACACCATCGTAAACAGCGGTCGGTGTTCCATTCGCTGTAGAGTGAACTACGAATGGAGCCAATACGCACATTGATAGAGAACCCGCATTGGAGATGGAATTTTATCAACAAAACCATGTCATTTCTGCATCGCCATAGCGACCATAATAAGGCAGACTCTCACACCCTTATGAGTGTAATCAACTTGTGTGGTATACCATCTAGCCAGTGCCCATACATGTTGGCAACATTGCGAGGTGGATACAAGTTAGATGCGACTTGGATGACTGACCATGTAGTACGCGCAAAGTGCATTGAAAGAGAATGTGGTTCATTGTCTCATCATGATGACGAAAGGAACACTTCTTACTTCCTTGCCAACTGCGGCGAGCAAGGTTGTCCTTCGTCGGGACCACACCTCAGCTAAGGTACCACATACAAAATTTAACTTTGAGTGGCATCTTTGTTTTCCAGATTTTCTTGTTATTGTCCACTGGAACCTCAGAGTGTGGTAGTGCCCGGTACATAGAGTCTAGCGTAAAAACCCCACTCCGTTTCAGATTCTAGTGGAACTCATCCTGGCCTTGCATCATGTGGATCGAATTCATGCGGTCCAAAAGGTATTTTCATGACGAAAGACGTGGACCAACCAAATCCAGCCTAAAAGATACATTAGGCGAGGACGTGCTTAGAACTTGCAGGAGTGTATCATTCTTATTGGAAATAATGCGGTATAAGGCTGGATATTTTTCCTGGAGAGTAGCGTTTCCTAGCCACTTGTCCTCCCAGAAATGAATCTCAAAGTCGTCCCTGATAGTGAAGGAAACAATGCGGAAAAGGTATTACTTTGCCGCTATCAGACCTGCCCAAAAATTTGAGTCTCCAAGTTTCCATTACACCCGAGCCACAACTTTTGGTACTAAATACTTTTTGTGCAAGAGAATTCGCAAAACATGAATTAACATCTATAATCCCGCATCTAGACATGGATTAATTATTGTCACGCCACACATGTGATCACCAGATCGGTTCACGGCATGAGGCGTTATTGGAGAAAAATAATTGTCTTCAGGTATGTGCTGCGCGCTGAGACTACCGGAGAGGGATTCCGGCAAGGGCCCAGGTCGTGGACCGCCCACGAAGGCAGGGCCGTGCACGCTGCTGACTACCGAAGAGCGCTTCCGGCAAGCACGCGGTGCCGAGGACTGCAAGCATGTGCGAGAGCGGTGGTGATCTGTTTCCCCTCTGCGGAGGCGCCAGGGGACTGCCAGTGGGATGCGTGAGAGAGCGGCGGCGCTGTTTTTGAATCTTCTAATTATCTCAACATGCGTGTTTCCACATCATCAAAATTGTTGTAGCCGTTAGATTTACTAGCTTGATCCACTAGCATCCAGCCGATCTACGCATGAGAATCCTCTACCATGAAATATGCACTAGTGCATTCAGAGTGGATTTTAAATCACATTGCATTTAATTGTGACATGCACAACTTTTCATGTTAAGATTTTTTTTTGCTTATGCAGAAATCTCTCACATAGTTTAAATCGTAAGGACTCAATTAGTATTCTACACAATATTTAGAAACTATACATCCAATTTCGCGGCAACGCGGGGGGTATCGTCTAGTATGGCTAGTAAACTGCATCGTAAAAGACATCTTCATTGAATCCATTAATTAATGGAACGACATCAAAATATAAATCATCATCCTGTCGACGACGAGCTGCTTGTGGTCACTTCGCCAATATTGATGAAGCTCCACGACTCCGGTCTTTACTAGGCATTGTGTGAGTGTAATGGTGGTCTGGATGTATCTACGTTATGTTTGTATCTTCTTGATGTGGCGTTATGAGTCAAATAAAACGCCCTTTGTCCAAATAAATATGTATAGACGTTGTACTCAGTATTTATATATAAAAGACAAACCGACACTCGATTTTAAGGTCTCCTAGTATTACAAGGAGATTGGAGGTCTCCTAGTATTACAAGGAGATTGGAGGTACAGAACCCTACAGCTAATAGGATATATCCATGAGTGGTTGTGATTACCAATGCAAACCAACGGCTCCAGGCGGTCTGATATTGGAAGTAGACACCCCTACACAAGGTTCAAATTGTAAACACCAAAATTTATAGAATGGATAACTAATAATTCCATGTCACATATACAGATATGTACTCAAATTAGAGTAAAGTTTGAATTGAAATAGAATTGGTTATTGCATATGTTGAATAAATTAAATTCAGTTATTGGGAGACAAACAAGGTGTAAATGTATTCCATTTTTCACGAAGTTTCATTGTATGTACAGATAAATATATATAGCTGCGTTGTCTGCCAAATTATTAAGTAAAAATAATAATAATGTTCAAATATAATAGAATGTGACAAGAAGGCATAAAACAAAATCAAAATAAAGTGATAAATAGTGTTATTTTTATTTTTCATCTTCATTTGTAGATTGTATTCCTTTGTCCTTTTGGTTAGTCCTAATACAGCTTTGCATGCATGTAGATATCTGAAGAGTGCATGAGAGCAAAAGCTGACAAACTGAAGAAGGATGTAAACCTTTTGTTCAAGACATTCAACGGTACCCTGTTAGATAAAATGACCTTATTGGACACACTGCAACATCTCGGGATAGATCACCTTTTTCAAGAACAGATTAGTATGGCCATGCACGAAATCCACGAGAGTGAATTTAATAGTTGCAGCCTCTATGAAGTTGCTCTTCGCTTTCGCTTGCTTAGAGAGCATGGACTTTGGGTATCTCCAGGTAACTATCTATCTTATATGTTTCTGTTTAGGCTCCTCACAAGTTATCATACTAATCAACGTTCGAAAAAATATAGTAGAAAGCATTACACAAGGCTTTATAAATTAGTAAAGCCCCAAAGGGCAGGTACATGGTCCTCTGGTAAAAGCTTACAAGCATCAAGAGCACTAAACAAACATTACAAAACAAACGGAAAATACATCTCCAAGTCATCGAAGCCCTCTGTAAACGGAAAATTTCGTGCCAGAAGCACCCTGCCCATCAGCAGATCCTGCGACTAGAGGCTGCCAAGGACCAACTCTGGTGTAGACGTGTAGTGGAGAATGCTGGAGATAGTTGACGGCACTAACATTTAGATCTGGCCTGGCCCACCTCAGAGCCTGCCCCGCCGTGGAGGAAGAGCCACACCAGCATGGGCCAGAAAGCCGGGGTGGCCGCCTCAACTTCCGAAATCCCCTGTGCGGACGTGAGCCTCGCCACCACCTCCTCGGCAGTCACACAAGCTTTCCGGGCGGCCTCTCCTCTGGTGATGATCAGGGGTGGAGACAGCAAGGGGTGGGTGGCACGGACTTGCTAGCATTCGGTTGTGCATTTGGTTATGTTGCCCAGCTGGGCAAAAGCTCGGCTATCCAATCTAGCTAGTCTCCCCTTTGCCAGCCTTGCCTGAGCAAGTGGTTTGGTTCTTTTGCTTTGCCACGGGGAATTCATTCATCTGTCGCCAGCCTGCCACATGTGCAACCTCGTGTAAAGCCGCAAGGTTGCCCCCAGCTGGCCTCGCCGGGCAAGAGTAAAACTAAACTTTCCCAGGACATATATGAGCGAAACGTTTCCTTTCTTGACGACTTCACAACTTTTATCCGCACACCGCCATTAGATCATATTTTTGCACCCCGCAAAAAAAAAAAAGGTCATATTTTTGCAACAGTCTGTTGGAATCTGCCCATGGGTCAATCACATCAAAGTAGACAAAACACGCGCAAGAAAAACTGTTGACCAATGGTAAGTCTCGTACCCTCTAATATCTCTTTATTTCTTTTCAATTTTCTTGGCACAAAACTCACGTAACCTGGTGTGTACATATACACGCAACCAGCCTACCCAAACTTCCTAGATCCATACGGACCGGACATCCTAGCCCTATTCGAACACTAGCTTGAAACCTACCTCGACTGTACTCACCTAATCACGAGCTATGTTTATCGCTGTTTAAACCTAAACCTATTAGCACACGAACCGTACAAGGCTAGCACTACTCAGCTGCAATACACGTATGCTGCCAACACAACTCCTAGTCGGACTAATCTAGCACTGTCAAATCTAAACAATCAAGCATACTGAGCGTAGCTCATATGATTAGGTTCCTTGTGGTGGAGCTAGCTCACCAAGGTTCAAGTTCTAGACTTGGCATTGGTGCTCGCATTTTTCTGGATTTATTTCAGGCTTTCCGACAATGTTCGTTCAGTGGGAGGAGACGTTCCCGTCAACTACGACGGCGCATGTGGCGACTTTGTTAGTCTCAAAATGTTGTGCCGGCTCAGTATCTCAGAGGTGCTCATAGGGGTAGGGTGTGCGTGCGTGCCTTCATAAGGATGAGTGTATGTTTGTGTATGTGAGTATCTGCTTTTGTACTGTGTTAAAAAAAATCTCAACAATCAAGATTACACTAGCACGGTCTGCGGTATAGCTTGAAACAATTGTTAATGTAGACCCATTTTCACGGCGTTGAAACAACTTAAGGGCGCATCAATCTATCGACGTCCAAAGCGAGAGTAGGTTGGTGGGCGCAACATAATGGAATTGTGATTGATGTAGCTACCACATGATGTGATTAAAAAATTGAACAAATTAATTCATTTTTTGTAGGGATGAACAAATTAATCCTTAATTCGACAACATGCAAAAAAAATTGGCCGGAATTTAAACGGATGTGGCACAAGGAATATGCTTGTTTTTTCTTTTGCCGGAAGGCAAGAGGCAGATGTCGTCTCCATTTAAGTGCAAGAGAATATATTTATGAAAAAATAGTATATTCAGAAAAGTGTATACTAATCATTTGGAAGACAGTTAAGGATAAGCCCTAGTTTACTAGGATTTATGTACGTGTGTACTAATCAATTTTTAATACATGCCCGTTTGTTGTGCAGATGTATTCGATAAATTTAAGGGCAAAGATGGGAGCTTCGACAAGGATATTACTAATGAACCAAAGGGATTGTTAAGTTTATACAATGCAGCTTATCTTTCCAGCCATGGTGAATCAGAACTCTATGAGGCCATCTCGTTTGCAAGGCATCATCTTGAATCTATGAGGAGATGTCTTGAGTTCCCTTTATCCGAGCAAGTCAAACGAAATCTTGAGATACCGTTACCAAGGAGTTTGAAGAGAATGGATGCACCGTATTATATTGCAGAGTACGAACAAGACCTAGCATGCAACCCGTCCATGCTTGAGCTTGCAAAGCTAGACTTCAATCTTCTTCAGCATCTTCACCAGCGAGAGCTCAAGGAATTTTGTCGGTACAGACGTTTTCACATATAGCTCTATCATGGAGGAACATATATGAACTTAGTTGGTGATTTACTTATATCTAGATTAATTATCTCTGCCTTGCAAAAAACAATTTATCTCTGATCTCAGTTAGCTTACCAAGATGAATATGTACACTAGAAGCAGTCAATATAGTACCCTATTAACAAGTGTTCATTTTAGGTGGGGAAACAATCTATATGAACTAGTGGGACTAATCTCCTCTCGGGATCGAATCGTTGAATTATACTTTTGGTCCTACACAGTATACTATGAGCAACACCTTGGAGATGCGCGAATAATCCTTGCCAAGATAAGTTTGCTAGTATCCCTGTTGGATGACATTTTCGATATGCATGCTACCTTGGAAGAGGGTCAAAAGCTCAACGAAGCGATACAAAGGTTAGCAATACTCCTTGGAATGTTAATCTGGCCTTCCTTTCGTATATAGTAGGAGTATTTTCTGTCATGTCAGCGGAAGATAAACTAACTGATCGTGTATAACATGTAGATGGGACGAGAGTGGTATCCCTCTTGTGCCAGAGTACTTGCAGATGTACTATGTCATGTTGATGAATACCTTCGAAGAATTTGAGGATGAACTGAAACAAGATCACAAGTACCGCGTTGCTTATTGTAGGAAAGCGGTATATATCTTTTTTTTGCGAGTATATCTATCATGTCAATTCTTCAGAATATATTAATTTAGATCTTAATTAATATAGAATCGCTCTCTGCCTTGCATGCATGCAGTTTCAAACTCTGTGTAAGCATTACCAACAGGAGTCTGAATGGTTTCATAGTAGCTACATACCAAGCTTTGAAGACCATATCAGGTGCTCGGTCATCTCGACGAGTGTTCCGGCAATATGTGTTTCATTACTAGTTGGTATGGGTGACGAAGTAACCAAAGAAACATTCGAGTGGGCCATCAGTTCCACCGATGTTGTAAGGGCTTGCGGTGAGGTCACACGTTTCATGAATGACATGGCAGCATTTACGGTACATACATATATATACATATCTCTACTTGATTGTAATCAAATGTTGAGTTAATTGCACTGTAAAACTAATCAGGCGGCTGCTTGTTCACAGCATGCAAAAAGCAAAATGGATGTGGCCAGCTCCGTAGAAAGCTATATCAACCAGCATCATGTCACAGGTGAGGAAGCTATGGCCGTACTGGATAATCGGGTGGAAGATGCATGGAAAACTATCAATCACGCACGATTGGAACGTCGTGCACTCCTCCCATTTGTAAACCGAGTCGCCAACCTCACCAAGAGCATGACCTTGTTGTTCCGTAACAAAGGTGACCGCTACACATACAGCCGTGGCAACAAAGACAGGATCCAGCAGCAGTTCGTAGAACCTATCCCTCTCTAGCTGGTCAATATGCATGAATGGAATCTGTCGGACACAATGAATTTACGTACAAAAGGAGAACGAAATTAAGGTTTAGGTCCAAGACATCAATGTTTAAATCTTGTGCAGATAATTTCTCAAAAACTACTGATAGAAACAGAATGGTGGAAAATTGTATGAAACTATAGTTTTGTATGACTAGCCATTGGCTGACTGTATTGGCAAAATAAAATTTGCTAGAAATAATCCTAGTAATTAATTTGAATGCTATTTCAAATTTTGAGGCCTTTTTAAAGTTTCTTTCTCCCCAATTTCCCTCTCTTCTTAGAATATTTTTGGAAACTATTGGTGGCCAAGATAACCTTGCCTCTATTCTTCTCTTATATCCTCAATTCCAGTAGAAAGATTTGCCATAATAAATAGCCCAAAAATAATACTTTATTAATATTGGCAAACCCTAGATAGACCTTATTGCTTCGAAACCTTAGATATAATTTTTTGTAAAAATGCCATAAAACTTTGGTAGCCTCTTTTGCGCCTATAGATCACTTTTACACAAGAACTCACCCTTGTCCTTTGGAAATTTTGAGCACAACATCAACATTTCAATTATGGTCCATTTTAAGCCTATAACTACAACTCTATTAAAACTTTTTTAGCAAATTCTCAAACTTTGTCAAAGCTCTCTTCTTTTCTAATGATTCCATCTCCCAGAAGATCAACTCCTTTTAAACAATGCAAGATTCTTTGATTGAGCACAAACATCTCTATTCAGATTTGTTTTTCAACAAACCTTCCATTCTGCACTTAATCCTTTTGCCAAACAAAGCCGACCATCGTCATTCTCATCCAAAGGGACACGCTTATGCCAAGTTACATGTCTAGAGGAACTACGCGCGTCGGATTGGGGAAGCCATGCCATGACAGAGCACTGGCACAGCATGCAGGCCATGGCCAGAGAGCCGGTATTACATGTGTCGGCATCGGCCGCGCACCGTGCTCCTGCTGCTACCCCCACTCGCCTAGCACCCCAGTTGGCTTCGCCAGCTCACCCAGCAACTCGCCCGCAACCCGCCTTGGCTGCTAGCACTGGGAAGCCGCCGTTGTCACTGCCGCTGCGTCATCACCGCATCACCAGAACCACTTGTCATGCTCGCAAGCTACCAGCGTCATCCGTGGATGGTGGCCTATTCCAGAAGCCTCCCCGCATTGCACCGGCCTCCGTAATTACCTCAGCCCCACAATTAATGCCCGCCCATTGCCGTGGCGCAATTTGATTCATCGGACAACCATGGAACCGACCTTCTAGGCCTATAAAACTCCACTCCCAAGGCCATTTCCTAAAAGCATCGTCCACCTCTACCGCCTAGACTCCCTCCTATCAAAAAAATCAGCCGGAGGTTGCTCTTCTTCCCCTGCCTCCAGTGAAGCTTCCCGCCACCACCTCTTGGACGATTGCGTCGCCACCGAAGCTACTCTATCAAATCCATAGCACCAGTGGACTCCTAGTGCACCCTTCGGTCGATTGCAACTGTCAATTTCACCGGAAGAAGCTCATAGTAGAAAGCCCTCTTCAAGCTTTGTCAAAGTTCCAGGGGAGTCCTCACTGCCGGAGACTCCATCCACCCCGATGACCGTGCCCTACATTAGGAGGATCGCCACGGCCTCCTGAACGCGTGGGTGACGCCAACTTTCCCGGGGTCGCCGCCGTTCGTCGGCAATCGCCGCCGGCAGGGAGCCCTCTCCTGTTCTCGCGTGGTTTGACCGGATCAACCCCGACAGGTGGAACCAGTATGTTAGGGGTTTATTCCTTTTTCTGTAGTTTACGCTTTGTATCGATTCAAAATACATTATCTAGATCCGGTGCTTCTGAGGAGACGCGCTCGAAGACGAGCCAACGTCGCGAGTACGCTTGACTGCATCCTTGTGTTCCTTCAAGCCAGTTTCAACCTGTATGGCCTTATTCACCAAGGTGGTGAAATCAGCAAAGTCCTGAATGAGGAGTGCGAGCTTGACATCAGGGTTGAGTCCTTCACGGAACGTCTCCTGCCTACGAGCATCAGTGGCGATATCTTCTTCAGCATATCGGGATAAGTCCAGGAATTCACGCTGGTAGAGTTCCACAGTTTTGTTGCCCTGGGTAACACTACTAGAAAAGAGGCTGTTAGTGGCGCACCTATTTCTGCCATTAGTGGCGCACTATAGGTGCGCCACTATTACCACGCCATTAGTAACAAATACTAATGGCGCACCTCTGGTGCGCCATTAGTATTGCAGGTAACAGTGGCGCACCTCTGGTGCGCCATTACTATTGCTACAGGTGCGCCACTGGTAACTTTTTTTTTGAATTTTGTAGGCGGGAAAATAGTAGTGGCGCACCGTCTAACCCCCACCGTGCGCCATTGCTATTTTTGAATTTTGGATTTGGATCTGGATCTAGATCTGGCTCATTATTTTGGCTCGTTTTTTTTGGTTGAATTTTTTTCAAATTTCGTTCTCGACCTGGATCTTTTACGTTCTTTGTGCCGAGGGAGCTCCACATGTGGCCGGAAGTAGAGGAGGAGGGAGGAGAGACCGTGAGGAGGAGAGGAGGGAGGAGGAGGTCGCCGGAGAGGAGGAGGACCGTGAGCAGGAGAGGAAGGAGGAGCACCGTGAGGAGGAGAGGTGGGAGGAGGAGGTCGCCGGAGGAGGAGTACCGTGAGGAGGAGAGGTGGGAGGAGGAGGTCGCCGGAGGAGGAGCACCGTGAGGAAGAGGTCACCGGAGGAGGAGCACCGTGAGGAGGAGCACCGTGAGGAGGAGCACCGTTAGGAGGAGCACCGTGAGGAGGAGTAGGTCGCCGGAGAGGAGGAGATGGAGTGGAGGAGAGGAGGAGAGGAGAGGAAGAATGAAGGGGAAGGGAGGAAGAAGGGGAAGGGGAAGGGAAGGCGCGACGGGCGGCGGCGCTCCTGTGGCTCGGTCACCGGAGCAGGGAGGAGAAGGGAGGAGGAAGGGGAAGGGGAAGGGGAAACAGAAATGGGGAAGGAGAAGGGAGGAGGAAGGGGATAAGCAGAGAGGAAGGAGAGGGGTGGGTGGGTGCGTACGTGGTGTGCCATGTGTTACATAGTAATGGCGCACCACACCGAGGTGCGCCATTACTATGTACCTTAGTAATGGCGCACCTAGGTGTGGTGCGCCATTACTATGTACCTTAGTAATGGCACACCTGGGTGTGGTGCGCCATTACTATTTTTAAATTTTTTTGAATTTTGAAGGCGGGAAAATAGTAGTGGCGCACTATGCATTGGTGCGCCATTGCTAATTTTTTTAAATTTTTGTATTATTTTCCCTCCAGATCTAACAATGGCTGTAACGTTTTTTCTGTTAGGTTTTTGAGGAGCCTGTCAAATTCGGATGTAACTTTTCGAGTAGTATCTTTTTCATATAAAAAACTTTTTCATCTGAGGTCGTATGCAAAAGTTACGGCCATTTTACCGAAACACGGCGGTTTTTTTTTTGCAAAAAAAATTCAAAATTCATGTTTGTTAATTTTCGTAACAACTAGAACACATAACACATGGGCATCTATTTTTTTGAATTTTTTTGAATCTTTTATCATTTTCTTTTATTTTTTTAAACCGAAAAGGCGATCCACGGGGCGGGGGGGGGGGGGGTGTGGGTGGGTGTGTGTGTGGTGGGGTGTGTTTGTGTGTGTGAGAGACATTAGTAATGGCGCACCCTCCCTGGTGGGCCATTGCTAACCTTAGCAATGGCGCACCAGGGGGGGGTGCGCCATTACTAATGTCTCTCACACAAGCAGGCCCACACCCTCACCAGACATAACAATGGCGCACCACACCAAGGTGCGCCATTACTATGTAGCATAGTAGTGGCGCACCTAGGTGTGGTGCGCCATTGCTATGTCTGGTGGGGGTGGGGGGTGGAAAAAAAATAGCAATGGCGCACTGCTCAGGTGGTGCGCCACTACTAAAAAAATAACAATGGCGCACCTGTTTCTGGTGCGCCATTGCTATATAGCAGTGGCGCACCACACCCATGGTGCGCCATTACTAGGGATATTGGCTATAGCCATTTTTCTAGTAGTGTAAGGTTGCGGAATTCACACTTCTTGCGGTCCATGACTCCATAGGGAATGTAGCGGGCGCGGAAGGCAGCCTGGAACTCCATCCAAGTAATGATTGTTTCGGCAGGTATAGTACGCCTGTGGCTGTCCCACCATTGGGCAGCGAGACCCTTCAGAAAATAGGCCGCAAAGGTGACGTAGTTCGCAGGGGCCACATTGGCTGACTCCATCTCATAGGAAATGTCGTGAAGCCAGTCGTCAGCATCCAGAGGCTGAACTGAGTTGCGAAAGACTGCTGGGTTGAGACGGACGAAGCCTTGCATGAATTGACGGTTTAATTCGAACTTCTGCATCATTCCAGCCATGTAATTGGGCGGCGGTGAGTTGTTGGCACCACGGCCACGACCTGCGGGTCTAACCATCCTGCTAAAATTTAACAAGGGCAGTTTAGCGACGAGTATTTGAAGGTGTATAGAATCATTCATGAAGTAAGACGCACGACAAAGAGAAGTGCAATAGATACATCTTAATAGTCAAACATGACATACAGATCCATACATAAATTCGGTTACAAGACAGCGCTACAAGTTCGGAAAACGAAAGCTAGACATCTAGGCGGCATGCAGGCACGCGGGTGGAGGGATACAACAACGAGACATAGCGATATGCTACATCGACGTCGGAGACAACTGCTGTAACCAGGTAGCTGCACGTGACGATGCAGGTTGCCATCGATGGCGGGATCCTGCATACCGTAGATGCTCTAGTGCAGAACCTGATCCTGAACTAGAAGAAGAGGTCCACGTGGAGGAGTATAACCTCCAACTGCAGGCCAATCAAGAGCCGGTGGCATCTTTGTCCTGCGCGGGTAAAGAATGTACTCTGGGTGCATCCTTGCACTGACTGCCGGAAGCAACTGTGTCAGAGCGTCGTAAAGACGAGTACGGGTGGCGTATAGCTCCACAGCAAGAGCTCGGGCAGTGCGATCCAGAGCCTCGGTGTACCAAACCAAAACCTGCGGGTCGGAACGACGAGGCACGTAAGGGGTATAGATTACAGTGTAGTTCTCACTCTCATCCCAATCAGGGACGTGCAGAATGTATCAGAAAGCAGTCTCCTCCAAGCGGGGGTGATCTCCACAGAGACGGTTGATAGCAATAAAGGCAGCATCATGGACTGCCATGTCAACAGTCACTCCAACACCACGGAAGATGTGCAACTCCGTGTTGGTGATGGTCTGCCGATGGAAGATCCGAACCTTAGCATGGTACTGCCACTGGTTGAACTCGCGGTAGTCCTCGTAAACCGTGTACTCGGGGTACCAGCGATATCCCAGCTTGGACAAGAGGTCGACAAGTATAGCGGGGAACCCAGCCACACCAATAGCATTAGTCTGGCGAACGATCTGCATCGCGGGACGCATCGGAAACAAGGAGTCAAAGATGTCAAAAAGCAGTGCGAGAATCAAAAGTTACACACTGAAAGGTAAAGCAATAGATAATCCAGCTCTCCGGGTGAATATGAACACGTAAACCTAATGTTATAATTAGCAAAAAAATTAACCCGAATAGAACAGAGATCAGACTCCCAAAGTAAGGAAGAGGAATAAAAGATCCTAATACCACCCACTGGCGACGTGGGCCCGTAAGTCACACAGCCAAGTTAGTAAAACAGTTTTTGAAGACTAGAATCAACTTTGGCCAAGGAGTTGGAAAGGGGGCTACCTACAGGCAGTCGGATCTGATACCAATTTGTGACGCCCCCCGACTCAATCGCGTGCTAATCATACACGCAAATGCACATGATCAAGATCAGAGACTCACGGTAAGATATCACAACACAACTCTAGACACAAATAAAAGTCATACAAGCGATATATTACAAGCCAGGGGCCACGAGGGCTCGAATACATAAGCTCGAGTACAAGAGTCAGTGGAAGCAACATCAATATCTGAGTACAGACATAAAGGTAAACAAGTTTGCCTTAAGAAGGCTGAGCAAAACAACGCCATCTAGATCAAACAGGCGCAGGCCTCCTGCCTGGGAACCTCCGAAACTACTCCTGGTCATCGGCCTCCACGTAGTAGTTACCTCCGTCGGTGGTGTAGTAGTCGTCAACGGGGGAAGCTGTCTCCTAGGCTCCGCCATCTGATCACAGCAATCGGGTAGAGGGGAAAAGAAGTAGCAAAGCAACCGTGAGTACTCGCAAGACTTACATCAGAACTATTCTATGTATGCACCATTATCAGAGAAAGGGGCTGTATCTGTGGACTAAACTGCAGAATGCCAGAACAGGGGGAAAGCTCATTGGCCCACAAACCTCCGGCAATCATGCTCATTGGCCCACAAACATCACTATGTATAAGCTCCAGCAACTCGGACACCCTCTCGCAACTCTTTGCAAAAGGAGCCTTAGTCATCTTGCCGAGTATGCAGGATTCGCACATCTCGAATGATTCAAAATCAAACGAAGTTAGAAGAGTCCATCATCATGGAGCTTGTTCAAGCGTTTTTGACTAATGTGTCCGAGTCGACAATGCTAGAAGTAGGTCAGATTTATTTCATTAGGCCTATGCCTCTTGACATTTACGTTATAGACTGACTCCCTTTAAAGGTCTAAAATAAATAGCCCATTCGCAATGCGTGCAAGGAAACAAAACATTCCATTCAAAAATATAGAAAAGCCAATGTCCTTTATGTTGAATTCATAACCTTGTCTCATCAATCCTGAGGCGGAAAAAAAGTTTTTACTAAGTGCTGGAAGAACATAATAACAATTATCAAGTTCCACTAAAAATCCTGAAGGTAGTTGAAGTTGCATTGTCCCGACAGCCAACGCAGCAACCCTTGCTTTATTGCCAACTCGGATGTCAACCTCTCCTTGTCTGGCTGCTCTAGTTCTTATCAGCCCCGGCATTGAGTTGCAAATATGAACATCTGATCTGATATCAAATACCCAAGAGCTTCTAGCCAAGTTGGCAAGGTAAATGTCTATAACATAGGCAACAAGTGTACCTTTGGCGTAAGTCATACTTCCACCCTTCTTTCCGTTGTTGGCAAGAAATTTGCGGCAATTCCTCTTCCAATGACCAGCTCCCTTGCAATAATAGCACACGGTCTTCGAATTAGGCCCTAACTTTGGCTCAGCTGCTGGAGTCGGGATCACATCCTTATCCTTGCCCTTCCCCCTAGTCTTTTTCTTAGCCCAAGAACCCTTCTTGAACTTAGCCTTGTTCTGCACCATCAACACGTGATGTGCACCCTCTTAATGTCCTACTATGCAGTCTTAAACATCCCACGTAATTAAGTGTGCTTCTTATCCATGCCATGCATATGGTGGTTCGAGACGAACGAGTCATACACTACTAGGGAAAAGCCTAGTAGTGGCGCGTGGTAAGTGCTTAGTAGTAGCGTGGGTGCCCACGCTACTGCTAGTGCGCTGAGCATGAGCAGGAACAAATCTTAAGGAAGTGTCACTCCAGTCCATATGGAGGACACCATGCTGGAAACAGGACTGCACACAAGGTATTACAATCAGGCTTCTATTGGCCTACTCTCTTTAAAGATGATCGTAAGTTCATTCTATCTTGTGATGAATGTCAAAGAGTTGGTAATATTGGTAGACGTCAGGAAATGCCTATGAATTATTCACTTGTTATTGAACCTTTTGATTTGAGGGGGTTTGATTATATGGGACCTTTTCCTTCCTCTCATGGTAACACTCATATACTAGTTGTTGTTGATTATGTCACTAAACGGGTAGAAGCTATTCCAACTAAAAGTGTTGATCATACGACTTCTATTAAAATGCTTAAAGATGTTATCTTTTCGAGGTTCGGAGTTCCTAGATACCTTATGACTGATGGTGGTTCACATTTTATTCATGGTGCTTTCAGAAAAGTTTTAGCTAAATATGATGTAAACCATAGAGTAGCATCACCTTATCAGCCTCAGTCTAGTGGGCACGTAGAATTAACAAATAGAGAGATCAAATTAATCTTGTAAAAGATTGTTAATAAATCTAGAAAGAATTGGTCTAAGAAACTTGATGATGCTTTATGGGTTTATATAACTGCTTATAAAAATCCCATGGGGATGTCTCCTTATAAAATGGTTTACGGAAAAGCATGTCAGTTATCTCTTGAATTAGAACATAAAGCTTACTGGGCCGTTAAGGAACTTAACTATGACTTTAAACATGCTGGAGGAAAGAGGTTACTTGACATGAGTTCTTTAGATGTGTGGAGCCTATGAAAATGCTAATAAAAGATGGCATGATAAACGAATTTAGAAATGAGAGTTTAACATTGGTGATAAAGGACTCTTGTGCAAGTCTCGTTTCAGACATTTTGCAGGCCAACTTCTTTCCAAGTGGGAAGGACCATATATCATTGAAGAAGTTTACCAGTCCAGAGCTATAAAGATCAACAACACCAAAGGTAATAAACCAAGGGTGGTCAATAGGCAAATAATTAAGCATTATATTGCTGGTAACCCCCTTGAGGTAGATACAGACGTTATACAAGTAATTACACCGGAAGAGTACATAGAAGAAAAGTTCTGGAAGACTCCAGAACCCTGAAAAGGGGTAGGTATGCTGTATGATCAGGAAACCGACTCTAAAGATTCCAGAAAAATTATTTTCATGGATTTTGGAATAAATAAGAATTTTTGGGAAAAAGTGGCAGCCAAGAATGTGCCCATGGGCCCCGCGTGGTAGGACGACGCAGCCACCTCTGGCCGCGTTGAGGCCGTGGACACCTCCCTGACTCCTTCTTTCATGCAGTGACTCCTTCCGCACGGTAAAAATTCCTATAAAATACCCCGGTCGTTTTGATGTATGTATCGCACTTTTTCATCCTTTTTTCATTTTGAGCTGTTTTCGTCAGTGTTCTGAAGCTCTAGATTGTTATGTCTTCATCAAGCTCTTAGAAGGATAAATTCTTCGAGAAGGTCATCAGCCCCTATCTTCCCGGCGTGATGATGCACCGTAAAGCCTTGCAATATAGAGATGGGGTGCTACATATCCAAGATGTTGAAGCACCGAAGAAGGAGGGAGATGAGAAGGCCAGGCTGGAAGAGATTGAACATGAACTTTTCTAGAGCTAGAAGATGGTGGAGTGTGGACTAGATGCAAATCACTCCATGATCACGGAGTTCATCCGTGCTCACCAAAAGGAGAACACAAAGCTGTGGGAGACAATTGATCGCCTCCACCTCAAAACGGAGGATCTTCAAGAACAAATCTATCATCTCCAAAATCAAAACTGTGAGTATGAAACCATGTTCAGGATGATGGGTTTAGCTGCAAGTTACAGGATTCTAGAGACTTCTTCTTCTCTCATGGATGGGGAAACTATGCCACGGAAGCTGGATGATAAACGTGCGTCCTAATCACCATCACCACCAAAGGACCAAGCATGAGTATATGGGTAAAGGCACTCCCCTTGGCTTGTTCCAAGCTTGGGAGAGGTGCCGCAGTATCTTTATCACCATCTTTATTATTATTATCTTTTATCTCGATCATTATTTATATCATTGTTTGGGGAAGTTATAGTATGAGATATGTTGCAATGTGTTCTATCACTCCTTCAGAGCAATTATCTATGTATCCTTTGGTGTGACATTATATAATAAATAGTTGGCATGAGATTTCTTTTTCCTTTTTCATTATTATGTATTCTATTATAGCATTGCGAATCAATCTCATATGCTGATCTTATGAGAAGTCATGGCTTTACATTGGGTTTAAAGCATAAAATCTATTGAGGCTTAGCAAACATAGCATTGGTTATTTAAACAATTCATGAAATCTTAGTACAAGGAAGTAAAATTTCACATGAAAATACACTATCTTGGATATCTTTTATGATTGTGAACTCTCAATGAATATTTCCAAACTTGATCAAATAGTTGATGTTGGACAAGGAAGACAACGTAATGGTTATGTTTGTGCATATTTACATAGAAGTTATATTGTCATGGATCCTCCAACATCACATTATTTTCTTATAACCTTTGCTAGCCCAAAATTTCTGTGCTAAGCAGAAATACTACTTGTACATACAAAAACCCTGAGCCAAGTTTCTTCCACAAGTGTCCACTATACCTAAGTATGGGTTGAGCAAAACCCTCAAGTAAGTTGTCATCGGTGCAGGCAATAAAAATTGTCCATAAATATGTATGAACTTTTATTGAAAGGGAAATAGGTTTTGTACGATCTTGTGATGGGATGCAAATCATAAATAAAAATACCATGAGCACCATCATAAGGGGCAATATTAAAGTCATGTTCATTTTCATTAAACTCTCAGACATCCAACCTTAAAAGTGAATGATAACCTCTGCTTCCCTCTTCAAAGGGCCTATATTTTATTTTTATGTTGAGTCAATTCCTTATTCCAATCTCATTACTCTCCACTTGGTAAACTTTGTATGTTGGGCAAAGATCCAGGCACATATATACAGTTAGATATGTACAATCATGATTCATTATTGTTGACATTATCCCTGAGATAAGTAAGTTGGAAAGTTAAGCATTGCTAAACTTCTATTTTCCTTTGTGCCAACTGAAACTTTTTGTACTAAAAATATGCTCATCTAAAGACTAAAAGCTAGTTGAGCATGAGACATTTGCTAAACCGAAGCTCTGACATAGACTCTTCTAGAAAAATAAGAATGAATTGTGAATGTTTAGTGACTAACAACATAATTTCCTAAACTCAAGAGACTTTTATTTGTTAAACCTTAACACGTAAATGGATCATTACTTGTTCATGAGAGGTTTTATGACAGAGGATTGTTATTTAGAATATTTAATGATGTTAGCAAATGGTGATGCTGTCATGTCCATATTCTTTATTATTGACACCTCACACCATAAACCTGTGGTCAAATTTACCGAGCTAGGCATTCGCTTGGGGACAAGCAGAATCTAAGCTTGGGGGAGCTGATATGTCCATTTTGCATCACTATTTCGTACTATAATTTATCCTTTATTAATGATATATTTCACATTATGGTGCAATTCTAATGCCTTTTCTATCTTAATTTACAAGATTTACAAGGAGAGGGAAATTATTGGACAATGGTAAATCTGCGTCTATTTTGCACCCGAAGAAAAAGCAATTTTCTGGAGCTCCAAAAGTCATGGGGATGTTTGTCAATTATTTTTGGAAAATAGTAAGACCGGAGAGAGAATATGGGCTAGATGGGAGCCACCAGGGCTCAGCACTGCCAGATGACACGGCCTCCCCCTTGGCCACGCAGTGGGGCCGCGCGGAGGCCTCAAACCACCTCTCCCGATGCCCTTTGGACATAAATTCAGAATTACCCTAGAAAAAATGATAGAAAATCCTCGGGTCTTTCCTCCACCGTCTGCGAGGTAGAACATAGGCAGAGCACTTTTGCCATCCGGCGGGCGATCATGCCAGAGAAACTTCCCTCTAGGACGGGGAAATCGATGCCATCGACATCACGAACACTCCGTTCATCATCGGGATCATGATCTACAACAACATCTTCACCAGCACCATCTCAACCGCCAACCCTAGATCATCCATCTATTCAATCTATGTATCATAACCTCAGATAGGTTCCTGAGAGTACTTTTATGTGTTGATTACATCTTTTGGTTGATGCTTAGGAGATTCATCGATGAAAGATTGTTGTGTGTAGATTGTTTACCATCTATTCATACCCACTGATCATGATCCATATGATGTCTTGTGAGTAGATCCATTAGTTCTTGAGGACATGGGGGAAGCCTTGTTGTTAGTAATCATGTAAAGTTGAATACCGTTTAATGTTTTGATATTATGTTGTGGTGTTCTTCCTCTAGTAATGTTTTGTGAACGTCGACTACATGACACTTCACCAACATTAGCGTAGGTCTACCCACACAACACTTATTAGAACAATGAATGGTAATTCAATGGAAATTGGTGAAAGGAACTTGGCAATATTCCCGTGTGTCCTCACAAGCGTTTTAGCCCATATAAGAAACACAATCGGCTTGTCCTTAGCATGCATAAGGATTGGTCCACTTGCTGCACTCTATTGTTTTTGTTATTGTTTACCTTTTTATAAATCATCTTGCTATCAAACAACCTATCAAATTATCTTTATAGCTTTCATAGTAGTGAAACCTTGCTGAAAACTACTTGTCAATTCCTTCTCCTCCTCGTTGGGTTCGACACTCTTACTTATCGAAAAGGCTATGATAGATCCCCTATACATGTGGGTCATCAGTTTGGTTCGGTTTGGTTTCAATTTTTTTTGTTCAAAGTGCCCACCTGAGAGCCATCGGAAGGATCCCACATGGCTGTGAGATAGAAAGTTTTCTTGGAGATGCTTCAATGAGCCCTACAAGATTCTTCCTCGGAGATGCTTTAGTTTCTATGCAATGTACATCCCAACTTTTGTGAAACTTTTTCAAATTTTAAACACACCCTCTTGAGGTCATATCATGACACCATGCCAAGTTACATATTTTTCAGACTTTATTTAGGTTTTTATAAACTTCAAAAACAAATAACCTCTCAAATAGTGCTTGAATTTTCCCACCTAAATGTTTGAATTTTCCAAACATTTCTTGGATAAGACCTACAAATAAACTCAAGCAATTAAATATAATTTTTCTACCAATTTTTGGGTACTTTCCCATGTACTTATAGTTCAAACTTGAATTATATTCATTTAATACCTAGAAATCCATTTAATGCCTTAAAAATAGCAAATGACCCTAAAAATTTCAAAAATTTCTCATGAATAATGTTATGGTGTATGTTGAATGTAGTAAAAGTTTGGACCCGTTTGGATCAGTAATTTACCATTTCAAAAAAAAGTTCCAAATTATTACATAACCAGATGGAAAATAAAGGCATATTACTATATAATAGTGTAATATCAAGTAGTGGTCCAAATTTCATGGTCAAATGATGAAGCAGCTGTGAGTTTACCTTCACACCTAAGACTTTCCGTTTTTCAAACTACAATTCTTCTTCGAAGTTGCTTTAGTTTCTAAGCAATGTACATCCCAAGTTTTGTGAAACTTTTTCAAATTATAAACACAGTCTCTTGAGGTCATATCATGACACCATGCCAAGTTTCATATATGTCAGACTTAATTTACATTTTTTTAAATTCCAAAACAAATAACCTACAAATAAGTGCTGGAATTTTTCCACCAAAATATTTGAATTTTCCAAACATTTCTTGGATAAGACATGCAAATATACACAAGAACTTAAATATGAGTTTCCAGCAATATTTGGGCATTTTTTCATGTATTTGTTGTTAAAATTTGAATTATATCAATTAAATACCTAGAAATCCCTTTAATGCTTTAAAAATAGCAAATGAACACTAAAAAATTCTAAATTTTGTCATGGACAATGTAATGGTGTATGTTGAATGTAGAAAATATTTGGACCATAACCCTAACTCTTGCCCTAGCCCTAGCTCTAAAATACCCAAAAACCCAAAAACTTACCAGTGGCGTGCCCGCATGTGTGTACATCCCTAATACCATATTACCAATGGTGTGCTCCACAACCCGCACATCACTGGTAACCTGAACTACATAAGCCCCATGAGGGACCTGGGAAAAGTTTCCCAATTCCTGCCGCACCGCGCTCCTAATTCCTACCTAGCTCCCGCGACGTCATCGCTCCGTCGCATTGCCACAACCATCGGCCTGCCCATCCCCTCCTCCAGCCAAGTCCAAGCTCCGCCGTTTTGACGCCACCCACTAATACCTCCTAAACGTATCTTTAATTTTTGTTATGTTCATGCTAAATTCATGTCATTCATACATAGTTTTATCATTTTTTGTGAAGTAACATATTAATTATTACGAAGTGCCAACTTCTAGTTTTTAGTGTTTCTGGTTTTGCAGAAAAGGGTATTTTATAGAGATACAAAAATGGGAAAATCACTTTCGATGTTTTCAGCGAAGAAGGAGCAAATTGGGCCAAAGAAGAACCAGAGGGGGGCCCCACGCGCCCGAGGCGTGGGGCGTGCCAAGGGGGTGTGTGGGCACCCTGGCCACCGCCTCTCACACCTCTTCATCCCCATGGCTTTATATACCTCTGAAACCCTTCATCATATTTATCGCATTTTTTTTCTGCCGTCGCTTCGTCGTGATCTGAGGCAATCCAATCTAGAATCCATTTTCGGTACTCTGCCGAAGTGGGAGATCATCTCTGACGTCTTCTTCATCAACCTTGCTGCTCCCATGATGATGTGTGAGTAGTCCCCCTTGGACTATGGGTCCATAATAGTAGCCATGTGTCATCTTCTCTCCCTCGTTCTTCAACACAAAGATCACATGAGCTGCCTAACATGATTGTGACCATCTATCTCTGGTGTGTTTGCTGTGGTGTGATGAATTGTCATTCTATAATCATATTATATATTTTCTATTTGGTTTGGTTTTGGAAATTTGCTGCATGATTTACAGATGTATACGCTCTTTGATCTATTAGTTTATTCACTAGTGATGTTTAGATGAATGATCTGCAAGAGGGATTTATTAGTTGGGTTTGATCTCTTTGACTGATTATTTTCAGTGAGAGTAAAAATACAAAGCTCACTGTTGTATCATTGCCACTAAGGAAAAAAAAATAGTTGCCTAGTTGCCCTCGGTGATGAGTTGGAGGTAAGGAGAATATATTATCAACATTACGTCAGTTTGCTTAATGCAATATTCAATTTTATTACTTAATATTCGGGATGCATGCTGGATAGCGGACTTTGAGTGGAGTATTAGTGATAGACGCATGCTGGATAGCGGTCTATGGATACAAGGATGTAATGCCTATATGCCATCATGACATGTATGGTTTGCCATAATAAACACTATAATTTAATCGATACGCAACAGTAATTTGTTTACCAAGCCTATGCTATTTGCAGATATGCCACTAGTGAAATTATTGATACACTGTCCATTCTTCCTCATAAATACTACCATTTTTTCACATTTTTTGGTTCTTTTATATTCTGAATTAAATTTCTTTTGTAAACAAATTCAATTGCAAACACTCCAAGTAGTAATCCATGTAGCTAGGAAATCTAGTGAGATTGACAACCTCACTGGTTATGTTGAGGACAAAGATAAATTTCCTAGTTGACAGCAAGGCTGCTCATTGGACTTGTAGTTGAACTTCATGGATTGATTACCTTGGTTCCTTAATTGAAGGGAAAGCTTCTACTTGCTACAAACACTTGTGCTTCAGGGCCCAATAGAGAACCTTTTGGTACTATAGCAATGGAACATCACCCACCACGAGCTCCACCGGCGCCAGTCCCCACCATGAGCTCTACTAGCACTGCCCCGAGCTCCACCGCACCCGTGAAGCCTCCCACCAGGATCTCCGCCACCGAGACGCCGCCACGGTCGGCTCTCACCCATACCCGACACGTCCTCGGCCACCTCTCACCTCCTCTCCGCAACCTCCACGGAGATAAGGTATGGACTTTCCCCCTTTTTTCATTTCTCATAGGTTATGATGTATCATGAATATGCATGATGAATATGATGGATGAGCCGGAATACCAAGCTTTGACGATGAATATGATATATGTGCCTATTGAGAGTGGTGTGGTATGTTAGAGTGATGATAACAATGTGGTACCAGCCATCGAGCCACCAATGTGTTTGCGGGTGCTATTTACCGGCCATTGAGCCGGAGCAACTTCTAGTTGCTTGATTTTTTAGGGAATATTAGTTGCCAATGATTTGACAAAATGTTGATTCATCAACATTTTGTCAAAGTTTTGGCACTCAATTTGTGTCATATTTAAGAAAGGTCATGCCAATTTTTTTTAATTTTTTTAGATATTTAACTAACTTTATAGTTATTTTGTAGTTGTTTTAATTATTTTAGTTCAAAAGTTGCCAAAAAAATGTGTTTGGATTTTTTTCTAGTCAGGCTAAACACCATGTGTTCAGTTCTGTCGAACACTTTCTTCTTCTGCACTCGTGCAGGATTTGTTCTCCCTGCTGACATGTAGATCACACAGAGCATGTGTAATGCCAGTGCGGAAGAAGAAAGTGTTAGAGAAAGTTCACTAAATGATGTTGGACCTGCCTATAGACCAATGATAAAACTTGAGATCTTTTTGACCAACTAAATGTGCCTAGCTTTCGACTCAAGTTTTGCGGAATAACTTCAATTCCTTAACTCATGCATCAAAAGCTAGGCACATGTTTTGTGTACGACATAAGATCCATTACGTTTCCCAAGGTCAATACATGTATGAGTTTTCTTGTGGGAACCTCTCCTACCTGAAGGGGACACTACATGGGTCTGAGTTTTCCTATGGGAACCTCTGTAACACTTTACAAAGTATTTTATGATTATTTACGATATTTTAGTGACATTATAGTTATTTTATATTTATTTTAGTTATTTTAGCAATTTGTAATTGATTTAAATGTTATTTTAGTTATTTTAGCAAGTTAACTATTTTATTAATTTTATAGTTATTTTCTTAATTTTGTAGTTATTTTAGACATTTTAGTTACTTTTATTTATTTTATAGTTAGCTTAACTATTTTATAGTTAATTTAGCCATTTTCCATTAGGGTAATTTGCTAAGATTTTAGGTAATGTAATTAGTGCATTAGAAATATGTGACTAAACTGTTCTCCCTCTCCTTTCTCAGAAGTGCGATGGGCGGCTACGACGGACCAAAGGATGACAAGCCGTTGGCGAGGGTCACGTCGGTGGTGTATTGGCGGGACATCTATAATTTAGCCTCACATGTGGGAATTATCTGTCTAACACACCTAGCCTCCACGGTTGAACTCATTTTTATTTTGTCCTACTCATCTAAGATTTCAATTTTAGAATGATGAGCTCCCAAAATTTGACAATATGCTGCCAAAGTATGAGCCCGATGCCGATTCCAATGGCGTGGTGCGCAAGGTGGAGAAGTGTGGGCACTGTCTAGATCATGTTCGCCGTGTCTGCAACGAAGGCAGTGAAATGGGGAGGAGGTTTTTCCGGTGCCCTTATGAGGTTAATTGTCCTACTCATTTTTCTACTTTGTATGTGGTTGAATACCTACAAAATGTCTAATAAAATTTTGTTTTTTCAATGCACAAGTTTCCAGGGCATGCAAAAATGTCAAGTGGCTTCACAAAGAATGAGAGGGGAGGGCAAGAACTGTTATTAGAGAGCTTGCTAGCAAGAAGTTGATGCCAGAGAAGAAAATAAAAGAGAAGGATGCTGAGAAAAAAAAACTCTATATCTTGACATTTTGACAACTCTCTGTGCTCAAGTTTGTTTTAAAAAGAGAAAAATGAATAAGCTATTAAGTAAGAGGATCCACGTATTTGTTTTCATGCAAGATTAAACTTTGACAATGCGCATAGAAATTTTTACTGAAGCTCAAGTGGTTTGGTGATCGAAATAAATATTACCTAGCTAAGCATCTGCTACCTTGTATAAATATGATCTATCTTGCTTATAGCTTGCAGATAAGACAAGGATACGCCTTTGGGGCAACAATCTTTAGTGAAGAGCTAGATAGATAACTTTGGTTTATCAACCTTTTTGCTCGAGGACGAGCAAGGTTTAAGCTTGGGTATGTTGATGAGTGAATTGTATGCATACTTTTTAGAGTATATTCTAGTGCCAAAAAACCCTCATATCATATCCATTTAGCACTTCTTCATATCCCCAATGCATAGTTTTCGGTATTTACTTGTTTCACCAAGTTCATTGCACACTTTTTATTTTTATTTAGTTTTTATTAGTTTTCCGTTGTTTTGTGGTCTTTATAGGTGTGTTGGCATGTTTATGGACTTGGGACATCAAAAGAACCAAGTTGGGGGTCAAACCGAAGAAGTTCCAGGCACCAGATCAAGGCCCTTTGGAGAGTTTGATGATTTGACATTTATCAAAGTGTCGAAAATGAATATCCCAGGCCTCTGACGCATCGGAATTTTTGCTAGCAATCCAACGAGCCCAAGAACGTCAAAATCGGAGTTCGTATGAAGAAATGCCGACCAAAATACGAAACAACTTCCAAAGTCCAGAGAGAACGTCGGCCTTCCATACGAGCATAACCACTCGTATGGATGCTCATATGAGCTCATAACAGCCACGAAAACTGGCCAGAACTTTTCAGATTTTGCTCCGATTTAGTCCCCGTTTTCCCCTACGGGATTCTTGACGACCAAGGCTTGTATTGAACGTGGATTTGGCCCCCCTAGTGCCCATTTATGAAAGGGAGGAGGCTAGATCAACGGAGAACTCCTATAAGAAGACCTCCAACCCTAGACGCCGCATCAAGCCATCTCCATTCTCCACAAGTTCCATCTCCTGCCGCCACACCTCCATTGCAGCAAACTCCACCATAGAGAAGGGCCAAGACAAGGAAGAGAGAAGGGAGGAGGCACCTCCCACGTCTGGCGCCGGCCTCATCACCGCCGCCATGCCGCTCTCCATCTCTAACTTCGTGTTGGGTTGTAAATTGCCCCTAAACACTATGTACTCCATCACCATGTTTGAGTAATATAACTTATGTAGTACTACCCACTACAGGAAGCCTAATAAAATACATACGAACATTGATTATGAGTGATCAGTCAAGCTGATTTATTAACTGTTTAGTCAAAGTCGCCGCCTATCTAGACTAATCAGAATCACCACGTATTGTTAGTGACTTGACAAAATCAAGATTGATACTGCCAAACATGCATGCATAGAAGTCTTGTTGCAAATCACGTGGATTGAAAAACGATGGTGAGTTCAGTCCACCCAACTGTACACTACTAAGATGTGGAAATTTCCAAGTCTCTCAAGGGTATACGTGGCCACTTGTAATAGTTAAAAAATCAATGGTCAAGAACGTGCATGGAATAAGAGTAAAATTTCATGGTTGGCGTGCAATAGATGTGATGGAATTTGGAGGTAGTTGATTCCAACATCTTGCTTGAAGAAGACGTGTACTCCCTCCAGTCCAGCCCGGAAAAAAACCGGTATCGAGAAGAATAAAAACCTTGATGTGGATACATAACGGATCTTGAAGCTCTAGGGTTGTAGTATTACTAAGTGATGTGTTAGTACGTGCTTGTAGTAGCGTTGTGTGCAGGGTGTATGTACTCCTTCCGTTTCAAAACATTTGAAGTTCTATGTTTGTCCTAAGTCAAACTTCTTTAAGTTTGACTAAGTCTATAGAAAAGTATGCCAAAATCTACAACGCCAAATCTGTTTCATTAGATTTATCCTAAAGTACAATTTTATACTACATATATATATTTAATGTTGTGGATATTAGTAAAATTTTGTACAAACTTGATCAAACTTATGGAACTATGACTTAGAACAAACTTACACTACTGGAATAACCTTATATCCCGACGGCATTTTCTATGCCGACGGCCCCGACAAAAAGCCGTCGGCATAGAAATGCCGTCGGCGCAGAGCCAACTGCCGTCGGCATACCTCTATCTATGCCGACGGCAACCGTCGGCATATTCCTGGCCCTGGCGCCCGGCCTCTGACAGCCGGCTGACGCCGCCAGAACTATGCCGATGGCCCTGACGGCGGCCGTCGGCATAGATTTTGTCTGTATTTTTTTATTTTAAATTATTTTCTTTTTTTTAAGTTAAAATTTGATTAATTTAAATCTGACTTATCTAAACTTAAACATATACAAATTATATATCGATTTACGTTAGAATTTTTCATGGATTATGAATATCCAGTTTGTTTTCGTTTTTGAGTACGTTAAAAATGCGACCTCATATACTTTTGCATATAGGTCCTTATACTTTGTTAAAATCACAAGTAATTGATATTTGCATTGATTTTGACAAATTTTATATGATTTTCTATCAGGATCTTGAAAGGATTCTGTTGCTATACTATCTTTTCAAATTTCAACAAACTAAAATCATATTTGCATCAGATTTACAGAAAACACCATTTTGTTTTGACTTTTTTTGTATATTTTTCATTCCTTGGCCAAACGAGACATATTTTATATCTGAAAGTGTGGTGGTAGGTGTACACACCCAGCACGTAGCTCCGGAGTGAGACCCCCTTCACGGACGGCACTGCCGCCAGCACTTAGAGGGGGAAACGTCCACGTCGGGTCAACCCGGAGGGAATCTTGTGGTGGGTTGGGCCCAAACTTTGTTCTAAAATGTTCCTATGGGCTGACCTATCACAATCAGGTGGAAAAGTTCATTGGTCGAAGGCCGTCTGGTGAAAGTCAAAGAGCTAGATCTCCGGGTCAACGGGGCTAGGGTTAGGCCGCTCCGGGGTCTTCGGGGGATAGCAATGCCACAAAAACATTGCAATGGGTCCTCATACATGTCTTAAAGTGTGGCGGTAGGTTCAGACACGCAGCATGCAGCTCCGTAGTGCGACCCCCTACACGGACGGCGATAACACCGCAGTAACGTTCGGCAGTTTGTTGTTGTACGAATATTTCGGCACAGTCAAAATGTGGTAAAATCCGGAAATTTTTACATAGTTCAGACACATGTGATATAAGATGTGTGGTAATTTTTCATAATTTTTTAAGATGTAAAAGTATCTTAATTAATTCCTCTTTACGGATTGTTCTTTACATGTCTAAAAGTCTGGTGGGGGGTCTTCGGAGGTTAGCAATCCCACCAAATCTTGTGTTGGGTCCTCTTACATGTTTGAAAGTGTGGTTGTTGGTGTAAACACCTAGCACGCAGCTCTGGAGTGTGACCCCCTTCACGGACGGCACTGCCGCCAGTACTTAGAGGGGGAAACGGCCACGTCGGGTCAACCCGGAGGGAATCTTGTGGTGGGTTGGGCCCAAACTTTGTTTTGAAATGTTCCTATGGGCTATCCTATCACAACCAAGTGAAAACGTCCATTGGTCGAAGGCCGTCCGGTGAAAGTCAAAGGGCTAGATCTCCAGGTCAACGGGGCTAACACTACAGGAATCAGGCACTTTGCCCTCTGCCATGGCAGACGGCAAAGGCATGCCTGGCGGACGGCAAAGCCCTTTGCCGTCAGCCAGCAGACGGCCCCACGCCCGGCTGAATGAGCTACGCCAAAGGGCTGCTTTGCCGTCTGCTTAAATAAAGCGGACGACAAAGAAGTTTGCCGTCAGCCATACTAAGCAACCAGACGGCAAAGGCGCAAAGTTCTTTGCCGTCTGCCAGCTGACTTCAGCTGACGTCAGGCGTCAGCTGGGGCCAATTCACCAGACTTTGCCGTCTGCCAGCAGACGGCAAAGCACACCAGCCTTTGCCGTCTGCCAGTAGACGGCAAAGTGACAAAATAGGCCAGCCCTGTTGCCCCCAGGTTGCACAGGTAGCTGCCACGTGTCACCTTTGCCGTCTGCTGGCTGATGGCAAATTGCTTTGCCGTCCGCTGGCAGACGGCAAAGTGCCTGCACTGCCACTGTTTTTATTGTTTTCTGTTATTTCCCTGCATTTTCAACAAACAAATATGATATATACATAACAGTCCATCAATGCATAGCAGTACACCAATACATAACAGTCCATCATTGCATAGGGTATTAAAACATCCAATACATACATAGTCATAGTAGCATATATATGGTTCACATCCAATACATACGTAGTCATAGTAGCATATATATGTTCAGCAGTGGGTGTTCCTGATAGTAATTAGGATGGCCTGTCCAACATGAAGATTCTTGCCAACGAGGAAGCTCTTCCACCCAGCCGAGCTTAAGTGTGTGCGACCGTCCGTGTCCACGCCGTACGCACAGGTGGTGACGGAGCCCCTCGCGGTAAGGCGTATTCCAGCACAACCTTCTTCATCAGGCTCGATACCACAACTCACAGATAGGCTCTTTGGCAATTTCTGAATAAGAAAAACATATCAATTAATAAGTAGCCTCGCACATACTCTTGCAAATATATTTCTACTAAGTATAGATTTCTACACTATAAAAAGACAGTACTACATTTCTACTAAGCATGAATTCTACTAATAAGTATGGATTCTACACTATTAACAGTTCTTTGGATTCTACACTAAGCATATATATCATTGGACTCTAGCTACACACTAATTAAGCATGTCATCGGACTCTACACTAAAGCATATCATCGGCTAGCTTCTACACAACATATCATTGGACTCTACACTAAGCATATCATTGGATTCACTAAGCATATCGTTGGACACTACACTAAGTAAGCATGTAATCGGATTCTACACTAAGCATATCATTGGATTCTACACTATGCATTACATCGGATTCTACATACAGATAATTTGCATTTGTAAGTATAACAATAAAGCATATCATCAAATTACTACAGTAAGTGTAACATACCATGACATGCCGATCAACCATGGTACTTGTCAGGCGGGTCACGAATGGCACCCCGACGAAGTCAGCACGTGGCGGAATTATGTCCCATAGGTTGCACACCTCCTCCTCGCTCAGCCTCATTCTTTGAGTATAGATGGCTTCAACAAGTGGGTCCTCATCATCCTCATCATCTTCATCATCTTCCTCCTTGTTGACATAAATGACGGCCAGCTTGGGTCTTTCTGCTCTGAAGGAGAAGCTGATCAACTCACCACCAGTGATACCCATGTGGGCGATGAAACAGACCCATCCATCTCCTCCCATCTGCGACATATTTCGTCCTTTCTCGACCTCCATAGTGTAGGGGCCCCTAGGAGCCTCAAAGGTCACAGTGTCTCCGGTCAGCTTGTTGAATTCCAACCTCACATTGCATGGGACGATCTGTGTAAAAAAAGCAAAATGATATATACACAATGCATTAATGCCAATAACACTAAAAACAAAATAGTTGTTACAAGTTTCATATATTTTGCTACCGCAGCATGAAGAAAACTCGGCTGAAAGTAGATGCCGAACAGCGTGCTAGTTGCAAGGCTGCTGGCGCACCTTGACTTGCACAGTCGACATGGTGGTGGTGGTGGTGGCGCCATTTTCCTAAAGCAATATGAGCAAAGGATTAACGATCCACTTCACAGGAAAGAAAAACAGTAGCATGTGCTATTTTTGGTTCTTCTTCAGTATATTTTCATAGTGGAACCCGATCCCAAAACGTAAACATAAAGTTCTCAATTAACTTACTAACACATTCTAGAATATAGACCCAACAGCTAGCAGGCACATGCCAAATCAGCCAACAAGACTCACAGCTAGCAGACTACAGTGCATCGATCTTAATCGGAAAATAGAATATTCAGGTTTAGTAACTAAAATTAAGAGCATGCACATGCTTCCGTCCAGCTTTTATATTTACATAAAAACCGTCAAGGATAGAAAAACTGCATCCATATTGCTCCATAATTACACCTCTGCTGCAAGTCTAATTATGCATAGTATGGATCCATGCCTAGCAAAAACACATCATGTGTTACGCCATTTAATACGGACAAATTATATCTGTATGTAGCAAAATAACATGATGGGTTGTGCAAATAGTTGTAAACTACTATCTTGTGCGGCATGCTTATAGGCAACTAAATAAATATTTGACTCATAATTGTTTAGGCATGATTACACCAAAACTACGTCCATATTGATTAATAATTACGTCCCGGTCACAAGAGTAACTATGGAGAAACTACCTATATATATATATCTAGCAAAATAACATGTTGGGCTATGCAAATTTGAACAGACGAAGACTACATGGCAAAACTACGCCCATATTTATTCATAATAACATCCCTAACTTGTTGGGTTGTGCCAATTTAAACATATGTAAACTACCTCCTGGTTAGGAATATATTATGGCAAAACTACATCCATATTGATTCATAATTACATCACTAGAAATTTTAATTATGGAGAAACTCTATCCACCTCTAGCAACTTAACATGATCGGTTGTGAAAAATGTTGCAATCTTCTTTGTTGGGCATGCTCATAGCAAACTACATCCATATTGACTCATAAACTACATCCACATCTAGCAAAATAACATGCTAGGATGTGTCCATTTGAAAACATGTACACTACATCTTAGTTAGGCATATTGCATCAAAACTACATAGATATTGATGCATAATTACATCCATGTTACAAGAGTAGTAATAATGGGACTACATTCACATCTAGAAACATAACATCTTGGTTTGTGCACATTCGAATGCATGTAAACTACATCCGATTTAGGCATGATTATAACAAACTACATCCATATTGATTCATAAGTACATCTCTAGCAAAATATAGATCCATGCCTAGCAAAATATAGATCCATATTGGGGGGGGGGGGCGAGCAGCGGAGGAGTGGAGGACGAGCATTACCTGCGGCGGCGGTGGCGCACGGTGGTCCGGCTCCGGCGAGGTCGGCCCATGGAGGCAGGCCACGGGGAGGGGGGGCGGGTGGAGGCCGGCCGCGGGGAGGGGCGGCGCGGGGCGGTCCGGCTCCGACGGCGGGGCGGGGCGGCGCGGCGCGGCTCCGGCGATGGAGTGGGGCAGGGCGGCCGCCGCCACGGGGAGGGGGGCGGTGCGGCTCCGGACGCGGGGAGGGGCGGCGCGGGGCGGTGTGGCTCCGGCCACGGGGAGGGGTGGCGCGGGCCGCCGGCGGCTCGGGCTACGTACGGGGGCGGTGCGCGGGTGGGGTGAGGTGAGGGGAGAGAGAGAGGTAGAGAGAGAGGGGGTGGGGCGGGGCTGACCGTTTATATTTAGTTCGCTCCTTGCCGTCTGCTAGCAGATGGCAAAGAGCTTAGCTAGCAGACGGCAAAGAGCCTAGCTAGTGGGGTGGGGCCGGGGGGAACGGCTGTTATCTAGGTCATTTTCTTTGCCGTCTGCTAGCGGACGGCAAAGGTCCCAAAGGCAGACGGCAAAGATCTGGCTGACGGCATTCAGCCCGACTATCTGACCTCCCCAGCCACAGGGTCCAGTGGGGCCCAGCTGGGCTCTTTGCCATTTGCCTTCTGGACCTTTGCCTTATGCCTTCTGGACCTTTGCCTTCCGCTAGCGGACGGCAAAGAAATGGCAAATGGCAAACTGTATATTTGCCATCAGCCAGTTCTTTGCTGTTTGCTTTTTGAAAGCGGATGGCAAAGACCCTCTTTGCCGTCGGTTAGCGGACGTCAAAGAATAGGCTGACGGCAAATTCCCTGATTCCAGTAGTGTAAGGTTAGGCCACTCCGGGGTCTTCGGGGGGTAGTAATGCCACAAAAACATCGCACTGGGTCCTCATACATGTCTTAAAGTGTGGCGGTAGGTTGAGACACCCAGCACGCAGCTCCGGAGTGTGACCTCCTTCACGGACGGCACTGCCGCCAGCACTTAGAAGGGGAAACGGCCACGTCGGGTCAACCCGGAAGGAATCTTATGGTGGGTTGGGCCCAAACTTTGTTTCGAAATGTTCCTATGGGCAAACCTATCACAACTAGGTGAAAAAGTCCATTGGTCGAAGGCCGTCCGTTGAAAGTCAAAGGGCTAGATCTCCGGGTCAACGGGGCTAAGGTTAGGCCACTCTGGAGTCTTCGGGGGGTAGCAATGCCACAAAAACATCGCACTGGGTCCTCATACATTTCTTAAAGTGTGGCTGTAGGTTTAGACACGCAGCACGCAGCTCCGGAGCATAGAGGGTTTGTCTACAGCAGGTTCACTTACATGCATTGGGTCCTCTTACATGTTTGAAAGTGTGGTGGTATGTGTGAACACCTAGCACGCAGCTCCGGAGTGTGACCTCCTTCAGGGACGGCACTGCCGCCAACACTTAGAAGGGAAACGGCCACGTCGGGTCAACCCGGAAGGAATCTTATGGTGGGTTGGGCCCAAACTTTGTTTTGAAATGTTCCTATGGGCTAACCTATCACAACCAGGTGAAAGAGTCCATTGGTCGAAGGCTGTCCGGTGAAAGTCAAAGGGCTAGATCTCCGGGTCAACGGGGCTAAGGTTAGGCCGCTCCGGGGTCTTCGGGGGGTAGCAATGCCACAAAAACATCGCACTGGGTCCTCATACATGTCCTAAAGTGTGGCGGTAGGTTCAGACACCCAGCACGCAGCTCCGGAGTGTGACCCGCTACACGGACGGCGATAACACCGAAGTAACGTTTGGCAGTTTGTTGTTAAATGAATATTTCGGAACATTCAGAATGCGGTAAAATCCTAAAAAATTTACACAGTGTAGACACATCTGATATAAGCTGTGTGGTAATTTTTCATAGTTTTTTTAGATGTAGAACTATATTAATTAATTTCTCCTTACAGATTGTTCTTTGCATGTCTAAAAGTGTGGTGGGGGGTCTTCGGAGGTTAGCAATCCCACCAAATCTTGCGTTGGGAACTCTTTCATGTCTGAAAGTGTGGTGGTAGGTGTAAACACCCAGCACGCAGCTCCGGAGTGTGACCCCCTTAACGGACGGCACTACCACCAACACTTAGAGGGGGAAACGGCCACGTCGGGTCAACCCGGAGGGAATCATGTGGTAGGTTGGGCCCAAACTTTGTTTTGAAATGTTCCTATGGGTTGACCTATCACAACTAGGTGAAAAAGACCATTGGTCGAAGGCCGTATGATGAAAGTCAAAGGGCTAGATCTCCGGGTCAACGGGGCTAGGGTTAGGCCGCTCCGGGGTCTTCGGGGGGTAACAATGCCACCAAAACATCGCACTGGGTCCTCGTACATTTCTTAATGTGTGGCAGTAGGTTCAGACACGCAACACACAGCTCCGGAGCATAGAGGGTTTGTCTACAGCAGGTTCACTAGAAGCATGCAAAGTTTTATTCTTTTTCTTTTTCTTCTTCTTAGGTGAACAGGGTGGTTCATTATTAATTCCCTGAGAATCTTGCTCAATTCTTTTAGGGTGACCTTCAGGATATTGAGGATCCTGGGTCATTTTACCTCCTCTAGTAACTACTCTAACAGCACGATCATTCATTTTTTTATTCATCTCATTAAGCAAATCATTTTGTGACTTGGAGACTTGTTCTAACTGAGTATGAACCATGGATGAATGTTTACATAAGCCTTTAACATCATTAGCAATTCTAAACATCAAATCACTCGAGCGTTCAATATCAAAAGCGTTACGTTTCAGTTGATCACTCATATATTTATTAAAGTTTTCTTGCTTCATGATAAAGTTATCAAATTCATCCAAGCACTGACTAGGAGATTTATTATATGGAATATCACCCTCATCAAATTTACAAAGACAATTTACCTCTACTACCTGTGTCGGAATTTCAAGTCCATGTATTTCTTCAATAGGTGGTAGATTCTTAACATCTTCAGATTTAATACCTTTCTCCTTCATAGATTTCTTTGCTTCTTGCATATCTTCTGGACTGAGGAATAGAATACCTCTCTTCTTTGGAGTTGGTTTAGGTGGTGGTTCGAGAAGTGTCCAATCATTGGCATTCCTCAATATATTATCCAATAGTTCTTGAGCATGTTCAACAGTTCGTTCCCTGAGAACACAATCAGTACAACTATCTAGGTAGTCCCTAGAAGCATCGGTTAGTCCATTATAAAAGATATCAAGTATTTCATTTTTCTTAAGAGGATGATCAGGCAGAGCATTAAGTAATTGGAGAAGCCTCCTCCAAGCCTGAGGGAGATGCTCTTCCTCAAACTGCACAAAGTTGAATATTTCCTGTAAGGCAGCTTGTTTCTTATGAGCAGGAAAATATTTTTTAGAGAAGTAGTATATCATATCCTGGGGACTACGCACACAACCAAGAGCAAGAGTATTAAACCATTCTTTAGCATCACCCTTTAATGAGAAATAAAATAACTTAAGGATATGGTAATAACGAATTTTTCCTCATGAGCAAATAGGGCGGCAATGTCATTTATTTGGTAAGATGTGCCACACCAGTTTCAGATTCATAACCATGAAAAGGATCAGATTCTACCAAAGTAATAAGTTCAGGATCAACAGAGAATTCACAATCCTTATCAGTAACAAAGATAAGAGACGTAGCAAATTTAGGATCATATTTCATTCTTTCTATCATAACTTTTTCTTTCAGCATACTCAATAATTTCTTAAGGTCCTCTCTATCATTACAAGCAAGAAATTCCTTAGCAATCTCTCTATCCATAACATAACCCTCAGGTACATTAGGCATTTCAAATCTAGTAAGATTGCTAGGAGTAACAGGTGATTCATCAATTTCATCAATTACATTAGTTTCAAGTTCTTTAGTTTTAGCAATTTGGGCATCAAGAAAATCACCAAGTGGCACAGTTTTTCAAGGAAAGTAGTAGAATCATCATGAGTATCATTCATAGTAGAAGTAGCATCATCCATCACTTGAGACAAATCATTTTGAATAACAGGTGGCGGTGTTGCAAGCCGACTTAAAACAGAAGGTGAATCAAGTGCAGAGCTAGATGGCAGTTCCTTACCTCCCCTCGTCTTAGAGGGTACTATCTTGGTTTTAGCGTCCTTCAGATTCCTCATAGTGATAAGCAGATGTATAAATCCCAAGTGAACTCAATAAATAAAGCTATGCTCCCCGGCAACAGTGCCAGAAAAAGGTCTGGATAACCCACAAGTATAGCAGATTGCGACAGTCTTCGAGGGTAGTATTTCACCCAATTTATTGATTCGTCACAAGGGGAGCCAAAGAATATTTATGAGCCTTAGCAGTTGAGTTGTCAATTCAATCACACCTGGAAAATAATATCTCTGCAGCAAAGTGTTTAGTAGCACAATAGTTTGATAGTTTTGATATTAACGGTAGCAATAGCAATAGTAGCAAGAACAGTAGCAGTAGCAGTTTTGTAGTGATTATAACAACAGCAACAACAATAGTAACTTATCAAAGATAAATATGAGAAAAGTGTAGGCATTGGATCAGTGATGGATATTCGTGTGTGGGATGGCATTCATCATGTAACAGTCACAACCTAGAGCGATACACAATAGCTCCAATTCATCAATTCAATGTAGGCATGTATTCCGTGTATAGTCATACATGCTTATAATAAGAACTTGCATGACATCTTTTGTCCTATCCTCCCGTGGCAGTAGGGTCCATAAGGAGATCTAAGGGATATTAAGGCTTCTTTTTAATAGGGAACCAGAATAAAGCATTAACACATGGTGAATACATTAACTCCTCATACTACGGTCATCACCGGAGTGAATCCCAATTAGTGTCACCTTGGGGTCTATGGATCATAACACATAGTAGGTGCATACAACTTGCAAGATAGGATCCAAAACACACTTATATTCATGAAAACATAATAGGTCCAGATCTGAAACCATGGCACCCGGGCCCTAGTGACAAGCATTAAGCATAGCAAAGTAATAGCAACATCAATCTAAGAACATAGTGGATACTAGCGATCAAGCCCTAAAAAATTGACTCGACTACATGATAAATCTCGTCCAACTCCATCACAGTCCAACAAGCCTACGAAGGAATTACTCACTCCCGGCGGTGAGCATCCTGGAATTGTTGATGAAGGAGGCTTGATGATGACGACAGCGACGAATCCCCCTCTCCGGAGCCCCGAACGGACTCCAGATCAACCCCCGCGATGAAGAACAGGAGGTGGCGGTGGCTCCATATCGTAAAACGCAATGAACAGGAGGAGCCCCGAACTAACTCATCATCAGTCACACCATGTCTAACAGGACCTGATTCCTCCGTTCCAACACGCCCTTCCTCTGTGGCGTACCTGGAGGAGTGAGTTCTGGAACTCTTCCACAACGCTTCAGATGATCATCAAACTCCCGGTTCACATACTCGCCTCCACGATCAGGTTGTAGAAGTTCGATTATCTTGCTAAGTTGATTTTCCACTTCATTCTGAAACTCATCAAACTTGTCAAAAGTTTTCGACATGTGGCTCATTAAGTAGATATATCCATATCTGTTCATGTCATCGGAAAAAGTCATGAAGTATTGTTACCCTCCTCCGGCAGTCATGCTCATTGGCCCACAAACATCACTATGTATAAGCTCTAGCAACTCAGACGCCCTCTCGCAACTCTTTGCAAAAGGAGCCTTAGTCATCTTGCCGAGTATGCAGGATTCGCACATCTCGAATGATTCAAAATCAAACGAAGTTAGAAGTCCATCACCATGGATCTTCTTCGTGCGTTTTTGAGTAATGTGTCCGAGTCGACAATGCCAGAAGTAAGTCAGATTTATTTCATTAGGCCTATGCCTCTTGACATTTACGTTATAGACTGACTCCCTTTCAAGGTCTAAAATAAATAGCCCATTCTCAATGCGTGCAAGGATACAAAACATTCCATTCAAAAATATAGAAAAACCATTGTCCTTTATGTTGAATTCGTAACCTTGTCTCATCAAACCTAGGGCGGAAATTTTTTTTTTACTAAGTGCTGGAAGAACATAATAGCAATTATCAAGTTCCACTAAAAATCCTGAAGGCAGTTGAAGTTGCATTGTCTCGACAGCCAACACAGCAACCCTTGCTTTATTGCCAACTCAGATGTCAACCTCTCCTCGTCTGGCTGCTCTTGTTCTTATCAGCCCCTGCATTGAGTTGCAAATATGAACATCCGATCTGATATCAAATACCCAAGAGCTACTAGCCAAGTCGGCGAGGTAAATGTCTATAACATAAGCAACAAGTGTACCTTTGGCGTAAGTCGTACTTCCACCCTTCTTTCCCTTGTTGGCAAGAAACTTGCAACAATTCCTCTTCCAATGACCAGCTCCCTTGCAACAATAGCACACGGTCTTCGAATTCGGCCCCGACTTGGGCTCAGCTACTGGAGTCGGGATCACATCCTTATCCTTGCCCTTCCCCTTAGTCTTTTTCTTAGCCCAAGAACCCTTCTTGAACTTAGCCTTGTTCTGCACCATCAACACGTGATGTGCACCCTCTTAATGTCCTACTCTACAGTCTTAAGCATCCCATGCAATTCAGTGTGCTTCTTATCCATGCCATGCATATGGTGGTTCGAGACGAACGAGTCATACAATACTAGGGAAAAGCTTAGTAGTGGCGCGTGGTAAGTGCCTCGCAGTAGCGTGGGTGCCGACGCTATTGTTAGCGTGCTACAGCTAACTGGTTAGTAGTAGTGCGGGCCTGGCCCTGCGCTACTACTACTTTTGTTAGCAGCAGCGTGCGTTTTGACCAACGCTACTACTAACTAGCTGTAACGCTGGGTAGTACCCCGCGCCAGTACTAAATCTGTTTATTTCGTTTCTGCATATTTATACCGCACTTATACAACCTTATACAAATTTTTATACACTAGCAATGATATAACAACTCATCATCATCATCATAATGATATAACAACTCATCATCATCGTAGTGATATAACAACTCGTCATCATCGTAGTGATATAACTACTCATGATCATCATAGTGATATAACAACTCATCATCATCGTAGTGATATAACAACTCATCATCATCATAATGTCTCACCATCATCATCATCGTAAGTTAATTAACCACTACTAGCTAATTTTTACCATCTTAGGTAAATAACTTCTGAGCAGAAGACAAGTACTAGGACCTACACCTCTCTCTTAGGTAAAATAGAATAAAACAGAAAAAACCCTCCATATCCATTATGGAGCATAGAGATACACCGGTCACCAATTTGTGGACTGCGCTCATTCACTATTTGTCTCCATCCTTTGATTTTGAGGCATCCATTTGTTTGACGTTTTGTCGAGTATGCATATTGGAAACTGGTCCATGGCCGTACACAAACAATTTTCATCTCACCTTCGACATACATCAGCGGAGGCACAACATGATTTGGGAGCTTCTGTTGAAGAACACAATAGTAACATAGTTAGCAATGTAGTGTACTTAAGAAGAATCTATGAAAAAGATGGACTAGTGACACAATAGTAAAAAATCTTACCATGATATTCGCACGAATGTTAGCATCGCTCAACTTGTGGACTAGTGGCACGTATCCTATATAATTTC
This sequence comes from Elymus sibiricus, assembly GCA_039707655.1. Lineage (NCBI taxonomy): Eukaryota > Viridiplantae > Streptophyta > Magnoliopsida > Poales > Poaceae > Elymus > Elymus sibiricus. The sequence goes on along the minus strand of CM077665.1, from coordinate 36,154,672 downwards.
GGCCAGCTCTATAAATGCTTTTAAAAGACAGAACATCATTAACAAAGGAGACAAGAGAATTCTTCTCCTACCAAGTTAGCTCTGAGCCGACAATGTAATAGGTCTCGTCTATTATCTTCCGTGTATCTCCCGAAGAAAGGAAAAAACTGTCAATTATTATAAATAAACAAGTTAAGTAGGAGGGAATAAGGTTTGTTTCGGTGGAGAGCGTGGGCTTCACGCGATGTTGAAAAAGGCATGGAAAAAGGCATGGAAAAAGGCAAAATTGAAAAAAAATGCGTGGAAAAAGAATTTTTTTCCTAGCGTGGGCTTCACGCGATGTTGTCGTCTCTTCTTTTATTTCGGTGGAGAGCGAGGCCCGCCCAGCTTGTGTAGGCCGTTATGTTTTTCCGGTCAGACTGTGTTGGGCTTTCCTTTTTCTGGGTTGGCCCTCGCCGTCGTGTGTTTTATGTGCCATGTCATATTTCTTTTCTTTTTTTCGCTGCTTGGTCAGTATTTTTATGTATTTTTTAAAACTTTTTCGCGACCAGTTGCACATCCGCCCCTCACGTGCAACTGCATGCACCACAACCTGCACGCAACTGCAAGGGGCATAACGCGTGTGCAACTGGGGTAGGGTGCGGAGTTATGTAAAAATAAACCTGAGAGGGTGTTCATTATTATTATTATTTTCCACCGTGCGGAACAGAACATGAGGTGTCGAGACTGTAAATAGGGTTTTGTCCGAGGTTTTTTGCAAAATCTGCAACAAGTTGCAAGTCCGCCTCTCCGCGCAATTGCAAGCGCCGCACCCCGTGTGCTACTGCAAGGGGCATAACGCGCGTGCAACTAGGGGGGTGCGGTTTTCTTTATTCTTTTTTTTTGTAAAATTATCACCAGCTGCATGCAGGCCCCCCATCAGCATCTGCACGCATGGCAATCCAATGCAACTGCAAGGGGCGCAACACGCGCGCACTTAGTGGGTGCAGGTTTATTTTTTCCGGGTTTTCTTATAAAAAGCCACAAGTTTTGCACTTTCGCCCTCACGCGTAACTGCACACGTGGGACAGTGCATGCAACTGCAAGAGCCGTAATACGCGGGCAACTAGGTGGGTGATGATTTTCTCAGAGAAAACAGTCTACAGGACAAAAATTCAAACCAACTGAAAATAGAGAAGAAAAAGAACAAAGGGTCAAAGAGCTCTCAGCACAAGTCCAACCACGTGGCACAGTGCATGCAAAGCCTACCAACCCCCGTCCGCATGTGGTTTGAATTTTTGTCCTGTAGAACCCTTAAATTACTGCTTGGTCAGCGCGCGCGGCACTAGCCATCTTTGCAAAGCCAACGTGTGTGCTAAGCTAACGTGTATATAATGGCTGAACCAAAGCTATCTGCACCAGTCCACCACACGAACGGGCACACAAACATATAGTATCGTGTAAACATTACTGCAAGCGAGCACCCTATGAGCCCCCACATTCACCCGTCCCTCTACAGCCGATCGGCTACGTCCGGCCTGGTCTGTCCAGCGCTTCCTCGCGCGAGGCGTCCGTGGCCACGGTCGAGGACTGCGTTCATCAAGCGTAGACTGCCCGTGGCAACTGGCGTCGCAGCCCCACGCGACGGAGATAGGGTGTGTAGCTTCGAGCCATCGGTGTGGACTAACTTCTTCGTCCAATACGACCCACATCTACATGAGGTATATACTAGTACAATTTCTTCTTTTTTAGAATTCTATAGTAGTATACCTTCAATTGAATTCAAACACTTCATGAATTAAAAAAGATGTTCATGAATTTTTAAAAATATTCAAAATTATGAAATATGTTCGCTAATTTGAATAAATGTTTGTGATTTTTTTTAAAGTTCACAATTTGAAAAAAAGTTCATGAATTTGTTAAAAAATATGAATTTGAAAATAGTTCACGATTTCGAACAAATGTTTATGAATTTGAAAAAAATCTCGAATTTAAACAAGTTCATGAATTTGAAAATGTTCAAAAAATGTTCATAATTGTTTAAAAATGAACGAAAAAACAAAAAATGAATAACAAAAAAAACCAAACAAAAAACTGGCAAAAAAGCAAAGAAAGCGAAGCTTCCGAAAACCGACGCAAAAGGGAAGCGGGATGGCCCATCTAAAACGACGCTCCAGCGTGTGCGCTCGCTACGGAAAGACTACTATTTGGCGCCTCAGCGAAATAGGAAATTCCAGTTGTTTATCCTCTTTTTTGGGAAATAAAATGCAGCCGAGGTTATTCGGGCAGAACCTCTTGGTCGGGAAAATACTAATCTTCAGTACCACTATACCACTAGAGGTGCCGGACTTCGCCGACTCCTTCTAAAAAAATGCCTAAACAGATTTTTCAGTAACCCATATATTTAGAAAGCAACTGAGATATTTCAGTTTATATGAGATACTTTCTACGAGTGCATATAATGGTAAAATATTGTCTCTAAATAACTAATAAATACATAAGTGAATTGTTATATGGTTGTTTTGTCGAGGCGGTAATGAAATATATTTAGAGAATGCCTCTACATGAGACTTTGTTGTAGTGCACATAGTAAGATAATTCACCGGAACAATACAAGAGCTATGGACCATGATGTTGGAGTGTCGTGACAGCCCACCAGCCAGCTGCATTTCCTAGACCACATCCACATACCCGCATAATCCCAACTACTTCCTCCGTCCCGGTGTATAGGGCTTACATGTATTTCTAGGTCGGCAATTTTGACTAAAATATGTATTATATTTGATGAAAATTACCTTTTTAGAAACTTCATCCATATACAAATTCGATGATATAATTTTGATGACATAAAACAACTATTTGATTAGTCACATCGACGACCTGGAAGCACACGCAAGCACTATACATCAGGACGGAGGGAGTGGCTACTATTGCTAATAGTTATTGGTCCTGCTAGGTACATGCTGCATGTGGCCGTATAGGATACGCAGTGACATCGAGTCGTTCAACAAGTAGTAGTAAAACAAATAGTGTACATCACTATCTCAGAATCCAGAAAATTCTTATACACATATTTTTTCAATAAAGGGCGCTTTTATTAACTAATAATGTACCATCAATGGGATATAAAACATCTCGGTAGGAAAAGGCGATGCCTGGGTGGTGCTTAGGCGCTAGGTGATGAACAAACGCCTCGTATAGGGCATAAGCGGAAGTTTAGGCGGGCAAGCAAGAAATTTTCCACTTCGACGAGAAATCATCCCATATCGCCTCGACGGGCCAAATGGGCCATATTCCAATGGATAGTACTGGTTTTCTAGTCATTCTCATGCTCTAAATTACCGTCTATATGCATATAATACCCCCAATTGACCTTGGTAGTCAAAACTATAGGACGGTCTAAGCCACGCCTAGGGCGCTAGGCGAATACCAATAGCCTGGCCTACGCCTAGCGCTTTATTTAACCTTGCAAAACATAAGGAGTAAACATTCGGCCTCTGCACGACTGCACGACTAGGATGCACACAACCAAAACCAATTCACACACACGATAAAAATAAAACGCCGGCCACCACAAAATCATAGTAGACTGAAACCATGCCTAAGGTGAGCAAGGTGCGTAGCCTATACGTAGACTATGCCGCCACCCATGCGGAGTAAAAACATTCCTGACCACAAGCTCAAAATGCGTACACACCATCGTAAACAGCGGTCGGTGTTCCATTCGCTGTAGAGTGAACTACGAATGGAGCCAGTACGCACATTGATAGAGAACCCGCATTGGAGATGGAATTTTATCAACAAAACCATGTCATTTCTGCATCGCCATAGCGACCATAGTAACGCAGACTCTCACACCCTTATGAGTGTAATCAACTTGTGTGGTATACCATCTAGCCAGTGCCCATACATGTTGGCAACATTGCGAGGTGGATACAAGTTAGATGCGACTTGGATGACTGACCATGTAGTACGCGCAAAAGTGCATTGAAAGAAAATGAGGTTCATTGTCTCATCATGATGACGAAAGCAACACTTCTTACTTCCTTGCCAACTGCGGCGAGCAAGGTTGTCCTTCGTCGGGACCACACCTCAGCTAAGGTACCACATACAAAATTTAACTTTGAGTGGCATCTTTGTTTTCCAGATTTTCTTGTTATTGTCCACTGGAACCTCAGAGTGTGGTAGTGCCCGGTACATAGAGTCTAGCGTAAAAGCCCCACTCTGTTTCAGATTCTAGTGGAACTCATCCTGGCCTTGCATCATGAGGATTGAATTCATGCGGCCCAAAAGGTATTTTCATGACGAAAGACGTGGACCAACCAAATCCAGCCTAAAAGATACATTAGGCGAGGACGTGCTTAGAACTTGCAGGAGTGTATCATTCTTATTGGAAATAATGCGGTATAAGGCTGGATATTTTTCCTGGAGAGTAGCGTTTCCTAGCCACTTGTCCTCCCAGAAATGAATCTCAAAGCCGTCCCTGATAGTGAAGGAAACAAAGCGGAAAGGTATTACTTTGCCGCTATCAGACCTGCCCAAAAATTTGAGTCTCCAAGTTTCCATTACACCCGAGCCACAACTTTTGGTACTAAATACTTTTTGCGCAAGAGAATTCGCAAGACATGAATTAACATCTATAATCCCGCATCTAGACATGGATTAATTATTGTCACGCCACACATGTGATCACCAGATCGGTTCACAGCATGAGGCGTTAGTAGAGAAAAATAATTGTCTTCAGGTATGTGCTGCGCTCTGAGACTACCGGAGAGGGATTCCGGCAAGGGCCCAGGTCGTGGACCGCCCAAGAAGGCAGGGCCGTGCACGCTGCTGACTACCGAAGAGGGCTTCCGGCAAGCATGCGGCGCCGAGGACTGCAAGCATGTGCGAGAGCGGTGGTGATCTGTTTCCCCTCTGCGGAGGCGCCAGGGACTGCCAGTGGGATGCGTGAGAGAGCGGCGGCGCTATTTTTGAATCTTCTAATTATCTCAACATGCGTGTTTCCACATCATCAAAATTGTTGTAGCCGTTAGATTTACTAGCTTGGTCCACTAGCATCCAGCCGATCTACGCATGAGAATCCTCTATCATGAAATATGCATTAGTGCATTCAAAGTGGATTTTAAATCACATTGCATTTAATTGTGACATGCACAACTTTCCATGTTAAGATTTTTTTTTGCTTATACAGAAATCTCTCACATAGTTTAAATTGTAAGGACTCAATTAGTATTCTACACAATATTTAGAAACTATACATCCAATTTCGCGGCAACGCGGGGGGTATCGTCTAGTATGGCTAGTAAACTGCATCGTAAAAGACGTCTTCATTGAGTCCATTAATTAATGGAACGACATCAAAATATAAATCATCATCCTGTCGACGACGAGCTGCTTGTGGTCACTTCGCCAATATTGATGAAGCTCCACGACTCCGGTCTTTACTAGGCATTGTGTGAGTGTAATGGTGGTCTGGATGTATCTACGTTATGTTTGTATCTTCTTGATGTGGCGTTATGAGTCAAATAAAATGCCCTTTGTCCAAATAAATATGTATAGACGTTGTACTCAGTATTTATATATAAAAGACAAACCGACACTCGATTTTAAGGTCTCCAAGTATTACAAGGAGATTGGAGGTACAGAACCCTACAGCTAATAGGATATATCCATGAGTGGTTGTGATTACCAATGCAAACCAACGGCTCCAGGCGGTCTGATATTGGAAGTAGACACCCCTACACAAGGTTCAAATTGTAAACACCAAAATTTATAGAATGGATAACTAATAATTCCATGTCACATATACAGATATGTACTCAAATTAGAGTAAAGTTTGAATTGAAATAGAATTGGTTATTGCATATGTTGAATAAATTAAATTCAGTTATTGGGAGACAGACAAGGTGTAAATGTATTCCATTTTTCACGAAGTTTCATTGTATGTACAGATAAATATATATAGCTGCGTTGTCTGCCAAATTATTAAGTAAAAATAATAATAATGTTCAAATATAATAGAATGTGACAAGAAGGCATAAAACAAAATCAAAATAAAGTGATAAATAATGTTATTTTTATTTTTCATCTTCATGTGTAGATTGTATTCCTTTGTCCTTTTGGTTAGTCCTAATACAGCTTTGCATGCATGTAGATATCTGAAGAGTGCATGAGAGCAAAAGCTGACAAACTGAAGAAGGATGTAAACCTTTTGTTCAAGACATTCAACGGTACCCTGTTAGATAAAATGACCTTATTGGACACACTGCAACATCTCGGGATAGATCACCTTTTTCAAGAACAGATTAGTATGGCCATGCACGAAATCCACGAGAGTGAATTTAATAGTTGCAGCCTCTATGAAGTTGCTCTTCGCTTTCGCTTGCTTAGAGAGCATGGACTTTGGGTATCTCCAGGTAACTATCTATCTTATATGTTTCTGTTTAGGCTCCTCACAAGTTATCATACTAATCAACGTTCGAAAAAATATAGTAGAAAGCATTACACAAGGCTTTATAAATTAGTAAAGCCCCAAAGGGCAGGTACATGGTCCTCTGGTAAAAGCTTACAAGCATCAAGAGCACTAAACAAACATTACAAAACAAACGGAAAATACATCTCCAAGTCATCGAAGCCCTCTGTAAACGGAAAATTTCGTGCCAGAAGCACCCTGCCCATCAGCAGATCCAGCGACTAGAGGCTGCCAAGGACCAGCTCTGGTGTAGACGTGTAGTGGAGAATGCTGGAGATAGTTGACGGCACTAACATTTAGATCTGGCCTGGCCCACCTCAGAGCCTGCCCCGCCGTGGAGGAAGAGCCCCACCAGCATGGGCCAGAAAGCCGGGGTGGCCGCCTCAACTTCCGAAATCCCCTGTGCGGACGTGAGCCTCGCCACCACCTCCTCGGCAGTCACACAAGCTTTCCGAGCGGCCTCTCCTCTGGTGATGATCAGGGGTGGAGACAGCAAGGGGTGGGTGGCACGGACTTGCTAGCATTCGGTTGTGCATTTGGTTATGTTGCCCAGCTGGGCAAAAGCTCGGCTATCCAATCTAGCTAGTCTCCCCTTTGCCAGCCTTGCCTGAGCAAGTGGTTTGGTTCTTTTGCTTTGCCACGGGGAATTCAGTCATCTGTCGCCAGCCTGCCACATGTGCAACCTCGTGTAAAGCCGCAAGGTTGCCCCCAGCTGGCCTCGCCGGGCAAGAGTAAAACTAAACTTTCCAGGACATATATGAGCGAAACGTTTCCTTTCTTGACGACTTCACAACTTTTATCCGCACACCGCCATTAGATCATATTTTTGCACCCCGCAAAAAAAAAAGGTCATATTTTTGCAACAGTCTGTTGGAATCTGCCCATGGGTCAATCACATCAAAGTAGACAAAACACGCGCAAGAAAAACTGTTGACCAATGGTAAGTCTCGTACCCTCTAATATCTCTTTATTTCTTTTCAATTTTCTTGGCACAAAACTCACGTAACCTGGTGTGTACATATACACGCAACCAGCCTACCCAAACTTCCTAGATCCATACGGACCGGACATCCTAGCCCTATTCGAACACTAGCTTGAAACCTACCTCGACTGTACTCACCTAATCACGAGCTATGTTTATCGCTGTTTAAACCTAAACCTATTAGCACACGAACCGTACAAGGCTAGCACTACTCAGCTGCAATACACGTATGCTGCCAACACAACTCCTAGTCGGACTAATCTAGCACTGTCAAATCTAAACAATCAAGCATACTGAGCGTAGCTCAGATGATTAGGTTCCTTGTGGTGGAGCTAGCTCACCAAGGTTCAAGTTCTTGACTTGGCATTGGTGCTCGCATTTTTCTGGATTTATTTCAGGCTTTCCGACAATGTTCGTTCAGTGGGAGGAGACGTTCCCGTCAACTACGACGGCGCCTGTGGCGACTTTGTTAGTCTCAAAATGTTGTGCCGGCTCAGTATCTCAGAGGTGCTCATAGGGGTAGGGTGTGCGTGCGTGCCTTCATAAGGATGAGTGTATGTTTGTGTATGTGAGTATCTGCTTTTGTATTGTGTTAAAAAAAATCTCAACAATCAAGATTACACTAGCACGGTCTGCGGTATAGCTTGAAACAGTTGTTAATGTAGACCCATTTTCACGGCGTTGAAACAACTTAAGGGCGCATCAATCTATCTACGTCCAAAGCGAGAGTAGGTTGGTGGGCGCAACATAATGGAATTGTGATTGATGTAGCTACCACATGATGTGATTAAATAATTGAACAAATTAATTCATTTTTGTAGGGATGAACAAATTAATCCTTAATTCGACAACATGCAAAAAAAATTGGCCGGAATTTAAACGGATGTGGCACAAGGAATATGCTTGTTTTTTCTTTTGCCGGAAGGCAAGAGGCAGATGTCGTCTCCATTTAAGTGCAAGAGAATATATTTATGAACAAATAGTATATTCAGAAAAGTGTATACTAATCATTTGGAAGACAGTTAAGGATAAGCCCTAGTTTACTAGGATTTATGTACGTGTGTACTAATCAATTTTTAATACATGCCCGTTTGTTGTGCAGATGTATTCGATAAATTTAAGGGCAAAGATGGGAGCTTCGACAAGGATATTACTAATGAACCAAAGGGATTGTTAAGTTTATACAATGCAGCTTATCTTTCTAGCCATGGTGAATCAGAACTCTATGAGGCCATCTCGTTTGCAAGGCATCATCTTGAATCTATGAGGAGATGTCTTGAGTTCCCTTTATCCGAGCAAGTCAAACGAAATCTTGAGATACCGTTACCAAGGAGTTTGAAGAGAATGGATGCACCGTATTATATTGCAGAGTACGAACAAGACCTAGCATGCAACCCGTCCATGCTTGAGCTTGCAAAGCTAGACTTCAATCTTCTTCAGCATCTTCACCAGCGAGAGCTCAAGGAATTTTGTCGGTACATACGTTTTCGCATATAGCTCTATCATGGAGGAACATATATGAACTTAGTTGGTGATTTACTTATATCTAGATTAATTATCTCTGCCTTGCAAAAAACAATTTATCTCTGATCTCAGTTAGCTTACCAAGATGAATATGTACACTAGAAGCAGTCAATATAGTACCCTATTAACAAGTGTTCATTTTAGGTGGGGAAACAATCTATATGAACTAGTGGGACTAATCTCCTCTCGGGATCGAATCGTCGAATTATACTTTTGGTCCTACACAGTATACTATGAGCAACACCTTGGAGATGCGCGAATAATCCTTGCCAAGATAAGTTTGCTAGTATCCCTGTTGGATGACATTTTCGATATGCATGCTACCTTGGAAGAGGGTCAAAAGCTCAACGAAGCGATACAAAGGTTAGCAATACTCCTTGGAATGTTAATCTGGCCTTCCTTTCGTATATAGTAGGAGTATTTTCTGTCATGTCAGCGGAAGATAAACTAACTGATCGTGTATAACATGTAGATGGGACGAGAGTGGTATCCCTCTTGTGCCAGAGTACTTGCAGATGTACTATGTCATGTTGATGAATACCTTCGAAGAATTTGAGGATGAACTGAAACAAGATCACAAGTACCGCGTTGCTTATTGTAGGAAAGCGGTATATATCTTTTTTTTGCGAGTATATCTATCATGTCAATTCTTCAGAATATATTAATTTAGATCTTAATTAATATAGAATCGCTCTCTGCCTTGCATGCATGCAGTTTCAAACTCTGTGTAAGCATTACCAACAGGAGTCTGAATGGTTTCATAGTAGCTACATACCAAGCTTTGAAGACCATATCAGGTGCTCGGTCATCTCGACGAGTGTTCCGGCAATATGTGTTTCATTACTAGTTGGTATGGGTGACGAAGTAACCAAAGAAACATTCGAGTGGGCCATCAGTTCCACCGATGTTGTAAGGGCTTGCGGTGAGGTCACACGTTTCATGAATGACATGGCAGCATTTACGGTACATACATATATATACATATCTCTACTTGATTGTAATCAAATGTTGAGTTAATTGCACTGTAAAACTAATCAGGCGGCTGCTTGTTCACAGCATGCAAAAAACAAAATGGATGTGGCCAGCTCCGTAGAAAGCTATATCAACCAGCATCATGTCACAGGTGAGGAAGCTATGGCCGTACTGGATAATCGGGTGGAAGATGCATGGAAAACTATCAATCACGCACGATTGGAACGTCGTGCACTCCTCCCATTTATAAACCGAGTCGCCAACCTCACCAAGAGCATGACCTTGTTGTTCCGTAACAAAGGTGACCGCTACACATACAGCCGTGGCAACAAAGACAGGATCCAGCAGCAGTTCGTAGAACCTATCCCTCTCTAGCGGGTCAATATGCATGAATGGAATCTGTCGGACACAATGAATTTACGTACAAAAGGAGAACGAAATTAAGGTTTAGGTCCAAGACATCAATGTTTAAATCTTGTGCAGATAATTTCTCAAAAACTACTGATAGAAACAGAATGGTGGAAAATTGTATGAAACTATAGTTTTGTATGACTAGCCATTGGCTGACTGTATTGGCAAAATAAAATTTGCTAGAAATAATCCTAGTAATTAATTTGAATGCTATTTCAAATTTTGAGGCCTTTTTAAAGTTTCTTTCACCCCAATTTCCCTCTCTTCTTAGAATATTTTTGGAAACTATTGGTGGCCAAGATAACCTTGCCTCTATTCTTCTCTTATATCCTGAATTCCAGTAGAAAGATTTGCCATAATAAATAGCCCAAAAATAATACTTTATTAATATTGGCAAACCCTAGATAGACCTTATTGCTTCGAAACCTTAGATATAAATTTTGGAAAAATGCCATAAAACTTTGGTAGCCTCTTCTGCGCCTATAGATCACTTTTACACAAGAACTCACCCTTGTCCTTTGGAAATTTTGAGCACAACATCAACATTTCAATTATGGTCCATTTTAAGCCTATAACTACAACTCTATTAAAACTTTTTTAGCAAATTCTCAAACTTTGTCAAAGCTCTCTTCTTTTCTAATGATTCCATCTCCCAGAAGACCAACTCCTTTTAAACAATGCAAGATTCTTTGATTGAGCACAAACATCTCTATTCAGATTTGTTTTTCAACAAACCTTCCATTCTGCACTTAATCCTTTTGCCAAACAAAGCCGACCATCGTCATTCTCATCCAAAGGGACACGCTTATGCCAAGTTACATGTCCAGAGGAACTACGTGCATCGGATTGGGGAAGCCATGCCATGACAGAGCACTGGCACAACATGCAGGCCATGGCCAGAGAGCCGGTATTACATGTGTCGGCATCGGCCGCGCACCATGCTCCTGCTGCTATCCCCACTCGCCTAGCACCCCAGTTGGCTTCGCCAGCTCACCCAGCAACTCGCCCGCAACCCGCCTTGGCTGCTAGCACTGGCAAGCCGCCGTTGTCACTGCCGCTGCGTCATCACCGCATCACCAGAACCACTTGTCATGCTCGCAAGCTACCAGCGTCATCCGTGGATGGTGGCCTATTCCAGAAGCCTCCCCGCATTGCACCGGCCTCCGTAATTACCTCAGCCCCACCATTAATGCCCGCCCATTGCCGTGGCGCAATTTGATTCATCGGACAACCACGGAACCGACCTTCTAGGCCTATAAAACTCCACTCCCAAGGCCATTTCCTAAAAGCATCGTCCACCTCTACCGCCTAGACTCCCTCCTATCCAAACAATCGGCCGGTGGTTGCTCTTCTTCCCCTGCCTCCGGTGAAGCTTGCCGCCACCACCTCTTGGACGATTGCGTCGCCACCGAAGCTACTATATCAAATCCATAGCACCAGTGGACTCCTAGCGCACCCTTCTGTCGATTGCAACTGTCAATTTCACCGGAAGAAGCTCATAGTAGAAAGCCCTCTTCAAGCTTTGTCAAAGTTCCAGGGGAGTCCTCACTGCCGGAGACTCCATCCACCCCGATGACCGTGCCCTACATTAGGAGGATCGCCACGGCCTCCTGAACGCGTGGGTGACGCCAACTTTCCCGGGGTCGCCGCCGTTCGTCGGCAATCGCCGCCGGCAGGGAGCCCTCTCCTGTTCTTGCGTGGTTTGACCGGATCAACCCCGACAGGTGGAACCAGTATGTTAGGGGTTTATTCCTTTTTCTGTAGTTTACGCTTTGTATCGATTCAAAATACATTATCTAGATCCGGTGCTTCTGAGGAGACGCGCTCGAAGACGAGCCAACATCGCGAGTACGCTTGACTGCATCCTTGTGTTCCTTCAAGCTAGTTTCAACCTGTATGGCCTTATTCACCAAGGTGGTGAATTCAGCAATGTCCTGAATGAGGAGTGCGAGCTTGACATCAGGGTTGAGTCCTTCACGGAACGTCTCCTGCCTACGAGCATCAGTGGCGATGTCTTCTTCAGCATATCGGGATAAGTCCAGGAATTCACGCTGGTAGAGTTCCACAGTTTTGTTGCCCTGGGTAAGGTTGCGGAATTCACGCTTCTTGCGGTCCATGACTCCATAGGGAATGTAGCGGGCGCGGAAGGCAGCCTGGAACTCCATCCAAGTAATGATTGTTTCAGCAGGCATAGTACGCCTGTGGCTGTCCCACCATTGGGCAGCGAGACCCTTCAGAAAATAGGTCGCAAAGGTGACGTAGTTCGCAGGGGCCACATTGGTTGACTCCATCTCATAGGAAATGTCGTGAAGCCAGTCGTCAGCATCCAGAGGCTGAACTGAGTTGCGAAAGACTACTGGGTTGAGACGGACGAAGCCTTGCATGAATTGACGGTTTAATTCAAACTTCTGCATCATTCCAGCCATGTAATTGGGCGGCGGTGAGTTGTTGGCACCACGGCCACGACCTGCGGGTCTAACCATCCTACTAAAATTTAACAAGGGCAGTTTAGCGACGAGTATTGGCAGGTGTATAGAATCATTCATGAAGTAAGACGCACGACAAAGAGAAGTGCAATAGATACATCTTAATAGTCAAACATGACATACAGATCCATATATAAATTCGGTTACAAGCCAGCGCTACAAGTTCGGAAAACGAAAGCTAGACATCTAGGCGGCATGCAGGCACGCGGTGGAGGGATACAACAACGAGACATAGCGATATGCTACATCGACGTCGGAGACAACTGCTGTAACCAGGTAGCTGCACGTGACGATGCAGGTTGCCATCGATGGCGGGATCCTGCATACCGTAGATGCTCTGGTGCAGAACCTGATCCTGAACTAGAAGAAGAGGTCCACGTGGAGGAGTATAACCTCCAACTGCAGGCCAATCAAGAGCCGGTGGCATCTCTGTCCTGCGCGGGTAAAGAATGTACTCTGGGTGCATCCTTGCACTGACTGCCGGAAGCAACCGTGTCAGAGCGTCGTAAAGACGAGTACGGGTGGCGTATAGCTCCACAGCAAGAGCTCGGGCAGTGCGATTCAGAGCCTCGGTGTACCGAACCAAAACCTGCGGGTCGTAACGACGAGGCACGTAAGGGGTATAGATTACAGTGTAGTTCTCACTCTCATCCCAAGCAGGGACGTGCAGAATGTATCAGAAAGCAGTCTCCTCCAAGCGGGGGTGATCTCCACAGAGACGGTTGATAGCAACAAAGGCAGCATCATGGACTACCATGTCAACAGTCACTCCAACAGCACGGAAGATGTGCAACTCCGTGTTGGTGATGGTCTGCCGATCGAAGATCCGAACCTTAACATGGTACTGCCACTGGTTGAACTCGCGGTAGTCCTCGTAAACCGTGTACTCGGGGTACCAGCGATATCCCAGCTTGGACAAGAGGTCGACAAGTATAGCGGGGAACCCAGCCACACCAATAGCATTAGTCTGGCGAACGATCTGCGTCGCGGGACGCATTTGAAACAAGGAGTCAAAGATGTCAAAAAGCAGTGCGAGAATCAAAAGTTACACACTGAAAGGTAAAACAATAGATAATCCAGCTCTCCGGGTGAATATGAACACGTAAACCTAATGTTAGAATTAGCAAAAAAATTAACCCGAATAGAAGAGAGATCAGACTCCCAAAGTAAGGAAGAGGAATAAAAGATCCTAATACCACCCATTGGCGACGTGGGCCCGTAAGTCACACAGCCAAGTTAGTAAAATAGTTTTTGAAGACTAGAATCAACTTCGGCCAAGGAGTTGGAAAGGGGGCTACCTACAGGCAGTCGGATCTGATACCAATTTGTGACGCCCCCGACTCAATCGTGTGCTAATCATACACGCAAATGCACACGATCAAGATCAGAGACTCACGGTAAGATATCACAACACAACTCTAGACACAAATAAAAGTCATACAAGCGTTATATTACAAGCCAGGGGCCACGAGGGCTCGAATACATAAGCTCGAGTACAAGAGTCAGTGGAAGCAACATCAATATCTGAGTACAGACATAAAGGTAAACAAGTTTGCCTTAAGAAGGCTGAGCAAAACAACGCCATCTAGATCAAACAGGCGCAGGCCTCCTCCCTGGGAACCTCCGAAACTACGCCTGGTCATCGGCCTCCACGTAGTAGTAAGCTCCGTCGGTGGTGTAGTAGTCGTCAACGGGGGAAGCTGTCTCCTGGGCTCCGCCATCTGATCGCAGCAATCGGGTAGAGGGGAAAAGAAGTAGCAAAGCAACCGTGAGTACTCGCAAGACTTACATCAGAACTATTCTATGTAGGCACCATTATCAGAGAAAGGGGCTGTATCTGTGGACTAAACTGCAGAATGCCAGAACAGGGGGAAAAGGCCTAGCCTATCCAAAACTAGCATCTTGCAACATTATAATGTAGGGGAACGCGACAGAAAACGAAAAAATTCGGTACAGCGAGCACGCCCAGGACCACTATGGAGACTGCATACAAGGTTTGATCTGATCCGTACCGACTCGAAGCGCAGCGGAAGAAGAGTCGGTGGAGATCGTCGGTGCAGATCCCCGCAGCTAGGATTTACAACCTCCCAACCGCGAGGATGTACTCCCTCGTCGGACAGCCCTTCAGGAGGCGGTCGGACAGTCCCCCGGACGATGTCGCGGACAGCCCTTCGGGAGGACCCTCGAAACTCGAACGTAGACTCGGACAGCCCTC
Source organism: Elymus sibiricus (assembly GCA_039707655.1). Classification (NCBI taxonomy): domain Eukaryota; kingdom Viridiplantae; phylum Streptophyta; class Magnoliopsida; order Poales; family Poaceae; genus Elymus; species Elymus sibiricus. The sequence goes on along the minus strand of CM077665.1, from coordinate 36,139,649 downwards.
CGGGAGGACACTCGAACAGCCCCTCGGGCAAAAGATCGGAACTACGACCTCTCTACGGGGTTGCACACATACGGTGTCAACTATCCGGCAGGGCTTCGCCGTCTAGAACTAGTTCCTGCCGGAACCCAGACAGCCTTTCGGCTCTACGAAAAACTCTTTTCGTGGGAGGGAGAGAGAGAGCTAGCAAAGCTAGCATGTGTATGAGAGCAAGGGATGAAGATATGGCAGCCCTCACCTCCTCTATTTATAGGAAAGCCAAGGGGTAGTGTGCCTCCACAAATTACCAAAAACCCATGCATTAGGTCACACTTCATGGGTATTAAGGTCATTATGGGAGGCCATGTGGAGCTCCATGGAGCACCACCACCCATGGCCGGCCACCCTTAGGGGCCCCCCCAAATCAGCCAACAAGACTCACAGCTAGCAGACTACAGTGCATCGATCTTAATCGGAAAATAGAATATTCAGGTTTAGTAACTAAAATTAAGAGCATGCACATGCTTCCGTCCAGCTTTTATATTTACATAAAAACCGTCAAGGATAGAAAAACTGCATCCATATTGCTCCATAATTACACCTCTGCTGCAAGTCTAATTATGCATAGTATGGATCCATGCCTAGCAAAAACACATCATGTGTTACGCCATTTAATACGGACAAATTATATCTGTATGTAGCAAAATAACATGATGGGTTGTGCAAATAGTTGTAAACTACTATCTTGTGCGGCATGCTTATAGGCAACTAAATAAATATTTGACTCATAATTGTTTAGGCATGATTACACCAAAACTACGTCCATATTGATTAATAATTACGTCCCGGTCACAAGAGTAACTATGGAGAAACTACCTATATATATATATCTAGCAAAATAACATGTTGGGCTATGCAAATTTGAACAGACGAAGACTACATGGCAAAACTACGCCCATATTTATTCATAATAACATCCCTAACTTGTTGGGTTGTGCCAATTTAAACATATGTAAACTACCTCCTGGTTAGGAATATATTATGGCAAAACTACATCCATATTGATTCATAATTACATCACTAGAAATTTTAATTATGGAGAAACTCTATCCACCTCTAGCAACTTAACATGATCGGTTGTGAAAAATGTTGCAATCTTCTTTGTTGGGCATGCTCATAGCAAACTACATCCATATTGACTCATAAACTACATCCACATCTAGCAAAATAACATGCTAGGATGTGTCCATTTGAAAACATGTACACTACGTCTTAGTTAGGCATATTGCATCAAAACTACATAGATATTGATGCATAATTACATCCATGTTACAAGAGTAGTAATAATGGGACTACATTCACATCTAGAAACATAACATCTTGGTTTGTGCACATTCGAATGCATGTAAACTACATCCGATTTAGGCATGATTATAACAAACTACATCCATATTGATTCATAAGTACATCTCTAGCAAAATATAGATCCATGCCTAGCAAAATATAGATCCATATTGGGGGGGGGGGGGCGAGCAGCGGAGGAGTGGAGGACGAGCATTACCTGCGGCGGCGGTGGCGCACGGTGGTCCGGCTCCGGCGAGGTCGGCCCATGGAGGCAGGCCACGGGGAGGGGGGGCGGGTGGAGGCCGGCCGCGGGGAGGGGCGGCGCGGGGCGGTCCGGCTCCGACGGCGGGGCGGGGCGGCGCGGCGCGGCTCCGGCGATGGAGTGGGGCAGGGCGGCCGCCGCCACGGGGAGGGGGGCGGTGCGGCTCCGGACGCGGGGAGGGGCGGCGCGGGGCGGTGCGGCTCCGGCCACGGGGAGGGGTGGCGCGGGCCGGCGGCGGCTCGGGCTACGTACGGGGGCGGTGCGCGGGTGGGGTGAGGTGAGGGGAGAGAGAGAGGTAGAGAGAGAGGGGGTGGGGCGGGGCTGACCGTTTATATTTAGTTCGCTCCTTGCCGTCTGCTAGCAGATGGCAAAGAGCTTAGCTAGCAGACGGCAAAGAGCCTAGCTAGTGGGGTGGGGCCGGGGGGGAACGGCTGTTATCTAGGTCATTTTCTTTGCCGTCTGCTAGCGGACGGCAAAGGTCCCAAAGGCAGACGGCAAAGATCTGGCTGACGGCATTCAGCCCGACTATCTGACCTCCCCAGCCACAGGGTCCAGTGGGGCCCAGCTGGGCTCTTTGCCATTTGCCTTCTGGACCTTTGCCTTATGCCTTCTGGACCTTTGCCTTCCGCTGGCGGACGGCAAAGAAATGGCAAATGGCAAACTGTATATTTGCCATCAGCCAGTTCTTTGCTGTTTGCTTTTTGAAAGCGGATGGCAAAGACCCTCTTTGCCGTCGGTTAGCGGACGTCAAAGAATAGGCTGACGGCAAATTCCCTGATTCCAGTAGTGTAAGGTTAGGCCACTCCGGGGTCTTCGGGGGGTAGTAATGCCACAAAAACATCGCACTGGGTCCTCATACATGTCTTAAAGTGTGGCGGTAGGTTGAGACACCCAGCACGCAGCTCCGGAGTGTGACCTCCTTCACGGACGGCACTGCCGCCAGCACTTAGAAGGGGAAACGGCCACGTCGGGTCAACCCGGAAGGAATCTTATGGTGGGTTGGGCCCAAACTTTGTTTCGAAATGTTCCTATGGGCAAACCTATCACAACTAGGTGAAAAAGTCCATTGGTCGAAGGCCGTCCGTTGAAAGTCAAAGGGCTAGATCTCCGGGTCAACGGGGCTAAGGTTAGGCCACTCTGGAGTCTTCGGGGGGTAGCAATGCCACAAAAACATCGCACTGGGTCCTCATACATTTCTTAAAGTGTGGCTGTAGGTTTAGACACGCAGCACGCAGCTCCGGAGCATAGAGGGTTTGTCTACAGCAGGTTCACTTACATGCATTGGGTCCTCTTACATGTTTGAAAGTGTGGTGGTATGTGTGAACACCTAGCACGCAGCTCCGGAGTGTGACCTCCTTCAGGGACGGCACTGCCGCCAACACTTAGAAGGGAAACGGCCACGTCGGGTCAACCCGGAAGGAATCTTATGGTGGGTTGGGCCCAAACTTTGTTTTGAAATGTTCCTATGGGCTAACCTATCACAACCAGGTGAAAGAGTCCATTGGTCGAAGGCTGTCCGGTGAAAGTCAAAGGGCTAGATCTCCGGGTCAACGGGGCTAAGGTTAGGCCGCTCCGGGGTCTTCGGGGGGTAGCAATGCCACAAAAACATCGCACTGGGTCCTCATACATGTCCTAAAGTGTGGCGGTAGGTTCAGACACCCAGCACGCAGCTCCGGAGTGTGACCCGCTACACGGACGGCGATAACACCGAAGTAACGTTTGGCAGTTTGTTGTTAAATGAATATTTCGGAACAGTCAGAATGCGGTAAAATCCTAAAAAATTTACACAGTGCAGACACATCTGATATAAGCTGTGTGGTAATTTTTCATAGTTTTTTTAGATGTAGAACTATATTAATTAATTTCTCCTTACAGATTGTTCTTTGCATGTCTAAAAGTGTGGTGGGGGGTCTTCGGAGGTTAGCAATCCCACCAAATCTTGCGTTGGGAACTCTTTCATGTCTGAAAGTGTGGTGGTAGGTGTAAACACCCAGCACGCAGCTCCGGAGTGTGACCCCCTTAACGGACGGCACTACCACCAACACTTAGAGGGGGAAACGGCCACGTCGGGTCAACCCGGAGGGAATCATGTGGTAGGTTGGGCCCAAACTTTGTTTTGAAATGTTCCTATGGGTTGACCTATCACAACTAGGTGAAAAAGACCATTGGTCGAAGGCCGTATGATGAAAGTCAAAGGGCTAGATCTCCGGGTCAACGGGGCTAGGGTTAGGCCGCTCCGGGGTCTTCGGGGGGTAACAATGCCACCAAAACATCGCACTGGGTCCTCGTACATTTCTTAATGTGTGGCAGTAGGTTCAGACACGCAACACGCAGCTCCGGAGCATAGAGGGTTTGTCTACAGCAGGTTCACTAGAAGCATGCAAAGTTTTATTCTTTTTCTTTTTCTTCTTCTTAGGTGAACAGGGTGGTTCATTATTAATTCCCTGAGAATCTTGCTCAATTCTTTTAGGGTGACCTTCAGGATATTGAGGATCCTGGGTCATTTTACCTCCTCTAGTAACTACTCTAACAGCACGATCATTCATTTTATTATTCATCTCATTAAGAAAATCATTTTGTGACTTGGAGACTTGTTCTAACTGAGTATGAACCATGGATGAATGTTTACATAAGCCTTTAACATCATTAGCAATTCTAAACATCAAATCACTCGAGCGTTCAATATCAAAAGCGTTACGTTTCAGTTGATCACTCATATATTTATTAAAGTTTTCTTGCTTCATGATAAAGTTATCAAATTCATCCAAGCACTGACTAGGAGATTTATTATATGGAATATCACCCTCATCAAATTTACAAAGACAATTTACCTCTACTACCTGTGTCGGAATTTCAAGTCCATGTATTTCTTCAATAGGTGGTAGATTCTTAACATCTTCAGATTTAATACCTTTCTCCTTCATAGATTTCTTTGCTTCTTGCATATCTTCTGGACTGAGGAATAGAATACCTCTCTTCTTTGGAGTTGGTTTAGGTGGTGGTTCGAGAACTGTCCAATCATTGGCATTCCTCAATATATTATCCAATAGTTCTTGAGCATGTTCAACAGTTCGTTCCCTGAGAACACAATCAGTACAACTATCTAGGTAGTCCCTAGAAGCATCGGTTAGTCCATTATAAAAGATATCAAGTATTTCATTTTTCTTAAGAGGATGATCAGGCAGAGCATTAAGTAATTGGAGAAGCCTCCTCCAAGCCTGAGGGAGATGCTCTTCCTCAAACTGCACAAAGTTGAATATTTCCTGTAAGGCAGCTTGTTTCTTATGAGCAGGAAAATATTTTTTAGAGAAGTAGTATATCATATCCTGGGGACTACGCACACAACCAAGAGCAAGAGTATTAAACCATTCTTTAGCATCACCCTTTAATGAGAAATAAAATAACTTAAGGATATGGTAATAACGAATTTTTCCTCATGAGCAAATAGGGCGGCAATGTCATTTATTTGGTAAGATGTGCCACACCAGTTTCAGATTCATAACCATGAAAAGGATCAGATTCTACCAAAGTAATAAGTTCAGGATCAACAGAGAATTCACAATCCTTATCAGTAACAAAGATAGGAGACGTAGCAAATTTAGGATCATATTTCATTCTTTCTATCATAACTTTTTCTTTCAGCATACTCAATAATTTCTTAAGGTCCTCTCTATCATTACAAGCAAGAAATTCCTTAGCAATCTCTCTATCCATAACATAACCCTCAGGTACATTAGGCATTTCAAATCTAGTAAGATTGCTAGGAGTAACAGGTGATTCATCAATTTCATCAATTACATTAGTTTCAAGTTCTTTAGTTTTAGCAATTTGGGCATCAAGAAAATCACCAAGTGGCACAGTTTTTCAAGGAAAGTAGTAGAATCATCATGAGTATCATTCATAGTAGAAGTAGCATCATCCATCACTTGAGACAAATCATTTTGAATAACAGGTGGCGGTGTTGCAAGCCGACTTAAAACAGAAGGTGAATCAAGTGCAGAGCTAGATGGCAGTTCCTTACCTCCCCTCGTCTTAGAGGGTACTATCTTGGTTTTAGCGTCCTTCAGATTCCTCATAGTGATAAGCAGATGTATAAATCCCAAGTGAACTCAATAAATAAAGCTATGCTCCCCGGCAACAGTGCCAGAAAAAGGTCTGGATAACCCACAAGTATAGCAGATTGCGACAGTCTTCGAGGGTAGTATTTCACCCAATTTATTGATTCGTCACAAGGGGAGCCAAAGAATATTTATGAGCCTTAGCAGTTGAGTTGTCAATTCAATCACACCTGGAAAATAATATCTCTGCAGCAAAGTGTTTAGTAGCACAATAGTTTGATAGTTTTGATATTAACGGTAGCAATAGCAATAGTAGCAAGAACAGTAGCAGTAGCAGTTTTGTAGTGATTATAACAACAGCAACAACAATAGTAACTTATCAAAGATAAATATGAGAAAAGTGTAGGCATTGGATCAGTGATGGATATTCGTGTGTGGGATGGCATTCATCATGTAACAGTCACAACCTAGAGCGATACACAATAGCTCCAATTCATCAATTCAATGTAGGCATGTATTCCGTGTATAGTCATACATGCTTATAATAAGAACTTGCATGACATCTTTTGTCCTATCCTCCCGTGGCAGTAGGGTCCATAAGGAGATCTAAGGGATATTAAGGCTTCTTTTTAATAGGGAACCAGAATAAAGCATTAACACATGGTGAATACATTAACTCCTCATACTACGGTCATCACCGGAGTGAATCCCAATTAGTGTCACCTTGGGGTCTATGGATCATAACACATAGTAGGTGCATACAACTTGCAAGATAGGATCCAAAACACACTTATATTCATGAAAACATAATAGGTCCAGATCTGAAACCATGGCACCCGGGCCCTAGTGACAAGCATTAAGCATAGCAAAGTAATAGCAACATCAATCTAAGAACATAGTGGATACTAGCGATCAAGCCCTAAAAAATTGACTCGACTACATGATAAATCTCGTCCAACTCCATCACAGTCCAACAAGCCTACGAAGGAATTACTCACTCCCGGCGGTGAGCATCCTGGAATTGTTGATGAAGGAGGCTTGATGATGACGACAGCGACGAATCCCCCTCTCCGGAGCCCCGAACGGACTCCAGATCAACCCCCGCGATGAAGAACAGGAGGTGGCGGTGGCTCCATATCGTAAAACGCAATGAACAGGAGGAGCCCCGAACTAACTCATCATCAGTCACACCATGTCTAACAGGACCTGATTCCTCCGTTCCAACACGCCCTTCCTCTGTGGCGTACCTGGAGGAGTGAGTTCTGGAACTCTTCCACAACGCTTCAGATGATCATCAAACTCCCGGTTCACATACTCGCCTCCACGATCAGGTTGTAGAAGTTCGATTATCTTGCTAAGTTGATTTTCCACTTCATTCTGAAACTCATCAAACTTGTCAAAAGTTTTCGACATGTGGCTCATTAAGTAGATATATCCATATCTGTTCATGTCATCGGAAAAAGTCATGAAGTATTGTTACCCTCCTCCGGCAGTCATGCTCATTGGCCCACAAACATCACTATGTATAAGCTCTAGCAACTCAGACGCCCTCTCGCAACTCTTTGCAAAAGGAGCCTTAGTCATCTTGCCGAGTATGCAGGATTCGCACATCTCGAATGATTCAAAATCAAACGAAGTTAGAAGTCCATCACCATGGATCTTCTTCGTGCGTTTTTGAGTAATGTGTCCGAGTCGACAATGCCAGAAGTAAGTCAGATTTATTTCATTAGGCCTATGCCTCTTGACATTTACGTTATAGACTGACTCCCTTTCAAGGTCTAAAATAAATAGCCCATTCTCAATGCGTGCAAGGATACAAAACATTCCATTCAAAAATATAGAAAAACCATTGTCCTTTATGTTGAATTCGTAACCTTGTCTCATCAAACCTAGGGCGGAAATTTTTTTTTTACTAAGTGCTGGAAGAACATAATAGCAATTATCAAGTTCCACTAAAAATCCTGAAGGCAGTTGAAGTTGCATTGTCTCGACAGCCAACACAGCAACCCTTGCTTTATTGCCAACTCAGATGTCAACCTCTCCTCGTCTGGCTGCTCTTGTTCTTATCAGCCCCTGCATTGAGTTGCAAATATGAACATCCGATCTGATATCAAATACCCAAGAGCTACTAGCCAAGTCGGCGAGGTAAATGTCTATAACATAAGCAACAAGTGTACCTTTGGCGTAAGTCGTACTTCCACCCTTCTTTCCCTTGTTGGCAAGAAACTTGCAACAATTCCTCTTCCAATGACCAGCTCCCTTGCAACAATAGCACACGGTCTTCGAATTCGGCCCCGACTTGGGCTCAGCTACTGGAGTCGGGATCACATCCTTATCCTTGCCCTTCCCCTTAGTCTTTTTCTTAGCCCAAGAACCCTTCTTGAACTTAGCCTTGTTCTGCACCATCAACACGTGATGTGCACCCTCTTAATGTCCTACTCTACAGTCTTAAGCATCCCATGCAATTCAGTGTGCTTCTTATCCATGCCATGCATATGGTGGTTCGAGACGAACGAGTCATACAATACTAGGGAAAAGCTTAGTAGTGGCGCGTGGTAAGTGCCTCGCAGTAGCGTGGGTGCCGACGCTATTGTTAGCGTGCTACAGCTAACTGGTTAGTAGTAGTGCGGGCCTGGCCCTGCGCTACTACTACTTTTGTTAGCAGCAGCGTGCGTTTTGACCAACGCTACTACTAACTAGCTGTAACGCTGGGTAGTACCCCGCGCCAGTACTAAATCTGTTTATTTCGTTTCTGCATATTTATACCGCACTTATACAACCTTATACAAATTTTTATACACTAGCAATGATATAACAACTCATCATCATCATCATAATGATATAACAACTCATCATCATCGTAGTGATATAACAACTCGTCATCATCGTAGTGATATAACTACTCATGATCATCATAGTGATATAACAACTCATCATCATCGTAGTGATATAACAACTCATCATCATCATAATGTCTCACCATCATCATCATCGTAAGTTAATTAACCACTACTAGCTAATTTTTACCATCTTAGGTAAATAACTTCTGAGCAGAAGACAAGTACTAGGACCTACACCTCTCTCTTAGGTAAAATAGAATAAAACAGAAAAAAACCTCCATATCCATTATGGAGCATAGAGATACACCGGTCACCAATTTGTGGACTGCGCTCATTCACTATTTGTCTCCATCCTTTGATTTTGAGGCATCCATTTGTTTGACGTTTTGTCGAGTATGCATATTGGAAACTGGTCCATGGCCGTACACAAACAATTTTCATCTCACCTTCGACATACATCAGCGGAGGCACAACATGATTTGGGAGCTTCTGTTGAAGAACACAATAGTAACATAGTTAGCAATGTAGTGTACTTAAGAAGAATCTATGAAAAAGATGGACTAGTGACACAATAGTAAAAAATCTTACCATGATATTTGCACGAATGTTAGCATCGCTCAACTTGTGGACTAGTGGCACGTATCCTATATAATTTCGGCCAGCTCTATAAATGCTTTTAAAAGACAGAACATCATTAACAAAGGAGACAAGAGAATTCTTCTCCTACCAAGTTAGCTCTGAGCCGACAATGTAATAGGTCTCGTCTATTATCTTCCGTGTATCTCCCGAAGAAAGGAAAAAACTGTCAATTATTATAAATAAACAAGTTAAGTAGGAGGGAATAAGGTTTGTTTCGGTGGAGAGCGTGGGCTTCACGCGATGTTGAAAAAGGCATGGAAAAAGGCATGGAAAAAGGCAAAATTGAAAAAAATGCGTGGAAAAAGAATTTTTTTCCTAGCGTGGGCTTCACGCGATGTTGTCGTCTCTTCTTTTATTTCGGTGGAGAGCGAGGCCCGCCCAGCTTGTGTAGGCCGTTATGTTTTTCCGGTCAGACTGTGTTGGGCTTTCCTTTTTCTGGGTTGGCCCTCGCCGTCGTGTGTTTTATGTGCCATGTCATATTTCTTTTCTTTTTTTCGCTGCTTGGTCAGTATTTTTATGGATTTTTTAAAACTTTTTCGCGACCAGTTGCACATCCGCCCCTCACGTGCAACTGCATGCACCACAACCTGCACGCAACTGCAAGGGGCATAACGCGTGTGCAACTGGGGTAGGGTGCGGAGTTATGTAAAAATAAACCTGAGAGGGTGTTCATTATTATTATTATTTTCCACCGTGCGGAACAGAACATGAGGTGTCGAGACTGTAAATAGGGGTTTGTCCGAGGTTTTTTGCAAAATCTGCAACAAGTTGCAAGTCCGCCTCTCCGCGCAATTGCAAGCGCCGCACCCCGTGTGCTACTGCAAGGGGCATAACGCGCGTGCAACTAGGGGGGTGCGGTTTTCTTTATTCTTTTTTTTTGTAAAATTATCACCAGCTGCATGCAGGCCCCCCATCAGCATCTGCACGCATGGCAATCCAATGCAACTGCAAGGGGCGCAACACGCGCGCACTTAGTGGGTGCAGGTTTATTTTTTCCGGGTTTTCTTATAAAAAGCCACAAGTTTTGCACTTTCGCCCTCACGCGTAACTGCACACGTGGGACAGTGCATGCAACTGCAAGAGCCGTAATACGCGGGCAACTAGGTGGGTGATGATTTTCTCAGAGAAAACAGTCTACAGGACAAAAATTCAAACCAACTGAAAATAGAGAAGAAAAAGAACAAAGGGTCAAAGAGCTCTCAGCACAAGTCCAACCACGTGGCACAGTGCATGCAAAGCCTACCAACCCCCGTCCGCATGTGGTTTGAATTTTTGTCCTGTAGAACCCTTAAATTACTGCTTGGTCAGCGCGCGCGGCACTAGCCATCTTTGCAAAGCCAACGTGTGTGCTAAGCTAACGTGTATATAATGGCTGAACCAAAGCTATCTGCACCAGTCCACCACACGAACGGGCACACAAACATATAGTATCGTGTAAACATTACTGCAAGCGAGCACCCTATGAGCCCCCACATTCACCCGTCCCTCTACAGCCGATCGGCTACGTCCGGCCTGGTCTGTCCAGCGCTTCCTCGCGCGAGGCGTCCGTGGCCACGGTCGAGGACTGCGTTCATCAAGCGTAGACTGCCCGTGGCAACTGGCGTCGCAGCCCCACGCGACGGAGATAGGGTGTGTAGCTTCGAGCCATCGGTGTGGACTAACTTCTTCGTCCAATACGACCCACATCTACATGAGGTATATACTAGTACAATTTCTTCTTTTTTAGAATTCTATAGTAGTATACCTTCAATTGAATTCAAACACTTCATGAATTAAAAAAGATGTTCATGAATTTTTAAAAATATTCAAAATTATGAAATATGTTCGCTAATTTGAATAAATGTTTGTGATTTTTTTTAAAGTTCACAATTTGAAAAAAAGTTCATGAATTTGTTAAAAAATATGAATTTGAAAATAGTTCATGATTTCGAACAAATGTTTATGAATTTGAAAAAAATCTCGAATTTAAACAAGTTCATGAATTTGAAAATGTTCAAAAAATGTTCATAATTGTTTAAAAATGAACGAAAAAACAAAAAATGAATAACAAAAAAAACCAAACAAAAAACTGGCAAAAAAGCAAAGAAAGCGAAGCTTCCGAAAACCGACGCAAAAGGGAAGCGGGATGGCCCATCTAAAACGACGCTCCAGCGTGTGCGCTCGCTACGGAAAGACTACTATTTGGCGCCTCAGCGAAATAGGAAATTCCAGTTGTTTATCCTCTTTTTTGGGAAATAAAATGCAGCCGAGGTTATTCGGGCAGAACCTCTAGGTCGGGAAAATACTAATCTTCAGTACCACTATACCACTAGAGGTGCCGGACTTCGCCGACTCCTTCTAAAAAACTGACTAAACAGATTTTTCAGTAACCCATATATTTAGAAAGCAACTGAGATATTTCAGTTTATATGAGATACTTTCTACGAGTGCATATAATGGTAAAATATTGTCTCTAAATAACTAATAAATACATAAGTGAATTGTTATATGGTTGTTTTGTCGAGGCGGTAATGAAATATATTTAGAGAATGCCTCTACATGAGACTTTGTTGTAGTGCACATAGTAAGATAATTCACCGGAACAATACAAGAGCTATGGACCATGATGTTGGAGTGTCGTGACAGCCCACCAGCCAGCTGCATTTCCTAGACCACATCCACATACCCGCATAATCCCAACTACTTCCTCCGTCCCGGTGTATAGGGCTTACATGTATTTCTAGGTCGGCAATTTTGACTAAAATATGTATTATATTTGATGAAAATTACCTTTTTAGAAACTTCATCCATATACAAATTCGATGATATAATTTTGATGACATAAAACAACTATTTGATTAGTCACATCGACGACCTGGAAGCACACGCAAGCACTATACATCAGGACGGAGGGAGTGGCTACTATTGCTAATAGTTATTGGTCCTGCTAGGTACATGCTGCATGTGGCCGTATAGGATACGCAGTGACATCGAGTCGTTCAACAAGTAGTAGTAAAACAAATAGTGTACATCACTATCTCAGAATCCAGAAAATTCTTATACACATATTTTTTCAATAAAGGGCGCTTTTATTAACTAATAATGTACCATCAATGGGATATAAAACATCTCGGTAGGAAAAGGCGATGCCTGGGTGGTGCTTAGGCGCTAGGTGATGAACAAACGCCTCGTATAGGGCATAAGCGGAAGTTTAGGCGGGCAAGCAAGAAATTTTCCACTTCGACGAGAAATCATCCCATATCGCCTCGACGGGCCAAATGGGCCATATTCCAATGGATAGTACTGGTTTTCTAGTCATTCTCATGCTCTAAATTACCGTCTATATGCATATAATACCCCCAATTGACCTTGGTAGTCAAAACTATAGGACGGTCTAAGCCACGCCTAGGGCGCTAGGCGAATACCAATAGCCTGGCCTACGCCTAGCGCTTTATTTAACCTTGCAAAACATAAGGAGTAAACATTCGGCCTCTGCACGACTGCACGACTAGGATGCACACAACCAAAACCAATTCACACACACGATAAAAATAAAACGCCGGCCACCACAAAATCATAGTAGACTGAAACCATGCCTAAGGTGAGCAAGGTGCGTAGCCTATACGTAGACTATGCCGCCACCCATGCGGAGTAAAAACATTCCTGACCACAAGCTCAAAATGCGTACACACCATCGTAAACAGCGGTCGGTGTTCCATTCGCTGTAGAGTGAACTACGAATGGAGCCAGTACGCACATTGATAGAGAACCCGCATTGGAGATGGAATTTTATCAACAAAACCATGTCATTTCTGCATCGCCATAGCGACCATAGTAACGCAGACTCTCACACCCTTATGAGTGTAATCAACTTGTGTGGTATACCATCTAGCCAGTGCCCATACATGTTGGCAACATTGCGAGGTGGATACAAGTTAGATGCGACTTGGATGACTGACCATGTAGTACGCGCAAAAGTGCATTGAAAGAAAATGAGGTTCATTGTCTCATCATGATGACGAAAGCAACACTTCTTACTTCCTTGCCAACTGCGGCGAGCAAGGTTGTCCTTCGTCGGGACCACACCTCAGCTAAGGTACCACATACAAAATTTAACTTTGAGTGGCATCTTTGTTTTCCAGATTTTCTTGTTATTGTCCACTGGAACCTCAGAGTGTGGTAGTGCCCGGTACATAGAGTCTAGCGTAAAAGCCCCACTCTGTTTCAGATTCTAGTGGAACTCATCCTGGCCTTGCATCATGAGGATCGAATTCATGCGGCCCAAAAGGTATTTTCATGACGAAAGACGTGGACCAACCAAATCCAGCCTAAAAGATACATTAGGCGAGGACGTGCTTAGAACTTGCAGGAGTGTATCATTCTTATTGGAAATAATGCGGTATAAGGCTGGATATTTTTCCTGGAGAGTAGCGTTTCCTAGCCACTTGTCCTCCCAGAAATGAATCTCAAAGCCGTCCCTGATAGTGAAGGAAACAAAGCGGAAAGGTATTACTTTGCCGCTATCAGACCTGCCCAAAAATTTGAGTCTCCAAGTTTCCATTACACCCGAGCCACAACTTTTGGTACTAAATACTTTTTGCGCAAGAGAATTCGCAAGACATGAATTAACATCTATAATCCCGCATCTAGACATGGATTAATTATTGTCACGCCACACATGTGATCACCAGATCGGTTCACAGCATGAGGCGTTAGTAGAGAAAAATAATTGTCTTCAGGTATGTGCTGCGCTCTGAGACTACCGGAGAGGGATTCCGGCAAGGGCCCAGGTCGTGGACCGCCCAAGAAGGCAGGGCCGTGCACGCTGCTGACTACCGAAGAGGGCTTCCGGCAAGCATGCGGCGCCGAGGACTGCAAGCATGTGCGAGAGCGGTGGTGATCTGTTTCCCCTCTGCGGAGGCGCCAGGGACTGCCAGTGGGATGCGTGAGAGAGCGGCGGCGCTATTTTTGAATCTTCTAATTATCTCAACATGCGTGTTTCCACATCATCAAAATTGTTGTAGCCGTTAGATTTACTAGCTTGGTCCACTAGCATCCAGCCGATCTACGCATGAGAATCCTCTATCATGAAATATGCATTAGTGCATTCAAAGTGGATTTTAAATCACATTGCATTTAATTGTGACATGCACAACTTTCCATGTTAAGATTTTTTTTTGCTTATACAGAAATCTCTCACATAGTTTAAATTGTAAGGACTCAATTAGTATTCTACACAATATTTAGAAACTATACATCCAATTTCGCGGCAACGCGGGGGGTATCGTCTAGTATGGCTAGTAAACTGCATCGTAAAAGACGTCTTCATTGAGTCCATTAATTAATGGAACGACATCAAAATATAAATCATCATCCTGTCGACGACGAGCTGCTTGTGGTCACTTCGCCAATATTGATGAAGCTCCACGACTCCGGTCTTTACTAGGCATTGTGTGAGTGTAATGGTGGTCTGGATGTATCTACGTTATGTTTGTATCTTCTTGATGTGGCGTTATGAGTCAAATAAAATGCCCTTTGTCCAAATAAATATGTATAGACGTTGTACTCAGTATTTATATATAAAAGACAAACCGACACTCGATTTTAAGGTCTCCAAGTATTACAAGGAGATTGGAGGTACAGAACCCTACAGCTAATAGGATATATCCATGAGTGGTTGTGATTACCAATGCAAACCAACGGCTCCAGGCGGTCTGATATTGGAAGTAGACACCCCTACACAAGGTTCAAATTGTAAACACCAAAATTTATAGAATGGATAACTAATAATTCCATGTCACATATACAGATATGTACTCAAATTAGAGTAAAGTTTGAATTGAAATAGAATTGGTTATTGCATATATTGAATAAATTAAATCCAGTTATTGGGAGACAGACAAGGTGTAAATGTATTCCATTTTTCACGAAGTTTCATTGTATGTACAGATAAATATATATAGCTGCGTTGTCTGCCAAATTATTAAGTAAAAATAATAATAATGTTCAAATATAATAGAATGTGACAAGAAGGCATAAAACAAAATCAAAATAAAGTGATAAATAATGTTATTTTTATTTTTCATCTTCATGTGTAGATTGTATTCCTTTGTCCTTTTGGTTAGTCCTAATACAGCTTTGCATGCATGTAGATATCTGAAGAGTGCATGAGAGAAAAAGCTGACAAACTGAAGAAGGATGTAAACCTTTTGTTCAAGACATTCAACGGTACCCTGTTAGATAAAATGACCTTATTGGACACACTGCAACATCTCGGGATAGATCACCTTTTTCAAGAACAGATTAGTATGGCCATGCACGAAATCCACGAGAGTGAATTTAATAGTTGCAGCCTCTATGAAGTTGCTCTTCGCTTTCGCTTGCTTAGAGAGCATGGACTTTGGGTATCTCCAGGTAACTATCTATCTTATATGTTTCTGTTTAGGCTCCTCACAAGTTATCATACTAATCAACGTTCGAAAAAATATAGTAGAAAGCATTACACAAGGCTTTATAAATTAGTAAAGCCCCAAAGGGCAGGTACATGGTCCTCTGGTAAAAGCTTACAAGCATCAAGAGCACTAAACAAACATTACAAAACAAACGGAAAATACATCTCCAAGTCATCGAAGCCCTCTGTAAACGGAAAATTTCGTGCCAGAAGCACCCTGCCCATCAGCAGATCCAGCGACTAGAGGCTGCCAAGGACCAGCTCTGGTGTAGACGTGTAGTGGAGAATGCTGGAGATAGTTGACGGCACTAACATTTAGATCTGGCCTGGCCCACCTCAGAGCCTGCCCCGCCGTGGAGGAAGAGCCCCACCAGCATGGGCCAGAAAGCCGGGGTGGCCGCCTCAACTTCCGAAATCCCCTGTGCGGACGTGAGCCTCGCCACCACCTCCTCGGCAGTCACACAAGCTTTCCGGGCGGCCTCTCCTCTGGTGATGATCAGGGGTGGAGACAGCAAGGGGTGGGTGGCACGGACTTGCTAGCATTCGGTTGTGCATTTGGTTATGTTGCCCAGCTGGGCAAAAGCTCGGCTATCCAATCTAGCTAGTCTCCCCTTTGCCAGCCTTGCCTGAGCAAGTGGTTTGGTTCTTTTGCTTTGCCACGGGGAATTCAGTCATCTGTCGCCAGCCTGCCACATGTGCAACCTCGTGTAAAGCCGCAAGGTTGCCCCCAGCTGGCCTCGCCGGGCAAGAGTAAAACTAAACTTTCTAGGACATATATGAGCGAAACGTTTCCTTTCTTGACGACTTCACAACTTTTATCCGCACACCGCCATTAGATCATATTTTTGCACCCCGCAAAAAAAAAAAGGTCATATTTTTGCAACAGTCTGTTGGAATCTGCCCATGGGTCAATCACATCAAAGTAGACAAAACACGCGCAAGAAAAACTGTTGACCAATGGTAAGTCTCGTACCCTCTAATATCTCTTTATTTCTTTTCAATTTTCTTGGCACAAAACTCACGTAACCTGGTGTGTACATATACACGCAACCAGCCTACCCAAACTTCCTAGATCCATACGGACCGGACATCCTAGCCCTATTCGAACACTAGCTTGAAACCTACCTCGACTGTACTCACCTAATCACGAGCTATGTTTATCGCTGTTTAAACCTAAACCTATTAGCACACGAACCGTACAAGGCTAGCACTACTCAGCTGCAATACACGTATGCTGCCAACACAACTCCTAGTCGGACTAATCTAGCACTGTCAAATCTAAACAATCAAGCATACTGAGCGTAGCTCAGATGATTAGGTTCCTTGTGGTGGAGCTAGCTCACCAAGGTTCAAGTTCTTGACTTGGCATTGGTGCTCGCATTTTTCTGGATTTATTTCAGGCTTTCCGACAATGTTCGTTCAGTGGGAGGAGACGTTCCCGTCAACTACGACGGCGCCTGTGGCGACTTTGTTAGTCTCAAAATGTTGTGCCGGCTCAGTATCTCAGAGGTGCTCATAGGGGTAGGGTGTGCGTGCGTGCCTTCATAAGGATGAGTGTATGTTTGTGTATGTGAGTATCTGCTTTTGTATTGTGTTAAAAAAAATCTCAACAATCAAGATTACACTAGCACGGTCTGCGGTATAGCTTGAAACAGTTGTTAATGTAGACCCATTTTCACGGCGTTGAAACAACTTAAGGGCGCATCAATCTATCTACGTCCAAAGCGAGAGTAGGTTGGTGGGCGCAACATAATGGAATTGTGATTGATGTAGCTACCACATGATGTGATTAAATAATTGAACAAATTAATTCATTTTTGTAGGGATGAACAAATTAATCCTTAATTCGACAACATGCAAAAAAAATTGGCCGGAATTTAAACGGATGTGGCACAAGGAATATGCTTGTTTTTTCTTTTGCCGGAAGGCAAGAGGCAGATGTCGTCTCCATTTAAGTGCAAGAGAATATATTTATGAACAAATAGTATATTCAGAAAAGTGTATACTAATCATTTGGAAGACAGTTAAGGATAAGCCCTAGTTTACTAGGATTTATGTACGTGTGTACTAATCAATTTTTAATACATGCCCGTTTGTTGTGCAGATGTATTCGATAAATTTAAGGGCAAAGATGGGAGCTTCGACAAGGATATTACTAATGAACCAAAGGGATTGTTAAGTTTATACAATGCAGCTTATCTTTCTAGCCATGGTGAATCAGAACTCTATGAGGCCATCTCGTTTGCAAGGCATCATCTTGAATCTATGAGGAGATGTCTTGAGTTCCCTTTATCCGAGCAAGTCAAACGAAATCTTGAGATACCGTTACCAAGGAGTTTGAAGAGAATGGATGCACCGTATTATATTGCAGAGTACGAACAAGACCTAGCATGCAACCCGTCCATGCTTGAGCTTGCAAAGCTAGACTTCAATCTTCTTCAGCATCTTCACCAGCGAGAGCTCAAGGAATTTTGTCGGTACATACGTTTTCGCATATAGCTCTATCATGGAGGAACATATATGAACTTAGTTGGTGATTTACTTATATCTAGATTAATTATCTCTGCCTTGCAAAAAACAATTTATCTCTGATCTCAGTTAGCTTACCAAGATGAATATGTACACTAGAAGCAGTCAATATAGTACCCTATTAACAAGTGTTCATTTTAGGTGGGGAAACAATCTATATGAACTAGTGGGACTAATCTCCTCTCGGGATCGAATCGTCGAATTATACTTTTGGTCCTACACAGTATACTATGAGCAACACCTTGGAGATGCGCGAATAATCCTTGCCAAGATAAGTTTGCTAGTATCCCTGTTGGATGACATTTTCGATATGCATGCTACCTTGGAAGAGGGTCAAAAGCTCAACGAAGCGATACAAAGGTTAGCAATACTCCTTGGAATGTTAATCTGGCCTTCCTTTCGTATATAGTAGGAGTATTTTCTGTCATGTCAGCGGAAGATAAACTAACTGATCGTGTATAACATGTAGATGGGACGAGAGTGGTATCCCTCTTGTGCCAGAGTACTTGCAGATGTACTATGTCATGTTGATGAATACCTTCGAAGAATTTGAGGATGAACTGAAACAAGATCACAAGTACCGCGTTGCTTATTGTAGGAAAGCGGTATATATCTTTTTTTTGCGAGTATATCTATCATGTCAATTCTTCAGAATATATTAATTTAGATCTTAATTAATATAGAATCGCTCTCTGCCTTGCATGCATGCAGTTTCAAACTCTGTGTAAGCATTACCAACAGGAGTCTGAATGGTTTCATAGTAGCTACATACCAAGCTTTGAAGACCATATCAGGTGCTCGGTCATCTCGACGAGTGTTCCGGCAATATGTGTTTCATTACTAGTTGGTATGGGTGACGAAGTAACCAAAGAAACATTCGAGTGGGCCATCAGTTCCACCGATGTTGTAAGGGCTTGCGGTGAGGTCACACGTTTCATGAATGACATGGCAGCATTTACGGTACATACATATATATACATATCTCTACTTGATTGTAATCAAATGTTGAGTTAATTGCACTGTAAAACTAATCAGGCGGCTGCTTGTTCACAGCATGCAAAAAACAAAATGGATGTGGCCAGCTCCGTAGAAAGCTATATCAACCAGCATCATGTCACAGGTGAGGAAGCTATGGCCGTACTGGATAATCGGGTGGAAGATGCATGGAAAACTATCAATCACGCACGATTGGAACGTCGTGCACTCCTCCCATTTATAAACCGAGTCGCCAACCTCACCAAGAGCATGACCTTGTTGTTCCGTAACAAAGGTGACCGCTACACATACAGCCGTGGCAACAAAGACAGGATCCAGCAGCAGTTCGTAGAACCTATCCCTCTCTAGCGGGTCAATATGCATGAATGGAATCTGTCGGACACAATGAATTTACGTACAAAAGGAGAACGAAATTAAGGTTTAGGTCCAAGACATCAATGTTTAAATCTTGTGCAGATAATTTCTCAAAAACTACTGATAGAAACAGAATGGTGGAAAATTGTATGAAACTATAGTTTTGTATGACTAGCCATTGGCTGACTGTATTGGCAAAATAAAATTTGCTAGAAATAATCCTAGTAATTAATTTGAATGCTATTTCAAATTTTGAGGCCTTTTTAAAGTTTCTTTCACCCCAATTTCCCTCTCTTCTTAGAATATTTTTGGAAACTATTGGTGGCCAAGATAACCTTGCCTCTATTCTTCTCTTATATCCTGAATTCCAGTAGAAAGATTTGCCATAATAAATAGCCCAAAAATAATACTTTATTAATATTGGCAAACCCTAGATAGACCTTATTGCTTCGAAACCTTAGATATAAATTTTGGAAAAATGCCATAAAACTTTGGTAGCCTCTTCTGCGCCTATAGATCACTTTTACACAAGAACTCACCCTTGTCCTTTGGAAATTTTGAGCACAACATCAACATTTCAATTATGGTCCATTTTAAGCCTATAACTACAACTCTATTAAAACTTTTTTAGCAAATTCTCAAACTTTGTCAAAGCTCTCTTCTTTTCTAATGATTCCATCTCCCAGAAGACCAACTCCTTTTAAACAATGCAAGATTCTTTGATTGAGCACAAACATCTCTATTCAGATTTGTTTTTCAACAAACCTTCCATTCTGCACTTAATCCTTTTGCCAAACAAAGCCGACCATCGTCATTCTCATCCAAAGGGACACGCTTATGCCAAGTTACATGTCCAGAGGAACTACGTGCATCGGATTGGGGAAGCCATGCCATGACAGAGCACTGGCACAACATGCAGGCCATGGCCAGAGAGCCGGTATTACATGTGTCGGCATCGGCCGCGCACCGTGCTCCTGCTGCTATCCCCACTCGCCTAGCACCCCAGTTGGCTTCGCCAGCTCACCCAGCAACTCGCCCGCAACCCGCCTTGGCTGCTAGCACTGGCAAGCCGCCGTTGTCACTGCCGCTGCGTCATCACCGCATCACCAGAACCACTTGTCATGCTCGCAAGCTACCAGCGTCATCCGTGGATGGTGGCCTATTCCAGAAGCCTCCCCGCATTGCACCGGCCTCCGTAATTACCTCAGCCCCACCATTAATGCCCGCCCATTGCCGTGGCGCAATTTGATTCATCGGACAACCACGGAACCGACCTTCTAGGCCTATAAAACTCCACTCCCAAGGCCATTTCCTAAAAGCATCGTCCACCTCTACCGCCTAGACTCCCTCCTATCCAAACAATCGGCCGGTGGTTGCTCTTCTTCCCCTGCCTCCGGTGAAGCTTGCCGCCACCACCTCTTGGACGATTGCGTCGCCACCGAAGCTACTATATCAAATCCATAGCACCAGTGGACTCCTAGCGCACCCTTCTGTCGATTGCAACTGTCAATTTCACCGGAAGAAGCTCATAGTAGAAAGCCCTCTTCAAGCTTTGTCAAAGTTCCAGGGGAGTCCTCACTGCCGGAGACTCCATCCACCCCGATGACCGTGCCCTACATTAGGAGGATCGCCACGGCCTCCTGAACGCGTGGGTGACGCCAACTTTCCCGGGGTCGCCGCCGTTCGTCGGCAATCGCCGCCGGCAGGGAGCCCTCTCCTGTTCTTGCGTGGTTTGACCGGATCAACCCCGACAGGTGGAACCAGTATGTTAGGGGTTTATTCCTTTTTCTGTAGTTTACGCTTTGTATCGATTCAAAATACATTATCTAGATCCGGTGCTTCTGAGGAGACGCGCTCGAAGACGAGCCAACATCGCGAGTACGCTTGACTGCATCCTTGTGTTCCTTCAAGCTAGTTTCAACCTGTATGGCCTTATTCACCAAGGTGGTGAATTCAGCAATGTCCTGAATGAGGAGTGCGAGCTTGACATCAGGGTTGAGTCCTTCACGGAACGTCTCCTGCCTACGAGCATCAGTGGCGATGTCTTCTTCAGCATATCGGGATAAGTCCAGGAATTCACGCTGGTAGAGTTCCACAGTTTTGTTGCCCTGGGTAAGGTTGCGGAATTCACGCTTCTTGCGGTCCATGACTCCATAGGGAATGTAGCGGGCGCGGAAGGCAGCCTGGAACTCCATCCAAGTAATGATTGTTTCAGCAGGCATAGTACGCCTGTGGCTGTCCCACCATTGGGCAGCGAGACCCTTCAGAAAATAGGTCGCAAAGGTGACGTAGTTCGCAGGGGCCACATTGGTTGACTCCATCTCATAGGAAATGTCGTGAAGCCAGTCGTCAGCATCCAGAGGCTGAACTGAGTTGCGAAAGACTACTGGGTTGAGACGGACGAAGCCTTGCATGAATTGACGGTTTAATTCAAACTTCTGCATCATTCCAGCCATGTAATTGGGCGGCGGTGAGTTGTTGGCACCACGGCCACGACCTGCGGGTCTAACCATCCTACTAAAATTTAACAAGGGCAGTTTAGCGACGAGTATTGGCAGGTGTATAGAATCATTCATGAAGTAAGACGCACGACAAAGAGAAGTGCAATAGATACATCTTAATAGTCAAACATGACATACAGATCCATATATAAATTCGGTTACAAGCCAGCGCTACAAGTTCGGAAAACGAAAGCTAGACATCTAGGCGGCATGCAGGCACGCGGTGGAGGGATACAACAACGAGACATAGCGATATGCTACATCGACGTCGGAGACAACTGCTGTAACCAGGTAGCTGCACGTGACGATGCAGGTTGCCATCGATGGCGGGATCCTGCATACCGTAGATGCTCTGGTGCAGAACCTGATCCTGAACTAGAAGAAGAGGTCCACGTGGAGGAGTATAACCTCCAACTGCAGGCCAATCAAGAGCCGGTGGCATCTCTGTCCTGCGCGGGTAAAGAATGTACTCTGGGTGCATCCTTGCACTGACTGCCGGAAGCAACCGTGTCAGAGCGTCGTAAAGACGAGTTCGGGTGGCGTATAGCTCCACAGCAAGAGCTCGGGCAGTGCGATTCAGAGCCTCGGTCTACCGAACCAAAACCTGCGGGTCGTAACGACGAGGCACGTAAGGGGTATAGATTACAGTGTAGTTCTCACTCTCATCCCAAGCAGGGACGTGCAGAATGTATCAGAAAGCAGTCTCCTCCAAGCGGGGGTGATCTCCACAGAGACGGTTGATAGCAACAAAGGCAGCATCATGGACTGCCATGTCAACAGTCACTCCAACAGCACGGAAGATGTGCAACTCCGTGTTGGTGATGGTCTGCCGATCGAAGATCCGAACCTTAACATGGTACTGCCACTGGTTGAACTCGCGGTAGTCCTCGTAAACCGTGTACTCGGGGTACCAGCGATATCCCAGCTTGGACAAGAGGTCGACAAGTATAGCGGGGAACCCAGCCACACCAATAGCATTAGTCTGGCGAACGATCTGCGTCGCGGGACGCATTTGAAACAAGGAGTCAAAGATGTCAAAAAGCAGTGCGAGAATCAAAAGTTACACACTGAAAGGTAAAACAATAGATAATCCAGCTCTCCGGGTGAATATGAACACGTAAACCTAATGTTAGAATTAGCAAAAAAATTAACCCGAATAGAAGAGAGATCAGACTCCCAAAGTAAGGAAGAGGAATAAAAGATCCCAATACCACCCATTGGCGACGTGGGCCCGTAAGTCACACAGCCAAGTTAGTAAAATAGTTTTTGAAGACTAGAATCAACTTCGGCCAAGGAGTTGGAAAGGGGGCTACCTACAGGCAGTCGGATCTGATACCAATTTGTGACGCCCCCGACTCAATCGTGTGCTAATCATACACGCAAATGCACACGATCAAGATCAGAGACTCACGGTAAGATATCACAACACAACTCTAGACACAAATAAAAGTCATACAAGCGTTATATTACAAGCCAGGGGCCACGAGGGCTCGAATACATAAGCTCGAGTACAAGAGTCAGTGGAAGCAACATCAATATCTGAGTACAGACATAAAGGTAAACAAGTTTGCCTTAAGAAGGCTGAGCAAAACAACGCCATCTAGATCAAACAGGCGCAGGCCTCCTCCCTGGGAACCTCCGAAACTACGCCTGGTCATCGGCCTCCACGTAGTAGTAAGCTCCGTCGGTGGTGTAGTAGTCGTCAACGGGGGAAGCTGTCTCCTGGGCTCCGCCATCTGATCGCAGCAATCGGGTAGAGGGAAAAAGAAGTAGCAAAGCAACCGTGAGTACTCGCAAGACTTACATCAGAACTATTCTATGTATGCACCATTATCAGAGAAAGGGGCTGTATCTGTGGACTAAACTGCAGAATGCCAGAACAGGGGGAAAAGGCCTAGCCTATCCAAAACTAGCATCTTGCAACATTATAATGTAGGGGAACGCGACAGAAAACGAAAAAATTCGGTACAGCGAGCACGCCCAGGACCACTATGGAGACTGCATACAAGGTTTGATCTGATCCGTACCGACTCGAAGCGCAGCGGAAGAAGAGTCGGTGGAGATCGTCGGTGCAGATCCCCGCAGCTAGGATTTACAACCTCCCAACCGCGAGGATGTACTCCCTCGTCGGACAGCCCTTCAGGAGGCGGTCGGACAGTCCCCCGGACGATGTCGCGGACAGCCCTTCGGGAGGACCCTCGAAACTCGAACGTAGACTCGGACAGCCCTCCGGGAGGACACTCGAACAGCCCCTCGGGCAAAAGATCGGAACTACGACCTCTCTACGGGGTTGCACACATACGGTGTCAACTATCCGGCAGGGCTTCGCCGTCTAGAACTAGTTCCTGCCGGAACCCAGACAGCCTTTCGGCTCTACGAAAAACTCTTTTCGTGGGAGGGAGAGAGAGAGCTAGCAAAGCTAGCATGTGTATGAGAGCAAGGGATGAAGATATGGCAGCCCTCACCTCCTCTATTTATAGGAAAGCCAAGGGGTAGTGTGCCTCCACAAATTACCAAAAACCCATGCATTAGGTCACACTTCATGGGTATTAAGGTCATTATGGGAGGCCATGTGGAGCTCCATGGAGCACCACCACCCATGGCCGGCCACCCTTAGGGGCCCCCCCAAATCAGCCAACAAGACTCACAGCTAGCAGACTACAGTGCATCGATCTTAATCGGAAAATAGAATATTCAGGTTTAGTAACTAAAATTAAGAGCATGCACATGCTTCCGTCCAGCTTTTATATTTACATAAAAACCGTCAAGGATAGAAAAACTGCATCCATATTGCTCCATAATTACACCTCTGCTGCAAGTCTAATTATGCATAGTATGGATCCATGCCTAGCAAAAACACATCATGTGTTACGCCATTTAATACGGACAAATTATATCTGTATGTAGCAAAATAACATGATGGGTTGTGCAAATAGTTGTAAACTACTATCTTGTGCGGCATGCTTATAGGCAACTAAATAAATATTTGACTCATAATTGTTTAGGCATGATTACACCAAAACTACGTCCATATTGATTAATAATTACGTCCCGGTCACAAGAGTAACTATGAAGAAACTACCTATATATATATATCTAGCAAAATAACATGTTGGGCTATGCAAATTTGAACAGACGAAGACTACATGGCAAAACTACGCCCATATTTATTCATAATAACATCCCTAACTTGTTGGGTTGTGCCAATTTAAACATATGTAAACTACCTCCTGGTTAGGAATATATTATGGCAAAACTACATCCATATTGATTCATAATTACATCACTAGAAATTTTAATTATGGAGAAACTCTATCCACCTCTAGCAACTTAACATGATCGGTTGTGAAAAATGTTGCAATCTTCTTTGTTGGGCATGCTCATAGCAAACTACATCCATATTGACTCATAAACTACATCCACATCTAGCAAAATAACATGCTAGGATGTGTCCATTTGAAAACATGTACACTACATCTTAGTTAGGCATATTGCATCAAAACTACATAGATATTGATGCATAATTACATCCATGTTACAAGAGTAGTAATAATGGGACTACATTCACATCTAGAAACATAACATCTTGGTTTGTGCACATTCGAATGCATGTAAACTACATCCGATTTAGGCATGATTATAACAAACTACATCCATATTGATTCATAAGTTCATCTCTAGCAAAATATAGATCCATGCCTAGCAAAATATAGATCCATATTGGGGGGGGGGGCGAGCAGCGGAGGAGTGGAGGACGAGCATTACCTGCGGCGGCGGTGGCGCACGGTGGTCCGGCTCCGGCGAGGTCGGCCCATGGAGGCAGGCCACGGGGAGGGGGGGCGGGTGGAGGCCGGCCGCGGGGAGGGGCGGCGCGGGGCGGTCCGGCTCCGACGGCGGGGCGGGGCGGCGCGGCGCGGCTCCGGCGATGGAGTGGGGCAGGGCGGCCGCCGCCACGGGGAGGGGGGCGGTGCGGCTCCGGACGCGGGGAGGGGCGGCGCGGGGCGGTGCGGCTCCGGCCACGGGGAGGGGTGGCGCGGGCCGGCGGCGGCTCGGGCTACGTACGGGGGCGGTGCGCGGGTGGGGTGAGGTGAGGGGAGAGAGAGAGGTAGAGAGAGAGGGGGTGGGGCGGGGCTGACCGTTTATATTTAGTTCGCTCCTTGCCGTCTGCTAGCAGATGGCAAAGAGCTTAGCTAGCAGACGGCAAAGAGCCTAGCTAGTGGGGTGGGGCCGGGGGGGAACGGCTGTTATCTAGGTCATTTTCTTTGCCGTCTGCTAGCGGACGGCAAAGGTCCCAAAGGCAGACGGCAAAGATCTGGCTGACGGCATTCAGCCCGACTATCTGACCTCCCCAGCCACAGGGTCCAGTGGGGCCCAGCTGGGCTCTTTGCCATTTGCCTTCTGGACCTTTGCCTTATGCCTTCTGGACCTTTGCCTTCCGCTGGCGGACGGCAAAGAAATGGCAAATGGCAAACTGTATATTTGCCATCAGCCAGTTCTTTGCTGTTTGCTTTTTGAAAGCGGATGGCAAAGACCCTCTTTGCCGTCGGTTAGCGGACGTCAAAGAATAGGCTGACGGCAAATTCCCTGATTCCAGTAGTGTAAGGTTAGGCCACTCCGGGGTCTTCGGGGGGTAGTAATGCCACAAAAACATCGCACTGGGTCCTCATACATGTCTTAAAGTGTGGCGGTAGGTTGAGACACCCAGCACGCAGCTCCGGAGTGTGACCTCCTTCACGGACGGCACTGCCGCCAGCACTTAGAAGGGGAAACGGCCACGTCGGGTCAACCCGGAAGGAATCTTATGGTGGGTTGGGCCCAAACTTTGTTTCGAAATGTTCCTATGGGCAAACCTATCACAACTAGGTGAAAAAGTCCATTGGTCGAAGGCCGTCCGTTGAAAGTCAAAGGGCTAGATCTCCGGGTCAACGGGGCTAAGGTTAGGCCACTCTGGAGTCTTCGGGGGGTAGCAATGCCACAAAAACATCGCACTGGGTCCTCATACATTTCTTAAAGTGTGGCTGTAGGTTTAGACACGCAGCACGCAGCTCCGGAGCATAGAGGGTTTGTCTACAGCAGGTTCACTTACATGCATTGGGTCCTCTTACATGTTTGAAAGTGTGGTGGTATGTGTGAACACCTAGCACGCAGCTCCGGAGTGTGACCTCCTTCAGGGACGGCACTGCCGCCAACACTTAGAAGGGAAACGGCCACGTCGGGTCAACCCGGAAGGAATCTTATGGTGGGTTGGGCCCAAACTTTGTTTTGAAATGTTCCTATGGGCTAACCTATCACAACCAGGTGAAAGAGTCCATTGGTCGAAGGCTGTCCGGTGAAAGTCAAAGGGCTAGATCTCCGGGTCAACGGGGCTAAGGTTAGGCCGCTCCGGGGTCTTCGGGGGGTAGCAATGCCACAAAAACATCGCACTGGGTCCTCATACATGTCCTAAAGTGTGGCGGTAGGTTCAGACACCCAGCACGCAGCTCCGGAGTGTGACCCGCTACACGGACGGCGATAACACCGAAGTAACGTTTGGCAGTTTGTTGTTAAATGAATATTTCGGAACAGTCAGAATGCGGTAAAATCCTAAAAAATTTACACAGTGCAGACACATCTGATATAAGCTGTGTGGTAATTTTTCATAGTTTTTTTAGATGTAGAACTATATTAATTAATTTCTCCTTACAGATTGTTCTTTGCATGTCTAAAAGTGTGGTGGGGGGTCTTCGGAGGTTAGCAATCCCACCAAATCTTGCGTTGGGAACTCTTTCATGTCTGAAAGTGTGGTGGTAGGTGTAAACACCCAGCACGCAGCTCCGGAGTGTGACCCCCTTAACGGACGGCACTACCACCAACACTTAGAGGGGGAAACGGCCACGTCGGGTCAACCCGGAGGGAATCATGTGGTAGGTTGGGCCCAAACTTTGTTTTGAAATGTTCCTATGGGTTGACCTATCACAACTAGGTGAAAAAGACCATTGGTCGAAGGCCGTATGATGAAAGTCAAAGGGCTAGATCTCCGGGTCAACGGGGCTAGGGTTAGGCCGCTCCGGGGTCTTCGGGGGGTAACAATGCCACCAAAACATCGCACTGGGTCCTCGTACATTTCTTAATGTGTGGCAGTAGGTTCAGACACGCAACACGCAGCTCCGGAGCATAGAGGGTTTGTCTACAGCAGGTTCACTAGAAGCATGCAAAGTTTTATTCTTTTTCTTTTTCTTCTTCTTAGGTGAACAGGGTGGTTCATTATTAATTCCCTGAGAATCTTGCTCAATTCTTTTAGGGTGACCTTCAGGATATTGAGGATCCTGGGTCATTTTACCTCCTCTAGTAACTACTCTAACAGCACGATCATTCATTTTATTATTCATCTCATTAAGCAAATCATTTTGTGACTTGGAGACTTGTTCTAACTGAGTATGAACCATGGATGAATGTTTACATAAGCCTTTAACATCATTAGCAATTCTAAACATCAAATCACTCGAGCGTTCAATATCAAAAGCGTTACGTTTCAGTTGATCACTCATATATTTATTAAAGTTTTCTTGCTTCATGATAAAGTTATCAAATTCATCCAAGCACTGACTAGGAGATTTATTATATGGAATATCACCCTCATCAAATTTACAAAGACAATTTACCTCTACTACCTGTGTCGGAATTTCAAGTCCATGTATTTCTTCAATAGGTGGTAGATTCTTAACATCTTCAGATTTAATACCTTTCTCCTTCATAGATTTCTTTGCTTCTTGCATATCTTCTGGACTGAGGAATAGAATACCTCTCTTCTTTGGAGTTGGTTTAGGTGGTGGTTCGAGAAGTGTCCAATCATTGGCATTCCTCAATATATTATCCAATAGTTCTTGAGCATGTTCAACAGTTCGTTCCCTGAGAACACAATCAGTACAACTATCTAGGTAGTCCCTAGAAGCATCGGTTAGTCCATTATAAAAGATATCAAGTATTTCATTTTTCTTAAGAGGATGATCAGGCAGAGCATTAAGTAATTGGAGAAGCCTCCTCCAAGCCTGAGGGAGATGCTCTTCCTCAAACTGCACAAAGTTGAATATTTCCTGTAAGGCAGCTTGTTTCTTATGAGCAGGAAAATATTTTTTAGAGAAGTAGTATATCATATCCTGGGGACTACGCACACAACCAAGAGCAAGAGTATTAAACCATTCTTTAGCATCACCCTTTAATGAGAAATAAAATAACTTAAGGATATGGTAATAACGAATTTTTCCTCATGAGCAAATAGGGCGGCAATGTCATTTATTTGGTAAGATGTGCCACACCAGTTTCAGATTCATAACCATGAAAAGGATCAGATTCTACCAAAGTAATAAGTTCAGGATCAACAGAGAATTCACAATCCTTATCAGTAACAAAGATAGGAGACGTAGCAAATTTAGGATCATATTTCATTCTTTCTATCATAACTTTTTCTTTCAGCATACTCAATAATTTCTTAAGGTCCTCTCTATCATTACAAGCAAGAAATTCCTTAGCAATCTCTCTATCCATAACATAACCCTCAGGTACATTAGGCATTTCAAATCTAGTAAGATTGCTAGGAGTAACAGGTGATTCATCAATTTCATCAATTACATTAGTTTCAAGTTCTTTAGTTTTAGCAATTTGGGCATCAAGAAAATCACCAAGTGGCACAGTTTTTCAAGGAAAGTAGTAGAATCATCATGAGTATCATTCATAGTAGAAGTAGCATCATCCATCACTTGAGACAAATCATTTTGAATAACAGGTGGCGGTGTTGCAAGCCGACTTAAAACAGAAGGTGAATCAAGTGCAGAGCTAGATGGCAGTTCCTTACCTCCCCTCGTCTTAGAGGGTACTATCTTGGTTTTAGCGTCCTTCAGATTCCTCATAGTGATAAGCAGATGTATAAATCCCAAGTGAACTCAATAAATAAAGCTATGCTCCCCGGCAACAGTGCCAGAAAAAGGTCTGGATAACCCACAAGTATAGCAGATTGCGACAGTCTTCGAGGGTAGTATTTCACCCAATTTATTGATTCGTCACAAGGGGAGCCAAAGAATATTTATGAGCCTTAGCAGTTGAGTTGTCAATTCAATCACACCTGGAAAATAATATCTCTGCAGCAAAGTGTTTAGTAGCACAATAGTTTGATAGTTTTGATATTAACGGTAGCAATAGCAATAGTAGCAAGAACAGTAGCAGTAGCAGTTTTGTAGTGATTATAACAACAGCAACAACAATAGTAACTTATCAAAGATAAATATGAGAAAAGTGTAGGCATTGGATCAGTGATGGATATTCGTGTGTGGGATGGCATTCATCATGTAACAGTCACAACCTAGAGCGATACACAATAGCTCCAATTCATCAATTCAATGTAGGCATGTATTCCGTGTATAGTCATACATGCTTATAATAAGAACTTGCATGACATCTTTTGTCCTATCCTCCCGTGGCAGTAGGGTCCATAAGGAGATCTAAGGGATATTAAGGCTTCTTTTTAATAGGGAACCAGAATAAAGCATTAACACATGGTGAATACATTAACTCCTCATACTACGGTCATCACCGGAGTGAATCCCAATTAGTGTCACCTTGGGGTCTATGGATCATAACACATAGTAGGTGCATACAACTTGCAAGATAGGATCCAAAACACACTTATATTCATGAAAACATAATAGGTCCAGATCTGAAACCATGGCACCCGGGCCCTAGTGACAAGCATTAAGCATAGCAAAGTAATAGCAACATCAATCTAAGAACATAGTGGATACTAGCGATCAAGCCCTAAAAAATTGACTCGACTACATGATAAATCTCGTCCAACTCCATCACAGTCCAACAAGCCTACGAAGGAATTACTCACTCCCGGCGGTGAGCATCCTGGAATTGTTGATGAAGGAGGCTTGATGATGACGACAGCGACGAATCCCCCTCTCCGGAGCCCCGAACGGACTCCAGATCAACCCCCGCGATGAAGAACAGGAGGTGGCGGTGGCTCCATATCGTAAAACGCAATGAACAGGAGGAGCCCCGAACTAACTCATCATCAGTCACACCATGTCTAACAGGACCTGATTCCTCCGTTCCAACACGCCCTTCCTCTGTGGCGTACCTGGAGGAGTGAGTTCTGGAACTCTTCCACAACGCTTCAGATGATCATCAAACTCCCGGTTCACATACTCGCCTCCACGATCAGGTTGTAGAAGTTCGATTATCTTGCTAAGTTGATTTTCCACTTCATTCTGAAACTCATCAAACTTGTCAAAAGTTTTCGACATGTGGCTCATTAAGTAGATATATCCATATCTGTTCATGTCATCGGAAAAAGTCATGAAGTATTGTTACCCTCCTCCGGCAGTCATGCTCATTGGCCCACAAACATCACTATGTATAAGCTCTAGCAACTCAGACGCCCTCTCGCAACTCTTTGCAAAAGGAGCCTTAGTCATCTTGCCGAGTATGCAGGATTCGCACATCTCGAATGATTCAAAATCAAACGAAGTTAGAAGTCCATCACCATGGATCTTCTTCGTGCGTTTTTGAGTAATGTGTCCGAGTCGACAATGCCAGAAGTAAGTCAGATTTATTTCATTAGGCCTATGCCTCTTGACATTTACGTTATAGACTGACTCCCTTTCAAGGTCTAAAATAAATAGCCCATTCTCAATGCGTGCAAGGATACAAAACATTCCATTCAAAAATATAGAAAAACCATTGTCCTTTATGTTGAATTCGTAACCTTGTCTCATCAAACCTAGGGCGGAAAATTTTTTTTTACTAAGTGCTGGAAGAACATAATAGCAATTATCAAGTTCCACTAAAAATCCTGAAGGCAGTTGAAGTTGCATTGTCTCGACAGCCAACACAGCAACCCTTGCTTTATTGCCAACTCAGATGTCAACCTCTCCTCGTCTGGCTGCTCTTGTTCTTATCAGCCCCTGCATTGAGTTGCAAATATGAACATCCGATCTGATATCAAATACCCAAGAGCTACTAGCCAAGTCGGCGAGGTAAATGTCTATAACATAAGCAACAAGTGTACCTTTGGCGTAAGTCGTACTTCCACCCTTCTTTCCCTTGTTGGCAAGAAACTTGCAACAATTCCTCTTCCAATGACCAGCTCCCTTGCAACAATAGCACACGGTCTTCGAATTCGGCCCCGACTTGGGCTCAGCTACTGGAGTCGGGATCACATCCTTATCCTTGCCCTTCCCCTTAGTCTTTTTCTTAGCCCAAGAACCCTTCTTGAACTTAGCCTTGTTCTGCACCATCAACACGTGATGTGCACCCTCTTAATGTCCTACTCTACAGTCTTAAGCATCCCATGCAATTCAGTGTGCTTCTTATCCATGCCATGCATATGGTGGTTCGAGACGAACGAGTCATACAATACTAGGGAAAAGCTTAGTAGTGGCGCGTGGTAAGTGCCTCGCAGTAGCGTGGGTGCCGACGCTATTGTTAGCGTGCTACAGCTAACTGGTTAGTAGTAGTGCGGGCCTGGCCCTGCGCTACTACTACTTTTGTTAGCAGCAGCGTGCGTTTTGACCAACGCTACTACTAACTAGCTGTAACGCTGGGTAGTACCCCGCGCCAGTACTAAATCTGTTTATTTCGTTTCTGCATATTTATACCGCACTTATACAACCTTATACAAATTTTTATACACTAGCAATGATATAACAACTCATCATCATCATCATAATGATATAACAACTCATCATCATCGTAGTGATATAACAACTCGTCATCATCGTAGTGATATAACTACTCATGATCATCATAGTGATATAACAACTCATCATCATCGTAGTGATATAACAACTCATCATCATCATAATGTCTCACCATCATCATCATCGTAAGTTAATTAACCACTACTAGCTAATTTTTACCATCTTAGGTAAATAACTTCTGAGCAGAAGACAAGTACTAGGACCTACACCTCTCTCTTAGGTAAAATAGAATAAAACAGAAAAAACCCTCCATATCCATTATGGAGCATAGAGATACACCGGTCACCAATTTGTGGACTGCGCTCATTCACTATTTGTCTCCATCCTTTGATTTTGAGGCATCCATTTGTTTGACGTTTTGTCGAGTATGCATATTGGAAACTGGTCCATGGCCGTACACAAACAATTTTCATCTCACCTTCGACATACATCAGCGGAGGCACAACATGATTTGGGAGCTTCTGTTGAAGAACACAATAGTAACATAGTTAGCAATGTAGTGTACTTAAGAAGAATCTATGAAAAAGATGGACTAGTGACACAATAGTAAAAAATCTTACCATGATATTTGCACGAATGTTAGCATCGCTCAACTTGTGGACTAGTGGCACGTATCCTATATAATTTCGGCCAGCTCTATAAATGCTTTTAAAAGACAGAACATCATTAACAAAGGAGACAAGAGAATTCTTCTCCTACCAAGTTAGCTCTGAGCCGACAATGTAATAGGTCTCGTCTATTATCTTCCGTGTATCTCCCGAAGAAAGGAAAAAACTGTCAATTATTATAAATAAACAAGTTAAGTAGGAGGGAATAAGGTTTGTTTCGGTGGAGAGCGTGGGCTTCACGCGATGTTGAAAAAGGCATGGAAAAAGGCATGGAAAAAGGCAAAATTGAAAAAAATGCGTGGAAAAAGAATTTTTTTCCTAGCGTGGGCTTCACGCGATGTTGTCGTCTCTTCTTTTATTTCGGTGGAGAGCGAGGCCCGCCCAGCTTGTGTAGGCCGTTATGTTTTTCCGGTCAGACTGTGTTGGGCTTTCCTTTTTCTGGGTTGGCCCTCGCCGTCGTGTGTTTTATGTGCCATGTCATATTTCTTTTCTTTTTTTCGCTGCTTGGTCAGTATTTTTATGGATTTTTTAAAACTTTTTCGCGACCAGTTGCACATCCGCCCCTCACGTGCAACTGCATGCACCACAACCTGCACGCAACTGCAAGGGGCATAACGCGTGTGCAACTGGGGTAGGGTGCGGAGTTATGTAAAAAATAAACCTGAGAGGGTGTTCATTATTATTATTATTTTCCACCGTGCGGAACAGAACATGAGGTGTCGAGACTGTAAATAGGGGTTTGTCCGAGGTTTTTTGCAAAATCTGCAACAAGTTGCAAGTCCGCCTCTCCGCGCAATTGCAAGCGCCGCACCCCGTGTGCTACTGCAAGGGGCATAACGCGCGTGCAACTAGGGGGGTGCGGTTTTCTTTATTCTTTTTTTTTGTAAAATTATCACCAGCTGCATGCAGGCCCCCCATCAGCATCTGCACGCATGGCAATCCAATGCAACTGCAAGGGGCGCAACACGCGCGCACTTAGTGGGTGCAGGTTTATTTTTTCTGGGTTTTCTTATAAAAAGCCACAAGTTTTGCACTTTCGCCCTCACGCGTAACTGCACACGTGGGACAGTGCATGCAACTGCAAGAGCCGTAATACGCGGGCAACTAGGTGGGTGATGATTTTCTCAGAGAAAACAGTCTACAGGACAAAAATTCAAACCAACTGAAAATAGAGAAGAAAAAGAACAAAGGGTCAAAGAGCTCTCAGCACAAGTCCAACCACGTGGCACAGTGCATGCAAAGCCTACCAACCCCCGTCCGCATGTGGTTTGAATTTTTGTCCTGTAGAACCCTTAAATTACTGCTTGGTCAGCGCGCGCGGCACTAGCCATCTTTGCAAAGCCAACGTGTGTGCTAAGCTAACGTGTATATAATGGCTGAACCAAAGCTATCTGCACCAGTCCACCACACGAACGGGCACACAAACATATAGTATCGTGTAAACATTACTGCAAGCGAGCACCCTATGAGCCCCCACATTCACCCGTCCCTCTACAGCCGATCGGCTACGTCCGGCCTGGTCTGTCCAGCGCTTCCTCGCGCGAGGCGTCCGTGGCCACGGTCGAGGACTGCGTTCATCAAGCGTAGACTGCCCGTGGCAACTGGCGTCGCAGCCCCACGCGACGGAGATAGGGTGTGTAGCTTCGAGCCATCGGTGTGGACTAACTTCTTCGTCCAATACGACCCACATCTACATGAGGTATATACTAGTACAATTTCTTCTTTTTTAGAATTCTATAGTAGTATACCTTCAATTGAATTCAAACACTTCATGAATTAAAAAAGATGTTCATGAATTTTTAAAAATATTCAAAATTATGAAATATGTTCGCTAATTTGAATAAATGTTTGTGATTTTTTTTAAAGTTCACAATTTGAAAAAAAGTTCATGAATTTGTTAAAAAATATGAATTTGAAAATAGTTCATGATTTCGAACAAATGTTTATGAATTTGAAAAAAATCTCGAATTTAAACAAGTTCATGAATTTGAAAATGTTCAAAAAATGTTCATAATTGTTTAAAAATGAACGAAAAAACAAAAAATGAATAACAAAAAAAACCAAACAAAAAACTGGCAAAAAAGCAAAGAAAGCGAAGCTTCCGAAAACCGACGCAAAAGGGAAGCGGGATGGCCCATCTAAAACGACGCTCCAGCGTGTGCGCTCGCTACGGAAAGACTACTATTTGGCGCCTCAGCGAAATAGGAAATTCCAGTTGTTTATCCTCTTTTTTGGGAAATAAAATGCAGCCGAGGTTATTCGGGCAGAACCTCTAGGTCGGGAAAATACTAATCTTCAGTACCACTATACCACTAGAGGTGCCGGACTTCGCCGACTCCTTCTAAAAAACTGACTAAACAGATTTTTCAGTAACCCATATATTTAGAAAGCAACTGAGATATTTCAGTTTATATGAGATACTTTCTACGAGTGCATATAATGGTAAAATATTGTCTCTAAATAACTAATAAATACATAAGTGAATTGTTATATGGTTGTTTTGTCGAGGCGGTAATGAAATATATTTAGAGAATGCCTCTACATGAGACTTTGTTGTAGTGCACATAGTAAGATAATTCACCGGAACAATACAAGAGCTATGGACCATGATGTTGGAGTGTCGTGACAGCCCACCAGCCAGCTGCATTTCCTAGACCACATCCACATACCCGCATAATCCCAACTACTTCCTCCGTCCCGGTGTATAGGGCTTACATGTATTTCTAGGTCGGCAATTTTGACTAAAATATGTATTATATTTGATGAAAATTACCTTTTTAGAAACTTCATCCATATACAAATTCGATGATATAATTTTGATGACATAAAACAACTATTTGATTAGTCACATCGACGACCTGGAAGCACACGCAAGCACTATACATCAGGACGGAGGGAGTGGCTACTATTGCTAATAGTTATTGGTCCTGCTAGGTACATGCTGCATGTGGCCGTATAGGATACGCAGTGACATCGAGTCGTTCAACAAGTAGTAGTAAAACAAATAGTGTACATCACTATCTCAGAATCCAGAAAATTCTTATACACATATTTTTTCAATAAAGGGCGCTTTTATTAACTAATAATGTACCATCAATGGGATATAAAACATCTCGGTAGGAAAAGGCGATGCCTGGGTGGTGCTTAGGCGCTAGGTGATGAACAAACGCCTCGTATAGGGCATAAGCGGAAGTTTAGGCGGGCAAGCAAGAAATTTTCCACTTCGACGAGAAATCATCCCATATCGCCTCGACGGGCCAAATGGGCCATATTCCAATGGATAGTACTGGTTTTCTAGTCATTCTCATGCTCTAAATTACCGTCTATATGCATATAATACCCCCAATTGACCTTGGTAGTCAAAACTATAGGACGGTCTAAGCCACGCCTAGGGCGCTAGGCGAATACCAATAGCCTGGCCTACGCCTAGCGCTTTATTTAACCTTGCAAAACATAAGGAGTAAACATTCGGCCTCTGCACGACTGCACGACTAGGATGCACACAACCAAAACCAATTCACACACACGATAAAAATAAAACGCCGGCCACCACAAAATCATAGTAGACTGAAACCATGCCTAAGGTGAGCAAGGTGCGTAGCCTATACGTAGACTATGCCGCCACCCATGCGGAGTAAAAACATTCCTGACCACAAGCTCAAAATGCGTACACACCATCGTAAACAGCGGTCGGTGTTCCATTCGCTGTAGAGTGAACTACGAATGGAGCCAGTACGCACATTGATAGAGAACCCGCATTGGAGATGGAATTTTATCAACAAAACCATGTCATTTCTGCATCGCCATAGCGACCATAGTAACGCAGACTCTCACACCCTTATGAGTGTAATCAACTTGTGTGGTATACCATCTAGCCAGTGCCCATACATGTTGGCAACATTGCGAGGTGGATACAAGTTAGATGCGACTTGGATGACTGACCATGTAGTACGCGCAAAAGTGCATTGAAAGAAAATGAGGTTCATTGTCTCATCATGATGACGAAAGCAACACTTCTTACTTCCTTGCCAACTGCGGCGAGCAAGGTTGTCCTTCGTCGGGACCACACCTCAGCTAAGGTACCACATACAAAATTTAACTTTGAGTGGCATCTTTGTTTTCCAGATTTTCTTGTTATTGTCCACTGGAACCTCAGAGTGTGGTAGTGCCCGGTACATAGAGTCTAGCGTAAAAGCCCCACTCTGTTTCAGATTCTAGTGGAACTCATCCTGGCCTTGCATCATGAGGATCGAATTCATGCGGCCCAAAAGGTATTTTCATGACGAAAGACGTGGACCAACCAAATCCAGCCTAAAAGATACATTAGGCGAGGACGTGCTTAGAACTTGCAGGAGTGTATCATTCTTATTGGAAATAATGCGGTATAAGGCTGGATATTTTTCCTGGAGAGTAGCGTTTCCTAGCCACTTGTCCTCCCAGAAATGAATCTCAAAGCCGTCCCTGATAGTGAAGGAAACAAAGCGGAAAGGTATTACTTTGCCGCTATCAGACCTGCCCAAAAATTTGAGTCTCCAAGTTTCCATTACACCCGAGCCACAACTTTTGGTACTAAATACTTTTTGCGCAAGAGAATTCGCAAGACATGAATTAACATCTATAATCCCGCATCTAGACATGGATTAATTATTGTCACGCCACACATGTGATCACCAGATCGGTTCACAGCATGAGGCGTTAGTAGAGAAAAATAATTGTCTTCAGGTATGTGCTGCGCTCTGAGACTACCGGAGAGGGATTCCGGCAAGGGCCCAGGTCGTGGACCGCCCAAGAAGGCAGGGCCGTGCACGCTGCTGACTACCGAAGAGGGCTTCCGGCAAGCATGCGGCGCCGAGGACTGCAAGCATGTGCGAGAGCGGTGGTGATCTGTTTCCCCTCTGCGGAGGCGCCAGGGACTGCCAGTGGGATGCGTGAGAGAGCGGCGGCGCTATTTTTGAATCTTCTAATTATCTCAACATGCGTGTTTCCACATCATCAAAATTGTTGTAGCCGTTAGATTTACTAGCTTGGTCCACTAGCATCCAGCCGATCTACGCATGAGAATCCTCTATCATGAAATATGCATTAGTGCATTCAAAGTGGATTTTAAATCACATTGCATTTAATTGTGACATGCACAACTTTCCATGTTAAGATTTTTTTTTGCTTATACAGAAATCTCTCACATAGTTTAAATTGTAAGGACTCAATTAGTATTCTACACAATATTTAGAAACTATACATCCAATTTCGCGGCAACGCGGGGGGTATCGTCTAGTATGGCTAGTAAACTGCATCGTAAAAGACGTCTTCATTGAGTCCATTAATTAATGGAACGACATCAAAATATAAATCATCATCCTGTCGACGACGAGCTGCTTGTGGTCACTTCGCCAATATTGATGAAGCTCCACGACTCCGGTCTTTACTAGGCATTGTGTGAGTGTAATGGTGGTCTGGATGTATCTACGTTATGTTTGTATCTTCTTGATGTGGCGTTATGAGTCAAATAAAATGCCCTTTGTCCAAATAAATATGTATAGACGTTGTACTCAGTATTTATATATAAAAGACAAACCGACACTCGATTTTAAGGTCTCCAAGTATTACAAGGAGATTGGAGGTACAGAACCCTACAGCTAATAGGATATATCCATGAGTGGTTGTGATTACCAATGCAAACCAACGGCTCCAGGCGGTCTGATATTGGAAGTAGACACCCCTACACAAGGTTCAAATTGTAAACACCAAAATTTATAGAATGGATAACTAATAATTCCATGTCACATATACAGATATGTACTCAAATTAGAGTAAAGTTTGAATTGAAATAGAATTGGTTATTGCATATGTTGAATAAATTAAATTCAGTTATTGGGAGACAGACAAGGTGTAAATGTATTCCATTTTTCACGAAGTTTCATTGTATGTACAGATAAATATATATAGCTGCGTTGTCTGCCAAATTATTAAGTAAAAATAATAATAATGTTCAAATATAATAGAATGTGACAAGAAGGCATAAAACAAAATCAAAATAAAGTGATAAATAATGTTATTTTTATTTTTCATCTTCATGTGTAGATTGTATTCCTTTGTCCTTTTGGTTAGTCCTAATACAGCTTTGCATGCATGTAGATATCTGAAGAGTGCATGAGAGCAAAAGCTGACAAACTGAAGAAGGATGTAAACCTTTTGTTCAAGACATTCAACGGTACCCTGTTAGATAAAATGACCTTATTGGACACACTGCAACATCTCGGGATAGATCACCTTTTTCAAGAACAGATTAGTATGGCCATGCACGAAATCCACGAGAGTGAATTTAATAGTTGCAGCCTCTATGAAGTTGCTCTTCGCTTTCGCTTGCTTAGAGAGCATGGACTTTGGGTATCTCCAGGTAACTATCTATCTTATATGTTTCTGTTTAGGCTCCTCACAAG
The DNA here is from genome assembly GCA_039707655.1 of Elymus sibiricus. NCBI lineage: Eukaryota > Viridiplantae > Streptophyta > Magnoliopsida > Poales > Poaceae > Elymus > Elymus sibiricus. The sequence continues at coordinate 36,099,936 of CM077665.1, read as the reverse complement.
TTATCATACTAATCAACGTTCGAAAAAATATAGTAGAAAGCATTACACAAGGCTTTATAAATTAGTAAAGCCCCAAAGGGCAGGTACATGGTCCTCTGGTAAAAGCTTACAAGCATCAAGAGCACTAAACAAACATTACAAAACAAACGGAAAATACATCTCCAAGTCATCGAAGCCCTCTGTAAACGGAAAATTTCGTGCCAGAAGCACCCTGCCCATCAGCAGATCCAGCGACTAGAGGCTGCCAAGGACCAGCTCTGGTGTAGACGTGTAGTGGAGAATGCTGGAGATAGTTGACGGCACTAACATTTAGATCTGGCCTGGCCCACCTCAGAGCCTGCCCCGCCGTGGAGGAAGAGCCCCACCAGCATGGGCCAGAAAGCCGGGGTGGCCGCCTCAACTTCCGAAATCCCCTGTGCGGACGTGAGCCTCGCCACCACCTCCTCGGCAGTCACACAAGCTTTCCGGGCGGCCTCTCCTCTGGTGATGATCAGGGGTGGAGACAGCAAGGGGTGGGTGGCACGGACTTGCTAGCATTCGGTTGTGCATTTGGTTATGTTGCCCAGCTGGGCAAAAGCTCGGCTATCCAATCTAGCTAGTCTCCCCTTTGCCAGCCTTGCCTGAGCAAGTGGTTTGGTTCTTTTGCTTTGCCACGGGGAATTCAGTCATCTGTCGCCAGCCTGCCACATGTGCAACCTCGTGTAAAGCCGCAAGGTTGCCCCCAGCTGGCCTCGCCGGGCAAGAGTAAAACTAAACTTTCCAGGACATATATGAGCGAAACGTTTCCTTTCTTGACGACTTCACAACTTTTATCCGCACACCGCCATTAGATCATATTTTTGCACCCCGCAAAAAAAAAAAGGTCATATTTTTGCAACAGTCTGTTGGAATCTGCCCATGGGTCAATCACATCAAAGTAGACAAAACACGCGCAAGAAAAACTGTTGACCAATGGTAAGTCTCGTACCCTCTAATATCTCTTTATTTCTTTTCAATTTTCTTGGCACAAAACTCACGTAACCTGGTGTGTACATATACACGCAACCAGCCTACCCAAACTTCCTAGATCCATACGGACCGGACATCCTAGCCCTATTCGAACACTAGCTTGAAACCTACCTCGACTGTACTCACCTAATCACGAGCTATGTTTATCGCTGTTTAAACCTAAACCTATTAGCACACGAACCGTACAAGGCTAGCACTACTCAGCTGCAATACACGTATGCTGCCAACACAACTCCTAGTCGGACTAATCTAGCACTGTCAAATCTAAACAATCAAGCATACTGAGCGTAGCTCAGATGATTAGGTTCCTTGTGGTGGAGCTAGCTCACCAAGGTTCAAGTTCTTGACTTGGCATTGGTGCTCGCATTTTTCTGGATTTATTTCAGGCTTTCCGACAATGTTCGTTCAGTGGGAGGAGACGTTCCCGTCAACTACGACGGCGCCTGTGGCGACTTTGTTAGTCTCAAAATGTTGTGCCGGCTCAGTATCTCAGAGGTGCTCATAGGGGTAGGGTGTGCGTGCGTGCCTTCATAAGGATGAGTGTATGTTTGTGTATGTGAGTATCTGCTTTTGTATTGTGTTAAAAAAAATCTCAACAATCAAGATTACACTAGCACGGTCTGCGGTATAGCTTGAAACAGTTGTTAATGTAGACCCATTTTCACGGCGTTGAAACAACTTAAGGGCGCATCAATCTATCTACGTCCAAAGCGAGAGTAGGTTGGTGGGCGCAACATAATGGAATTGTGATTGATGTAGCTACCACATGATGTGATTAAATAATTGAACAAATTAATTCATTTTTGTAGGGATGAACAAATTAATCCTTAATTCGACAACATGCAAAAAAAATTGGCCGGAATTTAAACGGATGTGGCACAAGGAATATGCTTGTTTTTTCTTTTGCCGGAAGGCAAGAGGCAGATGTCGTCTCCATTTAAGTGCAAGAGAATATATTTATGAACAAATAGTATATTCAGAAAAGTGTATACTAATCATTTGGAAGACAGTTAAGGATAAGCCCTAGTTTACTAGGATTTATGTACGTGTGTACTAATCAATTTTTAATACATGCCCGTTTGTTGTGCAGATGTATTCGATAAATTTAAGGGCAAAGATGGGAGCTTCGACAAGGATATTACTAATGAACCAAAGGGATTGTTAAGTTTATACAATGCAGCTTATCTTTCTAGCCATGGTGAATCAGAACTCTATGAGGCCATCTCGTTTGCAAGGCATCATCTTGAATCTATGAGGAGATGTCTTGAGTTCCCTTTATCCGAGCAAGTCAAACGAAATCTTGAGATACCGTTACCAAGGAGTTTGAAGAGAATGGATGCACCGTATTATATTGCAGAGTACGAACAAGACCTAGCATGCAACCCGTCCATGCTTGAGCTTGCAAAGCTAGACTTCAATCTTCTTCAGCATCTTCACCAGCGAGAGCTCAAGGAATTTTGTCGGTACATACGTTTTCGCATATAGCTCTATCATGGAGGAACATATATGAACTTAGTTGGTGATTTACTTATATCTAGATTAATTATCTCTGCCTTGCAAAAAACAATTTATCTCTGATCTCAGTTAGCTTACCAAGATGAATATGTACACTAGAAGCAGTCAATATAGTACCCTATTAACAAGTGTTCATTTTAGGTGGGGAAACAATCTATATGAACTAGTGGGACTAATCTCCTCTCGGGATCGAATCGTCGAATTATACTTTTGGTCCTACACAGTATACTATGAGCAACACCTTGGAGATGCGCGAATAATCCTTGCCAAGATAAGTTTGCTAGTATCCCTGTTGGATGACATTTTCGATATGCATGCTACCTTGGAAGAGGGTCAAAAGCTCAACGAAGCGATACAAAGGTTAGCAATACTCCTTGGAATGTTAATCTGGCCTTCCTTTCGTATATAGTAGGAGTATTTTCTGTCATGTCAGCGGAAGATAAACTAACTGATCGTGTATAACATGTAGATGGGACGAGAGTGGTATCCCTCTTGTGCCAGAGTACTTGCAGATGTACTATGTCATGTTGATGAATACCTTCGAAGAATTTGAGGATGAACTGAAACAAGATCACAAGTACCGCGTTGCTTATTGTAGGAAAGCGGTATATATCTTTTTTTTGCGAGTATATCTATCATGTCAATTCTTCAGAATATATTAATTTAGATCTTAATTAATATAGAATCGCTCTCTGCCTTGCATGCATGCAGTTTCAAACTCTGTGTAAGCATTACCAACAGGAGTCTGAATGGTTTCATAGTAGCTACATACCAAGCTTTGAAGACCATATCAGGTGCTCGGTCATCTCGACGAGTGTTCCGGCAATATGTGTTTCATTACTAGTTGGTATGGGTGACGAAGTAACCAAAGAAACATTCGAGTGGGCCATCAGTTCCACCGATGTTGTAAGGGCTTGCGGTGAGGTCACACGTTTCATGAATGACATGGCAGCATTTACGGTACATACATATATATACATATCTCTACTTGATTGTAATCAAATGTTGAGTTAATTGCACTGTAAAACTAATCAGGCGGCTGCTTGTTCACAGCATGCAAAAAACAAAATGGATGTGGCCAGCTCCGTAGAAAGCTATATCAACCAGCATCATGTCACAGGTGAGGAAGCTATGGCCGTACTGGATAATCGGGTGGAAGATGCATGGAAAACTATCAATCACGCACGATTGGAACGTCGTGCACTCCTCCCATTTATAAACCGAGTCGCCAACCTCACCAAGAGCATGACCTTGTTGTTCCGTAACAAAGGTGACCGCTACACATACAGCCGTGGCAACAAAGACAGGATCCAGCAGCAGTTCGTAGAACCTATCCCTCTCTAGCGGGTCAATATGCATGAATGGAATCTGTCGGACACAATGAATTTACGTACAAAAGGAGAACGAAATTAAGGTTTAGGTCCAAGACATCAATGTTTAAATCTTGTGCAGATAATTTCTCAAAAACTACTGATAGAAACAGAATGGTGGAAAATTGTATGAAACTATAGTTTTGTATGACTAGCCATTGGCTGACTGTATTGGCAAAATAAAATTTGCTAGAAATAATCCTAGTAATTAATTTGAATGCTATTTCAAATTTTGAGGCCTTTTTAAAGTTTCTTTCACCCCAATTTCCCTCTCTTCTTAGAATATTTTTGGAAACTATTGGTGGCCAAGATAACCTTGCCTCTATTCTTCTCTTATATCCTGAATTCCAGTAGAAAGATTTGCCATAATAAATAGCCCAAAAATAATACTTTATTAATATTGGCAAACCCTAGATAGACCTTATTGCTTCGAAACCTTAGATATAAATTTTGGAAAAATGCCATAAAACTTTGGTAGCCTCTTCTGCGCCTATAGATCACTTTTACACAAGAACTCACCCTTGTCCTTTGGAAATTTTGAGCACAACATCAACATTTCAATTATGGTCCATTTTAAGCCTATAACTACAACTCTATTAAAACTTTTTTAGCAAATTCTCAAACTTTGTCAAAGCTCTCTTCTTTTCTAATGATTCCATCTCCCAGAAGACCAACTCCTTTTAAACAATGCAAGATTCTTTGATTGAGCACAAACATCTCTATTCAGATTTGTTTTTCAACAAACCTTCCATTCTGCACTTAATCCTTTTGCCAAACAAAGCCGACCATCGTCATTCTCATCCAAAGGGACACGCTTATGCCAAGTTACATGTCCAGAGGAACTACGTGCATCGGATTGGGGAAGCCATGCCATGACAGAGCACTGGCACAACATGCAGGCCATGGCCAGAGAGCCGGTATTACATGTGTCGGCATCGGCCGCGCACCGTGCTCCTGCTGCTATCCCCACTCGCCTAGCACCCCAGTTGGCTTCGCCAGCTCACCCAGCAACTCGCCCGCAACCCGCCTTGGCTGCTAGCACTGGCAAGCCGCCGTTGTCACTGCCGCTGCGTCATCACCGCATCACCAGAACCACTTGTCATGCTCGCAAGCTACCAGCGTCATCCGTGGATGGTGGCCTATTCCAGAAGCCTCCCCGCATTGCACCGGCCTCCGTAATTACCTCAGCCCCACCATTAATGCCCGCCCATTGCCGTGGCGCAATTTGATTCATCGGACAACCACGGAACCGACCTTCTAGGCCTATAAAACTCCACTCCCAAGGCCATTTCCTAAAAGCATCGTCCACCTCTACCGCCTAGACTCCCTCCTATCCAAACAATCGGCCGGTGGTTGCTCTTCTTCCCCTGCCTCCGGTGAAGCTTGCCGCCACCACCTCTTGGACGATTGCGTCGCCACCGAAGCTACTATATCAAATCCATAGCACCAGTGGACTCCTAGCGCACCCTTCTGTCGATTGCAACTGTCAATTTCACCGGAAGAAGCTCATAGTAGAAAGCCCTCTTCAAGCTTTGTCAAAGTTCCAGGGGAGTCCTCACTGCCGGAGACTCCATCCACCCCGATGACCGTGCCCTACATTAGGAGGATCGCCACGGCCTCCTGAACGCGTGGGTGACGCCAACTTTCCCGGGGTCGCCGCCGTTCGTCGGCAATCGCCGCCGGCAGGGAGCCCTCTCCTGTTCTTGCGTGGTTTGACCGGATCAACCCCGACAAGTGGAACCAGTATGTTAGGGGTTTATTCCTTTTTCTGTAGTTTACGCTTTGTATCGATTCAAAATACATTATCTAGATCCGGTGCTTCTGAGGAGACGCGCTCGAAGACGAGCCAACATCGCGAGTACGCTTGACTGCATCCTTGTGTTCCTTCAAGCTAGTTTCAACCTGTATGGCCTTATTCACCAAGGTGGTGAATTCAGCAATGTCCTGAATGAGGAGTGCGAGCTTGACATCAGGGTTGAGTCCTTCACGGAACGTCTCCTGCCTACGAGCATCAGTGGCGATGTCTTCTTCAGCATATCGGGATAAGTCCAGGAATTCACGCTGGTAGAGTTCCACAGTTTTGTTGCCCTGGGTAAGGTTGCGGAATTCACGCTTCTTGCGGTCCATGACTCCATAGGGAATGTAGCGGGCGCGGAAGGCAGCCTGGAACTCCATCCAAGTAATGATTGTTTCAGCAGGCATAGTACGCCTGTGGCTGTCCCACCATTGGGCAGCGAGACCCTTCAGAAAATAGGTCGCAAAGGTGACGTAGTTCGCAGGGGCCACATTGGTTGACTCCATCTCATAGGAAATGTCGTGAAGCCAGTCGTCAGCATCCAGAGGCTGAACTGAGTTGCGAAAGACTACTAGGTTGAGACGGACGAAGCCTTGCATGAATTGACGGTTTAATTCAAACTTCTGCATCATTCCAGCCATGTAATTGGGCGGCGGTGAGTTGTTGGCACCACGGCCACGACCTGCGGGTCTAACCATCCTACTAAAATTTAACAAGGGCAGTTTAGCGACGAGTATTGGCAGGTGTATAGAATCATTCATGAAGTAAGACGCACGACAAAGAGAAGTGCAATAGATACATCTTAATAGTCAAACATGACATACAGATCCATATATAAATTCGGTTACAAGCCAGCGCTACAAGTTCGGAAAACGAAAGCTAGACATCTAGGCGGCATGCAGGCACGCGGTGGAGGGATACAACAATGAGACATAGCGATATGCTACATCGACGTCGGAGACAACTGCTGTAACCAGGTAGCTGCACGTGACGATGCAGGTTGCCATCGATGGCGGGATCCTGCATACCGTAGATGCTCTGGTGCAGAACCTGATCCTGAACTAGAAGAAGAGGTCCACGTGGAGGAGTATAACCTCCAACTGCAGGCCAATCAAGAGCCGGTGGCATCTCTGTCCTGCGCGGGTAAAGAATGTACTCTGGGTGCATCCTTGCACTGACTGCCGGAAGCAACCGTGTCAGAGCGTCGTAAAGACGAGTACGGGTGGCGTATAGCTCCACAGCAAGAGCTCGGGCAGTGCGATTCAGAGCCTCGGTGTACCGAACCAAAACCTGCGGGTCGTAACGACGAGGCACGTAAGGGGTATAGATTACAGTGTAGTTCTCACTCTCATCCCAAGCAGGGACGTGCAGAATGTATCAGAAAGCAGTCTCCTCCAAGCGGGGGTGATCTCCACAGAGACGGTTGATAGCAACAAAGGCAGCATCATGGACTGCCATGTCAACAGTCACTCCAACAGCACGGAAGATGTGCAACTCCGTGTTGGTGATGGTCTGCCGATCGAAGATCCGAACCTTAACATGGTACTGCCACTGGTTGAACTCGCGGTAGTCCTCGTAAACCGTGTACTCGGGGTACCAGCGATATCCCAGCTTGGACAAGAGGTCGACAAGTATAGCGGGGAACCCAGCCACACCAATAGCATTAGTCTGGCGAACGATCTGCGTCGCGGGACGCATTTGAAACAAGGAGTCAAAGATGTCAAAAAGCAGTGCGAGAATCAAAAGTTACACACTGAAAGGTAAAACAATAGATAATCCAGCTCTCCGGGTGAATATGAACACGTAAACCTAATGTTAGAATTAGCAAAAAAATTAACCCGAATAGAAGAGAGATCAGACTCCCAAAGTAAGGAAGAGGAATAAAAGATCCTAATACCACCCATTGGCGACGTGGGCCCGTAAGTCACACAGCCAAGTTAGTAAAATAGTTTTTGAAGACTAGAATCAACTTCGGCCAAGGAGTTGGAAAGGGGGCTACCTACAGGCAGTCGGATCTGATACCAATTTGTGACGCCCCCGACTCAATCGTGTGCTAATCATACACGCAAATGCACACGATCAAGATCAGAGACTCACGGTAAGATATCACAACACAACTCTAGACACAAATAAAAGTCATACAAGCGTTATATTACAAGCCAGGGGCCACGAGGGCTCGAATACATAAGCTCGAGTACAAGAGTCAGTGGAAGCAACATCAATATCTGAGTACAGACATAATAGTAAACAAGTTTGCCTTAAGAAGGCTGAGCAAAACAACGCCATCTAGATCAAACAGGCGCAGGCCTCCTCCCTGGGAACCTCCGAAACTACGCCTGGTCATCGGCCTCCACGTAGTAGTAAGCTCCGTCGGTGGTGTAGTAGTCGTCAACGGGGGAAGCTGTCTCCTGGGCTCCGCCATCTGATCGCAGCAATCGGGTAGAGGGGAAAAGAAGTAGCAAAGCAACCGTGAGTACTCGCAAGACTTACATCAGAACTATTCTATGTATGCACCATTATCAGAGAAAGGGGCTGTATCTGTGGACTAAACTGCAGAATGCCAGAACAGGGGGAAAAGGCCTAGCCTATCCAAAACTAGCATCTTGCAACATTATAATGTAGGGGAACGCGACAGAAAACGAAAAAATTCGGTACAGCGAGCACGCCCAGGACCACTATGGAGACTGCATACAAGGTTTGATCTGATCCGTACCGACTCGAAGCGCAGCGGAAGAAGAGTCGGTGGAGATCGTCGGTGCAGATCCCCGCAGCTAGGATTTACAACCTCCCAACCGCGAGGATGTACTCCCTCGTCGGACAGCCCTTCAGGAGGCGGTCGGACAGTCCCCCGGACGATGTCGCGGACAGCCCTTCGGGAGGACCCTCGAAACTCGAACGTAGACTCGGACAGCCCTCCGGGAGGACACTCGAACAGCCCCTCGGGCAAAAGATCGGAACTACGACCTCTCTACGGGGTTGCACACATACGGTGTCAACTATCCGGCAGGGCTTCGCCGTCTAGAACTAGTTCCTGCCGGAACCCAGACAGCCTTTCGGCTCTACGAAAAACTCTTTTCGTGGGAGGGAGAGAGAGAGCTAGCAAAGCTAGCATGTGTATGAGAGCAAGGGATGAAGATATGGCAGCCCTCACCTCCTCTATTTATAGGAAAGCCAAGGGGTAGTGTGCCTCCACAAATTACCAAAAACCCATGCATTAGGTCACACTTCATGGGTATTAAGGTCATTATGGGAGGCCATGTGGAGCTCCATGGAGCACCACCACCCATGGCCGGCCACCCTTAGGGGCCCCCCCAAATGGGGTTCCTTCTCTTGTAATCCTCCTCCTTCTAGAACTTTGACCAAGTCCAACAAGGTGACTCACCAAAAAATATCCCAAAAAGCACTTTCACTATTCACGACGACATTTTTCAGCGTCCGTTCGAAATGAAAATATTTATGTGGGCTTAGAACATTTCCAATACCCCCCATAATAATTTTCAACGCGTTCCAGAACAATTCCGGATTAGTGATTTTCATCTGCGAAAAGCATCTGAAGCGGATCCGGCAGCTCCAGAACATTTCCGGTTTTCATTTTTGAAAATTCCAGAAAGTTTCCAGAACGATTCTGGCACCCTCCAAGAATAATCAGGCACATGCCGAAACCATTTTGACTTAATGGTATACCCCGAAACAACTTTTTCGGTTTCACCGAAACTCATCCGGTGACCTCTTTCTTCGGAACTTTTCCGCTGTCTCCGAAAACTTTTTTCGGAAACTTTCTCTCAGACTCCCTGTCTAGTATTCAACAGATAGATGACCCTTAAGCGTGTGAACCTATAGGTTCGGTGAAGCATAGACATGACTCAGAACCGCTTCCGATCAATGATCAACATCGGAGCCGTGGACACCCATATTGACCCCTATGCCCACACGAATGAATATTCGAGTGAACCTCCAGTTGCCATGAGCTATTCCTGTTGCTTCGCGATATGTCACAAACACCCGAGGTGAGATTTATTGCATCCCCGTGGATCAACCATTTGTCCACTATGCAAATTACCTCGTTACCGCTTTTGTTCTCTTTTCTCGTTTACGTGTTCCGGCATCCCAGTGATCAAATCACAAGGTGTCTGCGCAGACGATGATGGATACCGTAACACCGACAGGGCCCGATAATATCTCTCCATCGTCGGAGGAGCAAATCCCAATCTTGAGCTATCTCGTTACTTGCCATACTTTTCCATGAACCCGTAAGCTGCCGTAAAAGCCACCCAGTTACGGATGATGTTTAACGAACCCCAAAGTTCACGAAGCAAGTACGAAGGAACTCAATACTCGCATGGTCTAAGGAATTATGCAAACTTTAACTTCCTTGTGTTATTAACTATTAACTTGTGACGAATGTATCACATAGCATAACATCAATTTGGGTCGATTCAACACAAGTGTTCTACTAACATCGTGCCCTCAAAATTGCTGGCATAGCCATGCCCATGATCAGGAAAACAGGATCATCATGCAATACTTGAGCCAGTCATAGAGGCTTGACTAGGAATACATTTTACCGTTTATTATCCCACATGTGCACATGAGTTTCCCTCCAAGCCTCGTTTTATTTGCAGACTCGAGAATCATTGCAGTTATAGCATGGAACATAAACTTCATTACAAACCAGGAGATACAAAATAACTGTTATTACTGCCTCTAGGGCATATCTCCTACATAGAAGAGTGCAGATTAGCATATTATAAAGCAGTAATTAAGTAGTAACAATGCCCAGAGATCCTTCCTCGACTCCCTGCGAGAAAACGATCCCGGAGCCAACATATTAATTAACATCAATAACATCCTGTTTTAGTTGTATTAGATCAGGATACATCTTTGATCGTCTGTTACCGTGGACACGGCTATTCGAATAGATATACTTCCCTGCAGGGGTGCACCAATGTACCCAACACGCTCGATTAACTCCGGCCGTACATACTTTTATCGGGTCATGCCCGGCCTCGGCTAATCGACACAACGCAGCCCAACCTGGGCTCATCACTACTAGGAAAAGGGCTATAGCTGATATGGACATTAATGGCGCACCATGTATGTGGTGCGCCACTGCTATATAGCAGTGGCGCACCAGATACAGGTGCGCCATTAGTGTCCTCATTACTAATGGCGCACCAGACACACGGTGCGCCATTACTAGCAAATTTTATTTATTTTTTATTTTTCCAAAACTATTAATGGCGCACCAGGGCACAGTGCGCCATTACTAGTTTTAACTAGTAATGACGCACCACACGCTCCGTGCGCCACTACTAACAATTTTTTTTATACTTTTTTTTTCAAAACTTGTAATGGCGCACCTGTGTGAAGTGCGCCATTACTAGTTCAAACTAGTAATGGCGCACCACAACCACGGTGCGCCACTACTAACAATTAATTTTTTTTTTTTGCAAAACTAGTAATGGCGCACCCCTAACTGGTGCGCCATTAGTAACCAGTGTTACTAATGGCGCATTTTTAGGTGGTGCGCCATTAGTAACCTGAGACCAGCTAGATATTTTGGACAGCCACCTACCACACTCACTTTCCCCACTTCATTCTCTCCACCTCCTCCTCCAAGCTTGTCTCGGCTGCCTCCTCCTCCTCACCTCATTTGCACCATAGATTCACCCAAATTAAGTGGTTAAATTACCTTTTTCTGATAGGTAAGTAAGGGGAAAGCTTTCTTTATGTTGTAGATCTACTTTTTTCTCCCTCCAACAACGTGCACATGCACTTTTTATGGCGTAGCTAGATCTACGTATGTTTGTGGTGTTGCATATGTTTGTGGTGTTGCATATATGTTTGTGTTTGCAGGTACCGGTATTTGAAATGCGATAGTTGCCAATATTTTGCCGGAATGTTGATTCATTTCCGTTTCGGCGAGAATTTGGAATTATGATTGAGTAAAGGAGATGCATTGTAAAAAAAATATACGCCCTATATTTAGGAATGGAGGGAGTATTAAAATTGCCATGTGTTTATTTTAAAGTGTTTGGATGTTTATCATAAGGTTAAAATAAAATTTTAAAAAAGATGCAAAAAATGGGGTTGCCAGGATTCGAACCTGGGTGGCTTGCGTAATGTATCAAGGGACCAACCACTAGGCCATGTGTGTGGTTCTGTCCATAACCACACACCCATGTCTTTTAACCTGTTGCTACTAATAGTAATGGCGCACCGCGTAAAAGTGCGCCATTGTTATCCAGGTTTATGGCGCATATGCCTAGTGCGCCATTGCTATCCCTCACCCTCCCCTGCTTTCTCTGGCCTCCTCCTCCCCGCGCCTCTCTCAGTCAGCCACTCTCCAAATCCCCCCTCCCCGCCGCCCGCCCCCACCGCCGCCGCACTCCGCCCTCTCCCCCACCGCCGCCGCACTCCGCCCTCGCCCTCCCACGGACGAGCTCGTCTCCCCCACCGGCGCTCTCCCCTTCCCCTCGCCTTCCTCCCTCCCTAGGCCGCCAGATCCAGCAGTCCAGGTGGCGGCCATGGCGTTCCCCCTCCTCCTTCTCTGCTAGGGTTAGGGTTTGGAGTCCGAGCAGAGAAGAAACCAACCGTCCAGCCGCCGGCGATGGGCGCGCTCATGGATCTGAGGGAGGAGGAGAAGATGGGCCACCAGGAGCTTCCCCTCATGGCCCCCATGGCCTCTTCTCTTCATCAACACCGGTAGCCACGACCCAGCGTCCTACCTCCTGTGCGTGCTTCTTCTCCTCGCTGCGCCTCCTCTTCTCCATGGATCCGCGACGGAGAAGCGAGTGCTTCTTCTCGAGACGTCATGGGCCTCGTCAAGGTACCCCTTCCCCTTCTCTATTCGATTCAATTCAATCCGATCTGGCAGCCGTGGACGAACACTGACTGACTCCAGTTCTTGGGCTCCAACACCACAACGAGGTTCCTTTCTTCTCTGACCCTTCTCTTTGATGAAGAACACAACACACGCACATAGTTTGTTTTTCTAGGACGATTTTTTCCCCTTCCCGGTTCACCCTGATGTGCGTGTATACATTAGTTGGGCGCTGCAAAGGTAGGTAGGTACTACTACCTAGGAGAGATGAGATGGAACGGGAGAACATGGAGTGGGGGCAAGTCTGAAGCTCTTCTTTTATTCAGTATTAGGTGTATGACGATAGAATGGAAGTTGATGAAGATTAATAAGGTCTTGTGTTGTTCTAGAGATGCATGAGAATCGTGCAACCCTTTTGCTTGTGTCGGGAGGAAAACAACCACCATTTATCAGACCGAAAAATAATCTTATTGCTGTTTTCTTCCTTTCGCTGATGCTGTTTTCTTCCTCACGCACGCAGGTCCGTAGGAGTGGTGGAACATCACACCACCGGCGAGTCCGTCCGATTCAACTTCAACTGCAATGGTGACACTCCTCCCTCTTCATTTTTTTTCTTTTTCTTTTCCGAGAGCCAAAATGCATTGCAGGGGATCAACTCCACCATTCCTCTTGTTTGAGAGGAGGACAGAGTTTTAAGCGGTCATTTTGTTTCTAATTGAATAACTGTTGTGCATGTGTTTTAATTGAATCTACACAAAATTTATTCTTTCAATTCCGTTCATGTTTGCTCGCTGGAGAATTAATTGATTTTTGTCAACACTGGTGCAGGGACATGGACCTTCAACTTCTCCCGTATCCCCATTGGCAGCCTGTTGACGGGTTCGTCGGAGGAGGAAAAGAAGGACCACCAACACCAAGAGGAGCAACCACGACCCATCACTCGAGCACAACTAGGTACTCTCTTCATCCCCACCAAAACCATCATCTTGTTACCCTGTACATGTTCTAATGATTCATCCATCACAAGCAGCAGCGGCACTACGTGTGCTAGCTGCTTTAGTTTTTACTTGGTTAGCAAATCTGATGTGTCTTTCTAATACACGTGATGGAGTAAATCTGCTTAGTTTTTGAACCTCAAGTAATCTGCCTAGTGGGCTAATTTGTACCGGTTCTATAGATTCATTAATTAAACTGAGAGTTCATATTGACTGCATTACGGATCATAGATTGTTTGATATCCCAAACTGTTACATGCTACTCTTTGTGTTCAAGGTTAGCTCCTGCATTTTAGGTGGTGCATTTCAAGCACACCATTTTGTCTGACCTATTCAGCCTTGAATATAGAATAGTGTACGCTTACGGTGATGAGTCAATCCTATTTAGTCTTTTATTTAAAGAGCAATTTGGTTAAGTAAGGGACTATCAGGGGAGCATTTATGTTGTTGTTTATGTTCTGATCATGATATGAGTTGTCATTAGGGTCTAAGATTTATAAGAACAGATACATGCACTTGCTCTTGTTATAGTTCTTTCATGTGTAATCTCAATGTGCATTGGCCAGTGGATAGATATTTTACAAGATCTTTTACCTTTGTTGTGCCTGAATGACATGCTCTGCTTCTACAACTTGCAGGTTTTGGCCTTTCTCTTCTCTTCTTGTTGGCTTGCTCTCTGATCAAGCCATGGAAGGTTCCCTGGTGCTAGAAGCATTAATGTTTGCTAGTGCTGACCTTTTAGAGGTGTTTAATTTTCACCATCGAAAATGACTGCCTTTTGTATTATTACCACATGTCGGTGCCTTTGTTCTGCCTGAGACATGCTCTGGTTCTACAACTTGCAGGTTTAGCATCGAAAAGTGTGTTCACTATCATCTCCATTTCAAACAATATATCATCTTCTGGTTTTTTAATCTGTACAGGCTATGACTATCCAAATTATTCTCTGTAAGATAACTTAAGATTATCTACTTGCCCTACCAAAATGGTTTGTCTTCGTCAAAAACCATTTTTCTTTGTTCCTTCCTATATCGCCAGTGGAGTGCTTATATCGATCGGTCGTCAGGGGAGGACAACTACTCCTTGGTGAGTTCTTGATCTGTTAATGATCCCACTTCTAAATGGTTTCACAAGTCTTCTCATCACAAGACCCCTTCTACTATGTGCACAAAATCTGTCACACGACAACCCATTTAGTTTAACATATTAATCCACCGAGTCACACAGATAGACATCTCAACGGATTTGAGTTGTTTTAGTTTCCTCAGTTTTCTCTAGTTAAAAACTTCTGAACTTCAAGCTTCAAGTTGAGCATGAGTTTCCATAGTTTTAAGTACTCTAGTTTTTCAGTTTTGCAAAATTAGCTTGGCATGTCCTGGTTGCTTGGTAGTTTCAAGTATCTTGCCAAAGTCTAGAAATATACACGCACAAGTATCTTGCTCTTTATATACAGTAGCACATCTACTTCATTAGTAATTTTTTCATTTAGTGTAGATTGTACATCTAGCAACTAATTTTAGTGTAGCTTGTTCATTTAGTGTAGCTTGCCAATTTCTCAGTTTCCATCATCTATGCAAATGCAATCATCTTGTGCAGTACCAGCTACCTGGAGTGTTTTTAAACATTCATTTAATTTAATCATCATCTGGTCATTTGTTTCTTTTGCAGATTTCCTCAAACAACTGATGTTGCTCTCTTCTCCCCTCGAACCTGCTTCTCTCTCTCTTTGTAAATCATGAGAATGCTGATGTAACATGTCATTACTTGATGCCATTGACTACTAGTAGCGGTGTATGTATTTTGATTGTGTGACTTGTTGATTCGAACAAATTATGTTTATTAAATGTATGAATTTGTATGTATGGATGAAAAAAAAAAAAAATATATATATATTTTATGTGTGTGTACTATAATTTGTATGGATAAAATGGAATTGATGAATTTTTTTTTAATTTCTAATTAGTTTGTTTTATTTTTAATTTTTTTTATATATATTATATGTTATAAATATTTTGTTTGTCTTTCTGCTTATTTTGTTACATTTTGTAGGGATAAAAAAAAATTTAAAAAAAAATCGAAAAAAAAAAAATTTGAAAAAAAAAAAATTGAAAAAAAAAAATTTGTTACTAGTGGCGCACCGTGGTGTGGTGCGCCATTACTAGTTAAAACTAGTAATGGCGCACCTGAAGTGTTAGTAATGGCGCACCAGGTGGTGCGCCGCTAGTATTTGGATTACTAATGGCGCATCAGAGGTGCGCCATTACTATTTGTTACTAATGACGTGTTAATAGTGGCGCACCTATAGTGCGCCATTAATAGCAAAAACAGGTGCGCCACTAATAGCCTTTTTTCTAGTAGTGCATCAGAGAGGCCAGGATGCCGGTCTAATCCCTAAGCGCTCAGGGGTCCGGGCCCATCGCCCATCGCACTCCTGCGTGTTGCGCACGCGGCCGGTGAGCAGACCTAGCCCCCTTAATACAAGCGCAGGCTTTCCCAGTCCAACCCGGCGCGCGCCGCTCAACTGCTGACGTCTGAGGAACTTCGGTAGAAACATACGATGCCGAGTGCCCATACTTATTCCCGCGTGATGGTCAGTGCGAAAAGGCCAGAGGCCTACTCAGATCACATATCCAAATCCGTTAATGCGTTGGGAGCTCGCGGTAACGAGCAGTGATCCACAATCTGTGGTCCCGTCGCCCCGTCTCGCGGACTTACGACAAGGGCTAAGGCTGCCCGGCTGTGCTGCGTAATTAACTTGCGGGTACCCTCACGGTCAACCCGGCTTCACATCACTCGCGGGTACCCCTCCGGGCTGACCCGACTTCCACAAACTCTCGCGGGTACCCCTCGGGGCCGACCAGACTTCAACAAAGGACTGAGGTCAACTCCTAGGCGCGCAAGGAGAGGGAGTCCTCCTCCCCAAGTCGGCCGACCTCCTCGGTCCTTCCACCAAAAAATGGGTGGGAGGGGGCGCACCAAGGGCACACCAAATCCCCTTTTGGCCGACCCCTTGTTTGTCGTGCCCCCTTCTCTCCCGGATTAGATCTAATGTACTCCGATAGGCCGCAAGGCTGCTTCTCCCTCTAGTTTCGTCCCGTTGTTCTTCGTGCTGGTTCAACGGAGTGTTGCGGTGCTACTAGATCTGTATGCATGGACACCTTGGAGGTGTTGTCTACTTCGACACTAGATCGGGCAGATTGTTCCGGCGAAAATTCTCGCGGCTGTGAGGTATAAACTAGCTGCGGGAATCGGCAGGTTTCACCGACAATCTTCTCTACTTCCGCTGGGTCGATTGTTGATATGATCATCGTTAGCTGTACCTCCATGGTGATCTTGGGCTTGCTCGTGCGTGGTCAAAAAAATATTTTGCGTAGCACGTTCCCTACACTTACCTCCTGCCAGACTGCTCGAACCTGGGTAAACTCCCTTTCCCGTGCCTTACCATCTCGATCGCAGTTAGCCCGCCCCTCCGTTGTTGCTCGACGGCACTGCCCGTTACGAGACACTGATAGGCGTCCATCTCGATGTCTTCATCCGCTGGGATGTTGCAGCCAATGTTCACATGTTGTTCCTGCAATACGACAGAGAGACCTGCCGCCCACAAACGCTATTAACGTGGTGGAGCTCACATTCAAAGACGGAAGATGGACTTAAGCTGTTTTTGCCACGTAATGGTTGGGGGGGGGAGGTGTTTTGGTTTTCACACATAGAGAACTAATGCAATCATTTCATATATGCTCATATAACACAACGTAGTATCTGCAATCATGCACAATGATACGAACAATAATATAATATCATAATGTTGGTAATGAGTTTCTCTTATTTGAATGCATAAAAGGTACGGTCCAACAGACATAAGCTAAAGGTGCAGATATGTTCTCATATACTGCCATGTAGATATAAGAGCTTTCAATATCACTGTGACAACATTGCTTTGAAGCACACATGTGGAATAGCTCTAACTTGCAGGTTATACCTTCTGCCTACCGTGAACGTAAATTTCTCGGACATGTCAAACATTGCTTGGCTAGCCCCATCAGGAAGCATCCAGTCGAAGTGATACAAGAAGTTTGCCAAAGTGAGCTCCATTAGTGACGAGCTGAATTGAATCCCGGGGCATTGTGGTCGCCCTGCTCCGAAGGGACTGAAGTCAGGGTTTGTCCCATTGTAATCCATGTTGTTCTCAAACCTCTCGGGATTAAACTCTTCTGGATTTTCCCAGTACTTTGGATCCCTAGAAACTGCGAATATATTAACGTATACATTGGTGCCTTCAAGCAAGTCATAACCCATAATTTTAGAGTCCTCTCTGCACTTTCTGGGGACTAGAGGAATGGGTGGATGCAACCTAAGAACCTCCTTGATGACCATTCGCATGTAGTGAAGTTCTGCAAGGTCGTTGTTAGTAATAACAGATCGGCCTTCACCTAGCACTGTACGTACTTCTAGCTGTGCCTTAGCCATAGCTTCAGGATGACAAACGAGCTCCGACATAGCCCACTCCAAAACACTTCCTGTGGTCTCCGTACCAGCTGTAAAAATGTCCTGAAAACGACGCGGTTGTGGTACATTAGTTTAGCTAAATACTATATGTACATGTATAATTAAAAACAAAAAAATGTTGAACAAAACCATTAATTTCTCAAAGTAATATATGATATGAAGCAGTATTTATAACAATTGACTAATTTATTTCGATCAACACTAAAGGTCTAATAGTCGCGCGACATATATTGTGAAACTAATGATGGGTTAACCTTCGATGTATAATACTTTTTGACAATGTGATATGCCGACTGTCAGATCGCAAGTACATGAACAATCACCCCTCACGTCCCCCCGTACGCATGCAACCTCTCTCCTCGCCTTTCTTGGCGCCACAGAGAATATAGGGAGAATACAACATGATACCACCCTTAGGTGATACCATGATACCATTTCAAAAACTTCAATTTTAAATGTTTCAAAAAATTATGAAAAAAATTGTGGATGTTTACATCACATGAATGTACAACTCCTTAAAAATTCAGATCAAAATTCTAAATATACAGAGAGAAACAAAAAAGACAAATCCAGCATGAATAGTGTCCCAAAAGACAAAAATCTAAACGCCACTATTCACATCCGGATTTGTCTTTTTTGTTTCTCAATGTGTATTTAGAATTTTTACCTAAAATTTTTACAGCTTGTACATTCATGTGATATGAACATCCATAATTTTTTTCATAATTTTTTGAAACATTTAAAATTGAAGTTTTTGAAATGGTATCATGGTATCACCTAAGGGGTGGTATCATGTGATATTCTCCCGAGAATATATTCAGATCAGTACTATAAAGAAAAATACTCACGATCAACACGGCGCCTATAATCTCTGTGGTTATAGGGAATGCCAACGAGTCATCCTCCTGCAGCCTGAGCAGCACGTCCAGCAGGTCCTCGTCGTCTATGCAGCGGGTTCTGTCACCGGCAGCTTGTGCCGCCTGTTCGACATAATCTTGATTCATGTATCTGCATTTGTTTTGCATCGTGTCATGCATGTAGTCTTGTCCATTCACTAAGCTGCGGCAGTGTACTCACATAAGATGTGATCATGTGTGTGCATGCAAGCTAGTAGTGGGTCAGATTAGTTAGTTGATTTAGTCACGCATGAGTTTGTTAGCCGGCCAAGTCATGTGGCCGTTGTGGAGAGATTGCGCCGGTGCGGTACGTGCGCATGCATGTAGCTAGATTAGTTAGTGGATAGGCCAGTTGGTTAGTGGACAAAGTCGTGTGGTGCATGGCATGAGGACCGGGCAGGTTGTTGCCTTGGCTACGTGTGAGTCTATTGTACTGGGTATTTAAGTTGGATGGATGAATGAGAAAAGTTGAGGCTGCGAGAGCCGGCAGAAAAGATGTAGTGGCTGTGCTCTCACCGGGGGATGAAAGCAAAGCTAGTTTGCTCCACGGTGAGGTGTGTGTGCGTGTGTGTGTCCTGGGAATGCTTTCTTGTGAGAAACCATACAAGAGAGAAGATTGAGTTGTGAGAGACAGCAAGAGGTAGAAGAAGAGCGGCGCTGCAAGGAGGCGGCGCCAACACCGCCTTGCGGCCCTCCATGATGTCGTTGATGATGCTTTGGATGCGGTTGTAGCTCCTCTTGGTGTCGCGCTCGGCATTGGTCAGCCAACGTACCAATCGCGACGACAGGAAGAGGTCGACCAGGCAAAAGCCGGCCACCAGCGTCAACGCCTCGTCAATCTCGCGGAGGTACTCCTTCTGCCGCGTGAACTTGCCGCCGAAAACTGCGCGTGATACGACGTCGTTGCTGAGCGCCGTCACCTTCTGGCTGATGTTGATGGTTTCGCTAGTCGGGGCGGCGGCGGCGATGGAACGGATGAGGTTGCCCACCTCCTTGGCCCTGATACCCTCCATGCGCTTCACCTGCTTGGAGCTGAGGAGCTCCACGATGCAGACCTTGCGCATCTGGCGGCACCGGTCGCCGTAGGGGGCCAGGACGAGGCCCTTGCCGCCGCAACCAAGGATGTCCATCGTCACGCTGCTGGACCGGTCTGCGAACGCGAGGTCGTTCGTCTTCAGCACCAGCGCTACCGCCTCGGCGTTAGAGACCACCACGGTGGGGACCTCGCCGAGCCTGAGTAGCATCAGTGGCCCATGCCGGCGTGACAGTTCTGTAATTTTGCGGCGTGGGAGGGCGCTGACGATGTGGTGGAGACTGCCGATGATCGGGAGAGTCCATGGCCCAGGAGGCAGCCGCAGCTTGGCTGCCTTGCTCTTGCCACCTGAGAGCTTGAGAAGCCAAACCGCCAGTAGCGTACATAGGGCCACGAAACAGATGCTTAGCCATCCCTCCATACCAGGCAGCTTGACGTATATAGAGATGATGAAGTCTGTATATGTAAGCCGCTAGCTGTGAGCCAGTGGTATATATATATATATAATAGGTAAAGGATGGGAATCGGCCGACAGATTACGTCTCGCACCGGTCGCCTCACGCTAGCGCGTCACATCGGCCACGCATCCTCTATGTGTGGGCCCCACGCCAGACTTATCACTTCCCGATCAAGACTGATACTGCCAAACATGCATGCATAGAAGTCTTGTTGCAAATCACGTGGATTGAAAAACGATGGTGAGTTCAGTCCACCCAACTGTACACTACAAAGATGTGGAAATTTCCAAGTCTCTCAAGGGTATACGTGGCCACTTGTAATAGTTGAAAAATCAATGGTCAAGAACGTGCATGGAATAAGAGTGAAATTTCATGGTTGGCGTGCAATAGATGTGATGAATTTGGAGGTAGTTGATTCCAACATATTGCTTGAAGAAGACGTGTACTCCCTCCAGTCCAGCCCGGAAAAAAATCGGTATCGAGAAGAAAAAAAACCTTGATGTGGATACATAACGGATCTTGAAGCTCTAGGGTTGTAGTATTACTAAGTGATGTGTTAGTACGTGCTTGTAGTAGCGTCGTGTGCAGGGTGTATCTACTCCTTCCGTTTCAAAACATTTGAAGTTCTATGTTTGTCCTATGTCAAACTTCTTTAAGTTTGACTAAGTCTATAGAAAAATATACCAAAATCTACAACGCTAAATCTGTTTCATTAGATTCATCCTAAAGTACATTTTTATACTACGCACATATATTTAATGTTGCGGATATTAGTAAAATTTTGTACAAACTTGATCAAACTTAAGGAAGTTTGACTTAGGACAAACTTACACTACCGGAATAACCTTATATCCCGACAACATTTTCTATGACGACAGCTTTTTGTCGGGGCCGTCGGCATAGATGGACATATGCCGACGGCCTGGGAAAAACCGTCGGCATAGATGGACATATGCCGACGGCTTGGGAAAGACCGTGGGCATAGAAATGCCATCGGCACACAACAAACTATGCCGACGGCAGCCTTCGGCATAGATTGGCCGTCGGCATACCTCTATCTATGCCGACGGCAGCCGTCGGCTTATTCCTGGCCCTGGCGCCCGGCCTCTCACGGCCGGCTGACGGCGTCATAACTATGCCGACGGCCCTGACGGCGGCCGTCGGCATAGATTTTGTCTGTATTTTTTATTTTAAGTTATTTTCTTTTTTTAAAGTTAAAATTTGATTAATTTAAATCTGACTTATCTAAACTTAAACATATACAAATTATATATTGATTTGGGGTAGAAGTTTTCATGGATTATGAATATCCAGTTTATTTTTGTTTTTGAGTATGTTAAAAATGCGACCTCATATACTTTTGCATATAGGTCCTTATACTTTGTTAAAATCACAATTAATTGATATTTGCATTGATTTTGACAAATTTTATATGATTTTTTATCAGGATCTTGAAAGGATTCTGTTGCTATACGATGTTTTCAAATTTCAACAAAATAAAATCATATTTTCTTCAGATTTACAGAAAACACCCTTTTGTTTTGACTTTTTTGTATATTTTTCATTCCTTGGCCACACGAGACAAATTTTATATCTGAAACTGTGGTGGTAGGTGTACACACCCAGCACGTAGCTCTGGAGTGAGACCCCCTTCACGGACGGCACTGTCGCCAACACTTAGAGGGGGAAACGCCCACGTCGGGTCAACCCGGAGGGAATCTTGTGGTGGGTTGGGCCCAAACTTTCTTTTACAATATTTCTATGGGCTGACCTATCACAACCAGGTGGAAAAGTCCATTCGTCGAAGGCCGTCGATTGAAAGTCAAAAGGCTAGATCTCCGTGTCAACGGGGCTAGGGTTAGGCCGCTCCGGGGTCTTCGGGGGGTAGCAATTAATGCCACGAAAACATTGCACTGGGTCCGCATACATGTCTAAGTTTGGCGGTAGGTTCAGACACGCAGCACGTAGCTCCGGAGTGTGCCCCCCTACACGGACGGCGATAACACCGAAGTAACGTTCGGCAGTTTGTTGTTGTATGAATATTCCAGAACAGTCAGAATGCGGTTAAATCCTGAAATTTTTACACAATGCAGACACATGTGATATAAGCAGTGTGGTAATTTTTCATAATTTTTTGAGATGTAAAAGTATCTTAATTAATTCCTCTTTACGGATTTTTTTTACATGTCTAAAAGTGTGGTGGGGGGTCTTCGGAGGTTAGCAATCCCACCAAATCTTGCATTGGGTCCTCTTACATGTTTGAAAGTGTGGTGGTATGTGTGAACACCTAGCATGCAGCTCCGGAGTGTGACCTCCTTCACGGACGGCACTGCCGCCAACACTTAGAAGGGAAACGGCCACGTCGGGTCAACCCAGAAGGAATCTTATGGTGGGTTGGGCCCAAACTTTGTTTTGAAATGTTCCTATGGGCTAACCTATCACAACCAGGTGAAAAAGTCCATTGGTCGAAGGCTGTCCGGTGAAAGTCAAAGGGCTAGATCTCCGGGTCAACGGGGCTAAGGTTAGGCCGCTCCGGGGTCTTCGGGGGGTAGCAATGCCACAAAAACATCGCACTGGTTCCTCATACATGTCCTAAAGTGTGGCGGTAGATTCAGACACCCGGCACGCAGCTTCGGAGTGTGACCCCCTACACGGACGGCGATAACACCGAAGTAACGTTTGGCTGTTTGTTGTTATATGAATATTTCGGAACAGTCGGAATGCGGTAAAATCCTAAATTTTTTACATAGTACAGACACATGTGATATAAGCTGTGTGAAATTTTTTCATAGTTTTTTTAGATGTAGAAGTATATTAATTAATTTTTCTTTACGGATTGTTCTTTGCATGTCTAAATGTGTGGTGGGGGGTCTTCGGAGGTTAGGAGTCCCACCAAATCTTGCGTTAGGTCCTTTTACAAGTCTAAGAGTTTGGTGGTAGGTGTAAACACCCAGCACGCAGCTCCGGAGTGTGACCCCCTTAATGGACGGCACTGTCGCCAACGCTTAGAGGGGGAAACAGCCATGTCGGGTCAACCCGGAGGGAATCATGTGGTAGGTTGGGCCCAAACTTTATTTTGAAATGTTCCTATGGGCTGACCTATCACAACCAGGTCAAAAAGTCCATTGGTCGAAGGCCGTACGGTGAACGTCAAAGGGCTAGATCTCCGGGTCAACGGGGCTATGGTTAGGCCGCTCCGGGGTCTTCGGGGGGTAACAATGCCACCAAAACATCGCACTGGGTCCTCATACATGTCTTAAAGTGTGGTGGTAGGTTCAGACACGTAGCACGCAGCTCTGGAGCACAGCTGGTTTGTCTACAGCAGGTTCACTAGAAGCATGCAAAGTTTTATTCTTATTCTTTTTCTTCTTCTTAGGTGAACCGGGTGTTTCATTATTAATTCTCTGAAAATCATGCTCAATTCTTTTAGGATGACCTTCAGGATATAGAGGATCCTGAGTCATTTTACCTCCTCTAGTAACTACTCTAACAGCACGATCATTCATTTTATTATTCATCTCATTAGGCAAATCATTTTGTGACTTGGAGACTTGTTCTAATTGAGTATGAACCATGGATGAATGTTTACATAAGCCTTTAACATCATTAGTAATTCTAAACATCAAATCACTCTAACGTTCAATAGCAATAGCATAACGTTTCATTTGATTACTCACATATTTGTTAAAGTTTTCTTGCTTCATGATAAAGTTATCAAATTCATCCAAGCACTGACTAGGAGATTTATTATATGAAATATCACCCTTGTCTAATTTACAAAGATAATTTATCTCTACTACCTGTGTCGGAATGTCAAGTCCATGTATTTGTTCAATAGATGGTAGATTCTTAACATCTTCAGATTTAATACCTTTCTCCTTCATAGATTTGTTTGTTCTTGCATATTTTCAGGACAGAGGAATAGAATACCTCTCTTCTTTGGAGTAGGTTTAGGTGGTGGTTCATGAAGTGTCCAATCATTGGTATTCCTCAATATATTATCCAATAGTTCTTGAGCCTGTTCAACAGTTCGTTCCCTGAAAACACAACCAGCACAACTATCTAGGTAGTCCCTAGAAGCATCGGTTAGTCCATTATAAAAGATATCAAGTATTTTCATTTTTCTTAAGAGGATGATCAGGCAGAGCATTAAGTAATTAGAGAAGCCTCCCCTAAGTTTGAGGGAGATGCTCTTCCTCAAATTGCACAAAGTTGAATATTTCCTATAAGGCAGCTTGTTTATTATGCGGAGGAAAATATTTTTCAGAGAAGTAGTATATCATATCCTGAGGACTACGCACACAACCATGAGAAAGAGTATTAAACCATTCTTTAGCATCACCCTTTAATGAGAAAGGAAACAACTTAAGGATATAGTAATAGCGAATTTTTTCCTCATGATCAACGGAGAATTAATAATCCTTATCAGTAACAAAGATAGGAGACGTAGCAAATTTAGGATCGTATTTCATTCTTTCTATCATAGCTTTTTCTTTCAGCTTACTCAATAATTTCTTAAGGTCCTCTCTATCATTACAAGCAAGAAATTCCTTAGCAATCTCTCCATCCATAACATAACCCTCAGGTACACTAGGCATTTCAAATCTAGTAAGATTGCTAGGAGTAACATGTGATTCATCAATTTCGTTAGTTTCAAGTTCTTTAGCTTTAGCAATTTGAGCATCAAGAAAATCACCAAGTGGCACAGTTTCATCAAGCAAAGTAGTAGCATCATCATGAGTATCATTCATAGCAGAACTAGCATCATCAATCACTTGCGACATATCAGATTGAATAACAGGTGGCGGTGTCGCAAGCCAACTTAAAACAGAAGATGAATCAAGTGCAAAGCTAGATGGCAGTTCCTTACCTCCCCTCGTCTTAGAGGGTACGATCTTGGTTTTAGCGTCCTTCAGATTCTTCATAGTGATAAGCAGATGTATAAATCCCAAGTGAACTCAATAAATAAAGCTATGCTCCCTGGCAATGGCGCCAGAAAAAGGTCTTGATAACCCACAAGTATAGGGGATCGCGACAGTCTTCGAGGGTAGTATTTCACCCAATTTATTGATTCGACACAAGGGGAGCCCAGGAATATTTATGAGCCTTAGAAGTTGAGTTGTCAATTCAACCACACCTGGAAAATAATATCTCTGCAGCAAAGTGTTTAGTAGCACAATAGTTTGATAGTATTGATGGTAACGATAGCTGTAGCAACAGTAGCAAGAACAGTAGCAGTAGCAGTTTTTTAGTGATTGTAACAGCAGCAGCAACAATAGTAACTTAGCAAAGATCAATATGAGAAAAGCGTAGGCATTGGATCAGCGATGGATATTCATGTGTTGGATGGCATTTATCATGTAACAGTAACAACCTAGAGCGATACACAATAGCTCCAATTCATCAGTTCAATGTAGGCATGTATTCCGTATATAGTCATACGTGCTTATAATAAGAACTTGCAGGACATCTTTTGTGGGATATTAAGGCCTTCTTTTAATAGAGAACCGGAACAAAGCATTAACACATACTGAATACATGAACTCCTCATACTACGGTCATCACCGGAGTGAATCCCAATTATTGTCACCTTGGGGTCTACGGATCATAACACATAGTAGGTGCATACAACTTGCAAGATATGATCCAAAACACACTTATATTCATGAAAACATAATAGGTTCAGATCTGAAATCATGGTACTCGGGCCCTAGCGACAAGCATTAAGCATAGCAAAGTCATAGCAACATCAATCTAAGAACATAGCGGATACTAGGGATCAAGCCCTAACAAATTGACTCGATTACATGCTAAATCTCATCCAACTCCATCACCGTCCAGCAAGATTACGAAGGAATTACTCACTCCCGGCGGTGAGCATCATGGAATTATTGATGAAGGAGGGTTGATGATGACGACGGCGACGAATCCCCCTCTCTGGAGCCCCGAACGGACTCCAAATCAGCCCTCCCGATGAAGAACAGGAGGTGGGGGTGGCTCCATATCGTAAAACACGCTGATTCCTTCTCTTTGACTTTTTTCTCCGTGAGACAGTACTTATGGAGTTGGAGGTAGGGAAAACGGAGGCCTGAGGGACCCATAAGCTCCAACGGCGCACCCTAGGTGGGGCACGCCACCTGAGCTCGTGGCTCTCAGGTGCCCCCCCCCCTCCAGTAGATCTTTTGGCCAATATTTTTATATATTCCAGAAAAACTCTCCGTAAATTTTCATCCCAATCTGAGAACTTTTATTTCTGCACAAAAATAACACCATGGTAGTTCTGCTGAAAACAGTGTCAGTCCGGGTTAGTTTCATTCAAGTCATGCAAATTAGAGTCCAAAACAAGAGCAAAAGTGTTTGGAAAAGTTGATACATTTGGGATGTTTCAAATGACAAGGGTAAATCTGACTAACTCATCATCAATCACACCATGTCTAACAGGGTCTGATTCCTCCGTTCCAACATGCCTTTCCTCTATGCCGTACCCAGAGGAGTGAGTTCTGGAACTATTCCACAACGCTTCAGATGATCATGAAACTCCTGGTTCACATACTCGCCTCCACGATCAGATCGTAGAAGTTTGATTATCTTGCAGAGTTGATTTTCTACTTCATTCTGAAACTCTTCAAACCTGTTAAAAGTTTTTGACTTGTGGCTCATCAAGTAGATATATCCATATCTGCTCAAGTCATCGGAAAAAGTCATGATGTATTGTTGCCCACCTCCGGCAATCATACTCATTGGCCCACAAACATCACTATGTATAAGCTCCAGCAACTCGGACACCCTCTCGCAACTCTTTGCAAAAGGAGCCTTAGTCATCATGCCGAGTATGCAGGATTCGCACATCTCGAATGATTCAAAATCAAACGAAGTTAGAAGAGTCCATCATCATTGAGCTTGTTCATGCGTTTTTGACTAATGTGTCCGAGTCGACAATGCTAGAAGTAGGTCAGATTTATTTCATTAGGCCTATGCCTCTTGACATTTACGTTATAGACTGACTCCCTTTCAAGGTCTAAAATAAATAGCCCATTCACAATGCGTGCAAGGAAACAAAACATTCCATTCGAAAATATAGAAAATCCATTGTCCTTTATGTTGAATTCATAACCTTGTCTCATCAATCCTGAGGCGGAAAAAAAGTTTTTACTAAGTGCTGGAAGAACATAATAACAATTATCAAGTTCCACTAAAAATCCTGAAGGTAGTTGAAGTTGCATTGTCCCGACAGCCAACGCAGCTACCCTTGCTTTATTGCCAACTCGGATGTCAACCTCTCCTCGTCTGGCTGCTCTAGTTCTTATCAGCCCCTGCATTGAGTTGCAAATATGAACATCTGATCTGATATCAAATACCCAAGAGCTACTAGCCAAGTTGGCGAGGTAAATGTCTATAACATATGCAACAAGTGTACCTTTGGCGTAAGTCATACTTCCACCCTTCTTTCCGTTGTTGGCAAGAAACTTGCGGCAATTCCTCTTCCAATGACCAGCTCCCTTGCAATAATAGCACACGGTCTTCGAATTCGGCCCTAACTTTGGCTCAGTTGCTGGAGTCGGGATCACATCCTTATCCTTGCCCTTCCCCCTATTCTTTTTCTTAGCCCAAGAACCCTTCTTGAACTTAGCCTTGTTCTGCACCATCAACACGTGATGTGCACCCTCTTAATGTCCTACTATGCAGTCTTAAACATCCCACGTAATTAAGTGTGCTTTTTATCCATGCCATGCATATGGTGGTTCGAGACGAACGAGTCATACACTACTAGGGAAAAGCCTAGTAGTGGCGCGTGGTAAGTGCCTAGTAGTAGCGTGGGTGCCCACGCTACTGCTAGTGTGCTGAGCATGAGCAGAAACAAATCTTAAGATATTACAATCAGGCTTTTATTGGCCTACTCTCTTTAAAGATGAGGACACCAGTCCATATGGAGGACACCATGCTGGAAACAGGACTGCACACAAGGTATTACAATCAGGCTTCTATTGGCCTACTCTCTTTAAAGATGATCGTAAGTTCATTCTATCTTGTGATGAATGTCAAAGAGTTGGTAATATTGGTAGACGTCAGGAAATGCCTATGAATTATTCACTTGTTATTGAACCTTTTGATTTGAGGGGGTTTGATTATATGGGACCTTTTCCTTCCTCTCATGGTAACACTCATATACTAGTTGTTGTTGATTATGTCACTAAACGGGTAGAAGCAATTCCAACTAAAAGTGTTGATCATACGACTTCTATTAAAATGCTTAAAGATGTTATCTTTTTCGAGGTTTGGAGTTCCTAGATACCTTATGACTGATGGTGGTTCACATTTTATTCATGGTGCTTTCAGAAAAGTTTTAGCT
This sequence comes from Elymus sibiricus, assembly GCA_039707655.1. Lineage (NCBI taxonomy): Eukaryota > Viridiplantae > Streptophyta > Magnoliopsida > Poales > Poaceae > Elymus > Elymus sibiricus. The sequence continues at coordinate 36,071,187 of CM077665.1, read as the reverse complement.
AAATATGATGTAAACCATAGAGTAGCATCACCTTATCATCCTCAGTCTAGTGGGCACGTAGAATTAACAAATAGAGAGATCAAATTAATCTTGTAAAAGATTGTTAATAAATCTAGAAAGAATTGGTCTAAGAAACTTGATGATGCTTTATGGGTTTATATAACTGCTTATAAAAATCCCATGGGGATGTCTCCTTATAAAATGGTTTACGGAAAAGCATGTCAGTTATCTCTTGAATTAGAACATAAAGCTTACTGGGCCGTTAAGGAACTTAACTATGACTTTAAACATGCTGGAGGAAAGAGGTTACTTGACATGAGTTCTTTAGATGAGTGGAGCCTATGAAAATGCTAATAAAAGATGGCATGATAAAATAATTTAGAAATGAGAGTTTAACATTGGTGATAAAGGACTCTTGTACAAGTCTCGTTTCAGACATTTTGCAGGCCAACTTCTTTCCAAGTGGGAAGGACCATATATCATTGAAGAAGTTTACCAGTCCAGAGCTATAAAGATCAACAACACCAAAGGTAATAAACCAAGGGTGGTCAATAGGCAAAGAATTAAGCATTATATTGCTGGTAACCCCCTTGAGGTAGATACAAACGTTATACAAGTAATTACACCGGAAGAGTACATAGAAGAAAAGTTCTGGAAGACTCCAGAACCCTGAAAAGGGGTAGGTATGCTGTATGATCAGGAAACCGACTCTAAAGATTCCAGAAAAATTATTTTCATCGATTTTGGAATAAATAAGAATTTTTGGGAAAAAGTGGCATCCAAGAAGGTGCCCATGGGCCCCGCATGGTAGGACGACGCAGCCACCCCTGTCCGCGTTGAGGCCGTGGACACCTCCCCGACTCCTTCTTTCATGCAGTGACTCCTTCCGCACGGTAAAAATTCCTATAAAATACCCCGGTCGTTTTGATGTATGTATCGCACTTTTTCATCCTTTTTTCATTTTGAGCTGTTTTCGTTAGTGTTCTGAAGCTCTAGATTGTTATGTCTTCATCAAGCTCTTAGAAGGATAAATTCTTCGAGAAGGTCATCAGCCCCTATCTTCCCGGCGTGATGATGCACCCTAAAACCTTGCAATATAGGGATGGGGTGCTACATATCCAAGATGTTGAAGCACCGAAGAAGGAGGGAGATGAGAAGGCCAGGCTGGAAGAGATTGAACATGAACTTTTCTAGAGCTAGAAGATGGTGGAGTGTGGACTAGATGCAAATCACTCCATGATCACGGAGTTCATCCGTGCTCACCAAAAGGAGAATACAAAGCTGTGGGAGACAATTGATCGCCTCCACCTCAAAATGGAGGATCTTCAAGAACAAATCTATGATCTCCAAAATCAAAACTGTGAGTATGAAACCATGTTCAAGATGATGGGTTTAGCTGCAAGTTACAGCATTCTAGAGACTTCTTCTTCTCTCATGGATGGGGAAACTATGCCACGGAAGCTGGATGATAAACGTGCGTCCTAATCACCATCACCACCAAAGTTCCAAGCATGAGTATATGGGTAAAGGCACTCCCCTTGGCTTGTTCCAAGCTTGGGAGAGGTGCCGCAGTATCTTTATCACCATCTTTATTATTATTATCTTTTATCTCGATCATTATTTATATCATGGTTTGGGGAAGTTATAGTATGAGATATGTTGCAATGTGTTCTATCACTCCTTCAGAGTAATTATCTATATCCTTTGGTGTGACATTATATAATAAATAGTTGGCATGAGACTTCTTTTTCCTTTTTCATTATTATGTATTCTATTATAGCATTGCGAATCAATCTCATATGCTGATCTTATGAGAAGTCATGGCTTTACATTGGGTTTAAAGCATAAAATCTCTTGAGGCTTAGCAAACATAGCATTGGTTATTTAAACAATTCATGAAACCTTAGTACAAGGAAGTGAAATTTCACATGAAAATACACTATCTTGGATATCTTTTATGATTGTGAACTCTCAATGAATATTTCCAAACTTGATCAAATAGTTGATGTTGGACAAGGAAGACAACGTAATGGTTATGTTTGTGCATATTTACATAGAAGTTATATTGTCATGGATCCTCCAACATCACATTATTTTCTTATAACCTTTGCTAGCCCAAAATTTCTGTGCTAAGCGGAAATACTACTTGTACATACAAAAACCCTGAGCCAAGTTTCTTCCACAAGTGTCCACTATACCTAAGTATGGGTTGAGCAAAACCCTCAAGTAAGTTGTCATCGGTGCAGGCAATAAAAATTGTCCATAAATATGTATGAACTTTTATTGAAAGGGAAATAGGTTTTGTACGATCTTGTGATGGGATGCAAATCATAAATAAAAATACCATGAGCACCATCATAAGGGGCAATATTAAAGTCATGTTCATTTTCATTAAACTCTCAGACATCCAACCTTAAAAGTGAATGATAACCTCTGCTTCCCTCTTCAAAGGGCCTATATTTTCTTTTTATGTTGAGTCAATTCCTTATTCCAATCTCATTACTCTCCACTTGGTAAACTTTGTATGTTGGGCAAAGATCCAGGCACATATATACAGTTAGATATGTACAATCATGATTCATTATTGTTGACATTATCCCTGAGATAAGTAAGTTGGAAAGTTAAGCATTGCTAAACATCTATTTTCCTTTGTGCCAACTGAAACTTTTTGTACTAAAAATATGCTCCTGAGTGCTAATAATCATCTAAAGACTAAAAGATAGTTGAGCATGAGACATTTGCTAAACCGAAGCTCTGACATAGACTCTTCTAGAATAATAAGAATGAATTGTGATTGTTTAGTGACTAAGAACATAATTTCCTAAACTCAAGAGACTTTTATTTGTTAAACCTTAACATGTAAATGGATCATTACTTGTTCATGAGAGGTTTTATGACAGAGGATTGTTATTTAGAATATTTAATGATGTTATCAAATGTTGATGCTGTCATGTCCATATTCTTTATTATTGACACCTCACACCATAAACCTGTGGTCAAATTTACCGAGCTAGGCATTCGCTTGGGGACAAGCGGAATCTAAGCTTGGGGGAGCTGATATGTCCATTTTGCATCACTATTTCATACTATAATTTATCCTTTATTAATGATATATTTCACATTATGGTGCAATTCTAATGCCTTTTCTATCTTAATTTACAAGATTTACAAGGAGAGGGAAATTATTGGACAATGGTAAATCTGCGTCTAATTTGCACCCGAAGAAAAAGCAATTTTCTGGAGCTCCAAAAGTCATGGGGATGTTTGTCAATTATTTTTGGAAAATAGTAAGACCGGAGCGAGAATATGGGCTAGATGGGAGCCACCAGGGCTCAGCACGGCCAGATGACACGGCCTCCCCCTTGGCCGCGCAGTGGGGCCGCGCGGAGGTCTCAAACCACCTCTCCCGATGGCCTTTGGACATAAATTCAGAATTACCCTAGAAAAAATGATAGAAAATCCTTGGGTCTTTCCTCCACCGTCTGCGAGGCAGAACATAGGCAGAGCACTTTTGCCATCCGGCGGGCGATCATGCCAGAGAAACTTCCCTCTAGGACGGGGAAATCGATGCCATCGACATCACGAACACTCCGTTCATCATCGGGATCATGATCTACAACAACATCTTCACCAGCACCATCTCAACCGCCAACCCTAGATCATCCATCTACTCAATCTATGTATCATAACCTCAGATAGGTTTCTGAGAGTACTTTTATGTGTTGATTACATCTTTTGGTTGATGCTTAGGAGATTCATCGATGAAAGATTGTTATGTGTAGATTGTTTACCATCTATTCATACCCACTGATCATGATCCATATGATGTCTTGTGAGTAGATCCATTAGTTCTTGAGGACATGGGGGAAGCCTTGTTGTTAGTAATCATGTAAAGTTGAATACCGTTTAATGTTTTGATATTATGTTGTTGTGTTCTTCCTCTAGTAATGTTTTGTGAACGTCGACTACATGACACTTCACCAACATTAGCGTAGGTCTACCCACACAACACTTATTTGAACAATGAATGGTAATTCAATGGAAATTGGTGAAAGGAACTTGGCAATATTCCCGTGTGTCCTCACAAGCGTTTTAGCCCATATAAGAAACACAATCGGCTTGTCCTTAGCATGCATAAGGATTGGTCCACTTGCTGCACTCTATTGTTTTTGTTATTGTTTACCTTTTTATAAATCATCTTGCTATCAAACAACCTATCAAATTATCTTTATAGCTTTCATAGTAGTGAAACCTTGCTAAAAACTACTTGTCAATTCCTTCTCCTCCTCGTTGGGTTCGACACTCTTACTTATCGAAAAGGCTATGATAGATCCCCTATACATGTGGGTCATCAGTTTGGTTCGGTTTCGTTTCAATTTTTTTTGTTCAAAGTGCCCACCTGAGAGCCATCGGAAGGATCCCACATGGCTGTGAGATAGAAAGTTTTCTTGGAGATGCTTCAATGAGCCCTACAAGATTCTTCCTCGGAGATGCTTTAGTTTCTATGCAATGTACATCCCAACTTTTGTGAAACTTTTTCAAATTTTAAACACACCCTCTTGAGGTCATATCATGACACCATGCCAAGTTACATATTTTTCAGACTTTATTTAGGTTTTTATAAACTTCAAAAACAAATAACCTCTCAAATAGTGCTTGAATTTTCCACCTAACTGTTTGAATTTTCCAAACATTTCTTGGATAAGACCTACAAATAAACTCAAGCAATTAAATATAATTTTTCTACCAATTTTTGGGTACTTTCCCATGTACTTATAGTTCAAACTTGAATTATATTCATTTAATACCTAGAAATCCATTTAATGCCTTAAAAATAGCAAATGACCCTAAAAATTTCAAAATTTTCTCATGAATAATGTTATGGTGTATGTTGAATGTAGTAAAAGTTTGGACCCGTTTGGATCAGTAATTTACCATTTCAAAAAAAAGTTCCAAATTATTACATAACCAGATGGAAAATAAAGGCATATTACTATATAATAGTGTAATATCAAGTAGTGGTCCAAATTTCATGGTCAAATGATGAAGCAGCTGTGAGTTTACCTTCACACCTAAGACTTTCCGTTTTTCAAACTACAATTCTTCTTCGAAGTTGCTTTAGTTTCTAAGCAATGTACATCCCAAGTTTTGTGAAACTTTTTCAAATTATAAACACAGTCTCTTGAGGTCATATCATGACACCATGCCAAGTTTCATATATGTCAGACTTAATTTACATTTTTTTAAATTCCAAAACAAATAACCTACAAATAAGTGCTGGAATTTTTCCACCAAAATATTTGAATTTTCCAAACATTTCTTGGATAAGACATGCAAATATACACAAGAACTTAAATATGAGTTTCCAGCAATATTTGGGCATTTTTTCATGTATTTGTTGTTAAAATTTAAATTATATCAATTAAATACCTAGAAATCCCTTTAATGCTTTAAAAATAGCAAATGGACACTAAAAAATTCTAAATTTTGTCATGGACAATGTAATGGTGTATGTTGAATGTAGAAAATATTTGGACCATAACCCTAACTCTTGCCCTAGCTCTAAAATACCCAAAAACCCAAAAACTTACCAGTGGCGTGCCCGCATGTGTGTACATCCCTAATACCATATTACCAATGGTGTGATCCACAACCCGCACATCACTGGTAACCTGAACTACATAAGCCCCATGAGGGACCTGGGAAAAGTTTCCCAATTCCTGCCGCACCGCGCTCCTAATTCCTACCTAGCTCCCGCGACGTCATCGCTCCGTCGCATTGCCACCACCATCGGCCTGCCCGTCCCCTCCACCAGCCAAGTCCAAGCTCTGCCGTTTTGACGCCACCCACTAATACCTCCTAAACGTATCTATAATTTTTGTTATGTTCATGCTAAATTCATGTCATTCATACATAGTTTTATCATTTTTTGTGAAGTAACATATTAATTATTACGAAGTGCCAACTTCTAGTTTTTAGTGTTTCTGGTTTTGCAGAAAAGGGTATTTTATAGAGATACAAAAATGGGAAAATCACTTTCGATGTTTTCAGCGAAGAAGGAGCAAATTGGGCCAAAGAAGAACCAGAGGGGGGCCCCACGCGCCCGAGGCGTGGGGCGTGCCAAGGGGGTGTGTGGGCACCCTGGCCACCGCCTCTCACACCTCTTCATCCCCATGGCTTTATATACCTCTGAAACCCTTCATCATATTTATCGCATTTTTTTTCTGCCGTCGCTTCGTCGTGATCTGAGGCAATCCAATCTAGAATCCATTTTCGGTACTCTGCCGAAGTGGGAGATCATCTCTGACGTCTTCTTCATCAACCTTGCTGCTCCCATGATGATGTGTGAGTTGTCCCCCTTGGACTATGGGTCCATAATAGTAGCCATGTGTCATATTCTCTCCCTCGTTCTTCAACACAAAGATCACATGAGCTGCCTAACATGATTGTGACCATCTGATGCAATCTCTGGTGTGTTTGCTGTGGTGTGATGAATTGTCATTCTATAATCATATTATATATTTTCTATTTGGTTTGGTTTTGGAAATTTGCTGCATGATTTACAGATGTATACGCTCTTTGATCTATTAGTTTATTCACTAGTGATGTTTAGATGAATGATCTGCAAGAGGGATTTATTAGTTGGGTTTGATCTCTTTGACTGATTATTTTCGGTGAGAGTAAAAATACAAAGCTCACTGTTGTATCATTGCCACTAAGGATAAAAAAATAGTTGCCTAGTTGCCCTCGGTGATGAGTTGGAGGTAAGGAGAATATATTATCAACATTACGTCAGTTTGCTTAATGCAATATTCAATTTTATTACTTAATATTCGGGATGCATGCTGGATAGCGGACTTTGAGTGGAGTATTAGTGATAGACGCATGCTGGATAGCGGTCTATGGATACAAGGATGTAATGCCTATATGCCATCATGACATGTATGGTTTGCCATAATAAACACTATAATTTAATCGATACGCAACAGTAATTTGTTTACCAAGCCTATGCTATTTGCAGATATGCCACTAGTGAAATTATTGATACACTGTCCATTCTTCCTCATAAATACTACCATTTTTTCACATTTTTTGGTTCTTTTATATTCTGAATTTAATTTCCTTTTGTAAACAAATTCAATTGCAAACACTCCAAGTAGTAATCCATGTAGCTAGGAAATCTAGTGAGATTGACAACCTCACTGGTTATGTTGAGGACAAAGATAAATTTCCTAGTTGACAGCAAGGCTGCTCATTGGACTTGTAGTTGAACTTCATGGATTGATTACCTTGGTTCCTTAATTGAAGGGAAAGCTTCTACTTGCTACAAACACTTGTGCTTCAGGGCCCAATAGAGAACCTTTTGGTACTATAGCAATGGAACATCACCCACCACGAGCTCCACCGGCGCCACTCCCCACCATGAGCTCTACTAGCACTGCCCCGAGCTCCACCGCACCCGTGAAGCCTCCCACCAGGATCTCCGCCACCGAGACGCCGCCACGGTCGGCTCTCACCCATACCCGACACGTCCCCGGCCACCTCTCACCTCCTCTCCGCAACCTCCACGGAGATAAGGTATGGACTTTCCCCCTTTTTTCATCTCTCATAGGTTATGATGTATCATGAATATGCATGATGAATATGATGGATGAGCCGGAATACCAAGCTTTGACGATGAATATGATATATGTGCCTATTGAGAGTGGTGTGGTATGTTAGAGTGATGATAACAATGTGGTACCAGCCATCGAGCCACCAATGTGTTTGCGGGTGCTATTTACCGGCCATTGAGCCGGAGCAACTTCTAGTTGCTTGATTTTTTAGGGAATATTAGTTGCCAATGATTTGACAAAATGTTGATTCATCAACATTTTGTCAAAGTTTTGGCACTCAATTTGTGTCATATTTAAGAAAGGTCATGCCAATTTTTTTAGATATTTAACTAACTTTATAGTTATTTTGTAGTTGTTTTAATTATTTTAGTTCAAAAGTTGCCAAAAAAATGTGTTTGGATTTTTTTCTAGTCAGGCTAAACACCATGTGTTCAGTTCTGTCGAACACTTTCTTCTTCTGCACTCGTGCAGGATTTGTTCTCCCTGCTGACATGTAGATCACACAGAGCATGTGTAATGCCAGTGCGGAAGAAGAAAGTGTTAGAGAAAGTTCACTAAATGATGTTGGACCTGCCTATAGACCAATGATAAAACTTGAGATCTTTTTGACCAACTAAATGTGCCTAGCTTTCGACTCAAGTTTTGCGGAATAACTTCAATTCCTTAACTCATGCATCAAAAGCTAGGCACATGTTTTGTGTACGACATAAGATCCATTACGTTTCCCAAGGTCAATACATGTATGAGTTTTCTTGTGGGAACCTCTCCTACAAGAAGGGGACACTACATGGGTCTGAGTTTTCCTATGGGAACCTCTGTAACACTTTACAAAGTATTTTATGATTATTTACGATATTTTAGTGACTTTATAGTTATTTTATATTTATTTTAGTTATTTTAGCAATTTGTAATTGATTTAAAAGTTATTTTAGTTATTTTAGCAAGTTAACTATTTTATTAATTTTATAGTTATTTTCTTAATTTTGTAGTTATTTTAGACATTTTAGTTACTTTTATTTATATTATAGTTAGCTTAACTATTTTATAGTTAATTTAGCCATTTTCCATTAGGGTGATTTGCTAAGATTTTAGGTAATGTAATTAGTGCATTAGAAATATGTGACTAAACTGTTGTCCCTCTCCTTTCTCAGAAGTGGGATGGGCGGCTACGACGGACCAAAGGATGACAAGCCGTTGGCGAGGGTCACGTCGGTGGTGTATTGGCGGGACGTCTATAATTTAGCCTCACATGTGGGAATTATCTGTCTAACACACCTAGCCTCCACGGTTGAACTCATTTTTATTTTTTCCTACTCATCTAAGATTTCAATTTTAGAATGATGAGCTCCCAAAAATTTGACAATATGCTGCCAAAGTATGAGCCCGATGCCGATTCCAATGGCGTGGTGCGCAAGGTGGAGAAGTGTGGGCACTGTCTAGATCATGTTCGCCGTGTCTGCAACGAAGGCAGTGAAATGGGGAGGAGGTTTTTCGGGTGCCCTTATGAGGTTAATTGTCCTACTCATTTTTCTACTTTGTATGTGGTTGAATACCTACAAAATGTCTAATAAAATTTTGTTTTTTCAATGCACAAGTTTCCAGGGCATGCAAAAATGTCAAGTGGCTTCACAAAGAATGAGAGGGGAGGGCAAGAACTGTTATTAGAGAGCTTGCTAGCAAGAAGTTGATGCCAGAGAAGAAAATAAAAGAGAAGGATGCTGAGAAAAAAAAACTCTATATCTTGACATTTTGACAACTCTCTGTGCTCAAGTTTGTTTTAAAAAGAGAAAAATGAATAAGCTATTAAGTAAGAGGATCCACGTATTTGTTTTCATGCAAGATTAAACTTTGACAAGGAGCATAGAAATTTTTACTGAAGCTCTAGTGGTTTGGTGATCGAAATAAATATTACCTAGCTAAGCATGTGCTACCTTGTATAAATATGATCTATCTTGCTTATAGCTTGCAGATAAGACAAGGATACGCCTTTGGGGCAACAATCTTTAGTGATGAGCTAGATAGATAACTTTGGTTTATCAACCTTTTTGCTCGAGGACGAGCAAGGTTTAAGCTTGGGTATGTTGATGAGTGAATTGTATGCATACTTTTTAGAGTATATTCTAGTGCCAAAAATCCCTCATATCATATCCATTTAGCACTTCTTCATATCCCCAATGCATAGTTTTCGGTATTTACTTGTTTCACCAAGTTCATTGCACACTTTTTATTTTTATTTAGTTTTTATTAGTTTTCCGTTGTTTTGTGGTCTTTATAGGTGTGTTGGCATGTTTATGGACTTGGGACATCAAAAGAACCAAGTTGGGGGTCAAACCGAAGAAGTTCCAGGCACCAGATCAAGGCCCTTTGGAGAGTTTGATGATTTGACATTTATCAAAGTGTCGAAAATGAATATCCCAGGCCTCTGAAGCATCGGAATTTTTGCTAGCAATCCAACGAGCCCAAGAACGTCAAAATCGGAGTTCGTATGAAGAAATGGCGACCAAAATACGAAACAACTTCCAAAGTCCAGAGAGAACGTCGGCCTTCCATACGAGCATAACCACTCGTATGGATGCTCATATGAGCTCATAACAGCCACGAAAATTGGCCAGAACTTTTCAGATTTTGCTCCGATTTAGTCCCCGTTTTCCCCTACGGGATTCTTGACGACCAAGGCTTGTATTGCACGTGGATTTGGCCCCCCTAGTGCCCATTTATGAAAGGGAGGAGGCTAGATCAACGGAGGACTCCTATAAGAAGACCTCCAACCCTAGACGCCGCATCAAGCCATCTCCATTCTCCACAAGTTCCATCTCCTGCCGCCACACCTCCTTTGCAGCAAACTCCACCATAGAGAAGGGCCAAGACAAGGAAGAGAGAAGGGAGGAGGCACCTCCCACGTCCGGCGCCGGCCTCATCACCGCCGCCATGCCGCTCTCCATCTCCAACTTCGTGTTGGGTTGTAAATTGCCCCTAAACACTATGTACTCCATCACCATGTTTGAGTAATATAACTTATGTAGTACTACCCACTACAGGAAGCCTAATAAAATACATACGAACATTGATTATGAGTGATCAGTCAAGCTGATTTATTAACTGTTTAGTCAAAGTCGCCGCCTATCTAGACTAATCAGAATCACCACGTATTGTTAGTGACTTGACAAAATCAAGATTGATACTGCCAAACATGCATGCATAGAAGTCTTGTTGCAAATCACGTGGATTGAAAAACGATGGTGAGTTCAGTCCACCCAACTGTACACTACTAAGATGTGGAAATTTCCAAGTCTCTCAAGGGTATACGTGGCCACTTGTAATAGTTAAAAAATCAATGGTCAAGAACGTGCATGGAATAAGAGTGAAATTTCATGGTTGGCGTGCAATAGATGTGATGGAATTTGGAGGTAGTTGATTCCAACATCTTGCTTGAAGAAGACGTGTACTCCCTCCAGTCCAGCCCGGAAAAAAACCGGTATCGAGAAGAATAAAAACCTTGATGTGGATACATAACGGATCTTGAAGCTCTAGGGTTGTAGTATTACTAAGTGATATGTTAGTACGTGCTTGTAGTAGCGTTGTGTGCAGGGTGTATGTACTCCTTCCGTTTCAAAACATTTGAAGTTCTATGTTTGTCCTAAGTCAAACTTCTTTAAGTTTGACTAAGTCTATAGAAAAGTATGCCAAAATCTACAACGCTAAATCTGTTTCATTAGATTTATCCTAAAGTACATTTTTATACTACATATATATATTTAATGTTGTGGATATTAGTAAAATTTCGTACAAACTTGATCAAACTTATGGAAGTATGACTTAGAACAAACTTACACTACCGGAATAACCTTATATCCCGACGGCATTTTCTATGCCGACAGCCCCGACAAAAAGCCGTCGGTATAGAAATGCCGTCGGCGCAGAGCCAACTGCCGTCGGCATACCTCTATCTATGCCGACGGCAACCGTCGGCATATTCCTGGCCCTGGCGCCCGGCCTCTGACAGCCGGCTGACGCCGCCAGAACTATGCCGATGGCCCTGACGGCGGCCGTCGGCATAGATTTTGTCTGTATTTTTTATTTTAAATTATTTTCTTTTTTTTAAGTTAAAATTTGATTAATTTAAATCTGACTTATCTAAACTTAAACATATATAAATTATATATCGATTTGCGTTAGAATTTTTCATGGATTATGAATATCCAGTTTGTTTTCGTTTTTGAGTACGTTAAAAATGCGACCTCATATACTTTTGCATATAGGTCCTTATACTTTGTTAAAATCACAAGTAATTGATATTTGCATTGATTTTGACAAATTTTATATGATTTTCTATCAGGATCTTGAAAGGATTCTGTTGCTATACTATCTTTTCAAATTTCAACAAACTAAAATCATATTTGCATCAGATTTACAGAAAACACCCTTTTGTTTTGACTTTTTTTGTATCTTTTTCATTCCTTGGCCAAACGAGACATATTTTATATCTGAAAGTGTGGTGGTAGGTGTACACACCCAGCACGTAGCTCCGGAGTGAGACCCCCTTCACGGACGGCACTGCCGCCAGCACTTAGAGGGGGAAATGTCCACGTCGGGTCAACCCGGAGGGAATCTTGTGGTGGGTTGGGCCCAAACTTTGTTTTAAAATGTTCCTATGGGCTGACCTATCACAATCAGGTTGAAAAGTTCATTGGTCGAAGGCCGTCTGGTGAAAGTCAAAGAGCTAGATCTCCGGGTCAACGGGGCTAGGGTTAGGCCGCTCCGGGGTCTTCGGGGGATAGCAATGCCACAAAAACATTGCAATGGGTCCTCATACATGTCTTAAAGTGTGGCGGTAGGTTCAGACACGCAGCACGCAGCTCCGTAGTGTGACCCCCTACACGGACGGCGATAACACTGCAGTAACGTTCGGCAGTTTGTTGTTGTATGAATATTTCGGCACAGTCAAAATGTGGTAAAATCCGGATATTTTTACATAGTGCAGACACATGTGATATAAGATGTGTGGTAATTTTTCATAATTTTTTAAGATGTAAAAGTATCTTAATTAATTCCTCTTTACGGATTGTTTTTTACATGTCTAAAAGTCTGGTGGGGGGGTCTTCGGAGGTTAGCAATCCCACCAAATCTTGTGTTGGGTCCTCTTACATGTTTGAAAGTGTGGTTGTTGGTGTAAACACCTAGCACGCAGCTCCGGAGTGTGACCCCCTTCACGGACGGCACTGCCGCCAGCACTTAGAGGGGGAAACGGCCACGTCGGGTCAACCCGGAGGGAATCTTGTGGTGGGTTGGGCCCAAACTTTGTTTTGAAATGTTCCTATGGGCTAACCTATCACAACCAGGTGAAAACGTCCATTGGTCGAAGGCCGTCCGGTGAAAGTCAAAGGGCTAGATCTCCAGGTCAACGGGGCTAACACTACAGGAATCAGGCACTTTGCCCTTTGCCATGGCAGACGGCAAAGGCATGCCTGGCGGACGGCAAAGCCCTTTGCCGTCAGCCAGCAGACGGCCCCACGTCCGGCTGAATGAGCTACGGCAAAGGGTTGCTTTGCCATCTGCTTAAATAAAGCGGACGGCAAAGAAGTTTGCCGTCAGCCATACTAAGCAACCAGACGGCAAAGGCGCAAAGTTCTTTGCCGTCTGCCAGCTGACTTCAGCGGACGTCAGGCGTCAGCTGGGGCCAATTCACCAGACTTTGCCGTCTGCCAGCAGATGGCAAAGCACACCAGCCTTTGCCGTCTGCTAGCAGACGGCAAAGTGACAAAATAGGCCAGCCCTATTGCCGCCAGGTTGCACAGGTAGCTGCCACGTGTCACCTTTGCCGTCTGCTGGCTGATGGCAAATAGCTTTGCCGTCCGCTGGCAGACGGCAAAGTGCCTGCACTGCCACTGTTTTTATTGTTTTCTGTTATTTCCCTGCATTTTCAACAAACAAATATGATATATACATAACAGTCCATCAATGCATAGCAGTACACCAATACATAACAGTCCATCATTGCATAGGGTATTAAAACATCCAATACATACATAGCCATAGTAGCATATATATGGTTCACATCCAATACATACGTAGTCATAGTAGCATATATATGTTCAGCAGCCACACACATATATAGGTCTAGATGATATCGATGACGATCATCATCCTCAAGCCTTGGCGGTGGGAGTTCCTGATAGTAATTAGGATGGCCTGTCCAACATGAAGATTCTTGCCAACGAGGAAGCTCTTCCACCCAGCCGAGCTTAACTGTGTGCGACCGTCCGTGTCCACGCCGTACGCACAGGTGGTGACGGAGCCCCTCGCGGTAAGGCGTATTCCAGCACAGCCTTCTTCATCAGGCTCGATACCACAACTCACAGATAGGCTCTTTGGCAATTTCTGAATAAGAAAAACATATCAATTAATAAGTAGCCTCGCACATACTCTTGCAAATATATTTCTACTAAGTATAGATTTCTACACTATAAAAAGACAGTACTACATTTCTACTCAGCATGAATTCTACTAATAAGTATGGATTCTACACTATTAACAGTTCTTTGGATTCTACACTAAGCATATATATCATTGGACTCTAGCTACACACTAATTAAGCATGTCATCGGACTCTACACTAAAGCATATCATCGGCTAGCTTCTACACAACATATGATTGGACTCTACACTAAGCATATCATTGGATTCACTAAGCATGTCGTTGGACTCTACACTAAGTAAGCATGTAATCGGATTCTACACTAAGCATATCATTGGATTCTACACTATGCATTACATCGGATTCTACATACAGATAATTTGCATTTGTAAGTATAACAATAAAGCATATCATCAAATTACTACAGTAAGTGTAACATACCATGACATGCCGATCAACCATGGTACTTATCAGGCGGGTCACGAATGGCACCCCGACGAAGTCAGCACGTGGCGGAATTATGTCCCATAGGTTGCACACCTCCTCCTCGCTCAGCCTCATTCTTTGAGCATAGATGGCTTCAACAAGTGGGTCCTCATCATCCTCATCATCTTCATCATCTTCCTCCTTGTTGACATAAATAACGGCCAGCTTGGGTCTTTCTGCTCTGAAGGAGAAGCTGATCAACTCACCACCAGTGATACCCATGTGGGCGATGAAACGGACCCATCCATCTCCTCCCATCTGCGACATATTTCGTCCTTTCTCGACCTCCATAGTGTAGGGGCCCCTAGGAGCCTCAAAGGTCACAGTGTCTCCGGTCAGCTTGTTGAATTCCAACCTCACGTTGCATGGGACGATCTGTGTAAAAAAACCAAAATGATATATACACAATGCATTAATGCCAATAACACGAAAAACAAAATAGTTGTTACAAGTTTCATATATTTTGCTACCGCAGCATGAAGAAAACTCGGCTGAAAGTAGATGCCGAACAGCGTGCTAGTTGCAAGGCTGCTGGCGCACCTTGACTTGCACAGTCGACATGGTGGTGGTGGTGGTGGCGCCATTTTCCTAAAGCAATATGAGCAAAGGATTAACGATCCACTTCACAGGAAAGAAAAACAGTAGCATGTGCTATTTTTGGTTCTTCTTCAGTTATATTTTCATAGTGGAACCCGATCCCAAAACGTAAACATAAAGTTCTCAATTAACTTACTAACACCTTCTAGAATATAGACCCAACAGCTAGCAGGCACATGCCAAATCAGCCAACAAGACTCACAGCTAGCAGACTACAGTGCATCGATCTTAATCGGAAAATAGAATATTCAGGTTTAGTAACTAAAATTAAGAGCATGCACATGCTTCCGTCCAGCTTTTATATTTACATAAAAACCGTCAAGGATAGAAAAACTGCATCCATATTGCTCCATAATTACACCTCTGCTGCAAGTCTAATTATGCATAGTATGGATCCATGCCTAGCAAAAACACATCATGTGTTACGCCATTTAATACGGACAAATTATATCTGTATGTAGCAAAATAACATGATGGGTTGTGCAAATAGTTGTAAACTACTATCTTGTGCGGCATGCTTATAGGCAACTAAATAAATATTTGACTCATAATTGTTTAGGCATGATTACACCAAAACTACGTCCATATTGATTAATAATTACGTCCCGGTCACAAGAGTAACTATGGAGAAACTACCTATATATATATATCTAGCAAAATAACATGTTGGGCTATGCAAATTTGAACAGACGAAGACTACATGGCAAAACTACGCCCATATTTATTCATAATAACATCCCTAACTTGTTGGGTTGTGCCAATTTAAACATATGTAAACTACCTCCTGGTTAGGAATATATTATGGCAAAACTACATCCATATTGATTCATAATTACATCACTAGAAATTTTAATTATGGAGAAACTCTATCCACCTCTAGAAACTTAACATGATCGGTTGTGAAAAATGTTGCAATCTTCTTTGTTGGGCATGCTCATAGCAAACTACATCCATATTGACTCATAAACTACATCCACATCTAGCAAAATAACATGCTAGGATATGTCCATTTGAAAACATGTACACTACATCTTAGTTAGGCATATTGCATCAAAACTACATAGATATTGATGCATAATTACATCCATGTTACAAGAGTAGTAATAATGGGACTACATTCACATCTAGAAACATAACATGTTGGTTTGTGCACATTCGAATGCATGTAAACTACATCCGATTTAGGCATGATTATAACAAACTACATCCATATTGATTCATAAGTACATCTCTAGCAAAATATAGATCCATGCCTAGCAAAATATAGATCCATATTGGGGGGGGGGGGGGAGCAGCGGAGGAGTGGAGGACGAGCATTACCTGCGGCGGCGGTGGCGCACGGTGGTCCGGCTCCGGCGAGGTCGGCCCATGGAGGCAGGCCAGGGGGAGGGGGGGCTGGTGGAGGCCGGCCGCGGGGAGGGGCGGCGCGGGGCGGTCCGGCTCCGACGGCAGGGCGGGGCGGCGCGGCGCGGCTCCGGCGATGGAGCGGGGCAGGGCGGCCGCCGCCATGGGGAGGGGGGCGGTGCGGCTCCGGACGCGGGGAGGGGCGGCGTGGGGCGGTGCGGCTCCGGCCACGGGGACGGGTGGCGCGGGCCGGCGGCGGCTCGGGCTACGTACGGGGGCGGTGCGCGGGTGGGGTGAGGTGAGGGGAGAGAGAGAGGTAGAGAGAGAGGGGGTGCGGCGGGGCTGACCGTTTATATTTAGTTCGCTCTTTGCCGTCTGCTAGCAGATGGCAAAGAGCCTAGCTAGCAGACGGCAAAGAGCCTCGCTAGTGGGGTGGGGCCGGGGGGGAACGGCTGTTATCTAGGTCATTTTCTTTGCCGTCTGCTAGCGGACGGCAAAGGTCCCAAAGGCAGACGGCAAAGATCTGGCTGACGGCATTCAGCCCGTCCGTCTGACCTCCCCAGCCACAGGGTCCAGTGGGGCCCAGCTGGGCTCTTTGCCATTTGCCTTCTGGACCTTTGCCTTCTGCCTTCTGGACCTTTGCCTTCCGCTGGCGGACGGCAAAGAAATGGCAGATGGCAAACTGTATATTTGCCATCAGCCAGTTCTTTGCCGTTTGCTTTTTGAAAGCGGACGGCAAAGACCCTCTTTGCCGTCGGCTAGCGGACGGCAAAGAATAGGCTGACGGCAAATTCCCTGATTCCAGTAGTGTAAGGTTAGGCCGCTCCGGGGTCTTCGGGGGGTAGTAATGCCACAAAAACATCGCACCGGGTCCTCATACATGTCTTAAAGTGTGGCGGTAGGTTGAGACACCCAGCACGCAGCTCCGGAGTGTGACCTCCTTCACGGACGGCACTGCCGCCAGCACTTAGAAGGGGAAACGGCCACGTCGGGTCAACCCGGAAGGAATCTTATGGTGGGTTGGGCCCAAACTTTGTTTCGAAATGTTCCTATGGGCAAACCTATCACAACCAGGTGAAAAAGTCCATTGGTCGAAGGCCGTCCGATGAAAGTCAAACGGCTAGATCTCCGGGTCAACGGGGCTAAGGTTAGGCCGCTCCGGGGTCTTCGGGGGGTAGCAATGCCACAAAAACATCGGACTGGGTCCTCATACATTTCTTAAAGTGTGGCGGTAGGTTCAGACACGCAGCACGCAGCTCCGGAGCATAGAGGGTTTGTCTACAGCAGGTTCACTTACATGCATTGGTCCTCCTACATGTTTGAAAGTGTGGTGGTATGTGTGAACACCTAGCACGCAGCTCCAGAGTGTGACCTCCTTCACGGACGGCACTGCCGCCAACACTTAGAAGGGAAACGGCCACGTCGGGTCAACCCGGAAGGAATCTTATGGTGGGTTGGGCCCAAACTTTGTTTTGAAATGTTCCTATGGGCTAACCTATCACAACCAGGTGAAAAAGTCCATTGGTCGAAGGCTATCCGGTGAAAGTCAAAGGGCTAGATCTCCGGGTCAACGGGGCTAAGGTTAGGCCGCTCCGGGGTCTTCGGTGGGTAGCAATGCCACAAACACATCGCACTGGGTCCTCATACATGTCCTAAAGTGTGGCGGTAGGTTCAGACACCCAGCACGCAGCTCCGGAGTGTGACCCCCTAGACGGACGGCGATAACACCGAAGTAACATTTGGCAGTTTGTTGTTAAATGAATATTTCGGAACAGTCAGAATGCGGTAAAATCCTAAAAAATTTACACAGTGCAGACACATCTGATATAAGCTGTGTGGTAATTTTTCATAGTTTTTTTAGATGTAGAACTATATTAATTAATTTCTCTTTACAGATTGTTCTTTGCATGTCTAAAAGTGTGGTGGGGGGTCTTCGGAGGTTAGCAATCCCACCAAATCTTGCGTTGGGAACTCTTTCATGTCTGAAAGTGTGGTGGTAGGTGTAAACACCCAGGACGCAGCTCCGGAGTGTGACCCCCTTAACGGACGGCACTACCACCAACACTTAGAGGGGGAAACGGCCACGTCGGGTCAACCCGGAGGGAATCATGTGGTAGGTTGGGCCCAAACTTTGTTTTGAAATGTTCCTATGGGCTGACCTATCACAACTAGGTGAAAAAGACCATTGGTCATAGGCCGTAAGATGAAAGTCAAAGGGCTAGATCTCCGGGTCAACGGGGCTAGGGTTAGGCCGCTCCGGGGTCTTCGGGGGGTAACAATGCCACCAAAACATCGCACTGGGTCCTCGTACATTTCTTAAAGTGTGGCAGTAGGTTCAGACACGCAGCACGCAGCTCCGGAGCATAGAGGGTTTGTCTACAGCAGGTTCACTAGAAGCATGCAAAGTTTTATTCTTTTTCTTTTTCTTCTTCTTAGGTGAACGGGGTGTTTCATTATTAATTCCCTGAGAATCTTGCTCAATTCTTTTTGGGTGACCTTCAGGATATAGAGGATCCTGGGTCATTTTACCTCCTCTAGTAACTACTCTAACATCACGATCATTCATTTTATTATTCATCTCATTAAGCAAATCATTTTTGCGACTTGGAGACTTGTTCTAACTGAGTATGAACCATGGATGAATGTTTACATAAGCCTTTAACATCATTAGCAATTGTAAACATCAAATCACTCAAGCGTTCAATATCAAAAGCGTTACGTTTCAGTTGATCACTCACATATTTATTAAAGTTTCTTGCTTCATGATAAAGTTATCAAATTCATCCAAGCACTGACTAGGAGATTTATTATATGGAATATCACCCTCATCAAATTTACAAAGACAATTTACCTCTACTACCTGTGTCAGAATTTCAAGTCCATGTATTTCTTCAATAGGTGGTAGATTCTTAACATCTTCAGATTTAATACCTTTCTCCTTCATAGATTTCTTTGCTTCTTGCATATCTTCTGGACTGAGGAATAGAATACATCTCTTCTTTGGAGTTGGTTTAGGTGGTGGTTCAAGAAGTGTCCAATCATTGGCATTCCTCAATATATTATCCAATAGTTCTTGAGCATGTTCAACAGTTCGTTCCCTGAGAACACAATCAGTACAACTATCTAGGTAGTCCCTAGAAGCATCGGTTAGTCCATTATAAAAGATATCAAGTTTTTCATTTTTCTTAAGAGGATGATCAGGCAGAGCATTAAGTAATTGGAGAAGCCTCCTCCAAGCCTGAGGGAGATGCTCTTCCTCAAACTGCACAAAGTTGAATATTTCCTGTAAGGCAGCTTGTTTCTTATGAGCAGGAAAATATTTTTTAGAGAAGTAGTATATCATATCCTGGGGACTACGCACACAACCAGGAGCAAGAGTATTAAACCATTCTTTAGCATCATCCTTTAATGAGAAATAAAATAACTTAAGGATATGGTAATAACGAATTTTTCCTCATGCGCAAATAGGGTGGCAATGTCATTTATTTGGTAAGATGTGCCACACCAGTTTCAGATTCATAACCATGAAAAGGATCAAATTCTACCAAAGTAATAAGTTCAGGATCAACAGAGAATTAACAATCCTTATCAGTAACAAAGATAGGAGACGTAGCAAATTTAGGATCATATTTCATTCTTTCTATCATAACTTTTTCTCTCAGCTTACCCAATAATTTCTTAAGGTCCTCTCTATCATTACAAGCAAGAAATTCCTTAGCAATCTATCTATCCATAACATAACCCTCAGGTACATTAGGCATTTCAAATCTAGTAAGATTGCTAGGAGTAGCAGGTGATTCATCAATTTCATCAATTACATTAGTTTCAAGTTCTTTAGTTTTAGCAATTTGGGCATCAAGAAAATCACCAAGTGGCACAGTTTTTCAAGGAAAGTAGTAGCATCATCATGAGTATCATTCATAGCAGAAGTAGCATCATCCATCACTTGCGACAAATCAGATTGAATAACAGGTGGCGGTGTTGCAAGCCGACTTAAAACAGAAGGTGAATCAAGTGCAGAGCTAGATGACAGTTCCTTACCTCCCCTCGTCTTAGAGGGTACTATCTTGGCTTTAGCGTCCTTCAGATTCCTCATAGTGATAAGCAGATGTATAAATCCCAAGTGAACTCAATAAATAAAGCTATGCTCCCCGGCAACAGTGCCAGAAAAAGCATTAACACATGGTGAATACATTAACTCATGATAACCCACAAGTATAGCGGATTGCGACAGTCTTCGAGGGTAGTATTTCACCCAATTTATTGATTCATCACAAGGGGAGCCAAAGAATATTTATGAGCCTTAGCAGTTGAGTTGTCAATTCAATCACACCTGGAAAATAATATCTCTGCAGCAAACTGTTTAGTAGCACAATAGTTTGATAGTTTTGATATTAACAGTAGCAATAGCAATAGTAGCAAGAACAGTAGCAGTAGCAGTTTTGTAGTGATTATAACAACAGCAGCAACAATAGTAACTGAGCAAAGATCAATATGAGAAAAGTGTAGGCATTGGATCAGTGATGGATATTCGTGTGTGGGATGGCATTCATCATGTAACAGTCACAACCTAGAGCGATACACAATAGCTCCAATTCATCAATTCAATGTAGGCATGTATTCCGTATATAGTCATACGTGCTTATAATAAGAACTTGCATGACATCTTTTGTCCTATCCTCCCATGGCAGTAGGGTCCATAAGGAGATCTAAGGGATATTAAGGCTTCTTTTTAATAGGGAACCAGAATAAAGCATTAACACATGGTGAATACATTAACTCCTCATACTACGGTCATCACCGGAGTGAATCCCAATTATTGTCACCTTAGGGTCTATGGATCATAACACATAGTAGGTGCATACAACTTGCAAGATAGGATCCAAAACACACTTATATTCATGAAAACATAATAGGTCCAGATCTGAAATCATGGCACCCGGGCCCTAGTGACAAGCATTAAGCATAGCAAAGTAATAGCAACATCAATCTAAGAACATAGTGGATACTAGGGATCAAGCCCTAAAAAATTGACTCGACTACATGATAAATCTCATCCAACTCTATCACAGTCCAACAAGCCTACGAAGGAATTACTCACTCCCGGCGGTGAGCATCATGGAATTGTTGATGAAGGAGGCTTGACGATGACGACAGCGACGAATCCCCCTCTCCGGAGCCCCGAACGGACTCCAGATCAGCCCCCGCGATGAAGAACAGGAGGTGGCGGTGGCTCCGTATCGTAAAACGCAATGATTCCTTCTCTCTGATTTTTTCTTCGTTAAACGGTACTTATGGAGTTGGAGGTATGGCAAACGGAGCCCCGAGGGACCCACAAGCTCAGATGGCGCGCCCTAGGGGGTGCGCACCACCTGAGCTTGTGGCTCTCTGGTGGCCCCCCTCAAGTAGATCTTTTCGCCAATATTTTTTATATATTCCAGAAAAATTCTTCGTCAATTTTCAGCCCAATCCGATAACTTTTATATCTACACAAAAATAACACCATGGTAGTTCTGCTGAAAACAGCGTCAGTCCGGGTTAGTTTCATTCAAGTCATGCAAATTAGAGTCCAAAACAAGAACAAAAGTGTTCGGAAAAGTAGATACGTTTGGGACATATCAAATGACAAGGGTAAATCTGACTAACTCATCATCAGTCACACCATGTCTAACAGGACCTGATTCCTCCGTTCCAACACGCCCTTCCTCTGTGGCGTACCTGGAGGAGTGAGTTCTGGAACTCTTCCACAACGCTTCAGATGATCATCAAACTCCCAGTTCACATACTCGCCTCCACGATCAGGTTGTAGAAGTTCGATTATCTTGCTAAGTTGATTTTCCACTTCATTCTGAAACTCATCAAACTTGTCAAAAGTTTTCGACATGTGGCTCATTAAGTAGATATATCCATATCTGTTCATGTCATCGGAAAAAGTCATGAAGTATTGTTACCCTCCTCCGGTAGTCATGCTCATTGGCCCACAAACATCACTATGTATAAGCTCCAGCAACTCAGACGCCCTCTCGCAACTCTTTGCAAAAGGAGCCTTAGTCATCTTGCCGAGTATGCAGGATTCGCACATCTCGAATGATTCAAAATCAAACGAAGTTAGAAGTCCATCACCATGGATCTTCTTCGTGCGTTTTTGAGTAATGTGTCCGAGTCGACAATGCCAGAAGTAAGTCAGATTTATTTCATTAGCCCTATGCCTCTTGACATTTACGTTATAGACTGACTCCCTTTCAAGGTCTAAAATAAATAGCCCATTCTCAATGCGTGCAAGGATACAAACATTCCATTCAAAAATATAGAAAAACCATTGTCCTTTATGTTGAATTCGTAACCTTGTCTCATCAAACCTAGGGCGGAAAAAAAGTTTTTACTAAGTGCTGGAAGAACATAATAGCAATTATCAAGTTCCACTAAAAATCCTGAAGGCAGTTGAAGTTGCATTGTCTCGACAGCCAACACAGCAACCCTTGCTTTATTGCCAACTCAGATGTCAACCTCTCCTCGTCTGGCTGCTCTAGTTCTTATCAGCCACTGCATTGAGTTGCACATATGAACATCCGATCTGATATCAAATACCCAAGAGCTACTAGCCAAGTCGGCGAGGTAAATGTCTATAACATATGCAACAAGTGTACCTTTGGCGTAAGTCGTACTTCCACCCTTCTTTCCCTTGTTGGCAAGAAACTTGCAACAATTCCTCTTCCAATGACCAGCTCCCTTGCAACAATAGCACACGGTCTTCGAATTCGGCCCCGACTTGGGCTCAGCTACTGGAGTCGGGATCACATCCTTATCCTTGCCCTTCCCCTTAGTCTTTTTCTTAGCCCAAGAACCCTTCTTGAACTTAGCCTTGTTCTGCACCATCAACACGTGATGTGCACCCTCTTAATGTCCTACTCTACCGTCTTAAGCATCCCATGCAATTCAGTGTGCTTCTTATCCATGCCATGCATATGGTGGTTCGAGACGAACGAGTCATACAATACTAGGGAAAAGCTTAGTAGTGGCGCGTGGTAAGTGCCTAGCAGTAGCGTGGGTGCCGACGCTATTGTTAGCGTGCTACAGCTAACTGGTTAGTAGTAGTGCGGGCCTGGCCCTGCGCTACTATAATTTTGTTAGCAGCAGCGTGCGTTTTGACCAACGCTACTACTAACTAGCTGTAACGCTGGGTAGTATCCCGCGCCAGTACTAAATCTGTGTATTTCATTTCTGCATATTTATACCGCACTTATACAACCTTATACAAATTTTTATACACTAGCAATGATATAACAACTCATCATCATCATCATAATGATATAACAACTCATCATCATCGTAGTGATATAACAACTCGTCATCATCGTAGTGATATAACTACTCATGATCATCATAGTGATATAACAACTCATCATCATCATAGTGATATAACAACTCATCATCATCATAATGTCTCACCATCATCATCATCGTAAGTTAATTAACCACTACTAGCTAATTGTTACCATCTTAGGTAAATAACTTCCGAGCAGAAGACAAGTACTAGGACCTACACCTCTCTCTTAGGTAAAATAGAATAAAACAGAAAAAACCCTCCATATCCATTATGGAGCATAGAGATACACCGGTCACCAATTTGTGGACTGCGCTCATTCACTATTTGTCTCCATCCTTTGATTTTGAGGCATCCATTTGTTTGACGTTCTGTCGAGTATGCATATTGGAAACTGGTCCATGGCCGTACACAAACAATTTTCATCTCACCTTCGACATACATCAGCGGAGGCACAACATGATTTGGGAGCTTCTGTTGAAGAACACAATAGTAACATAGTTAGCAATGTAGTGTACTTAAGAAGAATCTATGAAAAAGATGGACTAGTGACACAATAAAAAAAAATCTTACCATGATATTTGCACGAATGTTAGCATCGCTCAACTTGTGGACTAGTGGCACGTATCCTATATAATTTCGGCCAGCTCTATAAATGCTCTTAAAAGACAGAACATCATTAACAAAGGAGACAAGAGAATTCTTCTCCTACCAAGTTAGCTCTGAGCCGACAATGTAATAGGTCTCGTCTATTATCTTCCGTGTATCTCTCGAAGAAAGGAAAAAACTGTCAATTATTATAAATAAACAAGTTAAGTAGGAGGGAATAAGGTTTGTTTCGGTGGAGAGCGAGGCGTGGAAAATTGAAAAAGGCATGGAAAAAGGCAAAATTGAAAAAAATGCGTGGAAAAAGATTTTTTTTCCTAGCGTGGGCTTCACGCGATGTTGTCGTCTCTTCTTTTATTTCGGTGGAGAGCGAGGCCCGCCCAGCTTGTGTAGGCCGTTATGTTTTTCCGGTCAGACTGTGTTGGGCTTTCCTTTTTCTGGGTTGGCCCTCGCCGTCGTGTGTTTTATGTGCCATGTCATATTTCTTTTCTTTTTTTCGCTGCTCGGTCAGTATTTTTATGAATTTTTTAAAACTTTTTCGCGACCAGTTGCACATCCGCCCCTCACGTGCAACTGCATGCACCACAACCTGCGCGCAACTGCAAGGGGCTTAACGCGTGTGCAACTGGGGTAGGGTGCAGAGTTATGTAAAAATAAACCTGAGAGGGTGTTCATTATTATTATTATTTTCCACCGCGCGGAACAGAACATGAGGTGTCGAGACTGTAAATAGGGGTTTGTCCGAGGTTTTTTGCAAAATCTGCAACAAGTTGCAAGTCCGCCTCTCCGCGCAATTGCAAGCGCCGCACCCCGCGTGCTACTGCAAGGGGCATAACGCGCGTGCAACTAGGGGGTGCGGTTTTCTTTATTCTTTTTTTTTGTAAAATTATCACCAGCTGCATGCAGGCCCCCCATCAGCATATGCACGCATGGCAATCCAATGCAACTGCAAGGGGCGCAACACGCGCGCACTTAGTGGGTGCAGGTTTATTTTTTCCGGGTTTTCTTATAAAAAGCCACAAGTTTTGCACTTTCGCCCTCACGCGTAACTGCACACGTGGGACAGTGCATGCAACTGCAAGAGCCGTAATACGCGGGCAACTAGGTGGGTGATGATTTTCTCAGAGAAAACAGTCTACAGGACAAAAATTCAAACCAACTGAAAATAGAGAAGAAAAAGAACAAAGGGTCAAAGAGCTCTCAGCACAAGTCCAACCACGTGGCACAGTGCATGCAAAGCCTACCAACCCCCGTCCGCATGTGGTTTGAATTTTTGTCCTGTAGAACCCTTAAATTACTGCTTGGTCAGCGCGCGCGGCTCTAGCCATCTTTGCAAAGCCAACGTGTGTGCTAAGCTAACGTGTATATAATGGCTGAAGCAAAGCTACCTGCACCAGTCCACCACACGAACGGGCACACAAACATATAGTATCGTCTAAACATTACTGCAAGCGAGCACCCTATGAGCCCCCACATTCACCCGTCCCTCTACAGCCGATCGGCTACGTCCGGCCTGGTCTGTCCAGCGCTTCCTCGCGCGAGGCGTCCGTGGCCACGGTCGAGGACTGCGTTCATCAAGCGTAGACTGCCCGTGGCAACTAGCGTCGCAGCCCCACGCGACGGAGATAGGGTGTGTAGCTTCGAGCCATCGGTGTGGACTAACTTCTTCGTCCAATACGACCCACATCTACATGAGGTATATACTAGTACAATTTCTTCTTTTTTAGAATTCTATAGTAGTATACCTTCAATTGAATTCAAACACTTCATGAATTAAAAAAGATGTTCATGAATTTTTAAAAATATTCAAAATTATGAAATATGTTCGCTAATTTGAATAAATGTTTGTGATTTTTTTTAAAGTTCACAATTTGAAAAAAAGTTCATGAATTTGTTAAAAAATATGAATTTGAAAATAGTTCACGATTTCGAACAAATGTTTATGAATTTGAAAAAAATCTCGAATTTAAACAAGTTCATGAATTTGAAAATGTTCATAATTGTTTAAAAAATGAACGAAAAAAACAAAAAATGAATAACAAAAAAAACCAAACAAAAAACTGGCAAAAAAGCAAAGAAAGCGAAGCTTCCGAAAACCGACGCAAAAGGGAAGCTGGATGGCCCATCTAAAACGCCGCTCCAGCGTGTGCGCTCGCTACGGAAAGACTACTATTTGGCGCCTCAGCGAAATAGGAAATTCCAGTTGTTTATCCTCTTTTTTGGGAAATAAAATGCAGCCGAGGTTATTCGGGCAGAACCTCTAGGTCGGGAAAATACTAATCTTCAGTACCACTATACCACTAGAGGTGCCAGACTTCGCCGACTCCTTCTAAAAAACCGACTAAACAGATTTTTCAGTAACCCATATATTTAGAAAGCAACTGAGATATTTCAGTTTATATGAGATACTTTCTACGAGTGCATATAACGGTAGAATATTGTCTCTAAATAACTAATAAATACATAAGTGAATTGTTATATGGTTGTTTTGTCGAGGCGGTAATGAAATATATTTAGAGAATGCCTCTACATGAGACTTTGTTGTAGTGCACATAGTAAGATAATTCACCGGAACAATACAAGAGCTATGGACCATGATGTTGGAGTGTCGTGACAGCCCACCAGCCAGCTGCATTTCCTAGACCACATCCACATACCCGCATAATCCCAACTACTTCCTCCGTCCCGGTGTATAGGGCTTACATGTATTTCTAGGTCGGCAATTTTGACTAAAATATGTATTATATTTGATGAAAATTACCTTTTTAGAAACTTCATCCATATACAAATTCGATGATATAATTTTGATGACATAAAACAACTATTTGATTAGTCACATCGACGACCTGGAAGCACACGCAAGCACTATACATCAGGACGGAGGGAGTGGCTACTATTGCTAATAGTTATTGGTCCTGCTAGGTACATGCTGGGTGTGGCCGCATAGGATACGCAGTGACATCGAGTCGTTCAACAAGTAGTAGTAAAACAAATAGTGTACATCACTATCTCAGAATCCAGAAAATTCTTATACACATATTTTTTCAATAAAGGGCGCTTTTATTAACTAATAATGTACCATCAATGGGATATAAAACATCTCGGTAGGAAAAGGCGATGCCTGGGTGGTGCTTAGGCGCTAGGTGATGAACAAACGCCTCGTATAGGGCATAAACGGATGTTTAGGTGGGCAAGCAAGAAATTTTCCACTTCGGCGAGAAATCATCCCATATCGCCTCGACGGGTCAAATGGGCCATATTCCAGTGGATAGTACTGGTGGTCTAGTCATTCTCATGCTCTAAATTACCGTCTATATGCATATAATACCCCCATTTGACCTTGGTAGTCAAAACTATAGGACGGTCTAAGCCACGCCTAGGGCGCTAGGCGAATACCAATAGCCTGGCCTATGCCTAGCGCTTTATTTAACCTTGCAAAACATAAGGAGTAAACATTCGGCCTCTGCACGACTGCACGACTAGGATGCACACAACCAAAACCAATTCACACACACGATAAAAATAAAACGCCGGCCACCACAAAATCATAGTACACTGAAACCATGCCTAAGGTGAGCAAGGTGCGTAGCCTATACGTAGACTATGCCGCCACCCATGCGGAGTAAAAACATCCCTGACCACAAGCTCAAAATGCGTACACACCATCGTAAACAGTGATCGGTGTTCCATTCGCTGTAGAGTGAACTATGAATGGAGCCAGTACGCACATTGATAGAGAACCCGCATTGGAGATGGAATTTTATCAACAAAACCATGTCATTTCTGCATCGCCATAGCGACCATAATAAGGCAGACTCTCACACCCTTATGAGTATAATCAACTTGTGTGGTATACCATCTAGCCAGTGCCCATACATGTTGGCAACATTGCGAGGTGGATACAAGTTAGATGCGACTTGGATGACTGACCATGTAGTACGCGCAAAAGTGCATTGAAAGAAAATGTGGTTCATTGTCTCATCATGATGACGAAAGGAACACTTCTTACTTCCTTGCCAACTGCGGCGAGCAAGGTTGTCCTTCGTCGGGACCACACCTCAGCTAAGGTACCACATACAAAATTTAACTTTGAGTGGCATCTTTGTTTTCCAGATTTTCTTGTTATTGTCCACTGGAACCTCAGAGTGTGGTAGTGCCCGGTACATAGAGTCTAGCGTAAAAACCCCACTCCGTTTCAGATTCTAGTGGAACTCATCCTGGCCTTGCATCATGAGGATCGAATTCATGCGGCCCAAAAGGTATTTTCATGACGAAAGACGTGGACCAACCAAATCCAGCCTAAAAGATACATTAGGCGAGGACGTGCTTAGAACTTGCAGGAGTGTATCATTCTTATTGGAAATAATGCGGTATAAGGCTGGATATTTTTCCTGGAGAGTAGCGTTTCCTAGCCACTTGTCCTCCCAGAAATGAATCTCAAAGCCGTCCCTGATAGTGAAGGAAACAAAGCGGAAAAGGTATTACTTTGCCGCTATCAGACCTGCCCAAAAATTTGAGTCTCCAAGTTTCCATTACACCCGAGCCACAACTTTTGGTACTAAATACTTTTTGCGCAAGAGAATTCGCAAGACATGAATTAACATCTATAATCCTGCATCTAGACATGGATTAATTATTGTCACGCCAGACATGTGATCACCAGATCGGTTCACGGCATGAGGCGTTAGTAGAGAAAAATAATTGTCTTCAGGTATGTGCTGCGCGCTGAGACTACCGGAGAGGGATTCCGGCAAGGGCCCAGGACGTGGACCGCCCACGAAGGCAGGGCCGTGCACGCTGCTGACTACCGAAGAGGGCTTCCGGCAAGCACGCGGCGCCGAGGACTGCAAGCATGTGCGAGAGCGGTGGTGATCTGTTTCCCCTTTGCGGAGGCGCCAGGGACTGCCAGTGGGATGCGTGAGAGAGCGGCGGTGCTGTTTTTGAATCTTCTAATTATCTCAACATGCGTGTTTCCACATCATCAAAATTGTTGTAGCCGTTAGATTTACTAGCTTGATCCACTAGCATCCAGCCGATCTACGCATGAGAATCCTCTATCATGAAATATGCATTAGTGCATTCAAAGTGGATTTTAAATCACATTGCATTTAATTGTGACATGCACAACTTTCCATGTTAAGATTTTTTTTGCTTATACAGAAATCTCTCACATAGTTTAAATCGTAAGGACTCAATTAGTATTCTACACAATATTTAGAAACTATACATCCAATTTCGCGGCAACGCGGGGGGTATCGTCTAGTATGGCTAGTAAACTGCATCGTAAAAGACGTCTTCATTGAATCCATTAATTAATGGAACGACATCAAAATATAAATCATCATCCTGTCGACGACGAGCTGCTTGTGGTCACTTCGCCAATATTGATGAAGCTCCACGACTCCGGTCTTTACTAGGCATTGTGTGAGTGTAATGGTGGTCTGGATGTATCTACGTTATGTTTGTATCTTCTTGACGTGGCGTTATGAGTCAAATAAAACGCCCTTTGTCCAAATAAATATGTATAGACGTTGTACTCAGTATTTATATATAAAAGATCAACCGACACTCGATTTTAAGGTCTCCAAGTATTACAAGGAGATTGGAGGTACAGAACCCTACAGCTAATAGGATATATCCATGAGTGGTTGTGATTACCAATGCAAACCAACGGCTCCAGGCGGTCTGATATTGGAAGTAGACACCCCTACACAAGGTTCAAATTGTAAACACCAAAATTTATAGAATGGATAACTAATAATTCCATGTCACATATACAGATATGTACTCAAATTAGAGTAAAGTTTGAATTGAAATAGAATTGGTTATTGCATATGTTGAATAAATTAAATTCAGTTATTGGGAGACAAACAAGGTGTAAATGTATTCCATTTTTCACGAAGTTTCATTGTATGTACAGATAAATATATATAGCTGCGTTGTCTGCCAAATTATTAAGTAAAAATAATAATAATGTTCAAATATAATAGAATGTGACAAGAAGGCATAAAACAAAATCAAAATAAAGTGATAAATAATGTTATTTTTATTTTTCATCTTCATGTGTAGATTGTATTCCTTTGTCCTTTTGGTTAGTCCTAATACAGCTTTGCATGCATGTAGATATCTGAAGAGTGCATGAGAGCAAAAGCTGACAAACTGAAGAAGGATGTAAACCTTTTGTTCAAGACATTCAACGGTACCCTGTTAGATAAAATGACCTTATTGGACACACTGCAACATCTCGGGATAGATCACCTTTTTCAAGAACAGATTAGTATGGCCATGCACGAAATCCACGAGAGTGAATTTAATAGTTGCAGCCTCTATGAAGTTGCTCTTCGCTTTCGCTTGCTTAGAGAGCATGGACTTTGGGTATCTCCAGGTAACTATCTATCTTATATGTTTCTGTTTAGGCTCCTCACAAGTTATCATACTAATCAACGTTCGAAAAAATATAGTAGAAAGCATTACACATGGCTTTATAAATTAGTAAAGCCCCAAAGGGCAGGTACATGGTCCCCTGGTAAAAGCTTACAAGCATCAAGAGCACTAAACAAACATTACAAAACAAACGGAAAATACATCTCCAAGTCATTGAAGCCCTCTGTAAACGGAAAATTTCGTGCCAGAAGCACCCTGCCCATCAGCAGATTCGGCGACTAGAGGCTGCCAAGGGCCAGCTCTGGTGTAGACGTGTAGTGGAGAATGCTGGAGATAGTTGACGGCACTAACATTTAGATCTGGCCTGGCCCACCTCAGAGCCTGCGCCGCCGTGGAGGAAGAGCCACACCAGCATGGGCCACAAAGCCGGGGTTGCCGCCTCAACTTCCGAAATCCCCTGTGCGGACGTGAGCCTCGCCACCACCTCCTCGGCAGTCACACAAGCTTTCCGGGCGGCCTCTCCTCTGGTGATGATCAGGGGTGGAGACAGCAAGGGGTGGGTGGTACGGACTTGCTAGCATTCGGTTGTGCATTTGGTTATGTTGCCCAGCTGGGCAAAAGCTCGGCTATCCAATCTAGCTAGTCTCCCCTTTGCCAGCCTTGCCTGAGCAAGTGGTTTGGTTCTTTTGCTTTGCCACGGGGAATTCATTCATCTGTCGCCAGCCTGCCACATGTGCAACCTCGTGTAAAGCCGCAAGGTTGCCCCCAGCTGGCCTCGCCGGGCAAGAGTAAAACTAAACTTTCCCAGGACATATATGAGCGAAACGTTTCCTTTCTTGACGACTTCACAACTTTTATCCGCACACCGCCATTAGATCATATTTTTGCACCCCGCAAAAAAAAAAAAGGTCATATTTTTGCAACAGTCTGTTGGAATCTGCCCATGGGTCAATCACATCAAAGTAGACAAAACAAGCGCAAGAAAAACTGTTGACCAATGGTAAGTCTCGTACCCTCTAATATCTCTTTATTTCTTTTGAATTTTCTTGGCACAAAACTCACGTAACCTGGTGTGTACATATACACGCAACCAGCCTACCCAAACTTCCTAGATCCATACGGACCGGACATCCTAGCCCTATTCGAACACTAGCTTGAAACCTACCTCGACTGTACTCACGTAATCACGAGCTATGTTTATCGCTGTTTAAACCTAAACCTATTAGCACACGAACCGTACAAGGCTAGCACTACTCAGCTGCAATACACGTATGCTGCCAACACAACTCCTAGTCGGACTAATCTAGCACTTTCAAATCTAAACAATCAAGCATACTGAGCGTAGCTCAGATGATTAGGTTCCTTGTGGTGGAGCTAGCTCACCAAGGTTCAAGTTCTAGACTTTGGCATTGGTGCTCGCATTTTTCTGGATTTATTTCAGGCTTTCCGACAATGTTCGTTCAGTTGGAGGAGACGTTCCCGTCAACTACGACGGCGCCTGTGGCGACTTTGTTAGTCTCAAAATGTTGTGCCGGCTCAGTATCTCAGAGGTGCTCATAGGGATAGGGTGTGCGTGCGTGGCTTCATAAGGATGAGTGTTTGTTTGTGTATGTGAGTATCTGCTTTTGTACTGTGTTAAAAAAAATCTCAACAATCAAGATTACACTAGCACGGTCTGCGGTATAGCTTGAAACAGTTGTTAATGTAGACCCATTTTCACGGCGTTGAAACAACTTAAGGGCGCATCAGTCTATCTACGTCCAAAGCGAGAGTAGGTTGGTGGGCGCAACATAATGCAATTGTGATTGATGTAGCTACCACATGATGTGATTAAATAATTGAACAAATTAATTCATTTTTTGTAGGGATGAACAAATTAATCCTTAATTCGACAACATGCAAAAAAAATTGGCCGGAATTTAAACGGATGTGGCACAAGGAATATATTTATGAAAAAATAGTATATTCAGAAAAGTGTATACTAATCATTTGGAAGACAGTTAAGGATAAGCCCTAGTTTACTAGGATTTATGTACGTGTGTACTAATCAATTTTTAATACATGCCCGTTTGTTGTGCAGATGTATTCGATAAATTTAAGGGCAAAGATGGGAGCTTCGACAAGGATATTACTAATGAACCAAAGGGATTGTTAAGTTTATACAATGCAGCTTATCTTTCCAGCCATGGTGAATCAGAACTCTATGAGGCCATCTCGTTTGCAAGGCATCATCTTGAATCTATGAGGAGATGTCTTGAGTTCCCTTTATCCGAGCAAGTCAAACGAAATCTTGAGATACCGTTACCAAGGAGTTTGAAGAGAATGGATGCACCGTATTATATTGCAGAGTACGAACAAGACCTAGCATGCAACCCGTCCATGCTTGAGCTTGCAAAGCTAGACTTCAATCTTCTTCAGCATCTTCACCAGCGAGAGCTCAAGGAATTTTGTCGGTACAGACGTTTTCACATATAGCTCTATCATGGAGGAACATATATGAACTTAGTTGGTGATTTACTTATATCTAGATTAATTATCTCTGCCTTGCAAAAAACAATTTATCTCTGATCTCAGTTAGCTTACCAAGATGAATATGTACACTAGAAGCAGTCAATATAGTACCCTATTAACAAGTGTTCATTTTAGGTGGGGAAACAATCTATATGAACTAGTGGGACTAATCTCCTCTCGGGATCGAATCGTTGAATTATACTTTTGGTCCTACACAGTATACTATGAGCAACACCTTGGAGATGCGCGAATAATCCTTGCCAAGATAAGTTTGCTAGTATCCCTGTTGGATGACATTTTCGATATGCATGCTACCTTGGAAGAGGGTCAAAAGCTCAACGAAGCGATACAAAGGTTAGCAATACTCCTTGGAATGTTAATCTGGCCTTCCTTTCGTATATAGTAGGAGTATTTTCTGTCATGTCAGCGGAAGATAAACTAACTGATCGTGTATAACATGTAGATGGGACGAGAGTGGTATCCCTCTTGTGCCAGAGTACTTGCAGATGTACTATGTCATGTTGATGAATACCTTCGAAGAATTTGAGGATGAACTGAAACAAGATCACAAGTACCGCGTTGCTTATTGTAGGAAAGCGGTATATATCTTTTTTTTGCGAGTATATCTATCATGTCAATTCTTCAGAATATATTAATTTAGATCTTAATTAATATAGAATCGCTCTCTGCCTTGCATGCATGCAGTTTCAAACTCTGTGTAAGCATTACCAACAGGAGTCTGAATGGTTTCATAGTAGCTACATACCAAGCTTTGAAGACCATATCAGGTGCTCGGTCATCTCGACGAGTGTTCCGGCAATATGTGTTTCATTACTAGTTGGTATGGGTGACGAAGTAACCAAAGAAACATTCGAGTGGGCCATCAGTTCCACCGATGTTGTAAGGGCTTGCGGTGAGGTCACACGTTTCATGAATGACATGGCAGCATTTACGGTACATACATATATATACATATCTCTACTTGATTGTAATCAAATGTTGAGTTAATTGCACTGTAAAACTAATCAGGCGGCTGTTTGTTCACAGCATGCAAAAAACAAAATGGATGTGGCCAGCTCCGTAGAAAGCTATATCAACCAGCATCATGTCACAGGTGAGGAAGCTATGGCCGTACTGGATAATCGGGTGGAAGATGCATGGAAAACTATCAATCACGCACGATTGGAACGTCGTGCACTCCTCCCATTTGTAAACCGAGTCGCCAACCTCACAAAGAGCATGACCTTGTTGTTCCGTAACAAAGGTGACCGCTACACATACAGCCGTGGCAACAAAGACAGGATCCAGCAGCAGTTCGTAGAACCTATCCCTCTCTAGCTGGTCAATATGCATGAATGGAATCTGTCGGACACAATGAATTTACGTACAAAAGGAGAACGAGATTAAGGTTTAGGTCCAAGACATCAATGTTTAAATCTTGTGCAGATAATTTCTCAAAAACTACTGATAGAAACAGAATGGTGGAAAATTGTATGAAACTATAGTTTTGTATGACTAGCCATTGGCTGACTGTATTGGCAAAATAAAATTTGCTAGAAATAATCCTAGTAATTAATTTGAATGCTATTTCAAATTTTGAGGCCTTTTTAAAGTTTCTTTCTCCCCAATTTCCCTCTCTTCTTAGAATATTTTTGGAAACTATTGGTGGCCAAGATAACCTTGCCTCTATTCTTCTCTTATATCATGAATTCCAGTAGAAAGATTTGCCATAATAAATAGCCCAAAAATAATACTTTATTAATATTGGCAAACCCTAGATAGACCTTATTGCTTCGAAACCTTAGATATAAATTTTGTAAAAATGCCATAAAACTTTGGTAGCCTCTTCTGCGCCTATAGATCACTTTTACACAAGAACTCACCCTTGTCCTTTGGAAATTTTGAGCACAACATCAACATTTCAATTATGGTCCATTTTAAGCCTATAACTACAACTCTATTAAAACTTTTTTAGCAAATTCTCAAACTTTGTCAAAGCTCTCTTCTTTTCTAATGATTCCATCTCCCAGAAGATTAACTCCTTTCAAACAATGCAAGATTCTTTGATTGAGCACAAACATCTCTATTCAGATTTGGTTTTCAACAAATCTTCCATTCTGCACTTAATCCTTTTGCCAAACAAAGCCGACCATCGTCATTCTCATCCAAAGGGACACGCTTATGCCAAGCTACATGTCCAGAGGAACTACGCGCGTCGGATTGGGCAAGCCTTGCCATGACAGAGCACTGGGACAGCATGCAGGCCATGGCCAGAGAGCCGGTATTACATGTGTCGGCATCGGCCGCGCACCGTGCTCCTGCTGCTACCCCCACTCGCCTAGCACCCCAGTTGGCTTCGCCAGCTCACCCAGCAACTCGCCCGCAACCCGCCTTGGCTGCTAGCACTGGCAAGCCGCCGTTGTCACCGCCGCTGCGTCATCACCGCATCACCAGAACCACTTGTCATGCTCGCAAGCTACCAGTGTCATCCGTGGATGGTGGCCTATTCCAGAAGCCTCCCCGCATTGCACCGGCCTCCGTAATTACCTCAGCCCCACCATTAATGCCCGCCCATTGCCATGGCGCAATTTGATTCATCGGACAACCACGGAACCGACCTTCTAGGCCTGTAAAACTCCACTCCCAAGGCCATTTCCTAAAAGCATCGTCTACCTCTACCGCCTAGACTCCCTCCTATCCAAACAATCGACCGGAGGTTGCTCTTCTTCCCCTGCCTCCGGTGAAGCTTGCCGCCACCACCTCTTGGAAGATTGCGTCGCCACCGAAGCTACTCTATCAAATCCATAGCACCAGTGGACTCCTAGCGCACCCTTCTGTCGATTGCAACTGTCAATTTCACCGGAAGAAGCTCATAGTAGAAAGCCCTCTTCAAGCTTTGTCAAAGTTCCAGGGGAGTCCTCACTGCCGGAGACTCCATCCACCCCGATGACCGTGCCCTACATTAGGAGGATCGCCACGGCCTCCTGAACGCGTGGGTGATGCCAACTTTCCCGGGGTCGCCGCCGTTCGTCGGCAATCGCCGCCGGCAGGGAGCCCTCTCCTGTTCTCGCGTGGTTTGACCGGATCAACCCCGACAGGTGGAACCAGTATGTTAGGGGTTTATTACTTTTTCTGTAGTTTACGCTTTGTATCGATTCAAAATACATTATCTAGATCCGGTGCTTCTGAGGAGACGCGCTCGAAGACGAGCCAACGTCGCGAGTACGCTTGACTGCATCCTTGTGTTCCTTCAAGCCAGTTTCAACCTGTATGGCCATATTCACCAAGGTGGTGAAATCAGCAAAGTCCTGAATGAGGAGTGCGAGCTTGACATCAGGGTTGAGTCCTTCACGGAACGTCTCCTGCCTACGAGCATCAGTGGCGATGTCTTCACGGAACTCCATCCAAGTAATGATTGTTTCGGCAGGCATAGTACGCCTGTGGCTGTCCCACCATTGGGTAGCGAGACCCTTCAGAAAATAGGTCGCAAAGGTGATGTAGTTCGCAGGGGCCACATTGGCTGACTCCATCTCATAGGAAATGTCGTGAAGCCAGTCGTCAGCATCCAGAGGCTGAACTGAGTTGCGAAAGACTGCTGGGTTGAGACGGACGAAGCCTTGCATGAATTGACGGTTTAATTCGAACTTCTGCATCATTCCAGCCATGTAATTGGGCGGCGGTGAGTTGTTGGCACCACGGCCACGACCTGCGGGTCTAACCATCCTGCTAAAATTTAACAAGGGCAGTTTAGCGACGAGTATTTGCAGGTGTATAGAATCATTCATGAAGTAAGACGCACGACAAAGAGAAGTGCAATAGATAGATCTTAATAGTCAAACATGACATACAGATCCATACATAAATTCGGTTACAGGCCAGCGCTACAAGTTCGGAAAACGAAAGCTAGACATCTAGGCGGCATGCAGGCACGCGGTGGAGGGATACAACAACGAGACATAGCGATATGCTACATCGACGTCGGAGACAACTGCTGTAACCAGGTAGCTGCACGTGACGATGCAGGTTGCCATCGATGGCGGGATCCTACATACCGTAGATGCTCTGGTGCAGAACCTGATCCTGAACTAGAAGAAGAGGTCCACGTGGAGGAGTATAACCTCCAACTGCAGGCCAATCAAGAGCCGGTGGCATCTCTGTCCTGCGCGGGTAAAGAATGTACTCTGGGTGCATCCTTGCACTGACTGCCGGAAGCAACTGTGTCAGAGCGTCGTAAAGACGAGTACGGGTAGCGTATAGCTCCACAGCAAGAGCTCGGGCAGTGCGATCCAGAGCCTCGGTGTACCGAACCAAAACCTGCGGGTCGTAACGACGAGGCACGTAAGGGGTATAGATCACAGTGTAGTTCTCACTCTCATCCCAAGCAGGGACGTGCAGAATGTATCATAAAGCAGTCTCCTCCAAGCGGGGGTGCTCTCCACGGAGACGGTTGATAGCAACAAAGGCAGCATCATGGACTGCCATGTCAACAGTCACTCCAACACCACGGAAGATGTGCAACTCCGTGTTGGTGATGGTCTGCCGATCGAAGATCCGAACCTTAGCATGGTACTGCCACTGGTTGAACTCGCGGTAGTCCTCGTAAACCGTGTACTCGGGGTACCAGCGATATCCCAGCTTGGACAAGAGGTCGACAAGTATAGCGGGGAACCCAGCCACACCAATAGCATTAGTCTGGCGAACGATCTGCGTCGCGGGACGCATCTGAAACAAGGAGTCAAAGATGTCAAAAAGCAGTGCGAGAATCAAAAGTTACACACTGAAAGGTAAAGCAATAGATAATCCAGCTCTCCGGGTGAATATGAACACGTAAACCTAATGTTAGATTTAGCAAAAAAAATAACCCGAATAGAAGAGAGATTAGACTCCCAAAGTAAGGAAGAGGAATAAATGATCCTAATACCACCCATTGGCGACGTGGGCCCGTAAGTGACACAACCAAGTTAGTAAAACAGTTTTTGAAGACTAGATCAAGATCAGAGACTCACGGTAAGATATCACAACACAACTCTAGACACAAATAAAAGTCATACAAGCGTTATATTACAAGCCAGGGGCCACGAGGGCTCGAATACATAAGCTCGAGTACAAGAGTCAGTGGAAGCAACATCAATATCTGAGTACAGACATAAAGGTAAACAAGTTTGCCTTAAGAAGGCCGAGCAAAACAACGCCATCTAGATCAAACAGGCGCAGGCCTCCTACCTGGGAACCTCCGAAATTACTCCTGGTCATCGGCCTCCACGTAGTAGTAAGCTCCGTCGGTGGTGTAGTAGTCGTCAACGGGGGAAGCTGTCTCCTGGGCTCCGCCATCTGATCGCAGCAACCGGGTAGAGGGGAAAAGAAGTAGCAAAGCAACCGTGAGTACTCGCAAGACTTACATCAGAACTATTCTATGTATGCACCATTATCAGAGAAAGGGGCTGTATCTGTGGACTAAACTGCAGAATGCCAGAACAGGGGGAAAAGGCCTAGCCTATCGAAAACTAGCATCTTGCAACATTAGAATGTAGGGGAACGCGACAGAAAACGAAAAATTTCGGTACAGCGAGCACGCCTAGGACCACTATGGAGACTGCATACAAGGTTTGATCTGATCCGTACCGACTCGAAGCGCAGCGGAAGAAGAGTCGGTGGAGATCGTCGGTGCAGATCCCCGCAGGTAGGATTTACAACCTCCCAACCGCGAGGATGTACTCCCTCGTCGGACAGCCCTTCGGGAGGCGGTCGGACAGTCCCCCGGACGATGTCGCGGACAGCCCTTCGGGAGGACTCTCGAAACTCGAACGTAGACTCGGACAGCCCTCCGGGAGGACACTCGAACAGCCCCTCGGGCAAAAGATCGGAACTACGACCTCTCTACGGGGTTGCACACATACGGTGTCAACTATCCGGCAGGGCTTCGCCGTCCAAAACTAGTTCCTGCCGGAACCCAGACAGCCTTTCGGCTCTACGAAAAACTCTTTTCGTGGGAGGGAGAGAGAGAGCTAGCAAAGCATAGCATGTGTATGAGAGCAAGGGATGAAGATATGGCAGCCCTCACCTCCTCTATTTATAGGAAAGCCAACAAATTACCAAAAACCCATGCATTAGGTCACACTTCATGGGTATTAAGGTCATTATGGGAGGCCATGTGGAGCTCCATGGTGC
Organism: Elymus sibiricus; assembly: GCA_039707655.1. Classification (NCBI taxonomy): domain Eukaryota; kingdom Viridiplantae; phylum Streptophyta; class Magnoliopsida; order Poales; family Poaceae; genus Elymus; species Elymus sibiricus. The sequence goes on along the minus strand of CM077665.1, from coordinate 36,031,736 downwards.
ACCACCACCCATGGCCGGCCACCCCTAGGGGGCCCCCCCAAATGGGGTTCCTTCCCTTGTAAGCCTCCTCCTTCTAGAACTTTGACCAAGTCCAACAAGGTGACTCACCAAAAAACATCCCAAAAAGCACTTTCACTATTCACGACGACATTTTTCAGCGTCCGTTCGAAATGAAAATATTTATGTGGGCTTAGAACATTTCCAATACCCACCATAATAATTTTCAACGCGTTCCAGAACAATTCCGGATTAGTGATTTTCATCTGCGAAAAGCATCTGAAGCGGTTCCGGCAGCTCCGGAATATTTCCGTTTTTCATTTCTGAAAATTCCAGAAAGTTTCCAGAACGATTCTGGCACCCTCCAAGAATTATCAGGCACGTGCCGAAACCATTTTGACTTAATGGTATACCCCGAAACAACTTTTTCGGTTTCACCGAAACTCATCCGGTGACCTCTTTCTTCAGAACTTTTCCGCTGTCTCCGAAAACTTTTTTCGGAAACTTTCTCTCAGACTCCCTGTCTAGTATTCAACAGATAGATGACCCTTAAGCGTGTGACCCTATAGGTTCGGTGAAGCATAGACATGACTCAGAACCGCTTCCGATCAATGATCAACATCAGAGCCGTGGACACCCATATTGACCCCTATGCCCACACGAATGAATATTCGAGTGAACCTCCAGTTGCCGTGAGCTATTCCTGTTGCTTCACGATATGTCACAAACACCCGAGGTGAGATTTATTGCATCCCCGTGGATCAACCATTTGTCCACTATGCAAGTTACATCGTTACCGATTTTGTTCTCTTTTCTCGTTTCCGTGTTCCGGCATCCCAGTGATCAAATCACAAGGTGTCTGCGCAGACGATGATGGATACCCTAACACTGAGAGGGCCCGAGAATATCTCTCCATCGTCGGAGGAGCAAATCCCAATCTTGAGCTACCTCGTTACTTGCCATACTTTTCCGTGAACCCGTAAGCCGCCGTAATAGCCACCCAGTTACGGATGACGTTTAACAAACCCCAAAGTTCACGAAGCAAGTACGAAGGAACTCGATACTCTCATGGTCTAAGGAATTATGCAAACATTAACTTCTCTGTGTTATTAACCATTAACTTGTGACGAATGTATCTCATAGCATAACATCAATTTGGGTCGATTCAACACAAGTGTTCTACTAACATCGTGCCCTCAAAATTGCTGGCATAGCCATGCCCATGATTAGGAAAACAGGATCATCATGCAATACTTGAGCCAGTCATAGAGGCTTGACTGGGAATACATTTTACCGTTTATTATCCCACACGTGCACATGAGTTTCCCTTCAAGCCTCGTTTTATTTGCAGACTCGAGAATCATTGCAGTTATAGCATGGAACATAAACTTCATTACAAACCAGGAGATACAAAATAACCGTTATTACTGCCTCTAGGGCATATCTCCTACATAGAAGAGTGCAGATTAGCATATTATAAAGCAGTAATTAAGTAGTAACAATGCCCAGAGATCCTTCCTCGACTCCCTGCGAGAAAACGATCCCGGAGCCAACATATTAATTAACATCAATAACATCCTGTTTTAGTTGTATTAGATCAGGATACATCTTTGATCGTCTGTTACCGTGGACACGGCTATTCGAATAGATATACTTCCCTGCAGTGGTGCACCAATGTACCCAACACGCTCGATTAACTCCGGCCGTACATACTTTTATCGGGTCATGCCCGGCCTCGGCTAATCGACACAACGCAGCCCAACCTGGGCTCATCAGAGAGGCCAGGATGCCGGTCTAATCCCTAAGCGCTCAGGGGTCCGGGCCCATCGCCCATCGCACTCCTGCGTGTTGCGCACGCAGCCGGTGAGCAGACCTAGCCCCCTTAATACAAGCGCAGGCGTTCCCAGTCCAACCCGGCGCGTGCCGCTCAACTGCTGACGTCTGAGGAGCTTCGGTAGAAACATACGATGCCGAGTGCCCATACTTATTCCCGCGTGATGGTCAGTGCGAAAAGGCCAGAGGCCTACTCAGATCACATATCCAAATCCGTTAATGCATTGGGAGCTCGCGGTAACGAGCAGTGATCAACGATCTGTGGTTCCGTCGCCCCGTCTCGCGGACTTACGACAAGGGCTAAGGCTGCCCGGCTGTGCTGCGTAATTAACTCGCGGGTATCCTCACGGTCAACCCGGCTTCACATCAGTCGCAGGTACCCCTCGGGACTGACCCGACCTCCACAAACTCTCGCGGGTACCCCTCGGGGCCGACCCGACTTCCACAAAGGACTGAGGTAAACGTTAGGGAAACCGTGTGTCCGAAACATCAAGGGGGAATCTGAGGAATCACCGTTGATGGATTCCACTCGATGTGACCATCAAGGTGGACATGGAGGAATCACCCTCGATGGTCCACACTTGAGGGGTTGCACGACAAAGTCGTCATTGGAGGTGGTGGAGGAGGAATCACCCTCGGCCATCCATAACCGATTAGTTATGCTACAGAGCCATCATCAGGAGTGAGGTACGAGGTATCACCCTCGGCACTCGATAGTAGCTCTGTAGAGTCGTACAACAAAAGGGGGGGTGTGTGGTGATGTACTCGGTCTCTGCCCGTCGATCACCAAGATTGAGGCACTGGTAACAAGGCGGGGGCAACAGGGACAAGAAAGAGGGGTCACTGATGGATCACTAATTCAACCTATACTAAGCAGTTTAGGATGACGGGTAAAGTAACAATAGCAGGTTACAAAAGCAGGCTATGCATCAGAAATAGTAGCTATCTGTCAACAGTAGCAAAATCTAATGCAACAAATAGTGGGAAAGAATGGGCGATATAGGAATGATCAAGGGGGTTTGCTTGCCTGGAAGCTCTGCTGAAAGGGACTGATCGTCAGGGGCGTAGTCGTACTCGGGAGCAACGTCAGTCTCGGAGTCTACCGTAGAGAAGAGGGGGAAGAAACAATAAATATAAAGCAAACAGATGCAACACCGATGGATGACATGGCAGTATGTTGTGTTAGGGGTGGCCTAATGCAGCACTACACGTTGCAGACAGAGCAGGAAATTATCCGGGGATGTTTTCCCAGCTCCGGATGGTTATCAGTATATGGATCCGGAGGGGAAGGTTCCATGTTTGCTGTGTTAGAGGCATCTAACACCTATATGGAGGGCATATTTGGATTCGTCATATTTTTTTGAGTGTTTTTCATATATAAAACATTTTCATCGGAGCTACTGTTGAATTTATATTAATTTTCAAAGTTTAATCAATATTCTGGAATTATTTTAATTACTAAATTCGGCAGAAAAGGAAATATGACGTCAGCAGTACGTCAGGGTGACATCAGCAGTCAACACAGTCGGCCGAGGTCAAATCTGGCCACTGGGTCCCACATGTCATACACAGAAGTTAATCCAGTGGTTTAATTTAACTAAAAGGGATTAATTAGAGGGTGGGGCCCACTGTCAGGGACTGATTAATTAACAGATTTAATTAACAGACTAATTAGTAGTTTATTTATTTATTAAAATGTTAATTAGCGAGTGGGGCCTGCGTGTCAGCGACTGGAGTTGCCCAGTCAGCGCGTTGACTGGGTTAACCCAGTCAACGGGGCCCCTGGGACCCACTGGTCAGCGACCGAGGGGTGGGCCCAGGCCAGCCACGTAGGCAGCGGCCGGCGACTAGACGCCGGTGACGCCAGAACGTGGCGGAGGCCACTGGACTCGTCGGAAATCGGCTACGGCGAGCCATTTTACGCGCGGCTTGGCTCGTTCGAACGGGCGGAACGAGCCGTGTTGTACGGCGGTGGTGGCGTAGCCGGAGAGGCCCTACATCGGCGGCGGCGACGAGCGCGGCGGACGGCGGCGTTTGGGTGAGGTCATGCCCGTGGCTACGGAGCATGGCAAGGCGTGCTAGCGGTGGCGTTGGGCTCCTACGAGCGCACAGAGCACGGCTACGTGCTCGGACACGAGCTTTAGCGATGGCGGCCATGACGACGAGCTTAACGACGGTGATGGGTTGGGCCATGATGGCAAGGGGGGCTACGGGCGCGGAGAAAGGCAGGAGAGAGAGGGGTTTTGGTCGCCAGCTCACCGCGGTCCTGCAGGTGTGCTTAAATGGGCTCGGGGGAGGCTCGACGGCGGCGAATCGACGGCGACGTCCGACGGTGCAGAGGAGGAAGAAGAGGTCGTGGGCGACGCTGCGTAGGCTCCCGGCTCGGTCTAGTGGCAGCGGATGGCGGCAGAGCGATCTGGCACGATGGCGAGGCGCAGGGGCGACGGTGGCTGCGCGAGTTAGTGAGGCGAGGAAATGGCGGCGCTGGGGGGTGGCCTTATCCACCAGGAGCGGCGCGGGGAGGAGTGAGGTCAGGGGGAGCCAGGGAGGGTGCAGGGGGTGGCCTTATCCACCAGGAGCGGCGCGGCGAGGCCGCTGTCGAGCTGGGGAGGGGGGGGTGGCCGACAGGCGCGCGCTGGGGAGGCGACAACGAGGAGGAGAGAGAGCGGGAGGTGGGAGACTGTGCGGGGTGGGCTGGGCTGCACTGTGGACTTAAGTCTAGTGCCCCCAAGCCCTTTTTCTTTTTCTCTTTTTCTGTTTTCTCATAACAGTGAGCATTTGCAATTTATCCAGCCACAAAAAGACTTTGTAAAATTATGAATCTGGGCCAATAAAATATATTGCAATATTAGGTAGTGTGAGAAAAAGTTTGGGGGCCAAAGGAATTTGTTTGAATTTTGTACAAATGCATAAGCATTTAAAATGCCTCTTTTTGCACTGTCTTAAATACTATAGACCATTTTAGCTAAATGATGGACTATCTTGCATCCATTTTTGGGCAAATTTATTTTCCACTTGCAATTTCATTCAAATGAAAGTGGAGTTTGAAATAAGATATGAATTCAAAGAGTGATCATGCATTATAAACCAAAATGATTAAGCATAATCATGAGGATCACTGTAGCACAGGGGTGTTACAATATTTTGGGACAAAGCCCAAAAAGGTGGCTTTCCATAAAGTAACCAGAAAGTGATTTTTACTATTCATGAAACCATTTTTCCGCGACCGTTAAATCCGAAAATATTTCTGTGGGTCTTAGAATAATTCCAGTACCCTCTAAAACAATTCTAGACGCGTTCCAAAACATTTTCAGATCAATGATTTTCATCAGCGAAAAGCAACCACAGCGGTTCCGGCAGCTCCGGATCACTTCCGGTTTTTTTCGCCAGAAAAATCCCAAAAGTTCCCAGAACAATTCTGGCACCCTCCAAGAATTTCCAGGCATGTGCCGAAACCATTTTGACTTAATGGTATACTCCGAAACAATTTTTTGGTTTTACCGAAACTCTTCCGGTGTTCTCTCTTCGGAACTATTCCGTTGTCTCCGAAACTTCTGCAGTGAATTTCTCTCAGACTCCCTGTCTAGTATTCAGGAGATAGATGGCCCTTAAGCATGTGACCCTATAGGTTCAGTGAAGTATAGACATGACCGGAACACTTTCTGATCAATGATCAACATCGGAGCCGTGGACACCCATATTGACCCCTATACCCACACGAATAAATATTCGAGTGAACCTCCAGTTGCCGTGTGCTATTCCTTTTACTTCGCGATATGTTACAAATACCCGAGGTGAGACATGTTGGCATCCCCGTGGATCAACAACTTGTCCACTATGCCAGTTACCTCGTTACCGGTATTGTTTTCTTTTCTCGTTCCCGTGTTTCGGCATCCCTGTGATCAAATCACTCCTTGGCGTTTTCAATGCTAAACTGTTTTAGCATCTTGTCAATATGTATTTTTGGCTTAGCCCCATTAGGCAATTCTATCTCCGTAGATAATTATGCCTAGTATCAAGGCTACTTAGCCTAAGCACTTCATCGTAAAACTATTTTCAATGAAGTCTTTATTCGTGTCAAGAAATTTATATTATTTCCAATTAACAATGTGTCAAGCACACAAAGTTTTTAGAAATATTATTATGCTCCCACTTACTTGGAGATAAATAATAACATTTATTATTCCCTCTAGGGCATATCTCCTACAGACTCCCACTTGCACTAGAGTCAATAATCTAGTTAATGCTAATGCACTTTACACCTATGGCACATTGCTATAAAATATGCTTCGCATGTGGTATAGCCTGTTGTCCAACGGATGTGACGACTTCAGCTCCGTGTGTATCTTTGCATATCCTCGCGTTTTCACGCTTTCACAAAATGCATATTTTGTGTGGACTTGGCTTTGTATATATGTGAATCACAGGTCGAACCTTGATTCCTCAGACTGAGCTATGGAGCAAGTATCTGCAATAGTGTCCCATTGACCAAAGCCTTCTTGGAACCATACTAATTTCATGAATGAGCTATATGATTGAACATTTTCTTTGTCACTTCAAAAGCGGCAACATACTTTGCCTCTGTTATAGAATTCGCCACAGTAACTTGTTTGGAACAATTTCCAACTACTGTGCCACCATATTGTGTATTACACAAAACCCTCAATTTAAATCGAAAATCGCATGGAGAAATGATGAAGACTGTATCGATGTAACATTTTACAACGAACTCTTCATGATCTCCGCTTGCGAGAAAACATGTCATCAGTGCTACTCTAGCACTTAATGACCCTTTTTCACTGTTGTCCCATGATCAGTACTTTTGATCACTTTGGTATCTATACTCGCAACACCTTGGGAGTATCGGACATATCTGGTTGTTTTACATACCATGGAATACATGATTAATCCAAACACAAGAGTGTGTGGAATCTCCATCATGTATTTTGCTCATCAGTGTTTTGGGACACCGAGTCTTGCAAAAACTCTTTCCATGTGACTTCGGCAAGAATCACTTCTTGACGTTTTTAATGCTAAAAGGTTTCAGCATCTTGTCAATATGTATCTTTGCTCAGACCATTAGGTAAATCTATCTCCATAGATCATCAAGCCTAATATCAAGGCTATTTAGCCCAAGCACTTCATCGAAAAACTATTTTCAAATGAAGTCCTAATTCATGTCAAGAAATTTATTTCCATTTAACAATGTGTCAAGCACACAAGGTGTTTAGAAATATTATTATGCTCCCACTTACTTTCTTGAATCCCAAGCATCTTCGTTACCCATTGATGAAGTCAAAGCCCTTTGACCATTTCATCAAAACACGAAGATTCCAACTCCATTTTGCTCTCTTCTGTCCATCATTAGAACTCTAAAGTTTGCACACTCACTAGCATCCTCTGGATTGACAAAATACCTTGGACTGTATCATATGCAAGTCCTTGGTTTCATTTCCATCAGATGGAAATCCTTTCGTCATCCATGTTTTATATCTCATGATTGAAATATGTATTAATTGCTAGTTCAACCCGAACCGATTTTAAGCATTGCTACGGTGAGAAAACCTCATCGCAGCCAACTCCTTGAACTTGTTATTGTAACAAGTCGAGCTTTATGGATAAAACATTTTTATCCGTATCAGTTTCTAGTTCCAATACAATCCGTTAGACTCTAAGTCTTCCGGAGGGTATATCAAAATTTAAATCTTGAATCATTTTATGGAAACTATCTCGGATTATATTGGCATTTAGCCAATCCCGGAGTCAGGGCCAATCAATGCTTCATGAAGCAAGTATGAAGAAACTCGGTACTCTCATGGGCCCATCAATCCCGGAGTCAGGGCCCATCAATCCCGGAGTCAGGACCCATTGACGGATGGCGTTTAACAAACCCCAAAGTTCATGAAGCAAGTATGAAGAAACTCGCTACTCTCATGGTCTAAGGAATTATGAAAACGTTAACTATCTCTGTGTTATTAACCATTAACTTGTGACGAATGTATCTCATAGCATAACATCTATTCGGGTCGATTCAACACAAGTGTTCTCCTAACATTGTGCCCTCAAAGTTGCCGGCATAGCCATGCCCATGATCAGGAAAACAGAACCATCTTGCAACACTTGAGCTAGTCTTAGAGGCCAGACTAGGAATACATTTCACCGTTTATTATTCCACACGTGCATATGAGTCTTCCTCCGAGCCTCGTGTTATTGCAGACTCGAGAAACATAGCAGTTATAGCATGGAACATAAACATAATTATGAACAGGGAGATAATCAATAACATTTATTATTTCCTCTAGGGCATATCTCCTACAACTACTAACTAGCTGTAGCGCTGGGTAGTACCCCACGCCAGTACTAAATCTGTGTATTTCATTTCTGCATATTTATACTTCACTTATACAACCTTATACAAATTTTTATACACTAGCAATGATATAACAACTCATCATCATCATCATCATAATGATATAACAACTCATCATCATCGTAGTGATATAACAACTCATCATCATCGTAGTGATATAACAACTCATGATCATCATAGTGATATAACAACTCATCATCATCGTAGTGATATAACAACTCATCATCATCATAATGTCTCACCATCATCATCATCGTAAGTTAATTAACCACTACTAGCTAATTGTTATCATCCTAGGTAAATAACTTCCGAGCAGAAGACAAGTACTAGGACCTACACCTCTCTCTTAGGTAAAATAGAATAAAACAAAAAAACCCTCCATATCCATTATGGAGCATAGAGATACACCGGTCACCAATTTGTGGACTGCGCTCATTCACTATTTGTCTCCATCCTTTGATTTTGAGGCATCCATTTGTTTGACGTTCTGTCGAGTATGCATATTGGAAACTGGTCCATGGCCGTACACAAACAATTTTCATCTCACCTTCGACATACATCAGCGGAGGCACAACATGATTTGGGAGCTTCTGTTGAAGAACACAATAGTCTATATTTGACATGAAGACATAGATAGTCAAGTGATGCCAACAAGCAACCATGCCTTTCAAAATAATAATGCTAAAGTAAATTATCCCTAGCCCATTATGCTCAATCATTGATCCATTCATGATGCATACTCGAATATCAATCATACTCCATGCACACACATGACCACATGACCCCCTAGTTGGTGCTTTAAATAAGAAGGGTGAGACTCAACAAAAAAGTAAATAGAAAGGCCCTTCGCAGAGGGAAGCTTTGATTTACAGAGGTGCCAGAGCTCAAGTTTTAAAAAGAGATGAAAAATTTATTTTGGGTGGTATGCTTTTCTCGTCAACGAGAACGACTTAAGGTTCCCAACACTTCTCACATTGGATACATCATAGGCGGTTCCCAAACAGAAAGTAAAAGTTTTGCTCCCCATCATTGTTTCATGGTTTTGAGACTTTGTCCCTTATTTTCCATGCACATCCGAAGGAGTTTGTTTTCCACCTTTCCTTATCACAATCCATGGCTAGCCGTATTCATGGGTGCCCTCCATTCAAACACATTCTAAGGAAATTCAATTTATTTTGGGACTGGGCATCCCTATTACCGCCACACTCTCGTGCAATGACAACTGAATAAACAGTCATCGTGAGAATGACACATCCAACACAAAAAATATTGGCCACCCCTCACCGCTTCATGAGCGATATGGGCACACAAAAGAGAAAATATTTTTGAGATTTTTTAGAGATGGCAGATGCAAATTTACTTAGGACGGCAATGAAATACCGTATATAGGTAGATATGGTGGACACAAATGGAAAAACATGGTTTAAGGATAATGGATGTACAAGCAGAATTCCCACTTAGTACAAGTGAAGGCTAGCAAAAAGATTGAGAAGCGCCCAACTAGAAACCATAATGATGCACATGCATACATAAAACATGACCAACACCGAACAATACACCACAAGTAGGATATAACTTCATTGCATAACTATTGACTTTCGTGCTTGCATAGGGAATCATAAACCTTAACATCAATATTCATACTAGAGCATAATTGACTCACTAACATAACTCACATATCATCATCTACATATTTCAAAACTATTACAAAGAATCAAGTTTTTCATGTCCCATAAAATTTTTGTATGCTAGTTTTCATTATCCCTCTTGAATATCTATCACAAAGGGACCAAGCATCATATCTTGTACCAATTACCAAGACTATTTCCACACTCTCAAAAAGATATAAGTGAAGCAAGAGAGTGAATTTCTTCAAAATTTTCTTAACATTCTCAAAAAGATATAAGTGGAGCATGAGAATAAATTTCTATAAGATATCTAACATTCTCAAAAAGATATAAGTGAAGCATGAGAACAAGTTTCTTCAAAACATTCGCACTACCGTGCTCAAAAAGATATAAGTGAAGTACTAGAGCAACCACCTAGCTCAAAAAATTTAAGTGAAGCACAAGAAGCAATTCTAACAAATTATGATGACGTGAGGCCATCTCAAGCAAATGTTTTCAGAGGTGATGATTGTGACAAACTAATAAGCAAAGACTCATATCATACAAGACGCTCCAAGCAAAACACATATCATGTGACGAATAAAAATATAGCCTCAAGTGTGTTACCGATAGTCGTTAGAAGAAAGAGGGGATGCCTTCCGGGGCATCCCCAAGCTTAGACGCTTGAGTCTCCTTAGATATTACCTTGGGTTTCCTCGGGCATCCCCAAGCTTTGGCTTTTACATCTCTTCATTCCTTCATCCATTGACGTCACACCCAAAACTTGAAAACTTCAATCACACAAAACTCAACAAAACCTTCGTGAGATCCGTTAGTATAACCAAGAAAATTACTACTATAAGTACTGTTGCAAACCCATTCAAATTTTATAATTTCATTATAGGTACTGTATTCTAACTTTCCCATGGCTTGCACCCCCCGATACAATCCATAGATTCATCAAAATAAGCAAACAATGCAACGAAAACAGAATCTGTCAAAAACAGAACAGTCTGTAGCAATCTGTCGAAAAGCCATACTTCTGAAACTCCAAAAATTCGGAAAAATTAGGACAACGTGGAAAATTTGTATATCAATCACATGTAAAAAATTCAGGCACGTTCGATGCTCTGATGAATTTATAAAATTCCTGGACTCGGCGTCAAAGTTTCTGTTTTTCACATAATTGCATTCACAAGCATCCATATCATCCCAAAGGTCTTACTTGGCACAAACACTAATTAAAATATAAAAACCATTCTCAAAACAGAAGAAAATAAAGGAAAATAAAAAGAACAGAAACAAAAAGTGAAAACAAAAATTTATTTTATTCGTTGGGTTGCCTCCCAACAAGCGCTATCGTTTTACGCCCTTAGCTAGGCATAACGCAACACATCAAGTGTTGTCATCCTTGGATTTTACTCCATAGGTAGCCCTCATAATGGATTCATAGGGCGGTTTAATCTTGGTCCTTGGGAAGTGTTCCATGCCTTTTTTCAAAGGAAACTGAAACTTTATATTTCCCTCTTTCATATCAATCACCGCACCGATGGTGCGTAAAAACGGTCTACCAAGAATCAAAGGGCAAGACGGATTGCAATCGATGTCAAGAACAATAAAGTCCACAGGTACATAGTTCCTATTTGCAACAATAAGAACATCATTTATCCTCCCCAATGGCTTTTTAACAGTGGAATCCGCCAAGTGCAAATTAAGAGAACACTCATTTAATTTAGAAAAACCAAGAACATCACAAAGAGATTTCGGAATAGTAGAAACACTTGCACCCAAATCGCACAAAGCATTGCACTCAAAAATTTTAATCTTAACTTTAATAGTTGGTTCGCACTCATCATATAATTTTCTAAGAATAGAAATTTCTAACTCAAGTTTTTCTTCCAAAGATTTCATTAAGGCTTCCACAATATGTTTAGTAAAAGCTTTATTTTGTTCATAAGCATTTGGTGAGTTCAACATAGATTGCAACATAGAGATACATTCAACCAAAGAGAAACTATCATAATTAAAGTCCTTGTAATCCAAAATAGTGGGTGCATCACTAGCTAAAGTTTTGACCTCTTCAAACCCACTTTTAACAATTTTTGCATCTAGAGTTTCAGCCTCCGAATCATGGAGACACCCTCTATCTAAAGTTGACTCTTCTTCAGTCTCCTTTTCAACAAGATTAACTTTACTAAACAAAGATTCTATAGAAGACACTCCAATCATCTTAACATGCTCATCTTTATTGCTACGAAAATTTGTAAGAGAGATTTTTTCAAGCAATTCCCGCTTAGCATTCAACATAGCGGTTCTCTTCTTACTTTCATCAATAGAAACATACATAGCCTTAATAGATTCATTAATATCAACTCTAGGAGGCAATGATTTTGCCTTAAGATTTTCAACATCAAGAGAAAGTCTATCAACACTCTTAGTCAAATCATCAATCTTATTCAAGTTTTCTTCCATAGAAGTGTTGAAAGCGTTTTGAGCATTGATAAATTCCTTAATACTATTCTCAAAATCAGAGGACATCCTTTGGTTATGATGGGAAGAATTACCATAAGGATTGCCAAAAACATTAGAGGACTTTCCAGGATAAGGCCATGGATTAAAATTTTCTCTATAAGCATTATTATTGAAATTGCTACGGGAAACAAAATTCACATCAATAGGATCACTATTTTGTTCAATCAAAGTAGACAAAGGCAAATCATTGAGATCAATTGAAGTATTCTTACTAGAAACCAATTTCACAAGAGCATCAACTTTTCACTCAACGAGCTAATCTCCTCAATGGCATTCACCTTTTTGGTTGTAGGTGCCCTTTCGGTATACCATTGGGAGTAGTTAGCCATAATGTTGTCAAGTAATTTAGTAGCATCACCCAAAGTAATCTCCATAAAAGTTCCACACGCGGCGGAATCCAAAAGATTTCGAGAAACAAAATTCAAGTTTAAACCATGAGTAGGGCAATTTCTCAGCATCAATTTCATTCTCTCCCAAGATTGCGCAACATGTTCATGATCAACTTGCTTAAAATTCATAATCTGGTTACGGAGAGAGATGATTTTTGCTGGAGGGAAAAACTTAGTAATAAAAGCATCTTTGCATCTATCCCAAGAATCGATGCTATTGCGAGGCAAAGAAGAAAACCAAATTTTTGCACGATCTCGCAAAGAAAACGGAAATAATTTCAACTTGACAATATCATTGTCCACATCTTTTTTCTTTTGCATGTCACACAACTCAACAAAAGTGCTGAGATGCGATGCCGCATCCTCATTAGGATTTTCAGAAAATTGACCTTTCATAACAAGATTCAATAAAGCGGCATTTATATCAAAAGACTCCGCACTAGTGGCGGGAGGAGCAATAGGAGTGCTAATAAAATCATTGTTATTGGTATTGGAAAAATCACACAACTTGGTATTCTCTTGAGACATGATGTCTACGCAAAAAGAGAGCAAACAAACAAAAGCGAACAAAAATACGGCTAAGAAAAAGGGCAAATAAAAGTGGCAAAAGAAAAGGCAAATATTTTTGTAAAATTTTTTTAGAAGTGGGGGAGAGGAAAACGAGAGGCAAATGAAAAATAAAGTAAATTCAAAGATGAGAGTTGAGAGTGTAGGTACTTGGTAATGTGGATGATGTCTCCCCGGCAACGGCGCCAGAAATTCTTCCTGCTACTTGCAACTGCATTGGATTTTTATCCCCGAAGAGGAGAGGATGATGCAGAACAGTAGAGTAAGTATTTCCCACAGTTAAAAAACCAAGGTTATCAATCCAGTAGGAGAACCAAGCAACACCACGTAAATAGCACCTGCACACAAAACCCAAACCTTCGCACCCAACGCAAACGAGAGGTTGTCAATCTCTTGGCGGTCAAGAAACGAGATTAAATGATATATGATAGATTGATAGATTGATAAATAAATAAGAGATAAAAAGGTGCAGCAAGTATTTTTGGTATTTTTGTATAAGTAAACGAGATAGATCTTATAATAAAAGTAGACCCGGGGGCCGTAGGATTCACTAGTGGCATCTCTCTCAAGAAAATAGCATACGGTGGGTAAACAAATTACTGTTGGGCAATTGATAGAAGAGCAAATAATTATAATGATATCCAAGGCAATGATCATGATATAGGCATCACATCCAAATCAAGTAGACCGACTCCTGCCTGCATCTACTACTATTACTTCACACATCGACCGCTATCCAGCATGCATCTAGTGTATTATGTTCATAAGAACGAAGTAATGCATTAAGAACGATGACACGATGTAGTCAAGACAAAAGCATATAAGAATTCATCCCAACTTGTTATCCTTAATGACAACAACACGTGCGTATCAACTCCCCTTCTGTCACTAGGACTCAACACCACAAGATCGAACCCATTACCTAGCACCTCTTCCCATTGCAAGAAGATCTAATCTAGTTGGCCAAACAAAACCAAAACTTCGAAGAAGAAATACAAGGCTATACTAAATCGTACATAAAAGAGATCAGCAAAGACCTCAAATAAAACAAGGATAGATCTGATCACAAACTCACAATTCATCGGATCCCAACAAACACACCGCACAAAGTCATTACATCGAATGGATCTCCATGAATATCATGGAGACCGTTGTATTGAGATACAAAGAGAGAGAGAGAGCCATCTAGCTACTACATACAGACCCGTAGGTCTGTGGTGAACTACTCACGCATCATCGGAGAGGCGGCAAGGTTGATGTAGAGCCCCTCCGTGATGAGTTCCCCCTCCGACGGAGTACCGGAAAAGGCCTCCAGATGGGATCTGGCGAGAACAGAGGCTTGCGTCGGCGGAAAAATTATTTCGTGGACTCCCTGTAGGGTTTTGGAATATTTGGGAATTTATAGAGCTGGAAGTAGGTCGGTTGGCGCAAGGAGGGGCCCACACAGCACTGGGGCGCCCCCCCCCCCTCGGGTCGCGCCCTGGTGTTGTGTGGGGCCCTCCAGCATCTTCTGCCTTGGCTTCCAAGTACCTGGTGATCCTTATCTTCAATAAAAAATCCTCAAAAAGTTTTGGCATGATTTGATCTTATCTGATATTGATTTCCTGCGAAACAAAAACAGGGCAGAAAACAGGAACTAGCATGTGGCACTAAGTTAATAGGTTAGTCCCCAAAAATGATATAAAATGTATAAAATGATAATAAAAACATCCAAGAATGATAACATCATAGCATGGAACAAGCAAAAATAATAGATAGGTTGGAGACGTATCAGTCGACAAGAATAGCGGGGAACCCAGCTACACCAATAGCACTAGTCTGGCAAACGATCTGCGTCGCAGGACGTATCTGAAACAAGGAGTCAAAGATGTCAAAAATCAGTGCGAGAATCAAAAGTTACACACTGAAAGGTGATAACCCACAAGTATAGGGGATCGCAATAGTTTTCGAGGGTAGAGTATTCAACCCAACTTTATTGATTCGACACAAGGGGAGCCAAAGAATATTCTCAAGTATTAGCAGCTGAGTTGTCAATTCAACCACACCCGAAAGACTTAATATCTGCAGCAAAGTATTTAGTAGCAAAGTGGTATGGAAGTAACGGCAACGGTGGCAAAAGTAAGGATAGCAGTTTTGTAGTGATTGTAACAGCAGCAACAGAAAAGTAACTTAGCAAAGATCAATATGTGAAAAGCTCGTAGGCGATGGATCAGTGATGGATAATTATGTCGGATGGCATTCATCATGCAACAGTTATAACATAGGGTGACACGGAACTAGCTCCAATTCATCAATGTAATGTAGGCATGTATTCTGTATATAGTCATACGTGCTTATGGAAAAGAACTTGCATGACATCTTTTGTCCTACCCTCCCGTGGCAGCGGGGTCCTAATAGAAACTAAGGGATATTAAGGCCTCCTTTTAATAGAGAACCGGACCAAAGCATTAGCACTTAGTGAATACATGAACTCCTCAAACTACGGTAATCACCGGAAAGAATCCCAGTTATTGTCACCCTGGGGGATGCGGATCATAACTCGTAATAGGTATCTACAACTTGCAAGATAGGATCAAGAACACATATATATTCATGAAAACATAATAGGTTCTGATCTGAAATCATGGCACTCGGGCCCTAGTGACAAGCATTAAGCATAGCAAAGTCATAGCAACATCAATCTCAGAACATAGTGGATACTACGGATCAAACCCTAACAAAACTAACTCGATTACATGATAAATCTCATCCAACCCATCACCGTCCAGCAAGCCTACGATGGAATTACTCACGCACGGCGGTGAGCATCATGAAATTAGTGATGGAGGATGGTTGGTGATGACGATGGCGTCGATTTCCCCTCTCCGGAGCCCAGAACGGACTCCGGATCTGCCCTCCCGAAGAAGAACAGGAGGTGGCGGTGGCTCCGTATCGTGAAACGCGATGAACTCTTCTCCTTGATTTTTTTCTCTCCAGATGTGAATATATAGAGTTGGAGTTAGGGTCGGAGGAGGTCAGTGGGACCCACAAGCCGCCAGGGCGCGCCCTGGGGGGTGTGCCCCCCCTGGCTTGTGGCCAATGGGTGGACCCCTCTGGTTGGTTCTTTCGCCAGTATTTTTTATTAATTCCAAAAATATTCTCCGTAAATTTTCAGGTCAATCCGAGAACTTTTATTTCTGCACAAAAATAACACCAAGGCAATTCTGCTGAAAACAGCGTCAGTCCGGGTTAGTTCCATTCAAATCATGCAAATTAGAGTCCAAAATAAGGGCAAAAGAGTTTGGAAATGTAGATACGATGGAGACATATCAACTCCCCCAGGCTTAACCCATTGTTTGTCCTCAAAAAATTTAGTTGACAAACTGAAAGTGACAAAGAAAAACATTTACAAACTCTGTTTGGTCTTGTTGTTGTAAATATATCTAACTGATGTTCCGGTTTTCAGCAAAGATTATGAACTAACCATATTCACAATAGCATTTAGGTCTCACATTTACTCATATCAATGGCATAATCAACTAGCGAGCAATAATAATAAATCTCAAATGACAACACCTTTTCAAAACAATCATGATATGATATAACAAAATGGTATCTCGCTAGCCCTTTCTGAGACCGCAAAACATAAATGCAGAGCACCTCTGAAGAACAAGGACTGACTAAACATTATAATTCATGGTAAAAGAGATCCAGTCACAGTCATACTCAATATCAATTAATAACAATGCATACAAATGACAGTGGTGCTCTCTAAGTGGTGCTTTTTATAAGAGGATGATGACTCAACAATAAAGTAAATAGATAGGCCCTTCGCAGAGGGAAGCAGGGATTTGCAGCGGTGCCAGAGCTCGAGCTTTAAAACAGAGATGAATAATATTTTGAGCAGTATGCTTTCATTGTCAACATAACAACCAAGAGATCTCGGTATCTTCCGTGCTAGATACATTATAGGCGGTTCCCAAACAGAATGGTAAAGTTTTTACTCCCCCTCCACCAATCAATCACACTCCACGGCTAGCCGAATCCACTGGTGCCGTCCATACAAACAACAGTCCTGGGGGAGTTTTGTTTCATTATATTTTGATTTTTGATTTTGAGCATGAAACTGGGCATCCCGATTACCAGCCACTTTCTCGTGAATGACAAGTGAATCAACACTCATCTTGAGAATAACCACCTAGCATGGAAGATACTAACAGCCCCCAGTCGCTACATGAGCGATTCGGGCATACAAAACAGATTATTATTTGAAGGTTTAGAGTTTGGCACATGCAAATTTACTAGGAACGGCAGGTAAATACCGCATATAGGTAGGTATGGTGGACTTATATGGAACAACTTTGGGTTTAAGGGAGTGGATGCACAAGCAGTATTCCCGCTTAGTACAAGTGAAGGCTAGCAAGAGACTGGGAAGGGACCAACTAGAGAGCGACAACAGTCATAAACATGCATTGAAATTAACCAACATTGAATGCAAACATGAATAGGATATAAATCACCATGAACATAAATATCGTAGAGGCTATGTTGATTTTGTTTCAACTACATGCGTGAACATGTGCCAAGTCAAGCCACTTGAATCATTCAAAGGAGGATACCATCCTATCATACTACATCACAACCATTTTAATTTGCATGTTGGCACTCAAGACAAACCATTATACACTCCTAGCTAATTAAGCATGGCATGAGTAACTATAATCTCTAATTGTCATTGCAAACATGTTTCATCAATAATGAGCTGAATCCAGAACGATTAGCTAATCATATTTACAAAAACAAAATAGGTCGAGTTCGTACCAGCTTTTCTCCGTCTCAATCATTTCATCATATATCGTCATTATTGCCTTTCACTTGCATGCTCGAACGGTGTGAATAATAATAAGCGTGTACGTGCATTGGACTAAGGTGGAATCTGCAAGCAACTCTTCAAAGGAGAAGACAAGGTAATATGGGCTCTCTGTTAGATAAACAATAATGCATATGAGAGCCACTCAATATTTTCATCGTGGTCTTCTCCTTACGACCCAAAGAAAAGAAGGTAAAACAAGAACGAGAAAAACTATTTACACGGGAAAGCTCCCAACAAGCAAAAGAAGAACGAGAAATCTTTTTGGGTTTTCTTTTAATTCTACAACTAAACAACTTGGGAAGTAAAGTTAGAACTAATTTTTTTTAGATTTTCTCAAGGCTTTTCAAACACACAAGAAGAAAGCGAGAAAAGAAATAAACTACCATGGATGATACAATGAAAAAGTATGAACACCGACAACTGGAATGAGTGTGGGAACATGAATGTAATGTCGATGAGAAATATGTACTCCCCCAAGCTCGGGCTTTTGGCCTAAGTTAGTCTAGGGCCACGGCTGGCCTGGTGGATACCCAAAGTCATAGTTGGGGTTGTACTGGGATGCGGCGGCTACCGCCTGAAGGGCTGCAGCACGGAGGCGAGCGGCCTCCACCTCTCTCTCATACTCGTTCGCCTCCTCTCTAGTTATAAAGTATCTCCGCTTTCCCTGAAAGTCAAAGAAGGCAGGAGCAGGAAGGGTAATATGGACAGCACACTGCCTATCAAAGATTAGTCGGTATAGGAGGGACTGTTCGTTCCTCTCAAGAAACTGGTAGCGTACCATAGCATCATAATCAAGAAAAGCAGATGATAACTCAATGTCATTTTTCTTTATGGGTACTGTTGGGGATATAACCCCGTGGTAAGACCCGCCCAGGAGGGGCCGGGTCATACCTGGCGGCTCATAGCCAAGACCCTTAAGGTGGGCTGAAAGACGTAGGCCTGGCTGTATGGCGGCTTACCAAGATGGGCTAAGACAAAGGCCTAGACAGAAGATGGTGTGAAGACCCGGGCGGTTAAGCCGCCCGGAGACGGCTTGCCCAAGATGGCAAGGCGGCTTAGAGACAGGATTGAATACGTTGTGTGAGTCGGTTTGAGACTCGTGTAACCCAGGGCCTTAGACCTCCTATATAAAGGCGAGACCCTGGGGCGGCTTAGACAGAAAACCAATCAATCGAGAACTAGGTCAAGCGAATCTGCTCCCTTGTAATCGATACTCCAATCAATACAACACAAGCAGGACGTAGGCTTTTACCTCTTCTTGAGGGGCTGAACCTGGGTAAACTCGTGTCCCTCGTCTCGATCAACCCCTTTGAGTCCACTACCATGGAGATGGCCTCGAACCTAAGTCTTCGGACATCTGCCGTGTTAAAACCACGACAGTTGGCGCCCACCGTGGGGCTAGCGCTCGGTGGTGTTGAGTTCTCAAAGGGCTCTCTCCCAGGGATCGAGGGGTACGCTGTTGGCAGGATGACCAAGAGTCGCCGCGGCCGGCTCTACATCGACGACGCCGGCTGGGGCCCCGAGGCCGACTCAATCGAGTATGGGTTCTGGGTCCCCTTTGGCAGAATCCACGTCTTCATCGGCAAGATCGGCGGATCTTAACCCGGGTCGGACGTCTGCACCGACATCGTCGAGCCGGCCCGGCGCGAGCAACCCGCCCGACGCGTGCAACCCGCCCATGCTGACCCGGGCAGGAAGCATGTCTTCGTCGGCTTCACCCAGGGCATGGAGCTTGAAGGCTCTATGTCTCAGGAAGAAACTCCCATCTGCTCGGAGGATGGATCCTCCAGCGGAGAGACGGAATCAATCTATCAGCTTCACAATGGTGGGCTCGGGGGCTACGTCGAGCCTTACCCCGAGTCAGAATATCATGAGCCAGAGGACTATGAGCCGCCGAGCCATGCTGCCGTCTTTATGGCGGGTTCAGCGCCGGCTCCAAGTAGCATAGCCGCCGGTGCGACTGGATGTGGGGCTGGCAGGCCGCCGACTCAGGTTCTTCTGGATCTGATGAATGAGCTCACAACCCTGATGGCAACTGAGGTCACTGCTGACAATCAAGCGGCCCGTAACACGGAGATCGCGAGGCTGAAGAACCAGATGACCGAAGTCCAACAGGAGATGAATGCTTTGAAGGCCCAGATGGATGATGAGGCGGAGCTCCTTATGGCGGATGCTTTCCGCCTTGAGCTGGAGCAGCAGTCTGCGGCAGCAGTGCAGCGGATGAGGCATCGATCCCGCTTACCGGATCAGTATGAAGCCAGAAATCTTTTCAACATGCCGGTGACGGGACGGAACGTACCTTTGACCGTAACCCGGATGGCGGAAGTACCTGGAAGCCGGGCGGCGGTTCAGCATCAGCACCTTAACCCGCCGCGTCAGCACCAGACCCCACAACCTTTCCCAACGCCGCCGGGTCATTATTCTAACCCGGCGGAAAACATGG
This sequence comes from Elymus sibiricus, assembly GCA_039707655.1. Taxonomy (NCBI): domain Eukaryota; kingdom Viridiplantae; phylum Streptophyta; class Magnoliopsida; order Poales; family Poaceae; genus Elymus; species Elymus sibiricus. The sequence goes on along the minus strand of CM077665.1, from coordinate 36,011,146 downwards.
TGGCGGCGGCAACCCGGCTTGGTACAATCCCCATCCCCGACGAGGCGCCTTTTGTGGAAGAGGTGCGAAACACTATTGGATACCTGCAGACAGCGGTGGCCTAGCAGGAGAAGTATACTTACAGCCGGAGTCGCGTGCACTCAACACCTACCCCCTGCCGCAGCTACAGCCGGCGTTATGAGTCACCAGCGGTTTCCAGCAGTGATCGACACCGGAACCCGCCGCGGGTTGATCGGGCGGCTCTAGATGCTCAGGCGCTGGTGGATCGGGCAAGGGCACAGCGGGAGGCGGCGGCTCTGGCAGCGGCGGCGGCTCATCAAGAACCCATAGTTGCACCTTCCGTCTCAGTTGGAGCGGGGTTAACCTCGAGGGCTGTCGGAGTGCCGTGTTTAGCGCCGGCTTTGCGGAATGAGCGTCTACCGAAGGATTTCAAGGGCCCTCGCAAGGTGCCAAATTACACAGCTGACTTGCCTCCGGAGGCTTGGATTGAAAGCTATGAGCTGGCCATGGAGATGTTAGATGTCAGTGATGCAGTGTGTGCAAAATACTTCATCATGATGCTGGAAGGGCCGGCTCGCACGTGGTTGAAGGGCTTGCCACCCAACACCATTAATTCCTGGGCCGAGTTGAAGGCGAAATTTATCAAAAAATTCAGAGGAACGTGCAAGAAGCCAGTGACGATCGTGGATTTAGATCATTGTGTGCAACTGGTGGACGAGTCGGCTCGTCACTGGGTCCGGCGGGTCTCAACCATCATCCACTCTTCAGAACAGATTACGGCGGCTCAAGCAGTTTTGATTCTGGAGAAGAATTGCCACTTCACACCTTTGAAGCAGAAGCTTGGCCGACTCAAACGCTCGTGTCAAGACATGGGGGAGCTCATGGCGGCTCTCACCAAGTATGCCGACTCTGATAATACGAAAGATCCAGGTTCTGATGATGAGAAATCAGGTCAGGGTAAGAAAAATAACAATGGCAAGGGACAGCAGCAAAACGCGGCTGGAAACGGCAATTCTGGCAAGCGGAAGAACCCGGACGGCGGGTCAGAACTGGTGGTGAACACCAGCGCTAGAAACAATCGTGCTAAGGGCAACGGGAATTTCAGGCCGCCCTTTAACAAGGGTAAGACAGCTTTCAACCTGGAAGAGATGCTCAACAAACCTTGTCCGGAGCACAGCCGGCCTGATAAGCCGGCAGGTCATGCTTGGAGGGATTGCAGTATCATGCGGGAGTTTCGGGATTACAGCCTTCGGCAGCATCGTAATAATGGTAACGGTCCGTCAGGCGGCTTTGGGCCGGGCGGCTTAGGAGCCGGCTTTGGTGCTGGCGGCTCAGAATCCAGTTACCAGGGTCAAGGCAATGAAGGAGGTCATCAGCAGCAATCTGGCGGTGGAGGCTAGCAGCAGAATAACCAATCGGGGTACCAGAGTAACCCAAAGCAGCTCAGTGGGGATCAGTATCATGTTGTTACAACCTGCCATGACAAGCAAGACCGGAAGGTGCGCAATCGGGCGGTTAATGCAGTCATGCCAGCTCTCCCACAGTATTTCAAGTGGTCTGAGTATGACATAACTAGGAGCCGGGAGGATCACCCGCCGCGTGTTGATAACCCGGGGCAACTAGCTTTGGTATTTGCCCCCCCAAGTTGGAGGATACGTGTTCACCAAAGTGCTCATGGACGGTGGCAGCAGCATTAACATCCTGTATTATGACACTTTCCGCCGGATGGGTTTGCTTGACAAAGATCTTAAGCCCTCTTCAACAGTTTTTCATGGTGTGGTGCCTGGAAAATCAGCTTATCCGGTCGGTAAGATTTCTTTGGAGGTGACCTTTGGTGATGAATACAACTACAGGGTGGAGTCCTTGTGGTTTGAGGTGGTCAAAATCAAGAGCCCATATCATGCTCTGTTTGGACGGCCGGCTTATGCAAAGTTTATGGCTAGGCCTTGCTATGTCTACTTACAGCTCAAGATGCCCAGGTTGAAAGGGACGACTACCGTGCATGGTGATCGAAAGACGGCTATTGACTGTGAGGAAGGTGACGCAGCTTATGCAGAGTCAAGTTGTGCTGAAGCGGAGCTCAAATTCTATAAGGAGAATGTTGACCCGACAGATATGACCCCACCTAAGAAACCCAACATGGAATCTGAGCCGCCCCTCAAGTTTGTGGCTGAGGATACCAAGTTGGTGGACTTTACGGAGGGCGACTCATCACAACAGTTCACTATTGGGGCCAATATGGATCCTGCATAGGAAAGCGCGCTCATCGAATTCATCCGTGAGAATCGAGACATCTTTGCATGGAAGCCTTCTGACATGCCGGGTGTACCGAGGGAATTCGCTGAGCACCACCTTAATGTGGATCCTAAGTTTAAGCCAGTTAAACAGTTCCTCCGGCGGTTCAATGAAGAAAGGCGCAAGGCTATTGGAGAAGAGGTGGCCCGGCTCTTAGTTGCAGGGTTCATCGTCGAAGTGTTTCACCCGGAGTGGCTTGCTAACCCGGTGCTGGTACTCAAGAAGAACGGTACGTGGCGTATGTGCGTGGACTACACGGACCCTAACAAAGCGTGCCCGATTGACCCCTTTGCTCTCCCCCGCATCGATCAAATCATTGATGCAACGGCGGGTTGTGAGAGTCTGTGCTTCCTGGATGCTTATTCAGGGTATCATCAGATCAAGATGGCGGTTAAAGACCAAGAGATGACGGCTTTCATTACGCCTTTTGGTGCTTTCTGCTATGTGTCTATGCCTTTCGGGCTCAAGAGTGCCCAGGCGACTTACCAGCGTTGTGTGCAGAACTGTCTTCATGGTCAAATTGGGCGCAATGTTCATGCCTATGTGGATGATATTGTGGTCAAGTCCAGGAAGAAGGAGACTTTGCTTGACGACCTGAAGGAAACGTTCGATAACTTACGGGTTTACAAGATGATGCTTAACCCGGCCAAGTGCGTTTTTGGAGTTCCTGCAGGCAAGCTCTTGGGGTTTCTAGTCTCTGAGCGTGGCATTGAAGCTAACCCGGACAAGATAAAGGCTATTACTTCCCTGTCTGAGCCGGCCTGTATCAATGACGTTCAGCGCCTGGCGGGTTGAGTAGCTGCGTTGAGCCGGTTCATAAGCCGCCTGGGTGAGAAGGCTATTCCTCTGTACCAGATGATGAAGAAAACAGACAACTTTGTCTGGAGCAAGGCGGCGGGTGAGGCGTTTGAGGCGCTCAAAAAGCAGCTTACTGAGCCGCCGGTCTTGGCTGCTCCGGCTGAGAAGGAACCTTTGCTCCTCTACGTGGCGGCTAACAACAGGGCAGTCAGCGCCGCGATTGTTGTGGAGCGAAAGGAGGAAGGGAAAGAGTACCCGGTTCAGAGGCCGGTTTACTACATAAGTGAAGTCCTGATAGAGTCCAAGCAGAGGTACCCACATTGGCAGAAGCTGATATATGGGGTGTTCATGGCGAATCGCAAGTTGAAGCACTATTTCCTGGGGCACCCGATCACCGTCGTCAGTTCTGCCCCATTGGGTGACATAATTCAAAACAGAGAAGCCACTGGTAGAATTGCTAAGTGGGCATTGGAGCTTGGGCCTCTTAATCTGAAATATGTGCCTCGCACGGCTGTTAAGTCTCAAGCTTTGGTGGACTTTATAAACGACTGGACAATTCATTTAGGGAAAGAGAAGCCGGATAACACATATTGGACAATTCATTTTGATGGATCCAGGCAATTAGAAGGCTCGGGGGCTGGAGTTGTCTTAACTTCCCCTAAAGGTGACAAGTTCTGTTATGTACTAAGGTTAATGTTTCCTTGTACTAACAATGCAGCTGAGTATGAGGCTTTGCTTGATGGCCTCCGTGTGGCTAAGGAGATGAACCTAAGCCGGGTTAGATGCCTCGGCGACTCAGACCTCGTGGCTCAGCAAGTGTCAGGTACATGGGATTCCAAGGATGCACGGATGGCGGCTTATCGGCAGGTGGTGGATGTCATTGCTAGTCACTTCAAAGGCTATCAGGTGGATCATATTGATCATCGCAAGAACGAGGCGGCTGATGCATTGTCAAGGCTGGGCTCTCAGCGTAAGTCGGTCCCGCCTAACGTGTTCTTGGACGTGTTATATCACCCGTCAGTAAAGCTACCTTCGGAGGAGGATCTGGCCATACCTGACCCGGAGGGGCAGCTGGTGGCGGCTCTGCATGCTATTCCTGACTGGACGTTGCCTTACCTGGCGTATCTGACTCGCGGCGAGTTACCTGAGGACGAGACCTTGGCAAGGCAAATCATCAGACGATCCAAGTCTATGACTATCATCCATGGCGAGTTACATAGGTGCAGTGTCACCGGTGTTTATTAGCGTTGTGTTTTGCCTGAAGAGGGTAAGGAAATCTTGAATGAAATCCACGCCGGAGATTGTGGTCATCATGCCGGCTCAAAATCTCTGGTGGCCAAGGCTTTCCGACATGGTTTCTTCTGGCTGACGGCTCACAAGGACACAGAAGGCTTGGTTCTCAAGTGTGATGGATGTCAGAAGTTCGGGCGACGTGCTCACGTGCCAGCTCAGGAATTGCGCATGATCCCAATTACCTGTCCGTTCGCGGTCTGGGGGCTTGATATGGTCGGGCCTTCAACAGATCCAAAGACAAGAAGACCCACCTTTTGGTGGCGGTGGATAAGTTTACCAAGTGGGTGGAGGCCAAGCCGGTCAGCAAATGTGACGCGGCTATGGCGGTTCAGTTTGTCAAAAAATTGATCTACCGCTTTGGTTACCCTCATAGTATCATCACAGACAACGGCACAAACCTCTCCAAGGGGGCTTTGCAAGCTTTCTATGAAAGTGAACACATCCGGCTTGACGTTTCTGCGGTTGCTCATCCACAATCCTATGGTCAGGCGGAGCGTGCTAACCAGGAGATCCTGAGAGGTATCAAGCCCCGGCTTATGGTTCCCTTACAGCGAACTCCGGGTTGTTGGGTAGAAGAGTTACCATCAGTTCTATGGAGCATCAGAACTACTCCCAACAGGTCAACAGGCTATAAGCCTTTCTTCATGGTTTATGGCGCAGAAGCCGTATTACCAAGTGACATACGTTATGACTCGCCAAGGGTGGCGGCTTACGTTGAGGCAGATAATGAGACGGTGCGTCAGGATGCGTTAGAAGCTTTGGATGAAGAGCGTGATCTGGCGGCGGCTCGATCGGCGATTTATCAACAAGACCTGCGTCGCTATCACAGCCGCAGAGTCAAGACCCGGACGTTTCAAGAAGGCGACTTGCTTTTGCGCCTGATTCAAGATCAGACGGACGCGCACAAGTTATCTCCTCCATGGGAAGGACCTTTTGTGGTTAGCAGAAACCTCAACAATGGGTCATACTATCTCATTGACATACGAGACGAGTCGCGCACCTCTGGGCAGGAGACCCACCGGCCGTGGAACATTGCTCATCTGCGGCCTTACTATAATTGAGTCATCGACTCCCCCCATTGTACATCATCATTGTATATATCACATATATATATATAATAAAGTTGGCATCCCTGCAAGCCGGGGCCTCTGCCGTTTTTCCGTACCAGATTGTGCAAAGGTGGATACTTCTACATGGTCATTTGGGGGCTTCTAACCCGCCGGGTTCAGCTTACACACCCTCTTGATCGGCTCTTCAGCCACAGTAAGGCCGGGTTATATACCCAAAAAGTTGACTCCGTCAACAAGGTCATTTGGGGGCTTCTAACCCGCTAGGTTCAGCTTACACACCCTCTTGATCGGCTCTTCAGCCACAGTAAGGTCGGGTTATATACCCAAAAGTTGACTCCGTCAACAAGGTCATTTGGGGGCTTCCAACCCATCGGGTTTAGCTTACACACCCTCTTGATCGGCTCTTCAGCCACCGCAAGTTTGGGTTAAACCTGCCTGTATGCTGCTGTGCTCCACTAGGTGATCCGCCGAAATCTTACCAGTTAATCTCGCTTAGAGGCCCTGAGCTGTTCAACATGTTTGACAGTCACCCTCGTCAGAGACCCTGTACTGGTCAAGGTTAAACCGGCGGCCCGTGTCACGTGAGGGCCGGCTTACGGAACGCAAGGATAAACTCACCCATTTGCTGCCGACTCTCCGCTATGTGGCCCGTTCGTACTCTTAAACAGTTACTCTTTTAAAAAGACCCTGCACTGTTTAAAGGTTCAAACGACGGATTTATGTCACGTGAGAGGTAGCTTATGGGCCCTAAGGGTACTCATGCCCTGCTGCGTCTCTTTCTAGTTCGTTGCGCTCTGATCAGTTAATCTCGTTAGAGACCCTGAGTCGTTCAAAGGAATTGACACTCACTCTCGTTAGAGACCCTGTGCTGTTAAAACAGTTCAAGTAACGAATCCACCCAGAAGAACCTGCATATGAGTTGAAAAGCAAGGCCATGTAATATTTTTACATCTCCGGGTTGTGCTTTTTTCAAGCCGCCCTTAAAGCAATACAGAACATATTCTGTCTTGTTTGTTTTTGCAGGGTTTGTCTCCTACGGTAAGCCGCCATGAAATCTCAATACTATGAACAGAATACAAGACAGATAGGCATGCATTAAGCTGCCAAGAGTCATGCGTGCGCGATGGCACGGCTCAGGCAAACAAGTTTTCTATGCCTATTACAAACTCCCCAGGGATTCAAAATACCACGGACTTAAGTTTTTGTACACTGGTAGACTTGGCGGGTCAAGCAGCCGGGTTACAAATTACAGAAGCAAGGGTTCAGCTCGATGGCGTGTCATCCTGCGCCGGGTCATCGACCTCTTCGATCTGAAGATTGTCCACGTCCTAGTTGCAGTTTGTTAGAGCTTCAAACTGAGCCTCTTCAAAGAGGGGAGACGGGTCAATCTCAGGAGCAAAGAGGTGCTTACGGCATGCAGGAGTCAAATCTCTGGCTTCAAAAGTTGGGCCACACACTCTTTTGCTGACCACGCTGTAAGCCGCCTGGTATGTTGACAAATCAAGTTCATCCACCAGTGTTGATGCAAGCACTCGGGAGGCTTTCCTGCATTGGGCATAGTCAGCTGCTGTGAATTCTGAGCCATCATCTTTTCTGGATGGAAACCCGTCCATCATTTCTTCAGCAGTTAGCTCCGGAGCAAAGGCCAGAGACCGGCTTAGCGCGACCATTGCTCCCTGCTGGGCGGCTGATCGTTTGAGTTCCTCAATCTGCTTTGGCAGGGTTGACAAGAGTTCTATCACTCCCTTCATATATTTGGGGATGCTCTTCTCAGTCAGCATCGCCTTGATGGTGCACAGGGTCCCGTAGTAGAGTTGTTCTGCCAAGGAATATACTGCTTTTAACTTCAATAAGCTGTCAGACGATAGTTGGCGAATTCTTTGACCTGCAAGAGAGTTAAGCATGCTAAGCCGCCCGTACAGTTTTTAGACAGCAAGGAAATTGGCTAAGTATTCAGTACTTACCAAAGATAGCAGAGGTCATCCTGGAAATATGGCGCTTGAGGGTTTGCAGTTCTTCTGACACAAGTTTAAGCCGCCCCTCAGCATCGTCCGCGCGTTTGGTCAGGGCGGCTTGTTCAGTTTCAGCAGTTTTCTTGAAAAGAGCGAAATCCACTTGAGTCTTCTCAAGATCTTTGATGGCAACCCGCCATTTATTTTCAGCCTCTGACCGAGCAGTTTGTTGTGAGGCAAGGTTTTCTTTTAGGCCGGTCAGCTCAGACTCGGCCGCCTCCAAAGCCTCCTGTATCATACAAAAACAAAAAAAAAGGTTTAAGTCGCCAGGATGAGCTATTGGAAGATAATTGATGAAGCTGCTATGCTACAAGTCTCAAGCAGATTGCAAGCAATATACTCGACACTTGGGGGCTAATGTCTGTGTTTTCTCCAAGTTTACAGTAAGTTCCGGCTCATCTTCATAAAGTTAAGCCGGCACTTGGGGGCTACACATGGCGCTTTCCAAGTCTACAATGAAGTTCCGGCTCATCTTCGTAAAGTTAAGCCGGCACTTGGGGGCTACACATGGCGCTTTCCAAGTCTACAATGAAGTTCCGGCTCATCTTCGTAAAGTTAAGCTGGCACTTGGGGGCTACACATGACGCTTTCCAAGTTATCTCGTGAAGTTCCGGCTCATCATTTTTATACTGACCCGGACTTGGGGGCTACCATTGATCAACTCTTCAAAATGAGTATCGGCTTACTATCTATACTAACCCGATACTTGGGGGCTACAGGCTAAGCTATTTGCAGCATGACATAGTTCGGAAGACCCGGTTTACCATTTGCAATACTAAACCAGCTCTTGGGGGCTATGTAAGGGTACAAGGAAAAAGCTGGCGAAGAGATTACCTCATATTTTTTCTTCATCAGACCAACAAGCTTGAGCTCCATGTTCCGGCTTGTGGTCAGGCGGTTCAGATAACCAGCGTGTAATTCATCGGCAGTCAGTTTCTCTAGCACAGGGAATTCAAAATCAAGCTTCTCAGGCGAGGAAGCTTCAGCCTTGCCGGAATGTCTTGACAGCACACGGGGCTCAGGAGTTTGATGACCCGTCCCAGTGACGATAACGTCTGGAAGAACTGGGTCTTCGACGGCTGTTGAAGGGCTGGGCGGCTTAGGATCATCCCTTGGAGGACTTTCAGTTGCCATGTTATGATCAGCCGGCTCATAAGGCTGATGAGTGTCTTCAGGTGCATCTTTCGTAACATCAGTAGGCTCAACATGAGTGGAAGGAGAGTCCAGCTTAGCGATCTCCGGCTCTTGAGCAGTAGGGGCAGCGGTAGACCCGCCGGTCTTCCTTCGTTTTGCTTGGGCCCTGGAAGACAGAAAAGATTGTTACATAGAGGACAAGAGCATTAGAGAATATGGTGCAAGGGTAAGGATACACACTCCGGGTTGATCTTCAAAGGTGGCATCTTAGTCGCAGTGGAATCACCAGATGAAGGGGGTGACTCCTAAAAAAAAGTTAAGACGGTGAAAACGGAGTAAGATTACAATACAAGACTTACAAATTGGACTTGGCTAAAAGAATACCTCAGCGGGCCCTTTCCGTGGAGCTGGAGAGTTTGATAAGCCGGCCATAAGTTCCTCAGAGCCGGCGCTCCGGGTCTGACGTCTGGAGGTGTGTTGTTGCTTTTTCAAAAGAAAATTGGGGTCTAAATGAGCAAGAGGATGAGAAAAGGGGACTTTTAGGATGGCCCGCCGTATTTTCTCTGGTGGAAGGTTTTCTGAGTCAGATGAAATGTAAGTTACCTCAGGGGCGTCAGCATGGCTGGTCTCCGTTTCCTCCTATGAATAATTTTTGTCAATAAGTTGCATAAAGAGACGGCCAAGGGAGTAAAGTTCTACCTCCGAGTCATCAATTTCAGACGGCTCTTGAGCAGCAGTTTTCTTCTTACGGCCGCGGGTTTTCACCTTAGGCCTCCTCACAGGAGGGTTAAATTTCTTCTTCCAGAAAGAAGAGCCAGCCTGCGCATTAAGCTGCCAAAGATTTAAAGGAGCAAGGTAAAAGGTTATGACAAGTAACCAGTTTTGTGGAAAGGAATCTTATAGCTGGAGCCGGGTTCTTGGCGCAAAAGGGTTTCAACCCAATCTTGTTGCAGACTTCTTGTTTCTCACCAAGAAGTGATTTTACGGAAGTATTGACATCTTGTTCTGTTAAAGGGGTGGCATTGAAGCAGAGGGAGTCATTGGGTTCGCCCGAAAATTTACACATGAGTCGGTCACGCCGGCTCAGTGGCAAGATTTTCCAAGATACCCAGCAGCGGGTTAAGTCGACGCCAGTTAAGCCGTTTGCCAGTAAGGCTTTGACTTTTGCGTAGGCTGGAGCATATTTTGCTCGCTCTGCGGCAGACATCCGCTCTGGGTTTTCACCTGTGTTGCAAAGCCGGGTCGGCCGGTAACCCGGCAGCGGATTCTCACCTTCAGGAGAAGTGTCTTTGTAGTAAAACCAAGTCCTGTTCCAGTCCTTGGGGTGGCTTGGTAGGAGAGCTGCTGGATAAGGCAAGTCTCTCCGTCTCTAGATGGAAACACCGCCAAGCTCTAAATTTGGCCCAGCCGCCACTTTAGTTTGGCGGTTGGCGTAATGATAGTCATGGAAGACGTCAACAGACAGCTCTTCTTGCAGATAGACTTCACTCAAGACTTGAAACTGGCAAATGTTGGTGACTGAGTTTGGGCCTATGTCTTGAGGATGAAGCTTGAAGAAATGGAGAACATCCTGGAAAAATTTAGACCCGGGTGGGCTAAAACCCCGGAGGAGGTGATCAGTAAACACCACAACCTCTCCTTCCTTAGGTTCAGGCCTTTTCTCAGATCCTGGAACCCGCCAATGTATGACGTCCTGAGCCGGCAGGATACCTGATTCTACGAACTCCAGCAAAAGCTGTTCGGTGACTCCGGAACTGACCCAATCGCAAGATGAGGGTGCCCTTGACATAATGGCAGGTTAAACTATGAGAAATGTAGAGCATGGTGGGTTAAGACGACATTCAATATTCAAGACAGTCATGGTCAACATAATGGTGAGATACTAAGCCGCCCATGCAATGGCGGGTTAGGTGAACAAGGTGATCTTGGAAAATACGGCTAAGTGCGGACAAACAGGTTTCACATACTGTCACTATAGCTGCATGATCTACGGACGAAGGTAAAATGAAATATATTCAAAAACCTAAAAGATAGAAGAAGAACAGGCGGACAGTACGCGGTGGAGATTGCTATGCAGATCCAAAGCAGGTGGGCATTGGCATTAAAGGGATAACCGCAGCGGATAGACAGCATTATGGGATACAAAGTGATGCTTGATGGTCTATATCATGAACATGGATGAACAACGGAGAACGCGGGAAAACGAGGAGCTCAGGAACCCTAATGGGGACGGATGCAGATTAAATGAGAACTGAGGACGATACCTTACGGATGCGGATGGGCCGGCGAAGACTCTGGTCCGATTCAGGTTGATGCAGCGGCCGGCGTTGAGGAGGACAGTGAGGCCCGGTCGGGGGCGGCGGAGCTCTGGAGGCGAAGCTGGCTCAGGGAGGAAGAAGAACAGAGGAGGCAGAGAAAGGAAAGAGGGCACCACGTGTCCCTATTTATGAGATGGAAGGGCAACAGTGCGCGCGAAGAATGGGGAGGCAGAGTGATGATTGACCGAAGGTGGCGCCTCGATTTTTGGGCCGACCTTTCAATGAAAGGATCCATTGCAAACGTCACAGAATCTTTTCGGAATATTCGATATGACGTCATGGCGGGTTATAAGTTTTCTTTTGAGATGACAAAGATGTGAAGATTCGCCGCCAAGTGAATTTGAAGATTGACATGAACAAGCTCAAGTCAACCTGGGGCCTAATGTTGGGGATATAACCCCGTGGTAAGACCCGCCCAGGAGGGGCCGGGTCATACCTGGCGGCTCATAGCCAAGACCCTTAAGGTGGGCTGAAAGACGTAGGCCTGGCTGTACGGCGGCTTACCAAGATGGGCCAAGACGAAGGCCCAGACAGAAGATGGTGTGAAGACCCGGGCGGTTAAGTCGCCCGGAGACGGCTTGCCCAAGATGGCAAGGCGGCTTAGAGATAGGATTGAATACGTTGTGTGAGTCGGTTTGAGACTCGTGTAACCCAGGGCCTTAGACCTCCTATATAAAGGCGAGACCCTGGGGCGGCTTAGACAGAAAACCAATCAATCGAGAACTAGGTCAAGCGAATCCGCTCCCTTGTAATCGATACTCCAATCAATACAACACAAGCAGGAGGTAGGCTCTTACCTCTTCTTCAGGGGCTAAACCTGGGTAAACTCGTGTCCCTCGTCTCGATCAACCCCTTTGAGTCCACTACCATGGCGATGGCCTCGAACCTAAGTCTTCGGACATCTGCCATGTTAAAACCACGACAGGTACCCCAAGATAATTGGCTAAACGGGTGGCATAAATCCCACCAAAGAAATCTCCATCTTTAGAATTAAGATGTAACCTCCTGGCAATAATAGCCCCCAAGTTATGTCATTTATCATCCATTACCGCACAGTTGAGGATACTAAGATCTGATGCACAAAGGTGGCTATGATCATGTTTACCGTTAATGCATCTACCTATAAAGAGAGCAAAATAGTGTATGGCAGGAAAGTGATTGCTCCCTATGGTAGCTTGTGTGATATTTCTAGTTTCTCCCACAGTGATGCTAGCAAAGAAATCGTTATATTCAGTTTTGCGAGGCTCACTATGAATGCCCCATTGTGGGATTTTGCATGCATCATTAAAACCTTCTAGGTCCATGGTATAAGATTTATCATAAAGATTAAACAGGACAGAATGAGTGTTACGCTTGGATGAAAATTACAAAGGAATCAGTAAGGTGATGGTATTGCCTGCACTTATCTGAAACAAAGTCCTCAAGGCCAGCGTTATGTACGTACGCATCAAATTCATCCTTGAAACCTGCATGAACCATGAATTGATCCAACGGCCATTCGCAAGGCCGTACTTGGGCTTCTCTTGGTGGTTGAAGGTCCGGCTCACATATCGCGAGCCTTGGGGCTTGCTTCCTTGAGGAACCACCTTGGTATATCTTCCTAAACATCTTTCTTCCTCTGAAAAATTTCTAAAATTTTAGTGACTCAAAATAAAAGTGAACAAAACTCAACAAAATTTAAAGCAACTACTCCCATAAGTGCCTAGAAGATATATCATGCATCAAAACTACTTGGGACCATATAAATTTGACATGCAAGCTCAAGAACAAGGTCACCACATCAGTAAAAATTTGCAATAAATAAAGCACTAGAACAAAAACTAATTGGACCAATGGAGGAGTCACATACCGAAGAACAATCCCCCAAAACAGTTTTGCAAATGGAGCTTTGCACAAGGAGATCGAAAATGGCAGCAAGATGAGCAAGAACACGGGTTTGAGCAATGGTGGGATTTTTTTCTGGAGGAAGACAAAGTGGATGGGTGCTGGAATAAGTGAGGGGGACCCACGTGGGACCCACAAGCCGCCAGGGCGCGCCCGGGGGTGGGCACGCCCCATGGGCTTGTGGCCCACTGGTGCATCCTCCTGGTGTGTTCTCAGTGCCTAAAATTCTTATATATTCTATAAAAAATCATACTAAATTTTCAGGGAATTTGGAGAACTTTTATTTTCAGGTCATTTTTTTTATTGCACGGATAATTCAGGAAACGGACTAATAATAGTATTATTGCTTTATTTAATCTAAATAACAGAGAGTAAAAGTTGGGTACAGAAGGTTGTGTTTTCTAAATTCATCCATCTCATGCCCATCAAAAGGAATCCATTAACAAGGTAGATCAAGTCTTATTAACAAACTTCTTTCGAGTAACATGAAACAGGAGAAGAGAATTTTCGAATAACACTAGGTTACCTCAACGGGGATATGCATGTCCCCAACAATAAGAATATCATATTTCTTTTTGACAGTAGGGAGAGGGAATTCAAAACCTCCAATAGTAATAGTTGAAAAATTTCCAATAGAGTTGATACTATTCACTTGAGGTTGTTTCTTCGGAAAGTGTACCGTATGCTCATTACCATTAACATGAAAAGTGACATTGCCCTTGTTGCAATCAATAACAGCCCCTGCAGTATTTAAAAAGGGTCTACCGAGGATGATCGACATACTGTCGTCCTCGGCCATATCAAGAATAACAAAGTCCGTTAAGATAGTAACATTTGCAACTACGACAGGCACATCCTCACAAATACCGATGGGTAAAGCAGTTGATTTATCAGCCATTTGCAAAGAGATTTCAGTAGGTGTCAACTTATTCAAATCAAGCCACGATATAAAGAGAAAGGCATAACAATAACACTAGCTCCCAGATCACATAAAGCAGTTTTAACATAATTTCTTTTAATGGAGCATGGTATAGTTGGTATTCCGGGATCTCCTAGTTTCTTTGGTATTCCACCCTTAAAAGTATAATTAGCCAGCATGGTGGAAATTTCAGCTTCCGGTATCTTTCTTTTATTAGTCGCAATATCTTTCATATACTTAGCATAAGGAGACATTCTCAGAATATCAGTCAAACGCATACGCACAAAGACAGGTCTAAGCATTTCAACAAAGCGCTCAAAATCCTCATCATCCTTTTTCTTGGATGGCTTAGGAGGAAAGGGAATGGGTTTCTGAACCCATGGTTCTCTTTCTTTACCATGCTTCCTAGCAACAAAGTCTCTCTTATCATATCTTTTATTCTTAGGTTGTGGGTTATCAAGATCAACAGCAGGTTCAATCTCCACATCATTATTATTACTAGGTTGAGCATCAACATGAACATCATCATTATCATTATTACTAGGTTCATGTTCATTTCCAGATTGTGTCTCAGCATCAGAAATAGAAATATCATTTGGATTCTCAGGTGTGTCTATAACAGGTTCACTAGAGGCACGCAAAGTCCTATCATCATTCTTTTCCTTTTTATTACTAGGAGAAATAGGTGCATCAGTATTAATTCTCTGAGAATCTTTCTCAATTCTCTTAGGATGGCCCTCAGGATACAAAGGTTCCTGAGTCATTTTACCACCTCTAGTCATAACTCTAACAGCATTATCATTATCCTTACTATTCATCTCATTAAGCAGATCATTTTGTGACTTAAGTACTTGTTCTACTTGATTAGTTACCATGGAAGCATGTTTACTAATAAGCTTGAGATCATTAACAGTTCTACTCATATAATCACCTAAGCGATCAAGCAGGTAAGCATTACGTTTTAATTGTCTACTAACATAAGCATTGAAATTTTCTTGTTTAACAATAAAGTTGTCAAATTCATCCAAGAATTGACTAGCAGACTTATTATGAGGAATATCACCTTCATCAAACCTATAGAGAGAATTTACCTCCACTACCTGTGTCGGATTATCAAGACGATGTATTTCTTCAAAAGGTGGTAAATTCTTAACATCTTCAGCTTTAATACCTTTTTCTTTCATCGATTTCTTTGCCTCTTGCATATCTTCAGGACTGAGAAATAGAATACCTCTTTTCTTCGGAGTTGGCTTTGGAGGTGGTTCGGGAAGAGTCCAATCATTATCATTACTCAATATATTGTTCAATAGCACTTCAGCTTGTTCCACAGTTCATTCCCTGAAAACACCACCAGCACAACTATCTAGGTGGTCCCTAGAAGCAGCGGTTAGTCCATTATAAAAGATATCAAGTATTTCGTTTTTCTTGAGAGGATGATCAGGCAAAGTATTAAGTAATTGGAGAAGCCTCCCCCAAGCTTGTGGGAGAGTCTTTTCTTCAATATGTACAAAATTAAATATTTCCTGTAAGGCAGCTTGTTTCTTATGAGCAGGGAAATATTTTTCAGAGAAGTAATATATCATATCCTGGGGACTACGCACACATCCAGGAGCAAGAGAATTAAACCACCGCTTAGCATCACCCTTTAATGAGAAAGGAAACAACTTAAGAATATAGTAATAGCGAATTTTTTCCTCATGAGCAAATAGGGTGGCTATGTCATTCAATTTAGTAAGATGTGCCACAACAGTTTCAGATTCATAACCATGGAAAGGATCAGATTCAACAAAAGTAATTAACTCAGGATCAACAGAGAATTCATAATCCTTATCGGTAACAAAGATAGGTGAAGTAGCAAACTTAGGATCATATTGCATTCTAGCATTCAAAGATTTTTCTTTCCACTTGCAAAGTAATTTCTTAAGATCATCTCTATCTTTACAAGCAAGAAAGTCCCTAGCTACCTCTCCATCCATAACATAACCCTCAGGTATAACAGGCAATTCATATCTAGGAGAGCTAGGTCTTATAGGTGCTTCAAGGTGTTCAGTTTCAATAATTTCATCAGTTTCAGAAATATCATCAGTTTCAGTATTAACTCTAGCAATTTGTTCATCAAGAAATTCACCCAGTGGCACAGTAGTACCAAGCAAAGTATCATCATAAGCATCAATCATATTCATAGCAGAAGTAGCATCATCAATAGAATGTGACATAGCAGGTGGTGGTGTTGCAACCTTACTCAAAACAGATGGTGAATCAAGTGCAGAGCTAGATGGCAGTTCCTTACCTGTCCTCGTAGTTGAGGGGAAGATTTTGGTTTTAGCATCTTTCAGATTCTTCATAGTGATCAACAGATATAAATCCCAAGTGACTCAGAGAATAGAGCTATGCTCCCTGGCAACGGCAC
The DNA here is from genome assembly GCA_039707655.1 of Elymus sibiricus. Lineage (NCBI taxonomy): Eukaryota > Viridiplantae > Streptophyta > Magnoliopsida > Poales > Poaceae > Elymus > Elymus sibiricus. The sequence goes on along the minus strand of CM077665.1, from coordinate 35,995,013 downwards.
CAGAAAAAGGTCTTGATAACCCACAAGTATAGGGGATAGCAACAGTTTTCGAGGGTAGAGTATTCAACCCAAATTTATTGATTCGACACAAGGGGAGCCAAAGAATATTCTCAAGTATTAGCAGCTGAGTTGTCAATTCAACCACACCTGAAAGACTTAATATCTGCAGCAAAGTATTTAGTAGCAAAGTGGTATGGAAGTAATGGTAACGGTGGCAAAAGTAACGGTAGCAGTTTTGTAGTGATTGTAACAGCAGCAACGGAGAAGTAACTTAGCAAAGATCAATATGTGAAAAGCTCATAGGCGACGGATCAGTGATGGATAATTATGTCGGATGGCATTCATCATGCAACAGTTATAACATAGGGTGACACATAACTAGCTCCAATTCATCAATGTAATGTAGGCATGTATTCTGTATATAGTCATACGTGCTTATGGAAAAGAACTTGCATGACATCTTTTGTCCTACCCTCCCGTGGCAGCGGGGTCCTAATGCAAACTAAGGGATATTATGGCCTCCTTTTAATAGAGAACTGGAACAAAGCATTAGCACTTAGTGAATACATGAACACTCTCAAACTATGGTAATCACCGGAAAGAATCACAGTTATTGTCACCCTGGGGGATGCGGATCATAACTCGTAATAGGTGTCTACAACTTGAAAGATAGGATCAAGAACACATATATATTCATGAAAACATAATTGGTTCAGATCTGAAATCATGGCACTCGGGCCCTAGTGACAAGCATTAAGCATAGCAAAGTCATAGCAACATCAATCTCAGAACATAGTGGATACTCGGGATCAAACCCTAACAAAACTAACTCGATTACATGATAAATCTCATCCAACCCATCACCGTCCAGCAAGCCTACTAGGGAATTACTCACGCACGGCGGTGAGCATCATGAAATTGGTGATGGAGGATGGTTGGTGATGACGACGGCGACGATTTCCCCTCTTCGGAGCCCAGAACGGACTCCGGATCGGCCCTCCCGAAGAAGAACAGGAGCTGGCGGCGGCTCCGTATCGTGAAACGCGATGAACACTTCTCCGTGATTTTTTTCTCTCCGGATGTGAATATATAGAGTTGGAGTTAGGGTCGGAGGAGGTCCGTGGGACCCACAAGCCGCCAGGGCGCGCCCTAGGGGGGCGCCCCCCTGGCTTGTGGCCAATGGGTGGACCCCCTCTGGTTGGTTCTTTCGCCAGTATTTTTTATTAATTCCAAAATTATTCTCCGTAAATTTTCAGGTCAATCCGAGAACTTTTATTTTTGCACAAAAATAACACCAAGGCAATTCTGCTGAAAACAGCGTCAGTCCGGGTTAGTTCCATTCAAATCATGCAAATTAGAGTCCAAAACAAGGGCAAAAGAGTTTGGAAAAGTAGATACGATGGAGACGTATCAAAAGGTAAAGCAATAGATAATCCAGCTCTCCGGGTGAATATGAACACGTGTACCTAATGTTAGAATTAGCAAAAAAATTAACCCGAATAGAAGAGAGATCAGACTCCCAGAGTAAGGAAGTGGAATAAAAGATCCTAAAACCACCCATTGGCGACGTGGGCCCGTAAGTCACACAGCCAAGTTAGTAAAACAATTTTTGAAGACTAGAATCAACTTCGGCCAAGGAGTTGGCAAGGGGGCTACCTACAGGCAGTCGGATCTGATACCAATTTGTGACGCCCCCGACTCAATCGTGTGCTAATCATACACGCAAATGCACACGATCAAGATCAGACACTGAAGGTAAGATATCACAACACAACTCTAGACACAAATAAAAGTCATACAAGCGTTATATTACAAGCCAGGGGCAACGAGGGCTCGAATATATAAGCTCGGGTACAAGAGTCAGTGGAAGCAACATCAATATCTGAGTACAGACATAAAGGTAAACAAGTTTGCCTTAAGAAGGCTGAGCAAAACAATGCCATCTAGATCAAACAGGCGCAGTCCTCCTGCCTAGGAACCTACGAAACTACTCCTGGTCGTCGGCCTCCACATAGTAGTAGGCTCTGTCGGTGGTGTAGCAGTCATCATCGGGGGCAGCTGTCTCCTGGGCTTCGCCAGCTGATCGCAGCAATCGGGTAGAGGGGAAAAGAAGTAGCAAAGCAACCGTGAGTACTCATCCAAAGTACTCGCAAGACTTACATCAAAACTATTCTATGTATGCACCAGTATCAGAGAAAGGGGCTGTATTTGTGGACTAAACTGCAGAATGCCAGAACAGGGGGAAAAGGCCTAGCCTATCGAAGATTAGCATCTTGCAGCATTAGAAGAGTGCAGATTAGCATATTATAAAGCAGTAATTAAGTAGTAACAATGCCCAGAGATCCTTCCTCGACTCCCTGCGAGAAAACGATCCCAGAGCCAACATATTAATTAACATCAATAACATCCAGTTTTAGTTGTATTAGATCGGGATAGAACTCTGAGCGTCCGTTACCGTGGACACGGCTATTCGAATAGATATACTTGCCTGCAGGGGTGCACCAATGTACCCAACACCCTCGATTAACTCCGGTTGTACATACTTTTATCGAGTCATGCTCGGCCTCGGCTAATCGACACAACGCAGCCCAACCTGGGCTCATCAGAGAGGCTAGCACGCCGGTCTAATCCCTAAGCGCTCAGGGGTCCGGGCCCATCGCACTCCTGCGCTTTGCGCACGCGGCCGGTGAGCAGACCTAGCCCCCTTAATACAAGCGCAGGCGTTCCCAGTCCAACCCGGCGCGCGCCGATCAACTGCTGACGTCTAAGGAGCTTCGGTAGAAACATACAATGCCGAGTGCCCATACTTATTCCCGCGTGATGGTCAATGCGAAAAGGCCAGAGGCCTACTCAGATCACATATCCAAATCCGTTAATGCGTTGGGAGCTCATGGTAACGAGCAGTGATCCACGATCTGTGGTCCCGTCGCCCCGTCTCGCGGACTTATGACAAGGGTTAAGACTGCCCGGCTGTGCTGCGTAATTAACTCGCGGGTACCCTCACGGTCAACCCGGCTTCACATCACTCGCGGGTACCCGTCGGGGCCGACCCGACTTCCACAAACTCTCGCGGGTACCCCTCGGGGCCGACCAGACTTCAATAAAGGACTGAGGTAAACGTTAGGGTAACCGTGTGTCCGAAACATCAAGGGCGAATCTGAGGAATCACCCTCGATGGATTCCACTCGATGTGACCGTCAAGGTGGACTTGGAGGAATCACCCTCGATGGTCCACACTTGAGGGGTTGCACGAGAGAGTCTTCACTGGAGGTGGTGGAGGAGGAATCACCCTTGGTCATCCACAACTGATTAGTTATGCTACAGAGCCATCATCAGGAGTGAGGTACGAGTTATCACCCTCGGCACTCGATAGTAGCTCTGCAGAGTCGTACAACAAAAGGGGGGGTGTGTGCGGTGATGTGCTCGGTCTCTGCTCGTCGATCACCAAGATCGAGGCACTGGTAACAAGGCGGGGGCAACAAGGACAAGAAAGAGGGTCACTGATGGATCACTAATCCAACCTATACTAAGCAGTTTAGGATGACGGGTAAAGTAACAATAGCAGGTTACAAAAGTAGGCTATGCATTAGAAATAGGAGCTATCTATCAACAGTAGCAAAATCTAATGCAAGCAATAGAGGGAAAGAATGGGCGATATAGAAATGATCAAGGGGGTTTGTTTGCCTGGAAGCTCTGCTGAAAGGGACTGATCGTCAGGGGCGTAGTCGTACTCGGGAGCAGCGTCAGTCTCGGAGTCTACCGTAGAGAATAGGGGGAAGAAACAATAAATATAAAGCAAACAGATGCAACACCGATGGATGACATGGCAGTATGTTGTGTTAGGGGTGGCCTAATGCAGCACTACACGTTGCAGGCGGAGCGGGAAATTATCCAGGGATGTTTTCCCAGCTCCGGACGGTTATTGGTATATGGATCCAGAGGGGAAGGTTCCATGTTTGCAGTGTTAGAGGCATCGAACAGCTATATGGAGGGCATATTCGGATTCATCATATTTTTCTGAGCGTTTTTCATATATAAATTTTTATCATCGGAGCTACTGTTGAATTTATATTAATTTTCAAAATTTTAGCAATATTCTAGAATTATTTTAATTACTAAATTCGGCAGAAAAGGAAATATGACGTCAGCAGTACGTCAGGGTGACATCAGCAGTCAATACAGCCGGCCTAGGTCAAACCTGGCCACTAGGTCCCACATGTCATACCCAGAGGTTAATCCAGTGGTTTAATTTAACTAAAAGGGATTAATTAGAGGGTGGGGCCCACTGTCAGTGACTGGTTAATTAACAGATTTAATTAACAGACTAATTAGCAGTTTATTTATTTATTAAAATGTTAATTAGCGAGTGGGGCCTGCCTGTCAGTGACTGGAGCTGCCCAGTCAGCGCGTTGACTGGGTTAACCCAGTCAACGGGGCCCCTGGGACCCACTGGTCAGCGACTCAGGGGTGGGCCCAGGCCAGCCACGTAGGCGGCGGCCGGCGACTAGACGCCGGTGACGCCAGAACGCGGCGGAGGTCACTGGCCTCGTCGGAAATCGGCTACGGCGAGCCATTTTGCACGCGGCTTGGCTCGTTCGAACGGGCGGAATGACCCATGTTGGACGGCGGTGGTGGCGTGGCCGGAGAGGCCCTATATCGACGGCGGCGACGAGCGCGGCGGATGGTGGCATTCGGCTGAGGTCGTGCCCATGGCTACGGCGCATGGCAAGGTGTGCTAGCGGTGGCGTTGGGCTCCTACGAGCGCGCTGAGCACGGCTACGAGTTCGGACGCGAGCTTTAGGGATGGCGGCCACGATGACGAGCTTAACGGCGGCAATGGGTTGGGCCATGACGGCAAGGGGGGCTACGGGTGCGGAGAAAGGCAGGAGAGAGAGGGATTTTGGTCGCCAACTCACCGCGGTCCTGCAGGTGTGCTTAAATGGGCTCAGGGGAGGCTCGACGGCGGCGAATCGGCGGCGACGTCCGACGGTGCAGAGGAGGAAGACGAGATCGTGGGCGACGCTGCGTAGGCTCCCAGCTCGGTCCAGTGGCACCAGACGGCGGCGGAGCGATCTGGCACGGCGGCGAGGCACAGGGGCGACGGTTGTGCGAGTTAGTGAGGCGAGGCCATGCCGGCGCTCGTGAGGGGGAAGACAGAGAGGGAGGAGAGGGAGGAGTGAGGTCAAGGGGAGCCAGGCAGGGTGCAGGGGGTGGCCTTATCCACCAGGAGCGGCGCGGCGAGGCCGTTGTCGAGCTGCGGAGGGGGGGGGCTAGGCAGGCGCGCGTGCTGGGGAGGCGACAACGAGGAGGAGAGAGAGAGCGGGAGGTGGGAGACGGTGCGGGGTGGGCTGGGCCGCACTGTGGACTTAAGTCCAGTGCCCCCAGGCCCTTTTTCTTTTTCTCTTTTTCTGTTTTCTCAAAACAGTGAGCATTAGCAATTTATCCAGCCACAAAAAGACTTTGCAAAATTTTGAATCTGGGCCAATAATATATATTGCAATATTAGGCAGTGTCTGAAAAGGTTTGGGGGCCAAAGGAGTTTGTTTGAATTTTGTACAAATGCAAAAGCATTTAAAATGCCTCTTTTTGCACTGTTTTAAATGCCATAGACCATTTTAGCTTGATGGTGATGTTGTTTTCCTTAACATATATTAGTTAGGGAATCTTGGCTAAATGATGGACTATTTTGCATCCACTTTTGGGCAAATTTATTTTCCACTTGCAATTTAAATCAAATCAAAGTGGAGTTTGAAATGAGATATGAATTCAAAGAGTGATCATGCATTATAAACCAAAATGATTAAGCATGATCATGAGGATCACTGTACCTCCATTACACAGAGGTGTTACAATATTTTGGGACAAAGCCCAAAAAGATGGATTTCCATAAAGTAACCATAAAACCATTTTTACTATTCATGAAACCATTTTTCCGCGACCGTTAAATCCGAAAATATTTCCGTGGGTCTTAGAATAATTCCAGTACCCTCTAAAACAATTCTGGAACCACAGAGGTTCCGGCAGCTCCAGAACACTTCCGGTTTTTTTCTCCATAACACCGAGAGGGCCCAAAGAATATCTCTCCATCGTCGGAGGAGCAAATCCCAATCTTGAGCTATCAAGTCCCTTGACATACTTTTCCATGAACCCGTAAGGCGCCGTAATAGCCACCCAGTTACGGATGACGTTTAACAAATCCCAAAGTTCATGAAGCAAGCATGAAGAAACTCGATACTCTCATGGTCTAAGGAATTATGCAAAAGTTAACATTCTCTGTGATATGAACCATTAACTTGTGACGAATTTATCTCATAGCATAAAATCAATTCGGGTCGATTCACCACAAATGTTCTTCTAACATTGTGCCCTCAAAATTGCTGGCATAGACATGCCCATGATCAGGAAAACATAATTATCATGTAAACACTTGAGCTAGACTTAGAGGCATGACTAGGAATACTTTTTATCGTTTATTATTCCACACATGCATATGACTTTTCCTCCGAGCCTCGTGGTTATTGTAGACTCAAGAACCATAACAGTTATAGCACGGAACATAAACTTAATTACGAACATGGGGATAAATAATAACATTTATTATTGACTCTAGGGCATATCTCCTACAGACTCCCACTTGCACTAGAGTCAATAATCTAGTCAATGCTAATGCACTTTACACCTATGGCATACTGGTGTAAAATATACTTCGCATGTGGTATAGCCTGATGTCCAACGGATCTGACAACATCAGCTCCGTGTGTATCTTTGCATATCCTCGCATTTTCACGCTTTCACAAAATTCATATTTTGTGTGGACTTGTCTTTGTATATATGTGAATCACTGGTCGAACCTTGATTCCTCAGACTAAGCTATGGAGCAACTATCTACAATAGTGTTCCATTGACCAAAATCTTCTTGGAACTATACTAATTTCATGAATGAACTATATGATTCAACATCCTTCTTTCTCGCTTCTAAAGCGTCAACATACTTAGCCTTTGTTATAGAATTCGCCACAGTAACCTATTCGGAACAATTCCAACTTACTGTGTCACCATATCGTGTATTACACAAAAAACCCTTAACTTAAATCGAAAATCGCATGGAGCATTAATGAAGACTATATCGATGTAACCACTTACGACGAGCACTTCATAATCTCTGCTTGAGAGAAAACATGTCATCAGTGCTACTTTAGTACTCAACTACATTTTTCACTGTTGTCCCATGATCAATACTTTGATCACTTTGGTATCTATACTTGCAACAACTTGGGAGTATCGGATATATTTGTTTGTTTTACATACCATGGAATACATGATTAATCCAACCACAAAAGTGTGTGGAATCTCCATCATGTATTTTGCTCATCAGTGATTTGGGACACCGAGTCTTGCAAAAACTCTTTCCATGTGACTTCGGCAAGAATCACTCCTTGGCGTTTTCAAGGCTAAACTGTTTTAGCATCTTGTCAATATGTATTTTTGGCTTAGCCCAGTAGGAAATTCTATCTCCTTAGATAATTATGCCTAGTATCAAGTCTAGTTAGCCTAAGCACTTCATCAAAAAAGTATTTTCAATGAAGTCCTAATTTGTGTCAAGAAATTTATATTATTTCCAATTAACAATGTGTCAAGCACACAAAGTTTTTAGAAATATTATTATGCTCCAACTTACTTTCTTGTTACCACAAGCATCTTCGTTATCCATTGATGAAATCAAACTCTTTTGACTTTTTCATCAAAAATGAAGATTCCAACTCCATTTTGCTCTCTTCTGTCCATCGCCGGAACTCTGAAGTTTGCATACTCACTAGGATCCTCTGGAATGACAAAATACCTTTGGACTATATCACATGCAAGTCCTAGGTTGTATTTCCATCTCATGGAAATCCTTTTGGCATCCATGTATCATATCTCATGATTCAAATATGTATTAATAGCTAGTTTATAGTTCCTTGAGACAATCTCGCCGTAGTTAATTCCTTGAATTTGTTATAAGCAACAAGTCGAGCTTTATGGATAAAACATTTTTATCCGCATCAGTTTATAGTTCCATTAATATTGTTAGACTCTAAGTCTTCCGAAAGGGGTATCAAGATTTAATCTTGAATCATTTATATGGAAACTATCTCGGATTGTATTGGCATTTAGCCAATTCCGGAGTCAGGGCCCATCATCGCTTCCTTGATTATCGTAGGTATACTATTGTCTAACAACAATATCTCGTTTTGCGCACCGAGAGTTTGCACGAGTTTTGCCTACGTGGTTCAGCTGCAAGTTCGACCGAAGTCCATACATCTCATGTAGAGGCTTCCGTATCAGTCGCAGTAGGAAACTCTGGAATCACTTCGAAGGTTCCTTTCCGTTAATCTGATGACGAAGATACTGTTATCTCGTCAAGTTGCACTGTCCTCCCACTCACCTTTTTGCAAGAACCATTCTCTTTAAAAGCATACAGTTCTTTGTGGCAAAACCCTTTGCCTCGGTATAGTGGTGGGGGAACACCCAATAACTTGGGATAACCTACAAAGTAGCACTTGTCTGATTTGGAATAGGTTTGTAAACATTTTATACAAGCTCCATATTCCAAATGTTAAGAAAACATATAACATGGTTAGGCGTGCCATAACATGGCATCATTTCAACAGACTTTTAAAAGGGATAATGGCAAATTGATTTATGTCATCTTTGATCTCACCATGTCATTAATGGTTTGATTACATCTTCACGGACATTCCACTCAAAGTGGTGTTCCGGGAGGTGTAAGTTATGAAACTTTTTTCACAACTCATCACACATTCGCTAAACTTGTAACTCAAAATATTCCTTTCCGCAATCTAGTTTGCAGAAACATAATTTTTCTTGTTACACTAATTTCTACTTCATTTTGAAAACCTTTTGAATGATTTCAAAAGATCCAGACTTACGTCTCATCAAGTAAATATCCATATATCTACTTTTGTCATTTCTGAAGATAGATAAATCCACTACTAGCAACAACATATATCGAACTACACACATCAAAAATGTGTGATCACCAATAAGTTTGTTGCTCGTTCCTTATGGCATGTGAACTGTCTTTCAGTCACTTCACTTTTTGGATGAAAGTTGCAAGTGTCAGATGATTCATAATCAAACGACTTCAAAATCAATCATTATGGAATTTCTCCATGCGGGTTTCTCCAATGTGACCAAATGCACTGCCACACATATGTGGTATTCTTTTAGTCTTGCGACATTTAGCGTCAGTGTTATGGATGTATCATATTACCATCAATATTCATAACATACATCCCATCCTTGATTGAAGCATGGTCCTTATGTTATTCATGATACTAAACAACAATTGTTCTTTTATGAACAACCCTCTTGCAACAACCATTATGCAATGGGCTAGAGTGTATAAAACTCTAAAATGAATTATGAAAGTAAACACAGAGGCAATATATTATTATCAATATTCGTGACATACATCTCATTCATAATTAAAGTATGGTCCTTATGTTATTCATAACACCGAACATCAAAAGTTCTCTTATGAACAACCTTCTTGCAACATACTTTATGCAATGGGCTAGAGTGTATGAAAAATGATTTATGAAAATAAATACAGACGGTAATACACCGATGGAAGGTCTAGTAATTTTTACTATATTCCCAGCGTGTATCTAAACCTCATTACTGGAAAGTCTTTTAGGCCGTAGTGGTACTTGCATCGAGTTGTAACAGAATGCAATCGAGCGGGTATTCCTGTGATCAACTTTTAACCACAATACCCAATAATTACGGATTAACAGTTTAATTGTAATTCCCAAGAACTATTTCTTTTTGACCAGCCTTCCAAACATCAATAACTTGTATGACATTCATACATGAGCCGGATATTCCAGTCTTCTTTCTTTTTGCCTTTATACTTCTAACAGTTTAAATTTCAGGAGTTCTCCTACTCTCAGAAGAAGCACCCAATTTAAAGAGTGGTGTTAGCCCCGGACTTCCTAGGTGTGTAAGTCACACTAACACCCTTTGGACATTTCCTTTCTCCTTAAGTTGTTGTTTTTATTCACCTTCATCATATGACAGGCGTTCTTCTGGATCCCGCTCTTATCAGTCAAATGCCCAGTAAACACTTTACTAATACTTTGCAAACAAACATTGCTTTGGATATCTCATATCTTTTAGCCTTTGTCTGCATCTGAAAACAATTTTCAGTTCCATGAATATCACATAACTATCCCAAACTTTCAAAGTTTGGGTCTCATGGAAACAAACATATTGCACTTGACCGTAAAGGAATTTTAGCTTTTGGATCGATGGACGAGATTCACATCATCCATAGCATTAGCGGGGGAATACCAAAAGCATGCGATAGGACAAAGTTATTCTCGGAACTCTTGAGGATAATCCTCGCATTACGTTACCAACTGTAAAGTTTTAACCAGATAAATAACAGCTATTCAATTTTAATAGGGATGGTGGAAATGCGAGCCAATATTCTACAACTTTTATACAAATCACACTTACACTATGTTCATAATTAATTGCATTGAGAATTAAACAAGTTAATTCTAAAGTGCGCTCCCACTCAAATCAATATCTCTCATAATTGATTGTGAGCGATACAAGATCCGCATTTCCATTCAACGCCATTGTTCGAGATGAACACTGATGGCGCCAACTTCAATCGGTACCCAAACTTGCCGATCACATCTCTATGTCACTCTTGTTCATCTTTCTCCTGCTATGAACGTCAAGAGAACCGAGTGATCTTGCTGCGAGGTCTGACCTCACCCGCCTTACACCCGTACAATCGTTTGTACCCATGTAGATCATGGCGCACCTCAAAAGGAAAGATGCTGTGATGGTGCTACACTTTGGAGAACACTAACTACTTCATGTTTTAAGTGAGAGATCACACTAATAAAAAGCGACTACCGCGCAATCAAGAGGGTGAATCATAAGGGATAAACAACTCAGGCAATTCATAATAGCATGATATGGTATAGCCCTTTCTGACGGAGAAGTCTTTATTTGCTTCGTCTTCGGAATTCGCGTCGGTGTTCACCTTCGCGAAGTTTGCCACCACCTTGTTGATGCACCACATAATATTGCTATCTCTATACCTAATAAAATAAGTGCATTACTTAAGGTTGACACGCAGGTCATTAAAGTGATAATCATATGGCTCCAGCCATCATGCCGAATCATGACACGCAAGTCATGTTAATTTATATTTTATAGTCATCTCATACATAATCAAATTAAATATGACCACTGCTATACCACATCATATGCACATCTCATGACATCCTGCAAAACCAAGTTAGACGCCTCTAATCGGTTTATGCAAAAATTTATTTTATGTTGCTTCTAAGGTTTCAACCAAAACCGCAGCTACCAACGTTTATCATCAAGCATGATTATTCAACTCGCTAGATTAACTTTGCGGCGCATATGAAACACGAGATAATAAAATCTCGAGCCCCATACTGACCTTCGTCATAAGCATGACCCCAATGCAGATCATATCTGCATTGCCCTGTTGTCTGCGAAATTTCATCTTTCTCTAACTACGGTGGAATTCAACGAACTGTTAGCACTTCGTTGATCAATCAGGATCGCAGATTGCCAGAACTTTGAAACTCCACCATACCGTTATTGAGATCAGAAATACACAAATTCCAGGTAAAGCAACAAGAACATCGAGTAATAGATTTCATCTGCTACCTGCATAAATAATTTTCAGCAGTAGATCTCATCTACTGCAAAATTATATTATGCAATACCCATACATCTCTATGTATTCTAGATCGTAACCTGCATCTACGCATAGCACGGCTCTTGATGCTACTGTTGGGGAACACGACAGAAAACAAAAAAATTCTATACAGCAAGCATGCCCAGTATCACTATGAAGATGCATACAAGGTTTGATCTGATCGTTACTGACTCGTAGTGCAGCGAAAGTAGAGTTGATGTTGATCGTCGGTGCAGATCCCCGCAGCTTGGATTTACAGCCTCCCAACCGCGAGGATGTACTCCCTCGTCTGCCCCTCGGACAGTCCGTCGGACAGACCTCCGGGAGGCGGTCGGACAGTCCCCCGGACGATGTCACGGACAGCCCTTCGGGAGGACCCTCAAAACTTGGACAACACTTCAGGAGGACCCTCGAACAGCCCCCCGGGCAAAAGATCGAACCTACGACCTCTCTACAGGGTTGCACACATACGGTGTCAGCTATCCGGCAGGGCTTCGCCGTCCAGAACTAGTTCCAACCGGAACCCAGACAACCTTTCGGCTCTACGAAATTATTTCGCTGGGAGGGAGAGAGAAAGCCAGATCATGCATGGCATGTGTATGTGAGAAAGAGTGAGTGTGGAGAGTGCATCTCCACCTCTATTTATAGGAAAACCCAAGGGGTAGGGTGGCACTTGAAATACCCAAAAAAAACATCATATGGAATTTCCAAAGGGCATAATGGGAAGGCTAGAGGAGCTCCATGGAGGAGCTCCCCTTGTGGCCGGCCACACCAAGTGGCCCCCCTATGAGGGGCTCTCATCCATCCATGTCATCCCCAAGATATTTTGGGACAACGCCCAAAAAGGTGGCTTTCCATAAAGTAACCATAAAGTGATTTTTACTATTCATGAAACCATTTTTCCGCGACCGTTAAATCCGAAAATATTTCTGTGGGTCTTACAATAATTCTAGTACCCACTAAAACAATTATGGATGTGTTTTGAAACATTTTCAGATCAATGATTTTCATCATCGAAAAGCAACCACAGCGGTTCCGGCAGCTCCAGAACACTTCCGGTTTTTTTCTCCGAAAAAATCCCAGAAGTTCCTAGAACAATTCTGGCACCCGCCAAGAATTTCCAGGCATGTGTCAAAACCATTTTGACTTAATGGTATACTCTGAAACAACTTTTTGGTTTTACCGAAACTCTTCCGGTGTTCTCTCTCCAAAACTCTTCCGTTGTCTCCGACACTTTTTTGGTGAATTTTTCTCAGAATCCCTGTCTAGTATTCAGCAGATAGATGACCCTTAAGCGTGTGACCCTATAGGTTTGGTGAAGTATAGACATGACCGGAACGTTTTTCGATCAATGATCAACATCGGAACCGTGGACACCCATATTGACCCCTATACCCACACGAATAAATATTCGAGTGAACCTACAGTTGCCGTGTGCTATTCCTTTTACTTCGTGAGATGTTACAAACACCCAAGGTGACATTTATCGGCATCCCCATGGATCAACACTTGTCCACTATGCCAGTTACCTCGTTACCGGTTTTGTTATCTTTTCTCGTTCCCGTGTTCCGGCATCCCCGTGATCGAATCACACTGTGTCTGGCTAGACGATGATGGATAGCGTAACACCAAGAGGGCCCAAAGAATATCTCTCCATTGTCGGATGAGAAAATCCCAATCTTGAGCTATCAAGTCCCTTGACATACTTTTCCATGAACCCGTAAGCCGCCGTAATAGCCACCCAGTTACGGATGACGTTTAACAAACCCCAAAGTTCATGAAGCAAGCATGAAGAAACTCGATACTCTCATGGTCTAAGGAATTATGCAAACGTTAACATTCTCTGTGTTATTAACCATAAACTTGTGATGAATGTATCTCATAGCATAACATCAATTCGGGTCGATTCAACACAAATGTTCTTCTAACATTGTGCCCTCAAAGTTGCCGGCATAGACATGCCCATGATCAGGAAAACATAATCATCATGCAAACACTTGAGCTAGTCTTAGAGGCATGACTAGGAATACTTTTTATCGTTTATTATTCCACACGTGCATATGAGTTTTCCTCCGAACCTCGTGGTTATTGTAGACTTGAGAACCATTGCAGTTATAGCTCGGAACATAAACTTAATTACGAACATGGGGATAAATAATAACATTTATTATTGCCTCTAGGGCATATCTCCTACACTAGCTTCAAGGGGACCTCCCTCTTGTGGGTTCGGTAACCCAGGGTCACCTCTGGGAAAATAGGTGTGAATACTTTATGTTCCATTTCCGGATCACAAAAAGGAAGTATCAATTAGTTTTGCTCAGATCTTGAATCACTAAGGATAAATGGAGGGATGTTAATTTTAGTGGGAGTCTTTCAATATTACATTGTTTAAATTGAATCACTCTTCATGAATACAAGTCTTTGTGTTTTGCATATTTCTGGTGTAGATCAATGGCACCAACTCTAGCTTTATCCAATTTTGTGTTGCATTCAATCCTTTAATAAGATAAACTTAATGGTACAAACTTCACAACCTGGTTCCGCAATCTAATAATTGTTCTCATGCATGATAAAATGGAACATGTTCTAGAGGACCCACTTCCAGAGGAACCGATAGATAATGCAACTGCTACTATTTATAATGCCTACATGAAACTCTATGATGAGTCTACCGAGACCAGTTGTCTCAACCTTGCCTGTATGGAACCAGACTTGCAACAACATTTTGAGAACATTGAGGCTTACGATATGATCGTAAGTCTAAAGGCATGTTTGAAACTCAGGCAAGGACCGAGAGATTTAATGTCTGGAGGGCCTTGCTAGAGTGTAAGTTGAAGGAAGGCGATCCACTTAGTCCGCATGTAATCAAAATGGTTGGTTACATACAGACTCTGGATAAGTTATACTTTCCCTTGTGCCATGAGTTGCCTACAGATACAATTCTTGCCTCTCTTCCTGCTAGCTATGGCTCGTTCATCTCAAACTACCATATGCATGGTGTGGATAAGAAGGTCACGGAATTGCGTGGGATGCTTAAAACAGCAGAGGAAGACATAATAAAGGGCGCACATCAAGTGTTGATGGTGCATGCTAAGCCAAAGTTCAAGAAGAGTTCTTGGGCTAAGAAGAAGGCAAAGGCTAAGGCTGCTAAGGATGCAATCCCAGCTCCTGTCCCTATGCCTAAGGCTGGACCAGTTACTGAGAGCATATGCTATTATTGTAAGGACATTGGTCACTGGAAGAGAAATTGCAGCAAGCACCTGGCTGACAATGGCAAGAAAAGTGGAACTAGGACTTCTTCAGGTAAACTTGTTGTATATGTTATAGAGATATAACTCGCTGATATTTCTAATAGATCTTGTGTAAAGGATACCGGATTGGTTGTTCATATTTGTAAATCAATGCAGGGGCTTAAAATAATTAGGAATGTTGCAAGAAGAGAAGTAGGCATAAGCTTCGGGAATAAAGCAAGAGTTGTTGCATTAGCCGTCGGCACTATGCAACATAATTTACCTTCAAGATTTGTAATGGAACTTGATAATTGTTATTATGTTTCTGCTTTAAGTCGAAACATTATTTATGCCTCATGCTTGATGAGACAAGGTTATGAATTCAGTATTAAGGACACAGGTTGTTCTATATATTTGAATGATATGTTTTATGGCTTTGCACCCGTTGTGAACGGGTTATTCATTTTAGATCTTGAAGGTGAATCTGTCTATAATTGAAATATTAAGAGGCTTAATCCTAACGATCTGAATACAACTTAAATTTGACATTGTCGACTTTGTCATATAAGTGTGAAGTGTAGGAAGAAATTTTATGATGATGGACTTCTAACTTCGTATGATTTTGAATCATTCGAGACATGCGAGTCATGCCTACTCGGCAAGATGACAAAGACACCATTCACAAAGAGTTGTGAGAGGACGTCCGTCTTGTTGGAACTCATTCATACTGATGTGTGCGGACCAATGAGCACGATTGCCAGAGGTGGTTACCAGTACTTCGTGACTTTTAACGATGACTTGAGCACATATGGATATATCTACTTGATGAGGCATAAGTCAGAAATCTTTGAAAAGTTCAAGGAGTTTCAAAATGAAGTAGAGAATCAACTTGGCAACATGATCAAACTTCTATGATCGGATCGTGGGGGGCGAGTATCTTAGTCAAGAGTTTGATGACCATCCGAAGAGTCGAGGAATAGTTCCACATCTCACTCCTCCTGGTACACCTCATAAAAATGGTGTGTCGGAATAGAGGAATCCTACCTTGTTGGACATGGTTCGATCGATGATGAGTCAGTCAGATCTACCGTTGTCATTTTGGGGTTATGCTTTAGAAACTACAAATTTCACACTAAACAGAGTACCATCTAAATCCGTAGACAAGACACCATATGAGATAGGGACTGGGAAACATCATAATTGGTAGTAGTGGACAAGGATGTGAGATGTATGTGTGTAAAATTCCAGGATGAAATACGTTGAAATGCGACCTGTACAAAAAAAATCATGGTCTGGAAGGATGAATAGTATCATGTGTTAAAAAGACCCAGATTTTTTTTGCACAGCCCTCATTTCAGCGTATTTCGTCCTGAAAATTTACACACTTGTGCATTATTCCTTCATCTATCTCTATATTTTTTCAGAATTTTTTGAAATGTAAAAATATGAATTTTCATGAATTTTGAATTTTGCACTCCAAAACCAATTTCCGTCCAAAAACGTTTTATATTAAGTTACGGAGGAAGTCTGAGTGTATGACTCTATCCTCTAACCCTGATCTACTCCATATATCTCCAAAATACAAAATGCTGGCGCTGCAAAACTGTAAAAATAGCTGACGTGACTACTAAAAAATACTTTCACTTTGTTCGATGACAAATAGGAGCGGAGCGCGCAAAGAAGCAATTTTTATCTCTGCTTAAAAAAAGAAACAAGGGAGCTTTTTTTTCCTGCCACCTTCCTCGATCCCATCGCATCATTCGCTGCATAGATCACTAGTCCTAGCATCCAGCTGCTCCCCGCCAGCCTCGACATGTCCGCCGCCGTCGGTTCGCCATCCTGGGCCGCCGCCCCTGCTGCGCAGCACCGCCGGACGGGGCGCGCCGGCGCCGTCACGCTCCGGTGCTCCAAGTTGGCGGCAGCCGCGCCCGTCCTGGACGAGCTGAGGCTGCAGTGCACGACGCCGCTCCCTCTGCTGCGGCACGTGGCAGGCTCCATGGCTGCCGGCATGCGCACCGGGATCGCCACCGACGGCGCCGGTGAGCTCAAGATGATCCCCAGCTACGTCTACTCGCTCTCCACTGGGTAACTAATCCCCATCTCATTTGACATCCCCCCTAGTGATTCATACATGCAGTGACTGTTGGTACACTAAATAGATGAGCTCTTCAGTCAATTCAGTTCATCACTTGATTTTCTGTAGATTGGACCAGTCAGTTAGTTAGTGAGTGTTGTGAGCTAGAGTTGATCTGGTTATGAATGTCAGTTAATTCAGTTCGCTCCATGATTTAATTTCTCATCACCAATGTTGTGCTAATGGAGTGAAACAGGGCTGTTCTATGCTCTGGATCTGGGAGGCACCAACTTCAGAGTGCTGAGGGTGCACCTAGGACGAAAAGATAGGTCTGTCCTCGACACCGAGTTAGAGCAAGTGTCGATCCCAAAAGAAATCAAGCATGGTACAACCGAGGTAGCCGGTTCATTGATTTGTTTTCTTATAAGCTAATTGGCTCTGTTTTCAGAAAGAAAAAAATAGATTCTACACTGATTAGAAAATTAGCATATAGTTGCATATGGGCAGAGCATGTTTGGCATTTGACGCTGCAATTGTCGCTATGAACAGGAGCTTTTCGATTTTATCGCGGCCTGGCTATCGAATTTTGTAGCGAAGGAGGGTGGTAATTTTCATCTTCGGGAAGGTCGACAAAGGGAGATAGGCTTTACATTCTCCTTTCCGGTGAAGCAGACTTCTATTGATTCTGGCATCCTGATCAAGTGGACCAAGGGTTTTGCTGTCTCTGGTTCTGTAAGATTTTTGTTTTCCCAGATACAAGTTTCTCATTTTTGTGTATTACTTAGTTATTTCTGCTGGATATTATGATCTTTTAGTCCTAAACTGTAGAGCTGCTACAGTGTCAGTTGCTACAGCAACCAGCTCTACCTGCCCTGATCGGGGGCTGCTTCTCATCCAGGCAGGTGTTGGCCCCCCAGTGCACAGTGCATACAAATATATATGGAAGAGAGATTGATCAAGACACTGCTGGTTCTGGCTGCTGCTCTAAGCCACTCTCTCTCACTCTCTAACGCACTCAAGTATAGTTACCGATCAAGCTGAGCACTGCAAGCACTGGGAAGGACTAACACATCTTCAGATCAAGCCCTAGGAGGTGAAGGAAGGAGAAGAGAAGATGACAGCTCCATCCGGTAAAGGTAACTGCCATCTTCTCATCTGTTTGTGGCTCAAACTTAAGCTAAAATGATCCTATCAATCAACAATGGCACCAGAGCCATATAGTTTCAAGTTTGAGCCCTACAAGCTAAAGATCATGCTTCATCTGTTCTGTTAATACAAAGTATCAAGCTGTTCTTCCTGTTAAGCCATGTTTTGATTTTATTTAGCCCTAAATCTTTGAGCAACAAGCCCTAACAGATAAGCATGAAGCTCTGGGGTTTCATTTTGATGATGAATTAAAGGGGATTGAAGCTTTTATGCAAAATCCCCAAATTTCAGTAACCCTAGAGATGAAATTCTCCTGTTTTCCTCCTAATTTGGGCCTAGGGTTTCAGTTTATGCTTTGAATGAAAGGGAAAATGAACTAATTAAGATTGAACCTATTGTTTTTCTCCAACTCAGAAACCCTAGCTAAAGAAATCTTCTAATTTCTCCCCTGCTATGTGCTTGGGGTTTCGGATTAAGCATGAATCAAGGGGGAATAAGCAAATCATGTATGAACTCTAATGTTTTCCCCAAAACCGAAACCCTAACTGATGAAATCCCCAAATTTTCCCCAAAGTTGAGGAACCCTAACCCTAATCCTAAGGATCTAACGACAGTGGACGCTTACCTTAGGGTTATGATGCTCGCCGTCGTCGTGCGGCATCACCATGACCACCACCTCATGCTTGTAGGTACGCTTAGGCTCACACTCGAGCAGCCTTGTTGTCCACTGCGCCGGGTGGCTGCTGTTCTCCCTCGTACGCTTGTTATTGAAGAGGAATGGCTGCCGTCGCCTCGCAGGGACGCCCGCACGCGCACGGCTGCCTTACAAAGGAGCATCGCCCAGAACCGTTCAACGAAGTCACGTGTAAGCCAAAGTGGCACGTGGTTCCGGTGAAGGGCACTAGACGGCGCCGTCGTCTTCCTCCGCAGCGGCGGGCTTCGCCACTGCACATCTCTCTCTCGCCCGTTCCTCACCGCCTCGGGTGAGAGGAATTGGAGGAGGAGAAATGGGATAGGGTTTTGCACGGGCTGTGGCTGAGCGGTGGTTTTGTTCGCCCCACGCGCGATGCTGGCCGTTGGATCTCATCCAATGGACCACAACCGCCAGCAGACGGTGCCGACTGAGTAGGCCACTAGGGAGCTGCTCATTCCCGGCCAAGGCCTAGGCGGCTGGACCTGGAGCCCAGGAGGAGCTGGGGGAGTTAAGCTGGGCTGGTTTTTTCTCTCTGGCCCAGCTTAAAAGGATGTTTTAGCCCAAATTTTAAATAAATATTTTCAGTCCAAAAATTATGTGATCGGCTTAATTATACTGAGCTAAATCTGTTAGTGGGCAGAAATTAATTAAAGAAAATTGTTGAATATTTCTCCATATAATGATTAAATTTTACGAACTAAAATGAATATTTTTTAGGGCTAAATTTTATGGATGGTTTATTATGTTTATTATGGAGAGATAATTCTTTATTATTTATTCCTCATTTTGATTTTAGTATGCCATGTTTAAATTATTCATGTTGCAATTTTATCATGTTTAGTTAATTTTTCCTTTATGGTATTTTATTATGATGAGTATTGTTGTGATCATTATGTCATAATATTTCCGCTGCGAAATAAAGTTTAATGGATCCTCAAATAAAGCGTGGCCTTATGCTTTTTCATTTTGACCAAAGTTGTTTGACGGGCATTTTGACTACGAATTTTATTGGTTCATTTCACTTTTTTGCCAAAGCTGATGTGAACCAGATTAATAAAAAAAGTTTATGAATGAGAATTTAATAAAGTGTGGCTCGTATTTATTAATTTAGCCAAAGTTAATTAATGAATATTTGTCCACAAAATTGTATTGTTCATTTTCATCTCTGGCCAAAGCTGATTTGAATTTGATCAATAAAAGAAGAGTAATGATGATGCTTACTAAAGCATTTTGATTTTTTTGGCAGCACCTAATGTCTCTCATATTGCCGGAATGATTAATGGCATAGAACAATATCAACTATGCTACATGGAATGAGAAGCTTTAGATTACTATGGCCTTACTTAATATTGATTATGCTCTCCTTAATGCCTTAATGATCCTCCTGAAGCACCTAAAGAAGGAGATCAAAATTATGATGCCCTCAAAAGGGACTATGATGTTGAAAAGGCTAAGTGGGATAATTCAAATCGCAAGTGCCTTATGATGATTAAGGGTTCCATTGCACAAAGTATGTGGGGAGCCCTTCTAGATTGCCAAACTGCTAAGGGCTATCTTGCGAAAATTAAGGATCAATTTAAAGGGTCTTATCCAAAGGCTTATTGATGAGAAGCCCACAGAAGCCTTAGAGAGCATATTATGAAAAAGTGCAACATGGCTACCAAACTTAAGACTATGGAGATGGAAATTTCTGAAGGTTTCCTTGTCCATTTCCTTATGTCATCTTCGCCTCAAGAATTTTCTCCATTTATGATCAACTATAATGCTAAGGATTTTAAGTGGAGCATTGATGAAATGATGGCAAGATGTGTGCAAGAAGAAGAAAGGCTTAAGGCTGACAGAATTGAGCATATCAATCAATTTAAGCATTCACAAAAAGAAGAAATATCAAAAATTTGTGAATGAATATATGAAGCCCAAGCCTAATCAGTTTAAAGGTAAAGGCCAGTCTTCAAAATATTCTCAGCAAAAGAAGCCTGAAAAGGCTCCTAATGTAGAAGGGAACGAGCCTGATGGATGCCACTTTTGTGGAAAAGATAGACATAAGCAAAGAGAATGCATTGACGTTCTGAGATGGCTCAACAAGAGAGGTACTGATGTTATTAGTTTTATTGAAGAATCCCTTTATGTTAATTATGCCACCAATACTTGGTGGAATGATTCACGTGCAACAATTCATATTGCAAATTCATTGCAGGGATTCGATATGAGGAGGACCCTAAAAAGAGGGGAAAGAACCATTAGAGTTGCTAATTGTGTTGAGCTGACGCCGAGGCACTTGGCGATTTCACTCTCATACTCCATACTGGCTTTAGGCTTTAGTTGCATAATGTTCTTTATGTAGCCTTGATGAAACAGAACTTTGTTTCTGTTTCATGTTTAGACGATGATGGTTATGACTATCACTTTGGGAATAAGCGTTGTATAGTTATGTATGACAGTAATAATATTTGTCTTGCCTTCCGACAAGACAAGCTTTATGTTATTTCTCTTTGTGATTCCATAAATAATGTGGGTTCTACCTCAAATATGAACGTCAGTACCAAACGCAAACGAAATGAAACAAAGACTTCTTCAAAATTATGGCACTATCGTTTGGGCCATATTTCGAGGAAGAGGATTGAGCGTCTCATTAAAGATCAAATCCTTCATCCTCTTGACTTTTCGGATGTGGACGTCGATCATTGTATCAATTGCATCAAAGAAAAATATGCCAACAAAATGAAGAAAAGTGCAAATCGAAGCACGGGAGTTTTGGAATTAATCCACACAGATATATGTGGTCCATTTAATGTGATATTGGTGGATGATTTTAATTCATTCATAACGTTCACCGATGATTTCTCCCGTTATGGATATATTTATCCTATCAAAGAAAGAATAGAGGCATTAGGCAAGTTCAAGATTTTCAAAGCTGAGGTTGAAAATAAAAGTGATGAAAAAATTAAAGTTGTAAGATCTGATCATGGTGGTGAATACTACGGCATACATACTTATTATGGCCAAACTCCTGGACCGTTTGTTAAGTATTTACAGGAAAAGGACATTATGGCCTAGTACCCAGCACCGGGCGATCCTTAGCAAAACAGGGTGACTGAAAGGTCAAATCGCACACTTATGGATATGGTATGAAGCATCTTAAGCCACTTCACTTTGCTGGTGAATTTATGGATGGAAGCCCTTAAGACAGCATCACATATTCTTAACAGGGTTCCCAGTAAATCAGTGCCTAAAACACCGTATGAATTATGGACTGGGAGGAAACCAACCCTGAATTATTTTCATGTATGGGGCTGTCCTGCTGAAGCAAGGGTTTTCAATCTGATTATGCAAAATTTGACTCCAAGATAGTCAGTTTCCATTTTATTGGATATCCTGACAAATCTAAGGCATATCGATTTTATTGTCCAAATCGGGCAACTAAGTTTGTTGAAATAAGACATGCTGTGTTCTTGGAAAGTTATATGATGAGGGGGAGCATGACACCTAGGGAAATAATTTTGTAGTAAAACGGGAATATGTCCCTGTCCCTATGATTCAAGAACCTGTGTTCCCGGTGTCTACTGAGGTTGCACCTCCAGTTGAGAGGACTATTAATGAAACACATGCTGAGATTCCTGTGTGTGTTCCGGATGTCACACCTAATGATGCTTGTATTGAAAATGCTGAGCAGCCTCCAGCTGTTATTAGTGTGCCAAGTAAGGAACCTCTCAGAAGGTCACAACGGACTAGAAAGTCTGCTATTCCTGATGATTACCTCACTTACATTAGTGAGGAAATGAATGACTCAGTGTTGGATAATGATCTCACCTCATTTAAAGAAGCCATACAAAGTGAATATTCGTCTGAATGGCTTAATGCTATGAAAGATGAAATGAAGTCCATGAGCACTAATGATGTATGGGACTTAGTATAAATTCCTGAAGGAGCCAAAATAGTTGGATGCAAATGGGTCTACAAGACCAAACGTGACTCCAAGGGTGATATCAAAAGGTTTAAAGCGAGGCTCGTGGCCAAAGGTTTCACTCAAAGAGAAGGGATTGATTATAAGGAAACATTTTCACCTGTCTCTTCCAAGGACTCATTCAGAATAATAATGGCACTCATGGCTCATTATAATTTGGTGCTGCATCAGATGGATGTCAAAAAGGTATTTCTAAATGGTGACTTATGTGAAGATGTTTACATGGAACAACCGGAAGGTTTTGTTGTGCAAGGAAAAGAACATTTAGGATGTCATCTCAAGAAATGCATCTATGGCTTGAAACAAGCATCAAGACAGTGGTATTTTAAATTTGATCAAGTCATATGGAAATTTGGTTTCAAAGAAAATGAAGTGTACAATTGCATATATGCTAAGTTCAGGGGGACTAAATTCATCTTCCTGATACTGCATGTTGATGACATACTCTTAGCCAGCAGTGAGAAAAATATGCTGCTGGCAACTAAAAGGTTTCTCTTCTCTATGTTTGATATGAAAGATCTCGGTGAAGTAGCTTATGTTTTGGGCATTGAAATTCACCGAGATAGATTCATAGGAATCTTGGGGCTATCACAGAGAGCATATATTGATAAGGTACTTAAAAAGTACAATATGCACAAGTGCTTAGGCTCGCCTCCTCCTATTGTTAAGGGCGATAATTTTGAGACTTTTCAGTGGCCAAGAAATGATTATGAATTAGCACAGATGAAGTCAATTCCATACGCTTCAATTGTTGGAAGCATTATGTATGCACAAGTGTGCACTCACCCTGATTTGGCATTTGTAACTGGGATGCATGACAGATATCAGTCTAATCCAGGTCTGGATCACTGGAAGGCTGCTAAAAAGTCATGCGTTATTTGCAAGGTACTAAAGGCCTCATGCTCACTTATAAGAAATCTGATAACCTCAAGGTAGTGGGTTATTCAGATGCTGATTTTACAGGGTGTGTTGATACTAAGAAATGCATGTAATTATATATTTTCACCCTAGCAAAAGGAGCTTTATCGTGCAAAAGCTCCAAACAAAGTGTCACTACATCGTCGACAATGCAGGCAGAATTTGTGGCATGTTATGAGGCTACTGGGCAGGCAGTATGGCTGAAGAATTTTATCCCGGGTTTGAGAGTGATTGACAGCATTTCAACGCCACTCACTCTTTACTGCGATAATCAAACTGCAGTAATCTATTCGAGTAACAACAAGTCAAGTGGTGCTGCCAAACACATTGACATTAGGTACCTTGTTGTGAAAGATAGAGTCGAGGATCAGATGATAAATATTAACTACATAAGTACTAAGTTGATGTTAGCGGATCCGCTCACGAGAGGCTTACCACCTAACGTATTTAAAGAGCATGTTGCCGGCATGGGCTTGGTTGAAAGACTTTGATCCTAGAAAAGTTGGGACCATTATGACACCATCTCCCCATAAGCCTCATTTTGAGATCGAATGGGAACCATAGTCACTTGGTTCAACAATACTTAATTGACTTTTGTAATCTATTGTCTTCGTGTACCGTTTTATCAAGAAATGAGTCTGTATGTTTGTATAAGAATTAAGTGAATAAAGTTTATGGAGCTCATAATTTAAAGAAGTTTCATTTTGATATGAGGTGATGTACTATAGTCACTGGGTTCAGTGGTACCAAATTGACCATTGTAATATTTTCGTTTTGGTGCATTTTTTTCTTGAAAAGTGAGCTTATAAGTTTAGCCTTACGATCAAGGGGGGGAATGTTGGATATTATGATCTTTTAGGCCTTACTGCTACAGTAGGCTGGTTGCTACAGCAACCAGCTCTACCTGCCCTGATCGGGGGCAGCTTCTCATCCAGCCAGGTGTTGGCCCCCAGTGCATAGTGCATACATATATGTATATATATATGGAAGAGAGATTGATCCAGACGCTGCTGGTTCTGGCTGATGCTCTAAGCGACTCTCTCTCACTCTCTAACGCACTCAAGTATAGCTACCGATCAAGCTGAGCACTGCAAGCACTGGGAAGGACTAACACATCTTCAGATCAAACCCTAGGAAGTGAAGGATGGAGAAGAGAAGATGACAGCTCCATCAGATCAAGGTAACTGCCATCTTCTCATCTGTTTGTGGCTCAAACTTAAGCTAAAATTATCCTGGCATTCAAAAATTTCTACTACCAAGAGTTGCCAGACCATTCACAAAAAAATAGAGTTGCAAGACCAATAATTCCCTGCTCGAACCAAGAATATATTTTTTCACTGGATATAGCTTATGGATTAGCATGCTAATTTTGTTTTTCAGTGGAATTCATGCTAACAATAAAGCAATATGTTGGTCTTCGCAGGCCGGGAAGGATGTGGTTGCCTGTCTAATGTTGCGATGGGGAGACAGGGGCTTGACATGAGCGTATCTGCTCTGGTAAGCAAGCATCACAAAACTCATAGATTAGGGAAGAGCTTTATTGCCATCCGGCCTCGTATTGAAGGAATGCTCACAGCTGCAAGAAGCCTCATGGCTGGCAAATCAAATGGGATACCCATTGTGGATACTGAACTCTGTCTTTTGTTTGTGCACTGCTTCATTACTGATCGAAATGCGTCTGAAATGAGATCATTTCCAATGAAAAGGTGTATATACGCTTTAAAGTACGTGAATCACACTTAACAGGTAAATGGTACTGTTGGAGCCTTAGCTGGAGCGCACTATTGGGATGAGGATGTGATTGTTGCGGTGATTTCAGGCACCTAGGACTAGGACTCCTAGGCGTGCAAGGAGAGGGAGTCCTCCTCCCCAAGTCGGCCGACCTCCTTGGTCCTTCCACCTAAAAATAGGTGGGAGGGGGCGCACCAAGGGCACACCAAATCCCCTTTTGGCCGACCCCTTGTTTGCCGCGCCCCCTTCTCTCCCGGATTAGATCTAATGTACTCCGATAGGCCGCAAGGCTGCTTCTCCCTCTAGTTTCGTCCCGTTGTTCTTCGTGCTGGTTCAACGGAGTGTTGTGGTGCTACTAGATCTGTATGCATGGACACCTTGGAGGTGTCGTCTACTTCGACACTAGATGGGGCAGATTGTTCCGGCGAAAATTCTCGCGGCCGTGAGGTATAAACTAGCTGCGGAAATCGGCAGGTTTCACCGACAATCTTCTCTACTTCCGCTTGGTCGATTGTTGATATGATCATCGTTAGCTGTACCTCCATGGTGATCTTGGGCTTGCTCGTGCGTGGTTAAAAAATTATTTTGCGTAGCACGTTCCCTACACTTACCTCCTGCCAGACGGCTCGAACCTGGGTAAACTCCCTTTCCCGTGCCTTACCATCTCGATCGCAGTTGGCCTGCCTCTCCGTTGTTGCTCGACGGCACTGCCCGTTACGAGACACTGACAGGCGTCCATCTCGATGTCTTCATCCGCTGGGATGTTGCAGCCAATGTTCACATGTTGTTCCCGCAATACGCCAGAGAGACCTGCCGCCCACAAACGCTATTAACGTGGTGGAGCTCACAGTCAAAGACGGAAGATGGACTTAAGCTGTTTTAGCCACGTAATGGATGGGGGGGGGGGGGGGGGGAGGTGTTTTGGTTTTCACACATAGAGAACTAATGCAATCATTTCATATATGCTCATATAACACAGCGTAGTATCTGCAATCATGCACAATGATACGAACAATAATATAATATCATAATGTTGGTAATGAGTTTCTCTTATTTTTATGCATAAAAGGTACGGTCCAACAGACATAAGCTAAAGGTGCAGATATGTTCTCATATACTGCCACGTAGATATAAGAGCTTTCAATATCACTGTGACAACATTGCTTTGAAGCACACATGTGGAATAGCCCTAACTTGCAGGTTATACCTTCTGCCTACCGTGAACGTAAATTTCTCGGACATCTCAAACATTGCTTGGCTAGCCCCATCAGGAAGCATCCAGTCGAAGTGATACAAGAAGTTTGCCAAAGTGAGCTCCATTAGTGACGAGCTGAATTGAATCCCGGGGCATTGTCGTCGCCCTGCTCCGAAGGGAGTGAAGTCAGGGTTTGTCCCATTGTAATCCATGTTGTTCTCAAACCTCTCGGGATTAAACTCTTCTGGATTTTCCCAGTACTTTGGATCCCTAGAAACTGCGAATATATTAACGTATACATTGGTGCCTTCAAGCATGTCATAACCCATAATTTTAGAGTCCTCTCTGCACTTTCTGGGGACTAGAGGAATGGGTGGATGCAACCTAAGAACCTCCTTGATGACCATTCGCATGTAGTGAAGTTCTCCAAGGTCGTTGTTAGTAATAACAGATCGGCCTTCACCTAGCACTGTACGTACTTCTAGCTGTGCCTTAGCCATAGCTTCAGGATGACAAACGAGCTCCGACATAGCCCACTCCAAAACACTTCCTGTGGTCTCCGTACCAGCTGTAAAAATGTCCTGAAAACGACGCGGTTGTGGTACATTAGTTTAGCTAAATACTATATGTACATGTATAATTAAAAACAAAAAAATGTTGAACAAAACCATTAATTTCTCAAAGTAATATATGATATGAAGCAGTATTTATAACAATTGACTAATTTATTTCGATCAACACCAAAGGTCTAATAGTCGCGCGACATATATTGTGAAACTAATGATGGGTTAACCTTCGATGTATAATACTTTTTTAACATGTGATATGCCGACTGTCAGATCGCAAGTACATGAACAATCACCCCTCACGTCCGCCCGCACGCATGCAACCTCTCTCCTCGCCTTTCTTGGCGCCACCGAGAATATAGGGAGAATATAACATGATACCACCCCTTAGGTGATACCATGATACCATTTCAAAAACTTCAATTTTAAATGTTTCAAAAAATTATGAAAAAAATTGTGGATGTTTACATCACATGAATGTACAACTCCTAAAAAATTCAGATCAAAATTCTAAATATACAGTGAGAAACAAAAAAGACAAATCCAACGCCACTATTCACATCCGGATTTGTCTTTTTTGTTTCTCAATGTGTATTTAGAATTTTGACCTAAATTTTTTACAGCTTGTACATTCATGTGATATGAACATCCATAATTTTTTTCATAATTTTTTGAAACATTTAAAATTGAAGTTTTTGAAATGGTATCATGGTATCACCTAAGGGGTGGTATCATGTGATATTCTCCCGAGAATATATTCAGATCAGTACTATAAAGAAAAATACTCACGATCAACACGGCGCCTATAATCTCTGTGGTTATAGGGAATGCCAACGAGTCATCCTCCTGCAGCCTGAGCAGCACGTCCAGCAGGTCCTCGTCGTCTATGCAGCGGGTTCTTTCACCGGCAGCTTGTGCCGCCTTGCGGCCCTCCATGATGTCGTTGATGATGCTTTGGATGCGGTTGTAGCTCCTCTTGGTGTCGCGCTCGGCATTGGTCAGCCAACGTACCAACCGCGACGACGGGAAGAGGTCGACCAGGCAAAAGCCGGCCACCAGCGTCAACGCCTCGTCAATCTCGCGGAGGTACTCCTTCTGCCGCGTGAACTTGCCGCCGAAAACTGCGCGTGATACGACGTCGTTGCTGAGCGCCGTCACCTTCTGGCTGATGTTGATGGTTTCGCTAGTCGGGGCGGCGGCGGCGATGGAACGGATGAGGTTGCCCACCTCCTTGGCCCTGATACGCTCCATGCGCTTCACCTGCTTGGAGCTGAGGAGCTCCACGATGCAGACCTTGCGCATCTGGCGCCACCGGTCGCCGTAGGGGGCCAGGACGAGGCCCTTGCCGCCGCAACCAAGGATGTCCATCGTCACGCTGCTGGACCGGTCTGCGAACGCGAGGTCGTTCGTCTTCAGCACCAGCGCCGCCGCCTCGGCGCTAGAGACCACCACGGTGGGGACCTCGCCGAGCCTGAGTAGCATCAGTGGCCCATGCCGGCGTGATAGTTCTGTAATTTTGCGGTGTGGGAGGGCGCTGACGATGTGGTGGAGACTGCCGATGATCGGCAGAGTCCATGGCCCAGGAGGCAGCCGCGGCTTGGCTGCCTTGCTCTTGGCACCTGAGAGCTTGAGAAGCCAAACCGCCAGTAGCGTACATAGGGCCACGAAACAGAAGCTTAGCCACCCCTCCATACCAGGTAGCTTGACGTATATAGAGATGATGAAGTCTGTATATGTAAGCCGCTAGCTGTGAGCCAGTGGTATATATAATAGGTAAAGGATGGGAATCGGCCGACAGATTACGTCTCGCACCGGTCGCCTCACGCTAGCGCGTCACATCGGTCACGCATCCTCTATGTGTGGGCCCCACGCCAGACTTATCACTTCCCGATCAAGACTGATACTGCCAAACATGCATGCATAGAAGTCTTGTTGCAAATCACGTGGATTGAAAAACGATGGTGAGTTCAGTCCACCCAACTGTACACTACAAAGATGTGGAAATTTCCAAGTCTCTCAAGGGTATACGTGGCCACTTGTAATAGTTGAAAAATCAATGGTCAAGAACGTGCATGGAATAAGAGTGAAATTTCATGGTTGGCGTGCAATAGATGTGATGAATTTGGAGGTAGTTGATTCCAACATATTGCTTGAAGAAGACGTGTACTCCCTCCAGTCCAGCCCGGAAAAAAACCGGTATCGAGAAGAAAAAAAACCTTGATGTGGATACATAACGGATCTTCAAGCTCTAGGGTTGTAGTATTACTAAGTGATGTGTTAGTACGTGCTTGTAGTAGCGTCGTGTGCAGGGTGTATCTACTCCTTCCGTTTCAAAACATTTGAAGTTCTATGTTTGTCCTATGTCAAACTTCTTTAAGTTTGACTAAGTCTATAGAAAAATATACCAAAATCTACAACGCTAAATCTGTTTCATTAGATTCATCCTAAAGTATATTTTTATACTACGCATATATATTTAATGTTGCGGATATTAGTAAAATTTTGTACAAACTTGATCAAACTTAAGGAAGTTTGACTTAGGACAAACTTACACTACCGGAATAACCTTATATCCCGACAGCATTTTCTATGCCGACGGCTTTTTGTCGGGGTCGTCGGCATAGATGGACATATGACGACGGCCTGGGAAAAACCGTCGGCATAGATGGACATATGCCGACGGCCTGGGAAAGACCGTGGGCATAGAAATGCCATCGGCACACACCCAACTATGCCGACGGCAGCCTTCGGCATAGATTGGCCGTCGGCATACCTCTATCTATGCCGACGGCAGGCGTCGGCATTTTCCTGGCCCTGGCGCCCGGCCTCTGACGGTCGGTTGACGCCGTCAGAACTATGCTGACGGCCCTGACAGCGGCCGTCGGCATAGATTTTGTCTGTATTTTTTATTTTAAATTATTTTCTTTTTTTAAAGTTAAAATTTGATTAAGTTAAATCTGACTTTTCTAAACTTAAACATATACAAATTATATATTGATTTGGGGTAGAAGTTTTCATGGATTATGAATATCTAGTTTATTTTTGTTTTTGAGTATGTTGAAAATGGGACCTCATATACTTTTTCATATAGGTCCTTATACTTTGTTAAAATCACAATTAATTGATATTTGCATTGATTTTGACAAATTTTATATGATTTTTTATCAGGATCTTGAAAGGATTCTGTTGCTATACTATGTTTTCAAATTTCAACAAAATAAAATCATATTTTCTTCAGATTTACAGAAAACACCCTTTTGTTTTGACTTTTTTGTATATTTTTCATTCCTTGGCCAAACGAGACAAATTTTATATCTGAAAGTGTGGTGGTAGGTGTACACACCCAGCACGTAGCTCTGGAGTGAGACCCCCTTCACGGACGGCACTGTCGCCAGCACTTAGAGGGGGAAACGCCCACGTCGGGTCAACCCAGAGGGAATCTTGTGGTGGGTTGGGCCCAAACTTCCTTTTACAATATTTCTATGGGATGACCTATCACAACCAGGTGGAAAAGTCCATTCGTCGAAGGCCGTCGAGTGAAAGTCAAAGGGCTAGATCTCCGAGTGAACGGGGCTAGGGTTAGGCCGCTCCGGGGTCTTCGAGGGGTAGCAATTAATGCCACGAAAACATTGCACTGGGTCCTCATACATGTCTAAGTGTGGCGGTAGGTTCAGACACGCAGCACGTAGCTCCGGAGTGTGACCCCCTACACGGACGGCGATAACACCGAAGTAACGTTCGGCAGTTTGTTGTTGTATGAATATTCCAGAACAGTCAGAATGCGGTTAAATCCTGAAATTTTTACACAGTGCAGACACATGTGATATAAGCTGTGTGGTAATTTTTCATAATTTTTTGAGATGTAAAAGTATCTTAATTAATTCCTCTTTATGGATTGTTTGTTACATGTCTAAAAGTGTGGTGGGGGGTCTTCGGAGGTTAACAATCCCACCAAATCTTGCATTGGGTCCTCTTACATGTTTGAAAGTGTGGTGGTAGGTGTGAACACCTAGCACGCAACTCCGGAGTGTGACCTCCTTCACTGACGGCACTGCCGCCAACACTTAGAAGGGGAAACGGCCACGTCGGGTCAACCCGGAAGGAATCTTATGGTGGGTTGGGCCCAAACTTTGTTTTGAAATGTTCCTATGGGCTAACCTATCACAACCAGGTGAAAAAGTCCATTGGTCGAAGGCTGTCCGGTGAAAGTCAAAGGGCTAGATCTCCGGGTCAACGGGGCTAAGGTTAGGCCGCTCCGGGGTCTTCGGGGGGTAGCAATGTCACAAAAACATCGCACTGGGTCCTCATACATGTCCTAAAGTGTGGCGGTAGATTCAGACACCCAGCACGCAGCTTCGGAGTGTGACCCCCTACACGGACGGCGATAACACCGAAGTAACGTTTGGCTGTTTGTTGTTATATGAATATTTTGGAACAGTCAGAATGCGGTAAAATCCTAAAAAATTTACACAGTACAGACACATGTGATATAAGTTGTGTGAAATTTTTTCATAGTTTTTTTAGATGTAGAAGTATATTAATTAATTTCTCCTTACGGATTGTTCTTTGCATGTCTAAATGTGTGGTGGGGGGTCTTCGGAGGTTAGCAGTCCCACGAAATCTTGCGTTGGGTCCTTTTACATGTCTGAAAGTTTGGTGGTAGGTGTAAACACCCAGCACGCAGCTCCGGAGTGTGACCCCCTTAATGGACGGCACTGTCGCCAACACTTAGAGGGTAAACAGCCATGTCGGGTCAACCCGGAGGGAATCATGTGGTAGGTTGGGCCCAAACTTTATTTTGAAATGTTCCTATGGGCTGACCTATCACAACCAGGTCAAAAAGTCCATTGGTCGAAGGTCGTACGGTGAAAGTCAAAGGGCTAGATCTCCGAGTCAACGGGGCTATGGTTAGGCCGCTCCGGGGTCTTCGGGGGGGTAACAATGCCACCAAAACATCGCACTGGGTCCTCATACATGTCTTAAAGTGTGGCGGTAGGTTCAGACACGTAGCACGCAGCTCCGGAGCACAGATGGTTTCTCTACAGCAGGTTCACTAGAAGCATGCAAAGTTTTATTCTTATTCTTTTTCTTCTCCTTAGGTGAACCGGGTGTTTCATTATTAATTCTCTGAGAATCTTGCTCAATTCTTTTAGGATGACCTTCAGGATATAGAGCATCCTGAGTCACTTTACCTCCTCTAGTAACTACTCTAACAGCACGATCATTCATTTTATTATTCATCTCATTAAGCAAATCATTTTGCGACTTGGAGACTTGTTCTAACTGAGTATGAACCATGGATGAATGTTTACATAAGCCTTTAACATCATTAGCAATTCTAAACATCAAATCAATCTAACGTTCAATAGCAATAGCATTACGTTTCAGTTGATTACTCACATATTTGTTAAAGTTTTCTTGCTTCATGATAAAGTTATCAAATTCATCCAAGCACTGACTAGGAGATTTATTATATGGAATATCACCCTCGTCTAATTTACAAAGAGAATTTATCTCTACTACCTATGTCGGAATGTCAAGTCCATGTATTTCTTCAATAGATGGTAGATTCTTAACATCTTCAGATTTAATACCTTTCTCCTTCATAGATTTGTTTGCTTCTTGCATATCTTCAATACAGAGGAATAGAATACCTCTCTTCTTTGGAGTTGGTTTAGGTGGTGGTTCATGAAGTGTCCAATCATCGATATTCCTCAATATATTATCCAATAGTTCTTGAGCCTGTTCGACAGTTCGTTCCCTGAAAACACAACCAGCACAACTATTTAGGTAGTCCCTAGAAGCATCGGTTAGTCCATTATAAAAGATATCAAGTAATTAGAGAAGCCTCCCCCAAGTTTGAGGGAGATGCTCTTCCTCAAATTGCACAAAGTTGAATATTTCCTATAAGGCAGCTTGTTTCTTATGAGCAGGAAAATATTTTTCAGAGAAGTAGTATATCATATCCAGAGGACTACGCACACAACCATGAGAAAGAGTATTAAACCATTCTTTAGCATCACCCTTTAATGAGAAAGGAAACAACCTAAGGATATAGTAATAGCGATTTTTTTCCTCATGATCAACGGAGAATTAATAATCCTTATCAGTAACAAAGATAGAAGATGTAGCAAATTTAGGATCGTATTTCATTATTTTTATCATAGCTTTTTCTTTCAGCTTACTCAATAATTTCTTAAGGTCCTCTCTATCATTACAAGCAAGAAATTCCTTAGCAATCTCTCCGTCCATAACATAACCCTCAGGTACATTAGGCATTTCAAATCTAGTAAGATTGCTAGGAGTAACAGGTGATTCATCAATTTCAGTAGTTTCAAGTTCTTTAGCCTTAGCAATTTGAGCATTAAGAAAATCACCAAGTGACACAGTTTCATCAAGCAAAGTAGTAGCATAATCATGAGTATCATTCATAGCAGAACTAGCATCATCAATCACTAGCGACATATCAGATTGAATAACAGGTGGCGGTGTCGCAACCCGACTTAAAACAGAAGATGAATCAAGTGCAAAGCTAGATGGCAGTTCCTTACCTCCCCTCGTCTTAGAGGGTACAATCTTGGTTTTAGCGTCCTTCAGATTCTTCATAGTGATACACAGATGTATAAATCCCAAGTGAACTCAATAAATAAAGCTATGCTCCCTGGCAATGGCGCCAGAAAAAGGTCTTGAGAACCCACAAGTATAGGGGATCGCGACAGTCTTCGAGGGTAGTATTTCACCCAATTTATTGATACGACACAAGGGGAGCCCAGGAATATTTATGAGCCTTAGCAGTTGAGTTGTCAATTCAACCACACCTGAAAAATAATATCTCTGCAGCAAAGTGTTTAGTAGCACAATAGTTTGATAGTTTTGATGGTAACGATAGCAGTAGCAACAGTAGCAAGAACAGTAGCAGTAGCAGTTTTGTAGTGATTGTAACAGCAGCAGCAACAATAGTAACTTAGCAAAGATCAATATGAGAAAAGCGTAGGCATTGGATCAGCGATGGATATTCATGTGTTGGATGGCATTTATCATGTAACAGTAACAACCTAGAGCGATACACAATAGCTCCAATTCATCAGTTCAATGTAGGCATGTATTCAGTATATAGTCATACGTGCTTATAATAAGAACTTGCATGACATCTTTTGTGGGATATTAAGGCCTTCTTTTAATAGAGAACCGGAACAAAGCATTAATACATAGTGAATACATGAACTCCTCATACTACGGTCATCACCGGAGTGAATCCCAATTATTGTCACCTTGGGGTCTCCGGATCATAACACATAGTAGGTGCATACAACTTGCAAGATATGATCCAAAACACACTTATATTCATGAAAACAGAATAGGTTCAGATCTGAAATCATGGTACTCGGGCCCTAGTGACAAGCATTAAGCATAGCAAAGTCATAGCAACATCAATCTAAGAACATAGTGGATACTAGGGATCAAGCCCTAACAAATTGACTCGATGACATGCTAAGTCTCATCCAACTCCATCACTGTCCAGCAAGTATACGAAGGAATTACTCACTCCCGGCGGTGAGCATCATGGAATTATTGATGAAGGAGGGTTGATGATGACGACGGCGACGAATCCCCCTCTCCGGAGCCCCGAACGGACTCCAGATCAGCCCTCCCGATGAAGAACAAGAGGTGGCGGTGGCTCCGTATCGTAAAACACGATGATTCCTTCTCTTTGACTTTTTTCTCCGTGAGACAGTACTTATGGAGTTGGAGGTAGGGAAAACGGAGGCCTGAGGGACCCATAAGCTCCGACGGCGCACCCTAGGGGGGGCACGCCACCTGAGCTCGTGGCTCTCTGGTGCCCCCCCCCCCTCCAGTAGATATTTTGGCCAATATTTTTTATATATTCCAGAAAAACTCTCTGTAAATTTTCATCCCAATCTGAGAACTTTTATTTCTGCACAAAAATAACACCATGGTAGTTCTGTTGAAAACAGTGTCAGTCCGGGTTAGTTTCATTCAAGTCATGCAAATTAGAGTCCAAAACAAGAGCAAAAGTGTTTGGAAAAGTTGATACGTTTGGGATGTAACAAATGACAATGGTAAATCTGACTAACTCATCATCAATCACACCATGTCTAACAGGGTCTGATTCCTCCGTTCCAACATGCCTTTCCTCTATGGCGTACCCAGAGGAGTGAGTTCTGGAACTATTCCACAACGATTCAGATGATCATCAAACTCCTGGTTCACATACTCGCCTCCACGATCAGATCGTAGAAGTTTGATTATCTTGCAGAGTTGATTTTCCACTTCATTCTGAAACTCTTCAAACCTGTTAAAAGTTTTTGACTTGTGGCTCATCAAGTAGATATATCCATATCTGCTCAAGTCATCGGAAAAAGTCATGATGTATTGTTGCCCACCTCCGGCAGTCATGCTCATTGGCCCACAAACATCACTATGTATAAGCTCCAGCAGCTCGGACACCCTCTCGCAACTCTTTGCAAAAGGAGACTTAGTCATCTTGCCGAGTATGCAGGATTCGCACATCTTGAATGATTCAAAATCAAACGAAGTTAGAAGAGTCCATCATCATGGAGCTTGTTCATGCGTTTTTGACTAATGTGTCCGAGTCGACAATGCCAGAAGTAGGTCAGATTTATTTCATTAGGCCTATGCCTCTTGACATTTACATTATAGACTGACTCCCTTTCAAGGTTTAAAATAAATAGCCCATTCGCAAAGCGTGCAAGGAAACAAAACATTCCATTCAAAAATATAGAAAAGCCATTGTCCTTTATGTTGAATTCATAACCTTGTCTCATCAATCCTGAGGCGGAAAAAAAGTTTTTACTAAGTGCTGGAAGAACATAATAACAATTATCAAGTTCCACTAAAAATCCTGAAGGTAGTTGAAGTTGCATTGTCCCGACAGCCAACGCAGCAACCCTTGCTTTATTTCCAACTCGGATGTCAACCTCTCCTCGTCTGGCTGCTCTAGTTCTTATCAGCCACTGCATTGAGTTGCAAATATGAACATCTGATCTGATATCAAATACCCAAGAGCTACTAACCAAGTTGGTGAGGTAAATGTCTATAACATATGCAACAAGTGTACCTTTGGCGTAAGTCATACTTCCACCCTTCTTTCCATTGTTGGCAAGAAACTTGCGGCAATTCCTCTTCCAATGACAAGCTCCCTTGCAATAATAGCACACGGTCTTCGAATTCGGCCCCGACTTTGGCTCAGCTGCTGGAGTCGGGATCACATCCTTATCCTTGCCCTTCCCCCTAGTCTTTTTCTTAGCCCAAGAACCCTTCTTGAACTTAGCCTTGTTCTGCACCATCAACACGTGATGTGCACCCTCTTAATGTCCTACTATGCAGTCTTAAGCATCCCACGTAATTAAGTGTGCTTCTTATCCATGCCATGCATATGGTGGTTCGAGACGAACGAGTCATACACTACTAGGGAAAAGCCTAGTAGTGGCGCGTGGTAAGTGCCTAGTAGTAGCATGGGTGCCCACGCTACTGCTAGTGCGCTGAGCATGAGCAGGAACAAATCTTAAGGAAGTGTCACTCCAGTCCATATGGAGGACACCATGCTGGAAACAGGACTGCACACAAGGTATTACATTCAGGCTTCTATTGGCCTACTCTCTTTAAAGATGATAGTAAATTCATTCTATCTTGTGATGAATGTCAAAGAGTTGGTAATATTGGTAGACGTCAGGAAATGCCTATGAATTATTCACTTGTTATTGAACCTTTTGATTTGAGGAGGTTTGATTATATGGGACCTTTTCCTTCCTCTCATGGTAACACTCATATACTAGTTGTTGTTGGTTATGTCACTAAACGGGTAGAAGCTATTCCAACTAAAAGTGTTGATCATACGACTTCTATTAAAATGCTTAAAGATGTTATCTTTTCGAGGTTTGGAGTTCCTAGATACCTTATGACTGATGGTGGTTCACATTTTACTCATGGTGCTTTCAGAAAAGTTTTAGCTAAATATGATGTAAACCATAGAGTAGCATCACCTTATCATCGTCAGTCTAGTGGGCACGAAGAATTAACAAATAGAGAGATCGAATTAATGTTGTAAAATATTGTTAATAAATCTAGAAAGAATTGGTCTAAGAAACTTGATGATGCTTTATGGGTTTATAGAACTGCTTATAAAAATCCCATGGGGATGTCTCCTTATAAAATGGTTTACGGAAAAGCATGTCACTTATCTCTTGAATTAGAACATAAAGCTTACTGGGCCGTTAAGGAACTTAACTATGACTTTAAACATGCTGGAGGAAAGAGGTTACTTGACATGAGTTCTTTAGATGAGTGGAGCCTATGAAAATGCTAATAAAAGATGGCATGATAAAAGAATTTAGAAATGAGAGTTTAACATTGGTGATAAAGGACTCTTGTTCAAGTCTCGTTTCAGACATTTTGCAGGCCAACTTCTTTCCAAGTGGGAAGGACCATATATCATTGAAGAAGTTTACCAGTCCAGAGCTATAAAGATCAACAATGCCAAAGGTAATAAACCAAGGGTGATCAATAGGCAAAGAATTAAGCATTATATTGCTGGTAACCCCCTTGAGGTAGATACAGACGTTATACAAGTAATTACACCGGAAGAGTACATAGAAGAAAAGTTCTGGAAGACTCCAAAACCCTGAAAAGGGGTAGGTATGCTGTACGATCAGGAAACCGACTCTAAAGATTCCAGAAAAATTATTTTCATCGATTTTGGAATAAATAAGAATTTTTGGGCAAAAGTGGCAGCCAAGAAGGTGCCCATGGGCCCCGCGTGGTAGGACGACGCAGCCACCCCTTGCCGCGTTGAGGCCGTGGACACCTCCCCAACTCCTTCTTTCTTGCAGTGACTCCTTCCGCACGGTAAAAATTCCTATAAAATACCCCGGTCGTTTTGATGTATGTATCGCACTTTTTCATCCTGTTTTCATTTTGAGCTGTTTTCATCAGTGTTCTGAAGCTCTAGATTGTTATGTCTTCATCAAGCTCTTAGAAGAATAAATTCTTCGAGAAGGTCATCAGCCCCTATCTTCCCGGCGTGATGATGCACACTAAAACCTTGCAATATAGGGATGGGGTGCTACATATCCAAGATGTTGAAGCACTGAAGAAGGAGGGAGATGAGAAGGCCAGGCTGGAAGAGATTGAACATGAACTTTTCTAGAGCTAGAAGATGGTGGAGTGTGGACTAGATGTAAATCACTCCATGATCACGGAGTTCATCCGTGCTCACCAAAAGGAGAACACAAAGCTGTGGGAGACAATTGATCGCCTCCACCTCAAAACGGAGGATCTTCAAGAACAAATCTATGATCTCCAAAATCAAAACTGTGAGTATGAAACCATGGTCAAGATGATGGGTTTAGCTGCAAGTTACAGGATTCTAGAGACTTCTTCTCTCATGGATGGGGAAACTATGCCACGAAAGCTGGATGATAAATGTGCGTCTTAATCACCATCACCACCAAAGGACCAAGCATGAGTATATGGGTAAAGGCACTCCCCTTGGCTTGTTCCAAGCTTGGGAGAGGTGCCGCAGTATCTTTATCACCATCTTTATTATTATTATCTTTTATCTCGATCATTATTTATATCATGGTTTGGGGAAGTTATAGTATGAGATATGTTGCTATGTGTTCTATCACTCCTTCAGAGCAATTATCTATGTATCCTTTGGTGTGACATTATATAATAAATAGTTGGCATGAGACTTCTTTTTGCTTTTTCATTATTATGAATTCTATTATAGCATTGCGAATCAATCTCATATGCTGATCTTATGAGAAGTCATGGCTTTACATTTGGTTTAAAGCATAAATCTCTTGAGGCTTAGCAAACATAGCATTGGTTATTTAAACAATTCATGAAAAGCTTAGTACAAGGAAGTGAAATTTCACATGAAAATACAATATCTTGGATATCTTTTATGATTGTGAACTCTCAATGAATATTTCCAAACTTGATCAAATAGTTGATGTTGGACAAGGAAGACAACGTAATGGTTATGTTTGTGCATATTTACATAGAAGTTATATTGTCATGGATCTTCCAACATCACATTATTTTCTTATAACCTTTGCTAGCCCAAAATTTCTGTGCTAAGCGGAAATACTACTTGTACATACAAAAACCCTGAGCCAAGTTTCTTCCACAAGTGTCCACTATACCTAAGTATGGGTTGAGCAAAACCCTCAAGTAAGTTGTCATCGGTGCAGGCAATAAAAATTGTCCATAAATATGTATGAACTTTTATTGAAAGGGAAATAGGTTTTGTACGATCTTGTGATGGGATGCAAATCATAAATAAAAATACTATGAGCACCATCATAAGGGGCAATATTAAAGTCATGTTCATTTTCATTAAACTCTCAGACATCCAACCTTAAAAGTGAATGATCACCTCCGCTTCCCTCTTCAAAGGGCCTATATTTTATTTTTATGTTGAGTCAATTCCTTATTCCAATCTCATTACTCTCCACTTGGTAAACTTTGTATGTTGGGCAAAGATCCAGGCACATATATACAGTTAGATATGTACAATCGTGATTCATTATTGTTGACATTATCCCTGAGATAAGTAAGTTGGAAAGTTAAGCATTGCTAAACTTCTATTTTCCTTTGTGCCAACTGAAACTTTTTGTACTAAAAATATGCTCCTGAGTGCTAATAATCATCTAAAGACTACAAGATAGTTGAGCATGAGACATTTGCTAAACCGAAGCTCTGACATAGACTCTTCTAGAATAATAAGAATGAATTGTGATTGTTTAGTGACTAAGAACATAATTTCCTAAACTCAAGAGACTTTTATTTGTTAAACCTTAACACGTAAATGGATCATTACTTGTTCATGAGAGGTTTTATGACAGAGGATTGTTATTTAGAATATTTAATGATGTTAGCAAATGTTGATGCTGTCATGTCCATATTCTTTATTATTGACACCTCACACCATAAACCTGTGGTCAAATTTACCGAGCTTGGCATTCGCTTGGGGACAAGCGGAATCTAAGCTTGGGGGAGCTGATATGTCCATTTTGCATCACTATTTCATAATATAATTTATCCTTTATTAATAATATATTTCACATTATGGTGCAATTCTAATGCCTTTTCTATCTTAATTTACAAGATTTACAAGGAGAGGGAAATTATTGGAAAATGGTAAATCTGCGTCTAATTTGCACCCGAAGAAAAAGCAATTTTCTGGAGCTCCAAAAGTCATGGGGATGTTTGTCAATTATTTTTGGAAAATAGTAAGACCGGAGCGAGAATATGGGCCAGATGGGAGCCACCAGGGCTCAGCACGGTGAGATGACATGGCCTCCCCCTTGGCCGCGCAGTGGGGCCGCGCGGAGGCCTCAAACCACCTCTCCCGATGCCCATTGGACATAAATTCAGAATTACCCTAGAAAAATGATAGAAAATCCTCGGGTCTTTCCTCCACCGTCTGCGAGGCGGTACATAGGCAGAGCACTTTTGCCATCCGGCGGGCGATCATGCCAGAGAAACTTCCCTCT
This sequence comes from Elymus sibiricus, assembly GCA_039707655.1. NCBI lineage: Eukaryota > Viridiplantae > Streptophyta > Magnoliopsida > Poales > Poaceae > Elymus > Elymus sibiricus. Next base: position 35,954,193 of record CM077665.1, on the reverse strand, counting down.
AGGACGGGGAAATCGATGCCATCGACATCACGAACACTCCGTTCATCATCGGGATCATGATCTACAACAACATCTTCACCAGCACCATCTCAACCGCCAACCCTAGATCATCCATCTATTCAATCTATGTATCATAACCTCAGATAGGTTCCTGAGAGTACTTTTATGTGTTGATTACATCTTTTGGTTGATGCTTAGGAGCTTTATCGATGAAAGATTGTTAGGTGTAGATTGTTTACCATCTATTCATACCCACTGATCATGATCCATATGATGTCTTGTGAGTAGATCCATTAGTTCTTGAGGACATGGGGGAAGCCTTGTTGTTAGTAATCATGTAAAGTTGAATACCGTTTAATGTTTTGATATTATGTTGTGGTGTTCTTCCTCTAGTAATGTTTTGTGAACGTCGACTACATGACACTTCACCAACATTAGCGTAGGTCTACCCACACAACACTTATTTGAACAATGAATGGTAATTCAATGGAAATTGGTGACAGGAACTTGGCGATATTCCCGTGTGTCCTCACAAGCGTTTTAGCCCATATAAGAAACACAATCGGCTTGTCCTTAGCATGCATAAGGATTGGTCCACTTGCTGCACTCTATTGTTTTTGTTATTGTTTACCTTTTTATAAATCATCTTGCTATCAAACAACCTATCAAATTATCTTTATAGCTTTTATAGTAGTGAAACCTTGCTGAAAACTACTTGTCAATTCCTTCTCCTCCTCATTGGGTTCGACACTCTTACTTATCGAAAAGGCTATGATAGATCCCCTATACATGTGGGTCATCAGTTTGGTTCGGTTTGGTTTCAATTTTTTTTGTTAAAAGTGCCCACCTGAGAGCCATCGGAAGGATCCCACATGGCTGTGAGATAGAAAGTTTTCTTGGAGATGCTTCAATGAGCCCAACAAGATTCTTCCTCGGAGATGCTTTAGTTTCTATGCAGTGTACATCCCAACTTTTGTGAAACTTTTTCAAATTTTAAACACACCCTCTTGAGGTCATATCATGACACCATGCCAAGTTTCATATTTTTCAGACTTCATTTAGGTTTTTATAAAATTCAAAAACAAATAACCTCTCAAATAGTGCTTGAATTTTCCCACCTAAATGTTTGAATTTTCCAAACATTTCTTGGATAAGACCTACAAATAAACTCAAGCAATTAAATATAATTTTTCTACCAATTTTTGGGTACGTTCCCATGTACTTATAGTTCAAACTTGAATTATATTCATTTAATACCTAGAAATCCATTTAATGCCTTAAAAATAGCAAATGACCCTAAAAATTTCAAAATTTTGTCATGAATAATGTTATGGTGTATGTTGAATGTAGTAAAAGTTTGGACCCGTTTGGATCAGTAATTTTCCATTTAAAAAAAAATTCCAAATTATTACATAACCAGATGGAAAATAAAGGCATATTACTATATAATAGTGTAATATCAAGTAGTGGTCCAAATTTCATGGTCAAATGATGAAGCAGCTGTGAGTTTACCTTCACACCTCAGACTTTCCCTTTTTCAAACTACAATTCTTCTTCGAAGTTGCTTTAGTTTCTAAGCAATGTACATCCCAAGTTTTGTGAAACTTTTTCAAATTATAAACACAGTCTCTTGAGGTCATATCATGACACCATGCCAAGTTTCATATTTGTCAGACTTAATTTACATTTTTTTTAAATTCCAAAACAAATAACCTACAAATAAGTGCTGGAATTTTTCCACCTAAATGTTTGAATTTTCCAAACATTTCTTGGATAAGATATGCAAATATACGCAAGAACTTAAATATGAGTTTCGAGTAATATTTGGGCATTTTTTTCATGTATTTGTTGTTAAAATTTGAATTATATCAATTAAATACCTAGAAATCCCTTTAATGCTTTAAAAATATCAAATGAACACTAAAAAATTCTAAATTTTGTCATGGACAATGTAATGGTGTATATTGAATGTAGAAAATATTTGGACCATAACCCTAACTCTTGCCCTAGCCCTAGCTCTAAAATACCCAAAAACCCAAAACCTTACCAGTGGCGTGCCCGCATGGGTGTACATCCCTAATACCATATTACCAATGGTGTGCTCCACAACCCGCACATCACTGGTAACCTGAACTACATAAGCCCCATGAGGGACCTGGGAAAAGTTTCCCAATTCCTACCGCACCGCGCTCCTAATTCCTACCTAGCTCCCGCGACGTCATCGCTCCGCCGCGTTGCCACCACCATCGGCCTACCCGTCCCCTCCTCCAGCCAAGTCCAAGCTCCGCCGTTTTGACGCCACCCACTAATACCTCCTAAACGTATCTATAATTTTTGTTATGTTCATGCTAAATTCATGTCATTCATACATAGTTTTATCATTTTTTGTGAAGTAACATATTAATTATTACGAAGTGCCAACTTCTAGTTTTTAGTGTTTCTGGTTTTGAAGAAAAGGGTATTTTATAGAGATACAAAAATGGGAAAATCACTTTCGATGTTTTCAGCGAAGAAGGAGCAAATTGGGCCAAAGAAGAACTAGAGGGGGGCCCCACGCGCCCGAGGCATGGGGCGTGCCAAGGGGGTGTGTGGGCACCCTGGCCATCGCCTCTCACACCTCTTCATCCACATGGCTTTATATACCTCTGAAACCCTTCATCATATTTATTGCATTTTTTTTCTGCCGTCGCTTCGTCGTGATCTGAGGCAATCCAATCTAGAATCCATTTTCAGTACTCTGCCGAAGAGGGAGATCATCACTGACGTCTTCTTCATCAACCTTGCTGCTCCCATGATGATGTGTGAGTAGTCCCCCTTGGACTATGGGTCCATAATAGTAGCCATGTGCCATCTTCTCTCCCTCGTTCTTCAACACAAAGATCACATGAGCTTCCTAACATGATTGTGACCATCTGATGCAATCTCTGGTGTGTTTGTTGTGGTGTGATGAATTGTCATTCTATAATCATATTATATATTTTCTATTTGGTTTGGTGTTGGAAATTTGCTGCATGATTTACAGATGTATACGCTCTTTGATCTATTAGTTTATTCACTAGTGATGTTTAGATGAATGATCTGCAAGAGGGATTTATTAGTTGGGTTTGATCTCTTTGACTGATTATTTTCGGTGAGAGTAAAAATACAAAGCTCACTGTTGTATCATTGCCACTAAGGATAAAAAAATAGTTGCCTAGTTGCCCTCGGTGATGAGTTGGAGGTAAGGAGAATATATTATCAACATTACGTCAGTTTGCTTAATGCAATATTCAATTTTATTACTTAATATTCGGGATGCATGCTGGATAGCGGACTTTGAGTGGAGTATTAGTGATAGACGCATGCTGGATAGCTGTCTATGGATACAAGGATGTAATGCCTGTATGCCATCATGACATGTATGGTTTGCCATAAACACTATAATTTAATCGATACGCAACAGTAATTTGTTTACCAAGCCTATGCTATTTGCAGATATGCCACTAGTGAAACTACTGATACACTGTCCATTCTTCCTCATAAATACTACCATTTTTTCACATTTTTTGGTTCTTTTATATTCTGAATTTAATTTCCTTTTGTAAACAAATTCAATTCCAAACACTCCAAGTAGTAATCCATGTAGCTAGGAAAGCTAGTGAGATTGACAACCTCACTGGTTATGTTGAGGACGAAGATAAATTTCCTAGTTGACAGCAAGGCTGCTCATTGGACTTGTAGTTGAACTTCATGGATTGATTACCTTGGTTCCTTAATTGAAGGGAAAGCTTCTACTTGCTACAAACACTTGTGCTTCAGGGCCAAATAGAGAACCTTTTGGTACTATAGCAATGGAACATCACCCACCACGAGCTCCACCGGCGCCACTCCCCACCATGAGCTCTACTAGCACTGCCCCGAGCTCCATCGCACCCGTGAAGCCTCCCACCAGGATCTCCACCACCGAGACGCCGCCACGGTCGGCTCTCACCCATACCCGACACGTCCCCGGCCACCTCTCACCTCCTCTCTGCAACCTCCACGGAGATAAGGTATGGACTTTCCCCCTTTTTTCATCTCTCATAGGTTATGATGTATCATGAATATGCATGATGAATATGATGTATGAGCCGGCATACCAAGCTTTGACGATGAATATGATATATGTGCCTATTGAGAGTGGTGTGGTATGTTAGAGTGATGATAACAATGTGGTACCAGCCATCGAGCCACCAATGTGTTTGCGGGTGCTATTTACCGGCCATTGAGCCGGAGCAACTTCTAGTTGCTTGATTTTTTAGGGAATATTAGTTCCCAATGTTTGACAAAATGTTGATTCATCAACATTTTGTCAAAGTTTTGGCACTCAATTTGTGTCATATTTAAGAAAGGTCATGCCAATTTTTTTTTATTTTTTTAGATATTTAACTAACTTTATAGTTATTTTGTAGTTGTTTTAATTATTTTAGTTCAAAAGTTGCCAAAAAAATGTGTTTGGATTTTTTTCTAGTCAGGCTAAACACCATGTGTTCAGTTCTGTCGAACACTTTCTTCTTCTGCACTCGTGCAGGATTTGTTCTCCCTGCTGACATGTAGATCACACAGAGCATGTGTAATGCCAGTGCGGAAGAAGAAAGTGTTAGAGAAAGTTCACTAAATGATGTTGGACCTGCCTATGGACCAATGATAAAACTTGAGATCTTTTTGACCAACTAAATGTGCCTAGCTTTCGACTCAAGTTTTGCGGAATAACTTCAATTCCTTAACTCATGCATCAAAAGCTAGGCACATGTTTTGTGTACGACATAAGATCCATTACGTTTCCCAAGGTCAATACATGTATGAGTTTTCTTGTGGGAACCTCTCCTACCTGAAGGGGACACTACATGGGTCTGAGTTTTCCTATGGGAAACTCTGTAACACTTTACAAAGTATTTTATGATTATTTATGATATTTTACTGACTTTATAGTTATTTTATATTTATTTGAGTTATTTTAGCAATTTCTAATTGATTTAAAAGTTATTTTAGTTATTTTAGCAAGTTAACTATTTTATTAATTTCATAGCTATTTTATTAATTTTGTAGTTATTTTAGACATTTTAGTAACTTTTTTTATTTTATAGTTAGCTTAACTATTTTATAGTTAATTTAGCCATTTTCCATTAGGGTAATTTGCTAAGATTTTAGGTAATGTAATTAGTGCATTAGAAATATGTGACTAAACTGTTCTCCCTCTCCTTTCTCAAAAGTGCGATGGGCGGCTACGACGGACCAAAGGATGACAAGCCGTTGGCGAGGGTCACGTCGGTGGTGTATTGGCGGGACGTCTATAATTTAGCCTCACATGTGGGAATTATCTGTCTAACACAGCTAGCCTCCACGGCTGAACTCATTTTTATTTTGTCCTACTCATCTAAGATTTCAATTTTAGAATGATGAGCTCCCAAAATTTGACAATATGCTGCCAAAGTATGAGCCCGATGCCAATTCCAATGGCGTGGTGCGCAAGGTGGAGAAGTGTGGGCACTGTCTAGATCATGTTCGCCGTGTCTGCAACGAAGGCAGTGAAATGGGGAGGAGGTTTTTCGGGTGCCCTTATGAGGTTAATTGTCCTACTCATTTTTCTACTTTGTATGTGGTTGAATACCTACAAAATGTCTAATAAAATTTTGTTTTTTGCAATGCACAAGTTTCCAGGGCATGCAAAAATGTCAAGTGGCTTCACAAAGAATGAGAGGGGAGGGCAAGAACTTTTATTAGAGAGCTTGCTAGCAAGAAGTTGATGCCAGAGAAGAAAATAAAAGAGAAGGATGCTGAGAATAAAAAACTCTATATCTTGACATTTTGACAACTCTCTGTGCTCAAGTTTGTTTTAAAAAGAGAAAAATGAATAAGCTATTAAGTAAGAGAATCCACGTATTTGTTTTCATGCAAGATTAAACTTTGACAAGGCGCATAGAAATTTTTACTGAAGCTCTAGTGGTTTGGTGATCGAAATAAATATTACCTAGCTAAGCATGTGCTACCTTGTATAAATATGATCTATCTTGCTTATAGCTTTCAGATAAGACAAGGATACGCCTTTGGGGCAACAATCTTTAGTGATGAGCTAGATAGATAACTTTGGTTTATCAACCTTTTTGCTCGAGGACGAGCAAGGTTTAAGCTTGGGTATGTTGATGAGTGAATTGTATGCATACTTTTTAGAGTATATTCTAGTGCCAAAAATCCCTCATATCATATACATCTTGCACTTCTTCATATCCCCAATGCATAGTTTTCGGTATTTACTTGTTTCACCAAGTTCATTGCACACTTTTTATTTTTATTTAGTTTTTATTAGTTTTCCGTTGTTTTGTGGTCTTTATAGGTGTGTTGGCATGTTTATGGACTTGGGACATCAAAAGAACCAAGTTGGGGGTCAAACCGAAGAAGTTCCAGGCACCAGATCAAGGCCCTTTGGAGAGTTTGATGATTTGACATTTATCAAAGTATCGGAATTTTTCCTAGCAATCCGACGAGCCCAAGAACGTCAAAATCGGAGTTCGTATGAAGAAATGGTGACCAAATACGAAACAACTTCCAAAGTCCAGAGAGAACGTCGGCCTTCCATACGAGCATAACCGCTCGTATGGATGCTCATATGAGCTCCTAACAGCCACGAAATTTGGCCAGAACTTTTCAGATTTTGCTCCGATTTAGTCCCCGTTTTCCCCTACGGGATCCTTGACGACCAAGGCTTGTATTGCACGTGGATTTGGCCTCCCTAGTGCCCATTTATGAAAGGGAGGAGGCTAGATCAATGGAGGACTCCTATAAGAAGACTTCCAACCCTAGTCGCCGCATCAAGCCTTCTCCATTCTCCACAAGTTCCATCTCCTGCCGCCACACCTCCGTTGCAGCAAACTCCACCATAGAGAAGGGCCAAGACAAGGAAGAGAGAAGGGAGGAGGCACCTCCCACGTCCGGCGCCGGCCTCATCACCGCCGCCATGCCGCTCTCCATCTCCAACTTCGTGTTGGGTTGTAAATTGCCCCTAAACACTATGTACTCCATCACCATGTTTGAGTAATATAACTTATGTAGTACTACCCACTACAGGCAGCCTAATAAAATACATACGAACATTGATTATGAGTGATCAGTCAAGCTGATTTATTAACTGTTTAGTCAAAGTCACCGCCTATCTAGACTAATCAGAATCACCACGTATTGTTAGTGACTTGACAAAATCAAGATTGATACTGCCAAACATGCATGCATAGAAGTCTTGTTGCAAATCACGTGGATTGAAAAGGATGGTGAGTTCAGTCCACGCAACTGTACACTACTAAGATGTGGAAATTTCCAAGTCTCTCAAGGGTATACGTGGCCACTTGTAATAGTTAAAAAATCAATGGTCAAGAACGTGCATGGAATAAGAGTGAAATTTCATGGTTGGCGTGCAATAGATGTGATGGAATTTGGAGGTAGTTGATTCCAACATCTTGCTTGAAGAAGACGTGTACTCCCTCCAGTCCAGCCTGGAAAAAAACCGGTATCGAGAAGAATAAAACCCTTGATGTGGATACATAACGGATCTTGAAGCTCTAGGGTTGTAGTATTACTAAGTGTTGTGTTAGTACGTGCTTGTAGTAGCGTTGTGTGCAGGGTGTATGTACTCCTTCCGTTTCAAAACATTTGAAGTTCTATGTTTGTCCTAAGTCAAACTTCTTTAAGTTTGACTAAGTCTATAGAAAAGTATGCCAAAATCTACAACGCTAAATCTGTTTCATTAGATTTATCCTAAAGTACATTTTTATACTATATATATATATTTAATGTCGTGGATATTAGTAAAATTTCGTACAAACTTGTTCAAACTTATGGAAGTATGACTTAGAACAAACTTACACTAACGGAATAACCTTATATCCCGACGGTATTTTCTCTGCCGACGGCCCCGACAAAAAGCCGTCGGCATAGAAATGCCGTCGGCGCAGAGCCAACTGCCGTCGGCATACATCTATCTATGCCGACGGCAACCGTCGGCATATTCCTGGCCCTGGCGCCCGGCCTCTGACAGCCAGCTGACGCTGCCAGAACTATGCCGATGGCCCTGACGGCGGCCGTCGGCATAGATTTTGTCTGTATTTTTTTATTTTAAATTATTTTCTTTTTTTTAAGTTAAAATTTGATTAATTTAAATCTGACTTATCTAAACTTAAACATATACAAATTATATATCGATTTGCGTTAGAATTTTTCATGGATTATGAATATCCAGTTTGTTTTTGTTTTTGAGTACGTTAAAAATGCGACCACATATACTTTTGCATATAGGTCCTTATACTTTCTTTATACTTTGTTAAAATCACAAGTAATTGATATTTGCATTGATTTTGACAAATTTTATATGATTTTCTATCAGGATCTTGAAAGGATTCCGTTGCTATACTATCTTTTCAAATTTCAACAAACTAAAATCATATTTGCATCAGATTTACAGAAAACACCCTTTTGTTTTGACTTTTTTGTATATTTTTCATTCCTTGGCCAAACAAGACATATTTTATATCTGAAAGTATGGTGGTAGGTGTACACACCCAGCACGTGGCTCCGGAGTGAGACCCCCTTCACGGACGGCACTGCCGCCAGCACTTAGAGGGGGAAACGGCCACGTCGGATTTACCCGGAGGGAATCTTGTGGTGGGTTGGGCCCAAACTTTGTTTTAAAATGTTCCTATGGGCTGACCTATCACAATCAGGTGGAAAAGTACATTGGTCGAAGGCCGTCTGGTGAAAGTCAAAGAGCTAGATCTCCGGGTCAACGGGGCTAGGGTTAGGCCGCTCCGGGGTCTTCGGGGGATAGCAATGCCACAAAAACATTGCAATGGGTCCTCATACATGTCTTAAAGTGTGGCGGTAGGTTCAGACACGCATCACGCAGCTCCGTAGTGTGACCCCCTACACGGACGGCGATAACACCGCAGTAACGTTCGGCAGTTTGTTGTTGTATGAATATTTCGGCACAGTCAAAATGTGGTAAAATCCGGAAATTTTGACATAGTGCAGACACATGTGATATAAGATGTGTGGTAATTTTTCATAATTTTTTAAGATGTAAAAGTATCTTAATTAATTCCTCTTTACGGATTGTTCTTTACATGTCTAAAAGTCTGGTGGGGGGTCTTCGGAGGTTAGCAATCCCATCAAATCTTGTGTTAGGTCCTCTTACATGTTTGAAAGTGTGGTCGTTGGTGTAAACACCTAGCACGCAGCTCCGGAGTGTGACCCCCTTCACGGATGGCACTGCCGCCAGCACTTAGAGGGGGAAGCGGCCACGTCGGGTCAACCCGGAGGGAATCTTGTGGTGGGTTGGGCCCAAACTTTGTTTTGAAATGTTCCTATGGGCTAACCTATCACAACCAGGTGAAAACGTCCATTGGTCGAAGGCCGTCCGGTGAAAGTCAAAGGGTTAGATCTCCGGGTCAACGTGGCTAACACTACAGGAATCAGGCACTTTGCCGTCTGCCATGGCAGACGGCAAAGGCATGCCTGGCGGACGGCAAATCCCTTTGCCGTCAGCCAGCAGACGGCCCCACGTCCGGCTGAATGAGCTACGACAAAGGGCTGCTTTGCCGTCAGCCATACTAAGCAAGCAGACGGCAAAGGCGCAAAGTTCTTTGCCGTCTGCCAGCTGACTTCAGCTGACGTCAGGCGTCAGCTAGGGCCAATTCAACAGACTTTGCCATCTGCCAGCAGACGGCAAAGCACACCAGCCTTTGCCGTCTGCCAGCAGACGACAAAGTGACAAAATAGGCCAGCCCTATTGCCCCCAGGTTGCACAGGTAGCTGCCACGTGTCACCTTTGCCGTCTGCTGGCTGATGGCAAATAGCTTTGCCGTCCGCTGGCAGACGGCAAAGTGCCTGCACTGCCACTGTTTTTATTATTTTCTGTTATTTCCCTGCATTTTCAACAAACAAATATGATATATACATAACAGTCCATCAATGCATAGCAGTACACCAATACATAACAGTCCATCATTGCATAGGGTATTAAAACATCCAATACATACATAGTCATAGTAGCATATATATGGTTCACATCCAATACATACATAGTCATAGTAGCATATATATGTTCAGCAGCCACACACATATATAGGTCTAGATGATATCGATGACGATCATCATCCTCAAGCCTTGGCGGTGGGTGTTCCTGATAGTAATTAGGATGGCCTGTCCAACATGAAGATTCTTGCCAACGAGGAAGCTCTTCCACCCAGCCGAGCTTAAGTGTGTGCGACCGTCCATGTCCATGCCATATGCACAGGTGGTGACGGAGCCCCTCGCGGTAAGGCGTATTCCAGCAGAGCCTTCTTCATCAGGCTCGATACCACAACTCACAGATAGGCTCTTTGGCAATTTCTTAATAAGAAAAACATATCAATTAATAAGTAGCCTCGCACATACTCTTGCAAATATATTTCTACTAAGTATAGATTTCTACACTATCAAAAGACAGTACTACATTTCTACTAAGCATAAATTCTACTAATAAGTATGTATTCTACACTATTAACACTTCTTTGGATTTTACACAAAGCATATATATCATTGGACTCTAGCTACACACTAATTAAGCATGTCATCGTACTCTACACTAAAGCATATCATCGGCTAGCTTCTACACAACATATCATTGCACTCTACACTAAGCATATCATCGGATTCACTAAGCATATCGTTGGACTCTACACTAAGTAAGCATGTAATCGGATTCTACACTAAGCATATCATTGGATTCTACACTATGCATTACATCGGATTCTACATACAGATAATTTGCATTTGTAAGTATAACAATAAAGCATATCATCAAATTACTACAGTAAGTGTAACATACCATGACATGCCGATCAACCATGGTACTTGTCAGGCGGGTCAAGAATGGCACCCCGACGAAGTCAGCACGTGGCGGAATTATGTCCCATAGGTTGCACACCTCCTCCTCGCTCAGCCTCATTCTTTGAGCATAGATGGCTTCATCAAGTGGGTCCTCATCATCCTCATCATCTTCATCATCTTCCTCCTTGTTGACATAAATGACGGCCAGCTTGGGTCTTTCTGCTCTGAAGGAGAAGCTGATCAACTCACCACCAGTGATACACATGTGGGCCATGAAACGGACCCATCCATCTCCTCCCATCTGCGACATATTTTGTCCTTTCTCGACCTCCATAGTGTAGGGGCCCCCAGGAGCCTCAAAGGTCACAGTGTCTCCGGTCAGCTTGTTGAATTCCAACCTCACATTGCATGGGACGATCTGTGTAAAAAAAGCAAAATGATATATACACAATGCATTAATGCCAATAACACTAAAAACAAAATAGTTATTACAAGTTTCATATATTTTGTTACCGCAGCATGAAGAAAACTCAGCTGGAAGTAGATGCCGAACAGCGTGCTAGTTGCAAGGCTGCTGGCGCACCTTGACTTGCACAGTCGACATGGTGGTGGTGGTGGTGGCGCCATTTTCCTAAAGCAATATGAGCAAAGGATTAACGATCCACTTCACAGGAAAGAAAAACAGTAGCATTTGCTATTTTTGGTTCTTCTTCAGTTATATTTTCATAGTGGAACCCGATCCCAAAAAGTAAACCTAAAGTTCTCAATTAACTTACTAACACCTTCTAGAATATAGACCCAACAGCTAGCAGGCACATGCCAAATCAGCCAACAAGACTCACAGCTAGCAGACTACTGTGCATCGATCTTAATCGGAAAATAGAATATTCAGGTTTAGTAACTAAAATTAAGAGCATGCACATGCTTCCGTCCAGCTTTTATATTTACATAAAAACCGTCAAGGATAGAAAAACTGCATCCATATTGCTCCATAATTACACCTCTGCTGCAAGTCTAATTTTGCATAGTATAGATCCATGCCTAGCAAAAACACATCATGTGTTACGCCATTTAATACGGACAAATTATATCTGTATGTAGCAAAATAATATGGTGGAGGCCGGCCGCGGGGAGGGGCGGCGCGGGGCGGTCCGGCTCCGGCGCCGGGGCGGGGCGGCGCGGCGCGGCTCCGGCGATGGAGCGGGGCAGGGCGGCGGCCGCCACGGGGAGGGGGCGGTGCGGCTCCGGACGCGGGGAGGGGCGACGCGGGGCGGGGTGGCTCCGGCCGCGGGGAGGGGTGGCGCGGGCCGGCGGCGGCTCGGGCTACGTACGGGGGCGGCGCGCGGGTGGGGTGAGGTGAGGGGAGAGAGAGGGGGTGGGGGCGGGGCTGACCGTTTATATTTAGTTCGCTCTTTGCCGTCTGCTAGCAGACGGCAAAGAGCCTAGCTAGCAGACGACAAAGAGCCTAGCTAGTGGGGTGGGGCCGGGGGGGAACGGCCGTTAGTTAGGTCATTTTCTTTGCCGTCTGCTACCGGACGGCAAAGGTCCCAAAGGCAGACGGCAAAGATCTGGCTGACGGCATCCAGCCTGTCCGTCTGACCTCACCAGCCACAGGGTCCAGTGGGCCCCAGCTGGGCTCTTTGCCGTCTGCCTTTTGGACCTTTGCCGTCCGCTGGCGGACGACAAAGAAATGGCAGATGGCAAACTGTATATTTGCCATCAGCCAGTTCTTTGCCGTCTGCTTTTTGAAAGCGGACGGCAAAGACCCTCTTTGTCGTCGGCTAGCGGACGGCAAAGAATAGGCTAACGGCAAATTCCTTGATTCTAGTAGTGTAAGGTTAGGCCGCTCCGGGGTCTTCGAGGGGTAGTAATGCCACAAAAACATTGCATTGGGTCCTCATACATGTCTTAAAGTGTGGCGGTAGGTTGAGACACCCAGCACGCAGCTCCGGAGTGTGACCTCCTTCACGGACGGCACTGCCGCCAGCACTTAGAAGGGAAAACGGCCACGTCGGGTCAACCCGGAAGGAATCTTATGGTGGGTTGGGCACAAACTTTGTTTCGAAATGTTCCTATGGGCAAACCTATGACAACCAGGTGAAAAAGTCCATTGGTCAAAGGCCGTCCGGTGAAAGTCAAAGGGATAGATCTCCGGGTCAACGGGGCTAAGGTTAGGCCGCTCCGGGGTCTTCGGGGGGTAGCAATGCCACAAAAACATCGCACTGGATCCTCATACATGTCCTAAAGTCTGGCGGTAGGTTTAGACACCCAGCACGCAGCTCCGGAGTGTGACCCCCTACATGGACGGCGATAACACCGAAGTAACGTTTGGCAGTTTGTTGTTAAATGAATATTTCGGAACAGTCAGAATGCGGTAAAATCCTAAAAATTTTACACAGTACAGACACATCTGATATAAGCTGTGTGGTAATTTTTCATAGTTTTTTTTAGATGTAGAACTATATTAATTAATTTCTCTTTACAGATTGTTCTTTGCATGTCTAAAAGTGTGGTGGGGGGTCTTCGAAGGTTTGCAATACCACCAAATCTTGCGTTGGGAACTCTTTCATGTCTAAAAGTGTGGTGGTAGGTGTAAACACCCAGCACACAGCTCCGGAGTGTGACCCCCTTAACGGACGGCACTGCCACCAACACTTAGAGGGGGAAACGGCCACGTCGGGTCAACCCGGAGGGAATCATGAGGTAGGTTGGGCCCAAACTTTGTTTTGAAATGTTCCTATGGGCTGACCTATCACAACTAGGTGAAAAAGACCATTGGTCGAAGGCCGTATGATGAAAGTCAAAGGGCTAGATCTCCGGGTCAACGGGGCTAGGGTTAGGCCGCTCCGGGGTCTTCGGGGGGTAACAATGCCACCAAAACATCGCACTAGGTCCTCATACATGTGTTAAAGTGTGGCAGTAGGTTCAGACACGCACCACGCAGCTCCGGAGCATAGAAGGTTTGTCTACAACAGGTTCACTAGAAGCATGCAAAGTTTTATTCTTTTTCTTTTTCTTCTTCTTAGGTGAACCGGGTGTTTCATTATTAATTCTCTGAGAATCTTGCTCAATTCTTTTAGGGTGACCTTCAGGATATAGAGGATCCTGGGTCATTTTACCTCCTCTAGTAACTACTCTAACAGCACGATCATTCATTTTATTATTCATCTCATTAAGCAAATCATTTTGTGACTTGGAGACTTATTCTAACTGAGTATGAACCATGGATGAATGTTTACATAAGCCTTTAACATCATTAGCAATTCTAAACATCAAATCACTCAAGCGTTCAATATCAAAAGCGTTACGTTTCAGTTGATCACTCACATATTTATTAAAGTTTTCTTGCTTCATGATAAAGTTATCAAATTCATCCAAGCACTGACTAGGAGATTTATTATATGGAATATCACCCTCTTCAAATTTACAAAGAGAATTTACCTCTACTACCTGTGTCGGAATTTCAAGTCCATGTATTTCTTCAATAGGTGGTAGATTCTTAGCATCTTCAGATTTAATACCTTTCTCCTTCCTAGATTTCTTTGCTTCTTGCATATCTTCTGGACTGAGGAATAGAATACCTCTCTTCTTTGGAGTTGGTTTAGGTGGTGGTTCAAGAAGTGTCTAATCATTGGCATTCCTCAATATATTATCCAATAGTTCTTGAGCCGGTTCAACAGTTCGTTCCCTGAGAACACAATCGGTACAACTATCTAGGTAGTCCCTAGAAGCATCGGTTAGTCCATTATAAAAGATATCAAGTATTTCATTTTTCTTAAGAGGATGATCAGGCAGAGCATTAAGTAATTGGAGAAGCCTCCCCCAAGCCTGAGGGAGATGCTCTTCCTCAAACTGCACAAAGTTGAATATTTCCTGTAAGGCAGCTTGTTTCTTATGAGCAGGAAAATATTTTTTAGAGAAGTAGTATATCATATCCTGGGGACTACGCACACAACCAGGAGCAAGAGTATTAAACCATTCTTTAGCATCACCCTTTAATGAGAAATAAAATAACTTAAGGATATAGTAATAACGAATTTTTCGTCATGAGCAAATAGGGTGGCAATGTCATTTATTTGGTAAGATGTGCCACACCAGTTTCAGATTCATAACCATGAAAAGGATCAGATTCTACCAAAGTAATAAGTTCAGGATCAACAGAGAATTCACAATCCTTATCAGTAACAAATATAGGAGACGTAGCAAATTTAGGATCATATTTCATTCTTTCTATCATAACTTTTTCTTTCAGCTTACTCAATAATTTCTTAAGGTCCTCTCTATCATTGCAAGCAAGAAATTCCTTAGCAATCTCTCTATCCATAACATAACCCGCAGGTACATTAGGCATTTCAAATCTAGTAAGATTGCTAGGAGTAATAGGTGATTCATCAATTTCATCAATTACATTAGTTTCAAGTTCTTTAGTTTTAGCAATTTGAGCATCAAGAAAATCACCAAGTGGCACAGTTTTTCAAGGAAAGTAGTAGCATCATCATGAGTATCATTCATAGCAGAAGTAGCATCATCCATCACTTGCGACAAATCAGATTGAATAACAGGTGGCGGTGTTGCAAGACGACTTAAAACAGAAGGTGAATCAAGTGCAGAGCTAGATGGCAGTTCCTTACCTCCCCTCGTCTTAGAGGGTACTATCTTGGATTTAGCGTCCTTCAGATTCCTCATAGTGATAAGCAGATGTATAAATCCCAAGTGAACTCAATAAATAAAGCTATGCTCCCTTGCAACAGTGCCAGAAAAAGGTCTGGATAACCCACAAGTATAGGGGATTGCGATAGTCTTCGAGGGTAGTATTTCACCCAATTTATTGATTCGTCACAAGGGGAGCCAAAGACTATTTATGAGCCTTAGCAGTTGAGTTGTCTATTCAATCACACCTGGAAAATAATATCTCTACAGCAAAGTGTTTAGTAGCACAATAGTTTGATAGTTTTGATAGTAACGGTAGCAGTAGCAATAGTAGCAAGAACAGTAGCAGTAGCAGTTTTGTAGTGATTATAACAACAACAGCAACAATAGTAACTTAGCAAAGATCAATATGAGAAAAGTGTAGGCATTGGATCAGTGATGGATATTCGTGTCTGGGATGGCATTCATCATGTAACAGTCACAACCTAGAGCGATACACAATAGCTCCAATTCATCAATTCAATGTAGGCATGTATTCCGTATATAGTCATACGTGCTTATAATAAGAACTTGCATGACATCTTTTGTCCTACCCTCCCGTGGCAGTAGGGTCCATAAGGAGATCTAAGGGATATTAAGGCCTCTTTTTAATAGAGAACCAAAATAAAGCATTAACACATGGTGAATACATGAACTCCTCATACTACGGTCATCACCGGAGTGAATCCCAATTATTGTCACCTTGGGGTCTATGGTTCATAACACATAGTAGGTGCATACAACTTGCAAGATAGGATCCAAAACACACTTATATTCATGAAAACATAATAGGTCCAGATCTGAAATCATGGCACCCGGGCCCTAGTGACAAGCATTAAGCATAGCAAAGTCATAGCAACATCAATCTAAGAACATAGTGGATACAAGGGATCAAGCCCTAACAAATTGACTCGACTACATGATAAATCTCATCCAACTCCATCACAGTCCAACAAGCCTACGAAGGAATTACTCACTCCCGGCGGTGAGCATCATGGAATTGTTGATGAAGGAGGGTTGATGATGACGACAGCGACGAATCCCCCTCTCCAGAGCCCCGAACGGACTCCAGATCAACCCCCGCGATGAAGAAAAGGAGGTGGCGGTGGCTCCGTATCGTAAAACGCAATGATTCCTTCTCTCTGATTTTTTCTTCGTTAGACGGTACTTATGGAGTTGGAGGTACGGCAAACGGAGCCCCGAGGGACCCACAAGCTCAGACGGCGCGCCCTAGGGGGTGCGCACCACCTGAGCTTGTGGCTCTCTGGTGGCCCCCCTCCAGTAGATTTGTTCGCCAATATTTTTTATATATTCCAGAAAAATTCTTCGTCAATTTTTAGCCCAATCCGAGAACTTTTATATCTGCACAAAAATAACACCATGGTAGTTCTGCTGAAAACAGCGTCAGTCCGGGTTAGTTTCATTCAAGTCATGCAAATTAGAGTCCAAAACAAGAACAAAAGTGTTCGGAAAAGTAGATACGTTTGGGACATATCAAATGACAAGGGTAAATCTGACTAACTCATCATCAGTCACACCATGTCTAACAGGACCTAATTCCTCCGTTCCAACACGCCCTTCCTCTGTGGCGTACCTGGAGGAGTGAGTTCTGGAACTATTCCACAACGCTTCAGATGATCATCAAACTCCTTGTTCACATACTCGCCTCCACGATCAGGTTGTAGAAGTTCGATTATCTTGCTAAGTTGATTTTCCACTTCATTCTGAAACTCATCAAACTTGTCAAAAGTTTTTGACTTGTGGCTCATTAAGTAGATATATCCATATCTGTTCATGTCATCGGAAAAAGTCATGAAGTATTGTTACCCTCCTCCGGCAGTCATGCTCATTGGCCCACAAACATCACTATGTATAAGCTCCAGCAACTCATACGCCCTCTCGCAACTCTTTGCAAAAGGAGCCTTAGTCATCTTGCCGAGTATGCAGGATTCGCACATCTCGAATGATTCAAAATCAAACGAAGTTAGAAGTCCATCACCATGGATCTTCTTCGTGCGTTTTTGAGTAATGTGTCCGAGTCGACAATGCCAGAAATAAGTCAGATTTATTTCATTAGGCCTATGCCTCTTGACATTTACGTTATAGACTGACTCCCTTTCAAGGTCTAAAATAAATAGCCCATTCTCAATGCGTGCAAGGATACAAAACATTCCATTCAAAAATATAGAAAAACCATTGTCCTTTATGTTGAATTCGTAACCTTGTCTCATCAAACCTAAGGCGGAAAAAAAGTTTTTACTAAGTGCTGGAAGAACATAATAGCAATTATCAAGTTCCACTAAAAATCCTGAAGGCAGTTGAAGTTGCATTGTCTCGACAGCCAACACAGCAACCCTTGCTTTATTGCCAACTCAGATGTCAACCTCTCCTCGTCTGGCTGCTCTAGTTCTTATCAGCCCCTGCATTGAGTTGCAAATATGAACATCCGATCTGATATCAAATACCCAAGAGCTACTAGCCAAGTCGGCGAGGTAAATGTCTATAACATATGCAACAAGTGTACCTTTGGCGTAAGTCGTACTTCCACCCTTCTTTCCCTTGTTGGCAAGAAACTTGCAACAATTCCTCTTCCAATGACCAGCTCCCTTGCAACAATAGCACATGGTCTTCGAATTCGGCCCCGACTTGGGCTCAGCTACTGGAGTCGGGATCACATCCTTATCCTTGCCCTTCCCCTTAGTCTTTTTCTTAGCCCAAGAACCCTTCTTGAACTTAGCCTTGTTCTGCACCATCAACACGTGATGTGCACCCTCTTAATGTCCTACTCTACAGTCTTAAGCATCCCATGCAATTCAGTGTGCTTCTTATCCATGCCATGCATATGGTGGTTCGAGACGAACGAGTCATACACTACTAGGGAAAAGCCTAGTAGTGGCGCGTGGTAAGTGCCTAGCAGTAGCGTGGGTGCCCACGCTATTGCTAGCGTGCTACAGCTAACTGGTTAGTAGTAGTGCGGGCCTGGCCCTGCGCTACTACTACTTTTGTTAGCAGCAGCGTGAGTTTTGACCAACGCTACTACTAACTAGCTGTAACGCTGGGTAGTACCCCGCGCCAATACTAAATCTGTGTATTTCATTTCTGCATATTTATACCGCACTTATACAACCTTATACAATTTTTTATACACTAGCAATGATATAACAACTCATCATCATCATCATAATGATATAACAACTCATCATCATCGTAGTGATATAACAACTCATCATCATCGTAGTGATATAACTACTCATGATCATCATAGTGATATAACAACTCATCATCATTGTAGCGATATAACAACTCATCATCATCATAATGTCTCACCATCATCATCATCGTAAGTTAATTAACCACTACTAGCTAATTGTTACCATCTTAGGTAAATAACTTCCGAGCAGAAGACAAGTACTAGGACCTACACCTCTCTCTTAGGTAAAATAGAATAAAACAGAAAAACCTCTCCATATCCACTATGGAGCATAGAGATACACCGGTCACCAATTTGTGGACTGCGCTCATTCACTATTTGTCTCCATCCTTTGATTTTGAGGCATCCATTTGTTTGACGTTCTGTCGAGTATGCATATTGGAAACTGGTCCATGGC
The DNA here is from genome assembly GCA_039707655.1 of Elymus sibiricus. Taxonomy (NCBI): domain Eukaryota; kingdom Viridiplantae; phylum Streptophyta; class Magnoliopsida; order Poales; family Poaceae; genus Elymus; species Elymus sibiricus. Next base: position 35,935,021 of record CM077665.1, on the reverse strand, counting down.
CGTACACAAACAATTTTCATCTCACCTTCGACATACATCAGCGGAGGCACAACATGATTTGGGAGTTTCTGTTGAAGAACACAATAGTAGCATAGTTAGCAATGTAGTTTACTTAAGAAGAATCTATGAAAAAGATGGACTAGTGACACAATAGTAAAAAATCTTACCATGATATTTACACGAATGTTAGCATCGCTCAACTTGTGGACTAGTGGCACGTATCCTATATAATTTCGGCCAACTCTATAAATGCTCTTAAAAGACAGAACATCATTAACAAAGGAGACAAGAGAATTCTTCTCCTACCAAGTTAGCTCTGAGCCGACAATGTAATAGGTCTCGTCTATTATCTTCCGTGTATCTCTCGAAGAAAGGAAAAAACTGTCAATTATTATAAATAAACAAGTTAAGTAGGAGGGAATAAGGTTTGTTTCGGTGGAGAGCGAGGCGTGGAAAATTGAAAAAGGCATGGAAAAAGGCAAAATTGAAAAAAAAATGCGTGGAAAAAGATTTTTTTTTCCCAGCGTGGGCTTCACGCGATGTTGTCGTCTCTTCTTTTATTTCAGTGGAGAGCGAGGCCCGCCCAGCTTGTGTAGGCCGTTATGTTTTTCCGGTCAGACTGTGATGGGCTTTCCTTTTTCTGGGTTGGCCCTCGACGTCGTGTGTTTTATGTGCCATGTCATATTTCTTTTCTTTTTTTCGCTGCTCGGTCGGTATTTTTATGGATTTTTTAAAACTTTTTCACGACCAGTTGCACATCCGCCCCTCACGTGCAACTGCATGCACCACAACATGCGCGCAACTGCAAGGGGCATAACGCGTGTGCAACCGGGGTAGGGTGCAGAGTTATGTAAAAATAAACCTGAGAGGGTGTTCATTATTATTATTATTTTCCACCGCGCGGAACAGAACATGAGGTGTCGAGACTGTAAATAGGGGTTTGTCCGAGGTTTTTTGCAAAATCTGCAACAAGTTGCAAGTCCGCCTCTCCGTGCAATTGCAAGCGCCGCACCCCGCGTGCTACTGCTAGGGGCATAACGCGCGTGCAACTAGGGGGGTGCGGTTTTCTTTATTCTTTTTTTTTGTAAAATTATCACCAGCTGCATGCAGGCCCCCCATCAGCATCTGCACGCATGGCAATCCAATGCAACTGCAAGGGGCGCAACACGCGCGCACTTAGTGGGTGCAGGTTTATTTTTTCCGGGTTTTCTTATAAAAAGCCACAAGTTTTGCACTTTCGCCCTCACGCGTAACTGCACACGTGGGACAGTGCATGCAACTGCAAGAGCCGTAATACGCGGGCAACTGGTGGGTGATGATTTTCTCAGAGAAAACAGTCTACAGGAAAAAAAATTCAAACCAACGAAAAATAGAGAAGAAAAAGAACAAAGGGTCAAAGAGCTCTCAGCACAAGTCCAACCACGTGGCACAGTGCATGCAAAGCCTACCAACCCCCGTCCGCATGTGGTTTGAATTTTTGTCCTGTAGAACCCTTAAATTACTGCTTGGTCAGCGCGCGCGGCACTAGCCATCTTTGCAAAGCCAACGTGTGTGCTCAGCTAACGTGTATATAATGGCTGAACCAAAGCTACCTGCACCAGTCCACCACACGAACGGGCACACAAACATATAGTATCGTCTAAACATTACTGCAAGCGAGCACCCTATGAGCCCCCACATTCACCCGTCCCTCTACAGCCGATCGGCTACGTCCGGCCTGGTCTGTCCAGCCCTTCCTCGCGCGAGGCGTCCGTGGCCACCGTCGAGGACTGCGTTCATCAAGCGTAGACTGCCCGTGGCAACTGGCGTCGCAGCCCCACGCGACGGAGATAGGATGTGTAGCTTCGAGCCATCGGTGTGGACTAACTTCTTCGTCCAATACGACCCACATCTACATGAGGTATATACTAGTACAATTTCTTCTTTTTTAGAATTCTATAGTAGTATACCTTCAATTGAATTCAAACACTTCATGAATTTATAAAGATGTTCATGAATTTTTAAAAATATTCAAAATTATGAAATATGTTCGCAAATTTGAACAAATGTTTGTGATTTTTTTTAAAGTTCATAATTTGAAAAAAAGTTCATGAATTTCCTAAAAAATATGAATTTGAAAATAGTTCACGATTTCGAACAAATGTTTATGAATTTGAAAAAAATCTCGAATTTAAACAAGTTCATGAATTTGAAAATGTTCATAATTGTTTAAAAAATGAACGAAAAAACAAAAAATGAATAACAAAAAAAACCAAACAAAAAACTGGCAAAAAAGCAAAGAAAGCGAACTTCCGAAAACCGACGCAAAAGGGAAGCGGGATGGCCCATCTAAAACGACGCTCCAGCGTGTGCGCTCGCTACAGAAAGACTACTATTTGGCGCCTCAGCGAAATTGGAAATTCCAGTTGTTTATCCTCTTTTTTGGGAAATAAAATGCAGCCGAGGTTATTCGGGCAGAACCTCTAGGTCGGGAAAATACTAATCTTCAGTACCACTATACCACTACAGGTGCCGGACTTCGCCGACTCCTTCTAAAAAACTGACTAAACAGATTTTTCAGTAACCCATATATTTAGAAAGCAACTGAGATATTTCAGTTTATATGAGATACTTTCTACGAGTGCATATAATGGTAAAATATTGTCTCTAAATAACTAATAAATACATAAGTGAATTGTTATATGGTTGTTTTGTCGAGGCGGTAATGAAATATATTTAGAGAATGCCTCTACATGAGACTTTGTTGTAGTGCACATAGTAAGATAATTCACCGGAACAATACAAGAGCTATGGACCATGATGTTGGAGTGTCGTGACAGCCCACCAGCCAGCTGCATTTCCTAGACCACATCCACATACCCACATAATCCCAACTACTTCCTCCGTCCCGGTGTATAGGGCTTACACGTACTTCTAGGTCGGCAATTTTGACTAAAATATGTATTATATTTGATGAAAATTACCTTTTTAGAAACTTCATCCATATACAAATTCGATGATATAATTTTGATGACATAAAACACCTATTTGATTAGTCACATCGACGACCTAGAAGCACACGCAAGCACTATACCTCAGGACGGAGGGAGTGGCTACTATTGCTAATAGTTATTGGTCCTGCTAGGTACATGCTGCGTGTGGCCGTATAGGATACGCAGTGACATCGAGTCGTTCAACAAGTAGTAGTAAAACAAATAGTGTACATCACTATCTCAGAATCCAGAAAATTCTTATACACATATTTTTTCAATAAAGGGCGCTTTTATTAACTAATAATGTACCATCAATGGGATATAAAACATCTCGGTAGGAAAAGGCGATGCCTGGGTGGTGCTTAGGGGCGAGGTGATGGCCAAACGCCTCGTATAGGGCATAAGCGGAAGTTTAGGCGGGCAAGCAAGAAATTTTCCACTCCAGCGAGAAATCATCCCATATCGCCTCGACGGGCCAAATGGGCCATATTCCAATGGATAGTACTGGTGGTCTAGTCATTCTCATGCTCTAAATTACCGTCTATATGCATATAATAACCCCAATTTTCCTTGGTAGTCAAAACTATAGGACGGTCTAAGCCACGCCTAGGGCGCTAGGCGAATACCAATAGCCTAGCCTACGCCTAGTGCTTTATTTAACCTTGCAAAACATAAGGAGTAAACATTCGACCTCTGCACGACTAGGACGCACAGAACCAAAACCAATTCACACACACGATAAAAATAAAACGCCGGCCACCACAAAATCATAGTAGACTGAAACCATGCCTAAGGTGAGTAAGGTGCGTAGCCTATACGTAGACTATGCCGCCACCCATGCGGAGTAAAAACATCCCTGACCACAAGCTCAAAATGCGTACACACCATCGTAAACAGCGGTCGGTGTTCCATTCGCTGTAGAGTGAACTACGAATGGAGCCAGTATGCACATTGATAGAGAACCCGCATTGGAGATGGAATTTTATCAACAAAACCATGTCATTTCTGCATCGCCATAGCGACCATAATAAGGCAGACTCTCACACCCTTATGAGTGTAATCAACTTGTGTGGTATACCATCTAGCCAGTGCCCATACATGTTGGCAACATTGCGAGGTGGATACAAGTTAGATGCGACTTGGATGACTGACCATGTAGTACGCGCAAAAGTGCATTGAAAGAAAATGTGGTTCATTGTCTCATCATGATGACGAAAGGAACACTTCTTACTTCCTTGCCAACTGGGGCGAGCAAGGTTGTCCTTCGTCGGGACCACACCTCAGCTAAGGTACCACATACAAAATTTAACTTTGAGTGGCATCTTTGTTTTCTAGATTTTCTTGTTATTGTCCACTGGAACCTCAGAGTGTGGTAGTGCCCGGTACATAGAGTCTAGCGTGAAAACCCCACTTTGTTTCAGATTCTAGTGGAACTCATCCTGGCCTTGCATCACGTGGATCGAATTCATGCGGCCCAAAAGGTATTTTCATGACGAAAGACGTGGACCAACCAAATCCAGCCTAAAAGATACATTAGGCGAGGACGTGCTTAGAACTTGCAAGAGTGTATCATTCTTATTGGAAATAATGCGGTATAAGGCTGGATATTTTTCCTGGAGAGTAGCGTTTCCTAGCCACTTGTCCTCACAGAAATGAATCTCAAAGCCGTCCCTGATAGTGAAGGAAACAAAGCGGAAAAGGTATTACTTTGCCGCTATCAGACCTGCCCAAAAATTTGAGTCTCCAAGTTTCCATTACACCCGAGCCACAACTTTTGGTACTAAATACTTTTTGCGCAAGAGAATTCGCAAGACATGAATTAACATCTATAATCCCGCATCTAGACATGGATTAATTATTGTCACGCCACACATGTGATCACCAGATCGGTTCACGGAATGAGGCGTTAGTAGAGAAAAATAATTGTCTTCAGGTATGTGCTGCGCGCTGAGACTACCGGAGAGGGATTCCGGCAAGGGCCCAGGTCGTGGACCGCCCACGAAGGCAGGGCCGTGCACGCTGCTGACTACCGAAGAGGGCTTCTGGCAAGCACGCGACGCCGAGGACTGCAAGCATGTGCGAGAGCGGTGGTGATCTGTTTCCCCGCTGCGGAGGCGCCAGGGACTGCCAGTGGGATGCGTGAGAGAGCGGCGGCGCTGTTTTTGAATCTTCTAATTATCTCAACATGCGTGTTTCCACATCATCAAAATTGTTGTAGCCGTTAGATTTAGTAGCTTGATCCACTAGCATCCAGCCAATCTACGCATGAGAATCCTCTATCATGAAATATGCATTAGTGCATTCTAAGTGGATTTTAAATCACATTGCATTTAATTGTGACATGCACAACTTTTCATGTTAAGATTTTTTTTTGCTTATGCAGAAATCTCTCACATAGTTTAAATCGTAAGGACTCAATTAGTATTCTACACAATATTTAGAAACTATACATCCAATTTTGCGGCAACGCGGGGGGTTCGTCTAGTATGACTAGTAAACTGCATCGTAAAAGACGTCTTCATTGAATCCATTAATTAACGGAACGACATCAAAATATAAATCGACGATGAGCTGCTTGTGGTCACTTCGCCAATATTGATGAAGCTCCACGACTCCGGTCTTTACTAGGCATTGTGTGAGTGTAATGGTGGTCTGGATGTATCTACGTTATGTTTGTATCTTCTTGATGTGGCGTTATGAGTCAAATAAAACGCCCTTTGTCCAAATAAATATGTATAGACGTTGTACTCAGTATTTATATATAAAAGATAAACCGACACTCGATTTTAAGGTCTCCAAGTATTACAAGGAGATTGGAGGTACGGAACCCTACAGCTAATAGGATATATCCATGAGTGGTTGTGATTACCAATGCAAACCAACGGCTCCAGGCGGTCTGATATTGGAAGTAGACACCCCTACACAAGGTTCAAATTGTAAACACCAAAATTTATAGAATGGATAACTTATAATTCCATGTCACATATACAGATATGTACTCAAATTAGAGTAAAGTTTGAATTGAAATAGAATTGGTTATTGCATATGTTGAATAAATTAAATTCAGTTATTGGGAGACAAACAAGGTGTAAATATATTCCATTTTTCACGAAGTTTCATTGTATGTACAGATAAATATATATAGCTGTGTTGTCTGCCAAATTATTAAGTAAAAATAATAATAATGTTCAAATATAATAGAATGTGACAAGATGGCATAAAACAAAATCAAAATAAAGTGATAAATAATGTTATTTTTATTTTTCATCTTCATGTGTAGATTGTATTCCTTTGTCCTTTTGGTTAGTCCTAATACAGCTTTGCATGCATGTAGATATCTAAAGAGTGCATGAGAGCAAAAGCTGACAAACTGAAGAAGGATGTAAACCTTTTGTTCAAGACATTCAACGGTACCCTGGTAGACAAAATGACCTTATTGGACACACTCCAACATCTCGGGATAGATCACCTTTTTCAAGAACAGATTAGTATGGCCATGCACGAAATCCACGAGAGTGAATTTAATAGTTGCAGCCTCTATGAAGTTGCTCTTCGCTTTCGCTTGCTTAGAGAGCATGGACTTTGGGTATCTCCAGGTAACTATCTATCTTATATGTTTCTGTTTAGGCTCCTCACAAGTTATCATACTAATCAACGTTCGAAAAAATATAGTAGAAGGCATTACACAAGGCTTTCTAAATTAGTAAAGCCCCGAAGGGCAGGTACATGGTCCTCTGGTAAAAGCTTACAAGCATCAAGAGCACTAAACAAACATTACAAAACAAACGGAAAATACATCTCCAAGTCATCGAAGCCCTCTGTAAACGGAAAATTTCGTGCCAGAAACACCCTGCCCATCAGCAGATCCGGCGACTAGAGGTTGCCAAGTGCCAGCTCTGGTGTAGACGTGTAGTGGAGAATGCTGGAGATAGTTGACGGCACTAACATTTAGATCTGGCCTGGCCCACCTCAGAGCCTGCCCCGCCGTGGAGGAAGAGCCACACCAGCATGGGCCACAAAGCCGGGGTGGCCGCCTCAACTTCCGAAATCCTCTGTGCGGACGTGAGCCTCGCCACCACCTCCTCGGCAGTCACACAAGCTTTCCGGGCAGCCTCTCCTCTGGTGATGATCACGGGTGGAGACAGCAAGGGGTGCGTGGCACGGACTTGCTAGCATTCGGTTGTGCATTTGGTTATGTTGCCCAGCTGGGCAAAAGCTCGGCTATCCAATCTAGCTAGTTTCCCCTTTGCCAGCCTTGCCTGAGCAAGTGGTTTGGTTCTTTTGCTTTGCCACGGGGAATTCATTCATCTGTCGCCAGCCTGCCACATGTGCAACCTCGTGTAAAGCCGCAAGGTTGCCCCCAGCTGGCCTCGCCGGGCAAGAGTAAAACTAAACTTTCCCAGGACATATATGAGCGAAACGTTTCCTTTCTTGACGACTTCACAACTTTTATCCGCACACCGCCATTAGATCATATTTTTGCACCCCGCAAAAAAAAAAAGGTCATATTTTTGCAACAGTCTGTTGGAATCTGCCCATGGGTCAATCACATCAAAGTAGACAAAACACGCGCAAGAAAAACTGTTGACCAAGGGTAAGTCTCGTACCCTCTAATATCTCTTTATTTCTTTTCAATTTTCTTGGCACAAAACTCACGTAACCTGGTGTGTACATATACACGCAACCAGCCTACCCAAACTTCCTAGATCCATACGGACCGGACATCCTAGCCCTATTCAAACACTAGCTTGAAACCTACCTCGACTGTACTCACCTAATCACGAGCTATGTTTATCGCTGTTTAAACCTAAACCTATTAGCACACGAACCGTACAAGGATAGCACTACTCAGCTGCAATACACGTATGCTGCCAACACAACTCCTAGTCGGACTAATCTAGGACTTTCAAATCTAAACAATCAAGCATACTGAGCGTAGCTCAGATGATTAGGTTCCTTGTGGTGGAGCTAGCTCACCAAGGTTCAAGTTCTAGACTTGGCATTGGTTCTCGCATTTTCCTGGATTTATTTCAGGCTTTCCGACAATGTTCGTTCAGTGGGAGGAGACGTTCCCGTCAACTACGACGGCGCCTGTGGCGACTTTGTTAGTCTCAAAATGTTGTGCCGGCTCAGTATCTCAGAAGTGCTCATAGGGGTAGGGTGTGCGTGCGTGCCTTCAAAAGGATGAGTGTATGTTTGTGTATGTGAGTATCTGCTTTTGTACTTTGTTAAAAAAAATCTCAACAATCAAGATTACACTAGCACGGTCTGCGGTATAGCTTGAAACAGTTGTTAATGTAGACCCATTTTCACGGCGTTGAAACAACTTAAGGGCGCATCAATCTATCTACGTCCAAAGCGAGAGTAGGTTGGTGGGCGCAACATAATGCAATTGTGATTGATGTAGCTACCACATGATGTGATTAAATAATTGAACAAATTAATTCATTTTTTGTAGGGATGAACAAATTAATCCTTAATTCGACAACATGCAAAAAAAATTGGCCGGAATTTAAACGGATGTGGGACAAGGAATATGCTTGTTTTTTCTTTTGCCGGAAGGCAAGAGGCAGATGTCGTCTCCATTTAAGTGCAAGAGAATATATTTATGAAAAAATAGTATATTCAGAAAAGTGTATACTAATCATTTGGAAGACAGTTAAGGATAAGCCCTAGTTTACTAGGATTTATGTACGTGTGTACTAATCAATTTTTAATACATGCCCGTTTGTTGTGCAGATGTATTCGATAAATTTAAGGGCAAAGATGGGAGCTTCGACAAGGATATTACTAATGAACCAAAGGGATTGTTAAGTTTATACAATGCAGCTTATCTTTCCAGCCATGGTGAATCAGAACTCTATGAGGCCATCTCGTTTGCAAGGCATCATCTTGAATCTATGAGGAGATGTCTTGAGTTCCCTTTATCCGAGCATGTCAAACGAAATCTTGAGATACCGTTACCAAGGAGTTTGAAGAGAATGGATGCACCGTATTATATTGCAGAGTACGAACAAGACCTAGCATGCAACCCGTCCATGCTTGAGCTTGCAAAGCTAGACTTCAATCTTCTTCAGCATCTTCACCAGCGAGAGCTCAAGGAATTTTGTCGGTACATACGTTTTCGCATATAGCTCTATCATGGAGGAACATATATGAACTTAGTTGGTGATTTACTTATATCTAGATTAATTATCTCTGCCTTGCAAAAAACAATTTATCTCTGATCTCAGTTAGCTTACCAAGATGAATATGTACACTAGAAGCAGTCAATATAGTACCCTATTAACAAGTGTTCATTTTAGGTGGGGAAACAATCTATATGAACTAGTGGGACTAATCTTCTCTCAGGATCGAATCGTCGAATTATACTTTTGGTCCTACACAGTATACTATGAGCAACACCTTGGAGATGCGCGAATAATCCTTGCCAAGATAAGTTTGCTAGTATCCCTGTTAGATGACATTTTCGATATGCATGCTACCTTGGAAGAGGGTCAAAAGCTCAACGAAGCGATACAAAGGTTAGCAATACTCCTTGGAATGTTAATCTGGCCTTCCTCTCGTATCTAGTAGGAATATTTTCTGTCATGTCAGCGGGAGATAAACTAACTGATCGTGTATAACATGTAGATGGGACGAGAGTGGTATCCCTCTTGTGCCGGAGTACTTGCAGATGTACTATGTCATGTTGATGAATACCTTCGAAGAATTTGAGGATGAACTGAAACAAGATCACAAGTACCGCGTTGCATATTGTAGGAAAGCGGTATATATCTTTTTATTGCGAGTATATCTATCATGTCAATTCTTCAGAATATATTAATTTAGATCTTAATTAATATAGAATCGCTCTCTGCCTTGCATGCATGCAGTTTCAAACTCTGTGTAAGCATTACCAACAGGAGTCTGAATGGTTTCATAGTAGCTACATACCAAGCTTTGAAGACCATATCAGGTGCTCGGTCATCTCGACGAGTGTTCCGGCAATATGTGTTTCTTTACTAGTTGGTATGGGTGACGAAGTAACCAAAGAAACATTCGAGTGGGCCATCAGTTCCACCGATGTTGTAAGGGCTTGCGGTGAGGTCACACGTTTCATGAATGACATGGCAGCATTTACGGTACATACATATATATACATATCTCTACTTGATTGTAATCAAATGTTGAGTTAATTGCACTGTAAAACTAATCAGGCGGCTGCTTGTTCACAGCATGCAAAAAACAAAATGGATGTGGCCAACTCCGTAGAAAGCTATATCAACCAGCATCATGTCACAGGTGAGGAAGCTATGGCCGTACTGGATAATCGGGTGGAAGATGCATGGAAAACTATCAATCACGCACGATTGGAACGTCGTGCACTCCTCCCATTTGTAAACCGAGTTGCCAACCTCACCAAGAGCATGACCTTGTTGTTCCGTAACAAAGGTGACCGCTACACATACAGCCGTGGCAACAAAGACAGGATCCAGCAGCAGTTCGTAGAACCTATCCCTCTCTAGCTGGTCAATATGCATGAATGGAATCTGTCGGACACAATGGATTTACGTACAAAAGGAGAACGAAATTAAGGTTTAGGTCCAAGACATCAATGTTTAAATCTTGTGCAGATAATTTCTCAAAAACTACTGATAGAAACAGAATGGTGGAAAATTGTATGAAACTATAGTTTTGTATGACTAGCCATTGGCTGACTGTAACAACCCATTTTTAGGATAATTTTTTTTGGCAAAATAAAATTTGCTAGAAATAATCCTAGTAATTAATTTGAATGCTATTTGAAATTTTGAGGCCTTTTTAAAGTTTCTTTCTCCCCAATTTCCCTCTCTTCTTAGAATATTTTTGGAAACTATTGGTGGCCAAGATAACCTTGCCTCTATTCTTCTCTTATATCCTGAATTCCAGTAGAAAGATTTGCCATAATAAATAGCCCAAAAATAATACTTTATTAATCTTGGCAAACCCTAGATAGACCTTATTGCTTCGAAACCTTAGATATAAATTTTGTAAAAATGCCATAAAACTTTGGTAGCCTCTTCTGCGCCTATGGATCACTTTTACACAAGAACTCACCCTTGTCCTTTGGAAATTTTGAGCACAACATCAACATTTCAATTATGGTCCATTTTAAGCCTATAACTACAACTCTATTAAAACTTTTTTAGCAAATTCTCAAACTTTGTCAAAGCACTCTTCTTCTCTAATGATTCCATCTCCTAGAAGATCAACTCCTTTTAAACAATGCAAGATTCTTTGATTGAGCACAAACATCTCTATTCAGATTTGTTTTTCAACAAACCTTCCATTCTGCACTTAATCATTTTGCCAAACAAAGCCGACCATCGTCATTCTCATCCAAAGGGACACGCTTATGCCAAGTTACATGTCCAGAGGCACTACGCGCTTCGGATTGGGGAAGCCTTGCCATGACAGAGCACTGGCACAGCATGCAGGCCATGGCCAGAGAGCCGGTATTACATGTGTCGGCATCGGCCGCGCACCGTGCTCCTGCTGCTACCCCCACTCGCCTAGCACCCCAGTTGGCTTCGCCAGGTCACCCAGCAACTCGCCCGCAACCCGCCTTGGCTGCTAGCACTGGCAAGCCGCCATTGTCACTGCCGCCGCGTCATCACCGCATCACCAGAACCACTTGTCATGCTCGCAAGCTACCAGCGTCATCCGTGGATGGTGGACTATTCCAGAAGCCTCCCCGCATTGCACCGGCCTCCGTAATTACCTCAGCCCTACCATTAATGCCCGCCCATTGCCGTGGCGCAATTTGATTCATCGGACAACCACGGAACCGACCTTCTAGGCCTATAAAACTCCACTCCCAAGGCCATTTCCTAAAAGCATCGTCCACCTCTACCGCCTAGACTCCCTCCTATCCAAACAATCGACCGGAGGTTGCTCTTCTTCCCCTGCCTCCGGTGAAGCTTGCCGCCACCACCTCTTGGACGATTGCGTCGCCACCGAAGCTATTCTGTCAAATCCATAACACCAGTGGACTCCTAGCGCACCCTTTTGTCGATTGCAACTGTCAATTTCACCGGAAGAAGCTCACAGTAGAAAACCCTCTTCAAGCTTTGTCAAAGTTCCACGGGAGTCCTCACTGCCGGAGACTCCATCCACCCCGATGACCGTGCCCTACATTAGGAGGATCGCCACGGCCTCCTGAACGCGTGGGTGACGCCAACTTTCCCGGGGTCGCCGCCATTCGTCGGCAATCGCCGCCGGCAGGGAGCCCTCTCCTGTTCTCGCGTGGTTTGACAGGATCAACCCCGACAGGTGGAACCAGTATGTTAGGGGTTTATTCCTTTTTCTGTAGTTTACGCTTTGTATCGATTCAAAATACATTATCTAGATCCGGTGCTTCTGAGGAGACGCGCTCGAAGTGTTGGAAATATGCCCTAGAGGCAATAATAAATTGGTTATTATTATATTTCCTTGTTCATGATAATCGTTTATTATCCATGCTATAATTGTATTGATTGGAAACTAAAATACATGTGTGGGTACATAGACAAACACTGTGTCCCTAGTAAGCCTCTAGTTGACTAGCTCGTTGATCAAAAGATGGTGAAGGTTTCCTAGCCATGGACATGAGATGTCATTTGATAACGGGATCACATCATTAGGAGAATGATGTGATGGACAAGACCGAAACTGTAAACGTAGCATATGATCGTGTCAGTTTATTGCTATTGTTTTCTGCATGTCAAGTATCTGTTCCTTTGACCATGAGATCATGCAACTCACTGACACCGGAGGAATACCTTGTGTGTATCAAATGTCGCAACGTAACTGGGTGACTATAAAGATGCTCTACAGGTATCTCCGAGGGTGTCTGTTGAATTGGCATGGATCAAGACTGGGATTTGTTACTCCGTGTGACGGAGAGGTATCTCAGGGCCCACTCGGTAATACAACATCACAATGAGCCTTGCAAGCAATGTGACTAAAGTGTTAGCCACGAGATCTTGTATTACAGAACGATTAAAGAGACTTGCCGGTAACGAGATTGAACTAGGTATAGAGATACCGATGATCGAATCTCGGGCAAGTAACATACCGAAGAACAAAGGGAACAGCATAAGGGATTAACTGAAACCTTGACATAGAGGTTCGACCGATAAAGATCTTCGTAGAATATGTAGGAGCCAATATGGGCATCCAGGTCCCGCTATTGGTTATTGACCGTAGAGGTGTCTCGGTCATGTCTACATAGTTCTCGAACCCGCAGGGTCTACACACTTAACGTTTGGTGACGATATAAGTATAGTTGAGTTGTTATGTTGGTGACCGAAAGTTGTTCGGAGTCCCGGATGAGATCCCGGACATGACGAGGAGCTCTGGAATAGTCCGGAGGTAAAGATTGATATATGGGATAATAGTGTTTGGTCTCCGGAAGGGTTCCGGAATTCACCGGAAGGGGTTCCGGATGTTTCCCGAAATGTTCGGGTACGAGAACACTTTATTTGGGCCAAGGGGTAAAGCCCACGAGGCTTTAGGAAGGTGCAAAAGGAAGTTTTGCGGAGGCCAGGGGCCAGACGCCAGGGACCATGGCGTCTGGGGCCAGACGCCGAGGACCCTGGCGTCTGGTCCTGGAGTCCGAGCAGGACTCTTGCCTTGCGGGCCAAACCGACTTTGAGGAGGCTCTTTCTCCAAGTTTCGACCCCAGGGCTCAACATATAAATAGAGGGGCAGGGCTAGCACCCGGAACACATCAAGATTTCCCCAAGCCATGTGCGGCAACCCTAACCCTCTAGTTCCTACGTCATAATCTTCGTAGCGCTTGGCGAAGCCCTGCAGAGATTGTTCCTCACCACCATCACCACGCCGTCGTGCTGCCGGAACTCATCTACTACTTCACCATCGCTCGCTGGATCGAGGAGGTGAAGGCGTCATCAAGCCGTACGTGTGTTGAACGCGGAGGTGCCGTCCGTTCGGCACTAGTTCGTGATCGGTTCGAGGGACGACTTGCGATTTGGATCGCGGAGACGTTCGGCTACATCAACCGCGTTTCTTAACGCTTCCGCTTAGCGATCTACAAGGGTATGTAGATTCACTCTCCTTCTCGTAGATGCTCATCACCATGGATAGATCTTGCGTGTGCGTAGGAAATTTTTTGTTTCCCATGCAACGTTCCCCAACACGAAGACGAGCCAACGTCGCGAGTACGCTTGACTGCATCCTTGTGTTCCTTCAAGCCAGTTTCAACCTGTATGGCCATATTCACCAAGGTGGTGAAATCAGCAAAGTCCTGAATGAGGAGTGCGAGCTTGACATCAGGGTTGAGTCCTTCACGGAACGTCTCCTGCCTACGAGCATCAGTGGCGATGTCTTCTTCAGCATATCGGGATAAGTCCAGGAATTCATGCTGGTAGAGTTCCACAGTTTTGTTGCCCTGGGTAATGTTGCGGAATTCACGCTTCTTGCGGTCCATGACTCCCTAGGGAATGTAGCGGGCGCGGAAGGCAGCCTGGAACTCCATCCAAGTAATGATTGTTTCGGCAGGCATAGTACGCCTGTGGCTGTCCCACCATTGGGCAGCGAGACCCTTCAGAAAATAGGTCGCAAAGGTGACGTAGCTCGCAGGGGCCACATTGCCTGACTCCATCTCATAGGAAATGTCGTGAAGCCAGTCGTCAGCATCCAGAGGCTGAACTGAGTTGCGAAAGACTGCTGGGTTGAGACGGACGAAGCCTTGCATGAATTGACGGTTTAATTCAAACTTCTGCATCATTCCAGCCATGTAATTGGGCGGCGGTGAGTTGTTGGCACCACGGCCACGACCTGCGGGTCTAACCATCCTGCTAAAATTTAACAAGGGCAGTTTAGCAATGAGTATTTGCAGGTGTATAGAATCATTCATGAAGTAAGACGCACGACAAAGAGAAGTGCAATAGATACATCATAATAGTCAAACATGACATACAGATCCATACATAAATTAGGTTACAAGCCAGCGGTACAAGTTCAGAAAACGAAAGCTAGACATCTAGGTGGCATGCAGGCACGCGGTGGAGGGATACAACAACGAGACATAGCGATATGCTACATCAACGTCGGAGACAACTGCTGTAACCAGGTAGCTGCACGTGACGATGCAGGTTGCCATCGATGGCGGGATCCTGCATACCGTACATGCTCTGGTGCAAAACCTGATCCTGAACTAGAAGAAGAGGTCCACGTGGAGGAGTATAACCTCCAACTGCAGGCCAATCAAGAGCCGGTGGCATCTCTGTCCTGTGCGGGTAAAGAATGTACTCTGGGTGCATCCTTGCACTGACTGCTGGAAGCAACTGTTTCAGAGCGTCGTAAAGACGAGTACGGGTGGCGTATAGCTCCACAGCAAGAGCTCGGGCAGTGCGATCCAGAGCCTCGGTGTACCGAACCAAAACCTGCGGGTCATAACGACGAGGCATGTAAGGGGTACAGACCATAGTGTAGTTCTCACTCTCATCCCCAACGGGGACGTGCGCGGTGTATCTGAAAGTAGTCTCCTCCAAGCGGGGGTGCTCTCCACGGAGACGGTTGATAGCAACAAAGGCAGCATCATGGACTGCCATGTCAACAGTCACTCCAACTCAACGGAAGATGTGCAACTCCGTGTTTGTGATGGTCTGCCGATCGAAGATCCGAACCTAAGCATGGTACTGCCACTGGTTGAACTCGCGGTAGTCCTCGTAAACCGTGTACTCAGGGTACCAGCGATATCCCAACTTGGACAAGAGGTCGACAAGTATAGCGGGGAACCCAGCCACACCAATAGCATTAGTCTGGCGAAAGATCTGCGTCGCGGGACGCATCTGAAACAAGGAGTCAAAGATGTCAAAAAGCAGTGCGAGAATTAAAAGTTACACACTGAAAGGTAAAGCAATAGATAATCCGAATAGAAGAGAGATCAGACTCCCAAAGTAAGGAAGAGGAATATGAACACGTAAACCTAATGTTAGAATTGGCAAAAAAAATAACCCGAATAGAAGAGAGATCAGACTCCCAAAGTAAGGAAGAGGAATAAAAGATCCTAATACCACCCATTGGTGACGTGGGCCCGTAAGTCACACAGCCAAGTTAGTAAAATAGTTTTTGAAGACTAGAATCAACTTCGGCCAAGGAGTTGGAAAGGGGGCTACCTACAGGCAGTCGGATCTGATACCAATTTGTGACGCCCCCGACTCAATCGTGTGCTAATCATACACGCAAATGCACACGATCAAGATCAGAGCCTCACGGTAAGATATCACAACACAACTCTAGACACAAATAAAAGTCATACAAGCGTTATATTACAAGCCAGGGGCCACGAGGGCTCGAATACATAAGCTCGAGTACAAGAGTCAGTGGAAGCAACATCAATATCTGAGTACAGACATAAAGGTAAACAAGTTTGCCTTAAGAAGGCTGAGCAAAACAATGCCATCTAGATCAAACAGGCGCAGGCCTCCTGCCTGGGAACCTCCGAAACTACTCCTAGTCATCGGCCTCCACGTAGAAGTAGGCTCCGTCGGTGGTGTAGTAGTCGTCAACGGGGGAAGCTGTCTCCTAGGCTCCGCCATCTGATCGCAGCAATCGGGTAGAGGGGAAAAGAAGTAGCAAAGCAACCGTGAGTACTCATCAAAAGTACTCGCAAGACTTACATCAGAACTATTCTATGTATGCACCATTATCACAGAAAGGGGCTGTATCTGAGGACTAAACTGCAGAATGCCAGAACAGGGGGAAAAGTCCTAGCCTATCGAAAACTAGCATCTTGCAACATTAGAAGAGTGCAGATTAGCATATTATAAAGCAGTAATTAAGTAGTAACAATGCCCAGAGATCCTTCCTCGACTCCCTGCGAGAAAACGATCCCGGAGCCAACATATTAATTAACATCAATAACATCCTGTTTTAGTTGTATAGTACAAATGCCCGTGCGTTGCAACGGGCAAAAAAAAATCATAAAACCTGTTCCATATGTCATTGTACTCCATTTAGTATATTCAGTTCTGATAAGCATTGATACTAAGGTTACACTATTATCGCTTTTCGGAGCATGAAGTGTGGACATGAATGAAGCCACCCTAACGTCCTTCATCTGTTTGAAGAGTAGTGGTGCATGGAATAGTTTGTCAATCAATTTTATTTTTGTTTTTCCAGAAAACCACAAGAATTTCTTTATTCATAAAAAATGAGCAATTTTGATTTTTTATTAGAAATTAAACAGGTTTTGATGAAAAAAAAATTGAACAAATGATTTTTTTGGAAAATATTATTGATATTTTAAATTTTTGAACAATTTTCAATGTATTCTTTTTGAAAAAAAATGGAATATCTTTTGGGAGTTTTGAGCAATTATTCAGAAAAGCGTGAACATTTTTTATGTGAATATTTTTTGAAACACTTTGTATCTTAAAAAAACACCCTCGGTTTTCGTAGTTAAAAAATGGATTGTTGTTGTCCGGACCATGAAGTATAGAGTTTAAAAAGTTGTAGGGATGTCCTTTGCTTGCGCCTCCTTCGGCTTAGCACTATCACCAGGTGGAATAGGAGTGGTGTATCTGTTTTTAGTGGGATATACAAAGGGTGGACTTGTTGTATACTATTTGAGAGTTTAATAACTAACCCAAAAGTTATTTTTAGAATTTTCAAAAGATTTGAATTCAAACGGATTTTTACTATGTTGATTTTTTAAGAGATAATTGGTTGTTTCGTTTGGAAGAGTTTTTTCCCTAGCAAATACAACCGTGCGTCGCAACGAGGGAGAAAATTGATGTGTCCACCAAAACACCCATCAGCGCACGACGAGGGTAAGGAGGCTCATGCTGAGGTCTAGAAGAAATGCATATCCTATTTTAATGTCCATTACTCACTCCAGTGCATGTACGCGTGGCCATACATGGATTGGTCAATTTCGCTTTAACACAGACCAACCTCGGCTTGGATGGTTAGTAGGGCAGTGGTACTCCAATACCATCAGGAATTAAGACCCATGTTTTGACCCTTTGATGTCTCATAAAGGCGGAATCTTCTTTTTGCGTTGATAGTGTGACGCATGTGGTAACTTCATCAGTTTGAAGACCATCGGCCCAGTTGTCTCTCTAGGAACGAGTGTATGTACATGTTTGTGAGCGCCTACGTTTGTAATGGATTTCTTAAAACAATGCTCCCTTTAACCATTGTATGCAGCAATTTAATGTGACATGCATCGCACCGGAAGAAAAAAAAACATGTTTAATATTCAAAAGGAAACATGTTTTTAGTATGTTCAGTTTTATATAGAAAATGTTTGTTGTTCGGTTTTCAAGATATGTTGATTTTTTTATAAAAAATGTTGGTTGTTTGGTTCGTTCCTTCTTTTGCACTATCTGAATTTGCCCAAGGCTCCCCAAACGGAAGCGTTTCACGTAGACATAGCGGTGGAGAGGAGAGGCCGCCACGCACACCCATCACGTGCCTCGTCCTGGAGGACACATCCTGGAAGTTGGTGGTTGTTGTTACTGCATCGCCCCATCTCCCCTTCGCACCCCTCCTCGTTCTCTCCGCCCCCCGTCCTCTTCTTCAGCTCCTCCTCCTCCCCTGTGCATCTGACACTCTCTCCCCCAGATTCGTCGGCCTTGCCGGCCGGTGAGGTGTGAGAGGTGGGGTCCGGTTCCTCTCTAGTAGTAGTAGGTTTGTTTCCTTCTTCCTTTTCATTTGTGGGCTCTTATCGATGAAGAGACATCGTCAAGATCTTGCTATCACCGTGATTGCGGTGGTCGTCTCCGTGGTCTACTCCGGCATCGGCCCCCTAACGGTTAGGCATTATTGTCGCAGTGTCTCGTTCGCCTAGCTGGTGGCAGGAGCGGCGGTCCATTGCGTTGATTGGAATTGGTCAACGGCAGTGTTGGGCACTGGCCACTTTGCTCCGACTGTTGTATGGCTCTGTTGCCGTCACCGCGGCTGATCTCTGCGGATTGTGCTTATACTATTCCCAGGTTTGCCATCTGGTGTCAATTCAAAGTTGTTCCTTCGTAGCCTTCCATTGAAGATTTTATTCCTTTGCTCCCTCTTCCTAGTGGGGTTAATCCCTTCTTTCTGCTTCCTTCCTCTGCTTGTTTATGCCGCAACCCGCAATCGGCATATATAAATTGATAGGATTGATTGCAAATAAGCGAGGTGGGACTATTTATTTTTGATAACAAACCTAGCTTACGCTCAGTTGATGTGACATTACGTATTGAATCGGAGGCATCGAGTTCAATTACCCTTGCGGGGAAGTTTTTTTTGCCTCCAGAGCCATCAGAAACTTTAACCGGATAGGTGGGCCTGATTCGCTATGCCAGCTCATGGGCTGGTTCTTTCGTTTGGCCTATCTCCGTGCCGAACGAAACGACGTACGAACGAAAGTAAAAACCGTGGACGGACGAAACGGACACAAAGTTGAGATTAAGCAACGTTTAGTACCACCTCGTACGTGACCAAAATAGGACGGACGGACCGCGGAAAAAAATCCTAATCGCGGGACGAAACCAAGAATATCACCTTGCTTTATTAGTAAAAAAGGTATATATATATATATATATATATATATATATATATATATAGATTAGATCGGGATACATCTCTGATCGTCCGTTACCGTGGACACGGCTATTCGAATAGATATACTTCCCTGCAGGGGTGCACCAATGTACCCAACACGCGCGATTAACTCCAGCCGTACATACTTTTATCGGGTCATGCCCGGCCTCGGCTAATCGACACAACGCAGCCCAACCTGGGCTCATCAGAGAGGCCAGCATGCCGGTCTAATCCCTAAGCGCTCAGGGGTCCGGGCCCATCGCCCATCGCACTCCTGCGTGTTGCGCACGTGGCTGGTGAGCAGACCTAGCCCCCTTAATACAAGCGCAGGAGTTCCCTTTCCAACCCGGCGCGCGCCGCTCAACTGCTGACGTCTGAGGAGCTTCGGTAGAAACATACGATGCCGACTGCCCATACTTATTCCCGCGTGATGGTCAGTGCGAAAAGGCCAGAGGCCTACTCAGATCACATATCCAAATCCGTTAATGCGTTGGGACCTCGCGGTAACGAGCAGTGATCCACGATCTATGGTCCCATCGCCCCGTCTCGCGGACTTACGACAAGGGCTAAGGCTGCCCGGCTGTGCTACGTAATTAACTCGCGGGTACCCTCACGGTCAACCCGGCTTCACATCACTCGCGTGTACCCCTCGGGGCTGACCCGACTTCCACAAACTCTCGCGGGTACCCCTCGGGGCCGACCCGACTTCAACAAAGGACTGAGGTAAACGTTAGGGTAACCGTGTGTCCGAAACATCAAGGGGGAATCTGAGGAATCACCCTCGATGGATTCCACTCGATGTGACCATGAAGGTGGACTTGGAAAAATCACCCTCGATGGTCCACACTTGAGGGGTTGCACGACAGAGTCGTCATTGGAGGTGGTGGAGGAGGAATCACCCTCGGCCATCCACAACCGATTAGTTATGCTACAGAGCCATCATCAGGAGTGAGGTACGAGGTATCACCCTCGGCACTCTATAGTAGCTCTGCAGAGTCGTACAACAAAAGGGGGGGTGTGCGGTGATGTGCTCGGTCTCTGCCCGTCGATCACCAAGATTGAGGCACTGGTAACAAGGCGGGGGCAACAGGGACAAGAAAGAGGGGTCACTGATGGATCACTAATCCAACCTATACTAAGCAGTTTAGGATGACGGGTAAAGTAACAATAGCAGGTTACAAAAGCAGGCTTTGCATCAGAAATAGGAGCTATCTATCAACAGTAGCAAAATCTAATGCAAGCAATAGTGGGAAAGAATGGGCGATATAGGAATGATCAAGGTGGTTTGCTTGCCTGGAAGCTCTGCTGAAAGGGACTGATCGTCAGGGGCGTAGTCGTACTGGGGAGCAGCGTCAGTCTCGGAGTCTACCGTAGAGAAGAGGGGGAAGAAACAATAAATATAAAGCAAACAGATGCAACACCGATGGATGACATGGCAGTATGCTGTGTTAGGGGTGGCCTAATGCAGCACTACACGTTGCAGAAGGAGCAGGAAATTATCCGGGGATGTTTTCCCAGCTCCGGACGGTTATCGGTATATGGATCCGGAGGGGAAGGTTCCATGTTTGCTGTGTTAGAGGCATCTAACAGCTATAAGGAGGGCATATTTGGATTCATCATATTTTTCTGAGTGTTTTCCATATATAAAACATTTTCATCGGAGCTACTGTTGAATTTATATTAATTTTCAAAGTTTAAGCAATATTCTGGAATTATTTTAATTACTAAATTCGGCAGAAAAGGAAATATGACGTCAGCAGTACGTCAGGGTGACGTCAGCAGTCAACACAGTCGGCCGAGGTCAAACCTGGCCACTGGGTCCCACATGTCATACACTGAAGTTAATCCAGTGGTTTAATTTAACTAAAAGGGATTAATTAGAGGGTGGGGCCCACTGTCAGGGACTGATTAATTAACAGATTTAATTAACAGACTAATTAGTAGTTTATTTATTTATTAAAATGTTAATTAGCGAGTGGGGCCTGCCTGTCAGCGACTGGAGCTGCCCAGTCAGCGCGTTGACTGGGTTAACCCAGTCAACGGGGCCCCTGGGACCCACTGGTCAGCGACCGAGGGGTGGGCCCAGGCCAGCCACGTAGGCAGCAGCCGGCGACTAGACGCCGGTGACGCCAGAACGCGGCGGAGGCCACTGGCCTCGTCGGAAATCGGCTACGGCGAGCCATTTTGCGCGCGGCTTGGCTCGTTCGAACGGGCAGAACGAGCCGCGTTGTACGGCGGTGGTGGCGTGGCCGAAGAGGCCCTACATCGGCGGCGGCGACGAGCGCGGCGGACGGCGGCGTTTGGGTGAGGTCGTGCCCGTGGCTACGGCGCATGGCAAGGCGTGCTAGCGGTGGCGTTGGGCTCCTACGAGCGCGCTGAGCATGGCTACGTGCTCGGACGCAAGCTTTAGTGACGGCGGCCACGGCGACGAGCTTAACGGCAGCGATGGGTTCGGCCATGACGGCAAGGGGGGCTACGGGCGCGGAGAAAGGCAGGAGAGAGAGGGGTTTTGGTCGCCAGCTCACCGCGGTCCTGCAGGTGTGCTTAAATGGGTTCGGGGGAGGCTCGACGGCGGTGAATTGGCGGCGACGTCCGACGATTCAGAGGAGGAAGACGGGGTCGTGGGCGACACTGCGTAGGTCCCGGCTCGGTCCAGTGGCACCGGATGGAGCCGCGGACGGCTGCGGAGCGATCTGGCACGGCGGCGAGGCGCAGGGGCGACAGTGTCTGCGCGAGTTAGTGGGGCGAGGCCATGGCGGCGCTCGGGAGGGGGGAGACAGAGAGGGAGGAGAGGGGAGGAGTGAGGTCAGGGGGAGCCAGGGAGGGTGCAGGGGGTGGCCTTATCCACCAGGAGCGGCGCGGCGAGGCCGCTGTCGAGCTGGGGAGGGGGGGGGGCAGGCAGGCGCGCGCTGGGGAGGCGACAATGAGGAGGAGAGAGAGAGCGGGAGGTGGGAGACTGTGCGGGGTGGGCTGGACCGCACTGTGGACTTAAGTCCAGTACACCCAGGCCCTTTTTCTTTTTCTCTTTTTCTGTTTTCTCAAAACAGTGAGCATTTGCAATTTATCCAGCCACAAAAAGACTTTGTAAAATTCTGAATCTGGGCCAATAAAATATATTGCAATATTAGGCAGTGTCAGAAAAAGTTTGGGGGCCAAAGGAATTTGTTTGAATTTTGTACAAATGCATAAGCATTTAAAATGCCTCTTTTTGCACTGTTTTAAATGCTATAGACCATTTTAGCTTGATGGTGATGTTGTTTTCCTTGAAAAATATTAGTTAGGGAATCTTGGCTAAATGATGGACTATTTTGCATCCATTTTTGGGCAAATTTATTTTCCACTTGCAATTTAATTCAAATCAAAGTGGAGTTTGAAATGAGATATGAATTCAAAGAGTGATCATGCATTATAAATCAAAATGATTAAGCATAATCATCATGAGGATCACTGTAGCTCCATTACACAGGGGTGTTACAATATTTTGGGACAAAGCCCAAAAAGGTGGCTTTTCATAAAGTAACCAGAAAGTGATTTTTACTATTCATGAAACGATTTTTCCGCGACCGTTAAATCCGAAAATATTTCTGTGGGTCTTAGAATAATTCCAGTACCCTCTAAAACAATTCTGGACGCGTTCCGAAACATTTTCAGATCAATGATTTTCATCAGCGAAAAGCAACCACAGCGGTTCCGGCAGCTCCGGATCACTTCTGGTTTTTTTCTCCGGAAAAATCCCAAAAGTTCCCAGAACAATTCTGAAACCATTTTGACTTAATGGTATACTCCGAAACAATTTTTTGGTTTTACCGAAACTCTTCCGGTGTTCTCTCTTCGAAACTATTCCGTTGTCTCCGAAACTTTTTCAGTGAATTTCTCTCAGACTCCCTGTCTAGTATTCAGCAGATAGATGGCCCTTAAGCGCGTGACCCTATAGGTTCGGTGAAGAATAGACATGACCGGAACACTTTCTGATCAATGATCAACATCGGAGCCATGGACACCCATATTGACCCCTATACCCACACGAATAAATATTCGAGTGAACCTCCAGTTGCCGTGTGCTATTACTTTTACTTCGCAATATGTTACAAACACCCGAGATGAGATTTATCGACATCCCCGTGGATCAACACTTGTCCACTATGCCAGTTACCTCGTTACCGGTTTTGTTCTCTTTTCTCGTTCCCATGTTCCGGCATCCCCGTGATCGAATCACACTGTGTCTGGCCAGACGATGATGGATACCGTAACACCGAGAGGGCCCAAAGAATATCTCTCCATCGTCGGAGGAGCAAATCGCAATCTTGAGCTATCAAGTCCCTTGACATACTTTTCCATGAACCCGTAAGCCTCCGTAATAGCCACCCAGTTACAGATGACGTTGAACAAACCCCAAAGTTCATGAAGCAAGCATGAAGAAACTCGATACTCTCATGGTCTAAGGAATTATGCAAACGTTAACATTCTCTGTGTTATGAACCATTAACTTGTGATGAATGTA
Source organism: Elymus sibiricus (assembly GCA_039707655.1). Lineage (NCBI taxonomy): Eukaryota > Viridiplantae > Streptophyta > Magnoliopsida > Poales > Poaceae > Elymus > Elymus sibiricus. The sequence goes on along the minus strand of CM077665.1, from coordinate 35,910,994 downwards.
TCTCATAGCATAACATCAATTTGGGTCGATTCAACACAAATGTTCTTCTAACATTGTGCCCTCAAAGTTGCCGGCATAGACATGCCCATGATCAGGAAAACATAATCATCATGTAAACACTTGAGCTAGTCTTAGAGGCATGACTAGGAATACTTTTTATCGTTTATTATTCCACACGTGCATATGAGTTTTCCTCCGAGCCTCGTGGTTATTGTAGACTGGAGAACCATAACAGTTATTGCACGGAACATAAACTTAATTATGAACATGGGATAAATAATAACATTTATTATTGCCTCTAGGGCATATCTCCTACCGACGCCCACTTGCACTAGAGTCAATAATCTAGTCAATGCTAATGCACTTTACACCTATGGCATACTGGTGTAAAATATTCTTCGCATGTGGTATAGCCTGATGTCCAACGAATTTGACAACTTCAGCTCCGTGTGTATCTTTGCATATCTCGCATTTTCACGCTTTCACAAAATTCATATTTTGTGTGGACTTGGCTTTGTATATATGTGAATCACTGGTTGAACCTTGATTCCTCAGACTGAGCTATGGATCAACTATCTACAATAGTGTTCCATTGACCAAAGTCCTCTTGGAACTATACTAAGTTCATGAATGAACTATATGATTCAACATCCTTCTTTGTCGCTTCTAAAGCATCAACTTACTTAGCCTTTGTTATAGAATTCGCCATAGTAACCTATTCGGAACAATTCCAACTTACTGGGTCACCATATCGTGTATTTCACAAAAAACCCTTAACTTAAAACGAAAATCGCATGGAGCATTAATGAAGACTGTATCGATGTAACCACTTACAACGAGCACTTCATCTTAACCACTACTAGCTAATTGTTACCATCTTAGGTAAATAACTTCCGAGCAGAAGACAAGTACTAGGACCTACACATCTCTCTTAGGTAAAATAGAATAAAACAGAAAAACCCCTCCATATCCATTATGGAGCATAGAGATACACCGGTCACCAATTTGTGGACTGCGCTCATTCACTATTTGTCTCCATCCTTTGATTTTGAGGCATCCATTTGTTTGACGTTCTGTCGAGTATGCATATTGGAAACTGGTCCATGGCCGTACACAAACAATTTTCATCTCACCTTCGACATACATAAGCGGAGGCACAACATGATTTGGGAGCTTCTGTTGAAGAACACAATAGTAACATAGTTAGCAATGTAGTTTACTTAAGAAGAATCTATGAAAAAGATGGACTAGTGACACAATACTAAAAAATCTTACCATGATATTTACACGAATGTTAGCATCGCTCAACTTGTGGACTAGTGGCACGTATCCTATATAATTTCGGCCAACTCTATAAATGCTCTTAAAAGACAGAATATCATTAACAAAGGAGACAAGAGAATTCTTCTCCTACCAAGTTAGCTCCGAGCCGACAATGTAATAGGTCTCGTCTATTATCTTCCGTGTATCTCTCGAAGAAAGGAAAAAACTGTCAATTATTATAAATAAACAAGTTAAGTAGGAGGGAATAAGGTTTGTTTCGGTGGAGAGCGAGGCGTGGAAAATTGAAAAAGGCATGGAAAAAGGCAAAATTGAAAAAAAATGCATGGAACAAGAATTTTTTTTCCCAGCGTGGGCTTCACGCGATGTTGTCGTCTCTTCTTTTATTTCGGTGGAGAGCGAGGCCCGCCCAGCTTGTGTAGGCCGTTATGTTTTTCCGGTCAGACTGTGTTGGGCTTTCCTTTTTCTGGGTTGGCCCTCGCCGTCGTGTGTTTTATGTGCCATGTCATATTTCTTTTCTTTTTTTCGCTGCTCGGTCAGTATTTTTATGGATTTTTTAAAACTTTTTCCCGACCAGTTGCACATCCGCCCCTCACGTGCAACTGCATGCACCACAACCTGCGCGCAACTGCAAGGGGCATAACACGTGTGCAACTGGGGTAGGGTGCGGAGTTATGTAAAAATAAACCTGAGAGGGTGTTCATTATTATTATTATTTTCCACCGCGCGGAACAGAACATGAGGTGTCGAGACTGTAAATAGGGGTTTGTCAGAGGTTTTTTGCAAAATCTGCAACAAGTTGCAAGTCCGCCTCTCTGCGCAATTGCAAGCGCCGCACCCCGCGTGCTACTGCTAGGGGCATAACGCGCGTGCAACTAGGGGGGTGCGGTTTTCTTTATTCTTTTTTTTTGTAAAATTATCACCAGCTGCATGCAGGCCCCCCACCAGCATCTGCACGCATGGCAATCCAATGCAACTGCAAGGGGCGCAACACGCGCGCACTTAGTGGGTGCAGGTTTATTTTTTCCGGGTTTTCTTATAAAAAGCCACAAGTTTTGCACTTTCGCCCTCACGCGTAACTGCACACGTGGGACAGTGCATGCAACTGCAAGAGCCGTAATACGCGGGCAACTGGTGGGTGATGATTTTCTCAGAGAAAACAGTCTACAGGACAAAAATTCAATCCAACGAAAAATAGAGAAGAAAAAGAACAAAGGGTCAAAGAGCTCTCAGCACAAGTCCAACCACGTGGCACAGTGCATGCAAAGCCTACCAATCCCCGTCCGCATGTGGTTTGAATTTTTGTCCTGTAGAACCCTTAAATTACTGCTTGGTCAGCGCGCGCGGCACTAGCCATCTTTGCAAAGCCAACGTGTGTGCTCAGCTAACGTGTATATAATGGCTGAACCAAAGCTACCTGCACCAGTCCACCACACGAACGGGCACACAAACATATAGTATCGTCTAAACATTACTGCAAGCGAGCACCCTATGAGCCCCCACATTCACCCGACCCTCTACAGCCGATCGGCTACGTCCGGCCTGGTCTGTCCAGCCCTTCCTCGCGCGAGGCGTCCGTGGCCACGGTCGAGGACTGCGTTCATCAAGCGTAGACTGCCCGTGGCTGTTGAACTCGGCCCTTGGGATCGATCACATCAAACACGATGAACACGCACGCGCAAAAACTTTAGCCAAACGCACGTGTCGTGCCTCTCTTCTCTTTATTTCTTTTTCTGATTTTCTTCACCACGGTATTACAAAACTCATGCCCTGGCTCTCCTTATATATACAAGCAGCCGATCCAAACCACATAGACGTACTCGGACACAAGCATGAATCCAAACCGGACTCAACTAAAACCTGTACTACGACTCTGACTCCTAATCACCGGCCACCTTGATTGTTGCTAGGCTAAACCTACTAAGAATAGAACTAGTACTACGTATGGACTCAAACGATCAGCTAGCCAACCTTAGCTTGCACCTGCCTAACACTAATTAAACTCAAGATTACTCTAACAGTGGCAACTGGCGTCGCAGCCCCACGCGACGGAGATAGGGTGTGTAGCTTCGAGCCATCGGTGTGGACTAACTTCTTCGTCCAATACGACCCACATCTACATGAGGTATATACTAGTACAATTTCTTCTTTTTTAGAATTCTATAGTAGTATACCTTCAATTGAATTCAAACACTTCATGAATTTAAAAAGATGTTCATGAATTTTTAAAAATATTCAAAATTATGAAATATGTTCGCTAATTTGAACAAATGTTTGCGATTTTTTTTAAAGTTCATAATTTGAAAAAAAGTTCATGAATTTGTTAAAAAATATGAATTTGAAAACAGTTCACGATTTCGAACAAATGTTTATGAATTTGAAAAAAATCTCGAATTTAAACAAGTTCATGAATTTGAAAATGTTCAAAAAATGTTCATAATTGTTTAAAAAATGAACAAAAAAACAAAAAATGAATAACAAAAAAAACCAAACAAAAAACTGGCAAAAAAGCAAAGAAAGCGAACTTCCGAAAACCGACGCAAAAGGGAAGCGGGATGGCCCATCTAAAACGACGCTCCAGCGTGTGCGCTCGCTACGAAAAGACTACTATTTGGCGCCTCAGCGAAATAGGAAATTCCAGTTGTTTATCCTCTTTTTTGGGAAATAAAATGCAGCCGAGGTTATTCGGGCAGAACCTCTAGGTCGGAAAAATACTAATCTTCAGTACCACTATACCACTAGAGGTGCCGGACTTCGCCGACTCCTTCTAAAAAACTGACTAAACAGATTTTTCAGTAACCCATATATTTAGAAAGCAACTGAGATATTTCAGTTTATATGAGATACTTTCTACGAGTGCATATAATGGTAAAATATTGTATCTAAATAACTAATAAATACATAAGTGAATTGTTATATGGTTGTTTTGTCGAGGCGGTAATGAAATATATTTAGAGAATGCCTCTACATGAGACTTTGTTGTATTGCACATAGTAAGATAATTCACCGGAACAATACAAGAGCTATGGACCATGATGTTGGAGTGTCGTGACAGCCCACCAGCCAGCTGCATTTCCTAGACCACATCCACATACCCGCATAATCCCAACTACTTCCTCCGTCCCGGTGCATAGGGCTTACACGTACTTCTAGGTCGGCAATTTTGACTAAAATATGTATTATATTTGATGAAAATGTCCTTTTTAGAAACTTCATCCATATACAAATTCGATGATATAATTTTGATGACATAAAACACCTATTTGATTAGTCACATCGACGACCTAGAAGCACACGCAAGCACTATACATCAGGACGGAGGGAGTGGCTACTATTGCTAATAGTTATTGGTCCTGCTAGGTACATGCTGCGTGTGGCCATATAGGATACGCAGTGACATCGAGTCGTTCAACAAGTAGTAGTAAAACAAATAGTGTACATCACTATCTCAGAATCCAGAAAATTCTTATACACATATTTTTTCAATAAAGGGCGCTTTTATTAACTAATAATGTACCATCAATGGGATATAAAGCATCTCGGTAGGAAAAGGCGATGCCTGGGTGGTGCTTAGGCGTTAGGTGATGGCCAAACGCCTCGTATAGGGCATAAGCGGAAGTTTAGGCGGGCAAGCAAGAAATTTTCCACTCCAGCGAGAAATCATCCCATATCGCCTCGACGGGCCAAATGGGCCATATTCCAATGGATAGTACTGGTGGTCTAGTCATTCTCATGCTCTAAATTAACGTCTATATGCATATAATACCCCCAATTGACCTTGGTAGTCAAAACTATAGGACGGTCTAAGCCACGCCTAGGGCTCTAGGCAAATACCAATAGCCTAGCCTACGCCTAGCGCTTTACTTAACCTTTCAAAACATAAGGAGTAAACATTCGACCTCTGCACGACTAGGATGCACACAACCAAAACCAATTCACACACACGATAAAAATAAAACGTCGGCCACCACAAAATCATAGTAGACTGAAACCATGCCTAAGGTGAGCCAGGTGCATAGCCTATACGTAGACTATGCCGCCACCCATGCGGAGTAAAAACATCCCTGACCACAAGCTCAAAATGCGTACACACCATCGTAAACAGCGGTCGGTGTTCCATTCGCTGTAGAGTGAACTACGAATGGAGCCAGTATGCACATTGATAGAGAACCCGCATTGGAGATGGAATTTTATCAACAAAACCATGTCATTTCTGCATCGCCATAGCGACCATAATAAGGCAGACTCTCACACCCTTATGAGTGTAATCAACTTGTGTGGTATACCATCTAGCCAGTGCCCATACATGTTGGCAACATTGCGAGGTGGATACAAGTTAGATGCGACTTGGATGACTGACCATGTAGTACGCGCAAAAGTGCATTGAAAGAAAATGTGGTTCATTGTCTCATCATGATGACGAAAGGAACACTTCTTACTTCCTTGCCAACTGCGGCGAGCAAGGTTGTCCTTCGTCGGGACCACACCTCAGCTATGGTACCACATACAAAATTTAACTTTGAGTGGCATCTTTGTTTTCCATATTTTCTTGTTATTGTCCACTGGAACCTCAGAGTGTGGTAGTGCCCGGTACATAGAGTCTAGCGTAAAAACCCCACTCTGTTTCAGATTCTAGTGGAACTCATCCTGGCCTTGCATCATGTGGATCGAATTCATGCGGCCCAAAAGGTATTTTCATGACGAAAGACATGGACCAACCAAATCCAGCCTAAAAGATACATTAGGCGAGGACGTGCTTAGAACTTGCAGGAGTGTATCATTCTTATTGGAAATAATGCGGTATAAGGCTAGATATTTTTCCTGGAGAGTAGCGTTTCCTAGCCACTTGTCCTCACAGAAATGAATCTCAAAGCCGTCCCTGATAGTGAAGGAAACAAAGCGGAAAAGGTATTACTTTGCCGCTATCAGACCTGCCAAAAAATTTGAGTCTCCAAGTTTCCATTACACCCGAGCCACAACTTTTGGTACTAAATACTTTTTGCGCAAGAGAATTCGCAAGACATGAATTAACATCTATAATCCCGCATCTAGACATGGATTAATTATTGTCACGACACACATGTGATCACCAGATCGGTTCACAGCATGAGGCATTAGTAGAGAAAAATAATTGTCTTCAGGTATGTGCTGCGCGCTGAGACTACCGGAGAGGGATTCCGGCAAGGGCCCAGGGGGTGGACCGCCCACGAAGGCAGGGCCGTGCACGCTGCTGACTACCGAAGAGGGCTTCTGGCAAGCACGCGGCGCCGAGGACTGCAAGCATGTGCGAGAGCGGTGGTGATCTGTTTCCCCTCTGCGGAGGCGCCAGGGACTGCCAGTGAGTGGCGGCGCTGTTTTTGAATCTTCTAATTATCTCAACATGCGTGTTTCCACATCATCAAAATTGTTGTAGCCGTTAGATTTACGAGCTTGATCCACTAGCATCCAGCCGATCTACGCATGAGAATCCTCTATCATGAAATATGCATTAGTGCATTCTAAGTGGATTTTAAATCACATTGCATTTAATTGTGACATGCACAACTTTTCATGTTAAGATTTTTTTTTGCTTATGCAGAAATCTCTCACATAGTTTAAATCGTAAGGACTCAATTAGTATTCTACACAATATTTAGAAACTATACATCCAATTTTGCGGCAACGCGGGGGGTTCGTCTAGTATGACTAGTAAACTGCATCGTAAAAGACGTCTTCATTGAATCCATTAATTAACGGAACGACATCAAAAAATAAATCGACGACGAGCTGCTTGTGGTCACTTCGCCAATATTGATGAAGCTCCACGACTCCGGTCTTTACTAGGCATTGTGTGAGTGTAATGGTGGTCTGGATGTATCTACGTTATGTTTGTATCTTCTTGATGTGGCGTTATGAGTCAAATAAAACGCCCTTTGTCCAAATAAATATGTATAGACGTTGTACTCAGTATCTATCTATTATCTATTATATATAAAAAGTGCTTGACGGGTTAATCAGAAAAAAGATAAATAAGCTAGCAAATCCCACAATAATTAGAACCATCTGGTCATTGATTTGGTGGACCCATAACTTAGAAGACATAATTAATGGTTTAGATCTAGCGCTACATCTAAAAAGTAAAAAAAAAATACAGCTATCCTTAGCCTACGGTTTACATCTAGCACTTCATCTAAAAAAAAACTACAACTAAAATAAAGATTGCGTGCAGTAAAAAAACATACACACCTTATATCTGTCTACATGTCCCATAAAATAAAATAAAAAAATAGTAGAAGATCTCACGTAACTATATGTAAATCAGATGGATCCGATTTATCATACGTACGCATCTTATATCTATCTACAAGTCCTTTCAACAAAACTAAAAAAACCTACTGGATCTCACGAACTAAAAAAGAAAAAAACTACCACATCTCATGTTCTATATCTCACGTCCCTCGAAACAAAAAAAACAAAAAAGCTACTACATCTCACGTACAAAAAAGCTACTACTATATTTTCCCCTAAAAAAGGCTACTACTCACGTATCCTTTTGTACATGTATTTCATGTATAGAAAAAAAACCTACTAACAGATCTCACCTTCCATTAAGGAAAAAAGCTGCAGCTATCGCAAACTATATGCGTGACTCAATTCTAGAATAAAGATCGCAATCGCCGTCACTCAGTAAACAAAAACATACACATCCGCCATCCCCTATGTCCTCGACCTAACATAGCGGTCGTCGCAATGAGTCTCTGCACCAGCTCTGCCTGTCTTGCTTCGGGATCCGAGATCTCTTTCCCGCCAACCAGCTACAAAGAAAAACTATCAACTCCCGATCTCTTTTCGTAGAAAGGAAAACCTATGTTCAAGGCATCAATTCCCCATCTCCTACTTCAGAGTAAAAAACTGTTCTCCCAACCACTCTTCTCACTCCATGTCTGAGCCTCCGCTCCACTAGCTTCATCGATCCTCGCTCCCAGGTTGTTGACTCAGGACATACAAACCTTCGATCCACTAACTTCATCGATCTTGGATGCAAGGTTGCTGCGGCCGGAGTAGGCACACTGGGAGGTTTTGGACCCTACGTCAGTAGATGTATGTGGGGGGGGCAGCTGTTGTAATATTACGGTGATGGTTGTGCCACAGAGTACCCCGGCTTTTAGGCATGAGGCGGATGGCATTTTATTAGGTTCCTTGCATGTGTTTAGACCAATATGTATAAACCAACAACACTGAGATTAACAATTGGCAGAAATAGTTTATTGGTTTGAAATATTCACAAATCTATATTATGTGATATCTGAGTTATCAAGTTTTTTTATATAGTGCAACCAATAGCGAGAGCATCTCCACATTGTAATATTTTATATCTAGAATGCAATTCAACATGTTTTATTATTCAGTTATTAAATCTTAATATGTCTTTGGGAGTTTATTGAAATTTAATAGGTGTCAGTCGTACGGTGACAAAAAATAAATAAGGGGTAGTGAGACCTGCTGATCAAAAAATTTACCTATCTATGCCTAAACATGTATTTGCACACGGAGAACTATACGTACCATTCTAAAGAGTCGTAATGAAGGGAATAAGGGATGGAATAAAGGTAATACTAAATATTCTAATGACATGGAAAAACACTTTTAGTATAGGTCTTCTTCAACAAGATGTTGCTACTGACCTTTTATTAGATGAGAATAAGCACATGAAAAATTTGTATACTACAAACTATCTTCAAAATAATAACTAACATACAATACTAACATCATTTGGTAGGATGGATATCGTCTATTGATATGCATAAGTAATATAAACGTGCATCAGCCTTTGATGGAAACATCTCATTCATACTTAACATCGATGCTCAATATTATGTGATATTTGAGGGTCATTACATAATTGAGTGCTTGAATATGAATAGGGGTAGGGGCAACTGCCAATGTCGATCCCAAGCACGAATAAAGTGGATAGGAAAAAAACTAATTAATATTTTCACTATCTTAATTATATCGGTTCAACAATACAACACAGGAAAATGATAAGAAGGGGGAAATATGACATTAACAAGAAAGGGAAAAAAAGTTCGACTTGCAGGCGGAAGATGGCACCCGCTATGGAGGACTAAGACGATATGTTGGCCAGCCTTGATTTTCACTAATATGAATGTGTCTTATGGAGGATGAACTTAGTCCGGATCCAAGCTGGCTACTGGAGATGAGATCCATGCCCACTACTAATCAGCAACAACACCGACGCTGCTCTTTGCATAGCAGGACATTAGCCGGCGGCATAAATCTGGGAGTCAACGGAGAAAAGGAGCGTGTCTTTGCTCTATGAGTAGCTGCACATCAGCCAGCGGCAACAACCAGGGAGTCAACACAAAAAGGAATGAAAGGAGATGGGACAAAGGGGATCGGACAAGACCAGCCTCTGTGTGAAGATGTGGATTGTGGAGTGTGAGAGATGCAGGGACACTGTGTGCATCTATGTGAGCCTGTTAGGATAAAAGTCCAACTAATCATTCAAGTACGAAAAAACCATTTTACTACAAACAGTTCAAATAATCAGCAATAAATTGTTCTAAAAAATCAGCTATGAATTATTAAAAAAACACATATGATTAATGTACATCATCTAGGGTAAAATAATGCATATACGTAATTTTAGCTTAAATTATGCAATTTTTTGTGATCCAACCTTTTTTGAAAATAAATCCATGCTAACATATACTTCATGGGAATAGAACAAAAAAATATAATCATTACAAAATCACCCATATTGACTCAAATTTCATGCATATTATACTTCTCGGGAACATTACTAAAGATAAGAAACTTTAATGTGCCCCAACGGGATTGTCAAGCTATCCACACACTCTGTACACATCACTGCAGCCAGATTAGGTAAACCCGTTGATTTGAGCACGTATCACTAAAAAAGTTCAGCAACAACATAGTCTCCAGATATTTCCAAGAAACATTAAAGGGGTAACTCTTATATACTTAAAAACACCACTTGACGGCCACCCCCAAGAACTGGTAAATATGAACTTATTTCAACCAAACTATATTAAATACTAGCCCGCGCGAAGAGCGGGCCACCTTGCTAGTTATCTACTAAAAGCAAAATACGGGTCAAAAATAGGGAAATAATCTAGAAAATCCCACATTAATCACAGAGATCCGGCCGTCAATTTAATTCACTGCAAAACAACAGCCGTTAGATTTGATAATAGCGTCAGGCACTAAACTTCAGAGAAATAACCCACCTTTGCCATTATAAAAGAAAACGTTTCATCTCATTTACCCACGTACAACATCAGAAATAGATCAAAAACGTATCTTCCTCCGCTGCCTCTACTTTCATAATCACAGGTTCTTCCCACGTCCAAAAAAACACACACGTTCTTCCATTGGCCATGGAATCCTTCGCTCTGAAGCCCCGCCTCCTCCTACAAGCGGTCGAAAAGTAGAACCCACTATGGCCTCCTTCGCTTGGCTTCGTTGAGAAAGCCTGCTGCTACCGCTGTTCTCTATCCTTGCCGCAGTTGCTCTTCCGCTGTTCTTAGTTTCAATCATGGCTGAATCCGCTGTCGAAAAGAACATCCTTTGTGGCTTCCTTCATTGAGAGAACTTGCCGCTGCCACTGTTCTACATCCTTGCCGCAACTGCTCTCCCGATGTTCTTAGTTTCCATCTTGCAATCATGGCCAAATCTGTTTATTCAAACATACGACCAAATGTAGTCTCCTCGGCTCTCCTCTTTAATCTCCTTATAAATCTCTTCTGTTTTTCTGCAGCCGTCATCGGGAGTCCACCGTGTGCCGCCTGCGTTGGTGCGATATGAATAATTTTCGATGGAGGCACGCACATAGGTGCTGGCTTGAAGCATATTAATTTCTGGCGACACACAGTTTTCTTGTATAAGCACCTGGGGCAATTTTCTGTAGAGGCTGGAGCTGGCTCACGCACATAGCAGATCGATCCAGCCGACTTGATGCACAGGTACAGACTATACATATGCACAATTGGCAGCCTTGCATACGTACGTCTTAGTAAGACCAACTTGCTTACTGTCGTTTAGGTCCTGGTCGTTGCTGCTGTTGCCGGCACGCTGAAGATGTAGAAACTGAACAAGACATGAGTCATCTGCCTGGATAAATTACATGTACAAACTATCACCCAAGGAACGAAGGAATAAGATCCTAAGCAGGAAACTGTATGTATACTTAAAACCATCCATATTCCATCACCCTGTTTTGTTGTCTTTCAATTTTACTACCTGCATCCACGTGATGTACATATTGCTGTTACACTTCACGGTCCATGTCACGAAAAAGATATATGCCATCCCCGTGTTCATAGTTGGTATTGATATAGATACATATTATTACATAATTGATAAATGGATTACTAAATAATATTAACAGCTAATTTTAGTTTTACTTTTTTGTGCTAACGAAGTTTAGGTATGTAAGTAACTATTCATGGTTGAGGCGAACTGATGACAATTGATTTGAAACAAATTGGCAGGCTGCCTCCTTCGAGCCCAGCGTTTCATCTCCCATGACATGGCCTGTCGATGACACCTTCTTCTATCACCCCACTTCCTGCTTGAGTTGTGTTGTTGTGCCCGTCAATAAAAGGAAGTCCAAGCGTGAGATGGATCTTGCATGGCTTGCAGCAAGAAGGAAGTCTAGGTAAGTGCACGGCGGTTTATACTCCCTCCATTTCATAATATAATGCACCCACACTTTTCGAGATTTAAGTTTAATCATAAATTTAACCAATGTGACCGACTGTGATGGGAGCAAAAATTCTATCGTTCGGGCGCACTACATTATGGAATGAAGGAAGTACAAACATTTCCGCACTGAGATGCATGTTCACTAAATCAGCTACAACGAAAGTGTTTTCTTTGTACAAAACAGCCACGATTTTTTTAGCCTACTTTATATGCTAACTTATTATTTATAACAAATTTACAGATATTATGGTGGAGGCGCTAGAGAATGAAGATTAGAATATATATGAAAATCCATGTTGTAAGCTAGCACTTATATATTATATTCTAACTAATCCAGCCACCTCCAATGCATGAATAAGGTCACAAGGATTCACTTTTACTGTTAAACCATTTGCAAAACCAAATAGTTTACCCTCTGCAAACTGTTTTGGATTTTGAGGTGCCAATATCAGGTAAAACTAACCTACCTGGTTAGTAAAAGTGACCAATGGACCAATATACAATCGATATTTATTTGTACCAACGCAAACTTAATCCTGGTAAAAAATAATAATCTAAAATTACATACTAATGACGGTCCGTGTTACACGAAAATGTATCAACCTCTAAATTGTCGTGTGTTATGCAATAAAGAGTGTAGATATCTATACTTACAATTGAAAACTATTTATCCGGATATTACCAATAAAGAGGATATTAGTTTTAATTGTATTTTAGTGTTCATCGAGGAGTTGATAGAATAAATTTAAATATTCAACACTTTCAATGCAGTAAAGATGATGCCCTCGCATTTGCGAGGGCCACGAAACTGTATGTATACTTAAAACCATCCATATTCCATCACCCTGTTTTGTTGTCTTTCAATTTTACTACCTGCATCCACGTGATGTACATATTGATCTTACACTTCACGGTCCATGTCACGAAAAAGATATATGCCATCCCCGTGTTCATAGTTGGTATTGATATAGATACATATTATTACATAATTGATAAATGGATTACTAAATAATATTAACAGCTAATTTTAGTTTTACTTTTTTGTGCTAATGAAGTTTAGGTATGTAAGTAACTATTCATGGTTGAGGCGAACTGATGACACTTGATTTGAAACAAATTGGCAGGCTGCCTCCTTGGAGCCCAGCGTTTCATCTCCCATGACATGGCCTGTCGATGACACCTTCTTCTCTCACCCCACTTCCTGCTTGAGTTGTGTTGTTGTGCCCGTCAATAAAAGGAAGTCCAAGCGTGAGATCGATCTTGCATGGCTTGCAGCAAGAAGGAAGTCTAGGTAAGTGCACGGCGGTTTATACTCCCTCCATTTCATAATATAGTGCACCCACACTTTTCGAGATTTAAGTTTAATCATAAATTTAACCAATGTGACCGACTGCGATGGGAGCAAAAATTCTATCGTTCGGGCGCACTACATTATGGAATGAAGGAAGTACAAACATGTCCGCACTGAGATGCATGTTCACTAAATCAGCTACAACGAAAGTGTTTTCTTTGTACAAAACAGCCACGATTTTTTAGCCTACTTTATATGCTAACTTATTATTTATAACAAATTTACAGATATTATGGTGGAGGCGCTAGAGAATGAAGATTAGAATATATATGAAAATCCATGTTGTAAGCTAGCATTTATATATTATATTCTAACTAATCCAGCCACCTCCAATGCATGAATAAGGTCACAAGGATTCACTTTTACTGTTAAACCATTTGCAAAACCAAATTGTTTACCCTCTGCAAACTGTTTTGGATTTTGAGGTGCCAATATCAGGTAAAACTAACCTACCTGCTTAGTAAAAGTGACCAATGGACCAATATACAATCGATATTTATTTGTACCAACGCAAACTTAATCCTGGTAAAAAATAATAATCTAAAATTACATACTAATGACGGTCCGTGTTACACGAAAATGTATCAACCTCTAAATTGTCGTGTGTTATGCAATAAAGAGTGTAGATATCTATACTTTCAATTGAAAACTATTTATCCGGATATTACCAATAAAGAGGATATTAGTTTTAATTGTATTTTAGTGTTCATCGAGGAGTTGATAGAATAAATTTAAATATTCAACACTTTCAATGCAGTAAAGATGATGCCCTCGCATTTGCGAGGGCCACCATCACTAGTTTATATATAAAAGATAAACCGACACTCGATTTTAAGGTCTCCAAGTATTACAAGGAGATTGGAGGTACGGAACCCTACAGCTAATAGGATATATCCATGAGTGGTTGTGATTACCAATGCAAACCAACGGCTCCAGGCGGTCTGATATTGGAAGTAGACACCCCTACACAAGGTTCAAATTGTAAACACCAAAATTTATAGAATGGATAACTAATAATTCCATGTCACATATACAGATATGTACTCAAATTAGAGTAAAGTTTGAATTGAAATAGAATTGGTTATTGCATATGTTGAATAAATTAAATTCAGTTATTGGGAGACAAACAAGGTGTAAATATATTCCATTTTTCACGAAGTTTCATTGTATGTACAGATAAATATATATAGCGGTGTTGTCTGCCAAATTATTAAGTAAAAATAATAATAATGTTCAAATATAATAGAATGTGACAAGAAGGCATAAAACAAAATCAAAATAAAGTGATAAATAATGTTATTTTTATTTTTCATCTTCATGTGTAGATTGTATTCCTTTGTCCTTTTGGTTAGTCCTAATACAGCTTTGCATGCATGTAGATATCTGAAGAGTGCATGAGAGCAAAAGCTGACAAACTGAAGAAGGATGTAAACCTTTTGTTCAAGACATTCAACGGTACCCTGGTAGACAAAATGACCTTATTGGACACACTCCAACATCTCGGGATAGATCACATTTTTCAAGAACAGATAAGTATGGCCATGCACGAAATCCACGAGAGTGAATTTAATAGTTTCAGCCTCTATGAAGTTGCTCTTCGCTTTCGCTTGCTTAGAGAGCATGGACTTTGGGTATTTCCAGGTAACTATCTATCTTATATGTTTCTGTTTAGGCTCCTCACAAGTTATCATACTAATCAACGTTCGAAAAAATATAGTAGAAGGCATTACACAAGGCTTTATAAATTAGTAAAGCCCCGAAGGGCAGGTACATGGTCCTCTGGTAAAAGCTTACAAGCATCAAGAGCACTAAACAAACATTACAAAACAAACGGAAAATACATCTCCAAGTCATCGAAGCCCTCTGTAAACGGAAAATTTCGTGCCAGAAACACCCTGCCCATCAGCAGATCCGGCGACTAGAGGTTGCCAAGTGCCAGCTCTGGTGTAGACGTGTAGTGGAGAATGCTGGAGATAGTTGACGGCACTAACATTTAGATCTGGCCTGGCCCACCTCAGAGCCTGCCCCGCCGTCGAGGAAGAGCCACACCAGCATGGGCCACAAAGCCGGGGTGGCCGCCTCAACTTCCGAAATCCTCTGTGCGGACGTGAGCCTCGCCACCACCTCCCCGGCAGTCACACAAGCTTTCCGGGCGGCCTCTCCTCTGGTGATGATCAGGGGTGGAGACAGCAAGGGTTGGGTGGCACGGACTTGCTAGCATTCGGTTGTGCATTTGGTTATGTTGCCCAGCTGGGCAAAAGCTCGGCTATCCAATCCAGCTAGTTTCCCCTTTGCCAGCCTTGCCTGAGCAAGTGGTTTGGTTCTTTTGCTTTGCCACGGGGAATTCATTCATCTGTCGCCAGCCTGCCACATGTGCAACCTCGGGTAAAGCCACAAGGTTGCCCCCAGCTGGCCTCGCCGGGCAAGAGTAGAGCTAAACTTTCCCAGGACATATATGAGCGAAACGTTTCCTTTCTTGACGACTTCACAACTTTTATCCGCACACCGCCATTAGATCATATTTTTGCACCCCGCAAAAAAAAAAAGGTCATATTTTTGCAACAGTCTGTTGGAATCTGCCCATGGGTCAATCACATCAAAGTAGACAAAACACGCGCAAGAAAAACTGTTGACCAAGGGTAAGTCTCGTACCCTCTAATATCTCTTTATTTCTTTTCAATTTTCTTGGCACAAAACTCACGTAACCTGGTGTATACATATACACGCAACCAGCCTACCCAAACTTCCTAGATCCATACGGACCGGACATCCTAGCCCTATTCAAACACTAGCTTGAAACCTACCTCGACTGTACTCACCTAATCACGAGCTATGTTTATCGCTGTTTAAACCTAAACCTATTAGCACACGAACCGTACAAGGCTAGCACTACTCAGCTGCAATACACGTATGCTGCCAACACAACTCCTAGTCGGACTAATCTAGCACTTTCAAATCTAAACAATCAAGCATACTGAGCGTAGCTCAGATGATTAGGTTCCTTGTGGTGGAGCTAGCTCACCAAGGTTCAAGTTCTAGACTTGGCATTGGTGCTCGCATTTTCCTGGATTTATTTCAGGCTTTCCGACAATGTTCGTTCAGTGGGAGGAGACGTTCCCATCAACTACGATGGCGCCTGTGGCGACTTTGTTAGTCTCAAAATGTTGTGCCGGCTCAGTATCTCAGAGGTGATCATAGGGGTAGGGTGTGCGTGCGTGCCTTCATAAGGATGAGTGTATGTTTGTGTATGTGAGTATCTGCTTTTGTACTGTGTTAAAAAAAATCTCAACAATCAAGATTACACTAGCACGGTCTGCGGTATAGCTTGAAACAGTTGTTAATGTAGACCCATTTTCACGGCGTTGAAACAACTTAAGGGCGCATCAATCTATCTACGTCCAAAGCGAGAGTAGGTTGGTGGGCGCAACATAATGCAATTGTGATTGATGTAGCTACCACATGATGTGATTAAATAATTGAACAAATTAATTCATTTTTTGTAGGGATGAACAAATTAATCCTTAATTCGACAACATGCAAAAAAAATTGGCCGGAATTTAAACGGATGTGGCACAAGGAATATGCTTGTTTTTTCTTTTGCCGGAAGGCAAGAGGCAGATGTCGTCTCCATTTAAGTGCAAGACAATATATTTATGAAAAAATAGTATATTCAGAAAAGTGTATACTAATCATTTGGAAGACAGTTAAGGATAAGCCCTAGTTTACTAGGATTTATGTACGTGTGTACTAATCAATTTTTAATACATGCCCGTTTGTTGTGCAGATGTATTTGATAAATTGAAGGGCAAAGATGGGAGCTTCGACAAGGATATTACTAATGAACCAAAGGGATTGTTAAGTTTATACAATGCAGCTTATCTTTCCAGCCATGGTGAATCAGAACTCTATGAGGCCATCTCGTTTGCAAGGCATCATCTTGAATCTATGAGGAGATGTCTTGAGTTCCCTTTATCCGAGCAAATCCAACGAAATCTTGAGATACCGTTACCAAGGAGTTTGAAGAGAATGGATGCACCGTATTATATTGCAGAGTACGAACAAGACCTAGCATGCAACCCGTCCATGCTTGAGCTTGCAAAGCTAGACTTCAATCTTCTTCAGCATCTTCACCAGCGATAGCTCAAGGAATTTTGTCGGTACATATGTTTTCGCATATAGCTCTATCATGGAGGAACATATATGAACTTAGTTGGTGATTTACTTATATCTAGATTAATTATCTCTGCCTTGCAAAAAACAATTTATCTCTGATCTCAGTTAGCTTACCAAGATGAATATGTACACTAGAAGCAGTCAATATAGTACCCTATTAACAAGTGTTCATTTTAGGTGGGGAAACAATCTATATGAACTAGTGGGACTAATCTCCTCTCAGGATCGAATCGTCGAATTATACTTTTGGTCCTACACAGTATACTATGAGCAACACCTTGGAGATGCGCGAATAATCCTTGCCAAGATAAGTTTGCTAGTATCCCTGTTAGATGACATTTTCGATATGCATGCTACCTTGGAAGAGGGTCAAAAGCTCAACGAAGCGATACAAAGGTTAGCAATACTCCTTGGAATGTTAATCTGGCCTTCCTCTCGTATCTAGTAGGAGTATTTTCTGTCATGTCAGCGGAAGATAAACTAACTGATCGTGTATAACATGTAGATGGGACGAGAGTGGTATCCCTCTTGTGCCGGAGTACTTGCAGATGTACTATGTCATGTTGATGAATACCTTTGAAGAATTTGAGGATGAACTGAAACAAGATCACAAGTACCGTGTTGCTTATTGTAGGAAAGCGGTATATATCTTTTTTTTGCGAGTATATCTATCATGTCAATTCTTCAGAATATATTAATTTAGATCTTAATTAATATAGAATCGCTCTCTGCCTTGCATGCATGCAGTTTCAAACTCTGTGTAAGCATTACCAACAGGAGTCTGAATGGTTTCATAGTAGCTACATACCAAGCTTTGAAGACCATATCAGGTGCTCGGTCATCTCGACGAGTGTTCCGGCAATATGTGTTTCTTTACTAGTTGGTATGGGTGACGAAGTAACCAAAGAAACATTCGAGTGGGCCATCAGTTCCACCGATGTTGTAAGGGCTTGCGGTGAGGTCACACGTTTCATGAATGACATGGCAGCATTTACGGTACATACATATATATACATATCTCTACTTGATTGTAATCAAATGTTGAGTTAATTGCACTGTAAAACTAATCAGGCGGCTGCTTGTTCACAGCATGCAAAAAACAAAATGGATGTGGCCAACTCCGTAGAAAGCTATATCAACCAGCATCATGTCACAGGTGAGGAAGCTATGGCCGTACTAGATAATCGGGTGGAAGATGCATGGAAAACTATCAATCACGCACGATTGGAACGTCGTGCACTCCTCCCATTTGTAAACCGAGTCGCCAACCTCACCAAGAGCATGACCTTATTGTTCCGTAACAAAGGTGACCGCTACACATACAGCCGTGGCAACAAAGACAGGATCCAGCAGCAGTTCGTAGAACCTATCCCTCTCTAGCTGGTCAATATGCATGAATGGAATCTGTCGGACACAATGGATTTACGTACAAAAGGAGAACGAAATTAAGGTTTAGGTCCAAGACATCAAAGTTTAAATCTTGTGCAGATAATTTCTCAAAAACTACTGATAGAAACAGAATGGTGGAAAATTGTATGAAACTATAGTTTTGTATGACTAGCCATTGGCTGACTGTAACAACCCATTTTTAGGATAATTTTTTTTGGCAAAATAAAATTTGCTAGAAATAATCCTAGTAATTAATTTGAATGCTATTTGAAATTTTGAGGCCTTTTTAAAGTTTCTTTCTCCCCAATTTCCCTCTCTTCTTGGAATATTTTTGGAAACTATTGGTGGCCAAGATAACCTTGCCTCTATTCTTCTCTTATATCCTGAATTCCAGTAGAAAGATTTGCCATAATAAATAGCCCAAAAATAATACTTTATTAATATTGGCAAACCCTAGATAGACCTTATTGCTTCGAAACCTTAGATATAAATTTTGTAAAAATGCCATAAAACTTTGGTAGCCTCTTCTGCGCCTATGGATCCCTTATACACAAGAACTCACCCTTGTCCTTTGGAAATTTTGAGCACAACATCAACATTTCAATTATGGTCCATTTTAAGCCTATAACTACAACTCTATTAAAACTTTTTTAGCAAATTCTCAAACTTTGTCAAAGCACTCTTCTTCTCTAATGATTCCATCTCCCAGAAGATCAACTCCTTTTAAACAATGCAAGATTCTTTGATTGAGCACAAACATCTCGATTCAGATTTGTTTTTCAACAAACCTTCCATTCTGCACTTAATCATTTTGTCAAACAAAGCCGACCATCGTCATTCTCATCCAAAGGGACACGCTTATGCCAAGTTACATGTCCAGAGGCACTACGCGCGTCGGATTGGGGAAGCCTTGCCATGACAGAGCACTGGCACAGCATGCAGGCCATGGCCAGAGAGCCGGTATTACATGTGTCGGCATCGGCCGCGCACCGTGCTCCTGCTGCTACCCCCACTCGCCTAGCACCCCAGTTGGCTTCGCCAGGTCACCCAGCAACTCGCCCGCAACCCGCCTTGGCTGCTAGCACTGGCAAGCCGCCATTGTCATTGCCGCCGCGTCATCACCGCATCACCAGAACCACTTGTCATGCTCGCAAGCTACCAGCGTCATCCGTGGATGGTGGCCTATTCCAGAAGCCTCCCCGCATTGCACCGGCCTCCGTAATTACCTCAGCCCCACCATTAATGCCCGCCCATTGCCGTGGCGCAATTTGATTCATCGGACAACCACGGAACCGACCTTCTAGGCCTATAAAACTCCACTCCGAAGGCCATTTCCTAAAAGCATCGTCCACCTCTACCGCCTAGACTCCCTCCTATCCAAACAATCGACCGGAGGTTGCCCTTCTTCCCCTGCCTCCGGTGAAGCTTGCCGCCACCACCTCTTGGACGATTGCGTCGCCACCGAAGCTACTCTGTCAAATCCATAACACCAGTGGACTCCTAGCGCACCCTTCTGTCGATTGCAACTGTCAATTTCACCGGAAGAAGCTCACAGTAGAAAGCCCTCTTCAAGCTTTGTCAAAGTTCCACGGGAGTCCTCACTGCCGGAGACTCCATCCACCGCGATGACCGTGCCCTACATTAGGAGGATCGCCACGGCCTCCTGAACGCGTGGGTGACGCCAACTTTCCCGGGGTCGCCGCCGTTCGTTGGCAATCGCCGCCGGCAGGGAGCCCTCTCCTGTTCTCGCGTGGTTTGACCGGATCAACCCCGACAGGTGGAACCAGTATGTTAGGGGTTTATTCCTTTTTCTGTAGTTTACGCTTTGTATCGATTCTAAGTACATTATCTAGATCCGGTGCTTCTGAGGAGATGCGCTCGAAGACGAGCCAACGTCGCGAGTACGCTTGACTGCATCCTTGTGTTCCTTCAAGCCAGTTTCAACCTGTATGGCCATATTCACCAAGGTGGTGAAATCAGCAAAGTCCTGAATGAGGAGTGCAAGCTTGACATCAGGGTTGAGCCCTTCACGGAACGTCTCCTGCCTACGAGCATCAGTGGCGATGTCTTCTTCAGCATATCGGGATAAGTCCAGGAATTCACGCTGGTAGAGTTCCACAGTTTTGTTGCCCTGGGTAATGTTGCGGAATTCACGCTTCTTGCGGTCCATGACTCCCTAGGGAATGTAGCGGGCGCGGAAGGCAGCCTGGAACTCCGTCCAAGTAATGATTGTTTCGGCAGGCATAGTACGCCTGTGGCTGTCCCACCATTGGGCAGCGAGACCCTTCAGAAAATAGGTCGCAAAGGTGACGTAGCTCGCAGGGGCCACATTGGCTGACTCCATCTCATAGGAAATGTCGTGAAGCCAGTCGTTAGGATCCAGAGGCTGAACTGAGTTGCGAAAGACTGCTGGGTTGAGACGGACGAAGCCTTGCATGAATTGACGATTTAATTCGAACTTCTGCATCATTCCAGCCATGTAATTGGGCGGCGGTGAGTTGTCGGCACCACGGCCACGACCTGCGGGTCTAACAATCCTGCTAAAATTTAACAAGCGCAGTTTAGCGATGAGTATTTGCAGGTGTATAGAATCATTCATGAAGTAAGACGCACGACAAAGAGAAGTGCAATAGATACATCATAATAGTCAAACATGACATACAGATCCATACATAAATTTGGTTACAAGCCAGCGGTACAAGTTCAGAAAACGAAAGCTAGACATCTAGGCGGCATGCAGGCACGCGGTGGAGGGATACAACAACGAGACTTAGCAATATGCTACATCAACGTCGGAGACAACTGCTGTAACCAGGTAGCTGCACGTGACGAGGCAGGTTGCCATCGATGGCGGGATCCTGCATACCGTACATGCTCTGGTGCAAAACCTGATCCTGAACTAGAAGAAGAGGTCCACGTGGAGGAGTATAACCTCCAACTGCAGGCCAATCAAGAGCCGGTGGCATCTCTGTCCTGTGCGGGTAAAGAATGTACTCTGGGTGCATCCTTGCACTGACTGCCTTAAGCAACTGTGTCAGAGCGTCGTAAAGACGAGTACGGGTGGCGTATAGCTCCACAGCAAGAGCTCGGGCAGTGCGATCCAGAGCCTCGGTGTACCGAACCAAAACCCGCGGGTCGTAACGACGAGGCATGTAAGGGGTACAGACCACAGTGTAGTTCTCACTCTCATCCCCAGCGGGGACGTGCACGGTGTATCTGAAAGCAGTCTCCTCCAAGCGGGGGTGCTCTCCACGGAGACGGTTGATAGCAACAAAGGCAGCATCATGGACTGCCATGTCAACAGTCACTCCAACACCACGGAAGATGTGCAACTCCGTGTTGGTGATGGTCTGCCGATCGAAGATCCGAACCTAAGCATGGTACTGCCACTGGTTGAACTCGCGGAAGTCCTCGTAAACCGTGTACTCGGGGTACCAGCGATATCCCAGCTTGGACAAGAGGTCGACAAGTATAGCGGGGAACCCAGCCACACCAATAGCATTAGTCTGGCGAACGATCTGCGTCGCGGGACGCATCTGAAACAAGGAGTCAAAGATGTCAAAAAGCAGTGCGAGAATCAAAAGTTACACATTGAAAGGTAAAGCAATAGATAATCCGAATAGAAGAGAGATCAGACTCCCAAAGTAAGGAAGAGGAATATGAACACATAAACCTAATGTTAAAATTAGCAAAAAAATTAACCCGAATAGAAGAGAGATCAGACTCCCAAAGTAAGGAAGAGGAATAAAAGATCCTAATACCACCCATTGGCGACGTGGGCCCGTAAGTCACACAGCCAAGTTAGTAAAATAGTTTTTGAAGACTAGAATCAACTTCGGCCAAGGAGTTGGAAAGGGGGCTACCTACAGGCAGTCGGATCTGATACCAATTTGTGACGCCCCCGACTCAATCGTGTGCTAATCATACACGCAAATGCACACGATCAAGATCAGAGACTCACGGTAAGATATCACAACACAACTCTAGACACAAATAAAAGTCATACAAGCGTTATATTACAAGCCAGGGGCCACGAGGGCTCGAATACATAAGCTCGAGTACAAGAGTCAGTGGAAGCAACATCAATATCTGAGTACCGACATAAAGGTAAACAAGTTTGCCTTAAGAAGGCTGAGCAAAACAATGCCATCTAGATCAAACAGGCGCAGGCCTCCTGCCTGGGAACCTCCGAAACTACTCCTGGTCATCGGCCTCCACGTAGAAGTAGGCTCCGTCGGTGGTGTAGTAGTCGTCAACGGGGGAAGCTGTCTCCTGGGCTCCGCCATCTGATCGCAGCAATCGGGTAGAGGGGAAAAGAAGTAGCAAAGCAACCGTGAGTACTCATCAAAAGTACTCGCAAGACTTACATCAGAACTATTCTATGTATGCACCATTATCAGAGAAAGGGGCTGTATCTGAGGACTAAACTGCAGAATGCCAGAACAGGGGGAAAAGGCCTAGCCTATCGAAAACTAGCATCTTGCAACATTAGAAGAGTGTAGATTAGCATATTATAAAGCAGTAATTAAGTAGTAACAATGCCCAGAGATCCTTCCTCGACTCCCTGTGAGAAAACGATCCCGGAGCCAACATATTAATTAACATCAATAACATCCTTTTTTAGTTGTATTAGATCGGGATACATCTCTGATCGTCCGTTACCGTGGACACGGCTATTCGAATAGATGTACTTCCCTGCAGGGGTGCACCAATGTACCCAACACGATCGATTAACTCCAGCCGTACATACTTTCATCGGGTCATGCCCGGCCTCGGCTAATCGACACAACACAGCCCAACCTAGGCTCATCAGAAAGGCCAGCATGACGGTCTAATCCCTAAGCGCTCAGGGGTCCGGGCCCATCGCCCATCACACTCCTGCGTGTTGCGCACGTGGCCGGTGAGCAGACCTAGCCCCTTTAATACAAGCGCAGGCGTTCCCAGTCCAACCCGGCGCGCCCCGCTAAACTGCTGACGTCTGAGGAGGTTCGGTAGAAACATACGATGCCGAGTGCCCATACTTATTCCCGCATGATGGTCAGTGCGAAAAGGCCAGAGGCCTACTCAGATCACATATCCAAATCCGTTAATGCGTTGGGAGCTCGCGGTAACGAGCAGTGATCCACGATCTATGGTCCCGTCGCCCCATCTCGCGGACTTACGACAAGGGCTAAGGCTGCCCGGCTGTGCTACGTAATTAACTCGCGGGTACCCTCACGGTCAACCCGGCTTCACATCACTCGCGTGTACCCCTCGGGGCTGACCCGACTTCCACAAACTCTCGCGGGTACCCCTCGGGGCCGACCCGACTTCAACAAAGGACTGAGGTAAACGTTAGGGTAACCGTGTGTCCGAAACATCAAGGGGGAATCTGAGGAATCACCCTCGATGGATTCCACTCGATGTGACCGTCAAGGTGGACTTGGAGGAATCACCCTCGATGGTCCACACTTGAGGGGTTGCACGACAGAGTCGTCATTGGAGGTGGTGGAGGAGGAATCAACCTCGGCCATCCACAACCGATTAGTTATGCTACCGAGCCATCATCAGGAGTGAGGTACGAGGTATCAACCTCGGCACTCCATAGTAGCTCTGCAGAGTCGTACAACAAAAGGGGGGGTGTGCGGTGATGTGCTCGGTCTCTTCCCGTCGATCTCCAAGATTGAGGCACTGGTAACAAGGTGGGGGCAACAGGGACAAGAAAGAGGGGTCACTGATGGATCGCTAATCCAACCTATACTAAGCAGTTTAGGATGACGGGTAAAGTAACAATAGCAGGTTACAAAAGCAGGCTATGCGTCAGAAATAGGAGCTATCTATCAAGAGTAGCAAAATCTAATGCAAGCAATAGTGGGAAAGTATGGGCGATATAGGAATGATCAAGGGGGTTTGCTTGCCTGGAAGCTCTGCTGAAAGGGACTGATCGTCAGGGGCGTAGTCGTACTCGGGAGCAGCGTCAGTCTCGGAGTCTACCGTAGAGAAGAGGGGGAAGAAACAATAAATATAAAGCAAACAGATGCAACACCGATGGATGACATGGCAGTATGATGTGTTAGGGGTGGCCTAATGCAGCACTACACGTTGCAGAAGGAGCGGGAAATTATCCGGGGATGTTTTCCCAGCTCCGGACGGTTATCGGTATATGGATCCGGTGGGGAAGGTTCCATGTTTGCTGTGTTAGAGGCATCTAACAGCTATATGGAGGGCATATTTGGATTCGTCATATTTTTCTGAGTGTTTTTCATATATAAAACATTTTCATCGGGTCTACTGTTGAATTTATATTAATTTTCAAAGTTTAAGCAATATTCTGGAATTATTTTAATTACTAAATTCGGCAGAAAAGGAAATATGACGTCAGCAGTACGTCAGGGTGACGTCAGCAGTCAACACAGTCGGCCGAGGTCAAACCTGGCCACTGGGTCCCACATGTCATACACAGAAGTTAATCCAGTGGTTTAATTTAACTAAAAGGGATGAATTAGAGGGTGGGGCCCACTGTCAGGGACTGATTAATTAACAGATTTAATTAACAGACTAATTAGTAGTTTATTTATTTATTAAAATGTTAATTAGCGAGTGGGGCCTGCCTGTCAGCGACTGGAGCTGCCCAGTCAGCGCGTTGACTGGGTTAACCCAGTCAACGGGGCCCCTGGGACCCACTGGTCAGCGACCGAGGGGTGGGCCCAGGCAGCCACGTAGGCAGCGGCCGGCGACTAGACGCCAGTGACGCCAGAACGCGGCGGAGGCCACTGGCCTCGTCGGAAATCGGCTATGGCGAGCCATTTTGCGCGCGGCTTGGCTCGTTCGAACGGGCAGAACGAGCCGTGTTGTACGGCGGTGGTGGCGTGGCCGAAGAGGCCCTACATCGGCGGCGGCGACGAGCGCGGCGGACGGCGGCGTTTGGGTGAGGTCGTGCCCGTGGCTACGGCGCATGGCAAGGCGTGCTAGCGGTGGCGTTGGGCTCCTACGAGCGCACAGAGCACGGCTACGTGCTCGGACGCGAGCTTTAGCGACGGCGGCCGCGACGACGAGCTTAACGGCGGTGATGGGTTGGGCCATGACGGCAAGGGGGCTACGGGCACGGAGAAAGGCAGGAGAGAGAGGGGTTTTGGTCACCAGCTCACCGCGGTCCTGCAGGTGTGCTTAAATGGGCTCGGGGGAGGCTCGACGGTGGCGAATCGGCGGCGATGTCCGACGGTGCAGAGGAGGAAGATGAGGTCATGGGCGACGCTGCGTAGGCTCTCGGCTCGGTCTAGTGGCACCGGACGGCGGCGGAGCGATCTGGCACGGCGGCGAGGCGCAGAGGCGACGATGGCTGCACGAGTTAGTGAGGTGAGGCCATGGCGGCGCTCGGGAGGGGGGAGACAGAGAGGGAGGAGAGGGGAGGAGTGAGGTCAGGGGGAGCCAGGGAGGGTGCAGGGGGTGGCCTTATCCACCAGGAGCGGCGCGGCGAGGCCGCTGTCGAGCTGGGGAGGGGGGGGGGCAGGCAGGCGCGCGCTGGGGAGGCGACAATGAGGAGGAGAGAGAGAGCGGGAGGTGGGAGACTGTGCGGGGTGGGCTGGACCGCACTGTGGACTTAAGTCCAGTACACCCAGGCCCTTTTTCTTTTTCTCTTTTTCTGTTTTCTCAAAACAGTGAGCATTTGCAATTTATCCAGCCACAAAAAGACTTTGTAAAATTCTGAATCTGGGCCAATAAAATATATTGCAATATTAGGCAGTGTCAGAAAAAGTTTGGGGGCCAAAGGAATTTGTTTGAATTTTGTACAAATGCATAAGCATTTAAAATGCCTCTTTTTGCACTGTTTTAAATGCTATAGACCATTTTAGCTTGATGGTGATGTTGTTTTCCTTGAAAAATATTAGTTAGGGAATCTTGGCTAAATGATGGACTATTTTGCATCCATTTTTGGGCAAATTTATTTTCCACTTGCAATTTAATTCAAATCAAAGTGGAGTTTGAAATGAGATATGAATTCAAAGAGTGATCATGCATTATAAATCAAAATGATTAAGCATAATCATCATGAGGATCACTGTAGCTCCATTACACAGGGGTGTTACAATATTTTGGGACAAAGCCCAAAAAGGTGGCTTTTCATAAAGTAACCAGAAAGTGATTTTTACTATTCATGAAACGATTTTTCCGCGACCGTTAAATCCGAAAATATTTCTGTGGGTCTTAGAATAATTCCAGTACCCTCTAAAACAATTCTGGACGCGTTCCGAAACATTTTCAGATCAATGATTTTCATCAGCGAAAAGCAACCACAGCGGTTCCGGCAGCTCCGGATCACTTCTGGTTTTTTTCTCCGGAAAAATCCCAAAAGTTCCCAGAACAATTCTGAAACCATTTTGACTTCATGGTATACTCCGAAACAATTTTTTGGTTTTACCGAAACTCTTCCGGTGTTCTCTCTTCGGAACTATTCCGTTGTCTCCGAAACTTTTTCAGTGAATTTCTCTCAGACTCCCTGTCTAGTATTCAGCAGATAGATGGCCCTTAAGCGCGTGACCCTATAGGTTCGGTGAAGAATAGACATGACCAGAACACTTTCTGATCAATGATCAACATCGGAGCCGTGGACACCCATATTGACCCCTATACCCACACGAATAAATATTCGAGTGAACCTCCAGTTGCCGTGTGCTATTCCTTTTACTTCGCGATATGTTACAAACACCCGAGATGATATTTATCGGCATCCCCGTGGATCAACACTTGTCCACTATGCCAGTTACCTCGTTACCGGTTTTGTTCTCTTTTCTCGTTCCCATGTTCCGGCATCTAGGTGATCGAATCACACTGTGTCTGGCTAGACGATGATGGATACCGTAACACCGAGAGGGCCCAAAGAATATCTCTCCATCGTCGGAGGAGCAAATCGCAATATTGAGCTATCAAGTCCCTTGACATACTTTTCCATGAACCCGTAAGCCGCCGTAATAGCCACCCAGTTAGAGATGACGTTTAACAAACCCCAAAGTTCATGAAGCAAGCATGAAGAAACTCGATACTCTCATGGTCTAAGGAATTATGCAAATGTTAACATTCTCTGTGTTATGAACCATTAACTTGTGACGAATGTATCTCATAGCATAACATCAATTTGGGTTGATTCAACACAAATGTTCTTCTAACATTGTGCCCTCAAAGTTGCCGGCATAGACATGCCCATGATCAGGAAAACATAATCATCATGTAAACACTTGAGCTAGTCTTAGAGGCATGACTAGGAATACTTTTTATCGTTTATTATTCCACACGTGCATATGAGTTTTCCTCCGAGCCTCGTGGTTATTGTAGACTCGAGAACCATAACAGTTATTGCACGGAACATAAACTTAATTACGAACATGGGATAAATAATAACATTTATTATTTCCTCTAGGGCATATCTCCTACAGACGCCCACTTGCACTAGAGTCAATAATCTAGTCAATGCTAATGCACTTTACACCTATGGCATACTGGTGTAAAATATTCTTCGCATGTGGTATAGCCTGATGTCCAACGGATTTGACAACTTCAGCTCCGTGTGTATCTTTGCATATCCTCGCATTTTCACGCTTTCACAAAATTCATATTTTGTGTGGACTTGGCTTTGTATATATGTGAATCACTGGTTGAACCTTGATTCCCCAGACTGAGCTATGGAGCAACTATCTACAATAGTGTTCCATTGACCAAAGTCCTCTTGGAACTATACTAAGTTCATGAATGAACTATATAATTCAACATCCTTCTTTGTCGCTTCTAAAGCGTCAACATACTTAGCCTTTGTTATAGAATTCGCCACAGTAACCTATTCGGAACAATTCCAACTTACTGGTTCACCATATCATGTATTACACAAAAAACCCTTAACTTAAAACGAAAATCACATGGAGCATTAATGAAGACTGTATCGATGTAACCACTTACAACGAGCACTTCATAATCTCTGCTTGTGAGAAAACATGTCATCAGTGCTACTTTAGTACTCAACTACATTTTTCACTGTAGTCCCATGATCAATACTTTGATCACTTTGGTATCTATACTCACAACAGCTTGGGAGTATCAGATATATCTGTTTGTTTTACGTACCATGGAATACATGATTAATCTAAACACAAAAGTGTGTGGAATCTCCATCATGTATTTTGCTCATCAGTGTTTTGGGACACCGAGTCTTGCAAAATCTCTTTCCATGTGAATTCGGCAAGAATCACTCCTTGGCGTTTTCAATGCTAAACTGTTTTAGCATCTTGTCAATATGTATTTTTGGCTTATCCCCATTAGGCAATTCTATCTCCGTAGATAATTATGCCTAGTATCAAGGCTACTTAGCCTAAGCACTTCATCGGAAAACTATTTTGAATGAAGTCTTAATTCGTGTCAAGAAATTTATATTATTTCCAATTAACAATGTGTCAAGCACACAATGTTTTTAGAAATATTATTATGCTCCCACTTACTTGGAGATAAATAATAACATTTATTATTCCCTCTAGGGCATATCTCCTATAGACTCCCACTTGCACTAGAGTCAATAATCTAGTTAATGCTAATGCACTTTACACCTATGGCACATTGTTGTAAAATATGCTTCGCATGTGGTATAGCCTGATGTCCAACGGATCTGACGACTTCAGCTCCGTGTGTATCTTTGCATATCCTCGCGTTTTCACGCTTTCACAAAATGCATATTTTGTGTGGACTTGGCTTTGTATATATGTGAATCACAGGTCGAACCTTGATTCCTCAGACTAAGCTATGGAGCAACTATCTGCAATAGTGTCCCATTGACCAAAGCCTTCTTGGAACCATACTAAGTTCATGAATGAACTATATGATTCAACATTTTCTTTGTCGCTTCAAAAGCGGCAACATACTTTGCCTCTGTTATAGAATTCGCCACAGTAGCTTGTTTGGAACAATTTCCAACTACCGTGCCACCATATTGTGTATTACACAAAACCCTCAATTTAAATCAAAAATCGCATGGAGAAATGATGAAGACTGTATCGATGTAACATTTTACAACGAACTCTTCATGATCTCTGCTTGCGAGAAAACATGTCATCAGTGCTACTCTAGCACTTAATGACCCTTTTTAACTGTTGTCCCATGATCAGTACTTTTGATCACTTTGGTATCTATACTCATAACACCTTGGGAGTATCGGACATATCTGGTTGTTTTACATACCATGGAATACATGACTAATCCAAACACAAGAGTGTGTGGAATCTCCATCATGTATTTTGCTCATCAGTGTTTTGGGACACCGAGTCTTGCAAAAACTCTTTCCATGTGACTTCGGCAAGAATCACTCCTTGACGTTTTTAATGCTAAAAGGTTTCAGCATCTTGTCAATATGTATCTTTGCTCAGACAATTAGGTAAATCTATCTCCATAGATCATCATGCCTAATATCAAGGCTATTTAGCCCAAGCAGTTCATCGAAAAACTATTTTCAAATGAAGTCCTAATTCGTGTCAAGAAATTTATTTCCATTTAACAATGTGTCAAGCACACAAGGTGTTTAGAAATATTATTATGCTCCCACTTACTTTCTTGAATCAAAAGCATCTTCGTTACCCATTGATGAAGTCAAACCCCTTTGACCATTTCATCAAAACACGAAGATTCCAACTCCATTTTGCTCTCTTCTGTCCATCATTAGAACTCTGAAGTTTGCACACTCACTAGCATCCTCTGGATTGAGAAAATACCTTGGACTGTATCATATGCAAGTCCTTGGTTTCATTTCCATTAGATGGAAATCCTTTCATCATCCATGTTTCATATCTCATGATTGAAATATGTATTAATTGCTAGTTTAACCCGAACCAATTTTAAGCTTCACTACGGTGAGAAAACCTCATTGCAGTCAACTCCTTGAACTTGTTATTGCAACAAGTCGAGCTTTATGGATAAAACATTTTTATTCGTATCAGTTTCTAGTTCCAATACAATCCGTTAGACTCTAAGTCTTCCGGAGGGTTTATCAAGATTTAAATCTTGAATCATTTTATGGAAACTATCTCGGATTATATTGGCATTTAGCCAATCCCGGAATCAGGGCCCATCAACGCTTCCTTGTGTATCGTAGGTATACTGTTGTCTAACAACAATATCTCGTATGCGCATCTGAGAGGTTTGCACGAGTTTTTCCTACGTGGTTCAGCTGTAAGTTCGACCGAAGTCCATACATCTCATGTAGAGCCTTCCATATCAGTCGCAGTAGGAAACTCTGGAAGAACTTCCAAGGTCTCTTTCCGTTGATCTGATGATGAAGATACTGTTATCTCGTCGAGTTGCACTGTTCTCCCACTCACCTTTTTGAAAGAACCATTTTCTGTAAAAGCATACCATTTTGTGGCAAAAACCCTTTTTGCCTCGGTATAGTGGTGGGGGAATACCCAATAACTTGGGATAACCTACAAAGTAGCACTTGTCTGATTTGGAATAGGTTTGTAACCTTTTACACAAGCCCCATATTCCAAATGTTTAAGAAAAGATATAACATGGTTGGGCGTACCATACCATGGCGTCATTTCAACTGACCCGATTGAGCTCTTTTCAGTGTAAAAGCCGCAGTCTCTAAAGCATCACTTTAAAAGGGATAATGGCAAATTTATGTATGTCATCTTTGATCTTACCATGTCATAAATGGTTTGATTACATCTTCACGGACATTCCACTCATAGTGGTGTTCCGGGAGGTGTATGTTATGAATCTCTTTTCACAACTCATCAGACATTCGCTAAACTTGTAACTCAAATATTCCTTTTTGCAATCTAATTGCAGAAACATAATTTTCTTATTACAATAATTTCTTCATCATTTTGAAAACCTTTCGAATGATTTCAAAAGATCGAGACTTACGTCTCATCAAATAAATATCCATATATCTACTTGAGTCATTTCTGAAGATAGATAAATCCACTACTTGCAACAACATTTATTGAACTACACACATCAAAATGTATTATCACCAATAAGTTTGTTGCTCATTCCTTATGGCATGTGAACGGTATTTCAGTCATTTCACTTTTCGGAGGAAAGTTGCAAGTATCAGATGATTCAAAATCAAACGACTTCAAAATCCATCATAATGGAATTTTTCCATGCGGGTTTCTCCAATATGACCAAATACAGTGCCACACTTGTGTGGTATTCTCTTAGTCTTGCGATATTTATCGTCAGTGTTATGGATGTATCATCTTACCATCAATATTCATAACATACATCCCATCCATGATGGAAGCATGGCCCTTATGTTATTCATGACACTAAACAACAATTGTTCTTTTATGAACAACCCTTTTGCAACAAACATTATGCAATGGGCTAGAGTGTGCAAAACTCTAAAATGAATTATGAAAGTAAATACAGAGGTAATGTATTATTGTCAATATTCATAACATACATCTCATTCATAATGAAATTATGGTCCTTATGTTATTCATAACACCGAACATCAAAAGTTCTCTTATGAACAACCTTCTTGCAAGATACCTTATTCCAAGGGCTAGAGTGTATGAAAATCTAAAATGAATTATGAAAGTAAATACATAGGTAATACACCGATGGAAGGTGTAGTAACTTTTACTATGTTCCCAGCGCGTATCAAAACCTCATTCCTGGCTAGTCTTTCAGGCCATAGTAGTTCTTACATCGAGTTGCAATAGAATGCAATCGAGCGGGTATCTTTGTGATCAACTCACAATACCCAAGAATTTGTGATTAACATGTTTAACCATAATTCCCAAGAACTATATCTTTGACCAGCCTTCTGTACATCAAAAACTTGTATGACATTAATACATGCGCTGGATATTCCAGTCTTCTTTCCTTTTGCCTTTATACTTCTAACAGTTTAACTTTTAGTATTTCTCCTAGTCTCAGAAGAAGCATCCAACTTAAGAGTGGCGTTAGCCCCGGACTTCCTAGGCGTGAAAGTTTCACTAACACCCTTTGGACACTTCCTTTCTCTTTAAGTTGTTGTTTTATTCACCTTTCATCATATGACAGGCGTTCTTCCGGATCCCTCTCTTATCAGTCTAATGCATAGTAAACACCTTTACTAATAGTTTGGAAAGAAACATTGCTTTGGATTTCATATCTTTCAGCCTTTGTTTGTATCTGAAAATTAATTTTCAGTTCCCTGAATATCACATAACTATCCCAAAACTTTTGAGGTTCGGGTCTCATGGAAGCAAACGTATTGCACTTGACTGAAACGGAATTCTAGCTTTTGGATCGAAGGACGAGAGTCACATGATCCATAGCATTAGCGGGAGAATACCGAATGCATGCGATAGGACCATGTCCTTCTCGGCACTCTTGAGGACAATCCTCACATTACGTTACCAACCATAATGTTTTAACCAGATATTTAACAACTATTCAATTTTAATAGGGAAGGTGGAAACGCGAGCCATTATTCTACAACTATTTTGCAAATCACAATTAGACAGTGTTGAAAATTAATTGCACTGAGAATTGAAAGAATTAATTCTAAAGTGTGCTCCCACTCAAATCAATATCTCTCATAATTGATTGTGAGTGATTCAAGATCCATATAACAATTCAACGCCAAGGATGTATCCATCTCAAGTGACGAGAATTGCAATTGGTAGGCCAACTTGCCAATCACATCTCTATGTGACTCTTGTTCATCTTTCGATGCGCGTGTTCCGAGCTCATTGCTTTCATGCCTGAACGTCAAGACAACCATGTGATCTCGCTGCGAGGTCTCAACTCACCCGCCTCACACTTCTCTAATCGTTCGTACCCATGTATCCATGTGATACCCCGAAGAGATAGGCGCCATGACGGTGCTACACTTGGGAGAACACTAACTACTTGATATTTTAAGTGAGAGATCACCCTAACAAAAGCGACTACAGCGCAATCAAAAGGGTGCATCATAAGGGATAAACATCTCAGGCAATTCATAATAGCATGATATGGTATAGCCCTTTCTGACGGAGAAGTCTTGTATTTCTTCGTCTTCGGCATTCGCATCAGTGTTCACCTTCGCGAAGTTTGCCACCACCTTGTCGATGCACCAGATAATATTGCTATCTCTATAGCTAATAAAATAAGTGCATTACTTAAGGTTGACACGCAGGTCATTTAAAGTGACAATCATATGGCTCCAGCCATCATGCCGAATCATGACACGCAGGTCATGTTAATATTAAATCATATAGTCATCTCATACATAATCAAATTAATATGAGCACTGCTATACCACATCACGTGCACATGCAAACCATCCTGCAAAACCAAGTTAGACCCCTCTAATCGGTTCATGCAAAATTTTATATTTCGTGGCTTCTAAGGTTTCGAAACAAACCGAAGCTACCAACGTTCATCATCAAGCATGATTATCCAAGTCGCTAGATTAACATTGCGGGGTGTATGAAACACAAGATAATAAAATCTCGAGCCCCATACTGAACTTCGTCATACGCATGACCCCCGTGCAGATCATATTTGCATTGCCCTTTCGTCTGCGAAATTTCATCTTTCTTTTTAACTATGGTGGAAATCAATGAAATGTTAGCACTTCGTTCATCAATCAGGATCGCGGATTGCCAGAACTTTGAAACTCCACCATGCTATTATCAAGATCAGAAATATGCAAAGTCCAGGGAAGCAACAAGAAAATCGGGTAACAGATCTCATCTTCTACCTGCACAAATAATTTTCAGCAATAGATCTCATCTACTACCTAATTATATTGTGCAACACCCATACATCTCTATGTATTCTAGATTGCAACCTACATCTATGCATAGCACGGCTCATGATGCCACTGTAGGGGAACGCCGCAGAAAACAAAAAATTTCCGACCTACGCACCAGCCCAGGACCACTATGGAGACTGCATACAAGGTTTGATCTTTTCGTTACCGACTCATACCGCAGCGGAAGTAGAGTCGATGACGATCGGCGCTGCAGATCCCCGCAGCTAGGATTTACAACCTCCCAACCGCGAGGATGTACTCCCTCGTCTGCTCC
This sequence comes from Elymus sibiricus, assembly GCA_039707655.1. NCBI lineage: Eukaryota > Viridiplantae > Streptophyta > Magnoliopsida > Poales > Poaceae > Elymus > Elymus sibiricus. The sequence goes on along the minus strand of CM077665.1, from coordinate 35,876,047 downwards.
CCGGACGGATCTCCGGGCAGCCCGTCGGGAGGCCTCGGGACAGTCCCTCGGAGTGTCCCACCGGACGGATCCTCGGACAGCCCTTCGGGAGGACCTCAGAATCTCAGACGGTCACTTGGACAGCCCTTCGGAAGGACCTTCGAAACTCGGACGGTCACTCGGACAGCCCTTCGGGAGGCACTCTCGAACTAAGACCGAAACTACGATCTCTCTACAGAGTTTCACACATACGGTGTCATCTATCCGGCAGGGCTTCGCCGTCCAGAACTAGTTCCCACTGGAAGCCAGACAGCCTTTCGGCTCTACGAAACTATTTCGCTGGGAGGGAGAGAGAAAGCCAGATCATGCTTGGCACTTGTATGTGAGAAAGAGTGAGTTTGGGCAGCCCCCTCCACCTCTATTTATAGGAGAAGGAGAGGTGGAGGGGCTGAAATTTCAGCCACATCCATCCATGTCATCTCCAAGATATTTTGGAGCAAAAGCCCAAAAAGGTGGCTTTCCAAAAAGTAACCATAAAGCTGGTTTCACTATGCACGACGACATTTTTCAGCATCCGTTCGAACCGAAAATATTTATGTGGACCTAGAACATTTCCAGTAGCCACTAAAATAATTTTTGACTCGTTCCAAAACAATTCCGGATTAGTGATTTTCATCTGCGAAAAGCAGACAAAGCGGTTCTGGCAGCTCCGGAACATTTCTGGTTTTTATCCTAGAAAATTCCCAGAAGTTTCCAGAATAATTCTAGCACCCGCCAAGAATTATCAGGCATGTCCCAAAACCAATTTGACTTAATGGTATACCCCGAAACAACTTTTCGATTTTACCGAAACTATTCTGGTGTTCTCTCTCCGAAACTTTTCCGTTGACACTGAAACTTTTTCGGTGAATTTCTCTCAAACTCCCTGTCTAGTATTCAGTAGATAGATGACACTTAAGCGTGTGACCCTATAGGTTCGGTGAAGTATAGACATGACCGGAACACTTTCCGATCAATGATCAACATCGGAGCCGTGGACACCCATATTGACCCCTATACCAACACGAATGAATATTTGAGTGAACCTCCAGTTGCCGTGTGCTATTCCTGTTGCTTCGGGATATGTTACAAATACCCGAGGTGAGACATGTTGGCATCCCCGTGGATCAACAACTTGTCCACTATGCCAGTCACCTCGTTACCGGTATTGTTCTCTTTTCTCGTTTCCGTGTTCCGGCATCCCTGTGATCAAATCACATTGTGTCTGGCCAGACGATGATGGATACCGTAACACCGAGAGGGCCCAGAGATATCTCTCCATCGTCGGAGGAGCAAATCCCAATCTTGAGATATCAAGTTACTTGACATACTTTTACATGAACACGTAAGCCGCCATAATAGCCACCCATTTATGGATGACGTTTAACAAACCCCAGAGTTCATGAAGCAAGCATGAAGAAACTCGATACTATATGGGTCTAAGGAATCATGCAAATGTTAACCATCTCTGTGTTATTAACCATTAACTTGTGACAAACGTCTCTCATAGCATAACATCAATTCGGGTCGATTCAACACAAATGTTCTTCTAACATTGTGCCCTCAAAATTGCTGGCATAGACATGCCCATGATCAGGATAACAGAACCATCATGCAACACTTAAGCTAGTCTTAGAGGCTAGACTAGGAATACATTTTACCGTTTATTATTCCACACGTGCATATGAGTCTTCCTCCGAGCCTCGTGTTATTACAGACTCGAGAACCATAGCAGTTATAGCATGGAACATAAGCATAATTATGAACTTGGACATAAATAATAACATTTATTATTGCCTCTAAGGCATATCTCCTACACAGAGAGTATCTTGATCTACTATAACTAGAACTGGATACTGATAATGTTAAGTAATATGCTGGCTCCGGGATCGCTTTCTCGCAGGGAGTCGAGAAAGGATCTCTGGGCGTTGTTACAACTTAATTACTACTTTATAATATGCTATCTCTACTCTTCTAAATGCTGCAAGATGCGAGTCTTCAATAGGCTAGGCCTTCTCTCTATTCTGGCATTCTGCAGTCCAGTCCACATATATAACCTTCCTTTGATAATGATGCATAAATAGATAGATCTGATGTAAGTCTTGCGAGTACTTTGGATGAGTACTCACGGTTGCTTTGCTACCTCTTTTCCCCACTACCCGTTTGTTGCGATCAGATGACGGAGCCCAGGAGACCGCTGTCCCCGTCGAGGACTACTACTACCCCGACGGAGTCTACTACGTTGAGGCCGATGACCAGGAGTAGTTTCGGAGGTTCCCAGGAAGGAGGCATGCGCCTTTCAATCTAGTGTCGTTGTTTTGCTCAGCCTTCTTAATGCACCCTTGTCTAATTATGTCTGTACTCAGATATTGGTATTGCTTCCGCTGACTATGTGTATTCGAGCTTATGTATTTCGAGCCCTCAAGGCCCCTGGCTTGTAATATAAAGCTTGTATTATTTTAATTTGTGTCTAGAGTTCTGTTGTGATATCTTCCAGTGAGTCCTTAGGCTTGATCATGTGCATTTGCGTGTATGATTAGTGCACAATTAAGTCGGGGGCGTCACACTACTCTCCCGTGGCAGTGGAGTCCATAAGGAGATCTAAGAGATATTAAGGCCTCTTTTTAATAGAGAACCAGAATGAAGCATTAACACATGGTGAATACATGTACTCCTCATACTATGGTCATCACCGGAGTGAATCCCAATTATTGTCACCTTGGGGTCTACGGATCATAACACATAGTAGGTGCATACAACTTGCAAGATAGGATCCAAAACACACTTATATTCATGAAAACATAATAGGTTCAGATCTGAAATCATGGCACCCGGGCCCTAGTGACAAGCATTAAGCATAGCAAAGTCATAGCAACATCAATCTAAGAACATAGTGGATACTAGGGATCAAGCCCTAACAAATTGACTCTACTACATGATAAATCTCATCCAACTCCATCACAGTCCAACAAGCCTACGAAGGAATTACTCACTCCCGGCAGTGAGCATCATGGAATTGTTGATGAAGGAGGGTTGATGATGATGACAGCGACGAATCCCCCTCTCCGGAGCCCCAAACGGACTCCAGATCAGCCCCCGTGATGAAGAACAGGAGGTGGCGGCGGCTCCATATTGTAAAACACAATGATTACTTCTCTCTGATTTTTTTCTCCATGAGACGGTACTTATGGAGTTGGAGGTACGGCGAACGGAGGCCTGAGGGACCCACAAGCTCAGATGGTGCGCCCAAGGGGTGCGCACCACCTGAGATTGTGGCTCTCTGGTGGCCCCCATCCAGTAGATTTTTTCGCCCATATTTTTTATATATTCCAGAAAAATTCTTCGTCAATTTTCAGCCCAATCCGAGAACTTTTATTTCTGCACAAAAATAACACCATGGTAGTTCTGCTGAAAACAACGTCAGTCCGGGTTAGTGTCATTCAAGTCATGCAAATTAGAGTCCAAAACAAGAGCAAAAGTGTTCGAAAAGGTAGATACGTTTGGGACATATCAAATGACAAGGGTAAATCTGACTAACTCATCATCAATCACACCATGTCTAACAGGACCTGATTCCTTCGTTCAAACACGCCCTTCCTCTGTGGCGTACCTAGAGGAGTGAGTTCTGGAATTATTCCACAATGCTTCAGATGATCATCAAACTCCTGGTTCACATACTCGCCTCCACGATCAGATTTACAAGTTCGATTATCTTGCTAAGTTGATTTTCCACTTCATTCTGAAACTCATCAAACTTGTCAAAAGTTTTTGACTTATGGCTCATTAAGTAGATATATTCATATCTGTTCAAGTCATCAGAAAAAGTCATGAAGTATTGTTACCCACCTCCGGCAGTCATGCTCATTGGCCCACAAACTTCACTATGTATAAGCTCCAGCAACTCAGACGCCCTCTCGCAACTCTTTGCAAAAGGAGCCATAGTCATCTTGCCGAGTATGCATGATTCGCACATCTCGAATGATTCAAAATCAAACGAAGTTAGAAGCCCATCACCATGGATCTTCTTCATGCGTTTTTGAGTAATGTGTCCGAGTCGACAATGCCAGAAGTAAGTCAGATTTATTTCATTAGGCCTATGCCTCTTGACATTTACGTTATAGACTGACTCCCTTTCAAGGTCTAAAATAAATAGCCCATTCTCAATGCGTGCAAGGATACAAAACATTCCATTCAAAAATATAGAAAAAACATTGTCCTTTATGTTGAATTCGTAACCTTGTCTCATCTAACCTAAGGCAGAAAAAAAGTTTTTACTAAGTGCTAGAAGAACATAATAGCAATTATCAAGTTCCACTAAAAATCCTGAAGGTAGTTGAAGTTCCATTGTCCCGACAGCCAACACAGCAACCCTTGCTTTATTGCCAACTCAGATGTCAACCTCTCCTTGTCTAGCTGCTCTAGTTCTTATCAGCCCCTGCATTGAGTGGCAAATATGAACATCCGATCTGATATCAAATACCCAAGAGCTACTAGCCAAGTAGGCGAGGTAAATGTTTATAACATATGCAACAAGTGTACCTTTGGCGTAAGTCGTACTTCCACCCTTCTTTCCCTTGTTGGCAAGAAACTTGTAGCAATTCCTCTTCCAATGACAAGCTCCCTTGCAACAATAGCACACGGTCTTTGAATTCGGCCCCGACTTGGGATCAGAAATTGGAGTTGGGATCACATCCTTATCCTTGCCCTTCCCCTTAGTCTTTTTCTTAGCCCAAGAACCCTTCTTGAACTTAGCCTTGTTCTGCACCATCAACACGTGATGTGCGCCCTCTTAATGTCCTACTCTACAGTCTTAAGCATCCCATGCAATTCAGTGTGCTTCTTATCCATGCCATGCATATGGTGGTTCGAGACGAACGAGTCATACACTACTAGGGAAAAGCCTAGTAGTGGCGCGTGGTAAGTGCCTAGCAGTAGCGTGGGTGCCCGCGCTATTGCTAGCGTGCTACAGCTAAATGGTTAGTAATAGTGCGGGCCTGGCCCCGCACTACTACTACTTATGTTAGAAGCAGCGTGGGTTTTGACTAACGCTACTACTGTTGGGTAACGCAGCAGAAAACAAAAAAATTTTGACCTACGCACCAGCCCAGGACCACTATGTAGACTGCATACAAGGTTTGATCTTTTCATTACCGACTCGTAGCGCAGCGGAAGTAGAGTCGATGATGATCGGCGGTGCAGATCCCCGCAGCTAGGATTTACAACCTCCCAACCGCGAGGATGTATTCCCTCGTCTGCCCCTCGGACAGCCCTCCGGGAGGCGGTCGGACAGTCCCTCGGACGGTGTCGTGGACAGCCCTTTGGGAGGACCTTTGAAACTCGGACGGTCACTCGGACAGCCCTTCGGGAGGACCTTCAAAACTCGGACGGTCACTCGGACAGCCCTTCGGGAGGCACTCTCAAACTAAGACCGAAACTACGATCTCTCTAGAGAGTCGCACACATACGGTGTCATCTATCCGGCCGGGCTTCGCCGTCCAGAACTAGTTCCCATCGGAACCCAGACAGCCCTTTTGGCTCTACGAAACTATTTCGCTGGGAGGGAGAGAGAAAGCCAGATCATGCATGGCACTTGTATGTGAGAGAGAGTGAGTTTGGGCAGCCCCCTCCACCTCTATTTATAGGAGAAGGAGGGGTGGAGGGGCTGAAATTTCAGCCACATCCATCCATGTCATCTCCAAGATATTTTGGGGCAAAAGCCCAAAAAGGTGGCTTTCCAAAAAGTAACCATAAAGCTTATTTCACTATTCACGACGACATTTTTCAGCGTCCGTTCGAACCAAAAATATTTATCTGGACCTAGAACATTTCCAGTACCCACTAAAATAATTTTTGCCGCATTCCGAAACAATTCTGGATTAGTGATTTTCATCTGCGAAAAGCAGACAAAGTGGTTCCGGCATCTCCGGAACATTTCCGGTTTTTGTTCCGGAAAAATCCCAGAAGTTTCCAGAACAATTCTGGTGCCCTCCAAGAATTTCCAGACGTGTGCTGAAACCATTTTGACTTAATGGTATACTCCGAAACAACTTTTCGGTTTAGTGATTTTCATCTGCGAAAAGCAACCAAACCGGTTCCGGCAGTTCCGGAACATTTCCGGGTTTTTTCTCCGAAAAATCCCAGAAGTTCCCAGAACAATTCTGGCACCCTCCAAGAATTTCCAGGCATGTGCCGAAACCAATTTGACCTAATGGTATTTCCTGAAACAACTTTTCAGTTTTACCGAAACTATTCCGGTGTTCTCTCTCCGGAACTTTTCCGCTGTCTCCGAAACTTTTCCGGTGACTTTCTCTCAGACTCCTTGTCTAGTATTCAGCAGATAGATGACCCTTAAGCATGTGACCCTATAGGTTCGGTGAAGTATAGACATGACCGGAACACTTTCCGATCAATGATCAACACCGGAGCCGTGGACACCCATATTGACCCCTATACCCACACGAATGAATATTCGAGTGAACCTCCAGTTGCCGTGTGCTATTCCTGTTGCTTCGCGATATGTTACAAATACCCGAGGTGAGACATGTTGGCATCCCCGTGGATCAACAACTTGTCCACTATGCCAGTTACCTCGTTACCGGTATTGTTCTCTTTTCTCGTTCCCGTGTTTCGGCATCCCTGTGATCAAATCACATTGTCTGGTCAGACGATGATGGATACCATAACACCGAGAGGGCCCAGAGATATCTCTCCATCGTCGGAGGAGCAAATCCCAATCTTGAGCTATCAAGTTACTTGACATACTTTTCCATGAACCCGTAAGCCGCCGTAATAGCCACCCATTGACGGATGGTGTTTAACAAACCCTAAAGTTCATGAAGCAAGTATGAAGAAACTCGATACTCTCATGGTCTAAGGAATTATGCAAACATTAACTATCTCTGTGTTATTGAGCATTAACTTGTGACCAATGTATCTCATAGCATAATATCTATTCGGGTCGATTCAACACAAGTGTTCTCCTAACATTGTGCCCTCAAAGTTGCCGGCATAGCCATGCCCATGATCAGGAAAACAGAACCATCATGCAACACTTGAGCTAGTCTTAGAGGCCAGACTAGGAATACATTTTACCGTTTATTATTCTACACGTGCGTACGAGTCTTCCTCCGAGCCTCGTGTTATTGCAGACTCGAGAACCATAGCAGTTATAGCATGGAACATAAACATAATTATGAACAGGGAGATAATCAATAACATTTATTATTGCCTCTAGGGCATATCTCCTACAGACTCCCACTTGCACTAGAGTCAATAATCTAGTCAATGCTAATGCACTTTACACCTATGGCACACTGGTGAAAAATATGCTTCGCATGTGGTATAGCCTGATGTCCAACGGATCTGACATCTTCAGCTCCGTGTGTATCTTTGCATAACCACACATTTTCACGCTTTCACAAAATTCATATTTTGTGTGGACTTGGCTTTGTATATATGTGAATCACTGGTCGAACCTTGATTTCTCAGACTGACCTATGGAGCAACTATCTGCAATAGTGTCCCATTGACCAAAGCCTTCTTGGAACCATACTAAGTTCATTAATGAACCATATGATTCAACATCTTGTTTCTCGCTTCGAAAGCGGCAACATACTTAGCCTCTGTAATAGAATTCGCCACAGTAACTTGTTTAGAACAATTCTAACTTACCGTGCCACCATTTTTTGTGTTACACAAAACTCTCAATTTAAATCAAAAATCGCATGGAGAAATGATGAAGACTGTATCGATGTAACCTTTTACTACGAACTCTTCAGGATCTACGCTTGCGAGAAAACTTGTCATCAGTGCTACTTTAGTACTCAATGACCTTTTTCACCGTTGTCCCATGATCAGTACTTTTGATCACTTTGGTATCTATACTCGCAACAACTTTGGAGTATTGGACATATCTGGTTGTTTTTACATACCATGGAATACATGATTAATCCAAACACGAAAGTGTGTGGAATCTTCATCATGTATTTTGCTCATCAGTGTTTTTCGGACACCGAGTCTTGCAAAACTCTTTCCATGTGACTTCGGCAAGAATCACTCCTTGACGTTTTTAGTGCTAAACTGTTTTAGCATCTTGTCAATATGTATTTTTGCTTAGCCCCATTAGTTAAATCTATCTCCATAGATCATCATGCCTAATAATGAGGCTATTTAGCCCAAGCACTTCATCGAAAAACTATTTTCAAATGAAGTCCTAATTCGCGTCAAGAAATTTATTTCCAATTAACAATGTGTCAAGCACACAAGGTTTTTAGAAATATCATTATGATCCCACTTACTTTCTTGAATCACAAGCATCTTTGTTACCAATTGATGAAGTCAAACCCCTTTGACCATTTCATCAAAACACGTAGATTCCAACTCCATTTTACTCTCTTCTGTCTATCGCTGGAACTATGAAGTTTGCACACTCACTTGCATCCACTGGATTGACAAAATACCTTGGACTGTATCACAAGCAAGTCCTTGATTTCATTTCCATCAGATGGAAATCCTTTCGTCATCCATGTTTCATATCTCATGATTGAAATATGTACTAATTGCTAGTTCAACCCGAACCGACTTTAAGCATCGCTACAGTGAAACGACCTCAACGTAGTCAACTCCTTGAACTTGTTATTGCAACAAGTCGAGCTTTATGGATAATTTTTTTTTATCCGTATCAGTTTTTAGTTCCAATACAATCCGTTAGACTCTAAGTCTTTCAGAGGGTTTATCAAGATCTAAATCTTGAATCATTTTATGGAAACTATCTTGGATTATATTGGCATTTAGCCAATCCCGAAGTCAGGGCCCATCAACGCTTCCTTGTGTATTGTAGGTATACTGTTGTCTATCAACAATATCTCATATGCGCACCTGAGAGGTTTGCATGAGTTTTTCCTACGTGGTACAACTGCTTGTTCGACCGAAGTCCATACATCTCATGTAGAGTCTTTCATATCAGTCGTAGTAGGAAACTATGGAATTACTTCCAAGGTTCCTTTCATTTGATCTGATGACGAAGATACTTGTTATCTCGTCGAGTTGCACTGTCCTTCCACTCACCTTTTTGCAAGAACTATTCTCTTTAAAAGCATACCGTTTTGTGGCAAAAACCCTTTTTGCCTCGGTATAGTGGTGGGGGAATACCCAATAACTTGGGATAACCTACAAAGTAGCACTTGTCTAATTTGGAATAGGTTTGTAACCTTTTACACAAGCCCCAAATTCCAAATGTTTAAGAAAAGATATAACATGGTTGGGCGTACCATACCATGGTGTCATTTCAACAGACCCGATGGAGCTCTTTTCAGTGTAAAAGCCGCAGTCTCTAAAGCATCACTTTAAAAGGGATAATGGCAAATTTATTTATGTCATCTTTGATCTTACCATGTCATAAATGGTTTGATTACATCTTCACGGACATTCCACTCACAGTGGTGTTCCGGGAGGTGTAAGTTATGAAACTCTTTTCACAACTCATCAGACATTGGCTAAACTTGTAACTCAAATATTCCTTTCCTCAATCTAATTGCAGAAACATAATTTTCTTGTTACTATAATTTCTTCTTCATTTTGAAAACTGTTCGAATGATTTCAAAAGATCCAGAGTTACGTCTCATCAAGTAAATATCCATATATCTACTTGAGTCATTTCTGAAGATAGATAAATCCACTACTTGCAACAACATTTATTGAACTACACACATCAAAATGTATGATCACCAATAAGTTTGTTGCTCGTTCCTTTTGGCCTGTGAATGGTATTCCAGTCACTTCACTTTTCGGAGGAAAGTTGCAAGTGTCAGAAGATTCAAAATCAAACGGCTTCAAAATCCATCATAATGGAATTTTCCATGCGGGTTTCTCCAGTGTGACCAAATGCAGTGCCACACATATGTGGTATTCTTTTAATCTTGCAACATTTAGCTTCAGGGTTATGGATGTATCATATTACCATCAATATTCATAACATACATCCCATCCTGGATGGAAGCATGGCCCTTTATGTTATTCAGAATACTGAACAACAATTGTTCTTTTATGAACAACCCTTTTGCAACAAACATTATGCAATGGGCTAGAGTGTGTAAAAACTCTAAAATGAATTATGAAAGTAAATACAGAGGTAATGTATTATTATCAATATTAATAACATACATCTCATTCATAATGAAAGTGTGGCCCTTATGTTATTCATAACACTGAACATCAAAAATTCTCTTATGAACAACCTTCTTGCAAGATACCTTATGCAATGGGCTAGAGTGTGTAAAACTCTAAAATGAATTATGAAAATAAATACATAGTTAATACACTGATGGAAAGTATAGTAACACTTACTATGTTCCCAGCGCATATCAAAACCTCATTCCTGGCAAGTCTTTTCGGCCGTAGTAGTTCTTCCAACGAGTTGCAATAGAATGCAATCGAGCGGGTATCTCTGTGATCAACTCACAATACCCAAGAATCAATGATTAGCATGTTTAATCATAATTCCCAAGAACTATTTCTTTGACCATCCTTCCATACATTAATTAATAACTTGTATGACATTCATACATGAGCTGGATATTCCAGTCTTCTTTCCTTTTGCCCTTATACTTCTAACAGTTTAACTTTTAGTATTTCTCCTACTCTCAGAAGAAGCACCCAACTTAAGAGTGGCGTTAGCCCCGGACTTCCTAGGTGCGATAGTCTCACAAACACCCTTCAGACATTTCCTTTCTCTTTAAGTTGTTTGTTTTATTCACCTTCATCGTATGATAGGCATTCTTCTAGATCCCTCTCTCATCAGTCAAATGCCCAGTAAACACTTTACTAATACTTGGCAAAAAAACGTTGCTTTGGATATCTCATATCTTTTAGCTTTTGTCTGTATCTAAAAAACATTTTTTTCAGTTCCTTGAATATCACATAACTATCCCAAACTTATGAAGTTTGGGTTTTATGGAAGCAAACATATTTCACTTGACCGTAATGGAATTTTAGCTTTTGGATCGAAGCACGAGAATCACAATATCCATAGCATTAGCGGGAGGATACCGAAAGCATGCGATAGGACAAAGTCCTTCTCGGCACTCTTGAGGACAATCCTCACATTACGTTACCAACCGTAATGTTTTAACCAGATATTTAACAGCTATTCAATTTTAATAGGGAAGGTGGAAACACGAGCCATTATTCTACAACTTTTATGCAAATAACACTTAGACAATGTTCACAATTAATTGCACTGAGAATTAAACAAGTTAATTCTACAGCGCGCTCCCACTCAAATCAGTATCTCTCATAATTGATTGTGAGTGATTCAAGACCCGCATTTCCATTCAACGCCATTGAACGAGATGAACACTGATGGCGCGAACTTCAATCGGTAGGCAAACTTGCCGATCACATCTCTATGTGACTCTTGTTCATCTTTCGACGGGCGTGTTCCGAGCTTAGGGAGATCCTTCCAGAACGTCAAGACAACCAAGTGATCTCGCTGCGAGTTCTCAACTCACCCGCCTCACACTTCTCTAATCGTTCGCACCCATGGAGATCATGTGATGCCCCGAAGAGATAGGTGCCGTGATGGTGCTACACTTGGGAGAACACTAACTACTTGATATTTTAAGTGAGAGATCACCCTAATAAAAAGCGACTACCGCGCAATCAAAAGGGTGCATCATAAGGGATAAACATCTCAGGCAATTCATAATAGCATGATATGGTATAGCCCTTTCTGACGGAGAAGTCTTGTATTTCTTCGTCTTCGGCATTCGCCTCGGTGTTCACCTTCGCGAAGTTTGCCACCACCTTGTCGATGCAACAGATAATATTGCTATATCTATAACTAATAAAATAAGTGCATTACTTAAGGTTGACACGCATGTCATTTAAAGTGGCAATCATATGGATCCAGCCATCATGCCGAATCATGACAAGCAGGTCATGTTAATATTACATCATATAGTCATCTCATACATAATCAAATTAATATGAGCACTGCTATACCACATCACATGCACATGTGCAAACCATCCTGCAAAACCAAGTTAGACACCTCTAATCGGTTCATGCAAAATTTTATTTTGCGTGGCTTCTAAGGTTTCGAAACAAACCGAAGCTACCAACGTTCATCATCAAGCATGATTATCCAAGTCGCAAGATTAACATTGCGGGGTGTATGAAACACGAGATAATAAAATATCGAGCCCCATACTGAACTTCGTCATACGCATGACCTCCGTGCAGATCATATATGCATTGCCCTTTCGTCTGCGAAACATCCATCTTTCTTTAACTATGGTGGAACCCAAAGAACTGTTAGCACTTTGTTGATCTGTCAATCATCATACTCAGGAGCAGCATGAAAGGATCGCGGATTAACAGAACTTTGTGAGATTCCACCATGCCGTAAAGATCAGGACTACGCAAATTCAAGGGAAGTAAAAGGAACATCGGGTAACAAATTTCGTCTGCTACCCGCACAAATAATTTTCAGTAATAGAACTCATCTACTACCTAATTATATTGTGCAACACCTATACATCTCTATGTATTATAGATCGCAACCTGCATCTACGCATAGCATGGCTCATGATGCCACTGTTGGGTAACGCAGCAGAAAACAAAAAAATTCCGACTTACGGACCAGCCCAGGACCACTATGGAGACTGCATACAAGGTTTGATCTTTTCGTTACCGACTCGTAGCGCAGCGGAAGTAGAGTCGATGACGATCGGCGGTGCAGATCCCCGCAGCTAGGATTTACAACCTCCCAACCGCGAGGATGTATTCCCTCGTCTGCCCCTCGGACAGCCCTCCGGGAGGCGGTCGGACAGTCCCTCGGACGGTGTCGCGGACAGCCCTTCGGGAGGACCTTCGAAACTCGGACGGTCCCTCGGACAGCCCTTCGGGAGGACCTTCGAAACTCGGACGGTCACTCGGACAGCCCTTCGGGAGGCACTCTCGAACAAAGACCGAAACTACGATCTCTGTACAGAGTCGCACACATACGGTGTCATCTATCCGGCAGGGCTTCGCCGTCCAGAACTAGTTCCCACCGGAATCCAGACAGCCTTTCGGCTCTACGAAACTATTTCGCTGGGAGGGAGAAAGAAAGCCAGATCATGCATGGCACTTGTATGTGAGAGAGAGTGAGTTTGGGCAGCCCCCTCCACCTCTATTTATAGGAGAAGGAGGGGTGGAGGGGCTGAAATTTCAGCCACATCCATCCATGTCATCTCCAAGATATTTTGGAGCAAAAGCCCAAAAAGGTGGCTTTCCAAAAAGTAAGCATAAAGCTGATTTCACTATTCACGACGACATTTTTCACCGTCCGTTCGAACCAAAAATATTTATGTGGACCTAGAACATTTCCAGTACCCACTAAAATAATTTTCACCGAATTCTGAAACAATTCCGGATTAGTGATTTTCATCTGCGAAAAGCAGACAAAGCGGTTCCGGCAGCTCCGGAACATTTCCGGTTTTTGTTCCGGAAAAATCCCAGAAGTTTCGAGAACAATTCTGGCACCCTGCAAGAATTTCCAGATGTGTGCCGAAACCATTTTGACTTAATGGTATACTCCGAAACAACTTTTCGGTTTAGTGATTTTCATTTGTGAAAAGCAACCAAATCGGTTCCGGCAGCTCCGGAACATTTCCGGGTTTTTTCTCCGAAAAATACCAGAAGTTCCCAGAACAATTCTGGCACCCTCCAAGAATTTCCAGGCGTGTGCCGAAACCAATTTGACCTAATGGTATACCCTGAAACAACTTTTCAGTTTTACCGAAACTATTCCGGTGTTCTCTCTCCGGAACTTTTCCGCTGTCTCCGAAACTTTTCCGGTGACTTTGTCTCAGACTCCTTGTCTAGTATTCAGAAGATAGATGACCCTTAACCGTGTGACCCTATAGGTTCGGTGAGGTATAGACATGACCGGAACACTTTCCGATCAATGATCAACATCGGAGCCGTGGACACCCATATTGACCACTATACCCACACGAATGAATATTCGAGTGAACCTCCAGTTGCCGTGTGCTATTCATGTTGCTTCGCGATATGTTACAAATACCCGAGGTGAGACATGTTGGCATCCCCGTGGATCAACAACTTGTCCACTATGCCAGTTACCTCGTTACCGGTATTGTTCTCTTTTCTCGTTCCCGTGTTTCGGCATCCCTGTGATCAAATCATATTGTGTCTGGCCCGACGATGATGGATACCGTAACACCGAGAGGGCCCAGAGATATCTCTCCATCGTCGGAGGAGCAAATCCCAATCTTGAGCTATCAAGTTACATGGCATACTTTTCCATGAACCTGTAAGCCGCCGTAATAGGCACCCATTGATGGATGGCGTTTAACAAACCCCAAAGTTCATGAAGCAAGTATGAAGAAACTCGATACCCTCATGGTCTAAGGAATTATGCAAACGTTAACTATCTCTGTGTTATTAACCATTGACTTGTGACGAATGTATCTCATAGCATAACATCTATTCGGGTCGATTCAACACAAGTGTTCTCCTAACATTGTGCCCTCAAAGTTGCCGGCATAGCCATGCCCATGATCAGGAAAACAGAACCATCATGCAACACTTGTGCTAGTCTTAGAGGCCAGACTAGGAATACATTTTACCGTTTATTATTCCACACGTGCATATGAGTCTTCCTCCGAGCCTCGTGTTATTGCAGACTCGAGAACCATAGCAGTTATAGCATGGAACATAAACATAATTATGAACAGGGAGATAATCAATAACATTTATTATTGCCTCTAGGGCATATCTCCTACAACTACTAGCTAGCTGTAGCGCTGGGTAGTACCCCGCGCCAGTACTAAATCTGTGTATTTCATTTCTGCATATTTATACTTCACTTATACAACCTTATACAAATTTTTATACACTAGCAATGATATAACAACTCATCATCATCATCATAATGATATAACAACTCATCATCATCGTAGTGATATAACAACTCATCATCATCATAGTGATATAGCAACTCATCATCATCGTAGTGATATAGCAGCTCATCATCATCATAATGTCTCACCATCATCATCATCGTAAGTTAATTAACCACTACTAGCTAATTGTTATCATCCTAGGTAAATAACTTCCGAGCAGAAGACAAGTACTAGGACCTACACCTCTCTCTTAGGTAAAATAGAATAAAACAGAAAAACCCCTCCATATCCATTATGGAGCATAGAGATACACCGGTCACCAATTTGTGGACTGCGCTCATTCACTATTTGTCTCCATCCCTTGATTTTGAGGCATCCATTTGTTTGACGTTCTGTCGAGTATGCATATTGGAAACTGGTCCATGGCCGTACACAAACAATTTTCATCTCACCTTCGACATACATCAGCGGAGGCACAACATGATTTGGGAGCTTCTGTTGAAGAACACAATAGTAACATAGTTAGCAATGTAGTTTACTTAAGAAGAATCTATGAAAAAGATGGACTAGTGACACAATAGTAAAAAATCTTACCATGATATTTGCACGAATGTTAGCATCGCTCAACTCGTGGACTAGTGGCACGTATCCTATATAATTTCGGCCAGCTCTATAAATGCTCTTAAAAGTCAGACCATCATTAACAAAGGAGACAAGAGAATTCTTCTCCTACCAAGTTTGCTCTGAGCCAACAATGTAATAGGTCTCATCTATTATCTTCCATGTATCTCTCGAAGAAAGGAAAAAACTGTAAATTATAAATAAACAAGTTAAGTAGGAGTGAATAAGGTTTGTTTCGGTGGAGAGCGAGGCGTGGAAAATTGAAAAAGGCATGGAAAAAGGCAAAATTGAAAAAAAAAATGCGTGGAAAAATAATTTTTTTCCAGCGTGGGCTTCACGCGATGTTGTCGTCTCTTCTTTTATTTCGGTGGAGAGCGAGGCCCGCCCAGCTTGTGTAGGCCGTTATGTTTTTCCGGTCAGGCTGTGTTGGGATTTCCTTTTTCTGGGTTGGCCCTTGCCGTCGTGTGTTTTATGTGCCATGTCATATTTCTTTTCTTTTTTTCGCTGCTCGATCAGTATTTTTATGGATTTTTTAAAACTTTTTCACGACCAGTTGCACATCTGCCCCTCACGTGCAACTGCATGCACCACAACCTGCGCGCAACTGCAAGGGGCATAACGCGTGCGCAACTGGGGTAAGGTGCGGAGTTATGTTAAAATAAACCTGAGAGGGTGTTCATTATTATTATTATTTTCCACCGCGCGGAACAGAACATGAGGTGTCGAGACTGTAAATAGGGGTTTGTCCGAGGTTTTTTGCAAAATTTGCAACAAGTTGCAAGTCCGCCTCTCCGCGCAATTGCAAGCGCCGCACCCAGCGTGCAACTACAAGGGGCATAACGCGCGTGCAACTAGGGGGTGCGGTTTTCTTTATTCTTTTTTTTTGTAAAATTATCACCAGCTGCTTGCAGGCCCTCCATCAGCATCTGCACGCATGGCAATCCAGTGCAACTGCAAGGGGCGCAACACACGCGCACTTAGTGGGTGCAGGTTAATTTTTTCTGGGTTTTCTTATAAAAAGCCACAAGTTTTGCACTTTCGCCCTCACGCGTAACTGCACACGTGGGACAGTGCATGCAACTAAAAGAGCCGTAATACGCGGGCAACTAGGTGGGTGATGATTTTCTCAGAGAAAACAGTCTACAGGACAAAAATTCAAACCAACGAAAAATAGAGAAGAAAAAGAACAAAGGGTCAAAGAGCTCTCGGCACAAGTCCAACCACGTGGCACAGTGCATGCAAAGCCAGCAACCCCCGTCCGCACGTGGTTTGAATTTTTGTCCTGTAGAACCCTTAAATTACTGCTTGGTCAGCGCGCGCGGCTCTAGCCATCTTTGCAAAGCCTACCATCCCCCGCAAAAAAAAAAAAAAAAAAAAAAACTACCAACGTGTGTGCTCAGCTAACGTGTATATAATGGCTGAACCAAAGCTACCTGCACCAGTCCACCACACGAACGGGCACACAAACATATAGTATCGTCTAAACATTACTGCAAGCGAGCACCCTATGAGCCCCCACATTCACCCGTCCCTCTACAGCCGATCGGCTACGTCCGGCCTGGTCTGTCCAGCACTTCCTCGCGCGAGGCGTCCGTGGCCACGGTCGAGGACTGCGTTCATCAAGCGTAGACTTCCCGTGGCAACTGACGTCGCAGCCCCACGCGACGGGGCCGGGATAGGGTGTGTAGCTTCGAGCCATCGGTGTGGACTAACTTCTTCGTCCAATACGACCCAGATCTACTTGAGGTATATACTAGTACAATTTCTTCTTTTTTAGAATTCTATAGTAGTATACCTTCAATTGAATTCAAACAGTTCATGAATTAAAAAAGATGTTCATGAATTTTTAAAAATATTCAAAATTATGAAATATGTTCGCTAGATTGAATAAATGTTTGTGATTTTTTTAAAAGTTCATAATTTGAAAAAAAGTTCATGAATTTGTTAAAAAATATGAATTTGAAAATAGTTCACGAATTCGAACAAATGTTTGTGAATTTGAAAAAATCTCGAATTTAAACAAGTACATGAATTTGAAAATGTTCAAAAATGTTCATAATTGTTTAAAAAATGAATGAAAAAGCAAAAAATGAATAAAAAAAAACCAAACAAAAAACTGGCAAAAAAGCAAAGAAAGCGTAGCTTCCGAAAACCGGCGCAAAAGGGAAGCGGGATGGCCCATCTAAAACGAAGCTCCACCGTGTGCGCTCGCTACAGAAAGACTACTATTTGGCGCCTCAGCGAAATAGGAAATTCCAATTGTTTATCCTCTTTTTTGGGAAATAAAATGCAGCCGAGGTTATTGGGGCAGAACCTCTAGGTCGGGAAAATACTAATCTTCAGTACCACTATACCTCTAGAGGTGCCAGACTTCGCCGACTCCTAAAAAACTGACTAAACAGATTTTTCAGTAAGCCATATATTTAGAAAGCAACTGAGATATTTCAGTTTATATGAGATACTTTTTACGAGTGCATATAATGGTAAAATATTGTCTCTAAATAACTAGTAAATACATAAGTGAATTGTTATATGGTTGTTTTGTCGAGGCGGTAATGAAATATATTTAGAGAATGCCTCTACATGAGACTTTGTTGTAGTGCACATAGTAAGCTAATTCACCGGAACAATACGAGAGCTATGGACCATGATGTTGGAGTGTCGTGACAGCCCACCAGCCAGCTGCATTTCCTAGACCACATCCACATACCCGCATAATCCTAACAACTTCCTCCATCCCGGTGTATAGGGCTTACACGTACTTCTAGGTCGGCAATTTTGACTAAAATATGTATTATATTTGATGAAAATTACCTTTTTAGAAACTTCATCCATATACGAATTCGATGATATAATTTTTATGACATAAAACACCTATTTGATTAGTCACATCGACGACCTAGAAGCACACGCAAGCACTATACATCAGGATGGAGGAAGTGGCTACTATTGCTAATAGTTATTGGTTCCTGCTAGGTACATGCTGCGTGTGGCCGTATAGGATACGCAGTGACATCGAGTCGTTCAACAAGTAGTAGTAAAACAAATAGTGTACATCACTATCTCAGAATCCAGAAAATTCTCATACACATATTTTTTCAATAAAGGGCGCTTTTATTAACTAATAATGTACCATCAATGGGATATAAAACATCTCGGTAGGAAAAGGCGATGCCTGGGTGGTGCTTAGGCGCTAGGTGATGGCCAACCGCCTCGTATAGGGCATAAGCGGAAGTTTAGGTGGGCAAGCAAGAAATTTTCCACTCCAGCGAGAAATCATGCCATATCGCCTCGACGGGCCAAATGGGCCATATTCCAATGGATAGTACAGGTGGTCTAGTCATTCTCATGCTCTAAATTACAGTCTATATGCATATAATACCCCCAATTGACCTTGGTAGTCAAAACTATAGGACGGTCTAAGCCACGCCTAGGGCGCTAGGTGAATACCAATAGCCTCGCCTACGCCTAGCGCTTTATTTAACCTTGCAAAACATAAGGAGTAAACATTCGGCCTCTGCGCGACTAGGATGCACACAACCAAAACCAATTCACAAACACGATAAAAATAAAACGCCGGCCACCACAAAATCATAGTAGACTGAAACCATGCCTAAGGTGAGCAAGGTGTGTAGCCTATACGTAGACTATGCCGCCACCCATGTGGAGTAAAAACATCCCTGACCACAAGCTCAAAATGCGTACACACCATCGTAAACAGCGGTGGGTGTTTCATTCGCTGTAGAGTGAACTACGAATGGAGCCAGTACGCACATTGATAGAGAACCCGCATTGGAGATGGAATTTTATCAACAAAACCATGTCATTTCTGCATAGCCATAGCGACCATAATAAGGCAGACTCTCACACCCTTATGAGTGTAATCAACTTGTGTGGTATACCATCTAGCCAGTGCCCATACATGTTGGCAACATTGCGAGGTGGATACAAGTTAGACGCGACTTGGATGACTGACCATGTAGTACGCGCAAAAATGCATTGAAAGAAAATGTGGTTCATTGTCTCGTCATGATGACGAAAGGAACACTTCTTACTTCCTTGCCAACTGCGGCGAGCAAGGTTGTCCTTCGTCGGGACCACACCTCAGCTAAGGTACCACATACAAAATTTAACTTTGAGTGGCATCTTTGTTTTCCAGATTTTTTTGTTATTGTCCACTGGAACCTCAGAGTGTGGTAGTGCTCGGAACATAGAGTCTAGCGTAAAAACCCCACTCTGTTTCAGATTCTAGTGGAACTCATCCTGGCCTTGCATCACGTGGATCGAATTCATGTGGCCCAAAAGGTATTTTCATGACGAAAGACGTGGACCAACCAAATCCAGCCTAAAAGATACATTAGGCGAGGACGTGCTTAAAACTTGCGGGAGTGTATCATTTTTAGTGGAAATAATGCGGTGTAAGGCTGGATATTTTTCCTGGAGAGTACCGTTTCCTAGCCACTTGTCCTCGCAGAAATGAATCTCAAAGCCATCCCTGATAGGGAAGGAAACAAAGTGGAAAAGGTTTTACTTTTCCGCTATCAGACCTGCCCAAAAATTTGAGTCTCCAAGTTTCCATTACACCCGAGCCACAACTTTTGGTACTAAATACTTTTTGCGCAAGAGAATTCGCAAGACATGAATTAACATCTATAATCCCGCATCTAGACATCTAGACATGGATTAATTATTGCCACGCCACACATGTGATCACCAGATCGGTTCGCGGCATGAGGCGTTAGTAGAGAAAAATAATTGTCTTCAGGTGTGTGTTGCGCGCTGAGACTACCGGGGAGGGATTCCGGCAAGGTCCCAGGTCGTGGACCGCCGGCCCATGAAGGCAGGGCCGTGCACGCTGCTGACTACCGGAGAGGGCTTCTGGCAAGGACGCGGCGCCGAGGACTGCAAGCATGTGCGAGAGCGGTGGTGATCTGTTTCCCCTCTGCGGAGGCGCCAGGGACTGCCAGTGGGATGCGTGAGAGAGCGGCGGCGCTGTTTTTGAATCTTCTAATTATCTCAACTTGCGTGTTTCCACATCATCAAAATTGTTGTAGCCGTTAGATTTACTAGCTTGATCCACTAGCATCCAGCCGATCTACGCATGAGAATCCTCTATCATGAAATATGCATTAGTGCATTCTAAGTGGATTTTAAATCACATTGCATTTCATTGTGACATGCACAACTTTTCATGTTAAGATTTTTTTTTTGCTTATGCAGAAATCTCTCACATAGTTTAAATCGTAAGGACTCAATTAGTATTCTACACAATATTTAGAAACTATACATCCAATTTCACGGCAACGCGGGGGGTATCGTCTAGTATGACTAGTAAACTGCATCGTAAAAGACGGCTTCATTGAATCCATTAATTAACGGAACAACATCAAAATATAAATCATCATCCTGTCGACGACGAGCTGCTTGTGGTCACTTCGCCAATATTGATGAAGCTCCACGACTCCGATCTTTACTAGGCAGTGTGTGAGTGTAATGGTGGTCTGTATGTATCTACGTTATGTTTGTATCTTCTTGATGTGGCGTTATGAGTCAAATAAAACGCCCTTTGTCCAAATAAATATGTATAGACGTTGTACTCGGTATTTATATATAAAAGATAAACCGATACTCGATTTTAAGGTCTCCAAGTATTACGAGGAGATTGGAGGTACAGAACCCTACAGCTAATAGGATATATCCATGAGTGGTTGTGATTACCAATGCAAACCAACGGCTCCTGGCGGTCTGATATTGGAAGTAGACATCCCTACACAAGGTTCAAATTGTAAACACCAAAATTTATAGAATGGATAACTAATTATTCCATGTGACATATAAAGATATGTACTCAAATTAGAGTAAAGTTTGAATTGAAATAGAATTGGTTATTTCATATGTTGAATGAATTAAATTCAGTTATTGGGAGACAAACAAGGTGTAAATGTATTCCATTTTTCACGAAGTTTCATTGTATGTACAGATAAATATATATAGCTGCGTTGTCTGCCAATTTATTAAGTAAAAATAATAATAATGTTCAAATATAATAGAATGTGACAAGAAGGCATAAAACAAAATCAAAATAAAGTGATAAATAATGTTATTTTTATTTTTCATCTTCATGTGTAGATTGTATTCCTTTGTCCTTTTGGTTAGTCCTAATACAGCTTTGCATGCATGTAGATATCTGAAGAGTGCATGAGAGCAAAAGCTGACAAACTGAAGAAGGATGTAAACCTTTTGTTCAAGACATTCAACGGTACCCTGGTAGACAAAATGACCTTATTGGACACACTCCAACATCTCGGGATAGATCACCTTTTTCAAGAACAGATTAGTATGGCCATGCACGAAATCCACGAGAGTGAATTTAATAGTTGCAGCCTCTATGAAGTTGCTCTTCGCTTTCGCTTGCTTAGAGAGCATGGACTTTGGGTATCTCCAGGTAACTATCTATCTTATATGTTTCTGTTTAGGCTCCTCACAAGTTATCATACTAATCAACGTTCGAAAAAATATAGTAGAAGGCATTACACAAGGCTTTATAAATTAGTAAAGCCCCAAAGGGCAGGTACATGGTTCTCTGGTAAAAGCTTACAAGCATCAAGAGCAGTAAACAAACATTACAAAACAAACGGAAAATACATCTCCAAGTCATCGAAGCCCTCTGTAAACGGAAAATTTCGTGCCAGCAACACCCTGCCCATCAGCAGATCCGGCGACTAGAGGCTGCCAAGGGCCAGCTCTGGTGAAGACGTGTAGTGGAGAATGCTGGAGATAGTTGACAGCACTAAACATTTAGATCTGGCCTGGCCCACCTCAGAGCCTGCCCCGCCCTGGAGGAATAGCCACAGCAGCATGGGCCACAAAGCCGGGGTCGCCGCCTCAACTTCCGAAATCCCCTGTGCGGACGTGAGCGTCGCCACCACCTCCTCGGCAGTCACACAAGCTTTCCGGGCGGCCTCTCCGCTGGTGATGATCAGGGCTGGAGACAGCAAGGGGTGGGTGGCACGGACTTGATAGCATTCGGTTGTGCATTTGGTTATATTGCCCAGCTGGGCAAAAGCTCGGCTATCCAATCTAGCTAGTTTCCCCTTTGCCAGCCTTGCCTGAGCAAGTGGTTTGGTTCTTTTGCTTTGCCATGGGGAATTCATTCATCTGTCGCCAGCCTGCCACATGTGCAACCTCGTGTAAAGCCGCAAGGTTGCCTCCAGCTGGCCTCGCCGGGCAAGAGTAAAACTAAACTTTCCCAGGACATATATGCGCGAAACGTTTCCTTTCTTGACGACTTCACAACTTTTATCCGCACACCACCATTAGATCATATTTTTGCAACAGTCTGTTGGAATCTGCCCATGGGTCAATCACATCAAAGTAGACAAAACACGCGCAAGAAAAACTGTTGACCAAGGGTAAGTCTCGTACCCTCTAATATCTCTTTATTTCTTTTCAATTTTCTTGGCACAAAACTCACGTAACCTGGTGTGTACATATACACGCAACCAGCCTACCCAAACTTCCTAGATCCATACGGACCGAACATCCTAGCCCTATTCGAACACTAGCTTGAAACCTACCTCGACTGTACTCACCTAATCACGAGCTATGTTTATCGCTGTTTAAACCTAAACCTATTAGCACACGAACCGTACAAGGCTAGCACTACTCAGCTGCAATACACGTATGCTACCAACACAACCCCTAGTCGGACTAATCTAGCACTTTCAAATCTAAACAATCAAGCATACTGAGCGTAGCTCAGATGATTAGGTTCCTTGTGGTGGAGCTAGCTCACCAGGGTTCAAGTTCTAGACTTGGCATTGGTGCTCGCATTTTCCTGTATTTATTTCAGGCATTCCGACGATGTTCGTTCAGTGGGAGGAGACGTTCCCGTCAACTACGACGGCGCCTGTGGCGACTTTGTCAGTCTCAAAATGTTGTGCCGGCTCAGTATTTCAGAGGTGCTCATAGGGGTAGGGTGTGCGTGCGTGCCTTCATAAGGATGAGTGTATGTTTGTGTATGTGAGTATCTGCTTTTGTACTGTGTTAAAAAAAAATCTCAACAATCAAGATTACACTAGCACGGTCTGCGGTATAGCTTGAAACAGTTGTTAATGTAGACCCATTTTCACGGCGTTGAAACAACTTAAGGGCGCATCAATCTATCTACGTCCAAAGCGAGAGTAGGTTGGTGGGCGCAACATAATGCAATTGTGATTGATGTAGCTACCACATGATGTGATTAAATAATTGAACAAATTAATTCATTTTTTGTAGGGATGAACAAATTAATCCTTAATTCGACAACATGCAAAAAAAATTGGCCGGAATTTAAACGGATGTGGCACAAGGAATATGCTTGTTTTTTCTTTTGCCGGAAGGCAAGAGGCAGATGTCGTCTCCATTTAAGTGCAAGAGAATATATTTATGTAAGAAGAGTATATTCAGAAAAGTGTATACTAATCATTTGGAAGACAGTTAAGGATAAGCCCTAGTTTACTAGGATTTATGTACGTGTGTACTAATCAATCTTTAATACATGCCCGTTTGTTGTGCAGATGTATTCGATAAATTTAAGGGCAAAGATGGGAGCTTCGACAAGGATATTACTAATGAACCAAAGGGATTGTTAAGTTTATACAATGCAGCTTATCTTTCCAGCCATGGTGAATCAGAACTCTATGAGGCCATCTCGTTTGCAAGGCATCATCTTGAATCTATGAGGAGATGTCTTGAGTTCCCTTTATCCGAGCAAGTCAAACGAAATCTTGAGATACCGTTACCAAGGAGTTTGAAGAGAATGGATGCACCGTATTATATTGCAGAGTACGAACAAGACCGAGCATGCAACCCGTCCATGCTTGAGCTTGCAAAGCTAGACTTCAATCTTCTTCAGCATCTTCACCAGCGAGAGCTCAAGGATTTTTGTCGGTACATACGTTTTCGCATATAGCTCTATCATGGAGGAACATATATGAACTTAGTTGGTGATTTACTTATATCTAGATTAATTATCTCTGCCTTGCAAAAAACAATTTATCTCTGATCTCAGTTAGCTTACCAAGATGAATATGTACACTAGATGCAGTCAATATAGTACCCTATTAACAAGTGTTCATTTTAGGTGGGGAAACAATCTATATGAACTAGTGGGACTAATCTCCTCTCGGGATCGAATCGTCGAATTATACTTTTGGTCCTACACAGTATACTATGAGCAACACCTTGGAGATGTGCGAATAATCCTTGCCAAGATAAGTTTGCTAGTATCCCTGTTAGATGACATTTTCGATATGCGCGAATAATCTCGCCTTCCTCTCGTATCTAGTAGGAGTATTTTATGTCATGTCAGCGGAAGATAAACTAACTGATCTTGTATAACATGTAGATGGGACGAGAGTGGTATCCTTCTTGTGCCAGAGTACTTGCAGATGTACTATGTCATGTTGATGAATACCTTCGAAGAATTTGAGGATGAACTGAAACAAGATCACAAGTACCGCGTTGCTTATTGTAGGAAAGCGGTATATATCTTTTTTTTGCGAGTATATCTATCATGTCAATTCTTCAGAATATATTAATTTAGATCTTAATTAATATAGAATCGCTCTCTGCCTTGCATGCATGCAGTTTCAAACTCTGTGTAAGCATTACCAACAGGAGTCTGAATGGTTTCATAGTAGCTACATACCAAGCTTTGAAGACCATATCAGGTGCTCGGTCATCTCGACGAGTGTTCCGGCAATATGTGTTTCTTTACTAGTTGGTATGGGTGACGAAGTAACCAAAGAAACATTCGAGTGGGCCATCAGTTCCACCGATGTTGTAAGGGCTTGCGGTGAGGTCACACGTTTCATGAATGACATGGCAGCATTTAGGGTACATACATATATATACATATCTCTACTTGATTGTAATCAAATGTTGAGTTAATTGCACTGTAAAACTAATCAGGCGGCTGCTTGTTCACAGCATGCAAAAAACAAAATGGACGTGGCCAGCTCCGTAGAAAGCTATATCAACCAGCATCATGTCACAGGTGAGGAAGCTATGGCCGTACTGGATAATCGGGTGGAAGATGCATGGAAAACTATCAATCACGCACGATTGGAAGGTCGTGCACTCCTCCCATTTGTAAACCGAGTCGCCAACCTCACCAAGAGCATGACCTTGTTGTTCCGTAACAAAGGTGACCGCTACACATACAGCCGTGGCAACAAAGACAGGATCCAGCAGCAGTTCGTAGAACCTATCCCTCTCTACCTGGTCAATATGCATGAATGGAATCTGTCGGACACAATGGATTTACGGATATGGCCCCAGTTTCTAGGTATTTTCAGTTTGCGAATAAGGACATCTCATATTTATGTGCTTCAAATTTATAACTTGGCTTGTACTTCCAAATTCCAAATAAGCACGCACGTACTTGTATGAATTGTTGTAATATTTTTCATACATATTTCAGGATACTGAATGGCTAAAATAAACTGAATACCTTTCTGGTAACGTACAACGAAGAAGACGTGCTAATAAATACAATATATGTAGTTCCAAACCATGCGGTAACTTCACAAGACAGGATTAAGCCATATGCACGTTTTCTCACAATAGAGAGAACAAGTTAATACAAAAATATGAGGAAAATTAAACAACCATGCAAGAACACTATAAGCATGCAGGGATAAAAAAATGAAAATATATCAGCCAATCATTATTATTTTTGAAGCCAGAACGGTAGAACAATCGTTCGATGCTATTTTCCATTAATAATAAAAGCTATGTACAAAAGTCTAAACTAAAAGAAAAATAAAGCAGTACAAAAGGCTATCCAATTCCAGTTTTCTCTAACATAGTAACATTCAGGGCAGTGATTCTGTAGATGATCAAGGACTCAATCCATTGATTCAGGCTGTTGACATTCTTGTCTTTAGTTCTGATCTTGACCAGCCAAAGGTCCTGCTTGAGCTTAAATTTCCATGACCTTACTATAGGAGTCTCATTTGTGAAGATCTTCCCATTTCTTTGCATCCAAGTATTCCAGCAACTCATAATGATAGTATCGATAGCATTCTTCCTAGGAAGTGCATTTGCTAGAAGAGTAACTTCATCAAAAGAGGAAATGCCTCTATGTCTCTGGGGGATAATGGATCCCCAGCAGCTGTGAGGGAAAGAGCAGTCCCAGAAGATGTTGTGAGGTTTACTCCATAGATTTATTGCAGAGTACACAATCATAAGAGTCCATGTGCATGCCTTTGCGCCTGATAAATAATAGTGAGAGATGACATGTCTTTAGCAATCTTTTATGAATAGATGGATAAGTGAGAAAGGTAAGGTGAGCAAGATAAGTATGTATGGTAGCATCTCGCATTATGACGTTATACGAAAAAAAACATAATGTAAATAATGGTTTATGTATGTACAAAAGCAGAACGAAATTAAGGTTTAGGTCCAAGACATCAATGTTTAAATCTTGTGCAGATAATTTTCATGACCTTACTGTAGGAGTCTCATTCGTGAAGATCTTCCCATTTCTTTGCATCCAAGTATTCCAGCAACTCATAATGATAGTATCGATAGCATTCTTCCTAGGAAGTGCATTTGCTAGAAGAGTAACTTCATCAAAAGAGGAAATGCCTCTATGTCTCTGGGGGATAATGGATCCCCAGCAGCTGTGAGGGAAAGAGCAGTCCCAGAAGATGTTGTGAGGTTTCCTCCATAGATTTATTGCAGAGTACACAATCATAAGAGTCCATGTGCATGCCTTTGCGCCTGATAAATAATAGTGAGAGATGACATGTCTTTAGCAATCTTTTATGAATAGATGGATAAGTGAGAAAGGTAAGGTGAGCAAGATAAGTATGTATGGTAGCATCTCGCATTATGACGTTATACGAAAAAAAACATAATGTAAATAATGGTTTATGTACGTACAAAAGCAGAACGAAATTAAGGTTTAGGTCCAAGACATCAATGTTTAAATCTTGTGCAGATAATTTCTCAAAAGCTACTGATAGAAACAGAAGGGTGTTAAATTGTATGAAACTATAGTTTTGTATGACTAGCCATTGGCTGACTGTAACAACCCATTTTTAGGATAATTTTTTTTGGCAAAATAAAATTTGCTAGAAATAATCCTAGTAATTAATTTGAATGCTATTTCAAATTTTGAGGCCTTTTTAAAGTTTCTTTCTCCC
The DNA here is from genome assembly GCA_039707655.1 of Elymus sibiricus. NCBI lineage: Eukaryota > Viridiplantae > Streptophyta > Magnoliopsida > Poales > Poaceae > Elymus > Elymus sibiricus. The sequence goes on along the minus strand of CM077665.1, from coordinate 35,848,305 downwards.
CAATTTCCCTCTCTTCTTAGAATATTTTTGGAAACTATTTGTGGCCAAGATAACCTTGCCTCTATTCTTCTCTTATATCCTGAATTCCAGTAGAAAGATTTGCCATAATAAATAGCCCAAAAATAATACTTTATTAATATTTGCAAACCCTAGATAGACCTTATTGCTTCGAAACCTTAGATATAAATTTTGTAAAAATGCTATAAAACTTTGGTAGCCTCTTCTGCGCCTATAGATCACTTTTACACAAGAACTCACCCTTGTCCTTTGGAAATTTTGAGCACAACATCAACATTTTAATTATGGTCCATTTTAAGCCTATAACTACAACTCTATTAAAACATTTTTAGCAAATTCTCAAACTTTGTCAAAGCACTGTTCTTCTCTAATGATTCCATCTCCCAGAAGATCAACTCCTTTTAAACAATGCAAGATTCTTTGATTGAGCACAAACTTCTCTATTCAGATTTTCTTTTCAACAAACCTTCCATTCTGCACTTAATCCTTTTGCCAAACAAAGCCGACCATCGTCATTCTCATCCAAAGGGACACGCTTATGCCAAGTTACATGTCCAGAGGCAATACGTGCGTCGGATTGGGCAAGCCTTGCCATGACAGAGCACTGGCACAGCATGCATGCCATGGCCAGAGAGCCGGTATTACATCCGTCGGCATCGGCCGCGCGCCGCGCTCCTGCTACTACCCCCACTCGCCTAGCACCCCAGTTGGCTTCGACAGGTCACCCCGCAACTCGCCCGCATCCCGCCTTGGCTGCTAGCACTAGCAAGCCGCCGTTGTCACTGCCGCCGCGTCATCACCGCATCACCAGAACCACTTGTCATGCTCGCAAGCTACCAGCATCATCCGTGGATGGTGGCCTATTCCAGAAGCCTCCCCGCATTGCACCGGCCTCCGTAATTACCTCAGCCCCACCATTAATGGCCACCCATTGCCGTGGCGCAATTTGATTCATTGGGCAACCACGGAACCGACCTTCTAGGCCTATAAAACTCCACTCCCAAGGCCATTTCCTACAAGCATCGTCCACCTCTACCGCCTAGACTCCCTCCTATCCAAACAATCGACCGGAGGTTGCTCTTCTTCCCCTGCCTCCGGTGAAGCTTGCCACCACCACCTCTTGGACGATTGCGTCGCCACCGAAGCTACTCTGTCAAATCCATAGCACCAGTGGACTCCTAGCGCACCCTTGTGTCGATTGCAACTGTCAATTTCACCAGAAGAAGCTCATAGTAGAAAGCCCTCTTCAAGCTTTGTCAAAGTTCCACGGGAGTGCTCACTGCCGGAGACTCCATCCACCCCGATGACCGTGCCCTACATTAGGAAGATCGCCACGGCCTCCTGAACGCGTGGGTGACCTCAACTTCCCCGGGGTCGCCGCCGTTCGTCGGTAATCGCCGCCGGCAGGGAGCCCTCTCCTGTTCTCGCGTGGTTTGACCAGATCAACCCCGACAGGTGTTACTAGTTTGTTAGGGGTTTATTCCTTTTTCTGTAGTTTACGCTTTGTATCGATTCAAAATACATTATCTAGATCTGGCGCTTCTGGGGAGACGCGCTCGAAGACGAGCCAACGTCGCGAGTACGCTTGACTGCATCCTTGTGTTGCTTCTAGCCAGTTTCAACCTGTATGGCCTTATTCACCAAGGTGGTGAAATCAGTAAAGTCCTGAATGAGGAGTGCGAGCTTGACATCAGGGTTGAGTCCTTCACGGAAATTCTCCTGCATACGAGCATCAGTGGCGATGTCTTCTTCAGCATATCGGGATAAGTCCAGGAATTCACGCTGGTAGAGTTCCACAGTTTTGTTGCCCTGGGTAAGGTTGCGGAATTCACGCTTCTTGCGGTCCATGACTCCCTGGGGAATGTAGCGGGCGTGGAAGGCAGCCTGGAACTCCATCCAAGTAATGATTGTTCCAGCAGGCATAGTACGCCTGTGGCTGTCCCACCATTGGGGAGCGGGACCCTTCAGAAAATAGGTCGCAAAGGTGACGTAGCTCGCAGGGGCCACTTTGGCTGACTCCATCTCATAGGAAATGTCGTGAAGCCAGTCGTCAGCATCCAGAGGCTGACTGAGTTGCGAAAGACTGCCGGGTTGAGATGGACGAAGCCTTGCATGAATTGACGGTTTAATTCGAACTGCTGCATTATTCCAGCCATGTAATTGGGTGGCGGTGGGTTGTTCGCACCACGGCCACGACCTGCGGGTCTAACCATCCTGCTAAAATTTAACAGGGGCAGTTTAGCGACGAGTATTTGCAGGTGTATAGAACCATTCATGAAGTAATACGCACGACAAAGAGAAGTGCAATAGATACATCATAATAGTCAAACATGACATACAGATCCATACATAAATTCGGTTACAAGCCAACGGTACAAGTTCGGAAAACGAAAGCTAGACATCTAGGCGGCACGCAGGCATGCGGTGGAGGGATACAACAACGAGACATAGTGATATGCTACATCAACGTTCGAGACAACTAATGTAACCAGGTAGCTGCACGTGACGATGCAGGTTGCCATCGATGGCGGGATCCTACATACCGTAGATGCTCTTGTGCAGAACCTGGTCCTGAACTAGAAGAAGAGGTCCACGTGGAGGAGTATAACCTCCAACTGCAGGCCAATCAAGAGCCGGTGGCATCTCTGTCCTGCGCGGGTAAAGAATGTACTCTGGGTGCATCCTTGCACTGACTGCCGGAAGCAACTGTGTCAGAGCGCCGTAAAGACGAGTACGGGTGGCGTATAGCTCCACAGCAAGAGCTCGGGCAGAGCGATCCAGAGCCTCGGTGTACCGAACCAAAACCTACGGGTCATAACGACGAGACACGTAAGGGGTACAGATCACAGTGTAGTTCTCACTCTCATCCCCAGCGGGGACATGCGGAATGTATCAGAAAGCAGTCTCCTCCAAGCGGGGGTGCTCTCCACGGAGACGGTTGATAGCAACAAAGGCAGCATCATCGACCGCCATGTCAACAGTCACACCAACACCACGGAAGATGTGCAACACCGTGTTGGTGATGGTCTGCCGATCAAAGATCCAAACCTCAGCATGGTACTGCCACTGGTTGAACTCGCGGTAGTCCTCGTAAACTGTGTACTCGGGGTACCAGCGATATCCCAGCTTGGACAAGAGGTCGATGCTACTTGCAACTGCGTTGGATTTTTATCCCCGAAGAGGAGAGGATGATGCAGCACAGTAGAGTAAGTATTTCCCTCAGTTAAGAAACCAAGGTTATCAATCTAGTAGGAGAACCAAGCAACACCACGTAAATAGCACCTGCACACAAAACCCAAACCTTCGCACCCAACGCAAACAAGAGGTTGTCAATCTCTCGGCGGTCAAGAAACGAGATTAAACGATATATGATAGATTGATAGATTGATAAATAAATAAGAGATAAAAAGGTGCACCAAGTATTTTTGGTATTTCTGTATAAGTAAACGAGATAGATCTGATAATAAAAGTAGACCCGGGGGCCGTAGGATTCACTAGTGGCATCTCTCTCAAGAAAATAGCATACGGTGGGTAAACAAATTACTGTTGGGCAATTGATAGAAGAGCCAATAATTATAACACTATCCAAGGCAATGATCATGATATAGGCATCACATCCAAATCAAGTAGACCGACTCCTGTCTGCATCTACTACTATTACTTCACACATCGACCGCTATCCAGCATGCATCTAGTGTATTAAGTTCATAAGAACGAAGTAATGCATTAAGAACAATGACATGATGTAGTCAAGACAAAAGCATATAAAAATTCATCCCAACTTGTTATCCTTAATTGCAACAACACATGCGTATCAACTCCCCTTCTGTCACTAGGACTGAACACCGCAAGATCGAACCCATTACCGAGCACCTCTTCCCATTGCAAGAAGATCTAATCTAGTTGGCCAAACCAAACCAAAACTTCGAAGAAGAAATACAAGGCTATACTAAATCATGCATAAAAGATATCAGCAAAGAACTCAAATAAAACAAGGATAGATCTAATCATAAGCTCACAACTCATCGGATCCCAACAAACACACCGCACAAAGTCATTACATCGAATGGATCTCCATGAAGATCATGGAGACCGTTGTATTGAGATACAAAGAGAGAGAGAGAGAGATAGAGAGAGAGAGAGACATCTAGCTACTACCTACGGACCCGTAGGTCTGTGGTGAACTACTCACGCATCATCGGAGAGGCGGCAAGGTTGATGTAGAGCCCCTCCGTGATGAGTTCCCCCTCCGGCAGAGTACCGAAAAAGGCCTCCAGATGGGATCTGGAGAGAACAGAGGCTTGCGGCGGCGGAAAAAGTATTTCGTGGACTCCCTGTATGGTTTTGGAATATTTGGGAATTTATTGAGCTGGAAGTAGGTCGGTTGGCGCAGGGAGGGGCCCACACAACACTGGGGCGCGTCCCCCCCGGGGCGCGCCCTGGTGTTGTGTGGGGCCCTCCAGAATCTTCTGCCTTGGCTTCCAAGTTCCTGGTGATCCTTATCTTCAATAAAAAATCATTAAAAAGTTTCGGGACGATTTGATCTTATCTGATATTGATTTCCTGCGAAACAAAAATAGGGCAGAAAACAGGAATTGGCACGTGGCACTAAGTTAATAGGTTAGTCCCCAAAAATGATATAAAAATGTATAAAATAATAATAAAAACATCCAAGAATGATAACATCATAGCATGGAACAAGCAAAAATAATAGATACATTGTAGACGTATCAAGCATCCCCAAGCTTAACTCCTGCTTGTCCTCGAGTAGGAAAGTGATAAAACATATTTTTGATTGTGGAATGCTACCCAACATACTTCAAGTTATTTTCATAGCATAGACATGAGGACTTAGATGATTCAAAGCAATAGTCTATATTTGACATGAAGACATAGATACTCAAGTGATGCCAACAAGCAACCATGCCTTTCAAAATAATAATGCTAAAGTAAAGTATCCCTAGCCCATTATGCTCAATCATTGATCCATTCATGATGCATACTCGAATATCAATCATACTCCATGCACACACATGACCACATGACCCCCTAGTTGGTGCTTTAAATAAGAAGGTTGAGACTCAACATAAAAGTAAATAGAAAGTCCCTTCGCAGAGGGAAGCACTGATTTACAGAGGTGCCAGAGCTCAAGTTTTAAAAAGAGATGAAAAATTTATTTTGGGTGGCATGCTTTTCTCGTCAACGAGAACAACTTAAGGTTCCCAACACTTCTCACATTGGATACATCATAGGCGGTTCCCAAACAGAAAGTAAAAGTTTTGCTCCCCATCATTGTTTCATGGTTTTGAGACTTTGTCCCTTATTTTCCATGCACATCCGAAGGAGTTTGTTTTCCACCTTTCCTTATCACAATCCATGGCTAGCCGTATTCACGGGTGCCCTCCATTCAAACACATTCTAAGTAAATTCAATTTATTTTGGGACTGGGCATCCCTATTACCGCCACACTCTCATGCAATGACAAGTGAATAAATACTCATCGTGAGAATGACACATCCAACACAAAAAATATTGGCCACCCCTCACCGCTTCATGAGCGATACGGGCACACAAAAGAGAAAATATTTTTGAGATTTTTTAGAGATGGCACATGCAAATTTACATAGGACGGCAATGAAATACCGTATATAGGTAGATATGGTGGACACAAATGGCAAAACAAGGTTTAAGGATAATGGATGTACAAGCAGAATTCCCACTTAGTACAAGTGAAGGCTAGCAAAAAGATTGAGAAGCGCCCAACTAGAAAACCATAATGATGCAGATGCATACATAAAACATGACCAACACCGAACAATACAGCACAAGTAGGATATAACTTCATTGCATAACTATTGACTTTCGTGCTTGCATAGGGAATCATAAACCTTAACATCAATATTTATACTAGAGCATAATTGACTCACTAACATAACTCACATATCATCATTTACATATCTCAAAACTATTACAAAGAATCTAGTTTTTCATGTCCCATAAAAATTTTGTATGCTAGTTTTCATTATCCCTCTTGAATATCTATCACAAAGGGACCAAGCATCATATCTTGTACCAATTACCAAGACTATTTCCACACTCTCAAAAAGATATAAGTGAAGCAAGAGAGTGAATTTCTTCAAAATTTTCTTAACATTCTCAAAAAGATATAAGTGGAGCATGAGAATAAATTTCTATAAAATATCTAACATTCTCAAAAAGATATAAGTAAAGCATGAGAACAAGTTTCTTCAAAACATTCGCACCACCGTGCTCAAAAAGATATAAGTGAAGCACTAGAGCAACCACCTAGCTCAAAAAATTTAAGTGAAGCACAAGAAGCAATTCTAACAAATTATGATGACGTGAGGCCATCTCAAGCAAATGTTTTCAGAGGTGATGATTGTGACAAACTAATAAGCAAAGACTCATATCATACAAGACGCTCCAAGCAAAACACATATCATGTGACGAATAAAAATATAGCCTCAAGTGTGTTACCGATAGTCGTTAGAAGAAAGAGGGGATGCCTTCCGGGGCATCCCCAAGCTTAGACGCTTGAGTCTCCTTAGATATTACCTTGGGTTGCCTTGGGCATCCCCAAGCTTTGGCTTTTACATCTCTTCATTCCTTCATCCATTGACGTCACACCCAAAACTTGAAAACTTCAATCACACAAAACTCAACAAAACCTTCGTGAGATCCGTTAGTATAACCAAGAAAATTACCACTATAAGTACTGTTGCAAACCCATTCAAATTTTATAATTGCATTATAGGTACTGTATTCTAAATTTCCCATGGCTTGCACCCCCCGATACAATCCATAGATTCATCAAAATAAGCAAACAATGCAACGAAAACAGAATCTGTCAAAAACAGAACAGTCTGTAGCAATCTGTCGAAAAGCCATACTTCTGAAACTCCAAAAATTCTGAAAAATTAGGACAACGTGGACAATTTGTATGTCAATCACATGTAAAAAATTCAGGCACGTTCGATGCTCTGATGAATTTATAAAATTCCTGGACTGGGCGTCAAAGTTTCTGTTTTTCACATAATTGCATTCACAAGCATCCATATCATCCCAAAGGTCTTACTTGGCACAAACACTAATTAAAATATAAAAACCAATCTCAAAACAGAAGAAAATAAAGGAAAATAAAAATAACAGAAACAAAAAGTGAAAACAAAAATTTATTTTATTCGTTGGGTTGCCTCCCAACAAGCGCTATCGTTTTACGCCCTTAGCTAGGCATAACGCAACACATCAAGTGTTGTCATCCTTGGATTTTACTACATAGGTAGCCCTCATAATGGATTCATAGGGCGGTTTAATCTTGGTCCTTTGGGAAGTGTTCCATGCCTTTTTTCAAAGGAAACTGAAACTTTATATTTCCCTCTTTCATATCAATCACCGCACCGATGGTGCATAAAAACGGTCTACCAAGAATCAAAGGGCAAGACGGATTGCAATCGATGTCAAGAACAATAAAGTCCACAGGTACATAGTTCCTATTTGCAACAATAAGAACATCATTGATCCTCCCCAATGGCTTTTTAACAGTGGAATCCGCCAAGTGCAAATTAAGAGAACACTCATCCAATTTAGAAAAACCAAGAACATCACAAAGAGATTTCGGAATAGTAGAAACACTTGCACCCAAATCGCACAAAGCATTGCACTCAAAATTTTTAATCTTAACTTTAATAGTTGGTTCCCACTAATCATATAATTTTCTAGGAATAGAAATTTCTAACTCAAGTTTTTCTTCCAAAGATTTCATTAAGGCTTCCACAATATGTTTAGTAAAAGCTTTATTTTGTTCATAAGCATTTGGTGAGTTCAATATAGATTGAAACATAGAGATACATTCAACCAAAGAGCAACTATCATAATTAAAGTCCTTGTAATCCAAAATAGTGGGTGCATCACTAGCTAAAGTTTTGACCTCTTCAAACCCACTTTTAACAATTTTTGCATCTAGAGTTTCACCGTCCGAATCATGGAGACGCCCTCTATCTAAAGTTGACTCTTCTTCAGTCTCCTTTTCAACAAGATTAACTTTACTAAACAAAGATTCAATAGAAGACACTCCAATCATCTTAACATCCTCATCTTTATTGCTACGAAAATTTGTAAGAGAGATTTTTTCAAGCAATTCCCGCTTAGCATTCAACATAGCGGTTCTCTTCTTACTTTCATCAATAGAAACATACATAGCCTTAATAGATTTATTAATATCAACTCTAGGAGGCAATGATTTTATCTTAAGATTTTCAACATCAAGAGAAAGTCTATCAACACTCTTAGTGAAATCATCAATCTTATTCAACTTTTCTTCCATAGAAGTGTTGAAAGCCTTTTGAGCATTGATAAATTCCTTAATACTATTCTCAAAATCAGAGGACATCCTTTGGTTATTATGGGAAGAATTACCATAAGGATTGCCAAAAACATTAGAGGAATTTCCAGGATAAGGCCTTGGATTAAAATTTTCTCTATAAGCATTATTATTGAAATTGCTACGGGAAACAAAATTCACATCAATAGGATCACTATTTTGTTCAATCAAAGTAGACAAAGGCAAATCATTGGGATCAATTGAAGTATTCTTACTAGAAACCAATTTCACAAGAGCATCAATTTTTCACTCAACGAGCTAATCTCCTCAATGGCATTCACCTTTTTGGTTGTAGGTGCCCTTTTGGTATGCCATTGGGAGTAGTTAGCCATAATGTTGTCAAGTAATTTAGTAGCATCACCCAAAGTAATCTCCATAAAAGTTCCACACGCGGCGGAATCCAAAAGATTTCAAGAAACAAAATTCAAGCCAGCATATTTTTTTTTGGATAATCATCCACAAGTTTAAACCATGAGTAGGGCAATTTCTCAGCATCAATTTCATTCTCTCCCAAGATTGCGCAACATGTTCATGATCAAGTTGCTTAAAATTCATTATCTGGTTACGGAGAGAGATGATTTTTGCTGGAGGGAAATACTTAGTAATAAAAGCATCTTTGCATCTATCCCAAGAATCGATGCTATTGCGAGGCAAAGAAGAAAACCAAATTTTTGCACGATCTCGCAAAGAAAACGGAAATAATTTCAACTTGACAATATCATTGTCCACATCTTTTTTCTTTTGCATGTCACACAACTCAACAAAAGTGTTGAGATGCGATGCCGCGTTCTCATTAGGACTTTAAGAAAATTGACCTTTCATAACTAGATTCAATAAAGCGGCATTTATATCAAAAGACTCCGCACTAGTGGCGGGAGGAGCAATAGGAGTGCTAATAAAATCATTGTTATTGGTATTGGAAAAATCACACAACTTGGTGTTCTCTTGAGACATGGTGTCTATGCAAAAAGAGAGCAAACGAACAAAAGTGACGAAAATACGGCGAAGAAAAAGGGCAAATAAAAGTGGCGAAAGAAAAGGCAAATATTTTTGTAAAATTTTTTTAGAAGTGGGGGAGAGGAAAACGAGAGGCAAATGGAAAATAAAGTAAATTCAAAGATGAGAGTTGAGAGTGTAGGTACTTGGTAATGTTGATGATGTCTCCCCGGCAACGGCGCCAGAAATTCTTCCAGCTACTTGCAACTGCGTTGGATTTTTATCCCCGAAGAGGAGAGGATGATGCAGCACAGTAGAGTAAGTATTTCCCTCAGTTAAAAAACCAAGGTTATCAATCCAGTAGGAGAACTAAGCAACACCACGTAAATAGCACCTGCACACAAAACCCAAACCTTCGCACCCAACGCAAACGAGAGGTTGTCAATCTCTTGGCGGTCAAGAAACGAGATTAAACGATATATGATAGATTGATAGATTGATAAATAAATAAGAGATAAAAATGTGCAGCAAGTATTTTTGGTATTTTTGTATAAGTAAACGAGATAAATCTTATAATAAAAGTAGACCCGGGGGCCGTAGGATTCACTAGTGGCATCTCTCTCAAGAAAATAGCATACGGTGGGTAAACAAATTACTGTTGGGCAATTGATAGAAGAGCAAATAATTATAATGATATCCAAGGCAATGATCATGATATAGGCATCACATCCAAATCAAGTAGACCGACTCCTGCCTGCATCTACTACTATTACTTCACACATCGACCGCTATCCAGCATGCATCTAGTGTATTAAGTTCATAAGAACGAAGTAATGCATTAAGAACGATGACATGATGTAGTCAAGACAAAAGCATATAAGAATTCATCCCAACTTGTTATCCTTAATGGCAACAACACATGCGTATCAACTCCCCTTATGTCACTAGGACTGAACACCGCAAGATCAAACCCATTACCTAGCACCTCTTCCCATTGCAAGAAGATCTAATCTAGTTGGCCAAACCAAACCAAAACTTCGAAGAAGAAATACAAGGCTATACTAAATCATACATAAAAGAGATCAGCAAAGAACTCAAATAAAACAAGGATAGATCTGATCATAAACTCACAATTCATCGGATCCCAACAAACACACAACACAAAGTCATTACATCGAATGCATCTCCATGAAGATCATGGACACCGTTGTATTGAGATACAAAGAGAGAGAGAGAGAGAGAGAGAGAGAGACATCTAGCTACTACCTACGGACCCGTAGGTCTATGGTGAACTACTCACGCATCATCGGAGAGGCGGCAAGGTTGATGTAGAGCCCCTCCGTGATGAGTTCACCCTCCGGCGGAGTACCGGAAAAGGCCTCCAGATGGATTTGGCGAGAACAGAGGCTTGCGTCGGCAGAAAAATTATTTCATGGGCTCCCTGTAGGGTTTTGGAATATTTGGGAATTTATAGAGCTGGAAGTAGGTCGGTTGGCGCAGGGAGGGGCCCACACAGCACTGGGGTGCGCCCCCCCGGGTCGCGCCCTGGTGTTGTGTGGGGCCCTCCAGCATCTTCTGCCTTGGCTTCCAAGGTCCTGGTGATCCTTATCTTCAATAAAAAATTCTCAAAAAGTTTTGGCACGATTTGATCTTATCTGATATTGATTTCCTGCAAAACAAAAACAGGGTAGAAAACAGGAACTAGCACGTGGCACTAAGTTAATATGTTAGTCCCCAAAAATGATATAAAATGTATAAAATGATAATAAAAACATCCAAGAATGATAACATCATAGCATGGAACAAGCAAAAATAATAGATACGTTGGAGACGTATCAGTCGACAAGAATAGCGGGGAACCCAGCCACACCAACAGCACTAGTCTGGCGAATGATCTTCGTAGCGGGACGCATCTAAAACAAGGAGTCAAAGATGTCAAAAATCAGTGTGAGCATCAAAAGTTACACACTGAAAGGTGATAACCCACAAGTATAGGGGATTGCAACAATTTTCGAGGGTAAAGTATTCAACCCAAATTTATTGATTCGACACAAGGGGAGCCAAAGAATATTAGCAGCTGAGTTGTCAATTCAACCACACCCGAAAGACTTAATATCTGCAGCAAAGTATTTAGTAGCAAAGTGGTATGGAAGTAACGGTAACGGTGGCAAAAGTAACGGTAGCAGTTTTGTAGTGATTGTAACAGCAGTAACGGAAAAGTAACTTAGCAAAGATCAATATGTGAAAAGCTCGTAGGCGATGGATCAGTGATGGATAATTATGTCGGATGGCATTCATCATGCAACAGTTATAACATAGGGTGACACGGAACTAGCTCCAATTCATCAATGTACACTACAGGAATCAGCCACTTTGCCATCTGCCATGGCAGATGGCAAAGGCATGGTCGGCGGATGGCAAAGGCTTTGCCATCTGCCAACAGACGGCAAACAGTTTGGCTGAAACCCAGCCGGGAAAGGCTACTTTGCCGTCTGCTGGCAGATGGCAAAGAGCCTGCAGCCTTTGCCATCAGCTGGCAGATGGCAAAGCCTCTGAACGGGGTTAGCCACGTTAGAAGGCTAACGGCGTGCTTTGCCGTCTGCCAGCAGATGGCAACGATTCTGGCCTTTGCCATCTGCTGGCAGATGGCAAAGAGACCAAATAGGCCCTTCCCCGTTCGGACAGGTAGCTGACACGTGGCCTCTTTGCCATCTGCCAGCAGATGGCAAAGGCTAGAATCTTTGCCATCTGCTGGCTGATGGCAAAGGCTGCAGGCTCTTTGCCATCTGCCAGCAGATGGCAAAGATTCTGCAGCCTTTGCCATCTGCCAGCAGATGGCAAAGAGACCAAATAGGCCCTTCCCCATTCGGACAGGTAGCTGACACGTGGCCTCTTTGCCATCTGCCAGCAGATGGCAAAGCTCTTTGCCATCTGCTAGCAGATGGCAAAGTGCCTATATTGCCCCATTTAATTTTGTTTTTTCTTATATCAATTCATCTTCACAGAAAATCAAACACATATATATATATAACAAATATAGCATATTCAACACATATTACCAATAGTCATGAACACATATATATCCAACACATCCATGAACACATATCCAACACATGTTACCAATAGTAGCAAGTTTCATCCATACATATACATAGTTTCATCAATATTACACAGTTTCATCCATAGGTAGCAAGTTTCACAAAGTCAAAACAAAAACTAAAGACAAGCACTCCATCAACCCAAGCTTCCATGATCTAGAGCAAATCTGCAAAATGGGAAAGAAGAAAGTTAGAAGAAAAAGACTAGAAGAAGAAGATTATGATGATGCAACTAAAATGTGAAGACTATTATGATGCAACTTATATCTGTAAAATATGTCATTTTGGAGCTAAGTATGATTATTATGTCATTTTTGAGCTAGCTAAGCATACTAAGTCATTTTGGTGTAAAAAATGCTAAGTAAGGTCATTTTGGAGCTAAGTAAGGTTATTATGTCATTTTGGAGCTAACTAAGCATATGAAGTCATTTAGGAGCTAAAATATGTCATTTCTTAAGCATATTATGTCATTTTAGAGCTAGCTAAGCATATTAAGTCATTTTGGAGGAAAAGATGCTAAGTATAGGTCATTTTAGAGCTATCCTAGGTTAAATAGGTCATTTTTAAGCTAATTAAGCTTATTATATCATTTTTGAGCTAGCTAAGCATATTGAGTCATTTTGGAGGAAAAATGCTAAGTATAGGTCATTTTAGAGCTATCCTAGGTTAAATAGGTCATTTTGGAGCTAAGTAAGGTTATTATGTCGTTTTTGAGGTAGCTAAGCATTTGAAGTCATTTAGGAGCTAAAATGTGTCATTTCTTAAGCATATTATGTCATTTTAGAGCTAGCTAAGCATATTAAGTCATTTTGGAGGAAAAGATGCTAAGTACATAGGTCATTTTAGAGCTATCCTAGGTTAAATAGGTCATTTTTAAGCTAGCTAAGCATATTAAGTCATTTTGGAGGATAAAATGCTAAGTATAGGTCATTTCAGAGCTATCCTAGGTTAAATAGGTCATTTTGGAGCTAATTAAGCTTATTATGTCATTTTTGAGCTAGCTAAGCATATTGAGTCATTTTGGAGGAAAAAATGCTATGTATAGGTCATTTTAGAGCTATCCTAGGTTAAATAGGTCATTTTGGAGCTAAGTAAGGTTATTATGTCATTTTGAAGCTAGCTAAGCATATGAAGTCATTTAGAACCCGGGCCGACATGACTAGTCATAGAACCAAGGTGGCACAAACGTACAGGGACAGGCATACATGACCCAGCAATGCACGTGTCGGTCATCAGCGAGTGCAACCAAGTCGTAGCAAGCTACAAGGACTTCGGTGATACACCGCGTGACATTTCCCCGTAGGGACAGACACAGGGGCAAAGAAGGACACATGCCGGTCAATCCATGTGTTCCGGAGCAATAGCGAACTACCATGGCTCAGTGGAAGCACTAGGAGGCATTTCCCTGTATGGAAGGCTACCAAAGGCACACGACTAGGTGTCGAATCCCACACATACAATTCATTTCAAACATACACACATTATGCACGATATGTGTAGATACAACATGGCATCACAACAAAACTCTATTAAGCAAAACACTTGGGAAAACTTACCGTCATCACGACGGTGTATGTGTAGGTGTAGGACCGGTCGCGCCAGTGGTAGATGGAGAAGGATCGGTCGATGCTTGTCGGGAGTTATGCGCTGCACCAAAGATTATTTCCAATGTATCGTTAGCATGATGCAACTCAAATGTGAAGACTAGTAAGTAATCTCCATTCAAATGAAACTCACCGTGTCCGCCGGAGCAATGACTGGCATCGGTGGAGGGGTCTGACCGTTGCCCTGGCACATGGTCTGCACATTTGGTTTTCATGAGTCAGTCATATTAGTTAGTAATGAAAGGAACATTACGTGCATGATTTGGCTAATATGCAGAAGAAACTTACCACGAAGAGCTTGTATAAGGCCCGGTTCTGCGCGTCATTCCGGTTCCTCTCCTCCTCCAACAGCTTAGCCGTCCTGTCCTCCATCTCCCTCTCCCTCTCCGCCAGAAGCTCCTCGGTCTTCGCTCTCTCTTTCTCAATAGCAGTCTGCAACACCACTCCTCGTTAGCATTGTAATCATCGACGGCCGCACACACAATGTAATGGAGGAAAGGTATCTGAGTCCGTATAACTAACCTGGAATTCGAGCTCCATTGGCCGTGCACGAGGCCTTATCTCAGGAGGCCACCTACTAGCTTTCAGGAGGCCACCATCATGATGGACGGAGAAGACGACCGCGACGAAGAGGCGACCGATGGTGGTGCGGCTGACGGAGAACTGGACCCAGCCACAAGGGTCACCCATGTACTCTGATCCGTGGTAGTGTCGCCACCTCTTGTAGCTCGAGGGGGTGATCTGAATGGGGCTTAGATAGAAATGATGCTGCGGCTTCTTTGTTGTCCTGCAAATATAACGAGAGCGTGTAAGCAAACTGAATAAAGTAATTATCAAACATGAAGGGATAAACTCTCTAGAGAATAGCAAATCCATACTAGATAAAATAGTATCATATTCATACTGCACGCAGCGGCGACCGAATACACCTGAGAATCATGAGCTATTTTGAATGTGTATATAACCTATCTACAATAATTTTGGATTGATTAAAAAAACAATTATCAATCAAGTTCAGTGGTACATAGCATGACATTCAGTGCTCTCATTGATGCAATGTAACCCACACTCATAGTCCATTCGAGATACAAGGATTATCAAGTAGAGAGGTTAATGGAGTAGCATCACAGAGAAGAGCAGCATGCAACTGAGCTCTAGGCCACACCACATGGTACAAAATGCAAGCTGGATAACTGGATACACACACGTTGTCTACATTCAGAGAACATTTTCCTAGAACAATAACATTACATAGCTAGGTTAATCTAACCATGAACATTAGCACAATATTGTTCTGGAAATCATTCTTGGAAGTACACATACACATATTTTCTGCTACAAGACCACACATACATCTAATTTCTGTAGTAACAAAGTTCATAGAAAATTTGCTACAGATTAATAATTAAACCATCAATTATTTCTTTAGGTCACGAAGCAATCAGCCATAATGTTCACAAGTATGAGAAAACTACAACCAGAAAAGATTCATACCTCATCAACAGCCAGGGGCGTGGTGATTGGGCGGTGCTGCAGGTCGCAAGGGAGGTGGGGCTCGTGGATCTAGGGCCTAGGGTGCTGGATCCGGCGAGGCAAGGCATCTGTCGGCGAGGAAGACCTCTTGGGCATTAAGCCTGGGCACTGAGCTCATGTACAGGGAAGGGGAGGCGGGTGAGAAGAGAAGGAAGGATGGGGGAGAGGGGCCGGCCGGTGGCACACTCACGGGATTACCGGAGAGAACGACGACGACGCGTGAAACCCGGATGACGGCAGCTCGGGGCAGGACGGGCGGAGGCAGACGGGAACGAGCTCCTGCTCGGGAGCGAGCAGGCAGGCGCGGGTGCAGGGGCATGACTTCCTCAGCTTCCAGGTGTGCTCCGGTTGGTTCCAACAGAGGAGCAAGAGCAAGACGGCGGCCGTGCAGCAGAGAGGGACGAGACGGTGACGCGGCGGGGGGAGGGCAGGAGTTGGGAATGGATAAGATGATAGGGACGGCGGTGGAGGAGAAAGAGTGGGGGGGCGGGGAGGATGGAGCCGGTACGCCGGCCAGCCGGCGGTGCTCCGCCCAGCCAAGCAGAGAAGAAGGGGAGGAGGGAGAGACGAAGGGGAGGAGGGAAGAACGAAGGGGAGGAGAGTATTACCTGCGACGGGCGGCGGGAATGGATCTCCGGGCGGCGGGGATGGAGCTCCGGGCGACGGCGGTGGCTGGAAGGTCGCCGGAGTCCGGCTGCAGGAGCTGGCGGCGGCGAACCCTAGCGAGGAGAGCCGGCGGCCGGCTGCTGCTCTCGATTGGGTTCGGTGGCGGGCTGGGAGAGAGAGGGAGAGAGAGAGAGGGGTGGGGCCGGGCTGGGAGAGAGAGGGAGAGAGAGAGAGGGGTGGGGCCGGGCTGGGAGAGAGGGGAGATAGCCCCACCTCTTTGCCATCAGCCAGCAGATGGCAAAGTTCTTTGCCATCTGCTGGCTGATGGCAAAGAGGTGGGGCTTTGCCATCTGCTGGCTGATGGCAAAAAGGTGGGGCTTTGCCATCTGCTGGCTGATGGCAAAGAGGTGGGCCTAGTGCGCCGTTACAACGCCGTCGTCCGCTGGACCCCACCAACCTCTTTGCCGTCTGCCAGCAGACGGCAAAGATTCTTTGCCATCTGCTGGCAGATGGCAAAGAATTGGCTGATGGCAACCAGGTTCTTTGCCATCTGTCAGTTCTTTGCCATCTGTTTTTTGTAAGCAGATGGCAAAGACCCTGTTTCCAGTAGTGGTAATGTAGGCATGTATTCTGTATATAGTCATACGTGCTTATGGAAAAGAACTTGCATGACATCTTTTGTCCTACCCTCCCGTGGCAGCGGGGTCCTAATGGAAACTAAGGGATATTAAGGCCTCCTTTTAATAGAGAACCGGACCAAAGCATTAGCACTTAGTGAATACATGAACTCCTCAAACTACGGTAATCACCGGAAAGAATCCCAGTTATTGTCACCCTGGGGGATGCGGATCATAACTCGTAATAGGTGTCTACAACTTGCAAGATAGGATCAAGAACACATATATATTCATGAAAACATAATAGGTTCAGATCTGAAATCATGGCACTCGGGCCCTAGTGACAAGCATTAAGCATAGCAAAGTCATAGCAACATCAATCTCAGAACATAGTGGATACTAGGGATCAAACCCTAACAAAACTAACTCGATTACATGATAAATCTCGTCCAACCCATCACCGTCCAGCAAGCCTACGATGGAATTACTCTTGCACAGCGGTGAGCATCATGAAATTGGTGATGGAGGATGGTTGGTGATGACGACGGCGTCGATTTCCCCTCTCCGGAGCCCAGAACGGACTCCGGATCTGCCCTCCCGAAGAAGAACAGGAGGTGGCGGTGGCTCCATATCGTGAAACGCGATTAACTCTTCTCCTTGATTTTTTTCTCTCCAGATGTGAATATATAGAGTTGGAGTTAGGGTCAGAGGAGGTCCGTGGGACCCACAAGCCGCCAGGGAGCGCCCTGGGGGGGGACGCGCCCCTGGCTTGTGGCCAATGGGTGGACTCCCTCTGGTTGGTTCTTTCGCCAGTATTTTTTATTAATTCCAAAAATATTCTCCGTAAATTTTCAGGTCAATCCGAGAACTTTTATTTCTGCACAAAAATAACACCAATGCAATTCTGCTGAAAACAGCGTCAGTCCGGGTTAGTTCCATTCAAATCATGCAAATTAGAGTCCAAAACAAGGGCAAACGAGTTTGGAAAAGTAGATACGATGGAGACATATCAACTCCCCCAAGCTTAACCCATTGTTTGTCCTCAAGAAATTCCGTTGACAAACTGAAAGTGACAAAGAAAAAGATTTACAAGCTCTGTTTGGTCTTGTTGTTGTAAATATGTCTAACTGATGTTCCGGTTTTCAGCAAAGATCTTGAACTAACCATATTCACAATAGCATTTAGGTCTCACATTTACTCATATCAATGGCATAATCAACTAGCGAGCAATAATAATAAATCTCGAATGACAACACCTTTTCAAAACAATCATGATATGATATAACAAAATGGTATCTCGCTAGCGCTTTCTGAGACCGCAAAACATAAATGCAGAGCACCTCTGAAGAACAAGGACTGACTAGACATTATAATTCATGGTAAAAGAGATCCAGTCACAGTCATACTCAATATCAATTAATAACAATGCATACAAATGACAGTGGTGCTCTCTAAGTGGTGCTTTTTATAAGAGGATGATGACTCAACAGTAAAGTAAATAGATAGGCCCTTCGCAGAGGGAAGCAGGGATTTGCAGCGGTGCCAGAGCTCGAGCTTTAAAACAGAGATGAATAATATTTTGAGCGGTATGCTTTCATTGTCAACATAACAACCAAGAGATCTCGGTATCTTCCATGCTAGATACATTATAGGCGGTTCCCAAACAGAATGGTAAAGTTTTTACTCCCCCTACACCAATCAATCACACTCCACGGCTAGCCGAATCCACGGGTGCCGTCCATACAAACAACAGTCCTGGGGGAGTTTTGTTTCATTATATTTTGATTTTTGATTTTGAGCATGGAACTGGGTATCCCGATTACCAGCCACTTTCTCGTGAATGACAAGTGAATCAACACTCATCTTGAGAATAACCCACCTAGCATGGAAGATACTGACAGCCCCCAGTCGCTACATGAGCGATTTGGGCATACAAAACAGATTATTATTTGAAGGTTTAGAGTTTGGCACATGCAAATCTACTAGGAACGGCAGGTAAATACTGCATATAGGTAGGTATGGTGGACTCATATGGAACAACTTTGGGTTTAAGGGAGTGGATGCACAAGCAGTATTCCCGCTTAGTACAAGTGAAGGCTAGCAAGAGACTGGGAAGCGACCAACTAGAGAGCGACAACAGTCATAAACATGCATTGAAATTAACCAACATTGAATGCAAACATGAGTAGGATATAAATCACCATGAACATAAATATCGTAGAGGCTATGTTGATTTTGTTTCAACTACATGCGTGAACATGTGCCAAGTCAAGCCATTGGAATCATTCAAAGGAGGATACCATCCTATCATACTACATCACAACCATTTTAATTTGCCTGTTGGCACTCAAGACAAACCATTATACACTCCTAGCTAATTAAGGATGGCATGAGTAACTATAATCTCTAATTGTCATTGCAAACATGTTTCATCAATAATGAGCTGAATCCAGAACGATGAGCTAATCATATTTACAAAAACAAAATAGGTCGAGTTCGTACCAGCTTTTCTCCATCTCAATCATTTCATCATATATCGTCATTATTGCCTTTCACTTGCATGCTCGAACGGTGTGAATAATAATAAGCGTGTACGTGCATTGGACTAAGCTGGAATCTGCAAGCAACTCTTCAAAGGAGAAGACAAGGTAATATGGGCTCTCTGTTAGATAAACAATAATGCGTATGAGAGCCACTCAACATTTTCATCATGGTCTTCTCCTTACGACCCAAAGAAAAGAAGGTAAAACAAGAACGAGAAAAACTATTTACACGGGAAAGCTCCCAACAAGCCAAAGAAGAACGAGAAATATTTTTGGGTTTTCCTTTAATACTACAACTAAACAACTTGGAAAGTAAAGTTAGAACTATTTTTTTTTAGATTTTCTCAAGGCTTTTCAAACGCACAAGAAGAAAGCGAGAAAAGAAATAAACTACCATGGATGATACAATGAAAAAGTATGAACACCGACAACTGGAATGAGTCTGTGAACATGAATGTAATGTCGATGAGAAATACGTACTCCCCCAAGCTTGGGCTTTTGGCCTAAGTTAGTCTAGGGCCACGGCTAGCCTGGTGGATACCCAAAGTCATAGTTGGGGTTGTACTGGGATGCGGTGGCTACCGCCTGAAGGGCTGCAGCACGGAGGCGAGCGGCCTCCACCTCTCTCTCATACTCGTTCGCCTCCTCTCTAGTTATAAAGTATCTCCGCTTTCCCTGAAAGTCAAAGAAGGCAGGAGCAGGAAGGGTAATATGGACAGCACGCTGCCTGTCAAAGATTAGTCGGTATAGGAGGGACTGTTCGTTCCTCTCAAGAAACTGGTAGCGTACCATAGCATCATAATCAAGAAAAGCAGATGGTAACCCAATGTCATTTTCCTTTATGGGTACCCCAAGATAATTGGCTAAACGGGTGGCATAAATCCCACCAAAGAAACCTCCATCTTTAGCATTAAGATGTAACCTCCTGGCAATAATAGCCCCCAAGTTATATCGTTTATCATCCATTACCGCATAGTTGAGGATACTAAGATCTGATGCACAAAGGTGGCTACGATCATGTTTACCGTTAATGCATCTACCTATAAAGAGAGCAAAATAGTGTATGGCAGGAAAGTGATTGCTCCCTATGGTAGCTTGTGTGATATTTCTAGTTTCTCCCACAGTGATGCTAGCAAGGAAATCATTATATTCAGTTTTGCGAGGCTCACTATGAATGCCCCATTGTGGGATTTTGCATGCATCATTAAAATCTTCTAGGTCCATGGTATAAGATTTCTCATAAAGATTAAACAGGACAGAATGAGTGTTACGCTTGGATGAAAATTCAAACCTCCGCACAAAGGAATCAGTAAGGTGATGGTATTGCCTGCACTTATCTGAAACAAAGTCCTCAAGGCCAACGTTATGTACGTACGCATCAAATTCATCCTTGAAACCTGCATGAACCATGAATTGATCCAACGGCCATTCGCAAGGCCGTACTTGGGCTTCTCTTGGTGGTTGAAGGTCCGGCTCACATATCGCAAGCCTTGGGGCTTGCTTCCTTGAGGAACCACCTTGGTATATCTTCCTAAACATCTTTCTTCCTCTGAAAAATTTCTGAAATTTTAGTGACTCAAAATAAAAGTGAACAAAACTCAACAAAATTCAAAGCAACTACTCCCATAAGTGCCTAGAAGCTATATCATGCATCAAAACTACTTGGGACCATATAAATTTGACATGCAAGCTCAAGAACAAGGTCACCACAGCAGCAAAAATTTGCAATAAATAAAGCACTAGAACAAAAACTAATTGGACCAATGGAGCAGTCACATACCCAAGAACAATCCCCCAAAACAGTTTTGTAAATGGAGCTTTGCACAAGGAGATCGAAAATGGCAGCAAGATGAGCAAGAACACGGGTTTGAGCAATGGTGGGATTTTTTTCTGGAGGAAGACAAAGTGGATGGGTGCTGGAATAAGTGAGGGGGACCCACGTGGGACCCACAAGCCGCCAGGGCGCGCCCCATGGGCTTGTGGCCCACTGGTGCATCCTCCTGGTGTGTTCTCAGTGCCTAAAATTCTTATATATTCTATAAAAAATCATACTAAATTTTCAGGGAATTTGGAGAACTTTTATTTTCAGGTCATTTGTTTTATTGCACGGATAATTCAGGAAACAGACTAATAATAGTATTATTGCTTTATTTAATCTAAATAACAAAGAGTAAAAGTTGGGTACAGAAGGTTGTGTTTTCTAAATTCATCCATCTCATGCCCGTCAAAAGGAATCCATTAACAAGGTTGATCAAGTCTTATTAACAAACTTCTTTCGAGTAACATGAAACCGGAGAATTTTCGAATAACACTAGGTTACCTCAACGTGGATATGCATGTCCCAAACAATAAGAATATCATATTTCTTTTTGACAGTAGGGAGAGGGAATTCAGAACCTCCAATAGTAATAGTTGAAATTTTTCCAATAGAGTTGATACTATTCACTTGAGGTTGTTTCTTCGGAAAGTGTACCGTATGCTCATTACCATTAAAATGAAAAGTGACATTGCCCTTGTTGCAATCAATAACAGCCCCTGCAGTATTTAAAAAGGGTCTACCGAGGATGATCGACATACTGTCGTCCTCGGGCATATCAAGAATAACAAAGTCCGTTCAGATAGTAACATTTGCAACTACGACAGGCACATCCTCACAAATACCGATGGGTAAAGCAGTTGATTTATCAGCCATTTGCAAAGAGATTTCAGTAGGTGTCAACTTATTCAAATCAAGTCTACGATATAAAGAGAAAGGCATAACAATAACACCAGCTCCCAGATCACATAAAGTAGTTTTAACATAATTTCTTTTAATGGAGCATGGTATAGTTGGTATTCCGGGATCTCCTAGTTTCTTTGGTATTCCACCCTTAAAAGTATAATTAGCAAGCATAGTGGAAATTTCAGCTTCCGGAATCTTTCTTTTATTAGTCGAAATATCTTTCATAAACTTAGCATAAGGAGACATTCTCAGAATATCAGTCAAACGCATACGCAAAAAGACAGGTCTAAGCATTTCAACAAAGCGCTCAAAATCCTCATCATCCTTTTTCTTGGATGGCTTAGGAGGAAAGGGCATGGGTTTCTGAACCCATGGTTCTCTTTCTTTACCATGCTTCCTAGCAACAAAGTCTCTCTTATCATATCTTTTATTCTTAGGTTGTGGGTTATCAAGATCAACAGCAGGTTCAATCTCCACATCATTATCATTTCTAGGTTGAGCATCAACATGAACATCATCATTATCATTATTACTAGGTTCATGTTCATTGCCAGATTGTGTCTCAACATCAGAAATAGAAATATCATTTGGATTCTCAGGTGTGTCTATAACAGGTTCACTAGAGGCATGCAAAGTCCTATCATCATTCTTTTCCTTTTTATTACTTGGAGAAATAGGTGCATCAGTATTAATTCTCTGAGAATCTTACTCAATTCTCTTAGGATGGCCCTCAGGATACAAAGGTTCCTGAGTCATTTTACCACCTCTAGTCATAACTCTAACAGCATTATCATTATCCTTACTATTCATCTCATTAAGCTGATCATTTTGTGCCTTAAGTACTTGTTCTACTTGAGTAGTTACCATGGAAGCATGTTTACTAATAAGCTTGAGATCATTAGCAGTTCTACTCATATAATCACCTAAGCGATCAAGCAGGTAAGCATTACGTTTTAATTGTCTACTAACATAAGCATTGAAATTTTCTTGTTTAACAATAAAGTTGTCAAATTCATCCAAGCATTGACTAGCAGACTTATTATGAGGAATATCACCTTCATCAAACCTATAGAGAGAATTTACCTCCACTACCTGTGTCGGGTTATCAAGACCATGTATTTCTTCGATAGGTGGTAAATTCTTAACATCTTCAGCTTTAATACCTTTTTCTTTCATCGATTTCTTTGCCTCTTGCATATCTTCAGGACTGAGAAATAGTATACCTCTTTTCTTCGGAGTTGGCTTTGGAGGTGGTTCGGGAAGAGTCCAATCATTATCATTACTCAATATATTGTTCAATAGCACTTCAGCTTGTTCCACAGTTTGTTCCCTGAAAACACAACCAGCACAACTATCTAGGTGGTCCCTAGAAGCATCGGTTAGTCCATTATAAAAGATATCAAGTATTTTGTTTCTCTTGAGAGGATGATCAGGCAAAGCATTAAGTAATTGGAGAAGCCTCCCCCAAGCTTGTGGGAGACTCTCTTCTTCAATTTGCACAAAATTAAATATTTCCTGTAAGGCAGCTTGTTTCTTATGAGCAGGGAAATATTTTTCAGAGAAGTAATATATCATATCCTGGGGACTACGCACACAACCAGGAGCAAGAGAATTAAACCACCGCTTAGCATCACCCTTTAATGAGAAAGGAAATAACTTAAGAATATAGTAACAGCGATTTTTTTTCTCATGAGCAAATAGGGTGGCTATGTCATTCAATTTAGTAAGATGTGCCACAACAGTTTCAGATTCATAACCATGGAAAGGATTAGATTCAACCAAAATAATTAACTCAGGATCAACAGAGAATTCATAATCCTTATCGGTAACAAAGATAGGTGAAGTAGCAAACTTAGGATCATATTGCATTCTAGCATTCAAAGATTTTTCTTTCCACTTGCATAGTAATTTCTTAAGATCATCTCTATCTTTACAAGCAAGAAAGTCCCTAGCTACCTCTCCATCCATAACATAACCCTCAGGTATAACAGGCAATTCATATCTAGGAGATCTGGGTCTTATAGATGCTTCAAGGTGTTCAGTTTCAATAATTTCATCAGTTTCAGAAATATCATCAGTTTCAGCATTAACTCTAGCAATTTGTTCATAAAGAAATTCACCCAGTGGCACAGTAGTATCAAGCAAAGTATCATCATAAGCATCAATCATATTCATAGCAGAAGTAGTATCATCAATAGCATGTGACATAGCAGGTGGTGGTGTTGCAACCTTACTCAAAACAGATGGTGAATCAAGTGCAGAGCTAGATGGCAGTTCCTTACCTGTCCTCATAGTTGAGGGGAAGATTTTGGTTTTAGCATCTTTCAGATTCTTCATAGTGATCAACAGATATAAATCCCAAGTGACTCAGAGAATAGAGCTATGCTCCCTGGCAACGGCGCCACAAAAGGTCTTGATAACCCACAAGTATAGGGGATCGCAACAGTTTTTGAGGGTAGAGTATTCAACCCAAATTTATTGATTCGACACAAGGGGAGCCAAAGAATATTCTCAAGTATTAGCAGCTGAGTTGTCAATTCAACCACACCTGAAAGACTTAATATCTGGAGCAAAGTATTTAGTAGAAAAGTGGTATGGAAGTAACGGTAACGGTGGCAAAAGTAACGGTAGCAGTTTTCTAGTGATTGTAACAGCAGCAACGGAAAAGTAACTTAGCAAAGATCAATATGTGAAAAGCTCGTAGGCGACGGATCAGTGATGGATAATTATGTCGGATGGCATTCATCATGCAACAGTTATAACATAGGGTGACACAGAACTAGCTCCAATTCATCAATGTAATGTTGGCATGTATTATGTATATAGTCATACGTGCTTATATAAAAGAACTTGCATGACATCTTTTGTCCTACCCTCCCGTGGCAGCGGGGTCCTAATGGAAACTAAGGGATATTAAGGCCTCCTTTTAATAGAGAACCGGACCAAAGCATTAGCACTTAGTGAATACATGAACTCCTCAAACTACGGTAATCACCGGAAAGAATCCCAGTTATTGTCACCCTGGGGGATGCGGATCATAACTCGTAGTAGGTGTCTACAACTTGCAAGATAGGATCAAGAACACATATATATTCATGAAAACATAATAGGTTCAGATCTGAAATCATGGCACTGGGGCCCTAGTGACAAGCATTAAGCATAGCAAAGTCATAGCAACATCAATCTCATAACATAGTGGATACTAGGGATCAAACCCTAACAAAACTAACTCGATTACATGATAAATCTCATCCAACCCATCACCGTGCAGGAAGCCTACTATGGAATTACTCACGCACGGTGGTGAGCATCATGAAATTGGTGATGGAGGATGGTTGGTGATGACGACGGCGTCGATTTCCCCTCTCCGGAGCCCAGAACGGACTCCGGATCTGCGCTCCCAAAGAAGAACAGGAGGTGGCGGCGGCTCCGTATCGTGAAACGCGATGAACTCTTCTCCGTGATTTTTTTTCTCTCTGGATGTGAATATATAGAGTTGGAGTTAGGGTCGGAGGAGGTCCGTGGGACCCACAAGCCACCAGGGCGCGCCCTAGGGGGGCGCCCCTGGCTTGTGGCCAATGGGTGGACCCCCCTCTGGTTGGTTCTTTCGCCAGTATTTTTTATTAATTCCAAAAATATTCTCCGTAAATTTTCAGGTCAATCCGAGAACTTTTATTTCTGCACAAAAATAACACCAAGGCAATTCTGCTGAAAACAGCGTCAGTCCGGGTTAGTTCCATTCAAATCATGCAAATTAGAGTCCAAAACAAGGGCAAAAGAGTTTGGAAAAGTAGATATGATGGAGACGTATCAAAAGGTAAAGCAATAGATAATCCAGCTCTCCGGGTGAATATGAACACGTGTACCTAATGTTAGAATTAGCAAAAAAATTAACCCGAATAGAAGAGAGATCAGACTCCCAGAGTAAGGAAGAGGAATAAAAGATCCTAATACCACCCATTGGCGACGTGGGCCCGTAAGTCACACAGCCAAGTTAGTAAAATAGTTTTTGAAGACTAATTTGTGACGCCCCCGACTCAATCGTGTGCTAATCATACACGCAAATGCACACGATCAAGATCAGAGACTCACGGTAAGATATCACAACACAACTCTAGACACAAATAAAAGTCATACAAGCGTTATATTACAAGCCAGGGGCCACGAGGGCTCGAATACATAAGCTCGAGTACAAGAGTCAGTGGAAGCAACATCAATATCTGAGTACAGACATAAAGGTAAACAAGTTTGCCTTAAGAAGGCTGAGCAAAACAATGCCATCTAGATCAAACAGGCGAAGGCCTCCTGCCTAGGAACCTCCGAAACTACTCCTGGTCGTCGGCCTCCACATAGTAGTAGGCTCCGTCGGTGGTGTAGTAGTCATCATCGGGGGCAGCTGTCTCCTGGGCTCCGCCATCTGATCGCAGCAATCGGGTAGAGGGGAAAAGAAGTAGCAAAGCAACCGTGAGTACTCATACAAAGTACTCGCAAGACTTACATCAGAACTATTCTATGTATGCACCATTATCAGAGAAAGGGGCTGTATCTGTGTACTAAACTGCAGAATGCCAGAACAGGGAGAAAAGGCCTAGCCTATCGAAGACTAGCATCTTGCAGCATTAGAAGAGTGCAGATTAGCATATTATAAAGCAGTAATTAAGTAGTAACAATGCCCAAAGATCCTTCCTCGACTACCTGCGAGAAAACGATCCCGGAGCCAACATATTAATTAACATCAATAACATCCAGTTTTAGTTGTATTAGATCGGGATAGAACTCTGAGCGTCCGTTACCGTGGACACGGCTATTCGAATAGATATACTTGCCTGCAGGGGTGCACCAATGTACCCAACACCCACGATTAACTCCGGTCGTACATACTTTTATCGGGTCATGCCCGGCCTCGGCTAATCGACACAACGTAGCCCAACCTGGGCTCATCAGAGAGGCCAGCACGCCGGTCTAATCCCTAAGCGCTCAGGGGTCTGGGCCCATCGCACTCCTGCGCGTTGCGCATGCGGCCGGTGAGCAGACCTAGCCCCCTTAATACAAGCGCAGGCGTTCCCAGTCCAACCCGGCGCGCGCCGCTCAACTGCTGACATCTGAGGAGCTTCGGTAGAAACATACGATGCCGAGTGCCCATATTTATTCCCGCGTGATGGTCAATGCGAAAAGGCCAGAGGCCTACTCAGATCACATATCCAAATCCGTTAATGCGTTGGGAGCTCACGGTAACGAGTAGTGATCCACGATCTGTGGTCCCGTCGCCTCGTCTCGCGGACTTACGACAAGGGCTAAGACTGCCCGGCTGTGCTGCGTAATTAACTCGCGGGTACCCTCACGGTCAACCCGGCTTTACTTCACTCGCGGATACCCCTCGGGGCCGACCCGACTTCAACAAAGGACTGAGGTAAACGTTAGGGTAACCGTGTGTCCGAAACATCAAGGGGGAATCTGAGGAATCACCCTCGATGGATTCCACTCGATGTGACCGTCAAGGTGGACTTGGAGGAATCACCCTCGATGGTCCACACTTGAGGGGTTGCACGACAGAGTCGTCATTGGAGGTGGTGGAGGAGGAATCACCCTCGGCCATCCACAACCGATTAGTTATGCTACAGAGCCATCATCAAGAGTGAGGTACGAGGTATCACCCTCGGCACTCGATAGTAGATCTACAGAGTCGTACAACAAAAGGGGGGTGTGTGCGATGAGGTGCTCGGTCTCTGCCCGTCGATCACCAAGATTGAGGCACTGGTAACAAGGCGGGGGCAACAAGGACAAGAAAGAGGGGTCACTGATGGATCACTAATCCAACCTATACTAAGTAGTTTAGGATGACGGGTAAAGTAACAATAGCAGGTTACAAAAGTAGGCTATGCATTAGAAATAGGAGCTATCTATCAACAGTAGCAAAATCTAATGCAAACAATAGAGGGAAAGAATGGGCGATATACGAATGATCAAGGGGGTTTGTTTGCCTGGAAGCTCTGCTGAAAGGGACTGATCGTCAGGGGCGTAGTCGTACTCGGGAGCAGCGTCAGTCTCGGAGTCTACCGTATAGAAGAGCGGGAAGAAACAATAAATATAAAGCAAACAGATGCAACACCGATGGATGACATGGCAGTATGATGTGTTAGGGGTGGCCTAATGCAGCACTACACGTTGCAGGCGGAGCGGGAAATTATCCGGGGATGTTTTCCCAGCTCCGGACGGTTAACGGTATATGGATCCAGAGGGGAAGGTTCCATGTTTGCAGTGTTAGAGGCATCTAACAGCTATATGGAGGGCATATTCGGATTCATCATATTTTTCTGAGCGTTTTTCATATATAAAAATTTTTCATCGGAGCTACTGTTGAATTTATATTAATTTTCAAAATTTTAGCAATATTCTAGAATTATTTTAATTACTAAATTCGGCAGAAAAGGAAATATGACGTCAGCAGTACGTCAGGGTGACGTCAGCAGTCAATACAGCCGGCCGAGGTCAAACCTGGCCACTGGGTCCCACATGTCATACACAGAAGTTAATCCAGTGGTTTAATTTAACTAAAAGGGATTAATTAGAGGGTGGTGCCCACTGTCAGTGACTGATTAATTAACAGATTTAATTAACAGACTAATTAGCAGTTTATTTATTTATTAAAATGTTAATTGGCGAGTGGGGCCTGCCTGTCAGCGACTGGAGCTGCCCAGTCAGCGCGTTGACTGGGTTAACCCAGTCAACGGGGCCCCTGGGACCCACTGGTCAGCGACTCAGGGGTGAGCCCAGGCCAGCCACGTAGGCGGCGGCGGGCGACTAGACGCCGGTGACGCCAGAACGCGGTGGAGGATACTGGCCTCGTCAGAAATCGGCTACGGCGAGCCATTTTGCGCGCGGCTTGGCTCGTTCGAACGGGCGGAACGAGCCGTGTTGGACGGCGGTGGTGGCGTGGCCGGAGAGGCCCTATATCGGCGGCGGCGACGAGCGCGGTGGACAGTGGCGTTCGGCTGAGGTCGTGCCCGTGGCTATGGCGCATGGCAAGGCGTGCTAGCGGTGGCGTTGGGCTCCTACGAGCGCGCTGAGCACGGCTACGTGTTCGGACGCGAGCTTTAGGGATGGCGGCCACGATGATGAGCTTAACAGCGGCGATGGGTTGGGCCATGACGGCAAGGGGGGCTATGGGCACGGAGAAAGGCAGGAGAGAGAGGGGTTTTGGTCGCCAGCTCACCGCGGTCCTGCAGGTGTGCTTAAATGGGCTCGGGGGAGGCTCGACGGCGGCGAATCAGCGGCGACGTCCGACGGTGCAGAGGAGGAAGACGAGGTCATGGGCGACGCTTCGTAGGCTCCCGGCTCGGTCCAGTGGCACCGGACGGCGGCGGAGCGATCTGGCACGGCGGCGAGGCATAGGGGCGACGGTTGTGCGAGTTAGTGAGGCGAGGCCATGGCGGCGCTCGGGAGGGGGGAGACAGAGAGGGAGGAGAGGGGAGGAGTGAGGTCAGGGGGAGCCAGGGAGGGTGTAGGGGGTGGCCTTATCCATCAGGAGCGGCGCGGTGAGGCCGCTGTCGAGCTGCGGAGGGGGGGACCAGGCAGGCGCGCGTGCTGGGGAGGCGACAACGAGGAGGAGAGAGAGAGCGGGAAGTGGGAGACGGTGCGGGGTGGGCTGGGCCGCACTGTGGACGTAAGTCCAGTGCCCCCACGCCCTTTTTCTTTTTCTCTTTTTCTGTTTTCTCAAAACAGTGAGCATTTGCAATTTATCCAGCCACAAAAAGACTTTGCAAAATTTTGAATCTGGGCCAATAAAATATATTGCAATATTAGGCAGTGTCAGAAAAAGTTTGGGGGCCAAAGGAGTTTGTTTGAATTTTGTACAAATGCATAAGCATATAAAATGCCTCTTTTTGCACTGTTTTAAATGCTATAGACCATTTTAGCTTGATGGTGATGTTGTTTTCCTTAACAAATATTAGTTAGGGAATCTTGGCTAAATGATGGACTATTTTGCATCCACTTTTGGGCAAATTTATATTCAACTTGCAATTTAATTCAAATCAAAGTGGAGTTTGAAATGAGATATGAATTCAAAGAGTGATCATGCATTATAAACCTAAATGATTAAGCATAATCATGAGGATCACTGTAGCTCCATTACACAGAGGTGTTACAATATTTTGGGATAAAGCCCAAAAAGGTGGATTTCCATAAAGTAACCATAAAACCATTTTTACTATTCATGAAACCATTTTTCCGCGACCGTTAAATCCGAAAATATTTCCGTGGGTCTTAGAATAATTCCAGTACCCTCTCAAACAATTCTGGACGCGTTCTGAAACATTTTCACATCATCGATTTTCATCAGCGAAAAGCAACCACAGCGGTTCCGGCAGCTCCGGAACACTTCCGGTTTTTTTCTCCGCAAAAATTCCAGAAGTTCCCAGAACAATTCTGGCACCCTCCAAGAATTTCTAGGCATGTGCCGAAACCATTTTGACTTAATGGTATACTCCGAAACAATTTTTCAGTTTTACCGAAACTCTTCCGGTGTTCTCTCTTCGGAACTATTCCGTTGTCTCCGAAACTTTTTCAGTGAATTTCTCTCAGACTCCCTGTATAGTATTCAGCAGATAGATTACCCTTAAGCATGTGACCCTATAGGTTCGGTGAAGTATAGACATGACCGGAACACTTTCCGATCAATGATCAACATCGGAGCCGTGGACACCCATATTGACCCCTATACCCACACGAATAAATATTCGAGTGAACCTCCAGTTGCTATGTGCTATTCCTTTTACTTCACGATATGTTACAAACACCCGAGATGAGATTTATCGGCATCCCCGTGGATCAACACTTGTCCACTATGTCAGTTACCTCGTTACCGGTTTTGTTCTCTTTTCTCGTTCCCGTGTTCCGCCATCCCCGTGATCGAATCACACTGTGTCTGGCCAGACGATGATGGATACCGTAACACCGAGAGGGCACAAAGAATATCTCTCCATCGTCGGAGGAGCAAATCCCAATCTTGAGCTATCAAGTCCCTTGACATACTTTTCCATGAACCCGTAAGCCGCCGTAATAGCCATCCAGTTACGGATGACGTTTAACAAACCCCAAAGTTCATGAAGCAAGCATGAAGAAACTCGATACTCTCATGGTCTAAGGAATTATGCAAACGT
Source organism: Elymus sibiricus (assembly GCA_039707655.1). Lineage (NCBI taxonomy): Eukaryota > Viridiplantae > Streptophyta > Magnoliopsida > Poales > Poaceae > Elymus > Elymus sibiricus. The sequence continues at coordinate 35,817,066 of CM077665.1, read as the reverse complement.
TAACATTCTCTGTGTTATAAACCATTAACTTGTGACGAATGTATCTCATAGCATAAAATCAATTCGGGTCGATTCAACACAAATGTTCTTCTAACATTGTGCCCTCAAAATTGCCGGCATAGACATGCCCATGATCAGGAAAACATAATCATCATGTAAACACTTGAGCTAGACTTAGAGGCATGACTAGGAATACTTTTTATCGTTTATTATTCCACACGTGCATATGAGTTTTCCTCCGAGCCTCGTGGTTATTGTAGACTCAAGAACCATAACAGTTATAGCACGGAACATAAACTTAATTACGAACATTGGGATAAATAATAACATTTATTATTGCCTCTACGGCATATCTCCTACAGACTCCCACTTGCACTACAGTCAATAATCTAGTCAATGCTAATGCACTTTACACCTATGGCATACTGGTGTAAAATATACTTTGCATGTGGTATAGCCTGATGTCCAACGGATCTGACAACTTCAGCTCCGTGTGTATCTTTGCATATCCTCGCATTTTCACGCTTTCACAAAATTCATATTTTGTGTGGACTTGACTTTGTATATATGTGAATCACTGGTCGAACCTTGATTCCTCAGACTGAGCTATGGAGCAACTATCTACAATAGTGTTCCATTGACCAAAGTCTTCTAGGAACTATACTAAGTTCATGAATGAACTATATGATTCAACATCCTTCTTTGTTGCTTCTAAAGCGTCAACATACTTAGTCTTTGTTATAGAATTCGCCACAGTAACCTATTCGGAACAATTCCAACTTACTGTGTCACCATATCGTGTATTACACAAAAAACCCTTAAATTAAATCGAAAATCGCATGGAGCATTAATGAAGACTGTATGGATGTAACCACTTACAACGAGCACTTCATAATCTCTGCTTGCGAGAAAACATGTCATCAGTGCTACTTTAGTACTCAACTACATTTTTCACTGTTGTCCCATGATCAATACTTTGATCACTTTGGTATCTATACTCGCAACAGCTTGGGAGTATCGGATATATTTGTTTGTTTTACATACCATGGAATACATGATTAATCCAACCACAAAAGTGTGTGGAATCTCCATCGTGTATTTTGCTCATCAGTGTTTTGGGACACCGAGTCTTGCAAAAACTCTCTCCATGTGACTTCGGCAAGAATCACTCCTTGGCGTTTTCAAGGCTAAACTATTTTAGCATCTTGTCAATATGTATTTTTGGCTTAGCCCATTAGGCAATTCTATCTCCGTAGATAATTATGCCTAGTTTCAAGGCTACTTAGCCTAAGCACTTCATCGAAAAAGTATTTTCAATGAAGTCCTAATTCGTGTCAAGAAATTTATATTATTTCCAATTAACAATGTGTCAAGCACACAAAGTTTTTAGAAATATTATTATGCTCCCACTTACTTTCTTGTTACCACAAGCATCTTCGTTATCCATTGATGAAATCAAACTCTTTTGACTTTTTCATCAAAAACGAAGATTCCAACTCCATTTTGCTCTCTTCTGTCCATCGCTGGAACTCTGAAGTTCGCATACTCACTAGCATCCTCTGGAATGAAAAAATACCTTTGGACTATATCACATGCAAGTCCTAGGTTGTATTTCCATCTCATGGAAATCCTTTTGGCATCCATGTATCATATCTCATGATTGAAATATGTATTAATTGCTAGTTTAACCCGAACCGACTTTAAGCATCGCGACGGAGAGACAATCTCGCCGTAGTTAATTCCTTGAATTTGGTATAAGAGCTTTATGGATAAAACATTTTTATCCGCATCAGTTTATAGTTCCATTAATATTGTTAGACTCTAAGTCTTCCGAAATGGGTATCAAGATTTAATCTTGAAGCATTTATATGGAAACTATCTCGGATTGTATTGGCATTTAGCCAATTCCGGAGTCAGGGCCCATCATCGCTTCCTTGATTATCGTAGGTATACTGTTGTCTAACAACAATATCTCATTTTGCGCACCTGAGAGGTTTGCACGAGTTTTGCCTATGTGGTTTAGCTGCAAGTTCGACCGAAGTCCATACATCTCATGTAGAGGCTTCCGTATCAGTTGCACTAGGAAACTCTGGAATCACTTCCAAGGTTCCTTTCCTTTGATCTGATTACGAAGATACTGTTATCTCGTCGAGTTGCACTGTCCTCCCAGTCACCTTTTTGCAAGAACCATTCTCTTTAAAAGCATACAGTTCTTTGTGGCAAAACCCTTTGCCTCGGTATAGTGGTGGGGGAACACCCAATAACTTGGGATAACCTACAAAGTAGCACTTGTCTGATTTGGAATAGGTTTGTAAACATTTTATACAAGCTCCATATTCCAAATGTTAAGAAAAGATATAACATGGTTAGGCGTGCCATAACATGGCATCATTTCAACAGACCTGATGGCGCTCTTTTCAGTGTAAAAGCCGCAGTCTCTAAAGCATTACTTTTAAAAGGGATAATGGCAAATTAATTTATGTCATCTTTGATCTCACCATGTCATTAATGGTTTGATTACATCTTCACGGACATTCCACTCAAAGTGGTGTTCCGGGAGGTGTAAGTTATGAAACTTTTTTCACAACTCATCACACATTCGCTAAACTTGTAACTCAAAATATTCCTTTCCGCAATCTAGTTTGCAGAAACATAATTTTTCTTGTTACACTAATTTCTACTTCATTTTGAAAACCTTTTGAATGATTTCAAAAGATCCAGACTTACGTCTCATCAAGTAAATATCCATATATCTACTTTTGTCATTTCTGAAGATAGATAAATCCACTACTAGCAACAACATATATCGGACTACACACATCAAAAATGTATGATCACCAATAAGTTTGTTGCTCGTTCCTTATGGCATGTGAACTGTATTTCAGTCACTTCACTTTTTGGATGAAAGTTGCAAGTGTCAGATGATTCATAATCAAACGACTTCAAAATCAATCATTATGGAATTTCTCCATGCGGGTTTCTCCAATGTGACCAAATGCAGTGCCACACATATGTGGTATTCTTTTAGTCTTGCGACATTTAGCGTGAGTGTTATGGATGTATCATATTACCATCAATATTCATAACATACATCCCATCCTTGATGGAAGCTTGGTCCTTATGTTATTCATGATACTGAACAACAATTGTTCTTTTATGAACAACCCTCTTGCAACAACCATTATGCAATGGGCTAGAGTGTATAAAACTCTAAAATGAATTATGAAAGTAAACACAGAGGTAATATATTATTATCAATATTCATGACATACATCTCATTCATAATGAAAGTATGGTCCTTATGTTATTCATAACACCGACCATCAAAAGTTCTCTTATGAACAACCTTCTTGCAACATACTTTATGCAATGGGCTAGAGTGTATGAAACTCTAAATGATTTATGAAAATAAATACAGACGGTAATACACCGATGGAAGGTCTAGTAACTTTTACTATGTTCCCAGCGCGTATCTAAACCTCATTACTGGCAAGTCTTTTAGGCCGTAGTGGTACTTGCATCGAGTTGTAACAGAATGCAATCGAGCGGGTATTCCTGTGATCAACTTTTAACCACAATACCCAATAATTACGGACTAACAGTTTAATCATAATCCCCAAGAACTATTTCTTTTTGACCAGCCTTCCAAACATCAATAACTCGTATGACATTCATACATGAGATGGATATTCCAGTCTTCTTTCTTTTTGCCTTTATACTTCTAACAGTTTAAATTTCAGGAGTTCTCCTACTCTCAGAAGAAGCACCCAATTTAAAGAGTGGTGTTAGCCCCGGACTTCCTAGGTGCGTAAGTCACACTAACACCCTTTGGAAATTTCCTTTCTCCTTAAGTTGTTGTTTTTATTCACCTTCATCATATGACAGGCGTTCTTCTGGATCCCTCTCTTATCAGTCAAATGCCCAGTAAACACTTTACTAATACTTTGCAAACAAACATTGCTTTGGATATCTCATATCTTTTAGCCTTTGTCTGCATCTGAAAACAATATTCAGTTCCATGAATATCACATAACTATCCAAAACTTTCAAAGTTTGGGTCTCATAGAAACAAACATATTGCACTTGACCGTAACGGAATTTTAGCTTTTGGATCGATGGACGAGATTCACATCATCCATAGCATTAGCGGGAGAATACCAAAAGCATGCGATAGGACAAAGTTCTTCTCGTAACTCTTGAGGATAATCCTCGCATTACGTTACCAACAGTAAAGTTTTAACCAGATAAATAACAGCTATTCAATTTTAATAGGGATGGTGGAAATGCGAGCCAATATTCTACAACTTTTATACAAATCACAATTACACTATGTTCATAATTAATTGCACTGAGAATTAAACAAGTTAATTCTAAAGTGCGCTCCCACTCAAATCAATATCTCTCATAATTGATTGTGAGCGATGCAAGATCCGCATTTCCATTCAACGCCATTGTTCGAGATGAACACTGATGGCGCCAACTTCAATCGGTAGGCAAACTTGCCGATCACATCTCTATGTCACTCTTGTTCATCTTTCAATGCGTGTGTTCCGAGCTCAGGACGATCCTGCTATGAACGTCAAGACAACCGAGTGATCTTGCCGCGAGGTCTGACCTCACCCGCCTTACACCCGTACAATCGTTCGTACCCATGTAGATCATGGCGCACCTCAAAAGGAAAGATGTTGTGATGGTGCTACACTTGGGAGAACACTAACTACTTCATGTTTTAAGTGAGAGATCACCCTAATAAAAAGCAACTACCGCGCAATCAAGAGGGTGCATCATAAGAGATAAACAACTCAGGCAATTCATAATAGCATGATATGGTATAGCCCTTTCTGACGGAGAAGTCTTTATTTGCTTCGTCTTCGGCATTCGCGTCGGTGTTCACCTTCGCGAAGTTTGCCACCACCTTGTTGATGCACCACATAATATTGCTATCTCTATACCTAATGAAATAAGTGCATTACTTAAGGTTGACACGCAGGTCATTAAAGTGATAATCATATGGCTCCAGCCATCATGCCGAATCATGACACGCAAGTCATGTTAATTTATATTTTATAGTCATCTCATACATAATCAAATTAAATATGACCACTGCTATACCACATCATATGCACATCTCATGACATCCTGCAAAACCAAGTTAGACGCCTCTAATCGGTTTATGCAAAATTTTATTTTATGTTGCTTCTAAGGTTTCAACCAAAACCGCAGCTACCAACGTTTACCATCAAGCATGATTATTCAACTCTCTAGATTAACTTTGCGGGGCATATGAAACACGAGATAATAAAATATCGAGCCCCATACTGACCTTCGTCATAAGCATGACCCCAATGCAGATCATATCTGCATTGCCCTGTTGTCTGCGAAATTTCATCTTTCTCTAACTACGGTGGAATTCAACGAACTGTTAGCACTTCGTTGATCAATCAGGATCGCAGATTGCCAGAACTTTGAAACTCCACCATACCGTTATTGAGATCAGAAATACGCAAATTCCAGGGAAAGCAACAAGAACATCGGGTAATAGATTTCATCTGCTACCTGCATAAATGATTTTCAGCAGTAGATCTCATCTACTGCAAAATTATATTATGCAATACCCATACATCTCTATGTATTCTAGATCGTAACCTGCATCTACGCATAGCACGGCTCTTGATGCCACTGTTGGGGAACACGACAGAAAACAAAAAATTTCTATACAGCAAGCATGCCCAGTATCACTATGAAGATGCATACAAGGTTTGATCTGATCGTTACTGACTCGTAGTGCAGAGAAAGTAGAGTCGATGTTGATCGTCGTTGCAGATCCCCGCAGCTTGGATTTACAACCTCCCAACCGCGAGGATGTACTCCCTCGTCTGCCCCTCGGACAGTCCCTCGGACAGGCCTCCGGGAGGCGGTCGGACAGTCCCCCGGACGATGTCACGGACAGCCCTTCGGGAGGACCCTCAAAACTCGGACAACCCTTCAGGAGGACCCTCGAACAGCCCCCCGGGCAAAAGATCGAACCTACGACCTCTCTACAGGGTTGCACACATACGGTGGCAGCTATCCGGCAGGGCTTCGCCGTCCAGAACTAGTTCCAACCGGAACCCAGACAACCTTTCGGCTCTAAGAAATTATTTCGCTGGGAGGGAGAGAGAAAGCCAGATCATGCATGGCATGTGTATGTGAGAAAGAGTGAGTGTGGAGAGTGCATCTCCACCTCTATTTATAGGAAAACCCAAGGGGTAGGGTGGCACTTGAAATACCCAAAAAAAAACATCATATGGAATTTCCAAAGGGCATAATGGGAAGGCTAGAGGAGCTCCATGGAGGAGCTCCCCTTGTGGCCGGCCACACCAAGTGGGCCCCCCATGAGGGGCTCTCATCCATCCATGTCATCCCCAAGATATTTTGGGACAACGCCCAAAAAGGTGGCTTTCCATAAAGTAACCATAAAGTGATTTTTACTATTCATGAAACCATTTTTCCGCGACCGTTAAATCCGAAAATATTTCTGTGGGTCTTACAATAATTTTAGTACCCACTAAAACAATTCTGGATGTGTTTCGAAACATTTTCAGATCAATGATTTTCATCAGCGAAAAGCAACCACAGCGGTTCCGGCAGCTCTGGAACACTTCCGGTTTTTTTCTCCGAAAAAATCCCAGAAGTTCCCAGAACAATTCTGGCACCCGCCAAGAATTTCCAGGCATGTGTCAAAACCATTTTGACTTAATGGTATACTCTGAAACAACTTTTCGGTTTTACCGTTTCTCTCTCCGAAACTCTTCCGTTGTCTCCGACACTTTTTCGGTGAATTTTTCTCAGACTCCCTGTCTAGTATTCAGCAGATAGATGACCCTTAAGCATGCGACCCTATAGGTTTGGTGAAGTATAGACATGACCGGAACACTTTTCGATCAATGATCAACATCGGAACCGTGGACACCCATATTGACCCCTATACCCACACGAATAAATATTTGAGTGAACCTACAGTTGCCGTGTGCTATTCCTTTGACTTCGTGAGATGTTACAAACACCCAAGGTGAGATTTATCGGCATCCCCGTGGATCAACACTTGTCCACTATGCCAGTTACCTCGTTGCCGGTTTTGTTCTCTTTTCTCGTTCCCGTGTTCCGGCATCCCCGTGATCGAATCACACTGTGTCTGGCTAGACGATGATGGATAGCGTAACACCGAGAAGGCCCAAAGAATATCTCTCCATTGTCGGAGGAGAAAATCCCAATCTTGAGATATCAAGTCCCTTGACATACTTTTCCATGAACCCGTAAGCCGCTGTAATAGCCACCCAGTTACGGATGACGTTTAACAAACCCCAAAGTTCATGAAGCAAGCATGAAGAAACTCGATACTCTCATGGTCTAAGGAATAATGCAAACGTTAACATTCTCTGTGTTATTAACCATTAACTTATGATGAATGTATCTCATAGCATAACATCAATTCGGGTCGATTCAACACAAATGTTCTTCTAACATTGTGCCCTCAAAGTTGCCAGCATAGACATGCCCATGATCAGGAAAACATAATCATCATGCAAACACTTGAGCTTGTCTTAGAGGCATGACTAGGAATACTTTTTATCGTTTATTATTCCACACGTGCATATGAGTTTTCCTTTGAACCTCGTGGTTATTGTAGACTTGAGAACCATAGCAGTTATAGCACGGAACATAAACTTAATTACGAACATGGGGATAAATAATAACATTTATTATTGCCTCTAGGGCATATCTCCTACACTAGCTTCAAGGGGACCTTCCTCTTGTGGGTTCGATAACCCAGGGTCACCTCTGGGAAAATAGGTGTGAATACTTTCTGTTCCATTTCCGGATCACAAAAAGGAAGTATCAATTTGTTTTGCTCAGATCTTGAATCACTAAAGATAAATGGAGGGATGTTAATTTTAGTGGGAGTCTTTCTATATTACATTGTTTAAATTGAATCACTCTTCATGAATACAAGTCTTTGTGTTTTGCATATTTCTGGTGTAGATCAATGGCACCAACTCCAGCTTTATCCAAATTTGTGTTGCATTCAATCCTTTAATAAGATAAACTTAATGGTACAAACTTCACAACCTGGTTCCGCAATCTAATAATTGTTCTCATGCATGATAAAATGGAACATGTTCTAGAGGACCCACTTCCAGAGGAACCAATAGATAATGCAACTGCTACTATTTATAATGCCTACATGAAACTCTATGATGAGTCTACTGAGACCAATTGTCTCAACCTTGCCTGTATGGAACCAGACTTGCAACAACATTTTGAGAACATTGAGGCTTACGATATGATCGTAAGTCTAAAGGCATGTTTGAAACTCATGCAAGGACCGAGAGATTTAATGTCTGTAGGGCCTTGCTAGAGTGTAAGTTGAAGGAAGGCGATCCACTTAGTCCACATGTAATCAAAATGGTTGGTTACATGCAGACTCTGGAAAAGTTATACTTTCCCTTATGCCATGAGTTGCCTACAGCTACAATTCTTGCTTCTCTTCCTGCTAGCTATGGCTCGTTCATCTCAAACTACCATATGCATGGTGTGGATAAGAAGGTCACGGAATTGCGTGGGATGCTTAAAACAACAGAGGAAGACATAATAAAGGGCGCACATCAAGTGTTGATGGTGCAGGCCAAGCCAAAGTTCAACAAGAGTTCTTGGGCTAAGAAGAAAGCAAAGGCTAAGGCTGCTAAGGATGCGATCCCAGCTCCTGTCCCTGTGCCTAAGGCTGGACCAGTTACTGAGAGCATATGCTATTATTGTAAGGACATTGGTTACTGGAAGAGAAATTGCAGCAAGCACCTGGCCGACAATGGCAAGAAAAGTGGAACTAGGACTTCTTGAGGTAAACTTGTTGTATATGTTATAGAGATATATCTCGCTGATATTTCTAATAGCTCTTGTGTAGAGGATACCAGATTGGTTGTTCATATTTGTAAATCAATGCAGGGGCTTAAAATAATTAGGAATGTTGCAAGAGGAGAAGTAGGCATAAGCTTCGGGAATAAAGCAAGAGTTGTTGCATTAGCCGTCGGCACTATGCAACATAATTTACCTTCAAGATTTGTAATGGAACTTGATAATTGTTATTATGTTTCTGCTTTAAGTCGAAACATTATTTATGCCTCATGCTTGATGAGACAAGGTTATGAATTCAGTATTAAGGACAAAGGTTGTTCTATATATTTGAATGATATGTTTTATGGCTTTGCACCCGTTGTGATCGGGTTATTCATTTTAGATCTTGAAGGTGAATCTGTCTATAATTGAAATATTAAGAGGCTTAATCCTAACGATCTGAATACAACTTAATTTTGACATTGTCGACTTTGTCATATAAGTGTGAAGTGTAGGAAGAAGTTTTATGATGATGGACTTCTAACTTCGTTTGATTTTGAATCATTCGAGACATGCGAGTCATGCCTACTCGGCAAGATGACCAAGACACCATTCACAAAGAGTTGTGAGAGGGCGTCCGGCTTGTTGGAACTCATTCATACTGATGTGTGTGGACCAATGAGCATGATTGCCAGAGGTGGTTACCAGTACTTCATGACTTTTAACGATGACTTGAGCACATATGGATATATCTACTTGATGAGGCATAAGTCCGAAATCTTTGAAAAGTTCAAGGAGTTTCAGAATGAAGTAGAGAATCAACTTGGCAACATGATCAAACTTCTATGATCGGATCGTGGGGGCGAGTATCTTAGTCAAGAGTTTGATGAGCATCCGAAGAGTCGAGGAATAGTTCCACAACTCACTCCTCCTGGTACACCTCAGAAAAATGGTGTGTCGGAATAGAGGAATCCTACCTTGTTGGACATGGTTCAATCGATGATGAGTCAGTCAAATCTACCGTTGTCATTTTGGGGTTATGCTTTAGAAACTACAGATTTCACACTAAACAGAGTACCATCTAAATCCATAGATAAGACACCATATGAGATAGGGACTGGGAAACATCATAATTGGTAGTAGTGGACAAGGATGTGAGATGTATGTGTGTAAAATTTCAGGATGAAATACGTTGAAATGCGACCTGTAAAAAAAAATCATGGTCTGGAAGGATGAATAGTATCATGTGTTAAAAAGACCCAGATTTTTTTTGCACAACCCTCATTTCAGCGTATTTCGTCCTGAATTTTTTCCGAATTTTTTGAAATGTAAAAATTCATGGTCTGGAAGGATGAATAGTATCATGTGTTAAAAATTTACACACTTGTGCATTATTCCTTCTTCTATCTCTATATTTTTTCAGAATTTTTTTAAATGTAAAAATATGAATTTTCATGAATTTTGAATTTTGCACTCCAAAACCAATTTCCGTCCAAAAACGTTTTATATTAAGTTACGGAGGAAGTCTGAGTGTATGACTCTATCCTCTAACCCTGATCTACTCCATATATCTCCAAAATACAAAATGCTGGCGCTGCAAAACTGTAAAAATAGCTGACGTGACTACTAAAAAATACTTTCACTTTGTTCGATGACAAATAGGAGCGGAGCGCGCAAAGAAGCAATTTTTATCTCTGCTTAAGAAAAGAAACAAGGGAGCTTTTTTTCCTGCCACCTTCCTCGATCCCATCACATCATTCGCTGCATAGATCACTAGTCCTAGCATCCAGCTGCTCGCCGCCAGCCTCGACATGTCCGCCGCCGTCGGTTCGCCATCCTGGGCCACCGCCCCTGCCGCGCAGCACCGCCGGACGGGGCGCGCCGACGCCGTTACGCTCCGGTGCTCTAAGTTGGCGGCGGCCGCGCCTGTCCTGGACGAGCTGAGGCTGCAGTGCGCGACGCCGGTCCCTCTACTGCGGCACGTGGCAGGCGCCATGGCTGCCGGCATGCGCACCGAGATCGCCACCGACGGCGCCGGTGAGCTCAAGATGATCCCCACCTACGTCTACTCGCTCTCCATTGGGTAACTAATCCCCAGCTCATTTGACATCCCCCCTAGTGATTCAGACATGCAGTGACTCTGGTTGTTACACTAAATAGATGAGCTCTTCAGTTAATTCAGTTCATCACTTGATTTTCTATAGATTGGACCAGTCAGTTAGTTAGCGAGTGTTGTGAGCTAGAGTTGATCTGGTTATGAATGTCAGTTAATTCAGTTCGCTCCCTGATTTAATTTCTCATCACCAATGTTGTGCTGACAGAGTGAAACAGGGCTGTTCTATGCTCTGGATCTGGGAGGCACCAACTTCAGAGTGCTGAGGGTGCAGCTAGGAGGAAAAGATAGGTGTGTCCTCGACACCGAGTCAGAGCAAGTGTCGATCCCAAAGAAATCAAGCATGGTACAACCGAGGTAGCCGGTTCATTGATTTGTTTTCTTATAAGCTAATTGGCTCTGTTTTCAGAAAGAAAAAAATAGATTCTACACTGATTAGAAAATTAGCATATAGTTGCATATGGGCAGAGCATGTTTGACATTTGACGCTGCAATTGTCGCTATGAAGAGGAGCTTTTCGATTTTATCGCGGCCTGGCTATCGAATTTTGTAGCGAAGGAGGGTGGTAATTTTCATCTTCGGGAAGGTCGACAAAGGGAGATAGGCTTTACATTCTCCTTTCCGGTGAAGATGACTTCTATTGATTCTGGCATCCTGATCAAGTGGACCAAGGGTTTTGCTGTCTCTGGTTCTGTAAGATTTTTGTTTTCCCGGATACAAGTTTCTCATTTTTGTGTATTACTTAGTTATTTCTGCTGGATATTATGATCTTTTAGTCCTAAACTGTAGAGCTGCTACAGTGTCAGTTGCTACAGCAACCAGCTCTACCTGCCCTGATCGGGGGCTGCTTCTCATCCAGGCAGGTGTTGGCCCCCCCAGTGCACAGTGCATACAAATATATATGGAAGAGAGATTGATCAAGACGCTGCTGGTTCTGGCTGCTGCTCTAAGCCACTCTCTCTCACTCTCTAATGCACTCAAGTATAGTTACCGATCAAGCTGAGCACTGCAAGCACTGGGAAGCACTAACACATCTTCAGATCAAGCCCTAGGAGGTGAAGGAAGGAGAAGGGAAGATGACAGCTCCATCCGGTAAAGGTAACTGCCATCTTCTCATCTGTTTGTGGCTCAAACTTAAGCTAAAATGATCCTGGCAATCAACAATGACACCAGAGCCATATAGTTTCAAGTTTGAGCCCTACAAGCTAAAGATCATGCTTCATCTGTTCTGTTAATGCTAAGTATCAAGCTGTTCTTCCTGTTAAGCCATGTTTTGATTTTATTTAGCCCTAAATCTTTGAGGAACAAGCCCTAACAGATAAGCATGAAGCTCTGGGGTTTCATTTTGATGATGAATTAAAGGGGATTGAAGCTTTTATGCAAAATCCCGAAATTTCAGTAACCCTAGAGATGAAATTTTCCTGTTTTCCTCCTAATTTGGCCCTAGGGTTTCAGTTTATGCTTTGAATGAAAGGGGAAATGAACTAATTATGATTGAACCTAATGTTTTTCCCCAAATCAGAAACCCTAGCTAAAGAAATCTTCTAATTTCTCCCCTGCTATGTGCTTGTAGGTTTCGGATTAAGCATGAATCAAAGGGGAATAAGCAAATCATGTATGAACTCTAATGTTTTCCCCAAAACCGAAACCCTAACTGATGAAATCCCCAAATTTTCCCCAAAGTTGAGGAACCCTAACCCTAATCCTAAGGATCTAACGACAGTGGACGCTTACCTTGGGTTATGATGCTCGCCGTCGTCGTGCGGCATCACCATGACCACCACCTCATGCCTGTAGGTATGCTTAGGCTCACACTCGAGCAGCCTTGTTGTCCACTGCGTCGGGTGGCTGCTGTTCTCCCTCGTACGCTTGTTATTGAAGAGTAATAGCTGTCGTCGCCTCGTAGGGACACCCGCACGCGCACGGCTGCCTTACAAAGGAGCATCGCCCAGAACCGTTCAACGGAGCCACGTGTAAGCCAAAGCGGCACGTGGTTCCGGCGAAGGGCACTAGACGGCGTCGTCGTCTTCCTCCGCAGCGGTTGGCTTCGCCACTGCACATCTCTCTCTCGCCCGTTCGTCACCGCCTCGGGTGAGAGGAATTGGAGGAGGAGAAATGGGGTAGGGTTTCGCAGGGGTTGTGGCTGCGCGGTGGTTTTGTTCGCCCCACGCACGATGTTGGCCGTTGGATCTCATCCAATGGACCACAACAGCCAGCAGACGGCACCGACTGAGTAGGCCACTAGGGAGCTGCTCATTCCCGGCCTAGGCCTAGGCGGCTGGACCTGGAGCCCAGGAGGAGCTGGGGGAGTTAAGCTGGGCTGGTTTTTTCTCTCTGGCCCAGCTTAAAAGGATGTTTTAGCCCAAATTTTAAATTAATATTTTCAGTCCAAAAATTATGTGAGCGGCTGAATTGTACTGAGCTAAATCTGTTAGTGGGAAGAAATTAATTCAAGAAAATTGTTGAATATTTCTCCATATAATGATTAAATTTTAGGAACTAAAATGAATATTTTTTAGGGCTAAATTTTATGGATGGTTTATTATGTTTATTATGGCAAGATAATTCTTTATTATTTATTCCTCATTATGATTTTAGTATGCCATGTTTAAATTATTCATGTTGCAATTTTATCATGTTTAGTTAATTTTTCCTTTATGGTATTTTATTATGATGATTATTGTTGTGATCATTATGTCATAATGTTTCCGCTGCGAAATAAAGTTTTATGGATCCTCAAATAAAGCGTGGCCTTATGCTTTGTCATTTTGACCAAAGTTGTTTGACGGGCATTTTGACCACGAATTTTATTGGTTCATTTCACTTTTTTGCCAAAGCTGATGTGAACCATATTAATAAAAAAAGTTTATGAATGAGAATTTAATAAAGTGTGGCTTGTATTTATTAATTTGGCCAAAGTTAATTAATGAATATTTGTCCACAAAATTTTACTGTTCATTTTCATCTCTGGCCAAAGCTGATTTGAATTTGATCAATAAAAGAAGAGTAATGATGATGCTTACTAAAGCATTTTGATTTTTTTGGCAGCACCTAATGTCTCTCATATTGCCGGAATGATTAATGGCATAGAACAATATCAACTATGCTACATGGAATGAGAAGCTTTAGATTACTATGGCCTTACTTAATGTTGATTATGCTCTCCTTAATGCCTTAATGATCGTCCTGAAGCACCTAAAGAAGGAGATCAAAATTATGATGCCCTCAAAAGGGACTATGATGTTGAAAAGGCTAAGTGGGATAATTCAAATCGCAAGTGCCTTATGATGATTAAGGGTTCCATTGCACAAAGTATGTGGGGAGCCCTTCTAGATTGCCAAACTGCTAAGGGCTATCTTGCAAAAATTAAGGATCAATTTAAAGGGTCTTATCCAAAGGCTTATTGATGAGAAGTATGATCCCACTGAACCCTTAGAGAGCATATTATGAAAAAGTGCAACATGGCTGCCAAACTTAAGACTATGGAGATGGAAATTTCTGAAGGTTTCCTTGTCCATTTCATTATGTCATGTTCGCCTCAAGAATTTTCTCCATTTATGATCAACTATAATGCTAAGGATTTTAAGTGGAGCATTGATGAAATGATGGCAAGATGTGTGCAAGAAGAAGAAAGGCTTAAGGCTGACAGAATTGAGCATATCAATCAATTTAAGCATTCACAAAAAGAAGAAATATCAAAAATTTGTGAGTGAATATATGAAGCCCAAGCCTAATCAGTTTAAAGGTAAAGGCCAGTCTTCAAAATATTCTCAGCAAAAGAAGCCTGAAAAGGCTCCCAATGTAGAAGGGAACGAGCCTGATGGATGCCACTTTTGTGGAAAAGATAGACATAAGCAAAGAGAATGCATTGGCTTTCTGAGATGGCTCAACAAGAGAGGTACTGATGTTATTAGTTTTGTTGAAGAATCCCTTTATGTTAATTATGCCACCAATACTTGGTGGATTGATTCAGGTGCAACAATTCATATTGCAAATTCGTTGTAGGGATTCGATATGAGGAGGACCCTAAAAAGAGGGGAAAGAACCATTAGAGTTGCTAATTGTGTTGAGCTGACGCCGAGGCACTTGGCGATTTCACTCTCATACTCCATACTCGCTTTAGGCTTTAGTTGCATAATGTTCTTTATGTAGCCTTGATGAAACAGAACTTAGTTTCTGTTTCATGTTTAGACGATGATGGTTATGACTATCACTTTGGGAATAAGCATTGTATAGTTATGTATGACAGTAATAATATTTGTCTTGCCTTCCGACAAGACAAGCTTTATGTTATTTCTCTTTGTGATTCCATAAATAATGTGGGTTCTACCTCAAATATGAACGTCAGTACCAAACGCAAACGAAATGAAACAAAGACTTCTTCGAAATTATGGCACTATCGTTTGGGCCATATTTCGAGGGAGAGGATTGAGCGTCTCATTAAAGATCAAATCCTTCATCCTCTTGACTTTTCGGATGCGGACGTCGATCATTGTATCAATTGCATCAAAGAAAAATATGCCAACAAAATTAAGAAAGGTGTAAATCGAAGCACGGGAGTTTTGGAATTAATCCACACAGATATATGTGGTCCATTTAATGTGATATTGGTGGATGATTTTAATTCATTCATAACGTTCACCGATGATTTCTCCCGTTATGGATATATTTATCCTATCAAAGAAAGAATAGAGGCATTAGGCAAGTTCAAGATTTTCAAAGCTGAGGTTGAAAATAAAAGTGATGAAAAAATTAAAGTTGTAAGATCTGATCATGGTGGTGAATACTACGGCATACATAATTATTATGGCCAAACTCCTGGACCGTTTGTTAAGTATTTACAGGAAAATGACATTATGGCCTAGTACCCAGCACCGGGCAATCCCTAGCAAAACGGGGTGACTGAAAGGTCAAATCGCACACTTATGGATATTGTACGAAGCATGTTAAGCCACTCCACTTTGCTGGTGAATTTATGGATGGAAGCCCTTAAGACAGCATCACATATTCTTAACAGGGTTCCCAGTAAATCGGTGCCTAAAACACCGTATGAATTATGGACTGGGAGGAAACCAACCCTAAATTATTTTCGTGTATGGGGTTGTCCTACTGAAGCAAGGGTTTTCAATCTGATTATGCAAAATTTGACTCCAAGATAGTCAGTTTCCATTTTATTGGTTATCCTGACAAATCTAAGGCATATCGATTTTATTGTCCAAATCGGGTAACTAAGTTTGTTGAAATAAGAGACGCTGTGTTCTTGGAAAGTTATATGATGAGGGGGAGCATGACACCTAGGGAAATAATTTTGGAGTAAAACGGGAATATGTCCTTGTCCCTATGATTCAAGAACCAGTGTTCCCGGTGTCTACTGAGGTTGCACCTCCAGTTGAGAGGACTATTAATGAAACACCTGCTGAGATTCCTGTGAGTGTTCCAGATGTCACACCTAATGATGCTTGTATTGAAAATGCTCAGCAGCCTCCAGCTGTTATTAGTGTGCCATGTAAGGAACCTCTCAGAAGGTCACAACGGACTAGAAAGTCTGCTATTCCTGATGATTACCTCACTTACATTAGTGAGGAAATGAATGACTCGGTGTTGGATAATGATCTCACCTCATTTAAAGAAGCCATACAAAGTGAATATTCGTCTGAATGGCTTAATGCTATGAAAGATGAAATGAAGTCCATGAGCACTAATGATGTATGGGACTTAGTAGAAATTCCTGAAGGAGCCAAAATAGTTGGATACAAATTGGTCTACAAGACCAAACGTGACTCCAAGGGTGATATCAAAAGGTTTAAAGCGAGGCTCGTGGCCAAAGGTTTCACTCAAAGAGAAGGGATTGATTATAAGGAAACATTTTCACCTGTCTCTTCTAAGGACTCATTCAGAATAATAATGGCACTCACGGCTCATTATGATTTGGTGCTGCATTAGATGGATGTCAAAACGGTATTTCTAAATGGTGACTTATGTGAAGATGTTTACATGGAACAACCGGACGGTTTTGTTGTGCAAGGAAAAGAACATTTAGGATTTCATCTCAAGAAATGCATCTATGGCTTGAAACAAGCATCAAGACAGTGGTATTTTAAATTTGATCAAGTCATAAGGAAATTTGGTTTCAAAGAAAATGAAGTGTACAATTGCATATATGCTAAGTTCAGGGGGACTAAATTCATCTTCCTGATACTGCATGTTGATGACATACTCTTAGCCAGCAGTGATAAAAATATGCTGCTGGCAACTAAAAGGTTTCTCTTCTCTAAGTTTGATATGAAAGATCTCGGTGAAGTAGCTTATATTTTGGGCATTGAAATTCACCGAGATAGATTCATAGGAATCTTGGGGCTATCACAGAGAGCATATATTGATAAGGTACTTAAAAAGTACAATATGCATAAGTGCTCAGGCTCGCCTCCTCCTATTGTTAACGGCGATAAGTTTGAGACTTTTCAGTGCCCAAGAAATGATTATGAATTAGCGCAAATGAAGTCAATTCCATACGGTTCAATTGTTTGAAGCATTATGTATGCACAAGTGTGCACTCACCCTGATTTGGCATTTGTAACTGGGATGCTTGACAGATATCAGTCTAATCCAGGTCTGGATCACTGGAAGGCTGCTAAAAAGTCATGCATTATTTGCAAGGTACTAAAGGCCTCATGCTCACTTATAAGAAATCTGATAACCTCAGGGTAGTGGGTTATTCAGATGCTGATTTTACAGGGTGTGTTGATACTAAGAAATCCACGTAATGATATATTTTCACCCTAGCAAAAGGAGCTTTATCGTGGAAAATCTCCAAACAAAGTGTCACTGCATCGTCGACAATGCAGGCAGAATTTGTGGCATGTTATGAGGCTACTGGGCAGGCAGTATGGCTGAAGAATTTTATCCCGGGTTTGAGAGTGATTGACAGCATTTCCACGCCACTCACTCTTTACTGCGATAATCAACCCGCAGTAATCTATTCGAGTAACAACAAGTCAAGTGGTGCTGCCAAACACATTGACATTAAGTACCTTGTTGTGAAAGATAGAATCGAGGATCAGATGATAAATATTAACTACATAAGTACTAAGTTGATGTTAGCGGATCCGCTCACGAGAGGCTTACCACCCAACGTATTTAAAGAGCATGTTGCCGGCATGGGCTTGGTTGAAAGACTTTGATCCTGGAAAAGTTGGGACCATTATGACACCATCTCCCCATAAGCCTCATTTTGAGATTGAATGGGAACCATAGTCACTTGGTTCAACAATACTTAATTGACTTTTGTAATCTATTGTCTTCGTGTACCGTTTTATCAAGAAATGAGTCTGTATGTTTGTATAAGAATTAAGTGAATAAAGTTTATGGAGCTCATAATTTAAAGAAGTTTCATTTTGATATGAGGTGATGTACTATAGTCACTGGGTTCAGTGGTACCAAATTGACCATTGTAATATTTTCGTTTTGGTGCATTTTTTCTTGAAAAGTGAGCTTATAAGTTTAGCCTTACGATCAAGGGGGAGAATGTTGGATATTATGATCTTTTAGGCCTTACTGCTACAGTAGGCTGGTTGCTACAGCAACCAGCTCTACCTGCCCTGATCGGGGGCAGCTTCTCATCCAGCCAGGTGTTGGCCCCCAGTGCATAGTGCATACATATATGTATATATATATATGGAAGAGAGATTGATCCAGACGCTGCTGGTTCTAGCTGATGCTCTAAGCCACTCTCTCTCACTCTCTAACGCACTCAAGTATAGCTACCGATCAAGCTGAGCACTGCAAGCACTGGGAAGGACTAACACATCTTCAGATCAAGCCCTAGGAAGTGAAGGAAGGAGAAGAGAAGATGACAGCTCCATCAGATCAAGGTATGTGCCATCTTCTCATCTGTTTGAGGCTCAAACTTAAGCTAAAATTATCCTGGCAATCAAAAATTTCTACTACCAAGAGTTGCAAGACCATTCACAAAAAAATAGAGTTGCAAGACCAATAATTCCCTGCTCGAACCAAGAATATATTTTTTTCACTGGATATAGCTTATGGATTAGCATGCTAATTTTGTTTTTCAGTGGAATTCATGCTAACAATAAAGCAATATGTTGGTCTTCGCAGGCCGGGAAGGATGTGGTTGCCTGTCTAAATGTTGCGATGGGGAGACAGGAGCTTGACATGAGTGTATCTGCTATGGTAAGCAAGCATCACAAAACTCATAGATTAGGGAAGAGCTTTATTGCCTTCCGGCCTTGTATTGAAAGAATGCTCACAGCTGCAAGAAGCCTCATGGCTGGCAAATCAAATGGGATACCCATAGTGGATACTGAACTCTGTCTTTTGTTTGTGCACTGCTTCATTACTGATTGAAATGCGTCTGAAATGAGATCATTTCCAATGAAAAGGTGTATATACGCTTTAAAGTACGTGAATCACACTTAACAGGTAAATCGTACTGTTGGAGCCTTAGCTGGAGCGCACTATTGGGATGAGGATGTGATTGTTGCGGTGATTTCAGGCACCTAGGACTAGGACTCCTAGGCGCGCAAGGAGAGGGAGTCCTCCTCCCCAAGTCGGTCGACCCCCTTGGTCCTTCCACCTAAAAATAGGTGGGAGGGGGCGCACCAAGGGCACACCAAATCCCCTTTTGGCCGACCCCTTGTTTGCCGCGCCCCCTTCTCTCTCGGATTAGATCTAATGTACTCCGATAGGCCGCAAGGCTGCTTCTCCCTCTAGTTTCTCCCCGTTGTTCTTCGTGTTGGTTCAACGGAGTGTTGCGGTGCTACTAGATCTGTATGCATGGACACCTTGGACGTGTCGTCTACTTCGACACTAGATCGGGCAGATTGTTCCGGCGAAAATTCTCACGGCTGTGAGGTATAAACTAGCTGCGGGAATCGGCAGGTTTCACCGACAATCTTCTCTACTTCCGCTGGGTCGATTGTTGATATGATCATCTTTAGCTGTACCTCCATGGTGATCTTGGGCTTGCTCGTGCGTGGTAAAAAATATATTTTGCGTAGCACGTTCCCTACACTTACCTCCTGCCAGACGACTCGAACCTGGGTAAACTCCCTTTCCCGTGCCTTACCATCTCGATCGCAGTTGGCCCGCCCCTCCGTTGTTGCTCGACGGCACTGCCCGTTACGAGACACTGACATGCGTCCATCTCGATGTCTTCATACGCTGGGATGTTGCAGCCAATGTTCACATGTTGTTCCCGCAATACGCCAGAGAGACCTGCCACCCACAAACGCTATTAACGTGGTGGAGCTCACAGTCAAAGACGGAAGATGGACTTAAGCTGTTTTAGCCACGTAATGGTTGGGGGGGGGGGGGGGGGGGGGGAGGTGTTTTGGTTTTCACACATAGAGAACTAATGCAATCATTTCATATATGCTCATATAACACAACGTAGTATCTGCAATCATGCACAATGATACGAACAATAATATAATATCATAATGTTGGTAATGAGTTTCTCTTATTTGAATGCATAAAAGGTACGGTCCAACAGACATAAGCTAAAGGTGCAGATATGTTCTCATATACTGCCACGTAGATATAAGAGCTTTCAATATCACTGTGACAACATTGCTTTGAAGCACACATGTGGAATAGCCCTAACTTGCTGGTTATACCTTCTGCCTACCATGAACGTAAATTTCTCGGACATGTCAAACATTGCTTGGCTAGCCCCATCAGGAAGCATCCAGTTGAAGTGATACAAGAAGTTTGCCAAAGTGAGCTCCATTAGTGACGAGCTGAATTGAATCCCGGGGCATTGTTGTCGCCCTGCTCCGAAGGGAGTGAAGTCAGGGTTTGTTCCATTGTAATCCATGTTGTTCTCAAACCTCTCGGGATTAAACTCTTCTGGATTTTCCCAGTACTTTGGATCCCTAGAAACTGCGAATATATTAACGTATACATTGGTGCCTTCAAGCATGTCATAACCCATAATTTTAGAGTCCTCTCTGCACTTTCTGGGGACTAGAGGAATGGGTGCATGCAACCTAAGAACCTCCTTGATGACCGTTGGCATGTAGTGAAGTTCTGCAAGGTCGTTGTTAGTAATAACAGATCGGCCTTCACCTAGCACTGTACGTACTTCTAGCTGTGCCTTAGCCATAGCTTCAGGATGAGAAACGAGCTCCGACATAGCCCACTCCAAAACACTTCCTGTGGTCTCCGTACCAGCTGTAAAAATGTCCTGAAAACGACGCGG
The DNA here is from genome assembly GCA_039707655.1 of Elymus sibiricus. NCBI lineage: Eukaryota > Viridiplantae > Streptophyta > Magnoliopsida > Poales > Poaceae > Elymus > Elymus sibiricus. Next base: position 35,795,863 of record CM077665.1, on the reverse strand, counting down.
TTGTGGTACATTAGTTTAGCAAAATAATATGTGTACATGTATAATTAAAAACAAAAAATTTTTGAACAAAACCATTAATTTCTCAAAGTAATATATGATATGAAGCAGTATTTATAACAATTGACTAATTTATTTCGATCAACACTAAAGGTCTAATAGTCGCGCGACATATATTGTGAAACTAATGATGGGTTAACATTCCATGTATAATACTTTTTGACAATGTGATATGCCGACTGTCAGATCGGAAGTACATGACCAATCACCCCTCACGTCCGCCCGCACGCATGCAACCTCTCTCCTCGCCTTTCTTGGCGCCACGGAGAATATAGGGAGAATATAACATGATACCACCCCTTAGATGATACCATGATACCATTTCAAAAACTTCAATTTTAAATGTTTCAAAAAATTATGAAAAAAATTGTGGATGTTTACATCACATGAATGTACAACTCCTAAAAAATTCATATCAAAATTCTAAATATACAGTGAGAAACAAAAAAGACAAATCCAGCATGAATAGTGTCAAAAAAGACAAAAGTCAAAACGCCACTATTCACATCCGGATTTGTCTTTTTTGTTTCTCAATGTGTATTTAGAATTTTTGACCTAAAATTTTTACAGCTTGTACATTCATGTGATATGAACATCCATAATTTTTTTCATAATTTTTTGAAACATTTAAAATTGAAGTTTTTGAAATGGTATCATGGTATCACCTAAGGGGTGGTATCATGTGATATTCTCCTGAGAATATATTCAGATCAGTACTATAAAGAAAAATACTCACGATCAACACGGCGCCTATAATCTCTGTGGTTATAGGTAATGCCAACGAGTCATCCTCCTGCAGCCTGAGCAGCACGTCCAGCAGGTCCTCGTCGTCTATGCAGCGGGTTCTGTCACCGGCAGCTTGTGCCGCCTTGCGGCCCTCCATGATGTCGTTGATGATGCTTTGGATGCGGTTGTAGCTCCTCTTGGTGTCGCGCTCGGCATTGGTCAGCCAAAGTACCAACCGCGACGACGGGAAGAGGTCGACCAGGCAAAAGCCGGCCACCAGCGTCAACGCCTCGTCAATCTCGCGGAGGTACTCCTTCTGCCGCGTGAACTTGCCGCCGAAAACTGTGCGTGATACGACGTCGTTGCTGAGCGCCGTCACCTTCTGGCTGATGTTGATGGTTTCGCTAGTCGGGCGGCGGCGGCGATGGAACGGATGAGGTTGCCCACCTCCTTGGCCCTGATACCCTCCATGCGCTTCACCTGCTTGGAGCTGAGGAGCTCCACGATGCAGACCTTGCGCATCTGGCGCCACCGGTTGCCGTAGGGGGCCAGGACGAGGCCCTTGCCGCCGCAACCAAGGATGTCCATCGTCACGCTGCTGGACCGGTCTGCGAACGCAAGGTCGTTCGTCTTCAGCACCAGCGCCGCCGCCTCGGCGCTAGAGACCACCACGGTGGGGACCTCGCCGAGCCTGAGTAGCATCAGTGGCCCATGCCGGCGTGACAGTTCTGTAATTTTGCAGTGTGGGAGGGCGCTGACGATGTGGTGGAGACTGCCGATGATCGGGAGAGTCCATGGCCCAGGAGGCAGCCGCGGCTTGGCTGCCTTGCTCTTGCCACCTGAGAGCTTGAGAAGCCAAACCGCCAGTAGCGTACATAGGGCCACGAAACAGAAGCTTAGCCACCCCTCCATACCAGGCAGCTTGACGTATATAGAGATGATGAAGTTTGTATATGTAAGCCGCTAGCTGTGAGCCAGTGGTATATATAATAGGTAAAGGATGGGAATCGGCCGACAGATTACGTCTCGCTCCGGTCGACTCACGCTAGCGCGTCACATCGGCCACGCATCCTCTATGTGTGGGCCCCACGCCAGACTTATCACTTCCCGATCAAGACTGATACTGCCAAACATGCATGCATAGAAGTCTTGTTGCAAATCACGTGGATTGAAAAACGATGGTGAGTTCAGTCCACCCAACTGTACACTACAAAGATGTGGAAATTTCCAAGTCTCTCAAGGGTATACGTGGCCACTTGTAATAGTTGAAAAATCAATGGTCAAGAACGTGCATGGAATAAGAGTGAAATTTCATGGTTGGCGTGCAATAGATGTGATGAATTTGGAGGTAGTTGATTCCAACATATTGCTTGAAGAAGACGTGTACTCCCTCCAGTCCAGCCCGGAAAAAAACCGGTATCGAGAAGAAAAAAAACCTTGATGTGGATACATAACGGATCTTGAAGCTCTAGGGTTGTAGTATTACTAAGTGATGTGTTAGTACGTGCTTGTAGTAGCGTCGTGTGCAGGGTGTATGTACTCCTTCCGTTTCAAAACATTTGAAGTTCTATGTTTGTCCTATGTCAAACTTCTTTAAGTTTGACTAAGTCTATAGAAAAATATACCAAAATCTACAACGCTAAATCTGTTTCATTAGATTCATCCTAAAGTACATTTTTATACTACGCATATATGTTTAATGTTGCGGATATTAGTAAAATTTTGTACAAACTTGATCAAATTTAAGGAAGTTTGACTTAGGACAAACTTACACTACCGGAATAACCTTATATCCCGACAGCATTTTCTATGCCGACGGCTTTGCCGTCGGCATATATGGACATATGCCGACGGCCTAGGAAAAACCGTCGGCATAGATGGACATATGCTGACGGCCTGGTTAAGACCGTGGGCATAGAAATGCCATCGGCACACAGCCAACTTTGCCGACGGCAGCCTTCGGCATAGATTGGCCGTCAGCATACCTCTATCTATGCCGACGGCAGCCGTCGGCATATTCCTGGCCCTGGCGCCCGGCTTCTGACGGCCGGCTGACGCCGTCAGAACTATGCCGACGGCCCTGACGGCGGCCGTCGGCATAGATTTTGTCTGTATTTTTTATTTTAAATTATTTTCTTTTTTTAAAGTTAAAATTTGATCAATTTAAATCTGACTTATCTAAACATACACATATACAAATTATATATCGATTTGGGGTAGAAGTTTTCATGGATTATGAATATCCAGTTTATTTTTGTTTTTGAGTATGTTAAAAATGCGACCTCATATACTTTTGCATATAGGTCCTTATACTTTGTTAAAATCACAATTAATTGATATTTGCATTGATTTTCACAAATTTTATATGATTTTTTATCAGGATCTTGAAAGGATTCTGTTGCTGTACTATGTTTTCAAATTTCAACAAAATAAAATCATATTTGCTTTAGATTTACAGAAAACACCCTTTTGTTTTGACTTTTTTGTATATTTTTCATTCCTTGGCCAAACGAGACAAATTTTATATCTGAAAGTGTGGTGGTAGGTGTACACACCCAGCACGTAGCTCTGGAGTGAGACCCCCTTCACGGACGGCACTGTCGCCAGCACTGAGAGGGGGAAACGCCCACGTCGGGTCAACCCGGAGGGAATCTTGTGGTGGGTTGGGCCCAAACTTTCTTTTACAATATTTCTATGGGCTGACCTATCACAACCAGGTGGAAAAGTCCAATCGTCGAAGGCCGTCGAGTGAAAGTCAAAGGGCTAGATCTCCGGGTCAACGGGGCTAGGGTTAGGCCGCTCCGGGGTCTTCGGGTGGTAGCAATTAATGCCACGAAAACATTTCACTGGGTCCTCATACATGTCTAAGTGTGGCGGTAGGTTCAGACACGCAGCACGTAGCTCCGGAGTGTGACCCCCTACACGGACGGCGATAACACCAAAGTAACGTTTGGCAGTTTGTTGTTATATGAATATTTCAGAACAGTCAGAATGCGGTAAAATCCTAAAAAAATTACACAGTACAGACACATGTGATATAAGTTGTGTGGAAATTTTTCATAGTTTTTTTAGATGTAGAAGTATATTAATTAATTTCTCTTTACGGATTGTTCTTTGCATGTCTAAATGTGTGGTGGGGGGGTCTTCGGAGGTTAGCAGTCCCACCAAATCTTGCGTTGGGTCCTTTTACATGTCTGAAAGTTTGGTGGTAGGTGTAAACACCCAGCACGCAGCTCCGGAGTGTGACCCCCATAATGGACAGCACTGTCGCCAACACTTAGAGGGGGAAACAGCCATGTCGGGTCAACCCGGAGGGAATCATGTGGTAGGTTGGGCCCAAACTTTATTTTGAAATGTTCCTATGGGTTGACCTATCACAACCAGGTCAAAAAGTCCATTGGTCGAAGGCCGTACGGTGAAAGTCAAAGGGCTAGATCTCCGGGTCAACGGGGCTAGGGTTAGGCCGCTCCGGGGTCTTCGGGGGGTAACAATGCCACAAAAACATCGCACTGGGTCCTCATACATATCTTAAAGTGTGGCGGTAGGTTCAGACACGTAGCACGCAGCTCCGGAGCACAGATGGTTTGTCTACAGCAGGTTCACTAGAAGCATGCAAAGTTTTATTCTTATTCTTTTTCTTCTTCTTAGGTGAACCGGGTGTTTCATTATTAATTCTCTGAGAATCTTGCTCAATTCTTTTAGGATGACCTTCAGGATATAGAGGATCCTGAGTCATTTTACCTCCTCTAGTAACTACTCTAACAGCACGATCATTCATTTTATTATTCATCTCATTAAGCAAATCATTTTGCGACTTGGAGACTTGTTCTAACTGAGTATGAACCATGGATAAATGTTTACATAAGGCTTTAACATCATTAGCAATTCTAAACATCAATTCACTCTAGCGTTCAATAGCAATAGCATTACGTTATAGTTGATTACTCACATATTTGTTAAAGTTTTCTTGCTTCATGATAAAGTTATCAAATTCATCCAAGCACTGACTAGGAGATTTATTATATGGAATACCACCCTCGTCAAATTTACAAAGAGAATTTATCTCTACTACCTGTGTCGGAATGTCAAGTCCATGTATTTCTTCAATAGATGGTAGATTCTTAACATCTTCAGATTTAATACCTTTCTCCTTCGTAGATTTGTTTGCTTCTTGCATATCTTCAGGACTGAGGAATAGAATACCTCTCTTCTTTGGGGTTGGTTTAGGTGGTGGTTCATGAAGTGTCCAATCATCGGTATTCCTCAATATATTATCCAATAGTTCTTGAGCCTGTTCGATAGTTCGTTCCCTGAAAACACAACCAGCACAACTATCTCGGTAGTCCCTAGAAGCATCGGTTAGTTCATTATAAAAGATATCAAGTATTTCATTTTTCTTAAGAGGATGATCAGGCAGAGCATTAAGTAATTAGAGAAGCCTCCCCCAAGTTTGAGGGAGATGCTCTTCCTCAAATTGCACAAAGTTGAATATTTTCTATAAGGCAGCTTTTTATTATGAGCAGGAAAATATTTTTCAGAGAAGTAGTGTATCATATCCTGGGGACTACGCACACAACCATGAGAAAGAGTATTAAACCATTCTTTAGCATCACCCTTTAATGAGAAAGGAAACAACTTAAGGATATAGTAATAGCGAATTTTTTCCTCATGATCAATGGAGAATTAATAATCCTTATCAGTAACAAAGATAGGAGACGTAGCAAATTTAGGATCGTATTTCATTCTTTCTATCATAGCTTTTTCTTTCAGCTTACTCAATAATTTCTTAAGGTCCTCTCTATCATTACAAGCAAGAAATTCCTTAGCAATCTCTCCGTCCATAACATAACCCTCAGGTACATTAGGCATTTCAAATCTAGTAAGATTGCTAGGAGTAACAGGTGATTCATCAATTTCATTAGTTTCAAGTTCTTTAGCTTTAGCAATTTGAGCATCAAGAAAATCACCAAGTGGCACAGTTTCATCAAGCAAAGTAGTAGGATCATCATGAGTATCATTCATAGAAGAACTAGCATCATCAATCACTTGCGACGTATCAGATTGAATAACAGGTGGCGGTGTCGCAAGCCGACTTACAACAGAAGATGAATCAAGTGCAAAGCTAGATGGCAGTTCCTTACCTCCCCTCGTCTTAGAGGGTACGATCTTGGTTTTAGCGTCCTTCAGATTCTTCATAGTGATAAGCAGATGTATAAATCCCAAGTGAACTCAATAAATAAAGCTATGCTCCCTGGCAACGGCGCCAGAAAAAGGTCTTGATAACCCACAAGTATAGGGAATCGCGACAGTCTTCGAGGGTAGTATTTCACCCAATTTATTGATTCGACACAAGGGGAGCCCAAGAATATTTATGAGCCTTAGCAGTTGAGTTGTCAATTCAACCACACCTGGAAAATAATATCTCTGCAGCAAAGTGTTTAGTAGCACAATAGTTTGATAGTTTTGATAGTAACGATAGCAGTAGCAACAGTTGCAAGAACAGTAGCAGTAGCAATTTTGTAGTGATTGTAACAGCAGCAGCAACAATAGTAACTTAGCAAAGATCAATATGAGAAAAGCGTAGGCATTGGATCAGAGATGGATATTCATGTGTTGGATGGCATTTATCATGTAACAGTAAACACCTAGAGCGATACACAATAACTCCAATTCATCAGTTCAATGTAGGCATGTATTCCGTATATAGTCATACGTGCTTATAATAAGAACTTGCATGACATCTTTTGTCCTGCCCTCCCGTGGCAGCGGGGTCCATAAGCAAATCTAAGGGATATTAAGGCCTTCTTTTAATAGAGAACCGGAACAAAGCATTAACACATAGTGAATATATGAACTCCTCATACTACAGTCATCACCGGAGTGAATCCCAATTATTGTCACCTTGGGGTCTACGGATCATAACACATAGTAGGTGCATACAACTTGCAAGATATGATCCAAAACACACTTATATTCATGAAAACATAATAGGTTTAGATCTGAAATCATGGTACTCGGGCCCTAGTGACAAGCATTAAGCATAGCAAAGTCATAGCAACATCAATCTAAGAACATAGTGGATACTAGGGATCAAGCCCTAACAAATTGACTCGATTACATGATAAATCTCATCCAACTCTATCACCGTCCAGCAAGCCTACGAAGGAATTACTCACTCCCGGCGGTGAGCATCATGGAATTATTGATGAAGGAGGGTTGATGATGATGACGGCGACGAATCCCCCTCTCCGGAGCCCCGAACGGACTCCAGATCAGCCCTCCCGATGAAGAACAGGAGGTGGCGGTGGCTCCGTATCGTAAAACACGATGATTCCTTCTCTCTGACTTTTTTCTCCGTGAGACAGTACTTATGGTGTTGGAGGTAGGGCAAACGGAGGCTTGAGGGACCCATAAGCTCCGACGGCGCACCCTAGGGGGGGCACGCCACCTGAGCTCGTGGCTCTCTGGTGCCCCCCCCCCCCCTCCAGTAGATCTTTTGACCAATATTTTTTATATATTCCAGAAAAACTCTCCGTAAATTTTCATCCCAATCTAAGAACTTTTATTTCTGCACAAAAATAACACCATGGTAGTTCTGCTGAAAACAGTGTCATTCCGGGTTAGTTTCATTCAAGTCATGCAAATTAGAGTCCAAAACAAGAGCAAAAGTGTTTGGAAAAGTTGATACGTTTGGGATGTATCAAATGACAAGGGTAAATCTGACTAACTCATCATCAATCACACCATGTCTAACAGGGTCTGATTCCTCCGTTCCAACATGCCTTTCCTCTATGGCGTACCCAGAGGAGTGAGTTCTGGAACTATTCCACAATGCTTCAGATGATCATCAAACTCCTGGTTCACATACTCTCCTCCACGATCAGATCATAGAAGTTTGATTATCTTGCAGAGTTGATTTTCCACTTCATTTTGAAACTCTTCAAACTTGTTAAAAGTTTTTGACTTGTGGGTCATCAAGTAGATATATCCATATCTGCTCAAGTCATCGGAAAAAGTCATGATGTATTGTTGCCCACCTCCGGCAAGCATGCTCATTGGCCCACAAACATCAATATGTATAAGCTCCAGCAACTCGGACGCCCTCTCGCAACTCTTTGCAAAAGGAGCCTTAGTCATCTTGCCGAGTATGCAGGATTCGCACATCTTGAATGATTCAAAATCAAACGAAGTTAGAAGAGTCCATCATCATGGAGCTTGTTCATGCATTTTTTACTAATGTATCCTAGTCGACAATGCCAGAAGTAGGTCAGATTTATTTCATTAGGCCTATGCCTCTTGACATTTACGTTATAGACTGACTCCCTTTCAAGGTCTAAAATAAATAGCCCATTCGCAATGCGTGCAAGGAAACAAAACATTCCATTCAAAAATATAGAAAAGCCATTGTCCTTTATGTTGAATTCATAACCTTGTCTCATCAAACCTGAGGCAGAAATTTTTTTTTTACTAAGTGCTGGAAGAACATAATAACAATTATCAAGTTCCACTAAAAATCCTGAAGGTAGTTGAAGTTGCATTGTCTCGACAGCCAGCGCAGCAACCCTTGCTTTATTGCCAACTCGGATGTCAACCTCTCCTCGTCTGGCTGCTCTAGTTCTTATCAGCCCCTGCATTGAGTTGCAAATATGAACAACCGATCTGATATCAAATACCCAAGAGCTACTAGCCAAGTTGGCGAGGTAAATGTCTATAACATATGCATCAAGTGTACCTTTGGCGTAAGTCATACTTCCACCCTTCTTTCCGTTGTTGGCAAGAAACTTGCGGCAATTCCTCTTCCAATGACCAGCTCCCTTGCAATAATAGCACACGGTCTTTGAATTCGGCCCCGACTTTGGCTCAGCTGCTGGAGTCGGGATCACATCCTTATCCTTGCCCTTCCCCTTAGTCCTTTTCTTATCCCAAGAACCCTTCTTGAACTTAGCCTTGTTCTACACCATCAACACGTGATGTGCACCCTCTTAATGTCCTACTATGCAGTCTTAAGCAACCCACATAATTAAGTGTGCTTCTTATCCATGCCATGCATATGGTGGTTCGAGACGAACGAGTCATACACTACTAGGGAAAAGCCTAGTAGTGGCACGTGGTAAGTGCCTAGTAGTAGCATGGGTGCCCACGCTACTGCTAGTGCGTTGAGCATGAGCAGGAACAAATCTTAAGGAAGTGTCACTCCAGTCCATATGGAGGACACCATGCTGGAAACAGGACTGCACACAAGGTATTACAATCAGGCTTCTATTGGCCTACTCTCTTTAAAGATGATCGTAAGTTCATTCTATCTTGTGATGAATGTCAAAGAGTTGGTAATATTGGTAGACGTCAGGAAATGCCTATGAATTATTCACTTGTTATTGAACCTTTTGTTTTGAGGGGATTTGATTATATGGGACCTTTTCCTTCCTCTCATGGTAACACTGATATACTAGTTGTTGTTGATTATGTCACTAATCGGGTAGAAGCTATTCCAACTAAAAGTGTTGATCATACGACTTCTATTAAAATGCTTAAAGATGTTATCTTTTCGAGGTTTGGAGTTCCTAGATACCTTATGACTGATGGTGGTTCACATTTTATTCATGGTGCTTTCAGAAAAGTTTTAGCTAAATATGATGTAAACCATAGAGTAGCATCACCTTATCATCCTTAGTCTAGTGGGCACGTAGAATTAACAAATAGAGAGATCAAATTAATCTTGTAAAAGATTGTTAATAAATCTAGATAGAATTGGTCTAAGAAACTTGATGATGCTTTATGGGTTTATAGAACTGCTTATAAAAATCCCATGGGGATGTCTCCTTATAAAATGGTTTACGGAAAAGCATGTCACTTATCTCTTGAATTAGAACATAAAGCTTACTGGGCCGTTAAGGAACTTAACTATGACTTTAAACATGCTGGAGGAAAAAGGTTACTTGACATGAGTTCTTTAGATGAGTGGAGCCTATGAAAATGCTAATAAAAGATGGCATGATAAAAGAATTTAGAAATGAGAGTTTAACATTGGTGATAAAGGACTCTTGTACAAGTCTCGTTTCAGACATTTTGCAGGCCAACTTCTCTCCAAGTGGGAAGGACCATATATCATTGAAGAAGTTTACCAGTCCAGAGCTATAAAGATCAACAACGCCAAAGGTAATAAACCAAGGGTGGTCAATAGGCAAAGAATTAAGCATTATATTGCTGGTAACCCCCTTGAGGTAGATACAGACGTTATACAAGTAATTACACTGGAAGAGTACATAGAAGAAAAGTTTTGGAAGACTCCAGAACCCTGAAAAGGGGTAGGTATGCTGTACGATCAGGAAACCGACTCTAAAGATTCCAGAAAAATTATTTTCATCGATTCTGGAATAAATAAGAATTTTTGGGCAAAAGTGGCAGCCAAGAAGGTGCCCATGGGCCCCGCGTGGTAGGACGACGCAGCCACCCCGGCCGTGTTGAGGCCGTGGACACCTCCCCGACTCCTTCTTTTATGCAGTGACTCCTTCCGCACGGTAAAAATTCCTATAAAATACCCCGGTCGTTTTGATGTATGTATCGCACTTTTTCATCCTGTTTTCATTTTGACCTGTTTTCATCAGTGTTCTGCAGCTCTAGATTGTTATGTCTTCATGAAGCTCTTAAAAGGATAAATTCTTCGAGAAGGCCATCAACCCCTATCTTCCCGGTGTGATGATGCACCCTAAAACCTTGCAATATAGGGATGGGGTGCTACATATCCAAGATGTTGAAGCACCGAAGAAGGAGGAAGATGAGAAGGCTAGGCTGGAAGAGATGGAACATGAACTTTTCTATAGCTAGAAGATGGTGGAGTGTGGACTAGATGCAAATCACACTACAGGAATCAGCTGCTTTGCCGTCTGCCATGGCAGACGGCAAAGAACCAGAAAGCGGACGGCAAAGATCTTTGCCGTCAGCCACAGACGGCAAACAGTTTCGGCACAGTAAGTTATGGTAAACAGCTTCTTTGCCATCAGCTTTGGACCTGCGGACGACAAAGGCCTTTGCCGTCTGCTCTCCCGGGCAAGCAGACGGCAAATAATCTGGACGGCAAAGAATACATGTTAGCCACGTTAGGTGGCTAACGAGAGGCTTTGCCGTCCGTCGGCTGACGGCAAAGGAGCCATCCCCTTTGCCGTTTGCTTCCAGACGTCAGCAGGCCGTGGCATATCCCATCTCTTTGCCGTCTGCCTCCCTCTTTCTTTGCCGTCAGCTAGCGGACGGCAAAGAACCACTCACGTTTGCCGTCTGCCAACGGACGGCATAATGACCAAATGCGTCAGACCTAGTGCTCCCAGGTTGCACAGGCTGCTGCCACGTGTCACCTTTGCCGTCTGCTGGCTGATGGCAAATAGCTTTGCCGTCCGCTGGCAGACGGCAAAGTGCCTGCACTGCCACTGTTTTTATTGTTTTCTGTTATTTTCCTGCATTTTGAACAAACAAATATGATATATACATAATAGTCCATCAATGCATAGCAGTACACCAATACATAACAGTCCATCATTGCATAGGGTATTAAAACATCCAATACATACATAGTCATAGTAGCTTATATATGGTTCACATCCAATACATACATAGTCATAGTAGCATATATATGTTCAGCAGCCACACACATATATAGGTCTAGATGATATCGATGACGATCATCATCCTCAAGCCTTGGCGGTGGGTGTTCCTGATAGTAATTAGGATGGCTTGTCCAACATGAAGATTCTTGCCAACGAGGAAGCTCTTCCACCCAGCCGAGCTTAAGTGTGTGCGACCGTCCGTGTCCACGCCGTACGTACAGGTGGTGACGGAGCCCCTCGTGGTAAGGCGTATTCCAGCAGAGCCTTCTTCATCAGGCTCGATACCACAACTCACAGATAGGCTCTTTGGCAATTTCTGAATAAGAAAAACATATCAATTAATAAGTAGCCTCGCACATACTTTTGCAAATATATTTCTACTAAGTATAGATTTCTACACTATCAAAAGACAGTACTACATTTCTACTAAGCATGAATTCTACTAATAAGTATGGATTTTACACTATTAACAGTTCTTTGGATTCTACACTAAGCATATATATCATTGGACTCTAGCTACACACTAATTAAGCATGTCATCGAACTCTACACTAAAGCATGTCATCGGCTAGCTTCTACACAACATATCATTGGACTCTACACTAAGCATATCATCGGATTCACTAAGCATATCGTTGGACTCTGCACTAAGTAAGCATGTAATCGGATTCTACACTAAGCATATCATTGGATTCTACACTATGCATTACATCGGATTCTACATACAGATAATTTGCATTTGTAAGTATAACAATAAAGCATATCATCAAATTACTACAGTAAGTGTAACATACCATGACATGCCGATCAACCATGGTACTTGTCAGGCGGGTCATGAATGGCACCCCGACGAAGTCAGCACGTGGCGGAATTATGTCCCATAGGTTGCACACCTCCTCCTCGCTCAGCCTCATTCTTTGAGCATAGATGGCTTCATCAAGTGGGTCCTCATCATCCTCATCATCTTCATCATCTTCCTCTTTGTTGACATAAATGACGGCCAGCTTGGGTCTTTCTGCTCTGAAGGAGAAGCTGATCAACTCACCACCAGTGATACCCATGTGGGCGATGAAACGGACCCATCCATCTCCTCCCATCTGCGACATATTTCGTCCTTTCTCGACCTCCATAGTGTAGGGGCCCCCAGGAGCCTCAAAGGTCACAGTGTCTCCGGTCAGCTTGTTGAATTCCAACCTCGCATTGCATGGGACGATCTGTGTAAAAAAGCAAAATGATATATACACAATGCATTAATGCCAATAACACTAAAAACAAAATAGTTGTTACAAGTTTCATATATTTTGTTACCGCAGCATGAAGAAAACTCGGCTGGAAGTAGATGCCAAACAGCATGCCAGTTGCAAGGCTGCTGGCGCACCTTGAGTTGCACAGTCGACATGGTGGTGGCGCCATTTTCCTAAAGCAATATGAGCAAAGGATTAACGATCCACTTCATAGGAAAGAAAAACAGTAGCATGTGCTATTTTTGGTTCTTCTTCAGTTATATTTTCATAGTGGAACCCGATCCCAAAAAGTAAACATAAAGTTCTCAATTAACTTACTAACACCTTCTAGAATAGAACCAACAGCTAGCAGGCACATGCCAAATCAGCCAACAAGACTCACAACTAGCAGACTACAGTGCATCGATCTTAATCGGAAAATAGAATATTCAGGTTTAGTAACTAAAATTGAGAGCATGCACAAGCTTCCGTCCAGCTTTTATATTTACATAAAAACTGTCAAGGATAGAAAAACTGCATCCATATTGTTCCATAATTACACCTCTACTGCAAGTCTAATTATGCATAGTATAGATCCATGCCTAGCAAAAACACATCATGTGTTACGCCATTTAATACGGACAAATTATATCTGTATGTAGCAAAATAACATGATGGGTTGTGCAAATAGTTGTAAACTACTATCTTGTGCGGCATGCTTATTGGCAACTAAATAAATATTTGACTCATAATTGTTTAGGCATGATTACACCAAAACTACGTCCATATTGATTAATAATTACATCCCGGTCACAAGAGTAACTATGGAGAAACTACCTATATATATATATCTAGCAAAATAACATGTTGGGCTATGCAAATTTGAACAGACGAAGACTACATGGCAAAACTACGCCCATATTTATTCATAATAACATCCCTAACTTGTTGGGTTGTGCCAATTTAAACATATGTAAACTACCTCCTGGTTAGGAATATATTATGGCAAAACTACATCCATATTGATTCATAATTACATCACTAGAAATTTTAATTATGGAGAAACTCTATCCACCTCTAGCAACTTAACATGATCGGTTGTGAAAAATGTTGCAATCTTCTTTGTTGGGCATGCTCGTAGCAAACTACATCCATATTGACTCATAAACTACATCCACATCTAGCAAAATAACATGATGGGATGTGTCCATTTGAAAACATGTACACTACATCTTAGTTAGGCATATTGCATCAAAACTACATAGATATTGATGCATAATTACATCCATGTTACAAGAGTAATAATAATGGGACTACATCCACATCTAGCAACATAACATGTTGGTTTGTGCACATTCGAATGCATGTAAACTACATCCGATTTAGGCATGATTATAACAAACTACATCCATATTGATTCATAAGTACATCTCTAGCAAAATATAGATCCATGCCTAGCAAAAAAATCATGTGTTATGCCATCTAAACAAGGGTATGCTACATCTGTATTGATCCGTAATTACACCTCTGGTGCAAGTATAATTATGCAGACTATAGATCCATTTCTTAAAAAACATTATGTGTTATGCCATTTAAACACAAGTAAGCTACATCATGATTAGGCTTGAATCATAGCAAACCTACATCCATATTGACTAATAGTTAAATCTCTAATAAAGTTAAATTATAGAGAAATTATATCCATATCTAACAAAATAACATAATGGGTTGTGCAATAGTTTTAAGCTATTATCTTGTGGGCATGTTTATAGCTAACTACATACATATTTGAGTAATATTATATCCTTGTCGCAAGACCAATTGTGGATAAACTACATTCACATCTAGCAAAATAACAAGTTAGGATGTGTCCACTTAAACACATTTAAACAACATCTTGGTTAGGCATAATTACACCAAAACTACATCACTATGGATTAATAATTACATCCCGCCCACAATGATTAATTATGTAGAAACTACATACATATCTAACAAAATAACATCTTGGGCAGCGCACATTTAAAAACATTTAAACTACATCCGCCTTAGGCATAATTACATAAAAAAAATTAAATCTGTATCAGTATGTAATTACATCTCTAGCGCAAATGTAGCTATGAAACTGCATCCATATATCTAGAAACATATATCATGTGAATCCTTTTTGAGTACATGTAAACTATATCCTAGTTCGACATTTATTATTGCAAAACTATATCCATATTAATTCATAATTACATCCCTAACATCACTAACCGCGGCGGCGACAGAGGGGGCGGCGAGAGGGGGGAGGAGCTGCGGAGGAGGGGAGGACGAGCATTACCTGCGGCGGCGGTGGCGCGCGGTGGTCCGGCTCCGGCGAGGTCGGCCCGTGGAGGTAGGCCACGGGGAGGGGGGCGGGTGGAGGCCGGCCACGGGGAGGGGCGGCGTGGGGCAGTCCGGCTCCGGCGGCGGGGCGGGGTGGCGCGGCGCGGCTCCGGCGATGGAGCGGGGCAGGGCGGCCGCTGCCACGGGGAGGGGGGCGGTGCGGCTCCGGACGCGGGGAGGGGCGGCGCGGGGCGGTGCGGCTCCGGACGCGGGGAGGGGCGGCGCGGGGCGGTGCGGCTCCGGCCGCGGGGAGGGGTGGCGCGGGCCGGCGGCGGCTCGGGCTACGTACGGGGGCGGCGCGCGGGTGGGGTGAGGTGAGGGAAGAGAGAGAGGTAGAGAGAGGGGGTGGGGTGGGGCTGACCGTTTATATTTAGTTCGCTCTTTGCTGTCTGCTAGCAGACGGCAAAGAGCCTAGCTAGCAGACGGCAAAGAGCCTAGCTAGTGGGGTGGGCCGGGGGGGAACGGCCGTTAGCTAGGTCATTTTCTTTGCCGTCTGCTAGCGTACGGCAAAGGTCCCAAAGGCAGACGGCAAAGATCTGGTTGACGGCATCTAGCCCGTCCGTCTGACCTCCCCAGCCACAGGGTCCAGTGGGGCCCAGCTGGGCTCTTTGCCGTCTGCCTTCTGGACCTTCGGACGGCAAAGAAATGGCAGATGGCAAACTGTATATTTGCCATCAGCCAGTTCTTTGCCGTCTGCTTTTTGAAAGCGGACGGCAAAGACCCTCTTTGCCGTCGGCTAGCAGACGGCAAAGAATAGGCTGACGGCAAATTCCCTGATTCCAGTAGTGTCACTCCATGATCACGGAGTTCATCCGTGCTCACCAAAAGGAGAACATAAAACTGCGGGAGACAATTGATCGCCTCCACCTCAAAACGGAGGATCTTCAAGAACAAATCTATGATCTCCAAAATCAAAACTGTGAGTATGAAACCATGTTCAAGATGATGGGTTTAGCTGCAAGTTACAGGATTCTAGAGACTTCTTCTTCTCTCATGGATGGGGAAACTATGCCACGGAAGCTGGATGATAAACGTGCGTCTTAATCACCATCACCACCAAAGGACCAAGCATGAGTATATGGGTAAAGGCACTCCCCTTGGCTTGTTCCAAGCTTGGGAGAGGTGCCGCAGTATCTTTATCACCATCTTTATTATTATTATCTTTTATCTCGATCATTATTTATATCATGGTTTGGGGAAGTTATAGTATGAGATATGTTGCAATGTGTTCTATCACTCCTTCAGAGCAATTATCTATGTATTCTTTGGTGTGACATTATATAATAAATAGTTGGCATGAGACTTCTTTTTGCTTTTTTCATTATTATGTATTCTATTATAGCATTGCGAATCAATCTCATATGCTGATCTTATGAGAAGTCATGGCTTTACATTGGGTTTAAAGCATAAAATCTCTTGAGGCTTAGCAAACATAGCATTGGTTATTTAAACAATTCATGAAAAACTTAGTACAAGGAAGTGAAATTTCACATGAAAATACACTATCTTGGATATCTTTTATGATTGTGAACTCTCAATGAATATTTCCAAACTTGATCAAATAGTTGATGTTGGACAAGGAAGACAACGTAATGGTTATGTTTGTGCATATTTACATAGAAGTTATATTGTCATAGATCCTCCAACATCACATTATTTTCTTATAACCTTTGCTAGCCCAAAATTTCTGTGCTAAGTGGAAATACTACTTGTACATACAAAAACCCTGAGCCAAGTTTCTTCCACAAGTGTCCACTATACCTAAGTACACTACGGGAATCAGGTAATTTGCCGTGTGTGAAGATCTTTGCCGTCAGCTTTTCATCATGGGTGACGGCAAACACCACTTTTGCGGTCAGCTGCTGACGGCAAAGAATGACTGACGGCGTAGACATATTTTGCCGTCTGTAAAAAAAACTGCTGACGGCAAAGATATTTTGCCGTCTATAAAAAAAACTGATGACGGCAAAGACCTATTTTGCCGTCTGTAAAAAAACGGATGACGGCAAAGATATATTTTCCCGTCTGTAAAAAAATTGATGACGGCAAAGATCTATTTTGCCGTCTGTAATAAAACGAATGACGGCAAACACATATTTTGCCGTCTGTAAAAAAAACTCATGACGGCAAAGAGAAAACACACCACGCGGATCGATCACGCGGATCGATGACGTGGCAGCATCTGAACCGACCCACAGATCTAACCCACCCACTCCGCACACCACACAATCCCACGCCCCCACCTTCCCATCACCCACGCGTGCTGGCAACCACACATATATCCCACGACCCCACGCCCACACACATCTCGCGTGACACACGGGGCTGGAGCACCAGCAGCCGGCCGCCTCCGCCCGCCTCCCCCCGGCTCAGTGCGCGCGCCGCTCGCCTCCAGCCTCCGCCTGGCTCAGCGCGCCGCTCGCCTCCGGCCTCAGCCCGGCTCCGTGCGCAGCCCGCCTCCGGCCTCCTCCGCCTGGCTCAGCGCGCCGCCCACCTCCGGCCGCGTGCGCCGCCCGCCTCCGGCCTCCTCCGCCTGGTTCAGCGCGCCGCCTGCCTCCGGCCTCCTCCGCCCGCCTCCGGCCTCCTCCGCCTGGCTCAGCGCGCCGCTCGCCTCCGCACCTCGCCCGCCTCGGCGCGCCTCCGGCCTCCGGCCTCCTCCGTAGGCCGCCCGCCTCGGCGCGCTGCCGGCGTCCGGCTCTGCTGCTCCTCTGCGACGGAGAAGGGGCGCGGCTGCTGGTTGCTGCTGCTCCAGCGAGCACGGGCACAGGGAGGCGTGACGTCCAGATCGAACTCATGTATGCAGTGAAATCGGCTCGTGTGTAATCCGTTCGTCTTGTGAAAGAGTTGTTTTGTTTTGGATCTGATGATGTATACTGTGAAATCCATTCGTTCGTCGTTGATTATTGGAACAGCAGGTGCTGATGGATACTGTAGTGTTCATTGTTCGATCGTTCCCCGTCGCTTCTGCATTTGGAGTACTATTATATATTTGGTATATATATGTTATGTGTTGTTGAAGCCACGTGAACGCAGCCTGTACACCCTGGCAGCGTGACCAGGATTTTTGCCGTCTGCACTTGGGATCGATGACGGGAAAACGGCCATGTTTGCCGTCTGCCCTGTAGCCAGCTGACGGCAAAGAAACTGACGCCGTCCGTCAGTAACGTCATTCTGTTAGGCGCCTTTTTTTTGCCGTCTGGCAATTTTTGCTGACGGCAAATGTGGTTGACTCACGGCAAATTCTTTGCCGTCTGTCCGACGAAATGCTGACGGCAAAATAAACCTTTGCCGACTTAGTGTATGCCGACATGCTTTGCCGTCAGGGGCTGACGGCAACTTTGCCGTTAGTAATCCTTGCTTTGTCGTCTGTAGCAGCCTGACGGCAAAATACCTGATTCCTGTAGTGGTATGGGTTGAGAAAAACCCTCAAGTAAGTTGTCATCGGTCCAGGCAATAAAAATTGTCCATAAATATGTATGAACTTTTATTGAAAGGGAAATAGGTTTTGTACGATCTTGTGATGGGATGCAAATCATAAATGAAAATACTATGAGCACCATCATAAGGGGCAATATTAAAGTCATGTTCATTTTCATTAAACTCTCAGACATCCAACCTTAAAAGTGAATGACAACCTCTGCTTCCCTCTTCAAAGGCCTATATTTTATTTTTATGTTGAGTCAATTCCTTATTCCAATCTCATTACTCTCCACTTGCTATACTTTGTATGTTGGGCAAAGATCCAGGCACATATATACAGTTAGATATGTACAATCATGATTCATTATTGTTGACATTATCCCTAAGATAAGTAAGTTGGAAAGTTAAGCATTGCTAAACTTCTATTTTCCTTTGTGCCAACTGAAACTTTTTGTACTAAAAATATGCTCCTGAGTGCTAATAATCATCTAAATACTAAAAGATAGTTGAGCATAGGATGGGAAAATCGATGCCATCGACATCACGAACACTCCGTTCATCATCGGGATCATGATCTATAACAACATCTTCACCAGCACCATCTCAACCGCCAACCCTAGATCATCCATCTATTCAATCTATGTATCATAACCTCAGATAGGTTCCTGAGAGTACTTTTATGTGTTGATTACATCTTTTGGTTGATGCTTAGAAGCTTTATCGATGAAAGATTGTTATGTGTAGATTGTTTACCATCTATTCATACCCACTGATCATGATCCATATGATGTCTTGTGAGTAGATCCATTAGTTCTTGAGGACATGGGGGAAGCCTTGTTGCTAGTAATCATGTAAAGTTGAATACCGTTTAATGTTTTGATATTATGTTGTGGTGTTCTTCCTCTAGTAATGTTTTGTGAACGTCGACTACATGACACTTCACCAACATTAGCGTAGGTCTACCCACACAATACTTATTTGAACAATGAATGGTAATTCAATGGAAATTGGTGAAAGGAACTTGGCGATATTCCCGTGTGTCCTCACAAGCGTTTTAGCCCATATAAGAAACACAATCGGCTTGTCCTTAGCATGCATAAGGATTGGTCCACTTGCTGCACTCTATTGTTTTTGTTATTGTTTACCTTTTTATAAATCATCTTGCTATCAAACAACCTATCAAATTATCTTTATAGCTTTTATAGTAGTGAAACCTTGCTGAAAACTACTTGTCAATTCCTTCTCCTCCTCGTTGGGTTCGACACTCTTACTTATCGAAAAGGCTATGATAGATCCCCTATACATGTGGGTCATCAGTTTGGTTCGGTTTGGTTTCAATTTTTTTTGTTAAAAGTGTCCACCTGAGAGCCATCGGAAGGATCCCACATGGCTGTGAGATAGAAAGTTTTCTTGGAGATGCGTCAATGAGCCCTACAAGATTCTTCCACGGAGATGCTTTAGTTTCTATGCAATGTACATCCCAACTTTTGTGAAACTTTTTCAAATTTTAAACACACCCTCTTGAGGTCATATCATGACACCATGCCAAGTTTCATATTTTTCAGAATTCATTTAGGTTTTTACAAAATTCAAAAACAAATAACCTCTCAAATAGTGCTTGAATTTTCCCACCTAAATGTTTGAATTTTCCAAACATTTCTTGGATAAGACCTACAAATAAACTCAAGCAATTAAATAAAAAATTTCTACCAATTTTTGGGTACTTTCCCATGTACTTATAGTTCAAACTTGAATTATATTCATTTAATACCTAGAAATCCATTTAATGCCTTAAAAATAGCAAATGACCCTAAAATTTTCAAAATTTTGTCATGAATAATGTTATGGTATATGTTGAATGTAGTAAAAGTTTGGACCCGTTTGGATCAGTAATTTGCCATTTCAAAAAATAATCCAAATTATTACATAACCAGAAGGAAAATAAAGGCATATTACTATATAAAAGTGTAATATCAAGTAGTGGTCCAAATTTCATGATCAAATGATGAAGCAGCTGTGAGTTCACCTTCACACCTCAGACTTTCCTTTTTTCAAACTACAATTCTTCTTCGAAGTTGCTTTAGTTTCTAAGCAATGTACATCCCAAGTTTTGTGAAACTTTTTCAAATTATAAACACAGTTTCTTGAGGTCATATCATGACACCATGCCAAGTTTCATATTTGTCAGACTTAATTTACATTTTTTTTAATTCCAAAAGAAATAACCTACAAATAAGTGCTGGAATTTTTCCACCTAAATGTTTGAATTTTCCAAACATTTCTTGGATAAGACATGCAAATATACACAAGAACTTAAATATGAGTTTCTAGCAATATTTGGGCATTTTTTCATGTATTTGTTGTTAAAATTTGAATTATATCAATTAAATACATAGAAATCCCTTTAATGCTTTAAAAATAGCAAATGAACACAAAAAATTCTAAATTTTGTCATGGACAATGTAATGGTGTATGTTGAATGTAGAAAATATTTGGACCATAACCCTAACTCTTGCCCTAGCCCTAGCTCTAAAATACCCTAAAACCCAAAAACTTACCAGTGGCGTGCCCGCATGGGTGTACATCCCTAATACCATATTACCAATGGTGTGCTCCACAACCTGCACATCACTGGTAACCTGAACAACATAAGCCCCATGAGGGACCTGAGAAAAGTTTCCCAATTCCTGCCACACCGCGCTCCTAATTCCTACCTAGCTCCCGCGACGTCATCGCTCCGTCGCGTCGCCACCACCATCGGCCTGCCCGTCCCCTCCTCCAGCCAAGTCCAAGCTCCGCCGTTTTGTCGCCACCCACTAATACCTCCTAAACGTATCTATAATTTTTGTTATGTTCATGCTAAATTCATGTCATTCATACATAGTTTTATCATTTTTTGTGAAGTAACATATTAATTATTACGAAGTGCCAACTTCTAGTTTTTAGTGTTTCTGGTTTTGCAGAAAAGGGTATTTTATAGAGATATAAAAATGGGAAAATCACTTTCGATGTTTTCAGCGAAGAAGGAGCAAATTGGGCCAAAGAAGAACCAGAGGGGGGCCTTGTGGGCCCCACGCGCCCGAGGCGTGGGGCGTGCCAAGGGGGTGTGTGGGCACCCTGGCCACCGCCTCTCACACCTCTTCATCCCCATGGCTTTATATACCTCTGAAACCCTTCATCATATTTATCGCATTTTTTTTGCCGTCGCTTCGTCGTGATCTGAGGCAATCCAATCTAGAATCCATTTTCGGTACTCTGCCGAAGTGGGAGATCATCACTGACGTCTTCTTCATCAACCTTGCTTCTCCCATGATGATGTGTGAGTAGTCCCCCTTGGACTATGGGTCCATAATAGTAGCCATGTATCATCTTCTCTCCTTCGTTCTTCAACACAAAGATCACATGAGCTGCCTAACATGATTGTGACCATCTGATGCAATCTCTGGTGTGTTTGTTGTGGTGTGATGAATTGTCATTCTATAATCATATTATATATTTTCTATTTGGTTTGGTTTTGGAAATTTGCTGCATGATTTACAGATGTATACGCTCTTTGATCTATTAGTTTATTCACTGGTGATGTTTAGATGAATGATCTGCAAGAGGGATTTATTAGTTGGGTTTGATCTCTTTGACTGATTATTTTCGGTGACAGTAAAAATACAAAGCTCACTGTTGTATCATTGTGACTAAGGATAAAAAAATAGTTGCCTGGTTGCCCTCGGTGATGAGTTGGAGGTAAGGAGAATATATTATCAACATTACGTTAGTTTGCTTAATGCAATATTCAATTTTATTACTTCATATTCGGGATGCATGCTGGATAGCGGACTTTGAGTGGAGTATTAGCGATAGACGTATGCTGGATAGCGGTCTATGGATACAAGGATGTAATGCCTATATGCCATCATGACATGTATGGTTTGCCATAAACACTATAATTTAATCGATACGCAACAGTAATTTGTTTACCAAGCCTATGCTATTTGCAGATATGCCATTAGTGAAATTATTTATACACTGTCCATTCTTCCTCATAAATACTACCATTTTTCACATTTTTTGGTTCTTTTATATTATGAATTTAATTTCCTTTTGTAAACAAATTCAATTCCAAACACTCCAAGTAGTAATCCATGTAGCTAGGAAAGCTAGTGAGATTGACAACCTCACTGGTTATGTTGTGGATGAAGATAAATTTCCTAGTTTACAGCAGGGCTGCTCATTGGACTTGTAGTTGAACTTCATGGATTGATTACCTTGGTTCCTTAATTGAAGGGAAAGCTTCTACTTGCTACAAACCCTTGTGCTTCAGGGCCCAATAGAGAACCTTTTGGTACTATAGCAATGGAACATCACCCACCACGAGCTCCACCGGCGCCACTCCCCACCATGAGCTCTACTAGCACTGCCCCGAGCTCCAACGCACCCGTGAAGCCTCCCACCAGGAGCTCCAAGTTTTAATTATTTTAGTTCAAAAGTTGCCAAAAAATGTGTTTGGATTTTTTTCTAGTCAGGCTAAACACCATGTGTTCAGTTCTGTCGAACACTTTCTTCTTCTGCACTCGTGCAAGATTTGTTCTCCCTGCTGACATGTAGATCACACAGAGCATGTGTAATGCCAGTGCGGAAGAAGAAAGTGTTAGAGAAAGTTCGCTAAATGATGTTGGACCTGCCTATAGACCAATGATAAAACTTGAGATCTTTTTGACCAACTAAATGTGCCTAGCTTTCGACTCAAGTTTTGTGGAATAACTTCAATTCCTTAACTCATGCATCAAAAGCTAGGCACATGTTTTGTGTACGACATAAGATCCATTACGTTTCCTGAGGTCAATACATGTATGAGTTTTCTTGTGGGAACCTCTCCTACCTGAAGGGGACACTACATGGGTCTGAGTTTTCCTACGGGAACCTATGTAGAACTTTACAAAGTATTTTATGGTTATTTATGATATTTTAGTGACTTTATAGTTATTTTATATTTATTTTAGTTATTTTAGCAATTTCTAATTTATTTAAAAGTTATTTTAGTTATATTAGCAAGTTAACTATTTTATTAATTTTGTAGTTATTTTAGACATTTTAGTTACTTTTATTTATTTTATAGTTAGCTTAACTATTTTATAGTTAATTTAGCCATTTTACATTAGGGTAATTTGCTAAGATTTTAGGTAATGTAATTAGTGCATTAGAAATATGTGACTAAACTGTTCTCCCTCTCCTTTCTCAAAAGTGCGATGGGCGGCTACGACGGACCAAAGGATGACGAGCCGTTGGCGAGGGTCACGTCGGTGGTGTATTGGCGGGACGTCTATAATTTAGCCTCACATGTGGGAATTATCTGTCTAACACACCTAGCCTCCACGGTTGAACTCATTTTTATTTTGTCCTACTCATCTAAGATTTCAATTTTAGAATTATGAGCTCCCAAAATTTGACAATGTGCTGCCAAAGTATGAGCCCGATGCCGATTCCAATGGCGTGGTGCGCAAGGTGGAGAAGTGTGGGCACTGTCTAGATCATGTTCGTCGCGTCTGCAACGAAGGCAGTGAAATGGGGAGGAGGTTTTTCGGGTGCCCTTATGAGGTTAATTGTCCTACTCATTTTTCTACTTTGTATGTGGTTGAATACCTACAAAATGTCTAATAAAATTTTGTTTTTTGCAATGCACAAGTTTCCAGGGCATGCAAAAATGTCAAGTGGCTTCACAAAGAATGAGAGGGGAGGGCAAGAACTGTTATTAGAGAGCTTGCTAGCAAGAAGTTGATGCCAGAGAAGAAAATAAAAGAGAAGGATGCTGAGAATAAAAAACTCTATCTCTTGACATTTTGACAACTCTCTGTGCTCAAGTTTGTTTTAAAAAGAGAAAAATGAATAAGCTATTAAGTAAGAGGATCCACGTATTTGTTTTCATGCAAGATTAAACTTTGACAAGGCGCATAGAAATTTTTACTGAAGCTCTAGTGGTTTGGTGATCGAAATAAATATTACCTAGCTAAGCATGTGCTACCTTGTGTAAATATGATCTATCTTGCTTATAGCTTGCAGATAAGACAAGGATACGCCTTTGGGTCAACAATCTTTAGTGATGAGCTAGATAGATAACTTTGGTTTATCAACCTTTTTGCTCGAGGACGAGCAAGGTTTAAGCTTGGGTATGTTGATGAGTGAATTGTATGCATACTTTTTAGAGTATATTCTAGTGCCAAAAATCCCTCATATCATATCCATCTAGCACTTCTTCATATCCCCAATGCATAGTTTTCGGTATTTACTTGTTTCACCAAGTTCATTGCACACTTTTTATTTTTATTTAGTTTTTATTAGTTTTCCGTTGTTTTGTGGTCTTTATAGGTGTGTTGGCATGTTTATGGGCTTGGGACACCAAAAGAACCAAGTTGGGGGTCAAACCGAAGAAGTTCCAGGCACCAGATCAATGCCCTTTGGAGAGTTTGATGATTTGACATTTATCAAAGTGTCGAAAATGAATATCACAGGCCTCTGACGCATCGGAATTTTTGCTAGCAATCCAACGAGCCCAAGAACGTCAAAATCGGAGTTCGTATGAAGAAATGGCGACCAAAATACGAAACAACTTCCAAATTCCAGAGAGAACGTCGGCCTTCCATACGAGCATAACCGCTCGTATGGATGCTCGTATGAGCTCCTAACAGCCACGAAAATTGGCCAGAACTTTTCAGATTTTGCTCCGATTTAGTCCCCGTTTTCCCCTACGGGATCCTTGACGACCAAGGCTTGTATTGCACGTGGATTTGGCCCCCCTAGTGCCCATTTATGAAAGGGAGGAGGCTAGATCAACGGAGGACTCCTATAAGAAGACCTCCAACCCTAGCCGCCACATCAAGCCATCTCCATTCTCCACAAGTTCCATCTCCTGCCGCCACACCTCCATTGCAGCAAACTCCACCATAGAGAAGGGCCAAGACAAGGAAGAGAGAAGGGAGGAGGCACCTCCCACGTCCGGCGCTGGCCTCATCACCGCCGCCATGCCGCTCTCCATCTCCAACTTCGTGTTGGGTTGTAAATTGCCCATAAACACTATGTACTCCATCACCATGTTTGAGTAATATAACTTATGTAGTACTGCCCACTACAGGCAGCCTAATAAAATACATACGAACATTGATTATGAGTGATCAGTCAAGCTGATTTATTAACTGTTTAGTCAAAGTCGCCGCCTATCTAGACTAATCAGAATCACCACGTATTGTTAGTGACTTGACAAAATCAAGATTGATACTGCCAAACATGCATGCATAGAAGTCTTGTTGCAAATCACATGTATTGAAAAACGATGGTGAGTTCAGTCCACCCAACTGTACACTACTAAGATGTGGAAATTTCCAAGTCTCTCAAGGGTATACGTGGCCACTTGTAATAGTTAAAAAATCAATGGTCAAGAACGTGCATGGAATAAGAGTGAAATTTCATGGTTGGCGTGCAGTAGATGTGATGGAATTCGGAGGTAGTTGATTCCAACATCTTGCTTGAAGAAGACGTGTACTCCCTCCAGTCCAGCCTGGAAAAAAACCGGTATCTAGAAGAATAAAAACCTTGATGTGGATACATAACGGATCTTGAAGCTCTAGGGTTGTAGTATTACTAAGTGATGTGTTAGTACGTGCTTGTAGTAGCGTTGTGTGCAGGGTGTATGTACTCCTTCCGTTTCAAAACATTTGAAGTTCTATGTTTGTCCTAAGTCAAACTTCTTTAAGTTTGACTATGTCTATAGAAAAGTATGCCAAAATCTACAACGCTAAATCTGTTTCATTATATTTATCCTAAAGTACATTTTTATACTACATATATATATTTAATGTTGTGGATATTAGTAAAATTTCGTACAAACTTGATCAAACTTTTGGAAGTATGACTTAGAACAAACTTACACAACCGGAATAACCTTATATCCCGACGGCCCCGACAAAAAGTCGTCGGATAGAAATGCCGTCGGCGCAGAGCCAACTGCCGTCGGCATACCTCTATCTATGCCGACGGCAACCGTCAGCATATTCCTGGCCCTGGCGCCCGGCCTCTGACAGCCGGCTGACGCCGTCAAAACTATGCCGATGGCCCCGACGGCGGCCGTCGGCATAGATTTTGTCTGTATTTTTTTATTTTAAATTATTTTCTTTTTTTTTAAGTTAAAATTTGATTAATTTAAATCTGACTTATCTAAACTTAAACATATACAAATTATATATCGATTTGCGTTAGAATTTTTCATGGATTATGAATATCCAGTTTGTTTTTGTTTTTGAGTACGTTAAAAATGCGACCTCATATACGTTTGCATATAGGTCCTTATACTTTGTTTATACTTCGTTAAAATCACAAGTAATTGATATTTGCATTGATTTTGACAAATTTTATATGATTTTTTGTCAGGATCTTGAAAGGATTCTGTTGCTATACTATCTTTTCAAATTTCAACAAACTAAAATCATATTTGCATCAGATTTACAGAATACACCCTTTTGTTTTGACTTTTTTGTATATTTTTCATTCCTTGGCCAAACGAGACATATTTTATATCTGAAAGTGTGGTGGTAGGTGTACACACCCAGCACGTAGCTCCGGAGTGAGACCCCCTTCACGGACGGCACTGCTGCCAGCACTTAGAGGGGGAAACGGCCACGTCGGGTCAACCCAGAGGGAATATTGTGGTGGGTTGGGCCCAAACTTTGTTTTAAAATGTTCCTATGGGCTGACCTATCACAATCAGGTGGAAAAGTTCATTGGTCGAAGGCCGTCCGGTGAAAGTCAAAGGGCTAGATCTCCGGGTCAACGGGGCTAGGGTTAGGCCGCTCCGGGGTCTTCGGGGGATAGCAATGCCACAAAAACATTGCACTGGGTCCTCATACATGTCTTAAAGTGTGGCGGTAGGTTCAGACATGCAGCACGTAGCTCGGTAGTGTGACCCCCTACACGGACGGCGATAACACCGTAGTAACGTTCGGTAGTTTGTTATTGTATGAGTATTTCGGCACAGTCAAAATGTGGTAAAATCCGGAAATTTTTACATAGTGCATACACATGTGATATAAGATGTGTGGTAATTTTTCATAATTTTTTAAGATGTAAAAGTATCTTAATTAATTCCTCTTTACGGATTGTTCTTTACATGTCTAAAAGTCTGGTGGGGGGGGGGGTCTTCGGAGGTTAGCAATCCCACCAAATCTTGTGTTGGGTCCTCTTACATGTTTGAAAGTGTGGTGGTAGGTGTAAACACCTAGCACGCAGCTCTGGAGTGTGACCCCCTTCACGGACGGTACTGCCGCCAGCACTTAGAGGGGGAAACGGCCACGTCAGGTGAACCTGGAGGGAATCTTGTGGTGGGTTGGGCCCAAACTTTGATTTGAAATGTTCCTATGGGCTAACCTATCACAACCAGGTGAAAATGTCCATTGGTCGAAGGCCGTCCGGTGAAAGTCAAAGGGCTAGATCTCCGGGTCAACGGGGCTAAGGTTAGGCCTTTCCGCGGTCTTCGGGGGGTAGTAATGCCACAAAAACATCGCACTGGGTCCTCATACATGTCTTAAAGTGTGGCGGTAGGTTGAGACACCCAGCACGCAGCTCCGGAGTGTGACCTCCTTCACGGACGGCACTGCCGCCAGCACTTAGAAGCGGAAACGGCCACGTCGGGTCAACCCGGAAGGAATCTTATGGTGAGTTGGGCCCAAACTTTGTTTTGCAATGTTCCTATGGGCAAACCTATCACAACCAGGTGAAAAAGTCCATTGGTCAAAGGCCGTCCGGTGAAAGTCAAAGGGCTAGATCTCCGGGTCACGGGGCTAAGGTTAGGCCGCTCCGGGGTCTTCGGGGGGTAGCAATGCGACAAAAACATCGCACTGGGTCCTCATACATGTCCTAAACTGTGGCGGTAGGTTCAGACACCCAGCACGCAGCTCCGGAGTGTGACCCCCTACACGGACGGCGATAACACCGAAGTAACGTTTGGCAGTTTGTTGTTAAATGAATATTTCGGAACAGTCAGAATGCGGTAAAATCCTAAAAAATTTACACAGTGCAAACACATCTGATATAAGCTGTGTGGTAATTTTTCATATTTTTTAGATGTAGAACTATATTAATTAATTTCTCTTTACAGATTGTTCTTTGCATGTCTAAAAGTGTGGTGGGGGGTCTTCGGAGGTTAGTAATCCCACCAAATCTTGCGTTGGGTCCTCTTTCATGTCTGAAAGTGTGGTGGTAGGTGTAAACACCCAGCACACAGCTCCGGAGTGTGACCCCCTTAACGGAAGGCACTGCCACCAACACTTAGAGGGGGAAACGGCCACGTCGGGTCAACCCGGAGGGAATCATGTGGTAGGTTGGGCCCAAACTTTGTTTTGAAATATTCCTATGGGCTGACCTATCACAACTATGTGAAAAAGACCATTGGTCGAAGGCCGTATGATGAAAGTCAAAGGGCTAGATCTCCGGGTCAACGGGGCTAGGGTTAGGCCGCTCCGGGGTCTTCGGGGGGTAACAATGCCACCAAAACATCGCATTGGGTCGTCATACATGTCTTAAAGAGTGGCAGTAGGTTCAGACACGCAACACGCAGCTCCGGAGCATAGAAGGTTTGTCTACAGCAGGTTCACTAGAAGCATGCAAAGTTTTATTCTTTTTCTTTTTCTTCTTCTTAGGTGAACCGGGTGTTTCATTATTAATTCTCTGAGAATCTTGCTCAATTCTTTAAGGGTGACCTTCAGGATATAAAGGATCTTGGGTCATTTTACCTCCTCTAGTAACTACTCTAACAGCACGATCATTCATTTTATTATTCATCTCATTAAGCAAATCATTTTACGACTTGGAGACTTGTTCTAACTGAGTATGAACCATGGATGAATGTTTACAAAAGCCTTTAACATCATTAGCAATTCTAAACATCAAATCACTCAAGCGTTCAATATCAAAAGCGTTACGTTTCAGTTGATCACTCACATATTTGTTAAAGTTTTCTTGCTTCATGATAAAGTTATCAAATTCATCCAAGCACTGACTAGGAGATTTATTATATGGAATAGCACCCTCATCAAATTTACAAAGAGAATTTACCTCTACCACCTGTGTCGGAATTTCAAGTCCATGTATTTCTTCAATAGGTGGTAGATTCTTAACATCTTCAGATTTAATACCTTTCTCCTTCATAGATTTCTTTGCTTCTTGCATATCTTCTGGACTGAGGAATAGAATACCTCTCTTCTTTGGAGTTGGTTTAGGTGGTGGTTCAAGAAGTGTCCAATCATTGGCATTCCTCAATATATTATCCAATTGTCCTTGAGCCTGTTCAACAGTTCGTTCCCTGAGAACACAATCAGTACAACTATCTAGGTAGTCCCTAGAAGCATCGGTTAGTCCATTATAAAAGATATCAAGTATTTCATTTTTCTTAAGAGGATGATCAGGCAGAGCGTTAAGTAATTGGAGAAGCCTCCCCTAAGCCTGAGGGAGATGCTCTTCCTCAAACTGCACAAAGTTGAATATTTCCTGTAAGGCAGCTTGTTTCTTATGAGCAGGAAAATATTTTTTAGAGAAGTAGTATATCATATCCTGGGGACTACGCACACAACCTGGAGCAAGAGTATTAAACCATTCTTTAGCATCACCCTTTAATGAGAAATAAAATAACTTAAGGATATAGTAATAGCGAATTTTTCCTCATGAGCAAATAGGGTGGCAATGTCATTTATTTGGTAAGATGTGCCACAACAGTTTCAGATTCATAACCATGAAAAGGATCAGATTCTACCAAAGTAATAAGTTCAGGATTAACAGAGAATTCACAATCCTTATCGGTAACAAAGATAGGAGACGTAGCAAATTTAGGATCATATTTCATTCTTTCTATCGTAACTTTTTCTTTCAGCTTACTCGATAATTTCTTAAGGTCCTCTCTATCATTACAAGCAAGAAATTCCTTAGCAATCTCTCTATCCATAACATAACCCTCAGGTACATTAGGCATTTCAAATCTAGTAAGATTGCTAGGAGTAACAGGTGATTCATCAATTTCATCAATTACATTAGTTTCAAGTTCTTTAGTTTTAGCAATTTGAGCATCAAGAAAATCACCAAGTGGCACAGTTTTTCAAGGAAAGTAGTAGCATCATCATGAGTATCATTCATAGCAGAAGTTGCATCATCCATCACTTGCGACAAATCAGATTGAATAACAGGTGGCGGTGTTGCAAGCCGACTTAAAACAGAAGGTGAATCAAGTGCAGAGCTAGATGGCAGTTCCTTACCTCCCCTCGTCTTAGAGGGTACTATCTTGGTTTTAGCGTCCTTCAGATTCCTCATAGTGATAAGCAGATGTATAAATCCCAAGTGAACTCAATAAATAAAGCTATGCTCCCCGGCAACAGCGCCAGAAAAAGGTCTGGATAACCCACAAGTATAGGGGATTGCGACAGTCTTCGAGGGTAGTATTTCACCCAATTTATTGATTCGTCACAAGGGGAGCCAAATAATATTTATGAGCCTTAGCAGTTGTGTTGTCAATTCAATCATACCTGGAAAATAATATCTCTGCAGCAAAGTGTTTAGTAGCACAATAGTTTGATAGTTTTGATAGTAACGGTAGTAGTAGCAATAGTAGCAAGAACAGTAGCAGTAGCAGTTTTCTAGTGATTATAACAGCAGCAACAACAATAGTAACTTAGCAAAGATCAATATGAGAAAAGTGTAGGCATTGGATCAGTGATGGATATTCGTGTGTTGGATGGCATTCATCATGTGACAGTCACAACTAGAGGGATACACAATAGCTCCAATTCATCAATTCAATGTAGGCATGTATTCCGTATATAGTCATACGTGCTTATAATAAGAACTTGCATGACATCTTTTGTCCTACCCTCCCGTGGCAGTAGGGTCCATAAGGAGATCCAAGGGATATTAAGGCCTCTTTTTAATAGAGCACCAGAATAAAGCATTAACACATGGTGAATACATGAACTCCTCATACTACGGTCATCACCAGAGTGAATCCCAATTATTGTCACCTTGGGGACTACGGATCATAACACATAGTAGGTGCATACAACTTGCAAGATAGGATCCAAAACACACTTATATTCATGAAAACATAATAGGTCCAGATCTGAAATCATGGCACCCGGGCCCTAGTGACAAGCATTAAGCATAGCAAAGTCATAGCAACATCAATCTAAGAACATAGTGGATACTAGGGATCAAGCCCTAACAAATTGACTCGACTACATGATAAATCTCATCCAACTCCATCACAGTCCAACAAGCCTACGAAGGAATTACTCACTCCCGGCGGTGAGCATCATGGAATTGTTGATGAAGGAGGGTTGATGATGACGACAGCGACGAATCCCCCTCTCCGGAGCCCCGAACGGACGCCAGACCAGCCCCCGCGATGAAGAACAGGAGGTGGCGGTGGCTCTGTATTGTAAAATGCAATGATTCCTTCTCTCTGATTTTTTCTTTGTTAGACGGTACTTATGGAGTTGGAGGTACGGCAAACAGAGGCCTGAGGAACCCACAAGCTCAGACGACGCGCCCTAGGGGGTGCACACCACCTGAGCTTGTGGCTCTCTGGTGGCCCCCCTTCAGTAGATCTTTTCGCCAATATTTTTTATATATTCCAGAAAAATTCTTCGTCAATTTTCAGCCCGATCCGAGAACTTTTATTTCTGCACAAAAATAACACCATGGTAGTTCTGCTGAAAACAGCGTCAGTCCGGGTTAGTTTCATTCAAGTC
The DNA here is from genome assembly GCA_039707655.1 of Elymus sibiricus. Lineage (NCBI taxonomy): Eukaryota > Viridiplantae > Streptophyta > Magnoliopsida > Poales > Poaceae > Elymus > Elymus sibiricus. The sequence goes on along the minus strand of CM077665.1, from coordinate 35,763,700 downwards.
ATGCAAATTGGAGTCCAAAACAAGAACAAAAGTGTTCGGAAAAGTAGATACGTTTGGGACATATCAAATGACAAGGGTAAATCTGACTAACTCATCATCAGTCACACCATGTCTAACAGGACCTGATTCCTCCGTTCCAACACGCCCTTCCTCTGTGGCGTACCCGGAGGAGTGAGTTCTGGAACTATTCCACAACGCTTCAGATGATCATCAAACTCCTGGTTCACATACTCGCCTCCACGATCAGGTTGTAGAAGTTCGATTATCTTGCTAAGTTGATTTTCCACTTCATTCTGAAACTCATCAAACTTGTCAAAAGTTTTTGACTTGTGGCTCATTAAGTAGATATATCCATATATGTTCAAGTCATCGGAAAAAGTCATGAAGTATTGTTACCCTCCTCCGGCAGTCATGCTCATTGGCCCACAAACATCACTATGTATAAGCTCCAGCAACTCAGACGCCCTCTCGCAACTCTTTGCAAAAGGAGCCTTAGTCATCTTGCCGAGTATGCAGGATTCGCACATCTTGAATGATTCAAAATCAAACGAAGTTATAAGTGCATCACCATGGATCTTCTTCATGCGTTTTTGAGTAATGTGTCCGAGTCGACAATGCCAGAAGTAAGTCAGATTTATTTCATTAGGCCCATGCCTCTTGACATTTACGTTATAGACTGACTCCCTTTCAAGGTCTAAAATAAAATAAAATAGCCCATTCTCAATGCGTGCAAGGATACAAAACATTCCATTCAAAAATATAGAAAAACCATTGTCCTTTATGTTGAATTCGTAACCTTGTATCATCAAACCTAAGGCGGAAAAAAAGTTTTTACTAAGTGCCGGAAGAACATAATAGCAATTATCAAGTTCCACTAAAAATCCTGAAGGCAGTTGAAGTTGCATTGTCCCGACAGCCAACACAGCAACCCTTGCTTTATTGCCAACTCAGATGTCAACCTCTCCTCGTCTGGCTGCTCTAGTTCTTATCAGCCCCTGCATTGAGTTGCAAATATGAACATACGACCTAATATCAAATACCCAAGAGCTACTAGCCAAGTCAGCGAGGTAAATGTCTATAACATATGCAACAAGTGTACCTTTGGCGTAAGTCGTACTTCCACCCTTCTTTCCCTTGTTGGCAAGAAACTTGCAACAATTCCTCTTCCAATGACCAGCTCCCTTGCAACAATAGCACACGGTCTTCGAATTCGGCCCCGACTTGGGCTCAGCTACTGGAGTCGGGATCACATCCTTATCCTTGCCCTTCCCCTTAGTCTTTTTCTTAGCCCAAGAACCCTTCTTGAACTTAGCCTTGTTCTGCACCATCAACACATGATGTGCACCCTCTTAATGTCCTACTCTACAGTCTTAAGCATCCCATGCAATTCAGTGTGCTTCTTATCCATGCCATGCATATGGTGGTTCGAGACGAATGAGTCATACACTACTAGGGAAAAGCCTAGTAGTGGCGCGTGGTAAGTGCCTAGCAGTAGCGTGGGTGCCAACGCTATTGCTAGCGTGCTATAGCTAACTGGTTAGTAGTAGTGCGGGCCTGGCACCGCGCTACTACTACTTTTGTTAGCAGCAGCGTATGTTTTGACCAACGCTACTACTAACTAGCTGTAACGCTGGGTAGTACCCCGCGCCAGTACTAAATCTGTGTATTTCATTTCTGCATATTTATACCGCACTTATACAACCTTATACAAATTTTTATACACTAGCAATGATATAACAACTCATCATCATCATCATAATGATATAACAACTCATCATCATCGTAGTGATATAACAACTCATCATCATCGTAGTGATATAACTACTCATGATCATCATAGTGATATAACAACTCATCATCATCGTAGTGATATAATAACTCATCATTATCATAATGTCTCACCATCATCATCATCGTAAGTTAATTAACCACTACTAGCTAATTGTTATCATCTTAGGTAAATAACTTCCGAGCAGAAGACAAGTACTAGGACCTACACCTCTCTCTTAGGTAAAATAGAATAAAACAGAAAAACCCCTCCATATCCATTATGGAGCATAGAGATACACCGGTCACCAATTTGTGGACTGCACTCATTCACTATTTGTCTCCATCCTTTGATTTTGAGGCATCCACTTGTTTGACGTTCTGTCGAGTATGCATATTGGAAACTGGTCCGTGGCCGTACACAAACAATTTTCATCTCACCTTCGACATACATCAGCGGAGGCACAACATGATTTAGGACCTTCTGTTGAAGAACACAATAGTAACATAGTTAGCAATGTAGTTTATTGAAGAAGAATCTATGAAAAAGATGGACTAGTGACACAATAGTAAAAAATCTTACCATGATATTTGCATGAATGTTAGCATTGCTCAACTTGTGGACTAGTGGCACGTATCCTATATAATTTCGGCCAGCTCTATAAATGCTCTTAAAAGACAGAACGTCATTAACAAAGGAGACAAGAGAATTCTTCTCCTACCAAGTTAGCTCTGAGCCAACAATGTAATAGGTCTCGTCTATTATCTTCCGTGTATCTCTCGAAGAAAGGAAAAAACTGTCAATTATTATAAATAAACAAGTTAAGTAGGAGGGAATATGGTTTGTTTCGGTGGAGAGCGAGGCGTGGAAAATTGAAAAAGGCATGGAAAAAGGCAAAATTGAAAAAAAATGCATGGAAAAAGAATTTTTTTCCCAGCGTGGGCTTCACGCGATGTTGTCGTCTCTTCTTTTATTTCGGTGGAGAGCGAGGCCCGCCCAGCTTGTGTAGGCCGTTATGTTTTTCCGGTCAGACTATGTTGGGCTTTCTTTTTCTGGGTTGGCCCTCGCCGTCGTGTGTTTTATGTGCCATGTCATATTTCTTTTCTTTTTTTCGCTGCTCGGTCAGTATTTTTATGGATTTTTTAAAACTTTTTCGCGACCAGTTGCACATCCGCCCCTCACGTGCAACTGCATGCACCACAACCTGCGCTCAACTGCAAGGGGCATAACGCGTGTGCAACTGGGGTAGGGTGCGGAGTTATGTAAAAATAAACCTGAGAGGGTGTTCATTATTGTTATTATTTTCCACCGCACGGAATAGAACATGAGGTGTCGAGACTGTAAATAGGGGTTTGTCCGAGGTTTTTTGCAAAATATGCAACAAGTTGCAAGTCCGCCTCTCCGCACAATTGCAAGCGCCGCACCCCGCGTGCAACTGCAAGGGGCACACTAGTAGAAAATGGCCCATTTGACCCGGTTCCAGAGGCCCATTTGTCCCGGTTCTGGAACCGGGACTAAAGGGTCGGGACTAAAGCCCAAAACCTTTAGTCCTGGTTCGCTTACGAACCGGGATAGAAGGGGATCCACGTGGCCGTTTTCTGGGCGGGGGCTGGAGGACCTTTAGTCCCGGTTGGTGTTACCAACCGGGACTAAAGGCTCGACCTTTAGTCCCGGTTGGTAACACCAACCGGGACCAAAACGCATCCACGCGTCAGCCTCTGGAAGGAGCTGGGGTTTTTTTTTTTGAAAGGGGGGTTTAGGGCGTTTTGGAGGGTTAATTTAGGGGTTTCATATTGTGTTAGCTAGCTAATAGAGAGAAGTGTCCTCTCTTTCTCCGTGCTTGGTCGATGCTAACTACTATAGAGAGAACTCGACACGCTAGCTACTAAGGAAATGAAGGAACCATTAAGTACACAAGATTGTCATGAACATATACACAGAGAAGTGATCGACCTCTCTTTCTCCGAGAGATTGGTCGGACAGCTCCGGAGTGTGACCCCCTTAATGCACGGCACTGTCGCCAACACTTAGAGGGGGAAACAGCCATGTCGGGTCAACCCGGAGGGAATCATGTGGTAGGTTGGGCCCAAACTTTATTTTGAAATGTTCCTATGGGTTGACCTATCACAACCAGGTCAAAAAGTCCATTGGTCGAAGGCCGTACGGTGAAAGTCAAAGGGCTAGATCTCCGGGTCAACGGGGCTAGGGTTAGGCCGCTCCGGGGTCTTCGGGGGGTAACAATGCCACCAAAACAGCGCGCTGGGTCCTCATACATGTCTAAAAGTGTGGCGGTAGGTTCAGACACGTAGCACGCAGCTCCGGAGCACAGATGGTTTGTCTACAGCAGGTTCACTAGAAGCATGCAAAGTTTTATTCTTATTCTTTTTCTTCTTCTTAGGTGAACCGGGTGTTTCATTATTAATTCTCTGAGAATCTTGCTCAATTCTTTTAGGATAACCTTCAGGATATAGAGGATCCTGAGTCATTTTACCTCCTCTAGTAACTACTCTAACAGCACGATCATTCATCTTATTATTCATCTCATTAAGCAAATCATTTTGCGACTTGGAGACTTGTTCTAACTGAGTATGAAGCATGGCTGAATGTTTACATAAGCCTTTAACATCATTAGCAATTGTAAACATCAATTCACTCTAGCGTTCAATAGCAATAGCATTACGTTACAGTTGATTACTCACATATTATTAAAGTTTTCTTGCTTCATGATAAAGTTATCAAATTCATCCAAGCACTGACTAGGAGATTTATTATATGGAATATCACCCTCATCAAATTTACAAAGAGAATTTATCTCTACTACCTGTGTCGGAATGTCAAGTCCATGTATTTCTTCAATAGATGGTAGATTCTTAACATCTTCAGATTTAATACCTTTCTCCTTCATAGATTTGTTTGCTTCTTGCATATCTTCAGGACTGAGGAATAGAATACCTCTCTTCTTTGGAGTTGGTTTAGGTGGTGGTTCATGAAGTGTCCAATCATCGGTATTCCTCAATATATTATCCAATAGTTCTTGAGCCTGTTTGACAGTTCGTTCCCTGAAAACACAACCAGCACAACTATCTCGGTAGTCCCTAGAAGCATCGGTTAGTCCATTATAAAAGATATCAAGTATTTCATTTTTCTTAAGAGGATGATCAGGCAGAGCATTAAGTAATTAGAGAAGCCTCCCCCAAGTTTGAGGGAGATGCTCTTCCTCAAATTGCACAAAGTTGAATATTTTCTATAAGGCAGCTTGTTTATTATGAGCAGGAAAATATTTTTCAGAGAAGTAGTATATCATATCCTGGGGACTACGCACACAACCATGAGAAAGAGTATTAAACCATTCTTTAGCATCGCCCTTTAATGAGAAAGGAAACAACTTAAGGATATAGTAATAGCGAATTTTTTCCTCATGATCAATGGAGAATTAATAATCCTTATCAGTAACAAAGATAGGAGATGTAGCAAATTTAGGATCGTATTTCATTCTTTCTATCATAGCTTTTTCTTTCAGCTTACTCAATAATTTCTTAAGGTCCTCTCTATCATTACAAGGAAGAAATTCCTTAGCAATCTCTCCGTCCATAACATAACCCTTAGCTACATTAGGCATTTCAAATCTAGTAAGATTGCAAGGAGTAACAGGTGATTCATCAATTTCATTAGTTTCAAGTTCTTTAGCTTTAGCAATTTCAGCATCAAGAAAATCACCAAGTGGCACAGTTTCATCAAGCAAAGTAGTAGGATCATCATGAGTATCATTCATAGCAGAACTAGCATCATCAATCACTTGCGACATATCAGATTGAATAACAGGTGGCGGTGTCGCAAGCCGACTTAAAACAGAAGATGAATCAAGTGCAAAGCTAGATGGCAGTTCCTTACCTCCCCTCGTCTTAGAGGGTACGATCTTGGTTTTAGCGTCCTTCAGATTCTTCATAGAGATAAGCAGATGTATAAATCCCAAGTGAACTTAATAAATAAAGCTATGATCCCTGGCAACGGCGCCAGAAAAAGGTCTTGATAACCCACAAGTATAGGGAATCGCAACAGTCTTCGAGGGTAGTATTTCACCCAATTTATTGATTCGACACAAGGGGAGCCCAAGAATATTTATGAGCCTTAGCAGTTGAGTTGTCAATTCAACCACACTTGGAAAATAATGTCTCTTCAGCAAAGTGTTTAGTAGCACAATAGTTTGATAGTTTTGATAGTAACGATAGCAGTAGCAACAGTAGCAAGAACAGTAGCAGTAGCAGTTTTGTAGTGATTGTAACAGCACCAGCAACAATAGTAACTTAGCAAAGATCAATATGAGAAAAGCATAGGCATTGGATCAGCGATGGATATTCATGTGTTGGATGGCATTTATCATGTAACAGTAACAACCTAGAGCGATACACAATAGCTCCAATTCATCAGTTCAATGTAGGCATGTATTCCGTATATAGTCATACGTGCTTATAATAAGAACTTGCATGACATCTTTTGTCCTACCCTCCCGTGGCAGCGGGGTCCATAAGCAAATCTAAGGGATATTAAGGCCTTCTTTTAATAGAGAACCGGGACAAAGCATTAACACATAGTGAATACATGAACTCCTCATACTACAGTCATCACCGGAGTGAATCCCAATTATTGTCACCTTGGTGTCTACGGATCATAACACATAGTAGGTGCATACAACTTGCAAGATATGATCCAAAACACACTTATATTCATGAAAACATAAGAGGTTTAGATCTGAAATCATGGTACTCGGGCCCTAGTGACAAGCATTAAGCATAGCAAAGTCATAGCAACATCAATCTAAGAACATAGTGGATACTAGGGATCAAGCCCTGACAAATTGACTCGATTACATGATAAATCTCATCCAACTCCATCACCGTCCAGCAAGCCTACGAAGGAATTACTCACTCCCGACGGTGAGCATCATGGAATTATTGATGAAGGAGGGTTGATGATGATGACGGCGACGAATCCCCCTCTCCGGAGCCCCGAACGGACTCCAGATCAGCCCTCCCGATGAAGAACAGGAGGTGGCGGTGGCTCCGTATCATAAAACACGATGATTCCTTCTCTCTAACTTTTTTCTCCGTGAGACAGTACTTATGGAGTTGGAGGTAGGGCAAACGGAGGCTTGAGGGACCCATAAGCTCCGATGGCGCACCCTAGGGGGGGCACGCCACCTGAGCTCGTGGCTCTCTGGTGCCCCCCCCCCCCCTCCAGTAGATCTTTTGACCAATATTTTTTATATATTCCAGAAAAACTCTCCGTAAATTTTCATCCCAATCTAAGAACTTTTATTTCTGCACAAAAATAACACCATGGTAGTTCTGCTGAAAACAGTGTCATTCCGGGTTAGGTTCATTCAAGTCATGCAAATTAGAGTCCAAAACAAGAGCAAAAGTGTTAGGAAAAGTTGATACGTTTGGGATGTATCAAATGACAAGGGTAAATCTGACTAACTCATCATCAATCACACCATGTCTAACAGGGTCTGATTCCTCCGTTCCAACATGCCTTTCCTCTATGGCGTACCCAGAGGAGTGAGTTCTGGAACTATTCCACAATGCTTCAGATGATCATCAAACTCCTGGTTCACATACTCGCCTCCACGATCAGATCATAGAAGTTTGATTATCTTGCAGAGTTGATTTTCCACTTCATTTTGAAACTCTTCAATCTTGTTAAAAGTTTTTGACTTGTGGCTCATCAAGTAGATATATCCATATCTGCTCAAGTCATCGGAAAAAATCATGATGTATTGTTGCCCACCTCCGGCAATCATGCTCATTGGCCCACAAACATCACTATGTATAAGCTCCAGCAACTCGGACGCCCTCTCGCAACTCTTTGCAAAAGGAGCCTTAGTCATCTTGCCGAGTATGCAGGATTCGCACATCTTGAATGATTCAAAATCAAACGAAGTTAGAAGAGTCCATCATCATGGAGCATGTTCATGCATTTTTAACTAATGTGTCCGAGTCGACAATGCCAGAAGTAGGTCAGATTTATTTCATTAGGCCTATGCCTCTTGACATTTACGTTATAGACTGACTCCCTTTCAAGGTCTAAAATAAATAGCCCATTCGCAATGCGTGCAAGGAAACAAAACATTCCATTCAAAAATTTAGAAAAGCCATTGTCCTTTATGTTGAATTCATAACCTTGTCTCATCAAACCTGAGGCAGAAAAAAAGTTTTTACTAAGTGCTGGAAGAACATAATAACAATTATCAAGTTCCACTAAAAATCCTGAAGGTAGTTGAAGTTGCATTGTCCCGACAGCCAGCGCAGCAACCCTTGCTTTATTGCCAACTCGGATGTCAACCTCTCCTCGTCTGGCTGCTCTAGTTCTTATCAGCCCCTGCATTGAGTTGCAAATATGAACATCCGATCTGATATCAAATACCCAAGAGCTACTAGCCAAGTTGGCGAGGTAAATGTCTATAACATATGCAACAAGTGTACCTTTGGCGTAAGTCATACTTCCACCCTTCTTTCCGTTGTTGGCAAGAAACTTGCGGCAATTCCTCTTCCAATGACCAGCTCCCTTGCAATAATAGCACACGGTCTTTGAATTCGGCCCCGACTTTGCTCAGCTGCTGGAGTCGGGATCACATCCTTATCCTTGCCCTTCCCCCTAGTCCTTTTCTTATCCCAAGAACCCTTCTTGAACTTAGCCTTGTTCTACACCATCAACACGTGATGTGCACCCTCTTAATATTCTACTATGCAGTCTTAAGCATCCCACGTAATTAAGTGTGCTTCTTATCCATGCCATGCATATGGTGGTTCGAGACGAACGAGTCATACACTACTAGGGAAAAGCCTAGTAGTGGCACATGGTAAGTGCCTAGTAGTAGCGTGGGTGCCCACGCTACTGCTAGTGCGTTGAGGATGAGCAGGAACAAATCTTAAGGAAGTGTCACTCCAGTCCATATGGAGGACACCATGCTGGAAACAGGACTGCAAACAAGGTATTACAATCAGGCTTCTATTGGCCTACTCTCTTTAAAGATGATCGTAAGTTCATTCTATCTTGTGATGAATGTCAAAGAGTTGGTAATATTGGTAGACGTCAGGAAATGCCTATGAATTATTCACTTGTTATTGAACCTTTTGTTTTGAGGGGATTTGATTATATGGGACCTTTTCCTTCCTCTCATGGTAACACTGATATACTAGTTGTTGTTGATTATGTCACTAAACGGGTAGAAGCTATTCCAACTAAAAGTGTTGATCATACGACTTCTATTAAAATGCTTAAAGATGTTATCTTTTCGAGGTTTGGAGTTCCTAGATACCTTATGACTGAGGGTGGTTCACATTTTATTCATGGTGCTTTCAGAAAAGTTTTAGCTAAATATGATGTAAACCATAGAGTAGCATCACCTTATCATCCTTAGTCTAGTGGGCACGTAGAATTAACAAATAGAGAGATCAAATTAATCTTGTAAAAGATTGTTAATAAATCCAGAAAGAATTGGTCTAAGAAACTTGATGATGCTTTATGGGTTTATAGAACTGCTTATAAAAATCCCATGGGGATGTCTCCTTATAAAATGGTTTACGGAAAAGCATGTCACTTATCTCTTGAATTAGAACATAAAGCCTACTGGGCCGTTAAGGAACTTAACTATGACTTTAAACATGCTGGAGGAAAGAGGTTACTTGACATGAGTTCTTTAGCTAAGTGGAGCCTATGAAAATGCTAATAAAAGATGGCATGATAAAATAATTTAGAAATGAGAGTTTAACATTGGTGATAAAGGACTCTTGTACAAGTCTCGTTTCAGACATTTTGCAGGCCAACTTCTCTCCAAGTGGGAAGGACCATATATCATTGAAGAAGTTTACCAGTCCAGAGCTATAAAGATCAACAACGCCAAAGGTAATAAACCAAGGGTGGTCAATAGGCAAAGAATTAAGCATTATATTGCTGGTAACCCCCTTGAGGTAGATACAGACGTTATACAAGTAATTACACTGGAAGAGTACATAGAAGAAAAGTTTTGGAAGACTCCAGAACCCTGAAAAGGGGTAGGTATGCTGTACGATCAGGAAACCGACTCTAAAGATTCCAGAAAAATTATTTTCATCGATTTTGGAATAAATAAGAATTTTTGGGCAAAAGTGGCAGCCAAGAAGGTGCCCATGGGCCCCGCGTGGTAGGACGACGCAGCCACCCCTGGCCGCGTTGAGGCCGTGGACACCTCCCCGACTCCTTCTTTTATGCAGTGACTCCTTCCGCATGGTAAAAATTCCTATAAAATACCCCGGTCGTTTTGATGTATGTATCGCACTTTTTCATCCTGTTTTCATTTTGACCTGTTTTCATCAGTGTTCTGAAGCTCTAGATTGTTATGTCTTCATCAAGCTCTTACAAGGATAAATTCTTCGAGAAGGTCATCAACCCCTATCTTCCCGGCGTGATGATGCACCCTGAAACCTTGCAATATAGGGATGGGGTGCTACATATCCAAGATGTTGAAGCACCGAAGAAGGAGGGAGATGAGAAGGCTAGGCTGGAAGAGATGGAACATGAACTTTTCTATAGCTAGAAGATGGTGGAGTGTGGACTAGATGCAAATCACACTACAGGAATCAGCTGCTTTGCCGTCTGCCATGGCAGACGGCAAACAACCAGAAAGCGGACGGCAAAGATCTTTGCCGTCAGCCACAGACGGCAAACAATTTCGGCACAGTAAGTTATGGTAAACAGCTTCTTTGCCATCAGCTTTGGACCAGCGGACGACAAAGGCCTTTGCCGTCTGCTCTCCCGGGCAAGCAGACGGCAAATAATCTGGACGGCAAAGAATACATGTTAGCCACGTTAGGTGGCTAACGGGAGGCTTTGCCGTCCGTCGGCTGACGGCAAAGGAGCCATCCCCTTTGCCGTTTGCTTCCAGACGTCAGCAGGCTGTGGCATATCCCATCTCTTTGCCATCTGCCTCCCTCTTTCTTTGCCGTCAGCTAGCGGACGGCAAAGAACCACTCACGTTTGCCGTCTGCCAACGGACGGCATAATGACCAAATGGGTCAGACCTAGTGCTCCCAGGTTGCACAGGCTGCTGCCACGTGTCACCTTTGCCGTCTGCTGGCTGATGGCAAATAGCTTTGCCGTCCGCTGGCAGACGGCAAAGTGCCTGCACTGCCACTGTTTTTATTGTTTTCTGTTATTTTCCTGCATTTTGAACAAACAAATATGATATATACATAACAGTCCATCAATGCATAGCAGTACACCAATACATAACAGTCCATCATTGCATAGGGTATTAAAACATCCAATACATACATAGTCATAGTAGCTTATATATGGTTCACATCCAATACATACATAGTCATAGTAGCATATATATGTTCAGCAGCCACACACATATATAGGTCTAGATGATATCGATGACGATCATCATCCTCAAGCCTTGGCGGTGGGTGTTCCTGATAGTAATTAGGATGGCTTGTCCAACATGAAGATTCTTGCCAACGAGGAAGCTCTTCCACCCAGCCGAGCTTAAGTGTGTGCGACCGTCCGTGTCCACGCCGTACGTACAGGTGGTGACGGAGCCCCTCGCGGTAAGGCGTATTCCAGCAGAGTCTTCTTCATCAGGCTCGATACCACAACTCACAGATAGGCTCTTTGGCAATTTCTGAATAAGAAAAACATATCAATTAATAAGTAGCCTCGCACATACTTTTGCAAATATATTTCTACTAAGTATAGATTTCTACACTATCAAAAGACAGTACTACATTTCTACTAAGCATGAATTCTACTAATAAGTATGGATTTTACACTATTAACAGTTCTTTGGATTCTACACTAAGCATATATATCATTGGACTCTAGCTACACACTAATTAAGCATGTCATCGAACTCTACACTAAAGCATGTCATCGGCTAGCTTCTACACAACATATCATTGGACTCTACACTAAGCATATCATCGGATTCACTAAGCATATCGTTGGACTCTACACTAAGTAAGCATGTAATCGGATTCTACACTAAGCATATCATTGGATTCTACACTATGCATTACATCGGATTCTACATACAGATAATTTGCATTTGTAAGTATAACAATAAAGCATATCATCAAATTACTACAGTAAGTGTAACATACCATGACATGCCGATCAACTATGGTACTTGTCAGGCGGGTCATGAATGGTACCCCGACGAAGTCAGCACGTGGTGGAATTATGTCCCATAGGTTGCACACCTCCTCCTCGCTCAGCCTCATTCTTTGAGCATAGATGGCTTCATCAAGTGGGTCCTCATCATCCTCATCATCTTCATCATCTTCCTCTTTGTTGACATAAATGACGGCCAGCTTGGGTCTTTCTGCTCTGAAGGAGAAGCTAATCAACTCACCACCAGTGATACCCATGTGGGCGATGAAACGGACCCATCCATCTCCTCCCATCTGCGACATATTTCGTCCTTTCTCGACCTCCATAGTGTAGGGGCCCCCAGGAGCCTCAAAGGTCACAGTGTCTCCGGTCAGCTTGTTGAATTCCAACCTCACATTGCATGGGACGATCTGTGTAAAAAAAGCAAAATGATATATACACAATGCATTAATGCCAATAACACTAAAAACAAAATAGTTGTTACAAGTTTCATATATTTTGTTACCGCAGCATGAAGAAAACTCGGCTGGAAGTAGATGCCAAACAGCATGCCAGTTGCAAGGCTGCTGGCGCACCTTGACTTGCACAGTCGACATGGTGGTGGCGCCATTTTCCTAAAGCAATATGAGCAAAGGATTAACGATCCACTTCATAGGAAAGAAAAACAGTAGCATGTGCTATTTTTGGTTCTTCTTCAGTTATATTTTCATAGTGGAACCCGATCCCAAAAAGTAAACATAAAGTTCTCAATTAACTTACTAACACCTTCTAGAATAGAACCAACAGCTAGCAGGCACATGCCAAATCAGCCAACAAGACTCACAACTAGCAGACTACAGTGCATCGATCTTAATCGGAAAATAGAATATTCAGGTTTAGTAACTAAAATTGAGAGCAAGCACATGCTTCCATCCAGCTTTTATATTTACATAAAAACCGTCAAGGATAGAAAAACTGCATCCATATTGTTCCATAATTACACCTCTGCTGCAAGTCTAATTATGCATAGTATAGATCCATGCCTAGCAAAAACACATCATGTGTTACGCCATTTAATACGGACAAATTATATCTGTATGTAGCAAAATAACATGATGGGTTGTGCAAATAGTTGTAAACTACTATCTTGTGCGGCATGCTTATAGGCAACTAAATAAATATTTGACTCATAATTGTTTAGGCATGATTACACCAAAACTACGTCCATATTGATTAATAATTACATCCCGGTCACAAGAGTAACTATGGAGAAACTACCTATATATATCTAGCAAAATAACATGTTGGGCTATGCAAATTTGAACAGACGAAGACTACATGGCAAAACTACGCCCATATTTATTCATAATAACATCCCTAACTTGTTGGGTTGTGCCAATTTAAACATATGTAAACTACCTCCTGGTTAGGAATATATTATGGCAAAACTACATCCATATTGATTCATAATTACATCACTAGAAATTTTAATTATGGAGAAACTCTATCCACCTCTAGCAACTTAACATGATCGGTTGTGAAAAATATTGCAATCTTCTTTGTTGGGCATGCTCATAGCAAACTACATCCATATTGACTCATAAACTACATCCACATCTAGCAAAATAACATGCTGGGATGTGTCCATTTGAAAACATGTACACTACATCTTAGTTAGGCATATTGCATCAAAACTACATAGATATTGATGCATAATTACATCCATGTTACAAGAGTAGTAATACAGGGACTACATCCACATCTAGAAACATAACATGTTGGTTTGTGCACATTCGAATGCATGTAAACTACATCCGATTTAGGCATGATTATAACAAACTACATCCATATTGATTCATAAGTACATCTCTAGCAAAATATAGATCCATGCCTAGCAAAAAAATCATGTGTTATGCCATCTAAACACGGGTATGCTACATCTGTATTGATCCGTAATTACACCTCTGGTGCAAGTATAATTATGCAGACTATAGATCCATTTCTTAAAAAACATTATGTGTTATGCCATTTAAACACAAGTAAGCTACATCATGATTAGGCTTGAATCATAGCAAACCTACATCCATATTGACTAATAGTTAAATCTCTAATAAAGTTAAATTATAGAGAAATTATATCCATATCTAACAAAATAACGTAATGGGTTGTGCAATAGTTTTAAGCTACTATCTTGTGGGCATGTTTATAGCTAACTACATACATATTTGAGTAATATTATATCCTTGTCGCAAGACCAATTGTGGATAAACTACATTCACATCTAGCAAAATAACAAGTTAGGATGTGTCCACTTAAACACATTTAAACACCATCTTGGTTAGGCATAATTACACCAAAACTACATCACTATGGATTAATAATTACATCCCGCCCACAATGATTAATTATGTAGAAACTACATACATATCTAACAAAATAACATCTTGGGCAGCGCACATTTAAAAACATTTAAACTACATCCGCCTTAGGCATAATTACATAAAAAAAACTAAATCTGTATCAGTACGTAATTACATCTCTAGCGCAAATGTAGCTATGAAACTGCATCCATATATCTAGAAACATATATCATGTGAATCCTTTTTGAGTACATGTAAACTATATCCTAGTTCGACATTCTACTAGCTAGCAGACGGCAAAGAGCCTAGCTAGTGGGGTGGGGCCGGGGGGGAACGGCCGTTAGCTAGGTCATTTTCTTTGCCGTCTGCTAGCGTACGGCAAAGGTCCCAAAGGCAGACGGCAAAGATCTGGCTGACGGCATCTAGCCCGTCCGTCTGACCTCCCCAGCCACAGGGTCCAGTGGGGCCCAGCTGGGCTCTTTGCCGTCTGCCTTCTGGACCTTCGGACGGCAAAGAAATGGCAGATGGCAAACTGTATATTTGCCATCAGCTAGTTCATTGCCGTCTGCTTTTTGAAAGCGGACGGCAAAGACCCTCTTTGCCGTCGGCTAGCAGACGGCAAAGAATAGGCTGACGGCAAATTCCCTGATTCCAGTAGTGTCACTCCATGATCACGGAGTTCATCCGTGCTCACCAAAAGGAGAACACAAAACTGCGGGAGACAATTGATCGCCTCCACCTCAAAACGGAGGATCTTCAAGAACAAATCTATGATCTCCAAAATCAAAACTTTGAGTATGAAACCATGTTCAAGATGATGGGTTTAGCTGCAAGTTACAGGATTCTAGAGACTTCTTCTTCTCTCATGGATGGGGAAACTATGCCACGGAAGCTGGATGATAAACGTGCGTCTTAATCACCATCACCACCAAAGGACCAAGCATGAGTATATGGGTAAAGGCACTCCCCTTGGCTTGTTCCAAGCTTGGGAGAGGTGCCGCAGTATCTTTATCACCATCTTTATTATTATTATCTTTTATCTCGATCATTATTTATATCATGGTTTGGGGAAGTTATAGTATGAGATATGTTGCAATGTGTTCTATCACTCCTTCAGAGCAATTATCTATGTATTCTTTGGTGTGACATTATATAATAAATAGTTGGCATGAGACTTCTTTTTGCTTTTTCATTATTATGTATTCTATTATAGCATTGCGAATCAATCTCATATGCTGATCTTATGAGAAGTCATGGCTTTACATTGGGTTTAAAGCATAAAATCTCTTGAGGCTTAGCAAACATAGCATTGGTTATTTAAACAATTCATGAAAAACTTAGTACAAGGAAGTGAAATTTCACATGAAAATACACTATCTTGGATATCTTTTATGATTGTGAACTCTCAATGAATATTTCCAAACTTGATCAAATAGTTGATGTTGGACAAGGAAGACAACGTAATGGTTATGTTTGTGCATATTTACATAGAAGTTATATTGTCATAAATCCTCCAACATCACATTATTTTCTTATAACCTTTGCTAGCCCAAAATTTCTGTGCGAAGTGGAAATACTACTTGTACATACAAAAACCCTGAGCCAAGTTTCTTCCACAAGTGTCCACTATACCTAAGTACACTACGGGAATCAGGTAATTTGCCGTGTGTGAAGATCTTTGCCGTCAGCTTTTCATCATGGATGACGGCAAACACCACTTTTGCCGTCAGCTGACGGCAAAGAATGACTGACGGCGTAGACATATTTTGCCGTCTGTAAAAAAAACTGCTGACGGCAAAGATATTTTGCCGTCTGTAAAAAAAACTGATGACGACAAAAACCTATTTTGCCGTCTGTAAAAAAAACGGATGACGGCAAAGATATATTTTCCCGTCTGTAAAAAACTGATGACGACAAAGATCAATTTTGCCGTTTGTAATAAAACGAATGACGGCAAACACATTTTTGCCGTCTGTAAAAAAAAACTCATGACGGCAAAGAGAAAACACACCACGCGGATCGATCACGCGGATCGATGACGTGGCAGCATATGAACCGACCCACACCAGATCTAACCCATCCACTCCGCACACCACCCAATACCACGCCCCCACCTTCCCATCACCCACGCGTGCTGGCAACCACACATATATCCCACGACCCCACGCGCACACACATCTCGCGTGACACACGGGGCTGGAGCACCAGCAGCCGGCCGCCTCCGCCCGCCTCCCCCCGGCTCAGCGCGCGCGCCGCTCGCCTCCAGCCTCCGCCTGGCTCAGCGCGCCGCTCGCCTCCGGCCTCAGCCCGGCTCCGTGCGCAGCCCGCCTCCGGCCTCCTCCGCCTGGCTCAGCGCGCCGCCCACCTCCGGCCGCGTGCGCCGCCCGCCTCCGGCCTCCTCCGCCCGCCTCCGGCCTCCTCCGCCTGGTTCAGCGCGCCGCCTGCCTCCGGCCTCCTCCGCCTGGCTCAGCGCGCCGCTCGCCTCCGCACCTCGCCCGCCTCGGCGCGCCTCCCGCCTCCGGCCTCCTCCGCCTGCCGCCCGCCTCCGGCCTCCTCCGTAGGCCGCCCGCCTCGGCGCGCCGCCGGCGTCCGGCTCTGCTGCTCCTCTGCGACGGAGAAGGGGCGCGGCTGCTGGTTGTTGCTGCTCCGGCGAGCACGGGCACAGGGAGGCGTGACGTCCAGATCGAACTCATGTATGCAGTGAAATCGGCTCGTGTGTAATCCGTTCGTCTTGTGAAAGAGTTGTTTTGTT
The DNA here is from genome assembly GCA_039707655.1 of Elymus sibiricus. NCBI lineage: Eukaryota > Viridiplantae > Streptophyta > Magnoliopsida > Poales > Poaceae > Elymus > Elymus sibiricus. The sequence continues at coordinate 35,746,689 of CM077665.1, read as the reverse complement.
TTGGATCTGATGATGTATACTGTGAAATCCATTCGTTCGTCGTTGATTATTGGAACAGCAGGTGCTGATGGATACTGTAGTGTTCATTGTTCGATCGTTCCCCGTCGCTTCTGCATTTGGAGTACTATTATATATTTGGTATATATATGTTATGTGTTGTTGAAACCCGAGCCAAGTTTCTTCCACAAGTGTCCACTATACCTAAGTATGGGTTGAGCAAAACCCTCAAGTAAATTGTCATCGGTGCAGGCAATAAAAATTGTCCTTAAATATGTATGAACTTTTATTGAAAGAGAAATAGGTTTTGTACGATCTTGTGATGGGATGCAAATCATAAATAAAAATACTATGAGCACCATCATAAGGGGCAATATTAAAGTCATGTTCATTTTCATTAAACTCTCAGACATCCAACCTTAAAAGTGAATGACAACCTCTGCTTCCCTCTTCAAAGGCCTATATTTTATTTTTATGTTGAGTCAATTCCTTATTCCAATCTCATTACTCTCCACTTGGTAAACTTTGTATGTTGGGCAAAGATCCAGCACATATATACAGTTAGATATGTACAATCATGATTCATTATTGTTGACATTATCCCTGAGATAAGTAAGTTGGAAAGTTAAGCATTGCTAAACTTCTATTTTCCTTTGTGCCAACTGAAACTTTTTGTACTAAAAATATGCTCCTGAGTGCTAATAATCATCTAAATACTAAAAGATAGTTGAGCATAGGATGGGAAAATCGATGCCATCGACATCACGAACACTCCGTTCATCATCGGGATCATGATCTACAACAACATCTTCACCAGCACCATCTCAACCGGCAACCCTAGATCATCCATCTATTCAATCTATGTATCATAACCTCAGATAGGTTCCTGAGAGTACTTTTATGTGTTGATTACATCTTTTGGTTGATGCTTAGAAGCTTTATCGATGGAAGATTGTTATGTGTAGATTGTTTACCATCTATTCATACCCACTGATCATGATCCATATGATGTCTTGTGAGTAGATCCATTAGTTCTTGAGGACATGGGGGAAGCCTTGTTGTTAGTAATAATGTAAAGTTGAATACCGTTTAATGTTTTGATATTATGTTGTGGTGTTCTTCCTCTAGTAATGTTTTGTGAACGTCGACTACATGACACTTCACCAACATTAGCGTAGGTCTACTCACACAATACTTATTTGAACAATGAATGGTAATTCAATGGAAATTGGTGAAAGGAACTTGGCGATATTCCCGTGTGTCCTCACAAGCGTTTTAGCCCATATAAGAAACACAATCGGCTTGTCCTTAGCATGCATAAGGATTGGTCCACTTGCTGCACTCTATTGTTTTTGTTATTGTTTACCTTTTTATAAATCATCTTGCTATCAAACAACCTATCAAATTATCTTTATAGCTTTTATAGTAGTGAAACCTTGCTAAAAACTACTTGTCAATTCCTTCTCCTCCTCGTTGGGTTCGACACTCTTACTTATCGAAAAGGCTATGATAGATCCCCTATACATGTGGGTCATCAGTTTGGTTCGGTTTGGTTTCAATTTTTTTTGTTAAAAGTGCCCACCTGAGAGCCATCGGAAGGATCCCACATGGCTGTGAGATAGAAAGTTTTCTTGGAGATGCTTCAATGAGCCCTAAAAGATTCTTCCTCGGAGATGCTTTAGTTTCTATGCAATGTACATCCCAACTTTTGTGAAACTTTTTCAAATTTTAAACACACCCTCTTGAGGTCATATCATGACACCATGCCAAGTTTCATATTTTTCAGAATTCATTTAGGTTTTTATAAAATTCAAAAACAAATAACCTCTCAAATAGTGCTTGAATTTTCCCACCTAAATGTTTGAATTTTCCAAACATTTCTTGGATAAGACCTACAAATAAACTCAAGCAATTAAATAAAAATTTTCTACCAATTTTTAGGTACTTTCCCATCTACTTATAGTTCAAACTTGAATTATATTCATTTAATACCTAGAAATCCATTTAATGCCTTAAAAATAGCAAATGACCCTAAAATTTTCAAAATTTTGTCATGAATAATGGTATGCTATATGTTGAATGTAGTAAAAGTTTGGACCCGTTTGGATCAGTAATTTGCCATTTCAAAAAATAATCCAAATTATTACATAACCAGATGGAAAATAAAGGCATATTACTATATAAAAGTGTAATATCAAGTAGTGGTCCAAATTTCATGGTCAAATGATGAAGCAGCTGTGAGTTCACCTTCACACCTCAGACTTTCCCTTTTTCAAACTACAATTCTTCTTCGAAGTTGCTTTAGTTTCTAAGCAATGTACATCCCAAGTTTTGTGAAACCTTTTGAAATTATAAACACAGTCTCTTGAGGTCATATCATGACACCATGCCAAGTTTCATATTTGTCAGACTTAATTTACATTTTTTTTAAATTCCAAAACAAATAACCTACAAATAAGTGCTGGAATTTTTCCACCTAAATGTTTGAATTTTCCAAACATTTCTTGGATAAGACATGCAAATATACACAAGAACTTAAATATGAGTTTCCAGCAATATTTGGGCATTTTTTCATGTATTTGTTGTTAAAATTTGAATTATATCAATTAAATACCTAGAAATCCCTTTAATGCTTTAAAAATAGCAAATGAACACAAAAAAATTCTAAATTTTGTCATGGACAATGTAATGGTGTATGTTGAATGTAGAAAATATTTGGACCATAACCCTAACTCTTGCCCTAGCCCTAGCTCTAAAATACCCTAAAACCCAAAAACTTACCAGTGGCGTGCCCGCATGGGTGTACATCCCTATTAACATATTACCAATGGTGTGCTCCACAACCCGCACATCACTGGTAACCTGAACTACATAAGCCCCATGAGGGACCTGAGAAAAGTTTCCCAATTCCTGCCACACCGCGCTCCTAATTCCTACCTAGCTCCCGCGACGTCATCGCTCCGTCGTGTCGCCACCACCATCGGCCTGCCCGTCCCCTCCTCCAGCCAAGTCCAAGCTCCGCCGTTTTGACGCCACCCACTAATACCTCCTAAACGTATCTATAATTTTTGTTATGTTCATGCTAAATTCATGTCATTCATACATAGTTTTATCATTTTTTGTGAAGTAACATATTAATTATTACGAAGTGCCAACTTCTAGTTTTTAGTGTTTCTGGTTTTGCAGAAAAGGGTATTTTATAGAGATATACAAATGGGAAAATCACTTTCGATGTTTTCAGCGAAGAAGGAGCAAATTGGGCCAAAGAAGAACCAGAGGGGGGCCTTGTGGGCCCCACGCGCCCGAGGCGTGAGGCGTGCCAAGGGGGTGTGTGGGCACCCTGGCCACCGCCTCTCACACCTCTTCATCCCCATGGCTTTATATACCTCTGAAACCCATCATCATATTTATCGCATTTTTTTGCCGTCGCTTCGTCGTGATCTGAGGCAATCCAATCTAGAATACATTTTCGGTACTCTGCCGAAGTGGGAGATCATCACTGACGTCTTCTTCATCAACCTTGCTGCTCCCATGATGATGTGTGAGTAGTCCCCCTTGGACTATGGGTCCATAATAGTAGCCATGTGTCATCTTCTCTCCTTCGTTCTTCAACACAAAGATCACATGAGCTGCCTAACATGATTGTGACCATCTGATGCAATCTCTGGTGTGTTTGTTGTGGTGTGATGAATTGTCATTCTATAATCATATTATATATTTTCTATTTGGTTTGGTTTTGGAAATTTGCTGCATGATTTACAGATGTATACGCTCTTTGATCTATTAGTTTATTCACTGGTGATGTTTAGATGAATGATCTGCAAGAGGGATTTATTAGTTGGGTTTGATCTCTTTGACTGATTATTTTCGGTGACAGTAAAAATACAAAGCTCACTGTTGTATCATTGTCACTAAGGATAAAAAAATAGTTGCCTGGTTGCCCTCGGTGATGAGTTGGAGGTAAGGAGAATATATTATCAACATTACGTTAGTTTGCTTAATGCAATATTCAATTTTATTACTTAATATTCGGGATGCATGCTGGATAGCGGACTTTGAGTGGAGTCTTAGCGATAGACGCATGCTGGATAGCGGTCTATGGATACAAGGATGTAATGCCTATATGCCATCATGACATGTATGGTTTGCCATAAACACTATAATTTAATCGATACGCAACAGTAATGTTTACCAAGCCTATGCTATTTGCAGATATGCTACTAGTGAAATTATTGATACACTGTCCATTCTTCCTCATAAATACTACCATTTTTTCACATTTTTTGGTTCTTTTATATTCTGAATTTAATTTCCTTTTGTAAACAAATTCAATTCCAAACACTCCAAGTAGTAATCCATGTAGCTAGGAAAGCTAGTGAGATTGACAACCTCACTGGTTATGTTGTGGACGAAGATAAATTTCCTAGTTTACAGCAGGGCTGCTCATTGGACTTGTAGTTGAACTTCATGGATTGATTACCTTGGTTCCTTAATTGAAGGGAAAGCTTCTACTTGCTACAAACCCTTGTGCTTCAGGGCCCAATAGAGAACCTTTTGGTACTATAGCAATGGAACATCACCCACCACGAGCTCCACCGGCGCCACTCCCCACCATGAGCTCTACTAGCACTGCCCCGAGCTCCAACGCACCCGTGAAGCATCCCACCAGGATCTCCACCACCGAGACGCCGCCACGGTCGGCTCTCACCCATACCCGACACGTCCCCGGCCACCTCTCACCTCCTCTCCGCAACCTCCACGGAGATAAGGTATGTACTTTCCCCCTTTTTTCATCTCTCATAGGTTATGATGTATCATGAATATGCATGATGAATATGATGTATGAGCCGGAATACCAAGCTTTGACGATGAATATGATATATGTGCCTATTGAGAGTGGTGTGGTATGTTAGAGTGATGATAACAATGTGGTACCAGCCATCGAGCCACCAATGTGTTTGCGTGTGCTATTTACCGGCCATTGAGCCGGGGCAACTTCTAGTTGCTTGATTTTTTTATGGAATATTAGTTGCCAATGATTTGACAAAATGTTGATTCATCAACATTTTGTCAAAGTTTTGGCACTCAATTTGTGTCATATTTAAGAAAGGTCTTGCCAAATTTTTTTATTTTTTTAGATATTTAACTAACTTTATAGTTATTTTGTAGTTGTTTTAATTATTTTAGTTCAAAAGTTGCCAAAAAATGTGTTTGGATTTTTTTCTAGTCAGGCTAAACACCATGTGTTCAGTTCTGTCGAACACTTTCTTCTTCTGCACTCGTGCAGGATTTGTTCTCCCTGCTGACATGTAGATCACACAGAGCATGTGTAATGCCAGTGCGGAAGAATAAAGTGTTAGAGAAAGTTCGCTAAATGATGTTGGGCCTGCCTATAGACCAATGATAAAACTTGAGATCTTTTTGACCAACTAAATGTGCCTAGCTTTCGACTCAAGTTTTGCGGAATAACTTCAATTCCTTAACTCATGCATCAAAAGCTAGGCACATGTTTTGTGTACGACATAAGATCCATTACGTTTCCTGAGGTCAATACATGTATGAGTTTTCTTGTGGGAACCTCTCCTACCCGAAGGGGACACTACATGGGTCTGAGTTTTCCTACGGGAACCTCTGTAGCACTTTACAAAGTATTTTATGGTTATTTATGATATTTTAGTGACTTTATAGTTATTTTTATATTTATTTTAGTTATTTTAGCAATTTCTAATTGATTTAAAATTTATTTTAGTTATTTTAGCAAGTTAACTATTTTATTAATTTTGTAGTTATTTTAGACATTTTAGTTCCTTTTATTTATTTTATAGTTAGCTTAACTATTTTATAGTTAATTTAGCCATTTTACATTAGGGTAATTTTCTAAGATTTTAGGTAATGTAATTAGTGCATTAAAAATATGTGACTAAACTGTTCTCCCTCTCCTTTCTCAAAAGTGCGATGGGCGGCTACGACGGACCAAAGGATGACGAGCCGTTGGCGAGGGTCACGTCGGTGGTGTATTGGCGGGACGTCTATAATTTAGCCTCACATGTGGGAATTATCTGTCTAACACACCTAGCCTCCACGGTTGAACTCATTTTTATTTTGTCCTACTCATCTAAGATTTCAATTTTAGAATGATGAGCTCCCAAAATTTGACAATATGCTGCCAAAGTATGAGCCCGATGCCGATTCCAATGGCGTGGTGCGCAAGGTGGAGAAGTGTGGGCACTGTCTAGATCATGTTCGCCGTGTTTGCAACGAAGGCAGTGAAATGGGGAGGAGGTTTTTCGGGTGCCCTTATGAGGTTAATTGTCCTACTCATTTTTCTACTTTGTATGTGGTTGAATACCTACAAAATGTCTAATAAAATTTTGTTTTTTGCAATGCACAAGTTTCCAGGGCATGCAAAAATGTCAAGTGGCTTCACAAAGAATGAGAGGGGAGGGCAAGAACTGTTATTAGAGAGCTTGCTAGCAAGAAGTTGATGCCAGATAAGAAAATAAAAGAGAAGGATGCTGAGAATAAAAAACTCTATATCTTGACATTTTGACAACTCTCTGTGCTCAAGTTTGTTTTAAAAAGAGAAAAATGAATAAGCTATTAAGTAAGAGGATCCACGTATTTGTTTTCATGCAAGATTAAACTTTGACAAGGCGTAGAGAAATTTTTACTGAAGCTCTAGTGGTTTGGTGATCGAAATAAATATTACCTAGCTAAGCATGTGCTACCTTGTGTAAATATGATCTATCTTGCTTATAGCTTGCAGATAAGACAAGGATACGCCTTTGGGGCAACAATCTTTAGTGATGAGCTAGATAGATAACTTTGGTTTATCAACCTTTTTGCTCGAGGACGAGCAAGGTTTAAGCTTGGGTATGTTGATGAGTGAATTGTATGCATACTTTTTAGAGTATATTCTAGTGCCAAAAATCCCTCATATCATATCCATCTAGCACTTCTTCATATCCCCAATGCATAGTTTTCGGTATTTACTTGTTTCACCAAGTTCATTGCACACTTTTTATTTTTATTTAGTTTTTATTAGTTTTCCGTTGTTTTGTGGTCTTTATAGGTGTGTTGGCATGTTTATGGACTTGGGACATCAAAAGAACCAAGTTGGGGGTCAAACCGAAGAAGTTCCAAGCACCAGATCAAGGCCCTTTGGAGAGTTTGATGATTTGACATTTATCAAAGTGTCGAAACTGAATATCCCAGGCCTCTGACGCATCGGAATTTTTGCTAGCAATCCAACGAGCCCAAGAACGTCAAAATCGGAGTTTGTATGAAGAAATGGCGACCAAAATACGAAACAACTTCCAAATTCCAGAGAGAACGTCGGCCTTCCATACGAGCATAACCGCTCGTATGGATGCTCGTATGAGCTCCTAACAGCCACGAAAATTGGCCAGAACTTTTCAGATTTTGCTCCAATTTAGTCCCCGTTTTCCCCTACGGGATCCTTGACGACCAAGGCTTGTATTGCACGTGGATTTGGCCCCCCTAGTGCCCATTTATGAAAGGGAGGAGGCTAGATCAACGGAGGACTCCTATAAGAAGACCTCCAACCCTAGCCGCCACATCAAGCCATCTCCATTCTCCACAAGTTCCATCTCCTGCCGCCATACCTCCATTGCAGCAAACTCCACGATAGAGAAGGGCCAAGACAAGGAAGAGAGAAGGGAGGAGGCACCTCCCACGTCCGGCGCTGGCCTCATCACCGCCGCCATGCCGCTCTCCATCTCCAACTTCGTGTTGGGTTGTAAATTGCCCCTAAACACTATGTACTGCATCACCATGTTTGAGTAATATAACTTATGTAGTACTACCCACTACAGGCAGCCTAATAAAATACATACGAACATTGATTATGAGTGATCAGTCAAGCTGATTTATTAACTGTTTAGTCAAAGTCGCCGCCTATCTAGACTAATCAGAATCACCACGTATTGTTAGTGACTTGACAAAATCAAGATTGATACTGCCAAACATGCATGCATAGAATTCTTGTTGCAAATCACATGGATTGAAAAACGATGGTGAGTTCAGTCCACCCAACTGTACACTACTAAGATGTGGAAATTTCCAAGTCTCTCAAGGGTATACGTGGCCACTTGTAATAGTTAAAAAATCAATGGTCAAGAACGTGCATGGAATAAGAGTGAAATTTCATGGTTGGCGTGCAATAGATGTGATGGAATTTGGAGGTAGTTGATTCCAACATCTTGCTTGAAGAAGACGTGTACTCCCTCCAGTCCAGCCCGGAAAAAAACTGGTATCGAGAAGAATAAAAACCTTGATGTGGATACATAACGGATCTTGAAGCTCTAGGGTTGTAGTATTACTAAGTGATGTGTTAGTACGTGCTTGTAGTAGCGTTGTGTGCAGGGTGTATGTACTCCTTCCGTTTCAAAACATTTGAAGTTCTATGCTTGTCCTAAGTCAAACTTCTTTAAGTTTGACTATGTCTATAGAAAAGTATGCCAAAATCTACAACGCTAAATCTGTTTCATTATATTTATCCTAAAGTACATTTTTATACTACATATATATATTTAATGTTGTGGATATTAGTAAAATTTCGTACAAACTTGATCAAACTTATGGAAGTATGACTTAGAACAAACTTACACTACCGGAATAACCTTATATCCCGACGGCATTTTCTATGCCGACGGCCCTGACAAAAAGCCGTCGGCATAGAAATGCCGTCGGCGCAGAGCCAACTGCCGTCGGCATACCTCTATCTATGCCGACGACAACCGTCAGCATATTCCTGGCCCTGGCGCCCGGCCCCTGACAGCCGGCTGACGCCGTCAAAACTATGCCGATGGCCCTGACGGCGGCCGTCGGCATAGATTTTGTCTGTATTTTTTTATTTTAAATTATTTTCTTTTTTTTAAGTTAAAATTTGATTAATTTAAATCTGACTTATCTAAACTTAAACATATACAAATTATATATCGATTTGCGTTAGAATTTTTCATGGATTATGAATATCCAGTTTGTTTTTGTTTTTGAGTACGTTAAAAATGCGACCTCATATACTTTTGCATATAGGTCCTTATACTTTGTTTATACTTTGTTAAAATCACAAGTAATTGATATTTGCATTGAATTTGACAAATATTATATGATTTTTTATCAGGATCTTGAAAGGATTCGGTTGCTATACTATCTTTTCAAATTTCAACAAACTAAAATCATATTTGCATCAGATTTACAGAAAACACCCTTTTGTTTTGACTTTTTTGTATATTTTTCATTCCTTGGCCAAACGAGACTTATTTTATATCTGAAAATGTGGTGGTAGGTGTACACACCCAGCACGTAGCTCCGGAGTGAGACCCCCTTCACGGACGACACTGCCGCCAGCACTTAGAGGGGGAAACGGCCACGTCGGGTCAACCCAGAGGGAATCTTGTGGTGGGTTGGGCCCAAACTTTGTTTTAAAATGTTCCTATGGGCTGACCTATCACAATCAGGTGGAAAAGTTCATTGGTCGAAGGCCGTCCGGTGAAAGTCAAAGGGCTAGATCTCCGGGTCAACGGGGCTAGGGTTAGGCCGCTCCGGGGTCTTCGGGGGATAGCAATGCCACAAAAACATTGCACTGGGTCCTCATACATGTCTTAAAGTGTGGCGGTAGGTTCAGACATGCAGCACGCAGCTCCGTAGTATGACCCCCTACACGGACGGCGATAACACCTCAGTAACGTTCGGCAGTTTGTTGTTGTATGAGTATTTCGGCACAGTCAAAATGTGGTAAAATCCGGAAATTTTTACATAGTGCAGACACATGTGATATAAGATGTGTGGTAATTTTTCATAATTTTTTAAGATGTAAAAGTATCTTAATTAATTCCTCTTTACGGATTGTTCTTTACATGTCTAAAAGTCTGGTTGGGGGGGGGGTCTTCGGAGGTTAGCAATCCCACCAAATATTGCGTTGGGTCCTCTTACATGTTTGAAAGTGTGGTGGTAGGTGTAAACACCTAGCACGCAGCTCCGGAGTGTGACCCCCTTCACGGACGGCACTGCCGCCAGCGCTTAGAGGGGGAAACGGCCACGTCGGGTTAACCCGGAGGGAATCTTGTGGTGGGTTGGGCCCAAACTTTGATTTGAAATGTTCCTATGGGCTAACCTATCACAACCAGGTGAAAATGTCCATTGGTCGAAGGCCGTCCTGTGAAAGTCAAAGGGCTAGATCTCCGGGTCAACGGGGCTAAGGTTAGGCCTTTCCGCGGTCTTTGGGGGGTAGTAATGCCACAAAAACATCGCACTGGGTCCTCATACATGTCTTAAAGTGTGGCGGTAGGTTGAGACACCTAGCACGCAGCTCCGGAGTGTGACCTCCTTCACGGACGGCACTGCCGCCAGCACTTAGAAGGGGAAATGGCCACGTCGGGTCAACCCGGAAGGAATCTTATGGTGAGTTGGGCCCAATCTTTGTTTTGCAATGTTCCTATGGGCAAACCTATCACAACCAGGTGAAAAAGTCCATTGGTCAAAGGCCGTCCGGTGAAAGTCAAAGGGCTAGATCTCCGGGTCAACGAGGCTAAGGTTAGGCCGCTCCGGGGTCTTCGGGGGGGTAGCAATGCCACAAAAACATCGCACTGGGTCCTCATACATGTCCTAAAGTGTGGTGGTAGGTTCAGACACCCAGCACGCAGCTCCGGAGTGTGACCCCCTACACGGACGGCGATAACACCGAATTAACGTTTGGCAGTTTGTTGTTAAATGAATATTTCGGAACAGTCAGAATGCGGTAAAATCCTAAAAATTTTACACAGTGCAGACACATCTGATATAAGCTGTGTGGTAATTTTTCATATTTTTTAGATGTAGAACTATATTAATTAATTTCTCTTTACAGATTTTTCTTTAAATGTCTAAAAGTGTGGTGGGGGGTCTTCGGAGGTTAGTAATCCCACCAAATCTAGCGTTGGGTCCTCTTTCATGTCTGAAAGTGTGGTGGTAGGTGTAAACACCCAGCACGCAGCTCCGGAGTGTGACCCCCTTAACGGAAGGCACTGCCACCAACACTTAGAGGGGGAAACGGCCACGTCGGGTCAACCCGGAGGGAATCATGTGGTAGGTTGGGCCCAAACTTTGTTTTGAAATATTCCTATGGGCTGACCTATCACAACTATGTGAAAAAGACCATTGGTCGAAGGCCGTATGATGAAAGTCAAAGGGCTAGATCTCCGGGTCAACGGGGCTAGGGTTAGGCCGCTCCGGGGTCTTCGGGGGGTAACAATGCCACCAAAACATCGCACTGGGTCCTCATACATGTCTTAAAGAGTGGTTGTAGGTTCAGACATGCAGCACGCAGCTCCGGACCATAGAAGGTTTGTCTACAGCAGGTTCACTAGAAGCATGCAAAGTTTTATTCTTTTTCTTTTTCTTCTTCTTAGGTGAACCGGGTGTTTCATTATTAATTCTCTGAGAATCTTGCTCAATTCTTTTAGGGTGACCTTCAGGATATAAAGGATCCTGGGTCATTTTACCTCCTCTAGTAACTACTCTAACAGCACGATCATTCATTTTATTATTCATCTCATTAAGCAAATCATTTTACGACTTGGAGCTTGTTCTAAGTGAGTATGAACCATGGATGAATGTTTACAAAAGCCTTTAACATCATTAGCAATTCTAAACATCAAATCACTCAAGCGTTCAATATCAAAAGCGTTACGTTTCAGTTGATCACTCACATATTTGTTAAAGTTTTCTTGCTTCATGATAAAGTTATCAAATTCATCCAAGCACTGACTAGGAGATTTATTATATGGAATATCACCCTCATCAAATTTACAAAGAGAATTTACCTCTACTACCTGTGTCGGAATTTCAAGTCCATGTATTTCTTCAATAGGTGGTAGATTCTTAACATCTTCAGATTTAATACCTTTCTCCTTCATAGATTTCTTTGCTTCTTGCATATCTTCTGGACTGAGGAATAGAATACCTCTCTTCTTTGGAGTTGGTTTAGGTGGTGGTTCAAGAAGTGTCCAATCATTGGCATTCCTCAATATATTATCCAATTGTCCTTGAGCCTGTTCAACAGTTCGTTCCCTGAGAACACAATCAGTACAACTATCTAGGTAGTCCCTAGAAGCATCGGTTAGTCCATTATAAAAGATATCAAGTATTTCATTTTTCTTAAGAGGATGATCAGGCAGAGCATTAAGTAATTGTAGAAGCCTCCCCCAAGCCTGAGGGAGATGCTCTTCCTCAAACTGCACAAAGTTGAATATTTCCTGTAAGGCAGCTTGTTTCTTATGAGCGGGAAAATATTTTTTAGAGAAGTAGTATATCATATCCTGGGGACTACGCACACAACCTGGAGCAAGAGTATTAAACCATTCTTTAGCATCACCCTTTAATGAGAAATAAAATAACTTAAGGATATAGTAATAGCGAAATTTTCCTCATGAGCAAATAGGGTGGCAATGTCATTTATTTGGTAAGATATGCCACAACAGTTTCAGATTCATAACCATGAAAAGGATCAGATTCTACCAAAGTAATAAGTTCAGGATCAACAGAGAATTCACAATCCTTATCGGTAACAAAGATAAGAGTTGTAGCAAATTTAGGATCATATTTCATTCTTTCTATCATAACTTTTTCTTTCAGCTTACTCAATAATTTCTTAAGGTCCTCTCTATCATTACAAGCAAGAAATTCCTTAGCAATCTCTCTATCCATAACATAACCCTCAGGTACATTAGGCATTTCAAATCTAGTAAGATTGCTAGGAGTAATAGGTGATTCATCAATTTCATCAATTACATTAGTTTCAAGTTCTTTACTTTTAGCAATTTGAGCATCAAGAAAATCACCAAGTGGCACAGTTTTTCAAGGAAAGTAGTAGCATCATCATGAGTATCATTCATAGCAGAAGTAGCATCATCCATCACTTGCGACAAATCATATTGAATAACAGGTGGCGGTGTTGCAAGCCGACTTAAAACAGAAGGTGAATCAAGTGCAGAGCTAGATGGCAGTTCCTTACCTCCCCTCGTCTTAGAGGGTACTATCTTGGTTTTAGAGTCCTTCAGATTCCTCATAGTGATAAGCAGATGTATAAATCCCAAGTGAAATCAATAAATAAAGCTATGCTCCCCGGCAACAGCGCCAAAAAAAGGTCTGGATAACCCACAAGTATAGGGGATTGCGACAGTCTTCGAGGGTAGTATTTCACCCAATTTATTGATTCGTCACAAGGGGAGCCAAAGAATATTTATGAGCCTTAGCAGTTGTGTTGTCAATTCAATCATACCTGGAAAATAATATCTCTGCAGCAAAGTGTTTAGTAGCACAATAGTTTGATAGTTTTGATAGTAACGGTAGTAGTAGCAATAGTAGCAAGAACAGTAGCAGTAGCAGTTTTGTAGTGATTATAACAGCAGCAGCAACAATAGTAACTTAGCAAAGATCAATATGAGAAAAGTGTAGGCATTGGATCAGTGATGGATATTCGTGTGTTGGATGGCATTCATCATGTAACAGTCACAACTAGAGCGATACACAATAGCTCCAATTCATCAATTCAATGTAGGCATGTATTCTGTATATAGTCACACGTGCTTATAATAAGAACTTGCATGACATCTTTTTTCCTACCCTCCCGTGGCAGTAGGGTCCATAAGGAGATCCAAGGGATATTAAGGCCTCTTTTTAATAGAGAACCAGAATAAAGCATTAACACATGGTGAATACATGAACTCCTCATACTACGGTCATCACCGGAGTGAATCCCAATTATTGTCACCTTGGGGTCTACGGATCATAACACATAGTAGGTGCATACAACTTGCAAGATAGGATCCAAAACACACTTATATTCATGAAAACATAATAGGTCCAGATCTGAAATCATGGCACCCGGGCCCTAGTGACAAGCATTAAGCATAGCAAAGTCATAGCAACATCAATCTAAGAACATAGTGGATACTAGGGATCAAGCCCTAACAAATTGACTCGACTACATGATAAATCTCATCCAACTCCATCACAGTCCAACAAGCCTACGAAGGAATTACTCACTCCCGGCGGTGAGCATCATGGAATTGTTGATGAAGGAGGGTTGATGATGACGACAGCGACGAATCCCCCTCTCCGGGGCCCCGAACGGACTCCAGATCAGCCCCCGCGATGAAGAACAGGAGGTGGCGGTGGCTCCGTATCATAAAACACAATGATTCCTTCTCTCTGATTTTTTCTTCGTTAGACGGTACTGATGGAGTTGGAGGTACGGCAAACAGAGGCCTGAGGAACCCACAAGCTCAGACGGCGCGCCCTAGGGGGTGCGCACCACCTAAGCTTGTGGCTCTTTGGTGGCCCCCCTTCAGTATATCTTTTCGCCAATATTTTTTATATATTCCAGAAAAATTCTTCGTCAATTTTCAGCCCGATCCGAGAAATTTTATTTCTGCACAAAAATAACACCATGGTATTTCTGCTGAAAACAGCGTCAGTCTGGGTTAGTTTCACTCAAGTCATGCAAATTAGAGTCCAAAACAAGAACAAAAGTGTTCGGAAAAGTAGATACGTTTGGGACATATCAAATGACAAGGGTAAATCTGACTAACTCATCATCAGTCACACCATGTCTAACAGGACCTGATTCCTCCGTTCCAACACGCCCTTCCTCTGTGGCGTACCCGGAGGAGTGAGTTCTGGAACTATTCCACAACGCTTCAGATGATCATCAAACTCCTGGTTCACATACTCGCCTCCACGATCAGGTTGTAGAAGTTCGATTATCTTGCTAAGTTGATTTTCCACTTCATTCTGAAACTCATCAAACTTGTCAAAAGTTTTTGACTTGTGGCTCATTAAGTAGATATATCCATATATGTTCAAGTCATCGGAAAAAGTCATGAAGTATTGTTACCCTCCTCCGGCAGTCATGCTCATTGGCCCACAAACATCACTATGTATAAGCTCCAGCAACTCAGACGCCCTCTCGCAACTCTTTGCAAAAGGAGCCTTAGTCATCTTGCCGAGTATGCAGGATTCACACATCTTGAATGATTCAAAATCAAACGAAGTTATAAGTCCATCACCATGGATCTTCTTCATGCGTTTTTGAGTAATGTGTCCGAGTCGACAATGCCAGAAGTAAGTCAGATTTATTTCATTAGGCCTATGCCTCTTGACATTTACGTTATAGACTGACTCCCTTTCAAGGTCTAAAATAAAATAGCCCATTCTCAATGCGTGCAAGGATACAAAACATTCCATTCAAAAATATAGAAAAACCATTGTCCTTTATGTTGAATTCGTAACCTTGTATCATCAAACCTAAGGCGGAAAAAAAGTTTTTACTAAGTGCTGGAAGAACATAATAGCAATTATCAAGTTCCACTAAAAATCCTGAAGGCAGTTGAAGTTGCATTGTCCCGACAGCCAACACAGCAACCCTTGCTTTATTGCCAACTCAGATGTCAACCTCTCCTCGTCTGGCTGCTCTAGTTCTTATCAGCCCCTGCATTGAGTTGCAAATATGAACATCCGACCTGATATCAAATACCCAAGAGCTACTAGCCAAGTCGGCGAGGTAAATGTCTATAACATATGCAACAAGTGTACCTTTGGCGTAAGTCGTACTTCCACCCTTCTTTCCCTTGTTGGCAAGAAACTTGCAACAATTCCTCTTCCAATGACCAGCTCCCTTGCAACAATAGCACACGGTCTTCGAATTCGGCCCCGACTTGGGCTCAGCTACTGGAGTCGGGATCACATCCTTATCCTTGCCCTTCCCCTTAGTCTTTTTCTTAGCCCAAGAACCCTTCTTGAACTTAGCCTTGTTCTGCACCATCAACACATGATGTGCACCCTCTTAATGTCCTACTGTACAGTCTTAAGCATCCCATGCAATTCAGTGTGCTTCTTATCCATGCCATGCATATGGTGGTTCGGGACGAATGAGTCATACACTACTAGGGAAAAGCCTAGTAGTTGCGCGTGGTAAGTGCCTAGCAGTAGCGTGGGTGCCAACGCTATTGCTAGCGTGCTACAGCTAACTGGTTAGTAGTAGTGCGGGCCTGGCCCCGTGCTACTACTACTTTTGTTAGCAGCAGCGTGGGTTTTGACCAACGCTACTACTAACTAGCTGTAACGCTGGGTAATACCGCGCGCCAGTACTAAATCTGTGTATTTCATTTCTGCATATTTATACCGCACTTATACAACCTTATACAAATTTTTATACGCTAGCAATGATATAACAACTCATCATCATCATCATAATGATATAACAACTCATCATCATCGTAGTGATATAACAACTCATCATCATCGTACTGATATAACTACTCATGATCATCATAGTGATATAACAACTCATCATCATCGTAGTGATATAACAACTCATCATTATCATAATGTCTCACCGTCATCATCATCGTAAGTTAATTAACCACTACTAGCTAATTGTTATCATCTTAGGTAAATAACTTCCGAGCAGAAGACAAGTACTAGGACCTACACCTCTCTCTTAGGTAAAATAGAATAAAACAGAAAAACCCCTCCATATCCATTATGGAGCATAGAGATACACCGGTCACCAATTTGTGGACTGCGCTCATTCACTATTTGTCTCCATCCTTTGATTTTGAGGCATCCATTTGTTTGACGTTCTGTCGAGTATGCATATTGGAAACTGGTCCATGGCCGTACACAAACAATTTTCATCTCACCTTCAACATACATCAGCGGAGGCACAACATGATTTGGGAGCTTCTGTTGAAGAACACAATAGTAACATAGTTAGCAATGTAGTTTACTTAAGAAGAATCTATGAAAAAGATGGACTAGTGACACAATAGTAAAAACTCTTACCATGATATTTGCATGAATGTTAGCATTGCTCAACTTGTGGACTAGTGGCACGTATCCTATATAATTTCGGCCAGCTCTATAAATGCTCTTAAAAGACAGAACGTGATTACCAAAGGAGACAAGAGAATTCTTCTCCTACCAAGTTAGCTCTGAGCCAACAATGTAATAGGTCTCGTCTATTATCTTCCGTGTATCTCTCGAAGAAAGGAAAAAACTGTCAATTATTATAAATAAACAAGTTAAGTAGGAGGGAATATGGTTTGTTACGGTGGAGAGCAAGGCATGGAAAATTGAAAAAGGCATGGAAAAAGGCAAAATTGAAAAAAAATGCATGGAAAAAGAATTTTTTTCCCAGCGTGGGCTTCACGCGATGTTGTCGTCTCTTCTTTTATTTCGGTGGAGAGCGAGGCCCGCCTAGCTTGTGTAGGCCGTTATGTTTTTCCGGTCAGACTGTGTTGGGCTTTCCTTTTTCTGGGTTGGCCCTCGCCGTCGTGTGTTTTATGTGCCATGTCATATTTCTTTTCTTTTTTTCGCTGCTCGGTCAGTATTTTTATGGATTTTTTAAAACTTTTTCGCGACCAGTTTCACATCCGCCCCTCACGTGCAACTGCATGCACCACAACCTGCGCTCAACTGCAAAAATAAACCTGAGAGGGTGTTCATTATTATTATTATTTTCCACCGCGCGGAACAGAACATGAGGTGTCGAGACTGTAAATAGGGGTTTGTCCGAGGTTTTTTGCAAAATCTGCAACAAGTTGCAAGTCCGCCTCTCCGCACAATTGCAAGCGCCGCACCCCGCGTGCAACTGCAAGGGGCACACTAGTAGAAAACGGCCCATTTGTCCCGGTTCCAGAGGCCCATTTGTCCCGGTTCTGGAACCGGGACTAAAGGGTCGGGACTAAAGCCCAAAACCTTTAGTCCCGGTTCGCTTACGAACCGGGACAGAAGGGGCTCCACGTGGCCGTTTTCTGGGCGGGGGCTGGAGGACCTTTAGTCCCGGTTCGTGTTACCAACCGGGACTAAAGGCTCGACCTTTAGTCCCGGATGGTAACACCAACCGGGACGAAAACGCATCCACGCGTCAGCCTCTAGCAGGAGCTGGGGTTTTTTTTTTGAAAGGGGGGGTTTAGGGCATTTTGGAGGGTTAATTTAGGGGTTTCATATTGTGTTAGCTAGCTAATAGAGAGAAGTGTCCTCTCTTTCTCCGTGCTTGGTCGACGCTAACTACTATAGAGAGAACTTGACACGCTAGCTAGTAAGCAAATGAAGGAACCATTAAGTACACAAGATCGTCATGAACATATACACAGAGAAGTGATCGACCTCTGTTTCTCCGAGAGATTGGTCGAACAACAAGTTTTCGTATATCTATCCGACGCTACTAGCTACATATACACAATATAAGATCTCTTACAATCCCGAACATCTAATGTCATATTCCAGATGGTATTCTCCGGCTTTATTTATGACGTGGTCAAGAAAGAATCCCGCCAATTCCTCTTGAATTGCTCGTATGCGATCATGTGGTAGGAGTTCATCCCACATCTGCCACATCTAATTTGAAGAAGGGGGTCAATACATATATATGAATGAAACTCAACACAAATCATGGTAATAAAATAAAATTGTGAATATTATTGCTTACGCACTTGAAATTGTTTTTCAGAGTAGCCCCGCTTAGGGGTCGTCGCGTTGTAGATGAACTCGCAAACGTAGTATCCACAAAAATCATTCCCGGCTTCCTGCCACAAGCACTTTACGAGAAATAGAGTTCAATCGAACTGATAATCAAGCATGATAAATGGTATTGATGAAACTAGAATCAATGGGAGATGCGCGGAACTAGCTAGTAGTACTTACTTTCGGGTGTGTAAATCACAGCTCCCTCGGCAGTGCCGGAACAATTGCGGTGAACTCTTTCCAAACCCTGCCAGACAAAGAAAATAATTACTTGATATTAGGAAATGAACAAAGTTGCCAATATGATGCGATAATGATCGATTGAACTTACTTCTGGAGCATTTTAGTCATGTCCGCATATTCCTGGGGATCTTTTCGTTTCGAGTCTAAGACGATTACTACTCCCCGCTCAAGCTTAATCTCTAGTAGAATATAGTGGAACCTGCGCATGCATGCATAACTCATCAATTACATTACTATAACCTCGAGTAATAAGGGAAACCGAATATGCACAAGACAGTAACACTCACTGGAAGTTGTAAGGAAAGAGTATTGTCTCTTTGTTTTGATTTTTAAGCAACGATTGTAGCAAGTTGTCCTCGGTTTGTGTGACATTGTTTTTAACCGTAAACCCATGTATGATATTTGGGTTAATGAATCCAATGTCATAGATTTGTGCTTTTCTGCATTCGACGATCTTCAATCTGCATAATATAGTGATGATAATTATATATACATGCAATGAAAGAGCTGAGCTATATATATAGAGAGACTTAATTACAGAAGTAGTACTTACATACAGTAGCTAGTCAAGATTGTTTTGTCGAGGGCCTTTTGATTGTATAACTGGAATATCTCGTCAAATTCAACAGACAACTCATCCATTCCAAGGAGGTCGTGCTCCTCTTTAATTCTCGGCGTCAAAGTATCCTTCCCAGACTCGCTGCAGGTTTTCATGTACCATTCATGGAATTTTCGCATCATCGTTGTTAGAGGAGGATGATCAGGTTTGACGAGAGGCCGCCCGTACCGGTAACTGAATTCGTCCACCTCCAACAGCTCAAACTATACATCATCGCTCAGGTAATCACCAGGATTGGTACCGGGCACCATCCCTGGATGATTAGCGACGATATCGCTAGACACCTTGAGCGGAGGCCACGATTGGTTCGCCTGTTCGCCGAGCTGGGGAATTTTTTTCCCACTTCTTCATTTTGCTAACCTTGCATCACTGGAAGTACTTCCCGACCGCCGCGCATCTTCATATGTCTTTTCAATACAGCGGACAAAGTTGGAATCCGACGGAGGCGGTGGTGGTCGCTTCAGAGCATCGATAGTGCGCTTCACTTTCACCGGACCTAGCTTCTCCTTCGGAGGTGGAGTTTTCTTTGCAAAATGGTCCCTCACTTGGGCACGACATATCTCCTCGTTTTCAGACTCAGTCCTCTCATATGGTAACTTTTCCTGAGGCTTGAGAGATGGACCGTATCTGAATTGCCTCCTGCCTCTGCTTGTACTGCTAGCCGCCGGAGCTGCGGCGTCTGTCTTCCGTCGTTGCTTACGAGGCGGAGAAGGAGGCGGAGTGCTCCGACGCGCCGGAGGAGCCGGAGCGGCGGCGTCTGTCTTCCGCCGTTGCCGACGAGGCGGAGGAGGAGGCGGACTGCTCCGACGCGCCGGAGTAGGCGATGGAGGAGGCGGAGTGCCCTCATGCGTCGGAGGAGCCGAAGAAGGAGGTGGGGTGCCCTGATCACTCGCCGGAGGAGGAGGAGGAGGAGGAGGCGGAGTGCCCTGACACGCTAGAGGAGGAGGAGGCGGGGTGCCCTGATCACTCGCCGGAGGAGGAGGAGAAGGAGGAGGCAGAGTGCCCTGACGCACCGGAGGAGGAGGAGGAGGCGGAGGCGTCCAGTTTGGAAGCTTGATGTACTCCTTCTGCCATAGACATGTACTCCTCAGAGCACGAACCAGCTGATTCTCCCCTTCACCTGTAGATTGGTCAAGCTCGAGCTCCTCAAATCCCTCCATTACTTCATCCACCATCACAACAGCATAGCCATGTGGAATCGGAAGGCTGTGAAAAGTTCCGTTGGGTTGAGGAGGTGCAACAGAGCCGACAACCGCCTTGAAAGTGAGGTTCCGGCATTTCGTCATAAGCTCGCAATGTTGAGCCTCCGTGATAGTATCCATGGGGTAGATAGGAGTCGTGAAGTCAGGCTGAACGGGCTCCGTTGAAGCCACGCTGCTTCTCCGCTGAGATGGCGGGGTAGCTTCTGGGGTAGCTTCGTGCCGCTGAGATGGTTGGCCGGCAGCTCGCTGGCTCTCAAGTTACTCTTGCTTTTGTAGTCTTGCATTGAGCTTCTGAATGTCGCTCAGCTCCGCTTTCCTCTTTCTCTCCCGGCTTCTGTAACCGCCTGCGTCGGGAAACCCAACCTTCCACGGAACAGAGCCTGGTGTGCCTCGTGTTCGTCCAGGGTGCTCAGCATTCCCTAGGGCCTCAGTCAGCTCGTCCTTCTCTCTGTCGGGAATGAACGTCCCTTCCTGCGCTGCGGTGATATACTTCTGAAGCTTCGTGACGGGTATTGCAAGTTGCTCGTTCGTCCAACGGCACTTCCCTGTTTCAGGGTCCAAAGTTCCCCCAACCCCGAAGAACCAAGTCCTTGAACGGTCTGGCCAGTTCAATGTCTGTGGTACGACCCCTTTAGCAATCAGGTCATTCTCAGCTTTGTCCCACAACGGCCGGGCTTTGTGGTAGCCACCTGATCCCGTCTGATGGTGATACTGCTTCTTTGCAGCATTGTTCTTGTTTGTCTCTGACATTTTCTTACTCTTGTCCGATGTCTTGTAGGCCACAAATGCAGGCCAGTGATCTCTTATCTTCTCAAATCGGCCGATGAATTCTGGAGTCTTCCCTTTGTCGATAAACTTTGATTTCAACTCTTTCTTCCACCTCCTGAATAGATCTGCCATCTTCTTAAGAGCACACGCCTTGACCAGTGGCTCTATAACTGGCTTATTCGGATCCTCCTCTGGCGGTAGGGTGAAATTTGCCTTCAGCGCGGTCCAAAGATCAACTTTCTGTCTATCGGTGACATAATCACCTTCAGGGGCGTCGTCCTTAGGCTTATTCCATTGCTTGATGCTGATCGGGATGTTGTCCCTAACAATAGCTCCGCACTGAGTAGAAAATGCGTCCTTGGTCCGCTTGGGTTCAATCAGTAGGCCATCGTCCGCGAGTGCTGTGATCGTGAACCTTTCATCCTTGCGCAACCTCTTCTTCGGGCCTCGTCTCGTTACCGAAGTTTGGCTCGATCCGGAGGGCTATAAAAGAAGAAAGAAGAGTTAATATATGTACATACCAAAACAATTAATGCATCAATTAGCTAGTCAGCACAGGCTTAATTAATATATATACCTCGCCGGACTTTGCAACAGCTCCCTCCTCCGTTCGGTCACCGGAGCCGTCATCATGGTCTCCTTCTTCCTCCGGCATTCGGTCACCGGAGCCATCATGATCATGTCCTTCCTCCTCCATTGTTCGATCACCGGAGCCGTCATCCTCTCCTTCCAGACCATCGGTGTCGTTGAGAAACGACAAGACATCACGTCCGGCTCGGATTATGTCCCCCAACAACTGTTCTTGTTCCAAGTCTCTTTGATCCATAGTTTCTGCAAATATTACAACATGGCAATTAATATACAAACATGAATGTCCGACGTCCGGACCGCCTCTCTCATGAATGTCAAACAAGGGATTCTCTTAACCTTTAAGGGATTTAACAAAATGGCGCCATTCTGAATGTGCAGAAAATGCTCCATATTTTTCCTGATCTCATCTACCCTTCTATATGTCACGTTGTCTAGTGTCAAAGGATTCAAGAAAACCAGGGCTTCATCATTAGCCGGAAGTAACAGGCGCATAATGGTACGAAGCTCTCCAAAATTGTTTTGGAACGGAGTCCCGGATAGGATAATTAATTAGCTTTTTGGTACGATGTTCAGCAAGAGCCTTCCGAATATCGCTATTTGGAAGGCCTTTGCTGAAATTCGTACCAAAAAGCGAATTATTCTATCCGGGACTCCGTTCCAAAACAACTTTGAAGAGCTTCGTAGCATCATACGCATGTTACTTCTGGCTAATGATGAAGCCATGGATTTCTTCAATACTTTGACAGACAACGTGACATATAGAAGAATATATATATAGATGAGATCAGAAAAAAATTGGATCAACTTGTGCACATCCATAATGGGGGCATTCTTGATATATCTATGTTACCGGAGTTTTCTTCATTTAACTTGGTAAATTTGGGTGGCCTCGACAACGCTTCTAGGGTTTGGGGTGGCCTCGACAACACTTCTAGGGTTTGGGGTGGCCTCGACAACGCTTTTTCAGTCCCGGTTTGGCGAGAGGGGGTTGATCGATCGACGTCCCTCCTCATGTTGGAGAGTTACCGGAGTTTTCTATGAACAAAAAAAAATACTACCTATCACATCTCAGTCCCGGCGCGTCGGCGAGGGCTCGAGAGTTGGTCGCCTGATATGTCCGACGTCCCCCCTCATGTCGAAGTTACCGGAGTTTTCTTCTAGGGGTTTGGGTGGCCTCGAGAGTTTGTCGGGTAGGGGCGGGAGGGGGTAGGAGATCGACAACGATTTTTTTCTAGGGTTTGGGTGGCCTCGAGAGTTGGTCGCCCGATATGTCCGACGTCCCCCCTCATGTCGAAGTTACCAGAGTTTTCTTCTAGGGGTTTGGGTGGCCTCGAGAGTTTGTCGGGTAGGGGCGGGAGGGGGTAGGAGATCGACAAAATATTATATCAACAAAAAAATGCTATCCATCCATCAATACATAGCCACATACATACATGGAAAAAAAATACATATATGAACAAAAAAATGCTATGAACAAAAAAATACATATAGCCACATATATGAAAAAAATACATATATGAACAAAAAAATGCTATGAACAAAAAAACATCATATATACATCCATCCATACATACATATAGCCACATACATATATACATTATATATGAACAAAAACATTCATCATATAAAAAAAATCAACATATATATATATAAAAAAACTAGCGGATGCTCACAGGGAGCCGGCGGCGGGGTCGGGGCGCGGTGGCGACGCGGCGGGTCGCCGGCGGGCGACGGGGGCGAGGCAATGCGAGCGACGGGCGGCGGGCCGGGGGGTCGGCGGGCGAGGCGGGGCGCGGCCGCGGGAGGGCGACGGGGCCGGCGAGGGCGACGGCGACGGCGACGGCGGGGGAGCAGGGGCGCGGCCGGGAGCGCTCGGGGGCGGGGCAGGGGCATGGGCTCGGGGGCGGGGCAGGGCCGCGGGCTCAGGGACGACGACGGCGACGACGGGCAGGGGCGCGGCGACGGCGACGGCGTGGGCGGCGGACGGCGTCGGGGCAGCCTTGCGGCGTCGAGGAGCTCGGCGTCGTCGGCAAACTGGAGATGAAAACTGTGAAATTTCACAAGTGTTGTTTATATACACTAAGCATTGGTCCCGGTTCGTGGCACAAACCGGGACCAATGCCCCCCTTTCGTCCCGGTTGGTGCCACCAACCGGGACCAAAGGTCTCTTTTCGTCAGCCCAAAGGGCGGGAAGCAGATACCTTTGGTCTCGGTTGGTGGCACCAACCGGGACGAAAGGTGGGTATTGGTCCCGGTTCGTTCCACCAACCGGGACCAAAGGTGGGTATTGGTCCCGGTTGGTGCCACCAACCGGGACCAAAGGGCTGCGGCTGGCACGGGTGGATGTTTAGTCCCACCTCGCTAGCTGAAGGGCACCGATACTGGTTTATAAGCGCTGGTGTTCCTCCCCTTTCGAGCTCCTCTCTTATGCAGGCTTTCGGGCCTAAATCTGTCACTGCCTGTGGGCCTACTGGGCCTTCTGTGGGCCTGCATCCTGGCCCAACGAATGGTTGGGTTTCTAATCGTATGCAGGCCATGGTGTCCCAGTAGGCGGCATTTTTTTATCTTTTTCCAGTATTTTTGTTTTGTTTTTTGCTTTATTTATTTTTTAAATTTTTTTTTCAGTATTTTTCTTCTGTTATTTTAGTTCATTCTTTTTAACAAATAAATACTTTGATAATTTTAGTTGATTCGTTTTAGTTCATTCTTTTTAACAAATAAATTCTTTCATAATTTTAGTTAATATTTTAGTTGATTCTTTTTAGTTCATTCTTTTTAACAAATAAATAATTTGATAATTTTAGTTACTATTTTAGTGGATTCTTTTTATTTCATTCTTTTTAACAAATAAATAATTTGATAATTTTAGTTAATAATTTGATAACTTTAGTAAAAAAATAGATTTTCGAGTGATTCTTTTTCCTGCTATTTAATATTACTGTGTTTTATCATTATATTCAATTTGTTAAGTTTTAGGTTATTTTAAATGTCTGTTTTAATCAAAAACAGATTTGGTTATTTTAGTTTGCTATTAAAGTTTCTAACAAAAAATTTCTTTATGAAAATTCTTTTTGCTATTAATGTTTTGAACAAAAAATTCTTTGATAATTTTAGTTGATTCTTTTTAGTTCATTCTTTTTAACAAATAAATAATTTGATAATTTTAGTTAATATTTTAGTTGATTCTTTTTAGTTCATTCTTTTTAACAAATAAATAATTTGATAATTTTAGTTAATAATTTGAGAACTTTACTAAAAAATAGATTTTCGAGTGATTCTTTTTCCTGCTATTTAATATTACTGTGTTTTATCATTATATTCAATTTGGTAAGTTTTAGGTTATTTTAAATGTCTGTTTTAACCAAAAACAAATT
This sequence comes from Elymus sibiricus, assembly GCA_039707655.1. Classification (NCBI taxonomy): domain Eukaryota; kingdom Viridiplantae; phylum Streptophyta; class Magnoliopsida; order Poales; family Poaceae; genus Elymus; species Elymus sibiricus. Next base: position 35,721,364 of record CM077665.1, on the reverse strand, counting down.
TGGTTATTTTAGTTTGCTATTAAAGTTTCTAACAAAAAATTTCTTTATGAAAATTCTTTTTGCTATTAATGTTTTGAACAAAAAATTCTTTGATAATTTTAGTTGCATAAATTTTATATAATTTTAGTTTCAAAAATACTAGAGGTTTATAAAAGCTTTTTAGTTGATTCCTTTTGCTATTAGAGTTTTATAAAAGCTTTTTAGTTGATTCTTTTTGCTATTGAAGAATATTATAGTTTTGCTTTTGTTCATCATAACAAAATATTTTAATTGATTATTTTTAGTTCATTCTTTTTTCTATTAGAGTTTCATAAAAGTTTTCTAGTTCATTCTTTTTGCTATTAGTTCATTCTTTGAGCCAAATGACCCTGGAATTTAAAAACACTACAAATGAACTCTGAAAAGGTTGAAAGTTGGCATGGTATCATCATTTCACCCACATAGCATGTGCTAAAAAGTTGAGAGGGTTACGGCAAAAACTGGATGCACTTCGTGTACAAAATGGACAATCTCTCTTGAAGTATTAGGGTTTCGGACGAAAACTCATCTGTTACAAAGGGATTTCATTTTTTTGAACTCATTTGAACTCCAGACTATTTGTGTGTTCAAAATGCACCATTCAAAGCCACATCATCAATTTTCAACCCTTTCTGACTTCATTTATTATTTTTCATGCATTTACTGATTTTTTTGAGCTAAATGACCCTGGAATTGAAAAGCACTACAAATGAACTCTAAAAAGGTTGAAAGTTGGCATGGTATCATCATTTCACCCACATAGCATGTGCTAAAAAGTTGAGAGGGTTACGGCAAAAACTGGATGCACTTCGTGTACAAAATGGACAATCTCTTTCGAAGTATCAGGGTGTCGGACGAAAACTCATCTGTTACAAAGGGATTTCATTTTTTTGAACTCATTTGAACTCCAGACTATTTGTATGTTCAAAATGCACCATTCAAAGCCAGATCATCAATTTTCAACCCTTTCTGACTTCATTTGGTATTTTTCATGCATTTACTGATTTTTTTGAGCTAAATGACCCTGAAATTGAAAAGCACTCCAAATGAACTCTGAAAAGGTTGAAAGTTGGCATGGTATCATCATTTCACCCACATAGCATGTTATAAAAAGTTGAGAGGGTTACGGCAAAAACTGGATGCACTTCGTGTACAAAACGGACAATCTCTTTCGAAGTATCAGGGTTTCGGACGAAAACTCATCTGTTACAAAAGGCATTTCATTTCTTCACATGTAACTGCAATGATATAGTTGTGGAGATAAAGTCTTCACTTTTTCTTCGCTTGTGTCATTTGCTTATTGCGCCGTAACCATGGATAATCTTCATCGTTTAACAGGGTGCTTGGGTCAGCCTTGACTTTAAAGGGAGGAATTTCATGAAACTTTTCATAATCTTCAGACATGTCTATCTTGCCCTCCAATCCCACGATGTCTCTTTTTCATGAAAGAACTATGTGGCGCTTTCGCTCATCGTATGATGTATTCGCTTCCTTATCTTTTCTTTTTCTCGGTTTGGTAGACATGTCCTTCACATAGAAAACCTGCGCCACATCATTGGCTAGGACGAATGGTTCGTCTGTGTACCCAAGATTGTTTAGATCCACTGTTGTCATTCCGTACTGTGGGTCTACCTGTACCCCACCTCCTGACAGATTGACCCATTTGCACTGAAACAAAGGGACCTTGAAATCATGTCCATAGTCAAGTTCCCATATGTCCACTCTGTAATCATAATATGTGTCCTTTCCCCTCTTGGTTGCTGCATCAAAACGGACACCGCTGTTTTGGTTGGTGCTCTTTTGATCTTGGGCGATCGTGTAAAATGTATTCCCATTTATCTCGTACCCTTTGTAAGTCAATACAGTCGAAGATGGTCCCCTGGCCAATGAGTACAGCTCATCAGAAACAGTGTTGTCACCCATGAGATGTGTTTGCAACCAACTGCCGAAAGTCCTGATGTGTTCATATGTAATCCAGTCGTCACACTGCTCCGGGTGTTTGGAGCGCCGAAAGTCATGAGACTTTGGGTTCTGGAACTTTTTCTCCGCCATATTTATTATTCCCTTTATATTCGACGAGAAGCCAGACGTGACCTTCATACTGAGCAGGCATTCAAAGAAGATTTCCTTCTCTTCTTTGGTAAGAGCGTAGCTGGCAGGACCTTCATACTGCTTTGGATGCATGCCGTCTTTTTCATGCACACGTTGCTGTTCCTCCCATGCCTCCGGTGTATCTTTTGTCTTCCCATACACTCCCAAGAAGCCTAGCAGGTTCACGCAAATAGTCTTCGTCACGTGCATCACGTCGATTGCAGAGCGGACCTCTAGGTCTTTCCAATAGGGTAGGTCCCAAAATATAGATTTCTTTTTCCACATGGGTGCGCGTCCCGCATCGTCAGTCGGAACAGATAGTCCGCCAGGACCCTTTCCAAAGATTACTTGTAAATCATTGACCATATCAAGTATGTGATCACCAGTACGGAGGGCGGGCTTCTTCCGGTGATCTGCCTCACCTTTGAAATGCTTTCCTTTCTTTCGACATTGATGGTTGGTCGGAAGAAATCGACGATGCCCCAGGTACACATTCTTTCTGCATTTGTCCAAATATATACTGTCGGTGTCATCTAAACAGTGTGTGCATGCGTGGTATTCCTTGTTTGTCTGTCCTGAAAGGTTACTGAGAGCAGGCCAATCGTTGATGGTTACAAACAGCAACGCATGTAGGTCAAATTCCTCCTGTTCGTTCTCATCCCACACACGTACACCTCTTCCATTCCATAGCTGTAAAAGTTCATCAACTAATGGCCTTAGGTACACATCAATGTCATTGCCGGGTTGCTTAGGGCCTTGGATGAGCACTGGCATCATAATGAACTTCCGCTTCATGGACAACCAAGGAGGAAGGTTATACATACATAGAGTCACAGGCCATGTGCTATGCTTGCTGCTCTGATCCCCAAAAGGATTAACGCCATCTGCACTTAAACCAAACCATACGTTCCTTGGGTCACCTGTAAAGTCGCTCAACTTTCTCTCGATCTTTCTCCACTGCGACCCGTCAGCGGGTGCTCTCAACTTCCCGTCTTTCTTATGGTCTTTTATGTGCCATTGCATCAACTCGGCATGCTTTTTGTTTCTGAACAGACGTTTCAACCGTGGTATTATAGGAGCATACCACATCACCTTGGCAGGAACCCTCTTCCCGGTGCGCTGGCCCTCAACATCACCAGGGTCATCTCTTCTGATCTTATACCGCAATGCACCGCATACCGGGCATGCGTTCAAATCCTCGAACGCACCGCGGTAGAGGATGCAGTCATTAGGGCATGCATGTATCTTCTGCACCTCCAATCCTAGAGGGCATAGAACCTTCTTTGCTTCGTAAGTACTGCCGGGCAATTCGTTATCCTTTGGAAGCTTCTTTTCATTATTTTCAGTAGCGAACTAAATCCCTTGTCAGATACACCATTGTCTGCCTTCCATTGCAGCAATTCCAGTGTGGTTCCGAGCTTTCTGTTGTCATCTTCGCGATTTGGGTACAACCCTTTTTTGTGATCCTCTAACATGCGATCGAACTTCAACTTCTCCCTTTCACTTTCGCATTCTCTCTGTGCATCAACAATGACCCGGCGAAGATCATCACCGGGCACATCGTCTGGTTCCTCTCGATCTTCAGCTTCCCCCATTGCAGCATCACCGTATTCAGGGGGCGGGTAGTTGTCATCATCCTCTTCTTCTTTGTTGTCTTCCATCATAACCCCTCTTTCTCCGTGCTTCGTCCAAACATTATAGTGTGGCATAAAACCCTTCTCAAGCAGGTGGATGTGAAGGGTTTTAAAGTTGGAGAAAGCCTTCGTATTCTCACAGACAGTACATGGACAATGCATAAAACCATTCTGCTTGTTTGCCTCAGCCGCTTCGAGAAAATTATGCAGGCCCTTAATATGCTCGGAGGTGTGTCGGTCACCGTACATCCATTGCCGGTTCATCTGCGTGCATATCATGAATAGAGAAGTGACCAAATTAATAGAAATTCATCATCACATTAAAGACAAAGTACAGTAGTGACCAAAATAAATACATAACGTTCATACATAGTTCTCATTATTTAACAACATATAGCTCTCTAGAGCATCTAATTAAAACATACATTGAAACTATAAAATTTAAATGCAACAACAAATGCGATCATAACCGCAACTAAGGTACCAATTGATCCAACGGCATAATGATACCAAGCCTCAGTATGAAAGGCATATTTTCTAATCTTTCTAATCTTCAAGCGCATTGCATCCATCTTGATCTTGTGATCGTCGACGACATCGGCAACATGCAACCCCAACTTCATCTTCTCCTCTTCAACTCTTTGTAATTTTTCTTTCAAGTAATTGTTTTCTTTTTCAACCAAATTTAACTTCTCGACAAGAATTTCTATGTCGGTTGGAATTTCCGGTTCACATACCTCCTAGATTAAAAAATCTATGTCACGTTGGTCGGCATAATTGTCATAAACACTATATAAAACAAATAGTTATAATAGATAATATATACCACATCCGAATCATAGACAGGACGAGGGCCGACGTGGGCGGATACCATGACCATGGCACTATATAATAACAAACAATAATAAAAGTAAGAAAATTACACAAGTATCTATCTAAATCATACAAGTAAGAACTTTTTTTCTTTTAGAAAGAAGATAAGAAGAAGAGGCTAACCACGGTGGTGCCGGCGCCGAGATGGGCGCGGGCGATCGACGACGGTGAGGACGGGGACGGGACAGGATGGACCGCCAAACCTAGACAAATCTTGAGGAAAATGGAGTTTGGACAAGGAGCTTCGAGAGGAGAAAGCTTAAGTGTGGCTCGGGCATTTCATCGAACACCTCATGTGCATAGGAGGTGAGCTAGAGCACCACAATGCTCTCCCACGGCCGGCCAAAAAAACAGAGCAGTGTACTGCTCTGCTCGCGGGCAGGGGGTATATATAGGCCGACCATTGGTCCCGGTTTGTGGCTGGAACCGGGACTAAAGGTCACCATTTGGTCCCGGTTCCAGCCACAAACCGGGACCAATGGTGGTGGGCCAGGAGCGAGGCCCATTGGTCCCGGTTCATGTCTGGAACCGGGACCAAAGGGGTCAGACGAACCGGGACCAATGGCCCACGAGGCCCGGCCGGCGCCCTGGCCTCACGAACCGGGACCGATGCCCCCATTGGTCCCGGTTCGTGAGTGAACCGGGATTAATGGGCTTTTCAGGGCTGGACCAAAGCCCTGTTTTCTACTAGTGGCATAACGCGCGTGCAACTAGGGGGGTGCGGTTTTCTTTATTCTTTTTTTTGTAAAATTATCACCAGCTGCATGCAGGCCCCCCATCAGGATCTGCACGCATGGCAATCCAATGCAACTGCAAGGGGCGCAACACGCGCGCACTTAGTGGGTGCAGGTTTATTTTTTCCGGGTTTTCTTATAAAAAGCCACAAGTTTTGCACTTTCGCCCTCACGCGTAACTGCACACGTGGGACAGTGCATGCAACTGCAAGAGCCGTAATACGCGGGCAACTAGGTGGGTGATGATTTTCTCAGAGAAAACAGTCTACAGGACAAAAATTCAAACCAACGAAAAATAGAGAAGAAAAAGAACAAAGGGTCAAAGAGCTCTCAGCACAAGTCCAACCACGTGGCACAGTGCATGCAAAGCCTACCAACCCCCGTCCGCACGTGGTTTGAATTTTTGTCCTGTAGAACCCTTAAATTACTGCTTGGTCAGGGCGCGCGGTACTAGCCATCTTTGCAAAGCCAACGTGTCTGCTCAGCTAACGTGTATACAATGGCTGAACCAAAGCTACCTGCACCAGTCCACCACACGAACGGGCACACAAACATATAATATCGTCTAAACATTACTGCAAGCGAGCACCCTATGAGCCCCCACATTCACCCGTCCCTCTACAGCCGATCGGCTACGTCCGGCCTGGTCTGTCCAGCCCTTCCTCGCGCGAGGCGTCCGTGGCCACGGTCGAGAACTGCGTTCATCAAGCGTAGACTGCCCGTGGCAACTAGCGTGGAAGCCCCACGCGACGGAGATAGGGTGTGTAGCTTCGAGCCATCAGTGTGGACTAACTTCTTCGACCAATACGACCCAGATCTACATGAGGTATATACTAGTACAATTTCTTCTTTTTTAGAATTCTATAGTAGTATACCTTCAATTGAATTCAAACAGTTCATGAATTAAAAAAGAGGTTCATGAATTTTTAAAAATATTCAAAATTATGAAATATGTTCGCTAATTTGAATAAATGCTTGTGATTTTTTTAAAGTTCATAATTTGAAAAAAAGTTCCTGAATTTGTTAAAAAATATGAATTTGAAAATAGTTCACTAATTCGAACAAATGTTTGTGAATTTGAAAAAAATCTCGAATTTAAACAAGTTCATGAATTTGAAAATGTTCACAATTGTTTAAAAAATGAACGAAAAAACAAAAAATGAATAACAAAAAAACCAAACAAAAAACTGGCAAAAAAGCAAAGAAAGCGAAGCTTCCGAAAACCGGCGCAAAAGGGAAGCAGGATGGCCCATCTAAAACGACGCTCCAGCGTGTGGGCTCGCTACAGAAAGACTACTATTTGGCGCCTCAGCGAAATAGGAAATTCCAGTTGTTTATCCTCTTTTTTGGGAAATAAAATGCAGCCGAGGTTATTCGGGCAGAACCTCTAGGTCGGGAAAATACTAATCTTCAGTACCACTAGACTACTAGAGGTGCCGGACTTCGCCGACTCCTTCTAAAAAACTGAGTAAACAGATTTTTCAGTACCCCATATATTTAGAAAGCAACTGAGATATTTCAGTTTATATGAGATACTTTGTACGAGTGCATATAATGGTAAAATATTGTCTCTAAATAACTAATAAATACATAAGTGAATTGTTATATGGTTGTTTTGTCGAGGCGGTAATGAAATATATTTATAGAATGCCTCTACATGAGACTTTGTTGTAGTGCACATAGTAAGATAATTCACCGGAACAATACAAGAGCTATGGACCATGATGTTGGAGTGTCGTGACAGCCCACCAGCCAGCTGCATTTCCTAGACCACATCCACATACCCGCATAATCCTAACTACTTCCTCCGTCCCGGTGTATAGGGCTTACACGTACTTCTAGGTCGGCAATTTTGACTAAAATATGTATTATATTTGATGAAAATTACCTTTTTAGAAACTTCATCCATATACGAATTCGATGATATAATTTTGATGACATAAAACACCTATTTGATTAGTCACATCGACGACCTAGAAGCACACGCAAGCACTATACATCAGGACGGAGGGAGTGGCTACTATTGCTAATAGTTATTGGTTCCTGCTAGGTACATGCTGCGTGTGGCCGTATAGGATACGCATTGACATCGAGTCGTTCAAGAAGTAGTAGTAAAACAAATAGGGTACATCACTATCTCAGAATCCAGAAAATTCTCATACACATATTTTTTCAATAAAGGGCGCTTTTATTAACTAATAATGTACCATCAATGGGATATAAAACATCTCGGTAGGAAAAGGCGATGCCTGGGTGGTGCTTAGGCGCTAGGTGATGGCCAAACGCCTCGTATATGGCATAAGCGGAAGTTTAGGCGGGCAAGCAAGAAATTTTCCACTCCAGCGAGAAATCATGCCATATCGCCTCGACGGGCCAAATGGGCCATATTCCAATGGATAGTATAGGTGGTCTAGTCATTCTCATGCTCTAAATTACTGTCTATATGCATATAATACCCCCAATTGACCTTGGTAGTCAAAACTATAGGACGGTCTAAGCCACGCCTAGGGCTCTAGGCGAATACCAATAGCCTCGCCTACGCCTAGCGCTTTATTTAACCTTGCAAAACATAAGGAGTAAACATTCGGCCTCTGCGCGACTAGGATGCACACAACCAAAACCAATTCACACACACGATAAAAATAAAACGCCGGCCACCACAAAATCATAGTAAACTGAAACCATGCCTAAGGTGAGCAAGGTATGTAGCCTATACGTAGACTATGCCGCCACCCATGTGGAGTAAAAACATCCCTGACCACAAGCTCAAAATGCGTACACACCATCGTAAACAGCGGTCGGCGTTTCATTCGCTGTAGAGTGAACTACGAATGGAGCCAGTACGCACATTGATAGAGAACCCGCATTGGAGATGGAATTTTATCAACAAAACCATGTCATTTCTACATAGCCATAGCGACCATAATAAGGCAGACTCTCACCCCCTTATGAGTGTAATCAACTTGTGTGGTATACCATCTAGCCAGTGCCCATACATGTTGGCAACATTGCGAGGTGGATACAAGTTAGATGCGACTTGGATGACTGACCATGTAGTACGCGCAAAAGTGCATTGAAAGAAAATGTGGTTCATTCCCTCGTCGTGATGACGAAAGGAACACTTCTTACTTCCTTGCCAACTGCGGCGAGCAAGGTTGTCCTTCGTCGGGACAACACCTCAGCTAAGGTACCACATACAAAATTTAACTTTGAGTGGCATCTTTGTTTTCCAGATTTTCTTGTTATTGTCCACTGGAACCTCAGAGTGTGGTAGCGCTCGGTACATAGAGTCTAGCGTAAAAACCCCACTCTGTTTCAGATTCTAGTGGAACTCATCCTGGCCTTGCATCACGTGGATCGAATTCATGCGGCCCAAAAGGTATTTTCATGACGAAAGACGTGGACCAACCAAATCCAGCCTAAAAGATACATTAGGCGAGGACGTGCTTAGAACTTGCGGGAGTGTATCATTCTTAGTGGAAATAATGCGGTGTAAGGCTGGATATTTTTCCTGGAGAGTAGCGTTTCCTAGCCACTTGTCCTCGCAGAAATGAATCTCAAAGCCATCCCTGATAGTGAAGGAAACAAAGCGGAAAAGGTTTTACTTTTCCGCTATCAGACCTGCCCAAAAATTTGAGTCTCCAAGTTTCCATTACACCCGAGCCACAACTTTTAGTACTAAATACTTTTTGCGCAAGAGAATTCGCAGGACATGAATTAACATCTATAATCCCGCATCTAGACATCTAGACATGGATTAATTATTGCCACGCCACACATGTGATCACCAGATCGGTTCGCGGCATGAGGCGTTAGTAGAGAAAAATAATTGTCTTTAGGTATATGCTGCGCGCTGAGACTACCGGGGAGGGATTCCGGCAAGGGCCCAGGTCGTGGACCACCGGCCCACGAAGGCAGGGCCGTGCACGCTGTTGACTACCGGAGAGGGCTTCCGGCAAGGACGCGGCGCCGAGGACTGCAAGCTTGTGCGAGAGCGATGGTGATCTGTTTCCCCTTTGCGGAGGCGCCAGGGACTGCCAGTGGGATGCGTGAGAGAGCGGCGGCGCTGTTTTTGAATCTTCTAATTATCTCAACATGCGTGTTTCCACATCATCAAAATTGTTGTAGCCGTTAGATTTACTAGCTTGATCCACTAGCATCTAGCCGACCTACGCATGAGAATCCTCTATCATGAAATATGCATTAGTGCATTCTAAGTGGATTTTAAATCACATTGCATTTCATTGTGACATGCACAACTTTTCATGTTAAGATTTTTTTTTTGCTTATGCAGAAATCTCTCACATAGTTTAAATCGTAAGGACTCAATTAGTATTCTACACAATATTTAGAAACTATACATCCAATTTCGCGGCAACGCGGGGGGTATCGTCTAGTATGACTAGTAAACTGCATCGTAAAAGACGTCTTCATTGAATCCATTAATTAACGGAACAACATCAAAATATAAATCATCATCCTGTCGACGACAAGCTGCTTGTGGTCACTTCGCCAATATTGATGAAGCTCCACGACTCCGGTCTTTACTAGGCAGTGTGTGAGTGTAATGGTGGTCTGTATGTATCTACGTTATGTTTGTATCTTCTTGATGTGGCGTTATGAGTCAAATAAAACGCCCTTTGTCCAAATAAATATGTATAGACGTTGTACTCGGTATTTATATATAAAAGATAAACCGATACTCGATTTTAAGGTCTCCAAGTATTACGAGGAGATTGGAGGTACAGAACCCTAAAGCTAATAGGATATATCCATGAGTGGTTGTGATTACCAATGCAAACCAACGGCTCCTGGCGGTCTGATATTGGAAGTAGACACCCCTACATAAGGTTCAAATTGTAAACACCAAAATTTATACAATGGATAACTAATAATTCCATGTGACATATAAAGATATGTACTCAAATTAGAGTAAAGTTTGAATTGAAATAGAATTGGTTATTGCATATGTTGAATGAATTAAATTCAGTTATTGGGAGACAAACAAGGTGTAAATGTATTCCATTTTTCACGAAGTTTCATTGTATGTACAGATAAATATATATAGCTGCGTTGTCTGCCAAATTATTAAGTAAAAATAATAATATTGTTCAAATATAATAGAATGTGACAAGAAGGCATAAAACAAAATCAAAATAAAGTGATAAATAATGTTATTTTTATTTTTCATCTTCATGTGTAGATTGTATTCCTTTGTCCTTTTGGTTAGTCCTAATACAGCTTTGCATGCATGTAGATATCTGAAGAGTGCATGAGAGCAAAAGCTGACAAACTGAAGAAGGATGTAAACCTTTTGTTCAAGACATTCAACGGTACCCTGGTAGACAAAATGACCTTATTGGACACACTCCAACATCTCGGGATAGATCACCTTTTTCAAGAACAGATTAGTATGGCCATGCACGAAATCCACGAGTGAATTTAATAGTTGCAGCCTCTATGAAGTTGCTCTTCGCTTTCGCTTGCTTAGAGAGCATGGACTTTGGGTATCTCCAGGTAACTATCTATCTTATATGTTTCTGTTTAGGCTCCTCACAAGTTATCATACTAATCAACGTTCGAAAAAATATAGTAGAAGGCATTACACAAGGCTTTATAAATTAGTAAAGCCCCAAAGGGCAGGTACATGGTTCTCTGGTAAAAGCTTACAAGCATCAAGAGCAGTAAACAAACATTACAAAACAAACGGAAAATACATCTCCAAGTCATCGAAGCCCTCTGTAAACGGAAAATTTCGTGCCAGCAACACCCTGCCCATCAGCAGATCCGGCGACTAGAGGCTGCCAAGGGCCAGCTCTGGTGTAGACGTGTAGTGGAGAATGCTGGAGATAGTTGACAGCACTAACATTTAGATCTGGCCTGGCCCACCTCAGAGCCTGCCCCGCCGTGGAGGAAGAGCCACACCAGCATGGGCCACAAAGCCGGGGTCGCCGCCTCAACTTCCGAAATCCCCTGTGCGGACGTGAGCCTCGCCACCACCTCCTCGGCAGTCACACAAGCTTTCCGGGCGGCCTCTCCTCTGGTGATGGTCAGGGGTGGAGACAGCAAGGGGTGGGTGGCACGGACTTGATAGCATTCGGTTGTGCATTTGGTTATATTGCCCAGCTGGGCAAAAGCTCGGCTATCCAATCTAGCTAGTTTCCCCTTTGCCAGCCATGCCTGAGCAAGTGGTTTGGTTCTTTTGCTTTGCCATGGGGAATTCATTCATCTGTCGCCAGCCTGCCACATGTGCAACCTCGTGTAAAGCCGCAAGGTTGCCCCCAGCTGGCCTCGCCGGGCAAGAGTAAAACTAAACTTTCCCAGGACATATATGAGCGAAACGTTTCCTTTCTTGACGACTTCACAACTTTTATCCGCACACCACCATTAGATCATACTAGCAAACATGCCCGTGCGTTGCAACGGGAAATAAAAATGCTTGTCCCTGTCACGATAAGCACAACGTTCGTTCTTCGCTATGGAGAAAACACCAGTTGTCATGAATCAAGGTTGCCTCGGTTAAGCAATTGTGTCGCGGGACACTCGATGGCAAAAACGGTGATCAATTGACGGCAAGGTTCTCCAGGATGATGGTTCAAGACAGGAGACGTGTCGCGCTGACGCGTGACCAGATCGGCGGGATCAAGACCACGGTGGCAGCGCGATGGGTGCCGCACATGTCATTGATTGTGGCGTCTCGATTCCCACGACCTTCCCTCCACCCTCTCCTTCCCAATCTTATCATCCTCATCGTCATCTTCCCGATCACGGCCTCCAGTAGCCCCATCTCCCGCTCCTTCCACTGGAGCTCTAGCCCTTGGCACACCACGCCCGCAACCGTGGTCCACAGCATACATGTAGGGAGGAGGTTTGAAGAAAGGAATAGTACATGATGGTGGTTTTCGAAGCGTAAATGAATTCCACCTATGGTGAGACAGTCTAAGCTCCCTCTCTTTCTGCAGGATCCTTGGTTGGATGAGTTGGTTCCTGAGTCCTCGCAACCATGGTTCAAATCCCTCTACGCACGTTTTTTTTTGAGGGACCGGTAACGAAGGTACCAAACAAAACAAAAACCACAGGAGACCGGTAACCAACAGACGAAACGGAATAAAAAGGACGTACCAAAGCAAAACGATGACAAAAAAAGTGGAGAAACAATCCTCCACCCTACACGTGAAAATCATAACCAATCTTTTTTCTAACTGTATTAGAAAGACATTCGATTAATAAAGACTAATGTTTGGTTTGAATAGACCGGTTATACATGTTTATGTGCACATATTACTTGTAATATGGTAGAGATGAAAAAAAATATTGTTTGAATTGGGCACATGATGATGCATGGAGCATGGTGGCCGATTGATCTTGCGGCCGCTGACGGCATGCATGGCAGCCGTGGTTGTGCTCGTCCAACGCAGATGTGTATGCGTTTTTTTTTTTGACTGCGAGCAGATGCGCACATGTTTTTTAGTTGGGGCTCATTTTTTTTAGCTTTAGTTTTTTTTTTTGCATGGGTTTTTAAGCTTTAGTTGAGGCTGATTGATTGCACGATACGTGCACGTTTAGATGCGTACGCGTTTTTTTCTGACTGAGAGGCAGATACGTACATATAGTCAAGTGCGCGTCAATTAAACACCATGCCTTGATTAGTCCACTGGCTAGCGTTCTAAGGTTTCTAGCGTGAGCGCTTGGGTTCGAGTGTCCTCGTGGCGCAGTATTATTTTTCGCGTATGTCTGATTTTTTTTGGCGGAAACGCCCGACGGACGAAAAAGCCTGTGGGTCCCACCGTAAACGAATTTTTTTGGAGAAACAATCCGTCCTTTAATATTAGGTATAGATTTATGCAACAGTCTGTTGGAATCTGCCCATGGGTCAATCACATCAAAGTAGACAAAACACGCGCAAGAAAAACTGTTGACCAAGGGTAAGTCTCGTACCCTCTAATATCTCTTTATTTCTTTTCAATTTTCTTGGCACAAAACTCACGTAACCTGGTGTGTACATATACACGCAACCAGCCTACCCAAACTTCCTAGATCCATACGGACCGGACATCCTAGCCCTATTCGAACACTAGCTTGAAACCTACCTCGACTGTACTCACCTAATCACGAGCTATGTTTATCGCTGTTTAAACCTAAACCTATTAGCACACGAACCGTACAAGGCTAGCACTACTCAGCTGCAATACACGTATGCTGCCAACACAACCCCTAGTCGGACTAATCTAGCACTTTCAAATCTAAACAATCAAGCATACTGAGCGTAGCTCAGATGATTAGTTCCTTGTGGTGGAGCTAGTTCACCAGGGTTTAAGTTCTAGACTTGGCATTGGTGCTCGCATTTTGCTGGATTTATTTCAGGCTTTCCGACGATGTTCGTTCAGTGGGAGGAGACGTTCCCGTCAACTACGACGGCGCCTGTGGCGACTTTGTCAGTCTCAAAATGTTGTGCCGGCTTAGTATCTCAGAGGTGCTCATAGGGGTAGGGTGTGCGTGCGTGCCTTCATAAGGATGAGTGTATGTTTGTGTATGTGAGTATCTGCTTTTGTACTGTGTTAAAAAAAATCTCAACAATCAAGATTACACTAGCACGGTCTGCGGTATAGCTTGAAACAGTAGTTAATGTAGACCCATTTTCACGGCGTTGAAACAACTTAAGGGCGCATCAATCTATCTACGTCCAAAGCGAGAGTAGGTTGGTGGGCGCAACATAATGCAATTGTGATTGATGTAGCTACCACATGATGTGATTAAATAATTGAAAAAATTAATTCATTTTTTGTAGGGATGAACAAATTAATCCTTAATTCGACAACATGCAAAAAAAATTGGCCGGAATTTACACGGATGTGGCGCAAGGAATATGCTTGTTTTTTCTTTTGCCGGAAGGCAAGAGGCAGATGTCGTCTCCATTTAAGTGCAAGAGAATATATTTATGAAAGAAGAGTATATTCAGAAAAGTGTATACTAATCATTTGGAAGACAGTTAAGGATAAGCCCTAGTTTACTAGGATTTATGTACGTGTGTAGTAATCAATCTTTAATACATGCCCGTTTGTTGTGCAGATGTATTCGATAAATTTAAGGGCAAGGATGGGAGCTTCGACAAGGATATTACTAATGAACCAAAGGGATTGTTAAGTTTATACAATGCAGCTTATCTTTCCAGCCATCGTGAATCAGAACTCTATGAGGCCATCTCGTTTGCAAGGCATCATCTTGAATCTATGAGGAGATGTCTTGAGTTCCCTTTATCCGAGCAAGTCAAACGAAATCTTGAGATACCGTTACCAAGGAGTTTGAAGAGAATGGATGCACCGTATTATATTGCAGAGTACGAACAAGACCGAGCATGCAACCCGTCCATGCTTGAGCTTGCAAAGCTAGACTTCAATCTTCTTCAGCATCTTCACCAGCGAGAGCTCAAGGATTTTTGTCGGTACATACGTTTTCGCATATAGCTCTATCATGGAGGAACATATATGAACTTAGTTGGTGATTTACTTATATCTAGATTAATTATCTCTGCCTTGCAAAAAACAATTTATCTCTGATCTCAGTTAGCTTACCAAGATGAATATGTACACTAGATGCAGTCAATATAGTACCCTATTAACAAGTGTTCATTTTAGGTGGGGAAACAATCTATATGAACTAGTGGGACTAATCTCCTCTCGGGATCGAATCGTCGAATTGTACTTTTGGTCCTACACAGTATACTATGAGCAACACCTTGGAGATGCGCGAATAATCCTTGCCAAGATAAGTTTGTTAGTATCCCTGTTAGATGACATTTTCGATATGCATGCTACCTTGGAAGAGGGTCAAAAGCTCAACGAAGCGATCCAAAGGTTAGCAATACTCCTTGGAATGTTAATCTGGCCTTCCTCTCGTATCTAGTAGGACTATTTTATGTCATGTTAGCGGAAGATAAACTAACTGATCGTGTATAACATGTAGATGGGACGAGAGTGGTATCCCTCTTGTGCCAGAGTACTTGCAGATGTACTATGTCATGTTGATGAATACCTTCGAAGAATTTGAGGATGAACTGAAACAAGATCACAAGTACCGCGTTGCTTATTGTAGAAAAGCGGTATATATCTTTTTTTTGCGAGTATATCTATCATGTCAATTCTTCAGAATATATTAATTTAGATCTTAATTAATATAGAATCGCTCTCTGCCTTGCATGCATGCAGTTTCAAACTCTGTGTAAGCATTACCAACAGGAGTCTGAATGGTTTCATAGTAGCTACATTATGTTGTCAGAGAAGCAACCAAAGAAAGACTAGAGAAGCAACCAAAGAAAGACACACACACAATGATATTTGTGCTGATTCTTACTTCCTATTAATGATGTTGTAGTTGTAGTCTTGTAGAAAACATCCACACCAAAATGCAAGGGACAAACTACAAGCCATCTGTTCAAATTTGCACAATTGTCAGTGATATAGTAAGGCATACTCAACTAATTACCAACACTAGTACTAAACAAAGATATACCTCTACGAAGTGACATCATACTCACGAGGCAAATGTCCTTTACAATCTCTCTGGTTCTACAAAAAAATGAAACAAGAATAGAAATTAGTTCATGGATTAATTAGAAACTACAACTACACTAGCACTAGCTGCAGCCTGAAGCCCTGAACTAAGAAGTGTCAAAACTGAAGAAACGTACAGCAGAGCCGCAGAAGTCGCCAACGGGCAACGGGCAACGGAGGAGCCGGCGCTGCAGAGGGCCCTGCTGCCCTGGGCAACGCCGACGAGCTGCCTGGCAGCAGCAGCCCGGCGGCGAGGCCGCGAGGCGGCGAGGCGGCGAGGAGGTGGGAATGCGGCGTCCGTCAAGGAGGCGGCGTCCGGCGGGGAGGCTGCGTCCGGCCGGGAGGCGGGGAGCCTCCGCAGAGGCAGGGAGGCGGCGTCCGACGGGGAGGCAGGGAGGCTGGGTCCGGCGGGGAGGCGCGGAGGCGGCGTCCGACGGGGAAGCGGCGCTCGGCGGTGCCCGGCAGCTAGGTTTCCAGCTTCTGCGCGTGGGGAGGAGCTCGTGCGCGTGGTGTGGCTAGCTCGGTGGCTCTCCTGCCTGGTTAGATGGGCTTGCTTTGGGCTAGTTTTGGGGGCTGGGCCTTCCAAAAATTACGAAGCCTAGTAGTAATTTTTTTTTTTTTGCGAATTTGGAGGGTAGGCTGAAGCCTATCGAAGCCTCCCTGTTGAATTCGCCACTGCCTACATACCAAGCTTTGAAGACCATATCAGGTGCTCGGTCATCTCGACGAGTGTTCCGGCAATATGTGTTTCTTTACTAGTTGGTATGGGTGACGAAGTAACCAAAGAAACATTCGAGTGGGCCATCAGTTCCACCGATGATGTAAGGGCTTGCGGTGAGGTCACACGATTCATGAATGACATGGCAGCATTTACGGTACATACATATATATACATATCTCTACTTGATTGTAATCAAATGTTGAGTTAATTGCACTGTAAAACTAATCAGGCGGCTGCTTGTTCACAGCATGCAAAAAACAAAATGGATGTGGCCAGCTCCGTAGAAAGCTATATCAACCAGCATCATGTCACAGGTGAGGAAGCTATGGCCGTACTGGATAATCGGGTGGAAGATGCATGGAAAACTATCAATCACGCACGATTGGAACGTCGTGCACTCCTCCCATTTGTAAACCGAGTCGCCAACCTCACCAAGAGCATGACCTTGTTGTTCCGTAACAAAGGTGACCGCTACACATACAGCCGTGGCAACAAAGACAGGATCCAGCAGCAGTAAGTAGAACCTATCCCTCTCTAGCTGGTCAATATGCATGAATGGAATCTGTCGGACACAATGGATTTACGGATATGGCCCCAGTTTCTATGTATTTTCAGTTTGCGAATAAGGACATCTCATATTTATGTGCTTCAAATTTATAACTTGTCTTGTACTTCCAAATTCCAAATAAGCACGCACGTACTTGTATGAATTGTTGTAATATTTTTCATACATATTTCAGGATACTGAATGGCTGAAATAAACTGAATATATGTAGTTCCAAACCATGCGGTAACTTCACAAGACAGGATTAAGCCATATGCACGTTTTCTCACAATAGAGAGAACAAGCTAATACAAAAATATGAGGAAAATTAAACAACCATGCAAGAACACTATAAGCATGCAGGGATAAAAAAAATGAAAATACATCAGCCAATCATTATTTTTTTTGAAGCCAAAACGGTAGAACAATCGTTCTATGGTATTTTCCATTAATAATAAAAGCTATGTACAAAAGTCTAAACTAAAAGAAAAATAAAGCAGTACAAAAGGCTATCCAATTCCAGTTTTCTCTCACATAGTAACATTCAGGGGAGTGATTCTCTAGATGATCAAGGACTCAATCCATTGATCCAGGCTGTTGACATTCTTGTCTTTAGTTCTGATCTTGACCAGCCAAAGGTCCTGCTTGAGCTTAAATTTCCATGACCTTACTGTAGGAGTCTCATTAGTGAAGATCTTCCCATTTCTTTGCATCCAAGTATTCCAGCAACTCATAATGATAGTATCGATAGCATTCTTCCTAGGAAGTGCATTTGCTAGAAAAGTAACTTCATCAAAAGAGGAAATGCCTCTATGTCTCTGGGGGATAATGGATCCCCAACAGCTGTGAGGGAAAGAGCAGTCCCAGAAGATGTTGTGAGGTTTCCTCCATAGATTTTTTGCAGAGTACACAATCATAAGAGTCCATGTGCATGCCTTTGCGCCTGATAGATAATAGTGAGAGATGACATGTCTTTAGCAATCTTTTATGAATAGATGGATAAGTGAGAAAGGTAAGGTGAGCAAGATAAGTATGTATGGTAGCATCTCGCATTATGACGTTATACGAAAAAAAACATAATGTAAATAATGGTTTATGTACGTACAAAAGGAGAACGAAATTAAGGTTTAGGTCCAAGACATCAATGTTTAAATCTTGTGCGGATAATTTCTCAAAAACTACTGATAGAAACAGAAGGGTGGAAAATTGTATGAAACTATAGTTTTGTATGACTAGCCATTGGCTGACTGTAACAACCCATTTTTAGGATAAATTTTTTTGGCAAAATAAAATTTGCTAGAAATAATCCTAGTAATTAATTTGAATGCTATTTGAAATTTTGAGGCCTTTTTAAAGTTTCTTTCTCCCCAATTTCCCTCTCTTCTTAGAATATTTTTGGAAACTATTGGTGGCCAAGATAACCTTGCCTCTATTCTTCTCTTATATCCTGAATTCCAGTAGAAAGATTTGCCATAATAAATAGCCCAAAAATAATACTTTATTAATATTGGCAAACCCTAGATAGACCTTATTGCTTCGAAACCTTAGATATAAATTTTGTAAAAATGCCATAAAACTTTGGTAGCCTCTTCTGCGCCTATGGATCACTTTTACACAAGAACTCACCCTTGTCCTTTGGAAATTTTGAGCACAACATCAACATTTCAATTATGGTCCATTTTAAGCCTATAACTACAACTCTATTAAAACTTTTTTAGCAAATTCTCAAACTTTGTCAAAGCACTCTTCTTCTCTAATGATTCCATCTCCTAGAAGATCAACTCCTTTTAAACAATGCAAGATTCTTTGATTGAGCACAAACATCTCTATTCAGATTTGTTTTTCAACAAACCTTCCATTCTGCACTTAATCATTTTGCCAAACAAAGCCGACCATCGTCATTCTCATCCAAAGGGACACGCTTATGCCAAGTTACATGTCCAGAGGCACTACGCGCGTCGGATTGGGGAAGCCTTGCCATGACAGAGCACTGGCACAGCATGCAGGCCATGGCCAGAGAGCCGGTATTACATGTGTCGGCATCGGCCGCGCACCGTGCTCCTGCTGCTACCCCCACTCGCCTAGCACCCCAGTTGGCTTCGCCAGGTCACCCAGCAACTCGCCCGCAACCCGCCTTGGCTGCTAGCACTGGCAAGCCGCCATTGTCACTGCCGCCGCGTCATCACCGCATCACCAGAACCACTTGTCATGCTCGCAAGCTACCAGCGTCATCCGTGGATGGTGGCCTATTCCAGAAGCCTCCCCGCATTGCACCGGCCTCCGTAATTACCTCAGCCCTACCATTAATGCCCGCCCATTGCCGTGGCGCAATTTGATTCATCGGACAACCACGGAACCGACCTTCTAGGCCTATAAAACTCCACTCCCAAGGCCATTTCCTAAAAGCATCGTCCACCTCTACCGCCTAGACTCCCTCCTATCCAAACAATCGACCGGAGGTTGCTCTTCTTCCCCTGCCTCCGGTGAAGCTTGCCGCCACCACCTCTTGGACGATTGCGTCGCCACCGAAGCTATTCTGTCAAATCCATAACACCAGTGGACTCCTAGCGCACCCTTTTGTCGATTGCAACTGTCAATTTCACCGGAAGAAGCTCACAGTAGAAAACCCTCTTCAAGCTTTGTCAAAGTTCCACGGGAGTCCTCACTGCCGGAGACTCCATCCACCCCGATGACCGTGCCCTACATTAGGAGGATCGCCACGGCCTCCTGAACGCGTGGGTGACGCCAACTTTCCCGGGGTCGCCGCCGTTCGTCGGCAATCGCCGCCGGCAGGGAGCCCTCTCCTGTTCTCGCGTGGTTTGACAGGATCAACCCCGACAGGTGGAACCAGTATGTTAGGGGTTTATTCCTTTTTCTGTAGTTTACGCTTTGTATCGATTCAAAATACATTATCTAGATCCGGTGCTTCTGAGGAGACGCGCTCGAAGTGTTGGAAATATGCCCTAGAGGCAATAATAAATTGGTTATTATTATATTTCCTTGTTCATGATAATCGTTTATTATCCATGCTATAATTGTATTGATTGGAAACTAAAATACATGTGTGGGTACATAGACAAACACTGTGTCCCTAGTAAGCCTCTAGTTGACTAGCTCGTTGATCAAAAGATGGTGAAGGTTTCCTAGCCATGGACATGAGATGTCATTTGATAACGGGATCACATCATTAGGAGAATGATGTGATGGACAAGACCCAAACTGTAAACGTAGCATATGATCGTGTCAGTTTATTGCTATTGTTTTCTGCATGTCAAGTATCTGTTCCTTTGACCATGAGATCATGCAACTCACTGACACCGGAGGAATACCTTGTGTGTATCAAATGTCGCAACGTAACTGGGTGACTATAAAGATGCTCTACAGGTATCTCCGAGGGTGTCTGTTGAATTGGCATGGATCAAGACTGGGATTTGTTACTCCGTGTGACGGAGAGGTATCTCAGGGCCCACTCGGTAATACAACATCACAATGAGCCTTGCAAGCAATGTGACTAAAGTGTTAGCCACGAGATCTTGTATTACAGAACGATTAAAGAGACTTGCCGGTAACGAGATTGAACTAGGTATAGAGATACCGATGATCGAATCTCGGGCAAGTAACATACCGAAGAACAAAGGGAACAGCATAAGGGATTAACTGAAACCTTGACATAGAGGTTCGACCGATAAAGATCTTCGTAGAATATGTAGGAGCCAATATGGGCATCCAGGTCCCGCTATTGGTTATTGACCGTAGAGGTGTCTCGGTCATGTCTACATAGTTCTCGAACCCGCAGGGTCTACACACTTAACGTTTGGTGACGATATAAGTATAGTTGAGTTGTTATGTTGGTGACCGAAAGTTGTTCGGAGTCCCGGATGAGATCCCGGACATGACGAGGAGCTCTGGAATAGTCCGGAGGTAAAGATTGATATATGGGATAATAGTGTTTGGTCTCCGGAAGGGTTCCGGAATTCACCGGAAGGGGTTCCGGATGTTTCCCGAAATGTTCGGGTACGAGAACACTTTATTTGGGCCAAGGGGTAAAGCCCACGAGGCTTTAGGAAGGTGCAAAAGGAAGTTTTGCGGAGGCCAGGGGCCAGACGCCAGGGACCATGGCGTCTGGGGCCAGACGCCGAGGACCCTGGCGTCTGGTCCTGGAGTCCGAGCAGGACTCTTGCCTTGCGGGCCAAACCGACTTTGAGGAGGCTCTTTCTCCAAGTTTCGACCCCAGGGCTCAACATATAAATAGAGGGGCAGGGCTAGCACCCGGAACACATCAAGATTTCCCCAAGCCATGTGCGGCAACCCTAACCCTCTAGTTCCTACGTCATAATCTTCGTAGCGCTTGGCGAAGCCCTGCAGAGATTGTTCCTCACCACCATCACCACGCCGTCGTGCTGCCGGAACTCATCTACTACTTCACCATCGCTCGCTGGATCGAGGAGGTGAAGGCGTTATCAAGCCGTACGTGTGTTGAACGCGGAGGTGCCGTCCGTTCGGCACTAGTTCGTGATCGGTTCGAGGGACGACTTGCGATTTGGATCGCGGAGACGTTCGACTACATCAACCGCGTTTCTTAACGCTTCCGCTTAGCGATCTACAAGGGTATGTAGATTCACTCTCCTTCTCGTAGATGCTCATCACCATGGATAGATCTTGCGTGTGCGTAGGAAATTTTTTGTTTCCCATGCAACGTTCCCCAACACGAAGACGAGCCAACGTCGCGAGTACGCTTGACTGCATCCTTGTGTTCCTTCAAGCCAGTTTCAACCTGTATGGCCATATTCACCAAGGTGGTGAAATCAGCAAAGTCCTGAATGAGGAGTGCGAGCTTGACATCAGGGTTGAGTCCTTCACGGAACGTCTCCTGCCTACGAGCATCAGTGGCGATGTCTTCTTCAGCATATCGGGATAAGTCCAGGAATTCATGCTGGTAGAGTTCCACAGTTTTGTTGCCCTGGGTAATGTTGCGGAATTCACGCTTCTTGCGGTCCATGACTCCCTAGGGAATGTAGCGGGCGCGGAAGGCAGCCTGGAACTCCATCCAAGTAATGATTGTTTCGGCAGGCATAGTACGCCTGTGGCTGTCCCACCATTAGGCAGCGAGACCCTTTAGAAAATAGGTCGCAAAGGTGACGTAGCTCGCAGGGGCCACATTGCCTGACTCCATCTCATAGGAAATGTCGTGAAGCCAGTCGTCAGCATCCAGAGGCTGAACTGAGTTGCGAAAGACTGCTGGGTTGAGACGGACGAAGCCTTGCATGAATTGACGGTTTAATTCAAACTTCTGCATCATTCCAGCCATGTAATTGGGCGGCGGTGAGTTGTTGGCACCACGGCCACGACCTGCGGGTCTAACCATCCTGCTAAAATTTAACAAGGGCAGTTTAGCAATGAGTATTTGCAGGTGTATAGAATCATTCATGAAGTAAGACGCACGACAAAGAGAAGTGCAATAGATACATCATAATAGTCAAACATGACATACAGATCCATACATAAATTAGGTTACAAGCCAGCGGTACAAGTTCAGAAAACGAAAGCTAGACATCTAGGTGGCATGCAGGCACGCGGTGGAGGGATACAACAACGAGACATAGCGATATGCTACATCAACGTCGGAGACAACTGCTGTAACCAGGTAGCTGCACGTGACGATGCAGGTTGCCATCGATGGCGGGATCCTGCATACCGTACATGCTCTGGTGCAAAACCTGATCCTGAACTAGAAGAAGAGGTCCACGTGGAGGAGTATAACCTCCAACTGCAGGCCAATCAAGAGCCGGTGGCATCTCTGTCCTGTGCGGGTAAAGAATGTACTCTGGGTGCATCCTTGCACTGACTGCTGGAAGCAACTGTTTCAGAGCGTCGTAAAGACGAGTACGGGTGGCGTATAGCTCCACAGCAAGAGCTCGGGCAGTGCGATCCAGAGCCTCGGTGTACCGAACCAAAACCTGCGGGTCATAACGACGAGGCATGTAAGGGGTACAGACCATAGTGTAGTTCTCACTCTCATCCCCAACGGGGACGTGCGCGGTGTATCTGAAAGTAGTCTCCTCCAAGCGGGGGTGCTCTCCACGAAGACGGTTGATAGCAACAAAGGCAGCATCATGGACTGCCATGTCAACAGTCACTCCAACTCAACGGAAGATGTGCAACTCCGTGTTTGTGATGGTCTGCCGATCGAAGATCCGAACCTAAGCATGGTACTGCCACTGGTTGAACTCGCGGTAGTCCTCGTAAACCGTGTACTCAGGGTACCAGCGATATCCCAACTTGGACAAGAGGTCGACAAGTATAGCGGGGAACCCAGCCACACCAATAGCATTAGTCTGGCGAACGATCTGCGTCGCGGGACGCATCTGAAACAAGGAGTCAAAGATGTCAAAAAGCAGTGCGAGAATTAAAAGTTACACACTGAAAGGTAAAGCAATAGATAATCCGAATAGAAGAGAGATCAGACTCCCAAAGTAAGGAAGAGGAATATGAACACGTAAACCTAATGTTAGAATTAGCAAAAAAAATAACCCGAATAGAAGAGAGATCAGACTCCCAAAGTAAGGAAGAGGAATAAAAGATCCTAATACCACCCATTGGTGACGTGGGCCCGTAAGTCACACAGCCAAGTTAGTAAAATAGTTTTTGAAGACTAGAATCAACTTCGGCCAAGGAGTTGGAAAGGGGGCTACCTACAGGCAGTCGGATCTGATACCAATTTGTGACGCCCCCGACTCAATCGTGTGCTAATCATACACGCAAATGCACACGATCAAGATCAGAGCCTCACGGTAAGATATCACAACACAACTCTAGACACAAATAAAAGTCATACAAGCGTTATATTACAAGCCAGGGGCCACGAGGGCTCGAATACATAAGCTCGAGTACAAGAGTCAGTGGAAGCAACATCAATATCTGAGTACAGACATAAAGGTAAACAAGTTTGCCTTAAGAAGGCTGAGCAAAACAATGCCATCTAGATCAAACAGGCGCAGGCCTCCTGCCTGGGAACCTCCGAAACTACTCCTAGTCATCGGCCTCCACGTAGAAGTAGGCTCCGTCGGTGGTGTAGTAGTCGTCAACGGGGGAAGCTGTCTCCTAGGCTCCGCCATCTGATCGCAGCAATCGGGTAGAGGGGAAAAGAAGTAGCAAAGCAACCGTGAGTACTCATCAAAAGTACTCGCAAGACTTACATCAGAACTATTCTATGTATGCACCATTATCACAGAAAGGGGCTGTATCTGAGGACTAAACTGCAGAATGCCAGAACAGGGGGAAAAGTCCTAGCCTATCGAAAACTAGCATCTTGCAACATTAGAAGAGTGCAGATTAGCATATTATAAAGCAGTAATTAAGTAGTAACAATGCCCAGAGATCCTTCCTCGACTCCCTGCGAGAAAACGATCCCGGAGCCAACATATTAATTAACATCAATAACATCCTGTTTTAGTTGTATAGTACAAATGCCCGTGCGTTGCAACGGGCAAAAAAAATCATAAAACCTGTTCCATATGTCATTGTACTCCATTTAGTATATTCAGTTCTGATAAGCATTGATACTAAGGTTACACTATTATCGCTTTTCGGAGCATGAAGTGTGGACATGAATGAAGCCACCCTAACGTCCTTCATCTGTTTGAAGAGTAGTGGTGCATGGAATAGTTTGTCAATCAATTTTATTTTTGTTTTTCCAGAAAACCACAAGAATTTTTTTATTCATAAAAAATGAGCAATTTTGATTTTTTATTAGAAATTAAACAGGTTTTGATGACAAAAAAATTGAACAAATGATTTTTTTGGAAAATATTATTGATATTTTAAATTTTTGAACAATTTTCAATGTATTCTTTTTGAAAAAAAATGGAATATCTTTTGGGAGTTTTGAGCAATTATTCAGAAAAGCGTGAACATTTTTTATGTGAATATTTTTTGAAACACTTTGTATCTTAAAAAAACACCCTCGGTTTTCGTAGTTAAAAAATGGATTGTTGTTGTCCGGACCATGAAGTATAGAGTTTAAAAAGTTGTAGGGATGTCCTTTGCTTGCGCCTCCTTCGGCTTAGCACTATCACCAGGTGGAATAGGAGTGGTGTATCTGTTTTTAGTGGGATATACAAAGGGTGGACTTGTTGTATACTATTTGAGAGTTTAATAACTAACCCAAAAGTTATTTTTAGAATTTTCAAAAGATTTGAATTCAAACGGATTTTTACTATGTTGATTTTTTAAGAGATAATTGGTTGTTTCGTTTGGAAGAGTTTTTTCCCTAGCAAATACAACCGTGCGTCGCAACGAGGGAGAAAATTGATGTGTCCACCAAAACACCCATCAGCGCACGACGAGGGTAAGGAGGCTCATGCTGAGGTCTAGAAGAAATGCATATCCTATTTTAATGTCCATTACTCACTCCAGTGCATGTACGCGTGGCCATACATGGATTGGTCAATTTCGCTTTAACACAGACCAACCTCGGCTTGGATGGTTAGTAGGGCAGTGGTACTCCAATACCATCAGGAATTAAGACCCATGTTTTGACCCTTTGATGTCTCATAAAGGCGGAATCTTCTTTTTGCGTTGATAGTGTGACGCATGTGGTAACTTCATCAGTTTGAAGACCATCGGCCCAGTTGTCTCTCTAGGAACGAGTGTATGTACATGTTTGTGAGCGCCTACGTTTGTAATGGATTTCTTAAAACAATGCTCCCTTTAACCATTGTATGCAGCAATTTAATGTGACATGCATCGCACCGGAAGAAAAAAAAACATGTTTAATATTCAAAAGGAAACATGTTTTTAGTATGTTCAGTTTTATATAGAAAATGTTTGTTGTTCGGTTTTCAAGATATGTTGATTTTTTTATAAAAAATGTTGGTTGTTTGGTTCGTTCCTTCTTTTGCACTATCTGAATTTGCCCAAGGCTCCCCAAACGGAAGCGTTTCACGTAGACATAGCGGTGGAGAGGAGAGGCCGCCACGCACACCCATCACGTGCCTCGTCCTGGAGGACACATCCTGGAAGTTGGTGGTTGTTGTTACTGCATCGCCCCATCTCCCCTTCGCACCCCTCCTCGTTCTCTCCGCCCCCCGTCCTCTTCTTCAGCTCCTCCTCCTCCCCTGTGCATCTGACACTCTCTCCCCCAGATTCGTCGGCCTTGCCGGCCGGTGAGGTGTGAGAGGTGGGGTCCGGTTCCTCTCTAGTAGTAGTAGGTTTGTTTCCTTCTTCCTTTTCATTTGTGGGCTCTTATCGATGAAGAGACATCGTCAAGATCTTGCTATCACCGTGATTGTGGTGGTCGTCTCCGTGGTCTACTCCGGCATCGGCCCCCTAACGGTTAGGCATTATTGTCGCAGTGTCTCGTTCGCCTAGCTGGTGGCAGGAGCGGCGGTCCATTGCGTTGATTGGAATTGGTCAACGGCAGTGTTGGGCACTGGCCACTTTGCTCCGACTGTTGTATGGCTCTGTTGCCGTCACCGCGGCTGATCTCTGCGGATTGTGCTTATACTATTCCCAGGTTTGCCATCTGGTGTCAATTCAAAGTTGTTCCTTCGTAGCCTTCCATTGAAGATTTTATTCCTTTGCTCCCTCTTCCTAGTGGGGTTAATCCCTTCTTTCTGCTTCCTTCCTCTGCTTGTTGATGCCGCAACCCGCAATCGGCATATATAAATTGATAGGATTGATTGCAAATAAGCGAGGTGGGACTATTTATTTTTGATAACAAACCTAGCTTACGCTCAGTTGCTGTGACATTACGTATTGAATCGGAGGCATCGAGTTCAATTACCCTTGCGGGGAAGTTTTTTTTGCCTCCAGAGCCATCAGAAACTTTAACCGGATAGGTGGGCCTGATTCGCTATGCCAGCTCATGGGCTGGTTCTTTCGTTTGGCCTATCTCCGTGCCGAACGAAGCGACGTACGAACGAAAGTAAAAACCGTGGACGGACGAAACGGACACAAAGTTGAGATTAAGCAACGTTTAGTACCACCTCGTACGTGACCAAAATAGGACGGACGGACCGCGGAAAAAAATCCTAATCGCGGGACGAAACCAAGAATATCACCTTGCTTTATTAGTAAAAAAGGTATATATATATATATATATATATATATATATATATATATATATATATATATAGAGAGAGAGAGAGAGAGAGAGAGAGAGATTAGATCGGGATACATCTCTGATCGTCCGTTACCGTGGACACGGCTATTCGAATAGATATACTTCCCTGCAGGGGTGCACCAATGTACCCAACACGCGCGATTAACTCCAGCCGTACATACTTTTATCGGGTCATGCCCGGCCTCGGCTAATCGACACAACGCAGCCCAACCTGGGCTCATCAGAGAGGCCAGCATGCCGGTCTAATCCCTAAGCGCTCAGGGGTCCGGGCCCATCGCCCATCGCACTCCTGCGTGTTGCGCACGTGGCTGGTGAGCAGACCTAGCCCCCTTAATACAAGCGCAGGAGTTCCCTTTCCAACCCGGCGCGCGCCGCTCAACTGCTGACGTCTGAGGAGCTTCGGTAGAAACATACGATGCCGACTGCCCATACTTATTCCCGCGTGATGGTCAGTGCGAAAAGGCCAGAGGCCTACTCAGATCACATATCCAAATCCGTTAATGCGTTGGGAGCTCGCGGTAACGAGCAGTGATCCACGATCTATGGTCCCATCGCCCCGTCTCGCGGACTTACGACAAGGGCTAAGGCTGCCCGGCTGTGCTACGTAATTAACTCGCGGGTACCCTCACGGTCAACCCGGCTTCACATCACTCGCGTGTACCCCTCGGGGCTGACCCGACTTCCACAAACTCTCGCGGGTACCCCTCGGGGCCGACCCGACTTCAACAAAGGACTGAGGTAAACGTTAGGGTAACCGTGTGTCCGAAACATCAAGGGGGAATCTGAGGAATCACCCTCGATGGATTCCACTCGATGTGACCATGAAGGTGGACTTGGAAAAATCACCCTCGATGGTCCACACTTGAGGGGTTGCACGACAGAGTCGTCATTGGAGGTGGTGGAGGAGGAATCACCCTCGGCCATCCACAACCGATTAGTTATGCTACAGAGCCATCATCAGGAGTGAGGTACGAGGTATCACCCTCGGCACTCTATAGTAGCTCTGCAGAGTCGTACAACAAAAGGGGGGGTGTGCGGTGATGTGCTCGGTCTCTGCCCGTCGATCACCAAGATTGAGGCACTGGTAACAAGGCGGGGGCAACAGGGACAAGAAAGAGGGGTCACTGATGGATCACTAATCCAACCTATACTAAGCAGTTTAGGATGACGGGTAAAGTAACAATAGCAGGTTACAAAAGCAGGCTTTGCATCAGAAATAGGAGCTATCTATCAACAGTAGCAAAATCTAATGCAAGCAATAGTGGGAAAGAATGGGCGATATAGGAATGATCAAGGTGGTTTGCTTGCCTGGAAGCTCTACTGAAAGGGACTGATCGTCAGGGGCGTAGTCGTACTGGGGAGCAGCGTCAGTCTCGGAGTCTACCGTAGAGAAGAGGGGGAAGAAACAATAAATATAAAGCAAACAGATGCAACACCGATGGATGACATGGCAGTATGCTGTGTTAGGGGTGGCCTAATGCAGCACTACACGTTGCAGAAGGAGCAGGAAATTATCCGGGGATGTTTTCCCAGCTCCGGACGGTTATCGGTATATGGATCCGGAGGGGAAGGTTCCATGTTTGCTGTGTTAGAGGCATCTAACAGCTATAAGGAGGGCATATTTGGATTCATCATATTTTTCTGAGTGTTTTCCATATATAAAACATTTTCATCGGAGCTACTGTTGAATTTATATTAATTTTCAAAGTTTAAGCAATATTCTGGAATTATTTTAATTACTAAATTCGGCAGAAAAGGAAATATGACGTCAGCAGTACGTCAGGGTGACGTCAGCAGTCAACACAGTCGGCCGAGGTCAAACCTGGCCACTGGGTCCCACATGTCATACACTGAAGTTAATCCAGTGGTTTAATTTAACTAAAATGGATTAATTAGAGGGTGGGGCCCACTGTCAGGGACTGATTAATTAACAGATTTAATTAACAGACTAATTAGTAGTTTATTTATTTATTAAAATGTTAATTAGCGAGTGGGGCCTGCCTGTCAGCGACTGGAGCTGCCCAGTCAGCGCGTTGACTGGGTTAACCCAGTCAACGGGGCCCCTGGGACCCACTGGTCAGCGACCGAGGGGTGGGCCCAGGCCAGCCACGTAGGCAGCAGCCGGCGACTAGACGCCGGTGACGCCAGAACGCGGCGGAGGCCACTGGCCTCGTCGGAAATCGGCTACGGCGAGCCATTTTGCGCGCGGCTTGGCTCGTTCGAACGGGCAGAACGAGCCGCGTTGTACGGCGGTGGTGGCGTGGCCGAAGAGGCCCTACATCGGCGGCGGCGACGAGCGCGGCGGACGGCGGCGTTTGGGTGAGGTCGTGCCCGTGGCTACGGCGCATGGCAAGGCGTGCTAGCGGTGGCGTTGGGCTCCTACGAGCGCGCTGAGCATGGCTACGTGCTCGGACGCAAGCTTTAGTGACGGCGGCCACGGCGACGAGCTTAACGGCAGCGATGGGTTCGGCCATGACGGCAAGGGGGGCTACGGGCGCGGAGAAAGGCAGGAGAGAGAGGGGTTTTGGTCGCCAGCTCACCGCGGTCCTGCAGGTGTGCTTAAATGGGTTCGGGGGAGGCTCGACGGCGGTGAATTGGCGGCGACGTCCGACGATTCAGAGGAGGAAGACGGGGTCGTGGGCGACACTGCGTAGGCTCCCGGCTCGGTCCAGTGGCACCGGATGGAGCCGCGGACGGCTGCGGAGCGATCTGGCACGGCGGCGAGGCGCAGGGGCGACAGTGTCTGCGCGAGTTAGTGGGGCGAGGCCATGGCGGCGCTCGGGAGGGGGGAGACAGAGAGGGAGGAGAGGGGAGGAGTGAGGTCAGGGGGAGCCAGGGAGGGTGCAGGGGGTGGCCTTATCCACCAGGAGCGGCGCGGCGAGGCCGCTGTCGAGCTGGGGAGGGGGGGGGCAGGCAGGCGCGCGCTGGGGAGGCGACAATGAGGAGGAGAGAGAGAGAGCGGGAGGTGGGAGACTGTGCGGGGTGGGCTGGGCCGCACTGTGGACTTAAGTCCAGTACACCCAGGCCCTTTTTCTTTTTCTCTTTTTCTGTTTTCTCAAAACAGTGAGCATTTGCAATTTATCCAGCCACAAAAAGACTTTGTAAAATTCTGAATCTGGGCCAATAAAATATATTGCAATATTAGGCACTGTCAGAAAAAGTTTGGGGGCCAAAGGAATTTGTTTGAATTTTGTACAAATGCATAAGCATTTAAAATGCCTCTTTTTGCACTGTTTTAAATGCTATAGACCATTTTAGCTTGATGGTGATGTTGTTTTCCTTAAAAAATATTAGTTAGGGAATCTTGGCTAAATGATGGACTATTTTGCATCCATTTTTGGGCAAATTTATTTTCCACTTGCAATTTAATTCAAATCAAAGTGGAGTTTGAAATGAGATATGAATTCAAAGAGTGATCATGCATTATAAATCAAAATGATTAAGCATAATCATCATGAGGATCACTGTAGCTCCATTACACAGGGGTGTTACAATATTTTGGGACAAAGCCCAAAAAGGTGGCTTTTCATAAAGTAACCAGAAAGTGATTTTTACTATTCATGAAACGATTTTTCCGCGACCGTTAAATCCGAAAATATTTCTGTGGGTCTTAGAATAATTCCAGTACCCTCTAAAACAATTCTGGACGCGTTCCGAAACATTTTCAGATCAATGATTTTCATCAGCGAAAAGCAACCACAGCGGTTCCGGCAGCTCCGGATCACTTCTGGTTTTTTTCTCCGGAAAAATCCCAAAAGTTCCCAGAACAATTCTGAAACCATTTTGACTTAATGGTATACTCCGAAACAATTTTTTGGTTTTACCGAAACTCTTCCGGTGTTCTCTCTTCGAAACTATTCCGTTGTCTCCGAAACTTTTTCAGTGAATTTCTCTCAGACTCCCTGTCTAGTATTCAGCAGATAGATGGCCCTTAAGCGCGTGACCCTATAGGTTCGGTGAAGAATAGACATGACCGGAACACTTTCTGATCAATGATCAACATCGGAGCCATGGACACCCATATTGACCCCTATACCCACACGAATAAATATTCGAGTGAACCTCCAGTTGCCGTGTGCTATTACTTTTACTTCGCAATATGTTACAAACACCCGAGATGAGATTTATCGGCATCCCCGTGGATCAACACTTGTCCACTATGCCAGTTACCTCGTTACCGGTTTTGTTCTCTTTTCTCGTTCCCATGTTCCGGCATCCCCGTGATCGAATCACACTGTGTCTGGCCAGACGATGATGGATACCGTAACACCGAGAGGGCCCAAAGAATATCTCTCCATCGTCGGAGGAGCAAATCGAAATCTTGAGCTATCAAGTCCCTTGACATACTTTTCCATGAACCCGTAAGCCTCCGTAATAGCCACCCAGTTACAGATGACGTTGAACAAACCCCAAAGTTCATGAAGCAAGCATGAAGAAACTCGATACTCTCATGGTCTAAGGAATTATGCAAACGTTAACATTCTCTGTGTTATGAACCATTAACTTGTGATGAATGTATCTCATAGCATAACATCAATTTGGGTCGATTCAACACAAATGTTCTTCTAACATTGTGCCCTCAAAGTTGCCGGCATAGACATGCCCATGATCAGGAAAACATAATCATCATGTAAACACTTGAGCTAGTCTTAGAGGCATGACTAGGAATACTTTTTATCGTTTATTATTCCACACGTGCATATGAGTTTTCCTCCGAGCCTCGTGGTTATTGTAGACTGGAGAACCATAACAGTTATTGCACGGAACATAAACTTAATTATGAACATGGGATAAATAATAACATTTATTATTGCCTCTAGGGCATATCTCCTACAGACGCCCACTTGCACTAGAGTCAATAATCTAGTCAATGCTAATGCACTTTACACCTATGGCATACTGGTGTAAAATATTCTTCGCATGTGGTATAGCCTGATGTCCAACGAATTTGACAACTTCAGCTCCGTGTGTATCTTTGCATATCCTCGCATTTTCACGCTTTCACAAAATTCATATTTTGTGTGGACTTGGCTTTGTATATATGTGAATCACTGGTTGAACCTTGATTCCTCAGACTGAGCTATGGATCAACTATCTACAATAGTGTTCCATTGACCAAAGTCCTCTTGGAACTATACTAAGTTCATGAATGAACTATATGATTCAACATCCTTCTTTGTCGCTTCTAAAGCGTCAACTTACTTAGCCTTTGTTATAGAATTCACCATAGTAACCTATTCGGAACAATTCCAACTTACTGGGTCACCATATCGTGTATTTCACAAAAAACCCTTAACTTAAAACGAAAATCGCATGGAGCATTAATGAAGACTGTATCGATGTAACCACTTACAACGAGCACTTCATCTTAACCACTACTAGCTAATTGTTACCATCTTAGGTAAATAACTTCCGAGCAGAAGACAAGTACTAGGACCTACACCTCTCTCTTAGGTAAAATAGAATAAAACAGAAAAACCCCTCCATATCCATTATGGAGCATAGAGATACACCGGTCACCAATTTGTGGACTGCGCTCATTCACTATTTGTCTCCATCCTTTGATTTTGAGGCATCCATTTGTTTGACGTTCTGTCGAGTATGCATATTGGAAACTGGTCCATGGCCGTACACAAACAATTTTCATCTCACCTTCGACATACATAAGCGGAGGCACAACATGATTTGGGAGCTTCTGTTGAAGAACACAATAGTAACATAGTTAGCAATGTAGTTTACTTAAGAAGAATCTATGAAAAAGATGGACTAGTGACACAATACTAAAAAATCTTACCATGATATTTACACGAATGTTAGCATCGCTCAACTTGTGGACTAGTGGCACGTATCCTATATAATTTCGGCCAACTCTATAAATGCTCTTAAAAGACAGAACATCATTAACAAAGGAGACAAGAGAATTCTTCTCCTACCAAGTTAGCTCCGAGCCGACAATGTAATAGGTCTCGTCTATTATCTTCCGTGTATCTCTCGAAGAAAGGAAAAAACTGTCAATTATTATAAATAAACAAGTTAAGTAGGAGGGAATAAGGTTTGTTTCGGTGGAGAGCGAGGCGTGGAAAATTGAAAAAGGCATGGAAAAAGGCAAAATTGAAAAAAAATGCATGGAACAAGATTTTTTTTTCCCAGCGTGGGCTTCACGCGATGTTGTCGTCTCTTCTTTTATTTCGGTGGAGAGCGAGGCCCGCCCAGCTTGTGTAGGCCGTTATGTTTTTCCGGTCAGACTGTGTTGGGCTTTCCTTTTTCTGGGTTGGCCCTCGCCGTCGTGTGTTTTATGTGCCATGTCATATTTCTTTTCTTTTTTTCGCTGCTCGGTCAGTATTTTTATGGATTTTTTAAAACTTTTTCGCGACCAGTTGCACATCCGCCCCTCACGTGCAACTGCATGCACCACAACCTGCGCGCAACTGCAAGGGGCATAACACGTGTGCAACTGGGGTAGGGTGCGGAGTTATGTAAAAATAAACCTGAGAGGGTGTTCATTATTATTATTATTTTCCACCGCGCGGAACAGAACATGAGGTGTCGAGACTGTAAATAGGGGTTTGTCAGAGGTTTTTTGCAAAATCTGCAACAAGTTGCAAGTCCGCCTCTCCGCGCAATTGCAAGCGCCGCACCCCACGTGCTACTGCTAGGGGCATAACGCGCGTGCAACTAGGGGGGTGCGGTTTTCTTTATTCTTTTTTTTTGTAAAATTATCACCAGCTGCATGCAGGCCCCCCACCAGCATCTGCACGCATGGCAATCCAATGCAACTGCAAGGGGCGCAACACGCGCGCACTTAGTGGGTGCAGGTTTATTTTTTCCGGGTTTTCTTATAAAAAGCCACAAGTTTTGCATTTTCGCCCTCACGCGTAACTGCACACGTGGGACAGTGCATGCAACTGCAAGAGCCGTAATACGCGGGCAACTGGTGGGTGATGATTTTCTCAGAGAAAACAGTCTACAGGACAAAAATTCAATCCAACGAAAAATAGAGAAGAAAAAGAACAAAGGGTCAAAGAGCTCTCAGCACAAGTCCAACCACGTGGCACAGTGCATGCAAAGCCTACCAATCCCCGTCCGCATGTGGTTTGAATTTTTGTCCTGTAGAACCCTTAAATTACTGCTTGGTCAGCGCGCGCGGCACTAGCCATCTTTGCAAAGCCAACGTGTGTGCTCAGCTAACGTGTATATAATGGCTGAACCAAAGCTACCTGCACCAGTCCACCACACGAACGGGCACACAAACATATAGTATCGTCTAAACATTACTGCAAGCGAGCACCCTATGAGCCCCCACATTCACCCGACCCTCTACAGCCGATCGGCTACGTCCGGCCTGGTCTGTCCAGCCCTTCCTCGCGCGAGGCGTCCGTGGCCACGGTCGAGGACTGCGTTCATCAAGCGTAGACTGCCCGTGGCTGTTGAACTCGGCCCTTGGGATCGATCACATCAAACACGATGAACACGCACGCGCAAAAACTTTAGCCAAACGCACGTGTCGTGCCTCTCTTCTCTTTATTTCTTTTTCTGATTTTCTTCACCACGGTATTACAAAACTCATGCCCTGGCTCTCCTTATATATACAAGCAGCCGATCCAAACCACATAGACGTACTCGGACACAAGCATGAATCCAAACCGGACTCAACTAAAACCTGTACTACGACTCTGACTCCTAATCACCGGCCACCTTGATTGTTGCTAGGCTAAACCTACTAAGAATAGAACTAGTACTACGTATGGACTCAAACGATCAGCTAGCCAACCTTAGCTTGCACCTGCCTAACACTAATTAAACTCAAGATTACTCTAACAGTGGCAACTGGCGTCGCAGCCCCACGCGACGGAGATAGGGTGTGTAGCTTCGAGCCATCGGTGTGGACTAACTTCTTCGTCCAATACGACCCACATCTACATGAGGTATATACTAGTACAATTTCTTCTTTTTTAGAATTCTATAGTAGTATACCTTCAATTGAATTCAAACACTTCATGAATTTAAAAAGATGTTCATGAATTTTTAAAAATATTCAAAATTATGAAATATGTTCGCTAATTTGAACAAATGTTTGCGATTTTTTTTAAAGTTCATAATTTGAAAAAAAGTTCATGAATTTGTTAAAAAATATGAATTTGAAAATAGTTCACGATTTCGAACAAATGTTTATGAATTTGAAAAAAATCTCGAATTTAAACAAGTTCATGAATTTGAAAATGTTCAAAAAATGTTCATAATTGTTTAAAAAATGAACAAAAAAACAAAAAATGAATAACAAAAAAAACCAAACAAAAAACTGGCAAAAAAGCAAAGAAAGCGAACTTCCGAAAACCGACGCAAAAGGGAAGCGGGATGGCCCATCTAAAACGACGCTCCAGCGTGTGCGCTCGCTACGAAAAGACTACTATTTGGCGCCTCAGCGAAATAGGAAATTCCAGTTGTTTATCCTCTTTTTTGGGAAATAAAATGCAGCCGAGGTTATTCGGGCAGAACCTCTAGGTCGGGAAAATACTAATCTTCAGTACCACTATACCACTAGAGGTGCCGGACTTCGCCGACTCCTTCTAAAAAACTGACTAAACAGATTTTTCAGTAACCCATATATTTAGAAAGCAACTGAGATATTTCAGTTTATATGAGATACTTTCTACGAGTGCATATAATGGTAAAATATTGTATCTAAATAACTAATAAATACATAAGTGAATTGTTATATGGTTGTTTTGTCGAGGCGGTAATGAAATATATTTAGAGAATGCCTCTACATGAGACTTTGTTGTATTGCACATAGTAAGATAATTCACCGGAACAATACAAGAGCTATGGACCATGATGTTGGAGTGTCGTGACAGCCCACCAGCCAGCTGCATTTCCTAGACCACATCCACATACCCGCATAATCCCAACTACTTCCTCCGTCCCGGTGCATAGGGCTTACACGTACTTCTAGGTCGGCAATTTTGACTAAAATATGTATTATATTTGATGAAAATGTCCTTTTTAGAAACTTCATCCATATACAAATTCGATGATATAATTTTGATGACATAAAACACCTATTTGATTAGTCACATCGACGACCTAGAAGCACACGCAAGCACTATACATCAGGACGGAGGGAGTGGCTACTATTGCTAATAGTTATTGGTCCTGCTAGGTACATGCTGCGTGTGGCCATATAGGATACGCAGTGACATCGAGTCGTTCAACAAGTAGTAGTAAAACAAATAGTGTACATCACTATCTCAGAATCCAGAAAATTCTTATACACATATTTTTTCAATAAAGGGCGCTTTTATTAACTAATAATGTACCATCAATGGGATATAAAACATCTCGGTAGGAAAAGGCGATGCCTGGGTGGTGCTTAGGCGTTAGGTGATGGCCAAACGCCTCGTATAGGGCATAAGCGGAAGTTTAGGCGGGCAAGCAAGAAATTTTCCACTCCAGCGAGAAATCATCCCATATCGCCTCGACGGGCCAAATGGGCCATATTCCAATGGATAGTACTGGTGGTCTAGTCATTCTCATGCTCTAAATTAACGTCTATATGCATATAATACCCCCAATTGACCTTGGTAGTCAAAACTATAGGACGGTCTAAGCCACGCCTAGGGCTCTAGGCAAATACCAATAGCCTAGCCTACGCCTAGCGCTTTACTTAACCTTTCAAAACATAAGGAGTAAACATTCGACCTCTGCACGACTAGGATGCACACAACCAAAACCAATTCACACACACGATAAAAATAAAACGTCGGCCACCACAAAATCATAGTAGACTGAAACCATGCCTAAGGTGAGCCAGGTGCATAGCCTATACGTAGACTATGCCGCCACCCATGCGGAGTAAAAACATCCCTGACCACAAGCTCAAAATGCGTACACACCATCGTAAACAGCGGTCGGTGTTCCATTCGCTGTAGAGTGAACTACGAATGGAGCCAGTATGCACATTGATAGAGAACCCGCATTGGAGATGGAATTTTATCAACAAAACCATGTCATTTCTGCATCGCCATAGCGACCATAATAAGGCAGACTCTCACACCCTTATGAGTGTAATCAACTTGTGTGGTATACCATCTAGCCAGTCCCCATACATGTTGGCAACATTGCGAGGTGGATACAAGTTAGATGCGACTTGGATGACTGACCATGTAGTACGCGCAAAAGTGCATTGAAAGAAAATGTGGTTCATTGTCTCATCATGATGACGAAAGGAACACTTCTTACTTCCTTGCCAACTGCGGCGAGCAAGGTTGTCCTTCGTCGGGACCACACCTCAGCTATGGTACCACATACAAAATTTAACTTTGAGTGGCATCTTTGTTTTCCATATTTTCTTGTTATTGTCCACTGGAACCTTAGAGTGTGGTAGTGCCCGGTACATAGAGTCTAGCGTAAAAACCCCACTCTGTTTCAGATTCTAGTGGAACTCATCCTGGCCTTGCATCATGTGGATCGAATTCATGCTGCCCAAAAGGTATTTTCATGACGAAAGACATGGACCAACCAAATCCAGCCTAAAAGATACATTAGGCGAGGACGTGCTTAGAACTTGCAGGAGTGTATCATTCTTATTGGAAATAATGCGGTATAAGGCTAGATATTTTTCCTGGAGAGTAGCGTTTCCTAGCCACTTGTCCTCACAGAAATGAATCTCAAAGCCGTCCCTGATAGCGAAGGAAACAAAGCGGAAAAGGTATTACTTTGCCGCTATCAGACCTGCCAAAAAATTTGAGTCTCCAAGTTTCCATTACACCCGAGCCACAACTTTTGGTACTAAATACTTTTTGCGCAAGAGAATTCGCAAGACATGAATTAACATCTATAATCCCGCATCTAGACATGGATTAATTATTGTCACGACACACATGTGATCACCAGATCGGTTCACGGCATGAGGCATTAGTAGAGAAAAATAATTGTCTTCAGGTATGTGCTGCGCGCTGAGACTACCGGAGAGGGATTCCGGCAAGGGCCCAGGGGGTGGACCGCCCACGAAGGCAGGGCCGTGCACGCTGCTGACTACCGAAGAGGGCTTCTGGCAAGCACGCGGCGCCGAGGACTGCAAGCATGTGCGAGAGCGGTGGTGATCTGTTTCCCCTCTGCGGAGGCGCCAGGGATTGCCAGTGAGTGGCGGCGCTGTTTTTGAATCTTCTAATTATCTCAACATGCGTGTTTCCACATCATCAAAATTGTTGTAGCCGTTAGATTTACGAGCTTGATCCACTAGCATCCAGCCGATCTACGCATGAGAATCCTCTATCATGAAATATGCATTAGTGCATTCTAAGTGGATTTTAAATCACATTGCATTTAATTGTGACATGCACAACTTTTCATGTTAAGATTTTTTTTTGCTTATGCAGAAATCTCTCACATAGTTTAAATCGTAAGGACTCAATTAGTATTCTACACAATATTTAGAAACTATACATCCAATTTTGCGGCAACGCGGGGGGTTCGTCTAGTATGACTAGTAAACTGCATCGTAAAAGACGTCTTCATTGAATCCATTAATTAACGGAACGACATCAAAAAATAAATCGACGACGAGCTGCTTGTGGTCACTTCGCCAATATTGATGAAGCTCCACGACTCCGGTCTTTACTAGGCATTGTGTGAGTGTAATGGTGGTCTGGATGTATCTACGTTATGTTTGTATCTTCTTGATGTGGCGTTATGAGTCAAATAAAACGCCCTTTGTCCAAATAAATATGTATAGACGTTGTACTCAGTATCTATCTATTATTATCTACTAAAAGCAAAATACGGGTCAAAAATAGGGAAATAATCTAGAAAATCCCACATTAATCACAGAGATCCGGCCGTCAATTTAATTCACTGCAAAACAACAGCCGTTAGATTTGATAATAGCGTCAGGCACTAAACTTCAGAGAAATAACCCACCTTTGCCATTATAAAAGAAAACGTTTCATCTCATTTACCCACGTACAACATCAGAAATAGATCAAAAACGTATCTTCCTCCGCTGCCTCTACTTTCATAATCACAGGTTCTTCCCACGTCCAAAAAAACACACACGTTCTTCCATTGGCCATGGAATCCTTCGCTCTGAAGCCCCGCCTCCTCCTACAAGCGGTCGAAAAGTAGAACCCACTATGGCCTCCTTCGCTTGGCTTCGTTGAGAAAGCCTGCTGCTACCGCTGTTCTCTATCCTTGCCGCAGTTGCTCTTCCGCTGTTCTTAGTTTCAATCATGGCTGAATCCGCTGTCGAAAAGAACATCCTTTGTGGCTTCCTTCATTGAGAGAACTTGCCGCTGCCACTGTTCTACATCCTTGCCGCAACTGCTCTCCCGATGTTCTTAGTTTCCATCTTGCAATCATGGCCAAATCTGTTTATTCAAACATACGACCAAATGTAGTCTCCTCGGCTCTCCTCTTTAATCTCCTTATAAATCTCTTCTGTTTTTCTGCAGCCGTCATCGGGAGTCCACCGTGTGCCGCCTGCGTTGGTGCGATATGAATAATTTTCGATGGAGGCACGCACATAGGTGCTGGCTTGAAGCATATTAATTTCTGGCGACACACAGTTTTCTTGTATAAGCACCTGGGGCAATTTTCTGTAGAGGCTGGAGCTGGTTCACGCACATAGCAGATCGATCCAGCCGACTTGATGCACAGGTACAGACTATACATATGCACAATTGGCAGCCTTGCATACGTACGTCTTAGTAAGACCAACTTGCTTACTGTCGTTTAGGTCCTGGTCGTTGCTGCTGTTGCCGGCACGCTGAAGATGTAGAAACTGAACAAGACATGAGTCATCTGCCTGGATAAATTACATGTACAAACTATCACCCAAGGAACGAAGGAATAAGATCCTAAGCAGGAAACTGTATGTATACTTAAAACCATCCATATTCCATCACCCTGTTTTGTTGTCTTTCAATTTTACTACCTGCATCCACGTGATGTACATATTGCTGTTACACTTCACGGTCCATGTCACGAAAAAGATATATGCCATCCCCGTGTTCATAGTTGGTATTGATATAGATACATATTATTACATAATTGATAAATGGATTACTAAATAATATTAACAGCTAATTTTAGTTTTACTTTTTTGTGCTAACGAAGTTTAGGTATGTAAGTAACTATTCATGGTTGAGGCGAACTGATGACAATTGATTTGAAACAAATTGGCAGGCTGCCTCCTTGGAGCCCAGCGTTTCATCTCCCATGACATGGCCTGTCGATGACACCTTCTTCTCTCACCCCACTTCCTGCTTGAGTTGTGTTGTTGTGCCCGTCAATAAAAGGAAGTCCAAGCGTGAGATGGATCTTGCATGGCTTGCAGCAAGAAGGAAGTCTAGGTAAGTGCACGGCGGTTTATACTCCCTCCATTTCATAATATAATGCACCCACACTTTTCGAGATTTAAGTTTAATCATAAATTTAACCAATGTGACCGACTGTGATGGGAGCAAAAATTCTATCGTTCGGGCGCACTACATTATGGAATGAAGGAAGTACAAACATTTCCGCACTGAGATGCATGTTCACTAAATCAGCTACAACGAAAGTGTTTTCTTTGTACAAAACAGCCACGATTTTTTTAGCCTACTTTATATGCTAACTTATTATTTATAACAAATTTACAGATATTATGGTGGAGGCGCTAGAGAATGAAGATTAGAATATATATGAAAATCCATGTTGTAAGCTAGCACTTATATATTATATTCTAACTAATCCAGCCACCTCCAATGCATGAATAAGGTCACAAGGATTCACTTTTACTGTTAAACCATTTGCAAAACCAAATAGTTTACCCTCTGCAAACTGTTTTGGATTTTGAGGTGCCAATATCAGGTAAAACTAACCTACCTGGTTAGTAAAAGTGACCAATGGACCAATATACAATCGATATTTATTTGTACCAACGCAAACTTAATCCTGGTAAAAAATAATAATCTAAAATTACATACTAATGACGGTCCGTGTTACACGAAAATGTATCAACCTCTAAATTGTCGTGTGTTATGCAATAAAGAGTGTAGATATCTATACTTACAATTGAAAACTATTTATCCGGATATTACCAATAAAGAGGATATTAGTTTTAATTGTATTTTAGTGTTCATCGAGGAGTTGATAGAATAAATTTAAATATTCAACACTTTCAATGCAGTAAAGATGATGCCCTCGCATTTGCGAGGGCCACGAAACTGTATGTATACTTAAAACCATCCATATTCCATCACCCTGTTTTGTTGTCTTTCAATTTTACTACCTGCATCCACGTGATGTACATATTGATCTTACACTTCACGGTCCATGTCACGAAAAAGATATATGCCATCCCCGTGTTCATAGTTGGTATTGATATAGATACATATTATTACATAATTGATAAATGGATTACTAAATAATATTAACAGCTAATTTTAGTTTTACTTTTTTGTGCTAATGAAGTTTAGGTATGTAAGTAACTATTCATGGTTGAGGCGAACTGATGACACTTGATTTGAAACAAATTGGCAGGCTGCCTCCTTGGAGCCCAGCGTTTCATCTCCCATGACATGGCCTGTCGATGACACCTTCTTCTCTCACCCCACTTCCTGCTTGAGTTGTGTTGTTGTGCCCGTCAATAAAAGGAAGTCCAAGCGTGAGATCGATCTTGCATGGCTTGCAGCAAGAAGGAAGTCTAGGTAAGTGCACGGCGGTTTATACTCCCTCCATTTCATAATATAGTGCACCCACACTTTTCGAGATTTAAGTTTAATCATAAATTTAACCAATGTGACCGACTGCGATGGGAGCAAAAATTCTATCGTTCGGGCGCACTACATTATGGAATGAAGGAAGTACAAACATGTCCGCACTGAGATGCATGTTCACTAAATCAGCTACAACGAAAGTGTTTTCTTTGTACAAAACAGCCACGATTTTTTAGCCTACTTTATATGCTAACTTATTATTTATAACAAATTTACAGATATTATGGTGGAGGCGCTAGAGAATGAAGATTAGAATATATATGAAAATCCATGTTGTAAGCTAGCATTTATATATTATATTCTAACTAATCCAGCCACCTCCAATGCATGAATAAGGTCACAAGGATTCACTTTTACTGTTAAACCATTTGCAAAACCAAATTGTTTACCCTCTGCAAACTGTTTTGGATTTTGAGGTGCCAATATCAGGTAAAACTAACCTACCTGCTTAGTAAAAGTGACCAATGGACCAATATACAATCGATATTTATTTGTACCAACGCAAACTTAATCCTGGTAAAAAATAATAATCTAAAATTACATACTAATGACGGTCCGTGTTACACGAAAATGTATCAACCTCTAAATTGTCGTGTGTTATGCAATAAAGAGTGTAGATATCTATACTTTCAATTGAAAACTATTTATCCGGATATTACCAATAAAGAGGATATTAGTTTTAATTGTATTTTAGTGTTCATCGAGGAGTTGAT
The DNA here is from genome assembly GCA_039707655.1 of Elymus sibiricus. Lineage (NCBI taxonomy): Eukaryota > Viridiplantae > Streptophyta > Magnoliopsida > Poales > Poaceae > Elymus > Elymus sibiricus. The sequence continues at coordinate 35,678,607 of CM077665.1, read as the reverse complement.
AGAATAAATTTAAATATTCAACACTTTCAATGCAGTAAAGATGATGCCCTCGCATTTGCGAGGGCCACCATCACTAGTTTATATATAAAAGATAAACCGACACTCGATTTTAAGGTCTCCAAGTATTACAAGGAGATTGGAGGTACGGAACCCTACAGCTAATAGGATATATCCATGAGTGGTTGTGATTACCAATGCAAACCAACGGCTCCAGGCGGTCTGATATTGGAAGTAGACACCCCTACACAAGGTTCAAATTGTAAACACCAAAATTTATAGAATGGATAACTAATAATTCCATGTCACATATACAGATATGTACTCAAATTAGAGTAAAGTTTGAATTGAAATAGAATTGGTTATTGCATATGTTGAATAAATTAAATTCAGTTATTGGGAGACAAACAAGGTGTAAATATATTCCATTTTTCACGAAGTTTCATTGTATGTACAGATAAATATATATAGCGGTGTTGTCTGCCAAATTATTAAGTAAAAATAATAATAATGTTCAAATATAATAGAATGTGACAAGAAGGCATAAAACAAAATCAAAATAAAGTGATAAATAATGTTATTTTTATTTTTCATCTTCATGTGTAGATTGTATTCCTTTGTCCTTTTGGTTAGTCCTAATACAGCTTTGCATGCATGTAGATATCTGAAGAGTGCATGAGAGCAAAAGCTGACAAACTGAAGAAGGATGTAAACCTTTTGTTCAAGACATTCAACGGTACCCTGGTAGACAAAATGACCTTATTGGACACACTCCAACATCTCGGGATAGATCACATTTTTCAAGAACAGATAAGTATGGCCATGCACGAAATCCACGAGAGTGAATTTAATAGTTTCAGCCTCTATGAAGTTGCTCTTCGCTTTCGCTTGCTTAGAGAGCATGGACTTTGGGTATTTCCAGGTAACTATCTATCTTATATGTTTCTGTTTAGGCTCCTCACAAGTTATCATACTAATCAACGTTCGAAAAAATATAGTAGAAGGCATTACACAAGGCTTTATAAATTAGTAAAGCCCCGAAGGGCAGGTACATGGTCCTCTGTTAAAAGCTTACAAGCATCAAGAGCACTAAACAAACATTACAAAACAAACGGAAAATACATCTCCAAGTCATCGAAGCCCTCTGTAAACGGAAAATTTCGTGCCAGAAACACCCTGCCCATCAGCAGATCCGGCGACTAGAGGTTGCCAAGTGCCAGCTCTGGTGTAGACGTGTAGTGGAGAATGCTGGAGATAGTTGACGGCACTAACATTTAGATCTGGCCTGGCCCACCTCAGAGCCTGCCCCGCCGTGGAGGAAGAGCCACACCAGCATGGGCCACAAAGCCGGGGTGGCCGCCTCAACTTCCGAAATCCTCTGTGCGGACGTGAGCCTCGCCACCACCTCCCCGGCAGTCACACAAGCTTTCCGGGCGGCCTCTCCTCTGGTGATGATCAGGGGTGGAGACAGCAAGGGTTGGGTGGCACGGACTTGCTAGCATTCGGTTGTGCATTTGGTTATGTTGCCCAGCTGGGCAAAAGCTCGGCTATCCAATCCAGCTAGTTTCCCCTTTGCTAGCCTTGCCTGAGCAAGTGGTTTGGTTCTTTTGCTTTGCCACGGGGAATTCATTCATCTGTCGCCAGCCTGCCACATGTGCAACCTCGGGTAAAGCCACAAGGTTGCCCCCAGCTGGCCTCGCCGGGCAAGAGTAGAACTAAACTTTCCCAGGACATATATGAGCGAAACGTTTCCTTTCTTGACGACTTCACAACTTTTATCCGCACACCGCCATTAGATCATATTTTTGCACCCCGCAAAAAAAAAAAGGTCATATTTTTGCAACAGTCTGTTGGAATCTGCCCATGGCTCAATCACATCAAAGTAGACAAAACACGCGCAAGAAAAACTGTTGACCAAGGGTAAGTCTCGTACCCTCTAATATCTCTTTATTTCTTTTCAATTTTCTTGGCACAAAACTCACGTAACCTGGTGTATACATATACACGCAACCAGCCTACCCAAACTTCCTAGATCCATACGGACCGGACATCCTAGCCCTATTCAAACACTAGCTTGAAACCTACCTCGACTGTACTCACCTAATCACGAGCTATGTTTATCGCTGTTTAAACCTAAACCTATTAGCACACGAACCGTACAAGGCTAGCACTACTCAGCTGCAATACACGTATGCTGCCAACACAACTCCTAGTCGGACTAATCTAGCACTTTCAAATCTAAACAATCAAGCATACTGAGCGTAGCTCAGATGATTAGGTTCCTTGTGGTGGAGCTAGCTCACCAAGGTTCAAGTTCTAGACTTGGCATTGGTGCTCGCATTTTCCTGGATTTATTTCAGGCTTTCCGACAATGTTCGTTCAGTGGGAGGAGACGTTCCCATCAACTACGATGGCGCCTGTGGCGACTTTGTTAGTCTCAAAATGTTGTGCCGGCTCAGTATCTCAGAGGTGATCATAGGGGTAGGGTGTGCGTGCGTGCCTTCATAAGGATGAGTGTATGTTTGTGTATGTGAGTATCTGCTTTTGTACTGTGTTAAAAAAAATCTCAACAATCAAGATTACACTAGCACGGTCTGCGGTATAGCTTGAAACAGTTGTTAATGTAGACCCATTTTCACGGCGTTGAAACAACTTAAGGGCGCATCAATCTATCTACGTCCAAAGCGAGAGTAGGTTGGTGGGCACAACATAATGCAATTGTGATTGATGTAGCTACCACATGATGTGATTAAATAATTGAACAAATTAATTCATTTTTTGTAGGGATGAACAAATTAATCCTTAATTCGACAACATGCAAAAAAAATTGGCCGGAATTTAAACGGATGTGGCACAAGGAATATGCTTGTTTTTTCTTTTGCCGGAAGGCAAGAGGCAGATGTCGTCTCCATTTAAGTGCAAGACAATATATTTATGAAAAAATAGTATATTCAGAAAAGTGTATACTAATCATTTGGAAGACAGTTAAGGATAAGCCCTAGTTTACTAGGATTTATGTACGTGTGTACTAATCAATTTTTAATACATGCCCGTTTGTTGTGCAGATGTATTTGATAAATTGAAGGGCAAAGATGGGAGCTTCGACAAGGATATTACTAATGAACCAAAGGGATTGTTAAGTTTATACAATGCAGCTTATCTTTCCAGCCATGGTGAATCAGAACTCTATGAGGCCATCTCGTTTGCAAGGCATCATCTTGAATCTATGACTAGATGTCTTGAGTTCCCTTTATCCGAGCAAATCAAACGAAATCTTGAGATACCGTTACCAAGGAGTTTGAAGAGAATGGATGCACCGTATTATATTGCAGAGTACGAACAAGACCTAGCATGCAACCCGTCCATGCTTGAGCTTGCAAAGCTAGACTTCAATCTTCTTCAGCATCTTCACCAGCGATAGCTCAAGGAATTTTGTCGGTACATATGTTTTCGCATATAGCTCTATCATGGAGGAACATATATGAACTTAGTTGGTGATTTACTTATATCTAGATTAATTATCTCTGCCTTGCAAAAAACAATTTATCTCTGATCTCAGTTAGCTTACCAAGATGAATATGTACACTAGAAGCAGTCAATATAGTACCCTATTAACAAGTGTTCATTTTAGGTGGGGAAACAATCTATATGAACTAGTGGGACTAATCTCCTCTCAGGATCGAATCGTCGAATTATACTTTTGGTCCTACACAGTATACTATGAGCAACACCTTGGAGATGCGCGAATAATCCTTGCCAAGAATAGTTTGCTAGTATCCCTGTTAGATGACATTTTCGATATGCATGCTACCTTGGAAGAGGGTCAAAAGCTCAACGAAGCGATACAAAGGTTAGCAATACTCCTTGGAATGTTAATCTGGCCTTCCTCTCGTATCTAGTAGGAGTATTTTCTGTCATGTCAGCGGAAGATAAACTAACTGATCGTGTATAACATGTAGATGGGACGAGAGTGGTATCCCTCTTGTGCCGGAGTACTTGCAGATGTACTATGTCATGTTGATGAATACCTTTGAAGAATTTGAGGATGAACTGAAACAAGATCACAAGTACCGTGTTGCTTATTGTAGGAAAGCGGTATATATCTTTTTTTTGCGAGTATATCTATCATGTCAATTCTTCAGAATATATTAATTTAGATCTTAATTAATATAGAATCGCTCTCTGCCTTGCATGCATGCAGTTTCAAACTCTGTGTAAGCATTACCAACAGGAGTCTGAATGGTTTCATAGTAGCTACATACCAAGCTTTGAAGACCATATCAGGTGCTCGGTCATCTCGACGAGTGTTCCGGCAATATGTGTTTCTTTACTAGTTGGTATGGGTGACGAAGTAACCAAAGAAACATTCGAGTGGGCCATCAGTTCCACCGATGTTGTAAGGGCTTGCGGTGAGGTCACACGTTTCATGAATGACATGGCAGCATTTACGGTACATACATATATATACATATCTCTACTTGATTGTAATCAAATGTTGAGTTAATTGCACTGTAAAACTAATCAGGCGGCTGCTTGTTCACAGCATGCAAAAAACAAAATGGATGTGGCCAACTCCGTAGAAAGCTATATCAACCAGCATCATGTCACAGGTGAGGAAGCTATGGCCGTACTAGATAATCGGGTGGAAGATGCATGGAAAACTATCAATCACGCACGATTGGAACGTCGTGCACTCCTCCCATTTGTAAACCGAGTCGCCAACCTCACCAAGTGCATGACCTTATTGTTCCGTAACAAAGGTGACCGCTACACATACAGCCGTGGCAACAAAGACAGGATCCAGCAGCAGTTCGTAGAACCTATCCCTCTCTAGCTGGTCATTATGCATGAATGGAATCTGTCGGACACAATGGATTTACGTACAAAAGGAGAACGAAATTAAGGTTTAGGTCCAAGACATCAAAGTTTAAATCTTGTGCAGATAATTTCTCAAAAACTACTGATAGAAACAGAATGGTGGAAAATTGTATGAAACTATAGTTTTGTATGACTAGCCATTGGCTGACTGTAACAACCCATTTTTAGGATAATTTTTTTTGGCAAAATAAAATTTGCTAGAAATAATCCTAGTAATTAATTTGAATGCTATTTGAAATTTTGAGGCCTTTTTAAAGTTTCTTTCTCCCCAATTTCCCTCTCTTCTTGGAATATTTTTGGAAACTATTGGTGGCCAAGATAACCTTGCCTCTATTCTTCTCTTATATCCTGAATTCCAGTAGAAAGATTTGCCATAATAAATAGCCCAAAAATAATACTTTATTAATATTGGCAAACCCTAGATAGACCTTATTGCTTCGAAACCTTAGATATAAATTTTGTAAAAATGCCATAAAACTTTGGTAGCCTCTTCTGCGCCTATGGATCCCTTATACACAAGAACTCACCCTTGTCCTTTGGAAATTTTGAGCACAACATCAACATTTCAATTATGGTCCATTTTAAGCCTATAACTACAACTCTATTAAAACTTTTTTAGCAAATTCTCAAACTTTGTCAAAGCACTCTTCTTCTCTAATGATTCCATCTCCCAGAAGATCAACTCCTTTTAAACAATGCAAGATTCTTTGATTGAGCACAAACATCTCTATTCAGATTTGTTTTTCAACAAACCTTCCATTCTGCACTTAATCATTTTGTCAAACAAAGCCGACCATCGTCATTCTCATCCAAAGGGACACGCTTATGCCAAGTTACATGTCCAGAGGCACTACGCGCGTCGGATTGGGGAAGCCTTGCCATGACAGAGCACTGGCACAGCATGCAGGCCATGGCCAGAGAGCCGGTATTACATGTGTCAGGCATCGGCCGCGCACCGTGCTCCTGCTGCTACCCCCACTCGCCTAGCACCCCAGTTGGCTTCGCCAGGTCACCCAGCAACTCGCCTGCAACCCGCCTTGGCTGCTAGCACTGGCAAGCCGCCATTGTCATTGCCGCCGCGTCATCACCGCATCACCAGAATCACTTGTCATGCTCGCAAGCTACCAGCGTCATCCGTGGATGGTGGCCTATTCCAGAAGCCTCCCCGCATTGCACCGGCCTCCGTAATTACCTCAGCCCCACCATTAATGCCCGCCCATTGCCGTGGCGCAATTTGATTCATCGGACAACCACGGAACCGACCTTCTAGGCCTATAAAACTCCACTCCGAAGGCCATTTCCTAAAAGCATCGTCCACCTCTACCGCCTAGACTCCCTCCTATCCAAACAATCGACCGGAGGTTGCCCTTCTTCCCCTGCCTCCGGTGAAGCTTGCCGCCACCACCTCTTGGACGATTGCGTCGCCACCGAAGCTACTCTGTCAAATCCATAACACCAGTGGACTCCTAGCGCACCCTTCTGTCGATTGCAACTGTCAATTTCACCGGAAGAAGCTCACAGTAGAAAGCCCTCTTCAAGCTTTGTCAAAGTTCCACGGGAGTCCTCACTGCCGGAGACTCCATCCACCCCGATGACCGTGCCCTACATTAGGAGGATCGCCACGGCCTCCTGAACGCGTGGGTGACGCCAACTTTCCCGGGGTCGCCGCCGTTCGTTGGCAATCGCCGCCGGCAGGGAGCCCTCTCCTGTTCTCGCGTGGTTTGACCGGATCAACCCCGACAGGTGGAACCAGTATGTTAGGGGTTTATTCCTTTTTCTGTAGTTTACGCTTTGTATCGATTCTAAGTACATTATCTAGATCCGGTGCTTCTGAGGAGATGCGCTCGAAGACGAGCCAACGTCGCGAGTACGCTTGACTGCATCCTTGTGTTCCTTCAAGCCAGTTTCAACCTGTATGGCCATATTCACCAAGGTGGTGAAATCAGCAAAGTCCTGAATGAGGAGTGCAAGCTTGACATCAGGGTTGAGCCCTTCACGGAACGTCTCCTGCCTACGAGCATCAGTGGCGATGTCTTCTTCAGCATATCGGGATAAGTCCAGGAATTCACGCTGGTAGAGTTCCATAGTTTTGTTGCCCTGGGTAATGTTGCGGAATTCACGCTTCTTGCGGTCCATGACTCCCTAGGGAATGTAGCGGGCGCGGAAGGCAGCCTGGAACTCCGTCCAAGTAATGATTGTTTCGGCAGGCATAGTATGCCTGTGGCTGTCCCACCATTGGGCAGCGAGACCCTTCAGAAAATAGGTCGCAAAGGTGACGTAGCTCGCAGGGGCCACATTGGCTGACTCCATCTCATAGGAAATGTCGTGAAGCCAGTCGTTAGGATCCAGAGGCTGAACTGAGTTGCGAAAGACTGCTGGGTTGAGACGGACGAAGCCTTGCATGAATTGACGATTTAATTCGAACTTCTGCATCATTCCAGCCATGTAATTGGGCGGCGGTGAGTTGTCGGCACCACGGCCACGACCTGCGGGTCTAACAATCCTGCTAAAATTTAACAAGCGCAGTTTAGCGATGAGTATTTGCAGGTGTATAGAATCATTCATGAAGTAAGACGCACGACAAAGAGAAGTGCAATAGATACATCATAATAGTCAAACATGACATACAGATCCATACATAAATTTGGTTACAAGCCAGCGGTACAAGTTCAGAAAACGAAAGCTAGACATCTAGGCGGCATGCAGGCACGCGGTGGAGGGATACAACAACGAGACTTAGCAATATGCTACATCAACGTCGGAGACAACTGCTGTAACCAGGTAGCTGCACGTGACGAGGCAGGTTGCCATCGATGGCGGGATCCTGCATACCGTACATGCTCTGGTGCAAAACCTGATCCTGAACTAGAAGAAGAGGTCCACGTGGAGGAGTATAACCTCCAACTGCAGGCCAATCAAGAGCCGGTGGCATCTCTGTCCTGTGCGGGTAAAGAATGTACTCTGGGTGCATCCTTGCACTGACTGCCTTAAGCAACTGTGTCAGAGCGTCGTAAAGACGAGTACGGGTGGCGTATAGCTCCACAGCAAGAGCTCGGGCAGTGCGATCCAGAGCCTCGGTGTACCGAACCAAAACCCGCGGGTCGTAACGACGAGGCATGTAAGGGGTACAGACCACAGTGTAGTTCTCACTCTCATCCCCAGCGGGGACGTGCACGGTGTATCTGAAAGCAGTCTCCTCCAAGCGGGGGTGCTCTCCACGGAGACGGTTGATAGCAACAAAGGCAGCATCATGGACTGCCATGTCAACAGTCACTCCAACACCTCGGAAGATGTGCAACTCCGTGTTGGTGATGGTCTGCCGATCGAAGATCCGAACCTAAGCATGGTACTGCCACTGGTTGAACTCGCGGAAGTCCTCGTAAACCGTGTACTCGGGGTACCAGCGATATCCCAGCTTGGACAAGAGGTCGACAAGTATAGCGGGGAACCCAGCCACACCAATAGCATTAGTCTGGCGAACGATCTGCGTCGCGGGACGCATCTGAAACAAGGAGTCAAAGATGTCAAAAAGCAGTGCGAGAATCAAAAGTTACACATTGAAAGGTAAAGCAATAGATAATCCGAATAGAAGAGAGATCAGACTCCCAAAGTAAGGAAGAGGAATATGAACACATAAACCTAATGTTAAAATTAGCAAAAAAATTAACCCGAATAGAAGAGAGATCAGACTCCCAAAGTAAGGAAGAGGAATAAAAGATCCTAATACCACCCATTGGTGACGTGGGCCCGTAAGTCACACAGCCAAGTTAGTAAAATAGTTTTTGAAGACTAGAATCAACTTCGGCCAAGGAGTTGGAAAGGGGGCTACCTACAGGCAGTCGGATCTGATACCAATTTGTGACGCCCCCGACTCAATCGTGTGCTAATCATACACGCAAATGCACACGATCAAGATCAGAGACTCACGGTAAGATATCACAACACAACTCTAGACACAAATAAAAGTCATACAAGCGTTATATTACAAGCCAGGGGCCACGAGGGCTCGAATACATAAGCTCGAGTACAAGAGTCAGTGGAAGCAACATCAATATCTGAGTACCGACATAAAGGTAAACAAGTTTGCCTTAAGAAGGCTGAGCAAAACAATGCCATCTAGATCAAACAGGCGCAGGCCTCCTGCCTGGGAACCTCCGAAACTACTCCTGGTCATCGGCCTCCACGTAGAAGTAGGCTCCATCGGTGGTGTAGTAGTCGTCAACGGGGGAAGCTGTTTCCTGGGCTCCGCCATCTGATCGCAGCAATCGGGTAGAGGGGAAAAGAAGTAGCAAAGCAACCGTGAGTACTCATCAAAAGTACTCGCAAGACTTACATCAGAACTATTCTATGTATGCACCATTATCAGAGAAAGGGGCTGTATCTGAGGACTAAACTGCAGAATGCCAGAACAGGGGGAAAAGGCCTAGCCTATCGAAAACTAGCATCTTGCAACATTAGAAGAGTGTAGATTAGCATATTATAAAGCAGTAATTAAGTAGTAACAATGCCCAGAGATCCTTCCTCGACTCCCTGTGAGAAAACGATCCCGGAGCCAACATATTAATTAACATCAATAACATCCTTTTTTAGTTGTATTAGATCGGGATACATCTCTGATCGTCCGTTACCGTGGACACGGCTATTCGAATAGATGTACTTCCCTGCAGGGGTGCACCAATGTACCCAACACGATCGATTAACTCCAGTCGTACATACTTTTATCGGGTCATGCCCGGCCTCGGCTAATCGACACAACACAGCCCAACCTAGGCTCATCAGAAAGGCCAGCATGACGGTCTAATCCCTAAGCGCTCAGGGGTCCGGGCCCATCGCCCATCACACTCCTGCGTGTTGCGCACGTGGCCGGTGAGCAGACCTAGCCCCCTTAATACAAGCGCAGGCGTTCCCAGTCCAACCCGGCGCGCCCCGCTAAATTGCTGACGTCTGAGGAGCTTCGGTAGAAACATACGATGCCGAGTGCCCATACTTATTCCCGCATGATGGTCAGTGCGAAAAGGCCAGAGGCCTACTCAGATCACATATCCAAATCCGTTAATGCGTTGGGAGCTCGCGGTAACGAGCAGTGATCCACGATCTATGGTCCCGTCGCCCCGTCTCGCGGACTTACGACAAGGGCTAAGGCTGCCCGGCTGTGCTACGTAATTAACTCGCGGGTACCCTCACGGTCAACCCGGCTTCACATCACTCGCGTGTACCCCTCGGGGCTGACCCGACTTCCACAAACTCTCGCGGGTACCCCTCGGGGCCGACCCGACTTCAACAAAGGACTGAGGTAAACGTTAGGGTAACCGTGTGTCCGAAACATCAAGGGGGAATCTGAGGAATCACCCTCGATGGATTCCACTCGATGTGACCGTCAAGGTGGACTTGGAGGAATCACCCTCGATGGTCCACACTTGAGGGGTTGCACGACAGAGTCGTCATTGGAGGTGGTGGAGGAGGAATCAACCTCGGCCATCCACAACCGATTAGTTATGCTACCGAGACATCATCAGGAGTGAGGTACGAGGTATCAACCTCGGCACTCCATAGTAGCTCTGCAGAGTCGTACAACAAAAGGGGGGGTGTGCGGTGATGTGCTCGGTCTCTTCCCGTCGATCTCCAAGATTGAGGCACTGGTAACAAGGTGGGGGCAACAGGGACAAGAAAGAGGGGTCACTGATGGATCACTAATCCAACCTATACTAAGCAGTTTAGGATGACGGGTAAAGTAACAATAGCAGGTTACAAAAGCAGGCTATGCGTCAGAAATAGGAGCTATCTATCAAGAGTAGCAAAATCTAATGCAAGCAATAGTGGGAAAGTATGGGCGATATAGGAATGATCAAGGGGGTTTGCTTGCCTGGAAGCTCTGCTGAAAGGGACTGATCGTCAGGGGCGTAGTCGTACTCGGGAGCAGCGTCAGTCTCGGAGTCTACCGTAGAGAAGAGGGGGAAGAAACAATAAATATAAAGCAAACAGATGCAACACCGATGGATGACATGGCAGTATGATGTGTTAGGGGTGGCCTAATGCAGCACTACACGTTGCAGAAGGAGCGGGAAATTATCCGGGGATGTTTTCCCAGCTCCGGACGGTTATCGGTATATGGATCCGGTGGGGAAGGTTCCATGTTTGCTGTGTTAGAGGCATCTAACAGCTATATGGAGGGCATATTTGGATTCGTCATATTTTTCTGAGTGTTTTTCATATATAAAACATTTTCATCGGGTCTACTGTTGAATTTATATTAATTTTCAAAGTTTAAGCAATATTCTGGAATTATTTTAATTACTAAATTCGGCAGAAAAGGAAATATGACGTCAGCAGTACGTCAGGGTGACGTCAGCAGTCAACACAGTCGGCCGAGGTCAAACCTGGCCACTGGGTCCCACATGTCATACACAGAAGTTAATCCAGTGGTTTAATTTAACTAAAAGGGATGAATTAGAGGGTGGGGCCCACTGTCAGGGACTGATTAATTAACAGATTTAATTAACAGACTAATTAGTAGTTTATTTATTTATTAAAATGTTAATTAGCGAGTGGGGCCTGCCTGTCAGCGACTGGAGCTGCCCAGTCAGCACGTTGACTGGGTTAACCCAGTCAACGGGGCCCCTGGGACCCACTGGTCAGCGACCGAGGGGTGGGCCCAGGCAGCCACGTAGGCAGCGGCCGGCGACTAGACGCCAGTGACGCCAGAACGCGGCGGAGGCCACTGGCCTCGTCGGAAATCGGCTATGGCGAGCCATTTTGCGCGCGGCTTGGCTCGTTCGAACGGGCAGAACGAGCCGTGTTGTACGGCGGTGGTGGCGTGGCCGAAGAGGCCCTACATCGGCGGCGGCGACGAGCGCGGCGGACGGCGGCGTTTGGGTGAGGTCGTGCCCGTGGCTACGGCGCATGGCAAGGCGTGCTAGCGGTGGCGTTGGGCTCCTACGAGCGCACAGAGCACGGCTACGTGCTCGGACGCGAGCTTTAGCGACGGCGGCCGCGACGACGAGCTTAACGGCGGTGATGGGTTGGGCCATGACGGCAAGGGGGCTACGGGCACGGAGAAAGGCAGGAGAGAGAGGGGTTTTGGTCACCAGCTCACCGCGGTCCTGCAGGTGTGCTTAAATGGGCTCGGGGGAGGCTCGACGGTGGCGAATCGGCGGCGATGTCCGACGGTGCAGAGGAGGAAGATGAGGTCATGGGCGACGCTGCGTAGGCTCTCGGCTCGGTCTAGTGGCACCGGACGGCGGCGGAGCGATCTGGCACGGCGGCGAGGCGCAGAGGCGACGATGGCTGCGCGAGTTAGTGAGGTGAGGCCATGGCGGCGCTCGGGAGGGGGGAGACAGAGAGGGAGGAGAGGGGAGGAGTGAGGTCAGGGGGAGCCAGGGAGGGTGCAGGGGGTGGCCTTATCCACCAGGAGCGGCGCGGCGAGGCCGCTGTCGAGCTGGGGAGGGGGGGCAGGCAGGCGCGCGCTGGGGAGGCGACAATGAGGAGGAGAGAGAGAGCGGGAGGTGGGAGACTGTGCGGGGTGGGCTGGGCCGCACTGTGGACTTAAGTCCAGTGCCCCCAGGCCATTTTTCTTTTTCTCTTTTTCTGTTTTCTCAAAACAGTGAGCATTTGCAATTTATCCAGCCACAAAAAGACTTTGTAAAATTATGAATCTGGGCCAATAAAATATATTGCAATATTAGGCAGTGTCAGAAAAAGTTTGGGGGCCAAAGGAATTTGTTTGAATTTTGTACAAATGCATAAGCATTTAAAATGCATCTTTTTGCACTGTTTTAAATGCTATAGACCATTTTAGCTTGATGGTGATGTTGTTTTCCTTAACAAATATGAGTTAGGGAATCTTGGCTAAATGATGGACTATTTTGCATTTTTGGGCAAATTTATTTTCCACTTGCAATTTAATTCAAATCAAAGTGGAGTTTGAAATGAGATATGAATTCAAAGAGTGATCATGCATTATAAATCAAAATGATTAAGCATAATCATGAGGATCACTGTAGCTCCATTACACAGGGGTGTTACAATATTTTGGGACAAAGCCCAAAAAGGTGGCTTTCCATAAAGTAACCTGAAAGTGATTTTTACTATTCATGAAACCATTTTGCCGCGACCGTTAAATCCGAAAATATTTCTGTGGGTCTTAGAATAATTCCAGTACCCTCTAAAACAATTATGGACGCGTTCCGAAACATTTTCTGATCAATGATTTTCATCAGCGAAAAGCAACCACAGCGGTTCCGGCAGCTCCGGATCAGTTCCGGTTTTTTTCTCCGGAAAAATCCCTAAAGTTCCCAGAACAATTCTGGCACCCTCCAAGAATTTCCAGGCATGTGCCGAAACCATTTTGACTTCATGGTATACTCCGAAACAATTTTTTGGTTTTACCGAAACTCTTCCGGTGTTCTCTCTTCGGAACTATTCCGTTGTCTCCGAAACTTTTTCAGTGAATTTCTCTCAGACTCCCTGTCTAGTATTCAGCAGATAGATGGCCCTTAAGCGCGTGACCCTATAGGTTCGGTGAAGAATAGACATGACCAGAACACTTTCTGATCAATGATCAACATCGGAGCCATGGACACCCATATTGACCCCTATACCCACACGAATAAATATTCGAGTGAACCTCCAGTTGCCGTGTGCTATTCCTTTTACTTCGCGATATGTTACAAACACCCGAGATGATATTTATCGGCATCCCCGTGGATCAACACTTGTCCACTATGCCAGTTACCTCGTTACCGGTTTTGTTCTCTTTTCTCGTTCCCATGTTCCGGCATCCAGGTGATCGAATCACACTGTGTCTGGCTAGACGATGATGAATACCGTAACACCGAGAGGGCCCAAAGAATATCTCTCCATCGTCGGAGGAGCAAATCGTAATATTGAGCTATCAAGTCCCTTGACATACTTTTCCATGAACCCGTAAGCCGCCGTAATAGCCACCCAGTTAGAGATGACGTTTAACAAACCCCAAAGTTCATGAAGCAAGCATGAAGAAACTCGATACTCTCATGGTCTAAGGAATTATGCAAATGTTAACATTCTCTGTGTTATGAACCATTAACTTGTGACGAATGTATCTCATAGCATAACATCAATTTGGGTTGATTCAACACAAATGTTCTTCTAACATTGTGCCCTCAAAGTTGCCGGCATAGACATGCCCATGATCAGGAAAACATAATCATCATGTAAACACTTGAGCTAGTCTTAGAGGCATGACTAGGAATAGTTTTTATCGTTTATTATTCCACACGTGCATATGAGTTTTCCTCCGAGCCTCGTGGTTATTGTAGACTCGAGAACCATAACAGTTATTGCACGGAACATAAACTTAATTACGAACATGGGATAAATAATAACATTCATTATTTCCTCTAGGGCATATCTCCTACAGACGCCCACTTGCACTAGAGTCAATAATCTAGTCAATGCTAATGCACTTTACACCTATGGCATACTGGTGTAAAATATTCTTCGCATGTGGTATAGCCTGATGTCCAACGGATTTGACAACTTCAGCTCCGTGTGTATCTTTGCATATCCTCGCATTTTCACGCTTTCACAAAATTCATATTTTGTGTGGACTTGGCTTTGTATATATGTGAATCACTGGTTGAACCTTGATTCCCCAGACTGAGCTATGGAGCAACTATCTACAATAGTGTTCCATTGACCAAAGTCCTCTTGGAACTATACTAAGTTCATGAATGAACTATATAATTCAACATCCTTCTTTGTCGCTTCTAAAGCGTCAACATACTTAGCCTTTGTTATATAATTCGCCACAGTAACCTATTCGGAACAATTCCAACTTACTGGTTCACCATATCATGTATTACACAAAAAACCCTTAACTTAAAACGAAAATCACATGGAGCATTAATGAAGACTGTATCGATGTAACCACTTACAACGAGCACTTCATAATCTCTGCTTGTGAGAAAACATGTCATCAGTGCTACTTTAGTACTCAACTACATTTTTCACTGTAGTCCCATGATCAATACTTTGATCACTTTGGTATCTATACTCACAACAGCTTGGGAGTATCAGATATATCTGTTTGTTTTACGTACCATGGAATACATGATTAATCTAAACACAAAAGTGTGTGGAATCTCCATCATGTATTTTGCTCATCAGTGTTTTGGGACACCGAGTCTTGCAAAATCTCTTTCCATGTGAATTCGGCAAGAATCACTCCTTGGCGTTTTCAATGCTAAACTGTTTTAGCATCTTGTCAATATGTATTTTTGGCTTAGCCCCATTAGGCAATTCTATCTCCGTAGATAATTATGCCTAGTATCAAGGCTACTTAGCCTAAGCACTTCATCGGAAAACTATTTTGAATGAAGTCTTAATTCGTGTCAAGAAATTTATATTATTTCCAATTAACAATGTGTCAAGCACACAATGTTTTTAGAAATATTATTATGCTCCCACTTACTTGGAGATAAATAATAACATTTATTATTCCCTCTAGGGCATATCTCCTATAGACTCCCACTTGCACTAGAGTCAATAATCTAGTTAATGCTAATGCACTTTACACCTATGGCACATTGTTGTAAAATATGCTTCGCATGTGGTATAGCCTGATGTCCAACGGATCTGACGACTTCAGCTCCGTGTGTATCTTTGCATATCCTCGCGTTTTCACGCTTTCACAAAATGCATATTTTGTGTGGACTTGGCTTTGTATATATGTGAATCACAGGTCGAACCTTGATTCCTCAGACTAAGCTATGGAGCAACTATCTGCAATAGTGTCCCATTGACCAAAGCCTTCTTGGAACCATACTAAGTTCATGAATGAACTATATGATTCAACATTTTCTTTGTCGCTTCAAAAGAGGCAACATACTTTGCCTCTGTTATAGAATTCGCCACAGTAACTTGTTTGGAACAATTTCCAACTACCGTGCCACCATATTGTGTATTACACAAAACCCTCAATTTAAATCAAAAATCGCATGGAGAAATGATGAAGACTGTATCGATGTAACATTTTACAACGAACTCTTCATGATCTCTGCTTGCGAGAAAACATGTCATCAGTGCTACTCTAGCACTTAATGACCCTTTTTAACTGTTGTCCCATGATCAGTACTTTTGATCACTTTGGTATCTATACTCATAACACCTTGGGAGTATCGGACATATCTGGTTGTTTTACATACCATGGAATACATGACTAATCCAAACACAAGAGTGTGTGGAATCTCCATCATGTATTTTGCTCATCAGTGTTTTGGGACACCGAGTCTTGCAAAAACTCTTTCCATGTGACTTCGGCAAGAATCACTCCTTGACGTTTTTAATGCTAAAAGGTTTCAGCATCTTGTCAATATGTATCTTTGCTCAGACAATTAGGTAAATCTATCTCCATAGATCATCATGCCTAATATCAAGGCTATTTAGCCCAAGCAGTTCATCGAAAAACTATTTTCAAATGAAGTCCTAATTCGTGTCAAGAAATTTATTTCCATTTAACAATGTGTCAAGCACACAAGGTGTTTAGAAATATTATTATGCTCCCACTTACTTTCTTGAATCAAAAGCATCTTCGTTACCCATTGATGAAGTCAAACCCCTTTGACCATTTCATCAAAACACGAAGATTCCAACTCCATTTTGCTCTCTTCTGTCCATCATTAGAACTCTGAAGTTTGCACACTCACTAGCATCCTCTGGATTGAGAAAATACCTTGGACTGTATCATATGCAAGTCCTTGGTTTCATTTCCATTAGATGGAAATCCTTTCATCATCCATGTTTCATATCTCATGATTGAAATATGTATTAATTGCTAGTTTAACCCGAACCAATTTTAAGCTTCACTACGGTGAGAAAACCTCATTGCAGTCAACTCCTTGAACTTGTTATTGCAACAAGTCGAGCTTTATGGATAAAACATTTTTATTCGTATCAGTTTCTAGTTCCAATACAATCCGTTAGACTCTAAGTCTTCCGAAGGGTTTATCAAGATTTAAATCTTGAATCATTTTATGGAAACTATCTCGGATTATATTGGCATTTAGCCAATCCCGGAATCAGGGCCCATCAACGCTTCCTTGTGTATCGTAGGTATACTGTTGTCTAACAACAATATCTCGTATGCGCATCTGAGATGTTTGCACGAGTTTTTCCTACGTGGTTCAGCTGTAAGTTCGACCGAAGTCCATACATCTCATGTAGAGCCTTCCGTATCAGTCGTAGTAGGAAACTCTGGAAGAACTTCCAAGGTCTCTTTCCGTTGATCTGATGATGAAGATACTGTTATCTCGTCGAGTTGCACTGTTCTCCCACTCACCTTTTTGAAAGAACCATTTTCTGTAAAAGCATACCATTTTGTGGCAAAAACCCTTTTTGCCTCGGTATAGTGGTGGGGGAATACCCAATAACTTGGGATAACCTACAAAGTAGCACTTGTCTGATTTGGAATAGGTTTGTAACCTTTTACACAAGCCCCATATTCCAAATGTTTAAGAAAAGATATAACATGGTTGGGCGTACCATACCATGGCGTCATTTCAACTGACCCGATTGAGCTCTTTTCAGTGTAAAAGCCGCAGTCTCTAAAGCATCACTTTAAAAGGGATAATGGCAAATTTATGTATGTCATCTTTGATCTTACCATGTCATAAATGGTTTGATTACATCTTCACGGACATTCCACTCATAGTGGTGTTCCGGGAGGTGTATGTTATGAATCTCTTTTCACAACTCATCAGACATTCGCTAAACTTGTAACTCAAATATTCCTTTTTGCAATCTAATTGCAGAAACATAATTTTCTTATTACAATAATTTCTTCATCATTTTGAAAACCTTTCGAATGATTTCAAAAGATCGAGACTTACGTCTCATCAAATAAATATCCATATATCTACTTGAGTCATTTCTGAAGATAGATAAATCCACTACTTGCAACAACATTTATTGAACTACACACATCAAAATGTATTATCACCAATAAGTTTGTTGCTCATTCCTTATGGCATGTGAACGGTATTTCAGTCATTTCACTTTTCGGAGGAAAGTTGCAAGTATCAGATGATTCAAAATCAAACGACTTCAAAATCCATCATAATGGAATTTTTCCATGCGGGTTTCTCCAATATGACCAAATACAGTGCCACACTTGTGTGGTATTCTCTTAGTCTTGCGATATTTATCGTCAGTGTTATGGATGTATCATCTTACCATCAATATTCATAACATACATCCCATCCATGATGGAAGTATGGCCCTTATGTTATTCATGACACTAAACAACAATTGTTCTTTTATGAACAACCCTTTTGCAACAAACATTATGCAATGGGCTAGAGTGTGCAAAACTCTAAAATGAATTATGAAAGTAAATACAGAGGTAATGTATTATTGTCAATATTCATAACATACATCTCATTCATAATGAAATTATGGTCCTTATGTTATTCATAACACCGAACATCAAAAGTTCTCTTATGAACAACCTTCTTGCAAGATACCTTATTCCAAGGGCTAGAGTGTATGAAAATCTAAAATGAATTATGAAAGTAAATACATAGGTAATACACCGATGGAAGGTGTAGTAACTTTTACTATGTTCCCAGCGCGTATCAAAACCTCATTCCTGGCTAGTCTTTCAGGCCATAGTAGTTCTTACATCGAGTTGCAATAGAATGCAATCGAGCGGGTATCTTTGTGATCAACTCACAATACCCAAGAATTTGTGATTAACATGTTTAACCATAATTCCCAAGAACTATATCTTTGACCAGCCTTCTGTACATCAAAAACTTGTATGACATTAATACATGAGCTGGATATTCCAGTCTTCTTTCCTTTTGCCTTTATACTTCTAACAGTTTAACTTTTAGTATTTCTCCTAGTCTCAGAAGAAGCATCCAACTTAAGAGTGGCGTTAGCCCCGGACTTCCTAGGCGTGAAAGTTTCACTAACACCCTTTGGACACTTCCTTTCTCTTTAAGTTGTTGTTTTATTCACCTTTCATCATATGACAGGCGTTCTTCCGGATCCCTCTCTTATCAGTCTAATGCATAGTAAACACCTTTACTAATAGTTTGCAAAGAAACATTGCTTTGGATTTCATATCTTTCAGCCTTTGTTTGTATCGGAAAATTAATTTTCAGTTCCCTGAATATCATATAACTATCCCAAAACTTTCGAGGTTCGGGTCTCATGGAAGCAAACGTATTGCACTTGACTGAAACGGAATTCTAGCTTTTGGATCGAAGGACGAGAGTCACATGATCCATAGCATTAGCGGGAGAATACTGAATGCATGCGATAGGACCATGTCCTTCTCGGCACTCTTGAGGACAATCCTCACATTACGTTACCAACCATAAAGTTTTAACCAGATATTTAACAACTATTCAATTTTAATAGGGAAGGTGGAAACGCGAGCCATTATTCTACAACTATTTTGCAAATCACAATTAGACAGTGTTGAAAATTAATTGCACTGAGAATTGAAAGAATTAATTCTAAAGTGTGCTCCCACTCAAATCAATATCTCTCATAATTGATTGTGAGTGATTCAAGATCCATTTAACAATTCAACGCCAAGGATGTATCCATCTCAAGTGACGACAATTGCAATTGGTAGGCCAACTTGCCAATCACATCTCTATGTGACTCTTGTTCATCTTTCGATGCGCGTGTTCCGAGCTCATTGCTTTCATGCCTGAACGTCAAGACAACCATGTGATCTCGCTGCGAGGTCTCAACTCACCCGCCTCACACTTCTCTAATCGTTCGTACCCATGTATCCATGTGTTACCCCGAAGAGATAGGCGCCATGACGGTGCTACACTTGGGAGAACACTAACTACTTGATATTTTAAGTGAGAGATCACCCTAACAAAAGCGACTACAGCGCAATCAAAAGGGTGCATCATAAGGGATAAACATCTCAGGCAATTCATAATAGCATGATATGGTATAGCCCTTTCTGACGGAGAAGTCTTGTATTTCTTCGTCTTCGGCATTCGCATCAGTGTTCACCTTCGCGAAGTTTGCCACCACCTTGTCGATGCACCAGATAATATTGCTATCTCTATAGCTAATAAAATAAGTGCATTACTTAAGGTTGACACGCAGGTCATTTAAAGTGACAATCATATGGCTCCAGCCATCATGCCGAATCATGACACGCAGGTCATGTTAATATTAAATCATATAGTCATCTCATACATAATCAAATTAATATGAGCACTGCTATACCACATCACGTGCACATGCAAACCATCCTGCAAAACCAAGTTAGACCCCTCTAATCGGTTCATGCAAAATTTTATATTTCGTGGCTTCTAAGGTTTCGAAACAAACCGAAGCTACCAACGTTCATCATCAAGCATGATTATCCAAGTCGCTAGATTAACATTGCGGGGTGTATGAAACACCAGATAATAAAATCTCGAGCCCCATACTGAACTTCGTCATACGCATGACCCCCGTGCAGATCATATTTGCATTGCCCTTTCGTCTGCGAAATTTCATCTTTCTTTTTAACTATGGTGGAAATCAATGAACTGTTAGCACTTCGTTCATCAATCAGGATCGCGGATTGCCAGAACTTTGAAACTCCACCATGCTATTATCAAGATCAGAAATATGCAAAGTCCAGGGAAGCAACAAGAAAATCGGGTAACAGATCTCATCTTCTACCTGCACAAATAATTTTCAGCAATAGATCTCATCTACTACCTAATTATATTGTGCAACACCCATACATCTCTATGTATTCTAGATTGCAACCTGCATCTATGCATAGCACGGCTCATGATGCCACTGTAGGGGAACGCCGCAGAAAACAAAAAATTTCCGACCTACGCACCAGCCCAGGACCACTATGGAGACTGCATACAAGGTTTGATCTTTTCGTTACCGACTCATACCGCAGCGGAAGTAGAGTCGATGACGATCGGCGCTGCAGATCCCCGCAGCTAGGATTTACAACCTCCCAACCGCGAGGATGTACTCCCTCGTCTGCTCCCCGGACGGATCTCCGGGCAGCCCGTCGGGAGGCCTCGGGACAGTCCCTCGGAGTGTCCCACCGGACGGATCCTCGGACAGCCCTTCGGGAGGACCTCAGAATCTCAGACGGTCACTTGGACAGCCCTTCGGAAGGACCTTCGAAACTCGGACGGTCACTCGGACAGCCCTTCGGGAGGCACTCTCGAACTAAGACCGAAACTACGATCTCTCTACAGAGTTTCACACATACGGTGTCATCTATCCGGCAGGGCTTCGCCGTCCAGAACTAGTTCCCACTGGAAGCCAGACAGCCTTTCGGCTCTACGAAACTATTTCGCTGGGAGGGAGAGAGAAAGCCAGATCATGCTTGGCACTTGTATGTGAGAAAGAGTGAGTTTGGGCAGCCCCCTCCACCTCTATTTATAGGAGAAGGAGAGGTGGAGGGGCTGAAATTTCAGCCACATCCATCCATGTCATCTCCAAGATATTTTGGAGCAAAAGCCCAAAAAGGTGGCTTTCCAAAAAGTAACCATAAAGCTGGTTTCACTATGCACGACGACATTTTTCAGCATCCGTTCGAACCGAAAATATTTATGTGGACCTATAACATTTCCAGTAGCCACTAAAATAATTTTTGACTCGTTCCAAAACAATTCCGGATTAGTGATTTTCATCTGCGAAAAGCAGACAAAGCGGTTCTGGCAGCTCCGGAACATTTCCGGTTTTTATCCTAGAAAATTCCCAGAAGTTTCCAGAATAATTCTAGCACCCGCCAAGAATTATCAGGCATGTCCCAAAACCAATTTGACTTAATGGTATACCCCGAAACAACTTTTCGATTTTACCGAAACTATTCTGGTGTTCTCTCTCCGAAACTTTTCCGTTGACACTGAAACTTTTTCGGTGAATTTCTCTCAAACTCCCTGTCTAGTATTCAGTAGATAGATGACACTTAAGCGTGTGACCCTATAGGTTCGGTGAAGTATAGACATGACCGGAACACTTTCCGATCAATGATCAACATCGGAGCCGTGGACACCCATATTGACCCCTATACCAACACGAATGAATATTTGAGTGAACCTCCAATTGCCGTGTGCTATTCCTGTTGCTTCGGGATATGTTACAAATACCCGAGGTGAGACATGTTGGCATCCCCGTGGATCAACAACTTGTCCACTATGCCAGTCACCTCGTTACCGGTATTGTTCTCTTTTCTCGTTTCCGTGTTCCGGCATCCCTGTGATCAAATCACATTGTGTCTGGCCAGACGATGATGGATACCGTAACACCGAGAGGGCCCAGAGATATCTCTCCATCGTCGGAGGAGCAAATCCCAATCTTGAGATATCAAGTTACTTGACATACTTTTACATGAACACGTAAGCCGCCATAATAGCCACCCATTTATGGATGACGTTTAACAAACCCCAGAGTTCATGAAGCAAGCATGAAGAAACTCGATACTATATGGGTCTAAGGAATCATGCAAATGTTAACCATCTCTGTGTTATTAACCATTAACTTGTGACAAACGTCTCTCATAGCATAACATCAATTCGGGTCGATTCAACACAAATGTTCTTCTAACATTGTGCCCTCAAAATTGCTGGCATAGACATGCCCATGATCAGGATAACAGAACCATCATGCAACACTTAAGCTAGTCTTAGAGGCCAGACTAGGAATACATTTTACCGTTTATTATTCCACACGTGCATATGAGTCTTCCTCCGAGCCTCGTGTTATTACAGACTCGAGAACCATAGCAGTTATAGCATGGAACATAAGCATAATTATGAACTTGGACATAAATAATAACATTTATTATTGCCTCTAAGGCATATCTCCTACACAGAGAGTATCTTGATCTACTATAACTAGAACTGGATACTGATAATGTTAAGTAATATGCTGGCTCCGGGATCGCTTTCTCGCAGGGAGTCGAGAAAGGATCTCTGGGCGTTGTTACAACTTAATTACTACTTTATAATATGCTATCTCTACTCTTCTAAATGCTGCAAGATGCGAGTCTTCAATAGGCTAGGCCTTCTCTCTATTCTGGCATTCTGCAGTCCAGTCCACATATATAACCTTCCTTTGATAATGATGCATAAATAGATAGATCTGATGTAAGTCTTGCGAGTACTTTGGATGAGTACTCACGGTTGCTTTGCTACCTATTTTCCCCACTACCCGTTTGTTGCGATCAGATGACGGAGCCCAGGAGACCGCTGTCCCCGTCGAGGACTACTACTACCCCGACGGAGTCTACTACGTTGAGGCCGATGACCAGGAGTAGTTTCGGAGGTTCCCAGGAAGGAGGCCTGCGCCTTTCAATCTAGTGTCGTTGTTTTGCTCAGCCTTCTTAATGCACCCTTGTCTAATTATGTCTGTACTCAGATATTGGTATTGCTTCCGCTGACTATGTGTATTCGAGCTTATGTATTTCGAGCCCTCAAGGCCCCTGGCTTGTAATATAAAGCTTGTATTATTTTAATTTGTGTCTAGAGTTCTGTTGTGATATCTTCCAGTGAGTCCTTAGGCTTGATCATGTGCATTTGCGTGTATGATTAGTGCACAATTAAGTCGGGGGCGTCACACTACTCTCCCGTGGCAGTGGAGTCCATAAGGAGATCTAAGAGATATTAAGGCCTCTTTTTAATAGAGAACCAGAATGAAGCATTAACACATGGTGAATACATGAACTCCTCATACTATGGTCATCACCGGAGTGAATCCCAATTATTGTCACCTTGGGGTCTACGGATCATAACACATAGTAGGTGCATACAACTTGCAAGATAGGATCCAAAACACACTTATATTCATGAAAACATAATAGGTTCAGATCTGAAATCATGGCACCCGGGCCCTAGTGACAAGCATTAAGCATAGCAAAGTCATAGCAACATCAATCTAAGAACATAGTGGATACTAGGGATCAAGCCCTAACAAATTGACTCTACTACATGATAAATCTCATCCAACTCCATCACAGTCCAACAAGCCTACGAAGGAATTACTCACTCCCGGCAGTGAGCATCATGGAATTGTTGATGAAGGAGGGTTGATGATGATGACAGCGACGAATCCCCCTCTCCGGAGCCCCAAACGGACTCCAGATCAGCCCCCGTGATGAAGAACAGGAGGTGGCGGCGGCTCCATATTGTAAAACACAATGATTACTTCTCTCTGATTTTTTTCTCCATGAGACGGTACTTATGGAGTTGGAGGTACGGCGAACGGAGGCCTGAGGGACCCACAAGCTCAGATGGTGCGCCCAAGGGGGTGCGCACCACCTGAGATTGTGGCTCTCTGGTGGCCCCCATCCAGTAGATTTTTTCGCCCATATTTTTTATATATTCCAGAAAAATTCTTCGTCAATTTTCAGCCCAATCCGAGAACTTTTATTTCTGCACAAAAATAACACCATGGTAGTTCTGCTGAAAACAACGTCAGTCCGGGTTAGTGTCATTCAAGTCATGCAAATTAGAGTCCAAAACAAGAGCAAAAGTGTTCGAAAAGGTAGATACGTTTGGGACATATCAAATGACAAGGGTAAATCTGACTAACTCATCATCAATCACACCATGTCTAACAGGACCTGATTCCTTCGTTCAAACACGCCCTTCCTCTGTGGCGTACCTAGAGGAGTGAGTTCTGGAATTATTCCACAATGCTTCAGATGATCATCAAACTCCTGGTTCACATACTCGCCTCCACGATCAGATTTACAAGTTCGATTATCTTGCTAAGTTGATTTTCCACTTCATTCTGAAACTCATCAAACTTGTCAAAAGTTTTTGACTTATGGCTCATTAAGTAGATATATTCATATCTGTTCAAGTCATCAGAAAAAGTCATGAAGTATTGTTACCCACCTCCGGCAGTCATGCTCATTGGCCCACAAACTTCACTATGTATAAGCTCCAGCAACTCAGACGCCCTCTCGCAACTCTTTGCAAAAGGAGCCATAGTCATCTTGCCGAGTATGCATGATTCGCACATCTCGAATGATTCAAAATCAAACGAAGTTAGAAGCCCATCACCATGGATCTTCTTCATGCGTTTTTGAGTAATGTGTCCGAGTCGACAATGCCGGAAGTAAGTCAGATTTATTTCATTAGGCCTATGCCTCTTGACATTTACGTTATAGACTGACTCCCTTTCAAGGTCTAAAATAAATAGCCCATTCTCAATGCGTGCAAGGATACAAAACATTCCATTCAAAAATATAGAAAAAACATTGTCCTTTATGTTGAATTCGTAACCTTGTCTCATCTAACCTAAGGCAGAAAAAAAGTTTTTACTAAGTGCTAGAAGAACATAATAGCAATTATCAAGTTCCACTAAAAATCCTGAAGGCAGTTGAAGTTCCATTGTCCCGACAGCCAACACAGCAACCCTTGCTTTATTGCCAACTCAGATGTCAACCTCTCCTTGTCTAGCTGCTCTAGTTCTTATCAGCCCCTGCATTGAGTGGCAAATATGAACATCCGATCTGATATCAAATACCCAAGAGCTACTAGCCAAGTAGGCGAGGTAAATGTTTATAACATATGCAACAAGTGTACCTTTGGCGTAAGTCGTACTTCCACCCTTCTTTCCCTTGTTGGCAAGAAACTTGTAGCAATTCCTCTTCCAATGACAAGCTCCCTTGCAACAATAGCACACGGTCTTTGAATTCGGCCCCGACTTGGGATCAGAAATTGGAGTTGGGATCACATCCTTATCCTTGCCCTTCCCCTTAGTCTTTTTCTTAGCCCAAGAACCCTTCTTGAACTTAGCCTTGTTCTGCACCATCAACACGTGATGTGCGCCCTCTTAATGTCCTACTCTACAGTCTTAAGCATCCCATGCAATTCAGTGTGCTTCTTATCCATGCCATGCATATGGTGGTTCGAGACGAACGAGTCATACACTACTAGGGAAAAGCCTAGTAGTGGCGCGTGGTAAGTGCCTAGCAGTAGCGTGGGTGCCCACGCTATTGCTAGCGTGCTACAGCTAAATGGTTAGTAATAGTGCGGGCCTGGCCCCGCACTACTACTACTTATGTTAGAAGCAGCGTGGGTTTTGACTAACGCTACTACTGTTGGGTAACGCAGCAGAAAACAAAAAATTTCTGACCTACGCACCAGCCCAGGACCACTATGTAGACTGCATACAAGGTTTGATCTTTTCATTACCGACTCGTAGCGCAGCGGAAGTAGAGTCGATGATGATCGGCGGTGCAGATCCCCGCAGCTAGGATTTACAACCTCCCAACCGCGAGGATGTATTCCCTCGTCTGCCCCTCGGACAGCCCTCCGGGAGGCGGTCGGACAGTCCCTCGGACGGTGTCGTGGACAGCCCTTTGGGAGGACCTTTGAAACTCGGACGGTCACTCGGACAGCCCTTCGGGAGGACCTTCAAAACTCGGACGGTCACTCGGACAGCCCTTCGGGAGGCACTCTCAAACTAAGACCGAAACTACGATCTCTCTAGAGAGTCGCACACATACGGTGTCATCTATCCGGCCGCGCTTCGCCGTCCAGAACTAGTTCCCATCGGAACCCAGACAGCCCTTTCGGCTCTACGAAACTATTTCGCTGGGAGGGAGAGAGAAAGCCAGATCATGCATGGCACTTGTATGTGAGAGAGAGTGAGTTTGGGCAGCCCCCTCCACCTCTATTTATAGGAGAAGGAGGGGTGGAGGGGCTGAAATTTCAGCCACATCCATCCATGTCATCTCCAAGATATTTTGGGGCAAAAGCCCAAAAAGGTGGCTTTCCAAAAAGTAACCATAAAGCTGATTTCACTATTCACGACGACATTTTTCAGCGTCCGTTCGAACCAAAAATATTTATCTGGACCTAGAACATTTCCAGTACCCACTAAAATAATTTTTGCCGCATTCCGAAACAATTCTGGATTAGTGATTTTCATCTGCGAAAAGCAGACAAAGTGGTTCCGGCATCTCCGGAACATTTCCGGTTTTTGTTCCGGAAAAATCCCAGAAGTTTCCAGAACAATTCTGGTGCCCTCCAAGAATTTCCAGACGTGTGCTGAAACCATTTTGACTTAATGGTATACTCCGAAACAACTTTTCGGTTTAGTGATTTTCATCTGCGAAAAGCAACCAAACCGGTTCCGGCAGTTCCGGAACATTTCCGGGTTTTTTCTCCGAAAAATCCCAGAAGTTCCCAGAACAATTCTGGCACCCTCCAAGAATTTCCAGGCATGTGCCGAAACCAATTTGACCTAATGGTATTTCCTGAAACAACTTTTCAGTTTTACCGAAACTATTCCGGTGTTCTCTCTCCGGAACTTTTCCGCTGTCTCCGAAACTTTTCCGGTGACTTTCTCTCAGACTCCTTGTCTAGTATTCAGCAGATAGATGACCCTTAAGCATGTGACCCTATAGGTTCGGTGAAGTATAGACATGACCGGAACACTTTCCGATCAATGATCAACACCGGAGCCGTGGACACCCATATTGACCCCTATACCCACACGAATGAATATTCGAGTGAACCTCCAGTTGCCGTGTGCTATTCCTGTTGCTTCGCGATATGTTACAAATACCCGAGGTGAGACATGTTGGCATCCCCGTGGATCAACAACTTGTCCACTATGCCAGTTACCTCGTTACCGGTATTGTTCTCTTTTCTCGTTCCCGTGTTTCGGCATCCCTGTGATCAAATCACATTGTCTGGTCAGACGATGATGGATACCATAACACCGAGAGGGCCCAGAGATATCTCTCCATCGTCGGAGGAGCAAATCCCAATCTTGAGCTATCAAGTTACTTGACATACTTTTCCATGAACCCGTAAGCCGCCGTAATAGCCACCCATTGACGGATGGTGTTTAACAAACCCTAAAGTTCATGAAGCAAGTATGAAGAAGCTCGATACTCTCATGGTCTAAGGAATTATGCAAACATTAACTATCTCTGTGTTATTGAGCATTAACTTGTGACCAATGTATCTCATAGCATAATATCTATTCGGGTCGATTCAACACAAGTGTTCTCCTAACATTGTGCCCTCAAAGTTGCCGGCATAGCCATGCCCATGATCAGGAAAACAGAACCATCATGCAACACTTGAGCTAGTCTTAGAGGCCAGACTAGGAATACATTTTACCGTTTATTATTCTACACGTGCGTACGAGTCTTCCTCCGAGCCTCGTGTTATTGCAGACTCGAGAACCATAGCAGTTATAGCATGGAACATAAACATAATTATGAACAGGGAGATAATCAATAACATTTATTATTGCCTCTAGGGCATATCTCCTACAGACTCCCACTTGCACTAGAGTCAATAATCTAGTCAATGCTAATGCACTTTACACCTATGGCACACTGGTGAAAAATATGCTTCGCATGTGGTATAGCCAGATGTCCAACGGATCTGACATCTTCAGCTCCGTGTGTATCTTTGCATAACCACACGTTTTCACGCTTTCTCAAAATTCATATTTTGTGTGGACTTGGCTTTGTATATATGTGAATCACTGGTCGAACCTTGATTTCTCAGACTGACCTATGGAGCAACTATCTGCAATAGTGTCCCATTGACCAAAGCCTTCTTGGAACCATACTAAGTTCATTAATGAACCATATGATTCAACATCTTGTTCACCGCTTCGAAAGCGGCAACATACTTAGCCTCTGTAATAGAATTCGCCACAGTAACTTGTTTAGAACAATTCTAACTTACCGTGCCACCATTTTTTGTGTTACACAAAACTCTCAATTTAAATCAAAAATCGCATGGAGAAATGATGAAGACTGTATCGATGTAACCTTTTACTACGAACTCTTCAGGATCTACGCTTGCGAGAAAACTTGTCATCAGTGCTACTTTAGTACTCAATGACCTTTTTCACCGTTGTCCCATGATCAGTACTTTTGATCACTTTGGTATCTATACTCGCAACAACTTTGGAGTATTGGACATATCTGGTTGTTTTTACATACCATGGAATACATGATTAATCCAAACACGAAAGTGTGTGGAATCTTCATCATGTATTTTGCTCATCAGTGTTTTTCGGACAGCGAGTCTTGCAAAACTCTTTCCATGTGACTTCGGCAAGAATCACTCCTTGACGTTTTTAGTGCTAAACTGTTTTAGCATCTTGTCAATATGTATTTTTGCTTAGCCCCATTAGTTAAATCTATCTCCATAGATCATCATGCCTAATAATGAGGCTATTTAGCCCAAGCACTTCATCGAAAAACTATTTTCAAATGAAGTCCTAATTCGCGTCAAGAAATTTATTTCCAATTAACAATGTGTCAAGCACACAAGGTTTTTAGAAATATCATTATGATCCCACTTACTTTCTTGAATCACAAGCATCTTTGTTGCCAATTGATGAAGTCAAACCCCTTTGACCATTTCATCAAAACACGTAGATTCCAACTCCATTTTACTCTCTTCTGTCTATCGCTGGAACTATGAAGTTTGCACACTCACTTGCATCCACTGGATTGACAAAATACCTTGGACTGTATCACAAGCAAGTCCTTGATTTCATTTCCATCAGATGGAAATCCTTTCGTCATCCATGTTTCATATCTCATGATTGAAATATG
Source organism: Elymus sibiricus (assembly GCA_039707655.1). Lineage (NCBI taxonomy): Eukaryota > Viridiplantae > Streptophyta > Magnoliopsida > Poales > Poaceae > Elymus > Elymus sibiricus. The sequence continues at coordinate 35,649,149 of CM077665.1, read as the reverse complement.
TACTAATTGCTAGTTCAACCCGAACCGACTTTAAGCATCGCTACAGTGAAACGACCTCAACGTAGTCAACTCCTTGAACTTGTTATTGCAACAAGTCGAGCTTTATGGATAAAACATTTTTATCCGTATCAGTTTTTAGTTCCAATACAATCCGTTAGACTCTAAGTCTTTCAGAGGGTTTATCAAGATCTAAATCTTGAATCATTTTATGGAAACTATCTTGGATTATATTGGCATTTAGCCAATCCCGAAGTCAGGGCCCATCAACGCTTCCTTGTGTATTGTAGGTATACTGTTGTCTATCAACAATATCTCATATGCGCACCTGAGAGGTTTGCATGAGTTTTTCCTACGTGGTACAACTGCTTGTTCGACCGAAGTCCATACATCTCATGTAGAGTCTTTCATATCAGTCGTAGTAGGAAACTATGGAATTACTTCCAAGGTTCCTTTCATTTGATCTGATGACGAAGATACTTGTTATCTCGTCGAGTTGCACTGTCCTTCCACTCACCTTTTTGCAAGAACTATTCTCTTTAAAAGCATACCGTTTTGTGGCAAAAACCCTTTTTGCCTCGGTATAGTGGTGGGGGAATACCCAATAACTTGGGATAACCTACAAAGTAGCACTTGTCTAATTTGGAATAGGTTTGTAACCTTTTACACAAGCCCCAAATTCCAAATGTTTAAGAAAAGATATAACATGGTTGGGCGTACCATACCATGGTGTCATTTCAACAGACCCGATGGAGCTCTTTTCAGTGTAAAAGCCGCAGTCTCTAAAGCATCACTTTAAAAGGGATAATGGCAAATTTATTTATGTCATCTTTGATCTTACCATGTCATAAATGGTTTGATTACATCTTCACGGACATTCCACTCACAGTGGTGTTCCGGGAGGTGTAAGTTATGAAACTCTTTTCACAACTCATCAGACATTGGCTAAACTTGTAACTCAAATATTCCTTTCCTCAATCTAATTGCAGAAACATAATTTTCTTGTTACTATAATTTCTTCTTCATTTTGAAAACTGTTCGAATGATTTCAAAAGATCCAGAGTTACGTCTCATCAAGTAAATATCCATATATCTACTTGAGTCATTTCTGAAGATAGATAAATCCACTACTTGCAACAACATTTATTGAACTACACACATCAAAATGTATGATCACCAATAAGTTTGTTGCTCGTTCCTTTTGGCCTGTGAATGGTATTCCAGTCACTTCACTTTTCGGAGGAAAGTTGCAAGTGTCAGAAGATTCAAAATCAAACGGCTTCAAAATCCATCATAATGGAATTTTCCATGCGGGTTTCTCCAGTGTGACCAAATGCAGTGCCACACATATGTGGTATTCTTTTAATCTTGCAACATTTAGCTTCAGGGTTATGGATGTATCATATTACCATCAATATTCATAACATACATCCCATCCTGGATGGAAGCATGGCCCTTTATGTTATTCAGAATACTGAACAACAATTGTTCTTTTATGAACAACCCTTTTGCAACAAACATTATGCAATGGGCTAGAGTGTGTAAAAACTCTAAAATGAATTATGAAAGTAAATACAGAGGTAATGTATTATTATCAATATTAATAACATACATCTCATTCATAATGAAAGTGTGGCCCTTATGTTATTCATAACACTGAACATCAAAAATTCTCTTATGAACAACCTTCTTGCAAGATACCTTATGCAATGGGCTAGAGTGTGTAAAACTCTAAAATGAATTATGAAAATAAATACATAGTTAATACACTGATGGAAAGTATAGTAACACTTACTATGTTCCCAGTGCATATCAAAACCTCATTCCTGGCAAGTCTTTTCGGCCGTAGTAGTTCTTCCAACGAGTTGCAATAGAATGCAATCGAGCGGGTATCTCTGTGATCAACTCACAATACCCAAGAATCAATGATTAGCATGTTTAATCATAATTCCCAAGAACTATTTCTTTGACCATCCTTCCATACATTAATTAATAACTTGTATGACATTCATACATGAGCTGGATATTCCAGTCTTCTTTCCTTTTGCCCTTATACTTCTAACAGTTTAACTTTTAGTATTTCTCCTACTCTCAGAAGAAGCACCCAACTTAAGAGTGGCGTTAGCCCCGGACTTCCTAGGTGTGATAGTCTCACAAACACCCTTCGGACATTTCCTTTCTCTTTAAGTTGTTTGTTTTATTCACCTTCATCGTATGATAGGCATTCTTCTAGATCCCTCTCTCATCAGTCAAATGCCCAGTAAACACTTTACTAATACTTGGCAAAAAAACGTTGCTTTGGATATCTCATATCTTTTAGCTTTTGTCTGTATCTAAAAAACATTTTTTTCAGTTCCTTGAATATCACATAACTATCCCAAACTTATGAAGTTTGGGTTTTATGGAAGCAAACATATTTCACTTGACCGTAATGGAATTTTAGCTTTTGGATCGAAGCACGAGAATCACAATATCCATAGCATTAGCGGGAGGATACCGAAAGCATGCGATAGGACAAAGTCCTTCTCGGCACTCTTGAGGACAATCCTCACATTACGTTACCAACCGTAATGTTTTAACCAGATATTTAACAGCTATTCAATTTTAATAGGGAAGGTGGAAACACGAGCCATTATTCTACAACTTTTATGCAAATAACACTTAGACAGTGTTCACAATTAATTGCACTGAGAATTAAACAAGTTAATTCTACAGCGCGCTCCCACTCAAATCAGTATCTCTCATAATTGATTGTGAGCGATTCAAGACCCGCATTTCCATTCAACGCCATTGAACGAGATGAACACTGATGGCGCGAACTTCAATCGGTAGGCAAACTTGCCGATCACATCTCTATGTGACTCTTGTTCATCTTTCGACGGGCGTGTTCCGAGCTTAGGGAGATCCTTCCAGAACGTCAAGACAACCAAGTGATCTCGCTGCGAGTTCTCAACTCACCCGCCTCACACTTCTCTAATCGTTCGCACCCATGGAGATCATGTGATGCCCCGAAGAGATAGGTGCCGTGATGGTGCTACACTTGGGAGAACACTAACTACTTGATATTTTAAGTGAGAGATCACCCTAATAAAAAGCGACTACCGCGCAATCAAAAGGGTGCATCATAAGGGATAAACATCTCAGGCAATTCATAATAGCATGATATGGTATAGCCCTTTCTGACGGAGAAGTCTTGTATTTCTTCGTCTTCGGCATTCGCCTCGGTGTTCACCTTCGCGAAGTTTGCCACCACCTTGTCGATGCAACAGATAATATTGCTATATCTATAACTAATAAAATAAGTGCATTACTTAAGGTTGACACGCATGTCATTTAAAGTGGCAATCATATGGATCCAGCCATCATGCCGAATCATGACAAGCAGGTCATGTTAATATTACATCATATAGTCATCTCATACATAATCAAATTAATATGAGCACTGCTATACCACATCACATGCACATGTGCAAACCATCCTGCAAAACCAAGTTAGACACCTCTAATCGGTTCATGCAAAATTTTATTTTGCGTGGCTTCTAAGGTTTCGAAACAAACCGAAGCTACCAACGTTCATCATCAAGCATGATTATCCAAGTCGCAAGATTAACATTGCGGGGTGTATGAAACACGAGATAATAAAATATCGAGCCCCATACTGAACTTCGTCATACGCATGACCTCCGTGCAGATCATATATGCATTGCCCTTTCGTCTGCGAAACATCCATCTTTCTTTAACTATGGTGGAACCCAAAGAACTGTTAGCACTTTGTTGATCTGTCAATCATCATACTCAGGAGCAGCATGAAAGGATCGCGGATTAACAGAACTTTGTGAGATTCCACCATGCCGTAAAGATCAGGACTACGCAAATTCAAGGGAAGTAAAAGGAACATCGGGTAACAAATTTCGTCTGCTACCCGCACAAATAATTTTCAGTAATAGAACTCATCTACTACCTAATTATATTGTGCAACACCTATACATCTCTATGTATTCTAGATCGCAACCTGCATCTACGCATAGCATGGCTCATGATGCCACTGTTGGGTAACGCAGCAGAAAACAAAAAAATTCCGACTTACGGACCAGCCCAGGACCACTATGGAGACTGCATACAAGGTTTGATCTTTTCGTTACCGACTCGTAGCGCAGCGGAAGTAGAGTCGATGACGATCGGCGGTGCAGATCCCCGCAGCTAGGATTTACAACCTCCCAACCGCGAGGATGTATTCCCTCGTCTGCCCCTCGGACAGCCCTCCGGGAGGCGGTCGGACAGTCCCTCGGACGGTGTCGCGGACAGCCCTTCGGGAGGACCTTCGAAACTCGGACGGTCCCTCGGACAGCCCTTCGGGAGGACCTTCGAAACTCGGACGGTCACTCGGACAGCCCTTCGGGAGGCACTCTCGAACAAAGACCGAAACTACGATCTCTGTACAGAGTCGCACACATACGGTGTCATCTATCCGGCAGGGCTTCGCCGTCCAGAACTAGTTCCCACCGGAATCCAGACAGCCTTTCGGCTCTACGAAACTATTTCGCTGGGAGGGAGAAAGAAAGCCAGATCATGCATGGCACTTGTATGTGAGAGAGAGTGAGTTTGGGCAGCCCCCTCCACCTCTATTTATAGGAGAAGGAGGGGTGGAGGGGCTGAAATTTCAGCCACATCCATCCATGTCATCTCCAAGATATTTTGGAGCAAAAGCCCAAAAAGGTGGCTTTCCAAAAAGTAACCATAAAGCTGATTTCACTATTCACGACGACATTTTTCACCGTCCGTTCGAACCAAAAATATTTATGTGGACCTAGAACATTTCCAGTACCCACTAAAATAATTTTCACCGAATTCCGAAACAATTCCGGATTAGTGATTTTCATCTGCGAAAAGCAGACAAAGCGGTTCCGGCAGCTCCGGAACATTTCCGGTTTTTGTTCCGGAAAAATCCCAGAAGTTTCGAGAACAATTCTGGCACCCTGCAAGAATTTCCAGATGTGTGCCGAAACCATTTTGACTTAATGGTATACTCCGAAACAACTTTTCGGTTTAGTGATTTTCATTTGTGAAAAGCAACCAAACCGGTTCCGGCAGCTCCGGAACATTTCCGGGTTTTTTCTCCGAAAAATACCAGAAGTTCCCAGAACAATTCTGGCACCCTCCAAGAATTTCCAGGCGTGTGCCGAAACCAATTTGACCTAATGGTATACCCTGAAACAACTTTTCAGTTTTACCGAAACTATTCCGGTGTTCTCTCTCCGGAACTTTTCCGCTGTCTCCGAAACTTTTCCGGTGACTTTGTCTCAGACTCCTTGTCTAGTATTCAGAAGATAGATGACCCTTAACCGTGTGACCCTATAGGTTCGGTGAGGTATAGACATGACCGGAACACTTTCCGATCAATGATCAACATCGGAGCCGTGGACACCCATATTGACTACTATACCCACACGAATGAATATTCGAGTGAACCTCCAGTTGCCGTGTGCTATTCATGTTGCTTCGCGATATGTTACAAATACCCGAGGTGAGACATGTTGGCATCCCCGTGGATCAACAACTTGTCCACTATGCCAGTTACCTCGTTACCGGTATTGTTCTCTTTTCTCGTTCCCGTGTTTCGGCATCCCTGTGATCAAATCATATTGTGTCTGGCCCGACGATGATGGATACCGTAACACCGAGAGGGCCCAGAGATATCTCTCCATCGTCGGAGGAGCAAATCCCAATCTTGAGCTATCAAGTTACATGGCATACTTTTCCATGAACCTGTAAGCCGCCGTAATAGGCACCCATTGATGGATGGCGTTTAACAAACCCCAAAGTTCATGAAGCAAGTATGAAGAAACTCGATACCCTCATGGTCTAAGGAATTATGCAAACGTTAACTATCTCTGTGTTATTAACCATTGACTTGTGACGAATGTATCTCATAGCATAACATCTATTCGGGTCGATTCAACACAAGTGTTCTCCTAACATTGTGCCCTCAAAGTTGCCGGCATAGCCATGCCCATGATCAGGAAAACAGAACCATCATGCAACACTTGTGCTAGTCTTAGAGGCCAGACTAGGAATACATTTTACCGTTTATTATTCCACACGTGCATATGAGTCTTCCTCCGAGCCTCGTGTTATTGCAGACTCGAGAACCATAGCAGTTATAGCATGGAACATAAACATAATTATGAACAGGGAGATAATCAATAACATTTATTATTGCCTCTAGGGCATATCTCCTACAACTACTAGCTAGCTGTAGCGCTGGGTAGTACCCCGCGCCAGTACTAAATCTGTGTATTTCATTTCTGCATATTTATACTTCACTTATACAACCTTATACAAATTTTTATACACTAGCAATGATATAACAACTCATCATCATCATCATAATGATATAACAACTCATCATCATCGTAGTGATATAACAACTCATCATCATCATAGTGATATAGCAACTCATCATCATCGTAGTGATATAGCAGCTCATCATCATCATAATGTCTCACCATCATCATCATCGTAAGTTAATTAACCACTACTAGCTAATTGTTATCATCCTAGGTAAATAACTTCCGAGCAGAAGACAAGTACTAGGACCTACACCTCTCTCTTAGGTAAAATAGAATAAAACAGAAAAAACCCTCCATATCCATTATGGAGCATAGAGATACACCGGTCACCAATTTGTGGACTGCGCTCATTCACTATTTGTCTCCATCCTTTGATTTTGAGGCATCCATTTGTTTGACGTTCTGTCGAGTATGCATATTGGAAACTGGTCCATGGCCGTACACAAACAATTTTCATCTCACCTTCGACATACATCAGCGGAGGCACAACATGATTTGGGAGCTTCTGTTGAAGAACACAATAGTAACATAGTTAGCAATGTAGTTTACTTAAGAAGAATCTATGAAAAAGATGGACTAGTGACACAATAGTAAAAAATCTTACCATGATATTTGCACGAATGTTAGCATCGCTCAACTCGTGGACTAGTGGCACGTATCCTATATAATTTCGGCCAGCTCTATAAATGCTCTTAAAAGTCAGAACATCATTAACAAAGGAGACAAGAGAATTCTTCTCCTACCAAGTTTGCTCTGAGCCAACAATGTAATAGGTCTCATCTATTATCTTCCATGTATCTCTCGAAGAAAGGAAAAAACTGTAAATTATAAATAAACAAGTTAAGTAGGAGTGAATAAGGTTTGTTTCGGTGGAGAGCGAGGCGTGGAAAATTGAAAAAAGGCATGGAAAAAGGCAAAATTGAAAAAAAAAATGCGTGGAAAAATAATTTTTTTCCAGCGTGGGCTTCACGCGATGTTGTCGTCTCTTCTTTTATTTCGGTGGAGAGCGAGGCCCGCCCAGCTTGTGTAGGCCGTTATGTTTTTCCGGTCAGGCTGTGTTGGGATTTCCTTTTTCTGGGTTGGCCCTTGCCGTCGTGTGTTTTATGTGCCATGTCATATTTCTTTTCTTTTTTTCGCTGCTCGATCAGTATTTTTATGGATTTTTTAAAACTTTTTCACGACCAGTTGCACATCTGCCCCTCACGTGCAACTGCATGCACCACAACCTGCGCGCAACTGCAAGGGGCATAACGCGTGCGCAACTGGGGTAAGGTGCGGAGTTATGTTAAAATAAACCTGAGAGGGTGTTCATTATTATTATTATTTTCCACCGCGCGGAACAGAACATGAGGTGTCGAGACTGTAAATAGGGGTTTGTCCGAGGTTTTTTGCAAAATTTGCAACAAGTTGCAAGTCCGCCTCTCCGCGCAATTGCAAGCGCCGCACCCAGCGTGCAACTACAAGGGGCATAACGCGCGTGCAACTAGGGGGTGCGGTTTTCTTTATTCTTTTTTTTTGTAAAATTATCACCAGCTGCTTGCAGGCCCTCCATCAGCATCTGCACGCATGGCAATCCAGTGCAACTGCAAGGGGCGCAACACGCGCGCACTTAGTGGGTGCAGGTTAATTTTTTCTGGGTTTTCTTATAAAAAGCCACAAGTTTTGCACTTTCGCCCTCACGCGTAACTGCACACGTGGGACAGTGCATGCAACTAAAAGAGCCGTAATACGCGGGCAACTAGGTGGGTGATGATTTTCTCAGAGAAAACAGTCTACAGGACAAAAATTCAAACCAACGAAAAATAGAGAAGAAAAAGAACAAAGGGTCAAAGAGCTCTCGGCACAAGTCCAACCACGTGGCACAGTGCATGCAAAGCCAGCAACCCCCGTCCGCACGTGGTTTGAATTTTTGTCCTGTAGAACCCTTAAATTACTGCTTGGTCAGCGCGCGCGGCTCTAGCCATCTTTGCAAAGCCTACCATCCCCCGCAAAAAAAAAAAAAAAAAAAAAAAACTACCAACGTGTGTGCTCAGCTAACGTGTATATAATGGCTGAACCAAAGCTACCTGCACCAGTCCACCACACGAACGGGCACACAAACATATAGTATCGTCTAAACATTACTGCAAGCGAGCACCCTATGAGCCCCCACATTCACCCGTCCCTCTACAGCCGATCGGCTACGTCCGGCCTGGTCTGTCCAGCACTTCCTCGCGCGAGGCGTCCGTGGCCACGGTCGAGGACTGCGTTCATCAAGCGTAGACTTCCCGTGGCAACTGACGTCGCAGCCCCACGCGACGGGGCCGGGATAGGGTGTGTAGCTTCGAGCCATCGGTGTGGACTAACTTCTTCGTCCAATACGACCCAGATCTACATGAGGTATATACTAGTACAATTTCTTCTTTTTTAGAATTCTATAGTAGTATACCTTCAATTGAATTCAAACAGTTCATGAATTAAAAAAGATGTTCATGAATTTTTAAAAATATTCAAAATTATGAAATATGTTCGCTAGATTGAATAAATGTTTGTGATTTTTTTTAAAGTTCATAATTTGAAAAAAAGTTCATGAATTTGTTAAAAAATATGAATTTGAAAATAGTTCACGAATTCGAACAAATGTTTGTGAATTTGAAAAAATCTCGAATTTAAACAAGTACATGAATTTGAAAATGTTCAAAAATGTTCATAATTGTTTAAAAAATGAACGAAAAAGCAAAAAATGAATAAAAAAAAACCAAACAAAAATCTGGCAAAAAAGCAAAGAAAGCGTAGCTTCCGAAAACCGGCGCAAAAGGGAAGCGGGATGGCCCATCTAAAACGAAGCTCCACCGTGTGCGCTCGCTACAGAAAGACTACTATTTGGCGCCTCAGCGAAATAGGAAATTCCAGTTGTTTATCCTCTTTTTTGGGAAATAAAATGCAGCCGAGGTTATTGGGGCAGAACCTCTAGGTCGGGAAAATACTAATCTTAAGTACCACTATACCACTAGAGGTGCCGGACTTCGCCGACTCCTAAAAAACTGACTAAACAGATTTTTCAGTAAGCCATATATTTAGAAAGCAACTGAGATATTTCAGTTTATATGAGATACTTTTTACGAGTGCATATAATGGTAAAATATTGTCTCTAAATAACTAGTAAATACATAAGTGAATTGTTATATGGTTGTTTTGTCGAGGCGGTAATGAAATATATTTAGAGAATGCCTCTACATGAGACTTTGTTGTAGTGCACATAGTAAGCTAATTCACCGGAACAAAACGAGAGCTATGGACCATGATGTTGGAGTGTCGTGACAGCCCACCAGCCAGCTGCATTTCCTAGACCACATCCACATACCCGCATAATCCTAACAACTTCCTCCATCCCGGTGTATAGGGCTTACACGTACTTCTAGGTCGGCAATTTTGACTAAAATATGTATTATATTTGATGAAAATTACCTTTTTAGAAACTTCATCCATATACGAATTCGATGATATAATTTTTATGACATAAAACACCTATTTGATTAGTCACATCGACGACCTAGAAGCACACGCAAGCACTATACATCAGGATGGAGGAAGTGGCTACTATTGCTAATAGTTATTGGTTCCTGCTAGGTACATGCTGCGTGTGGCCGTATAGGATACGCAGTGACATCGAGTCGTTCAACAAGTAGTAGTAAAACAAATAGTGTACATCACTATCTCAGAATCCAGAAAATTCTCATACACATATTTTTTCAATAAAGGGCGCTTTTATTAACTAATAATGTACCATCAATGGGATATAAAACATCTCGGTAGGAAAAGGCGATGCCTGGGTGGTGCTTAGGCGCTAGGTGATGGCCAACCGCCTCGTATAGGGCATAAGCGGAAGTTTAGGTGGGCAAGCAAGAAATTTTCCACTCCAGCGAGAAATCATGCCATATCGCCTCGACGGGCCAAATGGGCCATATTCCAATGGATAGTACAGGTGGTCTAGTCATTCTCATGCTCTAAATTACAGTCTATATGCATATAATACCCCCAATTGACCTTGGTAGTCAAAACTATAGGACGGTCTAAGCCACGCCTAGGGCGCTAGGTGAATACCAATAGCCTCGCCTACGCCTAGCGCTTTATTTAACCTTGCAAAACATAAGGAGTAAACATTCGGCCTCTGCGCGACTAGGATGCACACAACCAAAACCAATTCACAAACACGATAAAAATAAAACGCCGGCCACCACAAAATCATAGTAGACTGAAACCATGCCTAAGGTGAGCAAGGTGTGTAGCCTATACGTAGACTATGCCGCCACCCATGTGGAGTAAAAACATCCCTGACCACAAGCTCAAAATGCGTACACACCATCGTAAACAGCGGTCGGTGTTTCATTCGCTGTAGAGTGAACTACGAATGGAGCCAGAACGCACATTGATAGAGAACCCGCATTGGAGATGGAATTTTATCAACAAAACCATGTCATTTCTGCATAGCCATAGCGACCATAATAAGGCAGACTCTCACACCCTTATGAGTGTAATCAACTTGTGTGGTATACCATCTAGCCAGTGCCCATACATGTTGGCAACATTGCGAGGTGGATACAAGTTAGACGCGACTTGGATGACTGACCATGTAGTACGCGCAAAAATGCATTGAAAGAAAATGTGGTTCATTGTCTCGCCATGATGACGAAAGGAACACTTCTTACTTCCTTGCCAACTGCGGCGAGCAAGGTTGTCCTTCGTCGGGACCACACCTCAGCTAAGGTACCACATACAAAATTTAACTTTGAGTGGCATCTTTGTTTTCCAGATTTTTTTGTTATTGTCCACTGGAACCTCAGAGTGTGGTAGCGCTCGGAACATAGAGTCTAGCGTAAAAACCCCACTCTGTTTCAGATTCTAGTGGAACTCATCCTGGCCTTGCATCACGTGGATCGAATTCATGTGGCCCAAAAGGTATTTTCATGACGAAAGATGTGGACCAACCAAATCCAGCCTAAAAGATACATTAGGCGAGGACGTGCTTAAAACTTGCGGGAGTGTATCATTTTTAGTGGAAATAATGCGGTGTAAGGCTGGATATTTTTCTTGGAGAGTACTGTTTCCTAGCCACTTGTCCTCGCAGAAATGAATCTCAAAGCCATCCCTGATAGGGAAGGAAACAAAGTGGAAAAGGTTTTACTTTTCCGCTATCAGACCTGCCCAAAAATTTGAGTCTCCAAGTTTCCATTACACCCGAGCCACAACTTTTGGTACTAAATACTTTTTGCGCAAGAGAATTCGCAAGACATGAATTAACATCTATAATCCCGCATCTAGACATCTAGACATGGATTAATTATTGCCACGCCACACATGTGATCACCAGATCGGTTCGCGGCATGAGGCGTTAGTAGAGAAAAATAATTGTCTTCAGGTGTGTGTTGCGCGCTGAGACTACCGGGGAGGGATTCCGGCAAGGTCCCAGGTCGTGGACCGCCGGCCCATGAAGGCAGGGCCGTGCACGCTGCTGACTACCGGAGAGGGCTTCTGGCAAGGACGCGGCGCCGAGGACTGCAAGCATGTGCGAGAGCGGTGGTGATCTGTTTCCCCTCTGCGGAGGCGCCAGGGACTGCCAGTGGGATGCGTGAGAGAGCGGCGGCGCTGTTTTTGAATCTTCTAATTATCTCAACTTGCGTGTTTCCACATCATCAAAATTGTTGTAGCCGTTAGATTTACTAGCTTGATCCACTAGCATCCAGCCGATCTACGCATGAGAATCCTCTATCATGAAATATGCATTAGTGCATTCTAAGTGGATTTTAAATCACATTGCATTTCATTGTGACATGCACAACTTTTCATGTTAAGATTTTTTTTTTGCTTATGCAGAAATCTCTCACATAGTTTAAATCGTAAGGACTCAATTAGTATTCTACACAATATTTAGAAACTATACATCCAATTTCACGGCAACGCGGGGGGTATCGTCTAGTATGACTAGTAAACTGCATCGTAAAAGACGGCTTCATTGAATCCATTAATTAACGGAACAACATCAAAATATAAATCATCATCCTGTCGACGACGAGCTGCTTGTGGTCACTTCGCCAATATTGATGAAGCTCCACGACTCCGATCTTTACTAGGTAGTGTGTGAGTGTAATGGTGGTCTGTATGTATCTACGTTATGTTTGTATCTTCTTGATGTGGCGTTATGAGTCAAATAAAACGCCCTTTGTCCAAATAAATATGTATAGACGTTGTACTCGGTATTTATATATAAAAGATAAACCGATACTCGATTTTAAGGTCTCCAAGTATTACGAGGAGATTGGAGGTACAGAACCCTACAGCTAATAGGATATATCCATGAGTGGTTGTGATTACCAATGCAAACCAACGGCTCCTGGCGGTCTGATATTGGAAGTAGACACCCCTACACAAGGTTCAAATTGTAAACACCAAAATTTATAGAATGGATAACTAATTATTCCATGTGACATATAAAGATATGTACTCAAATTAGAGTAAAGTTTGAATTGAAATAGAATTGGTTATTTCATATGTTGAATGAATTAAATTCAGTTATTGGGAGACAAACAAGGTGTAAATGTATTCCATTTTTCACGAAGTTTCATTGTATGTACAGATAAATATATATAGCTGCGTTGTCTGCCAATTTATTAAGTAAAAATAATAATAATGTTCAAATATAATAGAATGTGACAAGAAGGCATAAAACAAAATCAAAATAAAGTGATAAATAATGTTATTTTTATTTTTCATCTTCATGTGTAGATTGTATTCCTTTGTCCTTTTGGTTAGTCCTAATACAGCTTTGCATGCATGTAGATATCTGAAGAGTGCATGAGAGCAAAAGCTGACAAACTGAAGAAGGATGTAAACCTTTTGTTCAAGACATTCAACGGTACCCTGGTAGACAAAATGACCTTATTGGACACACTCCAACATCTCGGGATAGATCACCTTTTTCAAGAACAGATTAGTATGGCCATGCACGAAATCCACGAGAGTGAATTTAATAGTTGCAGCCTCTATGAAGTTGCTCTTCGCTTTCGCTTGCTTAGAGAGCATGGACTTTGGGTATCTCCAGGTAACTATCTATCTTATATGTTTCTGTTTAGGCTCCTCACAAGTTATCATACTAATCAACGTTCGAAAAAATATAGTAGAAGGCATTACACAAGGCTTTATAAATTAGTAAAGCCCCAAAGGGCAGGTACATGGTTCTCTGGTAAAAGCTTACAAGCATCAAGAGCACTAAACAAACATTACAAAACAAACGGAAAATACATCTCCAAGTCATCGAAGCCCTCTGTAAACGGAAAATTTCGTGCCAGCAACACCCTGCCCATCAGCAGATCCGGCGACTAGAGGCTGCCAAGGGCCAGCTCTGGTGAAGACGTGTAGTGGAGAATGCTGGAGATAGTTGACAGCACTAAACATTTAGATCTGGCCTGGCCCACCTCAGAGCCTGCCCCGCCCTGGAGGAATAGCCACAGCAGCATGGGCCACAAAGCCGGGGTCGCCGCCTCAACTTCCGAAATCCCCTGTGCGGACGTGAGCGTCGCCACCACCTCCTCGGCAGTCACACAAGCTTTCCGGGCGGCCTCTCCGCTGGTGATGATCAGGGCTGGAGACAGCAAGGGGTGGGTGGCACGGACTTGATAGCATTCGGTTGTGCATTTGGTTATATTGCCCAGCTGGGCAAAAGCTCGGCTATCCAATCTAGCTAGTTTCCCCTTTGCCAGCCTTGCCTGAGCAAGTGGTTTGGTTCTTTTGCTTTGCCATGGGGAATTCATTCATCTGTCGCCAGCCTGCCACATGTGCAACCTCGTGTAAAGCCGCAAGGTTGCCTCCAGCTGGCCTCGCCGGGCAAGAGTAAAACTAAACTTTCCCAGGACATATATGCGCGAAACGTTTCCTTTCTTGACGACTTCACAACTTTTATCCGCACACCACCATTAGATCATATTTTTGCAACAGTCTGTTGGAATCTGCCCATGGGTCAATCACATCAAAGTAGACAAAACACGCGCAAGAAAAACTGTTGACCAAGGGTAAGTCTCGTACCCTCTAATATCTCTTTATTTCTTTTCAATTTTCTTGGCACAAAACTCACGTAACCTGGTGTGTACATATACACGCAACCAGCCTACCCAAACTTCCTAGATCCATACGGACCGGACATCCTAGCCCTATTCGAACACTAGCTTGAAACCTACCTCGACTGTACTCACCTAATCACGAGCTATGTTTATCGCTGTTTAAACCTAAACCTATTAGCACACGAACCGTACAAGGCTAGCACTACTCAGCTGCAATACACGTATGCTACCAACACAACCCCTAGTCGGACTAATCTAGCACTTTCAAATCTAAACAATCAAGCATACTGAGCGTAGCTCAGATGATTAGGTTCCTTGTGGTGGAGCTAGCTCACCAGGGTTCAAGTTCTAGACTTGGCATTGGTGCTCGCATTTTCCTGTATTTATTTCAGGCTTTCCGACGATGTTCGTTCAGTGGGAGGAGACGTTCCCGTCAACTACGACGGCGCCTGTGGCGACTTTGTCAGTCTCAAAATGTTGTGCCGGCTCAGTATTTCAGAGGTGCTCATAGGGGTAGGGTGTGCGTGCGTGCCTTCATAAGGATGAGTGTATGTTTGTGTATGTGAGTATCTGCTTTTGTACTGTGTTAAAAAAAAATCTCAACAATCAAGATTACACTAGCACGGTCTGCGGTATAGCTTGAAACAGTTGTTAATGTAGACCCATTTTCACGGCGTTGAAACAACTTAAGGGCGCATCAATCTATCTACGTCCAAAGCGAGAGTAGGTTGGTGGGCGCAACATAATGCAATTGTGATTGATGTAGCTACCACATGATGTGATTAAATAATTGAACAAATTAATTCATTTTTTGTAGGGATGAACAAATTAATCCTTAATTCGACAACATGCAAAAAAAATTGGCCGGAATTTAAACGGATGTGGCACAAGGAATATGCTTGTTTTTTCTTTTGCCGGAAGGCAAGAGGCAGATGTCGTCTCCATTTAAGTGCAAGAGAATATATTTATGTAAGAAGAGTATATTCAGAAAAGTGTATACTAATCATTTGGAAGACAGTTAAGGATAAGCCCTAGTTTACTAGGATTTATGTACGTGTGTACTAATCAATCTTTAATACATGCCCGTTTGTTGTGCAGATGTATTCGATAAATTTAAGGGCAAAGATGGGAGCTTCGACAAGGATATTACTAATGAACCAAAGGGATTGTTAAGTTTATACAATGCAGCTTATCTTTCCAGCCATGGTGAATCAGAACTCTATGAGGCCATCTCGTTTGCAAGGCATCATCTTGAATCTATGAGGAGATGTCTTGAGTTCCCTTTATCCGAGCAAGTCAAACGAAATCTTGAGATACCGTTACCAAGGAGTTTGAAGAGAATGGATGCACCGTATTATATTGCAGAGTACGAACAAGACCGAGCATGCAACCCGTCCATGCTTGAGCTTGCAAAGCTAGACTTCAATCTTCTTCAGCATCTTCACCAGCGAGAGCTCAAGGATTTTTGTCGGTACATACGTTTTCGCATATAGCTCTATCATGGAGGAACATATATGAACTTAGTTGGTGATTTACTTATATCTAGATTAATTATCTCTGCCTTGCAAAAAACAATTTATCTCTGATCTCAGTTAGCTTACCAAGATGAATATGTACACTAGATGCAGTCAATATAGTACCCTATTAACAAGTGTTCATTTTAGGTGGGGAAACAATCTATATGAACTAGTGGGACTAATCTCCTCTCGGGATCGAATCGTCGAATTATACTTTTGGTCCTACACAGTATACTATGAGCAACACCTTGGAGATGTGCGAATAATCCTTGCCAAGATAAGTTTGCTAGTATCCCTGTTAGATGACATTTTCGATATGCGCGAATAATCTCGCCTTCCTCTCGTATCTAGTAGGAGTATTTTATGTCATGTCAGCGGAAGATAAACTAACTGATCTTGTATAACATGTAGATGGGACGAGAGTGGTATCCTTCTTGTGCCAGAGTACTTGCAGATGTACTATGTCATGTTGATGAATACCTTCGAAGAATTTGAGGATGAACTGAAACAAGATCACAAGTACCGCGTTGCTTATTGTAGGAAAGCGGTATATATCTTTTTTTTGCGAGTATATCTATCATGTCAATTCTTCAGAATATATTAATTTAGATCTTAATTAATATAGAATCGCTCTCTGCCTTGCATGCATGCAGTTTCAAACTCTGTGTAAGCATTACCAACAGGAGTCTGAATGGTTTCATAGTAGCTACATACCAAGCTTTGAAGACCATATCAGGTGCTCGGTCATCTCGACGAGTGTTCCGGCAATATGTGTTTCTTTACTAGTTGGTATGGGTGACGAAGTAACCAAAGAAACATTCGAGTGGGCCATCAGTTCCACCGATGTTGTAAGGGCTTGCGGTGAGGTCACACGTTTCATGAATGACATGGCAGCATTTAGGGTACATACATATATATACATATCTCTACTTGATTGTAATCAAATGTTGAGTTAATTGCACTGTAAAACTAATCAGGCGGCTGCTTGTTCACAGCATGCAAAAAACAAAATGGACGTGGCCAGCTCCGTAGAAAGCTATATCAACCAGCATCATGTCACAGGTGAGGAAGCTATGGCCGTACTGGATAATCGGGTGGAAGATGCATGGAAAACTATCAATCACGCACGATTGGAAGGTCGTGCACTCCTCCCATTTGTAAACCGAGTCGCCAACCTCACCAAGAGCATGACCTTGTTGTTCCGTAACAAAGGTGACCGCTACACATACAGCCGTGGCAACAAAGACAGGATCCAGCAGCAGTTCGTAGAACCTATCCCTCTCTACCTGGTCAATATGCATGAATGGAATCTGTCGGACACAATGGATTTACGGATATGGCCCCAGTTTCTAGGTATTTTCAGTTTGCGAATAAGGACATCTCATATTTATGTGCTTCAAATTTATAACTTGGCTTGTACTTCCAAATTCCAAATAAGCACGCACGTACTTGTATGAATTGTTGTAATATTTTTCATACATATTTCAGGATACTGAATGGCTAAAATAAACTGAATACCTTTCTGGTAACGTACAACGAAGAAGACGTGCTAATAAATACAATATATGTAGTTCCAAACCATGCGGTAACTTCACAAGACAGGATTAAGCCATATGCACGTTTTCTCACAATAGAGAGAACAAGTTAATACAAAAATATGAGGAAAATTAAACAACCATGCAAGAACACTATAAGCATGCAGGGATAAAAAAATGAAAATATATCAGCCAATCATTATTATTTTTGAAGCCAGAACGGTAGAACAATCGTTCGATGCTATTTTCCATTAATAATAAAAGCTATGTACAAAAGTCTAAACTAAAAGAAAAATAAAGCAGTAAAAAAGGCTATCCAATTCCAGTTTTCTCTAACATAGTAACATTCAGGGGAGTGATTCTCTAGATGATCAAGGACTCAATCCATTGATTCAGGCTGTTGACATTCTTGTCTTTAGTTCTGATCTTGACCAGCCAAAGGTCCTGCTTGAGCTTAAATTTCCATGACCTTACTATAGGAGTCTCATTTGTGAAGATCTTCCCATTTCTTTGCATCCAAGTATTCCAGCAACTCATAATGATAGTATCGATAGCATTCTTCCTAGGAAGTGCATTTGCTAGAAGAGTAACTTCATCAAAAGAGGAAATGCCTCTATGTCTCTGGGGGATAATGGATCCCCAGCAGCTGTGAGGGAAAGAGCAGTCCCAGAAGATGTTGTGAGGTTTACTCCATAGATTTATTGCAGAGTACACAATCATAAGAGTCCATGTGCATGCCTTTGCGCCTGATAAATAATAGTGAGAGATGACATGTCTTTAGCAATCTTTTATGAATAGATGGATAAGTGAGAAAGGTAAGGTGAGCAAGATAAGTATGTATGGTAGCATCTCGCATTATGACGTTATACGAAAAAAAACATAATGTAAATAATGGTTTATGTACGTACAAAAGCAGAACGAAATTAAGGTTTAGGTCCAAGACATCAATGTTTAAATCTTGTGCAGATAATTTTCATGACCTTACTGTAGGAGTCTCATTCGTGAAGATCTTCCCATTTCTTTGCATCCAAGTATTCCAGCAACTCATAATGATAGTATCGATAGCATTCTTCCTAGGAAGTGCATTTGCTAGAAGAGTAACTTCATCAAAAGAGGAAATGCCTCTATGTCTCTGGGGGATAATGGATCCCCAGCAGCTGTGAGGGAAAGAGCAGTCCCAGAAGATGTTGTGAGGTTTCCTCCATAGATTTATTGCAGAGTACACAATCATAAGAGTCCATGTGCATGCCTTTGCGCCTGATAAATAATAGTGAGAGATGACATGTCTTTAGCAATCTTTTATGAATAGATGGATAAGTGAGAAAGGTAAGGTGAGCAAGATAAGTATGTATGGTAGCATCTCGCATTATGACGTTATACGAAAAAAAACATAATGTAAATAATGGTTTATGTACGTACAAAAGCAGAACGAAATTAAGGTTTAGGTCCAAGACATCAATGTTTAAATCTTGTGCAGATAATTTCTCAAAAGCTACTGATAGAAACAGAAGGGTGTTAAATTGTATGAAACTATAGTTTTGTATGACTAGCCATTGGCTGACTGTAACAACCCATTTTTAGGATAATTTTTTTTGGCAAAATAAAATTTGCTAGAAATAATCCTAGTAATTAATTTGAATGCTATTTCAAATTTTGAGGCCTTTTTAAAGTTTCTTTCTCCCCAATTTCCCTCTCTTCTTAGAATATTTTTGGAAACTATTTGTGGCCAAGATAACCTTGCCTCTATTCTTCTCTTATATCCTGAATTCCAGTAGAAAGATTTGCCATAATAAATAGCCCAAAAATAATACTTTATTAATATTTGCAAACCCTAGATAGACCTTATTGCTTCGAAACCTTAGATATAAATTTTGTAAAAATGCTATAAAACTTTGGTAGCCTCTTCTGCGCCTATAGATCACTTTTACACAAGAACTCACCCTTGTCCTTTGGAAATTTTGAGCACAACATCAACATTTTAATTATGGTCCATTTTAAGCCTATAACTACAACTCTATTAAAACATTTTTAGCAAATTCTCAAACTTTGTCAAAGCACTGTTCTTCTCTAATGATTCCATCTCCCAGAAGATCAACTCCTTTTAAACAATGCAAGATTCTTTGATTGAGCACAAACTTCTCTATTCAGATTTGCTTTTCAACAAACCTTCCATTCTGCACTTAATCCTTTTGCCAAACAAAGCCGACCATCGTCATTCTCATCCAAAGGGACACGCTTATGCCAAGTTACATGTCCAGAGGCAATACGTGCGTCGGATTGGGCAAGCCTTGCCATGACAGAGCACTGGCACAGCATGCATGCCATGGCCAGAGAGCCGGTATTACATCCGTCGGCATCGGCCGCGCGCCGCGCTCCTGCTACTACCCCCACTCGCCTAGCACCCCAGTTGGCTTCGACAGGTCACCCCGCAACTCGCCCGCATCCCGCCTTGGCTGCTAGCACTAGCAAGCCGCCGTTGTCACTGCCGCCGCGTCATCACCGCATCACCAGAACCACTTGTCATGCTCGCAAGCTACCAGCATCATCCGTGGATGGTGGCCTATTCCAGAAGCCTCCCCGCATTGCACCGGCCTCCGTAATTACCTCAGCCCCACCATTAATGGCCACCCATTGCCGTGGCGCAATTTGATTCATTGGGCAACCACGGAACCGACCTTCTAGGCCTATAAAACTCCACTCCCAAGGCCATTTCCTACAAGCATCGTCCACCTCTACCGCCTAGACTCCCTCCTATCCAAACAATCGACCGGAGGTTGCTCTTCTTCCCCTGCCTCCGGTGAAGCTTGCCACCACCACCTCTTGGACGATTGCGTCGCCACCGAAGCTACTCTGTCAAATCCATAGCACCAGTGGACTCCTAGCGCACCCTTGTGTCGATTGCAACTGTCAATTTCACCAGAAGAAGCTCATAGTAGAAAGCCCTCTTCAAGCTTTGTCAAAGTTCCACGGGAGTGCTCACTGCCGGAGACTCCATCCACCCCGATGACCGTGCCCTACATTAGGAAGATCGCCACGGCCTCCTGAACGCGTGGGTGACCTCAACTTCCCCGGGGTCGCCGCCGTTCGTCGGTAATCGCCGCCGGCAGGGAGCCCTCTCCTGTTCTCGCGTGGTTTGACCGGATCAACCCCGACAGGTGGAACTAGTTTGTTAGGGGTTTATTCCTTTTTCTGTAGTTTACGCTTTGTATCGATTCAAAATACATTATCTAGATCCGGCGCTTCTGGGGAGACGCGCTCGAAGACGAGCCAACGTCGCGAGTACGCTTGACTGCATCCTTGTGTTGCTTCTAGCCAGTTTCAACCTGTATGGCCTTATTCACCAAGGTGGTGAAATCAGCAAAGTCCTGAATGAGGAGTGCGAGCTTGACATCAGGGTTGAGTCCTTCACGGAAATTCTCCTGCATACGAGCATCAGTGGCGATGTCTTCTTCAGCATATCGGGATAAGTCCAGGAATTCACGCTGGTAGAGTTCCACAGTTTTGTTGCCCTGGGTAAGGTTGCGGAATTCACGCTTCTTGCGGTCCATTACTCCCTGGGGAATGTAGCGGGCGTGGAAGGCAGCCTGGAACTCCATCCAAGTAATGATTGTTCCAGCAGGCATAGTACGTCTGTGGCTGTCCCACCATTGGGGAGCGGGACCCTTCAGAAAATAGGTCGCAAAGGTGACGTAGCTCGCAGGGGCCACATTGGCTGACTCCATCTCATAGGAAATGTCGTGAAGCCAGTCGTCAGCATCCAGAGGCTGACTGAGTTGCGAAAGACTGCCGGGTTGAGATGGACGAAGCCTTGCATGAATTGACGGTTTAATTCGAACTGCTGCATTATTCCAGCCATGTAATTGGGTGGCGGTGGGTTGTTGGCACCACGGCCACGACCTGCGGGTCTAACCATCCTGCTAAAATTTAACAGGGGCAGTTTAGCGACGAGTATTTGCAGGTGTATAGAACCATTCATGAAGTAATACGCACGACAAAGAGAAGTGCAATAGATACATCATAATAGTCAAACATGACATACAGATCCATACATAAATTCGGTTACAAGCCAACGGTACAAGTTCGGAAAACGAAAGCTAGACATCTAGGCGGCACGCAGGCATGCGGTGGAGGGATACAACAACGAGACATAGTGATATGCTACATCAACGTTCGAGACAACTAATGTAACCAGGTAGCTGCACGTGACGATGCAGGTTGCCATCGATGGCGGGATCCTACATACCGTAGATGCTCTTGTGCAGAACCTGGTCCTGAACTAGAAGAAGAGGTCCACGTGGAGGAGTATAACCTCCAACTGCAGGCCAATCAAGAGCCGGTGGCATCTCTGTCCTGCGCGGGTAAAGAATGTACTCTGGGTGCATCCTTGCACTGACTGCCGGAAGCAACTGTGTCAGAGCGCCGTAAAGACGAGTACGGGTGGCGTATAGCTCCACAGCAAGAGCTCGGGCAGAGCGATCCAGAGCCTCGGTGTACCGAACCAAAACCTACGGGTCATAACGACGAGACACGTAAGGGGTACAGATCACAGTGTAGTTCTCACTCTCATCCCCAGCGGGGACATGCGGAATGTATCAGAAAGCAGTCTCCTCCAAGCGGGGGTGCTCTCCACGGAGACGGTTGATAGCAACAAAGGCAGCATCATCGACCACCATGTCAACAGTCACTCCAACACCACGGAAGATGTGCAACTCCGTGTTGGTGATGGTCTGCCGATCAAAGATCCAAACCTCAGCATGGTACTGCCACTGGTTGAACTCGCGGTAGTCCTCGTAAACTGTGTACTCGGGGTACCAGCGATATCCCAGCTTGGACAAGAGGTCGATGCTACTTGCAACTGCGTTGGAGTTTTATCCCCGAAGAGGAGAGGATGATGCAGCACAGTAGAGTAAGTATTTCCCTCAGTTAAGAAACCAAGGTTATCAATCTAGTAGGAGAACCAAGCAACACCACGTAAATAGCACCTGCACACAAAACCCAAACCTTCGCACCCAACGCAAACAAGAGGTTGTCAATCTCTCGGCGGTCAAGAAACGAGATTAAACGATATATGATAGATTGATAGATTGATAAATAAATAAGAGATAAAAAGGTGCACCAAGTATTTTTGGTATTTCTGTATAAGTAAACGAGATAGATCTGATAATAAAAGTAGACCCGGGGGCCGTAGGATTCACTAGTGGCATCTCTCTCAAGAAAATAGCATACGGTGGGTAAACAAATTACTGTTGGGCAATTGATAGAAGAGCCAATAATTATAACACTATCCAAGGCAATGATCATGATATAGGCATCACATCCAAATCAAGTAGACCGACTCCTGTCTGCATCTACTACTATTACTTCACACATCGACCGCTATCCAGCATGCATCTAGTGTATTAAGTTCATAAGAACGAAGTAATGCATTAAGAACAATGACATGATGTAGTCAAGACAAAAGCATATAAAAATTCATCCCAACTTGTTATCCTTAATTGCAACAACACATGCGTATCAACTCCCCTTCTGTCACTAGGACTGAACACCGCAAGATCGAACCCATTACCGAGCACCTCTTCCCATTGCAAGAAGATCTAATCTAGTTGGCCAAACCAAACCAAAACTTCGAAGAAGAAATACAAGGCTATACTAAATCATGCATAAAAGATATCAGCAAAGAACTCAAATAAAACAAGGATAGATCTAATCATAAGCTCACAAGTCATCGGATCCCAACAAACACACCGCACAAAGTCATTACATCGAATGGATCTCCATGAAGATCATGGAGACCGTTGTATTGAGATACAAAGAGAGAGAGAGAGAGATAGAGAGAGAGAGAGACATCTAGCTACTACCTACGGACCCGTAGGTCTGTGGTGAACTACTCACGCATCATCGGAGAGGCGGCAAGGTTGATGTAGAGCCCCTCCGTGATGAGTTCCCCCTCCGGCAGAGTACCGAAAAAGGCCTCCAGATGGGATCTGGAGAGAACAGAGGCTTGCGGCGGCGGAAAAAGTATTTCGTGGACTCCCTGTAGGGTTTTGGAATATTTGGGAATTTATTGAGCTGGAAGTAGGTCGGTTGGCGCAGGGAGGGGCCCACACAACACTGGGGCGCGTCCCCCCCGGGGCGCGCCCTGGTGTTGTGTGGGGCCCTCCAGAATCTTCTGCCTTGGCTTCCAAGTTCCTAGTGATCCTTATCTTCAATAAAAAATCATTAAAAAGTTTCGGGACGATTTGATCTTATCTGATATTGATTTCCTGCGAAACAAAAATAGGGCAGAAAACAGGAATTGGCACGTGGCACTAAGTTAATAGGTTAGTCCCCAAAAATGATATAAAAATGTATAAAATAATAATAAAAACATCCAAGAATGATAACATCATAGCATGGAACAAGCAAAAATAATAGATACATTGGAGACGTATCAAGCATCCCCAAGCTTAACTCCTGCTTGTCCTCGAGTAGGAAAGTGATAAAACATATTTTTGATTGTGGAATGCTACCCAACATACTTCAAGTTATTTTCATAGCATAGACATGAGGACTTAGATGATTCAAAGCAATAGTCTATATTTGACATGAAGACATAGATACTCAAGTGATGCCAACAAGCAACCATGCCTTTCAAAATAATAATGCTAAAGTAAAGTATCCCTAGCCCATTATGCTCAATCATTGATCCATTCATGATGCATACTCGAATATCAATCATACTCCATGCACACACATGACCACATGACCCCCTAGTTGGTGCTTTAAATAAGAAGGGTGAGACTCAACATAAAAGTAAATAGAAAGTCCCTTCGCAGAGGGAAGCATTGATTTACAGAGGTGCCAGAGCTCAAGTTTTAAAAAGAGATGAAAAATTTATTTTGGGTGGCATGCTTTTCTCGTCAACGAGAACAACTTAAGGTTCCCAACACTTCTCACATTGGATACATCATAGGCGGTTCCCAAACAGAAAGTAAAAGTTTTGCTCCCCATCATTGTTTCATGGTTTTGAGACTTTGTCCCTTATTTTCCATGCACATCCGAAGGAGTTTGTTTTCCACCTTTCCTTATCACAATCCATGGCTAGCCGTATTCACGGGTGCCCTCCATTCAAACACATTCTAAGTAAATTGTATTTATTTTGGGACTGGGCATCCCTATTACCGCCACACTCTCATGCAATGACAAGTGAATAAATACTCATCGTGAGAATGACACATCCAACACAAAAAATATTGGCCACCCCTCACTGCTTCATGAGCGATACGGGCACACAAAAGAGAAAATATTTTTGAGATTTTTTAGAGATGGCACATGCAAATTTACATAGGACGGCAATGAAATACCGTATATAGGTAGATATGGTGGACACAAATGGCAAAACAAGGTTTAAGGATAATGGATGTACAAGCAGAATTCCCACTTAGTACAAGTGAATGCTAGCAAAAAGATTGAGAAGCGCCCAACTAGAAAACCATAATGATGCAGATGCATACATAAAACATGACCAACACCGAACAATACAGCACAAGTAGGATATAACTTCATTGCATAACTATTGACTTTCGTGCTTGCATAGGGAATCATAAACCTTAACATCAATATTTATACTAGAGCATAATTGACTCACTAACATAACTCACATATCATCATTTACATATCTCAAAACTATTACAAAGAATCTAGTTTTTCATGTCCCATAAAAATTTTGTATGCTAGTTTTCATTATCCCTCTTGAATATCTATCACAAAGGGACCAAGCATCATATCTTGTACCAATTACCAAGACTATTTCCACACTCTCAAAAAGATATAAGTGAAGCAAGAGAGTGAATTTCTTCAAAATTTTCTTAACATTCTCAAAAAGATATAAGTGGAGCATGAGAATAAATTTCTATAAAATATCTAACATTCTCAAAAAGATATAAGTGAAGCATGAGAACAAGTTTCTTCAAAACATTCGCACCACCGTGCTCAAAAAGATATAAGTGAAGCACTAGAGCAACCACCTAGCTCAAAAAATTTAAGTGAAGCACAAGAAGCAATTCTAACAAATTATGATGACGTGAGGCCATCTCAAGCAAATGTTTTCAGAGGTGATGATTGTGACAAACTAATAAGCAAAGACTCATATCATACAAGACGCTCCAAGCAAAACACATATCATGTGACGAATAAAAATATAGCCTCAAGTGTGTTACCGATAGTCGTTAGAAGAAAGAGGGGATGCCTTCCGGGGCATCCCCAAGCTTAGACGCTTGAGTCTCCTTAGATATTACCTTGGGTTTCCTTGGGCATCCCCAAGCTTTGGCTTTTACATCTCTTCATTCCTTCATCCATTGACGTCACACCCAAAACTTGAAAACTTCAATCACACAAAACTCAACAAAACCTTCGTGAGATCCGTTAGTATAACCAAGAAAATTACCACTATAAGTACTGTTGCAAACCCATTCAAATTTTATAATTGCATTATAGGTACTGTATTCTAACTTTCCCATGGCTTGCACCCCCCGATACAATCCATAGATTCATCAAAATAAGCAAACAATGCAACGAAAACAGAATCTGTCAAAAACAGAACAGTCTGTAGCAATCTGTCGAAAAGCCATACTTCTGAAACTCCAAAAATTCTGAAAAATTAGGACAACGTGGACAATTTGTATATCAATCACATGTAAAAAATTCAGGCACGTTCGATGCTCTGATGAATTTATAAAATTCCTGGACTGGGCGTCAAAGTTTCTGTTTTTCACATAATTGCATTCACAAGCATCCATATCATCCCAAAGGTCTTACTTGGCACAAACACTAATTAAAATATAAAAACCAATCTCAAAACAGAAGAAAATAAAGGAAAATAAAAATAACAGAAACAAAAAGTGAAAACAAAAATTTATTTTATTCGTTGGGTTGCCTCCCAACAAGCGCTATCGTTTTACGCCCTTAGCTAGGCATAACGCAACACATCAAGTGTTGTCATCCTTGGATTTTACTACATAGGTAGCCCTCATAATGGATTCATAGGGCGGTTTAATCTTGGTCCTTTGGGAAGTGTTCCATGCCTTTTTTCAAAGGAAACTGAAACTTTATATTTCCCTCTTTCATATCAATCACCGCACCGATGGTGCATAAAAACGGTCTACCAAGAATCAAAGGGCAAGACGGATTGCAATCGATGTCAAGAACAATAAAGTCCACAGGTACATAGTTCCTATTTGCAACAATAAGAACATCATTGATCCTCCCCAATGGCTTTTTAACAGTGGAATCCGCCAAGTGCAAATTAAGAGAACACTCATCCAATTTAGAAAAACCAAGAACATCACAAAGAGATTTCGGAATAGTAGAAACACTTGCACCCAAATCGCACAAAGCATTGCACTCAAAATTTTTAATCTTAACTTTAATAGTTGGTTCCCACTAATCATATAATTTTCTAGGAATAGAAATTTCTAACTCAAGTTTTTCTTCCAAAGATTTCATTAAGGCTTCCACAATATGTTTAGTAAAAGCTTTATTTTGTTCATAAGCATTTGGTGAGTTCAATATAGATTGAAACATAGAGATACATTCAACCAAAGAGCAACTATCATAATTAAAGTCCTTGTAATCCAAAATAGTGGGTGCATCACTAGCTAAAGTTTTGACCTCTTCAAACCCACTTTTAACAATTTTTGCATCTAGAGTTTCACCGTCCGAATCATGGAGACGCCCTCTATCTAAAGTTGACTCTTCTTCAGTCTCCTTTTCAACAAGATTAACTTTACTAAACAAAGATTCAATAGAAGACACTCCAATCATCTTAACATCCTCATCTTTATTGCTACGAAAATTTGTAAGAGAGATTTTTTCAAGCAATTCCCGCTTAGCATTCAACATAGCGGTTCTCTTCTTACTTTCATCAATAGAAACATACATAGCCTTAATAGATTTATTAATATCAACTCTAGGAGGCAATGATTTTATCTTAAGATTTTCAACATCAAGAGAAAGTCTATCAACACTCTTAGTCAAATCATCAATCTTATTCAACTTTTCTTCCATAGAAGTGTTGAAAGCCTTTTGAGCATTGATAAATTCCTTAATACTATTCTCAAAATCAGAGGACATCCTTTGGTTATTATGGGAAGAATTACCATAAGGATTGCCAAAAACATTAGAGGAATTTCCAGGATAAGGCCTTGGATTAAAATTTTCTCTATAAGCATTATTATTGAAATTGCTACGGGAAACAAAATTCACATCAATAGGATCACTATTTTGTTCAATCAAAGTAGACAAAGGCAAATCATTGGGATCAATTGAAGTATTCTTACTAGAAACCAATTTCACAAGAGCATCAATTTTTCACTCAACGAGCTAATCTCCTCAATGGCATTCACCTTTTTGGTTGTAGGTGCCCTTTTGGTATGCCATTGGGAGTAGTTAGCCATAATGTTGTCAAGTAATTTAGTAGCATCACCCAAAGTAATCTCCATAAAAGTTCCACACGCGGCGGAATCCAAAAGATTTCAAGAAACAAAATTCAAGCCAGCATATTTTTTTTTGGATAATCATCCACAAGTTTAAACCATGAGTAGGGCAATTTCTCAGCATCAATTTCATTCTCTCCCAAGATTGCGCAACATGTTCATGATCAAGTTGCTTAAAATTCATTATCTGGTTACGGAGAGAGATGATTTTTGCTGGAGGGAAATACTTAGTAATAAAAGCATCTTTGCATCTATCCCAAGAATCGATGCTATTGCGAGGCAAAGAAGAAAACCAAATTTTTGCACGATCTCGCAAAGAAAACGGAAATAATTTCAACTTGACAATATCATTGTCCACATCTTTTTTCTTTTGCATGTCACACAACTCAACAAAAGTGTTGAGATGCGATGCCGCGTTCTCATTAGGACTTTAAGAAAATTGACCTTTCATAACAAGATTCAATAAAGCGGCATTTATATCAAAAGACTCCGCACTAGTGGCGGGAGGAGCAATAGGAGTGCTAATAAAATCATTGTTATTGGTATTGGAAAAATCACACAACTTGGTGTTCTCTTGAGACATGATGTCTATGCAAAAAGAGAGCAAACGAACAAAAGCGACGAAAATACGGCGAAGAAAAAGGGCAAATAAAAGTGGCGAAAGAAAAGGCAAATATTTTTGTAAAATTTTTTTAGAAGTGGGGGAGAGGAAAACGAGAGGCAAATGGCAAATAAAGTAAATTCAAAGATGAGAGTTGAGAGTGTAGGTACTTGGTAATGTTGATGATGTCTCCCCGGCAACGGCGCCAGAAATTCTTCCAGCTACTTGCAACTGCGTTGGATTTTTATCCCCGAAGAGGAGAGGATGATGCAGCACAGTAGAGTAAGTATTTCCCTCAGTTAAAAAACCAAGGTTATCAATCCAGTAGGAGAACCAAGCAACACCACGTAAATAGCACCTGCACACAAAACCCAAACCTTCGCACCCAACGCAAACGAGAGGTTGTCAATCTCTTGGCGGTCAAGAAACGAGATTAAACGATATATGATAGATTGATAGATTGATAAATAAATAAGAGATAAAAATGTGCAGCAAGTATTTTTGGTATTTTTGTATAAGTAAACGAGATAAATCTTATAATAAAAGTAGACCCGGGGGCCGTAGGATTCACTAGTGGCATCTCTCTCAAGAAAATAGCATACGGTGGGTAAACAAATTACTGTTGGGCAATTGATAGAAGAGCAAATAATTATAATGATATCCAAGGCAATGATCATGATATAGGCATCACATCCAAATCAAGTAGACCGACTCCTGCCTGCATCTACTACTATTACTTCACACATCGACCGCTATCCAGCATGCATCTAGTGTATTAAGTTCATAAGAACGAAGTAATGCATTAAGAACGATACCATGATGTAGTCAAGACAAAAGCATATAAGAATTCATCCCAACTTGTTATCCTTAATGGCAACAACACATGCGTATCAACTCCCCTTATGTCACTAGGACTGAACACCGCAAGATCAAACCCATTACCTAGCACCTCTTCCCATTGCAAGAAGATCTAATCTAGTTGGCCAAACCAAACCAAAACTTCGAAGAAGAAATACAAGGCTATACTAAATCATACATAAAAGAGATCAGCAAAGAACTCAAATAAAACAAGGATAGATCTGATCATAAACTCACAATTCATCGGATCCCAACAAACACACAACACAAAGTCATTACATCGAATGCATCTCCATGAAGATCATGGACACCGTTGTATTGAGATACAAAGAGAGAGAGAGAGAGAGAGAGAGAGAGAGAGAGACATCTAGCTACTACCTACGGACCCGTAGGTCTATGGTGAACTACTCACGCATCATCGGAGAGGCGGCAAGGTTGATGTAGAGCCCCTCCGTGATGAGTTCACCCTCCGGCGGAGTACCGGAAAAGGCCTCCAGATGGATTTGGCGAGAACAGAGGCTTGCGTCGGCAGAAAAATTATTTCATGGGCTCCCTGTAGGGTTTTGGAATATTTGGGAATTTATAGAGCTGGAAGTAGGTCGGTTGGCGCAGGGAGGGGCCCACACAGCACTGGGGTGCGCCCCCCCGGGTCGCGCCCTGGTGTTGTGTGGGGCCCTCCAGCATCTTCTGCCTTGGCTTCCAAGGTCCTGGTGATCCTTATCTTCAATAAAAAATTCTCAAAAAGTTTTGGCACGATTTGATCTTATCTGATATTGATTTCCTGCAAAACAAAAATAGGGCAGAAAACAGGAACTAGCACGTGGCACTAAGTTAATATGTTAGTCCCCAAAAATGATATAAAATGTATAAAATGATAATAAAAACATCCAAGAATGATAACATCATAGCATGGAACAAGCAAAAATAATAGATACGTTGGAGACGTATCAGTCGACAAGAATAGCGGGGAACCCAGCCACACCAACAGCACTAGTCTGGCGAATGATCTTCGTAGCGGGACGCATCTGAAACAAGGAGTCAAAGATGTCAAAAATCAGTGTGAGCATCAAAAGTTACACACTGAAAGGTGATAACCCACAAGTATAGGGGATTGCAACAATTTTCGAGGGTAAAGTATTCAACCCAAATTTATTGATTCGACACAAGGGGAGCCAAAGAATATTAGCAGCTGAGTTGTCAATTCAACCACACCCGAAAGACTTAATATCTGCAGCAAAGTATTTAGTAGCAAAGTGGTATGGAAGTAACGGTAACGGTGGCAAAAGTAACGGTAGCAGTTTTGTAGTGATTGTAACAGCAGTAACGGAAAAGTAACTTAGCAAAGATCAATATGTGAAAAGCTCGTAGGCGATGGATCAGTGATGGATAATTATGTCGGATGGCATTCATCATGCAACAGTTATAACATAGGGTGACACGGAACTAGCTCCAATTCATCAATGTACACTACAGGAATCAGCCACTTTGCCATCTGCCATGGCAGATGGCAAAGGCATGGTCGGCGGATGGCAAAGGCTTTGCCATCTGCCAGCAGACGGCAAACAGTTTGGCTGAAACCCAGCCGGGAAAGGCTACTTTGCCGTCTGCTGGCAGATGGCAAAGAGCCTGCAGCCTTTGCCATCAGCTGGCAGATGGCAAAGCCTCTGAACGGGGTTAGCCACGTTAGAAGGCTAACGGCGTGCTTTGCCGTCTGCCAGCAGATGGCAACGATTCTGGCCTTTGCCATCTGCTGGCAGATGGCAAAGAGACCAAATAGGCCCTTCCCCGTTCGGACAGGTAGCTGACACGTGGCCTCTTTGCCATCTGCCAGCAGATGGCAAAGGCTAGAATCTTTGCCATCTGCTGGCTGATGGCAAAGGCTGCAGGCTCTTTGCCATCTGCCAGCAGATGGCAAAGATTCTGCAGCCTTTGCCATCTGCCAGCAGATGGCAAAGAGACCAAATAGGCCCTTCCCCATTCGGACAGGTAGCTGACACGTGGCCTCTTTGCCATCTGCCAGCAGATGGCAAAGTGCCTATATTGCCCCATTTAATTTTGTTTTTTCTTATATCAATTCATCTTCACAGAAAATCAAACACATATATATATATAACAAATATAGCATATTCAACACATATTACCAATAGTCATGAACACATATATATCCAACACATCCATGAACACATATCCAACACATGTTACCAATAGTAGCAAGTTTCATCCATACATATACATAGTTTCATCAATATTACACAGTTTCATCCATAGGTAGCAAGTTTCACAAAGTCAAAACAAAAACTAAAGACAAGCACTCCATCAACCCAAGCTTCCATGATCTAGAGCAAATCTGCAAAATGGGAAAGAAGAAAGTTAGAAGAAAAAGACTAGAAGAAGAAGATTATGATGATGCAACTAAAATGTGAAGACTATTATGATGCAACTTATATCTGTAAAATATGTCATTTTGGAGCTAAGTATGATTATTATGTCATTTTTGAGCTAGCTAAGCATACTAAGTCATTTTGGTGTAAAAAATGCTAAGTAAGGTCATTTTGGAGCTAAGTAAGGTTATTATGTCATTTTGGAGCTAACTAAGCATATGAAGTCATTTAGGAGCTAAAATATGTCATTTCTTAAGCATATTATGTCATTTTAGAGCTAGCTAAGCATATTAAGTCATTTTGGAGGAAAAGATGCTAAGTATAGGTCATTTTAGAGCTATCCTAGGTTAAATAGGTCATTTTTAAGCTAATTAAGCTTATTATATCATTTTTGAGCTAGCTAAGCATATTGAGTCATTTTGGAGGAAAAATGCTAAGTATAGGTCATTTTAGAGCTATCCTAGGTTAAATAGGTCATTTTGGAGCTAAGTAAGGTTATTATGTCGTTTTTGAGCTAGCTAAGCATTTGAAGTCATTTAGGAGCTAAAATATGTCATTTCTTAAGCATATTATGTCATTTTAGAGCTAGCTAAGCATATTAAGTCATTTTGGAGGAAAAGATGCTAAGTACATAGGTCATTTTAGAGCTATCCTAGGTTAAATAGGTCATTTTTAAGCTAGCTAAGCATATTAAGTCATTTTGGAGGATAAAATGCTAAGTATAGGTCATTTCAGAGCTATCCTAGGTTAAATAGGTCATTTTGGAGCTAATTAAGCTTATTATGTCATTTTTGAGCTAGCTAAGCATATTGAGTCATTTTGGAGGAAAAAATGCTATGTATAGGTCATTTTAGAGCTATCCTAGGTTAAATAGGTCATTTTGGAGCTAAGTAAGGTTATTATGTCATTTTGAAGCTAGCTAAGCATATGAAGTCATTTAGAACCCGGGCCGACATGACTAGTCATAGAACCAAGGTGGCACAAACGTACAGGGACAGGCATACATGACCCAGCAATGCACGTGTCGGTCATCAGCGAGTGCAACCAAGTCGTAGCAAGCTACAAGGACTTCGGTGATACACCGCGTGACATTTCCCCGTAGGGACAGACACAGGGGCAAAGAAGGACACATGCCGGTCAATCCATGTGTTCCGGAGCAATAGCGAACTACCATGGCTCAGTGGAAGCACTAGGAGGCATTTCCCTGTATGGAAGGCTACCAAAGGCACACGACTAGGTGTCGAATCCCACACATACAATTCATTTCAAACATACACACATTATGCACGATATGTGTAGATACAACATGGCATCACAACAAAACTCTATTAAGCAAAACACTTGGGAAAACTTACCGTCATCACGACGGTGTATGTGTAGGTGTAGGACCGGTCGCGCCAGTGGTAGATGGAGAAGGATCGGTCGATGCTTGTCGGGAGTTATGCGCAGCACCAAAGATTATTTCCAATGTATCGTTAGCATGATGCAACTCAAATGTGAAGACTAGTAAGTAATCTCCATTCAAATGAAACTCACCGTGTCCGCCGGAGCAATGACTGGCATTGGTGGAGGGGTCTGACCGTTGCCCTGGCACATGGTCTGCACATTTGGTTTTCATGAGTCAGTCATATTAGTTAGTAATGAAAGGAACATTACGTGCATGATTTGGCTAATATGCAGAAGAAACTTACCACGAAGAGCTTGTATAAGGCCCGGTTCTGCGCGTCATTCCGGTTCCTCTCCTCCTCCAACAGCTTAGCCGTCCTGTCCTCCATCTCCCTCTCCCTCTCCGCCAAAAGCTCCTCGGTCTTCGCTCTCTCTTTCTCAATAGCAGTCTGCAACACCACTCCTCGTTAGCATTGTAATCATCGACGGCCGCACACACAATGTAATGGAGGAAAGGTATCTGAGTCCGTATAACTAACCTGGAATTCGAGCTCCATTGGCCGTGCACGAGGCCTTATCTCAGGAGGCCACCTACTAGCTTTCAGGAGGCCACCATCATGATGGACGGAGAAGACGACCGCGACGAAGAGGCGACCGATGGTGGTGCGGCTGACGGAGAACTGGACCCAGCCACAAGGGTCACCCATGTACTCTGATCCGTGGTAGTGTCGCCACCTCTTGTAGCTCGAGGGGGTGATCTGAATGGGGCTTAGATAGAAATGATGCTGCGGCTTCTTTGTTGTCCTGCAAATATAACGAGAGCGTGTAAGCAAACTGAATAAAGTAATTATCAAACATGAAGGGATAAACTCTCTAGAGAATAGCAAATCCATACTAGATAAAATAGTATCATATTCATACTGCACGCAGCGGCGACCGAATACACCTGAGAATCATGAGCTATTTTGAATGTGTATATAACCTATCTACAATAATTTTGGATTGATTAAAAAAACAATTATCAATCAAGTTCAGTGGTACATAGCATGACATTCAGTGCTCTCATTGATGCAATGTAACCCACACTCATAGTCCATTCGAGATACAAGGATTATCAAGTAGAGAGGTTAATGGAGTAGCATCACAGAGAAGAGCAGCATGCAACTGAGCTCTAGGCCACACCACATGGTACAAAATGCAAGCTGGATAACTGGATACACACACGTTGTCTACATTCAGAGAACATTTTCCTAGAACAATAACATTACATAGCTAGGTTAATCTAACCATGAACATTAGCACAATATTGTTCTGGAAATCATTCTTGGAAGTACACATACACATATTTTCTGCTACAAGACCACACATACATCTAATTTCTGTAGTAACAAAGTTCATAGAAAATTTGCTACAGATTAATAATTAAACCATCAATTATTTCTTTAGGTCACGAAGCAATCAGCCATAATGTTCACAAGTATGAGAAAACTACAACCAGAAAAGATTCATACCTCATCAACAGCCAGGGGCGTGGTGATTGGGCGGTGCTGCAGGTCGCAAGGGAGGTGGGGCTCGTGGATCTAGGGCCTAGGGTGCTGGATCCGGCGAGGCAAGGCATCTGTCGGCGAGGAAGACCTCTTGGGCATTAAGCCTGGGCACTGAGCTCATGTACAGGGAAGGGGAGGCGGGTGAGAAGAGAAGGAAGGATGGGGGAGAGGGGCCGGCCGGTGGCACACTCACGGGATTACCGGAGAGAACGACGACGACGCGTGAAACCCGGATGACGGCAGCTCGGGGCAGGACGGGCGGAGGCAGACGGGAACGAGCTCCTGCTCGGGAGCGAGCAGGCAGGCGCGGGTGCAGGGGCATGACTTCCTCAGCTTCCAGGTGTGCTCCGGTTGGTTCCAACAGAGGAGCAAGAGCAAGACGGCGGCCGTGCAGCAGAGAGGGACGAGACGGTGACGCGGCGGGGGGAGGGCAGGAGTTGGGAATGGATAAGATGATAGGGACGGCGGTGGAGGAGAAAGAGTGGGGGGGCGGGGAGGATGGAGCCGGTACGCCGGCCAGCCGGCGGTGCTCCGCCCAGCCAAGCAGAGAAGAAGGGGAGGAGGGAGAGACGAAGGGGAGGAGGGAAGAACGAAGGGGAGGAGAGTATTACCTGCGACGGGCGGCGGGAATGGATCTCCGGGCGGCGGGGATGGAGCTCCGGGCGACGGCGGTGGCTGGAAGGTCGCCGGAGTCCGGCTGCAGGAGCTGGCGGCGGCGAACCCTAGCGAGGAGAGCCGGCGGCCGGCTGCTGCTCTCGATTGGGTTCGGTGGCGGGCTGGGAGAGAGAGGGAGAGAGAGAGAGGGGTGGGGCCGGGCTGGGAGAGAGAGGGAGAGAGAGAGAGGGGTGGGGCCGGGCTGGGAGAGAGGGGAGATAGCCCCACCTCTTTGCCATCAGCCAGCAGATGGCAAAGTTCTTTGCCATCTGCTGGCTGATGGCAAAGAGGTGGGGCTTTGCCATCTGCTGGCTGATGGCAAAAAGGTGGGGCTTTGCCATCTGCTGGCTGATGGCAAAGAGGTGGGCCTAGTGCGCCGTTACAACGCCGTCGTCCGCTGGACCCCACCAACCTCTTTGCCGTCTGCCAGCAGACGGCAAAGATTCTTTGCCATCTGCTGGCAGATGGCAAAGAATTGGCTGATGGCAACCAGGTTCTTTGCCATCTGTCAGTTCTTTGCCATCTGTTTTTTGTAAGCAGATGGCAAAGACCCTGTTTCCAGTAGTGGTAATGTAGGCATGTATTCTGTATATAGTCATACGTGCTTATGGAAAAGAACTTGCATGACATCTTTTGTCCTACCCTCCCGTGGCAGCGGGGTCCTAATGGAAACTAAGGGATATTAAGGCCTCCTTTTAATAGAGAACCGGACCAAAGCATTAGCACTTAGTGAATACATGAACTCCTCAAACTACGGTAATCACCGGAAAGAATCCCAGTTATTGTCACCCTGGGGGATGCAGATCATAACTCGTAATAGGTGTCTACAACTTGCAAGATAGGATCAAGAACACATATATATTCATGAAAACATAATAGGTTCAGATCTGAAATCATGGCACTCGGGCCCTAGTGACAAGCATTAAGCATAGCAAAGTCATAGCAACATCAATCTCAGAACATAGTGGATACTAGGGATCAAACCCTAACAAAACTAACTCGATTACATGATAAATCTCGTCCAACCCATCACCGTCCAGCAAGCCTACGATGGAATTACTCTTGCACGGCGGTGAGCATCATGAAATTGGTGATGGAGGATGGTTGGTGATGACGACGGCATCGATTTCCCCTCTCCGGAGCCCAGAACGGACTCCGGATCTGCCCTCCCGAAGAAGAACAGGAGGTGGCGGTGGCTCCATATCGTGAAATGCGATTAACTCTTCTCCTTGATTTTTTTCTCTCCAGATGTGAATATATAGAGTTGGAGTTAGGGTCGGAGGAGGTCCGTGGGACCCACAAGCCGCCAGGGAGCGCCCTGGGGGGGGACGCGCCCCCTGGCTTGTGGCCAATGGGTGGACTCCCTCTGGTTGGTTCTTTCGCCAGTATTTTTTATTAATTCCAAAAATATTCTCCGTAAATTTTCAGGTCAATCCGAGAACTTTTATTTCTGCACAAAAATAACACCAATGCAATTCTGCTGAAAACAGCGTCAGTCCGGGTTAGTTCCATTCAAATCATGCAAATTAGAGTCCAAAACAAGGGCAAACGAGTTTGGAAAAGTAGATACGATGGAGACATATCAACTCCCCCAAGCTTAACCCATTGTTTGTCCTCAAGAAATTCCGTTGACAAACTGAAAGTGACAAAGAAAAAGATTTACAAGCTCTGTTTGGTCTTGTTGTTGTAAATATGTCTAACTGATGTTCCGGTTTTCAGCAAAGATCTTGAACTAACCATATTCACAATAGCATTTAGGTCTCACATTTACTCATATCAATGGCATAATCAACTAGCGAGCAATAATAATAAATCTCGAATGACAACACCTTTTCAAAACAATCATGATATGATATAACAAAATGGTATCTCGCTAGCGCTTTCTGAGACCGCAAAACATAAATGCAGAGCACCTCTGAAGAACAAGGACTGACTAGACATTATAATTCATGGTAAAAGAGATCCAGTCACAGTCATACTCAATATCAATTAATAACAATGCATACAAATGACAGTGGTGCTCTCTAAGTGGTGCTTTTTATAAGAGGATGATGACTCAACAGTAAAGTAAATAGATAGGCCCTTCGCAGAGGGAAGCAGGGATTTGCAGCGGTGCCAGAGCTCGAGCTTTAAAACAGAGATGAATAATATTTTGAGCGGTATGCTTTCATTGTCAACATAACAACCAAGAGATCTCGGTATCTTCCATGCTAGATACATTATAGGCGGTTCCCAAACAGAATGGTAAAGTTTTTACTCCCCCTACACCAATCAATCACACTCCACGGCTAGCCGAATCCACGGGTGCCGTCCATACAAACAACAGTCCTGGGGGAGTTTTGTTTCATTATATTTTGATTTTTGATTTTGAGCATGGAACTGGGTATCCCGATTACCAGCCACTTTCTCGTGAATGACAAGTGAATCAACACTCATCTTGAGAATAACCCACCTAGCATGGAAGATACTGACAGCCCCCAGTCGCTACATGAGCGATTTGGGCATACAAAACAGATTATTATTTGAAGGTTTAGAGTTTGGCACATGCATATTTTCTAGGAACGGCAGGTAAATACTGCATATAGGTAGGTATGGTGGACTCATATGGAACAACTTTGGGTTTAATGGAGTGGATGCACAAGCAGTATTCCCGCTTAGTACAAGTGAAGGCTAGCAAGAGACTGGGAAGCGACCAACTAGAGAGCGACAACAGTCATAAACATGCATTGAAATTAACCAACATTGAATGCAAACATGAGTAGGATATAAATCACCATGAACATAAATATCGTAGAGGCTATGTTGATTTTGTTTCAACTACATGCGTGAACATGTGCCAAGTCAAGCCATTGGAATCATTCAAAGGAGGATACCATCCTATCATACTACATCACAACCATTTTAATTTGCCTGTTGGCACTCAAGACAAACCATTATACACTCCTAGCTAATTAAGGATGGCATGAGTAACTATAATCTCTAATTGTCATTGCAAACATGTTTCATCAATAATGAGCTGAATCCAGAACGATGAGCTAATCATATTTACAAAAACAAAATAGGTCGCGTTCGTACCAGCTTTTCTCCATCTCAATCATTTCATCATATATCGTCATTATTGCCTTTCACTTGCATGCTCGAACGGTGTGAATAATAATAAGCGTGTACGTGCATTGGACTAAGCTGGAATCTGCAAGCAACTCTTCAAAGGAGAAGACAAGGTAATATGGGCTCTCTGTTAGATAAACAATAATGCGTATGAGAGCCACTCAACATTTTCATCATGGTCTTCTCCTTACGACCCAAAGAAAAGAAGGTAAAACAAGAACGAGAAAAACTATTTACACGGGAAAGCTCCCAACAAGCCAAAGAAGAACGAGAAATATTTTTGGGTTTTCCTTTAATACTACAACTAAACAACTTGGAAAGTAAAGTTAGAACTATTTTTTTTTAGATTTTCTCAAGGCTTTTCAAACGCACAAGAAGAAAGCGAGAAAAGAAATAAACTACCATGGATGATACAATGAAAAAGTATGAACACCGACAACTGGAATGAGTCTGTGAACATGAATGTAATGTCGATGAGAAATACGTACTCCCCCAAGCTTGGGCTTTTGGCCTAAGTTAGTCTAGGGCCACGGCTAGCCTGGTGGATACCCAAAGTCATAGTTGGGGTTGTACTGGGATGCGGTGGCTACCGCCTGAAGGGCTGCAGCACGGAGGCGAGCGGCCTCCACCTCTCTCTCATACTCGTTCGCCTCCTCTCTAGTTATAAAGTATCTCCGCTTTCCCTGAAAGTCAAAGAAGGCAGGAGCAGGAAGGGTAATATGGACAGCACGCTGCCTGTCAAAGATTAGTCGGTATAGGAGGGACTGTTCGTTCCTCTCAAGAAACTGGTAGCGTACCATAGCATCATAATCAAGAAAAGCAGATGGTTACTCAATGTCATTTTCCTTTATGGGTACCCCAAGATAATTGGCTAAACGGGTGGCATAAATCCCACCAAAGAAACCTCCATCTTTAGCATTAAGATGTAACCTCCTGGCAATAATAGCCCCCAAGTTATATCGTTTATCATCCATTACCGCATAGTTGAGGATACTAAGATCTGATGCACAAAGGTGGCTATGATCATGTTTACCGTTAATGCATCTACCTATAAAGAGAGCAAAATAGTGTATGGCAGGAAAGTGATTGCTCCCTATGGTAGCTTGTGTGATATTTCTAGTTTCTCCCACAGTGATGCTAGCAAGGAAATCATTATATTCAGTTTTGCGAGGCTCACTATGAATGCCCCATTGTGGGATTTTGCATGCATCATTAAAATCTTCTAGGTCCATGGTATAAGATTTCTCATAAAGATTAAACAGGACAGAATGAGTGTTACGCTTGGATGAAAATTCAAACCTCCGCACAAAGGAATCAGTAAGGTGATGGTATTGCCTGCACTTATCTGAAACAAAGTCCTCAAGGCCAACGTTATGTACGTACGCATCAAATTCATCCTTGAAACCTGCATGAACCATGAATTGATCCAACGGCCATTCGCAAGGCCGTACTTGGGCTTCTCTTGGTGGTTGAAGGTCCGGCTCACATATCGCAAGCCTTGGGGCTTGCTTCCTTGAGGAACCACCTTGGTATATCTTCCTAAACATCTTTCTTCCTCTGAAAAATTTCTGAAATTTTAGTGACTCAAAATAAAAGTGAACAAAACTCAACAAAATTCAAAGCAACTACTCCCATAAGTGCCTAGAAGCTATATCATGCATCAAAACTACTTGGGACCATATAAATTTGACATGCAAGCTCAAGAACAAGGTCACCACAGCAGCAAAAATTTGCAATAAATAAAGCACTAGAACAAAAACTAATTGGACCAATGGAGCAGTCACATACCCAAGAACAATCCCCCAAAACAGTTTTGTAAATGGAGCTTTGCACAAGGAGATCGAAAATGGCAGCAAGATGAGCAAGAACACGGGTTTGAGCAATGGTGGGATTTTTTTCTGGAGGAAGACAAAGTGGATGGGTGCTGGAATAAGTGAGGGGGACCCACGTGGGACCCACAAGCCGCCAGGGCGCGCCCCATGGGCTTGTGGCCCACTGGTGCATCCTCCTGGTGTGTTCTCAGTGCCTAAAATTCTTATATATTCTATAAAAAATCATACTAAATTTTCAGGGAATTTGGAGAACTTTTATTTTCAGGTCATTTGTTTTATTGCACGGATAATTCAGGAAACAGACTAATAATAGTATTATTGCTTTATTTAATCTAAATAACAAAGAGTAAAAGTTGGGTACAGAAGGTTGTGTTTTCTAAATTCATCCATCTCATGCCCGTCAAAAGGAATCCATTAACAAGGTTGATCAAGTCTTATTAACAAACTTCTTTCGAGTAACATGAAACCGGAGAATTTTCGAATAACACTAGGTTACCTCAACGTGGATATGCATGTCCCAAACAATAAGAATATCATATTTC
Organism: Elymus sibiricus; assembly: GCA_039707655.1. Lineage (NCBI taxonomy): Eukaryota > Viridiplantae > Streptophyta > Magnoliopsida > Poales > Poaceae > Elymus > Elymus sibiricus. The sequence goes on along the minus strand of CM077665.1, from coordinate 35,608,276 downwards.
TTTTTGACAGTAGGGAGAGGGAATTCAGAACCTCCAATAGTAATAGTTGAAATTTTTCCAATAGAGTTGATACTATTCACTTGAGGTTGTTTCTTCGGAAAGTGTACCGTATGCTCATTACCATTAAAATGAAAAGTGACATTGCCCTTGTTGCAATCAATAACAGCCCCTGCAGTATTTAAAAAGGGTCTACCGAGGATGATCGACATACTGTCGTCCTCGGGCATATCAAGAATAACAAAGTCCGTTCAGATAGTAACATTTGCAACTACGACAGGCACATCCTCACAAAGACCGATGGGTAAAGCAGTTGATTTATCAGCCATTTGCAAAGAGATTTCAGTAGGTGTCAACTTATTCAAATCAAGTCTACGATATAAAGAGAAAGGCATAACAATAACACCAGCTCCCAGATCACATAAAGTAGTTTTAACATAATTTCTTTTAATGGAGCATGGTATAGTTGGTATTCCGGGATCTCCTAGTTTCTTTGGTATTCCACCCTTAAAAGTATAATTAGCAAGCATAGTGGAAATTTCAGCTTCCGGTATCTTTCTTTTATTAGTCGAAATATCTTTCATAAACTTAGCATAAGGAGACATTCTCAGAATATCAGTCAAACGCATACGCAAAAAGACAGGTCTAAGCATTTCAACAAAGCGCTCAAAATCCTCATCATCCTTTTTCTTGGATGGCTTAGGAGGAAAGGGCATGGGTTTCTGAACCCATGGTTCTCTTTCTTTACCATGCTTCCTAGCAACAAAGTCTCTCTTATCATATCTTTTATTCTTAGGTTGTGGGTTATCAAGATCAACAGCAGGTTCAATCTCCACATCATTATCATTTCTAGGTTGAGCATCAACATGAACATCATCATTATCATTATTACTAGGTTCATGTTCATTGCCAGATTGTGTCTCAACATCAGAAATAGAAATATCATTTGGATTCTCAGGTGTGTCTATAACTGGTTCACTAGAGGCATGCAAAGTCCTATCATCATTCTTTTCCTTTTTATTACTTGGAGAAATAGGTGCATCAGTATTAATTCTCTGAGAATCTTACTCAATTCTCTTAGGATGGCCCTCAGGATACAAAGGTTCCTGAGTCATTTTACCACCTCTAGTCATAACTCTAACAGCATTATCATTATCCTTACTATTCATCTCATTAAGCTGATCATTTTGTGCCTTAAGTACTTGTTCTACTTGAGTAGTTACCATGGAAGCATGTTTACTAATAAGCTTGAGATCATTAGCAGTTCTACTCATATAATCACCTAAGCGATCAAGCAGGTAAGCATTACGTTTTAATTGTCTACTAACATAAGCATTGAAATTTTCTTGTTTAACAATAAAGTTGTCAAATTCATCCAAGCATTGACTAGCAGACTTATTATGAGGAATATCACCTTCATCAAACCTATAGAGAGAATTTACCTCCACTACCTGTGTCGGGTTATCAAGACCATGTATTTCTTCGATAGGTGGTAAATTCTTAACATCTTCAGCTTCAATACCTTTTTCTTTCATCGATTTCTTTGCCTCTTGCATATCTTCAGGACTGAGAAATAGTATACCTCTTTTCTTCGGAGTTGGCTTTGGAGGTGGTTCGGGAAGAGTCCAATCATTATCATTACTCAATATATTGTTCAATAGCACTTCAGCTTGTTCCACAGTTTGTTCCCTGAAAACACAACCAGCACAACTATCTAGGTGGTCCCTAGAAGCATCGGTTAGTCCATTATAAAAGATATCAAGTATTTTGTTTCTCTTGAGAGGATGATCAGGCAAAGCATTAAGTAATTGGAGAAGCCTCCCCCAAGCTTGTGGGAGACTCTCTTCTTCAATTTGCACAAAATTAAATATTTCCTGTAAGGCAGCTTGTTTCTTATGAGCAGGGAAATATTTTTCAGAGAAGTAATATATCATATCCTGGGGACTACGCACACAACCAGGAGCAAGAGAATTAAACCACCGCTTAGCATCACCCTTTAATGAGAAAGGAAATAACTTAAGAATATAGTAACAGCGATTTTTTTTCTCATGAGCAAATAGGGTGGCTATGTCATTCAATTTAGTAAGATGTGCCACAACAGTTTCAGATTCATAACCATGGAAAGGATTAGATTCAACCAAAATAATTAACTCAGGATCAACAGAGAATTCATAATCCTTATCGGTAACAAAGATAGGTGAAGTAGCAAACTTAGGATCATATTGCATTCTAGCATTCAAAGATTTTTCTTTCCACTTGCATAGTAATTTCTTAAGATCATCTCTATCTTTACAAGCAAGAAAGTCCCTAGCTACCTCTCCATCCATAACATAACCCTCAGGTATAACAGGCAATTCATATCTAGGAGATCTGGGTCTTATAGATGCTTCAAGGTGTTCAGTTTCAATAATTTCATCAGTTTCAGAAATATCATCAGTTTCAGCATTAACTCTAGCAATTTGTTCATAAAGAAATTCACCCAGTGGCACAGTAGTATCAAGCAAAGTATCATCATAAGCATCAATCATATTCATAGCAGAAGTAGTATCATCAATAGCATGTGACATAGCAGGAGGTGGTGTTGCAACCTTACTCAAAACAGATGGTGAATCAAGTGCAGAGCTAGATGGCAGTTCCTTACCTGTCCTCATAGTTGAGGGGAAGATTTTGGTTTTAGCATCTTTCAGATTCTTCATAGTGATCAACAGATATAAATCCCAAGTGACTCAGAGAATAGAGCTATGCTCCCTGGCAACGGCGCCAGAAAAAGGTCTTGATAACCCACAAGTATAGGGGATCGCAACAGTTTTTGAGGGTAGAGTATTCAACCCAAATTTATTGATTCGACACAAGGGGAGCCAAAGAATATTCTCAAGTATTAGCAGCTGAGTTGTCAATTCAACCACACCTGAAAGACTTAATATCTGGAGCAAAGTATTTAGTAGCAAAGTGGTATGGAAGTAACGGTAACGGTGGCAAAAGTAACGGTAGCAGTTTTGTAGTGATTGTAACAGCAGCAACGGAAAAGTAACTTAGCAAAGATCAATATGTGAAAAGCTCGTAGGCGACGGATCAGTGATGGATAATTATGTCGGATGGCATTCATCATGCAACAGTTATAACATAGGGTGACACAGAACTAGCTCCAATTCATCAATGTAATGTTGGCATGTATTATGTATATAGTCATACGTGCTTATATAAAAGAACTTGCATGACATCTTTTGTCCTACCCTCCCGTGGCAGCGGGGTCCTAATGGAAACTAAGGGATATTAAGGCCTCCTTTTAATAGGGAACCGGACCAAAGCATTAGCACTTAGTGAATACATGAACTCCTCAAACTACGGTAATCACCGGAAAGAATCCCAGTTATTGTCACCCTGGGGGATGCGGATCATAACTCGTAGTAGGTGTCTACAACTTGCAAGATAGGATCAAGAACACATATATATTCATGAAAACATAATAGGTTCAGATCTGAAATCATGGCACTGGGGCCCTAGTGACAAGCATTAAGCATAGCAAAGTCATAGCAACATCAATCTCATAACATAGTGGATACTAGGGATCAAACCCTAACAAAACTAACTCGATTACATGATAAATCTCATCCAACCCATCACCGTGCAGCAAGCCTACTATGGAATTACTCACGCACGGTGGTGAGCATCATGAAATTGGTGATGGAGGATGGTTGGTGATGACGACGGCGTCGATTTCCCCTCTCCGGAGCCCAGAACGGACTCCTGATCTGCGCTCCCGAAGAAGAACAGGAGGTGGCGGCGGCTCCGTATCGTGAAACGCGATGAACTCTTCTCCGTGATTTTTTTTCTCTCTGGATGTGAATATATAGAGTTGGAGTTAGGGTCGGAGGAGGTCCGTGGGACCCACAAGCCACCAGGGCGCGCCCTAGGGGGGCGCCCCTGGCTTGTGGCCAATGGGTGGACCCCCCTCTGGTTGGTTCTTTCGCCAGTATTTTTTATTAATTCCAAAAATATTCTCCGTAAATTTTCAGGTCAATCCGAGAACTTTTATTTCTGCACAAAAATAACACCAAGGCAATTCTGCTGAAAACAGCGTCAGTCCGGGTTAGTTCCATTCAAATCATGCAAATTAGAGTCCAAAACAAGGGCAAAAGAGTTTGGAAAAGTAGATATGATGGAGACGTATCAAAAGGTAAAGCAATAGATAATCCAGCTCTCCGGGTGAATATGAACACGTGTACCTAATGTTAGAATTAGCAAAAAAATTAACCCGAATAGAAGAGAGATCAGACTCCCAGAGTAAGGAAGAGGAATAAAAGATCCTAATACCACCCATTGGCGACGTGGGCCCGTAAGTCACACAGCCAAGTTAGTAAAATAGTTTTTGAAGACTAATTTGTGACGCCCCCGACTCAATCCTGTGCTAATCATACACGCAAATGCACACGATCAAGATCAGAGACTCACGGTAAGATATCACAACACAACTCTAGACACAAATAAAAGTCATACAAGCGTTATATTACAAGCCAGGGGCCACGAGGGCTCGAATACATAAGCTCGAGTACAAGAGTCAGTGGAAGCAACATCAATATCTGAGTACAGACATAAAGGTAAACAAGTTTGCCTTAAGAAGGCTGAGCAAAACAATGCCATCTAGATCAAACAGGCGAAGGCCTCCTGCCTAGGAACCTCCGAAACTACTCCTGGTTGTCGGCCTCCACATAGTAGTAGGCTCCGTCGGTGGTGTAGTAGTCATCATCGGGGGCAGCTGTCTCCTGGGCTCCGCCATCTGATCGCAGCAATCGGGTAGAGGGGAAAAGAAGTAGCAAAGCAACCGTGAGTACTCATACAAAGTACTCGCAAGACTTACATCAGAACTATTCTATGTATGCACCATTATCAGAGAAAGGGGCTGTATATGTGTACTAAACTGCAGAATGCCAGAACAGGGAGAAAAGGCCTAGCCTATCGAAGACTAGCATCTTGCAGCATTAGAAGAGTGCAGATTAGCATATTATAAAGCAGTAATTAAGTAGTAACAATGCCCAAAGATCCTTCCTCGACTACCTGCGAGAAAACGATCCCGGAGCCAACATATTAATTAACATCAATAACATCCAGTTTTAGTTGTATTAGATCGGGATAGAACTCTGAGCGTCCGTTACCGTGGACACGGCTATTCGAATAGATATACTTGCCTGCAGGGGTGCACCAATGTACCCAACACCCACGATTAACTCCGGTCGTACATACTTTTATCGGGTCATGCCCGGCCTCGGCTAATCGACACAACGTAGCCCAACCTGGGCTCATCAGAGAGGCCAGCACGCCGGTCTAATCCCTAAGCGCTCAGGGGTCTGGGCCCATCGCACTCCTGCGCGTTGCGCATGCGGCCGGTGAGCAGACCTAGCCCCCTTAATACAAGCGCAGGCGTTCCCAGTCCAACCCGGCGCGCGCCGCTCAACTGCTGACGTCTGAGGAGCTTCGGTAGAAACATACGATGCCGAGTGCCCATATTTATTCCCGCGTGATGGTCAATGCGAAAAGGCCAGAGGCCTACTCAGATCACATATCCAAATCCGTTAATGCGTTGGGAGCTCACGGTAACGAGTAGTGATCCACGATCTGTGGTCCCGTCGCCCCGTCTCGCGGACTTACGACAAGGGCTAAGACTGCCCGGCTGTGCTGCGTAATTAACTCGCGGGTACCCTCACGGTCAACCCGGCTTTACTTCACTCGCGGATACCCCTCGGGGCCGACCCGACTTCAACAAAGGACTGAGGTAAACGTTAGGGTAACCGTGTGTCCGAAACATCAAGGGGGAATCTGAGGAATCACCCTCGATGGATTCCACTCGATGTGACCGTCAAGGTGGACTTGGAGGAATCACCCTCGATGGTCCACACTTGAGGGGTTGCACGACAGAGTCGTCATTGGAGGTGGTGGAGGAGGAATCACCCTCGGCCATCCACAACCGATTAGTTATGCTACAGAGCCATCATCAAGAGTGAGGTACGAGGTATCACCCTCGGCACTCGATAGTAGATCTGCAGAGTCGTACAACAAAAGGGGGGTGTGTGCGGTGAGGTGCTCGGTCTCTGCCCGTCGATCACCAAGATCGAGGCACTGGTAACAAGGCGGGGGCAACAAGGACAAGAAAGAGGGGTCACTGATGGATCACTAATCCAACCTATACTAAGTAGTTTAGGATGACGGGTAAAGTAACAATAGCAGGTTACAAAAGTAGGCTATGCATTAGAAATAGGAGCTATCTATCAATAGTAGCAAAATCTAATGCAAACAATAGAGGGAAAGAATGGGCGATATACGAATGATCAAGGGGGTTTGTTTGCCTGGAAGCTCTGCTGAAAGGGACTGATCGTCAGGGGCGTAGTCGTACTCGGGAGCAGCGTCAGTCTCGGAGTCTACCGTAGAGAAGAGCGGGAAGAAACAATAAATATAAAGCAAACAGATGCAACACCGATGGATGACATGGCAGTATGATGTGTTAGGGGTGGCCTAATGCAGCACTACACGTTGCAGGCGGAGCGGGAAATTATCCGGGGATGTTTTCCCAGCTCCGGACGGTTAATGGTATATGGATCCAGAGGGGAAGGTTCCATGTTTGCAGTGTTAGAGGCATCTAACAGCTATATGGAGGGCATATTCGGATTCATCATATTTTTCTGAGCGTTTGTCATATATAAAAAATTTTCATCGGAGCTACTGTTGAATTTATATTAATTTTCAAAATTTTAGCAATATTCTAGAATTATTTTAATTACTAAATTCGGCAGAAAAGGAAATATGACGTCAGCAGTACGTCAGGGTGACGTCAGCAGTCAATACAGCCGGCCGAGGTCAAACCTGGCCACTGGGTCCCACATGTCATACACAGAAGTTAATCCAGTGGTTTAATTTAACTAAAAGGGATTAATTAGAGGGTGGTGCCCACTGTCAGTGACTGATTAATTAACAGATTTAATTAACAGACTAATTAGCAGTTTATTTATTTATTAAAATGTTAATTGGCGAGTGGAGCCTGCCTGTCAGCGACTGGATCTGCCCAGTCAGCGCGTTGACTGGGTTAACCCAGTCAACGGGGCCCCTGGGACCCACTGGTCAGCGACTCAGGGGTGGGCCCAGGCCAGCCACGTAGGCGGCGGCGGGCGACTAGATGCCGGTGACGCCAGAACGCGGTGGAGGCCACTGGCCTCGTCGGAAATCGGCTACGGCGAGCCATTTTGCGCGCGGCTTGGCTCGTTCGAACGGGCGGAACGAGCCGTGTTGGACGGCGGTGGTGGCGTGGCCGGAGAGGCCCTATATCGGCGGCGGCGACGAGCGCGGTGGACAGTGGCGTTCGGCTGAGGTCGTGCCCGTGGCTATGGCGCATGGCAAGGCGTGCTAGCGATGGCGTTGGGCTCCTACGAGCGCGCTGAGCACGGCTACGTGCTCGGACGCGAGCTTTAGGGATGGCGGCCACGATGATGAGCTTAACAGCGGCGATGGGTTGGGCCATGACGGCAAGGGGGGCTATGGGCACGGAGAAAGGCAGGAGAGAGAGGGGTTTTGGTCGCCAGCTCACCGCGGTCCTGCAGGTGTGCTTAAATGGGCTCGGGGGAGGCTCGACGGCGGCGAATCAGCGGCGACGTCCGACGGTGCAGAGGAGGAAGACGAGGTCATGGGCGACGCTTCGTAGGCTCCCGGCTCGGTCCAGTGGCACCGGACGGCGGCGGAGCGATCTGGCACGGCGGCGAGGCATAGGGGCGACGGTTGTGCGAGTTAGTGAGGCGAGGCCATGGCGGCGCTCGGGAGGGGGGAGACAGAGAGGGAGGAGAGGGGAGGAGTGAGGTCAGGGGGAGCCAGGGAGGGTGTAGGGGGTGGCCTTATCCATCAGGAGCGGCGCGGTGAGGCCGCTGTCGAGCTGCGGAGGGGGGGACCAGGCAGGCGCGCGTGCTGGGGAGGCGACAACGAGGAGGAGAGAGAGAGCGGGAGGTGGGAGACGGTGCGGGGTGGGCTGGGCCGCACTGTGGACGTAAGTCCAGTGCCCCCACGCCCTTTTTCTTTTTCTCTTTTTCTGTTTTCTCAAAACAGTGAGCATTTGCAATTTATCCAGCCACAAAAAGACTTTGCAAAATTTTGAATCTGGGCCAAAGGAGTTTGTTTGAATTTTGTACAAATGCATAAGCATATAAAATGCCTCTTTTTGCACTGTTTTAAATGCTATAGACCATTTTAGCTTGATGGTGATGTTGTTTTCCTTAACAAATATTAGTTAGGGAATCTTGGCTAAATGATGGACTATTTTGCATCCACTTTTGGGCAAATTTATATTCAACTTGCAATTTAATTCAAATCAAAGTGGAGTTTGAAATGAGATATGAATTCAAAGAGTGATCATGCATTATAAACCTAAATGATTAAGCATAATCATGAGGATCACTGTAGCTCCATTACACAGAGGTGTTACAATATTTTGGGATAAAGCCCAAAAAGGTGGATTTCCATAAAGTAACCATAAAACCATTTTTACTATTCATGAAACCATTTTTCCGCGACCGTTAAATCCGAAAATATTTCCGTGGGTCTTAGAATAATTCCAGTACCCTCTCAAACAATTCTGGACGCGTTCTGAAACATTTTCACATCATCGATTTTCATCAGCGAAAAGCAACCACAGCGGTTCCGGCAGCTCCGGAACACTTCCGGTTTTTTTCTCCGCAAAAATTCCAGAAGTTCCCAGAACAATTCTGGCACCCTCCAACAATTTCTAGGCATGTGCCGAAACCATTTTGACTTAATGGTATACTCCGAAACAATTTTTCAGTTTTACCGAAACTCTTCCGGTGTTCTCTCTTCGGAACTATTCCGTTGTCTCCGAAACTTTTTCAGTGAATTTCTCTCAGACTCCCTGTATAGTATTGAGCAGATAGATGACCCTTAAGCATGTGACCCTATAGGTTCGGTGAAGTATAGACATGACCGGAACACTTTCCGATCAATGATCAACATCGGAGCCGTGGACACCCATATTGACCCCTATACCCACACGAATAAATATTCGAGTGAACCTCCAGTTGCTATGTGCTATTCCTTTTACTTCACGATATGTTACAAACACCCGAGATGAGATTTATCGGCATCCCCGTGGATCAACACTTGTCCACTATGTCAGTTACCTCGTTACCGGTTTTGTTCTCTTTTCTCGTTCCCGTGTTCCGCCATCCCCGTGATCGAATCACACTGTGTCTGGCCAGACGATGGTGGATACCGTAACACCGAGAGGGCACAAAGAATATCTCTCCATCGTCGGAGGAGCAAATCCCAATCTTGAGCTATCAAGTCCCTTGACATACTTTTCCATGAACCCGTAAGCCGCCGTAATAGCCATCCAGTTACGGATGACGTTTAACAAACCCCAAAGTTCATGAAGCAAGCATGAAGAAACTCGATACTCTCATGGTCTAAGGAATTATGCAAACGTTAACATTCTCTGTGTTATAAACCATTAACTTGTGACGAATGTATCTCATAGCATAAAATCAATTCGGGTCGATTCAACACAAATGTTCTTCTAACATTGTGCCCTCAAAATTGCCGGCATAGACATGCCCATGATCAGGAAAACATAATCATCATGTAAACACTTGAGCTAGACTTAGAGGCATGACTAGGAATACTTTTTATCGTTTATTATTCCACACGTGCATATGAGTTTTCCTCCGAGCCTCGTGGTTATTGTAGACTCAAGAACCATAACAGTTATAGCACGGAACATAAACTTAATTACGAACATGGGGATAAATAATAACATTTATTATTGCCTCTACGGCATATCTCCTACAGACTCCCACTTGCACTACAGTCAATAATCTAGTCAATGCTAATGCACTTTACACCTATGGCATACTGGTGTAAAATATACTTTGCATGTGGTATAGCCTGATGTCCAACGGATCTGACAACTTCAGCTCCGTGTGTATCTTTGCATATCCTCGCATTTTCACGCTTTCACAAAATTCATATTTTGTGTGGACTTGACTTTGTATATATGTGAATCACTGGTCGAACCTTGATTCCTCAGACTGAGCTATGGAGCAACTATCTACAATAGTGTTCCATTGACCAAAGTCTTCTAGGAACTATACTAAGTTCATGAATGAACTATATGATTCAACATCCTTCTTTGTTGCTTCTAAAGCGTCAACATACTTAGTCTTTGTTATAGAATTCGCCACAGTAACCTATTCGGAACAATTCCAACTTACTGTGTCACCATATCGTGTATTACACAAAAAACCCTTAACTTAAATCGAAAATCGCATGGAGCATTAATGAAGACTGTATGGATGTAACCACTTACAACGAGCACTTCATAATCTCTGCTTGCGAGAAAACATGTCATCAGTGCTACTTTAGTACTCAACTACATTTTTCACTGTTGTCCCATGATCAATACTTTGATCACTTTGGTATCTATACTCGCAACAGCTTGGGAGTATCGGATATATTTGTTTGTTTTACATACCATGGAATACATGATTAATCCAACCACAAAAGTGTGTGGAATCTCCATCGTGTATTTTGCTCATCAGTGTTTTGGGACACCGAGTCTTCCAAAAACTCTCTCCATGTGACTTCGGCAAGAATCACTCCTTGGCGTTTTCAAGGCTAAACTATTTTAGCATCTTGTCAATATGTATTTTTGGCTTAGCCCATTAGGCAATTCTATCTCCGTAGATAATTATGCCTAGTTTCAAGGCTACTTAGCCTAAGCACTTCATCGAAAAAGTATTTTCAATGAAGTCCTAATTCGTGTCAAGAAATTTATATTATTTCCAATTAACAATGTGTCAAGCACACAAAGTTTTTAGAAATATTATTATGCTCCCACTTACTTTCTTGTTACCACAAGCATCTTCGTTATCCATTGATGAAATCAAACTCTTTTGACTTTTTCATCAAAAACGAAGATTCCAACTCCATTTTGCTCTCTTCTGTCCATCGCTGGAACTCTGAAGTTCGCATACTCACTAGCATCCTCTGGAATGAAAAAATACCTTTGGACTATATCACATGCAAGTCCTAGGTTGTATTTCCATCTCATGGAAATCCTTTTGGCATCCATGTATCATATCTCATGATTGAAATATGTATTAATTGCTAGTTTAACCCGAACCGACTTTAAGCATCGCGACGGAGAGACAATCTCGCCGTAGTTAATTCCTTGAATTTGGTATAAGAGCTTTATGGATAAAACATTTTTATCCGCATCAGTTTATAGTTCCATTAATATTGTTAGACTCTAAGTCTTCCGAAATGGGTATCAAGATTTAATCTTGAAGCATTTATATGGAAACTATCTCGGATTGTATTGGCATTTAGCCAATTCCGGAGTCAGGGCCCATCATCGCTTCCTTGATTATCGTAGGTATACTGTTGTCTAACAACAATATCTCGTTTTGCGCACCTGAGAGGTTTGCACGAGTTTTTCCTATGTGGTTTAGCTGCAAGTTCGACCGAAGTCCATACATCTCATGTAGAGGCTTCCGTATCAGTTGCACTAGGAAACTCTGGAATCACTTCCAAGGTTCCTTTCCTTTGATCTGATTACGAAGATACTGTTATCTCGTCGAGTTGCACTGTCCTCCCAGTCACCTTTTTGCAAGAACCATTCTCTTTAAAAGCATACAGTTCTTTGTGGCAAAACCCTTTGCCTCGGTATAGTGGTGGGGGAACACCCAATAACTTGGGATAACCTACAAAGTAGCACTTGTCTGATTTGGAATAGGTTTGTAAACATTTTATACAAGCTCCATATTCCAAATGTTAAGAAAAGATATAACATGGTTAGGCGTGCCATAACATGGCATCATTTCAACAGACCTGATGGCGCTCTTTTCAGTGTAAAAGCCGCAGTCTCTAAAGCATTACTTTTAAAAGGGATAATGGCAAATTAATTTATGTCATCTTTGATCTCACCATGTCATTAATGGTTTGATTACATCTTCATGGACATTCCACTCAAAGTGGTGTTCCGGGAGGTGTAAGTTATGAAACTTTTTTCACAACTCATCACACATTCGCTAAACTTGTAACTCAAAATATTCCTTTCCGCAATCTAGTTTGCAGAAACATAATTTTTCTTGTTACACTAATTTCTACTTCATTTTGAAAACCTTTTGAATGATTTCAAAAGATCCAGACTTACGTCTCATCAAGTAAATATCCATATATCTACTTTTGTCATTTCTGAAGATAGATAAATCCACTACTAGCAACAACATATATCGGACTACACACATCAAAAATGTATGATCACCAATAAGTTTGTTGCTCGTTCCTTATGGCATGTGAACTGTATTTCAGTCACTTCACTTTTTGGATGAAAGTTGCAAGTGTCAGATGATTCATAATCAAACGACTTCAAAATCAATCATTATGGAATTTCTCCATGCGGGTTTCTCCAATGTGACCAAATGCAGTGCCACACATATGTGGTATTCTTTTAGTCTTGCGACATTTAGCGTCAGTGTTATGGATGTATCATATTACCATCAATATTCATAACATACATCCCATCCTTGATGGAAGCTTGGTCCTTATGTTATTCATGATACTGAACAACAATTGTTCTTTTATGAACAACCCTCTTGCAACAACCATTATGCAATGGGCTAGAGTGTATAAAACTCTAAAATGAATTATGAAAGTAAACACAGAGGTAATATATTATTATCAATATTCATGACATACATCTCATTCATAATGAAAGTATGGTCCTTATGTTATTCATAACACCGACCATCAAAAGTTCTCTTATGAACAACCTTCTTGCAACATACTTTATGCAATGGGCTAGAGTGTATGAAACTCTAAATGGTTTATGAAAATAAATACAGACGGTAATACACCGATGGAAGGTCTAGTAACTTTTACTATGTTCCCAGCGCGTATCTAAACCTCATTACTGGCAAGTCTTTTAGGCCGTAGTGGTACTTGCATCGAGTTGTAACAGAATGCAATCGAGCGGGTATTCCTGTGATCAACTTTTAACCACAATACCCAATAATTACGGACTAACAGTTTAATCATAATCCCCAAGAACTATTTCTTTTTGACCAGCCTTCCAAACATCAATAACTCGTATGACATTCATACATGAGATGGATATTCCAGTCTTCTTTCTTTTTGCCTTTATACTTCTAACAGTTTAAATTTCAGGAGTTCTCCTACTCTCAGAAGAAGCACCCAATTTAAAGAGTGGTGTTAGCCCCGGACTTCCTAGGTGCGTAAGTCACACTAACACCCTTTGGAAATTTCCTTTCTCCTTAAGTTGTTGTTTTTATTCACCTTCATCATATGACAGGCGTTCTTCTGGATCCCTCTCTTATCAGTCAAATGCCCAGTAAACACTTTACTAATACTTTGCAAACAAACATTGCTTTGGATATCTCATATCTTTTAGCCTTTGTCTGCATCTGAAAACAATATTCAGTTCCATGAATATCACATAACTATCCAAAACTTTCAAAGTTTGGGTCTCATAGAAACAAACATATTGCACTTGACCGTAACGGAATTTTAGCTTTTGGATCGATGGACGAGATTCACATCATCCATAGCATTAGCGGGAGAATACCAAAAGCATGCGATAGGACAAAGTTCTTCTCGTAACTCTTGAGGATAATCCTCGCATTACGTTACCAACAGTAAAGTTTTAACCAGATAAATAACAGCTATTCAATTTTAATAGGGATGGTGGAAATGCGAGCCAATATTCTACAACTTTTATACAAATCACAATTACACTATGTTCATAATTAATTGCACTGAGAATTAAACAAGTTAATTCTAAAGTGCGCTCCCACTCAAATCAATATCTCTCATAATTGATTGTGAGCGATGCAAGATCCACATTTCCATTCAACGCCATTGTTCGAGATGAACACTGATGGCGCCAACTTCAATCGGTAGGCAAACTTGCCGATCACATCTCTATGTCACTCTTGTTCATCTTTCGATGCGTGTGTTCCGAGCTCAGGACGATCCTGCTATGAACGTCAAGACAACCGAGTGATCTTGCCGCGAGGTCTGACCTCACCCGCCTTACACCCATACAATCGTTCGTACCCATGTAGATCATGGCGCACCTCAAAAGGAAAGATGTTGTGATGGTGCTACACTTGGGAGAACACTAACTACTTCATGTTTTAAGTGAGAGATCACCCTAATAAAAAGCAACTACCGCGCAATCAAGAGGGTGCATCATAAGAGATAAACAACTCAGGCAATTCATAATAGCATGATATGGTATAGCCCTTTCTGACGGAGAAGTCTTTATTTGCTTCGTCTTCGGCATTCGCGTCGGTGTTCACCTTCGCGAAGTTTTCCACCACCTTGTTGATGCACCACATAATATTGCTATCTCTATACCTAATAAAATAAGTGCATTACTTAAGGTTGACACGCAGGTCATTAAAGTGATAATCATATGGCTCCAGCCATCATGCCGAATCATGACACGCAAGTCATGTTAATTTATATTTTATAGTCATCTCATACATAATCAAATTAAATATGACCACTGCTATACCACATCATATGCACATCTCATGACATCCTGCAAAACCAAGTTAGACGCCTCTAATCGGTTTATGCAAAATTTTATTTTATGTTGCTTCTAAGGTTTCAACCAAAACCGCAGCTACCAACGTTTACCATCAAGCATGATTATTCAACTCTCTAGATTAACTTTGCGGGGCATATGAAACACGAGATAATAAAATATCGAGCCCCATACTGACCTTCGTCATAAGCATGACCCCAATGCAGATCATATCTGCATTGCCCTGTTGTCTGCGAAATTTCATCTTTCTCTAACTACGGTGGAATTCAACGAACTGTTAGCACTTCGTTGATCAATCAGGATCGCAGATTGCCAGAACTTTGAAACTCCACCATACCGTTATTGAGATCAGAAATACGCAAATTCCAGGGAAAGCAACAAGAACATCGGGTAATAGATTTCATCTGCTACCTGCATAAATGATTTTCAGCAGTAGATCTCATCTACTGCAAAATTATATTATGCAATACCCATACATCTCTATGTATTCTAGATCGTAACCTGCATCTACGCATAGCACGGCTCTTGATGCCACTGTTGGGGAACACGACAGAAAACAAAAAATTTCTATACAGCAAGCATGCCCAGTATCACTATGAAGATGCATACAAGGTTTGATCTGATCGTTACTGACTCGTAGTGCAGAGAAAGTAGAGTCGATGTTGATCGTCGTTGCAGATCCCCGCAGCTTGGATTTACAACCTCCCAACCGCGAGGATGTACTCCCTCGTCTGCCCCTCGGACAGTCCCTCGGACAGGCCTCCGGGAGGCGGTCGGACAGTCCCCCGGACGATGTCACGGACAGCCCTTCGGGAGGACCCTCAAAACTCGGACAACCCTTCAGGAGGACCCTCGAACAGCCCCCCGGGCAAAAGATCGAACCTACGACCTCTCTACAGGGTTGCACACATACGGTGGCAGCTATCCGGCAGGGCTTCGCCGTCCAGAACTAGTTCCAACCGGAACCCAGACAACCTTTCGGCTCTAAGAAATTATTTCGCTGGGAGGGAGAGAGAAAGCCAGATCATGCATGGCATGTGTATGTGAGAAAGAGTGAGTGTGGAGAGTGCATCTCCACCTCTATTTATAGGAAAACCCAAGGGGTAGGGTGGCACTTGAAATACCCAAAAAAAACATCATATGGAATTTCCAAAGGGCATAATGGGAAGGCTAGAGGAGCTCCATGGAGGAGCTCCCCTTGTGGCTGGCCACACCAAGTGGGCCCCCCATGAGGGGCTCTCATCCATCCATGTCATCCCCAAGATATTTTGGGACAACGCCCAAAAAGGTGGCTTTCCATAAAGTAACCATAAAGTGATTTTTACTATTCATGAAACCATTTTTCCGCGACCGTTAAATCCGAAAATATTTCTGTGGGTCTTACAATAATTTTAGTACCCACTAAAACAATTCTGGATGTGTTTCGAAACATTTTCAGATCAATGATTTTCATCAGCGAAAAGCAACCACAGCGGTTCCGGCAGCTCTGGAACACTTCCGGGTTTTTTCTTCGAAAAAATCCCAGAAGTTCCCAGAACAATTCTGGCACCCGCCAAGAATTTCCAAGCATGTGTCAAAACCATTTTGACTTAATGGTATACTCTGAAACAACTTTTCGGTTTTACCGTTTCTCTCTCCGAAACTCTTCTGTTGTCTCCGACACTTTTTCGGTGAATTTTTCTCAGACTCCCTGTCTAGTATTCAGCAGATAGATGACCCTTAAGCATGCGACCCTATAGGTTTGGTGAAGTATAGACATGACCGGAACACTTTTCGATCAATGATCAACATCGGAACCGTGGACACCCATATTGACCCCTATACCCACACGAATAAATATTTGAGTGAACCTACAGTTGCCGTGTGCTATTCCTTTGACTTCGTGAGATGTTACAAACACCCAAGGTGAGATTTATCGGCATCCCCGTGGATCAACACTTGTCCACTATGCCAGTTACCTCGTTGCCGGTTTTGTTCTCTTTTCTCGTTCCCGTGTTCCGGCATCCCCGTGATCGAATCACACTGTGTCTGGCTAGACGATGATGGATAGCGTAACACCGAGAAGGCCCAAAGAATATCTCTCCATTGTCGGAGGAGAAAATCCCAATCTTGAGATATCAAGTCCCTTGACATACTTTTCCATGAACCCGTAAGCCGCTGTAATAGCCACCCAGTTACGGATGACGTTTAACAAACCCCAAAGTTCATGAAGCAAGCATGAAGAAACTCGATACTCTCATGGTCTAAGGAATAATGCAAACGTTAACATTCTCTGTGTTATTAACCATTAACTTATGATGAATGTATCTCATAGCATAACATCAATTCGGGTCGATTCAACACAAATGTTCTTCTAACATTGTGCCCTCAAAGTTGCCAGCATAGACATGCCCATGATCAGGAAAACATAATCATCATGCAAACACTTGAGCTTGTCTTAGAGGCATGACTAGGAATACTTTTTATCGTTTATTATTCCACACGTGCATATGAGTTTTCCTCTGAACCTCGTGGTTATTGTAGACTTGAGAACCATAGCAGTTATAGCACGGAACATAAACTTAATTACGAACATGGGGATAAATAATAACATTTATTATTGCCTCTAGGGCATATCTCCTACACTAGCTTCAAGGGGACCTTCCTCTTGTGGGTTCGATAACCCAGGGTCACCTCTGGGAAAATAGGTGTGAATACTTTCTGTTCCATTTCCGGATCACAAAAAGGAAGTATCAATTTGTTTTGCTCAGATCTTGAATCACTAAAGATAAATGGAGGGATGTTAATTTTAGTGGGAGTCTTTCAATATTACATTGTTTAAATTGAATCACTCTTCATGAATACAAGTCTTTGTGTTTTGCATATTTCTGGTGTAGATCAATGGCACCAACTCCAGCTTTATCCAAATTTGTGTTGCATTCAATCCTTTAATAAGATAAACTTAATGGTACAAACTTCACAACCTGGTTCCGCAATCTAATAATTGTTCTCATGCATGATAAAATGGAACATGTTCTAGAGGACCCACTTCCAGAGGAACCAATAGATAATGCAACTGCTACTATTTATAATGCCTACATGAAACTCTATGATGAGTCTACTGAGACCAATTGTCTCAACCTTGCCTGTATGGAACCAGACTTGCAACAACATTTTGAGAACATTGAGGCTTACGATATGATCGTAAGTCTAAAGGCATGTTTGAAACTCAGGCAAGGACCGAGAGATTTAATGTCTGTAGGGCCTTGCTAGAGTGTAAGTTGAAGGAAGGCGACCCACTTAGTCCACATGTAATCAAAATGGTTGGTTACATGCAGACTCTGGAAAAGTTATACTTTCCCTTATGCCATGAGTTGCCTACAGCTACAATTCTTGCTTCTCTTCCTGCTAGCTATGGCTCGTTCATCTCAAACTACCATATGCATGGTGTGGATAAGAAGGTCACGGAATTGCGTGGGATGCTTAAAACAACAGAGGAAGACATAATAAAGGGCGCACATCAAGTGTTGATGGTGCAGGCCAAGCCAAAGTTCAACAAGAGTTCTTGGGCTAAGAAGAAAGCAAAGGCTAAGGCTGCTAAGGATGCGATCCCAGCTCCTGTCCCTGTGCCTAAGGCTGGACCAGTTACTGAGAGCATATGCTATTATTGTAAGGACATTGGTTACTGGAAGAGAAATTGCAGCAAGCACCTGGCCGACAATGGCAAGAAAAGTGGAACTAGGACTTCTTGAGGTAAACTTGTTGTATATGTTATAGAGATATATCTCGCTGATATTTCTAATAGCTCTTGTGTAGAGGATACCAGATTGGTTGTTCATATTTGTAAATCAATGCAGGGGCTTAAAATAATTAGGAATGTTGCAAGAGGAGAAGTAGGCATAAGCTTCGGGAATAAAGCAAGAGTTGTTGCATTAGCCGTCGGCACTATGCAACATAATTTACCTTCAAGATTTGTAATGGAACTTGATAATTGTTATTATGTTTCTGCTTTAAGTCGAAACATTATTTATGCCTCATGCTTGATGAGACAAGGTTATGAATTCAGTATTAAGGACAAAGGTTGTTCTATATATTTGAATGATATGTTTTATGGCTTTGCACCCGTTGTGATCGGGTTATTCATTTTAGATCTTGAAGGTGAATCTGTCTATAATTGAAATATTAAGAGGCTTAATCCTAACGATCTGAATACAACTTAATTTTGACATTGTCGACTTTGTCATATAAGTGTGAAGTGTAGGAAGAAGTTTTATGATGATGGACTTCTAACTTCGTTTGATTTTGAATCATTCGAGACATGCGAGTCATGCCTACTCGGCAAGATGACCAAGACACCATTCACAAAGAGTTGTGAGAGGGCGTCCGGCTTGTTGGAACTCATTCATACTGATGTGTGCGGACCAATGAGCATGATTGCCAGAGGTGGTTACCAGTACTTCGTGACTTTTAACGATGACTTGAGCACATATGGATATATCTACTTGATGAGGCATAAGTCCGAAATCTTTGAAAAGTTCAAGGAGTTTCAGAATGAAGTAGAGAATCAACTTGGCAACATGATCAAACTTCTATGATCGGATCGTGGGGGCGAGTATCTTAGTCAAGAGTTTGATGAGCATCCGAAGAGTCGAGGAATAGTTCCACAACTCACTCCTCCTGGTACACCTCAGAAAAATGGTGTGTCGGAATAGAGGAATCCTACCTTGTTGGACATGGTTCAATCAATGATGAGTCAGTCAAATCTACCGTTGTCATTTTGGGGTTATGCTTTAGAAACTACAGATTTCACACTAAACAGAGTACCATCTAAATCCATAGATAAGACACCATATGAGATAGGGACTGGGAAACATCATAATTGGTAGTAGTGGACAAGGATGTGAGATGTATGTGTGTAAAATTCCAGGATGAAATACGATGAAATGCGACCTGTAAAAAAAAATCATGGTCTGGAAGGATGAATAGTATCATGTGTTAAAAAGACCCAGATTTTTTTTGCACAGCCCTCATTTCAGCGTATTTCGTCCTGAATTTTTTCCGAATTTTTTGAAATGTAAAAATTCATGGTCTGGAAGGATGAATAGTATCATGTGTTAAAAATTTACACACTTGTGCATTATTCCTTCTTCTATCTCTATATTTTTTCAGAATTTTTTTAAATGTAAAAATATGAATTTTCATGAATTTTGAATTTTGCACTCCAAAACCAATTTCCGTCCAAAAACGTTTTATATTAAGTTACGGAGGAAGTCTGAGTGTATGACTCTATCCTCTAACCCTGATCTACTCCATATATCTCCAAAATACAAAATGCTGGCGCTGCAAAACTGTAAAAATAGCTGACGTGACTACTAAAAAATACTTTCACTTTGTTCGATGACAAATAGGAGCGGAGCGCGCAAAGAAGCAATTTTTATCTCTGCTTAAGAAAAGAAACAAGGGAGCTTTTTTTCCTGCCACCTTCCTCGATCCCATCACATCATTCGCTGCATAGATCACTAGTCCTAGCATCCAGCTGCTCGCCGCCAGCCTCGACATGTCCGCCGCCGTCGGTTCGCCATCCTGGGCCACCGCCCCTGCCGCGCAGCACCGCCGGACGGGGCGCGCCGACGCCGTCACGCTCCGGTGCTCCAAGTTGGCGGCGGCCGCGCCTGTCCTGGACGAGCTGAGGCTGCAGTGCGCGACGCCGGTCCCTCTACTGCGGCACGTGGCAGGCGCCATGGCTGCCGGCATGCGCACCGGGATCGCCACCGACGGCGCCGGTGAGCTCAAGATGATCCCCACCTACGTCTACTCGCTCTCCATTGGGTAACTAATCCCCAGCTCATTTGACATCCCCCCTAGTGATTCAGACATGCAGTGACTCTGGTTGTTACACTAAATAGATGAGCTCTTCAGTTAATTCAGTTCATCACTTGATTTTCTATAGATTGGACCAGTCAGTTAGTTAGCGAGTGTTGTGAGCTAGAGTTGATCTGGTTATGAATGTCAGTTAATTCAGTTCGCTCCCTGATTTAATTTCTCATCACCAATGTTGTGCTGACGGAGTGAAACAGGGTTGTTCTATGCTCTGGATCTGGGAGGCACCAACTTCAGAGTGCTGAGGGTGCAGCTAGGAGGAAAAGATAGGTGTGTCCTCGACACCGAGTCAGAGCAAGTGTCGATCCCAAAGAAATCAAGCATGGTACAACCGAGGTAGCCGGTTCATTGATTTGTTTTCTTATAAGCTAATTGGCTCTGTTTTCAGAAAGAAAAAAATAGATTCTACACTGATTAGAAAATTAGCATATAGTTGCATATGGGCAGAGCATGTTTGACATTTGACGCTGCAATTGTCGCTATGAAGAGGAGCTTTTCGATTTTATCGCGGCCTGGCTATCGAATTTTGTAGCGAAGGAGGGTGGTAATTTTCATCTTCGGGAAGGTCGACAAAGGGAGATAGGCTTTACATTCTCCTTTCCGGTGAAGATGACTTCTATTGATTCTGGCATCCTGATCAAGTGGACCAAGGGTTTTGCTGTCTCTGGTTCTGTAAGATTTTTGTTTTCCCGGATACAAGTTTCTCATTTTTGTGTATTACTTAGTTATTTCTGCTGGATATTATGATCTTTTAGTCCTAAACTGTAGAGCTGCTACAGTGTCAGTTGCTACAGCAACCAGCTCTACCTGCCCTGATCGGGGGCTGCTTCTCATCCAGGCAGGTGTTGGCCCCCCCAGTGCACAGTGCATACAAATATATATGGAAGAGAGATTGATCAAGACGCTGCTGGTTCTGGCTGTTGCTCTAAGCCACTCTCTCTCACTCTCTAATGCACTCAAGTATAGTTACCGATCAAGCTGAGCACTGCAAGCACTGGGAAGCACTAACACATCTTCAGATCAAGCCCTAGGAGGTGAAGGAAGGAGAAGGGAAGATGACAGCTCCATCCGGTAAAGGTAACTGCCATCTTCTCATCTGTTTGTGGCTCAAACTTAAGCTAAAATGATCCTGGCAATCAACAATGACACCAGAGCCATATAGTTTCAAGTTTGAGCCCTACAAGCTAAAGATCATGCTTCATCTGTTCTGTTAATGCTAAGTATCAAGCTGTTCTTCCTGTTAAGCCATGTTTTGATTTTATTTAGCCCTAAATCTTTGAGGAACAAGCCCTAACAGATAAGCATGAAGCTCTGGGGTTTCATTTTGATGATGAATTAAAGGGGATTGAAGCTTTTATGCAAAATCCCGAAATTTCAGTAACCCTAGAGATGAAATTTTCCTGTTTTCCTCCTAATTTGGCCCTAGGGTTTCAGTTTATGCTTTGAATGAAAGGGGAAATGAACTAATTATGATTGAACCTAATGTTTTTCCCCAAATCAGAAACCCTAGCTAAAGAAATCTTCTAATTTCTCCCCTGCTATGTGCTTGTAGGTTTCGGATTAAGCATGAATCAAAGGGGAATAAGCAAATCATGTATGAACTCTAATGTTTTCCCCAAAACCGAAACCCTAACTGATGAAATCCCCAAATTTTCCCCAAAGTTGAGGAACCCTAACCCTAATCCTAAGGATCTAACGACAGTGGACGCTTACCTTGGGTTATGATGCTCGCCGTCGTCGTGCGGCATCACCATGACCACCACCTCATGCTTGTAGGTATGCTTAGGCTCACACTCGAGCAGCCTTGTTGTCCACTGCGTCGGGTGGCTGCTGTTCTCCCTCGTACGCTTGTTATTGAAGAGTAATAGCTGTCGTCGCCTCGTAGGGACACCCGCACGCGCACGGCTGCCTTACAAAGGAGCATCGCCCAGAACCGTTCAACGGAGCCACGTGTAAGCCAAAGCGGCACGTGGTTCCGGCGAAGGGCACTAGACGGCGTCGTCGTCTTCCTCCGCAGCGGTTGGCTTCGCCACTGCACATCTCTCTCTCGCCCGTTCGTCACCGCCTCGGGTGAGAGGAATTGGAGGAGGAGAAATGGGGTAGGGTTTCGCAGGGGTTGTGGCTGCGCGGTGGTTTTGTTCGCCCCACGCACGATGTTGGCCGTTGGATCTCATCCAATGGACCACAACAGCCAGCAGACGGCACCGACTGAGTAGGCCACTAGGGAGCTGCTCATTCCCGGCCTAGGCCTAGGCGGCTGGACCTGGAGCCCAGGAGGAGCTGGGGGAGTTAAGCTGGGCTGGTTTTTTCTCTCTGGCCCAGCTTAAAAGGATGTTTTAGCCCAAATTTTCAATTAATATTTTCAGTCCAAAAATTATGTGAGCGGCTGAATTGTACTGAGCTAAATCTGTTAGTGGGAAGAAATTAATTCAAGAAAATTGTTGAATATTTCTCCATATAATGATTAAATTTTAGGAACTAAAATGAATATTTTTTAGGGCTAAATTTTATGGATGGTTTATTATGTTTATTATGGCAAGATAATTCTTTATTATTTATTCCTCATTATGATTTTAGTATGACATGTTTAAATTATTCATGTTGCAATTTTATCATGTTTAGTTAATTTTTCCTTTATCGTATTTTATTATGATGATTATTGTTGTGATCATTATGTCATAATGTTTCCGCTGCGAAATAAAGTTTTATGGATCCTCAAATAAAGCGTGGCCTTATGCTTTGTCATTTTGACCAAAGTTGTTTGACGGGCATTTTGACCACGAATTTTATTGGTTCATTTCACTTTTTTGCCAAAGCTGATGTGAACCAGATTAATAAAAAAAGTTTATGAATGAGAATTTAATAAAGTGTGGCTTGTATTTATTAATTTTGCCAAAGTTAATTAATGAATATTTGTCCACAAAATTTTACTGTTCATTTTCATCTCTGGCCAAAGCTGATTTGAATTTGATCAATAAAAGAAGAGTAATGATGATGCTTACTAAAGCATTTTGATTTTTTTGGCAGCACCTAATGTCTCTCATATTGCCGGAATGATTAATGGCATAGAACAATATCAACTATGCTACATGGAATGAGAAGCTTTAGATTACTATGGCCTTACTTAATGTTGATTATGCTCTCCTTAATGCCTTAATGATCGTCCTGAAGCACCTAAAGAAGGAGATCAAAATTATGATGCCCTCAAAAGGGACTATGATGTTGAAAAGGCTAAGTGGGATAATTCAAATCGCAAGTGCCTTATGATGATTAAGGGTTCCATTGCACAAAGTATGTGGGGAGCCCTTCTAGATTGCCAAACTGCTAAGGGCTATCTTGCGAAAATTAAGGATCAATTTAAAGGGTCTTATCCAAAGGCTTATTGATGAGAAGTATGATCCCACTGAACCCTTAGAGAGCATATTATGAAAAAGTGCAACATGGCTGCCAAACTTAAGACTATGGAGATGGAAATTTCTGAAGGTTTCCTTGTCCATTTCATTATGTCATGTTCGCCTCAAGAATTTTCTCCATTTATGATCAACTATAATGCTAAGGATTTTAAGTGGAGCATTGATGAAATGATGGCAAGATGTGTGCAAGAAGAAGAAAGGCTTAAGGCTGACAGAATTGAGCATATCAATCAATTTAAGCATTCACAAAAAGAAGAAATATCAAAAATTTGTGAGTGAATATATGAAGCCCAAGCCTAATCAGTTTAAAGGTAAAGGCCAGTCTTCAAAATATTCTCAGCAAAAGAAGCCTGAAAAGGCTCCCAATGTAGAAGGGAACGAGCCTGATGGATGCCACTTTTGTGGAAAAGATAGACATAAGCAAAGAGAATGCATTGGCTTTCTGAGATGGCTCAACAAGAGAGGTACTGATGTTATTAGTTTTGTTGAAGAATCCCTTTATGTTAATTATGCCACCAATACTTGGTGAATTGATTCAGGTGCAACAATTCATATTGCAAATTCGTTGCAGGGATTCGATATGAGGAGGACCCTAAAAAGAGGGGAAAGAACCATTAGAGTTGCTAATTGTGTTGAGCTGACGCCGAGGCACTTGGCGATTTCACTCTCATACTCCATACTGGCTTTAGGCTTTAGTTGCATAATGTTCTTTATGTAGCCTTGATGAAACAGAACTTAGTTTCTGTTTCATGTTTAGACGATGATGGTTATGACTATCACTTTGGGAATAAGCATTGTATAGTTATGTATGACAGTAATAATATTTGTCTTGCCTTCCGACAAGACAAGCTTTATGTTATTTCTCTTTGTGATTCCATAAATAATGTGGGTTCTACCTCAAATATGAACGTCAGTACCAAACGCAAACGAAATGAAACAAAGACTTCTTCGAAATTATGGCACTATCGTTTGGGCCATATTTCGAGGGAGAGGATTGAGCGTCTCATTAAAGATCAAATCCTTCATCCTCTTGACTTTTCGGATGCGGACGTCGATCATTGTATCAATTGCATCAAAGAAAAATATGCCAACAAAATTAAGAAAGGTGTAAATCGAAGCACGGGAGTTTTGGAATTAATCCACACAGATATATGTGGTCCATTTAATGTGATATTGGTGGATGATTTTAATTCATTCATAACGTTCACCGATGATTTCTCCCGTTATGGATATATTTATCCTATCAAAGAAAGAATAGAGGCATTAGGCAAGTTCAAGATTTTCAAAGCTGAGGTTGAAAATAAAAGTGATGAAAAAATTAAAGTTGTAAGATCTGATCATGGTGGTGAATACTACGGCATACATAATTATTATGGCCAAACTCCTGGACCGTTTGTTAAGTATTTACAGGAAAATGACATTATGGCCTAGTACCCAGCACCGGGCAATCCCTAGCAAAACGGGGTGACTGAAAGGTCAAATCGCACACTTATGGATATTGTACGAAGCATGTTAAGCCACTCCACTTTGCTGGTGAATTTATGGATGGAAGCCCTTAAGACAGCATCACATATTCTTAACAGGGTTCCCAGTAAATCGGTGCCTAAAACACCGTATGAATTATGGACTGGGAGGAAACCAACCCTAAATTATTTTCGTGTATGGGGTTGTCCTACTGAAGCAAGGGTTTTCAATCTGATTATGCAAAATTTGACTCCAAGATAGTCAGTTTCCATTTTATTGGTTATCCTGACAAATCTAAGGCATATCGATTTTATTGTCCAAATCGGGTAACTAAGTTTGTTGAAATAAGAGACGTTGTGTTCTTGGAAAGTTATATGATGAGGGGGAGCATGACACCTAGGGAAATAATTTTGGAGTAAAACGGGAATATGTCCTTGTCCCTATGATTCAAGAACCAGTGTTCCCGGTGTCTACTGAGGTTGCACCTCCAGTTGAGAGGACTATTAATGAAACACCTGCTGAGATTCCTGTGAGTGTTCCAGATGTCACACCTAATGATGCTTGTATTGAAAATGCTCAGCAGCCTCCAGCTGTTATTAGTGTGCCATGTAAGGAACCTCTCAGAAGGTCACAACGGACTAGAAAGTCTGCTATTCCTGATGATTACCTCACTTACATTAGTGAGGAAATGAATGACTCGGTGTTGGATAATGATCTCACCTCATTTAAAGAAGCCATACAAAGTGAATATTCGTCTGAATGGCTTAATGCTATGAAAGATGAAATGAAGTCCATGAGCACTAATGATGTATGGGACTTAGTAGAAATTCCTGAAGGAGCCAAAATAGTTGGATACAAATTGGTCTACAAGACCAAACGTGACTCCAAGGGTGATATCAAAAGGTTTAAAGCGAGGCTCGTGGCCAAAGGTTTCACTCAAAGAGAAGGGATTGATTATAAGGAAACATCTTCACCTGTCTCTTCTAAGGACTCATTCAGAATAATAATGGCACTCACGGCTCATTATGATTTGGTGCTGCATTAGATGGATGTCAAAACGGTATTTCTAAATGGTGACTTATGTGAAGATGTTTACATGGAACAACCGGACGGTTTTGTTGTGCAAGGAAAAGAACATTTAGGATTTCATCTCAAGAAATGCATCTATGGCTTGAAACAAGCATCAAGACAGTGGTATTTTAAATTTGATCAAGTCATAAGGAAATTTGGTTTCAAAGAAAATGAAGTGTACAATTGCATATATGCTAAGTTCAGGGGGACTAAATTCATCTTCCTGATACTGCATGTTGATGACATACTCTTAGCCAGCAGTGATAAAAATATGCTGCTGGCAACTAAAATGTTTCTCTTCTCTAAGTTTGATATGAAAGATCTCGGTGAAGTAGCTTATATTTTGGGCATTGAAATTCACCGAGATAGATTCATAGGAATCTTGGGGCTATCACAGAGAGCATATATTGATAAGGTACTTAAAAAGTACAATATGCATAAGTGCTCAGGCTCGCCTCCTCCTATTGTTAACGGCGATAAGTTTGAGACTTTTCAGTGCCCAAGAAATGATTATGAATTAGCGCAAATGAAGTCAATTCCATACGGTTCAATTGTTTGAAGCATTATGTATGCACAAGTGTGCACTCACCCTGATTTGGCATTTGTAACTGGGATGCTTGACAGATATCAGTCTAATCCAGGTCTGGATCACTGGAAGGCTGCTAAAAAGTCATGCATTATTTGCAAGGTACTAAAGGCCTCATGCTCACTTATAAGAAATCTGATAACCTCAGGGTAGTGGGTTATTCAGATGCTGATTTTACAGGGTGTGTTGATACTAAGAAATCCACGTAATGATATATTTTCACCCTAGCAAAAGGAGCTTTATCGTGGAAAAGCTCCAAACAAAGTGTCACTGCATCGTCGACAATGCAGGCAGAATTTGTGGCATGTTATGAGGCTACTGGGCAGGCAGTATGGCTGAAGAATTTTATCCCGGGTTTGAGAGTGATTGACAGCATTTCCACGCCACTCACTCTTTACTGCGATAATCAACCCGCAGTAATCTATTCGAGTAACAACAAGTCAAGTGGTGCTGCCAAACACATTGACATTAAGTACCTTGTTGTGAAAGATAGAATCGAGGATCAGATGATAAATATTAACTACATAAGTACTAAGTTGATGTTAGCGGATCCGCTCACGAGAGGCTTACCACCCAACGTATTTAAAGAGCATGTTGCCGGCATGGGCTTGGTTGAAAGACTTTGATCCTGGAAAAGTTGGGACCATTATGACACCATCTCCCCATAAGCCTCATTTTGAGATCGAATGGGAACCATAGTCACTTGGTTCAACAATACTTAATTGACTTTTGTAATCTATTGTCTTCGTGTACCGTTTTATCAAGAAATGAGTCTGTATGTTTGTATAAGAATTAAGTGAATAAAGTTTATGGAGCTCATAATTTAAAGAAGTTTCATTTTGATATGAGGTGATGTACTATAGTCACTGGGTTCAGTGGTACCAAATTGACCATTGTAATATTTTCGTTTTGGTGCATTTTTTCTTGAAAAGTGAGCTTATAAGTTTAGCCTTACGATCAAGGGGGAGAATGTTGGATATTATGATCTTTTAGGCCTTACTGCTACAGTAGGCTGGTTGCTACAGCAACCAGCTCTACCTGCCCTGATCGGGGGCAGCTTCTCATCCAGCCAGGTGTTGGCCCCCAGTGCATAGTGCATACATATATGTATATATATATATGGAAGAGAGATTGATCCAGACGCTGCTGGTTCTAGCTGATGCTCTAAGCCACTCTCTCTCACTCTCTAACGCACTCAAGTATAGCTACCGATCAAGCTGAGCACTGCAAGCACTGGGAAGGACTAACACATCTTCAGATCAAGCCCTAGGAAGTGAAGGAAGGAGAAGAGAAGATGACAGCTCCATCAGATCAAGGTATGTGCCATCTTCTCATCTGTTTGAGGCTCAAACTTAAGCTAAAATTATCCTGGCAATCAAAAATTTCTACTACCAAGAGTTGCAAGACCATTCACAAAAAAATAGAGTTGCAAGACCAATAATTCCCTGCTCGAACCAAGAATATATTTTTTCACTGGATATAGCTTATGGATTAGCATGCTAATTTTGTTTTTCAGTGGAATTCATGCTAACAATAAAGCAATATGTTGGTCTTTGCAGGCCGGGAAGGATGTGGTTGCCTGTCTAAATGTTGCGATGGGGAGACAGGAGCTTGACATGAGTGTATCTGCTATGGTAAGCAAGCATCACAAAACTCATAGATTAGGGAAGAGCTTTATTGCCTTCCGGCCTTGTATTGAAAGAATGCTCACAGCTGCAAGAAGCCTCATGGCTGGCAAATCAAATGGGATACCCATAGTGGATACTGAACTCTGTCTTTTGTTTGTGCACTGCTTCATTACTGATCGAAATGCGTCTGAAATGAGATCATTTCCAATGAAAAGGTGTATATACGCTTTAAAGTACGTGAATCACACTTAACAGGTAAATCGTACTGTTGGAGCCTTAGCTGGAGCGCACTATTGGGATGAGGATGTGATTGTTGCGGTGATTTCAGGCACCTAGGACTAGGACTCCTAGGCGCGCAAGGAGAGGGAGTCCTCCTCCCCAAGTCGGTCGACCCCCTTGGTCCTTCCACCTAAAAATAGGTGGGAGGGGGCGCACCAAGGGCACACCAAATCCCCTTTTGGCCGACCCCTTGTTTGCCGCGCCCCCTTCTCTCTCGGATTAGATCTAATGTACTCCGATAGGCCGCAAGGCTGCTTCTCCCTCTAGTTTCTCCCCGTTGTTCTTCGTGTTGGTTCAACGGAGTGTTGCGGTGCTACTAGATCTGTATGCATGGACACCTTGGACGTGTCGTCTACTTCGACACTAGATCGGGCAGATTGTTCCGGCGAAAATTCTCACGGCTGTGAGGTATAAACTAGCTGCGGGAATCGGCAGGTTTCACCGACAATCTTCTCTACTTCCGCTGGGTCGATTGTTGATATGATCATCGTTAGCTGTACCTCCATGGTGATCTTGGGCTTGCTCGTGCGTGGTAAAAAATATATTTTGCGTAGCACGTTCCCTACACTTACCTCCTGCCAGACGGCTCGAACCTGGGTAAACTCCCTTTCCCGTGCCTTACCATCTCGATCGCAGTTGGCCCGCCCCTCCGTTGTTGCTCGACGGCACTGCCCGTTACGAGACACTGACATGCGTCCATCTCGATGTCTTCATACGCTGGGATGTTGCAGCCAATGTTCACATGTTGTTCCCGCAATACGCCAGAGAGACCTGCCACCCACAAACGCTATTAACGTGGTGGAGCTCACAGTCAAAGACGGAAGATGGACTTAAGCTGTTTTAGCCACGTAATGGTTGGGGGGGGGGGGGGGGGGGGGGGGAGGTGTTTTGGTTTTCACACATAGAGAACTAATGCAATCATTTCATATATGCTCATATAACACAACGTAGTATCTGCAATCATGCACAATGATACGAACAATAATATAATATCATAATGTTGGTAATGAGTTTCTCTTATTTGAATGCATAAAAGGTACGGTCCAACAGACATAAGCTAAAGGTGCAGATATGTTCTCATATACTGCCACGTAGATATAAGAGCTTTCAATATCACTGTGACAACATTGCTTTGAAGCACACATGTGGAATAGCCCTAACTTGCTGGTTATACCTTCTGCCTACCCTGAACGTAAATTTCTCGGACATGTCAAACATTGCTTGGCTAGCCCCATCAGGAAGCATCCAGTTGAAGTGATACAAGAAGTTTGCCAAAGTGAGCTCCATTAGTGACGAGCTGAATTGAATCCCGGGGCATTGTTGTCGCCCTGCTCCGAAGGGAGTGAAGTCAGGGTTTGTTCCATTGTAATCCATGTTGTTCTCAAACCTCTCGGGATTAAACTCTTCTGGATTTTCCCAGTACTTTGGATCCCTAGAAACTGCGAATATATTAACGTATACATTGGTGCCTTCAAGCATGTCATAACCCATAATTTTAGAGTCCTCTCTGCACTTTCTGGGGACTAGAGGAATGGGTGCATGCAACCTAAGAACCTCCTTGATGACCGTTGGCATGTAGTGAAGTTCTGCAAGGTCGTTGTTAGTAATAACAGATCGGCCTTCACCTAGCACTGTACGTACTTCTAGCTGTGCCTTAGCCATAGCTTCAGGATGAGAAACGAGCTCCGACATAGCCCACTCCAAAACACTTCCTGTGGTCTCCGTACCAGCTGTAAAAATGTCCTGAAAACGACGCGGTTGTGGTACATTAGTTTAGCAAAATAATATGTGTACATGTATAATTAAAAACAAAAAAAATTTGAACAAAACCATTAATTTCTCAAAGTAATATATGATATGAAGCAGTATTTATAACAATTGACTAATTTATTTCGATCAACACTAAAGGTCTAATAGTCGTGCGACATATATTGTGAAACTAATGATGGGTTAACATTCCATGTATAATACTTTTTGACAATGTGATATGCCGACTGTCAGATCGGAAGTACATGACCAATCACCCCTCACGTCCGCCCGCACGCATGCAACCTCTCTCCTCGCCTTTCTTGGCGCCACGGAGAATATAGGGAGAATATAACATGATACCACCCCTTAGGTGATACCATGATACCATTTCAAAAACTTCAATTTTAAATGTTTCAAAAAATTATGAAAAAAATTGTGGATGTTTACATCACATGAATGTACAACTCCTAAAAAATTCATATCAAAATTCTAAATATACAGTGAGAAACAAAAAAGACAAATCCAGCATGAATAGTGTCAAAAAAGACAAAAGTCAAAACGCCACTATTCACATCCGGATTTGTCTTTTTTGTTTCTCAATGTGTATTTAGAATTTTTGACCTAAAATTTTTACAGCTTGTACATTCATGTGATATGAACATCCATAATTTTTTTCATAATTTTTTGAAACATTTAAAATTGAAGTTTTTGAAATGGTATCATGGTATCACCTAAGGGGTGGTATCATGTGATATTCTCCTGAGAATATATTCAGATCAGTACTATAAAGAAAAATACTCACGATCAACACGGCGCCTATAATCTCTGTGGTTATAGGTAATGCCAACGAGTCATCCTCCTGCAGCCTGAGCAGCACGTCCAGCAGGTCCTCGTCGTCTATGCAGCGGGTTCTGTCACCGGCAGCTTGTGCCGCCTTGCGGCCCTCCATGATGTCGTTGATGATGCTTTGGATGCGGTTGTAGCTCCTCTTGGTGTCGCGCTCGGCATTGGTCAGCCAAAGTACCAACCGCGACGACGGGAAGAGGTCGACCAGGCAAAAGCCGGCCACCAGCGTCAACGCCTCGTCAATCTCGCGGAGGTACTCCTTCTGCCGCGTGAACTTGCCGCCGAAAACTGTGCGTGATACGACGTCGTTGCTGAGCGCCGTCACCTTCTGGCTGATGTTGATGGTTTCGCTAGTCGGGCGGCGGCGGCGATGGAACGGATGAGGTTGCCCACCTCCTTGGCCCTGATACCCTCCATGCGCTTCACCTGCTTGGAGCTGAGGAGCTCCACGATGCAGACCTTGCGCATCTGGCGCCACCGGTTGCCGTAGGGGGCCAGGACGAGGCCCTTGCCGCCGCAACCAAGGATGTCCATCGTCACGCTGCTGGACCGGTCTGCGAACGCAAGGTCGTTCGTCTTCAGCACCAGCGCCGCCGCCTCGGCGCTAGAGACCACCACGGTGGGGACCTCGCCGAGCCTGAGTAGCATCAGTGGCCCATGCCGGCGTGACAGTTCTGTAATTTTGCAGTGTGGGAGGGCGCTGACGATGTGGTGGAGACTGCCGATGATCGGGAGAGTCCATGGCCCAGGAGGCAGCCGCGGCTTGGCTGCCTTGCTCTTGCCACCTGAGAGCTTGAGAAGCCAAACCGCCAGTAGCGTACATAGGGCCACGAAACAGAAGCTTAGCCACCCCTCCATACCAGGCAGCTTGACGTATATAGAGATGATGAAGTTTGTATATGTAAGCCGCTAGCTGTGAGCCAGTGGTATATATAATAGGTAAAGGATGGGAATCGGCCGACAGATTACCTCTCGCTCCGGTCGACTCACGCTAGCGCGTCACATCGGCCACGCATCCTCTATGTGTGGGCCCCACGCCAGACTTATCACTTCCCGATCAAGACTGATACTGCCAAACATGCATGCATAGAAGTCTTGTTGCAAATCACGTGGATTGAAAAACGATGGTGAGTTCAGTCCACCCAACTGTACACTACAAAGATGTGGAAATTTCCAAGTCTCTCAAGGGTATACGTGGCCACTTGTAATAGTTGAAAAATCAATGGTCAAGAACGTGCATGGAATAAGAGTGAAATTTCATGGTTGGCGTGCAATAGATGTGATGAATTTGGAGGTAGTTGATTCCAACATATTGCTTGAAGAAGACGTGTACTCCCTCCAGTCCAGCCCGGAAAAAAACCGGTATCAAGAAGAAAAAAAACCTTGATGTGGATACATAACGGATCTTGAAGCTCTAGGGTTGTAGTATTACTAAGTGATGTGTTAGTACGTGCTTGTAGTAGCGTCGTGTGCAGGGTGTATGTACTCCTTCCGTTTCAAAACATTTGAAGTTCTATGTTTGTCCTATGTCAAACTTCTTTAAGTTTGACTAAGTCTATAGAAAAATATACCAAAATCTACAACGCTAAATCTGTTTCATTAGATTCATCCTAAAGTACATTTTTATACTACGCATATATGTTTAATGTTGCGGATATTAGTAAAATTTTGTACAAACTTGATCAAATTTAAGGAAGTTTGACTTAGGACAAACTTACACTACCGGAATAACCTTATATCCCGACAGCATTTTCTATGCCGACGGCTTTGCCGTCGGCATATATGGACATATGCCGACGGCCTGGGAAAAACCGTCGGCATAGATGGACATATGCTGACGGCCTGGTTAAGACCGTGGGCATAGAAATGCCATCGGCACACAACCAACTTTGCCGACGGCAGCCTTCGGCATAGATTGGCCGTCAGCATACCTCTATCTATGCCGACGGCAGCCGTCGGCATATTCCTGGCCCTGGCGCCCGGCTTCTGACGGCCGGCTGACGCCGTCAGAACTATGCCGACGGCCCTGACGGCGGCCGTCGGCATAGATTTTGTCTGTATTTTTTATTTTAAATTATTTTCTTTTTTTAAAGTTAAAATTTGATCAATTTAAATCTGACTTATCTAAACATACACATATACAAATTATATATCGATTTGGGGTAGAAGTTTTCATGGATTATGAATATCCAGTTTATTTTTGTTTTTGAGTATGTTAAAAATGCGACCTCATATACTTTTGCATATAGGTCCTTATACTTTGTTAAAATCACAATTAATTGATATTTGCATTGATTTTCACAAATTTTATATGATTTTTTATCAGGATCTTGAAAGGATTCTGTTGCTGTACTATGTTTTCAAATTTCAACAAAATAAAATCATATTTTCTTTAGATTTACAGAAAACACCCTTTTGTTTTGACTTTTTTGTATATTTTTCATTCCTTGGCCAAACGAGACAAATTTTATATCTGAAAGTGTGGTGGTAGGTGTACACACCCAGCACGTAGCTCTGGAGTGAGACCCCCTTCACGGACGGCACTGTCGCCAGCACTTAGAGGGGGAAACGCCCACGTCGGGTCAACCCGGAGGGAATCTTGTGGTGGGTTGGGCCCAAACTTTCTTTTACAATATTTCTATGGGCTGACCTATCACAACCAGGTGGAAAAGTCCAATCGTCGAAGGCCGTCGAGTGAAAGTCAAAGGGCTAGATCTCCGGGTCAACGGGGCTAGGGTTAGGCCGCTCCGGGGTCTTCGGGTGGTAGCAATTAATGCCACGAAAACATTTCACTGGGTCCTCATACATGTCTAAGTGTGGCGGTAGGTTCAGACACGCAGCACGTAGCTCCGGAGTGTGACCCCCTACACGGACGGCGATAACACCGAAGTAACGTTTGGCAGTTTGTTGTTATATGAATATTTCAGAACAGTCAGAATGCGGTAAAATCCTAAAAAAATTACACAGTACAGACACATGTGATATAAGTTGTGTGGAAATTTTTCATAGTTTTTTTAGATGTAGAAGTATATTAATTAATTTCTCTTTACGGATTGTTCTTTGCATGTCTAAATGTGTGGTGGGGGGGTCTTCGGAGGTTAGCAGTCCCACCAAATCTTGCGTTGGATCCTTTTACATGTCTGAAAGTTTGGTGGTAGGTGTAAACACCCAGCACGCAGCTCCGGAGTGTGACCCCCATAATGGACAGCACTGTCGCCAACACTTAGAGGGGGAAACAGCCATGTCGGGTAAACCCGGAGGGAATCATGTGGTAGGTTGGGCCCAAACTTTATTTTGAAATGTTCCTATGGGTTGACCTATCACAACCAGGTCAAAAAGTACATTGGTCGAAGGCCGTACGGTGAAAGTCAAAGGGCTAGATCTCCGGGTCAACGGGGCTAGGGTTAGGCCGCTCCGGGGTCTTCGGGGGGTAACAATGCCACAAAAACATCGCACTGGGTCCTCATACATATCTTAAAGTGTGGCGGTAGGTTCAGACACGTAGCACGCAGCTCCGGAGCACAGATGGTTTGTCTACAGCAGGTTCACTAGAAGCATGCAAAGTTTTATTCTTATTCTTTTTCTTCTTCTTAGGTGAACCGGGTGTTTCATTATTAATTCTCTGAGAATCTTGCTCAATTCTTTTAGGATGACCTTCAGGATATAGAGGATCCTGAGTCATTTTACCTCCTCTAGTAACTACTCTAACAGCACGATCATTCATTTTATTATTCATCTCATTAAGCAAATCATTTTGCGACTTGGAGACTTGTTCTAACTGAGTATGAACCATGGATAAATGTTTACATAAGGCTTTAACATCATTAGCAATTCTAAACATCAATTCACTCTAGCGTTCAATAGCAATAGCATTACGTTATAGTTGATTACTCACATATTTGTTAAAGTTTTCTTGCTTCATGATAAAGTTATCAAATTCATCCAAGCACTGACTAGGAGATTTATTATATGGAATACCACCCTCGTCAAATTTACAAAGAGAATTTATCTCTACTACCTGTGTCGGAATGTCAAGTCCATGTATTTCTTCAATAGATGGTAGATTCTTAACATCTTCAGATTTAATACCTTTCTCCTTCGTAGATTTGTTTGCTTCTTGCATATCTTCAGGACTGAGGAATAGAATACCTCTCTTCTTTGGGGTTGGTTTAGGTGGTGGTTCATGAAGTGTCCAATCATCGGTATTCCTCAATATATTATCCAATAGTTCTTGAGCCTGTTCGATAGTTCGTTCCCTGAAAACACAACCAGCACAACTATCTCGGTAGTCCCTAGAAGCATCGGTTAGTTCATTATAAAAGATATCAAGTATTTCATTTTTCTTAAGAGGATGATCAGGCAGAGCATTAAGTAATTAGAGAAGCCTCCCCCAAGTTTGAGGGAGATGCTCTTCCTCAAATTGCACAAAGTTGAATATTTTCTATAAGGCAGCTTTTTATTATGAGCAGGAAAATATTTTTCAGAGAAGTAGTGTATCATATCCTGGGGACTACGCACACAACCATGAGAAAGAGTATTAAACCATTCTTTAGCATCACCCTTTAATGAGAAAGGAAACAACTTAAGGATATAGTAATAGCGAATTTTTTCCTCATGATCAATGGAGAATTAATAATCCTTATCAGTAACAAAGATAGGAGACGTAGCAAATTTAGGATCGTATTTCATTCTTTCTATCATAGCTTTTTCTTTCAGCTTACTCAATAATTTCTTAAGGTCCTCTCTATCATTACAAGCAAGAAATTCCTTAGCAATCTCTCCGTCCATAACATAACCCTCAGGTACATTAGGCATTTCAAATCTAGTAAGATTGCTAGGAGTAACAGGTGATTCATCAATTTCATTAGTTTCAAGTTCTTTAGCTTTAGCAATTTGAGCATCAAGAAAATCACCAAGTGGCACAGTTTCATCAAGCAAAGTAGTAGGATCATCATGAGTATCATTCATAGAAGAACTAGCATCATCAATCACTTGCGACGTATCAGATTGAATAACAGGTGGCGGTGTCGCAAGCCGACTTACAACAGAAGATGAATCAAGTGCAAAGCTAGATGGCAGTTCCTTACCTCCCCTCGTCTTAGAGGGTACGATCTT
Source organism: Elymus sibiricus (assembly GCA_039707655.1). Classification (NCBI taxonomy): domain Eukaryota; kingdom Viridiplantae; phylum Streptophyta; class Magnoliopsida; order Poales; family Poaceae; genus Elymus; species Elymus sibiricus. The sequence continues at coordinate 35,571,652 of CM077665.1, read as the reverse complement.
GGTTTTAGCGTCCTTCAGATTCTTCATAGTGATAAGCAGATGTATAAATCCCAAGTGAACTCAATAAATAAAGCTATGCTCCCTGGCAACGGCGCCAGAAAAAGGTCTTGATAACCCACAAGTATAGGGAATCGCGACAGTCTTCGAGGGTAGTATTTCACCCAATTTATTGATTCGACACAAGGGGAGCCCAAGAATATTTATGAGCCTTAGCAGTTGAGTTGTCAATTCAACCACACCTGGAAAATAATATCTCTGCAGCAAAGTGTTTAGTAGCACAATAGTTTGATAGTTTTGATAGTAACGATAGCAGTAGCAACAGTTGCAAGAACAGTAGCAGTAGCAATTTTGTAGTGATTGTAACAGCAGCAGCAACAATAGTAACTTAGCAAAGATCAATATGAGAAAAGCGTAGGCATTGGATCAGAGATGGATATTCATGTGTTGGATGGCATTTATCATGTAACAGTAAAAACCTAGAGCGATACACAATAACTCCAATTCATCAGTTCAATGTAGGCATGTATTCCGTATATAGTCATACGTGCTTATAATAAGAACTTGCATGACATCTTTTGTCCTGCCCTCCCGTGGCAGCGGGGTCCATAAGCAAATCTAAGGGATATTAAGGCCTTCTTTTAATAGAGAACCGGAACAAAGCATTAACACATAGTGAATATATGAACTCCTCATACTACAGTCATCACCGGAGTGAATCCCAATTATTGTCACCTTGGGGTCTACGGATCATAACACATAGTAGGTGCATACAACTTGCAAGATATGATCCAAAACACACTTATATTCATGAAAACATAATAGGTTTAGATCTGAAATCATGGTACTCGGGCCCTAGTGACAAGCATTAAGCATAGCAAAGTCATAGCAACATCAATCTAAGAACATAGTGGATACTAGGGATCAAGCCCTAACAAATTGACTCGATTACATGATAAATCTCATCCAACTCTATCACCGTCCAGCAAGCCTACGAAGGAATTACTCACTCCCGGCGGTGAGCATCATGGAATTATTGATGAAGGAGGGTTGATGATGATGACGGCGACGAATCCCCCTCTCCGGAGCCCCGAACGGACTCCAGATCAGCCCTCCCGATGAAGAACAGGAGGTGGCGGTGGCTCCGTATCGTAAAACACGATGATTCCTTCTCTCTGACTTTTTTCTTCGTGAGACAGTACTTATGGTGTTGGAGGTAGGGCAAACGGAGGCTTGAGGGACCCATAAGCTCCGACGGCGCACCCTAGGGGGGGCACGCCACCTGAGCTCGTGGCTCTCTGGTGCCCCCCCCCCCCCTCCAGTAGATCTTTTGACCAATATTTTTTATATATTCCAGAAAAACTCTCCGTAAATTTTCATCCCAATCTAAGAACTTTTATTTCTGCACAAAAATAACACCATGGTAGTTCTGCTGAAAACAGTGTCATTCCGGGTTAGTTTCATTCAAGTCATGCAAATTAGAGTCCAAAACAAGAGCAAAAGTGTTTGGAAAAGTTGATACGTTTGGGATGTATCAAATGACAAGGGTAAATCTGACTAACTCATCATCAATCACACCATGTCTAACAGGGTCTGATTCCTCCGTTCCAACATGCCTTTCCTCTATGGCGTACCCAGAGGAGTAAGTTCTGGAACTATTCCACAATGCTTCAGATGATCATCAAACTCCTGGTTCACATACTCTCCTCCACGATCAGATCATAGAAGTTTGATTATCTTGCAGAGTTGATTTTCCACTTCATTTTGAAACTCTTCAAACTTGTTAAAAGTTTTTGACTTGTGGGTCATCAAGTAGATATATCCATATCTGCTCAAGTCATCGGAAAAAGTCATGATGTATTGTTGCCCACCTCCGGCAAGCATGCTCATTGGCCCACAAACATCAATATGTATAAGCTCCAGCAACTCGGACGCCCTCTCGCAACTCTTTGCAAAAGGAGCCTTAGTCATCTTGCCGAGTATGCAGGATTCGCACATCTTGAATGATTCAAAATCAAACGAAGTTAGAAGAGTCCATCATCATGGAGCTTGTTCATGCATTTTTTACTAATGTATCCGAGTCGACAATGCCAGAAGTAGGTCAGATTTATTTCATTAGGCCTATGCCTCTTGACATTTACGTTATAGACTGACTCCCTTTCAAGGTCTAAAATAAATAGCCCATTCGCAATGCGTGCAAGGAAACAAAACATTCCATTCAAAAATATAGAAAAGCCATTGTCCTTTATGTTGAATTCATAACCTTGTCTCATCAAACCTGAGGCAGAATTTTTTTTTTACTAAGTGCTGGAAGAACATAATAACAATTATCAAGTTCCACTAAAAATCCTGAAGGTAGTTGAAGTTGCATTGTCTCGACAGCCAGCGCAGCAACCCTTGCTTTATTGCCAACTCGGATGTCAACCTCTCCTCGTCTGGCTGCTCTAGTTCTTATCAGCCCCTGCATTGAGTTGCAAATATGAACAACCGATCTGATATCAAATACCCAAGAGCTACTAGCCAAGTTGGCGAGGTAAATGTCTATAACATATGCAACAAGTGTACCTTTGGCGTAAGTCATACTTCCACCCTTCTTTCCGTTGTTGGCAAGAAACTTGCGGCAATTCCTCTTCCAATGACCAGCTCCCTTGCAATAATAGCACACGGTCTTTGAATTCGGCCCCGACTTTGGCTCAGCTGCTGGAGTCGGGATCACATCCTTATCCTTGCCCTTCCCCTTAGTCCTTTTCTTATCCCAAGAACCCTTCTTGAACTTAGCCTTGTTCTACACCATCAACACGTGATGTGCACCCTCTTAATGTCCTACTATGCAGTCTTAAGCAACCCACATAATTAAGTGTGCTTCTTATCCATGCCATGCATATGGTGGTTCGAGACGAACGAGTCATACACTACTAGGGAAAAGCCTAGTAGTGGCACGTGGTAAGTGCCTAGTAGTAGCATGGGTGCCCACGCTACTGCTAGTGCGTTGAGCATGAGCAGGAACAAATCTTAAGGAAGTGTCACTCCAGTCCATATGGAGGACACCATGCTGGAAACAGGACTGCACACAAGGTATTACAATCAGGCTTCTATTGGCCTACTCTCTTTAAAGATGATCGTAAGTTCATTCTATCTTGTGATGAATGTCAAAGAGTTGGTAATATTGGTAGACGTCAGGAAATGCCTATGAATTATTCACTTGTTATTGAACCTTTTGTTTTGAGGGGATTTGATTATATGGGACCTTTTCCTTCCTCTCATGGTAACACTGATATACTAGTTGTTGTTGATTATGTCACTAATCGGGTAGAAGCTATTCCAACTAAAAGTGTTGATCATACGACTTCTATTAAAATGCTTAAAGATGTTATCTTTTCGAGGTTTGGAGTTCCTAGATACCTTATGACTGATGGTGGTTCACATTTTATTCATGGTGCTTTCAGAAAAGTTTTAGCTAAATATGATGTAAACCATAGAGTAGCATCACCTTATCATCCTTAGTCTAGTGGGCACGTAGAATTAACAAATAGAGAGATCAAATTAATCTTGTAAAAGATTGTTAATAAATCTAGAAAGAATTGGTCTAAGAAACTTGATGATGCTTTATGGGTTTATAGAACTGCTTATAAAAATCCCATGGGGATGTCTCCTTATAAAATGGTTTACGGAAAAGCATGTCACTTATCTCTTGAATTAGAACATAAAGCTTACTGGGCCGTTAAGGAACTTAACTATGACTTTAAACATGTTGGAGGAAAAAGGTTACTTGACATGAGTTCTTTAGAAGAGTGGAGCCTATGAAAATGCTAATAAAAGATGGCATGATAAAAGAATTTAGAAATGAGAGTTTAACATTGGTGATAAAGGACTCTTGTACAAGTCTCCTTTCAGACATTTTGCAGGCCAACTTCTCTCCAAGTGGGAAGGACCATATATCATTGAAGAAGTTTACCAGTCCAGAGCTATAAAGATCAACAACGCCAAAGGTAATAAACCAAGGGTGGTCAATAGGCAAAGAATTAAGCATTATATTGCTGGTAACCCCCTTGAGGTAGATACAGACGTTATACAAGTAATTACACTGGAAGAGTACATAGAAGAAAAGTTTTGGAAGACTCCAGAACCCTGAAAAGGGGTAGGTATGCTGTACGATCAGGAAACCGACTCTAAAGATTCCAGAAAAATTATTTTCATCGATTCTGGAATAAATAAGAATTTTTGGGCAAAAGTGGCAGCCAAGAAGGTGCCCATGGGCCCCGCGTGGTAGGACGACGCAGCCACCCCGGCCGCGTTGAGGCCGTGGACACCTCCCTGACTCCTTCTTTTATGCAGTGACTCCTTCCGCACGGTAAAAATTCCTATAAAATACCCCGGTCGTTTTGATGTATGTATCGCACTTTTTCATCCTGTTTTCATTTTGACCTGTTTTCATCAGTGTTCTGCAGCTCTAGATTGTTATGTCTTCATGAAGCTCTTAAAAGGATAAATTCTTCGAGAAGGCCATCAACCCCTATCTTCCCGGCGTGATGATGCACCCTAAAACCTTGCAATATAGGGATGGGGTGCTACATATCCAAGATGTTGAAGCACCGAAGAAGGAGGGAGATGAGAAGGCTAGGCTGGAAGAGATGGAACATGAACTTTTCTATAGCTAGAAGATGGTGGAGTGTGGACTAGATGCAAATCACACTACAGGAATCAGCTGCTTTGCCGTCTGCCATGGCAGACGGCAAAGAACCAGAAAGCGGACGGCAAAGATCTTTGCCGTCAGCCACAGACGGCAAACAGTTTCGGCACAGTAAGTTATGGTAAACAGCTTCTTTGCCATCAGCTTTGGACCTGCGGACGACAAAGGCCTTTGCCGTCTGCTCTCCCGGGCAAGCAGACGGCAAATAATCTGGACGGCAAAGAATACATGTTAGCCACGTTAGGTGGCTAACGGGAGGCTTTGCCGTCCGTCGGCTGACGGCAAAGGAGCCATCCCCTTTGCCGTTTGCTTCCAGACGTCAGCAGGCCGTGGCATATCCCATCTCTTTGCCGTCTGCCTCCCTCTTTCTTTGCCGTCAGCTAGCGGACGGCAAAGAACCACTCACGTTTGCCGTCTGCCAACGGACGGCATAATGACCAAATGGGTCAGACCTAGTGCTCCCAGGTTGCACAGGCTGCTGCCACGTGTCACCTTTGCCGTCTGCTGGCTGATGGCAAATAGCTTTGCCGTCCGCTGGCAGACGGCAAAGTGCCTGCACTGCCACTGTTTTTATTGTTTTCTGTTATTTTCCTGCATTTTGAACAAACAAATATGATATATACATAACAGTCCATCAATGCATAGCAGTACACCAATACATAACAGTCCATCATTGCATAGGGTATTAAAACATCCAATACATACATAGTCATAGTAGCTTATATATGGTTCACATCCAATACATACATAGTCATAGTAGCATATATATGTTCAGCAGCCACACACATATATAGGTCTAGATGATATCGATGACGATCATCATCCTCAAGCCTTGGCGGTGGGTGTTCCTGATAGTAATTACGATGGCTTGTCCAACATGAAGATTCTTGCCAACGAGGAAGCTCTTCCACCCAGCCGAGCTTAAGTGTGTGCGACCGTCCGTGTCCACGCCGTACGTACAGGTGGTGACGGAGCCCCTCGCGGTAAGGTGTATTCCAGCAGAGCCTTCTTCATCAGGATCGATACCACAACTCACAGATAGGCTCTTTGGCAATTTCTGAATAAGAAAAACATATCAATTAATAAGTAGCCTCGCACATACTTTTGCAAATATATTTCTACTAAGTATAGATTTCTACACTATCAAAAGACAGTACTACATTTCTACTAAGCATGAATTCTACTAATAAGTATGGATTTTACACTATTAACAGTTCTTTGGATTCTACACTAAGCATATATATCATTGGACTCTAGCTACACACTAATTAAGCATGTCATCGAACTCTACACTAAAGCATGTCATCGGCTAGCTTCTACACAACATATCATTGGACTCTACACTAAGCATATCATCGGATTCACTAAGCATATCGTTGGACTCTGCACTAAGTAAGCATGTAATCGGATTCTACACTAAGCATATCATTGGATTCTACACTATGCATTACATCGGATTCTACATACAGATAATTTGCATTTGTAAGTATAACAATAAAGCATATCATCAAATTACTACAGTAAGTGTAACATACCATGACATGCCGATCAACCATGGTACTTGTCAGGCGGGTCATGAATGGCACCCCGACGAAGTCAGCACGTGGCGGAATTATGTCCCATAGGTTGCACACCTCCTCCTCGCTCAGCCTCATTCTTTGAGCATAGATGGCTTCATCAAGTGGGTCCTCATCATCCTCATCATCTTCATCATCTTCCTCTTTGTTGACATAAATGACGGCCAGCTTGGGTCTTTCTGCTCTGAAGGAGAAGCTGATCAACTCACCACCAGTGATACCCATGTGGGCGATGAAACGGACCCATCCATCTCCTCCCATCTGCGACATATTTCGTCCTTTCTCGACCTCCATAGTGTAGGGGCCCCCAGGAGCCTCAAAGGTCACAGTGTCTCCGGTCAGCTTGTTGAATTCCAACCTCGCATTGCATGGGACGATCTGTGTAAAAAAAGCAAAATGATATATACACAATGCATTAATGCCAATAACACTAAAAACAAAATAGTTGTTACAAGTTTCATATATTTTGTTACCGCAGCATGAAGAAAACTCGGCTGGAAGTAGATGCCAAACAGCATGCCAGTTGCAAGGCTGCTGGCGCACCTTGAGTTGCACAGTCGACATGGTGGTGGCGCCATTTTCCTAAAGCAATATGAGCAAAGGATTAACGATCCACTTCATAGGAAAGAAAAACAGTAGCATGTGCTATTTTTGGTTCTTCTTCAGTTATATTTTCATAGTGGAACCCGATCCCAAAAAGTAAACATAAAGTTCTCAATTAACTTACTAACACCTTCTAGAATAGAACCAACAGCTAGCACGCACATGCCAAATCAGCCAACAAGACTCACAACTAGCAGACTACAGTGCATCGATCTTAATCGGAAAATAGAATATTCAGGTTTAGTAACTAAAATTGAGAGCATGCACAAGCTTCCGTCCAGCTTTTATATTTACATAAAAACTGTCAAGGATAGAAAAACTGCATCCATATTGTTCCATAATTACACCTCTACTGCAAGTCTAATTATGCATAGTATAGATCCATGCCTAGCAAAAACACATCATGTGTTACGCCATTTAATACGGACAAATTATATCTGTATGTAGCAAAATAACATGATGGGTTGTGCAAATAGTTGTAAACTACTATCTTGTGCGGCATGCTTATTGGCAACTAAATAAATATTTGACTCATAATTGTTTAGGCATGATTACACCAAAACTACGTCCATATTGATTAATAATTACATCCCGGTCACAAGAGTAACTATGGAGAAACTACCTATATATATATATCTAGCAAAATAACATGTTGGGCTATGCAAATTTGAACAGACGAAGACTACATGGCAAAACTACGCCCATATTTATTCATAATAACATCCCTAACTTGTTGGGTTGTGCCAATTTAAACATATGTAAACTACCTCCTGGTTAGGAATATATTATGGCAAAACTACATCCATATTGATTCATAATTACATCACTAGAAATTTTAATTATGGAGAAACTCTATCCACCTCTAGCAACTTAACATGATCGGTTGTGAAAAATGTTGCAATCTTCTTTGTTGGGCATGCTCGTAGAAAACTACATCCATATTGACTCATAAACTACATCCACATCTAGCAAAATAACATGATGGGATGTGTCCATTTGAAAACATGTACACTACATCTTAGTTAGGCATATTGCATCAAAACTACATAGATATTGATGCATAATTACATCCATGTTACAAGAGTAGTAATAATGGGACTACATCCACATCTAGCAACATAACATGTTGGTTTGTGCACATTCGAATGCATGTAAACTACATCCGATTTAGGCATGATTATAACAAACTACATCCATATTGATTCATAAGTACATCTCTAGCAAAATATAGATCCATGCCTAGCAAAAAAATCATGTGTTATGCCATCTAAACACGGGTATGCTACATCTGTATTGATCCGTAATTACACCTCTGGTGCAAGTATAATTATGCAGACTATAGATCCATTTCTTAAAAAACATTATGTGTTATGCCATTTAAACACAAGTAAGCTACATCATGATTAGGCTTGAATCATAGCAAACCTACATCCATATTGACTAATAGTTAAATCTCTAATAAAGTTAAATTATAGAGAAATTATATCCATATCTAACAAAATAACATAATGGGTTGTGCAATAGTTTTAAGCTATTATCTTGTGGGCATGTTTATAGCTAACTACATACATATTTGAGTAATATTATATCCTTGTCGCAAGACCAATTGTGGATAAACTACATTCACATCTAGCAAAATAACAAGTTAGGATGTGTCCACTTAAACACATTTAAACAACATCTTGGTTAGGCATAATTACACCAAAACTACATCACTATGGATTAATAATTACATCCCGCCCACAATGATTAATTATGTAGAAACTACATACATATCTAACAAAATAACATCTTGGGCAGCGCACATTTAAAAACATTTAAACTACATCCGCCTTAGGCATAATTACATAAAAAAAATTAAATCTGTATCAGTATGTAATTACATCTCTAGCGCAAATGTAGCTATGAAACTGCATCCATATATCTAGAAACATATATCATGTGAATCCTTTTTGAGTACATGTAAACTATATCCTAGTTCGACATTTATTATTGCAAAACTATATCCATATTAATTCATAATTACATCCCTAACATCACTAACCGCGACGGCGACAGAGGGGGCGGCGAGAGGGGGGAGGAGCTGCGGAGGAGGGGAGGACGAGCATTACCTGCGGCGGCGGTGGCGCGCGGTGGTCCGGCTCCGGCGAGGTCGGCCCGTGGAGGTAGGCCACGGGGAGGGGGGCGGGTGGAGGTCGGCCACTGGGAGGGGCGGCGTGGGGCGGTCCGGCTCCGGCGGCGGGGCGGGGTGGCGCGGCGCGGCTCTGGCGATGGAGCAGGGCAGGGCGGCCGCTGCCACGGGGAGGGGGGCGGTGCGGCTCCGGACGCGGGGAGGGGCGGCGCGGGGCGGTGCGGCTCCGGCCGCGGGGAGGGGTGGCGCGGGCCGGCGGCGGCTCGGGCTACGTACGGGGGCGGCGCGCGGGTGGGGTGAGGTGAGGGAAGAGAGAGAGGTAGAGAGAGGGGGTGGGGTGGGGCTGACCGTTTATATTTAGTTCGCTCTTTGCTGTCTGCTAGCAGACGGCAAAGAGCCTAGCTAGCAGACGGCAAAGAGCCTAGCTAGTGGGGTGGGCCGGGGGGGAACGGCCGTTAGCTAGGTCATTTTCTTTGCCGTCTGCTAGCGTACGGCAAAGGTCCCAAAGGCAGACGGCAAAGATCTGGTTGACGGCATCTAGCCCGTCCGTCTGACCTCCCCAGCGACAGGGTCCAGTGGGGCCCAGCTGGGCTCTTTGCCGTCTGCCTTCTGGACCTTCGGACGGCAAAGAAATGGCAGATGGCAAACTGTATATTTGCCATCAGCCAGTTCTTTGCCGTCTGCTTTTTGAAAGCGGACGGCAAAGACCCTCTTTGCCGTCGGCTAGCAGACGGCAAAGAATAGGCTGACGGCAAATTCCCTGATTCCAGTAGTGTCACTCCATGATCACAGAGTTCATCCGTGCTCACCAAAAGGAGAATATAAAACTGCGGGAGACAATTGATCGCCTCCACCTCAAAACGGAGGATCTTCAAGAACAAATCTATGATCTCCAAAATCAAAACTGTGAGTATGAAACCATGTTCAAGATGATGGGTTTAGCTGCAAGTTACAGGATTCTAGAGACTTCTTCTTCTCTCATGGATGGGGAAACTATGCCACGGAAGCTGGATGATAAACGTGCGTCTTAATCACCATCACCACCAAAGGACCAAGCATGAGTATATGGGTAAAGGCACTCCCCTTGACTTGTTCCAAGCTTGGGAGAGGTGCCGCAGTATCTTTATCACCATCTTTATTATTATTATCTTTTATCTCGATCATTATTTATATCATGGTTTGGGGAAGTTATAGTATGAGATATGTTGCAATGTGTTCTATCACTCCTTCAGAGCAATTATCTATGTATTCTTTGGTGTGACATTATATAATAAATAGTTGGCATGAGACTTCTTTTTGCTTTTTTCATTATTATGTATTCTATTATAGCATTGCGAATCAATCTCATATGCTGATCTTATGAGAAGTCATGGCTTTACATTGGGTTTAAAGCATAAAATCTCTTGAGGCTTAGCAAACATAGCATTGGTTATTTAAACAATTCATGAAAAACTTAGTACAAGGAAGTGAAATTTCACATGAAAATACACTATCTTGGATATCTTTTATGATTGTGAACTCTCAATGAATATTTCCAAACTTGATCAAATAGTTGATGTTGGACAAGGAAGACAACGTAATGGTTATGTTTGTGCATATTTACATAGAAGTTATATTGTCATAGATCCTCCAACATCACATTATTTTCTTATAACCTTTGCTAGCCCAAAATTTCTGTGCTAAGTGGAAATACTACTTGTACATACAAAAACCCTGAGCCAAGTTTCTTCCACAAGTGTCCACTATACCTAAGTACACTACGGGAATCAGGTAATTTGCCGTGTGTGAAGATCTTTGCCGTCAGCTTTTCATCATGGATGACGGCAAACACCACTTTTGCGGTCAGCTGCTGACGGCAAAGAATGACTGACGGCGTAGACATATTTTGCCGTCTGTAAAAAAAACTGCTGACGGCAAAGATATTTTGCCGTCTATAAAAAAAACTGATGACGGCAAAGACCTATTTTGCCGTCTGTAAAAAAACGGATGACAGCAAAGATATATTTTCCCGTCTGTAAAAAAATTGATGACGGCAAAGATCTATTTTGCCGTCTGTAATAAAACGAATGACGGCAAACACATATTTTGCCGTCTGTAAAAAAAACTCATGACGACAAAGAGAAAACACACCACGCAGATTGATCACGCGGATCGATGACGTGGCAGCATCTGAACCGACCCACAGATCTAACCCACCCACTCCGCACACCACACAATCCCACGCCCCCACCTTCCCATCACCCACGCGTGCTGGCAACCACACATATATCCCACGACCCCACGCCCACACACATCTCGCGTGACACACGGGGCTGGAGCACCAGCAGCCGGCCGCCTCCGCCCGCCTCCCCCCGGCTCAGTGCGCGCGCCGCTCGCCTCCAGCCTCCGCCTGGCTCAGCGCGCCGCTCGCCTTCGGCCTCAGCCCGGCTCCGTGCGCAGCCCGCCTCCGGCCTCCTCCGCCTGGCTCAGCGCGCCGCCCACCTCCGGCCGCGTGCGCCGCCCGCCTCCGGCCTCCTCCGCCCGCCTCCGGCCTCCTCCGCCTGGTTCAGCGCGCCGCCTGCCTCCGGCCTCCTCCGCCCGCCTCCGGCCTCCTCCGCCTGGCTCAGCGCGCCGCTCGCCTCCGCACCTCGCCCGCCTCGGCGCGCCTCCCGCCTCCGGCCTCCTCCGCCTGCCGCCCGCCTCCGGCCTCCTCCGTAGGCCGCCCGCCTCGGCGCGCTGCCGGCGTCCGGCTCTGCTGCTCCTCTGCGACGGAGAAGGGGCGCGGCTGCTGGTTGCTGCTGCTCCGGCGAGCACGGGCACAGGGAGGCGTGACGTCCAGATCGAACTCATGTATGCAGTGAAATCGGCTCGTGTGTAATCCGTTCGTCTTGTGAAAGAGTTGTTTTGTTTTGGATCTGATGATGTATACTGTGAAATCCATTCGTTCGTCGTTGATTATTGGAACAGCAGGTGCTGATGGATACTGTAGTGTTCATTGTTCGATCGTTCCCCGTCGCTTCTGCATTTGGAGTACTATTATATATTTGGTATATATATGTTATGTGTTGTTGAAGCCACGTGAACGCAGCCTGTACACCCTGGCAGCGTGACCAGGATTTTTGCCGTCTGCACTTGGGATCGATGACGGGAAAACGGCCATGTTTGCCGTCTGCCCTGTAGCCAGCATACGGCAAAGAAACTGACGCCGTCCGTCAGTAACGTCATTCTGTTAGGCGCCTTTTTTTTGCCGTCTGGCAATTTTTGCTGACGGCAAATGTGGTTGACTCACGGCAAATTCTTTGCCGTCTGTCCGACGAAATGCTGACGGCAAAATAAACCTTTGCCGACTTAGTGTATGCCGACATGCTTTGCCGTCAGGGGCTGACGGCAACTTTGCCGTTAGTAATCCTTGCTTTGTCGTCTGTAGCAGCCTGACGGCAAAATACCTGATTCCTGTAGTGGTATGGGTTGAGCAAAACCCTCAAGTAAGTTGTCATCGGTCCAGGCAATAAAAATTGTCCATAAATATGTATGAACTTTTATTGAAAGGGAAATAGGTTTTGTACGATCTTGTGATGGGATGCAAATCATAAATGAAAATACTATGAGCACCATCATAAGGGGCAATATTAAAGTCATGTTCATTTTCATTAAACTCTCAGACATCCAACCTTAAAAGTGAATGACAACATCTGCTTCCCTCTTCAAAGGCCTATATTTTATTTTTATGTTGAGTCAATTCCTTATTCCAATCTCATTACTCTCCACTTGCTATACTTTGTATGTTGGGCAAAGATCCAGGCACATATATACAGTTAGATATGTACAATCATGATTCATTATTGTTGACATTATCCCTAAGATAAGTAAGTTGGAAAGTTAAGCATTGCTAAACTTCTATTTTCCTTTGTGCCAACTGAAACTTTTTGTACTAAAAATATGCTCCTGAGTGCTAATAATCATCTAAATACTAAAAGATAGTTGAGCATAGGATGGGAAAATCGATGCCATCGACATCACGAACACTCCGTTCATCATCGGGATCATGATCTATAACAACATCTTCACCAGCACCATCTCAACCGCCAACCCTAGATCATCCATCTATTCAATCTATGTATCATAACCTCAGATAGGTTCCTGAGAGTACTTTTATGTGTTGATTACATCTTTTGGTTGATGCTTAGAAGCTTTATCGATGAAAGATTGTTATGTGTAGATTGTTTACCATCTATTCATACCCACTGATCATGATCCATATGATGTCTTGTGAGTAGATCCATTAGTTCTTGAGGACATGGGGGAAGCCTTGTTGTTAGTAATCATGTAAAGTTGAATACCGTTTAATGTTTTGATATTATGTTGTGGTGTTCTTCCTCTAGTAATGTTTTGTGAACGTCGACTACATGACACTTCACCAACATTAGCGTAGGTCTACCCACACAATACTTATTTGAACAATGAATGGTAATTCAATGGAAATTGGTGAAAGGAACTTGGCGATATTCCCGTGTGTCCTCACAAGCGTTTTAGCCCATATAAGAAACACAATCGGCTTGTCCTTAGCATGCATAAGGATTGGTCCACTTGCTGCACTCTATTGTTTTTGTTATTGTTTACCTTTTTATAAATCATCTTGCTATCAAACAACCTATCAAATTATCTTTATAGCTTTTATAGTAGTGAAACCTTGCTGAAAACTACTTGTCAATTCCTTCTCCTCCTCGTTGGGTTCGACACTCTTACTTATCGAAAAGGCTATGATAGATCCCCTATACATGTGGGTCATCAGTTTGGTTCGGTTTGGTTTCAATTTTTTTTGTTAAAAGTGCCCACCTGAGAGCCATCGGAAGGATCCCACATGGCTGTGAGATAGAAAGTTTTCTTGGAGATGCGTCAATGAGCCCTACAAGATTCTTCCACGGAGATGCTTTAGTTTCTATGCAATGTACATCCCAACTTTTGTGAAACTTTTTCAAATTTTAAACACACCCTCTTGAGGTCATATCATGACACCATGCCAAGTTTCATATTTTTCAGAATTCATTTAGGTTTTTACAAAATTCAAAAACAAATAACCTCTCAAATAGTGCTTGAATTTTCCCACCTAAATGTTTGAATTTTCCAAACATTTCTTGGATAAGACCTACAAATAAACTCAAGCAATTAAATAAAAATTTTCTACCAATTTTTGGGTACTTTCCCATGTACTTATAGTTCAAACTTGAATTATATTCATTTAATACCTAGAAATCCATTTAATGCCTTAAAAATAGCAAATGACCCTAAAATTTTCAAAATTTTGTCAGAAATAATGTTATGGTATATGTTGAATGTAGTAAAAGTTTGGACCCGTTTGGATCAGTAATTTGCCATTTCAAAAAATAATCCAAATTATTACATAACCAGAAGGAAAATAAAGGCATATTACTATATAAAAGTGTAATATCAAGTAGTGGTCCAAATTTCATGGTCAAATGATGAAGCAGCTGTGAGTTCACCTTCACACCTCAGACTTTCCTTTTTTCAAACTACAATTCTTCTTCGAAGTTGCTTTAGTTTCTAAGCAATGTACATCCCAAGTTTTGTGAAACTTTTTCAAATTATAAACACAGTCTCTTGAGGTCATATCATGACACCATGCCAAGTTTCATATTTGTCAGACTTAATTTACATTTTTTTTAATTCCAAAAGAAATAACCTACAAATAAGTGCTGGAATTTTTCCACCTAAATGTTTGAATTTTCCAAACATTTCTTGGATAAGACATGCAAATATACACAAGAACTTAAATATGAGTTTCTAGCAATATTTGGGCATTTTTTCATGTATTTGTTGTTAAAATTTGAATTATATCAATTAAATACATAGAAATCCCTTTAATGCTTTAAAAATAGCAAATGAACACAAAAAATTCTAAATTTTGTCATGGACAATGTAATGGTGTATGTTGAATGTAGAAAATATTTGGACCATAACCCTAACTCTTGCCCTAGCCCTAGCTCTAAAATACCCTAAAACCCAAAAACTTACCAGTGGCGTGCCCGCATGGGTGTACATCCCTAAGACCATATTACCAATGGTGTGCTCCACAACCTGCACATCACTGGTAACCTGAACAACATAAGCCCCATGAGGGACCTGAGAAAAGTTTCCCAATTCCTGCCACACCGCGCTCCTAATTCCTACCTAGCTCCCGCGACGTCATCGCTCCGTCGCGTCGCCACCACCATCGGCCTGCCCGTCCCCTCCTCCAGCCAAGTCCAAGCTCCGCCGTTTTGTCGCCACCCACTAATACCTCCTAAACGTATCTATAATTTTTGTTATGTTTATGCTAAATTCATGTCATTCATACATAGTTTTATCATTTTTTGTGAAGTAACATATTAATTATTACGAAGTGCCAACTTCTAGTTTTTAGTGTTTCTGGTTTTGCAGAAAAGGGTATTTTATAGAGATATAAAAATGGGAAAATCACTTTCGATGTTTTCAGCGAAGAAGGAGCAAATTGGGCCAAAGAAGAACCAGAGGGGGGCCTTGTGGGCCCCACGCGCCCGAGGCGTGGGGCGTGCCAAGGGGGTGTGTGGGCACCCTGGCCACCGCCTCTCACACCTCTTCATCCCCATGGCTTTATATACCTCTGAAACCCTTCATCATATTTATCGCATTTTTTTTGCCGTCGCTTCGTCGTGATCTGAGGCAATCCAATCTAGAATCCATTTTCGGTACTCTGCCGAAGTGGGAGATCATCACTGACGTCTTCTTCATCAACCTTGCTGCTCCCATGATGATGTGTGAGTAGTCCCCCTTGGACTATGGGTCCATAATAGTAGCCATGTATCATCTTCTCTCCTTCGTTCTTCAACACAAAGATCACATGAGCTGCCTAACATGATTGTGACCATCTGATGCAATCTCTGGTGTGTTTGTTGTGGTGTGATGAATTGTCATTCTATAATCATATTATATATTTTCTATTTGGTTTGGTTTTGGAAATTTGCTGCATGATTTACAGATGTATACGCTCTTTGATCTATTAGTTTATTCACTGGTGATGTTTAGATGAATGATCTGCAAGAGGGATTTATTAGTTGGGTTTGATCTCTTTGACTGATTATTTTCGGTGACAGTAAAAATACAAAGCTCACTGTTGTATCATTGTGACTAAGGATAAAAAAATAGTTGCCTGGTTGCCCTCGGTGATGAGTTGGAGGTAAGGAGAATATATTATCAACATTACGTTAGTTTGCTTAATGCAATATTCAATTTTATTACTTCATATTCGGGATGCATGCTGGATAGCGGACTTTGAGTGGAGTATTAGCGATAGACGTATGCTGGATAGCGGTCTATGGATACAAGGATGTAATGCCTATATGCCATCATGACATGTATGGTTTGCCATAAACACTATAATTTAATCGATACGCAACAGTAATTTGTTTACCAAGCCTATGCTATTTGCAGATATGCCATTAGTGAAATTATTTATACACTGTCCATTCTTCCTCATAAATACTACCATTTTTCACATTTTTTGGTTCTTTTATATTATGAATTTAATTTCCTTTTGTAAACAAATTCAATTCCAAACACTCCAAGTAGTAATCCATGTAGCTAGGAAAGCTAGTGAGATTGACAACCTCACTGGTTATGTTGTGGATGAAGATAAATTTCCTAGTTTACAGCAGGGCTGCTCATTGGACTTGTAGTTGAACTTCATGGATTGATTACCTTGGTTCCTTAATTGAAGGGAAAGCTTCTACTTGCTACAAACCCTTGTGCTTCAGGGCCCAATAGTGAACCTTTTGGTACTATAGCAATGGAACATCACCCACCACGAGCTCCACCGGCGCCACTCCCCACCATGAGCTCTACTAGCACTGCCCCGAGCTCCAACGCACCCGTGAAGCCTCCCACCAGGATCTCCACCACCGAGACGCCACCATGAGCTCTACTAGCACTGCCCCGAGCTCCAACGCACCCGTGAAGCCTCCCACCAGGAGCTCCAAGTTTTAATTATTTTAGTTCAAAAGTTGCCAAAAAATGTGTTTGGATTTTTTTCTAGTCAGGCTAAACACCATGTGTTCAGTTCTGTCGAACACTTTCTTCTTCTGCACTCGTGCAAGATTTGTTCTCCCTGCTGACATGTAGATCACACAGAGCATGTGTAATGCCAGTGCGGAAGAAGAAAGTGTTAGAGAAAGTTCGCTAAATGATGTTGGACCTGCCTATAGACCAATGATAAAACTTGAGATCTTTTTGACCAACTAAATGTGCCTAGCTTTCGACTCAAGTTTTGCGGAATAACTTCAATTCCTTAACTCATGCATCAAAAGCTAGGCACATGTTTTGTGTACGACATAAGATCCATTACGTTTCCTGAGGTCAATACATGTATGAGTTTTCTTGTGGGAACCTCTCCTACCTGAAGGGGACACTACATGGGTCTGAGTTTTCCTACGGGAACCTATGTAGAACTTTACAAAGTATTTTATGGTTATTTATGATATTTTAGTGACTTTATAGTTATTTTATATTTATTTTAGTTATTTTAGCAATTTCTAATTTATTTAAAAGTTATTTTAGTTATTTTAGCAAGTTAACTATTTTATTAATTTTGTAGTTATTTTAGACATTTTAGTTACTTTTATTTATTTTATAGTTAGCTTAACTATTTTATAGTTAATTTAGCCATTTTACATTAGGGTAATTTGCTAAGATTTTAGGTAATGTAATTAGTGCATTAGAAATATGTGACTAAACTGTTCTCCCTCTCCTTTCTCAAAAGTGCGATGGGCGGCTACGACGGACCAAAGGATGACGAGCCGTTGGCGAGGGTCACGTCGGTGGTGTATTGGCGGGACGTCTATAATTTAGCCTCACATGTGGGAATTATCTGTCTAACACACCTAGCCTCCACGGTTGAACTCATTTTTATTTTGTCCTACTCATCTAAGATTTCAATTTTAGAATTATGAGCTCCCAAAATTTGACAATGTGCTGCCAAAGTATGAGCCCGATGCCGATTCCAATGGCGTGGTGCGCAAGGTGGAGAAGTGTGGGCACTGTCTAGATCATGTTCGCCGTGTCTGCAACGAAGGCAGTGAAATGGGGAGGAGGTTTTTCGGGTGCCCTTATGAGGTTAATTGTCCTACTCATTTTTCTACTTTGTATGTGGTTGAATACCTACAAAATGTCTAATAAAATTTTGTTTTTTGCAATGCACAAGTTTCCAGGGCATGCAAAAATGTCAAGTGGCTTCACAAAGAATGAGAGGGGAGGGCAAGAACTGTTATTAGAGAGCTTGCTAGCAAGAAGTTGATGCCAGAGAAGAAAATAAAAGAGAAGGATGCTGAGAATAAAAAACTCTATATCTTGACATTTTGACAACTCTCTGTGCTCAAGTTTGTTTTAAAAAGAGAAAAATGAATAAGCTATTAAGTAAGAGGATCCACGTATTTGTTTTCATGCAAGATTAAACTTTGACAAGGCGCATAGAAATTTTTACTGAAGCTCTAGTGGTTTGGTGATCGAAATAAATATTACCTAGCTAAGCATGTGCTACCTTGTGTAAATATGATCTATCTTGCTTATAGCTTGCAGATAAGACAAGGATACGCCTTTGGGGCAACAATCTTTAGTGATGAGCTAGATAGATAACTTTGGTTTATCAACCTTTTTGCTCGAGTACGAGCAAGGTTTAAGCTTGGGTATGTTGATGAGTGAATTGTATGCATACTTTTTAGAGTATATTCTAGTGCCAAAAATCCCTCATATCATATCCATCTAGCACTTCTTCATATCCCCAATGCATAGTTTTCGGTATTTACTTGTTTCACCAAGTTCATTGCACACTTTTTATTTTTATTTAGTTTTTATTAGTTTTCCGTTGTTTTGTGGTATTTATAGGTGTGTTGGCATGTTTATGGGCTTGGGACACCAAAAGAACCAAGTTGGGGGTCAAACCGAAGAAGTTCCAGGCACCAGATCAATGCCCTTTGGAGAGTTTGATGATTTGACATTTATCAAAGTGTCGAAAATGAATATCACAGGCCTCTGACGCATCGGAATTTTTGCTAGCAATCCAACGAGCCCAAGAACGTCAAAATCGGAGTTCGTATGAAGAAATGGCGACCAAAATACGAAACAACTTCCAAATTCCAGAGAGAACGTCGGCCTTCCATACGAGCATAACCGCTCGTATGGATGCTCGTATGAGCTCCTAACAGCCACGAAAATTGGCCAGAACTTTTCAGATTTTGCTCCGATTTAGTCCCCGTTTTCCCCTACGGGATCCTTGACGACCAAGGCTTGTATTGCACGTGGATTTGGCCCCCCTAGTGCCCATTTATGAAAGGGAGGAGGCTAGATCAACGGAGGACTCCTATAAGAAGACCTCCAACCCTAGCCGCCACATCAAGCCATCTCCATTCTCCACAAGTTCCATCTCCTGCCGCCACACCTCCATTGCAGCAAACTCCACCATAGAGAAGGGCCAAGACAAGGAAGAGAGAAGGGAGGAGGCACCTCCCACGTCCGGCGCTGGCCTCATCACCGCCGCCATGCCGCTCTCCATCTCCAACTTCGTGTTGGGTTGTAAATTGCCCATAAACACTATGTACTCCATCACCATGTTTGAGTAATATAACTTATGTAGTACTGCCCACTACAGGCAACCTAATAAAATACATACGAACATTGATTATGAGTGATCAGTCAAGCTGATTTATTAACTGTTTAGTCAAAGTCGCCGCCTATCTAGACTAATCAGAATCACCACGTATTGTTAGTGACTTGACAAAATCAAGATTGATACTGCCAAACATGCATGCATAGAAGTCTTGTTGCAAATCACATGGATTGAAAAACGATGGTGAGTTCAGTCCACCCAACTGTACACTACTAAGATGTGGAAATTTCCAAGTCTCTCAAGGGTATACGTGGCCACTTGTAATAGTTAAAAAATCAATGGTCAAGAACGTGCATGGAATAAGAGTGAAATTTCATGGTTGGCGTGCAGTAGATGTGATGGAATTCGGAGGTAGTTGATTCCAACATCTTGCTTGAAGAAGACGTGTACTCCCTCCAGTCCAGCCTGGAAAAAAACCGGTATCTAGAAGAATAAAAACCTTGATGTGGATACATAACGGATCTTGAAGCTCTAGGGTTGTAGTATTACTAAGTGATGTGTTAGTACGTGCTTGTAGTAGCGTTGTGTGCAGGGTGTATGTACTCCTTCCGTTTCAAAACATTTGAAGTTCTATGTTTGTCCTAAGTCAAACTTCTTTAAGTTTGACTATGTCTATAGAAAAGTATGCCAAAATCTACAACGCTAAATCTGTTTCATTATATTTATCCTAAAGTACATTTTTATACTACATATATATATTTAATGTTGTGGATATTAGTAAAATTTCGTACAAACTTGATCAAACTTTTGGAAGTATGACTTAGAACAAACTTACACTACCGGAATAACCTTATATCCCGACGGCCCCGACAAAAAGTCGTCGGATAGAAATGCCGTCGGCGCAGAGCCAACTGCCGTCGGCATACCTCTATCTATGCCGACGGCAACCGTCAGCATATTCCTGGCCCTGGCGCCCGGCCTCTGACAGCCGGCTGACGCCGTCAAAACTATGCCGATGGCCCCGACGGCGGCCGTCGGCATAGATTTTGTCTGTATTTTTTTATTTTAAATTATTTTCTTTTTTTTTAAGTTAAAATTTGATTAATTTAAATCTGACTTATCTAAACTTAAACATATACAAATTATATATCGATTTGCGTTAGAATTTTTCATGGATTATGAATATCCAGTTTGTTTTTGTTTTTGAGTACGTTAAAAATGCGACCTCATATACGTTTGCATATAGGTCCTTATACTTTGTTTATACTTCGTTAAAATCACAAGTAATTGATATTTGCATTGATTTTGACAAATTTTATATGATTTTTTGTCAGGATCTTGAAAGGATTCTGTTGCTATACTATCTTTTCAAATTTCAACAAACTAAAATCATATTTGCATCAGATTTACAGAATACACCCTTTTGTTTTGACTTTTTTGTATATTTTTCATTCCTTGGCCAAACGAGACATATTTTATATCTGAAAGTGTGGTGGTAGGTGTACACACCCAGCACGTAGCTCCGGAGTGAGACCCCCTTCACGGACGGCACTGCTGCCAGCACTTAGAGGGGGAAACGGCCACGTCGGGTCAACCCAGAGGGAATATTGTGGTGGGTTGGGCCCAAACTTTGTTTTAAAATGTTCCTATGGGCTGACCTATCACAATCAGGTGGAAAAGTTCATTGGTCGAAGGCCGTCCGGTGAAAGTCAAAGGGCTAGATCTCCGGGTCAACGGGGCTAGGGTTAGGCCGCTCCGGGGTCTTCGGGGGATAGCAATGCCACAAAAACATTGCACTGGGTCCTCATACATGTCTTAAAGTGTGGCGGTAGGTTCAGACATGCAGCACGTAGCTCCGTAGTGTGACCCCCTACACGGACGGCGATAACACCGTAGTAACGTTCGGTAGTTTGTTATTGTATGAGTATTTCGGCACAGTCAAAATGTGGTAAAATCCGGAAATTTTTACATAGTGCATACACATGTGATATAAGATGTGTGGTAATTTTTCATAATTTTTTAAGATGTAAAAGTATCTTAATTAATTCCTCTTTACGGATTGTTCTTTACATGTCTAAAAGTCTGGTGGGGGGGGGGTCTTCGGAGGTTAGCAATCCCACCAAATCTTGCGTTGGGTCCTCTTACATGTTTGAAAGTGTGGTGGTAGGTGTAAACACCTAGCACGCAGCTCTGGAGTGTGACCCCCTTCACGGACGGCACTGCCGCCAGCACTTAGAGGGGCAAACGGCCACGTCAGGTGAACCTGGAGGGAATCTTGTGGTGGGTTGGGCCCAAACTTTGATTTGAAATGTTCCGATGGGCTAACCTATCACAACCAGGTGAAAATGTCCATTGGTCGAAGGCCGTCCGGTGAAAGTCAAAGGGCTAGATCTCCGGGTCAACGGGGCTAAGGTTAGGCCTTTCCGCGGTCTTCGGGGGGTAGTAATGCCACAAAAACATCGCACTGGGTCCTCATACATGTCTTAAAGTGTGGCGGTAGGTTGAGACACCCAGCACGCAGCTCCGGAGTGTGACCTCCTTCACGGACGGCACTGCCGCCAGCACTTAGAAGCGGAAACGGCCACGTCGGGTCAACCCGGAAGGAATCTTATGGTGAGTTGGGCCCAAACTTTGTTTTGCAATGTTCCTATGGGCAAACCTATCACAACCAGGTGAAAAAGTCCATTGGTCAAAGGCCGTCCGGTGAAAGTCAAAGGGCTAGATCTCCGGGTCACGGGGCTAAGGTTAGGCCGCTCCGGGGTCTTCGGGGGGTAGCAATGCGACAAAAACATCGCACTGGGTCCTCATACATGTCCTAAACTGTGGCGGTAGGTTCAGACACCCAGCACGCAGCTCCGGAGTGTGACCCCCTACACGGACGGCGATAACACCGAAGTAACGTTTGGCAGTTTGTTGTTAAATGAATATTTCGGAACAGTCAGAATGCGGTAAAATCCTAAAAAATTTACACAGTGCAAACACATCTGATATAAGCTGTGTGGTAATTTTTCATATTTTTTAGATGTAGAACTATATTAATTAATTTCTCTTTACAGATTGTTCTTTGCATGTCTAAAAGTGTGGTGGGGGGTCTTCGGAGGTTAGTAATCCCACCAAATCTTGCGTTGGGTCCTCTTTCATGTCTGAAAGTGTGGTGGTAGGTGTAAACACCCAGCACACAGCTCCGGAGTGTGACCCCCTTAACGGAAGGCACTGCCACCAACACTTAGAGGGGGAAACGGCCACGTCGGGTCAACCCGGAGGGAATCATGTGGTAGGTTGGGCCCAAACTTTGTTTTGAAATATTCCTATGGGCTGACCTATCACAACTATGTGAAAAAGACCATTGGTCGAAGGCCGTATGATGAAAGTCAAAGGGCTAGATCTCCGGGTCAACGGGGCTAGGGTTAGGCCGCTCCGGGGTCTTCGGGGGGTAACAATGCCACCAAAACATCGCATTGGGTCGTCATACATGTTTTAAAGAGTGGCAGTAGGTTCAGACACGCAACACGCAGCTCCGGAGCATAGAAGGTTTGTCTACAGCAGGTTCACTAGAAGCATGCAAAGTTTTATTCTTTTTCTTTTTCTTCTTCTTAGGTGAACCGGGTGTTTCATTATTAATTCTCTGAGAATCTTGCTCAATTCTTTAAGGGTGACCTTCAGGATATAAAGGATCTTGGGTCATTTTACCTCCTCTAGTAACTACTCTAACAGCACGATCATTCATTTTATTATTCATCTCATTAAGCAAATCATTTTACGACTTGGAGACTTGTTCTAACTGAGTATGAACCATGGATGAATGTTTACAAAAGCCTTTAACATCATTAGCAATTCTAAACATCAAATCACTCAAGCGTTCAATATCAAAAGCGTTACGTTTCAGTTGATCACTCACATATTTGTTAAAGTTTTCTTGCTTCATGATAAAGTTATCAAATTCATCCAAGCACTGACTAGGAGATTTATTATATGGAATAGCACCCTCATCAAATTTACAAAGAGAATTTACCTCTACCACCTGTGTCGGAATTTCAAGTCCATGTATTTCTTCAATAGGTTGTAGATTCTTAACATCTTCAGATTTAATACCTTTCTCCTTCATAGATTTCTTTGCTTCTTGCATATCTTCTGGACTGAGGAATAGAATACCTCTCTTCTTTGGAGTTGGTTTAGGTGGTGGTTCAAGAAGTGTCCAATCATTGGCATTCCTCAATATATTATCCAATTGTCCTTGAGCCTGTTCAACAGTTCGTTCCCTGAGAACACAATCAGTACAACTATCTAGGTAGTCCCTAGAAGCATCGGTTAGTCCATTATAAAAGATATCAAGTATTTCATTTTTCTTAAGAGGATGATCAGGCAGAGCGTTAAGTAATTGGAGAAGCCTCCCCCAAGCCTGAGGGAGATGCTCTTCCTCAAACTGCACAAAGTTGAATATTTCCTGTAAGGCAGCTTGTTTCTTATGAGCAGGAAAATATTTTTTAGAGAAGTAGTATATCATATCCTGGGGACTACGCACACAACCTGGAGCAAGAGTATTAAACCATTCTTTAGCATCACCCTTTAATGAGAAATAAAATAACTTAAGGATATAGTAATAGCGAATTTTTCCTCATGAGCAAATAGGGTGGCAATGTCATTTATTTGGTAAGATGTGCCACAACAGTTTCAGATTCATAACCATGAAAAGGATCAGATTCTACCAAAGTAATAAGTTCAGGATTAACAGAGAATTCACAATCCTTATCGGTAACAAAGATAGGAGACGTAGCAAATTTAGGATCATATTTCATTCTTTCTATCGTAACTTTTTCTTTCAGCTTACTCAATAATTTCTTAAGGTCCTCTCTATCATTACAAGCAAGAAATTCCTTAGCAATCTCTCTATCCATAACATAACCCTCAGGTACATTAGGCATTTCAAATCTAGTAAGATTGCTAGGAGTAACAGGTGATTCATCAATTTCATCAATTACATTAGTTTCAAGTTCTTTAGTTTTAGCAATTTGAGCATCAAGAAAATCACCAAGTGGCACAGTTTTTCAAGGAAAGTAGTAGCATCATCATGAGTATCATTCATAGCAGAAGTTGCATCATCCATCACTTGCGACAAATCAGATTGAATAACAGGTGGCGGTGTTGCAAGCCGACTTAAAACAGAAGGTGAATCAAGTGCAGAGCTAGATGGCAGTTCCTTACCTCCCCTCGTCTTAGAGGGTACTATCTTGGTTTTAGCGTCCTTCAGATTCCTCATAGTGATAAGCAGATGTATAAATCCCAAGTGAACTCAATAAATAAAGCTATGCTCCCCGGCAACAGCGCCAGAAAAAGGTCTGGATAACCCACAAGTATAGGGGATTGCGACAGTCTTCGAGGGTAGTATTTCACCCAATTTATTGATTCGTCACAAGGGGAGCCAAATAATATTTATGAGCCTTAGCAGTTGTGTTGTCAATTCAATCATACCTGGAAAATAATATCTCTGCAGCAAAGTGTTTAGTAGCACAATAGTTTGATAGTTTTGATAGTAACGGTAGTAGTAGCAATAGTAGCAAGAACAGTAGCAGTAGCAGTTTTCTAGTGATTATAACAGCAGCAACAACAATAGTAACTTAGCAAAGATCAATATGAGAAAAGTGTAGGCATTGGATCAGTGATGGATATTCGTGTGTTGGATGGCATTCATCATGTGACAGTCACAACTAGAGGGATACACAATAGCTCCAATTCATCAATTCAATGTAGGCATGTATTCCGTATATAGTCATACGTGCTTATAATAAGAACTTGCATGACATCTTTTGTCCTACCCTCCCGTGGCAGTAGGGTCCATAAGGAGATCCAAGGGATATTAAGGCCTCTTTTTAATAGAGCACCAGAATAAAGCATTAACACATGGTGAATACATGAACTCCTCATACTACGGTCATCACCAGAGTGAATCCCAATTATTGTCACCTTGGGGACTACGGATCATAACACATAGTAGGTGCATACAACTTGCAAGATAGGATCCAAAACACACTTATATTCATGAAAACATAATAGGTCCAGATCTGAAATCATGGCACCCGGGCCCTAGTGACAAGCATTAAGCATAGCAAAGTCATAGCAACATCAATCTAAGAACATAGTGGATACTAGGGATCAAGCCCTAACAAATTGACTCGACTACATGATAAATCTCATCCAACTCCATCACAGTCCAACAAGCCTACGAAGGAATTACTCACTCCCAGCGGTGAGCATCATGGAATTGTTGATGAAGGAGGGTTGATGATGACGACAGCGACGAATCCCCCTCTCCGGAGCCCCGAACGGACGCCAGACCAGCCCCCGCGATGAAGAACAGGAGGTGACGGTGGCTCTGTATTGTAAAATGCAATGATTCCTTCTCTCTGATTTTTTCTTTGTTAGACGGTACTTATGGAGTTGGAGGTACGGCAAACAGAGGCCTGAGGAACCCACAAGCTCAGACGACGCGCCCTAGGGGGTGCGCACCACCTGAGCTTGTGGCTCTCTGGTGGCCCCCCTTCAGTAGATCTTTTCGCCAATATTTTTTATATATTCCAGAAAAATTCTTCGTCAATTTTCAGCCCGATCCGAGAACTTTTATTTCTGCACAAAAATAACACCATGGTAGTTCTGCTGAAAACAGCGTCAGTCCGGGTTAGTTTCATTCAAGTCATGCAAATTGGAGTCCAAAATAAGAACAAAAGTGTTCGGAAAAGTAGATACGTTTGGGACATATCAAATGACAAGGGTAAATCTGACTAACTCATCATCAGTCACACCATGTCTAACAGGACCTGATTCCTCCGTTCCAACACGCCCTTCCTCTGTGGCGTACCCGGAGGAGTGAGTTCTGGAACTATTCCACAACGCTTCAGATGATCATCAAACTCCTGGTTCACATACTCGCCTCCACGATCAGGTTGTAGAAGTTCGATTATCTTGCTAAGTTGATTTTCCACTTCATTCTGAAACTCATCAAACTTGTCAAAAGTTAATGACTTGTGGCTCATTAAGTAGATATATCCATATATGTTCAAGTCATCGGAAAAAGTCATGAAGTATTGTTACCCTCCTCCGGCAGTCATGCTCATTGGCCCACAAACATCACTATGTATAAGCTCCAGCAACTCAGACGCCCTCTCGCAACTCTTTGCAAAAGGAGCCTTAGTCATCTTGCCGAGTATGCAGGATTCGCACATCTTGAATGATTCAAAATCAAACGAAGTTATAAGTCCATCACCATGGATCTTCTTCATGCGTTTTTGAGTAATGTGTCCGAGTCGACAATGCCAGAAGTAAGTCAGATTTATTTCATTAGGCCTATGCCTCTTGACATTTACGTTATAGACTGACTCCCTTTCAAGGTCTAAAATAAAATAAAATAGCCCATTCTCAATGCGTGCAAGGATACAAAACATTCCATTCAAAAATATAGAAAAACCATTGTCCTTTATGTTGAATTCGTAACCTTGTATCATCAAACCTAAGGCGGAAAAAAAGTTTTTACTAAGTGCCGGAAGAACATAATAGCAATTATCAAGTTCCACTAAAAATCCTGAAGGCAGTTGAAGTTGCATTGTCCCGACAGCCAACACAGCAACCCTTGCTTTATTGCCAACTCAGATGTCAACCTCTCCTCGTCTGGCTGCTCTAGTTCTTATCAGCCCCTGCATTGAGTTGCAAATATGAACATACGACCTAATATCAAATACCCAAGAGCTACTAGCCAAGTCAGCGAGGTAAATGTCTATAACATATGCAACAAGTGTACCTTTGGCGTAAGTCGTACTTCCACCCTTCTTTCCCTTGTTGGCAAGAAACTTGCAACAATTCCTCTTCCAATGACCAGCTCCCTTGCAACAATAGCACACGGTCTTCGAATTCGGCCCCGACTTGGGCTTAGCTACTGGAGTCGGGATCACATCCTTATCCTTGCCCTTCCCCTTAGTCTTTTTCTTAGCCCAAGAACCCTTCTTGAACTTAGCCTTGTTCTGCACCATCAACACATGATGTGCACCCTCTTAATGTCCTACTCTACAGTCTTAAGCATCGCATGCAATTCAGTGTGCTTCTTATCCATGCCATGCATATGGTGGTTCGAGACGAATGAGTCATACACTACTAGGGAAAAGCCTAGTAGTGGCGCGTGGTAAGTGCCTAGCAGTAGCGTGGGTGCCAACGCTATTGCTAGCGTGCTATAGCTAACTGGTTAGTAGTAGTGCGGGCCTGGCACCGCGCTACTACTACTTTTGTTAGCAGCAGCGTATGTTTTGACCAACGCTACTACTAACTAGCTGTAACGCTGGGTAGTACCCCGCGCCAGTACTAAATCTGTGTATTTCATTTCTGCATATTTATACCGCACTTATACAACCTTATACAAATTTTTATACACTAGCAATGATATAACAACTCATCATCATCATCATAATGATATAACAACTCATCATCATCGTAGTGATATAACAACTCATCATCATCGTAGTGATATAACTACTCATGATCATCATAGTGATATAACAACTCATCATCATCGTAGTGATATAATAACTCATCATTATCATAATGTCTCACCATCATCATCATCGTAAGTTAATTAACCACTACCAGCTAATTGTTATCATCTTAGGTAAATAACTTCCGAGCAGAAGACAAGTACTAGGACCTACACCTCTCTCTTAGGTAAAATAGAATAAAACAGAAAAACCCCTCCATATCCATTATGGAGCATAGAGATACACCGGTCACCAATTTGTGGACTGCACTCATTCACTATTTGTCTCCATCCTTTGATTTTGAGGCATCCACTTGTTTGACGTTCTGTCGAGTATGCATATTGGAAACTGGTCCGTGGCCGTACACAAACAATTTTCATCTCACCTTCGACATACATCAGCGGAGGCACAACATGATTTAGGACCTTCTGTTAAAGAACACAATAGTAACATAGTTAGCAATGTAGTTTATTGAAGAAGAATCTATGAAAAAGATGGACTAGTGACACAATAGTAAAAAATCTTACCATGATATTTGCATGAATGTTAGCATTGCTCAACTTGTGGACTAGTGGCACGTATCCTATATAATTTCGGCCAGCTCTATAAATGCTCTTAAAAGACAGAACGTCATTAACAAAGGAGACAAGAGAATTCTTCTCCTACCAAGTTAGCTCTGAGCCAACAATGTAATAGGTCTCGTCTATTATCTTCCGTGTATCTCTCGAAGAAAGGAAAAAACTGTCAATTATTATAAATAAACAAGTTAAGTAGGAGGGAATATGGTTTGTTTCGGTGGAGAGCGAGGCGTGGAAAATTGAAAAAGGCATGGAAAAAGGCAAAATTGAAAAAAAATGCATGGAAAAAGAATTTTTTTCCCAGCGTGGGCTTCACGCGATGTTGTCGTCTCTTCTTTTATTTCGGTGGAGAGCGAGGCCCGCCCAGCTTGTGTAGGCCGTTATGTTTTTCCGGTCAGACTATGTTGGGCTTTCTTTTTCTGGGTTGGCCCTCGCCGTCGTGTGTTTTATGTGCCATGTCATATTTCTTTTCTTTTTTTCGCTGCTCGGTCAGTATTTTTATGGATTTTTTAAAACTTTTTCGCGACCAGTTGCACATCCGCCCCTCACGTGCAACTGCATGCACCACAACCTGCGCTCAACTGCAAGGGGCATAACGCGTGTGCAACTGGGGTAGGGTGCGGAGTTATGTAAAAATAAACCTGAGAGGGTGTTCATTATTGTTATTATTTTCCACCGCGCGGAATAGAACATGAGGTGTCGAGACTGTAAATAGGGGTTTGTCCGAGGTTTTTTGCAAAATATGCAACAAGTTGCAAGTCCGCCTCTCCGCACAATTGCAAGCGCCGCACCCCGCGTGCAACTGCAAGGGGCACACTAGTAGAAAATGGCCCATTTGACCCGGTTCCAGAGGCCCATTTGTCCCGGTTCTGGAACCGGGACTAAAGGGTCGGGACTAAAGCCCAAAACCTTTAGTCCCGGTTCGCTTACGAACCGGGATAGAAGGGGATCCACGTGGCCGTTTTCTGGGCGGGGGCTGGAGGACCTTTAGTCCCGGTTGGTGTTACCAACCGGGACTAAAGGCTCGACCTTTAGTCCCGGTTGGTAACACCAACCGGGACCAAAACGCATCCACGCGTCAGCCTCTGGCAGGAGCTGGGGTTTTTTTTTTTTGAAAGGGGGGTTTAGGGCGTTTTGGAGGGTTAATTTAGGGGTTTCATATTGTGTTAGCTAGCTAATAGAGAGAAGTGTCCTCTCTTTCTCCGTGCTTGGTCGATGCTAACTACTATAGAGAGAACTCGACACGCTAGCTACTAAGGAAATGAAGGAACCATTAAGTACACAAGATTGTCATGAACATATACACAGAGAAGTGATCGACCTCTCTTTCTCCGAGAGATTGGTCGGACAGCTCCGGAGTGTGACCCCCTTAATGCACGGCACTGTCGCCAACACTTAGAGGGGGAAACAGCCATGTCGGGTCAACCCGGAGGGAATCATGTGGTAGGTTGGGCCCAAACTTTATTTTGAAATGTTCCTATGGGTTGACCTATCACAACCAGGTCAAAAAGTCCATTGGTCGAAGGCCGTACGGTGAAAGTCAAAGGGCTAGATCTCTGGGTCAACGGGGCTAGGGTTAGGCCGCTCCGGGGTCTTCGGGGGGTAACAATGCCACCAAAACAGCGCGCTGGGTCCTCATACATGTCTAAAAGTGTGGCGGTAGGTTCAGACATGTAGCACGCAGCTCCGGAGCACATATGGTTTGTCTACAGCAGGTTCACTAGAAGCATGCAAAGTTTTATTCTTATTCTTTTTCTTCTTCTTAGGTGAACCGGGTGTTTCATTATTAATTCTCTGAGAATCTTGCTCAATTCTTTTAGGATAACCTTCAGGATATAGAGGATCCTGAGTCATTTTACCTCCTCTAGTAACTACTCTAACAGCACGATCATTCATTTTATTATTCATCTCATTAAGCAAATCATTTTGCGACTTGGAGACTTGTTCTAACTGAGTATGAAGCATGGCTGAATGTTTACATAAGCCTTTAACATCATTAGCAATTGTAAACATCAATTCACTCTAGCGTTCAATAGCAATAGCATTACATTACAGTTGATTACTCACATATTATTAAAGTTTTCTTGCTTCATGATAAAGTTATCAAATTCATCCAAGCACTGACTAGGAGATTTATTATATGGAATATCACCCTCGTCAAATTTACAAAGAGAATTTATCTCTACTACCTGTGTCGGAATGTCAAGTCCATGTATTTCTTCAATAGATGGTAGATTCTTAACATCTTCAGATTTAATACCTTTCTCCTTCATAGATTTGTTTGCTTCTTGCATATCTTCAGGACTGAGGAATAGAATACCTCTCTTCTTTGGAGTTGGTTTAGGTGGTGGTTCATGAAGTGTCCAATCATCGGTATTCCTCAATATATTATCCAATAGTTCTTGAGCCTGTTCGACAGTTCGTTCCCTGAAAACACAACCAGCACAACTATCTCGGTAGTCCCTAGAAGCATCGGTTAGTCCATTATAAAAGATATCAAGTATTTCATTTTTCTTAAGAGGATGATCAGGCAGAGCATTAAGTAATTAGAGAAGCCTCCCCCAAGTTTGAGGGAGATGCTCTTCCTCAAATTGCACAAAGTTGAATATTTTCTATAAGGCAGCTTGTTTATTATGAGCAGGAAAATATTTTTCAGAGAAGTAGTATATCATATCCTGGGGACTACGCACACAACCATGAGAAAGAGTATTAAACCATTCTTTAGCATCGCCCTTTAATGAGAAAGGAAACAACTTAAGGATATAGTAATAGCGAATTTTTTCCTCATGATCAATGGAGAATTAATAATCCTTATCAGTAACAAAGATAGGAGATGTAGCAAATTTAGGATCGTATTTCATTCTTTCTATCATAGCTTTTTCTTTCAGCTTACTCAATAATTTCTTAAGGTCCTCTCTATCATTACAAGGAAGAAATTCCTTAGCAATCTCTCCGTCCATAACATAACCCTCAGCTACATTAGGCATTTCAAATCTAGTAAGATTGCAAGGAGTAACAGGTGATTCATCAATTTCATTAGTTTCAAGTTCTTTAGCTTTAGCAATTTGAGCATCAAGAAAATCACGAAGTGGCACAGTTTCATCAAGCCAAGTAGTAGGATCATCATGAGTATCATTCATAGCAGAACTAGCATCATCAATCACTTGCGACATATCAGATTGAATAACAGGTGGCGGTGTCGCAAGCCGACTTAAAACAGAAGATGAATCAAGTGCAAAGCTAGATGGCAGTTCCTTACCTCCCCTCGTCTTAGAGGGTACGATCTTGGTTTTAGCATCCTTCAGATTCTTCATAGAGATAAGCAGATGTAGAAATCCCAAGTGAACTTAATAAATAAAGCTATGCTCCCTGGCAACGGCGCCAGAAAAAGGTCTTGATAACCCACAAGTATAGGGAATCGCAACAGTCTTCGAGGGTAGTATTTCACCCAATTTATTGATTCGACACAAGGGGAGCCCAAGAATATTTATGAGCCTTAGCAGTTGAGTTGTCAATTCAACCACACTTGGAAAATAATGTCTCTTCAGCAAAGTGTTTAGTAGCACAATAGTTTGATAGTTTTGATAGTAACGATAGCAGTAGCAACAGTAGCAAGAACAGTAGCAGTAGCAGTTTTGTAGTGATTGTAACAGCACCAGCAACAATAGTAACTTAGCAAAGATCAATATGAGAAAAGCATAGGCATTGGATCAGCGATGGATATTCATGTGTTGGATGGCATTTATCATGTAACAGTAACAACCTAGAGCGATACACAATAGCTCCAATTCATCAGTTCAATGTAGGCATGTATTCCGTATATAGTCATACGTGCTTATAATAAGAACTTGCATGACATCTTTTGTCCTACCCTCCCGTGGCAGCGGGGTCCATAAGAAAATCTAAGGGATATTAAGGCCTTCTTTTAATAGAGAACCGGGACAAAGCATTAACACATAGTGAATACATGAACTCCTCATACTACAGTCATCACCGGAGTGAATCCCAATTATTGTCACCTTGGTGTCTACGGATCATAACACATAGTAGGTGCATACAACTTGCAAGATATGATCGAAAACACACTTATATTCATGAAAACATAATAGGTTTAGATCTGAAATCATGGTACTCGGGCCCTAGTGACAAGCATTAAGCATAGCAAAGTCATAGCAACATCAATCTAAGAACATAGTGGATACTAGGGATCAAGCCCTGACAAATTGACTCGATTACATGATAAATCTCATCCAACTCCATCACCGTCCAGCAAGCCTACGAAGGAATTACTCACTCCCGGCGGTGAGCATCATGGAATTATTGATGAAGGAGGGTTGATGATGATGACGGCGACGAATCCCCCTCTCCGGAGCCCCGAACGGACTCCAGATCAGCCCTCCCGATGAAGAACAGGAGGTGGCGGTGGCTCCGTATCGTAAAACACGATGATTCCTTCTCTCTAACTTTTTTCTCCGTGAGACAGTACTTATGGAGTTGGAGGTAGGGCAAACGGAGGCTTGAGGGACCCATAAGCTCCGATGGCGCACCCTAGGGGGGGCACGCCACCTGAGCTCGTGGCTCTCTGGTGCCCCCCCCCCCTCCAGTAGATCTTTTGACCAATATTTTTTATATATTCCAGAAAAACTCTCCGTAAATTTTCATCCCAATCTAAGAACTTTTATTTCTGCACAAAAATAACACCATGGTAGTTCTGCTGAAAACAGTGTCATTCCGGGTTAGGTTCATTCAAGTCATGCAAATTAGAGTCCAAAACAAGAGCAAAAGTGTTAGGAAAAGTTGATACGTTTGGGATGTATCAAATGACAAGGGTAAATCTGACTAACTCATCATCAATCACACCATGTCTAACAGGGTCTGATTCCTCCGTTCCAACATGCCTTTCCTCTATGGCGTACCCAGAGGAGTGAGTTCTGGAACTATTCCACAATGCTTCAGATGATCATCAAACTCCTGGTTCACATACTCGCCTCCACGATCAGATCATAGAAGTTTGATTATCTTGCAGAGTTGATTTTCCACTTCATTTTGAAACTCTTCAATCTTGTTAAAAGTTTTTGACTTGTGGCTCATCAAGTAGATATATCCATATCTGCTCAAGTCATCGGAAAAAATCATGATGTATTGTTGCCCACCTCCGGCAATCATGCTCATTGGCCCACAAACATCACTATGTATAAGCTCCAGCAACTCGGACGCCCTCTCGCAACTCTTTGCAAAAGGAGCCTTAGTCATCTTGCCGAGTATGCAGGATTCGCACATCTTGAATGATTCAAAATCAAACGAAGTTAGAAGAGTCCATCATCATGGAGCATGTTCATGCATTTTTAACTAATGTGTCCGAGTCGACAATGCCAGAAGTAGGTCAGATTTATTTCATTATGCCTATGCCTCTTGACATTTACGTTATAGACTGACTCCCTTTCAAGGTCTAAAATAAATAGCCCATTCGCAATGCGTGCAAGGAAACAAAACATTCCATTCAAAAATTTAGAAAAGCCATTGTCCTTTATGTTGAATTCATAACCTTGTCTCATCAAACCTGAGGCAGAAAAAAAGTTTTTACTAAGTGCTGGAAGAACATAATAACAATTATCAAGTTCCACTAAAAATCCCGAAGGTAGTTGAAGTTGCATTGTCCCGACAGCCAGCGCAGCAACCCTTGCTTTATTGCCAACTCGGATGTCAACCTCTCCTCGTCTGGCTGCTCTAGTTCTTATCAGCCCCTGCATTGAGTTGCAAATATGAACATCCGATCTGATATCAAATACCCAAGAGCTACTAGCCAAGTTGGCGAGGTAAATGTCTATAACATATGCAACAAGTGTACCTTTGGCGTAAGTCATACTTCCACCCTTCTTTCCGTTGTTGGCAAGAAACTTGCGGCAATTCCTCTTCCAATGACCAGCTCCCTTGCAATAATAGCACACGGTCTTTGAATTCGGCCCCGACTTTGCTCAGCTGCTGGAGTCGGGATCACATCCTTATCCTTGCCCTTCCCCCTAGTCCTTTTCTTATCCCAAGAACCCTTCTTGAACTTAGCCTTGTTCTACACCATCAACACGTGATGTGCACCCTCTTAATATTCTACTATGCAGTCTTAAGCATCCCACGTAATTAAGTGTGCTTCTTATCCATGCCATGCATATGGTGGTTCGAGACGAACGAGTCATACACTACTAGGGAAAAGCCTAGTAGTGGCACGTGGTAAGTGCCTAGTAGTAGCGTGGGTGCCCACGCTACTGCTAGTGCGTTGAGGATGAGCAGGAACAAATCTTAAGGAAGTGTCACTCCAGTCCATATGGAGGACACCATGCTGGAAACAGGACTGCAAACAAGGTATTACAATCAGGCTTCTATTGGCCTACTCTCTTTAAAGATGATCGTAAGTTCATTCTATCTTGTGATGAATGTCAAAGAGTTGGTAATATTGGTAGACGTCAGGAAATGCCTATGAATTATTCACTTGTTATTGAACCTTTTGTTTTGAGGGGATTTGATTATATGGGACCTTTTCCTTCCTCTCATGGTAACACTGATATACTAGTTGTTGTTGATTATGTCACTAAACGGGTAGAAGCTATTCCAACTAAAAGTGTTGATCATACGACTTCTATTAAAATGCTTAAAGATGTTATCTTTTCGAGGTTTGGAGTTCCTAGATACCTTATGACTGAGGGTGGTTCACATTTTATTCATGGTGCTTTCAGAAAAGTTTTAGCTAAATATGATGTAAACCATAGAGTAGCATCACCTTATCATCCTTAGTCTAGTGGGCACGTAGAATTAACAAATAGAGAGATCAAATTAATCTTGTAAAAGATTGTTAATAAATCCAGAAAGAATTGGTCTAAGAAACTTGATGATGCTTTATGGGTTTATAGAACTGCTTATAAAAATCCCATGGGGATGTCTCCTTATAAAATGGTTTACGGAAAAGCATGTCACTTATCTCTTGAATTAGAACATAAAGCCTACTGGGCCGTTAAGGAACTTAACTATGACTTTAAACATGCTGGAGGAAAGAGGTTACTTGACATGAGTTCTTTAGCTAAGTGGAGCCTATGAAAATGCTAATAAAAGATGGCATGATAAAATAATTTAGAAATGAGAGTTTAACATTGGTGATAAAGGACTCTTGTACAAGTCTCGTTTCAGACATTTTGCAGGCCAACTTCTCTCCAAGTGGGAAGGACCATATATCATTGAAGAAGTTTACCAGTCCAGAGCTATAAAGATCAACAACGCCAAAGGTAATAAACCAAGGGTGGTCAATAGGCAAAGAATTAAGCATTATATTGCTGGTAACCCCCTTGAGGTAGATACAGACGTTATACAAGTAATTACACTGGAAGAGTACATAGAAGAAAAGTTTTGGAAGACTCCAGAACCCTGAAAAGGGGTAGGTATGCTGTACGATCAGGAAACCGACTCTAAAGATTCTAGAAAAATTATTTTCATCGATTTTGGAATAAATAAGAATTTTTGGGCAAAAGTGGCAGCCAAGAAGGTGCCCATGGGCCCCGCGTGGTAGGACGACGCAGCCACCCCTGGCCGCGTTGAGGCCGTGGACACCTCCCCGACTCCTTCTTTTATGCAGTGACTCCTTCCGCATGGTAAAAATTCCTATAAAATACCCCGGTCGTTTTGATGTATGTATCGCACTTTTTCATCCTGTTTTCATTTTGACCTGTTTTCATCAGTGTTCTGAAGCTCTAGATTGTTATGTCTTCATCAAGCTCTTACAAGGATAAATTCTTCGAGAAGGTCATCAACCCCTATCTTCCCGGCGTGATGATGCACCCTGAAACCTTGCAATATAGGGATGGGGTGCTACATATCTAAGATGTTGAAGCACCGAAGAAGGAGGGAGATGAGAAGGCTAGGCTGGAAGAGATGGAACATGAACTTTTCTATAGCTAGAAGATGGTGGAGTGTGGACTAGATGCAAATCACACTACAGGAATCAGCTGCTTTGCCGTCTGCCATGGCAGACGGCAAACGACCAGAAAGCGGACGGCAAAGATCTTTGCCGTCAGCCACAGACGGCAAACAATTTCGGCACAGTAAGTTATGGTAAACAGCTTCTTTGCCATCAGCTTTGGACCAGCGGACGACAAAGGCCTTTGCCGTCTGCTCTCCCGGGCAAGCAGACGGCAAATAATCTGGACGGCAAAGAATACATGTTAGCCACGTTAGGTGGCTAACGGGAGGCTTTGCCGTCCGTCGGCTGACGGCAAAGGAGCCATCCCCTTTGCCGTTGGCTTCCAGACGTCAGCAGGCTGTGGCATATCCCATCTCTTTGCCATCTGCCTCCCTCTTTCTTTGCCGTCAGCTAGCGGACGGCAAAGAACCACTCACGTTTGCCGTCTGCCAATGGATGGCATAATGACCAAATGGGTCAGACCTAGTGCTCCCAGGTTGCACAGGCTGCTGCCACGTGTCACCTTTGCCGTCTGCTGGCTGATGGCAAATAGCTTTGCCGTCCGCTGGCAGACGGCAAAGTGCCTGCACTGCCACTGTTTTTATTGTTTTCTGTTATTTTCCTGCATTTTGAACAAACAAATATGATATATACATAACAGTCCATCAATGCATAGCAGTACACCAATACATAACAGTCCATCATTGCATAGGGTATTAAAACATCCAATACATACATAGTCATAGTAGCTTATATATGGTTCACATCCAATACATACATAGTCATAGTAGCATATATATGTTCAGCAGCCACACACATATATAGGTCTAGATGATATCGATGACGATCATCATCCTCAAGCCTTGGCGGTGGGTGTTCCTGATAGTAATTAGGATGGCTTGTCCAACATGAAGATTCTTGCCAACGAGGAAGCTCTTCCACCCAGCCGAGCTTAAGTGTGTGCGACCGTCCGTGTCCACGCCGTACGTACAGGTGGTGACGGAGCCCCTCGCGGTAAGGCGTATTCCAGCAGAGTCTTCTTCATCAGGCTCGATACCACAACTCACAGATAGGCTCTTTGGCAATTTCTGAATAAGAAAAACATATCAATTAATAAGTAGCCTCGCACATACTTTTGCAAATATATTTCTACTAAGTATAGATTTCTACACTATCAAAAGACAGTACTACATTTCTACTAAGCATGAATTCTACTAATAAGTATGGATTTTACACTATTAACAGTTCTTTGGATTCTACACTAAGCATATATATCATTGGACTCTAGCTACACACTAATTAAGCATGTCATCGAACTCTACACTAAAGCATGTCATCGGCTAGCTTCTACACAACATATCACTGGACTCTACACTAAGCATATCATCGGATTCACTAAGCATATCGTTGGACTCTACACTAAGTAAGCATGTAATCGGATTCTACACTAAGCATATCATTGGATTCTACACTATGCATTACATCGGATTCTACATACAGATAATTTGCATTTGTAAGTATAACAATAAAGCATATCATCAAATTACTACAGTAAGTGTAACATACCATGACATGCCGATCAACCATGGTACTTGTCAGGCGGGTCATGAATGGTACCCCGACGAAGTCAGCACGTGGTGGAATTATGTCCCATAGGTTGCACACCTCCTCCTCGCTCAGCCTCATTCTTTGAGCATAGATGGCTTCATCAAGTGGGTCCTCATCATCCTCATCATCTTCATCATCTTCCTCTTTGTTGACATAAATGACGGCCAGCTTGGGTCTTTCTGCTCTGAAGGAGAAGCTAATCAACTCACCACCAGTGATACCCATGTGGGCGATGAAACGGACCCATCCATCTCCTCCCATCTGCGACATATTTCGTCCTTTCTCGACCTCCATAGTGTAGGGGCCCCCAGGAGCCTCAAAGGTCACAGTGTCTCCGGTCAGCTTGTTGAATTCCAACCTCACATTGCATGGGACGATCTGTGTAAAAAAAGCAAAATGATATATACACAATG
This sequence comes from Elymus sibiricus, assembly GCA_039707655.1. NCBI lineage: Eukaryota > Viridiplantae > Streptophyta > Magnoliopsida > Poales > Poaceae > Elymus > Elymus sibiricus. Next base: position 35,532,988 of record CM077665.1, on the reverse strand, counting down.
CATTAATGCCAATAACACTAAAAACAAAATAGTTGTTACAAGTTTCATATATTTTGTTACCGCAGCATGAAGAAAACTCGGCTGGAAGTAGATGCCAAACAGCATGCCAGTTGCAAGGCTGCTGGCGCACCTTGACTTGCACAGTCGACATGGTGGTGGCGCCATTTTCCTAAAGCAATATGAGCAAAGGATTAACGATCCACTTCATAGGAAAGAAAAACAGTAGCATGTGCTATTTTTGGTTCTTCTTCAGTTATATTTTCATAGTGGAACCCGATCCCAAAAAGTAAACATAAAGTTCTCAATTAACTTACTAACACCTTCTAGAATAGAACCAACAGCTAGCAGGCACATGCCAAATCAGCCAACAAGACTCACAACTAGCAGACTACAGTGCATCGATCTTAATCGGAAAATAGAATATTCAGGTTTAGTAACTAAAATTGAGAGCAAGCACATGCTTCCATCCAGCTTTTATATTTACATAAAAACCGTCAAGGATAGAAAAACTGCATCCATATTGTTCCATAATTACACCTCTGCTGCAAGTCTAATTATGCATAGTATAGATCCATGCCTAGCAAAAACACATCATGTGTTACGCCATTTAATACGGACAAATTATATCTGTATGTAGCAAAATAACATGATGGGTTGTGCAAATAGTTGTAAACTACTATCTTGTGCGGCATGCTTATAGGCAACTAAATAAATATTTGACTCATAATTGTTTAGGCATGATTACACCAAAACTACGTCCATATTGATTAATAATTACATCCCGGTCACAAGAGTAACTATGGAGAAACTACCTATATATATCTAGCAAAATAACATGTTGGGCTATGCAAATTTGAACAGACGAAGACTACATGGCAAAACTACGCCCATATTTATTCATAATAACATCCCTAACTTGTTGGGTTGTGCCAATTTAAACATATGTAAACTACCTCCTGGTTAGGAATATATTATGGCAAAACTACATCCATATTGATTCATAATTACATCACTAGAAATTTTAATTATGGAGAAACTCTATCCACCTCTAGCAACTTAACATGATCGGTTGTGAAAAATATTGCAATCTTCTTTGTTGGGCATGCTCATAGCAAACTACATCCATATTGACTCATAAACTACATCCACATCTAGCAAAATAACATGCTGGGATGTGTCCATTTGAAAACATGTACACTACATCTTAGTTAGGCATATTGCATCAAAACTACATAGATATTGATGCATAATTACATCCATGTTACAAGAGTAGTAATACAGGGACTACATCCACATCTAGAAACATAACATGTTGGTTTGTGCACATTCGAATGCATGTAAACTACATCCGATTTAGGCATGATTATAACAAACTACATCCATATTGATTCATAAGTACATCTCTAGCAAAATATAGATCCATGCCTAGCAAAAAAATCATGTGTTATGCCATCTAAACACGGGTATGCTACATCTGTATTGATCCGTAATTACACCTCTGGTGCAAGTATAATTATGCAGACTATAGATCCATTTCTTAAAAAACATTATGTGTTATGCCATTTAAACACAAGTAAGCTACATCATGATTAGGCTTGAATCATAGCAAACCTACATCCATATTGACTAATAGTTAAATCTCTAATAAAGTTAAATTATAGAGAAATTATATCCATATCTAACAAAATAACGTAATGGGTTGTGCAATAGTTTTAAGCTACTATCTTGTGGGCATGTTTATAGCTAACTACATACATATTTGAGTAATATTATATCCTTGTCGCAAGACCAATTGTGGATAAACTACATTCACATCTAGCAAAATAACAAGTTAGGATGTGTCCACTTAAACACATTTAAACAACATCTTGGTTAGGCATAATTACACCAAAACTACATCACTATGGATTAATAATTACATCCCGCCCACAATGATTAATTATGTAGAAACTACATACATATCTAACAAAATAACATCTTGGGCAGCGCACATTTAAAAACATTTAAACTACATCCGCCTTAGGCATAATTACATAAAAAAAACTAAATCTGTATCAGTACGTAATTACATCTCTAGCGCAAATGTAGCTATGAAACTGCATCCATATATCTAGAAACATATATCATGTGAATCATTTTTGAGTACATGTAAACTATATCCTAGTTCGACATTCTACTAGCTAGCAGACGACAAAGAGCCTAGCTAGTGGGGTGGGGCCGGGGGGGGACGGCCGTTAGCTAGGTCATTTTCTTTGCCGTCTGCTAGCGTACGGCAAAGGTCCCAAAGGCAGACGGCAAAGATCTGGCTGACGGCATCTAGCCCGTCCGTCTGACCTCCCCAGCCACAGGGTCCAGTGGGGCCCAGCTGGGCTCTTTGCCGTCTGCCTTCTGGACCTTCGGACGGCAAAGAAATGGCAGATGGCAACTGTATATTTGCCATCAGCTAGTTCATTGCCGTCTGCTTTTTGAAAGCGGACGGCAAAGACCCTCTTTGCCGTCGGCTAGCAGACGGCAAAGAATAGGCTGACTGCAAATTCCCTGATTCCAGTAGTGTCACTCCATGATCACGGAGTTCATCCGTGCTCACCAAAAGGAGAACACAAAACTGCGGGAGACAATTGATCGCCTCCACCTCAAAACGGAGGATCTTCAAGAACAAATCTATGATCTCCAAAATCAAAACTGTGAGTATGAAACCATGTTCAAGATGATGGGTTTAGCTGCAAGTTACAGGATTCTAGAGACTTCTTCTTCTCTCATGGATGAGGAAACTATGCCACGGAAGCTGGATGATAAACGTGCGTCTTAATCACCATCACCACCAAAGGACCAAGCATGAGTATATGGGTAAAGGCACTCCCCTTGGCTTGTTCCAAGCTTGGGAGAGGTGCCGCAGTATCTTTATCACCATCTTTATTATTATTATCTTTTATCTCGATCATTATTTATATCATGGTTTGGGGAAGTTATAGTATGAGATATGTTGCAATGTGTTCTATCACTCCTTCAGAGCAATTATCTATGTATTCTTTGGTGTGACATTATATAATAAATAGTTGGCATGAGACTTCTTTTTGCTTTTTCATTATTATGTATTCTATTATAGCATTGCGAATCAATCTCATATGCTGATCTTATGAGAAGTCATGGCTTTACATTGGGTTTAAAGCATAAAATCTCTTGAGGCTTAGCAAACATAGCATTGGTTATTTAAACAATTCATGAAAAACTTAGTACAAGGAAGTGAAATTTCACATGAAAATACACTATCTTGGATATCTTTTATGATTGTGAACTCTCAATGAATATTTCCAAACTTGATCAAATAGTTGATGTTGGACAAGGAAGACAACGTAATGGTTATGTTTGTGCATATTTACATAGAAGTTATATTGTCATAGATCCTCCAACATCACATTATTTTCTTATAACCTTTGCTAGCCCAAAATTTCTGTGCGAAGTGGAAATACTACTTGTACATACAAAAACCCTGAGCCAAGTTTCTTCCACAAGTGTCCACTATACCTAAGTACACTACGGGAATCAGGTAATTTGCCGTGTGTGAAGATCTTTGCCGTCAGCTTTTCATCATGGATGACGGCAAACACCACTTTTGCCGTCAGCTGCTGACGGCAAAGAATGACTGACGGCGTAGACATATTTTGCCGTCTGTAAAAAAAACTGCTGACGGCAAAGATATTTTGCCGTCTGTAAAAAAAACTGATGACGACAAAAACCAATTTTGCCGTTTGTAAAAAAAACGGATGACGGCAAACATATATTTTCCCGTCTGTAAAAAACTGATGACGGCAAAGAGAAAACACACCACGCGGATCGATCACGCGGATCGATGACGTGGCAGCATCTGAACCGACCCACACCAGATCTAACCCATCCACTCCGCACACCACCCAATACCACGCCCCCACCTTCCCATCACCCACGCGTGCTGGCAACCACACATATATCCCACGACCCCACGCGCACACACATCTCGCGTGACACACGGGGCTGGAGCACCAGCAGCCGGCCGCCTCCGCCCGCCTCCCCCCGGCTCAGCGCGCGCGCCGCTCGCCTCCAGCCTCCGCCTGGCTCAGCGCGCCGCTCGCCTCCGGCCTCAGCCCGGCTCCGTGCGCAGCCCGCCTCCGGCCTCCTCCGCCTGGCTCAGCGCGCCGCCCGCCTCCGGCCTCCTCCGCCCGCCTCCGGCCTCCTCCGCCCGCCTCCGGCCTCCTCCGCCTGGTTCAGCGCGCCGCCTGCCTCCGGCCTCCTCCGCCTGGCTCAGCGCGCCGCTCGCCTCCGCACCTCGCCCGCCTCGGCGCGCCTCCCGCCTCCGGCCTCCTCCGCCTGCCGCCCGCCTCCGGCCTCCTCCGTAGGCCGCCCGCCTCGGCGCGCCGCCGGCGTCCAGCTCTGCTGCTCCTCTGCGACGGAGAAGGGGCGCGGCTGCTGGTTGTTGCTGCTCCGGCGAGCACGGGCACAGGGAGGCGTGACGTCCAGATCGAACTCATGTATGCAGTGAAATCGGCTCGTGTGTAATCCGTTCGTCTTGTGAAAGAGTTGTTTTGTTTTGGATCTGATGATGTATACTGTGAAATCCATTCGTTCGTCGTTGATTATTGGAACAGCAGGTGCTGATGGATACTGTAGTGTTCATTGTTCGATCGTTCCCCGTCGCTTCTGCATTTGGAGTACTATTATATATTTGGTATATATATGTTATGTGTTGTTGAAACCCGAGCCAAGTTTCTTCCACAAGTGTCCACTATACCTAAGTAACCCTCAAGTAAGTTGTCATCGGTGTAGACAATAAAAATTGTCCTTAAATATGTATGAACTTTTATTGAAAGGGAAATAGGTTTTGTACGATCTTGTGATGGGATGCAAATCATAAATAAAAATACTATGAGCACCATCATAAGGGGCAATATTAAAGTCATGTTCATTTTCATTAAACTCTCCGACATCCAACCTTAAAAGTGAATGACAACCTCTGCTTCCCTCTTCAAAGGCCTATATTTTATTTTTATGTTGAGTCAATTCCTTATTCCAATCTCATTACTCTCCACTTGGTAAACTTTGTATGTTGGGCAAAGATCCAGGCACATATATACAGTTAGATATGTACAATCATGATTCATTATTGTTGACATTATCCCTGAGATAAGTAAGTTGGAAAGTTAAGCATTGCTAAACTTCTATTTTCCTTTGTGCCAACTGAAACTTTTTGTACTAAAAATATGCTCCTGAGTGCTAATAATCATCTAAATACTAAAAGATAGTTGAGCATAGGATGGGAAAATCGATGCCATCGACATCACGAACACTTCGTTCATCATCGGGATCATGATCTACAACAACATCTTCACCAGCACCATCTCAACCGCCAACCCTAGATCATCCATCTATTCAATCTATGTATCATAACCTCAGATAGGTTCCTGAGAGTACTTTTATGTGTTGATTACATCTTTTGGTTGATGCTTAGAAGCTTTATCGATGGAAGATTGTTATGTGTAGATTGTTTACCATCTATTCATACCCACTGATCATGATCCATATGATGTCTTGTGAGTAGATCCATTAGTTCTTGAGGACATGGGGGAAGCCTTGTTGTTAGTAATAATGTAAAGTTGAATACCGTTTAATGTTTTGATATTATGTTGTGGTGTTCTTCCTCTAGTAATGTTTTGTGAACGTCGACTACATGACACTTCACCAACATTAGCGTAGGTCTACCCACACAATACTTATTTGAACAATGAATGGTAATTCAATGGAAATTGGTGAAAGGAACTTGGCGATATTCCCGTGTGTCCTCACAAGCGTTTTAGCCCATATAAGAAACACAATCGGCTTGTCCTTAGCATGCATAAGGATTGGTCCACTTGCTGCACTCTATTGTTTTTGTTATTGTTTACCTTTTTATAAATCATCTTGCTATCAAACAACCTATCAAATTATCTTTATAGCTTTTATAGTAGTGAAACCTTGCTAAAAACTACTTGTCAATTCCTTCTCCTCCTCGTTGGGTTCGACACTCTTACTTATCGAAAAGGCTATGATAGATCCCCTATACATGTGGGTCATCAGTTTGGTTCGGTTTGGTTTCAATTTTTTTTGTTAAAAGTGCCCACCTGAGAGCCATCGGAAGGATCCCACATGGCTGTGAGATAGAAAGTTTTCTTGGAGATGCTTCAATGAGCCCTAAAAGATTCTTCCTCGGAGATGCTTTAGTTTCTATGCAATGTACATCCCAACTTTTGTGAAACTTTTTCAAATTTTAAACACACCCTCTTGAGGTCATATCATGACACCATGCCAAGTTTCATATTTTTCAGAATTCATTTAGGTTTTTATAAAATTCAAAAACAAATAACCTCTCAAATAGTGCTTGAATTTTCCCACCTAAATGTTTGAATTTTCCAAACATTTCTTGGATAAGACCTACAAATAAACTCAAGCAATTAAATAAAATTTTTCTACCAATTTTTAGGTACTTTCCCATCTACTTATAGTTCAAACTTGAATTATATTCATTTAATACCTAGAAATCCATTTAATGCCTTAAAAATAGCAAATGACCCTAAAATTTTCAAAATTTTGCCATGAATAATGGTATGCTATATGTTGAATGTAGTAAAAGTTTGGACCCGTTTGGATCAGTAATTTGCCATTTCAAAAAATAATCCAAATTATTACATAACCAGATGGAAAATAAAGGCATATTACTATATAAAAGTGTAATATCAAGTAGTGGTCCAAATTTCATGGTCAAATGATGAAGCAGCTGTGAGTTCACCTTCACACCTCAGACTTTCCCTTTTTCAAACTACAATTCTTCTTCGAAGTTGCTTTAGTTTCTAAGCAATGTACATCCCAAGTTTTGTGAAACCTTTTGAAATTATAAACACAGTCTCTTGAGGTCATATCATGACACCATGCCAAGTTTCATATTTGTCAGACTTAATTTACATTTTTTTTAAATTCCAAAACAAATAACCTACAAATAAGTGCTGGAATTTTTCCACCTAAATGTTTGAATTTTCCAAACATTTCTTGGATAAGACATGCAAATATACACAAGAACTTAAATATGAGTTTCCAGCAATATTTGGGCATTTTTTCATGTATTTGTTGTTAAAATTTGAATTATATCAATTAAATACCTAGAAATCCCTTTAATGCTTTAAAAATAGCAAATGAACACAAAAAAATTCTAAATTTTGTCATGGACAATGTAATGGTGTATGTTGAATGTAGAAAATATTTGGACCATAACCCTAACTCTTGCCCTAGCCCTAGCTCTAAAATACCCTAAAACCCAAAAACTTACCAGTGGCGTGCCCGCATGGGTGTACATCCCTATTAACATATTACCAATGGTGTGCTCCACAACCCGCACATCACTGGTAACCTGAACTACATAAGCCCCATGAGGGACCTGAGAAAAGTTTCCCAATTCCTGCCACACCGCGCTCCTAATTCCTACCTAGCTCCCGCGACGTCATCGCTCCGTCGTGTCGCCACCACCATCGGCCTGCCCGTCCCCTCCTCCAGCCAAGTCCAAGCTCCGCCGTTTTGACGCCACCCACTAATACCTCCTAAACGTATCTATAATTTTTGTTATGTTCATGCTAAATTCATGTCATTCATACATAGTTTTATCATTTTTTGTGAAGTAACATATTAATTATTACGAAGTGCCAACTTCTAGTTTTTAGTGTTTCTGGTTTTGCAGAAAAGGGTATTTTATAGAGATATAAAAATGGGAAAATCACTTTCGATGTTTTCAGCGAAGAAGGAGCAAATTGGGCCAAAGAAGAACCAGAGGGGGGCCTTGTGGGCCCCACGCGCCCGAGGCGTGAGGCGTGCCAAGGGGGTGTGTGGGCACCCTGGCCACCGCCTCTCACACCTCTTCATCCCCATGGCTTTATATACCTCTGAAACCCATCATCATATTTATCGCATTTTTTTGCCGTCGCTTCGTCGTGATCTGAGGCAATCCAATCTAGAATACATTTTCGGTACTCTGCCGAAGTGGGAGATCATCACTGACGTCTTCTTCATCAACCTTGCTGCTCCCATGATGATGTGTGAGTAGTCCCCCTTGGACTATGGGTCCATAATAGTAGCCATGTGTCATCTTCTCTCCTTCGTTCTTCAACACAAAGATCACATGAGCTGCCTAACATGATTGTGACCATCTGATGCAATCTCTGGTGTGTTTGTTGTGGTGTGATGAATTGTCATTCTATAATCATATTATATATTTTCTATTTGGTTTGGTTTTGGAAATTTGCTGCATGATTTACAGATGTATACGCTCTTTGATCTATTAGTTTATTCACTGGTGATGTTTAGATGAATGATCTGCAAGAGGGATTTATTAGTTGGGTTTGATCTCTTTGACTGATTATTTTCGGTGACAGTAAAAATACAAAGCTCACTGTTGTATCATTGTCACTAAGGATAAAAAAATAGTTGCCTGGTTGCCCTCGGTGATGATTTGGAGGTAAGGAGAATATATTATCAACATTACGTTAGTTTGCTTAATGCAATATTCAATTTTATTACTTAATATTCGGGATGCATGCTGGATAGCGGACTTTGAGTGGAGTCTTAGCGATAGACGCATGCTGGATAGCGGTCTATGGATACAAGGATGTAATGCCTATATGCCATCATGACATGTATGGTTTGCCATAAACACTATAATTTAATCGATACGCAACAGTAATGTTTACCAAGCCTATGCTATTTGCAGATATGCTACTAGTGAAATTATTGATACACTGTCCATTCTTCCTCATAAATACTACCATTTTTTCACATTTTTTGGTTCTTTTATATTCTGAATTAAATTTCCTTTTGTAAACAAATTCAATTCCAAACACTCCAAGTAGTAATCCATGTAGCTAGGAAAGCTAGTGAGATTGACAACCTCACTGGTTATGTTGTGGACGAAGATAAATTTCCTAGTTTACAGCAGGGCTGCTCATTGGACTTGTAGTTGAACTTCATGGATTGATTACCTTGGTTCCTTAATTGAAGGGAAAGCTTCTACTTGCTACAAACCCTTGTGCTTCAGGGCCCAATAGAGAACCTTTTGGTACTATAGCAATGGAACATCACCCACCACGAGCTCCACCGGCGCCACTCCCCACCATGAGCTCTACTAGCACTGCCCCGAGCTCCAACGCACCCGTGAAGCCTCCCACCAGGATCTCCACCACCGAGACGCCGCCACGGTCGGCTCTCACCCATACCCGACACGTCCCCGGCCACCTCTCACCTCCTCTCCGCAACCTCCACGGAGATAAGGTATGTACTTTCCCCCTTTTTTCATCTCTCATAGGTTATGATGTATCATGAATATGCATGATGAATATGATGTATGAGCCGGAATACCAAGCTTTGACGATGAATATGATATATGTGCCTATTGAGAGTGGTGTGGTATGTTAGAGTGATGATAACAATGTGGTACCAGCCATCGAGCCACCAATGTGTTTGCGTGTGCTATTTACCGGCCATTGAGCCGGGGCAACTTCTAGTTGCTTGATTTTTTATGGAATATTAGTTGCCAATGATTTGACAAAATGTTGATTCATCAACATTTTGTCAAAGTTTTGGCACTCAATTTGTGTCATATTTAAGAAAGGTCTTGCCAATTTTTTTTATTTTTTTAGATATTTAACTAACTTTATAGTTATTTTGTAGTTGTTTTAATTATTTTAGTTCAAAAGTTGCCAAAAAATGTGTTTGGATTTTTTTCTAGTCAGGCTAAACACCATGTGTTCAGTTCTGTCGAACACTTTCTTCTTCTGCACTCGTGCAGGATTTGTTCTCCCTGCTGACATGTAGATCACACAGAGCATGTGTAATGCCAGTGCGGAAGAATAAAGTGTTAGAGAAAGTTCGCTAAATGATGTTGGGCCTGCCTATAGACCAATGATAAAACTTGAGATCTTTTTGACCAACTAAATGTGCCTAGCTTTCGACTCAAGTTTTGCGGAATAACTTCAATTCCTTAACTCATGCATCAAAAGCTAGGCACATGTTTTGTGTACGACATAAGATCCATTACGTTTCCTGAGGTCAATACATGTATGAGTTTTCTTGTGGGAACCTCTCCTACCTGAAGGGGACACTACATGGGTCTGAGTTTTCCTACGGGAACCTCTGTAGCACTTTACAAAGTATTTTATGGTTATTTATGATATTTTAGTGACTTTATAGTTATTTTTATATTTATTTTAGTTATTTTAGCAATTTCTAATTGATTTAAAATTTATTTTAGTTATTTTAGCAAGTTAACTATTTTATTAATTTTGTAGTTATTTTAGACATTTTAGTTCCTTTTATTTATTTTATAGTTAGCTTAACTATTTTATAGTTAATTTAGCCATTTTACATTAGGGTAATTTTCTAAGATTTTAGGTAATGTAATTAGTGCATTAGAAATATGTGACTAAACTGTTCTCCCTCTCCTTTCTCAAAAGTGCGATGGGCGGCTACGACGGACCAAAGGATGACGAGCCGTTGGCGAGGGTCACGTCGGTGGTGTATTGGCGGGACGTCTATAATTTAGCCTCACATGTGGGAATTATCTGTCTAACACACCTAGCCTCCACGGTTGAACTCATTTTTATTTTGTCCTACTCATCTAAGATTTCAATTTTAGAATGATGAGCTCCCAAAATTTGACAATATGCTGCCAAAGTATGAGCCCGATGCCGATTCCAATGGCGTGGTGCGCAAGGTGGAGAAGTGTGGGCACTGTCTAGATCATGTTCGCCGTGTTTGCAACGAAGGCAGTGAAATGGGGAGGAGGTTTTTCGGGTGCCCTTATGAGGTTAATTGTCCTACTCATTTTTCTACTTTGTATGTGGTTGAATACCTACAAAATGTCTAATAAAATTTTGTTTTTTGCAATGCACAAGTTTCCAGGGCATGCAAAAATGTCAAGTGGCTTCACAAAGAATGAGAGGGGAGGGCAAGAACTGTTATTAGAGAGCTTGCTAGCAAGAAGTTGATGCCAGATAAGAAAATAAAAGAGAAGGATGCTGAGAATAAAAAACTCTATATCTTGACATTTTGACAACTCTCTGTGCTCAAGTTTGTTTTAAAAAGAGAAAAATGAATAAGCTATTAAGTAAGAGGATCCACGTATTTGTTTTCATGCAAGATTAAACTTTGACAAGGCGTAGAGAAATTTTTACTGAAGCTCTAGTGGTTTGGTGATCGAAATAAATATTACCTAGCTAAGCATGTGCTACCTTGTGTAAATATGATCTATCTTGCTTATAGCTTGCAGATAAGACAAGGATACGCCTTTGGGGCAACAATCTTTAGTGATGAGCTAGATAGATAACTTTGGTTTATCAACCTTTTTGCTCGAGGACGAGCAAGGTTTAAGCTTGGGTATGTTGATGAGTGAATTGTATGCATACTTTTTAGAGTATATTCTAGTGCCAAAAATCCCTCATATCATATCCATCTAGCACTTCTTCATATCCCCAATGCATAGTTTTCGGTATTTACTTGTTTCACCAAGTTCATTGCACACTTTTTATTTTTATTTAGTTTTTATTAGTTTTCCGTTGTTTTGTGGTCTTTATAGGTGTGTTGGCATGTTTATGGACTTGGGACATCAAAAGAACCAAGTTGGGGGTCAAACCGAAGAAGTTCCAGGCACCAGATCAAGGCCCTTTGGAGAGTTTGATGATTTGACATTTATCAAAGTGTCGAAACTGAATATCCCAGGCCTCTGACGCATCGGAATTTTTGCTAGCAATCCAACGAGCCCAAGAACGTCAAAATCGGAGTTTGTATGAAGAAATGGCGACCAAAATACGAAACAACTTCCAAATTCCAGAGAGAACGTCTGCCTTCCATACGAGCATAACCGCTCGTATGGATGCTCGTATGAGCTCCTAACAGCCACGAAAATTGGCCAGAACTTTTCAGATTTTGCTTCAATTTAGTCCCCGTTTTCCCCTACGGGATCCTTGACGACCAAGGCTTGTATTGCACGTGGATTTGGCCCCCCTAGTGCCCATTTATGAAAGGGAGGAGGCTAGATCAACGGAGGACTCCTATAAGAAGACCTCCAACCCTAGCCGCCACATCAAGCCATCTCCATTCTCCACAAGTTCCATCTCCTGCCGCCACACCTCCATTGCAGCAAACTCCACGATAGAGAAGGGCCAAGACAAGGAAGAGAGAAGGGAGGAGGCACCTCCCACGTCCGGCGCTGGCCTCATCACCGCCGCCATGCCGCTCTCCATCTCCAACTTCGTGTTGGGTTGTAAATTGCCCCTAAACACTATGTACTGCATCACCATGTTTGAGTAATATAACTTATGTAGTACTACCCACTACAGGCAGCCTAATAAAATACATACGAACATTGATTATGAGTGATCAGTCAAGCTGATTTATTAACTGTTTAGTCAAAGTCGCCGCCTATCTAGACTAATCAGAATCACCACGTATTGTTAGTGACTTGACAAAATCAAGATTGATACTGCCAAACATGCATGCATAGAATTCTTGTTGCAAATCACATGGATTGAAAAACGATGGTGAGTTCAGTCCACCCAACTGTACACTACTAAGATGTGGAAATTTCCAAGTCTCTCAAGGGTATACGTGGCCACTTGTAATAGTTAAAAAATCAATGGTCAAGAACGTGCATGGAATAAGAGTGAAATTTCATGGTTGGCGTGCAATAGATGTGATGGAATTTGGAGGTAGTTGATTCCAACATCTTGCTTAAAGAAGACGTGTACTCCCTCCAGTCCAGCCCGGAAAAAAACTGGTATCGAGAAGAATAAAAACCTTGATGTGGATACATAACGGATCTTGAAGCTCTAGGGTTGTAGTATTACTAAGTGATGTGTTAGTACGTGCTTGTAGTAGCGTTGTGTGCAGGGTGTATGTACTCCTTCCGTTTCAAAACATTTGAAGTTCTATGCTTGTCCTAAGTCAAACTTCTTTAAGTTTGACTATGTCTATAGAAAAGTATGCCAAAATCTACAACGCTAAATCTGTTTCATTATATTTATCCTAAAGTACATTTTTATACTACATATATATATTTAATGTTGTGGATATTAGTAAAATTTCGTACAAACTTGATCAAACTTATGGAAGTATGACTTAGAACAAACTTACACTACCGGAATAACCTTATATCCCGACGGCATTTTCTATGCCGACGGCCCCGACAAAAAGCCGTCGGCATAGAAATGCCGTCGGCGCAGAGCCAACTGCCGTCGGCATACCTCTATCTATGCCGACGACAACCGTCAGCATATTCCTGGCCCTGGCGCCCGGCCCCTGACAGCCGGCTGACGCCGTCAAAACTATGCCGATGGCCCTGACGGCGGCCGTCGGCATAGATTTCGTCTGTATTTTTTTATTTTAAATTATTTTCTTTTTTTTAAGTCAAAATTTGATTAATTTAAATCTGACTTATCTAAACTTAAACATATACAAATTATATATCGATTTGCGTTAGAATTTTTCATGGATTATGAATATCCAGTTTGTTTTTGTTTTTGAGTACGTTAAAAATGCGACCTCATATACTTTTGCATATAGGTCCTTATACTTTGTTTATACTTTGTTAAAATCACAAGTAATTGATATTTGCATTGAATTTGACAAATATTATATGATTTTTTATCAGGATCTTGAAAGGATTCGGTTGCTATACTATCTTTTCAAATTTCAACAAACTAAAATCATATTTGCATCAGATTTACATAAAACACCCTTTTGTTTTGACTTTTTTGTATATTTTTCATTCCTTGGCCAAACGAGACTTATTTTATATCTGAAAGTGTGGTGGTAGGTGTACACACCCAGTACGTAGCTCCGGAGTGAGACCCCCTTCACGGACGACACTGCCGCCAGCACTTAGAGGGGGAAACGGCCACGTCGGGTCAACCCAGAGGGAATCTTGTGGTGGGTTGGGCCCAAACTTTGTTTTAAAATGTTCCTATGGTCTGACCTATCACAATCCGGTGGAAAAGTTCATTGGTCGAAGGCCGTCCGGTGAAAGTCAAAGGGCTAGATCTCCGGGTCAACGGGGCTAGGGTTAGGCCGCTCCGGGGTCTTCGGGGGATAGCAATGCCACAAAAACATTGCACTGGGTCCTCATACATGTCTTAAAGTGTGGCAGTAGGTTCAGACATGCAGCACGCAGCTCCGTAGTATGACCCCCTACACGGACGGCGATAACACCGCAGTAACGTTCGGCAGTTTGTTGTTGTATGAGTATTTCGGCACAGTCAAAATGTGGTAAAATCCGGAAATTTTTACATAGTGCAGACACATGTGATATAAGATGTGTGGTAATTTATCATAATTTTTTAAGATGTAAAAGTATCTTAATTAATTCCTCTTTACGGATTGTTCTTTACATGTCTAAAAGTCTGGTTGGGGGGGGGGTCTTCGGAGGTTAGCAATCCCACCAAATCTTGCGTTGGGTCCTCTTACATGTTTGAAAGTGTGGTGGTAGGTGTAAACACCTAGCACGCAGCTCCGGAGTGTGACCCCCTTCACGGACGGCACTGCCGCCAGCGCTTAGAGGGGGAAACGGCCACGTCGGGTTAACCCGGAGGGAATCTTGTGGTGGGTTGGGCCCAAACTTTGATTTGAAATGTTCCTATGGGCTAACCTATCACAACCAGGTGAAAATGTCCATTGGTCGAAGGCCGTCCTGTGAAAGTCAAAGGGCTAGATCTCCGGGTCAACGGGGCTAAGGTTAGGCCTTTCCGCGGTCTTCGGGGGGTAGTAATGCCACAAAAACATCGCACTGGGTCCTCATACATGTCTTAAAGTGTGGCGGTAGGTTGAGACACCTAGCACGCAGCTCCGGAGTGTGACCTCCTTCACGGACGGCACTGCCGCCAGCACTTAGAAGGGGAAACGGCCACGTCGGGTCAACCCGGAAGGAATCTTATGGTGAGTTGGGCCCAATCTTTGTTTTGCAATGTTCCTATGGGCAAACCTATCACAACCAGGTGAAAAAGTCCATTGGTCAAAGGCCGTCCGGTGAAAGTCAAAGGGCTAGATCTCCGGGTCAACGAGGCTAAGGTTAGGCCGCTCCGGGGTCTTCGGGGGGTAGCAATGCCACAAAAACATCGCACTGGGTCCTCATACATGTCCTAAAGTGTGGTGGTAGGTTCAGACACCCAGCACGCAGCTCCGGAGTGTGACCCCCTACACGGACGGCGATAACACCGAATTAACGTTTGGCAGTTTGTTGTTAAATGAATATTTCGGAACAGTCAGAATGCGGTAAAATCCTAAAAATTTTACACAGTGCAGACACATCTGATATAAGCTGTGTGGTAATTTTTCATATTTTTTAGATGTAGAACTATATTAATTAATTTCTCTTTACAGATTTTTCTTTAAATGTCTAAAAGTGTGGTGGGGGGTCTTCGGAGGTTAGTAATCCCACCAAATCTAGCGTTGGGTCCTCTTTCATGTCTGAAAGTGTGGTGGTAGGTGTAAACACCCAGCACGCAGCTCCGGAGTGTGACCCCCTTAACGGAAGGCACTGCCACCAACACTTAGAGGGGGAAACGGCCACGTCGGGTCAACCCGGAGGGAATCATGTGGTAGGTTGGGCCCAAACTTTGTTTTGAAATATTCCTATGGGCTGACCTATCACAACTATGTGAAAAAGACCATTGGTCGAAGGCCGTATGATGAAAGTCAAAGGGCTAGATCTCCGGGTCAACGGGGCTAGGGTTAGGCCGCTCCGGGGTCTTCGGGGGGTAACAATGCCACCAAAACATCGCACTGGGTCCTCATACATGTCTTAAAGAGTGGTTGTAGGTTCAAACATGCAGCACGCAGCTCCGGACCATAGAAGGTTTGTCTACAGCAGGTTCACTAGAAGCATGCAAAGTTTTATTCTTTTTCTTTTTCTTCTTCTTAGGTGAACCGGGTGTTTCATTATTAATTCTCTGAGAATCTTGCTCAATTCTTTTAGGGTGACCTTCAGGATATAAAGGATCCTGGGTCATTTTACCTCCTCTAGTAACTACTCTAACAGCACGATCATTCATTTTATTATTCATCTCATTAAGCAAATCATTTTACGACTTGGAGCTTGTTCTAACTGAGTATGAACCATGGATGAATGTTTACAAAAGCCTTTAACATCATTAGCAATTCTAAACATCAAATCACTCAAGCGTTCAATATCAAAAGCGTTACGTTTCAGTTGATCACTCACATATTTGTTAAAGTTTTCTTGCTTCATGATAAAGTTATCAAATTCATCCAAGCACTGACTAGGAGATTTATTATATGGAATATCACCCTCATCAAATTTACAAAGAGAATTTACCTCTACTACCTGTGTCGGAATTTCAAGTCCATGTATTTCTTCAATAGGTGGTAGATTCTTAACATCTTCAGATTTAATATCTTTCTCCTTCATAGATTTCTTTGCTTCTTGCATATCTTCTGGACTGAGGAATAGAATACCTCTCTTCTTTGGAGTTGGTTTAGGTGGTGGTTCAAGAAGTGTCCAATCATTGGCATTCCTCAATATATTATCCAATTGTCCTTGAGCCTGTTCAACAGTTCGTTCCCTGAGAACACAATCAGTACAACTATCTAGGTAGTCCCTAGAAGCATCGGTTAGTCCATTATAAAAGATATCAAGTATTTCATTTTTCTTAAGAGGATGATCAGGCAGAGCATTAAGTAATTGTAGAAGCCTCCCCCAAGCCTGAGGGAGATGCTCTTCCTCAAACTGCACAAAGTTGAATATTTCCTGTAAGGCAGCTTGTTTCTTATGAGCGGGAAAATATTTTTTAGAGAAGTAGTATATCATATCCTGGGGACTACGCACACAACCTGGAGCAAGAGTATTAAACCATTCTTTAGCATCACCCTTTAATGAGAAATAAAATAACTTAAGGATATAGTAATAGCGAAATTTTCCTCATGAGCAAATAGGGTGGCAATGTCATTTATTTGGTAAGATGTGCCACAACAGTTTCAGATTCATAACCATGAAAAGGATCAGATTCTACCAAAGTAATAAGTTCAGGATCAACAGAGAATTCACAATCCTTATCGGTAACAAAGATAAGAGTTGTAGCAAATTTAGGATCATATTTCATTCTTTCTATCATAACTTTTTCTTTCAGCTTACTCAATAATTTCTTAAGGTCCTCTCTATCATTACAAGCAAGAAATTCCTTAGCAATCTCTCTATCCATAACATAACCCTCAGGTACATTAGGCATTTCAAATCTAGTAAGATTGCTAGGAGTAACAGGTGATTCATCAATTTCATCAATTACATTAGTTTCAAGTTCTTTACTTTTAGCAATTTGAGCATCAAGAAAATCACCAAGTGGCACAGTTTTTCAAGGAAAGTAGTAGCATCATCATGAGTATCATTCATAGCAGAAGTAGCATCATCCATCACTTGCGACAAATCATATTGAATAACAGGTGGCGGTGTTGCAAGCCGACTTAAAACAGAAGGTGAATCAAGTGCAGAGCTAGATGGCAGTTCCTTACCTCCCCTCGTCTTAGAGGGTACTATCTTGGTTTTAGCGTCCTTCAGATTCCTCATAGTGATAAGCAGATGTATAAATCCCAAGTGAAATCAATAAATAAAGCTATGCTCCCCGGCAACAGCGCCAAAAAAAGGTCTGGATAACCCACAAGTATAGGGGATTGCGACAGTCTTCGAGGGTAGTATTTCACCCAATTTATTGATTCGTCACAAGGGGAGCCAAAGAATATTTATGAGCCTTAGCAGTTGTGTTGTCAATTCAATCATACCTGGAAAATAATATCTCTGCAGCAAAGTGTTTAGTAGCACAATAGTTTGATAGTTTTGATAGTAACGGTAGTAGTAGCAATAGTAGCAAGAACAGTAGCAGTAGCAGTTTTGTAGTGATTATAACAGCAGCAGCAACAATAGTAACTTAGCAAAGATCAATATGAGAAAAGTGTAGGCATTGGATCAGTGATGGATATTCGTGTGTTGGATGGCATTCATCATGTAACAGTCACAACTAGAGCGATACACAATAGCTACAATTCATCAATTCAATGTAGGCATGTATTCTGTATATAGTCACACGTGCTTATAATAAGAACTTGCATGACATCTTTTGTCCTACCCTCCCGTGGCAGTAGGGTCCATAAGGAGATCCAAGGGATATTAAGGCCTCTTTTTAATAGAGAACCAGAATAAAGCATTAACACATGGTGAATACATGAACTCCTCATACTACGGTCATCACCGGAGTGAATCCCAATTATTGTCACCTTGGGGTCTACGGATCATAACACATAGTAGGTGCATACAACTTGCAAGATAGGATCCAAAACACACTTATATTCATGAAAACATAATAGGTCCAGATCTGAAATCATGGCACCCGGGCCCTAGTGACAAGCATTAAGCATAGCAAAGTCATAGCAACATCAATCTAAGAACATAGTGGATACTAGGGATCAAGCCCTAACAAATTGACTCGACTACATGATAAATCTCATCCAACTCCATCACAGTCCAACAAGCCTACGAAGGAATTACTCACTCCCGGCGGTGAGCATCATGGAATTGTTGATGAAGGAGGGTTGATGATGACGACAGCGACGAATCCCCCTCTCCGGGGCCCCGAACGGACTCCAGATCAGCCCCCGCGATGAAGAACAGGAGGTGGCGGTGGCTCCGTATCATAAAACACAATGATTCCTTCTCTCTGATTTTTTCTTCGTTAGACGGTACTGATGGAGTTGGAGGTACGGCAAACAGAGGCCTGAGGAACCCACAAGCTCAGACGGCGCGCCCTAGGGGGTGCGCACCACCTAAGCTTGTGGCTCTTTGGTGGCCCCCCTTCAGTTGATCTTTTCGCCAATATTTTTTATATATTCCAGAAAAATTCTTCGTCAATTTTCAGCCCGATCCGAGAAATTTTATTTCTGCACAAAAATAACACCATGGTATTTCTGCTGAAAACAGCGTCAGTCCGGGTTAGTTTCACTCAAGTCATGCAAATTAGAGTCCAAAACAAGAACAAAAGTGTTCGGAAAAGTAGATACGTTTGGGACATATCAAATGACAAGGGTAAATCTGACTAACTCATCATCAGTCACACCATGTCTAACAGGACCTGATTCCTCCGTTCCAACACGCCCTTCCTCTGTGGCGTACCCGGAGGAGTGAGTTCTGGAACTATTCCACAACGCTTCAGATGATCATCAAACTCCTGGTTCACATACTCGCCTCCACGATCAGGTTGTAGAAGTTCGATTATCTTGCTAAGTTGATTTTCCACTTCATTCTGAAACTCATCAAACTTGTCAAAAGTTTTTGACTTGTGGCTCATTAAGTAGATATATCCATATATGTTCAAGTCATCGGAAAAAGTCATGAAGTATTGTTACCCTCCTCCGGCAGTCATGCTCATTGGCCCACAAACATCACTATGTATAAGCTCCAGCAACTCAGACGCCCTCTCGCAACTCTTTGCAAAAGGAGCCTTAGTCATCTTGCCGAGTATGCAGGATTCACACATCTTGAATGATTCAAAATCAAACGAAGTTATAAGTCCATCACCATGGATCTTCTTCATGCGTTTTTGAGTAATGTGTCCGAGTCGACAATGCCAGAAGTAAGTCAGATTTATTTCATTAGGCCTATGCCTCTTGACATTTACGTTATAGACTGACTCCCTTTCAAGGTCTAAAATAAAATAGCCCATTCTCAATGCGTGCAAGGATACAAAACATTCCATTCAAAAATATAGAAAAACCATTGTCCTTTATGTTGAATTCGTAACCTTGTATCATCAAACCTAAGGCGGAAAAAAAGTTTTTACTAAGTGCTGGAAGAACATAATAGCAATTATCAAGTTCCACTAAAAATCCTGAAGGCAGTTGAAGTTGCATTGTCCCGACAGCCAACACAGCAACCCTTGCTTTATTGCCAACTCAGATGTCAACCTCTCCTCGTCTGGCTGCTCTAGTTCTTATCAGCCCCTGCATTGAGTTGCAAATATGAACATCCGACCTGATATCAAATACCCAAGAGCTACTAGCCAAGTCGGCGAGGTAAATGTCTATAACATATGCAACAAGTGTACCTTTGGCGTAAGTCGTACTTCCACCCTTCTTTCCCTTGTTGGCAAGAAACTTGCAACAATTCCTCTTCCAATGACCAGCTCCCTTGCAACAATAGCACACGGTCTTCGAATTCGGCCCCGACTTGGGCTCAGCTACTGGAGTCGGGATCACATCCTTATCCTTGCCCTTCCCCTTAGTCTTTTTCTTAGCCCAAGAACCCTTCTTGAACTTAGCCTTGTTCTGCACCATCAACACATGATGTGCACCCTCTTAATGTCCTACTCTACAGTCTTAAGCATCCCATGCAATTCAGTGTGCTTCTTATCCATGCCATGCATATGGTGGTTCGGGACGAATGAGTCATACACTACTAGGGAAAAGCCTAGTAGTTGCGCGTGGTAAGTGCCTAGCAGTAGCGTGGGTGCCAACGCTATTGCTAGCGTGCTACAGCTAACTGGTTAGTAGTAGTGCGGGCCTGGCCCCGTGCTACTACTACTTTTGTTAGCAGCAGCGTGGGTTTTGACCAACGCTACTACTAACTAGCTGTAACGCTGGGTAATACCGCGCGCCAGTACTAAATCTGTGTATTTCATTTCTGCATATTTATACCGCACTTATACAACCTTATACAAATTTTTATACACTAGCAATGATATAACAACTCATCATCATCATCATAATGATATAACAACTCATCATCATCGTAGTGATATAACAACTCATCATCATCGTACTGATATAACTACTCATGATCATCATAGTGATATAACAACTCATCATCATCGTAGTGATATAACAACTCATCATTATCATAATGTCTCACCGTCATCATCATCGTAAGTTAATTAACCACTACTAGCTAATTGTTATCATCTTAGGTAAATAACTTCCGAGCAGAAGACAAGTACTAGGACCTACACCTCTCTCTTAGGTAAAATAGAATAAAACAGAAAAACCCCTCCATATCCATTATGGAGCATAGAGATACACCGGTCACCAATTTGTGGACTGCGCTCATTCACTATTTGTCTCCATCCTTTGATTTTGAGGCATCCATTTGTTTGACGTTCTGTCGAGTATGCATATTGGAAACTGGTCCATGGCCGTACACAAACAATTTTCATCTCACCTTCAACATACATCAGCGGAGGCACAACATGATTTGGGAGCTTCTGTTGAAGAACACAATAGTAACATAGTTAGCAATGTAGTTTACTTAAGAAGAATCTATGAAAAAGATGGACTAGTGACACAATAGTAAAAAATCTTACCATGATATTTGCATGAATGTTAGCATTGCTCAACTTGTGGACTAGTGGCACGTATCCTATATAATTTCGGCCAGCTCTATAAATGCTCTTAAAAGACAGAACGTGATTACCAAAGGAGACAAGAGAATTCTTCTCCTACCAAGTTAGCTCTGAGCCAACAATGTAATAGGTCTCGTCTATTATCTTCCGTGTATCTCTCGAAGAAAGGAAAAAACTGTCAATTATTATAAATAAACAAGTTAAGTAGGAGGGAATATGGTTTGTTACGGTGGAGAGCAAGGCATGGAAAATTGAAAAAGGCATGGAAAAAGGCAAAATTGAAAAAAAATGCATGGAAAAAGAATTTTTTTCCCAGCGTGGGCTTCACGCGATGTTGTCGTCTCTTCTTTTATTTCGGTGGAGAGCGAGGCCCGCCTAGCTTGTGTAGGCCGTTATGTTTTTCCGGTCAGACTGTGTTGGGCTTTCCTTTTTCTGGGTTGGCCCTCGCCGTCGTGTGTTTTATGTGCCATGTCATATTTCTTTTCTTTTTTTCGCTGCTCGGTCAGTATTTTTATGGATTTTTTAAAACTTTTTCGCGACCAGTTTCACATCCGCCCCTCACGTGCAACTGCATGCACCACAACCTGCGCTCAACTGCAAAAATAAACCTGAGAGGGTGTTCATTATTATTATTATTTTCCACCGCGCGGAACAGAACATGAGGTGTCGAGACTGTAAATAGGGGTTTGTCCGAGGTTTTTTGCAAAATCTGCAACAAGTTGCAAGTCCGCCTCTCCGCACAATTGCAAGCGCCGCACCCCGCGTGCAACTGCAAGGGGCACACTAGTAGAAAACGGCCCATTTGTCCCGGTTCCAGAGGCCCATTTGTCCCGGTTCTGGAACCGGGACTAAAGGGTCGGGACTAAAGCCCAAAACCTTTAGTCCCGGTTCGCTTACGAACCGGGACAGAAGGGGCTCCACGTGGCCGTTTTCTGGGCGGGGGCTGGAGGACCTTTAGTCCCGGTTCGTGTTACCAACCGGGACTAAAGGCTCGACCTTTAGTCCCGGATGGTAACACCAACCGGGACGAAAACGCATCCACGCGTCAGCCTCTAGCAGGAGCTGGGGTTTTTTTTTTTGAAAGGGGGGGTTTAGGGCATTTTGGAGGGTTAATTTAGGGGTTTCATATTGTGTTAGCTAGCTAATAGAGAGAAGTGTCCTCTCTTTCTCCGTGCTTGGTCGATGCTAACTACTATAGAGAGAACTTGACACGCTAGCTAGTAAGCAAATGAAGGAACCATTAAGTACACAAGATCGTCATGAACATATACACAGAGAAGTGATCGACCTCTGTTTCTCCGAGAGATTGGTCGAACAACAAGTTTTCGTATATCTATCCGACGCTACTAGCTACATATACACAATATAAGATCTCTTACAATCCCGAACATCTAATGTCATATTCCAGATGGTATTCTCCGGCTTTATTTATGACGTGGTCAAGAAAGAATCCCGCCAATTCCTCTTGAATTGCTCGTATGCGATCATGTGGTAGGAGTTCATCCCACATCTGCCACATCTAATTTGAAGAAGGGGGTCAATACATATATATGAATGAAACTCAACACAAATCATGGTAATAAAATAAAATTGTGAATATTATTGCTTACGCACTTGAAATTGTTTTTCAGAGTAGCCCCGCTTAGGGGTCGTCGCGTTGTAGATGAACTCGCAAACGTAGTATCCACAAAAATCATTCCCGGCTTCCTGCCACAAGCACTTTACAAGAAATAGAGTTCAATCGAACTGATAATCAAGCATGATAAATGGTATTGATGAAACTAGAATCAATGGGAGATGCGCGGAACTAGCTAGTAGTACTTACTTTCGGGTGTGTAAATCGCAGCTCCCTCGGCAGTGCCGGAACAATTGCGGTGAACTCTTTCCAAACCCTGCCAGACAAAGAAAATAATTACTTGATATTAGGAAATGAACAAAGTTGCCAATATGATGCGATAATGATCGATTGAACTTACTTCTGGAGCATTTTAGTCATGTCCGCATATTCCTGGGGATCTTTTCGTTTCGAGTCTAAGACGATTACTACTCCCCGCTCAAGCTTAATCTCTAGTAGAATATAGTGGAACCTGCGCATGCATGCATAACTCATCAATTACATTACTATAACCTCGAGTAATAAGGGAAACCGAATATGCACAAGACAGTAACACTCACTGGAAGTTGTAAGGAAAGAGTATTGTCTCTTTGTTTTGATTTTTAAGCAACGATTGTAGCAAGTTGTCCTCGGTTTGTGTGACATTGTTTTTAACCGTAAACCCATGTATGATATTTGGGTTAATGAATCCAATGTCATAGATTTGTGCTTTTCTGCATTCGACGATCTTCAATCTGCATAATATAGTGATGATAATTATATATACATGCAATGAAAGAGCTGAGCTATATATAGAGAGAGACTTAATTACAGAAGTAGTACTTACATACAGTAGCTAGTCAAGATTGTTTTGTCGAGGGCCTTTTGATTGTATAACTGGAATATCTCGTCAAATTCAACAGACAACTCATCCATTCCAAGGAGGTCGTGCTCCTCTTTAATTCTCGGCGTCAAAGTATCCTTCCCAGACTCGCTGCAGGTTTTCATGTACCATTCATGGAATTTTCGCATCATCGTTGTTAGAGGAGGATGATCAGGTTTGACGAGAGGCCGCCCGTACCGGTAACTGAATTCGTCCACCTCCAACAGCTCAAACTATACATCATCGCTCAGGTAATCACCAGGATTGGTACCGGGCACCATCCCTGGATGATTAGCGACGATATCGCTAGACACCTTGAGCGGAGGCCACGATTGGTTCGCCTGTTCGCCGAGCTGGGGAATTTTTTTCCCACTTCTTCATTTTGCTAACCTTGCATCACTGGAAGTACTTCCCGACCGCCGCGCATCTTCATATGTCTTTTCAATACAGCGGACAAAGTTGGAATCCGGCGGAGGCGGTGGTGGTCGCTTCAGAGCATCGATAGTGCGCTTCACTTTCACCGGACCTAGCTTCTCCTTCGGAGGTGGAGTTTTCTTTGCAAAATGGTCCCTCACTTGGGCACGACATATCTCCTCGTTTTCAGACTCAGTCCTCTCATATGGTAACTTTTCCTGAGGCTTGAGAGATGGACCGTATCTGAATTGCCTCCTGCCTCTGCTTGTACTGCTAGCCGCCGGAGCGGCGGCGTCTGTCTTCCGTCGTTGCTTACGAGGCGGAGAAGGAGGCGGAGTGCTCCGACGCGCCGGAGGAGCCGGAGCGGCGGCGTCTGTCTTCCGCCGTTGCCGACGAGGCGGAGGAGGAGGCGGACTGCTCCGACGCGCCGGAGTAGGCGATGGAGGAGGCGGAGTGCCCTCATGCGTCGGAGGAGCCGAAGAAGGAGGTGGGGTGCCCTGATCACTCGCCGGAGGAGGAGGAGGAGGAGGAGGCGGAGTGCCCTGACACGCTAGAGGAGGAGGAGGCGGGGTGCCCTGATCACTCGCCGGAGGAGGAGGAGAAGGAGGAGGCAGAGTGCCCTGACGCACCGGAGGAGGAGGAGGAGGCGGAGGCGTCCAGTTTGGAAGCTTGATGTACTCCTTCTGCCATAGACATGTACTCCTCAGAGCACGAACCAGCTGATTCTCCCCTTCACCTGTAGATTGGTCAAGCTCGAGCTCCTCAAATCCCTCCATTACTTCATCCACCGTCACAACAGCATAGCCATGTGGAATCGGAAGGCTGTGAAAAGTTCCGTTGGGTTGAGGAGGTGCAACAGAGCCGACAACCGCCTTGAAAGTGAGGTTCCGGCATTTCGTCATAAGCTCGCAATGTTGAGCCTCCGTGAGAGTATCCATGGGGTAGATAGGAGTCGTGAAGTCAGGCTGAACGGGCTCCGTTGAAGCCACGCTGCTTCTCCGCTGAGATGGCGGGGTAGCTTCTGGGGTAGCTTCGTGCCGCTGAGATGGTTGGCCGGCAGCTCGCTGGCTCTCAAGTTCCTCTTGCTTTTGTAGTCTTGCATTGAGCTTCTGAATGTCGCTCAGCTCCGCTTTCCTCTTTCTCTCCCGGCTTCTGTAACCGCCTGCGTCGGGAAACCCAACCTTCCACGGAACAGAGCCTGGTGTGCCTCGTGTTCGTCCAGGGTGCTCAGCATTCCCTAGGGCCTCAGTCAGCTCGTCCTTCTCTCTGTCGGGAATGAACGTCCCTTCCTGCGCTGCGGTGATATACTTCTGAAGCTTCGTGACGGGTATTGCAAGTTGCTCGTTCGTCCAACGGCACTTCCCTGTTTCAGGGTCCAAAGTTCCCCCAACCCCGAAGAACCAAGTCCTTGAACGGTCTGGCCAGTTCAATGTCTGTGGTACGACCCCTTTAGCAATCAGGTCATTCTCAGCTTTGTCCCACAACGGCCGGGCTTTGTGGTAGCCACCTGATCCCGTCTGATGGTGGTACTGCTTCTTTGCAGCATTGTTCTTGTTTGTCTCTGACATTTTCTTACTCTTGTCCGATGTCTTGTAGGCCACAAATGCATGCCAGTGATCTCTTATCTTCTCAAATCGGCCGATGAATTCTGGAGTCTTCCCTTTGTCGATAAACTTTGATTTCAACTCTTTCTTCCACCTCCTGAATAGATCTGCCATCTTCTTAAGAGCACACGCCTTGACCAGTGGCTCTATAACTGGCTTATTCGGATCCTCCTCTGGCGGTAGGGTGAAATTTGCCTTCAGCGCGGTCCAAAGATCAACTTTCTGTCTATTGGTGACATAATCACCTTCAGGGGCGTCGTCCTTAGGCTTATTCCATTGCTTGATGCTGATCGGGATGTTGTCCCTAACAATAGCTCCGCACTGAGTAGAAAATGCGTCCTTGGTCCGCTTGGGTTCAATCAGTAGGCCATCGTCCGCGAGTGCTGTGATCGTGAACCTTTCATCCTTGCGCAACCTCTTCTTCGGGCCTCGTCTCGTTACCGAAGTTTGGCTCGATCCGGAGGGCTATAAAAGAAGAAAGAAGAGTTAATATATGTACATACCAAAACAATTAATGCATCAATTAGCTAGTCAGCACAGGCTTAATTAATATATATACCTCGCCGGACTTTGCAACAGCTCCCTCCTCCGTTCGGTCACCGGAGCCGTCATCATGGTCTCCTTCTTCCTCCGGCATTCGGTCACCGGAGCCATCATGATCATGTCCTTCCTCCTCCATTGTTCGATCACCGGAGCCGTCATCCTCTCCTTCCAGACCATCGGTGTCGTTGAGAAACGACAAGACATCACGTCCGGCTCGGATTATGTCCCCCAACAACTGTTCTTGTTCCAAGTCTCTTTGATCCATAGTTTCTGCAAATATTACAACATGGCAATTAATATACAAACATGAATGTCCGACGTCCGGACCGCCTCTCTCATGAATGTCAAACAAGGGATTCTCTTAACCTTTAAGGGATTTAACAAAATGGCGCCATTCTGAATGTGCAGAAAATGCTCCATATTTTTCCTGATCTCATCTACCCTTCTATATGTCACGTTGTCTAGTGTCAAAGGATTCAAGAAAACCAGGGCTTCATCATTAGCCGGAAGTAACAGGCGCATAATGGTACGAAGCTCTCCAAAATTGTTTTGGAACGGAGTCCCGGATAGGATAATTAATTAGCTTTTTGGTACGATGTTCAGCAAGAGCCTTCCGAATATCGCTATTTGGAAGGCCTTTGCTGAAATTCGTACCAAAAAGCGAATTATTCTATCCGGGACTCCGTTCCAAAACAACTTTGAAGAGCTTCGTAGCATCATACGCATGTTACTTCTGGCTAATGATGAAGCCATGGATTTCTTCAATACTTTGACAGACAACGTGACATATAGAAGAATATATATATAGATGAGATCAGAAAAAAATTGGATCAACTTGTGCACATCCATAATGGGGGTATTCTTGATATATCTATGTTACCGGAGTTTTCTTCATTTAACTTGGTAAATTTGGGTGGCCTCGACAACGCTTCTAGGGTTTGGGGTGGCCTCGACAACACTTCTAGGGTTTGGGGTGGCCTCGACAACGCTTTTTCAGTCCCGGTTTGGCGAGAGGGGGTTGATCGATCGACGTCCCTCCTCATGTTGGAGAGTTACCGGAGTTTTCTATGAACAAAAAAAAAATACTACCTATCACATCTCAGTCCCGGCGCGTCGGCGAGGGCTCGAGAGTTGGTCGCCTGATATGTCCGACGTCCCCCCTCATGTCGAAGTTACCGGAGTTTTCTTCTAGGGGTTTGGGTGGCCTCGAGAGTTTGTCGGGTAGGGGCGGGAGGGGGTAGGAGATCGACAACGATTTTTTTCTAGGGTTTGGGTGGCCTCGAGAGTTGGTCGCCCGATATGTCCGACGTCCCCCCTCATGTCGAAGTTACCAGAGTTTTCTTCTAGGGGTTTGGGTGGCCTCGAGAGTTTGTCGGGTAGGGGCGGGAGGGGGTAGGAGATCGACAAAATATTATATCAACAAAAAAATGCTATCCATCCATCAATACATAGCCACATACATACATGGAAAAAAAATACATATATGAACAAAAAAATGCTATGAACAAAAAAATACATATAGCCACATATATGAAAAAAATACATATATGAACAAAAAAATGCTATGAACAAAAAAACATCATATATACATCCATCCATACATACATATAGCCACATACATATATACATTATATATGAACAAAAACATTCATCATATAAAAAAAATCAACATATATATATATAAAAAAACTAGCGGATGCTCACAGGGAGCCGGCGGCGGGGTTGGGGCGCGGTGGCGACGCGGCGGGTCGCCGGCGGGCGACGGGGGCGAGGCAATGCGGGCGACGGGCGGCGGGCCGGGGGGTCGGCGGGCGAGGCGGGGCGCGGCCGCGGGAGGGCGACGGGGCCGGCGAGGGCGACGGCGACGGCGACGGCGGGGGAGCAGGGGCGCGGCCGGGAGCGCTCGGGGGCGGGGCAGGGGCATGGGCTCGGGGGCGGGGCAGGGCCGCGGGCTCAGGGACGACGACGGCGACGACGGGCAGGGGCGCGGCGACGGCGACGGCGTGGGCGGCGGACGGCGTCGGGGCAGCCTTGCGGCGTCTAGGAGCTCGGCGTCGTCGGCAAACTGGAGATGAAAACTGTGAAATTTCACAAGTGTTGTTTATATACACTAAGCATTGGTCCCGGTTCGTGGCACAAACCGGGACCAATGCCCCCCTTTCGTCCCGGTTGGTGCCACCAACCGGGACCAAAGGTCTCTTTTCGTCAGCCCAAAGGGCGGGAAGCAGATACCTTTGGTCTCGGTTGGTGGCACCAACCGGGACGAAAGGTGGGTATTGGTCCCGGTTCGTTCCACCAACCGGGACCAAAGGTGGGTATTGGTCCCGGTTGGTGCCACCAACCGGGACCAAAGGGCTGCGGCTGGCACGGGTGGATGTTTAGTCCCACCTCGCTAGCTGAAGGGCACCGATACTGGTTTATAAGCGCTGGTGTTCCTCCCCTTTCGAGCTCCTCTCTTATGCAGGCTTTCGGGCCTAAACCTGTCACTGCCTGTGGGCCTACTGGGCCTTCTGTGGGCCTGCATCCTGGCCCAACGAATGGTTGGGTTTCTAATCGTATGCAGGCCATGGTGTCCCAGTAGGCGGCATTTTTTTATCTTTTTCCAGTATTTTTGTTTTGTTTTTTGCTTTATTTATTTTTTAAATTTTTTTTTCAGTATTTTTCTTCTGTTATTTTAGTTCATTCTTTTTAACAAATAAATACTTTGATAATTTTAGTTGATTCGTTTTAGTTCATTCTTTTTAAC
The DNA here is from genome assembly GCA_039707655.1 of Elymus sibiricus. Classification (NCBI taxonomy): domain Eukaryota; kingdom Viridiplantae; phylum Streptophyta; class Magnoliopsida; order Poales; family Poaceae; genus Elymus; species Elymus sibiricus. The sequence goes on along the minus strand of CM077665.1, from coordinate 35,503,770 downwards.
AAATAAATTCTTTCATAATTTTAGTTAATATTTTAGTTGATTCTTTTTAGTTCATTCTTTTTAACAAATAAATAATTTGATAATTTTAGTTAATATTTTAGTTGATTCTTTTTATTTCATTCTTTTTAACAAATAAATAATTTGATAATTTTAGTTAATAATTTGATAACTTTAGTAAAAAAATAGATTTTCGAGTGATTCTTTTTCCTGCTATTTAATATTACTGTGTTTTATCATTATATTCAATTTGTTAAGTTTTAGGTTATTTTAAATGTCTGTTTTAATCAAAAACAGATTTGGTTATTTTAGTTTGCTATTAAAGTTTCTAACAAAAAATTTCTTTATGAAAATTCTTTTTGCTATTAATGTTTTGAACAAAAAATTCTTTGATAATTTTAGTTGATTCTTTTTAGTTCATTCTTTTTAACAAATAAATAATTTGATAATTTTAGTTAATATTTTAGTTGATTCTTTTTAGTTCATTCTTTTTAACAAATAAATAATTTGATAATTTTAGTTAATAATTTGATAACTTTACTAAAAAATAGATTTTCGAGTGATTCTTTTTCCTGCTATTTAATATTACTGTGTTTTATCATTATATTCAATTTGGTAAGTTTTAGGTTATTTTAAATGTCTGTTTTAACCAAAAACAAATTTGGTTATTTTAGTTTGCTATTAAAGTTTCTAACAAAAAATTTCTTTATGAAAATTCTTTTTGCTATTAATGTTTTGAACAAAAAATTCTTTGATAATTTTAGTTGCATAAATTTTATATAATTTTAGTTTCAAAAATACTAGAGGTTTATAAAAGCTTTTTAGTTGATTCCTTTTGCTATTAGAGTTTTATAAAAGCTTTTTAGTTGATTCTTTTTGCTATTGAAGAATATTATAGTTTTGCTTTTGTTCATCATAACAAAATATTTTAATTGATTATTTTTAGTTCATTCTTTTTCTATTAGAGTTTCATAAAAGTTTTCTAGTTCATTCTTTTTGCTATTAGTTCATTCTTTGAGCCAAATGACCCTAGAATTGAAAAACACTACAAATGAACTCTGAAAAGGTTGAAAGTTGGCATGGTATCATCATTTCACCCACATAGCATGTGCTAAAAAGTTGAGAGGGTTACGGCAAAAACTGGATGCACTTCGTGTACAAAATGGACAATCTCTCTCGAAGTATTAGGGTTTCGGACGAAAACTCATCTGTTACAAAGGGATTTCATTTTTTTGAACTCATTTGAACTCCAGACTATTTGTGTGTTCAAAATGCACCATTCAAAGCCACATCATCAATTTTCAACCCTTTCTGACTTCATTTATTATTTTTCATGCATTTACTGATTTTTTTGAGCTAAATGACCCTGGAATTGAAAAGCACTACAAATGAACTCTAAAAAGGTTGAAAGTTGGCATGGTATCATCATTTCACCCACATAGCATGTGCTAAAAAGTTGAGAGGGTTACGGCAAAAACTGGATGCACTTCGTGTACAAAATGGACAATCTCTTTCGAAGTATTAGGGTGTCGGACGAAAACTCATCTGTTACAAAGGGATTTCATTTTTTTGAACTCATTTGAACTCCAGACTATTTGTATGTTCAAAATGCACCATTCAAAGCCAGATCATCAATTTTCAACCCTTTCTGACTTCATTTGGTATTTTTCATGCATTTACTGATTTTTTTGAGCTAAATGACCCTGAAATTGAAAAGCACTCCAAATGAACTCTGAAAAGGTTGAAAGTTGGCATGGTATCATCATTTCACCCACATAGCATGTTATAAAAAGTTGAGAGGGTTACGGCAAAAACTGGATGCACTTCGTGTACAAAACGGACAATCTCTTTCGAAGTATCAGGGTTTCGGACGAAAACTCATCTGTTACAAAAGGCATTTCATTTCTTCACATGTAACTGAAATGATATAGTTGTGGAGATAAAGTCTTCACTTTTTCTTCGCTTGTGTCATTTGCTTATTGCGCCGTAACCATGGATAATCTTCATCGTTTAACAGGGTGCTTGGGTCAGCCTTGACTTTAAAGGGAGGAATTTCATGAAACTTTTCATAATCTTCAGACATGTCTATCTTGCCCTCCAATCCCACGATGTCTCTTTTTCATGAAAGAACTATGTGGCGCTTTCGCTCATCGTATGATGTATTCGCTTCCTTATCTTTTCTTTTTCTCGGTTTGGTAGACATGTCCTTCACATAGAAAACCTGCGCCACATCATTGGCTAGGACGAATGGTTCGTCTGTGTACCCAAGATTGTTTAGATCCACTGTTGTCATTCCGTACTGTGGGTCTACCTGTACCCCACCTCCTGACAGATTGACCCATTTGCACTGAAACAAAGGGACCTTGAAATCATGTCCATAGTCAAGTTCCCATATGTCCACTCTGTAATCATAATATGTGTCCTTTCCCCTCTTGGTTGCTGCATCAAAACGAACACCGCTGTTTTGGTTGGTGCTCTTTTGATCTTGGGCGATCGTGTAAAATGTATTCCCATTTATCTCGTACCCTTTGTAAGTCAATACAGTCGAAGATGGTCCCCTGGCCAATGAGTACAGCTCATCAGAAACAGTGTTGTCACCCATGAGATGTGTTTGCAACCAACTGCCGAAAGTCCTGATGTGTTCATATGTAATCCAGTCGTCACACTGCTCCGGGTGTTTGGAGCGCCGAGAGTCATGAGACTTTGGGTTCTGGAACTTTTTCTCCGCCATATTTATTATTCCCTTTATATTCGACGAGAAGCCAGACGTGACCTTCATACTGAGCAGGCATTCAAAGAAGATTTCCTTCTCTTCTTTGGTAAGAGCGTAGCTGGCAGGACCTTCATACTGCTTTGGATGCATGCCGTCTTTTTCATGCACACGTTGCTGTTCCTCCCGTGCCTCCGGTGTATCTTTTGTCTTCCCATACACTCCCAAGAAGCCTAGCAGGTTCACGCAAATAGTCTTCGTCACGTGCATCACGTCGATTGCAGAGCGGACCTCTAGGTCTTTCCAATAGGGTAGGTCCCAAAATATAGATTTCTTTTTCCACATGGGTGCGCGTCCCGCATCGTCAGTCGGAACAGATAGTCCGCCAGGACCCTTTCCAAAGATTACTTGTAAATCATTGACCATATCAAGTATGTGATCACCAGTACGGAGGGCGGGCTTCTTCCGGTGATCTGCCTCACCTTTGAAATGCTTTCCTTTCTTTCGACATTGATGGTTGGTCGGAAGAAATCGACGATGCCCCAGGTACACATTCTTTCTGCATTTGTCCAAATATATACTGTCGGTGTCATCTAAACAGTGTGTGCATGCGTGGTATTCCTTGTTTGTCTGTCCTGAAAGGTTACTGAGAGCAGGCCAATCGTTGATGGTTACAAACAGCAACGCATGTAGGTCAAATTCCTCCTGTTCGTTCTCATCCCACACACGTACACCTCTTCCATTCCATAGCTGTAAAAGTTCATCAACTAATGGCCTTAGGTACACATCAATGTCATTGCCGGGTTGCTTAGGGCCTTGGATGAGCACTGGCATCATAATGAACTTCCGCTTCATGGACAACCAAGGAGGAAGGTTATACATACATAGAGTCACAGGCCATGTGCTATGCTTGCTGCTCTGATCCCCAAAAGGATTAACGCCATCTGCACTTAAACCAAACCATACGTTCCTTGGGTCACCTGTAAAGTCGCTCAACTTTCTCTCGATCTTTCTCCACTGCGACCCGTCAGCGGGTGCTCTCAACTTCCCGTCTTTCTTATGGTCTTTTATGTGCCATTGCATCAACTCGGCATGCTTTTTGTTTCTGAACAGACGTTTCAACCGTGGTATTATAGGAGCATACCACATCACCTTGGCAGGAACCCTCTTCCCGGTGCGCTGGCCCTCAACATCACCAGGGTCATCTCTTCTGATCTTATACCGCAATGCACCGCATACCGGGCATGCGTTCAAATCCTCGAACGCACCGCGGTAGAGGATGCAGTCATTAGGGCATGCATGTATCTTCTGCACCTCCAATCCTAGAGGGCATAGAACCTTCTTTGCTTCGTACGTACTGCCGGGCAATTCGTTATCCTTTGGAAGCTTCTTTTCATTATTTTCAGTAGCGAACTAAATCCCTTGTCAGATACACCATTGTCTGCCTTCCATTGCAGCAATTCCAGTGTGGTTCCGAGCTTTCTGTTGTCATCTTCGCGATTTGGGTACAACCCTTTTTTGTGATCCTCTAACATGCGATCGAACTTCAACTTCTCCCTTTCACTTTCGCATTCTCTCTGTGCATCAACAATGACCCGGCGAAGATCATCACCGGGCACATCGTCTGGTTCCTCTCGATCTTCAGCTCCCCCATTGCAGCATCACCGTATTCAGGGGGCGGGTAGTTGTCATCATCCTCTTCTTCTTTGTTGTCTTCCATCATAACCCCTCTTTCTCCGTGCTTCGTCCAAACATTATAGTGTGGCATAAAACCCTTCTCAAGCAGGTGGATGTGAAGGGTTTTAAAGTTGGAGAAAGCCTTCGTATTCTCACAGACAGTACATGGACAATGCATAAAACCATTCTGCTTGTTTGCCTCAGCCGCTTCGAGAAAATTATGCAGGCCCTTAATATGCTCGGAGGTGTGTCGGTCACCGTACATCCATTGCCGGTTCATCTGCGTGCATATCATGAATAGAGAAGTGACCAAATTAATAGAAATTCATCATCACATTAAAGACAAAGTACAGTAGTGACCAAAATAAATACATAACGTTCATACATAGTTCTCATTATTGAACAACATATAGCTCTCTAGAGCATCTAATTAAAACATACATTGAAACTATAAAATTTAAATGCAACAACAAATGCGATCATAACCGCAACTAAGGTACCAATTGATCCAACGGCATAATGATACCAAGCCTCAGTATGAAAGGCATATTTTCTAATCTTTCTAATCTTCAAGCGCATTGCATCCATCTTGATCTTGTGATCGTCGACGACATCGGCAACATGCAACCCCAACTTCATCTTCTCCTCTTCAACTCTTTGTAATTTTTCTTTCAAGTAATTGTTTTCTTTTTCAACCAAATTTAACTTCTCGACAAGAATTTCTATGTCGGTTGGAATTTCCGGTTCACATACCTCCTAGATTAAAAAATCTATGTCACGTTGGTCGGCATAATTGTCATAAACACTAAATAAAACAAATAGTTATAATAGATAATATATACCACATCCGAATCATAGACAGGACGAGGGCCGACGTGGGCGGATACCATGACCATGGCACTATATAATAACAAACAATAATAAAAGTAAGAAAATTACACAAGTATCTATCTAAATCATACAAGTAAGAACTTTTTTTCTTTTAGAAAGAAGATAAGAAGAAGAGGCTAACCACGGTGGTGCCGGCGCCGAGATGGGCGCGGGCGATCGACGACGGTGAGGACGGGGACGGGACAGGATGGACCGCCAAACCTAGACAAATCTTGAGGAAAATGGAGTTTGGACAAGGAGCTTCGAGAGGAGAAAGCTTAAGTGTGGCTCGGGCATTTCATCGAACACCTCATGTGCATAGGAGGTGAGCTAGAGCACCACAATGCTCTCCCACGGCCGGCCAAAAAAACAGAGCAGTGTACTGCTCTGCTCGCGGGCAGGGGGTATATATAGGCCGACCATTGGTCCCGGTTTGTGGCTGGAACCGGGACTAAAGGTCACCATTTGGTCCCGGTTCCAGCCACAAACCGGGACCAATGGTGGTGGGCCAGGAGCGAGGCCCATTGGTCCCGGTTCGTGTCTGGAACCGGGACCAAAGGGGTCAGACGAACCGGGACCAATGGCCCACGAGGCCCGGCCGGCGCCCTGGCCTCACGAACCGGGACCGATGCCCCCATTGGTCCCGGTTCGTGAGTGAACCGGGATTAATGGGCTTTTCAGGGCTGGACCAAAGCCCTGTTTTCTACTAGTGGCATAACGCGCGTGCAACTAGGGGGGTGCGGTTTTCTTTATTCTTTTTTTTGTAAAATTATCACCAGCTGCATGCAGGCCCCCCATCAGGATCTGCACGCATGGCAATCCAATGCAACTGCAAGGGGCGCAACACGCGCGCACTTAGTGGGTGCAGGTTTATTTTTTCCGGGTTTTCTTATAAAAAGCCACAAGTTTTGCACTTTCGCCCTCACGCGTAACTGCACACGTGGGACAGTGCATGCAACTGCAAGAGCCGTAATACGCGGGCAACTAGGTGGGTGATGATTTTCTCAGAGAAAACAGTCTACATGACAAAAATTCAAACCAACGAAAAATAGAGAAGAAAAAGAACAAAGGGTCAAAGAGCTCTCAGCACAAGTCCAACCACGTGGCACAGTGCATGCAAAGCCTACCAACCCCCGTCCGCACGTGGTTTGAATTTTTGTCCTGTAGAACCCTTAAATTACTGCTTGGTCAGGGCGCGCGGTACTAGCCATCTTTGCAAAGCCAACGTGTCTGCTCAGCTAACGTGTATACAATGGCTGAACCAAAGCTACCTGCACCAGTCCACCACACGAACGGGCACACAAACATATAATATCGTCTAAACATTACTGCAAGCGAGCACCCTATGAGCCCCCACATTCACCCGTCCCTCTACAGCCGATCGGCTACGTCCGGCCTGGTCTGTCCAGCCCTTCCTCGCGCGAGGCGTCCGTGGCCACGGTCGAGAACTGCGTTCATCAAGCGTAGACTGCCCGTGGCAACCGGCGTGGAAGCCCCACGCGACGGAGATAGGGTGTGTAGCTTCGAGCCATCAGTGTGGACTAACTTCTTCGACCAATACGACCCAGATCTACATGAGGTATATACTAGTACAATTTCTTCTTTTTTAGAATTCTATAGTAGTATACCTTCAATTGAATTCAAACAGTTCATGAATTAAAAAAGAGGTTCATGAATTTTTAAAAATATTCAAAATTATGAAATATGTTCGCTAATTTGAATAAATGCTTGTGATTTTTTTAAAGTTCATAATTTGAAAAAAAGTTCCTGAATTTGTTAAAAAATATGAATTTGAAAATAGTTCACTAATTCGAACAAATGTTTGTGAATTTGAAAAAAATCTCGAATTTAAACAGGTTCATGAATTTGAAAATGTTCACAATTGTTTAAAAAATGAACGAAAAAACAAAAAATGAATAACAAAAAAACCAAACAAAAAACTGGCAAAAAAGCAAAGAAAGCGAAGCTTCCGAAAACCGGCGCAAAAGGGAAGCAGGATGGCCCATCTAAAACGACGCTCCAGCGTGTGGGCTCGCTACAGAAAGACTACTATTTGGCGCCTCAGCGAAATAGGAAATTCCAGTTGTTTATCCTCTTTTTTGGGAAATAAAATGCAGCCGAGGTTATTCGGGCAGAACCTCTAGGTCGGGAAAATACTAATCTTCAGTACCACTAGACTACTAGAGGTGCCGGCTTCGCCGACTCCTTCTAAAAAACTGAGTAAACAGATTTTTCAGTACCCCATATATTTAGAAAGCAACTGAGATATTTCAGTATATATGAGATACTTTGTACGAGTGCATATAATGGTAAAATATTGTCTCTAAATAACTAATAAATACATAAGTGAATTGTTATATGGTTGTTTTGTCGAGGCGGTAATGAAATATATTTATAGAATGCCTCTACATGAGACTTTGTTGTAGTGCACATAGTAAGATAATTCACCGGAACAATACAAGAGCTATGGACCATGATGTTGGAGTGTCGTGACAGCCCACCAGCCAGCTGCATTTCCTAGACCACATCCACATACCCGCATAATCCTAACTACTTCCTCCGTCCCGGTGTATAGGGCTTACACGTACTTCTAGGTCGGCAATTTTGACTAAAATATGTATTATATTTGATGAAAATTACCTTTTTAGAAACTTCATCCATATACGAATTCGATGATATAATTTTGATGACATAAAACACCTATTTGATTAGTCACATCGACGACCTAGAAGCACACGCAAGCACTATACATCAGGACGGAGGGAGTGGCTACTATTGCTAATAGTTATTGGTTCCTGCTAGGTACATGCTGCGTGTGGCCGTATAGGATACGCATTGACATCGAGTCGTTCAAGAAGTAGTAGTAAAACAAATAGGGTACATCACTATCTCAGAATCCAGAAAATTCTCATACACATATTTTTTCAATAAAGGGCGCTTTTATTAACTAATAATGTACCATCAATGGGATATAAAACATCTCGGTAGGAAAAGGCGATGCCTGGGTGGTGCTTAGGCGCTAGGTGATGGCCAAACGCCTCGTATATGGCATAAGCGGAAGTTTAGGCGGGCAAGCAAGAAATTTTCCACTCCAGCGAGAAATCATGCCATATCGCCTCGACGGGCCAAATGGGCCATATTCCAATGGATAGTATAGGTGGTCTAGTCATTCTCATGCTCTAAATTACTGTCTATATGCATATAATACCCCCAATTGACCTTGGTAGTCAAAACTATAGGACGGTCTAAGCCACGCCTAGGGCTCTAGGCGAATACCAATAGCCTCGCCTACGCCTAGCGCTTTATTTAACCTTGCAAAACATAAGGAGTAAACATTCGGCCTCTGCGCGACTAGGATGCACACAACCAAAACCAATTCACACACACGATAAAAATAAAACGCCGGCCACCACAAAATCATAGTAAACTGAAACCATGCCTAAGGTGAGCAAGGTATGTAGCCTATACGTAGACTATGCCGCCACCCATGTGGAGTAAAAACATCCCTGACCACAAGCTCAAAATGCGTACACACCATCGTAAACAGCGGTCGGCGTTTCATTCGCTGTAGAGTGAACTACGAATGGAGCCAGTACGCACATTGATAGAGAACCCGCATTGGAGATGGAATTTTATCAACAAAACCATGTCATTTCTACATAGCCATAGCGACCATAATAAGGCAGACTCTCACACCCTTATGAGTGTAATCAACTTGTGTGGTATACCATCTAGCCAGTGCCCATACATGTTGGCAACATTGCGAGGTGGATACAAGTTAGATGCGACTTGGATGACTGACCATGTAGTACGCGCAAAAGTGCATTGAAAGAAAATGTGGTTCATTCTCTCGTCGTGATGACGAAAGGAACACTTCTTACTTCCTTGCCAACTGCGGCGAGCAAGGTTGTCCTTCGTCGGGACAACACCTCAGCTAAGGTACCACATACAAAATTTAACTTTGAGTGGCATCTTTGTTTTCCAGATTTTCTTGTTATTGTCCACTGGAACCTCAGAGTGTGGTAGCGCTCGGTACATAGAGTCTAGCGTAAAAACCCCACTCTGTTTCAGATTCTAGTGGAACTCATCCTGGCCTTGCATCACGTGGATCGAATTCATGCGGCCCAAAAGGTATTTTCATGACGAAAGACGTGGACCAACCAAATCCAGCCTAAAAGATACATTAGGCGAGGACGTGCTTAGAACTTGCGGGAGTGTATCATTCTTAGTGGAAATAATGCGGTGTAAGGCTGGATATTTTTCCTGGAGAGTAGCGTTTCCTAGCCACTTGTCCTCGCAGAAATGAATCTCAAAGCCATCCCTGATAGTGAAGGAAACAAAGCGGAAAAGGTTTTACTTTTCCGCTATCAGACCTGCCCAAAAATTTGAGTCTCCAAGTTTCCATTACACCCGAGCCACAACTTTTAGTACTAAATACTTTTTGCGCAAGAGAATTCGCAGGACATGAATTAACATCTATAATCCCGCATCTAGACATCTAGACATGGATTAATTATTGCCACGCCACACATGTGATCACCAGATCGGTTCGCGGCATGAGGCGTTAGTAGAGAAAAATAATTGTCTTTAGGTATATGCTGCGCGCTGAGACTACCGGGGAGGGATTCCGGCAAAGGCCCAGGTCGTGGACCACCGGCCCACGAAGGCAGGGCCGTGCACGCTGTTGACTACCGGAGAGGGCTTCCGGCAAGGACGCGGCGCCGAGGACTGCAAGCTTGTGCGAGAGCGATGGTGATCTGTTTCCCCTTTGCGGAGGCGCCAGGGACTGCCAGTGGGATGCGTGAGAGAGCGGCGGCGCTGTTTTTGAATCTTCTAATTATCTCAACATGCGTGTTTCCACATCATCAAAATTGTTGTAGCCGTTAGATTTACTAGCTTGATCCACTAGCATCTAGCCGACCTACGCATGAGAATCCTCTATCATGAAATATGCATTAGTGCATTCTAAGTGGATTTTAAATCACATTGCATTTCATTGTGACATGCACAACTTTTCATGTTAAGATTTTTTTTTTGCTTATGCAGAAATCTCTCACATAGTTTAAATCGTAAGGACTCAATTAGTATTCTACACAATATTTAGAAACTATACATCCAATTTCGCGGCAACGCGGGGGGTATCGTCTAGTATGACTAGTAAACTGCATCGTAAAAGACGTCTTCATTGAATCCATTAATTAACGGAACAACATCAAAATATAAATCATCATCCTGTCGACGACAAGCTGCTTGTGGTCACTTCGCCAATATTGATGAAGCTCCACGACTCCGGTCTTTACTAGGCAGTGTGTGAGTGTAATGGTGGTCTGTATGTATCTACGTTATGTTTGTATCTTCTTGATGTGGCGTTATGAGTCAAATAAAACGCCCTTTGTCCAAATAAATATGTATAGACGTTGTACTCGGTATTTATATATAAAAGATAAACCGATACTCGATTTTAAGGTCTCCAAGTATTACGAGGAGATTGGAGGTACAGAACCCTAAAGCTAATAGGATATATCCATGAGTGGTTGTGATTACCAATGCAAACCAACGGCTCCTGGCGGTCTGATATTGGAAGTAGACACCCCTACATAAGGTTCAAATTGTAAACACCAAAATTTATACAATGGATAACTAATAATTCCATGTGACATATAAAGATATGTACTCAAATTAGAGTAAAGTTTGAATTGAAATAGAATTGGTTATTGCATATGTTGAATGAATTAAATTCAGTTATTGGGAGACAAACAAGGTGTAAATGTATTCCATTTTTCACGAAGTTTCATTGTATGTACAGATAAATATATATAGCTGCGTTGTCTGCCAAATTATTAAGTAAAAATAATAATAATGTTCAAATATAATAGAATGTGACAAGAAGGCATAAAACAAAATCAAAATAAAGTGATAAATAATGTTATTTTTATTTTTCATCTTCATGTGTAGATTGTATTCCTTTGTCCTTTTGGTTAGTCCTAATACAGCTTTGCATGCATGTAGATATCTGAAGAGTGCATGAGAGCAAAAGCTGACAAACTGAAGAAGGATGTAAACCTTTTGTTCAAGACATTCAACGGTACCCTGGTAGACAAAATGACCTTATTGGACACACTCCAACATCTCGGGATAGATCACCTTTTTCAAGAACAGATTAGTATGGCCATGCACGAAATCCACGAGTGAATTTAATAGTTGCAGCCTCTATGAAGTTGCTCTTCGCTTTCGCTTGCTTAGAGAGCATGGACTTTGGGTATCTCCAGGTAACTATCTATCTTATATGTTTCTGTTTAGGCTCCTCACAAGTTATCATACTAATCAACGTTCGAAAAAATATAGTAGAAGGCATTACACAAGGCTTTATAAATTAGTAAAGCCCCAAAGGGCAGGTACATGGTTCTCTGGTAAAAGCTTACAAGCATCAAGAGCAGTAAACAAACATTACAAAACAAACGGAAAATACATCTCCAAGTCATCGAAGCCCTCTGTAAACGGAAAATTTCGTGCCAGCAACACCCTGCCCATCAGCAGATCCGGCGACTAGAGGCTGCCAAGGGCCAGCTCTGGTGTAGACGTGTAGTGGAGAATGCTGGAGATAGTTGACAGCACTAACATTTAGATCTGGCCTGGCCCACCTCAGAGCCTGCCCCGCCGTGGAGGAAGAGCCACACCAGCATGGGCCACAAAGCCGGGGTCGCCGCCTCAACTTCCGAAATCCCCTGTGCGGACGTGAGCCTCGCCACCACCTCCTCGGCAGTCACACAAGCTTTCCGGGCGGCCTCTCCTCTGGTGATGGTCAGGGGTGGAGACAGCAAGGGGTGGGTGGCACGGACTTGATAGCATTCGGTTGTGCATTTGGTTATATTGCCCAGCTGGGCAAAAGCTCGGCTATCCAATCTAGCTAGTTTCCCCTTTGCCAGCCATGCCTGAGCAAGTGGTTTGGTTCTTTTGCTTTGCCATGGGGAATTCATTCATCTGTCGCCAGCCTGCCACATGTGCAACCTCGTGTAAAGCCGCAAGGTTGCCCCCAGCTGGCCTCGCCGGGCAAGAGTAAAACTAAACTTTCCCAGGACATATATGAGCGAAACGTTTCCTTTCTTGACGACTTCACAACTTTTATCCGCACACCACCATTAGATCATACTAGCAAACATGCCCGTGCGTTGCAACGGGAAATAAAAATGCTTGTCCCTGTCACGATAAGCACAACGTTCGTTCTTCGCTATGGAGAAAACACTAGTTGTCATGAATCAAGGTTGCCTCGGTTAAGCAATTGTGTCGCGGGACACTCGATGGCAAAAACGGTGATCAATTGACGGCAAGGTTCTCCAGGATGATGGTTCAAGACAGGAGACGTGTCGCGCTGACGCGTGACCAGATCGGCGGGATCAAGACCACGGTGGCAGCGCGATGGGTGCCGCACATGTCATTGATTGTGGCGTCTCGATTCCCACGACCTTCCCTCCACCCTCTCCTTCCCAATCTTATCATCCTCATCGTCATCTTCCCGATCACGGCCTCCAGTAGCCCCATCTCCCGCTCCTTCCACTGGAGCTCTAGCCCTTGGCACACCACGCCCGCAACCGTGGTCCACAGCATACATGTAGGGAGGAGGTTTGAAGAAAGGAATAGTACATGATGGTGGTTTTCGAAGCGTAAATGAATTCCACCTATGGTGAGACAGTCTAAGCTCCCTCTCTTTCTGCAGGATCCTTGGTTGGATGAGTTGGTTCGTGAGTCCTCGCAACCATGGTTCAAATCCCTCTACGCACGTTTTTTTTGAGGGACCGGTAACGAAGGTACCAAACAAAACAAAAACCACAGGAGACCGGTAACCAACAGACGAAACGGAATAAAAAGGACGTACCAAAGCAAAACGATGACAAAAAAAGTGGAGAAACAATCCTCCACCCTACACGTGAAAATCATAACCAATCTTTTTTCTAACTGTATTAGAAAGACATTCGATTAATAAAGACTAATGTTTGGTTTGAATAGACCGGTTATACATGTTTATGTGCACATATTACTTGTAATATGGTAGAGATGAAAAAAAAAATTGTTTGAATTGGGCACATGATGATGCATGGAGCATGGTGGCCGATTGATCTTGCGGCCGCTGACGGCATGCATGGCAGCCGTGGTTGTGCTCGTCCAACGCAGATGTGTATGCGTTTTTTTTTTTTGACTGCGAGCAGATGCGCACATGTTTTTTAGTTGGGGCTCATTTTTTTTAGCTTTAGTTTTTTTTTTTTGCATGGGTTTTTAAGCTTTAGTTGAGGCTGATTGATTGCACGATACGTGCACGTTTAGATGCGTACGCGTTTTTTTCTGACTGAGAGGCAGATACGTACATATAGTCAAGTGCGCGTTAATTAAACACCATGCCTTGATTAGTCCACTGGCTAGCGTTCTAAGGTTTCTAGCGTGAGCGCTTGGGTTCGAGTGTCCTCGTGGCGCAGTATTATTTTTCGCGTATGTCTGATTTTTTTTGGCGGAAACGCCCGACGGACGACCGTAAACGATTTTTTTTGGAGAAACAATCCGTCCTTTAATATTAGGTATAGATTTATGCAACAGTCTGTTGGAATCTGCCCATGGGTCAATCACATCAAAGTAGACAAAACACGCGCAAGAAAAACTGTTGACCAAGGGTAAGTCTCGTACCCTCTAATATCTCTTTATTTCTTTTCAATTTTCTTGGCACAAAACTCACGTAACCTGGTGTGTACATATACACGCAACCAGCCTACCCAAACTTCCTAGATCCATACGGACCGGACATCCTAGCCCTATTCGAACACTAGCTTGAAACCTACCTCGACTGTACTCACCTAATCACGAGCTATGTTTATCGCTGTTTAAACCTAAACCTATTAGCACACGAACCGTACAAGGCTAGCACTACTCAGCTGCAATACACGTATGCTGCCAACACAACCCCTAGTCGGACTAATCTAGCACTTTCAAATCTAAACAATCAAGCATACTGAGCGTAGCTCAGATGATTAGTTCCTTGTGGTGGAGCTAGTTCACCAGGGTTTAAGTTCTAGACTTGGCATTGGTGCTCGCATTTTCCTGGATTTATTTCAGGCTTTCCGACGATGTTCGTTCAGTGGGAGGAGACGTTCCCGTCAACTACGACGGCGCCTGTGGCGACTTTGTCAGTCTCAAAATGTTGTGCCGGCTTAGTATCTCAGAGGTGCTCATAGGGGTAGGGTGTGCGTGCGTGCCTTCATAAGGATGAGTGTATGTTTGTGTATGTGAGTATCTGCTTTTGTACTGTGTTAAAAAAAATCTCAACAATCAAGATTACACTAGCACGGTCTGCGGTATAGCTTGAAACAGTAGTTAATGTAGACCCATTTTCACGGCGTTGAAACAACTTAAGGGCGCATCAATCTATCTACGTCCAAAGCGAGAGTAGGTTGGTGGGCGCAACATAATGCAATTGTGATTGATGTAGCTACCACATGATGTGATTAAATAATTGAAAAAATTAATTCATTTTTTGTAGGGATGAACAAATTAATCCTTAATTCGACAACATGCAAAAAAAATTGGCCAGAATTTACACGGATGTGGCGCAAGGAATATGCTTGTTTTTTCTTTTGCCGGAAGGCAAGAGGCAGATGTCGTCTCCATTTAAGTGCAAGAGAATATATTTATGAAAGAAGAGTATATTCAGAAAAGTGTATACTAATCATTTGGAAGACAGTTAAGGATAAGCCCTAGTTTACTAGGATTTATGTACGTGTGTAGTAATCAATCTTTAATACATGCCCGTTTGTTGTGCAGATGTATTCGATAAATTTAAGGGCAAGGATGGGAGCTTCGACAAGGATATTACTAATGAACCAAAGGGATTGTTAAGTTTATACAATGCAGCTTATCTTTCCAGCCATCGTGAATCAGAACTCTATGAGGCCATCTCAGTTTGCAAGGCATCATCTTGAATCTATGAGGAGATGTCTTGAGTTCCCTTTATCCGAGCAAGTCAAACGAAATCTTGAGATACCGTTACCAAGGAGTTTGAAGAGAATGGATGCACCGTATTATATTGCAGAGTACGAACAAGACCGAGCATGCAACCCGTCCATGCTTGAGCTTGCAAAGCTAGACTTCAATCTTCTTCAGCATCTTCACCAGCGAGAGCTCAAGGATTTTTGTCGGTACATACGTTTTCGCATATAGCTCTATCATGGAGGAACATATATGAACTTAGTTGGTGATTTACTTATATCTAGATTAATTATCTCTGCCTTGCAAAAAACAATTTATCTCTGATCTCAGTTAGCTTACCAAGATGAATATGTACACTAGATGCAGTCAATATAGTACCCTATTAACAAGTGTTCATTTTAGGTGGGGAAACAATCTATATGAACTAGTGGGACTAATCTCCTCTCGGGATCGAATCGTCGAATTGTACTTTTGGTCCTACACAGTATACTATGAGCAACACCTTGGAGATGCGCGAATAATCCTTGCCAAGATAAGTTTGTTAGTATCCCTGTTAGATGACATTTTCGATATGCATGCTACCTTGGAAGAGGGTCAAAAGCTCAACGAAGCGATCCAAAGGTTAGCAATACTCCTTGGAATGTTAATCTGGCCTTCCTCTCGTATCTAGTAGGACTATTTTATGTCATGTTAGCGGAAGATAAACTAACTGATCGTGTATAACATGTAGATGGGACGAGAGTGGTATCCCTCTTGTGCCAGAGTACTTGCAGATGTACTATGTCATGTTGATGAATACCTTCGAAGAATTTGAGGATGAACTGAAACAAGATCACAAGTACCGCGTTGCTTATTGTAGAAAAGCGGTATATATCTTTTTTTTGCGAGTATATCTATCATGTCAATTCTTCAGAATATATTAATTTAGATCTTAATTAATATAGAATCGCTCTCTGCCTTGCATGCATGCAGTTTCAAACTCTGTGTAAGCATTACCAACAGGAGTCTGAATGGTTTCATAGTAGCTACATTATGTTGTCAGAGAAGCAACCAAAGAAAGACTAGAGAAGCAACCAAAGAAAGACACACACACAATGATATTTGTGCTGATTCTTACTTCCTATTAATGATGTTGTAGTTGTAGTCTTGTAGAAAACATCCACACCAAAATGCAAGGGACAAACTACAAGCCATCTGTTCAAATTTGCACAATTGTCAGTGATATAGTAAGGCATACTCAACTAATTACCAACACTAGTACTAAACAAAGATATACCTCTACGAAGTGACATCATACTCACGAGGCAAATGTCCTTTACAATCTCTCTGGTTCTACAAAAAAATGAAACAAGAATAGAAATTAGTTCATGGATTAATTAGAAACTACAACTAAACTAGCACTAGCTGCAGCCTGAAGCCCTGAACTAAGAAGTGTCAAAACTGAAGAAACGTACAACAGAGCCGCAGAAGTCGCCAACGGGCAACGGGCAACGGAGGAGCCGGCGCTGCAGAGGGCCCTGCTGCCCTGGGCAACGCCGACGAGCTGCCTGGCAGCAGCAGCCCGGCGGCGAGGCCGCGAGGCGGCGAGGCGGCGAGGAGGTGGGAATGCGGCGTCCGTCAAGGAGGCGGCGTCCGGCGGGGAGGCTGCGTCCGGCCGGGAGGCGGGGAGCCTCCGCAGAGGCAGGGAGGCGGCGTCCGACGGGGAGGCAGGGAGGCTGGGTCCGGCGGGGAGGCGCGGAGGCGGCGTCCGACGGGGAAGCGGCGCTCGGCGGTGCCCGGCAGCTAGGTTTCCAGCTTCTGCGCGTGGGGAGGAGCTCGTGCGCGTGGTGTGGCTGGCTCGGTGGCTCTCCTGCCTGGTTAGATGGGCTTGCTTTGGGCTAGTTTTGGGGGCTGGGCCTTCCAAAAATTACGAAGCCTAGTAGTAATTTTTTTTTTTTGCGAATTTGGAGGGTAGGCTGAAGCCTATCGAAGCCTCCCTGTTGAATTCGCCACTGCCTACATACCAAGCTTTGAAGACCATATCAGGTGCTCGGTCATCTCGACGAGTGTTCCGGCAATATGTGTTTCTTTACTAGTTGGTATGGGTGACGAAGTAACCAAAGAAACATTCGAGTGGGCCATCAGTTCCACCGATGATGTAAGGGCTTGCGGTGAGGTCACACGATTCATGAATGACATGGCAGCATTTACGGTACATACATATATATACATATCTCTACTTGATTGTAATCAAATGTTGAGTTAATTGCACTGTAAAACTAATCAGGCGGCTGCTTGTTCACAGCATGCAAAAAACAAAATGGATGTGGCCAGCTCCGTAGAAAGCTATATCAACCAGCATCATGTCACAGGTGAGGAAGCTATGGCCGTACTGGATAATCGGGTGGAAGATGCATGGAAAACTATCAATCACGCACGATTGGAACGTCGTGCACTCCTCCCATTTGTAAACCGAGTCGCCAACCTCACCAAGAGCATGACCTTGTTGTTCCGTAACAAAGGTGACCGCTACACATACAGCCGTGGCAACAAAGACAGGATCCAGCAGCAGTAAGTAGAACCTATCCCTCTCTAGCTGGTCAATATGCATGAATGGAATCTGTCGGACACAATGGATTTACGGATATGGCCCCAGTTTCTATGTATTTTCAGTTTGCGAATAAGGACATCTCATATTTATGTGCTTCAAATTTATAACTTGTCTTGTACTTCCAAATTCCAAATAAGCACGCACGTACTTGTATGAATTGTTGTAATATTTTTCATACATATTTCAGGATACTGAATGGCTGAAATAAACTGAATATATGTAGTTCCAAACCATGCGGTAACTTCACAAGACAGGATTAAGCCATATGCACGTTTTCTCACAATAGAGAGAACAAGCTAATACAAAAATATGAGGAAAATTAAACAACCATGCAAGAACACTATAAGCATGCAGGGATAAAAAAAATGAAAATACATCAGCCAATCATTTTTTTTTTTGAAGCCAAAACGGTAGAACAATCGTTCTATGGTATTTTCCATTAATAATAAAAGCTATGTACAAAAGTCTAAACTAAAAGAAAAATAAAGCAGTACAAAAGGCTATCCAATTCCAGTTTTCTCTCACATAGTAACATTCAGGGGAGTGATTCTCTAGATGATCAAGGACTCAATCCATTGATCCAGGCTGTTGACATTCTTGTCTTTAGTTCTGATCTTGACCAGCCAAAGGTCCTGCTTGAGCTTAAATTTCCATGACCTTACTGTAGGAGTCTCATTAGTGAAGATCTTCCCATTTCTTTGCATCCAAGTATTCCAGCAACTCATAATGATAGTATCGATAGCATTCTTCCTAGGAAGTGCATTTGCTAGAAAAGTAACTTCATCAAAAGAGGAAATGCCTCTATGTCTCTGGGGGATAATGGATCCCCAACAGCTGTGAGGGAAAGAGCAGTCCCAGAAGATGTTGTGAGGTTTCCTCCATAGATTTTTTGCAGAGTACACAATCATAAGAGTCCATGTGCATGCCTTTGCGCCTGATAGATAATAGTGAGAGATGACATGTCTTTAGCAATCTTTTATGAATAGATGGATAAGTGAGAAAGGTAAGGTGAGCAAGATAAATATGTATGGTAGCATCTCGCATTATGACGTTATACGAAAAAAAACATAATGTAAATAATGGTTTATGTACGTACAAAAGGAGAACGAAATTAAGGTTTAGGTCCAAGACATCAATGTTTAAATCTTGTGCGGATAATTTCTCAAAAACTACTGATAGAAACAGAAGGGTGGAAAATTGTATGAAACTATAGTTTTGTATGACTAGCCATTGGCTGACTGTAACAACCCATTTTTAGGATAAATTTTTTTGGCAAAATAAAATTTGCTAGAAATAATCCTAGTAATTAATTTGAATGCTATTTCAAATTTTGAGGCCTTTTTAAAGTTTCTTTCACCCCAATTTCCCTCTCTTCTTAGAATATTTTTGGAAACTATTGGTGGCCAAGATAACCTTGCCTCTATTCTTCTCTTATATCCTGAATTCCAGTAGAAAGATTTGCCATAATAAATAGCCCAAAAATAGTACTTATTAATATTTGCAAACCCTAGATAGACCTTATTGCTTTGAAACCTTAGATATAAATTTTGTAAAAATGCCATAAAACTTTGGTAGCCTCTTCTGCGCCTATACATCACTTTTACACAGGAACTCACCCTTGTCCTTTGGAAATTTTGAGCACACCATCAACATTTCAATTATGGTCCATTTTAAGCCTATAACTACAACTCTATTAAAACTTTTTTAGCAAATTCTCAAACTTTGTCAAAGCACTCTTCTTCTCTAATGATTCCATCTCCCAGAAGATCAACTCCTTTTAAACAATGCAAGATTCTTTGATTGATCACAAACATCTCTATTCAGATTTGTTTTTCAACAAACCTTCCATTCTGCACTTAATCCTTTTGCCAACAAAGCCAACCATCGTCATTCTCATCCAAAGGGACACGCTTATGCCAAGTTACATGTCCAGAGGCACTACGCGCGTCGGATTGGGCAAGCCTTGCCATGACAGAGCACTGGGGATGCTTGATATGTCTCAAACGTATCTATAATTTTTGATTGTTCCATGCTATTATATTATCTATTTTGGATGTTTTATATGCATTAATATGCCATTTAATATTATTTTTGGGACTAACCTATTAACCCAGAGCCAAGTGCCAGTTTCTGTTTTTTCCTTGTTTTTGAGTATTGCAGAAAAGGAATATCAAACGGAGTCCAAACGGAATAAAACTTTACGCTGATTTTTCTTGGACCATAAGAAACCTACCAGGCTTGGAGAAGAGGCCAGAAGACCTACGGGGAGGCCACAAGCCGTAGGGGCGCGCCCCCTGGCTTGTGGGCCCCCTGTAGACCTCCTAACCCTAATCCTTGGAATATATATTCACATATATTCCCAAACCACCAGAAGCGTCCACAAAAATACTTTTCCGCCGCCGAAAGCCTCTGTTCCCATGGGATCCCATCTTGGGGCCTTTTCCGGTGATCTGCCGGAGGGGGATTCAACCACGGAGGGCTTCTACATCAACACCATTGCCCTTCCGATGAAGCGTGAGTAGTTTACCACAGACCTTCGGGTCCATAGCTAGTAGCTAGATGGCTTCTTCTCTCTCTATGTTCTTCAATACCATGTTCTCCTCGATGTTCTTGGAGATCTATCCGATGTAATACTCTTTTGCGGTGTGTTTGTCGAGATTCAATGAATTGTGGGTTTATGATCAGATTATCTATGAATATTATTTGAATCTTCTCTGAATTCTTATATGCATGATTTCATATCTTTGTAATTCTCTTCGAGTTATCGGTTTGGTTTGGCCAACTAGATTGGTAATTCTTGCAATAGGAGAGGTGCTTAGTTTTGGGTTCAATCTTGCGGTGTCCTCACCCAGTGACAAAGTAGGGGTAGCGAGGCACGTATTTGTATTGTTGCCATCAAGGATAAAAAGATGGGGTTTTCATCATATTGCTTGAGTTTATCCCTCTACATCATGTCATCTTACTTAATGCGTTACTCTGTTCTTCATGAACTTAATACTCTAGATGCAGGCAGGAGTCGGTCGATGTGTGGAGTAATAGTAGTAGATGCAGGCAGGAGTCGGTCTACTTAACACGGACGTGATGCCTATATGCATAATCATTGCCTTAGATATCATCATAACTATGCGCTTTTCTATCAATTGCTCGACAGTAATTTGTTCACCCACTGTATTATTTTCCTTCAAGAGTGAAGCCTCTAGTAAAACCTATGGCCCCCGGTTCTATTTTCCATATTATATTTTCAGATCTATAAACCAAAAATACCAAAAATACCTTGCTGCAATTTATTTACTTTTACTTTATTTATCGTTTTAGTAATCTTTTATATCTATCTCTTTCAGATCTCATCCTTGCAAGTGACTGTGAAGGGATTGACAACCCCTTTATCGCGTTGGGTGCAAGTGTTTGATTGTTTGTGTAGGTACATCGATTGGGGCCTTGCATGAACCTCCTACTGGATTGATACCTTGGTTCTCAAAACTGAGGGAAATACTTATCTCTACTTTGTTGCATCACCCTTTCCTCTTCAAGGGAAAAACCAACGCAAGCTCAAGAAGTAGCAGACGCCCCCGACTCAATCGTGTGCTAATCATACACGCAAATGCACACGATCAAGATCAGAGACTCACGGTAAGATATCACAACACAACTCTAGACACAAATAAAAGTCATACAAGCATTATATTACAAGCCAGGGGCCACGAGGGCTCGAATACATAAGCTCGAGTACAAGAGTCAGTGGAAGCAACATCAATATCTGAGTACAGACATAAAGGTAAACAAGTTTGCCTTAAGAAGGCTGAGCAAAACAATGCCATCTAGATAAAACAGGGGCATGCCTCCTGCCTGGGAACCTCCGAAACTACTCCTGGTCGTCAGCCTCCACGTAGTAGTAGGCTCCGTCGGTGGTGTAGTAGTCATCAACGGGGGCAGCTGTCTCCTGGGCTCCGCCATCTGATCGCAACAATAGGGTAGAGGGGAAAAGAAGTAGCAAAGCAACCGTGAGTACTCATCCAAAGTACTCGCAAGACTTACATCAGAAGTATTCTATGTATGCACCATTATCAGAGAAGGGGGCTGTATCTGTGGACTAAACTGTAGAATGCCAGAACAGGGGGAAAAGGCCTAGCCTATCGAAGACTAGCATCTTGCAGCATTAGAAGAGTGTAGATTAGCATATTATAAAGCAGTAATTAAGTAGTAACAATGCCCAGAGATCCTTCCTCGACTCCCTGTGAGAAAACGATCCCGGAGCCAACATATTAATTAACATCAATAACATCCAGTTTTAGTTGTATTACATCGGGATACAACTCTGAGCGTCCGTTACTGTGGACACGGCTATTCGAATAGATATACTTCCCTGCAGGGGTGCACCAATGTACCCAACACCCTCGATTAACTCCGGTCGTACATACTTTTATCGGGTCATGCCCGGCCTCGGCTAATCGACACAACGCAGCCCAACCTGGGCTCATCAGAGAGGCCAGCACGCCGATCTAATCCCTAAGCGCTCAGGGGTCCGGGCCCATCGCCCATCGCACTCCTGCACATTGCGCACGCGGCCGGTGAGCAGACCTAGCCCCCTTAATACAAGCGCAGGCGTTCCCAGTCCAACCCGGCGTGCGCCGCTCAACTGCTGAAGTTTGAGGAGCTTCGGTAGAAACATACGATGCCGAGTGCCCATACTTATTCCCGCGTGATGGTCAGTGCGAAAAGGCCAGAGGCCTACTCAGATCATATATCCAAATCCGTTAATGCGTTGGGAGCTCATGGTAATGAGCAGTGATCCACGATCTGTGGTCCCGTCGTCCCGTCTCGCGGATTTACGACAAGGGCTAAGACTGCCCGGCTGTGCTGCGCAATTAAGTCGCGGGTACCCTCACGGTCAACCCGGCTTCACATCACTTGTGGGTACCCCTCGGGGCCGACCCGACTTCCACAAACTCTCGCGGGTACCCCTCGGGGCCGACCCGACTTCAACAAAGGACTGAGGTAAACGTTAGGGTAACCGTGTGTCCGAAACATCAAGGGGGAATCTGAGGAATCACCCTCGATGGATTCCACTCAATGTGACCGTCAAGGTGGACTTGGAGGAATCACTCTCGATGGTACACACTTGAGGGGTTGCACGACAGAGTCGTCATTGGAGGTGGTGGAGGATCGGCCATCCACAACCGATTAGTTATGCTACAGAGCCATCATCAGGAGTGAGGTAGGAGGTATCACCGTCGGCACTCGATAGTAGCTCTGCAGAGTCGTACAACAAAAGGGGGTGTGTGTGCGGTGATGTGCTCGGTCTCTGCCCGTCGATCACCAAGATCGAGGCACTGGTAACAAGGCGGGGGCAACATGGACAAGAAAGAGGGGTTACTGATGGATCACTAATCCAACCTATACTAAACAGTTTAGGATGACGGGTAAAGTAACAATAGCAGGTTACAAAAGCAGGCTATGCATTAGAAATAGGAGCTATCTATCAACATTAGCAAAATCTAATGCAAGCAATAGAGGGAAAAAATGGGCGATATAGGAATGATCAAGGGGGTTTGCTTGCCTGGAAGCTCTGCCTTTAAGGGACTGATCGTCAGGGGCGTAGTCGTACTCGGCAGCAGTGTCAGTCTCGGAGTCTACCGTAGAGAAGAGGGGGTAGAAACAATAAATATAAAGCAAACAGATGCAACACTGATGGATGACATGGAAGTATGCTGTGTTAGGGGTGGCCTAATGCAGCACTACACGTTGCAGACGGAGCGGGAAATTATCCGGGGATTTTTCCCCAGCTCCGGACGGTTATCGGTATATGGATCTAGAGGGGAAGGTTCCATGTTTGCAGTGTTAGAGGCATCTAACAGCTATATGGAGGGCAAATTCGGATTCGTCATATTTTTCTGAGCGTTTTTCATATATAAAACATTTTCATCGAAGCTACTGTTGAATTTATATTAATTTTCAAAGTTTTAGCAATATTCTGGAATTATTTTAATTACTAAATACTGCAGAAAAGGAAATATGACGTCAGCAGTACGTCAGGGTGACGTCAGCAGTGAACACAGCCGGCCGAGCTCAAACCTGGCCACTGGGTCCCACATGTCATACATAGAAGTTAATCCAGTGGTTTAATTTAACTAAAAGGGATTAATTAGAGGGTGGGGCCCACTGTCAGTGACTGATTAATTAATAGATTTAATTAACAGACTAATTAGCAGTTTATTTATTTATTAAAATGTTAATTAGCGAGTGGGGCCTGCCTGTCAGCGACTGGGGCTGCCCAGTCAGCGCGTTGACTAGGTTAACCCAGTCAACGGGGCCCTTGGGACCCACTGGTCAGCGACCCAGGGGTGGACCCAGGCCAGCCATGTAGGCGGCGGCCGGCGACTAGACGCCGGTGACGCTAGAACGCGGCGGAGGCCACTGGCCTCGTCGGAAATCGGCTACGGCGAGCCATTTTGCGCGCGGCTTGGCTCGTTCGAACGGGTGGAACGAGCCGTGTTGTACGGCGGTGGTGGCTTGGCCGGAGAGGCCCTACATCGGCGGCGGCGACGAGCGCGGCAGACGGCGGCGTTCGGGTGAGGTCGTGCCCGTGGCTATGGCGCATGGCAAGGCGTGCTAGCGGTGGCGTTGGGCTCCTACGAGCGCGCTGAGCACGGCTACGTGCTCGGACGCGAGCTTTAGCGACGGTGGCCACGACGACGAGCTTAACGGTGGCGATGGGTTGGGCCATGACGGCAAGGGGGGGCTACGGGCACGGAGAAAGGCAGGAGAGAGAGGGGTTTTGGTCGCCAGCTCACCGCCGTCCTGCAGGTGTGCTTAAATGGGCTCGGGGGAGGCTCGACGGCGGCGAATCGGCGACGACGTCCGACGGTGCAGAGGAGGAAGACGAGGTCATGGGCGACGCTGCGTAGGCTCCCGGCTCGGTCTAGTGGCATCGGACGGTGGCGGAGCGATCTGGCACGACGGCGAGGCGCAGGGGCGACGGTGGCTGCGCGAGTTAGTGAGGCGAGGCCATGGCGGCGCTCGGGAGGGGGGAGACAGAGAGGGAGGAGAGGGGAGGAGTGAGGTCAGGGGAAGCCAGGGAGGGTGCAGGGGGTGGCCTTATCAACCTAGAGCGGCGCGGCGGTTCCGCTGTCAAACTGCGGTGGGGGGGCCAGGCAGGCGCGCGCGCTGGGGAGGCGACAACGAGGAGGAGAGGGAGAGCAGGAGGTGGGAGACGGTGAGGGGTGGGCTGGGCCGCACTGTGGACTTAAGTCCAGTGCCCCCAGGCCCTTTTTCTTTTTTTCTATTTCTGTGTTCTCAAAACAGTGAGCATTTGCAATTTATCCAGCCACAAAAAGACTTTGCAAAATTATGAATCTGGGCCAATAAAATATATTGCAATATTAGGCAGTGTCAGAAAAAGTTTGTGGGCCAAAGGAATTTGTTTGAATTTTGTACAAATGCATAAGCATTTAAAATGCCTCTTTTTGTACTGTTTTAAATGCTATAGACCATTTTAGCTTGATGGTGATGTTGTTTTCCTTAACAAATATTAGTTAGGAAATCTTGGCTAAATGATGGACTATTTTGCATCCACTTTAGGGCAAATTTATTTTCCACTTGCAATTTAATTCAAATCAAAGTGGAGTTTGAAATGAGATATGAATTCAAAGAGTGATCATGCATTATAAACCAAAATGATTAAGCATAATCATGAGGATCACTGTAGCTCCATTACACAGGGGTGTTACAATATTTTGGGACAAAGCCCAAAAAGGTGGCTTTCCATAAAGTAACCATAAAACCATTTTTACTATTCATGAAACCATTTTTCCATGACCGTTAAATCCGAAAATATTTCCGTGGGTCTTAGAATAATTCTAGTATCCTCTAAAACAATTCTGGACGCGTTCCAAAACATTTTCAGATCAATGATTTTCATCAGCGAAAAGCAACCACAGCGGTTCCGGCAGCTCCGGAACGGTCCCAGAAGTTCCCAGAACAATTCTGGCACCCTCCAAGAATTTCCAGGCATGTGCCGAAACCATTTTGACTTAATGGTATACTCCGAAATAATTTTATGGTTTTACCGAAACTCTTCCGGTGTTCTCTCTTCGAAACTATTCCGTTGTCTCCGAAACTTTTTCAGTGAATTTCTCTCAGACTCCCTGTCTAGTATTCAGCAGATAGATGACCCTTAAGCGTGTGACCCTATAGGTTCGGTGAAGTATAGACATGACCGGAACACTTTCTGATCAATGATCAACATCGGAGCCGTGGACACCCATATTGACCCCTATACCCACACGAATAAATATTCGAGTGAACCTCCAGTTGCTGTGTGCTATTCCTTTTACTTCGCGATATGTTACAAACACTCGAGATGAGATTTATCGGCATCCCCGTGGATCAACACTTGTCCACTATGCCAGTTACCTCGTTACCGGTTTTGTTCTCTTTTCTTGTTCCCGTGTTCAGGCATCCCCGTGATCGAATCACACTGTGTCTGGCCAGACGATGATGGATACTGTAACATCGAGAGGGCCCAAAGAATATCTCTCCATCGTCGGAGGAGCAAATCCTAATCTTGAGCTATCAAGTCCCTTGACATACTTTTCCATGAACCCGTAAGCCGCCGTAATAGCCACCCAGTTACGGATGACGTTTAACAAACCCCAAAGTTCATGAAGCAAGCATGAAGAAACTCGATACTCTCATGGTCTAAGGAATTATGCAAACGTTAACATTCTTTGTGTTATGAACCATTTACTTGTGACGAATGTATCTCATAGCATAAAATCAATTCGGGTCGATTCAACACAAATGTTCTTCTAACATTGTGCCCTCAAAATTGCCGGCATAGACATGCCCATGATCAGGAAAACATAATCATCATGTAAACACTTGAGCTAGTCTTAGAGGCATGACTAGGAATACTTTTTATCGTTTATTATTCCACACGTGCATATGAGTTTTCCTCCGAGCCTCGTGGTTATTGTAGACTCGAGAACCATAACAGTTATAGCACGGAACATAAACTTAAATACGAACATGGGGATAAATAATAACATTTATTATTGCCTCTAGGGCATATCTTCTACAGACTCCCACTTGCACTAGAGTCAATAATCTAGTCAATGATAATGCACTTTACACCTATGGCATACTGGTGTAAAATATTCTTCGCATGTGGTATAGCCTGATGTCCAACGGATCTGACAACTTCAGCTCCGTGTGTATCTTTGCATATCCTCGCATTTTCACGCTTTCACAAAATTCATATTTTGTGTGGACTTGGCTTTGTATATATGTGAATCACTGGTCGAACCTTGATTCCTCAGACTGAGCTATGGAGCAACTATCTACAATAGTGTTCCATTGACCAAAGTCTTCTTGGAACTATACTAAGTTCATGAATGAACTATATGATTCAACATTCTTCTTTGTCGCTTCTAAAGCGTCAACATACTTAGCCATTGTTATAGAATTCGCCACAGTAACCTATTTGGAACAATTCCAACTTACTGTGTCACCATATCGTGTATTACACAAAAAACCCTTAACTTAAATTGAAAATCGCATGGAGCATTAATGAAGACTGTATCGATGTAAGCACTTACAACGAGCACTTCATAATCTCTGCTTGCGAGAAAACATGTCATCAGTGCTACTTTAGTACTCAACTACATTTTTCACTGTTGTCCCATGATCAATACTTTGATCACTTTGGTATCTATACTCGCAACAGCTTGGGAGTATCGGATATATTTGTTTGTTTTACATACCATGGAATACATGATTAATCCAACCACAAAAGTGTGTGGAATCTCCATCATGTATTTTGCTCATTAGAGTTTTGGGACACCGAGTCTTCCAAAAACTCTTTCCATGTGACTTCGGCAAGAATCACTCCTTGGCTTTTTCAAGGCTAAACTGTTTTAGCATCTTGTCAATATGTATTTTTGGCTTAGCCCCATTAGGCAATTCTATCTCCGTAGATAATTATGCCTAGTATCAAGGCTACTTAGCCTAAGCACTTCATCAAAAAATTATTTTCAATGAAGTCCTAATTCGTGTCAAGAAATTTATATTATTTCCAATTAACAATGTGTCAAGCACACAAAGTTTTTAGAAATATTATTATGCTCCCACTTAATTTCTTGTTACCACAAGCATCTTCGTTATCCATTGATGAAATCAAACTCTTTTGACTTTTTCATCAAAAACGAAGATTCCAACTCCATTTTGCTCTCTTCTGTCCATCGCTGGAACTCTGAAGTTTGCATACTCACTAGCATCCTCTGGAATGACAAAATACCTTTGGACTGTATCACATGCAAGTCCTAGGTTGTATTTCCATCTCATGGAAATCCTTTTGGCATGCATGTATCATATCTCATGATTGAAATATGTATTAATTGCTAGTTTAACCCGAACCGACTTTAAGCATCGCTACGGAGAGACAATCTCGCCGTAGTTAATTCCTTGAATTTGTTATAAGCAACAAGTAGAGCTTTATGGATAAAACATTTTTATCCGCATCAGTTTCTAGTTCCATTAATATTGTTAGACTCTAAGTCTTCCGAAAGGGGTATCAAGATTTAATCTTGAATCATTTATATGGAAACTATCTTGGATTGTATTGGCATTTAGCCAATTCCGGAGTCAGGGCCCATCATCGCTTCCTTGATTATCGTAGGTATACTGTTGTCTAAAAACAATATCTCGTTTTGCGTACCTGAGAGGTTTGCACGAGTTTTGCCTACGTGGTTCAGCTGCAAGTTCGACCGAAGTCCATACATCTCATGTAGAGGCTTCCGTATCAGTCGTAGTAGGAAACTCTGGAATCACTTCCAAGGTTCCTTTCCTTTGATCTGATGACGAAGATACTGTTATCTCGTCGAGTTGCATTGTTCTCCCACTCACCTTTTTGCAAGAACCATTCTCTTTAAAAGTATATAGTTCTTTGTGGCAAAACCCTTTGCCTCGGTATAGTGGTGTGGGAACACCCAATAACTTGGGATAACCTACAAAGTAGCACTTGTCTGATTTGGAATAGGTTTGTACACATTTTATACAAGCTCCATATTCCAAATGTTAAGAAAAGATATAACATGGTTAGGCGTACCATACCATGGCATCATTTCAACAGACCTGATGGCGCTCCTTTCAGTGTAAAAGCCGCAGTCTCTAAAGCATTACTTTTAAAAGGGATAATGGTAAATTGATTTATGTCATCTTTGATCTCACCATGTCATAAATGGTTTGATTACATCTTCATGGACATTCCACTCAAAGTGGTGTTCCGGGAGGTGTAAGTTATGAAACTTTTTTCACAACTCATCAGACATTCGCTAAACTTGTAACTCAAAATATTCCTTTCTGCAATCTAGTTTGCAGAAACATAATTTTTCTTGTTACACTAATTTCTACTTCATTTTTAAAACCTTTTGAATGATTTCAAAAGATCAAGACTTACGTCTCATCAAGTAAATATCCATATATCTACTTGAGTCATTTCTGAAGATAGATAAATCCACTACTAGCAACAACATTTATCGGACTACACACATCAAAAATGTATGATCACCAATAAGTTTGTTGCTCGTTCCTTATGGCATGTGAACGGTATTTCAGTCACTTCACTTTTTGGATGAAAGTTGCAAGTGTCAGATGATTCATAATCAAACGACTTCAAAATCAATCATTATGGAATTTCTCCATGCGGGTTTCTCCAATGTGACCAAATGCACTGCCACACATATGTGGTATTCTTTTAGTCTTGCAACATTTAGCGTCAGTGTTATGGATGTATCATATTACCATCAATATTCATAACATACATCCCATCCTTGATGGAAGCATGGTCCTCATGTTATTCATGATACTGAACAACAATTGTTCTTTTATGAACAACCCTCTTGCAACAACCATTATGCAATGGGCTAGACTGTATAAAACTCTAAAATGAATTATGAAAGTAAACACAGAGGTAATATATTATTATCAGTATTCATGACATACATCTCATTCATAATGAAAGTATGGCCCTTATGTTATTCATAACACCGAACATCAAAAGTTCTCTTATGAACAACCTTCTTGCAACATACTTTATACAATGGGCTAGAGTGTATGAAACTCTAAATGATTTATGAAAATAAATACAGACGGTAATACACCGATGGAAGGTATAGTAACTTTTACTATGTTCCCAGCGCGTATCTAAACCTCATTACTGGCAAGTCTTTTAGGCCGTAGTGGTTCTTGCATCGAGTTGTAACAGAATGCAATCGAGCGGGTATTCCTGTGATCAACTTTTAACCACAATACCCAATAATTACGGACTAATAGTTTAATCATAATTCCCAAGAACTATTTCTTTTTGACCAGCCTTCCAAACATCAATAACTCGTATGACATTCATACATGAGCTGGATATTCCAATCTTCTTTCTTTTTGCCTTTATACTTCTAACAGTTTAAATTTCAGGAGTTCACCTACTCTCAGAAGAAGCACCCAATTTTAAGAGTGGTGTTAGCCCCGGACTTCCTAGGTGTGTAAGTCATACTAACACCCTTTGCACATTTCCTTTCTCCTTAAGTTGTTTTTTTTTCACCTTCATCATATGACAGGCATTCTTCTGGATCCCTCTCTTATCAGTCAAATGCCCAGTAAACACTTTATTCTAATAATTGTTCTCATGCATGATAAAATGGAACATGTTTTAGAGGACCCACTTCCAGAGGAACCGACAGATAATGCAACTGCTACTATTTATAACGCCTACATGAAACTCTATGATGAGTCTACTGAGACCAGTTGTCTCAACCTTGCCTGTATGGAACCAGACTTGCAACAACATTTTGAGAACATTGAGGCTTACGATATGATCGTAAGTCTAAAGGCATGTTTGAAACGCAGGCAAGGACCGAGAGATTTAATGCCTGGAGGGCCTTGCTAGAGTGTAAGTTGAAGGAAGGCGATCCACTTAGTCCGCATGTAATCAAAATGGTTGGTTACATGCAGACTCTTGATAAGTTATACTTTCCCTTATGCCATGAGTTGCCTACAGATACAATTCTTGCTTCTCTTCCTGCTAGCTATGGCTCGTTCATCTCAAACTACCATATGCAAGGTGTGGATAAGAAGGTCATGGAATTGCGTGGGATGCTTAAAACAGCAGAGGAAGACATAATAAAGGGGGCACATCAAGTGTTGATGGTGCATGCCAAGCCAAAGTTCAAGAAGAGTTCTTGGGCTAAGAAGAAGGCAAAGGCTAAGGCTGCTAAGGATGCGATCCCAGCTCCTGTCCCTGTGCCTAAGGTTGGACCAGTTACTGAGAGCATATGCTATTATTGTAAGGACATTGGTCACTGGAAGAGAAATTGCAGCATGCACCTGGCCGACAATGGCAAGAAAAGTGGAACTAGGACTTCTTCAGGTAAACTTGTTGTATATGTTACAGAGATATATCTTGTGTAGAGGATACCGGATTGGTTGTTCATATTTGTAAATCAATGCAGGGGCTTAAAATAATTAGGAATGTTGCAAGAGGAGAAGTAGGCATAAGCTTCGGGAATAAAGCAAGAGTTGTTGCATTAGCCGTCGGCACTGTGCAACATAATTTACCTTCAAGATTTGTAATGGAACTTGATAATTGTTATTATGTTTCTGCTTTAAGTCGAAACATTATTTATGCCTCATGCTTGATGAGACAAGGTTATGAATTCAGTATTAAGGACAAAGGTTGTTCTATATATTTGAATGATATGTTTTATGGCTTTGCACCCGTTGTGAACGGGTTATTCATTTTAGATCTTGAAGGTGAATCTGTCTATAATTGAAATATTAAGAGGCTTAATCCTAACGATCTGAATACAACTTAATTTTGACATTGTCGACTTTGTCATATAAGTGTGAAGTGTAGGAAGAAGTTTTATGATGATGGACTTCTAACTTCGTTTGATTTTGAATCATTCGAGACATGCGAGTCATGCCTACTCGGCAAGATGACCAAGACACCATTTACAAAGAGTTGTGAGAGGGCATCCGGCTTGTTGGAACTCATTCATACTGATGTGTGCGGACCAATGAGCACGATTGCCAGAGGTGGTTACCAGTACTTCGTGACTTTTAATGATGACTTGAGCACATATGGATATATCTACTTGATAAGGCATAAGTCCGAAATCTTTGAAAAGTTCTAGGAGTTTCAGAATGAAGTAGAGAATCAACTTGGCAACATGATCAAACTTCTATGATCGGATCGTGGGGGCGAGTATCTTAGTCAAGAGTTTGATGATCATCCGAAGAGTCGAGGAATAGTTCCACAACTCACTCCTCCTGGTACACCTCAGAAAAATGGTGTGTCGGAATAGAGGAATCCTACTTTGTTCGACATGGTTCGATCGATGATGAGTCAGTCAGATCTACCGTTGTCATTTTGGGGTTATGCTTTAGAAACTACAGCTTTCACACTAAACAGAGTACCATCTAAATCCGTAGATAAGACAACATATGAGATAGGGACTGGGAAACATCATAATTGGTAGTAGTAGACAAGGATGTGACATGTATGTGTGTAAAATTCCAGGATGAAATACGTTGAAATGCGACTTGTACAAAAAAAATTCATGGTCTGGAAGGATGAATAGTATCATGTGTTAAAAAGACCCAGATTTTTTTTTGCACAGCCCTCATTTCAGCGTATTTCGTCCTGAAAATTTACACACTTGTGCATTATTCCTTCATCTATCTCTATATTTTTTCAGAATTTTTTGAAATGTAAAAATATGAATTTTCATGAATTTTGAATTTTGCACTCCAAAACCAATTTCCGTCCAAAAACGTTTTATATTAAGTTACGGAGGAAGTATGAGTGGATGACTCTATCCTCTAACGCTGATCTACTCCATATATCTCCAAAATACAAAATGCTGGCGCTGCAAAACTGTAAAAAAAGCTGACGTGACTACTAAAAAATACTTTCACTTTGTTCGATGACAAATAGGAGCGGAGCGCGCAAAGAAGCAATTTTTATCTCTGCTTAAAAAAAGAAACAAGGGAGCTTTTTTTCCTGCCACCTTCCTCGATCCCATCACATCATTCGCTGCATAGATCACTAGTCCTAGCATCCAGCTGCTCCCCGCCAGCCTCGACATGTCCGCCGCCGTCGGTTCGCCATCCTGGGCTGCCGCCCCTGCCGCGCAGCACCGCCGGACGGGGCGTGCCGGCGCCGTCACGCTCCGGTGCTCCAAGTTGTCGGCGGCCGCGCCCGTCCTGGACGAGCTTGTTGAAGTAATCCAAAACATGTTTACTAAAATTTGGTAAGTGCTAGTGTCTCATGGAAATATATGTAAGAGTTTCCATGCAAAGTTGAGTCTGTATTAGGATAGTGCTAGCTGAGTCGGTTCATGTGTCCAAGTTTGGTAGTACTAGTTTTATGTGAGTAGGCTTAGCTTAATTGTGATCAGCGTAGCCGGTAATTAGGAAAGTGTGTGTCCGTGTATGGCTTGCATGTCATGAGTACCGTGTCCTGTTCCGGGTAGTACTAGGCGTGTCCTTGCGGTAATAGGACCACTGCCGAGTCGGTTAGCTGCAAGCTTTGGTCCTATATATATACATCCATATACGTTGTAAGATTGTACCAGAAAACGTGAAAAGCAATAAAGATTATTACGAGGCACGACACGTGCCTCTGGCTATCTTCGTGTTGCTGCGTTCGCGTGCGTGTGTTCTGGTCCCGATGTTTGCGTTAACGCCGGCGTGATATCGTGTGCTATAGCTAGTTCGTATATGTCAAGCCGAGTTGCGCGTACACGACTAGTCGAGTTGCATCGTGATCGTGTGTTCGATCCTTGGGCAAAGCCAACAATTGGTATCAGAGCAAGGTCGATTTGAAGCTGTGCTTGCCCCGGGGTGGCGACCGGATTAGCGCCTCGGGGCGGGCAATATAGTCGCTAGGTGGTGCAGCGACAAGGAGGGGAGGACAATACAATCGCCGGTGTAGCAACGAGGAGCGATCCATATAGTCGTTGAGGGTAAAACGACGAGGAGGAGCCGGTGATACAGTCGCCGGTGCGGCAACGAGGAGGAGCTGGCGATAGTGGATCGGTGGAGCGACGAAGAGAAGGCGGTGAGTGTGCTGTCGCAAGCGAGGCGGCGAGTGATTGTTGTTCGGCGGAACGAACTGGAGGAGGGCGACGGGCGGTCGTCGACAAGGCACTGGTGATCGTTGATGGTTATGGAGGTGTTGAGTTGGCAGTGGCACCGAGTAGTTCATCAAGATCATTGGTGGAGGGTGCAAGGTAGTGATGGCGAAGTTGCGAGCCGTCATCATGGTGTGCACATGAGTTCTTGCAAGGTGCGTCCAAGAGCTCGGGGGTGTGAGTCTTCTGCTGCAGTTGAGATGCGTCACTGGCGGAGGAGATTGAGAGCGGATGGAAAAAGGAATTTGTGTCTTGCGTTTCTGTTCGTGATCAAGGGGTTCCGGCGAGTTCATATACGGTGAAGTTGAGCTACGCATATATGGCGAGTTGTGTTGCCGCCGGATAGGAAGTGTCGTTTGGTAAGTTGTGTCACCAACGACAACGAGAAAAAAGATGTGGCGGGTGAAGAGATGTGTCTCCCCGTGAGCACCCGATGACAAGACGAAGGCCAGCGTGAAGATGGATGCGCACCAGTTAAGTTGAGTTCCTGCATGAGAGGCTATGCATTTAGTCAGCATGTAGCACGCTAAGATGTGACAGCGTGGGCTGGTAATCCAGACGTCGTGTTGGTTCCAAGTCGATGAGTCAAGTGTTTGGATTAGGGGGTGAATGTTGAAGTAATCCAAAACATGTTTACTAAAATTTGGTAAGTGCTAGTGTCTCATGGAAATATATGTAAGAGTTTCCATGCAAAGTTGAGTCCGTATTAGGATAGTGCTAGCTGAGTCGGTTCATGTGTCCAAGTTTGGTAGTACTAGTTTTATGTGAGTAGGCTTAGCTTAATTGTGATCAGCGTAGCCGGTAATTAGGAAAGTGTGTGTCCGTGTATGGCTTGCATGTCATGAGTACCGTGTCCTGTTCCGGGTAGTACTAGGCGTGTCCTTGCGGTAATAGGACCACTGCCGAGTCGGTTAGCTGCAAGCTTTGGTCCTATATATATACATCCATATACGTTGTAAGATTGTACCAGAAAACGTGAAAAGCAATAAAGATTATTACGAGGCACGACACGTGCCTCTGGCTATCTTCGTGTTGCTGCGTTCGCGTGCGTGTGTTCTGGTCCCGGTGTTTGCGTTAACGCCGGCGTGATATCGTGTGCTATAGCTAGTTCGTATACGTCAAGCCGAGTTGCGCGTACACGACTAGTCGAGTTGCATCGTGATCGTGTGTTCGATCCTTGGGCAAAGCCAACAGAGCTGAGGCTGCAGTGCGCGACGCCGCTCCCCCTGCTGCGGCACGTGGCAGGCGCCATGGCTGCCGGCATGCGCACCGGGATCGCCACCGACGGCGCCGGTGAGCTCAAGATGATCCCCAGCTACGTCTACTCGCTCTCCACTGGGTAACTAATCCCCAGCTCATTTGACATCCCCCCTAGTGATTCAGACATGCAGTGACTCTGGTTGGTACACTAAATAGATGAGCTCTTCAGTCAATTCAGTTCATCACTTGATTTTCTGTAGATTGGACCAGTCAGTTAGTTAGTGAGTGTTGTGAGCTAGATTTGATCTGGTTATGAATGTCAGTTAATTCAGTTCGCTCCATGATTTAATTTCTCATCACCAATGTTGTGCTGACGGAGTGAAACAGGGCTGTTCTATGCTCTGGATCTGGGAGGCACCAACTTCAGAGTGCTGAGGGTGCAGCTAGGAGGAAAAGATAGGTGTGTCCTCGACGCCGAGTCAGAGCAAGTGTCGATCCCAAAAGAAATCATGCATGGTACAACCGAGGTAGCCGGTTCATTGATTTGTTTTCTTATAAGCTAATTGGCTCTGTTTTCAGAAAGAAAAAAAATAGATTCTACACTGATTGGATAATTAGCATATAGTTGCATATGGGTAGAGCATGTTTGACATTTGACGCTGCAATTGTCGCTATGAACATGATCTTTTTGATTTTATCGCGGCCTGCCTATCGAATTTTGTAGCGAAGGAGGGTGGTAATTTTCATCTTCAGGAAGGTCGACAAAGGAGATAGGCTTTACATTCTCCTTTCCGGTGAAGCAGACTTCTATTGATTCTGGCATCCTGATCAAGTGGACCAAGGGTTTTGCTGTCTCTGGTTCTGTAAGATTTTTGTTTTCCCGGATACAAGTTTCTCATTTTTGTGTATTACTTAGTTATTTCTGCTGGATATTATGATCTTTTTGTCCTAAACTGTAGAGCTGCTACAGTGGCCAGTTGCTACAGCAACCAGCTCTACCTGCCCTGATCGGGGTCTGCTTCTCATCCAGGCAGGTGTTGGCCCCCCAGTGCACAGTGCATACAAATATATATGGAAGAGAGATTGATCAAGACGCTGCTGGTTCTGGCTGCTGCTCTAAGCCACTCTCTCTCACTCTCTAACGCACTCAAGTATAGTTACCGATCAAGCTGAGCACTGCAAGCACTGGGAAGAACTAACACATCTTCAGATCAAGCCCTAGGAGGTGAAGGAAGGAGAAGAGAAGATGACAGCTCCATCCGGTAAAGGTAACTGCCATCTTCTCATCTGTTTGTGGCTCAAACTTAAGCTAAAATGATCCTGGCAATCAACAATGGCACCAGAGCCATATAGTTTCAAGTTTGATCCCTACAAGCTAAAGATCATGCTTCATCTGTTCTGTTAATGCTAAGTATCAAGCTGTTCTTCCTGTTAAGCCATGTTTTGATTTTATTTAGCCTTAAATCTTTGAGGAACAAGCCCTAACAGATAAGCATGAAGCTCTGGGGTTTCATTTTGATGATGAATTAAAGGGGATTGAAGCTTTTATGCAAAATCCCCAAATTTCAGTAACCCTAGAGATGAAATTCTCCTGTTTTCCTCCTAATTTGGGCCTAGGGTTTCAGTTTATGCTTTGAATGAAAGGGAAAATGAACTAATTATGATTGAACCTATTGTTTTTCTCCAAATCAGAAACCCTAGCTAAAGAAATCTTCTAATTTCTCCCCTGCTATGTGCTTGTGGTTTCGGATTAAGCATGAATCAAAGGGGAATAAGCAAATCATGTATGAACTCTAATGTTTTCCCCAAAACCGAAACCCTAACTGATGAAATCCCCAAATTTCCCCCAAAGTCGAGGAACCCTAACCCTAATCCTAAGGATCTAACGACAGTGGACGCTTACCTTAGGGTTATGATGCTCGCCGTCGTCGTGCGGCATCACCATGACCACCACCTCATGCTTGTAGGTACGCTTAGGCTCACACTCGAGCAACCTTGTTGTCCACTACGCCGGGTGGCTGCTGTTCTCCCTCGTACGCTTGTTATTGAAGAGGAGTCGCTGCCGTCGCCTCACAGGGACGCCCGCACGCGCACGGCTGCCTTACAAAGGAGCACCGCCCAGAACCGTTCAACGGAGCCATGTGCAAGCCAAAGCGGCACGTGGTTCCGGCGAAGGGCACTAGACGGCGCCGTCGTCTTCCTCCGCAGCGGCTGGCTTCGCCACTGCACATATCTCTCTCGCCCGTTTGTCACCACCTCGGGTGAGAGGAATTGGAGGAGGAGAAATGGGGTAGGGTTTCGCAGGGGCTGTGGCTGCGCGGTGGTTTTGTTCGCCCCGCGCGTGATGCTGGCCGTTGGATCTCATCCAATGGACCACAACAGCCAGCAGCCAGCGCCGACCGAGTAGGCCACTAGGGAGTTGCTCATTCCCGGCCTAGGCCTTGGCGGCTGGACCTGGAGCCCAGGAGGAGCTGTGGGAGTTAAGCTGGGCTGGTTTTTTCTCTCTGGCCCAGCTTAAAAGGATGTTTTAGCCCAAATTTTAAATTAATATTTTCTGTCCAAAAATTATGTGATCGGCTGAATTGTACTGAGCTAAATCTGTTAGTGGGCAGAAATTAATTCAAGAAAATTGTTGAATATTTCTCCATATAATGATTAAATTTTACGAACTAAAATGAATATTTGTCAAGGCTAAATTTTATGGATGGTTTATTATGTTTATTATGGCAAGATAATTCTTTATTATTTATTCCTAATTATGATTTTAGTATGCCATGTTTAAATTATTCATGTTGCAATTTTATCATGTTTAGTTAATTTTTCCTTTGTGGTATTTTATTATGATGATTATTGTTGTGATCATTATGTCATAATGTTTCCGCTGCGAAATAAAGTTTTATTGATCCTCAAATAAACCGTGGCCTTATGCTTTGTCATTTTGACCAAAGTTGTTTGACGGGCATTTTGACCACGAATTTTATTGGTTCATTTCACTTTTTTGCCAAAGCTGATGTCAACCAGATTAATAAGAAAAGTTTATGAATGAGAATTTAATAAAGTGTGGCTCGTATTTATTAATTTGGCCAAAGTTAATTAATGAATATTTGTCCACAAAATTTTATTGTTCATTTTCATCTCTGGCCAAAGCTGATTTGAATTTGATCAATAAAAGAAGAGTAATGATAATGCTTACTAAAGCATTTTGATTTTTTTGGCAGCACCTAATGTCTCTCATATTGCCGGAATGATTAATGGCATAGAACAATATCAACTATGCTACATGGAATGAGAAGCTTTAGATTACTATGGCCTTACTTAATGTTGATTATGCTCTCCTTAATGCCTTAATGATCCTCCTGAAGCACCTAAAGAAGGAGATCAAAATTATGATGCCCTCAAAAGGGACTATGATGTTGAAAAGGCTAAGTGGGATAATTCAAATCGCAAGTGCCTTATGATGATTAAGGGTTCCATTGCACAAAGTATGTTGGGAGCCCTTCTAGATTGCCAAACTGCTAAGGGCTATCTTGCGAAAATTAAGGATCAATTTAATGGGTCTTATCCAAAGGCTTATTGATGAGAAGTATGATCCCACTGAAGCCTTAGAGAGCATATTATGAAAAAGTGCAACATGGCTGCCAAACTTAAGACTATGGAGATGGAAATTTCTGAAGGTTTCCTTGTCCATTTCATTATGTCATTTTCGCCTCAAGAATTTTCTCCATTTATGACCAACTATAATGCTAAGGATTTTAAGTGGAGCATTGATGAAATGATGGCAAGATGTGTGCAAGAAGAAGAAAGGCTTAAGGCTGACAGATTTGAGCATATCAATCAATTTAAGCATTCACAAAAAGAAGAAATATCTAAAATTTGTGAATGAATATATGAAGCCCAAGCCTAATCAGTTTAAAGGTAAAGGCTAGTCTTCAAAATATTCTCAGCAAAAGAAGCCTGAAAAGGCTCCCAATGTAGAAGGGAACGAGCTTGATGGATGCCACTTTTGTGGAAAAGATAGACATAAGCAAAGAGAATGCATTGGCTTTCTGAGATGGCTCAACAAGAGAGGTACTGATGTTATTAGTTTTGTTGAAGAATCCCTTTATGTTAATTATGCCACCAATACTTGGTGGATTGATTCAGGTGCAACAATTCATATTGCAAATTCGTTGAAGGGATTCGATATGAGGAGGACCCTAAAAAGAGGGGAAAGAACCATTAGAGTTGCTAATTGTGTTAAGCTGACGCCGAGGCACTTGGCGATTTCACTCTCATACTCCATACTGGCTTTAGGCTTTAGTTGCATAATGTTCTTTATGTAGCCTTGATGAAACAGAACTTAGTTTATGTTTCATGTTTAGACGATGATGGTTATGACTATCACTTTGGGAATAAGCGTTGTATAGTTATGTATGACAGTAATAATATTTGTCTTGCCTTCCGACAAGACAAGCTTTATGTTATTTCTCTTTGTGATTCCATAAATAATGTGGGTTCTACCTCAAATATGAACGTCAGTACCAAACGCAAACGAAATGAAACAAAGACTTCTTTGAAATTATGGCACTATCGTTTGGGCCATATTTCGAGGGAGAGGATTGAGCGTCACATTAAAGATCAAATCCTTCATCCTCTTGACTTTTCGGATGCGGACGTCGATCATTGTATCAATTGCATCAAAGAAAAATATACCAACAAAATTAAGAAAGGTGCAAATCGAAGCACGAGAGTTTTGGAATTAATCCACACATATATATGTGGTCCATTTAATGTGATATTGGTGGATGATTTTAATTCATTCATAATGTTCACCGATGATTTCTCCCATTATGGATATATTTATTCTATCAAAGAAAGAATAGAGGCATTAGGCAAGTTCAAGATTTTCAAAGCTGAGGTTGAAAATAAAAGTGATGAAAAAATTAAAGTTGTAAGATCTGATCATGGTGGTGAATACTACGGCATACATACTTATTATGGCCAAACTCCTGGACCGTTTGTTAAGTATTTACAGGACAATGACATTATGGCCAAGTACCCAGCATCGGGCGATCCCTAGCAAAACGGGGTGACTGAAAGGTCAAATCGCACAGTTATGGATATGGTACGAAGCATGTTAAGCCACTCCACTTTGCTGGTGAATTTATGGATGGAAGCCCTTAAGATAGCATCACATATTCTTAACAGGGTTCCCAGTAAATCAGTGCCTAAAACACCATATGAATTATGGACTGGGAGGAAACCAACCCTGAATTATTTTCATGTATGGGGCTGTCCTGCTGAAGCAAGGGTTTTCAATCTGATTATGCAAAATTTGACTCCAAGATAGTCAGTTTCCATTTTATTGGTTATCCTGACAAATCTAAGGCTTATCGATTTTATTGTCCAAATCGGGCAACTAAGTTAGTTGAAATAAGACACGCTGTGTTCTTGGAAAGTTATATGATGAGGGGGAGCATGACACCTAGGGAAATAATTTTGGAGTAAAACGGGAATATGTCCCTGTCCCTATGATTCAAGAACCTGTGTTCCCGGTGTCTACTGAGGTTGCACCTCCAGTTGAGAGGACTATTAATGAAACACCTGCTGAGATTCCTGTGAGTGTTCCAGATGTCACACCTAATGATCCTTTTATTGAAAATGCTCAGCAGCCTCCAGCTGTTATTAGTGTGCCAAGTAATGAACCTCTCAGCAGGTCACAACGGACTAGAAAGTCTGCTATTCCTGATGATTACCTCACTTACATTAATGAGGAAATGAATGACTCGGTGTTGGATAATGATCTCACCTCATTTAAAGAAGCCATACAAAATTGCCGGCATAGACATGCCCATGATCAGGAAAACATAATCATCATGTAAACACTTGAGCTAGTCTTAGAGGCATGACTAGGAATACTTTTTATCGTTTATTATTCCACACGTGCATATGAGTTTTCCTCCGAGCCTCGTGGTTATTGTAGACTCGAGAACCATAACAGTTATAGCACGGAACATAAACTTAAATACGAACATGGGGATAAATAATAACATTTATTATTGCCTCTAGGGCATATCTTCTACAGACTCCCACTTGCACTAGAGTCAATAATCTAGTCAATGATAATGCACTTTACACCTATGGCATACTGGTGTAAAATATTCTTCGCATGTGGTATAGCCTGATGTCCAACGGATCTGACAACTTCAGCTCCGTGTGTATCTTTGCATATCCTCGCATTTTCACGCTTTCACAAAATTCATATTTTGTGTGGACTTGGCTTTGTATATATGTGAATCACTGGTCGAACCTTGATTCCTCAGACTGAGCTATGGAGCAACTATCTACAATAGTGTTCCATTGACCAAAGTCTTCTTGGAACTATACTATGTTCATGAATGAACTATATGATTCAACATTCTTCTTTGTCGCTTCTAAAGCGTGAACATACTTAGCCATTGTTATAGAATTCGCCACAGTAACCTATTTGGAACAATTCCAACTTACTGTGTCACCATATCGTGTATTACACAAAAAACCCTTAACTTAAATTGAAAATCGCATGGAGCATTAATGAAGACTGTATCGATGTAAGCACTTACAACGAGCACTTCATAATCTCTGCTTGCGAGAAAACATGTCATCAGTGCTACTTTAGTACTCAACTACATTTTTCACTGTTGTCCCATGATCAATACTTTGATCACTTTGGTATCTATACTCGCAACAGCTTGGGAGTATCGGATATATTTGTTTGTTTTACATACCATGGAATACATGATTAATCCAACCACAAAAGTGTGTGGAATCTCCATCATGTATTTTGCTCATTAGAGTTTTGGGACACCGAGTCTTCCAAAAACTCTTTCCATGTGACTTCGGCAAGAATCACTCCTTGGCTTTTTCAAGGCTAAACTGTTTTAGCATCTTGTCAATATGTATTTTTGGCTTAGCCCCATTAGGCAATTCTATCTCCGTAGATAATTATGCCTAGTATCAAGGCTACTTACCCTAAGCACTTCATCGAAAAATTATTTTCAATGAAGTCCTAATTCGTGTCAAGAAATTTATATTATTTCCAATTAACAATGTGTCAAGCACACAAAGTTTTTAGAAATATTATTATGCTCCCACTTAATTTCTTGTTACCACAAGCATCTTCGTTATCCATTGATGAAATCAAACTCTTTTGACTTTTTCATCAAAAACGAAGATTCCAACTCCATTTTGCTCTCTTCTGTCCATCGCTGGAACTCTGAAGTTTGCATACTCACTAGCATCCTCTGGAATGACAAAATACCTTTGGACTGTATCACATGCAAGTCCTAGGTTGTATTTCCATCTCATGGAAATCCTTTTGGCATGCATGTATCATATCTCATGATTGAAATATGTATTAATTGCTAGTTTAACCCGAACCGACTTTAAGCATCGCTACGGAGAGACAATCTCGCCGTAGTTAATTCCTTGAATTTGTTATAAGCAACAAGTAGAGCTTTATGGATAAAACATTTTTATCCGCATCAGTTTCTAGTTCCATTAATATTGTTAGACTCTAAGTCTTCCGAAAGGGGTATCAAGATTTAATATTGAATCATTTATATGGAAACTATCTTGGATTGTATTGGCATTTAGCCAATTCCGGAGTCAGGGCCCATCATCGCTTCCTTGATTATCGTAGGTATACTGTTGTCTAAAAACAATATCTCGTTTTGCGTACCTGAGAGGTTTGCATGAGTTTTGCCTACGTGGTTCAGCTGCAAGTTCGACCGAAGTCCATACATCTCATGTAGAGGCTTCCGTATCAGTCGTAGTAGGAAACTCTGGAATCACTTCCAAGGTTCCTTTCCTTTGATCTGATGACGAAGATACTGTTATCTCGTCGAGTTGCATTGTCCTCCCACTCACCTTTTTGCAAGAACCATTCTCTTTAAAAGTATATAGTTCTTTGTGGCAAAACCCTTTGCCTCGGTATAGTGGTGTGGGAACACCCAATAACTTGGGATAACCTACAAAGTAGCACTTGTCTGATTTGGAATAGGTTTGTAAACATTTTATACAAGCTCCATATGCCAAATGTTAAGAAAAGATATAACATGGTTAGGCGTACCATACCATGGCATCATTTCAACAGACCTGATGGCGCTCTTTTCAGTGTAAAAGCCGCAGTCTCTAAAGCATTACTTTTAAAAGGGATAATGGTAAATTGATTTATGTCATCTTTGATCTCACCATATCATAAATGGTTTGATTACATCTTCATGGACATTCCACTCAAAGTGGTGTTCCGGGAGGTGTAAGTTATGAAACTTTTTTCACAACTCATCAGACATTCGCTAAACTTGTAACTCAAAATATTCCTTTCTGCAATCTAGTTTGCAGAAACATAATTTTTCTTGTTACACTAATTTCTACTTCATTTTTAAAACCTTTTGAATGAATTCAAAAGATCAAGACTTACGTCTCATCAAGTAAATATCCATATATCTACTTGAGTCATTTCTGAAGATAGATAAATCCACTACTAGCAACAACATTTATCGGACTACACACATCAAAAATGTATGATCACCAATAAGTTTGTTGCTCGTTCCTTATGGCATGTGAACGGTATTTCAGTCACTTCACTTTTTGGATGAAAGTTGCAAGTGTCAGATGATTCATAATCAAACGACTTCAAAATCAATCATTATGGAATTTCTCCATGCGGGTTTCTCCAATGTGACCAAATGCACTGCCACACATATGTGGTATTCTTTTAGTCTTGCGACATTTAGCGTCAGTGTTATGGATGTATCATATTACCATCAATATTCATAACATACATCCCATCCTTGATGGAAGCATGGTCCTCATGTTATTCATGATACTGAACAACAATTGTTCTTTTATGAACAACCCTCTTGCAACAACCATTATGCAATGGGCTAGACTCTATAAAACTCTAAAATGAATTATGAAAGTAAACACAGAGGTAATATATTATTATCAGTATTCATGACATACATCTCATTCATAATGAAAGTATGGCCCTTATGTTATTCATAACACCGAACATCAAAAGTTCTCTTATGAACAACCTTCTTGCAACATACTTTATACAATGGGCTAGAGTGTATGAAACTCTAAATGATTTATGAAAATAAATACAGACGGTAATACACCGATGGAAGGTATAGTAACTTTTACTATGTTCCCAGCGCGTATCTAAACCTCATTACTGGCAAGTCTTTTAGGCCGTAGTGGTTCTTGCATCGAGTTGTAACAGAATGCAATCGAGCGGGTATTCCTGTGATCAACTTTTAACCACAATACCCAATAATTACGGACTAATAGTTTAATCATAATTCCCAAGAACTATTTCTTTTTGACCAGCCTTCCAAACATCAATAACTCGTATGACATTCATACATGAGCTGGATATTCCAATCTTCTTTCTTTTTGCCTTTATACTTCTAACAGTTTAAATTTCAGGAGTTCACCTACTCTCAGAAGAAGCACCCAATTTTAAGAGTGGTGTTAGCCCCGGACTTCCTAGGTGTGTAAGTCATACTAACACCCTTTGCACATTTCCTTTCTCCTTAAGTTGTTTTTTTTTCACCTTCATCATATGACAGGCATTCTTCTGGATCCCTCTCTTATCAGTCAAATGCCCAGTAAACACTTTATTCTAATAATTGTTCTCATGCATGATAAAATGGAACATGTTTTAGAGGACCCACTTCCAGAGGAACCGACAGATAATGCAACTGCTACTATTTATAACGCCTACATGAAACTCTATGATGAGTCTACTGAGACCAGTTGTCTCAA
Source organism: Elymus sibiricus (assembly GCA_039707655.1). Lineage (NCBI taxonomy): Eukaryota > Viridiplantae > Streptophyta > Magnoliopsida > Poales > Poaceae > Elymus > Elymus sibiricus. Next base: position 35,458,778 of record CM077665.1, on the reverse strand, counting down.
CCTTGCCTGTATGGAACCAGACTTGCAACAACATTTTGAGAACATTGAGGCTTACGATATGATCGTAAGTCTAAAGGCATGTTTGAAACGCAGGCAAGGACCGAGAGATTTAATGCCTGGAGGGCCTTGCTAGAGTGTAAGTTGAAGGAAGGCGATCCACTTAGTCCGCATGTAATCAAAATGGTTGGTTACATGCAGACTCTTGATAAGTTATACTTTCCCTTATGCCATGAGTTGCCTACAGATACAATTCTTGCTTCTCTTCCTGCTAGCTATGGCTCGTTCATCTCAAACTACCATATGCAAGGTGTGGATAAGAAGGTCATGGAATTGCGTGGGATGCTTAAAACAGCAGAGGAAGACATAATAAAGGGGGCACATCAAGTGTTGATGGTGCATGCCAAGCCAAAGTTCAAGAAGAGTTCTTGGGCTAAGAAGAAGGCAAAGGCTAAGGCTGCTAAGGATGCGATCCCAGCTCCTGTCCCTGTGCCTAAGGTTGGACCAGTTACTGAGAGCATATGCTATTATTGTAAGGACATTGGTCACTGGAAGAGAAATTGCAGCATGCACCTGGCCGACAATGGCAAGAAAAGTGGAACTAGGACTTCTTCAGGTAAACTTGTTGTATATGTTACAGAGATATATCTTGTGTAGAGGATACCGGATTGGTTGTTCATATTTGTAAATCAATGCAGGGGCTTAAAATAATTAGGAATGTTGCAAGAGGAGAAGTAGGCATAAGCTTCGGGAATAAAGCAAGAGTTGTTGCATTAGCCGTCGGCACTGTGCAACATAATTTACCTTCAAGATTTGTAATGGAACTTGATAATTGTTATTATGTTTCTGCTTTAAGTCGAAACATTATTTATGCCTCATGCTTGATGAGACAAGGTTATGAATTCAGTATTAAGGACAAAGGTTGTTCTATATATTTGAATGATATGTTTTATGGCTTTGCACCCGTTGTGAACGGGTTATTCATTTTAGATCTTGAAGGTGAATCTGTCTATAATTGAAATATTAAGAGGCTTAATCCTAACGATCTGAATACAACTTAATTTTGACATTGTCGACTTTGTCATATAAGTGTGAAGTGTAGGAAGAAGTTTTATGATGATGGACTTCTAACTTCGTTTGATTTTGAATCATTCGAGACATGCGAGTCATGCCTACTCGGCAAGATGACCAAGACACCATTTACAAAGAGTTGTGAGAGGGCATCCGGCTTGTTGGAACTCATTCATACTGATGTGTGCGGACCAATGAGCACGATTGCCAGAGGTGGTTACCAGTACTTCGTGACTTTTAATGATGACTTGAGCACATATGGATATATCTACTTGATAAGGCATAAGTCCGAAATCTTTGAAAAGTTCTAGGAGTTTCAGAATGAAGTAGAGAATCAACTTGGCAACATGATCAAACTTCTATGATCGGATCGTGGGGGCGAGTATCTTAGTCAAGAGTTTGATGATCATCCGAAGAGTCGAGGAATAGTTCCACAACTCACTCCTCCTGGTACACCTCAGAAAAATGGTGTGTCGGAATAGAGGAATCCTACTTTGTTCGACATGGTTCGATCGATGATGAGTCAGTCAGATCTACCGTTGTCATTTTGGGGTTATGCTTTAGAAACTACAGCTTTCACACTAAACAGAGTACCATCTAAATCCGTAGATAAGACAACATATGAGATAGGGACTGGGAAACATCATAATTGGTAGTAGTAGACAAGGATGTGACATGTATGTGTGTAAAATTCCAGGATGAAATACGTTGAAATGCGACTTGTACAAAAAAAATTCATGGTCTGGAAGGATGAATAGTATCATGTGTTAAAAAGACCCAGATTTTTTTTTGCACAGCCCTCATTTCAGCGTATTTCGTCCTGAAAATTTACACACTTGTGCATTATTCCTTCATCTATCTCTATATTTTTTTCAGAATTTTTTGAAATGTAAAAATATGAATTTTCATGAATTTTGAATTTTGCACTCCAAAACCAATTTCCGTCCAAAAACGTTTTATATTAAGTTACGGAGGAAGTATGAGTGGATGACTCTATCCTCTAACGCTGATCTACTCCATATATCTCCAAAATACAAAATGCTGGCGCTGCAAAACTGTAAAAAAAGCTGACGTGACTACTAAAAAATACTTTCACTTTGTTCGATGACAAATAGGAGCGGAGCGTGCAAAGAAGCAATTTTTATCTCTGCTTAAAAAAAGAAACAAGGGAGCTTTTTTTCCTGCCACCTTCCTCGATCCATCACATCATTCGCTGCATAGATCACTAGTCCTAGCATCCAGCTGCTCCCCGCCAGCCTCGACATGTCCGCCGCCGTCGGTTCGCCATCCTGGGCTGCCACCCCTGCCGCGCAGCACCGCCGGACGGGGCGTGCCGGCGCCGTCACGCTCCGGTGCTCCAAGTTGTCGGCGGCCGCGCCCGTCCTGGACGAGCTTGTTGAAGTAATCCAAAACATGTTTACTAAAATTTGGTAAGTGCTAGTGTCTCATGGAAATATATGTAAGAGTTTCCATGCAAAGTTGAGTCTGTATTAGGATAGTGCTAGCTGAGTCGGTTCATGTGTCCAAGTTTGGTAGTACTAGTTTTATGTGAGTAGGCTTAGCTTAATTGTGATCAGCGTAGCCGGTAATTAGGAAAGTGTGTGTCCGTGTATGGCTTGCATGTCATGAGTACCGTGTCCTGTTCCGGGTAGTACTAGGCGTGTCCTTGCGGTAATAGGACCACTGCCGAGTCGGTTAGCTGCAAGCTTTGGTCCTATATATATACATCCATATACGTTGTAAGATTGTACCAGAAAACGTGAAAAGCAATAAAGATTATTACGAGGCACGACACGTGCCTCTAGCTATCTTCGTGTTGCTGCGTTCGCGTGCGTGTGTTCTGGTCCCGATGTTTGCGTTAACGCCGGCGTGATATCGTGTGCTATAGCTAGTTCGTATACGTCAAGCCGAGTTGCGCGTACACGACTAGTCGAGTTGCATCGTGATCGTGTGTTCGATCCTTGGGCAAAGCCAACAATTGGTATCAGAGCAAGGTCGATTTGAAGCTGTGCTTGCCCCGGGGTGGCGACCGGATTAGCGCCTCGGGGCGGGCAATATAGTCGCTAGGTGGTGCAGCGACAAGGAGGGGAGGACAATACAATCGCCGGTGTAGCAACGAGGAGCGATCCATATAGTCGTTGAGGGTAAAACGACGAGGAGGAGCCGGTGATACAGTCGCCGGTGCGGCAACGAGGAGGAGCTGGCGATAGTGGATCGGTGGAGCGACGAAGAGAAGGCGGTGAGTGTGCTGTCGCAAGCGAGGCGGCGAGTGATTGTTGTTCGGCGGAACGAACTGGAGGAGGGCGACGGGCGGTCGTCGACAAGGCACTGGTGATCGTTGATGGTTATGGAGGTGTTGAGTTGGCAGTGGCACCGAGTAGTTCATCAAGATCATTGGTGGAGGGTGCAAGGTAGTGATGGCGAAGTTGCGAGCCGTCATCATGGTGTGCACATGAGTTCTTGCAAGGTGCGTCCAAGAGCTCGGGGGTGTGAGTCTTCTGCTGCAGTTGAGATGCGTCACTGGCGGAGGAGATTGAGAGCGGATGGAAAAAGGAATTTGTGTCTTGCGTTTCTGTTCGTGATCAAGGGGTTCCGGCGAGTTCATATACGGTGAAGTTGAGCTACGCATATATGGCGAGTTGTGTTGCCGCCGGATAGGAAGTGTCGTTTGGTAAGTTGTGTCACCAACGACAACGAGAAAAAAGATGTGGCGGGTGAAGAGATGTGTCTCCCCGTGAGCACCCGATGACAAGACGAAGGCCAGCGTGAAGATGGATGCGCACCAGTTAAGTTGAGTTCCTGCATGAGAGGCTATGCGTTTAGTCAGCATGTAGCACGCTAAGATGTGACAGCGTGGGCTGGTAATCCAGACGTCGTGTTGGTTCCAAGTCGATGAGTCGACTGTTTGGATTAGGGGGTGAATGTTGAAGTAATCCAAAACATGTTTACTAAAATTTGGTAAGTGCTAGTGTCTCATGGAAATATATGTAAGAGTTTCCATGCAAAGTTGAGTCCGTATTAGGATAGTGCTAGCTGAGTCGGTTCATGTGTCCAAGTTTGGTAGTACTAGTTTTATGTGAGTAGGCTTAGCTTAATTGTGATCAGCGTAGCCGGTAATTAGGAAAGTGTGTGTCCGTGTATGGCTTGCATGTCATGAGTACCGTGTCCTGTTCCGGGTAGTACTAGGCGTGTCCTTGCGGTAATAGGACCACTGCCGAGTCGGTTAGCTGCAAGCTTTGGTCCTATATATATACATCCATATACGTTGTAAGATTGTACCAGAAAACGTGAAAAGCAATAAAGATTATTACGAGGCACGACACGTGCCTCTGGCTATCTTCGTGTTGCTGCGTTCGCGTGCGTGTGTTCTGGTCCCGGTGTTTGCGTTAACGCCGGCGTGATATCGTGTGCTATAGCTAGTTCGTATACGTCAAGCCGAGTTGCGCGTACACGACTAGTCGAGTTGCATCGTGATCGTGTGTTCGATCCTTGGGCAAAGCCAACAGAGCTGAGGCTGCAGTGCGCGACGCCGCTCCCCCTGCTGCGGCACGTGGCAGGCGCCATGGCTGCCGGCATGCGCACCGGGATCGCCACCGACGGCGCCGGTGAGCTCAAGATGATCCCCAGCTACGTCTACTCGCTCTCCACTGGGTAACTAATCCCCAGCTCATTTGACATCCCCCCTAGTGATTCAGACATGCAGTGACTCTGGTTGGTACACTAAATAGATCAGCTCTTCAGTCAATTCAGTTCATCACTTGATTTTCTGTAGATTGGACCAGTCAGTTAGTTAGTGAGTGTTGTGAGCTAGATTTGATCTGGTTATGAATGTCAGTTAATTCAGTTCGCTCCATGATTTAATTTCTCATCACCAATGTTGTGCTGACGGAGTGAAACAGGGCTGTTCTATGCTTTGGATCTGGGAGGCACCAACTTCAGAGTGCTGAGGGTGCAGCTAGGAGGAAAAGATAGGTGTGTCCTCGACGCCGAGTCAGAGCAAGTGTCGATCCCAAAAGAAATCATGCATGGTACAACCGAGGTAGCCGGTTCATTGATTTGTTTTCTTATAAGCTAATTGGCTCTGTTTTCAGAAAGAAAAAAATAGATTCTACACTGATTGGATAATTAGTATATAGTTGCATATGGGCAGAGCATGTTTGACATTTGACGCTGCAATTGTCGCTATGAACAGGATCTTTTTGATTTTATCGTGGCCTGCCTATCGAATTTTGTAGCGAAGGAGGGTGGTAATTTTCATCTTCAGGAAGGTCGACAAAGGGAGATAGGCTTTACATTCTCCTTTCCGGTGAAGCAGACTTCTATTGATTCTGGCATCCTGATCAAGTGGACCAAGGGTTTTGCTGTCTCTGGTTCTGTAAGATTTTTGTTTTCCCGGATACAAGTTTCTCATTTTTGTGTATTACTTAGTTATTTCTGCTGGATATTATGATCTTTTAGTCCTAAACTGTAGAGCTGCTACAGTGGCCAGTTGCTACAGCAACCAGCTCTACCTGCCCTGATCGGGGGCTGCTTCTCATCCAGGCAGGTGTTGGCCCCCCAGTGCACAGTGCATACAAATATATATGGAAGAGAGATTGATCAAGACGCTGCTGGTTCTGGCTGCTGCTCTAAGCCACTCTCTCTCACTCTCTAACGCACTCAAGTATAGTTACCGATCAAGCTGAGCACTGCAAGCACTGGGAAGAACTAACACATCTTCAGATCAAGCCCTAGGAGGTGAAGGAAGGAGAAGAGAAGATGACAGCTCCATCCGGTAAAGGTAACTGCCATCTTCTCATCTGTTTGTGGCTCAAACTTAAGCTAAAATGATCCTGGCAATCAACAATGGCACCAGAGCCATATAGTTTCAAGTTTGATCCCTACAAGCTAAAGATCATGCTTCATCTGTTCTGTTAATGCTAAGTATCAAGTTGTTCTTCCTGTTAAGCCATGTTTTGATTTTATTTAGCCCTAAATCTTTGAGGAACAAGCCCTAACAGATAAGCATGAAGCTCTGGGGTTTCATTTTGATGATGAATTAAAGGGGATTGAAGCTTTTATGCAAAATCCCCAAATTTCAGTAACCCTAGAGATGAAATTCTCCTGTTTTCCTCCTAATTTGGGCCTAGGGTTTCAGTTTATGCTTTGAATGAAAGGGAAAATGAACTAATTATGATTGAACCTATTGTTTTTCTCCAAATCAGAAACCCTAGCTAAAGAAATCTTCTAATTTCTCCCCTGCTATGTGCTTGTGGTTTCGGATTAAGCATGAATCAAAGGGGAATAAGCAAATCATGTATGAACTCTAATGTTTTCCCCAAAACCGAAACCCTAACTGATGAAATCCCCAAATTTCCCCCAAAGTCGAGGAACCCTAACCCTAATCCTAAGGATCTAACGACAGTGGACGCTTACCTTAGGGTTATGATGCTCGCCGTCGTCGTGCGGCATCACCATGACCACCACCTCATGCTTGTAGGTACGCTTAGGCTCACACTCGAGCAGCCTTGTTGTCCACTGCGCCGGGTGGCTGCTGTTCTCCCTCGTACGCTTGTTATTGAAGAGGAGTCGCTGCCGTCGCCTCACAGGGACGCCCGCACGCGCACGGCTGCCTTACAAAGGAGCACCGCCCAGAACCGTTCAACGGAGCCATGTGCAAGCCAAAGCGGCACGTGGTTCCGGCGAAGGGCACTAGACGGCGCCGTCGTCTTCCTCCGCAGCGGCTGGCTTCGCCACTGCACATATCTCTCTCGCCCGTTTGTCACCACCTCGGGTGAGAGGAATTGGAGGAGGAGAAATGGGGTAGGGTTTCGCAGGGGCTGTGGCTGCGCGGTGGTTTTGTTCGCCCCGCGCGTGATGCTGGCCGTTGGATCTCATCCAATGGACCACAACAGCCAGCGGCCAGCGCCGACCGAGTAGGCCACTAGGGAGTTGCTCATTCCTGGCCTAGGCCTTGGCGGCTGGACCTGGAGCCCAGGAGGAGCTGTGGGAGTTAAGCTGGGCTGGTTTTTTCTCTCTGGCCCAGCTTAAAAGGATGTTTTAGCCCAAATTTTAAATTAATATTTTCTGTCCAAAAATTATGTGATCGGCTGAATTGTACTGAGCTAAATCTGTTAGTGGGCAGAAATTAATTCAAGAAAATTGTTGAATATTTCTCCATATAATGATTAAATTTTACGAACTAAAATGAATATTTGTCAAGGCTAAATTTTATGGATGGTTTATTATGTTTATTATGGCAAGATAATTCTTTATTATTTATTCCTAATTATGATTTTAGTATGCCATGTTTAAATTATTCATGTTGCAATTTTATCATGTTTAGTTAATTTTTCCTTTGTGGTATTTTATTATGATGATTATTGTTGTGATCATTATGTCATAATGTTTCCGCTGCGAAATAAAGTTTTATTGATCCTCAAATAAACCGTGGCCTTATGCTTTGTCATTTTGACCAAAGTTGTTTGACGGGCATTTTGACCACGAATTTTATTGGTTCATTTCACTTTTTTGCCAAAGCTGATGTGAACCAGATTAATAAGAAAAGTTTATGAATGAGAATTTAATAAAGTGTGGCTCGTATTTATTAATTTGGCCAAAGTTAATTAATGAATATTTGTCCACAAAATTTTATTGTTCATTTTCATCTCTGGCCAAAGCTGATTTGAATTTGATCAATAAAAGAAGAGTAATGATAATGCTTACTAAAGCATTTTGATTTTTTTGACAGCACCTAATGTCTCTCATATTGCCGGAATGATTAATGGCATAGAACAATATCAACTATGCTACATGGAATGAGAAGCTTTAGATTACTATGGCCTTACTTAATGTTGATTATGCTCTCCTTAATGCCTTAATGATCCTCCTGAAGCACCTAAAGAAGGAGATCAAAATTATGATGCCCTCAAAAGGGACTATGATGTTGAAAAGGCTAAGTGGGATAATTCAAATCGCAAGTGCCTTATGATGATTAAGGGTTCCATTGCACAAAGTATGTTGGGAGCCCTTCTAGATTGCCAAACTGCTAAGGGCTATCTTGCGAAAATTAAGGATCAATTTAATGGGTCTTATCCAAAGGCTTATTGATGAGAAGTATGATCCCACTGAAGCCTTAGAGAGCATATTATGAAAAAGTGCAACATGGCTGCCAAACTTAAGACTATGGAGATGGAAATTTCTGAAGGTTTCCTTGTCCATTTCATTATGTCATTTTCGCCTCAAGAATTTTCTCCATTTATGACCAACTATAATGCTAAGGATTTTAAGTGGAGCATTGATGAAATGATGGCAAGATGTGTGCAAGAAGAAGAAAGGCTTAAGGCTGACAGATTTGAGCATATCAATCAATTTAAGCATTCACAAAAAGAAGAAATATCTAAAATTTGTGAATGAATATATGAAGCCCAAGCCTAATCAGTTTAAAGGTAAAGGCTAGTCTTCAAAATATTCTCAGCAAAAGAAGCCTGAAAAGGCTCCCAATGTAGAAGGGAACGAGCTTGATGGATGCCACTTTTGTGGAAAAGATAGACATAAGCAAAGAGAATGCATTGGCTTTCTGAGATGGCTCAACAAGAGAGGTACTGATGTTATTAGTTTTGTTGAAGAATCCCTTTATGTTAATTATGCCACCAATACTTGGTGGATTGATTCAGGTGCAACAATTCATATTGCAAATTCGTTGAAGGGATTCGATATGAGGAGGACCCTAAAAAGAGGGGAAAGAACCATTAGAGTTGCTAATTGTGTTAAGCTGACGCCGAGGCACTTGGCGATTTCACTCTCATACTCCATACTGGCTTTAGGCTTTAGTTGCATAATGTTCTTTATGTAGCCTTGATGAAACAGAACTTAGTTTATGTTTCATGTTTAGACGATGATGGTTATGACTATCACTTTGGGAATAAGCGTTGTATAGTTATGTATGACAGTAATAATATTTGTCTTGCCTTCCGACAAGACAAGCTTTATGTTATTTCTCTTTGTGATTCCATAAATAATGTGGGTTCTACCTCAAATATGAACGTCAGTACCAAACGCAAACGAAATGAAACAAAGACTTCTTTGAAATTATGGCACTATCGTTTGGGCCATATTTCGAGGGAGAGGATTGAGCGTCACATTAAAGATCAAATCCTTCATCCTCTTGACTTTTCGGATGCGGACGTCGATCATTGTATCAATTGCATCAAAGAAAAATATACCAACAAAATTAAGAAAGGTGCAAATCGAAGCACGAGAGTTTTGGAATTAATCCACACATATATATGTGGTCCATTTAATGTGATATTGGTGGATGATTTTAATTCATTCATAATGTTCACCGATGATTTCTCCCGTTATGGATATATTTATTCTATCAAAGAAAGAATAGAGGCATTAGGCAAGTTCAAGATTTTCAAAGCTGAGGTTGAAAATAAAAGTGATGAAAAAATTAAAGTTGTAAGATCTGATCATGGTGGTGAATACTACGGCATACATACTTATTATGGCCAAACTCCTGGACCGTTTGTTAAGTATTTACAGGACAATGACATTATGGCCAAGTACTCAGCATCGGGCGATCCCTAGCAAAACGGGGTGACTGAAAGGTCAAATCGCACAGTTATGGATATGGTACGAAGCATGTTAAGCCACTCCACTTTGCTGGTGAATTTATGGATGGAAGCCCTTAAGATAGCATCACATATTCTTAACAGGGTTCCCAGTAAATCAGTGCCTAAAACACCATATGACTTATGGACTGGGAGGAAACCAACCCTGAATTATTTTCATGTATGGGGCTGTCCTGCTGAAGCAAGGGTTTTCAATCTGATTATGCAAAATTTGACTCCAAGATAGTCAGTTTCCATTTTATTGGTTATCCTGACAAATCTAAGGCTTATCGATTTTATTGTCCAAATCGGGCAACTAAGTTAGTTGAAATAAGACACGCTGTGTTCTTGGAAAGTTATATGATGAGGGGGAGCATGACACCTAGGGAAATAATTTTGGAGTAAAACGGGAATATGTCCCTGTCCCTATGATTCAAGAACCTGTGTTCCCGGTGTCTACTGAGGTTGCACCTCCAGTTGAGAGGACTATTAATGAAACACCTGCTGAGATTCCTGTGAGTGTTCCAGATGTCACACCTAATGATCCTTTTATTGAAAATGCTCAGCAGCCTCCAGCTGTTATTAGTGTGCCAAGTAATGAACCTCTCAGCAGGTCACAACGGACTAGAAAGTCTGCTATTCCTGATGATTACCTCACTTACATTAGTGAGGAAATGAATGACTCGGTGTTGGATAATGATCCCACCTCATTTAAAGAAGCCATACAAAGTGAATATTCGTCTGAATGGCTTAATGCTATGAAATATGAAATGAAGTCCATGAGCACTAATGATGTATGGGACTTAGTAGAAATTCCTGAAGGAGCCAAAATAGTTGGATGCAAATGGGTCTACAAGACCAAACATGACTCCAAGGCTGATATCAAAAGGTTTAAAGCGAGGCTCGTGGCCAAAGGTTTCACTCAAAGAGAAGGGGTTGATTATAAGGAAACATTTTCACCTGTCTCTTCTAAGGACTCATTCAGAATAATAATGGCACTCACGGCTCATTATGATTTGGTGCTACATCAGATGGATGTCAAAACGGTATTTCTAAATGGTGACTTATGTGAAGATGTTTACATGGAACAACCGGAAGGTTTTGTTGTGCAAGCAAAAGAACATTTAGGATGTCATCTCAAGAAATGCATCTATGGCTTGAAACAAGCATCAAGATAGTGGTATTTTAAATTTGATCAAGTCATAAGGAAATTTGGTTTCAAAGAAAATGAAGTGTACAATTGCATATATGCTAAGTTCAGTGGGACTAAATTCATCTTCCTGATACTGCATGTTGATGACGTACTCTTAGCCAGCAGTGATAAAAATATGCTGCTGGCAACTAAAAGGTTTCTCTTCTCTAAGTTTGATATGAAAGATCTCGGTGAAGTAGCTTATGTTTTGGGCATTAAAATTCACCGAGATAGATTCATAGGAATCTTGGGGCTATCACAGAGAGCATATATTGAAAAGGTACTTAAAAAGTACAATATGCATAAGTGCTCAGGCTTGCCTCCTCCTATTGTTAAGGGCGATAAGTTTGAGAATTTTCAGTGCCCAAGAAATGATTATGAATTAGCGCAGATGAAGTCAATTCCATACGCTTCAATTGTTGGAAGCATTATGTATGCACAAGTGTGCACTCACCCTGATTTGGCATTTGTAACTGGGATGCTTGACAGATATCAGTCTAATCCAGGTCTGGATCACTGGAAGGCTTCTAAAAAGTCATGCGTTATTTGCAAGGTACTAAAGGCCTCATGCTCACTTATAAGAAATCTGATAACCTCGAGGTAGTGGGTTATTCAGATGCTGATTTTACAGGGCGTGTTGATACTAAGCAATCCACATAATTATATATTTTCACCCTAGCAAAAGGAGCTTTATCGTGGAAAAGCTCCAAACAAAGTGTCACTGCATCGTCGACAATGCAGGCAGAATTTGTGGCATGTTATGAGGCTACTGGGCAGGCAGTATGGCTGAAGAATTTTATCCCGGGTTTGAGAGTGATTGACAGCATTTCCACGCCACTCACTCTTTACTGCGATAATCAACCCACAGTAATATATTCGAGTAACAACAAGTCAAGTGGTGCTTCCAAACACATTGACATTAAGTACCTTGTTGTGAAAGATAGAATCGAGGATCAGATGATAAATATTAACTACATAAGTACTAAGTTGATGTTAGCGGATCCACTCACGAGAGGCTTACCACCCAACATATTTAAAGAGCATGTTGCCGGCATGGGTTTGGTTGAAAGACTTTGATCCTGGAAAAGTTGGGACCATTATGACACCATCTCCCCATAAGCCTCATTTTGAGATCGAATGGGAACCATAGTCACTTGGTTCAACAATACTTAATTGACTTTTGTAATCTATTGTCTTCGTGTACTGTTTTATCAAGAAATGAGTCTGTATGTTTGTATAAGAATTAAGTGAATAAAGTTTATGGAGCTCATAATTTAAAGAAGTTTCATTTTGATATGAGGTGATGTACTATAGTCACTGGGTTCAGTGGTACCAAATTGACCATTGTAATATTTTCATTTTGGTGCATTTTTTTCTTGAAAAGTGAGCTTATAAGTTTAGCCTTACGATCAAAGGGGAGAATGTTGGATATTATGATCTTTTAGGCCTTACTGCTACAGTACGCTGGTTGCTACACAACCAGCTCTACCTGCCCTGATCGGGGGCAGCTTCTCATCCAGCCAGGTGTTGGCCCCCAGTGCATAGTGCATACATATATGTATATATATATGGAAGAGAGATTGATCCAGACGCTGCTGGTTCTGGCTGATGCTCTAAGCCACTCTCTCTCACTCTCTAACGCACTCAAGTATAGCTACCGATCAAGCTGAGCACTGCAAGCACTGGGAAGGACTAACACATCTTCAGATCAAGCCCTAGGAAGTGAAGGAAGGAGAAGAGAAGATGACAGCTCCATCAGATCAAGGTAACTGCCATCTTCTCATCTGTTTGTGGCTCAAACTTAAGCTAAAATTATCCTGGCAATAAAAAAATTCTACTACCAAGAGTTGCAAGACCATTCACAAAAAAATAGAGTTGCAAGACCAATAATTCCCTGCTCGAACCAAGAATATATTTTTTCACTGGATATAGCTTATGGATTAGCATGCTAATTTTGTTTTTCAGTGGAATTCATGCTAACAATAAAGCAATATGTTGGTCTTCGCAGGCCGGGAAGGATGTGGTTGCCTGTCTAAATGTTGCGATGGGGAGACAGGGGCTTGACATGAGTGTATCTGCTCTAGTACGCAAGCATCACAAAACTCATAGATTAGGGAATAGCTTTATTGCCTTCCGGCCTCGTATTGAAAGAATGCTCACAGCTGCAAAAAGCCTCATGGCTGGCAAATCAAATGGGATACCCATAGTGGATACTGAACTCTGTCTTTTGTTTGTGCACTGCTTCATTACTAATTGAAATGCGTCTGAAATGAGATCATTTCCAATGAAAAGGTGTATATACGCTTTAAAGTACGTGAATCACACTTAACAGGTAAATGGTACTGTTGGAGTCTTAGCTGGAGCGCACTATTGGGATGAGGATGTGATTGTTGCGGTGACTTCGGGCACCTAGGACTAGGACTCCTAGGCGCGCAAGGAGAGGGAGTCCTCCTCCCCAAGTCGGTCGATCCCCTTGGTCCTTCCACCTAAAAATAGGTGGGAGGGGGCGCACCAAGTGCACACCAAATCCCCTTTTGGCCGACCCCTTGTTTGCCGCGCCCCCTTCTCTCCCGGATTAGATCTAATGTACTCCGATAGGCCGCAAGGCTGCTTCTCCCTCTAGTTTCTCCCCGTTGTTCTTCGTGCTGGTTCAACGGAGTGTTGCGGTGCTACTAGATCTGTATGCATGGACACCTTGGAGGTGTCGTCTACTTCAACACTAGATCGGGCAGATTGTTCCGGCGAAAATTCTCGCGGCTGTGAGGTATAAACTAGCTGCGGGAATCGGCAGGTTTCACCGACAATCTTCTCTACTTCCGCTGGGTCGATTGTTGGTATGATCATCGTTAGCTGTACCTCCATGGTGATCTTGGGCTTGCTCGTGCGTGGTAAATTTTTTTTTTTGCGTAGCACGTTCCCTACACTTACCTCCTGCCAGACGGCTCGAACCTGGGTAAACTCCCTTTCCCGTGCCTTACCATCTCGATCGCAGTTGGCCCGCCCCTCCGTTGTTGCTCGACGGCACTGCCCGTTACGAGACACTGACAGGCGTCCATCTTGATGTCTTCATCCGCTGGGATGTTGCAGCCAATGTTCACATGTTGTTCCCGCAATACGCCAGAGAGACCTGCCGCCCACAAACGCTATTAACGTGGTGGAGCTCACAGTCAAAGACGGAAGATGGACTTAAGCTGTTTTAGCCACGTAATGGTTGGTTGGCGGGGGGGGGGGGGGGGGGGATGTTCGTGGTTGGGGGGGAGGTGTTTTGGTTTTCACACATAGAGAACTAATGCAATCATTTCATATATGCTCATATAACACAACGTAGTATCTGCAATCATGCACAATGATACGAACAATAATATAATATCATAATGTTGGCAATGAGTTTCTCTTATTTGAATGCATAAAAGGTACGGTCCAACAGACATAAGCTAAAGGTGCAGATATGTTCTCATATGCTGCCGCGTAGATATAAGAGCTTTCAATATCACTATGACAACATTGCTTTGAAGCACACATGTGGAATAGCCCTAACTTGCAGGTTATACCTTCTGCCTACCGTGAACGTAAATTTCTCGGACATGTCAAACATTGCTTGGCTAGCCCCATCAGGAAGCATCCAGTCGAAGTGATACAAGAAGTTTGCCAAAGTGAGCTCCATTAGTGACGAGCTGAATTGAATCCCGGGGCATTGTTGTCGCCCTGCTCCGAAGGGAGTGAAGTCAGGGTTTGTTCCATTGTAATCCATGTTGTTCTCAAACCTCTCGGGATTAAACTCTTCTGGATTTTCCCAGTACTTTGGATCCCTAGAAACTGCGAATATATTAACGTATACATTGGTGCCTTCAAGCATGTCATAACCCATAATTTTAGAGTCCTCTCTGCACTTTCTGGGGACTAGAGGAATGGGTGGATGCAACCTAAGAACCTCCTTGATGACCATTCGCATGTAGTGAAGTTCTGCAAGGTCGTTGTTAGTAATAACAGATCGGCCTTCACCTAGCACTGTACGTACTTCTAGCTGTGCCTTAGCCATAGCTTCAGGATGACAAACGAGCTCCGACATAGCCCACTCCAAAACACTTCCTGTGGTCTCCGTACCAGCTGTAAAAATGTCCTGAAAACGACGCGGTTGTGGTACATTAGTTTAGCTAAATACTATATGTACATGTATAATTAAAAACAAAAAAATGTTGAACAAAACCATTAATTTCTCAAAGTAATATATGATATGAAGCAGTATTTATAACAATTGACTAATTTATTTCAATCAACACTAAAGGTCTAATAGTCGCGCGACATATATTGTGAAACTAATGATGGGTTAACATTCGATGTATAATACTTTTTGACAATGTGATATGCCGACTGTCAGATCGCAAGTACATGAACAATCACCCCTCATGTCCGCCCGCACGCATGCAACCTCTCTCCTCGCCTTTCTTGGTGCCACGGAGAATATAGGGAGAATATAACATGATACCACCCCTTAGGTGATACCATGATACCATTTCAAAAACTTCAATTTTAAATGTTTCAAAAAATTATGAAAAAAATTGTGGATGTTTACATCACATGAATGTACAACTCCTAAAAAAATTCAGATCAAAATTCTAAATATACAGTGAGAAACAAAAAGACAAATCCAGCATGGATAGTGTCAAGAAAGACAAAAGTCAAAACGCCACTATTCACATCCGGATTTGACTTTTTTGTTTCTCAATGTGTATTTAGAATTTTGACCTAAAATTTTTACAGCTTGTACATTCATGTGATATGAACATCTATAATTTTTTTCATAATTTTTTGAAACATTTAAAATTGAAGTTTTTGAAATGGTATCATGGTATCACCTAAGGGGTGGTATGATGTGATATTCTCCTGAGAATATATTCAGATCAGTACTATAAAGAAAAATACTCACGATCAACACGGCACCTATAATCTCTATGGTTATAGGGAATGCCAATGGGTCATCCTCCTGCAGCCTGAGCAGCACGTCCAGCAGGTCCTCGTCGTCTATGCAGCGGGTTCTGTCACCGGCAGCTTGTGCCGCCTTGCGGCCCTCCATGATGTCGTTGATGATGCTTTGGATGCGGTTGTAGCTCCTCTTGGTGTCGCGCTCGGCATTGGTCAGCCAGCATACCAACCGCGACGATGGGAAGAGGTCGACCAGGCAAAAGCCGGCCACCAGCGTCAACGCCTCGTCAATCTCGCGGAGGTACTACTTCTGCCGCGTGAACTTGCCGCCGAAAACTGCACGTGATACGACGTCGTTGCGGAGCGCCGTCACCTTCTGGCTGATGTTGATGGTTTCGCTAGTCGGGGCGGCGGCGGCGATGGAACGGATGAGGTTGCCCACCTCCTTGGCCCTGATACCCTCCATGCGCTTCACCTGCTTGGAGCTGAGGCGCCACCGGTCGCCGTAGGGGGCCAGGACGATGCCCTTGCCGCCGCAACCAAGGATGTTCATCGTCACGCTGCTGGACCGGTCTGCGTGCGACGCCCCCACCTCGATCGTACGCTAATCATGCACGCAACACGTACGACCAAGATCAGGGACTCGCTGGAAGGAATCACAACACAACTCTAAACACAAATATAAAGTCATACAGCTTCATATTACAAGCCAGGGGCCTCGAGGGCTCGAATACAAAGCTCGACCAAGTTAACCAAGTTTTGCCTTAAGAAGGCTAGCACAAACATAAGCAGCGGATCGAAGAGGCGAGGCCTCCTGCCTGGGAACCCCCTGACTACTCCTGGACGTCAGAGAAGTCTACGTCGTAGTAGGCTCCATCCTAGTGGTAGGGGCCTCCGTCGGGGTAGTAGTAGTCGTCTCCAGCGTAATCCATCTCCTGGGCTTCATCGTCTGAACGCAGAATCGTATCGAGGGGGAAAGAGAAATGCAAAGTAGCGTGAGTACTCATCCAAAGTACTCGCAAGACTTACATCAGAACTATGCTAGATATGCACCAGTATCAAAGGAATGGGGCTATATCTTTGGACTAGACTGCAGAAATGCTAGAAGAGGGAAGAAGGCCTAGTCCTATCGAAGACTAGCATCTTCAGCGTCTTGCAGTATTAGAAGAGTACATATTGGTAGCTCATACATAGTCATATTATTTAGCAAATTTAATCAAGTAACCACGCCCAGAGATCCTTCCCCGACTCCAAATCGTCCTGTTACCGTGGACACGGTTATTCGAATAGTTTGTTCTTCCCTGCAGGGGTGCACCTCATTTCCAACACGCCTGATCACCTCCGGCCGGACACACTTTCCTAGGTCATGCCCGGCCTCGGGATAGCAGCACGTCGTCGCCCCACCTAGACTCAACGAAGAGGCCAGCCCGCCGGTCTAACTCCTAAGCGCGCAGGTTCGTGGGCCCTCTTTCCCTTGCACTCCTGCACGATGCGTGGGCGGCCGGAAGCAGTCCTAGCATCCCTTAACTTACAAGCGCGATGCGTTCCAGACCAATCCGGCGCGCGCCGCTCCATTGCTGACGTCCGAAGAGCTTCGGCTGATACAACGACGCTGAGTACCCATAACTTCTCCCACGTGATGGTTTGGTGCGTAAAAGGCCTAAACCGACCAAGTGGATCAAATACTCAACCCATTAGCATTTTATTAGTTGCGGGGCAAGCGCGACCCATCAAGTGCGGTCGTCGCCCCGCCAATAACCCTCGGGTGCCTTACCGGCGCACCCCACCACATTTCTCACTCGCGGGTACCCTTGGGGCCGACCCGTCTTTCACATATATCTCAGTACCAAGTCATAGTAACTATGTGTCTATACACCAAGTGGATATCCGAGGAATCACCCTCGATGGATCCCACTCGAGGTATGTGTATGACAAGAGTCGCTATCGATAAAAGGGAAGGAGGAATCACCCTCGATACCCATGACCGATAACTACGCTACAGAATTAACACCGGGAGTAGCTCTGCAGTGCCATACTAAAGGGGGTGTGAGGTGATGTGTCGGTAACGGCTTGTCAGTCATGCCGACTGAGTCTTCTTTCTTCAAGTCCTCGATGTCGTCGATGAAAGCAGGGGCAACTGGGACTAAGGGGGTTCTCAGGGGTTCACTGATCACCTATGCTAAGCAGTTGAAATGATTGCAGGTATAGTAGTAGTTCATCAAAAACAGGCTATGCATCACAAATAGGAGCTAGCTAATACAGTAGCAAAATTCTAATGCAAGAATAAGAGAGAGAGGAATAGGTGATATCGGAATGCTCAAGGGGGTTTTGCTTTCCTTGCTGCTCTGCGGCAAAAGGCTGATCGTCGGCGGTGGAGTCGACCATGGCAGCACCGTCAGCCTCGGGGTCTACCGGAGAGAAGAGGGGGAAGAAACAATAAATATAAAGCACACAGATGCAACATGATGCATGGCATGGCAATACGCAGTGCTAGGGTGATCTACTGCCTATCGAAGTGTTTTAGTTAATTTAGAAATTTATTTGAATTTATTTTATTAAAGTCGTGCACTATTCACCTATCTGAAACAGGCAAAAAGTTGAATGTTCAGATAGCTGGAGGCATGTGACATATGAATGGATGGCATATTTGGATTCGTCACATTTTTCTGGACACTTTTCATATATAAATTATTTTCATCTGAGTTACGGTTTAAAAGATATGATTTTATAAAGTTTTATTAATTTTCTGGAATTATTTTAATTAATTAAATCGAACATTATCCAGAATAGTGTAGGCTGACGTCAGCATGACATCAGCAGCCAACAGTGGGGCTGACTGGGTCAAACTGACCAGCGGGCCCCACCTGTCATAGACACAAGACTATTTCAGTTTTTTAATTAAACTAACAGAGATTAAATTAGCAGTGGGGTCCACATGTCAGTGACTGATTAGAGTTAAATTAATTATTTTGGTTAATCTAATTACTAAACTATCAGCTGACAGTGGGGGCCCATATGTCATAGACACAGGGGGAGGGGCCCCACATGTTAGTGGCTGGGCCAGCCCAGTCAGCACAGTTGACCAGGTCAACTGGTCAACTGGAGTCAGGCTGGCCCACTGGCCAGTGATCCTGGGGGTGGGCCAGGCCAGCCACGTCGGCGGCGGCGCCGGCCGGCCGCCGGAGTTGCTCCAGCGAGCACCAGAGACGGTGGCGCGGCTCGGAAATCGCCCATAGGGGTCAAATCGCACGCCGTTTGCTCCTACGGGTTCCTGGCGGCGAGCCGCGTCGATCTGCGGTGGTGGCCAAGGCTGGGGTGGCTGGAAACGGCACCGGCGATGAGCGGAGGCAGCGGTGCGTACGGGAGCTCGACGGGAACGGCGAAGCAGCGCAGTAGCGAGCGAACTAACGATGCGGGGCGACTCAACGTGACGCGGCGAGCACGACGGTGGCACGCCAGTGACCAAATGGTTACCAGAGGCTCGACGGCGATGAGCTCCACGGCGGATGCGTTCGGGCGCGCGTCGTGGACGGCGCCAGGGTGCTCGTGAGAGGACGTGCGCGTGCGCGTCGTGCTCCTGGAAGCACCAGGAGCTCGACGGTGGGCTCAGGCGAGCGTGACGGCGACGGTAGCGACGGCCAGGAGTTCGTCGGCGGCAGCGCGCTTCGGGCTCCGGCGAGAATCAGCGCTAAGAGCTCGAGCTCGTCGCGAGGAGGAAGGGAAAGGGAAGCAGGAGCTCACGGTGGGGTGTAGCCGTTCAAAGCGAGCTCGGGGAAGGCTTGACGGCGACGCAATCGGCGACGGCGAGCGGCGGATCCAGAGGAGGAAGACGACAGCGTGAGGGCGCTCTAGGGGCTCCGGAGCTCGAGCTCGTGGTCGAGGAGGACGAGGAGGTCACGGCGGAGCTCATGGACACGACGGCTGGGCGCAGAGGTGGCTGTGGCCGCGAGCTCAGCCGGGCATGGCCATGGCTGCGCTCGGGTGAGGGTGGAGCGAGCGAGAGAGAGAGAGAGAGAGAGAGGAGGAGCCAAAGCGTCCATGGGGGAGAGGGGCGGCCTCGTTATCCAGCCACGTGGGCGAGGGCGCGGGCTAGCGAGCGAGAGGGGCCCCGGGCGGGCGCGCGCGCGGTGTGCTCGACAGCGAGCCTGCGGGCGCCAGAGGTAGGGGAAGAGAGCTAGATGGGCTGGGCCGGGCACTGTAGCCACTGGGCCCAACTGCACAGTGGGGCTTTTCTATTTCTTTTCTGATTTCTTTTTAGTTTTTGTTTTATTCTCTTTTGGCATTAATTCTCTATTGCAAAATTGTACCACTGGCTCCAATAAATACTTTGCAATATTCTTTAGTGCCACATTCATTTTGGGCATTTATAGAAACTGTTTGCATTTTCAAATTAAACTCAATAGCATTCTATAATGCTTTTAGCAACTGTTTTAGGTGGTGGGGTCCATACCATAAGTTTGGTGATGTTGCTCTCCTCACCATTATTTGTTTTGGAATATTCCACAATTATGCAACATTTTACTTCTGCCTTTTGAGGATTTAAACTTATCACATAAAATCACAGGGCAATTGAATTGGAATCTGAGTTGGAATTTGAATTTCAACTTAATCATATCCCACTTAGCAAAATGATTTGTTGCTGATCACAGTCATCACTGTGCATCATTACATGGGGGTGTTACAACTCTCCTCTACTAACAAGAATTCTCGTCCCGAAAATTAAGAAGTGGAAGGGAAAAGCTCGGGGTATTCCTCGCGAATATGATCCTCGCGTTCCCAAGTAGCTTCATCTTCTGAATGATTCGACCACTAAACCTTGAGGAACTTGATAGTCTTCTGACGAGTCTTTCGTTCAGTTTCATCAAGAATGCGGATCGTACGCTCCATGTAGGAGAGATCATCTTGCAGATCAAGCATCTCATAATCCACAGCTCGTTGTGGATCTTTGAAGCATCGACGCAATTGAGAGACATGGAAGACATCATGTAGGTGAGAGAATTGTGGTGGTAGCTCCAATTTGTATGCCACATTACCACGCCTTTCGAGAACTGTGAAAGGACCAATATATCGAGGAGCCAGCTTGCCCTTGATCCCAAAATGATGTGTACCTCTCAATGGCGTGACACGAAGGTCAGCCTTCTCGCCAGGTTGATAGACCATATCCTTGTGATGACGGTCATACTGACTCTTTTGACGAGACTGAGCAGTCTTAAGATTCTCCCGTACAATCTGAACTTGTTCTTCTGCTTGTTGAACGATGTTCGGCCAATGAGTGCACGCTCCCCAGTTTCTAACCAATTCAGTGGGGTTCGGCACTTACGACCATACAACACTTCAAAAGGAGCCATCTTCAGACTTGCTTGATAATTGTTATTGTAGGAGAACTCAGCATACGGAAGAGATTCCTCCCATTTCTTACCGAATGAAATAACACAAGCACGAAGCATGTCCTCAAGAATTTGATTGACTCTCTCAACTTGACCCTGGGATTGAGGGTGAAAAGCAGTGCTAAACGTCAAATGAGTTCCCATAGCTTCCTGGAAACTTGCCCAGAATCTTGAAGTGAATAAGCTGCCATGGTCCGAACTGATGATTAGTGGAACACCGTGAAGTGAAACAATTCTGGATATGTAGAGAGTTGCCAGTTGACTAGCAGTGATTGTTTCTTTGACAACTAGGAAATGTGCAACCTTGGAAAATCGGTCAATGACGACAAGAATAGCATCATTACCTTTCCGCGACCTGGATAAACCAGTAATGAAATCCATCTCAACATGATCCCATTTCCATTCAGGAATAGTAATAGGTTGCAGAGTTCCGGCATGCTTTTGGTGTTCTGCTTTGGTACGACGGCAAACGTCACATTCAGCAACATAGCGAGCAATGTCTTGCTTCATGTTAGACCACCAGAATCTTCGACGAATGTCTTGGTACATCTTGGTGCTACCAGGCTGAATAGACAGCGGAGTGTCGTGTGCTTCCTTCATGACCTCCCGAGTCATATCTTGGTTTTTTTCCTTACTTGGTACCACTAGGCGGTCTTTGAAGTACAATGCGCCATCTTCAGCAATAGAGAAGGGTGAGGGTCTTCCTTCTGCGAGTTCGAACTTAATCCTCTCGACTTCATTGTCACACTTCTGGATCCACTTGATGACGGTCACAAGACCTGGTTTAGCAACCATGGTATTAAGAGAACCCTGGGGCACAACATGGAGGTTCATTTTGTAGGACCCTTCAGGAGGGGGAGTGAGATAACCTCGAGGAACAATGTGTAGGTTTAGCTTGCGAAATTCTTCTTGCAACAGGGGGTGAACCTTGTGAACCTGAAGGTGGTTGCAATATGACTTGCGGCTCAAAGCATCAGCCATTACATTAGCCTTTCCAGGGGTATAAGAAATACCCACATCATAATCCACTACGCGCTCCATCCATCTTTGTTGACGGAGGTTCAGATCTGGCTGAGTAAACAAGTACTTCAGACTTTGATGGTCAGTATAGATCTTGCAATGATTACCGAGAATGTAATGTCGCCAATTCAATAGAGCATAGACCACTGCAGCTAACTCGAGATCATGAACTGGATAGTTCTCTTCATGAGGACGCAAGTGTCTTGAGGCATAAGCAACTACTCTGCGCTCTTGCATTAGGACACAGCCTAATCCTTGACGAGAAGCGTCACAATAAATGACAAAGTCCTTGCGAGAATCCGGTGGAGCAAGCACTGGAGCTGAAGTAAGATTGTCCTTGAGAGTCTGGAAACTTTCCTGACATTTGTCCGTCCATTCAAACTTAACACCTTTGTGAAGCAGATCGGTCAGGGGCTTTGCAATCTTGGAGAAGTTTTCCACAAAGCGATGGCAATAGCTGGCAAGTCCAAGAAAACTTCTGACTTGCTTAACATTCTTCGGGGGAGTCCAATCAAGAATAGCCTAAACTCGTTCAGGGTTGACGGCAATACCATCCTTGGAAATCACATGACCAAGGTAAGTCACTTCATTTAGCCAGAACTCACACTCAGAGAATTTGGCAGATAGTTGATGTTCTCAAAGCCTTTCGAGCACAAGACGAAGATGTTCGGCATGTTCTTCTTCATTCTTGGAATATATCAGAATGTCATCCAGATATATCACGACAAACTTGTCGAGATAATCCATGAAGATATAATTCATCAACCGAGAGAAGGTTGCCGGGGCATTGGTTAAGCCAAAAGACATGACGGTGTACTCGTATGAACCATAGCGAGTAACAAATGCAGTCTTAGGAATATCCTCTTCACGAACACGGATCTGATAGTAACCCAACCTCAAGTCGAGTTTAGAGAACACTGACGATCCAGCAAGCTAATCATACAAATCATTGATCCGTGGAAGCGGACATTTGTTCTGAATTGTTGCTTGGTTGATTGGCCGGTAATCTTGAACTAATCGATTAGTACCATCTTTCTTCTTGACAAAGAGAGAAGGTGCTCCCAAAGCTGAGGAACTAGGACGAATGAAGCCCTTGCGAAGTGATTTGTCAATTTCCTCCTTAAGTTCAAGGAGTTCATGAGGAGGCATTTTGTAAGGCCGCTTAGCAATAGGGGTGGTGCCTGGTTTCAAATCAATAACGAACTCGACTGCTCTAGCAGGGGGAATGCCTGGAAGTTCTTCTGGAAATACATCTTGGAAGTCTCGAACAACTGGAATGCTTTCAATCCCTTCGAGAGGTGATGCATTCAATGCATTGATCGCATAAATCTGGGTCTCGGCATTTTGAACGAGACGAACGGAATGAACCACTAACTCGTTGGAAGGGTGCAGAAGATGCACGGTCTTAGTGGCACAAACGACTGATTACCCTAGACAAACTAGGCGGCACGCAGGCACGCGATAGAGGGATACAACAACGAGACATAGCAACAAGCCTCATCAACGTCGGGGACAACGAAAGTAGCCAGGGAACTGCACATGAGCCCAGATGGAAAACCCAGTGGCAGGGTTCTGCATTCCGTGTACACCCTGATGCAGTATCTGCATATCAACCGGGAGTCTAGGTCCAAGTTCCGGAGCACGACCTGCAACTGTAGGCCACTCAAGACCTGGAGGAAACTTAGTCCGTCGCGGGTGAAGAATGAACTCTGTATGCATTCCCGCAATGACTGCTGGCCTCAACTGCTCCAAAGCCCGATAAAGACGAGCACGAGTAGCGTAGAGCTCAAAGTTAAGAGCCCTGACGGTGCAATCCAGTGCCTCAGTGTACTGAACCAGAACCTGTGGGTCGTAATGACGACTCACGTAGGGGGTGCAGACAGCAGTGTAGGATCGATCAGTACGCTGCCGTGCGAAAGGGATCAAGACCTCAGCGTCGGCTGCCGTATCAATTCCAGCAGGGACATACGGAATGTACCTGTATGCCGTGTCCTCCAAGCAGGGGTTCGCTGCACGGAGACGAACAATAGCAGCATAGGCAACATCTTGTACTGCCATCTCAACAGTCACTCCAATGCCACGGAAGGTGTGTAGCTCAGTGATAGAGAGGTCACGCTTATCCCAGATAACCATCTCAGCCTCATACTGTTCCTGGTTGAACTTGTGGTAGTCCTCGTAAACCGTGTACTCGGGGTACCAACGATATCCTAGCTTCTTCAAGAGGCCGACCAGAATGGCTGGGAACCCAGTCGTATCGATCGGGAAGGACAGAAGAACGATCTGCCTAGCGGGACGCATCTGTAATAAGGAGATTCGGGACGTCAAATGACAGTGTGTGCATCATAACTTCAAAGAAGACAACTTTCAACGAATCAATTCTTCGGGTGGATTTGATCACGAGAACCTAATGTTAGAGTTAGTAAATCATTAACCCGAAGGAGAAGAGAGATCAGAACCCAGAGTATAGACGAGGAATAAAAGATCCTAATACCAGCCAAAGGTCCTGCTTGAGCTTAAATTTCCATGACCTTACTATAGGAGTCTCATTTGTGAAGATCTTCCCATTTCTTTGCATCCAAGTATTCCAGCAACTCATAATGATAGTATCGATAGCATTCTTCCTAGGAAGTGCATTTGCTAGAAGAGTAACTTCATCAAAAGAGGAAATGCCTCTATGTCTCTGGGGGATAATGGATCCCCAGTAGCTGTGAGGGAAAGAGCAGTCCCAGAAGATGTTGTGAGGTTTCCTCCATAGATTTATTGCAGAGTACACAATCATAAGAGTCCATGTGCATGCCTTTGCGCCTGATAAATAATAGTGAGAGATGACATGTCTTTAGCAATCTTTTATGAATAGATGGATAAGTGAGAAAGGTAAGGTGAGCAAGATAAGTATGTATGGTAGCATCTCGCATTATGACGTTATACGAAAAAAAACATAATGTAAATAATGGTTTATGTACGTACAAAAGCAGAACGAAATTAAGGTTTAGGTCCAAGACATCAATGTTTAAATCTTGTGCAGATAATTTTCATGACCTTACTGTAGGAGTCTCATTCGTGAAGATCTTCCCATTTCTTTGCATCCAAGTATTCCAGCAACTCATAATGATAGTATCGATAGCATTCTTCCTAGGAAGTGCATTTGCTAGAAGAGTAACTTCATCAAAAGAGGAAATGCCTCTATGTCTCTGGGGGATAATGGATCCCCAGCAGCTGTGAGGGAAAGAGCAGTCCCAGAAGATGTTGTGAGGTTTCCTCCATAGATTTATTGCAGAGTACACAATCATAAGAGTCCATGTGCATGCCTTTGCGCCTGATAAATAATAGTGAGAGATGACATGTATTTAGCAATCTTTTATGAATAGATGGATAAGTGAGAAAGGTAAGGTGAGCAAGATAAGTATGTATGGTAGCATCTCGCATTATGACGTTATACGAAAAAAAACATAATGTAAATAATGGTTTATGTACGTACAAAAGCAGAACGAAATTAAGGTTTAGGTCCAAGACATCAATGTTTAAATCTTGTGCAGATAATTTCTCAAAAGCTACTGATAGAAACAGAAGGGTGTTAAATTGTATGAAACTATAGTTTTGTATGACTAGCCATTGGCTGACTGTAACAACCCATTTTTAGGATAATTTTTTTTGGCAAAATAAAATTTGCTAGAAATAATCCTAGTAATTAATTTGAATGCTATTTCAAATTTTGAGGCCTTTTTAAAGTTTCTTTCTCCCCAATTTCCCTCTCTTCTTAGAATATTTTTGGAAACTATTTGTGGCCAAGATAACCTTGCCTCTATTCTTCTCTTATATCCTGAATTCCAGTAGAAAGATTTGCCATAATAAATAGCCCAAAAATAATACTTTATTAATATTTGCAAACCCTAGGTAGACCTTATTGCTTCGAAACCTTAGATATAAATTTTGTAAAAATGCCATAAAACTTTGGTAGCCTCTTCTGCGCCTATAGATCACTTTTACACAAGAACTCACCCTTGTCCTTTGGAAATTTTGAGCACAACATCAACATTTTAATTATGGTCCATTTTAAGCCTATAACTACAACTCTATTAAAACATTTTTAGCAAATTCTCAAACTTTGTCAAAGCACTGTTCTTCTCTAATGATTCCATCTCCCAGAAGATCAACTCCTTTTAAACAATGCAAGATTCTTTGATTGAGCACAAACTTCTCTATTCAGATTTGCTTTTCAACAAACCTTCCATTCTGCACTTAATCCTTTTGCCAAACAAAGCCGACCATCGTCATTCTCATCCAAAGGGACACGCTTATGCCAAGTTACATGTCCAGAGGCAATACGTGCGTCGGATTGGGCAAGCCTTGCCATGACAGAGCACTGGCACAGCATGCATGCCATGGCCAGAGAGCCGGTATTACATCCGTCGGCATCGGCCGCACGCCGCGCTCCTGCTACTACCCCCACTCGCCTAGCACCCCAGTTGGCTTCGACAGGTCACCCCGCAACTCGCCCGCATCCCGCCTTGGCTGCTAGCACTAGCAAGCCGCCGTTGTCACTGCCGCCGCGTCATCACCGCATCACCAGAACCACTTGTCATGCTCGCAAGCTACCAGCATCATCCGTGGATGGTGGCCTATTCCAGAAGCCTCCCCGCATTGCACCGGCCTCCGTAATTACCTCAGCCCCACCATTAA
Organism: Elymus sibiricus; assembly: GCA_039707655.1. Taxonomy (NCBI): domain Eukaryota; kingdom Viridiplantae; phylum Streptophyta; class Magnoliopsida; order Poales; family Poaceae; genus Elymus; species Elymus sibiricus. Next base: position 35,431,914 of record CM077665.1, on the reverse strand, counting down.
TGGCCACCCATTGCTGTGGCGCAATTTGATTCATTGGGCAACCACGGAACCGACCTTCTAGGCCTATAAAACTCCACTCCCAAGGCCATTTCCTACAAGCATCGTCCACCTCTACCGCCTAGACTCCCTCCTATCCAAACAATCGACCGGAGGTTGCTCTTCTTCCCCTGCCTCCGGTGAAGCTTGCCGCCACCACCTCTTGGACGATTGCGTCGCCACCGAAGCTACTCTGTCAAATCCATAGCACCAGTGGACTCCTAGCGCACCCTTGTGTCGATTGCAACTGTCAATTTTACCAGAAGAAGCTCATAGTAGAAAGCCCTCTTCAAGCTTTGTCAAAGTTCCACGGGAGTGCTCACTGCCGGAGACTCCATCCACCCCGATGACCGTGCCCTACATTAGGAAGATCGCCACGGCCTCCTGAACGCGTGGGTGACCTCAACTTCCCCGGGGTCGCCGCCGTTCGTCGGTAATCGCCGCCGGCAGGGAGCCCTCTCCTGTTCTCGCGTGGTTTGACCGAATCAACCCCGACAGGTGGAACTAGTTTGTTAGGGGTTTATTCCTTTTTCTGTAGTTTACGCTTTGTATCGATTCAAAATACATTATCTAGATCCGGCGCTTCTGGGGAGACGCGCTCGAAGACGAGCCAACGTCGCGAGTACGCTTGACTGCATCCTTGTGTTGCTTCTAGCCAGTTTCAACCTGTATGGCCTTATTCACCAAGGTGGTGAAATCAGCAAAGTCCTGAATGAGGAGTGCGAGCTTGACATCAGGGTTGAGTCCTTCACGGAAATTCTCCTGCATACGAGCATCAGTGGCGATGTCTTCTTCAGCATATCGGGATAAGTCCAGGAATTCACGCTGGTAGAGTCCCACAGTTTTGTTGCCCTGGGTAAGGTTGCGGAATTCACGCTTCTTGCGGTCCATGACTCCCTGGGGAATGTAGCGGGCGTGGAAGGCAGCCTGGAACTCCATCCAAGTAATGATTGTTCCAGCAGGCATAGTACGCCTGTGGCTGTCCCACCATTGGGGAGCGGGACCCTTCAGAAAATAGGTCGCAAAGGTGACGTAGCTCGCAGGGGCCACATTGGCTGACTCCATCTCATAGGAAATGTCGTGAAGCCAGTCGTCAGCATCCAGAGGCTGACTGAGGTGCGAAAGACTGCCGGGTTGAGATGGACGAAGCCTTGCATGAATTGACGGTTTAATTCGAACTGCTGCATTATTCCAGCCATGTAATTGGGTGGCGGTGGGTTGTTGGCACCACGGCCACGACCTGCGGGTCTAACCATCCTGCTAAAATTTAACAGGGGCAGTTTAGCGACGAGTATTTGCAGGTGTATAGAACCATTCATGAAGTAATACGCACGACAAAGAGAAGTGCAATAGATACATCATAATAGTCAAACATGACATACAGATCCATACATAAATTCGGTTACAAGCCAGCGGTACAAGTTCGGAAAACGAAAGCTAGACATCTAGGCGGCACACAGGCATGCGGTGGAGGGATACAACAACGAGACATAGTGATATGCTACATCAACGTTCGAGACAACTAATGTAACCAGGTAGCTGCACGTGACGATGCAGGTTGCCATCGATGGCGGGATCCTACATACCGTAGATGCTCTTGTGCAGAACCTGGTCCTGAACTAGAAGAAGAGGTCCACGTGGAGGAGTATAACCTCCAACTGCAGGCCAATCAAGAGCCGGTGGCATCTCTGTCCTGCGCGGGTAAAGAATGTACTCTGGGTGCATCCTTGCACTGACTGCCGGAAGCAACTGTGTCAGAGCGTCGTAAAGACGAGTACGGGTGGCGTATAGCTCCACAGCAAGAGCTCGGGCAGAGCGATCCAGAGCCTCGGTGTACCGAACCAAAACCTACGGGTCATAACGACGAGACACGTAAGGGGTACAGATCACAGTGTAGTTCTCACTCTCATCCCCAGCGGGGACATGCGGAATGTATCAGAAAGCAGTCTCCTCCAAGCGGGGGTGCTCTCCACGGAGACGGTTGATAGCAACAAAGGCAGCATCATCGACCGCCATGTCAACAGTCACTCCAACACCGCGGAAGATGTGCAACTCCGTGTTGGTGATGGTCTGCCGATCAAAGATCCAAACCTCAGCATGGTACTGCCACTGGTTGAACTCGCGGTAGTCCTCGTAAACTGTGTACTCGGGGTACCAGCGATATCCCAGCTTGGACAAGAGGTCGATGCTACTTGCAACTGCATTGGATTTTTATCCCCGAAGAGGAGAGGATGATGCAGCACAGTAGAGTAAGTATTTCCCTCAGTTAAGAAACCAAGGTTATCAATCTAGTAGGAGAACCAAGCAACACCACGTAAATAGCACCTGCACACAAAACCCAAACCTTCGCACCCAACGCAAACGAGAGGTTGTCAATCTCTCGGCGGTCAAGAAACGAGATTAAACGATATATGATAGATTGATAGATTGATAAATAAATAAGAGATAAAAAGGTGCACCAAGTATTTTTGGTATTTCTGTATAAGTAAACGAGATAGATCTGATAATAAAAGTAGACCCGGGGGCCGTAGGATTCACTAGTGGCATCTCTCTCAAGAAAATAGCATACGGTGGGTAAACAAATTACTGTTGGGCAATTGATAGAAGAGCCAATAATTATAACACTATCCAAGGCAATGATCATGATATAGGCATCACATCCAAATCAAGTAGACCGACTCCTATCTGCATCTACTACTATTACTTCACACATCGACCGCTATCCAGCATGCATCTAGTGTATTAAGTTCATAAGAACGAAGTAATGCATTAAGAACAATGACATGATGTAGTCAAGACAAAAGCATATAAGAATTCATCCCAACTTGTTATCCTTAATTGCAACAACACATGCGTATCAACTCCCCTTCTGTCACTAGGACTGAACACCGCAAGATCGAACCCATTACCGAGCACCTCTTCCCATTGCAAGAAGATCTAATCTAGTTGGCCAAACCAAACCAAAACTTCGAAGAAGAAATACAAGGCTATACTAAATCATGCATAAAAGATATCAGCAAAGAACTCAAATAAAACAAGGATAGATCTAATCATAAGCTCACAACTCATCGGATCCCAACAAACACACCGCACAAAGTCATTACATCGAATGGATCTCCATGAAGATCATGGAGACCGTTGTATTGAGATACAAAGAGAGAGAGAGAGAGAGAGAGAGAGAGAGAGAGAGAGAGAGATCTAGCTACTACCTACGGACCCGTAGGTCTGTGGTGAACTACTCACGCATCATCGGAGAGGCGGCAAGGTTGATGTAGAGCCCCTCCGTGATGAGTTCCCCCTCCGGCAGAGTACCGAAAAAGGCCTCCAGATGGGATCTGGAGAGAACAGAGGCTTGCGGCGGCGGAAAAAGTATTTCGTGGACTCCCTGTAGGGTTTTGGAATATTTGGGAATTTATCGAGCTGGAAGTAGGTCGGTTGGCGCAGGGAGGGGCCCACACAACACTGGGGCGCGTCCCCCCCGGGGCGCGCCCTGGTGTTGTGTGGGGCCCTCCAGAATCTTCTGCCTTGGCTTCCAAGTTCCTGGTGATCCTTATCTTCAATAAAAAATCATTAAAAAGTTTCGGGACGATTTGATCTTATCTGATATTGATTTCCTGCGAAACAAAAATAGGGCAGAAAACAGGAATTGGCACGTGGCACTAAGTTAATAGGTTAGTCCCCAAAAATGATATAAAAATGTATAAAATAATAATAAAAACATCCAAGAATGATAACATCATAGCATGGAACAAGCAAAAATAATAGATACATTGGAGACGTATCAAGCATCCCCAAGCTTAACTCCTGCTTGTCCTCGAGTAGGAAAGTGATAAAACATATTTTTGATTGTGGAATGCTACCCAACATACTTCAAGTTATTTTCATAGCATAGACATGAGGACTTAGATGATTCAAAGCAATAGTCTATATTTGACATGAAGACATAGATACTCAAGTGATGCCAACAAGCAACCATGCCTTTCAAAATAATAATGCTAAAGTAAAGTATCCCTAGCCCATTATGCTCAATCATTGATCCATTCATGATGCATACTCGAATATCAATCATACTCCATGCACACACATGACCACATGACCCCCTAGTTGGTGCTTTAAATAAGAAGGGTGAGACTCAACATAAAAGTAAATAGAAAGTCCCTTCGCAGAGGGAAGCATTGATTTACAGAGGTGCCAGAGCTCAAGTTTTAAAAAGAGATGAAAAATTTATTTTGGGTGGCATGCTTTTCTCGTCAACGAGAACAACTTAAGGTTCCCAACACTTCTCACATTGGATACATCATAGGCGGTTCCCAAACAGAAAGTAAAAGTTTTGCTCCCCATCATTGTTTCATGGTTTTGAGACTTTGTCCCTTATTTTCCATGCACATCCGAAGGAATTTGTTTTCCACCTTTCCTTATCACAATCCATGGCTAGCCGTATTCACGGGTGCCCTCCATTCAAACACATTCTAAGTAAATTCAATTTATTTTGGGACTGGGCATCCCTATTACCGCCACACTCTCATGCAATGACAAGTGAATAAATACTCATCGTGAGAATGACACATCCAACACAAAAAATATTGGCCACCCCTCACCGCTTCATGAGCGATACGGGCACACAAAAGAGAAAATATTTTTGAGATTTTTTAGAGATGGCACATGCAAATTTACATAGGACGGCAATGAAATACCGTATATAGGTAGATATGGTGGACACAAATGGCAAAACAAGGTTTAAGGATAATGGATGTACAAGCAGAATTCCCACTTAGTACAAGTGAAGGCTAGCAAAAAGATTGAGAAGCGCCCAACTAGAAAACCATAATGATGCACATGCATACATAAAACATGACCAACACCGAACAATACAGCACAAGTAGGATATAACTTCATTGCATAACTATTGACTTTCGTGCTTGCATAGGGAATCATAAACCTTAACATCAATATTTATACTAGAGCATAATTGACTCACTAACATAACTCACATATCATCATTTACATATCTCAAAACTATTACAAAGAATCTAGTTTTTCATGTCCCATAAAAATTTTGTATGCTAGTTTTCATTATCCCTCTTGAATATCTATCACAAAGGGACCAAGCATCATATCTTGTACCAATTACCAAGACTATTTCCACACTCTCAAAAAGATATAAGTGAAGCAAGAGAGTGAATTTCTTCAAAATTTTCTTAACATTCTCAAAAAGATATAAGTGGAGCATGAGAATAAATTTCTATAAAATATCTAACATTCTCAAAAAGATATAAGTGAAGCATGAGAACAAGTTTCTTCAAAACATTCGCACCACCGTGCTCAAAAAGATATAAGTGAAGCACTAGAGCAACCACCTAGCTCAAAAAATTTAAGTGAAGCACAAGAAGCAATTCTAACAAATTATGATGACGTGAGGCCATCTCAAGCAAATGTTTTCAGAGGTGATGATTGTGACAAACTAATAAGCAAAGACTCATATCATACAAGACGCTCCAAGCAAAACACATATCATGTGACGAATAAAAATATAGCCTCAAGTGTGTTACCGATAGTCGTTAGAAGAAAGAGGGGATGCCTTCCGGGGCATCCCCAAGCTTAGACGCTTGAGTCTCCTTAGATATTACCTTGGGTTGCCTTGGGCATCCCCAAGCTTTGACTTTTACATCTCTTCATTCCTTCATCCATTGACGTCACACCCAAAACTTGAAAACTTCAATCACACAAAACTCAACAAAACCTTCGTGAGATCCGTTAGTATAACCAAGAAAATTACCACTATAAGTACTGTTGCAAACCCATTCAAATTTTATAATTGCATTATAGGTACTGTATTCTAACTTTCCCATGGCTTGCAGCCCGCGATACAATCCATAGATTCATCAAAATAAGCAAACAATGCAACGAAAACAGAATCTGTCAAAAACAGAACAGTCTGTAGCAATCTGTCGAAAAGCCATACTTCTGAAACTCCAAAAATTCTGAAAAATTAGGACAACGTGGACAATTTGTATATCAATCACATGTAAAAAATTCAGGCACGTTCGATGCTCTGATGAATTTATAAAATTCCTGGACTGGGCGTCAAAGTTTCTGTTTTTCACATAATTGCATTCACAAGCATCCATATCATCCCAAAGGTCTTACTTGGCACAAACACTAATTAAAATATAAAAACCAATATCAAAACAGAAGAAAATAAAGGAAAATAAAAATAACAGAAACAAAAAGTGAAAACAAAAATTTATTTTATTCGTTGGGTTGCCTCCCAACAAGCGCTATCGTTTTACGCCCTTAGCTAGGCATAACGCAACACATCAAGTGTTGTCATCCTTGGATTTTACTACATAGGTAGCCCTCATAATGGATTCATAGGGCGGTTTAATCTTGGTCCTTTGGCAAGTGTTCCATGCCTTTTTTCAAAGGAAACTGAAACTTTATATTTCCCTCTTTCATATCAATCACCGCACCGATGGTGCATAAAAACGGTCTACCAAGAATCAAAGGGCAAGACGGATTGCAATCGATGTCAAGAACAATAAAGTCCACAGGTACATAGTTCCTATTTGCAACAATAAGAACATCATTGATCCTCCCCAATGGCTTTTTAACAGTGGAATCCGCCAAGTGCAAATTAAGAGAACACTCATCCAATTTAGAAAAACCAAGAACATCACAAAGAGATTTCGGAATAGTAGAAACACTTGCACCCAAATCGCACAAAGCATTGCACTCAAAATTTTTAATCTTAACTTTAATAGTTGGTTCCCACTAATCATATAATTTTCTAGGAATAGAAATTTCTAACTCAAGTTTTTCTTCCAAAGATTTCATTAAGGCTTCCACAATATGTTTAGTAAAAGCTTTATTTTGTTCATAAGCATTTGGTGAGTTCAACATAGATTGCAACATAGAGATACATTCAACCAAAGAGCAACTATCATAATTAAAGTCCTTGTAATCCAAAATAGTGGGTGCATGACTAGCTAAAGTTTTGACCTCTTCAAACCCACTTTTAACAATTTTTGCATCTAGAGTTTCACCGTCCGAATCATGGAGACGCCCTCTATCTAAAGTTGACTCTTCTTCAGTCTCCTTTTCAACAAGATTAACTTTACTAAACAAAGATTCAATAGAAGACACTCCAATCATCTTAACATCCTCATCTTTATTGCTACGAAAATTTGTAAGAGAGATTTTTTCAAGCAATTCCCGCTTAGCATTCAACATAGCGGTTCTCTTCTTACTTTCATCAATAGAAACATACATAGCCTTAATAGATTTATTAATATCAACTCTAGGAGGCAATGATTTTATCTTAAGATTTTCAACATCAAGAGAAAGTCTATCAACACTCTTAGTCAAATCATCAATCTTATTCAACTTTTCTTCCATAGAAGTGTTGAAAGCCTTTTGAGCATTGATAAATTCCTTAATACTATTCTCAAAATCAGAGGACATCCTTTGGTTATTATGGGAAGAATTACCATAAGGATTGCCAAAAACATTAGAGGAATTTCCAGGATAAGGCCTTGGATTAAAATTTTCTCTATAAGCATTATTATTGAAATTGCTACGGGAAACAAAATTCACATCAATAGGATCACTATTTTGTTCAATCAAAGTAGACAAAGGCAAATCATTGGGATCAATTGAAGTATTCTTACTAGAAACCAATTTCACAAGAGCATCAATTTTTCACTCAACGAGCTAATCTCCTCAATGGCATTCACCTTTTTGGTTGTAGGTGCCCTTTTGGTATGCCATTGGGAGTAGTTAGCCATAATGTTGTCAAGTAATTTAGTAGCATCACCCAAAGTAATCTCCATAAAAGTTCCACACGCGGCGGAATCCAAAAGATTTCAAGAAACAAAATTCAAGCCAGCATATTTTTTTTGGATAATCATCCACAAGTTTAAACCATGAGTAGGGCAATTTCTCAGCATCAATTTCATTCTCTCCCAAGATTGCGCAACATGTTCATGATCAAGTTGCTTAAAATTCATTATCTGGTTACGGAGAGAGATGATTTTTGCTGGAGGGAAATACTTAGTAATAAAAGCATCTTTGCATCTATCCCAAGAATCGATGGTATTGCGAGGCAAAGAAGAAAACCAAATTTTTGCACGATCTCGCAAAGAAAACGGAAATAATTTCAACTTGAAAATATCATTGTCCACATCTTTTTTCTTTTGCATGTCACACAACTCAACAAAAGTGTTGAGATGCGATGCCGCGTTCTCATTAGGACTTTAAGAAAATTGACCTTTCATAACAAGATTCAATAAAGCGGCATTTATATCAAAAGACTCCGCACTAGTGGCGGGAGGAGCAATAGGAGTGCTAATAAAATCATTGTTATTGGTATTGGAAAAATCACACAACTTGGTGTTCTCTTGAGACATGATGTCTATGCAAAAAGAGAGCAAACGAACAAAAGCGACGAAAATACGGCGAAGAAAAAGGGCAAATAAAAGTGGCGAAAGAAAAGGCAAATATTTTTGTAAATTTTTTTTAGAAGTGGGGGAGAGGAAAACGAGAGGCAAATGGAAAATAAAGTAAATTCAAAGATGAGAGTTGAGAGTGTAGGTACTTGGTAATGTTGATGATGTCTCCCCGGCAACGGCGCCAGAAATTCTTCCAGCTACTTGCAACTGCGTTGGATTTTTATCCCCGAAGAGGAGAGGATGATGCAGCACAGTAGAGTAAGTATTTCCCTCAGTTAAAAAACCAAGGTTATCAATCCAGTAGGAGAACCAAGCAACACCACGTAAATAGCACCTGCACACAAAACCCAAACCTTCGCACCCAACGCAAACGAGAGGTTGTCAATCTCTTGGCGGTCAAGAAACGAGATTAAACGATATATGATAGATTGATAGATTGATAAATAAATAAGAGATAAAAATGTGCAGCAAGTATTTTTGGTATTTTTGTATAAGTAAACGAGATAAATCTTATAATAAAAGTAGACCCGGGGGCCGTAGGATTCACTAGTGGCATCTCTCTCAAGAAAATAGCATACGGTGGGTAAACAAATTACTGTTGGGCAATTGATAGAAGAGCAAATAATTATAATGATATCCAAGGCAATGATCATGATATAGGCATCACATCCAAATCAAGTAGACCGACTCCTGCCTGCATCTACTACTATTACTTCACACATCGACCGCTATCCAGCATGCATCTAGTGTATTAAGTTCATAAGAACGAAGTAATGCATTAAGAACGATGACATGATGTAGTCAAGACAAAAGCATATAAGAATTCATCCCAACTTGTTATCCTTAATGGCAACAACACATGCGTATCAACTCCCCTTATGTCACTAGGACTGAACACCGCAAGATCAAACCCATTACCTAGCACCTCTTCCCATTGCAAGAAGATCTAATCAATTTGGCCAAACCAAACCAAAACTTCGAAGAAGAAATACAAGGCTATACTAAATCATACATAAAAGAGATCAGCAAAGAACTCAAATAAAACAAGGATAGATCTGATCATAAACTCACAATTCATCGGATCCCAACAAACACACAACACAAAGTCATTACATCGAATGCATCTCCATGAAGATCATGGACACCGTTGTATTGAGATACAAAGAGAGAGAGAGAGAGAGAGAGAGAGAGCCATCTAGCTACTACCTACGGACCCGTAGGTCTATGGTGAACTACTCACGCATCATCGGAGAGGCGGCAAGGTTGATGTAGAGCCCCTCCGTGATGAGTTCACCCTCCGGCGCAGTACCGGAAAAGGCCTCCAGATGGATTTGGTGAGAACAGAGGCTTGCGTCGGCAGAAAAATTATTTCATGGGCTCCCTGTAGGGTTTTGGAATATTTGGGAATTTATAGAGCTGGAAGTAGGTCGGTTGGCGCAGGGAGGGGCCCACACAGCACTGGGGTGCGCCCCCCCCCCCCGGGTCGCGCCCTGGTGTTGTGTGGGGCCCTCCAGCATCTTCTGCCTTGGCTTCCAAGGTCCTGGTGATCCTTATCTTCAATAAAAAATTCTCAAAAAGTTTTGGCACGATTTGATCTTATCTGATATTGATTTCCTGCAAAACAAAAACAGGGCAGAAAACAGGAACTAGCACGTGGCACTAAGTTAATATGTTAGTCCCCAAAAATGATCTAAAATGTATAAAATGATAATAAAAACATCCAAGAATGATAACATCATAGCATGGAACAAGCAAAAATAAAAGATACGTTGGAGACGTATCAGTCGACAAGAATAGCGGGAAACCCAGCCACACCAACAGCACTAGTCTGGCGAATGATCTTCGTAGCGGGACGCATCTGAAACAAGGAGTCAAAGATGTCAAAAATCAGTGTGAGAATCAAAAGTTACACACTGAAAGGTGATAACCCATAAGTATAGGGGATTGCAACAATTTTCGAGGGTAAAGTATTCAACCCAAATTTATTGATTCGACACAAGGGGAGCCAAAGAATATTAGCAGCTGAGTTGTCAATTGAACCACACCCGAAAGACTTAATATCTGCAGCAAAGTATTTAGTAGCAAAGTGGTATGGAAGTAACGGTAACGGTGGCAAAAGTAACGGTAGCAGTTTTGTAGTGATTGTAACAGCAGTAACGGAAAAGTAACTTAGCAAAGATCAATATGTGAAAAGCTCGTAGGCGATGGATCAGTGATGGATAATTATGTCGGATGGCATTCATCATGCAACAGTTATAACATAGGGTGACACGGAACTAGCTCCAATTCATCAATGTACACTACAGGAATCAGCCACTTTGCCATCTGCCATGGCAGATGGCAAAGGCATGGTCGGCGGATGGCAAAGGCTTTGCCATCTGCCAGCAGACGGCAAACAGTTTGGCTGAAACCCAGCCGGGAAAGGCTACTTTGCCGTCTGCTGGCAGATGGCAAAGAGCCTGCAGCCTTTGCCATCAGCTGGCAGATGGCAAAGCCTCTGAACGGGGTTAGCCACGTTAGAAGGCTATCGGCGTGCTTTGCCGTCTGCCAGCAGATGGCAAAGATTCTGGCCTTTGCCATCTGCTGGCAGATGGCAAAGAGACCAAATAGGCCCTTCCCCATTCGGACAGGTAGCTGACACGTGGCCTCTTTGCCATCTGCCAGCAGATGGCAAAGGCTAGAATCTTTGCCATCTGCTGGCTGATGGCAAAGGCTGCAGGCTCTTTGCCATCTGCCAGCAGATGGCAAAGATTCTGCAGCCTTTGCCATCTGCCAGCAGATGGCAAAGAGACCAAATAGGCCCTTCCCCATTCGGACAGGTAGCTGACACGTGGCCTCTTTGCCATCTGCCAGCAGATGGCAAAGCTCTTTGCCATCTGCTAGCAGATGGCAAAGTGCCTATATTGCCCCATTTAATTTTTTTTTTCTTATATCAATTCATCTTCACAGAAAATCAAACACATATATATATATAACAAATATAGCATATTCAACACATATTACCAATAGTCATGAACACATATATATCCAACACATCCATGAACACATATCCAACAAATGTTACCAATAGTAGCAAGTTTCATCCATACATATACATAGTTTCATCAATATTACACAGTTTCATCCATAGGTAGCAAGTTTCACAAAGTCAAAACAAAAACTAAAGACAAGCACTCCATCAACCCAAGCTTCCATGATCTAGAGCAAATCTGCAAAATGGGAAAGAAGAAAGTTAGAAGAAAAAGACTAGAAGAAGAAGATTATGATGATGCAACTAAAATGTGAAGACTATTATGATGCAACTTATATCTGTAAAATATGTCATTTTGGAGCTAAGTATGATTATTATGTCATTTTTGAGCTAGCTAAGCATACTAAGTCATTTTGGTGTAAAAAATGCTAAGTAAGGTCATTTTGGAGCTAAGTAAGGTTATTATGTCATTTTGGAGCTAACTAAGCATATGAAGTCATTTAGGAGCTAAAATATGTCATTTCTTAAGCATATTATGTCATTTTAGAGCTAGCTAAGCATATTAAGTCATTTTGGAGGAAAAGATGCTAAGTATAGGTCATTTTAGAGCTATCCTAGGTTAAATAGGTCATTTTTAAGCTAATTAAGCTTATTATATCATTTTTGAGCTAGCTAAGCATATTGAGTCATTTTGGAGGAAAAATGCTAAGTATAGGTCATTTTAGAGCTATCCTAGGTTAAATAGGTCATTTTGGAGCTAAGTAAGGTTATTATGTCGTTTTTGAGCTAGCTAAGCATTTGAAGTCATTTAGGAGCTAAAATATGTCATTTCTTAAGCATATTATGTCATTTTAGAGCTAGCTAAGCATATTAAGTCATTTTGGAGGAAAAGATGCTAAGTACATAGGTCATTTTAGAGCTATCCTAGGTTAAATAGGTCATTTTTAAGCTAGCTAAGCATATTAAGTCATTTTGGAGGATAAAATGCTAAGTATAGGTCATTTCAGAGCTATCCTAGGTTAAATAGGTCATTTTGGAGCTAATTAAGCTTATTATGTCATTTTTGAACTAGCTAAGCATATTGAGTCATTTTGGAGGAAAAAATGCTATGTATAGGTCATTTTAGAGCTATCCTAGGTTAAATAGGTCATTTTGGAGCTAAGTAAGGTTATTATGTCATTTTGAGGCTAGCTAAGCATATGAAGTCATTTAGAACCCGGGCCGACATGACTAGTCATAGAACCAAGGTGGCACAAACGTACAGGGACAGGCATACATGACCCAGCAATGCACGTGTCGGTCATCAGCGAGTGCAACCAAGTCGTAGCAAGCTACAAGGACTTCGGTGATACACCGCGTGACATTTCCCCATAGGGACAGACACAGGGGCAAAGAAGGACACATGCCGGTCAATCCATGTGTTCCGGAGCAGTAGCGAACTACCATGGCTCAGTGGAAGCACTAGGAGGCATTTCCCTGTATGGAAGGCTACCAAAGGCACACGACTAGTTGTCGAATCCCACACATACAATGCATTTCAAACATACACACATTATGCACGATATGTGTAGATACAACATGGCATCACAACAAAACTCTATTAAGCAAAACACTTGGGAAAACTTACCGTCATCACGACGGTGTATGTGTAGGTGTAGGACCGGTCGCGCCAGTGGTAGATGGAGAAGGATCGGTCGATGCTTGTCGGGAGTTATGCGCTGCACCAAAGATTATTTCCAATGTATCGTTAGCATGATGCAACTCAAATGTGAAGACTAGTAAGTAATCTCCATTCAAATGAAACTCACCGTGTCCGCCGGAGCAATGACTGGCATCGGTGGAGGGGTCTGACCGTTGCCCTGGCACATGGTCTGCACATTTGGTTTTCATGAGTCAGTCATATTAGTTAGTAATGAAAGGAACATTACGTGCATGATTTGGCTAATATGCAGAAGAAACTTACCACGAAGAGCTTGTATAAGGCCCGGTTCTGCGCGTCATTCCGGTTCCTCTCCTCCTCCAACAGCTTAGCCGTCCTGTCCTCCATCTCCCTCTCCCTCTCCGCCAGAAGCTCCTCGGTCTTCGCTCTCTCTTTCTCAATAGCAGTCTGCAACACCACTCCTCGTTAGCATTGTAATCATCGACGGCCACACACACAATGTAATGGAGGAAAGGTATCTGAGTCCGTATAACTAACCTGGAATTCGAGCTCCATTGGCCGTGCACGAGGCCTTATCTCAGGAGGCCACCTACTAGCTTTCAGGAGGCCACCATCATGATGGACGGAGAAGACGACCGCGACGAAGAGGCGACCGATGGTGGTGCGGCTGACGGAGAACTGGACCCAGCCACAAGGGTCACCCATGTACTCTGATCCGTGGTAGTGTCGCTACCTCTTGTAGCTCGAGGGGGTGATCTGAATGGGGCTTAGATAGAAATGATGCTGCGGCTTCTTTGTTGTCCTGCAAATATAACGAGAGCGTGTAAGCAAACTGAATAAAGTAATTATCAAACATGAAGGGATAAACTCTCTAGAGAATAGCAAATCCATACTAGATAAAATAGTATCATATTCATACTGCACGCAGCGGCGACCGAATACACCTGAGAATCATGAGCTATTTTGAATGTGTATATAACCTATCTACAATAATTTTGGATTGATTAAAAAAACAATTATCAATCAAGTTCAGTGGTACATAGCATGACATTCAGAGCTCTCATTGATGCAATGTAACCCACACTCATAGTCCATTCGAGATACAAGGATTATCAAGTAGAGAGGTTAATGGAGTAGCATCACAGAGAAGAGCAGCATGCAACTGAGCTCTAGGCCACACCACATGGTACAAAATGCAAGCTGGATAACTGGATACACACACGTTGTCTACATTCAGAGAACATTTTCCTAGAACAATAACATTACATAGCTAGGTTAATCTAACCATGAACATTAGCACAATATTGTTCTGGAAATCATTCTTGGAAGTACACATACACATATTTTCTGCTACAAGACCACACATACATCTAATTTCTGTAGTAACAAAGTTCATAGAAAATTTGCTACAGATTAATAATTAAACCATCAATTATTGCTTTAGGTCACGAAGCAATCAGCCATAATGTTCACAAGTATGAGAAAACTACAACGAGAAAAGATTCATACCTCATCAACAGCCAGGGGCGTGGTGATTGGGCGGTGCTGCAGGTCGCAAGGGAGGTGGGGCTCGTGGATCTAGGGCCTAGGGTGCTGGATCCGGCGAGGAAAGGCATCTGTCGGCGAGGAAGACCTCTTGGGCATTAAGCCTGGGCACTGAGCTCATGTACAGGGAAGGGGAGGCGGGTGAGAAGAGAAGGAAGGATGGGGGAGAGGGGCCGGCCGGTGGCACACTCACGGGATTACCGGAGAGAACGACGACGACGCGTGAAACCCGGATGACGGCAGCTCGGGGCAGGACGGGCGGAGGCAGACGGGAACGAGCTCCTGCTCGGGAGCGAGCAGGCAGGCGCGGGTGCAGGGGCATGACTTCCTCAGCTTCCAGGTGTGCTCCGGTTGGTTCCAACAGAGGAGCAAGAGCAAGACGGCAGCCATGCAGCAGAGAGGGACGAGACGGTGACGCGGCGGGGGGAGGGCAGGAGTTGGGAATGGATAAGATGATAGGGACGGCGGTGGAGGAGAAAGAGTGGGGGGGCGGGGAGGATGGAGCCGGTACGCCGGCCAGCCGGCGGTGCTCCGCCCAGCCAAGCAGAGAAGAAGGGGAGGAGGGAGAGACGAAGGGGAGGAGGGAAGAACGAAGGGGAGGAGAGTATTACCTGCGACGGGCGGCGGGAATGGATCTCTGGGCGGTGGGGATGGAGCTCCGGGCGACGGCGGTGGCTGGAAGGTCGCCGGAGTCCGGCTGCAGGAGCTGGCGGCGGCGAACCCTAGCGAGGAGAGCCGGCGGCCGGCTGCTGCTCTCGATTGGGTTCGGTGGCGGGCTGGGAGAGAGAGGGAGAGAGAGAGGGGTGGGGCCGGGCTGGGAGAGAGAGGGAGAGAGAGAGAGGGGTGGGGCCGGGCTGGGAGAGAGGGGAGATAGCCCCACCTCTTTGCCATCAGCCAGCAGATGGCAAAGTTCTTTGCCATCTGCTGGCTGATGGCAAAGAGGTGGGGCTTTGCCATCTGCTGGCTGATGGCAAAGAGGTGGGCCTAGTGCGCCGTTACAACGCCGTCGTCCGCTGGACCCCACCAGCCTCTTTGCCGTCTGCCAGCAGACGGCAAAGATTCTTTGCCATCTGCTGGCAGATGGCAAAGAATTGGCTGATGGCAACCAGGTTATTTGCCATCTGTCAGTTCTTTGCCATCTGTTTTTTGTAAGCAGATGGCAAAGAGCTGACAGATGGCAAATTCCCTGTTTCCAGTAGTGGTAATGTAGGCATGTATTCTGTATATAGTCATACGTGCTTATGGAAAAGAACTTGCATGACATCTTTTGTCCTACCCTCCCGTGGCAGCGGGGTCCTAATGGAAACTAAGGGATATTAAGGCCTCCTTTTAATAGAGAACCGGACCAAAGCATTAGCACTTAGTGAATACATGAACTCCTCAAACTACGGTAATCACCGGAAAGAATCCCAGTTATTGTCACCCTGGGGGATGCGGATCATAACTCGTAATAGGTGTCTACAACTTGCAAGATAGGATCAAGAACACATATATATTCATGAAAACATAATAGGTTCAGATCTGAAATCATGGCACTCGGGCCCTAGTGACAAGCATTAAGCATAGCAAAGTCATAGCAACATCAATCTCAGAACATAGTGGATACTAGGGATCAAACCCTAACAAAACTAACTCGATTACATGATAAATCTCGTCCAACCCATCACCGTCCAGCAAGCCTACGATGGAATTACTCTTGCACGGCGGTGAGCATCATGAAATTGGTGATGGAGGATGGTTGGTGATGACGACGGCGTCGATTTCCCCTCTCCGGAGCCTAGAACGGACTCCGGATCTGCCCTCCCGAAGAAGAACAGGAGGTGGCGGTGGCTCCATATCGTGAAACACGATTAACTCTTCTCCTTGATTTTTTTCTCTCCAGATGTGAATATATAGAGTTGGAGTTAGGGTCGGAGGAGGTCCGTGGGACCCACAAGCCGCCAGGGCGCGCCCCCTGGCTTGTGGCCAATGGGTGGACTCCCTCTGGTTGGTTCTTTCGCCAGTATTTTTTATTAATTCCAAAAATATTCTCCGTAAATTTTCAGGTCAATCCGAGAACTTTTATTTCTGCACAAAAATAACACCAATGCAATTCTGCTGAAAACAGCGTCAGTCCGGGTTAGTTCCATTCAAATCATGCAAATTAGAGTCCAAAACAAGGGCAAACGAGTTTGGAAAAGTAGATACGATGGAGACATATCAACTCCCCCAAGCTTAACCCATTGTTTGTCCTCAAGAAATTCCGTTGACAAACTGAAAGTGACAAAGAAAAAGATTTACAAGCTCTGTTTGGTCTTGTTGTTGTAAATATGTCTAACTGATGTTCCGGTTTTCAGCAAAGATCTTGAACTAACCATATTCACAATAGCATTTAGGTCTCACATTTACTCATATCAATGGCATAATCAACTAGCGAGCAATAATAATAAATCTCGAATGACAACACCTTTTCAAAACAATCATGATATGATATAACAAAATGGTATCTCGCTAGCGCTTTCTGAGACCGCAAAACATAAATGCGGAGCACCTCTGAAGAACAAGGACTGACTAGACATTATAATTGATGGTAAAAGAGATCCAGTCACAGTCATACTCAATATCAATTAATAACAATGCATACAAATGACAGTGGTGCTCTCTAAGTGGTGCTTTTTATAAGAGGATGATGACTCAACAGTAAAGTAAATAGATAGGCCCTTCGCAGAGGGAAGCAGGGATTTGCAGCGGTGCCAGAGCTCGAGCTTTAAAACAGAGATGAATAATATTTTGAGCGGTATGCTTTCATTGTCAACATAACAACCAAGAGATCTCGGTATCTTCCATGCTAGATACATTATAGGCGGTTCCCAAACAGAATGGTAAAGTTTTTACTCCCCCTACACCAATCAATCACACTCCACGGCTAGCCGAATCCACGGGTGCCGTCCATACAAACAACAGTCCTGGGGGGGTTTTGTTTCATTATATTTTGATTTTTGATTTTGAGCATGGAACTGGGTATCCCGATTACCAGCCACTTTCTCGTGAATGACAAGTGAATCAACACTCATCTTGAGAATAACCCACCTAGCATGGAAGATACTGACAGCCCCCAGTCGCTACATGAGCGATTTGGGCATACAAAACAGATTATTATTTGAAGGTTTAGAGTTTGGCACATGCAAATTTACTAGGAACGGCAGGTAAATACTGCATATAGGTAGGTATGGTGGACTCATATGGAACAACTTTGGGTTTAAGGGAGTGGATGCACAAGCAGTATTCCCACTTAGTACAAGTGAAGGCTAGCAAGAGACTGGGAAGCGACCAACTAGAGAGCGACAACAGTCATAAACATGCATTGAAATTAACCAACATTGAATGCAAACATGAGTAGGATATAAATCACCATGAACATAAATATCGTAGAGGCTATGTTGATTTTGTTTCAACTACATGCGTGAACATGTGCCAAGTCAAGCCACTTGAATCATTCAAAGGAGGATACCATCCTATCATACTACATCACAACCATTTTAATTTGCCTGTTGGCACTCAAGACAAACCATTATACACTCCTAGCTAATTAAGGATGGCATGAGTAACTATAATCTCTAATTGTCATTGCAAACATGTTTCATCAATAATGAGTTGAATCCAGAACGATGAGCTAATCATATTTACAAAAACAAAATAGGTCGAGTTCGTACCAGCTTTTCTCCATCTCAATCATTTCATCATATATCGTCATTATTGCCTTTCACTTGCATGATCGAACGGTGTGAATAATAATAAGCGTGTACGTGCATTGGACTAAGCTAGAATCTGCAAGCAACTCTTCAAAGGAGAATACAAGGTAATATGGGCTCTCTGTTAGATAAACAATAATGCGTATGAGAGCCACTCAACATTTTCATCATGGTCTTCTCCTTACGACCCAAAGAAAAGAAGGTAAAACAAGAACGAGAAAAACTATTTACACGGGAAAGCTCCCAACAAGCCAAAGAAGAACGAGAAATATTTTTGGGTTTTCCTTTAATACTACAACTAAACAACTTGGAAAGTAAAGTTAGAACTATTTTTTTTAGATTTTCTCAAGGCTTTTCAAACGCACAAGAAGAAAGCGAGAAAAGAAATAAACTACCATGGATGATACAATGAAAAAGTATGAACACCGACAACTGGAATGAGTCTGTGAACATGAATGTAATGTCGATGAGAAATACGGACTCCCCCAAGCTTGGGCTTTTGGCCTAAGTTAGTCTAGGGCCACGGCTAGCCTGGTGGATACCCAAAGTCATAGTTGGGGTTGTACTGGGATGCGGTGGCTACCGCCTGAAGGGCTGCAGCACGGAGGCGAGCGGCCTCCACCTCTCTCTCATACTCGTTCGCCTCCTCTCTAGTTATAAAGTATCTCCGCTTTCCCTGAAAGTCAAAGAAGGCAGGAGCAGGAAGGGTAATATGGACAGCACGCTGCCTGTCAAAGATTAGTCGGTATAGGAGGGACTGTTCGTTCCTCTCAAGAAACTGGTAGCGTACCATAGCATCATAATCAAGAAAAGCAGATGGTAACTCAATGTCATTTTCCTTTATGGGTACCCCAAGATAATTGGCTAAACGGGTGGCATAAATCCCACCAAAGAAACCTCCATCTTTAGCATTAAGATGTAACCTCCTGGCAATAATAGCCCCCAAGTTATATCGTTTATCATCCATTACCGCATAGTTGAGGATACTAAGATCTGATGCACAAAGGTGGCTATGATCATGTTTACCGTTAATGCATCTACCTATAAAGAGAGCAAAATAGTGTATGGCAGGAAAGTGATTGCTCCCTATGGTAGCTTGTGTGATATTTCTAGTTTCTCCCACAGTGATGCTAGCAAGGAAATCATTATATTCAGTTCTGCGAGGCTCACTATGAATGCCCCATTGTGGGATTTTGCATGCATCATTAAAATCTTTTAGGTCCATGGTATAAGATTTCTCATAAAGATTAAACAGGACAGAATGAGTGTTACGCTTGGATGAAAATTCAAACCTCCGCACAAAGGAATCAGTAAGGTGATGGTATTGCCTGCACTTATCTGAAACAAAGTCCTCAAGGCCAACGTTATGTACGTATGCATCAAATTCATCCTTGAAACCTGCATGAACCATGAATTGATCCAACGGCCATTCGCAAGGCCGTACTTGGGCTTCTCTTGGTGGTTGAAGGTCCGGCTCACATATCGCAAGCCTTGGGGCTTGCTTCCTTGAGGAACCACCTTGGTATATCTTCCTAAACATCTTTCTTCCTCTGAAAAATTTCTGAAATTTTAGTGACTCAAAATAAAAGTGAACAAAACTCAACAAAATTCAAAGCAACTACTCCCATAAGTGCCTAGAAGCTATATCATGCATCAAAACTACTTGGGACCATATAAATTTGACATGCAAGCTCAAGAACAAGGTCACCACAGCAGCAAAAATTTGCAATAAATAAAGCACTAGAACAAAAACTAATTGGACCAATGGAGCAGTCACATACCCAAGAACAATCCCCCAAAACAGTTTTGTAAATGGAGCTTTGCACAAGGAGATCGAAAATGGCAGCAAGATGAGCAAGAACACGGGTTTGAGCAATGGTGGGATTTTTTTCTGGAGGAAGACAAAGTGGATGGGTGCTGGAATAAGTGAGGGGGACCCACGTGGGACCCACAAGCCGCCAGGGCGCGCCCCATGGGCTTGTGGCCCACTGGTGCATCCTCCTGGTGTGTTCTCAGTGCCTAAAATTCTTATATATTCTATAAAAAATCATACTAAATTTTCAGGGAATTTGGAGAACTTTTATTTTCAGGTCATTTGTTTTATTGCACGGATAATTCAGGAAACAGACTAATAATAGTATTATTGCTTTATTTAATCTAAATAACAAAGAGTAAAAGTTGGGTACAGAAGGTTGTGTTTTCTAAATTCATCCATCTCATGCCCGTCAAAAGGAATCCATTAACAAGGTTGATCAAGTCTTATTAACAAACTTCTTTCGAGTAACATGAAACCGGAGAATTTTCGAATAACACTAGGTTACCTCAACGTGGATATGCATGTCCCAAACAATAAGAATATCATATTTCTTTTTGACAGTAGGGAGAGGGAATTCAGAACCTCCAATAGTAATAGTTGAAATTTTTCCAATAGAGTTGATACTATTCACTTGAGGTTGTTTCTTCGGAAAGTGTACCGTATGCTCATTACCATTAAAATGAAAAGTGACATTGCCCTTGTTGCAATCAATAACAGCCCCTCGGGCATATCAAAAAGGGTCTACCGAGGATGATCGACATATTGTCGTCCTCGGGCATATCAAGAATAACAAAGTCCGTTCAGATAGTAACATTTGCAACTACGACAGGCACATCCTCACAAATACCGATGGGTAAAGCAGTTGATTTATCAGCCATTTGCAAAGAGATTTCAGTAGGTGTCAACTTATTCAAATCAAGTCTACGATATAAAGAGAAAGGCATAACAATAACACCAGCTCCCAGATCACATAAAGTAGTTTTAACATAATTTCTTTTAATGGAGCATGGTATAGTTGGTATTCCGGGATCTCCTAGTTTCTTTGGTATTCCAACCTTAAAAGTATAATTAGCAAGCATAGTGGAAATTTCAGCTTCCGGTATCTTTCTTTTATTAGTCGAAATATCTTTCATATACTTAGCATAAGGAGACATTCTCAGAATATCAGTCAAACGCATACGCAAAAAGACAGGTCTAAGCATTTCAACAAAGCGCTCAAAATCCTCATCATCCTTTTTCTTGGATGGCTTAGGAGGAAAGGGCATGGGTTTCTGAACCCATGGTTCTCTTTCTTTACCATGCTTCCTAGCAACAAAGTCTCTCTTATCATATCTTTTATTCTTAGGTTGTGGGTTATCAAGATCAACAGCAGGTTCAATCTCCACATCATTATCATTTCTAGGTTGAGCATCAACATGAACATCATCATTATCATTATTACTAGGTTCATGTTCATTGCCAGATTGTGTCTCAACATCAGAAATAGAAATATCATTTGGATTCTCAGGTGTGTCTATAACAGGTTCACTAGAGGCATGCAAAGTCCTATCATCATTCTTTTCCTTTTTATTACTTGGAGAAATAGGTGCATCAGTATTAATTCTCTGAGAATCTTACTCAATTCTCTTAGGATGGCCCTCAGGATACAAAGGTTCCTGAGTCATTTTACCACCTCTAATCATAACTCTAACAGCATTATCATTATCCTTACTATTCATCTCATTAAGCTGATCATTTTGTGCCTTAAGTACTTGTTCTACTTGAGTAGTTACCATGGAAGCATGTTTACTAATAAGCTTGAGATCATTAGCAGTTCTACTCATATAATCACCTAAGCGATCAAGCAGGTAAGCATTACGTTTTAATTGTCTACTAACATAAGCATTGAAATTTTCTTGTTTAACAATAAAGTTGTCAAATTCATCCAAGCATTGACTAGCAGACTTATTATGAGGAATATCACCTTCATCAAACCTATAGAGAGAATTTACCTCCACTACCTGTGTCGGGTTATCAAGACCATGTATTTCTTCGATAGGTGGTAAATTCTTAACATCTTCAGCTTTAATACCTTTTTCTTTCATCGATTTCTTTGCCTCTTGCATATCTTCAGGACTGAGAAATAGTATACCTCTTTTCTTCGGAGTTGGCTTTGGAGGTGGTTCGGGAAGAGTCCAATCATTATCATTACTCAAAATATATTGTTCAATAGCACTTCAGCTTGTTCCACAGTTTGTTCCCTGAAAACACAACCAGCACAACTATCTAGGTGGTCCCTAGAAGCATCGGTTAGTCCATTATAAAAGATATCAAGTATTTTGTTTCTCTTGAGAGGATGATCAGGCAAAGCATTAAGTAATTGGAGAAGCCTCCCCCAAGCTTGTGGGAGACTCTCTTCTTCAATTTGCACAAAATTAAATATTTTCTGTAAGGCAGCTTGTTTCTTATGAGCAGGGAAATATTTTTCAGAGAAGTAATATATCATATCCTGGGGACTACGCACACAACCAGGAGCAAGAGAATTAAACCACCGCTTAGCATCACCCTTTAATGAGAAAGGAAATAACTTAAGAATATAGTAACAGCGATTTTTTTTCTCATGAGCAAATAGGGTGGCTATGTCATTCAATTTAGTAAGATGTGCCACAACAGTTTCAGATTCATAACCATGGAAAGGATTAGATTCAACCAAAATAATTAACTCAGGATCAACAGAGAATTCATAATCCTTATCGGTAACAAAGATAGGTGAAGTAGCAAACTTAGGATCATATTGCATTCTAGCATTCAAAGATTTTTCTTTCCACTTGCATAGTAATTTCTTAAGATCATCTCTATCTTTACAAGCAAGAAAGTCCCTAGCTACCTCTCCATCCATAACATAACCCTCAGGTATAACAGGCAATTCATATCTAGGAGATCTGGGTCTTATAGATGCTTCAAGGTGTTCAGTTTCAATAATTTCATCAGTTTCAGAAATATCATCAGTTTCAGCATTAACTCTAGCAATTTGTTCATAAAGAAATTCACCCAGTGGCACAGTAGTATCAAGCAAAGTATCATCATAAGCATCAATCATATTCATAGCAGAAGTAGTATCATCAATAGCATGTGACATAGCAGGTGGTGGTGTTGCAACCTTACTCAAAACAGATGGTGAATCAAGTGCAGAGCTAGATGGTAGTTCCTTACCTGTCCTCGTAGTTGAGGGGAAGATTTTGGTTTTAGCATCTTTCAGATTCTTCATAGTGATCAACAGATATAAATCCCAAGTGACTCAGAGAATAGAGCTATGCTCCCTGGCAACGGCGCCAGAAAAAGGTCTTGATAACCCACAAGTATAGGGGATCGCAACAGTTTTTGAGGGTAGAGTATTCAACCCAAATTTATTGATTCGACACAAGGGGAGCCAAAGAATATTCTCAAGTATTAGCAGCTGAGTTGTCAATTCAACCACACCTGAAAGACTTAATATCTGGAGCAAAGTATTTAGTAGCAAAGAGGTATGGAAGTAACGGTAACGGTGGCAAAAGTAACGGTAGCAGTTTTGTAGTGATTGTAACAGCAGCAACGGAAAAGTAACTTAGCAAAGATCAATATGTGAAAAGCTCGTAGGCGACGGATCAGTGATGGATAATTATGTCGGATGGCATTCATCATGCAACAGTTATAACATAGGGTGACACAGAACTAGCTCCAATTCATCATTGTAATGTTGGCATGTATTATGTATATAGTCATACGTGCTTATATAAAAGAACTTGCATGACATCTTTTGTCCTACCCTCCCGTGGCAGCGGGGTCCTAATGGAAACTAAGGGATATTAAGGCCTCCTTTTAATAGGGAACCGGACCAAAGCATTAGCACTTAGTGAATACATGAACTCCTCAAACTACGGTAATCACCGGAAAGAATCCCAGTTATTGTCACCCTGGGGGATGCGGATCATAACTCGTAGTAGGTGTCTACAACTTGCAAGATAGGATCAAGAACACATATATATTCATGAAAACATAATAGGTTCAGATCTGAAATCATGGCACTGGGGCCCTAGTGACAAGCATTAAGCATAGCAAAGTCATAGCAACATCAATCTCATAACATAGTGGATACTAGGGATCAAACCCTAACAAAACTAACTCGATTACTTGATAAATCTCATCCAACCCATCACCGTGCAGCAAGCCTACTATGGAATTACTCACGCACGGTGGTGAGCATCATGAAATTGGTGATGGAGGATGGTTGGTGATGACGACGGCGTCGATTTCCCCTCTCCGGAGCCCAGAACGGACTCCGGATCTGCGCTCCCGAAGAAGAACAGGAGGTGGCGGCGGCTCCGTATCGTGAAACGCGATGAACTCTTCTCCGTGATTTTTTTCTCTCTGGATGTGAATATATAGAGTTGGAGTTAGGGTCGGAGGAGGTCCGTGGGACCCACAAGCCACCAGGGCGAGCCCTAGGGGGGCGCCCCTGGCTTGTGGCCAATGGGTGGACCCCCCTCTGGTTGGTTCTTTCGCCAGTATTTTTTATTAATTCCAAAAATATTCTCCGTAAATTTTCAGGTCAATCCGAGAACTTTTATTTCTGCACAAAAATAACACCAAGGCAATTCTGCTGAAAACAGCGTCAGTCCGGGTTAGTTCCATTCAAATCATGCAAATTAGAGTCCAAAACAAGGGCAAAAGAGTTTGGAAAATTAGATATGATGGAGACGTATCAAAAGGTAAAGCAATAGATAATCCAGCTCTCCGGGTGAATATGAACACGTGTACCTAATGTTAGAATTAGCAAAAAAATTAACCCGAATAGAAGAGAGATCAGACTCCCAGAGTAAGGAAGAGGAATAAAAGATCCTAATACCACCCATTGGCGACGTGGGCCCGTAAGTCACACAGCCAAGTTAGTAAAATAGTTTTTGAAGACTAATTTGTGACGCCCCCGACTCAATCGTGTGCTAATCATACACGCAAATGCACACGATCAAGATCAGAGACTCACGGTAAGATATCACAACACAACTCTAGACACAAATAAAAGTCATACAAGCGTTATATTACAAGCCAGGGGCCACGAGGGCTCGAATACATAAGCTCGAGTACAAGAGTCAGTGGAAGCAACATCAATATCTGAGTACAGACATAAAGGTAAACAAGTTTGCCTTAAGAAGGCTGAGCAAAACAATGCCATCTAGATCAAACAGGCGAAGGCCTCCTGCCTAGGAACCTCCGAAACTACTCCTGGTCGTCGGCCTCCACATAGTAGTAGGCTCCGTCGGTGGTGTAGTAGTCATCATCGGGGGCAGCTGTCTCCTGGGCTCCGCCATCTGATCGCAGCAATCGGGTAGAGGGGAAAAGAAGTAGCAAAGCAACCGTGAGTACTCATACAAAGTACTCGCAAGACTTACATCAGAACTATTCTATGTATGCACCATTATCAGAGAAAGGGGCTGTATCTGTGGACTAAACTGCAGAATGCCAGAACAGGGAGAAAAGGCCTAGCCTATCGAAGACTAGCATCTTGCAGCATTAGAAGAGTGCAGATTAGCATATTATAAAGCAGTAATTAAGTAGTAACAATGCCCAAAGATCCTTCCTCGACTACCTGCGAGAAAACGATCCCGGAGCCAACATATTAATTAACATCAATAACATCCAGTTTTAGTTGTATTAGATCGGGATAGAACTCTGAGCGTCCGTTACCGTGGACACGGCTATTCGAATAGATATACTTGCCTGCAGGGGTGCACCAATGTACCCAACACCCACGATTAACTCCGGTCGTACATACTTTTCTCGGGTCATGCCCGACCTCGGCTAATCGACACAATGTAGCCCAACCTGGGCTCATCAGAGAGGCCAGCACGCCGGTCTAATGCCTAAGCGCTCAGGGGTCTGGGCCCATCGCACTCCTGCGCGTTGCGCATGCGGCCGGTGAGCAGACCTAGCCCCCTTAATACAAGCGCAGGCGTTCCCAGTCCAACCCGGCGCGCGCCGCTCAACTGCTGACGTCTGAGGAGCTTCGGTAGAAACATACGATGCCGAGTGCCCATATTTATTCCCGCGTGATGGTCAATGCGAAAAGGCCAGAGGCCTACTCAGATCACATATCCAAATCCGTTAATGCGTTGGGAGCTCACAGTAACGAGTAGTGATCCACGATCTGTGGTCCCGTCGCCCCGTCTCGCGGACTTACGACAAGGGCTAAGACTGCCCGGCTGTGCTGCGTAATTAACTCGCGGGTACCCTCACGGTCAACCCGGCTTTACTTCACTCGCGGATACCCCTCGGGGCCGACCCGACTTCAACAAAGGACTGAGGTAAACGTTAGGGTAACCGTGTGTCCGAAACATCAAGGGGGAATCTGAGGAATCACCCTCGATGGATTCCACTCGATGTGACCGTCAAGGTGGACTTGGAGGAATCACCCTCGATGGTCCACACTTGAGGGGTTGCACGACAGAGTCGTCATTGGAGGTGGTGGAGGAGGAATCACCCTCGGCCATCCACAACCGATTAGTTATGCTACAGAGCCATCATCAAGAGTGAGGTACGAGGTATCACCCTCGGCACTCGATAGTAGATCTGCAGAGTCGTACAACAAAAGGGGGGTGTGTGCGGTGAGGTGCTCGGTCTCTGCCCGTCGATCACCAAGATCGAGGCACTGGTAACAAGGCGGGGGCAACAAGGACAAGAAAGAGGGGTCACTGATGGATCACTAATCCAACCTATACTAAGTAGTTTAGGATGACGGGTAAAGTAACAATAGCAGGTTACAAAAGTAGGCTATGCATTAGAAATAGGAGCTATCTATCAACAGTAGCAAAATCTAATGCAAACAATAGAGGGAAAGAATGGGCGATATACGAATGATCAAGGGGGTTTGTTTGCCTGGAAGCTCTGCTGAAAGGGACTGATCGTCAGGGGCGTAGTCGTACTCGGGAGCAGCGTCAGTCTCGGAGTCTACCGTAGAGAAGAGCGGGAAGAAACAATAAATATAAAGCAAACAGATGCAACACCGATGGATGACATGGCAGTATGATGTGTTAGGGGTGGCCTAATGCAGCACTACACGTTGCAGGCGGAGCGGGAAATTATCCGGGGATGTTTTCCCAGCTCCGGACGGTTAACGGTATATGGATCCAGAGGGGAAGGTTCCATGTTTGCAGTGTTAGAGGCATCTAACAGCTATATGGAGGGCATATTCGGATTCATCATATTTTTCTGAGCGTTTTTCATATATAAAAAATTTTCATCGGAGCTACTGTTGAATTTATATTAATTTTCAAAATTTTAGCAATATTCTAGAATTATTTTAATTACTAAATTCGGCAGAAAAGGAAATATGACGTCAGCAGTACGTTAGGGTGACGTCAGCAGTCAATACAGCCGGCCGAGGTCAAACCTGGCCACTGGGTCCCACATGTCATACACAGAAGTTAATCCAGTGGTTTAATTTAACTAAAAGGGATTAATTAGAGGGTGGTGCCCACTGTCAGTGACTGATTAATTAACAGATTTAATTAACAGACTAATTAGCAGTTTATTTATTTATTAAAATGTTAATTGGCGAGTGGGGCCTGCCTGTCAGCGACTGGAGCTGCCCAGTCAGCGCGTTGACTGGGTTAACCCAGTCAACGGGGCCCCTGGGACCCACTGGTCAGCGACTCAGGGGTGGGCCCTGGCCAGCCACGTAGGCGGCGGCGGGCGACTAGACGCCGGTGACGCCAGAACGCGGTGGAGGCCACTGGCCTCGTCGGAAATCGGCTACGGCGAGCCATTTTGCGCGCGGCTTGGCTCGTTCGAACGGGCGGAACGAGCCGTGTTGGACGGCGGTGGTGGCGTGGCCGGAGAGGCCCTATATCGGCGGCGGCGACGAGCGCGGTGGACAGTGGCGTTCGGCTGAGGTCGTGCCCGTGGCTATGGCGCATGGCAAGGCGTGCTAGCGGTGGCGTTGGGCTCCTACGAGCGCGCTGAGCACGGCTACGTGTTCGGACGCGAGCTTTAGGGATGGCGGCCACGATGATGAGCTTAACAGCGGCGATGGGTTGGGCCATGACGGCAAGGGGGGCTATGGGCACGGAGAAAGGCAGGAGAGAGAGGGGTTTTGGTCGCCAGCTCACCGCGGTCCTGCAGGTGTGCTTACATGGGCTCGGGGGAGGCTCGACGGCGGCGAATCAGCGGCGACGTCCGACGGTGCAGAGGAGGAAGACGAGGTCATGGGCGACGCTTCGTAGGCTCCCGGCTCGGTCCAGTGGCACCGGACGGCGGCGGAGCGATCTGGCACGGCGGCGAGGCATAGGGGCGACGGTTGTGCGAGTTAGTGAGGCGAGGCCATGGCGGCGCTCGGGAGGGGGGAGACAGAGAGGGAGGAGAGGGGAGGAGTGAGGTCAGGGGGAGCCAGGGAGGGTGTAGGGGGTGGCTTATCCATCAGGAGCGGCGCGGTGAGGCCGCTGTCGAGCTGCGGAGGGGGGGACCAGGCAGGCGCGCGTGCTGGGGAGGCGACAACGAGGAGGAGAGAGAGAGCGGGAGGTGGGAGACGGTGCGGGGTGGGCTGGGCCGCACTGTGGACGTAAGTCCAGTGCCCCCACGCCCTTTTTCTTTTTCTCTTTTTCTGTTTTCTCAAAACAGTGAGCATTTGCAATTTATCCAGCCACAAAAAGACTTTGCAAAATTTTGAATCTGGGCCAATAAAATATATTGCAATATTAGGCAGTGTCAGAAAAAGTTTGGGGGCCAAAGGAGTTTGTTTGAATTTTGTACAAATGCATAAGCATATAAAATGCCTCTTTTTGCACTGTTTTAAATGCTATAGACCATTTTAGCTTGATGGTGATGTTGTTTTCCTTAACAAATATTAGTTAGGGAATCTTGGCTAAATGATGGACTATTTTGCATCCACTTTTGGGCAAATTTATATTCAACTTGCAATTTAATTCAAATCAAAGTGGAGTTTGAAATGAGATATGAATTCAAAGAGTGATCATGCATTATAAACCTAAATGATTAAGCATAATCATGAGGATCACTGTAGCTCCATTACACAGAGGTGTTACAATATTTTGGGATAAAGCCCAAAAAGGTGGATTTCCATAAAGTAACCATAAAACCATTTTTACTATTCATGAAACCATTTTTCCGCGACCGTTAAATCCGAAAATATTTCCGTGGGTCTTAGAATAATTCCAGTACCCTCTCAAACAATTCTGGACGCGTTCTGAAACATTTTCACATCATCGATTTTCATCAGCGAAAAGCAACCACAGCGGTTCCGGCAGCTCCGGAACACTTCCGGTTTTTTTCTCCGCAAAAATTCCAGAAGTTCCCAGAACAATTCTGGCACCCTCCAAGAATTTCTAGGCATGTGCCGAAACCATTTTGACTTAATGGTATACTCCGAAACAATTTTTCAGTTTTACCGAAACTCTTCCGGTGTTCTCTCTTCGGAACTATTCCGTTGTCTCCGAAACTTTTTCAGTGAATTTCTCTCAGACTCCCTGTATAGTATTCAGCAGATAGATGACCCTTAAGCATGTGACCCTATAGGTTCGGTGAAGTATAGACATGACCGGAACACTTTCCGATCAATGATCAACATCGGAGCCGTGGACACCCATATTGACCCCTATACCCACACGAATAAATATTCGAGTGAACCTCCAGTTGCTATGTGCTATTCCTTTTACTTCACGATATGTTACAAACACCCGAGATGAGATTTATCGGCATCCCCGTGGATCAACACTTGTCCACTATGTCAGTTACCTCGTTACCGGTTTTGTTCTCTTTTCTCGTTCCCGTGTTCCGCCATCCCCGTGATCGAATCACACTGTGTCTGGCCAGACGATGATGGATACCGTAACACCGAGAGGGCACAAAGAATATCTCTCCATCGTCGGAGGAGCAAATCCCAATCTTGAGCTATCAAGTCCCTTGACATACTTTTCCATGAACCCGTAAGCCGCCGTAATAGCCATCCAGTTACGGATGACGTTTAACAAACCCCAAAGTTCATGAAGCAAGCATGAAGAAACTCGATACTCTCATGGTCTAAGGAATTATGCAAACGTTAACATTCTCTGTGTTATAAACCATTAACTTGTGACGAATGTATCTCATAGCATAAAATCAATTCGGGTCGATTCAACACAAATGTTCTTCTAACATTGTGCCCTCAAAATTGCCGGCATAGACATGCCCATGATCAGGAAAACATAATCATCATGTAAACACTTGAGCTAGACTTAGAGGCATGACTAGGAATACTTTTTATCGTTTATTATTCCACACGTGCATATGAGTTTTCCTCCGAGCCTCGTGGTTATTGTAGACTCAAGAACCATAACAGTTATAGCACGGAACATAAACTTAATTACAAACATGGGGATAAATAATAACATTTATTATTGCCTCTACGGCATATCTCCTACAGACTCCCACTTGCACTACAGTCAATAATCTAGTCAATGCTAATGCACTTTACACCTATGGCATACTGGTGTAAAATATACTTCGCATGTGGTATAGCCTGATGTCCAACGGATCTGACAACTTCAGCTCCGTGTGTATCTTTGCATATCCTCGCATTTTCACGCTTTCACAAAATTCATATTTTGTGTGGACTTGACTTTGTATATATGTGAATCACTGGTCGAACCTTGATTCCTCAGACTGAGCTATGGAGCAACTATCTACAATAGTGTTCCATTGACCAAAGTCTTCTAGGAACTATACTAAGTTCATGAATGAACTATATGATTCAACATCCTTCTTTGTTGCTTCTAAAGCGTCAACATACTTAGTCTTTGTTATAAAATTCGCCACAGTAACCTATTCGGAACAATTCCAACTTACTGTGTCACCATATCGTGTATTACACAAAAAACCCTTAACTTAAATCGAAAATCGCATGGAGCATTAATGAAGACTGTATGGATGTAACCACTTACAACGAGCACTTCATAATCTCTGCTTGCGAGAAAACATGTCATCAGTGCTACTTTAGTACTCAACTACATTTTTCACTGTTGTCCCATGATCAATACTTTGATCACTTTGGTATCTATACTCGCAACAGCTTGGGAGTATCGGATATATTTGTTTGTTTTACATACCATGGAATACATGATTAATCCAACCACAAAAGTGTGTGGAATCTCCATCGTGTATTTTGCTCATCAGTGTTTTGGGACACCGAGTCTTGCAAAAACTCTCTCCATGTGACTTCGGCAAGAATCACTCCTTGGCGTTTTCAAGGCTAAACTATTTTAGCATCTTGTTAATATGTATTTTTGGCTTAGCCCATTAGGCAATTCTATCTCCGTAGATAATTATGCCTAGTTTCAAGGCTACTTAGCCTAAGCACTTCATCGAAAAAGTATTTTCAATGAAGTCCTAATTCGTGTCAAGAAATTTATATTATTTCCAATTAACAATGCGTCAAGCACACAAAGTTTTTAGAAATATTATTATGCTCCCACTTACTTTCTTGTTACCACAAGCATCTTCGTTATCCATTGATGAAATCAAACTCTTTTGACTTTTTCATCAAAAACGAAGATTCCAACTCCATTTTGCTCTCTTCTGTCCATCGCTGGAACTCTGAAGTTCGCATACTCACTAGCATCCTCTGGAATGAAAAAATACCTTTGGACTATATCACATGCAAGTCCTAGGTTGTATTTCCATCTCATGGAAATCCTTTTGGCATCCATGTATCATATCTCATGATTGAAATATGTATTAATTGCTAGTTTAACCCGAACCGACTTTAAGCATCGCGACGGAGAGACAATCTCGCCGTAGTTAATTCCTTGAATTTGGTATAAGAGCTTTATGGATAAAACATTTTTATCCGCATCAGTTTATAGTTCCATTAATATTGTTAGACTCTAAGTCTTCCAAAATGGGTATCAAGATTTAATCTTGAAGCATTTATATGGAAACTATCTCGGATTGTATTGGCATTTAGCCAATTCCGGAGTCAGGGCCCATCATCGCTTCCTTGATTATCGTAGGTATACTGTTGTCTAACAACAATATCTCGTTTTGCGCACCTGAGAGGTTTGCACGAGTTTTGCCTACGTGGTTTAGCTGCAAGTTCGACCGAAGTCCATACATCTCATGTAGAGGCTTCCGTATCAGTTGCACTAGGAAACTCTGGAATCACTTCCAAGGTTCCTTTCCTTTGATCTGATTACGAAGATACTGTTATCTCGTCGAGTTGCACTGTCCTCCCACTCACCTTTTTGCAAGAACCATTCTCTTTAAAAGCATACCGTTCTTTGTGGCAAAACCCTTTGCCTCGGTATAGTGGTGGGGGAACACCCAATAACTTGGGATAACCTACAAAGTAGCACTTGTCTGATTTGGAATAGGTTTGTAAACATTTTATACAAGCTCCATATTCCAAATGTTAAGAAAAGATATAACATGGTTAGGCGTGCCATAACATGGCATCATTTCAACAGACCTGATGGCGCTCTTTTCAGTGTAAAAGCCGCAGTCTCTAAAGCATTACTTTTAAAAGGGATAATGGCAAATTAATTTATGTCATCTTTGATCTCACCATGTCATTAATGGTTTGATTACATCTTCACGGACATTCCACTCAAAGTGGTGTTCCGGGAGGTGTAAGTTATGAAACTTTTTTCACAACTCATCACACATTCGCTAAACTTGTAACTCAAAATATTCCTTTCCGCAATCTAGTTTGTAGAAACATAATTTTTCTTGTTACACTAATTTCTACTTCATTTTGAAAACCTTTTGAATGATTTCAAAAGATCCAGACTTACGTCTCATCAAGTAAATATCCATATATCTACTTTTGTCATTTCTGAAGATAGATAAATCCACTACTAGCAACAACATATATCGGACTACACACATCAAAAATGTATGATCACCAATAAGTTTGTTGCTCGTTCCTTATGGCATGTGAACTGTATTTCAGTCACTTCACTTTTTGGATGAAAGTTGCAAGTGTCAGATGATTCATAATCAAACGACTTCAAAATCAATCATTATGGAATTTCTCCATGCGGGTTTCTCCAATGTGACCAAATGCAGTGCCACACATATGTGGTATTCTTTTAGTCTTGCGACATTTAGCGTCAGTGTTATGGATGTATCATATTACCATCAATATTCATAACATACATCCCATCCTTGATGGAAGCTTGGTCCTTATGTTATTCATGATACTGAACAACAATTGTTCTTTTATGAACAACCCTCTTGCAACAACCATTATGCAATGGGCTAGAGTGTATAAAACTCTAAAATGAATTATGAAAGTAAACACAGAGGTAATATATTATTATCAATATTCATGACATACATCTCATTCATAATGAAAGTATGGTCCTTATGTTATTCATAACACCGACCATCAAAAGTTCTATTATGAACAACCTTCTTGCAACATACTTTATGCAATGGGCTAGAGTGTATGAAACTCTAAATGATTTATGAAAATAAATACAGACGGTAATACACCGATGGAAGGTCTAGTAACTTTTACTATGTTCCCAGCGCGTATCTAAACCTCATTACTGGCAAGTCTTTTAGGCCGTAGTGGTACTTGCATCGAGTTGTAACAGAATGCAATCGAGCGGGTATTCCTGTGATCAACTTTTAACCACAATACCCAATAATTACGGACTAACAGTTTAATCATAATCCCCAAGAACTATTTCTTTTTGACCAGCCTTCCAAACATCAATAACTCGTATGACATTCATACATGAGATGGATATTCCAGTCTTCTTTCTTTTTGCCTTTATACTTCTAACAGTTTAAATTTCAGGAGTTCTCCTACTCTCAGAAGAAGCACCCAATTTAAAGAGTGGTGTTAGCCCCGGACTTCCTAGGTGCGTAAGTCACACTAACACCCTTTGGAAATTTCCTTTCTCCTTAAGTTGTTGTTTTTATTCACCTTCATCATATGACAGGCGTTCTTCTGGATCCCTCTCTTATCAGTCAAATGCCCAGTAAACACTTTACTAATACTTTGCAAACAAACATTGCTTTGGATATCTCATATCTTTTAGCCTTTGTCTGCATCTGAAAACAATATTCAGTTCCATGAATATCACATAACTATCCAAAACTTTCAAAGTTTGGGTCTCATAGAAACAAACATATTGCACTTGACCGTAACGGAATTTTAGCTTTTGGATCGATGGACGAGATTCACATCATCCATAGCATTAGCGGGAGAATACCAAAAGCATGCGATAGGACAAAGTTCTTCTCGTAACTCTTGAGGATAATCCTCGCATTACGTTACCAACAGTAAAGTTTTAACCAGATAAATAACAGCTATTCAATTTTAATAGGGATGGTGGAAATGCGAGCCAATATTCTACAACTTTTATACAAATCACAATTACAGTATGTTCATAATTAATTGCACTGAGAATTAAACAAGTTAATTCTAAAGTGCGCTCCCACTCAAATCAATATCTCTCATAATTGATTGTGAGCGATGCAAGATCCGCATTTCCATTCAACGCCATTGTTCGAGATGAACACTGATGGCGCCAACTTCAATCGGTAGGCAAACTTGCCGATCACATCTCTATGTCACTCTTGTTCATCTTTCGATGCGTGTGTTCCGAGCTCAGGACGATCCTGCTATGAACGTCAAGACAACCGAGTGATCTTGCCGCGAGGTCTGACCTCACCCGCCTTACACCCGTACAATCGTTCGTACCCATGTAGATCATGGCGCACCTCAAAAGGAAAGATGTTGTGATGGTGCTACACTTGGGAGAACACTAACTACTTCATGTTTTAAGTGAGATATCACCCTAATAAAAAGCAACTACCGCGCAATCAAGAGGGTGCATCATAAGAGATAAACAACTCAGGCAATTCATAATAGCATGATATGGTATAGCCCTTTCTGACGGAGAAGTCTTTATTTGCTTCGTCTTCGGCATTCGCGTCGGTGTTCACCTTCGCGAAGTTTGCCACCACCTTGTTGATGCACCACATAATATTGCTATCTCTATACCTAATAAAATAAGTGCATTACTTAAGGTTGACACGCAGGTCATTAAAGTGATAATCATATGGCTCCAGCCATCATGCCGAATCATGACACGCAAGTCATGTTAATTTATATTTTATAGTCATCTCATACATAATCAAATTAAATATGACCACTGCTATACCACATCATATGCACATCTCATGACATCCTGCAAAACCAAGTTAGACGCCTCTAATCGGTTTATGCAAAATTTTATTTTATGTTGCTTCTAAGGTTTCAACCAAAACCGCAGCTACCAACGTTTACCATCAAGCATGATTATTCAACTCTCTAGATTAACTTTGCGGGGCATATGAAACACGAGATAATAAAATATCGAGCCCCATACTGACCTTCGTCATAAGCATGACCCCAATGCAGATCATATCTGCATTGCCCTGTTGTCTGCGAAATTTCATCTTTCTCTAACTACGGTGGAATTCAACGAACTGTTAGCACTTCATTGATCAAGCAGGATCGCAGATTGCCAGAACTTTGAAACTCCACCATACCGTTATTGAGATCAGAAATACGCAAATTCCAGGGAAAGCAACAAGAACATCGGGTAATAGATTTCATCTGCTACCTGCATAAATAATTTTCAGCAGTAGATCTCATCTACTGCAAAATTATATTATGCAATACCCATACATCTCTATGTATTCTAGATCGTAACCTGCATCTACGCATAGCACGGCTCTTGATGCCACTGTTGGGGAACACGACAGAAAACAAAAAATTTCTATACAGCAAGCATGCCCAGTATCACTATGAAGATGCATACAAGGTTTGATCTGATCGTTACTGACTCGTAGTGCAGAGAAAGTAGAGTCGATGTTGATCGTCGTTGCAGATCCCCGCAGCTTGGATTTACAACCTCCCAACCGCGAGGATGTACTCCCTCGTCTGCCCCTCGGACAGTCCCTCGGACAGGCCTCCGGGAGGCGGTCGGACAGTCCCCCGGACGATGTCACGGACAGCCCTTCGGGAGGACCCTCAAAACTCGGACAACCCTTCAGGAGGACCCTCGAACAGCCCCCCGGGCAAAAGATCGAACCTACGACCTCTCTACAGGGTTGCACACATACGGTGGCAGCTATCCGGCAGGGCTTCGCCGTCCAGAACTAGTTCCAACCGGAACCCAGACAACCTTTCGGCTCTAAGAAATTATTTCGCTGGGAGGGAGAGAGAAAGCCAGATCATGCATGGCATGTGTATGTGAGAAAGAGTGAGTGTGGAGAGTGCATCTCCACCTCTATTTATAGGAAAACCCAAGGGGTAGGGTGGCACTTGAAATACCCAAAAAAAACATCATATGGAATTTCCAAAGGGCATAATGGGAAGGCTAGAGGAGCTCCATGGAGGAGCTCCCCTTGTGGCCGGCCACACCAAGTGGGCCCCCCATGAGGGGCTCTCATCCATCCATGTCATCCCCAAGATATTTTGGGACAACGCCCAAAAAGGTGGCTTTCCATAAAGTAACCATAAAGTGATTTTTACTATTCATGAAACCATTTTACCGCGACCGTTAAATCCGAAAATATTTCTGTGGGTCTTACAATAATTTTAGTACCCACTAAAACAATTCTGGATGTGTTTCGAAACATTTTCAGATCAATGATTTTCATCAGCGAAAAGCAACCACAGCGGTTCCGGCAGCTCTGGAACACTTCCGGTTTTTTTCTCCGAAAAAATCCCAGAAGTTCCCAGAACAATTCTGGCACCCGCCAAGAATTTCCAGGCATGTGTCAAAACCATTTTGACTTAATGGTATACTCTGAAACAACTTTTCGGTTTTACCGTTTCTCTCTCCGAAACTCTTCCGTTGTCTCCGACACTTTTTCGGTGAATTTTTCTCAGACTCCCTGTCTAGTATTCAGCAGATAGATGACCCTTAAGCATGCGACCCTATAGGTTTGGTGAAGTATAGACATGACCGGAACACTTTTCGATCAATGATCAACATCGGAACCGTGGACACCCATATTGACCCCTATACCCACACGAATAAATATTCGAGTGAACCTACAGTTGCCGTGTGCTATTCCTTTGACTTCGTGAGATGTTACAAACACCCAAGGTGAGATTTATCGGCATCCCCGTGGATCAACACTTGTCCACTATGCCAGTTACCTCGTTGCCGGTTTTGTTCTCTTTTCTCGTTCCCGTGTTCCGGCATCCCCGTGATCGAATCACACCGTGTCTGGCTAGACGATGATGGATAGCGTAACACCGAGAAGGCCCAAAGAATATCTCTCCATTGTCGGAGGAGAAAATCCCAATCTTGAGATATCAAGTCCCTTGACATACTTTTCCATGAACCCGTAAGCCGCTGTAATAGCCACCCAGTTACGGATGACGTTTAACAAACCCCAAAGTTCATGAAGCAAGCATGAAGAAACTTGATACTCTCATGGTCTAAGGAATAATGCAAACGTTAACATTCTCTGTGTTATTAACCATTAACTTATGATGAATGTATCTCATAGCATAACATCAATTCGGGTCGATTCAACACAAATGTTCTTCTAACATTGTGCCCTCAAAGTTGCCGGCATAGACATGCCCATGATCAGGAAAACATAATCATCATGCAAACACTTGAGCTTGTCTTAGAGGCATGACTAGGAATACTTTTTATCGTTTATTATTCCACACGTGCATATGAGTTTTCCTCTGAACCTCGTGGTTATTGTAGACTTGAGAACCATAGCAGTTATAGCACGGAACATAAACTTAATTACGAACATGGGGATAAATAATAACATTTATTATTGCCTCTAGGGCATATCTCCTACACTAGCTTCAAGGGGACCTTCCTCTTGTGGGTTCGATAACCCAGGGTCACCTCTGGGAAAATAGGTGTGAATACTTTCTGTTCCATTTCCGGATCACAAAAAGGAAGTATCAATTTGTTTTGCTCAGATCTTGAATCACTAAAGATAAATGGAGGGATGTTAATTTTAGTGGGAGTCTTTCAATATTACATTGTTTAAATTGAATCACTCTTCATGAATACAAGTCTTTGTGTTTTGCATATTTCTGGTGTAGATCAATGGCACCAACTCCAGCTTTATCCAAATTTGTGTTGCATTCAATCCTTTAATAAGATAAACTTAATGGTACAAACTTCACAACCTGGTTCCGCAATCTAATAATTGTTCTCATGCATGATAAAATGGAACATGTTCTAGAGGACCCACTTCCAGAGGAACCAATAGATAATGCAACTGCTACTATTTATAATGCCTACATGAAACTCTATGATGAGTCTACTGAGACCAATTGTCTCAACCTTGCCTGTATGGAACCAGACTTGCAACAACATTTTGAGAACATTGAGGCTTACGATATGATCGTAAGTCTAAAGGCATGTTTGAAACTCAGGCAAGGACCGAGAGATTTAATGTCTGTAGGGCCTTGCTAGAGTGTAAGTTGAAGGAAGGCGATCCACTTAGTCCACATGTAATCAAAATGGTTGGTTACATGCAGACTCTGGAAAAGTTATACTTTCCCTTATGCCATGAGTTGCCTACAGCTACAATTCTTGCTTCTCTTCCTGCTAGCTATGGCTCGTTCATCTCAAACTACCATATGCATGGTGTGGATAAGAAGGTCACGGAATTGCGTGGGATGCTTAAAACAACAGAGGAAGACATAATAAAGGGCGCACATCAAGTGTTGATGGTGCAGGCCAAGCCAAAGTTCAACAAGAGTTCTTGGGCTAAGAAGAAAGCAAAGGCTAAGGCTGCTAAGGATGCGATCCCAGCTCCTGTCCCTGTGCCTAAGGCTGGACCAGTTACTGAGAGCATATGCTATTATTGTAAGGACATTGGTTACTGGAAGAGAAATTGCAGCAAGCACCTGGCCGACAATGGCAAGAAAAGTGGAACTAGGACTTCTTGAGGTAAACTTGTTGTATATGTTATAGAGATATATCTCGCTGATATTTCTAATAGCTCTTGTGTAGAGGATACCAGATTGGTTGTTCATATTTGTAAATCAATGCAGGGGCTTAAAATAATTAGGAATGTTGCAAGAGGAGAAGTAGGCATAAGCTTCGGGAATAAAGCAAGAGTTGTTGCATTAGCCGTCGGCACTATGCAACATAATTTACCTTCAAGATTTGTAATGGAACTTGATAATTGTTATTATGTTTCTGCTTTAAGTCGAAACATTATTTATGCCTCATGCTTGATGAGACAAGGTTATGAATTCAGTATTAAGGACAAAGGTTGTTCTATATATTTGAATGATATGTTTTATGGCTTTGCACCAGTTGTGATCGGGTTATTCATTTTAGATCTTGAAGGTGAATCTGTCTATAATTGAAATATTAAGAGGCTTAATCCTAACGATCTGAATACAACTTAATTTTGACATTGTCGACTTTGTCATATAAGTGTGAAGTGTAGGAAGAAGTTTTATGATGATGGACTTCTAACTTCGTTTGATTTTGAATCATTCGAGACATGCGAGTCATGCCTACTCGGCAAGATGACCAAGACACCATTCACAAAGAGTTGTGAGAGGGCGTCCGGCTTGTTGGAACTCATTCATACTGATGTGTGCGGACCAATGAGCATGATTGCCAGAGGTGGTTACCAGTACTTCGTGACTTTTAACGATGACTTGAGCACATATGGATATATCTACTTGATGAGGCATAAGTCCGAAATCTTTGAAAAGTTCAAGGAGTTTCAGAATGAAGTAGAGAATCAACTTGGCAACATGATCAAACTTCTATGATCGGATCGTGGGGGCGAGTATCTTAGTCAAGAGTTTGATGAGCATCCGAAGAGTCGAGGAATAGTTCCACAACTCACTCCTCCTGGTACACCTCAGAAAAATGGTGTGTCGGAATAGAGGAATCCTACCTTGTTGGACATGGTTCAATCGATGATGAGTCAGTCAAATCTACCGTTGTCATTTTGGGGTTATGCTTTAGAAACTACAGATTTCACACTAAACAGAGTACCATCTAAATCCATAGATAAGACACCATATGAGATAGGGACTGGGAAACATCATAATTGGCAGTAGTGGACAAGGATGTGAGATGTATGTGTGTAAAATTCCAGGATGAAATACGTTGAAATGCGACCTGTAAAAAAAAATCATGGTCTGGAAGGATGAATAGTATCATGTGTTAAAAAGACCCAGATTTTTTTTGCACATCCCTCATTTCAGCGTATTTCGTCCTGAATTTTTTCCGAATTTTTTGAAATGTAAAAATTCATGGTCTGGAAGGATGAATAGTATCATGTGTTAAAAATTTACACACTTGTGCATTATTCCTTCTTCTATCTCTATATTTTTTCAGAATTTTTTTAAATGTAAAAATATGAATTTTCATGAATTTTGAATTTTGCACTCCAAAACCAATTTCCGTCCAAAAACGTTTTATATTAAGTTACGGAGGAAGTCTGAGTGTATGACTCTATCCTCTAACCCTGATCTACTCCATATATCTCCAAAATACAAAATGCTGGCGCTGCAAAACTGTAAAAATAGCTGACGTGACTACTAAAAAATACTTTCACTTTGTTCGATGACAAATAGGAGCGGAGCGCGCAAAGAAGCAATTTTTATCTCTGCTTAAGAAAAGAAACAAGGGAGCTTTTTTTCCTGCCACCTTCCTCGATCCCATCACATCATTCGCTGCATAGATCACTAGTCCTAGCATCCAGCTGCTCGCCGCCAGCCTCGACATGTCCGCCGCCGTCGGTTCGCCATCCTGGGCCACCGCCCCTGCCGCGCAGCACCGCCGGACGGGGCGCGCCGACGCCGTCACGCTCCGGTGCTCCAAGTTGGCGGCGGCCGCGCCTGTCCTGGACGAGCTGAGGCTGCAGTGCGCGACGCCGGTCCCTCTACTGCGGCACGTGGCAGGCGCCATGGCTGCCGGCATGCGCACCGGGATCGCCACCGACGGCGCCGGTGAGCTCAAGATGATCCCCACCTACGTCTACTCGCTCTCCATTGGGTAACTAATCCCCAGCTCATTTGACATCCCCCCTAGTGATTCAGACATGCAGTGACTCTGGTTGTTACACTAAATAGATGAGCTCTTCAGTTAATTCAGTTCATCACTTGATTTTCTATAGATTGGACCAGTCAGTTAGTTAGCGAGTGTTGTGAGCTAGAGTTGATCTGGTTATGAATGTCAGTTAATTCAGTTCGCTCCCTGATTTAATTTCTCATCACCAATGTTGTGCTGACGGAGTGAAACAGGGCTGTTCTATGCTCTGGATCTGGGAGGCACCAACTTCAGAGTGCTGAGGGTGCAGCTAGGAGGAAAAGATAGGTGTGTCCTCGACACCGAGTCAGAGCAAGTGTCGATCCCAAAGAAATCAAGCATGGTACAACCGAGGTAGCCGGTTCATTGATTTGTTTTCTTATAAGCTAATTGGCTCTGTTTTCAGAAAGAAAAAAATAGATTCTACACTGATTAGAAAATTAGCATATAGTTGCATATGGGCAGAGCATGTTTGACATTTGACGCTGCAATTGTCGCTATGAAGAGGAGCTTTTCGATTTTATCGCGGCCTGGCTATCGAATTTTGTAGCGAAGGAGGGTGGTAATTTTCATCTTCGGGAAGGTCGACAAAGGGAGATAGGCTTTACATTCTCCTTTCCGGTGAAGATGACTTCTATTGATTCTGGCATCCTGATCAAGTGGACCAAGGGTTTTGCTGTCTCTGGTTCTGTAAGATTTTTGTTTTCCCGGATACAAGTTTCTCATTTTTGTGTATTACTTAGTTATTTCTGCTGGATATTATGATCTTTTAGTCCTAAACTGTAGAGCTGCTACAGTGTCAGTTGCTACAGCAACCAGCTCTACCTGCCCTGATCGGGGGCTGCTTCTCATCCAGGCAGGTGTTGGCCCCCCCAGTGCACAGTGCATACAAATATATATGGAAGAGAGATTGATCAAGACGCTGCTGGTTCTGGCTGCTGCTCTAAGCCACTCTCTCTCACTCTCTAATGCACTCAAGTATAGTTACCGATCAAGCTGAGCACTGCAAGCACTGGGAAGCACTAACACATCTTCAGATCAAGCCCTAGGAGGTGAAGGAAGGAGAAGGGAAGATGACAGCTCCATCCGGTAAAGGTAACTGCCATCTTCTCATCTGTTTGTGGCTCAAACTTAAGCTAAAATGATCCTGGCAATCAACAATGGCACCAGAGCCATATAGTTTCAAGTTTGAGCCCTACAAGCTAAAGATCATGCTTCATCTGTTCTGTTAATGCTAAGTATCAAGCTGTTCTTCCTGTTAAGCCGTGTTTTGATTTTATTTAGCCCTAAATCTTTGAGGAACAAGCCCTAACAGATAAGCATGAAGCTCTGGGGTTTCATTTTGATGATGAATTAAAGGGGATTGAAGCTTTTATGCAAAATCCCGAAATTTCAGTAACCCTAGAGATGAAATTTTCCTGTTTTCCTCCTAATTTGGCCCTAGGGTTTCAGTTTATGCTTTGAATGAAAGGGGAAATGAACTAATTACGATTGAACCTAATGTTTTTCCCCAAATCAGAAACCCTAGCTAAAGAAATCTTCTAATTTCTCCCCTGCTATGTGCTTGTAGGTTTCGGATTAAGCATGAATCAAAGGGGAATAAGCAAATCATGTATGAACTCTAATGTTTTCCCCAAAACCGAAACCCTAACTGATGAAATCCCCAAATTTTCCCCAAAGTTGAGGAACCCTAACCCTAATCCTAAGGATCTAACGACAGTGGACGCTTACCTTGGGTTATGATGCTCGCCGTCGTCGTGCGGCATCACCATGACCACCACCTCATGCTTGTAGGTATGCTTAGGCTCACACTCGAGCAGCCTTGTTGTCCACTGCGTCGGGTGGCTGCTGTTCTCCCTCGTACGCTTGTTATTGAAGAGTAATAGCTGTCGTCGCCTCGTAGGGACACCCGCACGCGCACGGCTGCCTTACAAAGGAGCATCGCCCAGAACCGTTCAACGGAGCCACGTGTAAGCCAAAGCGGCACGTGGTTCCGGCGAAGGACACTAGACGGCGCCGTCGTCTTCCTCCGCAGCGGCTGGCTTCGCCACTGCACATCTCTCTCTCGCCCGTTCATCACCGCCTCGGGTGAGAGGAATTGGAGGAGGAGAAATGGGGTAGGGTTTCGCAGGGGTTGTGGCTGCGCGGTGGTTTTGTTCGCCCCACGCACGATGTTGGCCGTTGGATCTCATCCAATGGACCACAACAGCCAGCAGACGGCACCGACTGAGTAGGCCACTAGGGAGCTGCTCATTCCCGGCCTAGGCCTAGGCGGCTGGACCTGGAGCCCAGGAGGAGCTGGGGGAGTTAAGCTGGGCTGGTTTTTCATCTCTGGCCAAAGCTGATTTGAATTTGATCAATAAAAGAAGAGTAATGATGATGCTTACTAAAGCATTTTGATTTTTTTGGCAGCACCTAATGTCTCTCATATTGCCGGAATGATTAATGGCATAGAACAATATCAATTATGCTACATGGAATGAGAAGCTTTAGATTACTATGGCCTTACTTAATGTTGATTATGCTCTCCTTAATGCCTTAATGATCGTCCTGAAGCACCTAAAGAAGGAGATCAAAATTATGATGCCCTCAAAAGGGACTATGATGTTGAAAAGGCTAAGTGGGATAATTCAAATCGCAAGTGCCTTATGATGATTAAGGGTTCCATTGCACAAAGTATGTGGGGAGCCCTTCTAGATTGCCAAACTGCTAAGGGCTATCTTGCGAAAATTAAGGATCAATTTAAAGGGTCTTATCCAAAGGCTTATTGATGAGAAGTATGATCCCACTGAACCCTTAGAGAGCATATTATGAAAAAGTGCAACATGGCTGCCAAACTTAAGACTATGGAGATGGAAATTTCTGAAGGTTTCCTTGTCCATTTCATTATGTCATGTTCGCCTCAAGAATTTTCTCCATTTA
Organism: Elymus sibiricus; assembly: GCA_039707655.1. Taxonomy (NCBI): domain Eukaryota; kingdom Viridiplantae; phylum Streptophyta; class Magnoliopsida; order Poales; family Poaceae; genus Elymus; species Elymus sibiricus. The sequence continues at coordinate 35,387,730 of CM077665.1, read as the reverse complement.
TGATCAACTATAATGCTAAGGATTTTAAGTGGAGCATTGATGAAATGATGGCAAGATGTGTGCAAGAAGAAGAAAGGCTTAAGGCTGACAGAATTGAGCATATCAATCAATTTAAGCATTCACAAAAAGAAGAAATATCAAAAATTTGTGAGTGAATATATGAAGCCCAAGCCTAATCAGTTTAAAGGTAAAGGCCAGTCTTCAAAATATTCTCAGCAAAAGAAGCCTGAAAAGGCTCCCAATGTAGAAGGGAACGAGCCTGATGGATGCCACTTTTGTGGAAAAGATAGACATAAGCAAAGAGAATGCATTGGCTTTCTGAGATGGCTCAACAAGAGAGGTACTGATGTTATTAGTTTTGTTGAAGAATCCCTTTATGTTAATTATGCCACCAATACTTGGTGGATTGATTCAGGTGCAACAATTCATATTGCAAATTCGTTGCAGGGATTCGATATGAGGAGGACCCTAAAAAGAGGGGAAAGAACCATTAGAGTTGCTAATTGAGTTGAGCTGACGCCGAGGCACTTGGCGATTTCACTCTCATACTCCATACTGGCTTTAGGCTTTAGTTGCATAATGTTCTTTATGTAGCCTTGATGAAACAGAACTTAGTTTCTGTTTCATGTTTAGACGATGATGGTTATGACTATCACTTTGGGAATAAGCATTGTATAGTTATGTATGACAGTAATAATATTTGTCTTGCCTTCCGACAAGACAAGCTTTATGTTATTTCTCTTTGTGATTCCATAAATAATGTGGGTTCTACCTCAAATATGAACGTCAGTACCAAACGCAAACGAAATGAAACAAAGACTTCTTCGAAATTATGGCACTATCGTTTGGGCCATATTTCGAGGGAGAGGATTGAGCGTCTCATTAAAGATCAAATCCTTCATCCTCTTGACTTTTCGGATGCGGACGTCGATCATTGTATCAATTGCATCAAAGAAAAATATGCCAACAAAATTAAGAAAGGTGCAAATCGAAGCACGGGAGTTTTGGAATTAATCCACACAGATATATGTGGTCCATTTAATGTGATATTGGTGGATGATTTTAATTCATTCATAACGTTCACCGATGATTTCTCCCGTTATGGATATATTTATCCTATCAAAGAAAGAATAGAGGCATTAGGCAAGTTCAAGATTTTCAAAGCTGAGGTTGAAAATAAAAGTGATGAAAAAATTAAAGTTGTAAGATCTGATCATGGTGGTGAATACTACGGCATACATAATTATTATGGCCAAACTCCTGGACCGTTTGTTAAGTATTTACAGGAAAATGACATTATGGCCTAGTACCCAGCACCGGGCAATCCCTAGCAAAACGGGGTGACTGAAAGGTCAAATCGCACACTTATGGATATTATACGAAGCATGTTAAGCCACTCCACTTTGCTGGTGAATTTATGGATGGAAGCCCTTGAGACAGCATCACATATTCTTAACAGGGTTCCCAGTAAATCGGTGCCTAAAACACCGTATGAATTATGGACTGGGAGGAAACCAACCCTAAATTATTTTCGTGTATGGGGTTGTCCTACTGAAGCAAGGGTTTTCAATCTGATTATGCAAAATTTGACTCCAAGATAGTCAGTTTCCATTTTATTGGTTATCCTGACAAATCTAAGGCATATCGATTTTATTGTCCAAATCGGGCAACTAAGTTTGTTGAAATAAGAGACGCTGTGTTCTTGGAAAGTTATATGATGAGGGGGAGCATGACACCTAGGGAAATAATTTTGGAGTAAAACGGGAATATGTCCTTGTCCCTATGATTCAAGAACCAGTGTTCCCGGTGTCTACTGAGGTTGCACCTCCAGTTGAGAGGACTATTAATGAAACACCTGCTGAGATTCCTGTGAGTGTTCCAGATGTCACACCTAATGATGCTTGTATTGAAAATGCTCAGCAGCCTCCAGCTGTTATTAGTGTGCCATGTAAGGAACCTCTCAGAAGGTCACAACGGACTAGAAAGTCTGCTATTCCTGATGATTACCTCACTTACATTAGTGAGGAAATGAATGACTCGGTGTTGGATAATGATCTCACCTCATTTAAAGAAGCCATACAAAGTGAATATTCGTCTGAATGGCTTAATGCTATGAAAGATGAAATGAAGTCCATGAGCACTAATGATGTATGGGACTTAGTAGAAATTCCTGAAGGAGCCAAAATAGTTGGATACAAATTGGTCTACAAGACCAAACGTGACTCCAAGGGTGATATCAAAAGGTTTAAAGCGAGGCTCGTGGCCAAAGGTTTCACTCAAAGAGAAGGGATTGATTATAAGGAAACATTTTCACCTGTCTCTTCTAAGGACTCATTCAGAATAATAATGGCACTCACGGCTCATTATGATTTGGTGCTGCATTAGATGGATGTCAAAACGGTATTTCTAAATGGTGACTTATGTGAAGATGTTTACATGGAACAACCGGACGGTTTTGTTGTGCAAGGAAAAGAACATTTAGGATTTCATCTCAAGAAATGCATCTATGGCTTGAAACAAGCATCAAGACAGTGGTATTTTAAATTTGATCAAGTCATAAGGAAATTTGGTTTCAAAGAAAATGAAGTGTACAATTGCATATATGCTAAGTTCAGGGGGACTAAATTCATCTTCCTGATACTGCATGTTGATGACATACTCTTAGCCAGCAGTGATAAAAATATGCTGCTGGCAACTAAAAGGTTTCTCTTCTCTAAGTTTGATATGAAAGATCTCGGTGAAGTAGCTTATATTTTGGGCATTGAAATTCACCGAGATAGATTCATAGGAATCTTGGGGCTATCACAGAGAGCATATATTGATAAGGTACTTAAAAAGTACAATATGCATAAGTGCTCAGGCTCGCCTCCTCCTATTGTTAACGGCGATAAGTTTGAGACTTTTCAGTGCCCAAGAAATGATTATGAATTAGCGCAAATGAAGTCAATTCCATACGGTTCAATTGTTTGAAGCATTATGTATGCACAAGTGTGCACTCACCCTGATTTGGCATTTGTAACTGGGATGCTTGACAGATATCAGTCTAATCCAGGTCTGGATCACTGGAAGGCTACTAAAAAGTCATGCATTATTTGCAAGGTACTAAAGGCCTCATGCTCACTTATAAGAAATCTGATAACCTCAGGGTAGTGGGTTATTCAGATGCTGATTTTACAGGGTGTGTTGATAATAAGAAATCCACGTAATGATATATTTTCACCCTAGCAAAAGGAGCTTTATCGTGGAAAAGCTCCAAACAAAGTGTCACTGCATCGTCGACAATGCAGGCAGAATTTGTGGCATGTTATGAGGCTACTGGGCAGGCAGTATGGCTGAAGAATTTTATCCCGGGTTTGAGAGTGATTGACAGCATTTCCACGCCACTCACTCTTTACTGCGATAATCAACCCGCAGTAATCTATTCGAGTAACAACAAGTCAAGTGGTGCTGCCAAACACATTGACATTAAGTACCTTGTTGTGAAAGATAGAATCGAGGATCAGATGATAAATATTAACTACATAAGTACTAAGTTGATGTTAGCGGATCCGCTCACGAGAGGCTTACCACCCAACGTATTTAAAGAGCATGTTGCCGGCATGGGCTTGGTTGAAAGACTTTGATCCTGGAAAAGTTGGGACCATTATGACACCATCTCCCCATAAGCCTCATTTTGAGATCGAATGGGAACCATAGTCACTTGGTTCAACAATACTTAATTGACTTTTGTAATCTATTGTCTTCGTGTACCGTTTTATCAAGAAATGAGTCTGTATGTTTGTATAAGAATTAAGTGAATAAAGTTTATGGAGCTCATAATTTAAAGAAGTTTCATTTTGATATGAAGTGATGTACTATAGTCACTGGGTTCAGTGGTACCAAATTGACCATTGTAATATTTTCGTTTTGGTGCATTTTTTCTTGAAAAGTGAGCTTATAAGTTTAGCCTTACGATCAAGGGGGAGAATGTTGGATATTATGATCTTTTAGGCCTTACTGCTACAGTAGGCTGGTTGCTACAGCAACCAGCTCTACCTGCCCTGATCGGGGGCAGCTTCTCATCCAGCCAGGTGTTGGCCCCCAGTGCATAGTGCATACATATATGTATATATATATATATGGAAGAGAGATTGATCCAGACGCTGCTGGTTCTAGCTGATGCTCTAAGCCACTCTCTCTCACTCTCTAACGCACTCAAGTATAGCTACCGATCAAGCTGAGCACTGCAAGCACTGGGAAGGACTAACACATCTTCAGATCAAGCCCTAGGAAGTGAAGGAAGGAGAAGAGAAGATGACAGCTCCATCAGATCAAGGTATGTGCCATCTTCTCATCTGTTTGAGGCTCAAACTTAAGCTAAAATTATCCTGGCAATCAAAAATTTCTACTACCAAGAGTTGCAAGACCATTCACAAAAAAATAGAGTTGCAAGACCAATAATTCCCTGCTCGAACCAAGAATATATTTTTTCACTGGATATAGCTTATGGATTAGCATGCTAATTTTGTTTTTCAGTGGAATTCATGCTAACAATAAAGCAATATGTTGGTCTTCGCAGGCCGGGAAGGATGTGGTTGCCTGTCTAAATGTTGCGATGGGGAGACAGGAGCTTGACATGAGTGTATCTGCTATGGTAAGCAAGCATCACAAAACTCATAGATTAGGGAAGAGCTTTATTGCCTTCCGGCCTTGTATTGAAAGAATGCTCACAGCTGCAAGAAGCCTCATGGCTGGCAAATCAAATGGGATACCCATAGTGGATACTGAACTCTGTCTTTTGTTTGTGCACTGCTTCATTACTGATCGAAATGCGTCTGAAATGAGATCATTTCCAATGAAAAGGTGTATATACGCTTTAAAGTACGTGAATCACACTTAACAGGTAAATCGTACTGTTGGAGCCTTAGCTGGAGCGCACTATTGGGATGAGGATGTGATTGTTGCGGTGATTTCAGGCACCTAGGACTAGGACTCCTAGGCGCGCAAGGAGAGGGAGTCCTCCTCCCCAAGTCGGTCGACCCCCTTGGTCCTTCCACCTAAAAATAGGTGGGAGGGGGCGCACCAAGGGCACACCAAATCCCCTTTTGGCCGACCCCTTGTTTGCCGCGCCCCCTTCTCTCTCGGATTAGATCTAATGTACTCCGATAGGCCGCAAGGCTGCTTCTCCTTCTAGTTTCTCCCCGTTGTTCTTCGTGTTGGTTCAACGGAGTGTTGCGGTGCTACTAGATCTGTATGCATGGACACCTTGGACGTGTCGTCTACTTCGACACTAGATCGGGCAGATTGTTCCGGCGAAAATTCTCACGGCTGTGAGGTATAAACTAGCTGCGGGAATCGGCAGGTTTCACCGACAATCTTCTCTACTTCCGCTGGGTCGATTGTTGATATGATCATCATTAGCTGTACCTCCATGGTGATCTTGGGCTTGCTCGTGCGTGGTAAAAAATATATTTTGCGTAGCACGTTCCCTACACTTACCTCCTGCCAGACGGCTCGAACCTGGGTAAACTCCCTTTCCCGTGCCTTACCATCTCGATCGCAGTTGGCCCGCCCCTCCGTTGTTGCTCGACGGCACTGCCCGTTACGAGACACTGACATGCGTCCATCTCGATGTCTTCATACGCTGGGATGTTGCAGCCAATGTTCACATGTTGTTCCCGCAATACGCCAGAGAGACCTGCCACCCACAAACGCTATTAACGTGGTGGAGCTCACAGTCAAAGACGGAAGATGGACTTAAGCTGTTTTAGCCACGTAATGGTTGGGGGGGGGGGGGGGGGGGGGGGGGGAGGTGTTTTGGTTTTCACACATAGAGAACTAATGCAATCATTTCATATATGCTCATATAACACAACGTAGTATCTGCAATCATGCACAATGATACGAACAATAATATAATATCATAATGTTGGTAATGAGTTTCTCTTATTTGAATGCATAAAAGGTACGGTCCAACAGACATAAGCTAAAGGTGCAGATATGTTCTCATATACTGCCACGTAGATATAAGAGCTTTCAATATCACTGTGACAACATTGCTTTGAAGCACACATGTGGAATAGCCCTAACTTGCTGGTTATACCTTCTGCCTACCCTGAACGTAAATTTCTCGGACATGTCAAACATTGCTTGGCTAGCCCCATCAGGAAGCATCCAGTTGAAGTGATACAAGAAGTTTGCCAAAGTGAGCTCCATTAGTGACGAGCTGAATTGAATCCCGGGGCATTGTTGTCGCCCTGCTCCGAAGGGAGTGAAGTCAGGGTTTGTTCCATTGTAATCCATGTTGTTCTCAAACCTCTCGGGATTAAACTCTTCTGGATTTTCCCAGTACTTTGGATCCCTAGAAACTGCGAATATATTAACGTATACATTGGTGCCTTCAAGCATGTCATAACCCATAATTTTAGAGTCCTCTCTGCACTTTCTGGGGACTAGAGGAATGGGTGCATGCAACCTAAGAACCTCCTTGATGACCGTTGGCATGTAGTGAAGTTCTGCAAGGTCGTTGTTAGTAATAACAGATCGGCCTTCACCTAGCACTGTACGTACTTCTAGCTGTGCCTTAGCCATAGCTTCAGGATGAGAAACGAGCTCCGACATAGCCCACTCCAAAACACTTCCTGTGGTCTCCGTACCAGCTGTAAAAATGTACTGAAAACGACGCGGTTGTGGTACATTAGTTTAGCAAAATAATATGTGTACATGTATAATTAAAAACAAATTTTTTTTGAACAAAACCATTAATTTCTCAAAGTAATATATGATATGAAGCAGTATTTATAACAATTGACTAATTTATTTCGATCAACACTAAAGGTCTAATAGTCGCGCGACATATATTGTGAAACTAATGATGGGTTAACATTCCATGTATAATACTTTTTGACAATGTGATATGCCGACTGTCAGATCGGAAGTACATGACCAATCACCCCTCACGTCCGCCCGCACGCATGCAACCTCTCTCCTCGCCTTTCTTGGCGCCACGGAGAATATAGGGAGAATATAACATGATACCACCCCTTAGGTGATACCATGATACCATTTCAAAAACTTCAATTTTAAATGTTTCAAAAAATTATGAAAAAAATTGTGGATGTTTACATCACATGAATGTACAACTCCTAAAAAATTCATATCAAAATTCTAAATATACAGTGAGAAACAAAAAAGACAAATCCAGCATGAATAGTGTCAAAAAAGACAAAAGTCAAAACGCCACTATTCACATCCGGATTTGTCTTTTTTGTTTCTCAATGTGTATTTAGAATTTTTGACCTAAAATTTTTACAGCTTGTACATTCATGTGATATGAACATCCATAATTTTTTTCATAATTTTTTGAAACATTTAAAATTGAAGTTTTTGAAATGGTATCATGGTATCACCTAAGGGGTGGTATCATGTGATATTCTCCTGAGAATATATTCAGATCAGTACTATAAAGAAAAATACTCACGATCAACACGGCGCCTATAATCTCTGTGGTTATAGGTAATGCCAACGAGTCATCCTCCTGCAGCCTGAGCAGCACGTCCAGCAGGTCCTCGTCGTCTATGCAGCGGGTTCTGTCACCGGCAGCTTGTGCCGCCTTGCGGCCCTCCATGATGTCGTTGATGATGCTTTGGATGCGGTTGTAGCTCCTCTTGGTGTCGCGCTCGGCATTGGTCAGCCAAAGTACCAACCGCGACGACGGGAAGAGGTCGACCAGGCAAAAGCCGGCCACCAGCGTCAACGCCTCGTCAATCTCGCGGAGGTACTCCTTCTGCCGCGTGAACTTGCCGCCGAAAACTGTGCGTGATACGACGTCGTTGCTGAGCGCCGTCACCTTCTGGCTGATGTTGATGGTTTCGCTAGTCGGGCGGCGGCGGCGATGGAACGGATGAGGTTGCCCACCTCCTTGGCCCTGATACCCTCCATGCGCTTCACCTGCTTGGAGCTGAGGAGCTCCACGATGCAGACCTTGCGCATCTGGCGCCACCGTTTGCCGTAGGGGGCCAGGACGAGGCCCTTGCCGCCGCAACCAAGGATGTCCATCGTCACGCTGCTGGACCGGTCTGCGAACGCAAGGTCGTTCGTCTTCAGCACCAGCGCCGCCGCCTCGGCGCTAGAGACCACCACGGTGGGGACCTCGCCGAGCCTGAGTAGCATCAGTGGCCCATGCCGGCGTGACAGTTCTGTAATTTTGCAGTGTGGGAGGGCGCTGACGATGTGGTGGAGACTGCCGATGATCGGGAGAGTCCATGGCCCAGGAGGCAGCCGCGGCTTGGCTGCCTTGCTCTTGCCACCTGAGAGCTTGAGAAGCCAAACCGCCAGTAGCGTACATAGGGCCACGAAACAGAAGCTTAGCCACCCCTCCATACCAGGCAGCTTGACGTATATAGAGATGATGAAGTTTGTATATGTAAGCCGCTAGCTGTGAGCCAGTGGTATATATAATAGGTAAAGGATGGGAATCGGCCGACAGATTACGTCTCGCTCCGGTCGACTCACGCTAGCGCGTCACATCGGCCACGCATCCTCTATGTGTGGGCCCCACGCCAGACTTATCACTTCCCGATCAAGACTGATACTGCCAAACATGCATGCATAGAAGTCTTGTTGCAAATCACGTGGATTGAAAAACGATGGTGAGTTCAGTCCACCCAACTGTACACTACAAAGATGTGGAAATTTCCAAGTCTCTCAAGGGTATACGTGGCCACTTGTAATAGTTGAAAAATCAATGGTCAAGAACGTGCATGGAATAAGAGTGAAATTTCATGGTTGGCGTGCAATAGATGTGATGAATTTGGAGGTAGTTGATTCCAACATATTGCTTGAAGAAGACGTGTACTCCCTCCAGTCCAGCCCGGAAAAAAACCGGTATCGAGAAGAAAAAAAACCTTGATGTGGATACATAACGGATCTTGAAGCTCTAGGGTTGTAGTATTACTAAGTGATGTGTTAGTACGTGCTTGTAGTAGCGTCGTGTGCAGGGTGTATGTACTCCTTCCGTTTCAAAACATTTGAAGTTCTATGTTTGTCCTATGTCAAACTTCTTTAAGTTTGACTAAGTCTATAGAAAAATATACCAAAATCTACAACGCTAAATCTGTTTCATTAGATTCATCCTAAAGTACATTTTTATACTACGCATATATGTTTAATGTTGCGGATATTAGTAAAATTTTGTACAAACTTGATCAAATTTAAGGAAGTTTGACTTAGGACAAACTTACACTACCGGAATAACCTTATATCCCGACAGCATTTTCTATGCCGACGGCTTTGCCGTCGGCATATATGGACATATGCCGACGGCCTGGGAAAAATCGTCGGCATAGATGGACATATGCTGACGGCCTGGTTAAGACCGTGGGCATAGAAATGCCATCGGCACACAGCCAACTTTGCCGACGGCAGCCTTCGGCATAGATTGGCCGTCAGCATACCTCTATCTATGCCGACGGCAGCCGTCGGCATATTCCGGGCCCTGGCGCCCGGCTTCTGACGGCCGGCTGACGCCGTCAGAACTATGCCGACGGCCCTGACGGCGGCCGTCGGCATAGATTTTGTCTGTATTTTTTATTTTAAATTATTTTCTTTTTTTAAAGTTAAAATTTGATCAATTTAAATCTGACTTATCTAAACATACACATATACAAATTATATATCGATTTGGGGTAGAAGTTTTCATGGATTATGAATATCCAGTTTATTTTTGTTTTTGAGTATGTTAAAAATGCGACCTCATATACTTTTGCATATAGGTCCTTATACTTTGTTAAAATCACAATTAATTGATATTTGCATTGATTTTCACAAATTTTATATGATTTTTTATCAGGATCTTGAAAGGATTCTGTTGCTGTACTATGTTTTCAAATTTCAACAAAATAAAATCATATTTGCTTTAGATTTACAGAAAACACCCTTTTGTTTTGACTTTTTTGTATATTTTTCATTCCTTGGCCAAACGAGACAAATTTTATATCTGAAAGTGTGGTGGTAGGTGTACACACCCAGCACGTAGCTCTGGAGTGAGACCCCCTTCACGGACGGCACTGTCGCCAGCACTTAGAGGGGGAAACGCCCACGTCGGGTCAACCCGGAGGGAATCTTGTGGTGGGTTGGGCCCAAACTTTCTTTTACAATATTTCTATGGGCTGACCTATCACAACCAGGTGGAAAAGTCCAATCGTCGAAGGCCGTCGAGTGAAAGTCAAAGGGCTAGATCTCCGGGTCAACGGGGCTAGGGTTAGGCCGCTCCGGGGTCTTCGGGTGGTAGCAATTAATGCCACGAAAACATTTCACTGGGTCCTCATACATGTCTAAGTGTGGCGGTAGGTTCAGACACGCAGCACGTAGCTCCGGAGTGTGACCCCCTACACGGACGGCGATAACACCGAAGTAACGTTTGGCAGTTTGTTGTTATATGAATATTTCAGAACAGTCAGAATGCGGTAAAATCCTAAAAAATTTACACAGTACAGACACATGTGATATAAGTTGTGTGGAAATTTTTCATAGTTTTTTTAGATGTAGAAGTATATTAATTAATTTCTCTTTACGGATTGTTCTTTGCATGTCTAAATGTGTGGTGGGGGGGTCTTCGGAGGTTAGCAGTCCCACCAAATCTTGCGTTGGGTCCTTTTACATGTCTGAAAGTTTGGTGGTAGGTGTAAACACCCAGCACGCAGCTCCGGAGTGTGACCCCCATAATGGACAGCACTGTCGCCAACACTTAGAGGGGGAAACAGCCATGTCGGGTCAACCCGGAGGGAATCATGTGGTAGGTTGGGCCCAAACTTTATTTTGAAATGTTCCTATGGGTTGACCTATCACAACCAGGTCAAAAAGTCCATTGGTCGAAGGCCGTACGGTGAAAGTCAAAGGGCTAGATCTCCGGGTCAACGGGGCTAGGGTTAGGCCGCTCCGGGGTCTTCGGGGGGTAACAATGCCACCAAAACATCGCACTGGGTCCTCATACATGTCTTAAAGTGTGGCGGTAGGTTCAGACACGTAGCACGCAGCTCCGGAGCACAGATGGTTTGTCTATAGCAGGTTCACTAGAAGCATGCAAAGTTTTATTCTTATTCTTTTTCTTCTTCTTAGGTGAACCGGGTGTTTCATTATTAATTCTCTGAGAATCTTGCTCAATTCTTTTAGGATAACCTTCAGGATATAGAGGATCCTGAGTCATTTTACCACCTCTAGTAACTACTCTAACAGCACGATCATTCATTTTATTATTCATCTCATTAAGCAAATCATTTTGCGACTTGGAGACTTGTTCTAACTGAGTATGAACCATGGATAAATGTTTACATAAGGCTTTAACATCATTAGCAATTCTAAACATCAATTCACTCTAGCGTTCAATAGCAATAGCATTACGTTATAGTTGATTACTCACATATTTGTTAAAGTTTTCTTGCTTCATGATAAAGTTATCAAATTCATCCAAGCACTGACTAGGAGATTTATTATATGGAATACCACCCTCATCAAATTTACAAAGAGAATTTATCTCTACTACCTGTGTCAGAATGTCAAGTCCATGTATTTCTTCAATAGATGGTAGATTCTTAACATCTTCAGATTTAATACCTTTCTCCTTCGTAGATTTGTTTGCTTCTTGCATATCTTCAGGACTGAGGAATAGAATACCTCTCTTCTTTGGAGTTGGTTTAGGTGGTGGTTCATGAAGTGTCCAATCATCGGTATTCCTCAATATATTATCCAATAGTTCTTGAGCCTGTTCGATAGTTCGTTCCCTGAAAACACAACCAGCACAACTATCTCGGTAGTCCCTAGAAGCATCGGTTAGTTCATTATAAAAGATATCAAGTATTTCATTTTTCTTAAGAGGATGATCAGGCAGAGCATTAAGTAATTAGAGAAGCCTCCCCCAAGTTTGAGGGAGATGCTCTTCCTCAAATTGCACAAAGTTGAATATTTTCTATAAGGCAGCTTTTTATTATGAGCAGGAAAATATTTTTCAGAGAAGTAGTGTATCATATCCTGGGGACTACGCACACAACCATGAGAAAGAGTATTAAACCATTCTTTAGCATCACCCTTTAATGAGAAAGGAAACAACTTAAGGATATAGTAATAGCGAATTTTTTCCTCATGATCAATGGAGAATTAATAATCCTTATCAGTAACAAAGATAGGAGACGTAGCAAATTTAGGATCGTATTTCATTCTTTCTATCATAGTTTTTCTTTCAGCTTACTCAATAATTTCTTAAGGTCCTCTCTATCATTACAAGCAAGAAATTCCTTGGCAATCTCTCCGTCCATAACATAACCCTCAGGTACATTAGGCATTTCAAATCTAGTAAGATTGCTAGGAGTAACAGGTGATTCATCAATTTCATTAGTTTCAAGTTCTTTAGCTTTAGCAATTTGAGCATCAAGAAAATCACCAAGTGGCACAGTTTCATCAAGCAAAGTAGTAGGATCATCATGAGTATCATTCATAGAAGAACTAGCATCATCAATCACTTGCGACGTATCAGATTGAATAACAGGTGGCGGTGTCGCAAGCCGACTTACAACAGAAGATGAATCAAGTGCAAAGCTAGATGGCAGTTCCTTACCTCCCCTCGTCTTAGAGGGTACGATCTTGGTTTTAGCGTCCTTCAGATTCTTCATAGTGATAAGCAGATGTATAAATCCCAAGTGAACTCAATAAATAAAGCTATGCTCCCTGGCAACGGCGCCAGAAAAAGGTCTTGATAACCCACAAGTATAGGGAATCGCGACAGTCTTCGAGGGTAGTATTTCACCCAATTTATTGATTCGACACAAGGGGAGCCCAAGAATATTTATGAGCCTTAGCAGTTGAGTTGTCAATTCAACCACACCTGGAAAATAATATCTCTGCAGCAAAGTGTTTAGTAGCACAATAGTTTGATAGTATTGATAGTAACGATAGCAGTAGCAACAGTTGCAAGAACAGTAGCAGTAGCAATTTTGTAGTGATTGTAACAGCAGCAGCAACAATAGTAACTTAGCAAAGATCAATATGAGAAAAGCGTAGGCATTGGATCAGAGATGGATATTCATGTGTTGGATGGCATTTATCATGTAACAGTAAAAACCTAGAGCGATACACAATAACTCCAATTCATCAGTTCAATGTAGGCATGTATTCCGTATATAGTCATACGTGCTTATAATAAGAACTTGCATGACATCTTTTGTCCTACCCTCCCGTGGCAGCGGGGTCCATAAGCAAATCTAAGGGATATTAAGGCCTTCTTATAATAGAGAACCGGAACAAAGCATTAACACATAGTGAATATATGAACTCCTCATACTACAGTCATCACCGGAGTGAATCCCAATTATTGTCACCTTGGGGTCTACGGATCATAACACATAGTAGGTGCATACAACTTGCAAGATATGATCCAAAACACACTTATATTCATGAAAACATAATAGGTTTAGATCTGAAATCATGGTACTCGGGCCCTAGTGACAAGCATTAAGCATAGCAAAGTCATAGCAACATCAATCTAAGAACATAGTGGATACTAGGGATCAAGCCCTAACAAATTAACTCGATTACATGATAAATCTCATCCAACTCTATCACCGTCCAGCAAGCCTACGAAGGAATTACTCACTCCCGGCGGTGAGCATCATGGAATTATTGATGAAGGAGGGTTGATGATGATGACGGCGACGAATCCCCCTCTCCGGAGCCCCGAACGGACTCCAGATCAGCCCTCCCGATGAAGAACAGGAGGTGGCGGTGGCTCCGTATCGTAAAACACGATGATTCCTTCTCTCTGACTTTTTTCTCCGTGAGACAGTACTGATGGTGTTGGAGGTAGGGCAAACGGAGGCTTGAGGGACCCATAAGCTCCGACGGCGCACCCTAGGGGGGCACGCCACCTGAGCTCGTGGCTCTCTGGTGCCCCCCCCCTCCAGTAGATCTTTTGACCAATATGTTTTATATATTCCAGAAAAACTCTCCGTAAATTTTCATCCCAATCTAAGAACTTTTATTTCTGCACAAAAATAACACCATGGTAGTTCTGCTGAAAACAGTGTCATTCCGGGTTAGTTTCATTCAAGTCATGCAAATTAGAGTCCAAAACAAGAGCAAAAGTGTTTAGAAAAGTTGATATGTTTGGGATGTATCAAATGACAAGGGTAAATCTGACTAACTCATCATCAATCACACCGTGTCTAACAGGGTCTGATTCCTCCGTTCCAACATGCCTTTCCTCTATGGCGTACCCAGAGGAGTGAGTTCTGGGACTATTCCACAATGCTTCAGATGATCATCAAACTCCTGGTTCACATACTCGCCTCCACGATCAGATCATAGAAGTTTGATTATCTTGCAGAGTTGATTTTCCACTTCATTTTGAAACTCTTCAAACTTGTTAAAAGTTTTTGACTTGTGGGTCATCAAGTAGATATATCCATATCTTCTCAAGTCATCGGAAAAAGTCATGATGTATTGTTTCCCACCTCCGGCAAGCATGCTCATTGGCCCACAAACATCAATATGTATAAGCTCCAGCAACTCGGACGCCCTCTCGCAACTCTTTGCAAAAGGAGCCTTAGTCATCTTGCCGAGTATGCAGGATTCGCACATCTTGAATGATTCAAACTCAAACAAAGTTAGAAGAGTCCATCATCATGGAGCTTGTTCATGCATTTTTGACTAATGTATCCGAGTCGACAATGCCAGAAGTAGGTCAGATTTATTTCATTAGGCCTATGCCTCTTGACATTTACGTTATAGACTGACTCCCTTTCAAGGTCTAAAATAAATAGCCCATTCGCAATGCGTGCAAGGAAACAAAACATTCCATTCAAAAATATAGAAAAGCCATTGTCCTTTATGTTGAATTCATAACCTTGTCTCATCAAACCTGAGGCAGAAATTTTTTTTTTACTAAGTGCTGGAAGAACATAATAACAATTATCAAGTTCCACTAAAAATCCTGAAGGTAGTTGAAGTTGCATTGTCTCGACAGCCAGCGCAGCAACCCTTGCTTTATTGCCAACTCGGATGTCAACCTCTCCTCGTCTGGCTGCTCTAGTTCTTATCAGCCCCTGCATTGAGTTGCAAATATGAACAACCGATCTGATATCAAATACCCAAGAGCTACTAGCCAAGTTGGCGAGGTAAATGTCTATAACATATGCAACAAGTGTACCTTTGGCGTAAGTCATACTTCCACCCTTCTTTCCGTTGTTGGCAAGAAACTTGCGGCAATTCCTCTTCCAATGACCAGCTCCCTTGCAATAATAGCACACGGTCTTTGAATTCGGCCCCGACTTTGGCTCAGCTGCTGGAGTCGGGATCACATCCTTATCCTTGCCCTTCCCCTTAGTCCTTTTCTTATCCCAAGAACCCTTCTTGAACTTAGCCTTGTTCCACACCATCAACACGTGATGTGCACCCTCTTAATGTCCTACTATGCAGTCTTAAGCAACCCACGTAATTAAGTGTGCTTCTTATCCATGCCATGCATATGGTGGTTCGAGACGAACGAGTCATACACTACTAGGGAAAAGCCTAGTAGTGGCACGTGGTAAGTGCCTAGTAGTAGCATGGGTGCCCACGCTACTGCTAGTGCGTTGAGCATGAGCAGGAACAAATCTTAAGGAAGTGTCACTCCAGTCCATATGGAGGACACCATGCTGGAAACAGGACTGCACACAAGGTATTACAATCAGGCTTCTATTGGCCTACTCTCTTTAAAGATGATCGTAAGTTCATTCTATCTTGTGATGAATGTCAAAGAGTTGGTAATATTGGTAGACGTCAGGAAATGCCTATGAATTATTCACTTGTTATTGAACCTTTTGTTTTGAGGGGATTTGATTATATGGGACCTTTTCCTTCCTCTCATGGTAACACTGATATACTAGTTGTTGTTGATTATGTCACTAATCGGGTAGAAGCTATTCCAACTAAAAGTGTTGATCATACGACTTCTATTAAAATGCTTAAAGATGTTATCTTTTCGAGGTTTGGAGTTCCTAGATACCTTATGACTGATGGTGGTTCACATTTTATTCATGGTGCTTTCAGAAAAGTTTTAGCTAAATATGATGTAAACCATAGAGTAGCATCACCTTATCATCCTTAGTCTAGTGGGCACGTAGAATTAACAAATAGAGAGATCAAATTAATCTTGTAAAAGATTGTTAATAAATCTAGAAAGAATTGGTCTAAGAAACTTGATGATGCTTTATGGGTTTATAGAACTGCTTATAAAAATCCCATGGGGATGTCTCCTTATAAAATGGTTTACGGAAAAGCATGTCACTTATCTCTTGAATTAGAACATAAAGCTTACTGGGCCGTTAAGGAACTTAACTATGACTTTAAACATGCTGGAGGAAAAAGGTTACTTGACATGAGTTCTTTAGATGAGTGGAGCCTATGAAAATGCTAATAAAAGATGGCATGATAAAAGAATTTAGAAATGAGAGTTTAACATTGGTGATAAAGGACTCTTGTACAAGTCTCGTTTCAGACATTTTGCAGGCCAACTTCTCTCCAAGTGGGAAGGACCATATATCATTGAAGAAGTTTACCAGTCCAGAGCTATAAAGATCAACAACGCCAAAGGTAATAAACCAAGGGTGGTCAATAGGCAAAGAATTAAGCATTATATTGCTGGTAACCCCCTTGAGGTAGATACAGACGTTATACAAGTAATTACACTGGAAGAGTACATAGAAGAAAAGTTTTGGAAGACTCCAGAACCCTGAAAAGGGGTAGGTATGCTGTACGATCAGGAAACCGACTCTAAAGATTCCAGAAAAATTATTTTCATCGATTTTGGAATAAATAAGAATTTTTGGGCAAAAGTGGCAGCCAAGAAGGTGCCCATGGGCCCCGCGTGGTAGGACGACGCAGCCACCCCTGGCCGCGTTGAGGCCGTGGACACCTCCCCGACTCCTTTTATGCAGTGACTCCTTCCGCACGGTAAAAATTCCTATAAAATACCCCGGTCGTTCTGATGTATGTATCGCACTTTTTCATCCTATTTTCATTTTGACCTGTTTTCATCAGTGTCCTGCAGCTCTAGATTGTTATGTCTTCATGAAGCTCTTAAAAGGATAAATTCTTCGAGAAGGTCATCAACCCCTATCTTCCCGGCGTGATGATGCACCCTAAAACCTTGCAATATAGGGATGGGGTGCTACATATCCAAGATGTTGAAGCACCGAAGAAGGAGGGAGATGAGAAGGCTAGGCTGGAAGAGATGGAACATGAACTTTTCTATAGCTAGAAGATGGTGGAGTGTGGACTAGATGCAAATCACACTACAGGAATCAGCTGCTTTGCCGTCTGCCATGGCAGACGGCAAAGAACCAGAAAGCGGACGGCAAAGATCTTTGCCGTCAGCCACAGACGGCAAACAGTTTCGGCACAGTAAGTTATGGTAAACAGCTTCTTTGCCATCAGCTTTGGACCTGCGGACGACAAAGGCCTTTGCCGTCTGCTCTCCCGGGCAAGCAGACGGCAAATAATCTGGACGGCAAAGAATACATGTTAGCCACGTTAGGTGGCTAACGGGAGGCTTTGCCGTCCGTCGGCTGACGGCAAAGGAGCCATCCCCTTTGCCGTTTGCTTCCAGACGTCAGCAGGCCGTGGCATATCCCATCTCTTTGCCGTCTGCCTCCCTCTTTCTTTGCCGTCAGCTAGCGGACGGCAAAGAACCACTCACGTTTGCCGTCTGCCAACGGACGGCATAATGACCAAATGGGTCAGACCTAGTGCTCCCAGGTTGCACAGGCTGCTGCCACGTGTCACCTTTGCCGTCTGCTGGCTGATGGCAAATAGCTTTGCCGTCCGCTGGCAGACGGCAAAGTGCCTGCACTGCCACTGTTTTTATTGTTTTCTGTTATTTTCCTGCATTTTGAACAAACAAATATGATATATACATAACAGTCCATCAATGCATAGCAGTACACCAATACATAACAGTCCATCATTGCATAGGGTATTAAAACATCCAATACATACATAGTCATAGTAGCTTATATATGGTTGACATCCAATACATACATAGTCATAGTAGCATATATATGTTCAGCAGCCACACACATATATAGGTCTAGATGATATCGATGACGATCATCATCCTCAAGCCTTGGCGGTGGGTGTTCCTGATAGTAATTAGGATGGCTTGTCCAACATGAAGATTCTTGCCAACGAGGAAGCTCTTCCACCCAGCCGAGCTTAAGTGTGTGCGACCGTCCGTGTCCACGCCGTACGTACAGGTGGTGATGGAGCCCCTCGCGGTAAGGCGTATTCCAGCAGAGCCTTCTTCATCAGGCTCGATACCACAACTCACAGATAGGCTCTTTGGCAATTTCTGAATAAGAAAAACATATCAATTAATAAGTAGCCTCGCACATACTTTTGCAAATATATTTCTACTAAGTATAGATTTCTACACTATCAAAAGACAGTACTACATTTCTACTAAGCATGAATTCTACTAATAAGTATGGATTTTACACTATTAACAGTTCTTTGGATTCTACACTAAGCATATATATCATTGGACTCTAGCTACACACTAATTAAGCATGTCATCGAACTCTACACTAAAGCATGTCATCGGCTAGCTTCTACACAACATATCATTGGACTCTACACTAAGCATATCATCGGATTCACTAAGCATATCGTTGGACTCTGCACTAAGTAAGCATGTAATCGGATTCTACACTAAGCATATCATTGGATTCTACACTATGCATTACATCGGATTCTACATACAGATAATTTGCATTTGTAAGTATAACAATAAAGCATATCATGAAATTACTACAGTAAGTGTAACATACCATGACATGCCGATCAACCATGGTACTTGACAGGCGGGTCATGAATGGCACCCCGACGAAGTCAGCACGTGGCGGAATTATGTCCCATAGGTTGCACACCTCCTCCTCGCTCAGCCTCATTCTTTGAGCATAGATGGCTTCATCAAGTGGGTCCTCATCATCCTCATCATCTTCATCATCTTCCTCTTTGTTGACATAAATGACGGCCAGCTTGGGTCTTTCTGCTCTGAAGGAGAAGCTGATCAACTCACCACCAGTGATACCCATGTGGGCGATGAAACGGACCCATCCATCTCCTCCCATCTGCGACATATTTCGTCCTTTCTCGACCTCCATAGTGTAGGGGCCCCCAGGAGCCTCAAAGGTCACAGTGTCTCCGGTCAGCTTGTTGAATTCCAACCTCGCATTGCATGGGACGATCTGTGTAAAAAAAGCAAAATGATATATACACAATGCATTAATGCCAATAACACTAAAAACAAAATAGTTGTCACAAGTTTCATATATTTTGTTACCGCAGCATGAAGAAAACTCGGCTGGAAGTAGATGCCAAACAGCATGCCAGTTGCAAGGCTGCTGGCGCACCTTGAGTTGCACAGTCGACATGGTGGTGGCGCCATTTTCCTAAAGCAATATGAGCAAAGGATTAACGATCCACTTCATAGGAAAGAAAAACAGTAGCATGTGCTATTTTTGGTTCTTCTTCAGTTATATTTTCATAGTGGAACCCGATCCCAAAAAGTAAACATAAAGTTCTCAATTAACTTACTAACACCTTCTAGAATAGAACCAACAGCTAGCAGGCACATGCCAAATCAGCCAACAAGACTCACAACTAGCAGACTACAGTGCATCGATCTTAATCGGAAAATAGAATATTCAGGTTTAGTAACTAAAATTGAGAGCATGCACAAGCTTCCGTCCAGCTTTTATATTTACATAAAAACTGTCAAGGATAGAAAAACTGCATCCATATTGTTCCATAATTACACCTCTACTGCAAGTCTAATTATGCATAGTATAGATCCATGCCTAGCAAAAACACATCATGTGTTACGCCATTTAATACGGACAAATTATATCTGTATGTAGCAAAATAACATGATGGGTTGTGCAAATAGTTGTAAACTACTATCTTGTGCGGCATGCTTATTGGCAACTAAATAAATATTTGACTCATAATTGTTTAGGCATGATTACACCAAAACTACGTCCATATTGATTAATAATTACATCCCGGTCACAAGAGTAACTATGGAGAAACTACCTATATATATCTAGCAAAATAACATGTTGGGCTATGCAAATTTGAACAGACGAAGACTACATGGCAAAACTACGCCCATATTTATTCATAATAACATCCCTAACTTGTTGGGTTGTGCCAATTTAAACATATGTAAACTACCTCCTGGTTAGGAATATATTATGGCAAAACTACATCCATATTGATTCATAATTACATCACTAGAAATTTTAATTATGGAGAAACTCTATCCACCTCTAGCAACTTAACATGATCGGTTGTGAAAAATGTTGCAATCTTCTTTGTTGGGCATGCTCGTAGCAAACTACATCCATATTGACTCATAAACTACATCCACATCTAGCAAAATAACATGATGGGATGTGTCCATTTGAAAACATGTACACTACATCTTAGTTAGGCATATTGCATCAAAACTACATAGATATTGATGCATAATTACATCCATGTTACAAGAGTAGTAATAATGGGACTACATCCACATCTAGCAACATAACATGTTGGTTTGTGCACATTCGAATGCATGTAAACTACATCCGATTTAGGCATGATTATAACAAACTACATCCATATTGATTCATAAGTACATCTCTAGCAAAATATAGATCCATGCCTAGCAAAAAAATCATGTGTTATGCCATCTAAACACGGGTATGCTACATCTGTATTGATCCGTAATTACACCTCTGGTGCAAGTATAATTATGCAGACTATAGATCCATTTCTTAAAAAACATTATGTGTTATGCCATTTAAACACAAGTAAGCTACATCATGATTAGGCTTGAATCATAGCAAACCTACATCCATATTGACTAATAGTTAAATCTCTAATAAAGTTAAATTATAGAGAAATTATATCCATATCTAACAAAATAACATAATGGGTTGTGCAATAGTTTTAAGCTATTATCTTGTGGGCATGTTTATAGCTAACTACATACATATTTGAGTAATATTATATCCTTGTCGCAAGACCAATTGTGGATAAACTACATTCACATCTAGCAAAATAACAAGTTAGGATGTGTCCACTTAAACACATTTAAACAACATCTTGGTTAGGCATAATTACACCAAAACTACATCACTATGGATTAATAATTACATCCCGCCCACAATGATTAATTATGTAGAAACTACATACATATCTAACAAAATAACATCTTGGGCAGCGCACATTTAAAAACATTTAAACTACATCCGCCTTAGGCATAATTACATAAAAAAAATTAAATCTGTATCAGTATGTAATTACATCTCTAGCGCAAATGTAGCTATGAAACTGCATCCATATATCTAGAAACATATATCATGTGAATCCTTTTTGAGTACATGTAAACTATATCCTAGTTCGACATTTATTATTGCAAAACTATATCCATATTAATTCATAATTACATCCCTAACATCACTAACCGCGGCGGCGACAGAGGGGGCGGCGAGAGGGGGGAGGAGCTGCGGAGGAGGGGAGGACGAGCATTACCTGCGGCGGCGGTGGCGCGCGGTGGTCCGGCTCCGGCGAGGTCGGCCCGTGGAGGTATTCCACGGGGAGGGGGGCGGGTGGAGGCCGGCCACGGGGAGGGGCGGCGTGGGGCGGTCCGGCTCCGGCGGCGGGGCGGGGTGGCGCGGCGCGGCTCCGGCGATGGAGCGGGGCAGGGCGGCCGCTGCCACGGGGAGGGGGGCGGTGCGGCTCCGGACGCGGGGAGGGGCGGCACGGGGCGGTGCGGCTCCGGACGCGGGGAGGGGCGGCGCGGGGCGGTGCGGCTCCGGCCGCGGGGAGGGGTGGCGCGGGCCGGCGGCGGCTCGGGCTACGTACGGGGGCGGCGCGCGGGTGGGGTGAGGTGAGGGAAGAGAGAGAGGTAGAGAGAGGGGGTGGGGTGGGGCTGACCGTTTATATTTAGTTCGCTCTTTGCTGTCTGCTAGCAGACGGCAAAGAGCCTAGCTAGTGGGGTGGGCCGGCGGGGAACGGCCGTTAGCTAGGTCATTTTCTTTGCCGTCTGCTAGCGTACGGCAAAGGTCCCAAAGGCAGACGGCAAAGATCTGGTTGACGGCATCTAGCCCATCCGTCTGACCTCCCCAGCCACAGGGTCCAGTGGGGCCCAGCTGGGCTCTTTGCCGTCTGCCTTCTGGACCTTCGGACGGCAAAGAAATGGCAGATGGCAAACTGTATATTTGCCATCAGCCAGTTCTTTGCCGTCTGCTTTTTGAAAGCGGACGGCAAAGACCCTCTTTGCCGTCGGCTAGCAGACGGCAAAGAATAGGCTGACGGCAAATTCCCTGATTCCAGTAGTGTCACTCCATGATCACGGAGTTCATCCGTGCTCACCAAAAGGAGAACACAAAACTGCGGGAGACAATTGATCGCCTCCACCTCAAAACGGAGGATCTTCAAGAACAAATCTATGATCTCCAAAATCAAAACTGTGAGTATGAAACCATGTTCAAGATGATGGGTTTAGCTGCAAGTTACAGGATTCTAGAGACTTCTTCTTCTCTCATGGATGGGGAAACTATGCCACGGAAGCTGGATGATAAACGTGCGTCTTAATCACCATCACCACCAAAGGACCAAGCATGAGTATATGGGTAAAGGCACTCCCCTTGGCTTGTTCCAAGCTTGGGAGAGGTGCCGCAGTATCTTTATCACCATCTTTATTATTATTATCTTTTATCTCGATCATTATTTATATCATGGTTTGGGGAAGTTATAGTATGAGATATGTTGCAATGTGTTCTATCACTCCTTCAGAGCAATTATCTATGTATTCTTTGGTGTGACATTATATAATAAATAGTTGGCATGAGACTTCTTTTTGCTTTTTTCATTATTATGTATTCTATTATAGCATTGCGAATCAATCTCATATGCTGATCTTATGAGAAGTCATGGCTTTACATTGGGTTTAAAGCATAAAATCTCTTGAGGCTTAGCAAACATAGCATTGGTTATTTAAACAATTCATGAAAAACTTAGTACAAGGAAGTGAAATTTCACATGAAAATACACTATCTTGGATATCTTTTATGATTGTGAACTCTCAATGAATATTTCCAAACTTGATCAAATAGTTGATGTTGGACAAGGAAGACAACGTAATGGTTATGTTTGTGCATATTTACATAGAAGTTATATTGTCATAGATCCTCCAACATCACATTATTTTCTTATAACCTTTGCTAGCCCAAAATTTCTGTGCTAAGTGGAAATACTACTTGTACGTACAAAAACCCTGAGCCAAGTTTCTTACACAAGTGTCCACTATACCTAAGTACACTACGGGAATCAGGTAATTTGCCGTGTGTGAAGATCTTTGCCGTCAGCTTTTCATCATGGATGACGGCAAACACCACTTTTGCGGTCAGCTGCTGACGGCAAAGAATGACTGACGGCGTAGACATATTTTGCCGTCTGTAAAAAAAAACTGCTGACGGCAAAGATATTTTGCCGTCTATAAAAAAAACTGATGACGGCAAAGACCTATTTTGCCGTCTGTAAAAAAACGGATGACGGCAAAGATATATTTTCCCGTCTGTAAAAAAATTGATGACGGCAAAGATCTATTTTGCCGTCTGTAATAAAACGAATGACGGCAAACACATATTTTGCCGTCTGTAAAAAAAACTAATGACGGCAAAGAGAAAACACACCACGCGGATCGATCACGCGGATCGATGACGTGGCAGCATCTGAACCGACCCACACCAGATCTAACCCACCCACTCCGCACACCACACAATCCCACGCCCCCACCTTCCCATCACCCACGCGTGTTGGCAACCACACATATATCCCACGACCCCACGCCCACACACATCTCGCGTGACACACGGGGCTGGAGCACCAGCAGCCGGCCGCCTCCGCCCGCCTCCCCCCGGCTCAGTGCGCGCGCCGCTCGCCTCCAGCCTCCGCCTGGCTCAGCGCGCCGCTCGCCTCCGGCCTCAGCCCGGCTCCGTGCGCAGCCCGCCTCCGGCCTCCTCCGCCTGGCTCAGCGCGCCGCCCACCTCCGGCCGCGTGCGCCGCCCGCCTCCGGCCTCCTCCGCCTGGTTCAGCGCGCCGCCTGCCTCCGGCCTCCTCCGCCCGCCTCCGGCCTCCTCCGCCTGGCTCAGCGCGCCGCTCGCCTCCGCACCTCGCCCGCCTCGGCGCGCCTCCCGCCTCCGGCCTCCTCCGCCTGCCGCCCGCCTCCGGCCTCCTCCGTAGGCCGCCCGCCTCCGCCCGCCTCGGCGCGCTGCCGGCGTCCGGCTCTGCTGCTCCTCTGCGACGGAGAAGGGGCGCGGCTGCTGGTTGCTGCTGCTCCGGCGAGCACGGGCACAGGGAGGCGTGACGTCCAGATCGAACTCATGTATGCAGTGAAATCGGCTCGTGTGTAATCCGTTCGTCTTGTGAAAGAGTTGTTTTGTTTTGGATCTGATGATGTATACTGTGAAATCCATTCGTTCGTCGTTGATTATTGGAACAGCAGGTGCTGATGGATACTGTAGTGTTCATTGTTCGATCGTTCCCCGTCGCTTCTGCATTTGGAGTACTATTATATATTTGGTATATATATGTTATGTGTTGTTGAAGCCACGTGAACGCAGCCTGTACACCCTGGCAGCGTGACCAGGATTTTTGCCGTCTGCACTTGGGATCGATGACGGGAAAACGGCCATGTTTGCCGTCTGCCCTGTAGCCAGCTGATGGCAAAGAAACTGACGCCGTCCGTCAGTAACGTCATTCTGTTAGGCGCCTTTTTTTTGCCGTCTGGCAATTTTTGCTGACGGCAAATGTGGTTGACTCACGGCAAATTCTTTGCCGTCTGTCCGACGAAATGCTGACGGCAAAATAAACCTTTGCCGACTTAGTGTATGCTGACATGGTTTGCCGTCAGGGGCTGACGGCAACTTTGCCGTTAGTAATCCTTGCTTTGTCGTCTGTAGTAGCCTGACGGCAAAATACCTGATTCCTGTAGTGGTATGGGTTGAGCAAAACCCTCAAGTAAGTTGTCATCGGTCCAGGCAATAAAAATTGTCCATAAATATGTATGAACTTTTATTGAAAGGGAAATAGGTTTCGTACGATCTTGTGATGGGATGCAAATCATAAATGAAAATACTATGAGCACCATCATAAGGGGCAATATTAAAGCCATGTTCATTTTCATTAAACTCTCAGACATCCAACCTTAAAAGTCAATGACAACCTCTGCTTCCCTTTTCAAAGGCCTATATTTTATTTTTATGTTGAGTCAATTCCTTATTCCAATCTCATTACTCTCCACTTGCTATACTTTGTATGTTGGGCAAAGATCCAGGCACATATATACAGTTAGATATGTACAATCATGATTCATTATTGTTGACATTATCCCTAAGATAAGTAAGTTGGAAAG
Organism: Elymus sibiricus; assembly: GCA_039707655.1. Classification (NCBI taxonomy): domain Eukaryota; kingdom Viridiplantae; phylum Streptophyta; class Magnoliopsida; order Poales; family Poaceae; genus Elymus; species Elymus sibiricus. Next base: position 35,362,259 of record CM077665.1, on the reverse strand, counting down.
TTAAGCATTGCTAAACTTCTATTTTCCTTTGTGCCAACTGAAACTTTTTGTACTAAAAATATGCTCCTGAGTGCAAATAATCATCTAAATACTAAAAGATAGTTGAGCATAGGATGGGAAAATCGATGCCATCGACATCACGAACACTCCGTTCATCATCGGGATCATGATCTACAACAACATCTTCACCAGCACCATCTCAACCGCCAACCCTAGATCATCCATCTATTCAATCTATGTATCATAACCTCAGATAGGTTCCTGAGAGTACTTTTATGTGTTGATTACATCTTTTGGTTGATGCTTAGAAGCTTTATCGATGAAAGATTGTTATGTGTAGATTGTTTACCATCTATTCATACCCACTGATCATGATCCATATGATGTCTTGTGAGTAGATCCATTAGTTCTTGAGGACATGGGGGAAGCCTTGTTGTTAGTAATCATGTAAAGTTGAATACCGTTTAATGTTTTGATATTATGTTGTGGTGTTCTTCCTCTAGTAATGTTTTGTGAACGTCGACTACATGACACTTCACCAACATTAGCGTAGGTCTACCCACACAATACTTATTTGAACAATGAATGGTAATTCAATGGAAATTGGTGAAAGGAACTTGGCGATATTCCCGTGTGTCCTCACAAGCGTTTTAGCCTATATAAGAAACACAATCGGCTTGTCCTTAGGATGCATAAGGATTGGTCCACTTGCTGCACTCTATTGTTTTTGTTATTGTTTACCTTTTTATAAATCATCTTGCTATCAAACAACCTATCAAATTATCTTTATAGCTTTTATAGTAGTGAAACCTTGCTGAAAACTACTTGTCAATTCCTTCTCCTCCTCGTTGGGTTCGACACTCTTACTTATCGAAAAGGCTATGATAGATCCCCTATACATGTGGGTCATCAGTTTGGTTCGGTTTGGTTTCAATTTTTTTTGTTAAAAGTGCCCACCTGAGAGCCATCGGAAGGATCCCACATGGCTGTGAGATAGAAAGTTTTCTTGGAGATGCGTCAATGAGCCCTACAAGATTCTTCCACGGAGATGCTTTAGTTTCTATGCAATGTACATCCCAACTTTTGTGAAACTTTTTCAAATTTTAAACACACCCTCTTGAGGTCATATCATGACACCATGCCAAGTTTCATATTTTTCAGAATTCATTTAGGTTTTTACAAAATTCAAAAACAAATAACCTCTCAAATAGTGCTTGAATTTTCCCACCTAAATGTTTGAATTTTCCAAACATTTCTTGGATAAGACCTACAAATAAACTCAAGCAATTAAATAAAAAATTTCTACCAATTTTTGGGTACTTTCCCATGTACTTATAGTTCAAACTTGAATTATATTCATTTAATACCTAGAAATCCATTTAATGCCTTAAAAATAGCAAATGACCCTAAAATTTTCAAAATTTTGTCATGAATAATGTTATGGTATATGTTGAATGTAGTAAAAGTTTGGACCCGTTTGGATCAGTAATTTGCCATTTCAAAAAATAATCCAAATTATTACATAACCAGAAGGAAAATAAAGGCATATTACTATATAAAAGTGTAATATCAAGTAGTGGTCCAAATTTCATGGTCAAATGATGAAGCAGCTGTGAGTTCACCTTCACACCTCAGACTTTCCTTTTTTCAAACTACAATTCTTCTTCGAAGTTGCTTTAGTTTCTAAGCAATGTACATCCCAAGTTTTGTGAAACTTTTTCAAATTATAAACACAGTCTCTTGAGGTCATATCATGACACCATGCCAAGTTTCATATTTGTCAGACTTAATTTACATTTTTTTTAATTCCAAAAGAAATAACCTACAAATAAGTGCTGGAATTTTTCCACCTAAATGTTTGAATTTTCCAAACATTTCTTGGATAAGACATGCAAATATACACAAGAACTTAAATATGAGTTTCTAGCAATATTTGGGCATTTTTTCATGTATTTGTTGTTAAAATTTGAATTATATCAATTAAATACATAGAAATCCCTTTAATGCTTTAAAAATAGCAAATGAACACAAAAAATTCTAAATTTTGTCATGGACAATGTAATGGTGTATGTTGAATGTAGAAAATATTTGGACCATAACTCTAACTCTTGCCCTAGCCCTAGCTCTAAAATACCCTAAAACCCAAAAACTTACCAGTGGCGTGCCCGCATGGGTGTACATCCCTAATACCATATTACCAATGGTGTGCTCCACAACCTGCACATCACTGGTAACCTGAACAACATAAGCCCCATGAGGGACCTGAGAAAAGTTTCCCAATTCCTGCCACACCGCGCTCCTAATTCCTACCTAGCTCCCGCGACGTCATCGCTCCGTCGCGTCGCCACCACCATCGGCCTGCCCGTCCCCTCCTCCAGCCAAGTCCAAGCTCCGCCGTTTTGACGCCACCCACTAATACCTCCTAAACGTATCTATAATTTTTGTTATGTTCATGCTAAATTCATGTCATTCATACATAGTTTTATCATTTTTTGTGAAGTAACATATTAATTATTACGAAGTGCCAACTTCTAGTTTTTAGTGTTTCTGGTTTTGCAGAAAAGGGTATTTTATAGAGATATAAAAATGGGAAAATCACTTTCGATGTTTTCAGCGAAGAAGGAGCAAATTGGGCCAAAGAAGAACCAGAGGGGGGCCTTGTGGGCCCCACGCGCCCGAGGCGTGGGGCGTGCCAAGGGGGTGTGTGGGCACCCTGGCCACCGCCTCTCACACCTCTTCATCCCCATGGCTTTATATACCTCTGAAACCCTTCATCATATTTATCGCATTTTTTTTGCCGTCGCTTCGTCGTGATCTGAGGCAATCCAATCTAGAATCCATTTTCGGTACTCTGCCGAAGTGGGAGATCATCACTGACGTCTTCTTCATCAACCTTGTTGCTCCCATGATGATGTGTGAGTAGTCCCCCTTGGACTATGGGTCCATAATAGTAGCCATGTATCATCTTCTCTCCTTCGTTCTTCAACACAAAGATCACATGAGCTGCCTAACATGATTGTGACCATCTGATGCAATCTCTGGTGTGTTTGTTGTGGTGTGATGAATTGTCATTCTATAATCATATTATATATTTTCTATTTGGTTTGGTTTTGGAAATTTGCTGCATGATTTACAGATGTATACGCTCTTTGATCTATTAGTTTATTCACTGGTGATGTTTAGATGAATGATCTGCAAGAGGGATTTATTAGTTGGGTTTGATCTCTTTGACTGATTATTTTCGGTGACAGTAAAAATACAAAGCTCACTGTTGTATCATTGTGACTAAGGATAAAAAAATAGTTGCCTGGTTGCCCTCGGTGATGAGTTGGAGGTAAGGAGAATATATTATCAACATTACGTTAGTTTGCTTAATGCAATATTCAATTTTATTACTTCATATTCGGGATGCATGCTGGATAGCGGACTTTGAGTGGAGTATTAGCGATAGACGTATGCTGGATAGCGGTCTATGGATACAAGGATGTAATGCCTATATGCCATCATGACATGTATGGTTTGCCATCGATACGCAACAGTAATTTGTTTACCAAGCCTATGCTATTTGCAGACATGCCATTAGTGAAATTATTTATACACTGTCCATTCTTCCTCATAAATACTACCATTTTTCACATTTTTTGGTTCTTTTATATTCTGAATTTAATTTCCTTTTGTAAACAAATTCAATTCCAAACACTCCAAGTAGTAATCCATGTAGCTAGGAAAGCTAGTGAGATTGACAACCTCCCTGGTTATGTTGTGGATGAAGATAAATTTCCTAGTTTACAGCAGGGCTGCTCATTGGACTTGTAGTTGAACTTCATGGATTGATTACCTTGGTTCCTTAATTGAAGGGAAAGCTTCTACTTGCTACAAACCCTTGTGCTTCAGGGCCCAATAGAGAACCTTTTGGTACTATAGCAATGGAACATCACCCACCACGAGCTCCACCGGCGCCACTCCCCACCATGAGCTCTACTAGCACTGCCCCGAGCTCCAACGCACCCGTGAAGCCTCCCACCACGATCTCCACCACCGAGACGCCACCATGAGCTCTACTAGCAATGCCCCGAGCTCCAACGCACCCGTGAAGCCTCCCACCAGGAGCTCCAAGTTTTAATTATTTTAGTTCAAAAGTTGCCAAAAAATGTGTTTGGATTTTTTTCTAGTCAGGCTAAACACCATGTGTTCAGTTCTGTCGAACACTTTCTTCTTCTGCACTCGTGCAAGATTTGTTCTCCCTGCTGACATGTAGATCACACAGAGCATGTGTAATGCCAGTGCGGAAGAAGAAAGTGTTAGAGAAAGTTCGCTAAATGATGTTGGACCTGCCTATAGACCAATGATAAAACTTGAGATCTTTTTGACCAACTAAATGTGCCTAGCTTTCGACTCAAGTTTTGCGGAATAACTTCAATTCCTTAACTCATGCATCAAAAGCTAGGCACATGTTTTGTGTACGACATAAGATCCATTACGTTTCCTGAGGTCAATACATGTATGAGTTTTCTTGTGGGAACCTCTCCTACCTGAAGGGGACACTACATGGGTCTGAGTTTTCCTACGGGAACCTATGTAGAACTTTACAAAGTATTTTATGGTTATTTATGATATTTTAGTGACTTTATAGTTATTTTATATTTATTTTAGTTATTTTAGCAATTTCTAATTTATTTAAAAGTTATTTTAGTTATTTTAGCAAGTTAACTATTTTATTAATTTTGTAGTTATTTTAGACATTTTAGTTACTTTTATTTATTTTATAGTTAGCTTAACTATTTTATAGTTAATTTAGCCATTTTACATTAGGGTAATTTGCTAAGATTTTAGGTAATGTAATTAGTGCATTAGAAATATGTGACTAAACTGTTCTCCCTCTCCTTTCTCAAAAGTGCGATGGGCGGCTACGACGGACCAAAGGATGACGAGCCGTTGGCGAGGGTCACGTCGGTGGTGTATTGGCGGGACGTCTATAATTTAGCCTCACATGTGGGAATTATCTGTCTAACACACCTAGCCTCCACGGTTGAACTCATTTTTATTTTGTCCTACTCATCTAAGATTTCAATTTTAGAATTATGAGCTCCCAAAATTTGACAATGTGCTGCCAAAGTATGAGCCCGATGCCGATTCCAATGGCGTGGTGCGCAAGGTGGAGAAGTGTGGGCACTGTCTAGATCATGTTCGCCGTGTCTGCAACGAAGGCAGTGAAATGGGGAGGAGGTTTTTCGGGTGCCCTTATGAGGTTAATTGTCCTACTCATTTTTCTACTTTGTATGTGGTTGAATACCTACAAAATGTCTAATAAAATTTTGTTTTTTGCAATGCACAAGTTTCCAGGGCATGCAAAAATGTCAAGTGGCTTCACAAAGAATGAGAGGGGAGGGCAAGAACTGTTATTAGAGAGCTTGCTAGCAAGAAGTTGATGCCAGAGAAGAAAATAAAAGAGAAGGATGCTGAGAATAAAAAACTCTATATCTTGACATTTTGACAACTCTCTGTGCTCAAGTTTGTTTTAAAAAGAGAAAAATGAATAAGCTATTAAGTAAGAGGATCCACGTATTTGTTTTCATGCAAGATTAAACTTTGACAAGGCGCATAGAAATTTTTACTGAAGCTCTAGTGGTTTGGTGATCGAAATAAATATTACCTAGCTAAGCATGTGCTACCTTGTGTAAATATGATCTATCTTGCTTATAGCTTGCAGATAAGACAAGGATACGCCTTTGGGGCAACAATCTTTAGTGATGAGCTAGATAGATAACTTTGGTTTATCAACCTTTTTGCTCGAGGACGAGCAAGGTTTAAGCTTGGGTATGTTGATGAGTGAATTGTATGCATACTTTTTAGAGTATATTCTAGTGCCAAAAATCCCTCATATCATATCCATCTAGCACTTCTTCATATCCCCAATGCATAGTTTTCGGTATTTACTTGTTTCACCAAGTTCATTGCACACTTTTTATTTTTATTTAGTTTTTATTAGTTTTCCGTTGTTTTGTGGTCTTTATAGGTGTGTTGGCATGTTTATGGGCTTGGGACACCAAAAGAACCAAGTTGGGGGTCAAACCGAAGAAGTTCCAGGCACCAGATCAAGGCCCTTTGGAGAGTTTGATGATTTGACATTTATCAAAGTGTCGAAAATGAATATCACAGGCCTCTGACGCATCGGAATTTTTGCTAGCAATCCAACGAGCCCAAGAACGTCAAAATCGGAGTTCGTATGAAGAAATGGCGACCAAAATACGAAACAACTTCCAAATTCCAGAGAGAACGTCGGCCTTCCATACGAGCATAACCGCTCGTATGGATGCTCGTATGAGCTCCTAACAGCCACGAAAATTGGCCAGAACTTTTCAGATTTTGCTCCGATTTAGTCCCCGTTTTCCCCTACGGGATCCTTGACGACCAAGGCTTGTATTGCACATGGATTTGGCCCCCCTAGTGCCCATTTATGAAAGGGAGGAGGCTAGATCAACGGAGGACTCCTATAAGAAGACCTCCAACCCTAGCCGCCACATCAAGCCATCTCCATTCTCCACAAGTTCCATCTCCTGCCGCCACACCTCCATTGCAGCAAACTCCACCATAGAGAAGGGCCAAGACAAGGAAGAGAGAAGGGAGGAGGCACCTCCCACGTCCGGCGCTGGCCTCATCACCGCCGCCATGCCGCTCTCCATCTCCAACTTCGTGTTGGGTTGTAAATTGCCCATAAACACTATGTACTCCATCACCATGTTTGAGTAATATAACTTATGTAGTACTGCCCACTACAGGCAGCCTAATAAAATACATACGAACATTGAGTATGAGTGATCAGTCAAGCTGATTTATTAACTGTTTAGTCAAAGTCGCCGCCTATCTAGACTAATCAGAATCACCACGTATTGTTAGTGACTTGACAAAATCAAGATTGATACTGCCAAACATGCATGCATAGAAGTCTTGTTGCAAATCACATGGATTGAAAAACGATGGTGAGTTCAGTCCACCCAACTGTACACTACTAAGATGTGGAAATTTCCAAGTCTCTCAAGGGTATACGTGGCCACTTGTAATAGTTAAAAAATCAATGGTCAAGAACGTGCATGGAATAAGAGTGAAATTTCATGGTTGGCGTGCAGTAGATGTGATGGAATTCGGAGGTAGTTGATTCCAACATCTTGCTTGAAGAAGACGTGTACTCCCTCCAGTCCAGCCTGGAAAAAAACCGGTATCTAGAAGAATAAAAACCTTGATGTGGATACATAACGGATCTTGAAGCTCTAGGGTTGTAGTATTACTAAGTGATGTGTTAGTACGTGCTTGTAGTAGCGTTGTGTGCAGGGTGTATGTACTCCTTCCGTTTCAAAACATTTGAAGTTCTATGTTTGTCCTAAGTCAAACTTCTTTAAGTTTGACTATGTCTATAGAAAAGTATGCCAAAATCTACAACGCTAAATCTGTTTCATTATATTTATCCTAAAGTACATTTTTATACTACATATATATATTTAATGTTGTGGATATTAGTAAAATTTCGTACAAACTTGATCAAACTTTTGGAAGTATGACTTAGAACAAACTTACACTACCGGAATAACCTTATATCCCGACGGCCCCGACAAAAAGTCGTCGGATAGAAATGCCGTCGGCGCAGAGCCAACTGCCGTCGGCATACCTCTATCTATGCCGACGGCAACCGTCAGCATATTCCTGGCCCTGGCGCCCGGCCTCTGACAGCCGGCTGACGCCGTCAAAACTATGCCGATGGCCCCGACGGCGGCCGTCGGCATAGATTTTGTCTGTATTTTTTTATTTTAAATTATTTTCTTTTTTTTTAAGTTAAAATTTGATTAATTTAAATCTGACTTATCTAAACTTAAACATATACAAATTATATATCGATTTGCGTTAGAATTTTTCATGGATTATGAATATCCAGTTTGTTTTTGTTTTTGAGTACGTTAAAAATGCGACCTCATATACGTTTGCATATAGGTCCTTATACTTTGTTTATACTTCGTTAAAATCACAAGTAATTGATATTTGCATTGATTTTGACAAATTTTATATGATTTTTTGTCAGGATCTTGAAAGGATTCTGTTGCTATACTATCTTTTCAAATTTCAACAAACTAAAATCATATTTGCATCAGATTTACAGAATACACCCTTTTGTTTTGACTTTTTTGTATATTTTTCATTCCTTGGCCAAACGAGACATATTTTATATCTGAAAGTGTGGTGGTAGGTGTACACACCCAGCACGTAGCTCCGGAGTGAGACCCCCTTCACGGACGGCACTGCTGCCAGCACTTAGAGGGGGAAACGGCCACGTCGGGTCAACCCAGAGGGAATATTGTGGTGGGTTGGGCCCAAACTTTGTTTTAAAATGTTCCTATGGGCTGACCTATCACAATCAGGTGGAAAAGTTCATTGGTCGAAGGCCGTCCGGTGAAAGTCAAAGGGCTAGATCTCCGGGTCAACGGGGCTAGGGTTAGGCCGCTCCGGGGTCTTCGGGGGATAGCAATGACACAAAAACATTGCACTGGGTCCTCATACATGTCTTAAAGTGTGGCGGTAGGTTCAGACATGCAGCACGTAGCTCCGTAGTGTGACCCCCTACACGGACGGCGATAACACCGTAGTAACGTTCGGTAGTTTGTTATTGTATGAGTATTTCGGCACAATCAAAATGTGGTAAAATCCGGAAATTTTTACATAGTGCATACACATGTGATATAAGATGTGTGGTAATTTTTCATAATTTTTTAAGATGTAAAAGTATCTTAATTAATTCCTCTTTACGGATTGTTCTTTACATGTCTAAAAGTCTGGTGGGGGGGGGGGGTCTTCGGAGGTTAGCAATCCCACCAAATCTTGCGTTGGGTCCTCTTACATGTTTGAAAGTGTGGTGGTAGGTGTAAACACCTAGCACGCAGCTCTGGAGTGTGACCCCCTTCACGGACGGCACTGCCGCCAGCACTTAGAGGGGGAAACGGCCACGTCAGGTGAACCTGGAGGGAATCTTGTGGTGGGTTGGGCCCAAACTTTGATTTGAAATGTTCCTATGGGCTAACCTATCACAACCAGGTGAAAATGTCCATTGGTCGAAGGCCGTCCGGTGAAAGTCAAAGGGCTAGATCTCCGGGTCAACGGGGCTAAGGTTAGGCCTTTCCGCGGTCTTCGGGGGGTAGTAATGCCACAAAAACATCGCACTGGGTCCTCATACATGTCTTAAAGTGTGGCGGTAGGTTGAGACACCCAGCACGCAGCTCCGGAGTGTGACCTCCTTCACGGACGGCACTGCCGCCAGCACTTAGAAGCGGAAACGGCCACGTCGGGTCAACCCGGAAGGAATCTTATGGTGAGTTGGGCCCAAACTTTGTTTTGCAATGTTCCTATGGGCAAACCTATCACAACCAGGTGAAAAAGTCCATTGGTCAAAGGCCGTTCGGTGAAAGTCAAAGGGCTAGATCTCCGGGTCACGGGGCTAAGGTTAGGCCGCTCCGGGGTCTTCGGGGGGTAGCAATGCGACAAAAACATCGCACTGGGTCCTCATACATGTCCTAAACTGTGGCGGTAGGTTCAGACACCCAGCACGCAGCTCCGGAGTGTGACCCCCTACACGGACGGCGATAACACCGAAGTAACGTTTGGCAGTTTGTTGTTAAATGAATATTTCGGAACAGTCAGAATGCGGTAAAATCCTAAAAAATTTACACAGTGCAAACACATCTGATATAAGCTGTGTGGTAATTTTTCATATTTTTTAGATGTAGAACTATATTAATTAATTTCTCTTTACAGATTGTTCTTTGCATGTCTAAAAGTGTTGTGGGGGGTCTTCGGAGGTTAGTAATCCCACCAAATCTTGCGTTGGGTCCTCTTTCATGTCTGAAAGTGTGGTGGTAGGTGTAAACACCCAGCACACAGCTCCGGAGTGTGACCCCCTTAACGGAAGGCACTGCCACCAACACTTAGAGGGGGAAACGGCCACGTCGGGTCAACCCGGAGGGAATCATGTGGTAGGTTGGGCCCAAACTTTGTTTTGAAATATTCCTATGGGCTGACCTATCACAACTATGTGAAAAAGACCATTGGTCGAAGGCCGTATGATGAAAGTCAAAGGGCTAGATCTCCGGGTCAACGGGGCTAGGGTTAGGCCGCTCCGGGGTCTTCGGGGGGTAACAATGCCACCAAAACATCGCATTGGGTCCTCATACATGTCTTAAAGAGTGGCAGTAGGTTCAGACACGCAACACGCAGCTCCGGAGCATAGAAGGTTTGTCTACAGCAGGTTCACTAGAAGCATGCAAAGTTTTATTCTTTTTCTTTTTCTTCTTCTTAGGTGAACCGGGTGTTTCATTATTAATTCTCTGAGAATCTTGCTCAATTCTTTAAGGGTGACCTTCAGGATATAAAGGATCCTGGGTCATTTTACCTCCTCTAGTAACTACTCTAACAGCACGATCATTCATTTTATTATTCATCTCATTAAGCAAATCATTTTACGACTTGGAGACTTATTCTAACTGAGTATGAACCATGGATGAATGTTTACAAAAGCCTTTAACATAATTAGCAATTCTAAACATCAAATCACTCAAGCGTTCAATATCAAAAGCGTTACGTTTCAGTTGATCACTCACATATTTGTTAAAGTTTTCTTGTTTCATGATAAAGTTATCAAATTCATCCAAGCACTGACTAGGAGATTTATTATATGGAATAGCACCCTCATCAAATTTACAAAGAGAATTTACCTCTACCACCTGTGTCGGAATTTCAAGTCCATGTATTTCTTCAATAGGTGGTAGATTCTTAACATCTTCAGATTTAATACCTTTCTCCTTCATAGATTTCTTTGCTTCTTGCATATCTTCTGGACTGAGGAATAGAATACCTCTCTTCTTTGGAGTTAGTTTAGGTGGTGGTTCAAGAAGTGTCCAATCATTGGCATTCCTCAATATATTATCCAATTGTCCTTGAGCCTGTTCAACAGTTCGTTCCCTGAGAACACAATCAGTACAACTATCTAGGTAGTCCCTAGAAGCATCGGTTAGTCCATTATAAAAGATATCAAGTATTTCATTTTTCTTAAGAGGATGATCAGGCAGAGCGTTAAGTAATTGGAGAAGCCTCCCCCAAGCCTGAGGGAGATGCTCTTCCTCAAACTGCACAAAGTTGAATATTTCCTGTAAGGCAGCTTGTTTCTTATGAGCAGGAAAATATTTTTTAGAGAAGTAGTATATCATATCCTGGGGACTACGCACACAACCTGGAGCAAGAGTATTAAACCATTCTTTAGCATCACCCTTTAATGAGAAATAAAATAACTTAAGGATATAGTAATAGCGAATTTTTCCTCATGAGCAAATAGGGTGGCAATGTCATTTATTTGGTAAGATGAGCCACAACAGTTTCAGATTCATAACCATGAAAAGGATCAGATTCTACCAAAGTAATAAGTTCAGGATTAACAGAGAATTCACAATCCTTATCGGTAACAAAGATAGGAGACGTAGCAAATTTAGGATCATATTTCATTCTTTCTATCGTAACGTTTTCTTTCAGCTTACTCAATAATTTCTTAAGGTCCTCTCTATCATTACGAGCAAGAAATTCCTTAGCAATCTCTCTATCCATAACATAACCCTCAGGTACATTAGGCATTTCAAATCTAGTAAGATTGCTAGGAGTAACAGGTGATTCATCAATTTCATCAATTACATTAGTTTCAAGTTCTTTAGTTTTAGCAATTTGAGCATCAAGAAAATCACCAAGTGGCACAGTTTTTCAAGGAAAGTAGTAGCATCATCATGAGTATCATTCATAGCAGAAGTTGCATCATCCATCACTTGCGACAAATCAGATTGAATAACAGGTGGCGGTGTTGCAAGCCGACTTAAAACAGAAGGTGAATCAAGTGCAGAGCTAGATGGCAGTTCCTTACCTCCCCTCGTCTTAGAGGGTACTATCTTGGTTTTAGCGTCCTTCAGATTCCTCATAGTGATAAGCAGATGTATAAATCCCAAGTGAACTCAATAAATAAAGCTATGCTCCCCGGCAACAGCGCCAGAAAAAGGTCTGGATAACCCACAAGTATAGGGGATTGCGACAGTCTTCGAGGGTAGTATTTCACCCAATTTATTGATTCGTCACAAGGGGAGCCAAATAATATTTATGAGCCTTAGCAGTTGTGTTGTCAATTCAATCATACCTGGAAAATAATATCTCTGCAGCAAAGTGTTTAGTAGCACAATAGTTTGATAGTTTTGATAGTAACGGTAGTAGTAGCAATAGTAGCAAGAACAGTAGCAGTAGCAGTTTTCTAGTGATTATAACAGCAGCAACAACAATAGTAACTTAGCAAAGATCAATATGAGAAAAGTGTAGGCATTGGATCAGTGATGGATATTCGTGTGTTGGATGGCATTCATCATGTAACAGTCACAACTAGAGGGATACACAATAGCTCCAATTCATCAATTCAATGTAGGCATGTATTCCGTATATAGTCATACGTGCTTATAATAAGAACTTGCATGACATCTTTTGTCCTACCCTCCCGTGGCAGTAGGGTCCATAAGGAGATCCAAGGGATATTAAGGCCTCTTTTTAATAGAGCACCAGAATAAAGCATTAACACATGGTGAATTCATGAACTCCTCATACTACGGTCATCACCAGAGTGAATCCCAATTATTGTCACCTTGGGGACTACGGATCATAACACATAGTAGGTGCATACAACTTGCAAGATAGGATCCAAAACACACTTATATTCATGAAAACATAATAGGTCCAGATCTGAAATCATGGCACCCGGGCCCTAGTGACAAGCATTAAGCATAGCAAAGTCATAGCAACATCAATCTAAGAACATAGTGGATACTAGGGATCAAGCCCTAACAAATTGACTCGACTACATGATAAATCTCATCCAACTCCATCACAGTCCAACAAGCCTACGAAGGAATTACTCACTCCCGGCGGTGAGCATCATGGAATTGTTGATGAAGGAGGGTTGATGATGACGACAGCGACGAATCCCCCTCTCCGGAGCCCCGAACGGACGCCAGACCAGCCCCCGCGATGAAGAACAGGAGGTGGCGGTGGCTCTGTATTGTAAAATGCAATGATTCCTTCTCTCTGATTTTTTCTTTGTTAGACGGTACTTATGGAGTTGGAGGTACGGCAAACAGAGGCCTGAGGAACCCACAAGCTCAGAGGACGCGCCCTAGGGGGTGCGCACCACCTGAGCTTGTGGCCCTCTGGTGGCCCCCCTTCAGTAGATCTTTTCGCCAATATTTTTTATATATTCCAGAAAAATTCTTCGTCAATTTTCAGCCCGATCCGAGAACTTTTATTTCTGCACAAAAATAACACCATGGTAGTTCTGCTGAAAACAGCGTCAGTCCGGGTTAGTTTCATTCAAGTCATGCAAATTGGAGTCCAAAACAAGAACAAAAGTGTTCGGAAAAGTAGATACGTTTGGGACATATCAAATGACAAGGGTAAATCTGACTAACTCATCATCAGTCACACCATGTCTAACAGGACCTGATTCCTCCGTTCCAACACGCCCTTCCTCTGTGGCGTACCCGGAGGAGTGAGTTCTGGAACTATTCCACAACGCTTCAGATGATCATCAAACTCCTGGTTCACATACTCGCCTCCACGATCAGGTTGTAGAAGTTCGATTATCTTGCTAAGTTGATTTTCCACTTCATTCTGAAACTCATCAAACTTGTCAAAAGTTTTTGACTTGTGGCTCATTAAGTAGATATATCCATATATGTTCAAGTCATCGGAAAAAGTCATGAAGTATTGTTACCCTCCTCCGGCAGTCATGCTCATTGGCCCACAAACATCACTATGTATAAGCTCCAGCAACTCAGACGCCCTCTCGCAACTCTTTGCAAAAGGAGCCTTAGTCATCTTGCCGAGTATGCAGGATTCGCACATCTTGAATGATTCAAAATCAAACGAAGTTATAAGTCCATCACCATGGATCTTCTTCATGCGTTTTTGAGTAATGTGTCCGAGTCGACAATGCCAGAAGTAAGTCAGATTTATTTCATTAGGCCTATGCCTCTTGACATTTACGTTATAGACTGACTCCCTTTCAAGGTCTAAAATAAAATAAAATAGCCCATTCTCAATGCGTGCAAGGATACAAAACATTCCATTCAAAAATATAGAAAAACCATTGTCCTTTATGTTGAATTCGTAACCTTGTATCATCAAACCTAAGGCGGAAAAAAAGTTTTTACTAAGTGCCGGAAGAACATAATAGCAATTATCAAGTTCCACTAAAAATCCTGAAGGCAGTTGAAGTTGCATTGTCCCGACAGCCAACACAGCAACCCTTGCTTTATTGCCAACTCAGATGTCAACCTCTCCTCGTCTGGCTGCTCTAGTTCTTATCAGCCCCTGCATTGAGTTGCAAATATGAACATATGACCTAATATCAAATACCCAAGAGCTACTAGCCAAGTCAGCGAGGTAAATGTCTATAACATATGCAACAAGTGTACCTTTGGCGTAAGTCGTACTTCCACCCTTCTTTCCCTTGTTGGCAAGAAACTTGCAACAATTCCTCTTCCAATGACCAGCTCCCTTGCAACAATAGCACACGGTCTTCGAATTCGGCCCCGACTTGGGCTCAGCTACTGGAGTCGGGATCACATCCTTATCCTTGCCCTTCCCCTTAGTCTTTTTCTTAGCCCAAGAACCCTTCTTGAACTTAGCCTTGTTCTGCACCATCAACACATGATGTGCACCCTCTTAATGTCCTACTCTACAGTCTTAAGCATCCCATGCAATTCAGTGTGCTTCTTATCCATGCCATGCATATGGTGGTTTGAGACGAATGAGTCATACACTACTAGGGAAAAGCCTAGTAGTGGCGCGTCGTAAGTGCCTAGCAGTAGCGTGGGTGCCAACGCTATTGCTAGCGTGCTATAGCTAACTGGTTAGTAGTAGTGCGGGCCTGGCCCCGCGCTACTACTACTTTTGTTAGCAGCAGCGTGGGTTTTGACCAACGCTACTACTAACTAGCTGTAACGCTGGGTAGTACCCCGCGCCAGTACTAAATCTGTGTATTTCATTTCTGCATATTTATACCGCACTTATACAACCTTATACAAATTTTTATACACTAGCAATGATATAACAACTCATCATCATCATCATAATGATATAACAACTCATCATCATCGTAGTGATATAACAACTCATCATCATCGTAGTGATATAACTACTCATGATCATCATAGTGATATAACAACTCATCATCATCGTAGTGATATAATAACTCATCATTATCATAATGTCTCACCATCATCATCATCGTAAGTTAATTAACCACTACTAGCTAATTGTTATCATCTTAGGTAAATAACTTCCGAGCAGAAGACAAGTACTAGGACCTACACCTCTCTCTTAGGTAAAATAGAATAAAACAGAAAAACCCCTCCATATCCATTATGGAGCATAGAGATACACCGGTCACCAATTTGTGGACTGCACTCATTCACTATTTGTCTCCATCCTTTGATTTTGAGGCATCCACTTGTTTGACGTTCTGTCGAGTATGCATATTGGAAACTGGTCCGTGGCCGTACACAAACAATTTTCATCTCACCTTCGACATACATCAGCGGAAGCACAACATGATTTAGGACCTTCTGTTGAAGAACACAATAGTAACATAGTTAGCAATGTAGTTTATTTAAGAAGAATCTATGAAAAAGATGGACTAGTGACACAATAGTAAAAAATCTTACCATGATATTTGCATGAATGTTAGCATTGCTCAACTTGTGGACTAGTGGCACGTATCCTATATAATTTCGGCCAGCTCTATAAATGCTCTTAAAAGACAGAACGTCATTAACAAAGGAGACAAGAGAATTCTTCTCCTACCAAGTTAGCTCTGAGCCAACAATGTAATAGGTCTCGTCTATTATCTTCCGTGTATCGCTCGAAGAAAGGAAAAAACTGTCAATTATTATAAATAAACAAGTTAAGTAGGAGGGAATATGGTTTGTTTCGGTGGAGAGCGAGGCGTGGAAAATTGAAAAAGGCATGGAAAAAGGCAAAATTGAAAAAAAATGCATGGAAAAAGAATTTTTTTCCCAGCGTGGGCTTCACGCGATGTTGTCGTCTCTTCTTTTATTTCGGTGGAGAGCGAGGCCCGCCCAGCTTGTGTAGGCCGTTATGTTTTTCCGGTCAGACTATGTTGGGCTTTCTTTTTCTGGGTTGGCCCTCGCCGTCGTGTGTTTTATGTGCCATGTCATATTTCTTTTCTTTTTTTCGCTGCTCGGTCAGTATTTTTATGGATTTTTTAAAACTTTTTCGCGACCAGTTGCACATCCGCCCCTCACGTGCAACTGCATGCACCACAACCTGCGCTCAACTGCAAGGGGCATAACGCGTGTGCAACTGGGGTAGGGTGCGGAGTTATGTAAAAATAAACCTGAGAGGGTGTTCATTATTGTTATTATTTTCCACCGCGCGGAATAGAACATGAGGTGTCGAGACTGTAAATAGGGGTTTGTCCGAGGTTTTTTGCAAAATCTGCAACAAGTTGCAAGTCCGCCTCTCCGCGCAATTGCAAGCGTCGCACCCCGCGTGCAACTGCAAGGGGCACACTAGTAGAAAATGGCCCATTTGACCCGGTTCCAGAGGCCCATTTGTCCCGGTTCTGGAACCGGGACTAAAGGGTCGGGACTAAAGCCCAAAACCTTTAGTCCCGGTTCGCTTACGAACCGGGATAGAAGGGGATCCACGTGGCCGTTTTCTGGGCGGGGGCTGGAGGACCTTTAGTCCCGGTTGGTGTTACCAACCGGGACTAAAGGCTCGACCTTTAGTCCCGGTTGGTAACACCAACCGGGACCAAAACGCATCCACGCGTCAGCCTCTGGCAGGAGCTGGGTTTTTTTTTTTTTTTTGAAAGGGGGGTTTAGGGCGTTTTGGAGGGTTAATTTAGGGGTTTCATATTGTGTTAGCTAGCTAATAGAGAGAAGTGTCCTCTCTTTCTCCGTGCTTGGTCGATGCTAACTACTATAGAGAGAACTCGACACGCTAGCTACTAAGGAAATGAAGGAACCATTAAGTACACAAGATTGTCATGAACATATACACAGAGAAGTGATCGACCTCTCTTTCTCCGAGAGATTGGTCGGACAGCTCCGGAGTGTGACCCCCTTAATGCACGGCACTGTCGCCAACACTTAGAGGGGGAAACAGCCATGTCGGGTCAACCCGGAGGGAATCATGTGGTAGGTTGGGCCCAAACTTTATTTTGAAATGTTCCTATGGGTTGACCTATCACAACCAGGTCAAAAAGTCCATTGGTCGAAGGCCGTACGGTGAAAGTCAAAGGGCTAGATCTCCGGGTCAACGGGGCTAGGGTTAGGCCGCTCCGGGGTCTTCGGGGGGTAACAATGCCACCAAAACAGCGCACTGGGTCCTCATACATGTCTAAAAGTGTGGCGGTAGGTTCAGACACGTAGCACGCAGCTCCGGAGCACAGATGGTTTGTCTACAGCAGGTTAACTAGAAGCATGCAAAGTTTTATTCTTATTCTTTTTCTTCTTCTTAGGTGAACCGGGTGTTTCATTATTAATTCTCTGAGAATCTTGCTCAATTCTTTTAGGATGACCTTCAGGATATAGAGGATCCTGAGTCATTTTACCTCCTCTAGTAACTACTCTAACAGCACGATCATTCATTTTATTATTCATCTCATTAAGCAAATCATTTTGCGACTTGGAGACTTGTTCTAACTGAGGATGAACCATGGCTGAATGTTTACATAAGCCTTTAACATCATTAGCAATTGTAAACATCAATTCACTCTAGCGTTCAATAGCAATAGCATTACGTTACAGTTGATTACTCACATATTATTAAAGTTTTCTTGCTTCATGATAAAGTTATCAAATTCATCCAAGCACTGACTAGGAGATTTATTATATGGAATATCACCCTCGTCAAATTTACAAAGAGAATTTATCTCTACTACCTGTGTCGGAATGTCAAGTCCATGTATTTCTTCAATAGATGGTAGATTCTTAACATCTTCAGATTTAATACCTTTCTCCTTCATAGATTTGTTTGCTTCTTGCATATCTTCAGGACTGAGGAATAGAATACCTCTCTTCTTTGGAGTTGGTTTAGGTGGTAGTTCATGAAGTGTCCAATCATCGGTATTCCTCAATATATTATCCAATAGTTCTTGAGCCTGTTCGACAGTTCGTTCCCTGAAAACACAACCAGCACAACTATCTCGGTAGTCCCTAGAAGCATCGGTTAGTCCATTATAAAAGATATCAAGTATTTCATTTTTCTTAAGAGGATGATCAGGCAGAGCATTAAGTAATTAGAGAAGCCTCCCCCAAGTTTGAGGGAGATGCTCTTCCTCAAATTGCACAAAGTTGAATATTTTCTATAAGGCAGCTTGTTTATTATGAGCAGGAAAATATTTTTCAGAGAAGTAGTATATCATATCCTGGGGACTACGCACACAACCATGAGAAAGAGTATTAAACCATTCTTTAGCATCACCCTTTAATGAGAAAGGAAACAACTTAAGGATATAGTAATAGCGAATTTTTTCCTCATGATCAATGGAGAATTAATAATCCTTATCAGTAACAAAGATAGGAGATGTAGCAAATTTAGGATCGTATTTCATTCTTTCTATCATAGCTTTTTCTTTCAGCTTACTCAATAATTTCTTAAGGTCCTCTCTATCATTACAAGGAAGAAATTCCTTAGCAATCTCTCCGTCCATAACATAACCCTCAGCTACATTAGGCATTTCAAATCTAGTAAGATTGCAAGGAGTAACAGGTGATTCATCAATTTCATTAGTTTCAAGTTCTTTAGCTTTAGCAATTTGAGCATCAAGAAAATCACCAAGTGGCACAGTTTCATCAAGCAAAGTAGTAGGATCATCATGAGTATCATTCATAGCAGAACTAGCATCATCAATCACTTGCGACATATCAGATTGAATAACAGGTGGCGGTGTCGCAAGCCGACTTAAAACAGAAGATGAATCAAGTGCAAAGCTAGATGGCAGTTCCTTACCTCCCCTCGTCTTAGAGGGGACGATCTTGGTTTTAGCGTCCTTCAGATTCTTCATAGAGATAAGCAGATGTATAAATCCCAAGTGAACTTAATAAATAAAGCTATGCTCCCTGGCAACGGCGCCAGAAAAAGGTCTTGATAACCCACAAGTATAGGGAATCGCAACAGTCTTCGAGGGTAGTATTTCACCCAATTTATTGATTCGACACAAGGGGAGCCCAAGAATATTTATGAGCCTTAGCAGTTGAGTTGTCAATTCAACCACACTTGGAAAATAATGTCTCTTCAGCAAAGTGTTTAGTAGCACAATAGTTTGATAGTTTTGATAGTAACGATAGCAGTAGCAACAGTAGCAAGAACAGTAGCAGTAGCAGTTTTGTAGTGATTGTAACAGCAGCAACAACAATAGTAACTTAGCAAAGATCAATATGAGAAAAGCATAGGCATTGGATCAGCGATGGATATTCATGTGTTGGATGGCATTTATCATGTAACAGTAACAACCTAGAGCGATACACAATAGCTCCAATTCATCAGTTCAATGTAGGCATGTATTCCGTATATAGTCATACGTGCTTATAATAAGAACTTGCATGACATCTTTTGTCCTACCCTCCCGTGGCAGCGGGGTCCATAAGCAAATCTAAGGGATATTAAGGCCTTCTTTTAATAGAGAACCGGGACAAAGCATTAACACATAGTGAATACATGAACTCCTCATACTACAGTCATCACCGGAGTGAATCCCAATTATTGTCACCTTGGGGTCTACGGATCATAACACATAGTAGGTGCATACAACTTGCAAGATATGATCCAAAACACACTTATATTCATGAAAACATAATAGGTTTAGATCTGAAATCATGGTACTCGGGCCCTAGTGACAAGCATTAAGCATAGCAAAGTCATAGCAACATCAATCTAAGAACATAGTGGATACTAGGGATCAAGCCCTGACAAATTGACTCGATTACATGATAAATCTCATCCAACTCCATCACCGTCCAGCAAGCCTACGAAGGAATTACTCACTCCCGGCGGTGAGCATCATGGAATTATTGACGAAGGAGGGTTGATGATGATGACGGCGACGAATCCCCCTCTCCGGAGCCCCGAACGGACTCCAGATCAGCCCTCCCGATGAAGAACAGGAGGTGGCGGTGGCTCCGTATCGTAAAACACGATGATTCCTTCTCTCTAACTTTTTTCTCCGTGAGACAGTACTTATGGAGTTGGAGGTAGGGCAAACGGAGGCTTGAGGGACCCATAAGCTCCGATGGCGCAACCTAGGGGGGGCACGCCACCTGAGCTCGTGGCTCTCTGGTGCCCCCCCCCCCTCCAGTAGATCTTTTGACCAATATTTTTTATATATTCCAGAAAAACTCTCCGTAAATTTTCATCCCAATCTAAGAACTTTTATTTCTGCACAAAAATAACACCATGGTAGTTCTGCTGAAAACAGTGTCATTCCGGGTTAGGTTCATTCAAGTCATGCAAATTAGAGTCCAAAACAAGAGCAAAAGTGTTAGGAAAAGTTGATACGTTTGGGATGTATCAAATGACAAGGGTAAATCTGACTAACTCATCATCAATCACACCATGTCTAACAGGGTCTGATTCCTCCGTTCCAACATGCCTTTCCTCTATGGCATACCCAGAGGAGTGAGTTCTGGAACTATTCCACAATGCTTCAGATGATCATCAAACTCCTGGTTCACATACTCGCCTCCACGATCAGATCATAGAAGTTTGATTATCTTGCAGAGTTGATTTTCCACTTCATTTTGAAACTCTTCAATCTTGTTAAAAGTTTTTGACTTCTGGCTCATCAAGTAGATATATCCATATCTTCTCAAGTCATCGGAAAAAATCATGATGTATTGTTGCCCACCTCCGGCAATCATGCTCATTGGCCCACAAACATCACTATGTATAAGTTCCAGCAACTCGGACGCCCTCTCGCAACTCTTTGCAAAAGGAGCCTTAGTCATCTTGCCGAGTATGCAGGATTCACACATCTTGAATGATTCAAAATCAAACGAAGTTAGAAGAGTCCATCAACATGGAGCATGTTCATGCATTTTTAACTAATGTGTCCGAGTCGACAATGCCAGAAGTAGGTCAGATTTATTTCATTAGGCCTATGCCTCTTGACATTTACGTTATAGACTGACTCCCTTTCAAGGTCTAAAATAAATAGCCCATTCGCAATGCGTGCAAGGAAACAAAACATTCCATTCAAAAATTTAGAAAAGCCATTGTCCTTTATGTTGAATTCATAACCTTGTCTCATCAAACCTGAGGCAGAAAAAAAGTTTTTACTAAGTGCTGGAAGAACATAATAACAATTATCAAGTTCCACTAAAAATCCCGAAGGTAGTTGAAGTTGCATTGTCCCGACAGCCAGCGCAGCAACCCTTGCTTTATTGCCAACTCGGATGTCAACCTCTCCTCGTCTGGCTGCTCTAGTTCTTATCAGCCCCTGCATTGAGTTGCAAATATGAACATCCGATCTGATATCAAATACCCAAGAGCTACTAGCCAAGTTGGCGAGGTAAATGTCTATAACATATGCAACAAGTGTACCTTTGGCGTAAGTCATACTTCCACCCTTCTTTCCGTTGTTGGCAAGAAACTTGCGGCAATTCCTCTTCCAATGACCAGCTCCCTTGCAATAATAGCACACGGTCTTTGAATTCGGCCCCGACTTTGCTCAGCTGCTGGAGTCGGGATCACATCCTTATCCTTGCCCTTCCCCATAGTCCTTTTCTTATCCCAAGAACCCTTCTTGAACTTAGCCTTGTTCTACACCATGAACACGTGATGTGCACCCTCTTAATATTCTACTATGCAGTCTTAAGCATCCCACATAATTAAGTGTGCTTCTTTTCCATGCCATGCATATGGTGGTTCGAGACGAACGAGTCATACACTACTAGGGAAAAGCCTAGTAGTGGCACGTGGTAAGTGCCTAGTAGTAGCGTGGGTGCCCACGCTACTGCTAGTGCGTTGAGGATGAGCA
Source organism: Elymus sibiricus (assembly GCA_039707655.1). Classification (NCBI taxonomy): domain Eukaryota; kingdom Viridiplantae; phylum Streptophyta; class Magnoliopsida; order Poales; family Poaceae; genus Elymus; species Elymus sibiricus. Next base: position 35,340,142 of record CM077665.1, on the reverse strand, counting down.
GGAACAAATCTTAAGGAAGTGTCACTCCAGTCCATATGGAGGACACCATGCTGGAAACAGGACTGCAAACAAGGTATTACAATCAGGCTTCTATTGGCCTACTCTCTTTAAAGATGATCGTAAGTTCATTCTATCTTGTGATGAATGTCAAAGAGTTGGTAATATTGGTAGACGTCGGGAAATGCCTATGAATTATTCAATTGTTATTGAACCTTTTGTTTTGAGGGGATTTGATTATATGGGACCTTTTCCTTCCTCTCATGGTAACACTGATATACTAGTTGTTGTTGATTATGTCACTAAACAGGTAGAAGCTATTCCAACTAAAAGTGTTGATCATACGACTTCTATTAAAATGCTTAAAGATGTTATCTTTTCGAGGTTTGGAGTTCCTAGATACCTTATGACTGAGGGTGGTTCACATTTTATTCATGGTGCTTTCAGAAAAGTTTTAGCTAAATATGATGTAAACCATAGAGTAGCATCACCTTATCATCCTTAGTCTAGTGGGCACGTAGAATTAACAAATAGAGAGATCAAATTAATCTTGTAAAAGATTGTTAATAAATCCAGAAAGAATTGGTCTAAGAAACTTGATGATGCTTTATGGGTTTATAGAACTGCTTATAAAAATCCCATGGGGATGTCTCCTTATAAAATGGTTTACGGAAAAGCATGTCACTTATCTCTTGAATTAGAACATAAAGCCTACTGGGCCGTTAAGGAACTTAACTATGACTTTAAACATGCTGGAGGAAAGAGGTTACTTGACATGAGTTCTTTAGCTGAGTGGAGCCTATGAAAATGCTAATAAAAGATGGCATGATAAAAGAATTTAGAAATGAGAGTTTAACATTGGTGATAAAGGACTCTTGTACAAGTCTCGTTTCAGACATTTTGTAGGCCAACTTCTCTCCAAGTGGGAAGGACCATATATCATTGAAGAAGTTTACCAGTCCAGAGCTATAAAGATCAACAACGCCAAAGGTAATAAACCAAGGGTGGTCAATAGGCAAAGAATTAAGCATTATATTGCTGGTAACCCCCTTGAGGTAGATACAGACGTTATACAAGTAATTACACTGGAAGAGTACATAGAAGAAAAGTTTTGGAAGACTCCAGAACCCTGAAAAGGGGTAGGTATGCTGTACGATCAGGAAACCGACTCTAAAGATTCCAGAAAAAATATTTTCATCGATTTTGGAATAAATAAGAATTTTTGGGCAAAAGTGGCAGCCAAGAAGGTGCCCATGGGCCCCGCGTGGTAGGACGACGCAGCCACCCCTGGCCGCGTTGAGGCCGTGGACACCTCCCCGACTCCTTCTTTTATGCAGTGACTCCTTCCGCATGGTAAAAATTCCTATAAAATACCCCGGTCGTTTTGATGTATGTATCACACTTTTTCATCCTGTTTTCATTTTGACCTGTTTTCATCAGTGTTCTGAAGCTCTAGATTGTTATGTCTTCATCAAGCTCTTACAAGGATAAATTCTTCGAGAAGGTCATCAACCCCTATCTTCCCGGCGTGATGATGCACCCTGAAACCTTGCAATATAGGGATGGGGTGCTACATATCCAAGATGTTGAAGCACCGAAGAAGGAGGGAGATGAGAAGGCTAGGCTGGAAGAGATGGAACATGAACTTTTCTATAGCTAGAAGATGGTGGAGTGTGGACTAGATGCAAATCACACTACAGGAATCAGCTGCTTTGCCGTCTGCCATGGCAGACGGCAAACAACCAGAAAGCGGACGGCAAAGATCTTTGCCGTCAGCCACAGACGGCAAACAATTTCGGCACAGTAAGTTATGGTAAACAGCTTCTTTGCCATCAGCTTTGGACCAGCGGACGACAAAGGCCTTTGCCGTCTGCTCTCCCGGGCAAGCAGACGGCAAATAATCTGGACGGCAAAGAATACATGTTAGCCACGTTAGGTGGCTAACGGGAGGCTTTGCCGTCCGTCGGCTGACGGCAAAGGAGCCATCCCCTTTGCCGTTTGCTTCCAGACGTCAGCAGGCTGTGGCATATCCCATCTCTTTGCCATCTGCCTCCCTCTTTCTTTGCCGTCAGCTAGCGGACGGCAAAGAACCACTCACGTTTGCCGTCTGCCAACGGACGGCATAATGACCAAATGGGTCAGACCTAGTGCTCCCAGGTTGCACAGGCTGCTGCCACGTGTCACCTTTGCCGTCTGCTGGCTGATGGCAAATAGCTTTGCCGTCCGCTGGCAGACGGCAAAGTGCCTGCACTGCCACTGTTTTTATTGTTTTCTGTTATTTTCCTGCATTTTGAACAAACAAATATGATATATACATAACAGTCCATCAATGCATAGCAGTACACCAATACATAACAGTCCATCATTGCATAGGGTATTAAAACATCCAATACATACATAGTCATAGTAGCTTATATATGGTTCACATCCAATACATACATAGTCATAGTAGCATATATATGTTCAGCAGCCACACACATATATAGGTCTAGATGATATCGATGACGATCATCATCCTCAAGCCTTGGCGGTGGGTGTTCCTGATAGTAATTAGGATGGCTTGTCCAACATGAAGATTCTTGCCAACGAGGAAGCTCTTCCACCCAGCCGAGCTTAAGTGTGTGCGACCGTCCGTGTCCACGCCGTACGTACAGGTGGTGACGGAGCCCCTCGCGGTAAGGCGTATTCCAGCAGAGTCTTCTTCATCAGGCTCGATACCACAACTCACAGATAGGCTCTTTGGCAATTTCTGAATAAGAAAAACATATCAATTAATAAGTAGCCTCGCACATACTTTTGCAAATATATTTCTACTAAGTATAGATTTCTACACTATCAAAAGACAGTACTACATTTCTACTAAGCATGAATTCTACTAATAAGTATGGATTTTACACTATTAACAGTTCTTTGGATTCTACACTAAGCATATATATCATTGGACTCTAGCTACACACTAATTAAGCATGTCATCGAACTCTACACTAAAGCATGTCATCGGCTAGCTTCTACACAACATATCATTGGACTCTACACTAAGCATATCATCTGATTCACTAAGCATATCGTTGGACTCTACACTAAGTAAGCATGTAATCGGATTCTACACTAAGCATATCATTGGATTCTACACTATGCATTACATCGGATTCTACATACAGATAATTTGCATTTGTAAGTATAACAATAAAGCATATCATCAAATTACTACAGTAAGTGTAACATACCATGACATGCCGATCAACCATGGTACTTGTCAGGCGGGTCATGAATGGTACCCCGACGAAGTCAGCACGTGGTGGAATTATGTCCCATAGGTTGCACACCTCCTCCTCGCTCAGCCTCATTCTTTGAGCATAGATGGCTTCATCAAGTGGGTCCTCATCATCCTCATCATCTTCATCATCTTCCTCTTTGTTGACATAAATGACGGCCAGCTTGGGTCTTTCTGCTCTGAAGGAGAAGCTAATCAACTCACCACCAGTGATACCCATGTGGGCGATGAAACGGACCCATCCATCTCCTCCCATCTGCGACATATTTCGTCCTTTCTCGACCTCCATAGTGTAGGGGCCCCCAGGAGCCTCAAAGGTCACAGTGTCTCCGGTCAGCTTGTTGAATTCCAACCTCACATTGCATGGGACGATCTGTGTAAAAAAAGCAAAATGATATATACACAATGCATTAATGCCAATAACACTAAAAACAAAATAGTTGTTACAAGTTTCATATATTTTGTTACTGCAGCATGAAGAAAACTTGGCTGGAAGTAGATGCCAAACAGCATGCCAGTTGCAAGGCTGCTGGCGCACCTTGACTTGCACAGTCGACATGGTGGTGGCGCCATTTTCCTAAAGCAATATGAGCAAAGGATTAACGATCCACTTCATAGGAAAGAAAAACAGTAGCATGTGCTATTTTTGGTTCTTCTTCAGTTATATTTTCATAGTGGAACCCGATCCCAAAAAGTAAACATAAAGTTCTCAATTAACTTACTAACACCTTCTAGAATAGAACCAACAGCTAGCAGGCACATGCCAAATCAGCCAACAAGACTCACAACTAGCAGACTACAGTGCATCGATCTTAATCGGAAAATAGAATATTCAGGTTTAGTAACTAAAATTGAGAGCAAGCACATGCTTCCATCCAGCTTTTATATTTACATAAAAACCGTCAAGGATAGAAAAACTGCATCCATATTGTTCCATAATTACACCTCTGCTGCAAGTCTAATTATGCATAGTATAGATCCATGCCTAGCAAAAACACATCATGTGTTACGCCATTTAATACGGACAAATTATATCTGTATGTAGCAAAATAACATGATGGGTTGTGCAAATAGTTGTAAACTACTATCTTGTGCGGCATGCTTATAGGCAACTAAATAAATATTTGACTCATAATTGTTTAGGCATGATTACACCAAAACTACGTCCATATTGATTAATAATTACATCCCGGTCACAAGAGTAACTATGGAGAAACTACCTATATATATCTAGCAAAATAACATGTTGGGCTATGCAAATTTGAACAGACGAAGACTACATGGCAAAACTACGCCCATATTTATTCATAATAACATCCCTAACTTGTTGGGTTGTGCCAATTTAAACATATGTAAACTACCTCCTGGTTAGGAATATATTATGGCAAAACTACATCCATATTGATTCATAATTACATCACTAGAAATTTTAATTATGGAGAAACTCTATCCACCTCTAGCAACTTAACATGATCGGTTGTGAAAAATATTGCAATCTTCTTTGTTGGGCATGCTCATAGCAAACTACATCCATATTGACTCATAAACTACATCCACATCTAGCAAAATAACATGCTGGGATGTGTCCATTTGAAAACATGTACACTACATCTTAGTTAGGCATATTGCATCAAAACTACATAGATATTGATGCATAATTACATCCATGTTACAAGAGTAGTAATACAGGGACTACATCCACATCTAGAAACATAACATGTTGGTTTGTGCACATTCGAATGCATGTAAACTACATCCGATTTAGGCATGATTATAACAAACTACATCCATATTGATTCATAAGTACATCTCTAGCAAAATATAGATCCATGCCTAGCAAAAAAATCATGTGTTATGCCATCTAAACACGGGTATGCTACATCTGTATTGATCCGTAATTACACCTCTGGTGCAAGTATAATTATGCAGACTATAGATCCATTTCTTAAAAAACATTATGTGTTATGCCATTTAAACACAAGTAAGCTACATCATGATTAGGCTTGAATCATAGCAAACCTACATCCATATTGACTAATAGTTAAATCTCTAATAAAGTTAAATTATAGAGAAATTATATCCATATCTAACAAAATAACGTAATGGGTTGTGCAATAGTTTTAAGCTACTATCTTGTGGGCATGTTTATAGCTAACTACATACATATTTGAGTAATATTATATCCTTGTCGCAAGACCAATTGTGGATAAACTACATTCACATCTAGCAAAATAACAAGTTAGGATGTGTCCACTTAAACACATTTAAACAACATCTTGGTTAGGCATAATTACACCAAAACTACATCACTATGGATTAATAATTACATCCCGCCCACAATGATTAATTATGTAGAAACTACATACATATCTAACAAAATAACATCTTGGGCAGCGCACATTTAAAAACATTTAAACTACATCCGCCTTAGGCATAATTACATAAAAAAAACTAAATCTGTATCAGTACGTAATTACATCTCTAGCGCAAATGTAGCTATGAAACTGCATCCATATATCTAGAAACATATATCATGTGAATCCTTTTTGAGTACATGTAAACTATATCCTAGTTCGACATTCTACTAGCTAGCAGACGGCAAAGAGCCTAGCTAGTAGGGTGGGGCCGGGGGGGAACGGCCGTTAGCTAGGTCATTTTCTTTGCCGTCTGCTAGCGTACGGCAAAGGTCCCAAAGGCAGACGGCAAAGATCTGGCTGACGGCATCTAGCCCGTCCGTCTGACCTCCCCAGCCACAGGGTCCAGTGGGGCCCAGCTGGGCTCTTTGCCGTCTGCCTTCTGGACCTTCGGACGGCAAAGAAATGGCAGATGGCAAACTGTATATTTGCCATCAGCTAGTTCATTGCCGTCTGCTTTTTGAAAGCGGACGGCAAAGACCCTCTTTGCCGTCGGCTAGCAGACGGCAAAGAATAGGCTGACGGCAAATTCCCTGATTCCAGTAGTGTCACTCCATGATCACGGAGTTCATCCGTGCTCACCAAAAGGAGAACACAAAACTGCGGGAGAGAATTGATCGCCTCCACCTCAAAACGGAGGATCTTCAAGAACAAATCTATGATCTCCAAAATCAAAACTGTGAGTATGAAACCATGTTCAAGATGATGGGTTTAGCTGCAAGTTACAGGATTCTAGAGACTTCTTCTTCTCTCATGGATGGGGAAACTATGCCACGGAAGCTGGATGATAAACGTGCGTCTTAATCACCATCACCACCAAAGGACCAAGCATGAGTATATGGGTAAAGGCACTACCCTTGGCTTGTTCCAAGCTTGGGAGAGGTGCCGCAGTATCTTTATCACCATCTTTATTATTATTATCTTTTATCTCGATCATTATTTATATCATGGTTTGGGGAAGTTATAGTATGAGATATGTTGCAATGTGTTCTATCACTCCTTCAGAGCAATTATCTATGTATTCTTTGGTGTGACATTATATAATAAATAGTTGGCATGAGACTTCTTTTTGCTTTTTCATTATTATGTATTCTATTATAGCATTGCGAATCAATCTCATATGCTGATCTTATGAGAAGTCATGGCTTTACATTGGGTTTAAAGCATAAAATCTCTTGAGGCTTAGCAAACATAGCATTGGTTATTTAAACAATTCATGAAAAACTTAGTACAAGGAAGTGAAATTTCACATGAAAATACACTATCTTGGATATCTTTTATGATTGTGAACTCTCAATGAATATTTCCAAACTTGATCAAATAGTTGATGTTGGACAAGGAAGACAACGTAATGGTTATGTTTGTGCATATTTACATAGAAGTTATATTGTCATAGATCCTCCAACATCACATTATTTTCTTATAACCTTTGCTAGCCCAAAATTTCTGTGCGAAGTGGAAATACTACTTGTACATACAAAAACCCTGAGCCAAGTTTCTTCCACAAGTGTCCACTATACCTAAGTACACTACGGGAATCAGGTAATTTGCCGTGTGTGAAGATCTTTGCCGTCAGCTTTTCATCATGGATGACGGCAAACACCACTTTTGCCGTCAGCTGCTGACGGCAAAGAATGACTGACGGCGTAGACATATTTTGCCGTCTGTAAAAAAAACTGCTGACGGCAAAGATATTTTGCCGTCTGTAAAAAAAACTGATGACGGCAAAGACCTATTTTGCCGTCTGTAAAAAAACGGATGACGGCAAAGATATATTTTCCCGTGTGTAAAAAACTGATGACGACAAAGATCAATTTTGCCGTTTGTAATAAAACGAATGACGGCAAACACATTTTTACCGTCTGTAAAAAAAACTCATGACGACAAAGAGAAAACACACCACGCGGATCGATCACGCGGATCGATGACGTGGCAGCATCTGAACCGACCCACACCAGATCTAACCCATCCACTCCGCACACCACCCAATACCACGCCCCCACCTTCCCATCACCTACGCGTGCTGGCAACCACACATATATCCCACGACCCCACGCGCACACACATCTCGCGTGACACACGGGGCTGGAGCACCAGCAGCCGGCCGCCTCCGCCCGCCTCCCCCCGGCTCAGCGCGCGCGCCGCTCGCCTCCAGCCTCCGCCTGGCTCAGCGCGCCGCTCGCCTCCGGCCTCAGCCCGGCTCCGTGCGCAGCCCGCCTCCGGCCTCCTCCGCCTGGCTCAGCGCGCCGCCCACCTCCGGCCGCGTGCGCCGCCCGCCTCCGGCCTCCTCCGCCCGCCTCCGGCCTCCTCCGCCTGGTTCAGCGCGCCGCCTGCCTCCGGCCTCCTCCGCCTGGCTCAGCGCGCCGCTCGCCTCCGCACCTCGCCCGCCTCGGCGCGCCTCCCGCCTCCGGCCTCCTCCGCCTGCCGCCCGCCTCCGGCCTCCTCCGTAGGCCGCCCGCCTCGGCGCGCCGCCGGCGTCCGGCTCTGCTGCTCCTCTGCGACGGAGAAGGGGCGCGGCTGCTGGTTGTTGCTGCTCCGGCGAGCACGGGCACAGGGAGGCGTGACGTCCAGATCGAACTCATGTATGCAGTGAAATCGGCTCGTGTGTAATCCGTTCGTCTTGTGAAAGAGTTGTTTTGTTTTGGATCTGATGATGTATACTGTGAAATCCATTCGTTCGTCGTTGATTATTGGAACAGCAGGTGCTGATGGATACTGTAGTGTTCATTGTTCGATCGTTCCCCGTCGCTTCTGCATTTGGAGTACTATTATATATTTGGTATATATATGTTATGTGTTGTTGAAACCCGAGCCAAGTTTCTTCCACAAGTGTCCACTATACCTAAGTATGGGTTGAGCAAAACCCTCAAGTAAGTTGTCATCGGTGCAGGCAATAAAAATTGTCCTTAAATATGTATGAACTTTTATTGAAAGGGAAATAGGTTTTGTACGATCTTGTGATGGGATGCAAATCATAAATAAAAATACTATGAGCACCATCATAAGGGGCAATATTAAAGTCATGTTCATTTTCATTAAACTCTCAGACATCCAACCTTAAAAGTGAATGACAACCTCTGCTTCCCTCTTCAAAGGCCTATATTTTATTTTTATGTTGAGTCAATTCCTTATTCCAATCTCATTACTCTCCACTTGGTAAACTTTGTATGTTGGGCAAAGATCCAGGCACATATATACAGTTAGATATGTACAATCATGATTCATTATTGTTGACATTATCCCTGAGATAAGTAAGTTGGAAAGTTAAGCATTGCTAAACTTCTATTTTCCTTTGTGCCAACTGAAAATTTTTGTACTAAAAATATGCTCCTGAGTGCTAATAATCATCTAAATACTAAAAGATAGTTGAGCATAGGATGGGAAAATCGATGCCATCGACATCACGAACACTCCGTTCATCATCGGGATCATGATCTACAACATCTTCACCAGCACCATCTCAACCGCCAACCCTAGATCATCCATCTATTCAATCTATGTATCATAACCTCAGATAGGTTCCTGAGAGTACTTTTATGTGTTGATTACATCTTTTGGTTGATGCTTAGAAGCTTTATCGATGAAAGATTGTTATGTGTAGATTGTTTACCATCTATTCATACCCACTGATCATGATCCATATGATGTCTTGTGAGTAGATCCATTAGTTCTTGAGGACATGGGGGAAGCCTTGTTGTTAGTAATAATGTAAAGTTGAATACCGTTTAATGTTTTGATATTATGTTGTGGTGTTCTTCCTCTAGTAATGTTTTGTGAACGTCGACTACATGACACTTCACCAACATTAGCGTAGGTCTACCCACACAATACTTATTTGAACAATGAATGGTAATTCAATGGAAATTGGTGAAAGGAACTTGGCGATATTCCCGTGTGTCCTCACAAGCGTTTTAGCCCATATAAGAAACACAATCGGCTTGTCCTTAGCATGCATAAGGATTGGTCCACTTGCTGCACTCTATTGTTTTTGTTATTGTTTACCTTTTTATAAATCATCTTGCTATCAAACAACCTATCAAATTATCTTTATAGCTTTTATAGTAGTGAAACCTTGCTAAAAACTACTTGTCAATTCCTTCTCCTCCTCGTTGGGTTCGACACTCTTACTTATCGAAAAGGCTATGATAGATCCCCTATACATGTGGGTCATCAGTTTGGTTCGGTTTGGTTTCAATTTTTTTTGTTAAAAGTGCCCACCTGAGAGCCATCGGAAGGATCCCACATGGCTGTGAGATAGAAAGTTTTCTTGGAGATGCTTCAATGAGCCCTAAAAGATTCTTCCTCGGAGATGCTTTAGTTTCTATGCAATGTACATCCCAACTTTTGTGAAACTTTTTCAAATTTTAAACACACCCTCTTGAGGTCATATCATGACACCATGCCAAGTTTCATATTTTTCAGAATTCATTTAGGTTTTTATAAAATTCAAAAACAAATAACCTCTCAAATAGTGCTTGAATTTTCCCACCTAAATGTTTGAATTTTCCAAACATTTCTTGGATAAGACCTACAAATAAACTCAAGCAATTAAATAAAATTTTTCTACCAATTTTTGGGTACTTTCCCATCTACTTATAGTTCAAACTTGAATTATATTCATTTAATACCTAGAAATCCATTTAATGCCTTAAAAATAGCAAATGACCCTAAAATTTTCAAAATTTTGTCATGAATAATGGTATGCTATATGTTGAATCTAGTAAAAGTTTGGACCCGTTTGGATCAGTAATTTGCCATTTCAAAAAATAATCCAAATTATTACATAACCAGATGGAAAATAAAGGCATATTACTATATAAAAGTGTAATATCAAGTAGTGGTCCAAATTTCATGGTCAAATGATGAAGCAGCTGTGAGTTCACCTTCACACCTCAGACTTTCCCTTTTTCAAACTACAATTCTTCTTCGAAGTTGCTTTAGTTTCTAAGCAATGTACATCCCAAGTTTTGTGAAACCTTTTCAAATTATAAACACAGTCTCTTGAGGTCATATCATGACACCATGCCAAGTTTCATATTTGTCAGACTTAATTTACATTTTTTTTAAATTCCAAAACAAATAACCTACAAATAAGTGCTGGAATTTTTCCACCTAAATGTTTGAATTTTCCAAACATTTCTTGGATAAGACATGCAAATATACACAAGAACTTAAATATGAGTTTCCAGCAATATTTGGGCATTTTTTCATGTATTTGTTGTTAAAATTTGAATTATATCAATTAAATACCTAGAAATCCCTTTAATGCTTTAAAAATAGCAAATGAACACAAAAAAATTCTAAATTTTGTCATGGACAATGTAATGGTGTATGTTGAATGTAGAAAATATTTGGACCATAACCCTAACTCTTGCCCTAGCCCTAGCTCTAAAATACCCTAAAACCCAAAAACTTACCAGTGGCGTGCCCGCATGGGTGTACATCCCTATTAACATATTACCAATGGTGTGCTCCACAACCCGCACATCACTGGTAACCTGAACTACATAAGCCCCATGAGGGACCTGAGAAAAGTTTCCCAATTCCTGCCACACCGCGCTCCTAATTCCTACCTAGCTCCCGCGACGTCATCGCTCCGTCGCGTCGCCACCACCATCGGCCTGCCCGTCCCCTCCTCCAGCCAAGTCCAAGCTCCGCCGTTTTGACGCCACCCACTAATACCTCCTAAACGTATCTATAATTTTTGTTATGTTCATGCTAAATTCATGTCATTCATACATAGTTTTATCATTTTTTGTGAAGTAACATATTAATTATTACGAAGTGCCAACTTCTAGTTTTTAGTGTTTCTGGTTTTGCAGAAAAGGGTATTTTATAGAGATATAAAAATGGGAAAATTACTTTCGATGTTTTCAGCGAAGAAGGAGCAAATTGGGCCAAAGAAGAACCAGAGGGGGGCCTTGTGGGCCCCACGCGCCCGAGGCGTGAGGCGTGCCAAGGGGGTGTGTGGGCACCCTGGCCACCGCCTCTCACACCTCTTCATCCCCATGGCTTTATATACCTCTGAAACCCATCATCATATTTATCGCATTTTTTTGCCGTCGCTTCGTCGTGATCTGAGGCAATCCAATCTAGAATACATTTTCGGTACTCTGCCGAAGTGGGAGATCATCACTGACGTCTTCTTCATCAACCTTGCTGCTCCCATGATGATGTGTGAGTAGTCCCCCTTGGACTATGGGTCCATAATAGTAGCCATGTGTCATCTTCTCTCCTTCGTTCTTCAACACAAAGATCACATGAGCTGCCTAACATGATTGTGACCATCTGATGCAATCTCTGGTGTGTTTGTTGTGGTGTGATGAATTGTCATTCTATAATCATATTATATATTTTCTATTTGGTTTGGTTTTGGAAATTTGCTGCATGATTTACAGATGTATACGCTCTTTGATCTATTAGTTTATTCACTGGTGATGTTTAGATGAATGATCTGCAAGAGGGATTTATTAGTTGGGTTTGATCTCTTTGACTGATTATTTTCGGTGACAGTAAAAATACAAAGCTCACTGTTGTATCATTGTCACTAAGGATAAAAAAATAGTTGCCTGGTTGCCCTCGGTGATGAGTTGGAGGTAAGGAGAATATATTATCAACATTACGTTAGTTTGCTTAATGCAATATTCAATTTTATTACTTAATATTCGGGATGCATGCTGGATAGCGGACTTTGAGTGGAGTCTTAGCGATAGACGCATGCTGGATAGCGGTCTATGGATACAAGGATGTAATGCCTATATGCCATCATGACATGTATGGTTTGCCATAAACACTATAATTTAATCGATACGCAACAGTAATGTTTACCAAGCCTATGCTATTTGCAGATATGCTACTAGTGAAATTATTGATACACTGTCCATTCTTCCTCATAAATACTACCATTTTTTCACATTTTTTGGTTCTTTTATATTCTGAATTTAATTTCCTTTTGTAAACAAATTCAATTCCAAACACTCCAAGTAGTAATCCATGTAGCTAGGAAAGCTAGTGAGATTGACAACCTCACTGGTTATGTTGTGGACGAAGATAAATTTCCTAGTTTACAGCAGGGCTGCTCATTGGACTTGTAGTTGAACTTCATGGATTGATTACCTTGGTTCCTTAATTGAAGGGAAAGCTTCTACTTGCTACAAACCCTTGTGCTTCAGGGCCCAATAGAGAACCTTTTGGTACTATAGCAATGGAACATCACCCACCACGAGCTCCACCGGCGCCACTCCCCACCATGAGCTCTACTAGCACTGCCCCGAGCTCCAACGCACCCGTGAAGCCTCCCACCAGGATCTCCACCACCGAGACGCCGCCACGGTCGGCTCTCACCCATACCCGACACGTCCCCGGCCACCTCTCACCTCCTCTCCGCAACCTCCACGGAGATAAGGTATGTACTTTCCCCCTTTTTTCATCTCTCATAGGTTATGATGTATCATGAATATGCATGATGAATATGATGTATGAGCCGGAATACCAAGCTTTGACGATGAATATGATATATGTGCCTATTGAGAGTGGTGTGGTATGTTAGAGTGATGATAACAATGTGGTACCAGCCATCGAGCCACCAATGTGTTTGCGTGTGCTATTTACCGGCCATTGAGCCGGGGCAACTTCTAGTTGCTTGATTTTTTATGGAATATTAGTTGCCAATGATTTGACAAAATGTTGATTCATCAACATTTTGTCAAAGTTTTGGCACTCAATTTGTGTCATATTTAAGAAAGGTCTTGCCAATTTTTTTTATTTTTTTAGATATTTAACTAACTTTATAGTTATTTTGTAGTTGTTTTAATTATTTTAGTTCAAAAGTTGCCAAAAAATGTGTTTGGATTTTTTTCTAGTCAGGCTAAACACCATGTGTTCAGTTCTGTCGAACACTTTCTTCTTCTGCACTCGTGCAGGATTTGTTCTCCCTGCTGACATGTAGATCACACAGAGCATGTGTAATACCAGTGCGGAAGAAGAAAGTGTTAGAGAAAGTTCGCTAAATGATGTTGGGCCTGCCTATAGACCAATGATAAAACTTGAGATCTTTTTGACCAACTAAATGTGCCTAGCTTTCGACTCAAGTTTTGCGGAATAACTTCAATTCCTTAACTCATGCATCAAAAGCTAGGCACATGTTTTGTGTACGACATAAGATCCATTACGTTTCCTGAGGTCAATACATGTATGAGTTTTCTTGTGGGAACCTCTCCTACCTGAAGGGGACACTACATGGGTCTGAGTTTTCCTACGGGAACCTCTGTAGCACTTTACAAAGTATTTTATGGTTATTTATGATATTTTAGTGACTTTATAGTTATTTTTATATTTATTTTAGTTATTTTAGCAATTTCTAATTGATTTAAAATTTATTTTAGTTATTTTAGCAAGTTAACTATTTTATTAATTTTGTAGTTATTTTAGACATTTTAGTTCCTTTTATTTATTTTATAGTTAGCTTAACTATTTTATAGTTAATTTAGCCATTTTACATTAGGGTAATTTGCTAAGATTTTACGTAATGTAATTAGTGCATTAGAAATATGTGACTAAACTGTTCTCCCTCTCCTTTCTCAAAAGTGCGATGGGCGGCTACGACGGACCAAAGGATGACGAGCCGTTGGCGAGGGTCACGTCGGTGGTGTATTGGCGGGACGTCTATAATTTAGCCTCACATGTGGGAATTATCTGTCTAACACACCTAGCCTCCACGGTTGAACTCATTTTTATTTTGTCCTACTCATCTAAGATTTCAATTTTAGAATGATGAGCTCCCAAAATTTGACAATATGCTGCCAAAGTATGAGCCCGATGCCGATTCCAATGGCGTGGTGCGCAAGGTGGAGAAGTGTGGGCACTGTCTAGATCATGTTCGCCGTGTTTGCAACGAAGGCAGTGAAATGGGGAGGAGGTTTTTCGGGTGCCCTTATGAGGTTAATTGTCCTACTCATTTTTCTACTTTGTATGTGGTTGAATACCTACAAAATGTCTAATAAAATTTTGTTTTTTGCAATGCACAAGTTTCCAGGGCATGCAAAAATGTCAAGTGGCTTCACAAAGAATGAGAGGGGAGGGCAAGAACTGTTATTAGAGAGCTTGCTAGCAAGAAGTTGATGCCAGATAAGAAAATAAAAGAGAAGGATGCTGAGAATAAAAAACTCTATATCTTGACATTTTGACAACTCTCTGTGCTCAAGTTTGTTTTAAAAAGAGAAAAATGAATAAGCTATTAAGTAAGAGGATCCACGTATTTGTTTTCATGCAAGATTAAACTTTGACAAGGCGTAGAGAAATTTTTACTGAAGCTCTAGTGGTTTGGTGATCGAAATAAATATTACCTAGCTAAGCATGTGCTACCTTGTGTAAATATGATCTATCTTGCTTATAGCTTGCAGATAAGACAAGGATACGCCTTTGGGGCAACAATCTTTAGTGATGAGCTAGATAGATAACTTTGGTTTATCAACCTTTTTGCTCGAGGACGAGGAAGGTTTAAGCTTGGGTATGTTGATGAGTGAATTGTATGCATACTTTTTAGAGTATATTCTAGTGCCAAAAATCCCTCATATCATATCCATCTAGCACTTCTTCATATCCCCAATGCATAGTTTTCGGTATTTACTTGTTTCACCAAGTTCATTGCACACTTTTTATTTTTATTTAGTTTTTATTAGTTTTCCGTTGTTTTGTGGTCTTTATAGGTGTGTTGGCATGTTTATGGACTTGGGACATCAAAAGAACCAAGTTGGGGGTCAAACCGAAGAAGTTCCAGGCACCAGATCAAGGCCCTTTGGAGAGTTTGATGATTTGACATTTATCAAAGTGTCGAAACTGAATATCCCAGGCCTCTGACGCATCGGAATTTTTGCTAGCAATCCAACGAGCCCAAGAATGTCAAAATCGGAGTTTGTATGAAGAAATGGCGACCAAAATACGAAATAACTTCCAAATTCCAGAGAGAACGTCGGCCTTCCATACGAGCATAACCGCTCGTATGGATGCTCGTATGAGCTCCTAACAGCCACGAAAATTGGCCAGAACTTTTCAGATTTTGCTCCAATTTAGTCCCCGTTTTCCCCTACGGGATCCTTGACGACCAAGGCTTGTATTGCACGTGGATTTGGCCCCCCTAGTGCCCATTTATGAAAGGGAGGAGGCTAGATCAACGGAGGACTCCTATAAGAAGACCTCCAACCCTAGCCGCCACATCAAGCCATCTCCATTCTCCACAAGTTCCATCTCCTGCCGCCACACCTCCATTGCAGCAAACTCCACGATAGAGAAGGGCCAAGACAAGGAAGAGAGAAGGGAGGAGGCACCTCCCACGTCCGGCGCTGGCCTCATCACCGCCGCCATGCCGCTCTCCATCTCCAACTTCGTGTTGGGTTGTAAATTGCCCCTAAACACTATGTACTGCATCACCATGTTTGAGTAATATAACTTATGTAGTACTACCCACTACAGGCAGCCTAATAAAATACATACGAACATTGATTATGAGTGATCAGTCAAGCTGATTTATTAACTGTTTAGTCAAAGTCGCCGCCTATCTAGACTAATCAGAATCACCACGTATTGTTAGTGACTTGACAAAATCAAGATTGATACTGCCAAACATGCATGCATAGAATTCTTGTTGCAAATCACATGGATTGAAAAACGATGGTGAGTTCAGTCCACCCAACTGTACACTACTAAGATGTGGAAATTTCCAAGTCTCTCAAGGGTATACGTGGCCACTTGTAATAGTTAAAAAATCAATGGTCAAGAACGTGCATGGAATAAGAGTGAAATTTCATGGTTGGCGTGCAATAGATGTGATGGAATTTGGAGGTAGTTGATTCCAACATCTTGCTTGAAGAAGACGTGTACTCCCTCCAGTCCAGCCCGGAAAAAAACTGGTATCGAGAAGAATAAAAACCTTGATGTGGATACATAACGGATCTTGAAGCTCTAGGGTTGTAGTATTACTAAGTGATGTGTTAGTACGTGCTTGTAGTAGCGTTGTGTGCAGGGTGTATGTACTCCTTCCGTTTCAAAACATTTGAAGTTCTATGTTTGTCCTAAGTCAAACTTCTTTAAGTTTGACTATGTCTATAGAAAAGTATGCCAAAATCTACAACGCTAAATCTGTTTCATTATATTTATCCTAAAGTACATTTTTATACTACATATATATATTTAATGTTGTGGATATTAGTAAAATTTCGTACAAACTTGATCAAACTTATGGAAGTATGACTTAGAACAAACTTACACTACCGGAATAACCTTATATCCCGACGGCATTTTCTATGCCGACGGCCCCGACAAAAAGCCGTCGGCATAGAAATGCCGTCGGCGCAGAGCCAACTGCCGTCGGCATACCTCTATCTATGCCGACGACAACCGTCAGCATATTCCTGGCCCTGACAGCCGGCTGACGCCGTCAAAACTATGCCGATGGCCCTGACGGCGGCCGTCGGCATAGATTTTGTCTGTATTTTTTTATTTTAAATTATTTTCTTTTTTTTAAGTTAAAATTTGATTAATTTAAATCTGACTTATCTAAACTTAAACATATACAAATTATATATCGATTTGCGTTAGAATTTTTCATGGATTATGAATATCCAGTTTGTTTTTGTTTTTGAGTACGTTAAAAATGCGACCTCATATACTTTTGCATATAGGTCCTTATACTTTGTTTATACTTTGTTAAAATCACAAGTAATTGATATTTGCATTGAATTTGACAAATATTATATGATTTTTTATCAGGATCTTGAAAGGATTCGGTTGCTATACTATCTTTTCAAATTTCAACAAACTAAAATCATATTTGCATCAGATTTACAGAAAACACCCTTTTGTTTTGACTTTTTTGTATATTTTTCATTCCTTGGCCAAACGAGACTTATTTTATATCTGAAAGTGTGGTGGTAGGTGTACACACCCAGCACGTAGCTCCGGAGTGAGACCCCCTTCACGGACGACACTGCCGCCAGCACTTAGAGGGGGAAACGGCCACGTCGGGTCAACCCAGAGGGAATCTTGTGGTGGGTTGGGCCCAAACTTTGTTTTAAAATGTTCCTATGGGCTGACCTATCACAATCAGGTGGAAAAGTTCATTGGTCGAAGGCCGTCCGGTGAAAGTCAAAGGGCTAGATCTCCGGGTCAACGGGGCTAGGGTTAGGCCGCTCCGGTGTCTTCGGGGGATAGCAATGCCACAAAAACATTGCACTGGGTCCTCATACATGTCTTAAAGTGTGGCGGTAGGTTCAGACATGCAGCACGCAGCTCCGTAGTATGACTCCCTACACGGACGGCGATAACACCGCAGTAACGTTCGGCAGTTTGTTGTTGTATGAGTATTTCGGCACAGTCAAAATGTGGTAAAATCCGGAAATTTTTACGTAGTGCAGACACATGTGATATAAGATGTGTGGTAATTTTTCATATTTTTTTAAGATGTAAAAGTATCTTAATTAATTCCTCTTTACGGATTGTTCTTTACATGTCTAAAAGTCTGGTGGGGGGGGGGGTCTTCGGAGGTTAGCAATCCCACCAAATCTTGCGTTGGGTCCTCTTACATGTTTGAAAGTGTGGTGGTAGGTGTAAACACCTAGCACGCAGCTCCGGAGTGTGACCCCCTTCACGGACGGCACTGCCGCCAGCGCTTAGAGGGGGAAACGGCCACGTCGGGTTAACCCGGAGGGAATCTTGTGGTGGGTTGGGCCCAAACTTTGATTTGAAATGTTCCTATGGGCTAACCTATCACAACCAGGTGAAAATGTCCATTGGTCGAAGGCCGTCCTGTGAAAGTCAAAGGGCTAGATCTCCGGGTCAACGGGGCTAAGGTTAGGCCTTTCCGCGGTCTTCGGGGGGTAGTAATGCCACAAAAACATCGCACTGGGTCCTCATACATGTCTTAAAGTGTGGCGGTAGGTTGAGACACCCAGCACGCAGCTCCGGAGTGTGACCTCCTTCACGGACGGCACTGCCGCCAGCACTTAGAAGGGGAAACGGCCACGTCGGGTCAACCCGGAAGGAATCTTATGGTGAGTTGGGCCCAATCTTTGTTTTGCAATGTTCCTATGGGCAAACCTATCACAACCAGGTGAAAAAGTCCATTGGTCAAAGGCCGTCCGGTGAAAGTCAAAGGGCTAGATCTCCGGGTCAACGAGGCTAAGGTTAGGCCGCTCCGGGGTCTTCGGGGGGTAGCAATGCCACAAAAACATCGCACTGGGTCCTCATACATGTCCTAAAGTGTGGTGGTAGGTTCAGACACCCAGCACGCAGCTCCGGAGTGTGACCCCCTACACGGACGGCGATAACACCGAAGTAACGTTTGGCAGTTTGTTGTTAAATGAATATTTCGGAACAGTCAGAATGCGGTAAAATCCTAAAAATTTTACACAGTGCAGACACATCTGATATAAGCTGTGTGGTAATTTTTCATATTTTTTAGATGTAGAACTATATTAATTAATTTCTCTTTACAGATTTTTCTTTAAATGTCTAAAAGTGTGGTGGGGGGTCTTCGGAGGTTAGTAATCCCACCAAATCTAGCGTTGGGTCCTCTTTCATGTCTGAAAGTGTGGTGGTAGGTGTAAACACCCAGCACGCAGCTCCGGAGTGTGACCCCCTTAACGGAAGGCACTGCCACCAACACTTAGAGGGGGAAACGGCCACGTCGGGTCAACCCGGAGGGAATCATGTGGTAGGTTGGGCCCAAACTTTGTTTTGAAATATTCCTATGGGCTGACCTATCACAACTATGTGAAAAAGACCATTGGTCGAAGGCCGTATGATGAAAGTCAAAGGGCTAGATCTCCGGGTCAACGGGGCTAGGGTTAGGCCGCTCCGGGGTCTTCGGGGGGTAACAATGCCACCAAAACATCGCACTGGGTCCTCATACATGTCTTAAAGAGTGGTTGTAGGTTCAGACATGCAGCACGCAGCTCCGGAGCATAGAAGGTTTGTCTACAGCAGGTTCACTAGAAGCATGCAAAGTTTTATTCTTTTTCTTTTTCTTTTTCTTCTTCTTAGGTGAACCGGGTGTTTCATTATTAATTCTCTGAGAATCTTGCTCAATTCTTTTAGGGTGACCTTCAGGATATAAAGGATCCTGGGTCATTTTACCTCCTCTAGTAACTACTCTAACAGCACGATCATTCATTTTATTATTCATCTCATTAAGCAAATCATTTTACGACTTGGAGCTTGTTCTAACTGAGTATGAACCATGGATGAATGTTTACAAAAGCCTTTAACATCATTAGCAATTCTAAACATCAAATCACTCAAGCGTTCAATATCAAAAGCGTTACGTTTCAGTTGATCACTCACATATTTGTTAAAGTTTTCTTGCTTCATGATAAAGTTATCAAATTCATCCAAGCACTGACTAGGAGATTTATTATATGGAATATCACCCTCATCAAATTTACAAAGAGAATTTACCTCTACTACCTGTGTCGGAATTTCAAGTCCATGTATTTCTTCAATAGGTGGTAGATTCTTAACATCTTCAGATTTAATACCTTTCTCCTTCATAGATTTCTTTGCTTCTTGCATATCTTCTGGACTGAGGAATAGAATACCTCTCTTCTTTGGAGTTGGTTTAGGTGGTGGTTCAAGAAGTGTCCAATCATTGGCATTCCTCAATATATTATCCAATTGTCCTTGAGCCTGTTCAACAGTTCGTTCCCTGAGAACACAATCAGTACAACTATCTAGGTAGTCCCTAGAAGCATCGGTTAGTCCATTATAAAAGATATCAAGTATTTCATTTTTCTTAAGAGGATGATCAGGCAGAGCATTAAGTAATTGTAGAAGCCTCCCCCAAGCCTGAGGGAGATGCTCTTCCTCAAACTGCACAAAGTTGAATATTTCCTGTAAGGCAGCTTGTTTCTTATGAGCGGGAAAATATTTTTTAGAGAAGTAGTATATCATATCCTGGGGACTACGCACACAACCTGGAGCAAGAGTATTAAACCATTCTTTAGCATCACCCTTTAATGAGAAATAAAATAACTTAAGGATATAGTAATAGCGAATTTTTCCTCATGAGCAAATAGGGTGGCAATGTCATTTATTTGGTAAGATGTGCCACAACAGTTTCAGATTCATAACCATGAAAAGGATCAGATTCTACCAAAGTAATAAGTTCAGGATCAACAGAGAATTCACAATCCTTATCGGTAACAAAGATAGGAGTTGTAGCAAATTTAGGATCATATTTCATTCTTTCTATCATAACTTTTTCTTTCAGCTTACTCAATAATTTCTTAAGGTCCTCTCTATCATTACAAGCAAGAAATTCCTTAGCAATCTCTCTATCCATAACATAACCCTCAGGTACATTAGGCATTTCAAATCTAGTAAGATTGCTAGGAGTAACAGGTGATTCATCAATTTCATCAATTACATTAGTTTCAAGTTCTTTACTTTTAGCAATTTGAGCATTAAGAAAATCACCAAGTGGCACAGTTTTTCAAGGAAAGTAGTAGCATCATCATGAGTATCATTCATAGCAGAAGTAGCATCATCCATCACTTGCGACAAATCATATTGAATAACAGGTGGCGGTGTTGCAAGCCGACTTAAAACAGAAGGTGAATCAAGTGCAGAGCTAGATGGCAGTTCCTTACCTCCCCTCGTCTTAGAGGGTACTATCTTGGTTTTAGCGTCCTTCAGATTCCTCATAGTGATAAGCAGATGTATAAATCCCAAGTGAAATCAATAAATAAAGCTATGCTCCCCGGCAACAGCGCCAAAAAAAGGTCTGGATAACCCACAAGTATAGGGGATTGCGACAGTCTTCGAGGGTAGTATTTGACCCAATTTATTGATTCGTCACAAGGGGAGCCAAAGAATATTTATGAGCCTTAGCAGTTGTGTTGTCAATTCAATCATACCTGGAAAATAATATCTCTGCAGCAAAGTGTTTAGTAGCACAATAGTTTGATAGTTTTGATAGTAACGGTAGTAGTAGCAATAGTAGCAAGAACAGTAGCAGTAGCAGTTTTGTAGTGATTATAACAGCAGCAGCAACAATAGTAACTTAGCAAAGATCAATATGAGAAAAGTGTAGGCATTGGATCAGTGATGGATATTCGTGTGTTGGATGGCATTCATCATGTAACAGTCACAACTAGAGCGATACACAATAGCTCCAATTCATCAATTCAATGTAGGCATGTATTCTGTATATAGTCATACGTGCTTATAATAAGAACTTGCATGACATCTTTTGTCCTACCCTCCCGTGGCAGTAGGGTCCATAAGGAGATCCAAGGGATATTAAGGCCTCTTTTTAATAGAGAACCAGAATAAAGCATTAACACATGGTGAATACATGAACTCCTCATACTACGGTCATCACCGGAGTGAATCCCAATTATTGTCACCTTGGGGTCTACGGATCATAACACATAGTAGGTGCATACAACTTGCAAGATAGGATCCAAAACACACTTATATTCATGAAAACATAATAGGTCCAGATCTGAAATCATGGCACCCGGGCCCTAGTGACAAGCATTAAGCATAGCAAAGTCATAGCAACATCAATCTAAGAACATAGTGGATACTAGGGATCAAGCCCTAACAAATTGACTCGACTACATGATAAATCTCATCCAACTCCATCACAGTCCAACAAGCCTACGAAGGAATTACTCACTCCCGCCGGTGAGCATCATGGAATTGTTGATGAAGGAGGGTTGATGATGACGACAACGACGAATCCCCCTCTCCGGAGCCCCGAACGGACTCCAGATCAGCCCCCGCGATGAAGAACAGGAGGTGGCGGTGGCTCCGTATCATAAAACACAATGATTCCTTCTCTCTGATTTTTTCTTTGTTAGACGGTACTGATGGAGTTGGAGGTACGGCAAACAGAGGCCTGAGGAACCCACAAGCTCAGACGGCGCGCCCTAGGGGGTGCGCACCACCTAAGCTTGTGGCTCTTTGGTGGCCCCCCTTCAGTAGATCTTTTCGCCAATATTTTTTATATATTCCGGAAAAATTCTTCGTCAATTTTCAGCCCGATCCGAGAACTTTTATTTCTGCACAAAAATAACACCATGGTATTTCTGCTGAAAACCGCGTCAGTCCGGGTTAGTTTCATTCAAGTCATGCAAATTAGAGTCCAAAACAAGAACAAAAGTGTTCGGAAAAGTAGATACGTTTGGGACATATCAAATGACAAGGGTAAATCTGACTAACTCATCATCAGTCACACCATGTCTAACAGGACCTGATTCCTCCGTTCCAACACGCCCTTCCTCTGTGGCGTACCCGGAGGAGTGAGTTCTGGAACTATTCCACAACGCTTCAGATGATCATCAAACTCCTGGTTCACATACTCGCCTCCACGATCAGGTTGTAGAAGTTCGATTATCTTGCTAAGTTGATTTTCCACTTCATTCTGAAACTCATCAAACTTGTCAAACGTTTTTGACTTGTGGCTCATTAAGTAGATATATCCATATATGTTCAAGTCATCGGAAAAAGTCATGAAGTATTGTTACCCTCCTCCGGCAGTCATGCTCATTGGCCCACAAACATCACTATGTATAAGCTCCAGCAACTCAGACGCCCTCTCGCAACTCTTTGCAAAAGGAGCCTTAGTCATCTTGCCGAGTATGCAGGATTCGCACATCTTGAATGATTCAAAATCAAACGAAGTTATAAGTCCATCACCATGGATCTTCTTCATGCGTTTTTGAGTAATGTGTTCGAGTCGACAATGCCAGAAGTAAGTCAGATTTATTTCATTAGGCCTATGCCTCTTGACATTTACGTTATAGACTGACTCCCTTTCAAGGTCTAAAATAAAATAGCCCATTCTCAATGCGTGCAAGGATACAAAACATTCCATTCAAAAATATAGAAAAACCATTGTCCTTTATGTTGAATTCGTAACCTTGTATCATCAAACCTAAGGCGGAAAAAAAGTTTTTACTAAGTGCTGGAAGAACATAATAGCAATTATCAAGTTCCACTAAAAATCCTGAAGGCAGTTGAAGTTGCATTGTCCCGACAGCCAACACAGCAACCCTTGCTTTATTGCCAACTCAGATGTCAACCTCTCCTCGTCTGGCTGCTCTAGTTCTTATCAGCCCCTGCATTGAGTTGCAAATATGAACATCCGACCTGATATCAAATACCCAAGAGCTACTAGCCAAGTCGGCGAGGTAAATGTCTATAACATATGCAACAAGTGTACCTTTGGCGTAAGTCGTACTTCCACCCTTCTTTCCCTTGTTGGCAAGAAACTTGCAACAATTCCTCTTCCAATGACCAGCTCCCTTGCAACAATAGCACACGGTCTTCGAATTCGGCCCCGACTTGGGCTCAGCTACTGGAGTCGGGATCACATCCTTATCCTTGCCCTTCCCCTTAGTCTTTTTCTTAGCCCAAGAACCCTTCTTGAACTTAGCCTTGTTCTGCACCATCAACACATGATGTGCACCCTCTTAATGTCCTACTCTACAGTCTTAAGCATCCCATGCAATTCAGTGTGCTTCTTATCCATGCCATGCATATGGTGGTTCGAGACGAATGAGTCATACACTACTAGGGAAAAGCCTAGTAGTTGCGCGTGGTAAGTGCCTAGCAGTAGCGTGGGTGCCAACGCTATTGCTAGCGTGCTACAGCTAACTGGTTAGTAGTAGTGCGGGCCTGGCCCCGTGCTACTACTACTTTTGTTAGCAGCAGCGTGGGTTTTGACCAACGCTACTACTAACTAGCTGTAACGCTGGGTAATACCGCGCGCCAGTACTAAATCTGTGTATTTCATTTCTGCATATTTATACCGCACTTATACAACCTTATACAAATTTTTATACACTAGCAATGATATAACAACTCATCATCATCATCATAATGATATAACAACTCATCATCATCGTAGTGATATAACAACTCATCATCATCGTACTGATATAACTACTCATGATCATCATAGTGATATAACAACTCATCATCATCGTAGTGATATAACAACTCATCATTATCATAATGTCTCACCGTCATCATCATCGTAAGTTAATTAACCACTACTAGCTAATTGTTATCATCTTAGGTAAATAACTTCCGAGCAGAAGACAAGTACTAGGACCTACACCTCTCTCTTAGGTAAAATAGAATAAAACAGAAAAACCCCTCCATATCCATTATGGAGCATAGAGATACACCGGTCACCAATTTGTGGACTGCGCTCATTCACTATTTGTCTCCATCCTTTGATTTTGAGGCATCCATTTGTTTGACGTTCTGTCGAGTATGCATATTGGAAACTGGTCCATGGCCGTACACAAACAATTTTCATCTCACCTTCAACATACATCAGCGGAGGCACAACATGATTTGGGAGCTTCTGTTGAAGAACACAATAGTAACATAGTTAGCAATGTAGTTTACTTAAGAAGAATCTATGAAAAAGATGGACTAGTGACACAATAGTAAAAAATCTTACCATGATATTTGCATGAATGTTAGCATTGCTCAACTTGTGGACTAGTGGCACGTATCCTATATAATTTCGGCCAGCTCTATAAATGCTCTTAAAAGACAGAACGTGATTACCAAAGGAGACAAGAGAATTCTTCTCCTACCAAGTTAGCTCTGAGCCAACAATGTAATAGGTCTCGTCTATTATCTTCCGTGTATCTCTCGAAGAAAGGAAAAAACTGTCAATTATTATAAATAAACAAGTTAAGTAGGAGGGAATATGGTTTGTTACGGTGGAGAGCAAGGCATGGAAAATTGAAAAAGGCATGGAAAAAGGCAAAATTGAAAAAAAATGCATGGAAAAAGAATTTTTTTCCCAGCGTGGGCTTCACGCGATGTTGTCGTCTCTTCTTTTATTTCGGTGGAGAGCGAGGCCCGCCTAGCTTGTGTAGGCCGTTATGTTTTTCCGGTCAGACTGTGTTGGGCTTTCCTTTTTCTGGGTTGGCCCTCGCCGTCGTGTGTTTTATGTGCCATGTCATATTTCTTTTCTTTTTTTCGCTGCTCGGTCAGTATTTTTATGGATTTTTTAAAACTTTTTCGCGACCAGTTGCACATCCGCCCCTCACGTGCAACTGCATGCACCACAACCTGCGCTCAACTGCAAAAATAAACCTGAGAGGGTGTTCATTATTATTATTATTTTCCACCGCGCGGAACAGAACATGAGGTGTCGAGACTGTAAATAGGGGTTTGTCCGAGGTTTTTTGCAAAATCTGCAACAAGTTGCAAGTCCGCCTCTCCGCACAATTGCAAGCGCCGCACCCCGCGTGCAACTGCAAGGGGCACACTAGTAGAAAACGGCCCATTTGTCCCGGTTCCAGAGGCCCATTTGTCCCGGTTCTGGAACCGGGACTAAAGGGTCGGGACTAAAGCCCAAAACCTTTAGTCCCGGTTCGCTTACGAACCGGGACAGAAGGGGCTCCACGTGGCCGTTTTCTGGGCGGGGGCTGGAGGACCTTTAGTCCCGGTTCGTGTTACCAACCGGGACTAAAGGCTTGACCTTTAGTCCCGGATGGTAACACCAACCGGGACGAAAACGCATCCACGCGTCAGCCTCTAGCAGGAGCTGGGGGTTTTTTTTTGAAAGGGGGGGTTTAGGGCATTTTGGAGGGTTAATTTAGGGGTTTCATATTGTGTTAGCTAGCTAATAGAGAGGAGTGTCCTCTCTTTCTCCGTGCTTGGTCGACGCTAACTACTATAGAGAGAACTTGACACGCTAGCTAGTAAGCAAATGAAGGAACCATTAAGTACACAAGATCGTCATGAACATATACACAGAGAAGTGATCGACCTCTGTTTCTCCGAGAGATTGGTCGAACAACAAGTTTTCGTATATCTATCCGACGCTACTAGCTACATATACACAATATAAGATCTCTTACAATCCCGAACATCTAATGTCATATTCCAGATGGTATTCTCCGGCTTTATTTATGACGTGGTCAAGAAAGAATCCCGCCAATTCCTCTTGAATTGCTCGTATGCGATCATGTGGTAGGAGTTCATCCCACATCTGCCACATCTAATTTGAAGAAGGGGGTCAATACATATATATGAATGAAACTCAACACAAATCATGGTAATAAAATAAAATTGTGAATATTATTGCTTACGCACTTGAAATTGTTTTTCAGAGTAGCCCCGCTTAGGGGTCGTCGCGTTGTAGATGAACTCGCAAACGTAGTATCCACAAAAATCATTCCCGGCTTCCTGCCACAAGCACTTTACGAGAAATAGAGTTCAATCGAACTGATAATCAAGCATGATAAATGGTATTGATGAAACTAGAATCAATGGGAGATGCGCGGAACTAGCTAGTAGTACTTACTTTCGGGTGTGTAAATCGCAGCTCCCTCGGCAGTGCCGGAACAATTGCGGTGAACTCTTTCCAAACCCTGCCAGACAAAGAAAATAATTACTTGATATTAGGAAATGAACAAAGTTGCCAATATGATGCGATAATGATCGATTGAACTTACTTCTGGAGCATTTTAGTCATGTCCGCATATTCCTGGGGATCTTTTCGTTTCGAGTCTAAGACGATTACTACTCCCCGCTCAAGCTTAATCTCTAGTAGAATATAGTGGAACCTGCGCATGCATGCATAACTCATCAATTACATTACTATAACCTCGAGTAATAAGGGAAACCGAATATGCACAAGACAGTAACACTCACTGGAAGTTGTAAGGAAAGAGTATTGTCTCTTTGTTTTGATTTTTAAGCAACGATTGTAGCAAGTTGTCCTCGGTTTGTGTGACATTGTTTTTAACCGTAAACCCATGTATGATATTTGGGTTAATGAATCCAATGTCATAGATTTGTGCTTTTCTGCATTCGACGATCTTCAATCTGCATAATATAGTGATGATAATTATATATACATGCAATGAAAGAGCTGAGCTATATATATAGAGAGACTTAATTACAGAAGTAGTACTTACAGACAGTAGCTAGTCAAGATTGTTTTGTCGAGGGCCTTTTGATTGTATAACTGGAATATCTCGTCAAATTCAACAGACAACTCATCCATTCCAAGGAGGTCGTGCTCCTCTTTAATTCTCGGCGTCAAAGTATCCTTCCCAGACTCGCTGCAGGTTTTCATGTACCATTCATGGAATTTTCGCATCATCGTTGTTAGAGGAGGATGATCAGGTTTGACGAGAGGCCGCCCGTACCGGTAACTGAATTCGTCCACCTCCAACAGCTCAAACTATACATCATCGCTCAGGTAATCACCAGGATTGGTACCGGGCACCATCCCTGGATGATTAGCGACGATATCGCTAGACACCTTGAGCGGAGGCCACGATTGGTTCGCCTGTTCGCCGAGCTGGGGAATTTTTTTCCCACTTCTTCATTTTGCTAACCTTGCATCACTGGAAGTACTTCCCGACCGCCGCGCATCTTCATATGTCTTTTCAATACAGCGGACAAAGTTGGAATCCGGCGGAGGCGGTGGTGGTCGCTTCAGAGCATCGATAGTGCGCTTCACTTTCACCGGACCTAGCTTCTCCTTCGGAGGTGGAGTTTTCTTTGCAAAATGGTCCCTCACTTGGGCACGACATATCTCCTCGTTTTCAGACTCGGTCCTCTCATATGGTAACTTTTCCTGAGGCTTGAGAGATGGACCGTATCTGAATTGCCTCCCGCCTCTGCTTGTACTGCTAGCCGCCGGAGCGGCGGCGTCTGTCTTCCGTCGTTGCTTACGAGGCGGAGAAGGAGGCGGAGTGCTCCGACGCGCCGGAGGAGCCGGAGCGGCGGCGTCTGTCTTCCGCTGTTGCCGACGAGGCGGAGGAGGAGGCGGACTGCTCCGACGCGCCGGAGTAGGCGATGGAGGAGGCGGAGTGCCCTCATGCGTCGGAGGAGCCGAAGAAGGAGGTGGGGTGCCCTGATCACTCGCCGGAGGAGGAGGAGGAGGAGGAGGCGGAGTGCCCTGACACGCTAGAGGAGGAGGAGGCGGGGTGCCCTGATCACTCGCCGGAGGAGGAGGAGAAGGAGGAGGCAGAGTGCCCTGACGCACCGGAGGAGGAGGAGGAGGCGGAGGCGTCCAGTTTGGAAGCTTGATGTACTCCTTCTGCCATAGACATGTACTCCTCAGAGCACGAACCAGCTGATTCTCCCCTTCACCTGTAGATTGGTCAAGCTCGAGCTCCTCAAATCCCTCCATTACTTCATCCACCATCACAACAGCATAGCCATGTGGAATCGGAAGGCTGTGAAAAGTTCCGTTGGGTTGAGGAGGTGCAACAGAGCCGACAACCGCCTTGAAAGTGAGGTTCCGGCATTTCGTCATAAGCTCGCAATGTTGAGCCTCCGTGATAGTATCCATGGGGTAGATAGGAGTCGTGAAGTCAGGCTGAACGGGCTCCGTTGAAGCCACGCTGCTTCTCCGCTGAGATGGCGGGGTAGCTTCTGGGGTAGCTTCGTGCCGCTGAGATGGTTGGCCGGCAGCTCGCTGGCTCTCAAGTTCCTCTTGCTTTTGTAGTCTTGCATTGAGCTTCTGAATGTCGCTCAGCTCCGCTTTCCTCTTTCTCTCCCGGCTTCTGTAACCGCCTGCGTCGGGAAACCCAACCTTCCACGGAACAGAGCCTGGTGTGCCTCGTGTTCGTCCAGGGTGCTCAGCATTCCCTAGGGCCTCAGTCAGCTCGTCCTTCTCTCTGTCGGGAATGAACGTCCCTTCCTGCGCTGCGGTGATATACTTCTGAAGCTTCGTGACGGGTATTGCAAGTTGCTCGTTCGTCCAACGGCACTTCCCTGTTTCAGGGTCCAAAGTTCCCCCAACCCCGAAGAACCAAGTCCTTGAACGGTCTGGCCAGTTCAATGTCTGTGGTACGACCCCTTTAGCAATCAGGTCATTCTCAGCTTTGTCCCACAACGGCCGGGCTTTGTGGTAGCCACCTGATCCCGTCTGATGGTGATACTGCTTCTTTGCAGCATTGTTCTTGTTTGTCTCTGACATTTTCTTACTCTTGTCCGATGTCTTGTAGGCCACAAATGCGGGCCAGTGATCTCTTATCTTCTCAAATCGGCCGATGAATTCTGGAGTCTTCCCTTTGTCGATAAACTTTGATTTCAACTCTTTCTTCCACCTCCTGAATAGATCTGCCATCTTCTTAAGAGCACACGCCTTGAGCAGTGGCTCTATAACTGGCTTATTCGGATCCTCCTCTGGCGGTAGGGTGAAATTTGCCTTCAGCGCGGTCCAAAGATCAACTTTCTGTCTATCGGTGACATAATCACCTTCAGGGGCGTCGTCCTTAGGCTTATTCCATTGCTTGATGCTGATCGGGATGTTGTCCCTAACAATAGCTCCGCACTGAGTAGAAAATGCGTCCTTGGTCCGCTTGGGTTCAATCAGTAGGCCATCGTCCGCGAGTGCTGTGATCGTGAACCTTCTATCCTTGCGCAACCTCTTCTTCGGGCCTCGTCTCGTTACCGAAGTTTGGCTCGATCCGGAGGGCTATAAAAGAAGAAAGAAGAGTTAATATATGTACATACCAAAACAATTAATGCATCAATTAGCTAGTCAGCACAGGCTTAATTAATATATATACCTCGCCGGACTTTGCAACAGCTCCCTCCTCCGTTCGGTCACCGGAGCCGTCATCATGGTCTCCTTCTTCCTCCGGCATTCGGTCACCGGAGCCATCATGATCATGTCCTTCCTCCTCCATTGTTCGATCACCGGAGCCGTCATCCTCTCCTTCCAGACCATCGGTGTCGTTGAGAAACGACAAGACATCACGTCCGGCTCGGATTATGTCCCCCAACAACTGTTCTTGTTCCAAGTCTCTTTGATCCATAGTTTCTGCAAATATTACAACATGGCAATTAATATACAAACATGAATGTCCGACGTCCGGACCGCCTCTCTCATGAATGTCAAACAAGGGATTCTCTTAACCTTTAAGGGATTTAACAAAATGGCGCCATTCTGAATGTGCAGAAAATGCTCCATATTTTTCCTGATCTCATCTACCCTTCTATATGTCACGTTGTCTAGTGTCAAAGGATTCAAGAAAACCAGGGCTTCATCATTAGCCGGAAGTAACAGGCGCATAATGGTACGAAGCTCTCCAAAATTGTTTTGGAATGGAGTCCCGGATAGGATAATTAATTAGCTTTTTGGTACGATGTTCAGCAAGAGCCTTCCGAATATCGCTATTTGGAAGGCCTTTGCTGAAATTCGTACCAAAAAGCGAATTATTCTATCCGGGACTCCGTTCCAAAACAACTTTGAAGAGCTTCGTAGCATCATACGCATGTTACTTCTGGCTAATGATGAAGCCATGGATTTCTTCAATACTTTGACAGACAACGTGACATATAGAAGAATATATATATAGATGAGATCAGAAAAAAATTGGATCAACTTGTGCACATCCATAATTAGGGCATTCTTGATATATCTATGTTACCGGAGTTTTCTTCATTTAACTTGGTAAATTTGGGTGGCCTCGACAACGCTTCTAGGGTTTGGGGTGGCCTCGACAACACTTCTAGGGTTTGGGGTGGCCTCGACAACGCTTTTTCAGTCCCGGTTTGGCGAGAGGGGGTTGATCGATCGACGTCCCTCCTCATGTTGGAGAGTTACCGGAGTTTTCTATGAACAAAAAAAAATACTACCTATCACATCTCAGTCCCGGCGCGTCGGCGAGGGCTCGAGAGTTGGTCGCCTGATATGTCCGACGTCCCCCCTCATGTCGAAGTTACCGGAGTTTTCTTCTAGGGGTTTGGGTGGCCTCGAGAGTTTGTCGGGTAGGGGCGGGAGGGGGTAGGAGATCGACAACGATTTTTTTCTAGGGTTTGGGTGGCCTCGAGAGTTGGTCGCCCGATATGTCCGACGTCCCCCCTCATGTCGAAGTTACCAGAGTTTTCTTCTAGGGGTTTGGGTGGCCTCGAGAGTTTGTCGGGTAGGGGCGGGAGGGGGTAGGAGATCGACAAAATATTATATCAACAAAAAAATGCTATCCATCCATCAATACATAGCCACATACATACATGGAAAAAAAATACATATATGAACAAAAAAATGCTATGAACAAAAAAATACATATAGCCACATATATGAAAAAAATACATATATGAACAAAAAAATGCTATGAACAAAAAAACATCATATATACATCCATCCATACATACATATAGCCACATACATATATACATTATATATGAACAAAAACATTCATCATATAAAAAAAATCAACACATATATATATAAAAAAACTAGCGGATGCTCACAGGGAGCCGGCGGC
This sequence comes from Elymus sibiricus, assembly GCA_039707655.1. Taxonomy (NCBI): domain Eukaryota; kingdom Viridiplantae; phylum Streptophyta; class Magnoliopsida; order Poales; family Poaceae; genus Elymus; species Elymus sibiricus. Next base: position 35,308,190 of record CM077665.1, on the reverse strand, counting down.
GGGGTCGGGGCGCGGTGGCGACGCGGCGGGTCGCCGGCGGGCGACGGGGGCGAGGCGATGCGGGCGACGGGCGGCGGGCCGGGGGGTCGGCGGGCGAGGCGGGGCGCGGCCGCGGGAGGGCGACGGGGCCGGCGAGGGCGACGGCGAAGGCGACGGCGGGGGAGCAGGGGCGCGGCCGGGAGCGCTCGGGGGCGGGGCAGGGGCATGGGCTCGGGGGCGGGGCAGGGCCGCGGGCTCAGGGACGACGACGGCGACGACGGGCAGGGGCGCGGCGACGGCGACGGCGTGGGTGGCGGACGGCGTCGGGGCAGCCTTGCGGCGTCGAGGAGCTCGGCGTCGTCGGCAAAGTGGAGATGAAAACTGTGAAATTTCACAAGTGTTGTTTATATACACTAAGCATTGGTCCCGGTTCGTGGCACAAACCGGGACCAATGCCCCCCTTTCGTCCCGGTTGGTGCCACCAACCGGGACCAAAGGTCTCTTTTCGTCAGCCCAAAGGGCGGGAAGCAGATACCTTTGGTCTCGGTTGGTGGCACCAACCGGGACGAAAGGTGGGTATTGGTCCCGGTTCGTTCCACCAACCGGGACCAAAGGTGGGTATTGGTCCCGGTTGGTGCCACCAACCGGGACCAAAGGGCTGCGGCTGGCACGGGTGGATGTTTAGTCCCACCTCGCTAGCTGAAGGGCACCGATACTGGTATATAAGCGCTGGTGTTCCTCCCCTTTCGAGCTCCTCTCTTATGCAGGCTTTCGGGCCTAAACCTGTCACTGCCTGTGGGCCTACTAGGCCTTCTGTGGGCCTGCATCCTGGCCCAACGAATGGTTGGGTTTCTAATCGTATGCAGGCCATGGTGTCCCAGTAGGCGGCATTTTTTTTTATCTTTTTCCAGTATTTTTGTTTTGTTTTTTGCTTTATTTATTTTTTTAAATTTTTTTTCAGTATTTTTCTTCTGTTATTTTAGTTCATTCTTTTTAACAAATAAATACTTTGATAATTTTAGTTGATTCGTTTTAGTTCATTCTTTTTAACAAATAAATTCTTTCATAATTTTAGTTAATATTTTAGTTGATTCTTTTTAGTTCATTCTTTTTAACAAATAAATAATTTGATAATTTTAGTTAATATTTTAGTTGATTCTTTTTATTTCATTCTTTTTAACAAATAAATAATTTGATAATTTTAGTTAATAATTTGATAACTTTAGTAAAAAAATAGATTTTCGAGTGATTCTTTTTCCTGCTATTTAATATTACTGTGTTTTATCATTATATTCAATTTGTTAAGTTTTAGGTTATTTTAAATGTCTGTTTTAATCAAAAACAGATTTGGTTATTTTAGTTTGCTATTAAAGTTTCTAACAAAAAATTTCTTTATGAAAATTCTTTTTGCTATTAATGTTTTGAACAAAAAATTCTTTGATAATTTTAGTTGATTCTTTTTAGTTCATTCTTTTTAACAAATAAATAATTTGATAATTTTAGTTAATATTTTAGTTGATTCTTTTTAGTTCATTCTTTTTAACAAATAAATAATTTGATAATTTTAGTTAATAATTTGATAACTTTACTAAAAAATAGATTTTCGAGTGATTCTTTTTCCTGCTATTTAATATTACTGTGTTTTATCATTATATTCAATTTGGTAAGTTTTAGGTTAGTTTAAATGTTTGTTTTAACCAAAAACAAATTTGGTTATTTTAGTTTGCTATTAAAGTTTCTAACAAAAAATTTCTTTATGAAAATTCTTTTTGCTATTAATGTTTTGAACAAAAAATTCTTTGATAATTTTAGTTGCATAAATTTTATATAATTTTAGTTTCAAAAATACTAGAGGTTTATAAAAGCTTTTTAGTTGATTCCTTTTGCTATTAGAGTTTTATAAAAGCTTTTTAGTTGATTCTTTTTGCTATTGAAGAATATTATAGTTTTGCTTTTGTTCATCATAACAAAATATTTTAATTGATTATTTTTAGTTCATTCTTTTTGCTATTAGAGTTTCATAAAAGTTTTCTAGTTCATTCTTTTTGCTATTAGTTCATTCTTTGAGCCAAATGACCCTGGAATTGAAAAACACTACAAATGAACTCTGAAAAGGTTGAAAGTTGGCATGGTATCATCATTTCACCCACATAGCATATGCTAAAAAGTTGAGAGGGTTACGGCAAAAACTGGATGCACTTCGTGTACAAAATGGACAATCTCTCTCGAAGTATTAGGGTTTCGGACGAAAACTCATCTGTTACAAAGGGATTTCATTTTTTTGAACTCATTTGAACTCCAGACTATTTGTGTGTTCAAAATGCACCATTCAAAGCCACATTATCAATTTTCAACCCTTTCTGACTTCATTTATTATTTTTCATGCATTTACTGATTTTTTTGAGCTAAATGACCCTGGAATTGAAAAGCACTACAAATGAACTCTGAAAAGGTTGAAAGTTGGCATGGTATCATCATTTCACCCACATAGCATGTGCTAAAAAGTTGAGAGGGTTACGGCAAAAACTGGATGCACTTCGTGTACAAAATGGACAATCTCTTTCGACGTATCAGGGTGTCGGACGAAAACTCATCTGTTACAAAGGGATTTCATTTTTTTGAACTCATTTGAACTCCAGACTATTTGTATGTTCAAAATGCACCATTCAAAGCCAGATCATCAATTTTTAACCCTTTCTGACTTCATTTGGTATTTTTCATGCATTTACTGATTTTTTTGAGCTAAATGACCCTGAAATTGAAAAGCACTCCAAATGAACTCTGAAAAGGTTGAAAGTTGGCATGGTATCATCATTTCACCCACATAGCATGTTATAAAAAGTTGAGAGGGTTACGGCAAAAACTGGATGCACTTCGTGTACAAAACGGACAATCTCTTTCGAAGTATCAGGGTTTCGGACGAAAACTCATATGTTACAAAAGGCATTTCATTTCTTCACATGTAACTGCAATGATATAGTTGTGGAGATAAAGTCTTCACTTTTTCTTCGCTTGTGTCATTTGCTTATTGCGCCGTAACCATGGATAATCTTCATCGTTTAACAGGGTGCTTGGGTCAGCCTTGACTTTAAAGGGAGGAATTTCATGAAACTTTTCATAATCTTCAGACATGTCTATCTTGCCCTCCAATCCCACGATGTCTCTTTTTCATGAAAGAACTATGTGGCGCTTTCGCTCATCGTATGATGTATTCGCTTCCTTATCTTTTCTTTTTCTCGGTTTGGTAGACATGTCCTTCACATAGAAAACCTGCGCCACATCATTGGCTAGGACGAATGGTTCGTCTGTGTACCCAAGATTGTTTAGATCCACTGTTGTTATTCCGTACTGTGGGTCTACCTGTACCCCACCTCCTGACAGATTGACCCATTTGCACTGAAAAAAAGGGACCTTGAAATCATGTCCATAGTCAAGTTCCCATATGTCCACTCTGTAATCATAATATGTGTCCTTTCCCCTCTTGGTTGCTGCATCAAAACGGACACCGCTGTTTTGGTTGGTGCTCTTTTGATCTTGGGCGATCGTGTAAAATGTATTCCCATTTATCTCGTACCCTTTGTAAGTCAATACAGTCGAAGATGGTCCCCTGGCCAATGAGTACAGCTCATCAGAAACAGTGTTGTCACCCATGAGATGTGTTTGCAACCAACTGCCGAAAGTCCTGATGTGTTCATATGTAATCCAGTCGTCACACTGCTCCGGGTGTTTGGAGCGCCGAAAGTCATGAGACTTTGGGTTCTGGAACTTTTTCTCCGCCATATTTATTATTCCCTTTATATTCGACGAGAAGCCAGACGTGACCTTCATACTGAGCAGGCATTCAAAGAAGATTTCCTTCTCTTCTTTGGTAAGAGCGTAGCTGGCAGGACCTTCATACTGCTTTGGATGCATGCCGTCTTTTTCATGCACACGTTGCTGTTCCTCCCGTGCCTCCGGTGTATCTTTTGTCTTCCCATACACTCCCAAGAAGCCTAGCAGGTTCACGCAAATAGTCTTCGTCACGTGCATCACGTCGATTGCAGAGCGGACCTCTAGGTCTTTCCAATAGGGTAGGTCCCAAAATATAGATTTCTTCTTCCACATGGGTGCGCGTCCTGCATCGTCAGTCGGAACAGATAGACCGCCAGGACCCTTTCCAAAGATTACTTGTAAATCATTGACCATATCAAGTATGTGATCACCAGTACGGAGGGCGGGCTTCTTCCGGTGATCTGCCTCACCTTTGAAATGCTTTCCTTTCTTTCGACATTGATGGTTGGTCGGAAGAAATCGACGATGCCCCAGGTACACATTCTTTCTGCATTTGTCCAAATATATACTGTCGGTGTCATCTAAACAGTGTGTGCATGCGTGGTATTCCTTGTTTGTCTGTCCTGAAAGGTTACTGAGAGCAGGCCAATCGTTGATGGTTACAAACAGCAACGCATGTAGGTCAAATTCCTCCTGTTCGTTCTCATCCCACACACGTACACCTCTTCCATTCCATAGCTGTAAAAGTTCATCAACTAATGGCCTTAGGTACACATCAATGTCATTGCCGGGTTGCTTAGGGCCTTGGATGAGCACTGGCATCATAATGAACTTCCGCTTCATGGACAACCAAGGAGGAAGGTTATACATACATAGAGTCACAGGCCATGTGCTATGCTTGCTGCTCTGATCCCCAAAAGGATTAACGCCATCTGCACTTAAACCAAACCATACGTTCCTTGGGTCACCTGTAAAGTCGCTCAACTTTCTCTCGATCTTTCTCCACTGCGACCCGTCAGCGGGTGCTCTCAACTTCCCGTCTTTCTTATGGTCTTTTATGTGCCATTGCATCAACTCGGCATGCTTTTTGTTTCTGAACAGACGTTTCAACCGTGGTATTATAGGAGCATACCACATCACCTTGGCAGGAACCCTCTTCCCGGTGCGCTGGCCCTCAACATCACCAGGGTCATCTCTTCTGATCTTATACCGCAATGCACCGCATACCGGGCATGCGTTCAAATCCTCGAACGCACCGCGGTAGAGGATGCAGTCATTAGGGCATGCATGTATCTTCTGCACCTCCAATCCTAGAGGGCATAGAACCTTCTTTGCTTCGTACGTACTGCCGGGCAATTCGTTATCCTTTGGAAGCTTCTTTTCATTATTTTCAGTAGCGAACTAAATCCCTTGTCAGATACACCATTGTCTGCCTTCCATTGCAGCAATTCCAGTGTGGTTCCGAGCTTTCTGTTGTCATCTTCGCGATTTGGGTACAACCCTTTTTTGTGATCCTCTAACATGCGATCGAACTTCAACTTCTCCCTTTCACTTTCGCATTCTCTCTGTGCATCAACAATGACCCGGCGAAGATCATCACCGGGCACATCGTCTGGTTCCTCTCGATCTTCAGCTTCCCCCATTGCAGCATCACCGTATTCAGGGGGCGGGTAGTTGTCATCATCCTCTTCTTCTTTGTTGTCTTCCATCATAACCCCTCTTTCTCCGTGCTTCGTCCAAACATTATAGTGTGGCATAAAACCCTTCTCAAGCAGGTGGATGTGAAGGGTTTTAAAGTTGGAGAAAGCCTTCGTATTCTCACAGACAGTACATGGACAATGCATAAAACCATTCTGCTTGTTTGCCTCAGCCGCTTCGAGAAAATTATGCAGGCCCTTAATATGCTCGGAGGTGTGTCGGTCACCGTACATCCATTGCCGGTTCATCTGCGTGCATATCATGAATAGAGAAGTGACCAAATTAATAGAAATTCATCATCACATTAAAGACAAAGTACAGTAGTGACCAAAATAAATACATAACGTTCATACATAGTTCTCATTATTGAACAACATATAGCTCTCTAGAGCATCTAATTAAAACATACATTGAAACTATAAAATTTAAATGCAACAACAAATGCGATCATAACCGCAACTAAGGTACCAATTGATCCAACGGCATAATGATACCAAGCCTCAGTATGAAAGGCATATTTTCTAATCTTTCTAATCTTCAAGCGCATTGCATCCATCTTGATCTTGTGATCGTCGACGACATCGGCAACATGCAACCCCAACTTCATCTTCTCCTCTTCAACTCTTTGTAATTTTTCTTTCAAGTAATTGTTTTCTTTTTCAACCAAATTTAACTTCTCGACAAGAATTTCTATGTCGGTTGGAATTTCCGGTTCACATAACTCCTAGATTAAAAAATCTATGTCACGTTGGTCGGCATAATTGTCATAAACACTAAATAAAACAAATAGTTATAATAGATAATATATACCACATCCGAATCATAGACAGGACGAGGGCCGACGTGGGCGGATACCATGACCATGGCACTATATAATAACAAACAATAATAAAAGTAAGAAAATTACACAAGTATCTATCTAAATCATACAAGTAAGAACTTTTTTTCTTTTAGAAAGAAGATAAGAAGAAGAGGCTAACCACGGTGGTGCCGGCGCCGAGATGGGCGCGGGCGATCGACGACGGTGAGGACGGGGACGGGACAGGATGGACCGCCAAACCTAGACAAATCTTGAGGAAAATGGAGTTTGGACAAGGAGCTTCGAGAGGAGAAAGCTTAAGTGTGGCTCGGGCATTTCATCGAACACCTCATGTGCATAGGAGGTGAGCTAGAGCACCACAATGCTCTCCCACGGCCGGCCAAAAAAACAGAGCAGTGTACTGCTCTGCTCGCGGGCAGGGGGTATATATAGGCCGACCATTGGTCCCGGTTTGTGGCTGGAACCGGGACTAAAGGTGACCTTTAGTCCCGGTTCCAGCCACAAACCGGGACCAATGGTGGTGGGCCAGGAGCGAGGCCCATTGGTCCCGGTTCGTGTCTGGAACCGGGTCCAAAGGGGTCAGACGAACCGGGACCAATGGCCCACGAGGCCCGGCCGGCGCCCTGGCCTCACGAACCGGGACCGATGCCCCCATTGGTCCCGGTTCGTGAGTGAACCGGGATTAATGGGCTTTTCAGGGCTGGACCAAAGCCCTGTTTTCTACTAGTGGCATAACGCGCGTGCAACTAGGGGGGTGCGGTTTTCTTTATTCTTTTTTTTTGTAAAATTATCACCAGCTGCATGCAGGCCCCCCATCAGGATCTGCACGCATGGCAATCCAATGCAACTGCAAGGGGCGCAACACGCGCGCACTTAGTGGGTGCAGGTTTATTTTTTCCGGGTTTTCTTATAAAAAGCCACAAGTTTTGCACTTTCGCCCTCACGCGTAACTGCACACGTGGGACAGTGCATGCAACTGCAAGAGCCGTAATACGCGGGCAACTAGGTGGGTGATGATTTTCTCAGAGAAAACAGTCTACAGGACAAAAATTCAAACCAACGAAAAATAGAGAAGAAAAAGAACAAAGGGTCAAAGAGCTCTCAGCACAAGTCCAACCACGTGGCACAGTGCATGCAAAGCCTACCAACCCCCGTCCGCACGTGGTTTGAATTTTTGTCCTGTAGAACCCTTAAATTACTGCTTGGTCAGGGCGCGCGGTACTAGCCATCTTTGCAAAGCCAACGTGTCTGCTCAGCTAACGTGTATACAATGGCTGAACCAAAGCTACCTGCACCAGTCCACCACACGAACGGGCACACAAACATATAATATCGTCTAAACATTACTGCAAGCGAGCACCCTATGAGCCCCCACATTCACCCGTCCCTCTACAGCCGATCGGCTACGTCCGGCCTGGTCTGTCCAGCCCTTCCTCGCGCGAGGCGTCCGTGGCCACGGTCGAGAACTGCGTTCATCAAGCGTAGACTGCCCGTGGCAACTGGCGTGGAAGCCCCACGCGACGGAGATAGGGTGTGTAGCTTCGAGCCATCAGTGTGGACTAACTTCTTCGACCAATACGACCCAGATCTACATGAGGTATATACTAGTACAATTTCTTCTTTTTTAGAATTCTATAGTAGTATACCTTCAATTGAATTCAAACAGTTCATGAATTAAAAAAGAGGTTCATGAATTTTTAAAAATATTCAAAATTATGAAATATGTTCGCTAATTTGAATAAATGCTTGTGATTTTTTTAAAGTTCATAATTTGAAAAAAAGTTCCTGAATTTGTTAAAAAATATGAATTTGAAAATAGTTCACTAATTCGAACAAATGTTTGTGAATTTGAAAAAAATCTCGAATTTAAACAAGTTCATGAATTTGAAAATGTTCACAATTGTTTAAAAAATGAACGAAAAAACAAAAAATGAATAACAAAAAAACCAAACAAAAAACTGGCAAAAAAGCAAAGAAAGCGAAGCTTCCGAAAACCGGCGCAAAAGGGAAGCAGGATGGCCCATCTAAAACGACGCTCCAGCGTGTGGGCTCGCTACAGAAAGACTACTATTTGGCGCCTCAGCGAAATAGGAAATTCCAGTTGTTTATCCTCTTTTTTGGGAAATAAAATGCAGCCGAGGTTATTCGGGCAGAACCTCTAGGTCGGGAAAATACTAATCTTCAGTACCACTAGACTACTAGAGGTGCCGGACTTCGCCGACTCCTTCTAAAAAACTGAGTAAACAGATTTTTCAGTACCCCATATATTTAGAAAGCAACTGAGATATTTCAGTTTATATGAGATACTTTGTACGAGTGCATATAATGGTAAAATATTGTCTCTAAATAACTAATAAATACATAAGTGAATTGTTATATGGTTGTTTTGTCGAGGCGGTAATGAAATATATTTATAGAATGCCTCTACATGAGACTTTGTTGTAGTGCACATAGTAAGATAATTCACCGGAACAATACAAGAGCTATGGACCATGATGTTGGAGTGTCGTGACAGCCCACCAGCCAGCTGCATTTCCTAGACCACATCCACATACCCGCATAATCTTAACTACTTCCTCCGTCCCGGTGTATAGGGCTTACACGTACTTCTAGGTCGGCAATTTTGACTAAAATATGTATTATATTTGATGAAAATTACCTTTTTAGAAACTTCATCCATATACGAATTCGATGATATAATTTTGATGACATAAAACACCTATTTGATTAGTCACATCGACGACCTAGAAGCACACGCAAGCACTATACATCAGGACGGAGGGAGTGGCTACTATTGCTAATAGTTATTGGTTCCTGCTAGGTACATGCTGCGTGTGGCCGTATAGGATACGCAGTGACATCGAGTCGTTCAAGAAGTAGTAGTAAAACAAATAGGGTACATCACTATCTCAGAATCCAGAAAATTCTCATACACATATTTTTTCAATAAAGGGCGCTTTTATTAACTAATAATGTACCATCAATGGGATATAAAACATCTCGGTAGGAAAAGGCGATGCCTGGGTGGTGCTTAGGCGCTAGGTGATGGCCAAACGCCTCGTATATGGCATAAGCGGAAGTTTAGGCGGGCAAGCAAGAAATTTTCCACTCCAGCGAGAAATCATGCCATATCGCCTCGACGGGCCAAATGGGCCATATTCCAATGGATAGTATAGGTGGTCTAGTCATTCTCATGCTCTAAATTACTGTCTATATGCATATAATACCCCCAATTGACCTTGGTAGTCAAAACTATAGGACGGTCTAAGCCACGCCTAGGGCTCTAGGCGAATACCAATAGCCTCGCCTACGCCTAGCGCTTTATTTAACCTTGCAAAACATAAGGAGTAAACATTCGGCCTCTGCGCGACTAGGATGCACACAACCAAAACCAATTCACACACACGATAAAAATAAAACGCCGGCCACCACAAAATCATAGTAAACTGAAACCATGCCTAAGGTGAGCAAGGTATGTAGCCTATACGTAGACTATGCCGCCACCCATGTGGAGTAAAAACATCCCTGACCACAAGCTCAAAATGCGTACACACCATCGTAAACAGCGGTCGGCGTTTCATTCGCTGTAGAGTGAACTACGAATGGAGCCGGTACGCACATTGATAGAGAACCCGCATTGGAGATGGAATTTTATCAACAAAACCATGTCATTTCTACATAGCCATAGCGACCATAATAAGGCAGACTCTCACACCCTTATGAGTGTAATCAACTTGTGTGGTATACCATCTAGCCAGTGCCCATACATGTTGGCAACATTGCGAGGTGGATACAAGTTAGATGCGACTTGGATGACTGACCATGTAGTACGCGCAAAAGTGCATTGAAAGAAAATGTGGTTCATTCTCTCGTCGTGATGACGAAAGGAACACTTCTTACTTCCTTGCCAACTGCGGCGAGCAAGGTTGTCCTTCGTCGGGACAACACCTCAGCTAAGGTACCACATACAAAATTTAACTTTGAGTGGCATCTTTGTTTTCCAGATTTTCTTGTTATTGTCCACTGGAACCTCAGAGTGTGGTAGCGCTCGGTACATAGAGTCTAGCGTAAAAACCCCACTCTGTTTCAGATTCTAGTGGAACTCATCCTGGCCTTGCATCACGTGGATCGAATTCATGCGGCCCAAAAGGTATTTTCATGACGAAAGACGTGGACCAACCAAATCCAGCCTAAAAGATACATTAGGCGAGGACGTGCTTAGAACTTGCGGGAGTGTATCATTCTTAGTGGAAATAATGCGGTGTAAGGCTGGATATTTTTCCTGGAGAGTAGCGTTTCCTAGCCACTTGTCCTCCCAGAAATGAATCTCAAAGCCATCCCTGATAGTGAAGGAAACAAAGCGGAAAAGGTTTTACTTTTCCGCTATCAGACCTGCCCAAAAATTTGAGTCTCCAAGTTTCCATTACACCCGAGCCACAACTTTTGGTACTAAATACTTTTTGCGCAAGAGAATTCGCAGGACATGAATTAACATCTATAATCCCGCATCTAGACATCTAGACATGGATTAATTATTGCCACGCCACACATGTGATCACCAGATCGGTTTGCGGCATGAGGCGTTAGTAGAGAAAAATAATTGTCTTTAGGTATATGCTGCGCGCTGAGACTACCGGGGAGGGATTCCGGCAAGGGCCCAGGTCGTGGACCACCGGCCCACGAAGGCAGGGCCGTGCACGCTGTTGACTACCGGAGAGGGCTTCCGGCAAGGACGCGGCGCCGAGGACTACAAGCTTGTGCGAGAGCGATGGTGATCTGTTTCCCCTCTGCGGAGGCGCCAGGGACTGCCAGTGGGATGCGTGAGAGAGCGGCAGCGCTGTTTTTGAATCTTCTAATTATCTCAACATGCGTGTTTCCACATCATCAAAATTGTTGTAGCCGTTAGATTTACTAGCTTGATCCACTAGCATCTAGCCGACCTACGCATGAGAATCCTCTATCATGAAATATGCATTAGTGCATTCTAAGTGGATTTTAAATCACATTGCATTTCATTGTGACATGCACAACTTTTCATGTTAAGAATTTTTTTTTGCTTATGCAGAAATCTCTCACATAGTTTAAATCGTAAGGACTCAATTAGTATTCTACACAATATTTAGAAACTATACATCCAATTTCGCGGCAACGCGGGGGGTATCGTCTAGTATGACTAGTAAACTGCATCGTAAAAGACGTCTTCATTGAATCCATTAATTAACGGAACAACATCAAAATATAAATCATCATCCTGTCGACGACAAGCTGCTTGTGGTCACTTCGCCAATATTGATGAAGCTCCACGACTCCGGTCTTTACTAGGCAGTGTGTGAGTGTAATGGTGGTCTGTATGTATCTACGTTATGTTTGTATCTTCTTGATGTGGCGTTATGAGTCAAATAAAACGCCCTTTGTCCAAATAAATATGTATAGACGTTGTACTCGGTATTTATATATAAAAGATAAACCGATACTCGATTTTAAGGTCTCCAAGTATTACGAGGAGATTGGAGGTACAGAACCCTAAAGCTAATAGGATATATCCATGAGTGGTTGTGATTACCAATGCAAACCAACGGCTCCTGGCGGTCTGATATTGGAAGTAGACACCCCTACATAAGGTTCAAATTGTAAACACCAAAATTTATACAATGGATAACTAATAATTCCATGTGACATATAAAGATATGTACTCAAATTAGAGTAAAGTTTGAATTGAAATAGAATTGGTTATTGCATATGTTGAATGAATTAAATTCAGTTATTGGGAGACAAACAAGGTGTAAATGTATTCCATTTTTCACGAAGTTTCATTGTATGTACAGATAAATATATATAGCTGCGTTGTCTGCCAAATTATTAAGTAAAAATAATAATAATGTTCAAATATAATAGAATGTGACAAGAAGGCATAAAACAAAATCAAAATAAAGTGATAAATAATGTTATTTTTATTTTTCATCTTCATGTGTAGATTGTATTCCTTTGTCCTTTTGGTTAGTCCTAATACAGCTTTGCATGCATGTAGATATCTGAAGAGTGCATGAGAGCAAAAGCTGACAAACTGAAGAAGGATGTAAACCTTTTGTTCAAGACATTCAACGGTACCCTGGTAGACAAAATGACCTTATTGGACACACTCCAACATCTCGGGATAGATCACCGATTAGTATGGCCATGCACGAAATCCACGAGTGAATTTAATAGTTGCAGCCTCTATGAAGTTGCTCTTCGCTTTCGCTTGCTTAGAGAGCATGGACTTTGGGTATCTCCAGGTAACTATCTATCTTATATGTTTCTGTTTAGGCTCCTCACAAGTTATCATACTAATCAACGTTCGAAAAAATATAGTAGAAGGCATTACACAAGGCTTTATAAATTAGTAAAGCCCCAAAGGGCAGGTACATGGTTCTCTGGTAAAAGCTTACAAGCATCAAGAGCAGTAAACAAACATTACAAAACAAACGGAAAATACATCTCCAAGTCATCGAAGCCCTCTGTAAACGGAAAATTTCGTGCCAGCAACACCCTGCCCATCAGCAGATCCGGCGACTAGAGGCTGCCAAGGGCCAGCTCTGGTGTAGACGTGTAGTGGAGAATGCTGGAGATAGTTGACAGCACTAACATTTAGATCTGGCCTGGCCCACCTCAGAGCCTGCCCCGCCGTGGAGGAAGAGCCACACCAGCATGGGCCACAAAGCCGGGGTCGCCGCCTCAACTTCCGAAATCCCCTGTGCGGACGTGAGCCTCGCCACCACCTCCTCGGCAGTCACACAAGCTTTCCGGGCGGCCTCTCCTCTGGTGATGGTCAGGGGTGGAGACAGCAAGGGGTGGGTGGCACGGACTTGATAGCATTCGGTTGTGCATTTGGTTATATTGCCCAGCTGGGCAAAAGCTCGGCTATCCAATCTAGCTAGTTTCCCCTTTGCCAGCCATGCCTGAGCAAGTGGTTTGGTTCTTTTGCTTTGCCATGGGGAATTCATTCATCTGTCGCCAGCCTGCCACATGTGCAACCTCGTGTAAAGCCGCAAGGTTGCCCCCAGCTGGCCTCGCCGGGCAAGAGTAAAACTAAACTTTCCCAGGACATATATGAGCGAAACGTTTCCTTTCTTGACGACTTCACAACTTTTATCCGCACACCACCATTAGATCATATTTATGCAACAGTCTGTTGGAATCTGCCCATGGGTCAATCACATCAAAGTAGACAAAACACGCGCAAGAAAAACTGTTGACCAAGGGTAAGTCTCGTACCCTCTAATATCTCTTTATTTCTTTTCAATTTTCTTGGCACAAAACTCACGTAACCTGGTGTGTACATATACACGCAACCAGCCTACCCAAACTTCCTAGATCCATACGGACCGGACATCCTAGCCCTATTCGAACACTAGCTTGAAACCTACCTCGACTGTACTCACCTAATCACGAGCTATGTTTATCGCTGTTTAAACCTAAACCTATTAGCACACGAACCGTACAAGGCTAGCACTACTCAGCTGCAATACACGTATGCTGCCAACACAACCCCTAGTCGGACTAATCTAGCACTTTCAAATCTAAACAATCAAGCATACTGAGCTCAGATGATTAGTTCCTTGTGGTGGAGCTAGTTCACCAGGGTTTAAGTTCTAGACTTGGCATTGGTGCTCGCATTTTCCTGGATTTATTTCAGGCTTTCCGACGATGTTCGTTCAGTGGGAGGAGACGTTCCCGTCAACTACGACGGCGCCTGTGGCGACTTTGTCAGTCTCAAAATGTTGTGCCGGCTTAGTATCTCAGAGGTGCTCATAGGGGTAGGGTGTGCGTGCGTGCCTTCATAAGGATGAGTGTATGTTTGTGTATGTGAGTATCTGCTTTTGTACTGTGTTAAAAAAAATCTCAACAATCAAGATTACACTAGCACGGTCTGCGGTATAGCTTGAAACAGTAGTTAATGTAGACCCATTTTCACGGCGTTGAAACAACTTAAGGGCGCATCAATCTATCTACGTCCAAAGCGAGAGTAGGTTGGTGGGCGCAACATAATGCAATTGTGATTGATGTAGCTACCACATGATGTGATTAAATAATTGAAAAAATTAATTCATTTTTTGTAGGGATGAACAAATTAATCCTTAATTCGACAACATGCAAAAAAAATTGGCCGGAATTTACACGGATGTGGCGCAAGGAATATGCTTGTTTTTTCTTTTGCCGGAAGGCAAGAGGCAGATGACGTCTCCATTTAAGTGCAAGAGAATATATTTATGAAAGAAGAGTATATTCAGAAAAGTGTATACTAATCATTTGGAAGACAGTTAAGGATAAGCCCTAGTTTACTAGGATTTATGTACGTGTGTAGTAATCAATCTTTAATACATGCCCGTTTGTTGTGCAGATGTATTCGATAAATTTAAGGGCAAGGATGGGAGCTTCGACAAGGATATTACTAATGAACCAAAGGGATTGTTAAGTTTATACAATGCATCTTATCTTTCCAGCCATCGTGAATCAGAACTCTATGAGGCCATCTCGTTTGCAAGGCATCATCTTGAATCTATGAGGAGATGTCTTGAGTTCCCTTTATCCGAGCAAGTCAAACGAAATCTTGAGATACCGTTACCAAGGAGTTTGAAGAGAATGGATGCACCGTATTATATTGCAGAGTACGAACAAGACCGAGCATGCAACCCGTCCATGCTTGAGCTTGCAAAGCTAGACTTCAATCTTCTTCAGCATCTTCACCAGCGAGAGCTCAAGGATTTTTGTCGGTACATACGTTTTCGCATATAGCTCTATCATGGAGGAACATATATGAACTTAGTTGGTGATTTACTTATATCTAGATTAATTATCTCTGCCTTGCAAAAAACAATTTATCTCTGATCTCAGTTAGCTTACCAAGATGAATATGTACACTAGATGCAGTCAATATAGTACCCTATTAACAAGTGTTCATTTTAGGTGGGGAAACAATCTATATGAACTAGTGGGACTAATCTCCTCTCGGGATCGAATCGTCGAATTGTACTTTTGGTCCTACACAGTATACTATGAGCAACACCTTGGAGATGCGCGAATAATCCTTGCCAAGATAAGTTTGTTAGTATCCCTGTTAGATGACATTTTCGATATGCATGCTACCTTGGAAGAGGGTCAAAAGCTCAACGAAGCGATCCAAAGGTTAGCAATACTCCTTGGAATGTTAATCTGGCCTTCCTCTCGTATCTAGTAGGACTATTTTATGTCATGTTAGCGGAAGATAAACTAACTGATCGTGTATAACATGTAGATGGGACGAGAGTGGTATCCCTCTTGTGACAGAGTACTTGCAGATGCACTATGTCATGTTGATGAATACCTTCGAAGAATTTGAGGATGAACTGAAACAAGATCACAAGTACCGCGTTGCTTATTGTAGAAAAGCGGTATATATCTTTTTTTTGCGAGTATATCTATCATGTCAATTCTTCAGAATATATTAATTTAGATCTTAATTAATATAGAATCGCTCTCTGCCTTGCATGCATGCAGTTTCAAACTCTGTGTAAGCATTACCAACAGGAGTCTGAATGGTTTCATAGTAGCTACATTATGTTGTCAGAGAAGCAACCAAAGAAAGACTAGAGAAGCAACCAAAGAAAGACACACACACAATGATATTTGTGCTGATTCTTACTTCCTATTAATGATGTTGTAGTTGTAGTCTTGTAGAAAACATCCACACCAAAATGCAAGGGACAAACTACAAGCCATCTGTTCAAATTTGCACAATTGTCAGTGATATAGTAAGGCATACTCAACTAATTACCAACACTAGTACTAAACAAAGATATACCTCTACGAAGTGACATCATACTCACGAGGCAAATGTCCTTTACAATCTCTCTGGTTCTACAAAAAAATGAAACAAGAATAGAAATTAGTTCATGGATTAATTAGAAACTACAACTAAACTAGCACTAGCTGCAGCCTGAAGCCCTGAACTAAGAAGTGTCAAAACTGAAGAAACGTACAGCAGAGCCGCAGAAGTCGCCAACGGGCAACGGGCAACGGAGGAGCCGGCGCTGCAGAGGGCCCTGCTGCCCTGGGCAACGCCGACGAGCTGCCTGGCAGCAGCAGCCCGGCGGCGAGGCGGCGAGGCGGCGAGGCGGCGAGGAGGTGGGAATGCGGCGTCCGTCAAGGAGGCGGCGTCCGGCGGGGAGGCTGCGTCCGGCCGGGAGGCGGGGAGCCTCCGCAGAGGCAGGGAGGCGGCGTCCGACGGGGAGGCAGGGAGGCTGGGTCCGGCGGGGAGGCGCGGAGGCGGCGTCCGACGGGGAAGCGGCGCTCGACGGTGCCCGGCAGCTAGGTTTCCAGCTTCTGCGCGTGGGGAGGAGCTCGTGCGCGTGGTGTGGCTGGCTCGGTGGCTCTCCTGCCTGGTTAGATGGGCTTGCTTTGGGCTAGTTTTGGGGGCTGGGCCTTCCAAAAATTACGAAGCCTAGTAGTAATTTTTTTTTTTTTGCGAATTTGGAGGGTAGGCTGAAGCCTATCGAAGCCTCCCTGTTGAATTCGCCACTGCCTACATACCAAGCTTTGAAGACCATATCAGGTGCTCGGTCATCTCGACGAGTGTTCCGGCAATATGTGTTTCTTTACTAGTTGGTATGGGTGACGAAGTAACCAAAGAAACATTCGAGTGGGCCATCAGTTCCACCGATGATGTAAGGGCTTGCGGTGAGGTCACACGATTCATGAATGACATGGCAGCATTTACGGTACATACATATATATACATATCTCTACTTGATTGTAATCAAATGTTGAGTTAATTGCACTGTAAAACTAATCAGGCGGCTGCTTGTTCACAGCATGCAAAAAACAAAATGGATGTGGCCAGCTCCGTAGAAAGCTATATCAACCAGCATCATGTCACAGGTGAGGAAGCTATGGCCGTACTGGATAATCGGGTGGAAGATGCATGGAAAACTATCAATCACGCACGATTGGAACGTCGTGCACTCCTCCCATTTGTAAACCGAGTCGCCAACCTCACCAAGAGCATGACCTTGTTGTTCCGTAACAAAGGTGACCGCTACACATACAGCCGTGGCAACAAAGACAGGATCCAGCAGCAGTAAGTAGAACCTATCCCTCTCTAGCTGGTCAATATGCATGAATGGAATCTGTCGGACACAATGGATTTACGGATATGGCCCCAGTTTCTATGTATTTTCAGTTTGCGAATAAGGACATCTCATATTTATGTGCTTCAAATTTATAACTTGTCTTGTACTTCCAAATTCCAAATAAGCACGCACGTACTTGTATGAATTGTTGTAATATTTTTCATACATATTTCAGGATACTGAATGGCTGAAATAAACTGAATATATGTAGTTCCAAACCATGCGGTAACTTCACAAGACAGGATTAAGCCATATGCACGTTTTCTCACAATAGAGAGAACAAGCTAATACAAAAATATGAGGAAAATTAAACAACCATGCAAGAACACTATAAGCATGCAGGGATAAAAAAAATGAAAATACATCAGCCAATCATTATTTTTTTTGAAGCCAAAACGGTAGAACAATCGTTCTATGGTATTTTCCATTAATAATAAAAGCTATGTACAAAAGTCTAAACTAAAAGAAAAATAAAGCAGTACAAAAGGCTATCCAATTCCAGTTTTCTCTCACATAGTAACATTCAGGGGAGTGATTCTCTAGATGATCAAGGACTCAATCCATTGATCCAGGCTGTTGACATTCTTGTCTTTAGTTCTGATCTTGACCAGCCAAAGGTCCTGCTTGAGCTTAAATTTCCATGACCTTACTGTAGGAGTCTCATTAGTGAAGATCTTCCCATTTCTTTGCATCCAAGTATTCCAGCAACTCATAATGATAGTATGGATAGCATTCTTCCTAGGAAGTGCATTTGCTAGAAAAGTAACTTCATCAAAAGAGGAAATGCCTCTATGTCTCTGGGGGATAATGGATCCCCAACAGCTGTGAGGGAAAGAGCAGTCCCAGAAGATGTTGTGAGGTTTCCTCCATAGATTTTTTGCAGAGTACACAATCATAAGAGTCCATGTGCATGCCTTTGCGCCTGATAGATAATAGTGAGAGATGACATGTCTTTAGCAATCTTTTATGAATAGATGGATAAGTGAGAAAGGTAAGGTGAGCAAGATAAGTATGTATGGTAGCATCTCGCATTATGACGTTATACGAAAAAAAACATAATGTAAATAATGGTTTATGTACGTACAAAAGGAGAACGAAATTAAGGTTTAGGTCCAAGACATCAATGTTTAAATCTTGTGCGGATAATTTCTCAAAAACTACTGATAGAAACAGAAGGGTGGAAAATTGTATGAAACTATAGTTTTGTATGACTAGCCATTGGCTGACTGTAACAACCCATTTTTAGGATAAATTTTTTTGGCAAAATAAAATTTGCTAGAAATAATCCTAGTAATTAATTTGAATGCTATTTCAAATTTTGAGGCCTTTTTAAAGTTTCTTTCACCCCAATTTCCCTCTCTTCTTAGAATATTTTTGGAAACTATTGGTGGCCAAGATAACCTTGCCTCTATTCTTCTCTTATATCCTGAATTCCAGTAGAAAGATTTGCCATAATAAATAGCCCAAAAATAGTACTTATTAATATTTGCAAACCCTAGATAGACCTTATTGCTTCGAAACCTTAGATATAAATTTTGTAAAAATGCCATAAAACTTTGGTAGCCTCTTCTGCGCCTATACATCACTTTTACACAGGAACTCACCCTTGTCCTTTGGAAATTTTGAGCACACCATCAACATTTCAATTATGGTCCATTTTAAGCCTATAACTACAACTCTATTAAAACTTTTTTAGCAAATTCTCAAACTTTGTCAAAGCACTCTTCTTCTCTAATGATTCCATCTCCCAGAAGATCAACTCCTTTTAAACAATGCAAGATTCTTTGATTGATCACAAACATCTCTATTCAGATTTGTTTTTCAACAAACCTTCCATTCTGCACTTAATCCTTTTGCCAGACAAAGCCAACCATCGTCATTCTCATCCAAAGGGACACGCTTATGCCAAGTTACATGTCCAGAGGCACTACGCGCGTCGGATTGGGCAAGCCTTGCCATGACAGAGCACTGGGGATGCTTGATATGTCTCAAACGTATCTATAATTTTTGATTGTTCCATGCTATTATATTATCTATTTTGGATGTTTTATATGCATTAATATGCCATTTAATATTATTTTTGGGACTAACCTATTAACCCAGAGCCAAGTGCCAGTTTCTGTTTTTTCCTTGTTTTTGAGTATTGCAGAAAAGGAATATCAAACGGAGTCCAAACGGAATAAAACTTTACGCTGATTTTTCTTGGACCATAAGAAACCTACCAGGCTTGGAGAAGAGGCCAGAAGACCTACGGGGAGGCCACAAGCCGTAGGGGCGCGCCCCCTGGCTTGTGGGCCCCCCGTAGACCTCCTAACCCTAATCCTTGGCATATATATTCACATATATTCCCAAACCACCAGAAGCGTCCACAAAAATACTTTTCCGCCGCCGAAAGCCTCTGTTCCCATGGGATCCCATCTTGGGGCCTTTTCCGGTGATCTGCCGGAGGGGGATTCAACCACGGAGGGCTTCTACATCAACACCATTGCCCTTCCGATGAAGCGTGAGTAGTTTACCACAGACCTTCGGGTCCATAGCTAGTAGCTAGATGGCTTCTTCTCTCTCTATGTTCTTCAATACCATGTTCTCCTCGATGTTCTTGGAGATCTATCCGATGTAATACTCTTTTGCGGTGTGTTTGTCGAGATTCAATGAATTGTGGGTTTATGATCAGATTATCTATGAATATTATTTGAATCTTCTCTGAATTCTTATATGCATGATTTCATATCTTTGTAATTCTCTTCGAGTTATCGGTTTGGTTTGGCCAACTAGATTGGTAATTCTTGCAATAGGAGAGGTGCTTAGTTTTGGGTTCAATCTTGCGGTGTCCTCACCCAGTGACAAAGTAGGGGTAGCGAGGCACGTATTTGTATTGTTGCCATCAAGGATAAAAAGATGGGGTTTTCATCATATTGCTTGAGTTTATCCCTCTACATCATGTCATCTTACTTAATGCGTTACTCTGTTCTTCATGAACTTAATACTCTAGATGCAGGCAGGAGTCGGTCGATGTGTGGAGTAATAGTAGTAGATGCAGGCAGGAGTCGGTCTACTTAACACGGACGTGATGCCTATATGCATAATCATTGCCTTAGATATCATCATAACTATGCGCTTTTCTATCAATTGCTCGACAGTAATTTGTTCACCCACTGTATTATTTTCCTTCAAGAGTGAAGCCTCTAGTAAAACCTATGGCCCCCGGTTCTATTTTCCATATTATATTTTCAGATCTATAAACCAAAAATACCAAAAATACCTTGCTGCAATTTATTTACTTTTACTTTATTTATCGTTTTAGTAATCTTTTATATCTATCTCTTTCAGATCTCATCCTTGCAAGTGACTGTGAAGAGATTGACAACCCCTTTATCGCGTTGGGTGCAAGTGTTTGATTGTTTGTGTAGGTACATCGATTGGGGCCTTGCATGAACCTCCTACTGGATTGATACCTTGGTTCTCAAAACTGAGGGAAATACTTATCTCTACTTTGTTGCATCACCCTTTCCTCTTCAAGGGAAAAACCAACGCAAGCTCAAGAAGTAGCAGACGCCCCCGACTCAATCGTGTGCTAATCATACACGCAAATGCACACGATCAAGATCAGAGACTCACGGTAAGATATCACAACACAACTCTAGACACAAATAAAAGTCATACAAGCATTATATTACAAGCCAGGGGCCACGAGGGCTCGAATACATAAGCTCGAGTACAAGAGTCAGTGGAAGCAACATCAATATCTGAGTACAGACATAAAGGTAAACAAGTTTGCCTTTAGAAGGCTGAGCAAAACAATGCCATCTAGATAAAACAGGGGCATGCCTCCTGCCTGGGAACCTCCGAAACTACTCCTGGTCGTCAGCCTCCACGTAGTAGTAGGCTCCGTCGGTGGTGTAGTAGTCATCAACGGGGGCAGCTGTCTCCTGGGCTCCGCCATCTGATCGCAACAATAGGGTAGAGGGGAAAAGAAGTAGCAAAGCAACCGTGAGTACTCATCCAAAGTAATCGCAAGACTTACATCAGAAGTATTCTATTTATGCACCATTATCAGAGAAGGGGGCTGTATCTGTGGACTAAACTGTAGAATGCCAGAACAGGGGGAAAAGGCCTAGCCTATCGAAGACTAGCATCTTGCAGCATTAGAAGAGTGTAGATTAGCATATTATAAAGCAGTAATTAAGTAGTAACAATGCCCAGAGATCCATCCTCGACTCCCTGTGAGAAAACGATCCCGGAGCCAACATATTAATTAACATCAATAACATCCAGTTTTAGTTGTATTACATCGGGATACAACTCTGAGCGTCCGTTACTGTGGACACAGCTATTCGAATAGATATACTTCCCTGCAGGGGTGCACCAATGTACCCAACACCCTCGATTAACTCCGGTCGTACATACTTTTATCGGGTCATGCCCGGCCTCGGCTAATCGACACAACGCAGCCCAACCTGGGCTCATCAGAGAGGCCAGCACGCCGATCTAATCCCTAAGCGCTCAGGGGTCCGGGCCCATCGCCCATCGCACTCCTGCACATTGCGCACGCGGCCGGTGAGCAGACCTAGCCCCCTTAATACAAGCGCAGGCGTTCCCAGTCCAACCAGGCGTGCGCCGCTCAACTGCTGAAGTTTGAGGAGCTTCGGTAGAAACATACGATGCCGAGTGCCCATACTTATTCCCGCGTGATGGTCAGTGCGAAAAGGCCAGAGGCCTACTCAGATCATATATCCAAATCCGTTAATGCGTTGGGAGCTCATGGTAACGAGCAGTGATCCACGATCTGTGGTCCCGTCGTCCCGTCTCGCGGATTTACGACAAGGGCTAAGACTGCCCGGCTGTGCTGCGCAATTAAGTCGCGGGTACCCTCACGGTCAACCCGGCTTCACATCACTTGTGGGTACCCCTCGGGGCCGACCCGACTTCCAGAAACTCTCGCGGGTACCCCTCGGGGCCGACCCGACTTCAACAAAGGACTGAGGTAAACGTTAGGGTAACCGTGTGTCCGAAACATCAAGGGGGAATCTGAGGAATCACCCTCGATGGATTCCACTCAATGTGACCGTCAAGGTGGACTTGGAGGAATCACTCTCGATGGTACACACTTGAGGGGTTGCACGACATAGTCGTCATTGGAGGTGGTGGAGGATCGGCCATCCACAACCGATTAGTTATGCTACAGAGCCATCATCAGGAGTGAGGTAGGAGGTATCACCGTCGGCACTCGATAGTAGCTCTGCAGAGTCGTACAACAAAAGGGGGTGTGTGTGTGCGGTGATGTGCTCGGTCTCTGCCCGTCGATCACCAAGATCGAGGCACTGGTAACAAGGCGGGGGCAACATGGACAAGAAAGAGGGGTTACTGATGGATCACTAATCCAACCTATACTAAACAGTTTAGGATGACGGGTAAAGTAACAATAGCAGGTTACAAAAGCAGGCTATGCATTAGAAATAGGAGCTATCTATCAACATTAGCAAAATCTAATGCAAGCAATAGAGGGAAAAAATGGGCGATATAGGAATGATCAAGGGGGTTTGCTTGCCTGGAAGCTCTGCCTTTAAGGGACTGATCGTCAGGGGCGTAGTCGTACTCGGCAGCAGTGTCAGTCTCGGAGTCTACCGTAGAGAAGAGGGGGTAGAAACAATAAATATAAAGCAAACAGATGCAACACTGATGGATGACATGGAAGTATGCTGTGTTAGGGGTGGCCTAATGCAGCACTACACGTTGCAGACGGAGCGGGAAATTATCCGGGGATTTTCCCCCAGCTCCGGACGGTTATCGGTATATGGATCCAGAGGGGAAGGTTCCATGTTTGCAGTGTTAGAGGCATCTAACAGCTATATGGAGGGCAAATTCGGATTCGTCATATTTTTCTGAGCATTTTTCATATATAAAACATTTTCATCGAAGCTACTGTTGAATTTATAT
The DNA here is from genome assembly GCA_039707655.1 of Elymus sibiricus. Classification (NCBI taxonomy): domain Eukaryota; kingdom Viridiplantae; phylum Streptophyta; class Magnoliopsida; order Poales; family Poaceae; genus Elymus; species Elymus sibiricus. The sequence goes on along the minus strand of CM077665.1, from coordinate 35,284,838 downwards.
TAATTTTCAAAGTTTTAGCAATATTCTGGAATTATTTTAATTACTAAATACTGCAGAAAAGGAAATATGACGTCAGCAGTACGTCAGGGTGACGTCAGCAGTGAACACAGCCGGCCGAGCTCAAACCTGGCCACTGGGTCCCACATGTCATACATAGAAGTTAATCCAGTGGTTTAATTTAACTAAAAGGGATTAATTAGAGGGTGTGGCCCACTGTCAGTGACTGATTAATTAATAGATTTAATTAACAGACTAATTAGCAGTTTATTTATTTATTAAAATGTTAATTAGCGAGTGGGGCCTGCCTGTCAGCGACTGGAGCTGCCCAGTCAGCGCGTTGACTAGGTTAACCCAGTCAACGGGGCCCTTGGGACCCACTGGTCAGCGACCCAGGGGTGGACCCAGGCCAGCCATGTAGGCGGCGGCCGGCGACTAGACGCCGGTGACGCTAGAACGCGGCGGAGGCCACTGGCCTCGTCGGAAATCGGCTACGGCGAGCCATTTTGCGCGCGGCTTGGCTCGTTCGAACGGGTGGAACGAGCCGTGTTGTACGGCGGTGGTGGCTTGGCCGGAGAGGCCCTACATCAGCGGCGGCGACGAGCGCGGCAGACGGCGGCGTTCGGGTGAGGTCATGCCCGTGGCTATGGCGCATGGCAAGGCGTGCTAGCGGTGGCGTTGGGCTCCTACGAGCGCGCTGAGCACGGCTACGTGCTCGGACGCGAGCTTTAGCGACGGTGGCCACGACGACGAGCTTAACGGTGGCGATGGGTTGGGCCATGACGGCAAGGGGGGGCTACGGGCACGGAGAAAGGCAGGAGAGAGAGGGGTTTTGGTCGCCAGCTCACCGCCGTCCTGCAGGTGTGCTTAAATGGGCTCGGGGGAGGCTCGACGGCGGCGAATCGGCGACGACGTCCGACGGTGCAGAGGAGGAAGACGAGGTCATGGGCGACGCTGCGTAGGCTCCCGGCTCGGTCTAGTGGCATCGGACGGTGGCGGAGCGATCTGGCACGACGGCGAGGCGCAGGGGCCACGGTGGCTGCGCGAGTTAGTGAGGCGAGGCCATGGCGGCGCTCGGGAGGGGGGAGACAGAGAGGGAGGAGAGGGGAGGAGTGAGGTCAGGGAAAGCCAGGGAGGCTGCAGGGGGTGGCCTTATCCACCTAGAGCGGCGCGGCGGTTCCGCTGTCAAACTGCGGTGGGGGGGCCAGGCAGGCGCGCGCGCTGGGGAGGCGACAACGAGGAGGAGAGGGAGAGCAGGAGGTGGGAGACGGTGAGGGGTGGGCTGGGCCGCACTGTGGACTTAAGTCCAGTGCCCCCAGGCCCTTTTTCTTTTTTTCTATTTCTGTGTTCTCAAAACAGTGAGCATTTGCAATTTATCCAGCCACAAAAAGACTTTGCAAAATTATGAATCTGGGCCAATAAAATATATTGCAATATTAGGCAGTGTCAGAAAAAGTTTGGGGGCCAAAGGAATTTGTTTGAATTTTGTACAAATGCATAAGCATTTAAAATGCCTCTTTTTGTACTGTTTTAAATGCTATAGACCATTTTAGCTTGATGGTGATGTTGTTTTCCTTAACAAATATTAGTTAGGGAATCTTGGCTAAATGATGGACTATTTTGCATCCACTTTAGGGCAAATTTATTTTCCACTTGCAATTTAATTCAAATCAAAGTGGAGTTTGAAATGAGATATGAATTCAAAGAGTGATCACGCATTATAAACCAAAATGATTAAGCATAATCATGAGGATCACTGTAGCTCCATTACACAGGGGTGTTACAATATTTTGGGACAAAGCCCAAAAAGGTGGCTTTCCATAAAGTAACCATAAAACCATTTTTACTATTCATGAAACCATTTTTCCATGACCGTTAAATCCGAAAATATTTCCGTGGGTCTTAGAATAATTCTAGTATCCTCTAAAACAATTCTGGACGCGTTCCAAAACATTTTCAGATCAATGATTTTCATCAGCGAAAAGCAACCACAGCGGTTCCGGCAGCTCCGGAACGGTCCCAGAAGTTCCCAGAACAATTCTGGCACCCTCCAAGAATTTCCAGGCATGTGCCGAAACCATTTTGACTTAATGGTATACTCCGAAATAATTTTACGGTTTTACCGAAACTCTTCCGGTGTTCTCTCTTCGAAACTATTCCGTTGTCTCCGAAACTTTTTCAGTGAATTTCTCTCAGACTCCCTGTCTAGTATTCAGCAGATAGATGACCCTTAAGCGTGTGACCCTATAGGTTCGGTGAAGTATAGACATGACCGGAACACTTTCTGATCAATGATCAACATCGGAGCCGTGGACACCCATATTGACCCCTATACCCACACGAATAAATATTCGAGTGAACCTCCAGTTGCTGTGTGCTATTCCTTTTACTTCGCGATATGTTACAAACACTCGAGATGAGATTTATCGGCATCCCCGTGGATCAACACTTGTCCACTATGCCAGTTACCTCGTTACCGGTTTTGTTCTCTTTTCTTATTCCCATGTTCAGGCATCCCCGTGATCGAATCACACTGTGTCTGGCCAGACGATGATGGATACTGTAACATCGAGAGGGCCCAAAGAATATCTCTCCATCGTCGGAGGAGCAAATCCTAATCTTGAGCTATCAAGTCCCTTGACATACTTTTCCATGAACCCGTAAGCCGCCGTAATAGCCACCCAGTTACGGATGACGTTTAACAAACCCCAAAGTTCATGAAGCAAGCATGAAGAAACTCGATACTCTCATGGTCTAAGGAATTATGCAAACGTTAACATTCTTTGTGTTATGAACCATTTACTTGTGACGAATGTATCTCATAGCATAAAATCAATTCGGGTCGATTCAACACAAATGTTCTTCTAACATTGTGCCCTCAAAATTGCCGGCATAGACATGCCCATGATCAGGAAAACATAATCATCATGTAAACACTTGAGCTAGTCTTAGAGGCATGACTAGGAATACTTTTTATCGTTTATTATTCCACACGTGCATATGAGTTTTCCTCCGAGCCTCGTGGTTATTGTAGACTCGAGAACCATAACAGTTATAGCACGGAACATAAACTTAAATACGAACATGGGGATAAATAATAACATTTATTATTGCCTCTAGGGAATATCTTCTACAGACTCCCACTTGCACTAGAGTCAATAATCTAGTCAATGATAATGCACTTTACACCTATGGCATACTGGTGTAAAATATTATTCGCATGTGGTATAGCCTGATGTCCAACGGATCTGACAACTTCAGCTCCGTGTGTATCTTTGCATATCCTCGCATTTTCACGCTTTCACAAAATTCATATTTTGTGTGGACTTGGCTTTGTATATATGTGAATCACTGGTCGAACCTTGATTCCTCAGACTGAGCTATGGAGCAACTATCTACAATAGTGTTCCATTGACCAAAGTCTTCTTGGAACTATACTAAGTTCATGAATGAACTATATGATTCAACATTCTTCTTTGTCGCTTCTAAAGCGTCAACATACTTAGCCATTGTTATAGAATTCGCCACAGTAACCTATTTGGAACAATTCCAACTTACTGTGTCACCATATCGTGTATTACACAAAAAACCCTTAACTTAAATTGAAAATCGCATGGAGCATTAATGAAGACTGTATCGATGTAAGCACTTACAACGAGCACTTCATAATCTCTGCTTGCGAGAAAACATGTCATCAGTGCTACTTTAGTACTCAACTACATTTTTCACTGTTGTCCCATGATCAATACTTTGATCACTTTGGTATCTATACTCGCAACAGCTTGGGATTATCGGATATATTTGTTTGTTTTACATACCATGGAATACATGATTAATCCAACCACAAAAGTGTGTGGAATCTCCATCATGTATTTTGCTCATTAGAGTTTTGGGACACCGAGTCTTCCAAAAACTCTTTCCATGTGACTTCGGCAAGAATCACTCCTTGGCTTTTTCAAGGCTAAACTGTTTTAGCATCTTGTCAATATGTATTTTTGGCTTAGCCCCATTAGGCAATTCTATCTCCGTAGATAATTATGCCTAGTATCAAGGCTACTTAGCCTAAGCACTTCATCGAAAAATTATTTTCAATGAAGTCCTAATTCGTGTCAAGAAATTTATATTATTTCCAATTAACAATGTGTCAAGCACACAAAGTTTTTAGAAATATTATTATGCTCCCACTTAATTTCTTGTTACCACAAGCATCTTCGTTATCCATTGATGAAATCAAACTCTTTTGACTTTTTCATCAAAAACGAAGATTCCAACTCCATTTTGCTCTCTTCTGTCCATCGCTGGAACTCTGAAGTTTGCATACTCACTAGCATCCTCTGGAATGACAAAATACCTTTGGACTGTATCACATGCAAGTCCTAGGTTGTATTTCCATCTCATGGAAATCCTTTTGGCATGCATGTATCATATCTCATGATTGAAATATGTATTAATTGCTAGTTTAACCCGAACCGACTTTAAGCATCGCTACGGAGAGACAATCTCGCCGTAGTTAATTCCTTGAATTTGTCATAAGCAACAAGTAGAGCTTTATGGATAAAACATTTTTATCCGCATCAGTTTCTAGTTCCATTAATATTGTTAGACTCTAAGTCTTCCGAAAGGGGTATCAAGATTTAATCTTGAATCATTTATATGGAAACTATCTTGGATTGTATTGGCATTTAGCCAATTCCGGAGTCAGGGCCCATCATCGCTTCCTTGATTATCGTAGGTATACTGTTGTCTAAAAACAATATCTCGTTTTGCGTACCTGAGAGGTTTGCACGAGTTTTGCCTACGTGGTTCAGCTGCAAGTTCGACCGAAGTCCATACATCTCATGTAGAGGCTTCCGTATCAGTCGTAGTAGGAAACTCTGGAATCACTTCCAAGGTTCCTTTCCTTTGATCTGATGACGAAGATACTGTTATCTCGTCGAGTTGCATTGTCCTCCCACTCACCTTTTTGCAAGAACCATTCTCTTTAAAAGTATATAGTTCTTTGTGGCAAAACCCTTTGCCTCGGTATAGTGGTGTGGGAACACCCAATAACTTGGGATAACCTACAAAGTAGCACTTGTCTGATTTGGAATAGGTTTGTAAACATTTTATACAAGCTCCATATTCCAAATGTTAAGAAAAGATATAACATGGTTAGGCGTACCATACCATGGCATCATTTCAACAAACCTGATGGCGCTCTTTTCAGTGTAAAAGCCGCAGTCTCTAAAGCATTACTTTTAAAAGGGATAATGGTAAATTGATTTATGTCATCTTTGATCTCACCATGTCATAAATGGTTTGATTACATCTTCATGGACATTCCACTCAAAGTGGTGTTCCGGGAGGTGTAAGTTATGAAACTTTTTTCACAACTCATCAGACATTCGCTAAACTTGTAACTCAAAATATTCCTTTCTGCAATCTAGTTTGCAGAAACATAATTTTTCTTGTTACACTAATTTCTACTTCATTTTTAAAACCTTTTGAATGATTTCAAAAGATCAAGACTTACGTCTCATCAAGTAAATATCCATATATCTACTTGAGTCATTTCTGAAGATAGATAAATCCACTACTAGCAACAACATTTATCGGACTACACACATCAAAAATGTATGATCACCAATAAGTTTGTTGCTCGTTCCTTATGGCATGTGAACGGTATTTCAGTCACTTCACTTTTTGGATGAAAGTTGCAAGTGTCAGATGATTCATAATCAAACGACTTCAAAATCAATCATTATGGAATTTCTCCATGCGGGTTTCTCCAATGTGACCAAATGCACTGCCACACATATGTGGTATTCTTTTAGTCTTGCGACATTTAGCGTCAGTGTTATGGATGTATCATATTACCATCAATATTCATAACATACATCCCATCCTTGATGGAAGCATGGTCCTCATGTTATTCATGATACTGAACAACAATTGTTCTTTTATGAACAACCCTCTTGCAACAACCATTATGCAATGGGCTAGACTGTATAAAACTCTAAAATGAATTATGAAAGTAAACACAGAGGTAATATATTATTATCAGTATTCATGACATACATCTCATTCATAATGAAAGTATGGCCCTTATGTTATTCATAACACCGAACATCAAAAGTTCTCTTATGAACAACCTTCTTGCAACATACTTTATACAATGGGCTAGAGTGTATGAAACTCTAAATGATTTATGAAAATAAATACAGACGGTAATACACCGATGGAAGGTATAGTAACTTTTACTATGTTCCCAGCGCGTATCTAAACCTCATTACTGGCAAGTCTTTTAGGCCGTAGTGGTTCTTGCATCGAGTTGTAACAGAATGCAATCGAGCGGGTATTCCTGTGATCAACTTTTAACCACAATACCCAATAATTACGGACTAATAGTTTAATCATAATTCCCAAGAACTATTTCTTTTTGACCAGCCTTCCAAACATCAATAACTCGTATGACATTCATACATGAGCTGGATATTCCAATCTTCTTTCTTTTTGCCTTTATACTTCTAACAGTTTAAATTTCAGGAGTTCACCTACTCTCAGAAGAAGCACCCAATTTTAAGAGTGGTGTTAGCCCCGGACTTCCTAGGTGTGTAAGTCATACTAACACCCTTTGCACATTTCCTTTCTCCTTAAGTTGTTTTTTTTTCACCTTCATCATATGACAGGCATTCTTCTGGATCCCTCTCTTATCAGTCAAATGCCCAGTAAACACTTTATTCTAATAATTGTTCTCATGCATGATAAAATGGAACATGTTTTAGAGGACCCACTTCTAGAGGAACCGACAGATAATGCAACTTCTACTATTTATAACGCCTACATGAAACTCTATGATGAGTCTACTGAGACCAGTTGTCTCAACCTTGCCTGTATGGAACCAGACTTGCAACAACATTTTGAGAACATTGAGGCTTACGATATGATCGTAAGTCTAAAGGCATGTTTGAAACGCAGGCAAGGACCGAGAGATTTAATGCCTGGAGGGCCTTGCTAGAGTGTAAGTTGAAGGAAGGCGATCCACTTAGTCCGCATGTAATCAAAATGGTTGGTTACATGCAGACTCTTGATAAGTTATACTTTCCCTTATGCCATGAGTTGCCTACAGATACAATTCTTGCTTCTCTTCCTGCTAGCTATGGCTCGTTCATCTCAAACTACCATATGCAAGGTGTGGATAAGAAGGTCATGGAATTGCGTGGGATGCTTAAAACAGCAGAGGAAGACATAATAAAGGGGGCACATCAAGTGTTGATGGTGCATGCCAAGCCAAAGTTCAAGAAGAGTTCTTGGGCTAAGAAGAAGGCAAAGGCTAAGGCTGCTAAGGATGCGATCCCAGCTCCTGTCCCTGTGCCTAAGGTTGGACCAGTTACTGAGAGCATATGCTATTATTTTAAGGACATTGGTCACTGGAAGAGAAATTGCAGCATGCACCTGGCCGACAATGGCAAGAAAAGTGGAACTAGGACTTCTTCAGGTAAACTTGTTGTATATGTTACAGAGATATATCTTGTGTAGAGGATACCGGATTGGTTGTTCATATTTGTAAATCAATGTAGGGGCTTAAAATAATTAGGAATGTTGCAAGAGGAGAAGTAGGCATAAGCTTCGGGAATAAAGCAAGAGTTGTTGCATTAGCCGTCGGCACTGTGCAACATAATTTACCTTCAAGATTTGTAATGGAACTTGATAATTGTTATTATGTTTCTGCTTTAAGTCGAAACATTATTTATGCCTCATGCTTGATGAGACAAGGTTATGAATTCAGTATTAAGGACAAAGGTTGTTCTATATATTTGAATGATATGTTTTATGGCTTTGCAGCCGTTGTGAACTGGTTATTCATTTTAGATCTTGAAGGTGAATCTGTCTATAATTGAAATATTAAGAGGCTTAATCCTAACGATCTGAATACAACTTAATTTTGACATTGTCGACTTTGTCATATAAGTGTGAAGTGTAGGAAGAAGTTTTATGATGATGGACTTCTAACTTCGTTTGATTTTGAATCATTCGAGACATGCGAGTCATGCCTACTCGGCAAGATGACCAAGACACCATTTACAAAGAGTTGTGAGAGGGCATCTGGCTTGTTGGAACTCATTCATACTGATGTGTGCGGACCAATGAGCACGATTGCCAGAGGTGGTTACCAGTACTTCGTGACTTTTAATGATGACTTGAGCACATATGGATATATCTACTTGATAAGGCATAAGTCCGAAATCTTTGAAAAGTTCAAGGAGTTTCAGAATGAAGTAGAGAATCAACTTGGCAACATGATCAAACTTCTATGATCGGATCGTGGGGGCGAGTATCTTAGTCAAGAGTTTGATGATCATCCGAAGAGTCGAGGAATAGTTCCACAACTCACTCCTCCTGGTACACCTCAGAAAAATGGTGTGTCGGAATAGAGGAATCCTACTTTGTTCGACATGGTTCGATCGATGATGAGTCAGTCAGATCTACCGTTGTCATTTTGGGGTTATGCTTTAGAAACTACAGCTTTCACACTAAACAGAGTACCATCTAAATCCGTAGATAAGACAACATATGAGATAGGGACTGGGAAACATCATAATTGGTAGTAGTAGACAAGGATGTGACATGTATGTGTGTAAAATTCCAGGATGAAATACGTTGAAATGCGACTTGTACAAAAAAAATTCATGGTCTGGAAGGATGAATAGTATCATGTGTTAAAAAGACCCAGATTTTTTTTTGCACAGCCCTCATTTCAGCGTATTTCGTCCTGAAAATTTACACACTTGTGCATTATTCCTTCATCTATCTCTATATTTTTTCAGAATTTTTTGAAATGTAAAAATATGAATTTTCATGAATTTTGAATTTTGCACTCCAAAACCAATTTCCGTCCAAAAACGTTTTATATTAAGTTACGGAGGAAGTATGAGTGGATGACTCTATCCTCTAACGCTGATCTACTCCATATATCTCCAAAATACAAAATGCTGGCGCTGCAAAACTGTAAAAAAAGCTGACGTGACTACTAAAAAATACTTTCACTTTGTTCGATGACAAATAGGAGCGGAGCGCGCAAAGAAGCAATTTTTATCTCTGCTTAAAAAAAGAAACAAGGGAGCTTTTTTTCCTGCCACCTTCCTCGATCCCATCACATCATTCGCTGCATAGATCACTAGTCCTAGCATCCAGCTGCTCCCCGCCAGCCTCGACATGTCCGCCGCCGTCGGTTCGCCATCCTGGGCTGCCGCCCCTGCCGCGCAGCACCGCCGGACGGGGCGTGCCGGCGCCGTCACGCTCCGGTGCTCCAAGTTGTCGGCGGCCGCGCCCGTCCTGGACGAGCTTGTTGAAGTAATCCAAAACATGTTTACTAAAATTTGGTAAGTGCTAGTGTCTCATGGAAATATATGTAAGAGTTTCCATGCAAAGTTGAGTCTGTATTAGGATAGTGCTAGCTGAGTCGGTTCATGTGTCCAAGTTTGGTAGTACTAGTTTTATGTGAGTAGGCTTAGCTTAATTGTGATCAGCGTAGCCGGTAATTAGGAAAGTGTGTGTCCGTGTATGGCTTGCATGTCATGAGTACCGTGTCCTGTTCCGGGTAGTACTAGGCGTGTCCTTGCGGTAATAGGACCACTGCCGAGTCGGTTAGCTGCAAGCTTTGGTCCTATATATATACATCCATATACGTTGTAAGATTGTACCAGAAAACGTGAAAAGCAATAAAGATTATTACGAGGCACGACACGTGCCTCTGGCTATCTTCGTGTTGCTGCGTTCGCGTGCGTGTGTTCTGGTCCCGATGTTTGCGTTAACGCCGGCGTGATATCGTGTGCTATAGCTAGTTCGTATACGTCAAGCCGAGTTGCGTGTACACGACTAGTCGAGTTGCATCGTGATCGTGTGTTCGATCCTTGGGCAAAGCCAACAATTGGTATCAGAGCAAGGTCGATTTGAAGCTGTGCTTGCCCCGGGGTGGCGACCGGATTAGCGCCTCGGGGCGGGCAATATAGTCGCTAGGTGGTGCAGCGACAAGGAGGGGAGGACAATACAATCGCCGGTGTAGCAACGAGGAGCGATCCATATAGTCGTTGAGGGTTAAACGACGAGGAGGAGCCGGTGATACAGTCGCCGTTGCGGCAACGAGGAGGAGCTGGCGATAGTGGATCGGTGGAGCGACGAAGAGAAGGCGGTGAGTGTGCTGTCGCAAGCGAGGCGGCGAGTGATTGTTGTTCGGCGGAACGAACTGGAGGAGGGCGACGGGCGGTCGTCGACAAGGCACTGGTGATCGTTGATGGTTATGGAGGTGTTGAGTTGGCAGTGGCACCGAGTAGTTCATCAAGATCATTGGTGGAGGGTGCAAGGTAGTGATGGCGAAGTTGCGAGCCGTCATCATGGTGTGCACATGAGTTCTTGCAAGGTGCGTCCAAGAGCTCGGGGGTGTGAGTCTTCTGCTGCAGTTGAGATGCGTCACTGGCGGAGGAGATTGAGAGCGGATGGAAAAAGGAATTTGTGTCTTGCGTTTCTGTTCGTGATCAAGGGGTTCCGGCGAGTTCATATACGGTGAAGTTGAGCTACGCATATATGGCGAGTTGTGTTGCCGCCGGATAGGAAGTGTCGTTTGGTAAGTTGTGTCACCAACGACAACGAGAAAAAAGATGTGGCGGGTGAAGAGATGTGTCTCCCCGTGAGCACCCGATGACAAGACGAAGGCCAGCGTGAAGATGGATGCGCACCAGTTAAGTTGAGTTCCTGCATGAGAGGCTATGCGTTTAGTCAGCATGTAGCACGCTAAGATGTGACAGCGTGGGCTGGTAATCCAGACGTCGTGTTGGTTCCAAGTCGATGAGTCGAGTGTTTGGATTAGGGGGTGAATGTTGAAGTAATCCAAAACATGTTTACTAAAATTTGGTAAGTGCTAGTGTCTCATGGAAATATATGTAAGAGTTTCCATGCAAAGTTGAGTCCGTATTAGGATAGTGCTAGCTGAGTCGGTTCATGTGTCCAAGTTTGGTAGTACTAGTTTTATGTGAGTAGGCTTAGCTTAATTGTGATCAGCGTAGCCGGTAATTAGGAAAGTGTGTGTCCGTGTATGGCTTGCATGTCATGAGTACCGTGTCCTGTTCCGGGTAGTACTAGGCGTGTCCTTGCGGTAATAGGACCACTGCCGAGTCGGTTAGCTGCAAGCTTTGGTCCTATATATATACATCCACATACGTTGTAAGATTGTACCAGAAAACGTGAAAAGCAATAAAGATTATTACGAGGCACGACACGTGCCTCTGGCTATCTTCGTGTTGCTGCGTTCGCGTGCGTGTGTTCTGGTCCCGGTGTTTGCGTTAACGCCGGCGTGATATCGTGTGCTATAGCTAGTTCGTATACGTCAAGCCGAGTTGCGCGTACACGACTAGTCGAGTTGCATCGTGATCGTGTGTTCGATCCTTGGGCAAAGCCAACAGAGCTGAGGCTGCAGTGCGCGACGCCGCTCCCCCTGCTGCGGCACGTGGCAGGCGCCATGGCTGCCGGCATGCGCACCGGGATCACCACCGACGGCGCCGGTGAGCTCAAGATGATCCCCAGCTACGTCTACTCGCTCTCCACTGGGTAACTAATCCCCAGCTCATTTGACATCCCCCCTAGTGATTCAGACATGCAGTGACTCTGGTTGGTACACTAAATAGATCAGCTCTTCAGTCAATTCAGTTCATCACTTGATTTTCTGTAGATTGGACCAGTCAGTTAGTTAGTGAGTGTTGTGAGCTAGATTTGATCTGGTTATGAATGTCAGTTAATTCAGTTCGCTCCATGATTTAATTTCTCATCACCAATGTTGTGCTGACGGAGTGAAACAGGGCTGTTCTATGCTTTTGATCTGGGAGGCACCAACTTCAGAGTGCTGAGGGTGCAGCTAGGAGGAAAAGATAGGTGTGTCCTCAACGCCGAGTCAGAGCAAGTGTCGATCCCAAAAGAAATCATGCATGGTACAACCGAGGTAGCCGGTTCATTGATTTGTTTTCTTATAAGCTAATTGGCTCTGTTTTCAGAAAGAAAAAAATAGATTCTACACTGATTGGATAATTAGCATATAGTTGCATATGGGCAGAGCATGTTTGACATTTGACGCTGCAATTGTCGCTATGAACAGGATCTTTTTGATTTTATCGCGGCCTGCCTATCGAATTTTGTAGCGAAGGAGGGTGGTAATTTTCATCTTCAGGAAGGTCGACAAAGGGAGATAGGCTTTACATTCTCCTTTCCGGTGAAGCAGACTTCTATTGATTCTGGCATCCTGATCAAGTGGACCAAGGGTTTTGCTGTCTCTGGTTCTGTAAGATTTTTGTTTTCCCGGATACAAGTTTCTCATTTTTGTGTATTACTTAGTTATTTCTGCTGGATATTATGATCTTTTAGTCCTAAACTGTAGAGCAGCTACAGTGGCCAGTTGCTACAGCAACCAGCTCTACCTGCCCTGATCGGGGGCTGCTTCTCATCCAGGCAGGTGTTGGCCCCCCAGTGCACAGTGCATACAAATATATATGGAAGAGAGATTGATCAAGACGCTGCTGGTTCTGGCTGCTGCTCTAAGCCACTCTCTCTCACTCTCTAACGCACTCAAGTATAGTTACCGATCAAGCTAAGCACTGCAAGCACTGGGAAGAACTAACACATCTTCAGATCAAGCCCTAGGAGGTGAAGGAAGGAGAAGAGAAGATGACAGCTCCATCCGGTAAAGGTAACTGCCATCTTCTCATCTGTTTGTGGCTCAAACTTAAGCTAAAATGATCCTGGCAATCAACAATGGCACCAGAGCCATATAGTTTCAAGTTTGATCCCTACAAGCTAAAGATCATGCTTCATCTGTTCTGTTAATGCTAAGTATCAAGCTGTTCTTCCTGTTAAGCCATGTTTTGATTTTATTTAGCCCTAAATCTTTGAGGAACAAGCCCTAACAGATAAGCATGAAGCTCTGGGGTTTCATTTTGATGATGAATTAAAGGGGATTGAAGCTTTTATGCAAAATCCCCAAATTTCAGTAACCCTAGAGATGAAATTCTCCTGTTTTCCTCCTAATTTGGGCCTAGGGTTTCAGTTTATGCTTTGAATGAAAGGGAAAATGAACTAATTATGATTGAACCTATTGTTTTTCTCCAAATCAGAAACCCTAGCTAAAGAAATCTTCTAATTTCTCCCCTGCTATGTGCTTGTGGTTTCGGATTAAGCATGAATCAAAGGGGAATAAATAAATCATGTATGAACTCTAATGTTTTCCCCAAAACCGAAACCCTAACTGATGAAATCCCCAAATTTCCCCCAAAGTTGAGGAACCCTAACCCTAATCCTAAGGATCTAACGACAGTGGACTCTTACCTTAGGGTTATGATGCTCGCCGTCGTCGTGCGGCATCACCATGACCACCACCTCATGCTTGTAGGTACGCTTAGGCTCACACTCGAGCAGCCTTGTTGTCCACTGCGCCGGGTGGCTGCTGTTCTCCCTCGTACGCTTGTTATTGAAGAGGAGTCGCTGCCGTCGCCTCACAGGGACGCCCGCACGCGCACGGCTGCCTTACAAAGGAGCACCGCCCAGAACCGTTCAACGGAGCCATGTGCAAGCCAAAGCGGCACGTGGTTCCGGCGAAGGGCACTAGACGGCGCCGTCGTCTTCCTCCGCAGCGGCTGGCTTCGCCACTGCACATATCTCTCTCGCCCGTTTGTCACCACCTCGGGTGAGAGGAATTGGAGGAGGAGAAATGGGGTAGGGTTTCGCAGGGGCTGTGGCTGCGCGGTGGTTTTGTTCGCCCCGCGCGTGATGCTGGCCGTTGGATCTCATCCAATGGACCACAACAGCCAGCAGCCAGCGCCGACCGAGTAGGCCACTAGGGAGTTGCTCATTCCCGGCCTAGGCCTAGGCGGCTGGACCTGGAGCCCAGGAGGAGCTGTGGGAGTTAAGCTGGGCTGGTTTTTTCTCTCTGGCCCAGCTTAAAAGGATGTTTTAGCCCAAATTTTAAATTAATATTTTCTGTCCAAAAATTATGTGATCGGCTGAATTGTACTGAGCTAAATCTGTTAGTGAGCAGAAATTAATTCAAGAAAATTGTTGAATATTTCTCCATATAATGATTAAATTTTACGAACTAAAATGAATATTTGTCAAGGCTAAATTTTATGGATGGTTTATTATGTTTATTATGGCAAGATAATTCTTTATTATTTATTCCTAATTATGATTTTAGTATGCCATGTTTAAATTATTCATGTTGCAATTTTATCATGTTTAGTTAATTTTTCCTTTGTGGTATTTTATTATGATGATTATTGTTGTGATCATTATGTCATAATGTTTCCGCTGCGAAATAAAGTTTTATTGATCCTCAAATAAACCGTGGCCTTATGCTTTGTCATTTTGACCAAAGTTGTTTGACGGGCATTTTGACCACGAATTTTATTGGTTCATTTCACTTTTTTGCCAAAGCTGATGTGAACCAGATTAATAAGAAAAGTTTATGAATGAGAATTTAATAAAGTGTGGCTCGTATTTATTAATTTGGCCAAAGTTAATTAATGAATATTTGTTTACAAAATTTTATTGTTCATTTTCATCTCTGGCCAAAGCTGATTTGAATTTGATCAATAAAAGAAGAGTAATGATAATGCTTACTAAAGCATTTTTATTTTTTTGGCAGCACCTAATGTCTCTCATATTGCCGGAATGATTAATGGCATAGAACAATATCAACTATGCTACATGGAATGAGAAGCTTTAGATTACTATGGCCTTACTTAATGTTGATTATGCTCTCCTTAATGCCTTAATGATCCTCCTGAAGCACCTAAAGAAGGAGATCAAAATTATGATGCCCTCAAAAGGGACTATGATGTTGAACAGGCTAAGTGGGATAATTCAAATCGCAAGTGCCTTATGATGATTAAGGGTTCCATTGCACAAAGTATGTTGGGAGCCCTTCTAGATTGCCAAACTGCTAAGGGCTATCTTGCGAAAATTAAGGATCAATTTAATGGGTCTTATCCAAAGGCTTATTCATGAGAAGTATGATCCCACTGAAGCCTTAGAGAGCATATTATGAAAAAGTGCAACATGGCTGCCAAACTTAAGACTATGGAGATGGAAATTTCTGAAGGTTTCCTTGTCCATTTCATTATGTCATTTTCGCCTCAAGAATTTTCTCCATTTATGACCAACTATAATGCTAAGGATTTTAAGTGGAGCATTGATGAAATGATGGCAAGATGTGTGCAAGAAGAAGAAAGGCTTAAGGCTGACAGATTTGAGCATATCAATCAATTTAAGCATTCACAAAAAGAAGAAATATCTAAAATTTGTGAATGAATATATGAAGCCCAAGCCTAATCAGTTTAAAGGTAAAGGCTAGTCTTCAAAATATTCTCAGCAAAAGAAGCCTGAAAAGGCTCCCAATGTAGAAGGGAACGAGCTTGATGGATGCCACTTTTGTGGAAAAGAAAGACATAAGCAAAGAGAATGCATTGGCTTTCTGAGATGGCTCAACAAGAGAGGTACTGATGTTATTAGTTTTGTTGAAGAATCCCTTTATGTTAATTATGCCACCAATACTTGGTGGATTGATTCAGGTGCAACAATTCATATTGCAAATTCGTTGAAGGGATTCGATATGAGGAGGACCCTAAAAAGAGGGGAAAGAACCATTAGAGTTGCTAATTGTGTTAAGCTGACGCCGAGGCACTTGGCGATTTCACTCTCATACTCCATACTGGCTTTAGGCTTTAGTTGCATAATGTTCTTTATGTAGCCTTGATGAAACAGAACTTAGTTTATGTTTCATGTTTAGACGATGATGGTTATGACTATCACTTTGGGAATAAGCGTTGTATAGTTATGTATGACAGTAATAATATTTGTCTTGCCTTCCGACAAGACAAGCTTTATGTTATTTCTCTACCTCAAATATGAACGTCAGTACCAAACGCAAACGAAATGAAACAAAGACTTCTTTGAAATTATGGCACTATCGTTTGGGCCATATTTCGAGGGAGAGGATTGAACGTCACATTAAAGATCAAATCCTTCATCCTCTTGACTTTTCGGATGCGGACGTCGATCATTGTATCAATTGCATCAAAGAAAAATATACCAACAAAATTAAGAAAGGTGCAAATCGAAGCACGAGAGTTTTGGAATTAATCCACACATATATATGTGGTCCATTTAATGTGATATTGGTGGATGATTTTAATTCATTCATAATGTTCACCGATGATTTCTCCCGTTATGGATATATTTATTCTATCAAAGAAAGAATAGAGGCATTAGGCAAGTTCAAGATTTTCAAAGCTGAGGTTGAAAATAAAAGTGATGAAAAAATTAAAGTTGTAAGATCTGATCATGGTGGTGAATACTACGGCATACATACTTATTATGGCCAAACTCCTGGACCGTTTGTTAAGTATTTACAGGACAATGACATTATGGCCAAGTACCCAGCATCGGGCGATCCCTAGCAAAACGGGGTGACTGAAAGGTCAAATCGCACAGTTATGGATATGGTACGAAGCATGTTAAGCCACTCCACTTTGCTGGTGAATTTATGGATGGAAGCCCTTAAGATAGCATCACATATTCTTAACAGGGTTCCCAGTAAATCAGTGCCTAAAACACCATATGAATTATGGACTGGGAGGAAACCAACCCTGAATTATTTTCATGTATGGGGCTGTCCTACTGAAGCAAGGGTTTTCAATCTGATTATGCAAAATTTGACTCCAAGATAGTCAGTTTCCATTTTATTGGTTATCCTGACAAATCTAAGGCTTATCGATTTTATTGTCCAAATCGGGCAACTAAGTTAGTTGAAATAAGACACGCTGTGTTCTTGGAAAGTTATATGATGAGGGGGAGCATGACACCTAGGGAAATAATTTTGGAGTAAAACGGGAATATGTCCCTGTCCCTATGATTCAAGAACCTGTGTTCCCGGTGTCTACTGAGGTTGCACCTCCAGTTGAGAGGACTATTAATGAAACACCTGCTGAGATTCCTGTGAGTGTTCCAGATGTCACACCTAATGATCCTTTTATTGAAAATGCTCAGCAGCCTCCAGCTGTTATTAGTGTGCCAAGTAATGAACCTCTCAGCAGGTCACAACGGACTAGAAAGTCTGCTATTCCTGATGATTACCTCACTTACATTAGTGAGGAAATGAATGACTCGGTGTTGGATAATGATCCCACCTCATTTAAAGAAGCCATACAAAGTGAATATTCGTCTGAATGGCTTAATGCTATGAAATATGAAATGAAGTCCATGAGCACTAATGATGTATGGGACTTAGTAGAAATTCCTGAAGGAGCCAAAATAGTTGGATGCAAATGGGTCTACAAGACCAAACATGACTCCAAGGCTGATATCAAAAGGTTTAAAGCGAGGCTCGTGGCCAAAGGTTTCACTCAAAGAGAAGGGGTTGATTATAAGGAAACATTTTCACCTGTCTCTTCTAAGGACTCATTCAGAATAATAATGGCACTCACGGCTCATTATGATTTGGTGCTACATCAGATGGATGTCAAAACGGTATTTCTAAATGGTGACTTATGTGAAGATGTTTACATGGAACAACCGGAAGGTTTTGTTGTGCAAGCAAAAGAACATTTAGGATGTCATCTCAAGAAATGCATCTATGGCTTGAAACAAGCATCAAGATAGTGGTATTTTAAATTTGATCAAGTCATAAGGAAATTTGGTTTCAAAGAAAATGAAGTGTACAATTGCATATATGCTAAGTTCAGTGGGACTAAATTCATCTTCCTGATACTGCATGTTGATGACGTACTCTTAGCCAGCAGTGATAAAAATATGCTGCTGGCAACTAAAAGGTTTCTCTTCTCTAAGTTTGATATGAAAGATCTCGGTGAAGTAGCTTATGTTTTGGGCATTAAAATTCACCGAGATAGATTCATAGGAATCTTGGGGCTATCACAGAGAGCATATATTGAAAAGGTACTTAAAAAGTACAATATGCATAAGTGCTCAGGCTTGCCTCCTCCTATTGTTAAGGGCGATAAGTTTGAGAATTTTCAGTGCCCAAGAAATGATTATGAATTAGCGCAGATGAAGTCAATTCCATACGCTTCAATTGTTGGAAGCATTATGTATGCACAAGTGTGCACTCACCCTGATTTGGCATTTGTAACTGGGATGCTTGACAGATATCAGTCTAATCCAGGTCTGGATCACTGGAAGGCTTCTAAAAAGTCATGCGTTATTTGCAAGGTACTAAAGGCCTCATGCTCACTTATAAGAAATCTGATAACCTCGAGGTAGTGGGTTATTCAGATGCTGATTTTACAGGGCGTGTTGATACTAAGCAATCCACATAATTATATATTTTCACCCTAGCAAAAGGAGCTTTATCGTGGAAAAGCTCCAAACAAAGTGTCACTGCATCGTCGACAATGCAGGCAGAATTTGTGGCATGTTATGAGGCTACTGGGCAGGCAGTATGGCTGAAGAATTTTATCCCGGGTTTGAGAGTGATTGACAGCATTTCCACGCCACTCACTCTTTACTGCGATAATCAACCCACAGTAATCTATTCGAGTAACAACAAGTCAAGTGGTGCTTCCAAACACATTGACATTAAGTACCTTGTTGTGAAAGATAGAATCGAGGATCAGATGATAAATATTAACTACATAAGTACTAAGTTGATGTTAGCGGATCCACTCACGAGAGGCTTACCACCCAACATATTTAAAGAGCATGTTGCCGGCATGGGTTTGGTTGAAAGACTTTGATCCTGGAAAAGTTGGGACCATTATGACACCATCTCCCCATAAGCCTCATTTTGAGATCGAATGGGAACCATAGTCACTTGGTTCAACAATACTTAATTGACTTTTGTAATCTATTGTCTTCGTGTACTGTTTTATCAAGAAATGAGTCTGTATGTTTGTATAAGAATTAAGTGAATAAAGTTTATGGAGCTCATAATTTAAAGAAGTTTCATTTTGATATGAGGTGATGTACTATAGTCACTGGGTTCAGTGGTACCAAATTGACCATTGTAATATTTTCATTTTGGTGCATTTTTTTCTTGAAAAGTGAGCTTATAAGTTTAGCCTTACGATCAAAGGGGAGAATGTTGGATATTATGATCTTTTAGGCCTTACTGCTACAGTACGCTGGTTGCTACACAACCAGCTCTACCTGCCCTTATCGGGGGCAGCTTCTCATCCAGCCAGGTGTTGGCCCCCAGTGCATAGTGCATACATATATGTATATATATATGGAAGAGAGATTGATCCAGACGCTGCTGGTTCTGGCTGATGCTCTAAGCCACTCTCTCTCACTCTCTAACGCACTCAAGTATAGCTACCGATCAAGCTGAGCATTGCAAGCACTGGGAAGGACTAACACATCTTCAGATCAAGCCCTAGGAAGTGAAGGAAGGAGAAGAGAAGATGACAGCTCCATCAGATCAAGGTAACTGCCATCTTCTCATCTGTTTGTGGCTCAAACTTAAGCTAAAATTATCCTGGCAATAAAAAAATTCTACTACCAAGAGTTGCAAGACCATTCACAAAAAAATAGAGTTGCAAGACCAATAATTCCCTGCTCGAACCAAGAATATATTTTTTCACTGGATATAGCTTATGGATTAGCATGCTAATTTTGTTTTTCAGTGGAATTCATGCTAACAATAAAGCAATATGTTGGTCTTCGCAGGCCGGGAAGGATGTGGTTGCCTGTCTAAATGTTGCGATGGGGAGACAGGGGCTTGACATGAGTGTATCTGCTCTAGTACGCAAGCATCACAAAACTCATAGATTAGGGAAGAGCTTTATTGCCTTCCGGCCTCGTATTGAAAGAATGCTCACAGCTGCAAGAAGCCTGATGGCTGGCAAATCAAATGGGATACCCATAGTGGATACTGAACTCTGTCTTTTGTTTGTGCACTGCTTCATTACTAATTGAAATGCGTCTGAAATGAGATCATTTCCAATGAAAAGGTGTATATACTCTTTAAAGTACGTGAATCACACTTAACAGGTAAATGGTACTGTTGGAGTCTTAGCTGGAGCGCACTATTGGGATGAGGATGTGATTGTTGCGGTGACTTCGGGCACCTAGGACTAGGACTCCTAGGCGCGCAAGGAGAGGGAGTCCTCCTCCCCAAGTCGGTCGACCCCCTTGGTCCTTCCACCTAAAAATAGGTGGGAGGGGGCGCACCAAGTGCACACCAAATCCCCTTTTGGCCGACCCCTTGTTTGCCGCGCCCCCTTCTCTCCCGGATTAGATCTAATGTACTCCGATAGGACGCAAGGCTGCTTCTCCCTCTAGTTTCTCCCCGTTGTTCTTCGTGCTGGTTCAACGGAGTGTTGCGGTGCTACTAGATCTGTATGCATGGACACCTTGGAGGTGTCGTCTACTTCAACACTAGATCGGGCAGATTGTTCCGGCGAAAATTCTCGCTGCTGTGAGGTATAAACTAGCTGCGGGAATCGGCAGGTTTCACCGACAATCTTCTCTACTTCCGCTGGGTCGATTGTTGGTATGATCATCGTTAGCTGTACCTCCATGGTGATCTTGGGCTTGCTCGTGCGTGGTAAATTTTTTTTTTGCGTAGCACGTTCCCTACACTTACCTCCTGCCAGACGGCTCGAACCTGGGTAAACTCCCTTTCCCGTGCCTTACCATCTCGATCGCAGTTGGCCCGCCCCTCCGTTGTTGCTCGACGGCACTGCCCGTTACGAGACACTGACAGGCGTCCATCTTGATGTCTTCATCCGCTGGGATGTTGCAGCCAATGTTCACATGTTGTTCCCGCAATACGCCAGAGAGACCTGCCGCCCACAAACGCTATTAACGTGGTGGAGCTCACAGTCAAAGACGGAAGATGGACTTAAGCTGTTTTAGCCACGTAATGGTTGGTTGGCGGGGGGGGGATGTACGTGGTTGGGGGGGAGGTGTTTTGGTTTTCACACATAGAGAACTAATGCAATCATTTCATATATGCTCATATAACACAACGTAGTATCTGCAATCATGCACAATGATACGAACAATAATATAATATCATAATGTTGGCAATGAGTTTCTCTTATTTGAATGCATAAAAGGTACGGTCCAACGGACATAAGCTAAAGGTGCAGATATGTTCTCATATGCTGCCGCGTAGATATAAGAGCTTTCAATATCACTGTGACAACATTGCTTTGAAGCACACATGTGGAATAGCCCTAACTTGCAGGTTATACCTTCTGCCTACCGTGAACGTAAATTTCTCGGACATGTCAAACATTGCTTGGCTAGCCCCATCAGGAAGCATCCAGTCGAAGTGATACAAGAAGTTTGCCAAAGTGAGCTCCATTAGTGACGAGCTGAATTGAATCCCGGGGCATTGTTGTCGCCCTGCTCCGAAGGGAGTGAAGTCAGGGTTTGTTCCATTGTAATCCATGTTGTTCTCAAACCTCTCGGGATTAAAATCTTCTGGATTTTCCCAGTACTTTGGATCCCTAGAAACTGCGAATATATTAACGTATACATTGGTGCCTTCAAGCATGTCATAACCCATAATTTTAGAGTCCTCTCTGCACTTTCTGGGGACTAGAGGAATGGGTGGATGCAACCTAAGAACCTCCTTGATGACCATTCGCATGTAGTGAAGTTCTGCAAGGTCGTTGTTAGTAATAACAGATCGGCCTTCACCTAGCACTGTACGTACTTCTAGCTGTGCCTTAGCCATAGCTTCAGGATGACAAACGAGCTCCGACATAGCCCACTCCAAAACACTTCCTGTGGTCTCCGTACCAGCTGTAAAAATGTCCTGAAAACGACGCGGTTGTGGTACATTAGTTTAGCTAAATACTATATGTACATGTATAATTAAAAACAAAAAAATGTTGAACAAAACCATTAATTTCTCAAAGTAATATATGATATGAAGCAGTATTTATAACAATTGACTAATTTATTTCAATCAACACTAAAGGTCTAATAGTCGCGCGACATATATTGTGAAACTAATGATGGGTTAACATTCGATGTATAATACTTTTTGACAATGTGATATGCCGACTGTCAGATCGCAAGTACATGAACAATCACCCCTCATGTCCGCCCGCACGCATGCAACCTCTCTCCTCGCCTTTCTTGGGGCCACGGAGAATATAGGGAGAATATAACATGATACCACCCCTTAGGTGATACCATGATACCATTTCAAAAACTTCAATTTTAAATGTTTCAAAAAATTATGAAAAAAATTGTGGATGTTTACATCACATGAATGTACAACTCCTAAAAAAATTCAGATCAAAATTCTAAATATACAGTGAGAAACAAAAAAGACAAATCCAGCATGGATAGTGTCAAGAAAGACAAAAGTCAAAACGCCACTATTCACATCCGGATTTGACTTTTTTGTTTCTCAATGTGTATTTAGAATTTTGACCTAAAATTTTTACAGCTTGTACATTCATGTGATATGAACATCTATAATTTTTTTCATAATTTTTTGAAACATTTAAAATTGAAGTTTTTGAAATGGTATCATGGTATCACCTAAGGGGTGGTATCATGTGATATTCTCCTGAGAATATATTCAGATCAGTACTATAAAGAAAAATACTCACGATCAACACGGCACCTATAATCTCTATGGTTATAGGGAATGCCAATGGGTCATCCTCCTCCAGCCTGAGCAGCACGTCCAGCAGGTCCTCGTCGTCTATGCAGCGGGTTCTGTCACCGGCAGCTTGTGCCGCCTTGCGGCCCTCCATGATGTCGTTGATGATGCTTTGGATGCGGTTGTAGCTCCTCTTGGTGTCGCGCTCGGCATTGGTCAGCCAGCATACCAACCGCGACGATGGGAAGAGGTCGACCAGGCAAAAGCCGGCCACCAGCGTCAACGCCTCGTCAATCTCGCGGAGGTACTACTTCTGCCGCGTGAACTTGCCGCCGAAAACTGCACGTGATACGACGTCGTTGCTGAGCGACGTCACCTTCTGGCTGATGTTGATGGTTTCGCTAGTCGGGGCGGCGGCGGCGATGGAACGGATGAGGTTGCCCACCTCCTTGGCCCTGATACCCTCCATGCGCTTCACCTGCTTGGAGCTGAGGCGCCACCGGTCGCCGTAGGGGGCCAGGACGATGCCCTTGCCGCCGCAACCAAGGATGTTCATCGTCACGCTGCTGGACCGGTCTGCGTGCGACGCCCCCACCTCGATCGTACGCTAATCATGCACGCAACACGTACGACCAAGATCAGGGACTCGCTGGAAGGAATCACAACACAACTCTAAACACAAATATAAAGTCATACAGCTTCATATTACAAGCCAGGGGCCTCGAGGGCTCGAATACAAAGCTCGACCAAGTTAACCAAGTTTTGCCTTAAGAAGGCTAGCACAAACATAAGCAGCGGATCGAAGAGGCGAGGCCTCCTGCCTGGGAACCCCCTGACTACTCCTGGACGTCAGAGAAGTCTACGTCGTAGTAGGCTCCATCCTAGTGGTAGGGGCCTCCGTCGGGGTAGTAGTAGTCGTCTCCAGCGTACTCCATCTCCTGGGCTTCATCGTCTGAACGCAGAATCGTATCGAGGGGGAAAGAGAAATGCAAAGTAGCGTGAGTACTCATCCAAAGTACTCGCAAGACTTACATCAGAACTATGCTAGATATGCACCAGTATCAAAGGAATGGGGCTATATCTTTGGACTAGACTGCAGAAATGCTAGAAGAGGGAAGAAGGCCTAGTCCTATCGAAGACTAGCATCTTCAGCGTCTTGCAGCATTAGAAGAGTACAGATTGGTAGCTCATACATAGTCATATTATTTAGCAAATTTAATCAAGTAACCACGCCCAGAGATCCTTCCCCGACTCCAAATCGTCCTGTTACCGTGGACACGGTTATTCGAATAGTTTGTTCTTCCCTGCAGGGGTGCACCTCATTTCCAACACGCCTGATCACCTCCGGCCGGACACACTTTCCTAGGTCATGCCCGGCCTCGGGATAGCAGCACGTCGTCGCCCCACCTAGACTCAACGAAGAGGCCAGCCCGCCGGTCTAACTCCTAAGCGTGCAGGTTCGTGGGCCCTCTTTCCCTTGCACTCCTGCACGATGCGTGGGCGGCCGGAAGCAGTCCTAGCATCCCTTAACTTACAAGCGCGATGCGTTCCAGACCAATCCGGCGCGCGCCGCTCCATTGCTGACGTCCGAAGAGCTTCGGCTGATACAACGACGCTGAGTACCCATAACTTCTCCCACGTGATGGTTTGGTGCGTAAAAGGCCTAAACCGACCAAGTGGATCAAATACTCAACCCATTAGCATTTTATTAGTTGCGGGGCAAGCGCGACCCATCAAGTGCGGTCGTCGCCCCGCCAATAACCCTCGGGTGCCTTACCGGCGCACCCCACCACATTTCACACTCGCGGGTACCCTTGGGGCCGACCCGTCTTTCACATATATCTCAGTACCAAGTCATAGTAACTATGTGTCTATACACCAAGTGGATATCCGAGGAATCACCCTCGATGGATCCCACTCGAGGTATGTGTATGACAAGAGTCGCTATCGATAAAAGGGAAGGAGGAATCACCCTCGATACCCATGACCGATAACTACGCTACAGAATTAACACCGGGAGTAGCTCTGCAGTGCCATACTAAAGGGGGTGTGATGTGATGTGTCGGTAACGGCTTGTCAGTCATGCCGACTGAGTCTTCTTTCTTCAAGTCCTCGATGTCGTCGATGAAAGCAGGGGCAACTGGGACTAAGGGGGTTCTCAGGGGTTCACTGATCACCTATGCTAAGCAGTTGAAATGATTGCAGGTATAGTAGTAGTTCATCAAAAACAGGCTATGCATCACAAATAGGAGCTAGCTAATACAGTAGCAAAATTCTAATGCAAGAATAAGAGAGAGAGGAATAGGTGATATCGGAATGCTCAAGGGGGTTTTGCTTTCCTTGCTGCTCTGCGGCAAAAGGCTGATCGTCGGCGGTGGAGTCGACCATGGCAGCACCGTCAGCCTCGGGGTCTACCGGAGAGAAGAGGGGGAAGAAACAATAAACATAAAGCACACAGATGCAACATGATGCATGGCATGGCAATACGCAGTGCTAGGGTGATCTACTGCCTATCGAAGTGTTTTAGTTAATTTAGAAATTTATTTGAATTTATTTTATTAAAGTCGTGCACTATTCACCTATCTGAAACAGGCAAAAAGTTGAATGTTCAGATAGCTGGAGGCATGTGACATATGAATGGATGGCATATTTGGATTCGTCACATTTTTCTGGACACTTTTCATATATAAATTATTTTCATCCGAGTTACGGTTTAAAAGATATGATTTTATAAAGTTTTATTAATTTTCTGGAATTATTTTAATTAATTAAATCAAACATTATCCAGAATAGTGTAGGCTGACGTCAGCATGACATCAGCAGCCAACAGTGGGGCTGACTGGGTCAAACTGACCAGCGGGCCCCACCTGTCATAGACACAAGACTATTTCAGTTTTTTAATTAAACTAACAGAGATTAAATTAGCAGTGGGGTCCACATGTCAGTGACTGATTAGAGTTAAATTAATTATTTTGGTTAATCTAATTACTAAACTATCAGCTGACAGTGGGGGCCCATATGTCATAGACACAGGGGGAGGGGCCCCACATGTTAGTGGCTGGGCCAGCCCAGTCAGCACAGTTGACCAGGTCAACTGGTCAACTGGAGTCAGGCTGGCCCACTGGCCAGTGATCCTGGGGGTGGGCCAGGCCAGCCACGTCGGCGGCAGCGCCGGCCGGCCGCCGGAGTTGCTCCGGCGAGCACCAGAGACGGTGGCGCGGCTCGGAAATCGCCCATAGGGGTCAAATCGCGCGCCGTTTGCTCGTTCCTGGCGGCGAGCCGCGTCGATCTGCGGTGGTGGCCAAGGCTGGGGTGGCTGGAAACGGCACCGGCGATGAGCGGAGGCAGCGGTGCGTACAGGAGCTCGACGGGAACGGCGAAGCAGCGCAGTAGCGAGCGAACTAACGATGCGGGGCGACTCAACGTGACGCGGCGAGCACGACGGTGGCACGCCAGTGACCAAATGGTTACCAGAGGCTCGACGGCGATGAGCTCCACGGCGGATGCGTTCGGGCGCGCGTCGTTGACGGCGCCAGGGTGCTCGTGAGAGGACGTGCGCGTGCGCGTCGTGCTCCTGGAAGCACCAGGAGCTCGACGGTGGGCTCAGGCGAGCGTGACGGCGACGGTAGCGACGGCCAGGAGTTCGTCGGCGGCAGCGCGCTTCGGGCTCCGGCGAGAATCAGCGCTAAGAGCTCGAGCTCGTCGCGAGGAGGAAGGGAAAGGGAAGCAGGAGCTCACGGTGGGGTGTAGCCGTTCAAAGTGAGATCGGGGAAGGCTTGACGGCGACGCAATCGGCGACGGCGAGCGGCGGATCCAGAGGAGGAAGACGACAGCGTGAGGGCGCTCTAGGCGCTCCGGAGCTCGAGCTCGTGGTCGAGGAGGACGAGGAGGTCACGGCGGAGCTCATGGACACGACGGCTGGGCGCAGAGGTGGCTGTGGCCGCGAGCTCAGCCGGGCATGGCCATGGCTGCGCTCGGGTGAGGGTGGAGCGAGCAAGAGAGAGAGAGAGAGAGAGAGAGGAGGAGCCAAAGCGTCCATGGGGGAGAGGGGCGGCCTCGTTATCCAGCCACGCGGGCGAGGGCGCGGGCTAGCGAGCGAGAGGGGCCCCGGGCGGGCGCGCGCGCGGTGTGCTCGACAGCGAGCCTGCGGGCGCCAGAGGTAGGGGAAGAGAGCCAGATGGGCTGGGCCGGGCACTGTAGCCACTGGGCCCAAGTGCACAGTGGGGCTTTTCTATTTCTTTTCTGATTTCTTTTTAGTTTTTGTTTTATTCTCTTTTGGCATTAATTCTCTATTGCAAAATTGTACCACTGGCTCCAATAAATACTTTGCAATATTCTTTAGGGCCACATTCATTTTGGGCATTTATAGAAACTGTTTGCATTTTCAAATTAAACTCAATAGCACTCTATAATGCTTTTAGCAACTGTTTTAGGTGGTGGGGTCCATACCATAAGTTTGGTGATGTTGCTCTCCTCACCATTATTTGTTTTGGAATATTCCACAATTATGCAACATTTTACTTCTGCCTTTTGAGGATTTAAACTTATCACATAAAATCACAGGGCAATTGAATTGGAATCTGAGTTGGAATTTGAATTTCAACTTAATCATATCCCACTTAGCAAAATGATTTGTTGCTGATCACAGTCATCACTGTGCATCATTACATGGGGGTGTTACAACTCTCCTCTACTAACAAGAATTCTCGTCCCGAGAATTAAGAAGTGGAAGGGAAAAGCTCGGGGTATTCCTTGCGAATATGATCCTCGCGTTCCCAAGTAGCTTCATCTTCTGAATGATTCGACCACTGAACCTTGAGGAACTTGATAGTCTTCTGACGAGTCTTTCGTTCAGTTTCATCAAGAATGCGGATCGTACGCTCCATGTAGGAGAGATCATCTTGCAGATCAAGCATCTCATAATCCACAGCTCGTTGTGGATCTTTGAAGCATCGACGCAATTGAGAGACATGGAAGACATCATGTAGGTGAGAGAATTGTGGTGGTAGCTCCAATTTGTATGCCACATTACCACGCCTTTCGAGAACTGTGAAAGGACCAATATATCGAGGAGCCAGCTTGCCCTTGATCCCAAAACGATGTGTACCTCTCAATGGCGTGACACGAAGGTCAGCCTTCTCGCCAGGTTGATAGACCATATCCTTGTGATGACGGTCATACTGACTCTTTTGACGAGACTGAGCAGTCTTAAGATTCTCCCGTACAATCTGAACTTGTTCTTCTGCTTGTTGAACGATGTTCGGCCAATGAGTGCACGCTCCCCAGTTTCTAACCAATTCAGTGGGGTTCGGCACTTACGACCATACAACACTTCAAAAGGAGCCATCTTCAGACTTGCTTGATAACTGTTATTGTAGGAGAACTCAGCATACGGAAGAGATTCCTCCCATTTCTTACCGAATGAAATAACACAAGCACGAAGCATGTCCTCAAGAATTTGATTGACTCTCTCAACTTGACCCTGGGATTGAGGGTGAAAAGCAGTGCTAAACGTCAAATGAGTTCCCATAGCTTCCTGGAAACTTGCCCAGAATCTTGAAGTGAATAAGCTGCCATGGTCCGAACTGATGATTAGTGGAACACCGTGAAGTGAAACAATTCTGGATATGTAGAGAGTTGCCAGTTGACTAGCAGTGATTGTTTCTTTGACAACTAGGAAATGTGCAACCTTGGAAAATCGGTCAATGACGACAAGAATAGCATCATTACCTTTCCGCGACCTGGATAAACCAGTAATGAAATCCATCTCAACATGATCCCATTTCCATTCAGGAATAGTAATAGGTTGCAGAGTTCCGGCATGCTTTTGGTGTTCTGCTTTGGTACGACGGCAAACGTCACATTCAGCAACATAGCGAGCAATGTCTTGCTTCATGTTAGACCACCAGAATCTTCGACGAATGTCTTGGTACATCTTGGTGCTACCAGGCTGAATAGACAGCGGAGTGTCGTGTGCTTCCTTCATGACCTCCCGAGTCATATCTTGGTTTTTTTCCTTACTTGGTACCACTAGGCGGTCTTTGAAGTACAATGCGCCATCTTCAGCAATAGAGAAGGGTGAGGGTCTTCCTTCTGCGAGTTCGAACTTAATCCTCTCGACTTCATTGTCACACTTCTGGATCCACTTGATGACGGTCACAAGACCTGGTTTAACAACCATGGTATTAAGAGAACCCTGGGGCACAACATGGAGGTTCATTTTGTAGGACCCTTCAGGAGGGGGAGTGAGATAACCTCGAGGAACAATGTGTAGGTTTAGCTTGCGAAATTCTTCTTGCAACAGGGGGTGAACCTTGTGAACCTGAAGGTGGTTGCAGTATGACTTGCGGCTCAAAGCATCAGCCATTACATTAGCCTTTCCAGGGGTATAAGAAA
Organism: Elymus sibiricus; assembly: GCA_039707655.1. Classification (NCBI taxonomy): domain Eukaryota; kingdom Viridiplantae; phylum Streptophyta; class Magnoliopsida; order Poales; family Poaceae; genus Elymus; species Elymus sibiricus. Next base: position 35,255,845 of record CM077665.1, on the reverse strand, counting down.
TACCCACATCATAATCCACTACGCGCTCCATCCATCTTTGTTGACGGAGGTTCAGATCTGGCTGAGTAAACAAGTACTTCAGACTTTGATGGTCAGTATAGATCTTGCAACGATTACCGAGAATGTAATGTCGCCAATTCAATAGAGCATAGACCACTGCAGCTAACTCGAGATCATGAACTGGATAGTTCTCTTCATGAGGACGCAAGTGTCTTGAGGCATAAGCAACTACTCTGCGCTCTTGCATTAGGACACAGCCTAATCCTTGACGAGAAGCGTCACAATAAATGACAAAGTCCTTGCGAGAATCCGGTGGAGCAAGCACTGGAGCTGAAGTAAGATTGTCCTTGAGAGTCTGGAAACTTTCCTGACATTTGTCCGTCCATTCAAACTTAACACCTTTGTGAAGCAGATCGGTCAGGGGCTTTGCAATCTTGGAGAAGTTTTCCACAAAGCGATGGCAATAGCTGGCAAGTCCAAGAAAACTTCTGACTTGCTTAACATTCTTCGGGGGAGTCCAATCAAGAATAGCCTAAACTCGTTCAGGGTTGACGGCAATACCATCCTTGGAAATCACATGACCAAGGTAAGTCACTTCATTTAGCCAGAACTCACACTCAGAGAATTTGGCAGATAGTTGATGTTCTCAAAGCCTTTCGAGCACAAGACGAAGATGTTCGACATGTTCTTCTTCATTCTTGGAATATATCAGAATGTCATCCAAATATATCACGACAAACTTGTCGAGATAATCCATGAAGATATAATTCATCAACCGAGAGAAGGTTGCCGGGGCATTGGTTAAGCCAAAAGACATGACGGTGTACTCGTATGAACCATAGCGAGTAACAAATGCAGTCTTAGGAATATCCTCTTCACGAACACGGATCTGATAGTAACCCAACCTCAAGTCGAGTTTAGAGAACACTGACGATCCAGCAAGCTAATCATACAAATCATTGATCCGTGGAAGCGGACATTTGTTCTGAATTGTTGCTTGGTTGATTGGTCGGTAATCTTGAACTAATCGATTAGTACCATCTTTCTTCTTGACAAAGAGAGAAGGTGCTCCCAAAGCTGAGGAACTAGGACGAATGAAGCCCTTGCGAAGTGATTTGTCAATTTCCTCCTTAAGTTCAAGGAGTTCATGAGGAGGCATTTTGTAAGGCCGCTTAGCAATAGGGGTGGTGCCTGGTTTCAAATCAATAACGAACTCGACTGCTCTAGCAGGGGGAATGCCTGGAAGTTCTTCTGGAAATACATCTTGGAAGTCTCGAACAACTGGAATGCTTTCAATCCCTTCGAGAGGTGATGCATTCAGTGCATTGATCGCATAAATCTGGGTCTCGGCATTTTGAACGAGACGAACGGAATGAACCACTAACTCGTTGGAAGGGTGCAGAAGATGCACGGTCTTAGTGGCACAAACGACTGATTACCCTAGACAAACTAGGCGGCACGCAGGCACGCGATAGAGGGATACAACAACGAGACATAGCAACAAGCCTCATCAACGTCGGGGACAACGAAAGTAGCCAGGGAACTGCACATGAGCCCAGATGGAAAACCCAGTGGCAGGGTTCTGCATTCCGTGTACACCCTGATGCAGTATCTGCATATCAACCGGGAGTCTAGGTCCAAGTTCCGGAGCACGACCTGCAACTGTAGGCCACTCAAGACCTGGAGGAAACTTAGTCCGTCGCGGGTGAAGAATGAACTCTGTATGCATTCCCGCAATGACTGCTGGCCTCAACTGCTCCAAAGCCCGATAAAGACGAGCACGAGTAGCGTAGAGCTCAAAGTTAAGAGCCCTGACGGTGCAATCCAGTGCCTCAGTGTACTGAACCAGAACCTGTGGGTCGTAATGACGACTCACGTAGGGGGTGCAGACAGCAGTGTAGGATCGATCAGTACGCTGCCGTGCGAAAGGGATCAAGACCTCAGCGTCGGTTGCCGTATCAACTCCAGCAGGGACATACAGAATGTACCTGTATGCCGTGTCCTCCAAGCAGAGGTTCGCTGCACGGAGACGAACAATAGCAGCATAGGCAACATCTTGTACTGCCATCTCAACAGTCACTCCAATGCCACGGAAGGTGTGTAGCTCAGTGATAGAGAGGTCACGCTTATCCCAGATAACCATCTCAGCCTCATACTGTTCCTGGTTGAACTCGTGGTAGTCCTCGTAAACCGTGTACTCGGGGTACCAACGATATCCTAGCTTCTTCAAGAGGCCGACCAGAATGGCTGGGAACCCAGTCGTATCGATCGGGAAGGACAGAAGAACGATCTGCCTAGCGGGACGCATCTGTAATAAGGAGATTCGGGACGTCAAATGACAGTGTGTGCATCATAACTTCAAAGAAGACAACTTTCAACGAATCAATTCTTCGGGTGGATTTGATCACGAGAACCTAATGTTAGAGTTAGTAAATCATTAACCCGAAGGAGAAGAGAGATCAGAACCCAGAGTATAGACGAGGAATAAAAGATCCTAATACCACCCGATTGAGAAGTGGGCCCGTAAACCACAGCATTAGTGTTAGTAAAAGTTTTTCAATGACTAGACTCAACTTCGGCCAAGGATGTGGAAAGGGGGCTACCTACAGGCAGTCGGCTCTGATACCAACTTGCGACGCCCTCACCTCGATCGTACGCTAATCATGCACGCAACACGTACGACCAAGATCAGGGACTCGCTGGAAGGAATCACAACACAACTCTAAACACAAATATAAAGTCATACAGCTTCATATTACAAGCCAGGGGCCTTGAGGGCTCGAATACAAAGCTCGACAAAGTTAACCAAGTTTTGCCTTAAGAAGGCTAGCACAAACATAAGCAGCGGATCGAAGAGGCGAGGCCTCCTGCCTGGGAACCCCCTAACTACTCCTGGACGTCAGAGAAGTCTACGTCGTAGTAGGCTCCATCCTAGTGGTAGGGGCCTCCGTCGGGGTAGTAGTAGTCGTCTCCAGCGTACTCCATCTCCTGGGCTCCATCGTCTGAACGCAGAATCGTATCGAGGGGGAAAGAGAAATGCAAAGTAGCGTGAGTACTCATCCAAAGTACTCGCAAGACTTACATCAGAACTATGCTAGATATGCACCAATATCAAAGGAATGGGGCTATATCTTTGGACTAGACTGCAGAAATGCTAGAAGAGGGAAGAAGGCCTAGTCCTATCGAAGACTAGCATCTTCAGCGTCTTGCAGCATTAGAAGAGAATAGATTGGTAGCTCATACATAGTCATATTATTTAGCAAATTTAATCAAGTAACCACGCCCAGAGATCCTTCCCCAACTCCCTGCGAGGAAGCAATCTCGGAGCCACAATTCATTTCAAGTTTAAATCACAGTTATAGTTGTAGTAGGTTGGAGTACAACTCCAAATCGTCCTGTTACCGTGGACACGGCTATTCGAATAGTTTGTTCTTCCCTGCAGGGGTGCACCTCATTTCCAACACGCCTGATCACCTCCGGCCGGACACACTTTCCCAGGTCATGCCCGGCCTCGGGATAGCAGCACGTCGTCGCCCCACCTAGACTCAACGAAGAGGCCAGCCCGCCGGTCTAACTCCTAAGCGCGCAGGTTCGTGGGCCCACTTGCCCTTGCACTCCTACACGATGCGTGGGCGGCCGGAAGCAGTTCTAGCATCCCTTAACTTACAAGCGCGATGCGTTCCAGACCAATCCGGCGCGCGCCGCTCCATTGCTGACGTCCGAAGAGCTTCGGCTGATACAACGACGCTGAGTACCCATAACTTCTCCCACGCGATGGTTTGGTGCGTAAAAGGTCTAAACCGACCAAGTGGATCTAATACTCAACCCATTAGCATTTTATTAGTTGCGGGGCAAGCGCGACCCATCAAGTGCGGTCGTCGCCCCGCCAATAACCCTCGGGTGCCTTACCGGCGCACCCCACCACATTTCACACTCGCGGGTACCCTTGGGTCCGACCCGTCTTTCACATATATCTCAGTACCAAGTCACAATAACTATGTGTCTATACACCAAGTGGATATCCGAGGAATCACCCTCGATGGATCCCACTCGAGGTATGTGTATGACAAGAGTCGCTATCGATAAAAGGGAAGGAGGAATCACCCTCGATACCCATGACCGATAACTACGCTACAGAATTACCACCAGGAGTGCTAAGTGAGGTATCACCCTCGGCACTCGGTAGTAGCTCTACAGTGCCATACTAAAGGGGGTGTGAGGTGATGTGTCGGTAACGGCTTGTCAGTCATGCCGACTGAGTCTTCTTTCTTCAAGTCCTCGATGTCGTCGATGAAAGCAGGGGCAACTGGGACTAAGGGGGTTCTCAGGGGTTCACTGATCACCTATGCTAAGCAGTTGAAATGATTGCAGGTATAGTAGCAGTTCATCCAAAACAGGCTATGCATCAGAAATAGGAGCTAGCTAATACAGTAGCAAAATTCTAATGCAAGAATAATAGAGAGAGGAATAGGTGATATCGGAATGCTCAAGGGGGTTTTGCTTGCCTTGCTGCTCTGCGGCAAAAGGCTGATCGTCGGCGGTGTAGTCGACCACGGCAGCACCGTCAGCCTCGGGGTCTACCTGAGAGAAGAGGGGGAAGAAACAATAAATATAAAGCACACAGATGCAACATGATGCATGGCATGGCAATACGCAGTGCTAGGGTGATCTACTGCCTATCGAAGTGTTTTAGTTAATTTAGAAATTTATTTGAATTTATTTTATTAAAGTCATGCACTATTCACCTATCTGAAATAGGCAAAAAGTTGCATGTTCAGATAGCTGGAGGCATGTGACAGATGAACGGATGGCATATTTGGATTCGTCACATTTTTCTGGACACTTTTCATATATAAATTATTTTCATCCGAATTATGGTTTAAAAGATATGATTTTATAAAGTTTTATTCATTTTCTGGAATTATTTTAATTAATTAAATCCAACATTATCCAGAATAGTGTAGGCTGACATCAGCATGACATCAGCAGCCATCAGTGGGGCTGACTGGGTCAAACTGACCAGTGGGCCCCACCTGTCATTGACACAAGACTATTTTAGTTTATTAATTAAACAAACAGAGATTAAATTAGCAGTGGGGTCCACATGTCAGTGACTGCTTAGAGTTAAATTAATTTTTCTTGGTTAATCTAATTACTAAACTATCAGCTGACAGTGGGGGCCCATATGTCATAGACACAGGGGGAGGGGCCCCACATGTTAGTGGCTGGGCCAGCCCAGTCAGCACAGTTGACCAGGTCAACTGGTCAACTGGAGTTAGGCTGGCCCACTGGCCAGTGATCCTGCGGGTGGGCCAGGCCAGCCACGTTGGCGGCGGCGCCGGCCGGCCGCCGGAGTTGCTCCGGCGAGCACCAGAGACGGTGGCGCGGTTCGGAAATCGCTCACAGGGGGTCAAATCGCGCGCCGTTTGCTCCTACGGGTTCCTGGCGGCGAGTCGCGTCGATCTGCGGTGGTGGCCAAGGCTGGGGTGGCCGGAAACTGTGCCGGCGATGAGCGGAGGCGGCGGTGCGTACGGGAGCTCGACGGGAATGGCGAAGCAGCGCAGTAGCGAGCGAACTAACGATGCGGTGCGAGTCAACGCGACACGGCGAGCACGACGGTGGCACGCCAGTGACCAAATGGTCACCGGAGGCTCGTCGGCGACGAGCCCCACGGCGGATGCGTTCGGGTGCGCATCGTGGACGGCGCCAGGGCGCTCGGGAGAGGACGTGCGCGTGCGCGTCGTGCTCCTGGAAACACCAGGAGCTCGACGGTGGGCTCAGGCGAGCGTGACGGCGACGGTAGCAACGGCCAGGAGCTCGTCGGCGGCAGCGCGCTTCGGGCTCCGGCGAGAATCGGCGCTAAGAGCTCGGGCTCGTCGCGAGGAGGAAGGGAAAGGGAAGCAGGAGCTCACGGTGGGGTGTAGCCGTTCAAAGCGAGCTCGGGGAAGGCTTGACGGCGACGCAATCGGCGACGGCGAGCGGCGGATCCAGAGGAGGAAGACGACGGCGTGCGGGCGCTCCAGGAGGACAAGGAGGTCACGGCGGAGCTCGTGGACGCGACGGCTGGGCGCGGAGGTGGCTGTGGCCGCGAGCTCAGCCGGGCATGGCCATGGCTGCGCTCGGGTGAGGGTGGAGCGAGCGAGAGAGAGAGAGAGAGAGGAGGAGCCAGAGCGTCCATGGGGGAGAGGGGCGGCCTCCTTATCCATCCACGCGGGCGAGGGCGCGGGCGAGCGAGCGAGGGGGGCCCCGGGCGGGCGCGCGCGCGGTGTGCTCGACAGCGAGCCTGCGGGCGCCAGAGGTAGGGGGAGAGAGCTAGATGGGCTGGGCCGGGCACTGTAGCAACTGGGCTCAAGTGCACAGTGGGGCTTTTCTATTTGTTTTCTTTTTCTTTTCTGATTTCTTTTTAGTTTCTGTTTTATTCTCTTTTGGCATTAATTCTCAATTGCAAAATTGTACCACTGGCTCCAATAAATACTTTGCAATATTCTTTAGGGCCACATTCATTTTGGGCATTTATAGAAACTGTTTGCATTTTCAAATTAAACTCAATAGCACTCTATAATGCTTTTAGCAACTGTTTTAGGTGGTGTGGTCCATACCATAAGTTTGGTGATGTTGCTCTCCTCACCATTATTTGTTTTGGAATATTCCACAATTATGCAACATTTTACTTCTGCCTTTTGAGGATTTAAACTTATCACATAAAATCACAGGGCAATTGAATTGGAATCTGAGTTGGAATTTGAATTTCAACTTAATCATATCCCACTTAGCAAAATGATTTGTTGCTGATCACAGTCATCACTGTGCATCATTACATGGGGGTGTTACACTGCGAACGCGAGGTCGTTCGTCTTCAGCACCAGCGCCGCCGCCTTGGCGCTAGAGACCACCACGGTGGGGACCTCGCCGAGCCTGAGTAGCATCAGTGGCCCATGCCGGCGTGACAGTTCTGTAATTTTGCGGTGTGGGAGGGCGCTGACGATGTGGTGGAGACTGCCGATGATCGGGAGAGTCCATGGCCCAGGAGGCAGCCGCGGCTTGGCTGCCTTGCTCTTGCCACCTGAGAGCTTGCGAAGCCAAACCGCCAGTAGCGTACATAGGGCCACGAAACAGAAGCTTAGCCACCCCTCCATACCAGGCAGCTTGACGTATATAGAGATGATGAAGTCTGTATATGTAAGCCGCTAGCTGTGAGCCAGTGGTATATATAATAGGTAAAGGATGGGAATCGGCCGACAGATTACGTCTCGCACCGGTCGCCTCACGCTAGCGCGTCACATCGGCCACGCATCCTCTATGTGTGGGCCCCACGCCAGACTTATCACTTCCCGATCATGACTGATACTGCCAAACATGCATGCATAGAAGTCTTGTTGCAAATCACGTGGATTGAAAAACGATGGTGAGTTCAGTCCACAAAACTGTACACTACTAAGATGTGGAAATTTCCAAGTCTCTCAAGGGTATACGTGGCCACTTGTAATAGTTGAAAAATTAATGGTCAAGAACGGGCATGGAATAAGAGTGAAATTTCATGGTTGGCGTGCAATAGATGTGATGAATTTGGAGGTAGTTGATTCCAACATATTGCTTGAAGAGGACGTGTACTCCCTCCAGTCCAGCCCGGAAAAAAACAGGTATCGAGAAGAAAAAAAACCTTGATGTGGATACATAACGGATCTTGAAGCTCTAGGGTTGTAGTATTACTAAGTGATGTGTTAGTACGTGCTTGTAGTAGCGTCGTGTGCAGGGTGTATCTACTCCTTCCGTTTCAAAACATTTGAAGTTCTATGTTTGTCCTATGTCAAACTTCTTTAAGTTTGACTAAGTCTATAGAAAAATATACCAAAATCTACAACGCTAAATCTGTTTCATTAGATTCATCCTAAAGTACATTTTTATACTACGCATATATATTTAATGTTGTGGATATTAGTAAAATTTTGTACAAACTTGATCAAACTTAAGGAAGTTTGACTTACACTATCGGAATAACCTTATATCCCGACAGCATTTTCTATGCCAACGGCTTTTTGCCGGGGCCGTCGGCATAGATGGACATATGCCGACGGCCTAGGAAAACCGTCAGCATAGATGGACATATGCTGACGGCCTGGGAAAGACCGTGGGCATAGAAATGCCATCGGCACACAACCAACTATGCCGACGGCAGCCTTCGGCATAGATTGGCCATCGGCATACCTCTATGTATGCCGACGGCAGCCGTCGGCATATTCCTGGCCCTGGCGCTCGGCCTCTGACGGTCGGCTGACGCCGTCAGAACTATGCCGACGGCCCTGACGGCGGCTGTCGGCATAGATTTTGTCTGTATTTTTTATTTTAAATTATTTTCTTTTTTAAATCTGACTTATCTAAACTTAAACATATACAAATTATATATCTATTTGGGGTAGAAGTTTTCATGGATTATGAATATCCAGTTTATTTTTGTTTTTGAGTATGTTAAAAATGCGAACTGATATACTTTTGCATATAGGTCCTTATACTTTGTTAAAATCACAATTAATTGATATTTGCATTGATTTTGACAAATTTTATATGATTTTTTATCAGTATCTTGAAAGGATTCTATTGCTATACTATGTTTTCAAATTTCAACAAAATAAAATCATATTTGCTTCAGATTTACAGAAAACACCCTTTTGTTTTGACTTTTTTGTATATTTTTCATTCCTTGGCCAAACGAGACAAATTTTATATCTGAAAGTGTGGTGGTAGGTGTACACACCCAGCACGTAGCTCTACAGTGAGACCCCCTTCACGGACGGCACTGTCGCCAGCACTTAGAGGGGGAAACGCCCACGTCGGGTCAACCCGGAGGGAATCTTGTGGTGGGTTGGGCCCAAACTTTCTTTTACAACATTTCTATGCGCTGACCTATCACAACCTGGTGCAAAAGTCCATTCGTCGAAGGCCGTCGAGTGAAAGTCAAAGGGCTAGATCTCTGGGTCAACGGGGCTAGGGTTAGGCCGCTCCGGGGTCTTTGGGGGGTAGCAATTAATGCCACGAAAACATTGCATTGGGTCCTCATACATGTCTAAGTGTGGCGGTAGGTTCAGACACGCAGCACGTAGCTCCGGAGTGTGACCACCTACACGGACGGCGATAACACCGAAGTAACGTTCGGCAGTTTGTTGTTGTTTGAATATTCCAGAACAGTCAGAATGCGGTTAAATCCTGAAATTTTTACACAGTGCAGACACATGTGATATAAGCTGTGTGGTAATTTTTCATAATTTTTTGAGATGTAAAAGTATCTTAATTAATTCCTCTTTACGGATTGGTTTTTACGCGTCTAAAAGTGTGGTGGGGGGTCTTCGGAGGTTAGCAATCCCACCAAATCTTGCATTGGGTCCTCTTACATGTTTGAAAGTGTGGTGGTATGTGTGAACACCTAGCACGTAGCTCTGGAGTGTGACCTCCTTCACGGACGGCACTGCCGCCAACACTTAGAAGGGGAAACGGCCACGTCGGGTCAACCCGGAAGGAATCTTATGGTGGGTTGGGCCCAAACTTTGTTTTGAAATGTTCCTATGGGCTAACCTATCACAACCAGGTGAAAAAGTCCATTGGTCGAAGGCTGTCCGGTGAAAGTCAATGGGCTAGATCTCCGGGGTCAACGGGGCTAAGGTTAGGCCGCTCCGGGGTCTTCGGGGGGTAGCAATGCCACAAAAACATCACACTGGGTCCTCATACATGTCCTAAAGTGTGGCGCTAGGTTCAGACACCCAGCACGGACGGCGATAACACCGAAGTAACGTTTGGCAGTTTGTTGTTATATGAATATTTCGGAACAGTCAGAATGCGGTAAAATACTAAAAAATTTACACAGTGCAGACACATGTGATATAAGCTGTGTGGTAATTTTTCATAGTTTTTTTAGATGTAGAAGTATATGAATTAATTTCTCTTTACGGACTGTTCTTTGCATGTCTAAAAGTGTGGTGGGGGTCTTCGGAGGTTAGCAGTCCTACCAAATCTTGCGTTGGGTCCTTTTACATGTCTGAAAGTGTGGTGGTAGGTGTAAACACCCAGCACGCAGCTCCGGAGTGTGACCCCCTTAACGGACGGCACTGTCGCCAACACTTAGAGGGGGAAACAGCCATGTCGGGTGAACCCGGAGGGAATCATGTGGTAGGTTGGGCCCAAACTTTGTTTTCAAATGTTCCTATGGACTGACCTATCACAACCAGGTCAAAAAGTCCATTGGTCGAAGGCCGTACGGTGAAAGTCAAAGGGCTAGATCTCCGGGTCAACGGGGCTAGGGTTAGGCCGCTCCGGGGTCTTCGGGGGGTAACAATGCCACGAAAACATCGCACTGGGTCCACATACATGTCTTAAAGTGTGGCAGTAGGTTCAGACACGTAGCACGCAGCTCCGGAGCACAGATTGTTTGTCTATAGCATGTTCACTAGAAGCATGCAAAGTTTTATTCTTATTGTTTTTCTTCTTCTTAGGTGAACCGGGTGTTTCATTATTAATTCTCTGAGAATCTTGCTCAATTCTTTTTGGATGACCTTCAGGATATAGAGGATCCTGAGTCATTTTACCTCCTCTAGTAACTACTCTAACAACACGATCATTCATTTTATTATTCATCTCATTAACAAATCATTTTGCGACTTGGTGACTTGTTCTAACTGAGTATGAACCATGGATGAATGTTTACATAAGCCTTTAACATCATTACCAATTCTAAACATCAAATCACTATAGTGTTCAATAGCAATAGCATTACGTTTCAGTTGATTACTCACATATTTGTTAAAGTTTTCTTGCTTCATGATAAAGTTATCAAATTCATCCAAGCACTGACTAGGAGATTTATTATATGGAATATCACCCTCGTCAAATTTACAAAGAGAATTTATCTCTACTACCTGTGTCGGAATGTCAAGTCCATGTATTTCCTCAATAGATGGTAGATTCTTAACATCTCCAGATTTAATACCTTTCTCCTTCATAGATTTGTTTGCTTCTTGCATATCTTCAGGACTGAGGAATAGAATACCTCTCTTCTTTGGAGTTGGTTTAGGTGGTGGTTCATGAAGTGTCCAATCATCGGTATTCCTCAATATATTATCCAATAGTTCTTGAGCCTGGTCGACAGTTCGTTCCCTGAAAACACAACCAACACAACTATCTAGGTAGTCCCTAGAAGCATCGGTTAGTCCATTATAAAAGATATCAAGTATTTCATTTTTCTTAAGAGGATGATCAGGCAGGGCATTAAGTAATTAGAGAAGCCTCCCCCAAGTTTGAGGGAGGTGCTCTTGCTCAAATTCCACAAAGTTGAATATTTCCTATAAGGTAGCTTGTTTATTATGAGCATGATTTTTTTTTCCAGAGAAGTAGTATATCATATCCTGGGGACTACGCACACAACCATGAGAAAGAGTATTAAACCATTCTTTAGCATCACCCTCTAATGAGAAAGGAAACAACTTAAGGATATAGTAATAGCGAATTTTTTCCTCATGATCAACGGAGAATTAATAATCCTTATTAGTAACAAAGATAGGAGACGTAGCAAATTTAGGATCATATTTCATTCTTTCTATCATAGCTTTTTCTTTCAGCTTACTCAATAATTTCTTAAGGTCCTCTCTATCATTACAAGCAAGAAATTCCTTAGCAATCTCTCCATCCATAACATAACCCTCAGGTACATTAGGCATTTCAAATCTAGTAAGATTGCTAGGAGTAACAGGTGATTCATCAATTTCATTAGTTTCAAGTTCTTTAGCTTTAGCAATTTGAGCATCAAGAAAATCACCAAGTGGCACAGTTTCATCAAGCAAAGTAGTAGGATCATCATGAGTATCATTCATAGCAGAACTAGCATCATCAATCACTTGCGACATATCAGATTGAATAACAGGTGGCGGTGTCGCAAGCCGACTTAAAACAGAAGATGAATCAAGTGCAAAGCTAGATGGCAGTTCCTTACCTCCCCTCGTCTTAGAGGGTACGATCTTGGTTTTTTCGAAATGGCAGATTTTCTACATTCATTAAGAAGAAAAGAGTTGCCCGGTTAATTAGGAGAAACCGGGCTAAAACCAGGTACAAAGGGCATAATGCCCCACAGGACATACTGGGACATGCCCCCACTCCCAACCATCAGAACACACTGGGCCAAGCCCACACTCCGCTCCGCCAAGCCAGACTCGCACCATCACTGGAAAGAAGAAGTCGAGACTGCTATGAGAGGAGCAGACCGGGACTCTCCTGCGGTGGTGAAGAGGCCGCTCGCCTCGAGCCGCAACGCCGCACGACTCAGCTACCCGCAGTCCACGCTGCTCAGGGCAAACTGCTCGCAGACCACAGCCGTCACGCCACATCCGGGGCCGCTGCCCCGACATACCGTCCACCATCCCGGATAGGACGAGCCGACCGAGTCGACAACCCTACTGCCCTTGCAGCCCAAGGTTGCCACCCAAGCCATGACCAGCAACAACCCTGCCTCATGGAGCTGCCGCCGCACATGCTGCCCGAGATCGCCGTCTCGACGCACAAGAAGGATCCGGGGCCGCTGCCCCGACATACACCACCCTTGACGACGGGAGAACACCACACGGCCGGCAAGGCTAACCCTCCAAGGCAACGCCTCCAAGGAGGTCACTACGTAGACGTCGCCGCCGCCCACTCCAAAGACTGGAGTTTGGGTTTTCACCCGGAGAGTCCAAGCACCACACGAGAGGAGAGGGAAAGGACCTCCGAAGCAACGCCCCCAAGGAGGTAACGGCGCCCGCAGACGCCGCCGTTGCGAAAAGACTTTCGCCTGAGACCCTCCTCTCCTGTCGGTGGTCTTGCAGATCTGGAAATCCAAGGACACCAAACCATCGGAACCGAGACCGCCGTGCAACACATCCACCATCGCCAGCCACCAACACGCCGCCACGGACCGCCGCCCAACCGCCACCACCTGCTGAGGCCAACCTCATTCTGGCCACGGGATCCCACGATCCGCCGCGACCAGACACGCACCACCCCCTGGCCGAAGCCGCCGTCCACCACCGCAGCACCACCATGGCCACCACCACCGCAGCAACCAACGCCGCAATGCGAAGCGCAGCACCCAGATCGATGCACCTCGCACCAGATTCAATCGGAGCTGCACAGGCGAAGCAGCAGAGCAGCGAGCAGGCAGTCCCTCCACAGCACACCTCGCACCCTAGAGAAGCCCACCCGCCACGCTCAGCCGGTCACCGCGCCCGCCGCGCTCCAGCCGCCGTCGCGCCCGGCCGGCCACCGCGCCCCACGCGCACAAGCCGCCGTCGCGCGCACGCATGCCATCCACGCCCAAGCCAGGCCGGAGCCCGGACCGAGGCCGCCGCCCCGGCGTCCCATCCGCCGCCCGCAGCCGACGCCAGAAGCGCCCCGCCGAGCCATCACCCCACGGCGCCAGGGCCGCCGCTGCAGGCCGGCCACACCTGCACACCACCAGATCCGGGTGCGAGGGCCCCGGATCCGCCGCCCCCGCCAGAGGAGAGGAGCTCCAGCCCGCCGGCGCAGAGCTCGCGACGACCGTGCGCTGGCGCCGCACGAGCCAGCCACGGGCCACCCGCGCCCTGGAGAAGAAGCCCTGCCGCCGCCGCTGCCACACGGGCTTTGCCCGGCGGCGCATCCCGGCGGCGGCGAGGGGGAAAGATGACGGCGGAAGCGGCTATCGGTGGTGGTTTGGGTCGCCGCCCGTGTCGCCCGTGGGGAGCGACGCGGGGGCCTCCAACCTGTTGTTGTGCATGCCCCTCCCCTGCCTGCGGTGTACGATCTTGGTTTTAGCGTCCTTCATAGTGATAAGCAGATGTATAAATCCCAAGTGAACTCAATAAATAAAGCTATGCTCCCTGGCAACGGCGCTAGAAAAAGGTCTTGATAACCCACAAGTATAGGGGATCGCGACAGTCTTCGAGGGTAGTATTTCACCCAATTTATTGATTCGACACAAGGGGAGCCCAAGAATATTTATGAGCCTTAGCAGTTGAGTCGTCAATTCAACCACACCTAGAAAATAATATCTCTGCAGCAAAGTGTTTAGTAGCACAATAGTTTGATAGTTTTGATAGTAACGATAGCAGTAGCAACAGTAGCAAGAACAGTAGCAGTAGCAGTTTTGTAGACATTGTAACAGCAGCAGCAACAATAGTAACTTAGCAAAGATCAATATGAGAAAAGCGTAGGCATTGGATCAGTGATGGATATTCATGTGTTGGATGGCATTTATCATGTAACAGTAACAACCTAGAGCGATACACAATAGCTCCAATTCATCAGTTCAATGTAGGCATGTATTCCGTATATAGTCATACGTGCTTATAATAAGAACTTGCATGACATCTTTTGTCCTACCCTCCCGTGGCAGCGGGGTCCATAAGGAAATCTAAGGGATATTAAGGCCTTCTTTTAATAGAGAACCGGAACAAAGCATTAACACATAGTGAATACATGAACTCCTCATACTACGGTCATCAACGGAGTGAATCCCAATTATTGTCACCTTGGGGTCTACGGATCATAACACATAGTAGGTGCATACAACTTGCAAGATAGGATCCAAAACACACTTATATTCATGAAAACATAATAGGTTCAGATCTGAAATCATGGTACTCGGGCCCTAGTGACAAGCATTAAGCATAGCAAAGTCATAGCAAGATCAATCTAAGAACATATTGGATACTAGGGATCAAGCCCTAACAAATTGACTCGATTACATGATAAATCTCATCCAACTCCATCACCGTCCAGCAAGCCTACGAAGGAATTACTCACTCCCGGCGGTGAGCATCATGGAATTATTGATGAAGGAGGGTTGATGATGACGACAGCGACGAATCCCCTTCTCCGGAGCCCCAAACGGACTCCAGATCAGCCCTCCCGATGAAGAACCGGAGGTGGCGGTGGCTCCGTATCATAAAACACGATGATTCCTTCTCTCTGACTTTTTTCTCCATGAGATAGTACTTATGGAGTTGGAGGTAGGGCAAACGGAGGCCTGAGGGACCCATAAGCTCAGACGACGCGCCCTAGGGGAGGCACGCCACCTGAGCTCGTGGCTCTCTGGTGCCCCCCCTCAGGTAGATCTTTTGGCCAATATTTTTTATATATTCCAGAAAAACTCCGTAAATTTTCATCCCAATCTGAGAACTTTTATTTCTGCACAAAAATAACACCATGGTAGTTCTGCTGAAAACAGTGTCAGTCTGGGTTAGTTTAATTCAAGTCATGCAAATTAGAGTCCAAAACAAGAGCAAAAGTGTTTGGAAAAGTTGATACGTTTGGGATGTATCAAATGACAAGGGTAAATCTGACTAACTCATCATCAATCACAGCATGTCTATCAGGGTCTGATTCCTCCGTTCCAACATGCCTTTCCTCTATGGCGTACCCAGAGGAGTGAGTTCTCGAATTATTCCACAACGCTTCAGATGATCATCAAACTCCTGGTTCACATACTCGCCTCCACGATCAGATCGTAGAAATTTGATTATCTTGCAGAGTTGATTTTCCACTTCATTCTGAAACTCTTCAAACTTGTTAAAAGTTTTGGACTTGTGGCTCATCAAGTAGATATATCCATATCTCCTCAAGTCATCGGAAAAAGTCATGATGTATTGTTACCCACCTCCGGCAATCATGCTCATTGGCCCACACACATCACTATGTATAAACTCCAGCAACTCGGACGCCCTCTCACAACTCTTTGCAAAAGGAGCCTTAGTCATCTTGCCGCGTATGCAGGATTCACACATCTTGAATGATTCAAAATCAAACGAAGTTAGAAGAGTCCATCATCATGGAGCTTGTTCATGCGTTTTTGACTAATGTGTCCGAGTCGACAATGCCAGAACTAGGTCAGATTTATTTCATTAGGCCTATGCCTCTTGACATTTACGTTATAGACTGACTCCCTTTCAAGGTCTAAAATAAATAGCCCATTCGCAATGCGTGCAAGGAAACAAAACATTCCATTCAAAAATATAGAAAAGCCATTGTCCTTTATGTTGAATTTATAACCTTGTCTCATCAAACCTGAGGCGGAAAAAAAGTTTTTACTAAATGCTGGAAGAACATAATAACAATTATCAAGTTCCATTAAAAATCCTGAAGGTAGTTGAAGTTGCATTGTCCCGACAGCCAATGCAGCAACCCTTGCTTTATTGCCAACTCGGATGTCAACCTCTCCTCGTCTGGCTGCTCTAGTTCTTATCTGCCCCTGCATTAAGTTGCAAATATGAACATCCGATCTGATATCAAATAGCCAAGAGCTACTAGCCAAGTTGGCGAGGTAAATGTCTATAACATATGCAACAAGTGTACCTTTGGCGTAAGTCATACTTCCACCCTTCTTTCCGTTGTTGGCAAGAAACTTGCGGCAATTCCTCTTCCAATGACCAGATCCCTTGCAATAATAGCACACGGTCTTCGAATTCAGCCCCGACTTTGGCTCAGCTGCTGGAGTCGGGATCACATCCTTATCATTGCCCTTCCCCCTAGTCTTTTTCTTAGCCCAAGAACCCTTCTTGAACTTAGCCTTGTTCTGCACCATCAACACGTGATGTGCACCCTCTTAATGTCCTACTATGTAGTCTTAAGCATCCCACGTAATTAAGTGTGCTTCTTATCCATGCCATGCATATGGTGGTTCGAGACGAACGAGTCATACACTACTAGGGAAAAGCCTAGTAGTGGAGCGTGGTAAGTGCCTAGGAGTATGAGCAGGAACAAATCTTGAGGAAGTGTCAGTCCAGTCCATATGGAGGACACCATGCTGGAAACAGGACTGCACACAAGGTATTACATGTTGGGGAACGTTGCATGGGAACCAAAAATTTTCCTACGCACACACAAGATCTATCCATGGTGATGAGCATCTACGAGAGGGAGAGTGAATCTACATACACTTGTAGATCGCTAAGCGGAAGCGTTTAAGAAACGCGGTTGATGTAGTCGAACGTCTCCGCGATCCAAATCGCAAGTCGTCCCTCGATCCGATCACGAACTAGCGCCGAACGGACGGCACATCCGCGTTCAACACACGTACGGCTTGACGACGCCTTCACCTCCTCGATCCAGCGAGCGATGGTGAAGTAGTGGTTGAGTTCCAGCAGCACGACGGCGTGGTGATGGTGGTGAGGAACAATCTCTGCAGGGCTTCGCCAAGCACTACGGAGATTATGACGGAGGAACTAGAGGGTTAGGGTTGCCGCACACGACTTGGGGAAATCTTGATGTATCCCGTGTGCTAGCCCTGCCCCTCTATTTATATGTTGAGCCTTGGGGTCTAAACTTGGAGTAAAAGCCTCCTCCAAGTCGGTTTTGCCCGCACAAGGTCGGTTTGGCCCGCAGGGAAAGAGTCCAACTCGGATCCCTGCAGTACCGCACACAAGCGGTAGTACCGCTTGACACAAGCGGTAGTACCGCTTGGGCGGTAGTACCGCTTCACACAAGCGGTAGTACCGCTTGGGCGGTAGTACCGCTTCACACAAGCGGTAGTACCGCTTGGGCGGTAGTACCACTTCACAAAACGGTAGTACCGCTTACGCGGCAGCAAAACTAGTTTTTGCACTTTCCAATACCTCGTGGGCTTTACCCCTTTGGATCATATAAAGTGTTGCTGCACCCGAACACTTCGGTAAACATCCGGAACCCCTTCCGGTGAATTCCGGAACCCTTCCGGAGATCAAAACACTATTATCACATATATCAATCTTTACCTCCGGACTATTCCGGAGATCCTCGTCATGTCCGGGATCTTATCCGAGACTCCGAACAACTTTCGGTCACCAACATAATAACTCAATTATACTAATCGTCACCAAACGTTAAGTGTGTAGACCCTGCGGGTTCGAGAACTATGTAGACATGACCGAGACACCTCTACGGTCAATAACCAATAGCGGGACCTGGATGCCCATATTGGCTCCTACATATTCTACGAAGATCTTTATCGGTCGAACCTCTATGTCAAGGATTCAGTTAATCCCGTATGCTGTTCCCTTTGTTCTTCGGTATGTTACTTGCCCGAGATTTGATCGTCGGTATCACTATACCTAGTTCAATCTCGTTACCGGCAAGTCTCTTTACTCGTTCCGTAATACAAGATCCTGTGGCTAATTCTTTAGTCACTTTGCTTGCAAGGCTCAATGTGATGTTGTATTACCGAGTGGGCCCTGAGATACCTCTCCGTCACACGGAGTAACAAATCCCAGTCTTGATCCATGCCAACCCAACAGACACCCTCGGAGATACCTGTAGAGCACCTTTATAGTCACCCAGTTACGTTGCGACGTTTGATACACACAAGGTACTCTTCCGATGTCAGTGAGTTGCATGATCTCATGGTCAAAGAAACAGATACTTGACATGCAGAAAACAATAGCAATAAACTTACACGATCAAATGCTACGTTCTTAGTTTGGGTCTTGTCCATCACATCATTCTCCTAATGATGTGATCCCATTATCAAATGACATCTCATGTCAATGGCTAGGAAACCTTAACCATCTTTGATCAACGAGCTAGTCAGCTAGAGGCTTACTAGGGACACAGTGTTGTCTATGTACCCACACATGTATTTGAGTTTCCAATCAATACAATTATAGCATGGGTAATAAACGATTATCATGAACAAGGAAATATAATAATAACCAATTTATTATTGCCTCTAGGGCATATTTCCAACAGTCTCCCACTTGCACTAGAGTCAATAATCTAGTTCACATCACTATGTGATTTACATTGTAATGAATCGAACACCCATGCAGTTCTGGTGTTGTTCATGTTTAGCCCTTGGAAGAGGTTTAGTCATCGGATCTGCAACATTTAGATCCGTGTGTACTTTGCAAATATTTATGTCGTCCTCCTTGATGTAATCGCGGATGGAATTGAAACGTCGCTTTATGTGTCTGGTCCTCTTGTGAAATCTTGGTTCCTTGGCTAGAGCAATGGCACCAGTATTATCACAAAACAGAGTCATTGGGTTAAGCGCACTAGGCACTACTCCAAGATCTGTCATGAACTCCTTCATCCAGACACCTTCCTTCGCCGCCTCCGAGGCTGCGATGTACTCCGCTTCGCATATAGAATCTGCTACCACGCTTTGCTTGGAACTGCACCAGCTAACCGCACCCCCATTTAGAATAAATACGTATCCGGTTTGCGACTTTGAGTCATCCGGATCAGTGTCAAAGCTTGCATCGACGTAACCCTTTACGACGAGCTCTTGATCACCTCCATAAACGAGAAACATGTCCTTAGTCCTTTTCAGGCACTTCAGGATATTCTTGACCGCCGTCCAGTGTTCCATTCCTGGATCACCTTGAAACCTTCCGACCATACTTATGGCAAGGCTGACATCGGGTCTTGTGCACAGCATTGCATACATGATAGAGCCTATGGCCGAAGCATAGGGGATGACACTCATCTTTTCTCTATCTTCTGCAGTCACTGGGCATTGAGTCTTACTCAACTTCACACCTTGCAAAACAGGCAAGAACCCCTTCTTGGATTGATCCATTTTGAACTTCTTCAAAACTTTGTCAAGGTATGTGCTTTGTGAAAGTCCTATCAAACGTCTCGATCTATCTCTATAGATCTTGATGCCTAATATGAAAGCAGCTTCTCCTAGGTCCTTCATTGAAAAACTCTTGTTCAAATATTCCTTCACGCTTTCCAACATTTCTATATTGTTTCCAATCAGCAATATGTCATCCACATATAATATTAGAAACGCTATAGAGCTCCCACTCACTTTCTTGTAAATACAAGCTTCTCCGTAAACTTGTATAAACTCGAACGCTTTGATCACCTCATCAAAACGAAGATTCCAACTCCGAGATGCTTGCACCAGTCCATAAATGGATCGCTGGAGTTTGCAAACTTTGTCAGCATTCTTTGGATCGACAAAACCTTCTGGTTGCATCATATACAACTCTTCCTCAAGGTAACCGTTAAGGAACGCTGTTTTGACATCCATCTGCCAAATTTCATAATCGAAAAAGGCAGCTATTGCTAACATGATTCTGACGGACTTAAGCATCGCTACGGGTGAGAAGGTCTCATCGTAGTCAACTCCTTGAACTTGTGAAAAACCCTTTGCCACAAGTCGAGCTTTATAGACGGTGACATTACCGTCCGCGTCCGTCTTCCTCTTAAAGATCCATTTGTTCTGAATGGCCTTACGCCCTTCAGGTAATACTTCCAAAGTCCATACTTTGTTTTCATACATGGATCCCATCTCGGATTTCATGGCCTCTAACCACTTCTCGGAATCCGGGCCCATCATCGCTTCTCCATAGCTCGTAGGTTCATCGTTGTCTAACAACATGACCTCTAAGACAGGGTTGCCGTACCACTCGGGAGCAGTACGCGTCCTTGTCGACCTACGAGGTTCGATAGCAACTTGATCCAAAGCTTCATGATCATCATCGTTAACTTCCTCTTCAGCTAATGTAGGCTCCACAGAAACAACTTTCTGCACTGCGCTACTCTCAGGTTGAAGTAAAGGTTCAACAACCTCATCAAGTTCTATCTTCCTCCCACTCAATTCTTTCGAGAGAAACTCTTTCTCAAGAAATGTTCCGTTTTTAGCGACAAACACTTTGCCTTCGGATCTGAGGTAGAAGGTATACCCAACTGTCTCTTTTGGGTATCCTATGAAGACGCATTTCTCCGCTTTGGGTTCCAGCTTTTCAGGCTGAAGCTTTTTGACATAAGCATCACATCCCCAAACTTTAAGAAACGACAGCTTCGGCTTCTTGCCAAACCAAAGTTCATATGGCGTTATCTCAACGGATTTCGATAGTGCCCTATTTAAAGTGAATGCAGCTGTCTCTAATGCATAACCCCAAAACGATAGTGGCAAATCGGCAAGAGACATCATAGATCGCACCATATCCAATAAAGTTCGATTACGACGTTCGGACACACCATTACACTGTGGTGTTCCAGGCGGTGTCAGTTGTGAAACAATTCCACATTGTCTTAAGTGACTGCCAAACTCATAACTCAGATATTCTCCTCCTCGATCAGATCGTAGGAATTTAATCTTCTTGTTACGATGATTCTCAACTTCACTCTGAAATTGTTTGAACTTTTCAAACGTTTCAGACTTGTGTTTCATTAAGTAAATATACCCATATCTACTTAAGTCATCAGTGAAGGTGAGAAAGTAACGATAACCACCGCGCGCCTCAATGCTCATTGGACCGCACACATCAGTATGTATGATTTCCAATAAGTCACTTGCCCGTTCCATTGTTCCAGAGAACGGCGTTTTAGTCATCTTGCCCATGAGGCATGGCTCACATGTGTCAAGTGATTCAAAATCAAGTGACTCCAAAAGTCCATCAGCATGGAGCTTCCTCATGCGTTTTACGCCAATATGACCTAAACGGCAGTGCCACAAGAAAGTGGTATTATCATTATCAATTCTACATCTTTTGGCATCAATTTTATGAACATGTGTATCATTACTATCGAGATTCAATAAGAATAAACCCCTCACATTGGGTGCATGACCATAAAAGATATTACTCATATAAATAGAACAACCATTATTCTCTGATTTAAATGAGTAACCGTCTCGCAATAAACAAGATCCAGATATAATGTTCATGCTTAACGCAGGCACCAAATAACACTTATTTATGTTCATCACTAATCCCGACAGTAATCGAAGAGCGAGCGTGCCGACGGCGATCACATCAACCTTGGAACCATTTCCCACGCGCATCGTTACTTCGTCCTTTGCCAGCCTCCGTCTATTCCGCAGTTCCTGTTTAGAGTTGCAAATATGAGCAACCGCACCGGTATCAAATACCCAGGCACTACAACGAGAGTTGGTAAGGTACACATCAATAACATGTATATCATATATACCTTGTTTGTTGTTGGCCGCCTTCTTGTCAGCCAAATACTTGGGGCAGTTCCGCTTCCAGTGTCCAGTTCCCTTGCAATGAAAACACACAGTTTCTGGTTTGGGTCCAGCCTTGGGTTTCTTCACGAGAGGAGCAACTGCTTTGCCACTCTTCTTAGAGTTACCCTTCTTACCCTTGCCATTTTTCTTGAAACTAGTGGTTTTATTGACCATCAACACTTGATGCTCCTTCTGAATTTCAGACTCAGCGGCTTTCAGCATCGCAAACAGCTCGGCGACTGACTTGTTCATCCCGTGCATGTTATAGTTCAACACGAAGCTCTTGTAGCTAGGTGGCAATGATTGAAGAACTCTGTCAGTGATAGCCTCTGGCGGAAGGGGCATCCCCAATTCAGCCAGACGGGTGGAGTACCCAGACATTCTGAGCACGTGATCACTGATAGACCCATTCTCCTCCATCTTGCAAGCATAGAACTTATCGGAGATCTCATATCTCTCGATCCGGGCATTCTTCTGAAAGATAAACTTCAACTCCTGGAACATCTCATATGCTCCATGACGTTCAAAACGTCTTTGAAGTCCCGGTTCTAAGCCATACAACATTGCACATTGAACTATTGAGTAATCATCAGAACGAGCCTGCCAGGCGTTCACAACGTCTAGAGACTCAACTGGAGCGGGTGGATCACCAAGCGGTGCATCAAGGACATAAGCCTTCTGGGAAGCCGTAAGGATAATCCTTAGATTACGGGCCCAGTCCACAAAGTTACTTCCATCATCTTTCAACTTAGCTTTCACTAGGAACGCATTAAAATTCAGGGGTGCTACTGCGCGAGCCATGATCTACAACATAAATATAGCAATAACAACTTAGACTATTGTTCAAGATAATGAGTTTAGTTAATCATATTTAAAAAACTCCCACTCAAATTGACATCCCTCCGGTCATTCGAGTGTAACATGATCCAAATCCACCAACTCAAGTCCGATCATCACGTGAGTTGAGGTGGTTTCAATGGTGAACATCTTCATGTTGATCATATCTACTATATGACTCATGTTCGACCTTTCGGTCTCTTGTGTTCCGAGGCCATGTCTGTACATGCTAGGCTCGTCAAGTTTAACCCGAGTGTTCCGCGTGTGCAACATGGCTTGCACCCGTTGTATGTGAACGTGGAGTCTATCACACCCGATCATCACGGCGTGTCTCGAAACGACGAACTTTCGCAACGGTGCACACTCGGGGAGAACACAATTTATCTTGAAATTTATGTGAGGGATCACCTTATAATGCTACCGTCGTCCTAAGCAAAATAAGATGCATAAAAGGATTAACATCACATGCAAATCATAAGTGACATGATATGGCCATGAACTTGTGCTTTTGATCTCCATCTCCAAAGCACCGGCATGATCTCCATCGTCACTGGCATGACACCATGATCTCCATCATCTTGATCTCCATCAACGTGTCGCCATAAGGTTGTCGCGCCGACTGTTGCTTCCACGACTATTGCTAACGTTTAGCGATAAAGTAAAGCATTACATAGCGCTTAATGATTGACACGCAGGTCATACAATAATTAAAGACAACTCTATGGCTCCTGCCAGTTGCCATACTCATCGACATGCAAGTCGTGATATTCTATACAACACATGATCATCTCATACATCACATATATCTCATCATGTAATTGGCCATATCACATCACAACATACCCTGCAAAAACAAGTTAGACGTCCTCTAATTGTTGTTGCAAATTTTACGTGGCTGCTACGGGTTTGCAAGAACCGTTCTTACCTACGCAAAACCACAACGTGGTGTAGTGATTGCTTTTTGATCTTCTAAAAGAACCCTCTTCATTGAAATCGATTCAACTAAAGTGAGAGAGACAGACACCCGCTAGCCATCTTTATGCAACGAAGTTACATGTCAGTTGAAGGAACCTGTCTTGCGTAAGTGTACGCGTAATGTCGGTCCGGGCCGCTTCATCTCACAGTACCGCCGAATCAAATATCAACTAGTAACGGCAAGCAATATGTATACACCCACGTACACAACTCGTTTGTGTTCTACTCGAGATCTCATCTACGCATAGACCTGGCTCATGATGCCACTGTTGGGGAACGTTGCATGGGAAACAAAAATTTTCCTACGCACACACAAGATCTATCCATGGTGATGAGCATCTACGAGAGGGAGAGTGAATCTACATACCCTTGTAGATCGCTAAGCGGAAGCGTTTAAGAAACGCGGTTGATGTAGTCGAACGTCTCCGCGATCCAAATCGCAAGTCGTCCCTCGATCCGATCACGAACTAGCGCCGAACGGACGGCACCTCCGCGTTCAACACACGTACGGCTTGATGACGCCTTCACCTCCTCGATCCAGCGAGCGATGGTGAAGTAGTGGTTGAGTTCCAGCAGCACGACGGCGTGGTGATGGTGGTGAGGAACAATCTCTGCAGGGCTTCGCCAAGCACTACGGAGATTATGACGGAGGAACTAGAGGGTTAGGGTTGCCGCACACGGCTTGGGGAAATCTTGATGTATCCCGTGTGCTAGCCCTGCCCCTCTATTTATATGTTGAGCCTTGGGGTCTAAACTTGGAGTAAAAGCCTCCTCCAAGTCGGTTTTGCCCGCACAAGGTCGGTTTGGCCCGCAGGGAAAGAGTCCAACTCGGATCCCTGCAGTACCGCACACAAGCGGTAGTACCGCTTGACACAAGCGGTAGTACCGCTTGGGCGGTAGTACCGCTTCACACAAGCGGTAGTACCGCTTGGGCGGTAGTACCGCTTCACAAAACGGTAGTACCGCTTACGCGGCAGCAAAACTACTTTTTGCACTTTCCAATACCTCGTGGGCTTTACCCCTTTGGCTCATATAAAGTGTTGCTGCACCCGAACACTTCGGTAAACATCCGGAACCCCTTCCGGTGAATTCCGGAACCCTTCCGGAGATCAAAACACTATTATCACATATATCAATCTTTACCTCCGGACTATTCCGGAGATCCTCGTCATGTCCGGGATCTTATCCGAGACTCGGAACAACTTTCGGTCACCAACATAATAACTCAATTATACTAATCGTCACCAAACGTTAAGTGTGTAGACCCTGCGGGTTCGAGAACTATGTAGACATGACCGAGACACCTCTACGGTCAATAACCAATAGCGGGACCTGGATGCCCATATTGGCTCCTACATATTCTACGAAGATCTTTATCGGTCGAACCTCTATGTCAAGGATTCAGTTAATCCCGTATGTTGTTCCCTTTGTTCTTCGGTATGTTACTTGCCCGAGATTTGATCGTCGGTATCACTATACCTAGTTCAATCTCGTTACCGGCAAGTCTCTTTACTCGTTCCGTAATACAAGATCCTGTGGCTAATTCTTTAGTCACTTTGCTTGCAAGGCTCAATGTGATGTTGTATTACCGAGTGGGCCCTGAGATACCTCTCCGTCACACGGAGTAACAAATCCCAGTCTTGATCCATGCCAACCCAACAGACACCCTCGGAGATACCTGTAGAGCACCTTTATAGTCACCCAGTTACGTTGCGACGTTTGATACACACAAGGTACTCTTCCGATGTCAGTGAGTTGCATGATCTCATGGTCAAAGAAACAGATACTTGACATGCAGAAAACAATAGCAATAAACTGACACGATCAAATGCTACGTTCTTAGTTTGGGTCTTGTCCATCACATCATTCTCCTAATGATGTGATCCCGTTATCAAATGACATCTCATGTCAATGGCTAGGAAACCTTAACCATCTTTGATCAACGAGCTAGTCAACTAGAGGCTTACTAGGGACACAGTGTTGTCTATGTACCCACACATGTATTTGAGTTTCCAATCAATACAATTATAGCATGGATAATAAACGATTATCATGAACAAGGAAATATAATAATAACCAATTTATTATTGCCTCTAGGGCATATTTCCAACATTACAATCAGGCTTCTATTGGCCTACTCTGTTTAAAGATGATCATAAGTTCATTCTATCTTGTGATGAATGTCAAAGAGTTGGTAATATTGGTAGACGTCAGGAAATATCTATGATTTGAGGGGGTTTGATTATATGGGACCTTTTCCTTCCTCTCATGGTAACACTCATATACTAGTTGTTGATGATTATGTCACTAAGCGGGTAGAAGCTATTCCAACTAAAAGTGTTGATCATACGACTTCTATTAAAATGCTTAAAGATGTTATCTTTTCGAGGTCTGAAGTTCCTAGATACCTTATGACAGATGGTGGTTCACATTTCATTCATGGTGCTTTTGAGAAAAGTTTTAGCTAAATATGATGTAAACCATAGAGTAGCATCACCTTATCATCCTCAGTCTAGTGGGCATGTAGAATTAACAAATAGAGAGATCAAATTAATCTTGTAAAAGATTGTTAATAAATCTAGAAAGAATTGGTCTAAGAAACTTGATGATGCTTTATGGGTTTATAGATTTGCTTATAAAAATCCCATGGGGATGTCTTCTTATAAAATGATTTACAGAAAATCATGTCACTTATCTCTTGAATTAGAACATAAAGCTTACTGGGCCATTAAGGAACTTAACTATGACTTTAAACATGCTGGAGGAAAGAGGTTACTTGACATGAGTTCTTTAGATGAGTGGAGCCTATGAAAATGCTAATAAAAGATGGCATGATAAAAGAATTTAGAAATGAGAGTTTAACATTGGTGATTAAGGACTCTTGTACAAGTCTCATTTCAGACATTTTGCAGGCCAACTTCTCTCCAAGTGGGAAGGACCATATATCATTGAAGAAGTTTACCAGTCCAGAGCTATAAAGATCAACAACGCCAAAGGTAATAAACCAAGGGTGGTCAATAGGCAAATAATTAAGCATTATATTGCTGGTAACCCCATTGAGGTAGATACAGACGTTATGCAAGTAATTACACCGGAACAGTACATAGAAGAAAAGTTCTGGAAGACTCCAGAACCCTAAAAAGGGGTAGGTATGCTGTACGATCAGGAAACCGACTCTAAAGATTCCAGAAAAATTATTTTCATCGATTTTGGAATAAATAAGAATTTTTGGGCAAAAGTGGCAGCCAAGAAGGTGCCCATGGGCCCCGCGTGGTAGGACGACGCAGCCACCCCTGGCCGCGTTGAGGCCGTGGACACCTCCCCGACTCCTTCTTTCGTGTAGTGACTCCTTCCGCACGGTAAAAATTCCTATAAAATAACCTGGTCGTTTTGATGTATGTATCGCACTTTTTCATCCTGTTTTCATTTTGAGCTGTTTTCGTCAGTGTTCTGAAGCTCTAGATTGTTATGTCTTCATCAAGCTCTTACAAGGAAAAATTCTTCGAGAAGGTCATCAACCCCTATCTTCCCAGCGTGATGATGCACCCTAAAACCTTGCAGTATAGGGATGGGGTGCTACATATCCAAGATGTTGAAGCACCGAAGAAGGAGGGAGATGAGAAGGCCAGGCTGGAAGAGATTGAACATGAACTTTTCTAGAGGTAGAAGATGGTGGAGTGTGGACTAGATGCAAATCACTCCATGATCACGGAGTTCATCCGTGCTTACCAAAAGGAGAACACAAAGCTGTGGGAGACAATTGATCGCCTCCACCTCAAAACGGAGGATCTTCAAGAACAAATATATGATCTCCAAAATCAAAACTGTGAGTATGAAACCATGTTCAAGATGATGGGTTTAGCTGCAAGTTACAGGATTCTAGAGACTTCTTCTTCTCTCATGGATGGGGAAACTATGCCACGGAAGCTGGATGATAAACATGCGTCTTAATCACCATCACCACCAAAGGACCAAGCATGAGTATATGTGTAAAGGCACTTCCCTTGGCTTGTTCCAAGCTTGGGAGAGGTGCCGCAGTATCTTTATCACCATCTTTATTATTATTATCTTTTATCTCGATCATTATTTATATCATGGTTTGGGGAAGTTATAGTATGAGGTATGTTGCAATGTGTTCTATCACTCCTTCAGAGCAATTATCTATGTATCCTTTGGTGTGACATTATATAATAAATAGTTGGCATGAGACTTCTTTTTGCTTTTTCATTATTATGTATTCTATTATAGCATTGCGAATCAATCACATATGCTGATCTTATGAGAAGTCATGGCTTTACATTGGGTTTAAAGCATAAAATCTCTTGAGGCTTAGCAAACATAGCATTGGTTATTTAAACAATTCATGAAAGATTAGTACAAGGAAGTGAAATTTCACAAGAAAATACACTATCTTGGATATCTTTTATGATTGTGAACTCTCAATGAATATTTCCAAACTTGATCAAATAGTTGATGTTGGACAAGGAAGACAACATAATGGTTATGTTTGTGCATATTTACATAGAAGTTATATTGTCATGGATCCTCCAACATCACATTATTTTCTTATAACCTTTGCTAGCCCAAAATTTCTGTGCTAAGCGGAAATACTACTTGTACATACAAAAACCCTGAGCCCAGTTTCTTCCACAAGTGTCCACTATACCTAAGTATGGGTTGAGCAAAACCCTCAAGTAAGTTGTCATCGGTGCAGGCAATAAAAATTGTCCTTAAATATGTATGAACTTTTATTGAAAGGGAAATAGGTTTTGTACGATCTTGTGATGGGATGCAAATCATAAATAAAAATATTATGAGCACCATCATAAGGGGCAATATTAAAGTCATGTTTATTTTCATTAAACTCTCAGACATCCAACCTTAAAAGTGAATGACAACCTCTGCTTCCCTCTTCAAAGGGCATATATTTTATTTTTATGTTTAGTCAATTCCTTATTCCAATCTCATTACTCTCCACTTGGTAAACTTTGTATGTTGGGCAAAGATCCAGGCACATATATACAGTTAGATATGTACAATCATGATTCATTATTGTTGACATTATCCCTGAGATAAGTAAGATGGAAAGTTAAGCATTGCTAAACTTCTATTTTCCTTTGTGCCAACTGAAACTGTTTGTACTAAAAATATGCTCCTGAGTGCTAATAATCATCTAAAGACTAAAAGATAGTTGAGCATGAGACATTTGCTAAACCGAAGCTCTGACATAGACTCTTCTAGAATAATAAGAATGAATTGTGACTGTTTAGTGACTAAGAACTTAATTTCCTAAACTCAAGAGACTTTTATTTGTTAAACCTTTACACGTAAATGGATCATTACTTGTTCATGAGAGGTTTTATGACAGAGGATTGTTGTTTAGAATATTTAATTATGTTAGCAAATGTTGATGCTGTCATGTCCATATCCTTTATTATTGTCAGCTCACACCACAAACCTGTGGTCAAATTTACCGAGCTTGGCATTCGCTTGGGGACAAGCGGAATCTAAGCTTGGGGGAGCTGATATGTCCATTTTGCATCACTATTTCATACTATAATTATCCTTTATTAATGATATATTTCACATTACGGTGCAATTCTAATGCCTTTTCTATCTTAATTTACAAGATTTACAAGGAGAGGGAAGTTATTGGACAATGGTAAATCTGCGTCTAATATGCACCCGAAGGAAAAGCAATTTTCTGGAGCTCCAAAAGTCATGGGGATGTTTGTCAATTATTTTTGGAAAATAGTAAGACCAGAGCGAGAATATGGGCCAGATGGGAGCCACCAGGGCTCAGCACGGCCAGATGACACGGCCTCCCCCTTGGCCTCGCAGTGGGGCCGCGCGGAGGCCTCAAACCACCTCTCCCGATGCCCTTTGGGCATAAATTCAGAATTACCCTAGAAAAAATGATAGAAAATCCTCGGGTCTTTCCTCCACCGTCTGCGAGGCGGAACATAGGCAGAGCACTTTTGCCATCCGGCGGGCGATCATGCCAGAGAAACTTCCCTCTAGGACAGGGAAATCGATGCCATCGACATCACGAACACTCCGTTCATCATCGGGATCATGATCTACAACTACATCTTCACCAGCACCATCTCAACCGCCAACCCTAGATCATCCATCTATTCAATCTATGTATCATAACCTCAGATAGGTTCCTGAGAGTACTTTTATGTCTTGATTACATCTTTTGGTTGATGCTTAGGAGCTTTATCGATGAAAGATTGTTATGTGTAGATTGTTTACCACCTATTCATACTCACTGATCATGTTCCATATGATGTCTTGTGAGTAGATCCGTTAGTTCTTGAGGACACGGGGGAAGCCTTGTTGTTATCATGTAAAGTTGAATACCGTTTATTGTTTTGATATTATGTTGTGGTGTTCTTCCTCTAGTAATGTTTTGTGAACGTCGACTACATGACACTTCACCAACATTAGCGTAGGTCTACCCACACAACACTTATTAGAACAATGAATGGTAATTCAATGGAAATTGGTGAAAGGAACTTGGCGATATTCCCGTGTGTCCTCACGACCGTTTTAGCCCATATAAGAAACACAATCGGCTTGTCCTTAGCATGCATAAGGATTGGTCCACTTGCTGCACTCTATTGTTTTTGTTATTGTTTACCTTTTTATAAATCATCTTGCTATCAAACAACCTATCAAATTATCTTTATAGCTTTTATAGTAGTGAAACCTTGCTGAAAACTACTTGTCAATTCCTTCACCTCCTCGTTGGGTTCGACACTCTTACTTATCGAAAAGGCTATGATAGATCCCCTATACATGTGGGTCATAAGTTTGGTTCGGTTTGGTTTCAATTTTTTTTGTTAAAAGTGCCCACCTGAGAGCCATCGGAAGGATCCCACATGGCTGTGAGATAGAATGTTTTCTTGGAGATGCTTAAATGAGCCCTACAAGAGTCTTCCTCGGAGATGCTTTAGTTTCTATGCAATGTACATCCCAACTTTTGTGAAACTTTTTCAAATTTTAAACACACCCTCTTGAGGTAATATCATGACACCATGCCAAG
This sequence comes from Elymus sibiricus, assembly GCA_039707655.1. NCBI lineage: Eukaryota > Viridiplantae > Streptophyta > Magnoliopsida > Poales > Poaceae > Elymus > Elymus sibiricus. The sequence goes on along the minus strand of CM077665.1, from coordinate 35,225,039 downwards.
TTTCATATTTTTCAGACTTCATTTAGGTTTTTATAAAAGTTCAAAAACAAATAACCTCTCAAATAGTTCATGAATTTTCCCACATAAATGTTTTAATTTTCCAAACATTTCTTGGATAAGACCTACAAATAAACTCAAGCAATTAAATATGATTTTTCTTCCAATTTTTGGGTACTTTCCCATGTACTTATAGTTCAAACTTGAATTATATTCATTTAATACCTAGAAATCCATTTAATTCCTTAAAAATAGCAAATGACCCTAAAAATTTCAAAATTTTGTCATGAATAATGTTATGGTGTATGTTGAATGCAGTAAAAGTTTGGACCCGTTTGGATCAAAAATTTGCCATTTCAAAAAATAAAAATTCCAAATTATTACATAACTAGATGGAAAATAAAGGCATATTACTATATAATAGTGTAATATCTAGTTGTGGTCCAAATTTCATGGTCAAATGATGAAGCAGCTGTGAGTTCACCTTCAAACCTCAGACTTTCCCTTTTTCAAACTACAATTCTTCTTCGAAGTTGCTTTAGTTTCTAAGCAATGTACATCCCACGTTTTGGTAAACTTTTTCAAATTATAAACACAGTCTCTTGAGGTCATATCATGACACCATGCCAAGTTTCATATTTGTCAGACTTAATTTACATTTTTTTTAAATTCCAAAACAAATAACCTACAAATAAGTGCTTGAATTTTTTCACCTAATTGTTTGAATTTTCCAAACATTTCTTGGATAAGACATGCAAATATACACAAGAACTTAAATATGAGTTTCCACCAATATTTGGGCATTTTTTCATGTATTTGTTGTTCAAATTTGAATTATATCAATTAAATACCTAGAAATCCCTTTAATGCTTTAAAAATAGCAAATGAACACTAAAAAATTCTAAATTTTGTCATGGACAATGTAATGGTGTATGTTGAATGTAGAAAATATTTGGACCATAACCCTAACTCTTGCCCTAGCCCTAGCTCTAAAATACCCTAAAACCCAAAAACTTACCAGTGGCATGCTCGCATGGGTGTACATCCTTAATACCATATTACCAATGGTGTGCTCCAACCTGCACATCACTGGTAACCTAAACTACATAAGACCCATGAGGGACCTGGGAAAAGTTTCCCAATTCCTGCCGCACCGCGCTCCTAATTCCTACCTAGCTCCCGCGACGTCATCGCTCCGTCGCGTTGCCACCACCATCGGCCTACCCGTCCCCTCCTCCAGCCAAGTCCAAGCTCTGCCATTTTGACGCCACCCACTAATACCTCCTAAACGTATCTATAATTTTTGTTATGTTCATGCTAAATTCATGTCATTCATACATAGTTTTATCATTTTTTGCGAAGTAACATTTTAATTTTTACGAAGTGCCAACTTCTAGTTTTTAGTGTTTCTGGTTTTGCAGAAAAGGGTATTTTATAGAGATATAAAAATGGGAAAATCACTTTCGATGTTTTCAGCGAAGAAGGAGCAAATTGGGCCAAAGAAGCACCAGAGGGGGGCCTTGTGGGCCCCACGCGCCTGAGGCGTGGGGCGTGCCAAGGGGGTGTGTGGGCACCTTGGCCACCGCCTCTCACACCTCTTCATCCCCATGGCTTTATATACCTCTGGAACCCTTCATCATATTTATCGCATTTTTTTTCTGCCATCGTTTCATCGTGATCTGAGGCAATCCAATCTAGAATCCATTTTCGGTACTTTGCCGAAGTGGGAGATCATCACTGACGTCTTCTTCATCAACCTTGCTTCTCCCATGATGATGTGTGAGTAGTCCCCCTTGGACTATGGGTCCATAATAGTAGCCATGTGTCATCTTCTCTCCCTCGTTCTTGAACACAAAGATCACATGAGCTGCCTAACATGATTGTGACCATCTGATGCAATCTCTGGTGTGTTTGTTGTGGTGTGATGAATTGTCATTCTATAATCATATTATATATTTTCTATTTGATTTGGTTTTGGAACTTTTCTGCATGATTTCTAGATGTATACGCTCTTTGATCTATTAGTTTATTCACTGGTGATGTTTAGATGAATGATTTGCAAGAGGGATTTATTAGTTGGGTTTGATATCTTTGACTGATTATTTTTGGTGATAGTAAAAATACAAACCTCACTGTTGTATCATTGCCACTAAGGATAAAAAAATAGTTGCCTAGTTGCCCTCGGTAATGAGTTGGAGGTAAGGAGAATATATTATCAACATTACGTCAGTTTGCTTAATGCAATATTCAATTTTATTACTTAATATTCGGGATGCATGCTGGATAGCGGACTTTGAGTGGAGTATTAGCGATAGACGCATGCTGGATAGCGGTCTATAGATACAAGGATGTAATGCCTATATGCCATTATGACAAGTATGGTTTGCCATAAACACTATAATTTAATCGATACGCAACAGTAATTTGTTTACCAAGCCTATGCTATTTGCAGATATGCCGCTAGTGAAATTATTGATACACTGTCCATTCTTCCTCATAAATACTACCATTTTTTCACATTTTTTGGTTCTTTTATATTCTGAATTTAATTTCCTTTTGTAAAAAATTTTAATTCCAAACACTCCAAGTAGTAATCCATGTAGCTAGCAAAGCTAGTGAGATTGACAACCTCACTGGTTATGTTGAGGACGAAGATAAATTTCCTAGTTGACAGCAGGGCTGCTCATTGGACTTGTAGTTGAACTTCATGGATTGATTACCTTGGTTCCTTAATTGAAGGGAAAGCTTCTACTTGCTACAAACCCTTGTGCTTCAGGGCCCAATAGAGAACCTTTTGGTACTATAGCAATGGAACATCACCCACCACGAGCTCCACCGGCGCCACTCCCCACCATGAGCTCTACTAGCACTGCCCCGAGCTCCACCGCACCCGTGAAGCCTCCCACCAGGATCTCCACCACTGAGACGCCGCCACGGTCGGCTCTCACCCATACCCGACACGTCCCCGGCCACCTCTCACCTCCTCTCCGCAACCTCCACGGAGATAAGGTATGTACTTTCCCCCTTTTTTCATCTCTCATAGGTTATGATGTATCATGAATATGCATGATGAATATGATGTATGAGCCGGAATACCAAGCTTTGACAATGAATATGATATATGTGCCTATTGAGAGTGGTGTGGTATGTTAGAGTGATGATAACAATGTGGTACCAGCCATCAAGCCACCATTGTGTTTGCGTGTGCTATTTACCGGCCATTGAGCCGGGGCAACTTCTAGTTGCTTGATTTTTTAGGGAATATTAGTTTCCAATGATTTGACAAAATGTTGATTCATCAACATTTTGTCAAAGTTTTGGCACTCAATTTGTGTCATATTTAAGAAAGGTCATGCCAAATTTTTTAATTTTTTTAGATATTTAACTAACTTTATAGTTATTTTGTAGTTGTTTTAATTATTTTAGTTCAAAAGTTGCAAAAAAAATGTGTTTGGATTTTTTTCTAGTCAGGCTAAACACCATGTGTTCAGTTCTGTCGAACACTTTCTTCTTCTGCACTCGTGCTGGATTTGTTCTCCCTGCTGACATGTAGATCACACAGAGCATGTGTAATGCCAGTGCGGAAGAAGAAAGTGTTAGAGAAAGTTCACTAAATGATGTTGGACCTTCATATAGACCAATGATAAAACTTGAGATCTTTTTGACCAACTAAATGTGCCTAGCTTTCGACTCAAGTTTTGCGGAATAACTTCAACTCCTTAACTCATGCATCAAAAGCTAGGCACATGTTTTGTGTACGACATAAGATCCATTACGTTTCCCGAGGTCAATACATGTATGAGTTTTCTTGTGGGAACCTCTCCTACCTGAAGGGGACACTACATGGGTCTGAGTTTTCCTATGAGAACCTCTATAACACTTTACAAAGTATTTTACGGTTATTAACGATATTTTAGTGACTTTATAGTTATTTTATATTTATTTGAGTTATTTTAGCAATTTCTAATTGATTTAAAAGTTATTTTAGTTATTTTAGCAAGTTAACTATTTTATTAATTTTATAGTTATTTTATTAATTTCGTAGTTATTTTAGACATTTTAGTTACTTTTATTTATTTTATAGTTAGTTTAACTATTTTATAGTTAATTTAGCCATTTTCCATTATGGTAATTTGCTAAGATTTTAGGTAATGTAGTTAGTGCATTAGAAATATGTGACTAAACTGTTCTCCCTCTCCTTTCTCAAAAGTGCGATGGGCGGCTACGATGGACCAAAGGATGGCGAGCCGTTGGCGAGGGTCACGTGGGTGGTGTATTGGCGGGACGTCTATAATTTAGCCTCACATGTGGGAATTATATGTCTAACACACCTAGCCTCCACGGTTGAACTCATTTTTATTTTGTCCTACTCATCTAAGATTTCAATTTTAGAATGATGAGCTCCCAAAATTTGACAATATCCTGCCAAAGTATGAGCGCGATGCCGATTCCAATGGCGTGGTGCGCAAGGTGGAGAAGTGTCGGCACTGTCTAGATCATGTTTGCCGTGTCTGCAACGAAGGCAGTGACATGGGGAGGAGATTTTTCGGGTGCCCTTATGAGGTTAATTGTCCTACTCATTTTTCTACTTTGTATGTGGTTGAATACCTACAAAATGTCTAATAAAATTTTGTTTTTTGCAATGCACAAGTTTCTAGGGCATGCAAAAATGTCATGTGGCTTCACAAAGAATGAGAGGGGAGGGCAAGAACTGTTATTAGAGAGCTTGCTAGCAAGAAGTTGATACCAAAGAAGAAAATAAAAGAGAAGGAAGCTGAGAATAAAAAACTCTATATCTTGACATTTTGAGAACTCTCTGTGCTCAAGTTTGTTTTAAAAAGAGAAAAATGAATAAGCTATTTAGTAAGAGGATCCACGTATTTGTTTTCAGGCAAGATTAAACTTTGACAAGGCGCATAGAATTTTTTACTGAAGCTCTAGTGATTTGGTCATCGAAATAAATATTACCTAGCTAAGCATGTGCTACCTTGTATAAATATGATCTATCTTGCTTATAGCTTGCAGATAAGACAAGGATACGCCTTTGGGGCAACAATCTTTAGTGATGAGCTAGATAGATAACTTTGGTTTATCAACCTTTTTGCTGGAGGACGAGCAAGGTTTAAGCTTGGGTATGGTGATGAGTGAATTTTATGCATACTTTTTAGAGTATATTCTAGTGCCAAAAATCCCTCATATCATATCCATCTAGCACTTCTTCATATCCCCAATGCATAGTTTTCGGTATTTACTTGTTTCACCAAGTTCATTGCACACTTTTTATTTTTATTTAGTTTTTATTAGTTTTCCGTTGTTTTGTGGTCTTTATAGGTGTGTTGGCATGTTTATGGACTTGGGACATCAAAAGAACCAAGTTGGGGGTCAAACCGAAGAAGTTCCAGGCACTAGATCAAGGCCCTTTGGAGAGTTTGATGATTTGACATTTATCAAATTGTCGAAAATGAATATCCCAGGCATCTGACGCATCGGAACTTTTGCTAGCAATCCAACGAGCCCAAGAATGTCAAAATCGGAGTTCGTATGAAGAAATGGCGACCAAAATACGAAACAACTTCCAAAGTCCAGAGAGAACGTCGGCCTTCCATACGAGCATAACCGCTCGTATAGATGCTCGTATGAGCTCCTAACAGCCACGAAAATTGGCCAGAACTTTTCAGATTTTGCTCCGATTTAGTCCCTGTTTTCCCCTACGGGATCCTTGACGACCAAGGCTTGTATTGCACGTGGATTTGTCCCCCCTAGTGCCCATGTATGAAAGGGAGGAGGCTAGATCAACGGAGGACACCCAAGGAGGACTCCTATGAGAAGACCTCCAACCCTAGCCGCCGCATCAGGCCATCTCCATTCTCCACAAGTTCCATCTCCTGCCGCCACACCTCCATTGCAGCAAACTCCACCATAGAGAAGGGCCAAGACAAGGAAGAGAGAAGGGAGGAGGCACCTCCCACGTCCGGCGCCGGCCTCATCACCGCCGCCATGCCGCTCTCCATCTCCAACTTCGTGTTGGGTTGTAAATTGCCCCTAAACACTATGTACTCCATCACCATGTTTGAGTAATATAATTAGTTCTCGGGGGAATAAGATGAACTCTAGTTTGTACTAGTACCGATTGTTTTGCACGATGTGATATCCTCTCTTACATGTTTATGTTAGTAGTCTTCTTGATGTTGGGTGAAGTCCACCATCCAACATATGACAATTTTGGATGGAAGGTTATTACTGTCGGCGAACCGGCTGGTCACAGAGGTAGGTACGTTACTGGGCCTATATCCCTTCGTCCCGGATCGTTGCTGCAGGGGATAAACAGAGACCGCTTATAGGCTGCGTCCACGGGGACCTTTTTCCCCTTAATCACCATTTGGTAATGATACGTCTCCAACGTATCTATAATTTATGAAGTATTCATGCCATGTTTACAACAATTTTATATGGTTTTGGTGCACTTTTATATGATTTTTATGGACTAACCTATTAACTTAGTGCCCAGTGCCAGTTCCTATTTTTTGCCTGTTTCTATGTTTCGCAGAAAACCATACCAAACGAAGTCCAAATGCATTAAAAATTTACGGTGATTTTTTATGGAAAATAAGAGACCCAGGAAGTTTCGGGAGGGAGCCATAAGGTGTCCAGGGGGGCACAAGCTCACCTAGTGCGCCCCCCCTAGGGCGTGCCACTTGAGCTTGTGGGTCCCTCAGGACTCCCCCTGGCGTGAATCCAACGCTGAAAATTCTTATAAATTGGGAAACCCCCAAAAGTTAACCTAGATAAGTGTTTCTGCCGCCGCAAGCCTCTGTCCTGAAGCGATCTCAATCGGAGCCCTGTTCCGGCACCCAGCCGGAGGGGGAAACCATCACCGGACGCCATCTTCATCATCCCCTCTGCCTCCATGATGAGGAAGGAGTAGTTAATCATCGGGGCTGAGGGTATGTACCAGTAGCTATGTGTTTGATCTCTCTCTATCTCGTGATCTTGATAGGACATGATCGTGATGTACCATGAGCTTTGTTAATATAGATGAATCATATGGTGTTCTTCCTTCTCTATCTTGTTGTGATGAATTGAATCTTTCTCTTTGAGGTTTCATTGTTATCGGATTGCATATTTGGCTTTGAGATCACTTGATGTATGTCTTGCATGTGGATACCCGTGGTGACAATGGGGTATTCTATTGATTCACTTGATATATGTTTTGGTAATCAACTTGCGGATTCCCATGGTGACATTGGAGTGATTCTTTGTCACACGTTGAGGGATTGTTATATGATTCAATTATGTTAGCACTGTTGAGAGATTGCACTAGTGAAAGTATGAACCCTAGGCCTTGTTTCTAAGCATTGAGACACTTTTTTTATTCACTTTTGTTAATTGCTACCTTGCAGTTTTTATTTATTCATATTACAAAAACCTATATCTACTATCCATACTACACTTGTATCATCATCTCTTCACAGAACTAGTGCACCTATACAACTGACAATTGTATTGGGTGTGTTGGGGACATGAGAGACTCTTTGTATTTTGATTGGAGGGTTGTTTGAGAGAGACCATCTTCATCCTACACCTCCCATGTATTGATAAACCTTAGGTCATCCACTTCAGTGAAATTTGCTGCTGTCCTACAAAACTCCGCGCTTGGAGGGCCAATAGATTCTACAAGAATAATGTTGCGTAGTAGACATCAAGCTATTTCTGGCGCTGTTGCCGGGGAGGTGACTGCTTGAAGGTATATCTTAGATCTTGCAGTTGAATCTTTTAGTTTCTTGTTTATTCACTAGTTTGGTTTATAAAAGAAAACTACAAAAAAATGGAAGTGAAGTTGTGCCAAATTTTTTATCTTTATAAAGTTTTTCTTGAAAACATGGACTCCGATAATTACTATGATGTGTTAAAAGAATAATTTAACACAATGTTTGGTGTGAGTCCCTTGAATGATAAGAATGATTTTAATGTTATTAGTATGTCTTCTTTGAATATCCATGATGCTAATGATATACAAAGCTATAAGCTTGCACTACAGGAATCAGAGTATTTGCCGTCTGCCATAGCAGACGGCAAAGGACCATAAAGCTGACGGCAAAGACCTTTGCCTTCAGCCATAGACGGCAAAACAGTCCGGCACTGTAAGTTGCGGCAAAGAGCTTCTTTGCCATCTGCTTTCTCACAGCGGACGACAAAGACCTTTGCCGTCAGCTTTCCAGCACAAGCAGATGGCAAAGAAAGTTGACGACAAAAAAGAGACGTTAGCCACGTTAGGTGGCTAACGGGAGGCTTTGCCGTCAGCCAGCTGACGGCAAAGTACCTCCCACCTTTGCCGTCTGCTTCCTGACGTCAGCTGACCGGTCGTCTGACCACTCCCCTTTGCCATCTGCCAGCTGACGGCAAAGTACCTCCCACCTTTGCCGTTTGCTTCCTGACGTCAGCTGACCGGTCATCTGACCACTCCCCTTTGCCGTCTGCCAGCTGACAGCAAAGTACCACTCATCTTTGCCGTCTGCCAGCAGACGGCAAAGTAACCAAATGGATCAGCCCCATTGCTCCCAGGTTGCACAGGTTGCTGCCATGTGTCACCTTTACCGTCTGTGGCAGACGGCAAAGAGCCCTTTGCCATCGGTGGCAGACGGCAAAGTGCCTGCACTGCCTTTGTTTATTCTTTTTTTTGTTATATCCAATCATTTTCATAGCAAAAATATGATATATATACATATATTTCACAGGATATGATATCCAACACATAAGAAACTATATCCCTGCCATATGGATATGATCATCCAACAGATATACCAAAACAAAATGTGCAAGTTTCACCATATTACAATAGTTTCATCCATATTACAATAGTTTCATCCATAGGTAGCAAGTTTCACATTGTTCATGGATACAAAATCAAAACAAAAAGTAAACACAAGCACTCCGTCAATGCAAGCTTCCGTGAAGTGAATCAAATCTGCAAAATGGGAAATAAGAAAGTTAGAAGGAGAAGACTAGAAGAAAAAGAACTTCTTCTTCGTCTTCTTCTTCTTCTTTTCTTCTTCTTCTTCTTCTTCCTATTCCTTCTTTTCCTCCTCTTCCTTGTTTTCTTCATCTTATTCATTATATGTGTCATTTTAGAGCTAACCTATGTAAGTATGCCATTTTTGTGCCAACCTAGGAAAATTACGTAAGTATGGGTCATTTTTGTGCTAACCTAAGTAATTATGCCATTTTGAGCTAAATTAGGTAAGTATATGTCATTTTAGAGCTAACTTAGGTAATTATGTCATTTTGGAGGATAATAAGCTAAGTATATGATATTTATGAGGTAACCAAGGTTATTATGCCATTTTTGCAACGAATAAGCTAATTATGTCATAAATGGACTAAATAAGCTAATTATGTCATTGTGGAGGATATTTAACTATATAAGTGTGTCTTTTTTGGGGAAAATAAGCTAATAAGAAGAAGACTAGAAGAAGAAGAATCTTCTTCTTCTTCTTCTTCCTATTCCTTCTTTTCCTCCTCTTCCTTGTTTTTCTTCATCTTATTCATTATTTGTGTCATTTTAGAGCTAACCTATGTAAGTATACCATTTTTGTGCTAACCTAGGAAAATTAGGTAAGTATAGGTCATTATTGAGCTAACCTAGGTAATTATGCCATTTTTGAGTTAACTAAGCATATTATGCCATTTTTGACATAAGTAAGCTAAGTATAGGTCATTATTGAGCTAACCTAGGTAACTAAGCATATTAGAGCTAACTTAGCATATTAGAGCTAACTTAGGTCATTTTGGAGCTTACTTAGGTAAAATGGATCATTTTGGAGCTAAGTAAGCTTATTATGTCATTTTGGAGGAAAATAAGCTAAGTATATGATATTTATGAGGTTACCAAGGTTATTATGCCATTTTTTACCTAAGTAAGCTAAGTATATGTCATTATGGAGCTAACCTAGGTAACTAAGCATATTAGAGCTAACTTAGCAAATTAGAGCTAACTTAGGTCATTATGGTAAGCATATTGGAGGAAATAAAGCTAAGTATAGGTCATTATGCATTTGTTAAGTAAAACACTAGAGAAAACTTACCGTCATCACGGAGGTGAAGCACCGGGGTTGCTCGTGCCAGTACCACCTGCAGAAGGATCGTGCGATGCTTGTCTGGAGTTACGCTGCACCAAAGATCATTTGCAATGTCTCGTTAGCATGATGACACTCAAATGTTAAGACTAGTAACTAATGACCATTCAAATGAAACTCACCGTGGTCCCCGGAGCAATGACTGGCATCGCTGGAGGGGTCTGACCGGCCATCTCGCACACAGACTGCACATTTGGTTTTGACGAGTCAGTCATATTAGTTAGTAATGAAACGAACATTAAGTGCATGATTTGGCTAATATGCAGAAGAAACTTACCACGACGAGCTCGTACATGGCCCGGTTCGCCATGTCATTCCATGCCCTCTCCTCCTCTAACATCCTAGCCGTCCTCTCCTCCAACTCCCACTCCTCCGCCGCCTACCGGTCCCTCTCCTGCAGAAGCGCCTGGGTTTTTTCTCTCTCTTTCTGAATAGCAGCCTGCAACACCACTCCTCATTAGCATTGTAATCATCGATGGCCGCACACACAATGTAATGGAGAGGAAAGAAATCTGAGTCAGTATAACTAACCTCGATGGCGAGCTCCATTGGCCGTGGACGAGGCCTTATCTTAGGGGCGGAGCTCGTTTGGCGTGCCTTGATCTCCAGGAGAGTGTTAGGACAACGTATAAGTCCATCTCCAATGGCTATCGAGCCATGGGACCTCCCGCCACCAGATATCATCACCAGCTCTGGATCAATGGGACCCTGGCTCGGGTTAAAGTCCTCCCCTTTCCTCACCTTCCCCTCATCTCTGTACCTCATGAGCTTGTTATGCGAGGAGATGTTGGTGAAGCTCTCTGGATGATCGAGGTCAGACGCAGAGAATGCCTTGACCTTCTTGTACGAGGCAGTATTGGCCATGGCATAGAGGTCGTACACCTCTGGCACCTCCGCCTTATTGTATCTCCCCTAAAAGAGAGGAACAGAGTAAATTCGTAATTAAAGGGCTCAAGCTAGCATGAAGAATGAATTGCATGAATCATGAAGCAAACCACATACCCAGTTCCGCCCGAACTGATATAAGTTGGCGCTGCCTTGATGCTGTGGCACACCTTCCATTTGGGCACGCCGGTCCTTGGCATTGTTGTGGAGGGCTAGCCATTGGTCTGAGCACCACTCATCCACCAACACCTCCCAACAATCCATCTTATCCGCACACCATCTCGGGGGCACCTAAGTTAGTAAAGAGAAATTTGAGCACTACGCCTACGAATCAAATCAAGGAAACTAAGTACAAGGCCTTAAGAATAGGTAATTACCATGTACTGCTCCTTCTTCAGAAACTTTTTGCGGCACGCCGGCTTGGTCTTCTTAATACCACGTGAGGCATAGTAGTCTCGAACAGCCTACACCCGAGCCTCGTGCCGTAAGTTCTGTATTAGGCGCTTGCACTCGGCATTGATAACCTTTGCCGCGGCCTCCTCGTATCCCTCCTCACACCTGTAGAAGGTCTGCAATCAAACAATACAACATTGATTAGTACAATAACTAGCTATTTGAAGATTTTTAATTGTGTAAAGGAGAAATTACCCAAAACTTTTGGATCACCATGTCGGCCCTCGTGTGGCACAAGACACCGTCGATCATCTCCTCTGGCGGGGCCGGGGCAGCCAAGTAGTGCTCCCAGCTCAATCCGACCTCTGGAAGCTGACCCTCACCAGGCAACGTGACAAACCCCGGGAAGTTTTCCCGGCAAAGCACACCAAGGACGATGTTGGGCCAGCGGACCTCCGGAGCGTAGTCCCAACCCCTACAGTATGACAGGGGCAACGCATTAGATATTTGAAGAAACATGATGGCAAAAGGTACAAAAAGAGTAAATGCACTTACCTCTCCCCATCAGGGAAAATCAACCACCTCTGCTCGCGGGTCGCCGGCACGGGCGGGAGCCGTGTACTACCACGCTGGTAGACGATGGCCCCCTCAACCACCTCGCCCTCACTATCAGAAATCTGATCCCCGCCACCATCAGCATGGCCACTCGGCCCCGCAGGCGGATCCAGCCAGGTACCCCATCCGGACGTCTCCTGGGACGTAGCCTGGTCCGGAGTCTCGTGGGCCGAAGTCTTGTCGGCCAAAGGCCCGTCGACCCGAGGCTCGTGGACAGTAGCAAATTTCTTCTTGTAGACGTGGGCCGATGTCTACTATGCAACCTTTCTTCTTGTAGACGTTGTTGGGCCTCTAAGTGCAGAGTTTCATAGGACAGTAGCAAATTTCCCTCAAGTGGATGACCTAAGATTTATCAATCCGTGGGAGGCATAGGATGAAGATGGTCTCTCTCAAACAACCCTGCAACCAAATAACTAAGAGTCTCTTGTGTCCCCAACACACCCAATACAATAGTAAATTGTATAGGTGCACTAGTTTGGCGAAGAGATGGTGATACAAGTGTAATATGGATGGCAGATATAGGTTTTTGTAATCTGAAAATAAAAAAAAATCAAGGTAACTAGTAACAAAAGTGAGCGAAAACGGTATTGCAATGCTTGGAAACAAGGCGTAGGGTTCATACTTTCACTAGTGCAAGTTCTCTCAACAATGCTAACATAATTGAATCATATGATAATCCCTCACACGCGACAAAGAGTTCACTCCAAAGTAACTCATAGCGGAGAACAAACGAAGAAATTGTTGTAGGGTACGAAACCACCTCAAAGTTATCTTTTCCGATCAATCTTATGAGCTATCCCTATAAGTGTCACGAACAGCCCTAGAGTTCGTACTAAAATAACACCTTAAGATACACATCAACCAAAACCCTAATGTCACCAAGATACTCCAATGTCACCATGAGTACCCATGGGCTTGATTATACGACATGCATCACACAATCTCAGATTCATCTATTCAAACCAACACAAAGAACTTCAAAGAGTGCCCCAAAGTTTCTACCGGAGAGTCAAGACGAAAACGTGTGCCAACCCTTATGCATAAGTTCCCAAGGTCATGGAACCCGCAAGTTGATCACCAAAACATACATCAAGTGACTCAAGTGAATATCCCATTGTCACCACAGATATCCACATGCAAGACATACATCAAGTGTTCTCAAATCCTTAAAGACTCAATCCGACAAGAAAACTTCAAAGGGAAAACTCAATTCATCACAATAAGATAGAGAGGGGAAAACTCCATATGATTCATCTATATTAATAAAGCTCACGGTACATCAAGATCATGTCATCTCAAGAACATGAGAGAGAGAGATCAAACACATAGCTACTGGTACATACCCTCAGCCCCGAGGGTGAACTACTCCCTCCTCGTCATGGAGACCGCCGGGATGATGAAGATGGCCACCGGTGATGGTTTCCCCCTCCGACAGGGTGGCGGAGCGGGCTCCCGATTGGTTTTTCGTGGCTACAGAGGCTTGCGGCGGCGGAACTCCCCATCTAGGTTTCTTTCTGGAGGTTACGGTATATATAAGAGTACTTGGCGTTGGAAACAAGTTAGGGGGACATCCAAGTGGCCCACAAGCCATAGGGGCGCCCCCTGGTGGGTGGGCGCGCCCCCCTGGCTTGTGGCCTCCTCGGTCACCTCCTGGCACATCTCCGGTGCTCCGTGGGTCTCTTCTGGTCCAAAAGTGATCACCGTAAATTTTTATTCCGTTTGATATTCCTTTTCTGTAAAACTCAAAAACAACGAAAAAACAGAAACTGGCACTGGGCTCTAGGTTAATAGGTTAGTCCCAAAAATAATATAAAATGGCACATTAAATGCATATAAAACATCCAAAATAGATAATATAATAGCATGGAACAATCAAAAATTATAGATTCATTGGAGACGTATCAAGCATCCCCAAGCTTAATTCCTGTTCGTCCTCGAGTAGGTAAATGATAAAAACAGAATTTTTGATGTGGAATGCTACCTAACATATTTATCCATGTAATTTTCTTTATTGTGGGAAGAATATTCAGATCCATCAGATTCAAAACAAGAGTTTAATATTGACATAAAAACAATAATACTTCAAGCATACTAACAAAGCAATTATGTCTTCTCAAAATAACATGGCCAAAGAAAGTTATCCCTACAAAATCATATAGTCTGGCTATGCTCCATCTTCATCACACAAAGTATTAAATCATGCACAACCCCGGTTTTAGCCAAGCAATTGTTTCATACTTTAGTATTCTCAAACATTTTCAACTTTCACGCAATACATGAGCGTGAGCCATGGATATAGCACTATAGGTGGAATAGAATATGGTGGTTGTGGAGAAGACAAAAAGAAGGAGATAGTCTCACATCAACTAGGCTTATTAATGGGCTATGGAGATGCCCATCAATAGATATCAATGTGAGTGAGTAGGGATTGCCATGCAACGGATGCACTAGAGCTATAAGTGTATGAAAGCTCAAAAGAAACTAAGTGGGTGTGCATCCAACTCGCTTGCTCACGAAGACTTAGGGCAATTTGAGGAAGCCCATCATTGGAATATACAAGCCAAGTTCTATAATGAAAAATTCCCACTAGTATATGAAAGTGACAATATAGGAGACTCTCTATCATGAAGATTATGGTGCTACTTTGAAGCACAAGTGTGGAAAAAGAATAGTAGCATTGCCCCTTCTCTCTTTTCTCTCATTTTTTTCTCTTTTTTTAGTGGGCTTCTATGGCCTCTTTTTTTATTTGGGCTTCTCTGGCCTCTTTTTTTTTTGTAAAGTCCGGAGACTCATCCCAACTTGTGAGGGAATCATAGATTCCATCATCCTTTCCTCACATGGGACAATGCTCTAATAATGATGATCATCACACTTTTATTTACTTACAACTCAAGAATTACAACTCGATACTAGAACAAAATATGACTCTATATGAATGCCTCCGGTAGTGTACCGGGATGTGCAATGACTCAAGAGTGACATGTATAAAAATTATGAATGGTGGCTTTGCCACAAATACGATGTCAACTACATGATCATGCAAAGCAATATGACAATGATGATGCATGTCATAATAAACGGAACAGTGGAAGTTGCATGGCAATATATCTTGGAATGGCTATGGAAATGCCATAATAGGTAGGTATGGTGGCTGTTTTGAGGAAGGTATATGGTGGGTTTAATGCACCGGCGAAAGTTGCGCGGTACTAGAGAGGCTAGCAATGGTGGAAGTGTGAGAGTGCGTATAATCCATGGACTCAACCTTAGTCATAAAGAACTCACATACTTATTGCAAAAGTCTATTAGTTATCGAGACAAAGTACTACACGCATGCTCCTAGGGGAAGGGTTGGTAGGAGTTAACCATCGCGCGATCCCGACCTCCACACAAAGGATGACAATCAAAAAATAAATCATGCTCCGACTTCATCACATAACGGTTCACCATACGTGCATGCTACGGGAATCACAAACTTTAACACAAGTATTTCTACCAATCCACCATTACTCACTAGCATGTCCTTAATATCACCATCTTTATATCTCAAAACAATCATAAGGAATCAAACTTCTCATAGTATTCAATGCACTTTATATGAAAGTTTTTATTATATCCCTCTTGGATGCCCATTATATTAGGACTAAATTCATAACCTAAGCAAATTACCATGCTGTTTAAAGACTCTCAAAATAATATAAGTGAAGCATGAGAGTTCATCAATTTCTATAAAATAAAGCCACCGCCGTGCTCTAAAAAGATATAAGTGAAGCACTAGAGCAAAAGACAAACTACTCCAAAAAGATATAAGTGAAGATCAATGAGTAGTCAAAATCTAAATAACTATGTGAAGACTCTCTCATCTAAGAATTTGAGATCTTAAGTATTTTATTCAAACAGAAAAATAAAATGACATTCCAAGGATAGCACATATCATGTGAAGAAGCAAAAACTAAGTTTCAACCGATACTAACCGATATTTGTTGAAGAAGAAAGGTGGGATGGCAATCGGGGCATCCCCAAGCTTAGATGCTTGAGACTTCTTGAAATATTAATTAGGGATGCCTTGGGCATCCCCAAGCTTGAGCTCTTGTGTCTCCTTAATTTCTCTCATATCACGGTTTCCCTAAATCTTAAAAACTTCATCCACACAAAACTCAACAAGAACTCGTGAGATAAGTTAGTATAAATCAATGAAAAACCTTAATATTCTCTACTGTAGAAAATCACTAAAATTATTATTTAACATTGCATAATAAATGCCTCTGCATATTTAATACTTCCATCCTCAAATAGAATCATTAAACAAGCCAACATATGCAAACAATGCAAACATAACAGCAATCTGCCTAAACAGAACAGTCTGTAAAGAATGCAGCAAGATCCATACTTAATTAACTCCAAAAATTCTGAAAATTTATCACACTGTAGAGAATTTTCAAGATTTTATGACATACTTACTATTCTAGGGAATTTTTGCACTAACAGCAAACTTTCTGTTTTGAAACAGCAACTCATATATTTGCAAATTGAGCATGGTGAAGGCTACCCTTGACACTTTTATTGAAATAAAAGATGCAAAACATTAATATAAATAACAGCAAGCAGATCCTAACAAAAGAAAATGACGCTCCAAGCAAAAGACATATCATGTGGTGAATAAAAATATAGCCTCAAGTAAATTTACCGATGGATTGAAGACAAAAGAGGGGATGCCATCCGGGGCATCCCCAAGCTTAGATGATTGGTTGTCCTTGAATATTACCTTGGGGTGCCTTGGGAATCCCCAAGCTTAGGATCTTTCCACTCCTTATTCCATAGTCCATCAAAACTTTACCCAAAACTTGAAAACTTCACAACACAGAACTCCACAGAAAACTCGTAAGATCCGTTAGTATAATAAAGCAAATCACCACTTAGGTACTGTTGTGAACTCATTCTAAATTTATATTGGTGTTATATATACTGTATTCCAACTTCTCCATGGTTCATACCCTCAGATACTACTCATAGATTCATCAAAATAAGCAAATAACACAATGAAAACAGAATCTGTCAAAGACAGAACAGTCTGTAGTAATCTGGAAACTTCGTATACTTCTGTAACTCTAAAAATTCTGGAAAATTAGGAAAACGTAGGGAATATGTATATAAATCATGTGTACAAATTTCAGAAGCTTTTGACCCTCTGGTGATTTATGGTAATTCCAGAACTGGGCGTAAAAGTTTCTGTTTTTGCACAGAATCAAGTCAACCATCATCCACACTATCCGAAAGGCTTTACTTGGCACTTTATTGAAACAAAAGCTATAAAACATGATTACTAAAGTAGATTAATCATGTGAACACACAAAAATAGTAGGTATAAATATTGGGTTGTCTCTCAACAAGCGCTTTTCTTTAATGCCTTTTAGCTAGGCATGATGATTTCAATGATGCTCACATAAAAGATAAGAATTGAAACATAGCGGGAGCATCAAGAAGCATATGACTAGCAAATTTAAGTCTAACCCACTTCCTATGCATAGGGATTTTGTGAGCAAACAATTTATGGGAACAAGAATCAACTAGCATAGGAAGGCAAAACAAGCATAACTTCAGGATTTTCAACACATAAAGAGGAAACTTGATATTATTGCAATTCCTACAAGCATAAATTCCTCCCTCATAATAATTTTCAGTAGCATCATGAATGAATTCAACAATATAACTATCACATAAAGCACTCTTTTCATGATGCATAAGCATAGAAATTTTATTACTCTCCACATAAACAATTTTTTTTTCATTCATAGTAATGGCGGGAGCAAATTCAATAAAATAGCTATCATGTGATGCATAATACAATTGAAAATTAAAATCACGATGACAAGTTTCATGGTTATCATTATTCTTTATAGCATACATGTCATCACAATAATCATCATAGATAGCAACATCAATTGGAACCTCTTCCAAAATAGTGGATTCATCACTAAATAAAGTCATGACCTCTCCAAATCCACTTTCATAATTATTACAATAAGATTCAACACCCTCCAAAAAAGTGGGATCATTACTTCCTAGAGTTGACACTCTTCCAAACCCACTTTCATCAATATAATCATCATAAATAGGAGGCATGCTTTCATCATAATAAATTTTCACATCAAAACTTGGGGGACTAAAAATATCATCTTCATTAAGCATAGAATCCCCAAGCTTGGGACAAACATTAATTGCAGCAAATAAATTCTCAAACATGTCATTTTCATCAAACATAGCATCCCCAAGCTTGTGGCTTGGCATATCATAAGGATAATCACTCTCATCATTAATAGCATGAATAGCACCAATAGTATAGCAATTATTATCATCATCCAAGTTGGTGCCATAAATATTTTCAAGATTATAAGAAGTATCATTATCTTCCCAATCATAATTATCACAACAAGCAATAGGCATAACAAAATCATCCTCAGGTGTATCATCTTCCACAACTATTTTTAATTCATTCTCATGAGGCATATCAATAATAGGAGCAACATTATTTGGGAGAGATACCTTTTTACCTTTACTTTTCCTTCTTTTCTTCTTCTACACCACATTATGTGTGGGTTTATTTAATTCTTCCGAGCTTCTTATTGAAGAGGTTGGTTGAATAATAAGCTCCTCCTCGTTACCTGATTCATCATAAGAAAAAATAGGAGGATATTGGGAAACCTCTTCCCCTTCATTAGTATTCTCTTCATCTTCTATTTGTTTTCTTGTCTTTAAGTAATTGGAAATATAAGGATTTTCAATGCAATTTACCGCACAATACATATAAATTTCCTCTTGATCAAAATCAAGAAATCTCTTAAGATTATATTCTGGAATATCCCTAGTTATACGTTTCATTTCTTCATATCCCAGAAGCAAACTATGTTCATTATGATGCGCTAGGGAAATCAAGTTATCACAATTTTTGGACACGAACCGATCATGAAACAATTTGCATTGGAGATTTAAATGACCACGTTCATTGCAAAGTTCACAAGGACGGCAAAAATAATTAAATCTTTCAGCACATCAATTTAGCCTCTCTTGCAACCATTTAGTTTCTAAATACTTATGCCTCTTACAAAATCTATCTTACCTTTTAGTCATGTCTTCGCAAACTCTATGCACTCCAAGAAAAATTGACATGCTTATAAGAGACATTTTTGTCATGACTAGTGCAATCATCATTAGTATTTTGGATACTCATAGAATTTATACTAACAACATTGCAATCATGCTCATCATTCAAAGATTTAGTGCCAAACATTTTATTGACTTCTTCTTTTAACACTTTGGCACAATTTTCCTTTCCATCATTTTCACGAAAGACATTAAAAAGATGAAGCAAATGAGGCAACCTCAATTCCATATTTTTTTTAGTTTTCTTTTACAGACTAAACTAGTGATAAAACAAGAAACTAAAAGATTCAATTGCAAGATCTAAAGATATACCTTCAAGCACTCACCTCCCCAGCAACGGCGCCAGAAAAGAGCTTGATGCCTACTACGCAATCTTTCTTCTTGTAGATGTTGTTGGGCCTCCAAGTGCAGAGTTTTGTAGGACAGTAGCATATTTCCCTCAAGTGGATGACCTAAGGTTTATCAATCCGTGGGAGGCGTCGGATGAAGATGGTCTCTCTCAAACAACCCTGCAACCAAATAACTAAGAGTCTCTTGTGTCCCCAACACACCCAATACAATGGTAAATTGTATAGGTGCACTAGTTCGGAGAAGAGATGGTGATACAAGTGTAATATGGATGGTAGATATAGGTTTTTGTAATATGAAAATATAAAAAAAGCAAGGTAACTAGTAACAAAAGTGAGCGAAAATGGTATTGCAATGCTTGGAAACAAGGCCTAGGGTTCATACTTTCACTAGTGCATGTTCTTGTAGGGTAACGCAGCAAAAAACAAAAAATTTCTGACCTACGCACCAGCCCAGGACCACTATGAAGACTGCATACAAGGTTTGATCTTTTTCATTACCGACTCATAGCGCAGCGGAAGTTGAGTCGATGACGATCGGCGGTGCAGATCCCCGCAGCTAGGATTTACAACCTCCCAACCGCGAGGATGTATACCCTCATCCGCCCCTTGGACAGCCCTTCGGGAGGTGGTCGGACAGTCCCCCAGACGGTGTCGCGGACAGCCCTTCGGGAGGACCTTCGAAACTCGGACGGTTACTCGGACAGCCCTCCGGGAGGACTCACAGAACTCGGGCCGTCACATGGACAGCCCTTCGGGGGGCACTCTCAAAACAGCCACTCGGGCACAAAGATCGAAACTACGACCTCTCTATGGGGTTGCACACATACGGTGTCAACTCTCCGGCAGTGCTTCGCCGTCCAGAACTAGTCCCTGCCGGAACCCAGACAGCCTTTCGGCTCTACGAAAAACTCTTTTCGTGGGAGGGAGAGAGAGAGCCAGCAAAGCATGGCATGTGTATGAGAGCAAGAGATGAGGAGAATGGCAGCCCCTTCTCCTCCTTTTATAGGCCAAGGCAAGGGGTGGGGTGGTGGAGGAAATACCAAAATACCCATGCAACATGTCCCACATGGAAGGGTAAAATGGTAACACAAGTGGGGCACCAAGGGGACACCATGGGGGCAACCCTTGGGCCGGCCACAACCTTGTCCCCCCCATGGGGGGCCCCCCAACAAGCAACCAACATGTCTCCTAGAAACATGGGTGCTCCCTAGACAAAAAGCCACCAAACAAGCAACCCCCGATTCGTGGGATCTTGTCGATTCGCGCTGAGACAAGATGTTTTCCGTGAATGTTTTTTCTGAAAAATTCCGGAAGGTCCCAGAACATTTCCGGCACCCTCTAAAATTATCCTGGGCATGTTCCGAAACATTTCCAGTATGGTAGTTTTCATCAGCGAAAAGCAACAACAGCGGTTACGGCAGCTCCGGAACATTTCCCCTTTTTTTCTTCGAAAATTCCCAGAAGTTCCTAGACCAATTCTGGCACCCTCCGATAATTTCCAGGTGGTGCCGAAACCCTTTTTGACCTAATAGAATATTCCGAAACAAGTTTTCGGTTTTACCAAAACTCTTTCGATGTTCTCTCTCTTCGGAACTTTTCCGCTGTCTTCGAAAACTTTTTCCGGAATCTTTCTGTCAGACTCCCTGTCTAGTATTCAGCAGATAGATGACCCTTAAGCGTGTGACCCTATAGGTTTGGTGAAGTATAGACATGACCTGGAACCCCTTCCGATCAATGATCAACATCGGAGCCATGGACACCCATATTGACCCCTATACCCACACGAATGAATATTCGAGTGAACCTCCAGTTGCCGTGTGCTAGTTCTGTTGCTTCGCGATATGTTACAAATACCCGAGGTGACACATGTTGGCATCCCTGTGGATCATCACCTTGTCCACTATGCCAGTTACCTCGTTACCGGTATTGTTCTCTTTTCTCGTTCCCGTCTTCCGGCATCCCCGTGATCAAATCACAAAGTGTCTGGCCAGACGATGATGGATACCGTAACACCGAGAGGGCCCAGAGATATCTCTCCATTGTCAGAGGAGCAAATCCCAATCTTGAGCTATCAAGTTACTTGACACACTTTTCCATGAATCCGTAAGCTGCCGTAATAGCCACCCATTTACGGATGACGTTTAATAATCACCAAAGTTCATGAAGCAAGCATGAAGACACTCGGTACTCTCATGGTCTAAGGAATTATGCAAACATTAACTTCATGTGTTATTAACAATTAACTTATGACGAATGTATCTCATAGCATAAAATCAATTCGGGTCGATTCAACACAAGTGTTCTACCAACAATTGTGCCCTCAAAAATTGCCGGCATAGTCATGCCCATGATCAGGAAAACCGGATCATCATGCAATACTTGAGCCAGCCATAGAGGCTTGACTAGGAATACATTTTACCGTTTATTATCCCACACGTGCACATGATTTTCCCTCCAAGCCTGGTTTTATTTGCAGACTCGAGAATCATTGCAGTTATAGCATGGAACATAAACCTAATTATGAATAGGGAGATAAATAATAGTATTTATTATTGCCTCTAGGTCAAATCTCCTACAGACTCCCACTTGCACTAGATTCAATATCTAGTCAATGCTAACGCACTTTACACCTATGGCATACTGGTGTAAAAAATGCTTCGCTTTTGATATAGCCTGATGTCCAATGGATCTGACAGCTTCAGCTCTGTGTGTATCTTTGTATATCCTCACATTTTCACGATTTCACAAAATTCATATTTTGTGTGGATTTGGCTTTGTATGTATGTGAATCACAGGTCAAACCTGGATTCCTCAGACTGAGTTATGGAGCAACTACCTGCAATAGTGTCCCATTGACAAAAGCCATCTTGGAACCATACTAAGTTCATGAATGAACTATTTGATTCAACAACCTCTTTGTCGCTTCTAAAGCGTCAACATACTTAGCCTTTGTTATAGAATTCGCCACAGTATCTCGTTTGGAACAATTTCCAACTACCGTGCCACCATATTATGTATCACACAAAACCCTTAACTTAAATCAAAAATCGCATGGAGCATTGATGAAGAATGTATCGATGTAATTATTTACAACGAGCACTTCATAATCTCTGCTTGCGAGAAAACATGTCATCAGTACTACTCTAGTACTCAATGACATTTTTCACTGTTGTCCCATGATCAGTACTTTGATCACTTTGGTATCTATACTCGCAACAACTTTGGAGTATTGGACATATCTCGTTGTTTTTACATACCATGGAATAAATGATTAATCCAAACACAAGAGTGTGTGGAATCTCCATCATGTATTTTACTCATCAGTGTTTTGGGACACCGAGTCTTGCAAAAACTCTTTCCATGTGACTTTGGCAAGAATCACTCCTTTGCGTTTTAAATGCTAAAAGGTTTTAGCATCTTGTCAATATGTATTCATTGCTTAGCCCCATTAGGTAAATCTATCTCCATATATCATCATGCCTAATATTGAGGCTATTTAGCCTAAGCACTTCATTGAAAAACTATTTTCAAATGAAGTCCTAATTCGTGTCAAGAAATTTATTTCCAATTAACAATGTGTCAAGCACACAAGGTTTTTAGAAATATTATTTTGCTCCCACTTACTTTCTTGAATTACAAGCATCTTTGTTACCCATTGATGAAGTCAAAACCCCTTTGACCATTTCATCAAAACACGAAGATTCCAACTCCATTTTGCTCTCTTCTGTCCATCGCTGGAACTCTGAAGTTTGCACCCTTACTAGCATCCTCTGGATAGACAAAATACCTTGGACTGTAACACATGCAAGTCCTTCGTTTCATTTCCATGAGATGGAAATCCTTTCGTCATCCATGTTTCATATCTCATGATTGAAATATGTATTAATTGCTAGTTCAACCCGAACCGACTTTAAGCATCGCTACGGTGAAACAACCTCATCGTAGTCAACTCCTTGAATTTGTTATTGCAACAAGTCGAGCTTTATGGATAAAACATTTTTATCCGTATCAGTTTTTAGTTCCATAAATATTTGTTAGGCTCTAAGTCTTCCGAAAGGTGTATCAAGATTTTAATATTGAATCACCTATATGAAAACTATCTCGGATTGTATTGGCATTTAGCCAATTCCGGAGTCAGGGCCCATCAACGCTTCCTTGTGTATCGTAGGTATACTGTTGTCTAACAACAATATCTCGTTTGCGCACCTCAGAGGTTTGCACGAGCTTTGCCTACGTTGTTCAGCTGCAAGTTCGAACGAAGTCCATACATCTCATGTAGAGGTTTCCGCATCAGTCGCAGTAGGAAACTCTGGAATCACTTCCAAGGTTTCTTTCCTTTGATCTGATTACGAAGATACTGGTTATCTCATCGAGTTGCACTGTCCTCCCACTTACCTTTTTGCAAGAACCATTCTCGTTAAAAGCATACCATTTTTTTGGCAAAAACCTTTGCCTCGGTATAGTGGTGGGGGAATTAATACCCAATGACTTGGGATAAACTACAAAGTAGCACTTGTCTGATTTGGAAATAGGTTTGTAACCTTTTACACAAGCCCCATATTCCAAATGTTAAGAAAAGATATAACATGGTTGGGCGTACCATACCATGGCATCATTTCAACAGACCCGATGGAGTTTTTTCAGTGTAAAAGCCGCAGTCTCTGAAGCATCACTTTAAAAGGGATATTGGCAATTTTATTTATGTCATCTTTGATCTTACCATGTCATAAATGGTTCGATTACATCTCCACGGAGTTTCCACTTGCAGTGGTGTTCCGAGAGGTGCAAGTTATGAAACCCCTTTCACAACTCATCAGACATTCGCTAAACTTGTAACTCAAATATTCCTTTCTGCAATCGAATTGTAGAAACATAATTTTCTCGTTACAATAACTTCTACTTCATTTTTGAAAACCTTTCGAATGAATTCAAAAGATCCAAACTTACGTCTCATCAAGCAAATATCCATATATCTACTTGAGTCATTTCTGAAGATAGATAAATCCACTACTAACAACATTTATCGGACTACACACATCAAATGTATGATCACCAATAAGTTTGTTATTCGTTCCTTATGGCCTGTGAATGGTATTTCAGTCACTTCTCTTTTCGGAGGAAAGTTGCAAGTGTCAGATGATTCAAAATCAAATGACTTCAAAAACCCATCATAATGGAATTTTCCATGCTGGTTTCTCTAATGTGACCAAATGTAGTGCCACACTTGTGTGGTATTCTTTTAGTCTTGCGACATTTAGCGTCAGTGTTATGGATGTATCATATTACCATCAATATTCATAACATACATGCCATCTTGGATGGAAGCATGGCCCTTCATGTTATTCATAATACTGAAGAACAATTGTTGTTTTTATGAACAACTCTTTTGCAACAAACATTGTGCAATGGGCTAGAGTGTATGAAACTCTAAAATGAATTATGAAAGTAAATATAGAGGTGATGTATTAATATCAATATTCATAACATACGCCTCATTCATAATGAAAGTATGGCCCTTGTGTTATTCATAACACCGAACATCAAAAGTTCTCTTATGAACAACCTTCTTGCAAGATACCTTATGCAATGGGCTAGAGTTTGTAAAACTCTAAATGAATTATGAAAATAAATACAGACGGTAATACACCGATGGAAGGTATAGTAACATTTACTATGTTCCCTGTGTATACCTAAACCTCATTCCTGGCTAGTCTTTCAAGCCATAGTAGTTCTTACATCGAGTTGCAACAGAATGCAATCGAGCGGGTATCTTTGTGATTAACTCACAATACCCAAGAATCAGTGATTAACAATTTAATCATAATTCCCAAGAACTATATCTTTGACCAGCCTTCTATACATCAAAAACTTGTATGACATTCATACATGAGCTGGATATTCCAGTCTTCTTTCTTTTTGCCTTTATACTTCTAACAGTTTAACATTTAGTATTTTTCCTACTCTCAGAAGAAGCATCCAACTTAAGAGTGGTGTTTAGCCACGGACTTCCTAGGTGTGAAAGTTTCACCAACACCCTTCGGACACTTCCTTTCTCTTTAAGTGGTTGTTTTATTCACTATCATCATATGACAGGCGTTCTTTTGGATCCCTTTCCTAACAGTCAAATGCCCAGTGAACACTTCACTAATACTTTGCAAACAAACATTGCTTTGTTTGTATCTGAAAATGATTTTCAGTTCCATGAATATCACATAATTATCCAAACTTTCGACGTTCGGGTCTCATGGAAGCAAACATATTGCATTTTGACCATAACAGAATTCTAGCTTTTGGATCGAAGGACGAGAGTCACATGATCCATAGCATTAGCAGGAGAATACCGAAAGCATGCGATAGGACAAGTCCTTCTCGGCACTCTTGAGGACAATCCTCACATTACATTACCAATCGTAAAGTTTTAACCAGATATTTAACAGCTTATTCAATTTTAATAGGGAAGGTGGAAACGCGAGCCATTATTCTACAATAGTTTTGCAAATCACACTTAGACAGTGTTCAAAATTAATTGCACTGAGAATTAAACAAGTTAATTTTACAGTGCGCTCCCACTCAAATCAATCTCTCATAATTGATTTTGAGTGATACAAGATCCACAGTTTAATTCAACGCCATTGATGTGGACATCACTGATGACGAGAATTTCAATCGGTAGGCCAACATGCCGATCACATCTCTATGCGACTCTTGTTCATCTTTCGATGGGCGTGTTCTGAGCTCAGGACTTTCAAGCTAGAATGTCAAGACAACCAAGTGATCTCGCTGCGAGGTCTGACCTCACCCACCTCACACATCCCTAATCGTTCGTACCCATGTGGACATGGCGCACCCCGAAAAGTGAGGTGCCGTGACGGTGCTACACTTGGGAGAACACTAACTACTTGATATTTTTGTGAGAGATCACCCTAATAAAACGCGACTACCGCGCAATCAAAAGGGTGCATCATAAGGGATAAACATCTCAGGCAATTCATAATAGCATGATATGGTATAGCCCTTTCTGACAGAGAAGTCTTTTATTTCTTCGTGTTTGGCATTCGCGTCGGTGTTCACCTTCGTGAAGACCGCCACCACCTTGTCGATGCACCAGATAATATTGCTATCTCTATAGCTAATAAAATAATGCATTACAACAAGGTTGACACATAGGTCATTTAAAGTGACAATCATATGGCTCCAGCCATCATGCCGAATCATGACACGCAGGTCATGTTAATCAATTTACATTATATAGTCATCTCATACATAATCAAATTATTATGAGCACTGCTATACCACATGACATGCACATGCAAACCATCCTGCAAAACCAAGTTAGACACCTCTAATCAGTTCATGCAAAAACTTGTTTTACGTGGCTTCTAAGGTTTCGAAACAAACCGAAGCTACCAACATCCATCATCAAGCATGATTATCCAAGTCGCTAGATTAACATTGCGGGGTGTATGAAACATGAGATAATAAAATCTCGAGCCCCATACTATAATTCGTCATACGCATGACCCCCGTGCAGATCATATCTGCATTGCCCTTTCGTCTGCGAAATTTCATCTTTCTTTTTAACTACAGTGGAATTCAATGAACTGTTAGCACTTCGTTGATCAATCAGGAACGCGGATTGCCAGAACATTGAAACTCCACCATACTGTTATCAAGATCAGAATATGCAAATTCCAGGGAAGCAACAAGAACATCGGGTAACAGATTTCATCTGCTACCCGCACAAATAATTTTCAGCAATAGATCTCATCTACTACCTAATTATATTGTGCAACACCCATACATCTCTATGTATTCTAGATCGCAACCTGCATCTACTCATAGCACGGCTCATGATGCCACTGTAGGGTAACGCAGT
Organism: Elymus sibiricus; assembly: GCA_039707655.1. Lineage (NCBI taxonomy): Eukaryota > Viridiplantae > Streptophyta > Magnoliopsida > Poales > Poaceae > Elymus > Elymus sibiricus. The sequence continues at coordinate 35,197,632 of CM077665.1, read as the reverse complement.
AGAAAACAAAAATTTTCCAACCAACGCACAGGCCCAGGACCACTATGAAGACTGCATACAAGGTTTGATCTTTTTCGTTACTGACTCGTAGCGCAGCGGAAGTAGAGTCGATGACGATCGCCGGTGCAGATCCCCGCAGCTAGGATTTACAACCTCCCAACCGCGAGGATGTATACCCTCATCCTCCCCTTGGACAGCCCTTCAGGAGGTAGTCAGACAGTCCCCCGGACGGTGTCACGGACAGCCCTTCGGGAGGACCTTCGAAACTCGGACGGTTACTCGGATAGCCCTCCGGGAGGACTCACAAAACTTGGGCGGTCACTTGGACAGACCTTCGGGAGGCACTCGCAAAACAGCCCCTCGGGCACAAAGATAGAAACTACGACCTCTCTACGGGGTTGCACACATACGGTGTCAACTATCCGGCAGGGCTTCGCCGTCCAGAACTAGTCCCTGCCGGAACCTAGACAGCCTTTCGGCTCTACTTAAAACTCTTTTCGTGGGAGGGAGAGAGAGAGCCAGCAAAGCATGGCATGTGTATGAGAGCAAGAGATGAGGAGAATGGCAGCCCCTTATCCTCCTTTTATAGGCCAAGGCAAGGGGTGGGGTGGTGGAGGAAATACCAAAATACCCATGCAACATGTCCCACATGGAAGGGTAAAATGGTAACACAAGTGGGGCACCAAGGGGACACCATGGGGGCACCCCTTGGGCCGGCCACAACCTTGTCCCCCCCATGGGGGGGCCCCCCAACAAGCCACCAACATGTCTCCTAGAAACAAGGGTGCTCCCTAGACAAAAAGCCACCAAACAAGCAACCCCCGATTCGTGGGATCTTGTCCCCTCGCGATGAGACAAGATGTTTTCCGCGAATGTTTTTTCTGAAAAATTCTAGAAGGTCCCAGAACATTTCCGGCACCCTCTAAAATTATTCTGGGCATGTTCCGAAACATTTCCTGTATGGTAGTTTTCATCAGCGAAAAGCAACAACAGCGGTTACGGCAGCTCCGGAACATTTCCCGTTTTTTTTCCGAAAATTCCCAGAAGTTCCCAGACCAATTCTGGCACCCTCCGATAATTTCCAGGTGGTTCCGAAACCCTTTTTCACCTAATAGAATATTCTAAAACAACTTTTCAGTTTTACCGAAACTCTTTCGGTGTTCTCTCTCTTCGGAAATTTTCCGCTGTCTCCGAAAACTTTTTCCGGAAATTTTCTCTCAGACTCCCTGTCTAGTATTCAGCAGATAGATGACCCTTAAGCGTGTGACCCTATAGGTTCGGTGAAGTATAGACATGACCCGGAACCCCTTCCGATCAGTGGACACCCATATTGACCCCTATACCCACACGAATGAATATTCGAGTTAACCTCCAGTTGCCGTGTGCTATTCCTGTTGCTTCGTGATATGTTACAAATACCCGAGGTGAGACATGTTGGCATCCCTTTGGATCAACACCTTGTCCACTATGCCAGTTACCTCGTTACCGGTATTGTTCTCTTTTCTCGTTCCCGTGTTCCGGCATCCCCGTGATCAAATCACAAAGTGTCTGGCCAGACGATGATGGATACCATAACACCGAGAGGGCCCAGAGATATCTCTCCATCATCGGAGGAGCAAATCCCAATCTTGAGCTATCAAGTTACTTGACACACTTTTCCATGAACCCGTAAACTGCCGTAATAGCCACCCATTTACGGATGACGTTTAACAAACCCCAAAGTTCATGAAGCAAGCATGAAGAAACTCGATACTCTCATGGTCTAAGGAATTATGCAAACATTAACTTCCCGTGTTATTAACCATTAACTTAGGATGAATGTATCTCATAGCATAACATCAATTCGGGTCGATTCAACACAAGTGTTCTACCAACAATTGTGCCCTCAAAAATTGCCGGCATAGTCATGCCCATGATCAGGAAAACAGGATCATCATGCAATACTTGAGCCAGTCATAGAGGCTTGACTAGGAATACATTTTACCGTTTATTATCCCACACGTGCACATGAGTTTCCCTCCAAGCCTCGTTTTATTTGCAGACTCGAGAATCATTGCAGTTATAGCATGGAACATAAACCTAATTATGAACAGGGAGATAAATAATAGTATTTATTATTGCCTCTAGGGCATATCTCCTACAGTTCTCTCAACAATGCTAACATAATTGAATCATATGATAATCCCTCACACGCGACAAAGAGTTCACTCCAAAGTAACTCATAGCGGAGAACAAACGAAGAAATTGTTGTAGGGTACGAAACCACCTCAAAGTTATCTTTTCCGGTCAATCTTATGAGCTATCCCTATAAGTGTCATGAACAGCCCTAGAGTTCGTACTAAAATAACACCTTAAGATACACATCAACCAAAACCCTAATGTCACCTAGATACTCCAATGTCACCACGAGTACCTATGGGCTTGATTATATGACATGCATCACACAATCTCAGATTCATCTATTCAAACCAACACAAAGAACTTCAAAGAGTGCCGCAAAGTTTCTACCGAAGAGTCAAGACGAAAACGTGTGCCAACCCTTATGCATAAGTTCCCAAGGTCACGAAACCCGCAAGTTGATCACCAAAACATACATCAAGTGACTCAAGTGAATATCCCATTGTCACTACAGATATCCACATGCAAGACATACATCAAGTGTTCTCAAATCCTTAAAGACTCAATCCGACAAGAAAACTTCAAAGGGAAAACTCAATTCATCACAAGAAGATAGAGAGGGGAAAACTCCATATGATTCATCTATATTAATAAAGCTCGCGGTACATCAAGATCATGCCATCTCAAGAACACGAGAGAGAGAGATCAAACACATAGCTACTGGTACTTACCCTCAGCCCCGAGGGTGAACTACTCCCTCGTCGTCACGGAGACCGCCGGGATGATGAAGATGGCCACCGGTGATGGTTTCCCCCTCCGGCAGGGTGCCGGAACGGGCTCCCGATTGGTTTTTCGTGGCTAAAGAGGCTTGCGGCGGCGGAACTCCCCATCTAGGTTTCTTTCTGGAGGTTACGGTATATATAAGAGTACTTGGCGTTGGAAACAAGTCGGGGGGACATTCGAGGGCCCCACAAGCCATAGGAGGGCGCCCTGGGGGTTGGGCGCGCCCACTGGCTTGTGGCCTCCTCGGTCACCTCCTGGCACATCTTCTGTACTCCGTGGGTCTCTTCTGGTCCAAAAGTGATCACCGTAAATTTTTATTCCGTTTGGACTCCATTTGATATTCCTTTTCTGTAAAACTCAAAAACAAGAAAAAAACAAAAACTGGCACTGGGCTCTAGGTTAATAGGTTAGTCCCAAAAATAATATAAAATAGCATATTAATGCATATAAAACATCCAAAATAGATAACATAATAGCATGGAAAAATCAAAAATTATAGATACGTTGGAGACGTATCATAGCCTCCTCCGCGGACGGGTCCACCCTAGCAGTCACGTGCTCGGGTGAATCAGCTAGGGGTGGCGGCGAGGAAGGCGTACGAGCCTGCCTACCTCCTCTCCCGTGGCCACGTCCTGATCTACCTCCTCTCTTCTTCCCTTCCCGACCTCGTCCCGCGGTGGGCACCGACGCCGACGAAGAAGGGCCCGACGGTGTCCCCATACTGTCCAACAATGTTCGGTGGAGCGGTACGGGTGGAATGGAACCCCTCCCACCACGCGCCGACGAAGGAGCCGTGGAGCGCTCCGGACCCGCGCCCACCATCTTTCAACACCTGCCATGACAAAGAGTAAACGAAATTAGTACAACATAAAAAAATTTAATACCGACATGAATAATAATATGTATATAACTTAAGTGTATCATCATCAAGTACAACATAAAAAAATTGAATACCTAACATGAACTAACAATATATATATGTATATAATACAAATTGAATACCTGACACGAACTAATAATAATCTGGATCATCTACATATGCTCCGGGATCAATAAATGCATCATCATCATCACTATCATGAATGACGTGCTCATCGGGTTCAGCGGCATCAACATGTGGAAGGCCACCTTTATGTAATCGGTCAAGCATTGACAGATCATCCGCAGCAGTAACCTCTTCTTGTTCCGGCTCTTCTTGTTCCGGCTCAGGTGTGAAGTTAGATTCACTGTCGCTGTCTACTTCAATGTTCTGGGGTGAAGTAGAGCGGTTCTTGAAACGTTTTTTGGAAAGACGTGTTTCATGGAAGAATTCTCCTTCATATGTGTCTGGGTTAATGTGAGGTTCATAATCCTCTTCATTGGGGGGAGGTGGTCTAGAACGTGGCGGCACTTCATAAACGACATCCCAACCATTCAGATTTGGATCAGTTTGGCAGGCCCACGGTAGATAGAATACTTGGGTCGCCTGTTGAGCCGTAATATAGACATCGAGAACATCTAAATGGGTGCTTTGTTTGATTTCGACTAGCCCTATATGTTCATGAGTCCTTCTAGTCTCCTTCGGCTGGAACCAATAACATTTGAAGACTACGACATTCGGTGGGTTTTCACCATACAATAGAAGTTCATAAATTGCTTCAACTCTCCCATAATACTTGGTACCTCCTTCGCCGATAGCAGAGACACAACAATTTGTAGACTTTCGGTCGGCCATAGATAGCTCTTTGCCAAAGGTACGAAAGCGATACCCGTTGATGTCGTATTTGTCAAATGAACGGACCTTATAGTCAAAACCATTAACGACTTGTCTCAATTCGGCGTCCATAGACTCTGAATTAGCCTACAAGTTTAATACGAAAGGATTGTTGCATTAGCCGCAAATTACATGAAGAAATGAAATGGTCTAATGGAAATTACCGTTTGTTTGAACCAAGAGATGAAACCGGGAAAGCCGCCTCCATGCTTTGCCAGAAGCTCATACTCTTCGATGGATTCCTTTTGGATCACCGCTCCATCCGAGAATTTGGCAACGTATCGACTGTATCGAATATCCGTGAATAAGAGCAGTTCAAAGGAATTAGAAGTTGCGAAACAATGTACCGAGAACTTACTCGATGTACGGCCGCACTTCTATTAGGATGTTGAAGATATACAATGAAATGGTCCGCCATTCTTCGACATCCAACGGTATTGGTTTCGAAGCACCGGCTGGTGCGAGCTTCCCTTTGAATAGGCTGAGGTTGGATCCACCTTTTTTAGGGTCGCCAGCATTGTACCGAGGCTTCGGATTATGCAAATGACGATTTTTTGCTTCGTAGTGTGCTGTCACGAAGTTTGCCGCCTCCTCAGTAATGAATGCCTCGGCCATCGATGCTTCAATTCAACGTTTATTTTTACATTTTGCTCGAAGCGTCTTCTGCATCCTCTCAGTTGCGTAGCACCAACGATTTTGCACGGGCCCCCCAATCTTGCCTCGGTCGGGAGATGCAAAATCAAATGCGGCATTGGATTAAAGAAGCCCGGTGGAAAGATCTTCTCTAACATGCAGATCCACTCCGGCGCCAACTCTTCCATTTCTTCTAGCACGCCAGGCGATAGTTCTTTCGCACAAAGAACACAGAAGAAATAGCTCAGCTCTGCCAGTACTAGCCATTCATCCTTAGGGATAAAGCCACGCAACATCACCGGGACTACCCACTCAAGCCATATGTGCCAATCATGACTCTTGAGACCAAATATTTTCAATTTTTCAAGACTCGCTCCCCTCTTTAGATTCGTTGCATACCCATCGGGGAACATCAACTGCATTTTCACCCACAAGATAATTTCCCTCATAGCTGGCCTTCCAAGATTGAACCATGCCTTTGGCTTCGTCCAGTTCTGCTTTCCTTTCGGTTCTTGCATGTTTTGTTACGGTCTATCACATAGCACCTCTTGATCGACTCTAGCCTTAGTATTATCCTTTGACTTCCCCTCTATGCCGAACAATGTACCAAAAAGGGACTCGGCGATATTCTTTTCAGTGTGCATCACGTCGATGTTGTGTGGGCAAAGGAGGTCTTTGAAGTAAGGCAGATCCCACAAGCATGTCTTGTGAGTCCAGGCGTGTTCCTTATTATACCCCTTGAAATACCCTGGACGCTCTGGATCTGGCTCGAGAGCGTTTAACTGATCGAGGGTCTGTTGGCCTGTCAACGCAGGTGGTGCAGAGTTTTGGACAACTCTACCTTTGATGAAGTTCTTCTTGTCTTTCCTGAACTTATGGCGAGGATCCAGGAACGGTCTATGCAAGTCGAAGCAAGAATACTTGCGAGCCGCCTGCAGCCAACGAAACTCAAGAGCTCCCTTGCATGTGGGGCACGGGAACCTTCCATGCACACACCAGCCAACGAATAGTGCATATGCCAGCAAGTCATGCATCGAGTACATGTACCAGACACGCATCATGAAGTTCTTTTTGCTAGCGGCGTCGTATGTCTTGAACCCATTATCCCAAGCTTCTTGCAATTCATCCTTAAGCGGCTGCATGTACACATTCATATTCTTCCCCGGATAGTTGGGCCCTAGAATTATCAACGTCAGGAAAATGTTCTTTCTTTGCATAATCTGTCCGGGGGGGGGGATTGAGTGGAATGACAAATACAGGCCAACAACTGTATTGGGTTTCCGTCAGACCAAACACATTGAACCCATCCATGCAGATGGCGACTCGAGGATGCCTTGGATCTGCCGCCTTATCCCCATGTAATTCATCGAACTTCTTCCACGCAAAAGCATGCGATGTGTGTACCATCATCTGATTCTCATCTGCATCTAGTTCGGTTCTTTTGCCCATGTTGTGCCATGTCATCTGTCTGGCCGTCTCTTCGACCATGAAAAGACATTGAAGTCTTGGTACAATTGGCATATACCGAAGAACATTAATGGGGATTTTGGTTTTCGTCTTCTCACCCATACCGTTGTCTACCACAACATACCTGGAAGACTTGCAAATGGGACAATAGTTCAAGTCCGCATACTCAAGCCTAAATAAGGCACATCCTTTCTCATAGGGCATCTTAAGTGCACGGAGGATTTTGTCCGACTGGTACAGGTTTGCAGGCATTACATGGCGTTTGGGTAGAAAGCGTCCAAATACTGTCATCGTCGTGTTGTAGCATTCTCTGCCCAAGTTGAATTGAGCCTTCAAAGCCATTACTTGTGAGATGGCATCCAGCTGACAAAGCTCAGTGTGCTCGTTGAGAGGATGTTTTGAAGACTCCAACATTTCATTGAAGGCCTTTGCAGATTCCTCCATCTCCTCGTCCGAATCCCGAGCATCATCAAAGTCTTGCACCATGTCTTCCATCCCGGTACCATGCTCGTCGGTGCGACGACGAACCACCTCGACTCTGGCACATTAGGCAGACTCACCATGAAATGTCCACACCATATAACCGGGCGTAAAACCACTCTTCTGTTGGTGTTTACCCATTTCATCCTCTGTCCTCTTGTACCAATTGTCGCACCGGACACAAGGGCACCATGTTTTTCTCTGGCCATTTGCAAATGCGGCTTTCACGAACCCCTTGGTTTTTGTGAACCATTCAGTGGTCATTTTTTTCTGACTAGTGTGGCCGGTGTACATCCACGCACGATCACTCATCTTGCCTACCTACTAAACACACAAGATATATATATATATATATATATATATATATATATAATTCATCATATATATTCATCAGTTAATCTAGTTTGTCAATTTTATTACGTCCATGCAACCTACACTCTAATAGGTAAAGATAGGTCCTAATCCCACCCGAGTATGTGTAGATTGAGTACGTTCTCCATGCTCTACCCCATTCCGAGACAAAATTTCGGCAGCACCTCCCCGCTGTTCTCCAAATACGCGTCTCGGCAAAAAGCCGAGAGAATGTGCATCCGGAGAACAACAGGGAGGCGCTGCCAAAATTTTGTCTTGGAATGGGGTAGAGCATGGAGAACGTACCTAATCTACACATAGTCGGGCTGTCCGTGGAAATCGCTGGACAATCTGAATGAGTTACGGTGATAAATATGCAACTGAATGCATATTTATCGATGCAACCCTTTCAGATGGGAGACGCCTAGGTTACGCGACTTAGCATGAAAATGAAATCTACTGACATGATTAAAAGAGCGTAGGAGGTGAAGGTGGATTCGTAGCTCACCCTCGGCTGTAGAGGAAGTAGTCGAACAACGGCGGGATCACGGACCAAAAACTTCGACCACGATGACTCCAAGGAGATGAAATAGCACAAAGCCTGTATGTTTTACCGATCGAGTCAAGAAAATTTAGGACATCACATCACATAAAGCATTGACACTTCAAACTATGAAAAAAATCATATTGCTAATAACATGTAGTGAAGTTTTTAGATCATCATGATACTTCAAATCCTAATTTCTCCTCTTCTTCTTCTCCTCTTCCCCTCTTCTTCTTCTTCTTCTTCTTCTTCTTCTTCTTGTGTTCTTCTCCTCCTCCTCCTAAACTAAACCTATACTAAACCTAAACTAAACTAAATCTAAACCTAAACCTAAACTAAACTAAATCTAAACCTAAACTAAACTAAATCTAAACCTAAACCTAAACTAAAATAAACCTAAACTAAACTAAACTAAATCTTCTTGTTTTCATTTTCTTTTATTTTTTTGTTCTTTCTTCTTTCTTCTTAACCTAAACTAAACTAAATCTAAACCTAAACCTAAAAAAAGAAAAAAAACCTAAACTAAAGTAAACCTAAACTAAATCTAAAAAACAGAAAAAAGAGAGGAGAAGAGCTGACCTTGGGAGGGGGACGGCCGGCGGAGGGGGCCGGTGGAGGAGGTGCCCGATGCAGGAGAGCCGCCGTAGGGGAGGGGGGCGGCCGGTGGAGGAGGTGCCCGGTCCAGGAGAGCCACCGCAGGGGAGGGGGGCGGCGCCGCCGCAGGGGAGGGGGGAGGGGCCGCCGCCGCAGGGGAGGGGGCGGGGTGGCCTGGGGCAGTGCGGCGTGGGGCAGTGCGACGTGGGGCAGGCGGCGGGCCGGGGCGGCGGGGGGTCAGGGGCGGCGGTGGCGGTGGGGGTCGGGGGCGGCTGCGATGTGGGGGTCGGGGGAGAGAGATCGAGGCAGAGAGAGAAGAGAGAGAGGAGGGGTGGGGGATGACGGCCGTTAGGTAGTAACCTCTTTGCCGTCTGCTAGCAGACGGCAAAGAGGTGGGGTCCGTTACAGCGCTGGCCTCCACTGGACCCGACACACTTGTTTGCCGTCTGCTAGCAGACGGCAAAGCTTCTTTGCCGTCCGCTAGCAGACGGCAAAGCTTCTTTGCCGTCCGCTAGCAGACGGCAAGGAAGTGGCTGATGGCAAATATGATCTTTGCCATCAGCCAGTTCTTTGCCGTCTGTTTTTTTAAAGCCGACGGTAAAGACCTCCTTTGCCGTCCGCTAGCAGACGGCAAAGAATTGGCTGATGGCAAATCCTCTGATTCCAGGAGTGTTGGGGATGCTATGTTTGATGAAGATGATATTTTTAGTCCCCCTACTTTTGATCAGAATATTTACTATGATGAAAGCTTGCCTCCTATTTATGATGATTACTATGACGAAAGTGGGTTTGGAAGAGTGTTAACTCTAGGTAATAATGATCCCACTATTTTGGAGGGTGTTGAATTTTATGTAATAATTATGAAAGTGGACTTGGAGGGGTCATGACTTTATTTAATGTTGAATCCACTACGTTGGAAGATGTTTCAATTGATTATGACAACAAAGTTGCTAGCTATGATGATTATTGTGATGCCATGTATGCTATAAAGAGTAATGATAACCATGAAACTTGTCATCATGATTTTAATGCTCAAATTGGTTATGTCAATCAATTTTCATATGATAGTTATTTCATTGAATTTGCTATCACTAATATTAATGATAATAAATTTGCTTATGTGGACAGTAATAAACTTTCTATACTTGTGGATCATGAAAATAATGCTATACGTGATAGTTATATTGTTGAATTTATTCATGATGCTACTGAAAATTATTATGAGAGGGGAAGATATGCTTATATATATATTTCAACAACATAAAGTTTCCTCTCTTTATGTCGAAAGTTTTGAAGTCATGCTTGTTTTGCCTTCCTATGCTAGTTGATTCTTGCTCCAATAAATTGTTTGCTTACAAAATTCCTATGCATAGAAAGTGGGTTAAGCTTAAATGTGTTTTCTATATGATTCATGATGCTCTCTTTATGTTTTAATTCTTTACCTTTATGTGAGCATCATTAAAATCATCCTGCCTAGCTAAAAGGCTTTAAAGAAAAGCGCTTGTTCGGAGGAAACCCAATATTTACCCCTACTGTTTTTGTGTGTTCACATGATTAAGATACTGTAGTAAAAATGTTTTGTGTCTTTTATTTCAATAATGTGCCAAGTAAAGCCTTTGGGATTGTGTGGATACTTGTTGATTTCATTCTGTGCAAAAACAGAAACTTTTGCGTCGAGTGTCTGAATTTTCAGATTTTACTGGTGAGTGAAAATCTTATGAAATTTTTACACAGTATTTTCATGCAAATTTCCTACGTTGTCCAATTTTTTCAGAATTTTTAGAGTTACATAAGTATGGTCTTAGTTCAGATAATTATAGATTGTTCTGTTTTTGACAGATTCTGTTTTCAATGCATAGTTTGCTTGATTTATAGTTTCTATGGCTTATATTGGTCAATATAAATTGTGGAAATGATATAATACAGTAGGCATTATGTTATAATAATTATAAATCTTGTCTTGACAGTACCAAAGTGAATGATTTATTTTTATACTAAAGCATCTCAAGAAGTTCCGTTAAGTTTTATGTGATTGAAGTTTTCAAGTTTTGAGTGAGATATCGATATGAGGAGAATAAGGAGTGGCAAGACCATAAGATTGGGGATTCGCAAGGCACCCCAAGGTAATATTCAAAGAAGACTCAAGCGTCCAAGCTTGGGGATGCCCCAGAAGGCATCCCCTCTTTCGTCTCCAAAACTATCGGTATACCTCACTCGGAACTATATTTTAATTCTTCACATAATATGAGTTTTGCTTGGAGCGTCATTTACTTTTATTTATTATTTTCTTGCTGTTATTCATAATCATGCTTTGTATTTCAATAAAAAGTGTCAAGTATAGCCTTTACCATGCTCTGTTTGCAAGTTTATGAGTTGCTGTTTGAAAACAGAAAGTTTTCTGTTATGTCCTGAATATTCCAGAATAGTCAGAACATGATTAAATCTAGAAATTTTTACACAGAAAGAATGCATGAGTTCTCTGTCACATGGTAAGTTTTCAGAATTTTTGGAGTTAAATAAGTATGAATTTTTATTCGTCCCGTACAGACTAATCTGTTTAGGCAGATTACCGTTATATTTGCATTGTTTGCATATGTTTGCTTGTTTAATGTTTGTATTAATGGATAGGAGTATTAAATATGAAGAGACATTTAGTATGCAATGTTTAATTATAATTTTAGTAATTTTCTACAGTAGAGAATGTTAAAGTTTTGAATTTATTTATACTAACTTATCTCACGAAGTTCTTGTTAAGTTTTGTATGGATGAAGTTTTTAAGACTTAGGGAAAACTGTGATATGAGAGGAATTAAGGAAACACAAGAGCTCAAGCTTGGGGATGCCCAAGGCTCCCCAAGTTAATATTCCAAGAAGTCTCAAGCATCTAAGCTTGGGGATGCCCCGGTAGGCATCCCACCTCTCTTCATCAACAACTATCGGTTAGTCTTGGTTGAGCCTAAGTTTTTATTTGTTCACATGATATCTGCTATTTTTGGAGTGTTCTTTTATTTTTGTTTTCTTTGCTATTTGATATAATCCTTGGATCTGAAATTTTGATTTGGAGAGAGTCTTTACATAGCTACTTAATTGATTAACTACTCTTTGTTCTTCACTTATATCTTTTGGAGTAGTTTGTCATTCACTCTTGTGCTTCACTTATATCCTAAGAGTAAATTATTGAATGAATTGGGTATCATAAATCTGAAATTATACATGTTCCATATGCTTAGTAATAGTTTCACATTGGGTTTAGAAAGTAAAATCTATTGAAATTTGACAATCACAATATTGGTCATACAAGCAATTCATGAAAGATTAGTATAAGGAAGAGAAATTTCACATACAAATATATTATCTTGGACATCTTTTATGATTGTGAATATCCATTAATTATTTTCAAACTTAATCAAATAAGTTGAAGTTGGACAAGGAAGACAACATAATGAATTATGTTTGGGTATATTTGCATAGAAGTTATAGTGTTATGGATCCTCAAACATGTGGTGCTTCATTATAATCTTAGCTAGCCAAAAATTTCTGTAGTAAGTGGGAATACTGCTTGTGCATCCAAAATCCTTGAGCCAAGTTTTTCCATGAGTGTCCACCTTATCTGCCTATATATGGTATTACCCTGTCATTCCAAGTAAATTTGCATGTGTCATCTCTAAAACCTTCAAATGAACATCTATTTTGTGTGCCCGTACCGCTCATGGAGCGATGGGGTAGTCAATATCTTCCATGCTAAGTGTGTTTTACTCACCGATGAGAGTTTATTCACTCGTCAAATTTGAGGGAGGCTGGTAATAAGGATGCCCAGTCTTGAATTATTTATGAAAATACTACCCCTGGAAAGTTAAAAGTTGACAGGCACCCGTGGATTCGGCTAGCCATGGTTTGTGTTAGTATGGTGGAGGGGGAGTAAAACTTTTTGCATGGGAACCGCCATTAATGTGTTTAGCATGGAAGATATTGAAAACTTTGTCGTTAAACTGTTGACAGGAAAAGTACACCTCTCAAATGAAATTACCTTTGTTTAAGCAATGAGCTCTGGCACATAAGCAAATCCATGCTTCCGTATGCGAAGGGTATATCTATTTACTTTTCATGTTGAGTCAACTTCTTATTCCAACCTCAATTATGATCCACTTGGCAAGCATCGTGTGGTGGGGAAAGATCCAAACACATATATTAAGTCAAATATATTTGATCATGAATTATTATTGTTGACAATTATCTCTATGATAAGTAAGTTGGGAGGCAAAACATTAAGCCCCTATCTTACTCTGTGTCTGATGGATGTTGTTTGTTCTAAAAATATGCTTTGAGTACTAGCAATCATAGAAGACTATAAGATAATTGAGTATGTGGAGCTCGTACTTAGACTTTTCCGAAAATAATATGATTTGTAATTGTTTGGTGACTAAGAACATAAGTTTTTAAGTTTCAAGAGAGTGCATTGTTTAAACCATAACATGTGAATTGATTGCTATTCTATTACGATGAATTTTATGAGAAAGAGTTGTTGTTTATGATGCTAGGAAAAGTGATTGAAATTAGCATTGATCAAACTTATGCACTACTCTAGCATTCACACTTCATAAATTATTTCGTCTCCAACGTATATTATTTCTTTTATCATTTACCTACTCGATGATGAGCAGGAATTAAGCTTGGGGATGCTGATATGTCTCCAACGTATCTATATTTTATGACGTATTCATGCCATGTTTACAACAATTTTATATGGTTTTGGTGCATTTTATATGATTTTTATGGACTAACCTATTAACTTAGTGCCCAGTGCCAGTTCCTATTTTTTGCCTATTTCTATGTTTCGCAGAAAAACCATACCAAACGAAGTCCAAATACAATAAAAATTTACGGTGATTTTTTATGGAAAATAAGAGACCCGAGAAGCTTCGGGAGGTAGCCAGAAGGTGTCCAGGGGGGCCACAAGTTCACCTGGCGCCCCCCTTGGGTGCGCTACCTGAGCTTGTGGGTCCCTCGTATTGCTCCTCGCGTGAATCCAACGCTGAAAATTCTTACAAATTGGGAAACCCCCAAAAGTTAACCTAGATGAGTTCTTCCGCTGCCGCAAGCGTCTGTCCCGAAGCGATCTCAATCGAAACCCTGTTTTGGCACCCTGCCGGAGGGGGAAACCATCACCGGAGGCCATCTTCATCATCCCCGCTGCCTCCATGAGGAGGAGGGAGTAGTTCACCCTCGGGGCTGAGTGTATGTACCAGTAGCTATATGTTTGATCTCTCTCTCTCTCGTGATCTTGATAGGGCACGATCTTGATGTACCATGAGCTTTGTTAATACAGATGAATCATATGGTGTTCTTCCTTCTCTATCTTGTTGTGATCAATTGAATCTTGCTCTTTGAGGTTTCATTGTTATCGGATTGAATATTTGGATTTGAGATCACTTGATGTATGTCTTGCATATGGATACCCGTGGTGACAATGGGGTATTCTATTGACTCACTTGATATATGTTTTGTTAATCAAGTTGCGGATTCCCGTGGTGACATTGGGGTAATCTAGGCATAGAGGTTGATACACGTTTTCATCCTACTTTCTCCGATAGGAACTTTGGAGTGATGCTTTGTCGCATGTTGAGGGATTGTTATATGATTCAATTATGTTAGCCCTGTTGAGAGATTGCACTAGTGAAAGTATGAACCCTAGGCCTTGTTTCTAAGCATTGAGACATCGTTTTTATTCACTTTTGTTACTTGCTACCTTGCTATTTTTATTTATTCAGATTACAAAAACCTATATCTACTATCCATACTACACTTGTATCATCATCTCTTCGCCGAACTAGTGCACCTAAACAACTGACAATTGTATTGGGTGTGTTGGGGACACAAGAGACTCTTTGTATTTTGATTGCAGGGTTGTTTGAGAGAGACCATCTTCATCCTACACCTCCCACAGATTGATAAACCTTAGGTCATTTACTTGATGGAAATTTGCTGCTGTCCTACAAAAATCTGCGCTTGGAGGACCAACAGAGTCTACAAGAATAAAGTTGCTGCCGTTCACCAGATCTAGATTGGCTACATGGTCACCTTCAAGCTGCTGACTCCCAACACCCCGAAGGTGATCGTGTTCAACGACGACGGCATTGAGGTAGTCACACAGGTAAGAAGCACGACGACGCCTTCGCCGTGAACGTCTAGAGAGCTCTCTGTTGCCTGATTGCGAGTGTTGGTTTGGTTTTAAGATTATGTCAAGCTGGTTTGGTTTAAGACTGTTTGTTTAATAAGTTTCATACTATGTTAAACTTGTTCTTATGCTATCTATGTGTGTCTGTGGTTTGTTCTGCCTACTCTAGCGTGCTGGTAACCTCACCACCTCGATGAGGTGGTTAACAGACAACATGTGTTGCATGTAACCAAACAACCTCACTTGTGTTTCCCCCTAAACAAGCCCGCAACCAAACAACCTGCCTTCCGTTTCATCACATCCAGGCTAGAGGGTATGCAGGAAGCCAATCAACATGCAGATGATGATTTTTATACTGCATATGCTCAACCAGGCCCAATTGGGATAAGTATGCAAAGGGGCAGGAAAAAAGTGTGAGCAACCAAACGCGTCATTAATCTACAGTCCGATTCCCTTCTATCCCATCTTTTCTCTCCTCCAACTAAGTAAAGATATAATATTTAAACTCTTATAGCCTGCGTACATCATCTTATTGTACTTGCTCTTACGGAAGCTTGTGTCTGGTGGTAGTAGCCATGATTCTCTTGTCATTGATTCCCTTTGTGAGGCATGCAACACGAGAGCCAAGCTTCCTCCATGTCCATGGGACCTTCCCATCATCGGCAGGCTCTAGCACCTTGTACCATACATTCCACCACCTGGCATGCCAGTACGGCCACTCATGATGCTAAGGCTCGATGAAGTGTCCATCATTATCATGTCTACTCCCGGGGCAGCAAAATGGAGGTGCTGAAGACGAACGACACCTCGTCTTCCAATTAGCTACCTCCGTAATCACCACTGTTGGGACGTGGTGCATCATCAGAGGGATGAGCCAAACGTTCAAACTATCGTAGCCGATGACTATAAGTACCGGAAGGAGGGCATCGATCAGCTCATTCGGTCTTGGATCACGAAGCGGCGGCGACACTTTCTCCCACCTTGGCTCTGATTCCCATTCCACTTTTTGCTTGTTCGTGTAATCTAGTAACCCAAATCCTTGTATCTGAGAGTAATTCACATGCTATTCATGAGATCATAGCAGATTCCCAATACTTGGTATTTAGAGCTAGATCACCACCCTTCCATCTTCAAAATTTCCCCAAATTTTTCCCAACTCCCTTCTACCACCACTATGAACAAAGTTTTTTTTATTCCGGTTATTTTTGGAGGAGCCGGAAAATTGGATTTCCAAAAAAATTCAGAAATTTCAGATTATTTTTCACCCAAAATTTCAAACGATTTTTTAATTAAAAAATTTGGTGTCTAAATATATTATATTTAACCCATTTTGTAGGCGAAGTACTTTCGGTTCTACTCCCTCCATTCCAATGAATAACGCGTGCATGCATCCCAAAATTTAACTTTGGCCATAAATTAGACCAACCAAATGTCGATTATATGTGACAAAAATTATAGCATTGACTTTGCTTTGAAAGGAAGTTTTCAGTGGTATAATTATTAAGTCTCAAAAATATATGTTATTCATCTAATTTATGGTCAAAGTTGGATTTTGAAAAGCGCGTGCGCCTTATTCATTGGAATGGAGAGAGTACTGGGCATACGCACACTATTTGACATTATTCGGTTGTTTAAATTTTTTTAAACAAATTGAGTGCTATCCAATTTTTTTGGGGTCACCAAAATTTCCGTCAACAGGTCGGTTAATTACTGGAAATTCCGACCAGAAAAACCTTACGTGATAGTTGAGTGCTATCCAATTTTTTTGGGGTCACCAACTAGCTCACCGCACCACCCACCTCCAACGATTGCATGGATGATTTCAATAGTCGTTGCATCGGATTTTTTACGTGTGTTTTGATCGGATCCTCGAAAGGATGGAGAAGAGGCTTGCAGAGCGGAGAAACACCACTTCGTCGTTTTAGGTACAGATCTACTGCCTTATGTAAATGAAATTAGTGGCTCTTGGAGCCTTACGTCCCCATCTTTCATGCCCATTTGGGTAGGCGAACATGCATGATTCTTTCTATAAGTTTGTACCAAAATAGGGAAAATTTGAGTCAATAATGCGCTACATGTAGAAGCTCATGATTTTTTTGTAGCTAGGTGCAGCCATTTGGAGATGGTTATAACTATGTCCAACCAATTTGACTGATTGTTTAGCAATATGATTATTTATGCACAAGTGTGATTTACAATCTTTATTGTAGTTGATCTTGTCTGGCGAGTACATCATTTTCTTTTTTCTTTTTTTAACAGACGATTACAAAGCAATAAAATGGATGCAAGTATGAATCGATACAGAGGCTTGGGGCTATTACACCCTCCTTTTTTTAATACAAAAGAAAAAAAATGAAAACTGGGTTATAGGAAACCGATTATTGGATGTACACATCAGGTAGTAATCATAAGGCTGCCCGTAGTGAGAGTATCATAACTAGTATTATGCATGCCAACTAGGCAATTTTGATGAGGCGGCATAGAATTGAATGAAGAAAGAGAGGGTTGAGTATCATAACATGATACCTTATCATAATAAATACTATACTACTAGTATATGTCTTGCATGGCAATAAATAAGGTCATCTAAGATAATTTTTTTGTATGGAGTCATCTAAGATACTAATTTATAATACTATGAATTACGGAGATAGTATCATATGCATGATAATGATAATAACTTATGTAGTACTACCCACTACAGGCAGCCTAATAAAATACATACGAACATTGATTATGAGTGATCAGTCAAGCTGATTTATTAACTGTTTAGTCAAAGTCGCCGCCTATCTAGACTAATCAGAATCACCACGTATTGTTAGTGACTTGACAAAATCAAGATTGATACTGTCAAACATGCATGCATAGAAGTCTTGTTGCAAATCACGTGGATTGAAAAACGATGGTGAGTTCAGTCCACCCAACTGTACACTACTAAGATGTGGAAATTTCCAAGTCTCTCAAGGGTATACGTGGCCACTTGTAATAGTTCAAAAATCAATGGTCAAGAACGTGCATGGAATAAGAGTGAAATTTCATGGTTGGCGTGCAATAGATGTGATGGAATTTGGAGGTAGTTGATTCCAACATCTTGCTTGAAGAAGACGTGTACTCCCTCCAGTCCAGCCCGGAAAAAAACCGGTATCGAGAAGAATAAAAACCTTGATGTGGATACATAACGGATCTTGAAGCTCAAGGGTTGTAGTATTACTAAGTGATGTGTTAGTACGTGCTTGTAGTAGCATTGTGTGCAGGGTGTGTGTACTCCTTCCGTTTCAAAACATTTGAAGTTCTATGTTTGTCCTAAGTCAAACTTCTTTAAGTTAGACTAAGCCTATAGAAAAATATGCCAAAATCTACATCGCTAAATCTGTTTCATTAGATTTATCCTAAAGTACATTTTTATACTACATATATATATATTTAATGTTGTGGATATTAGTAAAATTTCGTACAAACTTGATCAAACTTATGGAGGTATGACTTAGAACAAACTTACACTACCGGAATAACCTTATATCCCGACGGCATTTACTATGCCGACGGCCCCGACAAAAAGCCGTGGGCATAGAAATGCCGTCGGCGTAGAGCCAACTGCTGTCGGCATACCTCTATCTATGCCGACGGCAACCATCGGCATATTCCTGGCCCTGGCGCCCGGCCTCTGACAGCAAACTGACGCCGTCAGAACTATGCCGATGGCCCTGACGGCGGCCGTCGGCATAGATTTTGTCTGTATTTTTTATTTTAAATTATTTTGTTTTTATAAGTTAAAATTTGATTAATTTAAATCTGACTTATCTAAACTTAAACATATAAAAATTATGTATCGATTTGGGTTAGAATTTTTCATGGATTATGAATATCCAGTTTGTTTTTGTTTTTGAGTATGTTAAAAATGCGACCTCATATACTTTTGCATATAGGTCTTTATACTTTGTTTATACTTTTTTAAAATCACAAGTAATTGATATTTGCATTGATTTTGACAAATTTTATATGATTTTTTATCAGGATCTTGAAAGGATTCTGTTGCTATACTATCTTTTCTAATTTCAACAAACTAAAATCATATTTGCATCAGATTTACAGAAAACACCCTTTTGTTTTGACTTTTTGTATATTTTTCATTCCTTGGCCAAACGAGACATATTTTATGTCTGAAAGTGTGGTGGTAGGTGTACACACCTAGCACGTAGCTCCGGAGTGAGACCCCCTTCACGGACGGCACTGCCGCCAGCACTCAGAGGGGGAAACGACCACATCGGGTCAACCCGGAGGGAATCTTGTGGTGGGTTGGGCCCAAACTTTGTTTTAAAATGTTCCTATGGGCTGACCTATCACAATCAGGTGGAAAAGTCCATTGGTCGAAGGCCGTCCGGTGAAAGTTAAAGAGCTAGATCTTCGGGTCAACGGGGCTAGGGTTAGGCCGCTCCGGGGTCTTCGGGGGATAGCAATACCACAAAAACATTGCACTGGGTCCTCATACATGTCTTAAAGTGTGGCGGTAGGTTCAGACACGCAGCACGCAGCTCCGTAGTGTGACCCCCTACACGGACGGCGATAACACCAAAGTAACATTCGGTAGTTTGTTGTTGTATGAATATTTCGGCACAGTCAGAATGTGGTAAAATCCGGAAATTTTTACATAGTGCAGACACATGTGATATAAGCTATGTGGTAATTTTTCATATTATTTTAAGATGTAAAAGTATCTTAATTAATTCCTCTTTCCGGATTGTTCTTTACATGTCTAAAAGTCTGGTGGGGGGGGTCTTCGGAGGTTAGCAATCCCACCAAATCCTGCGTTGGGTCCTCTTACATGTTTGAAAGTGTGGTGGTAGGTGTAAACACCTAGCACGCAGCTCCGGAGTGTGACCCCCTTCACGGACGGCACTGCCGCCAGCACTTAAAGGCCGAAACGGCCACGTCGGGTCAACCAGGAGGGAATCTTGTGGTGGGTTGGGACCAAGCATTGTTTTCAAATGTTCCTATGGGCTAACCTATCACAACCAGGTGAAAACGTCCATTGGTCGAAGGCCGTCCGGTGAAAGTCAAAGGGCTAGATCTCCGGGTTAACGGGGTTAAGGTTAGGCCGCTCCAGGGTCTTCGGGGGGTAGTAATGCCAAAAAAACATCACACTAGGTCCTAATACATGTCTTAAAGTGTGGCGGTAGGTTGAGACACCCAGCACGCAGCTCCGAAGTGTGACCTCCTTCACGGACGGCACTGCCGCCAGCACTTAGAAGGGGAAACGGCCACGTCGGGTCAACCCGGAAGGAATCTTATGGTGGGTTGGGCCCAAACTTTGTTTTGAAATGTTCCTTTGGGCTAACCTATCACAACCAGGTGAAAAAGTCCATTAGTTGAAGGCCGTCCGGTGAAAGTCAAAGGGCTAGATCTCCGGGTCAACGGGGCTAAGGTTAGGCCGCTCCGGGGTCTTCGGGGGGTAGCAATGCCACAAAAACATCGCACTGGGTCCTCATACATGTCCTAAAGTGTGGCGGTAGGTTCAGACACCCAGCACGCAGCTCCGGAGTGTGACCCCCTACACGGACGGCGATAACACCGAAGTAACGTTTGGCAGTTTGTTGTTATATGAATATTTTGGAACAGTCAGAACGCGGTAAAATCCTAAAAAAATTACACAGTGCAGACACATCTGATATAAGTTGTGTGGTAATTTTTCATAATTTTTTGTGATGTAAAACTATATTAATTAATTTCTCTTTACAGATTGTTCTTTGCATGTCTAAAAGTGTGGTGGGGGGTCTTCGGAGGTTAGCAATCCGACCAAATCTTGCGTTGGGTCCTCTTTCATCTCTGAAAGTGTGGTGGTAGGTGTAAACACCCAGCACGCAGCTCCAGAGTGTGACCCACTTAACGGACGGCACTGCCGCCAGCACTTAGAGGGGAAAACGGCCACGTCGGGTCAACCCGGAGGGAATCATGTGGTAGGTTGGGCCCAAACTTTGTTTTGAAATGTTCCTATGGGCTGACTTATCACAACTAGGTGAAAAAGACCATTGGTCGAAGGCCGTATGATGAAAGTCAAAGGGCTAGATCTCCGGGTCAACGGGGCTAGGGTTAGGCCGCTTCGGGGTCTTTGAGGGGTAACAATGCCACCAAAACATCGCACTGGGTCCTCATACATGTCTTAAAGTGTGGCAGTAGGTTCAGACACGCAGCACCCAGCTCCGGAGCATAGAAGGTTTGTCTACAGCAGGTTCACTAGAAGCATGCAAAGTTTTATTCTTTTTCTTTTTCTTCTTCTTAGGTGAACCGGGTGTTTCATTATTAATTCTCTGAGAATCCTGCTCAATTCTTTTAGGGTGACCTTCAGGATATAGAGGATCCTGGGTCATTTTACCTCCTCTAGTAACTACTCTAACAGCACGATCATTCATTTTATTATTCACCTAATTAAGCAAATCATTTTGCAACTTGGAGACTTGTTCTAACTAAGTATGAACCATGGATGAATGTTTACATAAGCCTTTAACATCATTAGCAATTTTAAACATCAAATCACTCAAGCGATCAATATCAAAAGCGTTACGTTTCAGTTGATCACTCACATATTTGTTAAAGTTTTCTTGCTTCATGATAAAGTTATCAAATTCATCCAAGCACTGACTAGGAGATTTATTATATGGAATATCACCCTCATCAAATTTACAAAGAGAATTTACCTCTACTACATGTGCCAGAATTTCAAGTCCATGTAGGCTCCCCTTCATCGCCGTTCACCAGATCAGGATTGGTTACATTGTCACGTTCAAGCTGCTGAGTCACAACCCTGAAGGTGATCGTGTTCAACGACGACGGCGTTGAGGTGGTCACACAGTGGAAGAAGCATGACGATGCCTTCGCCATGAACATCTAGAGAGCTCTCTGTTGCCTGATTACAAGCATTGGTTTGGTTTTAAGACTATGTCGTGCAGGTTTGGTTTAAGACTGCTTGTTTAATGAGTTTCGTACTATGTTAAACTTGTTCTTATGCTATCTATGTGTGTCTGTGGTTTGTTCTGCCTGCTCTAGTGTGATGGTAACCTCACCTCGAGGAGGAGGTAACCAAACAACCTGACTTGTGTTTCCCCCTAAACAAGCCCGCAACCATACAACCTGCCTTCCGTTTCATCACATCCAGGCTAGAGGGTATGCAGGAAGCCAATCAACATGCAGATGATTATTTTTACCCTGCATATGCTCAACCAGGCCCAATTGGGACAAGTATGCAAAGGGGCAAAAAACAAGTGTGAGCAACCAAATGCGTCATTAATCTACAGTCTGATTCCCTTCTATCCCATATTTTGTCTCCTCCAACTAAGTAAAGATATAATATTTAAACTCTTATAGCCTGCGTACATCATCTTATTGTACTTGCTCTTACGGAAGCTTGTGCCTGGTGGTAGTAGCCACGATTCTCTTGTCATTGATTCCCTTTGTGAGGCATGCGACACGAGAGCCAAGCTTCCTCCATGTCCATGGGACCTTCCCATCATCGGCAGGCTCTAGCACCTCGTACCGGACATGGCATCGCCTGGCATGCCGGTACAGCCACTCATGATGCTAAGGCTCGATGAAGTGTCCATCATCATCATGTCCACTCCCGGGGCGGCAACATGGAGGTGCTGAAGATGAACAACCTCGTCTTACAATTAGCTACCTCCGTAATCACCACTGTTGGGACGTGGTCCATCATCAGAGGGATGAGCCAAACATTCAAACTATCGTAGCCAACGACTATAAGTACTGGAAGGAGGGCATCGATCAGCTCATTCGGTCTTGGATCACGATGATTCCCATTCTACTTTTTGCTTGTTCGTGTAATCTAGTAACCCAAATTCTTGTATCTGAGAGTAATTCACGTGCTATTCATGAGATCATAGGAGATTCCCAATACTTGGTATTTAGAGCTAGATCACCACCCTTCCACCTTCAAAATTTCCCCGATATTTTTCCCAACTCCCTTCTACCACCACTATGAACAAAGATTTTTTTTATTCCGGTTATTTTTGGAGGGGCCGGAAAATTGGATTTCCAAAAAAATTCGGAAATTTCAGATTATTTTTCACCCAAAATTTCAAATGATTATTTAATTAAAAAATTTGGTGTTAAAATATATTAATATTTAACCCATTTTGTAGGCGAAGTACTTTCGGTTCTACTCCCTCCATTCTAATGAATAACGCGTGCATGCATCCCAAAATTCAACTTTGGCCATAAATTAGACCAACCAAATGTGGATTATATGCGATAAAAATTATAGCATTGACTTTGTTTTGAAAGGAAGTTTTCAGGGGTATAATTATTAAGTCACAAAAATATATGTTATTCATCTAATTTATGGTCAAAGTTGGATTTTGAAAAGCGCGTGCGCCTTATTCATTGGAATGGAGAGAGTACTGGGCATACGCAGCTATTTGACATTATTCAGTTGTTTAATTTTTTTTTAAATAATTGAGGGCTATCCAATTTTTTTGGGGTCACCAAAATTTCCGTCAACAGGTTGGTTAATTACTGGAAATTCCGACCAGAAAAAAATCCTTCCATGAACCAGCTCACCGCACCACCCACCTCCAATTATTGCATGGATGATTTCAAGAGTCGTTGCATCGGATTTTTGACGTTTGTTTTGAACGGATCCTCGAAAGGATGGAGAAGAGGCTTGCAGAGCGGAGAAACACCACTTCGTCGTTTTAGGACTGGGGGGTGTCCCCGAGGCGTGCGGTGCAAGGTAGTTAGAATCCCGACTCGACTCCTAGAATCCTACGACTTCACGACCCTATGGAAGCATGTCGATCCAAGTCCCACTATGAATCCGGATCAGGTAGAATCCATGTTGAGTAGCGATCCAAATCAAAGAATCCTGTACAAAACTGCAGAATCCCGACTATGCTATGGACTATGTCCGATTCTACTAATTTATCTGAGCCGTTTGTTTAGTTGTAGTAGAATAGTATGCCATCATCCAAACCCTTTTTCACATGCCTCATGGCCCTTTATTCCCCTCCCAATCCCAAACGCTCAGCCGCCGACATCTTTGATCTGGGTCTCAAAAACCCTAGATCAAAACTGAGCACCATGCTTGCTGACGAATGGAATTGGCGTGAGAAGGTGGATGCATCAAGATTGATCGGAGAAGGAGAGCAAGATCCTTCAAGGTTCAGCACTGCGGGTTAGCTATACAAGTGATCGGCTATTCATGAACTCTAAAAAAACCTCCTAAGTGAATTTTGTACCCTGAAGATTTAAATGTTCGATATATTTTCCTCTCATATGTGTTCCATACATGCAAGCTAGATAGTAGGTTAGCCATGAAAAGAAGTGGAATAAAACTAGCATTGATGTGTACGGTTTTTGCTCTATATTTAGTGTTAAAAATCTATATAAATTTCTGGTGTGGATAAAAAATATCTTATTTGAGTAAATCTAGTAGAATCCTCGATTCCACGACTCGATACTACGACTCGATTCTGTCTAAGGAAAATCGATCCGACTCCGAATTCCGACTCTTACTACCTTGGTGCGGTGGCCGTTCTTATCCACCCCTGAGCTAAATAACCGTGCGTTGCCACGAGCTTTTGAAATATTTTTGTTGAGTTGTATAAACATAATGCATCTTTAATTTCACATGTAGAGATAAGATAGCATGGGAATGTCGGTGCCTTGCCACGTGCTATGAAAATATTTTGCTGGAATTATGTAAACATAACACATGTCAAATTTCACATGTAGAGACAAGATAACACGGGCAAAATCGGGTATGTATTGAAGTCCAATTCACTTGCAACGTAAATTCATAAAAAAGATAAATTAACAATGTATACATATAGAGCGATGATCCAACTAAAATTCTATTAAAAATTAATATCTAGTTGTTGTGCTTAAGAAATTCTCGCATAATATCAGGAATGTTGTCTTTAGTTTCATTCTCGCGATATTTGAGAAGTATAATAAAAACTTCTTCCACGGCTTATACACATCTTACACAGGCAACGTGTAACCGAGAATACTTTAAGTCAAACGTCTTAAAATGTGCAACGGAGAATACTCATGGTGCTAACCGGACAAACTAATTTTTTACCATTCCACCAGAGCATAAAAAAACATAATAGCCAGACATAACCCTGCAATTTCCTAAATTAGTGTTATTTTGAATATAGTGATAACAAAAATAAATGCTTGTGTTTTGAATGTTGAAGGTTTTGTAGTACAACAAAACAGAATCAGCAGCAACTCATCGCTTTCATTGTCTTCAAGGCCCTCATTGTCCTCTGGTAATATAGTTTCAGAAGTCCATATTACCCCCTCGAACTTGTCTTAGGCTTCACTTTACAAACCTCAACATTGTGTTCGTTCAAGTTTCATCCTTCAAATTTACGTTCATATTTATAAGGGGCCAACTTCAGTATACCCACCTTAAGTGAGTCAATGGTGGAGATTAACACTTCCATAGAACCAAGATAAGCCTTCCATAGAACCAAGATAGCATTATCTCTCAGATTATCTCTTTGGCCAGTTTCTCTCTTTAGGAGAAGCACACAAAGCAGATTTTACAATTCATTTCAGATTCCACTTACACTCTACTGGTTACTGGAATTTGCTACTCCAATAAGCCGCATCGTTCAGGAGCAGCAGCAGCCTTTCCAATCTGTCCTTGCGCCTTGCCTTTCCAATCTACTCCTGTGGTAGAGCAGTTCTTGGCCACAGTACATCTGGATCCATATTCCATCCACAGCAACAATCACAATCAGCTCCAGAATCCTTGCCTTTCCCCGAATCCTAGGCTCCATAGATTGGAAAGGTGTGGGGAAAATTAAGGATGCAAACCTTGCAGCTCGAGCGTGGGGAGCTCGACTTCGGGGGCGACCTGGGAGCAGGTGACGGGGAACACGTAGCAGCGACGGAACACCAGCAGCATCAGGGATAGCAGCGTCCAACACGGCGCTCGTCCTTGCAGGTCGATGGCGACTAGGAGTGCTAGCATCCGTCGATGCCGTCGTCGAGCAGGACAATGCCGTCGTGCCCGCGCTCCTCATGCTCCTACTCCACCTCGCTAAAACAACCAACTTTTGCTCGAGGCTCGAGCGTGGCGCAGAGGATGCGGGCGAGAGGGAGAGGCGGCGCGGACGAGAAGGCGAGGTGGCGACGCCTGAGGAGAAGGGCGGCGACGCTGCTGAGTCACCGACGCAGGTGAGGGGGAGGTGTGTCACTGCTGCGGGCAAGGCATTTGGGGGAGTGGTGAGCGAGGGGAATGAGCATGAAGAGGCGACTGAGTGAGTGGGTGAGTGAGTGAGTGAGCGAGCGACGGGCAAAACTAGAAACCACTGAAATTTCGTAACGTTCCGAGAAATGTACTACAAAACCTTCAACATTCAAAATACAAGCATTTAGTTTTGTTATCACTATATTCAAAATAACACAAATTTAGGAAATTGCAGGGTTATGTCTGGCTATTATGTTTTTTATGCTCTGGTGGAATGGTAAAAAATTAGTTTGTCCGGTTAGCACCATGAGTATTCTCCGTTGCACATTTTAAGACCTTAGACTTAAAGTATTCTTCGGTACACGTTGCTTGTGTAAGATGTGTATAAGTCGAGGAAGAACTTTTTATTATACTTCTCAAATATCGCGAGAATGAAACTAAAAACAACATTCCTGATATTGTGCGGGAATTTCTTAAGCACAACAATTAGATATTAATTTGTAATAGAATTTGAGTTGGATCATCGCTCTATATGTATACATTGTTAATTTATCTTTTTTATGAATTTACATTGCAAGTGAATTGAACTTCAAAACATACCCGATTGTGCCCGTGTTATCTTGTCTCTACATGTGAAATTTGACATGTGTTATGTTTACATAATTCCAGCAAAATATTTTCATAGCACGTGGCAAGGCACCGACATTCCCATGCTATCTTATCTCTACATGTGAAATTAAACATGCATTATGTTTATACAACTCAACAAAAATATTTCAAAAGCCCGTGGCAACAATATCTCGGGCTAATTCCGGAGTCTGGGCCCATCATCGCTTCCTTGATTATCGTAGGTATACTGTTGTCTAACAACAATATCTCGTTTTGCGCACCTGAGAGGTTTGCACAAGTTTTGCCTACGTGGTTCAGCTGCAAGTTCGACCGAAGTCCATACATCTCATGTAGAGGCTTCCGTATCAGTCGCAGTAGGAAACTCTGGAATCACTTCCAAGGTTGCTTTCCTTCGATCTGATGACGAAGATACTGTTATCTCGTCGAGTTGCACTGTCCTCCCACTCACGTTTTTGCAAGAATCATTCTCTTTAAAAGCATACAGTTCTTTGTGGCAAAACACTTTGCCTCGGTATAGTGGTGGGGGAACACCCAATAACTTGGGATAACCTACAAAGTAGCACTTGTCTGATTTGGAATAGATTTGTAAACATTTTATACAAGCTCCATATTCCAAATGTTAAGAAAAGATATAACATGGTTAGGCGAACCATACCATGGCATCATTTCAACAGACCTGATGGCGCACTTTTCAGTGTAAAAGCCGCAGTCTCTAAAGCATTACTTTTAAAAGAAATAATGGCAAATTGATTTATGTCATCTTTGATCTCACCATGTCATAAATGGTTTGATTACATCTTCACGGACATTCCACTCACAGTGGTGTTCCGGGAGGTGTAAGTTATGAAACTTTTTTCACAACTCATCAGACATTCACTAAACTTGTAACTCAAAATATTCCTTTCTGCAATCTAGTTTGCAGAAACATAATTTTTCTTGTTACACTAATTTCTACTTCAATTTGAAAACCTTTTGAATGATTTCAAAATATCCAGACTTACGTCTCATCAAGTAAATATCCATATATCTACTTGAGTCATTTCTGAAGATAGATAAATCCACTACTAGCAACAACATTTATCGGACTACACACATCAAAAATGTATGATCACCAATAAGTTTGTTGCTCGTTCCTTATGGCCTGTGAACGGTATTTCAGTCACTTCACTTTTCGGATGAAAGTTGCAAGTGTCAGATGATTCATAATCAAACGACTTCAAAATCAATCATTATGGAATTTCTCCATGCTGGTTTCTCCAATGTGACCAAATGCAGTGCCACACATATGATGTACTCTTTTAGTCTTGCGACATTTAGCGTCAGTGTTATGGATGTATCATATTACCGTCAATATTCATAACATACATCCCATCCTTGATGGAAGCATGGTCCTTATGTTATTCATGATACTGAACAACAATTGTTCTTTTATGAACAACCCTCTTGCAACAACCATTATGCAATGGGCTAGATTGTATAAATCTCTAAAATGAATTATGAAAGTAAACACAGAGGTAATATATTATTATCAATATTCATGACATACATCTCATTCATAATGAAAGTATGGCCCTTATGTTATTCATAACACCGAACATCAAAAGTTCTCTTATGAACAACCTTCTTGCAACATACTTTATGCAATGGGCTAGAGTGTATGAAACTCTAAATAATTTATGAAAATAAATACAGACGGTAATACACCGATGGAAGGTATAGTAACTTTTACTATGTTCCCAACGCGTATCTAAACCTCATTACTGGCAAGTCTTTTAGGCCGTAGTGGTTCTTGCATCGAGTTGTAACAGAATGCAATCGAGCGGGTATTCCTGTGATCAACTTTTAACCACAATACCCAATAATTACGGACTAATAGTTTAATCATAATTCCCAAGAACTATTTCTTTTTGACCAACCTTCCAAACATCAATAACTCGTATGACATTCATACATGAGCTGGATATTCCAGTCTTCTTTCTTTTTGCCTTTATACTTCTAACAGTTTAAATTTCAGGAGTTCTCCTACTCTCAGAAGAAGCCCCGGACTTCCTAGGTGTGTAAGTCACACTAACACCCTTTGGACATTTCCTTTCTCCTTAAGTTGTTGTTTTTATTCACCTTCATCATATGACAGGCGTTCTTCTGGATCCCTCTCTTATCAGTCAAATGCCCAGTAAACACTTTACTAATACTTTGCAAACAACATTGCTTTGGATATTGTAGGAGATATGCCCTAGAGGCAATAATAAATGTTATTGATTATCTCCTTGTTCATAATTATGTTTATGTTCCATATTATAACTGCTATGGTTCTCGAGTCTGCAATAACCACGAGGCTCGGAGGAAGACTCATAAGCACGTGTGGAATAATAAATGGTAAAATGTATTCCTAGTCTGGCCTCTAGGACTAGCTCAACTGTTGCATGATGGTTCTGTTTTCCTGATCATGGGCATGTCTATGCCAGCAACTTTGAGGGCACAATGTTAGAAGAACATTTGTGTTGAATCGACCCGAATTGATGTTATGCTATGAGATACATTCGTCACAAGTTAATGGTTAATAACATAGAGAAGTTAATGTTTGCATAATTCCTTAGACCATGAGAGTATCGAGTTTCTTCATACTTGCTTCATGAACTTTGGGGTTTGTTAAACGTCATCCGTAAATGGGTATCTATTACGGCGGCTTACGGGTTCATGGAAAAGTTTGTCAAGTAACTTGATAGCTCAAGATTGGGATTTGCTCCTCCGACAATGGAGAGATATCTCTGGGCCCTCTCGGTGTTATGTTATCCATCATCGTCTGGCCAGACACAATGTGATTTGATCACAGGGATGCCGGAACACGGGAACGAGAAAAGAGAACAATACCGGTAACGAGGTGACTGGCATAGTGGACAAGTTGTTGATCCACAGGGATGCCAACATGTCTCACCTCGGGTATTTGTAACATATCGCGAAGCAACATGAATAGCATATGGCAACTGGAGGTTCACTCGAATATTCATTCGTGTGGGTATAGGTGTCAATATGGGTGTCCACGGCTCCAATGTTGATCATTGATCCAAAAGTGTTCCGGTCATGCCTATACTTCACCGAACCTATAGGGTCACACACTTAAGGGTCATCTATCTGCTGAATACTAGACAGGGAGTCTGAGAGAAATTCACCGAAAAAGTTTCGGAGTCAACGGAAAAGTTCCGGAGAGAGAACACCGGAACAGTTTCGGTAAAACCGAAAAGTTGTTTTGGGGTATACCATTAAGTCAAATTGGTTTTGGGACACGCCTGATAATTCTTGGAGGGTGCCAGTTTTATTCTGGAAACTTCTGGGAATTTTCCGGGATAAAAACCGGAAATGTTCCGGAGCTGCCGGAACCGTTTTGATTGCTTTTCGCTGAAGAAAAACATTCTTCCGGAAATGTTTCGGAATGTGTCCAGAATTGTTTTGGTGGGTACTAGAATTATTCTAGGACTCACAGAAATATTTTCGGATTTAACGGTCGCAGAAAAATGTCTTTGTGAATAGTGAAAGTCCTTTTTGGGTTTTTCTTGTAGAAGGAAATCACTTTTGGTGAGAGATAAAGGTGTGTGAAAGGTGGTGCCCCCCCCCAAGGGGGCAGCACCAAATTTCGTCCATAGGTGGTGGGGAGGGCCCCCTTGGGGTTTCCTTCCACCTCATGGTGGATATGTTCTACACACACCCTTATGTGGCATTTGGGTGAAAAGATCTTAAGCCCCTTTTGGTCTTTTTACCCCTTGCCTCTACCCCTTGGCTTTCCTATAAATAGGAGGTGAGGGGGCTGCCCAAAACTCATCCCATGCTCTCATACACATGCCATGACTTGTCTGGCTTCTCTCTCCCTCCCAGCGAAATAGTTTCGTAGAGCCGAAAGGCTGTCTGGGTTCCGGTGGGAACTAGTTCTGGACGGCGAAGCCTTGCCGGATAGATGACACCGTATGTGTGCAACTCTGTAGAGAGATCGTAGTTTCGGTCTTAGTTCGAGAGTGCCTCCCAAAGGGCTGTCCGAGTGACCGTCCGAGTTTTGAGGGTCCTCCCAAAGGGCTTTCCGAGTGACCGTCCGAGTTTCGAAGGTCCTCCCGAAGGGCTGTCCGTGACACCGTCCGAGGGACTGTCTGACCGCCTTCCGGAGGGCTGTCCGATGGGCAGACGAGGGTATACATCCTCGCGGTTGGTAGGTTGTAAATCCTAGCTGCGGGGATCTGCACCGCCTATCGTCATCGACTCTACTTCCGCTGCGCTACGAGTCGGTAATGAAAAGATCAAACCTTGTATGCAGTCTCCATAGTGGTCCTGGGCTGGTGCGTATGTCGGAATTTTTTTGTTTTCTGCTGCGTTACCCTCCATCGGTGTATTACCTATGTATTTACTTTCATAATTCATTTTAGAGTTTTACACACTCTAGCCCTTTGCATAAGGTATCTTGCAAGACGGTTGTTCATAAGAGAACTTTTGATGTTCGGTGTTATGAATAACATAAGGGCCATACTTTCATTATGAATGAGATATATGTTATGAATAATGATAATAATATATTACCTCTGTGTTTACTTTCATAATTCATTTTAGAGTTTCATACACTCTAGCCCATTGCAGAATGTTTGTTACAAAAGGGTTGTTCATAAAAGAACAATTGTTGTTCAGTATTATGAATAACATGAAGGGCCATGCTTCAATCCAAGATGGGATGTATGTTATGAATATTGATGGAAATATGATACATCCATAACACTAACGCTATATGTCGCAAGACTAAAAGAATACCACACAATTGTGGCACTGCATTTGGTCACATTGGATAAACCCGCAAGAAAAAATTCCATTATGATGGATTTTGAAGTCGTTTGATTTTGAATCATCTGACACTTGCAACTTTCCTCCGAAAAGTGAAGTGACTGAAATACTGTTCACAGGCAATAAGGAACGAGCAACAAACTTATTGGTGATCATACATTTTGATGTGTGTAGTTCAATAAATGTTGTTTTAAGTAGTGGATTTATCAATCTTCAGAAATGACTCAAGTAGATATATGGATATTTACTTGATGAGACGTAAGTCTGGATCTTTTGAAATCATTCGAAAGGTTTTCAAAATGAAGAAGAAATTATTGTAACAAGAAAATTATGTTTCTGCAATTAGATTGCGGAAAGGAATATTTGAGTTACAAGTTTAGCGAATGTCTGATGAGTTGTGAAAAGAGTTTCATAACTTACACCTCCCGGAACACCACTATGAGTGGAATGTCTGTGAAGATGTAATCAAACCATTTATGACATGGTAAGGTCAAAGATGACATAAATAAATTTGCCATTATCCCTTTTAAAGTGATGCTTTAGAGACTACGGCTTTTACACTGAAAAGAGCTCCATCGGGTCTGTTGAAATGACGCCATGGTATGGTACGCCCAACAATGTTATATCTTTTCTTAAACATTTATAATATGGGGCTTGTGTAAAAGGTTACAAACCTATTCCAGATCAGACAAGTGCTACTTTGTAGGTTATCCCAAAATGTTGGGTATTCCTCCCTCACTATACAGAGGCAAATAGGTTTGCCACAAAGAACGGTATGTTTTTTGAAGAAAATGGTTCTTTCAAAAAGGTGAGTGGGAGAACAGTGCAACTCAACGAGATAACAGTATCTTCGTCATCAGATCATAGAAAAGAGACCTTGGAAGTGATTCCAGAGTTTCCTACTGCGACTGATACGGAAGCCTCTACATGAGATGTATGGACTTCGGTCGAACTTGCAGCTGAACCACGTAGGAAAAACTCGTGCAAACCTCTCAGGTGCGCATACGAGATATTGTTGTTAGACAATAGTATACCTACGATACACAAGGAAGCATTGATGGGCCCTGACTCCGGGATTGGCTAAATGCCAATATAATCCGAGATAGTTTCCATAAAATGATTCAAGATTTAAATCTTGATAAACCCTCCAGAAGACTTAGAGTCTAACGGATTGTATTGGAACTAAAAACTGATACGGATAAAAATGTTTTGTCCATAAAGCTCGACTTGTTGAAATAACAAGTTCAAGGAGTTGACTGCGATGAGGTTTTCTCACCGTAGCGATGCTTAAAATTGGTTCGGGTTAAACTAGCAATTAATACATATTTCAATCATGAGATATGAAACATGGATGACGAAAGGATTTCCATCTAATGGAAATGAAACCAAGGACTTGCATATGATATAGTCCAAGGTATTTTGTCAATCCAGAAGATGCTAGTGAGTGTGCAAACTTCAGAGATCCAGCGATGGACAGAAGAGAGCAAAATGGAGTTGGAATCTTCGTGTTTTGATGAAATGGTCAAAGGGGTTTGACTTCATCAATGGGTAACGAAGATGCTTGTGATTCAAGAAAGTAAGTGGGAGCATAATAATAATTCTAAAAAACATTGTGTGTGCTTGACACATTGTTAAATGGAAATAAATTTCTTGACACGAATTAGGACTTCATTTGAAAATAGTTTTTCGATGAAGTGCTTGGGCTAAATAGCCTCAATATTAGGCATGATGATCTATGGAGATAGATTTACCTAATGGGGCTAAGTAATGAATACATATTGACAAGATGCTAAAACATTTTAGCATTTAAAACGCCAAGGAGTGATTCTTGCCGAACTCACATGGAAAGAGTTTTGCAAGACTCGGTGTCCCAAAAACACTGATGAGCAAAATACATGATGAAGATTCCCCACACTTTCGTGTTTGGATTAATCATGTATTCCATGGTATGTAAAAACAACCAGATATGTCCAATACTCCAAAGTTGTTGCGAGTATAGATACCAAAGTGATCAAAAGTACTGATCATGGGACAACAGTGAAAAAGGGTCATTGAGTGCTAGAGTAGCACTGATGACATGTTTTCTCGCAAGCGGAGATCATGAAGAGTTCGTTGTAAAATGTTACATCGATACAGTCTTCATCATTTCTCCATGCGATTTTCGATTTAAATGGAGGGTTTTGTGTAACACACAATATGGTGGCACATTTAGTTGGAAAATGTTCCAAACAAGTTACTGTGGCGAATTCGATAACAGAGGCGAAGTATGTTGCTGCTTTCGAAACGACAAAGAAAATGTTGAATCATATAGTTCATTCATGAACTTAGTATGGTTCCAAGAAGGCTTTGGTCAATGGGACACTATTGCAGATAGTTGCTTCATAGCTCAGTCTGAGGAATCAAGGTTCGACCAGTGATTCACATATATACAAAGCCAAGTCCACACACATATGAATTTTGTGAAAGCGTGAAAACGCGAGGATATGCAAAGATACACACGGAGCTGAAGTTGTCAGATCTGTTGGACATCAGGCTATACCACATGCGAAGCATATTTTACACCAATGTGCCATAGGTCTAAAGAGCATAAGCATTAACTTGATTATTGACTCTAGTGCAAGTGGGAGTCTGTAGGAGATATGCCCTAGAGGCAATCATAAATGTTATTGATTATCTCCATGTTCATAATTATGTTTAAGTTCCATGCTATAACTGCTATGGTTCTCGAGTCTGCAATAACCACGAGGCTCGGAGGAAGACTCATAAGCACGTGTGGAATAATAAACGGTAAAATATATTCCTAGTCTGGCCTGTAAGACTAGCTCAAGTGTTGCATGATGGTTCTGTTTTCCTCATCAAGGGCATGTTGATGCCAGCAACTTTGAGGGCACAAATATGTGAGAAGAACATTTGTGTTGAATTGACCCGAATTGATGTTATGCTATGAGATACATTCGTCACAAGTTAATGGTTAATAACACAGAGAAGTTAATGTTTGCATAATTCCTTAGACCATGAGAGTATCGAGTTTCTTCATACTTGCTTCATGAACTTTGGGGTTTGTTAAACGTCATCCATAAATGTGTGGCTATTACGGCGGCTTACGGGTTCATGGAAAAGTGTGTCAA
The DNA here is from genome assembly GCA_039707655.1 of Elymus sibiricus. Taxonomy (NCBI): domain Eukaryota; kingdom Viridiplantae; phylum Streptophyta; class Magnoliopsida; order Poales; family Poaceae; genus Elymus; species Elymus sibiricus. Next base: position 35,162,950 of record CM077665.1, on the reverse strand, counting down.
GTAACTTGATAGCTCAAGATTGGGATTTGCTCCTTCGACAATGGAGAGATATCTCTGGACCGTCTCGGTGTTACGGTATCCATCATCGTCTGGCCAGACACAATGTGATTTGATCACAGGGATGCCGGAAAACGGGAACGAGAAAAGAGAACAATACCGGTAACGAGGTGACTGGCATAGTGGACAAGTTGTTGATCCACAAGGATGCCAACATGTCTCACCTCGGGTATTTGTAACATATCGCGAAGCAACAGGAATAGCATACGGCAACTGGAGGTTCACTCGAATATTCATTCGTGTGGGTATAGGGGTCAATATTGGTGTCCACGGCTCCGATGTAGATCATTGATCGGAAAGTGTTCCGGTCATGTCTATACTTCACCGAACCTATAGGGTCACATGCTTAAGGGTCATCTGTCTGCTGAATACTAGACAGGGAGTCTTAGAGAAATTCACCGAAAAAGTTTCGGAGTCAACAGAAAAGTTCCGGAGAGAGAACACAGGAATAGTTTCGGTAAAACCGAAAAGTTGTTTCAGGGTATACCATTAAGTCAAATTGGCTTCGGGACACACGTGATAATTCTTGGAGGGTGCCAGTTTTATTCTGGAAACTTCTGGGAATTTTCCGGGATAAAAACCGGAAATGTTCCGGAGCTGGCGGAACCGTTTTGATTGCTTTTCGCTGAAGAAAAACATTGTTCCGGAAATGTTTCGGAATGTGTCTAGAATTTTTTTGGTGGGTACTAGAATTATTCTAGGACTCACAGAAATATTTTCGGATTTAACGGTCGCAGAAAAATGTCTTCGTGAATAGTGAAAGTGCTTTTTGGGTTTTTCTTCTAGAAGAAATCACTTTTGGTGAGAGATAAAGGTGTGTGAAAGGTGGTGCCCCCCCCCCCCCAAAGGGCAGCACCAAATTTGTCCATAGGTGGTGGGGAGGGCCCCCTTGGGGTTTCCTTCCACCTCATGGTGGATATGTTCTACACACACCCTTATGTGGGATTTGGATGAAAAGATCTTCAGCCCCTTTTGGTCTTTTTACCCCTTGCCTCTACCCCTTGGCTTTCCTATAAATAGGAGGTGAGGGGGCTGCCCAAAACTCATCCCATGCTCTCATACACATGCCATGACTTGTCTGGCTTCTCTCTCCCTCCCAGCGAAATAGTTTCGTAGAGCCGAAAGGCTGTCTGGGTTCCGGTGGGAACTAGTTCTGGACGGCGAAGCCCTGCCGGATAGATGACACCCTATGTGTGCAACTTTGTAGAGAGATCGTAGTTTCGGTCTTAGTTCGAGAGTGCCTCCCGACGGGTTGTCCGAGTGACCATCCGAGTTTTGAGGGTCCTCCCGAAGGGCTGTCCGAGTGACCGTCCGAGTTTCGAAGGTCCTCCCGAAGGGCTGTCCGCGACACCGTCCGAGGGACTGTCTGACCGCTGCGGGGAGGGCTGTTCGAGGGGCAGACGAGGGTATACATCCTCGCGGTTGGGAGGTTGTAAATCCTAGCTGCGGGGATCTGCACCGCCGATCGTCATCGACTCTACTTCCGCTGCGCTACGAGTCGGTAACTAAAATATCAAACCTTGTATGCAGTCTCCATAGTGGTCCTGGGCTGGTGCGTAGGTCGGAATTTTTTGTTTTCTGCTGCGTTACCCTATAGATATCTCATATCTTTTAGCCTTTGTCTGCATCTGAAAACAATTTTCAGTTCCATGAATATCACATAACTATCCCAAACTTTCAAAGTTTGGGTCTCATGGAAACAAACATATTGCACTTGACCGTAACGGAATTTTAGCTTTTGGATCGATGGACGAGATTCACATCATCCATAGCATTAGCAGGAGAATACCAAAAGCAAGCGAGAGGACAAAGTCCTTCTCGGCACTCTTGAGGATAATCCTCGCATTACGTTACCAACCGTAAAGTTTTAACCAGATAAATAATAGCTATTCAATTTAAATAGGGAAGGTGGAAATGCGAGCCAATATTCTACAACTTTTATACAAATCACACTTAGACTATGTTCAAAATTAATTGCACTGAGAATTAAACAAGTTAATTCTAAAGTGCGCTCCCACTCAAATCAATATCTCTCATAATTGATTGTGAGCGATGCAAGATCCACATTTCCATTCAACGCCATTGTTCGAGATGAACACTGCTGGCGCCAACTTCAATCGGTAGGCAAACTTGCCGATCACATCTCTATGTCACTCTTGTTCATCTTTTGATGCGTGTGTTCCAAGCTCAGGACGATCCTGCTATGAACGTCAAGACAACCGAGTGATCTTGCTGTGAGGTCTGACCTCACCTGCCTTACACCCGTACAATCGTTCGTACCCATGTAGATCATGGCGCACCTGAAAAGGAAAGATGTTGTGATGGTGCTACACTTGGGAGAACACTAACTACTTCATGTTTTAAGTGAGAGATCACCCTAAAAAAAGCGACTACCGCACAATCAAGAGGGTGCATCATAAGGGATAAACAACTCAGGCAATTCATAATAGCATGATATGGTATAGCCCTTTCTGATGGAGAAGTCTTTATTTTCTTCGTCTTCGGCATTCACGTCGGTGTTCACCTTCGTGAAGTTTGCCACCACCTTGTTGATGCACCACATAATATTGCTATCTCTATACCTAATAAAATAAGTGCATTACTTAAGGTTGACACGCAGGTCATTAAAGTGATAATCATATGGCTCCAGCCGTCATGCCGAATCATGACACGCAGGTCATGTTAATTTATATTTTATAGTCATCTCATACATAATCAAATTAAATATGAGCACTGCTATACCACATCATATGCACATCTCATGACATCCTGCAAAACCAAGTTAGACACCTCTAATCAGTTTATGCAAAATTTTATTTTACGTGGCTTCTAAGGTTTCAACCAAAACCGCAGCTACCAAAGTTTATCATCAAGCATGATTATTCAACTCGCTAGATTAACTTTGCGGGGCATATGAAACATGAGATAATAAAATCTCGAGCCCCATACTGAACTTCGTCATAAGCATGACCCCCATGCAGATCATATCTGCATTGCCCTATTGTTTGCGAAATTTCATCTTTCTCTAACTACGGTGGAATTCAACGAACTGTTAGCACTTCGTTGATCAATCAGGATCGCGGATTGCCAGAACTTTGAAACTCCACCATACCGTTATTGAGATCAGAAATACGCAAATTCCAGGGAAAGCAACAAGAACATCGGGTAATATATTTCATCTGCTACCCGCATAAATAATTTTCAGCAGTAGATCTCATCTACTACAAAATTATATTATGCAATACCCATACATTTCTATGTATTCTAGATCGTAACCTGCATCTACGCATAGCACGGCTCTTGATGCCACTGTTAGGGAACGCGATAGAAAACAAAAAAATTCTATACAGCGAGCATGCCTAGTATCACTATGAAGATGCATACAAGGTTTGATCTGATCGTTACTGACTCGTAGCGCAGCGGAAGTAGAGTCGATGTTGATCGTCGGTGCAGATCCCCGCAGCTTGGATTTACAACCTCCCAACCGCGAGGATGTACTCCCTCGTCTGCCCCTCGGACAGCCTCCGGGAGGCGGTCGGACAGTCCCCCGGACGATGTCACAGACAACCCTTCGGGAGGACCCTCGAAACTCGGACAGCCCTTCGGGAGGACCCTTGAACAGCCCCCCGGGCAAAAGATCGAGCGTACGACCTCTCTACAGGGTGGCACACATACGGTGTCAGCTATCCGGCAGGGCTTTGCCTTCCAGAACTAGTTCCCACCGGAACCCAGACAACCTTTCGGCTCTACGAAACTATTTCGCTGGGAGGGAGAGAGAAAGCCAGATCATGCATGGCATGTGTATGTGAGAAAGAGTGAGTGTGGAGAGTGCATCTCCACCTCTATTTATAGGAAAACCCAAGGGGTAGGGTGGCACTTGAAATACCCAAAAAAAACCATCATATGGAATTTCCAAAGGGCATAATGGGAAGGCTAGAGGAGCTCCATGGAGGAGCTCCCCTTGTGGCCGGCCACACCAAGTGGGCCCCCCAAGATATTTTGGGACAACGCCCAAAAAGGTGGCTTTCCATAAAGTAACCATAAATTGATTTTTACTATTCATGAAACCATTTTTCCACGACCGTTAAATCCAAAAATATTTCTGTGGGTCTTACAATAATTCTAGTACCCACTAAAACAATTATGGATGTGTTCCGAAACATTTTCAGATCAATGATTTTCATCTGCGAAAAGCAACCACAGCGGTTCCGGCAGCTCCGGAACACTTCCGGTTTTTTTCTCCAAAAAAATCCCAGAAGTTCCCAGAACAATTCTGGCACCCGCCAAGATTTTCCAGGCATGTGTCGAAACCATTTTGACTTAATGGTATACTCCGAAACAACTTTTCGGTTTTACCGAAACTCTTCCGGTGTTCTCTCTCCGGAACTCTTCCGTTGTCTCCGACACTTTTTCGGTGAATTTCTCTCAGACTCCCTGTCTAGTATTCAGCAGATAGATGACCCTTAAGCGTGCGACCCTATAGGTTCGGTGAAGTATAGACATGACCGGAACACTTTCCGATCAATGATCAACATCGGAACCGTGGACACCCATATTGACCCCTATACCCACACGAATAAATATTCGAGTGAACCTACAGTTGTCGTGTGCTATTCCTTTTACTTCGTGGTATGTTACAAACACCCAAGGTGAGATTTATCGGCATCCCCGTGGATCAACAGTTCTCCACTATGCCAGTTACCTCGTTACCGGTTTTGTTCTCTTTTCTCGTTCCCGTGTTCCGGCATCCCCGTGATCGAATCACACTGTGTCTGGCTAGACGATGATGGATAGCATAACACCGAGAGGGCCCAAAGAATATCTCTCCATTGTTGGAGAAGGAAATCCCAATCTTGAGCTATCAAGTCCCTTGACATACTTTTCCATGAAACCGTAAGCCGCCGTAATAGCCACCCAGTTACGGATGACGTTTAACAAACCCCAAAGTTCATGAAGCAAGCATGAAGAAACTCGATACTCTCATGGTCTAAGGAATTATGCAAATGTTAACATTCTCTGTGTTATTAATCATTAACTTGTGATGAATGTATCTCATAGCATAACATCAATTCGGGTCGATTCAACACAAATGTTCTTCTAACATTGTGCCGTCAAAGTTGTCGGCATAGACATGCCCATGATCAGGAAATCATAATCATCATGCAAACACTTGAGCTAGTCTTAGAGGCATGACTAGGAATACTTTTTATCGTTTATTATTCCACACGTGCATATGAGTTTTCCTCCGAACCTCGTGGTTATTGTAGACTCGAGAACCATAGCAGTTATAGCACGGAACATAAACTTAATTACGAACATGGGGATAAATAATAACATTTATTATTGCCTCTAGGGAATATCTCCTACACTAGCTTCAAGGGGACCTTCCTCTTGTGGGTTCGATAACCCAGGGTCACCTCTGGGAAAATAGGTGTGAATACTTTCTGTTCCATTTCTGGATCACCAAAAGGAAGTATCAATTTGTTTCGCTCAGATCTTGAATCACTAAGGATAAATGGACTGATGTTAATTTTAGTGGGAGTCTTTCAATATTACATTGTTTAAATTGAATCACTCTTCATGAATACAAGTCTTAGTGTTTTGCATATTTCTGGTGTAGATCAATGGCACCAACTCTAGCTTTATCCAATTTTGTGTTGCATTCAATCCTTTAATAAGATAAACTTAATGGTACAAACTTCACAACCTGGTTCCGCAATCTAATAATTGTTCTCATGCATGATAAAATGGAACATGTTCTAGAGGACCCACTTCCAGAGGAACCGACAGATAATGCAACTGCTACTATTTATAACGCCTACATGAAACTCTATGATGAGTCTACTGAGACCAGTTGTCTCAACCTTGCCTGTATGGAACCAGACTTGCAACAACATTTTGAGAACATTGAGGCTTACGATATGATCGTAAGTCTAAAGGCATGTTTGAAACTCAGGCAAGGACCGAGAGATTTAATGTCTGGAGGGCCTTGCTAGAGTGTAAGTTGAAGGAAGGTGATCCACTTAGTCCGCATGTAATCAAAATGGTTGGTTACATGCAGACTCTGGATAAGTTATACTTTCCCTTATACCATGAGTTGCCTACAGATACAATTGTTGCTTCTCTTCCTGCTAGCTATGGCTCGTTCATCTCAAACTACCATATGCATGGTGTGGATAAGAAGGTCATGGAATTGCGTGGGATGCTTAAAACAGCAGAGGAAGACATAATAAAGGGGGCACATCAAGTGTTGATGGTGCAGGCCAAGCCAAAGTTCAAGAAGAGTTCTTGGGCTAAGAAGAAGGCAAAGGCTAAGGCTGCTAAGGATGCGATCCCAGCTCCTGTCCCTGTGCCTAAGGCTGGACCAGTTACTGAGAGCATATGCTATTATTGTAAGGACATTGGTCACTAGAAGAGAAATTGCAGCAAGCACTTGGCCGACAATGGAAAGAAAAGTGGAACTATGACTTCTTCTTCAGGTAAACTTGTTGTATATGTTATAGAGGATACCGGATTGGTTGTTCATATTTGCAAATCAATGCAGGGGCTTAAAATAACTAGGAATGTTACAAGAGGAGAAGTAGGCATAAGCTTCGGGAATAAAGCAAGAGTTGATGCATTAGCCGTCGGCACTATGCAACATAATTTACCTTCAAGATTTGTAATGGAACTTGATAATTGTTATTATGTTTCTGCTTTAAGTCGAAACATTATTTATGCCTCATGCTTGATGAGACAAGGTTATGAATTCAGTATTAAGGACAAAGGTTGTTCTATATAATTGAATGATATGTTTTATGGCTTTACACCCGTTGTGAACGGGTTATTCATTTTAGATATTGAAGGTGAATCTGTCTATAATTGAAATATTAAGAGGCTTAATCCTAACGATCTGAATACAACTTAATTTTGACATTGTCGACTTTGTCATATAAGTGTGAAGTGTAGGAAGAAGTTTTATGATGATGGACATCTAACTTCGTTTGATTTTGAATCATTCGAGACATGCGAGTCATGCCTACTCGGCAAGATGACCAAGACACCATTCACAAAGAGTTGTGAGAGGGCATCCGGCTTGTTGGAACTCATTCATACTGATGTGTGCGGACCAATGAGCACGATTGCCAGAGGTGGTTACCAGTACTTCGTGACTTTTAATGATGACTTGAGCACATATGGATATATCTACTTGATGAGGCATAAGTCAGAAATCTTTGAAAAGTTCAAGGAGTTTCAGAATGAAGTAGAGAATCAACTTGGCAACACGATCAAACTTCTATGATCGGATCGTGGGGGTGAGTATCTTAGTCAAGAGTTTGATGATCATCCGAAGAGTCGAGGAATAGTTCCACAACTCACTCCTCCTGGTACACCTCAGAAAAATGGTGCGTCGGAATAGAGGAATCCTACCTTATTGGACATGGTTCGATCGATGATGAGTCAGTCAGATCTACCGTTTTCATTTTGGGGTTATGCTTTAGAAACTACAGCTTTCACACTAAACAGAGTACCATCTAAATCCGTAGATAAGACACCATATGAGATAGGGACTGGGAAACATCATAATTGGTAGTAGTAGACAAGGATGTGAGATGTATGTGTGTAAAATTCCAGGATGAAATACGTTGAAATGCGACCTGTACAAAAAAAAATTCATGGTCTGGAAGGATGAATAGTATCATGTGTTAAAAAGACCCAGATTTTGTTTTGCACAGCCCTCATTTCAGCGTATTTCGTCCTGAAAATTTACACACTTGTGCATTATTCCTTCGTCTATCTCTGTATTTTTTTTAGAATTTTTTGAAATGTAAAAATATGAATTTTCTTGAATTTTGAATTTTGCACTCCAAAAGCAATTTCCGTCCAAAAACGTTTTATATTAAGTTACGGAGGAAGTATGAGTGTATGACTCTATCCTCTAACCCTGATCTACTCCATATATCTCCAAAATACAAAATGCTGGCGCTGGAAAACTGTAAAAATAGCTGACGTGACTACTAAAAAATACTTTCACTTTGTTCGATGACAAATAGGAGCGGATCGCGCAAAGAAGCAATCTTTATCTTTGCTTAAAAAAAGAAACAAGGGAGCTTTTTTTCCTGCCACCTTCCGCGATCCCATCACATCATTCGCTGCATAGATCACTAGTCCTAGCATCCAGCTGCTCCCCGCCAGCCTCGACATGTCCGCCGCCGTCGGTTCGCCATCCTGGGCCGCCACCCCTGCCGCGCAGCACCGCCGGATGGGGCGCGCCGGCACCGTCACGCTCCTGTGCTCCTAGTTGGCGGCGGCAGGGCCCGTCCTGGACGAGCTGAGGCTGCAGTGCGCGACGCCGCTCCCCCTGCTGCAGCACGTGGCAGGCGCCATGGCTGGCGGCATGCGCACCGGGATCGCCACCGACGGCGCCGGTGAGCTCAAGATGATCCCCAGCTACGTCTACTCGCTCTCCACTGGGTAACTAATCCCCAGCTCATTTGACATCCCCCCTAGTGATTCAGACATGCAGTGACTCTGGTTGGTACACTAAATAGATGAGCTCTTCAGTCAATTCAGTTCATCACTTGATTTTCTGTAGATTGGACCAGTCAGTTAGTTAGTTAGTGAGTGTTGTGAGCTAGATTTGATCAAATAGATTCTACACTGATTGGATAATTAGCATATAGTTGCATATGGGCAGAGCATGTTTGACATTTCACGCTGCAATTGTCGCTATGAACAGGAGCTTTTCAATTTTATCGCGGCCTACCTATCGAATTTTGCAGCGAAGGAGGGTGGTAATTTTCATCTCCAGGAAGGTCGACAAAGGGAGATAGGCTTTACATTCTCCTTTCCGGTGAAGCAGACTTCTATTGATTCTGGCATCCTGATCAAGTGGACCAAGGGTTTTGCTGTCTCTGGTTCTGTAAGATTTTTGTTTTCCCGGATACAAGTTTCTCATTTTTGTGTATTACTTAGTTATTTCTGCTGGATATTATGATCTTTTAGTCCTAAACTGTAGAGCTGCTACAGTGGCCAGTTGCTACAGCAACCAGCTCTACCTGCCCTGATCGGGGGTTGCTTCTCATCCAGGCAGGTGTTGGCCCCCCCGTGCACAGTGCATACAAATATATATGGAAGAGAGATTGATCAAGACGCTACTGGTTTTTGGCTGCTGCTCTAAGCCACTCTCTCTCACTCTCTAACGCACTCAAGTATAGTTACCGATCAAGTTGAGCACTGCAAGCACTGGGAAGGACTAACACATCTTCAGATCAAGCCCTAGGAGGTGAAGGAAGGAGAAGAGAAGATGACAGCTCCATCCGATAAAGGTAACTGCCATCTTCTCATCTGTTTGTGGCTCAAACTTAAGCTAAAATGATCCTGGCAAACAACAATGGCACCAGAGCCATATAGTTTCAAGTTTGAGCCCTACAAGCTAAAGATCATGCTTCATCTGTTCTTCCTGTTAAGCCATGTTTTGATTTTATTTAGCCCTAAATCTTTGAGGAACAAGCCCTAACAGATAAGCATGAAGCTCTAGGGTTTCATTTTGATGATGAATTAAAGGGGATTGAAGCTTTTATGCAAAATCCCCAAATTTCAGTAACCCTAGATATGAAATTTTCCTGTTTTCCTCCTAATTTGGGCCTAGGGTTTCAGTGTATGCTTTGAATGAAAGGGGAAATGAACTAATTATGATTGAACCTAATGTTTTTCCCCAAATCAGAAACGCTAGCTAAAGAAATCTTCTAATTTCTCCCCTGCTATCTGCTTGTGGTTTCGGATTAAGCATGAATCAAAGGGGAATAAGCAAATCATGTATGAACTCTAATGTTTTCCCCAAAACCGAAACCCTAACTGATGAAATCCCCAAATTTTCCCCAAAGTTGAGGAACCCTAACCCTAATCCTAAGGATCTAACGACAGTGGATGCTTACCTTAGGGTTATGATGCTCGCCGTCGTCATGCGGCATCGCCATGACCACCACCTCATGCTTGTAGGTACGCTTAGGCTCACACTCGAGCAGCCTTGTTGTCCACTGCGCCGGGTGGCTGCTGTTCTCCCTCGTACGCTTGTTATTGAAGAGGAGTCACAGCCGTCGCCTCGCAGGGACGCCCGCACGCGCACGGCTGCCTTACAAAGGAGCACCGCCTAGAACCGTTCAACGGAGCCACGTGCAAGCCAAAGCGGCACGTGGTTCCGTCGAAGGGCACTAGACGGCGCCGTCGTCTTCCTCCGCAGCAGCTGGCTTCGCCACTTCACATCTCTCTCTCGCCCGTTCTTCACCGCCTCAGGTGAGAGGAATTGGAGGAGGAGAAATGGGGTAGGGTTTCGCAGGGGCTGTGGTTGCGCGGTGGTTTTGTTCGCCCCGCCGCGATGCTGGCCGTTGGATCTCATCCAATGGACCACAACAGCCAGCAGCCGGCGCCGACCGAGTAGGCCACTAGGGAGCTGCTCATTCCCGGCCTAGGCCTAGGCGGCTGGACCTGGAGCCCAGGAGGAGCTGGGGGAGTTAAGCTGGGCTAGTTTTTTCTCTCTGGCCTAGCTTAAACGGATGTTTTAGCCCAAATTTTAAATTAATATTTTCTGTCCAAAAATTTTGTTATCGGCTGAATTGTACTGAGCTAAATCTGTTAGTGGGCAGAAATTAATTCAGGAAAATTGTTGAATATTTCTCCATATAATGATTAAATTTTACGAACTAAAATGAATATTTTTCAGGGCTAAATTTTATGGATGGTTTATTATGTTTATTATGGCGAGATAATTCTTTATTATTTATTCCTCATTATGATTTTAGTATGCCATGTTTAAATTATTCATGTTGCAATTTTATCATGTTTAGTTAATTTTTCCTTTATGGTATTTTATTATGATGATTATTGTTGTGATCATTATGTCATAATGTTTCCGCATCGAAATAAAGTTTAATGGATCCTCAAATAAAGCGTGGCCTTATGCTTTCTCATTTTGACCAAAGTTGTTTGACGGGCATTTTGACCACAAAAGTTTATTGGTCATTTTCATCTCTGGCCAAACCTGATTTGAATTTGATCAATAAAAGAAGAGTAATGATGATGCTTACTAAAGCATTTTGATTTTTTTGGCAGCACCTAATGTCTCTCATATTGCCGGAATGATTAATGGCATAGAACAATATCAACTATGCTACATGGAATGAGAAGCTTTAGATTACTATGGCCTTACTTAATGTTGATCATGCTCTCCTTAATGCCTTAATGATCCTCCTGAAGCACCTAAAGAAGGAGATCAAAATTATGATGCCCTCAAAAGGGACTATGATGTTGAAAAGGCTAAGTGGGGTAATTCAAATCGCAAGTGCCTTATGATGATTAAGGGTTCCATTTCACAAAGTATGTGGGGAGCCCTTCTAGATTGCCAAACTGATAAGGGCTATCTTCCGAAAATTAAGGATCAATTTAAAGGGTCTTATCCAAAGGCTTATTGATGAGAAGTATGATCCCACTGAAGCCTTAGAGAGCATATTATGAAAAAGTGCAACATGGCTGCCAAACTTAAGACTATGGAGATGGAAATTTCTAGAGGTTTCCTTGTCCATTTCATTATGTCATCTTCACGTCAAGAATTTTCTCCATTTATGATCAACTGTAATGCTAAGGATTTTAAGTGGAGCATTGATGAAATGATGGCAAGATGTGTGCAAGAAGAAGAAAGGCTTAAGGCTGACAGAATTGAGCATATCAATCAATTTAAGCATTCACAAAAAGAAGAAATATCAAAAATTTGTGAATGAATATATGAAGCCCAAGCCTAATCAGTTTAAAGGTAAAGGCCAGTATTCAAAATATTCTCAGCAAAAGAAGCCTGAAAAGGCTCCCAATGTAGATGGGAACGAGCCTGATGGATGCCACTTTTGTGGAAAAGATAGACATAAGCAAAGAGAATGCATTGGCTTTCTGAGATGGCTCAACAAGAGAGGTACTGATGTTATTAGTTTTTTTGAAGAATCCCTTTATGTTAATTATGCCACCAATACTTGGTGGATTGATTCAGGTGCAACAATTCATATTGCAAATTCGTTGCAGGGATTCGATATGAGGAGGACCCTAAAAAGAGGGGAAATAACCATTAGAGTTGCTAATTGTGTTGAGCTGACGCCGAGGCACTTGGTGATTTCACTCTCATACTCCATACTGGCTTTAGGCTTTAATTGCATAATGTTCTTTATGTAGCCTTGATGAAACAAAACTTAGATTATGTTTCATGTTTAGACGATGATGGTTATGACTATCACTTTGGGAATAAGCGTTGTATAGTTATGTATGACAGTAATAATATTTGTCTTGCCTTCCGACAAGACAAGCTTTATGTTATTTCTCTTTGTGATTCCATAAATAATGTGGGTTCTACCTCAAATATGAACGTCAGTACCAAACGCAAACGAAATGAAACAAAGACTTCTTCGAAATTATGGCACTATCGTTTGGGCCATATTTCGAGGGAGAGGATTGAGCGTCTCATTAAAGATCAAATCCTTCATCCTCTTGACTTTTCGGATGCGGACGTCGATCATTGTATCAATTGCATCAAAGAAAAATATTCCAACAAAATTAAGAAAGGTGCAAATCGAAGCACGGGAGTTTTGGAATTAATCCACACAGATATATGTGGTCCATTTAATGTGATATTGGTGGATGATTTTAATTCATTCATAACGTTCACCGATGATTTCTCCCGTTATGGATATATTTATCCTATCAAAGAAAGAATTGAGGCATTAGGCAAGTTCAAGATTTTCAAAGCTGAGGTTGAAAATAAAAGTGATGAAAAAATTAAAGTTGTAAGATCTGATCATGGTGGTGAATACTACGGCATACATACTTATTATGGCCAAACTCCTGGACCGTTTGTTAAGTATTTACAGGAAAATGACATTATGGCCTAGTACCCAGCACCGGGCGATCCCTAGCAAAACGGGGTGACTGAAAGGTCAAATCGCACACTTATGGATATGGTACGAAGCATGTTAAGCCACTCCACTTTGCTGGTGAATTTATGGATGGAAGCCCTTAAGACAGCATCACATATTCTTAACAGGGTTCCCAGTAAATAGGTGCCTAAAACATCGTATGAATTATGGACTGGGAGGAAACCAACCCTGAATTATTTTCATGTATGGGGTTGTCCTGCTGAAGCAAGGGTTTTCAATCGGATTATGCAAAATTTGACTCCAAGATAGTCAGTTTCCATTTTATTGGTTATCCTGACAAATCTAAGGCATATCGATTTTATTGTCCAAATCGGGCAACTAAGTTTGTTGATATAAGACACGCTGTGTTCTTGGAAAGTTATATGATGAGGAGGAGCATGACACCTAGGGAAATAATTTTGGAGTAAAACGGGAATATGTCCCTGTCCCTATGATTCAAGAACCTGTGTTCCCGGTGTCTACCGAGGTTGCACCTCCAGTTGAGAGGACTATTAATGAAACACCTGTTGAGATTCCTGTGAGTGTTCCAGATGTCACACCTAATGATGCTTGTATTGAAAATGCTCAGCAGCCTCCAGCTATTATTAGTGTGCCAAGTAATGAACCTCTCAGAAGGTCACAACGGACTATAAAGTCTGCTATTCCTGATGATTACCTCACTTACATTAGTGTGGAAATGAATGACTCGGTGTTGGATAATGATCCCACCTCATTTAAAGAAGCCATACAAAGTGAATATTCGTCTGAATGGCTTAATGCTATGAAAGATGAAATGAAGTCCATGAGCACTAATGATGTATGGGACTTAATAGAAATTCCTGAAGGAGCCAAAATAGTTGGATGCAAATGGGTCTACAAGACCAAACGTGACTCCAAGGGTGATATCAAAAGTTTTAAAGCGAGGCTCGTGTCCAAAGGTTTCACTCAAAGAGAAGGGATTGATTATAAGGAAACATTTTCATATGTCTCTTCTAAGGACTCATTCAGAATAATAATGGCACTCATGGCCCATTATGATTTGGTGCTGCATCAGATGGATGTCAAAACGGTATTTCTAAATGGTGACTTATGTGAAGATGTTTACATGGAACAACCGGAAGGTTTTGTTGTGCAAGGAAAAGAACATTTAGGATGTCATCTCAAGAAATGCATCTATGGCTTGAAACAAGCATCAAGACAGTGGTATTTTAAATTTGATCAAGTCATAAGGAAATTTGGTTTCAAAGAAAATGAAGTGTACAATTGCATATATGCTAAGTTCAGGGGGACTAAATTCATCTTCCTAATATTGCATGTTGATGACATACTCTTAGCCAGCAGTGATAAAAATATGCTGCTGGCAACTAAAAGGTTTCTCTTCTCTAAGTTTGATATGAAAGATCTCGGTGAAGTAGCTTATGTTTTGGGCATTGAAATTCACCGAGATAGATTCAGAGGAATCTTGAGGCTATCACAGAGAGCATATATTGATAAGGTACTTAAAAAGTACAATATGCATAAGTGCTCAGGCTCGCCTCCTCCAATTGTTAAGGGCGATAAGTTTGAGACTTTTCAGTGCCCAAGAAATGATTATGAATTAGCGTAGATGAAGTCAATTCCATACGCTTCAATTGTTGGAAGCATTATGTATGCACAAGTGTGCACTCACCCTGATTTGGCATTTGTAACTGGGATGCTTCACATATATCAGTCTAATCCAGGTCTGGATCACTGGAAGGCTGCTAAAAAGTCATGCGTTATTTGCAAGGTACTAAAGGCCTCATGCTCACTTATAAGAAATCTGATAACCTCGAGGTAGTGAGTTATTCAGATGCTGATTTTATAGGGTGTGTTGATACTAAGAAATCCACGTAATTATATATTTTCACCCTAGCAAAAGGAGCTTTATCATGGAAAAGCTCCAAACAAAGTGTCACTGCATCGTCGACAATGCAGGCAGAATTTGTGGCATGTTATGAGGCTACTGGGCAGGCAGTATGGCTGAAGAATTTTATCCCGGGTTTGAGAGTGATTGACAGGATTTCCACGCCACTCACTCTTTACTGCGATAATCAACCCGCAGTAATCTATTGGAGTAACAACAAGTCTAGTGGTGCTGCCAAACACATTGACATTAAGTACCTTGTTGTGAAAGATAGGATCGAGGATCAGATGATAAATATTAACAACATAAGTACTAAGTTGATGTTAGCGGATCCGCTCATGAGAGGCTTACCACCCAACGTATTTAAAGAGCATGTTGCCGGCATGGGTTTGGTTGAAAGATTTTGATCCTGGAAAAGTTGGGACCATTATGACACCATCTCCCCATAAGCCTCATTTTGAGATCGAATGGGAACCATAGTCACTTGGTTCAACAATACTTAATTGACTTTTGTAATCTATTGTCTTCGTGTACCGTTTTATCAAGAAATGAGTCTGTATGTTTGTATAAGAATTAATTGAATAATGTTTATGGAGCTCATAATTTAAAGAAGTTTCATTTTGATATGAGGTGATGTACTATAGTCACTGGGTTCAGTGGTACCAAATTGACCATTGTAATCTTTTCGTTTTGGTGCATTTTTTTCTTGAAAAGTGAGCTTATAAGTTTAGCCTTACGATCAAGGGGGAGAATGTTGGATATTATGATCTTTTAGGCCTAAACTGTAGAGCTGCAACAGTAGGCTGGTTGCTACAGCAACCAGCTCTACCTGCCCTGATCGGGGGCAGCTTCTCATCTAGCCAGGTGTTGGCCCCCAGTGCATAGTGCATACATATATGTATATATATATATGGAAGAGAGATTGATCCAGACGCTGCTGGTTCTGGCTGATGCTCTAAGCCACTCTCTCTCACTCTCTAACACACTCAAGTATAGCTACCGATCAAGCTGAGCACTGCAAGCACTGGGAAGGACTAATACATCTTCAGATCAAGCCCTAGGAAGTGAAGGAAGGAGAAGAGAAGATGACAGCTCCATCAGATCAAGGTAACTGCCATCTTCTCATCTGTTTGTGGCTCAAACTTAAGCTAAAATTATCCTGGCAATCGAAAATTTGTACTACCAAGAGTTGCAAGACCATTCACAAAAAAATAGAGTTGCAAGACCAATAATTCCCTGCTCGAACCAAGAATATATTTTTTCACTGGATATAGCTTATGGATTAGCATGCTAATTTTGTTTTTCAGTGGAATTCATGCTAACAATAAAGCAATATGTTGGTCTTCGCAGGCCGGGAAGGATGCAGTTGCCTGTCTAAATGTTGCGATGGGGAGACAGGGGCTTGACATGAGTGTATCTGCTCTGGTAAGCAAGCATCACAAAACT
Organism: Elymus sibiricus; assembly: GCA_039707655.1. Taxonomy (NCBI): domain Eukaryota; kingdom Viridiplantae; phylum Streptophyta; class Magnoliopsida; order Poales; family Poaceae; genus Elymus; species Elymus sibiricus. The sequence continues at coordinate 35,146,630 of CM077665.1, read as the reverse complement.
CATAGATTAGGGAAGAGCTTTATTGCCTTCCGGCCTCGTATTGAAAGAATGCTCACAGCTGCAAGAAGCCTCATGGCTGGCAAATCAAATGGGATACCCATAGTGGATACTGAACTCTGTCTTTTGTTTGTGCACTGCTTCATTACTGATCGAAATGCGTCTGAAATGAGATCATTTCCAATGAAAAGGTGTATATACGCTTTAAAGTGCGTGAATCACACTTAACAGGTAAATGGTACTGTTGGAGCCTTAGCTGGAGCGCACTATTGGGATGAGGATGTGATTGTTGCGGTGATTTCGGGCACCTAGGACTTGGACTCCTAGGCACGCAAGGAGAGGGAGTCCTCCTCCCCAAGTCGCTCGACCCCCTTGGTCCTTCCACCTAAAAATAGGTGGGAGGGGGCGCACCAAGGGCACAACAAATCCCCTTTTGGCCGACCCCTTGTTTGCCGCGCCTCCTTCTCTCCCGGATTAGATCTAATGTACTCCGATAGGCCGCAAGGCTGCTTCTCCCTCTAGTTTCTCCCCGTTGTTCTTCGTGCTGGTTCAACGGAGTGTTGCGGTGCTACTAGATCTGTATGCATGGACACCTTGGAGGTGTCGTCTACTTCGACACTAGATCGGGCAGATTGTTCCGGCGAAAATTCTCGCGGCCGTGAGGTATAAACTAGCTGCGGGAATCAGCAGGTTTCACCGACAATCTTCTCTACTTCCGCTGGGTCGATTGTTGGTATGATCATCGTTAGCTGTACCTCCATGGTGATCTTGGGCTTGCTCGTGCGTGGTAAAAAAAATATTTTGCGTAGCACGTTCCCTACACTTACCTCCTGCCAGACGGCTCGAACCTGGGTAAACTCCCTTTCCCGTGCCTTACCATCTCGATCGCAGTTGGCCCGCCCCTCCGTTGGTGCTCGACGGCACTGCCCGTTACGAGACACTGACAGGCGTCCATCTCGATTTCTTCATCCGCTGGGATGTTGCAGCCAATGTTCACATGTTGTTCCCGCAATACGCCAGAGAGACCTGCCGCCCACAAAAGCTATTAACGTGGTGGAGCTCAGAGTCAAAGACGCAAGAAGGACTTAAGCTGTTTTAGCCACGTCATGGTTGGTATGATCATCGTTAGCTGTACCTCCATGGTGATCTTGGGCTTGCTCGTGCGTGGTAAAAAAATTATTTTGCGTAGCACGTTCCCTACACTTACCTCCTGCCAGACGGCTCGAACCTGGGTAAACTCCCTTTCCCGTGCCTTACCATCTCGATCGCAGTTGGCCCGCCCCTCCGTTGTTGCTCGACGGCACTGCCCGTTACGAGACACTGACAGGCGTCCATCTCGATGTCTTCATCCGCTGGGATGTTGCAGCCAATGTTCACATGTTGTTCCCGCAATACGCCAGAGAGACCTGCCGCCCAAAAACGCTATTAACGTGGTGGAGCTCACAGTCAAAGACGGAAGATGGACTTAAGATGTTTTAGCCACGTAATGGTTGGGGGGGGGGGGGGAGGTGTTTTGGTTTTCACACATAGAGAACTAATGCAATCATTTCATATATGCTCATATAACACAACGTAGTATCTGCAATCATGCACAATGATACGAACAATAATATAATATCATAATGTTGGTAATGGGTTTCTCTTATTTGAATGCATAAAAGGTACGGTCCAACAGACATAAGCTAAAGGTGCAGATATGTTCTCATATACTGCCACGTAGATATAAGAGCTTTCAATATCACTGTGACAACATTGCTTTGAAGCACACATGTGGAATAGCCCTAACTTGCAGGTTATACCTTCTGCCTACCGTGAACGTAAATTTCTCAGACATGTCAAACATTGCTTGGCTAGCCCCATCAGGAAGCATCCAGTCGAAGTGATACAAGAAGTTTGCCAAAGTGAGCTCCATTAGTGACGAGCTGAATTGAATCCCGGGGCATTGTCGTCGCCCTGCTCCGAAGGGAGTGAAGTCAGGGTTTGTCCCATTGTAATCCATGTTGTTCTCAAACCTCTCGGGATTAAACTCTTCTGGATTTTCCCAGTACTTTGGATCCCTAGAAACTGCGAATATATTAACGTATACATTGGTGCCTTCAAGCATGTCATAACCCATAATTTTAGAGTCCTCTCTGCACTTTCTGGGGACTAGAGGAATGGGTGGATGCAACCTAAGAACCTCCTTGATGACCATCCGCATGTAGTGAAGTTCTGCAAGGTCGTTGTTAGTAATAACAGATCGGCCTTCACCTAGCACTGTACGTACTTCTAGCTGTGCCTTAGCCATAGCTTCAGGATGACAAACGAGCTCCGACATAGCCCACTCCAAAACACTTCCTGTGGTCTCCGTACCAGCTGTAAAAATGTCCTGAAAACGACGCGGTTGTGGTACATTAGTTTAGCTAAATACTATATGTACATGTATAATTAAAAACAAAACCATTAATTTTTCAAAGTACTATAAGATATGAAGCAGTCACTACAAGGATTTGGGTCTATTGCAACAAAATCGTTCGTCGCAATACATGTCGATTCGTGGCGATAAGTGCCTATCGCCACAAAACGACTTTTGTTGGCAGCCGTTGCGACTGGACGCATGGTAATAGGCTATCGCCACAAAAAAGCAATTGTGGCAATAAAGTGTTCTATTTGCAACATCCATGTGGGAAGTTGCCACATGGTTTCCTGTGGCAACATTCACCTGATGCCACAATTAGATTTGTGGAGATAGCTTTAATGCAACATGTAACGAATCGTGGCATTTGATAGTTCGTGGCGATAGACATTTGTGGCAACAACCTATGGCAACGATACTCTTTTCATGTATTGACTAATTTATTTTGATCAACACTAAAGGTCCAATAGTCGTGCGACATATATTGTGAAACTAATGATGGATTAACATTCGATGTATAATACTTTTTGACAATGTGATATGCCGACTGTCAGATAGCAAGTACATGAACAATCACCCCTCACGTCCGCCCGCACGTATGCAACCTCTCTCCTCGCCTTTCTTGGCGCCACGGAGAATATAGGGAGAATATAACATGATACCACCCCTTATGTGATACCATGATACCATTTCAAAAATTTCAATTTTAAATGTTTCAAAAAATTATGAAAAAAATTGTGGATGTTTACATCACATGAATGTACAACTTCTAAAAAATTCAGATCAAAATTCTAAATATAGAGTGCGAAACAAAAAAGACAAATCCAGCATGAATAGTGTCAAAAAGACAAAAGTCAAAATGCCACTATTCACATCCGGATTTGTCTTTTTTGTTTCTCAATGTGTATTTAGAATTTTGACCTGAAATTTTTAGAGCTTGTACATTCATGTGATATGAACATCCATAATTTTTTTATAATTTTTTGAAACATTTAAAATTGAAGTTTTTGAAATGGTATCATGGTATCACCTAAGGGGTGGTATCATGTGATATTCTCCCGAGAATATATTCAGATCAGTACTATAAAGAAAAATACTCACGATCAACACGGCGCCTATAATCTCTGTGGTTATAGGGAATGCCAACGAGTCATCATCCTGCAGCCTGAGCAGCACGTCCAGCAGGTCCTCGTCGTCTATGCAGCGGGTTCTGTCACCGGCAGCTTGTGCCGCCTTGCGGCCCTCCATGATGTCGTTGATGATGCTTTGGATGCGGTTGTAGCTCCTCTTGGTGTCGCGCTCGGCATTGGTCAGCCAACGTACCAACCGCGACGACGGGAAGAGGTCGACCTGGCAAAAGCCGGCCACCAGCGTCAACGCCTCGTCAATCTCGCGGAGGTACTCCTTCTGCCGCGTGAACTTGCCGCCGAAAACTGCACGTGATACGACATCGTTGCTGAGCGCCGTCACCTTCTGGCTGATGTTGATGGTTTCGCTAGTCGGGGCGGCGGCGGCGATGGAACGGATGAGGTTGCCCACCTCCTTGGCCCTGATACCCTCCATGCGCTTTACCTGCTTGGAGCTGAGGAGCTCCACGATGCAGACCTTGCGCATCTGGCGCCACTGGTCGCCGTAGGGGGCCAGGACGAGGCCCTTGCCGCCGCAACCAAGGATGTCCATCGTCACGCTGCTGGACCGGTCTGCGAACGCGAGGTCGTTCGTCTTCAGCACCAGCGCCGCCGCCTCGGCGCTAGAGACCACCACGGTGGGGACCTCCCCGAGCCTGAGTAGCATCAGTGGCCCATGCCGGCGTGACAGTTCTGTAATTTTGCGGTGTGGGAGGGCGCTGACGATGTGGTGGAGACTGCCGATGATCGGGAGAGTCCATGGCCCAGGAGGCAGCCGCAGCTTGGCTGCCTTGCTCTTGCCACCAGAGAGCTTGAGATGCCAAACCGCCAGTAGCGTACATAGGGCCACGAAACAGAAGCTTAGCCACCCCTCCATACCAGGCAGCTTGACGTATATAGAGATGATGAAGTCTGTATATGTAAGCCGCTAGCTGTGAGCCAGTGGTATATATAATAGGTAAAGGATGGGAATCGGCCGACAGATTACGTCTCGCACCGGTCGCCTCACGCTAGCGCGTCACATCGGCCACGCATCCTCTATGTGTGGGCCCCATGCCAGACTTATCACTTCCCGATCAAGACTGATACTGTCAAACATGCATGCATAGAAGTCTTGTTGCAAATCACGTGGATTGAAAAACGATGGTGAGTTCAGTCCACCCAACTGTACACTACAAAGATGTGGAAATTTCCAAGTCTCTCAAGGATATACGTGGCCACTTGTAATAGTTGAAAAATCAATGGTCAAGAACGTGCATGGAATAAGAGTGAAATTTCATGGTTGGCGTGCAATAGATGTGATGAATTTGGAGGTAGTTGATTCCAACATATTGCTTGAAGAAGACGTGTACTCCCTCCAGTCCAGCCCGGAAAAAAACCGGTATCGAGAAGAAAAAAAACCTTGATGTGGATACATAACGGATGTTGAAGCTCTAGGGTTGTAGTATTACTAAGTGATGTGTTAGTACGTGCTTGTAGTAGCGTCGTGTGCAGGGTGTATCTACTCCTTCCGTTTCAAAACATTTGAAGCACTACTGGAATCAGCAAATTTGCCGTCTGCCAGTTCTTTCCCGTCAGCTGGCGGACGGCAAAGAAGCTCTTTGCCATCCGTTTCCAGAAAACAGACGGCAAAGAACTAGCTGACGGCAAAGAAGCTCTTTGCCATCAGCCACTTCTTTGTCGTCCGCTAGCAGACGGCAAAGGAGGTTTGCCGTCAGCTAGCGGACGGCAAAGAGGGTGGTGGGCCGGGACCCCCTCTTTGCCGTCTGCTAGCAGATGGCAAAGAGCAAAAAGGCAGACGGCAAAGTCGGGACAGACGGCAAAGGTTTGACTTAACTAACGGCAGCGCCCCACCCCGCCTCTCTCTCTCTGTTTCTCTCCCTCTCCTCCCCGCCGCCCACCGCACACGCGCCGCCGCCCCGTCGCCCCACCACCCCGCCGCCCCACCGGCCCACCGCCCCGGCGCCACCGCCGCCCCGGCGCCCCCGCCGCCGCGCCCGGGCCCCCCTGCGCCCCACCGCCCCGGAGCCCTGCAGCCCCGTCGCCACCGCCGCCCGTCGCCCGCGCCCACCGCCCCACCGGCCCACCGCCCCGGCCGGTGCCCTGCGGCCCCCCTGCGCCCCCTCCGCTCCCAGGCGCCCGAGCACCCCTGTCCCCGCCGCCCGGCCACCACCGCCGCCCCAGCGCTCCCCCGGCCCTCCCGGGCGCTCCCCCGCCCTCCCCGACACTCCCCCGCCCCTCCCCGGCGCTCCCTCAACCCTCCCCGACGCCCCCTGCCCCGCCCCCCTCTGATGAGCTCTTCCCCTCTCCTCTTTTTTTTGTTTTTTTATTTTAGTTTAGGTTTAGGTTATTAGGTAGGGCACCACTAGGGATCAGACTACCGATCCCTAGCATCTTATCAGACCACCCCGTCGCCGTTAGATAGGAGCCTGTGTGAATGGTGGATGAAGCAATGCTGCATGCTGCCCACCCCACCTTGGCCTTACCAAAACAGAAACCAATTAATGTGGTGTTTCCAAAACAAAATTGACGTATGTTGTGGTTTGATTGCTTCCAAAAATCACTCTTGGATGCTGATTTTTTGGAAACTGATTTTGGATTTGAAGGAAACAAATTAATTACCTTAGCGCACTAGACTTCCAAGGTTCTGTAGTATGCTTCGTTATGAACGACATTTTGCTTCCGGTGTATCCTGCATTGCTTCTGAAGCGATAGAAATTTTCTTCGATTTAAAGCATTGTGACTGAAATTTGCTTCAATTTGATAGATATGTGTGTCGATGGTCTCTGTTACATGCTTCAACTTTTAGTGGGTTATGCTTCCTATTAACTATATATGTGCTTCTATTCCGAAACAACACATGTATTACACTTCCCTTAAAGAACATGTATTATGCTCCAACCTTGAATACGTTATGTCTCCTAGATAGTACCTAAATATATCCTTCCTTCTATCCATATAGTATAAGTTGGCTTGGACCAATTTTTTTTTAATTTTCAATGGAAAATTCCCCGTGCTTCATTATACGGTTCACAACTCTTCAAATCTTGGAAGCGTCCAGATGCCAGGTACATTGGTCGATGGCATCTAATGGAAACATAGGCCATCCCACGAAGTTGTAGCTTCAAGTGTTGTCTTGGTCATGTGCATCTAGATGTGTTAGAGGAGCACACTGATCACCTTGGCAAGAAACTTCTTCTTGAGACGATCACCTACGAGAATATCTTGCATCCAAGCCAAAACGATGAGCAGATGCATAGCTTGCACCCACGATAGAATGCTCAATGATGGGAAACCATGGCCGCCTTGAGGAGGCCGTCGGCGCTGCTGTTCACCACGATCGGCTGGATATGCTGGGCTAGGCAGTAGGCGACTGGGTGCTTCTTCTTCCATACCTGCTACCTTGGGCTCTCAAACCTGTACAGAAGTCAAAGTTAGAATCCCTTGTGATGTTTCATGGGAACATCAATGAGAAACAATGAAGGGTGGAGGGACGGTGGAGGTGCACTACTGCCGCCGTCGAGTGGAACAGGGAGCTTTTCGCCGCTGCTAGGGTAGAACATTTATGAGGTGGATTTAGCTTAATTTTAGGGGAGTTAAAAAGGAGATACTTGAAAACGCAGGCTGCCGTTGGTTGGTTTTGTCAATCAACGATGGTTGAGGAGGCTGAGCGGAGGATTCTATCAGACTACTGATGGAAAGCGTTTCCCTATTAGGTATTAGGTTAGGTTTGGTTAGGGTTAGAGTTTAGTTTATTAGGTTAGAAAAGAAAAAATCTAGAAGAAAAAAAAGAAGAAAAAAATAAGGAAAAAAGGAAAAAAAAAGAAGAAGAAAAAAGAGGAGAGGAGGAGAAGAAGAAAGAAGAAGAATATAAGGAAGAAGAAGGAAAAGAAGAAGGAAAAGAAGAAGAAGGAAAAGAAGAAGAAGAAGAGGAGGAGGAGGAGAAGAAAAAAGAAGAAGAAGAAGAAGAAGACCCCCGGCCACTGACCCCCGACCCCACTGACCCCCGACCCCCGACCCCCGACGCCACTGACCCCCGACGCCACTGACCCCCGACCACCGACGCCACTGACACCCGACGCCACTGACACCCGACGCCACTGACCCCCGACCCCGACCCCCGACACCTCTTCGGCCTCCTGTTGACCGATTACATAAAGGAGGCCTTCCACATGTTGATGCATTTATTGATGATGCTGATGAGCACGTCATTACTGATAGTGATGATGATTATGAATTTATTGATCCCGGAGCATATATAGACGATGAAGATTAATATTAGTAATGTCAGGTATTCAATTATTATTATGTACATATATATTATTAATTAGTTCATGTTATTAGGTATTCAAATTTTTTATGTTGTACTAATTTCGTTTACTCTTTGTCATTGCAGGTGTTGACAGATGGTGGGCGCGGGTCGAGAGCGCTCCGAGCCTCCTTCCTCGGCGCGTGCTGGGAGGGGTGCTATTATTCCGCCCGAGCACCTCCGGAGAGCGCTGGTACACAGTATGCAGACACCGGCGGGCGCTTCTTCTTCGGCCGGGAGAGGTCGGGGGAAGACGAAGAGGGGTGCTAGAGGTGGACGTGGCGGCGGGAGAGGTAGGAAGGCTGCTGTGCCTTCCTCGCCGCCACCCCCAGCTGATTCTCCCGACCACAGGAGTGCTCCGTCTCAGGTGGACCCGTCTGACTTGGACCCGTCTCGGACTCCGGTCCACGAGCCTCGGGCCGACGAGCCTCGGGTCGCCGAGCCTTCGTCCCAGGAGACTCCGGTCCCAGAGTCTTCGTCCCAGGAGACTCCGGTCCCAGAGTCTTCGTCCCAGGAGACTCCCGTCCCAGAGCTTCATCCCACGTGACTCCGGAGGCTAGTGGCCATGCTGATGGTGGCGAGGACAGCTTTTCTGAGGATAGCTATAGCGAGGGCGAGCTGGTTGAGGAGGGCGAGAAGGTCTACCCGCGATCAGAGGTGGTTGATTGTGCCTAATGGGGAGAAGTAAGTGCATTTACTCTTTTTTAACCTTTTGCCTTCATGTTTCTTCAAATTAATATCTAATGTGTTGGCCTTGTCATACTGCAGGGGTTGGAAACACGCCCCTGGTGTCCGCAGGCCCAACCAGGTCCTTGGTGTGCTTTGCCGGCACCACTTCCCGGGGTGGGTCACGTTGCCCGGTGAGGGTGAGGTTCCACAGCTAGCACTGAGCTGGGAGCTGTACGTGGCTGCCCCGGCCCCGCCGGAGGAGAGGGTCGACGGTGTCCTGTGCGAGACGGCGGCCGACATTGTGATCCGGCGGTTTTGGGTAATTTCTGCTTTACAGAATTAAAAATCAACAACACCTAGTGATTGTACTAATAAGTGTTGTCTTGTTTGATTGCAGACCTTCTACAGGTGTCTTGAGGAATACGAGGCGGACGCGGCTATTGTTCTCGTAGCCGAGTGCAAGCGCCTATTTCAGAACTTACGGCACGAGACTCGGGTGCAGGCTGTTCGAGACTACTACGCCTCGACTAACATTAAGAGGACCAAGAAGAAGTGCCGCGCCAAGTTTCTGAGTAAGGAAAAGTACATGAAGGTAATTACTTATTCTTATGGCCTTGTACTTAGTTTCCTTGATTTGATTCGTAGACGTAGCGCTGAAATTTCTCTTGTCTAACTTAGGTGCCCCCGAGATGGTGTGCGGATAGGATGGACTGTTGGGAGGCGTTGGTGGATGAGTGGTGCTCTCCTCAATGGCTAGCCGTCCACAACAAGGCCCAGGATAAGCGTGCCCAAATGAAAGGTGTGCCACACCATCAAGGGAGCTCCAACCTGTTTGAGTTCGGGGATCACTGGGTATGTGGTTTGCTTCATGATTCATGCAATTTCATTCTTCATGCTAGCTTGAGCCCTTAACTAATATTTTGTTCCTCTCTTTTAGGCGCGACACAACAAGAAGGAGGTGCCACCGCTGTTCGACCTCTATGCCATGGCCCATACTGCCCCGTACAAGAAGGCCAAGGCATTCTCTAAGGATGACCTTGATAATCCAGAGAGCTTCAGCAACATCTCCTCCCACAACAAGCTTGTGAGGTACAGAGATGAGGGGAAGACGAGGAAAGGGGAGGACTTCAACCCGAGCCAGAGTCCTTTTGATCCAGAGCTCGTGATGATATCTGGTGGCGGGAGGCCCCATGGCTCGATAGCCATTGGGGATGGACTGATACGTTGTCCTAGAACTCTCCCGGAGATCAAGAAGCGCTAGACGAGCTCCGATCCTGAGATAAGGCCTCGTCCACGGCCAATGGAGCTCGCCATCGAGGCTAGAGCCCAGGAGCTTCTGGCGGAGGCAAACAGGCAGGCGGCGGAGAGGGAGAGGGAGCTGGAGGAGAGGACGGCTAGGCTGTTCGAGGAGGAGAGGAACCGGAACGACGCGTCTCACCGGGCCCTATACGACCTCCTCGTGGTAAGTTTCTCCTGCATATTAGCCAAATCATGCACGTAATGTTCGTTTCATCACTAACTAATATGACTAACTCGTGAAAACAAAATGTGCAGACCGTGTGCCAGAACAACGGTCAGGCTCCTCCGCCGATGCCCCAGATTGGTATAGCGCCCACGGTGAGTTTCATTTGAATGGTCATTAGTTACTAGTATTCACATTTGAGTTGCATCATGCTAACGAGACATTGCAAATGATCTTTGGTGCAACATTCCTCCCGACAAGCATCGACCGATCCTTCTGCGTCTGGCGCAACCCCGACCGGTCCTTCTCCGTCTCACACTGGCGCAAACCCGACCGGTCCTTCACCTCCGTGATGATGGTAAGTTTTCCCAAGTGTTTTGCTTAACAAATGCATACTTAGCTTAAGAAATGTCCTATTTAGCTCCAAAATGACCTATACTTAGCTTATTTCCTCGAAAATGACATAATAACCTTACTTAGCTCCAAAATGACATATTTTACCTAGGATAGCTATAAAATGACCTACACTTAGCATTTTTCCTCCTAAATGACTTAATATGCTTAGTTAGCTAAAAAATGGCATAACTACCTAGGATAGCTCCAAAATGACCTATACTTAGCTTCTTTAGTTCATTTATGACATATTTAGCACACTTAGGTAAAAAATGGCATGATAACCTTGGTTTAGCTCCAAAATGACATAGACTTAGCTTATTTTCCTCCAAAATGACAAAATAACCTTACCTACCTCCAAAATGACCGATTATAACTAGGATAGCTCTAAAATGACCTACACTTGCCATTTTGTCCTCCAAAATGAATAAATATGATTAGTTAGCTCAAAAATGGCATAACTACCTAGGTTAGCTAAAAAATGACCTATACTTAGCTTCTTCAGTTCATTTATGACATACTTAGCATACTTAGGTAAAAAATGGCATGATAACCTTGGTTTAGCTCCAAAATGACATAGACTTAGCTTATTTTCCTCGAAAATGACATAATAACCTTACGAAGCTCCAAAATGACCTATTTACCTAGCTTAGCTCTAAAATGACCTACACTTAGCATTTTTACCTAGCTTAGCTAAAAAATGGCATTTTTACCTACCTTAGTTAGAAGAAGAAGAAGATAAAGAAGAGGAGAGGAGAAAAAGAAAGAGAAGAAAAATTCTTCTTCTTCTTCTTCTTCTTCTTCTAGCTAGTCTTCTTCTTCTAGTCTTCTTCCTCTTCTTCTTCTTCTTCTTACTTTCTTCTTTCCCAATTTGCAGATTTGCTTTCGATGAGGAAGCTTGCGTTGATGGAGTCTACTCTTCTTCTTGTGCTTCCTTTTTGTTTTGATTTTGTAGGATGAACAATGTGAAACTTGCTACCTATATATGTATGTATGGATGAAACCATTGTATGCTTGTTGTTGGATATGTTGGCTAGCTATATATGTTGCATATGGACTTTTCATTTGGTATGTATATATATGTGTTGGATGATCATATCCATATGGTAGGGATATGATTTGGTATGTATATGTGTTGTTATGCTTGTTGAAAGTATTTTCAAATATGTATATATATATATATGTGAAATTCTGTGAAATTGAATGAATTTAAGAAAAAAACAGAAAAAACAGGGGCTGTACAGGCTCTTTGCCGTCTGCTAGCAGACGGCAAAGCGCTTTGCCATCAGCCAGCAGACGGCAAATCTGCCACGTGGCAGCTACCTGTGCAACCTGGGGTGCACTGGGCTGGCCTATTTGGCAGCTTTGCTGTCTGCTGGCAGATGGCAAAGACCTTTGCATCTTTGCCGTCTGCCAGCAGACGGCAAAGCACGCCGTTAACCCCCTAACGGACCTAAGCTGCCACGTGTGCCATCCATGCCCTTTGCCGTCTGCTGTTAGATAGCAAAGATGCAAAGGTCTTTGCCGTCTGCCAGCAGACGGCAAAGTAGCCTTTACCGGAGCTTGTTCAGCTGGATGTGGTGCCGTCTGCTGGCTGACGGCAAAGACCTTTGCCATCCGCCATGCATGCCTTTGCCGTCAGCCATGGCAGACGGCAAAGTTGCTGATTCCAGTAGTGAAGTTCTATGTTTGTCCTATCTCAAACTTCTTTAAGTTTGACTAAGTCTATAGAAAAATATACCAAAATCTACAACGCTAAATCTGTTTCATTAGATTCATCCTAAAGTACATTTTTATACTACGCATATATATTTAATTTTGTGGATATTAGTAAAATTTTGTACAAACTTGATCAAACTTAAGGAAGTTTGACTTAAGACAAACTTACACTACCGGAATAACCTTATATCTTGACAGCATTTTCTATGCCGACGGCTTTTTGTCGGGGCCGTCGGCATAGATGGACATATGCCGACGGCCTGGGAAAAACTGTCGGCATAGATGGACATATGCCGACGACCTGGGAAAGACCGTGCGCATAGAAATGCCATCGGCACACAACCAACTATGCCGACGGCAGCCTTCGGCATAGATTGGCTGTCGGCATACCTCTATCTATGCCGATGGCAGCCGTCGACATATTCCTGGCCCTGGCGCCCGGCCTCTGACGGCCGGCTGACGCCGTTAGAACTATGCCAACGGCCCTGATGGCGGCCATCGGCATAGATTTTGTCTGTATTTTTTATTTTAAATTATTTTCATTTTTTAAAGTTAAAATTTGATTAATTTAAATCTAACTTATCTAAACTTAAACATATACAAATTATATATCGATTTGGGGTAGAAGTTTTCATGGATTATGAATATCCAATTTATTTTTTGTTTTTGAGTATGTTGAAAATGCGACCTCATATACTTTTTCATATAGGCCCTTATACTTTGTTAAAATCACAATTTATTGATATTTGCATTGATTTTGACAAATTTTATATGATTTTTTATCAGGATCTTGAAAGCATTCTGTTGCTATACTATGTTTTCAAATTTCAACAAAATAAAATCATATTTGCTTCAGATTTACAGAAAACACCCTTTTGTTTTGACTTTTTTGTATATTTTTCATTCCTTGGCCAAACGAGACAAATTTTATATCTGAAAGTGTGGTGGTAGGTGTACACACCCAACACGTAGCTCTGGAGTGAGACCCCCTTCACGGACGGCACTGTCGCCAGCACTTAGAGGGGGAAACGCCCACGTCGGGTCAACCCGGAGGGAATCTTGTGGTGGGTTGGGCCCAAACTTTCTTTTACAATATTTCTATGGCCTGACCTATCACAACCAGGTGGAAATGTCCATTCGTCGAAGGCCGTCGAGTGAAAGTCAAAGGGCTAGATCTCCGGGTCAACGGGGCTAGGGTTAGGCCGCTCCGGGGTCTCCGGGGGGTAGCAATTAATGCCACAAAAACATTGCACTAGGTCCTCATACATGTCTAAGTGTGGCGGTAGGTTCAGACACGCAGCACGTAGCTCCGGAGTGTGACCCGCTACATGGACGGCGATAACACCGAAGTAACGTTTGGCAGTTTGTTGTTGTATGAATATTCCAGAACAGTCAGAATGCGGTTAAATCCTGAAATTTGTACACAGTGCAGACACATGTGATATAAGCTGTGTGGTAATTTTTCATAATTTTTTGAGATGTAAAAGTATCTTAATTAATTCCTCTTTATGGATTGTTTTTTACATGTCTAAAAGTGTGGTGGGGGGTCTTCGGAGGTTAGCAATCCCACCAAATCTTGCATTGGGTCCTCTTACATGTTTGAAAGTGTGGTGGTAGGTGTGAACACCTAGCACGCAGCTCCGGAGTGTGACCTCCTTCACGGACGGCACTGCCGCCAACACTTAGAAGCGGAAACGGCCACGTCGGGTCAACCCGGAAGGAATCTTATGGTGGGTTGGGCCCAAAGTTTGTTTTGAAATGTTCCTATCGGCTAACCTATCACAACCAGGTGAAAAAGTCCATTGGTCGAAGGCTGTCTGGTGAAAGTCAAAGGGCTAGAGCTCCGGGTCAACGGGGCTAAGGTTAGGCCGCTCCGGGGTCTTCGGGGGGTAGCAATGCCACAAAAACATCGCACTGGGTCCTCATACATGTACTAAAGTGTGGTGGTAGGTTCAGACACCCAGCACGCTGCTCCGGAGTGTGACCCCCTACATGGACGGCGATAACACCGAAGTAACGTTTGGCAGTTTGTTGTTATATGAATATTTCAGAATGCGGTAAAATCCTAAATTTTTTACACAGTGCAGGCACATGTGATATAAGCTGTGTGGTAATTTTTCATAGTATTTTTAGATGTAGAAGTATATTAATTAATTTCTCTTTACGGATTGTTCTTTGCATGTCTCAAAGTGTGGTGGGGGGTCTTCGGAGATTTGCAGTCCCACCAAATCTTGCGTTGGGTCCTTTTACCTGTCTGAATGTGTGGTGGTAGGTGTAAACACCCAGCACGCAGCTCCGGAGTGTGACCTCCTTAACGGACGGCACTGCCGCCAACACTTAGAGGGGGAAACAACGATGTCGGGTCAACCCGGAGGAAATCATGTGGTAGGTTGGGCCCAAACTTTGTTTTGAAATGTTCCTATGGGCTGACCTAGCTATCACAACCAGGTCAAAAAGTCCATTGGTCGAAGGCCGTACGGTGAAAGTCAAAGGGCTAGATCTCCGGGTCAACGGGGCTAGGGTTAGGCCGCTCCTGGGTCTTCGGGGGGTAATAATGCCACCAAAACATTGCACTGGGTCCTCATACATGTCTTAAAGTGTGGTGGTAGGTTCAGACATGTAGCACGCAGCTCCGGAGCACAGATGGTTTGTCTACAGCAGGTTCACTAGAAGCATGCAAAGTTTTATTCTTATTCTTTTTCTTCTTCTTAGGTGAACCGGGTGTTTCATTATTAATTCTCTGAGAATCTTGCTCAATTCTTTTAGGATGACCTTCATGATATAGAGGATCCTGAGTCATTTTACCTCCTCTAGTAACTACTCTAACAGCACGATCATTCATTTTATTATTCATCTCATTAAGCAAATCATTTTGCGACTAGGAGACTTGTTCTAACTAAGTATGAACCATGGATGAATGTTTACATAAGCCTTTAACATCATTAGCAATTCTAAACATCAAATCACTCTAGCGTTCAATAGCAATAGCATTACGTTTTAGTTGATTACTCACATATTTGTTAAACTTTTCTTGCTTCATGATAAAGTTATCAAATTCATCCAAGCACTGACAAGGAGATTTATTATATGGAATATCACCCTCGTCAAATTTACAAAGAGAATTTATCTCTACTACCTGTGTCAGAATGTCAAGTCCATGTATTTCTTCAATAGATGGCAGATTCTTAACATCTTCAGATTTAATACCTTTCTCCTTCATAGATTTGTTTGCTTCTTGCATATCTTTAGGACTGAGGAATAGAATACCTCTCTTCTTTGGAGTTGGTTTAGGTGGTGGTTCATGAAGTCTCCAATCATCGGTATTCCTCAATATATTATCCAATAGTTCTTGAGCTTGTTCGACAGTTCGTTCCCTGAAAACACAACCAGCACAACTATCTAGGTAGTCCCTAGACGCATCGGTTAGTCCATTATAAAAGATATCAAGTATTTCATTTTTCTTAAGAGGATGATCAGGCATAGCATTAAGTAATTAGAGAATCCTCCCCCAAGTTTGAGAGAGATGCTCTTCCTCAAATTGCACAAAGTTGAATATTTCCAATAAGGCAGCTTGTTTATTATGAGCAGGAAAATATTTTTCAGAGAAGTAGTATATCATATCCTTGGGACTACGCACACAACCATGAGAAAGAGTATTAAACCATTCTTTAGCGTCACCCTTTAATGAGAAAGGAAACAACTTAAGGATATAGTAATAGCGAATTTTTTCCTCATGATCAACGGAGAATTAATAATCCTTATCAGTAACAAAGATAGGAGACATAGCAAATTTAGGATCATATTTCATTCTTTCTATCATAGCTTTTTCTTTCAGCTTACTCAATAATTTCTTAAGGTCGTCTCTATCATTACAAGCAAGAAATTCCTTAGCAATCTCTCCATCCATAACATAACCCTCAGATACATTAGGCATTTCAAATCTAGTAAGATTGCTAGGAGTAACAGGTGATTCATCAATTTCATTAGTTTCAAGTTCTTTAGCTTTAGCAATTTAAGCATCAAGAAAATCACCAAGTGGCACAATTTCATCAAGCAAAGTAGTGGCATCATCATGAGTATCATTTATAGCAGAACTAGCATCATCAATCACTTGCGACATATCAGATTGAATAACAGGTGGCGGTGTCGCAAGCCGACTTAAAACAGAAGATGAATCAAGTGCAAAGCTAGATGGCAGTTCCTTACCTCCCCTCGTCTTAGAGGGTACGATCTTGGTTTTAGCGTCCTTTAGATTCTTCATAGTGATAAGCAGATGTATAAATCCCAAGTGAACTCAATAAATAAAGCTATGCTCCCTAGCAACGGCGCCAGAAAAATGTCTTGATAACCCACAAGTATAGGGGATCGCGACAGTCTTCGAGGGTAGTATTTCACCCAATTTATTGATTCGACACAAGGGGAGCCCAAGAATATTTATGAGCATTAGCAGTTGAGTTGTCAATTCAACCACACCTGGAAAATAATATCTCTACAGCAAAGTGTTTAGTAGCACAATAGTTTGATAGTTTTGATAGTAACGATAGCAGTAGCAACAGTAGCAAGGACAGTAGCAGTAGCAGTTTTATAGTGATTGTAACAGCAGCAGCAACAATAGTAACTTAGCAAAGATCAATATGAGAAAAGCATAGGCATTGGATCAGCGATGGATAATCATGTGTTGGATGGCATTTATCATGTAACAGTAACAACCTAGAGCAATACACAATAGCTCCAATTCATCAGTTCAATGTAGGCATGTATTCCGTATATAGTCATCCGTGCTTATAATAAGAACTTGCATGACATCTTTTGTCCTACCCTCCCGTGGCAGCGGGGTCCATAAGGAAATCTAAGGGATATTAAGGCCTTATTTTAATAGAGAACTGCAACAAAGCATTAACACATAGTGAATACATGAACTCCTCATACTACGGTCATCACCGGAGTGAATCCCAATTATTGTCACCTTGGGGTCTAGGGATCATAACACATAGTAGGTGCATACAACTTGCAAGATATGATCCAAAACACACTTATATTCATTGAAACATAATTGGTTTAGATCTGAAATCATGGTACTCGGGCCCTAGTGACAAGCATTAAGCATAGCAAAGTCATAGCAACATCAATCTAAGAACATAGTGGATACTAGGGATCAAGCCCTAACAAATTGACTCGATTACATGATAAATCTCATCCAACTCCATCACCGTCCAGCAAGCCTATGAAGGAATTACTCACTCCCAGTGGTGAGCATCATGGAATTATTGATGAAGGAGGGTTGATGATGACGACGGCGACGAATCCCCCTCTCCGGAGCCCCGAACGGACTCCAGATCAGCCCTCCCGATGAAGAACAGGAGGTGGCGGTGGCTCCGTATCGTAAAACACGATGATTCCGTCTCTCTGATTTTTTTCTCTATGAGACAGTACTTATGGAGTTGGAGGTAGGGCAAACAGAGGCCTGAGGGACCCATAAGCTCAGACGGCGCGCCCTAGGGGGGCACGCCACCTGAGCTCGTGGCTCTCTGGTGCCCCCCCTCAAGTAGATCTTTTGGCCAATATTTTTTATATATTCCAGAAAAACTCTCCGTAAATTTTCATCCCAATCCGAGAACTTTTATTTCTGCACAAAAATAACACCATGGTAGTTCTGCTGAAAACAGTGTCAGTCCGGGTTAGTTTCATTCAAGTCATGCAAATTAGAGTCCAAAACAATAGCAAAAGTGTTTGGAAAAGTTGATACGTTTGGGATGTATCAAATGACAAGGGTAAATCTGACTAACTCATCATCAATCACACCATGTCTAACAGGGTCTGATTCCTCCGTTCCAACATGCCTTTCCTCTATGGCGTACCCAGAGGAGTGAGTTCTGGAACTATTCCACAACGCTTCAGATGATCATCAAACTCCTGGTTCACATACTCACCTCCACGATCAGATCGTTGAAGTTTGATTATCTTGCCGAGTTGATTTTCCACTTCATTCTGAAACTCTTGAAACTTGTTAAAAGTTTTTGACTTGTGGCTCATCAAGTAGATATATCCATATCTGCTCCAGTCATCGGAAAAAGTCATGACGTATTGTTGCCCACCTCCGGCAATCATGCTCATTGGACCACAAAAATCACTATGTATAAGCTCCAGCAACTCGGACGCCCTCTCTTAAATTTTTGCAAAAGGAGCTTTAGTCATCTTGCCGAGTATGCAGGATTCACACATCTTGAATGATTCAAAATCAAACGAAGTTAGAAGTCCATCATCATGGAGCTTGTTCATGCGTTTTTGACTAATGTGTCCGAGTCGACAATGCCAGAAGTAGGTTAATTAGATTTATTTCATTAGGCCTATGCCTCTTGATATTTACGTTATAGACTGACACCCTTTCAAGGTCTAAAATAAATAGCCCATTCGCAATGCGTGCAAGGAAACAAAACATTCCATTCAAAAATATAGAAAAGCTATTGTCCTTTATGTTGAATTCATAACCTTGTCTCATCAAACCTGAGGCGGAAAAAAAGTTTTTACTAAGTGCTGGAAGAACATAATAACAATTATCAAGTTCCACTAAAAATCCTGAAGGTAGTTGAAGTTGCATTGTCCCGACAGCCAACGCAGCAACCCTTGCTTTATTGCCAACTCGGATGTCAACCTCTCCTCGTCTGGCTGCTCTAGTTCTTATCAGCCCCTGCATTGAGTTGCAAATATGAACATCCGATCTGATATCAAATACCCAAGAGCTACTAGCCAAGTTGGCGATGTAAATGTCTATAACATATGCAACAAGTGTACCTTTGGCGTAAGTCATACTTCCACCCTTCTTTCCCTTGTTGGCAAGAAACTTGCGGCAATTCCTCTTCCAATGACCAGCTCCCTTGCAATAATAGCACACGGTCTTCGAATTCGGCCCCGACTTTGGCTCAGCTGCTGGAGTCAGGATCACATCCTTATCCTTGCCCTCCCCCCTAGTCTTTTTATTAGCCCAAGAACCCTTCTGGAACTTAGCCTTGTTCTGCACCATCAACAAGTGATGTGTACCCTCTTAATGTCCTACTATGCAGTCTTAAGCATCCCACGTAATTCAGTGTGCTTCTTATCCATGCCATGCATATGGTGATTCGAGATGAACGAGTCATACACTACTAGGGAAAAGCCTAGTAGTGGCGCGTGGTAAGTGCCTAGTAGTAGCGAGAGTGCCCACACTACTGCTAGTGCGCTGAGCATGAGCAGGAACAAATCTTAAGGAAGTGTCACTCCAGTCCATATGGAGGACACCATGCTGGAAACAGGACTGCACACAAGGTATTACAATCAGGCTTCTATTGGCCTACTCTCTTTAAAGATGATCGTAAGTTCATTCTATCTTGTGATGAATGTCAAAGAGTTGGTAATATTTGTAGACGTCAGGAAATGCCTATGAATTATTCACTTGTTATTGAACCTTTTGATTTGAGGGGGTTTGATTATATGGGACCTTTTCCTTCCTCTCATGGTAACACTCATATACTAGTTGTTGTTGATTATGTCACTAAATGGGTAGAAGCTATTCCAACTAAAACTGTTGATCATACGACTTCTATTAAAATGCCTAAAGATGTTATGTTTTCAAGGTTTGGAGTTCCTAGATACCTTATGACTGATGATGGTTCACATTTTATTCATGGTGCTTTCAGAAAAGTTTTAGCTAAATATGATGTAAACCATAGAGTAGCATCACCTTATCATCCTCAGTCTAGTGGGCACGTAGAATTAACAAATAGAGAGATAAAATTAATCTTGTAAAAGATTGTTAATAAATCTAGAAAGAATTGGTCTAAGAAACTTGATGATGCTTTATGGGTTTATAGAACTGCTTATAAAAATCCCATGGGGATGTCTCCTTATAAAATGGTTTACGGAAAAGCATGTCACTTATCTCTTGAATTAGAACATAAAGCTTATTGGGCCGTTAAGGAACTTAACTATGACTTTAAACATGCTAGAGGAAAGAGGTTACTTGACATGAGTTCTTTAGATGAGTGGAGCTTATGAAAATGCTAATAAAAGATGGCATGATAAAAGAATTTAGAAATGAGAGTTTAACATTGGTGATAAAGGACTCTTGTACAAGTCTCGTTTCAGACATTTTGCAGGCAAACTTCTCTCCAAGTGGGAAGGACCATATATCCTTGAAGAAGTTTACCAGTCCGGAGCTATAAAGATCAACAACGCCAAAGGTAATAAACCAAGGGTGGTTAATAGGCAAAGAATTAAGCATTATATTGTTGGTAACCCCCTTGAGGTAGATACAGACATTATACAAGTAATTACACCGGAAGACTACATAGAAGAAAAGTTCTGGAAGACTCCAAAACCCTAAAAAGGGGTAGGTATGCTGTACGATCAGGAAACCGACTCTAAAGATTCCAGAAAAATTATTTTCACCGATTTTGGAATAAATAAGAATTTTTGGGCAAAAGTGGCAGCCAAGAAGGTGCCCATGGGCCCCGCGTGGTAGGACGACGCAGCCACCCCTGGCCGCGTTGAGGCCGTGGACACCTCCCTGACTCCTTCTTTCATGCAGTGACTCCTTCCTCATGGTAAAAATTCCTATAAAATACCCCGGTCGTTTTGATGTATGTATCGCACTTTTTCACCCTGTTTTAATTTTGAGCTGTTTTCGTTAGTGTTCTAAAGCTCTAGATTGTTATGTCTTCATCAAGCTCTTACAAGGATAAATTCTTCGAGAAGGTCATCAACCCCTATCTTCCCGGCGTGATGATGCACCCTAAAACCTTGCAATATAGGGATGGGGTGCTACATATCCAAGATGTTGAAGCACCGAAGAAGGAGGGAGATGAGAAGGCCAGGCTGGAAGAGATTGAACATGAACTTTTCAAGAGCTAGAAGATGGTGGAGTGTGGACTAGATGCAAATCACTCCATGATCACGGAGTTCATCCGTGCTCACCAAAAGGAGAACACAAAGCTGTGGGAGACAATTGATCGCCTCCACCTCAAAACGGAGGATCTTCAAGAACAAATCTATGATCTCCAAAATCAAAACTGTGAGGATGAAACCATGTTCAAGATGATGGCTTTAGCTGCAAGTTACAGGATTCTAGAGACTTCTTCTTCTCTCATGGATGGGGAAACTATGCCACGGAAGCTGGATGATAAACGTGCGTCTTAATCACCATCACCACCAAAGGACCAAGCATGAGTATATGGGTAAAGGCACTCCCCTTGGCTTGTTCCAAGCTTGGGAGAGGTGCCGCGGTATCTTTATCACCGTCTTTATTATTATTATCTTTTATCTCGATCATTATTTATATCATGGTTTGGGGAAGTTATAGTATGAGATATGTTGCAATATGTTCTATCACTCCTTCAGAGCAATTATCTATTTATTCTTTGGTGTGACATTATATAATAAATAGTTGGCATGAGACTTCTTTTTGCTTTTTCATTATTATGTATTCTATTATAGCATTTTTTTGACTATAAACAGTAGGGTAAAAACCCCACTACAACTTTTATTATAAACAAGAAAAGAGCACCAAGGTCTTAAGAATACAGCTAGGCTTGAGATAAGCCCAAGGAAAGAAAGAAAAAAAAGAAAACAAAAAGAAAGAAGAGAAAAGAAAAGAAACAAAGAAAGAAAGGAACAAAAAAGCTAATCTAACCTAATTCTATTATAGCATTGCGAATCAATCTCATATGCTGATCTTATGAGAAGTCATGGCTTTACATTGGGTTTAAAGCATAAAATCTCTTGAGGATTAGCAAACATAGCATTGGTTATTTAAACAATTCATGAAAGCTTAGTACAAGGAAGTGAAATTTCACATGAAAATACACTATCTTGGATATCTTTATGATTGTGAACTCTCAATGAATATTTCCAAACTTGATCAAATAGTTGATGTTGGACAAGGAAGACAGCGTAATGGTTATGTTTGTGCATATTTACATAGAAGTTATATTGTCATGGATCCTCCAACATCACATTATTTTCTTATAACCTTTGCTAGCCCAAAATTTCTGTGCTAAGCGGAAATACGACTTGTACATACAAAAACCCCGAGTCAAGTTTCTTCCACAAGTGTCCACTATACCTAAGTATGGGTTGAGCAAAACCCTCAAGTAAGTTGTCATCGGTGCAGGCAATAAAAATTGTCCTTAAATATGTATGAACTTTTATTGAAAGGGAAATAGGTTTTGTACGATCTTGTGATGGGATGCAAATCATAAATAAAAATACTATGAGCACCATCATAAGGGGCAATATTAAAGTCATGTTCATTTTCATTAAACTCTCAGACATCCAACCTTAAAAGTGAATGACAACCTCTGCTTCCTCTACAAAGGGCCTATATTTTATTTTTATTTTGAGTCAATTCCTTATTACAATCTCATTACTCTCCACTTGGTAAACTTTGTATGTTGGGCAAAGATCCAGGCACATATATACAGTTAGATATGTACAATCATGATTCATTATTGTTGACATTATCCCTGAGATAAGTAAGTTGGAAAGTTAAGCATTGCTAAACTTCTATTTATCTTTGTGCCAACTGAAACTTTTTGTACTAAAAATATGCTCCTGAGTGCTAATAATCATCTAAAGACTAAATGATAGTTGAGCACGAGACATTTGCTAAACCGAAGCTCTGACATAGACTCTTCTAGAATAATAAGAATGAATTGTGATTGTTTAGTGACTAAGAACATAATTTCCTAAACTCAAGAGACTTTTATTTGTTAAACCTTAACACGTAAATGGATCATTACTTGTTCATGAGAGGTTTTATGACAAAGGATTGTTGTTTAGAATATTTAATGATGTTAGCAAATGTTGATGCTATCATGTCCATATTATTTATTATCGACACCTCACACCATAAACCTATGGTCAAATTTATTGAGCTTGGCATTCGCTTGGGGACAAGCGGAATCTAAGCTTGGGGGAGCTGATATGTCCATTTTGCATCACTATTTCATACGATAATTTATCCCTTATTAATGATATCTTTCATATTATGGTGCAATTCTAATGCCTTTTCTATCTTAATTTACAAGATTTACAAGGAGAGGGAAATTATTGGACAATGGTAAATCTGCGTCTAATTTGCACCCGAAGAAAAATCAAATTTATGGAGCTCCAAAAGTCATGGAGATGTTTGTCAATTATTTTTGGAAAATAGTAAGACCGGAGCGAGAATATGGGCCAAATGGGAGTCACCAGGGCTCAGCACGGCCAGATGACACGGCCTCCCCCTTGGCCACGCAGTGGGGCCGCGTGGAGGCCTCAAACCACCTCTCCCGATGCCCTTTGGACATAAATTCAGAATTACCCAAGAAAAAATGATAGAAAATCCTGGGGTCTTTCCTCCACCGTCTGCGAGGCGGAACATAGGCAGAGCACTTTTGCCATCCGATGGGCGATCATGCCAGAGAAACTTCCCTCTAGGACAGGGAAATCGATGCCATCGACATCACGAACACTCCGTTCATCATCGGGATCATGATCTACAACAACATCTTCACGAGCACCATCTCAACCGCCAACCCTAGATCATCCATCTATTCAATCTATGTATCATAACCTCAGATAGGTTCCTGAGAGTACTTTTATGTGTTGATTACATCTTTTGGTTGATTCTTAGGAGCTTTATCGATGAAAGATTGTTATGTGTAGATTGTTTACCATCTTTTCATACCCATTGATCATGATCCATATGATGTCTTGTGAGTAGATCCATTAGTTCTTGAGCACATGGGGGAAGCCTTGTTGTTAGTAATCATGTAAAGTTGAATACCGTTTAATGTTTTGATATTATGTTGTGGTGTTCTTCCTCTAGTAATGTTTTGTGAACGTCGACTACATGACACTTCACCTACATTAGCGTAGGTCTACCCACACAACACTTATTAGAACAATGAATGGTAATTCAATGGAAATTGGTGAAAGGAACTTGGCGATATCCCCGTGTGTCCTCACAAGCGTTTAAGCCCATATAAGAAACACAATCGCCTTGTCCTTAGCATGGATAAGGATTGGTCCACTTGCTGCACTCTATTGCTTTTGTTATTGTTTACCTTTTTATAAATCATCTTTCTATCAAACAACCTATCAAATTGTCTTTATAGCTTTTATAGTAGTGAAACCTTGCCGAAAACTACTTGTTAATTCCTTCTCCTCCTCGTTGGGTTCGACACTCTTACTTATCGAAAAGGCTATGATAGATCCCCTATACATGTGGGTCATCAGCTTGGTTCGGTTTGGTTTCAAATTTTTTTGTTAAAAGTGCCGACCTGAGAGCCATCGGAAGGATCCCACATGG
This sequence comes from Elymus sibiricus, assembly GCA_039707655.1. NCBI lineage: Eukaryota > Viridiplantae > Streptophyta > Magnoliopsida > Poales > Poaceae > Elymus > Elymus sibiricus. Next base: position 35,122,234 of record CM077665.1, on the reverse strand, counting down.
CTGTGAGAAAGAAAGTTTTCATGGAGATGCTTCAATGAGCCCTACAAGATTCTTCCTCAGAGATGCTTTAGTTTCTATGCAATGTACATCCCAACTTTTGTGAAACTTTTTCAAATTTTAAACACCCTCTTGAGGTCATATCATGACACCATGCCAAGTTTCATATTTTTCAGAATTCATTTAGGTTTTTATAAAATTCAAAAACAAATAACCTCTCAAATAGTTCTTGAATTTTCCCACCTAAATGTTTGAATTTTCCAAACATTTCTTGGATAAGACCTACAAATAAACTCAAGCAATTAAATATGATTTTTCTACCAATTTTTGGGTACTTTCCCATGTACTTATAGTTCAAACTTGAATTATATTCATTTAATACCTAGAAATCCATTTAATGCCTTAAAAATAGCAAATGACCCTAAAAATTTCAAATTTTTGTCATGAATAATGTTACGGTGTATGTTGAATGTAGTAAAAGTTTGGACCTGTTTGGATCAGTAATTTGCCATTTCAAAAAATAAAAATTCCAAATTATTCCATAACCAGATGGAAAATAAAGGCATACTACTATATAATAGTGTAATATCAAGTAGTGGTCCAAATTTCATGGTCAAATGATGAAGCAGCTGTGAGTTCACCTTCACACCTCAGACGTTCCCTTTTTCAAACTACAATTCTTCTTCGAAGTTGCTTTAGTTTCTAAGCAATGTACATCCCAAGTTTTGTGAAACTTTTTCAAATTATAAACACAGTCTCTTGAGGTCATATCATGACACCATGCCAAGTTTCATATTTGTCAGACTTAATTTACATTTTTTTAAATTCCAAAACAAATAACCTACAAGTAAGTGCTTGAATTTTCCCACCTAAATGTTTGAATTTTCCAAACATTTCTTGGATAAGACATGCAAATATACACAAGAACTTAAATATGACTTTCCACCAATATTTGGGCATTTTTTTCATGTATTTGTTGTTAAAATTTGAATTATATCAATTAAATACCTAGAAATCCCTTTAATGCTTTAAAAATAGCAAATGAACACTAAAAAATTCTAAATTTTGTCATGGACAATGTAATGGTGTATGTTGAATGTAGAAAATATTTGGACCATAACCCTAACTCTTGCCCTAGCCCTAGCTCTAAAATACCCTAAAACCCAAAAACTTACCAGTGGCGTGCCCGCATGGGTGTACATCCCTAATACCATATTACCAATGGTATGCTCCACAACCCGCACATCACTGGTAACCTGAACTACATAAGCCCCATGAGGGACCTCGGAAAAGTTTACCAATTCCTGCCGCACCGCGCTCCTAATTCCTACCTAGCTCCCGCGACGTCATCGCTCCATCGCGTCACCACCACCATCGGCCTGCCCGTCCCCTCCTCCTGCCAAGTCCAAGCTCCGCCGTTTTGATGCCACCCACTAATACCTCCCAAATGTATCTATAATTTTTGTTATGTTCATGCTAAATTCATGTCATTCATACATAGTTTTATCATTTTTTTGTGAAGTAACATATTAATTATTATGAAGTGCCAACTTCTAGTTTTTAGTGTTTCTGGTTTTGTAGAAAAGGGTATTTTATAGAGATATAAAAATGGGAAAATCACTTTCGATGTTTTCAGCGAAGAAGGAGCAAATTGGGCCAAAGAAGCACCAGAGGGGGGCCTTGTGGGCCCCACGCGCCCGAGGCGTGGGGCGTGCCAAGGGGGTGTGTGGGCACCCTGGCCACCGCCTCTCACACCTCTTCATCCCCATGGCTTTATATACCTCTCAAACCCTTCATCATATTTATCGCATTTTTTTTCTGCCGTCGCTTCGTCGTGATCTGAGGCAATCCAATCTAGAATCCATTTTCAGTACTCTGCCAAAGTGGGAGATCATCACTGACGTCTTCTTCATCAACCGTGCTGCTCCCATGATGATGTGTGAGTAGTCCCCCTTGGACTATGGGTCCATAATAGTAGCCATGTGTCATCTTCTCTCCCTCGTTCTTCAACACAAAGATCACATTAGCTGCCTAACATGATTGTGACCATCTGATGCAATCTCTGGTGTGTTTGTTGTGGTGTGATGAATTGTCATTCTATAATTATATTATATATTTTCTATTTGGTTTGGTTTTGGAAATTTGCTGCATGATTTATAGATGTATATGCTCTTTGATCTATTAGTTTATTCACTGGTGATGTTTAGATGAATGATCTGCAAGAGGGATTTATCAGTTGGGTTTGATCTCTTTGACTGATTATTTTCGGTGACAGTAAAAATACAAAGCTCACTGTTGTATCATTGCCACTAAGGATAAAAAATAGTAGCCTAGTTGCCCTCGGTGATGAGTTGTCGATAAGGAGAATATATTATCAACATTACGTCAGTTTGCTTAATGCAATATTCAATTTTATTACTTAATATTCGGGATGCATGCTGGATAGCGGACTTTGAGTGGAGTATTAGCGATAGACGCATGCGGAATAGCGCTCTATGGATACAAGGATGTAATGCCTATATGCCATCATGAGATGTATGGTTTGCCATAAACACTATAATTTAATCGATACACAACAGTAATTTGTTTACCAAGCCTATGCTATTTGCAGATATGCCACTAGTGAAATTATCGATACACTGCCCATTCTTCCTCATAAATACTACCATTTTTTCACTTTTTTGGTTCTTTTATATTCTGAATTTAATTTCCTTTTGTAAACAAATTCAATTCCAAACACTCCAAGTAGTAATCCATGTAGCTAGCAAAGCCAGTGAGATTGACAACCTCACTGGTTATGTTGAGGACGAAGATAAATTTCCTAGTTGACAGCAGGGCTGCTCATTGGACTTGTAGTTCAACTTCATGGATTGATTACCTTGGTTCCTTAATTGAAGGGAAAGCTTCTACTTGCTATAAACCCTTGTGCTTCAGGGCCCAATAGAGAACCTTTTGGTACTATAGCAATGGAACATCACCCACCACGAGCTCCACCGGCGCCACTCCCCACCATGAGCTCTACTAGCACTGCCCCGAGCTCCACCGCACCCCTGAAGCCTGCCACCAGGATCTCCACCACCGAGACGCCGCCACGGTCGGCTCTCACCCGTACCCGACACGTCCCCGGCCACCTCTCACCTCCTCTCCGCAACCTCCACGGAGATAAGGTATGTACTTTCCCCCTTATTTCATCTCTCATAGGTTATGATGTATCATGAATATGCATGATGAATATGATGTATGAGCCGGAATACCAAGCTTTGACGATGAATATGATATATGTGCCTATTGAGAGTGGTGTGGTATATTAGAGTGATGATAACAATGTGGTACCAGCCATCGAGCCACCAATGTGTTTGCGTGTGCTATTTACCGACCATTGAGCCGGGGAAACTTCTAGTTGCTTGATTTTTTAGGGAATATTAGTTGCCAATGATTTGACAAAATGTTGATTCATCAACATTTTGTCAAAGTTTAGGCACTCAATTTGTGTCATATTTAAGAAAGGTCATGCCAATTTTTTTTATTTTTTTTAGATATTTAACTAACTTTATAGTTATTTTTTAGTTGTTTTAATTATTTTAGTTGAAAAGTTGCCAAAAAATGTGTTTGGATTTTTTTCTAGTCAGGCTAAACACCATGTGTTCAGTTCTGTCGAACACTTTCTTCTTCTGCACTCGTGCAAGATTTGTTCTCCCTGCTGACATGTAGATCACACAGAGCATGTGTAATGCCAGTGCGGAAGAAGAAAGTGTTAGAGAAAGTTCGCTAAATGATGTTGGACCTGCCTATAGACCAATGATAAAACTTGAGATCTTTTTGACCAACTAAATGTGCCTAGCTTTCGACTCAAGTTTTGCAGAATAACTTCAATTCCTTAACTCATGCATCAAAAGCTAGGCACATGTTTTGTGTACGACATAAGATCCATTACGTTTCCTGAGGTCAATACATGTATGAGTTTTCTTGTGGGAACCTCTCCTACCTGAAGGGGACACTACATGGGTCTGAGTTTTCCTACGGGAACCTCTGTAGAACTTTACAAAGTATTTTATGGTTATTTATGATATTTTAGTGACTTTATAGTTATTTTATATTTATTTTAGTTATTTTAGCAATTTCTAATTTATTTAAAAGTTATTTTAGTTATTTTAGCAAGTTAACTATTTTATTAATTTTGTAGTTATTTTGGACATTTTAGTTACTTTTATTTATTTTATAGTTAGCTTAACTATTTTATAGTTAATTTAGCCATTTTACATTAGGGTAATTTGCTAAGATTTTAGGTAATGTAATTAGTGCATTAGAAATATGTGACTAAACTGTTCTCCCTCTCCTTTCTCAAAAGTGCGATGGGCGGCTACGACGGACCAAAGGATGACGAGCCGTTGGCGAGGGTCACGTCGGTGGTGTATTGGCGGGACGTCTATAATTTAGCCTCACATGTGGGAATTATCTGTCTAACACACCTAGCCTCCACGGTTGAACTCATTTTTATTTTGTCCTACTCATCTAAGATTTCAATTTTAGAATGATGAGCTCCCAAAATTTGACAATATGCTGCCAAAGTATGAGCCCGATGCCGATTCCAATGGCGTGGTGCGCAAGGTGGAGAAGTGTGGGCACTATCTAGATCATGTTCGCCGTGTCTGCAACGAAGGTAGTGACATGGGGAGGAGGTTTTTCGGGTGCCCTTCTGAGGTTAATTGTCCTACTCATTTTTCTACTTTGTATGTGGTTGAATACCTACAACATGTCTAATAAAATTTTATTTTTTGCAATGCACAAGTTTCCAGGGCATGCAAAAATGTCAAGTGGCTTCACAAAGAATGAGAGGGGAGGGCAAGAACTGTTATTAGAGAGTTTGCTAGCAAGAAGTTGATGCCAGAGAAGAAAATAAAAGAGAAGGATGCTGAGAATAAAAAACTCTATATCTTGACATTTTGACAACTCTCTGTGCTCAAGTTTGTTTTAAAAAGAGAAAAATGAATAAGCTATTAAGTAAGAGGATCCACATATTTGTTTTCATGCAAGATTAAACTTTGACAAGGCGCATAGAAATTTTTACAGAAGCTCTAGTGGTTTCGTGATCAAAATAAATATTACCTAGCTAAGCATGTGCTACCTTGTATAAATATGATCTATCTTGCTTATAGCTTGCAGATAAGACAAGGATACGCCTTTGGGGCAACAATCTTTAGTGATGAGCTAGATAGATAACTTTGGTTTATCAACCTTTTTGCTCGAGGACGAGCAAGGTTTAAGCTTGGGTATGTTGATGAGTGAATTTTATGCATACTTTTTAGAGTATATTCTAGTGCCCAAAATCCCTCATATCATATCCATCTAGCACTTCTTCATATCCCCAATGCATAGTTTTCGGTATTTACTTGTTTCACAAAGTTCATTGCACACTTTTTATTTTTATTTAGTTTTTATTAGTTTTCCGTTGTTTTGTGGTCTTTATAGGTGTGTTGGCATGTTTATGGACTTGGGACATCAAAAGAACCAAGTTGGGGGTCAAACCGAAGAAGTTCCAGGTACCAGATCGAGGCCCTTTGGAGAGTTTGATGATTTGACATTTATCAAAGTGTCGAAAATGAATATCCCAGGCCTCTGATGCATCGGAATTTTTGCTAGCCATCCAACGAGCCCCAGAACGTCAAAATCGGAGTTCGTATGAAGAAATGGCGACCAAAATATGAAACAACTTCCAAAGTCCAGAGAGAACGTTGGCCTTCCATACGAGCATAACCGCTCGTATGAGCTCCTAACAGCCACGAAAATTGGCCAGAACTTTTCAGATTTTGCTCCGATTTAGTCCCCGTTTTCCCCTACGGGATCCTTGATGACCAAGGCTTGTATTGCACGTGGATTTGGCCCCCCTAGTGCCCATGTATGTAAGGGAGGAGGCTAGATCAACGGAGGATACCCAAGGAGGACTCCTATAAGAAGACCTCCAACCCTAGCCGCCGCATCAAGCCATCTCCATTCTCCACAAGTTCCATCTCCTGCTGCCACACCTCCATTGCAGAAGACTCCACCATAGAGAAGGGCCAAGACAAGGAAGAGAGAAGGGAGGAGGCACCTCCCACGTCCGGCGCCGGCCTCATCACCGCCGCCATGCCGCTCTCCATCTCCATCTTCGTGTTGGCTTGTAAATTGCCCCTAAACACTATGTACTCCATCACCATGTTTGAGTAATATAATTAGTTCTCGGGGGAATAAGATGAACTCTAGTTTGTACTAGTACCGATTGTTTTGCATGATATGATATCCTCTCTTACATGTTTATGTTAGTAGTCTTCTTGATGTTGGGTGAAGTCCACCATTCAACATATGACAATTTTGAATGGAAGGTTATTAGTGTCGGCGAACCGGCTGGTCACAGTGGTAGGTATGTGACTGGGCCTATATCCCTTCGTCCCAGATCGTTGCTGCAGGGGATAAACAGAGACCAATTATAGGCTGCGTCCACGGGGACCTTTTTCCCCTTAATCACCGTTTGGTAATGATACGTCTCCAACGTATCTATAATTTATGAAGTATTCATGCCATATTTAGAACAATTTTATATGGTTTTGGTGCACTTTTATATGATTTTTATGGACTAACCTATTAACTTAGTGCCCAGTGCCAGTTCCGGTTTTTTGCTTGTTTCTATGTTTCGCAGAAAAACCATACCAAACGAAGTCCAAATGCATTAAAAATTTACGGTGATTTTTTATGGAAAATAAGAGACCCAGGAAGTTTCGGGAGGGAGCCAGAAGGTGTCCAGGGGGGCCACAAGCTCACCTGGCGCACCCCCCCTAGGGCGCGCCACCTGAGCTTGTGGGTCCCTCGGGACTCCCCCTCGCATGAATCCAACGCTGAAAATTCTTATAAATTGGGAAACTCCCAAAAGTTAACCTAGATGAGTGTTTCTGCCGCCGCAAGCCTCTGTCCTGAAGCGATATCAATCAGAGCCCTGTTCCGGCACCCAGCCGGAGGGGGAAACCATCACCGGACGCCATCTTGATCATCCCCGCTGCCTCCATGATGAGGAGGGAGTAGTTCATCCTCGGGGCTGAGGGTATGTACCAGTAGCTATGTGTTTGATCTCTCTCTATCTCGTGATCTTGATAGGACATGATCTTGATGTACCATGAGCTTTGTTAATATAGATGAATCATATGGTGTTCTTCCTTCTCTATCTTGTTGTGATGAATTGAATCTTGCTCTTTGAGGTTTCATTGTTATCGGATTGAATATTTGGCTTTGAGATCACTTGATGTATGTCTTGCATGTGGATACCCGTGGTGACAATGGGGTATTCTATTGAGTCACTTGATATATGTTTTGGTAATCAACTTGCGGATTCCCGTGGTGACATTGGGGTAATCTAGGCATAGAGGTTGATACACGTTTTTGTCCTACTTTCTCCGATAGGAACTTTGGAGTGATTCTTTGTCACACGTTGAGGGATTGTTATATGATTCAATTATGTTAGCACTATTGAGAGATTGCACTAGTGAAAGTATGAACCCTAGGCCTTGTTTCTAAGCATTGAGACACTGTTTTTATTCACTTTTGTTACTTGCTACCTTGCAGTTTTTTTTATTCATATTACAAAAACCTATATCTACTATCCATACTACACTTGTATCATCATCTCTTCACTGAACTAGTGCACATATACAACTGACAATTGTATTGGGTGTGTTGGGAACACGAGAGACTCTTTGTATTTTGAATGGAGGGTTGTTTGAGAGAGACCATCTTCATCCTACACCTCCCATGTATTCATAAACCTTAGGTCATCCACTTGAGTGAAATTTTCTATTGTCCTACAAAACTCCGCGCTTGGAGGGCCAACAGATTCTACAAGAATAATGTTGCGTAGTAGACATCAAGCTATTTCTGGCGTTGTTGCCGGGGAGGCGACTGCTTGAAGGTATATCTTTAGTTCTTGTAGTTGAATCTTTTAGTTTCTTGTTTATTCACTAGTTTGGTTTATAAAAGAAAACTACAAAAAAATGGAAGTGAAGTTGTGCCAAATTTTTTATCTTTATAAAGTTTTTCTTGAAAACATGGACTCCGATAATTGCTATGAAGTGTTAAAAGAATAATTTAACACAATGTTTGGTGTGAGTCCCTTGAATGATAAGAATGATTGCAATGTTATTAGTATGTCTTCTTTGAATATCCAGGATGCTAATGATATACAAAGCTATAAGCTTGGGGATGCTATCTTTGATGAAGATGATATTTTTTTAGTCCCCCTACTTTTGATCAGAATATTTACTATGATGAAAACTTGCCTCCTATTTATGATGATTACTGTGACGAAAGTGGGTTTGGAAGAGTGTTAACTCTAGGTAATAATGATCCCACTATTTTGGAGGGTGTTGAATTTTATTGTAATAATTATGAAAATGGACTTGGAGAGGTCATGACTTTATTTAATGTTGAATCCACTACGTTGGAAGATGTTTCAATTGATTATGACAAGAAAGTTGCTATCTATGATGATTATTGTGATGACATGTATGCTATAAAGAGTAATGATAACCATGAAACTTGTCATCATGATTTTAATGCTCAAATTGATTATGTCAATCAATTTTCATATGATAGTTATTTCATTGAATTTTCTATCACTAATATTAATGATAATAAATTTGCTTATGTGGAGAGTAATAAACTTTCTATACTTGTGGATCATGAAAATAATGCTTTATGTGATAGTTATATTGTTGAATTTATTCATGATGCTACTGAAAATTATTTGGTGTCAACAACATCAAGTTTCCTCTCTTTATGTTGAAAGTTTTGAAGTCATGCTTGTTTTGCCTTCCTATGCTAGTTGATTCTTGCTCCAATAAATTGTTTGCTTACAAAATTCCTATGCATAGAAAGTGGGTTAAGCTTAAATGTGTTTTCTATATTATTCATGATGCTCTCTTTATGTTTCAATTCTTTACCTTTATGTGAGCATCAATAAAATCATCCTGCCTAGATAAAAGGCTTTAAAGAAAAAACGCTTGTTCGGAGGAAACCCAATATTTACCCCTACTGTTTTTGTGTGTTCACATGATTAAGCTACTGTAGTAATCATGTTTTGTGTCTTTTATTTCAATAATTGGCCAAGTAAAGCATTTGGGATAGTGTGGATACTTGTTGATTTGATTCTCTGCAAAAACAGAAACTTTTGCGTCGAGTGTCTGAATTTTCAGATTTTACTGGTGATACAAAATCTTATGAAATTTTTACACGGTATTTCCATGCAAATTTCCTACGTTGTCCTAATTTTTCAGAATTTTTAGAGTTAAATAAGTATGGTCTTAGTTCAGATAATTACAGATTGTTCTGTTTTTGACAGATTTTGTTTTCAATGCATAGTTTGCTTGTTTTATAGTTTCTATGGCTTATATTGGTCAATATAAATTGTGGAAATGATATAATACAGTAGGAATTATGTTATAATAATTATGAATCTTGTCTTGACAGTACCAAAGTGAATGATTTATTTTTATACTAAAGCATCTCACGAAGTTCCGTTAAGTTTTATGTGATTGAAGTTTTCAAGTTTTGAGTGAGATATTGATATGAGGAGAATAAGGAGTGGCAACACCAAAAGATTGGGGATTCGCAAGGCACCCCAAGGTAATATTCAAGGAAGACTCAAGCGTCCAAGCTTGGGGATGCCCCGGAAGGCATCCCCTCTTTCGTCTCCAAAACTATCGATATACCTCACTCGAAACTATATTTTAATTCTTCACATAATATGAGTTTTGCTTGGAGCGTCATTTACTTTTATTTATGATTTTATTGCTGTTATTCATAATCATGCTTTGTATTTCAATAAAAAGTGTCAAGTATAGCCTTTACCGTGCTCTGTTTGCAAGTTTATGAGTTGTTGTTTGAAAACAGAAAGTTTTCTGTTATGTCCTGAATATTCCAGAATAGTCAGAACATGATTAAATATTGAAATTTTTACACAACAAGAATGCATGAGTTCTCTGTTACATGGTAAGTTTTCAGAATTTTTGGAGTTAAATATGTATGAATTTTTATTCGTCCCGTACAGACTAATCTGTTTAGGCAGATTACCATTATATTTGCATTGTTTGCATATGTTTGCTTGTTTAATGTTTGTTTTAATGGATAGGAGTATTAAATATGAAGAGACATTTAGTATGCAATGTTTAATTATAATTTTAGTAATTTGCTACAGTAGAGAATGTTAAAGTTTTGAATTTATTTATACTAACTTATCTCATGAAGTTCTTGTTAAGTTTTGTGTGGATGAAGTTTTTAAGACTTAGTGAAAACTGTGATATGAGAGGAATTAAGGAAACACAAGAGCTCAAGCTTGGGGATGCCCAAGGCTCCCCAAGTTAATATTCCAAGAAGTCTCAAGCATCTAAGCTTGGAGATGGCCCGGTAGGCATCCCACCTCTCTTCATCAACAACTATCGGTTAGTCTTGGTTGAGCCAAAGTTTTTATTTGTTCACATGATATGTGCTATTCTTGGAGTGTGCTTTTATTTTTGTTTTCTTTGATATTTGATATAATCCTTGTATCTAAAATTTTGATTTGGAGAGAGTCTTTACATCTTTTGATTAACTACTCTTTGTTCTTCACTTATATCTTTTGGAGTAGTTTGTCATTCACTCTTGTGCTTCACTTATATCCTAAGAGTAATTTGTTGAATGAATTGGATATCATAAATCTGAAATTATACATGTTCCATATGCTTAGTAATAGTTTCACATTGGGTTTAGAAAGTAAAATCTATTGAAATTTGACAATCACAATATTGGTCATACAAGCAATTCATGAAAGATTAGTATAAGGAAGAGAAATTTCACATACAAATATATTATCTTGGACATCTTTTATGATTGTGAATATCCATTAATTATTTTCAAAATTGATCAAATAAGTTGAAGTTGGACAAGGAAGACAACATAATGAATTATGTTTGGGTATATTTGCATAGAATTATATAGTGTTATGGATCCTCCAACATGTGGTGCTTCATTATAATCTTTGCCAGCCAAAAAATTCTGTCATAAGCGGGAATATTGCTTGTGCATCCAAAATGCTTGGGACAAGTTTCTTCCATGAGTGTCCACCTTATCTACCTATATATGGTATTACCCTGTCATTCCAAGTAAGTTTGCATGTGCCATCTCTAAAACCTTCAAATGAACATCTATTTTGTGTGCCCGTACCGCTCATGGAGCGATGGGGTAGTCAATATCTTCCATGCTAAGTGTGTTTTACTCACCGACGAGAGTTTATTCACTCATCAAATTTGAGGGAGGCTGGTAATAAGGATGCCCAGTCCTGAATTATTTATGAAAATACTCCCCCTGGAAAGTTAAAAGTAGACATGCACCCGTGGATTCGGCTAGCCATGATTTGTGTTAGTATGGTGGAGGGGGAGTAAAACTTTTTGCATGGGAACCGCCATTAATGTGTTTAGCATGGAAGATATTGAAAACTTTGTCATTAAACTGTTGAAAGGAAAAGTACACCTCTCAAATGAAATTATCTTTGTTTAAGCAGTGAGCTCTCGCACATAAGCAAATCCATGCTTCCCTCTGCGAAGGGCATATCTATTTACTTTTCATGTTGAATCAACTTCTTATTCCAACCTCAATTATTCTCCACTTGGCAAGCATCATGTGGTGGGGAAAGATCCAAACACATATATTGAGTCAAATATATTTGATCATGAATTATTATTGTTGACAATTATCTCTATGATAAGTAAGTTGGGAGGCAAAACATTAAGCCCCTATCTTACTCTGTGTCTGACGGATGTTGTTTGTTCTAAAAATATGCTTTGAGTACTAGAAATCATAGAAGACTATAATGTAGGAGATATGCCCTAGAGGCAATAATAAATGTTATTGATTATCTCCCTGTTCATAATTATGTTTATGTTCCATGCTATAACTACTATGGTTCTCGAGTCTGCAATAACACGAGGCTCAGGGGAAGACTGATATGCACATGTGGAATAATAAACGGTAAGATGTATTCCTAGACGGGCCTCTAAGACTAGCTCAAGTGTTGCATGATGGTTCTATTTTCCTGATCATGGGCATGTCTATGCCAGCAACTTTGAGGGCACAATGTTAGAAGAACATTTCTGTTGAATCGACCCAATTGATGTTATGCTATGAGAAACATTCATCACAAGTTAATGGTTAATAACACAGAGATAGTTAACATTTGCATCATGAACTTTGGGGTTTGTTAAACGTCATCCGTAAATGGGTGGCTATTACGGCGGCTTACGGGTTCATGGAAAAGTATGTCAAGTAACTTGATTGCTCAAGATTGGGATTTGCTCCTCCGACGTTGGAGAGATATCTCTGGGCCCTCACGGTGTTATGGTATCCATCATCGTCCGGCCAGACACAGGGTGATTTGATCACAGGGATGCCGCAACACGGTAACGAGAAAAGAGAACAATACCGGTAACGAGGTAACTGGCATAGTGGACAAGTTGTTGATCCACGGGGATGGCAACATGTCTCACCTTGGGTATTTGTAACATATCATGAAGCAACAGGAATAGCACATGACAACTGGAGGTTCAATCGAATATTTATTCGTGTGGGTATAGGGGTCAATATGGGTGTCCACGGCTCCGATGTTGATCATTGATCGGAAAGTGTTTCGGTCATGTCTATGCTTCACCGAACCTATAGTTTCACACGCTTAAGGGTCATCTATCTGCTGAATACTAGACAGGGACTCTGAGAGAAAGTCACCAGAAAAGTTTCGGAGACAGCAGAGAAGTTCCGGAGAGAGAACACCGGAATAGTTTCGGTAAAACTGAAAAGTTGTTTCAGGGTATACCATTAGGTCAAATTGGTTTCGGCACACGCCTGGAAATTCTTGGAGGGTGCCAGAATTGTTCTCGGAACTTCTGGGATTTTTCGGAGAAAAAACCCGGAAATGTTCCGGAGCTGCCAGAACCGGATTGGTTGCTTTTCCCAGATGAAAATCACTAAACCGAAAAGTTGTTTCAGAGTATACCATTAAGTTAAAATTGTTTCGACACACGTCTGGAAATTCTTAAGGGTGCCAGAATTGTTCTGGAAACTTCTGGGATTTTTCCGGAACGAAAACCGGAAATGTTCCGGAGCTGCCGGAACCGCTTTCTCTGCTTTTCGCAGATGAAAATCACTAATCCGGAATTGTTTCGGAATGCATCAAAAATTATTTTAGTGGGTACTGGAAATGTTCTATGTCCACATAAATATTTTCGGTTCGAACGAACGCTGAAAAATGTCGTCGTGAATAGTGAAATCGGCTTTATGGTTACTTTTTGGAAAGCCACCTTTTTGGGCTTTTGCTCCAAAATATCTTGGAGATGACATGGATGGATGTGGCTGAAATTTCAGCACCTCCACCCCTACTTCTCCTATAAATAGAGGTGGAGGGGGCTGCCCAAACTCACTCTTTCTCACATACAAGTGCCATGCATGATCTGGCTTTCTCTCTCCCTCCCAGCGAAATAGTTTCGTAGAGCCGAAAGGCTGTCTGGGTTCCGGTGGGAACTAGTTCTGGACGGCGAAGCCCTGCCGGATAGATGACACCGTATGTGTGCAACTCTGTAGAGAGATCGTAGTTTCGTTCTTAGTTCGAGAGTGCCTCCCGAAGGGTTGTCCGAGTAACCGTCCGAGTTTCGAAGGTCCTCCCGAAGGGCTATCCGATTGACCGTCCGAGTTTTGAGTGTGCCTCCTGAAGGGCTATCCAAGTGACCATTCGAGATTCTGTGGTCCTCCCGAAGGGCTGTCCGAGGATCCGTCCGGTGGGACTATCCGAGGGACTGTCCCGAGGCCTCCCGAAGGGCTGCCTGGAGATCCGTCCGGGGAGCAGACGAGGGAGTACATCCTCGCTGTTGGGAGGTTGTAAATCCTAGCTGTGGGGATCTGCACCACCGATCATCATCGACTCTACTTCCGCTGCACTACGAGTCGGTAACGAAAAGATCAAACCTTGTATGCAGTCTCCATAGTGGTCCCGGGCTGGTGCGTAGGTCAGAATTTTTTTGTTTTCTGCTGCGTTACCCTACAGTGGCATCATGAGCCGTGCTATGCGTAGATGCAGGTTGCGATCTAGAATACATAGAGATGTATGGGTGTTGCACAATATAATTAGGTAGTAGATGAGATCTATTGCTGAAAATTATTTGTGCGTGTAGCAGATGATATCTGTTACCCGATGTTATTGTTGCTTCCCTGGAATTTGCATATTTCTGATCTTGATAATAGCATGGTGGAGTTTCAAAGTTCTGGCAATCCGCGATCCTGATTGCTCAATGAAGTGCTAACAGTTCATTGAATTCCACCATAGTTAAAAAGAAAGATGAAATTTCGCAGACGAAAGGGCAATGCAGATATGATCTGCACGGGGGTCATGCGTATGACAAAGTTCAGTATGGGGCTCGAGATTTTATTATCTCGTGTTTCATACACCCCGCAATGTTAATCTAGCAACTTGGATAATCATGCTTGATGATGAACATTGGTAGCTTTGGTTTGTTTCGAAACCTTAGAAGCCACGTAAAATAAAATTTTGCATGAACCAATTAGAGACGTCTAACTTGGTTTTGCAGGATGGTTTGCATGTGCATGTGATGTGGTATAACAGTGCTCATAATAATTTGATTATGTTTGAGATGACTATATGATGTAAATTGATTAACATGACCTGCATGTCATGATTCGGCATGATGGCTGGAGCCATATGATTGTCACTTTAATGACCTGCGTGTCAACCTTAAGTAATGCACTTATTATATTAGCTATAGAGATAGCAATATTATCTGGTGCATCGACAAGGTGGTGGCAATCTTCGCGAAGGTGAACACCGATACGAATGCCGAAGACGAAGAAATGAAAGACTTCTTCGTCAGAAAGGGCTATACCATATCATGCTATTATGAATTGCCTGAGATGTTTATCCCTTATGATGCACCCTTTTTGATTGCGTGGTAGTTGCTTTTTATTAGGGTGATCTCTCATGGAAAATATCAAGTAGTTAGTGTTCTCCCAAGTGTAGCACTGTCATGGCACCTATCTTTTCGGGGTGCGCCGTGTCACACGGGTACGAACGATTAGAGAAGTGTGAGGTGGTTGAGTTGAGACCTCGCAGCGAGATCACTTGGTTGTCTTGACGTTCAGGCATGACCGTCATGAGCTCGGAACACACGCATCGAAAGATGAACAAGAGTCACATAGAGATGTGATTGGAAAGTTGGCCTACCGGTTAAGATTTTTGTCATCGGTGGTGTTACACCAATGTCGAACAATCAAGACACGGATCTTGAATCGCTCATAATCAATTTTGAGAGATATTAAATTGAGTGGGAGCACACTGCAGAATTAACTTGTTTAATTCTCAGTGCAATTAATTATGAACTCTATCTATGTGTGATTTGCATAACAGTTGTAGAAGAATGGCTCGCATTTCCACCTTCCCTATTGAAATTGATAAGCTGTTGAATATCTGGTTTTTACGGTTGGTAATGTAATGTGAGGATTGTCCTCAAGAGTGCTGAGAAGGATTTTGTCCTATCGCATGCTTTTGGTATTCTCCCACTAATGCTATGGATGATGAGACTCTCGTCCTTCGATCCAAAAGCAAGAAATCCATTATGGTCAAGTGCAATATGTTTGCTTCCATGAGACCCGAACTTCGATAGTTTGGGATAGTTATGTGATATTCATGGAACTGAAAATCATTTTCAGATACAAACAAAGCAATGTTTGTTTCCAAGTATTAGTAAAGTGTTTACTATGCATTAGACTAATAACAAAGGGTTCTAGAAGAACGCCTATCATGTGATGATGGTGAATCAAACAACAACTTAAAGAGAAAGGAAATGTCCAAAGGGTGTTAGTGAGACTTTCACACCTAGGAAAGTCCGGGGCTAAACGCCACTCTTAAAGTTGGGTGCTTCTTCTGAGAGTAGGAGAAATACTGAAAGTTAAACTGTTAGAACTGTAAAGGCAAATAGAAAGTAGACTGGAATATCCAGCTCATGTATGAATGTCATACAGGTTGTTGATGTATGGAAGGCTAGTCAAAGAAATAGTTCTTGGGAATTATGATTAAACATGTTAATCACTGATTCTTGGGTATTGTGAGTTAATCACAGGAGTACCCGTTCGATTGCATTCTCTTGCAACTCGATACAAGAACAACTACGGCCTAAAAGAGACTTGCCGGAATGAGGTTCAAATACATGTTGGGAACTTAGTAAAAGATACTATACCTTCCATCGATGTATTATCTATGTATTTACTTTCATAATTCATTTTAGAGTTTTACACACTCTAGCCTTTTCCATAAGGTATCTTGCAAGAAGGTTGTTCATAAGAGAACTTTTGATGTTCGGTGTTATGAATAACATAAGGGCCATACTTTCATTATGAATGAGATGTATGTTATGAATATTGATAATAATACATTACCTCCGTATTTACTTTAATAAATTCGTTTTAGAGTTTTACACACTCTATCCCATTTGCTTAATGTTTGTTGCAAGAGTGTTGTTCATAAAAGAACAATTGTTGTTCAGTATTATGAATAACATAAGGGCCATACTTCAATCATCGATGAGACGTATGTTATGAATATTGATGGTAATATGATACATCCATAACACTGACGCTAAATGTCGCAAGACTAAAAGAATTCCACATATGTGTGGCACTGCATTTGGTCACATTGGAGAAACCCGCATGGAAAATTCCATTATGACGGATTTTGAAGTCGTTTGATTTTGAATCATCTGACACTTGCTACTTTCCTCCGAAAAGTGAAGTGACTGAAATACTGTTCATTGGCCATAAGGAACGAACAACAGACTTATTGGTGATCATGCATTTTGATGTGTGTAGTCCGATAAATGTTGTTAGTAGTGGATTTATCTTTCTTCAGAAATGACTCAAGTAGATATATGGATATTTACTTGACGAGACGTAAGTCTGGATCTTTTTGAAATCATTCATAAGGTTTTCAAAATGAAGAAGAAATTATTGTAACAAGAAAATTATGTTTCTGCAAATTAGATTGCAGAAAGGAATATTTGAGTTACAAGTTTAGCGAAGGTCTGATGAGTTGTGAAAAGAGTTTCATAACTTACACCTCTCGGAACACCACTGTGAGTGGAATGCTCGTGAAGATGTAATCAAACCATTTATGACATGGTGAGATCAAAGATGACATAAATCAATTTGCCATTATCCCTTTTAAAGTAATGCTTTAGAGACTGCGGCTTTTACACTGAAAAGAGCTCCATCGGGTCTGTTGAAATGACGCCATGGTATGGCACTACTGGAATCTGGCAATTTGCCATCTGTCCCCTCTTTGCCGTCTGCCAGCAGACGGCAAAGAGAGCCTTTGCCATCTTCTTTGGCAAAGCAGACGGCAAAGTAGCAGCTGATGGCAACGAGAGTCTTTGCCATCAACTGCCTCTTTGCGGTCTGCCAGCAGACGGCAAAGAGGCAAAGAGCAGACGACAAAGAGCCTGGTGGGCCCCACGGGGGCTAGGTCAGCTCTTTGCTGTCTGCTGCCTCTTTGCCGTCTCCTAGCAGACGGCAAAGAAGGATAAGGTAGACGGCCAAGAGGTGAGGGTGGGGCCCACAGAGTCACGCTGTCCACTGCCTAACGGGCACCCTCTTTGCCGTCTGCTGGTAGACGACAAAGAACTCTTCGCCGTCTGCTAGCAGACGGCAAAGAGGGAATTTGCCTTAACAGCTACCCCCCGCCCAAAATTCCCGCGCCTCTCTCTCTCTCTCACACACAGAGCAGCCGCCGCCACCCAGGCCCGCCCCATCGCCGCCCCTCCCCGCTGGTCTGCCACCCCGTCGCCGCCCCTCCCCGCTCCCTGCCACCCTGGCCCGTCGCCGCCCCGGCGGCCCAGGCCGCCCCGTCGCCGCCCCTGCCGCCCCGGCGGCCCAGTCGCCACCCATACCCGCTGGCCCGACGCCGCCCCCCTGCCACCCCGTCGCCGCCCCCCGGCCGCCCCTCCCTGCCGTCCCGTCGCCGCCCCCATGCCCCCCTCTGGTGAGCTCCCCCCTCCTGCCCCTTTCTTTTTTTTAATTTTTTTTCTGTTTAGGTTTTTAAATATTTAGACATTTAGGTTTTTAGGTACTTAGATGTTTAGGTTTTTAGATATTTAGACATTTATGTAGAAAAAAACCTAGAAGAAAAAAAAGAAGAAAAGAAGAAGGAAAAAAGGAAAAAGAAAAAAGGAAAAGAAGAAATAATAATAATAAGAAGAAGAATAATAAGAAAAAGAAGAAGAGGAGGAGGAGAAGAAAAAAGAAGAAGAAGAAGAAGAAGAAGAAGAAAAAGAGGAGAGGAGGTGAAGAAGAAGAGGGAAAAGGAAAGGAAGAAGAAGAAGAAGAGGAGGAGAAGAAGAAAAAAGAAGAAGAAGAAGAAGAAAAAACAGGAGAGAAGGAGGAGAAGAAGAAGAAGAAGACGAAGAAGAAGAAGAAGACGAAGAAGAAGAGAAGAAGAAGAAAAAGAAGAAGAAGAAGAAGAAGAAAAGGAAGAAAAGGAAGAAGAGGAAGAAGAAGAAAAGGCAAAAGAGGAAAAAAAGAAGAAGAGGGGAAGAAGAAGAAAACGACACCCCGACCGGACCCCGACATGGCACCCCGACCCCGACACGGCACCCCGACACCCCGACAGCCCGACCCCGACACGGCACCCCGACCCCGACCCCGACACCCCGACACGCCGACCCCGACACGGCACCCCGACCCCGACATGGCACCCCGACACCCCGACAGCCCGACACCCCGACACCCCGAAACCCCGACACCCCGACACCCCTACACCACGACACCCAGACACGACACCCCCGACACTCCGACCCTGACACGACACCCCGACAACCCGACCCCGACACGACACCCCGACACCACGACACCCAGACACGACACCCCCGACACCTCTTCGGCCTCCTGTTGACTGAAAAGGTGCTGTTCGGCCTTCCAAAGGCCGACGGGGTCATATATTTGAGAATTATGAGTTAGGTCATATATTTTTCGATTTTGTTATAAAAAACATCATATTTGTGTTGATCGGGTGGATTTAAATGTGCAGTTGTTTCGTCGTTGCGAGGGTCTGGTGTTCGACGACCTCCCCGTGCGTTCGACGAGCTCCGCCCCTGCGTTCGTGGGTGAGCACAAATGACATCTCCTCCTCCCCCCTTCATTTGCTCTGTTCCGGTTTTCATGCCGATGAAACTTGCTAGCTATAGGTGTCTTCAATCATCAGTATGCGTGACCACTATGCGTCTCCCATTCGAAAGGGTTACATCTATAAATATGCATGCATTTGCATATTTACAACCATGATTCTTTCGAATTATCCAACGTTATCCATGCACAGCCCGACTATGTGTAGATTGGGTTCGTTTTCCCATATGCTCTGCTCTAGATCCGATGCAGAATTTCGTCAGTGCCTCCCTGTTGTTCTCCGGGTACACATCCTCTCTGCTTATTGCCGAGACATGTATTAGGAGAACAGCGGGGAGGTGCTGCCGAAATTTTGCGTCGGATCCGGAGCAGAGCATGGGAAAACGAACCCAATCTACACATACTCGGGTGGGATTAGGACCTATCTTTACCTATTAGCGTCTAGGTTGCATGGACGTAATAAAACTGACAAACTCCATTAACTGATGAACCTAGTTTGCTGAATTATGTATATATTTCTTGTGTGTCCATTAGCTAGGCAAGATGAGTGATCGTGCGTGGATGTACACCTGTCACACTAGTCAGGAAGACATGACCGATGAATGGTTAACAAAAACCAAGGGGTTTGTGAGAGCCGCATTTGCAAATGGCCAGAGAAAAACCTGGTGCCCTTGTCTGCGGTGCGACAACTATCATAGGAGGAACGAGCTTGAAATGAGTAAACACCTGCAGAAGTTTGGTTTTACGCCAGCTTATACGGTCTGGACATTTCATGGTGAGTCTGCCCAACGTGCCAGACCCGAGGTGGTTCGTCGTCGCACCGATGAGCATGGTACTGGGATGGAAGACATGGTGCAAAACTTTGATGATGCTCGGGACTCAGACGATGAGATGGAGGAATCTGCAAAGGCTTTCAATGAAATGTTGGAGTCTTCAAAACGTCCTCTCCACGAGCACACTGAGCTTTGTCAGCTGGATGCCATCTCACAAATAATGGCTCTGAAGGCTCAATTCAACTTGGGCAGAGAATGCTATGACGCGATGATGACAGTATTTGGACATTTTCTACCCAAAGGCCATGTACTACCTGCAAACCTGTACTAGTCAGACAAAATCCTCCGTGCTCGTAAGATGCCCTATGAGAAGATACATGCCTGTCAGAAAGGATGTGCCTTATTTAGGCTTCAGTATGCAGACTTGAACTATTGTCCCATTTGCAAGTCATCCAGGTATGTTGTGGTAGACAATGGTATGGGTGAGAAGACGCAGACCAAAATTCCCGTTAATGTTCTTCGGTATATGCCAATCGTACCAAGACTTCAACGTCATTTCATGGTCGAAGAGACGGCCAGACAGATGACATGGCACAAAACGGGCAAAAGAACCCAACTAGATGCAGATGGGAATCTGATGATGGTGCACACATCGTATGGTGAAGCGTGGAAGCACTGCGATGCATTACATGCGGAAAAAAGGCAGATCCAAGGCATCCTCGAGTCGCCATCAGCACGGATGGGTTCAATGTGTTTCACATTGCCCGGTGAGGGTCAGGTTCCACAGCTAGCACTGAGCTGGGAATTGTACTTGGCTGCGCCGACCCCGCCGGAGGAGAGGGTCGACGGTGTTTTGTGCCACACGGTGGCTGACATTCTGATCCAGGCGTTTTGCGTAATTTCTCCTTTACATAAGTATTAATCAACAGAACCTAGTGATTGTACTAATCAGTGTTGTCTTGTTTTATTGCAGACCTTCTATAGGTGTCTTGAGGGAGAGGAGGAGTCCGCGACTACGGTTATCAAAGCCGAGTGCAAGCGCCTACTTCAGAACTTATGGCACGAGGCTCGGGTGCAGGCTGTTCGAGACTACTACGCCTCGACTGGTATTAAGAGGTCCAAGACGAAGTGCCGCGGCAAGTTTCTGAGTAAGGAGAAGTACATGAAGGTAATTACCTATTCTTCAGGCCTTGTACTTAGTTTCCTTGATTTGATTCGTAGGCATAGCGCTGGATTTTCTCTTGACTAACTTAGGTATCCCCGAGATGGTGTGCGGATAGGATGGACTGTTGGGAGGCGTTGGTTGATGAGTGCTGCTCTCCCCAATGGCCAGCCGTCCACAACAAGGCCAAGGATAAGCGTGCCAAAATGGTTGGTGTGCCACACAACCAAGGGAGCTCCAACCTATATGAGTACGGGGATAACTAGGTATGTGGTTTGCTTCATGATTCATGCTAGCTTGAGCCCTTAACTAATATTTTGTTCCTCTCTTTTAGGCGCGACACAACAAGGAGGTGCCAGGGGTGTTCGACCTCTATGCCATGGCCCATACTGCCCCGTACAAGAAGGCCAAGGCATTCTCTGAGTCTGACCACGATCATCCAGAGAGCTTCACCAACATCTCCTCCCACCACAAGCTCGTGAGGTACAGAGACGAGGGGAAGGTGAGGAAAGGGGAGGACTTTAACCCGAGCCAGCATCCTTTTGATCCAGAGCTGGTGATGATATCCGGTGGCGGGGGGTCCCATGGCTCGATAGCCATTGGGGATGGACTGATACGTTGTCCTAGCACTCTCCCGGAGATCAAGAATCGCCAGACGAGCTTTGATCCTGAGATAAGGCCTCGTCCATGGCCAATGGAGCTCGCCATCGAGGTTAGTTATACGGACTCAGATACCTTTCCTCTATTACATTGTGTGTGCGGCCGTTGATGATTACAATGCTAAAGAGGAGTGGTGTTGCAGGCTATTCTGGAGAAAGAGAGATTGAACACCCAGGCGCTTCTGGCGGAGGCAAACAGGCAGGCGGCAGAGAGGGAGAGGGACCTGGAGGAGAGGATGGCTAGGCTGTTGGAGGAGGAGAGGAACCGGAACGACGCGTCTCACCGGGCCCTATACGAGCTCCTCGTGGTAAGTTTCTCCTGCATATTAGCCAAATCATGCACGTAATGTTCATTTCATTACTAACTAATATGACTGACTCGTGAAAACCAAATGTGCAGTTGGTGTGCCAGACCAACGGTCAGACCCCTCCACCAATGCCCCAGATAGCTCCGGTGACCACGGTGAGTTTCATTTGAATGGTCATTAGTTACTAGTATTCACATTTGAGTTGCATCATGCTAACGAGACATTGCAAATGATCTTTGGTGCAGCGTGCCTCCAGACATGCATCGACCGATCCTTCTCCGTCTGCCACTGGCGCGACCGGTCCTTCACCTCCGTGATGACGGTAAGTTTTCCCAAGTGTTTTGCTTAACAAATGCATACTTAGCTTAAGAAATGACCTATTTAGCTCCAAAATAACATATACTTAGCTTATTTTCATCGAAAATGACATAATAACCTTACTTAGCTCCAAAATGACCTATTTTACCTAGGATAGCTATAAAATGACCTATACTTAGCATTTTTTCCTCCAAAATGACTTAATATGCTTAGTTAGCTAAAAAATGGCATAACTACTTAGGATAGCTCAATAATGACCTATACTTAGCTTAGCTAGTTCATTTATGACATAATTAGCTTACT
Organism: Elymus sibiricus; assembly: GCA_039707655.1. NCBI lineage: Eukaryota > Viridiplantae > Streptophyta > Magnoliopsida > Poales > Poaceae > Elymus > Elymus sibiricus. The sequence continues at coordinate 35,099,490 of CM077665.1, read as the reverse complement.
TAGGTAAAAAATGGCATAATAACCTTGGTTTAGCTCCAAACTGTCATATACTTCGCTTATTTTCCTCGAAAATGACCTATTTACCTAGGTTAGCTCTAGAATGACCTACACTTAGCATTTTTCCCTCCAAAATGACTTAATATGCTTAGTTAGCTAAGAAATGGCATAATTACCTAGGTTACCTTAGTTAGAAGAAGAAGAAGATAAAGAAGAGGAGAAAAAGAAAGAGAAGAAAAATTCTTCTTCTTCTTCTTCTTCTTCTTCTTCTTCTAGTCTTCTTCTTCTAACTTTCTTCTTTCCCAATTTGCAGATTTGCTTCAGATCACAGAAGCTTGCATTGATGGAGTCTACTCTTCTCCTTGTCCTTCCTTTTTATTTTGATTTTGTAGGATGAACAATGTGAAACTTGCTACCTATATACGTATGTATGGATGAAACCATTGTATATGGCGTTTTTGCTTAATTGTTGGATATGTTGGCTATATATATGTTGGATATGGACTATTGATTTGGTATATATATGTGTTGGATGATCATTTCCATATGGCAGGGATATGTATGCTTGTTGAAAGTATTTTGAAATGAAAATATATATATATATATCTGTGAAATTGATAGAATTTAAGGAAAAACAGAATTAACAGGGGCAATACAGGCACTTTGCCGTCTGCCAGCGGACGGCAAAGAAGTTTGTCGTCTGCCAGCAGATGGCAAAGCTGCCACGTGGCAGCTACCTATGCAACCTGGGGGCACCTGGGCTGGCCTATTTAGACACTTTGCCGTCTGCTAGCAGACGGCAAAGAAGCAAAGGTCTTTGCCGTGTGCCAGCAGACAGCACAGCACGCGCACCTGGGCTGGCCTATTTTGACACTTTGCCATCTGCTGGCAGACGGCAAAGACCTTTGCTTCTTTGCCGTCTGCCAGCAGACGGCACAACACGCCGTTAGCCACCTAACGGACCTAACCCTATCCCTCTGCCGTCCAAGTCCTTTGCCATCTGCTTGCTTAGGATGGCTGACGACAAACTTCTTTGTCGTCCGCTTTATTAAAGCAGATGGCAAAGCAGCCCTTTGCCGTAGTTCATTCAGCCAGACGTGGGGCCGTCTGCTGGCTGCCTTTGCCGTCAGCCTTGGCAGACGACAAAGTGCCAGATTCCAGTAGTGTGGTACGCCCAACCATGTTATATCTTTTCTTAACATTTGGAATATGGGGCTTGTGTAAAAGGTTACAATCCTATTCCAAATCAGACAAGTGCTACTATGTAGGTTATCCCGAGTCATTGGGTAATCCCCCACCACTATACCGAGACATAGGTTTTTTTGCCACAAAAATGGTATGCTTTTAAAGAGAATGGTTCTTGCAAAAAGGTGAGTGGGAGGACAGTGCAACTCGACGAGATAACAAAGTATCTTCGTCATCAGATCAAAGGAAAGGAACCTTGGAAGTGATTCCAGAGTTTCCTACTGCGACTGATACGGAAGCCTCTACATGAGATGTATGGACTTCGGTCGAACTTGCAGCTGAACAACGTAGGCAAAGCTCGTGCAAACCTCTCAGGTGCGCAAACGAGATATTGTTGTTAGACAACAGTATACCTACGATACACAAGGAAGCGTTGATGGGCCCTGACTCTGGAATTGGCTAAATGCCAATACAATCCGAGATAGTTTCCATATAAGTGATTCAAGTTTAAAATCTTGATAGACCTTTTGGAAGACTTAGAGTCTAACAAATATTTATGGAACTAAAAACTGATACGGATAAAAAAATGTTTTATCCATAAAGCTCGACCTGTTGGAATAACAAGTTCAAGGAGTTGACTACGATGATGTTGTTTCACCGTAGCGATGCTTAAAGTCGGTTCGGGTTGAACTAGCAATTAATACATATTTCAATCATGAGATATGAAACATGGATAACGAAAGGATTTCCATCTGATGGAAATGAGACCAAGGACTTGCATGTGATACAGTCCAAGGTATTTTGTCAATCCAGAGGATGCTAGTGAGTGTGCAAACTTCAGAGTTCCAGCGATGGACAGAAAAGAGCAAAATGGAGTTGGAATCTTCGTTTTTGATGAAATAGTCAATAGAGTTTGATTGCATCAATGGATAGCGAAGATGCTTGTGGTTACAAGAAAGTAAGTGGGAGCATAATAATATTTCTAAAGCCCTTGTGTGCTTGACACATTGTTAATTAGAAATAAATTTCTTGACACGAATTAGGACTTCATTTAAAAATAGTTTTTCGATGAAGTGCTTGGGCTAAATAGCCTCAATATTAGGCATGATGATCTATGGAGATAGATTTACCTAATGGGGCTAAGCAAAAATACATATTGGCAAGATGCTAAAACAGTTTAGCACTAAAAACGTCAAGAAGTGATTCTTGCCGAAGTCACATGGAAAGAGTTTTTTGCAAGACTCGGTGTCCCAAAACACTGATGATTAAAATACATGATGGAGATTCCACACACTCTTGTGTTTGGATTAATCATGTATTCCATGGTATGTAAAAATAACCAGATATGTCCAATACTCCAAAGTTGTTGCGAGTATAGATACCAAAGTGATCAAGGTACTGATCATGGGACAACAGTGAAAATTGCCATTCAGTACTAAAGTAGCTTTGATGACAAGTTTTCTCGCAAGCGGAGATCATGAAGAGTTCATTGTAAAAAGTTACATCGATACAGTCTTCGTCATTTCTCCATGCGATTTTTGATTTAAATTGAGGGTTTTGTGTTACACACAATATGGTGGCACAGTTAGTTGGAAATTGTTCCAAACAAATTATTGTGGTGAATTCTATAATAGAGGCGAAGTATGTTGCCGCTTTCGAAGCGACAAAGAAAATGTTGAATCATATAGTTCATTCATGAACTTAGTATGGTTCCAAGAAGGCTTTGGTCAATGGGACACTATTGCAGATAGTTGCTCCATAGGTCAGTCTGAGGAATCAAGGTTCGACCTGTGATTCACATATATACAAAGCCAAGTCCACACAAAATATGCATTTTGTGAAAGCGTGAAAACGCGAGGATATGCAAGATATACATGGAGCTGAAGTCGTCAGATCCGTTGGACATCAGGCTATACCACATGTGAAGCATATTTTACACCAGTGTGCCATGGGTGTAAAGTGCATTAGCATTGACTAGATTATTGACGCTAGTGCAAGTGGGAGTCTGTACGAGATATGCCCTAGAGGCAATAATAAATGTTATTGATTATCTCCCTGTTCATAATTATGTTTATGTTTCATGCTATAACTGCTATGGTTCTCGAGTTTGCAATAACACGAGGCTCGGAGGAAGACTCATATGGTTCCTAGTCTGGCCTCTAAGACTAGCTGAAGTGTTGCATGATGGTTCTCTTTTCCTGATCATGGGCATGTCTATGCCAGCAACTTTGAGGGTACAACGTTAGAAGAACATTTGTGTTGAATCGACCCGATTGATGTTATGCTATGAGAAATATTCATCACAAGTTAATGGTTAATAACACAGAGATAGTTAACGTTTGCATAATTCCTTAGACCATGAGAGTATCGAGTTTCTTCATGCTTGCTTCATGAACTTTGGGGTTTGTTAAACGTCATCCGTAAATGGGTGGCTATTACGGCGGCTTACGGGTTCATGGAAAAGTATGTCAAGTAACTTGATAGCTCAAGATTGGGATTTGCTCCTCCGACGTTGGAGAGATATCTCTGGGCCCTCTCAGTGTTACGGTATCCATCATCGACTGGCCAGACACAGGGTGATTTGAACACAGGGATGCCGCAACACGGTAACGAGAAAAGAGAACAGTACCTGTAACGAGGTAACTGTCATAGTGGACAAGTTGTTGATCCACGGGGATGGCAACATGTCTCACCTCGGGTATTTGTAACATATCATGAAGCAACAGGAATAGCACACGGCAACTGGAGGTTCACTCGAATATTTATTCGTGTGGGTATAGGGGTCAATATGGGTGTCCACGGCTCCGATGTTGATCATTGATCGGAAAGTGTTTCGGTCATGTCTATGCTTCACCGAACCTATAGTTTCACACACTTAAGGGTCATCTATCTGTTGAATACTAGACAGGGACTCTGAGAGAAACTCACCAGAAAAGTTTCGGAGACAGCGGAAAAGTTCCGGAGAGAGAACACTGGAATAGTTTCGGTAAAACTGAAAAGTTGTTTCAGGGTATACCATTAGGTCAAATTGGTTTCGGCACACGCCTGGAAATTCTTGGAGGGTGCCAGAATTGTTCTGGGAACTTCTGGGATTTTTCGGAGAAAAAACCCGGAAATGTTCCGGAGCTGCCAGAACCGGTTTGGTTGCTTTTCGCAGATGAAAATCACTAAACCGAAAAGTTGTTTCGGAGTATACCATTCAGTCAAAATTGTTTCGGCACACATCTGGAAATTCTTGGAGGGTGCTAGAATTGTTCTGGAAACTTCTGGGATTTTTTCGGAACAAAAACCGGAAATGTTCCGAATCTGCCGGAACCGCTTTGTCTGCTTTTCGCAGATGAAAATCACTAATCCGAAATTGTTTCGGAACGCGTCAAAATTTATTGTAGTGGGTACTGGAAATGCTCTAGGTCCACATAAATATTTTTGGTTCTTACGGACGCTGAAAAATGTCGACATGAATAGTGAAATCAGCTTTATGGTTACTTTTTGGAAAGCCACATTTTTGGGCTTTTGCTCCAAAATATCTTGGAGATGACATGGATGGATGTGGCTGAAATTTCAGCCCCTCCAACCCTCCTTCTCCTATAAATAGAGGTGGAGGGGGCTGCCCAAACTCACTCTTTCTCACATACAAGTGCCATGCATGGTCTGTATTTCTCTCTCCCTCCCAGCGAAATAGTTTCGTAGAGCCGAAAGGCTGTCTGGGTTCCGGTGGGAACTAGTTCTGGACAGCGAAGCCCTGCCGGATAGATGACACCGTATGTGTGCAACTCTGCAGAGAGATTGTAGTTTCGGTCTTAGTTCGAGAGTGCCTCCCGAAGGGCTGTCCGAGTGACCGTCCTAGTTTCGAAGGTCCTCCCGAAGGGCTGTCCGAGTTTCGAGTGTGCCTCCCGAAAGGCTGTCCAAGTGACCGTCCGAGATTCTGTGGTCCTCCCGAAGGGCTGTCCGAGGATCCGTCCGGTGGGACTATCCGAGGGACTGTCTCGAGGCCTCCCGAAGGGCTACCCAGAGATCCGTCCGGGGAGCAGACGGGGGAGTACATCCTCCCGGTTGGGAGGTTGTAAATCCTAGCTGCGGGGATCTGCACCACCGATCGGCATCGACTCTACTTCCGCTGCGCTACGAGTCGGAAACAAAAAGATCAAACCTTGTACGCAGTTTCCATAGTGGTCCTGGACTGGTGCGTAGGTCGGAAATTTTTTGTTTTCTGCTGCGTTACCCTATATATAAGATAATTGAGTATGTGGAGCTCTTACTTAGACTTTTCCGAAAATAATATGATTTGTAATTGTTTGGTGACTAAGAACATCAGTTGTTAAGTTTCAAGAGAGTGCATTGTTTAAACCATAACATGTGAATTGATTGCTATTCTATCATGATGAATTTTATGAGAAAGAGTTATTGTTTATGATGCTAGGAAAAGTGATTGAAATTAGCATTGATCAAACTTATGCACTACTCTAGCAGTCACACTTCATAAATTATTTCGTCTCCAACGTATATTATTTCTTTTATCATTTACCTACTCGAAGATGAGCAGGAATTAAGCTTGGGGATGCTGATACGTCTCCAACGTATCTATAATTTATGATGTATTCATGCCATGTTTACAACAATTTTATATGGTTTTGGTGCATTTTTATATGATTTTTATGGACTAACCTATTAACTTAGTGCCCAGTGCCAGTTCCTATTTTTTGCCTATTTCTATGTTTCGCAGAAAAACCATACCAAACGAAGTCCAAATGGAATAAAATTTTACGGTGATTTTTTATGGAAAATAAGAGACCCAGGAAGCTTCGGGAGAGAGCCAGAAGGTGTCCAGGGGGGGCACAAGTTCACCTGGCGGCGAGCTTGTGGGTCCCTCGTATTCCCCCTCGCGTGAATCCAACGCTGAAAATTCTTACAAATTGGGAGACCCCCAAAAGTTAACCTAGATGAACTTTTCCGCTGCCGCAAGCGTATGTCCCGAAGCGATCTCAATCGGAACCCTGTTTTGGCACCATGCCGGAGGGGGAAACCATCACCGGAGGTCATCTTCATCATCCCCGCTGCCTCCATGAGGAGGAGGGAGTAGTTCACCCTCGGGGCTGAGGGTATGTACCAGTAGCTATATGTTTGATCTCTCTCTCTCGTGATCTTGATAGGGCACGATCTTGATGTACCATGAGCTTTGTTAATACAGATGAATCATATGGTGTTCTTCCTTCTCTATCTTGTTGTGATGAATTGAATCTTGCTCTTTGAGGTTTCATTGTTATCGGATTGAATACTTGGATTTGAGATCACTTGATGTATGTCTTGCATGTGGATACCCGTGGTGACAATGGGGTATTCTATTGAGTCACTTGATATATGTTTTGTTAATCAACTTGCGGATTCCCGTTGTGACATTGGGGTAATCTAAGCATAGAGGTTGATACACGTTTTCGTCCTACTTTCTCCGATAGGAACATTGGAGTGATTCTTTGTCGCATGTTGAGGGATTGTTATATGATTCAATTATGTTAGCCCTGTTGAGAGATTGCACTAGTGAAAGTATGAACCCTAGGACTTGTTTCTAAGCATTGAGATACCGTTTTTATTCACTTTTGTTACTTGCTACTTTGCTATTTTGATTTATTCAGATTACAAAAACCTATATCTAATATCCATACTACACTTGTATCATCATCTCTTCGCCGAACTAGTGCACATATACAACTGACAATTGTATTGGGTGTGTTGGGGACACAAGAGAAACTAGTAGAAAATGGCCCATCAGTCCCGGTTCCAAAGGGCCTTTAGTCCCAGTTCTGGAACCGGGACAAATCGATCGGGACTAAAGCCCAAAACCTTTAGTCCCGGTTGGCTTACGAACTGGGACCAAAGGGGCTCCACGTGGCCGCTGTGGGGCGCCCTGGGAGGAGGACCTTTAGTCCTGGTTGGTAACACCAACCGGCACCAAAAGGCAGCCACGCGTCAGCAGCTCGCAGGCGCTGGGGTTTTTGTTTTTTTTAAAGGGGGGGTTTAGGGGTTTTGGAGGGTTTAGGGGTTTGCGTGTCGGCCATCCCGTGACTACCCCCAGTGGATAAGCCCACCCCACCATCCTCTCGAAACCTACCCCCCTCCCCCGCACTCTGCTCTTTCCTCTTGCTCTCTCTCTCCCTGCCTTGCATCCGAGCGGGCTCATCGCCGCTGCCTCAACGACGGCGTGGCCACCGTTCGCCGCACCGACTAGTCCAAGAGGACAGACCTCTCTTTCTCCGTGCTTGGTCGACGGTAGCTACTACATACAGAGAGAACTCGATGCTAGCTAGTAAGCAAATGAAGGAACCATTAATTAATTACACAACATCGTGATCATGAACATATATAGAGAGAAGTGACCTCTCTTTCTCCGTGCTTGTTCGAACAACAAGTTTTCGTATATCTATCCGAAGCTACTACATATATACAATATAACATCTCTTACGATCCCTGACATATATCATCTACCGAAAATCAGCTTGAATTTCCACATGGTATTCTCCCTTTTCATGTATGACGTGTTCAAGAAAGAATCCCGCCAATTCCTCTTGAATTGCTCGTATGCGATCATGTGGTAGGAGTTCATCCCGCATCACATCCATCTAATTTAAAGAAGGGGGTCAATACATATATATGAATGAAATTCAACACAATTGATGGTAATAAAATAAAATTGTGAATATTTTTTACGTACTTGAAATTGTTTGTCAAAGCTGCCCCGCTCAGAGGTATAGTGGCGCATGTACTCGCAGACGTAGTATCCACATAAATTATTCCCGCCTTCCTGCCACAAGAACTTTACGAGAATAGAGTTCAATCAAACTGATAATCAAGCATGATAATGGTATTGATGAAATTATAATCAATGAGAGATGCGCGGAACTAGCTAGCTAGAACTACTTACTTTGGGTTGTGTAAATCGCAGCTCCTTCTTCAGACCTGGAACCATTCCGGTGAACTTTTTCCAAACCCTGCCCGGCAAAGAAAATGATTACTGCATATCAGCAAATGAACGAAAGTTGCCGATATGGTGCGCTAATGATTGAACTTACTTCTGGAGCATTTCAGTCATGTCCGCATACTCCTTAGGATCTTTACGTCTTGAGTCTAAGACGGTTACTACTCCCCCGTCAAGATGAATGGTGTAACACCCCTGTGTAATGGTGCACACTAATGACTATGATCAGTGGCTAATCCTTCTGCTAAGTGGGGCATGATCAAGTTGGAGATCAAATTCCATTTCAAATTTCAAACCAAATGCCCTATGATTTCATGAGAGGAATTTAAGTCCTCAATCTGCCAAAATAAAATGTTGCATGATTGTGGTATAATCCTAAACAAATAATGTTGAGGAAAACAAAATCACCCAACCCCTGGTGTGGACCCCACCAACCAAAATAGTAGCTAAAAGCAATTAAAAGTGTTGTTTAATTCAAATTGGAAATGCAAGTAGATTATAAAAATCCCCAAAATTGTTGTGGCCCTCCAAAATATTGCAAGTTAATTGTTGGGCCATATGACACAATTTTGCTTAAAGGAATTAATGCTAAAACAAAATAAAACAGAAGCTAAAAGAAAACAGAAAAAAAGAAAAGAAAGAAAAAAGAGAAAGGCTCCTGTGCACTAAAGCCCAGTGGCTACAGTGCACAGCCCAGCCCACCAGCCGTCTCCTCCCACCTCCGGAGGAACCGGGCGGCGCGCTGTCGAGCACCTGGAGGGCGCTCCCGCCCGGGGCCCCCCTCCGCTTGCACGCCCGCGCTCTCGCCGCGGATGGATAAGAGCCACCCCGGGGCCCCCTCTGGACGAACCCTAGCTCTCTCTCCCCCTCTCCCCGTCGCTCTCCCTCCACATCCGAGCGCCGCCGTCGCCATGGCCACTGCTTAGCACGGCCACCGTGCCTCCCGCGCCTCGCCGTTGCGTCCATAAGCTCCGCCGTGACCTCCTCGACCTCCCCGACCACGTGCCCGAGCTCCTGCGCCCCTGCATCGCCTTCACGCCGTCGTCTTCCTCCTCCTGATCCGGCAGCTCGCCGCCGTCGTACGCCGTCTGCAGTGCGCCACCACTGCACCGGGCCTTCCCGTCAACGGCTGGGAGCTCACCCGCACCCTCCTTTTCCTCCCGTAGCTCCCCTAGGCCGCCGTAGCTAGCCCTCCTTCGCACCCGAGCTCCGGTTGCCGCCGGCAAGCTCGTGCTCGTCGCCACCGTCGCCATCTTGCTCGCCTGAGCTCACCGTCGAGCTCCTGGTGCTTCCAGGAGCACGACGCGCGCACGCACACGTCCGCTCGTGCATCCTAGCGCCACTATCGCCGTACGCCCGAACCCGCCGCCGCCTGTGCTCATCGCCGGCACGCCTCCGGTGACCTTTTGGTCACGGGCTTGCCACCGTCGATCTCGCCGCACCGCGTAGGACCTATTCCGCGCTAGCCTCGCTCGCCTTGCCCTCTGTAGGCACGCGCCCGTGCTCGCCCGAACTCCGGCCGCCGCCGTCAAGCTCACCGTCGGCGTTGTGGTTCATCTCCGGCCACGCCACCACCCGGGATCGACGCGACGTTGAACGCCCGTTCGATCGCGCCAAAAATGGCGCTCGATTTGGTGCCCTGTGCGCCGTTTCCGAGCCGATCCGCCGTCTCGGGTGCTCGCCGGAGCAACTCCGGTGGCCGGCCGGCGCCGCCGCCGACGTGGCTGGCTGGAGCCCATCCCCAGGGTCACTGCCAGTGGGGCCCCTGGCCCCTGTTGACTGGGTTGCCCAGTCAACTTGGGTGACTGGGTTTGACCAGCCACTGACAGTGGGGCCCCAAGCCCCCTGTGTGTATGACAGGTGGGTCCCCCCCTATCAGCTGCCTAATTAACATATTAGGTTAATTAAATTAATTAATTTGCACTAATGTCTCACTGACATGTGGACCCCACTCACTAATTAACTCTGTTTAGTTAAATTAATAAACTGGAGTAAGTCAGAGTCTATGACAGATGGGTCCCACCTGTCAGGTTCAAACAGTAGCTGAGACTGTTGACTGCTGATGTCACACTGATGTCATGCTGACGTCATCAAACACTATTCTGGATAATGTTGGATTTAATTAATTAAAATAATTCCAGAAAATCAATAAAACTTTAGAAATTCATATCTTTTAAACCGTAGCTCAGCTGAAAATAATTTATATATGAAAGTTGAGCAGAAAAATCCCACGAATCCAAATACGCCATCCATTCATCTGTCACATGCCTCTAGCTATCTGAACATGCAACTTTTTGCCTGTTTTCGATAAATGAATAGTGCATGACTTTAATAAAATAATTCCAAAATAATTTCTAAATTAACTATCGCACTTAGATAGGCCATAAACACCCCTAGCCCTGCGTATTGCTATGTCATGCCTCATGCTGCATCTGTGTGCTTTGTATTTATTGTTTCTTCCCCCTCTTCTCTCCGGTAGACCCCGAGGCTGACGCTGCTGCCGTGATCGACTACACCGCCGACGACCAGCATTTTGCCGCAGAGAAGTAAGGCAAGCAAAACCCCCTTGAGCATTCCGATATCGCCTATTCTTCTCCCTCTTGTTCTTGCATTAGATTTTGCTACTGTATTAGCTAGCTCCTATATCTGATGCATAGCCTGTTTTTGATGAACTGTTACTACACCTGCAATCATATCAAGTGCTTAGTATAGGTGGATCAGTAAACCCCTGAGACCCCCCTTAGTCCTAGTTGCCCCAGCTTTCATCGACGACATCGAGGACTTGAAGACAGAAGACTCAGTCGTCATGAGTGACAAGCCGTTACCGACACATCACCACACACCCCCTAAGTATGGCACTGCAGAGCTACTACCGAGTGCCGAGGGTGATACCTCACTTAGCACTCCCGGTGATAATTCTGTAGCGTAGCTATCGGCCGTGGGTATCGAGGGTGATTCCTCCTTCCCACTTATTGGTAGCAACTCTTGTCATACATATACCTCGAGTGGGATCCATCGAGGGTGATTCCTCGGATATTCACTTGGTGTATAGACACAGAGTTACTATGACCCGAATTACAGAAACATGTTGAAGACGGGTCGGCCCCAAGGGTACCCGCGAGAGTGATATGTGGTGGGGTGCGCCGTTAAGGCACCCGAGGGATATTGGTGGAGTGCGCATGTAAGGCACCCGAGTGTTATTGGCGGGGCGACGGACTGCATTTTATGGTTCGCACTTGCCCCGCAAAATTAATAAAATGCTAATGGGTTGAGTATTTGATCCACTTGGTCGGTTTAGACCTTTTACGCACCAAACCTTCGCGTGGGAGAAGTTATGGATACTCAGCGTCGTTGTATCAGCCGAAGCTCTTCGGACGTCAGCAATGGAACGGCGCGCGCCGAATTGGGCTGGAACGTACAGCTCTTGGACTGGAGTTAGACCGGCGGGCTGGCCTCTTCGTTGAGCCTAGGTGGGGCGACGACGTGCTGATATCCCGAGGCCGGGCATGACCCAGGAAAGTGTGTCCGGCCGGAGGTGATCAGACGTGGTTGGAAATGAGGTGCACCCCTGCAGGGAAGAACAAACTATTCGAATAGCCGTGTCCACGGTAATAGGACGATTTGGAGTTGTACTCTGACCCTACTACAACTATAACTGTAATTTAAATTTGAAATGAATTGTGGCTCCGAGATTGCTTCCTCGCAGGGAGTCGGGGAAGGATCTTTGGGCGTGGTTACTTAATAAAATTTGCTACAATAATATGACTATATATGAGATACCAATCTGCACTCTTCTAATGCTGCAAGACGCTGAAGATACTAGTCTTCGATAGGACTAGGCCTTCTCTCTCTTTTGGCATTTCTGCAGTTTAGTCCAAAGATATAGCCCCATTCCTTTGATACTGGTGCATATCTAGCATAGTTCTGATGTAAGACTTGCGAGTACTTTGGATGAGTACTCACGCTGCTTTGCTTTTCTCTTTCCCCTCGATACGATACCGCGTTCAGACGATGGAGCCCGGGAGTTGGAGTACGCTGGAGACGTCGACTACTACTACCCCGACGGAGGCCCCTACCACCAGGAAGGAGCTTACTACGACGTAGACTCCTCCGACGTCCAGGAGTAGTTCGGAGGTTCACAGGCAGGAGGCCTCGCCTCTTTCGATCCGCTGCTTATGTTTGTGCTAGCCTTCTTAAGGTAAAACTTGTTTAATTTATGTCTGTACTCAGATATTATTTGCTTTCGCTGACTCGTGCTATGTCGAGCTTTGTATTCGAGCCCTCGAGGCCCCTGGCTTGTAATATCAAGCTGTAAGACTTTATATTTGTGTTTAGAGTTGTGTTGTGATTTCCTTCCAGTTAGTCTCTGGTCTTGATTGTGCACAGTTGCGTGCATGGATAGTGCACGGTTGGGGCCGGGGCCCGACAAATGGATAGCAGAATAAAGTGGAACCTGCGCACGCATAACTCATCAATTACAGTACTTAACCTCGATTAAGCGAAACCGAATATGCACAAGACAGTAACACTCACTTGAAGTTGTAAGGAAAGAGTATTTCCCTTTGGTTTTGATGTCGAAGGAACGATTTTAGCAAGTTATCCTCAGTCTCTTCAACTCTGTTTTGTACCGACTATTCATTTATGGTATTTGGGCTAATGAACCCAATGTCATAGATCTGTCCTGTCTTGCATTCGACGATCTTCAATCTGCATAATATAGCGAGGATAATTATATATACATGCAATGAACGAGCTGAGCTAGAGACTTAATTACAGAAATAATACTTACAGACAGTAGCAAGTCATGAGTTGTTTGTCCAGGGCGTCTTGATTGAATAACTGAAATAATTCCACAAATTCAACAGGCAGCACCTCAACTCCAATGAAGTCGTGCTCATCTTTAATTCTCAGCAATATACTGTCGGTCCCAGACTTCCTGCAGGTTTCCAAGTACCAGGCATGCAATCTTCGCATCATCGTTGGTAGTTGCTTTAGCTCATCATCACTTTTGACGTGATCCTTCCCGTGCACGTATCTAAAGGGAGGTACCACCTCAGCAATTTCATACTGTACATCATCGCCCACGTAATCAGCAAGAGTGGTACCGGGCAGTAGTCCTGGATGATTAGAGATATCGCTAGACACCTTGAGCGGGGGGCACGATTGCTTCTCCTGTTCGCCGAGCTGGGGAATTGTTTTCCCACTTCGTCGTCTTGTATCACTGGTAGTACTTCCCGACCGCCGCGCTTCAGCATATGTCTTTCCAATACAGCGGTTATAGTGGGATTGCGGCGGAGATGGTGGTGGTCGCTGAAGGGTATCCAGAGTGTGCTTCGCTTTCACCGGATCTACTATTTCCTTCTTTTCTGGACGTTTCCGTTCAAAATGGGCCCGCACTTCGGCAGCACTGATCTCCTTGAGCTCCTCGTCAGTCCGATCATATGGTAACTTTGGAAGAGGCTTGAGGCTTGGACCAAATTTAAATTTCTTCCCACCACCTCTTGTACTGCTAGCCGCCGGAGCGGCGGCGGCTCTCTTCTCCCGTTGCTGACGCGGCGGAGTCCGCTGACACGCCGGAGGAGGCGGAGTGCCCTGACGCGCCGGAGGAGGTGGAGGAGGAGGTGGAGTGCCCTGACTCGCCGGAGGAGGAGGAGGAGGCGGAGTGCCCTGACGGGCCGGAGGAGGCTGAGTCTGCTGAGGCGTAAAGTTTGGAAGCTTGATGTACTCCTTTCTCCATAGACAGGTACTCCTTAAAGCATTTTCCAGATGAATCTCCCCTTCACCTGTAGGGTAGTCAAGCTCCAGCTCCTCAAATCCATCCACTATTTCATCCACCGTCACAATAGCATAGCCATCTGGAATCGGACGGCAATGAAAAGTTCCCTTAGCTTGAGGAGGTACAACAGAGCCGAGAGCCGCCTTCAAGGTCAGGTTCTGGCATTTCGTCATTAGAACACAATGTTCAGGCTCCGTGATACTATCCACGGGGTAGCGAGTAGCCGTGATATCATGCTGAAGGAGCTCCGTGGAAGCCACGCTACTTCTCCGCTGAGATGGTGGGGTAGCTTCGGGGGCAGGGTCGTCGAACGAAGGATCTTCGTGCCGCTAAGATGGTTGGCCGGTAGCTTGCTGGCTCTGAAGTTCGTCCTCTAGTCTCACTAATCTTCCATGGAACTTCTCCACTTTCTTTTTCCTCTCTCGGCTTCTATAACCACCGCTGTCGGCAAACCCATACACCCACGGAAGGGAGACTGATGTGCCTCGTGTTCGTCCAGGGTGTTCAGGATTCCCAAGGGCAAGTGTCAGCTCGTCATTCTCTCTGTCGGGATGTATCCTCCCTTCCTGCACTGCCTCGATTGCTTCCTCAAGCTTCGTGACGGGTATTGCAAGTTGAGCTTTCGTCCAAACACACTTCCCTGTGTCTGGGTCGAAAGTTCCCCCAACCCCGAAGAACCAAGTCCTTGCCCGATCTGGCCAGTGCAATGTCGCTGGTTGGACCCCTTTAGCAAGTGTGTCGTGTCTAGAACCGGGACCAAAGGTGTCAAACGAACCGGGACCAATGGCTCCCGAGGCCCGGCCGGCGCCCTGGCCTCACGAACCTGGACTGATGCCCCCTTTGGTCCCGGTTCGTGAGTGAACCGGGACTAATGCACTTATCCTGGCCTCAACCAAAGCCGTGTTTGCTACTAGTGAGACTCTTTGTATTTTGATTGCAGGGTTGTTTGAGAGAGACCATCTTCATCCTACACCACCCATGGATTGATAAACCTTAGGTCATTCACTTGATGGAAATTTGCTGCTGTCCTACAAAACTCTGCGCTTGGAGGACCAACAGAGTCTACAAGAATAAAGTTGCTGCCGTTCACCAGATCTGGATTGGCTACATGGTCACCTTCAAGCTGCTGACTCCCAACACCCTGAAGGTGATCGTGTTCAACGATGACGGCATTGAGGTGGTCACACAGGTAAAAAGCACGACGACGCCTTCGCCGTGAACGTCTAGAGAGCTCTCTGTTGCCTGATTGCGAGTGTTGGTTTGGTTTTAAGACTATGTCATGCTGGTTTGGTTTAAGACTGTTTGTTTAATAAGTTTCGTACTATGTTAAACTTGTTCTTATGCTATCTATGTGTGTCTGTGGTTTGTTCTGCCTGCTCTAGTGTGCTGGTAACCTCACCACCTCGATGAGGAGGTTAACAGACAACATGTGTTGCATGTAACCAAACAACCTGACTTGTGTTTCCCCCTAAACAAGCCTGCAACCAAACAACCTGCCTTCCGTTTCATCACATCCAGGCTAGAGGGTATGCAGGAAGCCAACCAACATGCACATGATGATTTTTACCCTACATATGCTCAACCAGGCCCAATTGGGACAAGTATGCAGGGGCAGGAAAAAAGTGTGAGAAACCAAACGTGTCATTAATCTACAGTCCGATTCCCTTCTGTCCCATCTTTTCTCTCCTCCAACTAAGTAAAGATATAATATTTAAACTTTTATAGCCTGCGTACATCATCTTATTGTACTTGCTCTTACGGAAGCTTGTCTCTGGTGGTAGTAGCCATGATTCTCTTGTCATTGATTCCCTTTGTGAGGCATGCGACACGAGAGCCAAACTTCCTCCATGTCCATGGGACCTTCCCATCATCGGTAGGCTCTAGCACCTTGTACCGTACATTCCACCACCTGGCATGCCAGTACGGCCAATCATGATGCTAAGGCTCAATGAAGTGTCCATCATTATCATGTCCACTCCCGGGGCAGCAAAATGGAGGTGCTAAAGACGAACGACCTCGTCTTCCAATTACCTACCTCCGTAATCACCACTGTTGGGATGTGGTCCATCATCAGAGGGATGAGCCAAACGTTCAAACAATCGTTGCCGACGACTATAAGTACAGGAAGGAGGGCATCGATCAGCTCATTCGGTCTTGGATCACGAAGCGACGGCGACACTTTCTCCCACCTTGGCTCTGATTCCCATTCCACTTTTTGCTTGTTCGTGTAATCTAGTAACCCAAATCCTTGTATCTGAGAGTAATTCACGTGCTATTCATGAGATCATAGGAGATTCCCAATACTTGGTATTTAGAGATAGATCACCACCCTTCCATCTTAAAAATTTCCCCGAAAATTTTCCCAACTCCCATCTACCACCACTATGAACAAAGTTTTTTTTATTCCGGTTATTTCTGGAGGAGCCGGAAAATTGGATTTCCAAAAAAAATCGGAAATTTCAGATTATTTTTCACACTAAATTTCAAACGATTTTTTAATTAAAAAATTTGGTGTCAAAATATATTACAGTTAACCCATTTTGTAGGCGAAGTACTTTCGGTTCTACTCCCTCCATTCCAATGAATAACGCGTGCATGCATCCCAAAATTCAACTTTGGCCATAAATTAGACCAACCAAATGTGGATTATATGTGACAAAAATTATAGCATTGACTTTGTTTTGAAAGGAAGTTTTCAGTGGTATAATTATTAAGTCACAAAAATATATGTTATTCATCTAATTTATGGTCAAAGTTGGATTTTGAAAAGCGTGTGCGCCTTATTCATTGGAATGGAGAGAGTACTGGGCATACGCACCCTATTTGACATTATTCAGTTGTTTAAATTTTTTTAAACAAATTGAGTGCTATCCAATTTTTTTGGGGTCACCAAAATTTCCGTCAACAGGTCGGTTAATTATTGGAAATTCCGACCAGAAAAAAATCCTTCCATGAACCAGCTCACCGCACCACCCACCTCCAACGATTGCATGGATGATTTCAATAGTCGTTGCATCGGATTTTTGACGTGTGTTTTGATCGGATCCTCGAAAGGATGGAGAAGAGGCTTGCAGAGCGGAGAAACACCACTTCGTCGTTTTAGGTACAGATCTACTGCCTTATGTAAATGAAATTAGTGGCTCTTGGAGCCTTACGTCCCCATCTTTCATGCCCATTTGGGTAGGCGAACATGCATGATTTTTTCTATAAGTTTGTACCAAAATAGGGAAAATTTGAGTCAATAATGCGCTACATGTAGAAGCGCATGATTTTTTTGTAGGTAGGTGCAGCCATTTGGAGATGGTTATAGCTATGTCCAACCAATTTGACTGATTGTTTAGCAATATGATTATTTATGCACAAGTGTGATTTAAAATCTTTATTGTAGTTGATCTTGTCTGGCGAGTACATCATTTTCTTTTTTCATTTTTTTTACAGACGATTACAAAGCAATAAAATGGATGCAAGTATGAATCGATACAGAGGCTTGGGGCTATTACACCCTCCTTTTTTTAATACAAAAAAAATATGAATACTGGGTTATAGGAAACCGATTATTGGATGTACACATCAGGTAGTAATCATAAGGCTGCCTGTAGTGAGAGTATCATAACTAGTATTATGCATGCCAACTAGGCAATTTTGATGAGGCGGCATAGAATTGAATGAAGAAAGAGAGGGTTGAGTATCATAATATGATACCTTATCATAATAAATACTATACTACTAGTATATGTCTTGCATGACAATAAATAAGGTCATCTAAGATAAAAAATTTGTATGGAGTCATCTAAGATATTAATTTATAATACTATGCATTACGAAGATAGTATCATAAACTAGTATCATATGCATGATACTGATAATAACTTATGTAGTACTCTCTCCGTCCCAAAATAAGTGTCGATGATCTAGTACAAAATTTGTACTAGTTTAGTACAAAATCGGCGACACTTATTTTGGGACGGAGGGAGTACTACCCACTACAGGCAGCCTAATAAAATACATACGAACATTGATTATCACTGATCAGTCAAGCTGATTTATTAACTGTTTAGTCAAAGTCGCCGCCTATCTAGACTAATCAGAATCACCACGTATTGTTAGTGACTTGACAAAATCAAGATTGATACTGCCAAACATGCATGCATAGATGTCTTGTTGCAAATCACGTGGATTGAAAAACGATGGAGAGTTCAGTCCACCCAACTGTACACTACTAAGATGTGGAAATTTCCAAGTCTCTCAAGGGTATACGTGGCCACTTGTAATAGTTAAAAAATCAATGGTCAAGAACGTGCATGGAATAAGAGTGAAATTTCATGGTTGGCGTGCAATAGATGTGATGGAATTTGGAGGTAGTTGATTCCAACATCTTGCTTGAAGAAGACGTGTACTACCTCCAGTCCAGCCTGGAAAAAAACCGGTATCGAGAAGAATAAAAACCTTGATGTGGATACATAACGGATCTTGAAGCTCTAGGGTTGTAGTATTACTAAGTGATGTGTTAGTACGTGCTTGTAGTAGCGTTTTGTGCAGGGTGTATGTACTCCTTCCGTTTCATAACATTTGAAGTTCTATGTTTGTCCTAAGTCAAACTTCTTTAAGTTTGACTAAGTCTATAGAAAAATATGCCAAAATCTACATCGCTAAATCTGTTTCATTAGATTTATCCTAAAGTACATTTTTATACTACATATATATATTTAATGTTGTGGATATTAGTAAAATTTCGTACA
Organism: Elymus sibiricus; assembly: GCA_039707655.1. Classification (NCBI taxonomy): domain Eukaryota; kingdom Viridiplantae; phylum Streptophyta; class Magnoliopsida; order Poales; family Poaceae; genus Elymus; species Elymus sibiricus. Next base: position 35,080,823 of record CM077665.1, on the reverse strand, counting down.
AACTTGATCAAACTTATGGAAGTATGACTTAGAACAAACTTACACTACCGGAATAACCTTATATCCCGACGGCATTTTCTATGCCGACGGCCCCGACAAAAAGCCGTGGGCATAGAAATGCCGTCGGCGCAGAGCCAACTGCCGTCGGCATACCTCTATCGATGCCGACGGCAACCATCGGCATATTCCTGGCCCTGACGCCCGGCCTCTGACACCCGGCTGACGCCGTCAGAACTATGCCAATGGCCCTGATGGCGGCCGTCGGCATAGATTTTGTCTGTATTTTTTATTTTAAATTATTTTCTTTTTTTTAAAGTTAAAATTTGATTAATTTAAATCTGACTTATCTAAACTTAAACATATACAAATTATATATCGATTTGGGTTAGAATTTTTCATGGATTATGAATATCCAGTTTGTTTTTGTTTTTGAGTATGTTAAAAATGCGACCTCATATACTTTTGCATATAGGTCCTTATACTTTGTTTATACTTTGTTAAAATCACAAGTAATTGATGTTTGCATTGATTTTGACAAATTTTATATGATTTTTTATCAGGATCTTGAAAGGATTATGTTGCTATACTATCTTTTCAAATTTCAACAAACTAAAATCATATTTGCATCAGATTTACAGAAAACACCCTTTTGTTTTGACTTTTTTGTATATTTTTCATTCCTTGGCCAAACGAGACATATTTTATATCTGAAAGTGTGGTGGTAGGTGTACACACCCAGCACGTAGCTCCAGAGTGAGACCCCCTTCACGGACGGCACTGCCGCCAGCATTTAGAGGGGAAACGACCACGTCGGGTCAACCCGGAGGGAATCTTGTGGTGGGTTGGGCCCAAACTTTGTTTTAAAATGTTCCTATGGGCTGACCTATCACAATCAGGTGGAAAAGTCCATTGGTCGAAGGCCGTCCGGTGAAAATCAAAGGGCTAGATCTCCAGGTCAACGGCGCTAGGGTTAGGCCGCTCCGGGGTCTTCGGGGGATAGCAATGTCACAAAAACATTGCACTGGGTCCTCATACATGTCTTAAAGTGTGGCGGTAGGTTCAGACACGCAGGACGCAGCTCCGTAGGGTGACCCCCTACACGGACGGCGATAACACCAAAGTAATGTTCGGCAGTTTGTTGTTTTATGAATATTTCGGCACAGTCAGAATGTGGTAAAATCCAGAAATTTTTACATAGTGCAGACACATGTGATACAAGCTCTGTGGTAATTTTTCATAATTTGTTAAGATGTAAAATTATCTTAATTAATTCCTCTTTACGGATTGTTCTTTACATGTCTAAATCCTGCGTTGGTTCCTCTTACATGTTTGAAAGTGTGGTGGTAGGTGTAAACACCTAGCACGCAGCTCTGGAGTGTGACCCCCTTCACGGACGGCTCTGCCGCCAGCACTAAGATGGGGAAACGGCCACGTCGGGTCAACCCGGAGGGAACCTTGTGGTGGGTTGGGCCCAAACTTTGTTTTGAAATGTTCCTATGGGCTAACATATCACAACGAGGTGAAAACGTCCATTGGTCGAAGGCCGACCCGGTGAAAGTCAAAGGGCTAGATCTACGGGTTAACGGGGCTAAGGTTAGGCCGCTCCAGGGTCTTCGGGGGGTAGTAATGCCACAAAAACATCGCACTAGGTCCTCATACATGTCTTAAAGTGTGGCGGTAGGTTGAGACACCTAGCACGCAGCTTCGGAGTGTGACCTCCTACACGGACGGCACTGCCGCCAGCACTTAGAAGGGGAAACGGCCACGTCGGGTCAACCCGGAAGGAATCTTATGGTGGGTTGGGCCCAAACTTTGTTTTGAAATGTTCCTATGGGCTAACCTATCACAACCAGGTGAAAAAGTCCATTGGTTGAAGGCCGTCCGGTGAAAGTCAAAGGGCTAGATCTCCGGGTCAACGGGGCTAAGGTTAGGCCGCTCCGGGGTCTTCGAGGGGTAGCAATGCCACTAAAACATCGCACTGGGTCCTCATACATGTCCTAAAGTGTGGCCGTAGGTTCAGACACCCAGCACGCAGCTCCGGAGTGTGACCCCCTACACGGACGGCGATAACACCGAAGTAACGTTTGGCAGTTTGTTCTTATATGAATATTTCGGAACAGTCAGAATGCGGTAAAATCCTAAAAAATTTACACAGTGCAGACACATCTGATATAAGTTGTGTGGTAATTTTTCATAGTTTTTTGATATGTAGAACTATATTAACAAATTTCTCTTTACAGATTATTCTTTGCATGTCTAAAAGTGTGGTGGGGGGTCTTCGGAGGTTAACAATCCCACCAAATCTTGCATTGGGTCCTCTTTCATCTCTGAAAGTGTGGTGGTAGGTGTAAACACCCAACATGCAGCTCCGGAGTGTGACCCCCTTAACGGATGGCACTGCCGCCAGCACTTAGAGGGGGAAACGGCCACGTCGGGTCAACCCGGAGGGAATCATGTGGTAGGTTGGGCCCAAACTTTGTTTTGAAATGTTCCTATGGGCTGACCTATCACAACTAGGTGAAAAAGACCATTGGTCGAAGGCCGTATGATGAAAGTCAAAGGGCTAGATCTCCGGGTCAACGGGGCTAGGGTTAGGCCGCTCCGGTGTCTTCGGGGGGTAACAATGCCACCAAAACATCGCACTGGGTCCTCATACATGTCTTAAAGTGTGGCGGTAGGTTCAGACACGCAGCACGCAGCTCCGGAGCATAGAAGGTTTGTCTACAGCAGGTTCACTAGAAGCATGAAAAGTTTTATTCTGTTTCTTTTTCTTCTTCTTAGGTGAACCGTGTGTTTCATTATTAATTCTCTGAGAATCTTGCTTAATTCTTTTAGGGTGACCTTCAGGATATAGATGATCCTGGGTCATTTTACCTCCTCTAGTAACTACTCTAACAGCACGATCGTTCATTTTATTATTCATCTCATTAAGCAAATCATTTTGCGACTTGGAGACTTGTTCTAACTGAGTATGAACCATGGATGAATGTTTACATAAGCCTTTAATATCATTAGCAATTCTAAACATCAAATCACTCAAGCGTTCAATATCAAAAGCGTTACGTTTCAGTTGATCACTCACATATTTGTTAAAGTAGTCTTGCTTCATGATAAAGTTATCAAATTCATCCAAGCACTGACTAGGACATTTATTATATGGAATATCACTCTCATCAAATTTACAAAGAGAATTTACCTCTACTACCTGTGTCGGAATTTCTAGGCCATGTAGGCTCCCCTTCATCGCCGTTCACCAGATCAGGATTGGTTACATGGTCACGTTCAAGCTGCTGAGTCCCAACACCTTGAAGGTGATCGTGTTCAACGACGACTGCGTTGAGGTGGTCACACAGTGGAAGAAGCATGACGATGACTTCGCCATGAACGTCTAGAGAGCTCTCTGTTGCCTGATTGCAAGTGTTGGTTTGGTTTTAAGACTATGTCGTGATGGTTTGGTTGAAGACTGCTTGTTTAATGAGTTTCGTACTATGTTAAACTTGTTCTTATGCTATCTATATATGTGTGTCCGTGGTTTGTTCTGCCTGCTCTAGTGTGCTGGTAACCTCACCTCGAGGAGGAGGTTACCAGACAACATGTGTTGCATGTAACCAAACAACCTAACTTGGGTTTCCCCCTAAATGTGGATTATATGTGATAAAAATTAATGACACAAGCTTGGCTCTTGTCATTGATTCTCTTCTCATTGATTCCCTTTGTGATAGTAGCCAACCTGACATGTGTTGTTGGTAGTAGCCACGATTCTCTTGTCATTGATTCCCTTTGTGAGGCATGCGACATGAGAGCCAAGCTTCCTCCATGTCCATGGGACCTTCCCATCATCGGCAGGCTCTAGCACCTCGTACCGGACATTCCACCGCCTGGCATGCCGGTACAACCACTCATGATGCTAAGGCTTGATGAAGTGTCCATCATCATCATGTCCACTCCCGGGGCAGCAAAATGGAGGTGCTGAAGACGAACAACCTCGTCTTTCAATTAGCTACCTCCGTAATCACCACTGTTGGGACGTGGTCCATCATCAGAGGGATGAGCCAAACGTTCAAACTATCGTAGCCGACGACTATATGTACTGGAAGGAGGGCATCGATCAGCTCATTCGGTCTTGGATCATGAAGAGGCGGCGACACTTTCTCCCACCTTGGCTCTGATTCCCATTCTACTTTTTGCTTGTTCGTGTAATCTAGTAACCCAAATCCTTGTATCTGAGAGTAATTCACGTGCTATTCATGAGATCATAGGAGATTCCCAATACTTGGTATTTAGAGCTAGATCACCACCCTTCCACCTTCAAAATTTCCTCGATATTTTTCCCAACTCCCTTCTACCACCACTATGAACAAAGATTTTTTTTATTCCGGTTATTTTTGGAGAGGCCGGAAAATTGGATTTCCAAAAAAATTCAGAAATTTCAGATTTTTTTTCACCCAAAATTTCAAATGATTTTTTAATTAAAAATTTGGTGTCAAAATATATTATATTTAACCCATTTTGTAGGCGAAGTACTTTCGGTTCTACTCCCTCCATTCCAATGAATAACGCGTGCATGCATCCCAAAATTCAACTTTGGCCATAAATTAGACCAACCAAATGTGGATTATATTTGATAAAAATTATAGCATTGACTTTGTTTTGAAATGAAGTTTTCAGGGGTATAATTATTAAGTCACAAAAATATATGTTATTCATCTAATTTATGGTCAAAGTTGAATTTTGAAAAGCGCGTGCGCCTTATTCATTGGAATGGAGAGAGTACTGGGCATATGCAGCCTATTTGACATTATTCAGTTGTTTAAATTTTTTAAAAATAATTGAGTGCTATCCAATTTTTTTGGGGTCACCAAAATTTCCGTCAACAGGTTGGTTAATTACTGGAAATTCCGACCAGAAAAAAATCCTTCCATGAACCAGCTCACAGCACCACCCACCTCCAATGATTGCATGGATGATTTCAAGAGTCGTTGCATCGGATTTTTGACGTGTGTTTTGAACGGATCCTCGAAAGGATGGAGAAGAGGCTTGCAGAGCGGAGAAACACCACTTCGTCGTTTTAGGACTGGGGGGGTGTCCCCGAGGCGTGCGGTGCAAGGTAGTCAGAATCCCTACTCGACTCCTAGAATCCTACGACTTCACGACCCTACGGAAGCATGTCGATCCAAGTCCCACTATGAATCCGGATCAGGTAGAATCCATGTTGAGTAGCGATTCAAATCATAGAATCTTGTACAAAACTGCAGAATCCCGACTATGCTATGGACTATGTCCGATTCTACTAATTTAGCTAAGCCGTTTGTTTAGTTGTAGTAGAATAGTATGCCATCATCCAAACCCTTTTCACATGCCTCATGGCCCTTTATTCCCCTCCCAATCCCAAACGCTTAACCGCCAACATCTTTGATCTGGGTCTCAAAAACCCTAGATCAAAACTGAGCACCAGGCTTGTTGACGAATGGAATTGGCGTGAGAAGGAGGATGCATCAAGATTGATCGGATAAGGAGAGCAAGATCCTTCAAGGTTCAGCACTGCGGGTTAGCTATACAAGTGATCGGCTATTCACGAACTCTAAAAAAACCTCCAAAGTGAATTTTGTACCCTGAAGATTAAAATGTTTGATATATTTTCCTCTCATATGTGTTCCATACATGCAAGCTAGATAGTAGGTTAGCCATGAAAAGAAGTGGAATACAACTAGCATTGATGTGTACGGTTTTTGCTCTATATTTAGTGTTAAAAATCTATATAAATTTCTGGTGTGGATACAAAATATCTTATTTCAGTAAATCTAGTAGAATCCTCGATTCCACGACTCAATACTACGACTTGATTCTGTCTAAGGAAAATCGATCCGACTCCGAATTCTGACTCTTACTACCCCTGAGCTCCTGTAGAGGCGCGGGCGACGAGGTGGCGCGACGGCAACGGCGACCGTGGGCACGCATGCGCTGAAACGAGGAGGAGAGAGGTTAGGAACGACCGGGGGTGGGCGGGGCCTGGTACCGTGGACTAGAGCCCAGTGCAACAGTGGCATTCTTCTTTTTCCCGTTTCCTTTTTCTGTTTTCTCTTTTAGCTACTGTTTTGCATTTAATTTTTGTACCAAATGACTTTTGTAAAGTGTGTAACTTGACCCAATAATTACTATGCATTATTTAGCACTGCCACAAAAAGTTTGGGATTTAAATGAACCCATTTGAATTTAGTTTAACTAGACATGATTTAAATGAGGCTGTTTAGGTACTGTTTCTGGATGCTCGGTTCAAATTGAGTAAATAAGTGATTTTGTTTTCCTTAACCATAATTACACATGGATTATTTACAAAATTATGAACTATTTTGCTTGCAAGTTAGTACAACTTTTATTTTGACTTGCAAATTGAATTTTGATTTGAAGTGTAAATTCAAATGGGATATGAACCAAAGATGATCAAGCATTGCAAAACAAAGTGAATTAGCATAATCATGATGGATTACTGTAGTGCATTACAAGGGGGTGTTACACACGGGAACGCTTAGTAGGCCCAACCCATTATATTTCTAGTATATTTATAATTAGCAGTTAATAATTAAGCATATATACATATATCAATAGAATTCTTACCATATCCAGATCAGCACGCATATATCACAGTATACATCAGTGTGCAAAATGCATGAAATCGTAAACACAATGCAATGCATAAAAAGTGTATAGTCTAGTAGACAAAGTAGAACTATTAAAATAACAAGTGTGACACATGTTTGGCAAAACACGAGTGTAGCTTGACAAGTTTGAAAAAACACAACCACAAAGACATGCACAACTAAATTTAGTTGTCAGGAATTTGAAAATGAAAAAGAAGACTACAAGTACATATAATTTATTGTATTTGATTATTATATAGTTGTAAAATATTTATATAATATAAGTAGTATTTCTCAGACATGCTGAGAGAAAGAAAAGTAGTGGGGTTGATGAAGTTGGCTTTTGCATGTTGAGGGATGTAGTATAAGTAGCATTTCACATTCACGTCGAGAAGAAAAAAGTAGTGGAGTTGATGAGGTAGCATGTGTGTTTGTTGAGATAAATAGAAGTAGTGGGGATGAAGTACTTAAGTATATAAGATGACATCGTCACTCTTTTTCTTGCCTAGCGCTTATTTTGACAGATGTATTCATCTTTGGTGAGGCGAGCTACTTCCGTTGAGTTGTACAAGACCGGCATATCGTAAACTTGTTTATATAAAATAGCCAAACGGTCCTCCATCATGGTTTTTCCACAATAGAAAATTGCGGTTTTCGTGACGACATCCTTGTGGATGATAAACGCAAACTCATTTTGTATGCATGCAAACTCTACGCTCCGGTCGTATGGGTTTTTCTCAAGGTTAGTACTCCACTTCTGCATGTCAAGGGAATATTTTAATGTGTTATGCGCCCATACATATGTAGGGTAATGCGACAGAAAACAAAAAAAATTGGTACAGCGAGCACGCCCAGGACCACTATGGAGACTGCATACAAGGTTTGATCTAATCCGTACCGACTCGAAGCGTAGCGAAAGAAGAGTCGGTGGAGATCGTTGGTGCAGATCCCCGCAGATAGGATTTACAACCTCCCAACCGTGAGGATGTACTCCCTCGTCGGACAGCCCTTCGGCAGGCGGTCGGACAGTCCCCCGGCAATGTCACGGACAGCCCTTCGGGAGGACCCTCGAAACTCGAACGGAAACTCGGACAGCCCTCCGAGAGGACACACGAACAGCCCCTCGGGCAAAAGATCGAAACTACGACCTCTCTATGGGGTTGCACACATACGGTGTCAGCTATCCGGCAGGGCTTCGCCGTCCAGAACTAGTTCCTGCCGGAAACCAGACATCCTTTCGGCTCTACGAAACTATTTCGCTGGGAGGGAGAGAGAAGCCAGACAAGTCATGGCATGTGTATGAGAGCAAGGATGATCTTGGAGAGTGCATCTCCATCTCCTTATGTAGGCAAAGGCAAGGGGTGGGGTGGCACCAGGAAATACCAAAATGCCCTTGAGGAAAAACCTCCATGAGGGGCATTAGTGGAAAGCAAATGGTGCACCATGGGGACACCAAATGGGCCGGCCACATATGTGTCCCTCCCCATGGGGGGGGCCTCCAACAACCCACCAACAGGCCTCCATAAATCAAGGATGCTCCCTAGACAAAAAGCCACCAAACAAGCAGCCCCCGATTCGTGGGATCTTGTCCCCTCGCGCTGGGACAAGATGTTTTCCGCGACCGTTTCTTCTAATAAAATTCTGGAAGGTCCCAGAACATTTCCGGCACCCTCTAAAATTATTCTGGGCATGTTCCGAAACATTTACGGTATGGTGGTTTTCATCAGCGAAAAGCAACAACAGCGGTTCCGGCAGCTCGGGAACATTTCTGGTTTTTTCTCCGGAAAAATCCTAGAAGTTCCCAGAACAATTCTGGCACCCTCTGAGAATTTCCAGGAGCTTGCCAAAACCATTTTAACTTAATAGTATATTCCGAAACAACTTTTCGGTTCTACCGAAACTCTTTCGGTGTTCTCTCTCCGGAATTCTTCCGTTGTCCCCGAAACTTTTCCGATGACTTTCTCTCAGACTCCCTGTCTACCTTTCAGCAGATAGATGACCCTTAAGTGTGTGACCCTATAGGTTCGGTGAAGTATAGACATGACCCGGAACCCCTTCCGATCAATGATCAACATCGGAGCCGTGGACACCCATATTGTCCCCTATACCCACACGAATGAATATTCGAGTGAACCTCCAGTTGCCGTGTGCTATTCCTGTTGCTTTGCGATATGTTATAAACACCCAAGGTGAGCTTTATTGCATCCCGGTGGATCAACAATTTGTGCACCATGCAAGTTACCTCGTTACCGGTTTTGTTCTCTTTTCTCGTTTCCGTGTTCCGGCATCCCAGTGATCAAATCACAAGGTGTCTGGACAGACGATGATGGATACTGTTACACCGAGAGGGCCCAAGAATATCTCTCCATCGTCGGAGGAGCAAATCCCAATCTTGAGCTATCTCGTTACTTGCCATACTTTTCCGTGAACCCGTAAGCCGCCGTAATAGACACCCAGTTACGGATGACGTTTAACAAACCCCAAAGTTCATGAAGCAAGTACGAAGGAACTCGATACTCTCATGGTCTAAGGAATCATGCAAACTTTAACTATCTCTGTGTTATTAAGCATTAACTTGTGACGAATGAATCTTATAGCATAACATCAATACGGGTCGATTCAACACAAGTGTTCTTCTAACATTGTGCCCTCAAAATTGCCAGCATAGACATGCCCATGATCAGGAAAATAGGAACATCATGCAATACTTGAGCCAGTCTTAGAGGCAAGACTAGGAATACATTTTACCATTTAGCATACCACACGTGCACATGAGTTTCCCTCTGAGCCTCGTGGATATTGCAGACTCGAGAATCATTGCAGTTATAGAATGGAAGCTAAACATTCATTACAAACTCGGAGATACAAAATAACTGATGTTACTGCCTCTAGGGCATATCTCCTACAGACTCCCACTTGTACTAGAGTCATAATCCAGTTACATGGCTTCCCTAACACCAATGGCTATCCGGTGCTGCTCATGCTTTGCTCGTGGCTGAGGCTTTGTCATCGGGTCTCACACATTTAGATCCGTGTGAACTTTGCGTACTTTCACTAAACCATCTTCGACATGATGTCGAATGAGTTTATATTTGCGTTGAATATGTCTTGTCTTATGGTGCGAATTTGGCTCCCTTGCCTGAGCTACGGCGCCAGTATTATCACAATAGATGTCCACCGGGTCCAGAGCACTTGGAACCACACCAAGGTCTTCAAGAAATTGCTTGATCCATACCGCCTCCTTGGAGGCTTCTGAAGCTGCAACATATTCCGTCTCCATCGTAGAATCTGCCACAGTCTTTTGTTTGGAACTTTTCCAATCAACTGCGCCACCGTTCAATATAAAAACATAGCCTGATTGAGATTTGAAGTCATCTGGGTCAGTCATGAAGCATGCACCAGTGTAACCACTTACAATGAGCTCTTCATCACCTCCGTACAAAAGGAGTAAATCCTTGGTCCTTCTGAGGTATTTAAGAATACCCTTGACTGCGGCCCAGTGTTCCATTCCTGGATCACTTTGGTACCGGCTGCTAACACTTAGCGCATAGGAAACATCCGGTCTTGTACGTAGCATGGCATACATAATAGAACCAACTGCCGAGGCATATGGAACATCATTCATTTGTACTCGCTCATCGAGAGTCCGAGGACACTGATTCTTGCAAAGTACTGTGCCAGGTGACATGGGGAGTAGGCCTTTCTTGGAGTTCTCCATGTTGAACCTTTTCAACACCTTGTCAATGTACATGCTTTGGCTAAGCACTATCAGGCGTTTTGATCTATCTCTATAGATTCTGATGCCCAATACATATGCCGCTTCGCCTAAGTCTTTCATTGAAAAACACTTCTTCAATGAGTCTTTTATTTCACTAAGAAAATTCACGTCATTTCCAATCAATAATATGTCATCCACATACAAGATTAGAAATGCTTTTGCGCTCCCACTAAACTTCTTTTAAGCACAAGATTCTTCGTCATTCCTGATGAAGCCAAACTGTTTGACCACTTCATCAAAATGAATGTTCCAGCTCCTTGATGCTTGCTTCAGACCATAAATGGCTTTTTGAAGTTTGCATACCTTTTCAACATTCTTAGGATCGACAAAACCTTCTGGCTGTATCATGTATACATCCTCTTTGAGGTTTCCATTTAGGAAAGCCGTTTTGACATCCATCTGCCATATTTCATAATCGAAATAAGCAGCGATTGCTAGTAATATCCGAACAGACCTAAGCATAGCTACGAGCGACGTCGTAGTCCACTCGTGGAACTTGCGTGAACCCTTTCGCGACAAGTCTAGCTTTCTGGATAGTAATGTTACCATCCGCGTCCGTCTTTCTTTTGAAAATCCATTTACAACCAATGGGTTTTACGCCATCTGGAAGTTCTTCCAAGTTCCAAACTTGGTTTTCGTACATGGATTCCATTTCGGATTTCATGGCCTTGTGCCATTCCTTTGAGCTGGGCCCCGCCATCGCTTCCTTATAGTGCGCAGGTTCATCGTCTTCAAGAATGAAGATTTCGTTATGAAACCATTCAGGTGGCTTGATAGCCCTACCTAATCTGCGCGGTTCAGTTTCAACATTGTCTGACGTTTCCGCATTACATGTGACAACTTCCGGCTCGGTTGTAGGGATAATTAGCGGAATTTCTTCCGGTTCATTAGCCATATCAACGGTTGCCGAAGATTCACTAGTCTCTTTAAGTTGTACTGTCCTCCCACTCACTTCTTTAGTGAGAAACTCTTTCCCAAGAAAGACTCCATGTTTTGCAACAAACACTTTGTTCTCGGAGGCGTGGTAGAAAGAATACCCAACTGTCTCCTTGGGATAACCTACAAAGTAACATTTGTCTGATCTGGGATCAAGTTTGCTTGGCTGTAAACGCTTTACGTATGCCTCACAACCCCAAATTTTGAGAAACGACAGGTCGGGTTTCTTCCCGTGCCATATCTCATATGGTGTCATCTCAACAGACTTAGACGGTGCTTTGTTTAGTGGGTGAGCGGCAGTTTCCAGTGCGTGACCCCAAAAAGATATCGGTAGATCTGTAAGAGACATCATCGACCTTACCATGTCTAACAGGGTTCGGTTACGTCTTTCCGACACTCCGTTTCGCTGTGGAGTTCCGGGAGGCGTAAGCTGTGAAACGATTCCACGGTCACTCAGATGTTGGCCAAACTCATGACTAAGATATTCGCCTCCGCGATCAGACCGCAGAAACTTAATCCTTTTGTTACGATGATTTTCTACGTCACTCTGAAATTCTTTGAACTTTTCAAAGGTTTCCGACTTATGCTTCATTAAGTAGATATAGCTGTCGTGAGAACGAATCTGACAGTAGAGGATAGGGGTACGTATGAGCGGGCAGAGTCTAGCTACGGCGAGGTTGTACACTCGGATTTTACGAGTTCAGGCCCCTCTTGGAAGAGGTAACGACCCTATGTCTCGGTGCTGTGGGAGCTTTGTTATGTGGAGTGTTTGAGTTACAGGGGGTGCGAATCCTTGTGCAGGGGCAGAGGGGCAGCTTATATAGAGTCCGCTAGCCCCTCATAAATGCCCGTTACCCAAGGGTTCGATGGAGAATCAAGTCTGGCATTACTGGAAACGTAAGTAATAAATGCTATTCATGGTGACGAGTTGATCGCCTGCCTGTTGCCATCCCAGGGTGACTCTAGGTCTTCTGTCTTCGAGTGATGCTTGGTGATCCGAGTGACTTAGGTCGGTCGAGTGAAGTAGGACCTTCCGAGTGGATCCAACGTCAAGTGAGGTGCACGTTGTCGTCATTTCAGTCGGTACTCCCTTCATAAGTCTTGGATTCTTGAATGAGGTGTCCTTGGGTGGGGTATGTAGGTCAGGCCTGGGACCCTACCCTAGGTACATGTCCTCGTCATTAGCCCCCGAATGGATCGGGGTTCGAGTGAAAAAGAGGGCGGTGTGAGTTCTGACAAGATTCAGCGCCTCGGAGGTGCTTCGTAACGTTGTAGACGCTTGCACCGATTGAATCTCTTGTCAATCACCCTGATCGATTCTGGTTTGATGTGTGTGTTCGAGTGATCTCAGACGTTGGGCCGGACCCGAATGGAGGAAGAGATCTCTCCATGCAGTCGATTGCTCTGTCAGACCCGGATTTCACGGAATTCGAAAATTTGGAGAAGCGCGCGGAACGGCAACACCGCAGCGAGCGGGGTAACTGGGGTGGGGCTCCTCGATTTCCGCGCCACCTTTATCGCCACGTACTGCGCGGTCCCAGTTAGTGGGATGCGCTGAGATTTCGCGGGCCCGCAGATCAGCGACCCACTCGATTAACTTATAAAAGGCGACGCTGACGAGGGACGGTACAGTGTTCCTCCTCTTTTCCCCACTTCTCCTTGTCTCTCTGCCTCCTCCGCCTCTATACGACGCCGCTCAGTTCGACTCCGACGACCACCACGGAGATGGCGAGGGACAAGATGGCGAAGCTACAGCGCGCCAAGAAGGCGGCCAGGTGGAAGAAGACGTCGAGCTCGCAAGGTGCGCTGCCGCCAGGCTGGATCCAGGGCGACTGGATGCGGTCGTCGGTTACGGCGGAAGATCTGGAAGGGCTTGCCTCTGACGGCTTGCTGGTTTCGGAATCTTGTAGATTGCCGGAGGGGGAGTTCGAGCCTGCGCCGCGCCCCGGTGAGCAAGTCCGTCTCCTCACCCAGGTGGAAAGGGGTCTTTCCCTGCCCCTCATCCATTTTTTCGAGGGTTTCTGAACTTCTTTGGGGCTCAAATCCATCACTTTCCTCCGAACACCATATCATATCTTGCTGCTTTCGTCTCAATGTGCGAGAATTTCTTGGGTTGTCATCCTCACTAGGGGTTGTTCAAACACATTTTCACTTGTCGATCTCAATCTGTTAAGAAGGAAAATCCGAGTGATGAGAGGACCCATGTGATCCAGATGTGTGGGGGTTTAGGTGTCCAGGTGAGAGGTAGGAGTGCATTCCCTGCTATGAGCTTTCCTGAATCTATTCGGAACTGGCAGTCGACATTGTTTTACTGCAATGACATTCCATATCCTGGAATGTTGACTGGTCTTCCACCCTTCTCGCCGGCGAGGCGCAACGCTCCTCGTTCACTGACTGTGAGTGAGGAGGAGAAGGCTGAAGTGGGAATCTTAGTAGACGCTGTAGTCTAGCTGATCCGAGGTGGAGTGACAGGCTTGGATCTCTTAGAGGTGTTTCTCAGTCGACGGATCCAGTCCTTGCAAATGCGAGACCATCCCATGTGGCTATACACCGGCCCGGATGACTCCAGTCGGACGCACCTGGAGGAGGTCCCGGAGGACACCGTCGCCCAGTGGCTCAGAAGCATCACCAGAGCACGCGACAATCCCCGTGGAGCCAAGCACATCCTGCCTTTCAGCACCGAGCACCAGCCAGGGGAGGTGAGACACATCCATGTCGATTGCTTTTCTTTTTGTTTTCAACATGCAGCTAGATTGGTAACCGAGTGACTCTGATATTTGTGCTTCGCAAGCATTTCCGAAGATGTTTTCGCCTATGCCGAATGGAGAACAGATCACTGAAGGAGTAGAGAGCGAGGGCGGGAGTGCCAACATTAGTTACGCCGAAGATAGTGAAGGCAGCAGCGACGACTCGGAAGAGAGCGAGGAAGCCGAGTCTCCTCCACGCACCGAGGACCGATCCAAGCGGAGCCAAGATCCAACAGCTAACCGTGGGAAGGCCGTGGCGTCGAGCGCCAAGAATCCGAAGCGCACTCGGACCGGCACGCCAGATCCGACTGAGAAGGCTGCGAAGCAACCCAAGGTCGCCACACCGAAACCCCGGAAGGCCTTGCCCAGGATGAAAGTCGTTGTGCCTGTCATTTCAACGTGAGTGCTTTTTTCTTCTTTCCTTGTTGTTGCAGCAGTTCATGTCTTAACTGACCGAGTGAAAACTGTGTGCCAGAGCTGCCACTTCTGTAACGTCGCCCATGCGGATTGATGAGGGCCATGTGGAGACGGACAATGCAGACGCGGCCACTTCTCGGCGAGGTACGATAGGTTCTTACACTGCTTCGTTTTGCTTAGTCAATTCGTCGACTGAGTGAGTTGTTGCTGTTTGGTGACTGCAGAGTCAACGGACGTCATCCACCTTGCTGACGATGATGAGGACGAGCCTCAGAAGGACGCGGGAGGTGAAGGCAAGACCCCGACCGCCTCCCGAAGATCCACTCGGAGAGTGCCGTCAATCCAGACGCCGCGTCCGCCGCTTGACGCCACGTCCCAGGAACCGGGTGGTTCGACTCGACCTAGTGGTGATCCAGTTATCCCACCGATGCCGAACCCTTCAGCCCCGGAACCGACTGGTCAACCGCAAACACCAATTCCTCTGACTACATCGCTTAGCGCATTCACTCTGCATCACGTTCCGGAGGATCAAACTGGGGCCAGCAAAGAGGCTATGATCCAGGCTGATCTGATGATGCAGCGTCTGAAGGGGGCGTATGAGTCCAGCAAGCTAGCTTATGACGCCAGTACAGCTCTTTAGGCGAATGTTCGAGTAAGTACGATTGTAAGTTAGTTTCCGATTCGGTTACTTCCTGTCTGTCTTGACTCTATACACCCACTGGGTCTTTTTCCGTCTGTTATTGCATATTTGCTCACTTTTCACTCGGACCGGTCAGGCCGGGTCAAGTGGTTCTTGATCCAGTGGGGGCACGCTTAGTGCACCCACTGGGTGTAGTCCCCGAGACCGCTGTCGAATGTTTGCATTGACTGGGGTCTTAGACACACACATTTTCTTTGACTGAACTTTGTTGATCCAGTGGTGGCACGCTGAGTGCACCCACTGGGTGTAGTCCCCGAGACCATCGCCGAATGTTTGAATCGGCGGGCGTCTTAGACAGGCGTTTTTTTTGTAACAACTAAACTTGTTCTTCTTGCGGATCTAGTGGGGGCACGCTGAGTGCACCCACTGGGTGTAGTCCCCGAGACCGCTGTCGATTGTTTGAATCGGCGGGGCTCTTAGACAATTGAACTTGTTCCTTTCCACTCGGAAGCGGAGAAATGTTTGTGTCGACTGACCTACTTCTTTGTTGATTTCACAAAACCTGTGAGCTCGGGACTCAGTATGTTGGAGAAGGAGAAGATCCAACTCCAACTAGATCTGGATCTTACTCGAAGGAACCTGGCTCGAGCTGAGACTCATCTGAAGACCATGGGAGGTAATTCTTGCCAACCGTGTGCACTGCCATTTTTTTTTACTCTTTCCTCTTTTTGAGCCGAGTGGTTTCACTCGAACAGACGTACGTAGTGAGAACCGTCAATTTCAAGCACGACTCAGGAATGTTGTTTCTTTAGACACCATGAAGCAGGCTCTCGAGGAGAAGGACAAAGCATTGGCAGACGTGCAGAAGGTGGCACAGGAGAAGACCGAGGCTGTTGAGGCGAAGCTAGCCTCAGTCAGCAACTGGGAGGAGGAGAACAAGTCCCTCAAAGCTACTGTTGAAGAGGTGAAGAAGGAAGCTGCTCAACTCAAGAAGGAGCATGTCGAGTGGACCAAGAAGATTGAGGATCAGGCGAAAGCCTTTGAATCAGAGAAGGCAGCTTTGAATGGCCAAGTTGACCAACTCACCAAGAGGAGAGAGGCACTGGAGAAGTATCTGGGAGGTTTTGCGAAGAAGATGTACAACATGCTCGAAGGTACCGTTCTTTGCCCGAGTGAATCCTTTTGATGAATCCTTTTGGATCTTGAAAACAATCGTATAACCGGTCTTTATCTTCTTCGTACAGAATTCTGTCAGAACTTTGATTTGGAGACTGAACGGATCGAGACGGACCTGGATCCCACCAAGTCACTCGCCAAGGATGCGGTGGCTCTGAACATGCTACGACTTGAAGCTCGTCTTGATGACGTTCGGGGGTATATTACCCGTCTGAAGGCTCCGCTGGCGAAGATAGACAAGGAATTATGGCCCGAAGACACACTCCAGAGTGACCTTGAGTCAATGATGACTTGCCTGAACGAGATTCCTGGTCGAGTGCAGGCATGGAAGAAGTCAGCTACTCGCTGTGGGGCCGATGTGGCGCTTTCACTCGTCCGGGCCCATTGCAAAGACATCGAAGAAGAAAATTTGAAGGCTCTCCAGGTGGCCAACAAGAAGAAGCTCCGATTTGAAGACTTCATGTAGACTTTCATCGAGGCCACCACTCGGATTGCCGATGGCGTCGACCTGGACACCTTTGTCAAACCCGCGAGTCCCACCGGCGTTTGAAAGAAAAACTTTTATGGCCTGAGTTC
Source organism: Elymus sibiricus (assembly GCA_039707655.1). Lineage (NCBI taxonomy): Eukaryota > Viridiplantae > Streptophyta > Magnoliopsida > Poales > Poaceae > Elymus > Elymus sibiricus. The sequence continues at coordinate 35,063,915 of CM077665.1, read as the reverse complement.
CTGTCCGTCAGAACTTATTTGCCTTGGAATACCGAGTGATTTTGTAATCGTTAAAACTCGTTCGGGCCTTTAGCCCGAGTACTTTTATCTGCACTTGAAGACTTTTATCAGCACTTGAGATTTGCTTTTATCTAAGTGTCGCTTTCTAGTTCCCTGCACAGTTGAATTTATGCTGGCTGGTTTGCAGCTAACGCTCCCGAGTGAGTGGGATTCTCGTCACTCGGAATAGGTTATGACTTAGATGAGGACTGGCTCGCGGCTAAGCCCCTGAGTGAGAGGAATGCTCATCATTCAGAGAAGGTTTTAACTTAGGCGAAGGCAGGCTCGCAGCTAAGTCCTCGAGTGAGAGGAGCGCTCGTCAGTCGGAGAAGGTTTTAACTTTGGCGAGGGTTGCCTCGCAGCTAAGTCCCCGAGTGAGAGGAGCGCTCGTCACTCGGAGAAGGTTTTAACTTAGGGGAGGACAGGCTCACGGCTAAGCCCCCGAGTGAGAGGAACGCTCGTCACTCGAAGAAGATTTTAACTTAGGCGAGGACTGGCTCACAGCTAAGCTTCCGAGTGAGAGGGATGCTCGTCACTCGGAGATGGTTTTATCTTAGGCGAGGGCTGGCTCGCAGCTAATTCCCCGAATGAGAGGAGCGCTCGTCACTCGTAGAAGGTTTTAACTTAGGCGAGGGTTGGCTCGCAGCTAAGCTTCCGAGTGAGAGGGACGCTCGTGACTCGGAGAGGATTTTAACTTAGGCGAGGACTGGCTTGCAACTAAGCTTCCGAGTGAGAGGGACGCTCGTCACTCGGAGAGGGTTTTAACTTAGGCGAGGCTCGCGGCTAAGCCCCCGAGTGAGAGGAACGCTCGTCACTCCGAGAAGATTTTAACTTAGGCAAGGACTGGCTCGCAACTAAGCTTCCGAGTGAGAGGAACGCACGACACTCGGAGAAGATTTGAACTCAGGTGAGGATTGGCTCGCAGCTAAGCCCCCGATTGAGAGGAACGCTCGTCACTCGGCGAAGGATTTAACTTAAACGAGGGTTGGCTCACAGCTAAGTTTCTGAGTGAGAGGAATGCTCGTCACTCGGAGAAGGTTTTAACTTAGGCAAGGGTTGGCTCGCAGCTAAGCCCCCGAGTGAGAGGGATCCTTGTCACTCGGAGTAGGTTTTAACTTAGGCGAGGACTGGCTCGCGGCTAAGCTTCCGAGTGAGAGGGATGCTCGTCACTCGGAATAGTTTTTAACTTAAGCGAGGACTGGCTCGCGGCTAAGCCCCCAAGTGAGAGGGATCCTCGTCACTCGGAGTAGTTTTTAACTTAGGTGAGGATTGGCTCGCGGCTAAGCTTCTGAGTGAGAGGGATGCTCGTCACTCGGAATAGTTTTTAACTTAGGCGAGGACTGGCTCGCGGCTAAGCCCCCGAGTGAGAGGGATCCTCGTCACTCGGAGTAGTTTTTAACTTAGGCAAGGACTGGCTCGTGTCTAAGCCCCCGAGTGAGAGGGATCCTTGTCACTCAGAGTAGTTTTTAACTTAGGCGAGGACTGGCTCGCGGCTAAGCTTTCGAGTGAGAGGGATGCTCGTCACTCGGAATAGTTTTTAACTTAGGCGAGGACTGGCTCACGGCTAAGCCCCCGAGTGAGAGGGATCCTCGTCACTCAGAGTTGTTTCTAACTTAGGCGAGGACTGGCTCACGGCTAAGCCCCCGAGTGAGAGGGATCCTTGTCACTCGGAGTAGGTTTGGAATATGCGCTTGTGCAACTGAATTCATCGAAGGACCACAGGAGTCATATCTTTGATAAGCAAATATCTCTTAAAGTACTCTTATTACATCTCGACAATTCAATCGTCAAGTATAGAATCAGCGAAGCAGATCTGCGTTCCAGGCGCATGGCTCATCAATCCTCTTCGCGATGTTATAGAGGTGGTAGGCCCCGTTGTGTAACACCTTGGTGACGACGAAGGGACCTTCCCATGCGGGGGCAAGCTCGTGAGGTTGCTGTTGATCCACTCGGAGCACGAGATCTCCCTCTTGGAACGCCCAACCCTTGATGTGTCCTGCATGAAAACGACGAAGGTCTTGCTGATAAACAGTCGACCGTATCAAGGCCTTTTCTCGCTCTTCTTCCAAGAGATCCACAATGTCTTGTTGTGCCTGCTCCGCCTCGGTTTCTGAGTAGAGTTCCACTCGGGGTGAGTTGTGGAGGAGATCAATCGGCAACACGGCTTCAGCCCCATACACCATGAAGAAAGGGGTGCGGTTGGTGGACCGGTTAGGAGTCGTCCTTAAACCCCACAAAACAGACGGCAGTTCGGGCACCCAAGCTCCAGCCGCATGATCGAGGTCACGCATAAGTCATGGTTTCAACCCTTGAAGGATAAGACCATTCGCCCTCTCAGCCTGACCATTCGACTGCGGGTGCGCAATGGATGCATAGTCCACCCAAGTGCCTTGGCTGGCGCAGAACCGTCTGAACTCTTTCGAATCGAAGTTTGAGCCGTTGTCTGTGATGATGCTATGTGGGACTCCATCTCTGAATATCAATTCCCTCATGAATTTGATAGATGTGCGTGAATCTAGCTTCTTGATAGGTTTGGCTTCAATCCACTTGGTAAATTTGTCGACTACTACGAGCAAATGAGTGAAACCACTCGCGCCTGTCCTGAGCGCTCCAACCATATCCAAACCCCACACGGCAAACTACCAGACGAGTGGTATGGTCTTCAAGGCTGACGCTGGCTTATGGGACAAGTTTGCATAGAACTGGCATCCTTCAAAATGCTGAACTATTTCTTGAGCAACTTAATTAGCGCGCGGCCAGTAAAAGCCGGCTCGGTACGCTTTGGCTACGATCGTCCGAGAGGATTTATGATGAGCGCAGGTTCCCGATTGAATCTCTTCTAGAATCAACCGACCTTCCGTTGGGGAAATACATCGTTGAGCAATGCCAGTGACACTTTCTCTGTAAAGCTGTCTGTTCATCATAGTGAAGGCTTTGGATCTACGGACAATCTGACGTGCTTCGACTTCATCCTCTGGGAGTTCTTTCCTGAGCAAGTATGCAATGTATGGCACTGTCTAGTCGGGTGTAACTATCAGAATCTCCATCACCAAATCGATGACTGCAGGAACTTCGACTTCAGTCGGGTTGGAGGCACTTATCGCTTGTGGGGCTCTTCGGTGAAGGGATCTTCCTGCACCGATGGGGAATGAAGATGTTCAAGGAAAACGTTGTTGGGAACAGGTTTCCGAGTGGATCCGATCTTTGTCAGATCATCGGCTGCTTGATTTTTGATTCGGGGAATGTAATGAAGCTCGAAACCTTCAACCTTCTTTTCCAACTTCCTCACTCCATTGCAGTATCCTGTCATAGCGGGGTTTCTGACGTCCCATTCCTACATCACAAGATTGACTACCAGATCCGAGTCACCATATACCATCAAGCGACGGACACTGAGTGAAATGGCTATACGCAACCCGTAGAGGAGCGCTTCGTACTCGGCCTCGTTGTTAGAGGAATCGAAGTGAATCTGAAGGACGTAACTGATTCAATCACCTTTTGGGGATACAAAGACCACTCCGGTACCAGAACCATTCAACATCTTAGAGCCATCAAAGAACATGGTCCAGTGTTCTGGGTGAATTTGAGTTGGTTGTTGCTGTTCTATCCACTCGGCCATGAAATGTGCCAATGCTTGGGACTTGATCACCTTCTTCGTTTTGAACTTGATGTCGAAAGGAAGGAGCTCGATGGCCCACTTTGCCACTCGACCAGTTGCATCCCGATTGTTCATGATTTCAGACAATGGGGCATCACTGATGACTGAAACCGAGTGTTCTTGGAAATAATGTGCAACTTTCTTCGCTGTTAAATAAATGCCGTAGACAAGCTTCTGGTAATGAGGATACCTCTGCTTAGACGGATTCAGAACTTCAGAGATGTAATACACTGGTCGCTAAACTTTGTAAGCTTTGCCTTCCTCTTCTCGCTCCACTGTAAGGACTGTACTGACGACTTGGCCAGTGGCCGCAATGTACAAAAGCAGAGGTTCTTTGCTGTTTGGGGCAGCAAGCACCGGCTGGGTGGAGAGCAGGGCTTTGAGCTCAACAAACGCTGCTTCTACTTCAGGAGTCCACTGGAACGTGTCGGACTTCTTCATCAGTCGGTACAAAGGTAATGCCTTTTCTCCAAGATGAGAAATGAACAGCCTGTGAGTTTCTGGACATCCTGTGAGTTTCTGGACATCGTGCACGCGCACTGGGCGTTTCATTCGGGTAGTCGCGTTGATTTTCTCAAGATTGGCTTCTATTCCTCGTTCGGAAACGAGTAACTTGCCCCCAGGCACTCCAAAGGTGCACTTGGACGGATTCAGCTTGATGTCATACCTTCTCAGGTTGGCAAAGGTTTCAGTGAGGTCAGTCAGCAGGTTGAAACCTTTGCGAGACTTGACTACGATATCATCCATGTAGGCCTCAACATTCCGACCGATCTGAGTGAGCAGCCACTTTTGGATCATGCGCATAAAGGTAGCGCCAGCATTTTTGAGGCCGAATGGCATGGTGAGATAGCAAAAACACCCGAAAGGGGTGATGAAGGCAATTTTTATTTCATCTGGCCCGTACTGTCGGATTTGATGGTACCCGGAGTACGCATCAAGAAAAGACAAACGCTCGCACCCCGCAGTGGAATCCACTATCTGGTCGACATGGGGGAGCGGAAAATGATCTTTCCTGCAGGCCCGATTGATATGTTTGAAATCAATACACATATGGAGTGACTTGTCCTTCTTGGGGACCATGACGACGTTGGCGAGCCACTTGGAGTGGTAAACTTCGCGTATGAACTCAGCTACCAGGAGCCAAGCCACCTCCTCGCCAATCGCCTTTCTCTTCTCTGTTGCAGATCGACGCAAATGCTCCTTCACAGGCCTGGCCTTCGGATCAACTCTCAGTCGGTGCTCAGGCAGTCCCCTGGGTATACCTGGCATGTCAGAAGGCTTCCATGCGAAAATGTCCCAGTTCTCACGGAGGAACTGGATGAGTGCGGCTTCCTATTTGCTGCCGAGTGTCGTCGAGATGTTAGTCGGAGCAGCAGAGGGATCTTCTGGGTGAACGTGAACCTGCTTCGTCTCTCCCGCTGACTAGAAGGCAGATTCAGAGGTTAGCTTCTTGGCATGGAGCAAATCAGTCGGGTCTGTACTTTTCTTGTACTCTTCCAACTCCACCATCGCCATCTGCTGATCAGCAAATTTGGAACCTTGCTGAAGACACTCTTCAGCTCTCTGCCTGTTTCCCATGACTGTGATTACACCCTTGGGCCCAGGCATTTTCAGCTTGAGGTACACGTAACATGGGTGGGCCATGAAACGGGCATAAGCTGGGCGGCCAAGAATAGCATGGTAGGCGCTATGGAAGTCCACCACTTCAAACGTCAACTTCTCCTTTCAAAAATTCTTCGAGTCTCCAAAAGCCACATCCAATGCAATCTGACCGAGTGAACTTGCCTTCTTCCCCGGGATGACTCCGTGAAACTGCATGTTGCTTTCGCTGAGTCGGGACATCGGAATGCCCATCCCCTTAAGGGTTTCAGCATAAAGCATATTTAAACCACTCCCACCATCCATGAGGACCTTGCGCAACCGAGTGCCTTCCACGACAGGATCGACCACCAGCGCTTGCCGCCCGGGGGTAGCAACGTGAGCTAGGTGATCCGACTGATCAACAGTGATGGGAGTCTTTGACCACTTGAGATACATCGTAGTTGCAGGGATGGCCATATTCACCACTCGGTTAATGACTTTCAGTCGACTTTTACTCTCTACGTCAGCGAAAATCATCAGAGTGGCATTGACCTTCGGGAAGTCCTCGCCCTTCTCTTCGTCTTCATCTTTGTCAAAAATCTTTTCACTCGACTGACCTTCACGGAACTGTTGAATCAGTAATCTGAACTGTCGAGTGGTATTTTTGGGTAATATCAAGTTGCCCTCTTCATCTATCTTCGTGTGAATTGCACATGGCAAATCGAGGACGTCCTGTCTCGATTGATCTTTCATCTTCTTGGGAACCCACTGTCCCTTAGGCTTCCCCTTGTTTTTTCCTTGCGCAGCTAATGCAGCCGCTTCTACCTGGCCTGAACCCTCAGCCTTGCGCTTCTGTTTCCGACTGAGATTAGCGCCACCGGCATCAGGATCAACGGCTTTTCCTTTGCTGATACGGAGGCGATCTTCTTCTTCACCATTTGCATACTGAGTGGCTATCTCCATCATCCTGCTCATAGTCAAAGTTCCAGACCGACCGAACTTCGATATGAGCTCTCTGTACCTAACACCAGCCTTGAAAGAACATACGGCCTGATGCTCGGTGACGTTCACAACCACATGGTGAAGGCTGGTCCAACGCTGGATATAATCTCTCAGAGTTTCATTCGGGTTCTGGACACAGTGTTGCAATTCAGTCAGCCCCGCGGGACGCTTGCAAGTGCCTTCGAATGTCTTGATGAAAACTTGAGCTAGATCCTCCCAGCAGTATATGCTAGTCGGAGCCAATTGGTTTAACCAAGCTCGGGCCGAGCCCTCTAACATCAGGGGCAAATGCTTCATGGCGACGTAATCATTGCCTCCACCAATCTGCACCGCCACAAGGTAGTCTTCCAGCCATGTCTCTGGTTTTGACTCGCCGGTGAACTTGTCGACCCCAGCTGCCAGTCTGAAGTTGGGGGGAATCTCTGCAGCTCTTATGGCTCTGCTGAAACACTCGGGCCCCGAAATGTATGCGCCACTTCCACTCGGGCGATCTCTATCCAAACCCTCTCGATGAGCTCTGCCTCTGTTAACTAGATTCTACACGAGGACTGACCTCGCGTTGAACCCAGGACCTCGGGGGTCGAGTGGCTCTCTCCGCTCGTCGCCGTAAGGGCGTCTGTCATCATATTGCCGGGGCACGTACGATCCACCTCGTGGAGGAGGCGTCGCCAACTGACGGCGATTGTCACGGTGATACCGAGGGGCAAACTGGTCGCGGCCTTGATCTGTGTACCAGTCCTAGCGGTAACCACGATCTACACGCCGCGGAGGTGATCTCGGGCTGTGGGCCAACTAGACTGTCTTCGCTCTGGGAGATCTGCTGTGAATCCTGTTACGCGACTGAGAAACGGCCAAATTCTGTTCCCCAGCCACCCTGAGCAGTGCTCGGATCTGCTCAAGACCTCTCCCTGCTTCCCACCTGGATGGCTGGATGGAGTCTGCAATTCTAGCGGCTGCTGCCACATTCTGAACCGGAGTGCGAAATACCTGGAACTCGTTCTGCGATTCAGTCGGAAACAATTGCCGCTGCCGCTGACTGGGAGATTGGATGTTGCCTGTGGGCGCGATCGTCGAGTGACTTCTGCATTTCCTCGAGGCGAATGCGCTCGGCCAGAGTGGCTAAGCACACGGTCTCCAAAGCCCAGGCCTCGGGGGTCGTGCCAAGGATGGGAGTCCGGAGGACTTGCTCGTCCCTGCACTGCTGTTCTTCTGTCTACTGAGCGGTGAGGGGTTGTGGGTAGTAATCGTCATTCGACGGACCACCAATCTCACCCCCACCGCGGCCGTACCCTGGCAGGCTATGCCGAGAGCCGGCCATAAGTACCTCCACCGCCGGGTCGCTGCTCTCGCACTCGGAAGGAACGTCTGAGTGATACGGCACCGAATCAAACAAGCCATGGAGGGATTCATTAGTTTCGATTGCTGTGATCTGTAGAGTGGATGACTAGCAAGCACCGGCGTGCCTCACCCTCCGCTGGAGCCGTGAGTGACCGGATCGCTTGCGACAGTGAATGGCGGGGAGGGCAAACATCGCCGGAGTCGACTGATACGGAGTCGACAGCTGCCGAAGGAGGACGCCGTAGGAACTTGCACGAAAGTGTGCCACCCCGCGAGTAGGGAGCGCCTCGACGTCCAAAGGGGCTTCTTGAAGCCACGCCGAATCATCGGCAACGAAACTGAGAGCGCCGAGATGGATCTCGTGACCGAAAAACAGTCCGCCGCCGGAAGACATGATGAAGACGATGAAAAACGCAACCACGCCGGAAGTCGCTAAGATGCCTGCCCCACGGTGGGCGCCAACTGTCGTGGGAACGGATCTGATAGTAGAGGTTAGGGTTATGTATGAGCGGGCAGAGTCTAGCTACGGCGAGGTTGTACACTCGGATTTTATGAGTTCAGGCCCCTCTCGGAAGAGGTAACGACCCTACGTCTCGGTGCTGCGGCAGCTTTGTTATGTGGAGTGTTTGACTTACAGGGGGTGCGAACCCTTGTGCAGGGGCAGAGGGGCGCCTTATATAGAGTCCGCTGGCCCCTCAAAAATGCCCGTTACCGAAGGGTTCGATGGAGAATCAAGTCTGGCGTTACTGGAAACGTAAGTAATAAATGCTATTCATGGTGACGAGTTGATCGCCTGCCTGTTGCCATCCCAGGGTGACTCTAGGTCTTCTGTCTTCGAGTGATACTTGGTGATCCGAGTGAATTAGGTCGGTCGAGTGAAGTAGGACCTTCCGAGTGGATCCAGCGTCGAGTGACTTGCACGTTGTGGTCATTTCAGTCGGTACTCCCTTCATAAGTCTTGGATTCTGGAATGAGGTGTCCTTGGGTTGGGTATGTAGGTCAGGCCTGCGACCCTACCATAGGTACATGTCTCATCAATAGCCAAACTGACTTAAATCATCAGTAAAAGTCACGAAGTAGAAATACCCACTCCATGCGGCTGTGCTCGTTGGACCACATACATCACTATGTATTATTTCCAATAATTCACCCGCCCGTTCGGGATGACCTGTGAATGGCGTCTTGGTCATTTTCCCCATCCGACAAGCTTCACATGTGTCAAATGATTCAAAATCAAAAGACGGTAAAACTCCATTTGACTGGAGTCTTTGCATGCGTTTCTTTCCGATGTGGCCAAGTCGACAGTGCCACAAATAAGTGGTGGTGGTATCAGCCTTCTTAACGCGTTTAGCATTCACGTTAAAGACATCATTTCCACATTCAAGATTTAGTATGAAAAGGCCCCCAACAATGGGTCCAAATCCATAAAACATATCCTTACAATAAAGTGAACAACCGTTGTTCTCAGACTTGTCTGAATACCCATCGTGTACTAAACATGATCCAGAGATAATGTTTCTACACAACAGTGGAACAAAATAACAGTTACTTAGTTCCAAAATAAATCCTGAAGGGAGACGTAGAGGCATAATGCCGACAGCTTGAGCGGTGATCCCAGCACCGTTCCCGACACGCATCACGACTTCATTCTTTGCCAGCTTGCGCACCTTCTGAAGCCCCTGTATCGAGTTGCAAATGTGAGCAACCGATCCGGTATCAAATACCCAAGACTTAGAATTTTCGCTAGCAAGCAAAACGTCAATGACATTAACTTGTATAACAATTATACCTTTTCCTATTTTCCCGGACTTCTTATCTTCCATATACTTCTTGTGGTTTCTCTTCCAGTGTCCAGTGCCTTTGCAGTAAAAACACACTGTTTCAGTCTTGGCTCCGCCCTTAGGCTTGCCTTTCTTTTTGAAACTGGCAGTTTTATTCACCAGCAACTTTTGCTGATTCTGCAGTCCTATCCCATTAGTTTTGAGTATCGCTTCATAACGCGAAGTAAGGATCAAATCTATACCACGTGTATTTGGAAAATTAATTCCCTTATCAGCATAACCATCGTAACAGTTTGCTAGTTTGACACTATGCTCATTAACTAGAGATTCCTTATTTATATTGCATTCTTTCATGGCCTCAGTCATCTCATGAACTTTACCAGAATCCTGTTTGTGATATAGAACATCTAGTGCCTCGATGATCTCGAATGGACTAAGTCGTTCAAAACGGTTTTGTAGCACAGGATCCATGCAAGATAACATAAGGTTTTTGACAACACTGAAATCATCCTTTCGCGTGTCAAACACATTGATGATTTCCTGAGCCATTTCTGTCGTAGGCGAATCACCCAGAAGTTGATCAAGCACATAGTTTTTCTTAGTGCTCTTGAGGACAATCCTCAGGGTACGGACCCAGTCCGCATAGTTGTTTCCAGTTTCAGCTAACTTCATTCTCTCTAACATCGGGGCTAAAAAGAACGTGGTGTTGCGAGCCATTTGATCTACAACGGTAAACACAAGTTTCACTTAGACTTTGTTCATAATGATTTTTTGCACTAGTGAATAAACAATTTTATTCTAAAATGCTCCCACTGAAATCAATATCTCTCAAAATTGATTATGAGTGATTCAAGATCCGTGTCTTGATTGTTCGCCATTGGTGTAACACCACTCATGACAAAAATCTTAACCGGTAGGCCAACTTGCCAATCACATCTCTATGTGACTCTTGTTCATCTTTCGATGCGTGTGTTCCGAGCTCATGAAGGTCATGCCTGAACGTCAAGTCAACCAAGTGATCTCGCTGCGAGGTCTCAACTCACCCGCCTCACACTTCTCTAATCGTTCGTACCTGTGTGACACGGCGCACCCCGAAAAGATAGGTGCCGTGACGGTGCTACACTTGGGATAACACTATCTACTTGATATTTTTAAGTGAGAGATCACCCTAATAAAAAGCGACTACCGTGCAATTAAGAAGGGTGCATCATAAGGGATAAACATCTCAGGCAATTCATAATTAGCATGATATGGTATAGCCCTTTCTAATGGAGAAATCTTTCATTTCTTCGTCTTCGGCATTTGCATCGGTGTTCACCTCCGCGAAGATTGCCACCACCTTGTCGATGCACCAGATAATATTGCTATCTCTATAGCTAATAAAATAAGTGCATTACTTAAGGTTGACACGCAGGTCATTAAAATGACAATCATATGGCTCCAGCCATAATGCCGAATCATGACACGCAGGTCATGTTAATTACATCGTATAGTTATCTCATACATAATCAAATTAATATGAGACTTGCTATACCACATCACATGCAAACCATCCTGCAAAACCAAGTTAGATGCCTCTAATCGGTTTGTGCAAAATTTTATTTTACGTGGCTTCTATGGTTTTGACTCAAACCGCAGCTACCAACGTTTATCATCAAGTATGACTATTTAAGTCGCTAGATTAACTTTCCAGGGTGTATGAAACACGAGATAATAAAATCTCGAGCCCCATACTAAACTTCGTCATACGCATGACCCCAACGCAGATCATATCTGCATTGCCCTTTCATCTGTGAAATTTCATCTTTCCTTTAACTACGGTGGAACCCAAAGAACTGATAGCACTTCGTTGATCAATCAGGATCGCGGATTGCCAGAACTTTGTGAAATTCCACCATGCCATTTCAGGATCAGAAATACGCAAATTCCAGGGAAGCAACAAGAACATCGGGTAACAGATTTCATCTGCCACCCGCATAAATAATATTCAGCAGTAGATCTCATCTACTCCAAAATTATATTATGCAATACCCATACATCTCCATGTATTATAGATCGTAACCTGCATCTACGCCTAGCACGGCTGTTGATGCCACTGTAGGGTAACGCGACAGAAAACAAAAAGTTTCGGTATAGCGAGCATGCCCAGGACCACTATGGAGACTGCATACAAGGTTTGATCTGATCCGTACCGACTCGAAGCGCGGTGGAAGAGGAGTCGGTGGAGGTCGTTGGTGCAGATCCCCGCAGCTAGGATTTACAACCTCCCAACCGCGAGGATGTACTCCCTCGTCGGACAGCCCTTCGGGAGGCGGTCGGACATTCCCCCAGACGATGTCATGGACAGCCCTTCGGGAGGACCCTCGAAACTCAAACGAAAACTGGGACAGCCCTCCGGGAGGACACACGAACAGCCCCTCGGGCAAAAGATCGAAACAATGACCTCTCTACGGGGTTGCATATAGGAGATATGCCCTAGAGGCAGTAATAACAGTTATTTTGTATCTCCAAGTTTGTAATGAATGTTTATGTTCCATACTATAACTACAATGATTCTCGAGTCTACAATAACCACGAGGCTTGGAGGGAAACTCATGTGCACGTGTGGTATAATAAACGGTAAAATGTATTCCCGGTCATGCCTCTAAGACTGGCTCAAGTATTGCATGATGATCCTGTTTTCCTGATCATGAGCATGTCTGTGCCGGCAATTTTGAGGGCATAATGTTGGTAGAACACTTGTGTTGAATCGACCCGAATTGATGTTATGCTATGAGATTCATTTGTCACAAGTTAATGGTTAATAACACAGAGATAGTTAATGTTTGCATAATTCCTTAGACCATGAGAGTATCGAGTTCCTTCGTACTTGCTTCCTGAACTTTGGGGGTTTGTTAAACGTCATCCGTAACTGGGTGGCTATTACGGCGGCTTACGGGTTCACGGAAAGGTATGGCAAGTAACGAGATAGCTCAAGATTGGGATTTGCTCCTCCCACGATGGAGAGATATTCTTGGGCCCTCTCGGTGTTAAGGTATCCATCATCGTCTGGCCAGACACATTGTGATTTGATCACTGGGATGCCGGAACATGGAAACGAGAAAAGAGAACAAAACCGGTAACGAGGTAACTTGCATAGTGGACAAATTGTTGATCCACGGGGATGCAATAAATCTCACCTCGGGTGTTTGAAACATATCGCGAAGCAACAGGAATAGCATACGGCAACTGGAGGCTCACTCGAATATTCATTCGTGTGTGTATATCGCGAAGCAACAGGAATAGCACACGGCAACTGGAGGCTCACTCGAATAATCATTGATCGGAAGGGGTTCCGGGTCATGTCTATACTTCACCGAACCTATATGGTCACACGCTTAAGGGTCATCTATCTGCTGAATACTAGAGAGGGAGTCTGAGAGAAAGTCTCCGAAAAATAGTTTCGGAGACAGCGGAAAAGTTCCGAAGAGAGAGGTCACCGGATGAGTTTCGGTGAAACCGAAAAGTTGTTTTGGGGTATACCATTAAGTCAAAATGGTTTCAGGACACCCCTGATTATTCTTGGAGCGTGATAGAATCATTCTGGAAACTTCTGGGACTTTTCCGGGATAAAAACCGGAAATGTTCCGGAGCTGCCGGAACCACTTCAGATGCTTTTCGCAGATGAAAATCACTAATCCGGAATTGTTTCGGAATGTGTTGAAAATTATTTTAGTGGGTACTGGAAATGTTCTAAGCACAAATAAATATTTTCAGTTCGAACGGACGCTGAAAAATGTCGTCGTGAATAGTGAAAGTGCTTTTTGGGATATTTTTGGAAAGTCACCTTTTGGGATATTTCCAAAAGGCTTCTAGAAGGGCTTGGGGGGCCATGAGACCATATGTGTGCAACCCTGTAGAGAGGTCGTAGTTCCGATCTTTTGCCCGAGGGGCTGTTCAAGTGTCCTCCCGAAGGGCTGTCCAAGTTTCTGTTTGAGTTTCGAGGGTCCTCCCGAAGGGCTGTCCGTGACATCGTCCGGGGGACTGTCCGACCGCCTCCCGAAGGGCTGTCCGACGTGGGAGTACATCCTCGTGGTTGGGAGGTTGTAAATCCTAGCGGCGGGGATCTCCACCGACTCTTCTTCCACTGTGCTTCGAGTCGGTACGGATCTGATCAAACCTTGTATGCAGTCTCCATAGTGGTCCTGGGCGTGCTCACTATACCGATTTTTTTTGTTTTCTGTCGCGTTCCCCTAAAGTGGCATCAAGAGCCGTGCTATGCGTAGATGCAGGTTACGATCTATAATACATGGAGATGTATGGGTATTGCATAATATAATTTTGGAGTAGATGAGATCTATTGCTGAAAATTATTTATGCGGGTGGAAGATGAAATCTGTTACCCGATGTTCTTTTTGCTTCCCTGGAATTTGCGTATTTCTGATCCTGAAACAATATGGTGGAATTTCACAAAGTTCTAGCAATCTGCGATCCTGATTGATCAACGAAGTGCTATCAGTTCTTTGGGTTCCACCGTAGTTAAAGGAAATATGAAATTTCACAGATGAAAGGGCAATGCAGATATGATCTGCACAGGGGTCATGCGTATAATGAAGTTTAGTATGGGGCTCGATATTTTATTATCTCATGTTTCATACACCCTGGAAAGTTAATCTAGCGACTTGAATAATCATACTTGAGGATAAACGTTGGTAGCTGCGGTTTGTATCAAAACCTTAGAAGCCACATAAAATAAAATTTTGCATAAACCGATTAGAGGCGTCTAACTTGGTTTTGCAGGATGGTTGGCATGTGATGTGGTATAGCAAGTCTTGTATTAATTCGATTATGTATGAGATGACTATATGATGTAATTAACATGACCTGCGTGTCTTGATTCGGCATGATGGCTGGAGCCATATGATTGTCACTTTAATGACCTGCGTGTCAACCTTAAGTAATGCATTTATTTTATCCGCTATGGAGATAGCAATATTATCTGGTGCATCGACAAGGTGGTGGCAATCTTCGCGAAGGTGAACACCGATGCGAGTGTCGAAGACGAAGAAATACTTGACTTCTCCGTCAGAAGAGGCTATACCATATCATGCTATTATGAATTGCCTGAGATGTTTATCCCTCTTGATGCACCCTTCTTGATTGCGCGGTAGTCGCTTTTTATTAGGGTGATCTCTCACTTAAAATATCAAGTAGTTATTGTTCTCCCAAGTGTAGCATCGTCATGGCACCAATCCTTTCGGGGTACCACATGGATACATGGGTACGAACGATTATAGAAGTGTGAGGCGGGTGAGTTGAGACCTCACAGCGAGATCACTTGGTTGTCTTGATGTTCCGGAGGATCGTCCTGAGCTCGGAACACACCCATCGAAAGGTGAACAAGAGTCACATGGAGATGTGATTGGCAAATTGGCCTACCGATTGAAATTCTCGTCACTTGAGATGGATACATCCTTGGCGTTGAATTACAATTTGGATCTTGAATCACTCACAATCAATAATGAGAGATATTGATTTGAGTGGGAGCGCACTTTAGAATAAATTTTTTTATTCACTAGTGCATTTTGATTATAAACAAAGTCTAAGTGAAACTTGTGTTTTCCGTTGTAGATCAAATGGCTCGCAACACCGCGTTCAACTTAGGCCCGATGTTAGAGAAAGAGAAGTTAGCTGCGACTGGGAAAAACAATGCGGACTGGGTCCGCAACCTGAGGATTGTCCTCAGGAGCGCTAAGAAATTGTATGTGCTTGAAAATGATCTTCCAGCTAAACCGGTGGCACGGGCCCCGGAAGATGAACAAAATGACTGGGCCACTAAGGATGATGATCACAACTTAGTGCAGTGCCTCATTCTAGCTTGCATGAGTCCAGAGCTTCAAAAACGTTTTGAATTCCACAAACCCCGTGATATGATCCGGGAGTTGGATGCTCTGTACAAGGAATCCGCAAAGTCTGAACGATTTGATATCATGAAGGCTTTGATGGAATGCAAGATGGCTGAGGGTAGTTCAGTTGGCGAGCACGTGGTCAAAATGATCAGCTATGCTGAAAGGATTAAAACCCTAGCATTTCCACTTCCACCTGGCCATATGATGGACATGTTGCTTTCTTCACTCCCCCCGTCTTACGACGGTTTTGTCATGAACTACAACATGACAGGGATGGAGAAAACACCGAAAGAGGTGCTCGCCATGTTGAAAAACACAGAAGGAGGACTGCGGAAAAGTCGCAAGCAAGTGTTGCTTGTGAATAAAACCGCTAGTTTCAAAAAGAAAGGCAAGCCAAAGAAGGGCAAGGGCGCCGGTAAGACCGGCTCCCAAAGCAACTCTAAGGGCGGAGCCAACGATGAAACTGATTGCTTCTACTGCAAGGGCACAGGACACTGGAAGAGAAACTGCAGGAAATATCTGGAAGATAAGAAGTCCGGGAAAACCGGAAAAGGTATAATTGTTATACAAGTTAATGTCATTGATGTTTTGCTTGCTAGCGAAAATTCTAAGTCTTGGGTATTTGATACCGGTTCGGTTGCTCACATTTGCAACTCGATACAGGGGCTTCAGAAGGATCGCAAGCTGGCAAAAAATTGAAGTCGTGATGCGCGTCGGGAACGGCGCTGGGATCGTCGCTCAAGCCGTCGGCATTATGCCTCTACGTCTTCCTTCAGGATTTATCTTAGAACTAAGTAACTGTTATTTTGTTCCACTGTTGTGTAGAAACATTATCTCCGGATCATGTTTAGTACACGATGGGTATTCGTACAAGTCTGAGAACAATGGTTGTTCACTTTATTGTAAGGATATGTTTTATGGATTTGCACCCATTGTTGGGGGCCTTTTCATACTAAATCTTGAATGTGTAAATGATGTCTTTAACGTGAATGCTAAACGCCTTAAGAAGGCTGATACCACCACCACTTACTTGTGGCACTGTCGGCTTGGCCACATCGGAAAGAAACGCATGCAAAGACTGCATAAAGATGGAGTTTTGCCGTCCTTTGATTTTGAATCATTTGACACATGTGAAGCTTGCTTGATGGGGAAAATGACCAAGACGCCGTTCACGGGTCATCTTGAACAGGTGAGTGAATTGTTGGAAATAATACATAGTGATGTATGTGGTCCAATGAGCACAATCGCACGGGGTGGGTATTTCTACTTCGTGACTTTTACTGATGATTTGAGTAGGTATGGCTATATCTACTTAATGAAGCATAAATCGGAAACCTTTGAAATGTTCAAAGAATTTCAGAATGAGGTAGAAAATCATCGTGACAAAAAGATTAAGTTTCTGCGGTCTGATCGCGGAGGCGAATATCTTAGTCATGAGTGTGGCCAACATCTGAGTGACCGTGGAATCGTTTCATAGCTTACGCCTCCCGGAACTCCACAGCGAAACAGAGTGTTGGAAAGACGTAACCGAACCCTGTTGGACATGGTAAGGTCGATGATGTCTCTTACAGATCTGTCGATATCTTTTTGGGGTCACGCACTACTTACTGCCACTTATACATTAAACAGAGCACCGTCTAAATCTGTTGAGACAACACCACATGAGATGTGGCATGGGAAGATTCCTAGTGTGTCACATCTCAAAGTTTGGGGTTGTGAAGCTTATGTAAAACGTTTACAACCAAGCAAACTCGACCCCAGAGCAGACGAATGTTACTTTGTAAGTTATCCAAAAGACACCATTGGGTATTCCTTCTACAACAAGTCCGAGGGCAAAGGGTTTGTCGCAAAAGTTGGACACTTTCTCGAGAAAGAGTTTCTTGCCAAAGAATTAAGTGGGAGGACAGTACAACTTAATGAGATTAGTGAATCTTCGGCAACCGTTGATATGGCTAAGGAACCGGAAGAAATTCCGCTAATTATTCCTACAACTGAGCCGGAAGTTGTCGCATATGATGCGAAAACTTCAGACAATGTTGTAACTGAACCGCGCAGATCAGGTAGGGCTATCCAGCCACCTGAGTGGTTTCATAATGAAATCTTCATTCTTGAAGACGATGAACCTGCGCACTACAAGGAAGCGATGGCGGGGCCCAGCTCAAAGGAATGGCACAAGGCCATGAAATCCGAAATGGAATCCATGTACGAAAACCAAGTTTGGAACTTGGAAGAACTTCCGGAAGGCGTAAAGCCGATTGGGTGTAAATGGATTTTCAAAAGAAAGACGGACGTGGATGGTAACATTACTATCCACAAAGCTAGACTTGTCGCGAAAGGGTTCACGCAAGTTCCAGGAGTGGACTACGACGAGACTTTCTCGCCCGTAGCTATGCTTAGGTCTGTTCGGATATTACTAGCAATTGCTGCTTATTTCGAATATGAAATATGGCAGATGGATGTCAAAACAGCTTTCCTAAATGGAAACCTCAAACAGGATGTATACATGATACGGCCAGAAGGTTTTGTCATTCATAAGGATGCTGGAAAGGTATGCAAACTTCAGAAAGCCATTTATGGTCTGAAGCAAGCGTCAAGGAGCTGGAACATTCGTTTTGATGAAGTAGTCAAAGAGTTTAGCTTCATCAGGAATGACAAAGAATCTTGTGTTTACAAGAAGTTTAGTGGGAGCGCAAAAGCATTTCTAATCTTGTATGTGGATGACATATTGTTGATTGGAAATGACGTGAATTTTCTGAGCGAAATAAAAGACTCATTGAAGAAAAGTTTTTCAATGAAAGACTTAGGCGAAGCGGCATATGTATTGGGCATCAGAATCTATAGAGATAGATCAAAACGCCTGATAGAGCTTAGCCAAAGCACGTACATTGACAAGGTGTTGAAAAGGTTCAACACGGTGAACTCCAAGAAAGGCCTACTCCCCATGTCACCTGGCACAGTACTTTGCAAGAATCAGTGTCCTCAGACTCTCGATGAGCGAGTACAAATGAATGATGTTCCATATGCTTCAGCAGTTGGTTCTATTATGTATGCCATGCTATGTACAAGATCGGATGTTTCCTATGCGCTAAGTGTTAGCAGCCAGTACCAAAGTGATCCAGGATTGGAAAACTGAGCCATAGTCAAGGGTATTTTTAAGTACCTCAGAAGGACCAAAGATTTACTCCTTGTGTACGGAGGTGATGAAGAGCTCATTGTAAGTGATTACACTAATGCAGGCTTCATGACTGACCCAGATGACTTCAAATCTCAACCATAAGACAAGACATATTCAACGCAAATATAAACTCATTCGACATCATGTCGAAGAGGGTGTAGTGAAAGTACGCAAAGTTCCCATGGATCTAAATGTGTCAGACCCGATGACAAAGCCTCTACCACGAGCAAAGCATGAGCAGCACCGGATAGCCATTGGTGTTAGGGAAGCCATGTAACTGGATTATGACTCTAGTGCAAGTGGGAGTCTGTAGGAGATATGCCCTAGATGCAGTAATAACAGTTATTTTGTATCTCCAAGTTTGTAATGAATGTTTATGTTCCATGCTATAACTGCAATGATTTTCCAGTCTAAAATAACCACGAGGCTTGGAGGGAAACTCATGTGCACGTGTGGTATAATAAACGGTAAAATGCTTTCCCGGTCATGCCTCTAAGACTGGCTCAAGTATTGCATGATGACCCTGTTTTCCTGATCATGGGCATGTCTATGCCGGTAATTTTGAGGGCACAATGTTGGTAGAACACTTGTGTTGAATCGACCCGAATTTATGTTATGCTATGAGATTCATTCGTCACAAGTTAATGGTTAATAACACAGAGATAGTTAATGTTTGCATAATTCCTTAGACCATGAGAGTATCGAGTTCCTTCGTACTTGCTTCGTGAACTTTGGGGTTTGTTAAACGTCATCCGTAACTGGGTGGCTATTACGGCGGCTTACGGGTTCACGAAAAGGTATGGCAAGTAACGAGATAGCTCAAGATTGGGATTTGCTCCTCCGACGATGGAGAGGTATTCTCGGGCCCTCTCTGTGTTACGGTATCCATCATTGTCTGGCCAGACACATTGTGATTTAATCACTGGGATGCCGGAACATGGAAACGAGAAAAGAGAACAAAACCGGTAACGACGTAACTTGCATAGTGGACAAATTGTTGATCCGCGGGGATGCAATAAATCTCACCTCGGGTGTTTGAAACATATCGCGAAGCAACAGGAATAGCACACGGCAACTGGAGGTTCACTCGAATATTCATTCATGTGGGTATAGGGGTAAATATGGTTGTCCATGGTTCCGATGTTGATCATTGATCGGAAGGGGTTCCGGGTCATGTCTATACTTCACCGAACCTATAGGGTCACACGCTTAAGGGTCATCTATCTGCTGAATACTAGACAGGGAGTCTGAGAGAAAGTCTCCGAAAAATAGTTTCGGAGACAGCGGAAAAGTTCCTAAGAGAGAGGTCACTGGATGAGTTTCGGTGAAACCGAAAAGTTGTTTCGGGGTATACCATTAAGTCAAAATGGTTTCGGGACACCCCTGATAATTCTTGGAGGGTGCTAGAATTATTCTGGAAACTTCTGGGAATTTTCCGGGATAAAAACCGGAAATGTTCCGGAGCTGCCGGAACCACTTCAGATGCTTTTCGCAGATGAAAATCACTAATCCAGAATTGTTTCGGAACGCGTTGAAAATTATTTTAGTGGGTACTGGAAATGTTCTAAGCCCACATAAATATTTTTAGTTCGAACGAACGCTGAAAAATGTCGTCGTGAATAGTGAAAGTGCTTTTTGGGATATTTTTGGAAAGTCACCTTTTGGGATATTTCCAAAAGGCTTCTAGAAGGGCTTGGGGGGCCATGAGAGCCCCTCATGGGGGGCCCGCCAGGGGGTGGCCGGCCAAGGGTGGAGCTCCTCCATGGAGCTCCACATGGCACCCCATTTCCCTCTTATGCCCTTTGTGTGTGACATAAAGTGGGGGTACTTTGGTATTTTGAATGTCCATCCTACCCCTTGGCTTTCCTATAAATAGAGGAGGAGGGGGCAGCCCAAATGCTTCATCCTTGCTCTCATACATATGCCATAGACTTGTCTGGCTTCTCTCTCCCTCCCATGCGAAATAGTTTCGTAGAGCCGAAAGGCTGTCTGGGTTCCGGCAGTAACTAGTTCTGGACGGCGAAGCCCTGCCGGATAGCTGACACCGTATGTGTGCAACCCCATAGAGAGGTCATAGTTCCGATCTTTTGCCCGAGGGGCTGTTTGAGTGTCCTCCCGAAGGGCTGTCCGAGTTTCCGTTCGAGTTTCGAGGGTCCTCCCGAAGGGCTGTCCGTGACATCGTCCGGGGGACTGTCCGACCGCCTCCCGAAGGGCTGTCCGACGAGGGAGTACATCCTCGTGGTTGGGAGGTTGTAAATCCTAGCTGCGGGGATCTGCACCAACGATCTCCACCGACTCTTCTTCCGTTGCGCTTCGAGTCGGTACGGATCAGATCAAACCTTGTATGCAGTCTCCATAGTGGTCCTGGGCGTGCTCGCTATACCGGAATTTTTTGTTTTCTGTCGCGTTCCCCTACATTGCACACATACGGTGTCTGCTATCCGGCAGGGCTTCGCCGTCCAAAACTAGTTCCTGCCGGAACCCAGACAACCTTTTGGCTCTACGAAACTATTTCGCTCGGAGGGAGAGAGAAGCCAGACAAGTCATGGCATGTTTATGAGAGCAAGGATGATCTTGGAGAGTGCATCTCCATCTCCTTATATAGGCCAAGGCAAGGGGTGGGGTGGCACCAGGAAATACCAAAATGCCCTTGAGGAAAAACCTCCATGAGGGGCATAAGTGGAAAGCAAATGGGGCACCATGGGGACACGAAATGGGCCGGCCACATATGTGTCCCCCCCCCATGGGGGGGGGTCCCCCAACAACCCACTAACATGCCTCCATAAATAAAGGATGCTGCCTAGAAGAAAAGCCACCAAACAAGCAGCCCCCGATTCGTGGGATCTTGTCCCCTCACGCTGGGACAAGATGTTTTCCGCGACCGTTTCTTCTGACAAAATTTCGGAAGGTCCCAGAACATTTCCGGCACCCTCTAAAATTATCCTGGGCATGTTCCAAAACATATCCGGTATGGTGGCTTTCATCAGCGAAAAGCAACAACAGCGGTACCGGCAGCTCCGGAACATTTCTGGTTTTTTTCTCCAGAAAAATCCCAGAAGTTCCCAGAACAATTCTGGCACCCTCTGAGAATTTCCAGGTGCTTGCCCAAACCATTTTGACTTAATAGTATATTCCGAAACAACTTTTCGGTTCTACCGAAACTCTTTCGGTGTTCTCTCTCCGGAATTCTTCCGTTGTCCCCGAAACTTTTCCGGTGACTTTCTCTTAGACTCCCTGTCTAGCATTCAGCAGACAGATGACCCGGAACGCCTTCCGATCAATGATCTACATCGGAGCCGTGGACACCCATATTGACCCCTATACCCACACGAATGAATATTCGAGTGAACCTCAAGTTGCCGTGTGCTATTCCTGTTGCTTCACGATATGTTACAAACACCCGAGGTGAGATTTATTGCATCCCCATGGATCAACAATTTGTCCACCATGCAAGTTACCTCGTTACCGGTTTTGTTCTCTTTTCTCGTTTCCGTGTTCCGGCATCCCAGTGATCAAATCACAAGTGTCTGGCCGGACGATGATGGATACCGTAACACCGAGAGGGCCCGAGAATATCTCTCCATCGTCAGAGGAGCAAATCCCAATCTTGAGCTATCTCGTTACTTGCCATACTTTTTCCGTGAACCCGTAAGCCGCCGTAATAGCCACCCAGTTACGGATGAAGTTTAACAAACCCCAAAGTTCACGAAGCAAGTACGAAGGAACTCGATACTCTCATGGTCTAAGGAATTATGCAAACTTTAACTATCTCTGTGTTATTAACCATTAACTTGTGACGAATGAATCTCATAGCATAACATCAATACGGGGCGATTCAACACAAGTGTTCTTCTAACATTGTGCCCTCAAAATTGCCAGTATAGACATGCCCATGATCACGAAAACAGGATCATCATGCAATACTTGAGCCAGTCTTAGAGGCAAGACTAGGAATACATTTTACCGTTTAGCATACCACACGTGCACATGAGTTTCCCTCCGAGCCTCGTGGATATTGCAGACTCGAGAATCATGGCTGTTATAGCATGGAAGCTAAACATTCATTACAAACTCGAAGATACAAAATAACTGATGTTACTGCCTCTAGGGCATATATCCTACAACATAGACGTCAATGTGGGAGATGATGTAGTAGCCACACGCCGCACTACCCTCTGCTTGCAGCCTCCAGCATAAATTAGTGTCGTAAGAAGCATACCAGACCAATTTTGCCATTCTAAAGGAAGATTTCTCTGCAACAATTATAGTTTAAGAGTGCAACATCCAAATCTACCTTGAGCAGGGTGTAGTCTTTCTGCTCCCTTCTTGGGGAAACTAATAAATAAACACAACTCCACTTGGGCATTACTAGTAAGAGGATCCAGTAGTGGCTGCACCAACAAGTGAACAAACCAATATGATGAACCAATAAAGTTCAGTAGGTGCAAAGCATAAGGGAAATCTACGAAAGCATAAAGCGCCGAAGGACTTACATGGCACCGTGCGGAATGAGTAGGTAGTCCTCCTTATGCGCTAGCATGGCATTCACAAGGTATTCTTTCATAATCTCCCTAACTAGGTCAGATCGCATATTATTCTCGTGCATGTGATAAGGTTCTGATACTGCAACATTCTTAACCTTCAGGTGTCTTGCCTCTTTGGCTTGATAAACCGCCCATAGACTGACTAAGGACGATTTGAGCCTAAGAAGGTTAAACATGCGGAAGATCTCCCCAAATTCCATATAGATTATATCCGCGGGATATTATTTAAAGAAATGAAAACCCTTTGGCACCTTCACCATTTAAAATGAGACATTATGTCCAAATGGAGATAATTCCACCTATAGAATATTATCATGGAGAATCTTGAGTTTGGTTGGGAGGTCTTCAAACTCAGCCTACAATACCATGGGTTGACTAGGGATATGAATGTCCCGCCATTGATGGCCCTTTGCTCCCTTTCCTTATTGGGGCGATGTATGGTATGCTACAGATTTCCTGATCGTCATCACCTGACCAGTGCTCGTGCTGGAAGGTTTCTCATTTGGCCTCTTTCTTCTCTTGCATTGTGGGTCCACAGATTGGGTCATTTGAATGAACATCGCGTCTCTGGCCGCGCCGATAAGTGTGTTTGGAGTTAGCTTTGAGCTATTGGGATGCTCGTCATGCCACGACCGCAAATTTGGTTACCTGTGTCATGCCAAAAAGGCCTACTAGTGGCGGGCCTCAGGCCCGCCACTAGTAACATGTCACTGGTAATAGGATTATCAGCGGCCACCTCCATGCCTGCCACTGTTAACTTATTACCAGTGGCCGTCCGGAAATAGCACCCACCACTAGTATTTAGAATACAACTGGCGAGTAATACTTCAGGCCGCCACTAGTCACCTCAATACAGTGATGGGTGTAGTGTTGTGGCCGCCACTGGTAACTATAGTAGGCCCTACAAAAAAAGGTTATCGTGGCAGCATTAGCGTTTTGGCATAAAACTGTCCAAAATTACCGCCACAAACATCACATTTAGTTGCAATGTTGAAGATTAAACCATAGGTAGACACAATGCATGCATGCAATATATAACAAGTGTGTGTAGGCAAACAAGTAGCTAAATCGACAAGTAAATAACAATAGACAAGTGTAGACGGTTGTCGCAAACACATCTATACAAAGTCAAAGTATTATTTTCGCTATTCATACATGGCCAACATATCGTCACCCCAAAGTTTTAAATAGCCGGCTAAGCCAAATAGCTGCACCCTGTGAAAACAGCTATAGCCTGGCTATAGCCTGGCTATAGCCGGCTATTTAAAAGTTCTAACACTACAGAGCTGGGCTAATGCACTTAGCCGCAGCATGTGCCAAAGGCTATAGCGGGGCTATAGCCTGGCTATAGCCGGCTATTTAAAACTATGCGTCACCCTATGCCATTAAGCGTGCTGCATGCTCCTCTCTCCAAATTATCATCGCCGGCGTGGAAGATCATGGTTGCCAAGATGACATCCTTGTTGATGACACTTACAAAGGTAGTCTGGATCCGTTCATAATCTCCGCTCCAGTCGTACGACGTTTGCTCTAGGCTTTAACTCCACCGGACGACGTCATTAGAAGCTTGAATGTTCTGTCCGCCTGTACATACTCCTCGATGTGGGAGCAGATATAGAAGAAACATATCATGCTATCCTCCAGTTGTTGTGTGCAATAGAATTAAGTTTGGTGGTTCAAACTTTGCATACTCGTTGGAAATAAGGCATTGAAAATTAAAAAAATTACAGATACATCTAGGGTGTATCACTCCTGTCCTCGCAAAACCGGCGGTCTCACTGCTGAAGACACCCATTGACATCGGCAAGGTGCATCGTCCATGAATACAACTCTGTTATCTATATCATAGTGCATTTTTTTGCTTCTTCCGCTCTACGGGGCTTCATCATCCATGACGACTACTACATCGACCACGATTACGATGACCATGGCTTCCACATCATCATGATCGGGTACCTTGACATCAACATCAAGGGCTATGTCTACGGCAACTCATCGGTATCAAGTTCAGTCAATAGCGTCGGCATCGTCACAAACGTGCACGCCCCTCGTGCTGTGTGCGGCTTAGTTTACTCTTTTTTCCGTCTTTCGCTGTGTGCGGCTTCATCATCCATGACGACTATTACATCAACCACGACTTCTACATCATCATGACCGGCTACTTCGACATCGACATCAAGGGCCACGTTTATAGCAACTCATCGGCATCAACTCCAGTCAACAACGTCCGATTCGTCCCTAGCGTCCACGGCACTCCTGCTGTGACTAGGTGAGTGAATAGAGGAGAGAAAGGGAAGGCACCAGAAGGGGACGCAGTCACTGCCCTAGGTGTTGACCCATCCACAAACCGGACAAGAGAACAGAGGTGCATGACTTCAAATCCCATCGCAATCGATCGCTTTGCTCTCCAAACGACAGAGGGGGAATGTTACAAATATAATTTGGTTAAAATATAGAGATAAGGAGATATATATCGAATATGTTTAAAGCAGACATTACATGTCTTAGTACTCCAATGCTCACACCATGAGAGTCAGATCAATACGACACCAAAAACTTCATTAGTATTCTCTATTTCGACACGGGTTTCACAGGATCTTTTTGTCGTGTCTATCAGGCATCATTGAGTCACCCAACATTGAAGAACTTGGATTACTTACGAGACGCTGTCATCTTTGCCAAAGAGAGCTTATAAAACATTATTTGTGAAACTGACTGTGAAGAGCTAGTGAGGCTATGCCGGGCAACACAGAATAATAAAGCACTAATTGATCCTATGCTTAGTGAGATTGGTGAGCTTAGTTTATTTTTCCGGTCTTTTCATATTTCAATTGCTAGAAGGACCACAAATGTTGTTACTCATGAGTGTGCATGACTGGAGGAGAAGCTCATTGGCTGGATGATCGCCCTGATTTTCTTCTGCAGAGTCCACAGACTGATTGTAAGACCTTATTTTGGTTTGAATGTAGCTCCCGTTTCCAAAATAAAAAAAGGTGAAATCCAAATACACCATATATTTGGAATTTCTTAAAAATAACTAATGCACCTAATAGCATGGAAGGAGGGAGTATGAATATGTCAAATTTTAGGGCCCTATTTTATAATTCACGCCGGTGAGTTTCCTGAATTAGTACTAGTAGCACACCTAGGCTGCCAGAAACAATTAATTGAATGAATCGCCGAAGCGAACCCGTTCCCCTCTCCTGTGAACAGTTCCCAAGAGAGGCGAAAGGGGAGGAGACGATATCCCTTGCTCGGCCGAAGGCCGGATCGCCGGTCCCCTCCCTCTCCGGCTGTCGCTGCGGCGGCGGGAGAGTGGAGGGACCTTGGATCTGTGCCCGAGGCTTGTAGATAGTAGGGTAGGGCTCCCCGGCGTCGTCGCGAGGATGGTGGTGACGGCGGCGCCGTGGCATAAGGTGGCTGGAGCTCCTTCCCCATCTCGGCGACGCCATTTTTGGCAGAACCGAGGAGCTTCCGGCGTCGTGCACTCCAGGATCCGTCGATCTGGTGTGTGCTCGTGCTCCTGGTGCGGTTTTCGCGGCGAAGGCGATGGCCGGACCTGGCAGTGGAGCCTTTTGTCCTCCCGCTCTGTCTTCGTCATGGCAAGGGTTGTACAGGCCTTGCTGTGGAGTTGGTGGAGGTGCTGCTGCGGCGTTCCGGCGGTCGGCGTTGGGTGTGGCAGCTGCTTGTACAGGTGCGGACGGCGGAGGCCGCCTGCGTGTGCGGCCGGTGGGCGGTGCCTTGGGCGGCGTCACCGGTGCGCTGGGGAAGATGGCGGTCCAGGAGAGGGCAGGTGGCCCGACGGCGGCAGGTCCAGTGCTTCTTCCCGACTTCGTTGGTGTGCGGGCATGGATCTGGGATCCGGGTTCCAGTTCGGGGATGAGCCCCGGTCGACGTGCCACAGGGACAATGGCTTTGCTGCGTGCGGCGAGCCTCTTCTTCGACTCACAAAGCCGGCGACGGCGATGGTGCTGACTCGGCTCCGGCGACGATGGGTGTTTCTGGTTGTTTCTCCTGGTCGTGTGTTCTTTCCCGGTCTTTCTAGCGTGTCTGCGTTTGTGGATGTTCTGATCCGGTTTGGTTAATTAAGCGCAGGTACATTAAAAAAAACAATTAATTGAATCCACAATTTCTTTTTGAGTAAAATCTTTCCTGAATTCATTATCAGAAAAAGGGACAGGAAAGCCTACACGTGGCCAACTAACAGAAGGGTAATAAAAAACATACTAGCATGCCCACGAAGCTTTCTCGGTAATAGAAACCAGCAGCCCCCACAAGATGATGCCCATTAAAGCTTCGTTGCAACACCCAAACTTGGGTATGCCACGTAAAATTCCAAGCGTTAAGACTGAGGCGATCTCTCCTGGACCTCCTGCGATAGGATGACACAGAAAAGTCAGCGCAACCGCTTATTCAACCTCCCCAAACACTGTTATTAAATGTCAGTGGTCCAAAATAATTAATGCTGCCTATCTATCACACATTACAGTACATATCATCCGCGACTGCTAAGAGCTTGGTTAATAGTACAGCCAACTGTTGGTTATATGTTGTTGCCATGTCATATATAGTCATCACTTATAGTCACTTACTCCCTCCGTCCGGTAAAGAGTGAACATTTGGCTTTAAAATTTGTCCACAAAAGAGTGTACTTCTATCCTCCCAGTGCACTTTAAAGAAGGAAAAAATGTTTCTCTCTCATCACACGATAATCAAGACCAATAGCATTCTACACATGGTCTTATTAATTTCTACTTGCACTTAGCTCATTGGGGGTTGGGTAATTAAAGAGGAGAGAGATGGTGGCTTGCACCTTTTCAATGCATTTTTTACTCCACTCCATAATTTGTCCTAAAATTTCTAGATGTTCACTTTTCACCGGACGGAGGGAGTATACAATAAGGTTAGCTATAAGGTAGGCTATAATAGTGCTACTTTTTTTTTCAACTTCTCTCTATCTTTTTCTACATATTTATGGTATCTGCCTAGGAGCAAGTAAATAGCTAGGCTCCTGCATGGGAGCCCACTCCCCTCACTTTTTCATGTCTGTCTCCTCCACATATGCAAAATTGACATGTAAGCGGGCTATAAGCCTGCTATTGTACTTGATCTAAAGGTAGGCGCATGTCATCATCGGCTCCTAAAGATAGGCTAACTGACCAATCAATCCGCCCCTCGAACAGTTACGGCTTGTTATATGCAGAAAATTATCATACATGTCAATCGTACGTGTCATGATCGAATGCTTGAGCTTGCTTGCGTAACCGGCTTCTCCTTTGACCTGCCGAAACTTGTTAAGCCACGGGAGGTGTTGAGATCAAACGTTTAGGTGTGCGTTTAGAGCAAGCGTCCAGGAAATTTGTATCCAATACAGATGGTGATGCAGTCTACGGATCGGCCCTCCACTTCGTAGCCGTGTTTTTGTCAACTGTTTGCATCACAGTGGTGTAAACTCGTCATACTTAATTGTATCAACTTGATGCAAGCTTATGAGTCTACAAAAACACCTATTATCGGAAAAAAATATGTACTGTCACGCTCAAAATCGCTTCACAAGATTTACTCAAAGAAACTAGATGGGGTGATTTTTAAAGTGGATTTCGAGAAAGCGTATGATAAAGTTAAGTGGCCATTCTTACAGCAGGCCTTACGTACGTATGAAGGGGTTTGACGATTCCTGGAGGAAGCAGGTTGATTCATTCATACAAAAAGGCAGTGTCGGAATTAAAGTGAATGATGATGTTGGTCACTATTTCCAGACACATAAGGGTCTAAGGCAGAGGGACCCTATGTCTCGTATCTTGTTCAACATAGTAGCGGATATGTTGGCAATTCTGATATATAGGAAGAGCTAAAGAGGATGGCCAAGTAGGAGGACTAGTACCACATCTAGTGGATGGTGGGGTGTCCATATTACAATACGCTGATGATACCATCATTTTCATGGAACATGATTTGGCGAAAGCGAGAAACATGAAGCTTGTGTTATGCTTGTTTGAACAGTTGTCGGGATTGAAAATTAATTTAATAAAAGTGAATTGTTCTGTTTTGGGAGAGCCAAAGAGGAACAAGAGGCTTACAAACAACTGTTCGGATGTGAATTGGGTACCTTGCCGTTCAGTTATTTGGGCATACCAATTCACCATCGTAAGCTTTCTAACACAGAGTGGAAATGTATTGAAGATCGATTTGAAAAGAATCTAAGTTGCTGGAAGGGTAAACTTATGTCATACGGAGGACGGCTAATACTTATAAACTCGGTGCTCACAAGTCAGACGGGTCCAAGTCAGACGGGTCCACCTGAGACGGAGAACTCCTGTGGTCGGGAGAATCAGCTGGGGGTGGCGGTGAGGAAGGCGCAGCAGCCTTCCTACCTCTCCCGCCGCCACGTCCACCTCAAGCACCCCTCTTCGTCTTCCCCCGACCTCTCCCGGCCAAAGAAGAAGCGCCCGCCGGTGTCTGCATACTGTCTACCAGCGCTCTCCGGAGGTGCTGGGATGGAATAATAGCACCCCTCCCAGCACGCGCCGAGGAAGGAGGCTCGGAGCGCTCTCGACCCGCGCCCACCATCTGTCAACACCTGCAATGACAAAGAGTAAACGAAATTAGTACAACATAAAAAAAATGAATACCTAATAACATGAACTAATTAATAATATATATGTACATAATAATAATTGAATACCTGACATTACTAATATTAATCTTCATTGTCTATATATGCTCCGGGATCAATAAATTCATAATCATCATCACTATCAGTAATGACGTGCTCATCAGCATCATCAATAAATGCATCAACATGTGGAAGGCCTCCTTTATGTAATCGATCAAGCATTGACAGGTCATCCGCAGCAGTAACCTCTTCTTCTTCCGTCTCTTCTTGTTCCGGCTCAGGGGTGAAGTCGGATTCACTGTCGCTGTCTACCTCAATATTCTGGGGTGAAGTAGAGCGGTTCTTGAAACGTTTTTTGGAAACACGTGTTTCTTGGAAGAATTCTCCTTCATATGTGTCTGGGTTAATGTGAGGTTCATAATCATCTTCATTGAGGGGAGGTGGTCTAAAATGTGGCGGCACATCATAAACGACATCCCAACCATTCAGATTTGGATCAGTTTGGCAGGCCCACGGTAGATAGAAAACTTGGGTCGCCTATTGAGCCGTAATATAGACATCGGGAACATCTAAATGGGTGCTTTGTTTGATTTCGACTAGCCCTATATGTTCATGAGTCCTTCTAGTCTCCTTCGGCTGGAACCAATGACATTTGAAGACTACGACGTTTGGTGGGTTTTCACCAAAGAATGTAAGTTCATAAATTGCTTCAACTCTTCCATAATACTCGACCCCTCCTTCGCCGACAGCGGAGACACAACAATTTGTAGACTTTCGGTCGGCCATAGATAGCTCTTTGCCAAAAGTACGAAAGCGATACCCGTTGATGTCGTATTTGTCAAATGAACGGACCTTATAGTCAAAACCATTAGCGACTTGTCTCAATTCGGAGTCCATAGACTCTGCATTAGCCTACAAGTTTAATACGAAAGGATTGTTGCATTAGCCGCAAACTAGACGAAGAAATGAAATGGTCTAATGGAAATTACCGTTTGTTTGAACCAAGAGATGAAACCGGGATAGCCGCCTCCATGCTTTGCCAGAAGCTCATACTCTTCGATGGAATCCTTTTGGATCACCGCTCCATCCGAGAATTTGGTGACGTATCGACTGTATCACATATCCGGGAATAAGAGCATTTCAAAGGAATTAGAAGTTGCGAAACAATGTACCGATAACTTACTCGATGTACGGCCGCACTTCTGTTAGGTTGTTGAAGATATACAACGAAATGGTCCGGCATTCTTCGACATCCAACGCTATTGCTTTCGAACCACCGGCTGGTGCGAGCTTCCCTTTGAATAGGCTGAGGTTGGATCGACCTTTTTCACGGTCGCCATCATTGTACCGAGGCTTCGGATTATGCAAATGACGATTCTTGGCTTTGTAGTGTGCTATCACGAAGTTTGCCGCCTCCTCAGTAATGAATGCCTCGGCCATCGATGCTTCAATTCTACGTTTATTTTTACATTTTGCTCGAAGCGTCTTCTGCATCCTCTCAGTTGCAAAGCACCAACGATTTTGCACGGGCCCCCCCCAATCTTGCCTCGGTCGGGCGATGCAAAATCAAATGCTGCATTGGATTAAAGAATCCCGGTGGAAAGATCTTTTCTAACTTGCAGATCAACTCCGGCGCCAACTCTTCCAGTTCGTCTAGCACGTCAGGCGATAGTTCTTTCGCACAAAGAGCGCGGAAGAAATAGCTCAGCCCTGCCAGTACTAGCCATTCATCCTCAGGGATAAAGCCACGCAACATCACCGGCATTACCCGCTCAAGCCATATGTGCCAATCATGACTCTTGAGACCAAATATTTTCAATTTGTCAAGACTCGCTCCCCTCTTTAGATTCGCTGCATACCCATCGGGGAACATCAACTGCATTTTCACCCACAAGATCATTTCCCTCATAGCTGGCCTTCCAAGATTGAACCATGCCTTTGTCTTCCTCCAGTTCTTCTTTCCTTTCGGTTGTCGCATGTTTTGTAACGGTCTATCACATAGAGCCTCCTGATCGACTCTAGCCTTAGGATTATCCTTTGACTTCCCCTCTATGCCGAACAATGTACCAAAAAGGGCCTCGGCGATATTCTTTTCAGTGTGCATCACGTCGATGTTGTGTGGGCAAAGGAGGTCTTTAAAGTAAGGCAGATCCCACAAGCATATCTTGTGAGTCCAGGCGTGTTCCGAATTATACCCTTTGAAATATCCTAGACGCTGTGGATCAAGCTCGAGAGCGTTTATCTGATCCAGGGTCTGTTGGCCTGTCAATGCAGGTGGTGCAGAGTTTTTGACAACTCTACCTTTCATGAAATTTTCTTGTCTTTTCTGAACTTATGGCCAGGATCCAGGAACTGTCTATGCAAGTCGAAGCAAGAATACTTGCGACCCGCCAGCAGCCAACGGAACTGAAGAGCTGCCTTGCATGTGGGGCACCGGAACCTTCCATGCACACACCAGCCAACGAATAGCGCATACGCCGGCAAGTCATGCGTCGAGTACATGTACCACACATGCATTTTGAAGTTTTGTTTTGTAGCGGTGTCATATGTCTTGATCCCATTATCCCAAGCTTCTTGCAATTCATCCTTCAGCGGATGCATGTACACATTCATATTCTTCCCCGGATAGTTGGGCCCTGGAATTATCAACATCAAGAAAATGTTCTTTCTTTTCATAATCTCTCCGGGGGGGAGATTGAGTGGAATGACAAATATAGGCCAGCAACTGTATTCGGTTGCCGTCATACCAAACACTTGGAACCCATCTGTGCTGATGGCGACTCGAGGATGCCTTGGATCTGCCGCTTTGTCCTTATGTAATGCATCGAAGTGCTTCCACGCAAAAGCGTCTGAAGTGTGTCCCAACATCGGATTCCCATCTGCATCTAGTTCGGTTCTTTTGCCCAATTTATGCCACGTCATCTGTCTGGCCGTCTCTTCGACCATGAAAAGACATTGAAGTCTTGGTATGATTGGCATATACCGAAGAACATTAACTGGGATTTTGGTCTGACTCTTCTCACCCATACCGTTGTCTACCACAACATACCTGGAAGACTTGCAAATGGGACAATAGTTGAAGCCCGCATACTCAAGCCTAAATAAGGAACATCCATTCTCACAGGCATCTATCTTCTCATAGGGCATCTTAAGCGCACATAGGATTTTGTCCGACTGGTACAGGTTTGCTGGCAATACAAGGCCTTTGGGTAGAAAGCGTCCAAATATCGTCATCATCGCGTCGTAGCATTCTCTGCCCAGGTTGAACTGAGCCTTCAGAGCCATTACTTGCACGATGGCATCCAGCTAACAAAGCTTAGTCTGCTCGTGGAGAGGACGTTTTGAAGACTCCAACATTTCATAGAAGGCCTTTGCAGATTCCTCCATCTCATCGTCCGAATCCCGAGCATCATCAAAGTCTTGCACCATGTCTTCGATCCCGGTACCATGCTCGTCGGTGCGACGACGAACCACCTCAGCTCTGACACGTTGGGCAGACTCACCATGAAATCTCCACACCGTATAATTAGGCGTAAAACCCCACTTCTGCAAGTGTTTACCCATTTCATCCCGTGTCCACTTTTTATGGTTGTTGCACCGGACACAGGGGCACCAGGTTATTTCCTGGCCATTTGCATATGCGGCGCTCACAAACCCCTTGGTTTTTGTTAACCATTCAATGGTCATTTCTTTCTGACTAGGGTGACCGGTGTACATCCACGCACGATCACTCATCTTGCCTACCTACTAAACACACAAAAAATATATATATAATTCATCATTTATATTCATCCGTTAATCAAGTTTGTCGGTTTTATTACGTCCATGCAACCTACACGCTAATAGGTAGAGATAGGTCCTAATCCCACCCGAGTATGTGTAGATTGGGTTTGTTTTCCCATGCTCTGCTCCGGATCCGACGCAGAATTTCGGCAGCACCTCCCCATTGTTCTCCTGATACACGTCTCGACAATAAGCAGAGAGGATGTGTACCCGGAGAACAACAGGGAGGCACTGACGAAATTCCGCATCGGACCCGGAGAACAACCCAATCTACACATACTCGGGCTGTCCATGGGTAACGTTGGACAATTCGAAAGGATGGCGGTTATAAATATGCAAAGACATGCATATTTATAGATGCCACCCTTTCGAACGGGAGACGCATACTGGTCACGCATACTGATGATTGAAGACACCTATAGCTAGCAAGTTTCATCGGCACGAAGACCGGAATAGAGCAAATTAAGGGGGGGGGGGAGGAGATGTCATTTGTGCTCACCCACGAACGCAGGGGCGGAGCTCGTCCAACGCAGAGGGAGGTCGTCGAACACCAGACCCTCGCAGCGACGAAACAACTGCACATTGAAATCCACCCGATCAACACAAATATGATGTTTTTCATAACAAAATCAGAATATATATGACCTAACTAATAATTTAGAAAACTATGACCCCGTCGGCCTCTGGAAGGCCGAAGAGCACCTTTTCGGTCAACAGGAGGCCGAAGAGGTGTCGGGGGTGTCGTGTCTGGGTGTCGTGGTGTCGGGGTGTCGGGGTGTCGTGTCGGGGTCGGGGTGTCGTGTCGGGGGTGTCGTGTCTGGGTGTCGTGGTGTAGGGGTGTCGAGGTGTCGGGGTTTCGTGGTGTCGGGGTGTCGGGCTGTCGGGGTGTCGGGGTTTCGGGGTGTCGAGCTGTCGAGGTGTCGGGGTTTCGGGGTGTCGTGTCGGGGGTGTCGTGTCTGGGTGTCGGGCTGTCGGGCTGTCGAGGTGTCGGGGTTTCGGGGAGTCGGGGTGTCCGGCTGTCGGGGTGTCGGGGTGCCGGGTCGGGGTCGGGGTGCCGTGTCGGGGTCGGGGTGTCGGGGTCAGGGTCGGGGTGCTGTGTCGGGGTCGGTGTAACAGCCCGGGACCGACGCTCCAGAAGATGCCCCTTTCTTTTCCATTGTCGGCGTGTGGTTCGAGTGGTTGTCGCATTTATCATCGCATCATTCGCATCATCTGCATAGCTTCGTCACTCGTTTTCGAAAACTTGCATCCGTTCGTAGTTGCCGGTTCGCTCCGTTCGTGTCGTCGACCGATTCGAGACCAGCCACACACGCACGCGCCCGCGGCATCGGTTTATTATCGGACGCTTTCGGTATTTCAAAATCATGTCTCGGGCCGCAAACCTCCCTCTCTTCTCAGCCCACAACCCCTCTCCACAGCCCACTAGCCCAACTTAGCCCCCCTCCGTTCGTGGTAATCGGATCGCGATCGGACGGACTAGGTCCAACCCCCAACCCTAGTGCCTTCCCTATTTAAACCCCCATGGAGAGAGAGCCCCTCACTCTTTAGGGTTTCCCCATGTAAAATTGCAGCCACACCCCTAGAAAACCCCACCTGCTAGCCCTCCTCCTCCAGATCCCGCAGCCCCAACCATCTGCCCATTTTCGGCCCTCGGATCGCGATCTAGAGGCTGAAATTCGTCCAATTCCCCACCTACCGGACATGTCCGCGGCCAACCCGGACATGTCCGGGCAACCACAGGAGCCTCAGATCCATCGGAGCTCCTCCCGCACCCCGCAGCCGCGCCTCCCCGTGTCAGCCGCCGCCCTTGTAGGAGCCGCCGACCGGCCGGAGCCGTCGCCGCCGACCACCAGCTTGCCGGCCGCAGCTCCGGCGACCGGACCAGCGGATGAGCGCCGCCGCCGCCCCGTGCTTTCTCTCCTTCCTCCTCTCTCCTCTAATCCCTCTCCCTGCGGTTCATCTCCAGGAGGTCTCAGCCATGGCGGCCTCGCCGCAGCTCGCCGCCGGAGCTCCATCCGTCGCCGTTGTTGCCTGGATCCGGCCGCGTGGGGCCACATCCGGCCATCCCCGTCGGCCTCCGCACAAGTCCTGCCGCCGCCCAGAGTCCCATGCGCCGCCGGCCTCCCTGCTCGTGCGGGCGCACGAGGGGATCGTGCGGGACGACGGCTGCAACCGCCCGCATCGGGCCAGCTCGCCCGCTCCAACGCCACCTGGGCCACGGCCTGCTAAGGTGACGACCCAGTGCCCCTATCCCACGCCCGCGTGCGTTGAATTGTTATCATGCGCTCAGTCATGTGCTAGCCTATGTTGCTACAGATTCAGCCCGTAGCGTTTTTATTTTAGTCTGCGAATTTAGCTAAATCCTGAGAATTTCAAAATTACAGAAACTGCCATGCATTTGATATGACAATAAATAATCAACCGTGCTTCATATGCAAATGTTTTATATATGTAAAATGCTCAGAAAAATGTGTAGGTTAATAATAGGACATTTTCATCCATGTTTAAAATACTTACACTCGGTGTTTGCACCATTTTGCATAATTGCCATCATTTTGCATTGTCATATTTAATTAACGTGCATCGGAAGTAATCAAACAATATATTAAAAATGTTCATATTATCGGCATCGCATTTTCATGCATGACAAACTTGTCCATTGCAATATTTGCATTTAACTTGCATTTATAATTGCTAGAAAGGGGATTAGGCCATAAACTTGCATAATTAATTGTGACTTATTTTTCCTCATAACCTATGCATATTATATGTGTTTTCGGGGTAGAAAAATCCATAGAATTTAACTGTGCATTTAGTTTTGTCATTGGAGGAAGTTCTTGTGCATGTCATTTTTGCCATGATGCCCTTTTGTCTTTTTTGTGGGATTTAATCCGTGCATCATATGAAATAATTTTGAACATGAGATATGCCCTTGGACATGTGTGCTAGGCCCTGGTATTTTTGGTTGTCATAGAAATGCATGTTTAGGTGTTGTTTTTCTTGTTGCCAACATGCTATAAAAATCTGTTGTCTTGAGGGTCCAAAATATTTCTAAGTCTGGAAATCTGTTATTTTGTTGCTGTCTTGCCATGTGTTTTGCTAGTGTTCTAGGAGTCTTTTGGTGATGCCACCAAGGAGTCTTTTGTTAAGCATGTTATGCTCTTTCATGTTGTGCCAATAGTTTGCATGAATAGGTTTTGCATCGTAATTAAACCTGCTGTCCAATATGTCAATCTGATAAAAACTGCTGCTCATGACTAGCCTAATTTTCACCAAGTCTGAGTATCTGTTTTCTTCAATATGCCATGTTGTGTTGATGATTGCCATGAATCTGAGCATATTTTGATGTTGCCATAAAGTAATGATTTGTAATGCATCATGTCTACTACCATGCTGTTAATTTTCATGCCATAATATGACCTGTAGCATATAGTTTTGCTGCTACCAATATGCCTCCATGAAAATCTGCCATGCTAAAAACTGTTATTTTCACGAAGTCCTAATCTGCCATATTTTGTTGCCATGTTGAGAGCTTCCTACCATGCGATCCATGATTCTTTTGAGTATGATATGTGAAGTTGGAATGAAGTGTATGTTGTATGCTACTGCCCCATGCTTAGTTTGTGCATTTTAGAATCTTGTGGCTTGTTGTTTTCATGTGTGCAAAACGCTATCTTGCTGTTTTGGGCAGATTTGAACTAAAACTTGTGTTGCTTGTTGTGGTTGAACCGTAGCTCCATTTTGGACATGTTGCATATGTAACTTCACTAGAATTCCATGTAGTTTCATAATAACTTGCTGCATCTATCATTTAACATGTTTGTGGTGGGTGTTTGCATACATTTTGCATTCATGTCATGTGCATCTTGTGAATGTCATATCTTTTAAACCGTAGCTCCGTTTCAAACGTTCTATATATGTAAATCGACTAGAATGACGTGTAGAATTGCATGGTTCACTTTATTTTGCTGTTTAACAAATATAAAACCTGATTAATTCAGTTCTGGACCAATTTCGAAATTAACATATGGGGTCGTTTCGGAAATGCTATATGTTGTTTCCGGCCTCATTTAAACTTGCCTAGATGTGTAGTTTACTTTTGCTTCACCTCTTGCCATGTTTAACAACATTTAATATTTTTGTGTACCTAAACGAGAGTGAACTAAATATTCAAATGTGGATTTTCGTCAATATGCAACTCGTTGCATATTGAGCTTTACTTAATGTGTAGTATTTGATTGTTGTGGTTGCCATGCCTTGCATATGTAAACCGGACATGCATCATATTTCTTGCGCATCATGTCATGCATTTGTTGTGGTGTTCTCGTGTGTTGATTGTTGTTTCCGATTGCTTCTTCTCGATAGAGTTCCGAAACCGCTTCGGAGTGTGAGGATTCGTTCGACTACGTTGGCTCGTCTTCTTCATGGATTCGTTCTTCTTCCAAGCGGGATCTCAGGCAAGATGATCATTTCCCTGGATACCATTACTATCATTGCCATGCTAGTTGTCTCGTTTCTATCGCTGTCTCGCTACCTACCATTTGTATGTCAAGCCTCCCAAATTGCCATGAAAAGCCTCTAACCCCTCCACGTCCCAGCAAACATTGTTTGGCTATGTTACCGCTTGCTCAGCCCTTCTTATAGCGTTGCTAGTTGCAGGTGCAAGCTCTTTCCATGTGCAACATGGATATCCTTTTGTTATATCACAATATTATTGCTATTTAATTTAATGCACATATATACTTGGTAAAGGGTGGAAGGATTGGCCTTTTGCTCGGTGTTTTGTTCCACTCTTGCCGCCCTAGTTACTTGTGTACCGGTGTTATGTTCCATAAATGAGCGCTCCTTACATGCGCGGGGTTGTTATGGGGACCCCTTGATTTTCCTTTTAGGATAAAACTTGTCTGGCAAGGCCCAACATTGGTACTACATTTGCCTAATAACTAATAAACCTGCATAGGGAGTAATTACCCCGAGGATCTTTAATCAACAACCCGGGCCAGTGCTCCTCATGAGTGTTGGTCCAAACTAGAGTCGTGTGCGGGGCCAACCCGGGGCAACTCGGGTGATGTCTATCAGGCCACTGTACGCTGCGCTCATCTGGTCGTGTCCTGAGAACGAGATACGCGGCTCCTATCGGGTTATGTCGACACGCCGGGCGGTCTTGCTGGACTTGTTTTACCTTTCTCGAACGTCTTGTGCGAGGAATTCCGAAAATACTTCGGGCTATCTCGAGGTTGCGGTTTTCCAGTGGAATTGCCTAGGAAGATCACGAGGTTCGTGGTCGAGGTTATTCTCGCTGCGTGTGGTTAATTTGTGATGGATGAGTTGGAGCACCCCTGCAGGGTTAAATCTTTTGGAAAGTCGTGCCCGCGGTTATGTGGCAAACTTGGAAACTTTGTTTAACACCCAGTCATAGCAAACTTGAAGTAAACTCAAATAATATACACCAACCGTGTGCGTAACCGTGACTGTCTCTTCTCGCGAGTCCTTATCCGAGAGAGAACACGGTGGGGTTATGTTTGACGTAAGTAGGTGTTCAGGATCTTTTAGAGATCATTACTAGTTTAC
Organism: Elymus sibiricus; assembly: GCA_039707655.1. NCBI lineage: Eukaryota > Viridiplantae > Streptophyta > Magnoliopsida > Poales > Poaceae > Elymus > Elymus sibiricus. Next base: position 35,024,939 of record CM077665.1, on the reverse strand, counting down.
GTCCGTTTATTCGACAATCATCCCCCTTTATTCTTGTACTCGTAAGTTAGCCACCCAAATAAATGCTTAGCCGCTTGCTGCAGCCTCACCACTTAACCTTACCTCACCCATTAAGCTTTAATAGTCTTGATACCCTTGGAAATGAGATTGCTGAGTCCCCGTGGCTCATAGATTACTACAACAACAGTTGCAGGTACAGGTAATGAGATGATATGACGTGAGCGCGATGCTTTGTTTGATTTGGAGTTCTTCTTCTTCTTCTTCATCGATCTAGGATGGGTTCCAGGCGGCAGCCTGGGATAGCAAGGATGGATGTCATTTTATCGTTTGTTTTCGTCCGTAGTCGGACCCTGCTCTTCTGTATGATGTTTGTATTTGTTGTTGTATTGATGTGATGTTGATGTAGCTTGTGGCGAGTGTAAGCCAATTCCATATACTCACCTCTTCTGTACATGTACTTGTAATGATATCCATTCTTGCAACACGACGAGATGCGCTTCTATCCCTGTCGAGGCCCTCGTGCCAAAATAAGGATAGGATCGCATCTTGGGCGTGACAGTCGGGCTGTTGGGGTGTCGGGGTGCCGTGTCGGGGTCGGGTCGGGGTTTCGGGGTGTCGTTTTCTTCTTTTTCCCCTCTTCTTCTTTTTTTCCTCTTTTTCCTTTTCTTCTTCTTCCCCTCTTCTTCTTCTTCCTCTTCTTCCTTTTCTTCCTTTTTTTTTCTTCTAGGTTTTTTTTACATTAACATTTTATTTTTCCTTTAACCTAACTAAATTTTCTACATCTTCTACTTCTTTCACCTAACTAACCTAACTAAATTTAACTAATAGTAGACCTAAAATTTAACTAATGCTAGAACTAACTAAATAAGCTAAGTAACCCTAATTCCTAAAATCTTACTAACTACAACTAAACTACATTTTTTACATCTTCTACAACTAACTACAACTAATTAACCTAACTACAACTAAACTAGATTTAACTATTACTAAAACAGAACACAAAAATTACTAAAATAGATAAAAAATGAAAAAATAGAGAGGGGAAGGGGGCTCACCGGAGTGGGGGAGGTGGAGGTCGGCGTTGGTGGAGGTGGAGGAGGCCGACGCCGGCGGTGTAGGTGGAGGAGGCCGGCGGCGGCGGTGGTGGGCTGGAGGAGGCAGGGGGTGGCGGCGTTGGAGGAGGGCGACGCGCGGGGACGGGGTGGCGCCGGCTGACGGGGATGCCGGCACGGGGCGGGGTGGCGGTGCGAGATGGGGACGGCGGTGCGCGCAAGAGTGTAGTGGAGAGAGAGGGGATGGGGGACGGGACGGTGGGGCGTCGGGGGCACCGGGGAGATAGAGAGGGGCGGGGTGGTGGGGCGGCGGCGGGTGGTGGGGGCGGCACGCGTGCGGTGGTCGTCGGGGAGGAGAGGGAGAGAAACAGAGAGAGAGGGGCGGGGTGGGCGCGGCCGTTAGTTAACTCAATTCTTTGCCATCTACCTTTTTGCTCTTTGCCGTCTGCTAGCAGACGGCAAAGAGGGGGGCCGTTAGGGTTTTTTGTAAGCAGCTCGTTAGTGGGCCCACCTCCCTCTTTGCCGTCCGCTAGCTGACGGCAAACCTCCTTTGCCGTCTGCTAGCAGACGGCAAAGAAGTGGCTGATGGCAAAGAGCTTCTTTGCCGTGAGCTAGTTCTTTGCCGTCTGTTTTCTGGAAACTGATGGCAACGAGCTTCTTTGCCATCCGCCAGCTGACGGCAAAGAACTGGCAGACGGCAAATTAGTTGATTCCAGTAGTGTATGACTATATGTCAGATACCAATCTGCACTCTTCTAATGCTGCAAGATGTTGAAGATGCTAGTCTTCGATAGGACTAGGCCTTCTCCCTATTCCTGCTTTCTGCAGTCAGTCCAGATATAACCCCACCCCTTGATAATGATGCATACTTAGCATAGTTCTGATGTCAGTCTTGCGAGTACTTTGGATGAGTACTCACCGCTGCTTTGCTTCCTCTTTCCCCTTCGATACGATGCCGCATTCAGACGATGGAGCCCAGGAGATGGAGTACGCCAGAGACGACTACTACACCACCGCTGGAGCCTACTACTACGTGGAGGCTGCCCCCGACGCTCAGGAGTAGTTAGGAGGTTCCCAGGCAGGAGGCCTCGCCTCTTTCGATCGGCTGCTTATGTTTGTGCTAGCCTTCTTAAGGCAAAACTTGTCTAACTTATGTCTGTACTCAGATATATTTGCTTCCGCTGACTCGTGTTTATGTCGAGCTTCGTATTCGAGCCCTCGAGGCCCCTGGCTTGTAATATGAAGTTGTATGACTTTTATTTGTGTCTTTTGTTGTGTTGTGATATCAATCAGTGAGTCCCTAATCTTGGTCGTACGCATTGTGTGCATGATTAGCGTACGGTCGAGAATGGGGGCGTCACAGATTTTGACAAGGAAACTGAGGAGATCGAGACTGGTCTGGATCCCTCTAAGTCGCCTGTCGGGGACGCCGTGGCTATGAACATGCTTCGACTCGACGCCCGTCTTGGAAAAGTTCGGGGGTATATCACTCGACTGAAGGCGGCACTGGCGAAAATTGATAAAGAGTTATGGCCAGAAGACACTCTCCAGACTGATCTTGAGTCGATGATGACCCGCTTCAAAGAAATCCCTGGTCGAGTGCAAGCATGGAAGAAATTTGCTGCTCGCTGCGGTGCTGATGTGGCGCTTTCACTCGTGCGTGTTCATTGTAAGGAGGACAGGGAGGACAAACTGAAGGCTCTCCAAGTGGCCAACACGAAGAAACTCCAGTTTGAAGACTTCATGGAGACCTTCATCGAAGCAGCCACACGGATCGCAGATGGGATTGACCTGGATACCTTCGTCGAGCCCGCGAGTCCCACTGGCGCTTGAGAAACAAACTTTATTTGCAATCGAAACTTTTATTTGCCTCGGTATGCCGAGTGGCGATGTAACCGTTGGAAACTTGTTCGAGCCTTAAGCTCGAGTACTTCTACTTGCATAGGCAAACTTTTATCCATGCGTAGAACTATGGATTTATCCGAATGCTTTTATCCAATTCTTCGCTCGGTTTATATGACTTAGGCGAGAATTGATTCGCAGCTAAGCTTCCGAGTGAAAACATTGGTTATCATTCGGAACGATTTTTAGCTTAGGCGAGGACTGACTCGCAGCTAAGCCTCCGAATGAGAGGATCGCTCGCCACTCGGAGAAGTTTTTTAACTTAGACGAAAACTGGTTCGCAGCTAAGCTTCCGAGTGAAAACATCGGTTATCATTCGGAACGGGTTTTTAGCTTAGGCGAGGACTGACTCGCAGCTAAGCCTCTGAGTGAGAGGATCGCTCGCCACTCGGAGAAGTTTTTAACTTAGACGAAAACTGGTTCGCAGCTAAGTTTCCGAGTGAAAACATTGTTTATCACTCGGAACGGTTTTCAGCTTAGGCGGGGACTGACTCGCAGCTAAGCCCCCGAGTGAGAGGATCGCTCTCCACTCGGAGAAGTTTTTAACTTAGACGAAAACTGGTTCGCAGCTAAGTTTCCGAGTGAAAACATTGTTTATCACTCGGAACGGTTTTCAGCTTAGGCGGGGACTGACTCGCAGCTAAGCCCCCGAGTGAGAGGATCGCTCGCCACTCGGAGAAGTTTTTAACTTAGACGAAAACTGGTTCGCAGCTAAGTTTCTGAGTGAAAACATTGTTTATCACTCGGAATGGTTTTTAGCTTAGGCGAGGACTGACTCGCAGCTAAGCCCCCTGAGTGAGAGGATCGCTCGCCACTCGGAGAAGTTTTTAACTTAGACGAAAACTGGTTCGCAGCTAAGTTTCCGAGTGAAAACATTGGTTATCACTCGGAACGGTTTTTAGCTTAGGCGAGGACTGACTCGCAGCTAAGCCCCCGAGTAAGAGGATCGCTCGCCACTCGGAGAAGTTTTTAACTTAGACGAAAACTGGTTCGCAGCTAAGTTTCCGAGTGAAAACATTGTTTATCACTCGGAACGGTTTTTAGATTAGGCGAGGACTGACTCGCAGCTAAGCCCCCGAGTGAGAGGATTGATCACCAATCGGAGAAGTTTTTAACTTAGACGAAAACTGGTTCGCAGCTAAGTTTCCGAGTGAAAACATTGGTTATCACTCGGAACGGTTTTTAGCTTAGGCGAGGACGGACTCATAGCTAATCCCCCGAGTGAGAGGATCGCTCGACACTCAGAGAAGTTTTTAACATAGACGAAAACTGGTTCGCAGCTATGTTTTCGAGTGAAAACATTGTTTATCACTCGGAACGGTTTTTAGCTTAGGCGAGGACTGACTCATAGCTAAGCCCCCGAGTGAGAGGATTGCTCACCACTCGAAGAAGTTTTTAACTTAGATGAAAACTGGTTCGCAGCTAAGTTTCCAAGTGAAAACATTGGTTATCACTCAGAACGGTTTTTAGCTTAGGCGAGGACTGACTCGCAGCTAAGCCCCCGAGTGTGAGGATCGGTCGACACTCGGAGATGTTTCAGAGAACGAAGCTGTGCGACTAGATTCGCTAAAGGACTGCGGGAGCCACATTTTTGATAATCAAAAGTTGTTCAAAGTACTCTTATTACATCTTGACAATCCACACGTCAAGAATAAAATTTGAGAAGTAGGTCTGCATTCCAAGCGCGTGGTTCGTCCATCTTCTTCGTGAGGTTGTAGAGGTGGTAGGTTCCATTGTTTAGCACCTTGGTGATGATGAAGGGACCTTGCCATGTGGGAGCGAGCTTGTGAGGGCGCTGCTGATCCACTCGGAGGACGAGATCTCCTTCCTGGAAGGTCCGACTTCTGACGTGTCTTGCATAGAAGCGACGAAGATTCTGCTGATAAACAGTCGACCGAGTCAGGGCCATCTCCTGCTCTTCTTCCAGTAGGTCTACAGCATCCTGTCATGCCTGTTCTGCTTCGGCTTCTGAGTAAAGTTTCACTCGGGGAGAATTGTGGAGGAGATCACTTGGCAGCACAGCTTCAGCTCCATACACCATGAAGAAAGGGGTGCGGTCAGTCGACCGATTAGGAGTTGTCCTTAATCCCCATAAAACGGATGGTAGTTCAGTCACCCAGGCTCCAGCCGCATGATCAAGGTCTCTCATGAGTCATGGCTTCAATCCTTGGAGGATAAGACCATTTGCCCTTTCAACCTGACCATTCGACTGTGGATGAGCTACGCCTGCGTAGTCCACCCGAGTGCCTTGGCTAGCACAGAACCGTCTGAACTCTTCCGAGTCAAAGTTCGAACCATTGTCCGTGATGACACTGTGTGGGACTCCATATCTGAATATCAACTCTTTATGAATTTGATAGCCGTGCGCGTGTCTAACTTCTTGATAGGTTTAGCTTCAATCCACTTGGTGAACTTGTCGACTGCTACGAGCAAATGAGTGAACCCACTCGCACCTGTCCTAAGAGGACCGTTCATATCCAAGCCCCATACTGCAAACGGCCAGACAAGGGGGATGGTCTTCAGAGCGGACGCAGGCTTGTGTGACAAGTTCGCATAGAATTGGCACCCTTCACAGTGTTGAACCATCTCTTTGGCCATTTCATTAGGGCGTGGCCAAAAGAAACCAGCTCGGTATGCTTTGGCAACAATCGTCCGAGAGGACGCGTGATGACCGCAAGTCCCCGAGTGTATTTCCTCCAAAATCAGTCGACCCTCTTCGGGGGAGATGCAGCGCTGAGCTGCGCCAGTTACACTTTCTCTGTAGAGCTGTCCATCCATCACAGTAAAGGTTTGGACCTGCGGACGACCTGTCGAGCTTCAACCTCATCTTCGGGTAGTTCTTGTCTAAGTATATATGCAATATATGGCACCGTCCAATCGGGTGTGATCACCAGAATCTCCATGACCAAGTCTATGACTGCTGGAATATCAACTTCATTCGGATTGGAGGCGCTTACTGCTTGTGCGGGCTCTTCAGTGAATGGATCTTCCTGCACCGAAGGAGAATGTAGGTGTTCTAGGAACACATTGCTGGGAACAACTTTCCGAGTGGAGCCGATCTTTGCCAAATCATCAGTTGCTTGATTCTTCACTCGAGGGATATGATGGAGTTCCAAACCTTCAAATTTCTTCTCTAGTTTCCTCACTGCATTGCAGTAACCAGTCATGATGGGATTCCTGACATCCCACTCCTTCATCACCTGATTGACCACCAAATCTGAGTCGCCGTAAACCATCAGACGACGGACGCCGAGTGAGATGGCCATACGCAACCCGTAGAGGAGTGCCTCATATTCAGCTTCATTATTGAAGCAATCAAAGTGAATCTGGAGGACATAACTGAGCCGATCACCTTTCGAGGATACCAAAAGCACACCAGCACCAGAACCATTTAGCATTTTAGAGCCGTCAAAGAACATGGTCCAATGTGCCGAGTGGATTTGAGTTGGCTATTGCTGTTCTATCCATTCAGCCACGAAATTAGCAAGCGCTTGAGACTTGATCGCTTTCTTTGCTTCAAACTTGATATCAAAGTGAAGGAGCTCAATAGCCCACTTGGCCACTCGACCAGTTGCATCCCGATTGTTGAGGATCTCAGACAATGGAGCATCACTGACGATAGAAACCGAGTGATCTTGGAAATAATGCGCAACTTTCTTCGCTGACAGATATATGCCGTAAACAAGCTTCTGATTATGAGGATACCTTTGCTTTGAAGGAGTTAGTACTTCAGAAATGTAATACACTGGGCATTGAAGTTTGTAAGCCTTTCCCTCTTCTTCTCTCTCGACAACGAGAACTGTACTGACGACCTGGGAAGTGGCTACAATGTACAAAAGTAGGGGTTCTTTGTTGTGTGGAGCAGCAAGCATCAGCTGGGTAGAGAGCAAGGCTTTGAGTTCGACAAACGCTGCTTCTGCTTCAGGGGTCCACTCGAACGTGTCAGATTTCTTCATCAGTCGGTATAATGGCAATGCCTTTTCTCTGAGACGAGAGATAAACCTACTCAACGCTGCAAGGCAACCAATGAGTTTCTGGACGTCGTGAACACGCTTGGGGCATTTCATATGAACGATGGCATTAATTTTTTCAGGATTGACGTCGATTCCTTGTTCGGAAACGAGAAAACCGGGTAACTTGCCACCAGGAACTCCAGAAGTGCACTTAGACGGGTTCAGCTTGATATCATATTTCCTCAAGTTGGCAAAAGTTTCTGCAAGGTCAGTCAGCAGGTCAGAACCTTTGCGAGACTTGACCACAATATCATCCATGTATGCCTCAACATTCCGACTGATTTGCTTGAGCAGGCATTTCTGAATCATTCGCATAAAAGTAGCGCCCGCGTTTTTGAGACCAAAAGGCATGGTGATATAACAGAAACACCCGAAAGGGGTGATGAATGCCGTTTTTATTTCATCAAGACCAAACAGACGGATCTGATGGTAACCGGAGTAAGCGTCGAGAAAAAATAAACGCTCGCACCCCACAGTCGAGTCCACAATCTGGTCGATGCGAGGGAGCAGAAAATGATCTTTCGGGCAGGGCCGATTGATATGTTTAAAGTCAATACACATGTGAAGTGACTTGTCCTTCTTGGGGACCATGACGACGTTTGCGAGCCACTCGGAGTGGTAAATTTCACGTATGAATCCAGCCGCCAAGAGTCGAGCCACTTCTTCGCCGATTGCCTTTCGCTTCTCTGCCGCTGACCGGCGCAAGTGTTCTTTGACGGGCTTGAACTTCGGGTCAACTCTCAGTCGGTGCTCAGCCAGCTCCCTGGGTACACCCGGCATGTCAGAAGGTTTCCATGCAAAGATGTCCCAGTTCTCACGGAGGAACTAGATGAGCGCGGCTTCCTATTTGCTGTCGAGTGTTGTCGAAATGTTGGTTGATGCTGCATTGGGATCTGTCGGGTGAATAGGAACTTGCTTCACATCGCCTGCCGACTGAAAGGCAGATTCAGATGCGGGCTTCTTGGAACGCAGCAGATCGGCAGGATCAGTATTCTTTTTGTGCTCTTCCAACTCGACCACAGCCATTTGCTGATCGGCAATCTTGGAGCCTTGCTGGAAGCACTCCTCAGCCCTCTGTCGATTCTCCGTGACTGTAATCACACCTTTGGGCCCCGGCATCTTCAGTTTGAGATACACGTAACATGGACGGGCCATGAAATGGGCGTAGGCAGGCCGACCAAGGATGGCATGATATGCACTTTGGAAATCCACTACTTCAAACGTCAACTTTTCTTTTCGCCAATTCTTGTTGTCACCGAAAACCACATCCAACGCGATTTGACCGAGTGACTTGCCCTTCTTCCCTGGAATGACTCCCTGAAATTGTATATTGCTCTCACTGAGTCTGGACATCGGAATGCCCATCCCTTTGAGAGTCTCCGTGTACAAAATGTTCAAGCCACTCCCGCCGTCCATAAGAACCTTGCGGAGTCGAGTGCCTCCCACCACAGGATCCACCACCAGTGCCTGCCGCCCTAGGGTAGCAACAGGAGCAGGGTGGTCCGACTGATCAAAGGTAATAGGAGTCCGACAGCACTTGAGGTATGTTGGGGTGGCTGGAGCAACCATGTTGACTTCCCTGTTGATGACCTTCAGTCGACTTTTTCTCTCTAAATCAGCAAAAATCATCAGAGTGGCATTGACTTCTAGAAAATCCTCGCCCTTCTGTTCGTCTTCATCTTTTTCGGGTGTCTTCCCACTCGACTGACCTTCCTTGAACTGCTGAATCAACAATCTACACTATTGAGTGGTATGTTTGGGCAATATCAGATTCCAGAACACGGCATGTCCAGAACATCTATTCCTGACTGACTCTTCGACTTCTTGGGGGCGAACTGCCCTTTGGGTTTTCCTTTGTTTTTTCCTTGTGCCGCCAGAGCGGCCGCTTCTGTCTGAGCAGACCCATCGGCTTTGCGCTTCTGCTTCCAATTGGAATTTCCGCCGCCGCCATCATTGTCGACTGCCTTTCCTTTGCCGCTACGGAGGTGGTCTTCCTCTTCGCCATTGGCGTACCGGGTGGCGATCTCCATCATCTTGTTCAAAGACATATCTCAGTCCGACCAAACTTCAGATAGAGCTCTGTGTACCTAACACCAGCCTTGAAGGCAAAGACGGCTTGGTCCTCGGTAACATTTTCCACTGTGTGATGAAGAGTGGTCTAGCGCTGGATGTAATCTCTCAACGTTTCATTCGGCTTCTGCACACAATGCTGTAATTCAGACAAACCAGTAGGACGCTTGCAGGTACCTTCAAAAGTTCTGATGAACACTCGAGCTAGATCCTCCCAGCAATAGATGCTAGAAGGAGCCAACTGATTCAACCATGCTCGGGCTGAACCATCCAACATCAAAGACAGATGCTTCATGGCAATATTGTCATTCCCTCCACCGAGCTACACCGCCACTCGGTAATCATCTAACCAAGTTTCAGGCTTCGATGCACCAGAGAACTTACTAACTCCCGCAGCCAACCTGAAGTTGGGGGGAATCTCAGCAGATCGAATAGCCCTGCCAAAACACTCGGGTCCGGAAACCACCGCACCACTCGGATGATCTCTGTCATAACCATCTCTGCGAAATCTGCCCCTGTCGACTCGATTCTGCACAAGGACGGACCTTGCGTCGAATCCAGGATTCCGCTCGTCGCCGTACGGGCGCCGATCATCATAGCGCCGGGGTCCGTACGAACCTCCCCGCGGAGGGGTGGGCATTCGACGGCGGTCATCCCGGTGGTAACGGGGAGCAAACTGATCGCGGCCTTGATCTTGATACTGATTGTCACAGTAACCTTGATCTCTGCGATGCAGAGGCGACCCAGGGCTGTGAGCCGACTAGATTGTGCCTGCCCTGGGAGAATGACTGTGCAACCTGTTGCGCGACTAAGAAACAGCCGAATTCTGTTGCTGAGCCGCTCCAAGCAGCGCTCGGATCTGCTGAATGTCTCTGCTAGCCTCTGAACCGGATGGCTGAATTGATTCTGCAATCTTTGCCGCTGCTGCAACATTCTGAATCGGAGTATGAAATACCTAAACGTTGTTTCAAGATCCGCTCGGAAACAGTTGACGTTGACGTCGACTGGCAGCCGGTGGTTGTTGACGAGCGCGGCCGCCGAGTGTTCTCTGCATTTCCTCAAGCCGAATACACGTGGCCTCCAAAGCTTGGGCCTCGGCAGTCGTGCCAAGGATGGGCGTATGGAGAACCTCCTCATATCTGTGTTGCTGATCACTCGACGGTCCGCCAACCTCACCTCCGCCTCGGTCATAACCAGGCGGGCCACGAGGAGAATCTGCCATGAAAACTTCAGCCGCCGGATCACAGCTCTCGCACTCGAAAGGAACATCAGACCGATCTGACGCCGAGTCGAACACGCCGTGAAGTGACTCGGCGGGCTCGATAGCTGCAACCTGGTGAATCGACGATTGACGAGCCACCGCGTGACGCACCCAACGCTGGAGCCACGAGCGACCCGATCGCTTGCGACGACGAATAGCCGAGAGTGTGCGCGATGTCGGAGTCGACAGATACGGAGTCGACGGCTGTCGAAGAAGAACGCCGCAGGAGCTTGCACGGAAGTGCGTAGCCCTGCAGATAAGGAGCGCCTCTACGTCCAGAGGCGCCTCCTGAAGCCATGCCGAGTCGTCGGCGACGAAGGTGAACATGCCGAGATGGATCTCGTGGCCCACGAACGATCCGCCACCGGAAGACATGGTGAAGAAGAAAAATGCAAACTCGCCGAAAGTCGCTTAGACGCCTACCCCAAGGTGGGCGCCAACTGTCGTGGGAACGAGCCTGACAGTAGAAGTTAGGGGTACGTAAGGAGAGGGAAGAGTCCTAGCTACGGCGAGGTTGTACACACGGATGTATGAGTTCAGGCCCCTCTCATGGAGGTAACAGCCCTACGTCTCAGTGCTGCGGGAGCTTTTCTGTCGTGTGGAGTATGAAAGTTACAGGTGGTGCGAACCCTTGTGCCAGAGGGGAGGGGCGGCTTATATAGAGTGCGCTGCCCCTCATAAACGCCGGGCATCCAAGGGTTCGATCGTGGGAATAAAGAGGAGCATTACTGATAACGCATGCAGTTAATGCTAATTATGGTGAGGAGTCGTCCGCCTGTCTGTTGCTCTTCTTAGATTGACTTTAGATCTTCAGCGATCGAGTGGCTTCCAATTCATTCCGAGTGAAATGTAGCCTGTCGAGTGGATGTAGAAGTTTCCGAGTGAGCTGGTTGTCGAGTGGATCGTGAGCTATGCTTACTCCAATCAAAATCTTCCTTGTAATCTTGTGATCTTCCATGTGGTGTCTTTAGGTGGGGTATGTAGACTATGCTTAGGACCCTACCCCTAATACACATCCACATCAGCTAATACTTATAAACTAGGTGCTCACAAGTATGCCGATGTTTCTCCTGTCTTTCTTTCAGGTACCTGTAGGGGTACGGAAAAGATTGGATTTTTATCGATCTCGTTTCTTTTGGCAGAGTGACGATATAAAGAGGAAGTATAGGCTTACTAAATGGGACATCATCTGTAGGCCAAAGGACCAGGGCGGTCTTGAAATTGAAAATTTGGAGGTAAAGAACAAATGTCTACTCGGCAAGTGGCTATACAGGTTGTCTGTAGAGACCGACGGCATGTGGGCCCAGATTCTGCGTAATAAGTACCTACAGTCTAAGACCTTATCCCAGGTTACTGCTAGACCCAATGACTGACATTTTTGGAAGGGTCTGATGAGAACAAAGGCGGCCTTCTTCCATAGAACCAAGTTTATCATTGGAAATGGTACTTCGACGAGATTCTGGGAGGATACGTGGTTAGGGGAGATGCCTTTAGCCACACAATATCCTTCTCTCTATAATCGTACGTACGTGTCATGATCGAATGCATGAGCTTGCTTGCATAACCGACTTCTCCTTTGACCTCCCGAAACTTGTTAAGCCAGGGTAGGTTTCGAGATCATACGTTTAGGTGTGCGGTTAGAGCAAGCGTCCAGGAAATTTGTATCCAATACAGATGGTGTTTGTATCGGCTGTTTGCATCACAGTGGTGTAAACTCGTCATACTTAATTGTATCAACTTGATGCAACCTTATGAGTCTACAAAAACACTGATTATCGAAAAAAAAAATGTACTTTCACGCTCAAAATCACCAGTGCTTATGATCGGCGCGCCAATCGCTTGATCCGCAACTCGAAAAACTCTCACTGCATTTTATGTATTGAGAATAATGCTGCCTATCAATAACACATGTCGTCTTCTTGTTTTAAATAGGAGTTTGAAACCCCTGGCATCTACATCATTGTGATACACATAGCCATCTTTATCGAAGTCGCATGGCCAGACCATGATATTGATTCCAGAACCAGGTTAACACTTTACCCAAGTCACATGGCCATGCTTTCCGAATCTGATCACTTGAGAGTGCCCAGAGAATATCCCTTCGAATTGCAGGGCAAATCCCGAAAGCTACCTTTATAACTACTCAGTTACGGGGTAGCGTTTGATAGAACCTAAGTAAGTCGATTCACATGCCGAGTACATACGAAGACCTCAAGTCTAGGACATGGCATATACATTATAATTGAGACTAACAGATGACAATATCTCGCTGCATCTCAAAGTGGGTCTGTCCGACTCGGTGATCCCCATCGCCGAGTCCATACTATCGTGTTAGCATCACTATGCCCATAACTTGTGAAACATAGTCATCAACCGAATCGTATACTAGTCAAAGGATATGTCTCAGCATAACCTTATCAACTAGGGACCATTAGAACAATCATCAAATAATATATAGTCTCACAAACAAGTCACATACTTATTGATACATATCAGTGATGATGTCCAAGGACAATACAAATAACTCATGAATACAGAAGAAAATAACATCATCACATGATTGCATGTAGGGCATATTTCCAACAGTCTCCCACTTGCACTATAGTCAATCATTTAGGCATCGCATGCCCATAGCCCTTGTGTGCACCCCTTGCTCCAGCTGCAGGAGATGCTTTGTCAGCGGATCAGAAATATTTAGATCCGTGCGTACTCTGCATATCCTTACGTCACCTCTCTCAACAATGTATCGTATGAGATGATATCACCTGAGTATGTGTTTGGAATTCTGATGATGCCTTGCTTCATTGGCTTGTGCGATAGCACCACTATTATCACAATGGAGGTCCAATGGGTTGGACATGCCCTGAACCACACCAAGCATGGAAGTGAAATTACTTATCCAAATACTTTCTTTCCCAGCTTCAGATGCTGCGGTGTACACGGCCTCCATTGTAGAATCAGCAATCGTTTCTTGCATGGAACTATTCCAGCTCACCGCACATCTGTTCTGAATGAACGCAAAGCCAAATAGTGAGCGATAGTCATCCTTGTCGGTTTGGAAACTAGCATTTGTGTAACCCTTTACAAAGAGCTCATCCTCACCTCCATAAACTAGGAACATATCCTTAATCCTTCTGAAGTACTTAAGGATATTTTTAACCGTTGTGTAGTGACTATCACCTGGATCAACCTGGTATCTGCTCGTAACACTTAGAGCATAGGAAACAACAGGTTGAGTACATAACATAGCATACATGATGGGCCCGATAGCTGGAGCAAACGAAATTGCATCAATGCGGCTTCGCTCATGAGAAGTTGAGGGACTCTGAGTCTTGCTAATACTAATGCTATGCGACATAGGTAAGAACACTTTCTTGGTCTCATGCATGTTGAACTGTTTCAACACCTTGTAAATATATGTACTCTGGCTTAAACCAATAAGCCTCCTTGAACTATCTCTATAGATCTTGATTCCCAAAATATCAGCTGCTTCCCCCAAGTCATTCATCGATAAACTATTTTTCAATGAGTACTTGACAGATTCAAGCATTGGAATGTTATTCCCATTCAACAATATGTCTTCCACATATAAGATTAGAAATACGACTGAGCTCCCACTAAATTTCTTGTAAACACAAGGTTCATTTTCATTTTGGATGAAGCCAAATCCTTTGACAACCTCATCAAAATGAATGTTCCAACTCGGAGGAGCTTGCTTCAACCCATAAATTGATTTCTGAAGCTTGCATACCTTACTAATATTTCTTTGGATCGACAAAAGCCTCGGGCTATGTCATATATACGTCCTCGGTTAAATTTTCATTAAGGAAAGCCATTTTGACATCCATCGCCATATCTCATAGTCAAAATATGCAGCAATAGCTAGAATGATCCGAACTAATTTAAGCATCGGTACCGGTGAGAAGGTCTCATCGTAGTCAACTCCTTGAACTTATCAAAAACCTTTTGCGATGAATCGAGCTTGGTGGACGTGAATATTTTCATCCATATCAGTTTTTTCAATGGTATTAACACCATGCGGCGGATCAACCAATCTCCAAACTTGATTTTCATCCATGGACTTTAACTCGGATCTCATGGCCTCAAGCCATGACCTAGAATCTGGACCTACCATCACTTTCGCATAGGTCGAAGGCTCATTGTTGTCTAACAACAATACATTGCATACATTACGGTGCCTTTCTAACCTTCGTGGTGCATGCGCAAACTCAACCACGGGTTCCCCGACTGATTTTGCCATGATGGCATTACTCGCCGAGTGGTTTATCTCGAACTCCTTTGAGTTGCACCATCCTCCCACTAACCTTCTGACTGAGAAACTCTTTGTCAAGGAAGACACCATGTCGAGCGACAAACACTTTGTCATCTTCTCGGTTGTGGAAGTAATACCTAAGGTTTCCCTCGGATATCCCACGAATATGCATTTATCCAACTTGGGTGTGAGTTTGTCCGACTGAAGTCGATTGACATATGCCACACAACCCCAAATTTTTAGAAGAGACAAACTGTGACATTCCCCAGTCCTTATCTCATATGGTGTCTTATCTACGGATTTAGATGGTACTCTGTTATGTGTGAAAGCTGCTATTTCTAGATCATAACCTGAAAATGACAATGGTAGATCTGATTGACTCATCATCGATTGAACCATGTCCAACAAGGCATGATTCCTCTATTCCGACACACCATTTTTCTGAGGTGTACCAAGAGGAGTGTGTTGTGGAACTATTCGTCGACTCGTCAGATGATCATCAAACTCTTGACTTAGATACTCGCCCCCACAATCTGATCATAGAAGTTTGATCGTGTTCCCGAGTTGATTCTCTACTTCATTCTGAAAATCCTTGAACTTTTCAAAGATTTCTGACTTATGCCTCATCAAGTAGATATATCCATATGTGCTCAAGTCGTTGGTAAAAGTCACAAAGTACTTGTAACCACCTCTGGCAGTCGTGCTCATTTGTCCGCACATATCAATATGTTTGAGTTCCAACAAGCCGGACGCCCTTTCGCAACTCTTTGCGAAAGGTGTCTTGGTCATCTTGCCAAGTAGGCAACCCTCGCACGTTTCTGATGTCTACTACACAACTTTATTCTTGTAGACTCGTGTTGGGCCTCCAATCGTAGAGTTTTGTAGGACAGTAGCAAATTTCCCTCAAGTGGATGACCTAAGCTTTATCAATCCGTGGGAGGCATAGGATGAAGATGGTCTCTCTCAAACAACCCTGCAACCAAATAGAAGAAATCTCTTGTGTCCCCAACACACACTATACAATGGCAAATTGTATAGGTGCACTAGTTCGGCGAAGAGATGGTGATACAAGTGTAGTATGGATAGTAGAAATAGGTTTTTGTAATATGAAATAATAAAAATAGCAAGGTAGCAAGTAGCAAAAGTGAGCACAAACGGTATTGCAATGCTTGAAAACAAGGCCTAGGGTTCATACTTTCACTAGTGTAATCTCTCAACAGTGCTAACATAGTTGAATCATATAACAATCCCTCAACGTGCGACAAAGAATCACTCCCAAAGTTCCTATTAGCGGAGAACATAAGATGAAATTGTTGTAGGGTACGAAACCACCTCAAAGTTATCATTTCCGATCAATCTATTGAGCCATTCCTATAAGTGTCACAAACAGCCCTAGAGTTCGTACTAAAATAACACCATATGATACGCATCAACCAACTGTAATGTCACCTAGATACTCCAATGTCACCATAAGTATCCGTGAGTTGATTATTCGATATGCATTAAACAATTTCAGATTCATAATATTCAATCCACACAAAGATCTTCAAAGAGTACCCCAAGATTTCTACCGGAGAAAGTTGGACGAAAACCTGCATCAACCCCTATGCATAGATTACCCCAATGTCACCTCGGGAATCCGCGAGTTGAGTGCCAAAACATACATCAAGTGAATCAATATGATACCCCATTGTCACCACAGGTATTCATATGCAAGACATACATTAAGTGTTCTCAAATCCAACAAGTATTCAATCCGATAACAATGAAACCTCAAAGGGAAAGATTCAATCCATCACAAGAAGATAGAGAGGGAAGAAACACCATATGATCTAACTATATTAACAAAGCTCGCGGTACATCAAGATCTTGCCAAATCAAGAACACGAGAGAGAGATCAAACACATAGCTACTGGTACATACCCTCTGCCCCGAGGGTGAACTACTCCCTCCTCGTCATGGAGACCGCCGGGATGATGAAGATTGCCTTCAGTGATGATTTCCCCCTCCGGCAGGGTGCCGGAACAGGGCTCCAGATGAGATCGCTTCGGTACAGAGGCTTGCGGCAGCGGCGTGGAAGTTCTAGGTTTAATTCTGGAGTTTTCACTATTTATAGGATTTATTGGCGTTGGATTCACGTCAAGGGGGCCCACGAGGGAGCGACAACCTCGGGGGGTGCACCCTAGGGGGGGCACCTCACAGGCTTGTGGCGCCCTCGGCCACTCCCTGACCCAGCTCCGGTGCTCCGCGGGTCTCTTTTGGTCCATAAAAAATCACCGTAAATTTTGGGCTCTGTCTGAGAACTTTTATTTCTGCACAAAAAACAACATCATGGTAGTTCTGCTGAAAACAGCGTCAGTCCGGGTTAGTTCCACTCAAATCATAACAAACCATATAAAATTGTTATAAACATGGCATGAATACTTCATAAATTATAGATACATTGGAGATGTATCAGCATCCCCAAGCTTAATTCCTGCTCGTCCTCGAGTAGGTAAATGATAAAAGAAATAATTTATGAAGTGTGAATGCTAGCATAGTGCACAAGTTTGATCAATGATAATTTTAGTCACTTTTTCTAGCATCATTATATATCAGAAATAGTAGCTCATCTCATAAAACTTCTCATGATAAAGTAGCAAGCTATTCACATGCTAAAGTATAGATCATAATCTTTCTTGAAAACTAACAAACTATGTTCTTAGTCATCAAACAATTGCAATTCATCTTATTTTCATGAAGGGTCTATGTAAGAGCTTTGATTTAGCAAATTCCACATACTCAACTATCATATATTCTTTCATGATTTCTGACACTCAAAGTATATTTTTAGAACAAACCGTTTCAGTCAGACACATAGAAAGATAGGGGCTTAATGTTTTGCCTCCCAACTTATTTATCTCAGGGATATTGTCAACAATAATAACTCATGATCACCTATATTCAACTGGATATATGTGCCTGGATCTTTCCCCACCACATGATGCTTGCCAAGAGAAAAAATAAAAATGGAATAGAGACGAACACTATTGACTCTTGCATAAAAGTAAATACGTAAAGTAAAAGATAGGCCCTTCGCAGAGGGAAGCAGAGGTTGCCATGCACTTTTTATTTTTGGATGTGCAAGCTCTTAATGCAAAGGAACGTCACTTTATATTGCCCCTTGTGATAGCAACCTTTATTATGCAGTCCGTCGCTTTTATTTCTTCACCATCACAAGTTCGTACAAAGCTTATTTGCCCTTACAATAAAAGATCATACATATTTAGGAGCAATTTTTATTGCTTTTGCACCGATGACAACTTACTTGAAGGATCTTATTCAATCCATAGGTAGATATAGTGGACTCTCATGGCAAGAAACTGGGTTTAAGGATTTTTGGATGCACAAGTAGTATCTCTACTTAGTACAAAATTTTGGCTCGCAAAAGATTATGGGCAAGCACCACATGTTATAGGATCCATGACAATATAACTTCTATGTGAATATAAACAAACATAACTCATTACGTTGTCTTCCTTGTCCAACGTCAACTACTTGATCAAGTTTGAAAATAATTAATGGGGGCTCACAATCATAGAAGATGTCCAAGATAGTATATTTATATGTGAAATCTCTCTTCCTTCAATATTCTTTCATGAATTGTTCAAGTGGCCAATGCTATGTTTGCTAACTTTCAATAAGTTTTACCAGTTATACTTTTTATGTGTGAAGTCACTAGTCCCCATGGGACAAGCATATGAAACATATATAATTTCAGATTTATGATATTCAATTCATTCAACAATTTACTCATAGGATATAAGTGAAGCACAAGAGTAAATGATAAACTACTCCAAAAAGATATAAGTGAAGATCAAATGAGTAGTTAAATAATTAAGTAGCTATGTGAGGACTCTCTCATTAAAGATTTCAGATCCAAATAATTTATTAAAAAATCAAGCAAAATGAAAATAAAAGGACACACCAAGGATAGCACACATCGTGTGAAGAAGCAAAAACTTAGGCTCAACCGAGACTAACCGATGATTGTTGATGAAGAAAGGTGGGATGCCTACAGGGGCATCCCCAAGCTTAGATGCTTGAGACTTCTTGGAATAATAACTTGCGATGCCTTGGGCATCCCCAAGCTTGATCTCTTGTGTCTCCTTAATTCCTCTCATATCACGGTTCCCCTAATCCTTAAAAACTTCATCCACACAAAACTCAACAAGAACTCGTGAGATAAGTTAGTATAAATCCATGCAAAGCCTTATCATTCTCTACTGTAACAAATCACTAAAATTATAATTAAACATTGCATATTAAATGCCTCTGCATATTTAATACTCCTATCCTCGAATAGAATCATTAAACAAGCAAACATATGCAAACAATGCAAATATAACAGCAATCTGACTAAACAGAACAATCTGTAAAGGATGAAAAAGAATCCATACTTATTTAACTACAAAAATTCTGAAAATTTACCACACTGTAGAAAATTTATCATATCTTACTGTGTAAAAATTTCAAGATTTTATCATGTTCTGACTATTCAGGAATATTCAAGACATAATAGCAAACTTTCTGTTTTCAAACAGCAACATATAGACTTGCAAATTGAGCATGGTAAAGGCTATACTTGTCACTTTTATTGAAATAAAAGGTACCAATATGATTATTAATAACAGCAAGCAAATCTAAACAAAATAAAATGACGCTCCAAGCAAAACACATATGATGTGACGAATAAAAATATAGTCCCAAGTGAGGTTACCGATAATGTTGAAGATGAAAGAGGGGATGCCTTCCGGGGCATCCCCAAGCTTAGTTGCTTGGGTCTTCCTTGAATATTACCTTGGGGTGCCTTGGGAATCCCCAAGCTTAGGGTATTTCCACTCCTTATTCTCCTCATATCGATGTCTCACCCAAAACTTGAAAACTTCAATCACACAAAACTTAACGGAACTTCGTGAGATGGGTTAGTATGATAATGGATAAATCATTCACTTTGGTACTGTCAAGACAAGATTCATAATTGTTCTCACATAATTCCTACTGTACTCTATCATTTCCACAATTTATATTGACCAATATAAGCCATAGAAACTATAAAACACGCAAACTATGCTTTGAAAACAGAATCTGTCAAAAACAGAACAGTCTGTAATGATATGAACAAACACCATACTTCTGCAACTCCAAAAATTCTTAAAAATTAGGACAACGTAGTAAATTCGTATATCAATCATGTGTAAAAATTTCAGAAGGTTTTGACGCTTCAGTAAATTATAGAAATTTCTACATTGGACGCAAAAGTTTCTGTTTTTGCACAGAATCAAGTCAACTATCATCCACACTATCCCAAAGGCTTTACTGTGCACATTATTGAAACAAAAGCTATAAAACATGATTACTACAGTAGATTAATCATGTGAACAAACAAAAACAGTAGGGGTAAATATTGGGTTGTCTCCCAACAAGCGCTTTTCTTTAATGCCTTTTTAGCTAGGCATGATGATTTCAATGATGCTCACATAAAAGTGAAGAATTGAAACACAAAGAGAGCATCATGAATCACATGGAAAGTACATTTAAGCCTAACACACTTCCTATGCATAGGGATTTTGTGAGGAAACAACTTATGGGAGCAAGAATCAACTAGCATAGGAAGGCAAAACAAGCATGACTTCAAAACTTTCAACACATAGAGAGGAAACTCGATATTATTGAAAAGCCTACAAGCATATGTTCCTCTCTCGTAATAATTTTCAGTAGCATCATGAATGAATTCAACAATATAACTATCACATAAAACATTCTTTTCATGATCCACAAGCATAGAATTTTTATTACTCTCCACATAAGCAATTTTCTTCTCATTCATAATAGTGGGAGCATATTCAATGAAATAACTATCATGTCATACTTGATTGGCATAATCCAATTGAAAATTAAAATCGTGATGACAAGTTTCATAATTATCATTATTCTTTATAGCATACATGTCATCACAATAATCATCATAGATAGCAACTTTGTTGTCATAATCAATTGAAACCTCTTCCGAAATAGTGGAATCATCATTAAATAAAGTCATGACCTCTCCAAATCCACTTTAATAATTATTACAATAAGATTCAACACCCTCCAAAATAGTGGGATCATTAGTACCTAGAGTTGACACTCTTCCAAACCCACTTTCATCAATATAAACATCATAAATAGGAGGCATGTCATCATCATAATAAATTTGTTCATCAAAACTTGGGGGACTAAAAAGATCATCTTCATCAAACATAGCATCCCCAAGCTTATGGCTTTGCATATCATTAGTATCATGGATATTCAAATAAGACATACTAATGACATTGCCATCATGCTCATCATTCAAGGAACTCACATTAAACATTTTATTAAATTCTTTCTCTAGCAATTGAGCACAATTTTCAGAATCCATATTTTCGAGAAAGACATCATAAAGGTAAAGCATGTGAGGCAATATCAATTCCATTTTTTTTGTAGTTTTATTTTTATAAACCCAAACTAGCGATAAAACAGGAAACTAAAATATTCAATTGCAAGATCTAAAGATATACCTTCAAGCACTCACCTCCCCGGCAACGGCGCCAGAAAAGAGCTTGATGTCTACTACGCAACTTTATTCTTGTAGACTCGTGTTGGGCCTCCAAGCGCAGTGTTTTGTAGGACAGTAGCAAATTTCCCTCAAGTGGATGACCTAAGGTTTATCAATCCGTGCGAGGTGTAGGATGAAGATGGTCTCTCTCAAACAACCCTGCAACCAAATAGAAGAAATCTCTTGTGTCCCCAACACACACTATACAATGGCAAATTGTATAGGTGCACTAGTTCAGCGAAGAGATGGTGATACAAGTGTAGTATGGATAGTAGAAATAGGTTTTTGTAATCTGAAATAGTAAAAACAGCAAGGTAGCAAGGAGCAAAAGTGAGCACAAACAATATTGCAATGTTTGAAAACAAGGCCTAGGGTTCATACTTTCACTAGTGTAATCTCTCAACAGTGCTAACATAGTTGAATCATATAACAATCCCTCAACGTGCGACAAAGAATCACTCCCAAAGTTCCTATTAGCGGAGAACATAAGATGAAATTGTTGTAGGGTACAAAACTACCTCAAAGTTATCCTTTCCGATGAATCTATTGAGCCATTCCTATAACTGTCACGAACAGCCCTAGAGTTCGTACTAAAATAACACCATATGATACGCATCAACCAACTCTAATGTCACCTAGATACTCCAATGTCACCACAAGTATCTGTGAGTTGATTATTCGATATGCATCAAACAATTTCAGATTCATAATATTCAATCCACACAAAGATCTTCAAAGAGTACCCCAAGATTTCTACCGGAGAAAGTAGGACGAAAACCTGCACCATCCCCTATGCATAGATTACCCCAATGTCACCTCGGGAATCCGCGAGTTGAGTGCCAAAACATACATCAAGTGAATCAATATGATACCCCATTGTCACCACGGGTATTCATATGCAAGACATACATCAAGTGTTCTCAAATCCAACAAGTTCAATCCGATAACAATGAAACCTCAAAGGGAAAGATTCAATCCATCACAAGAAGATAGAGAGGGAAGAATCACCATATGATCCAACTGTATTAACAAAGCTCGCGGTACATCAAGATCGTGCCAAATCAAGAACATGAGAGAGAGAGATCAAACACGTAGCAACTGGTACATATCCTCAGCCCCAAGGGTGAACTACTCCCTCCTCGTCATGGAGACCGTTGGGATGATGAAGATGGCCCCCAGTGATGATTTTCCCCTCCGGCAGGGTCCCGGAACAGGGCTCAGGATGAGATCACTTCGGTACAGAGGCTTGAGGCGGCGGCGTGGAAGTTCTAGGTTTAATTTTGGGGTTTTCACTATTTATAGGATTTATTGGCGTTGGATTCATGTCAAGGGGGGCCACAAGGGAGCGGTAAGCTCGGGGGGCACGCCCTAGGGGGGGCGCCCACCAGGCTTGTGGCACCCTCGGCCACTCCCTGGCCCAGCTTCGGTGCTCCGTGGGTCTCTTTTCGTCCATAAAAATTCATCGTAAATTTTGGGCTCATTCCGAGAAGTTTTATTTTTGCACAAAAAACAACACGAAGGTAGTTCTGCTGAAAACAATGTCAGTCCGGGTTAGTTCCACTCAAATCATACCAAAACCATATAAAATTGTTATAAACATGGCGTGAATACTTCCTAAATTATAGATACGTTGGAGACGTATCAGTCTCAAATGATTCAAAATCGAACGAACTTAGAAGTCCACAATCATGAAGCTTCTTCATGCGTTTCATGCTTAATTATATGACCAAGTCGACAATGCCAAAATTAAGTTGTATTTAGATCGGTAGGCTTAAAGCTCTTGTCATTTAAATTATAGACATATTCACCTTCAAGATCTAAAATAAATAACCCATTCCCAACGGGTGCAAAGCCATAAAACATATCATCCAAATATATAGAACAACCTTTGTCCTTAAAATTGAATTCATAACCTTGTCTCATGAAGCATGAGGCATAAATAATGTTTTGACTTAAAGCGGGAACATAATAACAATTATCAAGTTCCATTACAAATCCTAAAGGTAAATTATGTTGCATAGTGTCGACGACTAGTGCAACAACTCTTGCTTTATTCCCGACGCGTATGTCAACTTCTCCTCTTGCAATATTCCTAGTTCATTTAATCCCCTGCATTGAGTTGCAAATATGAACAACTAATCTGGTATCATATACCCAATAGCTATTAGAAAAATCAGCAAGATATATGTCTATAAGATATACAACAAGTTTACCTGAAGAAGTCATAGTTCCACTTTTCTTGCCATTGTCGGCCAGGTAGTTGCTGCAATTTCTCTTCCAGTGACCAGTGCCCTTACAATAATAGCATATGCTCTCAGTAACTAGTCCAGCCTTAGGCATAGGGATAGGAGCTGGGATCGCATCCTTAGCAGCCTTAGCCTTTTCCTTCTTCTTAGCCCAAGAAACTACTTGACATTTGGCTTGGCCAGCAGAATCAACACTTGATGTGCCCTTTTTATGTCTTTATTTGTTGTTTTAAGCATCCCATGCAATTATGTGACCGTTTTATCCATACCATGCATATGGTAGTTTGAGATCAAGGAACCATAGCTAGCAGGAAGAGAAGCAACTATTGTATCTGTAGGCAACTCTTGGTTGAAGGGAAAGCATAACTTATCCAGAGTCTGCATGTAACCAACCATTTTGATTACATGCGGACTCAGTGGTGTAGGGTAACGCAGCAGAAAACAAAAAATTTCTGACCTATGCACCAGCCCAGGACCACTATGGAGACTGCATACAAGGTTTGATCTTTTTCGTTACCGACTCGTAGCGCAGCGGAAGTAGAGTCGATGATGATCGGCGGTGCAGATCCCCGCAGCTTGGATTTACAACCTCCCAACCACGAGGATGTACTCCCTCGTCTGTCCCTCGGACAGCCCTCCAGGAGGCGGTCA
Organism: Elymus sibiricus; assembly: GCA_039707655.1. Classification (NCBI taxonomy): domain Eukaryota; kingdom Viridiplantae; phylum Streptophyta; class Magnoliopsida; order Poales; family Poaceae; genus Elymus; species Elymus sibiricus. The sequence continues at coordinate 35,000,852 of CM077665.1, read as the reverse complement.
GACAGTCCCTCGGACGGTGTCGCGGACAGCCCTTCGTGAGGACCCTCGAAACTCGGACAGTCACTCGGACAGCCCTTCGGGAGGACCCTCGAAAGTCGGACAGTCACTTGGACAGCCCTTCGGGAGGACCCTGTCGAACTAAGACCGAAACTACGATCTCTCTACAGAGTTGCACACATACGGTGTCATCTATCCGGCAGGGCTTTGCCGTCCAGAACTAGTTCCCACCGGAACCTAGACAGCCTTTCGGCTCTACGAAACTATTTCGCAGGGAGGGAGAGAGAAGCCAGACAAGTCAATGGCATGTGTATGAGAGCAAGGATGAGGTTTGGGCAGCCCCCTCACCTCCTATTTATAGGAAAAACCAAGGGGTACTGTGGACCACAAATTACCAAAAACACCCATGCAAAAGGGTTCACATGAGGGTGTTATGGACAAAATGGGGTGCCATGTGGAGCTCCACCTCCCTTGGCCGGCCAACCCCTTGGGGGCCCCCAATGAGGGGCTTCCTTGGACCCCAAGCCCTTCTAGAAGTCTTTTTGCAAAAGCCCTAAAAGGTGGCTTTCCAAAAAAAATCCATAAAGTGATTTTCACTATTCACGGAACCAATTTTCCGCGACAGTTAAATCCGAAAATATTCCTGTGGGTCTTAGAACAATTCCAGTACCCACTAAAATGATTTTGGATTCGTTCCAAAACATTTTCGGATTAGTGATTTTCATCCGCGAAAAGCAACCAGACCGGTTCCAGCAGCTCCGGAACATTTCCGGTTTTTATCCCGGAAAATTCCCAGAAGTTTCCAGAATGATTCTGGCACCCTCCAAGAATTATCAGGCGTGTGTCGAAACCAATTTGACTCTATGGTATCCCCTGAAACAACTTTTCAGTTTTACCGAAACTATTCCGGTGTCCTCTCCGGAACGTTTCCGTTGCGTCCGAAACTTTTCCGGTGATTTTCTCTCAGACTCCCTGTCTAGTATTCAGCAGATAGACGACCCTTAAGCGTGTGACCCTATAGGTTCGGTGAAGTATAGACATGACCAGAACACTTTCTGATCAATGATCAACATCGGAGCCGTGGACACCCGTATTGACCCCTATACCAACACGAATGAATATTCGAGTGAACCTCCAGTTGCCGTGTGCTATTCCTGTTGCTTCGCGATATGTTACAAATACCCGAGGTGAGACATGTTGGCATCTCCATGGATCAACAACTTGTCCACTATGCCAGGTACCTCGTTACCGGTATTGTTCTCTTTTCTCGTTACCGTGTTTCGGCATCCCCGTGATCAAATCACATTGTGTCTGGCCAGACGATGATGGATACCGTAACACCGAGAGGGCCTAGAGATATCTCTCCATCATCGGAGGCGCAAATCCCAATATTTAGCTATCAAGTTACTTGACATACTTTTCCATGAACCCGTAAGTCGCCGTAATAGCCACCCATTTACGGATGACGTTTAACAAACTCCAAGTTCATGAAGCAAGCATGAAGAAACTCGATACTCTCATGGTCAAAGGAATCTTGCAAACGTTAACCATCTCTGTGTTATTAACCACTAACTTGTGATGAAAGTATCTCATAGCATAACATCAATTCGGGTCCATTCATCACAAATGTTCTACCAACATTGTGCACTCAAAGTTGCTGGCATAGACATGCCCATGATTGGGAAACATAATCATCATGCAACACTTGAGCTAGTCTTAGAGGCATGACTAGGAATACATTTTACCGTTTATTATTCCACACGTGCACATGGGTTTTCCCCAGAGCCTTTATGGATATACGGGCTCGGGAACCACAACAGTTATAGCATGGAACATAAACATAATCATGAACTTGGAGATAAATAATATCATTTATTATTGCCTCTAGGGCATATCTCCTACAAGTGGATCGCCTTCCTTCAGTTTACACTCAACGTCCTCCAGACATTAAATCTCTCGTTCCTTGCCTGAGTTTCAAACATGCCTTTTAGACTTACGATCACATCGTAAGCCTCAATCTTCTCAAAATGTTGTTGCAAGTCTGGTTCCATATAGGCAAGCATGAGATAACTGATCTCAATAGAGTCATCACAGAGTTTCGTGTAGGCATTATAAATAGTAGCAGTTGCATTATCGGCGGGTTCCTCTGGAAGTGGGTCCCCTAGAACATGTTCCTTTTTGTTGTGCTTGAGAACAATTATCAGATTGCGGAACCAGGTTGTGAAGTTTGTTCCATTAAGTTCTTCTTTTAAAAGGATTGAATGCAATGCAAAACTTGATAAAGCTATAGTTGGTGCCATTGATCAACAATAGAAATATGCAAAACACTAAGACTTGTATTCATGAAGAGCGATTCAATTTAAACACTTAATATTGAAAGACTCCCACTAAAATCAACTTCCCTCCATTTGTCCTTAGTGATTCAATATCCGAGTGAAACAACTCAACTAGTGAGCTTTTGCATATGACTCGACCAAATGGCAGGCAACACTTGTTAATCGTATCTCCATATGACTCTTGTTGGTCTTGTGGCATCACATGTCCCGTCGCCGACTTCCTTGCCCCGAGTCCCAAAACAATTTTCATAGCCTCATCAAGTCAACCAATGCCTCACATGTAAGTGTCTGACACGAATCTATCACACCATGGAGAAATAGTGGCACCCTAATTTTATAGGCCCACCATAAGATATACAAGGCTTGTGATGTTGCAGCAAATGGGGAGGCAATTTTACTTGGCATTCTATGAGCGATCATTCTACTACTACCATCAATATGCGTAGAAGTGAAATGAACCTATAACAATAACAGATAATTGAATAAATTATGAAATAGCATGGCTCTTCTTCATGGCAATCCATCGGAGTCGTCTAGTAGGATCCTCTCTGAGTCGCTCAGCCAGATCCAGTCCATGAATCATGTCCATATAGTTGCCGTGAGCCCGTGTCCTCCATATACTTATGAGCTAAGCTAGCTTGTAATAAATTACATAGGGAGAGACATCACATGTTGACACGTAGGTCATTATACATTATCATGATAGCAGTTTGGCTCCAGCCGGCTGACGAACTCATGACTCATAGGTCACACCTATTACGCACCTGCATGACATGAGCCATACCAATCACATCATTCCAGCAAAAATAAGTTATGCATAGAATCTTATTCTACAGGATTGATTGAACTGGTAACATTTTAGGGGCTGCTACAAAATATACGGCTCTATGATAGGTAGCAATGTCGGTCCCGCTAGCTGGTTAGCTGGCAGGGTTCAAAGGGGCAGCACCCCTATTGGGTGCGGGCAGTGGCCGACCTTTTTGGAAATCATAGATCAAATCCATATTCCAATGATGAATTTGTTCATCGGAAAAGTCAAATTTTACCAATTCAGATACTCGTTCTGATTCAATCGATCTGATTGATATCCACATGCAATAGTTGGCTTTACATTGCTCGGTCTATCCTAATGGTGACTTGCTGACCTCTTGGGATATGTCGTGTCACAACCTTAGCAACATGATCACACAACCTGATCAACTATTAACCCCAAGTTCGATCGATCATATCGATCACGAGGAAAACTGATCTATCACATAGACCGACCACCAAAACAACAATAAGTCACATCTACTACCACCCGCATATCACATATGCACGTAAACTGAATCAAAAACTAGTAGCAGAGACTCTGATAGCACTATTGGGGCATGCGGAAAGCTACGCTAGCGAAAAACAAGCAACTTCTACCACGCGAACCAGGAACATGTTGTGGAGATAGGTCACGGGATCAGGTTTTACCACTAGACACGCAGTCACAGCAGTGGACGTAGAGTTGGCAAAGTGCGCTGCCGCCTCTTCCTTAAGGATCCCTTGGACTGTTTGTAGCAGTTCCCTCGAATGGTTCATCCAAACATCAAAGGTACAATGCCTCCAAGGTATCCATGCATGTAGGGAGGAATGTCGGGCGGCGGACTTCTAGGTCTGACTGCATGACGTGAGCATGGGAGTGGCAACGGCTAGGTCATCGGACTGGGCAAACCCTTTAAAGGATGTGGCCCCTCCACTTAAATAGACATCCCAGATGGGTTCAACACTTGAGGCCCAATAGGACTCTATGCCCAATTCCACTCAAATCCAATCCGAGTAGGTTCCTTCCCCTAAAGCGCGCGACCCTATAGGTTCACGTACACACGGACACGACTCGAGTCGATAGTTGGTAGCGGCTCCTAGCAGAACGTGCGAACTCCCATGTGTGCCCAAAGTCATATTTATGAACCTTGACAATGTGTCATACGAACCATTCCTTTTGCCCCACGATATATGTTATTGAGCTCAAGGCGAGTATTTGTCACGCTTCTTGATAGCTCGACCTCTCTTCTCAAAACTGTGATACAGATTTGTCACAACCTAAATTTTTCCTAAATTTTGGTTGTGAAATTAGAAGCATATGCATCCATGATTTCCCTGCATATTTGGCTTTTGAGACCAACAAGGCAAACATTTGAATTCAAACCATCAATTGAATCCAATTGGAAGCCATGGAGGCCTCACCCAAAAATGATTTTCCAAAATTTGCATTAGGGCAGGAAAGAAATTTTCTATCATTATATATGCCCTATTTTATTTGAGTAAACCAGAGTTTGAAAATAGTTTAAAGTGGGAAATTAAACTATAAGTAAAACTCTGGAATTTAAAAACAAAAAAAAATAGAAATCAAAAGAAATAACCTTGCAAATGGGCCCATTAGTCATTTGACAAATATTTAGTTTGTCAAATGCCCATGGAGAAATGTTTTGAAAGTCAGAAAGAATCCCAAGGTATTTTAGAAAACATTTTCTCTTTGGAGAAAATTCAAATTCAAATTTTAAAATTCAGAACAGAAGGCAGTACAGAAAACAAAATAGAAAAACCAAAATTGAAAAAAAAAGAAAGCCCAGCCCAGCCCAGCCATCCAGCCTGGCCGAGGCCCAGCAAGCCAGCCCAGCCAGGCCAGCGCGCCCTCCCGCTCTCTCTCCCTTCTCTCTCTAACCAGCGGGGCCCACCTGTCATACCCCACCTCCACCTCGCAACCCACTCCCCACCTCGCCCGCAACCGCTGGCGCACGCCCCCACTCCCCAACGTCACTCCGGCCGCCCCGTGCCCCCCTGACCCCGCCTATAAAACCCCCTGCACCCTCTCGTCTCATTCCTGCACTCGCCCGAGGCCCACCGCCGCCAGGCTGCTCGAGCCGAAGCTCGGATCGCCGCCGCATCCGAAAGCTCCGGCGAGGGATTCCGGCCGCTCCAGTCAGCTTTCGCCATTCATTTGGCCACTATCCGACCCGCCGTGGTCCTCACTCTCTGTCTCTGTCTCTCTCTCTCACCCCTTTATTTGCCCAGGAACGCCCCGAGTCGAGCTCCGGCGAGCCCGTCCGCGTCGTCTCCGTCGCCCTCGAGCTCCGCCATGACCACCATCGAGATCGCCACGTCGAGTCGCGCCTCGTCGTGCCCTCCCCGAGCTCGGGCGACCACCGGAGGCCCCGTTCGTGCCGAACCTGAGCCACCCGCGCCGCCATCCTCTCCATCTTCGGTGACTCGCGCCGCCCGGTGAGCCCCAACCCACCTCAGCCGTTCGATCTCATGTTGACGTCCCAGATTAAATCACTTAAAACGCCCGAAACACTTTCTTCTAGGTTTCGGCCATCCGCCATTTAGCGCTAGCAGCGGACACCCTCCAACCAATAGCAGAGCGCCACGTATCACCCCCTGTCCAAAACTTATCCAGAACAAATCGTCTAATTAAAAAGAAAATGCACTTTTGCAGAAAAGCCCATGGAACTTGAATTCATCATAACTAATTAACCAGAGGGCCAAATTGGATGATTCTTTTGCATATGAAAGCTTATGAACTGTAGTTTCAGAATTATTTTTGTAAAATCAAATTTGAAACTTTAAAATTTGAAATTCAAACATAATAGTTTAAATATCAATTTGATCATAATTTATAAACTATAAATCCAATTTGAGTGAATCTTTTGCAAAATGATCCACATGAAACATACTTTCACCCTGTCCTGAAATATTTCATATTTTAATAATATAAAATTTGAATTTAGATAGAATGGAGTCAAACTCAAACAGGACATAACTTGAGAATTATAAGTCCAATTTAAATAATTATTTTTGCATTGTGAAACTAATGGAATATATATTCAGTCCAGAACACTTAAGTCCAATTTTGAATAATTTTGAAATACAATTCAAACAGAATTCATTAGAACTAGAATTCAAATAGGAGTTTGACCTAATTAGGTTCAACTTTGAAATAAAGTTGTTAATTAAAAATAATTAGATCACCAAAGTAAAATGAACCTTAACAATAAATTCTGAATAATTAATTTGGCATTATGGAAATTCAAATGAATTGGAATCAAATTCAAACACAGTTTAATAAAACTATGGAAACCCTAGGTCTATTTTGAATAGAGGCAGTCAAATAAAATAAGTTTGATTAAGGTAAGTCACATTCAAATACCTAAACCTAGGTAATTAAAATTAATTCAAATTCTTATACCCTAACCTAGATAATTCAAATCATTTGACATCCAACTATTGAACTAGGATGCCTAACAGAACCTAATAGGACATGTGTAATCAATCAACTGAACCCTAGGGGTGAAGCAATCAAGTCAAATGAATGAAAACAAACCAAATAATCCAACACTATGTGTGTGAGTGATTTGCAATTGCATTCGTGCAAGTTTCCCTTTGCATGAACTGTGTGCTTATGATTGCTTTGTGTTATTTTTCTGTCAACGTTAGATTACAAGGAGTGCAACCCCTGTGACTGTGAGGACTACACCTTTGACAACAACAACAACCAAGGCAAGTACCACTTTGATCATGTCACCCAGTATTTTCTTGCATTGTAGTTTTGCCATGTTTGGTGTGTGAGTTTAGGATGCTAAATTATGTACTACCTAGTAGTTGACAACTTAGGTCGAAAATGTGTGGCATGATCCAAAGAATATTTGGCAATTTTCTTGGAATATTCTGAGCCATAAAAATGAAGGTTGCTTCATAGCTCAGTGAGAAAATAGTCAAAGTCAGGAATAAAAAGCATATAATACCATTAAATAAAATTATCCAATGGCATTATGATGTGAGGGATAAGGTCTAGGGAGGGTTTATGGATGGTAGAATCCACTTGGAGGAAAATAAAAAATAATTCCAAGTAGTGAGTCCAAAAGAGTTGACCGAAAACCCAAATGCAAATTCGAAAAAGCAATAAATCCAAAAAAACAAAAAAAAGGCAAAACCAGGGTGCTACAAACCTCCCCCCCTTAGGATGAATCTCATCCTCGAGATTCGGTTGCTCAAGAAACAAATATGGGTATGCAGTCCTTAAGAAATCCTCTCTTTCCCAGGTGGCCTGATCCTCAGTGTGATGCTCCCATGGGACATTGTAGAACTTTATAGCTTTGTTGCGAGTAACTTTGTCCATCTCATCCAAGATCCTCAAAGGTTTCTCTACATATGTTAAATCTTTGGAGAGCTCTAGTTCTGTCATATCCGTCTGTTTCGCGGGTGGTGCGATGCACTTCCGTAACTGAGACACGTGGAAGACATCGTGAACTTCTGATAGTTCAGGAGGTAATTCTAACTGATAAGCCACTTTGCCAACTCTGGTCATGACTGGAAACGGACTGATGTATCTTGGTGAAAGCTTTCCCGAGTATGAAATCTTTTGACTCCTTTCATGGGGGTAACTCGGAGATATGCGTATTCACCGGGTTCAAAACTAATCTGCCTATGCTTTGAGTCATAGTAGCTCTTTTGACGAGATTTCACCACTTGCAATCTATCCCGAATTTCTTTAACTTGCTTTTCTGCTTCCATCATCAAATCAGTCCCGAATATTCGGCTGTCTCCTGTCTGAGACCAGTTGAGCGACGTGCGACACTTACGTCCGTACAGAGCCTCAAAGGGTGACATCTTGAGACTAGTTTGATAGCTGTTATTGTAGGAAAACTCAGCATATGGCAGGCTGTCCTCCCATTTGGGTCCATGAGCTAGAGCGCATGCCCGAAGCATGTCTTCCAAAATTTGATTAACACGTTATGTTTGTCCATCTGTCTGAGGGTGATAAGCGGTGCTATGCTTCAAGGCGGTCCCCAGGGCTTGGTGGAGACGCAACCAGAATGCTGAAGTAAACAAAGATCCTCGGTCTGAAGTGATAGTCTTAGGTACTCCATGCAGACTGACAATTCTGGATACGTACAATTGAGCGAGTTGGTCTACACGGTAGGTGGTCCCTATTGGAATAAAGTGAGCCACCTTTGTGAGCATGTCAACCACAACCCATATGGCGTCATTTCTACGTGGTGTCTTTGGCAATCCCACAATGAAGTCCATACAGATATCATCCCATTTCCATTGTGGAACTGGCAAAGGTTGAAGTAAACCGGCTGGTTTCTGATGTTCGGTCTTCACCTTGTTGCATATGTCGCAACAGGCTATGTAGTAGGCTATATCTTTCTTCATTCCATCCCACCAGAATGTCTGCTTCAAGTCCTGGTACATTTTGGTGCCGCCAGGATGAATAGAGTATGCGGACTCATGAGCTTCTTTCAGAATTTGCTACTTGAGTTCCCCATATTCAGGTACACAGACTCGATTCCAAAATCGAAGGGTACCTTGATCATCAATGTGGAAGTCCAGGGCCTTCCCTTCTCGAACTTGCGCCATTACTTTGAGTAACACTTGGTCACTAGGCTGAGCCTTACAGATTTCGTCTTCCAGGGTCGGCGTGACTTCCAAGGTAACCGAGCAGGTGGCATCATGAATCATCATATTGAGCCGAGCTATTTCTTCTCGAAGTGCTGGATGCAATGGCTCGATTATTGAGTTCATGGTGGCCGGTTTGCGGCTGAGAGCGTCGGCAACCACATTAGCTTTTCCTGGATGATAGTTGATGCTAAGGTCATAATCTTTGACCAACTCAAGCCATCTTCGTTGTCTGCGGTTTAAGTCCGGTTGGGTGAATATGTACTTGAGACTCTTGTGGTCGGTGTAGATTTGACATCTCTTCCCAATGATGTAATGCCTCCATATTTTTAAGGCATGTACTACGGCTGCCATTTCCAGATCATGTGTTGGATAGTTCTCCTCGTGCGGCCGTAGCTGTCTAGATGCATAGGCCACGACTTTCGCATCTTGCACTAGCACACACCCAATGCCACGCCTGGATGCGTCGCAATAGATGTCAAAGCTTCGGTAGATGTCTGGTAGAATCAACACTGGGCTGTGGTCAATCGAGTCTTCAGTTCATTAAAACTGTCCTCACATGCTTGGGTCCACACAAACTTCTGATTCTTCTTGAGCAATTCCGTCATTGGTTTGGCAATCTTGGAGAAACCTTCAATAAAGCGACGGTAATAGCCTGCTAAGCCCAAGAAACTTCTGATTTCTGACACCAAAATGGGTGCCTTCCAATTCAGTACCTCTGTGACATTGCTTCGGTCCACGGCTACTCCTTGAGCGGAAAGAGTATGCCCAAGGAATCCCACATCCTGAAGCCACAATTCGCATTTTGTAAATTTGGTGTAGAGTTGATGAGTTCGCAATCGCTCCAATACTGCTCGGAGATGCTGTTTGTGCTCTTCTTCGCCTTTGGAATATATCAGAATATCATCAATGAATACCACCACGAACTTTCCAGAAAGTCCATGAACACCTTGTTCATCATGTGCGTGAAGAAGGCGGGGGCGTTAGTTAGGCCAAATGAGATGACCGTATATTCGTACAGCCCATATCTGGTAGTAAAGGCGGTCTTGGGTATGTCTTCTTTCCTGATTTTCAGCTGGTGATACCCAGTTCGCAAGTCAATCTTGGAGAATACTTGAGCTCCACTGAGTTGATCGAATAGATCATCAATCCTGGGAAGCGGGTACTTATTTTTGATTGTCACCTCACTAAGAGCGCGGTAGTCCATGCACATCCGGAGGCTACCATCTTTCTTGACGACAAATATGGCAGGTGCGCCCGAAGGAGATGAACTGGGGCGAATATATCCCTTTTGAAGCATCTTATCCAATTGTTTCTTCAATTCCACTAATTTTGACGAATGCATTCGATAGCATTTCTTGTAAATTGGTGCTGTCCCGGGCATAAGCTCAATTGAAAACTCAAGCTCCCGGTCAGGTGGCATGCCTGGCAATTCTTCTTGAAACACATCTGGGATCATTAGCAAGCTCCCGGTCATATCTGTAGCAATCGATGCATAAACCCAGACCACAGCAAGTTTCTTGCACCCTTCTGGACAAAGCTATGTTGGTACAATCCCCTGGATCCATGCTCAGGACAAATGTTGTATGCCGAGGATTGGAAATATCAATCAAAGGGGTTATCTTCCCCGCATCGCTGGTATCCATTGAATCCCCACAGTTGGATATTATTCTGGGGATGAATTGGTTGACAAAACATCAAGTTTGCATCAACTACGCGACTAGAGAAGTCACCTTAATAAATCCCTCCGGCCAGCCAGCTCAGTTCTTTGCCTGAAGAACCATGCCAAAGAAGGGGATGGTTTATGCATCAATTGCTACATATATGAATTTGATTCCTGTGGTCTGTGATAAGTTCGTGGGCATGCCACCTGACCGGGAGCTTGAGTTTCTGTAGCAATCGATGTTGGGGAACGTTGCATGGGAAACAAAAATTTTCCTACGCACACACAAGATCTATCCATGGTGATGAGCATCTACGAGAGGGAGAGTGAATCTACATACCCTTGTAGATCGCTAAGCGGAAGCGTTTAAGAAACGCGGTTGATGTAGTCGAACGTCTCCGCGATCCAAATCGCAAGTCGTCCCTCGATCCGATCACGAACTAGCGCCGAACGGACGGCACCTCCGCGTTCAACACACGTACGGCTTGATGACGCCTTCACCTCCTCGATCCAGCGAGCGATGGTGAAGTAGTGGTTGAGTTCCAGCAGCACGACGGCGTGGTGATGGTGGTGAGAAACAATCTCTGCAGGGCTTCGCCAAGCACTACGGAGATTATGACGGAGGAACTAGAGGGTTAGGGTTGCCGCACACGGCTTGGGGAAATCTTGATGTGTCCCGTGTGCTAGCCCTGCCCCTCTATTTATATGTTGAGCCTTGGGGTCTAAACTTGGAGCAAAAGCCTCCTCCAAGTCGGTTTTGCCCGCACAAGGTCGGTTTGGCCCGCAGGGAAAGAGTCCAACTCGGATCCCTGCAGTACCGCGCACAAGCGGTAGTACCGCTTGACACAAGCGGTAGTACCGCTTGGGCGGTAGTACCGCTTCACACAAGCGGTAGTACCGCTTGGGCGGTAGTACCGCTTCACACAAGCGGTAGTACCGCTTCACAAAACGGCAGTACCGCTTACGCGGCAGCAAAACTACTTTTTGCTCTTTCCAATACCTCGTGGGCTTTACCCCTTTGGCTCATATAAAGTGTTTCTGCACCCGAACACTTCGGTAAACATCCGGAACCCCTTCCGGTGAATTCCGGAACCCTTCCGGAGATCAAAACACTATTATCACATATATCAATCTTTACCTCCGGACTATTCCGGAGATCCTCGTCATGTCCGGGATCTTATCCGAGACTCCGAACAACTTTCGGTCACCAACATAATAACTCAATTATACTAATCGTCACCAAACGTTAAGTGTGTAGACCCTGCGGGTTCGAGAACTATGTAGACATGACCGAGACACCTCTGTGGTCAATAACCAATAGCGGGACCTGGATGCCCATATTGGCTCCTACATATTCTACGAAGATCTTTATCGGTCGAACCTCTATGTCAAGGATTCAGTTTATCCCGTATGATGTTCCCTTTGTTCTTCGGTATGTTACTTGCCCGAGATTTGATCGTCGGTATCACTCTACCTAGTTCAATCTCGTTACCGGCAAGTCTCTTTACTCGTTCCGTAATACAAGATCCTGTGGCTAACTCTTTAGTCACTTTGCTTGCAAGGCTCAATGTGATGTTGTATTACCGAGTGGGCCCTGAGATACATCTCCGTCACACGGAGTAACAAATCCCAGTCTTGATCCATGCCAACCCGACAGACACCCTCGGAGATACCTGTAGAGCACCTTTATAGTCACCCAGTTACGTTGCGACGTTTGATACACACAAGGTACTCTTCCGATGTCAGTGAGTTGCATGATCTCATGGTCAAAGAAACAGATACTTGACATGCAGAAAACAATAGCAATAAACTGACACGATCAAATGCTACGTTCTTAGTTTGGGTCTTGTCCATCACATCATTCTCCTAATGATGTGATCCCGTTATCAAATGACATCTCATATCAATGGCTAGGAAACCTTAACCATCTTTGATCAACGAGCTAGTCAACTAGAGGCTTACTAGGGACATAGTGTTGTCTATGTACCCACACATGTATTTGAGTTTCCAATCAATACAATTATAGCATGGATAATAAACGATTATCATGAACAAGGAAATATAATAATAACCAATTTATTATTGCCTCTAGGGCATATTTCCAACAGTCTCCCACTTGCACTAGAGTCAATAATCTAGTTCACATCACTATGTGATTTACATTGTAATGAATCGAACACCCATGCAGTTCTGGTGTTGTTCATGTTTAGCCCTTGGAAGAGGTTTAGTCATCGGATCTGCAACATTTAGATCCGTGTGTACTTTGCAAATATTTATGTCGTCCTCCTTGATGTAATCGCGGATGGAATTGAAACGTCGCTTTATGTGTCTGGTCCTCTTGTGAAATCTTGGTTCCTTGGCCAGAGCAATGGCACCAGTATTATCACAAAACAGAGTCATTGGGTTAAGCGCACTAGGCACTACTCCAAGATCTGTCATGAACTCCTTCATCCAGACACCTTCCTTCGCCGCCTCCGAGGCTGCGATGTACTCCGCTTCGCATGTAGAATCAGCTACCACGCTTTGCTTGGAACTGCACCAGCTAACCGCACCCCCATTTAGAATAAATACGTATCCGGTTTGCGACTTTGAGTCATCCGGATCAGTGTCAAAGCTTGCATCGACGTAACCCTTTACGACGAGCTCTTGATCACCTCCATAAACGAGAAACATGTCCTTAGTCCTTTTCAGGTACTTCAGGATATTCTTGACCGCCGTCCAGTGTTCCATTCCTAGATCACCTTGAAACCTTCCGACCATACTTATGGCAAGGCTGACATCGGGTCTTGTGCACAGCATTGCATACATGATAGAGCCTATGGCCGAAGCATAGGGGATGACACTCATCTTTTCTCTATCTTCTGCAGTCACTGGGCATTGAGTCTTACTCAACTTCACACCTTGCAAAACAGGCAAGAACCCCTTCTTGGATTGATCCATTTTGAACTTCTTCAAAACTTTGTCAAGGTATGTGCTTTGTGAAAGTCCTATCAAACGTCTCGATCTATCTCTATAGATCTTGATGCCTAATATGAAAGCAGCTTCTCCTAGGTCCTTCATTGAAAAACTCTTGTTCAAATATTCCTTCACGCTTTCCAACATTTCTATATTGTTTCCAATCAGCAATATGTCATCCACATATAATATTAGAAACGCTATAGAGCTCCCACTCGCTTTCTTGTAAATACAAGCTTCTCCGTAAACTTGTATAAACTCGAACGCTTTGATCACCTCATCAAAACGAAGATTTCAACTCCGAGATGCTTGCACCAGTCCATAAATGGATCGCTGGAGTTTGCAAACTTTGTCAGCATTCTTTGGATCGACAAAACCTTCTGGTTGCATCATATACAACTCTTCCTTAAGGTAACCGTTAAGGAACGCTGTGTTGACATCCATCTGCCAAATTTCATAATCGAAAAAGGCAGCTATTGCTAACATGATTCTGACGGACTTAAGCATCGCTACGGGTGAGAAGGTCTCATCGTAGTCAACTCCTTGAACTTGTGAAAAACCCTTTGCCACAAGTCGAGCTTTATAGACGGTGACATTACCGTCCGCGTCCGTCTTCCTCTTAAAGATCCATTTGTTCTGAATGGCCTTACGCCCTTCAGGTAATACTTCCAAAGTCCATACTTTGTTTTCATACATGGATCCCATCTCGGATTTAATGGCCTCTAACCACTTCTCGGAATCCGGGCCCATCATCGCTTCTCCATAGCTCGTAGGTTCATCGTTGTCTAACAACATGACCTCTAAGACAGGGTTGCCGTACCACTCGGGAGCAGTACGCGTCCTTGTCGACCTACGAGGTTCGATAGCAACTTGATCCAAAGCTTCATGATCATCATCATTAACTTCCTCTTCAGCTAATGTAGGCTCCACAGAAACAACTTTCTGCACTGCGCTACTCTCAGGTTGAAGTAAAGGTTCAACAACCTCATCAAGTTCTATCTTCCTCCCACTCAATTCTTTCGAGAGAAACTCTTTCTCAAGAAATGTTCCGTTTTTAGCGACAAACACTTTGCCTTCGGATCTGAGGTAGAAGGTATACCCAACTGTCTTTTTTGGGTATCCTATGAAGACGCATTTCTCCGCTTTGGGTTCCAACTTTTCAGGCTGAAGCTTTTTGACATAAGCATCACATCCCCAAACTTTAAGAAACGACAGCTTTGGCTTCTTGCCAAACCAAAGTTCATATGGCGTTGTCTCAACGGATTTCGATGGTGCCCTATTTAAAGTGAATGCAGCTGTCTCTAATGCATAACCCCAAAACGATAGTGGCAAATCGGCAAGAGACATCATAGATCGCACCATATCCAACAAAGTTCGATTACGACGTTCGGACACACCATTACGCTGTGGTGTTCCAGGCGGTGTCAGTTGTGAAACAATTCCACATTGTCTGAAGTGACTGCCAAACTCATAACTCAGATATTCTCCTCCTCGATCAGATCGTAGGAATTTAATCTTCTTGTTACGATGATTCTCAACTTCACTCTGAAATTGTTTGAACTTTTCAAACGTTTCAGACTTGTGTTTCATTAAGTAAATATACCCATATCTACTTAAGTCATCAGTGAAGGTGAGAAAGTAACGATAACCACCGCGCGCCTCAATGCTCATTGGACCGCACACATCAGTATGTATGATTTCCAATAAGTCACTTGCCCGTTCCATTGTTCCAGAGAACGGCGTTTTAGTCATCTTGCCCATGAGGCATGGCTCACATGTGTCAAGTGATTCAAAATCAAGTGACTCCAAAAGTCCATCAGCATGGAGCTTCCTCATGCGTTTTACGCCAATATGACCTAAACGGCACTGCCACAAGAAAGTGGTATTATCATTATCAATTCTACATCTTTTGGCATCAATGTTATGAACATGTGTATCATTACTATCGAGATTCAATAAGAATAAACCCCTCACATTGGGTGCATGACCATAAAAGATATTACTCATATAAATAGAACAACCATTATTCTCTGATTTAAATGAGTAACCGTCTCGCAATAAACAAGATCCAGATATAATGTTCATGCTTAACGCAGGCACCAAATAACACTTATTTAGGTTCATCACTAATCCCGACGGTAATCGAAGAGCGAGCGTGCCGACGGCGATCACATCAACCTTGGAACCATTTCCCACGCGCATCGTCACTTCGTCCTTTGCCAGCCTCCGTCTATTCCGCAGTTCCTGTTTTGAGTTGCAAATATGAGCAACCGCACCGGTATCAAATACCCAGGCACTACAACGAGAGTTGGTAAGGTACACATCAATAACATGTATATCATATATACCTTGTTTGTTGTTGGCCGCCTTCTTGTCAGCCAAATACTTGGGGCAGTTCCGCTTCCAGTGTCCAGTTCCCTTGCAATGAAAACACACAGTTTCTGGTTTGGGGCCAGCCTTGGGTTTCTTCACGAGAGGAGCAACTGTTTTGCCACTCTTCTTGGAGTTACCCTTCTTACCCTTGCCATTTTTCTTGAAACTAGTGGTTTTATTGACCATCAACACTTGATGCTCCTTCTGAATTTCAGACTCAGCGGCTTTCAGCATCGCAAACAGCTCGGCGACTGACTTGTTCATCCCGTGCATGTTATAGTTCAACACGAAGCTCTTGTAGCTAGGTGGCAATGATTGAAGAACTCTGTCAGTGATAGCCTCTGGCGGAAGGGGTATCCCCAATTCAGCCAGACGGGTGGAGTACCCAGACATTCTGAGCACGTGATCACTGATAGACCCGTTCTCCTCCATCTTGCAAGCATAGAACTTATCGGAGATCTCATATCTCTCGATCCGGGCATTGTTCTGAAAGATAAACTTCAACTCCTGGAACATCTCATATGCTCCATGACGTTCAAAACGTCTTTGAAGTCCCGGTTCTAAGCCATACAACATTGCACATTGAACTATTGAGTAATCATCAGAACGAGCCTGCCAGGCGTTCACAACGTCTAGAGACTCAACTGGAGCGGGTGGATCACCAAGCGGTGCATCAAGGACATAAGCCTTTTGGGAAGCCGTAAGGATAATCCTTAGATTACGGGCCCAGTCCACAAAGTTACTTCCATCATCTTTCAACTTAGCTTTCTCTAGGAACGCATTAAAATTCAGGGGTGCTACTGCGCGAGCCATGATCTACAACATAAATATAGCAAAGACAACTTAGACTATTGTTCTAGATAATGAGTTTTAGTTAATCATATTTAAAAAACTCCCACTCAAATTGACATCCCTCCGGTCATTCGAGTGTAACATGATCCAAATCCACCAACTCAAGTCCGATCATCACGTGAGTTGAGGTGGTTTCAATGGTGACCATCTTCATGTTGATCATATCTACTATATGACTCATGTTCGACCTTTCGGTCTCTTGTGTTCCGAGGCCATGTCTGTACATGCTAGGCTCGTCAAGTTTAACCCGAGTGTTCCGCGTGTGAAACATGGCTTGCACCCGTTGTATGTGAACGTGGAGTCTATCACACCCGATCATCACGGCGTGTCTCGAAACGACGAACTTTCGCAACGGTGCACACTCGGGGAGAACACAATTTATCTTGAAATTTAAGTGAGGGATCACCTTATAATGCTACCGTCGTCCTAAGCAAAATAAGATGCATAAAAGGATTAACATCACATGCAAATCATAAGTGACATGATATGGCCATGAACTTGTGCTTTTGATCTCCATCTCCAAAGCACCGGCATGATCTCCATCGTCACTGGCATGACACCATGATCTCCATCAACGTGTCGCCATAAGGTTGTCGCGCCGACTGTTGCTTCCACGACTATTGCTAACGTTTAGCGATAAAGTAAAGCATTACATAGCGCTTAATGATTGACACGCAGGTCATACAATAATTAAAGACAACTCTATGGCTCCTGCCAGTTGCCGTACTCATCGACATGCAAGTCGTGATATTCTATACAATACATGATCATCTCATACATCACATATATCTCATCATGTAATTGGCCATATCACATCACAACATACCCTGCAAAAACAAGTTAGACGTCCTCTAATTGTTGTTGCAAATTTTACGTGGCTGCTACGGGTTTGCAAGAACCGTTCTTACCTACGCAAAACCACAACGTGGTGTAGTGATTGCTTTTTGATCTTCTAAAAGAACCCTCTTCATTGAAATCGATTCAACTAAAGTGAGAGAGACAGACACCCGCTAGCCATCTTTATGCAACGAAGTTACATGTCAGTTGAAGGAACCTGTCTCGCGTAAGTGTACGCGTAATGTCGGTCCGGGCCGCTTCATCTCACAGTACCGCCGAATCAAATATCAACTAGTAATGGCAAGCAATATGTATACACCCACGCCCACAACTCGTTTGTGTTCTACTCGAGATCTCATCTACGCATAGACCTGGCTCATGATGCCACTGTTGGGGAACGTTGCATGGGAAACAAAAAATTTCCTACGCACACACAAGATCTATCCATGGTGATGAGCATCTACGAGAGGGAGAGTGAATCTACATACCCTTGTAGATCGCTAAGCAGAAGCGTTTAAGAAACGCGGTTGATGTAGTCGAACGTCTCCGCGATCCAAATCGCAAGTCGTCCCTCGATCCGATCATGAACTAGCGCCGAACGGACGGCACCTCCGCGTTCAACACACGTACGGCTTGATGACGCCTTCACCTCCTCGATCCAGCGAGCGATGGTGAAGTAGTGGTTGAGTTCCAGCAGCACGACGGCGTGGTGATGGTGGTGAGAAACAATCTCTGCAGGGCTTCGCCAAGCACTACGGAGATTATGACGGAGGAACTAGAGGGTTAGGGTTGCCGCACACGGCTTGGGGAAATCTTGATGTGTCCCGTGTGCTAGCCCTGCCCCTCTATTTATATGTTGAGCCTTGGGGTCTAAACTTGGAGCAAAAGCCTCCTCCAGGTCGGTTTTGCCCGCACAAGGTCGGTTTGGCCCGCAGGGAAAGAGTCCAACTCGGATCCCTGCAGTACCGCGCACAAGTGGTAGTACCGCTTGACACAAGCGGTAGTACCGCTTGGGCGGTAGTACCGCTTCACACAAGCGGTAGTACCACTTGGGCGGTAGTACCGCTTCACACAAGCGGTAGTACCGCTTGGGCGGTAGTACCGCTTCACAAAACGGCAGTACTGCTTACGCGGCAGCAAAACTACTTTTTGCACTTTCCAATACCTCGTGGGCTTTACCCCTTTGGCTCATATAAAGTGTTGCTGCACCCGAACACTTCGGTAAACATCCGGAACCCCTTCCGGTGAATTCCGGAACCCTTCCGGAGATAAAAACACTATTATCACATATAGCAATCTTTACCTCCGGACTATTCCGGAGATCCTCGTCATGTCCGGGATCTTATCCGAGACTCCGAACAACTTTCGGTCACCAACATAATAACTCAATTATACTAATCGTCACCAAACGTTAAGTGTGTAGACCCTGCGGGTTCGAGAACTATGTAGACATGACCGAGACACCTCTACGGTCAATAACCAATAGCGGGACCTGGATGCCCATATTGGCTCCTACATATTCTACGAAGATCTTTATCGGTCGAACCTCTATGTCAAGGATTCAGTTAATCCCGTATGTTGTTCCCTTTGTTCTTCGGTATGTTACTTGCCCGAGATTTGATCGTCGGTATCACTATACCTAGTTCAATCTCGTTACCGGCAAGTCTCTTTACTCGTTCCGTAATACAAGATCCTGTGGCTAACTCTTTAGTCACTTTGCTTGCAAGGCTCAATGTGATGTTGTATTACCGAGTGGGCCCTGAGATACATCTCCGTCACACGGAGTAACAAATCCCAGTCTTGATCCATGCCAACCCGACAGACACCCTCGGAGATACCTGTAGAGCACCTTTATAGTCACCCAGTTACGTTGCGACGTTTGATACACACAAGGTACTCTTCCGATGTCAGTGAGTTGCATGATCTCATGGTCAAAGAAACAGATACTTGACATGCAGAAAACAATAGCAATAAACTGACACGATCAAATGCTACGTTCTTAGTTTGGGTCTTGTCCATCACATCATTCTCCTAATGATGTGATCCCGTTATCAAATGACATCTCATATCAATGGCTAGGAAACCTTAACCATCTTTGATCAACGAGCTAGTCAACTAGAGGCTTACTAGGGACATAGTGTTGTCTATGTACCCACACATGTATTTGAGTTTCCAATCAATACAATTATAGCATGGATAATAAACGATTATCATGAACAAGGAAATATAATAATAACCAATTTATTATTGCCTCTAGGGCATATTTCCAACAATCGATGCATAAACCATCCCCTTCTTTGGCATGGTTCTTCTGGCAAAGAACTGAGCTGGCTGGCCGGAGGGATTTATTAAGGTGACTTCTCTAGTCGCGCAGTTGATGCAAACTTGATGTTTTGTCAACAAATTCATCCCCAGAATAATATCCAACTGTGGGGATTCAATGGATACCAGCGATGCGGGGAAGATAACCCCTTTGATTGATATTTCCAATCCTCGGCATACAACATTTGTCCTGAGCATGGATCCAGGGGATTGTACCAACATTGCTTTGTCCAGAAGGGTGCAAGAAAGTTGCTGTTGGGCAACAAAACTCCGCGAAATAAAAGAATGGGAAGCCCCGAAATCGAATAAAATTGTTGTAGGTATGTTATTAACAGGAAACATACCAATGACCACTTCTGATGCTTCCTGGGCTTCTTCGGTGGAGATATGATGAACTTGCCCTTGGATATACTTCCGGCTGGGAAATTATCCCACATAATTGACTTGAGACTTCATGTTTGTTGGCTGCTTTCCATTCTTGGGACACTACCTGGCGTAGTAGTGCCCAGTTTGACCACAGGAGAAGCATGCATTATTACATTGGCATTCTTCCTTTAATGGCTTTGCAACCCCGGTCTGAACTGATTTTCAGTCTTATTGTTCCCCTGTTGCCAGGTTGGCTTAAACTCAAACTATGGCTGTTGCCAGGTACGAATCGTTTGAAAGGCTTGCCCTTCATTCTTTGGTTCAAACTTGCGTTTGCGGTCTTCATATGCAGACTTGTGATCATTAGGAAGCTTGTGTTCTCTTTCTGCGATGAGTGCCTTGTTCACCAAAGTTTGGAAGTCAGGGAAGTCCAACATACTGAGTGCACATCGGAGGGTTTGTTAAGCCCTCCGAGGAATCGGTCTATCTTCCATTCTTCAGTGTCTACATCATGTGCAGAATATCGGGCCAAATGATTGAACTTGTTTAAATACTTAGTCACAATCGAGTTCCCTTGAGTGAGGGCTAGGAACTCGCGTTGCTTGACCTTCAGGATACCGGCGGGAATATGATACTTGCGGAATTGGTCTTTAAATTTTTCACAAGTAATTTCTTCTTCTGTAGGACACATGAGCTTGACATTGTCCCACCATATGGCCGCTGGTCCTTCCAGATAATGAGTGGCGAAAGGTACCTTGTTGGTTTCTTCAGTACGAGCAATTTCAAGTTTTCCTTCAATGGTCCTCAACCAGTCATCGGCTTCCATCGGGTCTACTGTTTGGTTGAAATTTGGCGGTTTGGTCCTCTGAAAATCTGACAGCTTGGAATACGAACCATTGTGATTGTTCTGAACCACCATAGTCAGCATGCTTTTCAGGAATTCCATCAGATCCTGGCTTCTTTGTTCCTCAAACATTCTCAAAATCTGCTCTGTTATGGGTGCCTGCGGTGGAGGTGGGGGTGGCTGAAATGGTTCTGGGGACTGTCCGGCTTGCCGGGCGGATCGACAAACTGGGGTGTCGTCGCCACCACGATAGTTGTTGCCACACCTTGACATCCTATTTATGTTTCCCAATATGAAGTATCGAGATGAGCAACATCCATTAGGGGAAAAATAAGAAGGTGAAGCAACAACCCCGAAAAAGGAAACGAGGAAAACCAAAACAAACCACATAAAGCAACATAATTATACAATACATCACTCAACATACAAAGCGAGATGACAACCTGGATAGTACTACTACATGTATACAACCAAACACCACATCATCCTCATCTACATGTATGCTTGCACTCGCACTCTGACGGTCCTGCTGGAGTCGCCTCGGTGTCGGACTCTGACTCGGAACTGATGATACTAATGGAAACCTCCGGGGCAAAGGAAACACGACGACGCTGACGGGACGACTCTCCCTCAGGGTCTGGAGAAGGGTGGCTCCGCAGCATCGGAGCTACTGGGGTAGCGAGGAGCATAGGCCACTGGCATGGGGACTCATGAGGAGTCACCATCGAGGTATCCGAGTTACTCTGAGAAAGTACGGGAGTCACGGGTGCAGGGGGAGGTAAGGTAACTAGGGAAACAAGTGGTGTATGGGTAAGTGAAGGTGGAGTGATCGCAGCTCGAGCGGCAGCTAGCTCGTTTTCAGTGCGGGTGAACTCCTGGGCTAAACTGACGATCAGAAGATATCCAGCCGTTATGTAATGTGACATGTGGCTGGCGAAATGATCGCACTCCGGACCAATGTAAGGGAAACAGATCTGTCTTGACTCGAACATGGACGGATAGAAGTAGAAACCTGGGTGAGTCTGCATCTGAATCTCGTTGTAGCGCAAGTCAGTGAGAGCCTCGACTGCTGCAAACTGGATCGCCTGGTCGGGTGTAGAAGTAGTCCTGCCCTGGGAGGAGCGGGTGTAGGTGCCCACCAAGGTGCTGTTGTGCAACACGACCTCCACGAGGTACTCGTACACACCGTCTGCAAGCTGCTCACGATACACCTGGTACACAGGGTCATCACCGTCGGGGTAAAGTCGGTGCCACACGTTGCGAAGCAGACGCGGAAAGGTGGCAAGTGCTGGCTCAGGATGATATGGATAGGGAACTGGTGCCATCTACACTCATAATATTAGCTGATCAGCATCCAAAGTAAACAATATGCATGCAATGCAACACCCAAGTGTAGAGACAAACTCCAATCAACAGAAATATTTAACACAATCGTTTTCTACCGCATTGGCTGTCTAGGGCGTCCTACAGTCAGCGCGGCTCTGATACCAAGCGTTGTGGCACCCCGGCTCAGAGCAACCGGTTTACCATGCATTGCCAGCCCAAAGATCAAGTCTTCTGGCAACACACAACAACTTTGTACAGAAAACAACCGCTTTATTGATCTCTAGCGGATACATAGGTTCGGATATTACAAGGTAGGCGAGGCCAAGCGGGACACACGGTGCGGCTGCACTTATGTACATTATTTAGTTGACATCTCTGGGGCCTCAATGATAAATAAACTACTACGCGACAGCGAAACGATGATGTAGCAGAACTCCACTCCACAGGGACACTGCTGGGATACGACCTAGAACGCGGCAAAGGGCTCGACATCAACGCCATGCACGGCTTCTCCTGCATCTGGCATGATAAGCCAGGTGAGTATGTTAAATGTACTCGCAAGCTCACAACAAACAAGGCAAGAATGCCAGACAACAACAAGGCATGTAACAGGTTAATGCATGAGCAAGAACATGAGACTATCATACATGAGGTGCACACGGACTGTATCATGGTCCCTTGGACCAACTTACCATCTCGGGGTTACCGAGTAACCACCATCAACCACTTACCATCGTGATCCTCATACGATCACCATCAAATACATGTGCCTTCTCAAAGTCGTTAAGTGTGCCGGTTGTTTATTTCTGTTGACCCACAATGTGACCTACTAGGAACTGTGTCCATAACCGAGGACGCGGCTATCGATAGATTATACACTCTGCAGAGGTTAGTACACAGTACCCACACCATGGAACTATTCATACTGATCATGCTGCTATTAAGTATCTTATGGAAAAGAAAGATGCTAAGCCTAGGCTTATCAGGTGGGTTCTTTTGTTACAAGAATTTGATCTTCATATTTTTTATAGGAAAGGGGCTGAGAATCCCATGGCTGATAACTTGTCTAGATTGGAAAATGTGCTTGATGACCCACAACCTATTAATGATAGTTTTCCTAATGAGCAATTAGGTGCTATTAATGTTTCTCATAGTACTCCTTGGTATGCAGACTATGCTAATTACATTGTTGCTAAGTTTATACCCCTAGTTTTACTTACCAGCAAAAGAAAAAGTTCTTTTATGATTTGAGACACTATTTCTGGGATGACCCACATCTTTATAAAGAAGGTGTGGATGGTATTGTTAGACATTGTGTACCTGAGCATGAACAGGAACAAATTCTTCGAAAGTGTCACTCCGAAGCTTATGGAGGACACCATGCAGGAGATAGAACCGCACATAAGGTATTGCAATCCGGTTTTTATTGGCCTACTCTCTTCAAGGACGCTCGTAAGTTTGTCTTATCTTGTGATGAGTGTCAAAGGATTGGTAATATCAGTAGACGTTAGGAAATGCCTATGAATTATTCTCTTGTTATTGAACCATTTGATGTTTGGGGTTTTGATTATATGGGACCTTTTCCTTCTTCCAATGGGTACACTCTTATTCTTGTTGCTGTTGATTATGTCACTAAGTGGGTTGAGGCTATCCCCACTAGCAGTGCTGATCAGAACACTTCTATTAAAATGCTTAAGGAAGTAATCTTTCCAAGGTTTGGAGTCCCTAGATATATTATGACTGATGGTGGTTCACATTTTATCCATGGTGCTTTCCGTAAGATGCTTGCTAAATATGATGTTAATCATAGAATTGCATCTCCGTATCATCCTCAATCTAGTGGTCAAGTTGAGTTGAGCAATAGGGAAATAAAGTTGATTTTGCAAAAGACTGTCAATAGATCTAGGAAGAATTGGTCTAAGAAGTTAGATGATGCTTTGTGGGCTTATAGAACTGCTTATAAGAATCCTATGGGTATGTCTCCTTATAAAATGGTTTATGGAAAAGCATGTCATTTACCTCTTGAATTGGAACATAAAGCCTTTTGGGCTGTTAAAGAACTTAACTATGATTTCAAGCTTGCAGGTGAAAAGAGGTTATTTGACATTAGCTCACTCGATGACTGGAGAGCCCAGGCTTATGATAATGCCAAGTTGTTTAAAGAAAAAGTCAAACGATGGCATGATAAGAGGATCCAAAAGAGAGAATTCAAAGTGGGTGAATATGTTTTATTATATAATTCTCGTCTTAGGTTCTTTGCAGGTAAGCTTCTCTCCAAATGGGAAGGGCCATATATTATCGAAGAAGTTTATCGTTCCGGATCCATAAAGATCAATAATGCCGCGGGCACTAACCCGAAGGTGGTAAATGGACAAAGGATCAAGCACTACATTTCAGGTACACCCATTAATGTTGAAACTAATACTATTGATACTATTACACTGAAGGAACATATCAAGGAGTCTTTCCGGAACACTCTAGAATACTGAAAAAGGGATAGGTATGTGATATGGTAAGTAAACAGACTCCAAAAATTCCGTAAAAATATATCCTGTCAGTTTTGGAATATTTAGAAAAATACAAAAATAAAAGGAAGCCGAGAGGGTCCACCAGGTGCTCACACAGCACCTGGGCGCGCCCCCCCTGGGGCGCGCCCTGATGCTATGTGGGGCCTTGGTGCACCTTCCCGACTCCGTTTTCCTCCTGCTTACTTGTTTTGCAAGATAAAAAAATCTATATATACTCCCCGAATTGATTTGACCACCGCATCGCGAGATATCTTATGTTCTTGTTTCTTGCTATTTTCTGGCAGATCCAAAAATATGTCGTCCCAGGAATTTGTCGTGGAGAACCATGTTCCTCAAGCTTATGAAGGAACGGATGATGATCTGAAGAGGGTGGACGTTACGGAAGTCAAGGAGGAGTTACTCAAGAAAACCAAGGGCAAGATGGAGGTGGAGGATTAAGACCCAGAAGGAGGATAATCTGCTTTCAGGGAAAAAGATGCGGAGGAAGAGGATATCCTTCAACCTTACTGTCACCTTCTACCTCCATCTCTTATCGCGACCTTGAGGTTATATGAAATAACTTGCGTTCGTAACACTTATCTCACCCGTGAAGTTATTTTGTTGGAGGAACAAATCACAGCTCTCAGAAGCGTGAACCGCAGATTGATTGCTCTAATGGAGCTAAAAGACAGGATTGCTTCATCACCACCATCACCTAAGGAGGAAGCTTGATCACATGGGTATGGGCACTTCCCTTGGCTTGTGCCAAGCTTGGGGGAGGTGCCCGGTATCGTATCACCATCACTTTAATTATCTTTACCTATTTTCAGTTCGATGTGCAAATATTCAGGTGCAAATATTCACGTGCCCCGGTCAATGATGCAATCTTCTATTATCTACTAAAAGCAAAATACGGGTCAAAAATAGGGAAATAATCTAGAAAATCCCACATTAATCAGAGAGATCCGGCCGTCAATTTAATTCACTGCAAAACAACAACCGTTAGATTTGATAATAGCGTCAGGCACTAAACTTCAGAGAAATAACCCACCTTTGCCATTATAAAAGAAAACGTTTCATCTCATTTACCCACGTACAACATCAGAAATAGATCAAAAACGTATCTTCCTCCGCTGCCTCTACTTTCATAATCACAGGTTCTTCCCACGTCCAAAAAAACACACACGTTCTTCCATCGGCCATGGATTCCTTCGCTCTGAAGCCCCGCCTCCTCCTACAAGCGGTCGAAAAGTAGAACCCACTATGGCCTCCTTCGCTTGGCTTCGTTGAGAAAGCCTGCTGCTACCGCTGTTCTCTATCCTTGCCGCAGTTGCTCTTCCGCTGTTCTTAGTTTCAATCATGGCTGAATCCGCTGTCGAAAAGAACATCCTTTGTGGCTTCCTTCATTGAGAGAACTTGCCGCTGCCACTGTTCTACATCCTTGCCGCAACTGCTCTCCCGATGTTCTTAGTTTCCATCTTGCAATCATGGCAAAATCTGTTTATTCAAACATACGACCAAATGTAGTCTCCTCGGCTCTCCTCTTTAATCTCCTTATAAATCTCTTCTGTTTTTCTGCAGCCGTCATCGGGAGTCCACCGTGTGCCGCCTGCGTTGGTGCGATATGAATACTTTTCGATGGAGGCACGCACATAGGTGCTGGCTTGAAGCATATTAATTTCTGGCGACACACAGTTTTCTTGTGTAAGCACCTGGGGCAATTTTCTGTAGAGGCTGGAGCTGGCTCACGCACATAGCAGATCGATCCAGCCGACTTGATGCACAGGTACAGACTATACATATGCACAATTGGCAGCCTTGCATACGTACGTCTTAGAAAGACCAACTTGCTTGCTGTCGTTTAGGTCCTGGTCGTTGCTGCTGTTGCCGGCACGCTGAAGATGTAGAAACTGAACAAGACATGAGTCATCTGCCTGGCTAAATTACATGTACAAACTATCACCCAAGGAACGAAGGAATAAGATCCTAAGCAGGAAACTGTATGTATACTTAAAACCATCCATATTCCATCACCCTGTTTTGTTGTCTTTCAATTTTACTACCTGCATCCACGTGATGTACATATTGCTGTTACACTTCACGGTCCATGTCACAAAAAAGATATATGCCATCCCCGTGTTCATAGTTGGTATTGATATAGATACATATTATTACATAATTGATAAATGGATTACTAAATAATATTAACAGCTAATTTTAGTTTTACTTTTTCGTGCTAATGAAGTTTAGGTATGTAAGTAACTATTCATGGTTGAGGCGAACTGATGACAATTGATTTGAAACAAATTGACAGGCTGCCTCCTTGGAGCCCAGCGTTTCATCTCCCATGACATGGCCTGTCGATGACACCTTCTTCTCTCACCCCACTTCCTGCTTGAGTTGTGTTGTTGTGCCCGTCAATAAAAGGAAGTCCAAGCGTGAGATGGATCTTGCATGGCTTGCAGCAAGAAGGAAGTCTAGGTAAGTGCACGGCGGTTTATACTCCCTCCATTTCATAATATAGTGCACCCACACTTTTCGAGATTTAAGTTTAATCATAAATTTAACCAATGTGACCGACTGCGATGGGAGCAAAAATTCTATCGTTCGGGCGCACTACATTATGGAATGAAGGAAGTACAAACATTTCCGCACTGAGATGCATGTTCACTAAATCAGCTACAACGAAAGTGTTTTCTTTGTACAAAAAAGCCACGATTTTTTAGCCTACTTTATATGCTAACTTATTATTTATAACAAATTTACAGATATTATGGTGGAGGCGCTAGAGAATGAAGATTAGAATATATATGAAAATCCATGTTGTAAGCTAGCACTTATATATTATATTCTAACTAATCCAGCCACCTCCAATGCATGAATAAGGTCACAAGGATTCACTTTTACTGTTAAACCATTTGCAAAACCAAATAGTTTACCCTCTGCAAACTGTTTTGGATTTTCAGGTGCCAATATGAGGTAAAACTAACCTACCTGCTTAGTAAAAGTGACCAATGGACCAATATACAATCGATATTTATTTGTACCAACGCAAACTTAATCCTGGTAAAATATAATAATCTAAAATTACATACTAATGACGGTCCGTGTTACACGAAAATGTATCAACCTCTAAATTGTCGTGTGTTATGCAATAAAGAGTGTAGATATCTATACTTTCAATTGAAAACTATTTATCCGGATATTACCAATAAAGAGGATATTAGTTTTAATTGTATTTTAGTGTTCATCGAGGAGTTGATAGAATAAATTTAAATATTCAACACTTTCAATGCAGTAAAGATGATGCCCTCGCATTTGCGAGGGCCACGAAACTGTATGTATACTTAAAACCATCCATATTCCATCACCCTGTTTTCTTGTCTTTCAATTTTACTACCTGCATCCACGTGATGTACATATTGATGTTACACTTCACGGTCCATGTCACGAAAAAGATATATGCCATCCCCGTGTTCATAGTTGGTATTGATATAGATACATATTATTACATAATTGATAAATGGATTACTAAATAATATTAACAGCTAATTTTAGTTTTACTTTTTTGTGCTAATGAAGTTTAGGTATGTAAGTAACTATTCATGGTTGAGGCGAACTGATGACAATTGATTTGAAACAAATTGACAGGCTGCCTCCTTGGAGCCCAGCGTTTCATCTCCCATGACATGGCCTGTCGATGACACCTTCTTCTCTCACCCCACTTCCTGCTTGAGTTGTGTTGCTGTGCCCGTCAATAAAAGGAAGTCCAAGCGTGAGATGGATCTTGCATGGCTTGCAGCAAGAAGGAAGTCTAGGTAAGTGCACGGCGGTTTATACTCCCTCCATTTCATAATATAGTGCACCCACACTTTTCGAGATTTAAGTTTAATCATAAATTTAACCAATGTGACCGACTGCGATGGAAGCAAAAATTCTATCGTTCGGGCGCACTACATTATGGAATGAAGGAAGTACAAACATTTCCGCACTGAGATGCATGTTCACTAAATCAGCTACAACGAAAGTGTTTTGTTTGTACAAAACAGCCACGATTTTTTTAGCCTACTTGATATGCTAACTTATTATTTATAACAAATTTACAGATATTATGGTGGAGGCGCTAGAGAATGAAGATTAGAATATATATGAAAATCCATGTTGTAAGCTAGCATTTATATATTATATTCTAACTAATCCAGCCACCTCCAATGCATGAATAAGGTCACAAGGATTCACTTTTACTGTTAAACCATTTGCAAAACCAAATAGTTTACCCTCTGCAAACTGTTTTGGATTTTGAGGTGCCAATATCAGGTAAAACTAACCTACCTGCTTAGTAAAAGTGACCAATGGACCAATATACAATCGATATTTATTTGTACCAACGCAAACTTAATCCTGGTAAAAAATAATAATCTAAAATTACATACTAATGACGGTCCGTGTTACACGAAAATGTATCAACCTCTAAATTGTCGTGTGTTATGCAATAAAGAGTGTAGATATCTATACTTTCAATTGAAAACTATTTATCCGGATATTACCAATAAAGAGGATATTAGTTTTAATTGTATTTTAGTGTTCATCGTGGAGTTGATAGAATAAATTTAAATATTCAACACTTTCAATGCAGTAAAGATGATGCCCTCGCATTTGCGAGGGCCACCATCACTAGTTCATGAAAAATTTAATAAGGAAGAGAAGATTCAGGTGCAAATATACTATCTTGGACATCTTTTATGATTGAGAGCACCCATTAAATATTATATGTCAAATGGTTGATGTTGGACAAGGAAGACAACGTAATGAGTTATGTTTGTTCATATTCAGATAGAAGTTATATTGTCATGGATCCTCCAACATGGGGTGCTTGCCCAATACCTTTGCTAGCCAAAAACTCCGCACTAAGTAGAAATACTACTTGTGCATCCAAAAGCCTTTAACCAAATACATGCCATAAGAGTCCACCATACCTACCTATGGATTGAGTAAGATCCTTCAAGTAAGTTGTCATCGGTGCAATAAAGCAATAAAAAATTCTTCTAAATATGTACGGTCTTTTATTGTAAGGGAAAATAAGCGTGGTACGAACTTGTGATGGCAAAGAATAAAAGAGACAGACTGCATAATAAAGGTTGCTATCATAAGGGGCAATATCACGTGACGTTCCTTTGCACTAAGGGTGAGTGCATCCAAAAGTAAAAGCGCATGACAACCTCTGTTTCCCTCTACGAAGGGCCTATCATTTATTTCTATGCAAAGAGTCAAAGTTTTCCCTCTATTCCTTTTTATTTTATCCTTTGGCAAGCATCATGTGGTGGGGAAAGATCTAGGCACATATATCCTGTTGAATGTGGGTGAGCATGAGTTATTATTGTTGACATCACCCTTGAGGTGAATAAGTTGGGATTCCTATCTTCCTCTGTGTCCAGCTTAAACTTGATGCTCCATATGTACGGGGTGAGTGTTAGCAATCATGAAAGACTAGATGATTGTTGAGTATGTGGACTTGCCAAAAGGCTCCTACATGTGACCCTTCCTGAAAGTACAATGAATTGCAATTGCATTGTTGACTGAGAACATAGTTTGTTAGATTTCAAGAAAGTTTAAGCTTCATACTTCAATATTGTCGTGAATTGTTACTTGCTCATGAGAAGTTTATGATGATATTTATTGCTGCTATGTTATTGTTCATGATGCTTCCATGTCCGTATTTTATTTTTATCGACACCTCTCTCTCTAAGCATGTGGCCATGTTTTTCGATTTTGGTTTTCGCTTGAGGACAAGCGAGGTCTAAGCTTGGGGGAGTTGATACGTCCATTTTGCATCATGTTTTATTGCTGCTATTTATAAAGTTTTTGATCAATATAACACTTCATGGAGTATTTCTAATGCCTTTTCTCTCTTAATATGCAAGATTTACACAAGGAGGGAGAATGCCGGTAGCTGGATTTCAGGGCCTGAAAAAGCTACAGCAGAGATACCTATTCTGCACATCTCCAAATTGGCTGAAATTTCACGGAGAATTATACTGGGCCAAAGATCCACTGGAGGAGGCAGGCCAGGTGCCCACACAGCACCAGGGCGCGCCACCCCCTGGGGCGCGCCTTGATGTTGTGTGGAGCCCCTGGCCCACGTCTGGCCTCCTCCTTCTGGTATATAAATCATTTTACCCTAAAACAATTATTGGGAGACTTTCGGGACGAGGCGCCGCCGCCACGAGGCGGAACTAGAGCAGGAGCACTTTTGCTCTCCGGCGGGCAGATTCTGCCGGAGACACTTCTCTCCGGGAGCGGGGAAATCGAAGCCTTCGTCATCACCAACAACCCTCTCATCGTGGGAGGACCAATCTTCATCATCATCATCAACAACACCATCTCATCTCAAACCCTAGTTCATCTCTTGTATTCAATCTTTGTGTCAGAACTTCAGATTGGTACTTGTGATTTGCTTGTAGTGTTGATTACTTATCGTAGTTGATGCTAGTTGGTTTGCACCGTGAGATATTAAATGTTCAGATCCTTTATGTTATTCAATACCTCTCTGATCATGAACATGATGATGATGTGTGAGTAGTTACTTTTTTTCTTGAGGACATGGGAGAAGTCTTGTCATAAGTAATCATGTGAATTTGGTATTCGTTCGATATTTTGATGATATGTATGTTGTGATTCTCTTAGTGGTGTCATGTGAACGTCGACTACATAACACTTCACCATTCATGGTCCTAAGGGAAATCATTGTGGAGTAGTAATTAGATGATGGGTTGCTAGAGTGACAGAACCTTAAACCCCAGTTTATGCGTTATTCCGTAAGGGGCTGATTTGGATCCAAACGTTTATTTCTATGGTTAGACTTTGTCTTAATTCTCTTTTCGTAGTTGTGGATGCTTGCGAGAGGGGGTAATCATAAGTGGGAGGCTTTTTCAAGTAAGAACAGCACCCAAGCACCGGTCCACCCACATATCAAATCATCAAAGTAGCGAACGCGAATCAAATGAACATGGTGAAAGTGACTAGATGAAATTCCCGTGTGTCCTCAAGAACGTTTGCATCACTATAAGTACTTGTTCCGGCCTGTCCTTTGCACTCAAAAGGATTGGGCTATCTTGCTGCACCTTACTTACGTTTGTCACTTGTTACTCGTTACAAATTATATTGCTATCAAACTATCTGTTACCGCTTGTTTCAGTGCTTGCAGAAACCACCTTGCTGAAAACCACTTGTCATTTCCTTCTGCTCCTCGTTGGGTTCGACACTCTTACTTATCGAAAGGACTACGATTGATCCCCTATACTTGTGGGTCATCAGGGACAAAGCTGAGAATGACCTGCTTGATAAAGGGATCCATCCAGAGACATTGAACTGGCCCGAACAGGAAAGGACTTGGTTCTTCGGGCATGGGGGAACTTTGCACCCAGAAACAAGGAAGTGTGATTATAAGAAAGCTCAACTTGCAACACCCGTCAAAAACATTCAGGATGCAATCCAGGGCGTGCAGGAAGGGAAGTTCCATCCCGACAGAGAGAAGGATGAGCTGTCACGCGCCCTCGGGAATCCTGAACACCCTGGACGAACACGAGGCACATCAGGCTCCGTTCCGTGGAAGGTTGGGTTTCCCGACAGCAGAGACACTTATAGAAGCCGAGGGAGAAAGAAGAAAGAGGATGCAGACCGGCTGCAGAATGTAGGAGAAAGATTAGCATTGCAGGAGAAGCAAATAGAGGCACTTAACAGCCAGCGAGCTACCGGCCCATCATCTCAGCGGCACGAAGATCCTTCATTCGATACTTCCCACGGAGCTACCCCACCATCTTAGCGGAAAAGCAGCGTGGCTTCCACGGATCTCGTTCGGCCGCCCATAGATGATATCACGGCTCCTGATCGCTACCCCGTGGATGATATCACGGAGAGGGAACATTGTGATCTACATGCGAAATGCATGAACATAACCTTGAAGGTGGCGGTCGGCTATGCCTTACCTCGTGTCCCTGATGGAACTTACGATTGCTCTCCGATTCCATATGGCTATGCTGTTGTCGGGGTGGATGAAGTTACCAACGGATTTGAGCAGCTGGAGCTTGAGTACCCTACAGGTGAAGGGGAGACTCATCTCGGAGATGCCATAAGGACTACCATTCTATGGAGAAAGGAACACATCGTGCTTCCACGCTGGACGCCGCGTCAGCAGACTCAGCCGGAGGAGGCCCCTCAGCAGACTCCTCACGGCCCAGCTCTATCTCCGCTGCCTCAGCCATCTCCGCTGCCTCAGCCGTCTCCGCCGCGTCAGCGGACTCCGCCGGAGGAGGCCCCTCAGCAGAATCCGCCGCGTCAGCTGACTCCGCCTCCTCCGCCGCCTCAGCACCGGCGGAAGAGATCCGCCGCCGCTCCGGCAGCTAGTAGTATAACAGCGAAGAAATGCAGAGCAGGTAGCGTTAAGAAGGCTCCTGCCAAGTTGCTATACGACATGCCTGAGGAGGAAACCAAGGAGATCGTGGCTGCCGACGTGAAACGCCAGCTTGCACTGATCCGTCCAGATCCAATGGAGAAAATAGATCCGGTAAATGTGAGGCGCTTGCTAGAAAACCTTACAAAACCACCGCCGCCTCCGCTGGTATCAAACTATGACCGCTCTATTGTAAAGTCATATAGAGATCCACAGCAGCGGTCGGGAAGTAGCAGTAGTGCAAGGGGAAAAACAATTCCCAGCTCGGCGAACAGAAAAACCAATCGTGCCCCCCGCTCAAGGTGTTTACCGATATCGCTAATGATCCGGGGGTAGCGGCCGCTGATCCTGGTTTCACTCTTGGTGATTACTTAGGCGATGAGGTACAGTTCGAAATGGCTGAGTTATCCTTTAAATTCGAGCACGGGAATCCTCTCGTCAGACCTGAGGAGCTCCAGCATCTACCAACGATGATGCGAAGATTGCATGACTGGTACTTGGAAGCCTCAAAGCAAGGGAGCAACTATATCATTGCAGGAATTAAAGATGAGCATTACTTCAATGGAGACGAGGAGATTTACATTGACTTTGAAGAATTATTTCAGTTATACAATCAAGACGCCATCGACAAATCTATCGTCGGTTGCTATTGTTTGTAAGTATCATTTATGTAATTAAGTCTCCAGCTCAGCTCGTTCATTGCATGTTAATTATCCTCACTATATATATTATGCAGAAAGAAGATCCTCGAATGCAAAAGAGGACAAATCTATGACATTGAGTTCATTAACCCAAATACTATTCATGAAGCTACGGTAAAATGGAACACCAACGATACAGAGAAGAACTTGCTAAGGGCATTAATTGAACAACAAAACAAAAGGGAAATACTATTTCCTTACAACTTTCAGTGTTATACTGTCTTGTACACATCATTCTGTTTCGATTACTCGATGTTAAGTGTAATTGATGAGCTATGCGTGCACAGGTTTCACTTTATTCTACTAGTCATTCAGTTTGACACAGGAAAAGTACTTGTCATGGACTCGTTACGTAAAGCCCCTGAGATGTGGGCGGACCTGAAAAAAATTCTCCAGAGGTAATTTCAATCATTATCGCACTATATCGGCAACTATCGTTCATTTCCTGATATCAAGTAATTAATAACTCCTTCATTCATTTTATTTGCCGGGCAGGGTTTGGAAAGAGTTCACCAAGCAGGTTAGGGGTGAATGGAGGGAGGAGCTACGATTTGAACAACTCAGTGTAAGTAGTACTAGCTAGGTCCGCGCATCTCTTTGATTCTAGTTTCAATACCACTATCATGCTTGATTATTATTTTGATTGAACTCTATTCTCGTAAAGTGCTTGAGGCAGGGATCCGGGAATAACTTATGTGGATACTACGTTTGCGAGTTCATTCGCCAGACGACCTCTGAGACGGGCGAAATTTTCTGAAAATCTTGAAGTACATAAACAATATTCACAAATTTATTTTATTACCATGAATTGTGTTGAGTTTCATTCATTTATATATATATATTGACCCCCTTCTTTAAATTAGATCGAACGGAAGCGGGACGAACTCCTACCAAAGGCTCGCATACGAGCAATTCAAGAGGAATTGGCGGGATTCTTCCTTCAAGAGATCATACCTAAAACCGGAGAATACCTTCGAGAATTGGTAGTGAATGTTGGTAATTAGATATTAGGGATCGTAAGAGATGTTACATTGTATATATGCATGAACATGTACTATACGTAGTAGCGTTGAATAGATATACGAAAACTTGTTGTTCGACCAAGCACGGAGAAAGAGTGATCACTTCTCTCTATATTCATGACGATTTGTGTAATGGTTCCTTCATTGCTATATGTAGTAGCTAGCGTCGAGTTGAATGTAAAACATAAAATAAAAACGAAAACCCTAAATGTAAAAGAATTGAATGGCAAACACAAAAAGAAAAGGGGGAAACACAATATGAAACCCCTAAACCCTCCAAAAACCTTAACCCCTAATTTAAAAAAAAAAAAAAAAACCCCAGCGCTTGGCAGGTGCTGACGCGTGGCTGCCTTTTAGTCCCGGTCGGTGTTACCAACCTGGACTAAAGGTCCTCCTGCCTGGGCGCCCCACAACGGCCACGTGGAGCTCCTTTAGTCCCGGTTCGTAACACAACCGGGACTAAAAGTGGGGGCCTTTAGTCTGGATTGCTTAGTCCCGGTTAAACAACCGGGACTAAAGGCCCTTAGAAACCGGGAATAATGCCCTGTTTTCTACTAGTGTACTTCTTCTGCCGCGTGAACTTGCCGCCGAGAACTGCACGTGATACGACATCGTTGCTGAGCGCCGTCACCTTCTGGCTGATGTTGATGGTTTCGCTAGTCGGGGCGGCGGCGGCGATGGAACGGATGAGGTTGCCCACCTCCTTGGCCCTGATACCCTCAATGTGCTTCACCTGCTTGGAGCTGAGGAGCTCCACGATGCAGACCTTGCGCATCTGACGCCACCAGTCGCCGTAGGGGGCCAGGACGATGCCCTTGCCGCTGCAACCAAAGATCTCCATCGTCACGCTGCTGGACCGGTCTGCGAACGCGGCGTCGTTCGTCTTCAGCACCAGCGTCGCCGCCTCGGCGCTAGAGACCACCACGGTGGGGACCTCGCCGAGCCTGAGTAGCATCAGTGGCCCATGCCGGCGTGACAGTTCTGTAATTTTGCGGTGTGGGAGGGCGCTGATGACGTGGTGGAGACTGCCGATGATCGGGAGAGTCCATGGCCCAGGAGGCAGCCGCGGCATGGCTGCCTTGCTCTTGCCACCTGAGAGCTTGTGAGAAGCCAAACCGCCAGTAGCGTATATAGGGCCACGAAACAAAAGCTTAGCCACCCCTCCATACCAGGCAGCTTGATATATAGAGAGATGATGAAGTCTGTATATGTAAGCCGCTAGCTGTGAGCCAGTGGTATATATCTTTATCTTTATCTTTACCTAATAATAAAGGACGGAGGCTTTCATAGTTCTCCATACGTCACCTTTTTATATCCCTTGATTTAGCGTAAACCAAAAAAATTGACGGCTGAGATTTAATGAAAACGAAAGGCTGAGATTTAATGAAAACGAACGGTTCATCCCACATTTTTGTCAGCCGTCCACGTGGGGTGATGAAGATTTCCCACTATTGGCCTAGCTTTACAGTTTTGGTTGCCTGATTTCTACCTCCCAGGTCTCCCGTAGGGTGATGAAGATCAGGAGACGGATACATGCACGTCTCTATTCCTTGCTTTTGTGTTTGGACTACGTGAAATTCATCTACGAAACTATCGAATATTTATATGGATATGATCACAACTTTGAGATGCTTACGTTCATCAACAAGTCGAGTCTGCCATGCAAACGATGGCAACCTCCTGTCCATGGAGTGCCGGCGAGTGGACCGTGCCGGCTGTGTGATCGTGTACGACGGCGACGCGAGCGCACCAGCAGGCGCTCGCCGACGTTGGCAATGACCACCAGGCGGATGGCGACAGCCGTGTGATCGTGTACAACGGTGACGCGAGCACGGCAGTGCGCCCGTCGATGTTGGCGACGACCACCAGGCGGACATCGATGGTCATGTGATCGTGTACGACGGCGACGCGAGCGCAGCCGTACCCGAACTGGACGTGATGGTTGTCATGCTCGACAGGATATTACGCCATCCAACTCAGGGTGGACATGGTCTGGGCCGGTCCGGTTCGTGACCGAACCGCCAGCAGACCGGGCCGCATCAGACCGACCAGCCCGGAGATCCTGTTTTCTTGACCGGCGGCGCTCCAGACCGGAGCGGATCGAGCGGACTGACGTGTGATAGCGAACGGCGGCAGGAGGCCATGGCGACTGTGGCAGCGGCGCATGGAGGTAGGAGGACGTGGATGGCGAGTGCAGGAGACGTCTACGACGTGGACACCGGCAACGGCGAGGACGGCGAGGGAGCCATCGTGCGGGGCAGCCACGGTAACCCCGGTGCGCTCCTGCACCCGCTGACGCTGCCCATGAGCTCCGGGGTCCCAGTCCAGCTGCATCAGCATGCAGCAGGCGCCCGCACACGCCCATGCCTACGGCGCCGTCGGCGGCGAGTACATCGGACAGGAAGATGACGATGCACACAACTTCGATACATTGAGTGTATAACCTCTTCTGCGCTCACATGCATTCAACGTATAATCACATGACCGCACACGCCCATGCCTACGGCGCCGCCGGCGGCGAGTACATCGGACATGGATGGCGCGTGCCGCAGCTGTAGTTTTTCTTCAGTTTCGTCAGAGATATAGGGACATGCAACACGAGGCCCCCTTTCCTAGGATTCATGATTGGCAATTGATCTTGGGCTATGTAACTAAGATGATCTACTCTGTAAGTTTCCTTTTCACTTTATCTTTTTTATGTGCTAACAAATCAATAATCAATTACAACACTTAGCAAGAATTCCCTTCACCAACAAAGCCAGCGTTCGAGGGTGTAGAGGAGGTGTAACACATGGTTACTATCACCCTTTCTCTCTAGAGCTGGTGAGTGTACTTTACCCTGAATGTTCAGCCACGTCTTAAAAACAGAACAATTCGGATCTTCGCTGTATATTTGATGTATACATGTGTATATATATTTGATGGAGCCATCTAATTTGGACTTGAAATTACACTACTATAGAATTTCTTTCAACATGCTATATCAATTTACTTCTATTTTTAAACTCGATTATAATTCTAACAACATAATCTATACAATGTTTTCCAAAAGGATGTTTCTTTACAACTGCTTATATCACTCTCATTCGCAAAAAAAAAAAAAAAAACTGCTTATATCACTCTGATGTGAGATGGGTTGTAAATACTGGTCTCTAAATAATTTTGTCAGAGTCGTTGTTATTAATTACCTTATGTAAGCTAGACGGCATGTAGGGCACGTAGTGTGCATTTTCATAGACAAAATGACTAATTATTATGCAATACATTTTTTTACACCATAGCATAGTGTGAAGGAGATATGTGGGGACACAGCTAGGACTCGACATTCCTCTATGAAACAAGTTCATAGTCAAAAGCAAGGGTGGCGGTATGAAGGTCGGTGCGAAGGCGCTAGCACGTTACACCGGCCACGCATCCTCTATGTGTGGGCCCCACGCCAGACTTATCACTTCCCGATCAAGATTGATACTGCCAAACATGCATGCATAGAAGTCTTGTTGCAAATCACGTGGATTGAAAAACGATGGTGAGTTCAGTCCACCCAACTGTACACTACTAAGATGTGGAAATTTCCAACTCTCTCAAGGGTATACGTGGCCACTTGTAATAGTTAAAAAATCAATGGTCAAGAACGTGCATGGAATAAGAGTGAAATTTCATGGTTGGCGTGCAATAGATGTGATGGAATTTGGAGGTAGTTGATTCCAACATATTGCTTGAAGAAGACGTGTACTCCCTCCAGTCCAGCCCGGAAAAAAACCGGTATTGAGAAGAAAAAAAACATTGATGTGGATACATAACGGATCTTGAAGCTCTAGGGTTGTAGTATTACTAACTGATGTGTTAGTACGTGCTTGTAGTAGCGTCGTGTGCAGGGTGTATCTACTCCTTCCGTTTCAAAACATTTGAAGTTCTATGTTTGTCCTAAGTCAAACATCTTTAAGTTTGACTAAGTCTATAGAAAAATATACCAAAATCTACAACGCTAAATCTGTTTCATTAGATTCATCCTAAAGTACATTTTTATACTACATATATATACTTAATGTTGTGGATATTAGTAAAATTTTGTACAAACTTGATCAAACTTAAGGAAGTTTGACTTAGGATAAACTTACACTACCAGAATAACCTTATATCCCGACGGCATTTTCTATGCCGACGGCTTTTTGTCGGGGCCGTCGGCATAGATGGACATATGCCGATGGCCTGGGAAAAACCGTCGGCATAGAAATGCCATCGGCACACAGCAAACTATGCCGACGGCAGCCTTCGGCATAGATTGGCCGTCGGCATACTTCTATTTATGCCTACGGCAGCCGTCGGCATATTCCTGGCCCTGGCGCCCGGCCTCTAACGGCCGGCTGACGCCGTCAGAACTATGCCGACGGCCCTGACGGCGGCCGTCGGCATAGATTTTATCTGTATTTTTTTATTTTAAATTATTTTTTGTTTTTTAAAGTTTAAATTTGATTAATTTAAATCTGACTTATCTAAACTTAAACATATACAAATTATATATCGATTTGGGGTAGAAGTTGTCATGGATTATGAATATCCAGTTTTTTTTTTTTTTGAGTATGTTAAAAATGCGACCTCATATACTTTTGCATATAGGTTCTTATACTTTGTTAAAATCATAAGTAATTGATATTTGCATTGATTTTGACAAATTTTATATGATTTTTTATCAGGATCTTTAAAGGACTCTGTTGCTATACTATGTTTTCAAATTTCAACAAACTAAATCATCTTTGCTTCAGATTTGCAAATTTTGTTTTGACTAAAATCAGGACCTTTTGTTTTCACTTTTTGTATATTTTTTATTCCTTGGCCAAACGAGACAAATTTTATATCTGAAAGTATGGTGGTAGGTGTACACACCCAGCACGTAGCTCCGGAGTGAGACCCCCTTCACGGACGGCACTGCCGCCAGCACTTAGAGGTGGAAACGCCCACGTCGGGTCAACCCGGAGGGAATCTTCTCGTGGGTTGGGCCCAAACTTTGTTTTAAAATGTTTCTATGGACTGGCCTATCACAACCAGGTGGAAAAGTACATTGGTCGAAGGCCGTCTAGTGAAAGTGGAAGGGCTAGATCTCTGGGTCAACGGGGCTAGGGTTAGCCCGCTCCGGGGTCTTCGGGGGTAGCAATGCCAAGAAAACATTGCACTGGGTCCTCATACATGTCTTAAAGTGTGGCGGTAGGTTCAGGCACGTAGCACACAGCTCCGGAGTGTGACCCCCTATACGGACGGCGATAACACAGAAGTAACGTTCGGCAGTTTGTTGTTGTATGAATATTTCAGAACAGTGAGAATGCGTTTAAATCCTGAAATTTTTACACAGTACAGACACATATGGTATAAGCTGTGTGGTAATTTTTCATAATTTTTTGAGATGTAAAAGTATCTTAATTAATTCCTCTTGACGGATTGTTTTTTGCATGTCTAAAAGTGTGGTGGGGGGTCTTCGAAGGTTAGCAATCCCACCAAATCTTGCGTTGGGTCCTCTTACAAGTCTGAAAGTGTGGTGGTAGGTGTAAACACCTAGCACGCAGCTCCGGAGTGTGACCTCCTTCACGGACGGCACTTCTGCCAGCACTTAGAGGGGGAAACGGCCACGTCGGGTCAACCCGAAGGGAATCTTATGGTGGGTTGGGCCCAAACTTTGTTTTGAAATGTTCCTATGGGCTAACCTATCACAACTAGGTGAAAAAGTCCACTGGTCGAAGACCGTCCGGTGAAAGTCAAAGGGCTAGATCTCCGGGTCAACGGGGCTAAGGTTTGGCCGCTCTGGGGTCTTCGGGGGGTAGCAATGCAACAAAAACATCGCACTGGGTCCTCATACATGTCCTAATGTTGGGCGGTAGGTTCAGACACCCAGCTCGCAGCTCTGGAGTGTGACTCCCTACACGGACGGCGATAACACCGAAGTAACATTTGGCAGTTTGTTGTTATATGAATATTTCGGAACAGTCAGAATGCGGTAAAATCCTGAAATTTTTACACAGTGCAGACACATGTGATATAAGCTGAGTGGTATTTTTTTCATAGTTTTTTTTAGAAGTAGAAGTATATTAATTAATTTCTCTTTACGGATTGTTCTTTGCATGTCTAAAAGTGTGGTGGGGGGTCTTCGGAGGTTAGCAATCCCACCAAAGCTTGCGTTGGGTCCTCTTACATGTCTGAAAGTGTGGTGGTAGGTTTAAACACCCAGCACACAGCTCCGGAGTGTGACCTCCTTAACGAATGGCACTGCCGCCAATACTTAGAGGGGGAAACGGCCACGTCGTGTCAACCCGGAGGGAATCATGTGGTAGGTTGGGCCCAAACTTTGTTTTGAAATGTTCCTATGGGCTGACCTATCACAACTAGGTGAAAAAATCCATTGGTCGAAGGCCGTACAGTGAAAGTCAAAGGGCTAGATCTCTGGGTCAATGGGGCTAGGGTTAGGCCGCTCCGGGGTCTTCGGGGGTAACAATGCCACCAAAACATCGCACTGGGTCCTCATACATGTCTTACAGTGTGGCGGTAGGTTCAGACACATAGCACGCAACTCCGGAGCACAGAAGCTTTGTCTACAGCAGGTTCACTAGAAGCATGCAAAGTTTTATTCTTATTCTTTTTCTTCTTCTTAGGTGAACCGAGTGTTTCATTATTAATTCTCTGAGAATCTTGCTCCATTCTTTTAGGATGACCTTCAGGATATAGAGGATCCTGAGTCATCTTGGAGACTTGTTCTAACTGAGTTTGAACCATGGATGAATGTTTACATAAACCTTTAACATCATTAGCAATTCTAAACATTAAATCACTCAAGCGTTCAATAGCAATAGCGTTACATTTCAGTTGATTACTCACATATTTGTTAAAGTTTTCTTGCTTCATGATAAAGTTATCAAATTCATCCAAGCACTGACTAGGAGATTTATTATATGGAATATCACCCTCATCAAATTTACAAAGAGAATTTACCTCTACTACCTGTGTCAGAATGTCAAGTCCATGTATTTCTTCAATAGATGGTAGATTCTTAATATCTTCAGATTTAATACCTTTTCTCCTTCATAGATTTCTTTGCTTGTTGCATATCTTCAGGACTGAGGAATAGAATACCTCTCTTCTTTGGAGTTGGTTTAGGTGGTGGTTTAGGAAGTGTCCAATCATCGGCATTCCTCAATATATCGTCCAATAGTTCTTGAGCATGTTCGACAGTTCATTCCCTGAAAACACAACCAGCACAACCATCTAGGTAGTACCTAGAGGCATCAGTTAGTCCATTATAAAAGATATCAAGTATTTCATTTTTCTTAAGAGGATGATCAGGCAGAGCATTAAGTAATTGGAGAAGCCTCCCCCAAGTTTGAGGGAGATGCTCTTCCTCAAATTGCACAAAGTTGAGTATTTCCTATAAGGCAGCTTGTTTATTATGAGCAGGAAAATATTTTTCAGAGAAGTAGTATATCATATCCTGGGGACTACGCAGACAACCATGAGAAAGAGTATTAAACCATTCTTTAGCATCACCCTTTAATGAGAAAGGAAACAACTTAAGGATATAGTAATAGCGAATTTTTTCCTCATGAGCAAATACGGTGGCAATGTCATTTAATTTGGTAAGATGATCCACAACAGTTTCAGATTCATAACCATGAAAAGGATCAGATTCTACCAAAGTAATAAGTTCAGGATTAACGGAGAATTCATAATCCTTATCAGTAACAAAGATAGGAGACGTAGCAAATTTAGGATTAACAGAGAATTCATTCCTTCTATCATAGCTTTTTCTTTCATCTTACTCAATAATTTCTTAGCAATCTCTCCATCCATAACATAACCCTCAGGTACATTAGGCATTTCAAATCTAGTAAGATTGCTAGGAGTAACAGGTGTTTCATCAATTTCATTAGTTTCAATTTCTTTAGCTTTAGCAATTTGAGCATCAAGAAAATCACCAAGTGGCACAGTTTCATCAAGCAAAGTAGTAGCATCATCATGACTATCATTCATAGCAGAAGTAGCATCATCAATCACTTGCGACATACTCCCTCTGTTCCAAAATATAAGGTGTATTGATTTCCGTGCAAGTCAACCACTTGAATGTTTGACCAACATTATAGAATAAAATAACAACATCTGCAATGTCTAATAGGTAAAATATAAAACTACTTTTCATGATGAATCAAATGATATAAATTTCGTA
Source organism: Elymus sibiricus (assembly GCA_039707655.1). Lineage (NCBI taxonomy): Eukaryota > Viridiplantae > Streptophyta > Magnoliopsida > Poales > Poaceae > Elymus > Elymus sibiricus. Next base: position 34,957,670 of record CM077665.1, on the reverse strand, counting down.
TTGTGGATATTCATATATTCTTCTAAAAACTCGGTCAAACATGCGCTCGTTTGACTTGTCAAAAAACAAATACACCTTATATAAAGGAATGGAGGGAGTATCAGATTGAATAACATGTGGCAGTGTCGCAAGCCGACTTAAAATAGAAGTTGAATCAAGTGCAAAGCTAGATGGCAGTTCCTTACCTGCCCTCATCATAGAGGGTACGATCTTGGTTTTAGCCTCCTTCAGATTCTTCATAGTGATAAGCAGATGTATAAATCCCAAGTGAACTCAATAAATAAAGCTATGCTCCCTAGCAACGGCTCCAGAAAAAGGTCTTGATAACCCACAAGTATAGGGGATCGTGACAGTCTTCGAGGTTAGTATTTCGCCAAATTTATTGATTCGACACAAGGGGAGCCAAAGAATATTTATGAGCCTTAGCAGTTGAGTTGTCAATTCAACCACACCTGGAAACTAATATCTCCGCAGCGAAGTGTTTAGTAGCACAATAGTTTGATAGTTTTGATTGTAACGATAGCAGTAGCAACAGTAGCAAGAACAGTAGCAGTTGCAGTTTTGTAGTGATTGTAAGAGAAGTAGCAACAATAGTAACTTAGTAAAGATCAATATGAGAAAAGCATAGGCATTGGTTCAGTGATGGATATTCGTGAGTTGGATGGCATTTATCATGTAACAGTCACAACCTAGAGCGGTACACAATAGCTCCAATTCATCAATTCATTGTAGGCATGTATTCCGTATATAGTCATACGCGCTTATAATAAGAACTTGCATGACATCTTTTGTCCTACCCTCCCGTGGCAGCGGGGTCCATAAGGAAATCTAAGGGATATTAAGGCGTCCTTTTAATAGAGAACCGGAACAAAGCATTAACACATGGTGAATACATGAACTCCTCATACTACGGTCATCACCGGAGTGAATCCCAATTATTGTCACCATGGGGTCTACGGATCATAACACATAGTAGGTGCATACAACTTGCAAGATAGGATCCAAAACACACTTATATTCATGAAAACATAATAGGTTCAGATCTGAAATCATGGTACTCGGGCCCTAGTGACAAGCATTAAGCATAGCAAAGTCATAGCAACATCAATCTAAGAACATAGTGGATACTAGGGATCAAGCCCTAACAATTGACTCGATTACATGATAAATCTCATCCAACTCCATCACTGTCCAGCAAGCCTACTAAAGAATTACTCACTCTCGGCGGTGAGCATCATGTAATTATTGATGAAGGAGGGTTGATGATGACGACGGCGATGAATCCCCCTCTCCGGAGCCCCGAACGGACTCCACATCAGCCCTCCCGATGAAGAACAGGAGGTGGCGGTGGCTCCGTATCATAAAACGTGATGATTCCTTCTCTCTGATTTTTTTCTCCGTGAGATGGTACTTATGGAGTTGGAGGTAGGGCAAACGGAGGCCTGAGGGACCCACAAGCTCAGACGGCGCGCCCTAGGGGGGCGCGCCACCTGAGCTTGTGGCTCTCTGGTGGCCCCCCTCCAGTAGATCTTTTTGCCAATATTTTTTATATATTCCTGAAAAATTCTCCGTAAATTTTCATCCCAATCCAAGAACTTTTTTTCTGCACAAAAATAACACCATGGTAGTTCTGCTGAAAACATTGTCAGTCTGGGTTAGTTTCATTCAAGTCATGCAAATTAGAGTCCAAAACAAGAGCAAAAGTGTTTGGAAAATTTGATACGTTTGGGATGTATCAAATGACAAGGGTAAATCTGACTAGTTCATCATCAATCACACCATGTCTAACAGGGTCTGATTCCTCCGTTCCAACATGCCCATCCTCTATGGCGTACCTAAAGGAGTGAGTTCTGGAACTATTCCACAACGCTTCAGATGATCATCAAACTCCTGGTTCACATACTCGCATCCACGATCAGATCGTAGAAGTTTGATTATCTTGCCGAGTTGATTTTCCACTTCATTCTAAAACTCTTCAAAGTTGTGAAAAGTTTTTGACTTGTGGCTCATCAAGTAGATATATCCATATCTGCTCAAGTCAATGGAAAAAGTCATGAAGTATTGTTACCCACCTCCGGCAATCATGCTCAATGGCCCAAAAACATCACTATGTATAAGCTCCAGCAACTCGGACCCCCTCTCACAAATCTTTGCAAAAGGAGCCTTAGTCATCTTGCCGAGTATGCAGGATTCGCACATCTCGAATGATTCAAAATCAAACGAAGTTAGAAGTCCGTCATCATGGAGCTTGTTCATGCATTTTTGACTAATGTGTCCAAGTCGACAATGCCAGAAGTAAGTCAGATTTATTTCATTAGGCCTATGCCTCTTGACATTTACGTTATAGACTGACTCCCTTTCAAGGTCTGAAATAAATATCCCATTCTCAATGCGTGCAAGGACACAAAACATTCCATTCAAAAATATAGAAAAACCTTTATCCTTTATGTTGAATTCATAACCTTGTCTCATCAAACCTGAGGCGAAAAAAAAAGTTTTTACTAAGTGTTGGAAGAACATAATAACAATTATCAAGTTCCACTAAATATCCTGAAGGTAGTTGAAGTTGCATTGTCCCGACAGCCAACACAGCAACCCTTGCTTTATTGCCAACTCGGATGTCAACCTCTCCTCGTCTGGCTACTCTAGTTCTTATCAGCCCCTGCATTGAGTTGCAAATATGAACATCCGATCTGATATCAAATACCCAAGAGCTACTAGCCAAGTTGGCGAGGTAAATGTCTATAACATATGCAACAAGTGTACCTTTGGCGTAAGTCGTACTTCCACCCTTCTTTCCCTTGTTGGCAAGAAACTTGCAGCAATTCCTCTTCCAATGACCAGCTCCCTTGCAATAATAGCACACGGTCTTCGAATTCCGCCCCGATTTGGGCTCAGCTGCTGGAGTCGGGATCACATCCTTATCCTTGACCTTCCCCCTAGTTTCTTTCTTAGCCCAAGAACCCTTCTTGAACTTAGCCTTGTTCTGCACCATCAACACGTGATGCGCACCCTCTTAATGTCCTACTCTGCAGTCTTAAGCATCCCACATAATTCAGTGTTCTTCTTATCCATGCCATGCATATGGTGCCCACTCTACTGCTAGCGCACTACAGCTAACTGGTTAGTAGTACTGCGGGCCTGCCCCCGCGCTACTACTACTACTTATGTTAGCAGCAGTGTGGGTCTTGACCTACGCTACTACTAACTAGCTGTAGCGCTGGGTAGTACCCCGCGCCAGTACCAAATCTGTGTATTTCATTTCTGCATATTTATACTGCACTTATACAACCTTATACAAATTTTTATACACTAGCAAGGATATAACAACTCATCATCATCATAATGATATAACAACTCATCATCATCGTAGTGATATAACAACTCATCATCATCGTAGTGATATAACAACTCATGATCATCATAGTGATATAACAACTCATCATCATCGTAGTGATATAACAACTCATCATCATCATAATGTCTCACCATCATCATCATCATAAGTTAATTAACCACTACTAGCTAATTGTTATCGTCCTAGGTAAATAACTTCTGAACACATGACAAGTACTAGGATCTACACCTCTCTCTTAGGTAAAATAGAATAAAACAGAAAAACCCCTCCATATCCATTATGGAGCACAGAGATACACCGGTCTCCAATTTGTAGCCTGCGCTCATTCACTATTTGTCTCCATCCTTTGATTTTGAGGCATCCATTTGTTTGACATTCTATCGAGTATGCATATTGGAAACTGATCCATGGCCGTACGTAAACAATTTTCATCTCAGCTTCGACATACATCAGCGGAGGCACAACATCATTTCGGAGCTTCTGTTGAAGAACATAATAGTAACATAGTTAGCAATGTAGTTTACTTAAGAAAAATCTATGAAAAAGATGGACTGGTGACACAATAGTAAAAAATCTTACCATGATATTTGCACGAATGTTAGCATCGCTCAACTCATGGACTAGTGGCACATATCTTATATAATTTCAGCCAGCTCTATAAATGCTCTTAAAAGTCAGAACATCATTAACAAAGGAGACAAGAGAATTCTTCTCCTTCCAAGTTAACTCTGAGCCAACAGTGTAATAGGTCTCGTCTATTATCTTCTGTGTATCTCTCAAAGAAAGGAAATAAGATGTCAATTATAAATAAACAAGTTAAGTAGGAGTGAATAACAACTATTTTTAAATAAGCAATATAGATTATTTAACAAATTTGCATAACAAACTCACACGCAAGTAGAATTGGAATCATGTCCAGATCCACCCAAATGTCTTTATCATGTTCAGGATCATCTTGAGGAATGCCAATATCGAAGGTTATTTTCATACCCTCCTCAAATCCATAAGCCTTGCATAATCCTTTCCATTTTGCACAACCAAAATGCGTGTGACCTACTTCATTTAAGAACTTAACCTCAAAAATGAAACCATGATTCGTCTTAGGTTAAGCTTTTTTCGTATCCACCTCTTCCCAGTCATCAAAAGAGAGCTTCTCTAGGACATAACGTCTTGCATAGCAGGGGATGCACTAGTCGAATTATAAAAAACAAAAATTACACGTTCAAGCAAAAATTTTAAGCCATGCCTAATTAAGAAGAAATTCGTGCCAGTGAAGTTACATACCGTAAAATATCCGAAGCCCTCCTTAAGCGTTAGGGAGAAGCACCTATCGTTTTCTAGGTGTGGATGGTCGCACATACCCCCGTCGTTGGTACAATCATCGCACTCGTGGATCCTATCGTCGGGATCCATTTGCTGTGTTCATAATTGAAGGATTAAAAATCGACAGCAAATTCCAGGAAGTCAACAAACATATCACTATTCAGCATGGGTTGACTTTCGTTCAGTCGAGTCTCCCTTGAGCAACTCTCATCTGTCAAGTAGTGGTGTATATGGTGGGCACTCCCTCACTGATATTTCGACCGTCGATGATGGTCACTACTCCTCCTTTCCCTAGTGCATTACCAAAAGGTCTAGCGCAAGGAAAAGAAGGAGAAGCGACCCCAACGACAACAGTCGGGATCCTTCCTCCAAGAACATCGATCTACACTAGTACTAATAATGTTGGTGTATATGGTGGTGTATATGGTGGACACTCCCTCACTGATATTTAGACCGTTGGTGATGGTCACTACTCCTCCTTCCCCTAATGCATTACGAAGGTCTAGCACAAAGAGAAGAAGGAGAAGCGACCCCGACGACAACAGTCGGGATCCCCATTTGACAGAAAGTCAACCCTAAGCATCGATCAAATTTACATATAATAGAATGCACACAAAACAAAATCGCATTCTAGCTAGAACTACTCCTAGTTACTCCTAGGGTAGGGCACCCGATATTTCCTACTTTCTAGCACAAGTCATGCCTAAATCCACGAAACATTTCGGCATGAGCTTTGCTAAAATTGGAAATATCGAGCGCCTGAAATGTGTCGGAACGGAAATGAATCAACATTCCGGCAAAACATAGGCCACTCGGTGCTGATCAACTTTCATATATAACACTTTGTCATATGAGGCATGGTTGAATTTATATGAATTAAACAAAATGCCTAAACGATGTTAAAACTCTGCCAAAATAAAATTTACTACTGCCATAATAAAACTCTACCTAAACTTCCAATGCCTTTTTCTGCTAACTAAAATTCAGTTAACTTAATATGCCATAATAAAACTCTGCTTAAACTTCCAATGGTCACATATTAATACTACTAGATGCCAACATTTGAAAAAAAATCAATAGTACAAGCCAACATTTTAAACAAAGTGAAGATGCTCCTCACCTTGCTCCGACGGTGGCGACATGGGAGGGAGGGAGAGGGCGGAGGTGACATGGGAGGGAGGGAGAGGGCGGCAGTGGCAATGTGGGAGGGAGTGGAGGAAGGAGGGAGGAGCGAGAATGCGGAGAAAGGAGGGAGAAGGGAGGAGGGAGGAAGGAGGGAGGAGGGAGGAAGCGGAGAAAGGAGGGATGAGGGAGGAGGGAGGAAGGAGGGAGGAAGGAGGAGGGGGGCAACGGCGGCATAGATTGAGAGTGAGTGAGAGGAACGGGCAAGGATCAAGGGGATAAGAGGTGCTGGGTAGGTGGGCCGCGCTGCTACTAATTGGGGCCAACCAGCTTTCCCCATGTAACCATAGCAGCAGCGCCGGGCCTAGGGCCCGCGCTGCTACTATCCTATTAGCTGTAGCACAGGTTTTTGACCAAACGCTGCTGCTGTGCCCTGTCTCGGGGGGCACTTTGGGGACTGCTTAGCCGTAGCGCGGGTTAAGGGAGGCCGCGCTACAGCTATCGCTTACCTGCAGTGCGGTGTTTTAACCCGTGCTACTGCTATTTACCAGCAGCGCGGCCTCTTTACCCAGAGCTGCTATTAGGTGGCTGCCTATAGGGTTTTTCCTAGTAGTGATAGCTAGCCGAAAGTGAAGCCAGAATTGTATCTGTGGCCAACTCATGGCCTAAAGGGAAAGGTAACTTTTCCAAAGTATGAATGTAACCAACCATTTTGATTACATGTGGACTCAGTGGATCACCCTCCTTAAGCTTACACTCTAGCAAGGTCCTCTAGATATTAAATCTCTCAGTTCTTTCCTGAGTTTCAAACATGCCCTACAGACTCATGATCATATCTTAAGCCTCAATGTTCTTGAAATGTTGTTGCTGGTTAGGATCCATGCAGGCAAGCATGCGAGACCTTATTTCGGTTGACTCATCATAGAGGTTCCTGTAGGCATTCTAGGCAGTAGCATTAGAATTAGCATTTTCGGCCGGTTCCTTTGGAAGTGGGTCCTCTAGAGCATGTTCCTTTCTGCCATGCCTGAGAACAATTCTCAGATTTCTATACCAAGTTTGAAGTTTGTTCCATTAAGTTTATCTTTCTCAAGGATAGAACGCCGTGCAAAATTGGGAGCTTGAGCAGTTGGTGCCATTGATCTACAACAAAAATATGCAAAAACACGAAGACATGTATTCATGAAAGAGTAATTCACATTAAACACTTTAATTATGAAATACTCCCAATGAGATCAACATCCCTCTTGTTGACACTTAATGATTCAGGATCTGAGTGGAACAAGCCGACTAGCGAGCTTTAGCATCACTGCTAGTGGACTCAGCCAAACGGTAAGCAACACTTGCTAATTGCATCTCATGTGATTCCTGTCAGTTGGACAGCCTCACATGACCCGGCTCCAACTTTCGTTGCGTCAGGGCCCAAAACTATTTCGATTGCCTTGTCAAGTTAACAAATGCCCTGCATGTATGTGTCCGACATGAACCCATCACTTCTAGGAGATCAAGTAGCACACTAATTTTATACGCACACCACTAGATATACATGACTCACGATGTTGCAGCATTTGGGGAGGCAAATTTAACTTGACATTATATGAGGGATCACTCTACTCATGTCACGAAACGCATAGAAGTAAAGAAGCATTAACAATCATATATAACTATGAAATAGTATGGCTCCTTCAGTCGGATCCTGTCCGAGTAACTCAGTCAGATCTAGTCCATGACTTCAGTCGGCTCCAGTCCATGACTTCAGTCATCTTCACCCGTCGTGTGCCCAAGACCTGCATGCACTTATGAGCTACATGAGCTAGTAATAAATTACATAGAGAAAGACATCTCATGTCAACATGCAGGTCATTATACATTATAATTTTGGCTTTAGCTGGCTGACGTACTCATGACACGCAGGTCATGCAAATTACACACATGCATGGTATACACATGAGCCATACTATTCACATCGAGCCTGCAAAACAAAGTTATGCACAAAATTGCATTCTATCAGGTTGAGTGAACTAGTACGAAATCTAAAGCGCTACGACAGGTAGCAATGGTGGCCCCGCTAGCCAGGTAGCGAGGAGGGTTCCAATCAGGAATCATAGATGAAATATGTATTTTGATCACGATGATTTTTTTGATTTGATCAATCACATTAATCATCATGTATCCGAGTTGGATTTATGTTCGATGATCTACCCCGATGGCAGAAACCAACCGGTGGGTGTATGTTGTGTTATGACCTCATCAATCATGATCACCAAAAATTAACCATCTATGATTCCCCGAGTGCTGCCAATCTCATCGACCGGGCACAAACCGATCTATCAAATAGATCAACCACCAAAAACAGCATTTGATCACATCTACTGGCTTCCGCATATCTCATAAGCATGTAAACTAAATCTAAAACCAGCAGCAGAGCCTCTGATACCATTGTTTGGCTATGCGGCGTGCAATGCTTGCATAATAAAAAAATTCTACTGTGCAGAACACCCAGGAGCATGCTTAGGAGATAGATCATGGAACTCAAAACCCCATAGTCCACATGGCCCGTCACCCAAGTCCGTTAGTCAGATCATATCCGAGAGGCAAAGTTGCACCAGACCGAGTTGGTTTCTACCCCTTAAGCAAGTGACCCTTTAGGATCACACACGTGTGGTCTTGAGTCGGACCTCATCCGAGTTGGTCAGTCAGTATTTGATCCTAGCAGAACATGCCAACTTCGAAGTGTGCGAAAAAGCCAACTAGCGAACCTGTTACAATGTGTCATATTCTGGTTCCGTTTGTCTCACAATATATTTTGCCGGATTCAAGGCGAGTCGGTCATCCTTGTGCCAGCCCAGCCTCTTCTCTCATTTCTGTAATACAGACTGCTGAAGCCGGATTGATACTTAATCGGAGTCGCATGGCCATGCTTATTCCAGTCGGATCACATGAGATGGCCCAGAGAATATCCCTCCAATAGGAGGGGCAAATCCCTTATAGGTCAACCATGTCTCACGGCATGGATCTGGACTTACCCGAAATCTACCTTTATAATTACCCAGTTACACAGTAGCGTTTGATAGATGCTAAGATATTTGGTCACCATCAAGAGTTCATCTATTGACTACGGGTGTAGGATACAGAACATACGTCGCACTGAGACTAACTGATGATGACATCTCGCTGCTTCTCAGAGTGGGTCTGTCTGACTCGGTAAAGTATCTCAGCCGGATCCGAGTCCACACTATCCGGCTAGCATCCAATGCTACATGCCCTGTGAGACAGAGCCATCAACCGTCTCGTGTGCTAGTCAAAGGATGTGAGTCCACACAATCTTGCCGACTAGGGATGATTTGAACAATATCATACAATACATAGTCACATACTTTTTGGTATATATCAGTGATAATGTTCAAGGACTATATTAATAACTTCATGAATAGATAGGAAATATATTTCCAACATGCGACACTGCAGCCAAGCTCCAACTCTAATGACCTCAAGGACGTGGTCACCATGCGGACACGCTGTTCAACGCCACCCCTGCCCTGGCTCGACATGGCGATGATGCAAGAGCATCGCGCCTAGGAGGGCCAGATCCCCGCATGACTCACCGGCAAGGATACCATGGCTGCCCATAGTGCGGATCCGCAACTCGTCAAGGAGCACATGGCCATTGAAGTGAGCATCATGTCAAAGCGTGACAATGTGGAGGCAAGGTTGCGTAAGGGAAGAAGGAGGCCACCACGCGAGAGCTCGATGTTCTTTTCATTGAGGTGGACAACTCTGATGACGAAGAGGAGATGGCTGATGCAACGGTGGCTGGCATGGGCAGGTTCTGCTCTGATGATGCGGAGGCCTCCGGCACCAGCTTCGGTGATGCTGGCGTCATCATTGTCTTGTCCGACGAGGAGGAGTAGGCGGCGGCGGGTTGCGGACTCGTCCGGTGGTGGCTGGCGATGAGGGACTACGTGGCCGGCAGCTTTCGGCCTTGTCTGGTGCTCCGGTGAGCTAAAATCTTAGTTATATATGTTTTAATTAAGTACTGTTTAGGGTTAATTTTGGATTTGATAAATCATTAGACTATTTAGGGTTGATTTTATTCAAATCATTGTATTATATGATGGACTGTGCTCAAGTGTTATATTTAATTAAGTGCTATGTTTTATTAAGTATTATGTGCTATGTGATTTTATTTGTGAAACGAATCTACTATGTGATTTTATTTGCAAAACAAAATAAACCGAACTGAAGTAATCAAATTATTTTGGGTTGGGTAATTTAGTGTTTTGGTGCATCGTAATCCCATTAACAAATAAGGTATGATTGTAAATTTTATATATTTGGGAAAAGTGAGCAAGTCCTGGCAAGAAATTAAATGGATGATGCACACATTTTATATATCAGCAACGCGCATCAAGTGCAAGCAAAGAGCACGTCACAGCAATAAAATTTTACCCTTTTCGATAGATGAGATGGGCCGGACAAAAAAGAAGACACCAAAGCCACTGAGTGTTTCAGTTTGTTTGTGATACGTCCATTTTGCATCACTATTTCCTACTATAATTTATCCTTTATTAATGATATATTTCACATTATGGTGCAATTCTAATGCCTTTTCTTTCTTAAATTGCAAGATTTACATGCAGAGAAAAATTACCGGACAGCTGGAAATCTGCGTCTAATTTACACCAGAAGAAAAATCAATTTTTCGGAGATCCAAAAGTCATGGGGATTTTTGTGAATTATTTTTGGAAAATAAGAAGACTGGAGCCAGAAGATGGGCCAGATGGGAGAAACCAGGGCTCCGCATGGCCAGATGGTGCAGTCTTTCCCCTGGGTGCACAGTGGGGCCACGCGGAATCCTCGGACCTCCTCTCCCGATGTCCTTAGGCCATAAATTCAGAATTACCCAAGAAAAAATGATAGAAAATCCTTTGGTATTTCTATCACCATCTGTGAGATGGAGCACTTTTTCCCTCCGACAGGCGATCGTGCCAGAGAAACTTCCCTCTGGGAGGTGGAAATCGAAGCCATCGACATCACCAACACTCTGTTCATCATTGGGATCATCATCTCCATCATCATCTTCACCAACACCATCTCCACCACCAACCCTAGTTCATCCATCTATTCAATCTATGTATCATCACCTCAGATCGGTTGCTGAGAGTACTTTTATGTGTTGATTACATCTTGTAGTTGATCCTTAGGAGTTTTATCAGTGAAATATTGTTATGTTCAGATTGTTTACCATCTATTCATATGCACTGATCATGATCCATATGATGTCTTTTGAGTAGATCCATTAGTTCTTGAGGACACGGGAGAAGCCTTGTTGTTAGTAATCAAGTCAAGTTGAATACCGTTTAATGTTTTCATATTATGTTGTGGTGTTCTTCCTCTAGTGGTGTTATGTGAACATCGACTACATGACACTTCGTCATCATTAGGCCTAGGGGAAGACATTATGGAATTAGTTTGTAGATGATGGGTTGTGGGAGTGATAAAAACCTAAACCTTAGTTTATGAATTGTTGCACAAGGGCCTGTTTTGGATACCAAAGCTTAATGCGATGGCTCGATTTATCTTAATTACTTCTCTTGTATTTGCGAATGCTTGCATTGAGAGTAGAATCATAAGTATGTATTTGTCCAAGGACGGGCAGTACATTAGCATAGGTCTACCTACACAACACTTATTAAAAGAATGAAAGGTAATTAAAAGGAACTTGGAGAAAAGAACTTGGCGATATTCCTGTGTGTCTTCAAGAGCGTTTTAGCCCATATAAGAAACACAACTGGCTTGTCCTTAGCATACATAAGGATTGGGCCACTTGCTGCACTCTATTGTTTTTGTTATTGTTTATCTTTTTATAAATCATATTGCTATCAAACAACCTATCAAATTATCTTCACACCTTTTACAGTGAAATCTTGCTGAAAACTAGTTGTCATTTCCTTCTGCTCCTCGTTGGGTTCGACAGTCTTACTTATCGAAAAGGCTATGATAGATCCCCTATACTTGAGGGTCATCAAGACTCTTTTCTGGCGCCATTGTTGGGAAGCGTAGTGCTCTTGGTAAGTGGAATTTGGTAAGGAAAACTTTTACCGTACTTGCTTTTTTTTATTTTTGTTTGTTCTATTGCTTCATTATGGAAACTACTACTATTGGAAACTTATTTGGAGGGCCCTCCCCTACTGCTCAAGTGGTTAGGAGAGACCCCCTACCTATCAAAAATATTTTATATCAAATACCTCTTGGCATACTTGAGCAAATAAGAGCTAACCGTTATACAGGTGATGGAACGGTTCATCCAGGTTCACACTTGCTCATAATTAAAGAATTATGTGGTCTGATTATGCTTTCAGTTTTGCCAAGGAGGAAAGTTAAAAGGAAATTGTTCCCTTTATCTTTGGAGGGAAAAGTGTTGGAATGGTATAGGTTATTGGATATTCCATATGCATTGGACTGGAAGCAGCTGAAAGCTATCTTTTATTCAAAATTTTATCCATTGCATTTAGTTCATCGTGATCAGAATTACATATATAATTTTTGGCCTCGCGATGGAGAAAGTGTCGCTCAAGCTTGGGGGAGGCTTAAGTCCTTAATGCTCAATCTCCCTAATCATGAGCTTTCTAAATAAATAATTGTTAATAATATTTATGCAAGGCTTCCTCGTCACAATAAGGAATTGCTTGATGCCTCTTCTGCGGCTTCTTTTATGAGCAAACGTATTGATTATAAATGGGGTCTTATTGACAGAATTCAATGTAACGCTAAAGATTGGGAGGTCGACAAAGGTAAAGAGTCAGGTATAAATCTTGATTATGATTACATTAAGTCTATTACTGAAACTAATGCTTTTTGTGAACTTAGTGCTAAATATGGACTTGATTCTGATATAGTTGTCAACGTTCGTAAATATTTTTCTGCTCACATTAATGTCCCTAATGAAAATTGGTTTGAATATCATGAGCCCCTTAAAGATGCTTGTAAAAAAACTATAATTGTTAATAGGGAATAGCAAAGTCACACTGTTAGTCCTGTTTTACCCACTTCTTATATTGAGAAGCCACCTTTTAATATTAGGATTAAGGAGCATTCTATGGTAAAAATAGTGGTTAATAAGAGTCACATTAAAAGTCCTACACCTTGTGATTAAATTAAAGTACAACCTCAAATAGCCATGGTTAAAGATCTTGTGATTGAGAATGTCGAAGGTCATGTTATTCAGTTCTACGAAGCAGCATCCAACATAGTTTCAACTAAAAATTCTGCTAAGATTGTTGGCATTCCTATCATTTCCGTTAAGATTGGTGATCATTGTTATCATGGTTTATGTGATATGGGTGCTAGTATAAGTGCTATTCCCTTTGTTATTTATCAAGAAGTAATGCATGATATTTCACCTTGTGAGATAGAAGATATTGATGTTACAATTAAGCTGGCAGATAGATCTACTATTTCACCTGTGGGAATTGTTAGAGGTGTTGAAGTTCTATTTGGTAAGGTTAAGTATCCTACTGATTTCTTAGTACTTGGAACTAAGCAAGACAACTTTTGTCCTATCATCTTTGGTACACCTTTCTTGAATACTACTTGTGCTGTCGTTGATAGTCAGAAAGAAAAAGGTTTTCTTCCTTTTGGAGGAGAGTCTCATGAATTTAATTTCTCTAAGTTCACTAAGAAACATCATGATAAAGATTTACCTCGTGAGGATTTGATTGAAAGAATTGCTTCTATAGCTGTTCCTCCTATTGATCCTTTAGAGCAATATTTGTTGTAACATGATAATGAAACTAATATGCAAGATATTTCTTTAGGCAGGTAACTATTCTTAAGCATAACCTGCCAGTTGAAACTTTGGGTGACCCTACGCCTCCTAAAGGTGATCCTGTCTTTGAACTTAAACCACTTCCCGATACACTGAAATATACTTATCTGGATGAAAATAAAATATATCATATTATTATTAATTCGAACCTTTCAGTGCACGAGGAAGAGCGGTGGTTAACTGTTCTGAGAAATAACTGTACTGCAATTGGTTACACTCTGGATGATCTTAAAGATATTAGCCCTACTATGTGTATGCATAGAATTAATATGGAGCCAGACGCCAAACGTATTGTTCATCATCAACGTCGCTTAAATCCTAAGGTGAAAGATGTGGTAAGAAATGAGATACTAAAGCTTCTTGAGGCAGGTATAATCTACCCTATAGCTGATAGTAGATGGGTAAGTCATGTTCATTGTGTCCCTAAGAAATGTGGTATTACTGTTGTTCCTAATGATAAAAATGAACTTATCCCTCAAAGTACTGTTGTTGGTCAAATGTTAGAAAGATTGATCTTTTCCATTTATTGATCAAATGTTAGAAAGATTGTCTAAGCATTCACACTTTTGTTATCTTGATGGTTATTCTGGTTTTATCAAATACTTGTTCATCCTGAAGATCAGGAGAAAACTACTTTTACATGTCCTTATGGAACTTATGCTTATAGACGTATGCCTCTTGGTTTATGCAATGCACATGCTACCTTTCAAAGATGCATGACTGTTATCTTTGCTGATTTTTGTGAGAAAATTGTTGAAGTCTTGATGGACGAGTTCTCCATGTATGGAACTTCTTTTGATGATTGCATGCAGAATCTTACAAATTTCTGCAGAGACGCGAAGAGACTAATCTTGTCCTGAACTGGGAGAAGTGCTACTTTATGGTAAATGAAGGTATAGTCCTTGGGCATATAATTTCTGAAAGAGGTATTGAGGTTGATAGAGCCAAGGTGGAAGCTATCGAGAAAATGCCATGACCTAGAGATATCAAAGGTATAAAAAGCTTTCTTGGTCAGGCTGGTTTTTACCAAAAGTTTATTAAAGACTTTTCTAAAATTTCTATGCCTCTTACTAATCTTTTGCAAAAGATGTTCCTTTTGTTGTTGATGATGATTGTAAGGAAGCCTTTGAAATTCTTAAGAAAGCTTTAATATCTGCACCTATTGTTCAACCACCTGATTGGAATTTGCCTTTTGAAATTATGTGTGATGCTAGTGACTATGCCATAGGGGCTATTCTTGGTCAAGGAGTTGATAAGAAATTATGCTACTACTAAAAAAGAATTTTTAGCAGTTGTCTTTGCTTGTGATAAGTTTAGACCTTATATTGTTGATTCCAAAGTTACTATTCACACTAATCATGCTGCAATTAAATATCTTTTTGAAAAGAAAGATGCTAAACCGAGGTCGATTACGTGGGTTCTCTTACTTCAAGAGCTTGATTTGCATATTATTGATAGAAACGGAGCTGAAAATCCGGTAGATGATAATTTGTCTAGGATGGAAAACATAATTGATGATCCTTTTCCTGTTAATGATAGTTTTCCTGATGAGCAATTAGCTATTATTAATGCTTCTGCTGGTGAGAATCCTTGATTTACTGATTATGCAAATTACATTGTTGCTAAATATTTGCCACCTAATTTTACCTATCAACAAAAGAAAAAGTTCTTCTTCGATTTGAGACATTACTTTTGGAATGACCCACATTTATATAAAGAAGGAGTAGATGGTATTATTAGGCATTGTATAGCTGAGCATGAGCAGGAACAAATCTTAAGGAAGTGTTACTCCATGCTGGAAACAGGACTGCACACAAGGTATTACAATTAGGCTTCTATTGGTCTACTCTCTTTAAAGATGATCGTAAGTTCATTCTATCTTGTGATGAATGACAAATAGTTGGTAATATTGGTAGACGTCAGGAAATGCATATGAATTATTCACTTGTTATTGAACTTTTTGATTTGAGGGGTTTTGATTATATGGGACCTTTTCGTTCCTCATTATTAAACACTCATATACTAGTTGTTGTTGATTATGTCACTAAACGGGTAGAAGCTATTCCAACTAAAAGTGTTGATCATACGACTTCTATTAAAATGCTTAAAGATGTTATCTTTTCGAGGTTTGGAGTTCCTAGATACCTTATGACTGATGGTGGTTCACACTTTATTCATGGTGCTTTCAGAAAAGTTTTAGGTAAATATGATGTAAACCATGGAGTAGGATCACCTTATCATCCTCAGTCTAGTGGGCAAGTAGAATTAACAGATAGAGAGATCAAATTAATCTTGTAAAAGACTGTTAATAAATCTAGAAAGAATTGGTCTAAGAAACTTGATGATGCTTTATGGGTTTATAGAACTGCTTATAAAAATCCCATGGATGTCTCCTTATAAAATGGTTTATAGAAAAGCATGTCACTTATCTCTTGAATTAGAACATAAAGCTTACTGGGCCATTAAGGAACTTAACTATGACTTTAAACATGCTGGAGGAAAGAGGTTACTTGACATGAGTTCTTTAGATGAGTGGAGAAGTGTGGCCTATGAAAATGTAAGTTGTTTAAAGAAAAAGTTAAAAGATGGCATGATAAAAGAATTCAGAAATGAGAGTTTAACATTGGTGATAAAGGACTCTTGTACAAGTCTCATTTCAGACATTTTGTAGGCCAACTTCTCTCCAAGTGGGAAGGACCGTATATCATTGAAGAAGTTTACCAGTCCGGAGCTATAAAGAGCAACAACGCCAAAGGTAATAAACCAAGGGTGGTCAATAGGCAAAGAATTAAGCATTGTATTGCTGGTAACCCCCTTGAGGTAGATACAGACGTTATACAAGTAATTACACCGAAAGATTACATCAAAGACAAGTTCTGGAAGACTCCAGAACCTTGAAAAGGGGTAGGTATGTTGTACGATCGGGAAACCGACTCTAAAGAATCCAGAAAAATTATTTTCATCGATTTTGGAATAAATAAGAATTTTTGGGCAAAAGAGGCAGCCAAGAAGGTGCCCATGGGCCCCGTGTGGTAGGACGACGCGGCCACCCCTGGCCGTGTTGAGGCCATGGACACCTCCCCGACTCCTTGTTTCGCGTAGTGACTCCTTCCACATGGTAAAAACTCCTATGAAATCCCCCTGTCATTTTGATGTATGTTTCCGTCAGGGTTCTGAAGCTCTAGATTGTTATGTCTTCATCAAGCTCTTACAAGGATCAATTCTTCGAGAAGGTTATCAACCCCTATCTTCCCGGCATGATGATGCACCCTAAAACCTTGTAATATAGGGATGGGGTTCTACATATCCAAGATGTTGAAGCACCGAAGAAGGAGGGAGATGAGAAGGCCAGGCTGGAAGAGATTGAACAGGAACTTTTCTAGAGATAGAAGATGGTGGAGTGTGGACTAGATGCAAATCACTCCATGATCACGGAGTTCATCCGTGCTCACCAAAAGGAGAACACAAAGCTGTGGGAGACAATTGATCGCCTCCACTTCAAAATGTAGGATCTTCAAGCACAAATATATGATCTTCAAAATCAAAACTGTGAGTATGAAACCATGTTCAAGATGATGGGTTTAGCTGCAAGTTACAGGATTCTAGAGACTTCTTCTTCTTTCATGGATGGGGAAACTATGCCACGGAAGCTGGATGATAAACATGCGTCTTAAGCACCATCACCACCAAAGGACCAAGCATGAGTATATTTATCACCATCTTTATTGTTATTATTATCTTTTATCTCGATCATTATTTATATCATGGTTTGGGGAAGTTATAGTACGAGATATGTTGCGATGTGTTCTGTCACTCCTTTAGAGCAATTATCTATGTATCCTTTGGTGTGACATTATATAATAAATAGTTGGCATGAGACTTCTTTTTGCTTTTTCGTTATTATGTATTCTATTATAGCATTGCGAATCAATCTCATATATTGATCTTATGAGAAGTCATGGCTTTACATTGGGTTTAAAGCATAAAATCTCTTGAGGCTTAGCAAACATAGCATTGGTTATTTAAACAATTCATGAAAGCTTAGTACAAGGAAGAGAAATTTCACATGAAAATACACTATCTTGGTTATCTTTTATGATTGTGAACTCTCAATGAATATTTCCAAACTTGATCAAATAGTTGATGTTGGACAAGGAAGACAACGTAATGGTTATGTTTGTGCATATTTACATAGAAGTTATATTGTCATGGATCCTCCAACATCACATTATTTTCTTATAACCTTTGCTAGCCCAAAATTTCTGTGCTAAGCGGAAATACTACTTGTACATACAAAAACCCTGAGCCAAGTTTCTTCCACAAATGTCCACTATACCTAAGTATGGGTTGAGCAAAACCCTCAACTAAGTTGTCATCGGTGCAGGCAATAAAAATTGTCCTTAAATATGTATGAACTTTTATTGAAAGGGAAATAGGTTTTGTACGATCTTGTGATGGGATGCAAATCATAAATAAAAATACTATGAGCACCATCATAAGGGGCAATGATGTCTACTACACAACTTGTTCTTGTAGACTCGTGTTGGGCCTGCAAGCGCAGAGGTTTGTATGACAGTAGCAATTTTCCCTCAAGTGGATGACCTAAGGTTTATCAGTTCGTGGGAAGCGTAGGTTGAAGATGGTATCTCTCAAGCAACCCTACAACCAAATACAAGAAATCTCTTGTGTCCCCAACACACCCAATACAATGGTAAATTGTATAGGTGCACTAGTTCGGCGAAGAGATGGTGATAAAACTGTAGTATGGATAGTAGATATAGGTTTTTGTATTCTGAAGATATAAAAACAGCAAGGTAACGAAAAATAAATGGGCATAAAAAACGGTATTGCAATGCTTAGAAACTAGGTCTAGGGTTCATACTTTCACTAGTGCGGTCTCCCAACATTGTTAACATAGTTGAATCATATGTAAATCCCTCACGAGAGACAAAGAGTTCACTCCAAAGTCACAAATAGCGGAGAACAAACGAAGAAATTGTTGTAGGGTACGAAACCACCTCAAAGTTATCCTTCCCGATCAATCTTATGAGCCATCCCCATTAATTGTCATGAACAGCCCTAGAATTCGTACTAGAATAACACCTTAAGATACACATCAACCAAAACCCTAATGTCACCTAGGCACTCCAATGTCACCACGAGTACCCGCGGGTTTGATTATACGATATGCATCACACAATCTCAGATTCATCTATTCAAACCAACACAAAGAACTTCAAAGAGTGCCCCAAAGTTTCTACCGGAAAGTCAAGACGAAAACGTGTGCCAACCCATATGCATAGATCCCCAAGGTCACGGAACCCGCAAGTTGATCACCAAAACATACATCAAGTGACTCAAGTGAATATCCCAATGTCACCACAGATATCCATATGCAAGACATACATGAAGTGTTCTCAAATCCTTAAAGACTCAATCCGATAAGAAAACTTCAAAGGGAAAACTCAATTCATCACAAGAAGATAGAGAGGGGAAAACTCCATATGATTCATCTATATCAACAAAGCTCATGATACATCAAGATCATGCCATCTCAAGAACACGAGAGAGAGAGAGAGAGAGAGAGATCAAACACATAGCTACTGGTACAAACCCTCGGCCCCGAGGGTGAACAACTCCCTCCTTGTCATGGAGACCGCCGGGATAATGAAGATGGCCTCCGGTGATGCCTCCCACCCCTCCGGCAGGGTGCCGGAAAAGGGCTGTAGATGAGATCGTGGAGTTACAGAGGCTTGCGGTGGCGTAAAAACTCATCTAGGTTAACTTTCGGGGGTTCCTGAATATATATGACTTTTTGGCATTGCAATCACGCGAAGAGGTGCCACAGGGGGCCCACGAGGTAACAGGGCGTGCCGGGGGGTGGCGCGCCCTGGTGGGTCGTGGGGCCCCTGTGGGTCTTCTGCTGCTCCCCCGAAGCTTCCTGGGTCTGTTTCCTTCTAGAAAAAATCGTCAAAAAGTTTCGCTGCATTTGGACTTCATTTGATATGGATTTTCTGTAAAACCAAAAACAAGCAGAAAACAACAACTGGCACTGGGCACTAGGTCAATATGTTAGTCCATGAAAATCATATAAAAGCCATATAAAAGTGCACCAAAATCATTCAAAACTATAATGAACATGGCATGAATACCTCATAAATTATAGATACGTTGGAGACGTATCAGCATCCCCAAGCTTAATTTCTGCTCATCCTCGAGTAAGTTAATGATAAAATAAATAATTTATGAAGTGTGAATGCTAGCGTGGTGCATAAGTTTGATCGATGATAATTTCAATCACTTTTCCTAGCATCATAACAACAACTTTCTCTCATAAAAGTCATCATGATAAAGTAGCAGTTAAAAACAGAAATTTTGATGTGGAATGCTTCCTATCATAATCATCATATAATCTTTTCTTTTAAAGCATGGACATTGGACTTGAATGATTCAAAGCAAGATCATTATTATAATAGCAATATTTATTATCATAAAATTTCTCATGAGCAAGTAACAATTCATCACCACAATGTAGTATAAGGCATAAACTTTCTTGCAAACTAACAAACTATTCTTGTCAACAATGCAATTGCAGTTCATCATTTTTTTCAGGAAGGGTCTCACGTAGGAGCTTTTTAGCAAGTCCACATACTCAACCATCATTTAGTCTTCTATGATTGCTAACACTCATGACATATATATGGAGCAAAAGTTTCAGCCAGACACATAGAAAGATAGGGGCTTGTGATTTCGCCTCCCAACTTATTCACCTCAAGGGCGATGCAACAATAATAACTCATGATTACTCATATCCAACTGGGTATATGTGCCTAGATCTTTCCCCACCACATGATGCTTGCAAAAGAGAAAAATAAAAAAAAAAGTAGAGGAGAACACTATTGACTCTTGCATAAAAAAATACATAAAAGTAAATAAATAAAAGTAAAAGATAGGCCCTTCGCAGAGGGAAGTAGAGGTTGTCATGCGCTTTTTATTATTGGATGCACAAGCCCTTAATGCAAAGGAACATCACGTTATATTGCCCCTTGTGATAGCAACCTTTATTATGCAGTCCGTCGCTTTTATTTCTTTACCATCACACATTCGTACAACGCTTATTTCCCTTACAATAAAAGTTCAGACATATTTAGAGGCAATTTTTATTGCTTTTTGCACCGATGACAACTTACTTGAAAGATCTTATTCAATCCATAGGTAGATATGATGGACTCTCATGGGAAGAAACTGGGTTTAAGGGTTTTGGATGCACAAGTAGTATCTCTACTTGGTGCGGATTTTTGGCTAGCAAAGATATTGGGCAAGCACCACATGTTGGAGGATCTATAACAATATAACTTCTATGTGAATATGAACAGACATAATTCATTACGTTGTCTTCCTTGTCCAACGTCAACATTTTGACATAAAATATTTAATGGGGGCTCACAATCATAAAAGATGTCCAAGATAGTATATTTGCATGCGAATCTTCTCTTCCCTTATTAACTTTTTCATGAATTGCATCATTGACTAATGCTATGCTTGTTAACCTCCAATAAATTTTACCACTTATAATTTTCCTTATGTAATGTCATTACTTTCCATAAGATTAGCATATGATCTCTTTCATTATTTTCATTGCAAAGAATCACACTTATCATATCCAATCATCTATATGAAAGTTTTTATTCTATCCCTCTCGAGTATTCATCTTGGGATCAAATTCATATCTTGTACAAATTGCCATTACTATTATTAACTCTCAAAAAGATATAAGTGAAGCATGAAAATTAATGACAAACTACTCCCAAAATATATAAGCGAAGATCAATCAGTAGTGAAATAATTAAGTAGCTATGTGAGGACTCTCTCATTAAAAAGTTTCAGATCTTGATATTTTATTCAAACAGCAAGCAAAACAAAGACACAACCAATTATAGCACACATTATGTGAACGAGTAAAAACTTGGGTTCAATCGAGACTAACCGATAGTTGATGAAGAAAAGTGATGGGATGCCAACCGGGGCATCCCCAAGCTTGAATGCTTGATACTTCTTGGAATATTAACTTGGGGAGCCTTGGGCATCCCCAAGCTTGAACTCTTGCGTCTGTAGGTTTCAAAAACTTCATCCACACAAAACTTGACAAGAACTTGTGAGATATGTTAGTATAAATCCACTCAAAACATCAACATTCTCTACTGTAGCAAATCGCTAAAATTATAATTAAACATTGAATACTAAATGCTTCTGCATATTTAATACTCCTATCCTCAAATAGAATCATTAAACAAGCCAACATATGCAAACAATGCAAACATAACAGCAATCTACCTAAACAGGACAGTTTGTAAAGGATAATTAAGAATCCATACTTAGATAACTCAAAAAATTCTGATAATTTACCACACTGGAAATAATTTATCAAAGTTGACTGTGTCAAAATTTCAAGATTTTATCACATTCTGATATTTCTGGGCAATTTAATCAATAGCTGCAAACTTTATGTTTTGAAATAGCAACTCATAAACTTGCAAACTGAGCATGGTAATGGCTATAATTGGCATTTTATTGAACTAAAAGGTACTGATACGTCTCCATCGTATCTACTTTTCCAAACTCTTTTGCCCTTGTTTTGGACTCTAATTTGCATGATTTGAATGAAACTAACCCGGACTGACGCTGTTTTCAGCAGAATTGCCTTGGTGTTATATTTGTGCAGAAATAAAAGTTCTCGGATTGACCTGAAAATTTACGGAGAATATTTCTGGAATATATAAAAAATATTGGCGAAAGAATCAACTGAAGGGGGTCCACCCACAGGCCACAACCCAGGGGGGCGCGCCCCCCCTAGGGCGCGCCCTGGTGGCTTCTGGGTCCCACAAAGCTCCACCGACCCTAATTCCAACGCTATATATTCACATCCGTGGAGAAAAAAATGGAGGATAAGAGTTCATCGCGTTTCACGATACGGAGCCGCCGCCACCTCCTGTTCTTCCTCGGGAGGGCAGATCTGGAGTCCGTTCGGGGCTCCGGAGAGGGGAAATCGTCGCCGTCATCATCACCAACCATCCTCCATCACCACTTTCATGATGCTCTCCGCTGTTCGTGAGTAATCCCATCGTATGCTTGCTGGACGGTGATGGGTTGAATGAGATTTATCATGTAATCGAGTTAGTTTTGTTAGGGTTTGATCCCTAGTATCCATTATGTTCTGAGTTTGATGTTGCTATGACTTTGCTATGCTTAATGCTTGTCACTAGGGCCCGAGCGCCATGATTTCAGATCTGAACCTATTATGTTTTCATGAATATATATGTGTTCTTGATCTTATCTTGCAAGATGTAGACACTTATTACGAGTTATGATCCGCATCCCCCAGGGTGACAATAACTGGGATTCTTTCCGGTGATTACCGTAGTTTGAGGAGTTCATTTATTCACTAAGTGCTAATGCTTTGGTCCGGTTCTCTATTAAAAGGAGGCCTTAATATCCCTTAGTTTCCATTAGGACCCCGCTGCCACGGGAGGGTAGGACAAAAGATGTCATGCAAGTTCTTTTCCATAAGCACGTATGACTATATACGGAATACATGCCTACATTACATTGATGAATTGGAGCTAGTTCTGTGTCACCCTATGTTATAACTGTTGCATGATGAATGCCATCTGACATAATTATCCATCACTGATCCATTGACTACGAGCTTTTCACATATTGATCTTTGCTAAGTTACTTTTTCGTTGCTACTGTTAGAATCACTACAAACTGCTACTGTTACTTTTGCCACCGTTACCGTTACTTCCATACTACTTTGCTACTAAAAACTCTGCTGCAGATATTAAGTCTTTCAGGTGTGGTTGAATTGACAACTTAGCTGCTAATACTTGAGAATATTCTTTGGCTCCCCTTGTGTCGAATCAATAAATTTGGGTTGAATACTCTACCCTCAAAAACTGTTGCGATCCCCTATACTTGTGGGTTATCAGGTACAAAACATGATTATTGATAACACAAAGAAAATATCAATAGGAGAAAACGATGCTCCAAACAAAACTCATATTATGTGACGAATAAAAATATAGCTCTGAGTGAGGTTACCGATAGTGTTGAAGACGAAAGAGGGGATGCCTTCCGGGGCATCCCCAAGCTTAGACGCTTGAGTCTTCCTTGAATTTTATGTTGGGGTGCCTTGGGAATCCCCAAGCTTAAGGTCTTGCCACTCCTTATTCTCATCATATCGATATCTCACCCAAAACTTGAAAACTTCAATCAAACAAAACTTAACGGAACATCGTGAGATAGGTTAGTATGATAAAAATAAATCATCCACTTAGGTACTGTCAAGACAAGATTCATAATTGTTATCACATAATTACTACTATAGTCTATCATTTCCACAATTAATATCTCATAATATAAGCTATGGAAACACTAGAACAAGCAAACTTTGCACCGAAAACAGAATCTGTCAAAAACAGAACAGTTTGTAATGATCTGAACAAACACCATACTTCTTCAACTCCAAAAATTCTGAAAAATGAGGAAAACGTAGGAAATTTGTTTATCAATCATGTGTAAAAATGTCAGAAGGTTTTGACGCTCTAGTGATTTATGGTAATTCCAGAACTGGGTGCAAAAGTTTCTGTTTTTGCACAGAATCAAGTCAACTATCATCCACACTATCCCAAAGGCTTCACTTGGCACATTATTGAAAGAAAACATATAAAACATGATTACTACAGTGGCTTAATCATGTGAACACACAAAAACAGTAGGTAAACATATTGTGTTGTCTCCCAACAAGCGCTTTTCTTTAATGCCTTTTTAGCTAGGCATGATAATTTCAATGATGCTCACATAAAAGTAAAGAATTGAAACATAATGGGGGCATCATGAAGCATATGAATAGCACATTTAATCCTAACCCACTTCCTATGCATAGGTATTTTGTGAGCAAACAATTTGTGGGAGCAAGAATGAACCAGCATAGGATGTCAAAACAAGCATAACTTCAAAACTTTCAACACATAGAGAGGAAACTTGATATTATTGCAACACCTACAAGCATATGATCCTCTCTCATAGTAAGTTTCAGTAGCATCATGAATGAATTCAACAATATAACTATCACAGAAAGCATTCTTTTCATGATCCACAAGCATAGAATTTTTATTACTCTCCTCATAAGCAAATTTCTTTTCATTCATAATAGTGGGAGTATCATATGAAACTTGAATACTATAAATTGTTTCCACATTAAAAGAGTAATGTTCAGTAAATGGGTATTCAGAATTATGACAAGTTTTATAATAATAATCATTACTACTTTTTATAACATAGGTATCATGACAATAATCATCATAAGTAGCAACTTTGTTCTCATCATAATCAATTGAAACCTCATCCGGAATAGTGGAATCATCATTAAATAAAGTCATGAGCTCTCCAAATCCACTTTTATCATTACAATAAGATTGAACACCCTCCAAAATAGTGGGATTATTATCTAAAGTTGACACTCTTCCAAACCCACTCTTATTATCATTGTAATCATCATAAATAGGAGGCATGCTATCATCATAATAAATTTGTTCATCAAAAGTAGGAGGACTAAAAGGACCATAGTCATTATGCAAAGCATCCCCAAGCTTAGGATAAACATTATTTTCAGCAAATAAATTCTCAAGCATGGCATACTCATCAAACATAGCATGCATCCCCAAGCTTGTGGTTTTGCATATCATTAACATAATCATTCTCAACATTAATAGCATGGATGGCACCAATAGTATAACAAACACTATTATCATATTCCAAGTAGGTGCCAAAAATATTTTCAAGATCATAAGAGACATCATTATCTTCCCAATCATAATTATCACAACAAGTAATAGGCATCACAAAATCATCATCAATAGAATCATCCTCATCAATTATATTTAATTCATTCTCATGACGCACAACCATATTAGGAGCAACATTACTTGGGAGAGATACCTTTTTACCTCTACTTTTTCTTCTTTTCTTCTTCCTCACCACATTATGTGTGGGTTTAATCAATTTTTCTGAGCTCTTTATTGAAGAGATTGGTTGAATAAGAAGCTCCTCCTCGTCACTTGATTCATCATGAGAAAGAATAGGATGATATTGGGAAATCTCTTCCCTTTCATTAGTATTCTCTTCATCTTCCATTGGTTTTCTCATCTTTGTATAATTGGTAATGTAAGCATTCTCAATGCAATTTACCTCACAATACATATAGATTTCCTTTAGATTAAAATCAAGATGTTTCAAGAGAACCCAATCTGGCTCCTCCCTAGTTTTATGTTTCACTTCTTCACACCCCAGAAACAGACTAAGTTCATTATAATGCTCAAGGGTAATCAAGTTATCACAATTTTTGGACACGATTTGATCATGAAAGAATTCGCATTGGAAATAAAATGACCACTTTCATTACAAAGTTCACAGGTAGTGGGAAGAATAATGCATAGCCTTTTAGCACAAATATCTAACATCTCATGTAACCATTTCGTTTCTAAATATTTATGCCTCTTACAAAATCTATCTTCCCTTTTTGGTATGCATTTGCAAACTCTATCCACTCCACAAAAATTGACATGCTTGTAGGAGACATTCTTATCTTGACTAGTGCAATCATCATTAGTATTATGGGTATTCAAAGAATTCATACTAACAACATTGCAACCATGCTCATCATTCAAGGAACTCACATTAAACATTTTATTAAATTCTTCCTCTAACAATTGAGCACAATTATAGGATCCATCATTTTCAAGAAACACATCATAAAGATAAAGAACTTGATGAAACTTCAATTGCATTTATTTTGTAGTTTTCTTTTTATAAACCAAACTAGTGATAAAACAAGAAACTAAAAGATTCAATTGCAAGATCTAAAAATATACCATCAAGCACTCACCTCCCCGGCAACGGTGCCAGAAAAGAGCTTGATGTCTACTACACAACTTGTTCTTGTAGACTCGTGTTGGGCCTCCAAACGCAGAGGTTTGTAGGACAGTAGCAATTTTCCCTCAA
Organism: Elymus sibiricus; assembly: GCA_039707655.1. Taxonomy (NCBI): domain Eukaryota; kingdom Viridiplantae; phylum Streptophyta; class Magnoliopsida; order Poales; family Poaceae; genus Elymus; species Elymus sibiricus. Next base: position 34,930,980 of record CM077665.1, on the reverse strand, counting down.
GTGGATGACCTAAGGTTTATCAATCTGTGGGAAGCGTAGGTTGAAGATGGTATCTCTCAAGCAACCCTACAACGAAATACAATAAATCTCTTATGTCCCCAACACACCCAATACAATGGTAAATTGTATAGGTGCACTAGTTCGGCGAAGAGATGGTGATAAAAGTGTAGTATGGATAGTAGATATAGGTTTTTGTAATCAGAAGATATGAAAACAGCAAGGTAACGAAAAGTAAACGGGCATAAAAAACGGTATTGCAATGCTTAGAAACAAGGCCTAGGTTTCATACTTTCACTATTGCGATCTCCCAACATTGTTGACATAGTTGAATCATATGTAATTCCCTCACGAGCGACAAAGAGTTCACTCCAGTCATAAATAGCGGAGAACAAACGAAGAAATTGTTGTAGGGTACGAAACCACCTCAAAGTTATCCTTCCCGATCAATCTTATGAGCCATCCCCATTAATTGTCACGAACAGCCCTAGAGTTCGTACTAGAATAACACCTTAAGATACACATCAACCAAAACCCTAATGTCACCTAGGCACTCCAATGTCACCACGAGTACCCACGGGTTTGATTATACGATATGCATCACACAATCTCAGATTCTTCTATTCAAACCAACACAAAGAACTTCAAAGAGTGCCCCAAAGTTTCTACCGGAAAGTCAAGACGAAAACGTGTGCCAACCCTTATGCATAGATCCCCAAGGTCACGGAACCCGCAAGTTGATCACCAAAACATACATCAAGTGACTCAAGTGAATATCCCATTGTCACCACGGATATCCATATGCAAGACATACATCAAGTGTTCTCAAATCCTTAATGACTCAATCCGATAAGAAAACTTCAAAGGGAAAACTCAATTCATCACAAGAAGATAGAGAGGGGAAAACTCCATATGATTCATCTATATCAACAAAGGTCGCGATACATCAATATCGTGCCCTCTCAAGAACACGAGAGAGAGAGAGATCAAACACATAGCTACTGGTACAAACCCTCAGCCCCGATGGTGAACTACTCCCTCCTCGTCATGGTGAGCGCCGGGATGATGAAGATGGCCTCCGGCGATGCCTTCCCCCCCTTTGGCAGGTTGCCGGAAAAGGGCTGTAGATGAGATCATGGAGGTACAGAGGCTTGCGGCGGCGTAAAAACTCATCTAGGTTAACTTTCGGGGGTTTCTGAATATATATGTTTTTTTGGCGTTGGAATCACGCGAAGAGGTGCCACAGGGGGCCCACGAGGTACCAGGGCATGCCTGGGGGGTTGGCATGCCCTGGTGGCTCGTGGGGCCCCTTTGGCTCTTCTGCTGCTCGCCCGAAGCTTCCTGGGTCTGTTTCCTTCTAGAAAAAATCGTCAAAAAGTTTTGCTGCATTTGGACTTCATTTGACATGGATTTTCTGTAAAACCAAAAACAAGCAGAAAACAACAACTGGCACTGGGCACTAGGTCAATATGTTAATCCATGAAAATCATATAAAAGTGCACCAAAATCATACAAAACTATAATGAACATGGCATGAATACATCATAAATTATAGATACGTTGGAGACGTATCAGGCAATATTAAAGTCATGTTCATTTTCATTAAACTCTCAGACATCCAACCTTAAAAGTGAATGACAACCTCTGCTTCCCTTTGCAAAGGGCCTATATTTTATTTTAATGTTGACCCAATTCCTTATTCCAATCTCATTACTCTCAACTTGGTAAACTTTGTATGTTGGGGAAAGATCCAGGCATATATATACAGTTAGATATGTACAATCATGATTCATTATTGTTGACATTATCCATGAGATAAGTAAGTTGGAAAGTTAAGCATTGCTAAACTTCTATTTTCCTTTGTGCCAACTGAAACTTTTTGTACTAAAAATATGCTCCAGAGTGCTAATAATCATCTAAAGACTAAAACATAGTTGAGCATGAGACATTTGCTAAACCGAAGCTCTGACATAGACTCTTCTAGAATAATAAGAATGAATTGTGATTGTTTAGTGACTAAGAACATAATTTCCTAAACTCAAGAGACTTTTATTTTATAAACCATAACACGTAAATGGATCATTACTTGTTCATGAGAGGTGTTATGACAGAGGATTGTTGTTTAGAATATTTAATGATGTTAGCAAATGTTGATGCTGCCATGTTCATTTTCTTTATTATCGACACCTCACACCATAAACTTGTGGTCAAATTTACCGAGCTTGAAATTCGCTTGGGGACAAGCGAAATCTTAACATGGGGAAGCTGACATATCCATTTTGTATCACTATTTCATACTATAATTTATCCTTTATTAATGATATATTTCACATTATGGTGCAATTCTAATGCCTTTTCTATCTTAATTTACAAGATTTACAAGGAGAGGGAAATTATTCGACAATGGGAAATCTGCGTCTAATTTGCACCCGAAGAAAAAGCAATTTTCTGGAGCTCCAAAAGACATGGGGATGTTTGTGAATTATTTTTGGAAAATAATAAGACTGGAGCCAGAATATTGGCCAGATGGGAGCCCCCAGGGATCAACACGGCCAGATGATATGGCCTCCACCTTGGCCTCGCAGTGGGGCCGCGCGGAGGCCTCAAACCTCCTCTCTTGTTGCCCTTTGGACATAAATTCAGAATTACCCTAGAAAAAATGATAGAAAATCCTCGGGTCTTTCCGCCACTGTCTGCGAGGCGGAACATAGGCAGAGCACTTTTGCCATCCGGCGGGCGATCCTGCCGGAGAAACTTCCCTCTAGAAGGGGGAAATCGATGCCATCGACATCACCAACACTCCGTTCATCATCGGGATCATGATCTACATCAACATCTTCACCAACACCATCACAACCGCCAACCCTAGATCATCCATTTATGCAATCCATGTATCATAACCTTAGATTGGTTCCTGAGAGTAATTTTATGTGTTGATTACATCTTTTTGTTGATTCTTAGGAGCTTTATCGATGAAAGATTGTTATGTTTAGATTGTTTACCATCTATTCATACCCACTGATCATGATCCATATGATGTCTTGTGAGTAGATCCATTAGTTCTTGAGGACATGGGGGAAGCCTTGTTGCTAGTAATCATGCGAAGTTGGATACCGTTTAATGTTTTGATATTATGTTGTGGTGTTCTTCCTCTAGTAATGTTTTGTGAACATCGAATACATGACACTTCACCAACATTAGCATAGGTCTACCCACACAAAACTTATTAGAACAATGAATGGTAATTCAATATAAATTGGTGAAAGGAACTTGGTGATATTCCCATGTGTCCTCACGAGCGTTTTAGCCCATATAATAAACACAATCGGCTTGTCCTTAACATACATAAGGATTGGTCCACTTGCTGCACTATATTGTTTTTGTTATTGTTTACCTTTTTATAAATCATCTTGCTATCAAACAACCTATCAAATTATCTTTATAACTTTTATAGTAGTGAAATCTTACTGAAAACTACTTGTCAATTCCTTCTCCTCCTCGTTGCATTTGATACTCTTACTTTTCGAAAAGGCTATGATAGATCCCCTATACCTGTGGGTCATCAGTTTGGTTCAGTTTGGATTCAATTTTTTTTGTTAAAAGTGCCCACCTGAGAGCCATCGGAAGGATCCCACATGTCTGTGAGATAGAATGTTTTCTTGGAGATGCTTCAATGAGCCCTACAAGATTCTTCCTTAGAGATGCTTTAGTTTCTATGCAATGTACATCCCAACTTTTGTGAAACTTTTTCAAATTTTAAACACACCCTCTTGAGGTCATATCATGACACACTACTAGGAAAAACCTTATAGGTAGGACACTATTAGTAGCGCTGGAAAATAACAAGCGCTGCTGATAATTAGCAGTAGCACTGGCTTCTGTCAGCGCTACAAGTGAAGACTTAGCAGTAGCGCTGGAAACAGAAAGAGCGCTACTGCTAAGCTGGACCCGATGAGCCCACCGACACTATTTGTAGTAGCAGCGCTCGTCGCAAAAAAGCGCTACTGCTAAAATCTTAGCAGTAGCGCTGGAAACAGAAAGAGCGCTACTGCTAAGCTAGACCCGACGAGCCCACCGACACTATTTGTAGTAGCAGCGCTCGCCGCAATAAAGCGCTACTGCTAAAATCTTAGCTATAGCGCTGGGCCGAACCCAGCGCTAGTGCTATTTTGAGCTAACCCCGCGCGTGCCGGCTCAAAATTTCCTAAGTCCCCCACTACTCCCCCCTCTCCCCCCTCTCCCCCACTCCTCTCTGTCACCACCGCCGCCCGAGGCCGCCCTCGACCTCACCGCCGCCGCCACCCTCTCCCCTGTCATCGCCGGCACGCGCTACAGATAGTTAGTAGTAGCACGTGTGGCACCAGCGCTACTACTAACACATGTACTAGTAGCGCGGGATGAACCAGCGCTACTACTACCAGTTAGCTGTAGCGCGATAGTAGTAGCGCGGGCACCCGCGCTACTACTAGCCGTTTAACCAGCGCTACTACTAGGCTTTTTCCTAGTAGTGACACCATGCCAAGTTTCATATTTTTCAGACTTCATTTAGGTTTTTATAAAATTCAAAAACAAATAACCTCTCAAATAGTGCTTGAATTTTCCCAGCTAAATGTTTGAATTTTCCAAACATTTCTTGGATAAGACCTACAAATAAACTCAAGCTATTAAATATGATTTTTCTACCAATTTTTGGGTACTTTCCCATGTACTTATAGTTCAAACTTGAATTATATTCATTCAATATCTAGAAATCCATTTAATGCCTTAAAAATAGCAAATTACCCTAAAAAATCAAAATTTTGTCATGGACAATGTAACGTTGTATGTTGAATGTACTAAAAGTTTGCACCCATTTGGATCAGTAATTTGCCATTTCAAAAAATAAAAATTCCAAATTATTACATAACCAGATGGAAAATAAAGGCATATTACTATATAATAGTGTAATACCAAGTAGTGGTCCAAATTTCATGGTCAAATGATGAAGCAGCTGTTAGTTCACCTTCACACCTCAGACTTTCCCTTTTTTAAACTACAATTCTTCTTCGAAGTTGCTTTAGTTTCTAAGCAATGTACATCCCAAGTTTTGTGAAACTTTTTCAAATTATAAATGCAGTCGCTTGAGGTCATATCATGACACCATGCCAAGTTTCATATTTGTCAGACTTAATTTACATTTTTTTTAAATTCCAAAACAAATAACCTACAAATAGGTGCTTGAATTTTTCCACCTAAATGTTTGAATTTTCCAAACATTTCTTGGATAAGACATGCAAATATACACAAGAACTTAAATATGATTTTCCACCAGTATTTGGGCATTTTTTCATGTATTTGTTGTTAAAATTTGAATTATATCAATTAAATACCTAGAAATCCCTTTAATGCTTGAAAAATAGCAAATGAACGCTAAAAAATTCTAAATTTTGTCATGGACAATGTAATGGTGCATGTTGAATGTAGAAAATATTTGGACCATAACCCTAACTCTTGTCCTAGCGCTAGCTCTAAAATACCGTAAAACCCAAAAACTTACTCGTGGCATGCCCGCATGGGTGCACATCACTAATACCATATTACCAATGGTGTGCTCCACAACCCGCACATCACTAGTAACCTGAACTACATAAGCCCCATGAGGGACCTGGGAAAAGTTTCCCAATTCCTGCCGCACCGCACTCCTAATTCCTAGCTAGCTCCCGCGACGCCATCGCTCCATCGCGTCGCCACCACTGTTGGCCTTCCCGTCCCCTCCACCAGCCAAGTCCAAGCTCCGCCGTTTTGACGCCACCCACTAATACCTCCTAAACGTATCGATAATTTTTGTTATGTTCATGCTAAATTCATGTCATTCATACATAGTTTTATCATTTTTTGTGAAATAACATATTCCTTTAGTACGAAGTGCCAACTTCTAGTTTTTAGTGTTTTAGATTTTGCAGAAAAGGGTATTTTATAGAGATATAAAAATGGGAAAATAACTTTCGATGTTTTCAGCGAAGAAGGAGGAAATTGGGCCAAGGAAGCACCAGAGGGGGGCCTTGTGGGCCCCACGCACCCGAGGCGTGGGGCGTGCCAAGGGGGTGTGTTGGCACCCTGGCCACCGCCTCTCACACCTCTTCATCCCCATGGCTTTATATACTACTGAAACCCTTCATCATATTTATCGCATTTTTTTTCTGCCGTCGCTTCGTCGTGGTCTGAGGCAATCCAATCTGGAATCCATTTTTGGTACTCTCCCGGAGTGGCAGATCATCACCGATGTCTTCTTCATCAACCTTGCTGCTCCCATGATGATGTGTGAGTAGTCCCCCTTGGACTATGGGTCCATAATGGTAGCCATGTGTCATCTTCTCTCCCCCGTTCTTCAATGCAAAGATCACATGAGCTGCCTAACATGATTGTGACCATCTGATGCAATCTCTGGTGTGTTTGTTGTGGTGTGATGAATTGTCATTCTATAATCATATTATATATTTTCTATTTGGTTTGGTTTTGGAAATTTGCTGCATGATTTATAGATGTATACGCTCTTTGATCTATTAGTTTATTCACTGGTGATGTTTAGATGAATAATCTGCAAGAGGGATTTATTAGTTGGGTTTGATCTCTTTGAGTGATTATTTTCGATGACAGTAAAAATACAAAGCTCACTGTTGTATCATTGCCACTAGTAAAATTATTGATACACTGTCCATTCTTTCTCATAAATACTACCATTTTTTCACATTTTCTGGTTCTTTTATATTCTATATTTAATTTCCTTTTGTAAACAAATTCAATTCCAAACACTCTAAGCAGTAATCCATGTAGCTAGCAAAGCTAGTGAGATTGACAACCTCACTAGTTATGTTGAGGACGAAGATAAATTTCCTAGTTGACAGCAGGGCTGCTCATTGTACTTGTAGTTGAACTTCATGGATTGATTACCTTGGTTCCTTAATTGAAGGGAAAGCTTCTACTTGCTACAAACCCTTGCGCTTCAGGGCCCAATAGAGAACCTTTTGGTACTAGAGCCATGGAATATCACCCACCATGAGCTCCACCAGCGCCACTCCCCACCATGAGCTCTACTAGCACTGCCCCGAGCTCCACCGTACTCGCGAAGCCTCCCACCAGGATCTCCACCACCGAGACGCCGCCACGATCGGCTCTCACCCATACCTGACACGTCCCCGGCCACGTCTCACCTCCTCTCCGCAACCTGCACGGAGATACGGAATGTACTTTCCCCCTTTTTTCATCTCTCATAGGTTATGATGTATCATGAATATGCATGATGAATATGATGTATGATCCGGAATACCAAGCTTTGACGATGAATATTATATATGTGCCTATTGAGAGTGGTGTGGTATGTTAGAGTGATGATAACAACGTGGTACCAGCCATCGAGCCACCAATGTGTTTGCGTGTGCTATTTACCGGCCATTGAGCCGGGACAACTTGTAGTGGCTTGATTTTTTTAGGGAATATTAGTTGCCAATGATTTGACAAAATGTTGATTCATCAACATTTTGTCAAAGTTTTGGCACTCAATTTGTGTCATATTTAAGAAAGGTCATGCCAAATTTTTTATTTTTTTAGATATTTAAGCAACTTTATAGTTATTTTGTAGTTGTTTTAATTATTTTAGTTAAAAAGTTGCAAAAAAATGTGTTTGGATTTTTTTCTAGCCAGGCTAAACACCATGTGTTCAGTTCTGTCGAACACTTTCTTCTTCTGCGCTCGTGCAGGATTTGTTCAACCTGCTGACATGTAGATCACACATGGCATGTGTAGTGCCAGTGTGGAAGAAGAAAGTGTTAGAGAAAGTTCACTAAATGATGTTGGACCTGCCTGTAGCCAATGATAAAACTTGAGATCTTTTTGACCTACTAAATGTGCCTAGCTTTCGACTCAAGTTTTGAGGAATAACTTCAATTCCTTAACTCATGCATCGAAAGCTAGGCACATGTTTTGTGTACGACATAAGATCCATTAAGTTTCCCGAGGTCAATACATGTATGAGTTTTCTTGTGGGAACCTCTCCTACTTGAAGGGGACACTACATGGGTCTGAGTTTTCCTATGGGAACCTCTGTAACACTTTACAAAGTATTTTATGGTTATTTAGATATTTTAGTGACTTTTTAGTTATTTTATATTTATTTTAGTTATTTTAGCAATTTCTAATTGATTTAAAAGTTATTTTAGTTATTTTAGCAAGTTAATTATTTTATTAATTTTATAGTTATTTTATTAATTTTGTAGTTATTTTAGACATTTTAGTTACTTTTATTTATTTTATAGTTATTTTAACTATTTTATAGTTAATTTAGCAATTTTCCATTAGGATAATTTGCTAAGATTTTAGGTAATGCAATTAGTGAATTAGTAATATGTGACTAAACTGTTCACCCTCTCCTTTCTCAAAAGTGCGATGGGCGGCTACGACGGACCAAAGGACGACGAGCTGTGGGCGAGGGTCATGTCGGTGATGTATTGGTGGGACGTCTGTAATTGAGCCTCACATGTGGGAATTATCTGTGTAACACACCTAGCCTCCACAGTTGAACTCATTTTTATTTTGTCCTACTCATCTAAGATTTCAATTTTAGAATGATGAGCTCCCAAAATTTGACAATATGCTGCCAAAGTATGAGCCCGATGCCGATTCCAATGGCGTGGTGCGCAAGGTGGAGAAGTGTGGGCACTGTCTAGATCATGTTCGCCGTGTGTGCAACGAAGGAAGTGACATGGGGAGGAGGTTTTTGGGGTGCCCTTATGAGGTTAATTGTCCTACTCATTTTTCTACTTTGTATGTGGTTGAATACCTTCAAAATGTCTAATAAAATTTTGTTTTTTGCAATGCACAAGTTTCCAGGGCATGCGAAAACGTCAAGTGGCTTCACAAAGAATGAGAGGGGAGGGCAAGAACTATTATTAGAGAGCTTGATAGCAAGAAGTTGATGCAAGAGAAGAAGATAAAAGAGAAGGATGCTGAGAATGAAAAACTCTATATCTTGACATTTTGACTACTCTCTGTGCTCAAGTTTGTTTTCAAAAGAAAAAAATGAATAACCTATTAAGTAAGAGGATCCACGTATTTGTTTTCATGCTAGATTAAACTTTGACAAGGCGCATAGAAATTTTTACTGAAGCTCTAGGGGTTTGGTGATCAAAATAAATATTACCTAGCTCGGCATGTGCTACCTTGTATAAATATGATCTATCTTGCTTATAGCTTGCAGATAAGACAAGCATACGCCTTTGGGGCAACAATCTTTATTGATGAGCTAGATAGATAACTTTGGTTTATCAAACTTTTTGCTCGAGGACGAGCAAGGTTTAAGCTTGGGGATGTTGATGAGTGAATTTTATGCATACTTTTTAGAGTATATTCTAGTGCCAAAAATCCCTCATATCATATCCATCTAGAACTTCTTCATATCCTCAATGCATAGTTTTCGGTATTTACTTGTTTTACCAAGTTCGTTGCACACTTTTTATTTTTATTTAATTTTTATTAGTTTTCCGTTGTTTTGTGGTCTTTATAGGTGTGTTGGCATGTTTATGGACTTGGGACATCAAAAGAACCAAGTTGGGGGTCAAACTGAAGAAGTTCCAGGCACCAGATCAAGGCCCTTTGGTGAGTTTGATGATTTGAAATTTATCAAAGTGTCGAAAAGGAAGATCCCAGGCCTCTGACACATCGGAATTTTTGCTAGAAATCCAAGGAGCCCAAGAACATCAAAATCGGAGTTCGTATGAAGAAATGGGGACCAAAATACGAAACAGATCCCGAAGTCCAGAGAGAACGGCGGCCTTCCATACGAGGATAGACGCTCGTATGGATGCTCGTATGAGCTCCTAACAGCCACGAAAATTGGCCAGAACTTTTCCGATTTTGCTTCGATTTAGTCCCCGTTTCCCCCTACTGGATCCTTTATGACCAAGGCTTGTATTGCACGTGGATTTGGCTCCCCTAGAGCCCTTGTATGAAAGGGACGAGGTTAGATCAACAGAGGACACCCGAGGAGGACTCCTATAAGAAGACCTTCAACCCTAGCGGCCGCATCAAGCCATCTCCATTCTCCACAAGTTCCATCTCCTGCCGCCACACCTGCATTGCAGCAAACTCCACAATAGAGAAGGGCCAAGACAAGGAAGAGAGAAGGGAGGAGGCACCTCCCACGTCCGGCGCCGGCCTCATCACTGCCGCCATGCCTCTCTCCATCTCCAATTTCGTGTTGGCTTGTAACTTGCCCCTAAACACTATGTACTCCATCACCATGTTTTAGTAATATAATTAGTTCTTGTGGGAATAAGATGAACACAAGTTTGTACTAGTACCGATTGTTTTGCACAATATGATATCCTCTCTTACATGTTTATGTTAGTAGTCTTCTTGATGTTGGGTGAAGTCCACCATCCAACATATGACAATTTTGGATGGAAGGTTATTACTGTGGGCGAACCGGCTGGTCACAGAGGTAGGTACGTGACAGGGCCTATATCCCTTCGTCCCGGATCGTTGCAGCAGGGGATAAACAGAGACCGCTTATAGGCTGTATCCATGGGGACCTTTTTCTTGAAAACATGGACTTCGATAATTGCTATGAAGTGTTAAAAGAATAATTTAACACAATGTTTGGTGTGAGTCCCTTGAATGATAAGAATGATTGCAATGTTATTAGTATGTCTTCTTTGAATATCCATGATGCTAATGATATACAAAGCTATAAGCTTGGGGATGCTATGTTTGATGAAGATGATATTTTTAGTCCCCCTACTTTTGATCAGAATATTTACTATGATGAAATCTTGCTTCCTATTTATGATGATTACTATGACGAAAGTGGGTTTGGAAGAGTGTTAACTCTAGGTAATAATGATCCCACTATTTTGGAGGGTTTTGAATCGTATTGTAATAATTATGAAAGTGGACTTGGAGAGGTCATGACTTTATTTAATGTTGAATCCACTACGTTGGAAGATGTTTCAATTGATTATGACAACAAAGTTGCTATCTATGATGATTATTGTGATGACATGTATGCTATAAACAGTAATGATAACCATGAAACTTGTCATCATGATTTTAATGCTCAAATTGATTATGTCAATCAATTTTCATATGATAGTTATTTCATTGAATATGCTATCACTACAATTGATGATAATAAATTTGCTTATGTGGAGAGTAACAAAATTTCTATACTTGTGGATCATGAAAAAAATGCTTTATGTGATAGTTATATTGTTGAATTTATTCATGATGTTACTTAAAATTATTATGAGAGGGGAAGATATGCTTGTATATATTTCAACAACATCAAGTTTCCTCTCTTTATGTTGAAAGTTTTGAAGTCATGCTTGTTTTTCCTCTTCCTATGCTAGTTGATTCTTGCTCCAATAAATTGTTTGCTTACAAAATTACTATGCATAGAAAATGGGTTAGGCTTAACACTACTAGGGAAAAGCCTAACAGTAGCGCTGGTTTTTGGGCTAGCAGTAGCGCGGGCGCCCGCACTACTGCTACGGCGCTACAGCTAACTTGTAGCAGTAGCGTGGCTTGCCCGCGCTACTTCTATATCTACTTAGCAGTAGCGCTGTTTGTTGAACGCGCTAGTGGTAGTTACTAGCAGCACCTCTATACCCAGCGCTACTACTATTATTACGTATTCTATTTCTTTTTTATTTTATGTCGTATTCATATACCGTTATACAAGTTTTCATACAGTAGCAATATAGAGATTGTTATTACATCACTGGGTGAAAGAACCCCGGATTAGTTTCAAGTGGATGGATCCAAAGTGACCAAGTTGGATTAGCACGCAAATCCAACTTGGTCACTTTGGGTCCATCCACTTGAATCTAATTCTCGGTTCTTTCACCAAATGATATAATAACTCATCATCATCATCATCATCATAATATCATTAACAACTTATCATCATAATACATCATTATCACATAACAACTCCTCATCATCATCATTTTCGCCCATGAGAGACATCATATAACAACTTGGTCACTAGTCATAATAACAACTCCTCATCATCATCTTAGTACTCATAATCACAACTCCTCCTCCTCCTCATCATCATCATCAACTCTAACACATTGTAGCACATAATAACAACTTCTCATCTTCATCATAGTCATAATCAACACTAACTAATTGTTCTTAATACCTAGGACCTACTCCTCTCTCCTAGGTAAAATACCATAAAACAGATAAACCGGTCCATCTCCATAATGGAGAATGGAGATAAACCTATCTCCAACTTGTGGCTTGCGCACAATCATGTTGTCTCCAATTAGTTGTGTGTGCGCATTCATCACTTTGCTCCATTCTTTGATAATGAGCCTTCCATCGTTTGAAGAAATCGAGTATGCACTGTGGTAAGCCTTCGAAGGAGTTGGTCGTAAGTTAACCATATGCATATCACCTTCGGTAAACATCATGTCAGGCACAACCTCCTTCGGGAGCCTCTGTTGAAAAACGTAATAGTAACATATATAGCTAGCAATGTAGTTTACTTAAGAAGAATGTATGCAATAAAGTTACCATCATTAACAAAATCTTACCAAGTTTTTGGCATTGAAGTTACCATTAAGCAATTTATGGACTAGTGGCATGTATCCAGTAAAATTTGGGCTGATAGAGTGATTGGTTTTAAAGGCCTCAACATCATCTATGAATGAGACAAGATAACCTTTCTCCTCACAATTAAGCTCGGAGTCATAGCTGTAGTATGTCCTGCCTACAGCCTTCCGAATATTTCTTGAAGCTAAGAAATAAGCTGACAATTGTAAATAAATAAGTTTAGTACCGATGAACACCAAATACATTTAAATTAACAATATAAATTACTTAACTTAACAAATTAGTTTGCAAACTCACATTTAGGCAAAACTGGAGGCATATCCACATCCACCCAGATGTCGATATTATCATCATCATCATCTTCGGGACGAATATCAAATGTTATTTGCATACCCTCCTCAAATCCATATGGCACGCAGAGAGCTTCCCAATTAGAGCAACCAAAATGGGAATGATTAACCACATTGTACAGCTTAACCAGAAACGCATAACCATGTTTAGTTCTTAAGTGAGCCTTCCTCGTCTCCATATTCTCAAAGTCTTTGAAACTAAGCTTCTGCAAGATATACGGTCTTGCATGGCACGGGATGTACTAATCGAATAGAAAAAAATCTAGAAATTACACGTTGAACCAAAGAAGCACAAGTGATGATCAATTACAATGAAATGCTTATCGTTGCGTACCGTACAAACATCGAAGGTCTCTTCCAGCTTCACGGTGAAATACCTATCATTTTGCAGGTGAGGAAGCCTGTGGCACAAACCCCGGTCATCATAGCAGTACTCGCACTCCGGGATCCTATCGTCATCAGACATCTCCTGTGTTCAAAATTCAAAGATTATAAATGTCGTTTAATTCTCTTTCCGGCAAATCCAAGGCACTCGATATTTCCTACATTCTAGCACAAGCCATGCTAAAATTCATGGAAAAATCCGGCATGACCTTTGCTAAAAAGGACATATCGAGCGCCTGAAATTTGCCGTAATGGAAATTAATCAACACTCCGGCAAAAGATAGGCCACTCGGAGGTGTTCTCTGCATTGATAATGAAACAGAAGTGCATATAACAAGGAGTAGCCTCATGGATACTTTCTCAAAAAAAAACTAGATTCATCACATTGTCACAGCTACTCATCTACTACTCTACTACATCTATGAAAACATCTACATCATCATCGACATCAACAACATGGGCATTTGGCTGGGTGGTCACCTCGAGGTCGGAGGGGGGTCGGTGACGGGGACGACGGTAGGGATGATGCAGGGGCTCCTTGATTTCTGCAAAAACAAAATATAAACAAAAACATTATTATCTTGATTTTAGAAATTAGTGAAACCCTATAAGCTATCAACTAAACATTATTATGCAAATTCAAAAGACCTACATTTACTAAAAATTTGTATTACCAGTTTTTTTTACTAAAAATTTGTATTATCAAAAATACCTAACAGCTATCCATCCATCCTTCTTTCTGCATTACTAAAAAAGGCCTAGTTTAATCCATCTGGCTACATTCAAAAGACCTACATTCTAATGTACTCAAAAAAACCTAGCTTCACATTTATAATGAAACTAAATTAGTAAAACCCGAACCTAGAACTTGCATATGAGGGAGGGAGGGGAGGCAGGAGGGAGGAAGAGAGGAGAGGGCGGCCGACGAGAGGAGGAGGAAGGGAGGGAGGGAGGCAGAATGAAGAATGCAGGAGGGAGGGGGAGGGGCAGAGAGGAGGGCGCGCCGCGAGAGGAGGGGGAGAGAGGAGGGCGTGCGGCGAGAGGAGGGGGAGAGAAGAGGGCGGCAAGGAGAGGAGAGCGCGGCGAGGGAGGGAGGAGGTACCTCAGTGGAGGAGGAGCGGGAGTGATGGCGGTGGTGGGCGGCGGTGCGGCGAGGAGAGGAGAGCGTGGTGAGGAGAGTGAGGGAGTGAGAGTGATGAGAGAGAGAGAGGAAACAGACGGGGGGATAAGATGACTTAGCAGTAGCGCTTTTTACGGCACCTGCGCTACTGCTAACCCCAATAGAAGTAGCGCTTTTTAGGGCCCCACGCTACTGCTAAGGCTAAACATGTCAAAAAAGAACATCAAAAATACATTGGTCATCAAAAATACATTGGTTTAGGAACCGGTGAAGATTCATATTGCCACAGATCCTACACATAGAGTACAATGAAGACCAAGTGGTTGTGATAGTTTGAGAAGCACCATATTTATGGTGGTAAACACCCTATTCGCGGAGCGAGCTGGGACTAAACTTGGGTCCTAGGAGGGGACTGAACTTAGCAGCAGTGCGGGTTGGCGCAAAGCGCTACAGCTAAGTAGAATAGCAGTAGTGCGGTTTTCAGAAGGGCGCTACTACTTTAACTAGCTTGCCGGGAACGGTGTGGCAATTATAGTAGTAGCGCATTTTATCTGTTCCACGCTACTGCTATGTGATTAGTAGTAGCGCCGTTTGTGCACACGCGCTACTGCTAAGTAGCAGCAGCGCCTCCTTTTAAAAAGCGCTACTGGTAAGTTTCTGTGTATAAGGTTTTCCCTAGTAGTGTAAATGTGTTTGCTATATGATTCATGATGCTCTCTTTAGGTTTCTATTCTTTACCTTTAGGTGAGTATCATTAAAATCATCCTGCCTAGCTAAAAGGCTTTAAAGAAAAGCACTTGTTTGGAGGCAACCCAATATTTACCCCTACTGTTTTTGTGTGTTCACATGATTAAGCTACTGAAGTAATCATGTTTTGTGTCTTTTATTTCAATAATGTGCCAAGTAAATCCTTTGGGATAGTGTGGATACTTGTTGATTTGATTCTGTTCAAAAACAGAAACTTTTGCGTCGAGTGTCTGAATTTTCAGATTTTACTCGTGAGTGAAAATCTTCTGAAAGTTTTACACAGTATTTCCAAGCAAATTTCCTACGTTTTCCTAATTTTTCAGAATTTTTGGAATTACATTATTAAGCTACCAAAGTGAATGATTTATTTTTATACTAAAGCATCTCATGAAGTTCCGTTAAGTTTTATGTGATTGAAGTTTTCAAGTTTTGGGTGAGATATCAATATGAGTAGAATAAGGAGTGGCAAGACCATAATATTGGGGATGCCCAAGGCACCCCAAGGTAATATTCAAGGAAGACTCAACCATCCAAGTTTGGGGATGCCCCAGAAGGCATCCCCTCTTTCGTCTCCAAAACTATCGGTATACCTCACTGGGAACTATATTTTAATTCTTCACAGAATATGAGTGTTGTTGGAGTGTCATTTACTTTTTTTTAGTATTTTCTTGCTGTTATTCATAATCATGCTTTGTATTTCAATAAAAAGTGTCAAGTATAGCCTTTACCATGCTCTGTTTGCAAGTTTATGAGTTGTTGTTTGAAAACAGAAAGTTTTCTGTTATGTCCTGAATATTCCTGAATAGTCAGAACATGATTAAATCTTGAAATTTTTACACAGCAAGAATGCATGAGTTCTATGTCACATGGTAATTTTTCAGAATTTTTGGAGTTAAATATGTATGAATTTTTATTCATCCCATATAGACGAATCTGTTTAGGCAGATTACCATTATATTTGCATTGTTTGCATATGTTTGCTTGTTTAATGTTTTTATTAATGGATAGGAGTATTAAATATGAAGAGACATTTACTATGCAATGTTTAATTATAATTTTAGTAAATTTGTACAGTAGAGAATGTTAAAGTATTTAATTTATTTATACTAACTTATCTCACGAAGTTCTTGTTAAGTTTTGTGTGGATGAAGTTTTTAAGACTTAGGGAAAACTGTGGATGAATTTATTTATAATAACTTATCTCACGAAGTTCTTGTTAACTTATCTCCAACGTATCTATAATTTATGAAGTATTCATGCCATATTTACAACAATTTTATATGGATTTGGTGCATTTTTATATGATTTTTATGGACTAACCTATTAACTTAGTGCCCACTGCCAGTTCCTATTTTTTGCTTATTTCTATGTTTCCCAGAAAAACCATACCAAACGAAGTCCAAATGCAATAAAAATTTATGATGATTTTTTATGGAAAATAAGAGACCCACGAAGCTTCTGGAGGGAGCCAAAAGGTGTCCAGGGGGGCCACAAGCTCACCTGGCGCCCCCCTAGGGCACGCCACCTAAGCTTGTGGGTCCCTTGGGACTCCCCCTAGCGTGATTCCAACGCTGAAAATTATTATAAATTGGGAAACCCCCGAAAGTTAACCTAGATGAGTTTTTCCGTCGCCGCAATCGTCTGTCCCGAAGTGATCTCAAGCCCAATTTTGGCACCCTGCCGGAGGGGGAAACCATCACAGGAGGCCATCTTCATCATCCTCGCTGCCTCCATGACGAGGAGGGAGTAGTTCACCCTCGGGGCTGAGGGTATGTACCAGTAGCTATATGTTTGATCTCTATCTCTCGTGATCTTGATAGGGCACGATCTTGATGTACCATGAGCTTTGTTAATACAGAAGAATCATATGGTGTTCTTCCCTCTCTATCTTGTTGTGATGAATTGAATCTTGCTCTTTGAGGTTTCATTGTTATCGGATTGAATATTTGGATTTGAGATCACTTGATGTATGTCTTGCATGTGGATACCCGTGGTGACAATGGGGTATTCTATTGAGTCACTTGATATATGTTTTGGTAATCAACTTGCGGATTCCCGTGGTGACATTGGGGTAATCTAGGTATAGAGGTTGATACACATTTTCGTCCTACTTTCTTCGATAGAAACTTTGGAGTGATTCTTTGTCGCATGTTGAGGGATTCTTATATGATTCAATTATGTTAGCACTGGTGAGAGATTGCACTAGTGAAAGTATGAACCCTAGGCCTTGTTTCTAAGCATTGAGACACCATTTTTATTCACTTTTGTTACTTGCTACCTTGATGTTTTTATTTATTCAGATTACAAAAACCTATATCTACTATCCATACTGCACTGGTATCATCATCTCTTCACCGAACTAGTGCACCTATTCAACTGACAATTGTATTGGTTGTGTTGGGGACACAAGAGACTCTTTGTATTTTGATTACAGGGTTGTTTCAGAGAGACCATCTTCAACCTACACCTCCCACGGATTGATAAACCTTAGGTCATCCACTTGATGGAAATTTTCTGCTGTCCTATAAAACTCTGCGCTTGGAGGCCCAACAAAGTCTACAAGAATAAAGTTGCGTAGTAGACATCAGGTAACTAGAGTGGGGAAGAATGGTGGTGGCGTATGTGATATGGGGCTGCCGCATGTATGCACGTATATGTACTTGGCTCCGCCCACAAAGAAAAACATGTGAAGTGGCTTAGTATTCGTAGAATGTAAGGGTAGAGATGACTCCGAACACCTCAAGAACGCCCTTATTGCTCAAGCGCCGCCCCTTAATTTTATCCGCTGTTTTATTTGACGTTGTTACCTGCATTTAGTTGTTTAGTCAAAACCACCCTTATTATCATTTCTGCTAGCAACCGACGAATAGACTATTTCCAGATAACGCTCTGGTGTGAACGTAGCCACGTTAGTGATGACGTAGCTGCGGGATTGGTAGTTACCTGTGCAATCGCTCCCTGTGGGATCGACATACTCTACTTACTGTGAATTGCAATAGCCCTATGCCCTTGCAGGTCAGCACAGGGCCAACCCACTTCTGCAAGGCGATCCTTGCTCCGAAGCTGGAGTGCCTGCGTATGCCTCTAGACTTCACGAAGCACTTCCCCGCCATCCCTCAGGTGTTCAAGAAGAAGACGAACAACGGTTGTGCATGGAGGGTCACGGTCTGGGTGATCAAAAGCAGGGTCACCCTTGATCAGGGTTGGGCCCCCCTTCGCCGCCGTTCACCAGATCATGATTGGCTACATGGTCACCTTCAAGCTGCTGACTCCCAACACCTTGAAGTTGATCGTGTTCAACGACGATGGCATTGAGGTGGTCACACAGGCAAGAAGCACGACGACGCCTTCGCCGTGAACATCTAGAGAGCTCTCTGTTGCCTGATTACGAGTGTTGGTTTGGTTTTAAGACTATGTCATGCTGGTTTGGTTTAAGATTGCTTGTTTAATAAGTTTCGTACTATGTTAAACTTGTTCTTATGCTATCTATGTGTGTCTGTGGTTTGTTCTGCCTGCTCTAGTGTGCTGGTAGCCTCACCACCTTGACGAGGAGGTTACCAAACAACATGTGTTGCATGTAACCAAACAACCTGACTTGTGTTTCCCCCTAAACAAACCCGCAACCAAACAACCTTCCTTCTGTTTCATCGCATCCAAGCTAGAGGGTATGCAGAAAGCCAATCAACATGCAGATGATGATTTTTACCCTGCATATGCTCAACCAGGCACAATTGGGACAAGTATGCAAAGGGGCAGAAAAAAAGCGTGAGCAACCAAACGCGTCATTAATCTACAGTCCGATTCCCTTCTATCCCATCTTTTGTCTCCTCCAAATAAGTAAAAATATAATATTTAAACTCTTATAGCCTGCGTACATCATCTTATTGTACTTGCTCTTACGGAAGCTTGTGTCTGGTGGTAGTAGCCATGATTCTCTTGTCATTGATTCCCTTTGTGAGGCATGCAACACCAGAGCCAAGCTTCCTCCATGTCCATGGGACCTTCCCATCATCGGCAGGCTCTAGGACCTCGTACCGGACGTTCCACCGCCTGGCATGCCGGTACGGCAGTCATGATGCTACTCCCGGGGCGGCAAAATGGAGGTGCTGAAAAGGAACAACCTCGTCTTCCAATTAGCTACCTTCGTAATCACCACTGTTGGGAAGTGGTCCATCATCAGAGGGATGAGCCAAACGTTCAAACTATCGTAGCCGACGACTATAAGTACTGGAAGGAGGGCATCGATCAGCTCATTCGGTCTTGGATCACGAAGCGGCGACGAAACTTTCTCCCACCTTGGCTCTGATTCCCATTCCACTTTTTGCTTGTTCGTGTAATCTAGTAACCCAAATCCTTGAGAGTAATTCACGTGCTATTCATGAGATCATAGGAGATTCCCAATACTTGGTATTTAGAGCTAGATCACCACCCTTCCACCTTCAAAATTTCCCCGAAATTTTTCCCAACTCCCTTCTACCACCACTATGAACAATTTTTTTTTATTCCGGTTATTTTTCGAGGGGCCGGAAAATTGGATTTCCAAAAAAATTCAGAAATCTCAGATTATTTTTCACCCAAAATTTCAAATGATTTTTTAATTAAAATTTTTGGTGTCAAAATATATTATATTTAACCCATTTTGTAGGCGAAGTACTTTCGGTTCTACTCCCTCCATTCCAATGAATAACGCGTGCATGCATCCCAAAATTCAACTTTGGCCATAAATTTGACCAACCAAATGTGGATTATATGTGATAAAAATTATAGCATTGACTTTGTTTTGAAAGGAAGTTTTCAGTGGTATAATTATTAAGTCACAAAAATATATGTTATTCATCTAATTTATGGTCAAAGTTGGATTTTGAAAAGCTCGTGCGCCTTATTCATTGGAATGGAGAGAGTACTGGGCATATGCAACCTATTTGACATTATTCAGTTGTTTAATTTTTTTTTTTAAATTGAGTGCTATCCAATTTTTTTAGGGTCACCAAAATTTCAGTCAACAGGTCGGTTAATTACTGGAAATTCCGACCAGAAAAAAAATCCTTCCATGAACCAGCTCACCGCACCACCCACCTCCAACGATTGCATGGATGATTTCAATAGTCGTTGCATCGGATTTTTGACGTGTGTTTTGATCGGATCCTCGAAAGGATGGAGAAGAGGCTTGCAGAGCGGAAAAACACCACTTCGTTGTTTTAGGTACAGATCTACTGCCTTATGTAACTGAAATTAGTGGCTCTTGGAGCCTTACGTCCCCATCTTTCATGCCCATTTGGGTAGCCGAAGATGCATGATTCTTTCTATAAGTTTGTACCAAAATAGGCAATATTTGAGTCAATAATGCGCTACATGTAGAAGGGCATGATTTTTTTGTAGCTAGGTGCAGCCATTTGGAGATGGTTATAGCTATGTCCAACCAATTTGACTGATTGTCTAGCAATATGATTATTTATGCACAAGTGTGATTTACAATCTTTATTGTAGTTGATCTTGTCTGGCGAGTACATCATTTTCTTTTTTCTTTTCTTTTTACAGACGATTACAAAGCAATAAAATGGATGCAAGTATGAATCGATACAGAGGCTTGGGACTATTACACCCTCCTTTTTTTAATACAAAAGAAAAAAAAATGAAAACTGGGTTATAGGAAACCGATTATTGGATGTACACATCAGGTAGTAATCATAAGGCTACCCGTAGTGAGAGTATCATAACTAGTATCATGCATGCCAACTATGCAATTTTGATGAGGCGGCATAGAATTGAATGAAGAAAGAGAGGGTTGAGTATCATAACATGATACCTTATCATAACAAATACTATACTACTAGTATATGTCGTGCATGGCAATAAATAAGGTCATCTAAGATACTTTTTTTTGTATGGAGTCATCTAAGATACTAATTTATAATACTATGCATTACGGAGATACTATCATAAACTAGTATCATATGCATGATAATGATAATAACTTATGTAGTACTACCCACTACAGGCAGCCTAATAAAATACGTACGAACATTGATTATGAATGATCAGTCAAGCTGATTTATTAACTGTTTAGTCAAAGTCGCCGCCTATCTAGACTAATCAGAATCACCACGTATTGTTAGTGACTTGACAAAATCAAGATTGATACTGCCAAACATGCATGCATAGAAGTCTTGTTGCAAATCACGTGGATTGAAAAACGATGGTGAGTTCAGTCCTCCCATCTGTACACTACTAAGATGTGGAAATTTCCATGTCTCTCAAGGGTATACGTGGCCACTTGTAATAGTTAAAAAATCAATGGTCAAGAACGTGCATGGAATAAGAGTGAAATTTCATGGTTGGCGTGCAATAGATGTGATGGAATTTGGAGGTAGTTGATTCCAACATCTTGCTTGAAGAAGACGTGTACTCCCTCCAGTCCAGCCGGAAAAAAACCGATATCGAGAAGAATAAAAACCTTGATGTGGATACATAACGGATCTTGATGCTCTAGGGTTGTAGTATTACTAAGTGATGTGTTAGTACGTGCTTGTAGTAGCGTTGTGTGCAGGGTGTATCTACTCCTTCCGTTTCAAAACATTTGAAGTTCTATGTTTGTCCTAAGTCACACTTCTTTAAGTTTGACTAAGTCTATAGAAAAATATACCAAAATCTACAACGCTAAATCTGTTTCATTAGATTCATCCAAAAGTACATTTTTATACTACATATATATATTTAATGTTGTGGATATTACTAAAATTTTATACAAACTTGATCAAACTTAAGGAAGTATGACTTAGGACAAACTTACACTTCCGGAATAACCTTATATCCCGACGGCATTTTCTAGCCGTCGGCATAGATGGACATATGCCGACGGCTTGGGAAAAACCGTCGGCCTAGAACTGCCGTCGGCATACCTCTATCTATGCCGACGGCAGCCGTCGGCATATTCCTGGCCCTGACGCCCGGCCTTGACGGTGGCCGTCGGCATATATTTTGTCTGTATTTTTTTTTTAATTATTTTAAAGTTAAAATTTGATTAATTTAAATCTGACTTATCTAAACTTAAACATATACAAATTATATATCGATCCAAGTTAGAATTTTTCATGGATTATGAATATCCAGTTTGTTTTTGTTTTTGAGTATGTTAAAAATACGACCTCATATACTTTTGCATATAGGTCCTTATACTTTGTTAAAATCACAAGTAATTGAAATTTGCATTAATTTTGACAAATTTTATATGATTTTTTATCAGGATCTTGAAAGGATTCTGTTGCTATACTATGTTTTCAAATTTCAACAAACTAAAATCATATTTGCTTCAGATTTACAGAAAACACCCTTTTGTTTTGACTGTTTTGTATATTTTTCATTCCTTGGCCAAACGAGACAAATTTTATATCTGAAAGTGTGGTGGTAGGTGTACACTCCCAGCATGTAGCTCCGGAGTGAGACCCCCTTCACGGACGGCACTACCGCCAGCACTTAGAGGGGGGAACGGCCACGTCGGGTAAACCCGGAGGGAATCTTGTGGTGGGTTGGGCTCAAACTTTGTTTTAAAATGTTCCTATGGGCTGACCTATCACATTCAGGTGGACAAGTCCATTGGTTGAAGGCCGTCCGCTGAAGGTCAAAGTTCTAGATCTCCGAGTCAACGGGTCTAGGGTTAGGCCATTCCGGGGTCTTCGGGGGGTAGCAATGCCATGAAAACATTGCACTGGGCCCTCATACATGTCCTAAAGTGTGGCGGTAGGTTCAGACATGCAGCACGCAGCTCCGGAGTGTGACCCCCTACACGGACGGCGATAACACTGAAGTAACGTTCGGCAGTTTGTTGTTGTATGAATATTTCGGCACAGTCAGAATGTGGTAAAATCCTGAAATTTTGACACAGTGCAGACACATGTGATATAAGTTGTGTGGTAATTTTTCATAATTTTTTGAGATGTAAAAGTATCTTAATTAATTCCTCTTTACAGATTGTTCTTTACATGTCTAAAAGTGTGGTGGGGGGACTTCGGAGGTTAGCAATCCCACCAAATCTCGCGTTGGGTCCTCTTACATGTTTGAAAGTGTGGTGGTAGGTGTAAACATCTAGTACGCAGCTCCAGAGTGTGACCCCCTCCATGGACGGCACTGCCGCCAGCACTTAGAGGGGGAAACGGCCACGTCGGGTCAACCCGGAGGGAATCTTGTGGTGGGTTGGGCCCAAACTTTGTTTTGAAATGTTCCTGTGGGCTAACATATCACAACCAGGTGAAAAAGTCCATTGGTCAAAGGCCGTCCGGTGAAAGCCAAAGGTGTAGATCTCCGGGTCAACGGGGCTAAGGTTAGGCCGCTCCGGGGTCTTCGGGTAGTAGCAATGCCACAAAAACATCGCGCTGGGTCCTCATACATGTCTTAAAGTGTGGCCGTAGGTTAAGACACCCAGCAAGGAGCTCCGGAGTGTGACCCCCTACACGGACGGCGATAACACCGAAGTAATGTTTGGCAGTTTGTTGTTATATGAATATTTTGGAACAGTCAGAATGCGGTAAAATCCTGAAAGTTTTACACAATGCAGACACATGTGATATAAGTTGTGTGGTAATTTTTCTTAGTTTTTAGAGATGTAGAAGTATATTAATTAATTTCTCTTTATAGATTGTTCTTTGCATGTCTAAAAGTGTGGTGGGGGGACTTCGGAGGTTAGCAATCCCACCAAATCTTGCGTTGGCTCCTCTTTCATGTCTGAAAGTGTGGTGGTAGGTGTAAACACCTAGCACACAGCTCCAGAGTGTGACCCCCTTAACAGACGGCACTGCCGCTAGCACTTAGAGGGGGAAACGGCCACGTCGGGTTAACCCGGAGGGAATCATGAGGTAGGTTGGGCCCAAACTTTGTTTTGAAATGTTCCTATGGGCTGACCTATCACAACCAGGTGAAAAAGTCCATTGGTCGAAGGCCGTATGATGAAAGTCAAAGGGCTAGATCTCCGGGTCAACGAGGCTACGGTTAGGCCGCTCCGGGGTCTTCGGGGGGTAACAATGCTAGCAAAACATCGCACTGTGTCCTCATACATGTCTTAAAGTGTGGCGGTAGGTTCAGACACGCAGCACGCAGCTCTGGAGCATAGAAGGTTTGTCTACAGCAGGTTCACTAGAAGCATGCAAAGTTTTATTCTTTTTCTTTTTCTTCTTCTTAGGTGAACCGGGTGTTTCATTATTAATTCTCTGAGAATCTTGCTCAATTCTTTTAGGATGACCTTCAGGATATAGAGGATCCTGAGTCGTTTTACCTCCTCTAGTAACTACTCTAACAGCACGATCATTCATTTTATTATTCATCTCATTAAGCAAATCATTTTGTGACTTGGAGACTTGTTCTAACTGAGTATGAACCATGGATGAATGTTTACATAAGCCTTTAACATCATTAGCAATTCTAAACATCAAATCACTCAAGCGTTCAATAGCAATAGCGTTACATTTCAGTTGATCACTCAAGTTATATGGAATATCACCCTCATCAAATTTACAAAGATAATTTACCTCTAGTACCTGTATCAGAATGTCAAGTCCATGCATTTCTTCAATAGGTGGTAGATTCTTAACATCTTCAGATTTAATACCTTTCTCCTTCATAGATTTCTTTGCTTCTTGCATATCTTCTGGACTGAGGAATAGAATACCTCTCTTCTTTGGCGTTGGTTTAGGTGGTGGTTCAAGAAGTGTCCAATCATTGGCATTCCTCAATACATTATCCAATAGTTCTTGAGCCTGTTCGACAGTTCGTTCCCAAAAACACAATGAGCACAACTATCTAGGTAGTCCCTAGAAGCATCGGTTAGTCCATTATAAAAGATATCAAGTATTTCATTTTTCTTAAGAGGATGATCAGGAAGAGCATTAAGTAATTCGAGAAGCCTCCCCCAAGCCTGAGGGAGATGCTCTTCCTCAAATTGCACAAAGTTGAATATTTCCTGTAAGGCAGCTTGTTTCTTATGATCAGGAAAATATTTTTCAGAGAAGAAGTATATCATATCCTGGGGACTACGCAAACAACCAGGAGCAAGAGTATTAAACCATTATTTAGCATCACACTTTAATGAGAAAGGAAACAACTTAAGGATATTGTAATACCGAATTTTTTCCTCATGAGAAAATAGGGTGGCAATGTCATTTAATTTGGTAAGATGTGCCACAACAGTTTCAGATTCATAACAATGAAACGGATCAGATTCTACCAAAGTAATAAGTTCAGGATCAACAGAGAATTCATAATCCTTATCAGTAACAAAGATAGGAGACGTAGCAAATTTAGGATCATATTTCATTCTTTCTATCATAGCTTTTTCTTTCAGCTTACTCAATAATTTCTTAAGGTCCTCTCTATCATTACAAGCAAGAAATTCCTTAGCAATCTCTCTATCCATAACATAACCCTCCGGTACATTAGGCATTTCAAATCTAGTAAGATTGCTAGGAGTAACATGTGATTCATCAATTTCACCAATTTCTTTAGTTTCAAGTTCTCTAGCTTTAGCAATTTGAGCATCAAGAATATCACCAAGTGGCACAGTTTTATCAAGCAAAGTAGTAGCATCATCATGAGTATCATTCATAGCAGAAGTAGCATCATCCATCACTTGCGACATATCATATTGAATAACAGGTGGCGGTGTCGCAAGCCGGCTTAAAACAGAAGGTGAATCAAGTGCAGAGCTAGATGGCAGTTCCTTACCTCCCCTTGTCTTAGAGGGTACTATCTTGGTTTTAGCGTCCTTCAGATTCCTCATAGTGATAAGCAGATGTATAAATCCCAAGTGAACTCAATAAATAAAGCTATGCACCCCGGCAACGGCGCCAGAAAATGGTCTGCATAACCCACAAGTATAGGGGATTGCGACAGTCTTCGAGGGTAGTATTTTACCCTATTTACTGATTCGACACAAGGGGAGCCAAAGAATATTTATGTGCCTTAGCAGTTGATTTGTCAATTCAACCACACCTGGAAAATAATATCTCTGCAACAGTGTTTAGTAGCACAATAGTTTGATAGTTTTGATAGTAACGATAGCAGTAGCAACAGTAGCAAGAACAGTAAGGTCCTCATACTACGGTGGCTGTGGGGTCCATAAGGAGATCTAAGGGATATTAAGGCCTCCTTTTAATAGAGAACTGGAACAAAGCATTAACACATGGTGAATACATGAACTCCTCATACTACGGTCATCACCGGAGTGAATCCCAATTATTGTCACCTTGGGGTCTACGGATCATAACACATAGTAGGTGCATACAACATGCAAGATAGGATCCAAAACACACTTATATTCATGAAAACATAATAGGTTCAGATCTGAAATCATGGCACCTGGGCCCTACTGACAAGCATTAAGGATAGCAAAGTCATTGCAACATCAATCTAAGAACATAGTGGATACTAGGGATCAAGCCCTAACAAATTGACTCGATTACATGATAAATCTCATCAAACTCCATCACCGTCCAACAAGCCTATGAAGGAATTACTCACTCCTAGTGGTGAGCATCATGGAATTGTTGATGAAGGAGGGTTGACGATGACGACGGCAACGAATCCCCCTCTCTGGAGCCCCGAACGGACTCCAGATCAACCCTCCCGATGAAGAATAGGAGGTGGCAGCGGCTTCGTATCGTAAAATGCAATGATTCCTTCTCTTTGATTTTTTTCTCCACGAGATGGTACTTATGGAGTTGGAGGTAGGGCAAACGGAGGCCTGAGGGACCCACAATCTCAGACGGCGTGCCCTAGGGGAGGCGCGCCACCTGCGCTTGTGGCTCTCTGGTGGCCTCCCTCCACTAGATCTTTTCGCCAATATTTTTTATATATTCCAGAAAAATTCTTCGTAAATTTTCAGCCCAATCCGAGAACTTTTATTTCTGCGCAAAAATAACACTATGGTAGTTCTATTGAAAACCGCGTCAGTCCGGGTTAGTTTCATTCAAGTCATGCAAAATAGAGTCCAAAACAAGAGAAAAAGTGTTTGGAAAAGTAGATATGACTAGGACATATCAAATGACAAGGGTAAATCTGACTAACTCATCATCAATCACACCATGTCTAACAGGGTCTGATTCCACCGTTCCAACTCGCCCTTCCTCTGTGGCGTACCTGGAGGAGTGAGGTCTGGAAGTATTCCACAACGCTTCAGATGATCATTAAACTCCTGGTTCACATACTCACCTGCACGATCAGATCATAGAAGTTTGATTATCTTGCCAAGTTGATTTTCCACTTCATTCTGAAACTCTTCATACTTGTCAAAAGTTTTTGACTTGTGGCTCATTAAGTAGATATATCCATATCTGCTCAAGTCATCGGAAAAAGTCATGAAGTATTGTTACCCACCTCCGGCAGTCATGCTCATTGGCCCACAAATATCACTATGTATAAGCTCTAGTAACTCAGACGCCCTCTCGCAACTCTTTGCAAAAGGAGCCTTAATCATCTTGCCGAGTATGCAGGATTCGCACATCTCGAATGATTCAAAATCAAACGAAGTTAGAAGTCCATCACCATGGAGCTTCTTCATGTGTTTTGACTAATGTGTCCGAGTCGTCAATGCCAGAAGTAAGTCAGATTTATTTCATTAGGCCTATGCCTCTTGACATTTACGTTATAGACTGACTCCCTTTCAAGGTCTAAAATAAATAGCCCATACTCAATGCGTGCAAGAATACAAAACATTCCATTCAAAAATATAGAAAAACCATTGTCCTTTATGTTGAATTCGTAACCTCGTCTCATCAAATCTGAGGCGGAAAAATAGTTTTTACTAAGTGCTGGAAGAACATAATAACAATTATCAAGTTCCAATAAATATCCTGAAGGTAGTTGAAGTTGCACTGTCCCGATAGCCAACGCAGCAACCCTTGCTTTAGTGCCAACTCAGATGTCAACCTCTCCTCATCTGGCTGCTCTAGTTCTTATCAGCCCCTGCATTGAGTTGCAAATATGAACATCCGATCTGATATCAAATACCCAAGAGCTACTAGTCAAGTCGGCGAGGTAAATGTCTATAACATATGCAACAAGTGTACCTTTGGCGTAAGTCATACTTCCACCCTTCTATCCCTTGTTGGCAAGAAACTTGCAGCAATTCCTCTTCCAATGACCAGCTCCCTTGCAACAATAGCACACGGTCTTCGAATTCGGCCCCGACTTGGGCTCAGCTACTGGAATCGGGATCACATCCTTATCCTTGCCCTTCCCCTTAGTCTTTTCTTAGCCCAAGAACCCTTCTTGAACTTAGCCTTGTTCTGCACCATCAACACGTGATGTGCACCCTCTTAATGTCCTACTCTACAGTCTTAAGCATCCCATGCAATTCAGTGTGCTTCTTATCCATGCCATGCATATGGTGGTTCGAGACGAACGAGCCATACACTACTAGGGAAAAGCCTAGTAGTGGTGCGTGGTAAGTGCCTAGCAGTAGCGTGGGTGCCCGCGCTACTGCTAGCGCGCTATAGCTAACTGGTTAGTAGTAGTGTGGGCCTGGCCCCGCGCTACTACTACTTATGTTTGCAGTAGTGTAGGTTTTGACCAAAGCTACTACTAACTAGCTGTATCGCTGGGTAGTACCCTGCGCCAGTACTAAATCTATGTATTTCATTTCTGCATATTTATACTGCACTTATACAACCTTATACAAATTTTTATACACTAGCAATGATATAACAACTCATCATCATCATCATAATGATATAACAACTCATCATCATCGTAGTGATATAACAACTCATCATCATCGTAGTGATATAAGAACTCATGATCATCATAGTGATATAACATCTCATCATCATCATAGTGATATAACAACTCATCATCATCATAATGTCTCACCATCATCATCATCATCATAAGTTAATTAACCACTACTAGCTAATTGTTATCATCCTTGGTAAATAACTTCCGAGCATAAGACAAGTACTAGGACCTACACCTCTCTCTTAGGTAAAATAGAATAAAATAGAAAAACCCCTCCATATCCATTATGGAGCATAGAGATACATGATAACCCACAAATATAGGGGATCGCAACAGTTTCGAGGGTAGAGTATTCAACCCAAATTTATTGATTCGACTCAAGGGGAGCCAAAGAATACTTGCGGGTATTAGCAGTTGAATTGTCAATTCAACCACACTTGGAGAACTAAATATCTGCAGCAGAGTGATCAGTAGCACAGTAGTATGATAGTATGATAGTAGTAACCAAGTAGCAATAGTAACAGTAATGGTAACAGTAGCAGTTTGTAGTGATTGTAGCAGCAGCAGCAACAACGGTTGTAACTTAGCGAGAACCAATATGAGAAAACCGTAGGCATTGGATCAGCGATGGATAATTATGTTGGATGACATTCACCATGTAACAGTGATAACCTAGAGCGACACAGAACTAGCTCCAATTCATCAATGTAATGTAGGCATGTATTTTGTATATAGTCATACGTGCTTGCGATAAGAACTTGCATGACATCTTTTGTCCTACCCTCCCGTGGCAGCGGGGTCCATAAGGAAACTAAGGGATATTAAGGCCTCCTTTTAATAGAGAACCGGAACAAAGCACTAACATATGGTGAATACATGAACACCTCGAATTACCGTCATCCCCGGAGAGTATCCCAAACATTGTCACTATGGGGTCTACGGATCAGAATGATAACCAGTGGATACAACTTGCAGGTAAGATCAAGAACTCATATATATTCATGGGAACATAAACGGTTCAGATCTGAAATCATGGCACTCGGGCCCTAGTGACAAGCATTAAGCATAGCAAAGTCATAGCAACATCAATCTCGGAACATAGTGGATACTAGGGATCAAGCCCTATCAAAACTGACTCGATTACATGATAAATCTCATCCAACCCATCACCGACCAGCGAGCCTACGAAGAGATTACTCACACATGGTGGTGAGCATCATGAAATTGCTGATGGAGGATGGTTGATGATGACGGCGTCGAATCCCCCTCTCCGGAGCCCCAAACGGACTCTAGATCAGTCCTCCCGATGAAGAACAGGAGGTGGCGGCGGTTCCATATCGTAAAACATGATGATTCTTTCTCTCTGATTTTTTTCTCCAGGAATAGGTACTTACGGAGTTGGAATTATGGTTGTAGGAGCTGCCAGGGGCCCACAAGCCTGGGAGGCACGCCCTAGGGGGTGGGCGCGCCCCCTGGACTTGTGGCGCCTGGGTGGCCCCCCTCCAGTGGATCTTTTCACCAATATTTTTTATATATTCCGAAATAATTCTCCGTAAATATTCAGGTCAATCCGACAACTTTTATTTCTGCACAAAAACAACACCATGGCAATTCTGCTGAAAACAGCGTCAGTCCGGGTTAGTTCCATTCAAATCATGCAAATTAGAGTCCAAAACAAGAGCAAAAGTGTTTGGAAAAGTAGATACGTTTGGGACGTATCAAATCCCCCAAGCTTAACTCATTGCTTGTCCTCAAGCAATTCAGTTGACAAACTGAAAGTGATAAAGAAAAACTTTTACGAACTCTTTTTGTTCTTGTTGCTGTATATATGCTTAACTTAGTGCTCAAGTTTTCAGCAAGTATAATGAACTAACCATATAAATGATAACACTTAGGTCTCACATTTACTCATATCAATAACATAACCAACTAGCAAGCAATAATAACATATCTCAAAGGCCAACACTTTGTTAAAACAATCATGATATAATACGATAACATGGTATCTCGCTAGCCCTTTCTGAGACCGCAAAACTTAAATGCAGAGCACCTCCAAAGTTCAAGCAGCGACTAAACATTGTAATTCAGGGTAGGAAACATCCAGTCATGATGCACACAACATTAACTATACCCAATGCAAAAGAATGACAATAGTGCTCTCCAACTGGTGCTTTAATTGAGAAGGTGATGACTCAACAATAAAAGTAAAATAACTTGAAAGTAAATAGATAGGCCCTTCACAGAGGGAAGTAGAGGTTGTCATGCGCTTTTATTTTTTTGGGTGCACAAGCTCTTAATGCAAAGGAATGTCACTTTATATTGCCCCTTGTGATGGCAACCTTTATTATGCAGTCCGTCGCTTTTATTTCTTCACCATCACAAGTTCGTACAAAGCTTATTTTCCCATACAATAAAAGATCATACTTATTTAGGAGCAATTTTTATTGCTTTTGCAACGATGAAAACTTACTTGAAGGATCTTATTCAATCCATAGGTAGATATAGTGGACTTTTTTGGAACAACTTTGGTTTAAGGGATTTGGATGCACAAGCAGTATTCCCGCTTAGTACAGGCGAAGGCTAGCAAATAGATTGAAAAGCGACCAACTAGAGAGCGAAAACGGTCATAATCATGCATTGATAATAATTAACATTGAATACTAGCATGAGTAGGATATGAATACCCTGAACATAAATATTGTGGGGGCTATGTTGGTTTTGAATCAACTACATGCGTGAACATGTGCCAAGTCAAGCCACTCGAAACATTCAGAGGAGGATACCATATTAACATACCACATCATAACTATTTTAATGCATGTTGACACTCAAGATAAACCATTATCCACTCCTAGCTATTTAAGCATGGCATGAGCAACTATAATCTCTAATTGTCATCACAAACATGTTTACTCATGATACGCTGAATCAAGATCGACCGAGCTAAACATATTTACAAAAGCAAAAACAAGAGAGTTCATACCAGCTTCTCTTCACCACAATCACTTCATCAAATCATCATGATTATTGTCTTTCACTTGCACGACCGAATGATGTGAAAATAATAATAAGTGCAAGTGTGCCGTGGACTAAGCTGTAATCTGCAAACATTTTATTCAAAGGAGAAGACAACATAATGTGGGCTCTTTGTTAGATCAACAATAATGCATATGAGAGCCACTCAACTAGTTCATCGTGGTCTTCTCCTTCCCACAACTCAAACAAAAGAAAAGAATTTCAAAGAAACACACTGAAATATATTTGGAGTTTTTGGTTTTAAGAAGAAAGCAAACTAACGAACAGAAAAACAAAAACGAGAAAAACTATGTACACGGGAAAGCTCCCAACAAGTAAAAGAAGAAACGAGAAATCTTTTTGGGTTTTCTTTTAATACTACAACTAATTATGCAGGAAAGAAACTACAACTAATTTTTTATTTGGGTTTTCGAAAGTTTTTTTTAAAACACACAAGAAGAATGCGAGAAACAAAATTAACATGGATTATACAATGAAAAAGTATGAACACCGACAACTGGAATGAATGTGTGAACATGAATGTAATGTCGGTGAGAAATACGTACTCCCCCAAGCTTATGCTTTTGCCTAAATTGGTCTATGGCCACGGATCAAAATCATCAGCTCTAGGGTAATGTGGGGGCTGCTGAGGGTCCCACTGATAAACGGCCTCCTGGGGCTCCCACTGATTAATCGGCTCCTGGTACGGTACGGGCCTAGGTGCTGGCTCAGGTGCTGGTGGTGCGGTCAGACCCCAATAAGCATAAATGTCCTCAGGCATGATGGTGTATCTGCCCCTGTGAATATCAAACAAAGCAGGCGCAGGCAAAGTAATAATCTCACGAGTACCCTGACTGAATACCAAGTTATACTGAAATCTTCTAGGACCCTTGTCAATAAAGTCATGCCCCAGCCATGCTGTCATAATCAAGATACATAGTGGTTAAGAGCCTCTCTTCTTCCTCGTTGTGTCTAATAGGAATCTCAAAATGTCAAGCGAGGCGGGAGGCATAAATACCACCATAAATAACGCCCTTCGAACGGTTGGTGTGCAACCGCCGGGCTACCATGGCAGCCAAACTAAAAGTCCTATCAGCGTAGAAAGCATGGCGCAAAATAGCAAGGTCAGGCGAGCTTAGCGTTCCACTCCCCCACCGACCAGTCAAACATCTCCCAGCAAATAATGAGTAATAGCGTAAAATAGGGAAATGCATCCTAGCAACCCTAGCCTCTGAAACTCCTCTCGACTCCCCTACAGTTACTTCGGAGATGAACTCTGAGACATCCCTAGGGAGTGGCTCTATGGGGCTGCCCTCATTAGGAAGTTTGCATACTTGGCAAAAATCCTCAAGTGTCATCTACTTCGGAATATCATATAAACTAAATGACACCATGGGTATATCTCTCCTAGAATGAAAGTGAAAGCTTTGCACAAAATTATTAGTAAGGAGAAGATATTGCTCACACTTGTCTTCATGGAACGGGATAAGGCCGGCATTATTGGCCAAGTAACAGAAATCTTCATAAATTCCTGCATCACTCAAAAACTTGTCGCATGGCCATTCACACGGCCGCACCTCGGCCGCGCTGCGACGCCCCCATCCCGATGGTACGCTAATCATGCACGCAATGCGTACAACCAAGAGCAGGGACTCGCTGAAAGGAATCACAACACAACTCTAAACACAAATATAAAGTCATACAACTTCATATTACAAGCCAGGGGCCTCGAGGGCTCGAATATAAAGCTCGACATAACACGAGTTAGCGAAAGCAGATAATATCTGAGTACAGACATAAGTTAAACAAGTTTTGCCTTAAGAAGGCTAGCACAAACATAAGCAAAGGATTGAAGAGGCGAGGCCTCCTGCCTGGGAACCTCCTAACTAATCCTGGACGTTGGAGAAGTCTACGTCGTAGTAGGCTCCGCCCTGGTGGTAGGGGCCTCCGTCGGGGTAGTAGTAGTCGACGTCTCCAGCGTACTCCAACTCCTGGGCTTCATCGTCTGAACGCGGAATCGTATCGGGGGGAAGAGGAAGAACAAAGCAGCGTGAGTACTCATCCAAAGTACTCGCAAGACTTACATCAGAACTATGCTAGATATGCACCAGTATCAAAGGAATGGGGCTATATCTTTGGACTAAACTGCAGAAATGCCAGAAGAGGGAAGAAGGCCTAGTCCTATCGAAGACTAGCATCTTCAGCGTCTTGCAGCATAAGACGAGAGTAGACTGGTATCACATATATAGTCATATTATTGTAGCAGTTTTATTGAGTAACCACGCCCAGAGATCCTTCCCCGACTCCCTGCGAGGAAGCAATCTCGGAGCCACAATTCATTTTAAATTAATTATGATTATAGTTGTAGTAGGCCAAGTCGTCCTGTTACCGTGGACACGGCTATTCGAATAGTTTGTTCTTCCCTGCAGGGGTGCACCTCATTTCCAACACGCCTGGTCACCTCTGGCCGGACACACTTTCCTGGGTAATGCCCGGCCTTGGGATACAGCACGTCATCGCCCCACCTAGACTCAACGAAGAGGCCAGCCCGCCAGTCTACTCCTAAGCGCGCAGTTCGTGGGCCCACTTGCCCTTGCACTCCCGCACGATGCGAACGCGGCCGAAAGCAGACCTAGTACACTCCAGTCCAAGAGCTGTACGTTCCAGCCCAATTCGGCGCACGCCGCTCCATTGCTGACGTCCGAAGAGCTTCGGCTGATACGACGGCGCTGAGTGCCCATAACCTCCCCACGTGAAGGTTTAGTGCGTTAAAGGCCGTATCGACCAACTCAGATTAAATACTCAACCCATTAGCATTTTATTAGTGTGCGGGGCAAGCGCGAACCCTGAAATGCAGTCCGTCGCCCCGCCAATAACACTCGGGTGCCTTACCGGCGCACCCCACCAAATCCCTCGGGTGCCTTAACGGCGCACCCCACCACATATCACTCTCGCGGGTACCCTCGGGGCCGACCGGT
Organism: Elymus sibiricus; assembly: GCA_039707655.1. Taxonomy (NCBI): domain Eukaryota; kingdom Viridiplantae; phylum Streptophyta; class Magnoliopsida; order Poales; family Poaceae; genus Elymus; species Elymus sibiricus. Next base: position 34,896,076 of record CM077665.1, on the reverse strand, counting down.
CTTCAACATTTTTCTGTAACCAGGTCATAGTAACTATGTGTTTATACACCAAGTGGGCATCCGAGGAATCACCCTCGATCTGTCCCACTCGAGGTATGAGTAAGGCAAGAGTCGTTGTCGATAAATGGGAAGGAGGAATCACCCTCTATACCCATGACCGATAGCTACACTACAAAATTAACACCGGGAGTGCTAAGTGAGGTATCACCCTCGGCACTCGGTAATAGCTCTGCAGTGCCATACTAAACGGGTGTGTGGTGATGTGTCGGTAACGGCTTGTCAGTCATGACGACTGAGTCTTCTATCTTCAAGTCCTCGGTGTCATCGATGAAAGCAGGGGCAACTGGGACTAAGGGGGTCTCAGGGGTTCATTGATCCACCTATTCTAAGCAGTTGATATGATTGCAGGTAAGTAGCAGTTCATCAAAATCAGGCTATGCATCAGATATAGGAGCTAGCTAATACAGTAGCAAAATCTAATGCAAGAACAAGAGGGAGAAGAATAGGCGATATCGGAATGCTCAAGGGGGGGGGTTTGCTTGCCTTGCTGCTCTGCGGCAAAAGGCTGATCGTCGGCGGTGTAGTCGATCACGGCAGCACCGTCAGCCTCGAGGTCTACCGGAGAGAAGAGGGGGAAGAAACAATAAATATAAAGCACACAGATGCAACATGATGCATGACATGCTAATACGCAGGGCTAGGGGTGTTTACGGCCTATCTAAGTGCTTTAGTTAATTTAGGAATTATTTTAGTAAAGTCATGCACTATTCACCTATCCGAAACAGGCAAAAAGTTGCAGGTTCAGATAGCTAGAGGCATGTGACAGATGAATAGATGGCATATTTGGATTTGTGGTATTTTTCTGATCAACTTTCATATATAAATTGTTTTCATCCGAGTTACGGTTTAAAAGATATGAATTTCTAAAGTTTTATTGATTTTCTGGAATTATTTTAATTAAATAAATCAACATTATCCAGAATAGTGAATGATGATGTCAGCATTGCATCAGCATGGCGTCAGCAGTCAACAGTGGGGCTGACCAGGTCAAACCTGACCAGTGGGCCCCACCTGTCATAGACACAGGTCTATTTCAGTGTTTTAATTAAACTTAACAGAATTAATTAGTGGGTGGGGGCCACATGTCAGTGAGACATTAGTTTAAATTAATTAATTTTATTAATTTAATTAGTTAGTTAGGCACCTGACAGAGGGGGCCCATATGTCATAGACACTGGGGGAGGGGCCCCACCTGCTAGTGACTGAGCAGTGCCCAGTCAGCACGTTGACTGGGTCAACGGGTCAACGGCGACCGCGGGGCCCAGCTGCCAGCGACCCTGGCAGTGGCCCTGACCGGGCCAGGTCAGCGGCGGCGCTGGCCGGCCACCAAATCGAGCGCCGTTTGGCGCGTTCGCGAGCTGGAGGAGCCGCCGATACATTCCGGCCATCGGCAGCCGCTGCGGTGGACGGTGGCGAGCGGCAGGTCGACGGCGGCAGAGCAAACTTTTGGGCGACGATGGAAAACGGCGATGCAACGCGTTTTCGAGCTAGCTACGGGTACCAATCGAGCCTACGCGATGCGGCGAAGCGAGTGACGGCGGTGGCAGGACTAAATGGTCACCGGAGTGACGCCGGCGACGAGGTCAGGCGGAACCGCGTTCGGGCGTACGGCGGCAGCGGCGCTAGGGGGCTCGAACGGGCGCGTGCGTGTGCGTGTCGCGCTCCTGGAAGCACCAGGAGCTCGATGGTGGGCTCAGCTGAGCATGACGGCGACGGTGGCGACGAGCACGAGCTTGCCGGCGGCAACTGGAGCTCGGATGCGGAGGGGAGCTAGCTACGGCAGCCTAGTTGCGTAACCAGAGGAAGGAGAGGACGTGTGGGGGCTCACAGTGGGGCGTAGCCGTTCAAAGCGAGCTTGGGGAAGGCTTGACGGCAACGCAATCGACGACGGCGAGCGGCGGATCCAGAGGAGGAAGACGATGGTGTGCGGGCGCTCCATGGGCTCCGGAGCTTGGGCTCGTGGTCGAGGAGGACGAGGAGGTCACGGCGGAGCTTGTAGACGTGACGGCTGGGCGGGGGGTGGCTGTGGCCGCGAGCTCAACCAGGCACGGCCATGGCTGCGCTCGGGCGAGGTGGAGAGGGGCGAGGGAGAGGGGGCGAGTGAGCTAGGGTTTGTCTAGAGGGGAGAGGGGTGCGGCCTTATCCTCTCCGTGGCGAGGGCGCGGCTGAGCAAGCGAGGGGGGGCCCCGGGCGGGCGCGCGCACCAGCTGCTCGACAGCGCGCCGCCCGGCACCGCCGAAGGTGGGAGGAGACATGCGGTGGGCTGGGCCGCACTGTGGACTTGGTCCAATGCCCACCCCAGGCCTTTTTTCTTTTTATTTCTTCTTTTTCTTTTCTGTTTTCTTTTGCAGTTTCTGTTTTATTTTATTTTGGTCACATTCGCTTACTGCAAAAATGTAAGATATGACCCAAATATTATCTAGTAATATCTCACATGTCCACAGCAACTTTGGGGAATTTTAGAAACTGTTTGCATTTCCAATTTGAATTAAAATGCATTTCAAAATACTTTTAGCTCCTATTTTGGTTGGTGGGGTCCACACCACATGTTTGGTGATGTTGTTTTCCTCAACATTCTTTGTTTTGGATTTTATCACAAGTATGCAGCATTTTACTTTTGCTGTTTGAGGATTTAAATTCATCACATGAAATCATAGGGCATTTTGAGTTGAAATTTGAATTGGAATTTGATCTCCAACTTGATCATGCCCCACTTAACAAAATGATCATGCACTGATCATGGTAATCACTGTGCACATTACATGGGGGTGGTACACGCGCGAGGAAGGTTGTACTTGGGCTTCGGAGCCTCTTTAGAACCCCGACTTGAAGAACCTCTCAACCTCCACTAGAGCATTTTCTTTTTCTGAAAATTTCTGAAATTTTAGTGACTCATAATAAAAGTGAACCAAACTCAACAAGAATTATAGCAACTACTCCCACAAATGCTTAGAGGCCATATCACACATCAAAACTACTTTGGACCATGCAAATTCAACATGCAAGCTCATAAACATGGTCACCAACAGCAGCAAAATATGCAAAGTATAAAGAAGTAGAGCAAAAACTAATTGGATCATTGGAGGAGTCACATACCAAGGAGTAATTCCCTAAAACAGTTCTGAAAATGGAGCTACGAGCAAGGAGATCGAAAATCACAGCAAGATGAGCAAGAACACGGGCTTGAGAGCAAGTTTGATTTTTTCTGGAGGAAGAAGAAGAGTGTGGGTGGCAGGAATAAGTGAGTGGGCCCCTGTGGGACCCACAAGCCTACATGGCGTGCCCGGGGAGTGGGCGCGCCCTTTGAGCTTGTGGCTCACCGGTGCACCCCCCCTGGGGTGTGCTCAGTGCCAAAAATTCTTAAATATTCTACAAAAAATCATACTAAATTTTCAGGGCATTCTGAAAACTTTTATTTTTGGGTCATTTTTTATTGCACGAAAAATCTAGAAAACAGGATATTCATGGCATTTTATTATATTAAATAGTAAATAACAGAGAACAAAAGATGGGTACAAAAGGTTGTGCTTACTAAATTCACCGACCATATACCCCTCGAAAAGAATCCATTAATAAGGTTGATCAAGTCTTATTAACAAACCATTTTTGAATGGCATGAAATCGAGGAATCTTCATATAACACTAGGTTACCTCAATGGGGATATGCATCTCCCCAATAATAAGAGTCTCATATTTCTTTTTCACTGAAGGAAGAGGAAATTCAAAACCTCCAATACTGATTGTCAAAGTCTTTTCAATAATATTGATACCATTCACCTCAATTTGTTTCTTCGGAAAATAAACCGTATGCTCATTACCATTGACATGAAAAGTAACCTTGCTTTTGTTGCAATCAATAACAGCCCCTGCAGTATTCAAAAAGGGTCTACCAAGGATAATAGACATGTTGTCGTCCTCGGGCATATCAAGTATAACAAAGTCTGTTAAGATAGTGACATTTGCAACTACAACGGGCACATCCTCACAAACTCCAATAGGTATAGCAGTAGATTTATCAGCCATTTGCAAAGATATTTCAATAGGTGTGAGCTTATTCCAATCAAGTCTTCGATATAAAGAGAAAGGCACAACACTAACACCGGCTCCTAAATCACATAAAGCAGTTTTAACATAATTCCCTTTAATGGAGCATGGTATAGTTGGTATTCCTGGTCTCCTAGTTTCTTAGGTACTCCACCCTTAAAAGAATAATTTGCAAGCATGGTGGAAATTTCAGCTTCGGGTATCTTTCTTTTGTTAGTGATAATATCTTTGATGTATTTATCATAAGGAGGCATTTTCAATATATCGGTCAAGCGAGTACGCAAGAACATAGGTCTAAGCATTTCAACAAAGCATTCAAATTGTTCATCATCCTTATTCTTAGGTGATTTAGTGGGGAAAGGCATGGGTTTCTGAAGCCATGGTTCTCTTTCTTTCCCATGTTTTCTACCAAGGAAATCACTTTTATCATAACGTTTATTCTTAGGAGGTGGGTTATCAAGATCAATAGCAGGTTCTATCTCTACATCATTATCTGGTTGAGCAACATCATTAACATCATTATCATTGTCATTATCACAAGGTGGATGTTCATCACCAGATTGTGTCTCAGCATCAGAAATTGAAACATCATTATGATTCTCAGAAGGTTTTTCTATTACAGGTTCACTAGAAGCATGCAAGGTTCTATCATTTTTCTTCTTCTTTTTCTTCTTAGATGGACTAGGCACATCATTATTAATTCCCTGAGAATCTAGTTCAGTTATTTTAGGATGACCTTCAGGATATAATGGCTCCTGAGTCATTCTACCTCCTCTAGTCATTACTCTAACAACATGATCATTCATTTTATTATTCATCTCATTAAGCAAATCATTTTGTGCCTAGCAACTTGTTCTAACTGAGTTTGGACCATAGATGCATGCTTTCTTAGGCCTTTAACATCATTAGCAATTCTAAACATCAAGTCACTCAAACGATCAATCATAATAGCATTACGTTTCAATTGATTGCTAACATTCCTATTGAAGTGTTCTTGCTTAACAATGTAATTATCAAATTCATCCAAGCATTGACTAGCAGACTTATTATAAGGGATATCACCTTCGTCAAATCTATAGAGAGAATTTACCTCTACTACCTGTGTCGGGGTATCAAGACCATGTATTTCTTCAATTGGTGGTAAATTCTTAACATCTTCAGTTTTAATACCTTTTTCTTTCATAGATTTCTTTGCCTCTTGCATAACTTCAGGACTGAGAAATATAATACCTCTCTTCTTCGGAGTTGGCTTAGGTGGTGGTTCTGGAAGTGTCCAATCATTATCATTTTTCAATATATTATTCAATAGTTCCTCACCTTGTTCAACAGTTCTTTCCCTGAAAACACAACTAGCACAACTATCTAGGTAGTCCCTAGAAGCATCGGTTAGTATATTATAGAAGATATCAAGTATTTCATTTTTCTTAAGAGGATTATCAGGCAAAGCATTAAGTAATTGGAGAAGCCTCCCCCAAGCTTGTGGGAGACTCTATTCTTCAAATTGCACAAAGTTAAATATTTCCTGTAAGGCAGCTTGTTTCTTATTGAGCAGGAAAATATTTTTCACAGAAGTGATATATCATATCCTGGGGACTACGCACACAACCAGGAGCAAGAGTATTAAACCATTTTTTAGCATCACTCGTTAATGAGAAAGGAAACAACTTAAGGATATAGTAATAGCGAATTTTTTCCTCATGAGAAAATAGGGTGGCTATATCATTTAATTTAGTGAGATGTGCCACAATAGTTTCATTTTCATAACCATGAAAAGGATCAGATTCAACCAAAGTAATTAACTCAGGATCGACAGAGAATTCATAATCCTTATTAGTAACAAAGATAGGAGAAGTAGCAAACTTAGGATCATATTTCATTTTCTCCATCATGGATTTTTCTTTCAATTCAGTAAGCAATTTTCTTACCTCATCTCTATCCTTGCAATCAAGTATTGCCCTAGCTGTCTCGTTATTAAAAACATAACCCTTGGGTATTTCAACTCTAGTAGGAGGATTAGGCATGATAGGTGAATCATAATTTTCAAGAGTTTCATCAGTTTCAGCATTTTCAATTTCTTTAGCTTTAGCAAGTTGTTCATCAAGAAATTCACCTAGTGGCACGGTTTTATCAGACATAGTGGTAGCATCATCAATTACTTGCGACATATCAGGATTAATAGCAGGTGGTAGTGTCACAAGCTTACTTGAAACATCAGGTGAATCAGTGCAGAGCTAGATGGCAATTCCTTACCTCCCCTCGTCCTAGAGGGAATGATCTTGGTTCGATGGTCTTTCAGATTTTTCAGATTCTTCATAGTGATCAACAGATATAAATCCCAAGTGACTCGTCAAATAGAGCTATGCTCCCCAGCAACGGCGCCAGAAAAAGTCTTGATAACCCACAAGTATAGGGGATCGCAACAATTTTCGAGGGTAGAGTATTCAACCCAAATTTATTGATTCGACTCAAGGGGAGCCAAAGAATACTTGCGAGTATTAGCAATGGAGTTGTAAATTCAACCACAACTGGAGAGCTAAATATCTGCAGCAGAGTGATCAGTAGCACAGTAGTATGATAGTTTGATAGTAGTAATCAAGTAGCAATAGTAACAGTAACGGTAACAGTAGCAGTTTGTAGTGATTGTAGCAGCAGCAACAACAACGGTAGTAACTTAGCGAAAACCAATATGAGAAAACGATAGGCATTGGATCAGCGATGGATAATTATGTTGGATGACATTCACCATGTAACAGTCATAACCTAGAGCGACACAGAACTAGCTCCATTTCATCAATGTAATGTAGGCATGTATTCCGTATATAGTCATACGTGCTTGCGATAAGAACTTGCATGACATCTTTTGTCCTACCCTCCCTTGGCAGCGGGGTCCATAAGGAAACTAAGGGATATTAAGGTCTCCTTTTAATAGAGAACCAGAACAAAGCATTAACATATGGTGAATACATGAAATCCTCAAATTACCGTCATCCCCGGAGAGTATCCCAAACATTGTCATTATGGGGTCTACGGATCAGAACGATAACAAGTGCATACAACTTGCTGGTAAGATCAAGAACTCATATATATATTCATGGAAACATAAATGGTTCAGGTCTGAAATCATGTCACTCGGGCCCTAGTGACAAGCATTAAGCATAGCAAAGTCATAGCAACATCAATCTCAGAACATAGTGGATACGAGGGATCAAGCCCTAACAAAACTGACTCGATTACATGATAAATCTCATCCAATGAATCACCGACCAGTGAGCCTATGAAGAGATTACTCACACACGGTGGTGAGCATCATGAAATTGGTGATGGAGGATGGTTGATGATGACGACGACGTCCAATCCCCCTCTCCGGAGCCCTAAACGGACTATAGATCAGCCCTCCCGAAGAAGAACAGGAGGTGTCGGTGGTTCCGTATCGTAAGATGTGATGATTCTTTCTTTCTGTTTTTTTCTCCATGAATAGGTAGTTATGGAGTTGGAATTAGGGTTGTAGGAGCTGCCAGGGGCCCACAAGCCTGGGAGGCGCGCCCTGGGGGGTGGGCGCGCCCCCTGGAGTTGTGGCACCTAGGTGGCCCCCCTCCAGTGGATCTTTTCACCAATATTTTTTATATATTCTGAAATAATTCTCCGTAAATTTTTAGGTCAATCCGAGAACTTTTATTTCTGCACAAAAATAACACCATGGCAATTCTGCTGAAAACAACATCTATCTGGGTTAGTTCCATTCAAATCATGCAAATTAGAGTCCAAAACAAGAGCAAAAGTGTTTGGAAAAGTAGACACGTTTCGGACGTATCAATACACCGGTCACCAATTTGTGGATTGCGCTCATTCACTATTTGTCTCCATCCTTTGATTTTGAGGCATCCATTTGTTTGACGTTCTGTCGAGTATGCATATTGGAAACTAGTCCATGGCCGTACACAAACAATTTTCATCTCACCTTCGATATTCATTAGTGGAGGCACAACATCATTTGGGACCTTTTGTTGAAGAACACAATAGTAACATAGTTAGCAATGTAATTTACTTAAGAAGAATCTATGAAAAAGATGGACTAGTGACACAATAGTAAAAGATCTTACCATGATATTTGCACGAATGTTAGCATCGCTCAATTCGTGGACTAGTGGCACGTATCCTATATAATTTCGGCCAGCTCTATAAATGCTCTTAAAACTCAGAACATCATTAACAATGTAATAGGTCTCGTCTATTATCTTCCGTGTATCTCTCGATGAAAGGAAAAAACTGTCAGGTATAAATAAACAAGTTAAGTAGGAGTGAATAACAGCTATTTTTAACTAAGAAATATAGATTATTTAACAAATTTGCTTAACAAACTCACACGGAGGTAGAATTGGAATCATGTCCTGATCCACCCAAATGTCTTTATCGTGTTTAGGATCATCTTGAGGAATGCCAATATCAAAGGTTATTTTCATACCCTCCTCAAATTCCTAAGCCTAGCATAAACCTTTCCAATTTGCACAACCAAAATGTGTGTGATCTACTTCATTTAAGACCCTAACCTCAAAAATGAAACCATGATTCATCTTAAGGTAAGCTTTTTTCGTATCCACCTCTTCCCAGTCATTAATAGAGAGGTTCTCTAGGACATAACGTCTTGCATAGCAGGGGATGCACTAGTCGAATTATAAAAAACAGAAATTACATGTTAAAGCAAAAATATTAAGCCATGCTTAATTAAGAAGAAATTCGTGCCACTGAAGTTACATACCGTAAAATATCCGAAGCCCTCCTTAAGAGTTAGGGAGAAGCACCTATCATTTTCTAGGTGCGGATTGTCGCACATACCCCCGTCGTTGGCACAATCATCGCACTCGGGGATCCTATCGTCGGGATCCATTTGTTGTGTTCATAATTAAAGGATTTAAAATCGACGGCAAATTCCAGGAAGTCAACAAACAGATCACTATTCAGCATGGGTTGACTTTCATTCAGTCGAGTCTCCCTTGAACAACTCGCATCTGTCAAGTGGTGGTGTATATGGTGGGCACTCCCTCACTGATATTTCGACCATCGATGATGGTCGCTACTCCTCCTTTCCCTAGTGCATTACCAAAAGGTCTAGCACAAGGAAAAGAAGGAGAAGCGACCCCCACGACAATAGTCGGGATCCATCCTCCAGGAACATCAATCTACACTAGTACTAATATTTTTGGTGTATATGGTGGACACTCCCTCACTGGTATTTAGACCGTCGGTGATGGTCGCTACTCCTCCTTCCCCTAGTGCATTATGAAGATCTAGCACAAAGAGAAGAAGGAGAAGCGACCCCCACGACAATAGTCAAGATCCCCATCAGATAGAAAGTCAACCCTAAGCATCGATCAACATTACATATAATAGAATGCACACAAAACAAAATCGCATACTAGCTAGAATTACTCCTAGTTACTCCTAGGGTAGGGCACTCGATATTTCCTACTTTCTAGCACAAGTGATGCCGAAATCCCCGAAAAATTTCGGCATGACCTTTGCTAAAATAGGACATATCGAGCGCCTGAAATGTGCCAGAACGGAAATGAGTCAACATTCCGGCAAAACATAAGCCACTCGGAGCTGATCAACTTTCATATATAAGACTTTGTCATATGAGGCATGGTTGAATTTATATGAATTAAACAAAATGCCTAAATGATGTAAAACTCTGCCAAAATAAAATTTACTACTGCCATAATAAAACTCTGCCTAAACATCCAATGCCTTTTTCTGCTAACTAAAATTCAGTTAACTTAATATGCCATAATAAAACTCTCCCTAAACTTCCAATGTTCAAATATTAATACTACTACATGCCAACATTTGAAAAAAAATCAATACTACAAGCCAACATTTGAAAAAAAGTGAAGATGCTCCTCACCTTGCTCTGGCGGTGGCGACGTGGGAGGGAGGGATAGTGCAGAGGCGATGTGGGAGGAAGGGAGAGGGCGGCGGCGGCGATGTGGTAGGGAGTGGAGGAAGGAGGGAGGAGGGAGGAAGCAGAGCTAGGAGGAGGGAGGAGGGGGCGACGGCGGCAGAGAGCGAGAGTGAGTGAAAGGAACAGGCAAGGATCGAGGGGATAAGAGGTGCTGGGCTTTGTAGTAGAGTGGGGCTCGGGCCTGCGCTACTACTACGCCCATAAGTTGTCGCGCGGGGCCGGCGGGCCATGCTGCTACTAAGTGGGGCCCACCATCTTTCCCCGTGTAGGCCCAGCGCTGCTACTATCCTATTAGCTATAGCACAGGTTTTGGACCCAACGATGCTGCTGTGGCATGTCCCAGGGGGCACTATGGGGACCGCTTAGCAGTAGCGTGGGTTAAGGGAGGCCGCGCTACAGCTATAGCTTACCTGCAGTGCGGTGTTTTAACCCACGCTACTGCTATTTACCAGCAGCGCGGCCTCTTTACCCAGGGTTGCTATTAGGTGCCTGCCTATAGGGCTTTTCCTAGTTGTGATATCTAACCGAAAGTGAAGCCAAAATTGTATCTATGGCCAACTCATGGCCTAAAGGGAAGCATAACTTTTCCAAAGTCTGCATGTAACCAACCATTTTGATTACATGTGGACTCAGTGGATCACCCTCCTTCAGCTTACACTCTAGCAAGGTCCTCTAGATATTAAATCTCTCAGTTCTTGCCTGATTTTCAAACATGCCCTACAGACTCATGATCATATCTGAAGCCTCAATGTTCTCGAACTGTTGTTGCAGGTCAGGAACCATGCAGGCAAGCATGAGAGAGCTTATTTCAGTTGACTCATCATAGAGGTTCCTGTAGGTGTTCTAGGCAGTAGCATTAGAATTAGCATTTTCAGCCAGTTCCTTTGGAAGTGGGTCCTCTAGAGCATGTTCCTTTCTATCATGCCTAAGAACAATTCTCAGATTTCTATACCAAGTTGTGAAGTTTGTTCCATTAAGCTTATCTTTCTCAAGGATAGAACGCCGTGTAAAACTGGGAACTTGAGCAGTTGGTGCCATTGATCTACAACAAAAATATGCAAAAACACGAAGACTTGTATTCATGAAAGAGTAATTCACATTAAACACTTTAATTATGAAATACTCTCAATGAGATCAACATCCCTCTTGTTGACACTTAATGATTTTGGATCTGAGTGGAACAAGCCGACTAGCAAGCTTTAGCATCATAGCCAAATGGTAAGCAACACTTGCTAATTGCTTCTCATGTGATTCCTGTTAGTTGGACAGCCCCACATGCCCCGGCTACAACTTCCGTTGCGTCAGGGCCCAAAACTATTTCGATTGCCCTCTCAAGTTAACAAATGCCCTGCATGTATGTGTCCGACACGAACCCATCACTTCTAGGAGATCAAGTAGCACACTAATTTTATGGGCCCACCACTAGATATACATGACTCATGATGTTGCAGCATTTGGGGAGGCAAATTTAACTTCACATTATGTGAGGGATCATGCTACTACTGTCACGAAAAGCATAGAAGTCAACAAGCATTAACAATCACATATAATGACATTAACTGTGAAATTGTATGGCTCCTTCAGTCAGATCCTATCCGAGTAACTCAGTCAGACATAGTCCATGACTTCAGTCGGCTCCAGTCCATGACTTCAGTCGGCTTCACCCGTCGTGCGGCCAAGAATTACATGCACTTATGAGCTACATGAGCTAGTAATAAATTACATAGAGAAAGACGTCTCATGTCAACACGCAGGTCGTTATACATTATAATGATAGCACTTTGGCTGTAGCTGGCTGACGTACTCATGACACGCAGGTCATGCAAATTACACGCACGCATCACATACACATGAACCATACTATTCACATCAACCCTGCAAAACAAAGTTATGCACAGAATTGCATTCTATCGGGTTGAGTGAACTAGTACGAAATCTAAAATACTACGATAGGTAGCAATGGTGGTCCCGCTAGCTAGGTAGCGAGCAGGGTTCCAATCAGGAATCTCTGATGAAATATGTATTCTGATCATGATGTTTTTTTGATTTGATCAATCACATTGATCATCATGTATCCAAGTTGGATTTATGTTTCATGATCTACCCCGATGGCAGAAACCAACCGGTTGGTGTATGTTGTGTCCTGACCTCATCGATCACGATCACCAAAAATTAACCCTCTATGATTCCCCGAGTGCTGCCAATCTTATCGACCCGGCACAAACCGATCTATCAAATAGATCAACCACCAAAGACAGCATTAGATCACATCTACTGGCTTCCGCATATCTCCTATGCATGTTAACTAAATCTAAAACCAGCAGCAGATCCTCTCATACCACTGTTAGGCTATGAGGGGTGCAACGCTTGCATAATAAAAAAAACCTACTGCGCAGAACACCCAGGAGCATGCTTAGGAGATAGATCATGGGATTACCACGAGACATGTAGTCCATGTAGCGGAATTAGAGTTGAGGTAGCGTGCCATCCGACTGAGTCAAGCTCCTCCTTGTTCCCTCGCAAAACCAATCACCAGATCCCTCGAGAAGGTCGTTGGAGTGGCACAAGTGCACCACCTTTAGAGGTGTGGGCACGTACATGGAGGAATGTTGAGTGGCGGTTTGCTAGACTCGATAGCATGACCACGGTAGGTGGAGGTGGCTAGTTACATCGCACATAAACCTAGCAAGTATAGCTGCATTCACCATAGCCAGGGGAACGTACCTCCACTTATATAGATGTCCCATCATGGGCTTAACACTTGAGGCCTACTGGAACTCAAAAGCCCATAGTCCACTTGGCCCGTCGCCCAAGTCCGTTAGTCAAATCATATTTGAGAGGTGATGTTGGACCTGACCGAGTGGGTTCCTACCCCTTAAGCAAGCGACCCTTTAGGATCACACACATGTGGTCTTGAGTCGGACCTCATCCGAGTTGGTTAGTCGGTATTGGATCCTAGCAGAACATGCCAACTTCCAAGTGTGCGAAAAAGCCAACTAGCGAACCTGCTACAACATGTCATATTCCGGTTCCCTTTGTATCACGATATATGTTGCCGTATTCAAGGCGACTCGGTCATCCTTGTGCCAGCCCGACCTCTTCTCTCGTTCCTGTAAAACGGACTGCCAAAGCCGGATTGATACTTAATCTGAGTCGCATGGCCACGCTTATTCCAGTCGGATCACATGAGATGGCCCAGAGAATATCCCTCCAATAGGAGGGGCAAATCCCTTCTTGGTCAACCATGTCTCACGGCATGGATTTGGACTTACCAGAAATCTACCTTTATAACTACCCAGTTACACAGTAGCGTTTGATAGACGCTAAGATATTTGGTCGCCATCGAGAGTCCATCTATCGACTTCGGGTGTAGGATACAAAACATACGTCGCACTGAGACTAACTGATGATGACATCTCACTGCTTCTCAGAGTGGGTCTGTCTGACTCGGTAATCTATCTCAGCCGGATCCGAGTCCACACTATCCGGCTAGCATCCAATGCTACATGGCCTGTGAGACAGAGCCATCAACCGTGTCGTGTGCTAGTCAGAGGATGTGAGTCCACACAATCTTGCCGACTAGGAATGATTTGAACAATATCATACAATAGATAGTCTCATGAACTAGTCACGTACTTGTTGATATATATTAGTGATAATGTTCAAGGACTATATTAATAACTTCATGAATACATTGGAAATATATTTCCAACATGCGACACCACCACCAAGCTCCGACTCTGATGACGTCGAGGATGTGGTCACGACGCGGATGAGCTGTTCAATGCCACCCCTGCCCTGGCTCAACACGGCGATGATGCAAAAGCATCGCACTAGGAGGGCGAGACCGCCGCATGACTCACCGGCAAGGATGCCATGGCCGCCCATAGTGCAGATCCGCAACTCGTCGAGGAGCACATGGCCATTGAAGTGAGTGTCAAGTCAAAGCGCGATAGTGTGGAGGCAAGGTTGCATAAGGGAAGAAGGAGGCCATCGCGTGAGAGCTCGATGTTCTTTTCACTGAGGTGGACAACTCTGAGGACGAAGAGGAGATGGTTGATGCAACGGTGGCCGGCAGGGGCAGATGCTGCTCCGATGATGCAGAGGCCTCCGGCACCAACTCTGGTGTTGCTGGCGTCATCATTGTCTCCTCCGACGAGGAGGAGTAGGCGGCGACGGGTTGCGGACTCGTCTGGTGGTGGCTGGCGATGAGGGACTACGTGGCCGGCAGCTTTTGGCCTTGTCCGGTGCTCCGGTGAGCTAAAATCTTAGTTATATATGTTTTAATTAAGTACTATTTAGGGTTAATTTTGGATTTGAACAAATCATTAGACTATTTAGGGTTGATTTTATTCAAATCATTGTATTATATGATGGATTGTGCTAAAGTGTTATGTTTAATTAAGTGCTATGTGTTTATTAAGTGTTATGTGCTATGTGATTTTATTTGTGAAACAAATCTTCTATGTGATTTTATTTGCAAAACAAAATAAACCGAACTGAAGAAACCAAATTATTTTGTGTTGGGTAATTTAGTGTTTTGGTGCATCGTAATCCCATTAACAAATAAGGAATGAATGTAAATTTTATATATTTGAGAAAAGTGAGCAAGTCCTGGCAAGAAATTAAAGGGATGATGCACACATTTTATATATCAGCAACGCGCATCAAGTGCAAGCAAATAGCATGTCACAGCAATAAATTTTTACCCTTTTCGATAGATGAGATGGGCCGGACAAAAAAGAAGACACCAAAGCTACTGAGTGTTTCAGTTTTTTTGTGATACGTCCATTTTGCATCACTATTTCCTACTATAATTTATCCTTTATTAATGATATATTTCACATTATGGTGCAATTCTAATGCATTTTCTCTCTTAATTTACTAGAGTTACATGGAGAGAGAAATTACCGGACAGCTGGAAATCTGCGTCTAATTTCCACCCAAAACAAGCAATTTTTCGGAGCTCCAAAAGTCATGGGGATTTTTGTGAATTATTTTTGTAAAATAAGAAGACCGGAGCCAGCAGATGGGCCAGATGGGAGCCACCAGGGCTCCGCACGGCCAGATGGCGCGGTCTTTCCCCTGAGTTCGCAATGGGGCCACGCGGAATCCTTGGACCTCCTCTCCAGATGCCCTTAGCCATAAATTCAGAATTACCCTAGAAAAAATGATAGAAAATCCTTTGGTCTTTCTGTCACCATCTGCGAGGTGAAGCACTTTTTCCCTCCAATGGGCAATCATGCCTGAGAAACTTCCCTCTAGGAGGGGGGAATCGAAGCCATCGACATCACCAACACTCCGTTCATCATCGGGATCATCATCTCTCCATCAACATCTTCACCAACACCATCTCCACCACCAACCCTAGTTCATCCATCTATTCAATCTATGTATCATAACCTCAGATCGGTTGCTGAGAGTACTTTTATGTATTGATTACATCTTGTAGTTGATCCTTTGGAGTTTTATCAGGGAAATATTGTTATGTTCAGATTGTTTACCATCTATTCATACGCACTGATCATGATCCATATGATGTCTTATGAGTAGATCCATTAGTTCTTGAGGACATGGGAGAAGCCTTGTTGTTAGTAATCATGTCAAGTTGAATACCGTTTAATGTTTTCATATTATGTTGTGGTGTTCTTCCTCTAGTGGTGTTATGTGAACATCGACTACATGACACTTCGCCATCATTAGGACTAGGGGAAGGCATTGTTGAATTAGTTTGTAGATGATGGATTGTGGGAGTGATAGAAACCTAAACCTTAGTTTATGAATTGTTGCACAAGGGGCTGTTTTGGATCCCAAAGTTTAATGCTATGGCTAGATTTATCTTAATTACTTCTCTCGGATCCATCGAGAGTATAATCATAAGTATGTATTTTTCCATGGAAGGGTAGTACATTAGCATAGGTCTGCCCACACAACACTTAATAAAACAATGAAAGGTAATCCAAAGGAACTTGGTGAAAGGAACTTGGTGATATTCCCGTGTGTGTTCAAGAGCGTTATAGCCCATATAAGAAACACAACTGGCTTGTCCTTAGCATACATAAGGATTTGGCCACTTGCTGCACTCTATTGTTTTTGTTTTTGTTTATCTTTTTATAAATCATATTGCTATCAAACAACCTATCAAATTATCTTCACGCCTTTTACAATGAAATCTTGCTGAAAACTACTTGTCAATTCCTTCTGCTCCTCATTGGGTTCGACACTCTTACTTATCGAAAAGGCTATGATAGATTCCTTATACTTGTGGGTCATCAAGACTCTTTTCTGGCGCCATTGCTGGGAAGCGTAGCGCTCTTGGTAAGTGCAATTTGGTAGGGAAAACTTTTACTGTACTTGCTTTTTTACATTTTCGATTGTTCTATTGCTTCATTATGGAAACTACAACTATTGGAAACTTATTTGGAGGGCCCTCCCCTGCTGCTCAAGTGGTTAGGAGAGACCCCTGCCTACAGAAAATATTTGTTATCAAATACTTCTTGGCATACTTGAGCAAATAAGAGCTAACCGTTATACAGGTGATGGAACGGTTCATCTAGGTTCACACTTGCTCATAATTAAAGAATTATGTGGTCTGTTTATGCTTTCAGTTTTGCCAAGGAGGAAAGTTAAAAGGAAATTGTTCCCTTTATATTTGGAGAGAAAAGTATTATAATGCTATAGGTTATTGGATATTCCATATGCATTGGACTGGAAGCTGCTGAAAGCTATCTTTCATTCAAAATTTTATCCATTGCATTTAGTTCATCATGATGGGAATTACATATATAATTTTTCGCCTCGCGATGGAGAAAGTATCGCTCAAGCATGGGGGAGGCTTAAGTCCTTAATGCTCAAATGCCCCAGTCATCATCTTTCTAAATAAATAATTGTCAATAATATTTATGCAAGGCTTCCTCATCATGATAAGGAATTGCTTGATGCCTCTTCTGCACTATCTTTTATGAGCAAACGTATTGATTATAAATGGGGTCTTATTGAAAGAATTCAATGTAATGCTAAAGACTGGGAGGTCAACAAAGGTAAAGAGTTAGGTATAAATCTTGAATATGATTGCATTAAGTCTTTTACTGGAAACGATGCTTTTTGTGAACTTAGTGCTAAATATGGACTCGATTCTGATATAGTTGTCAACTTTCGTAAATATTTTTCTGCTCACATTAATGTCCCTAATGAAAATTGGTTTGAATATCATGAGCCCATTAAAGATGTTTGTAAAAAAATATAATTGTTAATAGGGAATTGCATGTTCACACTGTTAGTCCTGTTTTACCCACTGCTTATATTGAGAAGCCACCTTTTAATATTACGATTAAGGAGCATTCTATGGTAACAATAGTGGTTAATAAGAGTCACATGAAAACTCCTACACCTTGTGATTAAATTAAAGTACAACCTCAAATAGCCATGGTTAAAGATCTTGTGATTGAGAATGTCGAAGGTCCTGTTATTCAGTTCTACAAAGCAGCATCCAACATAGTTTCATCTAAAAATTCTGCTAAGATTGCTGGCATTGTTGTCATTTCCATTAAGATTGGTGATCATTGTTATCATGGTTTATGTGATATGGGTGCTAGTATAAGTGCTATTCCCTTTTCTATTTATCAAGAAGTAATGCATGATATTTCACCTTGTGAGATAGAAGATATTGATGTTACAATTAAGCTTGCAGATAGGTCTACTATTTCACCTGTGGGAATTGTTAGAGGTGTTGAAGTTCTATGTGGTAAGGTTAAGTATCCTACTCATTTCTTAGTACTTGGAACTAAGCAAGACAACTTTTGTCCTATCATCTTTGGTACACCTTTCTTGAATACTACTTGTGTTGTCATTGATAGTCAGAAAGAAAACGTTTTTCTTCCTTTTGGAGCAGAGTCTCATGAGTTTAATTTCTCTAAGTTCACTAAGAAACATCATGATAAAGATTTACCTCATGAGGATTTGATTGAAAGAATTGCTTCTATAGATGTTCCTCCTATTGATCCTTTAGAGCAATATTTGTTGGAACATGAGAATGAAACTAATATTCAAGAAATAAAAGAAATAGATGATGTTTTCTTTAGGCAAGTAACTATTCTTAAACATAACCTGCCAGTTGAAACTTTGGGAGACCCTACGCCTCCTAAAGGTGATCCTGTCTTTGAAATTAAACCACTTCCCGATACACTGAAATATACTTATCTGGATGAAAATAAAATTTATCCTATTATTATTAATTCAAACCTTTCGGCGCACGAGGAAGAGCGGTGGTTAACTGTTCTGAGAAATCACCGTGCTGCAATTGGTTACACTCTGGATGATCTTAAAGGTATTAGCCCTACTATGTGTATGCATAGAATTAATATAGAGCCAGACGCTAAACGTGTTGTTGATCATCCACGTCGCTTAAATCCTAAGATGAAAGATGTGGTAAGAAATGAGATATTAAAGCTTCTTGAGGAAGGTATAATCTACCCTATAGATAATAGTAGATGGGTAAGTCATGTTCATTGTGTCCCTAAGAAAGGTGGTATTACGGTTGTTCCAAATGATAAAAATGAACTTATCCCTCAAAGAACTGTTGTTGGTTACAGGATGAGTATTGATTATAGGAAATTGAATAAGGCTACTAGAAAACATCATTGTCCTTTTCCATTTATTGATCAAATGTTAGAAAGATTGTCTAAGCATTCACACTTTTGTTATCTTGATGGTTATTCTGGTTTTCTCAAATACTTCTTCATCCTGAAGATCAGGAGAAAACTACTTTTACATGTCCTTATGGAACCTATGCTTATAGACATATGCCTTTTGGTTTATGCAATGCACCTGCTACCTTTCAAAGATGCATGACTACTATCTTTGCTAATTTTTGTGAGAAAATTGTTGAAGTCTTGATGGACGATTTCTCCGTGTATGGAACTTCTTTTGATGATTGCTTGCACAATCTTAACAAAGTTCTGCACATATCAAAGGTATAAGAAGCTTTCTTGGTCATGCTGGGAGAAGTGCCACTTTTGGTAAATGAAGATATAGTCCTTGGGCATATAATTTCTGATAGAGGTATTGAGGTAGATAGAGCCGAGGTGGAAGCTATCGAGAAAATGCCGTGACCTAGAGATATCAAAGGTATAAGAAGCTTTCTTGGTCATGCTGATTTTTACAAAAGGTTTATTAAAGGTTTTTATAAAAATTCTATGCCTCTTACTAATCTTTTGCAAAAGATGTCCCTTTTGTTGTTGATGATGATTGTAAGGAAGCCTTTGAAATTCTTAAAAAAGCTTTAATATCTGCACCTATTGTTCAACCACCTGATTGGAATTTGCCTTTTGAAATTATGTGTGATGCTAGTGACTATGCCATAGGGGCTATTCTTGGTCAAAGAGTTGATAAGAAATTGAATGTTATTCATTATGCTAGTAAGACTTTGGACAATGCCCAAAGAAATTATGTTACTACTGAAAAAGAATTTTTAGCAGTTGTCTTTGCTTGCGATAAGTTTAGACCTTATATTGTAGATTCCAAAGTTACTATTCACACTAATCATGCTGCTATTAAATATCTTTTTGAAAAGAAAGATGCTAAACCAAGGTTGATTACGTGGGTTGATGACCACAAGTATAGGGGATCAATCATAGTCCTTTCGATAAGTAAGAGTGTCGAACCCAACGAGGAGCAGAAGGAAATGACAAGCGTTTTTCAGCAAGGTATTGTCTGCAGGCACTGAAATTATCGGTAACAGATAGTTTGGTAGCCAAGTAATTTGTAGCAAGTAACAAGTAACAAGAGTAACAATAAGTGCAGCAAGATATCCCAATCCTTCTTATGGCAAAGGATAGGCCGAAACGATCTCTTATAATAAGCAAAGCGTTCTCGAGGACACATGGGAATTTCATCTAGTCACTTTCATCATGTTTGTTTGATTCGCGTTCGCTACTTTGATAATTTGATATGTGGGTGGACCAGTGCTGTTCTTACTTGAACAGGCCTCCCACTTATGATTACCCCCTCTCACAAGCATCCGCAACTACGAAAGAAGAATTAAGATAAATCTAACCATAGCATGAAACATAGGGATCCAAATCAGCCCCTTACGGAATAGCGCATAAACTAGGGTTTAAGCTTCTGTCACTCTAGCAACCCATCATCTAATTACTACTCCACAATGCCTTCCCTTAGACCCAAAGATGGTGAAGTGTCATGTAGTCGACGTTCACATGACACCACTAAGAGAGGCAGAACATACATATCATTAAAATATCGAACGAATACGAAATTCACATGATTACTTATAACTAGACTTCTCCCATGTCCTCAAGAACAAAAGTAACTACTCACAAACCATGTTCATGTTGAAGATTAGAGGTGTATTGAATATCATTAAGGATCTGAACATATAATCTTCCACGAAATAAACCAACTAGCATCAACTACAAGATGTAATCAACACTACTAGCAACCCATAGGTACCAATCTGAGGTTCTGAGAAAAAGATTGAATACAAGAGATGAACTAGGGTTTGAGATGAGATGGTGCTGGTGAAGATGTTGACGAAGATTGGTCCTCCCATGATTAGAGTATCGTTGGTGATGTCGATGGCTTTGATTTCCCCCTCCCGGAGGGAAGTTTCCCCGACGGAATAGTGTGGAGAAGCTGGGCCCTGGGGGCCTACCCCAGGCACCACAAGCTCGGGAGGCGCGCCCTGGGTGGTAGGGCGTGCCCCCAGGCTTGTCGCTGCCTGGTGGGTCCCCTGACATTATTTCTTGCACCAATATTTTTTATATAATACAAAACAATTCTCCGTAAATTTTCAGGTCATCTGGAGCTTCTGAGAATTTCCACCTCTTCGGTGGCCTTTTCTGGTCGAGAATTCCAGCTGCCGGCAATCTCCCTCTTCATGTGAAACTTGCAAAATAAGAGAGAAAAGGCATAAGAATTGTATCATAAAGTGAAATAACAATCTAAAACACAATAAATAACAGTAGGAAAACATGATGCCAAATGGACGTATCAACTCCCCCAAGCTTAGACCTCGCTTGTCCTCAAGCGAAAGCCGAAATCGATAATCATGACCACATGTTTATAGAGAGAGGCATCGATAAAAATAAAATACGAACATGAAAGCATCATATCATTATTATAATAGCAATATATCATCATAAAACTTCTCATGATCAAGTGACAATTCATTCACAAGATAAACTATAAACCATAAACCTTATTGAAAACTAACAAACTATGATCTCGGTCATCGAAACAATTGCAATCTATCATATTATCAGAAAGAGTCTATGTAAGAGCTTTGTTTAGCAAGTTCACATACTCAACTATCATTTAGTCTTCTATGATTGCTGACACTCACGTCATACTTATGGTGCAACAGTTTCAGTCAGACACATAGATTGATAGGGGCTCATATTTTCGCCACCCAACTCATTTATCTCAAGGGTAATGTTAACAATAATAACTCTTGATCACCTACATTCAGCTGGATATATGTGCCCAGATATTTCCCCAACACATTATGCTTGCAAATAGAGAAAATAAAAATGGAATAGAGAGGAATACTATTGACTCTTGCATAAAAGTAAATACATAAAGTAAAAGATAGGCCCTTTGCAGAGGGAAGCAGAGGTTGTCATGCGCTTTTTATTTTTGGATGTGCAAGCTCTTAATGCAAAGGAACGTCACTTTATATTACCCCTTGTGATAGCAACCCTTATTATGCGGTCTGTTGCTTTTATTTCTTCACCATCACAAGTTCGTACAAAGCTTATTTTCCCTTACAATAAAAGATCATACATATTTAGGAGCAATTTTTATTGCTTTTGCACCGATGACAACTTACTTGAAGGATCTTACTCAATCCATAGGTAGATATAGTGGACTCTCATGGCAAGAAACTGGGTTTAAGGGTTTTTGGATGCACAAGTAGTATCTCTACTTAGTACGGATTTTTGGCTAGCAAAAGGTATTGAGCAAGCACCACATGTTAGAGGATCCATGACAATATAACTTCTATGTGAATATAAGCAAACATAACTCATTACGTCATCTTCCTTGTCCAACGTCAACTAATGACATAGAATATTTAAATGGGGGCTCACAATCATAAAATATGTCCAAGATAATATATTTATTTGTGAGACCTCTATTCCTTTATTACTTTTTCATGAATTGCAACAATGACCATTGCTATGTTTGTCAACTTCCAACAAGTTTTATCAATTATACTTCTGTTATGTGAAGTCATCACTCCCCATGGGATTACCATATGATATTTGTATTCTCTTTATTCATTCTAATTGCAACAAGAAAGTAAAATAACTCTACTCAACTCAAACTAATCTTTATTATATTACTCTCACACCCGATTACATAGATAGATAGATCACTAAGCAAGCACTCGAAAATAGATCAAACTAAAACTTTATTCTTCTAAATCATGAAATAACTAAGGTTCGAACTAAAATAAATGATGATGACAAAAGGTGATGGTGATACGATGGTCAAAATAACTAAGGTTCGAACTAAAACTTTATTCTTCTAAATCATGAAATAACTAAGGTTCGAACTAAAACTTTATTCTTCTAAATCATGAAATAACTAAGGTTCGAACTAAAATAAATGATGATGACAAAAGGTGATGGTGATACCTCCCCCAAGCTTGGCACAAGCAAAGGGTGGTGCCCATACCCATGTACTCAAGTCTCCCTCTTTGGTGATGGTGGTGCAATATTCTTGGCTATTATGCCCCTGAGGATGCAATTCTCCTCCTCCAACTTATTAACCTGGCGCCTTAGATCCATGATTTCTTTGCGGAGCTTCCAAGTGGCGGTCAGTGCACCATCCACCCAAGGATGCTTTCTAGCTGAAGAAGATGAAGCAACACTCTTTTTCAAGTTACGATAAGAAATAAATCGGGTATTGGGAAGATTAACCGTATCCGGCAAGCTTGACTTCTTGAATTCCACGTGCATGTCTCCAGGTTGCGGTAGCAAAGTTTCTTCCTGGTCTTCGCTCGTGGTGTCTATCCTCCTCAAATCGGCCTCCACCTCCTCATCAGTGGACCACCCGTAGGGGTCATCATCACCGTAGACCCTAGGGTTTGCCGTAAGGTGGGAAATATGGCTCTCCCCATCTGATTCTTGCGACGACATAATGCTCCAAATCTGCAAGAAAATAGCTCGAAACAAGAACAGAGGAGACACTTGTGATACGATGGTCAAAACATCCGGGAGTATATATAATGAATTTTTTTCGTGCAGGACAAGTAATATGGGAAGAAAACGGAGTCAGGAAAGTCCACGAGGGAGCCATAAGCCTGGGAGGCACGCCCAGGAGGGTAGGGCGCGCCCCCTGGACTTGTCGCTTCCTCATTTACTTTTTGGACTGTTTATTATTTTCCTAATTTTTTATATATTCCAAAACCGATAAAAATTACTTTTATGAAACTTTTGGAGTCGGTTTACTTACCGTACCATATACCTACTCCTTTTCAGGGTTCTGAAGCATTCCAGAAGGTTTCCTTTATGTGCTCTTCCGGTGTCATAATTTGAATAATATTGGTTTCAACATTTATGGGGGTACCTGAAATATAATGTTTAATTCTTTGACCATTAACCACCCTCGGATTGGTACCTTCGGCGTTGTTGATTTTGATAGCACCGGAGCGGTAAACTTCTTCGACGTTATACGGCCCTTCCCATTTAGAGAGGAGCTTCCCTGCAAAGAATCTTAAATGAGAATTGTACAATAAAACATGATCACCTACTTTGAATTCCCGTCTCTAAATTCTTTTATCATGCCATCTTTTAAATTTTTCTTTAAACAACTTGGCATTTTCATAAGCTTGGGTTCTCCATTCATCTAGAGAGCTAATATCAAATAACCTCTTTTCACCGGCAAGTTTGAAATCATAATTAAGTTCCTTAATTTCCCAATATGCTTTATGTTCTAACTCAAAAGGTAAATGACACGCTTTCCCGTAAACCATTTTATACGGAGACATACCCATGGGATTCTTATAAGCAGTTCTATATGCCCATAATGCATCATCATGTTTCTTAGACCAATTCTTTCTAGATCTATTAACGGTCTTTTGCAAGATTAACTTTATTTCTCTGTTAGTTAATTCAACTTGACCACTAGACTGAGGATGACAAGGAAATGCAATTCTATGGTTGACATCATATTTAGCAAGAAGTTTACAGAATGCACCATGAATAAAATGTGAACCACCATCATTCATTAAATATCTAGGGGCTCCAACCCTCGGGAAAATAACTTCTTTAAGCATCTTAATAGAAGTGTTATGATCAGCACTACTAGTTGGAATAGGTTCGACCCACTTAGTAACGTAATCAACAGCAACTAAAATATGTGTATACCCATTAGAGGAAGGAAAAGGTCCCATATAATCAAATCCCCAAACATCAAATAGTTCAATAACAAGTGAATAATTCATAGGCATTTCCTAACGTCTACTAATATTACCAATCCTTTGACATTCATCACAAGAAAGGACAAACTTACGAGCATCCTTGAAGAGAGTAAGCCAAAAAAAACTAGACTGTAATATCTTATGTGCAGTTCTGTCTCTCGCATGGTGTCCTCCATATGCCTCGGAGTGACACTTCCGTAGGATTTGTTCCTGTTCATGCTCAGTTACACAACGTCTAATAACACCATCTACTCCTTCTTTATATAGATGTGGGTCATCCCAAAAGTAATGTCTTAAATCAAAGAAGAACTTTTTCTTTTGTTGGTATGTGAAACTAGGTGGTATATATTTAGCAACAATGCAATTAGCATAGTCTACATACCATGGAGTACTACAAGAAGCATTTATGACAGCTAATTGTTCATCAGGAAAACTATCATTAATAGGTAGTGGGTCATCAAGAACATTTTCCAATCTAGATAAATTATCATCTATGGGATTTTCAGCTCCCTTTCTATTAATAATATGCAAATCAAATTTTTGTAACAAGAGAACCCACCTAATCATCCTAGGTTTGGCATCTTTCTTCTCCATAAGATATTTAATAACAGCATGATCAGTGTGAGCAGTTACCTTAGAGTCAACAATGCAAGATCTAAATTTATCACATGCAAATACAACTGCTAAAAATTATTTCTCAGTAGTAGCATAATTTCTTTGAGCACTGTCTAGAGTTTTACTAGCATAATGAATAACATTCAATTTCTTATCAACTCTTTGTCCTAGAACAGCAACAACAGTGTAGTCACTAGCATCACACATAATCTCAAAAGTCAAGTTCCAATCAGGGGATCAATCGTAGTCCTTTCGATAAGTAAGTGTGTCGAACCCAATGAGGAGCAGAAGGAAATGACAAGTGGTCTTCAGCAAGGTATTGTCTGCAGGCACTGAAATTATCGGTAACAGATAGTTTGGTAGCAAAGTAATTTGTAGCAAGTAACAAGTAACAAGAGTAACAAAAAGTGCAGCAAGATAGCCCAATCCTTCTTATGGCAAAGGACAAGCCAAAACGATCTCTTATATGAAGCAAAGTGTTCTTGAGGACAGATGGGAATTTCATCTAGTCACTTTCATCATGTTTCTTTGATTCGTGTTCGCTACTTTGATAATTTGATATGTGTGTGGACCGGTGCTTGGGTGTTGTTCTTACTTGAACAAGCCTCCCACTTATCATTACCCCCTCTCGCAAGCATCCGCAACTATGAAAGAAGAATTAAGATAGATCTAACCATAGCATGAAACATAGGGATCCAAATCAGCCCCTTACGGAATAGCGCATAAACTAGGGTTTAAGCTTCTATCACTCTAGCAACCCATCATCTAATTACTGCTCCACAATGCCTTCTCTTAGGCCCAAAGATGGTGAAGTGTCATGTAGTGAACGTTCACATGACACCACTAAGAGAAGCACAACATACATATCATCAAAATATCGAACGAATACCAAATTCACATGGTTACTTATAACTAGACTTCTCCCATGTCCGCAAGAACAAAAGTAACTACTCACAAACCATGTTCATGTTCAAGCTCAGAGGTGTATTCAATATCATTAAGGATCTGAACATATAATATTCCACCAAATAAACCAACTGGCATCAACTACAAGATGTAATCAAAACTACTCGCAACCCACAGGTACCAATCTGAGGTTCTGAGACAAAGATTGAATACAAGAGATGAACTAGGGTTTGAGATGAGATGGTGCTAGTGAAGATGTTGATGAAGATTGGTCTTCCCACGATCAGAGGATCGTTGGTGATGTCGATGGCTTCGATTTCCACCTCCCAGAGGGAAGTTTCCCCGGCGGAATCGCTCCGCCGGAGAGCAAAAGTGCTCCTGGCCAGGTTCCGCCTCGAGACGGCGGCGCTTCATCCCAAAACCTTTCTCTTGATTTTTTCTAGGTCAAAACCCTTCATATTGGAGAATCTCGGCCCTGGGGGCCTACCCCAGGCGCCACAAGCTCGGGAGGCGCGCCCTG
Source organism: Elymus sibiricus (assembly GCA_039707655.1). Taxonomy (NCBI): domain Eukaryota; kingdom Viridiplantae; phylum Streptophyta; class Magnoliopsida; order Poales; family Poaceae; genus Elymus; species Elymus sibiricus. Next base: position 34,869,532 of record CM077665.1, on the reverse strand, counting down.
GGGGATAGGGCGCGCACCCCAGGTTTGTCGCTGTCTGGTGGGTCCCCTGACATTATTTCTTTCACCAATATTTTTTATATATTCCAAAACAATTCTCCGTAAATTTTCAGGTCATTTGGAGCTTCTGAGAATTTCCACCTCTTCGGTGGCCTTTTCCGATCCAGAATTCCCGCTGCCTGCAATCTCCCTCTTCAAGTGAAACTTGCAAAATAAGAGAGAAAAGGCATAAGAATTGTATCATAATGTTAAATAACAATCTAAAACACAATAAATAACAGTAGGAAAACATGATGCAAAATGGACGTATCATGGGTTCTCTTACTTCAAGAGTTTGATTTGCATATTATTGATAGAAACGGAGCTAAAAATCTGGTAGATGATAATTTGTCTAGGATGGAAAACATAATTGATGATCCTTTTCCTGTTAATGATAGTTTTTGTAGGGGAACGCAGCAGAAAACAAAAAATTTCCGACCTACGCACCAGCCTAGGACCAATACGGAGACTGCATACAAGGTTTGATCAGTTTCGTTACCGACTCGTAGCGCAGCGGAAGTAGAGTCGATGACGATCGGCGGTGCAGATCCCCGCAGCTAGGATTTACAACCTGCCAACCGCGAGGATGTATACCCTCATCTGCCCCTCGGACAGCCCTCCGGGAGGCGGTCGGATAGTCCCTCGGACGGTGTCACGGACAGCCCTTCGGTAGGACCTTCGAAACTCGGGCGGTCACTCGGACAGCCCTTCAGGAGGACCTTCAAAACCCGGACGGTCATATGGACAGCCCTTCGGGAGGCACTCTAGAACTAATACCAAAACTAAGATCTCTCTACAGAGTTGCACACATACGGTGTCATCTCTCCGGCAGGGCTTCGCCGTCCAGAACTAGTTCCTGTCGGAACCCAGACAGCCTTTCGGCTCTACGAAACTATTTCGCTGGGAGGGAGAGAGAAGCCAGACAAGTCATGGCATGTGTATGAGAGCAAGGGATGAAGGTCTGGGCAGCCCCCTCACCTCCTTTTATAGGAAAACCAAGGGGTAGGATGGGTATTGAAAATACCAAAAAAGCCCATGAAGTTATCCCATTCCCAAGGGTAAAAGAGGGAAGCAAGTGGGCAAGTGGGGCTCCAAGGAGGAGACCCCCTCTTGGGCGGCCACACCCCTAGAGGTCCGCCCAAGGGGGCTCTCATTCATCCATGTCATCCCCAAAATATGTTGGGACAAAGCCCAAAATAATGGCTTTCCAAAAAGTAATCCAAAAAGTACTTTCACTATTCATGAAAACATTTTTCCTCGACCGTTAAATCCGAAAATATTTATGTGGGTCTTAGAATAATTCCAGTACCCACACAAATGATTTTGGATTTGTTCCGAAACAATTTCGGCTTAGTGATTTTCATGTGAGAAACGCAAACAAAGCGGTTCCGGCAGCTCCGGAACATTTCCGTTTTTTCTTCCGAAAAATTCCCAGAAGTTTCCAGAATGATTCTGGCACCCTCCAAGAATTATCAGGCATGTGCCGAAACCAATTTGACTTAATGGTATCCCCTGAAACAACTTTTCAGTTTTACCGAAACTCATCCGGTGACCTCTCTCTTTGGAACTTTTCCGCTGTCTTCGAAACTTTTTCCGGAGACTTTCTCTCAGACTCCCTGTCTACTATTCAGCAGATAGATGACCCTTAAGCATGTGACCCTATATGTTCGGTGAAGTATAGACATGACCCGGAACCCCTTCCGATCAATGATCAACATTGGAGCCGTGGACACCCATATTGACCCCTATACCCACAAGAATGAATATTCGAGTGAACCTCCAGTTGCCGTGTGCTATTCCTGTTGCTTCGTGATATGTTACAAATACCCGAGGTGAGACATGTTGGCCTCCCCGTGGATCAACAACTTGTCCACTATGTCAGTTACCTCATTACCGGTATTGTTCTCTTTTCTCGTTACCGTGTTCCGGCATCCCTGTGATCAAATCACCCTGTGTCTGGCCAGACGATGATGGATACCGTAACACCGAGAGGGCCCAGAGATATCTCTCCATCGTCGGAGGAGCAAATCCCAATCTTGAACTATCAAGTTACATGACATACTTTTCCATGAACCCGTAAGCCGCCGTAATAGCCACCCATTTACGGATGATGTTTAACAAACCCCAAAGTTCATGAAGCAAGCATGAAGAGACTCAATACTCTCATGGTCTAAGGAATCATGCAAACATTAACCATCTCTGTGTTATTAACCATTAACTTGTGACGAATGTATCTCATAGCATAACATCAATTCGGGTCGATTCAACACAAATGTTCTACCAACATTGTGCCCTCAAAGTTGCTGGCATAGACATGCCCATGATCAGGAAAACAGAACCATCATGCAACACTTGAGCTAGTCTTAGAGGCCAGACTAGGAATACATTTTACCATTTATTATCCCACATGTGCATATGAGTCTTCCTCCGAGCCTCGTGGTTATTGCAGACTCGAGAACCATAGCAGTTATAGCATGGAACATAAACCTAATTATGAACAGGGAGATAATAAATAACATTTATTATTGCCTCGAGGGCATATCTCCTACAGACTCCAACTTGCACTAGAGTCAATAATCTAGTTAATGCTAATGCACTTTACACCTGTGGCACACCGGTGTAAATATGTTTCGCTCGTGGTATAGCCTGATGTCCAACAGATCTGACGACTTCAGCTCTGCGTGCATCTTTGCATATCCTTGCATTTTCACGCTTTCACAAAATTCATATTTTGTGTGGACTTGGCTTTGCATATGTGTGAATCATTGGTCGAAACCTGATTCCTCAGACTGAGCTATGGAGCAACTATCTACAATAGTGTCCCATTGACCAAAGCCATCCTGGAACCATACTAAGTTCATGAATGAACTATATGATTCAACAACTTCTTTGTCGCTTCTAAAGCATCAACATACTTAGCCATTTGTTATAGAATTCGCCACAGTAACCTGTTTGGAACAATTTCCAACTACCGTGCCACCATATTGTGTATTACACAAAACCCTGAACTTAAATCGAAAATCGCATGGAGCATTGATGAAGACTGTATCGATGTAGTTACTTACAACGAGCACTTCATAATCTTTGCTTGCGAGAAAACATGTCATCGGTACTACTCTAGTACTCAATGACATTTTTCACTGTTGTCCATTGATCAGTACTTTGATCACTTTGGTATCTATACTCGCAACAACTTTGGAGTATTGGACATATATGGTTGTTTTTACATACCATGGAATACATGATTAATCCAAACACGAAGGTGTGTGGAATCTCCATCATCTATTTTTCTCATCAGTGTTTTAGAGACACCAAGTCTTGCAAAACTCTTTCCATGTGACTTCGGCAAGAATCACTCCTTGGCCTTTTAAATGCTAAAAGGTTTTAGCATCTTGTCAATATGTATTCATTGCTTAGCCCCATTAGGTAAATCTATATCCATAGATTATCATGCCTAATATCAAGGCTATTTAGAGTTTTAGACCAAGCACTTCATCGGAGATCTATTTTCAAATGAAGTCCTAATTCGTGTCAAGAAATTTATTTCCAATTTACAATGTGTCAAGTACACAAGGTTTTTAGAAATATTATTATGCTCCCACTTACTTTCTTGAACCACAAGCATCTTCGATGCCCATTTGATGAAGTCAAACTCTTTTGACCATTTCATCAAAAAACGAATATTCCAACTCCATTTTGCTCTCTTCTGTCCATTGCTGGAACTCTGAAGTTTGCATACTTACTAGCATCCTCTGGATTGACAAAATACCTTGGACTAAAACACATGCAAGTCCTTGGTTTCATTTCCATTAGATGGAAATCCTTTCGTCATCCATGTTTCATATCTCATGATTGAAATATGTATTAATTGCTAGTTCAGCCCGAACCGACTTTAAGCATCGCTACGGTGAAACAACCTCATCGTAGTTAACTCCTTGAACTTGTTATTGCAACAACTTGAGCTTTATGGATAAAACATTTTATCCGTATCAGTTATTAGTTCCATAAATATTCGTTAGACTCTAAGTCTTCCGAAAGGTGTATCAAGATTTTAATCTTGAATCACTTATATGGAAACTATCTCGGATCATATTGGCATTTAGCCAATTCCGGAGTCAGGGCCCATCAACGCTTCCTTGTGTATTGTAGTTATACTGTTGTCTAACAACAATATCTCGTTTGCGCACCTGAGAGGTTTGCACGAGCTTTGCCTACGTTGTTCAGCTGTAAGTTCGACCGAAGTCCATATATCTCATGTAGAGGCTTCCGTATCAGTCGTAGTAGGAAACTCTGGAATCACTTCCAAGGTTCCTTTCCTTTGATCTGATGAAGGAGATACTGGTTATCTCGTCGAGTTGCACTGTCCTCCCACTCACCTTTTTGTAAGCACCATTCTCTTTAAAAACATATCGTTTTGTGGCAAAATCCTTTGCCTCGGTATAGTGGTGGAGGAATACCCAATGACTTGGGATAACCTACAAAGTAGCACTTGTCTGATTCGGAATAGGTTTGTAACCTTTTACAGAAGCCCCATATTCCAAATGTTAAGAAAAGATATAACATGGTTGGGCGTACCATACCATGGCGTCATTTCAACAGACCTGATGGAGCTCTTTTCAGTGTAAAAGCCGCAGTCTCTAAAGCATTACTTTTAAAAAGTGATAATGGCAAATTTATTTATCTCATCTTTGATCTTGCCATGTCATAAATGGTTTGATTACATCTTCACAGACTTTCCACTTGCAGTGGTGTTCCGGGAGGTGCAAGTTATGAAACCCCTTTCACAACACATCAGACATTCGCTAAACTTGTAACTCAAATATTCCTTTCAGCAATTGAATTGTAGAAACATAATTTTTTTGTTACAATAACGTCTACTTCATTTTTGAAAACCTTTTGAATGAATTCAAAAGATCCAGACTTACGTCTCATCAAGTAAATATCAATATATCCACTTGAGTCATTTCAGAAGATAGATAAATCCACTGCGAGCAACAACATTTATTGGACTACACACATCATGATGTATGATCACCAATATGTTCTTTGCTCGTTCCTTATGGCCTATGAATGGTATTTTAGTCACTTCACTTTTCAGATGAAAGTTGCAAGTGTCAGATGATATAAAATCAAATGACTTCAAAATCCATCATAATGGAATTTTCCATGCGGGTTTCTCCAATGTGACCAAATGCAGTGCCACACTTGTGTGGTATTCTTTTAGTCTTACGACATTTAGTGTTAGTGTTATGGATGTATCATATTACCATCAATATTCATAACATACGTCCCATCGATGATGGAAGTATCGCCCTTATGTTATTCATAACACCGAACAACAATTGTTCTATCATGAACAACTTTCTTGCAAAACATTATGCAAGGGGCTAGAGTGTAAAACTCTAAAATGAATTATGAAAGTAAATATAGAGGTAATGTATTAATATCAATATTCATAACATACATCTCATTCATAATGAAAGTATGGCCCTTATGTTATTCATAACACCGAACATCAAAAGTTCTCTTATGAACAACCTTCTTGCAAGATACCTTATGTAAAGGGCTAGAGTGTGAAACTCTAAAATGAATTATGAAAGTAAATACATAGGGAATACACAGATGGAAGGTATAGTAACATTTACTATGTTCCCTGTGTGTATCTTAACCTCATTCCTGGCTAGTCTTTCAGGCCATATTAGTTCTTACATCGAGTCGCAATAGAATGCAATCGAGCGGGCATCTTTGTGATTAACTCACAATACCCAAGAATCAGTGATTAACATGTTTAGCCATAATTCCCAAGAACTATATCTTTGACCAGCCTTCTATACATCAAAAACTTGTATGACTTTCATACATGAGCTGGATATTCCAGTCTTCTTTCTTTCTGCCTTTATACTTCTAACAGTTTAACTTTCAATATTTCTCCTACTCTCAGAAGAAGCACCCAACTAAAGAGTGGCGTTAGCCCCGGACTTCCTAGGCGTGAAAGTTTCACCAACACCCTTCGGACACTTCCTTTCTCTTTAAGTTGTTGTTTTATTCACCCTCATATCATATGACAGGCGTTCTTCTGGATTCCTCTCCTAACAGTCAAATGCATAGTGAACACTTTTACTAATAGTTTGCAAAACAAACATTTCTTTGTTTGTATCTGAAAATGATTTTCAGTTCCATGAATATCACATAACTATCCCAAACTTTCAACGTTCGGGTCTCATGGAAGCAAACATATTGCATTTGACCGTAACGGAATTCTAGCTTTTGGATCGAAGGACGAGAGTCACATCATCCATAGCATTTGCGGGACGATACCGAAAGCATGCGATAGGACAAAGTCCTTCTCGGCACTCTCGAGGACAATCCTCACATTACGTTACCAACCGTAAAGTTTTAACCTGATATTTAACAGCTATTCAATTTTAACAGGGAAGGGGGAAACGCGAGCCATTATTCTACAACTATTTTGCAAATCACACTTAGACAGTGTTCATAATTAATGGCACTGAGAATTAAACAAGTTAATTCAATAGTGCGCTCCCACTCAAATCAATATCTCTCATAATTGATTGTGAGTGATTCAAGATCCAGACTTCAATTCATCGCCAAAGAATCATCATCTCATGGCGGGAATTTTAATCGGTAGGCCAACTTGCTGATCACATCTCCATGTGACTCCTGTTCATCTTTCGATGGGCGTGTTCCGAGCTGAGGATGATCAAGCCAGAACGTCAAGACAACCAAGTGATCTCGCTGCGAGGTCTGACCTCACCCGCCTCACACATCCCTAATCGTTCGTACCCTTGTATCCATGGCGCACCCTGAAAAGTTAGGTGCCGTGACGGTCCTACACTTGGGAGAACACTAACTACTTGATATTTTTGTGAGAGATCACCCTAATAAAATGAGACTACCGCGCAATCAATAAGGGTGCATCATAAGGGATAAACATCAAAGGCAATTCATAATAACATGATATGGTATAGCCCCTTCTGATGGAGAAGTCTTGTATTTCTTCGTCTTCGGCATTCGCGTCGGTGTTCACCTTCGCGAAGTTTGCCACCACCTTGTCGATGCACCAGATAATATTGCTATCTCTATAGCTAATAAAATAAGTGCATTACAAAAGGTTGACACACAGGTCTTTTAAAGTGACAATCATATGGCTCCAGCCATCATGCCGAATCATGACACGCAGGTCATGTTAATATTACATCATATAGTCATCTCATACATAATCAAATTATCATGAGCAGTGCTATACCACATAACATGCACATGCAAACCATCCTGCAAAACCAAGTTAGACACCTCTAATCGGTTCATGCAAAAACTTGTTTTTCGTGGCTTCTAAGGTTTCGAAACAAACCGAAGCTACCAATGTCCATCATCAAGTATGATAATTCAAGTCGCTAGATTAACTTTGCGGGGTGTATGAAACATGAGATAATAAAATCTCGAGCCCCATACTAAAATTCGTCATACGCATGACCCCCGTGCAGATCATATCTGCATTGCCCTTTCGTCTGCGAAATTTCATCTTTCTTTTTAACTACGGTGGAATTCAATGAACTGTTAGCACTTTGTTGATCAATCAGGATCGCGGATTGCCAGAACATTGAAACTCCACCATGCTGTTATCAAGATCAGAAATATGCAAATTCCAGGGAAGCAACAAGAACATAGGGTAACAGATTTCATCTGCTACCCGCACAAATAATTTTCAGTAGTAGAACTCATCTACTACCTAATTATATTGTGCAACACCCATACATCTCTATGTATTCTAGATCGCAACCTGCATCTACGCATAGCACAGCTCATGATGCCATTGTAGGGGAACGCGGCAGAAAACAAAAAATTTCTGACCTACGCACCAGCCCAGGATCACTATGGAGAGTGCATACAAGGTTTGATCAGTTTCGTTACCGACTCGTAGCACAGCGGAAGTAGAGTCGATGACAATCGGTAGTGCAGATCCCTGCAGCTAGGATTTACAAGCTCCCAACCGCGAGGATGTATACCCTCATCTGCCCCTCGGACAGCCCTCCGAGAGGTGGTCGGACAGTCCCTCAGACGGCGTCGCGGACAGCCCTTCGGGAGGACCTTCGAAACTCGGACAGTCACTCGGACAGCCCTTTGGGAGGACCTTCGAAATCCGGACGGTCATATGGATAGCCCTTCGGGAGGCACTCTCAAACTAAGACCGAAACTATGATCTCTCTACAGAGTTGCACACATACGGTGTCATCTATCCGGTAGGGCTTCGCCGTCCAGAACTAGTTCCCGCCGGAACCCAGACAGCCTTTCGGCTCTACGAAACTATTTCGCTGGGAGGGAGAGAGAAGCCAGACAATTAATGGCATGTGTATGAGAGCAAGGGATGAAGGTTTGGGCAGCCCCCTCACCTCCTTTTAAAGGAAAACCAAGGGGTAGGATGTGTATTCAAAATACCAAAAAAGCCCATGAAGGAATCCCATTCCCAAGGGTAAAAGAGGGAAGCAAGTGGGCAAGTGGGGCTCCAAGGAGGAGCCCCCCTCTTGGCCGGCCACACCCCTAGAGGGCCCCCCCAAGGGGGCTTTCATCCATCCATGTCATCCCCAAAATATCTTGGGACAAAGTCCAAAATAATGGCTTTCCAAAAAGTAATCCAAAACGCACTTTCACTATTCACGGAAACATTTTTCCGCGACCGTTAAATCCGAAAATATTTTTGTGGGTCTTAGAATAATTCCAGTACCCACACAAATGATTTTGGATTCGTTCCGAAACAATTTCGGTTTAGTGATTTTCATCTGCGAAACGCAAACAAAGCGGTTCCGGCAGCTCCGGAACATTTCCGATTTTTCTTCCGGAAAATACCCAGAAGTTTCCAGAATGATTCTGGCACCCGCCAAGAATTATCAGGCATGTGCCAAAACCAATTTGACTTAATGGTATCCCCTGAAACAACTTTTCAGTTTTACCGAAACTCATCCGGTGACCTCTCTCTTTGGAACTTTTCCGCTGTCTTCGAAACTTTTTCTGGAGAATTTCTCTCAGACTCCCTGTCTAGTATTCAGCAGATAGATGACCCTTAAGCATGTGACCCTATAGGTTCGGTGAAGTATAGACATGACCCGGAACCCCTTCCGATCAATGATCAACATTGGAGCCGTGGACACCCATGTTGACCCCTATACCCACACGAATGAATATTCGAGTGAACCTCCAGTTGTCGTGTGCTATTCCTGTTGCTTTGCGATATGTTACAAATACCCGAGGTGAGACATGTTGGCATCCCTGTGGATCAACAACTTGTCCACTATGCCAGTTACCTCGTTACCGGTATTGTTCTCTTTTCTCGTTACCTTGTTCCGGCATCCCTGTGATCAAATCACCTTATGTCTGGCCAGACGATGATGGATACCGTAACACCGAGAGGGCCTAGAGATATCTCTCCATCGTCGGAGGAGAAAATCCCAATCTTGAGCTATCAGGTTACTTGACATACTTTTCCATGAACCCGAAAGCCGCCGTAATAGCCACCCATTTACGGATGACGTTTAACAAACCCCAAAGTTCATGAAGCAAGCATGAATAAACTCGATACTCTCATGGTCTAAGGAATCATGCAAACGTTAACCATCTCTGTGTTATTAAGCATTAACTTGTGACGAATGTTTCTCATAGCATAACATCAATTCAGGTCGATTCAACACAAATGTTCTGCCAACATTGTGCCCTCAAAGTTGCTGGCATAGACATGCCCATGATCAAGAAAACAGAACCATCATGCAACACTTGAACTAGTCTTAGAGGCCAGACTAGGAATACATTTTACCATTTATTATCGCACACGAGCATATGAGTCTTCCTCTGAGCCTCGTGGTTATTGCAGACTCGAGAACCATAGCAGTTATAGCATGGAACATAAACCTAATTATGAACAAGGAGATAATCAATAACATTTATTATTGCCTCTAGGGCATATCTCCTACAGTTTTCCTGATGAGCAATTAGCTGTTATTAATGCTTCCGCTGGTGAGAATCCTTGGTTTGCTGATTATGCAAATTACATTGTTGCTAAATAATTGCCACCTAATTTTACCTATCAACAAAAGAAAAATTCTTCTTCGATTTGAGACATTACTTTCGGGATGACACACATTTATATAAAGAAGGAGTAGATGGTATTATTAGGCGTTGTATAGCTGAGCATGAGCAGGAACAAATCTTAAGGAAGTGTCACTCCAGTCCATATGGAGGACACCATGCTGGAAACAGGACTACGCACAAGGTATTACAATCAGGCTTCTATTGGCCTACTCTCTTTAAAGATGATCATAAGTTCATTCTATCCTGTGATGAATCTCAAAGAGTTGGTAATATTGGTAGATGTCAGGAAATGCCTATGAATTATTCACTTGTTATTGAACCTATTGATTTGAGGGGTTTTGATTATATGGGACCTTTTCCTTCCTCTCATGGTAACACTCATATACTAGCTAGTTGTTGTTGATTATCTCACTAAACATGTAGAAGCTATTCCAACTAAAAGTGTTGATCATATGACTTCTATTAACATGCTTAAAGTTGTAATCTTTTCGAGGTTTGGAGTTCCTAGATACCGTATGACTGTTGGTGGTTCACATTTTATTCATGGTGCTTTCAGAAAAGTTTTAGCTAAATATGATGTAAACCATAGAGTAGCATCACCTTATCATCCTCAGTCTGGTGGGCAAGTAGAAATAACAAATAGAGAGATCAAATTAATCTTGCAAAAGACTGTTAATAAATCTAGAAAGAATTGGTCTAAGAAACTTGATGATGCTTTATGGGTTTATAGAACTGCTTATAAAAATCGGATTCGGATGTCCCCTTATAAAATAGTTTACGGAAAAGCATGTCACTTACCTCTTGAATTAGAACATAAAGCATACTGGGCCGTTAAGGAACTTAACTATGACTTTAAACATGCTGGAGGAAAAAGGATAGTTGACATGAGTTCTTTAGATGAGTGGAGAAGTGAGGCCAATTAAAATGATAAGTTGTTTAAAGAAAAAGTTAAAAGATGGCATGATAAAAGAATTCAGAAATGAGAGTTTAACATTTATGATAAAGGACTCTTGTACAAGTCTCGTTTCAGACATTTTGCAGGCCAACTTCTCTCCAAGTGGGAAGGACCATATATCATTGAAGAAGTTTACCAGTGCGGAGCTATAAAGATCAACAACACCAAAGGTAATAAACCAAGGGTGGTCAATGGGCAAAGAATTAAGCATTATATTGCTGGTAACCCCTTGAGGTAGATACAGACGTTATACAAGTAATTACAATGGAAGAGTACATCAAAGACAAGTTCTGGAAGACTCCAGAACCCTGAAAAGGGGTAGGTATGTTGTATGATCAGGAACCGACTCTAAAGATTCCAAAAAAATTATTTTCGTCGATTTTGGAATAAATAAGAATTTTTGGGCGCAAGAGGCAGCCAAGAAGGTGCCCATGGGCCCTGCGTGGTAGGATGACGCGGCCACGCCTGGCCGCGTTGAGGCCCTGGAGACCTCCCCGACTCCTTTCGTGCAGTGACTCCTTCCGCACGGTAAAAATTCCTATAAAATCCCCCGGTCGTTTTGATGTATGTATTGCACTTTTTCATCCTATTTTCGTTTTGAGTTGTTTCCATCAGGGTTCCGAAGCTCTAGATTGTTATGTCTTCATCAAGCTCTTCCAAGGATCAATTCTTCGAGACCGAAGAAGGAGGGAGATGAGAAGGCTAGGCCGAAAGAGATTGAACAGGAACTTTTCAAGAGCCAGAAGATGGTGGAGCGTGGACTAGATGCAAATCACTCCATGATCACGGAGTTCATCCGTGCTCACCAAAGGGAGAACACAAAGCTGTGGGAGACAATTGATCGCCTCCACCTCAAAACGGAGGATCTTCAAGCACAAATCTATGATCTTCAAAATCAAAACTGTGAGTATGAAACCATATTCAAGATGATGAGTTTAGCTGCAAGTTACAGGATTCTAGAGACTTCTTCTTTCATGGATATGGAAATTATGCCATGGAAGCTCGATGACAAACGTGCGTCTTAATCACCGTCACCACCAAAGGACTAAGCATGAGTATATGGGTAAAGGAACTCCCCTTGGCTTGTTCCGATCTTGGGAGAGGTGCCGCCGTATCTTTGTCACCATCTTTATCGTTATTATTATTGATACGTCTCCAACGTATCTATAATTTTTGATTGTTCCATGCTATTATAGTATCAATCTTGGATGTTTATTATGCATTTATATGTTGTTTTATATCATTTTTTGGGACTAACCTATTAACCTAGTGCCCAGTGCCAGTTGCTGTTTTCTGCTTGTTTTTGGTTTTCCAGGAAATCAGTACCAAACAAAGTCCAAATGCCACGAAACATTTTGATGATTTTTTTCTGGACAAAAGAGACCCTGGAAGCTTCGGGAGAGGGACAGAAGATCAACACGTGGGGCACAAGCCACCAGGACGCGCCCACGTGGGTGGTCGCGCCTTGGTAGCTTGTGGGCCCACGCTTGCTCCGTTTTACCTAATTCCAACTCCATAAATTCTCTAAATTCGGGAAACCAACAGGGAGCCACCCAAAAACACTTTTTCCGCTGCCACAAGTCTCTATTTCTTCGAGATCCCATCTGGGGACCTTTCTCGGTACTCTGCCGGAGGGGGATTTGATCACGGAGGGCCTCTACATCAACCTTGCTACCCTTCCGATGATGCGTGAGTAGTCTACCACAGACCTATGGGTCCGTAGCCAGTAGATAGATGGCTTCTTCTCTCTCTTTGATCTTCAATACAATGTTCTCCTCGATGTTCTTGGAGAACTATCCGATGTAATTCTTCGTTGCGGTGTGTTTGTTGGGATCCGATGAATTGTGGGTTTATAATCAAATTATTCATGAATATTATTTGAGTCATCTCTGAATTCTTATATGCATGATTGTTATAGCTTTGTATTTATCTTCGATCTATCAGTTTGGTTTGGCCAACTAGATTGATTTATCTTGCAATGGGAGAGGTCCACTGTGATGGGTCCGGTCTTGCGTTGCTTAATCCCAGTGACAGAAAGCGACATGAAACATATTGTATCGCTGCCATTAAGGGTAAAACGATGGGGTTTATTCATATTGCTTGAGTTTACTTTGTCTACATCATGTCATCTTGCTTAAGGCGTTACTCCGTTCTTATGAACTTAATACTCTAGATGCATGCTGGATAGCGGTCGATGGGTGGAGTAATAGTAGTAGATGCAGAATCGTTTCGGTCTACATGTCTCGGACATGATACCTATATACATGATCATTGCCTTGAATATCGTCGTAACTATGCTCTTTTCTATCAATTGCCCAACAGTAATTTGTTTACGCACCATATGCTATCTTCAAGAGAGAAGCCTCTAGTGAAAACTATGGCCCCCGGGTCTATTTTCCATCATATAAAACTAAAAATACCTTGCTGCAATTAATTTACTTTTATTTTACTTTTGTGTTTTACTTTATTCCTCTACCACTACGAGATTTCATTCTTGCAAGTGACCGCCGAGGGATTGACAACCCCTTGTTGTGCGTTGGGTGCAAGTATTTGCTTTTGTGTGTGCAGGTGCTGTTCACGAGGTTGTGCGTGTGTCTCCTACTAGATTGATAACCTTGGTTCTTAACTGTTTACTGCATCTCCTTTCCTCTTCAAGGATTTTACCAACGCAGTTTACAAGTAGTAGGAAGAATTTCTGGCGCCGTTGCCAGGAGATATCACCATAACCTATCAGGTACCTATACACAAACTATCATTTACTTTATTTGTCAATTACTTTACAAAAATACAAAAATGTTTTTCGTTTGCTTGCTTGCTTGCTTTAATTGCAATCATGTGCACACTCAAATAATAGAAAGGAAAAAGGAAAAAAGATGGATCCTCATCCACTTGCTAATCTTTTCAAAATATCCAATTATGATGAACCAATTACTACTGAGTTTAGTGTACTTGATTTTCTCTATGATGTTTTGCTTGAAAATCATGAATCTGAAAATTGTGATGAAGTTTTGAAAGAAGAAATTTATAAAGTGATTCATGATAGTTCCTTGAATGAAAAGCATGATTGTAATAATGTTACTATAAATTCTATTAATGTCAATTGTGCTAGTAATATGCAAAACTACAAGTTTGGTAATGATAATTTTGTCATGTCCACTACTTATTGCAATGATCATGATTGGGGTGATAATGCTTCTTATGATTTTGAAAATCTATTTAAGCCTCATGATGAATATGATCATGATAATTATGTTTGCAATAATATTGAGAGTGGGTTTGGAAGAGTGTCAACTTTAGGTAACAAGAATCCCACATATTTGGAGAATGATCAATCTTATGAATTTTTTGATAAAAGTGGGTTTGGAAAGGTCATGACTTTAGCTGATGATAATCCCACTATTTTGGAAGAGTGTCAACTTTGCATGCATGTGGATCACGTAGAGAATATATTATGTGATAGCTATATTGTTGAATTTGAATATGGTCCTACATGTAATTTTTATGAGGGAGGAAAATATGGTTATAGGAATTCTCATGTTCAATCACCTCTCTTGAAGTTCAAATTGTCAACGTTTTATTCTTCACCCATGCATATGCTAGATATATCTTGTCTTGACAATTTGTTTGCTTATAAAATGCCTATTCATAGGAAGTATGTTAGACTTAAATGTGTGTTTCACATGCTACATGATGCTCTCTTTGTGTTTCAATTCTTGTCTTTCATGTGAGCATCATTGAAATCTCAAGCCTATCTTAATGGCTATAAAGAAAGAGCTTCTTGGAAGACAACCCAATAGTTATCATTTATATTTATTTGAGTTTGCACACAATTATGCTTCTGTTATGATTGTGTTTTTATTTTTTAATTAGTGTTTGTGCCAAGTAAAGCCTTTAGGATGATGCGGGATAATAGTTGCTTCGATTCTGTGAAAAACAGAAACTTTTATGCTCAGTCCAGAAAAATCTAAAAATCACTCGAATGTGTTATTGCTCTGAATTTGTTACACATGATTTATATACAAATTTTCCACGTTTTACTAATTTTTCAGAATTTTTGCAGGTACAGAAGTATGGTCTTTATTCAGATTGCTATAGACTGTTCTATTTTAGACAGATTGTGTTTTCGTTGCATAGTTTGCATGTTTTGATGAATCTATGGATTGTATCGGGGGTTATAAGTCATGGTGAAGTTGGAATACAGTAGCTATTATGCAATTATAAAATATGAATGGGTTCATAACAGTACCTATGGTTTGTGATTTGGTTATTATACTAACGGATCTCACGAGGTTTTGTTGAGTTTTGTGTGCTGAAGTTTTCAAGTTTTGAGTATGATCAAGATGGATGAAGGAACAAGGAGTGGAAAGAGCCTAAGCTTGGGGATGCCCGAGGCACCCCAAGATAATATTTAAAGAGTCTCAAGCATTCAAGCTTGGGGATGCCCCGAGTGGCATCCCCTCTTTCTTCTACCAACCATCGGTAACTTACTTGAAGCTATATTTTTATTCATCACATGATATGTGTTTTGCTTGGAGCGTCGTGTATTATAGTGGTCTTTTGCTTGTTTGCTTTTTAGTTTGCCACAATCATCCCTTGCTGGACACACCTTTTTAGAGAGACACGCATTTATTCGTGATTTGTTAGAATACTCTTTGTGCTTCACTTATATCTTTTGAGCTAGGCAGTTGCTCTCGTGCTTCACTTATATCTTTTTGAGCACGTTGATGGTTATATTTTAAAGAAATAGTTGCACTCTCATGCTTCACTTATATCTTTTTGAGAGTCTCATAAATAGTAATGGCAATTTGCACGGGTTATGAAATTGGTCCTAATATGATAGGTATTCAAGAACGATATAATAAAAACTTTCATGTAGATCACTGAATATGATAAGTTTGATTCCTTGCAATAGTTTTGCAATATTAAGGTGGTGATATGTGGGAGGTACTAGTGAATGATTGTGGTTTAGTAAGAATATTGGTGTTAAGATTTGTGATTCCCGAAGCATGCACGTATGGTCTGTCATTATGCGATGAAGTTGGAGCATGATTTATTATTGATTGTTCTACTTATGTGTGGCGGTCGGGGGCGCGCGATGGTTAACTCCTACCAACCTCCCCCCTAGGGGCATGCGTAGTAGTACTTTGCTTCGAGGGCTAATAATCTTTTGCAATAAGTATGTGAGTTCTTTATGACTAATGCGAGTCCATGGATTATACGCACTCTCACCTTTCCGCAATTTGCTAGCCCCTCCGGTACCGTGCATTGCCCTTTCTCACATTGAGAGTTGGCGCAAATTTCGCCGGTGCATCCAAACCCCGTTGTATGATACTCTCTATCACACATAAACCTCCTTGTATCTTCCTCAAAATAGCCATCATACCTACCTATTATGGCATTTCCATAGCCATTCCGAGATATATTGCCATGCAACTTCCACTGTTCCGTTTATATGACACACATCGTCATTGTCATATTGCGTTGCATGATCATATAGCTGACATAGTATTTCTGGCTTAGCCACCATTCATCATTTCTCATACTTGTTACGCTAGTATCATTGCACATCCTGGTACACGGCCAGAGGCATTCATATAGAGTCATATTTTGTTCTAGTATCGAATTGTAATTCTTTAGTTGTAAGTAAATAAAAGTGTGATGATCATCATTATTAGAGCATTGTCCCAGTGAGGAAAGAATGGTGGAGACTAATGAGTCCTTGGAAAAGTGGGGATGAGGTCCATGAGACTGTTCTAAAAAAAGGAGGCCAAAAGAAAAAAAGAGCCCAACAAAAAAAATGAGAGAAAAAGAGAGAAGGGGCAATGTTACTATCCTTTTTCCACACTTGTGCTTCAAAGTAGCACCATGTTCTTCATATAGAGAGTCTCCTATGCTTTCATTTTCATATACTAGTGGGAATTTTTCATTATAGAACTTGGCTTGTATATTCCGATGATGTGCTTCCTCAAATGCCCGAGGTCTTCATGAGCAAGAAAGTTGGATGCACACCCACTTAGTTTCCATTGTTGAGCTTTCATACACTTATAGCTCTTAGTTCATCCGTTGCATGGCAATCCCTACTCCTCGCATTGACATCAATTGATGGGCATCTCCATAGCCCGTTGACTAGCCTCGTCGGTGTGAGACTATCTTGTTTTTTGATTTCCCCTTATTGATCCCTACCATTATATTCTATTCCACCCATAGTGCTAAGTCCATGGCTTGCACTCATGTATTGCGTGAGGGTTGAAAATGCTGAAGCGCGTTAAAAAGTATGAACCAATTGCTTGGCTAAAACCGGGGATGTTCATGATAAATATTTTGTCTTAAGAAGATGGAGCATGACATGATTATATGATTTTGTAGGGATAACTTTCTTTAGCATTTTTATTGTGAAAGGCATGATTGTTTGCTGGTATGCCTGAGTATTGATGTCTTTATGTCAAACTATAGACTATTGCTTTGAATCATTCGGATCTTTAATATTCATACCACAAAAGAGATTACATGATGAATATGATAGGTAGCATTCCACATCAAAAATTCTGTTTTTATCATTTACCTACTCGAGGACGAGCAGGAATTAAGCTTGGGGATGTTGATACGTCTCCAACGGATCTATAATTTTGGATTGTTCCATGCTATTATAGTATCAATCTTGGATGTTTATTATGCATTTATATGCTGTTTTATATCATTTTTGGGACTAACCTATTAACCTAGTGCCCAGTGCCAGTTGCTGTTTTCTGCTTGTGTTTGGTTTTCTAGGAAATCAGTACCAAACGAAGTCCAAAGGCCACGAAACTTTTTGATGATGTTTTTCTGGACAAAAGAGACCCTGGAAGCTTCAGGGGAGGGACAAAAGATAAACACGTGGGGCACAAGCCACCAGGGCGCGCCCAGGGGGGTGGCCGCGCCCTGGTAGCTTGTGGGCCCACGCTTGCTCCGTTTGACCTTATTCCAATGCCATAAATTCTCGAAGTTCGGGAAACCAACAGGGAGCCACCCAAAAACACTTTTTCCGCCGCCGCAAGTCTCTGTTTCCTCAAGATCCCATATGGGGACCTTTTCCGGTACTCTGCCGGAGGGGGATTTGATCACGGAGGGCCTCTACATCAACCTTGCTGCCCTTCCGATGATGCGTGAGTAGTCTACCACAGACCTATGGGTCCATAGCCAGTAGATAGATGGCTTCTTCTCTCTCTTTGATCTTCAATACAATGTTCTCCTCGATGTTCTTGGAGAACTATCCGATGTAATTCTTCATTGCGGTGTGTTTGTTGGGATCCGATGAATTGTGGGTTTATGATCAGATTATTCATGAATATTATTTGAGTCATCTCTGAATTCTTATATGCATGATTGTTACAGCTTTGTGTTTCTCTTCGATCTATCGGTTTGGTATGGCCAACTAGATTGATTTATCTTGCAATGGGAGAGGTGCACTGTGATGGGTGCTACTTCTTGAGCTTGCGTTGGTTTTTCCCTTGAAGAGGAAACGGTGATGCAGCAAAGTAGAGATAAGTATTTCCCTCAATTTTGAGAACCAAGGTATCAATCCAGTAGGAGGTACAAGCAAGTCTCCAATCTATGCACCTGCACAAACAAGCAAACACTTGCACCCAACGCGATAAAGGGGTTGTGAATCCCTTCATGGTCACTTGCAAGGATGAGATCTGATAGAGATAGATATAAAAGATTACTAAAACGTAAAACAAAGTAAAAGTAAATAAATTGCAGCAAGGTATTTTAGGGTTTTTTGGTTTATAGATCTGAAAATATATAATGGAAAATAGACCCGGGGGCCTTAGGTTTCACTAGAGGCTTCTCTCATGAAGGCAAATAATACGGTGGGTGAACAAATTACTGTCGAGCAATTGATAGAAAAGCGCATAGTTCTGACAATATCTAAGGCAATGATTATGCATATAGGCATCACGTCCGTGTCAAGTAGACCGAAACGATTCTGCATCTACTACTATTACTCCACACATCGACCGCTATCCAGCATGCATCTAGAGTATTAAGTTCATAAAGAACGGAGTAACGCCTTAAGTAAGATGACATGATGTAGAGGGATAAACTCAAGAAATATGATGAAAACCCCATCTTTTTATCCTTGATGGAAACAATACAAATACATGCCTCTCTACCCCTACTTTGTCACTGGGTGAGGACACCGCTAGATTGAACCCAAAACTAAGCACCTCTCCCATTGCAAGAACAACCAATCTAGTTGGCCAAACCAAACTGATAACACAAAGAGAAATACAAAGATATCAAATCATGCATATAAGAATTCAAAGGACATTCAAATAATATTCATAGATAATCTGATCATAAATCCACCATTCATCGGATCTCGACAAACACACCGCAAAAGCAGATTACATCGGATAGATCTCCAAGAACATCGAGGAGAACATGGTATTGAGAATCAAAGAGATAGAAAAAGCCATCTAGCTACTAGCTATGGACCCGTAGGCCTGAGGTAGACTACTCACGCTTCATCGGAAGGGCAATAGGGTTGATGTAGATGCCCTCCGTGATCAAATCCCCCTCTGGCAGATTGCCAGAAAAGACCCCAAGATGGGATCTCACGGGAACAGAAGGTTGCGGCGGCAGAAAAGTATTTTTGTGGCTTCCTCTGTTGACAATGGAATATTTGGGAATATATAAGCCAAGGATTAGGGTTAGGAGGCCTCCAGGGGGACCACAAGCCAGGGGGCGCGCCCCTATGGATTGTCGTCTCCTCGTAGGTCTTCTGACCTCCTCTCCAAGTCTCGTAGGTGTCTTCTGGTCCAAGAAAAATCATTGCGAAAGTTTTATTCCGTTTGGACTCGGTTTGATATTCCTTTTCTGTAAAACTCAAAAACAGGGGAAAAACAGAAACTGGCACTAGGCTCTAGGTTAATAGGTTAGTCCCAAAAATAATATAAAATAGCATATTAATGCATATAAAACATCCAAAACAGATAATATAATAGCATGGAACAATCAAAAATTATAGATACGTTGGAGACGTATCAAGCATCCCCAAGCTTAATTCCTGTTCGTCCTCGAGTAGGTAAATGATAAAAACAGAATTTTTGATGTGGAATGCTGCCTAACATATTTATCCATGTAATTTTCTTTATTGTGGCATGAATATTCAGATCCATAAGATTCAAAACAAAAGTTTAATATTGACCTAAAAACAATAATACTTCAAGCATACTAATAAAGCAATCATGTCTTCTCAAAATAAAATGGCCAAAGAAAGTTATCCCTACAAAATCATATAGTCTGGCTATGCTCCATCTTCATCACACAAAGTATTAAATCATGCACAACCCCGGTCTTAGCCAAGTAATTGTTTCATACTTAAGTATTCTCAAACTTTTTCAACTTTCACGCAATACATGAGCGTGAGCCATGGATATAGCACTATAGGTGGAATAGAATATGGTGGTTGGGGAGAAGACATAAAGAAGGAGATAGTCTCACAGCAACTAGGCGTATCAACGGGCTATGGAGATGCCCATCAATAGATATCAATGTGAGTGAGTAGGGATTGCCATGCAACGGATGCACTAGAGCTATAAGTGTATGAAAGCTCAAAAAGAAACTAAGTGGGTGTGCATCCAACTCGCTTGCTCACGAAGACCTAGGGCAATTTGAGGAAGCCCATCATTGGAATATACAAGCCAAGTTCTATAATGAAAAATTCCCACTAGTATATGAAAGTGACAATATAGGAGACTCTCTATCATGAAGATCATGGTGCTACTTTGAAGCACAAGTGTGGAAAAAGGATAGTAGCATTGCCCCTTCTCTCTTTTCTGTCATTTTTTTTGGTGGGCTTCTTTGGCCTCTTTTTTTTATTTGGGCTTCTTTGGCCTCTTTTATTTTTTTGTAAAGTTCGGAGACTCATCCCAACTTGTGAGGGAATCATAGCTTCCATCATCCTTTCCTCACATGGGACAATGCTCTAATAATGATCATCACACTTTTATTTACTTACAACTCAAGAATTACAGCTCGATACTAAGGACAAGATATGACTCTATATGAATGCCTCCGGCGGTGTACCGGGATGTGCAATGATCTAGCGTAGCGAATGACATCAAAAATGGACCATGAAAACATCATGCTAGCTGTCTTACGATCATGGAAAGCAATATGACAATGATGGTGCGTGTCATAATAAACGGAACGGTGGAAGTTGCATGGCTATATATCTCGGAATCACTATGGAAATGCCATAATAGGTAGGTATGGTTGCTGTTTTGAGGAAGGTATATGGTGGGTTTAATGCACCGGCGAAAGTTGCGCGGTACTAGAGAGGCTAGCAATGGTGGAAGGGTGAGAGTGCGTATAATCCATGGACTCAACATTAGTCATAAAGAACTCACATAATTATTGCAAATGTCTATTAGTTATCGAAACAAAGTACTACACGCATGCTCCTAGGGGAAGGGTTGGTAGGAGTTAACCATCGCGCGATCCCGACCTCCACACAAAGGATGACAATAAATAAATAAATCATGCTCCGACTTCATCACATAACGATTCACCATACGTGCATGCTACGGGAATCACAAACTTTAACACAAGTATTTCTAACAATCCACAATTACTCACTAGCATGGCTCTAATATCACCATCTTTATATCTCAAAACAATCATAAGGAATCAAACTTCTCATAGTATTCAATGCACTTTATATGAAAGTTTTTATTATATCCCTCTTGGATGCACATCAAATTAGGACTAAATTCATAACCTAAGCAAATTACCATGCTGTTTAGAGACTCTCAAAATAATATAAGTGAAGCAAGAGAGTTCAACAATTTCTATAAAATAAAGCCACCGCCGTGCTCTAAAAAGATATAAGTGAAGCACTAGAGCATATTGCCTAGCTCAAAAGATATAAGTGAAGCACAAAGAGTATTCTAATAAATTCACGATTCATGCGTGTCCCTCTCAAAAGATGTGTACAGCAAGGATGATTGTGGCAAACTAAAAAGCAAAGACTCATATCATACAAGACGCTCCCAGCAAAACACATATCATGTGGTGAATAAAAATATAGCCTTAAGTAAATTTACCGATGGATTGAAGACGAAAGAGGGAATGCCTTCTGGGGCATCCCCAAGCTTAGGCTCTTGGTTGTGCTTGAATATTACCTTGGGGTGCCTTGGGCATCCCCAAGCTTAGGCTCTTGCCACTCCTTATTCCATAGTCCATCAAATCTTTACCCAAAACTTGAAAATTTCACAACACAAAACTCAACAGAAAACTCATGAGATCCGTTAGTATAAGAAAATAAATCACCACTTTTGGTACTGTTGTGAACTCATTCTTTATTTATATTGGTGTAATATCTACTGTATTCCAACTTCTCCATGGTTCATACCCCCCGATACTACCCATAGATTCATCAAAATAAGCAAACAACACATAGAAAACAGAATCTGTCAAAAACAGAACAGTCTGTAGCAATCTGGAAATCTCGAATACTACTGTAACTCCAAAAATTAGGAAAAATTAGGAAAACCTGGGCAATTTGTATATCAATCTTGTGTAAAAAATTCAGATCTAATGCACGCTTCTGTGTTTTTCTAAAATTGTTCTACTGGGCGCAAAAGTTTTGGTTTTTCAGCAAGATCAAATCAACTATCACCGTAGGCCATCCCAAAGGTCTTACTTGGCTCAAACACTAAATAAAACACCAAAAAACAATTACTACAGAGGTAATAACGTGTAATTTATTCAAGAACAGAAGTAGAACAAAAACATAAAAATAAAATTTGGTTGCCTCCCAACAAGCGCTATTATTTAACGCCCCTAGCTAGGCATAACGCAATAGATCTAAGTATTATCATCTTTGGTATGCAATCCATAAGTAGCTCTCATATTAGATTCATATGGTAACTTAATTTTATTTCTTGGAAAGTGTTCCATGCCCTTCCTTAACGGAAATTGAAATCTAATGTTTCCTTCTTTCATATCAATAATTGCACCAATCGTTCTAAGGAAAGGTCTACCAAGAATAATAGGACATGTAGGATTGCAATCTATATCAAGAACAATGAAATATATGGGAACATAATTCGTATTTGCAACAATAAGAATATCATTAATCCTTCCCATAGGTTTTTTAATAGTGGAATCCGCTAGATGCAAATTTAAAGAGCAATCATCAAATTCACGGAAACCTAGCACATCAC
Source organism: Elymus sibiricus (assembly GCA_039707655.1). NCBI lineage: Eukaryota > Viridiplantae > Streptophyta > Magnoliopsida > Poales > Poaceae > Elymus > Elymus sibiricus. Next base: position 34,846,228 of record CM077665.1, on the reverse strand, counting down.
ATAAAGTTTTCGGAATCGTGGAAACGCTAGCACCCAAATCACACAAAGCATGGCACTCATAATCTTTAATTTTAATCTTAATAGTAGGTTCCCACTCATCATAAAGCTTTCTAGGTATAGAAACTTCTAACTCAAGTTTTTCTTCAAAAGATTTCATCATAGCATCAACGATATGTTTAGTAAAAGCTTTATTTTGATTATAAGCATGAGGAGAATTCAACATGGATTGCAAAAAGGAAATACAATCTATCAAAGAACAATTATCATAATTAATGTCCTTGAAATCCAAAAGAGTGGGTTCATTGCTACTTAAAGTTTTGACCTCTCCAATCCCACTTTTATCAATTTTTGCATCAAGATCAATAAACTCCGAATCATTGGGACACCTTTTAGCTAAAGTTGACTCATCTCCAGTCCCATCTTTATCAAGATTTAAATTAGAAAACAAAGATTCAATAGGAGTCACATCAATCACTTTAAGATCTTCATCATTATTTTCAAGAGAAATTGAAGAACACGCTTTTTCAAGCCATTCTCGCTTAGCACGCATTCTCGCGGTTCTTTCTTTACATTCATCAATAGAAATTCTCATAGCTTTTAGAGACTCATTAATATAATGCTTGGGTGCAATAGATCTAATTTTCAAAGAATCAATCTCAAGAGAAATTCTATCCACGTTCCTAACCAAATCATCAATCGTAAGCAATTTTTCTTCAACCATAGCATTGAAATTCTTTTGGGAACTAATAAATTCTTTAATATTGTTCTCAAGATCAGAGGGCATCTTATTATAATTTCCATAAGGATTGTTGTAGGAATTACCATAATTGTTAGAGGAATTACAAGGAAACGGCCTAGGGTTGAAATTACCTCTATACGCGTTATTACCTAAATTGTTCCAACCAACAAAATTAACATCCATAGATTCATTATTATTTCCAATCAAAGAAGACAAAGGCATGTCATTAGGATCAATAGGAGCACTCTTACTAGGAAATTTTTTAATTAATTCATCCATCTTTCCACTCAAAATATTTATTTCTTCAATTGCATGCACTTTTTTACTAGTAGAAGATCTTTCAGTATGCCACTGAGAGTAATTTGCCATAATATTATCTAGGAGTTTAGTAGCTTCTCCTAATGTAATTTCCATGAACGTACCACCCGCGGCGGAATCTAAAAGATTTCTAGATGCAAAATTCAATCTCGCATAAAAAAATTGTATAATCATCCATAAACTCAAACCATGCGTGGGACAATTTCTAATCATCAATTTCACCCTCTCCCAAGATTGTGCAACATGCTCATGATCAAGTTGCTTAAAATTCATTATATCGTTCCTAAGGGAGATGATCTTAGCAGGCGGAAAGTACTTGGAAATAAAAGCATCTTTACACTTAGTCCATGAATCAATACTATTTTTAGGCAAAGATGAAAACCAAGTTTTAGCACGATCTTTTAGTGAGAATGGAAATAGATTCAATTTAACAATATCATTATCCACATCTTTCTTCTTTTGCATATCACACAATTCAACGAAGGTATTTAGATGGGATGCGGCATCTTCACTAGGAAGGCCGGAAAATTGTTCTTTCATAACAAGATTTAGCAAAGCGGCATTAATTTCATAAGATTCCGCACTAGTGGCGGGAGCAATCGGATTACTAATAAAATCATTATTATTAGTGTTGGAAAAGTCACACAACTTGGTATTCTCTTGAGTCATCGTGACAAGGCAAGCAATCTAGCACACAAGCAAACGAAAAGCAAGCGAAAATACAAACTGAAGAAGGGCGAATAAAAAGGCAAATCTTTTTGTGTTTTTCTGAAATTCGTTTTAGAAGTGGGGGAGAGGAAAACGAGAGGCAAATGGCAAATAATGTAATGCAATAGATGAGAGTTTATGATGGGTACTTGGTAGGCTTGATGTAGACCTCCCCGGCAACGGCGCCAGAAATTCTTCCTGCTACTTCTTGAGCTTGCGTTGGTTTTTCCCTTGAAGAGGAAAGGGTGATGCAGCAAAGTAGAGATAAGTATTTCCGTCAGTTTTGAGAACCAAGGTATCAATCCAGTAGGAGGTACAAGCAAGTCTCCAATCTATGCACCTACACAAACAATCAAACACTTGCACCCAATGCGAAAAAGGGGTTGTCAAGCCCTTCACGGTCACTTGCAAGGATGAGATCTGATAGAGATAGATATAAAAGATTACTAAAACGTAAAACAAAGTAAAAGTAAATAAATTGCAGCAAGGTATTTTTGGGTTTTTTGGTTTATAGATCTTAAAATATATAATGGAAAATTGACCCGGGGGCCATAGGTTTCACTAGAGGCTTCTGTCATGAAGGCAAATAATACGGTGGGTGAACAAATTACTGTCGAGCAATTGATAGAAAAGCGCATAGTTATGACGATATCTAAGGCAATGATTATGCATATAGGCATCACGTCCGTGTCAAGTAGACCGAAACGATTCTGCATCTACTACTATTAGTCCACACATCGACCGCTATCCAGCATGCATCTAGAGTATTAAGTTCATAAAGAACGGAGTAACGCCTTAAGTAAGATGACATGATGTAATAGGGAAAAGCCTAGAAGTAGCACGGGTCTAAGGTGTATCAGTACCACGGGTGAGGGAGTCCTGGACTAAGGGGTCCCAAGGTGTCCGGCCTAGCTAAGGTGGGCCGGGCCGTCGGGCCGTCAAGAAGACGAAGCTGAAGAACACCTCGTATTCGGGAAGGAGTCCCTCTGGTGTCCGGTTATGATTATTCCTTTTTCTGTAACCGACCTTGTACAATCCTAGGACCCTCTGGTATATATAAACCAGAGGGTTTTAGTCCATAGGGGCAATTAGAATTACCACAGGCATACCAGTTAGGGTTTAGCCACCATGATCTCGAGGTAGATCTAATCTTGTAACCTTCATCTACATCAAATACAATCAAGCAGGACGTAGGGTATTACCTACATTAAGAGGGCCCGAACCTGGGTAAAAGCTGTGTCCCTTCGTCTCCTGTTACCATTGATCCTTAGACCTACAGCTCGGGACCCCCTACCCGAGATCTGCCGGTTTTGACACCGACATTGGTGCTTTCATTGAGAGTTCTGCTGTGGAGTCACCGTTGGGATCGATGGCCCGCGTAAGCTTGAGCAACAAGACCGCCTCCGGAGGAGGCCTGACGTCAGAACAAACCCTCCGGATTGGCAGTTTTTCCATAAGCATCGACTCGGCCGGCCATCTTCGCCGAGACGAGGTATCCTCCCTTGAGCACCAGATCCAGATCGATACTCCGGTGAGCATCCTCAGCGCCCGGCGTGGTTTCAACCCGATCAGATCAGCGGCTTTGACCGAAAATCAGAACAATTCTGGGGCATTGGCCTCAAATCCTAAAGCTCCAAGCTCGGCGACGATCTCGACGATCGCCGAACACTGTCCGAGCATCAGCCCCGAATATGCAGAAAAGATGGATCCGACAGACACCGCACTATTGAACAGGCTACTAGATCGCATCGCAACCCTGGGACTCACAACGACCTACGACCGGATTGGGCTTAAACCCGATCACAGAGAGATTACCTCCCCGCTGGTCACTCACCTCGTGGCGGTCGTCGAAGAGCAGACCGAAGACCTAGCGTCTCCCAGGTTGAAGACCAACTGTGTTCGGATTTCCGAACTCCTAGAATTCGAGCCTCCTTCTTCGGAGGAATCGACACCGATCCCGGACTCAGGACGGGTCATAAAACCCGATGAGTGCCCGGATGCTTCTGGGCCCGAACTCCTGGCTCTGGAAACCTTGTCGTCGGTCGAAGCACCGGACATGAGTCTGGGTGCAGGACTATGTTTTTTCCCACCCACCCACCACAATGCATACTCTCCAAGCAACTCCGGCCCACCTGACATATGTGACTTAATGTATGTACAGCAACAACCTCGCGAGACAGTCCATCACTACTGGGCTCGATTCCTCCTTGTCAAGAATAAGATCACAGATTGCTGTGACCAAGACATCATCTCGGTTTTTCATCACAATTGCAGCGACGAGGGAATCTTGAACGCCCTCTCTCGACGTCACATCCAAAGTTTCACCGAATTATCGGAACTGGGCCGCAAGTACTGTGTGATGGAGAGCACATGGAAAGCCCAAATGACCCACGTGGAGCCTGAACCTATGGAGAATCCATCTGCACTATGGATAAAACGGACACACCCGTATAGGGCATCCGAATACAAGCTTACTAGCAAAAAGAGTAAACCCTTTATGGGTCACAGGACCGTTCTTGACTAACTCCTCGACAAACCATGCCCGATACATTCAGCATTACTAAATACAGAACCAACCCACAACCTTCGCGCTTGTTGGGTATTAAGGCAGGTAGCCAAAAGCGGCGAGCCTATCCTCACCACCCTGCCTGCAGGGAGGCAGTCACCCACAGACGAACATCTCAACATTCTGACTGTCTTCGAAACTTTCTCTTCAAACAATCGGCACAAGCGAGTACTTCGAGAGCTCACCGAAGTCCACCAAGTAACAGCAATGAGCCCATGGAACGACACGGCGATAACTTTTAACGCCGAAGATGAACCAAGGGTCCGTTCAGTTCGGGCGCCCGCCGCATTGGTCCTCGATCCCATAGTGGACGGTTTTCGCTTAACCAAAGTGCTCATGGACGGCGGCAGTGGACTAAACCTCATCTATGAGGATACGCTCGAAAAAATGCAGATTGACAAGTCCCGCATCGAGCAAACTTACACCACTTTTCGTGGAATAATCCTAGGTCGAGAGGCACGTTGCTCAGGGCAAATTACACTCAATGTAGCGTTCGACACACACGAAAACTACAGGTCCGAAGAGTTGCTCTTTCATATTGTGCCCTTTAACAGCGGAGACCACGCCCTTTTAGGACGTGATGCTTTCGTCTGCTTCCAGGCAATACCCCATTATGGATACATGAAGCTCAAAATGCCGAGGCCCAATGGGGTGATTACAATTACAAGCAATCCGCACAGGGTACTCCAGGCCGAAAACAAAACAGCGTCCCTGGCTCTCGAAGCACTATCCGAAGCCCTTGCGGCCGAAGAGCTATCCATGATCCGGACTACAGTGGACAAAGATGACGTGATCCTCGATAAGAGACCCAAATCCACTTCTTTCAAGCCAGCAGACAAATTGCATCCATCGGGGCACATCCGACGGATCCGAACAAAACTGCATCCATCGGGGCACAGCTAGACCCAATAGTAGACGACGCCTTGCGCGCGTTCCTCTGGCAAAATTGGGACATATTCGCCTGGCATCCTTCGGACATGCCAGGAATCCCACGAAAACTGGCCGAACACAGCCTCAACATAATCAAAGGCTTCAAGCCAGGCAAGCAGTCGATGCGGCGATTCTCTGAACCCAAATGACAAGCAATGGGGGAGGAATTAGCAAAACTCCTCGAAGCAGGATTCATCAGAGAAATCAAACACCCGGAATGGTTAGCCAACCTGGTCATGGTGCCGAAGAAGGACAAATCCTGGCGGCCTTGCGTCGATTTCAAAGACCTCAACAAAGCCTGCCCTAAGGATCCCTTTCCGCTTCCTCGCATAGACCAAATCATAGACGCAACCGCGGGGCACGACGCATTGTGCTATCTCTACGCCTACTCCGGATACCACCAGATTAAAATGAAGGAATCCGACCAGGCTGCAACCACATTCATCACACCCTATGGGCTATTCTGCTTCAACACCATGCCCTTCGGGTTAAAAAATGTTGGTGCCACTTACCAGCGTATGATCCAGACTTGCCTAGAAAAACAAATTGGAAAAACAGTTGAAGCATACGTAGACGACGTGGTCATTAAGACCAAACACGTCGCATCATTGGTGGATGACCTCCGCTTAACGTTCGATAACCTCAGAACTTATGACATACGGCTCAATCCGGAAAAATGCGTCTTCGGCGTTCCTGCCGGAAAGCTACTCGGCTTCATTGTCTCCCATCGAGGAATAGAAGCAAATCTGGCTAAAATCCGAGCCTTGTCACAATTGGCAATACCAACAGAGCTAAAACACGTCCAGAAACTGGCAGGGTGCGTGGCAGCATTAAGCCGCTTCATCTCCAGATTTGCTTCTTTACAGGCTGCTTAAACGCACCGATAACTTTCAATGGACGGATGCGGCCATAGCTGGATTGGAGGAAATCAAGACTTTACTGGCTGGCAACCCAATCTTAGCCGCCCCAAGTTTTGGCAACCCAATGTTACTTTACATTTCAGCAACTCACCAAGTGGTGAGTGCAGTTCTCGTCGTCGAAAGAAAGGAGGAGGGACATAAATTCCCCATTCAAAAACCAGTCTACTACGTATCGGAGGTCCTTACGCCCTGCAAATCCCGATACCCTCACTATCAAAAGATAGCTTACGCGGTCTTCATGGCATCCCGAAAACTTCGGCACTACTTCCAAGATTGCTCAATTACAGTGGCATCAGAAGTACCACTCAATGATATTATAAACAACAGGGATGCCACGGGCCGCATAGCCAAATGGGCAATAGAGCTCCTTCCGTTCAAAATCACGTACAAACCACGCCAAGCTATTAAATCTCAGGTGCTGGCTGACTTTGTCGCGGAATGGACAGAAGCCGAACTCCCTAAGGAATACAGTACATACTCAAACTGGACGATGTATTTCGACGGCTCTAAAATGCTGGCCGTACTGGGAGCGGGCGTAATCTTGACATCCCCCACAGGGGACACAGTCCGTTACGTTCTACAAATAATGTATACGGACTCTAATAACGCGGCCGAATATGAGGCATTGTTGCATGGCCTCCGCATGGCAGTTTCCATGGGGGTACAACGGCTAGAGGTACGTGGGGACTCTAACCTTGCAATTTCCCAGGTTATTGGCGAGTTCGACGCCAAGGATCCCAAAATGGCAGCCTATAGGAACGCCGTAATAAAAATATCAGCTCGGTTCGAGGGGCTCGAGTTTCATCATGTAGCTCGTGACAGCAACCAGGCGGCAGACATCCTCGCCCGCATGGGCGCCAAACGCGACCCCGTCCCGCACAACACTTTCGTTGAACGGCTCTTCAAGCCATCCGTAGTGTGGCAGGACGAAGGCAAGGATACCAGCCCGGACCCGGTTACAACCCCAGTAGTCGAACCAGATGACGAAGTCATTGGGGGTTCGGATATTGAAAAGACCACTTCGGTTCACGAAATCATGGCCGTCATCGCTCCATGGACCGAACCATTCCTGGCTTATCTTCATAGGCAAGAACTCCCAGATGACCAAAATGAGGCACGCCGCATTGTTCGGCGCTCTAAAGCCTACAAAATTCACGAAGGTGAACTATACAAGAAAAGTACTACCAGTGTCCTTCAAAGATGCATATCCGAGGAGGAAGGGAGGCTGCTTTTAGCTGAGATACATGCTGGCATGGGCGGACACCACGCGGCTGTTCGAGCCCTGGTAAGCAAGGCTTTCCGAGCAGGGTTCTACTGGCCAACAGCCTGAGAAGACGCACAGACGCTCATTCAACGTTGTGTAGGATGACAGCTTTTTGCTAACCAAAGCCACTTGCCCCCCACAGCTCTCCGGACTATACCGATAACCTGGCCCTTCGCTGTCTGGGGGCTGGACATGGTAGGACCTCTTAAAGGGGGAAGCCATAAGAAGAAATATCTATTGGTTATGGTCGATAAGTTCACTAAATGGATTGAGGCCAAACCAGTAAAAACGGCCAAATCCGGGCCGGTCATCGATTTCATATCCGGCGTGGTGCACCGTTATGGTGTCCCCCATAGCATAATTACAGACAATGGCTCAAATTTTACTGCTGACGAGGTCAAGGATTGGTGCGCTAAAATGGGCATTAAGCTCAACTATGCATCCGTCTATCACCCTCAAACAAATGGGCAGGTAGAGCGAGCCAACGGCTTAATAATGAGCGGCATTAAACCCCGGCTAGTGCGCTCCTTAAAGGAGTCTGATAAGCACTGGGTCGAAGAGCTCGATTCTGTACTCTGGGGGCTTCAGACCACCCCCAACCGATCGACCGGATACACAACCTTTTTTATGGTGTACGGCGCAGAGGCTGTTTTACCCTGCGATATTATTCATGACTCACCTCGAGTGCGCATGTACGAAGAACGAGAGGCCGAGCTAGACCGGCAGGATGACTTAGACGCCCTTGAGGAGGAGCGCGACGTGGAACAAGCTCGTTCGGCATTCTATCAACAACAGGCCCGGCGATACCAGAGCCGAGAAGTGCGGGCCAAGGCATACAACATCGGTGATCTCGTTTTGCGTCTCCCTGAGAAGAAGAAGGACAAGCTCAAACCAAAGTGGGAGGGCCCCTTCATAATCGACGAGGTATTGACGGGGGGTGCGTATCGCCTTCATGATGCAGCGGATAACCGCCTAGAGCCAAACCCATGGAACGCATCTCGGCTTCGACGGTTCTACGGATAATCCGGCGGCGCCTCCCCTCACGGTTTTTTCTGTCTCTTTGTTCTCCTCGTACTTCTTTTCCTTTCATTCTCCTTTTTTGCTTTCTTTTTTCCTCTTTCTTTTTCATATATTTTTTATGGAAATTGTAAACATCCCAGGTCATGTCCGGATTCGCCGAATTGTGGTAGAACTATATTGGCATACATCATTACATGTAATATCCTTGTATACCTGGGGGCTTCTTTTACGAAGCCAGGCGTTATAATCTCCATAGGCTATTATAAAGCCATAGGATGTTTGTCTCATATTTTTTGCCATTATATGCACCACTTTGACTTAAGTTTTTGCCAAGCCGGGTTGCCTCGCTCCTGTGCTTACACCCTACATTTCCGACTGTTCGGCTAGGATGTAAAGGGAGCACCTCTGCGATTGTTACTACCGGGTCATCCGGATATGTACCTCAGATGGGTGAAGCCAAAGGCTAGCGTTCTTAAGAATATAACTGGTCGGCAACAAAGACAACACCATAAATACTGCAATTAAAGGAAGGGCTGTCCTTAAAACCGTCTTCACACGGATAATTAGCCTTTTTAGGCATGATTAACCATGCTAACTCAAAGAAAGGAACCCTTAACGGAACTATTTTCTTTCAAAGATGTTTCTTACGTTAAACAGTAATATAACATAACTCCCCGAAACACACTTTGTCTGTTCAAGCCATATGACCGGATTGCCTTGTTTCCAACAATAAATACCTATTTAACTTAGGTCATATGATGCGGAAACACTCGAAACTTCTAGTTATGGAGGTCGAAGCCGAAGGTCGGCCATGACAAATAGTACAATCAGCTCGGTAGGAGATAAGTTTGATGATAAAGTACATAACTACATCGAATCAAATGTCTATTCCTTCTCTAGGCCGTCCATGAGGCTATCTAGAGCACAGTCTTCCTGTGAGTACTTCGCAGCACGCATCACCTGGTCATACACCAGTTTTAACGGAATTTCTTTCCCGTCTGGACCTACCGGTCCAACTCGCGCCATATGATTTGGCTCAAGTTGGGTATAACGTGTCTTCACCATTGACCACGCCTCGCGTGCACCTTCACGATAGGCCGAAGTCTTCCATAGTTCGAAGCTGCGCCGAGCTCCCTTGAATAGGCTGGCCAGGTCATCCATGCTCTCCGGAGGCGTGTCGGTCGGCCATAGAGCCTTGACCATACTCTTCATAGCTTTCCGGGCTCACTCATGCACTATGGATAACTCTTTTATTAAATCGCCACAGAAGCCGGACACTTCCTCTTCATGACGACCGGTAAGTAGACCTACAATAAGCAGTGTTAGTACTCCAGACTGTGTGAAAGTGACTGTCTCCTTGAACGGATGACTAAAGGCTATACCGAATATACTGCCTTTCAACTTTTGATTTTCTTTCAAGGCATCAGACAGCTGAGCTTTCAAGCTCTGTATCTCTTCGGCTTGGTGATCTCTTTCCTCTTCCAGTTTGTTCTTTTGGTCTACGGTCCGAGCAAGTTCTTGGCGACCGGCCGCTTCTTGCGTTTCGGCATACTCCTGAGCCTTTTTAGTGGAGTTCAATTCATTTTGTAATTTCTCTACGGACTCCGCTGCTAAAAGTATAGCTTGGTGTCAAACAAACAATAAAAAGCTTCATCAAATTATAACTTTCTGTTTTTACCATGAGCCTCCTTGGTGAATTTCTTCGCCTCCTCCAATTCAGCGACGGTACTGTCAAGCTGTCTTCGGCTCTTCTCCAGCTCCTGTGACAATGCACCATTCCTGTCCTTCAGGACCTGCATGGGCGGAGATCCTTAAATCAGTCGTCCCGACTACTTTAAGTCTCGGGGGCTACTGGGATACAGTTTGTATGTAAAAATTCATACAAATTTTACCTGCATATCCTTGGACAGCAAGTGAGCCGTTCCTTCGAGGCCATCTCGTGCAGCTCGGATATATGCATCTACCGAACTAAAGGCATTGAATTCTTGATCAGAAAAGGCCGGATGGCGCATAGCCCCTTTTAGTCGTCGATGATTCATCACACTTTCCACTTCAGAATTAGTAAGGGAGACTTCATCCGAATCTCCTTGTGGTGGATGGCTTGAGGTGGCGCCAGCTTCAGTCCTAATTTGAGCCGATGAGTCCGGTGCCGGATTGTCCTGGCGTCTGATGGACGGACCCTCGTGTACGGTCCACCGGATACTCCTTCTGTATATGAACAAGAAGAGGCTGAAATCTTGGTATCAGACCTAATACAAATTAACAAGCTTTTACCTCTTCGTTGAGGGAGGGGGAGCAATGGCGCTTTCAGTTCCCTTCCGCTTGGAAATCTCATCTCGCGTAGGCACTGGTTCTTTAGGAGCCACCCCTGCTGATGTGCGGCGCGAGGAGCGCCGACCCTTTGGAGTACGAGTCAGCACACTAGGGGACGTGCGAGCGGGGTGCCCCTTGTTGGAACGCACCTTCGAAGTACTTACAGTGGAGGAGGGAAGGAGCCCGGGGTGATCGGCTATGATGGCCACCTCCGAGCCGTCAAGGCTCGCCTGGTAAAAAACTCCGTCATTAAATTCGATGGATATGTCCGGATCTTCGTGAAAGCCCAGATCTTCGTTACGATCATGGTCTTCGGGTTGCGGGGAAGGGCAGTGAACTTTTTCAATCCACTTTCTCCAGACCTGTTCGGAGGTGTCCCGGAAACTTCGGTTAGTATTCTCGAATAATGAATTGAATTATGCTAATAAGACGGTACTTACCCATTCGATGGGGTTGTACATAGAAAAGCCTTCTCGGCAATTCAGGCATGTGAACTCTTCCTCCTCGCCTTTATAGAAATCGGCCAATATGGTCGCCAGTGCGGCTTGGTCGTCAGGACCTTGACGCTTGTAGCGGGTCGCGTCGTTCGTCCCGTTGTAACACTACAAGGGGTGTCGCCTCGACTGGAGAGGCTGGATGCATCGCTTTATGGCGATGGCCATGACTTCGATAATTGAAAGTTTGGAGTTGGTAAGTACCCTGACCTTGGCAACTAGCCTCTTTACTTCCGCACTGTCCTCCTGCTTAGGGCTCCGGGGACGCCAGTTAAAGCATTTCTTCAAAGGAGTGTTGGAGAATTCGGGAAGGCCTTGCCGAACTGGGTCCGGTAAGGGGACGTCTTCAAAATAAAACCATTCTGAAGACCATTCTTCGGACTCCTTCTTTGGGGTCCCAATGGGATACCCCGTCCCGGCAATGCGCCACACTTTGGCTCTGCCCACTTCGAATATCGAACCGCCTTTAGTCCATTCTTCCTCATAAATACTACCATTTTTTCAGATTTTCTTGTTCTGTTATACAACAACAAACAACAACAAACAAAGCCTTTAGTTCCAAACAAGTTGGGGTAGGCTAGAGGTGAAACCCATAAGATCTCGCGACCAACTCATGGTTCTGGCACATGGATAGCAAGCTTCCACACACCCCTGTCCATGGCTAGTTCTTTGGTGATGCTCCAATCCTTCAGGTCTCTCTTTACGGACTCTTCCCATGTCAAGTTCGGTCTACCCCGGCCTCTTTTGAATCTTTTATATTCTGAATTTAATTTCCTTTTGTAAACAAATTCAATTCCAAACACTCCAAGCAGTAATCCATGTAGCAAGCAAAGCTAGTGAGATTGACAACCTCACTGGTTATGTTGCGGACGAAGATAAATTTCCTAGTTGACAGCAGGGCTGCTCATTGGACTTGTAGTTGAACTTCATGGATTGATTACCTTGGTTCCTTAATTGAAGGGAAAGCTTCTGCTTGCTACAAACCCATGCGCTTCAGGGCCCAATAGAGAAACTTTTGGTACTATAGCCATGCAACATCACCCACCACGAGCTCCACCGGCGCTACTCCCCACCACGAGCTCCACTAGCACTGCCCCGAGCTCCACCGCACCCGCAAAGCCTCCCACCATGATCAACACCACCGAGACGCCGCCATGGTCGGCTCTCACCCATACCCGACACGTCCCAGGCCACCTCTCACCTCGTCTCCACAACCACCCTGATGCCCGACGCCGACAACCTCCACGGAGATATGGTATGTACTTTCCCCCTTTTTTCATCTCTCATAGGTGATGATGTATCATGAATGTGCATGATGAATATGATGTATGAGCCGGAATACCAAGCTTTGATGATGAATATGATATATGTGCCTATTGAGAGTGGTGTGGTATGTTAGAGTGATGATTACAATGTGGTACCAGCCATCGAGCCACCAATGTGTTTGCGTGTGCTATTTATTGGCCATTGAGCCGGGGCAACTTCTAGCTGCTTGATTTTTTAGGGAATATTAGTTGCCAATGATTTGACAAAATGTGCATTCATCAACATTTTGTCAAAGTTTTGGCACTCAATTTGTGTCATATTTAAGAAAGGTCATGCCAATTTTTTTAATTTTTTAGATATTAAAGTAACTTTATAGTTATTTTGTAGTTGTTTTAATTATTTTAGTTCAAAAGTTGCAAAAAAAATGTATTTGGATTTTTTTTCTAGTCAGGCTAAACACGATTATTCAGTTTTGTCGAGCACTTTCTTCTTCTGCGCTCGTACAGGATTTGTTCTCCCTGCCGACATGTAGATCACACAGAGCATGTGTAATGCGAGTGCGGAATAAGAAAGTGTTAGAGAAAGTTCACTAAATGATGTTGGACTTGCCTATAGACCAATGATGAAACTTGAGATCTTTTTGACCTACTAAATGTGCCTAGCTTTTGACTCAAGTTTTGAGGAATAACTTCAATTCCTTAACTCATGCATCAAAAGCTCGGCACATCTTTTGTGTATGACATAAGATCCATTACATTTCCCTAGGTCAATACATGTATGAGTTTTCTTGTGGGAACCTCTCCTACCTGAAGGGGACACTACATGGATCTGAGTTTTCCTATGGGAACCTCTGTAACACTTTACAAAGTATTTTATGGCTATTTCAGATATTTTAGTGACTTTATAGTTATTTTATATATTTTTATTTATTTAAGCAATTTCTAATTGATTTAAAAGTTATTTTAGTTATTTTAGCAAGATAATTATTTTATTAATTTTATAGTTATTTTATTAATTTTCTAGTTATTTTAGACATTTTAGGTACTTTTATTTATTTTATAGTTATTTTAACTATTTTATAGATAATTTAGCCATTTTCCATTAGGGTAATTTGCTAAGATTTTAGGTAATGCAATTAGTGCATTAGTAATATGTGACTAAACTGTTCTCCGACTCCTTTCTCAAAAGTGCGATGGGCAGCTACGGCGGACCAAAGGACGACGAGTTGTGGGCGAGGGTCACGACGGTGGTGTATTGGCGGGACGTCTGTAATTTACCCTAACATGTGGGAATTATCTGTCTAACACACCTAGCCTCCACGGTTGAACTCATTTTTATTTTGTCCTACTCATCTAAGATTTCAATTTTATATTGATTTGCTCCCAAAATTTGACAATATGCTGCCAAAGTATGAGCCCGATGCCGATTTCAATGGCATGGTGCGCAAGGTGGAGAAGTGTGGGCACTGTCTAGAACATGTTCGTCGTGTGTGCAACGAAGGCAGTGACATGGGGAATAGGTTTTTGGGGTGCCCTTATGAGGTTAATTGTCCTACTTATTTTTCTACATTGTATGTGGTTCAATACATACAAAATGTCTAATAAAATTTTGTTTTTTGCAATGCACAAGATTCCAGGGCACGCGAAAATGTCAAGTGGCTTCCCAAAGAATGAGAGGGGAGGGCAAGAACTGTTACTAGAGATATTTGATCTTAGGTGCATTTCCCTCTGGAATATTATTGTTCCGCTTGCTAGCAAGAAGTTGATGCCAGAGAAGAAGATAAAAGAGAAGGATGCTGAGAATGAAAAACTCTATATCTTGACATTTTGACAACTCTCTGTGCTCAAGTTTGTTTTAAAAAGAAAAAAATAAATAAGCTAATATGAGGATCCACATATTTGTTTTCATGCTACATTAAACTTTGACAAGGCGCATAGAATTTTTTACTGAAGCTGAGCATGTGCTACCTTGTATAAATATGATCTATCTTTGCTTATAGCTTGCTGATAAGACAAGGATATGCCTTTGGGGCAACAATCTTTATTGATGAGCTATATAGATAACTTTTGTTTATGAACTTTTTTGCCCGAGGACGAGCAGGGTTTAAGCTTGGGGATTTTGATGAGTGAATTTTATGCATACTTTTTAGAGTATATTCTAGTGCCCAAAATCCCTCATATCATATCCATCTAGCACTTCTTCATGTCCCCAATGCATAGTTTTTGTTATTTACTTGTTTTACCAAGTTCGTTGCAAAGTTTTTATTTTTATTTAGTTTTTTATTAGTTTTCTATTGTTCTATGGTCTTTATAGGTGTGTTGGCATGTTTATGGACTTGGGACATCAAAAGAACCAAGTTGGGGGTCAAACCGGAGAAGTTCCAGCCACCAGATCAAGGCCCTCTGGAGATTTTGATGATTTGACATTTATCAAATTGTCGAAAATGAAGATCCCAGGCCTCCGACGCATCGGAATTTTTGCTAGCAATCCAACGAGACGAAGAACGTCAAAATCGGAGTTCGTATGAAGAAATGGCGACCAAAATACGAAACAGCTCCCGAAGTCCACACAGAATGGCGGCCTTCCGTACGAGCATAGCCGCTCGTATGGATGCTCGTATGAGTTCCTAACAGCCACGAAAATTGGCCAGAACTTTCCAGATTTTGCTCCGATTTAGTCCCCTTTTTCCCCTACAAGATCCTTGATGACCAAGGCATGTATTACACGTGGATTGTACTCCCCTAGAGCCCTTGTATGAAATGGAGGAGGCTAGATCAACGGAGGACACCCGAGGAGGGCTCCTATAAGAAGACCTCCAACCCTAGCTGCCGCATCAAGCCATCTCCATTCTCCACAAGTTCCATCTCCTGCCGCCACACCTCCATTGCAGCAAACTCCACGATAGAGAAGGGCCAAGACAAGGAAGAGAGAAGGGAGGAGGCACCTGCCACGTCCGACACCGGCCTCATCACCGCCGCCATGCCTCTCTCCATCTCCAACTTCGTGTTGGCTTGTAACTTGCCCCTAAACACTATGTACTCCATAACCATGTTTGAGTAATATAATTAGTTCTTGGGGGAATAAGATGAACTCTAGTTTGTACTAGTTCTGATTGTTTTGCACGATATGATATCCTCTCTTACATGTTTATGTTAGTAGTCTTCTTGATGTTGGGTGAAGTCGACCATCCAACATATGACAATTTTGGATGGAAGGTTATTACTGTTGGCGAACCGGCTGGGAGCCAGAAGGTGTCCAGGGGGGACCACAAGTTCACCTGGCGCGCCACCATAGGGCACACCACCTGAGCTTGTGGGTCCCTCAGGACTCCCCCTGGCGTGAATCCAATGCTGAAAACTCTTATAAATTGGGAAACCCCCAAAAGTTAACCTAGATGAGTTTTTCCGCCGCCTCAAGCCTCTGTCCCGAAGCGATCTCAATCGGAGCCCTGTTCTAGCACCCTGCCGGAGGGAGAAACCATCACCGGATGCCATCTTCATCATCCCCGCTGCCTCCATGATGAGGAGGGAGTAGTTCACCCTCGGAGCTGAGGGTATGTACCAGTAGCTATGTGTTTGATCTCTCTCTCTCATGATATTGATAGGGCACGATCTTGATGTACCATGAGCTTTGTTAATATAGATGAATCATATGGTGTTCTTCCCTCTCTATCTTGTTGTGATGAATTGAATCTTGCTCTTTGAGGTTTCATTGTTATCAGATTGAATATTTGGATTTGAGATCACTCGATGTATGTCTTGCATGTGGATACCCGTGGTGACAATGGGGTAATCTATTGAGTCACTTGATATATGTTTTGGTAATCAACTTGCGGATTCCCGTGGTAACATTGGGGTAATCTAGGCATAGAGGTTGATACACGTTTTTGTCCTACTTTCTCTGATAGGAACTTTGGAGTGATTCTTTGTCGCACGTTGAGGGATTGTTATATGATTCAATTATGTTAGCACTGATGAGAGATTGCACTAGTGAAAGTATGAACCCTAGGCCTTGTTTCTAAGCATTGAGACACCATTTTTATTCACTTTTGTTACTTTCTACCTTGCTGTTTTATTTATTTAGATTACAAAAACCTATATATACTATCCATACTACACTTCTATCATCATCTCTTGACCGAACTAGTGCACCTATACAACTGACAATTGTATTGGGTGTGTTGGGGACACAAGAGACTCTTTGTATTTTGATTGGAGGTTTGTTTGCGAGAGACCATCTTGATCCTGCACCTCCCATGGATTGATAAACCTTAATTCATCCACTTGAGGGAAATTTGTTGTTGTCCTACAAAACTCTGCGCTTGGAGGCCCAACAGAGTCTACAAGAGTAAAGTTCCGTAGTAGACATCAAGCTATTTCTGGCGCTGTTGCCGGGGAGGTGAGTGCTTGAAGGTATATCTTTAGATCTTACAGTTGAATCTTTTAGTTTATTGTTTATTCATTAGTTTCGTTTATAAAAGAAAACTATAAAAAATGGAAGTGAAGTTGAGCCAAATTGTTTATCTTTATAAAGTTTTTCTTGAAAACATGGACTGCGATAATTGCTTTGAAGTGTTAAAAGAAGAATTTAACACAATGTTTGGTGTGAGTCCCTTGAATGATTAGAATGATTGCAATGTTATTAGTATGTCTTCTTTGAATATCCATGATGCTAATGATATACAAAGCTATAAGCTTGGGGATGCTATGTTTGATGAAGATGATATTTTTAGTCCTCCTACTTTTGATCAGAATATTTACTATGATGAAAACATGCCTCCTATTTATGATGATTACTATGACGAAACTGGGTTTGGAAGAGTGTCAAATCTAGGTAATAATGATACCACTATTTGGGAGGGTGTTGAATCTTATTGTAATAATTATGAAAGTGGATTTGGAGAGGTCATCACTTTATTTAATGTTGAATCCGCTACGTTGGAAGATGTTTCACTTGATTATGACAATAAAGTTGCTATCTATGATGATTATTGTGATGACATGTATGCTATAAAGAGTAATGATAACCATGAAACTTGTCATCTTGATTTTAATGCTCAAATTGATTATATCAATCAAGTTTCATATGATAGTTATTTCATTGAATTTGCTATCATTACTATTGATGATAATAAATTTTCTTATGTGGAGAGTAATAAAATTTCTATACTTGTGGATCATGAAAATAATGCTTTATGTGATAGTTATATTGTTGAATTTATTCATGATGCTACTGAAAATTATTATGAGAGGGGAAGATATGCTTTTATATATATTTCAACAACATCAAGTTTCCTCTCTTTATGTTGAAAGTTTTGAAGTCATGCTTGTCTTGCCTTCCTATGCTAGTTGATTCTTGCTCCAATAAATTATTTGCTTACAAAATTCCTATGCATAGGAAGTGGGTTAGGCTTAAATGTGTTTTCTATATGATTCATGATG
This sequence comes from Elymus sibiricus, assembly GCA_039707655.1. NCBI lineage: Eukaryota > Viridiplantae > Streptophyta > Magnoliopsida > Poales > Poaceae > Elymus > Elymus sibiricus. The sequence continues at coordinate 34,828,249 of CM077665.1, read as the reverse complement.
CTCTCTTTATGTTTCAATTCTTTACCTTTATGTGAGCATCATTAAAATCATCCTGCCTTGCTAAAAGGCTTTAAAGAAAAGCTCTTGTTTGGTGGCAACCCAATATTTACCCCTACTGTTTTTGTGTGTTCACATGATTAAGCTACTATAGTAATCATGTTTTGTGTCTTTTATTTCTATAATGTGCCAAGTAAATCCTTTGGGATAGTGTGGATACTTGTTGATTTGATTTTGGGCAAAAACAGAAACTTTTGCGTCCAGTGTATGAATTTTCAGATTTTACTGGAGGGTGCAAATCTTCTGAAATTTTTACACAGTATTTGCATGCAAATTTCCTACGTTTTCCTAATTTTTCAGAATTTTTGGAGTTACAGAAGTATGGTCTTAGTTCAGATCATTCCAGATTGTTCTGTTTTTGACAGATTCTGCTTTCAATGCATAGTTTGCTTGTTTTATAGTTTCTATGGCTTATATTGGTCAATATAAATTGTGTAAATGATATTATACAGTAGGAATTATGTGATAATAATGATGAATCTTGTCTTGACTGTACCAAAGTGAATGATTTATTTTTATACTAAAGGATCTCACGAAGTTCCGTTAAGTTTTATGTGATTGAAGTTTTCAAATTTTGGGTGAGATATCGATATGAGGAAAATAAGGAGTGGCAAGACCCTAAGATTGGGGATGCCCAAGGCACCCCAAGGTAATGCTCAAGGAAGACTCAAGCATCCAAGCTTGGGGATGAAGTTTACGGTGAATTTTTATGGTAAATAAGAGACCCAGGAAGCTTCGGGAGGGAGCCAGAAGGTGTCCTAGGGGGCCCCAAGCTCACCTGGTGCCCCCCTAGGGCATGCCACCTGAGCTTGTGGGTCCCTCAGGACTCCCCCTGCCGTGAATCCAATACTGAAAATTCTTATAAATGGGGAAACCCCCGAAAGTTAACCTAGATGAGTTTTTCCGCCACCGCAAGCCTCTGTCCCAAAGCGATCTCAATCGGAGCCCTATTTCGGCACCCTGCTAGAGGGGAAAACCATCACTGGAGGCCATCTTCATCATCCCCGCTGCCTCCATGATGAGGAGGGAGTAGTTCACCCTCGGGGCTGAGGGTATGTACCAATAGCTATGTGTTTGATCTCTCTCTCGTGATCTTGATAGGGCACAATCTTGATGTACCATGAGCTTTGCTAATACAGATGAATCATATGGTGTTCTTCCCTCTCTATCTTGTTGTGATGAATTGAATATTGCTCTTTGAGGTTTCATTGTTATCGGATTGAATATTTGGATTTGAGATCACTTGATGTATGTCTTGCATGTGGATACCCATGGTGACAATGGGGTATTATATTGAATCACTTGATATATGTTTTGGTAATCAACTTGCGGATTCCCATGGTGGCATTGGGGTAATCTAGGCATAGAAGTTGATACACGTTTTCGTCCTACTTTCTCTGATAGGAACTTTGGAGTGATTCATTGTCGCATGTGGAGGGATTGTTATATGATTCAATTATGTTAGCACTGTTGAGAGATTGCACTAGTGAAAGTATGAACCCTAGGCCTTGTTTCTAAGCATTGAGACACCGTTTTTATTCACTTTGTTACTTGCTACCTTGCTGTTTTTATTTATTCAGATTACAAAAACCTATATCTACTATCCTTACTACACTTGTATCATCATCTCTTCGCTGAACTAGTGCACGTATACAACTGACAATTGTATTGGGTGTGTTGGGGACACAAGAGACTCTTTGTATTTTCATATGAGGGTTGTTTGAGAGAGACCATCTTCATCCTACACCTCCCACGGATTGATAAACCTTAGGTGATCAACTTGAGGGAAATTTGCTACTGTCCTACAAAACTCTGCGCTTGGAGGCCCAACAGAGTCTACAAGAATAAAGTTGCATAGTAGACATCAGATAACTAGAGTGGGGAAGAATGGTGGTGGCGTATGTGATACGGGGCTGCCGCGTGTATGCACAAAGAAAAACATGTGAAGTGGCTTAGTATTCGTAGAATGTGTGGGTAGTGATGACTCCGAACACCTCGAGAACGCCCTTATTACTCAAGCGCCGCCCCTTTATTTTATCCACTGTTTTATTTACGTTTTTTACCTCTGTTTAGTTGTTTAGTCAGAGCCACCCTTATTATCGTTTCTGCTAGCAATGGATGAATAGACTATTTCCAGACAATTGTCTGGTGTGAACATAGCCGCGTTAGTGACGACGTAGCTGCGGGGTTGGTAGTTACCTATACAATCGCTCCCTGTGGGATCGACATACTCTATTTACCGTGAATTGCAATAGCCCTGTGCCCTTGCAGGTTATCATAGGGCCAACCCACTTCTGCAAGGTTATCCTTATTCCGAAACTGGAGTGCCTGCCTATGCGTCTAGACTTCACGAAGCACTTCCCCGCCATCCCTCAGGAGTTCAAGAAGAAGACGAATACCTGTTGCACATGGAGGGTCACGATCTAGGTGATCAACAGCAGGGTCACCCTTGATCAGGGTTGGGCTCCCCTTCACCGCCCTTCACCAGATCAGGATTGGATACATGGTCATGTTCAAGCTGCTGAGTCCTAACACCCTGAAGGTGATCGTGTTCAACGACGACGGCGTTGAGGTGGTCACACAGTGGAAGAAGCAGGACGACGCCTTCACCGTGAACGTCTAGAGAGCACTCTGTTGCCTGATTGCGAGTGTTGGTTTGGTTTTAAGACTATGTCGTGCTGGTTTGGTTTAAGACTGCTTGTTTAATGAGTTTCGTACTATGTTAAACTTGTTCTTATGCTATCTATGTGTGTCTGTGGTATGTTCTGCCTGCTCTAGTGTGCTGGTAACCTCACCTCGAGGAGGAGGTTACCAAACAACATGTGTTGCATGTAACCAAACAACCTGACTTGTGTTTCCCCCTAAAGAAGCCCGCAACCAAACAACCTGCCTTCAGTTTCATCACATCCAGGCTAGAGTGTATGCAGGAAGCCAATCAACATGTAGATGATTATTTTTACCCTGCATATGTGAGGGAGTCCTGGACTAAGGGGTCCTCAGGTGTCCGGCCTAGTTGGTGTGGGCTAGACTATTGGGCCGTGGTGAAGACGAAGCTGAAGGTCATCTCGTGTCCGGATAGGAGTCTTTTAGGTGTCCTGGCGTGATTATTCTTTTCTCCGTAACCGACTATGTGTAACCCTAGGCCCCCCCTGGTGTCTATATAAACAGGGAGGGTTTAGTCCGTAGGACACAACATAACAACAATAGGCATACCTCTTAGGGTTTAGCTACACGATCTCGAGGTAGATCAACTCTTGTAATCATCTTCTACATCGGAATATAATCAAGCAGGATGTAGGGTTTTACCTCCATCAAGAGGGCCCGAACCTGGGGAAATACTGTGTCCCTTGTCTCCTGTTACCCATTGATCCTAGACCCACAGCTCGGGACCCCCTACCCGAGATCTACCGGTTTTGACACCGACATTGGTGCTTTCATTGAGAGTTCCACTGTGTGGTCGCCGAGAGGATCAATGGCTCGCGTAAACTTCGATGAAAAGATCACCTTCGGGAACGTTTTGGTTCCCGGACAAACCCTTTGGATCGGCAGCTTTGTCGTGAGCGCCGACCCGGCCGGTCATCTTGACCGTGTCAATACTTCTGCCATTGAGCACCAGATTCCAATCAGTAGCCCGACGTGCGTCGTTGCCGCCCGGCGTGGTTTAGCCCCGATCAGGTCTATGGCTTCGACTGGGGGCCAGAACAACCCTGAAGCTTCGACTTCAGATCAATCTTGCCAGGCTTCAAGCCTAGGAACGACCTCGACGCCCGCCGCACTTACACTGCGCATCAGCCCCGAATATTTAGAGGAGATGAATCCGACGGATATCTCGTCACTAAACGAGTTGCTAGACTGCATCAAAACCCTGGGACTCGCGCCGGCTTACGGCTGAATTGGGCTTAAACCCGACAGCACGGAAATCTACACCCCGCCGGTCACTCACCTCGTAGCAACCATCGAAGATCTAGCCGAAGACTCTGCGTCTCCTAGATTGAAGACCAAGTATGTTCGGATCTCCGAACTCCCTGAGCTCGAGCCCCCTAATGAAAAAAGAGCGACGCTCGCTCCGGACTTTAGACTGGACATTGAATCCGATCAGCACCCGGACACTCCCTGTCTCGAACCGTTAGTTCCGGACACTCCGACGCCTCTCAAAACTCCTGACGTAGGCCTGGCCGGGATGCTAAATTCTTTCCCACCTACCCACCATGCCGAATACTCTCCAAGTAATTCCAGCCCACCGGACATATGCGATCTAATGTACGTAAAGCAGCAGCCGAAAGAAACGGTCCACCACTACTGGGCCAGATTCCTCCTCGTTAAAAACAGGATCAGGGATTGCTGCGACCAAGACATTATAACAGTTTTCCATCGCAATTGTCACTATGAGGGAATTTAGAATGCCCTCGCCCGCCGTTGCATCCAAAGCTTCACTGAACTGTCCGACTTGGTACGCAAGTACTGTGCAATGGAAAGCACGTGGAAAGCGCAAAGTACACACTTGGAACCAACTCACGCCGAAGACGCATCCACAGCTCGGACAAAGTGGATACACCCTCAAAGATCGACTGAATACGAGCCCGCTGAAAAAAGGAATAAATCCTCCAAGGGACATAGGACAGTCCTTGACGAACTCCTAGACAAACCATGCCCGATACATTCGACACTACTCAATGCATACCCAACCCACAGACTTCGAGCTTGTTGGGTGCTAAGGCAGGTAGCCAAAAGTGGTGAGGTCCTCCTCGGCGCCCCACCCTCGGGTAGACAGTCACCTACGGACGAACACCCTGATGTCCTGACAATTTACAAGACTTTCTCCTCAAATAATCGGCGGAAAAGGGCACTTCGAGAGCTCGCCCAGGTTCATCAAGTAACAGAAACAAGCCCATGGAATGATGCGGCAAGATAAAAGTTTTAAATTTGATAATGCTTTATAAAAGATTGTTATTTTAGTGCCAAGCTCGTATGTAGCAGCGTAGTCTATAGGGCAGCTGCAGAGTGATTTAAAATCCGCTAAGGAAGCCTAGGAGTATGCGGAATCGCAAGAGGCGGCGGGCCGTCGAGTACTAGCTTGGACCGTGGACCAAAAGAAGAAACTGGAGGAGGAAAGGAATCGACAAGCCGAAGAGATTAAGAGCTTGAAGGCTCAATTGTCTGATGCCTTGGAAGAAAACCAGAAGTTAAAGGGCGGCATATTCGGTATGGCCTGTGATCCTTCTCTTAGAAAGAGACAATCCTTTTTCCCGTATTCTGAGAGTTTTAATGCTACATTCCTTTATAGGTCTCCTCACTGGGCGCCCTGAGGCAGAAGTATCCTCGTACTGAGGAAATTTATTAAAAGAGTTGTCCATAGCGCATGAGCGGGCCCGAAAGGCGATGAAGAGTATGGTCAAGGCTTTATGGCCATCCGATACGCCTCCAGAAAGCATGGCCGATTTGGTAGGCATATTCAAGGGAGCCCGGTGTCATTTTGAACTATGGAAGACTTCGGCATGTCGCGAGGGTCCACGGGAAGCTTGGGCAATGGTGAAAACACGTTATACCCAGCTGGAGCCAAATCACATGGCTCGAGTTGGGCCCATAGGGAAAGATGGAAAAGAGATTCCCCTGAATTTGGTGTATAACCAGGTGCTGCCTGCTGCCAGATACTCGCAAGAAGACTGTGCCTTAGACAGTCTTATAGATGACTTAGATAAAGAATAGTCATTTGATTCTATGTATCTATGTACTCTTGCATCAAACTTATCTCCAATCCGAGCTGTAAAACGTTGTCATAACCTACCTTCGGCTTCTTCCTCCATAACCAGAAGTTTGGAGTGTTCCGTACTATGTGACCTGAATCGAGCAGGTAATCACATTTGGGGAACAAGGCAATCCGGTCGTACGGCTTTAACAGACAAAACGTGTTTGGGGAGTTATGTTATATTATTGTTTAACGTAAGAAACATCTTCCAAAGAAAATAGTTCCGTTAGGGGTTCCTTTCCTTGGGTTGTCATGTTGACCATGTATACAAAAGGCCGATTACTCGCAGTATGCGGTTTTAAGGGGGCCAACCCTTTTACTTGTAGCACAAAAGTACGGCTGATGTCTTCGCTGCCGACCAATTATGTTCTTAAGAACGCTAGCTTTCGGCTTCACCCATCTGAGGTACAGATCCGGCGGACCCGGCTGTAACAATCGCAGAGGTGCTCCCTTTACACCCTAGCCGAACAATCGGGAACGTAGGGCGTAAACACAGGAGGGAGGCAACCCAGCTTGGCAAAAACTTAAGTCAAAGTGGTGCATATAATGGCATAAAAACGAGACAAAACGCATGTGAGCTTTATAATAGCGTTAGAGGAATACAATCACCGGCTTCGTAAAGGAAGCCCCCAGGTGTACAAGGGTATTACATTTGACGATGTACACCTAAATAGTTCTAACACAGTTCGGCAAATCCGAACACAACCCGGGATGTTCTTGTGTCAAAATCAAATGCTTAAGAAGGAAAAAGGAAAAATGAGAGAACCCGAAAGGTAGGTAGGATGAAGAACCGTGAGAAGAGGCGATGTCGAATTAGCCGTAGAACCGTCGAAGCCGAGCTGCGTTCCATGGGTTTGGTTCGAGGCGATTGTCCGCTGCATCACGAAGATGATATGCTTCCCCTATTAATACTTCGTCAATTATGAAGGGGCCCTCCCACCTTGGTTTGAGCTTATCCTTCTTCTTCTCAGAGAGGCAGAGGACGAGATCGCCGACGTTGTAAGTCTTAGCCCAAACTTCCCTGCTCTGATATCGCCAATCCTGCTGTTGATCAAATGCGGAACGTGCTCGTGCTATGTCGCGTTCACATTCAAGGGCATCCAAGTCATCCTGCCAATCTAACTCGGCCTCTTGTTCTTCATACATGTGCACTCGAGGTGAATCATGAATTATGTCACAAGGCAAAACTGCCTCGGCTCCGTACACCATAAAGAAAGTTGTGTATCCCGTTGACCGGTTGGGGGTGGTCCGCAGCCCCCAGAGTACGGAGTCTAATTCCTCAACCCAGTGCTTATCAGATTCTGTTAGGGAGCGCACCAGCCGAGGCTTTATACCACTCATTATTAATCCGTTAGCCCGTTCGACATGTCCGTTTGTTTGTGGGTGATAGACGGATGCATAGTCGAGCTTAATGCCCATGTTAGCACACCAGTCATTCACTTCTTTGGCTGTAAAGTTAGAGCCATTATCCGTAATTATGCTGTGGGGAACACCATAACGGTGTACCACGCCGGATATAAAGTCGATTACTGGTCCGGATTCGGCTGTCTTTACGGGTTTGGCCTCAATCCACTTAGTGAACTTGTCGACCATAACCAACAGGTATTTCTTTTTATGGCTTCCCCCTTTAAGAGGTCCTACCATGTCCAGCCCCCAAACCGCGAAGGGCCAGGTGATTGGTATAGTCCGGAGGGCAGTGGGGGGCAGGTGGCTTTGATTTGTGAAAAGCTGGCATCCAACACAGTGTTGGACAAGTGTTTGTGCGTCGGCCCGGGCTGTCGGCTAGAAGAACCCTGCTCGGAAGGCCTTGCTTACCAGGGCCCGAGCTGCCGTGTGGTGGCAGCCAACCATGTTCGGCTAGTCTCCAGCTCCTGGGACAGTGCCTTATTTTGGTCCTTCAAGGCCTACAAGGGTAATGATCCTTAAACTTGGTCGTCCCGACCACTTTAAGTCTCGGGGGCTACTGGGACATAACTTATGTGATAAACTTCAAATTTTTTACCTGCATGTCAGTCGACAGCAAATATGCCACTCCTTCAAGGCCGGTTCGAGCAGCTCGGATGTATGCATCTACGGAGCTGAAGGCATTGAACTCTTGATCAGAGAAGGCAGGATGGCGTAGAGCCTCTTTCCATCGCCTATGGTTCATCACACTTTCAACTTCGGAATTTGTGACAGAGACGTCATCAGAATCCCCTTGAAGCGGATGGGTAGGAGAAGCACCTGCATTAGTCTTAACCCTCGCCGAGGAATTCGGCCCGGGATTGCCTTGCCATGCCGTGGGGATGTCTTCGGACACACTCCGCTGAATACTTCTTCTGTATAACAAACATGAGCAATTAAAGGCCCTGATAATAGATCGGAAGCGAATTTGTAAGTTCATACCTCTTCGTTGGAGGAGTTGCTGCTGTGGTACTCCCAATTTCCTTGCGCTTGGAAGATTTGTCTTGCACGGGTTCCGGTTTCTTAAGAGCCGCCCCCGTTGGTGCGCAGCGTGATGAGCGTCGACCCTTTGGAGCACTAGGGGAAGCGCGAGAAGGGTGCTCCTTTTTGGAAGGTGCCTTCTGGTTACTTACAGATGAGGAGGGAAGAAGCCCAGGGTGATCGGCTATGATAGCCACTAGAGAGCCGTCAAGACTCGCCTGGTAGAAAACTCCGTCCTCAAAATCGATCGATATATTCGGGTCATCATGAAAACCTGGATCCTCATTGCGAGCGTAGTCCTCTGGCTGCGGAGAAGGGCAATGAACCTTTTCAATCCATTTTCTCCAGGTCTGTTCGGAGGAACAAAAACAGTTCGGTTAATATACCTAGAGAATAAAGCCGGACTATGCAAACGTAGCAGTACTTACCCATTCAATGGGGTTGTACATTGAGAAGCCTTCCCGACAGTTCAAGCGGGCGAATTCTTCTTTTTCTCCTTTAAAGAGATCGGCCAGGATGGCTGCTAGAGCGGCCTGGTCATCGGGCCCTTGGCGCTTATAGTGGGATGCATCGTCTGTCCCGTTGTAGCACCATAGGGGATGCCCTCTCATTTGAAGAGGTTGAATGCACCGCTTTATAGCAATGGCCATGACTTCAACGATGGAGAGTTTTGAATTAGCAAGCACCCTGACCTTGGCAACCAAGCTCTTCACTTCCACACTATCCTCTTGTTTGGGGCTCCGAGGGCGAGAATTCAGCAAGACCTGGCCAGACTGGATCAGACAGGGAAACATCCTCGATGTAAAACCACTCCGAAGACCACTCTTTGGATTCCTTCTTCGGAGTCCCAATGTGATACAACATCCCGGCTATACGCCATACTTTGGCTCCTCCCACTTCAAAAATAGATCCTCCTTGTGCACGGGGGATGTGGCAGAAAAACTTTCGCCACAAATCGAAATGGGCCTTGCAGCCTAGGAAGAGCTCACAAAGGGCGACGAAGCCAGAAATATGTAGGATTGATCCAGGAGTCAGATTATGGAGCTGGATCCCATAAAACTCTAGCAAACCCCTGAGAAAGGGATGGATGGGAAAGTCAAGACCTCTTAGAAGGAACGATACAAAACATACCCTCTCCTCCTTATTGGGGTTTGGAAAATTTTCAGCCAAAGCTTCGCCACAAACAGAAGTCAACCACGTGCGCACGGAAACAAGATCCGCCGGGGGAAGATATCCCTCCGTCTGGAGTCGGTTCAGATGGAGGTGAGAAATGGAGAAGCTTGCCCAGTCGCCTGCTTGAGGGCCATGGGGACGCGAGGAGGAGCCTGGGACGCTTGCCATTTTGAGTTTCTTGGGCGTTTTGGTTCTCCTGATTGGGGATGGGTGGCCTGTGGTGGTTTCCGCCCGTTTAAATAATCGTTGTCCCTGCCCGATGGAGGGCCTTTGTGCAAAAGAAAATGGTGGGCTGTTCACCATCATCTGACACGTGGAAATCAAAGCGACGGTGGGTTATAAAGTAAACGCAGAAGTCAAGCCAAATCATCATCGACCGAAGAGCAGGGAGGAACTCGCCTTGCAAAGCCAAAGACAGTACGGGTTCCGGATACATCGTTATTGAAGGCTAGTTCGGGGGCTACTGAGGGAGTCCTGGACTAAGGGGTCCTCAGGTGTCCGGCCTAGTTGGTGTGGGCCGGACTATTGGGCCGTGGTGAAGACGAAGCGGAAGGTCATCTCGTGTCCGGATAGAAGTCTTTTAGGTGTCCTGGCGTGATTATTCTTTTCTCCGTAACCGACTATGTGTAACCCTAGGCCCCCCCGGTGTCTTTATAAACAGGGAGGGTTTAGTCCGTAGGACACAACATAACAACAATAGGCATACCTCTTAGGGTTTAGCTACACGATCTCGAGGTAGATCAACTCTTGTAATCATCGTCTACATCGGAATATAATCAAGCAGGACGTAGGGTTTTACCTCCATCAAGAGGGCCCGAACCTGGGTAAATACTGTGTCCCTTGTCTCCTGTTACCCATTGATCCTAGACCCACAGCTCGAGACCCCCTACCCGAGATATGCCGGTTTTGACACCGACAATATGCTCAACCAGGCCCAATTGGGACAAGTATGCAAAGGGGCAGAAAACAAGTGTGAGCAACCAAACGCGTCATTAATCTACAGCCTGATTCCCTTCTATCCCATATTTTGTCTCCTCCAACTAATTAAAGATATAATATTTAAACTCTTATAGCATGCGTACATCATCTTAATGTACTTGCTCTTACGGAAGCTTGTGTCTGGTGGTAGTAGCCACGATTCTCTTGTCATTGATTCCCTTTGTGAGGCATGCAACACGAGAGCCAAGCTTCCTCCATGTCCATGGGACCTTCCCATCATCGGCAGGCTCTAGCACCTCGTACCGGACATTCCACCGCCTGGCATGCCGGTACAGCCACTCATGATTCTAAGGCTCGATGAAGTGTCCATCATCATCATGTCCACTCCCCGGGCGGCAAAATGGAGGTGCTGAAGACGAACAACCTCGTCTTCCAATTAGCTACCTCTGTAATCACCACTGTTGGGACGTGGTCCATCATCAGAGGGATGAGCCAAATGTTCAAACTATCGTAACCGACGACTAAAAGTACTGGAAGGAGGGCATCGATCAGCTCATTCGGTCTTGGATCACGAAGCGGCGGCGACACTTTCTCCCACCTTGGCTCTGATTCCCATTCTACTTTTTGCTTGTTCGTGTAATCTAGTAACCCAAATCCTTGTATCTAAGAGTAATTCACATGCTATTCATGAGATCATAGGAGATTCCCAATACTTGGTATTTAGAGCTAGATCACCACCCTTCCACCTTCAAAATTTCCACGATATTTTTCCCAACTCCCTTCTACCACCACTATGAACAAAGATTTTTTTTATACCGGTTATTTTTGGAGGGGCCGGAAAATTGGATTTCCAAAAAAAATCGGAAATTTCAGATTATTTTTCACCCAAAATTTCAAATGATTTTTTAATTAAAAAATTTGGTGTCAAAATATATTATATTTAACCCATTTTGTAGGCGAAGTACTTTCGGTTTTACTCCCTCCATTCCAATGAATAACGCGTGCATGCATCCCAAAATTCTACTTTGGCCATAAATTAGACCAACCAAATGTGGATTATATGTGATAAAAATTATAGCATTGACTTTGTTTTGAAAGGAAGTTTTCAATGGTATAATTATTAAGTCACAAAAATATATGGTATTCATCTAATTTATGGTCAAAGTTGGATTTTGAAAAGCGCGTGCACCTTATTCATTGGAATGGAGAGAGTACTGGGCATATGCAGCCTATTTGACATTATTCAGTTGTTTAATTTTTTTTTAAAATTGAGTGCAATCCAATTTTTTTGGGGTCACAAAAATTTCTGCCAACAGGTTGGTTAATTACTGGAAATTCCGACCAGAAAAAAATCCTTCCATGAACCAGCTCACCGCACCACCCACCTCCAATGATTGCATGGATGATTTCAAGAGTCGTTGCATCGGATTTTTGATGTGTGTTTTGAACGGATCCTCGAAAGGATGGAGAAGAGGCTTGTAGAGCGGAGGAACACCACTTCGTCGTTTTAGGACAGGGGGGTGTCCCCGAGGCGTGCGGTGCAAGGTAGTCAGAATCCCGACTCGACTCCTAGAATCCTACAACTTCACGACCGTATGGAAGCATGTCGATCCAAGTCCCACTATGAATCCGGATCAGGTAGAATCCATGTTGAGTAGCAATACAAATCATAGAATCCTGTACAAAACTGCAGAATCCCGACTATGCTATGGACTTTGTCCGATTCTACTAATTTAACAAAGCCATTTGTTTAGTTGTAGTAGAATAGTACGCCATCATCCAAACCTTTTTTCACATGCCTCATGGCCCTTTATTCCCCTCCCAATCCCAAACGCTCAGCCGCAGACATCTTTGATCTGGGTGTCAAAAACCCTAGATCAAAACTGAGCACCTGGCTTGTCGACGAATGGAATTGGCGTGAGAACGAGGATGCATCAAGATTGATCGGAGAAGGAGAGCAAGATCCTTCAAGGTTCAGCACTGCGGGTTAGCTATACAAGTGATCGACTATTCACGAACTCTAAAAAAACCTCCTAAGTGAATTTTGTACCCTGAAGATTTAAATGTTCGATATATTTTCCTCTCATATGTATTCCATACATGCAAGCTAGATAGTAGGTTAGCCATGAAAAGAAGTGGAATACAACTAGCGTTGATGTGTACGGTTTTTGCTCTATATTTAGTGTTAAAAATCAATATAAATTTCTGGTGTGGATACAAAATATCTTATTTGAGTAAATCTAGTAGAATCCTCGATTCCACGACTCGATACTACGACTCGATTCTGTCTATGGAAAATCGATCCGACTCCGAATTCCGACTCTTACTACCTTGTTGCGGTGGTAGTTCTTATCCACCCCTGAGCTCCTGTAGAGGCGCGGGCGCGCGTGCGCTGAAACGGGGAGGAGAGAGGTTAGGGACGACCGGGGGTGTGCTGGGCCTGGTACTGTGGACTAGAGCCCAGTGCAACAGTGGCATTCTTCTTTTTCCCATTTCCTTTTTCTGTTTTCTCTTTTAGCTACTGTTTTGCATTTAATTTTTGTACCAAATAACTTTTGTAAAATGTGTAACTTGGCATAATAATTACTATGCATTATTCAGCACTGCCACAAAAAGTTTGGGATTTAAATGAACCCATTTGAATTTAGTTTAACTAGACATGATTTAAATGAGGCTGTTTAGGTACTGTTTTTGGATGCTAGGTTCAAATTGAGTAAATAAGTGATTTTGTTTTCCTTAACCATAATTACACATGGATTATTTACAAAATTATGAACTATTTTCTTGCAAGTTAGTACAACTTTTATTTTGACTTGCAAATTGAATTTTGATTTGAAGTGTAAATTCAAATGGGATATGAACCCAAGATGATCAAGCATTGCAAAACAAAGTGACTTAGCATAATCATGATGGATTACTGTAGTGCATTACAAGGGGGGTGTTACACACGGGAATGTCACTTGTATGCTTAGTAGGCCCAACCCATTATATTTCTAGTATATTTATAATTAGCAGTTAATAATTAAGCATATATACATAAATCAATAGAATTCTTACCATATCCAGATCAACACGCATATATCACAGTATACATCAGTGTGCAAAATGCATGAAACTGTAAACACAATGCAATGCATAAAAAGTGTATAGTCAAGTAGACAAAGTAGAACTATTAAAATAGCAAGTGTGACACATGTTTGGCAAAACACGAGTGTAGCTTGACAAGTTTGAAAAAACACAACCACAAAGACATGCACAACTAAATTTAGTTGTCAGGAATTTGAAAATGAAAATGAAGACTACAAGTACATTTAATTTATTGTATTTGATTATTATATAGTTGTAAAATATTTATATAATATAAGTAGTATTTCTCAGACATGCTGAGAGAAAGAAAAGTAGTGGGGTTGATGAAGTTGGCTTTTGCATGTTGAGAGAGGTAGTATAAGTAGCATTTCACATTCACGTCGAGAAGAAAAAAGTAGTGGAGTTGATGAGGTAGCATGTGTGTTTGTTGAGATAAATAGAAGTAGTGGGGATGAAGTACTTAAGTATATAAGATGACATCGTCACTCTTTTTCTTGTCTGGCGCTTATTTTGACAGATGTATTCATCTTTGGTGAGGCGAGCTACTTCCGTTGAGTTGTACAAGACCGGCATATCGTAAACTTGTTTATATAAAAGAGCCAAACGGTCCTCCATCATGGTTTTTCCACAATAGAAAAATGCGGTTTTCGTGACGACATCCTTGTGGATGACAAACGCAAACTCATTTTGTATGCATGCAAACTCTACGCTCCGGTCGTATGGGTTTTTCTCAAGGTTAGTACTCCACTTTTGCATGTCAAGGGAATACTTTAATGTGTTATGCGCCCATACATAGATCTCAATGTGGGAGATGATGTAGTGGCCACACGCCGCACTACCCTCTGCTTGCGGCCTCCGGCATAAATTAGTGTCGTAAGAAGCATACCAGACCAATTTTGCCATTCTAAAGGAAGATTTCTCTGCAACAATTATAGTTTAAGAGTGCAACATCCAAATCTACCTTGAGCAGGGTGTAGTCTTTCGGCTCCCTTCTAGGGGAAACTAATAAATAAACACAACTCCACTTGGGCATTACTAGTAAGAGGATCCAGTAGTGGCTGCGCAAACAAGTGAACAAACCAATATGATGAACCAATAAAGTTCAGTAGGTGCAAAGCATAAGGGAAATCTACGAAAGCATAAAGCGGCAAAGGACTTACATGGCACCATGCGGAACGAGCAGGTAGTCCTCCTTATGCGCTAGCATGGCATTCACAAGGTATTGTTTCATAATCTCCCTACCTAGGTCAGATCGCATATTGTTCTCGTGCATGTGATAAGGTTCTGATACTGCAGCATTCTTAACCTTCAGGTGTCTCGCCTCTTTGGCTTGATAAAGCGCCCATAGACTGACTAAGGACGATTTGAGCCTAAGAAGGTTAAACATGTGGAAGATCTCCCCAAATTCCAGATAGATTATATCCGCGGGATATTATTTAAAGAAATGAAAACCCTTTGGCACCTTCACCATTTAAAATGAGACATTATGTCCAAATGGAGATAATTCCACCTATAGAATATTATCATGGAGAATCTTGAGTTTGATTGGTAGGTCTTCAAACTCAGCCTACAATACCATGGGTTGACCAGGGATATGAATGTCCCGCCATTGATGGCCCTTTGCTCCCTTTCCTTATTGTGGCGATGTATGGTATGTTACAGATTTCCTCATCGTCATCACCTGACCAGTGCTCCTGCTGGAAGGTTTCTCATTTGGCCTCTTTCTTCTCTTCCATTGTGGGTCCACAGATTGGGTCATTTGAATGACCATCGCGTCTCTGGCCGCGCCGATGAGTGTGTTTGGAGTTAGCTTTGAGCTATTGGGATGCTCGTCATGCCACTACCGCAAATTTGGTTACCTGTGTCATGCCAAAAAGGCCTACTAGTGGCGGGCTTCCGGCCCGCCACTAGTAACATGTCACTGGTAACAGGATTATCAGCGGCCACCTCCATCCTTCCACTGTTAACTTATTACCAGTGGCCGTCCGGAAATAGCACCCGCCACTAGTATTTAGAATACAACTGGCGAGTAATACTTCAGGCCGCCACTAGTCACCTCAATACAGTGATGGGTGTAGTGTTGTGGCCTCCACTGGTAACTATAGTAGGCCCTACAAAAAAAGGTTATCGTGGCAGCATTAGCGTTTTGGCATAAAACTGTCCAAAATTACCGCCACAAACATCACATTTAGTTGCAATGTTGAACATTAAACCATAGCTAGACACAATGCATGCATGCAATATATAAAAAGTGTGTGTACGCAAACAAGTAGCTAAATCGACAAGTAAATAACAATAGACAAGTGTAGACGGTTGTCGCAAACACATCTATACAAAGTCAAAGTATTATTTTCGCTATTCATACATGGCCAGCATATCGTCACCCTATGCCATTAAGCGTGCTGCTCCTCTCTCGAAATTATCATCGCCGGTGTGGAAGATCATGGTTGCCAAGATGACATCCTTGTTGATGACACTCACAAAGGTAGTCTGGATGCGTTCATAATCTCCGCTCCAGTCGTACAACGTTTTCTCTAGGCTTTTACTCCACCTGACGACGTCATTAGAAACTTGAATGTTCTGTCCGCCTGTACATACTCCTCGATGTGGGAGCAGACATAGAAGAAACATATCATGCTATCCTCCAGTTGTTGTGTGCAATAGAATTGAGTTTGGTGGTTCAAGTGTACCTGTCCACCTCGCATTACTTCCTAAGGATGTGCCCTCCGGAGAGATTCTAGTTGTTGAGATCATCACCCAGAAGTTTTCTCAGGAGGGTTCAGTCTTTATTCTCTTTTTTATGGAATCCCTGAAATAATAACAACACATCATCGGCTGTGGCACTAAGAGCATTCAGTGGGAGGTGCCTCCTGGGCCTAGGCACCCACCCTAGGTGCCTTCCTGGATCCCCAGGTACCCTGTCCGGTGCATATGACCCTCTCTCTAGGAAAAACAATCACAACTATTTTTGCGGGATTTTCTGCCGCCATCTCAGGGAAGAACCCTACTACTCCTCCTGAAGGGCTGCTTCCGCCCAGATCTTCATCCTCCGGCCGGGGGAATTCGGAGCCATTATCATCACCATCATCCATGCATCAATGGTAACATCTTCATCCAAGTCTCTTCACCATCTCCATGAACACCACCACCTCCCCCATTCATCTCCATCCCAAATATGTGCAATTTGTGTATATCGGTTACCGTTATTACCTCTCAGTGTTAACTACTATTATAGTAGTTGATGTTGTGTGTTTTATTGGTGAAAGATTTAGACTTTCAGATTGTCATGTTTATCCATATAACTTTGATTATGTTCATCATGATGTCTTGTGAGAAGTTATGTTATGTTCTTGAGAACATGTTAGAAAGCTAGTTGTTAATGGTCATATAAATTTGCAATAAAGATTATTGTTTGATTATATTGTGGAGTAATTCTCTAGTGGTGGTGTGCGAACGTCGACTGCATATCACTTCACCTATATGGTCGTAGATGAGAACA
The DNA here is from genome assembly GCA_039707655.1 of Elymus sibiricus. NCBI lineage: Eukaryota > Viridiplantae > Streptophyta > Magnoliopsida > Poales > Poaceae > Elymus > Elymus sibiricus. Next base: position 34,811,324 of record CM077665.1, on the reverse strand, counting down.
TTGAGCTACAACAAGTTTAGGATGTGAAGCTGGGGTGACAGAATAACCATTCCCTAAATCTATGAATTATAACTTGAGGGTTGAATAGGTACCCTAGAAGATAACTCTATGTTTGGACTTTATGTCTTTCCTTCTCTTAGTAGTTGCTGAGGAGTCAATGGTTTTGCGGCATATAGGCTAAGGCACTATCCGCTCAACGTCGATCAAGCAACAATAATCAATGCAAGTAATTATGGAACTAACAACTATGTAATATTCCCACAGTCATCGAGATTGATTTAGTAGATATAAGAAATACAATCGTCTTATCCTTAGTACAATTAAGGATTGAGTCAGTTGTTGCCCTCTTTTACTTTTATTTCTATTTACATTTCCTTGCAATCCTCAAATCACAAATCACAACACCGTTACACTTTTCAGCACTTACAGTGAATGCTTGCTATTTTCTGCCTACAAATTCCTTTTGCTACTAGTGGGTTTGGCAACTCTTACTTATCGAAAAGATATACAATTGACCCCCTACACTTGTGGGATATCAGCGGTGGCCAAACAATAATCGATAAATATGGGCGAGGGTTTTTAGATATATATAAGCCATCGGGCACCGGAGGGCAGCTAGGGGGGCTAGGATGGGCCCAGACGACTGGCTAGGGCGTTTGGGCGCCCTAGGGCCCACCTAACCCAGGGTATGGCCCCTTTGGTCTCTGTTGATATAAAACTGATCCCCATATTTTTTTCTTAATTTTTCCTGTAGTTCCAAAAATATTTATTTTCCATGAAAACATAAACAATAGAAAACATGAACATGGTCTAGGCACTTTATTAATATGTTACTCCAAATAACCTTCAAACTTTGCATACTCGTGGGAAATAAGGCATTGAAAATTAAAAAAATTAAAGATACATCTAGGGTGTATCACTACTGTCCTCGCAAAACCGGTGGTCTCACTGCTGAAGACACCCATTGACATCGGCAAGGTGCATCGTCCATGAATACAACTCTGTTATCTATATCATAGTGCTTTTTTTTTTTGCGTCTTCGGCTCTACGGGACTTCATCATCCATGACGACTACTACATTGACCACGATTACGATGACCATGGCTTCCACATCATCATGATCGGGTACCTTGACATCAACATCAAGGGCTATGTCTACGGCAACTCATCGGCATCAAGTTCAGTCAATAGCGTCGGCATCGTCACAAACGTGCACGCCCCTCGTGATGTGTGCGGCTTAGTTTACTCTTTTTTCCGTCTTTCGCTGTGTGCGGCTTCATCATCCATGACGACTATCAGATCAACCACGACTTCTACATCATCATGACCGGCTACTTCGACATCGACATAAAGGGCCACGTTTATAGCAAGTCATCGGCATCAACTCCAGTCAACAACGTCCGATTCGTCCCTAGCGTCGACGGCACTCCTGCTGTGACTAGGTGAGTGAATAGAGGAGAGAAAGGGAAGGCACCAGAAGGGGACGCGGTCACTGCCCTAGGTGTTAACCCATCGATGATACACTTGATGATGGCGAACCGGAGAAGAGAACAGAGGTGCATGACTTCAAATCCCATCGCAATCGTCCGCTTTGCTCTCCGAACGACAGAGGGGGAATGTTACAAATAAAATTTTGTTAAAATATAGAGATAAGGAGATATAGATCGAATATGTTTAAACCAGACATTACATGTCTTAGTACTCCAATGCTCACACCATGAGAGTCAGATCAATACAACACCAAAAACTTCATTAGTATTCTCTATTTCGACACGGGTTTCACAGGATCTTTTTGTCGTGTCTATGAGGCATCATTGAGTCACCAAACATTGAAGAACTTGGATTTCTTACGGGACGCGGTCATCTTTGCCAAAGAGAGCTTATAAAACATTATTTGTGAAACTGACTGTGAAGAGCTAGTGAGGCTATGCCGGGCAACACAGAATAATAAAGCAGTAATTGATCCTATGCTTAGTGAGATTGGTGAGCTTAGTTTATTTTTCCGGTCTTTTGATATTTCAATTGCTAGAAGGACCACAAATGTTGTTACTCATGAGTGTGCATGATTGGAGGAGAAGCTCATTGGCTGGATGATCGCCCTGATTTTCTTCTGCAGAGTCCACAGAGTGATTGTAAGACCTTATTTTGGTTTGAATGTAGCTCCCGTTTCCAAAATAAAAAAGGTGAAATCCAAATACACTATATATTTTGAGTTTCCTAAAAATAACTAATGCACCTAATAGTATGGAAGGAGGGAGTATGAATATGTCAAATTTTAGGGCCTTATTTTATAATTCACGCCAGTGAGTTTCCTGAATTAGTACCAGTAGCACACCTAGGCTGCCAGAAACAATTAATTGAATCCACAATTTCTTTTTGAGTAAAATCTTTCCTGAATTCATTATCAGAACAAGGGGCAGGAAAGCCTACACGTGGCCAACTAACAGAAGGGTAATAAAAAACATACTAGCATGCCCACGAAGCTTTCTCGGTAATAGAAACCAGCAGCCCCCACAAGATGATGCCCATTAAGCTTCGTTGCAACACCCAAACTTGGGTATGCCACGTAAAATTCCAAGCGTCAAGACTGAGGCGATCTCTCATGGACCTCCTGCGATAGGATGACACAGAAAAGTCAGCGCAACCGCTTATTCAACCTCCCCAAACACTGTTATTAAATGTCAGTGGTCCAAAATAATTAATGCTGCCTATCTATCACACATTACAGTACATATCATCGTCGACTGCTAAGAGCTTGGTTAATAGTACAGCCAACTGCTGGTTATATGTAGTTGACATGTCATATATAGTCATCATTTATAGTCACTTATACAATAAGGTTAGCTATAAGGTAGGCTATAATAGTGCTACTTTTTTTTTCAACTTCTCTCTATCTCTTTCTTCATATTTATGGTATCTGCCTAGGAGCAAGCAAATAGTTAGGCTCCTGCATGGGAGCCCACTCCCCTCACTTTTTCATGTCTGTCTCCTCCACACATGCAAAATTGACATGTAAGCGGGCTATAAGCCTGTTATTGTACTTGATCTAAAGGTAGGCGCATGTCATCATCGGCTGCTAAAGATAGGCTAACTGACCAATCAATCCGCCCCTCGAACAGTTACGGCTTGTTATATGCAGAAAATTATCATACATGTCAATCATACGTGTCATGATCGAATGCTTGAGCTAGCTTGCGTAACCGACTTCTCGTTTGACCTCCCGAAACTTGTTAAGCCACGGGAGGTGTTGAGATCAAACGTTTAGGTGTGCGTATAGAGCAAGCGTCCAGGAAATTTGTATCCAATACAGATGGTGATGCAGTCTACGGATCGGCCCTCCACTTCGTAGCCGTGTTTGTGTCAACTGTTTGCATCACAGTGGTGCAAACTCGTCATACTTAATTGTATCAACTTGATGCAACCTTATGAGTCTACAAAAACACCGATTATCGGAAAAAATATGTACTGTCACGCTCAAAATCGCTTCACAAGATTCACTCAAAGAAACTAGATGGGGTGATTTTTAAAGTGGATTTCAAGAAAGCGTACGATAAAGTTAAGTGGCCGTTCTTACAGCAGGCCTTACGAATGAAGGGGTTTGACGATTTGCTGGAGGAAGCAGGTTGATTCATTCATAAAAAAAGGCAGTGTCGGAATTAAAGTTAATGATGATGTTGGTCACTATTTCCAGACACATAAGGGTCTAAGGCAGGGGGACCCTATGTCTCGTATCTTGTTCAACATAGTAGCAGATATGTTGGCAATTCTGATAGGAAGAGCTAAAGAGGATGGCCAAGTAGGAGGACTAGTACCACATCTAGTGGATGGTGGGGTGTCCATACTACAATACGCTGATGATACCATCATTTGCATGGAACATGATTTGGCGAAAGCGAGAAACATGAAGCTTGTGTTATGCGTGTTCGAACAGTTGTCGGGGTTGAAAATTAATTTTAACAAAAGTGAATTGTTCTATTTTGGGAGAGCCAAAGAGGAACAAGAGGCTTACAAACAACTGTTCGAATGTGAATTGGGTACCTTGCCGTTCAGTTATTTGGGCATACCAATTCACCATCGTAAGCTTTCTAACAAAGAGTGGAAATGTATTGAAGATCGATTTGAAAAGAAACTAAGTTGCTGGAAGGGTAAACTTATGTCATACGGAGGACGGCTAATACTTATAAACTCGGTGCTCACAAGTATGCCGATGTTTCTCCTGTCTTTCTTTGAGGTACCTGTAGGGGTACGGAAAATATTGGATTTTTATCAATCTCGTTTCTTTTGGCAGAGTGACGATATAAAGAGTAAGTATAAGCTTATTAAATGGGACATCATCTGTAGGCCAAAGGACCAGGGCGGTCTTGAAATTGAAAATTTGGCGGTAAAGAACAGATGTCTGCTCGGCAAGTGGCTGTACAGGTTGTCTGTAGAGACCGACGGCATGTGGGCCCAGATTCTGTGTAATAAATACCTACAGTCTAAGACCTTATCTCAGGTTACTGCTAGACCCAATGACTCACCTTTTTGGAAGGGTTTGATGAGAACGAAGGCGGCCTTCTTCCATAGAACCAAGTTTATCATTGGAAATGGTACTTCGACGAGATTCTGGGAGGATACTGTGGTTAGGGGAGACGCCTTTAGTCACACAATATCCTTCTCTCTATAATCGTACATACGTGTCACGATCGAATGCATGAGCTTGCTTGCGTAACCGACTTCTCCTTTGACCTCCCGAAACTTTTTAAGCCAGGGTAGGTGTCGAGATCATACGTTTAGGTGTGCGGTTAGAGCAAGCGTCCAGGAAATTTGTATCCAATACAGATGGTGATGTAGTCAATGGATCGGCCCTCCATTTCGTAGCCGTGTTTGTATCGGCTGTTTGCATCACAGTGGTGTAAACTCGTCATACTTAATTGTATCAACTTGATGCAACCTTATGAGTCTACAAAAACACCGATTATCGGAAAACAAATATGTACTGTCACGCTCAAAATCATCAGTCCTTATGATCGGCGCGCCAACCGCTTGATCCGCAACTCGAAAAACTCTCACTACATTTTATGTATTGAGAATAATGCTGCCTATCAATAACACATGTCGTATCTTGTTTTAAATAGGAGTTTGAAACCCCTGGCATCTACATCATTGTGATGCACATAGCCATGTTTATCAAAGTCGCATGGCCAGACCGTGATATTGATTCCAGAACCGGGTTAACACTTTACCCAAGTCGCATGGCCATGCTTTGCGAATCTGATCACTTGAGGGTGCCCAGAGAATATCCCTTCGAATTGCAGGGCACATCCCATCTCGGCCAACCATGTCTTGCGGCATGTGTCATGACGAACCCGAAAGCTACCTTTATAACCACTCAGTTACGGGGTAGCGTTTGATAGAACCTAAGTAAGTCGATTCACATCCCGAGTACATACGAAGAACTCAAGTCTAGGACATGGCATATACATTGTTATTAAGACTAACAGATGACAATATCTCACTGCATCTCAAAGTGGGTCTGTCCGACTCGGTGATCCCCATCGCCGAGTCCATACTATCATGTTAGCATCACTATGCCCATAACTTGTGAAACATAGTCATCAATCGAATCGTATACTAGTCAAAGGATATGTCTCAGCATAACCTTATCAACTAGGGACCATTAGAACAATCATCAAACAATATATAGTCTCACAAATAAGTCACATACTTATTTATACATATCAGTGATGATGTCCAAGGACAATACAAATAACTCATGAATACAGAAGAAAATAACATCATCACATGATTGCATGTACACTAGTGCAGAATGGGCCTTTTGTCCCGGTTTGTAAGGGCCTTTAGTGCCGGTTCAACAACCGGCACTAAAGGGTCGGGACTAAAGCCCCCCCCCCTTTAGTCCCGGTTCATCACGACCCGGGACCAAAGGCCCACCATGTGGCACAAGCCCCGGTTGGGTGGCCTTTAGTCCCGGTTGGTAACACCAACCGGGACTAAAAGATATAGGGGTTTAGGGGTTTATGCTTTATTTTTCCTTTTAATTTTGTGTTTTTCATTTAATTCTTTTTCATTTCAAACATATTTTACGCTACTACATACATACTGTACACGTCATGCATATATAAATAGAATTTCTCGTAGAACCAATCATATATATATATATATCATAGAATTTCTCGTACGACCATATGCATGCGCATACACACATATATATATACAATTTGGTACATATATACAATTTCTCCTACAATGTGCAGATAATTACATGCAGGCATTAGGTGTAATGGTATACTCCTTCGGGATGTATGACCTGGTCAACCAAAAATCCCGCAATTTCCTCTTGAAATGCTCGTATGCGGTCCGTTGGTAGGAGCTTTTCCCGCATCTCCGTCAGCTTTAAAGAAGGAGATCAAGATGAATATATTTGTTGTGTGTATATATATTAGATCATGATAAAAAAATTGTGGATAGTGTTCTGGCAAACGTACCCAAAGTTGTCTTTCAGATCTGCTCCTTTCGGACGTCATAATGCGAATGTTCTCGCAAATGTAGTATGCACATAAATTATTCCCCGGCGCCTGCCTCATGCACTTTACGAGAATAGAATTCAATCAGATAATAATTAATCAAGCATGATCATGATAATCAAGCATGATAATTACGTACCTTGGGTCGCACCCATTTCAGCTCTTGTTTCCATGCGCCTGGGACCTGTTTGATGAAGCTTTGCCAAACCCTGCCCGACAACGAAAATGAATAAAGAAGTTATTAATTAGTTGATATCAGGAAATGAACTAAAGAAGCTGACATAGTGCCATAATGATTGAAATTACCTGTCGACCATCCCCTTCACGATTAAGTACTCTTTAGGTTCTTTAAGTAGTGAGTCCAGTACTTTAACTTTTTCCTCGTCAACTTCAATGATTAGCAAGATCCAGTGGAAACTGCATGCGCACACGTTTGTATAATTAAGCGGGCATGTGCATAACTCATCAACTACACTTATTAACATCTAGTAAGAAAAATAGAATTTTTAGTACAAGACAGTAACACTTACCCGAAGTTGTAAGGAAATACTATTTCTGGTTGGGTATTTAGTTGCTTCAAAAACTGTAGCAAGCTCTTCTCTGTCTCTTTTGGGTGACGTAACCACACCTCTTCATTAATGGTATTTGGGTAAATGAACCCAATGCCATAGAGTCCATCTCTTTTCATTTCATAAATTTTCATTCTGCATAATACCACAGAAAAGAAGATAGTGAGGATAATTATAAGCAACGAACGAGCACAGCTAGAGACTTAAATTACAGAAAGAAATCACTTACAGACAATAGCAACCGACGACAGATTTGTCGAGTGCGTCTTGATTGAATAACTGAAACATTTCTTGAAACTCAACCCACAAATATTTTGGATGGAAGTAATGCTCTTCCTTGACTTTCACCATGAGGGAATCTCGCCCCTTCTTGACTTCTCTTAGGTACCAGTCATTTAAATTGTGCATTCTCGTTGATAGATTCTTGACCTCCCTGACCAGATCTTGGCCAGGGACATATTTCCATGCTACTTCGTGATCTTGAATCTTGGGGAGTTCCTCGATGCCTAGGAGTTGTTCGACAGTGACACTGGCCTATCTAGCCATCTGTCTATGAGCGTCGGTTATTACCGGCTGATCGGCGGTACTCACACCATGTGATTGTACAATGAGCGGGGGGATCAATTGCATTGCCTGTTCTCCCAGCTGGGGAACAGTTTTTCCGCATTTACAACTACCTGCTTGGCTCGAGCTCGACTCCTTAACTTTTTGTGCCTGATATAACTTCTTAATAGAACGCTCATAGTCTGAGTCCGTCCTCTTCACAGCCGGTTGAGCATTATCAATAAAGTGTTGTATGACTTCATGAGGTATTTTCTCCTTCGGTGGGGGCTGTTTCCGTGCAAAATGGGCCTTCAGTGGGGCAGCCACTTCGGCGTTGGTTTCCTCGTTAGTCATCTCGTAAGCCAACTTCTTTTTGGCAGGAGGAGCTTTCTTGCTTGGTGCTCTCTTCCGCTTTGGACACTAGTAGAAAACAGACCTATAGTGCCGGTTCGTAAGGGCCTTTAGTGCTGGTTCTCCAACCGGCACTAAAGGGTGGGGACTAAAGGCCCCCCCCCCTTTAGTCCCGGTTCAACACGGCCCGGCACTAAAGGCCACCACGTGGCACCTGCCGACGCCGTGGGCTGGGGGACCTTTAGTCCCGGTTGGTGTTACCAACCGGGACTAAAGGCTCCACCTTTAGTCCCGGTTGGTAACACCAACCGGGACTAAAGGAAATTTAATTCTTTTAATTTTGATTTATTTTTCCTTTTAATCCTTTAGGGGTTTATGAATTAATTATGGTTTATTTTTCAATGCAGCGCTACTACTAAGCATTGTTAGTAGTAGCGCTGCACTGACCAGCGCTACTGCTAACTATCTGTAGCGCTGCAGAATGGCAAGCGCTGCCGCTAGATGCCTTCCAGCGCTGCTGCTAGTATTCCTGCTTTCACAGAATACATTCCCCTCTACGTATTTGTGCATGCTCTATACAGTAGTTTCATCATATGACAACATCAATAAGTATTGTGCCAACAACTACATTTAGATTAAAGTGCATGGATGCAAGTGATCATGTTGAATTAAAATCTCATAAAACAGAAAAACATCATAATAGTAATCATCCTAATCGATCATAGAAGTTAACTAAACTTCTCTCTCAGAGGACCTAGTCCTCCCTCCTAGGTAAAATCATATAAAACAAAATAACACCTATGTCTCCATGATGAAGCAAAGAGATCCAACGGTCTCCAACTTATGGCTTGCGATCCTTCTTTATTTGGCCCCATGCTTCAATTTGGAGCCGTCTTGGTGGTCTGCGCTCAGTCGAGTATGCAAAAGAGAACTCGGGCTAGAAGGGGCTTTTAATTGTCATATTACCTTCGGGTTGCATCAATGGAGGCACAACTTCATTTGGCAGTTTCTGTTGAAGAACATAATAGTAGCCTAGTTAGCAATGTAATCAATACAATTTATGCAATAGTAGTGTACTTAATTAGCAACTCTAACCAAGATATTTCGGCGAATGTCATCCGGCCTCAACCTATGCACTAGTGTCCTGTACAATGTATAATTTGGGCCAGTTCCCAAATTATACGGGAAGATCTCCCTACCAACTAGGACACCAATAACAAAGTTGATAAGATCATCCTTCTCCTCCCAAGTTAGATGTGATCCATAAGTGTAGTGTGTCATGTTGATTATGTTCTGTGTTTCACTCGAAGAAACAAAATAAGCTATAAATTATAAATTAACAAATTTAGTATGGATGAACACCAAATATTTTTAAATATAGAATGCAAATTACTTGACAAATATGCATGGTTGACAAACTCACATGGAGGTAAAACAGGAAGCATATCGACATCCACCCAAATGTCGATGTTTCCTTCAATATGATCTTCAGGACGAAGATCGAAGGTTATTTCCATATCCTCCTGAAATCCATATGCCATGCAAAGAGCTTCCCAATTTGAGCACCCTAATTATGTGTTATTAGGTGCATTCATTACTTTGACTAGAAATGTGTGACCATGTTTAGTCCTCAGGTTGGCTGTCCTCGTCTTGAAACTCTCGTGCTCTTCGAAACCGAGCCTCTCCAAGAAATACCGTCTTCCATGACAGGGGATGAACTAGTCGAATTGTATAAAACAGAAATTACGCGTTGAAGGAAAGAAACAGAAGTCATGCTTAATTACAAAAAAACAGTTGTCATCGTTGCGTACCATAGAAATATCAAAGTCCTCGTAAAGCTTCATGGTGAAGAACCTGCCGTCTCGTAGCCCAGGCTGGTCGCAAAGACCCCTATCTTCACCGCAAAGTTCACACGCTTGGATCCTATTGTCGTCTGATGACGACGACATTTCCAGTGTTCATCATTCAAAAAATACGGCATGACCATTGCTAATGTATGATATATTGAGCAATAACATACACACATGTCCAAATAGACCTAATTCAATATCGGTTGACTTTCGGTCCGTCGAGGCTTTCCTTAAATAACTGTCATATCTTATGGTGTTGGTGCGCACTCTCTCACACTGATATGGTGGTGTATATATGTTGGTGGACACTCTCTCACAGTAATAGTTCGACCGTCAGTGATGGACGCCTCCCCTCTTCTCTTCTTGCGCATTATATATACCGACGAATATAACGCAAAGAAGAGAAGAAGAGGAGGCGCCCCCAACGACAACAGTTGGGATTCCTCCATCAAGAACACACATGAAAGTCACACAAGGAGCAACGACAGACCGAAAGTCACACACGCATTATACCGATAAAATATCACTAATACATTTATAATGAACTCGAATATAATATCACTAAAATGGGGGCATTCTTGATAAATCCCATAAAGGACTAAGAGAATCTATTGTATACATACATATACTAATTGCAAATACATAACAAACTTTTGCAAATACAACATTAAAATATGCAACTTTTGCAAATACTAATTGCTATACGTTGGATCAAATGTCAAAATTCATCAACTTTTTTCTATACATTGTATTCATACATATATATATACTAATTTCTATACATATTGGATCAAAATGTCAAAATTCCTTCACTTTTTTCTATACATCTAATTAATCATCTAGTGAAAAAAAAGTCAAAATTCTTGCATCTATGTCAAAATTCCTCAAATGTCAAAATTCCTTAACTTTTTTCTATACATCAAAATTCTTGCATATAATCATCTAATCATCTATACATCTAACCATCTAATCATCTAGTGTGTGTGTGTGTGTGTGTGTGTTCATACATATACGTGTGTGTGGGGGGGGGCTCGGGGAGGGGCCGGCGGCCGCCATGGCGGCACAGGGGGCGAGGGAGAGGGGGGAGAGGGGGGGAGCTCATAGCGGGGCGACGACGAGGCGAGGCGAGGCGAGTCGGGGACGGCGACGGCGAGGAGCTCGGGGCCGGAGGAGCGGGCGCGGGCGGCGTCCCGGGCGCCGTCAGGCCGGGCTCGGGGAGGAGCGGGCGCGGATGGCCAGCGTCGGGGGCGGCGACGAGCTTCGGCGTCGGGGAGGCGAGACGGCGACGGCGCGGCGATATGTTGAAGTGTTGTATATATAGAAGGAGGCCTTTAGTCCCGGTTGGAGCCACCAACCGGGACTATAGGTGAATTTCACCAGCGGAAGCGGCGGGAAGCGACCCCCTTTAGTCGCGGTTGGTGGCTCCAACCGGGACTAAAGGGGTGCCTTTAGTCGCGGTTGGTGGCACCAACCGCGACTAAAGGCCTGGCCTCCCGTATTGAAATGTTTAGTCCCACCTCGCTAGTTGAGAGGAGCTCGCACCGGTTTATAAGCCCCGCCGCAGCTACCGTGTCGAGCTCCTCTCTAATGCAGGCCTACTAGGCCTACCTCACATCTGGCGCCCATTGGGGCCTACTGGGCCATACGGGCCTGCATCCTGACGGCCCAATAGGCGGGTTTTTTTTAATTTATTTATGTTTCTGTTTTTTTTTTGCTTTATTTATTTTCTTTTGTTTCTGAGTTCTTTTTTGCTTTATTTAGAGTTTCTTTGTGAATCTTTTTGCTTTAGGTAAAAAAAATTATAAACTTTCTGTTAGTGCCAGTAGTTTTCAAATTTGAATAGTTTTAATTTGAATTATTTGAAATTTGTGTGAATCACTAGTTTGTGAATAACTTTATTTTAAAAGTAGATTTTTCAGTGATTCTTTTTTCTGCTGTTTAATATTAGCGTGTTTTATTATTATATTCAATTTGGTAATTCTTAGGTTATTTAAAAAATGAAATGCCTTTGTAACAGACGAGTTTTCGTCTGAAACCCTGATACTTCGAAAGAGATTGTCCATTTTGTCCACGAAGTGCATCCAGTTTTTGCCGTAACCCTCTCAACTTTTTAGCACATGCTATGTGGGTGAAATGATAATACCATGCCAACTTTCAACCTTTTCAGAGTTCATTTGTAGTGCTTTTCAATTTCAGGGTCATTTAGCTCAAAAAAATCAGTAAATGCATGAAAAATAGCAAACGAAGTCAGAAAGGGTTGAAAATTGATGACGTGGCTTCGATTGGTGCATACTGAACACACAAAAAGTCTGGAGTTGAAATAAGTTTTAAAAAATGAAATGCCTTAGTAACAGACGAGTTTTCGTCTGAAACCCTGATACTTCGAAAGAGTTGTCCATTTTGTACACGAAGTGCATCTAGTTTTTGCCGTAACCCTCTCAACTTTTTAGGACATGCTATGTGGGTGAAATGATGATACCATGCCAACTTTCAACCTTGTCAGAGTTCATTTGTAGTGCTTTTCAATTTGAGGGTCATTTAGCTCAAAAAAATCAGTAAATGCATGAAAAATAGCAAACAAAGTCAGAAAGGGTTGAAAATTGATGACGTGGCTTCGAATGTAATATTTCTTCGCGTTTCAAATGCCAAAACACATAAGTACACTACTATTACAAAGATTCCCTCCGGTTTGTCCGAAGTGGGACTTTCCAGATATATAAGTCCGGAAACTAACTAGAGAAGCCGGTCACATCCCAGAGTGGGATCTTTGGGTATAAAACTTTTTCTTCGCGTGTGTCCCTTTGCGCCGTAACCATGGACAATCTTCATCGTTTAACTTGATGCTCGGGTCAACATTCACTGTGAAGGGAGCAAGTTCTTGAAACTTTTCATAATCTTCTGACATGTCTGTCTTGTCCTCCACTCCCACGATATTTCTTTTCCCTGAAAGAACTATGTGGTGCTTTGGCTCATTGTATGATGTATTCGCTTCCTTATCTTTTCTTTTTCTCGGCTTGGTAGACATGTCCTTCACATAGAAAACCTGCGCCACATCATTGGCTAGGACGAATGGTTCGTTTACGTACCCAAGATTGTTGAGATCCACTGTTGTCATTCCGTACCATGGGTCTTCCTTTACGCCGCCTCCTGACAGATTGACCCATTTACAGCGAAACAAAGGGACCTTCAATTCACGTCCATAGTCAAGTTCCCATATCTCCTCTATGTAACCATAATATGTGTCCTTTGGCCTATTGGTGTTTACTGCATCAAAGCGGACACCACTGTTCTGGTTGGTGCTCTTTTTATCTTGGGAGATCATGTAAAATGTATTCCCATTTATCTCGTACCCTTTGAAAGTCAATATAGTCGAAGATGGTAACTTGGACAGCAAGTACAGATCATCTGCAACAGTGTCGTCGTGCTTGAGACGTGTCTGCAACCAACCACCGAAAGTCCCCGTGTGTTCACGTGTAATCCAGTCGTCAGACTGCTCCGGGTGTTTGGAGCGTAGAATATTCTTGTGTTCGTCGATATACGGAGCCACCAAGCTGGAATTTTGTAGAACTGTGTAGTGTACTTGCGCCCAAGAATGCCCATCCATACATATTACTTGGTCCTTTCCTAGCATGCCTTTTCCACCAAGTCTGCCCTCATGACGCGATTCAGGAACACCAATTGGCTTAATGTCAGGAATAAAGTCAACACAAAACTCAATGACCTCATCTGTTTCATGGCCCTTGGAGATGCTTCCTTCTGGCCTAGCACGGTTATGAACATATTTCTTTAAGACTCCCATGAACCTCTCAAAGGGGAACATATTGTGTAGAAATACAGGACCCAGAATGGCAATCTCTTCGACTAGGTGAACTAGGACGTGCGTCATGATATTGAAGAAGGATGGTGGGAACACCAACTTGAAACTGACAAGACATTGCACCAAATCATTTGTAACCTTTGTAGGATTTCTGGATCGATTACTTCTGAGAGATTGCATTGAGAAATGCACATAGCTTCACAATGGCCAATCGAACGTTGTCCGGTAGAAGCCGCCTCAATGCAACCGGAAGCAGTTGCGTCATAATCTCGTGGCAGTCATGGGACTTTAGGTTCTGGAAATTTTTCTCTACCATATTTATTATTCCCTTTATATTCGACGAGAAGCTAGACGGGACCTTCATACTGAGAAGGCATTGAAAGAAGATTTCCTTCTCTTCTTTGGTAAGAGCGTAGCTGGCAGGACCCTGATACTGCTTTGGATGCATGCCGTCTTTTTCGTGCATACGTTGCTGGTCCTCCCGTGCCTCCGGTGTATCATTTGTCTTCCCATACACGCCCAAGAAGCCTAGCAGGTTCATGCAAAGATTCTTTGTCACATGCATCACGTCGATTGCAGAGCGGACCTCTAGTTCTTTCCAATATGGTAGGTCCCAAAATATAGATTTCTTCTTCCACATGGGTGCGTGTCAGTCAGCGTCATTCGGAACAGATTGTTCGCCAGGACCCTTTCCAAAGATTACTTTTCAATCCTTGACCATATCAAGTATATCATGACCAGTACGATGGCGAGGCTTCTTCCGGTGATCTGCCTGACCTTTGAAATGCTTGCCTTTCTTTCTTAAGACATGATTGATCGAAAGAAATCAACGATGTCCCAGGCCAATCATTCCGGTGATCTACACATTCTTCTTACATTTATCCAAATATATACTATCGGTATCATCTAAACAGTGCGTGCATGCGTGGTATCCCTTGTTTATCTGTCCTGAAAGGTTACTAAGAGCAGGCCAATCATTGATGGTTACAAACAGCAACGCTCGCAGGTCAAATTCCTGCTGTTTGTGCTCATCCCACACACGTACACCTTCTATACTCCACAGCTGTAAAAGTTCTTCAACTAATGGTCTTAGGTACACATCAATGACGTTGCCTGGTTTCTTGGGGCCTTGGATGAGCACTGGCATCATAATGAACTTCCGCTTCATGCACAACCAAGGAGGAAGGTTATAGATACATAGAGTCATAGGCCATGTGCTATGATTGCTGCTCTGCTCCCCAAAAGGATTAATGCCATCTGCACTTAAATCAAACCATACGTTCCTTGCGTCATCTACAAAGTCCTTCCACTTTCTCTCGATTTTTCTCCACTGCAAGCCGTCAGCGGGTACTCTCAACTTCCCGTCTTTCTACGGTCTTCTTTGTGCCATCGCATCAACTTGGCATGCTCTTTGTTTTGGAACAAACGTTTCAACCGTGGTATTATAGGAGCATACCACATCAAATTGGCAGGAATCTTCTTCCTGGGGCGCTCGCCCTCAACATCACCAGGGTCATCGCGGCTGATCTTATAGCGCAATGCACCGCATACCGGGCATGCATTCAAATCCTCGTACTCACCACCGTAGAGGATGCAGTCATTAGGGCATGCATGTATCTTCTGCACCTCTAATCCTAGAGGGCAGACAGCCTTCTTTGCTTCGTACGTACTGTCGGGCAATTCGTTGTCCTTTGGAAGCATCTTCTTTAACATTATCAGCAACTTTTCAAATACCTTGTCGGATACACCATTCTCTGCCTTCCATTGCAGCAATTCCTGTGTGGTACCCAGCTTTTTCTTGTTATCTTCGCAATTTGGGTACAACAATTTCTTGTGATCCTCTAACATGCGCTGCAACTTCATCTTGTCCTTTTCACTTGCGCAGTATCTCTTTGCATCGGCAATGGCCCGACCAAGATCATCAGCGGGCTCATCTGATGCCTCTTCTTCAGCTTCTTCCCTCATTGCCGACTCAGCTTCTTCCCCCATTGTTGTACCATCGTATTCAGGGAACCCATGACCAGGATAGCTGTCATCATCCTCTTCTTCTTCATTCTCTTCCATTAGAACCCCTCTTTCTCCGTGCTTGGTCCAACAGTTATAGCCGGACATGAAACCGGACGTAAACAGGTGGACGTGCATGGTTCTTGAGTTAGAGTAATTGTGATCATTCTTACAGGCAGCACATGGACAACACATAAAACCACCCGCCCGCTTGTTTGCCTCAGCCGCAACCAGAAAAGTATGCACGCCATTAATGAACTGGGGAGAGCATCGGTCATCGTACATCCATTGCCGGCTCATCTTCATTACATGACACCGAAAAGACCAAATTAATACAAGTTCATACATATAGTTCATACACACTTATTCTCATAAAACAACATACAAACTCTCTAGCTAAAGCATTTAAATGCAACAACAAATGCAATCAAGATCACAACTAAGGTAACAATTGATCCAACAGCATAGTGATACCAAGCCTCTTGATTAACGGCATATTTTTAAAATTTTCTAATCTTCAAGCGCATTGCATCCATCTTGATATTGTGATCATCGACAACATCGGCAACATACAACTCCAGTGTCGTCTTCTCTTCTTCAATTTTTTTCAATTTTTCTTTCAAATACTCATTTTCTTTTTCAACTAAATTTAACTTCTCGACAAGAGGGTCGGTTGCAATTTCCGGTTCACATACCTCCTAGATAAAAATATCTATGTCAACTTGATGGGCATAGTTGTCATAAACATGAAATGCAACAAATAGTTATAAAAGAGAGTATATACCACATCCGAATCATAAACCGGATGAGGGCCGACGGGGATGGATATCAAAACCATGCCACTATGTATAACAAACAACCATACAGGTAAGAAAACTATACAAGTAACTATCTAAATCACACAAACATGATTTTTTTAATAAAAAGGATAAGAACAAGAGGCTCACCAAGGTGGTGCCGGCGACGGGACGGTGCGGGCGATCGACGGTGGTTAGGACGGGGACGGGAAGGCACTAAGTAAACCACACCTACACATGCAAACTAAGAAGTTAATGTGAGCTTAAATTGCATATAAATAAAATAAACTCCCACATATAATTAGTCCCAAAGTAAAACCCACAAATCACTATACTTATAGAGCATTGCAAGAGCTAATCTAGCAATGAGAGATGAAAGGACAAAGTTGCTAACCTTTGTGAACACTTGGATGGATGGGGTGCCTTCACATCTTGACAAATTTTTGCAAAAATGGAGGATGAGCTCGAGCAAGAGGGGAAAAATAGAGAGGAGAGGAAAGGGGAAAAACAGAGAAGCTTGGGCTACACGAAGGGTTTATATGCTATCATCTTTAGTCCCGGTTCGTGTCATAAACCGGGACTAAAGGTCTACCTCTAGTCCCGGTTTGTGACATGAACCGGGACTAAAGGTGATCGTGGGGCCCCATCCTGACACAAGCCTGCCACCACCCCTTTAGTACCGGTTTGTGTCTCAAACCGGGACTATAGGTCCCAAATTAACCGGGACTAATGATGCCCGTGCCCCCAACCGTTCCTAGCCGTTGGAACTAGGACTAATGGTCACATTAGTCCCGGGCCAAAACCAAACCGGGACTAAAGCTGGAAACGTAAGGCCTGTTTTCTGGCAGTGGTAGGGCATATTTCCAACAGTCTCCCACTTGCACTATAGTCAATCATTTAGGCATCGCATGCCCATTGCCCTTGTGTGCACCCCTTGCTCCAGCTGCAGGAGATGCTTTGTCAGCGGATCAACAATATTTAGATCCGTGCGTACTCTGCATATCCTTACGTCACCTCTCTCAACAATGTATCGTATGAGATGATATCACCTGAGTATGTGTTTGGAATTCTGATGATGCCTTGCTTCATTGGCTTGTGCGATAGCACCACTATTATCACAATGGAGGTCCAATGGGTTGGACATGCCCTGAACCACACCAAGCATGGAAGTGAAATTACTTATCCAAACACTTTCTTTCCCAGCTTCAGATGTTGCGGTGTACACAGCCTCCATTGTAGAATCAGCAATCGTTTCTTGCTTGGAACTATTCCAGCTCATCGCACATCTGTTCTGAATGAACGCAAAGCCAGATAGCGAGCGATAGTCATCCTTGTCGGTTTGGAAACTAGCATTGGTGTAACCCTTTACAAAGAGCTCATCCTCACCTCCATAAACTAGGAACATATCTTTAATCCTTCTGAAGTACTTAAGGATAATCTTAACCGTTGTGTAGTGACTCTCACCTGGATCAACCTGGTATCTGCTCGTAACACTTAGAGCATAGGAAACAACAGGTCGAGTACATAACATAGCATACATGATGGATCCAATTGCCGGAGCAAACGAAATTGCATCAATGCGACTTCGCTCATGAGAAGTCGAGGGACTCTGAGTCTTGCTAATACTAATACTTTGCGACATAGGCAAGAACACTTTCTTGGTCTCATGCATGTTGAACCATTTCAACACCTTGTAAATATATGTACTCTGGCTTAAACCAATAAGCCTCCTAGATCTATCTCTATAGATCTTGATTCCCAAAATATCAGCTGCTTCCCCCAAGTCCTTCGTCGAAAAACTATTTTTCAATGAGTACTTGACAGATTCAAGCATTGGAATGTTATTCCCATTCAATAATATGTATTCCACATATAAGATTAGAAATACGACTGAGCTCCCACTAAATTTCTTGTAAACACAAGGTTCATTTTCATTTTGGATGAAGCCAAATCCTTTGATCACCTCATCAAAATGAATGTTCCAACTCGGAGGAGCTGGCTTCAACCCATAAATTGATTTCTGAAGCTTGCATACCTTACTAATATTCTTTGGATCGACAAAAGCCTCGAGCCATGTCATATATACGTCCTCGGTTAAATTTTCATTAAGGAAAGCCGTTTTGACATCCATCGCCATATCTCATAGTCAAAATATGCAGCAATAGCTAGAATGATCTGAACTAATTTAAGCATCGGTACCGGTGAGAAGGTCTCATCGTAGTCAACTCCTTGAGCTTATCGAAAACCCTTTGCGATGAATCGAGCTTGGTGGACGTGAATATTTTCATCCATATCAGTTTTTTCAATGGTATTAACACCATGCAGCGGATCAACCAATCTCAAAACTTGATTGTCATCCATGGACTTTAACTCGGATCTCATGGCCTCAAGCCATGACCTAGAATCTGGACCTACCATCACTTCTGCATAGGTCGAAGGCTCATTGTTGTCTAACAACAATACATTGCATACATTATGGTGCCTTTCTAACCTTCGTGGTGCATGCACAAACTCAACCACGGGTTCCCCGACTGGTTTTGCCATGATGGCATTAATCGCCGAGTCCTCCCTGAGTGGTTTATCTAGAACTCCTTTGAGTTGCACCATCCTCCCACTGACCTTCCGACTAAGAAACTCTTTGTCAAGGAAGACACCATGTCGAGCGACAAACACTTTGTCATCTTCTCGGTTGTGGAAGTAATACCTAAGGTTTCCCTCGGATATCCCACGAATATGCATTTATCCAACATGGGTGTGAGTTTGTCCGACTGAAGTCGATTGACATATGCCACACAACCCCAAATTTTTAGAAGAGACAAACTGTGACATTCCCCAGTCCTTATCTCATATGGTGTCTTATCTATGGATTTAGATGGTACTCTGTTAAGTGTGAAAGCTGCTATTTCTAGAGCATAACCCGAAAATGACAATGGTAGATCTGATTGACTCAACATCGATCGAACCATGTCCAACAAGGCATGATTCCTCTATTCCGAAACACCATTTTTCTGAGGTGTACCAAGAGGAGTGTGTTGTGGAACTATTCGTTGACTCTTCAGATGATCATCAAACTCTTGGCTCAGATACTCGCCCCCACGATCTGATCATAGAAGTTTGATCGTATTGCCGAGTTGATTCTCTACTTCATTATGAAAATCCTTGAACTTTTCAAAGATTTCTGACTTATGCCTCATCAAGTAGATATATCCATATGTGCTCAAGTCGTTGGTGAAAGTCACGAAGTACATGTAACCACCTCTGGCAGTCGTGCTCATTTGTCCGCACATATCAATATGTTTGAGTGCCAACAAGCCGGACGCCCTCTCGCAACTCTTTGCGAAAGGTGTCTTGGTCATCTTGCCAAGTAGGCAACCCTCGTACATCTCTGATGTCTACTACGCAACTTTAGTCTTGTAGACTCATGTTGGGCCTCCAAGCGCAGAGTTTTGTAGGACAGTAGCAAATTTCCCTCAAGTGGATGACCTAAGGTTTATCAATCCATGGGAGGTGTAGGATGTAGATGGTCTCTCTCAAACAATCCTGCAACGAAATAGAAGAAATCTCTTGTGTCCCCAACACACCCTATACAATGGCAAATTGTATAGGTGTGCTAGTTCGGCGAAGAGATGGTGATACAAGTGTAGTATGGATAGTAGAAATAGGTTTTTGTAATCTGAAATAATAAAAACAGCAACGTAGCAAGTAGCAAAAGTGAGCACAAACGGTATTGCAATGCTTGAAAACAAGGCCTAGGGTTCATACTTTCACTAGTGTAATCTCTCAACAGTGCTAACATAGTTGAATCATATAACAATCCCTCAACGTGCGACAAAGAATCACTCCCAAAGTTCCTATTAGCGGAGAAAATAAGATGAAATTATTGTAGGGTACGAACCCACCTCAAAGTTGTCCTTTCCGATCAATCTATTGAGCCATTCCTATAAGTGTCACAAAGAGCCCTAGAGTTCGTACTAAAATAACACCATATGATACACATCAACCAACTCTAATGTCACCGAGATGCTCCAATGTCACCACAAGTATCCGTGAGTTGATTATTCGATAAGCATCAATCAATTTCAGCATCATAATATTCAATCCACACAAAGATCTTCATAGAGTACCCCAAGATTTCTACCGGAGAAAGTAGGACGAAAACCTGCATCAACCCCTATGCATAGATTACCCCAATGTCACCTCGGGAATCCACGAGTTGAGTGCCAAAAGATACATCAAGTGAATCAATATGATACCCCATTGTCACCACAGGTATTCATATGCGAGACATACATCAAGTGTTCTCAAATCCAACAAGTTCAATCCGATAACAATGAAACCTCAAAGGGAAAGATTCAATCCATCACAAGAAGATAGAGATGGAAGAAACACCATATGATCGAACTATATTAACAAAGCTCGCGGTACATCAAGATCATGCCAAATCAAGAACACGAGAGAGAGAGATCAAACACATAGCTACTAGTATAGACCGTCAGCCCCGAGGGTGAACTACTCCCTCCTCATCATGGAGACCGCCGGGATGATGAAGATGGCCTCCGGTGATGATTTCCCCCTCCGACAGGGTGCCGGAACAGGGCTCCGGATGAGATCGCTTCGGTACAGAGGCTTGTGGCAGCGGTGTGGAAGTTTTAGGTTTAATTCTGGGGTTTCACTATTTATAGGATTTATTGCCGTTGGATTCACGTCAAGGGGCCCACGAGGGAGCGACAAGCTCGGGGGGCGCGCCCTAGGGGGGCGCCTCACAGGCTTGTGGCACCCTCGGCCACTCCCTGGCCCAGCTCCGGTGCTCCGTGGGTCTCTTTTGGTCCATAAAAAATCTCCGTAAATTTTGGGCTCATTCCGAGAACTTTATTTCTGCACTAAAAACAACACCACAGTAGTTCTGCTGAAAATAGCGTCAGTCCGGGTTAGTTCCACTGAAATCATACTAAAACCATATAAAATTGTTATAAACATGGCATGAATACTTCATAAATTATAGATACGTTGGAGACGTATCAGCATCCCCAAGCTTAATTCCTGCTCGTCCTCGAGTAGGTAAATGATAAAAAAAATTATGAAGTGTGAATGCTAGCATAGTGCACAAGTTTGATCAATGATAATTTCATTCACTTTTTCTAGCATAATTATATATCATAAACAGTAGCTCATCTCATAAAACTTCTCATGATAAAGTAGCAAGCTATTCACATGCTAAAGTATAGATCATAAACTTTCTTGAAAACTAACAAACTATGTTCTCAGTCATCAAACAATTGCAATTCATCTTATTTTCAGGAAGGGTCTATGTAAGAGCTTTGATTTAGCAAATTCTACATACTCAACTATCATATAGTCTTCCATGATTGCTAACACTCAAAGCATATTTTTAGAACAAACCGTTTCAGTCAGACACATAGAAAGATAGGGGCTTAATGTTTTACCTCCCAACTTATTTATCTCAGGGATAATGTCAACAATAATAACTCATGATCACCTATATTCAACTGGATATATGTGCCTGGATCTTTCCCAACCACATGATGCTTGCCCAGAGAATAAATAAAAACGGAATAGAGAAGAACACTATTGACTCTTGCATAAAAGTAAATACATAAAGTAAAAGATAGGCCCTTCGCAGAGGGAAGCAGAGGTTGTCATGCACTTTTTATTTTTGGATGTGCAAGCTCTTAATGCAAAGGAACGTCACTTTATATTGCCCCTTGTGATAGCAACCTTTATTATGCAGTCCGTCACTTTTATTTCTTCACCATCACAAGTTCGTACAAAGCTTATTTTCCCTTACAATAAAAGATCATACATATTTAGGAGCAATTTTTATTGCTTTTGCACCGATGACAACTTACTTGAAGGATCTTATTCAATCCATAGGTAGATATAGTGGACTCTCATGGCAAGAAACTTGGTTTAAGGGTGTTTGGATGCACAAGTAGTATCTCTACTTAGTACGAAATTTTGGCTCACAAAAGATTATGGGCAAGCACCACATGTTAGAGGATCCATGACAATATAACTTCTATGTGAATATAAACAAACATAACTCATTACGTTGTCTTCCTTGTCCAACGTTAACTACTTGATCAAGTTTGAAAATAATTAATGGGGGCTCACAATCATAGAAGATGTCCAAGACAGTATATTTATATGTGAAATCTCTCTTCCATCAATATTCTTTCATGAATTGTTCAAGTGACCAATGCTATGTTTGCTAACTTTCAATCAATTTTACCACTTATACTTTTTATGTGTGACTTCACTACTCCCCATGGGACAAGCATATGAAACATATATAATTTCAGATTTATGATATTCAATTCATTCAACAATTTACTCATAGGATATAAGTGAAGCACAAGAGTAAATGACAAACTACTCCAAAAAGATATAAGTGAAGATCAAATGAGTAGTTAAATAATTAAGTAGCTATGTGAGGACTCTCTCATTCAAGATTTCAGATCCAAGTATTTTATTAAAACAACAAGGAAAATGAAAATAAAAGGACACACCAAGGATAGCACACATCGTGTGAAGAAGCAAAAACATAGGCTCAACCGAGACTAACCGATGATTGTTGATGAAGAAAGGTGGGATGCCTACCGGGGCATCCCCAATCTTAGATGCTTGAGACTTCTTGGAATAATAACTTGGGATGCCTTGGGCATCCCCAAGCTTGAGCTCTTGTGTCTCCTTTATTCCTCTCATATCACGGTTCCCCTAATCCTTAAAAACTTCATCCACACAAAACTCAACAAGAACTCGTGAGATAAGTTAGAATAAATCCATGCAAAGCCTTATCATTCTCTACTATAACAAATCACTAAAATTATAATTAAACATTGCATACTAAATGCCTCTGCATATTTAATACTCCTATCCTCGAATAGAATCATTAAACAAGCAAACATATGCAAACAATGCAAATATAACAGCAATCTGACAAAACAGAACAGTCTGTAAAGGATGAAGAAGAATGTATACTTATTTAACTCCAAAAATTCTGAAAATTTACCACACAGTAGAAAATTTATCATATCTTACTGTGTAAAAATTCCAAGATGTTATCGTGTTCTGACTATTCAGGAATATTCAAGACATAACAGCAAACTTTCTGTTTTCAAACAGCAACATATAGACTTGCAAATTGAGCATGGTAAAGGCTATACTTGTCACTTTTATTGAAATAAAAGGTACCAACATGATTAATAATAACAGCAATAAAATCTCAACAAAATAAAATGATGCTCCAAACAAAACACATATCATGTGACGAATAAAAATATAGTCCCAAGTGAGGTTACCGATAATGTTGAAGACGAAAGAGGGGATGCCTTCCGGGGCATCCCCAAGCTTAGCTGCTTGGGTATTCCTTGAGTATTACCTTGGGCTGCCTTGGGAATCCCCAAGCTTAGGGTCTTTCCACTCCTTATTCTCCTCATATCGATGTCTCACCCAAAACTTGAAAACTTCAATCATACAAAACTTAACGGAACTTCGTGAGATGGGTTAGTATGATAATGGATAAATCATTCACTTTGGTACTGTCAAGACAGGATTCATAATTGTTCTCACATAATGCCTACTCTAATCTATAATTTCCACAATTTATATTGACCAATATAAGCCATACAAACTATAAAACAAACAAACTATGCTTTAAAAACAGAATCTGTCAAAAACAGAACAGTCTGTAATGATCTGAACAAACACCATACTTCTGCAACTCCAAAAATTCTTAAAAATTAGTAACACGTAGGAAATTTGTATATCAATCATTTATAAAAAATTCAGAAGGTTTTGACTCCCCAGTAAATTATAGGAATTTCTGCATTGGACAAAAAAGTTTCTGTTTTTGCACAGAATCAAGTCAACTATCATCCACACTATCCCAAAGGCTTTACTTTGCACATTATTGAAACAAAAGCTAAAAAACATGATTACTACAGTAGATTAATCATGTGAAAAAATGAAAACAGTAGGGGTAAATATTGGGTTGTCTCCCAACAAGCGCTTTTCTTTAATGCCTTTTTAGCTAGGCATGATGATTTCAATGATGATCACATAAAAGTGAAGAATTGAAACACAAAGAGAGCATCATGAATCACATGGCAAGTACATTTAAGCCTAACACACTTCCTATTCATAGGGATTTTGTGAGGAAACAACTTATGGGAGCAAGAATCAACTAGCATAGGAAGGCCAAACAAGCATGACTTCAAAACTTTCAACACATAGAGAGGAAACTTTATATTATTGAAAAGCCTACACGAATATGTTCAGTTTTCAGTAGCATCATGAATGAATTCAACAATATAACTATCACATAAAACATTCTTTTCATCATCCACAAGCATAGAATTTTTATTACTCTCCACATAAGCAATTTTCTTCTCATTCATAATAGTGGGAGCAAATTCAATGAAATAACTATCATGTCATACTTGATTGGCATAATCCAATTGAAAATTAAAATCATGATGACAAGTTTCATAATTATCATTATTCTTTATAGAATACATGTCATCACAATAATCATCATAGATAGCAACTTTGTTGTCATAATCAATTGAAACCTCTTCCGAAATAGTGGAATCATCATTAAATAAAGTCATGACCTCTCCAAATCCACTTTCATAATTATTACAATAAGATTCAACACCCTCCAAAATAGTGGGATCATTAGTACCTAGAGTTCACACTCTTCCAAACCCACTTTCATCAATATAATCATCATAAATAGGAGGCATGTCATCATCATAATAAATTTGTTCATCAAAACTTGGGGAACTAAAAAGATCATCTTCATCAAACATAGCATCCCCAAGCTTATGGATTTGCATATCATTAGTATCATGGATATTCAAATAAGACATACTAATGACATTGCAATCATGCTCATCATTCAAGGAACTCACATTAAACATTTTATTAAATTCTTTCTCTAGCAATTGAGCACAATTATTGGAATCCATATTGTCGAGAAAGACATCATAAAGGTAAAGCATGTGAGGAAATCTCATTTCCATTTTGTTTGTAGTTTTCTTTTTATAAACCCAAACTAGTGATAAAAAAAGAAACTAAAAGATTCAATTACAAGATCTAAAGATATACCTTCAAGCACTCACCTCCCCGGCAACGGTGTCAGAAAAGAGTTGATGTCTACTACGCAGCTTTATTCTTGTAGACTCGTGTTGGGCCTCCAAGCGCAGAGTTTTGTAGGACAGTAGCAAATTTCCCTCAAGTGGATGACCTAAGGTTTATCAATCCATGGGAGACGTAGGATGAAGATGGTCTCTCTCAAACAACCCTACAACCAAATTGAAGAAATCTCTTGTGTCCCCAACACACCCTATACAATGGCAAATTGTATAGGTGCACTAGTTCAGCGAAGAGATGGTGATACAAGTGTAGTATGGATAGTAGAAATAGGTTTTTGTAATCTGAAATAATAAAAACAGCAAGGTATCAAGTAGAAAAAGTGAGCACAAACGGTATTTCAATGCTTGAAAACAAGGCATAGGGTTCATACTTTCACTAGTGTAATCTCTCAACAGTGCTAACATAGTTGAATCATATAACAATCCCTCAACGTGCGACAAAGAATCACTCCCAAACTTCCTATTAGCGGAGAACATAAGATGAAATTGTTGTAGGGTACGAAACCACCTCAAAGTTATCCTTTCCGATCAATCTATTGAGCCATTCCTATAAGTGTCACAAACAGCCCTGGAGTTCGTGTCGGGGCTGGATTTCGGGCACAAAATATCCCAGAAATTAACCCCTCGTGTCATCACCAGCCCCAGGATTACTGTTACTGGTGGACACGTCCTTGTTACAGATTACCAAGCAATTATAAGTATTGGATACAAGACCGTAAAGGTCTAATGATACAACAATGATTCTGGTGGTCGATGACGGAAATGACTCGTGGTTCTCCAACGTCGGTGGGGCTCCATTCCCACAGGAACGACTGACCCGAATAATTCCTATCCCGCATGGCTGTTATCCTAGGCTCCATACCGACGTAGCTGGGGTACTCCTCATAGAAATCCTGACCCGGCCAAGTAAATAGCCAGGGACAAGCCTGTGAGTACGTTTGAATGTACTCGCAAACATCATGAACAAAAGATATATTGAATGCAGCAGATAAAATACGGTCATGATGAACTAACTATGTGCTTATGCTCATGCTGGACTATATTAAATGCATGCTGACAGGAATTAAATCATAGCATGATAAAATATTAGCATGTGCAAATAAATGAATATAAAAATGTTAGTGATAAACAAGGAAAGTTAAAGGAAAATAAAATAAAAGAAATGCCGGTCGGGTGTCTAAAAGTGACACCACGGTAGGTCTTGAAGAGAAATGCCAAACGGGTGTCTAAAAGAGAAATCGGACGAGACAGAACCATCCGAGAACTCAAGCGACGTCACGAGAGGTCTTGAAAAGAAATGCCAATCGGGTGTCCACAAGAGTATTGGCGAGATAGAACCGCCTGAGAACTCGAGGGACGCCATGAGAGGTCTTGAAAAGAAAACTGAATGTCCGGGGTAGTCTAGCCAGCCCCTGAGACACTCAGAAAATAAAAGAAGGGAAATGGTTAGTCCACAATAATATTCATATCACCGATAATAATCATGATAATAATATCAGTAGTGACAATAATTATCCTGCAAATAATCATGCTTGACTTTTAATTATTTCCTCCGGAGACCGACTCTAAGACCGATACTTGACCAACCCAGACTGTAGTCCTTAACCGCGGACACGGCTATTCGAATAGATATAACTCTGCAGAGGGTGTACTCTTTACCCACCAGTAAAGGATTTCTTTAGCCCGCATCGAGACGCTGGGTACTTCCCATTACGGTCTTTGGGTTGAAAACACACCTAACCAGCACACACCAGCTTAACTTTCCGGATGCCAGGAATCACCCAAAACATCGTTCAAGAAAAACTCTAAGTCGGGGAGACTACAATCTCGAATAGCATGGGATCACTAGTCATACGCACGGATTACAAGGGGTGCCTGCCTCTCGGCTACAACCGGAAACACCCATGCCCCCTGACCCGATGACAGGAATTAGCCCATGAACGTGGAAACCCTCATCGTGGCCCTCTATGTGGTGTGTGCACCGAAATGGGTTAACAACTTACTGAACCATACCCCACCTGTGGCAGGGACAAGTGGCAGCACGAATCAAGTATGGGGGTTACCGGAACAAGACTCGATCTACGGTCGACTCAAGAGGCTTAAGTATTTCCTGCAGTGGTTAGCACAACAAAGTATTCTTTCAACAGTAATACCAAAACAGGGCCACAGCCCTTGCATGCTCCAACATGCATAATCAACCAGGCATGATCACGCTCCAACGTGATCACCCTTCTGCCGGTAATGGTATTTTACTTATGCCTGCTCCTGCAAGTAAATCATAACAAGCACACGATGCACGGTACGAGGAAACATGCCAACACTATATGCATGCAGATTTTATTTGAATTCAACATATGCATAATTCAATTATTCTTGCAAAAAAATTAACCATGCAATCACCATGTCAAGTGTTCAAGATGCTTGCCTTGAGCATGCAGAAGTGTGGGGTGCACTCCAAAAGTTTGAAATATTTATCTCCCCTCCATTTCCTATTTTCAAAAATATTTAAATCACCACATATAGCAACAACAGTGCTAAAAAGTTGTCTAGAAAATTTTGAAATAAATCCTAAAATAAACTAGATGAAATATAAGGAATAACAGAAAAAGAATCAATTTATTTGGAGTTAATATTAATTACTTATGGAATTTCTAAGTTGGAATAATTGACTAAATGGACTATTTAAAGGACCCAACTAAAAATACGCTTAGCAAAAATGTTCACCCTAGCTAGATAAATAGGGCATGATTTTAGAAGCCTACAAAAATTTGAATTATGAAAATTGGATTTGTTTTGGTTGCTGTGGAATTATTTTAGAACATGCTGAAAAAGAAAAACGAAAGAGGCAGTGACGCGCTCTGAGCGCAACTTAGCCAGCGGTGTCACTGGGCCGGCCCAGCTGCTCAGCCGCGCCAGTAGAGAGGCGGGGAGAGGCTGACGACCGGGCCCCGCTTGTCGGGTTTGACCCTGGTCAGCTGTGTGCCCCCCCCCTCCCCTCGACAGAACAGAGTGCTCCGCCGGCGGCGATTGCCGGAGTATGGTGGCATCTGAGGCCACCTATGTGACCAGGGAAGCACGGCGATCCACCTGGCATATGGCATGCCCGTTAGCGAGCTCTTCATCACCGGTGCCGTGATCTCTGGCGGACGGCGGCTGCGGGAGAAAGAGGGGTTTCGCCCGTGGTTGATCCCGGGCTAAATTGAGAGGTGGAACGGAGTTGCGGATGCAGGTGGAGGCTACTTGAGAGAAAAGCGAAGCGAGGGAGGCTCTGGAGGAGCTGGAATGGACCGAGAAGTGGTGGCGGCGGATTTCGCCGGCGATGAGGAAGGATGGAGCTCCCGGTCAGTTGGCTGCTCCGGAAGGACCATGGAGAGGAGGGAAGTGATCATGAGAAGTTGAGTGAGCTCGGGAGCGTGTTATATAGCCGGAGAGGGTCGGCTCCGCTGCTTCCAGAGGATAAACACAGCGGCGATCGCCATTACTTGGGTGGTTGAGGTCGGTGGCTGCGGTCGGCGGGGTCGGTGCGGGCGGCGCCAGTCTGTAGTAATGATGGGTCACGCTGGTTGGCTCGGGGTGGCGCCTGGTGCCCTGGTCGTTGCCGTATCCGAGAAGACTACGGCGGCGGTGATGAGGTGATGACGCCGGCAGCTTGTCGGCGCTAGGGGACGAGCGAGGATGTCGGCGAGGCTCAGGGAAGTTGGTATGGTCTAGATGGAGGCTAGGGCGAGCGAGGAAAGCAGCGGAGTGAGTAGCAGGAGCTCGATGCCAGTGGATGCAGCTGGCGCGCTCTGGACATGCACATCTGGTGCTCGACAAAATGCCAGGACCAGCTAAGAAGCTCTTCTGGTGTTGAAATTTAGCAGGGTGATGCTCCTAGACTCCCTAGAGCTACTGGACATGGTGGTTTGGTCAGGAGAGCAAGTGGCCAGTGTAGTTTAGGAGGAGGCAAAGTTTTTGCCATGCACACAATGTGTCTGATAAAATGCCAGGGCAATTTAGGCATCTTTGTTAGCTATGCAAATTGACAGGGTGATGTATCATTAGATGGTAGAGATAATGGCGGAGTTAGTTTGGCAAAAAGAAATACTTGCTAGTGCAAGTTGTACTGAAATTCATTTCTGGACAGAAACTACAGAGGGGTATTTGGTGGATTTAAAAAATGCAAATGTGGTTGATCTTCTGGACTTAAGGGTTTTGTTGGAAGGACTATAAGTGGGAAAAATTTGGGAATTGTTTGAGCAAGGAAAATTGGGGTTGTATTTATAACCTAGAAAATGGACAGAATGGAAAAGAGGAAGGTCCACTCAAAATTTCCAAAACGCCAAGCTGGATTTTTGCACCAAAGTGATATATAGGCATCACATGACCTCTCATAATTTTTGTGGAATTTTTAAAGAATTATTTAAAGTGGTTGTAGTGCAATAGAAGCATTTAAAGTATTCAAAATGCTATTAAAAGAATTCTCTAGGGAAATTTTTTATTATGAAAATAATTCCTACTATTATTAAACTATAATTGAAAGGCCTTAAAAAAAACTACCAGAGCCCACAATATTATTTCCAAATAATTTCTATATGGAGGAAAGAATTTTGAAAGATAGGAACAGGAAAGGTTCTAAAATTATTAAAGGACTTAATATAAATCAAAATTTTATTTCTAGCCAAATTTTAGTTAATAAAAATGTGGTTAAATTTTTGGGGTGTTACAAACTCTACCCCCCTTAAGAAAATCTCGTCCTCGAGATTTTTTAAGGGCGGAAAAATTAAATGCATATCACAGCAAATAAAACACTCATATGCAAAATGCAATCATGGCAATATATTCATGACATACGCCCTAAGAACAATACAAAGGTCACACCATGCAAAAAAACACTATATGCTACACAGACGCACTTATGGTCGTCTATGGTCTGAAAGTGAGATCTACGGGGTCGTGTGGGAGGGTTCCCGGTGCTGGGGCACATTCTTCTTCTTCCGGAGGGAGTGGAGGGAGTTGAGGGAGCAAACGAAGAACGTGTCCCTCCTGAGTTGGCAGAGGGGGTCCGCCAATGGCGATCCGGGGATTCATAATAGCAAGATAGTGGAGATACTCCAGTATTTGCTGGGTGAAACGCTCCTGGGCCATCACATACTGAATGAGATAGACCAGGGCTGGATCGCTCTCTATACGTTCACAGCGGAACGTAGCTTCTGCTCCAAAAGCTGCGCGGCTCAGGAAATAGCAGTATTCCCTTGCGTTGGCACAGGGTACTGCAAATCGAAGACGGGTAACTGCTTCGTATGCACCAGACTCCATGGCCATGCATGTCTATGGTTGGCATGGATCTCCCGATGAAGATAACATATGGAAGGCATTGGTTTAAATTTGCTGGTGGGATGTGCACAGCTGCCTAGTATTTCGAGAGATCAGAAGTGATCCTCGATTTGAACAACTCATACTGGGGTGGATGGGTGGAGCCAAGAGTATTGCGGGTGAAATCCCACAATATCTTAACAAAACTACCAGGGCTTGCATCGGGGGTCCTCAGGTAAGCTCCGGGGTGAGACATGGATGGATGAATGGGGACAGATAGTGCTCGAGGTTGATGGTTGTTGGTGTTGGATATGAAAGTGGCCTCTTATAGAGCGCCTGAGTTGGGAAACATGAGGCGGTGCTAGTACGACTTGTGCACCGGTTCCGGCATGGGGTTGTCTGGGTCAAAGTCTCGGACCTCAATCCCCAAAAGGAATGTGACGTATTACTGTGCGTGTCGGTTAGGGGTTCAGCAGTCACGTCTAGAATTTAATCTGCAACTACCCGTCAAACAATTTATGCCAGGTCACACATGCTACTATTTGGATGATGACACACAGGTGGTTTACAAACTTACTATGCCATACAACTGCTACTACGAAAATAAAGGAAAAACCGGGCCACTAGGGATTGACAACAACTCTGGTGGACTCAGTCCACCTAGTTGATATCTAGCCGGGCGCGTCTTGTGGTTGCCGAGTCTTCAACGTGTTCTTTCGCGTCGGAGCTGGCTTGGGTAGGATGGGGAGATACAGGGCTGGGGTAGCGGTGGTGCCCTTCGCAGGGTGTCGAGGTCACCGTCCCGTTGGAGTAGGCCACCAACAGACGACGGAGTTCCCCGGGCGAGGCGATGGCACTGCCCGGGTAGATAACATGGGCGGAACTTGGGGGCTCAACAGGCCTCCCAAGCAGCACTATCGGGGTGTCGGCGGCGGGTGCAGCTTCACTTCTCGTCGGGGTCAGGAGAGCGAGCGTCCTGTGGGTCGTGATCAGATCAAGAGTGACCTGATCGAACAGTGCCTCTTATACTCTCAGGTAGCGCACCAGATGCACCAGGGCAGGATCCGACTCTTGGTCTCCGTTGGCGACTTGGGTCGGGCTACCATAGCCTTCATGACTAGGGTAGTAGTAGAAAGAGCGGTAGTTAACCCTCGGCGACAGATGCCGAAGATGAACTACAGCCTCTCGGGCTGCAAGTTGGATGGCTTGGGGCTCGTCGGAGGTCGTCCTCCCGGTGAACTGGCAGGGGCGCTCCGATGTGATGCTCCTCCCATAGATGTGCACCGTGGCCCAGAAGTGATGGATGGAATCACTCGTGTGCTCCTGGTACACAACATACTCAGGCGGCTCCTCAAAGCTGAAAGCACGACGGGTGAGATTGGCGAGGATGGCTACAAAGCCTTCGAGCTCGACTGCGGTGGTCTCGTTGTGAACGATGGGGCCTGGCATCTTGGTGGTTGGATATTGAACTGAGAGTGAGGCTGTGATGTGCCGTGTTGGGGTGGGGCTACCTTTATAAGCCAGCCGAGTCTTCCATCGCACGCTTGCGGATGGAACAACTCAGGTGTTGGCCACAGGCACACGACCTATGGACCGGTTGCTCGGTTGGGCACCGACTGTCAAAAGATATCGGTTGCCGCTGTGTAGGCTTATCGGAAGGAAAGGGCTTGACTGTGGACAGAAAGGATTTGGATGGTGTGGAAATCTAAGGATAATGACCAGGCTAAGATAGGATTAGCCAATGGTCAGCCTGGCTCTGAAACCAAGGCTGTCGGGGCCGGATTTCGGGGACACAATATCCCAGAAATTAACCCCTCGTGTCATCACCAACCCCAGGATTACTATTACTGGTGGACACGTCCTTGTTACAGATTACCAAGCAATTATAAGTATTGGATACAAGACCGTAAAGGTCTAATGATACAACAATGATTCTGGTGGTGGATGACGGAAATGACTCGTGGTTCTCCAACGTCGATGGGGCTCCATTCCCACAGGAACGACTGATCCAGATAATTCCTATCCCGCGTGGCTTTTATCCTAGGCTCCGTACAGACATAGCTGGGGTACTCCTCATAGAAATCCTGACCTGGCCAAGTAAATAGCCAGGGACAAGCCTATGAGTAAGTTTGAATGTACTCGCAAACATCATGAACAAAAGATATACTGAATGCAACTGATAAAATATGGTCATGATGAACTAACTATGTGCGTATGCTCATGCTGGACTATATTAAATGCATGCTGACAGGAATTAAATCATGGCATGATAAAATATTAGCCTGTGCAAATAAATGAATATAAAAATGTTAGTGATAAACAAGGAAAGTTAAATCAAAATAAAATAAAAGAAATGCCGGTCGGGTGTCTAAAAGTGACACCACGGTAGGTCTTGAAGAGAAATGCTAAACGGGTGTCTAAAAGAGAAATCGGACGAGACAGAACAATCCGAGAACTCAAGCGACGCCACGAGAGGTCTTGAAAAGAAATGCCAATCGGGTGTCCACAAGAGTATTGGCGAGATAGAACCGCCTGAGAACTCAAGGGACGCCACGAGAGGTCTTGAAAAGAAAACTGAATGTCCGGGGTAGTCTAGCCAGCCCCTGAGACACTCAGAAAATAAAACAAGGGAAATGGTTAGTCCACAATAATATTCATATCACCTATAATAATCATGATAATAATATCAGTAGTGACAATAATTATCCTGCAAATGATCATGCTTGACTTTTAATTATTTCCTCCGGAGACCGACTCTAAGACCGACACTTGACCAACCCAGACTGTAGTCCTTAACCGCGGACACGGCTATTCGAATAGATATAACTCTGCAGAGGGTGTACTCTTTACCCACCAATAAAGGATTTCTTTAGCCCGCATCGAGATGCTAGCTAATTCCCATTACGGTCTTTGGGTTGAAAACACACCTAACCAGCACACACCAGCTTAACTTTCCGGATGCCAGGAATCACCCAAAACATCGTTCAAGAAAAACTCAAAGTCGGGGAGACTACAATTTCTAATAGCATGGGATCACTATTCATACGCGCGGATTACAAGGGGTGACCCCTCTCAGCTACAACCAGAAACACCCATGCCCCCTGACCCGATGACAGGAATTAGTCCATGATCGTGGAAACCCTCATCGTGGCCCTCTATGTGGTGTGTGCACGGAAAGGGGTTAACAACTTACTGAACCATACCCCACCTATGGCAGGGACAAGTGGTAGCACGAATCAAGTATGGGGGTTACCGGAACAAGACTCGATCTACGGTCGACTCAGGAGGCTTCCGTATTTCCTGCGGTGGTTAGCACAACAAAGTATTCTTTCAACAGTAATACCAAAACAGGGCCACAGCCCTTGCATGCTCTAACATGCATAACCAACCAGGCATGATCACGCTCCAACGTGATCACCCTTCTGTCGGTAATGGTATTTTACTTATGCCTGCTCCTGCAAGTAAATCATAACAAGCACACGATGCACGGTACGAGGAAACATGCCAACACTATATGCATGCAGATTTTTATTTGAATTCAACATATGCATAATTCAATTATTCTTGCAAAAAATTTAACCATGCAATCACCATATCAAGTGTTCAAGATGCTTGCCTTGAGCATGCAGAAGTGTGGGGTGCACTCCAAAAGTTTGAAATATTTATCTCCCCTCCATTTCCTATTTTCAAAAATATTTAAATCACCACATATCGCAACAACAGTGCTAAAAAGTTGTCTAGAAAATTTTGAAATAAATACTAAAATAAACTAGATGAAATATAAGGAAAAACAGAAAAAGAATCAATTTATTTGGAGTTAATATGAATTACTTATGGAATTTCTAAGTTGGAATAAATGACTAAATGGACTATTTAATGGACCCAACTAAAAAAACGCTTAGCAAAAATGTTCACCCTAGCTAGATAAATAGGGCATGATTTTAGAAGTCTACAAAAATTTGAATTATGAAAATTGGATTTGTTTTGGGTGCTGTGGAATTATTTTAGAACATGCTGAAAAAGAAAAAGGAAAGAGGCAGTGACGCGCTCTGAGCGCAACTTAGCCAGCGGTGTCACTGGGCCGGTCCACCTGCTCAGCCGCGCCAGCAGAGAGGCGGGGAGAGGCTGACGACCGGGCCCCGCTTGTCGAGTTTGACCCTGGTCAGCTGCGCGCCCCTCCCTCCCCTCGACAGGACAGAGTGCCCCGCCGGCGGCGATTGCCGGAGTTTGGTGGCATCACTCAAGGATCTGAAGCCACCTACGTGACCAGGGAAGCACGGCGATCCACCCGGCATATGGCATGCCCGTCAGCGAGCTCTTCATCGCCGGTGCCGTGATCTGCGGCGGACGACGGCTGCGGGAGAAAGAGGGGTTTCGCCCATGGTTGATCCCGGGCTAAATTGAGAGGTGGAACGGAGTTGGAGATGCAGGTGGAGGCTACTGGAGAGAAAAGCTAAGCGAGGGAGGCTCTGGAGGTGCTGGAATGGACCGAGAGGTGGTGGCGGTGGATTTCGCCGGCGATGAGGAAGGAAGGAGCTCCCGGTCAGTTGGCTACTCCGGAAGGTCCATGGAGAGGAGGGGAGTGATCATGAGAAGTTGAGTGAGCTCGGCAGCGCGTTATATAGCCGGAGAGGGTCGGCTCCGCTGCTTCCAGAGGATAAACATGGCAGCGATCACCATTACTTGGGTGTTTGAGGTCGGTAGCTGTGGTCGGTGGGGTCGGTGGGGGCGGCCC
Source organism: Elymus sibiricus (assembly GCA_039707655.1). NCBI lineage: Eukaryota > Viridiplantae > Streptophyta > Magnoliopsida > Poales > Poaceae > Elymus > Elymus sibiricus. Next base: position 34,775,660 of record CM077665.1, on the reverse strand, counting down.
CAGTCTGTAGTAATGATGGGTCGTGCTGGTTGGCTCGGGGTGGCGCCAGGTGCCCTGGTCGGTGCCGTATCCGAAAAGACTACGGCGACGGTGATGAGGTTATGGCGCCAGCGGCTTGTTGGCGCTAGGTGACGAGCGAGGATGTCGGCGAGGCTCAGGGTAGTCAGGATGGTCTAGATGGAGGCTAGGGCGAGCGAGGAAAGCAGCGGAGTGAGTAGCAGGAGCTCGATGCCAGTGGATGCAGCTGACGCGCTCTAGACATGCACATATGGTGCTCGACAAAATGCCAGGACTAGCTAAGAAGCTCTTCTGGTGTTGAAATTTAGCAGGGTGATGCTCCTGGACTCCCTAGAGCTACTGGACATGGTGGTTTGGTCAGGAGAGCAAGTGACCAGTGTAGTTTAGGAGGAGGCAAAGTTTCAGCCATGCACACAATGTGTCTGATAAAATGCCAGGGCAATTTAGGTATCTTTGTTAGCTATGCAAATTGACAGGGTGATGTATCATTAGATGGTAGAGATAATGGCGGAGTTAATTTGGCAAAAAGAAATACTTGCTAGTGCAAGTTTTACTGAAATTCATTTATGGACAGAAACTACCGAGGGGTATTTGGTGGACTTAAAAAATGCAAATGTAGTTGATCTTTTGGACTTAAGGGTTTTGTTGGAAGGACTATAAGTGGGAAAAATTTGGGAATTATTTGAGCAACGAAAATTGGGGTTGTAGTTATAACCTAGAAAATGGACAGAATGGAAAAGAGGAAGGATCACTTAAAATTTCCAAAACACAAAGCTGGATTTTTGGACCAAAGTGATATATAGGCATCACATGACCTCTCATAATTTTTGTGGAATTTTTAAAGAATTATTTAAAGTGGTTGTAGTGCAACAGAAGCATTTAAAGTATTGAAAATGCTATTAAAATAATTCTCTAGGGCAAAATTTTATTATGAAAATAATTCCTACTATTATTAAACTATAATTGAAAGGCCTTAAAAAAAACTACCAGAGCCCACAATATTATTTCCAAACAATTTCTATATGGAGGGAAGAATTTTGAAAGACGGGAACAGGAAAGGTTCTAAAATTATTAAAGGACCTAATATAAATCAAAATTTTATTTCTGGCCAAATTTTAGTTAATAAAAATGTTGTCAAATTTTTGGAGTGTTACAGTTCGTACTAAAATAACACCATATGATATGCATCAACCAACTCTAATGTCACCTAGATACTCCAATGTCACCACAAGTATCCGTGAGTTTATTATTCGATATGCATCAAACAATTTCAGATTCATAATATTCAATCCACACAACGTGAAGGGATAGGGTGACAGAAAACAAAAAAATTCCGACCTACGCACCAGCTCAGGACCACTATGAAGACTGCATACAAGGTTTCGATCTTTTCATTACCGACTCATAGCGTAGAGGAAGTAGAGTCGATGACGATGGGCGGTGCAGATCCACGCAGCCAGGATTTACAACCTCCCAACCGCGAGGATGTATACCCTTGTCTGCCCCCGGACAGCCCTCCGGGAGGCGGTCGAACAGTCCCCCGGACGGTGTTGCTGACAGCCCTTCGGGAGGACCCTCGAAACTCGGACGGTCACTCGGACAGCCCTTCGGGAGGACCCTCGAAACTCAGATGGTCACTCGGACAGCCCTTCGGGAGGACCTTCGAAACTCGGACGGTCACTCGGACAGCCCTTCGGGAGGACCTTCGAAACTCGAACGGTCACTCGGACAGCCCTTCGGGAGGCACTCTCGAACTAAGACCAAAACTACGATCTCTCTACAGAGTTGCACACATACGGTGTCATCTATCCGGCAGGGCTTCGCCGTCCAGAACTAGTTCCCACCGGAACCCAGACAGCCTTTCGGCTCTACGAAACTATTTCGCTGGGAGGGAGAGAGAAGCCAGACAAGTCTATGGCATGTGTATGAGATCAAGGGATGGTTTGGGCAGCCCCCTCCACCTCTATTTATAGGAGAAGGAGGGGTGGAGGGGCTGAAATTTCAGCCACAACCATCCATGTCATCTCCAAGATATTTTGGAGCAAAAGCCCAAAAAGGTGGCTTTCCAAAAAGTAACCATAAAGCCGATTTCACTTTTCACGATTAGAGTTTTCAGCGTCCGTTCGAACCAAAAATATTTATGTGGACCTAGAACATTTCCAATACCCACTAAAATAATTTTTGACGCATTTCGAAACAATTCCGGATTAGTGATTTTCATCTGCGAAAAGCAGACAAAGCGGTTCCAGCAGCTCCGGAACATTTCCGGTTTTTGTTCCGGAAAAATCCCAGAAGTTTCCAGAACAATTCTGGCACCCTCCAAGAATTATCTGGCGTGTCCCAAAACCAATTTGACTTAATGATATACCCCGAAACAACTTTTCGGTTTTACCGAAACTATTTCGGTGTTCTCTCTCCGGAACTTTTCCGTTGACTCCAAAACTTTTTTGGTGAATTTCTCTCAGACTCCCTGTCTAGTATTCAGCAGATAGATGACCCTTAAGCGTGTGACCCTATAGGGTCGGTGAAGTATAGACATGACCGGAACACTTTCCGATCAATGATCAACATTGGAGCCGTGGACACCCATATTGACCCCTATACCCACACGAATGAATATTCTTGTGAACCTCCAGTTACCGTGTGCTATTCCTGTTGCTTCACGATATGTTACTAATACCCGAGGTGAGACATGTTAGCATCCCCGTGGATCAACAACTTGTCCACTATGCCAGTTACCTCATTACCGGTATTGTTCTCTTTTCTCGTTCCCGTGTTCCGGCATCCCTGTGATCATATCACATTGTGTCTGGCCAGACGATGATGGATACCGTAACACCGAGAGGGCCCAGAGATATCTCTCCATCGTCGGATGAGCAAATCCCAATCTTTGATCTATCAAGTTACTTGACACACTCTTCCATGAACCCGTAAGCCGCCGTAATAGCCACCCATTTACGGATGACGTTTAACAAACCCCAAAGTTCATGAAGCAAGTATGAAGAAACTCGATACTCTCATGGTCTAAGGAATTATGCAAACATTAACTTCTCTGTGTTATTAACCATTAACTTGTGACGAAGGTATCTCATAGCATAACATCAATTCGGGTCGATTCAACACAAATGTTCTACCAACATTGTGCCCTCAAAGTTGCTGGCATAGACATGCCCATGATTGGGAAAACATAACCATCATGCAACACTTGAGCTAGTCTTAGAGGCACGACTAGGAATACATTTTACCGTTTATTATTCCACACGTGCACATGGGTTTTCCCCAGAGCCTTTATGGATATACGGGCTCGGGAACCACAGCAGTTATAGCATGGAACATAAACATAATCATGAACTTGGAGATAATTAATATCATTTATTATTGCTTCTAGGGCATATCTCCTACAAACTCCCTCTTGCGAGAAAACATGTCATCAGTGCTTCTTTAGCACTCAATGACCCTTTTTCACTGTTGTCCCACGATCAGTACTTTTGATCACTTTGGTATCTATACTCGCAACACCTTGGGAGTATCGGACATATCTGGTTGTTTTACATACCATGGAATACATGATTAATACAAACACAAGAGTGTGTGGAATCTCCATCATGTATTTTACTCATCAGTGTTTTGGGACACTGAGTCTTGCAAAAACTCTTTCCATGTGACTTCGGTAAGAATCACTCCTTGACGTTTTTAGTGCTAAAAAGTTTTAGCATCTTGTCAATATGTATTTTTGCTTAGCCCCATTAGGTAAATCTATCTCCATAGATCATCATGACTAATATTGAGACTATTTAGCCCAAGCACTTCATCGAAAAACTATTTTCAAATGAAGTCTTAATTCGTGTCAAGAAATTTATTTCCACTTAACAATGTGTCAAGCACACAAGGTGTTTAGAATTATTATTATGCTCCCACTTACTTTCTTGAATCACAAGCATCTTCGTTACCCATTGATGAAGTCAAACTCTTTTGACCAATTCATCAAAAACGAAGATTCCAACTCCATTTTGCTCTCTTCTGTCCATTGCTGGAACTGTGAAGTTTGCATACTTACTAGTATCCTCTGGATCGACAAATTACTTTGGACTGTATTACATACAAGTCCTAGGTTGCAATTCCATCTCATGGAAATCCTTTTGGCATCCATGTTTCATATCTCATGTTTGAAATATGTATTAATTGCTAGTTCTACCCGAACCAATTTTAAGCATCGCTACGGTGAGAAAACCTCATCGCAATCAATTCCTTGAAGTTGTTATTGCAACAAGTCGAGCTTTATGGATAAAACATTTTTATCCATATCAGTTTTTAGTTCCATAAATATTCGTTACACTCTAAGTCTTCCGAAAGGTGTATCAAGATTTTAATTTTGAATCACTTATATGGAAACTATCTCGGATTGTATTGGCATTTAGCCAATTCTGGAGCCAGGGCCAATCAACGCTTCCTTGTGTATCGTAGGTATAATGTTGTCTAACAACAATATCTCGTTTGCGCACCTGAGAGGTTTGCACGAGCTTTGCCTACGTTGTTCAGCTGCAAGTTCGACCGAAGTCCATACATCTCATGTAGAGGCTTCCGTATCAGTCGCAGTAGGAAACTCTGGAATCACTTCCAAGGTTCCCTTCCTTTGATCTGATGACGAAGATACTTGTTATCTCGTCGAGTTGCACTGTCCTCCCACTCACCCTTTTGCAAGAACTATTTTCCTTAAAAGCATACCATTTTGTGGCAAAATCCTTTGCCTTGGTATAGGGGTGGGGAATACCCAATAACTTGGGATAACCTACAAAGTAGCACTTGTCTGATTTGGAATAGGTTTGTAACCTTTTACACAAGCCCCATATTCCAAATGTTTAAGCAAAGATATAACATGGTTGGGCGTACCATACCATGGCGTCATTTCAACAGACCCGATGGAGCACTTTTCAGTGTAAAAGCCGCAGTCTCTGAAGCATCACTTTAAAAGGGATAATCGCAAATTTATTTATGTCATCTTTGATCTTACCATGTCATGAATGGTTCGATTACATCTTCACAGACTTTCCACTTGCAGTGGTGTTCCGGGAGGTGCAAGTTATGAAACCCCTTTCACAACCCATCAGACATTCGCTAAACTTGTAACTCAAATATTCCTTTCTACAATCAAATTGTAGAAACATAATTTTCTTGTTACAATAACTTCTACTTCATTTTTGAAAACCTTTCAAATGATTTCAAAAGATCCAGACTTATGTCTCATCAAGTAAATATCCATATATCTACTTGAGTCATTTCTGATGATAGATAAATCCACTACCAACAACATTTATCGGACTACACACATCAAATGTATGATCACCAATAAGTTTGATGTTCGTTCCTTATGGCCTGTGAATGGTATTTCAGTCACTTCACTTTTCGGACGAAAGGTGCAAGTGTCAGATGATTTAAAATCAAACGACTTCAAAATCCATCATAATGGAATTTTCCATGCGGGTTTCTCCAATGTGACCAAATGCAGTGCCACACTTGTGTGGTATTCTTTTAGTCTTGTGACTTTTAGCATCAGTGTTATGGATGTATCATATTTCCATCAATATTCATAACATACATCACATCTTGGATGGAAGCATGACCCTTCATGTTATTCATAATACTGAACAAGAATTGTTGTTTTTATGAACAACTCTTTTGCAACAAACATTGTGCAATGGGCTAGAGTGTATTTAACTCTAAAATGAATTATGAAAGTAAAGACAGAGCTAATATATTATTATCATTATTCATAACATACATCTCATTCATAATGAAAGTATGGCCCTTATGTTATTCATAACACCGAACATCAAAAGTTCTCTTATGAACAACCTTGTTTAAAGGGCTAGAGTGTATGAAACTCTAAAATGAATTATGAAAGTAAATACATAGGTAATACACCGATGGAAGGTATAGTAACTTTTACTATGTTCCCAGCGGGTATCAAAACCTCATTCCTGGCTAGTCTTTCAGGCCATGGTAGTTCTTACATCGAGTTGCAATAGAATGCAATCGAGCGGGTATCTTTGTGATCAACTCACAATGCCCAAGAATTAGTGATTAACATGTTTAACCATAATTCCCAAGAACTATATCTTTGACCAGCCTTCTATACATCAAAAACTTGTATGACATTCATACATGAGCTGGATATTCCAGTCTTCTCTCTTTTTGCCTTTATACTTCTAACAGTTTAACTTTCAGTATTTCTCCTACTCTCAGAAGAAGCACTCAACTTAAGAGTGGCGTTAGCCCCGGACTTCCTATGCGTGAAAGTTTCACTAACACCCTTTGGGCACTTCCTTTCTCTTTAAGTTGTTGTTTTATTCACCTTTCATCATATGACAGGCATTCTTCTGGATCCCTCTCTTATCAGTCTAATGCATAGTAAACACCTTTACTAATAGTTTGCAAACAAACATTGCTTTGGATATTTCATATCTTTCAGCCTTTGTTTGTATCTAAAAATTAATTTTCAATTCCATGAATATCACATAACTATCCCAAAACTTTCGAAGTTCGGGTCTCATGGAAGCAAACGTATTGCACTTGACTGAAACAGAATTCTAGCTTTTGGATCGAAGGACGAGAGTCACATCATCCATAGCATCAGCGGGAGAGTACCGAAAGCATGCGATAGGACAAAGTCCTTCTAGCCACTCTTGAGGACAATCCTCACATTACGTTACCAACCGTAAAGTTTTAACCAGATATATAACAGCTATTCAATTTTAAGAGGGAAGGTGGAAACGCGAGCCATTATTCTACAACTATTTTGCAAATAACACTTAGACAGTGTTCAAAATTAATTGCACTGAGAATTTAAACAAGATAATTCTACAGTGCGCTCCCACTCAAATCAATATCTCTCATAATTGATTGTGAGTGATACAAGACCCGCATTTTAATTCAACAGCATGGTTCGAGATGAACTCAAATGGCGCGAACTTCAATCGGTAGGCAAACTTGCCGATCACAATTCTTTGTGATTCTTGTTCATCTTTTGATGCATGTGTTCCGAGCTCAGGACTGTCCTGCCTGAATGTCAAGACACAACGAAGTGATCTCGCTGCGAGGTCTCAACTCACCCGCCTCACACTTCTCTAATCGTTCGCACCCATGGAGATCATGTGATGCCCCGAAGAGATAGGTGCCGTGACGGTGCTACACTTGGGAGAACATTAACTACTTGATATTTTTGTGAGAGATCACCCTAATAAAAAGCAACTACCACGCAATCAAGAAGGGTGCATCATAAGGGATAAACATCTCAGGCAATTCATAATTAGCATGATATAGTATAGCCCTTTCTGACGGAGAAGTCTTTCATTTCTTCGTCTCTAGCATTCACGTCGGTGTTCACCTTTGCGAAGTTTGCCACCACCTTGTCGATGCACCAGATAATATTGCTATCTCTATAGCTAATAAAATAAGTGCACTACTTAAGGTTGACACGCAGGTCATTAAAGTGACAATCATATGGCTCCAGCCATCATGCCGAATCATGACACGCAGGTCATGTTAATTAATTTACATCATATAGTCATCTCATACATAATCAAATTATTATGAGCACTGCTATACCACATCACATGCACATGCAAACCATCCTGCAAAACCAAGTTAGACGCCTCTAATCGGTTCATGCAAAATTTTATTTTACGTGGCTTCTAAGGTTTCGAAACAAACCGAAGCTACCAACGTCCATCATCAAGCATGATAATTCAAGTCGCTAGATTAACATTACGGGGTGTATGAAACATAAGATAATAAAATCTCGAGCCCTATACTAAACTTCGTCACACACATGACCCCCGTGCAAATCATATCTGCATTGCCCATTTGTCTGCGAAATTTCATCTTTCTTTTTAACTATGGTGGAATTCAATGAACTGTTAGCACTTCGTTGATCAATCAGGATCGCGGATTGCCAGAACTTTGAAACTCCACCATGCTGTTATAAAGATCAGAAATATGTAAATTCCTGGGAAGCAACAAGAACATCGGGTAACAAATTTCATCTGCTACCCGCACAAATAATTTTCAGCAATAGGTCTCATTTACTACCTAATTATATTGTGCAACACCCATACATCTCTATGTATTCTAGATCGTAACCTGCATCTACGCATAGCATGGCTCATGATACCACTGAAGGGATAGGGCGACAGAAAACAAAAAATTTCTGACCTACGCACCAGCTCAGGACCACTATGAAGACTGCATACAAGGTTTCGATCTTTTCGTTACCGACTCGTAGCGTGGCAGAAGTAGAGTCGATGACGATCGGCGGTGCAGATCCCCGCAGCTAGGATTTACAACCTCCCAACCGCGAGGATGTATACCCTCGTCTGCCCTCGGACAGCCCTCCGGGAGGTGGTCGAACAGTCCCCCGGACGCTGTTGTGGACAACCCTTCGGGAGGACCCTCGAAACTCGGACGGTCACTCGGACAGCCCTTCGGGAGGACCCTCGAAACTCGAAGGATCACTCGGACAGCCCTTCGGGAGGACCTTCGAAACTTGGACGGTCACTCGGACAGCCCTTCGGGAGGACCTTCGAAACTCGGACAGCCCTTCGGGAGGCACTCTCGAACTAAGACTGAAACTACGATCTCTCTACAGAGTTGCACACATACGATATCATCTATCCGGCAGGGCTTCACCATCCAGAACTAGTTCCCACCGGAACCCAGACAGCCTTTCGGCTCTATGAAACTATTTCGCTGGGAGGGAGAGAGAAGCCAGACAAGTCTATGGCATGTGTATGAGATCAAGGGATGGTTTGGGCAGCCCCCTCCACCTCTATTTATAGGAGAAGGAGGGGTGGAGGGGCTGAAATTTCAGTGACATCCATCCATGTCATCTCCAAGATATTTTGGAGAAAAGCCCAAAAAGGTGGCTTTCCAAAAAGTAACCATAAAGCTGATTTCACTATTCACGACGACATTTTTCAGCGTCCGTTCGAACCGAAAATATTTATGTGGACCTAGAACATTTCCAGTACCAACTAAAATAATTTTTGACGCATTCCGAAACAATTCCGGATTAGTGATTTTCATCTGCGAAAAGCAGACAAAGCGGTTCCGGCAGCTCCGGAACATTTCCGGTTTTTGTTCCGGAAAAATCCCAGAAGTTTCCAGAACAATTCTGGCGCCCTCCAAGAATTTTCAGGTGTGTCCCAAAACCAATTTGACTTAATGGTATACCCCGAAACAACTTTTCGGTTTTACCGAAACTATTCTGGTGTTCTCTCTCCGGAACTATTCCGTTGACTCCGAAACATTTTTGGTGAATTTCTCTCAGACTCCCTATCTAGTATTCAGCAGATAGATGACCCTTAAGCGTGTGACCCTATAGGTTCGGTGAAGTATAGACATGACCGGAACACTTTCCGATCAATGATAAACATCGGAGCCGTAGACATCCATATTGACCCCTATACCCACACGAATGAATATTCTAGTGAACCTCCAGTTACCGTGTGCTATTCCTGTTGCTTCACGATATGTTACTAATACCCGAGGTGAGACATGTTAGCATCCCCGTGGATCAACAACTTGTCCACTATGCCAGTTACCTCGTTACCGGTATTGTTCTCTTTTCTCGTTCCCGTGTTCCGGCATCCCTGTGATCAAATCACATTGTGTCTGGCCAGACGATGATGGATACCGTAACACCGAGAGGGCCCAGAGATATCTCTCCATCGTTGGAGGAGCAAATCCCAATCTTTGAGCTATCAAGTTACTTGACACACTTTTCCATGAACCCGTAAGCCGCCGTAATAGCCACCCATTTACGGATGACGTTTAACAAACCCCAAAGTTCATGAAGCAAGTATGAAGAAACTCGATACTCTCATGGTCTAAGGAATTATGCAAACATTAACTTCTCTGTGTTATTAACCATTAACTTGTGACGAAGGTATCTCATAGCATAACATCAATTCGGGTCGATTCAACACAAATGTTCTACCAACATTGTGCGCTCAAAGTTGTTGGCATAGACATGCCCATGATTGGGAAAACATAATCATCATGCAACACTTGAGCTAGTCTTAGAGGCACGACTAGGAATACATTTTACCGTTTATTATTCCACACGTGCACATGGGTTTTCCCCACAGCCTTTATGGATATACGGGCTAGGGAACCACAGCAGTTATAGCATGGAACATAAACATAATCATGAACTTGGAGATAATTAATATCATTTATTATTGCCTCTAGGGCATATCTCCTACACAAAGATCTTCAAATAGTACCCCAAGATTTCTATCGGAGAAAGTAGGACGAAAACGTGCATCAACCCCTCAGCATAGATTACCCCAATGTCACCTCGGGAATCCGCGAGTTGAGTGCCAAAACATACATCAAGTGAATCAATATGATACCCCATTGTCACCACGGGTATTCATATGCAAGACATACATCAAGTGTTCTCAAATCCAACAAGTTCAATCCGATAACAATGAAACCTCAAAGGGAAATATTCACTCCATCACAAGAAGATAGAGAGGGAAGAAACACCATATGATCCAACTATATTAACAAAGGTCGCGGTACATCAAGATTGTGCCAAATCAAGAACACGAGAGAGAGAGACCAAACACATAGCTACTGGTACATACCCTCAGCCCCGAGGGTGAACTACTCCCTCCTCGTCATGGAGACCGCCGGGATGATAAAGATGGCCTCCGGTGATGATTTCCCCCTCCAGCAGGGTGCCGGAAAAGGACTCCGGATGAGATCGCTTTGGTACAGAGGCTTGAGGCGGCAGCGTGGAAGTTCTAGGTTTAATTCTGGGGTTTTCATTATTTATAGGATTTATTGGCGTTGGATTCACGTCAAGGGGGCCCACGAGGGAGCGACAAGCTCGGGGGGCGTGCCCTAGGGGGGCGCCCCCCCGGCTTGTGGGGCCCTCGGCCACTCCCTGGCCCAGCTCCGGTGCTCCGTGGGTCTCTTTTGGTCCATAAAAATCACCGTAAGTTTTGGGCTCATTCCGAGAACTTTTATTTCTGCACAAAAAGCAACACCACGGCAGTTCTGCTGAAAACAGCGTCAGTCTGGGTTAGTTCCACTCAAATCATACCAAAACCATATAAAATTGTTATAAACATGGCATGAATACTTCATAAATTATAGATACGTTGGAGACGTATGAGTCTCAAATGATTCAAAATCGAACGAAGTTAGAAGTCCATAATCACGAAGCTTCTTCATGCGTTTCATGCTTATATGACCAAGTTGACAATGCCAAAATTAAGTTGTATTCAGATCGGTAGGCTTAAAGATCTTGACATTTAAATTATAGACATATTCACCTTCAAGATCTAAAATAAATAACCCATTCCCAACGGGTGAAAAGCCATAAAACATATCATCCCCATATATAGAACATCCTTTGTCCTTAATATTGAATTCATAACCTTGTCTCATGAAGCATGAGGCATAAATAATGGTTTGACTTAAAGCGGGAACATAATAACAATTATCAAGTTCCATTACAAATCCTGAAGGTAAATTATATTGCATAGTGTCGACGACTAGTGCAACAACTCTTGCTTTATTCCCGACGCGTATGTCAACTTCTCCTCTTGCAATATTCCTAGTTCATTTAATCCCCTGCATTGAGTTGCAAATATGAACAACCAATCCGGTATCATATACCCAATAGCTATTAGAAAAATCAGCAAGATATATGTCTATAAGATATATAACAAGTTTACCTGAAGAAGTCGTAGTTCCACTTTTCTTGCCATTGTCGGCCAGGTAGTTGCTGCAATTTCTCTTCCAGTGACGAGTGCCCTTAAAATAATAGCATATGCTCTCAGTAACTAGTCCAGCCTTAGGCATAGGGATAGGAGCTGGGATCGCATCTTCAGCAGCCTTAGCCTTTTCCTTCTTCTTAGCCCAAGAAACTACTTGACATTTGGCTTGGCCAGCAGAATCAACACTTGATGTGCGCCCTTTTTTATGTCTTTATTTGTTGTTTTAAGCATCCCATGCAATTATGTGACCATTTTATCCATACCTTGCATATGGTAGTTTGAGATGAAGGAGCCATAGCTAGCAGGTAGAGAAGGAACTATTGTATCTGTAGGCAACTCTTGGTTGAAGGGAAAGCATAACTTATCCAGAGTCTGCATGTAACCAACCATTTTGATTACATGCGGACTCAGTGGATCGCCTTCCTTCGGTTTACAATCTAGCAACGTCCTCCAGACATTAAATCTCTCGTTCCTTGCCTGAGTTTCAAACATGCCCTTTAGACTTACGGTCACATTATAAGCCTCAATGTTCTCAAAATGTTGTTGCAAGTCTGGTTCCATATAGGGAAGCATGAGATAACTGATCTCAATAGAGTCATCACAGAGTTTTGTGTAGGCGTTATAAATAGTAGCAGTTGCATTATCTGTGGGTTCCTCTGGAAGTGGGTCCCCTAGAACATGTTCCTTTTTATTGTGCTTGAGAAAAATTATCACATTGCGGAATCAGGTTGTGAAGTTTGTTCCATTAAGTTCGTCTTTTAAAAGGATTGAATGCAACGCAAAATTGAATAAAGCTATAGTTGGTGCCATTGATCAACAATAGAAATATGCAAAACACTAAGACTTGTATTCATGAAGAGCGATTCAATTTAAACACTTAAATTGAAAGACTCCCACTAAAATCAACTTCCCTCCATTTGTCCTTAGTGATACTATATCTGAGTGAAACAACTCAACTAGTGAGCTTTTGCATATGACTCGACCAAATGGCAGGCAACACTTGTTAATCGTATCTCCATATGACTCTTGTTAGTCCGGTGGCATCACATGTCTCGGCGCCGACTTCCTTGCCCCGAGGCCCAAAACAATTTTGCTAACCTCGTCAAGTTAACCAATGCCTCACATGTAAGTGTCTGACACGAATCTATCACACCAAGGAGAAATAGTGGCACCCTAATTTTATAGGCCCACCATATGATATACTTGGCTTGTGATGTTGCAGCAAATTGGGAGGCAATTTTCTTGGCATTCTATGAACGATCATTATACTACTACCATCAATATGCGTAGAAGTAAAATGAACCTATAACAATAACAGATAATCGAATAAATTATGAAATAGCATGGCTCTTCTTCATGGCAATCCATCGGAGTCGTCCAGTAGGATCCTCTCTGAGTCGCTCATGCAGATCCAGTCCATGAATCATGTCCATACAGTTGCCGTGAGCCCGTGTCCTCCATATACTTATGAGCTAAGCTAGCTTGTAATAAATTACATAGGGAGAGACATCACAAGTCAACACATAGGTCATTATACATTATCATGACAGCACTTTGGCTCCAGCTGGCTGACGAACTCATGACTCGCAGGTCACGCATATTACGCACTTGCATGACATGAGCTATACCAATCACATCAATCCAGCAAAAAAAGTTATGCATAGAATCTTATTCTATAGGATTGACTGAACTGGTAACATTTTAGTGGCTGCTACAAAATATACGGCGCTATGACAGGTAGCAACGGCTGTCCCGCTAGCTGGTTAGCTGGCAGGGTTCGAAGGGGCAGCACCCCAACCGGGTGCGGGCAGTGGCCGACCTTTTTGGAAATCATAGATCAAATCCATATTCCAATGATGAATTTGGTCATCGGAAAAATCAAATTTTACCAATTCAGATACTCATTCCGATTCGATCGATCTGATTGATATCCGCATGCAATAATTGCCTTTACATTGCTCGGTCTATCCTAATGGTGATTTGCTGACCTCTTGGGATATGTCATGTCACAACCTTAGCAACATGATCACACAACCTAATCAACTATTAACCCCAAGTCTGATCGATCATATCAATCATGAGGAAAACTGATCTATCACATAGATCGACCACCAAAACAGTAATAAGTCACATCTACTAGCATCCGCATATCACATATGCACGTAAAATGAATCAAAAACCAGTAGCAGAGCCTCTGATAGCACTATTGCAGCATGTGGAAAGCTACGCTAGCAGAAAAAGAAGCAACTTCTACCACACGAACCAGGAACATGCTGTGGAGATAGATCACGGGATAGGGTTTTACCACAAGACACGCAGTCACAGCAGTGGACGTAGAGTTCGCAAAGTGCGCTGCCGCCTCCTCCATAAGGATCCCTCAGACTGTTTGTAGCAGTTCCCTCGAATGGTTCATCCAAACATCGAAGGCACAATGGCTCCAAGGTATCCATGCATGTAGGGAGGAATGTCGGGCGGCGGACTTCGAGGTCTGACTGCATGACGTGGGCATGGGAGTGGCGACGGCTAGGTCATCAGACAATAGTAGAAAATGGGCCTTTAGTCCCGGTTCCAGAGGGCCTTTAGTCCCGGTTCTGCAACCGGGACTAAGCAATCGGGACTAAAGGCCCAAACTTTTAGTCCCGGTTGGGTTACGAACAGGGACTAAAGGTGCTCCACGTGGCCGCTGTGGGGCGTCCAGGCAGGAGGACCTTTAGTCCCGGTTGGTGGCTCCAACCGGGACTAAAAGGCTGCCACGCGTCAGCATCTGCCAGGCGCTGGGTCTTTTGTTTTTTTGGAAAGGAGGGGTTTAGGGGTTTTGGAGGGTTTCTTATTGTGTTAGCTAGCTACTACATATAGAGAGAAGTGACTTCTCTTTCTCCGTGCTTGGTCGACGCTAGCTACTACATATAGAGAGAACTCGACGCTAGCTAGTAAGCAATGAAGGAACCATTAATTACACAACATCGTCATGCATGATCAATATATAGAGAGAAGTGACCTCTCTTTCTCCGTGCTTGTTGGTCGAACAACAAGTTTTCGTATATCTATTCGACGCTACTACATATAGTACATGTTGATGCATATATACAATATAACATCTCTTACGATCCCTAATATCTAATTACCAAAATCGCATAGCATATCCCGATGGCATTCTCTGTCTTTAGGAATGACATGCTCAACAAAGAATCCGGCCAATTCCTCTTGAATTGCTCGTAGGCGATCAGTTGGTAGGAGTTCGTCCCACTTCTGCCAGGTCTAATTTAAAGAAGGGGGTCAATATATATATATGAATGAAATCAACACAATTGATGGTGATAAAATAAAATTGTGAATATTGTTTACGTACTTCAAATTGTTGTTTAGTGAAGCCCCTCTCAGTGGTGAATGAACTCTCAAACGTAGTATCCACATAAATCATTTCCGGGTTGCTGCCACATGCACTTTACGAGAATAGAGTTCAATCAAAATGATAATCAACCATGATAATGGTATTGAAACTAGAATCAATGAGAGATGCGCGGAACTAGCTAGTAGTACTTACTCTGGGTTGTGTAAATCGCAGCTCCGGTCTCCATTCACCCTTAACCCGCGTGATGAACTTTTTTCAAACCCTGTCCGGCAAACAAAATGATTACTTGATATCAGGAAATGAATGAAAGTTGCGGATATAGTGCGATAATGATTGAACTTACTTCTGGAGCATTTCAATCATGTCCGCATACTCCGTAGCCTCTTTACGTCTTGAGTCCAAGACAGTTACTGCTCCCTCATCAAGCTGAATGGCTACCAGAATATAGTGGAACCTGCGCGCGCATAACTCATCAATTACACTTAACCTCGAGTATGCGAAACAGAATATGCAGAAGACAGTAACACTCACTTGAAGTTGTAAGGAAAGAGTATTTCCCTTTTGTTTTTGTGTCGAAGGAACGACATTAGCAAGATTTTCTCAGTCTCCTCGGGGGTGTTCTTTACTGACCATTCATTTACGATATTAGGGTTAATGAACCCAATGTCATAGATTTGTCCTCTTTTGAATTTGTGGATCTTCAATCTGCATAATATAGTGAGGATAATTATATACATGCAGTGAACAAGCTGAGCTAGAGACTTAATTATAGAAATAATACTTACAGAAAATAACAACTGATGAGACTTTTGTCGAGGGCGGCATGATTGTATAACCGAAAGAGTTCGTCAAATTCAACGTAGATCGTGTCGATTCCAATGAAGTCATGCTCATCCTTAATTCCCACCAAGATACTGCCCGTCCCATCCTTGTAGGTTTCCAAGTACCATTTATGTAATCTTCGCATCATCATTGATAGATCCCGTTCCAGATCATTACTTTTGATGAGACGCTTCCCGTGCTGGTATTTGAAGGCTACTACCTCAGCGATTTCGAACTGTACATCATCGCCTACATAATCACCAACATTGAAACCAGGAGTAGCGGCCGCTACTCCCGGGGTATCGGTAAACACCATGAGCGGGGGGCACGATTGCTTTTCCTGTTCGGCGAGCTGGGGAATTGTTTTCCCACTTCTTGCACCAGTATTGCTACTTTTCGACCGACTCAAAACTTCATCATGTGTCTTTGCAATAATGCGGTCATAGTGTGATAGCGGCAGAGGCGGAGGTGGTCGCGTAAGGGCATCCATAGTGCGATTCACCTTTACCGGATCTATTTTCTCCTTTGGAGGTGGAACTTTCCATGCAAATTGGCGTTTCACATCGGTAGCCACGAACTCCTTGGTATCCTCGTCACTGAGCTCATATGGTAACTTGGCAGGAGCCTTGAGGCTTGGACCAAATTTGAATTTCTTCCCACCTCTTGTACTGCTAGCCGCCAGAGCGGCGAAGGCTCTCTTCTGCCGCTGCTGAGGAGGCGGAGTTCGCTGACGCGGCGGAGGATGCGGAGTCCGCTGATGCGGCGGAGGAGGCGGAGTCCGCTGACATGACGGAGGAGGCGGAGGAGGTAGAGTCCGCTGACATGACGGAGGAGGCTGAGGGGCCTCCTCCGTCGGAGTTAGCCGACGCGACGGAGACAGCTGAGGCGGCGGAGACAGATGACGCACCGGAGACGAATGAGGCAGCAGAGATACAACTGGACTATGAGGAGGAGTCTGCTTAGGGGCCTCATCCGGCTGAGTCTGCTGAGGCGCCGTCCAGTTTAAAAGCACGATGTTTTCCTTTCTCCATAGACAGGTAGTCCTTAAGGCTTTTTCCAGATGAATCTCCCCTTCACCTGTAGGGTACTCAAGCTCCAGCCCCTCAAATCCGTTCATTACTTCATCCACCCCGACAACAGCAAAGCCATCTGGAATCAGAGCAAAATGGAAAGTTGCATCAGGTCGAGGAGGTAAGACATAGCCGACCGCCACCTTCAAGGTTAGGTTATGGCATTTCATCATTAGCTAAATAATATTCCCTCTCCGTGATAGCATCCACGGGGTAGCGAGGAGTCGTTATATCAGGCTGAATGAGCTCCGTGGAAGCAATGCTGCTTTTCCGCTGAGATGGTGGGGTAGCTTCATGGGCAGTACCGAATGAAGGATCTTCGTGCCGCTGAGATGGTTGGCCAGTAGCTCGCTGGCTCTCAAGTTCCTCAAGTTTCGCTAATCTTTCTTCCATCTTCTGCACTTGGTCTGCTTCCTCTGCCTTCTTTCTCTTTCGGCTTCTATAAGGGGCTCTGCTATCGGCAAACCCATGGATCCACGGAAGGGAGCCTGATGTGCCTCGTGTTCGTCCGGGGTGTTCAGGATTCCCGAGAGCCTTTGACAGCTCGTCCTTCTCTCTGTTGGGAATGAACCTCCCTTTCTGCGCTGCCTTGATTGCTTCCTGAAGCTTTTTGATGGGTGTTTCAAGTTGAGCTTTCGTCCAAACACACTTCCCTGTTTCTGGGTCCAAAGTCCCCCCATCCCCGAAGAACCAAGTCCTTGCCTGATCCGGCCAGTGCAATGTCGCTGGTTGGACCCCTTCATCAAGCAGGTCGTTCTCAGCTTTGTCCCACGTAGGCCGGGCTTTGCTGTAGCCACCTGACCCAGTAACATGGTGATACTGCTTCTTTGCAGCATTTAGCTTATTTGTCACTGGCCTTTTCTTACCTTTCTTCGATTTCTTGTACGCCACAAATGCGGACCAGTGATCTTTGATCTTCGCATATTGACCGGTGAATTCTGGAGTCTTGTCTTTCTCGAAAAACTGTTCGTTCAATCTTTTCTTCCAGTTCTTGAATAGTTCCGCCATCTTCTTAAGAGCAAACGACTTGACTCGTTACTGTGTAACTGGGTTATTTGGATCCTCCTCTGGCGGTAGGGTGAAATTTGTCATCAGCGAGTTCCAAAGCTCATCTTTCAATCTATCATCGACATAAGAAACTTCAGGGTCCTTCTTCTTATTCCATTATTGGATGCTGATCGGGACGCTATCCCTAACAATAACTCCACACTGATGTACAAATGTGTCTTTGGTTCGCTTGGGTTCAATCGGTTGGCCATCTGGAGCGACTACTTCGATCGTGAACCTTTCATCCTGGTCCAACCTTTTCTTCGGGCCTCGTCTCCTGACAGAAGTTTGGCTCGATCCGGAGGGCTAAAAGAAGAAAGAAGCGTTAATATATGTACATACCAAACAATTAATGCATCTAGTCAGCAGAGGCTTAATTAATATATATATACCTCGCCAGACTTTGCAACAGTTAAGGCTCCGGAGCCGTCATGATCACCGGAGCCGTCATGATCTCCTCCCTCCTCCGTTCGATCACCGGAGCCGTCATGATCTCCTCCCTCCTCCATTCGATAACCGGAGTCGTCATCCTCTCTTACCTCACAATCGATGTCGTTGAGAAACGACAAGGCGATATCACCTCCGTCGCGGATTATCTCCTCCAACAACTCTTTTGTTTCTATATCACTGGCGTCCATAGTTTCTGCAAATATTACAACATGGCAATATACAACCATGAGAGATGGATTAGTGGCAAACATAGACCTAATCACAACAAGGAATCATATGCATACGAGCAATGGATTAGTGGCAAACATCATGCAAAGTTGACAAGTTTTATAACAGTCAGTTTCAGACGATCGTCGAGGACTCCTCCCCCCTCATGTCTGATGAGTCGTCCTATCTTTCGAGAGAGGATACTTTGTGGACCGCCTATCTCATGGTCGTCGAGGATACTTGTGGACCCCCCCTCATGTCGAAGTTATTGCGGATATATTCCCGAGAGAGTTAGGGGTGTTCTAACGCGGCACTACAAGATATAGGTGAAGGGGGATAACATCCGGGAATGTTTTTCCCGAAGTCTGCATTTTCGGACAGATGAAACGGAGGGGGACGGTTCCAGGTTCGCTATGTTAGCTGCTTGTGACACACGAACGGAGGGCATATTCGGATTCGTCATATTTTTCTGATCGATTTTCATATATAAATTATTTTCATCGGAGTTACGGTTAATTTTCTACGAATTTCTAAAGTTTTACCAATATATATCCTGAAAATTCCAGGAATTCTGCAAAGTCTGAGAATTCTATGAACAAAAAAAAATCTATGAACAAAAAAGTGCCACTTTGTTTGAAAAGTGCCACTTGATATTAATTCTATGAACAAAAAAAATCTATGAAAAAACAAATTCATCATATCAATATTTTCTATATACATCCATCCATACATACATACATACATACATATACATCTACATACATATATATACACTAAGCATCTACATATACATACATATATACATAAACATAATTAATAAACAAAAAAATAACAAAAAATGGACAGAGCACTACTACTTCTTAAATCCCCCTCAGACAATGGTGCCGGAAATTGACAAGTTGACGAGAGAGTTCTTGTCTTGAGCTTGCGTTGGTTTTTCCCTTGAAGAGGAAAGGGTGATGCAGCAAAGTAGAGATAAGTATTTCCCTCAGTTTTTGAGAACCAAGGTATCAATCCAGTAGGAGGTACAAGCAAGTCCCCAATCTATGCACCTGCACAAACAATCAAACACTTGCACCCAACGCGAAAAAGGGGTTGTCAATCCCTTCACGGTCACTTGCAAGGATGAGATCTGATAGAGATAGATAGAAAATATTACTAAAACGATAATTAAAGTAAAAGTAAATAAATTGCAGCAAGGTATTTTTGGTATTTTTAGTTTATAGATCTGAAAATATAATATGGAAAATAGACCCGGGGGCCATAGGTTTCACTAGAGGCTTCTCTCAAATTACTGTTGAGCAATTGATAGAAAATCGAATAATTATGACGATATCCAAGGCAATGATTATGCATATAGGCACCACATCCGTGTCAAGTAGACCGACTCCTGCCTGCATCTACTACTATTAGTCCACACATCGACCGACTCCTACCTGCATCTAGAGTATTAAGTTCATGAAGAACAGAGTAACGCAGTAAGTAAGAAGACATGATGTAGAGGGATAAACTCAAGCAATATGATGAAAACCCCATCTTTTTATCCTCGAAGGCAACAATACAAATACGTGCCTCGCTACCCCTACTTTATCACTGGGTGAGGACACCGCAAGATTGAACCCAAAACTAAGCACTTCTCCCATTGCAAGAATTACCAATCTAGTTGGCCAAACCAAACCAATAACTCGAAGAGAATTACAAAGATATGAAATCATGCATATAAGAATTCAGAGAAGATTCTAATAATATTCATAGATAATCTGATCATAAACCCACAATTCATCGGATCTCGACAAACACACTGCAAAAGAGTATTACATCGGATAGATCTCCATGAAGATCATGGAGAACATGGTATTGAAGAACATAGAGAGAGAAGAAGCCATCTAGCTACTAGCTATGGACCCGAAGGTCTGTGGTAAACTACTCACGCTTCATTGGAAGGGCAATGGTGTTGATGTAGAAGCCCTCCGTGGTCGATTCCCCCTCCGGCAGATCACCGGAAAAGGCCTCCAGATGGGATCTCACGGGAACAGAGGCTTGCGGCGGCGGAAAAGTATTTTTTTGGACGCTTCTGGTGGTTTTGGAATATATGTGAATATATAGGCGAAGGAGGGGGGTCAGGAGGTTTCCCAGGTGGCCACAAGCCCTAGTGGCGCCCCCCCTAGGGCGCGCCCTGGCAGCTTGTGGTTGCCTGCCAGGTTTTCTGACTTGGACTCCAAGCTTTCTGGGTGTCTTCTGGTCCAAGAAAAATCATCGTGAAAGTTTTATTCCGTTTGGACTCCGTTTGATATTCCTTATCTATAAAACTCAAAAACAAGGAAAAAACAGAAACTGGCACTTGGCTCTGGGTTAATAGGTTAGTCCCAAAAATAATATAAAATAGTATATTAATGCATATAAAACATCCAAAACAGATAATATAATAGCATGGAACAAACAAAAATTATAGATACGTTGGAGACGTATCAAGCACACACGGGCCGGGGCGGCGGCGGCTCACAGCGGGGGCGGCGAGGGCTCGGGGAGGAGGGGCAGGGGCGCGGCGACGGCGTTTGCGGGGCAGAGGCGGGGCGACGGCGGGGCAGCTGGGGCGCGGCGACGGCGTCGGGGCAGGGCACGGCGAGGGGAGTGGGCCGGGGACGGCATCGGGGCAGCCTGGCGGCGTCGGAGGAGGAGAGGAGGAGAAGAAACTGGCTGCGTCGTCGGTGTTTGGAAAATTTGCAAAGTGTTGGCTTATATACCCCACCCTTTCGTCCCGGTTGGTGGCTCGAACCGGGACGAAAGGCCCCCCTTTCGTCCCCGTTGGAGCCACCAACCGGGACTAAAGGTCAATTTCAGCAGCCCAAAGGGCGGGAAGCACAGACATTTAGTCCCGGTTGGTAGCTCGAACCGGGGCGAAAGGGGGACCTTTAGTCCTAGTTCGAGCCACCAACCAGGACTAAAGGGCTGGTGCTGCCGCTGCCAAAAGTTTAGTCGCACCTCGCTAGTTGAGAGGCGCCCACACTAGTTTATAAGGTGTGCTGCGACTGAGCTGTCGAGCTCCTCTCTATTGCAGGCAGTACATGCCTAACCTTTGTCACCGCCATGTTGGGCCTGCTGGGCCCGCGGGCCTGCATCCTAGCCCATGTACAGATGGGTTTCTAGTCGTATGCAGGACGTGGTGGCCTAGTAGGCAGCATTTTTTTAATTTTTATGTTATTTTAGTTTGCTATTAAAGTTTTTAACAAAAAATACTTTATGAAAATTCTTTTTTCTATTAAAGTTTTTAACAAAAAATACTTTGATAATTTTAGTTGCATAAATTTTATATAATTTAGTTATATAATTTTAGGTGCATAAATTTTATATAATTTTAGTTGCATAAATTTTATATAATTTTAGTTGCATAATTTTATATAATTTTATTTGCATAAATTTTATATAATTTTAGTTGCATAAATTTATATAATGTAGTCATATAATTTTAGTTGCATAAATTTTATGTAATTTAGTTATATAATTTTAGTTGCATAAATTTTATATAATTTTAGTTGAATAAATTTATATAATATAGTTATATAATTTTAGTTGCTTAAATTTTATATAATTTTAGTTGCATAATTTTATATAATTTAATTATATAATTTTAGTTGCATAAATTTTATATAATTTTAGTTGCATAAATTTTATATAATTTAGTTATATAATTTTAGTTGCATAAATTTTATTTTTTATTTTTTATGTTGTTTTTATGTTATATAATTTTTCAAAAAAGCTGACACTATTTTGTTCTATGTTAAGGAGATAGACTGTTACTACGAATCTTTAGAAGATTCATAGTAAGAGTCCACATCCTTAACAAAGGATGCAATGGTGTCAGAAGCTTATCCCTTCTGGACGATCCGGATATTTAACGTGGTCGACTAGCTAGTCACTTGGCGAGGTGGGACTAAATACGGGTGAAAAGCTGCGGTAGGGCTTTAGTCCTGGTTGGTGCCACCAACCGGGACTAAAGAGGGGCCTTTAGTCCCGGTTGGAGCCACCAACCGGGACTAATGCTGGGTTTTAGTTTAGTATTTTCTGTTAACCTAATAATGTTATATTTTTCAACCATTTTCTGACTTCATTTGCTATTTTTCTTAACTTATTTTAACTCCAGACTTTTTGTGTGTTCAATATGCACCATTCAAAGCCACATCATCAATTTTTAACCCTTTTCTGACTTCATTTGCTATTTTTCATGCATTTAATGATTTTTTTGAGCTAAATGACCCTGAAATTGAAAAGCACTACAAATGAACTCTGAAAAGGCTGAAACTTGGCATGATATCATAATTTCAGCCACATAGCATGTGCTAAAAAAGTTTAGAGGGTTACGGCAAAAACTGGATGCACTTCATGTACAAACTGGACAATCTCTTTCGAAGTATTAGGGTTTCGGACGAGAACTCATCTATTACCAAGGGATTTCATTTTTTTAACTTATTTTAACTCCAGACTTTTTGTGCGTTCAATATGCACCATTCAAAGCCACATCATCAATTTTCAACCCTTTTCTGACTTCATTTGCTATTTTTCATGCATTTAATGATTTTTTGAGCTAAATGACCCCGAAATTGAAAAGCACTACAAATGAACTCTGAAAAGGCTGAAACTTGGCATGGTATCATAGTTTCACCCACATAGCATGTGCTAAAAAGTTTAGAGGGTTACGGCAAAAACTGGATGCACTTCCTGTACAAACTGGACAATCTCTTTCGAAGTATCAGGATTTTGGACGAGAACTCATCTATTACAAAGGGATTTCATTTTTTGACATGGAACTGGAGTGATATTCTAGATCAAAGCCATCAACAGAATAGTTGTGGAGCATAACACTATGGCTTTCAACCCAGAATCAAAGGTGCAAAATATTCGTTTATCTTCACTTTTTCTTCGCGTGTGTCCCTTGCTTATTGCGCCGTAACCATGGATAATTATCATCGTTTAACAGGATGCTTGGGTCAGCCTTCACTTTGAAGGGAGGAATTTCATGAAACTTTTCATAATCTTCAGACATGTCTGTCTTGTCCTCCACTGCCACGATGTTTCTTTTCCTTGAAATAACTATGTGGCGCTGTGGCTCATCGTATGATGTATTCGCTTCCTTATCTTTTCTTTTTCTCGGTTTGGTAGACATGTCCTTCACATAGAAAACTTGCGTCACATCATTGGCTAGGACAAATGGTTCGTCTGTGTACCCAAGATTGTTGAGATCCACTATTGTCATTCCGTACTGCGGGTCTACCTGTACCCCGCCTCCTGACAGATTGACCCATTTGCACCGAAACAAAGGGACCTTAAAATCACGTCCATAGTCAAGTTCCCATATCTCCTCGATGTAACGATAATATGTGTCCTTTGCGCTATTGGTGTTTGCTGCATCAAAGCGGACACCACTGTTTTGGTTGGTGCTCTTTTTATCTTGGGCGATCATGTAAAATGTATTTCCATTTATCTCGTACCCTTGGAAAGTCAATATAGTCAAAGATGGTGTCCTGGCCAACGAGTACAGGTCAGCTCCAACACTGGTGTTACCCATGAGATGTGTTTGCAACCAACCGCCGAAAGTCCCAATGTGTTCACGTGTAATCCAGTCGTCAGAGTGCTCCAGGTGTTTGGAGCATAGAATATTCTGGTGTTCATAGATATACGGGGCCACCAAGGAAGAATTCTATAGAACTGTGTTGTGTGCTTGCGCCCAAGAATGCCCATCCCTACATATTTTTCAATCCGCTCCTAGCATGCCTTTTCCACTCAGTCTCCCCTCATACCGCGATTGAGGGACACCAATCGGCTTAATGTCAGGAATAAAGTCAACACAAAACCCAATGACCTCCTCTATTTGATGGCCTGTGGAGATGCTTCCTTCTGGCCTAGCACGGTTACGAACATATTTCTTTAAGACTCCCATGAACCTCTCAAAGGGGAACATATTGTGTACAAATACAGGACCAAGAATGGCAGTCTCGTCGACTAGATGAACTAGGACGTGCGTCATAATATTGAAGAGGATGGTGGGAACACCAACTCGAAACTGACAAGACATTGGACCAAATCATTCTGTAACCTTGGTAGGCTTTCTGGATCGATTACCTTCTGAGAAATTGCATTGAGGAATGCACATATCTTCACAATGGCTAATCGAACATTTTCTGGTAGAAGCCCCCTCAATGCAATCGGAAGCAGTTGCGTCATAATCACGTGGCAGTCATGAGACTTTAGGTTCTGGAACTTTTTCTCTGGCATATTTATTATTCCCTTTATATTCGACAAGAAGCCAGACGGGACCTTGATACTGAGCAGGCATTCAAAGAAGATTTCCTTCTCTGCTTTGGTAAGAGCGTAGCTGGCGGGACCTTGATACTGCTTTGGATGCATGCCATCTTTTTCGTGCAAACGTTGCTGGTCCTCCCGTGCCTCCGGTGTATCTTTTGTCTTCCCATACAAGCCCAAGAAGCCTAGTAGGTTTACGCAAACATTCTTTGTCACGTGCATCACGTCGATTGTAGAGCAGACCTCTAGGTCTTTCCAATAGGGTAGGTCCCAAAATATAGATTTCTTCTTGCACATGGGTGCGTGTCCCTCAGCGTCATTCGGAACAGATTGTCCGCTAGGACCCTTTCCAAAGATTACTTGTAAATCCTTGACCATATCAAGTATATCAGCACCAGTACGGAGGACGGGCTTCTTCCGGTGATCTACCTCACCTTTGAAATGCTTGCCTTTCTTTCGTAAGGCATGCTTGGTCAGAAGAAATCGACGATGTCCCAGGTACACATTCTTCTTGCATTTGTCCAAATATATACTTTCAGTCTCATCTAAATAGTGCGTGCATGTGTTGTATCCCTTGTTTGTCTGTCCTGAAAGGTTACTAAGAGCAGGCCAATCATTGATGTTTACAAATAGCAATGCTCGTAGGTCAAATTCCTGCTGTTTGTGCTCATCCCACACACGTACACCTTCTATACTCCATAGCTGCAAAAGTTCTTCAACTAATGGCCATAGGTACACATCAATGTCGTTGCCGGGTTTCTTAGGGCCTTGGATGAGCACTCGCATCATAATGAATTTCCGCTTCATGCACAACCAAGGAGGAAGGTTATAGATACATAGAGTCATGGGCCAGGTGCTATGATTCCTGCTCTGCTCCCCAAAAGGATTAATGCCATCTGCACTTAAACCAAACCATACGTTCCTTGCGTCATCTGCAAAGTCCCGCCACTTTCTCTCGATTTTTCTCCACTGCGACCCGTCAGCGGGTACTCTCAACTTCTCGTCTTTCTTACGGTCTTCTTTGTGCCATCGCAACAACTTGGCATGCTCTTTGTTTCTGAACAGACGTTTCAACCGTGGTATTATAGGAGCATACCACATCACCTTGGCAGAAACCCTCTTCCTGGGGCGCTTGCCCTCAACATCACCTGGGTCATCTCGTCTGATTTTATACCGCAATGCACCGCATACCGGGCATGCATTCAAATTCTCATACTCCTCACCGCGGTAGAGGATACAGTCATTAGGGCATGCATGTATCTTCTGCACCTCTAATCCTAGAGGGCAGAGAACCTTCTTTGCTCTGTAAGTACTGTCAGGCAATTCGTTATCCTTTGGAAGATTCTTCTTCATTATTTTCAGTAACTTCTCAAATCCCTTGTCAGATAAACCATTCTCTGCCTTCCATTCCAGCAATTCCAGTGTGGTACCGAGCTTTGTGTTGCCATCTTCGCAATTTGGGTACAACCGTTTTTTTTGATCCTCTAACATGCGATCGAACTTCAACTTCTCCTTTTCACTCTCGCATTCTCTCTGTGCATCAACAATGACCCGGCGAAGATCATCAGCGGGCACATCGTCTGTTGCCTCTTCATCTTCAGCTTCCCCCGTTGCAGTATCACCGTGTTCAGGGTACCTAGGATGATAGTTGTCATCATCCTCTTCTACTTCGTTGTCTTCCATCATAACCCCTCTTTTTCCGTGCTTGGTCCAAACATTATAGTGTGGCATAATCCCTTCTCAAGCAGGTGGACGTCAAGGGTTTTCGACAAAGAGTAAGACTTCGTATTCCCACAACCAGTACATGGACAACACATAAAACCATTCTGCTTGGTTGCCTCAGCCACTTCGAGAAAATTATGCAGGCCCTCAATGTAGTCGGATGTGCATCGGTCACCGTACATCCATTGTTGGTTCATCAGTGTGCATTATATAATTAAGGATATCAAAAACCATTACAGAACATCATGAATAGAAAACTGATGACCAAATCAATACATGTTCATCATCAGTTTATAACCAAAGTATAGTAGTGATCAAATGTTATTACTGAAAAAATAAATACATAAAGTTCATACATAGTTCTCATTATCAACTATGTAAAACATTTAAATGCAACAACAAATGCGATCATAATCGCAACGAAGGTAACAATTGATCCAACAGTATAATGATACCAAGCCTCATTATCAATGGCATATTTTCTAATCTTTCTAATCTTCAAGCGCATTGCATCCATCTGCATCTTGTGATCATCGACGACATCGGCAACATGCAACTCCACTTTCATCTTCTCCTCTTCAATTCTTTTCAATTTTTCTTTCAAATAATTGTTTTCTTTTTCAACTAAATTTAACCTCTCGACAAGAGGGTCGGTTGGAATTTCCGGTTCACATACCTCCTAGATAAAAACATCTATGTCACGTTGGTCGGCATTATTGTCATAAACACTAAATGAAACAAATAGTTATAAAAGATAATATACCACATCCGAATCATAGACCGGACGAGAGCCGACGGGTGCGGATACCAAAACCATGGCACTATATAATAACAAACAATAATAAAAGTAAAAAAACTATACGAGTAGCTATATAACTCATACAACAAATAAGAATTCTTTTTCTTTTAAAAAGAAGATAAGAACAAGAGGCTCACCACGGTGGTGCCGGCGACGAGATCGGCACGGGCGATCGACGGCGGTGAGGACGGGGACGGGGACAATGGTGCACCGCCAAACCTATACATTTCTTGGGGAAAATGGAGCTTGGAGGTCGAGCTTGGAGAGGAGAAAGCTGAAGTGTGACTCGGGCATTTCATCATACACCTCATGTGCATAGGAGGTGAGAGCAGAGCAGCACACACCTCCCACACCGGCCGGCCAAAAAAATGAGGAGTGAGCGGGCAGGGGAGAGCATATATATAGGCATCTCTTTAGTCCCGGTTCGTGGCTAGAACCGGGACAGAAGACACACATTTAGTCCCGGATCCTGCCACCAACCGGGACTAAAGGGGCTGCGCCAGGAGAGAGGACCTTTAGTCCCGGTTCGTATCTAGAACCGGGACTAAATGGGTCAGACGAACCGGGACTAGTGCCTGCCGAGGCCCGGCCGGCGCCCTGGCCGCTCGAACCTGGACTGATGCACCCATTAGTCCCGCATTCGTAGCTCGACCGGGTCTAAAGCCCTTTTCTGGCCAGGACCAAAGCCCTGTTTTCTACTAGTGAGACTGGTCAAACCCTTTAAAGGATCTGGCCCCTCCACTTAAATAGACATCCGAGATGGGTTCAACACTTGAGGCCCAATAGGACTCTACGCCCAATTCCACTCAAGTCCAATCCGAGTAGGTTCCTTCCCCTTATGCTCGTGACCCTATAGGTTCACGTACACATGGACACGACCCGAGTCGATAGTTGGTAGCGGCTCCTAGCAGAACGTGCGAACTCCCATGTGTGCCCAAAGTCATATTTATGAACCTTGACAATGTGACATATGCACCATTCCTTTTGCCCCACGATATATGTTGTTGAGCTCAAGGCGAGTACTTGTCACGATTCTTGATAGCTCGACCTCTCTTCTCAAAACCGTGATACAGATTTGTCACAACCTAAATTTTTCCTAAATTTTGGTTGTGAAATTAGAAGCATATGCATCCATGATTTCCCTGCATGTTTGGCTTTTGAGACCAACAAGGCCAACATTTGAATTCAAACCATCAATTGAATCCAATTGGAAGCCATGGAGGCCTCACCCAAAAATGATTTTCCAAAATTTGCATTAGGGCAGGAAATAAATTTCCTATGATTATATATGCCCTATTTTATTTGAGTAAACCAGAGTTTGAAAATAATTTAAAGTGGGCAATTAAACTATAAGTAAAACTCTGGAATTTAAAAACAAAGCAAAAATAGAAATCAAAAGAAATAACCTTGAAAATGGGCCCATTAGTCATTTGACAAATATTTAGTTTGTCAAAAGCCCATGGAGAAATGTTCTGAAAGTCAGAAATAATCCCAAGGTATTATAGAAAACATTTTCTCTTTGGAGAAAATTCAAATTCAAATTTTAGAATTCAGAACAGAAGGCAGTACGGAAAACAGAATAGAAAAACCGAAAATGAAAAAAAATGAAAAGAAAGCCCAGCCCAGCCCAGCCAGCCAGCCAGGCCGAGGCCCAGCAAGCAAGCCCAGCCCAGCGCAGCCAGCCAGCCAGGCCGAGGCCCAGCAAGTGAGCCCAGCCAGGCCAGCGTGCCCGCCCGCTCTCTCTCCCTTCTCTCTCTATCCAGCGGAGCCCACCTGTCGTCCCCCACCTCCACCTCGCAACCCACTCCCCACCTCGCCCGCAATCGCTGGCGCACGCCCCCACTCCCCACGTCACTCCGGCCGCCCCGTGCCCCCCTGACCCCACCTATAAACACCCCCGCACCCTCTCGTCTCATTCCTGCACTCGTCCGAGGCCCACCGCCGCCAGGCTGCTCGAGCCGAAGCTCGGATCGCCGCCGCATCCGCAAGCTCCGGCGAGGGATTCCGGCCAGTCCGATCAACTTTCGCCGTTCATTTGGCCACCACCCGACCCGCCGTGGTCCTCTCTCTCTCTCTCTGTCTCACCCCTCTATTTGCCTAGGAACGCCCCGAGTCGAGCTCCGGCAAGCCCGTCCGGGTCGTCTGCGTCGCCCTCGAGCTCCACCATGACCACCATCGGGATCGCCACGTCGAGCCGAGACTCGTCGTGCCCTCCCCGGGCACCGGCGACCACCGGAGGCCCCGTCCGCGCCGAACCTGAGCCGCCCGCGCCGCCATCCTCTCCATCTCCGGCGACTCGCGCCGCCCGGTGAGCCCCAACCCACCTCAGCCGTTCGATCTCGCGTTGACGTCCCAGATTAAATCACTTAAAATGCCCGAAACGTTTCCTGCTAGGTTTTGGCCATCCGTCGTTTAGCGCTAGCAGCGGACACCCTCCAACCAATAGCAGAGCGCCACGTGTCACCCCCTATCTGAAACTTATCTAGAACAAACCGTCTAATTAAAAAGAAAATGCAATTTTGCATAAAAGCCCATGGAACTTGAATTCATCATAACTAATTAACTAGAGGGCCAAATTGGATGATTCTTTTGCATATGAAAGCTTATGAACTGTAGAATTTGAGTGAATCTTGGAGGTCGAACTTGGAGAGGAGAAATAAATTTGAAGTTCAAACAGAATAGTTTAAATATCAATTTGATCATAATTTTTAAACTATAAATCGAATTTGAGTGAATCTTTTAGCAAAATGATCCACA
The DNA here is from genome assembly GCA_039707655.1 of Elymus sibiricus. Taxonomy (NCBI): domain Eukaryota; kingdom Viridiplantae; phylum Streptophyta; class Magnoliopsida; order Poales; family Poaceae; genus Elymus; species Elymus sibiricus. The sequence goes on along the minus strand of CM077665.1, from coordinate 34,745,330 downwards.
TGAAACATACTTTTCCCCTGTCCTGAAATATTTCATATTTTAATAATATAAAATTTGAATTTAGATAGAATAGAGTCAAACTCAAACATGACATAACTTGAGAATTATAAGTCCAAATTAAATAATTATTTTTGCATTGTGAAACTAATGGAATATATATTCTGTCCAGAACACTTAAGTCCATTTTTGAATAATTTTAATATACAATTCAAACAGAATTCATTACAACTAGAATTCAAATAGAAGTTTGACCTAATTAGGTTCAACTTTGAAATAAAGTTGTTAATTAAAAATAATTAGATCATAAATGATTTAGAATAGTAAAATGAACCTTAACAATTAATTCTGAATAATGAATTTGACATTATGGAAATTCAAATGAATTGGAAATAAATTCAAACACAGTTTGAATAAAACTTTGGAAACCCTAGGTCTATTTTGAATATAGGCAGTCAAATAAAATAAGTTTGATTAAGGTAAGTCACATTGAAATACCTAAACCTAGGTAATTCAAATTAATTCAAATTCTTATAACCTAACCTAGATAATTCAAATCATTTGACATCCAACTATTGAACTAGGATGCCTAACAGAACCAAATAGGACTTGTGTAATCAATCAACTGAACCCAAGGGGTGAAGTAATCAAGTCAAATGAATGAAAACAAACCAAAAAACCCAACACTATGTGTGTGAGTGATTTGCAATTGCATTCATGCAAGTTTTCCCTTTGCATGAACTGTGTGCTTATGATTGCTTTGTGTTATTTTTCTGTCAACGTTAGATTACGAGGAGTGCAACCCCTGTGACTGTGAGGACTGCACCTTTGACAACAACAACAACCAAAGCAATTACCACTTTGATCATGGCACCCAGTATTTTCTTGCATTGTAGTTTTGCCATGTTAGGTGTGTGAGTTTAGGATGCTAAATTCTGTACTACCTAGTAGTTGACAACTTAGGTTAAAACTTACCCTGACCTTGTAACCATCGAGTAGTTTGCTTAGCTGCGATGACGTGGATTGGGAAACATCAATTATTATTCCACCATACAACCACATGGTTGACTACATAAATACAACTTAATTAATGAATCAATTGGGTGGTGCTTCGGTATTGCTTTGGTGGCCACGTGTTTTGTGGACGACCGCCCAGGCTCAATGGGATTGTATGAGTTCAAAGTTGAGTAGCTTCCGTGTGTAACCGTGATACAATATGGGCTCTGTCTGGACCAAGTAAGTTGTGGGAATCCTCCTGGGCTGACCAGCATATGTAGGTGTGTAGGTTGGACTGGGTCAGCCGTGTCTGAGAGGGCTACTGCTTCCCAGAAGTCTCATCTTGGTCTACCTGGCTACTTCACAAGTGAAGTTTAGTGGCTTAAGGGTGTGATCGGGAATCACGGGTAAAGTACTCAAACCTCTGCAGAGTGTATAAAACTGATCATGATTAGCCGTGTCCCCGGTTATGGACAACTTGTGCAACTGATCAGAGAATTGTCAGCTTGATCTCAACACCTCTTCGCTTCTAAAATCAATGGGTTGAACCAATGGGGAGTGTGGACCAACTCAGATGGCTGGCGTGATACCAGTAACATTATCTGGGAAGGTTGGGGTTACCGCATGATACGGGAACCCACACACTCAAATTGCATTATGGGTGATCGTGCGATACGACCTGCCCAGGGCTACTGTGATACAGTAGGTCCAGCTTTAGAGTAGACTACCACCAAATAGTAGGGTAAAACTATTTTACTTCAAAGAGCCTTGAACCCCCACCAGCCAAAGTGCATGAAGGTGAACAGGATTCCATTGAACTCTAGACTTGCCAATACATTCCATGTATTGACCCTAGTGGCTGCAACATATCATGTTGCAGGTGATTACTACGAGGAGTGACTTACGTAGGGTTTCGTGCCTCCACTCGACATGCTTCCCCGTGGTGTTGATGGAGCCTATCAAGACGTCTACCTTAGATTTGCTTTTGTTTCCGCTTATGTTGAACTCTGTTTGCTTATTGTAAGACTATGTATTTGACTAGCCTATGGCTAGAGTCTGTAAGACTATTTGCTTGCTGGATCATTCGATGTAATGAAGGACGCATTTGTGTATGATACAACATCGTTACCGTGTATGCCGACGATTCGACTAGGGGTTGGCATAGAAACACACGGAGACCGTATGCCTGAAAAGGTAGGTCATGACAGATGGTACCAGAGCAATGTGTTGACTGTAGGATGTGACCCTAGGACTGGACGAGACCATAGGGAAAAATTTATTTTGTTAAACTTATATTTCTCTTCACTTCATTTTTGACCCTCTCCTTTTTCAAACTGTAGATGGCAGACTTCACCAAGTATGTATACGCAGAGGAAGTGACCACAACCATGTTCATGGATCAGCTCATAAAAACTGATCGAGGATCTGAACTTGCCACCTCCAGAGTTCATGGGCAAGAAGCTAAATGGCATAGTCCCTGAGGCTCGTCAACACTGGGTCATCAAGACAGTTGTGCGAGGGAGACAGATAGTTCCGTACACCAGCGACATCACCTTTGTCAAGTTCTACATTAGCTGGAGCAACAGGATCGAGCAGGCTGCCTAGGAAGCTCTAGAACACACCCTCTAGAAGTACCGCAGGTCGATTCCGAAGTACCACCCTTTCAGCCAGTTTGGGAGGCGGTACAAAATGGAGAGCCTATAGGGAAGCTCGACAGAGAGACGATGGACTGGGAGGAGAGGCACACTGAGCATATGGAGAGCCATGTATCCAACCTTGAGGAATACCTGGAGGAGTACATGAGTGATTATGACGAGCTGATGGCCAACAGGGAGATCCTTGAGAGAGATGTTCAGAACCTACAAAAGATGGTTAAGGACAAGGAGGACCAGATCATCATTAGGGATGCCCAGCTTCTCATCAAGGAGAAGAGGATCAGGAGTCTTGAGAAGCAGCTCCAGAGTCTGACAGTAGCAACACAACCAGAGCCAGAAGAGGAAGATCCTCAAGAGAGGATAAGGATCCTCTCCGATGGAGAGGAGGAGCCCACAGAGACAGCACTAGAGGCGCCAAAGAAGCGCAAGAAAGGAATGCCAGGAGTTACCGCAGGTCTCATGAGCGAGCTCAGGCGGGACTCTACACTGGACACCTCAGAGGGCGATAGACTACCACCACTTAGCCGTAATAAACGATATCGTGTTAGGGTACTGATCACACCAACTTATTGTGGGTGACTATACTAGTTGCTTGTTTGTTTGTTGCTTGTTGCTTGGATGATTGCATTGTTTGATTTGCTTGTTTATTGCCATCCGGTGTGTTAAGTTTTGATCATGTGCATATGGGTAGTAATCTCTTAGACCCCACTGTCTAGTATCTCATCTTTTCTAAAACCAACAGATGCCACCAAGATGTGACCATAGCAACGAGGAGGGAGGAGCCAATGCCAACATGCCAGCTGGTGTTGAACAGTTGTTCACCACGCAAGCCCAGTTGATCTGGCTTATGACCCAGAACCTAGCCAACAACAACAATAACTATAACCCTCCACCACTGCCACCTCCACCACCCCCGCCTCAGGGAGACCCACTCACCCGTTTTCTGAGGCTACGCCCACCAACCTTCACCACCTCACCAGAACCCATTGTGGCTGATGATTGGCTCAGGTCGATCAACAAGTGTCTGGTGACTGTTGGCTGCACTATTGCAGAGAGCGTAAGATTTGCTGCCCATCTGCTTGAAGGGCCAGGAGAATCCTAGTGGGAGAACTATCAAGTCACCCATCCCATTGGAGAAGTGACGTGGCTTTCATTTCAAGAGGCCTTCCGCACATCCCATGCGTCAGCAGGAGCCCTGAGCTTTAAGAAGAGGGAGTTCAGGAACTTACGCCAGGGTTACCGTAGCATCACACGCTACGCAAGGACTTCAATTACCTCGCACGTTATGCACCCAATGATGTCAAGACTGACGCTGCACATAGGGAGAGGTTTTTAGAGGGACTCAATGACGAGATTGCACTTCAACTGGCCACTGCTCATGCACCAACCTATCAATCTATGGTAGACATGGCCATCGTCATCGAGGACAAGAAGCAGCTGATTGAGAATCGCAAACGGAAGTTTGGCCAGCACAAGAATTACACTCCACCACACCAGAAACCACGTTATGAAGGAAACAACAGCTATGGAAGTCAGAAGTTTGGAGCACCCGTTAACCACGGAAGTCACAAACCACACCATAGCACTGGAGGGCAGAATTCCAACTCCGCAGCCAAGCCAAACCACCTTTGCATGGAACACTAAGATGGCAAGGAAACCAGAACCACGGAGAGGCTGGAAACAACAACCGCCACTTCGCACCAAAGAAGGATCTAAGCCAGGTGCAGTGTTACCACCACAAGCAGATGGGACACTACGCCCGTGACTGCACTATGAAGAGAGAAGAACCACATGCAAATCCCAACCCATTCCAGAAGTCTCAAGTCAACCACATGAGCAAAGAGGAGGTCACCGACGAACCCATTCCAGAGGAGGTCCACAGGCTTAACTCTCACCCATCACTTGTTTTGTTCAATTCTAGTGCATATCACTCATTTGTATCGAGGGCCTTCATGGAAAAACACAACCTATGCACAGAAACCCTTAGTAAACCCTTTAGAGTCAGTTCAGCCGGAGCTGTGATGGTTGCAAACCTAGGCTGTGTCGAGACTACATTAAGGATTGGGAGGCATGACTTTCCCACGAACCTCATAGTATTGGCAGGCCAGGGGATTGATATCATCCTCGATATGGACTGGATGACCACCCACCAAGGAGTCATTGATTGTGCCAGTAGGACCATTAGACTTTCCGCCCCTGATGGATGAGGATTAAATTTACCTCAGACCGTAAAATGGAAGGAGTTAAGTTGAATTCTCTTAAGGGGGTTAGCATCGAGGATGTTTGGGTAGTACGGGAGTTCCCGCATGTTTTCCCGGAGGAATTGCCGGGCATGCCACCCGACCGAGATGTGGAATTTCTAACGATTTGCTTCCTGGAATAGGACCGATAGCCAAGAGACCATATAAGATGGCTGTCGATGAACTTGTGGAGATGAAGAAGCAGCTCAGGGAGCAATTGGACAAAGGATTCATAAGACCTAGTTGCTCGCCATGGGGAGCACCTGTTTTTTTTGTAACGAAGAAGGATGGAACCTTTCGGATGTGTGTGGACTATCAAGACTTGAATGATGTCACTATCAAGAACAAGTACCCCATACCCCGGATCACCGATCTTTTTGATCAATTGGAGGGAGCCAAAGTGTTCTCGAAAATCGACTTGAGGTCTGGTTACTTCCAGCTCAAGATACGAGAACCAGACATACCTAAGGCAACTTTCACTACAAGGTATGTCCTGTACGAGAACACCGTCATGTCCTTTGGACTGACAAACGCTCCAGCATACTTCATGAGCATGATGAACAAGGTATTCATGGAGTATTTGGATAAATTTGATGTCGTGTTCATTGACGACATTCTAGTATACTCAAGGAATGGAGGAGCATGCAGAGCATCAGAGGTTGGTTCTGCAAAAGCTGAGGGAGCACCAGCTCTATGCCAAATTCAGCAAGTATGAGTTTTGGCTGAAGGAAGTTGGATTTTTGGGTCATGTCATTTCAGGAGAAGGTTTGGCTATGGATCAGTCCAAGGTGTCAGCAGTGAATGATTGGGTGGCACCCAAGAACATGAGCGAGATCCGTAGCTTTCTCGGGATGGCTGGTTATTACCATAAATTCATCGAGAACTTCTCGAAGATAGCCAAACCCATGACAGAATTGCTTGAGAAGGAGAAGAAGTTCTGTTGGACGGAAGCTTGTGAGGAAAGTTTCCAAGAGTTGAAGAAGAGATTGGTGACCGCACCTGTACTGTGCCTACCTGACATTGAGAAGCCTTTCCAGGTCTACTGTGATGCTTCGCACCAGGGACTGGGATGTGTTCTTATGCAGGAAGGAAGAGTAGTGGCTTACGCCTCGAGGCAGTTAAAAAAGCACGAGGTGAATTACCTGACCCACGATTTGGAATTGGCGTCGGCAGTCCATGCTCTGAAGTAGTGGAGGCAGTATCTCCAAGGCAAAGCCTGTGATGTATTCACCGATCACAAGAGCTTGAAGTACATATTCACGCAGAAGGAGTTGAATATGAGACAGAGGAGATGGTTGGAATTACTTAAGGATTACACCATGGAGTTGCAATACCACCCTGGCAAGGCAAATGTAGTTGCCGATGCGCTTAGTCATAAGGCCTATGTAAACGGTTTGACAACTGGAGAGTTGCCACCAGAGTACGTAAGGTGTTTAAGAAGTTAAGATTGGAAGTTGTCCCTAAAGGATATGTGGCGAACCTTGAGGTCCAGCCCACATTGATTGAAAGGATTGGGGAAGGCCAAAAGGCAGATCCTGAGATACAGAAGATCAAGACGGATTTAAAGGAAAGGTTGGAAGGTTTCCGCGAAGATGATAAAGGAGTTTTGTGGTACGAGAACCGAGTGTGTCTACCCAATGATCCAGAGATAAGGAAGTTGATCATGCAATAAGCACATGACTCTCCCTATTCCATACACCCTGGAAACACCAAGATGTACATGGATTTGAAAGAGAAGTTTTGGTGGACTGGAATGAGGAGGGACATAGCTGAACACGTAGCACTCTGTAACGTGTGCAACAGAGTCAAAGATGAGCACCAAAACCCATAGGGCTTTTGCAACCCTTACGAACTGCAGAATGGAAGTGGGACTGTATCAAAATGGACTTCTGATGACCCACCAGTATAGGGGATCAATCATAGTCCTTTCGATAAGTAAGAGTGTCGAACCCAACGAGGAGCAGAAGGAAATGACAAGCGGTTTTCAGCAAGGTATTGTCTGCAGGCACTGAAATTATCGGTAATAGATAGTTTGGTACCAAAGTAATTTGTAGCAAGTAACAAGTAAGAAAAGTAACAATAAGTGCAGCAAGATAGCCCAATCCTTCTTATGGCAAAGTAAAGGCCGAAACGATCTCTTATAATAAGCAAAGCGTTCTCGAGGACACATGGGAATTTCATCTAGTCACTTTCATCATGTTTGTTTGATTCGCGTTCGCTACTTTGATAATTTGGTATGTGGGTGGACCGGTGCTTGGGTGCTATTCTTACTTGAACAAGCCTCCCACTTATTATTGCTCCCTCTCGCAAGCATCCACAACTATGAAAGAAGAATTAAGATAAATCTAACCATAGCATGAAACATAGGGATCCAAATCAGCCCCTTACGGAATAGCGCATAAACTAGGGTTTAAGCTTCTGTCACTCTAGTAACCCATCATCTAATTACTACTCCACAATGCCTTCCCTTAGGCCCAAATATGGTGAAGTGTCATGTAGTCGACGTTCACATGAAACCACTAAGAGAAGCACAACATACATATCATCAAAATATCGAACGAATACCAAATTCACATGATTACTTATAACAAGACTTCTCCCATGTCCTCAACAACAAAAGTAATTACTCACTAACCATGTTCATGTTCAAGATCAGAGGAGTATTTAATATCATTAAGGATCTGAACATATGATCTTCCACCAAATAAACCAACTAGCATCAACTACAAGATGTAATCAACACTACTAGCAACCCGGCCACAGGTACCAATCTGTGGTTTTGAGACAAAGATTGAATACAAGAGATGAACTAGGGTTTGAGATGAGATGGTGCTGGTGAAGATGTTGATGAAGATTGGTCTACCCATGATGAGAGGATCGTTGGTGATGTCGATGGCTTTGATTTCTCCCTCCCGGAGGGAAGTTTCCTCGGCAGAATCGCTCCGCCGGAGAGCAAAAGTGCTCCTGGCCAGGTTCCGCCTCGAGACGGCGACGCTTCGTCCTGAAACTTTTCTCTTGTTTTTTTCTAGGTCAAAACCCTTCATATAGGAGAAGATGGGCCCCGGGGGCCTTACCCAGGCGCCACAAGCTCGGGGGGCGCGCCCCCCAAGCTTGTCACTGCCTAGTGGGTCCCCTTACATTATTTCTTTCACCAATATTTTTTATATATTCCAAAACAATTCCCCGTAAATTTTTAGGTCATTTGGAGCTTCTGAGAATTTCCACCTCTTCGGTGGCCTTTCCCGGTTCTGAATTCCAGCTGCCGGCAATCTCCCTCTTCATGTGAAACTTGCAAAATAAAAGAGAAAAGGCATAAGAATTGTATCATAAAGTGAAATAACAGTATAAAACACAATAAATAACGGTAGGAAAACATGATGCAAAATGGATGTATCAACTCCGCCAAGCTTAGACCTCACTTGTCCTCAAGCGAAAGCCAAAATCGATAATCATGAACACATGTTTAGAGAGAGAGGCGTCGATAAAAATAAAATACGGACATGACAGCATCATGATCATTATTACAACAACAATATATCATCATAAAACTTCTCATGAACATGTAACAATTCATTCACAAGATAAAGTATGAACCATAATCCTTATTGAAAACTAACAAACTATGATCTCGGTTATCGAAACAATTGCAATCTATCATATTATCAGAAAGAGTCTATGTAAGAGCTTTGTTTATCAAGTTCACATACTCAACTATCATTTAGTCTTGTATGATTGTTGACACTCACGTCATACTTATGGAGCAAAAGTTTCAGTTAGACACATAGAAAGATAGGGGCTTATATTTTTGCCACCCAACTCATTTACCTCAAGGGTAATGTCAACAATAATAACTCATGATCACCTACATTCAGCTGGATATATGTGCCTAGATCTTTCCCCAACACATGATGCTTGCAAATAGAGAAAATAAAAATGGAATAGAGAGGAAGACTATTGACTCTTGCATGAAAGTAAATACATAACGTAAAAGATAGGCCCTTCGTAGAGGGAAGCGGAGGTTGTCATGCGCTTTTTATTTTTGGATGTGCAAGCTCTTAATGCAAAGGAACGTCACTTTATATTGCCCCTTCTGATAGCAACCTTTATTATGCGGTCTGTTGCTTTTATTTCTTCACCATCACAAGATCATACAAAGCTTATTTTCACTTACAATAAACGATCATACATATTTAGGAGCAATTTTTATTGCTTTTGCACCGATGACAACTTACTTAAAGGATCGTACTCAATCCATAGGTACATATAGTGGACTCTCATGACATGAAACTGGGTTTAAGGGGTTTTGGATGCACAAGTAGTATCTCTACTTAGTATGGATTTTTGGCTAGCCAAAGGTATTGAGCAAGCACCACATGTTAGAGGATCCATGACAATATAGCTTCTATGTGAATATAAGCAAACATAACTCATTATGTTATCTTCCTTGTCCAACGTCAACTAATGGCATAGAATATTTAAATGGGGGCTCACAATCATAAAAGATGTCCAAGATAGTATATTTATATGTGAGACCTCTCTTCCTTTATTACTTTTTCATGAATTGCAACAATGACCATTGCTATGTTTGTCAACTTCCAACAAGTTTTATCAATTATACTTCTTTTATGTGAAGTCATCACTCCCCATGGGATTAGCATATGATATTTTTATTTTCTTTATTCATTCTAATTGCAACAGGAAGGTAAAATAACTCAACTCAACTCAAACTAATCTTTATTATATAACTATCACACTCGATTACATAGATAGATAGATCACTAAGCAAGCACTTGAAAATTGATAAAACTAAAACTTTATTCTTCTAAATAATGAAATAACTAGGGATCGAACTAAAATAGATGATGATGGTAAAATTGGTGGTTATACGATACCGGGTCACCTCCCCCAAGCTTGGCACAAGCCAACGGTGGTGCCCATACCCATGTACTCAAGTCTCATTCTTTGGTGGTGGTGGTGCAATATTCTTTGCTATTGTGCCCTTGAGGATGCGATTCTCCTCCTCAAGCTTATTAACTTGGCGCTTCAGATCCATGATGTCCTTGCAGAGCTTCCAAGTGACGGTCAGTGCACCATCCGCCCAAGAATGCTTTCTAGCTGAAGAAGCTGAAGCAACACTCTTTTTCAAGTTAAGATAAGAAATAAATCGGGTATTGGGAGGTTTAACCGTATCTGGCAAGCTTGACTTCTTGAATTCCACGTGAATATCTCCAGGTTGAAGTAACGAAGTTCCTTCCTGGTCTTCGCTCGTGGTGTCTATCCTCCTCAAATCATCCTCCACCTCCTCATCAGTGGACCACCCGTAGGGATCATAATCCCCGTAGACCCTAGAGTTTGCCGTAAGGTTGGAACCATGGCTCTCCCCGTCTGACTCTTGCGACGACATAATGCTCCAAATCTACCAGAAAATAGCTCAAAACAAGAACAGAGGAGAAACTTGCGATACGGTGGTCAAAACATCCGGGAGTATATATAATGAATTTTTCTAGTGCAGGACAAGTAATGATAAGAAAACGGAGTCACGAAAGTCTACGAGGGAGCCACAAGCCTGGGAGGCGTGCCCCAGGGGGGTAGGGCGCGCCCCCTGGACTTGTCGCTTCCTCGTTTACTTTTCAGACTGTTTATTATTTTCCTAATTTTTTAAATATTCCAAAACGGATCAAAGTTTCTTTCATGGAACTTTTGGAGTCGGTTTACTTACCGCACCACGTACCTACTCCTTTTCAGGGTTTTGGAGCAGTCCGAAAGATTTCCCTTATGTGCTCTTCCGGTGTCATAGTTTGAATAATATTGGTTTCAAAATTTATGGGGGTACCTAAAATATAATGTTTAATTATTTGACCATTAACCACCCTCGGATTGGTGCCTTCGGCATTATTGATCTTGACAGCACCGGAGCGGTAAACTTCTTCAAGGATATATGGCCCTTTCCATTTAGAGAGGAGCTTTCCTGCAAAGAATTTTAAATGAGAATTGTATAATTAAACATGATCACCTACTTTGAATTCCCGTTTCTGAATTCTTTTATCATGCCATCTTTTAACTTTCTCTTTAAACAACTTGGCATTTTCATAAGCTTGTGTTCTCCATTCATCTAAAGAGTTAATATCAAGTAACCTCTTTTCACCGGCAAGTTTGAAATCATAATTATGTTCTTTAATTGCCCAATATGCTTTATGATCTAACTCAAGAGGTAAATGACATGCTTTTCAATAAACCATTTTATAAGGAGACATACCCATAGGATTCTTGTAAGCAGTTCTATATGCCCACAATGCATCATCAAGTTTTTTAGACCAATTCTTTCTAGATCTATTAACGGTCTTTTGCAAGATTAACTTTATTTCTCTGTTAGTTAATTCAACTTGACCACTAGATTGAGGATGATAAGGAGATACAATTCTATGGTTGACATCATATTTAGCAAGAAGTTTACGGAATGCACCATGAATAAAATGTGAACCACCATCAGTCATTAAATATCTAGGGACTCCAAACCTCGGGAAAATAAATTCTTTAAGCATCTTAATAGAAGTGTTATGATCAGCACTACTAGTTGGAATAGCTTCTACCCACGAGGACTCGCAGAACCGCGCCAAGCTCGCCGACCTCCTCCGCTACCACTCCACCAAGAGCGGCGACGAGCTCACTAGCCTCAAGGACTACGTCACCCGGATGAAGGAGGGGCAGAAGGACATCTACTACATCACCGGCCAGAGCCGCAAGGCCGTCGAGAAAGTAACGGAATCAACAGCAACTAGAATGTGTGTATACTCATTAGAGGAAGGAAAAGGTCCCATATAATCAAAGCCCCAAACATCACATGGTTCAATAACAAGTGAATAATTCATAGGCATTTCCTGACGTCCTACTAATATTACCAATTCTTTGACATTCATCACAGGAAAGGACAAACTTACGTGCATCCTTGAAGAGAGTAGGCCAATAAAAACCAGACTGTAGTACCTTGTGTGCAGTTCTGTCTCCCGCATGGTGTCCTCCATATGACTCGGAGTGGCACTTCCATAGGATTTGTTCCTGTTCATGCTCCGGTACACATCGTCTAATAACACCAGCTACTCCTTCTTTATATAGATGTGGGTCATCCCAAAAGGAATGTCTTAAATCAAAGAAAAACTTTTTTTGTTGGTATGTGAAACTAGGTGGTATATATTTAGCAACAATGTAATTAGCATAGTTTGCATACCATGGAGTATTACGAGTAGCATTTATGACAGCTAATTGTTCATCAGGAAAACTATCATTAATAGGTTGTGGGTCATCAAGAACATTTTCCAATCGAGACACACTACTAGGAAAAACCTTACCAGTAGCGTGGGTTTTTTGCATACCAGTAGCGCGAGTGCCCGCGCTACTGCTACGGAGCTACAGCTAAATTTTAGCAGTAGCGCGTTTTTTACCCCACGCTACAGCTATCCTAAGTACTAGTAGCGCTCCTTTTTCCTCCTACGCTACTACTATCCTATGTACTAGTAGCACTGCATTTTCCCCACACGCTACAGCTAACTAATTAGAAATTAAATAAAATAAAATTCAGATGCAGTATTCATGGATGGAAATCAAGACACGTCCAACGCAAAATAAACTAAGATCATTTTATGAGCCAGGTTGACAGTTTTGAGACACAGGAAAGGATAATGTTGGTAACAGTCTTCATTAACAAGAACAATGGTTTCTCAAATGACATTTGCTTCACCAACAATGATTAGTAGTAGCATCAACATACCCTGTAATTCAGCATAGGAGTTGCAAGCAAGGGAAAATTACCACCAACACTAGCTAATAATCATCATAGTCATTAACACCAACATTGTCTAATCATCATAGTCATTACCACCAACATTGTCTAATCATCATAGTCATAGTGTAGCACATCATCATCTTCAAACTCATTCTAGCTAGCTAATCACTCCTACTGCTCTCTCTCAGGTAAAATAGCATAAAACATGTGTAGCACTCCTACTTCATCATATTGCAGAACGCAGATGAACCTCTCTTCTAATTGTGGGTTGCGCTTCTGATTGCTACCCCCTAGTACTTCTCTGCGATCCTTCACAATTTTGCTCCTGTCTTTGACTATTAAGACTTGCTCGCTTTGAGAAATCCAGAATGCACTCATGTGAATTGTAGGATATCTTGGCCGTAAGCTAATCATTCTCATGCGACCTTTAGGCTCGATCCAACGAGGCACAACATTCATCTGGAGTCCCTGTTGAAGAACATCGTAGTAACATACTTAGCAATGAAGTTTAGCTTAAAAAATAATGTATGCAAAAGATGCACTGAGGACAAATAGTAAAAATCTTACCATCTTTCCTAGATAGATGTGACCGTAGTTCAATACGCACACTAGTGGTCGCACGTATCAAGTACTAATATCTCGAAGTCTAGGAAAATAATTTGTCTTGACAAGATCAAGATCCTCAAGCCATGAAACATAATTACTTATCTCCTCGTAGTTTAGTTCAGCCCCGGGACAGTAGTAGGTGTTGTCTACCAAGAGCCGGACATGTTTGCTTGAATGGAAATAAGCTGTCAATAGAAATTAGTTGTCAACTATTTTCAAATAAACAATATAATTTACTTAATAAATATGGTTGAGAAACTCACATAGAGGTAGAACTGGAGGCGTCTGCACATCTACCCAAATGTCGATATTACCTTCAATTTCATCTTCAGGACGAATATCAAAGGTGATAAGCATATTAGGCTCAAATGCATACGCCTTGCATAGTGCTCTCCAATTTGAGCATTCAAAATAGGAGTACTCTGCATTCTATAATTTTACGGAAAAAGCATAGCCACGCTCGGTCCTCAAGTTAACTCTCTTTACCTCCATACTGCACATATCTGAGAAACCAATCTTATCCAAGACATAATGTCTTGCATGGCAGGGGATACGCTATTAGAATTGTAAAAAATTAAAATTATAAGTTGAAGCAAAAGAAGCAGAAGTCATGCTTAATTACGAAAAAAGACTTGTCGTTGTGACTTACTGTATCCACTTCGAAGGTCTCATCCAGCATGATGCTGAATCGCCTACCATGTTCTAGGTGAGGCCTGTTGCACGGACCGCGCTCGTCTTCGTAGTATTCGCAAATACCGAATTCCCTTTCGCTATCATCGTCAGACATTTCCTATGTTCATAGTTGAAACAGACGTGCATTCAATAAGCAAAACTAAATCATAAAAAAAATAGTATTCAAATTAGCATGCATTCAAGAAGCAAAACTAAATCATCTCTAGGTTCCGTACATCGTCGAATATTATCACTAATACATCTCGAATAGTATCATACATATAACATCACTAATACAGCTAGAACCCTAGCGAACGACGGGTATCGGCGCGGGCGGTGGACACCCAAACCGAAGGAACCATCACAGGATCATAGCTCCAGTGAGATCCCTGAAGAACCTGCCAGGTATTGTCGAACCTGCCCTCCAACGCAACCATGTAGAGATGGACGTGCTCATCCTCCTCGCTGACACGGTGACGTACCACCTCCGTGGGGGATGAAAGCCTCCGCACCGTCACTGGCCCACGCGATCGCCACTAAAGAAGGTCCGGGTCGACGACGGGCTGCCTCCTCACCAAGCTACGCGCCCCGGAAGGTAGCACCTCCCAGTACCAGCCCGGCGGAGCCCAGTCCCGGACATGGCCCCTATAATCAAGAAGGCCTCCTCCGCCGAGTCGATGACGAGGATACGGGCCTGGCATCGTCGACGTCGAGAACAAATGCTTAATTATGAAAACAAAATTAATAAACACTTAGCAAAATTCGGCATGACCTTTGCTAAAAGCAGGACATATCGATCGCCTAAAATTTGCCGGAACGTAAACGAATCAACATTCTGGCAAAACATAGGCCACTCGGAAAAATATGACATGTCCAAAATGTGACATGTTCAAAATATGACATGTCCACTTCAAATTTGCATATAACAGGAAAAATTGCTTTAACTAAAAAAATAACAACAATTGCTTTAACTAAAAAAATACCTAGAATTCTGTTAACTACACCTAAAACACCTAGAATTCGGTTAAATACACCTAAAACACCTAAATTCTATTAACTACACCTAATTAAAAACCTAGATAAATTTTTGTCCTAATTTAAAAACCTAGCTAAATTTCTGTCCTAATTTAAAAACCTAGGGTTCATACGAATTAACTAGGGTTCATACTACCTAATCTGTCCTAGCTAGGGTTCGATCATAACCTACATTATTCTAAGAACCTACTTTTTTCAACTAGCTAGGGTTCAAAATAACTACTCTCTAATAACTAGGGAGGGAGGGAGGAGGAGGAAGGAGGGAGGAGTACCACTCGGTGGAGGAGGGCCGGCGCGAGGGGGCGGCCGGCGGGGGAGGAGGGCCGGCGCGGGGGAGGGCGGCCGGCGGGGGAGGAGGGCCGGCGCGGGGGAGGGCGGCCGGAGCAGGACGCGGGGGCGGTGGTCGGATCGGGGGATTGAGGGAGAGAGTGAGTGTGAGTGTGTGAGTGTGAGTGAGTGAGAGAGGGGGGCAGGACGGTGCAGGGAGGAAGCAGAGGTGGGCTTAGCAGCAGCGCGGGGGAGGAGGGCCAGCGCTATAGCTAAAGCTGCAACAGGGGGCCGAGGGCGTGGCCCATTAATAGCAGCGCTGGCCGGGAAGGCCCGCGCTACTGCTAACATGCGCTTGCAGCGTGGTTTTGCCAGGCGCTACTGCTAAATAGCAGTAGCGTGGGGTCTTTAACCCACGCTACTGCTAAATGTCTACCTATAAGCATTTTTCTAGCAGTGACAAATTATCAGCTACGGGATTTTCAGCTCCCTTTCTATCAACAATGTGCAAATCAAATTCTTGTAACAAGAGAATCCACCTAATCAACCTAGGTTTAGCATCTCTCTTTTCCATAATATATTTAATAGCAGCATGATCGGTGTGAATAGTTACTTCAGAATCAACAATGTAAGATCTAAATTTATCACATGCAAACACAATTGCTAAAAATTCTTTCTCGGTAGTAGCATAATTTCTTTGGGCACTGTCTAGAGTTTTACTAGCATAATGGATAACATTCAATTTCTTATCAACTCTTTGTCTTAGAACAGCACCAACAGCATAGTCACTAGCATCCCGCGTAATCTCAAAAGGCAAGTTCCAATCAGGTGGTTGAACAATAGGTGTAGAAATCAAGGCTTTCTTAAGCGTTTCAAAGGCTTCTACGCAATCATCATCAAAAACAAATGGAACATCTTTTTGCAAAAGATTAGTTAGAGGCCTAGAAATTTTAGAGAAGTCTTTTATAAACCTTCTATTGAAACCAGCATGACCAAGGAAACTTCTTATACCTTTGATATCTTTAGGACATGGCATTTTCTCAATTGCATCAACTTTAGCTTTATCAACTTCAATACCTCTTTTAGAAATTTTATGCCCAAGGACAATACCTTAATTTACCATAAAGTGGCACTTCTCCCAGTTCAAGACAAGATTTGTTTCTTCACATCTCTGCAAAACTCGATCAAGGTTGCTTAAGCAATCATCGAAAGAAGTTCCGTAAACGGAAAAATCATCCATGAAAACCTCAACAATCTTTTCACAAAAGTCAGAGAATATAGCAGTCATACATGTTTGAAAGGTAGCAGGTGCATTGCATAAACCAAAAGGCATGCGTCTATATGTATAGGTTCCAAAAGGACAAGTGAAGGTGGTTTTCTCTTGATCTTCTTTTGACACAGGTATTTGAGAAAAAGCCGAATAACCATCTAGAAAACAGAAGTGTGTATGCTTAGACAATATTTCTAACATTTGATCAATAAAAGGCAAGGGGTAATGATCTTTTCTAGTAGCTTTATTCAATATCCTAAAATCAATTACCATCCTGTAACCAGTTACTATTCTTTGTGGAATAAGTTCATTTTTATCATTAGGAACAACGGTAATGCCTCCTTTCTTAGGGACACAATGGACAGGACTTACCCATCTACTATCTGCTATGGGATAGATTATACCTGCCTCCAGAAGCTTTAATATTTTAGTTCTTACCACATCCTTCATCTTAGGATTTAAATGGCGCTGATGATGGCTTAGCATCGGGCTCCATATTAATCTTATGCTGACATAAAGAGTGGGACTCATGCCCTTAAGATCATCGAGAGTATATCCAATAGAAGCACGGTGCTTCCTCAGAGTTTTAAGCAATCTCTTTTCTTCATGCTCTGAAAGGTTAGCACTAATAATAATAACAGGATATATCTTCTTTTCATCAAGATAAGCATATTTAAGTGTATCAGGAAGTCGCTTTAATTCAAACACAGGATCACCCTTAGGTGGAAGAGGATCCCCAAGAGTTTTAACAGACAAGTTATGTTTAAGGATAGGTGTTCGTTTGAAGAATATCTCATCTATCTCATTTCTTTCATTCATATGCATATCATTTTCATGGTCTAACAAATATTGTTCTAAAGGATCAGTAGGAGGAACAGCAATAGAAGCAAGACCAATTATTTCATCCTTAGTAGATAATTCTTTCTCAAGCGGTTGTCTACTAAACTTAGAGAAATTAAACTCATGAGACACATCACCAAAATTAACACTGACCGTTTCCTTGTTGCAATCAATCGTAGCATTAACGGTATTCAGGAAAGGTCTACCAAATATAATGGGACAAAAATCATCTTGTGGTGAACCAAGAACTAGAAAATCAGTAGGGTATTTGATCTTACCACACAAGACTTCAACATCTCGAACAATCCCAAGTGGTGAAATAGTATCTCTATTCGCCAGCTTAATAGTAACATCAATGTCTTCAATTTCAACAGGTGCAATATCATTCATAATTTCATGATATAAATTAAAAGGAATAGCACTCACACTAGCACCCAAATCACATAAACCATGATAGCAATGATCGCCTATTTTAACAGAAATAACAGGCATGCCAACAACAAGTCTATTTTTATCTTTAGGATCAGGCTTAGCAATTCTAGCAGTTTCATCACATAAATAAATAACATGCCCATCAATATTATTAGCCAAGAGATCTTTAACCATTGCAATATTAGGTTCAACTTTAATTTGTTCAGAAGGTTTAGATGTTTTAATATAGCTTTTATTAACCACAGCTGAAGCTTTAGTATGTTCCTTAATCCGTACAGGGAAAGGAGGTATCTCAATATAAGCAGTAGGTACAACTGGATCAACATTATAAATGATTGTTTCATCTTTAAACTTAACGGGTTCCTCAACTATCTCTTCACTAGGTCGATGATATTTAAACAACTTCATCTTAGGGATATCAATATGAGTAGCAAAAGATTCACAGAAACTAGCTACTATCTCAGAGTCAAAACTTATGAAAGGCATCGGTTTCCATAAAAGATTTAACACAATCAAACTCAAGGATTATACCTGACTCTTTACCTTTGTTGAACTCCCAATCTTCAGAGTTGCGTTTAATTCTTTCCAAAAGATTCCACTTGAATTCAAAAGTTTTCTTCATAAAAGAATCAGTAGAAGAAGAATCGATCATTATGAGAAAGCCGAGCATAAAAGTTCATGATAATTATTTCTCTTGAGAGCTCATGATTGGGGCATGTGTGCATCATAGACTTAAGCCTCCCCCAAGCTTGAGCGATACTTTCTCCTTCACGAGGCCAAAAATTATTTATATAATTCTAATCACGATGAACCAGATGCACAGGATAAAACTTCTGATGAAATTTCAATTTCAATCCGTTCCAATCCCACGTTCCAATATCATCACATACCCTATACCATGTCAATGCTTTTCCCACCAAAGATAAAGGGAATACCTTCTTCTTAACTCCATCCTCGGATAAACCTGCAAGCTTAAACAATCCACAAATTTCATCAACATATATTAAGTGCATATCGGGATGTACCATTCCATCTCCTTCATAAGGATTAGCTAGCAGTTTTTCTACCATACCCGAAGGAATCTCATAATAAATATTTTCAGTAGGTTCAGTTGGTTGAGGGTCAACCTTTATTGCTTCCGGTCGAGGTGAAGATACCCCGAACAAACCCCTCAAAGGATTACTTTCCATAGTGACAAGTGACAGTAAATTTCAGCACGTAATAAAAATGTTCCCTTACCAAATTCCACTCACCAAAGGCGCTTCACTCTCCGGCAACGGCGCCAGAAAAGAGTCTTGATGACCCACAAGTATAGGGGATCAATCGTAGTCCTTTCGATAACACTACTAGAAAAAAGGCTATTAGTGGCGCACCTGTTTTTGCTATTAATGGCGCACTATAGGTGCGCCACTATTAACACGCCATTAGTAACAAATAGTAATGGCGCACCTATGGTGCGCCATTAGTAATCCAAATACTAGTGGCGCACCACCTGGTGCGCCATTACTAACACTTCAGGTGCGCCATTACTAGCAAAACAACCACGGTGGTGTTAAAACTAGTAATGGCGCACCACAACCACGGTGCGCCATTACTAGTTTTAACTAGTAATGGCGCACCATAACACGGTGCGCCACTAGTAACAATTTTTTTTTTTCAAAAAAAAAATTGTTAGTAGTGGCGCACCGTGGGTGTGGTGCGCCACTACTAACAAAAAAAAATTCAAAAAAAAAATTTCGAATTTTTTTTTTCAATTTTTTTTAAATTTTTTTGCTTAATCTCACAGGAAAAATAATTTATAAACAAATAATGAAATAGAATCATAATTTTTATTATAGTAAGAATATTACAATGTCTTTACAAGTATCCAATAAAAGAAAAATTACAATGTCTTGTGATCTGGGGCTGGATTCCCCCAAGCCGCCGCCGCTCTCTTCCTCCTCCTCTCCCCCAAGCTAGGAGAACAGACGCTTGGCGCCTGCTCCTTCTCCCCAAGTTAGTCCTTCTCGGCTGCTCCCATCAATCGCCACTACCGAATCAGTCACCATAGTCGCCTCGGGCTCATCACGTACCTAGTCGCCGCTGTGCAGAACGATCACACAAGACAATTTGCTGGTTTCATCGGGTTGGTTTATCAGCGCACGCACAAATCTTGAGGGCAAACCACTCAGATTTAAACTCATTTATTTCACATGCAAATATAGATGCAACTAAATGCTGATTCTAGGATAATGAAACTGGCAATCACTGGGCATCATCAGAGACATACAAAAACTCAGAAACCACATTTCCCTATTATTTAGATATGAACCTACTATTTTTGAAAACAAAAGAACTATATTGGCAGGCACGCAAGTGGTAGATATATCATACTAACCTTTTCCTTTCGGCTTGCACTTCTGCCACAAACCGTAGCAGAGGACCCTGCAACAGGCAGATTCAATAAATACTGGCACTTCTAGAATGTCCTTCAGGTTCAGTTGCAAAGCTCAAACCTGAAAGCATCAAAAGATCAGATAACCTCAGTGTACATTTTTCGTCGTGGGGGAAACAAGCCAACAAATGGGCGACATAACCGAGAGTACTGCTAGCTTTTAAATTAGAATACTGTACTGCTAGCCAGCAAAGCTTCAGGATTTTAGGTTAAGGTTCAACTGGAAACACCACAAGATGAGATAAAACCCACGCCTTTCCTAGAACATCGGAAGCAAATAAATAAGCACCAAGTGCATACATGTGCCTTACTAACAATGCAACAAATTTATGACTGTCTACCCCCATGAAATCTGTGGTTGTTTCTCCGTCTACGCACTTTGTTACAACAACATTTTCTTCCAAGATGACCACACTGCTAAATTAGAATAAGTAAACTTTCCATATATAAGCGACTGCATATAACTCTTTGTCCGATGAATGAGAACAGTAGCAAACTCAATGGCACATTCTTTGTTCTTCCTAATTAAACCTTCTTAATGACAAAATTCCAGACCATCTAAGCTGCGCTTTGTCTGAGCATTTGCTCCTAATACCAGAGCATGGCCAGGGTTATTAGACTGTGAGCTACTAAAGACATGCGGATCCGTTCAATAGTCTAACTGAGCATGAAAATCTTAACCGAGCACAAATTCACAGATAGAAGTTACATTAACATAATGGCATTCATGTGCACTGAACAAATTGTAAAAAGTTGTAGCAATACTAGTATGGCAAAAAAAAACCTTCCTGATCAATTACATTCATAGATAGAACTAACTCAGTATAATTTCAAAAGCAACTCTTAACATTCTTGTCGACAACCAAAATCAGAGAACTACAACAACACAGTTCATGTAATTAACAAATTTTCAAGCAGCTAGTTCAGATGGAACAAGTTCATATTGTTGCATCATTATAGGAAACTTCCTGCTTGCTGGAACTCCTATGTTAGTTGCTTCCTGATGAATACCAAAATGAACATTCACATTTCCATCATCTTCAGCAACAATAGCCTGTATATGCAATAGTTTAAGAGTTCAAATGGTAAGTACATCTGCATTCATTTTGACACTTTTGGCAATGAATAATTGATTTAACCCCTACCAAACAAAAAAGAATTATGAATGATTCTTCTGTGAACTCCTACTTCTGGATTGAACTGACTACAAGTTCCACAACAAACAGACCGAACGATATGCATGTATACCGGCAAGAAGGGCGAGGTGGAGACTGGGGCGGGCCGTAGAGAAGCCCCAGTTGTCGGCGTGGCCATCAGTGGACTTAAAGCAGGTGGTGGAGAGGGAGCACGGATGCGCGTACCGGAGGCTGCAGTGGAGGTTGACAACCAGCGGGAGCCGGCCACAACACCGCGATCTTGGACACGAAGGACGCTGCGGAGGGTGGACCATCTTCTAGATCACATGGAAGAAAGCATCCCAGCGCCGCTGTTTGCAGGTCATAGGCAGGTCTGCGTGCGCAAAGTACCAAACAAACGTACAAATCATTGAATCAATGAACTGAGGCCCCTCCTAAAATAAATAACTAATCGAATGGCAAATAGATAATTTGTGAAAACTAATTCTACTTGAGTTTAGGTTATAAATATCCAAAAGACAGAAGTGACATGCTATAACGAAAACTTGTGGAAAACAAAAAGTTCTCTTCAATTTTAGGAGCAACATACATGGCAGCTGTAGAATGATTATCTCTTTGGATTTTTTTATTCTGCTCTAAACCAAAGATATGGATTCCATTTACACCAATTCAGTGATGCAATATTCCCGTGAGGTAGGTTCCCTAGAGAAAAAGAGACCAAGGCAGCAACCTGTGGCATGATTAGCACCTCAAAATAAAAACTGGAGCAGCCGACTTAGTAAAACCATAAAGAGGAAAATGGGGGAAAAGGAATCAGGGGAAGAAGCAAAGCAATGGGGAGGAGGATGGCGGCTAGGGTTTTCTAGCTCCAGCTCTTCCTTGGACTTGCTCGTTGACAACACCATGGAACGGTGGTCTCCACCACCTGCAGCCTCTCGAAGCTGAGGGAGCCCTCGATCTGGAGCCTGCCAGAGCCCATCGACGCCTTGAGGAACATCGCCTCCTCCTTCGCCACCGAGACGAGGCCCTCGGCGACGATGGTGCTGGCTTCGTCAATCGGGAGGAGGTTCCCCACTGAAGGTAGTAAGCCACACACAGGCACAGGCACAGGCATAAACACAAACAGATGGTGAGCATGCGTACAGCGAAAGCAAACTCGAACGCGTGGAAGCGACGAGGAAGAAGGAGCGCGGCGCGTACTTGGCGTGGGCACGGCCAGGACCGGGGTGAGGACGTGGATGAGCTTGAAGAAGGCGGGAGGGGCGCCGTCCCTGGTGAAGTTGCCGAGCGCCCACCGGAGGACGCGGGCGCTGGATTTGGGCCCGCCGAGCGCCAGCCCGACCACGGTAGGGGTGGGCGCCGCACCCGCCGCTCCGGAGTCCCGCCGCCGCGACGCGCGCGGCGCCGACGACTAGGCCGAGCAGAGCTCTGGTCGGGGAAGAGCGAGAGAGAGGAGCACGGCGCCGCCGACTAGGGTGAGGCATGGCGGGCTCCTGCACGGGGAGAGAGAGGGAGGTGAGAGGAGGAGAGGAAGGAGAAGGGGCGCGGGGAGAGCCGGCGCGGGGGGTCGGCGCGGCGGCTCGGCTGCTGGCGGCGGTGGGCTGTGTGTGTGTGTGTGTGTGTGTGTGTGTGTGGGCCGGGGGGGGTGGGGGTGGCTGCGACATGAAGTGCATATCAATGGCGCACTTCGTGTAGGTGCGCCATTGTTACCTGAAATAGCAATGGCGCATCTATACGTAGTGCGCCATTGTTACCTGAAATAGCAATGGCGCATCTATACGTAGTGCGCCATTGATATGTCTAGGGGATGGGTCAAACCTTGGTCAAACTTAGTAGTGGCGCACTGTGGGTGTGGTGCGCCATTACTAGTTTTAACTAGTAATGGCGCACCACACCACGGTGCGCCACTGGTAAGTCTGGGGAGGGGGGTGTGCCCAGGAGAAACTTAGCAGTGGCGCACCACACACCAGGTGCGCCATTAGTAATATAAACATTAATGGCGCACCAATATCTGGTGCGCCACTGATATATAGCAGTGGCGCACCACATACATGGTGCGCCATTAATGTCCATATTAGCTATAGCCGTTTTTCTAGTAGTGTAAGTAAGAGTGTCGAACCCAACGAGGAGCAGAAGGAAATGACAAGCAGTTTTCATCAAGGTATTGTCTGGAGGCACTGAAATTATCGGTAACAGATAGTTTGGTAGCAAAGTAATTTGTAGCAAGTAACAAGTAACAAAAGTAACAATAACTGCAGCAAGATAGCCCAATCCTTCTTATGGCAAAGCACAGGCCAAAACGATCTCTTATAATAAGCAAAGCGTTCTCGAGGACACATGGGAATTTCATCTAGTCACTTTCATCATGTTTGTTTGATTCGCGTTCACTACATTGATAATTTGGTATGTGGGTGGACTGGTGCTTGGGTGTTGTTCTTACTTGAACAAGCCTCCCACTTATGATTACTCCCTCTCGCAAGCATCCGCAACTACAAAAGAAGAATTAAGATAAATCTAACCATAGCATGAAACATAGGGATCCAAATCAGCCCCTTACGGAATAGCTCATAAACTAGGGTTTAAGCTTCTGTCACTCTAGCAACCCATCATCTAATTACTACTCCACAATGCCCTCCTTTAGGCCCAAAGATGGTGAAGTGTCATGTAGTCTACGTTCACATGACACCACTAGGAGAAGCACAACATACATATCATCAAAATATCGAACGAATACCAAATTCACAAGATTACTTATAACAAGACTTCTCCCATGTCCTCAAGAACAAACTAACTACTCACAAACCATGTTCATGTTCAAGATCAGAGGAGAATATGATTAAGGATCTTAACATATGATCTTCCACCAAATAAACCAACTAGCATCAACTACAAGATGTAATCAACACTACTAGCAACCCACATGTACCAATCTCAGGTTTTGAGACAAAGATTGAATACAAGAGATGAACTAGGGTTTGAGATGAGATGGTGCTGGTGAAGATGTCGATGAAGATTGGTCCTCCCACGATGAGAGGATCGTTGGTGATGTCGATGGCTTTGATTTCCCCCTCCCGGAGGGAAGTTTCCCCGACGGAATCGCTCCGCCGGAGAGCAAAAGTGCTCCTGCCCAGGTTCCGCCTCGAGACGGTGGCGCTTCATCCCGAAACCTTTCTCTTGATTTTTTTCTAGGTCAAAACCCTTCATATAGGAGAAGATGGGCCCTGGGGGCCTTACCCAGGCGCCACAAGCTCGGGGGGCGTGCCCTGGGGGGTCGGGCGCGCCCCCCAGGCTTGTCGCTGCCTGGTGGGTCCCCTTACATTATTTTTTTCACCAATATTTTTTATATATTCCAAAACAATTCTCCATAAATTTTCAGGTCATTTGGAGCTTCTGAGAATTTCCACCTCTTTGGTGCCCTTTTCCGGTCCTGAATTCCAGCTGTCGGCAATCTCCCTCTTCATGTGAAACTTGCAAAATAAGAGTGAAAAGGCATAAGAATTGTATCATAAAGTGAAATAACAGTATAAAACAAAATAAATAACGGTAGGAAAACATGATGCAAAATGGACGTATCAACTCCCCCAAGCTTAGACCTCGCTTGTCCTCAAGCGAAAGCCGAAATCGATAATCATGACCACATGTTTAGAGAGAGAGGCGGCGATAAAAATAAAATACGGACATGACAGCATCATGATCATTATTATAACAACAATATATCATCATAAAACTTCTCATGAACAAGTAACAATTCATTCACAAGATAAAGTATGAACCATAAACCTTATTGAAAACTAACAAACTATGATCTCGGCCATTGAAACAATTGCAATCTATCATATTATCAGAAAGAGTCTATGTAAGAGCTTTGTTTAGCAAGTTCACATACTCAACTATCATTTAGTCTTCTATGATTGCTGACACTCACATCATAGTTATGGAGCAAAAGTTTCAGTCAGACACATAGAAAGATAGGGGCTTATATTTTCGCCACCCAACTCATTTACCTCAAGGGTAATGTCCACAATAATAACTTATGATCACCTACATTTGTCTGGATATATGTGCCTAGATCATTCCCCAACACATGATGCTTGCAAATAGAGAAAATAAAAATGGAATAGAGAGGAATACTATTGACTCTTGCATGAAAGTAAATACATAAAGTAAAAGATAGGCCCTTCGCAGAGGGAAGCAGAGGTTGTCATGCGCTTTTTATTTTTGGATGTGCAAGCTCTTAGTGCAAAGTAACGTCACTCTATATTACCCCTTGTGATAGCAACCTTTATTATGCGGTCTGTTGCTTTTATTTCTGCACCATCACAAGATGGTACAAAGCTTATTTTCCCTTACAATAAAAAATCATACATATTTAGGAGCAATTTTTATTGCTTTTGCACCGATGACAACTTACTTAAAAGATCTTACTCAATCCATAGGCAGATATAGTGGACTCCCATGATATGAAACTAGGTTTAAGGGGTTTTGGATGCACAAGTAGTATCTCTACTTAGTACAGATTTTTGGCTAGCAAAAGGTATTGAGAAAGCACCACATGTTAGAGGATCCATGACAATATAACTTCTATGTGAATATAAGCAAACATAACTCATTACGTTATCTTCCTTGTCCAACATCAACTAATGACATAGAATATTTAAATGGGGGCTCACAATCATAAAAGATGTCCAAGACAGTATATTTATATGTGAGACCTCTCTTCCTTTATTACTTTTTCATGAATTGCAACAATGAACATTGCTATGTTTGTCAACTTCCAACAAGTTTTATCAATTATACTTCTTTTATGTGAAGTCATCACTCCCCATGGGATTAGCATATGATATTTTTATTCTCTTTATTCATTCCAATTGCAACAGGAAGGTAAAATAACTCAACTCAACTCAAACTAATCTTTATTATATAACTCTCACACTCAATTACATAGATATATAGATCACTAAGCAAGCACTCGAAAATAGATCAAACTGAAACTTTATTCTTCTAAATCACGAAATAACTAGGGAACGAAGTAAAATATATGATGATGGTAAAAATGGTGGTGATACGATACCGGGGCACCTCCCCCAAGCTTGGCACAAGCCAAGGGTGGTTTCCATACCCATGTACTCAAGTCTCCTTCTTTGGTGGTGGTGGTGCAATATTCTTTGCTATTATGCCCCTGAGGATGCGATTCTCCTCCTCAAGCTTATTAACTTGGCGCTTCAGATCCATGATTTCCTTGCAGAGCTTCCAGGTGACGGTCAGTGCACCATCCACCCAAGAATGCTTTCTAGATGAAGAAGATGAAGCAACACTCTTTTTCAAGTTACGATAAGAAATAAATCGGGTATTAGGAGGTTTAACCGTATCCGGCAAGCTTGACTTCTTGAATTCCACGTGCATATCTCCATGTTGAAGTAACGAAGTTTCTTCCAGGTCTTCGCTCGTGGTGTCTATCCTCCTCAAATCAGCCTCCACCTCCTCATCAGTGGACCACCCATAGGGATCATCATCCCCGTAGATCCTAGGGTTTGCCCTAAGGTGGGAAACATGGCTCTCCCCGTCCGACTCTTGCGACGACATATTGCTCCAAATCTGCCAGAAAATAGCTCGAAACAAGAACATAGGAGAAACTTGCGATACGGTGGTCAAAACATCCGGGATTATATATAATGAATTTTTCTAGTGCAGGACAAGTAATATGAGAATAAAACGGAGTCAGGAAAGTCTACGAGGGAGCCACAAGCCTGGGAGGCGTGCCCAGGGGGGTAGGGCGCGCCCCCTGGACTTGTCGCTTCCTCGTTTACTTTTCGGACTGTTTATTATTTTCCTAATTTTTTAAATATTCCAAAACGGATAAAAATTACTTTCATGGAACTTTTGGAGTCGGTTTACTTACCGTACCAAATACCTACTCCTTTTCAGGGTTCTGGAGCGTTCCGGAAGATTTCCCTTATGTGCTCTTCCGGTGTCATAGTTTGAATAATATTGGTTTTAACATTTATGCGGGTACCTAAAATATAATTTTTAATTCTTTGACCATTAACCACCCTCGGATTGGTGCCTTCGGCATTATTGATCTTGATAGCACCGGAGCAGTAAACTTCTTCAACGATATACGGCCCTTCCCATTTAGAGAGGAGCTTTCCTACAAAGAATCTTAAACGAGAATTGTATAATAAAACATGATAACCTACTTTGAATTCCCGTTTCTGAATTCTTTTATCATGCCATCTTTTAACTTTCTCTTTAAACAACTTGGCATTTTCATAAGCTTGTGTTCTCCATTCAGCTAAAGAGCTAATATCAAATAACCTCTTTTCACTAGCAAGTTTGAAATCATAATTATATTCTTTAATTGCCCAATATGCTTTATGTTCTAACTCAAGAGGTAAATGACATGCTTTTCCATAAACCATTTTATAAGGAGACATACCCATAGGATTCTTGTAAGCAGTTCTATATGCCCACAATGCATCATCAAGTTTTTTAGACCAATTCTTTCTAGATCTATTAACGGTCTTTTGCAAGATTTACTTTATTTCTCTGTTAGTTAATTCAACTTGACCACTAGATTGAGGATGATAAGTACATGCATTTCTATGGTTGACATCATATTTAGCATGAAGTTTACGGAATGCACCATGAATAAAATGTGAACCACCATCAGTCATTAAATATCTAGGGACTCCAAACCTCGGGAAAATAACTTCTTTAAGAATCTTAATAGAAGTCTTATGATCAGCAGTACTAGTTGGAATAGCTTCTACCCACTTAGTAACGTAATCAACAGCAACTAGAATGTGTGTATACCCATTAGAGGAAGGAAAAGGTCCCATATAATCAAAGCCCCAAACATCAAATGGTTCAATAACAAGTGAATAATTCATAGGCATTTCCTGACATCTACTAATATTACCAATTCTTTGACATTCATCACAGGAAAGGACAAACTTACGTGCATCCTTGAAGAGAGTAGGCCATTAAAAACCAGACTGTAGTACCTTGTGTGCAGTTCTGTCTCTCGGATGGTGTCCTCCATATGCCTCGGAGTGGCACTTCCGTAGGATTTGTTCCTGTTCATGCTCAAGTACACATCGTCTAATAACACCATCTAATCCTTCTTTATATAAGATGTGGGTCATCCCAAAAATAATTTCTTAAATCAAAGAAAAACTTTTTCTTTTGTTGGTATGTGAAACTAGGTGGTATATATTTAGCAACAATGTAATTAGCATAGTCTGCATACCATGGAGTATTATGAGAAGCATTTATGACAGCTAATTGTTCATCAGGAAAACTATCATTAATAGGCTGTGGGTCATCAAGAACATTTTCCAATCTAGACAAATTTTCAGCTCCCTTTCTATCAACAATGTGCAAATCAAATTCTTGTAACAAGAGAATCCACCTAATCAACCTAGGTTTAGCATCTTTCTTTTCCATAAGATATTTAATAGCAGCATGATCAGTGTGAGCAGTTACTTTAGAATCAACAATGTAATATCTGAATTTATCACATGCAAACACAACTGCTAAAAATTCTTTCTCAGTAGTAGCATAATTTCTTCGGGCACTGTCTAGAGTTTTACTAGCATAATGGATAACATTCAATTTCTTATCAACTCTTTGTCCTAGAACAGTACCAACAGCATAGTCACTAGCATCACACATAATCTCAAAAGGCAAGTTCCAATCAGGTGGTTGAACAATAGGTGCAGAAATCAAGGCTTTTTTAAGCGTTTCAAAGGCTTCTATGCAATCATCATAAAAATCAAATGGAACTTCTTTTTGCAAAATATTAGTGAGAGTCCTAGAAATTTTAGAGAAGTCTTTTATAACCCTTCTATAGAAACCAGCATGACCAAGGAAACTTCTTATACCTTTGATATCTTTAGGACATGGAATTTTCTCAATTGCATCAACTTTAGCTTTATCAACTTCAATACCTCTTTCAGAAATTTTATGCCCAAGGACAATACCTTCATTTACCATAAAGTGGCACTTCTCCCAGTTCAAGAAAAGATTTGTTTCTTCACATCTCTGCAAAACTCGATCCAGGTTGCTTAAGCAATCATCAAAAGAAGTTCCGTAAACGGAAAAATCATCCAAGAAAACCTCAACAATCTTTTCACAAAAGTCAGAGAATATAGCAGTCATACATCTTTGAAAGGTAGCAGGTGCATTGCATAAACCAAAAGGCATACGTCTATAAGCATAGGTTCCAAAAGGACAAGTGAAAGTGGTTTTCTCTTGATCTTCTTTTGACACAGGTATTTGAGAAAAAGCAGAATAACCATCTAGAAAACAGAAGTGTGTATGCTTAGACAATCTTTCTAACATTTGATCAATAAAAGGCAAGGGGTAATGATCTTTTCTAGTAGCTTTATTCAATATCCTGAAATCAATTACCATCCTGTAACCAGTTACTAGTCTTTGTGGAATAAGTTCATTTTTATCATTAGGGATACAATGGACAGGACTTACCCATCTACTATCTGCTATGGGATAGATTATACCTGCCTCTAGAAGCTTTAATATTTTAGTTCTTACCACATCCTTCATCTTAGGATTTAAATGGCGCTGATGATCAACAACTGGCTTAGCATCGGGCTCCATATTAATCTTATGCTGACATAAAGAGTGGGACTAATGCCCTTAAGATCGTCGAGAGTATATCCAATAGCAGCACGGTGCTTCCTCAGAGTTTTAAGCAATCTCTTTTCTTCATGCTCTGAAAGGTTAGCACTAATAATAATAACAGGATATATCTTCTTTTCATCAAGATAAGCATATTTAAGTGTATCAGGAAGTCACTTTAATTCAAACACATGATCACCCTTAGGTGGAAGAGGATCCCCAAGAGTTTTAACAGACAAGTTATGTTTAAGGATAGGTGTTTGTTTGAAGAATATCTCGTCTATCTCATTTCTTTCATTCATATGCATATCATTTTCATGGTCTAGCAAATATTGTTCTAAAGGATCAGTAGGAGGAACATCAATAGAAGCAAGACCAATTATTTCATCCTTACTAGATAATTCTTTCTCAAGCGGTTGTCTACTAAACTTAGAGAAATTAAACTCATGAGACACATCACCAAAATTAACACTGACCGTTTCCTTGTTGCAATCAATCTTAGCATTAACGGTATTCAGGAAAGGTCTACCAAATATAATGGGACAAAAATCATCATGTGGTGAACCAAGAACTAGAAAATCAGTAGGTTATTTGATCTTACCACACAAGACTTCAACATCTCGAACAATCCCAAGTGGTGAAATAATATCTCTATTCGCGAGCTTAATAGTAATATCAATGTCTTCAATTTCAACATGTGCAATATCATTCATAATTTCTTGATATAAAGTAAAAGGAATAGCACTCACACTAGCACCTAAATCACATAAACCATGATAGCAATGATCTCCTTTTTTAACAGAAATAACAGGCATGCCAACAACAAGTCTATTTTTAACTTTAGGATCAAACTTAGCAATTCTAGCTGCTTCATCACATAAATAAATAACTTGCCCATCAATATTATCAGCCAAGAGATCTTTAACCATTGCAATATTAGGTTCAACTTTAATTTGTTCAGAAGGTTTAGATGTTTTAATATAGCTTTTATTAACCACAGTTGAAGCTTTAGCATGTTCCTTAATCCGTACAGGGAAAGGAGGTTTCTCAATATAAGCAGTAGGCACAACTGGATCAACATTATAAATGATTGTTTCATCTTTAACCTTAACGGGTTCCTCAACTATCTTGTCACAAGGTGGATGATATTTAAAGCACTTCTCCATAGGGAGATCAATATGAGTAGCAAAAGATTCACAGAAAGTAGCTACTATCTTAGTGTCAAGTCCATATTTGGTACTAAACTTATGAAAGGCATCGATTTCCATAAAAGATTTAACACAATCAAACTCAAGGATTATACCTAACTCTTTACCTTTGTCGAACTCCCAATCTTCAGAGTTGCATTTAATTCTTTCGATTCTACTTGAATTCAATAGTTTTCTTCATAAAAGAACCAGTAGAAGAAGAATCGAGCATGGATCGATCATTATGAGAAAGCCGAGCATAAAAGTTCATGATAATAATTTCTCTTCAGAGCTCATGATTGGGGCATGGGTGCATCATAGACTTAAGCCTCCCCCAAGCTTGAGCAATACTTTCTCCTTCACGAGGCCAAAAATTATATATATATTTCCGATCATGATGAACCAGATGCATAGGATAAAACTTCTGATGAAATTCCAATTTCAATCCATTCTAATCCCACGTTCCAATATCATCACATAGCCTATACCATGTCAATGCTTTTCCCTCAAAATATAAAGGTAATACCTTCTTCTTAACTCCATCCTCGGATAAACCTGCAAGCTTAAAGAATCCACAAATTTCATCCACATATATTAAGTGCATATCGGGATGTACCGTACCATCTCCTGCATAAGGATTAGCTAGCAGTTTTTCTACCATACCCGAAGGAATCTCATAATAAATATTTTCAGTAGGTTCAGTAGGTTGAGGGGAAACCTTTATTGCTTCCAGTCGAGGTGAAGATACCCCGAACAATCCCCTCAAAGGATTACTTTCCATAGTGACAAGTGACAGTAAATTTTAGCACGTAATAAAAATGTTCCCTTACCAAATTCCACTCACCAAAGGCGCTTCACTCCCTAGCAACAGCGCCAGAAAAGAGTCTTGATGACCCACAAGTATAGGGGATCAATCGTAGTCCTTTCGATAAGTAAGAGTGTCGAACCCAACGAGGAGCAGAAGGAAATAACAAGCGGTTTTCAGCAAGGTATTGTCTGCAGGCACTGAAATTATCGGTAACAGATAGTTTGGTAGCAAAGTAATTTGTAGCAAGTAACAAGTAACAAAAGTAACAATAAGTGCAGCAAGATAGCCCAATCCTTCATATGGCAAAGGACAGGCCGAAACAATCTCTTATAATAAGCAAAGCGTTCTCGAGGACACATGGGAATTTCATCTTGTCACTTTCATCCTGTTTGTTTGATTCGTGTTCGCTACTTTGATAATTTGGTATGTGGGTGGACCGGTGCTTGGGTGCTCTTATTACTTGAACAAGCCTCCCACTTATATATGATGACTCCCTCTCGCAAGCATCCGCAACTACGAAAGAAGAATTAAGATAAATATAACCATAGCATGAAACATAGGGATCCAAATCAGCCCCTTACGGAATAGCGCATAAACTAGGGTTTAAGCTTCTGTCACTCTAGCAACCCATCATCTAATTACGACTCCATAATGCCTTCCCTTAGGCCCAAAGATGGTGAAGTGTCATGTAGTCGACGTTCACATGACAACACTAAGAGAAGCACAACATACATATCATCAAAATATTGAACAAATACCAAATTCACATGATTACTTATAACAAGACTTCTCCCATGTCCTCAAGAACAAAAGTAACTACTCACAAACCATGGTCATGTTCAAGATCAGAGGAGTATTGAATATCTTTAAGGATCTGAACATATGATCTTCCACCAAATAAACCAACTAGCATCAACTACAAGATGTAATCAACACTACTAGCAATCCACAGGTACCAATCTGAGGTTTTGAGACAAAGATTGAATACAAGAGATGAACGAGGGTTTGAGATGAGATGGTGCTGGTGAAGATGTTGATGAAGATTGGTCCTCCCATGATGAGAGGATCATTGGTGATGTCGATGGCTTCGATTTCCCCCTTCCGGAGGGAAGTTTCCCGGCGGAATCGCTCCGCCGGAGAGCAAAAGTGCTCCTGCCCTGGTTCCGCCTCGAGACGGAGGTGCTTCATACCGAAACCTTTCTCTTGATTTTTTCTAGGTCAAAACCCTTCATATAGGAGAAGATGGGCCCTGGGGGCCTTACCCAGGCACCACAACCTCGGGGGACGCACCTTGGTGGGTAGGGCGTGTCCCCCAGGCTTGTCGCTGCCTGGTGGGTCCCCTTAAATTATTTCTTTCACCAATATTTTTTATATATTTCCAAACAATTCTCCTTAAATTTTCAGGTCATTTGGGGCTTTTGAGAATTTCCACCACTTCGGTGCCCTTTTCCGATCCTGAATTCCAGCTGCCGGCAATCTCCCTCTTCATGTGAAACTTGCAAAATAAGAGAGAAAAGGCATAAGAATTGTATCATAAAGTGAAATAACAGTATAAAACACAATAAATAACGGTAGGATAACATGATGCAAAATGGACGCATCAACTCCCCCAAGCTTAGACCTCGCTTGTTCTCAAGCGAAAGCCAAAATCGATAATCATGACCACATGCTTAGAGAGAGAGAGGCGTCGATAAAAATAAAATACGGACATGACAGCATCATGATCATTATTATAACAGCAATATATCATCATAAAAGTTCTCATGAATAAGTAACAATTCATTCACAAGATAAAGTATGAACCATAAACCTTATTGAAAACTAACAAACTATGATCTCGGTCATCGAAACAATTGCAATCTATCATATTATCAGAAAGAGTGTATGTAAGAGCTTTGTTTAGCAAGTTCACATACTCAACTATCAATAGTCTTCTATGATTGCTGACACTCACGTCATACTTATGGAGCAAAAGTTTCAGTCAGACACATAGAAAGATAGGGGCTTATATATTCGCCACCCAACTCATTTACATCAAGGGTAATGTTAACAATAATAACTCATGATCACCTACATTCAGCAGGATATATATGCCTAGATCTTTCCCCAACACATGATGCTTGCAAATAGAGAAAATAAAAACGGAATAGAGAGGAATACTATTGACTCTTGCATGAAAGTAAATACATAAAGTAAAAGATAGGCCCTTCGCAGAGGGAAGCAGAGGTTGTCATGCGCTTTTTATTTTTGGATGTGCAAGCTCTTAGTGCAAAGGAACGTCACTTTATATTGCCCCTTGTGATAGCAACCTTTATTATGCGGTTTGTTGCTTTTATTTCTTCACCAATATTTTTTATATATTCCAAAACAATTCTCCGTAAATTTTCAGGTCATTTGGAGCTTCTGAGAATTTCCACCTCTTCGGTGCCCTTTTCGGGTCCTGAATTCCAGCTGTCGGCAATCTCCCTCTTCATGTGAAACTTGCAAAATAAGAGAGAAAAGGCATAAGAATTGTATCATAAAGTGAAATAACAGTATAAAACACAATAAATAATGGTAGGAAAATATGATGCAAAATGGACGTATCAACTTCATGACCGGATTGCGCAAGACCTAGTCAGGCTATGATTCGATATGGGTACTCGTGGACCACCTCACTAAAGTGAGCCACTTCATACCTGTAAAGACAACATAAACTAGTGCCAAATTGTCCAAGATCTATATGACCAAGATCGTAAGACAGCACAGAGTTCCATGGGAGATTGTCTCCGACAAATGGACCCAGTTCACATCGAAGTTTTGGGAACAGTTGCACGAATCACTTGGAACCCGTTTGGAATTCAGCACAGCCTTTCACCCACAGACCGATGGTCAGACTAAGAGAGTCAACAAGGTACTCGAGGACATGCTGAGAGCTTGTGCCCTGGATTATGGCTTCAGTTGGGACGAGAACCTGCCCTATGCGGAATTCTCTTGCAATAACAGCTACCAGGCCAGCATCGAGATGGCACCCTTCGAGGCACCGTATGCAAGGAAGTAGGTGAGCGGAGTTTGTTTGGACCTGACATTATTCAGGAAGCCGAAGAGAAGGTGAGGCAGATCAGAGACGACCTTAAGATTGCTCAGTCTAGGCAGAAGAGCTATGCCGACGCTAATAGGAAGGAAGGGAGCTATTAGGTTGGAGATAGGGTGTACCTCAGAGTCTCACCACTCCGAGGAGTGAAGCGCTTTGGCATCAAGGCGAAGTTGGCACCCAGGTTTATGGAACCTTACAAAATACTCACCTGAAGTGGTGAGGTAGCTTACCGACTGGAATTGCCGATGGAGTTGTCTGCGGTACATGATGTGTTCCATGTTTCCCAACTGAAGAAATGTCACCCCGACATGATGGACACGCCGCTAAATGACACGATACCTTTGACGGAGGTTCAACTAGGAGATGACCTCAGCTATGAGGAGAGGCCCATCAAGATCCTAGAGACCGCCGAGAGGAAGACCCGAACCAAGACGACCAAGTTCTGCAAGATATTGTGGGATCAGCACACCGAGGAAGAAGCTACTTGGGAGCATGAAGATGAACTTCGAGAGAACCATCCGCACCTATTTGCTGGCCACACTGAATCTCGGGGACGAGATTCCTCTTAAGGGCGTTAGTCTGTCACAACCTAAATTTTTCGTAAACATTGGTTGTGAAACTGGAAGCATATGCATCCATGATTTCCCTGCATATTTGGCTTTTGAGACCAACAAGGCCAACGTTTGAATTCAAACCATCAATTGAATCCAATTGGAAGCCATGGAGGCCTGACCCAAAAATGATTTTCCAAAATTTGCATTAGGGCAGGAAAGAAATTTCCTATGATTATATATGCCCTATTTTATTTTAGTGAACCAGAGTTTGAAAATAGTTTATAGTGGGCAATTAAACTATAAGTAAAACTATGGAATTTAAAAACAACACAGAAAATAGAAATCAAAAGAAACAACCTTGCAAATGGGCCCATTAGTCATTTGACAAATATTTAGTTTGTCAAAAGCCCTTTGGAGAAATGTTCTAAAGTTCAGAAATAATCCCAAGGTATTTTA
This sequence comes from Elymus sibiricus, assembly GCA_039707655.1. Taxonomy (NCBI): domain Eukaryota; kingdom Viridiplantae; phylum Streptophyta; class Magnoliopsida; order Poales; family Poaceae; genus Elymus; species Elymus sibiricus. The sequence continues at coordinate 34,709,249 of CM077665.1, read as the reverse complement.
GAAAACATTTTCAATTTGGAGAAAATTCAAATTCAAATTTTAAAATTCAGAAGAGAAGGCAATACAGAAAACAAAATAGAAAAACAGAAAATGAAAACCAAAAAAAAGAATGGCTAGCCCAGCCGAGCCAGCCAGCCAGGCCGAGGCCCAGCAAGCTAGCCCAGCCAGGCCAGCGTGCTGTAGGAGATATGCCCTAGAGGCAGTAATAACAGTTATTTTGTATCACCTGGTTTGTAATGAAAGTTTATGTTCCACGCTATAACTGCAATGATTCTCGAGTCTGCAAATAAAACGAGGCTTGGAGGGAAACTCATTGTAACACCCCAAAAATTAAACCACATTTTTATTAACTAAAATTTGGCCAGAAATAAAATTTTGAATTATATAGGGTCTTCTATTAATTTCAGAGCATTCTCTCTTCTCCCATATACAAAATTCTTCCCTCCATATAGGAATTATTGGAAATAATGTTGTGACCTTGGTAGTTTTCTTAACACATTTCATTATTAGTTTAATAACAGTAGGAATTAATTTCATAATAAAATTTGCCTCTAAATAATTCTTTTAATAGCATTTTCAATATTTGAAATGCTTCTGTTGCACTACAACCACTTTAAATAATTCTTCAAAAATTCCACAAAAATTATGAGAGGTCAAATGATGCCTATATATCACTTGTATGCAAAAAAATCCAGCTTGGTATTTTGGAAATTTTGAGTGAACATTCTTCTTTTCCATTCTGTCCATTTTCTAGGTTATAACTACAACCCCAACGTTCCTTGCACAAACAATTCTGAAAATTTACCCACTCATAGTTCTTCCAACCAAACCCTTAAGTCCAGAAGATCCACCCCATTTGCATCTTGGAAGACCTCCAAATGAATCCACCAAGTTTCTGTCCAGAAACTAAATTCTTCAAAACTTGCACTGACAAGTATTTCATCTTGCCAAAACAACTACACCAACCCATCTATCATCCAATGAGGCATCATCCTGCAAATTTTCTTAGTCAACAAAACCTCCTAGATTGCCGTAGCATTCTATCGAGCACCTTGGGTGCATGACATAATTTTTGCCTCTTCCTAAATTGCATTGAGCACTGGGTTAGTTGGCCAAACTAACATGTCTACTAGCTCTTCCATACCCAGGTGCATGACACTGGCAAGTACCACTTGCATCAGAACCCTCTAGATTCCCCTGGCAAAACGTCGAGCACTCTGTGAGCATGCTCTGGACGTGGCCAGAGCGCGCCTATGACCGCGCCGGCACCCGAGCTACTGCCGTGCTCCTGCCACCTCCCTCGCTCGTCCAAATCCTTCACTGGATCACCGCGTCGCCGCTGTACCCTGCCGACATCTTCCCTTGGCCGCTAGCGCCGGCCAGGCGCCGTTCACCACCGACCAGCCGCCGTCGTCTCGGACACGCCACCGTCCAAGACACGTGGCGCGTCTCCGAGCCAACCAACACCTCCCGGGCATAACTGCGGCTGCTAACATCCTCACTGACCCTCACCGGGCACGCCTACCTCGCCAGCTACCTCGACGGTGCCATGAATGGCCGTCGCCGTCGAGACTTCTTCGGGAAGCCGCGGACCCGCGTCGCTCCCGCCTATATAGGCTACCCAAGCATGCTCTGCTGATCACCGCCACTCTCTCCTCTCCCACAAACCCCGCAGAACACCCAAGAGGCCCGGCCATGGTCATCGACTCCGTTTCCGCCCAAGGCATCCACCGCGGGCTCGCTGTCAAATTCGTCATCTTTAGAGCCCCTTTTCTTCCGTTTTCTCCTCCAGAAGGTTTCTGTCATCTCCACGGTCCATCCCACCCCTCATTTTCGCTCAAGGTCGACCGTAGGCGAAAGCCCCACAACGTCATCGCCGGAGTTCCGTGGGAGAGCTTAGCGCCGACGACTAGGTGAACCCCGGTGATCATGTCGTACCTCATCGGGATCGCCAGGCTCTCCTGGTCACGCAGGTGGCCTCAGATCCTCGAGTGGCGCCACCGTTCGCCGGCGCCGGACGTCGGAGCCCTCCTCTGCTTCTGTTTAGGCGCGCGCGAGCTGGAGGACAAACCCGACAGGTGGGTCCCACCTGTCGGTGAGCCACCACTCTCCTCCCCCGCATGGCAACACCTCTGGGCTCGGCCCAGTAGCACCATTTAGCTGGGCCTCGCCCCAGTGCGCGCCTCTGCCCATTCACAGGAAGATTTCTCTGTCTTTTATCTTTTATCCAGTGAACTAAAATATTTCCACAGCAGTCATTTTAAACCCAAATTTAATGATTCAAATTTCTTTAGACACCTAAAATCATGTTCTATTAATCTAACTAGGGTGAACATTTTTCCTTTGCTTACTTTCTGTTGGATCAATTAAATAGTCCATTTAATCATTTATTTCAACTTAGAAATTCCATGAGTAATTCATATTAACTCCAAATAAATTGATTCTTTTTCTGTAATTCCTTATATTTCATCTAGTTTATTTTAGTATTTATTGCAAAATTTTCTAGACAACTTTTTAGTACTATTTTAGCTCTATGTGATAATTTGAATATTTTTGAAAATAGGAAATGGAGGGGAGATAAATATTTCAAACTTTTGGAGTGCACCCAATATCTCTGCATGCTCAAGGCAAGCATTTTTGAACTTGGGATAAAGTGTTTGCATGCATGTTTGCATAAGTTAAAAATGGTCACATGTCATGGGTAGCAAGTGCATATCATAAGTTCTTTTATGCATCCCCTACATGCATTATGACCAACTTAAATGGTGAAATATTATGAGTTAAACTACTGCCCGTGTGTGCTAGAAGCACAAATCATGTTGTGACGTGACGGAGTTGTTGTGGGCATGTTGGAGCATGCAAGGGTTGTGGCCCAGTTTTGGTATTGCTGTTGAAAGGATACTTTGTTGTGCTAACCACTGCAGGAAATACTTAAGCCTCCTGAGTCGACCATAGATCGTGTCTTGTTCCGGTAACCCCCATACTTGTTTCGTGCTGCCACTTGTCCCTGCCACAGGTGGGGTATGGTCCAGTAAGTTGTTCACCCCTTTCCGTGCACACACCACATAGAGGGCCACGATGAGGGTTTCCACGATCATGGACTAATTCCCGTCAACGGGTCAGGGGGCATGGGTTTTTCCGGTTGTAACCGTGAGGGGGGCACCCCTTGTAATCCGCGTGTATGAATAGTGATCCCATGCTATTCGAGATTGTAGTCTCCCGGAAAGTTAATCTGGTGTGTGCTGGTTTGGTGAGTTTTCAACCAAAAGACCGTAATGGGAATTAGTTAGCGTCTCGGTGCTGACTAAAGAAACCTCATACACGTGGGTAAAGAGTACACCCTCTGCAGAGTTATACCTATTCGAATAGCCGTGTCCGCAGTGAAGGACTACAGTCTGGGTTGGTCAAGTGTCGATCTTAGTGTCGGTCTCCGGCAGAAATAATTAAAATTGAGCATGGTTTATTTTGCATGATAGTTATTGCTGCTACTGGTGTTATCTTGAAGATTATTGATGCTATGATTATTATTGTGGACTAACCCTGTCATTTTATTTTATTTTCTAAGTGTCTCAGGGGCTGGCTAGACTACCCCGGGCATTCAGTTTTATTTTCAAGACCTCTCGTGGCGTCCCTCGAGTTCTCAGGCGGTTCTGTCTTGCCACTACTCTTGTGGACACCCGATTGGCATTTCTTTCCAAGACCTCTCGTGGCGTCCCTCGAGTTCTCAGGTGGTTCTATCTCGCCAATACTCTTGTGGACACCCGATTGGCATTTCTTTTCAAGACCTCTCGTGGCGTCCCTCGAGTTCTCAGGCGGTTTTGTCTCGCCAATACTCTTGTGGACACCCGTTTGGCATTTCTCTTCAAGACCTACCATGGTGTCACTTTTAGAGACCCAGCCGGCATTTCTTTTATTTTATTTTCCTTTAACCTTCCTTGTTTGTCACTAATATTTTATATAAATTCTGCTGCTCATGCCAATATTTATGCACATACCAATATTAGTCATGCCATGTTTAAATTTTGATCAATACATGCATATCACTTAGTCGAGCATGAGCATATGCATTCGGTATATCTTTTGTTCATAATGTTTGCGAGTACATTCAAACGTACTCACAGGCTTGTCCCTGGCTATTTACTTGGCCAGGTCAGGATTTCAACGAGGAGTACCATAGCGACGTCCGTGCGGAGCCTAGGATAGCAGCCACACGGGATAGGATTTATCCGGGTCAGCTGTTCCTGTGGGATTGGAGCCCCATCGACGTTGGAGAACCACGAGTCATTCCGTCATCCACCACCAGAATCATTGTTGTATCATTAGGACCTTTATGGTCTTGTATCCAATTCTTGTAATTGCTTGGTAATCTGTAACAAGGACGTGTCCACCAGTAATAGTAAACCTGGGGCTGGTGATGACATGAGGGGTTAATTTCTGGGATATTGTGTCCCCGAAATCTGGCCCCGACACTAATGTGCACGTGTGGGATAATAAATGGTAAAATGTATTCCTAGTCAAGCCTCTATGACTGGCTCAAGTATTGCATGATGATCCTGTTTTCCTCATCATGGGCATGACTATGCCGGCAATTTTGAGGGCACAATTGTTGGTAGAACACTTGTGTTGAATCGACCCAAAATTTGATGTTATGCTATGAGATACCATCGTCACAAATTAATGGTTAATAACATAGGGAAGTTAATGTTTGCATAATTCCTTAGACCATGAGAGTATCGAGTTCCTTCGTACTTGCTTCGTGAACTTTGGGGTTTGTTAAACGTCATCCGTAACTGGGTCGCTATTACGGCGGCTTACGGGTTCACGGAAAAGTATGTCAAGTAACGAGATAGCTCAAGATTGGGATTTGCTCCTCCGGCGATGGATAGATATTCTCAGGCCCTCTCGGTGTTACGGTATCCATCATCGTCTAGCCAGACACAAGGTGATTTGATCACAGGGATGCCGGAACACGGAAACGAGAAAAGAGAACAAAACCGGTAATGAGGTAACTTGCATGGTGGACAAATTGTTGATCCACGGGGATGCAATAAATCTCACCTCGGGTGTTTGTGACATATCGCGAAGCAACATGAATAGCATACGGCAACTAGAGGTTCTCTCGAATATTCATTCGTGTGGGTATAGGGGTCAATATGGGTGTCCACGGCTCCGATGTTGATCATTGATCGGAAGGGGCTCCAGGTCATGTCTATGCTTCACCGAACCTATAGGGTCACACGCTTAAAGGAGTCTGAGAGAAAGTTTCCAAAAAAAGTTTTCGGAGACAGCGGAAAAGTTCCGAAGAGAGAGGTCACCGAATGAGTTTCGGTGAAACCAAAAAAGTTGTTTCGGGGTATACCATTAAGTCAAAATCGTTTTGGCACATGCCTGATAATTCTTGGAGGTTGCCAGAATCATTCTGGAAACTTTCTGGAATTTTCCGGGATGAAAACCGAAAATATTCCGGAGCTGCCGGAACCGCTTCAGATGCTTTTCACAGATGAAAATCACTAATCCGGAATTGTTCTGGAATGTGTTGAAAATTATTTGTGGGTACTGAAATGTTCTAAGCCCACATAAATATTTGCAGTTCGAACGGACGCTGAAAAATGTCGTCGTGAATAGTGAAAGTGCTTTTTGGGATATTTTTGGAAACCCAAGATATTTTGGGATGACATGGATGGATGAGAGCCCCCTTGGGGGGGGGCCTCTACGGGTTGGACGGCCACATGAGGGGATCCTCCTTGGAGCTCCACATGTCCTTTGGTTTTCCCCTTTTTCCCCTTGGAAAGTGTTTCCTTCATGGGTACTTTGGGATTTTTGAATGTCCATCCTACCCTTTGGTTTTCCTATATAAGGAGGAGAGGGGGCTGCCCAATCCTTCATCCCTTGCTCTCATACACATGCCATGCTTTGCTGTCTCTCTCTCTCCCTCCCACGAAAATAGTTTTTCGTAGAGTCGAAAGGTTGTCTGGGTTCCGGCAGGAACTAGTTCTGGATGGCGAAGCCCTGCCGGATAGCTGACACCGTATGTGTGCAACCCCGTAGGGAGGTCATAGTTCTGATCTTTTGCCCGAGGGGCTCTTCGGGTGTCCTCCCGAAGGGCTGTCCGAGTCTTCGTTCGAGTTTCGATGGTCCTCCCGAAGGGCTGTCCGTGACATCGTCCGGGGGACTGTCCGACCGCCTCCCGAAGGGTTGTCCGAAGAGGGAGTACATCATCGCGGTTGGGAGGTTGTAAATCCTAGCTCCGGGGATCTGCACCGACGATCTCCACCGACTCTTCTTCCGCTACGCTTCGAGTGGGTACGGAACAGATCAAACCTTGTATGCAGTCTCCATAGTGGTCCTGGGCGTGCTCGCTATACCGAATTTTTTTATTTTCTGTCATGTTCCCCCTACAGTGGCATCAAGAGCCGTGCTATATGTAGATGCAGGATACAATCTAGAATACATGGAGATGTATGGGTATTGCATAATATAATTAGGTAGTAGATAAGATCTATTGCTGAAAATTATTTATGCGGGTGGCAGATGAAATCTGTTACCTGATGTTCTTGTTGCTTCCGTAGAATTTGCGTATTTCTAATCCTGAAACGGCATGGTGGAATTTCATAAAGTTCTGGCAATCCGCGATCCTGATTGATCAACGAAGTGCTATCAGTTCTTTGGGCTCCACCGTAGTTAAAGGAAAGATGAAATTTCACAGATGAAAGGGCAATGCAGATATGATTTGCACGGGGGTCATGCGTATGACGACGTTTACTTTGGGGCTTGAGATTTTATTATCTCGTGTTTCATACACCCTGGAGAATTAATCTAGCGACTTGAATAATCATACTTAATGATGAACGTTGGTAGCTGCGGTTTGAATCAAAACCTTAGAAGCCACGTAAAATAAATTTTTGCATAAAGCGATTAGACGCGTCTAACTTGGTTTTGCAGGATGGTTTGCATGTGATGTGGTATAGCAAATCTCATATTCATTTTGATTATGTGTATGAGATGACTATATGATGTAATTAACATGACCTGCGTGTCATGATTCGGCATGATGGCTGGAGCCATATGATTGCACTTTAATGACCTCCATGTCAACCTTAAGTAATGCATTTATTTTATCCGCTATGGAGATAGCAACATTATCTGATGCATCGACAAGGTGGTGGCAATCTTCGCGAAGGTGAACACCGACACAAGTGCCGAAGACGAAGAAATACTTGACTTCTCCGTCAGAAAGGGCTATACCATATCATGCTAATTATGAATTGCCTGAGATGTTTATCCCTTATGTTGCACCCTTCTTGATTGCGCGGTAGTCACTTTTATTAGGGTGATCTCTCACATAAATATCAAGTAGTTAGTGTTCTCCCAAGTGTAGCACCGTCACAGCACTTTTCTTTTCGGGGTATCACATGGATGCATGGGTACGAATGATTAGACATGTGTGAGGCGGGTGAGTTGAGACCTCGCAGCAAGATCACTTGGTTGTCTTGACGTTCAGGCATGAAAGTCATGAGCTCGGAACACACGCATCGAAAGATGAACAAGAGTCACATAGAGATGTGATTGGCATGTTGGCCTACCAAATGAAATTCTCGTCACTTGAGATGGATGCATCCTTGGCGTTGAATTGAAATTTGGATCTTGAATCACTCATAATCAATTTTGAGAGATATTGATTTGAGTGGGAGCGCACTTTAGAATAAAATTGTTTATTCACTAGTGCATTTTCATTATAAACAAAGTCTAAGTGAATTGTATTTACCATTGTAGATCAAATGGCTCGCAACACTGCGTTCAACTTAGGACCAATGTTAGAGAAAGAGAAGTTAGCTGCGACTCAGAAAAACTATGCGGACTGGTTCCGCAACCTGAGGATTGTCCTTAGGAGCGCTAAGAAATTGTATGTGCTTGAAGCTGATCTTCCAGCTAAACCGGCGGCACAGGCCCCGGAAGATGAACAAAATGTCTGGGCCATTAAGGATGATGATCACAACTTAGTGCAGTGCCTCATGCTAGCTTGCATGAGTCCAGAGCTTCAAAAACGTTTTGAATTCCACAAACCCCATGATATGATCCGGGAGTTGGATGCTCTGTACAAGGAATCCGCAAAGTCTGAACGATTTGATATCATGAAGGCTTTGATGGAACGCAAGATGGTTGAGGGTAGTTCAGTTGGCGAGCACGTGGTCAAAATGATTAGCTATGCTGAAAGACTTAAAACCCTGGCATTTCCACTTCCACCTGGCCATATGATGGACATGTTCCCTTCTTCACCCCCCCCCCGTCTTACGATGGTTTTGTCATGACCTACAACATGACAGGGATGGAGAAGACACCAGAAGAGGTGCTCACCATGCTGAAAAACACAGAAGGAGGACTGCGGAAAAATTGCAAGCAAGTGTTGCTTGTGAATAAAACCATCAGTTTCAAAAAGAAAGGCAAGCCAAAGAAGGGCAAGGGCGCCGGTAAGACCGGCTCCCAAAGCAAATCTAAGGGCGGAGCCAAGGATGGAACTGAGTGCTTCTACTGCAAGGGCACTGGAAATTGGAAGAGAAACTGCAACAAGTATCTAGAAGATAAGAAGTCTGGGAAAACCGGAAAAGGTATAATTGTTATACAAGTTAATGTCATTGACGTTTTGCTTGCTAGCGAAAACTCGAAGCCTTGGGTATTTGATACCAGATCAGTTGCTCACATTTGCAACTCGATACAGGGCCTTCAGAAGGTGCGCAAGCTGGCAAAAATGAGGTCGTGTTGCGGGTCGGAAACGGCGCTGGGATCGCCGCTCAAGCCGTCGGCATTATGCCTCTACGTCTCCCTTCGGGATTTATTTTGGAACTTAGTAACTGTTATTTTGTTCCGGCATTGTGTAGAAACATTATCTCCAGATCATGTTTAGTGCACGATGGGTATTCGTACAAGTCTGAGAACAATGGTTGTTCACTTTATTGTAAGGATATGTTTTATGGATTTGCACCCATTGTTGGGGGCCTTTTCGTACCGAATCTTGAATGTGGAAATGATGTCTTTAACGTGAATGCTAAACACCTTAAGAAGGCTGATACCACCACCACTTACTTGTGGCACTGTCGACTTGGCCACATCGGAAAGAAACGCATGCAAAAACTCCAGTCAAATGGAGTTTTGCCGTCCTTTGATTTTGAATCATTCGACACATATGAAGCTTGTCTGATGGGGAAAATGACCAAGACGCCGTTCACGGGTCATCCTGAATGGGTGAGTGAATTATTGGAAATAATACATAGTGATGTATGTGGTCCAATGAACACGGCCGCACGGGGTGGGTATTTTTACTTCGTGACTTTTACTGATGATTTAAGTCGGTATGGCTATATCTACTTGATGAAGCATAAGTCGGAAACCTTTGAAAAGTTCAAACAATTTCAGAATGAGGTAGAAAATCATCGTGACAAAAAGATTAAGTTTCTGCGGTCTGATCGCGGAGGCGAATATCTTAGTCATGAGTTTGGCCAACATCTGAGTGACCGTGGAATTGTTTCATAGCTTACGCCTCCCGGAACTCCACAGAGAAACGGAATATCGGAACGACGTAACCGAACCTTGTTAGACATGGTAAGGTCGATGATGTCTCTTACGGATCTTCTGATGTCTTTTTGGGGTCATGCACTAGAAACTGCTGCTCACACACTAAACAAAGCAGCGTCTAAGTCTGTTAAGACGACACCACATGAGATGTGGCATGGGAAGAAACCTTGTGTGTCGCATCTTAAAATTTGGGGTTGTGAGGCATACGTAAAGCGTTTACAGCCTAGCAAACTCGATCCCAGATCAGACAAATGTTACTTTGTAGGTTATCCAAAAAACACCGTTGGGTATTCCTTCTACAACCAGTCTGAGGGCAAAATGTTTGTCGCAAAAGTTGGACACTTTCTCGAGAAAGAGTTTCTCGCCAAAGAATTAAATGGGAGGACAGTGCAACTTAATGAGATTAGTGACTCTTTGGTGACCATTGATATGGCTAAGGAACCGGAAGAAATTCCGCTAATTATCCCTAAAACCAAGCCAGAAGTTGTCGCATGTGATGCGGAGACTTCAGACAATGTTGTAATTGAACCGCGCAGATCAGGTAGGGCTATCCAGCCACCTGAGTGGTTTCATAACGAAATCTTCATTCTTGAGGACGATGAACCTGCGCACTACAAGGAAGCGATGGTAGGGCCCAGCTCAAAGGAATGGCACAAGGCCATGAAATCCGAAATGGAATCCATGTACGAAAACCAAGTTTGGAACTTGGAAGAACTTCCAGAAGGCGTAAAGCCGATTGGTTGTAAATGGATTTTCAAAAGAAAGACGGACGCGGATGGTAACATTACTATCCACAAAGCTAGACTTGTCGCGAAAGGGTTCACGCAAGTTCCAGGAGTGGACTACGACGAGACTTTCTCGCCCGTAGCTATGCTTAGGTCTGTTCAGATATTACTAGCAATTGCTGCTTATTTCGATTATGAAATATGGCAGCTGGATGTCAAAACGGCTTTCCTAAATGGAAACCTCAAAGAGGATGTATACATGTTACAGCCAGAAGGTTTTGTCGATACTAAGAATGCTGGAAAGGTATGCAAACTTTAGAAAGCCATTTATGGTCTGAAGCAAGCATCAAGGAGCTGGAACATTCGTTTTGATGAAGTGGTCAAAGAGTTTGGCTTCATCAGGAATGACGAAGAGTCTTGTGTTTACAAGAAGTTTAGTGGGAGTGGAAAAGCATTTCTAATCTTGTATGTGGATGACATATTGTTGATTGGAAATGATGTGAATTTCCTTAGCGAAATAAAAGAATCATTGAAGAAGAGTTTTTCAATGAAAGACTTAGGCGAAGCGGCATATTTATTGGGCATCAGAATCTATAGAGATAGATCAAAACGCCTGATAGCGCTTAGCCAAAGCACGTATATTGACAAGGTGTTGAAAAGGTTCAACATGGACAACTCCAAGAAAGGCCTACTGTGGCACCCCGGCTCAGAGGAAACCGGAACGCCCCGTATTCCAACCCAGAGACAAGTCTTCTGGAATACGGCACTGTTGGCATAGAAAAAATCAGCTCTTTATTACTATGGATAAGGTTACAAGGGTACAGGGATTACATCGGCACGGCGATACTATGCCTGCCCAGGGTAGCTCTATGCTAACAATGGAACAACTCGAGGAAGCGGAGTAACTCTCGGGAGCGAAACGACGGTGGTGATGGACTCCACTCCGCAGGGACTCTGGCTAGAACGCGTATCCTAGCTCGCGAACTCGACAAGCAAGCAAACCTGGCAGGACCGGCAAACTGGCATGACACGCCAGGTGAGTACTTTGAATGTACTCGAAAGCTCACGTCAACCAAACAATGCAGCAAACAATAGCAGAGCAATTATCATATTAAATGCATTAGTAATTTACTTACTGTTACCAAACCTCAACTTACTCTCTTCCGGGTTGTTCCACAACCCTCGGAATACTCATATATCCTCGAGTACTTCTGATCATACGACGCGTTCTTCCATCATTATTATCCTTATTACGGTTGACCACCTAGTGAGGTCTGGACGGGCTGTCCAAGACCGTGGACACGGCTATTCGAATAGATTTTACACTCTGAGGAGGTTGCTCACTTTACCCACACCATGGAGCACCTGTCCTCGTGATCCCATTCGGGTGGACCAGCGTTGCTCCAACGAAACCTGCCTAACCCGTGCCTCTTCTACTGTACCACCAGCAATCATTCTCCCCCGGAGTCCTGCCCTGGGTGGCCCCTGTGTCCTCGTGACACCTGCCATCGTCGTGGCCAAACAACCTGTCCCAAACGGGGACGGGTACCCAAATAACTCAACTGGGCTCACAAGGTTATCGCCGCCTACCGGGCCAGGGTAGCGCGCACACATAACCTTCCCTCTGGGGTGGTACCGATAAAAGAGCACGAGGCCAGACCAAGTCAAGGCCGTCCCATACCGGCAAATGTGGTTGCACGTATAAGCCCGGACAGGTGACTCAAGATCAACCAACTAAGTTCATTTAGCAAGCTTAGTGGTTCATCACAATCACTTATTTTAACAGCAACTAGGCATTTAAATTAATTTGCTTGAATTTTTATATTGCAAGAAAAATAAAAGTAATTCAATTAAATATGAAATGCTATTGAAATGCTTCATGGAATGGGTGTCCTGGCTTGCCTGGGGTGAGGGATCCTCCGGGAAGAAGTGCAGAAAGGTCGCGGACGGGGTTGCCGGAAACAGTTCTCTCTCGGGAGAGGCTGTTTACGGACAAGGGCAAAATGATCATTTCCACAGTGTCAAAACATTATTAAAATGATACCAACATGACGGGCTCGAAGAGACGAAGAAGTAGGCTTTGGAATCACCTCGATCGGAGTTGCGGAGGAAAAGATATGATAGTTTGAAGGGCAGGGACCTGTTTGTAAAAGAAATAATTACCTCTGAGTCCTTGGCTGGTTTTTCTGCGGAAAAGATTAAATGAGACTGTGCTGCTGGGCTGCTCTGGGCCGGAAGTGGTGAGAGCCCGCGCACCTGCGAGGCTACTGCCTCCACAGGGCCGGCCCACCAGCGCTGCCGCTCCATTTAAAAAAACGGACGGAGGCCGAGCCGCTGACAGGCCGGGCCCACTGGCAGGGTCGTCGTCTCCCTCCAGCGCACGCCTGACCGAGGAGAGGGATGGCTCCCGACGGCGATAGACGGAGCTACAGGCCATCTCCGGCGACGCTCCGCCCATGGATGAGTTCAGCGTGGAGAGGCGCATCCAGCGGTGGGCGGCACGAACATCGGGGACCATCGGAGCAGTGGCTACGCTGCCCGCGGCGGCCGGCGATTCGGGCGGCGATGGGTTCGGTGCTATGGTGACAGGAAGGGAGGGGTGAGGTTCAGGAGCGCCTCGCCGTGGTTTAGGTGCTCCTCTGGTGAAGAAAGAAGGGAGGGAGGAGCTTCGATTAGCTCGAATTCGAGCGGGGACAGTGGCGGCTATGGCGGCGTGATGCGGAGCGGTTGGAGAGGGAGAGCTCAAGTGCTCAGGCTTGGGGGTTCTAGGGAGGGAGAGGGACTACTGGGAGAGGCGTGGGTGCCCGGGGAGGCTCGAGGCCGTGGCTTTATATAGCCGGCCACGGCCTAGGCGATCGGGACGGCCGCCGTGACGTCCTTAGCCGCTTACTGGCGCTCCGGGGCACGCGGCGGAAGATGGTGATGTCGGCAAGGGCTCCGGGAGGGTGGAGAAGGCAGCAGCAGCTTCGGGAGAGGCCGGGGAGAAAGAGGACACGGCGGCGACAGCGGCGATAGGTCACGGGCACAGCCGGTGCACCTCGTAGGAGGGGACGCGAGATGGGGAGAGGGGTCCAGGAGAAGTACGGCGACGCGGTGAAGCTCCTAGACATGCCTAGGTGGCGAGGGAGCGGAGGAAATGGACGAGCACAGCGCCGTGGTTTCCAGAGCGCGCTGTTTGGCTTGTCTGCCCCATGGTCACCGCGTGCACAGGCTCACACAGTGCACTCTGACGCGCTAAATGTTGTCTAGCGGAGAGTCCTTCCAAAGAATAGTCCCAGAGAGGTGATAGATCAATCAAAGGTGGTCTGAGATGAAGGGTAGCATCAACTGTTTACTCTGACAGAAAGGTGTTTGATGCTTGCTAAGGAAGATTTATCTGGTGATTGAATCTGATATTTGGCTGAGGGTGATCACATACCAAGGTGAGTATTATGGAAAAGTTTGAGATCAAACGGAGGAGTTTAGCTAGCACCTGCAGTACAATGGGCTCTACTAGACAGAAATGTAAATCTTGATGTGGCACTCACATATTTGCTTGGATTGAGCTGAATTTTGGAGGAGGCTAGTTATTTTGGCATATTAATATACTGTATAAATTTCATACCATTTGGATAAACCAAAATGGTACTTCCTTCACACAGCATCCCACTGGACAGAATCTTAGAAAAATTCTAGGGAATTATTGGGTAGATGAAATGATCCCAAATTTGGTGGAGAGGTGTTATATAGGTGGGAAAATGTTCTGGTAAAATTTCAGAAATTATGGAGCAACATAAAATATAATTGCTTCACAATCCAAAATAATGACCAGAAACAAATAATTGAAGGTGTGCTCACATAGGTGATGGGATGAGGCTCATATTTTGTGGAGAGTGTTAATTTGACCATATGAAGATTCTTGCCAAATTTCAACTCATTTGGATATTCTTAGCTAGCACTTGCTTCACAAAGCTTCCACTGGATCAGAAACTTTGGAAATTTGCCAAGAAATATTTACTACCCAAATTGAGTTGAATTTTGTCATGTGGCAATGATATAGATAGCAAAGAGTGCACAAAAAGTTTGAGAGCAAGCAAGCAAAGGGAAAGGGTACTTGCTTCACAACTTGATAGCTAGGGCAGAAACAGAAAAGGAATAGTGGTGAAATATTTTTGAACATGGCAAGGAAAGATTTTGACATATCTGAGGAATATATGACCCAAAAAAATTATGAGAATTATTTGGGAATTTTTGGAATGATAGAAATGTGGGTTGCTACACAACCCAGAGCAAATAGGATTATTCCTTTAATAGAAAAAAGGAATATTCTCAAGAAAAATAATATTGGGATTGGTCCAAGATGTAAATGACAAGGTCTTGGGATGGTTTCGAAGTTGACAAGCTACTTAGGAAAGGAATCAAGGGTGATCCCTCCAGGTTCCCAGACTACCAAGCCACTGAAAAGCAAATCCAGACCAAAATAAAAAGAAAAAAGAAATGGGGAAAATCCAGGGTGTTACAAACACTCCCCATGTCACCTGGCACAGTACTTTGCAAGAATCAGTGTCCTCGGACTCTCGATGAGCGAGTCCAAATGAATGATGTTCCATATGCCTCGGCAGTTGGTTCTATTATGTATGCCATGCTATGTACAAGACCGGATGTTTCCTATGCACTATGTGTTAGTAGCCGGTACCTAACTGATCCAGGATTGGAACACTGGGCCGTAGTCAAGGGTATTCTTAAGTACCTCAGAAGGACCAAGGATTTACTCCTTGTGTATGGAGGTGATGAAGAGCTCATTGTAAGTGGTTACACTGATGCAGGCTTCATGACTGACCCAGATGACTTCAAATCTCAATCAGGCTATGTTTTCATATTGAACGGTGGCGTAGTTGATTGGAAAAGTTCCAAACAAAAGACTGTGGTGGATTCTACGATGGAGGCGGAGTATGTTGCAGCTTCAGAAGCCTCCAAGGAGGCAGTATGGATCAAGCAATTTCTTGAAGACCTTGGTCTGGTTCCAAGTGCTCTGGACCCGATGGAGATCTATTGTGATAATAGTGGTGCCGTGGCTCAGGCAAGGGAGCCAAGTTCGCACCATAAGACAAGACATATTCAACGCAAATATAAACTCATTCGACATCATGTCGAAGAGGGTTTAGTGAAAGTACGAAAAGTTCACACGGATCTGAATGTGTCAGACCCGATGACAAAGCCTCTACCACGAGCAAAGCATGAGCAGCACCGGATAGCCATTGGTGTTAGGGAAGCCATGTAACTGGATTATGACTCTAGTGCAAGTGGGAGTCTGTAGGAGATACCTTCGTCACAAGTGGGAGTCTGTAGGAGATACCTTCGGCAGCAATAACAGTTATTTTGTATCTCCTGGTTTGTAATGAAAGTTTATGTTCCATGCTATAACTGCAATGAATCTCGAGTCTACAAATAAAATGAGGCTTGGAGGGAAACTCATGTGCACGTGTGCGATAATAAATGGTAAAATGTATTCCTAGTCAAGCCTCTATGACTGGCTCAAGTATTGCATGATGATCCTGTTTTCCTGATCATGGGCATGACTATGCCGGCAATTTTGAGGGCACAATTGTTGGTAGAACACTTGTGTTGAATCGACCCAAAATTTGATGTTATGCTATGAGATACCTTCGTCACAAGTTAATGGTTAATAACACAGGGAAGTTAATGTTTGCATAATTCCTTAGACCATGAGAGTATCGAGTTCCTTTGTACTTGCTTCGTGAACTTTGGGGTTTGCTAAACGTCATCCTTAATAGGGTGGCTATTACGGCAGCTTACGGGTTCACGGAAAAGTATGGCAAGTAACGAGATAGCTCAAGATTGGGATTTGCTCCTCCGGCGATGGAGATATATTATCGGGCCCTCTCGGTGTTACGGTATCCATCATCGCCTTGCCAGACACAAGGTGATTTGATCACAGGGATGCAGGAACACGGAAACGAGAAAAGAGAACAAAACTGGTAACGAGGTAACTTGCATGGTGGACAAATTGTTGATCCACGGGGATGCAATAAATCTCACCTCGGGTGTTTGTGACATATCACGAAGCAACAGGAATAGCACACGGCAACTGGAGGTTCACTCGAATATTCATTCGTGTGGGTATAGGGGTCAATATGGGTGTCCATGGCTCCGATGTTGATCATTGATCGGAAGGGGTTCCGGGTTATGTCTATGCTTCACCAAACCTATAGGGTCACACGCTTAAGGGTCATCTATCTGCTGAATACTAGATAGGGAGTCTGAGAGAAAGTTTCCGAAAAAAGTTTTCGGAGACAGCGGAAAAGTTCCGAAGCGAGATGTCACCGGACGAGTTTCGGTGAAACCAAAAAAGTTGTTTCGGGGTATACCATTAAGTCAAAATGGTTTCGGCACATGCCTGATAATTCTTGGAGGGTGCCAGAATCATTTTGGAAACTTTCTGGAATTTTCCGGGATGAAAACTGGAAATGTTCCGGAGCTGCCAGAACCACTTCATATGCTTTTCGCAGATGAAAATCACTAATCCGGAATTGTTCTGGAACGCATTGTAAATTATTTTAGTGGGTACTGGAAATGTTCTAAGGCCACATAAATATTTTCAGTTCGAACGGACGCTAAAAAATGTCGTCGTGAATAGTATAATTTCTTTTTGGGATATTTTTGGAAACCCAAGATATTTTGGGATGACATGGATGGATGAGAGCCCCCTTGGGGGGGCCCTCTAGGGGTTGGCCGGCCACATGAGGGGCTCCTCCTTGGAGCTCCACATGTCCTTTGGATTTCCCTTTTTGCCCTTGGAAATTGTTTCCTTCATGGGTATTTTGGTATTTTTGAATGCCCATCCTACCCCTTGGTTTTCCTATATAAGGAGGAGAGGGGGCTGCCCAATCCTTCATCCCTTGCTCTCATACACATGCCATGCTTTGCTGGCTTTCTCTCTCCCTCCCACGAAAAGAGTTTTTCGTAGAGCCGAAAGGCTGTCTGGGTTCCGGCAGGAACTAGTTCTGGACGGCGAATCCCTGCCGGATAGCTGACACCATATGTGTGCAACCCCGTAGAGAGGTCATAGTTTCGATCTTTTGCCCGAGGGGCTGTTCGGGTGTCCTCCCGAAGGGCTGTCCGAGTCTCCGTTCGAGTTTCGAGGGTCCTCCCGAAGGGCTGTCCGTGACATCGTCCGGGGGATTGTCCGACCGCCTCCCGAAGGGCTGTCCGACGAGGGAGTACATCCTCGCGGTTGGGAGGTTGTAAATCCTAGCTGCGGGGATCTGCACCGACGATCTCCACCGACTCTTCTTCCGCTGCGCTTCGAGTCTGTACGGAACAGATCAAACCTTGTATGCAGTCTCCATAGTGGTCCTGGGCGTGCTCGCTATACTGAAATTTTTTATTTTCTGTCGCGTTCCCCCTACACGTGCCCACCCGCTCTCTCTCTTCTCTCTCTGACCAGCGAGGCCCACCTGTCATCCCCCACCTCCACCTTACAACCCACTCCCCAACTCGCCTGCAACCGCCGTCGCACGACCCGACTCCCCCGCGTCGCTCCGGCCACCCCGAGCCCCCTCGACCCCGCCTATAACCCCCCCGCACCCCCTCGTCTCATTCCCGCACTCACCCGAGCCCCACCGCCGCTAGGCTGCTCGAGCCGAAGCTTTAATCACCGCCACGTCCACAAGCTACGGCGAGGGATTCTGGCCGCTCGGGTGACCTTTCGTCATTCATTTGGCCACCACCCGACCTACCATGGTCCTCTCTCTCTCACCCCTCTGTTTGCCCAGGAACACCCTGAGTCGAGCTCCCCAACTCGAACTCGAGACGCCCGATGCCGTGCGCACTCCGGCAAGCCCGTCCACGTCGTCTCCTTCGTCCTTGAGCTCCGCCGTGACGACCATCGGGATCGCCACGTCGAGCCTCGCCTCGCCGTGCCCTCACCGAGATCCGGTGACCATCGGAGGCCCTGTCCGCGCCGAACCCGAGCCGCCCACGACGCCTTCCTCTCCATCTCCGGTGACTCGCGCCGCCCGGTGAGCCCCAACCCACATCAACCGTTCGATCTTGCGTTGACGTCCCAGATTAGATCACTTAAAATGCCCTAAACATTTTCTGTTAGGTTTCGGCCATCCGCCGTTTAGCGCTAGCAGCAGACACCCTCCAACCAATACCAGAGCGCCACCTATAACCCCCGTCCGAAACTTATCCAGAACAAATCGTCTAATTAAAAAGAAGATGCACTTTTGTAGAAAAACCCCTGAAACTTGAATTCATCATAACTAATTAATCAGAGGGCCAAATTGGATGATTCTTTTGCATATGAAAGCTTATGAACTGTAGTTTCAGAATAATATTTGTAAAATCAAATTTGAAATTCAAATAGAATAGTTTAAATGTCAATTTGATCATAACTTTTAAACTATAAATCCAATTTGAGTGAATATTTTTGCAAAATGATCCACATGAACATACTTTCACCCTATCCAGAAATATTTCATATTTTAATAATTTAAAATTTGAATTTAGACAGAATGGAGTCAAACTCAAAGAAGACATAACTTGAGAATTATAAGTCCAATTTAAATAATTCTTTTTGTGCTGTGAAACTAATGGAATATAGATTCTGTCCAGAACACTTAAGTCCAATTTTGAATAATTTTAAATTACAATTCAAACAGAATTCATTAGAACTAGAATTCAAATAGGAGTTTGACCTAATTATGTTCAACTTTGAAATAAAGTTGTTAATTAAAAATAATTAGATCACAAATTATTCAGAATATTAAAATGAACCTTAACAATTAATTTTGAATAATTAATTTGACATTAGGGAAATTCAAATGAATTTGAAATAAATTCAAACTCAGGTTGAATAAAACTTTGGAAACCCTAGCTCTATTTTGAATAGAGGTAGTCAAATCAAAAAGTTTGATTAAGGTAATTTACATTCAAATACCTAAACCTAGTTAATTCAAATTAATTCAAATTAATTCAAATTCATATACCCTAACCTAGATAATTCAAATCATTTGACATCCAACTATTGAACCAGGTTGCCTAACAGAACCTAATATGACTTGTGTAATCAATCAACTGGACCCTAGGCGTGAAGCAGTCAAGTCAAATGAATGAAACCAAACCAAATAACCCAACACTATGTGTGTGAGTGATTTGCAATTGCATTCATGCAAGATTTCCCTTTTCAAGAACTGTGTGCTTATGATTGCTTTGTGTTATTTTTCTCTCAATGTTAGATTACGAGGAGTGCAATCCCTGTGACTATGAGGAGTGCACCTTTGACAAAAACAACAACCAAGGCAAGTACCACTTCGATCATGTCACCCAGTATTTTCTTGCATTGTAGTTTTGTCATGTTAGGTGTGTGAGTTTAGGATGCTAAATTCTGTACTACCCAGTAGTTAACAACTTAGGTCCAAACTTACCCTGACCTTGTAACCATCGAGTAGTTTGCTTAGCTGCTATGATGTGGATTGGGAAACATCAATTATTATTCCACCATACAACCGCATGGTTGACTACTTAACTACAACTTAATTAATGAATAAATTGGGTGGTGCTTCGGTATTACTTTGGTGGCCACGTGTTTTGTGGGCGACCGCCCAGGCTCAAAGGGATTTTACGAGTTCAAAGTTGAGTAGCTTTTGTGTGTAACCGTGATATAATATGGGCTCTGTCTGGACCAAGTAAGTTGTGGGAATCCTCCTAGGCTGACCAGTAGGTGTGTAGGTTGGACTGGGTCAGCCGTGTCTGAGAGGGCTACTGATTCCCAAAAGTCTCGTCTTGGTCTACCTGGCTGCTTCACACGTTAAGTTTAGTGGATTAAGGGTGTGATCGGGAACCACGGGTAAAGTACACAAACCTCTGCAGAGTGTATAAAACTGATCATGATTGGCCGTGTCCCCGGTTATGGACAACTTGTGCAGCTCATCCAGAATTGTCAGCTTGATCTCAACACCTCTTCCCTTCTAAAATCAATGGGTTGAACCAATGGGGAGTGTGGACCAACTCAGATGGCTGGCGTGATACCATTAGCATTATCTGGGAAGGTTGGGGTTACCGCGTGATACGGGAACCCACACACTCAAATTGCATTATGGGTGATCGTGCAATACGACCTGCCCAAGGGTACTGTGATACAGTATGTCTAGCTTTAGAGTAGACTGCCACCAAATAGTATGGTAAAACTATTTTACTGCAAAGAGCCTTGAACCCCCACCAGCCAAAGTGCATGTAGGTGAATAGGATTCCATTGAACTGTGGACTTGCCAATAAATTCCATGTATTGACCATAGTGGCTGCAACGTATCATGTTGCTGGTGATTACTACGAGGAGTGACTTACGTAGGGTTTCGTGCCTCCACTCGACATGCTTCCCCGTGGTGTTGATGGAGCCTATAAAGACGTCTACCTTAGATTTGCTTTCGTTTCTGCTTATGTTGAACTCTGTTTGCTTATTGTAAGACTATGTATTTGACTAGCCTATGGCTAGAGTTTATAAGACTATTTGCTTTATGGATCATTCGATGTAATGAAGGATGCATTTGTGTATGATACAACATCGTTACCGTGTATGCCGATGATTCGATCCAGGGGTTGGCACAGACACACACGTAAACCGTATGCCTGAAAAGGTAGGTCATGACAAGATTCCCGAATGGGGTTAACACTTAACACAAGTCGCACGGCCATGCTTTCCAAATCTGATCACTCAAGAGGGCCCAGAGACTATATGTCCGATTTGGAGTGGCAAATCCCATGTCGGCCAACCATGTCTCGCGGCATGTTTCACGACGAGTCCAAAAGCTACCTTTATAACTTCCCAGTTATTGACCCTAAGTAAGTCGATTCACATTCCGAGTACATGTGAAGACGTCAAGTCTAGGACATGGCGTATACATTGTACTTGAGACTAACAGATGATAATATCTCGCTGCGTCTCAAAGTGGGTATGTCCGACTCAGTGATCCCCATTGTCGAGTCCATACTATTGGGTTAGCACCACTAAGCGCATGACTTGTGAAACATATTCATGAAACGAATCATATACTAGTCAAAGGGTATGTCTCCACATAACTTTATCAACTAGGGACCATTAGAACAATCATCATACAATATATAGTCTCACAAACAAGTCACATACTTATTGATACGTATGAGTGATGATGTTCAAGCACAATACAAATAACTCATGAATACATAAGGAAATAGCATCATCACATGATTGCCTCTAGGGCATATTACCAACAGAGACCTTTACCACGACCGTTGGTAGGTGTCTATGTTGTGACGCGGAACTGGTAGCTACCACACCACATTTGTGATGACTGACATGCGGCATCCACCATGTCCCTGGGGTCATAGCCCCAAAGTCCTCCATACGAAGGAAGATGGATGCCGCATTGCTTGGCACGAACGGAGAGTCGACGGTGCATCCTAGCTGTATTAGAATCATATGATGCAAGTTGCTTTGGGAGCCAGATGCTCACTGATGACCATCAAGCATGGCCGCACAGTGTCTGAGTGCCAGATCTGGCACGCGCATTTCCAACGCCATGCTACCACTCCATCCCGAGGCATATGGCCCACTAATCACAGCTGTCATGCAACACCAATCAGATGTGTGACTCATTATCCTTTTTCTCAGAGACACCACACCGTCACAAAGACCACACGCATCGCGGCACTCCATCTACCACAGAATCGCATCTTGCTTGATGATGTTGTTTGGTTCCACTGGATGCCATGCTTGCAAACACAAATTTGTACCGCAGAAACTAGGAACATGCTGTGGAGATAGATCACGGGTTTACAACTAGATGCATAATCCTTGCAGTGGAAGTAGAGTTGGAGTAGCGTGTCAATCTTCAGAGTATTCCTACTCCTCCTTTTCCCCTCGATCAGCAGAACACGGATCACACGAACAGTTTGTTTGAGCTGCACAGGTGCACCACCTCTAAGGTATCGGCACATGCATGGTTGAATGTTGAGCGGTGGATTGCCAGATTCGACTGCATGACCTGGGCGTGAAAGTGCAGAGGATTCCTTGTGTCACACGCAATGACCTATGAATGAACAACCGCATCCAAGTCACCATCCCTCCACTTATATATACGTCCCACCATGAGCTCAACATTTGAGGCCAACTAGAACTGTATAGCCCATAGTCCACTTGGCCCGCAATCTGAGTTCCCACTAGGATCACATTAGAGTGGTTGTGTCAGATCCAGCCAAGTGGGTACAATGCTTTAAGTGTGCGAACCTGTAGGTTCACGAACACATCCTTAGCAGCCTTAGCCTTTGCTTCTTCTTAGCCCAAGAACTCTTCTTAACCTTTGGCTTGGCCTGCATCATCAACACTTGATGTGCGCCTTTTTGTAGGATCAAAAGTATGTCTAGAGGGGGGTGATTAGACTACTTGACCAATAAAAACCTAACCTTTTCCCAATTTTAGTTGTACGCAGGTTTTAGCAATTCTACCAAGTCAAGCAACACCCTACACATGCATGTCTAAGAGTTTAAGCAGTGGAAACTAAAGACAAGGCACATGTAAGTAAAGGAGGGGTCGGAGAAATCAAACGCAATGAAGACACGGTGATTTTTGGGGTGGTTCCGATAGGTGGTGCTATCGTACGTCCACGTTGATGGAGACTTCAACCCACGTAGGGTAACGGCTGCGTGAGTCCACGGAGGGCTCCACCCACGAAGGGTCCACGAATAAGCAACCTTGTCTATTCCACCATGACTTACGTCCATGAAGGACTAGCCTCAGTCGGGGTCGATCTTCACAAAGTAGGCGATCTCCTTGCCATTACAAACTCCTTGGTTCAACTCCACATGATCTTGGAGGCTCCCAAGTGACACCTAACCAATCTAGGAGACACCACTCTCCAAAAGATAATAGATGGTGTTGTTGATGATGAACTCCTTGCTCTTGTGCTTCAAAAGATAGTCTCCTCAACACTCAATCACTCTCTCACAGATTTGGCTTGGGCAGGAGGAGGATTGGAGTGGAAAACAACTTGGGGAGGCTAGAAATCAAGGTTCAAATGGTTGGATTTGAATCTCTTGATCCCAACACATGAGTAGGTGGTTCTCTCTCAGAAAATGAATGGTGGAAGTGTAGTTTCATTCTGATTGCTCTCTCTGTGAATGAGAGGGGGTGGAGGGGTATAAATAGCCTTCACCAAAATCCAACCGTTACAACCTTTTGACTCAACTCGGTGACACCAAAACTAAATCTCGGTGAGACCGACTTGTGTAAAAGATTTAAACTTTAGGAGTCTCGGTGAGACCGAAGGGAACAACTCGGTGAGACCAAAGTGCGATGACCTAAGCAAGACCTTGTCTCAGTAATTCTGATCAAACCAACTCGGTGATTCCGAAATGGATTGGAAGGGTTACAGAAACTTGGTCAGTGCAACTCGGTGAGACCGATCATCATCTCGGTGAAACCGATTTGTTAGGGTTTGGAAGTGGCTTTGTCTAGGATCAACTCGGTGGGTCCGGATGTGGAGATTCGGAGGGACCGAGTTGGGATTTTAGGGTTTGGACAGATAGGATTGTGGGAAAGTGGCTGAGGTTTTTGGAGCAATATCTTCAAGCACTTGAGCAATTAAGTCATGATCAAAACCTCATCCCCTTTTAATAGTATTGGCTTTCCTATGGACTCAATGTGATCTTTGATCACTCAACCAAAAATGTAGAGTCTTGAAGCTTTTGCCAATCCATGTCCTTAGCATTTTGAGGGGTCCACAATCACCTTTCCTTGCCATGCCAACATTGAACTTTCCTAAAATCTATCTTTGAATAGGTGTTAGTTCAATGACTTAAATGTTGTTATTAATTACCAAAACCACCCGGGGATTAGTTGCACTTTCACTTTTTTATGTTTTCCTCTGCTGTTTTAAGCAACCCATGCAATTCCGTAACCTTCTTATCATTACCGCGCATAGGTGAGTGTTGGTCTGTCCGAAAAACACTTAGAGGGTTTTAGAAGTCAGCCCTAATCAGATCAGTGGCTCCGAGTACTCCTCACCCGGAGGGTCTGAAAAGGAACTTGTTAAATTTTGTGATATAGCGTGAAAGAATTTCAGACAAGTTGAGATAGATAGCTAGAGACGGTACTTAGGTATTCTTGTACATCCAATTGGCCAGAAAATCCAAATCAACCAAACAACAATTGGATGTCCTCGAATGAGAAAAATATGCATTGCAACATGCTCACACAATAAGATAGCAAATGAAATATGTCAAACATGCACAACCAATTGTAGCAACTATCGAGCAATGGGCGATGACATAGTCATCTATATATGAGTATACTGACTTAGGAGCCAAATGAGAACATTTGATCATAGGTCATACTCATCGTTTAAGCACAAGTGGGGTTACCACTTTTACATAAAGCATTAATGTGTTCACACCATTAGAGTTGCTTTAACTCAAGTCTTAGAGCAAAGCTCCCCCTAGATGTGATATCCCCCCAAAGAGGGATGAACTAACCTTGGGTTTTGTCGATGAAGACTTCATGTAGATTTTGTAGATGTGGATGCTCAATGTTGATGTAGACCATCAAGAGTTGGGAGCAATCCTTTGATTTAAGCACTTTCAATACCTACATGGGTGTTGGCGCCGAAATTGGCACCGCGCCAACACAAGACGGTTCTCGCACTTTCGCGGCGAGGGGCGGATGCTTTCCGAGCAAAGCAACAAAGGGGTTCCTCAATTTCGGAGAGGAGGACGACTGCTTTTCGGCGCAAAGTAGCAAAGATAATCCACGCGCTTTCGTGGCGAGGGACGGATGCTTTTCGAGCAAAGCAACAAAGATAAACCTCGCCCTAGGGTTTCTAGAGCTTGGCAAGAAAAGTAGAAAACAGAAAGAAAAGATACGTGAAAAGTAAATTGTATTGATAGATCGATTGTGTGTTGTTCAATCGGCCATCACCTCTTCTATTTAAGAGGGGGTTCGACTTCCCGTACAAGCAAAGGATTCATCTAGGCTTTCCTTACAAGAAATTACATCAATTCACGTCCTAGATTTCCTTCCAAAGGGTCAAAAACACTATCCAAACTCGGACTCTCCAAAATCTGCCCGAGTCTGCGCGACGGCAAGCGGTAGTACCGCTCTGGGCACGGTACTACCGCTCTGGGCGGTAGTACCGCTCTGAGCATAGCTAAGTACCGCTCTACTACCGAGTAAGGGTCTCGGGATACCAGAAGAATTTTCATAAGCGGTAGTAGACGCGGTAGTAAAATACGGTACTACCGCTTAGCGGTACTTCCGCTCTGGAGGACGGTACTACCGCCCTGGAGGGAAAGGGCCGCACTCAGATGGCTCTAACTTTTGCATATGACCTCGGATTTAGACGATTTTTATATCAAAATCAACCGTTTCGACGAGACGCACAACTTTAATGTTCAAACGTTTTCCATCAGAGGCCATATTAATTGAGTTTCATGCCATTCTTTAATCTGGTGTCAACATGAGCATCTCTGAACTTGTCATAATTATTGCATAAGAGCTCCGTCTTGCACCATCTTCATATGAATTTTGATCTTCTCTAAAAGGGTCATCCAATGGTGATTTACAATCATAATTTTGACTTCATCTTGATATAACTTCAAGCTACTCTTTATGACCGTGCCACTTTTGAGCGTCAACACATGCCCCCCTGTTTTTCGGCAAAGCAAGCATGCCGAAAAATAACTTGTACCATGTTGGTTCTAGGAACGATGTCAACACTCCATCGGCCATTTTGCATGTGCTTAGGGCGATAAGTATATATCGGCCATTACTTGTTTGAATCTTTCATGCAAACTTGGGTGAAACCCTCTCAATTTCATTAACAATCTGGTGATAAAGTTCTATAGATATGTATCTCAAAGCCATCCTCCGAACCATATTGTTCACCCTTCTGCGAGGTTCTTGCAGGTAATCAACAATGAGTTTTCTTGAATCCTTGATTTTGCCTGAAGCAATCATTAATCATCGTCGGCCAATAAAATCCAGCACGTCGTAACAACCATTTCATCTTGGGGGCCGACTGATGAGTGCCACAAATTCCTTCATGAACCTCTCCCATAGCAACTCTTGCTTGGTCCTTATCCAAGTATTTTAAAAGAACATCATCCACCGTTCGGCGATAAAGATTATCACCTATCATCGTATATTTGAAAGCCTTACGCCGAACGGTCCTATCCACCCTTTTACTAGGATCACGCAAGTAATCAATAATGGGCTTCCTCCAGTCTTGATTTCCACCTGCACTAGAATTTTCGTTAGTGGCCGAAGCAGTAAGCTCTGGTTCGGCCTCTTCATTGTCGAAGCTAGTCATCGGCCTTTGAGAAATATAAAACATGCCATGATCAACATGATAGCCAGATGCTTGCTGTGCCAACTCATTTCCTCTCAAATTATCATGTCTAGATATATGAGCAATGTTAAAATAATCCAAAATAGAAGTTATATCTAGACACTTATTAAGATACACATTAAGTGATTCGTCCAAACATTGAAAAACTTTGGATATTTGTTGTACTACTAATAACGAATCACCAAAAGCCTCAACATGTATAGTACCTATAGCAAGTAAAAACTCCAATCCGAATAACAATGCATATTCGGCTTTGATCATTTGTGCATAAATATTTTAAGCGGTATAAGGCATCACAAAATAGCACCATAAGGAGATATATAAACAACACAAACACCTTGGCCATTGTTATGAATTCAACCATCAAAACATAATCTCCATAGTAATAGAGAGACAAGGTTAATATCAATATTATGCATGTCATAAATCCGATGCTCAATAATAAAATTAACAATGATTTGGCCTCTCATAAATTTGGAAGATTTGTAGGCCAAATCATATCAAAGCAAAGCATAAGCCCACTCACCAATTTTGCTATGAATTGGTCGCAACATATTTTGAATGGCATCGGTCATAATATCCCAACTCCATGCAAGCATATAAATTTCCATGCGCACGGACCTTGTCTCACTTTCCAATCGAACTACGGACGATGTTAGAATACTACACCGGCCATGTATTGACATATTCTTAGGACGATAGAAAAATATCGGCCATTATAATAAGTGACATGTAGAATTCATCCACCAAAGCATGTATAGCCAAAATAAACAAATGAAATAACAAATCAAATATTTCGGCCATTTGAATGATCAACAAAAATATTACTAATCAAATGTGTAGTGATTTGGTAACACCCTATCATGATGTAAGAAATTGTATTGCATCCCTAGATCAAAATAAGCCCATGGAGGGTAACCAATCATACCTGGGGATGAATTCCATGGTAAAGGTATCAATGGCATGGTTGGAGAATATGAATGATGTGCTAACCGAAGATTATTTTTTGTGGATGAAAACCTTCGGCTTAATTTCTTATGAGATTCTTTCTCCTTCTTCACTTTTGTTGTACTTCTCGCAATAGAAGTTTGCACATCATTTTTATTTTGACTACTCCTCTTGGGAACCCATGCCATGTTCCTCTTTCTCAACTCTTGTGCACTAAGTTTTTGTAATTATTTCCTTTGCCAATATGATAAGCTAAGGGGGCACCCCGGCTGTGATCCTGTTTTGACCAATGGCAATTCTTTTTTGGCCTTGTGCACTTTCAAGTTCTTTTCTTCAGATTTGGCACTTTGATTTTTAACAATTGATTGCTTTACTTCTTTGCCTTCTGTAGCCAATTTTAACTCTTTAATTGGCTCTTTATCTTTTAAGATCAAATCTGAATTAGCACTCTTGCGACCATCTCTTTTAACGCGATATAATTGCTTGACTTCTTTGTCTCTAGCAGCCAATGTTAACACTTTAATTGGCTCTTTATCATTTGAAATAAAATTTGAAGTAGAACATGTACGACCATCTTTTTTGACTCGATATACTTGTTTGACCACCTCTCTCTTATTTTTTGAGCTCCTGACCGATTCCTTATGATTGAAACGGTCTTTGTTATGCTCTTTTTCATCAGATGTGTATCTTCTAGGAGCTGCATAATTTTGATGAGATGGTTCAACATAAGATGGATAATATGCCCTTGAATTATACATGTCCCATGACGAATATTGATTAGCATAAGCATAGGGAGGTATCCATGGCATCGGCATTGGCGGCCCAAAATAAGGATATGAATACGTTGCATTGAAATTCTCACTTTGCCAATACCGATCCTCATATTTGCGCCTAGGGGGTGATCTTGATGCTTTTGCATTAGTTGGCCGATAAGCATTTTTCTCTTCACTCATTTTCTAATATTTTTTCAACAGCTGCGCGAAAGTGACTTTCGGCTTTTTACTTTTGTGCTTACCTCGGCCTTTGCTTTCTTTGACTTTGCATGCATCTATCTTTGGATTTTCATGTTGCCCCCCCAGTGCTTGGCGTCTTCATTGTAACTTTGATAGAACCTTCACCTTCAAGAATATTATCGTTGTGCTCATGAATAATTTTTGCACTTGAAAGCTTGATTTCATTACCTGCAGTTTTTATCTTCTTGTCCTTATATGGATCGGCCTGAAGTAGCCGATGCAAAGACTTTTTGCTATCAATACTAATAGGAGTATCATGATTGTCCCTTGGTGTTTCAACAAGTCTCAATCGTCCGTTATCAATGGCCGATTTAACTATTTGCCGAAACATGGTGCAGTCCTCAAAAGTATGCTTGAACGAATCATGCAATTTACAATATATTCGTCCTTGGATTGACGGCTTGACATGGTGATCAAGAATTCTCATGTAATTATTTTTCAGCAACAAATTAAAGATTTGATCACACATGTTTGAATTGAAAGTAAACCTTTTGTCTTCTAGCCAATCTTTGTGTGAGAATGGCTTTAGAGGTAAGCAGA
Source organism: Elymus sibiricus (assembly GCA_039707655.1). Taxonomy (NCBI): domain Eukaryota; kingdom Viridiplantae; phylum Streptophyta; class Magnoliopsida; order Poales; family Poaceae; genus Elymus; species Elymus sibiricus. The sequence continues at coordinate 34,680,071 of CM077665.1, read as the reverse complement.
CGAATGGTTCAGATTTGGCATCACCCCATTCGGCTATGCATTGTGTTTTGCACTCCATCTCTGATAACTTTGAATAAGATATTATACTAGCATCGGTTTTCTCGATAGAATTTAACCTTGGCTTTAAATTTCTGAAACGAAAATAGTTATAACATACATGTATCAATTGAGACCATGTGCAAGCCAAGTATGAAGCAAACAAAGCTACCCAATTAGATATGAACTTAAAATAAAGCAATGGGAAAAACTTTGGCTGCAATAATAAGTCACTATCGGTCTCTTTGATTGGTACAACATGTTGACCGATATGCTTTGTAACAATTTTATTGCTAACAAGTAAATTACCCCTCTTCATTGGTCTCTCAAAATTACTTGCTAATAGATGCATCAACTATGAAGTTGTGACCAAATCTGGAAATAGGTAAATTACTTGCTAGGCATACCTCTTCAAACACGTTGGGAGAGCATGATGGTTGTGTGAATTGAATAACAGCTTGCTCCAGTTTTGGATGATTCTCCAACGCTTTATCATCATCTTTTTCTTGATCCCGTGCATCATCACTCGAATGATTACCAAGCAAACTTTTCTCAGCTGCACGCTTGTGTTCTTGATGTTCATCATTAACCAAACTTTGTTCAGCCATATCACTTTGTTCTTGATGTTCATCAATTTCTTTGGCACGGAACTCATAGGGTAGGCAAAAGGGTTCCTGAACTTCAGAAAACTCAAACGCAGCTGTTTTGTGCTTATCATGCCCTTTCTCAACAATACTTGCCTCCTTGGATTTGATGGATTCGGAATATATACTACTTGATTCGACTTTTTCAACGGAAGCACTTTCACGCTCCGAATCATCCATGTTTTCATTGATTCTACCAATTGGCAAGGCTTGTTTTCTTTGAGCCAATTCTCTATCAATTTTTTCCTGGCGAAGTACTTGCACCGGCTCATTATATCTCTGCTTAACCATAGTTAGGTCGGAAAGCCGAAGCTCAGTTTCACCGCTATAGAAGTACTCATGAAATCGCTGCTCTAATTGTACCCATGAAAAAATAGAGTTAGGAGCAAGGGATGAAAACCAAGTGTATGCAGTGTCGGATAGAGACAAACGAAATAGCCTGACTTTATAAATATCCGAGTTACCAAACTCACTGCATTGTGCTAAGAACTGTCTCACATGTTCAATAGTAGATCTACCACCTTCCCCGGTGAATTTAACAAAGTCAGGGATCTTAACACCACGAGGATAAGGAGTAGATTCAAAGTACTGGGGGTATGGTTTCCGATAGATACGTGTTGTACCTTTCGGTGCTAAACCGTATTCGCTCAGTATGTCAATCAACTGATCTTTCACACTAACATAGGTTTGTGGAACAACAACATGTGGTGGATTCTCCGGCAATACGGTTTGAGCATATGAAGTTTGTAACGGAGGATCATTAATATGTGAATCAAGTACCGGTCCATATGGAATCCCGGTACTGGCAGCTGGCAGCATAGTCTCCGAGTTATTTGCAACTCGGCGAGGGTTCATACCGAGTTGATTGTAATCCGGCGGGTTTACACCGAGTTGGTTGTAGTCGCCAATTTGTGCTCCTGTACTTATTCGGCTATGACCATGAAGGTGCGGAGCCGAATTATGAATATTTACAGTTGCGTACGGCGCTGAAAAATTACTAACATGAGGTGTAGCATATGATAGTTGAGGGTAACTGGCCAAATAGCTAGCAGTAGCATGGCCAATGCTCCTATCCACCGGCGTGTTTGAATTAACATATTGCAAGTTAGGAGCCGATGAATAAAAAGGTGAAACACCTTGTTGCATACTATTCGAAGTTCCTACATGGGGTGTCTCAAGTTGATTAACTGAACTCATCATGTTGTTCATCGGCATATGGATTGGTGGGGTTGCCGATGCATGAGAGTTGGAGTACATATGGTGTATTTTACTAGTATCGTAAGAACTTGAAGCATGTAAATTACTTTGAATCGGCCTATGCATGTGATTAGATGCATGATTGGAAAAACTAGGGCTGGCCGATAGAGTATAGTCATTGAATGATCTAGTAACACCATATGAGATATTTGCATCTATAGTAGGGAATTGGGTATTCATGTTACCTTTGTAGATTGCAAACCCTAGATGACGATCTCTTCGAATCAAGAACGGGCTGGAGACCGTTCAAAGCTTCGTCCCCAGCGGAGTCGCCAATTTGTGTTGGCGCCGAAATTGGCACCGCGCCAACACAAGACGGTTCTCGCACTTTCGCGGCGAGGGGCGGATGCTTTCCGAGCAAAGCAACAAAGGGGTTCCTCAATTTCGGAGAGGAGGACGACTGCTTTTCGGCGCAAAGCAGCAAAGATAATCCGCGCGCTTTCGTGGTGAGGGACGGATGCTTTTCGAGCAAAGCAACAAAGATAAACCTCGCCCTAGGGTTTCTAGAGCTTGGCAAGAAAAGAAGAAAACAGAAAGAAAAGATACGTGAAAAGTAAATTGTATTGATAGATCGATTGTGTGTTGTTCAATCGGCCATCACCTCTTCTATTTAAGAGGGGGTTGGACTTCCCGTACAAGCAAAGGATTCATCTAGGCTTTCCTTACAAGAAATTACATCAATTCACGTCCTAGATTTCCTTCCAAAGGGTCAAAAACGCTATCCAAACTCGGACTCTCCAAAATCTGCCCGAGTCTGAGCGACGGCAAGCGGTAGTACCGCTCTGGGCACGGTAGTACCGCTCTGGGCGGTAGTACCGCTCTGAGCATAGCTAAGTACCGCTCTACTACCGAGTAAGGGTCTCGGGATACCAGAATAATTTTCATAAGCGGTAGTAGACGCGGTAGTAAAATACGGTACTACCGCTTAGCGGTACTTCCGCTTTGTAGGACGGTACTACCGCCCTGGAGGGACAGGGCCGCACTCAGATGGCTCTAACTTTTGCATATGACCTCGGATTTAGACGATTTTTATATCAAAATCAACCATTTCGACGAGACGCACAACTTTCATGTTGAAACGTTTTCCATCAAAGGCCATCTTAATTGAGTTTCATGCCATTCTTTAATCTGGTGTCAACATGAGCATCTCTGAACTTGTCATAATTATTGCATAAGAGCTCCGTCTTGGACCATCTTCATATGAATTTTGATCTTCTCTAAAAGGGTCATCCAATGGTGATTTACAATCATAATTTTGACTTCATCTTGATATAACTTCAAGCTACTCTTTATGACCGTGCCACTTTTGAGCGTCAACACAGGGTTATTCCCACAAGGAACAACAAGGATATCCATAGACATAAAGTGAAATGCACAATAGATGATGTCCATGAATGCTTTTATTACCTTGTCCCTTGACTTACCAACAAGAGGGTTTGTGACTCCATGAACTAGTGCATGATGTACTCGTGGACCACCTCACTAAAGTGGCGCACTTCATACCTGTAAAGACTACATTAACTAGTGCCAAATTGGCCAAGATCTATATGACCAAGATCGTAAGACATCACAGAGTTCCATGGGAGATTGCCTCTGACAAAGGGACCCAGTTCACATCGAAGTTTTGGGAACAGTTGCACGAATCACTTGGAACCCGTTTGGAATTCAGCACAGCCTTTCACCCACAGACCGATGGTCAGACTAAGAGAGTCAACAAGGTACTCGAGGACATGCTGAGAGCTTGTGCCCTGGATTATGGCATCAGTTGGGACGAGAACCTGCCCTATGCGGAATTCTCTTGCAATAACGGCTACCAGGCCAGCATCGTGATGGCACCCTTCAAGGCATTGTATGCAAGGAAGTGCAGGACCCCACTACTCTGGAGTGGAGTAGGTGAGCGGAGTTTGTTTGGACCTCACATTATTCAGGAAGCCGAAGAGAAGGTGAGGCAGATCAGAGACCAGCTTAAGATTGCTCAGTCTTAGCAGAGGAGCTATGCCGACGCTAATAGGAAGGAAGGGAGCTATTAGGTTGGAGATAGGGTGTACCTCAGAGTCTCACCACTCCGAGGAGTGAAGCGCTTTGGCATCAAGGCGAAGTTGGCGACCAGGTTTATCAAACCTTACAAAATAGTCGCCTGAAGTGGTGAGGTAGCTTACCGACTGGAATTGCCGATGGAGTTGTCTGCGGTACATGATGTGTTCCATGTTTCCCAACTGAAGAAATGTCACCCCGACATGATGGACACGCCGCTAAATGACACGATACCTTTGACGGAGGTTCAACTAGGAGATGACCTCAGCTATGAGGAGAGGCCCATCAAGATCCTAGAGACCGCCGAGAGGAAGACCCGAACCAAGACGACCAAGTTCTGCAAGATATTGTGGGATCACCACACCGAGGAAGAAGCTACTTGGGAGCACGAAGATGAACTTTCGAGAGAACCATCCGCACCTATTTGCTGGCCACACCAAATCTTGGGGACGAGATTCCTCTTAAGGGGGTTAGTCTGTCACAACCTAAATTTTTCCTAAACATTGGTTGTGAAACTGGAAGCATATGCATCCATGATTTCCCTGCATATTGGGCTTTTGAGACCAACCAAGCCAACGTTTGAATTCAAACCATCAATTGAATCCAATTGGAAGCCATGGAGGCCTGACCCAAAAATGATTTTCCAAAATTTGCATTAGGGCAGGAAAGAAATTTCCTATGATTATATATGCCCTATTTTATTTGAGTGAACCAGAGTTTAAAAATAGTTTCAAGTGGGCAATTAAACTATAAGTAAAACTCTGGAATTTAAAAACAACACAGAAAATAGAAATCAAAAGAAACAACCTTGCAAATGGGCCCATTAGTCATTTGACAAATATTTAGTTTGTCAAAAGCCCTTTGGAGAAATGTTCTAAAGTTCAGAAATAATCCCAAGGTATTTTAGAAAACATTTTCACTTTATAGAAAATCCAAATTCAAATTTTAAAATTCAGAAGAGAAGGCAATACAGAAAACAAAATAGAAAAACAGAAAATGAAATCCAAAAAAAAGAATGGCCAGCCCAGCTGAGCCTGCCAGCCAGGCCGAGGCCCAGCAAGCTCGCCCAGCCAGGCCAGCGTGCGGTAGGAGATATGCCCTAGAGGCAGTAATAACAGTTATTTTGTATCACCTGGTTTGTAATGAAAGTTTTTGTTCCATGCTATAACTGCAATGATTCTCGAGTCTGCAAATAAAACGAGGCTTGGAGGGAAACTCATTGTAACACCTCAAAAATTAAACCACATTTTTATTAACTAAAATTTGGCAAGAAATAAAATTTGGAATTATATAGGGTCTTCTATTAATTTCAGAGCATTCTCTGTTCTCCCATATACAAAATTCTTCCCTCCATATACGAATTATTGGAAATAATGTTGTGACCTTGGTAGTTTTCTTAAACCATTTCATTATTAGTATAATAACAGTAGGAATTAATTTCATAATAAAATTTGCCTCTAAATAATTATTTTAATAGCATTTTCAATGTTTGAAATGTTCTGTTGCACTACAACCACTTTAAATAATTCTTCAAAAATTCCACAAAAATTATGAGAGGTCAAATGATGCCTATATATCACTTGTATGCAAAAAAATCCAGCTTGGTGTTTTGGAAATTTTGAGTGAACCTTCCTCTTTTCCATTCTGTCCATTTTCTAGGTTATAACTACACCCCCAATTTTCCTTGCACAAACAATTCTGAAATTTTTCCCACTCATAGTTCTTCCAACCAAACCCTTAAGTCCAGAAGATCCACCCCATTTGCATCTTAAAAGACCTCCAAATGAATCCACCAAGTTTCTGTCGAGAAACTAAATTCTTCAAAACTTGCACTGACCAGTATTTCTTCTTGCCAAAAAAAATCCACCACCCCATCTATCATACAATGAGGCATCATCCGGCAAATTTTCTTAGTCAACAAAAGCTCCTAGATTGCCCTAGCATTCTGTCGAGCACCTTGGGTGCATGACAGAAGTTTTGCCTCTTCCTAAACTGCATTTAGCACTGGGTTAGTTGGCCAAACTAACATGTCTACTAGCTCTTCCATACCCAGGTGCATGACACTCGCAAGTACCACTTGCATCAGAACCCTCTAGATTCTCCTGGCAAAACGTCGAGCACTCTGTGAGCGTGGTCTGGACGTGGCCAGAGCGCGCCTATGACCGCGCCGGCACCCGAGCTACTGTCGTGCTCCTGCCGCCTCCCTTGCTCGTCCAAATCGTTCACTGGATAACCGCGTCGCCGCTGTACCCTGCCGACATCTTCCCTTGGCCGCTAGCGCCGGCTAGGCGCCGTTCACCACCGACCAGCCGCCGTCGTCTCGGACACGCCACCATCCAAGACACGTGGCGCGTCTCCGAGCCAACCAGCACCTCCCGGGCATAACCGCGGCTGCTAACATCCTCACCGACCCTCACCGGCCACGCCTACCTCGCCAGCTACCTCGACGGTGCCATGAATGGCCACCGCCGTCGAGACTTCTTCGGGAAGCCGCGGACCCATGTCGCTCCCGCCTATATAGGCTACCCAAGCATGCTCTGCTGATCACCGCCACTCTCTCCTCTCCCACAAAACCCGCAGAACACCCAAGAGGCCCGGCCATGGTCATCGACTCCGTTTCCGGCCAAGGCATCCACCGCGGGCTCGCTGTCAAATTCGTCATCTTTAGAGCCCCTTTTCTTCCGTTTTCTCCTCCAGAAGGTTTCTGTCATCTCCACGGTCCATCCCACCCCTCATTTTTGCTCAAGGTCGACCGTAGGCGAAAGCCCCAAAACGTCATCGCGGGAGTTCCATGGGAGAGCTCACCACCGACGACTAGGTGAACCCCGGTGATCGTGACATACCTCATCGGGATCGCCAGGCTCTCCTGGTCACGCAGGTGGCCTCAGATCCTCGAGTGGCGCCACCGTTCGCCGGCGCCGGACGTCGGAGCCCTCCTCTGCTTACGTTCAGGCGCGCGCGAGCTGGAGGACAAACCCGACAGGTGGGTCCCACCTGTCAGTGAGCCACCACTCTCCTCCCCCGCATGGCAACATCCCTGGGCTCGGCCCAGTAGCACCATTTAGCTGGGCCTCGCCCCAGTGCGCGCCTCTGCCCGTTCACAGGAAGATTTCTCTGTCTTTTATCTTTTATCCAGTGAACTAAAATATTTCCACAGCAGTCATTTTAAACCCAAATTTAATGATTCAAATTTCTTTAGACACCTAAAATCATGTTCTATTAATCTAACTAGGGTGAACATTTTTCCTTTGCTTAGTTTCTGTTGGATCAATTAAATAGTCCATTTAATCATTTATTTCAACTTAGAAATTCCATAAGTAATTCATATGAACGCCAAATAAATTGATTCTTTTTCTGTAATTCCTTATATTTCATCTAGTTTATTTTAGTATTTATTTCAAAATTTTCCAGAAAACTTTTTAGTACTATTTTAGCTCTATGTGATAATTTGAATATTTTTGAAAATAGGAAATGGAGGGGAGATAAATATTTCAAACTTTTGGAGTGCACCCAATATCTCTGCATGCTCAAGGCAAGCATTTTTGAACTTGGGATAAAGTGTTTGCATGCATGTTTGCATAAGTTAAAAATGGTCACATGTCATGGGTAGCAAGTGCATATCATAAGTTCTTTTATGCATCTCCTACATGCATTATGACCCATTAAAATGGTGAAATATTATGAGTTAAACTACTGCCCGTGTGTGCTAGAAGCACAAATCATGTTGTGACGTGATGGAGTTGTTGTGGGCATGTTGGAGCATGCAAGGGTTGTGGCCCTGTTTTGGTATTGATGTTGAAAGGATACTTTGTTGTGCTAACCACTGCAGGAAATACTTAAGCCTCCTGAGTCGACCATAGATTGTGTCTTGTTCCGGTAACCCCCATACTTGTTTCGTGCTGCCACTTGTCCCTGCCACAGGTGGGGTATGGTCCAGTAAGTTGTTAACCCCTTTCCGTGCACACACCACATTGAGGGCCACGATGAGGGTTTCCACGATCATGGACTAATTCCCGTCATCGGGTCAGGGGGCATGGGTGTTTCCGGTTGTAAACGAGAGAGGGCACCCCTTGTAATCCGCGCGTATGAATAGTGATCCCCGACTTAGAGTTTTTCTTGAACGATGTTTTGGGTGATTCCTGACATCCGGAAAGTTAATCTGGTGTGTGCTGGTTAGGTGAGTTTTCAACCCAAAGACCGTAATGGGAATTAGCAGCGTCTCGGTGCTGACTAAAGAAACCTCATACACGTGGGTAAAGAGTACACCCTCTGTAGAGTTATACCTATTCGAATAGCCGTGTCCGCAGTGAAGGACTACAGTCTGGGTTGGTCAAGTGTCGGTCTTAGCGTCGGTCTCCGGCAGAAATAATTAAAATTGAGCATGGTTTATTTTTCATGATAGTTATTGCTGCTACTGGTGTTATCTTGAAGATTATTGATGCTATGATTATTATTGTGGACTAACCCTGTCATTTTATTTTATTTTCTGAGTGTCTCAGGGGCTGGCTAGACTACCCCGGGCATTCAGTTTTATTTTCAAGACCTCTCGCGGCGTCCCTCGAGTTCTTAGGCGGTTATGTCTCGCCACTACTCTTGTGGACACCCGATTGGCATTTCTTTCCAAGACCTCTCGTGGCGTCCCTTGAGTTCTCAGGTGGTTCTATCCCGCCAATACTCTTGTGGACACCCGAATGGCATTTCTTTTCAAGACCTCTCGTGGCGTCCCTCGAGTTCTCAGGCGGTTCTGTCTCGCCAATACTCTTGTGGACACCCGTTTGGCATTTCTCTTCAAGACCTACCGTGGTGTCACTTTTAGAGACCCGACCGGCATTTCTTTTATTTTATTTTCCTTTAACCTTCCTTGTTTGTCACTAATATTTTATATAAATTCTGCTGCTCATGCCAATATTTATGCACATACCAATATTAGTCATGCCATGTTTAAATTTTGATCAATACATGCATATCACTTAGTCCAGCATGAGCATATGCATTCGGTATATCTTTTGTTCATAATGTTTGCGAGTACATTCAAACGTACTCACAGCTTGTCCCTGGCTATTTACTTGGCCAGGTCAGGATTTCACCGAGGAGTACCACAGCGACGTCCGTGCGGAGCCTAGGATAGCAGCCACACGGGATAGGATTTATCCGGGTCAGCTGTTCCTGTGGGATTGGAGCCCCATCGACGTTGGAGAACCACGAGTCATTCCGTCATCCACCACCAGAATCATTGTTGTATCATTAGGACCTTTATGGTCTTGTATCCAATTCTTGTAATTGCTTGGTAATCTGTAACAAGGACGTGTCCACCAGTAATAGTAAACCTGGGGTTGGTGATGACATGAGGGGTTAATTTCTGGGATATTGTGTCCCCGAAATCCGACCCCGACACTAATGTGCATGTGTGGGATAATAAATGGTAAAATGTATTCCTAGTCAAGCCTCTATGACTGGCTCAAGTATTGCATGATGATCCTATTTTCCTGATCATGGGCATGACTATGCCGGCAATTTTGAGGGCACAATTGTTGGTAGAACACTTGTGTTGAATCGACCCAAAATTTGATGTTATGCTATGAGATACCTTCATCACAAATTAATGGTTAATAACACAGGGAAGTTAATGTTTGCATAATTCCTTAGACCATGAGAGTATCGAGTTCCTTCGTACTTGCTTCGTGAACTTTGGGGTTTGTTAAACGTCATCCGTAACTGGGTCGCTATTATGGCGGCTTACGGGTTCACGGAAAAGTATGGCAAGTAACGAGATAGCTCAAGATTGGGATTTGCTCCTCCGGCGATGGAGAGATATTCTCGGGCCCTCTCGGTGTTACGGTATCCATCATCGTCTGGCCAGACACAAGGTGATTTGATCATAGGGATGCCGGAACACGGAAACGAGAAAAGAGAACAAAACCGGTAATGAGGTAACTTGCATGTTGGACAAATTGTTGATCCACGGGGATGCAGTAAATCTCACCTCGGGTGTTTGTGACTTATCGCGAAGCAACAGGAATAGCACACGGCAACTGGAGGTTCACTCGAATATTCATTCGTGTGGGTATAGGGGTCAATATGGGTGTCTACGGCTCCGATGTTGATCATTGATCGGAAGGGGTTCCAGGTCATGTCTATGCTTCACCGAACCTATAGGGTCACACAATTAAAGGTCATCTATCTGCTGAATACTAGACAGGGAGTCTGAGAGAAAGTTTCCAAAAAAAGTTTTCGGAGACAGCGGAAAAGTTCCGAAGAGAGAGGTCACCGGATGAGTTTCGGTGAAACCGAAAAAGTTGTTTCGGAGTATACCATTAAGTCAAAATGGTTTCGGCACATGCCTGATAATTTTTGGAGGGTGCCAGAATCATTCTGGAAACTTTCTGGAATTTTCCGGGATGAAAACCGGAAATGTTCCGGAGCTGCCGGAACCACTTCAGATGCTTTTCGCAGATGAAAATCACTAATCCGGAATTGTTCTGGAACGCGTTGAAAATTATTTTAGTGGGTACTGCAAATGTTCTAAGCCCACATAAATATTTTCAGTTCGAACGGACGCTGAAAAATGTCGTCGTGAATAGTGAAATTGCTTTTTGGGATATTTTTGGAAACCCAAGATATTTTGGGATGACATGGATGGATGAGAGCCCCCTTGGGGGGGCCCTCAAGGGGTTGGCCGGCCACATGAGGGGCTCCTCCTTGGAGCTCCACATGTCCTTTGGTTTTCCCTTTTTGCCCTTGGAAAGTGTTTCCTTCATGGGTACTTTGGTATTTTTGAATGTCCATCCTACCCTTTGGTTTTCCTATATAAGGAGGAGAGGGGGCTGCCCAATCCTTCATCCCTTGCTCTCATACACATTCCATGCTTTGCTGGCTCTTTCTCTCCCTCCCACGAAAAGAGTTTTTCGTAGAGTCGAAAGGCTGTCTGGGTTCCGGCAGGAACTAGTTCTGGTCGGCGAAGCCCTGCCGGATAGCTGAGACCGTATGTGTGCAACCCCGTAGAGAGGTCGTAGTTCTGATCTTTTGCCCGAGGGGCTCTTCGGGTGTCCTCCCGAAGGGCTGTCCGAGTCTCCGTTCGAGTTTCGATGGTCCTCCCGAAGGGCAGTCCGTGACATCGTCCGGGGGACTATCCGACCGCCTCCCGAAGGGCTGTCCGACGAGGGAGTACATCCTCGCGGTTGGGAGGTTGTAAATCCTAGCTACGGGGATCTTCACCGACGATCTCCACCGACTCTTCTTCCGCTACGCTTCGAGTCGGTACGGAACAGATCAAACCTTGTATGCAGTCTCCATAGTGGTCCTGGGCGTGCTCGCTATACCGAATTTTTGGAAACCCAAGATATTTTGGGATGACATGGATGGATGAGAGCCCCCTTGGGGGGCCCTCTAGGGGTTGGCCGGCCACATGAGGGGCTCCTCCTTGGAGCTCCACATGTCCTTTGGGTTTCCCTTTTTGCCCTTGGAAAGTGTTTCCTTCATGGGTACTTTGGTATTTTTGAATGCCCATCCTACCCCATGGTTTTCCTATATAAGGAGGAGAGGGGGATGCCCAATCCTTCATCCCTTGCTCTCATACACATGCCATGCTTTGCTGGCTCTCTCTCTCCCTCCCACGAAAAGAGTTTTTCGTAGAGCCGAAAGGCTGTCTGGGTTCCGGCAGGAACTAGTTCTAGACGGCGAAGCCCTGCCGGATAGCTGACACCGTATGTGTGCAACCCCGTAGAGTGGTCGTAGTTTTGATCTTTTGCCCGAGGGGCTATTTGGGTGTCCTCCCGAAGGGCTGTCCGTGTCTCCGTTCGAGTTTCGAGGGTCCTCCCGAAGGGCTCTCCGTGACATCATCCGGGGGACTGTCCGACCGCCTCCCGAAGGGCTGTCCGACGAGGGAGTACATCCTCGCGGTTGGGAGGTTGTAAATCCTAGCTGCGGGGATCTGCACCGACGATCTCCACCGACTCTTCTTCCGCTGCGCTTCGAGTCGGTACGGAACAGATCAAACCTTGTATGCAGTCTCCATAGTGGTCCTGGGCGTGCTCGCTATACCGAATTTTTTTATTTTCTGTCGCGTTCCCCCTACATGTACCCACCCGCTCTCTCTCTTCTCTCTCTGACCAGCGAGGCCCGCCTATCATCCCCCACCTCCACCTTGCAACCCACTCCCCAACTCGCCCGCAACCGCCGTCGCACGCACCGACTCCCCCACGTCGCTCCGGCCACCCCGAGCCCCCTCGACCACGCCTATAACCCCCCCCCCCCGCACCCCCTCGTCTCATTCCCGCACTCACCTGAGCCCCACCGCCGCTAGGCTGCTCGAGCCGAAGCTTTAATCGCCGCCATGTCCGCAATCTACGGCGAGGGATTCTGGCCGCTCGGGTGCCTTTCGTAATTCATTTGGCCACCACCCGACCTACCATGGTCCTCTCTCTCTCTCACCCCTCTGTTTGCCCAGGAACACCCCGAGTCGAGCTCTCCAACTCTAACTCGAGACGCCCGACGCCGTGCGCACTCCGGCGAGCCCGTCCGCGTCGTCTCCTTCATCCTTGAGCTCCACCGTGACGACCATCGGGATCGCCAGGTCGAGCCTCGCCTCGCCGTGCCCTCACCGAGATCCGGTGACCACCAGAGGCCCTGTCCGCGCCGAACCCAAGCCGCCCACGCCGCCGTCCTCTCCATCTCCGGCGATTCGCGCCGCCCGGTGAGCCCCAACCCACATCAGCCGTTCGATCTTGCGTTGACGTCCCAGATTAGATCACTTAAAATGCCCTAAACATTTCTGTTAGGTTTCGGCCATCCGCCGTTTAGCGCTAGCAGCAGACACCGTCCAACCAATATCCGAGCGCCACCTATCACCCCCATCCGAAACTTATCCAGAACAAATCGTCTAATTAAAAAGAAAATGCACTTTTGCAGAAAACCCCCTGAAACTTGAATTCATCATAACTAATTAATCAGAGGGCCAAATTGGATGATTCTGTGGCATATGAAAGCTTATGAACTGTAGTTTCAGAATAATATTTGTAAAACCAAATTTGAAATTCAAATAGAATAGTTTAAATATCAATTTGATCATAACTTTTAAACTATGAATCCAATTTGAGTGAATATTTTTGCAAAATGATCCACATGAAACATACTTTCACCCTGTCCAGAAATATTTCATATTTTAATAATTTAAAATTTTAATTTAGACAGAATGGAGTCAAAATCAAACAGGACATAACTTGAGAATTATAAGTCCAATTTAAATAATTCTTTTTGCGTTGTGAAACTAATGGAATATAGATTCTGTCCAGAACACTTAAGTCCAATTTTGAATAATTTTAAATTACAATTCAAACAGAATTCATTAGAACTAGAATTCAAATAGGAGTTTGACCTAATTATGTTCAACTTTGAAATAAAGTTGTTAATTAAAAATAATTAGATCACAAATTATTCAGAATAGTAAAATGAACCTTAACAATTAATTTTGAATAATTAATTTGACATTAGGGAAATTCTAATGAATTTGAAATAAATTCAAACTCAGTTTGAATAAAACTTTGGAAACACTAGCTCTATTTTGAATAGAGGTAGTCAAATCAAAAAGTTTGATTAAGGTAAGTCACATTGAAATACCTAAACCTAGTTAATTAAATTAATTCAAATTCATATACCATAACCTAGATAATTCAAATCATTTGACATCCAACTATTGAACCAGGATGCCTAGCATAACCTAATAGGACTTGTGTAATCAATCAACTGGACCCTAAGGGTGAAGCAGTCAAGTCAAATGAATGAAACCAAACCAAATAACCCGACACTATGTGTGTGAGTGATTTGCAATTGCATTCATGCAAGTTTTCCCTTTTCACGAACTGTGTGCTTATGATTGCTTTGTGTTATTTTTCTCTCAACGTTAGATTACGAGGAGTGCAATCCCTGTGACTATGACGAGTGCACCTTTGACAACAACAACAACCAAGGCAAGTACCACTTTGATCTTGTCACCCGGTATTTTCTTTCATTGTAGTTTTGTCATGTTAGGTGTGTGAGTTTAGGATGCTAAATTCTGTACTACCCAGTAGTTAACAACTTAGGTCCAAACTTACCCTGACCTTGTAACCATCGAGTAGTTTGCTTAGCTGCTATGATGTGGATTGGGAAACACCAATTATTATTCCACCATACAACCACATGGTTGACTACTTAACTACAACTTAAGTACTGAATAAATTGGGTGGTGCTTCGGTATTGCTTTGGTGGCCACGTGTTTTGTGGGCGACCGCCCAGGCTCAAAGGGATTGTACGAGTTCAAAGTTGAGTAGCTTTTGTGTGTAACCGTGATATAATATGGGCTCTGTATGGACAAGTAAGTTGTGTGAATCCTCCTGGGCTGACCAGCAGATGTAGGTGTGTAGGTTGGACTGGGTCAGCCGTGTCTGAGAGGGCTACTGATTCCCAAAAGTCTCGTCTTGGTCTACCTGGCTGCTTCACAAGTGAAGTTTAGTGGATTAAGTGTGTGATCGGGAACCACAGGTAAAGTACACAAACCTCTGCAGAGTGTATAAAACTGATCATGATTGGCCGTGTCCCCGGTTATGGACAACTTGTGCAGCTCATCCAGAATTGTCAGCTTGATCTCAACACCTCTTCCCTTCTAAAATCAATGGGTTGAACCAATGGGGAGTGTGGACCAACTCTAATGGTTGGCCTGATACCAGTAGCATTATCTGGGAAGGTTGGGGTTACCGCGTGATACGGGAACCCACACACTCAAATTGCATTATGGGTGATCGTGCAATACGACCTGCCCAAGGGTACTGTGATACAGTATGTCTAGCTTTAGAGTAGACTGTCACCAAATAGTATGGTAAAACTATTTTACTGCAAAGAGCCTTGAACCCCCACCAGCCAAAGTGCATGTAGGTGAATAGGATTCCATTGAACTATGGACTTGCCAATAAATTCCATGTATTGACCCTAGTGGCTGCAACGTATCATGTTGCAGGTGATTACTACGAGGAGTGACTTACGTAGGGTTTCATGCCTCCACTCGACATGCTTCCCCGTGTTGTTGATGGAGCCTATCAAGACGTCTACCTTAGATTTGCTTTCGTTTCTGCTTATGTTGAACTCTGTTTGCTTATTGTAAGACTATGTATTTGACTAGCCTATGGCTAGAGTCTATAAGACTATTTGCTTTATGGATCATTCGATGTAATGAAGCATGCATTTGTGTATGATACAACATCGTTACCATGTATGCCAATGATTCGATCTAGGGGTTGGCATAGAAACACACATAAACCGTATGCCTGAAAAGGTAGGTCATGACAAGATTCCCGAATGGGGTTAACACTTAACACAAGTAGCACGGCCATGCTTTCCAAATCTGATCACTCAAGAGGGCCCAGAGACTATATCTCCAATTTGGAGTGGCAAATCCCATGTCGGCCAACCATGTCTCGCGGCATGTTTCACGACGAGCCCAAAAGCTACCTTTATAACTTCCCAGTTACGGAGTAGCGTTTGATTGACCCTAAGTAAGTTGATTCACATTCCGAGTACATGTGAAGATGTCAAGTCTAGGACATGGCGAATACATTGTACTTGAGACTAACAGATGATAATATCTCGCTGCGTCTCAAAGTGGGTATGTCCGACTCAGTGATCCCCATTGTCGAGTCCATACTATTGGGTTAGCACCACTAAGCGCATGACTTGTGAAACATAGTCATCAAACGAATCATATACTAGTCAAAGGGTATGTCTCCACATAACTTTATCAACTAGGCACCATTAGAACAATCATCATACAATATATAGTCTCACAAACAAGTCACATACTTATTGATACGTATGAGTGATGATGTTCAAGCATAATACAAATAACTCATGAATACACAAGGAAATAGCATCATCACATGATTGCCTCTAGGGCATATTACCAACAGAGACCTTTACCACGACCGTTGGTAGGTGTCTATGTTGTGACGCGGAACTGGCAGCTACCACACCACATTTGTGATGACTGACATGCGGCATCCACCATGTCCCTGGGGTCATAGGCCCAAAGTCCTCCATATGAAGGAAGATGCATGCCTCCTTGCTTGGCATGAACGGAGAGTCGACGGTGCATCCTAGCTGTATTAGCATCATATGATGCAAGTTGCTTTGGGAGCCAGATGCTCACTGATGACCATCAAGCATGGCCGCACAGTGTCTGAG
Organism: Elymus sibiricus; assembly: GCA_039707655.1. Taxonomy (NCBI): domain Eukaryota; kingdom Viridiplantae; phylum Streptophyta; class Magnoliopsida; order Poales; family Poaceae; genus Elymus; species Elymus sibiricus. Next base: position 34,663,890 of record CM077665.1, on the reverse strand, counting down.
TGCCAGATCTGGCACGCGCATTTCCAATGCCATGCTACCGCTCCATCCCGAGGCATATGGCCCACTAATCACAACTGTCATGCAACACCAATCAGATGTGTGACTCATTATCCTTTTTCTCAGGGACACCACGCCGTCGCAAAGACCACACGCATCGCGGCACTCCATCGACCACAGAATCGCATCTTGCTTGATGATGTTGTTGGGTTCCACTAGATGCCATGCTTGCAAACACAAATTTGTACCGCAGAAACCAGGAACATGCTGTGGAGATAGATCACGGGTTTACAACTAGATGCATAATCCTTGCAGTGGAAGTAGAGTTGGAGTAGCGGGTCAATCTTCAGAGTATTCCTACTCCTCCTTTTCCCCTCGATCAGCAGAACATGGATCACACGAACAGTTTGTTTGAGCTGCACAGGTGCACCACCTCTAAGGTATCGGCACATGCATGGTTGAATGTTGAGCGGTGGATTGCCAGATTCGACTGCACGACCTGGGCGTGAAAGTGGAGAGGATTCCTTGTGTCACACGCAATGACCTACGAATGAACAACCGCATCCAAGTCACCATCCCTCCACTTATATATACGTCCCACCATGAGCTCAACATTTGAGGCCAACTAGAAGTGTATAGCCCATAGTCCACTTGGCCCGCAATCTGAGTTCCCACTAGGATCACATTAGAGTGGTTGTGTCAGATCCAGCCAAGTGGGTACAATGCTTTAAGTGCGCGAACCTGTAGGTTCACAAACACATCCTTAGCAGCCTTAGCCTTTGCCTTCTTCTTATCCCAAGAACTCTTCTTAACCTTTGGCTTGGCCTGCATCATCAACACTTGATGTGCGCCTTTTTGCAGGATCGAAAGTATGTCTAGAGGGGGGTGATTAGACTACTTGACCAATAAAAACCTAACCTTTTCCCAATTTTAGTTGTACGCAGGTTTTAGCAATTCTACCAAGTCAAACAACACCCTACACATGCATGTCTAAGAGTTTGAGCAGCAGAAACTAAAGACAAGGCACATGCAAGTAAAGGAGGGGTCGGAGAAATCAAACGCAATGAAGACACGGTGATTTTTGGGGTGGTTCCGATAGGTGGTGCTATCGTACGTCCATGTTGATGGAGACTTCAACCCACGTAGGGTAACGGCTGCAAGAGTCCACGGAGGGCTCCACCCACGAAGGGTCCACGAAGAAGCAACCTTGTCTATTCCACCATGACTTACATCCATGATGGACTAGCCTCACTCGGGGTCGATCTTCACAAAGTAGGTGATCTCCTTGCCATTAGAAACTCCTTGGTTCAACTCCGCATGATCTTGGAGGCTCCCAAGTGACACCTAACCAATCTAGGAGACACCAATCTCCAAAATATAATAGATGGTGTTGTTGATGATGAACTCCTTGCTCGTGTGCTTCAAAAGATAGTCTCCTCAACACTCAATCACTCTCTGACAGATTTGGCTTGGTTAGGAGAAGGATTGGAGTGGAAAGCAACTTGGGGAGGCTAGAAATCAAGGTTCAAATGTTTGGATTTGAATCGCTTGATCCCAACACATGAGTAGGTGGTTCTCTCTCAGAAAATGAATGGTGGAAGTCTAGTTTCATTCTGATTGCTCTCTCTGTGAGTGAGAGGAGGTGGAGGGGTATAAATAGCCTTCACCAAAATCCAACCGTTACAACCTTTTGACTCAACTCGGTGACACCAAAACTAAATCTCGGTGAGACCGACCTGTGTAAAAGATTTGAACTTTAGGAGTCTCGGTGAGACCGAAGGGAACAACTCGGTGAGACCAAAGTGCGATGACCTAAGCAAGACCTTGTCTCGGTAATTCTGATCAAACCAACTTGGTGATTCCGAAATGGATTGGAAGGGTTACAGAAACTTGGTCAGTGCAACTCGGTGAGACCGATCATCATCTCGGTGAACCCGACTTGTTAGGGTTTGGCAGTGGCTTTGTCTAGGATCAACTCGGTGGGTCCGGATGTGGAGATTCGGAGGGACCGAGTTGGGCTTTTAGGGTTTCGACAGATAGGATTGTGGGAAAGTGGCTGAGTTTTTTGGAGCAATATCTTCAAGCACTTGAGCAATTAAGTCATGATCAAAACCTCATCCCCTTTTAATAGTATTGGCTTTCCTATGGACTCAATGTGATCTTTGATCACTCAACCAAAAATGTAGAGTCTTGAAGCTTTTGCCAATCCATGTCCTTAGCATTTTGAGGGGTCCACAATCACCTTTCCTTGCCATGCCAACATTGAACTTTCCTGAAATCTATCTTTGAATAGGCGTTAGCTCAATGACTTAAATGTTGTTATTAATTACCAAAACCACCCGGGGATTAGTTGCACTTTCACTTTTTTATGTTTTCCTCTGCTGTTTTAAGCAACCCATGCAATTCCGTAACCTTCTTATCGTTACCGTGCATAGGTGAGTGTTGGTCTGTCCAAAAAACACTTAGAGGGTTTTGGAAGTCAGCCCTAATCAGATCAGTGGCTCCGAGTGCTCCTCACCCAGAGGGTCTGAAAAGGAACTTGTTCAAATTTTGTGATATAGCATGAAAGAATTTGAGACAAGTTGAGATAGATAGCTAGAGAAGGTACTTAGGCATTCTTGTACATCCAATTGGCCAGAAAATCCAAATCAACCAAACAACAATTGGATGTCCTCGAATGAGAAAAATATGCATTGCAACATGCTCACACAATAAGATAGCAAATGAAATATGTCAAACATGCACAACCAATTGTAGCAACTATCGAGCAATGGGCGATGACATAGTCATCTATATATGAGTATACTGACTTAGGAGCCAAATGAGAACATTTGATCATAGGTCATACTCATCGTTTAAGCACAAGTGGGGTTACCACTTTTACATAAAGCATTAATGTGTTCACACCATTAGAGTTGCTTTAACTCAAGTCTTAGAGCAAACCTCCCCCTAGATGTGATATCCCCCCAAAGAGGGATGAATTAACCTTGGGTTTTGTCGATGAAGACTTCATGTAGATTTTGTAGATGTGGATGCTCAATGTTGATGTAGACCATCAAGAGTTGGGAGCAATCCTATGATTTAAGCACTTTCAATACCTACATGGGTTAGTCCCACAAGGAACAACAAGGATATCCATAGACATAAAGTGAAATGCACAATAGATGATGTCCATGAATGCATTTATTACCTTGTCCCTTGACTTACCAACAAGAGTGTTTGTGACTCCATGAACTAGTGCATGATGTGGAAGTTGATTGCACAAGTTCTTGCCATCCATGAATATGAGTGAAGTTTGTTGGCGGAGTCACCCTCAAGAACTCTCTAGTTCTTCTTCTTTGGGACCCAAATCAACTTGATGGGAATCCATGGAGTTGTAGTTGAACTTGAAGAAGTGGAACTTGACGTAGTCTTGGGAACCCACTTGACCAAGGCTTGAGGTGGTTCTTCAAATGAGTCAATCTATTCTTGAAGCTTGTCCTTGCCTTTCAGCTTGTGGTCTTGTGGTGGAAGATCATCTTGAGCTTGTGTCCCATTGAAAGAAGTAGGGTCATACTTCTGTTGTTGAGGAACAAACTTCATCTTGGGGTATTGATCTTCTTCCCACTCAACTCCATTGGCATTGAACTTTCGTTCAAAACCAATGCCTTGATTCCTCCGATGTCTTCCTTGCTTGCGTACAATTTCCTCAAATTGCTTACTTCCGGCAATACTCTTGTAGACACCCTTTTCTATAATTCCTTTCAATAAATCGTTTTCTTGCTCAAGTGTAACTTGGCTAAGAGAATCATTAGTGGACTCAATAGAACTACTAGAAGTAACAACATTGGATTTAACATTGTTATTGTTACTAATAGATGAAGAACCTTTCTTAATCTTGCTATTAGATTGCTTAGATTTAACTTGTGGCACAAAAGTAGACAAGAGGAGACGTTTGGCAATGTAAGAGGAACTCTTCTTTCGAAGATCGTCATTGATAGCTTTTAGAAACTCATGCTCTTGCGATAAATTTAGCTTCTCGAAGCGTAGCTTCTCATGAGTTCTTAGGAGCTCTCTAAGATCTTCTTGAGTTGTTTCATGAGCTAACTTAAGAGTGTTTAGTTCTTTAGTTAAATGCTCAATCTCCCTCATAGCATTGTCAATCGTTTCATCTTGAGTATCATGATTACTAGCAAGTTCATTATAGCTCACATCACTAGTTTTTTCAGTAGGTTAGTCATCATCACCAAGCAAATCATCCTCATCACTATTAAAGTTAATGAATTCAGGGTGTGATACCTTGGGGCCTTTAGCCATGAAGCATCTTCCAATTCCTTCATTTGGTGAATCAAATAGGTCATAGGAGTTGGAGGATACGAGAGCTAGTCCGGCAAGACCTTCATCTTGACTATAGTCGGAGTTGGAGTGATAGCTTCCCTCGGATTGTTTGTCAGAGTAGGAGCCGGAGCCGGAAATCCATTCACCAACATGGGCTTGATGTCTTCTTCTTGAGTAGCTGATGGTTGACTTGTCCTTCCTTTTCGAATCCTAGCTTCTCCGAGAAGGTCTTCATTCATAACGATCATCTCTACTCCTTCTCTCTCTATGACGTGATTCATCTCATCTACTCTTTCTTCTAGGTGACTCATCTCTTCTCTTGTGAGGTGCCGTACACTCATTGGAGTAGTGTCCGTGTCTTCCACAATGGTAGCAATTTCCATCACGACTTGATGATCTTTGCTCATAGTGCCTAGAGTTGGAGCTTCTCTCTTTGCCTCTATTCTTGTAGAAATTGTTGAAGTTCTTGATCATTAGGCTTATCTCTTCATTGGAAACAACTTTGTCACTTGATGTTGTGGGAGCATCGCTTGAGGCTTTGTAAGCACCACTTGACTTGTTGTGTAGTTCCTCTTTGTCCTTGAGTGACATCTCATGAGCAACAATCCTTCCAATGACTTCCGTGGTCTTGAGATCTTTGTAATTGGGCATCATTTGGATCAATGTGCACACGGTATCATACTTTCTATCCAAGGCTCTAAGGATCTTCTTGATGATGAACTTGTCGGTCATCTCTTCACTTCGTAGGCCGGCAATCTCATTTGTGATAAGAGCGAGCCAAGAGTACATTTCAGTGACTCCTTCACCATCCTTCATCTTGAACTTTTCAAGTTGACTTTGAAGCACATCCAACTTGGATTCCTTGACGGACTCAGTACCTTCGTGCATATCAACCAAAGTATCCCAAATTTTCTTTGCATTCTCGAGGCGGCTGATCTTGTTGAACTCCTCGGGGCACAAACCGTTGAAAAGAATGTCACATGCTTCAAAGTTGTATTGCAACATCCTCAATTTTTCCGCGATTACTTCATGATCCGGTTCTTTTCCATCCTCAAATAATTCACCTTGCAAGCCAACAGGAACAACAGCCCAAACAGCGGGATTATGACAAAGAATATGCATTTTCATCTTATGCTTCCAACTAGCAAAGTTTGTACCATCGAAATTGTAACATCCCCAGATCTCAACCCTGTCATTAAGCTAATTAATTAGCCATGTCTTCATGATCATCCTAAATAAGTTGCATTTAGAAATAATTCAACTTTAATTCAAAAATTCAAAATGCAAGTCAAATAATTATTTCTTCAAACTGCAAAACTAAATAGTTCATAATATTGCAAATAATCCCAAAGCTAATATAAAAATAAAATCAAAATTAATTGAATTATTTAAATAGCAACAAATCAGCGATATTTAATCCATTTCATTTAAACCAAAAATCAAATGAAATCAATTTGACTCCAAACCTTTTTCTGGCAGTGCTATGTATTGCATAATATTTATTGAGACAAGTCACATATTTTACAAAAGTCAATTTGGGGCCTAGAAATTTGAACAACAGAAAGAATAAAAGAAAAGAAAAAGAAGAAAAATAAACCCCCCCGGGCCTTGGCCCAACTGGCCGCCCGAACCGGCCAGCCTAGCCGGCCCACTCCCCCTGCTCGCAACGGCCAATAAGGCCTTCCCCTCCCCCCATAACCCTAACCCGATCCCCTGCTCCCTCTCCTCTACGCCCTGATCTGGACGTCACCCGCGCCGCCCGTCGCCGCGTCGCCCCATCGCCGCCGTCCCCGACCGCCTCTCCCTCGCCGGACCTCCCCGAGGCTCGCCGCCCCCTCTTCTCGGCTGCGAGGGTGAGCCCCGTTCGACACCCTCCGCCTTCCCCTCTCCCTGACACCGTCCGCCGCACCGCGCCCGGTCGCCGCGCCCCCTGATTCGTGCACGGCCGCGCCCAGCACGTGCCCGTGCCCGGCCGCCCTGCTCGCGCCGCGTGGGCGCGCGTCGCCGCTGGTGGCCGCGCCTGTGGCACGCCTGCTGCGCGTTGCTGCAGCTCCGCTGCCGCGCCCGCCTCCTGCTGCAGCCGCCGCCCTCCGCCCGCCCGCCCCCCCGCGCCCGCGCCTCTCGCACGCCGCCGCTGCCCGGCCCCGTTGGCACTCCTCCGCTCACCGCCGCACTGGCCCGACTGGCCTCGCCGCGCCCTGGACTCTGGCCAGCGGCTGCGTGCAAGCCTAACCGCCTGTAATCACAAAAAAAATGAAAAAGAAAAAAGAATATATAAAAATAAGTACTAATTAATTAATTAATTAAATTAATTAACTAAGCTAATTAAACTGTTATGACTATGAAAGTGGGCCCCTACATCTAATTATCCTGTTAAGAATTTAGTTTAAGTCAATGTGACAATGGCAGACCGGCCCCACTGCCCTGTTTGACCAGTCAACAGCACTGTTGACTGCTGACCCAATGCTGACGCAATAAATGAATTTTTGCATTAAATTAATCTGTTAATTCTAGAAAATGATTTAAAACTTTGAAAATTAATATAAAATAATCCGTAGCTCGGATGAAAATAATCTATATATGAAAAATGATCAGAAAAATATGACGAATCCGAATATGCCACCCACGTACCTATCAGCCCTCTCTAACATGATGAACTTGGAACCGTCCCCTCCGATTCACCTGACTGATAATTGCCCGGAGCAGGTAAAACAGATCCAGATGTTTTCCCGCTCCCTCTAAATTACTTAGCGATGAAGTAGAGCACTTAATCAACCCCTACTGCCATGCCGTGCCTATGTGTTGCATTTGTTTGCCGTGTATTCATTGTTTCTTCACCCTCCTTCTTCCCCGATAGACCTCGAGACTGCCTCTGACGCAGCTGAGTACGACTATTCTGATGCTTGCATTAGGTTTTGCTACTGTACTTGATTGCTCCTATTCTGATGCATAGCCTGCCTTTGTAACCTGCTCTTGTACCTTACCTACCTATCCTAATCTGCTTAGTATAGGTTGGTTAGTGATCCATCAGTGGCCCCTCACCTTGTCCTTGTTGCCCCCGCTGGATTACCAGGTGACTCGATCAACGTGATCGACGTCCAGGGCCCGACACACAACCTCACCCCCTTTAGTTGTACGACTCTGCAGAGCTACTATCGAGTGCCAAGGGTGATACCTCGTAGCGCACTCCTGATGATAACCCTGTAGTGTAGCTAATCGGTCGTGGTTTGCCGAGGGTGATTCTTCCTTCACCACTCCCGATAACGACCCTGTCGTGCAACCCCCTCAAGCGTGGACCCTTCGAGGGTGATTCCTCCAAGTTCACCTTGACGGATACAGCGAGTGGAAATCCATCGAGGTTGATTCCTCGGATTTCCCCCTTGATGTTTTGGCCACACGGTTACATTGACATTACCTCAGATCCTGGTTGAAGTCGGGTCGGCCCCGAGGGGTACCCGCGAGAGTTACTGAATTCGGGTTGGCCTGGAGGGTACCCGCGAGATAAATACGAGGCGCGGCCGGGCAGGCAGTTCGACCTAGTGAGAGGTGGGCATGGCCCTTGTCGCACATACTCAAGACGGGGCAACAGGAGCACTGATCATCTCCGCGAGCTCCCAACACACTAACGGATTTGGGTATTTGATCTGAATTGGCCACTGGCCTATACGTACTAACCACCACGTGGGACAATGGTTTAATGGGGCCCTCGGCGGCGTACCATTCTTCCGAAAGCACTGTCAGACGTCCAGTTCAGCAATGCGGCCGGGACAGACCAGCGCCATCCCGGACAGGGGTGGTGCCTGGCTTCGCCGCGTCGCCCCATCGCCGCCGTCCCCAACCGCCTCTCCCTCGCCGGACCTCCCCGAGGCTCGCCGCCCCCTCTTCTCGGCTGCGAGGGTGAGCCCCGTTCGACACCCTCCGCCTTCCCCTCTCCCTGACACCGTCCGACGCACCGCGCCCGGTCGCCGCGCCCCCTGCTTCGTGGACGGCCGCGCCCAGCACGTGCCCATGCCCGGCCGCCACTGCTCGCGCCGCATGGGCGCGCCTCGCCGCTGGTGGCCGCGCCTGTGGCACGCCTGCTGCGCGCTGCTGCTACTCCGCTGCCGCGCCCGCCTCCTGCTGCAGCCGCCGCCCTCCGCCCGCCCGCCCCGCCCGTGCCCGCGCCTCTCGCTCACCGCTGCTGCCCGGCCCCGTTGGCACTCCTCCGCTCACCGCCGCACTAGCCCGACTGGCCTCGCCGCGCCTTGGACTCTGGCCAGCGGCTGCGTGCATGCCCAACCGCCTGTAATCACAAAAAAAAATGAAAAAGAAAAAAGAATATATAAAAATAAGTACTAATTAATTAATTAATTAAATTAATTAACTAAGCTAATTAAACTATTATGACTATGACAGTGGGCCCCTACATCTAATTATCCTGTTAAGAATTTAGTTTAAGTCAATGTGACAATGGCAGACCGGCCCCACTGCCCTGTTTGACCAGTCAACAGCACTGTTGACTGCTGACCCAATGCTGACGCAATAAATGAATTTTTGCATTAAATTAATCTGTTAATTCTAGAAAATGATTTAAAACTTTGAAAATTAATATAAAATAATCCGTAGCTCGGATGAAAATAATCTATATATGAAAAATGATCAGAAAAATATGACGAATCCGAATATGCCACCCACGTACCTATGAGCCCTCTCTAACATGATGAACTTGGAACCGTCCCCTCCGATTCACCTGACTGATAATTGCCCGGAGCAGGTAAAACAGATCCAGATGTTTTCCCGCTCCCTCTAAATTACTTAGCGATGCAGTAGAGCACGTAATCAACCCCTACTGCCATGCCGTGCCTATGTGTTGCATTTGTTTGCCGTGTATTCATTGTTTCTTCACCCTCCTTCTTCCCCGATAGACCTCGAGACTGCCTCTGACGCAGCTGAGTACGACTATTCTGATGCTTGCATTAGGTTTTGCTACTGTACTTGATTGCTCCTATACTGATGCATAGCCTGCCTTTGTAACCTTCTCTTGTACCTTACCTACCTATCCTAATCTCCTTAGTATAGGTTGGTTAGTGATCCATCAGTGGCCCCTCACCTTGTCCTTGTTGCCCCCGCTGGATTACCAGGTGACTCGATCAACGTGATCGACGTCCAGGGCCCGACACATAACCTCACCCCCTTTAGTTGTACGACTCTGCAGAGCTACTATCGAGTGCCAAGGGTGATACCTCGTAGCGCACTCTTGATGATAACCCTGTAGTGTAGCTAATCGGTCGTGGTTTGCCGAGGGTGATTCTTCCTTCACCACTCCCGATAAAGACCCTGTCGTGCAACCCCCTCAAGCGTGGACCCTTTGAGGGTGATTCCTCCAAGTTCACCTTGACGGATACAGCGAGTGGAAATCCATCGAGGGTGATTCCTCGGATTTCCCCGTTGATGTTTTGGCCACACGGTTACATTGACATTACCTCAGATCCTGGTTGAAGTCGGGTCAGCCCCGAGGGGTACCCGCGAGAGTTTCTGAATTCGGGTTGGCCTGGAGGGTACCCGCGAGATAAATACGAGGCGCGGCCAGGCAGGCAGTTCGACCTAGTGAGAGGTGGGCATGGCCCTTGTCGCACATACTCAAGACGGGGCAACAGGAGCACTGATCATCTCCGCGAGCTCCCAACACACTAACAGATTTGGGTATTTGATCTGAATTGGCCACTGGCCTATACGCACTAACCACCACGCGGGACAATGGTTTAATGGAGCCCTCGGCGGCGTACCATTCTTCCAAAAGCACTGTCAGACGTCCAGTTCAGCAATGCGGCCGGGACAGACCGGCGCCATCCCGGACAGGGGTGGTGCCTGGCTTCGCCGCGTCCCCCCATCGCCGCCGTCCCCAACCGCCTCTCCCTCGCCGGACCTCCCCGAGGCTCGCCGCCCCCTCTTCTCGGCTGCGAGGGTGAGCCCCGTTCGACACCCTCCGCCTTCCCCTCTCCCTGACACCATCCGCCGCACCGCGCCCGGTCGCCGTGCCCCCAGCTTCGTGGACGGCCGTGACCAGCACGTGCCCGTGCCCGGCCGCCCCTGCTCGCGCCGCATGGGCGCGCTTCGCCGCTGGTGGCCGCGCCTGTGGCACGCCTGCTGCGCGCTACTGCTGCTCCGCTGCCGCGCCCGCCTCCTGCTGCAGCCGCCGCCCTCCGCCCGCCCGCCCCGCCCGTGCCCGCGCCTCTCGCTCACCGCTGCTGCCCGGCCCCGTTGGCACTCCTCCGCTCACCGCCGCACTGGCCCGACTGGCCTCGCCGCGCCTTGGACTCTGGCCAGCGGCTGCGTTCATGCCCAACCGCCTGTAATCACAAAAAAAAGAAATGAAAAAGAAAAAAGAATATATAAAAATAAGTACTAATTAATTAATTAAATTAATTAACTAAGCAAATTAAACTATTATGACTATGACAGTGGGCCCCTACATCTAATTATCCTGTTAGGAATTTAGTTTAAGTCAATGTGACAATGGCAGACCGGCCCCACTGCCCTGTTTGACCAGTCAACAGCACTGTTGACTGCTGACCCAATGCTGACGCAATAAATGAATTTTTGCATTAAATTAATCTGTTAATTCTAGAAAATGATTTAAAACTTTGAAAATTAATATAAAATAATCCGTAGATCGGATGAAAATAATCTATATATGAAAAATGATCAGAAAAATATGACGAATCCGAATATGCCACCCACGTACCTATCAGCCCTCTCTAACATGATGAACTTGGAACCGTCCCCTCCGATTCACCTGACTGATAATTGCCCGGAGCAGGTAAAACAGATCCAGATGTTTTCCCACTCCCTCTAAATTACTTAGCGATGCAGTAGAGCACGTAATCAACCCCTACTGCCATGCCGTGCCTATGTGTTGCATTTGTTTGCCGTGTATTCATTGTTTCTTCACCCTCCCTCTTCCCCGATAGACCTCGAGACTGCCTCTGACGCAGCTGAGTACGACTATTCTGATGCTTGCATTAGGTTTTGCTACTGTACTTGATTGCTCCTATTCTGATGCATAGCCTGCCTTTGTAACCTGCTCTTGTACCTTACCTACCTATCCTAATCTGCTTAGTATAGGTTGGTTAGTGATCCATCAGTGGCCCCTCACCTTGTCCTTGTTGCCCCCGCTGGATTACCAGGTGACTCGATCAACGTGATCGACGTCCAGGGCCCGACACATAACCTCACCCCCTTTAGTTGTACGACTCTGCAGAGCTACTATCGAGTGCCAAGGGTGATACCTCGTAGCGCACTCTTGATGATAACCCTGTAGTGTAGCTAATCGGTCGTGGTTTGCCGAGGGTGATTCTTCCTTCACCACTCCCGATAACGACCCTGTCGTGCAACCCCCTCAAGCGTGGACCCTTCGAGGGTGATTCCTCCAAGTTCACCTTGACGGATACAGCGAGTGGAAATCCATCGAGGGTGATTCCTCGGATTTCCCCCTTGATGTTTTGGCCACATGGTTACAATGACATTACCTCAGATCCTGGTTGAAGTCGGGTCGGCCCCGAGGGGTACCCGCGAGAGTTACTGAATTCGGGTTGGCCTGGAGGGTACCCGCGAGATAAATACGAGGCGCGGCCGGACAGGTAGTTCGACCTAGTGAGAGGTGGGCATGGCCCTTGTCGCACATCCTCAAGACGGGGCAACAGGAGCACTGATCATCTCCGCGAGCTCCCAACACACTAACGGATTTGGGTATTTGATCTGAATTGACCACTGACCTATACGCACTAACCACCATGCGGGACAATGGTTTAATGGGGCCCTCGACGGCGTACCATTCTTCCGAAAGCACTGTCAGACGTCCAGTTCAGCAATGCGGCCGGGACAGACCGGCCCCATCCCGGACAGGGGTGGTGCCTGGCTTCACCATGCACGCAACAACCCGGAGTGTTTAGTACGATTGGCCCATGACCCCTTTGCACTTAGGATGTAGACCGGTGGGGACCTCTCTGCAGAGCCTAGGTAGGACTACGTCGTGTTGATTAGCCAAGGCCTGGCATGACCCAGAAAAGTATGTCCGGCCAGAGTTAATCGAGCATGTTGGGTAATGTGGTGCACCCCTGCAGGGAAGTTTATCTATTCGAATAGCTGTGTCCACGGTAACGGACACTCGGAGTTGCATCCGGATCTTCTACAACTAGAATTGGATACTGATGATGTTTTAATAATGTATTGGCTCCGGGATCGCTTTCTCGCGGGGTAGTCGAGGAAGGATCTCTGGGCAATGCTACAACTTACTTATTGCCTTATAATATGCTATCTGTACTCTTCTAATGCTGCAAGATGCTAGTCTTCGATAGGCTAGGCCTTCCCCTCTGTTCTGGCATTTCTGCAGTATAGTCCACAGATACAGCCCCTTCCCCTTGATACTGATGCATACATAGAATTGTTCTGATGTAAGTCTTGCGAGTACTTTGGATGAGTACTCACGGTTGCTTTCCACCCTTTTTCCCCTCTACCCGATTGTTGCGACCAGATGACGGAGCCCTAGAGCCAGGTGCTTCCGTCGACGACTACTACTACCCCTCCGGCGGAGCCTACTACTACGTGGAGACCGACAACCAGGAGTAGTTTCGGAGGTTCCCAGGTAGGAGACCTGCGCCTTTTCGATCTAGTGTCGTTGTTTTTCTCAGCCTTCTTAAGGCAAACTTGTTTACCTTTATGTCTGTACTCAGATATTGTTGCTTCCGCTGACTCTTGTGTGTAATCGAGCTTTTGTATTCGAGCCCTCGAGGCCCTGGCTTGTAATATAAAGCTTGTATTATTTTATTTTGTGTCTAGAGTTGTGTTGTGATATCTTCCCATGAGTCTCTAGGCTTGATCGTGCGCATTTGCGTGTATGATTAGTGCACGATTAAGTAGGGGTCGTCACAAGCTGGTATCAGAGCTAACTGCCTGTCGGAACCCCCTTTCCAACTCTTTGGCCGACGTTGAGTCTAGTCTTCGAAAAACTGTTTTACTAACATGGCTGTGTGGCTTACGGGCCCATGTTCCCAATGGGTGGTATTAGGATCTTTTATTCCTCTTCTTTACTCTGGGACTCTGATTTCTCTTCTATTCGGGTTAAAAAATTTCAAACTCTGACTCTAGGTTCCCGTAATCACATCCACCCGGAGTTTTGATGATCTGCAATTACCTCTTTGAAGACTTAATACATGATTCATGCACTGTCATTTGACAACTATGATATTTCCTCTGTTTCAGATCAATCGTTCGTTCCCACCGCGTCCCACGACACAGCTTGTACTCCGTACTTGGGCTCGTGATGCGACTGGTTTTCCAGCTATCCTGATCGCCCTCTTGACCAGATTGGGCTACCGCTAGTACCCCGAGTACATGGTTTACGAGGATTTCCGCGAGTTCAACTAGGAGTAGTACCATGCCGATGTTCGTATCTTTGATCAGCGGGACAACTCCGACACTGAGTTGCACACTTTGCACGGTATCGGCTTGACGATTGATATGGCACTCCATGATGCTGCCCGTTCTGCTATTGCACGTCTTCGTGGCGAGCATAGTCGCTTGGATGACTCCGAGTTTCGATACATCCCGTATGCCCCTACTTGGGATGAGAGTTGATACTACACTCCTGTCTATACCCCTTACGTGTCGCGTCGTTATGACCCGCAGATTATGATACAGCACACTGCAGCTTTGGATCGCACTGCCCGAGCTCTTGCCGTCGAGCTGTACACCACTCGCGCACGTCTCTATGACACTATGACACTGTTGCTGCCAGCTGTCCGGGCAGGGATACATCCAGAGGACATCCTTTACCCGCGCAGGACTCAGATGCCTTCAGGTATCGATGGGCCAGCTGCTCGGGGTCACACACCTGCACGTGGACCTCTTCTCCCAGTTCGAGATCGGGTTCTGCATTAGAGTAATCACGGAGTGCAGGACCCTTTTGCCATGGACACTCATCGTCAGCATCTGCAGTTACTTGGTATAAGTGGTTTTCCCCGACATTGATGTAGCCTTTGCTATGTCTCGTTGTTGTATTCCCTACCGCGTGCCTGCGTGCCGCCTAGTATGTCTAGCTGTTTATTTTCCGAACTTATGCCATCCGCGTGTAACCGACTCTGTGTATGGATCTGTATGTCGTAATTGACTACTATTATGTATCTATTGCACTCGCGTTCATTATTCACGATACATCATGTATGACTCCGTGCACCTGCAGTTGCCTTTACTAAACTACCCCTTGTTAAATTTTAGCTGGATGGTTAGGCCAGGTGCTCGTGGTCGTGGTCGTGGCCGTGCTGCCGAACATCCACCACCGCCAGACTATATGGCAGCTATGATGCAACATTTTGAGTTGAACCACCAGTTCATGGTCGGAATCATGGCTCAGTTTCCAAACCAGAACCAGAACGCTCAAAATCAGCAACCTGCCCCAATAACTCGGCAGGAGTTTGTGCGTCTCAACCCTACCATTTTCCATAACTCAGAATAGCCACTGGATGCAGATGACTGGCTTCACGACATCACCTACGAGATGGAATCTGCCAATGTCGCCCCAGCCAACATTGTCACCTTCGCGTCCTACTTCTTGAAGGGTCCCGCTGCCCAATGGTGGGACACCCACAGGCGTTCACTACCTATTGGAACAGCCGTTACCTGGATCGTGTTTCAGACTGCTTTCCGTGCCCGTTACATTCCTCAGGGAATCATGGACCGGAAGAAAAGAGAGTTTCGCAACCTCACCCAGGCAGTAAGACTGTCGAAGCTTATCAGCGGGAATTCCTTGACCTATTCCGCTATGCTGAAGAAGACATTACCACTGATGCCCGTAGACAGGAAAAGTTCCGTGACGGACTCCACCCAGACCTTAAGCTTGCGCTTGTTGTTCATGACTTTGCCGTCTTCGCCACCCTGGTGAACAAGGCTATCCCGGTTGAGACCGCCCAGAGGGAGCACAAGGAGTCACAGAAGCGCCATCGTGATGTTGGCTCATCTTCGAGCTCAGCACAAAAGCATCAAATCTGGATCCCCCACAGCGTGTACTGTCCAGATGCCCCTGCACCAAATCCGTACTATACTGCACCACGTCTGCCTCCCCCACTTCCGAGGCAGCAAAGATCTCAAATTGCACTATCTCGAGCTCCTGCTCCCCGTCCCAATGATGGGCTCTGCTTGAAGTGTGGTCACCCAGGTCACCGTGCCAGAGAATGCCCTCAGAATCAGAATCAGCTGGCTCTTCCATCAGCTAGCCGTGGTAACAATCTACCTTGCAACAACAATGCCAGGCCCTATGGTAGTGGTCAAGCTTACCACGTTGATCTGAATGAAGCCCAAGACCCGCCTGCTATTGCGATAGGTACTCTCCTTGTTAACACAATATCAACATCTGTCTTGTTTGATCCCGTCGTATCGCATTCTTTCTTTTCCGAAGAGTTTGCATTCATACGCTGCATATCACGTGAAGAGTTATACTCGCATTTAATCGTTAGTACCTCGGGATCCCCCTGTCTTGCTCTCTTTCCTTCTACCTCTTAAATCTCGGGACGAGATTTCTTGTAGTGGGGGAGATTTGTAACATCCCCAGATCTCAACCCTGTCATTAAGCTAATTAATTAGCCATGTCATCATGATCATCCTAAATAAGTTGCATTTAGAAATAATTCAGCTTCAATACAAAAATTCAAAATGCAAGTCAAATAATTATTTCTTCAAACTGCAAAACTAAATAGTTTATAATATGGCAAATAATCCCAAAGCTAATATAAAAATAAAATCAACATTAATTGAATTATTTAAATGACTCTAACATCATAAAAACAGCAACAAATCAGCAATATTTAATCCATTTCATTTAAACCAAAAATCAAATGAAATCAATTTGACTCCAAACCTTTTTCTAGCAGTGCTATGTATTGCATAATATTTATTGAGACAAGTCACATATTTTACAAAAAGTCATTTTGCGGCCTAGAAATTTGCAAAACAGAAGGAATAAAAGAAAAGAAAAACAAAAGGTAAAAGAAAAATAAACCCCCACGGGCCTTGGCCCAACTGGCCGCCCGAACCCGCCGGCCCAGCCGGCCCACTCCCCCTGCTCGTCCCGGCCTATAAGGCCTTCCCCCCCCCCCTCCCGTAACCCTAAACCGATCCCCTGCTCCCTCTCCTCTCCGTCCCGATCTGGACGTCGCCTGCGCCACCCGTCGCCGCCGTCCCCGACTGCCTCTCCCTCGCCGGACCACCTCGACCCCCGTCCGACCCCCTCCGCCTTCCCCTCTCCCTGACACCGTCCCCCGCACCGCGCCCGGTCGCCACGCCCCCTGCTTCACACACGGCCGCGCTCGCCGCGCGCCCCGGCTGCCCCTGCACGCGCCCCGTGCGCGCCTCACCGCACGCGGCCGCACCCGTTGCCGCGCCCGCCTCCTGCCCGCCCGCGCCCACGCCTCTCGCTCGCTGGCTGCGCCTGCGCCGACGCTCGCCGCCGCTGCCCGGCCCCGCTGGCACTCCTCCGCTCACTGCCGCCACGACCCGACTGGCCTCACCGCGCCCTAGCCTCCGGCCAGTGGCTGTGTGCACGCACAGCCACCTGGGTGGTGCCCCAGTGCCTATGACGAACGGGGCCCACGCCCCTGTAATCACAAAAAAAGGGAAATGAAAAAGAAAAAAAATATAAAAATAAAAATAAGTACTAATTAATTAATTAAATTAATTGACTAAGCTAATTAAACTATCATGACTATGACAGTGGGCCCCTACATCTAATTATCCTGTTAAGAATTTAGTTTAAGTCAATGTGACAATGGCAGACCGGCCCCACTGCCCTGTTTGACCAGTCAACAGCACTGTTGACTGCTGACATCATGCTGACCCAATGCTGACGCAATAAATGAATTTTTGCATTAAATTAATCTGTTAATTCTAGAAAATGATTTAAAACTTTGAAAATTCATATAAAATAATCCGCAGCTCGGATGAATATAATCTATATATGAAAAATGATCAGAACAATATGACGAATCCGAATATGCCACCCACGTACCTGTCAGTCCTCTCTAACATGATGAACATGGAACCTTCCCCTCCGATTCATCTGACCGATAATTGCGCGGAGCTGGTAAAACACCTCCAGATGTTTTCCCGCTCCCTCTAAATTACTTAGCGATGTAGTAGAGCACGTAATCAACCCCTACTGCCATGTCGTGCCTATGTGTTGCATTTGTTTGCCGTGTATTCATTGTTTCTTCCCCCTCCTTCTTCCCCGATAGACCCCGAGATTGCCTCTTACGCAGCTGAGTATGACTACGTCCACGACGTCCAACCACTTGTAGCAGAGCTTCCAGGCAAGCAAAACCCCCCCTTGATCATTCTGATATCGCCCACTCCAATCTCTCTCATGCTTGCATTAGGTTTTGCTACTGTACTTGATTGCTCCTATTCTGATGCATAGCCTGCCTTTGTAACCTGCTCTTGTACCTTACCTACCTATCCTAAACTGCTTAGTATAGGTTGGTGAGTGATCCATCAGTGGCCCCTCACCTTGTCCTTGTTGTCCCCGCTGGATTACCAGGTGACTCGATCAACGTGATCGACGTCCAGGGCCCGACACATCACCTCACCCCCTTTAGTTGTACGACTCTGCAGAGCTAGTATCGAGTGCCGAGGGTGATACCTCATAGCGCACTCCTGATGATAACTCTGTAGTGTAGCTAATCGGTCATGGTTTGCCAGGGGTGATTCCTCCTTCACCACTCCCGATAACGACCCTGTCATGCAACCCCCTCAAGCGTGGACCCTTTGAGGGTGATTCCTCCAAGTTCACCTTAACGGATACAGCGAGTGGAAATCCATCGAGGGTGATTCCTCGGATTTCCCCCTTGATGTTTTGCCCACACGGTTACATTGACTTTACCTCAGAACCTGGTTGAAGTCGGGTCGGCCCCGAGGGGTACCCGCGCGAGTTACTGAAGTCGGGTTGGCCTGGAGGGTACCCGCGAGATAAATACGAGGCGCGGCCAGGCAGGCAATTCGACCTAGTGAGAGGTAGCCCTGGCCCTTGTCACACATCCTCAAGACGGGGCGACAGGAGCACTGATCATCTCCGCTAGCTCCCAACACACTAACGGATTTGGGTATTTGATCTGAGTTGGCCACTGGCCTATATGCACTAACTACCACGCAGGAGAACGGTTTAATGGGGCATCGGCGGCGTACGATTCTTCCGAAAGCTCTGTCAGACGTCCAGTTTAGCATTGCGGCCGGGACGGACCGGCGCCATCCAGGATAGGGGTGGTGCCTGGCTTCACCCTGCACGCAACGACCTGGAGTGGTTAGGATGATTGGCCCATGACCCCTTCGCACTTAGGATGTAGACCGGCGGGGACGTCTCTGCGGAGCCTAGGTAGGACTACGTCGTGTTGATTATCCAAGGCCGGGCATGACCCAGAAAAGTGTGTCTGGCCAGAGTTAATCGACCGTGTTGGGTAATGTGGTGCACCCCTGCAGGGAAGTTTATCCATTCGAATAGCTGTGTCCACGGTAACGGACGCTCGGAGTTGTATCTGGATCTTCTACAACTAGAATTGGATACTGATGATGCTTTAATAATGTGTTGGCTCCGGGATCGCTTTCTCGCGGGGTAGTTGAGGAAGGATCTCTGGGCACTGCTACAACTTACTTATTGCCTTATAATATGCTATCTGTACTCTTCTAATGCTGCAAGATGCTAGTCTTCGATAGGCTAGGCCTTCCCCTCTATTCTGGCATTTCTGCAGTATAGTCCCCAGATACAGCCCCTTCCCCTTGATACTGATGCATACATAGAATAGTTCTGATGTAAGTCTTGCGAGTACTTTGGATGAGTACTCACGGTTGCATTGCACCCTTTTTCCCCTCTACCCGATTGCTGCGACCAGATGACGGAGCCCCGGAGCCAGCTGCTTCCGTCGACGACTACTACTACCCCTTCGCGGAGCCTACTACTACGTGGAGACCGACAACCAGGAGTAGTTTCGGAGGTTCCCAGGCAGGAGGCCTGCGCCTTTTCGATCTAGTGTCGTTGTTTTGCTCAGCCTTCTTAAGGCAAACTTGTTTAACTTTATGTCTGTACTCAGATATTGTTGCTTCTACTGACTCTTGTGTGTAATCGAGCTTATGTATTCGAGCCCTCGAGGCCCTGGCTTGTAATGTAAAGCTTGTATTATTTTATTTTGTGTCTAGAGTTGTGTTGTGATATCTTCCCGTGAGTCTCTAGGCTTGATCGTGCGCATTTGCGTGTATTATTAGTGCACAATTAAGTCGGGGCGTCACAGAAATATGGACCTCTATGGTGATAATTAACCTCACTAGACACCATACTCTCCTAGGTTGTCAAAGCAAGGCTATGGATACAAAAGCAATGGAAACAAATGCTATGGAGACCAAAGCTCTGATACCACTTGTAGGATCGAAAGTATGTCTAGAGGGGGTGATTAGACTACTTAGCCAATAAAAACCTAACCTTTTTCCAATTTTAGCTGTTAGCAGGTTTTAGCAATTCTACCAAGTCAAGCAATACCCTACACATGCAAGTCTAAGAGTTTGAGCAACGAAAAGTAAAGACAATGCACATGCAAGTAAAGGAGGGGTCAGAGAAATCAAACGCAATGAAGACACAGTGATTTTTGGCATGGTTCCGATAGGTGGTGCTATCATACGTCTACGTTGATGGAGACTTCAACCCACGGAGGGTAACGGCTACGCGAGTCCATGGAGGGCTCCACCCACGAAGGGTCCATGAAGAAGCAACCTTGTCTATTCCACCTTGGCTTACGTCCACGAAGGACTAGCCTCACTCGGGGTAGATCTTCATGAAGTAGGCGATCTCCTTGCCCTTACAAACCCCTTTGTTCAACTCCACATGATCTTGGAGTCTCCCAAGTGACACCTAACCAATCTAGGAGACACCACTCTCCAAAAGGTAATAGATGGTGTTGTTGATGATGAACTCCTTGCCCTTGTGCTTCAAAAGATAGTCTCCTCAACACTCAATCACTCTCTCATAGATTTGGCTTGGGTTGGAGAAGGATTGGAGTGGAAAGCAATTTGGGGAGGCTAGAAATCAAGGTTGAAATGGTTGGATTGGAATCTCTTGATCTCAACACATGAGTAGGTCGTTATCTCTCAGAAAATGAATGGTGGAAGTGTAGTTTCATTCTGATTCCTCTCTCTGCGAATGAGAGGGGTGGAGGGGTATAAATCGCCTTCACCAAGAATCCAACCGTTACAACCTTTTGACTCAACTCAGTGACACCAAAACTAAATCTCGGTGAGACCGACCTGTGTAAAAGATTTGAACTTTAGGAGTCTCGGTGAGTCCGAAGGGAACAACTCAGTGAGACCAAAGTGCGATGACCTAAGCAAGACCTTGTCTCAGTAATTCCAATAAAACAAACTCGGTGATTCCGAAATGGATTGGAAGGGTTACAGAAACTTGGTCAGTGCAACTCGGTGAGACCGATCGTCATCTCGGTGAAACCGACTTGTTAGGGTTTGGCAGTGGCTTTGTCTAGGATCAACTCGGTTGGTCTGGATGTGAAGATTCAGTGGGACCGAGTTGGGCTTTTAGGGTTTGGACAGATAGGATTGTGGGAAAGTGGCTGAGGGTTTCGGAGCAATATCTTCAAGCACTTGAGCAATTAAGGCATGTTCAAAACCTCATCCCCTTTTAATAGTATTGGCTTTCCTATGGACTCAATGTGATCTTTGATCACTCAACCAAAAATGTAGTCTTGAAACTTTTGCCAACCCATGTCCTTAGCTTTTTGAGGGGTCCACAATCACTTTTGCTTGCCATGCCAACAATGAACTTTCCTGAAATCTATCTTTGAATAGGCATTAGTTCAGTGACTTAAATGTTGTTATTAATTACCAAAACCACCCGTGGATTAGTTGCACTTTCACTTTTTTATGTTTTCCTCTGCTGTTTTAAGCAACCCATGCAATTCCGTAACCTTCATATCGTTACCGTGCATATGCTAGAAGGTTTCTCCTTTGTCCTCTTTCTTCTTTTCCACTGGGGTCCACAGATTTGGTCGTTTGAATGACCATCGCGTCTCTTGCCATGCCGATGAGTGTGTTTGGAATTAGCTTTGATGTATTTGGTTGCTTGTCATGCCACTACTGCAGATTTGGTTACTGGTGGCGTGCCCAAAAGGCCTACTAGTGGCGGCCTATGGCCCCGCCACTAGTAACATGTCATTGGTAACAGGATTATCAGCGGCCAGCTCCATGCCTGCCACTGTTAACATATTCCCAGTGGCGGTCCCGAAAGAGCACCTGCCACTGGTATTTAGAATACCACTGGTGAGTAATACTTCAGGACGCCACTAGTCATCTCAATACCAGTGGTGGGTGTAGTGTTGTGGCCGCCACTGGTATCTATAGTAGGCCCAGTAAAACTTGGATGTCGTGGCAGCATTAGCGTTTAGGCATAAAACTATCCCAAATTACGGCGACGAACAACATATTTAGTTGCAATGTTGAACATTAAACCATAGCTAGACACAATGCATGCATGCAATATATAACAAGTGTGTGTACGCAAACAAGTAGCTAAATCGACAAGTAACTAATAATAGACAAGTGTACACGGTTGAAGCAAACACATCTATACAAAGTCAAAGTATTATTTTAGCTATTCATACATAGCCAGCATATCGTCACCCTGTGTGCCTTTAAACACGCTAATCCACCCTCCAACTTATCATCACCAGCGTGGAATATCTTGGTTGCCAAGATGACATCCTTGTTGATCATAGTTGCAAAGGTAGTCTGGATGCGTTCATAATCTCCGATCCAGTCGTACGACGTTCGCTCTAGGCTTTTACTCCACGTCATGACATCATTAGAAGCTTGAATGTTCTGTCCGCCTGTACATACTTCTCGATGTGGGAGCAGACGTAGAAGAATCACATCAAGCTACCCTCCACTTGCTGCGTGCAATAGAATTCAGTTTGGTGATTCAAGCGTACCAGCCCACCTCACATTACTTCCTAATTAACGATGTGCCCTCCTGAGAGATTCTAGTTATTGATATAATCACCCAGAAGTTTTCACAGGAGTGTCTAGTCTTTATTCTCTCTTTTTATGGAATCCCAAAAATAACAACAACACAACTTTGGCTGTGGCCCGAAGAGCATTCAGTGGGAGGTGCCTCGTGGGCCTAGGCACCCACCCCAGGTGCTTTCCAGGATCCCCAGGTACCCTGTCGGGTGCATATGACCCTCTCTCTAGGAAAAACAATCACAATTATTTTTGCGGGATTTTCTGCCGCCGTCTCGGGGAAGAACCCTACTACTCCTCCCGGAGAGCTGCCTCTGCGCGGATCTTTGTCATCCAGCCGGGGGAATTCGAAGCCATCGTCATCACCATCATCCGTGCATCAAAGGTAACATCTTCATCCAAGTCTCTTAACCATCTCGGTCAACACCACCACCTCCCCCGTTCATCTCCATCCTATCTATGTGCAATTTGTGTAGATCGGTTTCCATTATTACCTCTCAGTGTTAACTGCTATTATAGTAGTTGATGTTGTGTGTTTTATAGGTGAAAGATTTATACTTTCAGATTGTCATATTTATCCATAGACCTTTGATTATGTTCATCATGATGTCTTGTGAGTAGTTCTGTTACATTCTTGAGAACATGTGAGAAAGCTAGTTGTTAATGGTCATATAAATTTGCAATAACGATTATTGTTTCATTATATTGTGGTGTAATTCTCTAGTGGTGGTGTGCAAATGTCGACTACATATCACTTGACCTGTATGGTCCTAGATGAGAACATTTTGTTATAACAAGTTTAGGATTTGAAGCTGGGGTGACAGAATAACCATTCCCTAAATCTATGAATTATAACTTGAGGGGTGAATAGGGACCCTCAAGGATAAGTCTATGGTTGGACTTTATGCCTTTCTTTCTCTTAGTAGTTGCGGATGCGCTAAGGGGACCATCATAAGTATATGTGAGTCAATGGTTTTGCGGCATATAGGCTAACGCATTATCCACACAATGTCGATCAAGCAACAATAATAAATGCAAGCCATTATGGAATTAACAACTATGTAATATTCCCATAGTCATCGAGATTGATTTAGTAGATATAAGAAACACAATCGTCTTATCCTTAGTGCAATTAAGGATTGAGTCACTTGTTGCACTAGTTTACTTTTATTGCTATTTACATTTCCTTGCAATCCTCAATCACAAATCACAACACCGTTACACTTTTCAGCACTTACAGTGAATCCTTGCTATTTTCTGCCAACAAATTCCTTTTGCTACTAGTTGGTTTAGCACTCTTACTTATCAAAAAGATATACAATTGACCCCCTACACTTGTGGGATATCAGCGGTGGCGAAACAATTATCAATAAATATGGGCGAGGGTTTTTAGGTATATATAAGCCATCAGGCACCGGAGGGCAGCAAGGGGGTGTGGCACCCCGTTTGAGTATAGCGAAATTCCACTGTATTCAGATGGACCGCAGCACATGCCAGCCCAGGAAATCAACATAGCGTATGGTTTTACAATCCAAGAGAAACAGGATACAAACAATTCGACAAAAGAGTGCTTTATTGATCTATACAACTTTACAACTTACAAGTCTCCAAGTCTCAATCTGGTGTTGAGGTCGGAGCGGTACTGAGTAGCCATGTGGCTACTTCAGAGATGAATGCAACGGAAACTCTACAATGGTAGCAGCACGGTCTTAGCGTGGCTCCACTCCACAGGGATCTGACTAGGTTACTCTCCTAGCGTCGCATCAACTCCGGCTCCTCGCTAGTGGAAGACGGATCCATTCTTATACCTGGCCATGTTAAAAGCCATATGAGTACATTGAATGTACTCGCAAGTCAAATCCTCTTAAAACCACCCAAGCAACACTCCAAGTTACTCAAACATGAAATTGCTCTAATACCAACAACAATCAAGACAACAACCCCTTGATAGAAACATTTACCAAGATTAACTACTGATGTAAAAACAGTACTACAACTGTAAAGCTTAACTAGTGAAGAACTATTGTAACTATGATAAGCTAAAGTATGTTCCCAAACGTGATCACTGCTAAAGTAAAGTCTTTCCCAAAAGGTGATCACTTAGTCTAAAGTCATTCCTCCAATACTTCCAGTTTTATTGTTACTATGATTTACTTTGTTATCTTACCAATCATCTATAATACTCGACTCACTAGCTTAAAGTCGTACTCCCAAAATACAATCACTTCTAAGCTAAAGTCTTTCCACCGAGTGTTATCAATACTACTGCTAAGTAAACACTTGAAATGAAAACAGTGCAACAACAGTAAGCGGAACAACGTAAACAACAATCAATACAAGTTACTTCCTTGTGGTCTTACGACTGTCTTTCTCATAGCCTTTTCATTGGCTTAACCACAAGTCCTGGCATCCACGATGCCCAGGCTGCTTGTACCTTAATTTCCCAACTTTCATTCTTCATAGTTTTATGTGTTTCGTGTTTGTACATTCGTGTTGAGAAAACCAATGTTGTGTGACTTACTATGAACTATGTCCAATACCGAGGACGCGGCTATTCGAATAGATTTTAAACACTCTGTAGAGGATGTACACTTCACCCACACCACGAACAATCACGTCCGACAAACCATGTCTACAGCATAGCCCTCCTTCCATGGCTCCGACATCCCACGGAGTAGCCCTTGGGGAGGGAAACTGGGACACTGCCCCCCCGTGGCACAACTCTTCCCACCCGGGAATCAACAATACTTTCTGACGCGTCATCATACCAACCCAGGGCCTCAAAGCGTGAACGACAATCCCCCGGCCTAGGAGATACGGACTGTCCAAACTCCCCTCTTTGGTGACATGCGTAAGAGACATAACTGCAGCCCAGACTAGGGCCTCCCTAAAAAGGCAAATGTGGTCATACTGGGAGTTCGGTTCCGTGGCACTCAGACTCGCCCAGCCTGAAGGAGGTTGTTAATTATAATTTCCATTTTGTTATAGTAGCTGTGTTTGACCTGCAATATTAATCTTACAAAGGAAGAGTAAACTGACAACAGTAATAAAGCACAACAACCTACTCCATAATACTACTGCAAACAAGTCAAAGTGCAACAATAATAGCTACTCACAATACAACAAAAGTAAATACCGAAAGTAAAACCACCGAGAAAACCTGGAGGTAGAAATCAACACAAGAACCAAATAACACGCAAGAGTAACAACGAGTAAAAAACTCAGGGTCTACATCAGAGAAAATGACTTGCCCAGATAAAGCCCCGCACCTCGCGGGAGCATGACAGGGGTGCGGGCATCAGGCAGGGCTCCTCTTGCTACTCCAATGGCGGACGACCAATGATGCATCCGACACAAAATTGCCGGGCCCAAGCTCTCTCTCTCTCTCGTCTCACTAGCTCTCACACGAACGGAAGGAAGGGGACGGAAGTGGTCGTGGCTCGGCATGGACAAGACATCACCGCAGTGGCTACGGTGCTCGTGGAGAACAATTCGAGCATCTCGGCATGAGCTCTTCGAGCATGACCTATCTGGAAGGGAGAGGAGGAAGTGTGAGTGATCGAGAGAGCCCAGGGGCTCTATTTAAAGGCCGTGGGGTGGAGGTGGATAGGATCAGCCGCGATGGCGATGGTCCGGGTTCGGGCGAGGGGCTAGCTAGCTCGGGGTGGCTCTGGGCGCGGCGCATCTCGAAGCGCAACGGTCGTGCAGAGGGGGCCGTGGCCGGCAGTAGAGGGACGAGGGGAGAGGGGGGATCCAAGAGGCCGTGCAGTGCATGGTGCAGCTGCTAGCGAGCCGGGGCGCGAGGGGTCCGGCCATGAGCCGCGAAAGACGACGGCAGTGGCTCTGTGCAGACGTAGAGCGTGACCACTTCACGCCATCGTTGTGGTCACCACGGCATCTAGGTGCCTAGGTGTGTTCTGGCTGTCAAAAACGTGTCCCAAGTGTGGTGAAGGTGTTTGTTATTTACCATTTGAAATTGGTGTGGTAAAACATGCTGATTTTTGGTGTGGTGATGATTAACATGATGATGAGTATGTAAGCAAAATTTTATGACAAATGGATGTGGTCAAATGGTGTGATGAAAATTGCTGTGGTCAAATGGTGTGATGAAAATTGATGAAATTTGGGTGGCAGTGGTGTTTTTTCATGGTTGATCACCCTGACAAATTTTAGCTCAATTGGATGGATGCAAAATATACTTCCTTCACAATGTGAGTATATGGATATAAACTTTGGAAATTTGTGGATGGAGTTGTGGTGATGGGATGATGATCAAAATTTGTGGATAGGCACGATACGGGTGGATGATGTTCTACACAAAATTTCAGCTTCCACGAATAAATTTACAATGAACTTGCTTCACAAATCACCAGATCTGACAGAAACTTAAGATGGATGCTCTTGTTAAAGTTTGACTTAAGTGGGTGTGTTTTATGATGGAAATGGTGAAGATATTTGTAGGGTGAGTCCTACAAATATTTTGATGAGTTATAGTGCAAGTGAAAATGGTTGTCCAGTGCAAATGTGGCCTGAGGGTTTAAAAAGTAAAATAAAAAGAAATGGCCATTAGAGTTTTTGAGGCAAAAACCCTAATCCCAAGTAGCTAGGCAAGTCACTTAACCGCACATAAACACAAGAGTGCAAATAAGATCCAAGAACACCAAAAGAAAAAAGACATAAGCCAAATTTGAAAAAGAATTTTTTAGGACTGAAAATCCAAGGTGTCACAAGGGGACAAGGATGGGTCCAGACCACTAGTAGGAAAACCCTTATAGGATTAAGTTATTAGTGTCGCGGCCATAATTTCGGACGCCACTGCTAATTTGGCAAAATACCAACGACGTACTCCAAAAATGTCACGCCACTAATAACCTCTTTTTAATGGCGTTAGGGATAGTGTGCACGCCACTAGTAACCTGACCAGCCTGTTCAAAAGTAAAAAAAAATTGAAGCGGTTAGTAGCGGTGTGTTGTCTAATGTCCATGCCACTAGTCACTGGATTACTAGTGGCGTCTAGGCTTACTAGCGATGTGTGGTCTAATTCCCATGCCACTGATATTTAATATACCAGTGAGGGAGGCAACGCGTACGCCTCTAATAAGCACGGAGAACGAAAATTTCGGCGTGGAGTAAATTGTCTTTTAGCCCAAACGCCCGGCGTTATCCAATCCATAGTCAATTCCTCTCACCTTCCTCTCTCGCCCCAACTTCCCCTACCATCCGCATCACCGATTCATGTTGGTCGTTAATCGCCGCCGCCAACCACCACCTCATCTCCCTCACATCTCGCCGCCGGCATCCCCTCCATCGCCGCTCCAAACCGATGACAAGCTCTTCTCCGACCACCGCCCCATCCCCTTCGCTCATCAGGAGACGGAGATCCCCTCCTCCCCTAGTCTCCCTCACGGTCCAGATCCACATCACCGCCGCCACCAACCACCACGTCTTCCTCACATATCGCAGCCGGCTTCCGCCCTCCCCTCCATTGCCGCCCCCAGCCGGCAACCTATTCTCCCACCACCGCCCCCTCCAATCCGCTCATCAGGAGAGGGAGATGGACCAGGTCCAGATCCCTGTGGAGCACCCCACGGTCAGCCTGGGCCTCGACGGAGGTCGAGGAAGGCCCCTGTGCAGACACCATGGAGCTCCGCTGCCCGCTCTTCTGCTCGTCAAGGTCCAACCCTAGTGCATCTGGTGGTTGTTTTAGCAGCATGTCGTGGTTGTTTTAGCAGCAGCCGGCCGAGTGGTGGATTCGTGGTTAGGTCGATTCCCTGCTGCTAGCTACGTTTGCAGGCTGGGCTGGTGAGTTTGGCAATTGGTAGCGCTGCTGCTAGCTACGTTTTGGATCTTGTGCATTAGATTTAGGCTGCGCTGATGCTAGTCTGAAGCATTAGAAGAGGCAGCAGGCTGGGCGTGGTGGACTAGTACTGATGGTAGCCACGGTTGAGTAGCATTAGTACCTTTGGCTGTTTTGGAGCAAGGCCAGAATTATTCTCTTTAAGCAAAGTCAGGTTTAATTCTTCTAAACGTGACCAATCAGCTAGCTAGTTTGTGCTGGCGCTTCTAGACGGTGATGTGTGGGTGTTTTTCGATTTTTTTTATGGTAAGAAGCCTAGAGAGTACCTCACTTATTTAGGGAAGATGTTGCTTGTGGCGATTAGGAATCTTAAGGCTGTATAGTTTCCATTTATTAAATGCTTTTTTTAACTGATTTTTTTGGGGGGAATTTTAACTGATGACAGATTAATCATTGAGTTTGGCCCTGTTTGGTTTATAAGTCCTAGGACTTTTTCTAGTCCCAACTAAAAAGTCCCTAGTCCCTAAAAAGTCCCTCCCTGTTTGTTTCCAGAGACTAAAAAGTCCCTAGTCCCTCCCTAGAGGTTATTAAATGACCATGCTACCCCTAGTATACAGAAAAATAACAACCAAACAACACCATGGGGCGGCGGGGCAATGGGTGCAGGGAGGGGCATTGTTGGAAAAGTCCCAAAAAGTCCCAAAAAAGACTCTCCTTGAGAGTCTTCTTCATTTAGTCCCAAAAAGCAACTTTTAGTCCCTAGTAGTCCCTCCTGTTTGGTTAAAAAGTCTCTAAGAGGGACTTTTTCTAGTCCCTACACCAAAAAGTCGCTGGAAACAAACACCCCCTTTATCTTCCTGCTACTTGATTTCTTAATTGTTCTTCTGCTTGGTGGATTTATTTTAACCATCCTACTCTTCTGATAGATTAAGAATACTAATCTGTTCATTGGTATGTAGGAACCAAGTGAGCTTTCTGATGGTACTGTTCGTATACACGAACTATCTATTTCTCTTGCATTGCTTTATCACAGGGGTAACTTTTAGTTGGTCCTAACTTCCTCCCGGCCACTTCCACCTGGCCTCTCCCTCAGAGCACTTCCCCCTCGCCACTCCCTCCCCACCAACAGTACACACTGCTGCCGGCGACTACGGCCATCAGCAGCTTCTGCCATGTAGACAAGGATTTCAACCCTTTTGTATTATGTAAGCATGTCATATTTTGTTTATAAGACCTACAGTTTTTTTACCTAAAATTATTCTAGATGCTTTAATGTTTTGCTTGCTTGCACAAATAATTATACGATAAATTTCCATGTAGTACTGCAGACAATTAATAGTATGTTAATCGTCAGTCCGCACCCTGCTTGTTCTCTGAAATACAAAGTCGCATATATGCCTCAGTTATATTTTCTTCAGACATTTGCTCCCTGCAGTTAAGTTAGTTTGGTCTGGTGTCATCTATAATCAGTCCAGCACTTGTTTTCCACGACTTCTTACATCCCAGTACTATAATCCTGTGCAATGAGTCAGATCTGATCCACCATTGCAATGCCAGTTTGCTGCTGGAATCAGCGAAGAACAACCTCTACAAGTGATCCAAGACATCGACAAGCTCGACGGCGAAAACCAGCTGGCCATCGTGGACCACATCCAAGATATCTACAAGTTCTACAAAGTGGCCGAGGTAACACATGCATGATTGACTCCTAGGTAGTAGTGTCGTGCTTGTGTTGTACCCTAGCAAAAACAAAAGAAACAATTAAATGGTTGCAAATTATTGTCTTTTGAATGGGATCAACATATCTTCAACAATCATATTCCAGCTATACATGCAGTCTACTTACTAGATATGGCTAAGACTACAGCAAGTTCAAAATTGGGCTGTGTAGTGAAGTTTTGTAAAGGTGTATCGTGACTATTAAATCATTAGTACTTGTGTATGATTCTCTCATTTGGATTACTTCTCAGAAAGTCCCTTTGCAAAAGTAATCTTGACAAATCAATTATCTCTTAGATGTTTAAGTAATACATGTTGGGGGAGTTCTGAGATGGATACCATTTGGTTTGGACAGACATGTCTATATCTGGTTTGAGAAGATAGATAAAAAGATAAGTGTGCAGACTATGTTTTAGCTAATAGCTAATGCTTCATTTCCATGTAGCCCTTTTTATTGAATAAAGGACCTAGACATCAAGAAAAGAGAGAAGGCAGAGATAACTGAAGGTATTAATCCAAATTCTTCCTTGGAAATGAAGCATTGGATGGTATACATAGTAATTTGGGGTCTGTACAAAACGCTTAAGTGCGGCTAGGTGTTGCTTAAGCCTCATTGCACAAGGCAGTGGCCACCGCTCTCCCAGCGCTAGGCATGGATCTTTAGTTTAGCTAAGACATGCACAAAGAAGACTCCTACATTCATGTCTTCTACTAGTCTTATCTAGTTTCCCCTCTTCTCTGCTTTGATAAGAACAAATACATCATACTTGTTTTCCAGTTTGTGGATGATCAAAGAATCCGTGGGCTGAAGTTTGCCAGTTCATATTTTGCTTCTTAGCCAGCTACCTACTTTAGAATATGATGTGTAACTCTAGAATCCAACTAATTGACTTACTGAAGAACTACATGGAAGGGAAATATATTTGACTTCTTTTGTAGTATGTTTGTACTACTTGATGACTAATCAACACTACTAGTAGTACTTGTTGCTACAGAATCTCTATGCCCGACTGTTAATCTGATTCTCAATGTTCAGCACTTGCACTTCTTATTTGTAGTGTTAATGGTTTCAAGTTTTTACTTTGTGCTTCTCTGATCTGTGTTAGGCTCCTGAAGCGGCAACCGCTCCAGCGATAACATGGCGGCCACAACCTTTGAACCCGGAAGAGGACCAGCGGCGGCAACTCGAGGCACCGCCGGCAACAAGCGGCGCCATCGCTTTTCCTTTTTTAGATTCCAAAATATACTAGTAGATGAACTCTATGTATGTATTTGAATATATGGATGAAATGTATAAATATTCAGATGAATTCTATTACCGAAATATTTTTTTAATCCAAATATACTTACTAGTGGCGTTGGAGGACATGTGCACTTCACTAGTACACATGGATGCTAGTCACGTGGGAGGAAATGAACGCCACTAGTACTATGTATACTAGTGGCGTCGATGGATGCGTGCATGCCATCAACACTCATTTACTATTGGTGTTTGGAGTTTTACCAATGCCACTAATAAGTGATACCAGTGACGTCCGGGCCGACGCCAACGGTAACCCTTACCACGAAAGTGTGCCACTAAAGGCTTTTTTCAAACGCCACTAGTTGGCTTTTTCCTAACAGTGGACGCCTGGCTAGAGCGTTTGGGCCCCCAGGGCCCACCTAACCCAGGGGTATGTGGTCTCTGTTGATGTAAAACTGATCCTCATATTTTTTCTTAATTTTTCCTGTAGGTCCAAAAATATTTATTTTCTCTGAAAGCATAAACAACAGAAAACATGAACATGGTCTAGGCACTTTATTAATATGTTACTCTAAATAAACTTTAAACTTTGCATACTTGATGCAAAATAAGGCATGAACATTAAAATAAATAAATATACTTCTAGGGTGTATCACTCCAGTCCTCGCAAAACCGGTGGTCTCATTGCTGAAGACACCCATTGACATCAGCAAGGTGCATCGTCCACGAATACAACTCCGTTATCTGTATCATAGTGCATTTTTTTTGCATCTTCGGCTCTATGGGGCTTCGTCATCCATGACGACTACTACATTGACCACGACTACCATGACCATGGCTTCCACATCATCATGATTTGATACCTTGACATCAACATCAAGGGCTACGTCTACAACAACCCATCGGCACTAACATCAGTCAATAGCGTCGGCATCGTCACAAACGTGCATGCCACTCCCGCTGTGTGCAGCTTAGTTTACTCTTTTTTGCGTCTTTGGCTGCGTGCGGCTTTATCATCCATGACGACTATTACATCAACCAAGACTTCTACATCATCATGACCGGGGGCCACGTTTATAGCAACTCATCGGCATCAACTCCAGTCAACAACGTCCGATTCGTCACTAGCGTCCACGGCACTCCCGCTGTGACAAGGTGAGTGAATAGAGGAGAGGAAGGGAAGGCACCAGAAGGGCACGCCGTCACCGCCCTAGGTGCTGACCCATCGATGATACACTTGATGATGGGAAAGCGGAGAAGAGAACATAGGTGCATGACTTCAAATCCCGTCGCAATCGTCCGCTTTGCTCCCGAAACGACTGAGGGGGAATGTTACAAATATAATTGGGTTTAAATGTAGAGATAAGGAGATATAGATCGAATATGTTTAAACCAGACATTACATGTCTTGTATCAGATCAATACAACACCAGAAACTTCATTAGTATTCTCTATTTCGACACTGGTTTCAATGGAGCTTTTTGTCGTGTCTATCAGGGCATCATTGAGCCACCCAACATCGAAGAACTTGGATTACTTACGGGACGCTGTCATCTTTGCCAAAGAGAACTTATACAACATTATTTGTGAAACTAACTGTGAAGACCTAGTGAGGGTATGGCAGGCAACACAGAATAATAAAGCAGTAATTGCTCCTATGCTTAGTGAGATTGGTGAACTTAGTTTATTTTTCCGGTATTTTGATATTTCATTTGCCACAAATGTTGTTACTCATGAGTGTGCTTTCAACAACGGATAAATGTCTTCACGCCGCCATCGCGACGCCCCAACGGAGACGACAACGACAAGGATTTTCATCCTAGTTCCCAAGACCAACTGACGAATGCCAACACATCAGCAAGGATACAACGGCTTCAACAAGTTAACGACACAAGTTCATCGCTGCTGAGCTTAACTAACGAAGGCCAGAAAAGTAGGTTTAAACCCGGATATGAAGCGGTGTTCTCATAACCATCCTGATGACAGATTTTCTCGCGAACCTGGAACATGCTCATCTTGGCAACCATGTCTCACGGCATGTATCTCGACAAACCCGAAAGCTACCTTTATAACTACCCAGTTACGGGGTAGCATTTGATAGAACCTAAGTAAGTCGATTCACATCCCGAGTACATACGAAGACCTGAAGTCTACGACATGGCATATAAATTGTAATTGAGACTAACAGATGACAATATCTCGTTGCATCTCAAAGTGGGTCTGTCCGACTCGGTGATCGCCATCGCTGAGTACATACTATCGAGTTAGCATCACTATGCCCATGACTTGTGAAACATAGTCATCAACCGAATCGTATACTAGTCAAAGGATCTGTGTCTGCATAATCTTATCAACTAGGGACCATTAGAACAATCATCATACAATATATAGTCTCACGAACAAGTCACATATTTATTGATACATATCAGTGATGATGTTCAAGGACAATACAAATAACTCATGAATACATAAGGAAATAACATCATCACATGATTGCCTGTAGGGCATATTTCCAATAGTCTGCCACTTGCACTACTGTCAGTTATTTTGGCATCGCATGCCCATGGCCCCTGTGTGCCCCCCTTGCTCCAGCTGTAGGAGAGGCTTCGTCAGCGGATCAGCAATATTTAGATCCGTGTGTACTCTGCATATCTTTACGTCACCTCTGTCAACAATGTGTCGTATGAGATGATATCACCTGAGTATGTATTTGATTTCTGATAATGCCCTGGTTCATTGGCTTGTGCGATAGTACCACTATTATCACAGTGGAGGTCCAATGGGTTGGACACGCCCTGAATCACACCAAGCACAGAAGTGAAATTACTTATCCAAACACCACTACTAAGAAAAACCATATAGGCAGACACCTAACAGTGGCGAGGGGTAAAGTCGTCATGCTACTGCTAATTAGCAGTAGCGCGGGGTAAAAGCAGGCACTACAAGTAATTCATAGCAGTAGCGCGGGCGCAGGGACCCCGTGCTACTGCTAAGTGGTCCCCACCGTGCCCCCGGGGACAGGCCACGCCAGCAGCGTTGGGTATAAAACCCACGCTGCAGCTAACGAGATAGCAGAAGCGCGGGCCTTAAACCCCGCGCTACAGCTATGGATACACGGGGCCAGCTGTTGGGCCCCAATTATCAGCAGCACGGCCCACGGGCTCTGCACTACAGCTGCTGGGCTTAGCAGTAGCGCCCGTCCCTGGCCCCGCTCTACTGCTAAGCGTAGCACCCTCAGCTCCCCCTACCCATACGTGTTCCTCATTCCCTATCCTCACTCTCGCCGTCGCTCCCGCTCCTCCTCCCGCCGTCGCCGCATTGCCGCCGTCCCCGCCGTCCCTGGCCTCGGTAAGCCTCCTCCCTCCTCCCTCCTCGCACCGCCGCCCCTCTTTGCTACTTCCTCCCGCCGCCGCCCCTCTTCATCCCTCCTCATCTCTCTGTTTCTCTCTTTTGTGTATAGATGGATATGGATTGATGTTGGATAGATGGATGGACTAATGCTTAAATTTGCTAGATGGATGGATGGATTTGTTAGATGAACATGTTGTTTGTGAATGGTGCTACATTATTATTTTTTCTAGCAATTTTTGCTACTGTTAGATGGTAAATAATGATAGTGTAGCACTTTTTGCTACATTATTAGTTGAACATGCTTTTTCCTACATTATTAGTAGCTAAATAATGGTAGGGTAGCACTTTCACAAAAACTTTAAACTCCGTAAGCGAAGTGGCATACTCTGAAATGCCTAACAAGTGTGACAAGGATGGTTATGTACTTATTTAGGCAAGTGGCAAGTGAGAAGTGGCATACACTAAGTATAATATTGTACATTGATGGTTGATTTAGGCAAGTGGCAAGTGAGAAGTGGCATAATCTGTTTAACTCGAGAAGATGGTAATTAACTCCCAGATATGCCTAACAAGTGTAACAAGGATGGTTGATTTAGGCATACTCTGAAATGCCTAACAAGTGTGGAGTGCTTTTTGTCTTGTATGCTATGTTGATGTTCAAAGAAGGACAAGTGGCCATGATACATGATTTTGCTGGGAACACCTCCGAGTGGCCTATGTTTTGCCGGAATGTTGATTCATTTCCGTTCCGGAAAATTTCAGGCGCTCGATATGTCCTATTTTAGCAAAGGTCATGCCGATATTTTTCGTGGATTTCGGCATGACATGTGCTAGAAAGTAGGACATATCGAGTGCCCTACCCTATCATTTGTTTTGTGCGCATTCTGTTATATGTAATGTTGATCGATGCTTAGGGTTGCCTTTCTAATCTTTCAATTATGAACACATCAAATGGATGACGACGATAGGATCCCCGAGTGTGATGACTGTTCCGACGATGGGGGTATGTGTGACAATCCTCACTTGGAAAACGATAGGTGCTTGTCCCTCACGCTTAAGGAGGCCTTCGAATATTTTACGGTATATAACTTCAGTGGCACGTATTTTTTCTTAATTAACCATGCCTTAAGATTTTTGCTTTAACTTGTAATTTTCGTTTTTTATAATTCGACTAGTGCATCCCCTGCTATGCAAGAAGTTATGTCCTAGAGAAGCTCTCTTTCGATGACGTGGAAAAGGTGTATACGAAGAAAGCTTACCTTAAGACGAAACATGGTTTCATTTTTTAGGCTAAGCTCTACAATGAAGTAGGTCACACACATTTTGGTTGTGCAAATTGGAGAGGATTATGCAAGGCTTACGGATTTGAGGAGGGTATGAGAATAACCTTCGATATTGGCATTCCTCAATATGATCCAGTCACCGGTCCTCAACATGATAAAGACATTTGGATGGATCTGGACATGATTCCAATTCTACCTCCATGTGAGTTTGTTAAACAAATTTGTTAAATAATCTATATTGCTTATTTAAAAACAGTTGTTATTCATCCCTACTTAACATGTTTATTTATATTTCACAGCTTATTTTCTATCTTCAAGAAATACACGGAAGGTAGTAGACGAGACCTATTACACTGCTGGCTCAGAGCTAACTTGGGAGGAGAAGAATTCTGCTGTCACCTTTATTAATGATGTTCTATCTTTTAAGAGCATCTATGGAGTTGGCCGAAATTCTACAGGATATGTTCCACTAGTCCAGGTAAGATTTTTTTCTATTGTGTCACTGGTCCATCTTTGTCATACATTCATCTTAAGTAAACTATATTGCTAACTATGTTACTATTATGTTCTTCAACACAATTTCCCAAATGTTGTTGTGCCTCCGCTGATGGATGTCGAAGGTGAGATGACAATTGTTTGCCCTTCGAGAACTAGTTTCAAATATACATACTCGACTGAGCGTCAACCAAATGGATGCCTCAAAATCGAAGGATGGAGGCAAATAGTGAATGAGCGCAGGCCACAAATTGGAGACCGCTGGATATCTGTGCTCCATCATGGAGATGGAGGGGTTTTTCTGTTTTATTCTATTTTTCCTCAGAGAGAGGAGTAGGTCCTAGTACTTGTCATGTGCTCAGAAGTTATTTACCTAGGATGATAACAATTGGCTAGTGGTTAACTTATGATGATGATGATGATGATGAGACATTGTTATATCATTATGATGATGATCAATTGTTATATCACTACGATGATGATGAGATATTGTTATATCATTATGATGACGATGAGACATTCTTATATCACTATGATGATCATGAGACATTGTTGTATCAATGATGTATGTATATATTGGACTATATAAAAATCTGTGTAATTCTTGTATAAGTAAAATATAAATATGCAGAAATTAAATACATA
Source organism: Elymus sibiricus (assembly GCA_039707655.1). Lineage (NCBI taxonomy): Eukaryota > Viridiplantae > Streptophyta > Magnoliopsida > Poales > Poaceae > Elymus > Elymus sibiricus. The sequence goes on along the minus strand of CM077665.1, from coordinate 34,627,007 downwards.
GAGTTAGTAGTGGCTTAGTAGTAGCGCGGGTCCAACCCCACGCTGTTGCTAACGCAAGTAGTAGTAGCGAGCTAGCAGTAGCGCAGGACCACGCGCAACTGCTAAGAATTTTCTATCATTTTTTCTAGGCTAATTCTGATTTTATGGCCTAAGGGCATCGGGAGAGGAGGTCCGAGGATTCCACGTGGCCCCACTGTGCACCCAGGGGAAAGACCGTGCCATCTGGCTGTGAGGAGCCCTGGTGGCTCCCATCTGGCCCACCTTTTGGGTCCGGTCTTCTTATTTTCCAAAAATAATTCACAAAAATCCCCATGACTTTTGGAGCTCCGAAAATTTGCTTTTTCTTCTGGTGCAAATTAGACGCAGATTTCCAGCTGTCCGGTAATTTCTCCCTCCATGTAAATCTTGCAAATTAAGAGCAAAAAGGCATTAAATTGCACCATAATGTGAAATATATCATTAATAAAGGATAAATTATAGTAGGAAATAGTGATGCAAAATGGACGTATCACAAACAAACTGAAACACTCAGCGGCTTTGGTGTCTTATTTTTTGTCCGGCCCATCTCATCTATCGAAAAGGGTAAATTTTTATTGCTGTGACATGCTCTTTGCTTGCACTTGATGCACGTTGCTGATATATAAAATGTGTGCTGATATATAAAATATAAAATTACCCAACCCAAAATAAGTTGGTTTCTTCAGTTCGGTTTATTTATTTTTGCAAATAAAATCACATAGCAGATTTGTTTCACAAATAAAATCACATAGGACATAACACTTAATAAAACATAGCACTTAATTAAACATAACACTTGAGCACAGTCCATCATATAATATAATGATTTGAATAAAATCAACCCTAAATAGTCTAATGATTTGTTCAAATCCAAAATTAACCCTAAACAGTACTTAATTAAAACATATATAACTAAGACTTTAGCTCACCGGAGCACCGGACAAGGCCGAAAGCTGCCGGCCGCGTAGTCCCTCATCACCAGCTGATACGTCTCCAACGTATCTATAATTTATGAAATATTCATGCCATTTTTATAACAATTTTATATGGTTTTGGTATGATTTGATTAGAACTAACCTGGACTGACGCTGTTTTCAACAGAACTACCGTGGTGTTGTTTTTTTTGTGCAGAAATAAAAGTTCTTGGAATGGGCCCAAAATTTATGGTGATTTTTTATGGACCAAAAGAAACCCACGGAGCACCGGAGATGGACCAGGAAGTGGCCGAGGGTGCCACAAGCCTGGGGGGCGCCCCCCCTAGGGCGCGCCCCCCGAGTTTGTGGGCCCCTCGAGCACTTCCCTGTCGTGAATCCAATGCCAAAAATTCCTATAAATATAGAAAACCCCAGAAAGAAACCTAGAACTTCCACGCCACCGCCGCAAGCCTCTGTACTGAAGCGATCTCATCCGGAGCCCTGTTCCGGCACTCTGCCGGAGGGGGAATCATCACCGGAGGCCATCTTCATCATCCCGGCGGTCTCCATGACGAGGAGGGAGTAGTTCACCCTCGGGGCTGAGGGTATGTACTAGTAGCTATGTGTTTGATCTCTCTCTCTCATGTTCTTGATATGGCACGATCTTGATGTACCATGAGCTTTGTTAATATAGATGAATCATATGGAGTTTTTCCCCTCTCTATCTTCTTGTGATGAATTGAGTTTTCCCTTTGAAGTTTTGCTATCGGATTGAGTTTTTAAGGATTTGAGAACACTTGATGTATGTCTTGCCTATGGATATCTGTGGTGACAATGGGATATTCACTTGAGTCACTTGATGTATGTTTTGGTGATCAACTCGCGGATTCCGTGACCATGGGGATCTATGCATAGGGGTTGGCACACGTTTTCGTCTTGATTCTCCGATGGAAACTTTGGGGCACTCTTTGAAGTTCTTTGTGTTGGATTGAACATGATGAATCTGAAATTGTGTGATGCATATCGTATAATCAAGCCCATGGGTACTCGTGGTGACATTGGAGTATCTAGGTGACATTAGGGTTTTGGTTGATGTGTATCTTAAGGTGTTATTTTATTACGAACTCTAGGGTTGTTCGTGACACTTATAGGGATAGCTCATAAGATTGATCGGAAAAGATAACTTTGAGGTGGTTTCGTAACCTACAACAATTTCTTCGTTTGTTCTCCGCTATGAGTTACTTTGGAGTGAACTCTTTGTCGCATGTGAGGGATTATCATATGATTCAACTATGTTAACACTATTGAGAGATTGCACTAGTGAAAGTATGAACCCTAGGCCTTGTTTTCAAGCATTGCAATATCGTTTGTGCTCACTTTTGTCACTTGCTACCTTGCTGTTTTTATTATTTCAGATTACAAAAACATATTTCTACTATCCATACTGCACTTGTATCACCATCTCTTCGCCGAACTAGTGCACCTATACAATTTGCCATTGTATTGGCTGTGTGGGTGACACAAGAGATTTCTTGTATTTGATTGCAGGGTTGTTTGAGGGAGACCATCTTCATCCTACGCCTCCCACGGATTGATAAACCTTAGGTCATCCACTTGAGGGAATTTTGCTACTGTCCTACAAAACTCTGCGCTTGGAGGACCAACACGAGTCTACAAGAATAAAGTTGTGTAGTAGACATCACCAGCCACCACCGGACGAGTCCGCAACCCGCTGCAGCCTACTCCTCCTCGTCGGAGGAGACAATGATGACGACAGCATCACCGGAGCTGGTGCCGGAGGCCTCCGCATCATGGGAGCAGCACCTGGCCCTGTCGGCCACCGTTGCATCAACCATCTCCTCTTCATCATCAGAGTTGTCCACCTCAGTGAAATGAACATCGAGCTCTCGCACGGTGGCCTCCTTCTTCCCTTACACAACCTTGCCTTCACATCGTCGCACTCTGACTTGACGCTCACTTCAATGGCCATGTGCTCCTTGATGAGTTGCGGATCCGCACTATGGGCAACCATTGCATCCTTGCCGGTGAGTCATGCGGCGATCTGGCCCTCCTAAGTGCGATGCTCTTGCATCATCACGGTGTTAAGCCAGGGCAGGGTGGCGTTGAACAGCGCATCCGCGCGGTGACCACATCCTCGATGTCATCAGAGTTGGAGCTTGGCGGCGGTGTCGCATGTTGGAAATATATTTCCTATGTATTCATGAAGTTATTAATATAGTCCTTGAAGATTATCAGTGATATATATCAACAAGTACGTGACTAGTTCATGAGACTATGTATTGTATGCTATTGTTCAAATCATCCCTAGTCGGCAAGATTGTGTGGACTCACATCCTTTGACTAGCACATGACACGGTTGATGGCTCTGTCTCACAGGCCATGTAGCATTGGATGCTAGCCGGATAGTGTGGACTCGGATCTGGCTGAGATAGATTACCGAGTCAGACAGACCCACTCTGCGATGCAGTGAGATGTCATCATTAGTTAGTCTCAGTGCAACGTATCTTCTGTATCCTACACCCAAAGTTGATAGATAGACTCTTGATGGCGACCAAATATCTTAGCGTCTATCAAACGCTACTCTGTAATTGGGTAGTTATAAAGGTAGATTTCGGGTAAGTTCAGATCCATGCCGTGAGACATGGTTGACCTAGAAGGGATTTGCCCCTCCAATTGGAGGGATATTCTCTGGGCCATCTCATGTGATCCGACTGGAATAAGCATGGCCATGTGACTCGGATTAAGTATCAATCCAGCTTCGGTAGTCCGTATTATAGGAACGAGAGAAGAGGCCGGGCTGGCACAAGGATGACCGACTCACCTTGAATCCGGCAACATATATCACGAGACAAAGGGAACCGGAATATGACACGTTGTAACAGGTTTGCTGGTTGGCTTTTTCACACACTTGCAAGTTGGCATGTTCTGCTAGGATCCAATACTGACTGACCAACTTGGATGAGGTCCGACTCAAGACCAGATGTTTGTGATCCTAAAGGGTCGCTTGCTTAAGGGGTAGGAACCCACTCGGTCAGGTCCAACTTCGCCTCTCGGATATGATCTGACTAACGGACTTGGGCGACGGGCCAAGTGGACTATGGGTTTTTGAGTTCTAGTAGGCCTCAAGTGTTAAGCCCATGATGGGACATCTATATAAGTGGAGGTACGTTCCCCTAGCTATGGTGATTGCAGCTGTACTTGCTAGGTTTATATGTGATGTAACTAGCCACGTCCACCTACCATGGTCATGCTATCGAGTCTAGCAACCCGCCACTCAACATTCCGCCATGTACGTGCCCACACCTCTAGAGGTGGTGCACTTGTGCCACTCCGACGACCTTCTCGAGGCATCTGGTGATTAGATTTGCGAGGGAACAAGGAGGAGCTTGACTCAGTCGGATGGCACGCTACCTCAACTCTACTTCCGTTGCATGGACTAGACGTCTAGTGGTAATCCCATGATCTATCTCCTAAGCATGCTCCTGGATGTTCTGCGCAGTAGGATTTTTTTATTATGCAAGCGTTGCATGCCACTTAGCCTAACAGTGGTATCAGAGGCTCTGCTGCTGGTTTTAGATTTAGTTTACATGCAGATGAGATATGCGGAAGCCAGTAGATGTGATCTAATGCTGTTTTTGGTGGTTGATCTATTTGATAGATCGGTTTGTGCCGGGTCGATGAGATTGGCGGCACTCGGGGAATCATAGATTGTTAATTTTTGGTGATCGTGATCAATGAGGTCATGACATAACATACACCTACCGGTTGGTTTCCGCCATCGGGGTAGATCATGAAACATAAATCCAACTCGGATACATGATGATCAATGTGATTGATCAAATAAAAGAAATCATCGTGATCAGAACAGATATTTCATCTGTAATTCCTGATTGGAACCCTGCTCACTACTTGGCTAGTGGGACCACCATTGCTACCTGTCGTAGCGTTTTAGATTTCGTGCTAATTCACTCAACCCGATAGAACGCAATTCTGTGCATAACTTTGTTTTGCAGGGTTGATGTGAATAGTATGGCTCATTTGTATGCGATGCATGTGTGTAATTTGCATGACCTGCGTGGCATGAGTACGTCAGCCAACTTAAGCCAAAGTGTTATCATTATAATGTATAATGACCTGCGTGTTGACATGAGATGTCTTTCTCTATGTAATTTATGACTAGCTCATGTAGCTCACAAGTGCATGCAGGTCTCGGGCGCACGACGGGTGAAGCCGACTGAAGTCATGGACTGGAGCCGACTGAAGTCAAGGACTTGATCTGACTGAGTTACTAGGATAGGTTCCGACCTGAGGAGCCATACTATTTCACAGTTAATGTCATTATATGTGATTGTTAATGCTTCCTTACTTCTATGCTTTTCGTGACAGTAGTAGAGTGATCCCTCATGTAATGTCAAGTTAAATTTGCCTCCCCAAATGCTGCAACATCATGAGTCATGTATATCTAGTGGTCGGCCTATAAAATTAGTGTGCTACCTGTAGGAGACATGCCCTAGAGGCAATAATAAATTTTATTGATTATCTCCCTGTTCATAATTATGTTTATGTTCCATGCTATAACTGCTATGGTTCTCGAGTCTGCAATAACACGAGGCTCGGAGGAAGACTCATATGCACGTGTGGAATAATAAATGGTAAAATGTATTCCTAGTCTGGCCTATAAGACTAGCCCAAGTATTGCATGATGGTTATGTTTTCCTGATCATGGGCATGTCTATGCCAGCAACTTTAAGGGCACAATGTTAGAAGAACATTTGTGTTGAATCGACTTGAATTGATGTTATGCTATGATATTTAGTCGTCTCACAAGTTAATGGTTAATAACATAGAGAAGTTAATGTTTGCATAATTCCTTAGACCATGAGAGTATCGAGTTTCTTCATACTTGCTTCATGAACTTTGGGGTTTGTTAAACATCATCCTTAAATGGGTGGCTATTGCGGCGGCTTACGGGTTCATGAAAAAGTCTGTCAAGTAACTTGATAGCTCAAGATTGGGATTTGCTCCTCTGACGATGGAGAGATATCTCTGGGCCCTCTCGGTGTTACGGTATCCATCATCGTCTGGCCAGACACAATGTGATTAGATCACAGGGATGCCGGAACACGGGAATGAGAAAAGAGAACAATACCCGTAATGAGGTGACTGGCATAGTGGACAAGTTGTTGATCCACAGGGATGCCAACATGTCTCACCTCGGGTATTTGTAACATATCGCGAAGCAACAAGAATAGCATACGGCAACTGGAGGTTCACTCGAATATTCATTCGTGTGGGTATAGGGGTCAATATGGGTGTCCACGGCTCCGATGTTGATCATTGATCGAAAAGTGTTCCAGTCATGTCTATACTTCACCGAACCTATAGGGTCAGATGCTTAAGGGTCATCTATCTGCTGAATACTAGACAAGGAGTCTGAGAGAAATTCGCTGAAAAAGTTTCGGAGACAACGGAAGAGTTCCGGAGAGAGAACACCAGAATAGTTTCGGTAAAACCGAAAAGATGTTTCGGAGTATACCATTAAGTCAAAATGGTTTTGCCACATGTCTAGAAATTCTTGGAGGGTGCCAGAATGATTCTGGGAACTTCTGGGATTTTTCCGGAGAAAGAAACCGGAAGTTTTCCGGAGCTGCCAGAACCGCTTTGGTTGCTTTTCGCTGAAGAAAACCATTGTTCTCAAAATGTTTCAGAATGCGTTTAGAATTGTTTTAGTGGGTACTGGAATTATTCTAAGACTCACAGAAACTTTTCGGAATTAACGGACGCAGAAAAATGTCTTCGTGAATAGTGAAAGCGCTTTTTTGGTTACCTTTTGGAAAGCCATTTTTTTGGGCTTTGCTCAAAAGATCTAAGGGATGACTAGGTGGATGGGAAGGTGGTGGAGCCACCCAAGGGGGCAGCAATTTTCGTTCATGGCCTTGAGGGGGCCCCCATGGGGCTTCCTTCCACCATTCGGTACTCCACTTGCCTCACCATTTTGCCCTTATGTATGACATAAAGCATGGGCACTTTGGGTGTTTCAGGTGCCACCCTACCCCTTGGTTCTCCTATAAATAGGAGGTGAAGGGGCTGCCCAAACCTCATCCTTGCTCTCATACACATGCCATAGATTTGTCTGGCTTCTCTCTCCCTCCCAGCAAAATAGTTTTGTAGAGCCGAAAGGCTGTCTGGGTTCCGGTGGGAACTAGTTCTGGATGGCGAAGCCCTGCCGGATAGATGACACCGTATGTGTGCAACCCCGTAGAGAGGTCGTAGGTTCATCCTTTTTGCCCGAGGGGCTGTTTGAGTGTGCCTCCCGAAGGGCTGTCTGAGTGACCGTCTGAGATTTTGAGGTACTCCCGAAGGGCTGTCCGAGGATCCGTCCAGTGGGACTATCCGAGGGACTGTCCCGAGGCCTCCCGAAGGGCTGCCCGGAGATCCTTCTGGGTCAGACGAAGGAGTACATCCTCACGGTTGGGAGGCTGTAAATCCTATCTGGGAGGATCTGCACCGCCGATCGTCATCGATTCTACTTCCGCTGCGCTACGAGTCGGTAACAAAAAGATCAAACCTTGTATGCAGTCTCCATAGTGGTCCTGGGCTGGTGCATAGGTCGGAAATTTTTTGTTTTCTGCTGCGTTACCCTACAGTGGCATCAAGAGCCGTGCTATGCGTAGATGCAGGTTGCGATCTAGAATACATAGAGATGTATGGGTGTTGCACAATATAATTAGGTAGTAGATGAGTTCTATTACTGAAAATTATTTGGCGGGTAGCAGATGATATCTGTTACCCGATGTTCTTGTTGCTTCCCTGGAATTTGCATATTTCTGATCTTGATAACAGCATGGTGGAGTGTCAAAGTTCTGGCAATCCGCGATCCTGATTGATCAACGAAGTGCTAACAGTTCATTGAATTCCACGATAGTTAAAAAGAAAGATGAAATTTCGCAGACGAAAGGGCAATGCAGATATGATCTGCACGGGGGTCATGCGCATGACGAAGTTCAGTATGGGGCTCGAGATTTTATTATCTCGTGTTTCATACACCCCGCAATGTTAATCTAGCGACTTGGATAATCATGCTTGATGATGAACGTTGGTAGCTTCGGTTTGTTTCGAAACCTTAGAAGCCATGAAAAATAAAATTTTGCATGAACCAATTAGAGACGTCTAACTTGGTTTTGGAGGATGGTTTGCATGTGCATGTGATGTGGTATAGCAGTGCTCATATTAATTTGTTTTGGTATGAGATGACTATATGATGTAATATTAACATGACCTGTGTGTCATGATTCGGCATGATGGCTGGAGCCATATGATTTTCACTTTAAATGACCTGCGTGTCAACCATAAGTAATGCACTTATTTTATTAGCTATAGAGATAGCAATATTATCTGGTGCATCGACAAGGTGGTGGCAAACTTCGCGAAGGTGAACACCGACGCGAATGCCGAAGACGAAGAAATACAAGACTTCTCCGTCAGAAAGGGCTATACCATATCATGCTATTATGAATTGCCTGAGATGTTTATCCCTTATGATACACCCTTCTTAATTGCGTGGTAGTCTCTTTTTATTAGGGTGATCTCTCACTGAAAATATCAAGTAGCTAGTGTTCTCCCAAGTGTAGCACCGTCACGACACCTATCTTTTCAGGGTGCGCCATGGATGCATGGGTACGAACGATTAGAGAAGTGTGAGGCGGGTGAGGTTAGACCTCACAGCAAGATCACTTGGTTGTCTTGACGTTCATGGCAGGATCGTCTTGAGCTCGGAACACATGCATCGAAAGATGAGCAAGAGTCACATAGAGATGTGATCAGCATGTTGGCCTACCGATTAAAATTCCCGTCATGAGATGATGATTCTATGGCGACGAATTGAAGTCTGGATCTTGTATCAGTCACAATCAATTTTGAGAGATATTGATTTGAGTGGAAGCGAACTGTAGAATTAACTTGTTTAAATTCTCAGTGCAATTAATTTTGAACACTGTCTAAGTGTGATTTGCAAAAAAGTTGTAGAATAATGGCTCGTGTTTCCACCTTCCCTGTTAAAATTGAATAGTTGTTAAATATCCGGTTAAAACTTTACGGTTGGTAACGTAATGTGAGGATTGTCCTCAAGAGTGCCGAGAAGGAGATGTGACTCTCGTCCTTCGATCCAAAAGCTAGAATTCCGTTTCAGTCAAGTGCAATACGTTTGCTTCCATGAGACCCGAACTTCGAAAGTTTTGGGATAGTTACGTGATATTCATGGAACTAAAAATTAATTTTCAGATACAAACAAAGGCTGAAAGATATGAAATATCCAAAGCAACGTTTGTTTGCAAAATATTAGTAAAAGTGTTTACTGGGCATTTGACTGATAAGTGAGGGATCCGGAAGAACGCTGCCATATGATGATGGTGAATAAAACAACTTAAAGAGAAAGGAAATGTCCAAAGGGTGTTAGTATGACTTACACAGCTAGGAAGTCTGGGGCTGACGCCACTCTTAAGTTGGGTGCTTCTTCTGAGAGTAGGAGAAATACTGAAAGTTAAACTGTTAGAAGTATAAAGGCAAAAAGAGTGAAGACTGGAATGTCCAGCTCATGTATGAAAGTCATTCAAGTTATTGATGTATGGAAGGCTGGTAAAAGAAATAGTTCTTGGGAATTATGATTGAACATGTTAATCACTAATTCTTGGGTATTGTGAGTTGATCACAAAAATACCCGCTCGATTGCACTCTGTTGCAACTCGATTCAAGAACTACTACGGCCTAAAAGACTAGCTGACGATGAGGTTTAAATACATGTTGGGAACTTAGTAAAAGTTACTCTACCTTCCATCGGTGTATTACCTATGTATTTATTCTCATCATTCATTTTAGAGTTTTACACACTCTAGCCCTTTGCATAAGGTATCTTGCAAGAAGGTTGTTCATAAGAGAACTTTTGATGTTCGGTGTTATGAATAACATAAGGGCCATACCTTCATTATGAATGAGATGTATGTTATGAATAATGAAAATAATATATTACCTCTGTGTTTACTTTAAAATTCATTTTAGAGTTTCATACACTCTAGTCCATTGCACAATGTTTGTTGCGAAAGGGTTGTTCATAAATGAACAATTGTTGTTCAGTATTATGAATAACATGAAGGGCCATGCTTCCATCCAAGATGGGATGTATGTTATGAATATTGATGGAAATATGATACATCCATAACACTGATGCTAAATGTCGCAAGACTAAAAGAATACCACACAAGTGTGGCACTGCATTTGGTAACATTGGAGAAACCCGCAAGGAAAAATTCCATTATGATGGATTTTGAAGTCGTTTGATTTTGAATCATCTGACACTTGCAACTTTCCTCCAAAAAGTGAAGTGACTAAAATACCGTTCACAGGCCATAAGGAACGAGCAACAAACTTATTGGTGATCATACATTTTGATGTGTGTAGTTCAATAAATGTTGTTGCAAGTAGTGGATTTATCTATCTTCAGAAATGACTCAAGTAGATATATGGATATTTACTTGATGAGACGTAAATCTGGATCTTTTGAAATCATTCAAAAGGTTTTCAAAATGAAGTAGAAATTACTGTAACAATAAAAATTACGTTTCTGCAATTAGATTGCGGAAAGGAATATTTGAGTTACAAGTTTAGCGAATGTCCGATGAGTTGTGAAAAGAGTTTCATAACTTACACCTCCCGGAACACCACTATAAGTGGAATGTCCGTGAAGATGTTATCACACCATTTATGACATGGTAAGATCAAAGATGACATAAATAAATTTGCCATTATCCCTTTTAAAGTGATGCTTTAGAGACTACGGCTTTTACACTGAAAAGAGCTCCATCGGGTCTGTTGAAATGACGCCATGGTATGGTACGCCCAACCATGTTATATCTTTTCTTAAACATTTGGAATATGGGGCTTGTGTAAAATGTTTACAAACCTATTCCAAATCAGACAAGTGCTACTTTGTAGGTTATCCCAAAATGTTGGGTATTCCCACACCACAATACCGAGGCAAAAAGTTTTGCCACAAAACAGTATGCTTTTAAAAGAGAATAGTTCTTGCAAAAAGGTTAGTGGGAGGACAGTGCAACTCGACGAGATAACTAGTATCTTCGTCATCAGATCAAAGGAAAGGAACCTTGGAAGTGATTCCAGAGTTTCCTACTGCGACTGATACGGAAGCCTCTACATGAGATGTATGGACTTCGGTCGAACTTGCAGCTGAACAACGTAGGCAAAACTCGTGCAAACCTCTCAGGTGCGCAAACGAGATATTGTTGTTAGACAATAGTATACCTACGATACACAAGGAAGCGTTGATGGGCCCTGACTCTGGAATTGGCTAAATGCCAATACAATCCGAGATAGTTTCCATATAAGTGATTCAAGATTAAAATCTTCATACACCTTTCGGAAGACTTAGAGTCTAACGAATATTTATGGAACTAAAAACTGATATGGATAAAAATGTTTTATCCATAAAGCATGACTTGTTGCAATAAACAAGTTCAAGGAGTTGACTACGATGAGATTGTTTCACCGTAGCGATGCTTAAAGTCGGTTTGGGTTGAACTAGCAATTAATACATATTTCAATCATGAGATATGAAACATGGATGACGAAAGGATTTCCATCTGATGGAAATGAAACCAAGGATTTGCATATGGTACAGTCCAAGGTATTTTGTCAATCCAGAGGATGCTAGCGAGTGTGCAAACTTCAGAGTTCCAGCGATGGACAGAAGAGAGCAAAATGGAGTTGGAATCTTCGTGTTTTGATGGAATGGTCAAAGGGGTTTGACTTCATCAATGAGTAACGAAGATGCTTGTGGTTTCAAGAAAGTAAGTGGGAGCATAATAATATTTCTAAAAACCTTGTGTGCTTGACACATTGTTAATTGAAAATAAATTTCTTGACATGAAATAGGACTTCATTGGAAAATAGTTTTTCGATGAAGTGCTTGGGCTAAATAGCCTTGATATTAGGCATAATGATCTGTGGAGATAGATTTACCTAATGGGGCTAAGCAATGAATACATATTGACAAGATGCTAAAACATTTTCGCATTTAAAACGCCAAGGAGTGATTCTTGCTGAAGTCACATGGAAAGAGTTTTGCAAGACTCGGTGTCCCAAAAACACTGATGAGCAAAGTACATGATGAAGATTCCACACACTTTCGTGTTTGGATTAATCATGTATTCCATGGTATGTAAAAACAACCAGATATGTCCAATACTCCAAAGTTGTTGCGAGTATAGATACCAAAGTGATCATGGGACAACAGTGAAAAAAGGTCATTGAGTACTAAAGTAGCACTGATGACATGTTTTCTCGCGAGCGGAGATCGTGAAGAGTTCGTTGTAAAATATTACATCGATACAGTCTTCATCATTTCTCCATGAGATTTTCGATTTAAATTGAGGGTTTTGTGTAACACACAATTTGGTGGCACAGTTAGTTGGAAATTGTTCCAAACAAGTTACTGTGGTGAATTCTATAATAGAGGCGAAGTATGTTGCCGCTTTCGAAGCGACAAAGAAAATGTTGAATCATATAGTTCATTCATGAACTTAGTATGGTTCCAAGAAGGCTTTGGTCAATGGGATACTATTGCAGATAGTTGCTCCATAGCTCAGTCTGAGGAATCAAGGTTCGACCTGTGATTCACATATATACAAAGCCAAGTCCACACAAAATATGCATTTTGTGAAAGCATGAAAACAAGAGGATATGCAAAGATACACACGGAGCTGAAGTCGTCAGATCCGTTAGACATCAGGCTATACCACATTCGAAGCATATTTTACACCAATGTGCCATGTGTGTAAAGTGCATTAGCATTAACTAGATTATTGAATCTAGTGCAAGTGGGAGTCTGTAGAAGATATGCCCTAGAGGCAATAATAAATGTTATTAATTATCTCCCTGTTCATAAGTATGTTTATGTTCCATGCTATAACTGCTATGGTTCTCGAGTCTGAAATAACACGAGGCACGGAGGAAGACTCATATGCACGTGTGGAATAATAAACGGTAAAATGTATTCCTAGTCTGGCCTCTAAGACTAGCTCAAGTGTTGCATGATGGTTCAGTTTTCCTGATCATGGGCATGTCCATGCCAGCAACTTTGAGGGCACAATGTTAGAAGAACATTTGTGTTGAATCGACCCGAATTGATGTTATGCTATGAGATACATTCGTCACAAGTTAATGGTTAATAACACAGAGAAGTTAATGTTTGCATAATTCCTTAGACCATGAGAGTATCGAGTTTCTTCATACTTGCTTCGTGAACTTTGGGGTTTGTTAAACATCATCCGTACATGGGTGGCTATTACGGCGGCTTACGGGTTCATGGAAAAGTCTGTCAAGTAACTTGATAGCTCAAGATTGGGATTCGCTCCTCCGACAATGGAGAGATATCTCTGGGCCCTCTCGGTGTTACGGTATCCATCATCGTCTGGACAGACACAATGTGATTTGATCACAGGGATGCCGAAACACGGGAACTAGAAAAGAGAACAATACCGGTAATGAGGTGACTGGCATAGTGGACAAGTTGTTGATCCATAGGGATGCCAACATGTCTCACCTCGGGTATTTGTAACATATCGCGATGCAACAGGAATAGCATACGGCAACTGCAAGTTCACTCGAATATTCATTCGTGTGGGTATAGGGGTCAATATGGGTGTCCACGGCTCCGATGTTGATCATTGATCGGAAAGTGTTCCGGTCATGTCTATACTTCACCGAACCTATAGGGTCACACGCTTAAGGGTCATCTATCTGCTGAATACTAGACAGGGAGTCTGAGAGAAATTCGCCGAAAAAGTTTCGGAGACAACAGAAGAGTTCTGGAGAGAGAACATCGGAATAGTTTTGGTAAAACCAAAAAGTTCTTTCGAAGTATACCATTAAGTCAAAATGGTTTTGGCACACATCTTGAAATTCTTGGAGGGTGCCAGAATGATTCTGGGAACTTCTGGAATTTTTTTGGAGAAAGAAACTGGAAGTGTTCCGGAGCTGCCGGAACCGCTTTGGTTGCTTTTCGCTGAAGAAAAACATTGTTCTGATAATGTTTCAGAATGCATTCAGAATTGTTTTAGTGGGTACTGGAATTATTCTAAGACTCACAGAAACTTTTCAGGATTAACGGTCGCAGAAAAATGTCTTTGTGAATAGTGAAAGTGCTTTTTGGGTTACTTTTTGGAAAGCCATTTTTTTGGGCTTTGCTCAAAAGATCTAAGGGATGACTTGGTGGATGGGAAGGTGGCGGAGCCACCCAAGGGGGCAGCCATTTTCGTTCATGGCCTTGGGGGGCCCCCATGGGGCTTCCTTCCACCATTTGGTGCTCCACTTGCCTCCCCATTTTGTCCTTATGTATGACATAAAGCATGGCCACTTTGGGTGTTTCAGGTGCCACCCTACCCCTTGGTTTTCCTATAAATAGGAGGTGAAGGGGCTGCCCAAACCTCATCCTTGCTCTCGTACACATGCCATAGACTTGTCTGGCTTCTCTCTCCCTCCCAGCGAAATAGTTTCATAGAGCCGAAAGGCTGTCTGGGTTCCGGTGGGAACTAGTTCTGGATTGCGAAGCACAGCCAGATAGATGACACCGTATGTGTGCAACCCCGTAGAGAGGTCATAGGTTCGTCCTTTTTGCCCGAGGGGCTGTTCGAGTGTGCCTCCTGAAGGGCTGTCCGAGTGACCGTCCGAGATTCTGAGGTCCTCCCGAAGGGCTGTCCGAGGATCCGTCTGGTGGGACTATACGAGGGACTGTCCCGAGGCCTCCCGAAGGGCTACCCGGAGATCCGTCCAGGGCAGACGAAGGAGTACATCCTCGCGGTTGGGAGGTTGTAAATCCTAGCTGTGGGGATCTGCACTGCCGATCATCATCGACTCTACTTCCGCTGCGCTACGAGTTGGTAACGAAAAGATCAAACCTTGTATGCAGTATCCATAGTGGTCCTGGGCTGGTGCGTAGGTCGGAAAATTTTTGTTTTCTGCTGCGTTACCCTACACTACTTGATCTCCTAGAAGTTTTGGGTTCGTGTCAGACACATACATGCAGGGCATTGGTTAACTTGACAGGGCAATCGAAATAGTTTTGGGCCCTGACTCAACGGAAGTTGGAGCCAGGGCATGTGAGGCTGTCCAACTAACAGGAATCACATGAGATGCAATTAGCAAGTGTTGCTTACCGTTTGGCTGCGTCCACTAGCAGTGATGCTAAAGCTCGCTAGTCAGCATGTTCCACTCAGATCCTGAATGATTAAGTGTCAACAAGAGGGATGTTGATCCCATTGGGAGTATTTCATAATTAAAGTGTTTAATTTGAATTACTCTTTCATGAATACAAGTCTTCGTGTTTTTGCATATTTTTGTTGTAGATCAATGGCACCAACTGCTCAAGTTCCCATTTTTGCACGGCGTTCTATCCTTGAGAAAGATAAACTTAATGGAACAAACTTCACAACTTGGTATGGCAATCTGAGAATTGTTCTCACGCATGATAGAAACGAACATGCTCTAGAGGACCCACTTTCAAAGGAACCGGCTAAAAATGCTAATTCTAATGCTACTGCCTAGAACGCCTATAGGCACCTCTATGATGAGTCAACCAAAATAAGCTCTCACATGCTTGCCTGCATGGATCCTGACCTGCAACAACTGTTTAAGAACATTGAAGCTTAAGATATGAGAATGAGTCTGTAGGGCATGTTTGAAACTCAGGCAAGAACTGAGAGATTTACTATCTCGAGGACCTTGCTAGAGTGTAAGCTAAAGGAGGGTGATCCACTGAGTCCACATGTAATCAAAATGGTTGGTTACATGCAGACTTTGGAAAAGTTATGCTTCCCTTTTGGCCATGAGTTGGCCACAGATACAATTCTGGCTTCACTTTCGGCTAACTGTCACTACTAGGAAAACCCCTATAGGCAGCCACCTAATAGCAGCACTGGGTAAAGAGGTTGCGCTGCTGGTAAATAGCAGTAGCGTGGGTTAAAACACCGCGCTGCAGGTAAGCTATAGATGTAGCGCGGCCTCCCTTAACCCGCGCTACTGCTAAGCGGTCCCCACAATGCCCCCCGGGACAGGCTACAGCAGCAGCGTTGGGTCCAAAACCCATGCTACAGCTAATAGGATAGTAGCACCATTGGCCCTAGGCCCGGTGCTGCTGCTATGGTTACACGGTGAAAGCTGGTGGGCCCCACTTAGTAGCAGCGCGGCCCGCCTGCCCCGCGCTACAACTTATGGGCATAGTAGTCACGCGTGCCCGAGCCTCGCGCTACTACTAAGCCTTGCACCTCGATCCTTGCCCGTTCCTCTCACTCACTCTCGCTCTCTGCCGCCGTCGCCCCCCCCCTCCTCCCTCCTCCCAGCTCCTTCCTCCGCTTCCTCCCTCCTCCCTCCTCCCTCCCTCCTCCCTTCTCCCTCCTTCCTCCGCTTCCTACCTCCTCCCTCCTTCCTCCACTCCCTCCCACATCGCTGCCACCGCCCTCTCCCGCCCTCCCACGTCACCTCCGCCCTCTCCCTCCCTCCCACGTCGACGCCACCAGAGCAAGGTGAGGAGCATCTTCACTTTTTTTCAAATGTTGGCTTGTAGTATTGTTTTTTTTTTAAATGTTGGCAAGTAGTAGTATTAATATGTGACCATTGGAAGTTTAGGCAGAGTTTTATTATGGCATATTAAGTTTCCTGTATTTAAGTTAGTAGAAAAAGGCATTGGAAATTTAGGCAGAGTTTTATTATGGCAGTAGTAAATTTTATTTTGGCAGATTTTAACATCGTTTAGGCATTTTGTTTAATTCATATAAATTCAACCATGCCTCATATGACAAAGTGTTATATATGAACGTTGTTCAGCTCCGAGTGGCCTATGTTTTGCCGGAATATTGATTCATTTCCATTCCGGCACATTTCAAGCGTTCGATATGTCCTATTTTAGCAAAGGTTATGCCGAAATTTTTCATGGATTTCGGCATGACTTGTGCTAGAAAGTAGGAAATATCGAGTGCCCTAGCCTAGGAGTAACCAGGAGTAGTTCTAGCTAGTATGTGATTTTGTTTTTTGTGCATTCTGTTATATGTAATGTTGATCGATGCTTAGGATTGACTTTCTGTCTGATGGGGATCCCGACTGTTGTCGTGGGGGTCGCTTGTCCTTCTTCTCTTTGTGCTAGACCTTCGTGATGAACTAGGGGAAGGAGGAGTAGTGACCATCACCAATGGTCTAAATATCAGTGAGGGAGTGTCCACCATATACACCACCATATACAAAAGCATTATTTGTACTAGTGTAGATTGATGTTCTTGGAGGAAGGATCCCGACTGTTGTCGTGGGGGTCGCTTCTCCTTTTTTTCCTTGTGCTAGACCTTTTGGTAATGCACTAGGGAAAGGAGGAGTAGCGACCATCATCGACGGTCGAAATATCAGTGAGGGAGTGCCCACCATATACAGCACCACTTGAGAGATGAGAGTTGTTCAAGGGAGACTTGACTGAACGAAAGTCAACACATGCTGAATAGTGATCTGTTTGTTGACTTCCTGGAATTTGCCGTCGATTTTTAATCTTTCAATTATGAACACAACAAATGGATCCCGACGATAGGATGCCTGAGTGCGATGATTGTACCGACGACGGGGGTATGTGCGACAATCCGCACCTAGAAAACGATAGGTGCTTCTCCGTAACGTTTAAGGAGGGCTTCGGATATTTTACGGTATGTAACTTCAGTGGCACGGATTTCTTCTTAATTAAGCATGGCTTAAGATTTTTTGCTTTAACGTGTAATTTCTGTTTTTCATAATTCGACTAGTGCATCCCCTGCTATGCAAGACGTTATGTCCTAGAGAAGCTCTCTTTTGATGACTGGGAAGAGGTGGATATAAAAAAAGCTTACCTGAAGACGAATCATGGTTTCATTTTTGAGGTTAAGGTCTTAAATGAAGTAGGTCACACGCATTTTGGTTGTGTAAATTGGAAAGGATTATGCAAGGCTTACGGATTTGGGGAGGGTATGAAAATAACCTTCGATATTGGCATTCCTCAAGATGATCCTGAACATGATAAAGACATTTGGGTGGATCTGGACATGATTCCAATTCTACCTCCGTGTGAGTTTGTTAAGCAAATTTGTTAAATAATCTTTATTGCTTATTTAAAAATAGTTGTTATTCACTCCTACTTAACTTGTTTATTTATAATTGACAGCTTATTTCCTTTCTTCGAGAGATACACGGAAGATAATAGACGAGACCTATTAGATTGTTAGCTCAGGGCTAACTTGGGAGGAGAAGAATTCTCTTGTCTCCTTTGTTAATGATGTTCTGACTTTTAAGAGCATTTATAGAGCTGGCCGAAATTATATAGGATACGTGCCACTAGTCCACGAGTTGAGCCATGCTAACATTCGTGCAAATATCATGGTAAGATTTTTTACTATTGTGTCACTAGTCTATCTTTTTGATAGATTCTTCTTAAGTAAACTACATTGCTAATTATGTTACTATTGTGTTTTTCAACAGAAGCTCCCAAATGATGTTGTGCCTCCGCTGATGTATGTCGAAGGTGAGATGAAAATTGTTTGCGTACGGCCATGGACCAGTTTCCAATATGCATACTCGACAGAACGTCAAACAAATGGATGCCTCAAAAAAAAAGGATGGAGACAAATAGTGAATGAGCGCAGGCCACAAATTGGAGACCGGTGTATCTCTGTGCTCCATAATGGATATGGAGGGGTTTTTCTGTTTTATTCTATTTTACCTAAGAGAGAGGTGTAGGTCCTAGTACTTGTCATGTGCTCGGAAGTTATTTACCTAGGATGATAACAATTAGCTAGTAGTGGTTAATTAACTTATGATGATGATGATGGTGAGACATTATGATGATGATGAGTTGTTATATCACTACGATGATATTGAGTTGTTATATCACTATGATGATCATGAGTTGTTATATCACTACGATGATGATGAGTTGTGATATCACTACGATGATGATGAGTTGTTATATCATTATGATGATGATGAGTTGTTATATCATTGCTAGTGTATAAAAATTTGTATAAGGTTGTATAAGTGCAGTATAAATATGCAGAAATGAAATACACAGATTTAGTACTGGCACGGGGTACTGCCCAGCGCTACAGCTACTTAATAGTAGTGCGGGTCAAAACCCACGCTGCTGCTAACATAAGTACTAGTAGCGCGGTGCCAGGCCCGCACTACTACTAACGAGTTAGCTATAGCGCGCTTGCAGTAGCACGGGCACCCACGCTACTGCTAGGCACTTACCACGCGCCGCTACTAGTCTTTTCCCTAGTAGTGTATGACTCATTCTTCTCGAACCACCATATGCATGGCATGGATACGAAGCACACTGAATTGCGTGGGATGCTTAAGACTGTAGAGTAGGACATTAAGAGGGTGCACATCACGTGTTGATGGTCCAGAACAAGGCTAAGTTCAAGAAGGGTTATTGGGCTAAGAAAAAGACTAAGGGGAAGGGCAAGGATAAGGATGTGATCCCGACTCCAGCAGCTGAGCCCAAGTCGGGGCCGAATTCGAAGACTGTGTGATATTATTGCAAGGGAGCTGGTCATTGGAAAAGGAATTGCTGCAAGTTTCTTGCCAACAAGGGAAAGAAGGGTGGAAGTACGACTTACGCCAAAGGTACACTTGTTGCATATATGTTATAGACATTTACCTCGCTGACTTGGCTAGTAACTCTTGGGTATTTGATATAAGATCGGATGTTCATATATGCAACTCAATGCAGGGGCTGATAAGAACTAGAGCAGCCAGACGAGGAGAGGTTGACATCCGAGTTGGCAATAAAGCAAGGGTTGCAGCGTTGGCTGTCGGGACAATGCAACTTCAACAACTTCAACTTTTTTTTCACCTCAGGTTTCATGAGACAAGGTTATGAATTCAACATAAAGGACAATGGTTTTTCTATATTTTTGAATGGAATGTTTTGTGTCCTTGACAATGGGCTATTTATTTTAGACCTTGAAAGGGAGTCAGTCTATAACGTAAATGTCAAGAGGCATAGGCCTAATGAAATAAATCTGACTTACTTCTGGCATTGTTGACTCAGACACATTAGTCAAAAACACATGAAGAACCTCCATGATGATGGACTTCTAACTTCGTTTGATTTTGAATCATTCGAGATGTGTGAATCCTGCATACTCGGCAAGATGACTAAGGCTTCTTTTGCAAAGAGTTATGAGAGGGCGTCCGAGTTGCTGGACCTTATACATAGTGATGTTTGTGGCCAATGAGCATGACTGACGGAGGTGGGTAACAATACTTCATGACTTTTTCCGATGACTTGAGCAGATATGGATATATCTACTTGATGAGCCACAAGTCAAAAACTTTTGACAAGTTTGAAGAGTTTCAGAATGAAGTGGAAAATCAACTCGGCAAGATAATCAAACTTCTAAGATCTGATCGTGGAGGCAAGTATGTGAACCAGGAGTTTGATGATCATTTGAAGCGTTGTGGAATTGTTCGAGAACTCACTCCTCAGGGTACGCCACAGAGGAAGGGCGTGTTGGAACAGAGGAATTAGACCCTGTTAGACATGGTGTGATTGATGAAGCGTTAGACAGATTTACCCTTGTCGTTTGATATGTCCCAAACGTATCTACTTTTCCAAACACTTTTGCTCTTGTTTTGGACTCTAATTTGCATGACTTGAATGAAACTAACCCGGACTGACGCTGTTTTCAGCAGAACTACCATGGTGTTATTTTTGTGCAGAAATAAAAGTTCTCGGATTGGGCTCAAAATTTACAAAGAATATTTTTGGAATATATAAAAATATTGGTGAAAAGATCTACTAGAGGGGGGCCACTAGAGAGACACAAGCTCAGGTGGCGCCCCCCCAGGGCGCGCCGTCTGAGCTTGTGTGTCCCTCAGGCCTCCGTTTGCCCTACCTCCAACTCCATAAGTACCGTCTCACGGAGAAAAAATCAGAGAGAAGGAATCATCGTGTTTTACGATACGGAGCCACCGCCACCTCCTGTTCTTCATCGGGAGGGCTGATCTGGAGTCCGTTCGGGGCTCCAGAGAGGGGGATTCGTCGCCGTCGTCATCATGAACACTGCTTCATCAACAATTCCATGATGCTCACCACTGAGAGTGAGTAATTCCTTCATAGGCTTGCTGGATGGTGATGGATTTGGATGAGATTTATCATGTAATCGAGTCAATTTGTTAGGGCTTGATCCCTAGTATCCACTATGTTCTTAGATTGATGTTGCTATGACTTTGTTATGCTTAATGCTTGTCACTAGGGCCCGAGTGCCACGATTTCAGATCTGAACCTATTATGTTTTCATGAATATAAGTGTGTTTTGGATCCTATCTTGCAAGTTGTATGCACCTACTATGTGTTATGATCCGTAGACCCCAAGGTGACAATAATTGGGATTCACTCCGGTGATGACTGTAGTATGAGGAGTTCATGTATTCACCATCTGTTAATGCTTTGTTCCGGTTCTCTATTAAAAGGAGGCCTTAATATCCCTTAGATTTCTTGATGGACCCCGCTGCCACAGGAGGGTAGGACAAAAGATGTCATTCAAGTTCTTATTATAAGCACGTATGACTATATAAGGAATACATGCCTACATTGAATTGATGAATTGGAGCTATTGTCTATCGCTCTAGGTTGTGAATGTTACATGATGAATGCCATCCAACACACGAATATCCATCGCTGATCCAATGCCTATGCTTTTCTCATATTTATCTTTGCTAAGTTACTATTGTTGTTGTTGTTGTTACAATCACTACAAAACTGCTACTGCTACTGTTCTTGCTACTGTTGCTACTGCTACCGTTACTATCAAAACTATATACCTATTGTGCTATTAAACACTTTGCTACAGAGATATTATTTTCCAGGTGTGGTTGAATTGACAACTCAACTGCTAAGGCTCATAAATATTCTTTGGCTCCCCTTTTGTCGAATCAGTAAATTGAGTGAAATACTACCCTCGAAGACTGTCGCGATCCTCTATATTTGTGGGTTATCAAGACCTTTTTCTGGCACCGTTGCCGGGGAGCATAGCTTTAATTATTGAGTTCACTTGGGACTTATACATCTGCTTATCACTATGAAGATTCTGAAGGACGCTAGAACCAAGATTGTACCCTCTAAGACGTGCGGAGGTAAGGAACTGTCATCTAGCTCAGCACTTGATTCACCTTCTGTTTTAAGTCGGCTTACAACACAGCCACCTATTATTCAATCTGATATGTCGCAAGTGATTGATGACGCTACTTCCACTATGAATGATACTCTGATGCTACAACTTTGCTTGATGAAACTGTGCCACTTGGTCATTTTCTTGATACTCAAATTGCTAAAGCTAAAGAACTTGAAACTAATCAAATTGATGAATCACCTGTTACTCCTAGCAATATTACTAGATTTGAAATGCCTAATGTACCTAAGGGTTGTGTTATGGATGGAGAGATTGCTAAGGAATTTCTTGCTTGCAATGATAGAGAGGACCTTAAGAAATTATTGAGTAAGCTGAAAGAAAAAGTTATGATAGAAAGAATGAAATATGATCCTAAATTTGCTACGTCTCCTATCTTTGTTACCAATAATGATTATGAATTCTACGTTGATCCTAAACTTATTACTTTGGTAGAATCTGATCCTTTTCATGGTTATGAATCCGAAACTGTTGTGGCACATCTTACCAAATGAAATGACATTGCCACCCTATTTGCTCATGAGGAAAAAATTCGCTATTACTATATTCTTAAGTTGTTTCCTTTCTCATTAAAGGGTGATGCTAAAGAATGGTTCAATACTCTTGCTCCTAGTTGTGTGGGTAGGTCCCAGGATATGATGTACTACTTCTCTGGAAAATATTTTCCTGCTCATAAGAAACAAGCTGCCTTACAGGAAATATTCAACTTTGTGCAATTTGAGGAAGAGCATCTCCCTCAAGCTTGGGGGAGGCTTCTCCAATTACTTAATGCTCTGCCTGATCATCCTCTTCAGAAAAATGAAATACTTGATATCTTTTATAATGGACTAACGGATGCTTCTAGGGACTACCTAGATAGTTGTGCTGGTTGTGTTTTCAGGGAACGAACTGTCGAACAGGCTCAAGAACTATTGGATAATATATTGAGGAATGCCGATGGTTGGACACTTCATGAACCACCACCTAAACCAACTCCAAAGAAGAGAGGTATTCTATTCCTCAATCATGAAGATATGAAAGAAGCAAAGAAATCTATGAGGGAGGAAAGTATTAAATCTAAAGATGTTCAGAATCTACCACCTACTGAAGAAATACACAGACTTGACATTCCGACACAGGTAGTAGAGGTAAATTCTCTTTGTAAATTTGATGAGGGTGATATTCCATATAATAAATCTCCTAGTCAGTGCTTGGATGAATTTGATAACTTTATCATGAAGCAAGAAAACTTTAACAAATATGTGAGTGATCAACTAAAACGTAACGTTGTTGCTATTGAACGCTTGAGTGATTTGTTGTTTAGAATTGCTAATGATGTTAAAGGCTTAGGTAAACATTCATCCATGGTTCATACTCAGTTAGAACAACTCTCCAAGTTGCAAAATGATTTGCTTAATGAGATGAATAATAAAATGAATGATCATGCTGTTAGAGTAGTTACTAGAGGAGGTAAAATGACTCAGGATCCTCTATATCCTGAAGGTCATCCTAAAAGAATTGAGCAAGATTCTCAGAGAATTAATAATGAAACACTCAGTTCACCTAAGAAGAAGAAAAAGAAAAAGAATAAAACTTTGCATGCTTCTAGTGAACCTGCTGTAGACAAACCTTCTGAGAATCCTAATGATGTTGCTATTTCTGATGCTGAGACACAATTTGGTAATGAACATGCACTTAGTGATAATGATAATGAAGATGCTAGTAATGATCATGTTGATGCTCAACCTGACAATAGTAAAGAGTCTGATAATGATGTAGAAATAGAACCTGCAGTTGAGCTTCATAACCCACCCCCTAAAAATAAAAGATATGATAAGAAGGATTTTGTCGCCAGGAAACATGGTAAAGAGAGAGAACCATTGGTTCAGAAACCTATGCCGTTCCCTAGTAAGGCTATCAAATATAGAGATGAGGAGGCTTTTAATCGCTTTGTTGAAATGCTTAGACCTTTGTATTTACGAACACCCTTGACAGAAATTATGAATATGCCTCCTTATGCTAAATACATGAAAGATATTGTCACCAATAAAAGAAAAATACCGAAGGTTGAAATTTCCACCATGCTTGCAAATTATTCTTTTGAAGGAAAAGTGCCTCAGAAGTTAGGAGATCCAGGAATACCAACTATCACTAGTGGAAAAACGGGATTTAGTCCCGGTTTAAAACGGCCTTTAGTGCCGGTTCAGGAACCGGCACTAAAGGGTGGGGACTAAAGGCCCCCCCCTTTAGTCCCGGTTCAACACGGCCTGGCACTAAAGGCCCTCCACGTGGCGCTGTCTGGGGAGGGGGATGCAGGACCTTTAATCCCGGTTGGTGTTACCAACCGGGACTAAAGGCTCCACCTTTAGTCCCGGTTGGTAACACCAACCGGGACTAAAGGAATTTTTTTTGAATTTTTTTTTGATTTGTTTTTAATTTTTTTTCTGATTTTCAAATCTTTGAATTATTTGACAATTTAATCTCTAATCACCCCTCCTCACTGCTCCACACTCATTCCAAATCGTCTAACTTTCCGGCCGGTCACCCATCCTCTCACTACTCCAGCCCCAGCACGCTTAACTTTCAGGTTATATCTCCCCTAGTTTCCAAGTCTGCACTTGTTGTTTTCCTGACAATAGTAAGCTATCAATTCTATTAACCCTTAGGTCTTGATGTCACATGATTTAATTTTTTGAACTCCAAACAATTATTAAAATAAACAATAATTATTAACAAACAACAATGATTAATTTAAAAAAAATTAAAAAAGGAAAAAATTTCAAAAAAATAAAAAATTATCAAAAAACAAAAAAAATCAAAAAATCCAAAATAATACAAAAAGGTCAAAATAAAATAAGTAATAATAATATTGAATTTCAATGAAAATAAAATAAGTAATATTATTATTATTATTTTGCGATTTATTCATTTAATATGGCATAATTAATATCTTTAAATCTGTAAATCGAAATTCGACAAATAATATATCCATATAATATATCCATTATTATCAGAAAAATGTGAGCATGATGTCACATGTTTCACCGTTTCAGTTTGAAACTATTATTCTAAAAAACAATAATTATTTAGTAACACTAATATTTATTGAATAAGTAGTTTGACCATAGTTTGACTAGAGTTTGACCACATTTCATTTTTTTAAACTTATTTCAACTCAAGAATTTTTGTGTGTTCAATATGAACCATTCAAAGCCACATCCTCAAATTTCAACCCTTTTTGACTTAATTTGCTATTTTGTTCATGGATTTAATGATTTTTTGGGCTAAATTAGCCTGAAATTGAAAAGCACTACAAATGAACTCTGAAAAGGTTGAAACTTGTCAAGGTATCATCATTTCACCCACATAGCATGTGCTAAAAAGTTGAGAGGGTTATGGCAAAAATTGGATGCACTTTGTGTACAAACTGGACCATTTCTTTCGAAGTAACAGGGTTTCAGACGAAAACTCAGCTGTTACAAAGACATTTCATTTTTTAATCTTATTTCAACTCCAGAATTTTTGTGTGTTCAATACGAACCATTCAAAGCCACATCCTTAAATTTCAACCCTTTTTGACTTCATTTGCTATTTTTTCATGGATGTAATGATTTTTTGAGCTAAATTAGCCTGAAATTTAAAAACACTACAAATGAACTCTGAAAACCCTAAACCCGGGACTTAAAACGTCCGAAACTCGATTCTAAACAGTAATATTAAAGGTTCAAACCCTAAAACCTAACCCTAAACTTAGAAATCCAAACCCTAGCCCCTAAACCCTAAAACGTCTAAAACGTCCACAAACTCTATTTTCCCTTTGGAATTTGGTGATTTTAAAAAATTGTCGAAACAGAAAACTTGTTGTTTCTTCGGATAAAACTTTTTTTTCTGCAAATTTTGATATATTATTTGTATTTTTCTGAATTAGAATGATTTAGTTATGATTTTTCTTAGATTTAGGGGCTCAAAGCCCCCCCCTTTAGTCCCGGTTGGTGTCTCCAACCGGGACTAAAGATAGACCTTTAGTCCCGGTTGGAGACACCAACCGGGACTAAAGGGCTAGGAAAAAAATTGAAAAAAAAATTAAATTTTTTTTTTAAATAAATTCGAATTTTTTTTCCAGTCCCGGTTGGTATCTCCAACCGAGACTAAAGGGGGGCCTTTAGTCCTGGTTGGTGATACAAACCGGGACTAAAGGGGCTCGTGGGGGCCCCTGCTGACACCAGCCTGCCACCACCCCTTTAGTCCCGGTTTGTATCACAAACCGGGACTATAGGTAGAAAATGAAGCGGGACTAATGATGCTGAAATCAAACCGGAACTAATGGTCACATTAGTCCCGGGCCGTAATCAAACCGAGACTAAAGGGATGGACGAAAGGTCTATTTTCTACTAGTGTATACCATGCTACATTAAAAGTAATTATGTCAAAACTGCTTTGTGTGATTTAGGAGCGGGTGTTAGTGTTATGCCTTTCTCTTTAAATAGAAGACTTGATTTGAGCAAGCTAACACCTACTGAAATTCCTTTGCGAATGGCCGATAAATCACCTGCTATACCCATCGGTATTTATGAGGATGTTCCCGTTGTCGTTGCTAATGGTACTATCTTAACAGACTTTGTTATTCTTGATATGCCCGAGGACAACAACATGTCGATTATCCTTGGTAGACTCTTTTTGAATACTGCAGGGGCTGTTATTGATTGCAACAAAAGTAAGGTCACTTTTTACATCAATGGTAATGAGCATACGGTATATTTTCCGAAGAAACAGCACCAAATGAATAGTATCAACTCTATTGAAAGAATTATGACAATTACTATTGGAAGCTTTGAACTTCCTCTTCTGGCTGTCAAAAAGAAATATCAAACTCTTATTGTTGGGGAGATGCATATCCCCGTTGAGGTAACCTAGTGTTATACGAAAGTTCTTCTGTCTCATGTTTCTCGAAAAAAGTTTGTTAATAAGACTTGATCAACCTTATTAATGTATTCTTTTTGAGGGGCATGTGGTTGATGAATTTAGTAAGCACCACCTACTGTATTCATAATTTAATATCTGTTATTTATAGTTTAATAAAATAGAATGCCATGTTTATCCTTTTTTTTGAATTATCCATGCAATAAAAAAGTCCCAAAAACAAAAGTCCTCGGAATGTCCTGAAAATTTAGTATGATTTTTTCCATAATATTTAAGAATTTTTGGCACTGAAGACACCCCAGAGAGGTGCACCTGTGAGCGACAAGCTCAGGTGGCGTCCCCCTAGGGCGCGCCACCCAGGCTTCTGTGTCCCAGAGCCCCCCCCCACTTAGTGCACTTGCCCACTGCCTTCTTCATCCTCTTGAAAAAATCACCTTTCCTCTCACTCCCGTGTTCTTGCTCATTTTCGTGTGATTCTCGATCTCTTTGTTCGGAGCTCCATTTCTGAAACTATTCGGAGGAATGGCTCCTTGGTATGAGACTCCTCCGATGGTCCAATTAGTTTTTGTTCTAGTTGTTTATGTTTTGCACATTTTGCTACTGTTGGTGACCATGTATATAGGCTTGCATGTTGAATTTGTATGGTTCTAAGTAGTTTTGATGCTTGATATAGCCTCTAGATACTTATGGGAGTAATTGCAGTAGATATCAATTTTGTTGAGTTTCGTTCACTTTTTTTTGGGGACTAAAAATTTCAGTGAAAAGAAAATGCTTAGGAGGGGCTTCTTCGGGGGTTCCTCGAGCAAGAGCTCCCCAAGGCCTGCAATTCGTGAGCCAGATCTCGATCCACCTCGAGAAGCCGTTGTGAAAGCTTCTGAATGGCCATCTGATGCTTTCATGATCAATGCCGGTATCAAGGAAGAATTTGACATGTATGTACAGAATGCTGAGCTCACGAACTTCCTATCAGATAAGTGTCCGCAATACCATGATCTCACTGACTCCTTTGTGCAGAAATTCAAGTATGTATCTCACCACTCTTCTCATACCGTTATCTTGAATCTTTATGAAAATTCTTATCGCATGAGTGTTCGAGAGTTTTGCACTGCTTGTAAAATTCCCTTTTGGAGGACTTGCCTGGAACCTCATAAATCAGATTGTTATGAATTTCTCATGAGTATCACTAACGGGGAAACTAGAGTCGTAACGCAGGCTAGAGTTGGGAGCATTGATCCTGCCGTTCACTATTTTGCTCTATTCATAGGAAGATGCATAAATGGTAAACATAACCTCAGTACTCTTTGTGCTCCCGATTTAAGCATTCTTAAAAGCGATGTATTGAGTGATAGGAAATTCTATTTTGGGGCTATCATTGCACGTCGTATAAATAAAAACTCTTTTGATGGTGATCTTTACGGTGGAATTTACGCCACCCGGTTGGCTGCTTACCCTGGCGTAAGTATTAAAGAGAATGATTATCAGTTGCCAGCTAGTTACCTTGATTATGATGCTATGGTTCGCCATCAATTTCTTGAAAGGGAGAACCCACCCTTTCGATATAGGCTAATCTTTAATAAGAACCGTGTTATCGATGTTACTTTGCCTGCCCAGCCTAATCTCGGGGCCAGCAGTGGCCATAGACCAAGTTAGGTCAAAAGTCTAATCTCGGGGGAGTACGTATTCTCACCGACATTACATTCATGTACCACACATTCATTCCAGTTGTCGGTGTTCTTTGTTTTCATTGTTTATCCATGTTTCGCTTTATTTCGTTTCTTTTGTGTGTTTGAAAATTTTGAAAATCCAAAAATATTTCTTGCTTCTTTTTGGTTTTTCTTTCCTGTTTAGTTAGTTCGTTGTAGTATAAGAAAACCCAAAAAGATTTCTCGTTTCTTCTTTTGTTGTTTGATGGGAGTTCTTCGGTGTAAATAATTTTTCCTCGCTTTTCGTTTTTCTTCTTTCATTTGCCTTTTTCAGAAAAACTAAAAACTCCAAAAACATTTCAGTGTGTTTCTTTGAAATTCGTTTCTTTCCTTTGAGTCATAATATGGAGAAGACTTTGTTAGAATCGTTGAGAGGCTCTCATATAAATTACCTTTGATCTAACGAAGAGCCAAAGTTTCCTTGTCTTCTCCTTTGAATAAATGTTTGCAGATTTCAGCTTAGTCCATGGCACACTTGCACTCTTATTTTCACATCATTCAGTCATGCAAGTGAAAGGGAATAATGACAATGATTTGATGAAGTGACTGTGGCAAAGAAATGCTACTATGAACTCTTCTTGTTTTTTGTTTTTGTAAATATGTTTAACTTAGTAGCCCTGATTCATCATATTATGAGGAAACATGTTTGTGATGACAATTAGAGATCATAGTTGCTCATGCCATGCTTAAGTAGCTAGGAGTGGACAATGATATATCTTGTGTGTCAACATGCATTAAAATGGTTATGATGTAGTATGTTAGGATGGTATCCTCCTCTGAAGAATTCGAGTGGCTTGGCTTGGCACATGTTCACACATGTAGTTGATTCAGAACCAATGCAACCTTCATGATATTTATTTTCAGAGTGTTTATATCCTAAATCATGCTCATACTCAATGTTAAATATTCGCAATGCATGATTATGAACGTTGTCGCCCTCTAGTTGGTCGCTTCCTAATCTATTTGCTAGCCTTCGCCCGTACTAAGAGGGAATTTTGCTTGTGCATCCAAAATCCTGAAATCCAAAGTTGTTCCAGATGAGTCCACCATATCTACCTATATACGGTATTACCCTACCGTTCCAAGTAAATTTGCATGTGTCATCTCTAATGATTCAAATAAACATCTGTTTTGTGTGCCCGTACCGCTCATGGAGCGACGGGGTGGTCAATATCTTCCATGCTAAGCGGGTTATTCTCATGATGGGTGGTTATTCACTTGTCATTGCACGAGAGAGGATGGTAGTTGGGATGCCCAGTCATACTAAATAAAAACAAAGAAAATATAATAAAACAAACTATCCCCGGGAAAGTTGATTGTTTGGAGGGCACCCGTGAATTCGGCTTGCCATGGCTCGTGTTTGTATGGTTGTGGGGGAGTAAACCTTTACCTTTCTGCATGGGAACTGCCAATAATGTGTTTAGCACGGAAGATGTTGAAATCCTTTGTCATGACATTGACAGGAAAAGCACACCACTGAAAATGTATTCATCTCTGTTTTAGCTTTGAGCTCTGGCACCGCTGCAAATCTCTGCTTCCCTCTGTGATGGGCCTTTCTACTTACTTTTATGTTATTTACCTTTCTTGTTGAGTCATCCTCTTCTCTTTTAAAGCACCAATTTTGAGAGTGCCATTGTCATTCTTAGTTTAACATGCATTGACTCTAGTTAATGTTGGATGTGAGCATGTTTAGTCGCTGCTTGAACTTCAGAGGTGCTCTGCATTTATGTTTTGCGGTCTCAGAAAGGGCTAGCGAGATACCATGTTATCATATTATATCATGATTGGTTTGACAAATAGTTGGCATTTGAGA
The DNA here is from genome assembly GCA_039707655.1 of Elymus sibiricus. Classification (NCBI taxonomy): domain Eukaryota; kingdom Viridiplantae; phylum Streptophyta; class Magnoliopsida; order Poales; family Poaceae; genus Elymus; species Elymus sibiricus. Next base: position 34,596,370 of record CM077665.1, on the reverse strand, counting down.
TATTTTATTGTTACTCGCTAGTTGATTATGTTATTGTCATGAGTAAATGTGAGACCTAAGTGTTATCATTCATATGGTTAGTTCATAATCTTTGCTGAAAACTTGAATAGTAGTTAAGCATATATACAGTAACAGAACAAAAGAGTTTGTAAAAGTTTTCTTTATCACTTTCAGTTTATCAACTGAATTGCTTGAGGACAAACAATGAGTTAAGCTTTGGGGAGTTGATATGTCCCAGACATATCTACTTTTCCAAACACTTTTGCTCTTCTTTTGGACTCTAATTTGCATGATTCGAATGAAACTAACCCGGACTGACGCTGTTTTCAGCAGAAATACCATGGTGTTATTTTTGTGCAGAAATAAAAGTTCTCAGATTGGGCTAAAAATTTACGAAGATTTTTTTTGGAATATATAAAAAATATTGGTAAAATGATCTACTGGAGGGGGGCCACTAGAGAGCCACAAGCTCAGGTGGCGCCCCCCCATGGCACGCCGTCTGAGCTTGTGGGTCCCTCAGGCCTCCGCTTGCCCTACCTCCAACTCCATAAGTACCGTCTCACGGAGAAAAAAATCAGAGAGAACGAATCATCGTGTTTTATGATATGGAGCCGCCGCCACCTCCTGTTCTTCATCGGGAGGGCTGATCTGGAGTCCGTTCGGGGCTCTGGAGAGGGGGATACGTCGCTGTCGTCATCATCAACCCTCCTTCATCAACAATTCCATGATGCTCACCCCCGAGAGTGAGTAATTCCTTCGTAGGCTTGCTGGACGTGTAGGGGAACGCGACAGAAAAAAATATTTCCGGTACAGCGAGCATGCCCAGGATCAGTATGGAGCTGCATACAAGGTTTGATCTGATCGTTACCGACTCGTAGCACAGCGGAAGTAGAGTCGATGTTGATCATCGGTGCAAATCCACGCAGCTAGGATTTACAACCTCCCAACCGCGAGGATGTACTCCCTCGTCCGCTCCCCGAACGGATCTCCGGGCAGCCCTTCGGGAGGCCTCGGGACAGTCCCTCGGATAGTCCCACCGGACGGATCCTCAGACAGCCCTTCGGGAAGACCCCAGAATCTCGGACAGCCCTTCGGGAGGCACACTCGAACAGCCCCTCGGGAAAAAGGATGAACCTACAACCTCTTGGCGGGGTTGCACACGTACTGTGTCATCTATCCGGCAGGGCTTCGCCGTCCAGAACTAGTTCCCACCGGAACCCAACAACCTTTCGGCTCTACGAAACTATTTTGCTGGGAGGGAGAGAGAAAGCCAGATCATGCATGGCACTTGTATGTGAGAAAGAGTGAGTGTGGTGAGTGCATCTCCACCTCCTTTTATAGGAAAACCCAAGGGGTAGGGTGGCACTTGAAATACCAAAAATGGCCATGAAAGGTGTGCTTCACAAGGGCATGAAGGGGAAATCAAGTGGGCAAGTGGGGCTCCATGGAGGAGCCCCCTCTTGGACGGCCACTCCCTTTGTGGGGCCCCCATGAGGGGCTCCCAATCCATCCATGTCATCCCTAGATATTTTGGAATAAAGACCAAAGAAGTGGCTTTCCAAAAAGCAACCATAAAGTGATTTTACTATTCATGAAACCATTTTTCCGCGACCGTTAAATCCGAAAATATTTCCATGGGTCTTAGAATAATTCCACTACCCACTAAAACAATTCTGGACGCGTTCCGAAACATTTTCAGATCAATGATTTCATCAGCGAAAAGCAACCACAGCGGTTCCGGCAGCTCCGGAACACTTCCGGTTTATTTCTCCGGAAAAATCCCTGAAGTTCCCAGAATCATTCTGGCACCGTCCAAGAATTTCCATACATGTGCCAAAACCATTTTTACTTTATGGTATACTCCGAAACAACTTTTCGGTTTTACCGAAACTATTCCAGTGTTCTCTCTCCGGAACTCTTCCGTTGTGTCCGAAACTTTGTCGGTGAATTTCTCTCAGAATCCCTCTCTTGTATTCAGCAGATAGATGACCCTTAAGCGTGTGACCCTATAGGTTCGGTGAAGTATAGACATGACCCGGAACACCTTCCGATCAATGATCAACATCAAAGCCGTGGACACCCATATTGACCCCTATACCCACACGAATGAATATTCGAGTGAACCTCCAGTTGCTGTGTGCTATTCCTTTTACTTCACGATATGTTACAAAACCCGAGGTGAGATTTATCCGCATCCCCGTGGATCAACACATGTCCACAATGCCAGTTACCTCATTGCCAGTTTTGTTTTCTTTTCTCGTTTGTGCGTTCCGGCATCCCCATGATCAAATCACATCAAGTCTGGCCAGACGATGATGGATACCGTAACACCTAGGGGGCCTGAGAGTATCTGTCCATCATCGGAGGAGTAAATCCCAATCTTGAGCTATCATGTCCCTTGACATACTTTCCCATGAACCCGTAAGCCGCCGTCATTGCCACCCAGTTACGGATGACGTTTAACAAAACACAAAGTTCATGAAGCAAGCATGAAAAAACTCGACACTCTCATGGTCTAAGGAATCATACAAATGTTAACTTCTCTGTGTTTTCAACCATTAACTTGTGACAAATGTATCTCATAGCATAACATTAATTCGGGTCGATTCAAAACAAATGTTCTTCTAACATTATGCCTTCAAAATTGCTGGCACAGACATGCCCATGATCAGGAAAACAGAACCATCATGCAACAGTTGAGCTAGTCTTAGAGGCCAGACTAGGAATACATTTTACCGTTTATTATTCCACACGTGCATATGAGTCTTCCTCCGAGCCTCGTGGTTATTGCAGACTCGAGAACAATAGCAGTTATAGCATGGAACATAAACATAATTATTAATAGCAAGATAATCAATAACATTTATTATTGTCTCTAGGGCATATCTCCTACAGACTCCCATCTGCACTAGAGTCAATAATCTAGTCAATGCTAATGCACTTTACACCTATGGCACATTGGTGTAAAATATGCATCGCATGTGGTATAGCCTGATGTCTAACGAATCTGAGAACTTCAGCTCTGTGTGTATCTTTGCATATCCTCGCATTTTCATGCTTTCACAAAATTCATATTTTGTGTGGACTTGGCTTTGTATATATGTGAATCACAGGTCGAACCTTGATTCCTCAGACTGAGCTATGGAGCAACTATCTGCAATAGTGTCCCATTGATGACCAAACCTTCTTGGAACCATACTAAGTTCATGAATGAACTATATGATTCAATATCTTATTGTCGCTTCTAAAGCGTCAAATACTTAGCCTTTTTTATAGAATTCGCCACAGTAACATGTTTAGAACAATTCTAACTTACCATGCCACCATATTGTGTGTTACACAAAACCCTCAACTTAAATCGAAAATCGCATGGAGAATTGATGAAGACTGTATCGACATAACCTTTTACAATGAACTCTTCATAATCTCTGCTTGCAAGAAAACATGTCATCAGTACTACTCTAGTACTTAATGACATCTTTCACTGTTGTCCCATGGAGGAGCCCCCTCTCGGACATATCTGGTTGTTTAACATACCATGGAATACATGATTAATCCAAAGGCAAGAGTGTGTGGAATCTCCATCGTGTATTTTGCTCATCAGTGTTTTGGGACACCGAGTCTTGCAAAAACTCTTTCCATGTGACTTTGGCAAGAATCACTCCTTGTTATCCTAATGCTAAAAGGTTTTAGCATCTTGTCAATATGTATTTTTGCTTAGCCCCATTTGGTAAATCTATGTCCATCGATCATTATGCCTAATATAAAGGCTATTTAGCCCAAGCACTTCATCGAGAAACTATTTTCAAATGAAGTCCTAATTCGTGTCAAGAAATTTATTTCCAATTAACAATGTGTCAAGCACACAAGGTTTTCAGAAATATTATTATGCTCCCACTTACTTTCTTGAAACCACAAGCATCTTCCTTATCCATTGATGAAATCAAATTCTTTTGACCATTTCCTCAAAAACGAAGATTCCAACTCCTCTTTTCTCTCTTCTGTCCATTGCTGGAACTCTAAAGTTTGCATACTTACTAGCATCCTCTGGATCGACAAAATACTTTGGACTGTATCACATACAAGTCTTTGGTTACATTTCCATCTCATGGAAATCCTTTTGGCATCCATGTTTCATATCTCATGATTGAAATATGTATTAATTGCTAGTTTAACATGAACCGACTTTAAGCATCGCTACGGTGAGACAACCTCATCGTAGTCAACTCCTTGAACTTGTTATTGCAACAAGTCGAGCTTTATGGATAAAACATTTTATCCACATCAGTTTTTAGTTCCATAAATATTTGTTAGACTCCAAGTCTTCCGAAAGGTGTATCAAGATTTTAATCTTGAATCACTTATATGGAAACTATCTCGGATTGTATTGGCATTTAGCCAATTCCGGAGTTAGGGCCCATCAACGCTTCCTTGTGTATCGTATGTATACTGTTGTCTAACAAGAATATCTCGTTTGCGCTCCTGAGAGGTTTGCACGAGTTTTGCCTACGTGGTTCAGCTGCAAGTTCGACCGAAGTCCATACATCTCATGTAGAGGCTTCCGTATCAGTCGCAGTAGGAAACTCTGGAATCACTTCCAAGGTTCCTTTCCTTTGATCTGATGATGAAGATACTGTTATCTCGTCGAGTTGCACTGTCCTCCCACTCACCTTTTTGCAAGAACCATTCTCTTTAAAAGCATACCGTTTTTGTGGCAAAATACTTTGCCTCGGTATCGTGGTGGGGGAATACCCAATGACTTGGGATAACCTACAAAGTAGCACTTGTCTAATTTGGAATAGGTTTGTAAACATTTTACACAAGCCCCATATTCCAAATGTTAAGAAAACATATAACATGGTAGGGCATACCATACCATGGCGTCATTTCAACAGACCTAATGGAGCTCTTTTCAGTGTAAAAGACGCAGTCTCTAAAGCATTACTTTTAAAAGGAATAGTAGCAAATTGATTTATGTCATCTTTGATCTTACCATGTCATAAATGGTTTGATAACATCTTCACGGACTTTCCACTCACAGTGGAGTTCCGGGAGGTGTAAGTTATGAAACTCTTTTCACAACTCATCAGACATTCGCTAAACTTGTAACTCAAAATATTCCTTTCCGCAATCTAATTGTAGAAACATAATTTTCTTGTTACAATAACTTTTGAAAACCTTTTGAATGATTTCAAAAGATCCAGACTTACGTCTCATCAAGTAAATATCCATATATCTACTTGAGTCATTTCAGAAGATAGACAAATCCACTGCCAGCAACAACATTTATTGGACTACACACATCATAATGTTTGATTGTCGGGGGGGTCGCCCCCGGGTAGGCGATGGGACCGTTTTCCCCTTCTTTCAAAAACATCAGGGCAAGCCAGCGCCCCTTAATCCGGCTGGCCATGCGCCGGCTCCCTAGCATAGCCGGCGCGTGGGCTACCCGACCCGCCCGGGCCGGCTAGCCAACAACGGCTGACCCCAGGCCGGCTCCCCTCCATCCGGATGGCGGGGTCAGTAGCCATCTACTCCTTCTGTACGACAAGATGGCGACCCACGACGATGCGGGCGTGGCAACAGTGCCCCCTCCTTTACGCCGGCCACGGCGGGCGTGGCTACAGTGCCCCCGCCCGGGGCAGGCAGAGCCTGAGCGGCGTGACCCTCCGACGCGCCACAGTGCTTTGCAGCCAACCAGACCCGGTGGCCCCCATCGGCGGTTCCCAAACGATGATACCAGGGCCCCGCGGCCACGTATCTTTACCATTGTAACCCTGGGGGGCCGGCCTATAAGACCCCCCAGGATGCCTCCGAGCAGGGGGTTCACGTTTAGTTCGACTCATCCCTTTAGCCACCACACACACGCCAGGGGGGAGACAGAGGTCTAGCCCTCCTCCCTCTTCGTCCCGAACAGCTCCAGGAGCACCTTGTAGCCCTTGTGCACACCATACCACATTCGGCAGGATTAGGGGAGTTACCTCTCCGGAGGGCCCCGAACCTGGGTACGTCCTGCGTCTCTCGCTCGCTCGTGCCAACCTCGCCTCCGGGACCCATCGGTAGCTTCCTGCATTCCCCCACCTTTAGCCATCCTATGGCATCTGTCGAGAGAACATCACGACAGTTGGCGCCCACCGTGGGGCTGCTTGCGGCTCCGACCGGAGTCAAGTTCGGGACGAGGCCCTTCACCGCCTTGGGCGAGCGCATCGTCCACGGCCTGGTCACCGCGCAGGGCGTGGCCTGCGCCGGCTTCGCCGGCTCCGTCGTCATCCCCTTCGGCGCGTTCCGGATTGCCGTCGCGCTCTTCCCCGATGAGTACCCCCGCGGGGTGCTCACCGTCATCGGCTCTCCGGTCTCCCTCGGCAGCTCCACCTCCTACGGTGCGGAGGATCTCTGCGTCCGCATGGAGGTGCTCACGACTGGCTCCAGCCACTCCTCGGCGAGCGCCAAAGCCATGGCAGCCAAGGCTGCCGAGCCCAAGGCCGCAGCGGAGCGCGCCACCCAGGCCGACCCGCTGCGCGCAACGTTGCAGAGTCTCGGCATTCCCAGCGCCACTGACGTCGACGCCAGCCTAGCCAGGGCCCGGCTCGATGAAGACCGCGTGCGCCTGCTAGATGGGGCCTCCACGCTCGCTGCTACGCACCGCCGGCTGGAGGCCATCCAGTGGGAGCGCGATTCCGCCTACGGTTTCACGCCGGCCGCGGCCGAGCCCAGCCGTGCCGCCGAGGTACGGCTCTGGGGCGGTGCCATTGGTCGCGCGCTGGGCGTGACCGGCCCCCTCTACGACACCCCCGTCAAGAACATGCGCGCCGCGCAAGCCGTGATGGTGGACCTCGACTTCCTGGAGGGCGACGAACTGCTGCATCGGCGACAACGAGTCCGAGATCTCCTGGACGCGGCCAACGAGCAGCAGGGGCTCATCGAGTCGGCTCGGCCCGACGTCTCCGCTACCAAGGGCACTGAGGACCACGGAAGAGAACTCCGCGACGCGCCCCAGACTTCCTCCCATGCCACCAGCGCTAGCCGCTCTGGCCGGCCCCGCTCCGGCCGGAGCCGGCATCACCGCACTACGACTGCCGGCAACGGCGCAGCCGGCGAGCCGGCTGGTGACGGCCGGGTTAAGCGGCAGCAGCCCCCTGAGCAGCCGGCCCGTCAGCCCCAGCCGGCACCCGAAGCTCCGGCACCCCGCGGCCCTGTCGCTGGCCTGCTCATACCCCGCACGGCCGCGGCTGACAGGGTCAGCCACCGTGAGCCCTATGACGAAGAAGACGCCCTTCACCGCATTGACCGGCTGGCACGCTCCACCGTTCTGGAGGAGAAGAGCTACGTTGGGCCGGCGTGTTTCGGCCCGCCCATCCTTGAGGAGCCTTTTCCCAAGGGTTTCTCGCTGCCCCACGACTCCCCCAAGTACAACTGCTCTGCCAAGCTGGAGGACTGGCTAGTCGACTACACCACCGCCGTTGGCATCGCCAGCGGCAACCGGCGCGTGGCTGTGCGCTACATCCCCCTCATGCTAACCGCCTCTGCCCGGACGTGGCTTAACAGCCTGCGGGCCGGCAGCATCAACTCCTGGCTGGATTTCGAAGAAGCGTTCATCTGCAACATCACAAGCACGTACACGCGGCCGGGTCCCCCGCGTCACCTCTCCATGTGTGTCCAGAAGCCGGGCGAACCCCTTCGTGACTACCTCACCCGATGGACAGGGCTGCGCAACTCCTGCGAGGGAGGCCACGAGGTCCAAGCCATCCAGTACTTCCTCGACGGGTGCCAAGACAGCACCCTGCTCAAGCATCAGCTGATGTGCGACGAGCCAAACACCCTGGCGGAGCCCATGGCCGTGGCGGACAAGTACGCGACGGCCGACTCCGCGATGAACGTGAAGGTCACGGTCGACGCCGGTGGCAAGCTCGTCCCGGCCCCGCCGGCTACCCCCAAGCCGGCTGGGGACGGCGGCCAGCGCCGGCAAGACAGCAACAACAACAAGCACCGGCATGAGCAGCCGGCCTCGCACTACGACAACCGGCTGGTGGGCGCCATCGCCGACGAGCAGCCGGCCACGCAGGGCGCATCCCGGCACCAGCGAACCGGCAAGACCGCCTGGTTGCCCCGGCAAACGTTTGAAGAGATGCTCGACTCCCCGTGCAAGCTCTACAGCGGCGCAAAGGCGTCGATGCACAACCTCCGTCAGTGCCATCTCACCCAGCGCATGCAGAAGGGCGACATTCCGCCACCTGCGCCTCCGGCGCCGGACGCGGGGCCGCCGCCTCCGGCCCCGCCGCCACCGCCGCCAGCGGGCGGCACGATCCGTAATGATGCTTTCCCGCGTCAGGACGCGGCCTACGTCGTCTTCACCAGCCAGGCCCACGACAAGCACTCAGACCGCAAGCTCCAAGCCGAGGTGAACGCCGTCGCCTCCACTCCTCCCCAGTACATGTTGGGGAACGTTGCATGGAAAACATAAAAATTTCTACGCACACGCAAGATCTATCCATGGAGATGCATAGCTACGAGAGGGGGAGTGTCTCTACGTACCCTCGTAGACCGTAAGCGGAAGCGTTAGAACAACTTCACGATCCAACCGACCAAGCACTGAACGTACGGCACCTCAGCGTTTAGCACACGTTCAGCTCGGTGACGTCCTCGACTTCTTGATCCAGCAAGACGGCGAGGTAGTGGATGAGTTCCGACAGCACGACGGCGTGGTGACGGTGATGGTGATGCTATCTCCGCAGGGCTTCGCCCAAGCACTACGAAAATATGACCGAGGGTCTAAACTGTGGAGGGGGGCGCCGCACACGGCTAAGACAATGTTGTGTTGTGCTAGGTGCCCCCCTCCCACATATACATAGGTGGGGGGTGGAGGGAGCAGCCAGGAGGCGCCCCCAAGTAGGCCGACTCCTACTTCGGGTCCTCCCCAAGTGGCGCCCCCCTTCCTTATTTGGAGTGCGGGAGGAAGGATGGAGGAGGTGGCGCCCCCCCCCTTTCCTTTCTCTCGTGAGGAGGGAAAGGCAGGAGGGGCCACCCCTCCCCTTTCCTTCCCCTAGGGCCGGCCAGCCAAGGGAGGAGGCGCACCAGCCCCCTATTGGGCTGGTCTGTCCCCTCCTTTGGCCCATAAGGCCCATAACTTGCCGGGGGGTGCCCGGAACCCCTTCCGGTGACCCGATAACTTCCCAGTATGTCCCGAAACACTTCCGGTGTCCAAATACTATCGTCCTATATATCAATCTTCACCTCTCGACCATTTCGAGACTCCTCATCATGTACGTGATCTTATCCGGGACTCCAAACAACATCCGGTCACCAATTCACATAACTCATATAACACTATATCGTCAACGAACGTTAAGCGTGCGGACCCTACGGGTTCGGGAACGATGTAGACATGACCGAGACGACTCTCCAGTCAATAACCAATAGCAGAACCTGGATGCCCTTATTGGTTCCTACATATTCCACGAAGATCTTATCGGTCGAACCGCAATGATAACATACGTAATTCCCTTTGTCCATCGGTATGTTACTTGCCCGAGAATCGATCGTCGGTATCTCCATACCTAGTTCAATCTCGTTACCGGCAAGTCTCTTTACTCGTTCCATAATACATCATCACATAACTAACTCCTTAGTCATTTTGCTTGCAAGCTTATTATGATGTGCATTACTGAGAGGGCCCAGAGATACCTCTCCGAAACACGGAGTGACAAATCCCAGTCTCGATCCATGCCAACTTAACAGACACCTTCGGAGATACTTGTAGAGCATCTTTATGATCACCTAGTTACCTTGTGACGTTTGATAGCACACAAGGTATTCCTCCGGTATCCGGGAGTTGCATGATCTCATGGTCTGAGGATCATGTATTTGACATTCAAGAAAGCAGTAGCAATAAACAGAACGATCATATGCTAAGCTAACAGATGGGTCTTGTCCATCACATCATTCTCCTAATGATGTGATCTCGTTATCAAATGACAACTCATGTCTATGGTTAAACCTTAACCATCTTTGATCAACGAGCTAGTCTAGTAGAGGCTCACCAGTGACACGGTATTTGTTTATGTATTCACACATGTATTTAAGTTTCCGGTTAATACAATTCTAGCATGAATAATAAACCTTTATCATGAACAAGGAAATATAAAAGAATAGCAACTTTATTATTGCCTCTAGGGCATATTTCCATCAGTACATGCACCGGTCAGATCGTCCCGTCAGTTGGACCCGGGAAGACCACCCGACGGTCATGCCCGACCCCGGCAGCTACGCGCTCGTCGTCGACCTACCATCGTGGCCGAGAAGCGCACTTGTCGCTTTTCGCGGGTCCTTATTGACGGCGGCAGCAGCATCAACATCCTCTACCGTGACACCATGACCAAACTCGGCATCGAGGCGCAGCAGCTCGAGCCGACCCGGACGGTCTTTCACGGCATCGTGCCGGGTCTCTCCTGCTTCCCGGTCGGTCGGATCCGGCTCGACGTCCTGTTCGGCTCCAGCCACCACTTCCACCGTGAGCCCATCTAGTTTGTGGTGGTGGATCTGTGCAGCCCATACCACGCGCTGCTGGGCCGGCCCGTCCTGGCCAAGTTCATGGCGGTCCCCCACTATGCCTACCTGAAGATGAAGCTGCCGAGTCCAAAGGGCCTCATCACCGTCGTCGGCGACTAGAAGAAGTCCATCGAGTGCGCCAGGGCCGGCTCCAAGCTGGCCGAGTCGCTGGTCATTGCCGAGGAGCGGCGCCAGCTCGACCGGATCGTGGCGCTCGCCAACGCTCAAGCCGAGGCGCCGGAGGCCGGCGAAGCCTCTTTCCAGCCGTCCAAAGACAAAAAGCGCGTGCCATTCAACCCGGCAGACCCCAGCTGCAGCGAGTACGTCGTCGTAGGCACCCGCCTCGATAGCAAATAGGAAGGCGAGCTCGTCGACTTCCTCCGTGAGAATCGGGATATCTTCACGTGGTCCCCCAAGGACATGCCGGGTGTTTCGAGGAAGTTCACCGAGCACAAACTTCACGTCCGCAAAGACGCCAAGCCCGTTCGACAGCCGCTACGCCACTTTTCCGAGGAGAAGCGAAGAACCATCGGTGAAGAGATCGCCCGGCTGCTCGCAGCCGGCTTCATCATGGAAGTGTTCCACCCCGAGTGGCTGGCCAACCTAGTCCTCGTCCTGAAGAAGAAAAACACCTGGCGTGTGTGCATCGACTACACCAGCCTGAACAAGGCGTGCCCGAAATATCCCTTTGCCCTGCCCCGGATAGATCAAGTGATCGACTCCACGGCCGGCTGCGAACTACTGTCTTTCCTAGACGCCTACTCCGGCTACCGCCAGATCAAGCTGGACCCGGCCGATGCCCTCAAGACGTCCTTCATCACCCTCTTCGAGGCGTATTGCTACATCACCATGTTGTTTGGCCTCAAGAATGCCGGCGCCACCTTCCAGCGCTGCATGCAAAAATGCCTGCTGCCGCAGATCGGCAGAAACGTGCACGTCTACGTCGACGACATCGTGGTGAAGACCAAGCAGCACCTCACGCTCCTGGCCAGCCTCAAGGAGACCTTCGCCAACCTGCGCCGGTATCAGATCAAGCTCAACCCAGAAAAATGCGTTTTTGGCGTGCCCGCTGGCCAGCTCCTTGGGTTCCTCGTCTCGGAGTGCGGCATTGAGGCTAACCCGTAGAAGATCATGGCGATCCAGCGCATGCGCAAGCCGACTCGGCTGCGCGAAGTCCAGAAGTTCACCGGCTGCTTGGCCTCCCTCAGCCGGTTCATCAGCCGGCTGGGGGAGAGGGCCCTGCCCCTATATCAGCTGATGAAGAAGATGACGGCGTTCGAGTGGAGCGACTAGGCGGATGAGGCCCCCCGCGACCTCAACCGCATGCTATCCACCGCACCCGTCCTGGCCGCACCGGCTGAGAAGAAGCCGCTCCTACTCTACATTGCCGCCACCTCCCATGCCATCAGCACGGTGCTGGTGGTCGAGCACCCGGAGCCGGGCAAAGTGCAGCCGGTCCAGCGCCCTGTGTACTACCTGAGCGAGGTCCTCTCCGCCTCCAAGCAGAACTACCCCCACTACCAGAAGATGTGTTATGGCGTGTACCTTGCCACCAAGAAGCTGTGGTAGTAGTTCCAAGACTATTCCATCACCGTGGTGAGCACGGCCCCCATCGGCGAGATCATGGGTTGCTGGGACGCCTCCGGCCGGGTGGCCGAGTGGGCCATTGAGTTGGCCACCCACACGATCCTCTACGAGCCCCGCACCACCATCAAGACACAAGCATTGGCGGACTTCCACATCGACTGGACGGAGACCCAGTACCTGCTGCCGGCACCCGACTCGACGCACTGGCGCATGCACTTCGACGGCTCCAAGATGCACGCCGGCTTGGGAGCCGGCATCGTGCTCTCCTCGCCCAAGGGCGACCGGCTGCGGTACGCGCTCCAAATCCACTTCGCCGCCTCCAACAACGTTGCCGAGTATGAAGCCCTCTTACACGGCCTCCGGCTGGCCAAAGAGATCGGCATCCGGCGCATCCTGTGCTACGGCGACTCGGATTTGGTGGTGCAGCAGGTCTCTGGCGAGTGGGATGCCAGGGACGCCAACATGGCCAGCTATCGCTTCTTGGTCCAGCAGCTCTTCGGATTCGAATTCCTCCATGTCCCTCGAGCTGACAACGAGGCGGCCGACACATTGGCAAAAATTGGCTCCAGCCGGCAGGCCATCCCGGCTGGCGTCTCTCTCGAGCACCTGCGGAAGCCGTCCATCAAGCCGCCTCCGGACTCGGAGTCCATCTTCGTCCCGGATGACCCCACTGCGGGCCAGTCCAACTGTGAAGATCCTAGCCCAGCCCCGGGGGCTGCCGTCTCCGACCCGGGGGCTGCCGTCTCCAATTCGGGCGCTGCTACCCCCGTCCCGGGGGTTGTGGATGCCGGCATGGGGACTGCTGACCCCGGGCCGGCCGCTGCCGACGCTGTCTCCGACCCCATCCCGGCAGCCGTCCTCACGGTGGTGACGGCGCCGTCCTGGGCGCAGCCCATCCTCACATTCCTCGAGTCCGACGAGCTCCTCATGGACGAAACCGAGGCCCGGCAAGTGTAACGCCGGGCGTCCACCTGCAGCATCATCAACCACGAGCTCGTTAAGCGTACCGCGACAAGCGTTTTCCAGCGCTGCGTGGAGAAGGACAAGGGCATCAACATCCTCCTCGACATCCACCAGGGCGAGTGCGGGCACCATGCCGCCTCGAGGTCCCTGGTGGCCAAAGCCTTCCGCCACGGGTTCTACTGACCCACGGCCCTGCAAGACGCCGAGCAACTGGTCCTCAAGTGTGAGGGCTGCCAGCGCTTCAGCAAGCGCAGCCACCAGCCGGCCTCGGCCCTCCAGACCATCCCGATCACTTGGCCGTTTGCCGTCTAAGGACTCGACATGGTGGGCCCCTTCAAGACCGCTTGAGGTGGCATGATGCATCTGTTGGTCGCAGTCGACAAGTTCCCCAAGTGGATCGAGGCACGCCCGATCAAGAAGCACGACGGGCCAACAGCCGTCCGGTTCATCAAAGACGTCGCGGTTCGCTACGGCGTCCCGCACAGCATCATCACGGACAACGGCACCAATTTCGCCAAGGGCGTGATTGCGCAGTACTGCTCCGCCTTCGGTATCCGGCTCGACCTCGCCTCTGTCGCACATCCGCAGTCGAATGGCCAAGTCGAGCGGGCCAATGGTCTCATCCTGGCCGGCATCAAGCCCTGGCTCGTCGAGCCCCTCGTGCGCTCACCCGGCAGCTGGCTCGACGAGCTGCCGGCCGTCCTCTGGAGTCTCCGAACGACGCCCAACCGGTCGATCAGGTTCACCCCGTTCTTCCTCGTCTACAGAGCCGAAGCAATCATCCTGACCGACATCGAGTTCGACTCGCCACGGGTCACCATGTACATGGAAGCCGAAGCCCGAGAAGCCCGCGCAGACGGCGTCGACCTGCTCGAAGAGGCGCGCCTTCTGGCCCTCAGCCGGTCGGCCATATACCAGCAAGGCCTTCGCCACTACCACAGCAAGAAGATCAAGCCCCTCGCATTTCGCGAGGGAGACCTTGTGCTCGGCTCGTCCAGCGGACGGCGGGGCAGCACAAGTTGGCCTCTCCCTGGGAGGACCCCTTCATCGTTAGCAAAGCACTTTGCGACCGGAACGCCTACTACCTCATCGACGCCAAGAAGCCGAACAAGCGCAAGAGAGACGCAGCTGGCGAGGAGACCAGCCGGCCCTAAAACGCCGAGCTCCTTCGACTGTTTTACAGTTAGAATGTGTATGTATGTATCCCTCCCCTTTTGAACTTAATGAACGCAGTAGGTCCCCCGAACGACACTCGGGGGCTACCTTTTTATCCATATCGGATTCCTCGCATTTTTCACTATCTCATGCCGCCCTCACCGCCGGGTCGGCGCAGCCGGCTCGGGGGCTGGCCGGCTTGCTGGCGCCTCGCCTTCCCTTAGCCGTCTAGCACCGCAACGTCGCCCAAAGCCCTCTTTTCGCCGCCGCCGCAGACTGGCCCGCGGCCGTCCGGCCGGCAAGAGCTAAAGGCCAAAGCACCCACAAGCGCGAACGCGGCTAAGGGACGTCCGGCTCGGCCAATCCGGCTCCTACCCAACACCATGCCGCACAGACCGGCTGTGCCCTAGCCGGCCCAGTGGGTGGCTCGCTTACGCTCGCCTTCTAAAGACCTAAGTACCGCGCGATTGCCTCCAAGGCCGGATCCCCGTCCCGGATGCACGCCAGCTCCTGGCTGTCCGGCTGGCGGGGGGAAGGCCGAAAGGGGAAACAAGTGTGGGAAAAAGTTAAAGGAAGTAAAGCGTAGGAGAGGCGCCACTCGGCGGAGGCACACACATGCAAGGAAACCGGCAAACTTTATACATGGCTAAAGGCACACGGCCGCAAATTCATTACAAATGACTTACACCCACACCCAGTTGGTGGGCATGCTACCTAACGGTTCCTACCAGTACAGGAAGAAAAAATAAAAGGAAAGGCCCTCAGCGGCATCGGCGGGAGCCGGAGCGGCCGAGGTGGAGGCAGCCGCGACATCGGCCCCGGCGCGCCCGAGCCGCTCGGTCGTGGCGGTGTCGTCCAAGGCCGGCTCCCCGTCTTCGTCATAGGTGCCAGTCTCGGCCAAGCTGCCATCCACGTCGTGAAGCAGCAGGCCGTCGTCCTCGGCCGGGATCTCCGTGCCGTCCTCCGTCCAGGCCGGCACGAACTCGTCGAAGGACGCGAACGACGCCAAGTAGCTAGCACACCCGGCGATCCGCCGCGCGTTGGTCGCCAGCAAGTCTTCGGCGCCTGCTCGCTGCGCGGCCAAGGCGTCTAGGTCCAGGCCGGGGTACCAAGACAAGACGAACCTGAGCACCATCTCAGCTCTAGCTCGGGCTGCGGAAGCCCTCCACCCGGCGAAGCGGTCCACCCCGACCTCCAACCACCGCGCCAGCCGGGTCACGCTGTTTGGCTACACGGCGGCAGGCTAGAGGGCGTGCACCATGGCAAGCCCGGCATTGAAAAGCCGGGTCATGTGCCCCTCCACGGTGCTTAGGCGGGCCTCGACGGCAAGAACTATGTCGGAGTGGGTCTAGGCGGTGTGCAAGTCGGCCTCGGGCCCCTGCTGGTTCATCCGTAGGGCGTGAATCGCTGCCACGACTGTCTCTTGCGTCTCCGGGAAGACCCCTGAAAGAAGAACAAATACCAAAGATAGCCAGCCGGCCAGAGTCAGTTGCCGGCTGGACCAGTTGAATCAAGAAAAGAAGAAGTACTTACGGTTGAGGGCCTCATCCAGGTGTCGTGCCTCTTCCAGCACCTCGTCTTCCGGCCGAGACAGCGCGCGGGTCCTGGTCTCGAGGTCTTTGGCGAGCCGGGCCACCCTCTGGTCGGCATCGGCCGCCTCCTTGGCCGCCTGGCCGTGCTCCTCCGCGAGTCGGCTCAGCTCGGCCTGGTGGGCTTCCTCTGCATTGGCCTTCTCGACCGCCAGCAGATCCACATCGACTTGAAGACGGTCGCGGCTTTTGACCACCTGGTCGCACTGGTTGCGGCTTCGACAAGCCGGCTCTGGAGTCCCGCCACCTCCTCCACAGCAGCTGCGACAAAAGAAGCCCTTCGTTAGGATAAGACGTTGAAGGAAGAAAGAGAAAAGCTCTCTGGGAAGATTCATCCCGGCTGCTCCGCAGCCGGCCCGAATCCCGAATTTCACCCAACTGGATGCCCGCGAGTTGTACCTCGGGCGAGGCACAGCTCCTCCTCCGTGGCCGCGAGCCGTACACTTGCAGCCATTCGTGCGCATCGACCTGCAGGCCGTACACTCGCTACAGAAGAGAAAAAAGTAAGAAGAGGGAAAAGAAGGCTCGCCGGGAAGATTCGGCCCGGCTGCTCCACAGCCGGCCCGAACCTCGGGGGCTACATCAAGTGGGTCCCCTGGTTTGCCCCCACTGTCGAAAAAACCAAAAAACTACGAAGTAAACACACCGCGGCGACGTCCTCCATCCGCTGCCCCTGCACCAGCTCCTCCCGGGCGAAGGGTTGGAACCTGTCCTCCTGGTCGAGCAGCTGCTGGCGTAGGACGGCCGCCGCCATCTCCTCCCTGGTGCGAGGACCGGCCACCGCCGCACCGACCTCCAACCAGCGCCCCCTCGCACCGCCCCCGGCTTCGGCTCCCTCCTCACGGGGCGCCTCAGGGCGCACGACGGTCCCGGACGTGGCCACCACCATGGTGCCAGCATCTGCGTTAGCGCCACCCGCAGCCGGCGTGGGCCACGCTCCGCCAGCCGGCGGAGCCTCCGTCTGGCTCCCTCCGTCTCTCCCCTCCCGGGCGGCCCGGGGCGGCGTGGCCGCGACAAAGACCTCCTCGACGCTGGACCCTCTCGTGGCCGGCTCAGCCTGCTCGGCCGGCTGGCCATCCCTGGCCGACGCCGGCTCGTTCACCGTGGCCTCCGGCGTCGCCGCTCCCTCCTCCATCTCTCGCCAGGCCGGGCTCACGGCGGTCCGGGCCCGCTTCATGGAGGCCCTCTCCCACGCGCGGGCAGAGGCCCCCATCGCCTTCCGCTTGGCCTCTGCCTCCTCTTGCTCGGCGGCCGCTCGGTCCCTCCAAGCCGCCGCCTCCGCCGGGTCCGGGACTTGCCCGGACTGGCGCTCCACCAACTCTTCCTCCACGATCCTTCCTAGCTCATGGCCGGCGCCATCCCCACGGGACATCCTCCAGACGGCCTCGCCGGCGGCGGCCTCCATCGCCGCCTTGGCCAGGTCAAGGGTGGACTTGC
Source organism: Elymus sibiricus (assembly GCA_039707655.1). Taxonomy (NCBI): domain Eukaryota; kingdom Viridiplantae; phylum Streptophyta; class Magnoliopsida; order Poales; family Poaceae; genus Elymus; species Elymus sibiricus. The sequence continues at coordinate 34,579,094 of CM077665.1, read as the reverse complement.
GCAGCAAAGAAACAAAATCAGAACGAGAAAGGATAACAGCAAGCAACAACTCAAGAAAAGGTCGAGAAGACGCGCTTACCCGATGACCTTCGGGACCTCCCGCCTCGGCACTGCGGGCGAGGCCGACGGCCGCTTCTTCTTGGCGGCGACTTTGTCGCACGACGGCTCCATCGCGGGGCGCTTGGCGCCCACCCGCTCCTCGACGACGCCCATGCCGTGCGGCCGGCTGGCGGTTGCCGCCGCACGGGACGGTCCAACTCCGGCCGCCTTCCACTGGCGCCTGGGATGGGAGGAGCTGCCGTCTCCTCCAGACGGCGGGCCTGTATCACCCGCGTCCATCAGGTCCTCCTCCTCGTCGTTCGGCCTGTCCCGTAGAGGGTTAGATAGCAGCGACTTACCCGCCTGGCGCATCCCGCCGGCGTCGACGTCAGCCTGGTCCACGCCGGCTCCGAGCCCCTCCTGCTCCTCGACGGAGCCGGCTCCCTCCCCCTCCGAGTTGGGCAGATCGTCTGCGATGAGCGGAGGGTTCGGCCCGTCGTGAACCGACTGGTGGGCGAAGATCTGAGAGTTTCCCGAAGAGTCAGGCCGGAGGAACAGAATCGTGAAACGAAGAAGGGGGACCAAGGACTTACGGCTGGGGGCGGGTTCGCCCGATTGTAGGGCTCCATCCCGAAGCGCCACGTTTCGGGGTTCAAGCCAGCTTTGGTGACGTAGTTCACCCGCTGGATGATGCCGTCCGGCATGAGTTCTTTCGTCGACAGCCGGGTCGGGTCACGCCGGCCGCGCATGTCGCACATGCGGTGCAACCGGCGCTGCAGAGGCAGCACCCGGCGGGCGATGAACGCGGCAACGAGGTCGGTCGCCTCGAGCCCTCTCCGCTTCATAAGCTCCTCGACCCAGGCGACCATGTTGACCAGCTCCTGGGGCGGCGTCTTCGCCTGGTAGCCCCAGTGAAGTTTGCCGAGTGGCCACGAGTTGACGAACGGCGGCAGATTGATGACATCCGCCCCCAGGCGGGCGTTCCGAACGTAGAAGAACGTCGCTTGCCATTTTTTGGCTGAGTCCTCAAGCGGCAACTTGGGGAACGGCCCGCACTCCGACATGATGCCGGCTTTCGGGCCCTGCTGCTTCAAGAAGAAGAGCTTGGCCCAAAGCTCTACGTCCGGCAGCACGCCGAGATAGCCCTCGATGAGGACGGCGTAGCAGGCCAGCTGCAGGATAGCTTTGGCGCCGAGGTGGTGCGGCTGCAAGCCGAAGAAGTCGAGGAACTCGCGGAAGAAGAGGCTTGCCGGGAGACCGAAGCTGCGCTCGAAGTGCGAGAAGAATACGACATACTCTCCCTCGCGCGGAGGCGGCACCCTCTCCCCACCGGGCACACGGGCCTCCAGCGCGTCCGCGGGCGGCAGCCACCACGTGCTGCGGGGGTACTCGATCTCCGCAGCGGTCATGGTGGAGACCTCCCACGAGCCCTTCAGGAGAGCCATGGCGACGCGCGTGTAGAAGACGAAGAAGAAGAAGAAAGAGAGAAGACGGAGCCGCGGCCGCGGCTCGCTCGGGCGCGGTCGAGGCGGAAGAAGAAGAGGAATGGCGCTGCGCATTGCAGCTCGCTCGGGCTCGACGGCGTGCGGTGGCGGAAACGAGATGGCGAGATGAGGCGGGGTGCGGTGCGCGCAGAGTGTCGAGTGGGCGCTGCCGTCGCTCCCTTCGCCTCCTTTATAACCACGGCCTGTCGTGGGGTAGTGGGATCGGCTGCGCCCGCGGCCCCACTCCCCCACGCCCCGCGGCTCTTAATTACCGCGCAGTAACTCGCGTGGGGAATCGGAACCGCCCCGCGCCCGCCGCAGTAAATCCTGTGCGCGGGCGTCGAGGGTGCGTCGTGGCGGGCCCCGCCACACCGTAACGTCCCATCGCGCACGTGGGCGTGCAAGGCGTGGCCGCCGTGGCGCCCCACGTGGCAACGTCTCGGGGCGCGTGGGCGCGAACCGTCACGCGTATGCGAATCCGGCCAGCGGGCATTTTAGTTTCCCAAGCCAGTGTCGGGCCCCGGCCCCAACCGTGCACTAACCATACACGCAACTGTGCACGATCAAGACCAGAGACTAACTGGAAGGAATCACAACACAACTCTAAACACAAATATAAAGTCATATAACTTCATATTACAAGCCAGGGGCCTCGAGGGCTCGAATACAAAGCTCGACATAATCACGAGTCAGTGAAGGCAATATATCTGAGTACAGACAGAAGTTAAACAAGTTTTGCCTTAAGAAGGCTAGCACAAACATAAGCAACGGATCGAAGAGGCAAGGCCTCCTGCCTGGGAACCTCCGAACTAATCCTGGACGTGGGAGAAGTCCACGTCGTAGTAGGCTCCATCCTGCTGGTAATGGCCTCCGTCGGGGTAGTAGTAGTCGACGTCTCCAGCGTACTCCAACTCCTGGGCTCCATCGTCTGATCGCAGCAACGTATCGAGGGGGAAAGAGAAAGCAAAGCAGCGTGAGTACTCATCCAAAGTACTCGCAAGACTTACATCAGAACTATACTAGATATGCACCAGTATCAAAGGAACGGGGCTATATCTGTGGACTAGACTGCAGAAATGCCAGAATAGAGAGAAGAAGGCCTAGTCCTATCGAACACTAGCATCTTCAGCGTCTTGCAGCATAAGACGAGAGTAGACTGGTATCACATATATAGTCATATTATTGTAGCAAATTTTATTATCCATGAAGACATGACGGTGTACTCGTATGATCCATAGCGAGTAACAAATGATGTCTTTGGAATATCTTCTTCACGAACACGGATCTGATGATAACCCAACCTCAAGTCGAGTTTAGTGAACACTGATGATCCAGCAAGCTGATCATACAGATCATTGATCCGGGGAAGCGGATATTTGTTCTGAATTGTTGCTTGGTTGATTGACCGGTAATCTTGAACTAATCGGTTAGTACCATCCTTTTTCTTAACAAAGAGAGAAGGTGCTCCCCAAGATGAGGAACTAGGATGAATAAAACCTTTGCGAAGCGATTTGTCAATTTCTTCCTTAAGTTCAAGAAGTTTGTGAGAAGGCATTTTATAAGGCCGCTTAGCAATAGGGGGGGTGCCTGGTTTCAAGTCGATGACGAACTCAACGGCTCTAGCAGGGGGTATGCCTGGAAGTTCTTCTGGAAACACATCTTGAAAGTCTCGAACCACACGAATTCTTTCAATCCCTTCAAGAGGTGATGCATTCAGTGCGTTCATCTCATGAATCTGGGCCTCGGCATCTAAAACGAGGTGGACGGAATGAACCACTATCTCATTAGAAGGGTGCAGAAGATGCACGGTCTTAGTGGCACATACGACTGAAGCAGTATGTGCTGTCAACCAATCCATTCCGAGAATGAGATCGATATTGGAAGACTTCAGTACAATGGGGGAAGCATAAAATTCTAGTCCTTCTATTTCAATGGAGACATCAGGACAAACCATTGAGGTTTGACATTGGCCAGCGGGGGTGGTTACCACTATAGGAGAATCTATCTCCTCGTGCTTAATGTTATGCAAGCATGCAAAATTACTAGACATAAAGGAATGTGATGCTCCTGTCTCAAACAACACAGAAGCTGGTACTGAGTTGACGAGAAGAGTACCCATCACAGTAGCAGGCTGGCCTTGAGCTTCATTCAGTTCAGCATTGTTAGCTTGAGGGCGACCAGTGTTAGGCCTGGCATAGTTGTTGCGGGGCTGGTAGTTGTGCAGTGCAAGCTGCTTCTGACCCTGCCTGCAGGCTTTAGCACGGTGACCTGGACGTCCACACTTGAAGCATAGTCCATCCTCGGGACGGGAGGGCGGAGGTTGAGGTGCTCTTGGCGGCATAGCCCTTGGCTATCTTGGCGGTGGAGGGGGTAGACGAGGCGCCACATAGGATGGCCTCGATGCATACGCAGGCGGACGGTAGCTGTTGCGGATCCAGATCTTGCGCTTCTGGGACTGTGAGCCCGAAGATGAGCCCGTGTCGGTTTTGCGCTTGGTGTGATCCTTGTACCTCTGCAGACCTGTCTCTATCTGGATAGCCTTATTCACCAAGGTGTCGAAGTCAGGGAATTCGTGAGCCAGGAGGGCAAGGTGAATATCCGGGTGAAGCCCTTCACGGAACTTCTCCTGTCTGCGAGCATCAGTTGGCAGGTCCTCTTCAGCATAACGAGACAAGTCCAGAAATTCTTTCTGATAGTCATCCACGGTCTTGTTGCCTTGGGTAAGGTTGCGGAACTCTTGCTTCTTCCGGTCCATCATCCCTTGAGGAATGTGGCGAGCACGGAAAGCAGCTTGGAACTCTGGCCAGGTGACGATAGCGCCTGCTGGCAGAGAGTGCTTGTGGCTGGTCCACCATTGAGTAGCGGGTCCTCTCAGAAAGTAGGCCGCATAGTTGACATGGCTGGCAGGGGGAACCATAGCAGACTCCAGTATGTGAATGATGTCGCGCAGCCAGTCATCAGCATCTAGCGGCTTGGTTGAGTTGTGGAATGTTGGCGGGTTGAGACACACAAAGTCCTGCAGCGACATTGCGGCTGGCTGTTGGTGCATTGGGGGCCTCTGAAGTTGGTCCACTAGTCCTTGCATGAACTGACGTTGAACTTCCATCTGCTGAATCAGTCCAGTCATGTATTCAGGTGGCGGTGGTGCATTGCCACCACGGCCGCTTCCTGCTGGTCTAAGCATCCTGCTAAATGTTAACAGGGGTAGTTCAGCATTTGAGCATTTGCAATGCAAGAATTCATTCATGAAGTAATCATGCACAACAAAGGAAGTGCGATAAAATACAACATAGTAGCCAAACACGGCTTGAGGATACATACATATGTCTGTTACAAACCACAAGTCTGTTACAAATAGACGATAGGTCCGGCATGAAAACATCTTAGACAAACTAGGCGGCACGCAAGCACGCGATAGAGGTATACAACAACGAAACATAGCGATAAGCTACATCAACGTCGGGGACAACGAAAGTAGCCAGGGAACTGCAGGTGACCTTGAAATCCGGTGAAGGAGTACTGCATCCCGTGCACACCCTGATGCAGAATCTGCATATCAACCGGGAGCCTGGGTCCAAGTGCGGGGGCACGACCTCCAACAGCAGGACACTCAAGACCTGGAGGAAACACAGTCGGACGCGGGTGAAGAACGAACTCCGTATGCATTCCCGCAACGACTGCTGGCCTCAAATGCTCCAAGGCCCGGTAAAGACGAGCACGGGTGGCGTACAGCTCAAAGTTAAGAGCCCTGACAGTGCGATCCAGTGCCTCTGTGTACTGAACCAGAACCTGTGGGTCGAAATGATGACTCACGTAGGGGGCGCAGACAGCAGTGTAGGATCGATCAGTACGCTGCCGAGCAAAAGGGATCAAGACCTCAGCGTCGGCAGGCGTATCAACTCCATCAGGGACATACGGGATGTACCTGTATGCCGTATCCTCCAAACAGGGGTTCGCTGCATGGAGACGAACAATAGCAGTATAGGCAGCATCCTGCATGGCCATCTCAATAGTCACTCCAATGCCACGGAAGGTGTGTAGCTCAGCGATGGAGAGATCCCGCTTATCCCAGATAACCATCTCAGCCTCATACTATTCCTGGTTGAACTCGTGGTAGTCCGCGTAAACAGTGTACTCGGGGTACCAGCGATATCCCAGCTTCTTCATGAGACCGCTCAGAATGGCCGGGAACCCAGTCGTGTCGTGTGCATAGGTCAGACGGATGATTTGCTTAGCGGGACGCATCTATAACAAGGAGATTTAAGATGTCAATTGACAGTGTGTGCATCATACACTACTAGGAAAACGGCTATAGCAAATATGGACATTAATGGCGCACCAGGTATGTGGTGCGCCACTGCTATATAGCAGTGGCGCACCAGAGTCAGGTGCGCCATTAATGTCCATATTACTAATGGCGCACCTGTTGTCTGGTGCGCCACTCCTAAGTTTGTCCTGTGCACACCCCTGTCCCCAGACTTATCAGTGGCGCACCGTGGTGTGGTGCGCCATTACTAGTTTTAACTAGTAATGGCGCACCACACAACGGTGCGCCACTACTAATTTTTTTTTTCCAAAACTAGTAATGGCGCACCTGGGTGTGGTGCGCCATTACTAGTTCTAACTAGTAATGGCGCACCTGGGTGTGGTGCGCCATTACTAGTTCTAACTAGTAATGGCGCACCACTCCATGGTGCGCCACTACTAAAATTTTTTTTTTCAATTTTTTTTTTCAAAATTACTAATGGCGCACCCACACCAGGTGCGCCATTAGTAACCCTGGTTACTAATGGCGCATTCTTAGGAGGTGCGCCATTACTAGCCTGAGATCATCTAGATATTTTTGACAGCCACCTACCACACTCACTTTCCCCACTTCATTCTCTCCACCTCTACCAAGCTTGGTCTCGGCTGCCTCCTCCTCCTCACTTCATTTGCACCATAGATTCACCCAAATTAACTGGTTAAATTTCCTTTTTTTGATAGGTAAGTAAGGGGAAAGCTTTCTTTATGTTGTAGATCTACTTTTTTCTCCCTCCAACGTACACACTTTTTATGGCCTAGATCTACACTTTTCTCATTGAGCTAGATCTACGTATGTTTGTGGTGTTGCATATGTTTGTGTTTGCAGGTACCGGTATTTGAAATGCGATAGTTGCCAATTTTTTGCCGGAATGTTGATTCATTTCCGTTTCGGCGAGAATCGGGCACTATGCATTCTTTTTGGTCCTATTTTTAGGCAAAGTCATGCCAAATTTTTTTTTGGTTCTAAAATATTGTTTTGCTCTACCCCGCAGGCGACCATGGTCCGCACGATGACCGAAGGCATCGTGAATAGGTTTTTGAGCTCTGCGAAGGCCGAGATGCTTAAAAAGAACGAGACGGAGATAAGATGTCCGTGTCGAAGATGCAAGCTGAAGAGCCTTATGGACCCGGATTCCAGACAGGTGCGGGACCACCTGCTCGTGCGTGGTTTCATGGATGGCTATCGGTGGCAAGGTGATGAAGATGATTATGAAGTCGTCCATGGGGGCCGGGCAAGAAATAAGGAAGGGCAGCAAGACAATAGCGGCGAGGGCGGGCGAGAAGACGAAGAATCTCCAGGACATGATCACGAAGTAGATGCAGGACACAGTCATCATGTAGAAGATGCCGGACATGATGATGAGGAAGATCAAGACGAAGGGCATGATCATGAAGATGAATATGCCGGAGCAGACGACGATGGACCATCGATGGGCTGGGTGCAGGACCCTCATATTCAAGAGCTGCTTCTCAAGCAGACGGGTAACGCAAGAGATGCCGCCCGAGAGAAAGCCAAACTGGATCAACTAGAGATAGACGCGGTTACTCCATTGTATGAAGGATGCAGGCCCGAGGATACCCGCCTGAAAGTAACGCTCATGGCTTTGGAGATGAAGGTAAAACACAAAATGACCGACGCATGCTTCGACGAGAACATGTCATTCTGACACGAACGTCTTCCCATGGGGAACAAGTGCCCGACCAGTTTCGAGGAGGCGAAGAAAATCGTGTGTCCTCTGGATTTACCGCACGTGAAATACCATGTGTGCATGAACGATTGCATCATTTATCGGGACGAGCACGCGGAGTCTACCATATGTCCGGTGTGCGGCGTCACTCGATACAAGAAGAGGAAGAAAGCTCCTCGAAAAGTGGTGTGGTACTTTCCGATCACTCCTCGTCTGCAGCGGTATTTCGCGGACCCTAAGCTAGCAGAGCTCCTGCGTTGGCACGCGGATAGGAAGGAGAAGAAGCGAGAAGATGACGGAAATGATCCGGAGATAAATAAAAAGACAAGATGCTGAGTCACCCTAAGGATGCGAGCCAGTGGCAAGCGTTGAACTTCGAACACCCGGAATTTGGGGACGATCCAAGGAACATCATGCTGGGCGCGAGCACCGATGGAGTCAATCCGTTTGGCAACCAGAGAAGCACACATAGCACCTGGCCTGTGTTTGTGTGGATGTACAACCTTCCCCCCTGGATGTGCATGAAGAGGAAGTACATTCACATGAGTATGCTAATTGAAGGGCCGAAACAACCAGGGAACGACATCAATCTGTATCTGGGGCTGCTGAAAGAGGAGCTAGACACGCTGTGGAAAACGCCAACCAATACATGGGACGCCGCAGCGAAAGAATATTTCCCTATGAGAGCCGCACTGCTCACGACGGTGCACGACTATCTCGGTTACGGATATGTCGCGGGGCAGGTGGTCCACGGATTTTGTGCATGCGTCAGGTGCATGGATGACACAACGTATCGCCAGCTAGATAGAGACCCCGGGTCTTCGAAAACCGTGTTCATGGGACATCGAAGGTGGCTTCGCGACGATGACGCATGGAGAAAACGCAAGGATCTGTTCGATGGTGAAACCGAACCCCGAAGACCCCCACGTACGAGGAGCGGCGAGGAAATAGACGAGCTGTTGAAAAATTGGAAAGAGTGCCCACCGCCGGGAAAGAAGCGAAAGGCGCCAGAGCCGCTGCTGAAGGTATGGAAAACGAGGTCTGTTTTCTGGGACTTGCCGTACTGGAAGATCCTCCGTGTGCCTCACAGCCTTGATGTCATGCATATCACGAAGAACGTGTGCGAGAGTCTGCTTGGTACCCTGCTCAACATGCCAGAGAGGACCAAAGATGGGCCGAAAGCAAGGGCAGACTTGCAATCAATGGGCATCAGGGAGGAGCTTCACGCAAAACGCCCTAATGATGATGATGATGACGATGATGATGATGATGAGGCGAAGGACACGGAAAGTCGTCGCAAAGGCAAAAAGGCCAAGAAGATCGAATATGACTGCCCTCCCGCGTGCTTCACTCTAAGTCCGAAGGAGATCGAGCAGTTTTTCACCTGCCTCGTAGGAGTAAAACTTCCTTACGGTTACGCGGGGAAGATAAGCAGATACCTAGACTCAGCGAAGCAGAAGTTCAGCGGGATGAAGTCTCATGACTGTCACGTGCTGATGACGCAGATACTTCCAGTTGCAATCCGTGGGATCATGGACGCGCACGTCCGTGAAACGCTATTTGGCCTATGCAACTTTTTCGACGTCATCTCTCGGAAGTCGGTTGGCATGAGGCAACTCAGAAGGCTACAGGAAGAGATCGTGGTGATACTATGCGAGCTTGAGATGTACTTCCCGCCCGCATTCTTCGACGTTATGGTGCATCTGCTGGTCCATATCGTGGAGGATATCATCCAACTCGGGCCGACGTTCCTGCACAGCATGATGCCGTTCGAAAGGATGAATGGTGTCATCAAAGGATACGTTCGCAACAGGGCACGTCCAGATGGAAGCATAGCCAAGGGCTTTCTGACCGAAGAGTGCATCTCCTTCTGCACGAATTATCTAGGCATCGAGAACCCCGTTGGTCTGCCCGTCAACAGGCACCTCGGCAGGCTCGCTGGATGTGGTCACCGCGAGGGTCGCCGCGAAATGCATGTAGACTTCAAGGGTCGACTCGCCGACTTTGAAAGAGCAAACCTAGTCGCGCTGCAACACATTGACGTGGTCGATCCTTGGGTGGTAGAGCACAAAACCTCTATTGAGAAGACATACAATGACTGAGGTCAACAGTGCACGGACGGAGATGTACTCAAAGAGCACAACTCATGTTTCACGCGTTGGTTCAAGGACAAGCTTCTGTCGTACCCTTTACATGAGGATTCTTCCGCGGAAGAAAAACTCATATTCGCCTTGTCACAGGGCGCCGAGCACAACCTGATGACCTATGAGGCATACGATATCAACGGCTACACATTCTACACCGAGGAAAAGGACATGAAGAGCGATTATCAGAACTCCGGGGTAACGATGGAATCCTACACCGGTAACGACAAGGACAGATACTAAGGAAGGATCGAGGAGATCTGGGAGCTGAGCTACGCTGGAGAGAAGGTCCCGATGTTCCGTGTCAGATGGGCCAAGAGCGTCCTAAAAGAAGACCGGTATTTCACTACCATGGTTATACCCGAAGCCAAATCCAAGACCGCGGGCGCAAACGTCACCGCGAAAAATGAGCCATGGGTACTGGCGTGCCAAGTGGACCAATGCTTCTTCATTACCGACCCCTCAAAGCCCAGTCGTGTTGTCGTGAGGAGAGGCAAAAGGAACATCATCGGAATGGATGGAGTCGCCAATGAGCAAGACTTCGACAAGTACGGCGACCCGAAGATGGAAGATGACGACGACGATGAAGTACCACACACCACAAGAAGAAGCAGGACCACCCTACCTAAAGGACGTCCATTCAAGAGAAGAAGTCAAGGGGTTCCGGGGCTAAATTATTCAACCGCGAGAAAGAAGGGCAAGAAGATTGTGAAAAGATAGCTAAGATCGAATCACGACGTGTCGGCCGCGTGTGTATATGGGCATATTATATTATGTATCATTTTTCTCAAAAAAAATTAATGAAAGTAAGATCTATGTTTTTTTTTCTAACTAAAGTTCTATGTGGTTTTGATGTGTGTAACTAGCCAGTTTCAGTTGGATAAAAAAATAAAGTTTGAGATCGTCCCTTTTTCGCCAATGTGAGAAAAAAATATACTCACAACAAAAATACAAATATATATATATGTCGATTGTAAAATGGCTTGGAACTTATTCAGGTAGAGCTGGTAATAAAAATAAATCAAAAATTGACACTGTATCACTAATGAAAATACATCAAAAAGAAAATACATCAAAAAAAAATACATCAAAAAAAATACATCAAAAAAAAAAAACAATGGCGCACCTCTGTCTGGTGCGCCATAAATATCCATATAGCAATGGCGCACCTCTGTCTGGTGCGCCATAAATATCCATATAGCAATGGCGCACCTCTGCCTGGTGCGCCATTGCTATATGGATATTTATGGCGCACCAGACAGAGGTGCGCCATCGCTATGGGTGTATCGATAGGCCTGCTCCCGACCGCCCGTACGTTACCCTCACTCTCATCTCCTCCCCGGCCGCCGCTCTCGATCCCCTCCCCTCCGCGCACTGCCCTCCCTCGACCACCGCCGCCGCCGTCGCCCTCCCCTCCACCGCCCTCCACCGACCTCCACCGGCTCGCCCCCGACCGCGCCTGCTCGCCCCCGACCGCCCCTGCTCGTCCCCGACCGCCCCTGACCGCCCCCGGCCGCACCGGCTCATCCCCGGACGCGCACCTGTACGGCTACCCGAACGACGCCGCCATCCGGGCGCTCCTCTACTCCCGCTTCGACGGCGACAAGTTGGACGCGCTCAACCACCTCCCCCTCATCTCTGAGGGCGTCGCCGTCGCCCACCTCTCCCCGCAGGTCCGGCTAGCGTCCCCCTCCTCTCGTCTCATCTCACCCGGTTGATTCCGGCGACTGAATTGAGTGTGTGCTTGCGGTGCAGGCAGTCAAGAACGTGGCGGCGAGGTTGCTGAAGCTGAAGAAGCTCGTCTCGTCTACCTCTATCTGCTCCACTAGGCCAAGAGGTAAGCTCAGCGCCCCGCCCTCATCTGCACTCCTCCCTTTGCCTTTTGATTAGTTGAGACAGATTGAAGCTAATTAGGCAGGTTATGGAACGGGTTGTTTAAGAACAATCTCTTCTTTTAGCAAAATCGAGTTCTCTGGATGCTTGGACTCGACCATGAAATTGCTGGCATAGTGCATGGAGTGAAAAACTCGACAAAATTAAACCATGGCTGTGGGCAATCCTAGTGTACTTCCTATGTTAGTCTTACTATAATGGTGCACCCTCAGACTATTAGACTGAATTTCACTTTATGTGGGATTATAATATCTGAAGCTCTGGACATGTTGGTGACTCCAGTGAGTTTGTCAAGAGTCATCAGCTCAAGTGTCATGTAGGTGACTTGCAACTCTGGTTTGGCCTAGCATTTAGTAAACTAAATGTATGGTGATAATAGTGAGTGTAAACTGAAGACGGTCAAACACTTAATGTAAAAAAGTTGTCATTTCAAATTTTGTGGACACATGTAGCAGCATGTGGGACACTGCTGCACTGGTGTTGTCTCTGGTCACTTCTCTGACCCAACTAGACTGAATTATACTCATGGCAAAACTAGCAGAATTATAAACTAGACTGAATTGCATCATCATAAGACATCGATGTGGCTGCTGCTATGAACTGTTTCCACCGGCACATATAATGCTTGTTTTTCTAGAAACCTGCCATGTTACTGGAATAATTAAGGAGCTGAAATAAAAAAATTAACTCTGTTTTGATGCACATATTAGACCTTTTATGTGTGTACACCACAGCTGAAAAGATGTATCTATGAAACTATGCATTGTGCATGCTAGACATCTATATGTACATGTGTGATTTTAAATTACTGTGCATCAAGAGGAAATTAGAGGCACGGACATTATCTTTGTTTTGAAAATCTACTTACATGGGCCTTCCTTCCACAGTTCACTCTAGGTGAAGTGTTAGTGTTAAGGCAGCTACATACGGCTGTTGCCTTTCCTGTAAGTTGCAGCTATGCTATGCTACTACTTGATGTGTGATTGCAGCTGCTTGCTTTGCTGCTGGTGGTGTGTGTGTGGTGTGTGTACTGGTGGTGTGCAGCTGCTTGCTTTGCTGCTGGTGGTGGTGTGCTGGTGGTGTGTGTTTGGCAGCAGCAGCAGCAGCCTGATGCAGTATCAATGCAAAACCTTTTTATGAATCTGTGCAGGGATTTGTGCCCGTTATTGCCGAAATGTTGATTCATTTCCATTTCGGCGAAAAACGGGCACTCCTAGGTCAAGAAATTAGCAAAGGTCATGCCGAATTTTTCCTAGAATTTATTTCAATGAAAAAACAAATACTGGTGATTTAAACTGCCATTAGCAATCATATACAATCTTGAAAGTGCATGTGCTCTGTTAATAGTTTTAGGACACTATTTTCCTTGTCATGACACTTATTTTGAGTGTATATGATTGGAAATTTGCCCAGCCTGGGACTAGTGTGGGATGCACTGCCACTTGCAGCACACATCTTGAATACAATTATACCTTTCCTAGTAGCTACCCCATTGGGTCCCTCCATTGTACTGCCCCACTTTTGTGGTTTTAATCACCACCTCCCCTTTATGCAATTCTACCTTTCCTAGTAGCTACCTGTCCATGCCCATGGTCAAATACTTCTAGAAAACATTGGCCGACTAATTAACAAAGCATGACTAAACCTGCCTTTTATTTTTCCTTTTCTAGTTTTCCTATTTAGAGCGAACATGGCCGACAACGATGAGGCCGGCGGTTCGGGCAAGCCATTCTGGAGGCTGTCCCAGGAGATGGAGGAAGAACCTCACTGCTACGAGGACGCCGCGGAAGACACCGATCCCGACTACACAACCCCTAGTGGCGTCGGGGATGACACCACTGATGGTGCCGCCGGGGATGCCACCACTAATGATGGCAGCGAACGCACAGATGGCAGCCAACCGAAGAGGCAACGGAAGGACCGGTGCCCGAACGTGCTCGGCACCGTCAAGGAGGAATTTACTGAAGTGTCCTCCACTGGGCATCCAACGGCGCCCAAAGAATTAGTCGGTGGGTACGCGGGACAACTCGGGTGCATTCTCCGGAGCACCGTCTCGATCAACACCGAGAACCTAAGGCATCGTGACCGAGGGAATTTGCGCAACCTCCTCTTCACGAAGCTGCACGAACGATACAAGTTCCCCGGTGAGTATGCAAACACACGCCTCTCAAGGAATAAAGTGAACAGTGCCGCCCTCACGAAGATGAGCACGGCCCTGGCTACTTGGAGAGCCGCGGTGAAGAGAATGATTCTAAGAGGTGATAGTTATGAGAAGATCAAGGAGAAAAATCCTTCGATCAGCGAAGCTGACTACCTGGAGTTCAAGATCAAGTGCGAGAGCACCGCATCCGCGGAATCAAGTCAGTGGGGGAAAGATATGCGGGACTTGAACTTAGGGGTCCACAAACTCGGTCCCGGCGGTTACAGACTGGCGGAACCTAAATGGGACAAGGAGGACGCGGAGCGTGCCGCGCAAGGCCTACCGCCCCTCTTCGATAAATACCATGAAAAGCAGACCAGGAACTATGTCAGGGCCCGGTACAAGGTGGACCCGGTAACAAAGGAGCTTACCACGGATCCGAAGGTGATGGATCTTGAGCGTGTTCTGGTAAGGAATACACCCCCGCATAATTAGCTCCATATGGTTGCATTCTAATTAATGAAGCCAAATTTCTAAATGGTTCACGTTCCTTCCGCAGGAAACTGAAAGCAGTAGCGCGGGGTCTCAGAGCTCCCCGTCTGCCCCTTGGGACACCACTTTAAATAGGGCGTTGAACGTAATGAAACACAAGGATAAGTTCAGTAAGCCGTCATCAGCTGGTCGTGTGGCCGGCGAAGGCTTGTCCATGAAATGCTCGGAATACTATAAGGCTGGGCGAAAGGAGAAAAAGACCAGCTCGGAAAGCCAGGAGCGCGAGGTTAAAGAACTCAAGGCACAAGTGGCGCGGATTCCGGAGATAGTCCAAGAGCAAGTGCGAGACCAACTGGGAGCGACGATCACCGCCATTATGCCTACCTTGCTTGAGGGGCTGCGGGGGTGGATTACGGGCGGCCAATAGGGGCCGCCCCCGATTCCCAGCTTCACGGGCAGCAACTCGCACAACGCGCCGGCATTGGTGTCTCCGGCGGAGGAGGCGTTGGTGACTCCGGGGCCGGCGCCAGTATTGGAGCTTAATGCACCCGGGAGTGGGAAGAATACGCCGGCCGGCACCTCGGCAGCAAGCGGCCCCTCCATCACTTGCACGCCCGCCGTTGGTGGTGCCTCGACATTAGCCGAGCTCGACGCCATCACGGTAACTAAGCCTCGGCCGATGACTTCATCTCCTTGCCTTTGACTGGGCATCCCTGACGCCCTACATGTTTTCGCAGGGCGCCGCCAACGTTCCATGCACTCTCCTGCACTTCGTGAACGGCGAGTTGATCGATGTCGCCAAGGCCAAAATCGTTGAACCGAGCAACCGCCTGTTCCACGGTAATCCGATGCCACCCACCGTGTATAGGGTTCAACTGGTTCGGGTGCTGCGGGGCTGCGACGACTTGTTACCTCCGCATCGACCCCATGGGGCCGACGAAGATGATGTGATGACCCTCAGCGCCTGCTTAAGCTGGTCCATGCTTTGGCCGAAGAGCCAGATTCGTTTGGGGGCGGGGGACACCACCCCACAGACAACACCGCCAGTCGTGCCGTCGCCAAGCTATGGCAAGACCGACGCAACGCTACCGCCGTCAGCTGATCCGGACATGCATATGGCACAGGATCCGGACGACGACGTCGATAAGTACTTCAACGAACATGGGTACGGTGACGACTTCTTGGCGGGGCCTCCTTCTCAAGAACCCAACCCTGCAAAAGACGATCGCGATCTAGCTGGTACCGCGGAGAAACCCAATTGCAACAGGCGTCGCGTGTTCAGTTCTCAGGAGACGCCTCCAGCTGACGCCTTCACCGAGACTCAAACAGCCGAGGTGCGAAATATTATCAGCCCCAACACACTCAAGAAGGTGGTCTCTGAGCAGAACTCGATCCCATTACAGCAGAAGAAGAAGGAGAAGGGACGGAAAAGAAAAAATGGCAAGGGTGCGAGCCAGCCGGCACCGAGTACGATCCGTGCTCAGGACGGGCCACCAATACCTAAGGATATCTCGAGGAGGGTGCATGTGGCGGGTAGGCCGATGCTACCGACTAATCTGCTCAATGCTGCAACCGCTGCTATGCGGAGTCTGCATGACAGTGTTCTTACTATGGAGAAGCGGCGTCTCTCCGAGAATGATGTGGCATACCGAGTTTTCGTGGCCAAGGTGCCAGAGGGCAAGGGCTTTGTCGATAGCACCGCCAGGCGTATGATCGTCCTGCGGTTTGATGACATCTTCGCTATGTTTAACCTTTATCCGCTGCACTACACCTTCATTCGGCTATTTTCGCTCAGTATGGAGATGCGGATCATTAGAGACAAGACCCCGGACATCGTGATAGTCGACCCCTTCTACATGCGTGTCAAGATCTTGGGCAGCGCTGGGGACCGGCAAGTCGTGAGTTCATACCTCGAAGGCGTCATCCTGGCGAACCAGGATAAGGATAACTTCCTCGTGCCTTACTTTTCCGAGTAAGTCATCCCCTCACCGCCCCGTAACATATGATTTCTTAGATTTCGATCATTCTTTTTTTTTCTAACATTCCGTGTTTTGTGCAGTGACACACATTGCACACTCATCCTCTTAAGCCCGAAATATTCCACGGCCACGTATTTCGACTCGGACCGTCAGTCGAAGAAAGACTACACAAATATCAAGAAAGTTCTTGATGATGTTCTCCCCGGCTACGCGAAATCTGGAGGCACCTTCAGGAGGCCAATTTGTAGGTACGGCAAGCACGTGTTCACCCACACAACGACGTTCCCCTGCGTCAAGCAGTCGCCTGGCAGTCAGAAGGATGCCTACTACGCCCTCCATCACATGCGGGCGATCGTACGGAACTATCATCAGCGTATGCTACCAAATGAGCTCAAAGAATGGGCCGCACGCTTGTCGGCAATCCACGACGAGGACATCAGACAAGAATTCTTTCGCATCCAGTCAGAGTTAGCGGAAATCATCTATGAAGATGTCCTTCGTACCTCGGGGCAGTTCTACCTCAACTATCAACCGTCCAACAGTGACATAGAAACAACGCTACAAATGCAGGCTGACAACGACCGCACATTCATGACCATCACGAAAGACGGCGGCTTCATCCACGCTCCGGTCCCTGAGTCGAGTCGAAAGTATTGATGCTATGTAGTTCTGAAATATCGATTAGCTGATGTTGTAATTAAACTTTAATGAACTTGTATGTCTCTTCAGTTTGGACAGTCGTTCAACTTACATGTAATCGATGCTATTTATTAGTAGGACCATGAACCATGCTATTAATGTGTTGCTTTTCTCTTCCGATCCTTTTGTTGCATACTCATATATTGCTTATATATTATCAGTGAATTGCTACTAACGTTTTGTTTGTCTATTGCATAGAGATGCCGTCGTATGTCGTGTACAAGGGTAAGGTTCCCGGAGTCTACGACGACTGGGAGGAGTGTCGGAAACAGGTTTACCGTTTCAGCGGGAACAGTTACAAAGGGTACGCCACTAGGGTAGAGGCGGAAGCTAGATACGCGCGCTATCTAGCGGGAGAGAGGAGGGAGCAGAGGAGGAACCGGATGAAGACCAGTTTCATCGCGATGATGCTCATCGTGACCGCAGCTCTCTTCTATGTGATGGTAGTTTAGATGATATCGACTTTGTAATGTGACGACAAACTCGCTACTCGCGGTCTCGAGACTTGTAATGTTCTAACTTTGTTCGGTATTTTGAATTCGGAGACTAATATGATGAATTGTATTCGGAGACTAATCTTCTATTGTATTCGATAAATCTGCTGTTTATATGTTGTGTTGTTTATATTCTGTGATGTAATGTATTTTGTAACCTGTGCAAATATCAGAAAAGCAAAAAAAAAAATTCCTAATATTCATAACAGTGGCGCACCATATAGCACTTTAGTGGCGCACATGGATTAACACATTAGTGGCGCACCATATAGCATTTTAGTGGCGCACATGGATTAACACATTAGTGGCGCATCATATGACAGTGCGCCATTAGTAACCCAGTACACATGGCCCCTTCGCGGTATATCAGTGGCGCACTTCTGGGCATAGTAATGGCGCACCAGATGGTGCGCCACTGTTATATAGATTAACAGTGGCGCACCAGGGGTGCGCCATTATTATTTATTAGTAGTGGCGTGATAATAGTGGCGCACCCATACTGCGCCACTAATAAGGAAAACAGGTGCGCCACTAATAGCGTTTTTTCTAGTAGTGATAACTTCAAAGAAGATAACTTCCGACGAATCAACTCTCCGGGGGATGTGACCACGAGAACCTAATGTTAGAGTTAGAAAATCATAAATTCAAAGAAGATAACCCGAATGAGAAGAGAGATCAGAACCCAGAGTATAGATGAGGAATAAAAGATCCTAATACCACCCAATTGAGATGTGGGCCCGTAAGCCACAACATCAGTGTTAGTAAAAGTTTTTCAATGACTAGACTCAACTTTGGCCAAGGATGTGGAAAGGGGGCTACCTACAGGCAGTCGGCTCTGATACCAACTTGTCGGGCCCCGGCCCCAACTGTGCACTAACCATACACGCAACTGTGCACGATCAAGACCAGAGACTAAATGGAAGGAATCACAACACAACTCTAAACACAAATATAAAGTCATACAGCTTCATATTACAAGCCAAGGGCCTCAAGGGCTCGAATACAAAGCTCGACATAATCGCGAGTCAGTGAAGGCAATATATCTGAGTATAGACATAAGTTAAACAAGTTTTTCCTTAAGAAGGCTAGCACAAACATAAGCAACGGATCGAAGAGGCGAGGCCTCCTGCCTGGGAACCTCCGAACTAATCCTGGACGTCGGAGAAGTCCACGTCGTATTAGGCTCCATCCTGCTGGTAGTGGCCTCCGTCGGGGTAGTAGTAGTAGTCGACGTCTCCAGCGTACTCCAACTCCTGGGCTCCATCGTCTGATCGCAGCAACGTATCGAAGGGGAAAGAGAAAACAAAGCAGCGTGAGTACTCATCCAAAGTACTCGCAAGACTTACATCAGAACTATACTAGATATGCACCAGTATCAAAGGAACGGGGCTATAT
The DNA here is from genome assembly GCA_039707655.1 of Elymus sibiricus. Classification (NCBI taxonomy): domain Eukaryota; kingdom Viridiplantae; phylum Streptophyta; class Magnoliopsida; order Poales; family Poaceae; genus Elymus; species Elymus sibiricus. The sequence goes on along the minus strand of CM077665.1, from coordinate 34,560,342 downwards.
CTGTGGACTAGACTGCAGAAATGCCAGAATAGAGAGAAGAAGGCCTAGTCCTATCGAAGCCTAGCATCTTCAACGTCTTGCAGCATAAGATGAGAGTAGACTGGTATCACATATATAGTCATATTATTGTAGCAAATTTTATTAAGTAACCACGCCCAGAGATCCTTCCCCGACTCCCTGCGAGGAAGCGATCTCGGAGCCACAACTCATTTTAAATTAATTTATGATTATAGTTGTAATAGGCCAAAGTACAACTCCAAGTCGTCCTGTTACCGTGGACACGGCTATTCGAATAGTTTGGTCTTCCCTGCAGGGGTGCACCTCATTTCCAACACGCCTGGTCACCTCCGGCCGGACACACTTTCCTGGGTAATGCCCGGCCTCGGGATACAGCACGTCGTCGCCCCACCTAGACTCAACGAAGAGGCCAGCCCGTCGGTCTACTCCTAAGCGCGCAGGTTCGTGGGCCCACTTGCCCTTGCACTCCTGCACGATGCGAATGCGGCCGAAAATAGACCTAGTACACTCAAGTCCAAGAGTTGTACGTTCCAGCCCAATTCGGCGCGCGCCGCTCCATTGCTGACGTCCGAAGAGCTTCGGCTGATACAACGATGCTGAGTGCCCATAACTTCCCCACGTGAAGGTTTAGTGCGTTAAAGGTCGTATCGACCAACTCAGATTAAATACTCAACCCATTAGCATTTTATTAGTTTGTGGGGCAAGTGCAAACCAAATGATGCAGTCCGTCGCCCCGCCAATAACACTCAGGTGCCTTACCGGCGCACCCCACCAAATCCCTCGGGTGCCTTAACGGCGCACCCCACCAAATATCCTCTCGCGGGTACCCTTGGGGCCGACCCGTCTTCAACATGTTCCTGTAACCAGGTCATAGTAACTGTGTGTCTATACACCAAGTGGATATCCGAGGAATCACCCTCGATGGATCCCACTCGAGGTATGTGTATGACAAGAGTTGCTACCGATAAATGGGAAGGAGGAATCACCCTCGATACCCACGACCGATAGCTACGCTACAGAATTATCACCGGTAGTGCTAAGTGAGGTATCACCCTCGGCACTCGGTAGTACCTCTGGAGTGCCATACTAAAGGGGTGTGTGGTGATGTGTCGGTAACGGCTTGTCAATTATGACGACTGAGTCTTCTGTCTTCAAGTCCTTGATGTCGTCGATGAAAGCAGGAGCAACTGGGAATAGGGGGTCTCATGGGTTCACCGATCCACCTATACTAAGCAGTTGATATAATTGTAGGTAACTAGTTGTTCATCAAAATTAGGCTATGCATCAGATATAGGAGCTAACTAATACAGTAGCAAAATCTAATGCAAGAACAAGAGGGAGAAGATTAGGCGATATCGGAATGCTCAAGGGGGTTTTGCTTGCCTTGCTGCTCTGCGGCAAAAGGCTGGTCGTCGGCGGTGTAGTCGATCACGGCAGTAGCGTCAGCCTCGGGGTCTACCGGAGAGAAGAGGGGGAAGAAACAATAAATATAAAGCACACAAATGCAACACGATGCATGACATGGCAATACGCAGGGCTAGGGGTGTTTACGGCCTAACTAAGTGCGATAGTTAATTTAGAAATTTACTTGAAATTATTTTAATAATGTCATGCACTATTCATTTATCGAAATCAGTCAAAAAGTTCCATGTTCAGATAGTTAGAGGCATGTGACAGATGAATGGATGGCATATTTGGATTCGTAGGATTTTTCTGATCAACTTTCATATATAAACTATTTTCATCCGAGTTACGATTTAAAAGATATGATTTTCTAAAGTTTTATTGATTTTCTGGAATTATTTTAATTAAATAAATCAACATTATCCATAACAGTGATTGATGATGTCAGCATGACATCAGGGTGACATCAGCAGGTCAACTCTGGCTGACCAGAGTCAAACCTGACATGTGGGTCCTACATGTCATAGACTGTGACTTATTCCAGTTTATTAATTTAACTAAACAGAGTTAATTAGTGAGTGGGGTCCACATGTCAGTGAGACATTAGTGCAAATTAATTAATTTAATTAACCTATTCTGTTAATTAGGCAGCTGACAAGGGGGGGACCCACCTGTCATAGGCACAGGGGGATGGGTCCCACCTGCCAGTGACTGGACCAGCCCAGTCAGCATAGTTGACTGGGTCAACCCAGTCAACTGGGGGCAGGGGCCCCACTGGTAGTGACCCAGGGGTGGGCCCCAGGTGTGCCACGTCGGTGGTCGGCGCCGGAGCGTCGCCGGCGAGCTCTGGACGCGGCCGAGAGCTCCAGCGAGCTCGGAAACGCTCTATGGTGGGTCATTTGGCGCGCGGCCGGGCGCGTTCGAACGGCCAGTCGAGGCCGCACACGGCGGTGGCGGTGGCATGGTCGGAGACAGCCGGGAATGGCGCCGGCGATGACGACAGGCGGCGACGGCTACAGGAGCAGAACGGGAATGATGCTACGGCGATCAAAACGAGCGGCGCGAGCGCGGGATGGACCCTACGCGATGCGGCGAAGCAGATGGGCACATGACCGTGACCACTTGGTCACCGGAGCCATGCCGGCGATGAGCAGATGCGGAGGAGCCTTCGGGCGCGTGGTGAAACAGCAGCAGCAGCTCGTCAGCGACCAAGCTATGGCTCGGTATCGCTTCTACGGGCGCTCTGGAGCGCGCCAACTGCACGCGCGGGTGCTCAAGAGCTCGCGCGGCTCGTGCCCGAGAGCAATGGCGGGCGGCGGAGCTCGGTTGAGGGAGCAGCTAGCTAGAGGGGCGACGGGGGCGTTCAGAGGGCGACTGTGGGCCATTTTCTTTTCTATTTTGTTTTCCTTTTCTGTTTTCTTTTTTACTTTCTGTTTTATTTAGTTTAGGCATTATTCCTATAATGCAAAAATGTAAAACTTGGCCCAACAATTTAGTTGCAATATTCCATACGTCCATAGCAACTTCGACAATTTTTAAGATACTGTTTGAATCTCCAATTTGAATTTAAAAGCATTTAAAAATACTTTTAGCTACTGATATTGATGGTGGGGTCCACACCATATTCTTGGTGATGTTGTTTTCCTCAACATTATTTGTTTTGGAATATTTCACCACTTTGGAACATTTTATCTCTGATGTTTGATAATTTAAATTTGTCACATGAAATTATAGAGCATTTTGAATTGGAATTTGAATTGGAATTTGATTTTCAACTTGATCATGCTCCACTTAGCAAAATGATCATGCACTGATCATGGTCATCACTGTGCACATTACATGGGGGTGTTACACCCAGCCGGTGTCTCTCAAGCCGGCTTCCCAGAGCCGGCACCCAGCGGATGGAGCCGACGTCGATCGACCTAGAGTAGAGGCGGAGGAGCCTTCGGGCGCGTGGCGAAACAGCTGGAGCAGCTCGTCAGCGACCTAGCTACGGCTCGGTATCGCTTCTACGGGCGCTCTAGAGCGCGCCAACTGCACGCGCGGGTGCTCAAGAGCTCGCGCGGCTCGTGCCCGAGAGCAATGGTGGGCGGCGAAGCTCGGTTGTGGGAGCAGCTAGCTAGAGGGGCGACAGGGGCATTCAGAGGGCAAGGGACGGTGAGAGGGCCTCACCAGCATTGATGGGAAGGCCCGAGGGAGCAGCTGGTGCAGTGCAGCCGGCGTCACGACGCCGGCGATCTTGCGGGTCCGGAGGAAGAAGACGACGGCGCGGGCGCGATGCAGAGGCGCAGGAGCTCGGGGTCTTGGTCGGGGAGGACGAGGAGGTCACGGCGGGGCTCATGGACATAACGGCAGGGTGCGGGGGTGGCGGTGGCCGCGCTAACCGGCGGCCATGGCGGCGGCGGTGCTCGGGAGGGGGTGGAGTGAGCGAGGGAGAGGGGGCGAGCGAGCTAGGGTTCGTCCAGAGGGGGCCCCGGGGTGGCTCTTATCCATCCGCGGCGAGAGCGCGGGCGAGCGAGCGGAGGGGGGCCCCGGGCGGGCGCGCCCTCCAGGTGCTCGACAGCGCGCCGCCCGGCTCCTCCGGAGGTGGGAGGAGACGTTCTGGCGGGCTGGGCCGCCACTGTGCACTCGCGGCCCTGCACAGTGGGCCGTTTTCTTTTCTATTTTGTTTTCCTTTACTGTTTCTTTTGTACTTTCTGTTTTATTTAGTTTAGGCTTTATTCCTTTAATGCAAAAATGTAAAACTTGGCCCAACAATTTAGTTGCAATATTCCATAGGTCCACAGCAACTTTGACAATTTTTAAGATACTGTTTGAATCTCCAATTTGAATTTAAAAGCATTTAAAAATACTTTTAGCTACTGATATTGATGGTGGGGTCCACACCATATTCTTGGTGATGTTGTTTTCCTCAACATTATTTGTTTTGGAATATTTCACCACTTTGGAACATTTTATCTCTGATGTTTGATAATTTAAATTTGTCACATGAAATCATAGAGCATTTTGAATTGCAATTTGATTTTCAACTTGATCATGCTCCACTTAGCAAAATGATCATGCACTGATCATGGTCATCACTGTGCACATTACATGGGGGTGTTACACACAGCCGGTGTCTCTCTAGCCGGCTTCCCAGAGCCGGCACCCAGCGGATGGAGCCGACGTCGATCGACGCCGGCGGCCAAGCCAAGCGGCTCACCCGGCCAAGCTCAAGACACCTCACGAACAGATCATCTCCTCGAGGGGGTAAGCTGCGAAGGCCCTCTAGCTCGGAGCTCGTGAACCTCCACAGCTTCGGGGACTACTGTCGGGGGGGGTCGCCCCGGGGTAGGCGATGGGACCGTTTTCCCCTCCTTTCAAAAACATCAGGTCAAGCCAGCGCCCCTAAATCCGGCTGGCCATGCGCCGGCTCCCCAGCACAGCCGGCGCGGCGGCTACTCGACCCGGCCGGGCCGGCTAGCCAACAACGGCTGACCCCAGGCCAGCTCCCCTCCATCCGGCTGGCGGGGTCAATAGACATCTACTCCTTCTGTACGACATGACGGCAACCCACGATGAGGCGGGCGTGGCAACAGTGCCCCCTCCTTTACGCCGGCCCTGGCGGGCGTGGCTGCAGTGCCCCCGCCCGGGGCAGGCGGAGCCTGAGCGGCGTGACCCTGGGGCTAGGCGGCGCCGGCCGCACCGTGACGCAACCTCCGACGTGCCACAGTGCTTTGCAGCCGACCGGACCCGCACCCGGCGGCTCCGGTACGGCTGGAGCCCGGCAAGACCCACGCCCGGCGGACCCGGCGGCCCGGCGGCCCCCACCGCCGGTTCCCAGACGATGACACCAAGGCCCCGTGCCCATGTATCTTTACCATTGTAACCCTGGGAGACTGGCCTATAAGACCCCCAAGATGCCTCCGAGCAGGGGGTTCACGTTCAGTTCGACTCATCCCTTTAGCCACCACACACACGCTAGGGGGGAGGCAGAGATCTAGCCCTCCTCCCTCTTCGGCCCGAACAGCTCCAGGAGCACCTTGTAGCCCTTGTGCACACCATACCACATTCGGCAGGATTAGGGGTGTTACCTCTCTGGAGGGCCCCGAACCTGGGTACGTCCTGCATCTCTTGCTCGCTCGTGCCAACCTCGCCTCCGGGACCCATCGGTAGCTTCCTGCATTCCCCCACCTTTAGCCATCCTATGGCATCTGTCGAGAGAACACCACGACAATGATCACCAATAAGTTCTTTGCTCGTTTCTTATGGCCTGTGAATGGTATTTCAGTCACTTCACTTTTCAGAGGAAAGTTGCAAGTGTCAGATGATTCATAATCAAAATACTTCAAAATCCATCATCATGGAATTTCTCCATGCGGGTTACTGCAATGTGACCAAATGCAGTGCCACACATGTGTGGTATTCTTTTAGTCTTGCGACATATAGCGTCAGTGTTATGGCGGTATCATATTACCATCAATATTCATAACATACATCCCATCCCATGACGGAAGTATGGCCCTTTTGTTATTCATAATACTGAACAACAATTGTTCTTTTATGAACAACACTTTTGCAACAAACATTATGCAAATGGGCTAGAGTGTGTAAAACTCTGAAATGAATTATGAAAGTAAATCCAGAGGTAATGTAGTATTATCAATATTCATAACATACATCTCATTCATAATGAAAGTATGGCCCTTATGTTATTCATAACACCGAACATCAAAAGTTCTCTTATGAACAACCTTCTTGCATGATACCTTATGCAATGGGCTAGAGTGTGTAAAACTCTATAATGAATTATGAAAATAAATACATATGGTAATACACCGATGGAAGGTATAGTAATATTTACTATGTTCCCTATGTGTATGTAAACCTCATTCCTGGCAAGTCCTTTAGGCCGTAGTTCTTGTATCGAATTGCAAGAGAATGCAATCAAACGGGTATTTCTGTGATCAACTCACAATACCCAAGAATCAGTGACTAACAGTTTAATCACAATTCCCAAGAACTATTTCTTTGACCAGCCTTCCATACATCAATAACTTGTATGGCATTCATACAAGAGCTGGATATTCCAGTCTTCTTTCCTTTGCCTTTATACTTCTAACAGTTTAACTTTCAGTATTTCTCCTACTCTTAGAAGAAGCACCCAACATTAAGAGTGGCGTTTAGCCCCAGACTTCCTAGGGGTGAAAGTCTCACTAACACCCTTCGGACATTCCCTTTCTCATTAAGTGGTTGTTTTATTCACCATCATCACATGACAGGCGTTCTTTTGGATCCCTCTGTTATTAGTCTAATGCATAGTAAACACTTTTACTAATAGTTTGCAAACAAACATTGCTTTGTTTGTATCTGAAAATGATTTTCAGTCCCATGAATATCACATAACTATCCCAAACTTTCGAAGTTTGGGTCTCATGGAAGCAAACATATTGCACTTTGACCATTACGGAATTCTAGCTTTTGGATCGAAGGACGAGAGTCACATCATCCATAGCATTAGCGGGAGAATACCGAAAGCATGCGATAGGACAAAGTCCTTCTTGGCACTCTTGAGGACAATCCTCACAATATGCTTACCAATCATAAAGTTTTAACCAGATAAAAACAGCTTATTCAATTTTAATATGGAAGGTGGAAACGCGATCCATTATTGTACAACTATTATGCAAATTCTACAGTGCGCTTCCACTCAAATCAATATCTCTCAAAATTGATTATGAGTGATACAAGACCCGCATTTCAATTCAACGCCATTGAAGGGAACATCACTGATGACGGGAACTTCAATCGGTAGGCCAACTTGCCGATCACATCTCTATGTGACTCTTGTTCATCTTTTGATGCGCGTGTTCCGAGCTCATGACTTTCATGCCTGAACGTCAAGACAACCAAGTGATCTCGCTGCGAGGTCTCAACTCACCCGCCTCACACTTCTCTAATCGTTCGTACTCATGGAAACATGACGCACCCCGAAAAGATATGTGCCGTGACGGTGCTACACTTGGGAGAACACTAACTGCTTGAATTTTTTGTGAGAGATCACCCTAATAAAAAGCGACTACCTCGCAATCAAAAGGGTGCATCATAAGGGATAAACATCTCAGGCAATTCATAATTGCATGATATGGTATAGCCCTTTCTAACGGAGAAGTCTCTATTTCTTCGTCTTCGGCATTCGCGTCGGTGTTCACCGTCGCGAAATTTTCCACCACCTTGTCGATGCACCAGATAATATTGCTATCTCTATAGCTAATAAAATAAGTGCATTGCAAAAATTATGACACGCAGGTCACATGGCTCCAGCCATCATGCCGAATCATGACACGCAGGTCATGTTAATTTACATTATATAGTCATCTCATACATAATCAAATTAAATATGAGAACTGCTATACCACATCACATGCACATCTCATGTCATCCTGCAAAACCAAGTTAGACGCCTCTAATCGGTTTATGCAAAATTTTATTTTTCGTGGCTTCTACGGTTTCAACCAAACCGAAGCTACCAACGTCCATCATCAAGCATGATAATCCAAGTCGCTAGATTAACATTGTGGGGTGTATGAAACTCGAGATAATAAAATCTCGCGCCTCATACTGAACTTCGTCATACGCATGACCCCCGTGCAGATCATATCTGCATTGCTCTTTCGTCTGCGAAATTTCATCTTTCTTTTAACTATGGCGGAACCCAAAGAACTGAAGCACTTCATTGATCAATCAGGATCGCGGATTGCCAGAACTTTGTGAAATTCCACCATACCGTTATCAAGATCAGAAATACACAAATTTCAGGGAAGCAATAAGAACACCGGGTAACAGATTTCATCTGCTACCCGCACAAATAATTTTCAGTAATAGAACTCATCTACTACAAATTATATTGTGCAACACCCATACATCTCATGTATTCTAGATCGCAACCTGCATCTACGCATAGCACGGCTCATGATGCCACTGTAGGGGAATGCGACAGAAAACAAAAATTTCCGGTACAGCAAGCATGCCCAGGATCACAATGGAGATGCATACAAGGTTTGATCTGATCATTACCGACTCGTAGCGCAGCGGAAGTAGAGTCGATGTTGATCGTCAGTGCAGATCCCCGCAACTAGGATTTCCAACCTCCCAACTGTGAGGATGTACTCCTTTGTCCGCTCCCCGGACAGATCTCCGGGCAGCCCTTCGGTAGGCCTGAGGAAAGTCCCTCGGATAGTCCCACCAGACGGATCCTGGGACAGCCCTTCGGGAGGACCCCAGAATCTCGGACAGTCACTCGGACAGCCCTTCAGGAGGCACACTCGAACAGCCCCTCGGGCAAAAGGACGAACCTACGACCTCTGTATGGGGTTGCACACATACGGTTTCATCTATCCGGCAGGGCTTCGTCGTCCAGAACTAGTTCCCACCGGAACCCAGACAGCCTTTCGGCTCTACGAAACTATTTCGCTGGGAGGGAGAGAGAAAGCCAGATCATGCATGGCACTTGTATGTGAGAAAGAGTGAGTGTGGAGAGTGCATCTCCACCTCCTTTTATAGGAAAACCCAAGGGGTAGAGTGGCACTTGAAATACCAAAAATGGCCATGAAAGGTGTCCTTCACAAGAGCATGAAGGGGAAATCAAGTGGGCAAGTGGGGCTCCATGGAGGAGCCCCCTCTTGGCTGGCCACTCCCCTTGTGGGGCCCCCATGAGGGGCTCCCAATCCATCCATGTCATCCCTAGATATTTTGGGATAAAGCCCAAACAAGTGGCTTTCCAAAAAGCAACCATAAAGTGATTTTACTATTCATGAAACCATTTTTCCGCGACCGTTAAATCCGAAAATATTTCCATGGGTCTTAGAATAATTCCAGTACCCACTAAAACAATTCTGGACGCGTTCCAAAACATTTTCAGATCAATGATTTCATTAGTGAAAAGCAACCACAGCGGTTCCGGCAGCTCCGAAACACTTCCGGTTTCTTTCTCCGGAAAAATTCCAGAAGTTCCCAGAATCATTCTGGCACCCTCCAAGAATTTCCAGATGTGTGCCGAAACCATTTTGACTTTATGGCATATTCAGAAACAACTTTTCGGTTTTACCGAAACTATTCCAGTGTTCTCTCTCCGGAACTTTTCTGTTGTGTCCGAAATTTTTAGGGTGAATTTCTCTCAGACTCCGTATCTAGTATTCAGTAGATAGATGACCCTTAAGCGTGTGACCCTATAGGTTCGGTGAAGTATAGACATGACCCGAAACACCTTCGATCAATTATCAACATCGGAGCCGTGGACACCCATACTGACCCCTCTACCCACACGAATGAGTATTCGAGTGAACCTCCAGTTGCTGTGTGCTATTCCTTTTATTTCACGATATGTTCCAAAACCCGAGGTGAGATTTATCGGCATCCCCGTGGATCAACACATGTCCACAATGCTAGTTACCTCGTTGCCAGTTTTGTTCTCTTTTCTTGTTTCCGCATTCCGGCATCCCCGTGATCAAATCACATTGTGCCTGGCCAGATGATGATGGATACCGTAACGCTGAGAGGGCCCGAGAATATCTCTCCATCGTCGGAGGAGTAAATCCCAATCTTTTGCTATCATTTCCCTTGACAAACTTTCCCATGAACCTGTAAGCCACCGTAATTGCCACCCAGTTACGGATGACGTTTAACAAACCCCAAAGTTCATGAAGCAAGCATGAAGAAACTCGATACTCTCATGGTCTAAGGAATCATGCAAATGTTAATTTCTCTGTGTTATCAACCATTAACTTGTGATGAATGTATCTCATAGCATAACATCAAGTCGGGTCGATTCAACACAAATGTTCTTCTAACATTGTGCCCTCAAAATTGCTGGCACATACATGCCCATGATCAGGAAAACAGAACCATCATGCAACACTTGATCTAGTCTTAGAGGCCAGACTAGGAATACATTTTACCGTTTATTATTCCACACGTGCATATGAGTCTTCATCCGAGCCTCGTGGTTATTGCATACTTGAGAACCATAGCAGTTATAGCATGGAACATAAACATAATTATGAACAGGGAGATAATCAATAAAATTTATTATTGCCTCTAGGGCATATCTCCTACAGGACGGTGATGGAGTTGGATGAGATTTATCATGTAATCGAGTCAATTTGTTAGGGCTTGATCCCTAATATCCACTATGTTCTTAGATTGATGTTGCTATGACTTTGCTATGCTTAATGCTTGTCACTAGGGACCAAGTGTCATGCTTTCAGATATGAACCTATTATGTTTTCATGAATATAAGTGTGTTTTGGATCCTATCTTGCAAGTTGTATGCACCTACTATGTGTTATGATCCATAGACCCCAAGGTGACAATAATTGGGATTCACTCCGGTGATGACCGTAGTATGAGGAGTTCATGTATTCACCATGTGTTAATGCTTTGTTCCGGTTCTCTATTAAAAGGAGGCCTTAATATCCCTTAGATTTCCTTATGGACCCCGCTGCCACGGGAGGGTAGGACAAAACATGTCATGCAGGTTCTTATTATAAGCACGTATGACTATATACGGAATACATGCCTACATTGAATTGATGAATTGGAGCTATTGTGTATCGCTCTAGGTTGTGACTATTACATGATCAATGCCATCCAACACACGAATATCCATCGATGATCGAATGCCTGTGCTTTTCTCATATTGATCTTTCCTAAGTTACTATTGTTGCTGCTGCTGTTACAATCACTACAAAACTGCTACTGCTACTGTTTTTGCTACTATTGCTACTGCTACCTTTACTATCAAAACTATCAAACTATTGTGCTACTAAACACATTGCTGCAGAGATATTATTTTCCAGGTGTGGTTGAATTGACAACTCAACTGCTAAGGCTCATAAATATTCTTTGGCTCCCCTTGTGTCGAATCAATAAATTGGGTGAAATAATACCATCGAAGACTGTTGCGATCCCCTATACTTGTGTGTTATCATCATTTTGGGGTTACGCTCTAGAAACTACAGCTTTCACACTAAACAGAGTACCATTAAAGTTCATAGATAAGACACCATATGATATATGCACTGGGAAGAGTCACCGTTTGTCTTTTCTAAAGATTTGGAGCTGTGAAGCATATGTCAAGCAACTATAGTCAGAAAAGCTCATGCCTAAGTCAGACAAATGCATATTCATGGGATATCCAACGGAAACCTTGGGATATTTCTTCTACAATCGGGAAGAGGGCAAAGTGTTTGTCTCTCGACACGGAGTTTTCCTTGACAAAGAGTTTCTCAGTCAAAAGGATAGTGGGAGGTCAGTTTGACTCAAAGAAATTCAAGAGCCACTCGGGGATGACTTGGCTGGTGATGCTATTGCACCGGAGTCAGCCAGGGAACCCATAGTGGAGTCAGCACCGGTTCCACAATAGTTAGAGAGATTGCGAAGTGTACACTGTGTGTTTTTGTTGGACAATGATGAGCCGGCTACATATGCAGAAGCGACAGTGAGCCCGGATTCCAAGTCATGGCTGGAGGCCAAGAGATCTAAGTTAAAGTCCGTCGATGACAATCAAGTTTGGAACTTGGTTGATCGGCTACCTGGTGTAAAAACCATTGAGTGCAAATGTGTCTTTAAGAAGAAGACTGATATGGATGGAAATGTTTAGATCAATAATGGTTGGCTTGTCATGAAAAGGTTTCGACAGGTTCAAGGAATTGAGTACAATGAGACTTTCTTGCCGGTAGTGATGCTGAAGTCAGTCAGGATCATTCTAGCTATAGCTACATATTTTGAGTATGACATATGGCAGATGGATATCAAAATGGCTTTCCTTAATGGAAATTTAACCGTCGACATGGCTTTCCTAAAGAATGCTAGTAAAATATGCAAGCTTGAAAATCCTATTTATGGCTTAGAGCAAGCATCTCAGAGTTGGAACATTCATTTTGATGAGGTAGTCCGGGGACTCGGATTCATCAAAAATGAATATGAACCTTGTGTATACAAGATGTTCAGTGGGAGCTTGGTAGTTTTTCTAGTCTTATATGTGGATGACATACTGCTGAACAGAAATGATGTTTCAATGCTCAACTCGGTCAAGGAATCATTGAAAAATAATTTTTCGATGAAAGATCTGGGTGAAGTAGCTTCTATTTTAGGAATCAAGATCTATAGAGATAGATCAAAAAGGATTATCGGCCTAAGCCAGAGTACATACATTGACAAATTGTTGAAATGGTAAAACATGAGTGAGGTTTAGAAATTGTTATTGCACATGTCACATAGCATCAGTCCAAGCCAGACTCTAAGTCCTTCGACCTCTGAAAAGCGAAGTCGGATGGATGGGATCCCATATGCCTTGGTAGTCGGATCCATCATGTATGACATGCTATGTACCCGGTCTGATATTTCCTATGCTCTAAGTGTTATGAGCAAATGCTAGTCGGATCCAGGTGAGAGGCACTGGACGACAGTGAAGAACATTCTTAAGTACTTGAGAAGGACGAAAGATGTGTTCCTAGTTTATGGTGGTGAGGAAGTGCTCATTGTAAGGGGTTACACCTATGCCAGTTTCCAAACCGAAAAGGATGATTATCACTCGCAGCTGGTTATGTGTTCATTCTGAACGGAGGAGCAGTGAGCTGGAAAAGTTCCAAGCAAGAGACGGTGGCCGACTCCACAACAGAAGCCAAGTACATTGCGTCTTCATAATCTGCAAAGGAAGGAGTTTGGATTCAAAAGTTTTTACAAGAACTCGGTGTGGTTCCATAGTCGGCAAACCTGTTGAACTTCTATTGTAATAATAATGGAGCCATCGCATAGGCAAAGGAGCCAAGACAACACCAGAAATCCAAGCACATACAAAGGTGAATTCATATGATACAAGATATCATAAATCATGGTGATATAAAGATATGCAAAGTTCACACGGATGGAAATGTTGCTGATCCATTGACCAAGCCTCTTCCATAGCCAAAGCATGAGGTGCACCCAAGGGCCAAGGGCATACGATGTCTTAATGATTGACTCGAGTGCAAGTGGGAGACTATTGAAAATATGTCCTGGAGGCAATCATGTGATGATTATATTTCCAATGTATTCATGAAGTTATTAATATAGTCCTTCAACATTATCACTGATATATATCAACAAGTACCTGCTACTTCTTGAGCTTGCGTTGGTTTTTCCCTTGAAGAGGAAAGGGTGATGTAGCAAAGTAGAGATAAGTATTTCCCTCAGTTTTGAGAACCAAGGTATCAATCTAGTAGGAGGTACAAGCAAGTCTCCAATCTATGCACCTGCACAAACAATCAAACACTTGCACCCAACGCGATAAAGGGGTTGTCAATCCCTTCATGGTCACTTGCAAGGATGAGATCTGATAGAGATAGATATAAAAGATTACTAAAACGTAAAACAAAGTAAAAGTAAATAAATTGTAGCAAGGTATTTTTGGGTTTTTTGGTTTATAGATCTGAAAATATATAATGGAAAATAGACCCGGGGGCCATAGGTTTCACTAGAGGCTTCTCTCATGAAGGCAAATAATACAGTGGGTGAACAAATTACTGTCGAGCAATTGATAGAAAAGCGCACAGTTATGACGATATCTAAGGCAATGATTATGCATATAGGCATCACGTCTGTGTCAAGTAGACCGAAACGATTCTGCATCTACTACTATTACTCCACACATCGACCGCTATCCAGCATGCATCTAGAGTATTAAGTTCATAAAGAACGGAGTAACGCCTTAAGTAAGATGACATGATGTAGAGGGATAAACTCAAGCAATATGATGAAAACCCCATCTTTTTATCCTTGATGGCAACAATACAAATACGTGCCTCGCTACCCTTACTAAGCACCTCTCCCATTGCAAGAACTACCAATCTAGTTGGCCAAACCAAACCGATAACTCGAAGAGAAATACAAAGATATCAAATCAAGCATATAAGAATTCAGAGGAGATTCAAATAATATTCACAGATAATCTGATCATAAATCCACAATTCATCGGATCTCGACAAACACACCGCAAAAGAAGATTACATCGGATAGATCTCCAAGAATATCGAGGAGAACATGGTATTGAGAATCAAAGAGAGAGAGAAAGCTATCTAGCTACTAGCTATGGACCCGTAGGTCTGAGGTAGACTACTCATGCTTCATCAGAAGGGCAATAGGGTTGATGTAGATGCCCTCCGTGATCGAGTCCCCCTCCGGCAGATTGCCGGAAAAGGCCCCAAGATGGGATCTCACGGGAACCAAAGGTTGCGGTGGCGGAAAAGTAATTTTGTGGCTTCCTTTATTGATAATGGAATATTTGGGAATATATAGGCCAAGGATTAGGGTTAGGAGGCCTCCAGGGGGACCACAAGCTAGGGGGGCGCGCCCCTACGGCTTGTCGTCTCCTCGTAGGTCTTCTGACCTCCTCTCCAAGTCTCGTAGGTGTCTTCTGGTCCAAGAAAAATCATCACGAAATTTTTATTCCGTTTGGACTCCGTTTGATATTCCTTTTCTGTAAAACTCAAAAACAGGGAAAAAACAGAAACTGGCACTGGGCTCTAGGTTAATAGGTTAGTCCCAAAAATAATATAAAATAGCATATTAATGCATATAAAACATCCAAAACAGATAATATAATAGCATGGAACAATAAAAAATTATAGATACGTTGGAGACATATCAAGCATCCCCAAGCTTAATTCCTGCTCGTCCTCTAGTAGGTAAATGATAAAAACAGAATTTTTGATGTGGAATGCTACCTAACATATTTATCCATGTAATTTTCTTTATTGTGGCATGAATATTCAGATCCATAAGATTCAAAACAAAAGTTTAATATTGACATAAAACCAATAATACTTCAAGCATACTAATAAAGCAATCATGTCTTCTCAAAATAACATGGCCAAAGAAAGTTATCCCTATAAAATCATATAGTCTGGCTATGCTCCATCTTCATCACACAAAGTATTAAATCATGCACCACCCCGGTTTTAGCCAAGCAATTGTTTCATACTTAAGTATTCTCAAACTTTTTCAACTTTCACGCAATACATGAGCATGAGCCATGGATATAGCACTGTAGGTGGAATAGAATATGGTGGTTGTGGAGAAGACAAAAAGAAGGAGATAGTCTCACATCAACTAGGCATATCAACGGGCTATGGAGATGCCCATCAATAGATATCAATGTGAGTGAGTAGGGATTGCCATGCAACGGATGCACTAGAGCTATAAGTGTATGAAAGCTCAAAAAGAAACTAAGTGGGTGTGCATCCAACTCGCTTGCTCACGAAGACCTAGGACAATTTGAGGAAGCCCATCATTGGAATATACAAGCCAAGTTCTATAATGAAAAATTCCCACTAGTATATGAAAGTGACAATATAGGAGACTCTCTATCATGAAGATCATGGTGCTACTTTGAAGCACAAGTGTGGAAAAAGGATAGTAGCATTGTCCCTTCTCTCTTTTCCCTCTCTTTTTTTGTGGGCTTCTTTGGCCTCTCTTTTTTATTTGGGCTTCTTTGGCCTCTTTTATTTTTTTTCTAAAGTCCGGAGACTCATCCCAACTTGTGAGGGAATCATAGCTTCCATCATCCTTTCCTCACATGGGACAATGCTCTAATAATGATCATCACACTTTTATTTACTTACAACTCAAGAATTACAAACTCGATACTTAGAACAAAATATGACTCTATATGAATGCCTCTGGTGGTGTACCGGGATGTGCAATGATCTAGCATAGCGAATGACATCAAAAAATGGACAAGCCATGAAAACATCATGCTAGCTGTCTTACGATCATGCAAAGCAATATGACAATGATGGTGCGTGTCATAATAAACGGAACGGTGGAAGTTGCATGGCAATATATCTCGGAATGGCTATGGAAATGCCATAATAGGTAGGTATGATGGCTGTTTTGAGGAAGGTATATGGTGGGTTTAATGCACCGGCGAAAGTTGCGCGGTACTAGAGAGGATAGCAATGGTGGAAGGGTGATAGTGCGTATAATCCATGGACTCAACATTAGTCATAAAGAACTCACATACTTATTGCAAAAGTCTATTAGTTATCGAAACAAAGTACTACACGCATGCTCCTAGGGGAAGGGTTGGTAGGAGTTAACCATCGCGCGATCCCGACCTCCACACAAAGGATGACAATCAATAAATAAATCATGCTCCGACTTCATCACATAACGGTTCACCATACGTGCATGCTATGGGAATCACAAACTTTAACACAAGTATTTCTAACAATCCACAATTACTCACTAGCATGACTCTAATATCACCATCTTTATATCTCAAAACAATCATAAGGAATCAAACTTCTCATAGTATTCAACGCACTTTATATGAAAGTTTTTATTATATCCCTCTTGGATGCCCATCATATTAGGACTAAATTCATAACCTAAGAAAATTACAATGCTGTTTAGAGACTCTCAAAATAATATAAGTGAAGCAATAGAGTTCAACAATTTCTATAAAATAAAGCCACCGCCGTGCTCTAAAAAGATATAAGTGAAGCACTAGAGCATATTGCCTAGCTCAAAAGATATAAGTGAAGCACAAAGAGTATTCTAATAAATTCACGATTCATGCATGTCCCTCTCAAAAGATGTGTACAGCAAGGATGATTATGGCAAACTAAAAATCAAAGACTCATATCATACAAGACGCTCCAAGCAAAACACATATCATGTGGTGAATAAAAATATAGCCTCAAGTAAATTTACCGATGGATTGAAGACGAAAGAGGGGATGCTTTCCGGGGCATCCCCAAGCTTAGGCTCTTGGTTGTCCTTGAATATTAACTTGGGGTGCCTTGGGCATCCCCAATATTAGGCTCTTGCCAATCCTTATTCCATAGTCCATCAAATCTTTACACAAAACATGAAAACTTCACAACACAAAACTGAGCAGAAAACTCATGAGATCCGTTACTATAAGAAAATAAATCACCACTTTTGGTACTGTTGTGAACTCATTATTTATTTATATTGGTGTAATATATACTGTATTCCAACTTCTCCATGGTTCATACCCCCCGATACTACCCATAGATTCATCAAAATAAGCAAACAACACATAGAAAACAGAATCTGTCAAAAACAGAACAGTCTGTAGCAATCTGGAAATCTCGAATACTACTGTAACTCCTAAAATTCTGAAAAATAAGGACAACCTGGGAAATTTGTATATCAATCTTGTGTAAAAAATTCAGATCTAATTCACACTTCTGTGATTTTCTAAAATTGTTCTACTGGGCGCAAAAGTTTCTGTTTTTCAGCAAGATCAAATCAACTATCACCGTAGGCCATCCCAAAGGTCTTACTTGGCTCAAACACTAATTAAAACACCAAAACACAATTACTACAGAGGTAATAATGTGTACTTTATTCAAGAACAGAAACAAAACAAAAACATAAAAATAAAATTGGGTTGCCTCCCAACAAGCGCTATTGTTTAACGCCCCTAGCTAGGCATAACGCAATAGATCTAAGTATTGTCCTCTTTGGTACGCAAACCTTTCTTAATCAAATCATCCAAAACTTTTCTAGGTAAATCTATTCTTTCATTTATTTCCCTTCTAGTAGGTGAACTTAATTCATGAAAAGGAATTTTATTAGTGATTTTAACATTCATAAACCCGTAATCCGGGTCATCACCGTTTATATCATCATATAAAACACGTATCTCATTTTTAACGGGTTCCCTAGTCATCTTTTCCAACCAATCACCATTAAATCCGACAAAAATTCCCCTTGTTATCCAATCAAATTTATCATAAGTCTCAAGATAAAAGGTTTGAATGATTTCCGAGTAGGGAACTCTCCTCCTAAGATTGTTACTGTAAGATTGATAATCTCTAGATTCCAAACTACGCAAAATTTCTTTATCATGGAGAATTTCTTCAATCGGAGGATGTTCAACATCTTTATTATAGAAAGCAAAAATTTCCCTAGAATCTTGTATTATAAAATCAAATTCCCGCATAAGGATGATAGTGGCAATCTTTTTAGCTTTAGGATGATTAATATTGGGAAGTTCATACAACACCTTTTGCAAAGCGGGATGGATGTGCACAAATTTTCTTTCTAATTTTTCAATAAGCATGACAATAGCATCTGCATAACAATTTGTATTGAGTAGAACAGATCTTTTAGTAATAGGCATAGTTCCCGTACAATCAAAGAATTCTTGAATAACACTTTTCCCAATAATATTACCGTCTCCCACATGAAAAGTTTTTGCTTTATAATTAGGAGGAGTTTCAGTTTCATGATCTAGAGTGCAAGATCCAAGTTTTTCCTCAAGATTTGTACTGGCAATACCCTCAAAATTTTTAATGATAACCTCCCCAGATTCAGACATGGTAGCAACAAATCAATCTAGCACACAAGCAACCAAAAAGCAAACGAAAAGACGAACGGAAGAAGGGCGAAAAAAAAAAAAATCTTTTTGTGTTTTTCTGAAATTCGTTTTAGAAGTGGGGGAGAGGAAAACGAGAGGCAAATGGAAAATAATGTAATGCAAGAGATGTGAGTTTATGATGGGGACTTGGTAGGCTTGATGTAGACCTCCCCGGCAACGGCGCCAGAAATTCTTCCTGCTACTTCTTGAGCTTGCGTTGGTTTTTCCCTTGAAGAGGAAAGGGTGATGCAGCAAAGTAGAGATAAGTATTTCCCTCAATTTTGAGAACCAAGGTTTCAATCCAGTAGGAGGTACAAGCAAGTCTCCAATCTATGCACCTGCACAAACAATCAAACACTTGCACCCAACGCAACAAAGGGGTTGTCAATCCCTTCACGGTCACTTGCAAGGATGAGATCTGGTAGAGATAGATATAAAAGATTACTAAAACGTAAAACAAAGTAAAAGTAAATAAATTGCAGCAAGGTATTTTTGGGTTTTTTGGTTTATAGATCTGAAAATATATAATGGAAAATAGACCCGGGGGCCATAGGTTTCACTAGAGGCTTCTCTGATGAAGGCAAATAATACGGTGGGTGAACAAATTACTGTCGAGCAATTGATAGAAAAGCGCATAGTTAGGACGATATCTAAGGCAATGATTATGCATATAGGCATCATGTCCATGTCAAGTAGATCGAAACGATTCTGCATCTACTACTATTACTCCATACATCGACTGCTATCCAGCATGCATCTAGAGTATTAAGTTCATAAAGAACGGAGTAACGCCTTAAGTAAGATGACATGATGTAGAGGGATAAACTCAAGCAATATGATGAAAACCCCATCTTTTTATCCTTGATGGCAACAATACAAATACGTGCCTCGCTACCCCTACTTTGTCACTGGGTGAGGACACCGCAAGATTGAACCCAAAACTAAGCACCTCTCCCATTGCAAGAACTACCAATCTAGTTGGCCAAACCAAACCGATAACTCGAAGAGAAATACAAAGATATCAAATCATGCATATAAGAATTCAGAGGAGATTCAAATAATATTCATAGATAATCTGATCATAAATCCACAATTCATCGAATCTCGACAAACACACCGCAAAAGAAGATTACATCGGATAGATCTCCAAGAATATCGAGGAGAACATGCTATTGAGAATCAAAGAGAGAGAAAAAGCCATCTAGCTACTAGCTATGGACCCGTAGGTCTGAGGTAGACTACTCACGCTTCATCGGAAGGGCAATAGGGTTGATGTAGATGACCTCCGTGATCGAATCCCCCTCCGGCAGATTGCCGGAAAAGGCCCCAAGATGGGATCTCACGGGAACAGAAGGTTGCGGCGGCGAAAAAGTATTTTTGTGGCTTCCTTTATTGATAATGGAATATTTGGGAATATATAGGCCAAGGACTAGGGTTAGGAGGGCTCCAGGGGGACGACAAGCCAGGGGGCGCGCCCCCCTAGGGCGCGCCTCTACGGCTTGTCGTCTCCTCGTAGGTCTTCTGACCTCCTCTCCAAGTCTCGTAGGTGTATTCTGGCTCCAGGGAGAGAAAAATCATCGCGAAAGTTTTATTCCGTTTGGACTCCATTTGATATTCCTTTTCTGTAAATCTCAAAAACAGGGAAAAAACAGAAACTGACACTGGGCTCTAGGTTAATAGGTTAGTCCCAAAAATAATATAAAATAGCATATTACTGCATATAAAACATCCAAAATAGATAATATAATAGCATGGAACAATCAAAAATTATAGATACGTTGGAGACGTATCAGTACCAGACTTGTTTGTGATACTATGTATTGTATGATATTGTTCTATTCATCCCTAGTCAGCAAGGTTGTGTGGACTCACATCCTTTGATTAGCACATGAAACAGTTGATGGCTCTATCTCATACGCCATGCAACATTGGATGATAGCCAGATAGTGTGGACTCGGATTCGGCTAAGATAGATTACTGGGTCGGATAGACCAACTCGGAGACGTAGTGAGATGTGGTCATCTGTTAGTCTCTGTGAGACATATGTTCTGTATCCTAGACCTGACAACAATAGAAGGACTTGGAATGGCAACCAACTGGCTTAGGGTCTATCAAACGCTACTTCATAATTGGGAAGTTATAAAGGTAGATTTCGGGTTAGTCCAGGTCCATGCCGCAAGACGTAGTTGATAAAGAAGAGATTTGCCCGTTTTCATGGAGAGATATTCTCTGGGCCCTCTTGTATGATCCGACTAGAATAAGCATGGAGATGTGACTCTGATTACGAATTAATCCGGCTTCTGTAGTCGGTATTACAGGAACGAGAAAAGATGTCAGGCTGGCACAAGGATGACCGACTCGCCTTGAGCTCGGCACAAGAATGACCGGCAAAGGGAACTGGAATATGACATGTTGTACCAGGTTCACCGGTCAGTTTTTTGTGCACACTTGGAAGTCACAATGTTCTGCTACAAACCAATACCGATTGACCGAGTCGGATGAGATCCGACTCAAGACCACGTGCACGTGAACCTAAAGGGTTGTGATGAGTGGATTTTGCATCACTTTTTAGAGTATATTCTAGTACCAAAATCCCTCATATCATATCCATCTAGCAAATTTTCATGTCCACTTTGCAACATTTTTTATCTTTACGCATTTTACCAAGTTAATTCCACAACTTTAAGTTTTTATTAGTTTTCCTTTGTTTTGTTGTCTTTGTGGGTGTATTGTCATTTCCATGGACTTAGCACATAAAAAAGGACCAACTTGGGGCCAAACCAGAGGAGTCACAAGACTAGATCCAGGCCGTTTGGAGTGTTGGATAATTTGACATTTTCCAAAGAGCCCAAATTGAATATCTAATACCATGGTTGTATCGGGCTTTATGAGTCGAATCCAACGAGCCTAAAAACGCCCAAATCGGAGTTCGTATGAAGAAATAGTGACCAAAATATGAAACACCTCGCGCAGACTCCAGGAGAGAAGACGATGCCTAGTACGAGCGTGCCACCTCCTACCAACGCTTATACCAACCACCCAGGGTTGCAAAATCAGCCATAACTTCTTTGATTCTTCACCGATTTCGTCCCGGTTTGTTCCTACACCATCATTGGCTACCAAGGGTGGTATTGGGAGAGGATTTGGCTCCGGCCCCTAGAGCCCTTGGATGAAGGGTTAAATGGAGGATCCATGGAGGAGACCCATGGAGGCACCTATATATTCACCTCCAACCCTAGCCACCGGCAACAAGTTCCATCTATTCTACCACGAGCTGTCACACCTCCATTGCTACTGCAAGACCTTCTCCACCATAGAGGAAGGGCCAAGACAAACATGAAGGAAGCAGGAGTCTCTGCCAAGACCCCGCACCGGCCAGAGGGACGGTGCCATCTGCATTGGCGCTGCCATGCCTCTCTCCATCACCAAGATCATGTTGGCTTGTAACTTGACTCTAATCTCTATGTCCAATAAATTCATGTTTGAGTACTTGCATTAGTTCTTGGGGAATATGGATGAACTCTTGTATGTAAAATGCCGGTAGAATATAAAATCATCTTGTTGGATGTTTATGTTAATATTCTTTGCGATGTTGGGTGAAGTACACCACTCAACATTTGCATTTATGGCCAGAAGGATACTACCATCATTTGCCATGGTGGGTTGAGGATGTACCGCAGTGACAGAAGCTGCCTCCCTCCTTCCCTGACCTCTTGATATGGGAATAACGGAGAACCGCCTATTGGCTGCGTCCACGAGGAGCCCCTTAAATACAATTGTCGTAACCTGAATGCGGGGAGGAACAGTGGTCGCGTATGTGATATGTGGGTGCTGCATGTATGCACATATCTGTACCAGGCTCCACCCATTTATAGAAACATGAGAGGTGGCTTAGTGATTCAAACCTAAAATTGTGCTTTCACACAATTGCATAGATTATACTAGTAGTGATGAATCTGAAACACCTGAGAATGCCTTTATTACTCAAGCACCATCCCTATTAGCCTTGCACCTTTTTATTAATATTTTCACCTTCCCGCTAGTACTTTTGTTTTAACCCCCCTTACTACTAGTTTCCAAGCAACTGATATAATAGACTATTTTCAAACTACAGTTTGGGTGCGAACGTAGCTCCGTAGGTGACAACGTAGTCATGGGGCTGGTAGTGTCATCCTTTTCGCTCCCTGTGGGTTCAACATTTCCTTATCACAAATTGTGCTACATTTCCATGTGCACTTGCAGGGCATCGAGCATTTTCTAGCCCCATTGCCAGGGAGCTTAGCGATAGTTCATTACCTTCCCACTCGCACATAGTTTATTTTGTTTGTTGTTATTTATCTTTCTGATTTTTGTTTAAAAAAACTGCTAATCATGTCTTCTGAGATGACTACTTAGGAACATTTGCAGGTTGCAATGGAGGAGAAGAGAGACATGAGTCTACCAAACTTGGCTACTAGAGATACGAAGATGAAAGAATTGCTAGAATGGATGCTAGCATTTGCATTCACATTATGTAACTCGTATAATGAAACTTGCGACCATTGTGGAGCCGCGCACTTAAATTTTCAATGTAAGTCCCAACCCAACCCCTTAAGAGCTTCCTTCAATAATAATCTTAAATGCAATGCTAGTAGGAAGGTTCGGGAATTCATAGTAACTACAGGTTCAATCGAGGTACTGCTTAGAGGTGCACCACATATTCAAGGGGCTAAAAATAGGGCCTTACAGAAAAAGGTATGCCTTGATATGCAATCAATTCTTTACCATTGCTTTGAAACTTTTTGTGATAACCCTTATGTAAGCTCATATAAGAAGAACTTTCCCGAGTTCGGATATCAAAAATATCTGGAATCACTTTTGAATGGTGAAGAAAATGAGCATGAGCGAAAAGAGCATCCGATACATGAATTGGTATGAGAACCTGAATTATACACTTGCCAAACTAAGTTACAGGAAAATAATGGGGTCGACAAAGAGTAGCCTATCTTGCAAGAACAAGTGTGTTTAGAAAAAGAAGAAATAAGTGAGGGAGAAGAAGAGGAGGAATGGATTGATCACCCGCCCTCACCTCCCACTTTTGATAGTAATCTTCGGCACACACATAAAATGTTCTTTGATGATGTTACCCGTACGAAGAGTATGATTGATATGGATACAAGAGAACTGCTAGACCTATTAAATACATGCACATATATGGTATGTTCTTTGTACCTAGTTTCTTGTAGATGTTGTAGGTTTCAGAAGCACATTGACTTCTAGTGCACAAATACTTATGACTAGGTGATAGCATTTTACAAAAGTAGTAAGAGTGCCACAGTGGAAATCATACAGTATGTGTTACGAACAAGTGCATGAATATTATCTACTGAGATTGAAGCTGTTCAAGCTCATAACAAGGATATCATACTTGATTGGATGTATTGTAAGGTGGATTGAATAAACTATTATTGTCAAGAATATCTTTGCGACAATCAATAGATGCGAGATGAGTATGAGGAAAAGGATGACCACCAAGAAGAGGAGTGCACAATGGAAAAACGGCATGAGAATCGATTCCATGCCGACGAAAATAATATCATTAATACTGATATGCAGGAACAAGAGTATGATCATAAGTCTAGTTTGGATGAACTCAATGCTAATAAACTTTTCATGAAAGAATGTTTCCCTCATGTTGAGAACAACAATTATTGTGAGTTGTCGGGTATCTTAAATAAGGTGTCTAGTATTAGCAATAGTGATGAACTAGGGGAGGAAGATACTTTTATTTGTTTCTGCTAATGTCCAACTATGCTTCTTTGGATGACTTTCTTAACCAGGGGACATTATTAGAGTGTGTTGAACTACCCACTACTTATAAAGAATATTATGAAGTGTTCCCCTACATTGGTAGCCAAGGTAAAAAAATTAAGTTTATACATAAGTCTCTAACCCTCTCGTTGCCGAAATATAAGAAGACTTGCTCACCATGCTCGGTGCATCAATTCCCGCTTGAGAGCGAGGACCTGTTCACTTACATGATGCCGATGCATCGTAAGCGGGTACGACTCTGACCGAACTTTGCTATGAGGTGCTCCAAACCTCGGTCGGAGGTGAGAATAATTACACCATGGGTTAATATCCCTTGTGAGCCGAGTGGTTAAATCGAGCATCGAAGCCTGGCTATATCGCTATAAAGAAAGCTTTTCCGGGTGGCAACCCGAAAGTTGGTAGGTGTCTTTCTTAGCTTTGTGTCTTTGAGTTCAGTTTGCATTCATGTTTGCATTGTCACTTTTATTTTTGCATGAATTGCTATTAGATTGGTTTGGGACTAATCTTCAAGTGGTAAAATTGTTTGACTGCTTGAATTATATATGTGGTATCATTGCTCGGTTGAATCTTCTCGATATTTGCCTAGTATATGTGTTGGAACTAACCTCCCAGGTCCTTGGAAAAATTTCTTGAAGAAAAAGGCACTGTTTTAGATGTCCAGGAGAGAAGATGGCGTCCAGTACGAGTGACCCAGCTTGTACCCACGCTCGTAGCATCCCGCCGTAGAAACAATTCCAAGTCCAGGAGAGAAGACAGTCTCTGGTATGAGCATGCCCGCTCGTACCAGTAGTCATACTAGAGGAGAGGATGCACCAGCAGGATGTCCGGAGGAGAAGACGACAAGTGGTACGAGCGTGCCAGATCATACCACTGCTCTTACCAACCACGCCGAAATGCCACCAAGTTTCCAGTGGAGAAGACGGAGCATGGTACGAGCATTAGCGCTCATACCGGCGCTCACACCAGGGGGTGCTGGTGTAGCGTGCCACACCAGAATAGAAGACAGTGGATAGTACAACCGTCAATGGTCGTGCCTGTGCTCGTACGAACGGGAAAAAGCATTCAATTTATTTGTTTTCAAGAGCCGAGGTTAGTGGGTTACATATTAACCATCCATTTGCACTATAAACTCCATTATTTACCTTAGAAGCCTCCCAACCAATAGTTCTCTGTAGCACTTTGTGTTTTCTTTTAAACTTTTTGCCCGGTTAGGTATACAAACTCTGTTTCATTTACGGAATTATTTTATTTTTACTTCATCTGTTATTTTCGCAGAGGCTTGGACCTAGTGTGGTGCCATGTATGGTATGGTACCAACCGTATAAAAATCCGAACAAGATGCTCAGTCGCTTTGAATCGAAAAAAAATCAACTACAAGTGCTCGGTATTACCTTCCAATCTGAACCTTGCTTAATAAAGCTTGAAGTAGTGAGTTTCTCGCCTTAAGTGGGATCTCCTTTTAAACTAACCACATGGGTGGCTGCACACTTGTGTTTCATATCTTGCCTAACACACACTTCACTTATAATCTGGGAGTAGTATACACACCTGGACATAGTTTATCAACTTAAGCGTGGTTCTTAAGGTCATGAACCGATCTTTATGAGTCAGATGTTTTCACCACTTGTGAGCTAACGCTTTGTGCTACAATTGTTCTTTGGAAAACTTCAAAAAGCACAAAAATATTTTGTTTTCTATTAGTTTTGTCTCCAGCAGGTTCTACCAGAGGGCAGCCACCAGACCACATAAAGGAAAATGAATCAAAGCAATGGGCCATGTCCATTAAAGGAGAGGTCATTTGCACCTCAACGGTAAACGTGTATTGCCCTTGCTTAATTCTAAGCTTGGGGAGGTAACCACTTTTCATACTCTCCTTTAATAAACTGCACTTTCTCTTTTCATTTCATAATTTGCTTAAGCTTAGTTCTTGCAAAGTTCTAAGCTTGGGGAGTTTATTTTTGTATGTGTAGAGTCTTGTGCAATGATGTTTTTCTGATAGATATTATGCGATCATGTGTCCAGCTGTTTGACATGCTTGCTTAGCTATAATTGTTCTGTATTTTAATAAGGGAATATCTTGCTCAAGTTAGGCCCCATAGTGCCAAATTAATGTTTTTATGCACCTTGTTCAAATTTTTACTTAGCTTGAGGAAAATCTTGTGATCCTCTGAAAGACATTGCCATGTTCTCTACATAAGAATGAGAAATAATAGAAGAGACTATTAGATGTATGAATTATGGTTAGCGCTACTATACTTGTTGCTTTTCGATAATTATAGGGTCTTCCACATTGCTAGTATCGATTGGTAAGGGAAGGTTGATAATTCTAGTGCTCAAACTATTTTTGGTTTGGTTGTCTCAAAGAAAGAAAGCAAAGACCACCAAGCGGTGAGCCTGGTAGGCTATCCCAAAAAAAGTTGCAATTGATGATAATTGGTCTATGGGCATACATTCATAGACGGCCCCTCTCAGGGTCGGAACGCCATGATTGAAAAGAATAAAAAAGGGAACCAAAGATCAAAAAGTTTGGCCAAAAATAGTTTAACTAGAACAAGTAGAGAGAAAGGTGAAACTCTAAAACCATGAAAACTGGACTGTTCCGTACATTGTTTTGGAGTTAGCACTCGCTCTGTTTGTTTTTTGGCTTTCACGACACTAGTGAAATGATAAACGACTATGTCATAGGTTAATAAACCAGTTCGGGTTGCATGAGGAAGTGACAATGGACGACATGAGTATTGAAATCAAAATGAATGTGTGGTGCTTTAAAAATGGTGAGAGCCCCTCGTTACTTGTTTGATCGAATCCTAGATGATTTATCGCATAAGATTGTTGTTCTTTCGTTTAGCAATTGATTCACTTAAGGTGTGGAAGCCTCTCTAGTTATCCTGTTAGTAGAAGTATGCGAGTACTAATCTTTTGAGGTGAAGAAAGAAAAGCTGAAAACAAATGAATAACCTATTAAGTAAGAGGATCCAAGTATTTTTTTCTAGATTATACTTTGACAAGGTACATAGAAATTTTTGCTGAAGCTCTAGTGATATGGTTATCAAAATATATTACATAACTGAGCATGTGTTACCTTGAATAAATATGTTCCATCTTGCTTATAGCTTGCAGAGAAAACAAGGATATGCCTTTGGGCAGCAATCTTCAATGGTAAGCTAGATGGATAGCATCAATCGGTTTGTCAACCTTTTTGCTCGAGGACGAGCAAGGTTTAAGCCTGAGGAGGTTGACGAGTGGAGTTTGCTTCACTTTTTAGAGTATATTCTAGTAGCAATATCCCTCATATCATATCCATCTAACAATTTTCCATGTACACATTGCATGATTTCTGATCTTTACGCATTTTACCAAGTTCATTGCACAACTTTTAGCTTTTATTAGTTTTCCTTTGTTTGGCTGTTTTTGTAGGTGTGTTGGCATTTCCTTGGACTTAGCACATCAAATAGGACCAAGTTGGGTCCGAAACGGAGGAGCCACAAGCACCAGATTCAGGCCCATTGGAGAGTTGGATAATTTGAAATTTTTCAAAGAAGCCAAATTGAAGCTCCAATACAATGGTTGTATCGAGCTTTTCGTGATGAATCCAACAAGCTCAAGAACGCCCAAATCAGAGTTTATATGAAGAAATGGCGACCAAAATACAAAACACCTCGAGCGGGCTCCAGGAGAGAAGACGACACCTTCATTGCTGTAGCAAGACCTTCTCCACCATAGAGGAAGGGCCAAGACAAGGAAGAAGGAAGGAGGAGTCTTCACCAATGCCCGGCACCAGACGGAGGGCCGGTGCCATCTCCATCGATGCCACCATGCCTCTCTCCTTGCCCAACATTATGTTGGCTTGTAACTTGACTCTAATCTCTATGTCCTGATAAATTTAGGTTTGACTAATTGCATTAGTTCTCAGTGAATACGGATGAGCTCTAGTATGTAAAATGCCGGTAGAATACAAAATCCTCTTGTTGCATGTTGATGTTAATATTTTTTGCGATGTTGGGTGAAGTGCACAACTCAACATTTGCCTTTATGGACGGAAGGATATTACTATCATTGCCATGCTGGATTGAGGAGGTACCGTGGTGACAGAAGCTGCCTCCTTCCTTCCCTGACCTCTTGATAGGGGAATAACGGAGAACCGCGCACTGGCTGCATCCATGGGGAGACCCTTAAGTACTGTTGCCATAACCTGAATGTGGGCAGGAATATATAGTGATAGCGTATGTGATATGTGGTGGCTGCATGTATGCATGTATTTGTACCTAGCTCCACCCACTTATAGAAACATGCAAGCTGGCTTAGTGATTCAAACCTAAAATTGTGCTTTCGCACATTTGCGTTGATTGTACTAGTAGTGATGAATCCAAAACCCCTGAGAACGCCTTTATTACTCAAGCACCGCCCCTATTAGCCTTGCACCTTTTTATTACTGTTTTTACCTTCCCGCAAGTATTTTCGTTTAACCCCCCTTCTTTACCGCTTTCCTTGGAACTGATAGAATAGACTATTTCCAAACTACGATTTGGCTGCGAATGTAGCCGTGTAGGTGACAATGTAGGTGCGGGGCTGGTACTGTCATCCTTTTTGCTCCCTGTGGGTTCGACACTTACTTATCATGAATTGTGCTACATAGCCCTACGCACTTGCAGCTCCATGGAGGAGCTCCACCCTTGGCCGGCCACACCATGTGGGGCCCCCCAAAAGGGGTCCCCTCCTTCCCAAGTCTTCCCTAAGATCTTTTGAGCAAAGCCCAAAAAAGTGGTTTTCCATAAAGTAACCATAAAGTGATTTTACTATTCATGAAACCGTTAAAACCGAAAATATTTTTGTGGGTCTTATAATAATTCCAGTACCCACTAAAACAATTATGGACTCGTTCCGAAACATTTTCAGATCAATGATTTTCATCAGCGAAAAGCAACCACAGTGGTTCCGGCAGCTCCGAAACACTTTCGGGTTTTTTCTCCGGAAAAATCCCAGAAGTTCCCAGAACAATTCTGCTACCCTCCAATAGTTTCCAGGCGTGTGCAAAAACCATTTTGACTTTATGGTATACTCCAAAACAACTTTTTGGTTTTACCGAAACTCTTCCGGTGTTCTCTCTCCGGAACTCTTCCGTTGTCTCCGAAACTTTTTCGGTGAATTTCTCTCAGACTCCCTGTCTAGTTTTCAGCAGATAGATGACCCTTAAGCGTGCGACCCTATAGGTTCGGTGAAGTATAAACATGACCGGAACACTTTCCGATCAATGATCAACATCGGAGCCGTGAACACCCATATTGACCCCTATACCCACACGAATAAATATTCGAGTGAACCTCCAGTTACCGTGTGCTTTTCCTTTTGCTTCGCGATATGTTACAAACACCCGATGGGAGATTTATCGGCATCCCCGTGAATCAACACTTGTCCACTATGCCAGTTACCTCGTTACCGGTTTTGTTCTCTTTTCTCGTTCCCGTGTTCCGGCATCCCTGTGATCAAATCACAATGTGTCTGGCCAGACAATGATGGATACTGTAACACCGAGAGGGCCCAAAGAATATCTCTCCATCGTCGGAGGAGCAAATCTCAATCTTGAGCTATCAAGTCCCTTGACATACTTTTCCATGAACCCGTAAGCCGCCGTAATAGCCACCCAGTTACGGATGACGTTTAAGAAACCCCAAAGTTCATGAAGCAAGCATGAAGAAACTCGATACTCTCATGGTCTAAGGAATCATGCAAACGTTAACTTCTCTGTGTTATTAACCATTAACTTGTGACGAATGTATCTCATAGCATAACAACAATTCGGATCGATTCAACACAGATGTTCTTCTAACATTGTGCCCTCAAAGTTGCGGGCATAGACATGCCCATGATCAGGAAAACATAGTCATCATGCAACACTTGAGCCAGTCTTAGAGTCATGACTAGGAATACTTTTTATCGTTTATTATTCCAGACGTGCATACGAGTTTTCCTCCGAGCCTTGTGGTTATTGCAGACTCGAAAACCATAGCAGTTATAGCACGGAATATAAACTTAATTAGGAACATGGGGATAAATAGTAACATTTATTATTGCCTCTAGGGCATATCTCGTACAGCCCATGCCATGTCGGTGCCCTCGTTTGCATGCGCCTCGCCTCCATGAACATTATAAAATCCCAATGGTGCCTGCCTCTCACACTCTAGTCCTTGCCACTGCCACAGATACTCTTCCTCCCCCCACCCCCCACGATATCCATGTTGGCAAGAGATCCCGTGATGATGATGCCGTACTGCTGCTACCAAGTTGCCAGTGGGGAGGGCTGCTCCCTCTGGATTGAGGCATCCTTCAGCCGCGGCCACGACTAGGTGCTGGAGCATGCGGCGGCGGCCGTGCCCGCCCACATGGAGGTTGATCAGGCCACCTACATGGAGGTCAATGAGTCCGCCGTCGAGGAACAATTTGAGCGGGACCTGTAGGTGGCCATGGCCCAGTACCACGACTAGTTTCACTTCATCGACTATTGTTGTGGCCACGAGAAGCGCATGGTCATTCTGGCGTTGGCGCAATCTGCCATCTAAACCGATGCCCACGCCAACGAGTACCACCCGTGCCTGGGAGGAGCATGGGGCCATTCACTTGCTCAATGACTCCCTCATCGAAGCTGCCTGCTGCCGGGCCACCGAGGACGCCCGCTGAGGGGTCCCGGCCATCCCCAGTCTCCACCAGTGGCCATCATCGGCTGAAAGCAGGTGAATATACCACCCAGTTCCGGAGGTTACCGGCACCTGTCGATGGTGAGCCAACGGCACTGCCTCGCTGCACTGACCAGACTCCAACTTCCAGTTGCTCCATTTGACGACGAGGACGAGGAGGAGGACGGCGCCAGTTTAGTAACCTTTATGTAGTTTATATGTGTATGTCCTTTGTATATTACTGTGTAATTAATTTGGATTAAATGAAATTTTGTGGGTGAATGAAATCAATGGTTGAATCAAACATCATCAGTTCCCAAATTAACAATGTTTCAGTGCAAAAAAATATTCAGTGGTTCACTGCATTTGCAGATAGAGCAAAGCATGCCCAACCACATGCGGTTTATGACAGGAACTTGTGTGCGATTGACCTCAGCAAAATTGGATGTTCAACATCACATACTTATAGAAGACATTACAAATAAAAGCAATTTAGGCGCAATTTAGTCAATTTTGATGACTACCGGTGGCACTTTGGAAGAGACCTCCTAGGAGGGGGAGGCTTTGCGTGCTTCAACTGGTGCTTTTGACGTGTTTGATGACCCAGAGGGCGTCTTGGTAGTGGGAGATGGCCAAAACCTTGTCACCCTCCATATCCACAGTCTCAACGTCGGCCCACATGGCGGCATCGATGTGGGCGACATACCAGCGGCGGAGGGGACGCAGTCAGCCCCCATGGCTGATTCGGCTTCAGTGAGGGCTTCAGCTATGACTTCCTTGTAGTACCCACGGGTGGCAGCTATGTTGGCGGCTGTTATCAGGATGTTATTGATGCGGGCAGCATCGCCCTAGGCTAGGGCGATGCGAACCTGCTCGACGGTGGCCCAACAGGCGGTGCCCTCCTTGTCGGTGGCGAGCGCCTCCTCGTCAGCGACCCAAGGGACACGCCGACAGGCATCGCCCTCCTCATCGGCCGTGCACACCTCCTTGTCGACGGCCTGATGGGCGGCATCCTCCTCGTAGGTTAGGTCTCCACTAGGACGGCGCAGCATATCGAATGCAGGGTCGGTGCCCCAAGGAAGAGAGGTGAGGCAGGGCAGGCGGGCAAGCAGAGTGGAGGAGAAGGGGGCCCCGTCAGTCTTATATAGCCACGAGCTACGTGCTCTGGCGGGAAATTTCCCTCTGGCCACTGTAGTTGGATTTCAATTATGTTTGGTTCACACGGCTCGCGTGGTTATGAAAAAGTTTGGTGCATTATATGACCTCAAATTGGTATTTCGAAAAGTATCAAACACAAGTTATTACATGAGAAGATGGAACATGAAGGTATATTAGTGTACAATAGTGTAATATCAGGTTGTATTCCAAATTCCAAGTTAAAATTATGAAGAAAATGTGATGTGGACTTCAAACTTCATACTTTCACTCCAAGTGATATGATTCCTCGTCGGAGATGCCTGGGTTACAAAGCAATGTACATGTCAACTTTTGTGAAATTGGTTCAAAATTTAAACACAGCCTCATGCGGTCATATAATGTCCCCACGCCAATTTTCATATTTTTTACACCAAATTTAGATTTTTTTTAAATTGGAAACCCAATAAGATGCAAGTAAGGGTTTGAAGTTTCCCAAGGAAATGCTTGAAGTTTTCGTACCTTTTGTGGATAGGAGCTACAAAGGTGCATAAGTGCTTAAACATGAATTTTGTTTCCTTTTATAAGCATTTTTTAACGTACATGTAGTTCAAACTTCAATTATACCCTGTTAATATCTAGAAATGCATTTAATTCCAAAAAAATGGCAAATGAATTTAGAAAGAATCATAAATTTGACAAGAATCAAGTAATGTACCATGAACGTTGTACAACAAGTTAGGAGCATTTTTCATTTAAAAAATTGGATTGTTTACACATGGTACCTCAAATTGGTATTTCAAAAAAAATTAAAATACAAGTTTTTACATGAGAATATGGAACATGGAGTTATATTAGTGTACAATAGTGTAATATCAAGTTATATTCCAAATTGCAAGTTCAATTTATGTAGAAAACGTGATGTGGACCTCAAACTTCATACTTTCACTCTAAGTGCATATACATGCGAACTTTTGTGAAATTTGCCGAATAATGTCCCCATTCCAATTTTCCTATTTTTAGACCTCATTGACAAAAAAATTAAATAGAAAACCTAACAAGATTTAAGTAAGGGTTTGGAGTTTCCCAAGGAAATGCTTGATTTTTTTTACCTTTTCCGGATAGGTGCTAAAAAGGTGCATAACTGCTTAACATGAATTTTGTTTCCTTTTTAAGCATTTTTTAACATACATGTAGTTCAAATTTGAATTATACCTGATAAATATGAAGAAATGCGTTTAATTCCTAAGAATAGCAAATGAATTGAAAAAAAAATCATAAATTTGACAAGAACAAAGTAATGTACTATGAACCGTGTTGAAAAAGTTTGGAGCATTTTTTTTAAATGTTTTTTGGATTCTTTACACATGGTACCTCCAATTGGTATCTACTATATTTAAAAAGCACAATACGGGTCAAAATTAGAGAAATGGGCTACAAAATCTTAGGAAAAAGCAAAACATCCGACCATTGATTTTCAGGAACCCTACCTGCCAGCCATCTGCCAAGAAGCCCTAGCCCCGTCGAGGCCATGGCGATTTTCCATGTCTTTAGGCCCTCCCGAGAAGTTTCATCTTCATGCTCTGATACCAACTGATAGGGGCACACTAATCTCTCACTGTTATCTCGATTAATCAGTAGCCATAGTATCTTGGATACAGGGTTTGAGGAGGAAGAGAAAGGGGAAAGGGGAAGAGGAAGTAGGTGAGGAAGAACTAGCCAGCCGCCGATCTGATCGATGCCCCTCCTTCTGTCAGAGAGCCAGTATATATGATGCCTTGGGCTTAGACACTGGGTCTGAAGATTACTGCGCCCACTCATTGCCTTGCGTCCTGGGATTGGGCCGCCAATTCCTATTGGGCTTCTTGGCAGATGGTTGGCAGGTGGGGTCCCTGACATTGATTTACGCGGACCCCTGAGAGTAAGTGGTTTTTGGTGGCTTAGATTTAACCTAAGTAAACCTCCACTCAAGGAAGGCCCACTCTGGCCCAACATCTTTCGATGTATTTCTCATGTGGTGCATGCACGCACTATATCACGCAATTTTTTTATTTAATGAACTCAATCCCTACCCCTTCTATGTATTCCCATGCTCATGCACATACATTTTTGCTTACAGTGTACATACATTAGAAGAAACATGTCGCATGATGGAACACATTTTTCTTCTTCCGTACTTCCACACATATACATGTGTAAGTATCCATGCACAAATTGATCGGATTTTTATACCTGATAATATAATGAAAATGTGATATATTTAATATTTCATCTGCGCGGACGGAGAAATCAAGGAGAACCATATGCTGGGTTCATGAGTGCCTTAGTGAAACCAACTTATACATGTGTAAGTATCACTTCGATCATAGAATCATGAGCATATAAGAAAGGCATATGTCTTCTTCATGTAAGTACGATGTGACCTTTGTATGGTATATATAGAGTACGACATACAAAAAGGCTCGTATATAAAGAAAAATATCGACATATAAATATATTGTTGATATATAGCGTTTCAAAATATATGACGTTCAGAAAACTTGATATCAGACTGCTCTAACTTTGACTATTGATATGTAAATATATTGTTGGAACATTGAAAAGAAAATAACATGAGTTCATACATATTTCTTTATTGCTTTTTTCATTAAAGTTTAGAAAAAATAAGTACATATACAGAAAAAAAAGTGTTCAATGTTTCATCGCTGAGACAATGTCATGTCTAAAATGTTATGTATTTCATAACCGAGTAAGTAATTAAGAGGGTAAAAATCTAAAAATAGACCTTGACCGTTAGACCGTTATAATTGTACTAAATACATAACAATTGTTAATCACTGTTGACACACGAACACATCACCGTGTACCCTCGACGCCGGGGGTGATGCACCGCAGCTCACGTCGAAGGAGGACCGTCCGGCAGCGCGATACGCAAGACAGCCGGCGGACGCTTTGGCAGACCCGAAACCCCGCACGCCCGGGAGGGACCCCGTCAGGGAGTGCGGCAGCTATGGGCTGTCCTAGGTCGATTCGCTCGCCCCTAGAGCCTCGAGATTCGTAGCTCTCAAACACGAAGAACAGCGAAGAACGAGAGAGAAAAACGATAGAAAGATAAAACGTAGATGAAAAAGTAGTATAATGATTGTTCGATTGTGTGTTGTTCAATCGGCCGTCACCCCCAACATATATAAGAGGCGGCTGGACTTCCCGTACAAGCAAAGGATTCATCTAGGCTTTCCTTACAAGAAAATTACATCAATTCACGTCCTAGAGTCCTAGTTCTGGTCCCGCTCGGATTCAGCCCGAATCTAGTCCAATCTTCTGTCTTGCTCCTTGCATGGGCCGTGGAATCTGCACACGACCTCCGATGGAGATGGTCCAAACACTAATTTTGTGCGCTTCGACGAGGCCAATAATCCGTATGTTGATCACTTTTCCAAATAAGGCCATTTTGAATACTCCACGGGGTCATCTTTAATTCGAGTCGGACTTGGTTATGTAGCTGACTGGACCGTCCTACTCCTGTAGCGTCTTTCCAGGTCGTATACTATGTCGGATGATGATGACTCCAAAAGCAAAGTTGACCGTTTCGACGTTACGAACAACTTTCAAGTTGAACACTTTTTCATCTGAGGCCATCTAGATAAGTATTTGAGCCCATCTTCAGCATCTCGTCGGACACTGTTCACTCGGCAAAAGGTTACTGTTCACGCGGCAAGCTTTCTGGCTGTACCTTGCGGGCCCTTTTTGAGGCAGTAAATGACCTCGGATGAAAATGTGCCCAAAAGCAAAGTTGACCGTTTCAACGTTACGAACAACTTTCATGTTGAACGTTTTTCGATTCGAGGTCATCTTGAATGGCTAATTGCTCACGCATTGCATCAGACACTCGCCAAGACGTGTCTGGTCTCCCGCGTCTTATTTCGCCTCTTGACATGGCTGCATTCAGATAGCTCTAACTTTTGCATACGAACTCGGATTGAGACGATTTTTATATGAAAATCGACCGATTCGACGAGACGAAGACAATTAATGTAGAAAGTTTTCTCATATGAGATCATCTTGAGGGCGTAATCAGCCGAATAGTATTCTGGATACAAAATCCCAGTACTTCGAACACAATTTCGGCTTTCGAGATGAGATCGGATGGCAATGGCCCAAACTTCAAAGTTTCTCCTTGCCGGGCCGTCTCCTTGCCGGATCACCTCCTCGCCGGGCCGTCTCCTTGCCGGATCGCCTCCTTGCCGGGCCGTCTCCTGCCTCTGTTTGGGTCTTCGGCAAGCACTCAAAACCGGCAAGCTTTTCGCTTGAGTCCACCTTTACTGCATTTTGCATCGTGCCAAAATCAGGTGTCAACACATGCCCCCCTGTTTTTCGGCAAAACTTGTGTGCCGAAAAATAATTTGCATTAGGCTTGTTCTAAGGACGATGTCAACACTCTATCGGCCATTAATATGTGCTTAGGGCGATAATTATATATCGGCGATTGCCTATTTAGGCTTCTTGCCACACACTTGGGTGGTACTTCTTCAAATATCTGCCATTGAGAGCTCGAGGTAGCAATGTTCCTTGCATGGATTCCACCAAATATGAATTTCCGGGAACTATTCTTGCAATCTTGAAAGGACCTACCCAGCTTGGAGACCACTTCCCGAATTTTCTGTCCTTTGAACCAATCGGTAGAATCACCTTCCACACAAGATCACTAGTCTGAAAATTCTTCAACTTCACCTTCTTATTGTAAGCTCTTGCTACCCTCAACTTGTCCCTTTCTATGGCTTTTAATGCAGTCAAACGTTTATCGGCAACCTCATCAACGTTGTCCATCATCAAGTTATAAAAGTCCACTGCCGATAAATCACTTTGTTTGGATATTCTCAAAGCATTCAAATTCACCTCTACCGGTAAAACGGCTTCTTGACCGTATACGAGCTCATATGGAGTTAGCTTCGTCGCACCATGCCTTGAGATTCTATGCGCCCACAAAGCCTCGGACAATAATTCATGCCAGCTTCTTGGATTATCTTCAATCTTCTTCTTGATGAGCTTGATCAAAATTTTGTTGCTAGACTCAGCTTGTCCATTGGCTTGAGCATAATACGGGGAGGAATTGAGCAACTTTATCTTATATGATTCGGCAAATTCTCCAACTTGATGAGACATGAAAGATGAACCTTGATCCGTAGTTAATGTTTGCGGAATACCGAATCTATGAATAATGTGCTCACTTATGAATTGAATTACCTCCGTATGCGTCATATTCTTGAGAAGTACTGCTTCAGACCATTTGGTGAAATAATCGGTTGCCACCAACACGAACCGATGCCCCTTCGAGGAAGATGGATGAATTTGCCCAATGAAATCTAAACCCCATCCTCTAAAAGGCCACGGCTTGCTAATAGGATGTAACATAGCAGCAGGAGCTAATTGAATATCACCAAATTTTTGACAAGCTTCACACCCTTTATAATATCTGAAGCAATCATTGATCATATTCGGCCAATAAAATCCAGCACATCGTAATAACCACTTCATCTTAGGAGCCGACTGATGAGTACCGCAAATGCCTTCATGTACCTCTCCCATAGCAATTCTTGCTTGATCCTCGTCCAAACACTTCAAAAGAACATCTTCAACCGTTTGGTGATAAAGACCACCGTCTCTTATTGTATATTTGAAAGCCATGCGCCGAACAGCCCTGTCCACCCTTTCACTCGGATTGTACAAGTAATCAATAATGGGCTTTCTCCAATCATGATTTTCACCTGTACTAGATTTATTGTTAGTGACCGAATCAGTTGGTTCTGGTTCGGCCTCCCCTATATTAGCAAGACAAGACATCGGCTCTTGAGAGATATGAAACATGCCATGATTGACATGATAGCCAGATGCTTGCTGTGCTAACTCATTTGCTCTCCAATTATCATGTCTAGATATATGAGCAATGCCAAAATGATCCAAAGTAGAAATTATATCCAGACATTTATCAAGATAAACATTAAGTGATTCGTCTAAACATGGAAAAACTTTGGATACTTGTTGCACTAGTAATAACGAATCACCAAAAGCCTCAATATGTGTAGCACCTATGGCCAGCAACATCTCTAAACCGAATAACAATGCTTCATATTCGGCTTGATTATTTGTGCAAAAATATTCTAAGCGGCATGAGGCTTCAAAAACAGCACCATAAGGAGATATATAAGCAATACCAACACCTTGGCCGTTGCTACAAACTGAACCGTCAAAATATAATCTCCATGGTACTAACGAGACAACGTTTATATCAATATCTTGCTCGTCATTAATCCGATGCTCAACGATAAAATCAGCAACAATTTGGCCTTTCATGGATTTTAGAGATTCATAAGCCAAATCATACTCAATTAAAGCATAAGCCCATTTACCAATTCTACCACTAAGAATTGGTCTATGCAACATATATTTAATAACATCGGTTTGACAAGCTACTATGCAAGAACTTGGCACTAGATAATGTCTCAATTTTGTGCAAGCATAGTATAAGCATAGGCATAATTTTTCAATATACGTATACCTTGTCTCAGCATCCAATAGACGTCGGCTCAAATAAGTAATAGCATGCTCTTTTCCTTCGGTTTCTTGAGTCAAAACAGCACCAATAACACCTTCCTCGGCTGCAATGTAAAGTCTAAAGGGCTCTCTATGCTTGGGCGCCTTCATCACCGGAGGAGTGCACAAATAATTTTTAATCATATCAAATGCTTCTTGCTGTTTTGCCCCCCAAGTAAAATCAACATCATTCTTCAACCGAAGGATATGAGTAAATGCATCAACCTTCCCTGACAAATTAGCTATGAACCTCCTCAAATAATTGACCTTGCCAAGGAATTTTTGCATATCTCTCTTGCATATTGGAGCCTCCACTTTTTGTATAGCTTCTATCTTTTTGGGATCAATCTCTATGCCATCTTCATGAATAATGAAACCCAAAAACTTACCAGCCGACACGCCAAACGCACACTTCAATGGATTCATCTTCAGCCCATATTTCTTCATCCTCTCAAAAGTTAAACGCAAATCGGCTAAGTGAGATTTAAAAGCATCCGATTTGACAACAATATCATCAATATAGACTTCAAGTATAACCCCGAGTAAATCATGAAAAATCAAATTCATAGCCCTTTGATATGTGGCGCCGGCATTCTTCAATCCAAAGGTCATTACTGTCCACTCAAATAATCCAAGGAAATCGGGGCACCGAAAAGCCATTTTGGACATGTCCTCTTCGGCCATGAAAATTTGGTTGTACCCCGCATTGCCATCAAGAAAGCTAATAACCTTATGTCCAGAAGCATCATTAATAAGCATGTCGGCTATAGGCATAGGATACTCATCTTTGGGCGTAGCTCTATTCAAATCTCTGAAATCAATGCACACCCTCAACTTGCCGGAGCCTTTCTTTTCCACTGGCACAATATTAGAAATCCACTCGGCATACCTGCAAGGTCTAATAAAATTAGCTTTAAGCAAACGACCGATCTCTTCCTTGATCCGGTCATATCTTTTTGGATTAAATTTTCTGGCCGATTGTTTGTAAGGTCTAAAACCGGCCTTTATAGGCAACCGATGCTCCACTAGCT
This sequence comes from Elymus sibiricus, assembly GCA_039707655.1. Classification (NCBI taxonomy): domain Eukaryota; kingdom Viridiplantae; phylum Streptophyta; class Magnoliopsida; order Poales; family Poaceae; genus Elymus; species Elymus sibiricus. The sequence goes on along the minus strand of CM077665.1, from coordinate 34,520,272 downwards.
CTCGGCTTAAACCTGGCATCTCATGATATTCCCATGCAAAGCAACAAACATATTCTTTCAATAGCTCGATCAACTTAGCCTTATGATCGGCTCTTAAATTTTTGTTTACAAATGTCGGCCTAGGAATTGAACCATCTGCTATGTCTATCTCTTCTAATGGATCGGCCGACGTAAAACCTTGTCCTAATTTATCCATATCAACTAACTCCTCTATAGATTCATATATATCGCTCTCATTGGACCGATATTCAACAAGACGCTTTTGTAACCACTCAGAGTTAGAATCCATTTAAATACGTCATACCTTGGAGCCGATTTCCACCAACCGGCTTTAAAGAAACGGGTACAAAACCACTCTTGGTGGCGCTGAGAAAGTCAAACTCTGATAAGTCCCGTCCCGTCAAGCAAGCAGCATTGGGGTGTTGCCAATCCACCGGTGTATCGGCTAAAGCAACGCAAGCCGAATTATCCGCATGAACGATCTCCACTTCATCATCAACCCATTGAATTAAAAACTGGTGCATAGTGGATGGCACACATTGGTTTGCATGAACCCAATCACGGCCTAGAATGACGTTGTAGTTACCTTGCACCTCGGCGACAAAGAATGCAGTAGCCAAAGTTTTGCTCCCAACCGTAAGCTCCACGTACATCACCCCTTTGGCTTCGGTTTTCTCTTTGCCTTCAAATCCATTGAGTACCATATTGGTCTTTATCAATCCTTCGTCGGGCAAACCCAATTTCTTGAAGATTGAATAAGGCATGAGATTCACTACAGCACCACCATCGACAAGCATTCGTGTAATCGGTGACCCGTTGATATGGCCTCTGAGGTACAACGGTTTCAAGTGCGTCACTGGTTCTTTTGGCTTCTCAAATATTGCATTCTTAGGACCAAAATCCAGCTGAGCCACCTCCCCTTCTTCATCTATAGCACGAAACTCAGCGGGTAAATAAAACACCATGTTGATATCCATTCCTTCATGTACTGGTGTATGCTCACAATCTACCACGTCGCCCTCCTCCTCGGGTGTGTTCAGTGCTGGGCTTGCCGGTGTTGGGCTTGCCGGGCCTGCCGAGCTTGCCGGATCTGCCGAGCTTGCCGGGTCTGCCGAGCTTGCCGGGTCTTCTGAGCTTGCCGGGTCTGGGTTTGCCCTCTTCATTGATTTTGAAATCTGTTCGGGCGAAACGGAATCAATAGGCGCTGTAGACGATGTAACAGCAGTAGCATCGTCCTTCCTTGGTGGTACAGGTGCTGATGTGACAGATGTAGAAACCACCGCACTTTGTATTCGCTTAGGCACCCATACTTGTTCTGTAGGTACCATGGTTCGAACGTCATTGAACCACTCATCTCTTTGCTTCTCGGCCTCCTGTTCTGCCATCTCATGACTCCTTAACCTCTGTAGTTTCCTCTTTTGCGTTTTTGTTAGCCCTGGAGGACACCACTTAGGCTGCATGTACTTTGGATCTTTGAACTTGGCTTTGCTCGTGCTAGCTTCATGATTTCTAGCCGAGTGTTTTGGCGCGATAGCAAGTATCGGCTCAGCAGGGTTGCTACGCACAGTCGGCTGTTGTATGGTGAATGTTTCAGTACCCAAGATGAGTGAGTCAGCATCAACTTTTTCTTTGCCCTTTCCAGACCCAACTGCTGCACTTGGTGATTTGGCACGCCACACCTGCTTGTTGATCCCTTCTTGATTATTCTGCATTGGCCGATTGACTCCTTTGTTCAAACGGCCTCGAGTGGGATAAGAAAACTTCTCACGTATAGGCCTCCTTGGTTCTGCCCATCCTAGATGAAAAGCATAAGGGGCCATTGGGGGCTGCCCCCATCCTCCATTGAAGCCTCCCATGTAATGTGGCGCATAAGGTGGTGGCGCCATCCACGGTCTTGGTGCCCACGGCCCATATGTCCTTGCATGATGCTGAAATTCTTGCCTTGGAGGTGATCTTGAGCGCTTCAAATTAGCTGACCGATTAGAGCTAGAACCGGCCGCTTGATTGACGTATTTGGACAGCAACATATCAAAAGTTGGCTTGATTTTCTTGCGCTGCACTTTAGCTTCATTCGTCTTCCATTTGCCAATTTCTGGACTCTTGGGCTTAATAAATTTAACACGAGCGTCTTGCTGCACCTGTGGTTGCCCCCCGAGTGTAGGATTCTTGATGGTGATCCTGATCACTTCCTTGCCATCAGGTTGCTTGTCAAGCACAACCTGCCTCCCTAAGACCTTGCTGTCCTCCTTGCCTTTCCTGGGCTCGCCAACAATGACATTAGTTTTATTAGCAGATTCGGCCACTTCCGGCCGAATGAGTAACTTTTTTCCCTCCAAATCCAGAGTGTTCATTGGGAAAGGCTGCTTATCAATTTGCATCTCAAAAAAGTTCAATCGTCCGTCATTGATGGCCGATTGTATCTGTCGTCGAAAAACATTGCAATCATTAGTAGCATGAGAAAAAGAATTATGATACTTGCAATAAGCACGCCGTTTCAGCTCCTCAAACGGCGGTAAAGTATGAGATATTCTAATAATCTTAGCTTGTAGCAAAGCATCAAACATTCTATCACATTTAACAATATTAAAAGTAAACTTCATCTCATCATCACGATTCTTATGAATCGGCTTTAAATCATTGCAAGTAAATGGTTTGGCCTTCGAGGGCCAAACAAAATCAGCAGCATAAATATCACCCTCATCGTCCGAACGATCACTATCATATTCAACCATATTCATCTTTGGACGATCAGTTTTATATCTATGCACTTCTTTAAGCTCCTTGCTTCGGCTTTCATGAGCCAAAGCCCTCTGTAAGACTTGGTTGATACTTATAAATTCATAGCCTTCTAGTTTCTCTCTAATATGAGCTCTCAAACCATTAAGCACAAGATCAGCCAAGTCTCTCTCAGTTATCACTAAACTATAGCACCGGTTTTTTGTTTCCCTAAATCTCTTAACGTAATCAGAGACCGATTCGTCATGCTTCTGCTTAACCGATGTAAGATGTGACAACTTAAGTTCATTATCACCGCTATAAAAATGATCATGAAATTTTTTCTCTAGCTGCAACCATGCACGAATAGAGCCATGCGGCAAAGAAGAAAACCATGAAAATGCGGTACCAGTTAATGACAAAGGAAATAAACGCACTTTCAATTCATTTATCGAACCTGCTTCACCCAATTGTGCTAGGTATTGGCTAACATGCTCCCATGTGGTTTTTGTGCCCTCTCTATTAAACTTAACAAAATCTTGAATTTTATACCCTTGAGGGCACGGAATTGCATCAAAGTACTCAGGATACGGCTTTTGATAAATCCGATTCCTAGGTAGTTCAACACCAAAATTCTCTCGAAGTGTTTTAGCCATCTCCTCTCTAAACCTAGCTAGAGCATCGTCCGTAGTAGACGATGAAGCTTGTGGCACTGGCATAGGAGGATTGGGGTTAGCAATCATGGGTGTAAATTGTGACATGTTTGCCGAACCATAGTTCGGCAATGATCTAGTAGTGTTTCCACCTATTTGGTTCGGCGTTGCCACCGAACTCTGCATAAAAGGATTAAGTGGTGCAGCCACAATTTGATTGGTATGGGTAGGAAAATAATTCATCGACATGGGAGGCGCCGATAAAATAGGCAAAGCTGAATCAGGGTTTCCCATACTAGCAGGCATGTTAGGCATATTCTTCTGAGCATTAGTATTGTCTAAGAAAGCTTGATAGATCAGATTATTGCTATCAGTAATACGACTCTCAATTTCAGCCCATTGCTCAGGAGAAAAGGTAGTACTTACAGAAGGTTTAACCTGCTCAGTTTGAAGGGGAGGAAACTTGATTTCTCCAACCGGAGTGATATTGCCTTGGCGATCCTTCTTGAAGTTTCCAAGGAACTCCTGCAACTCCTTCTCTTCACGCGCCTTCTTGTACTCCGCATAAGCTTGGCGATGCTCGGCCGATAACTCTTCCAGATTGGGCTTGATGATGTTATCGGCATCAACTTCCGAGGGCTTGGGAAGATTGGACATGATGGATGATGATGATGGATCAAAGTTCCCCAGCGGAGTCGCCAAAAAGTGTGTTGACACACGAACACGTCACCGTGTACCCTCGACGCCGGGGGTGATGCACCGCAGCTCACGTCGAAGGAGGACCGTCCGGCAGCGCGATACGCAAGACAGCCGGCGGACGCTTTTGCAGACCCGAAACCCGGCACGCCCGGGAGGGACCCCGTCAGGGAGTGCGGCAGCTATGGGCTGCCCTAGGTCGATTCGCTCGCCCCTAGAGCCTCAAGATTCGCAGCTCTCAAACACGAAGAACAGCGAAGAACGAGAGAGAAAAACGATGGAAAGATAAAACGTAGATGAAAAAGTAGTATAATGATTGTTCGATTGTGTGTTGTTCAATCGCCCGTCACCCCCAACATATATAAGAGGCGGCTGGACTTCCCGTACAAGCAAAGGATTCATCTAGGCTTTCCTTACAAGAAAATTACATCAATTCACGTCCTAGAGTCCTAGTTCTGGTCCCGCTCGGATTCAGCCTGAATCTGGTCCAATCTTCTGTCTTGCTCCTTGCGTGGGCCGTGGAATCTGCACACGACCTCCGGTGGAGATGGTCCAAACACGAATTTTGTGCGCTTCGACGAGGCCAATAATCCGTATGTTGATCACTTTTCCAAATAAGGCCATCTTGAATACTCCACGGGGTCATCTTTAATTTCGAGTCGGACTTGGTTATGTAGCTGACTGGACCGTCCGACTCCTGTAGCGTCTTTCCAAGTCGTATACTATGTCGGATGATGATGACTCCAAAAGGAAAGTTGACCGTTTCGACGTTACGAACAACTTTCATGTTGAACACTTTTTCATCTGAGGCCATCTAGATAAGTATTTGAGCCCATCTTCAGCATCTTTGTCGGACAGTTTTTACTGTTCACGCGGCAAGCTTTCCGCGGCAAGGGTACTGTTCACCCCGGCAAGATTACTGTTCACACACGGCAAGCTTTCCCCGGCAAGGTTACTATTAACGCGCGGCAAACTTTCCCCGGCAAGGTACTGTTCACGCGGCAGGGGGGGTACTGTTCACGCGCGGCAAGTTTCCCCCGGCAATGTTACTGTTCACACGCGGCAAGCTTTCCCTGGCAAGGCACTGTTCACCCGGCAAGATTACTGTTCACGCGCGCAAGCTTTCTCCGGCAATGTTACTGTTCACACGCGGCAAGCTTTACCCGGAAGGTTACTGTTCACCCGGCAAAAAGGTTACTGTTCACACGGCAAAGCTTTCTGGATGCACCTAGCGGGCCCTTTTTGAGGCAGTAAATGACCTTGGATGAAAATGTGCCCAAAAGCAAAGTTGACCGTTTCGACGTTACGAACAACTTTCATGTTGAACGTTTTTCGATTCGAGGTCATCTTGAATGGCTAATTGCTCACGCATTGCATCATACACTCGCCAAGACGTGTCTGGTCTCCCGCGTCTTATTTCGCCTCTTGACATGGCTGCATTCAGATAGCTCTAACTTTTGCATACGAACTCGGATTGAGACGATTTTTATATGAAAATCGACCGATTCGACGAGACGAAGACAATTCATGTAGAAAGTTTTCTCATATGAGATCATATTGAGGGCGTAATCAGCCGAATAGTATTCTGGATACAAAATCCCAGTACTTCGAACACAATTTCGGCTTTCGAGATGAGATCGGATGGCAATGGCCCAAACTTCAAAGTTTCTCCTTGCCGGGCCGTCTCCTTGCCGGATCACCTCCTCGCCGGGCCGTCTCCTTGCCGGATCGCCTCCTTGCCGGGCCGTCTCCTGCCTCTGTTTGGGTCTTCGGCAAGCACTCAAAACCGGCAAGCTTTTCGCTTGAGTCCACCTTTACTGCATTTTGCATCGTGCCAAAATCAGGTGTCAACAATCACATCCATTAGATTACCATGCTCGGGCACATGCAAATTACAACCGATCATCCCTTACCTCCACATAGAAGAGCAATCTCGCACCATGAGAGGCTATAGTGTTACTGATATTGTTGTAGCGATATATCCTAATTTGTATCGTCTTCGTACTTTTTGGTGTGAAGAAACGCAAGAGTACACAATCCCGAAGAACAAATTAGCCACTCCTATAAAAAATGTAGTGGCAATGTTTTCCGATATGGGTGTACATTGTGAGCAATCAGCAAATTAAGTGGTATTATTTTCTCATTTTAGCTACATGTGCTAAGGATCATTAACTCGAATTTGGTATTTTGATTACGTATTTTTTGTGATGGACAACGTACATCCGCGCCAATAGATTGTGTGACATGTTCCATACTGAGAGTGATGAAGTTCTTCATGGTCTATATATCCAAATTATTTCAAGTGATGGTTGCTTACACAATGCATGGCTAGCATTTAGTGAGATATTATAAGAGGTATAATCATGCAATCCTGCTTTCATGGGCCTATGTTGATGGAGTTTGTGTCTATTATGTACGATGAAAGCAACTTGCAAAGTTGCTTGATAGAGTTTTTGCTCGACTAGAAGTTGGGAGTCAGGGCGCATCTCCTAGGTAAACTACGTGCATCAGGATGTGGCAGGATAAGACACATGCTATAATGCTACAAAGTATAATACGTATGACCACCTCTTCAAAAGAAATGACATTTTATACAGCTTGCTATCAGACTGCTCTAACTTGGACTATAGATATACTATTGAAACCGTTGAAAACAAAATAACATATGTGTTGAAAATTATTTCTTTATTGCTTTTAACATTAAAGTTCAGAAAAATATAGAAATATACATAATAATTGTCAACTTTCCACGTCATAAGAGTTATGTATTTCAAAATGGAGTAAGTGTTTAAAAGGAAAGATATCTAAAATGTAATTAAAAAAATTCTCATTGTTAAGTTTCCAGTCTGTCAACGAGGATAAATTCTTTATTATTCACTTCTTTACGAAAATTTAATTTTAATTTTTTTCATAAACATCATCTAGAAATTGCTCCGGTAGACCCTTCGTCATTATTAGGATCACAAATATAGATACATCTAATTCAAAAGTGCGACTATATGAATGTTTGCATAGTGATGTAACATAAAAAGTATAGGCAAGCTAATGGAATTTATGTATTTATGTAATGACACATACGAGTGGCACATATGGAAATTAAAATTGTAATTTTTTAAATTGGATAATAATCATTCACAAACAACTTAAAAAGAATTAAAGATTTTACATGCACATGTGGTATTTTATTTAGTACAATACTCTTGGAGTGGTTATAGGACCATATTATTTTAGCAAGATAATGGGAATATCCATCAAACAATAAATCAAATTCTCAGACACTCTCAGCTCACTAGAGGGGATGCCCTCGCACAGTTGTGCTTGTTTCAAAAATATATAAACTACAAGTTACTACATGATAAGATGGAACATGAAGATATATTAGTGCACAATAGTGTAATATCAAGATGTATTCCATATTCCAAGTTCAAATTATGAAGAAAATGTGATGTGGACTTCAAACTTCATACTTTCACTCTAAGTCATATGACTCCTCCTCGGAGATGCCTAGGTTACAAAGCAATGTACATGCCAACTTTTGTGAAATTTCCTGAAAATTTAAACACAGCCTCATGAGCTCATATAATGTCCCCATGCCAATTTTCATATTTTTAAAACACATTTAGATTTTTAAAAAATTGAAAACCCAATAAGATGCAAGTAAGGGTTCAAAGTTTCAGGAGGAAATGCTTCAAGTTTTCATTCCTTTTTTGGATAGGAGCTACAAAGGTGCATAAGTGCTTAAACATGAATTTTGTTTCCTTTTATAGGCATTTTTTAACATGTGTTTAGTTCCAACTTGAATTACACCCGATAAATTCCTAGAAATTTATTTAATTCCTAAAAAACTTCAAATGAATTCAGAAAAAATCATAAATTCGACATGAGAAAGTAATGTACTATTCACCCTGTGCATTTTAAAACTGAACCGGAAAACCATACCGAAAAGAAACCGAACCGAACCAATTTTATGGTTTTTATGTTTTTATGGTTTCGGTATGGTATGAACTTTTCATACCGTTTTGAAGTTTGGTTTTTATGGTATATACCGAAAAACCGAATGGTTAACAGAATAAACCGAAGTACAAAATATATTTATATATCTTGGGGAAACAACCATACACGTAGTCATTTTTGTGTGCAAAAGCCAGATTTGCTGTTAAGTGCATCTGTTTTCCTCCCGACAACGAGGTCCAAAACAGAGTATATAACTATATGAAGTCATATTTGTCTTCACAAGAATGCTAAGCACGTCCATAACCATCAAATTTATGCATGAATATACAGTTCATATAGTTATATACTCTTCGTATAAAAAGATATGTGTTTTGAGTCATAAATTTGTAAATTGTTATATGCCATTTTCAAATTCGCGTCAACTTTGGTTTATATGGTATATACCGAAACCATACCGAAATAATTTGGTATATACCGAAACCGAACCGTATATAAATCTCATACCGTATTTACCGAAGTATTGATACCGTACAAACCGAAAAACCGTATAAACCGAACCATGTAAACCGAATAAACCGAACGCACAGAGTGATGTACTATGAACCTTGTAGTAAAAGTTTTGGGCATTTTTGATAAATATTTTTTGGATTCTTTACACATGGTGCCTGATACGTCCTAAACGTATCTATAATTTTTGTATGTTTCATGCTATAATCTTGTCAAAGATGCAAAGTTTTGTCATTTATTTGGACTAACATATTAATAAAGTTCCAAAGTCCGAGTTCCTGTTTTTTGGTGTTTTTGTTTTCAGGAAATACAAGTATTTCTGGACCTCCTAAAAATCCATGAAAATTCGGAGAACTTTTTATGTCAGAAGAAAACCAATGGAGAAAATAGGCACCAGAGGGGAGCCACCCTGGTGCCACACACCCTCGAGACTTAGGCATACGGAAGGGGTGTGTGGGGCCCTAGAGTTTTCTCCGCTCGGTTGCCTTTCCTATGGCTTTATTTACCCACGAAAACTCCCGAAAGATTTATCGCGTATTTTTTTCTCCACCGCCATTTGTTCCGGTAATACACCGAAGGGGGGAATCATCATCTTCGTCATCTCCATTGGACCTTTGCTGCTCCCATGATGATGTGTGAGTAGTCGACCCTCTGGACTATGGGTTTGTAGTGCTACCTATGTAGCAATCTCTTGCCCGTTCTTCAATACAAAGATCACATGAGCTGCCTAACATAATTGTGATCCATATGATGTAATTGAAGTGGTTACTTTTGATATGTGATGAATTATTAATTTATGATCATATTATATACCGTGTTTTGCATGTCTAATAGATGCATATTTCCACTTTGGTTCACTAGTCTAGTCATTGGCCAGTTTAGATTAAAGATCAATACTGTGAGTGGTGTGCATTACATGTGGTGAATCTTTATAAGTCAAGTATTTTGGTGATAGTAAGAGAAAAAATCATATAATTGCATTTGCGCCACTAAGAATAAAAAGATAGTTGACTCATTGTCTTGGTGGTGAGCTAGATGTGAGGGGAATATATTATCAACTGTATGTCATCTTCCTTAATGCAATGCTCTATTTTATTACTTAATACCTTGAGATGCAGAGGGATATCGGTTCAAGGTTGGAGTATTAGCTATGGATGTGTGCAGACGGATGTCAGTCAATAGATTCATGGACGTACTGCCTATATAATATCATCGCACCACATATTATGATTTGCCATATTTGTCTTGATCATTCATTACACAAAACTATGCTTATATTTTTACGCCATTGCTACTTGGAGAGATGCTACTTGTGAACCTATGAACCACAATCCTATTTTCCACATAAAATAATAACTACTTTTCTTTTACATGCACTTTCATTTTGTGCAATTCATTATTCCAAAAATACAAAAATACTTCCAATCATGCGATACGTTCATAACTTGCTGCAACTAGGAAGCTAGTGGCATTGACAACCTCACTAGAATTGTTGGGGACACAAGCAAAGTTCTTAATTGTGTTGCGGGGCTGGTCATTTTACCAGAAAACATTGACTCCCCAGATTGATACATTGGTTCTCACAGAGGGAAACTTGCCTCCAAGCTAGAAACCTTTGCACTTGGGGGCCCAACAACTTGCTACCGCGTGTGATTCTTTTGGAGCAAGCAAGCTTTTTCTGGCGCTGTTGATGGGGAGTCAGCAGTTCTAGTAATACTTGAAATTGATTCCCATCAATTGCCAAGATTTTTTTGGTGTCATTGCCTGGTAGTCAGTGGTTCTGTTAATAATTGAAATTGATTCCCATCAACTTGACAAGCTTTTTCTGGGAATCAAAATTCAACCTCATAGGTTTTTCAACACAATTATTTATCTTCATTGTTATTTACTCTACTTAGTTACTTTTATTTATCATAGTTTATTTTTGAATTACTTATACAACAAAACCAACAAAAATATTTTTATTTCAGCACATAGTACTTTTCTTTTAATTACTTAGTAGTTATGGATTCCATCATAGAAAAAACAAAAACTTTTACTATAGGGCATGGCCATTTTAGAGGTGAGAGAAGTATTAAGGAATTGTTTACATGTGCTAGTACTTTAACATTTCCCATGAGGTCAAATCTTTCATGAACAAAAAATCATTATGAAGCTATCCTAATGATAGTAAGAGAGATGGAAAGAAAGTTTTTCCACTTACATCCCTCACTCCAAAGGATGCTTCTTGAATTGCATATAATAGAGGATCCTATAGTAAAGAAATTTCTATTGACAAATCTTTTGTAGGAATTTGAATCCATAGTTCAGGAAGCTAGGGAGGTTGTTGCTCGATATCTTGTATCCTGTGAGCAACCCATCATAGGTGACATTATGAATAATAGGGATACCATGGATAGTATGAGAGTGGTAGATTGTCTAGCATTTGACGAACAATTGAGAGTGGTTGTCCCAGCACCTGAACTAGTTGGAAACAAAATTAGTGTTGTGCAAGATAAGTATGATTGGGTTATAAAAGCGTTAGATTTAGCAAAATTTCCAAAAGATCTTTCTCATGATAACACTAATTTGGCATAAATGAGATGAGAATACACTATAAAGGACATCCAAAAAAAGAACCTCCTATAAGTAGATTCAAAGTCTTGGGTTTTAAAGATGACAGGATTAGTCCAACAAAGTATAGGTGCCTTGCTCTAAGGGATGGAATCACTAAAGAAAATGCCAAAGACCCCTTGGGAGATGTTAAAACTTGACTGTCAAAATAGCAATGCCTAGCTAAACTTGACTGTCACTATTTTACAAGTAATAGATGTGCCGTACCGAAACTGCTATTTTTCTATAACGAGAAAAATCAATTCTCTGTACTGGAGCGTGCTAAAATCATGAAATATTTACACAGTATGCAATTATAAGTCTTCGGTTAGTACTAATTGTTTTGGAATTTATTGAGTTACCAAATCGTATTAATAATTACAACTTTTTTGGATTTACTATTTATGCGGATTCTTGTTTAACTTGTTCTAAGTTAGGTACGCCTACTTTTTGATGTTCCTATTAGTGCATAGGAACTCAATTATGCTTAGGTATACTATAACTAATCATGAGTTATAGCATTATAAGTTTTATACATCAAGAATTAGCATGAACATTATTGTTTGTGTACTAACGAACTCACAAGTCTGTTAAAGTTTTGTGTGCATGAAGATTTTAAGATCCATGGAAGACATTGATGATGAGAGGATAAGTGAAGACAAGCATGAGTTCAAGCTCGGGGATTCCCAAGGCATCGTCAATTTAATTCCAAGAGGTCTCAAGGTCCAAGTTTGGGGATGCCAAGCATCCCCCTCTTCTCAACAAGGATCAGTAGGTCTTCGTTGAACCAATGTTTTTATTTGTTCACATGATTTGTGTAAGTTCTTGGCCGTTGTTCTTTTCTTTTCAAATAAACTTAATCATCACATCTGAAACATTCCATTTGGGACGAGAGAGTTGCATGGCTATTACATTTTATTACTCTATGTGCTTCACTTCTATCTTTTAGAGCAATTGGTGGTGGAAATACTTTAAATTCTTTGAGCTTCACATATATATGTTGGAGAGTTGGAACATAACTGTCAATAGTATGTATTAATTGTCAGAACAACGCTAGACTTTTTAATGGGTAGTACTCAAAATTTAAATTTGCATGTTCAACAAGAACAAAACTTGATTAGAACAACAACTAGAATAAAAAACAAATAAGATTGGATACTTGACAATCGTTTCGAAATAGTTTGAAAACTATTGATATGCATTGTGATAGAAGACCTTCCATCTAGGGATAGTTGGTGTGTTATTATTCAGTTGAACAATTGGCTACATTTCACATAAAAAAAAAAGTTGGGGATTCTAGTCGCTGACTTGATTGGCACGAGAATGTTGTAGAGGTTATAACTGATGAGCCCAACGACTTTCGTTTGGCCGGGGTAGCACGATGGTTAACTCTTACAAACCTTCTCCCTCGGGGTATTTAATTAGTGAATCCTATGCAATATGATGCCATAATGCTCTTGTGTGGTTTGAGTTCTTTATGATTAATGCAAGTTCAAAGATTTTACACTTCCATTTCATCTTTCATATTGCAAGCCTCTTTGGTATTCAGCATTTCCCACTCTCATATTGGGACTTAGTGCATACTTCACTGGTACATCCAAACTGTATGGGAGAGCTTTCTCATATTCTCCAACATATAAGCACATATCTTCATCAAAAAGTCCACCATACCAACCTATCATGGGATTTCCATACCTATACTAAGTATATTGCCATGCACTACTGTGGCACCCCGATTCAGCGAATTGGATGCCCTGTGTTCTAGCCTAGATATCCACGTCTTCTGGAAACACAGTGCAACTTGGCATATGTGACGCCCCCGACTCGACCGTGCACTAACCATACACGCAAACATGCACGATCAAGATCAGAGAGTCACGGGAAGATATCACAACACAACTCTAGACACAAATTCAAACATAAATCTTTATATTACAAACCAGGGGTCACGAGGACCCGAATACATGAGTTAGCGGAAGCTAAACAATATCTGAGTACAAACATATTAAACAAGTTTGCCTTAAGAAGGCTAGCATAACACCGACACTAGATCGAAAAGGCGCAGTCCTCCTGCCTGGGGCCTCCGAACTACTCCTGGTCGTCGGGCTCGGTGTAGTAGTAGCCTCCACTGGGGATCTCTGGCTCCAGGGCTCCGTCATCTGATAGCAGCAACCGGGTAGGGGAAAAGAGGTAGCAAAGCAACCGTGAGTACTCATCCAAAGTACTCGCAAGACTTACATCAGAACTATACTAAGTATGCATCGGTATCAAAGGAATGGGGCTATATCTTTGGACTATACTGCCGAAATGACAGAGAAGAAGGGGGGAAAGAAGCCTAGCCTATCGAAGACTAGCATCTTGCAGCCTAAGAAGAGAGTAGCGTATAATAGTATGTAGTAACAAGTAACTGGAAGTCAAACCCTGGGATGCCTTCTCGACTACCCTGCGAGAAAACAACCCTAGAGCAGTAAATCAGTAATGTATCAGTATAGTATCCGGTTCAAGTTGTAGTAGATCAGGATACAACTTCGAGCGTCCTGTTACCGTGGACACGGCTACTCGAATAGATTAACTTCCCTGCAGGGGTGCACCACATTACCCAACACGCTCGATTACCTCTGGCCGGACACACTTGCCTGAGTAATGCCCGGCCTCGGATAATAAACACGACGTAGTCCTACCTAGGCTCTCCAGAGAGGTCAGCACGCCGGTTTAAATCCTAAGCGCAAAGGGGTCATGGACCTATCGCCCTAAGCACTCCTGCGAGTTGCGAATGCAGCCGGAACCAATCGCGACTGTGGAAACTCCAGCAGAACTAACCAGCTCACCCGGGCGCGTGCCACTCAACTGTGACGTCTGACAGAGCTTTCGGGAGGAACGTACGGCGCCCAGGGCCCATACCATAATCCCGCATGGTGGTTAGGGCATAAAGGCCAGAGGCCAACTCAGAACGAACACCCAGTCCGTTAACGTGTTATTAGTAGCTCGCAGAGATGAACAGGGCTCCTGTCGCTCTGACTTGGTAACACGCAGCTACAACGAGGGACCATGCCCTACCACTCTCCTGGTTGGTCTGCCTGCCCGGTCGATACGCCACAATCTCACTCGTGGGTACCCTTGGGGCCGACCCGACTCCAACATTATCTCGCGGGTGCTCTTGGAGCCGACCCATCTTTAGCATAAGGAGCTGTCGGGACTCAGGTCCATCTCTGACTGTATGGTACCACCTGCCCTTCAGGCCCGTAATAATAAATGAAAGTAACAGTGTAAGCATATCCGTGATCATCGCCCTGAGTGATCACGGCTCGGTAATGTAGCATGGCAAACGGACAAGGGTGAAGGGCCACCGATGAATCACTATCATAACTAACTAGGCATCATAGGACAGTAGGTAATGTATCAACAGTATGCTACAAAAGCAAGCTATGCATCAGAATAGGAGCTACTGTATCATCAACAAAAGCAAAATCTAATGCATGAAGTAGAGGGAAAGAATAGGCGATATCTGGATGGTCAAGGAGGTTTTGCTTGCCTGGAAGCTCTGAAGTGGAAGAGGGGTCATCGGTGGCGTAGTAGTCCTCAAGGGCCACGTCAGTCTCGGGGTCTACCAATGAGAATAGGGGGAAGAAACAAAAAATTACAAAGCATACAAATGCGACACAGATGCGTGGCATGACAGCATGGGTTGATTATGTGATCTAATGCATCACTAAGTATTTTAGAAGAGGAGGGGAAGGTTCAGATGATTATCGATATACGGATCCGGAGGGGAAGGTTCCATGTTCATCATGATAGGAGTGATGGTCAAGCATTTTGATCACATATTCGGATTCGTTATATTTTTATGATCATTTTTTCATATATAAATTATTTTCATCTGAGTTACGGTTTATTTTCTATGATTTTCCCAATTTTTAATCATTTTCTGAAATTTCTAGGCTTATTTAAAATCCAGAAATTCCATTACTGCGTCAGCAGAGTCAAAGGTGACATCAGCAGGGCTAACCAGAGTCAAACCTGACGCTGGATCCCACATGTCATTGACACAGACATTTAACAGTATTTTAATTAGTCTAACTAACCTAATTAGCTAGGTGGGGCCTACTGTCATTGACAGTCAGGCTAATTAACTAATTAATTTACTAACTAATTAACTATTCTACCAATTATTCTTTTTATTATATATTTTTTACCTTGTAATTGGGCCGGCCCCACCTGGCAGTGGCCCAGGCCGGCCACTAGAGGGGGTAAACGGCGTGCGCGTGCACCAGCAGAAGGGCCGGCCATGGCCAGGGGCGGGCACGGCGAGGCCGGCCGGCAGCGGGTGCGCGAAGGGTGGCGAGGTCGTGGGGGGCAGGTGGGGCTCGGCCGGGCACGGCCATGGCGCGGCGAGGCGAGGCATAGAGCGGCGAGCGCACGCGCAGGAGCCGAGCTCCGGGCACGACCATAGCAGGACGTGAGCGGCGCGGAGAAACGACAAGGGCGCGACGAGCGCGGGGAGGCCGCGGCGTGGGCGTGTCCACGCAAGCAAGGGGGCGCGGGCAGGGGAGCCCAGGGCGTGGGCTGGGCGCGGTGAGCGTGCGCTCACCTCGAGCGCGGGCACGGCTGCAGCGGCGCCTAACGGCAATAGAACCGTCAGGAAAAATGGGGAATCGGTCGAGGGCCTCACAGCGGGTCTCGATGACGAACTGGGGATGTCGGGGAGGCGCCGGTGGTGGAGATCGACGGCGGTGGCAGTGGCGACCGAAGCGGGGAAGATGGATCGGTGGCGAGGCTCGGGGCCGGTCCAACTTGTTCTGGTGCTCGGGGAGGATGAAGACGTGGGCAGCGGTCCTCCTGGACGTCCGCAGGAGGCACGGGGTGGCCGGTGGCCATGAGCTTCAGCTAGGGTCGTCCATGGCGCCGTTCGATCGAGGTGGGGAGCCAGGGAGGGAGGAGGAAAACGGGTTTTCTGGGGGGCCTATGGTTTGCGGGGAGAGGGGGGAGGTTCTTATCCACGCAGGGAGTCGCTGGATGATTGACAGTGAGGCAATCGGCGCCGTGAAGGGAATGCGCGGCATGGTCTCCCTGCCTCTGACGAGAGGTAGGGGAAAGGCTTTGCCTGGTGGGCTGGGCTGCAGTGTGCATCACTTAGGCCCAGTATACCAGTAGGTTCCTTCCCCTTTTCTTTTTTTCTATTTTCTGCTTATTAAATTCCCTTCTGTTTTGCAATTTATTAGTGCACCAATTGACTTTAGTAAAATGTGCAACTTTACTCATAATTAGCATTGCATTTTTCTGCACTGCCACAAAAAGTTTGGAGGCAAGATGATTTCATTTGAATTTTGTGTAAATGAAATTGGATTAAAGGGGCTGTTTTGGTACTGTTTTTGGCTTGCTAGTTTTCAATTAAGCAAACATGTGATGTTGTTTTCCTCAACATTAATTATCTAGGATTTATTTACTAAATCATGAACTATTTTTCATACAAGTTTTTAACTTTTCAAACTTCACTTGCTATTTGAATTTTTATTTGAAGTGGAATTTCAAATGAGATATGAAGCTAAGATGATCAAGCACTGTAACTCATGATGACTTGGCATAATTAGAGAGTGATTACTGTGGCTAACCACTGGGAGTGTTACAGCATAGAACAGAACCACACTTTATTGCAGTACTTAGGGTACAGAGGTTAAGATATAACAACTCTTAGCGAGGCAAGGCGGCACGACTTGTGCGGTGAAAATATTTACATTCTTTATCTAACATATTATGGCCTCAATTCTGGCAGCGGAATATAATATAGCAACGGAACATCGTGATGATGGTGGGACTCCAATCCAAAGGTACACTACTGGGACACTTCCTAGTTCACGAACTCGGGATCCTCGGAATACTCTGGCATTAAAAACCTCTTGCATCTGCGATGATAAGCCAGGTGAGTACTTTGAATGTACTCGCAAAGTCACAACAACCGAAAGCAACATGGCATATGGATATAACAGATTAATGGACCTAGCTACTAACTGCTATTAGAGTAAAGCACGAGATGCAAATTATCAAGCAAAGTAACTGTTGACCGCTGTCCAGCCTCGTTTAAGGTTACATGGACAATCATTCCTGTGACACTCTGATCAATCAACTGCCAACTTTTAGTTAAACAATTATATATGGTAGTTTTCCTTCATCATTGGCATAGACCAAATAGTGTGACTTATACCGGACTATGCCCAATACCGTGGACACGGCTATTCGAATAGATTCATACACTCTACAGAGGTTGTCCACTTTACCCACACTATGGAATATGATCCAACAAAACGTGTCTTCCATATGACACTCTTACCATATCATTGACATGCCCTCAGGCTTGTCTTGGGGGAGGGAAACTGGGCCCCTGCCAAATCCATGGCACAACTATCCCACCCGGGATTCACAAATTTTACTAAGCTCATCTTACCGACCCAGGCTCTCGGAGTTTGACCCCGGCTACCGGGCCAAGGTAGCTCACCCATCCAAACTGGCCCTCTGTGATGACACGCATAAGAGGCATATAAATAGACTAAGATAGGGCCTTCCCATACGAGGCAAATGTGGTTACACTTGTTGTGTTCAGTTCAGTGGCACTATTACTTCATCGACCAACGAAGGAATTATTTTATCAAGCTCATTACTGTTATAACAATTCCATCAATTCAATCATTAATTCAAGATCAAAATCATAGCAATAAAGTACTTACCATTTCCGAAGAATGCTTCACAAACAACAACAATATTATTTCTACTATCTACTTAAGTAAGATAGTGAGCATTTTTACTTGGTTCATTGTCATGCTTAACCATGAATGCTACTGACCATCTATAACACAAGAACCCACACCACTGTCTCATAACCGCCACCGTCATATTTGGCAAGTTGTAATAGTTGTTGAGCACCTCGTCTCAACCATGTATAATATCATGTAAATGCTGGTTATCTATATCAAGGAAGTCCACCAGTTTTTTTCTGATCTTGGGGCTGGTGTGACTTAAGGTTGTTCTGGATATTATTCTAGAAACCGGCCTGACAAACCTTGGTATCAGAGCGACGCTGACTGTAGGAAACCCCCTAGGCACGTTCGCTAGTAGGAGAGTTAGTTCTGATTGCTTCTATTACATTTCATGCATCGTGGCAAATTTTCCTTGGTCATCATATATTTATAATATGACTATTTGGCTTTTTGTCTACTGTCGTAGTTGTCTGGCGGCAACTGCCCAGCACAGGTGTTCACCAACCAGCCTGCGGGTTTTTCCCGTATCCTCTACTTTATCGCCAACGATGCGATTGGATCACTGACCCATCCTGAGTACATGATCTACCCCGACAAGATCACCGACTCCCTGACTATGTACCAGGCCTCGGTTCATATTCCGAGTGGACGTGTCGAGCCACGTCGCATGGGGAGATCTATGCCTACTGAGAGGCAGGCCGTTCAGATGGCTGCTCGTGAGGCTATCGCCCGCCTCAGGGATATCCTTCCAGTACTCCAGACACGCCAGTACCATTACCTTCCATGCCACGTTCCAACACTGATCACTACACTTTCTCATGTGCGATTGGAGAGAGGGAGGAGGCGATCGAGCCCCTCGTTCAGTATGTCATCGCTCTAGAGTCCCTTTTCACCTCCTTGGTGGATGACTACATCGCCACGAGGATGGACTTAGCTCGTGCGAGGATCCCTCGTATGAGTGAGTTTCGCCCTCCTTCACCACCCCGCCATATTCTCGCTCCGACTCCACCTTATGATCCACCCACCTTTTCCACAGGTCGATGCACGTCAACCCGCGAGGAGTACCGTCGTCTGCTCATTCCCACTCATGTTAGTGCTCCACCACCTACTAGTTCAGTGCCACCTCTGATGGACCTACTACCACCAGTTACCCGGCTGGAGACTATTTCCGAGGAGGAGGTCGAGTCTTCATCATCCCGGCTTGGACTCGCCCTTGGAAGGACCTCCGATGCTTCAGGACAGTAGGCTGGACAGCAGCATAGTAGCCACCCTATAAGAGAGTGTAGCAGTTGTGTAAGATATTTATTTTCTGTTTCTTTTCCTTCAAGCTTGAGGAGCAGTAGATCGTCATCTCGCATCACATTAGGGGTAAGGAGAAGTACACCTAGCTGTAATAACATGTCATGAATGCGCTCATGCATCCCGAGCATGTGAGTTTGTATGTGTAATAATATGGCTTGCCTATGTGTGTGTAACTTACCTTTTACACTCTTGCATTTTGATGGGTCGTCTTTCAAAGCTTTTCAAGGATTTTCTCCTGATTTCTTTATTTGTGTTTTCACCAACACCCCAGAAAGAAAATGAATCGTCCCTGGACTTGATCCATGCCAAGCGTCATCGGCTCTCCGGTCTCCCTCGGCAGCTCCACCTCCTGCGGTGCGGAGGATCTCTGCGTCCGCGTGGAGGTGTTCACGACTGGCTCCAGCCACTCCTCGGCGAGCGCCAAAGCCGTGGCAGCCAAGGCTGCCGAGGCCAAGGCCGTAGCGGAGTGTGCCACCCAGGCCGACCCGCTACGCGCAACGCTGCAGAGTCTCCGCATTCCCATCGCCACTGACGTCGACGGCAGCCTAGCCAGGGCCCGGCTCGATGAGGACCGCGTGCGCCTGCTAGATGGGGCCACCACGCTCGCTGCTACGCAGCACCGGCTGGAGGCCATCCAGTGGGAGCGCGATGCCGCCTACGGTTTCACGCCGGCTGCGGCCGAGCCCAGCCGTGCCGCCGAGGTGCGGCTCTGCGGCGGTGCCATCGGTCGCGCACTGGGCGTGACCGGCCCCGTCTACGACACCCCCGTCAAGAACATGAGCACCGCGCAAGCCGCGATGGCGGACCTCGACTTCCTGGAGGGCGACGAACTGCTGCATCAGCGACGGCAAGTCCGAGATCTCCTGGACGCGGCCAACGAGTAGCAGGGGCTCATCGAGTCGGCTCGGCCCGACGTCTCCGCTACCAAGGGCACTGAGGACCGCGGAAAAGAACTCCGCGACGCGCCCCAGACTTCCTCCCATGCCACCAGCGCTAACCGCTCTGGCCGGCCCCGCTCCGGCCGGAGCCGGCGTCACCGCACTACGACTGCCGGTAACGGAGCAGCCGGCGAGCCGGCTGGTGACGGCCGGGTTAAGCGGCAGCAGCCCCCTAAGTAGCCGGCCCGTCAGCCCCAGCCGGCACCCGAAGCTCCGGCACCCCGCGGCCCTGTCGCTGGCCGGCTCAGACCCCGCACGGCCGCGGCCGACAGGCTCAGCCCCCGTGAGCCCTATGACGAAGAAGACGCCCTTCACTGCATTGACCGGCTGGCACGCTCCACCGCTCTGGAGGAGAAGAGCTCCGTTGGGCCGGCGTGTTTCGGCCCGCGCATCCTCGAGGAGCCTTTTCCCAAGGGTTTCTCGCTGCCCCACGGCTCCCCCAAGTACAACTGCTCTGCCAAGCTGGAGGACTGGCTAGTCGACTACACCACCGCCGTTGGCCTCGCCAGCGGGAACCGGTGCGTGGCTGTGCGCTACGTCCCCCTCATGCCAACCGGCTCTGCCTGGACGTGGCTTAACAGCCTGCGGGCCGGCAGCATCAACTCCTGGCTGGATTTCGAAGAAGCGTTCGTCCACAACTTCACCAGCACGTACACGCGGCCGGGTCCCCCGCGTCACCTCTCCATGTGTGTCCAGAAGCCAGGCGAGCCCCTTCGTGACTACCTCACCCGATGGACGGGGCTGCGCAACTCCTGCGAGGGAGGCCACGAGGTCCAGGCCATCCAGTACTTCCTCGACAGGTGCCAAGACGGCACCCCCTGCTCAAGCATCAGCTGATGTGCGACGAGCCAAACACCCTGGCGGAGCTCATGGCCGTGGCGGACAAGTACGCGACGGCCGACTCCGCGATGAACGTGAAGGTCACGGTCGACGCAGGTGGCAAGCTCGTCCCGGCCCCGCCGGCTAGCCCCAAGCCGGCTGGGGACGGCGGCCAGCGCCGGCAAGACAGCAACAACAACAAGCACAGCATGAGCAGCGGCCTCGCACTACGACAACCGGCTGGTGGGCGCCCTCGCCGACGAGCAGCCGGCCACGCAGGGCGCATCCCGCCACCAGCGAACCGACATGACCGCCTGGTTGCCCCGGCAAACGTTTGAAGAGATGCTCGACTCCCCCTGCAAGCTCCACAGCGGCGCAAAGGCGTCGACGCACATGCTCCGTCAGTGCCATCTCACCCAGCGCAAGCAGAAGGGCGACATTCCGCCACCTGCGCCTCCGACGCCGGACGCGGGGCCGCCGCCTCCGGCCCCGCCGCCACCGCCGCCGGCGGCCGGCACGATGCGTAATGATGCTTTCCCGCATCAGGACGCGGCCTACGTCATCTTCACCAGCCAGGCCCGCGACAAGCACTCAGACCGCAAGCTCCAAGCCGAGGTGAACGCCGTCGCCTCCACTCCTCCCCAGTACATGTTGGGGAACGTTGCATGGAAAACAAAAAAATTTCTACGCACACGCAAGATCTATCCATGGAGATGCATAGCTATGAGAGGGGGAGTGTGTCTACGTACCCTCGTAGACCGTAAGCGGAAGCGTTAGAACACCGCGGTTGATGTCGTTGAACAACTTCACGATCCAACCGACCAAGCACTGAACGTACGGCACCTCCGCGTTTAGCACACGTTCAGCTCGGTGACGTCCTCGACTTCTTGATCCAGCAAGACGGAGAGGTAGTGGATGAGTTCCGACAGCACGACGGCATGGTGACGGTGATGGTGATGCTATCTCCGCGGGGCTTCGCCTAAGCACTACGCAAATATGACCGAGGGTCTAAACTGTGGAGGGGGCCGCCGCACACGGCTAAGATAATGTTGTGTTGTGCTAGGCGCCTCCCTCTCACATATACATAGGTGGGGGGTGGAGGGAGCAGCCAGGAGGCGCCCTCAAGTAGGCCGAATCCTACTTCGGGTCCTCCCCAAGTGGCGCCCCCCTTCCTTATTTGGAGTGTGGGAGGAAGGAAGGAGGAGGTGGCGCCCCCCCCCCCCTTCCTTTCTCTCCTGAGGAGGGAAAGGCAGGAGGGGCCACCCCTCCCCTTTCCTTCCCCTAGGGACGGCCAGCCAAGGGAGGAGGCGCACCAGCCCCCTAGTGGGCTGGTCTGTCCTACTAACAACTCTCCCCTACTAACAAGAATTCTCGTCCCGAGAATTAAGAAGTAGAAGGGAAAAGCTCGGGGTATTCTTCGCAAAGATGGTCCTCGCGTTCCCAAGTAGCTTCATCTTCTGAATGATTTGACCACTGAACCTTGAGGAACTTGATAGTCTTCTGACGAGTCTTGCGTTCTGTTTCATCAAGGATGCGGATCGGACGCTCCTTGTAGGAAAGATCATCTTGCAGATCAAGGATCTCATAATCCACTGCTCGTTGCGGATCTTTAAAGCATCGACGCAATTGAGAGACATGGAAGACATCATGCAGATGAGAGAATTTCGTTGGCAGCTCCAACTTGTAAGCCACACTACCATGCCTTTCAAGGATTGTGAAAGGACCAATATATCGAGGAGCCAGTTTGCCCTTGATCCCAAATCGGTGTGTACCTCTCATTGGCGTGACTCGAAGATAAGCCTTTTCGCCAGGTTGATAGACCATATCCTTGTGATGTCGGTCATACTGACTCTTTTGACCAGACTGAGCCGTCTTAAGATTTTCTCGTACAATCTGAACTTGTTCTTCTGCTTGTTGAATGATGTCCGGACCAATGAGTGCACTTTCCCCAGTTTCTGACCAATTCAGAGGGGTTCGGCATTTACGTCCATATAACACTTCAAAGGGAGCCATCTTCAAGCTTGCTTGATAGCTGTTGTTGTAGGAGAACTCAGCATACGGCAGAGATTCTTCCCACTTCTTGCCGAAAGAAATAACACAAGAACGAAGCATGTCTTCGAGAATCTGGTTGACTCTTTCAACTTGACCCTGGGATTGAGGGTGAAAAGCAGTGCTAAATGTCAAATGAGTTCCCATGGCTTCCTGGAAACTTGCCCAGAATCTTGAAGTGAATAAACTGCCACGGTCCGAACTGATAATCAGTGGAATACCATGAAGTGATACAATTCTGGACATGTAGAGAGTTGCTAGTTGACTAGCAGTGATTGTTTCTTTGACAGGTAGGAAATGTGCAACTTTGGAAAGCCTGTCTATGACGACAAGAATAGCATCATTACCTTTCTGCGACCTGGGTAAACCAGTAATGAAGTCCATTTCAACATGATCCCATTTCCATTCGGGAATAGCAATAGGTTGTAGAGTTCCGGCAGGCTTTTGATGTTCTGCTTTGGTGCGATGGCAAACGTCACATTCAGCAACATAGTGAGCAATGTCTTGCTTCATATTTGGCCACCAGAATCTTTGACGAATGTCCTGGTACATCTTGGTACTACCCGGATGAATAGACAAAGGGGTATCATGGGCTTCCTTCAGTATTTTAGCAGTCATATTCAGGTTTTCCCTCTTAGTTGGGACGAATAAGCGACCCTTAAAGTACACAGCGCCATCACCATCAACGGTGAAGCTTGAGGGTTTACCTTCTGAAAGATAGCGCCTAATCTTTTCGACGTCATTGCAATAGTGCTGCAGAGTTTTGATACTGCCCTCGAGATCTGGCACAGCAACCAGGTTGCTCAAAGAACCTTGGTTAACAACGCGAAGGTGCATCTTGCGGGCCTCCGGTGGAGGGGGAACAAGATAACCCTGAGGAACAATATGGAGGTTCAGGTTGCGGAATTCTTCTTGCAACAGAGGGTGAACCTTATGAACCTGCAGGTAGTTGCAATAGGATTTGCGGCTCAAAGCATCAGCCATCACATTAGCCTTGCCTGGGGTATAACAAATATCCACATCGTAATCTGCTACACGCTCCATCCATCTCTGTTGACGGAGGTTCAGTTCTGGCTGAGTAAACAAGTACTTCAAGCTTTGGTGGTCAGTATAGATCTCGCAACGATTACCGAGAATGTAATGTTGCCAATTCAATAGAGCATAGACCACTGCAGCTAACTCGAGATCATGAACTGGATAGTTCTCTTCATGAGGGCACAATTGTCTTGAGCCATAAGCAACTACTCTACGCTCTTGCATTAGGACACAACCTAATACTTGACGAGAAGCGTCACAATAAATGACAAAGTCCTTGCGAGAATCCGGTGGAGCAAGCACCGGAGCTGAGGTAAGCTTGTCCTTGAGAGTTTGGAAACTTTCCTAGCATTTGTCTGTCCATTCAAACTTAACACCTTTGTGAAGCAGGTCGGTTAGGGGCTTTGCAATCTTGGAGAAGTTCTCGACAAAGCGACGGCAATAGCTGGCAAGCCCAAGAAAACTTCTGACTTGCTTAACCATCTTTGGGGGAGTCCAGTCAAGAATAGCTTGAACTCGTTCAGGATTGACGGCAATACCATCCTTGGATATCATATGACCAAGGTAAGTTACTTCATTTAGCCAGAACTCACACTTAGAGAACTTTGCATATAGTTGATGTTCTCGAAGCCTTTCAAATACAATACGAAGATGTTCAGCATGCTCTTCTTCATTCTTGGAATATATCAGGATATCATCCAGGTATACCACGACAAACTTGTCGAGATAATCCATGAAGATATAATTCATCAACCGAGAGAAGGTTGCTGGGGCATTTGTTAAGCCGAAAGACATGACGGTGTACTCGTATGATCCATAGCGAGTAACAAATGCTGTCTTTGGAATATCTTCTTCACGAACACGGATTTGATGATAACCCAACGTCAAGTCGAGTTTAGTGAACACTGACGATCCAGCAAGCTGATCATACAGATCATTGATCCAGGGAAGCGGATATTTGTTCTGAATTGTTGCTTGGTTGATTGGCCGGTCATCTTGAACTAATCGGTTAGTACCATCCTTCTTCTTAACAAAGAGAGAAGGTGCTCCCCAAGCTGAGGAACTAGGACGAATAAAGCTTTGCGAAGCGGTTTGTCAATTTCTTCCTTAACTTCAAGAAGTTCGTGAGGAGGCATTTTATAAGGCCGCTTAGCAATAGGGGTGGTGCCTGGTTTCAAGTCGATGACGAACTCAACGGCTCTAGCAGGGGGTATGCCTGGAAGTTCTTCTGGAAACACATCTTGAATGTCTCGAACCACAGGAATGGTTTCAATCCCTTCAAGAGGTGATGCATTCAGTGCGTTCATCTCATGAATCTAGGCCTCGGCATCTCGAACGAGGTGGACGGAATGAACCACTATCTCATTGGAAGGGTGCAGAAGATGCACGGTCTTAGTGGCACATACGACTGAAGCAGTATGTGCTGTCAACCAATCCATTCCGAGAATGAGATCGATATTGGAAGACTTCAGTACAATGGGGGAAGCATAAAAATCCAGTCCTTCTATTTCAATGGAGACATCAGGACAAACCATTGAGGTTTGACATTGGCCAGCGGGGGTGGTTACCACTATAGGAGAATCTATCTCCTCGTGCTTAATGTTATGCAAGCATGCAAAATTACCAGACATAAAGGAATGCGATGCTCCTGTATCAAACAACACAGAAGCTAGTACTGAGTTGACGAGAAGAGTACCCATCACAGTAGCAGGCTGGCCTTGAGCTTCATTCAGTTCAGCATTGTTAGCTTGAGGGCGACCAGTGTTAGGCCTGGCATAGTTGTTGCGGGGCTGGTAGTTGGGTAGTGCAAGCTGCTTCTGACCCTGCCTGCAGTCTTTAGCACGGTGACCTGGACGTCCACACTTGAAGCATAGTCCATCCTCAGGACGGGAGGCTGGAGGTTGAGGTGCTCTTGGCGGCATAGTCCTTGGCTGTCTTGGCGGTGGAGGGGGCAGACGAGGCGCCACATAGGATGGCCTCGGTGCATACGCAGGCGAACGGTAGCTGTTGGGGATCCAGATCCTGCGCTTCTGGGACTGTGAGCTCAAAGATGAGCCCGTGTCAGTTTTGCGCTTGGTGTGATCCTTGTACCTCTGCAGACATGTCTGTATCTGGATAGCCTTATTCACCAAGGTGGCGAAGACAGGGAATTCGTGAGCCAGGAGGGCAAGGTGAATATCCGGGTGAAGCCCTTCACGGAACTTCTCCTGTCTGCGAGCATCAGTTGACAGGTCCTCTTCAGCATAACGAGACAAGTCCAGAAATTCCTTCTGATAGTCATCCACGGTCTTGTTGCCTTGGGTAAGGTTGCGGAACTCTTGCTTCTTCCGGTCCATCATCCCTTGAGGAATGTGTCGAGGACGGAAAGCAGCTTGGAACTCTGGCCCGGTGACGATAGCACCTGCTGGCAGCGAGTGCCTGTGGCTGGTCCACCATTGAGCAGTGGGTCCTCTCAGAAAGTAGGCCGCATAGTTGACATGGCTGGCAGGGGGAACCATAGCAGACTCCAGTATGTGAATGATGTCGCTCAGCCATTCATCAGCATCTAGCGGCTTGGTTGAGTTGTGGAATGTCGGTGGGTTGAGACGCACAAAGTCCTGCAGCGACATTGCGGCTGGCTGTTGGTGCATTGGGGGCCTCGGAAGTTGGTCCACTAGTCCTTGCATGAACTGACGTTGAACTTCCATCTGCTGAATCAGTCCAGTCATGTATTCAGGTGGCGGTGGTGCATTGCCACCACGGCCGCTTCCTGTTGGTCTAACCATCCTGCTAAATTTTAATAGGGGTAGTTCAGCATTTGAGCATTTGCAATGCAAGAATTCATTCATGAAGTAATCATGCACAACAAAGGAAGTGCGATAAAATACAACATAGTAACCAAACATGGCTTGAGGATCCATACATATCTCTGTTACAAACCACAAGTCTGTTACAAATAGACGATAGGTCCGGCATGAAAACATCTTAGACAAACTAGGCGGCACGCAGGCACGCGATAGAGGGATACAACAACGAAACATTGCGATAAGCTACATCAACGTCGGGGACAACGAAAGTAGCCAGGGAACTGCAGGTGACCCTGAAATCCGGTGAAGGAGTACTGCATCCCGTGCACACCCTGATGCAGAATCTGCATATCAACCGGGAGCCTGGGTCCAAGTGCGGGGGCATGACCTCCAACAGCAGGCCACTCAAGACCTGGAGGAAACACAGTCGGACGTGGGTGAAGAACGAACTCCGTATGCATTCCCGCAACGACTGCTGGCCTCAAATGCTCCAAGGCCCGGTAAAGACGAGCACGGGTGGCGTACAGCTCAAAGTTAAGAGCCCTGACATTGCGATCCAGTGCCTCTGTGTACTGAACCAGAACCCCTGGGTCGAAACGACGACTCACGTAGGGGGCGCAGACAGCAGTGTAGGATCGATCAGTACGCTGCCGAGCAAAAGGGATCAAGACCTCAACGTTGGCAGGCGTATCAACTCCAGCAGGGACATACGGGATGTACCTGTATGCCATATCCTCCAAACAGGGGTTCGGTGCACGGAGACGAACAATAGCAGCATAGGCAGCATCCTGCACGGCCATCTCAATAGTCACTCCAATGCCACGGAAGGTGTGTAGCTCAGCGATGGAGAGATCCCGCTTATCCCAGATAACCATCTCAGCCTCATACTGTTCCTGGTTGAACTCGTGGTAGTCCGCGTAAGCAGTGTACTAGGGGTACCAGCGATATCCCAGCTTCTTCATGAGACCGCTCAGAATGGCCGGGAACCCAGTCGTGTCGTGCGCATAGGTCAGACAGATGATCTGCCTAGCGGGACACATCTGTAACAAGGAGATTTAAGATGTCAATTGACAGTGTGTGCATCATAACTTCAAAGAAGATAACTTCCAACGAATCAACTCTCCGGGGGATGTGACCACGAGAACCTAATGTTAGAGTTAGAAAATCTTTAACCGGAATGAGAAGAGAGATCAGAACCCAGAGTATAGACGAGGAATAAAAGATCCTAATACCACCCAATTGAGATGTGTTCCTGTAAGTTTTTCAATGACTAGACTCAACTTCGGCCAAGGATGTGGAAAGGGAGCTACCTACAGGCAGTCGGCTCTGGTACCAACTTGTCGGGCTACGGCCCCAACCGTGCAATAACCATACACGCAACTGTGCACGATCAAGACCAGAGACTAACTGGAAGGAATCACAACACAACTCTAAACACAAATATAAAGTCATACAGCTTCATATTACAAGCCAGGGGCCTCGAGGGCTCGAATACAAAGCTCGACATAATCACGAGTCAGTGAAGGCAATATATCTAAGTACAGACATAAGTTAAACAAGATTTGCTTTAAGAAGGCTAGCACAAACATAAGCAACGGATCGAAGAGGCGAGGCCTCCTGCCTGGGAACCTCCGAACTAATCCTGGACGTCGGAGAAGTCCACGTCGTAGTAGGCTCCATCCTGCTGGTAGTGGCCTCCGTCGGGGTAGTAGTAGTCGACGTCTCCAGCGTACTCCAACTCCTGGGCTCCATCGTCTGATCGCAGCAACGTATCGAGGGGGAAAGAGAAAGCAAAGTAGCGTGAGTACTCATCCAAAGTACTCGCAAGACTTACATCAGAACTATACTAGATATGCACCAGTATAAAAGGAACTGGGATATATCTGAGGACTAGACTGCAGAAATGCCAGAATAGAGAGAAGAAGGCCTAGTCCTATCGAAGACTAGCATCTTCAGCGTCTTGCAGCATAAGACGAGAGTAGACTGGTATCACATATATAGTCATATTATTGTAGCAAATTTTATTAAGTAACCACGCCCAGAGATCCTTCCCCGACTCCCTACGAGGAAGCGATCTCGGAGCCACAACTCATTTTAAATTAATTTATGATTATAGTTGTAGTAGGCAAAAGTACAACTCCAAGTCGTCCTGTTACCGTGGACACGGCTATTCGAATAGTTTGTTCTTCCCTGCAGGGGTGCACCTCATTTCCAACACGCCTGGTCACCTCCGGCCGGACACACTTTCCTGGGTAATGCCCGGCCTCGGGATACAGCACGTCATCGCCCCACCTAGACTCAACGAAGAGGCCAGCCCGCCGGTCTACTCCTAAGCGCGCAGGTTCCTGGGCCCACTTGCCCTTGCACTCCTGCACGATGCGAAAGCGGCCGAAAACAGACCTAGTACACTCCAGTCCAAGAGCTGTACGTTCCAGCCCAATTCGGCGCGCGCCGCTCCATTGCTGACGTCCGAAGAGCTTCGGCTGATACAACGACGCTGAGTGCCCATAACTTCCCCACGTGAAGGTTTAGTGCGTTAAAGGTCGTATCGACCAACTCAGATTAAATACTCAACCCATTAGCATTTTATTAGTTTGCGGGGCGAGCGCGAACCAAATGATGCAGTCCGTCGCCCCGCCAATAACACTCGGGTGCCTTACCGGCGCACCCCACCAAATCCCTTGGGTGCCTTAACGGCGCACCCCACCAAATATCCTCTCGTGGGTACCCTTGGGGCCGACCCGTCTTCAACATGTTCCTGTAACCAGGTCATAGTAACTGTGTGTCTATACACCAAGTGGATATCCGAGGAATCATCCTCGATGGATCCCACTCGAGGTATGTGTATGACAAGAGTTGCTACCGATAAATGGGAAGGAGGAATCACCCTCGATACCCACGACCGATAGCTACGCTACAGAATTATCACCGGGAGTGCTAAGTGAGGTATCACCCTCGGCACTTGGTAGTAGCTCTGCAGTGCCATACTAAAGGGGTGTGTGGTGATGTGTCGGTAACGGCTTGTCAATTATGACGACTGAGTCTTCTGTCTTCAAGTCCTCGATGTCGTCGATGAAAGCAGGAGCAACTGGGACTAGGGCGTCTCAGGGGTTCACTGATCCACCTATACTAAGCAGTTGATATAATTGCAGGTAAGTAGCTGTTCATCAAAATTAGGCTATGCATCAGATATAGGAGCTAACTAATACAGTAGCAAAATCTAATGCAAGAACAAGAGGGAGAAGATTAGGCGATATCGGAATGCTCAAGGGGGTTTTGCTTGCCTTGCTGCTCTGCGGCAAAAGGCTGGTCGTCTGCGGTGTAGTCGATCACCGCAGCAGCGTCAGCCTCGGGGTCTACCGGAGAGAAGAGGGGGAAGAAACAATAAATATAAAGCACACAGATGCAACACGATGCATGACATGGCAATACGCAGGGCTAGGGGTGTTTACGGCCTAACTAAGTGCGATAGTTAATTTAGAAATTTACTTGAAATTATTTTAATAATGTCATGCACTATTCATTTATCGAAATCAGTCAAAAAGTTCCATGTTCTGATAGTTAGAGGCATGTGACAGATGAATGGATGGCATATTTGGATTCGTGGGATTTTTCTGATCACCTTTCATATATAAACTATTTTCATCCGAGTTACGGTTTAAAAGATATGATTTTCTAAAGTTTTATTGATTTTCTGGAATTATTTTAATTAAATAAATCAACATTATCCAGAACAATGATTGATGATGTCAGCATGACATCAGGGTGACATAAGCAGGTCAACTCTGGCTGACCAGAGTCAAACCTGACATGTGGGTCCCACATGTCATAGACTCTGACTTATTCCAGTTTATTAATTTAACTAAACAGAGTTAATTAGTGAGTGGGGTCCACATGTCAGTGAGACATTAGTGCAAATTAATTAATTTAATTAACCTATTCTGTTAATTAGGCAGCTGACAGGGGGGACCCACCTGTCATAGGCACAGGGGGATGGGGCCCCACCTGCCAGTGACTGGACCAGCCCAGTCAGCACAGTTGACTGGGTCAACCCACTCAACTGGGGCCAGGGGCCACACTGGCAGTGACCCAGGGGTGGGCCCCAGGTGTGCCACGTCGGTGGTCGGCGCCGGAGCGTCGCCGGCGAGCTCTGGACGCGGCCGAGAGCTCCGGCGAGCTCGGAAACGCTCTACGGTGGGTCATTTGGTGCGCGGCCGGGCACGTTCGAACGGCCAGTCGAGGCCGCGCACGACGGTGGCGGTGGCATGGTCGGAGATGGCCGGGAACGGCGCCGGCGACGATGACAGGCGGCGGCGGCTACGGGAGCAGAACGGGAACGGTGCTACGGCGATCAAAACGAGCGGCGCGAGCGCGGGATGGACCCTACGCGATGCGGCGAAGCAGATGGGCACATGCCCGTGACCACTTGGTCACCGGAGCCATGCCGGCGATGAGCAGATGCGGAGGAGCCTTCGGGCGCGTGGTGAAACAGCAGCAGCAGCTCGTCAGCGACCAAGCTATGGCTCGGTATCGCTTCTACGGGCGCTCTGGAGCGCGCCAACTGCACGCGCGGGTGCTCAAGAGCTCGCGCGGCTCGTGCCCGAGAGCAATGGCGGGCGGCGGAGCTCGGTTGAGGGAGCAGCTAGCTAGAGGGGCGACGGGGGCGTTCAGAGGGCGACTGTGGGCCATTTTCTTTTCTATTTTGTTTTCCTTTTCTGTTTTCTTTTTTACTTTCTGTTTTATTTAGTTTAGGCATTATTCCTATAATGCAAAAATGTAAAACTTGGCCCAACAATTTAGTTGCAATATTCCATACGTCCATAGCAACTTTGACAATTTTTAAGATACTGTTTGAATCTCCAATTTGAATTTAAAAGCATTTAAAAATACTTTTAGCTACTGATATTGATGGTGGGGTCCACACCATATTCTTGGTGATGTTGTTTTCCTCAACATTATTTGTTTTGGA
Source organism: Elymus sibiricus (assembly GCA_039707655.1). Taxonomy (NCBI): domain Eukaryota; kingdom Viridiplantae; phylum Streptophyta; class Magnoliopsida; order Poales; family Poaceae; genus Elymus; species Elymus sibiricus. The sequence goes on along the minus strand of CM077665.1, from coordinate 34,488,508 downwards.
ATATTTCACCACTTTGGAACATTTTATCTCTGATGTTTGATAATTTAAATTTGTCACATGAAATTATAGAGCATTTTGAATTGGAATTTGAATTGGAATTTGATTTTCAACTTGATCATGCTCCACTTAGCAAAATGATCATGCACTGATCATGGTCATCACTGTGCACATTACATGGGGGTGTTACACCCAGCCGGTGTCTCTCAAGCCGGCTTCCCAGAGCCGGCACCCAGCGGATGGAGCCGACGTCGATCGACGCCGGCGGCCGAGCCAAGCGGCTCACCCGGCCAAGCTCAAGACACCTCACCAACAGATCATCTCCTCGGGGGGGTAAGCTGCGAAGGCCCTCTCACTCGGAGCTTGTGAACCTCCACAGCTTAGGGGACTACTGTTGGGGGGGTCGCCCCTGGGTAGGCAATGGGACCGTTTTCCCCTCCTTTCAAAAACATCAGGGCAAGCCAGCACCCCTAAATCCGGCTGGCCATGCGCCGGCTCCCCAGCACAGCCGGCGCGGCGGCTACCCGACCCGGCCGGGCCGGCTAGCCAACAACGGCTGACCCCAGGCCGGCTCCCCTCCATTCGGCTGGCGGGGTCAATAGCCATCTACTCCTTCTGTACGACATGACGGCGACCCACGATGAGGCGGGCGTGGCAACAGTGCCCCCTCCTTTACGCCGGCCCCGACGGGCGTGGCTGCAGTGCCCCCGCCCGGGGCAGGCGGAGCCTGGGCGGCGTGACCCTGTGGCTAGGCGGCGCCGGCCGCACCATGACGCAACCTCCGATGCGCCACAGTGCTTTGCAGCCGACCGGACCCGCACCCGGCCTCTCCGGTACGGCTGGAGCCCGGCAAGACCCACGCCCGGCGGACCCGGCGGCCCGGCGGCCCCCACCGCCGGTTCCCAGACGATGACACCAAGAGCCCGCGCCCATGTATCTTTACCATTGTAACCCTGGGAGGCCGGCCTATAAGACCCCCAGGATGCCTCCGAGCAGGGGGTTCACGTTCAGTTCGACTCATCCCTTTAGCCACCACACACACGCTAGGGGGGAGGCAGAGGTCTAGCCCTCCTCCCTCTTCGTCCCGAACAGCTCCAGGAGCACCTTGTAGCCCTTGTGCACACCATACCACATTCGGCAGGATTAGGGGTTTTACCTCTCTAGAGGGCCCCGAACCTGGGTATGTCCTGCATCTCTTGCTCGATCGTGCCAACCTCGCCTCCGGGACCAATCGGTAGCTTCCTGCACTCCCCCACCTTTAGCCATCCTATGGCATCTGTCGAGAGAACACCACGACAATGATCACCAATAAGTTCTTTGCTCGTTCCTTATGGCATGTGAATGGTATTTCAGTCACTTCACTTTTCGGAGGAAAGTTGCAAGTGTCAGATAATTCATAATCAAAATACTTCAAAATCCATCATCATGGAATTTCTCCATGCGGGTTACTGTAATGTGACCAAATGCAGTGCCACACATGTGTGGTATTCTTTTAGTCTTGCGACATATAGCATCAGTGTTATGGCTGTATCATATTACCATCAATATTCATAACATACATCCCATCCCATGACGGAAGTATGGCCCTTATGTTATTCATAATACTGAACAACAATTGTTCTTTTATGAACAACACTTTTGCAAGAAACATTATGCAAATGGGCTAGAGTGCGTAAAACTCTGAAATGAATTATGAAAGTAAATCCAGAGGTAATGTATTATTATCAATATTCATAACATACATCTCATTCATAATGAAAGTATGGCCCTTATGTTATTCATAACACCGAACATCAGAAGTTCTCTTTTGAACAACCTTCTTGCATGATACCTTATGCAATGGGCTAGAGTGTGTAAAACTCTATAATGAATTATGAAAATAAATACATATGGTAATACACCGATGGAAGGTATAGTAACATTTACTATGTTCCCTGTGTGTATCTAAACCTCATTCCTGGCAAGTCCTTTGGGCCGTAGTTCTTGTATCGAATTGCAAGAGAATGCAATCGAACGGGTATTTCTGTGATCAACTCACAATACCCAAGAATCAGTGACTAACAGTTTAATCAAAATTCCCAAGAACTATTTCTTTGACCAGCCTTCCATACATCAATAACTTTTATGACATTCATACATGAGCTAGATATTCCAGTCTTCTTTCCTTTGCCTTTATACTTCTAACAGTTTAACTTTCAGTATTTCTCCTACTCTTAGAAGAAGCGCCCAACTTTAAGAGTGGCGTTTAGCCCCAGACTTCCTAGGGGTGAAAGTCTCACTAACCCTTCGGACATTCCCTTTCTCATTAAGTGGTTGTTTTATTCACCATCATCACATGACAGGCGTTCTTCTGGATCCCTCTGTTATTAGTCTAATGCATAGTAAACACTTTTACTAATAGTTTGCAAACAAACATTGCTTTGTTTGTATCTGAAAATTATTTTCAGTCCCATGAATATCACATAACTATCCCAAACTTTTGAAGTTTGGGTCTCATGGAAGCAAACATATTGCACTTTGACCATTACAGAATTCTAGCTTTTGGATCGAAGGACGAGAGTCACATCATCCATAGCATTAGCGGGAGAATACCGAAAGCATGCGATAGGACAAAGTCCTTCTCGGCACTCTTGAGGACAATCCTCACAATATGCATACCAATCATAAAGTTTTAACCAGATAAAAACAGCTTATTCAATTTTAATATGGAAGGTGGAAACGCGAGCCATTATTCTACAACTATTATGCAAATTTCACTTAGACAATGTTCACAATTAATTGCATCGAGAATTAAACAAGTTAATTCTACAGTGCGCTCCCACTCAAATCAATATCTCTCAAAATTGATTATGAGTGATACAAGACCCGCATTTCAATTCAACGCCATTGAAGGGAACATCACTGATGACGGGAACTTCAATCGGTAGGCCAACTTGCCGATCACATCTCTATGTGACTCTTGTTCATCTTTTGATGCGCGTGTTCCGAGCTCATGACTTTCATGCCTGAACGTCAAGACAACCAAGTGATCTCGCTGCGACGTCTCAACTCACCCGCCTCACACTTCTCTAATCGTTCATACTCATGGAAACATGACGCACCCCGAAAAGATAGGTGCCGTGACGGTGCTACACTTGGGAGAACACTAACTACTTGATATTTTTGTGAGAGATCACCCTAATAAAAAGCGACTACCTCGCAATCAAAAGTGTGCATCATAAGGGATAAACATCTCAGGCAATTCATAATTGCATGATATGGTATAGCCCTTTCTGACGGAGAAGTCTTTATTTCTTCGTCTTCGGCATTCGCGTCGGTGTTCACCGTCGCGAAGTTTTCCACAACCTTGTCGATGCACCAGATAATATTGCTATCTCTATAGCTAATAAAATAAGTGCATTGCAAAAAGTATGACACGCAGGTCATTAAAGTGACAATCACATGGCTCCAGCCATCATGCCGAATCATGACACGCAGGTCATGTTAATTTACATTATATAGTCATCTCATACATAATCAAATTAAATATGAGAACTGCTATACCACATCACATGCACATCTCATGTCATCCTGCAAAACCAAGTTAGACGCCTCTAATCGGTTTATGCAAAATTTTATTTTTCGTGGCTTCTAAGGTTTCAACCAAACCGAAGCTACCAACGTCCATCATCAAGCATGATAATCCAAGTCGCTAGATTAACATTGCGGGGTGTATGAAACACGAGATAATAAAATCTCGAGCCCCATACTGAACTTCATCATACGCATGACCCCCGTGCAGATCATATCTGCATTGCTCTTTGGTCTGTGAAATTTCATCTTTCTTTTAACTATGGCGGAACCCAAAGAACTGCAGCACTTCATTGATCAATCAGGATCGCGGATTGCCAGAACTTTGTGAAATTCCACCATACCGTTATCAAGATCAGAAATACACAAATTTCAGGGAAGCAATAAGAACACCGGGTAACAGATTTCATCTGCTACCCGCACAAATAATTTTCAGTAATAGAACTCATCTACTACAAATTTTATTGTGCAACACCCATACATCTCATGTATTCTAGATTGCAACCTGCATCTACGAATAGCACGGCTCATGATGCCACTGTAGGGGAATGCGACAGAAAACAAAAATTTCCGGTACAGCAAGCATGCCCAGGATCACTATGGAGATGCATACAAGGTTTGATTTGATCGTTACCGACTCGTAGCGTAGCGGAAGTAGAGTCAATGTTGATCGTCAGTGCAGATCCCCGCAACTAGGATTTACAACCTTCCAACTGTGAGGATGTACTCCTTCGTCCGCTCCCCGGATAGATCTCCGGGCAGCCCTTCGGTAGGCCTCAGGACAGTCCCTCGAATAGTCCCACCGGACGGATCCTGGGACAGCCCTTCGGGAGGACCCCAGAATCTCGGACAGTGACTCGGACAGCCCTTTGGGAGGCACACTCGAACAGCCCCTCAGGAAAAAGGACGAACCTACGACCTCTCTATGGGGTTGCACACATACGGTGTCATCTATCCGGCAGGGCTTCGTCGTCCAGAACTAGTTCCCACCGGAACCCAGACAGCCTTTCGGCTCTATTTCGCTGGGAGGGAGAGAGAAAGCCAGATCATGCATGGCACTTGTATGTGAGAAAGAGTGAGTGTGGAGAGTGCATCTCCACCTCCTTTTATAGGAAAATCCAAGGGGTAGAGTGGCACTTGAAATACCAAAAATGGCCATGAAAGGTGTCCTTCACAAGGGCATGAAGGGGAAATCAAGTGGGCAAGTGGGGCTCCATGGAGGAGCCCCCTCTTGGCCGGCCACTCCCCTTGTGGGGCCCCCATGAGGGGCTCCCAATCTATCCATGTCATCCCTAGATATTTTGGGATAAAGCCCAAACAAGTGGCTTTCCAAAAAGCAACCACAAAGTGATTTTACTATTCATGAAACCATTTTTCCGCGACCGTTAAATCCAAAAATATTTCCATGGGTCTTAGAATAATTCCAGCACCCACTAAAACAATTCTGGACGCGTTCCAAAACATTTTCAGATCAATGATTTCATCAGTGAAAAGCAACCACAGCGTTTCCGGCAGCTCCGAAACACTTCCGGTTTCTTTCTCTGGAAAAATTCCAGAAGTTCCCAGAATCATTCTGGCACCCTCCAAGAATTTCCAGATGTGTGCCGAAACCATTTTGACTTTATGGCATATTCAGAAACAACTTTTCGGTTTTACCGAAACTATTCCAGTGTTCTCTCTCCGGAACTCTTTTGTTGTGTCCGAAACTTTTTAGGGTGAATTTCTCTCAGACTCCCTGTCTAGTATTCAGCAGATAGATGACCCTTAAGCATGTGACCCTATAGGTTCGGTGAAGTATAGACATGACCCGGAACACCTTCCGATCAATGATCAACATCGGAGCCGTGGACACCCATATTGTCCCCTATACCCACACGAATGAGTATTCGAGTGAACCTCCAGTTGCTGTGTGCTATTCCTTTTACTTCACAATATGTTTCAAAACCCGAGGTGAGATTTATCGGCATCCCCGTGGATCAACACATGTCCACAATGCTAGTTACCTCGTTGCCGGTTTTGTTCTCTTTTCTCGTTTCCGCATTCCGGCATCCCCGTGACCAAATCACATTGTGCCTGGCCAGACGATGATGGATACCGTAACACTGAGAGGGCCCGAGAATATCTCTCCATCGTCGGAGGAGTAAATCCCAATCTTTTGCTATCAAGTCCCTTGACAAACTTTCCCATGAACCTGTAAGCCACCGTAATTGCCACCCAGTTACGGATGACGTTTAACAAACCCCAAAGTTCATGAAGCAAGCATGAAGAAACTCGATACTCTCATGGTCTAAGGAATCATGCAAATGTTAATTTCTCTGTGTTATCAACCATTAACTTGTGACGAATGTATCTCATAGCATAACATCAAGTCGGGTCGATTCAACACAAATGTTCTTCTAACATTGTGCCCTCAAAATTGCTGGCACATACATGCCCATGATCAGGAAAACAGAACCATCATGCAACACTTGAGCTAGTCTTAGAGGCCAGACTAGGAATACATTTTACCATTTATTATTCCACACGTGCATATGAGTCTTCATCCGAGCCTCGTGGTTATTGCATACTTGAGAACCATAGCAGTTATAGCATGGAACATAAACATAATTATGAACAGGGAGATAATCAATAACATTAATTATTGCCTCTAGGGCATATCTCCTACAGGACGGTGATGGAGTTGGATGAGATTTATCATGTAATCGAGTCAATTTGTTAGGGCTTGATCCCTAATATCCACTATGTTCTTAGATTGATGTTGCTATGACTTTGCTATGCTTAATGCTTGTCACTAGGGCCCAAGTGTCATGCTTTCAGATATGAACCTATTATGTTTTCATGAATATAAGTGTGTTTTGGATCCTATCTTGCAAGTTGTATGGACCTACTATGTGCTATGATCCATAGACCCCAAGGTGACAATAATTGGGATTCACTCCGGTGATGACCGTAGTATGAGGAGTTCATTTATTCACCATGTGTTAATGCTTTGTTCCGGTTCTCTATTAAAAGGAGGCCTTAATATCCCTTAGATTTCCTTATGGACCCCGCTGCCACGGGAGGGTAGGACAAAACATGTCATGCAGGTTCTTATTATAAGCACGTATGACTATATACGGAATACATACCTACATTGAATTGATGAATTGGAGCTATAGTGTATCGCTCTAGGTTGTGACTATTACATGATGAATGCCATCCAACACACGAATATCCATCGATGATCGAATGCCTGCGCTTTTCTCATATTGATCTTTCCTAAGTTACTATTGTTGCTGCTGCTGTTACAATCACTACAAAACTGCTACTGCTACTGTTTTTGCTACTATTGCTACTGCTACCTTTACTATCAAAACTATCAAACTATTGTGCTACTAAACACATTGCTGCAGAGATATTATTTTCCAGGTGTGGTTGAATTGACAACTCAACTGCTAAGGCTCATAAATATTCTTTGGCTCCCCTTGTGCTGATTCAATAAATTGGGTGAAATACTACCATCGAAGACTGTTGCGATCCCCTATACTTGTGTGTTATCATCATTTTGGGGTTACGCTCTAGAAACTGCAGCTTTCACACTAAACAGAGTACCATTAAAGTTCATAGATAAGACACAATATGATATATGCACTGGGAAGAGTCACCGTTTGTCTTTTCTAAAGATTTGGGGCTGTGAAGCATATCTCAAGCAACTATAGTCAGAAAAGCTCATGCCTAAGTCAGACAAATGCATATTCATGGGATATCCAACGGAAACCTTGGGATATTTCTTCTACAATCGGTAAGAGGGCAAAGTGTTTGTCTCTCGACACAGAGTTTTCCTTGACAAAGAGTTTCTCAGTCAAAAGGATAGTGAGAGGTCAGTTTGACTCAAAGAAATTCAAGAGCCACTCGGGGATGACTTGGCTGGTGATGCTATTGCACCGGAGTCAGCCAGAGAACCCATAGTGGAGTCAGCGCCGGTTCCACAATAGTCAGAGAGATTGCGAAGTCTACACTTTGTGTTTTTGTTGGACAATGATGAGCCGGCTACATATGCAGAAGCGACGGTGAGCCCGGATTCCAAGTCATGGCTGGAGGCCAAGAGATCTGAGTTAAAGTCCATTTATGGCTTAGAGAAAGCATCTCAGAGTTGGAACATTCATTTTGATGAGGTAGTCCGGGGACTCGGATTCATCAAAAATGAATATGAACCTTGTGTATACAAGATGTTCAGTGGGAGCTTGGTAGTTTTTCTAGTCTTATATGTGGATGACATACTGCTGAACAGAAATGATGTTTCAATGCTCAACTCAGTCAAGGAATCATTGAAAAATAATTTGTCGATGAAAGATCTGGGTGAAGTAGCTTCTATTTTAGGAATCAAGATCTATAGAGATAGATCAAAAAGGATTATCGGCCTAAGCCAGAGTACATACATTGACAAATTGTTGAAATGGTACAACATGAGTGAGGTTTAGAAATTGTTATTGCACATGTCACATAGCATCAGTCCAAGCAAGACTCAAAGTCCTTCGACCTCTGAAAAGCGAAGTCGGATGGATGGGATCCCATATGCCTTGGTAGTCGGATCCATCATGTATGACATGCTATGTACCCGGTCTGATATTTCCTATGCTCTAAGTGTTATGAGCAGATGCTAGTCGGATCCAGGTGAGAGTCACTGGACGACAGTGAAGAACATTCTTAAGTACTTGAGAAGGACAAAAGATGTGTTCCTAGTTTATGGTGGTGAGGAAGTGCTCATTGTAAGGGGTTACACCGATGCCAGTTTCCAAACCGAAAAGGATGATTATCACTCGCAGCTGGTTATGTGTTCATTCTGAACGGAGGAGCAGTGAGCTGGAAAAGTTCCAAGCAAGAGACGGTGGCCGACTCCACAACAGAAGCCAAGTACATTGCGTCTTCATAAGCTGCAAAGGAAGGAGTTTGGATTCAAAAGTTTTTACAAGAACTCGGTGTGGTTCCATAGTCGGCAAACCTATTGAACCTCTATTGTAATAATAGTGGAGCCATCGCATAGGCAAAGGAGCCAAGACAGCACTAGAAATCCAAGCACATACAAAGGTGAATTCATATGATACAAGATATCATAAATCATGGTGATATAAAGATATGCAAAGTTCACACGGATGCAAATGTTGCTGATCCATTGACCAAGCCTCTTCCATAGCCAAAGCATGAGGTGCACCCAAGGGCCATGGGCATACGATGTCTTAATGATTGACTCGAGTGCAAATGGGAGACTATTGAAAATATGTCCTGGAGGCAATCATGTGATGATTATATTTCCAATGTATTCATGAAGTTATTAATATAGTCCTTCAACATTATCACTGATATATATCAACAAGTACCTGCTACTTCTTGAGCTTGCGTTGGTTTTTCCCTTGAAGAGGAAAGGGTGATGTAGCAAAGTAGAGATAAGTATTTCCCTCAGTTTTGAGAACCAAGGTATCAATCTAGTAGGAGGTACAAGCAAGTATCCAATCTATGCACCTGCACAAACAATCAAACAGTTGCACCCAACGCGACAAAGGGGTTGTCAATCCCTTCACGGTCACTTGCAAGGATGAGATCTGATAGAGATAGATATAAAAGATTACTAAAACGTAAAACAAAGTACAAGTAAATAAATTGTAGCAAGGTATTTTTGGGTTTTTTGGTTTATAGATCTAAAAATATATAATGGAAAATAGACCCGGGGGGCATAGGTTTCACTAGAGGCTTCTCTCATGAAGGCAAATAATACGGTGGGTGAACAAATTACTGTCGAGCAATTGATAGAAAAGTGCATAGTTATGACGGTATCTAAGGCAATGATTATGCATATAGGCATCACGTCCGTGTCAAGTAGACCGAAACGATTCTGCATCTACTACTATTACTCCACACATCGACCGCTATCCAGCATGCATCTAGAGTATTAAGTTCACAAAGAACGGAGTAACGCCTTAAGTAAGATGACATGATGTAGAGGGATAAACTCAAGCAATATGATGAAAACCCCATCTTTTTATCCTTGATGGCAACAATACAAATACGTGCCTCGCTACCCTTACTTTGTCACTGGGTGAGGACACCGCAAGATTGAACCCAAAACTAAGCACCTCTCCCATTGCAAGAACTACCAATCTAGTTGGCCAAACCAAACCGATAACTCGAAGAGAAATACAAAGATATCAAATCATGCATATAAGAATTCAGAGGAGATTCAAATAATATTCACAGATAATCTGATCATAAATCCACAATTCATCGGATCTCGACAAACACACCGCAAAAGAAGATTACATCGGATAGATCTCCAAGAATATCGAGGAGAACATGGTATTGAGAATCAAAGAGAGAGAAAAAGCCATCTAGCTACTAGCTATGGACCCGTAGGTCTGAGGTAGACTACTCACGCTTCATCGGAAGGGCAATAGGGTTGATGTAGATGCCCTCCGTGATCGAATCCCCCTCCGGCAGATTGCCGGAAAAGGCCCCAAGATGGGATCTCACGGGAACCAAAGGTTGCGGTGGTGGAAAAGTATTTTTGTGGCTTCCTTAGTTGATAATGGAATATTTGGGAATATATAGGCCAAGGATTAGGGTTAGGAGGCCTCCAGGGGGGCCACAAGCCAGGGGGGCGCGCCCCTACGGCTTGTCGTCTCCTGGTAGGTCTTCTGACCTCCTCTCCAAGTCTCGTAGGTGTCTTCTGGTCCAAGAAAAATCATCGCGAAAGTTTTATTCCGTTTGGACTCCGTTTGATATTCCTTTTCTGTAAAACTCAAAAACAGGGAAAAAACAGAAACTGGCACTGGGCTCCAGGTTAATAGGTTAGTCCCAAAAATAATATAAAATAGCATATTAATGCATATAAAACATCCAAAACAGATAATATAATAGCATGGAACAATCAAAAATTATAGATACGTTGGAGACGTATCAAGCATCCCCAAGCTTAATTCCTGCTTGTCCTCGAGTAGGTAAATGATAAAAACAGAATTTTTGATGTGGAATGCTACCTAACATATTTATCCATGTAATTTTCTTTATTGTGGCATGAATATTAAGATCCATAAGATTCAAAACAAAAGTTTAATATTGACATAAAAACAATAATACTTCAAGCATACTAATAAAGCAATCATGTCTTCTCAAAATAACATGGCCAAAGAAAGTTATCCCTACAAAATCATATAGTCTGGCTATGCTCCATCTTCATCACACAAAGTATTAAATCATGCACAACCCCGGTTTTAGCCAAGCAATTGTTTCATACTTAAGTATTCTCAAAAAAATTCAACTTTCACGCAATACATGAGCATGAGCCATGGATATAGCACTGTAGGTGGAATAGAATATGGTGGTTGTGGAGAAGACAAAAAGAAGGAGATAGTCTCACATCAACTAGGCATATCAACGGGCTATGGAGATGCCCATCAATAGATATCAATGTGAGTGAGTAGGGATTGCCATGCAACGGATGCACTAGAGCTATAAGTGTATGAAAGCTCAAAAAGAAACTAAGTGGGTGTGCATCCAACTCGCTTGCTCACGAAGACCTAGGGCAATTTGAGGAAGCCCATCATTGGAATATACAAGCCAAGTTCTATAATGAAAAATTCCCACTAGTATATGAAAGTGACAATATAGGAGACTCTCTATCATGAAGATCATGGTGCTACTTTGAAGCACAAGTGTGGAAAAAGGATAGTAGCATTGCCCCTTCTCTCTTTTCCCTCTCTTTTTTTGTGGGCTTCTTTGGCCTCTTTTTTTTATTTGGGCTTCTTTGGTCTCTTTTATTTTTTGTAAAGTCCGGAGACTCATCCCAACTTGTGAGGGAATCATAGCTTCCATCATCCTATCCTCACATGGGACAATGCTCTAATAATGACCATCACACTTTTATTTACTTACAACTCAAGAATTATAAATCGATACTTAGAACAAAATATGACTCTATATGAATGCCTCTGGCGGTGTACCGGGATGTGCAATGATCTAGCGTAGCGAATGACATCTAAAAATGGACAAGCCATGAAAACATCATGCTAGTTGTCTTACGATCATGCAAAGCAATATGACAATGATGGTGCGTGTCATAATAAACGGAACGGTGGAAGTTGCATGGCAATATATCTCGGAATGGCTATGGAAATGCCATAATAGGTAGGTATGGTGGCTGTTTTGAGGAAGGTATATGGTGGGTTTAATGCACCGGCGAAAGTTGCGCGGTACTAGAGAGGATAGCAATGGTGGAAGGGTGAGAGTGCGTATAATCCATGGACTCAACATTAGTCATAAAGAGCTCACATACTTATTGCAAAAGTCTATTAGTTATCGAAACAAAGTACTACACGCATGCTCCTAGGGGAAGGGTTGGTAGGAGTTAACCATCGCGCGATCCCGACCTCCACACAAAGGATGACAATCAATAAATAAATCATGCTCCGACTTCATCACATAACGGTTCACCATACGTGCATGCTACGGGAATCACAAACTTTAACACAAGTATTTCTAACAATCCACAATTACTCACTAGCATGACTCTAATATCACCATCTTTATATCTCAAAACAATTATAAGGAATCAAACTTCTCATAGTATTCAACGCACTTTATATGAAAGTTTTTATTATATCCCTCTTGGATGCCCATCATATTAGGACTAAATTCATAACCTAAGCAAATTACCATGCTGTTTAGAGACTCTCAGAATAATGTAAGTGAAGGAAGAGAGTTCAACAATTTCTATAAAATAAAGCCACCGCCGTGCTCTAAAAAGATATAAGTGAAGCACTAGAGCATATTGCCTAGCTCAAAAGATATAAGTGAAGCACAAAGAGTATTCTAATAAATTCATGATTCATGTGTGTCCCTCTCAAAAGATGTGTACAGCAAGGATGATTGTGGCAAACTAAAAATCAAATACTCATATCATACAAGACGCTCCAAGCAAAACACATATCATGCGGTGAATAAAAATATAGCCTCAAGTAAATTTACCGATGGATTGAAGACGAAAGAGGGGATGCCTTCCGGGGCATCCCCAAGCTTAGGCTCTTGGTTGTCCTTGAATATTACCTTGGGGTGCCTTGGGCATCCCCAAGATTAGGTTCTTGCCACTCCTTATTCCATAGTCCATCAAATCTTTACCCAAAACTTGAAAACTTCACAACACAAAACAGAACTGAAAACTCATGAGATCCGTTACTATAAGAAAATAAATCACCACTTTTGGTACTGTTTTGAACTCATTATTTATTTATATTGTTGTAATATATACTGTGTTCAAACTTCTCCATGGTTCATACCCCCCGATACTACCCATAGATTCATCAAAATAAGCAAACAACACATAGAAAACAGAATCTGTCAAAAACAGAACAGTCTGTAGCAATCTGGAAATCTCGAATACTACTGTAACTCCTAAAATTCTAAAAATAAGGACAGCCTGGGAAATTTGTATATCAATCTTGTGTAAAAAATTCAGATCTAATTCACACTTCTGTGATTTTCTAAAATTGTTCTACTGGGGGCAAAAGTTTCTGTTTTTCAGCAAGATCAAATCAACTATCACCGTAGGCCATCCCAAAGGTCTTACTTGGCTCAAACACTAATTAAAACACCAAAACACAATTACTACAGAGGTAATAATGTGTACTTTATTCAACAACGGAAACAAAACAAAAACAGAAAAAATAAAATTGGGTTGCCTCCCAACGAGCGCTATTTTTTAACGCCCCTAGCTAGGCATAACGCAATAGATCTAAGTATTGTCATCTTTGGTACGCAAACCTTTCTTAATGAAATCATCCAAAACTTTTCTAGGTAAATCTATCCTTTCCTTTATTTCCCTTCTAGTAGGTGAACTTAATTCATGAAAAGGACTTTGATTAGTGATTTTAACATTCATAAACCCGTAATCCGGGTCATCACCGTATATATCATCATATAAAACACGTATCTCATTTTTAACGGGTTCCCTAGTCATCTTTTCCAACCAATCACCATTAAATCCGACAAAAATTCCCCTTGTTATCCAATCAAATTTATCATAAGTCTCAAGATACAAGGTTTGAATGATTTCCGAGTAGGGAACTCTCCTCCTAAGATTGTTACTGTAAGATTGATAATCTCTAGATTCCAAACTACGCAAAATTTCTTTATCATGGAGAATTTCTTCAATCGGAGGATGTTCAACATCTTTATTATAGAAAGTAAAAATTTCCCTAGAATCTTGTATTATAAAATCAAATTCCCGCATAAGGATGATAGTGGCAATCTTTTTAGCTTTAGGATGATTAATATTGGGAAGTTCATACAACACCTTTTGCAAAGCGGGATGGATGTGCACAAATTTTCTTTCTAATTTTTCAATAAGCATGACAATAGCATCTGCATAACAATTTGTATCGAGTAGAACAGATCTTTTAGTAATAGGCATAGTTCCCGTACAATCAAAGAATTCTTGAATAACACTTTTCCCAATAATATTACCGTCTCCCACATGAAAAGTTTTTGCTTTATAATTAGGAGGAGTTTCAGTTTCATGATCTAGAGTGCAAGATCCAAGTTTTTCCTCAAGATTTGTACTGGCAATACCCTCAAAATTTTCAATGATAACCTCCCCAGATTCAGACATGGTAGCAACAAATCAATCTAGCACACAAGCAACCAAAAAGCAAACGAAAAGACAAACGGAAAAAGGGCGAAAAAAAAGGCAAATCCTTTTGTGTTTTTCTGAAATTCGTTTTAGAAGTGGGGGAGAGGAAAACGAGAGGCAAATGGAAAATAATGTAATGCAAGAGATGAGAGTTTATGATGGGTACTTGGTAGGCTTGATGTAGACCTCCCCGGCAACGGCGCCAGAAATTCTTCCTGCTACTTCTTGAGCTTGCGTTGGTTTTTCCCTTGAAGAGGAAAGGGTGATGCAGCAAAGTAGAGATAAGTATTTCCCTCAATTTTGAGAACCAAGGTATCAATCCAGTAGGAGGTACAAGCAAGTCTCCAATCTATGCACCTGCACAAACAATCAAACAGTTGCACCCAACGCGACAAAGGGGTTGTCAATCCCTTCACGGTCACTTGCAAGGATGAGATCTGATAGAGATAGATATAAAAGATTACTAAAACGTAAAAAAAAGTAAAAGTAAATAAATTGCAGCAGGGTATTTTTGGGTTTTTTGGTTTATAGATCTGAAAATATATAATGGAAAATAGACCCGGGGGCCATAGGTTTCACTAGAGGCTTCTCTCATGAAGGCAAATAATACGGTGGGTGAACAAATTACTGTCGAGTAATTGATAGAAAAGCGCATAGTTAGGACGATATCTAAGGCAATGATTATGCATATAGGCATCATGTCCATGTCAAGTAGATCGAAACGATTCTGCATCTACTACTATTACTCCACACATCGACCGCTATCCAGCATGCATCTAGAGTATTAAGTTCATAAAGAACGGAGTAACGCCTTAAGTAAGATGACATGATGTAGAGGGATAAACTCAAGCAATATGATGAAAACCCCATCTTTTTATCCTTGATGGCAACAATACAAATACGTGCCTCGCTACCCCTACTTTGTCACTGGGTGAGGACATCACAAGATTGAACCCAAAACTAAGCACCTCTTCCATTAAAAGAACTACCAATCTAGTTGGCCAAACCAAACCGATAACTCGAAGAGAAATACAAAGATATCAAATCATGCATATAAGAATTCAGAGGAGATTCAAATAATATTCATAGATAATCTGATCATAAATCCACAATTCATCGAATCTCGACAAACACACCATAAAAGAAGATTACATCGGATAGATCTCCAAGAATATCGAGGAGAACATGGTATTGAGAATCAAAGAGAGAGAAAAAGCCATCTAGCTACTAGCTATGGACCCGTAGGTCTGTGGTAGACTACTCACGCTTCATCGGAAGGGCAATAGGGTTGATGTAGATGCCCTCCGTGATCGAATCCCCCTCCGGCAGATTGCCGGAAAAGGCCCCAAGATGGGATCTCACGGGAACAGAAGGTTGCGACGGCGAAAAAGTATTTTTGTGGCTTCCTTTATTGATAATGGAATATTTGGGAATATATTGGCCAAGGATTAGGGTTAGGAGGGCTCCAGGGGGACGACAAGCCAGGGGGCGCGCCCCCCTAGGGCGCGCCCCTACGGCTTGTCGTCTCCTCGTAGGTCTTCTGACCTCCTCTCCAAGTCTCGTAGGTGTATTCTGGTCCAAGAAAAATCATCGCGAAAGTTTTATTCCGTTTGGACTCCATTTGATATTCCTTTTCTGTAAATCTCAAAAACAGGGAAAAAACAGAAACTGGCACTGGGCTCTGGGTTAATAGGTTAGTCCCAAAAATATTATAAAATAGCATATTAATGCATATAAAACATCCAAAACAGATAATATAATAGCATGGAACAATCAAAAATTATAGATACGTTGGAGACGTATCAGTACCAGACTTGTTTGTGATACTATGTATTGTATGATATTGTTCTAATCATCCCTAGTCAGCAAGGGTGTGTGGACTCACATCCTTTGATTAGCACATGAAACCGTTGATGGCTCTATCTCATACGCCATGCAACATTGGATGATAGACAGATAGTGTGGACTCAGATTCGGCTAAGATAGATTACTGGGTCAGATAGACCAACTCGGAGACGTAGTGAGATGTGGTCATCTGTTAGTCTCTGTGAGACATATGTTCTGTATCCTAGACCTGACATCAATAGAAGGACTTGGAATGGCAACCAACTGGCTTAGGGTCTATCAAACGCTACTTCATAATTGGGAAGTTATAAAGGTAGATTTCGGGTTAGTCCAGGTCCATGCCACAAGACGTAGTTGATAAAGAAGAGATTTGCCCGTTTTCATGGAGAGATATTCTCTGGGCCCTCTTGTATGATCCGACTAGAATAAGCATGGAGATGTGACTCTGATTACGAATCAATCCGGCTTCTGTAGTCGGTATTACAGGAACGAGAAAAGATGTCAGGCTGGCACAAGGATGACCGACTCGCCTTGAGCTCGGCACAAGAATGACCGGCAAAGGGAACTGGAATATGACATGTTGTACCAGGTTCACCGGTCAGTTTTTTGTGCACACTTGGAAGTCACTATGTTCTGCTACAAACCAATACCGATTGACCGAGTCGGATGAGATCCGACTCAAGACCACGTGCACGTGAACCTAAAGGGTTGTGATGAGTGGATTTTGCATCACTTTTTAGAGTATATTCTAGTACCAAAATCCCTCATATCATATCCATCTAGCAAATTTTCATGTCCACTTTGCAACATTTTTTATCTTTACGCATTTTACCAAGTTAATTCCACAACTTTTAGTTTTTATTAGTTTTCCTTTGTTTTGTTGTCTTTGTGGGTCTATTGTCATTTCCATGGACTTAGCACATAAAAAAGGACCAACTTGGGGCCAAACCAGAGGAGTCACAAGACTAGATCCAGGCCGTTTGGAGTGTTGGATAATTTGACATTTTCCAAAGAGCCCAAATTGAATATCTAATACCAGGGTTGTATCGGGCTTTACGAGTCGAATCCAACGAGCCCAAAAACGCCCAAATCGGAGTTCGTATGAAGAAATAGTGACCAAAATATGAAACACCTCGCGCAGACTCCAGGAGAGAAGATGATGCCTAGTACGAGCGTGCCACCTCCTACCAACGCTTATACCAACCACCCAGGGTTGCGAAATCAGCCATAACTTCTTTGATTCTTCACCGATTTCGTCCCGGTTTGTTCCTACATCATCATTGGCTACCAAGGGAGGTATTGGGAGAGGATTTGGCTCCCCTAGAGCCCTTGGATGAAGGGTTAAATGGAGGATCCATGGAGGAGACCCGTGGAGGCACCTATATATTCACCTCCAACCCTAGCCACCGGCAACAAGTCCCACTATTCTACCACGAGCTGTCACACCTCCATTGCTACTGCAAGACCTTCTCCACCATAGAGGAAGGGCCAAGATAAACAAGAAGGAAGGAGGAGTCTCTGCCAAGACCCCGCACCGGCCAGAGGGACGGTGCCATCTGCATTGGCGCTGCCATGCCTCTCTCCATCACCAAGATCATGTTGGCTTGTAACTTGACTCTAATCTCTATGTCCAATAAATTCATGTTTGAGTACTTGCATTAGTTCTTGGGGAATATGGATGAACTCTTGTATGTAAAATGCCAGTAGAATATAAAATCATCTTGTTGGATGTTTATGTTAATATTCTTTGCGATGTTGGGTGAAGTACACCACTCAACATTTGCATTTATGGACAGAAGGATACTACCATCATTTGCCATGGTGGGTTGAGGATGTACCGCAGTGACAGAAGATGCCTCCCTCCTTCCCTGACCTCTTGATATGGGAATAACGGAGAACCGCCTATTGGCTGCGTCCACGAGGAGCCCCTTAAATACTATTGTCGTAACCTGAATGCGGGGAGGAACAGTGGTCGCGTATGTGATATGTGGGTGCTGCATGTATGCACATATCTGTACCAGGCTCCACCCATTTATAGAAACATGAGAGGTGGCTTAGTGATTCAAACCTAAAATTGTGCTTTCGCACAATTGCATAGATTATACTAGTAGTGATGAATCTGAAACACCTGAGAATGCCTTTATTACTCAAGCACCATCCCTATTAGCCTTGCACCTTTTTATTAATATTTTCACCTTCCCGCTAGTACTTTTGTTTTAACCCCCCTTACTACTAGTTTCCTAGCAACTGATATAATAGACTATTTTCAAACTACAGTTTGGGTAAGAACGTAGCTCCGTAGGTGACAACGTAGTGATGGGGCTGGTAGTGTCATCCTTTTCGCTCCCTGTGGGTTCGACATTTCCTTATCCCAAATTGTGCTACATTTCCATGTGCACTTGCAGGGCATCGAGCATTTTCTAGCCCCATTGCCAGGGAGCTTAGCGATAGTTCATTTCCTTCCCAATCGCACATAGTTTATTTTGTTTGTTGTTATTTATCTTTTTGATTTTTGTTTAAAAAAACTGCTAATCAAGTCTTCTGAGATGACTACTTAGGAACATTTGCAGGTTGCAATGGAGGAGAAGAGAGACATGAGTCTACCAAACTTGGCTACTAGAGATACGAAGATGAAAGAATTGCTAGAATGGATGCTAGCATTTGCATTCACATTATGTAACTCGTATAATGAAACTTGCGACCATTGTGGAGTCGCGCACTTAAATTTTCAATGTAAGTCCCAACCCAACCCCTTAAGAGCTTCCTTCAATAATAATCTTAAATGCAATGCTAGTAGGAAGGTTCGGGAATTCATAGTAACTACAGGTACAATCGAGGTACTGCTTAGAGGTGCACCACATATTCAAGGGGCTAAAAATAGGGCCTTACAGAAAAAGGTATGCCTTGATATGCAATCAATTCTTTACCATTGCTTTGAAACTTTTTGTGATAACCCTTATGTAAGCTCATATAAGAAGAACTTTCCCGAGTTCGGATATCAAAAATATCTTGAATCGCTTTTCAATGGTGAAGAAAATGAGCATGAGCGAGAAGAGCATCCGATACATGAATTGGTATGAGAACCTGAATTATACACTTGCCAAACTAAGTTACAGGAAAATAATGGGGTCGACAAAGAGTAGCCTATCTTGCAAGAACAAGTATGTTTAGAAAAAGAAGAAATCAGTGAGGGAGAAGAAGAGGAGGAATGGATTGATCACCCGCCCTCACCTCCCACTTTTGATAGTAATCTTCGGCACACACATAAAATGTTCTTTGATGATGTTACCCGTACGAAGAGTATGATTGATATGGATACAAGAGAACTGCTAGACCTATTAAATACATGCACATATATGTTATGTTCTTTGTACCTAGTTTCTTGTCGATGTTGTAGGTTTCAGAAGCACATTGACTTCTAGTGCACAAATACTTATGACTAGGTGATAGCATTTTACAAAAGTAGTAAGAGTGCCACAGTGGAAATCATACGGTATGTGTTACGCACAAGTGCATGAATATTATCTACTGAGATTGAAGCTGTTCAAGCTCATAACAAGGATATCATACTTGATTGGATGTATTGTAAGGTGGATTGAATAAACTATTATTGTCAAGAATATCTTTGCGACAATCAATAGACGCGAGATGAGTATGAGGAAAAGGATGACCACCAAGAAGAGGAGTGCACGATGGAAAAAACGGCATGACAATCGTTTCCATGCCGACGAAAATAATATCATTAATACTGATATGCAGGAACAAGAGTATGATCATAAGTCTAGTTTGGATGAACTTAATGCTAATAAACTTTTCATGAAAGAATGTTTCCCTCATGTTTAGAACAACAATTATTGTGAGTTGTCGGGTATCTTATCTAAGGTGTCTAGTATTAGCAATAGTGATGAACTAGGGGAGGAAGATACTTTTATTTGTTTCTGCTAATGTCCAACTATGCTTCTTTGGATGACTTTCTTAACCAGGGGACATTATTAGAGTGTGTTGAACTACCCACTACTGATAAAGAATATTATGAAGTGTTCCCCTACATTGGTAGCCAAGGTAAAAAATTTAAGTTTATACATAAGTCTCTAACCCTCTCGTTGCCGAAATATAAGAAGACTTGCTCACCATGCTCGGTGCATCAATTCCCGCTTGAGAGCGAGGACCTGTTCACTTACATGATGCCGATGCATCGTAAGCGGGTACGACTCTGACCGAACTTTGCTATGAGGTGCTCCAAACCTCGGTCGGAGGTGAGAATAATTACACCATGGGTCAATATCCCTTGTGAGCCGAGTGGTTAAATCGAGCATCGAAGCCTGGCTATATCGCTATAAAGAAAGCTTTTTCGGGTGGCAACCCGAAAGTTGGTAGGTGTCTTTCTTAGCTTTGTGTCTTTGAGTTCAGTTTGCATTCATGTTTGCATTGGCACTTTTATTTTTGCATGAATTGCTATTAGATTGGTTTGGGACTAATCTTCAAGTGGTAAAATTGTTTGACTGCTTGAATTATATATGTGGTATCATTGCTCGGTTGAATCTTCTTGATATTTGCCTAGTATATGTGTTGGAACTAACCTCCCAGGTCCTTGGAAAAATTGCTTGAAGAAAAAGGAACTGTTTTAGATGTCCAGGAGAGAAGATGGCTTCCAGTACGAGTGACCCAGCTTGTACCCACGCTCGTAGCATCCCGCCGTAGAAACAATTCCAAGTCCAGGAGAGAAGACAGTCTCTGGTATGAGCATGCCCGCTCGTACCAGTAGTCATACTAGAGGAGAGGATGCACCAGCAGGATGTCCGGAGGAGAAGACGACAAGTGGTACGAGCGTGCGAGATCATACCACTGCTCTTACCAACCACGCCGAAATGCCACCAAGTTTCCAGTGGAGAAGACGGAGCATGGTACGAGCATTAGCGCTCATACCGGCGCTCACACCAGGGGGTGCTGGCGTAGCGTGCCACACCAGAATAGAAGACAGTGGATAGTACAACCGTCAATGGTCGTGCCTGTGCTCGTACGAACGGGAAAAAGCATTCAATTTATTTGTTTTCAAGAGCCGAGGTTAGTGGGTTACATATTAACCATCCATTTGCACTATAAACTCCATTATTTACCTTAGAAGCCTCCCAACCAATAGTTCTCTGTAGCACATTGTGTTTTCTTTTAAACTCTTTGCCCGGTTAGGTATACAAACTCTGTTTCATTTACCGAATTATTTTATTTTTACTTCATCTGTTATTTTCGCAGAGGCTTGGACCTAGTGTGGTGCCATGTATGGAATGGTGCCAACCGTATAAAAATCCGAACAAGATGCTCAGTCGCTTTGAATCGAAAAAAAATCAACTACAAGTGCTCGGTATTACCTTCCAATCTGAACCTTGCTTAATAAAGCTTGAAGTAGTGAGTTTCTCGCCTTAAGTGGGATCTCCTTTTAAACTAACCACATGGGAGGCTGCACACTTGTGTTTCATATCTTGCCTAACACACACTTCACTTATAATCAGGGAGTAGTATACACACCTGGACATAGTTTATCAACTTAAGCGTGGTTCTTAAGGTCATGAACCGATCTTTATGAGTCAGATGTTTTCACCACTTGTGAGCTAACGCTTTGTGCTACAATTGTTCTTTGGAAAACTTCAAAAAGCACAAAAATATTTTGTTTTCTATTAGTTTCGTCTCCAGCAGGTTCTACCAGAGGGCAGCCACCAGACCACATAAAGGAAAATGAATCAAAGCAATGGGCCATGTCCATTAAAGGAGAGGTCATTTGCACCTCAAAGGTAAACGTGTATTGCCCTTGCTTAATTCTAAGCTTGGGGAGGTAACCACTTTTCATACTCTCCATTAATGAACTGCACTTTCTCTTTTCATTTCATAATTTGCTTAAGCTTAGTTCTTGCAAAGTTCTAAGCTTGGGGAGTTTATTTTTGTATGTGTAGAGTCTTGTGCAATAATGTTTTTCTAATAGATATTATGCGATCATGTGTCCAGCTGTTTGACATGCTTGCTTAGCTATAATTGTTCTGTATTTTAATAAGGGAATATCTTGCTCAAGTTAGGCTCCATAGTGCCAAATTAATGTTTTTATGCACCTTGTTCAAATTTTTACTTAGCTTGAGGAAAATCTTGTGATGCTCTGAAAGACATTGCCATGTTCTCTACATAAGAATGAGAAATAATAGAAGAGACTATTAGATGTATGAATTATGGTTAGCGCTACTATACTTGTTGCTTTTCGATAATTATAGGGTCTTCCACATTGCTAGTATCGATTGGTAAGGGAAGGTTGATAATTCTAGTTGTCTCAAAGAAAGAAAGCAAAGACCACCAAGCGGTGAGCCTGGTAGGCTATCCCAAAAAAAGTTGCAATTGATGATAATTGGTCTATGGGCATACATGCATAGACGGCCCCTCTCAGGGTCGGAACGCCATGATTGAAAAGAATAAAAAAGGGAACCAAAGATCAAAAAGTTTGGCCAAAAATAGTTTAACTAGAACAAGTAGCGAGAAAGGTGAAACTCTAAAACCATGAAAACTGGACTGTTCCGTACATTGTTTTGGAGTTAGCACTCGCTCTGTTTGTTTTTTGGCTTTCACGACTATGTTATACGTTAATAAGCCAGTTCGGGTTGCATGAGGAAGTGACAATGGACGACATGAGTATTGAAATCAAAATGAATGTGTGGTGCTTTAAAAATGGTGAGAGCCCCTCGTTACTTGTTTGATCGAATCCTAGATGATTTATCGCATAAGATTGTTGTTATTTCGCTTAGCAATTTATTCACTTAAGGTGTGGAAGCCTCTCTAGTTATCCTGTTAGTAGAAGTATGCGAGTACTAATCTTTTGAGGTGAAGAAAGAAAAGCTGAAAACAAATGAATAACCTATTAAGTAAGAGGATCCAAATATTTTTTTCATTCTAGATTAAACTTTGACAAGGTACATAGAAATTTTTGCTGAAGCTCTAGTGATATGGTTATCAAAATATATTACATAACTGAGCATGTGTTACCTTGAATAAATATGTTCCATCTTGCTTATAGCTTGCAGAGAAAACAAGGATAAGCCTTCGGGCAGCAATCTTCAATGGTAAGCTAGATGGATAGCATCAATCGGTTTGTCAACCTTTTTGCTCGAGGACGAGCAAGGTTTAAGCCTGAGGAGGTTGATGAGTGGAGTTTGCTTCACTTTTTAGAGTATATTCTAGTAGCAATATCCCTCATATCATATCCATCTAACAATTTTCCATGTACACATTGCATGATTTCTGATCTTTACGCATTTTACCAAGTTCATTGCACAACTTTTAGCTTTTATTAGTTTTCCTTTGTTTGGCTGTTTTTGTAGGTGTATTGGCATATCCTTGGACTTAGCACATCAAATAGGACCAAGTTGGGTCCGAAACGGAGGAGCCACAAGCACCAGATTTAGGCCCATTGGAGAGTTGGATAATTTGAAATTTTTCAAAGAAGCCAAATTGAAGCTCCAATACAATGGTTGTATCGAGCTTTTCGTGATGAATCCAACGAGCTTAAGAACGCCCAAATCAGAGTTTATATGAAGAAATGGCGACCAAAATACAAAACACCTCGAGCGGGCTCCAGGAGAGAAGACCACACCTTCATTGCTGTAGCAAGACCTTCTCCACCATAGAGGAAGGGCCAAGACAAGGAAGAAGGAAGGAGGAGTCTTCACCAATGCCCGGCACCAGACGGAGGGCCGGTGCCATCTCCATCGATGCCACCATGCCTCTCTCCTTGCCCAACATTATGTTGGCTTGTAACTTGACTCTAATCTCTATGTCCTAATAAATTTAGGTTTGACTAATTGCATTAGTTCTCAGTGAATATGGATGAGCTCTAGTATGTAAAATGCCGGTAGAATACAAAATCCTCTTGTTGCATGTTGATGTTAATATTTTTTGCGATGTTGGGTGAAGTGCACAACTCAACATTTGCCTTTATGGACGGAAGGATATTACTATCATTGCCATGCTGGATTGAGGAGGTACCGTGGTGACAGAAGCTGCCTCCTTCCTTCCCTGACCTCTTGATAGGGGAATAACGGAGAACCGCGCACTGGCTGCATCCATGGGGAGACCCTTAATTACTGTTGCCATAACCTGAATGTGGGCAGGAATATATAGTGATAGCGTATGTGATATGTGGCGGCTGCATGTATGCATGTATTTGTACCTAGCTCCACCCACTTATAGAAACGTGCAAGGTGGCTAAGTGATTCAAACCTAAAATTGTGCTTTCGCACATTTGCGTTGATTGTACTAGTAGTGATGAATCCAAAACCCCTGAGAACGCCTTTATTACTCAAGCACCGCCCCTATTAGCCTTGCACCTTTTTATTATTGTTTTTACCTTCCCGCAAGTAGTTTCGTTTAACCCCCCCTCTTTACCACTTTCCTTGCAACTGATAGAATAGACTGTTTCCAAACTACGATTTGGGTGCGAATGTAGCTGTGTAGGTGACAATGTAGGTGCGGGGCTGGTACTGTCATCCTTTTTGCTCCCTGTGGGTTCGACACTTACTTATCATGAATTGTGCTACATAGCCCTACGCTCAATGGAGGAGCTCCACCCTTGGCCGGCCACACCATGTGGGGCCCCCCAAAAGGGGTTCCCTCCTTCCCAAGTCTTCCCTAAGATCTTTTGAGCAAAGCCCAAAAAAGTGGTTTTCCATAAAGTAACCATAAAGTGATTTTACTATTCACGAAACCATTTTTCTATGACCGTTAAATATTTATGTGGGTCTTATAATAATTCCAGTACCCACTAAAACAATTATGGACGCGTTCCGAAACATTTTCAGATCAATGATTTTCATCAGCGAAAAGCAACCACAGTGGTTCCGGCAGCTCCGAAACACTTTCGGTTTTTTTCTCCGGAAAAATCCCAGAAGTTCCCAGAACATTTCTGCTACCCTCCAATAGTTTCCAGGCGTGTGCAAAAACCATTTTGACTTTATGGTATACTTCAAAACAACTTTTTGGTTTTACCGAAACTCTTCCGGTGTTCTCTCTCCGGAACTCTTCCGTTGTCTCCGAAACTTTTTCGGTGAATTTCTCTCAGACTCCCTGTCTAGTATTCAGCAGATAGATGACCCTTAAGCGTGTGACCCTATAGGTTCGGTGAAGTATATACATGACCGGAACACTTTCCGATCAATGATCAACATCGGAGCCGTGAACACCCATATTGACCCCTATACCCACACGAATAAATATTCGAGTGAACCTCCAGTTATCGTGTGCTATTCCTTTTGCTTCGCGATATGTTACAAACACCCGATGTGAGATTTATCGGCATCCCCGTGAATCAACACTTGTCCACTATGCCAGTTACCTCGTTACCGGTTTTGTTCTCTTTTCTCGTTCCCGTGTTCCGGCATCCCTGTGATCAAATCACAATGTGTCTGGCCAGACGATGATGGATACCGTAACACCGAGAGGGCCCAAAGAATATCTCTCCATCGTCGGAGGAGCAAATCTCAATCTTGAGCTATCAAGTCCCTTGACATACTTTTCCATGAACCCGTAAGCCGCCGTAATAGCCACCCAGTTACGGATGACGTTTAACAAACCCCAAAGTTCATGAAGCAAGCATGAAGAAACTCGATACTCTCATGGTCTAAGGAATCATGCAAACGTTAACTTCTCTGTGTTATTAACCATTAACTTGTGACGAATGTATCTCATAGCATAACATCAATTCGGATCGATTCAACACAGATGTTCTTCTAACATTGTGCCCTCAAAGTTGCGGGCATAGACATGCCCATGATCAGGAAAACATAGTCATCATGCAACACTTGAGCCAGTCTTAGAGTCATGACTAGGAATACTTTTTATCGTTTATTATTCCACACGTGCATACGAGTTTTCCTCCGAGCCTTGTGGTTATTGCAGACTCGAAAACCATAGCAGTTATAGCACGGAATATAAACTTAATTAGGAACATGGGGATAAATAATAACATTTATTATTGCCTCTAGGGCATATCTCCTACAGCCCATGCCATGTCGGTGCCCTCGTTTGCATGCGCCTCGCCTCCATGAACATTATAAAATCCCAATGGTGCTAGCCTCTCACACTCTAGTCCTTGCCACTGCTACAGATACTCTTCCTCCCCCCACCCCCCACGATATCCATGTTGGCAAGAGATCCCGTGATGATGATGCCGTAGTGCTGCTACCAAGTTGCCAGTGGGGAGGGCTGCTCCCTCTGGATTGAAGCATCCTTCAGCCGCGGCCACGACTAGGTGCTGGAGCATGCGGCGGCGGCCGTGCCCGCCCACATGGAGGTTGATCAGGTCACCTACATGGAGGTCAATGAGTCCGCCGTCCAGGAACAATTTGAGCGGGACCTGTAGCTGGCCATGGCCCAGTACCACGACTAGTTTTACTTCATCGATTATTGTTGTAGCCACGAGAAGCGCATGGTCATTCTGGCGTTGGCGCAATCTGCCATCTAAACCGATGCCCACGCCAACGAGTACCACCCGTGCCTGGGAGGAGCATGGGGCAATTCACTTGCTCAATGACTCCATCATCGAAGCCGCCTGCTGCCGGGCCACCGAGGACGCCCGCTGAGGGGTCCCGGCCATCCCCAGTCTCCACCAGTGGCCATCATCGGCTGAAAGCAGGTGAATATACCACCCAGTTCCGGAGGTTACCGGCACCTATCGATGGTGAGCCAACGGCACTGCCTCGCTGCACTGACCAGACTCCAACTTCCAGTTGCTCCATTTGACGACGAGGACGAGGAGGAGGATGGCGCCAGTTTAGTAACCTTTATGTAGTTTATATGTGTATGTCCTTTGTATATTACTGTGTAATTAATTTGGATTAAATGAAATTTTGTGGGTGAATGAAATCAATGGTTGAATCAAACATCATCAGTTCCCAAATTAACAATGTTTCAGTGCAAATTAATATTCAGTGGTTCACTGCATTTGCAGATAGAGCAAAGCATGCCCAACCACATGCGGTTTATGACAGGAACTTGTGTGCGATTGACCTCAGCAAAATTGGATGTTCAACATCACATACTTATAGAAGACATTACAAATAAAAGCAATTTAGGCGCAATTTAGTCAATTTTGATGACTACCGGTGGCACTTTGGAAGAGACC
This sequence comes from Elymus sibiricus, assembly GCA_039707655.1. Classification (NCBI taxonomy): domain Eukaryota; kingdom Viridiplantae; phylum Streptophyta; class Magnoliopsida; order Poales; family Poaceae; genus Elymus; species Elymus sibiricus. The sequence continues at coordinate 34,461,290 of CM077665.1, read as the reverse complement.
TCCTAGGAGGGGGAGGCTTTGCGTGCTTCAACTGGTGCTTTTGACGTGTTTGATGACCCAGAGGGCGTCTTGGTAGTGGGAGATGGCCAAAACCTTGTCACCCTCCATATCCACAGTCTCAACGTCGGCCCACATGGCGGCATCGATGTGGGCGACATACCAGCGGCGGAGGGGACGCAGTCAGCCCCCATGGCTGATTCGGCTTCAGTGAGGGCTTCAGCTATGACTTCCTTGTAGTACCCACGGGTGGCAGCTATGTTGGCGGCTGTTATCAGGATGTTATTGATGCAGGCAGCATCGCCCTAGGCTAGGGCGATGCGAACCTGCTCGACGGTGGCCCAACAGGCGGTGCCCTCCTTGTCGGTGGCGAGCGCCTCCTCGTCAGCGACCCAAGGGACACGCCGACAGGCATCGCCCTCCTCATCGGCCGTGCACACCTCCTTATCGACGGCTTGATGGGCGGCATCCTCCTCGTAGGTTAGGTCTCCACTAGGACGGCGCAGCATATCGAATGCAGGGTCGGTGCCCCAAGGAAGAGATGTGAGGCAGGGCAGGCGGGCAAGCAGAGTGGAGGAGAAGGGGGCCCCGTCAGTCTTATATAGCCACGAGCTACGTGCTCTGGTGGGAAAAGTTGGATTTCAATTATGTTTGGTTCACACGTCTCGCGTGGTTATGAAAAAGTTTGGAGCATTATATGACCTCAAATTGGTATTTCGAAAAGTATCAAACACAAGTTATTACATGAGAAGATGGAACATGAAGGTATATTAGTGTACAATAGTGTAATATCAGGTTGTATTCCAAATTCCAAGTTAAAATTATGAAGAAAATGTGATGTGGACTTCAAACTTCATACTTTCACTCCAAGTGATATGATTCCTCGTCGGAGATGCCTGGGTTACAAAGCAATGTACATGCCAACTTTTGTGAAATTGGTTCAAAATTTAAACACAGCCTCATGCGGTCATATAATGTCCCCACGCCAATTTTCATATTTTTGACACCAAATTTAGATTTTTTTTAAATTGGAAACCCAATAAGATGCAAGTAAGGGTTTGAAGTTTCCCAAGGAAATGCTTGAAGTTTTCGTACCTTTTCTGGATAGGAGCTACAAAGGTGCATAAGTGCTTAAACATGAATTTTGTTTCCTTTTATAAGCATTTTTTAACATACATGTAGTTCAAACTTCAATTATACCCTTAATATCTAGAAATGCATTTAATTCCAAAAAAATGGCAAATGAATTTAGAAAGAATCAGAAATTTGACAAGAATCAAGTAATGTACCATGAACGTTGTACAACAAGTTAGGAGCATTTTTCATTTAAAAAATTGGATTGTTTACACATGGTACCTCAAATTGGTATTTAAAAAAAAAAATACAAGTTTTTACATGAGAATATGGAACATGGAGTTATATTAGTGTACAATAGTGTAATATCAAGTTATATTCCAAATTGCAAGTTCAATTTAGGTAGAAAACGTAATGTGGACCTCAAACTTCATACTTTCACTCTAAGTGCATATACATTTGAACTTTTGTGAAATTTGCCGAATAATGTCCCCATTCCAATTTTCCTATTTTTAGACCTCATTGACAAAAAAATTAAATAGAAAACCTAACAAGATTTAAGTAAGGGTTTGGAGTTTCCCAAGGAAATGCTTGATTTTTTTTACCTTTTCCGGATAGGTGCTAAAAAGGTGCATAACTGCTTAACATGAATTTTGTTTCCTTTTTAAGCATTTTTTAACATACATGTAGTTCAAATTTGAATTATACCTGATAAATATGAAGAAATGCGTTTAATTCCTAAGAATAGCAAATGAATTGAAAAAAAAATCATAAATTTGACAAGAACAAAGTAATGTACTATGAACCGTGTTGAAAAAGTTTGGAGCATTTTTTTAAAATGTTTTTTGGATTCTTTACACATGGTACCTCCAATTGGTATCTACTATATATAAAAAGCACAATACGGGTCAAAATTAGAGAAATGGGCTACAAAATCTTAGAAAAAAGCAAAACATCCGACCATTGATTGTCAGGAACCCTACCTGCCAGCCATCTGCCAAGAAGCCCTAGCCCCGTCGAGGCCATGGCGATTTTCCATGTCTTTAGGCCCTCCCGAGAAGTTGCATCTTCATGCCCTGATACCAACTGATAGGGGCACACTAATCTCTCACTGTTATCTCGATTAATCAGTAGCCATAGTATCTTGGATACAGGGTTTGAGGAGGAAGAGAAAGGGGAAAGGGGAAGAGGAAGTAGGTGAGGAAGAACTAGCCAGCCGCCGATCTCATCGATGCCCCTCCTTCTGTCAGAGAGCCAGTATATATGATGCCTTGGGCTTAGACACTGGGTCTGAAGATTACTGCGCCCACTCATTGCCTTGCGTCCTGCTATTGGGCAGCCAATTCCTATTGGGCTTCTTGGCAGATGGTTGGCAGGTGGGGTCCCTGACATTGATTTACGTGGACCCCTGAGAGTAAGTGGTTTTTGTTGGCTTAGATTTAACCTAACTAAACCTCCACTCAAGGAAGGCCCACTCTGGCCCAACATGTTTCGATGTATTTCTCATGTGGTGCATGCACGCACTATATCACGCAATTTTTTTATTTAATGAACTCAATCCCTACCCCTTCTATGTATTCCCATGCTCATGCACATACATTTTTGCTTACAGTGTACATACATTAGAAGAAACATGTCGCATGATGGAACACATTTTTCTTCTTCCGTACTTCCACACATATACATGTGTAAGTATCCATGCACAAATTGATCGGATTTTTATACCTGATAATATAATGAAAATGTGATATATTTAATATTTCATCTGCGCGGACGGAGAAATCAAGGAGAACCATATGCTGGGTTCATGAGTGCCTTAGTGAAACCAACTTATACATCATGTATACATGTGTAAGTATCACTTCGATCATAGAATCATGAGCATATAAGAAAGGCATATGTCTTCTTCATGTAAGTACGATGTGACCTTTGTATGGTATATATAGAGTACGACATACAAAAAGGCTCGTATATAAAGAAAAATATCGACATATAAATATATTGTTGATATATAGCGTTTCAAAATATATGACGTTCAGAAAACTTGATATCAGACTGCTCTAACTTTGACTATTGATATGTAAATATATTGTTGGAACATTGAAAAGAAAATAACATGAGTTCATACATATTTCTTTATTGCTTTTTTCATTAAAGTTTAGAAAAAATAAGTACATATACAGAAAAAAAAGTGTTCAATGTTTCATCGCTGAGACAATGTCATGTCTAAAATGTTATGTATTTCATAACGGAGTAAGTAATTAAGAGGGTAAAAATCTAAAAATAGACCTTGACCGTTAGACCGTTATAATTGTACTAAATACATAACAATTGTTAATCACATCCATTAGATTACCATGCTCAGGCACATGCAAATTACAACCGATCATCCCTTACCTCCACATAGAAGAGCAATCTCGCACCATGAGAGGCTATAGTGTTACTGATGTTGTTGTAGCGATATAACCTAATTTGTATCGTCTTCGTGCTTTTTGGTGTGAAGAAACGCAAGAGTACACAATCCCGAAGAACAAATTAGCCACTCCTATAAAAAATGTAGTGGCAATGTTTTCCGATATGGGTGTACATTGTGAGCAATCAGCAAATTAATCGGTATTATTTTCTCATTTTAGCTACATCTGCTAAGGATCATTAACTCGAATTTGATATTTTGATTACGTATTTTTTGTGATGGACAACGTACATCCACTCCAATAGATTGTGTGACATGTTCCATACTGAGAGTGATGAAGTTCTTCATGGTCTATATATCCAAATTATTTCAAGTGATGGTTGCTTACACAATGCATGGCTAGCATTTAGTGAGATATTATAAGAGGTATAATCATGCAATCCTGCTTTCATGGGCCTATGTTGATGGAGTTTGTGTCTATTATGGACGATGAAAGCAACTTGCAAAGTTGCTTGATAGAGTTTTTGCTCGACTAGAAGTTGGGAGTCAAGGCGCATCTCCTAGGCAAACTACGTGCATCAGGATGTGGCAGGATAAGACACATGCTATAATGCTACAAAGTATAATACGTATGACCACCTCTTCAAAAGAAATGACATTTTATACAGCTTGCTATCAGACTGCTCTAACTTGGACTATAGATATACTATTGAAACCGTTGAAAACAAAATAACATGTGTGTTGAAAATTATTTCTTTATTGCTTTTAACATTAAAGTTCAGAAAAATATAGACATATACATAATAATTGTCAACTTTCCACGTCATAAGAGTTATGTATTTCAAAATGGAGTAAGTGTTTAAAAGGAAAGATATCTAAAATGTAATTAAAAAAATTCTCATTGTTAAGTTTCCAGTCTGTCAACGAGGATAAATTCTTTATTATTCACTTCTTTACGAAAATTTAATTTTAATTTTTTTCATAAACATCATCTAGAAATTGCTCCGGTAGACCCTTCGTCATTATTAGGATCACAAATATAGATACATCTAATTCAAAAGTGTGACTATATGAATGTTTGCATAGTGATGTAACATAAAAAGTATAGGCAAGCTAATGGAATTTATGTATTTATGTAATGACACATACGAGTGACACATATGGAAATTAAAATTGTAATTTTTTAAATTGGATAATAATCATTCACAAACAACTTAAAAAGAATTAAAGATGTTACATGCACATGTGGTATTTTATTTAGTACAATACTCTTGGAGTGGTTATAGGACCATATTATTTTAGCAAGATAATGGGAATATCCATCAAACAATAAATCAAATTCTCAGACACTCTCAGCTCACTAGAGGGGATGCCCTCGCACAGTTGTGCTTGTTTCAAAAATATATAAACTACAAGTTACTACATGATAAGATGGAACATGAAGATATATTAGTGCACAATAGTGTAATATCAAGATGTATTCCATATTCCAAGTTCAAATTATGAAGAAAATGTGATGTGGACTTCAAACTTCATACTTTCACTCTAAGTCATATGACTCCTCCTCGGAGATGCCTAGGTTACAAAGCAATGTACATGCCAACTTTTGTGAAATTTCCTGAAAATTTAAACACAGCCTCACGAGCTCATATAATGTCCCCATGCCAATTTTCATATTTTTAAAACACATTTAGATTTTTAAAAAATTGAAAACCCAATAAGATGCAAGTAAGGGTTCAAAGTTTCAGGAGGAAATGCTTCAAGTTTTCATTCCTTTTTTGGATAGGAGCTACAAAGGTGCATAAGTGCTTAAACATGAATTTTGTTTCCTTTTATAGGCATTTTTTAACATGTATTTAGTTCCAACTTGAATTACACCCGATAAATTCCTAGAAATTTATTTAATTCCTAAAAAACTTCAAATGAATTCAGAAAAAATCATAAATTCGACATGAGAAAGTAATGTACTATTCACCCTGTGCATTTTAAAACCGAACCGAAAAACCATACCGAAAATAAACCGAACCGAACCAATTTTATGGTTTTTATGTTTTTATGGTTTCGGTATGGTATGAACTTTTCATACCGTTTTGAAGTTTGTTTTTTATGGTATATACCGAAAAACCGAATGGTTAACCGAATAAACCGAAGTACAAAATATATTTATATATCTTGGGGAAACAACCATACACGTAGTCATTTTTGTGTGCAAAAGCCAGATTTGCTGTTAAGTGCATCTGTTTTCCTCCCGACAACGAGGTCCAAAACAGAGTATATAACTATATGAAGTCATATTTGTTTTCATAAGAATGCTAAGCACGTCCATAACCATCAAATTTATGCATGCATATACAGTTCATATAGTATATACTCTTCGTATAAAAAGATATGTGTTTTGAGTCATAAATTTGTAAATTGTTATATGCCATTTTCAAATCCGCGTCAACTTTGGTTTATACGGTATATACCGAAACCATACCGAAATAATTTGGTATATACCGAAACCGAACCGTATATAAATCTCATACCGTATTTACCGAAGTATTGATACCGTACAAACCGAAAAACCGTATAAACCGAACCATGTAAACTGAATAAACCGAACACACAGAGTGATGTACTATGAACCATGTAGTAAAAGTTTTGGGCATTTTTGATAAATATTTTTTGGATTCTTTACACATGGTGCCTGATACGTCCTAAACGTATTTATAATTTTTGTATGTTTCATGCTATAATCTTGTCAAAGATGCAAAGTTTTGTCATTTATTTGGACTAACATATTAATAAAGTTCCAAAGTCCGAGTTCCTGTTTTTTGGTGTTTTTGTTTTCAGGAAATACAAGTATTTCTGGACCTCCTAAAAATCCATGAAAATTCGGAGAACTTTTTATGTCAGAAGAAAGCCAATGGAGAAAATAGGCACCAGAGGGGAGCCACCCTGGTGCCACACACCCTCGGGACTTAGGCATACGGAAGGGGTGTGTGGGGCCCTAGAGTTTTCTCCGCTCGGTTGCCTTTCCTATGGCTTTATTTACCCACAAAAACTCCCGAAAGATTTATCGCGTATTTTTTTCTCCACCGCCATTTGTTCCGGTAATACACCGAAGGGGGGAATCATCATCTTCGTCATCTCCATTGGACCTTTGCTGCTCCCATGATGATGTGTGAGTAGTCGACCCTCCGGACTATGGGTTTGTAGTGCTACCTATGTAGCAATCTCTTGCCCGTTCCTCAATACAAAGATCACATGAGCTGCCTAACATAATTGTGATCCATATGATGTAATTGCAGTGGTTACTTTTGTTATGTGATGAATTATTAATTTATGATCATATTATATACCGTGTTTTGCATGTCTTATAGATGCATATTTCCACTTTGGTTCAATAGTCTAGTCATTGGCCAGTTTAGATTAAAGATCAATACTGTGAGTGGTGTGCATTACATGTGGTGAATCTTAATAAGTCAAGTATTTTGGTGATAGTAAGAGAAAAAATCCTATAATTGCATTTGCGCCACTAAGGATAAAAAGATAGTTGACTCATTGTCTTGGTGGTGAGCTAGAGGTGAGGGGAATATATTATCAACTGTATGTCATCTTACTTAATGCAATGCTCTACTTTATTACTTAATACCTTGAGATGCAGAGGGATATCGGTTCAAGGTTGGAGTATTAGCTATGGATGTGTGCAGACGGATGTCAGTCAATAGATTCATGGACGTACTGCCTATATAATATCATCGCACCACATATTATGATTTGCCATATTTGTCTTGATCATTCATTACACAAAACTATGCTTATATTTTTACGCCATTGCTACTTGGAGAGATGCTACTTGTGAACCTATGAACCAAAATCCTATTTTCCACATAAAATAATAACTACTTTTCTTTTACATGCACTTTCATTTTGTGCAATTCATTATTCCAAAAATACAAAAATACTTCCAATCATGCGATACGTTCATAACTTGCTGCAACTAGGAAGCTAGTGGCAATGACAACCTCACTAGAATTGTTGGGGACACAAGCAAAGTTCTTAATTGTGTTGCGGGGCTGGTCATTTTGCCAGAAAACATTGACTCCCCAGATTGATACATTGGTTCTCACAGAGGGAAACTTGCCTCCTAGCTAGAAACCATTGCACTTGGGGGCCCAACAACTTGCTACCTCGTGTGATTCTTTTGGAGCAAGCAAGCTTTTTCTGGCGCTCTTGATGGGGAGTCAGCAGTTCTAGTAATACTTGAAATTGATTCCCATCAATTGCCAAGATTTTTTTGGTGCCATTGCCTGGTAGTCAGTGGTTCTGTTAATAATTGAAATTGATTCCCATCAACTTGCCAAGCTTTTTCTAGGAATCAAAATTCAACCTCATAGGTTTTTCAACACAATTATTTATCTTCATTGTTATTTACTCTACTTAGTTACTTTTATTTATCATAGTTTATTTTTGAATTACTTATACAACAAAACCAACAAAAATATTTTTATTTCAGCACATAGTACTTTTCTTTTAATTACTTAGTAGTTATGGATTCCATCATAGAAAAAACAAAAACTTTTACTATAGGGCATGGCCATTTTAGATGTGAGAGAAATATTAAGGAATTGTTTACATGTGCTAGTACTTTAACATTTCCCATGAGGTCAAATCTTTCATGAACAAAAAATCATCATGAAGCTATCCTAATGATAGTAAGAGAGATGGAAAGAAAGCTTTTCCACTTACATCCCTCACTCCAAAGGATGCTTCTTGAATTGCATATAATAGAGGATCATATAGTAAAGAAATTTCTATTGACAAATATTTTGTAGTAATTTGAATCCATAGTTCAGGAAGCTAGGGAGGTTGTTGCTCGATATCTTGTATCCAGTGAGCAACCCATCATAGGTGACATTATGAATAATAGGGATACCATGGATAGTATGAGAGTGGTAGATTGTCTAGCATTTGACGAACAATTGAGAGTGGTTGTCCCAGCACCTGAACTAGTTGGAAAAAAAATTAGTGTTGTGCAAGATAAGTATGATTGGGTTATAAAAGCGTTAGATTTAGCAAAATTTCCAAAAGATCTTTCTCATGATAAACACTAATTTGGCATAAATGAGATGATAATACACTATAAAGGACATCCAAAAAAAGAACCTCCTATAAGTAGATTCAAAGTCTTGGGTTTTAAAGATGACAGGATTAGTCCAGCAAAGTATAGGTGCCTTGCTCTAAGGGGTGGAATCACTAAAGAAAATGCGAAAGACCCCTTGGGAGATGTTAAAACTTGACTGTCAAAATAGCAATGCCTAGCTAAACTTGACTGTCACTATTTTACAAGTAATTGATGTGCCGTACCGAAACTGCTATTTTTCTATAACGAGAAAAATCAATTCTCTGTACTGGAGCGTGCTAAAATCATGAAATATTTACACAGTATGCAATTATAAGTCTTCGGTTAGTACTAATTGTTCTGGAATTTATTGAGTTACCAAAGTCGTATTAATAATTACAACTTTTTTGGATTTACTATTTATGCAGATTCTTGTTTAACTTGTTCTAAGTTAGGTACGCCTACTTTTTGATGTTCCTATTAGTGCATAGGAACTCAATTATGCTTAGGTATACTATAACTAATCATGAGTGATAGCATTATAAGTTTTATACATCAAGAATTAGCATGAACATTATTGTTTGTGTACTAACCAACTCACAAGTCTGTTAAAGTTTTGTGTGCATGAAGATTTTAAGATCCATGGAAGACATTGATGATGAGAGGATAAGTGAAGACAAGCATGAGTTCAAGCTCGGGGATTCCCAAGGCATCGTCAATTTAATTCCAAGAGGTCTCAAGGTCCAAGTTTGGGGATGCCAAGCATCCCCCTCTTCTCAACAAGGATCAGTAGGTCTTCGTTGAACCAATGTTTTTATTTGTTCACATGATTTGTGTAAGTTCTTTGCCGTTGTTCTTTTCTTTTCAAATAAACTTAATCATCACATCTGAAACATTCCATTTGGGACGAGAGAGTTGCATGCCTATTACATTTTATTACTCTATGTGCTTCACTTCTATCTTTTAGAGCAATTGGTGGTGGAAATACTTTAAATTCTTTGTGCTTCACATATATATGTTGGAGAGTTGGAACATAACTGTCACTAGTATGTATTAATTGTCAGAACAACGCTAGACTTTTTAATGGGTAGTACTTAAAATTTAAATTTGCATGTTCAACAAGAACAAAACTTGATTAGAACAACAACTAGAATAAAAAACAAATAAGATTGGATACTTGACAATTGTTTCGAAATAGTTTGAAAACCATTGATATGCATTGTGATAGAAGACCTTCCATCTAGGGATAGTTGGTGTGTTATTATTCAGTTGAACAATTGGCTACATTTCACATAAAAACAAAAAGTTGGGGATTCTAGTCGGTGACTTGATTGGCACGAGAATGTTGTAGAGGTTATAACTGATGAGCCCAACGACTTTCGTTTGGCCGGGGCGGCACGATGGTTAACTCTTACAAATCTTCTCCCTCGGGGTATTTAATTAGTGAATCCTATGCAATATGATGCCATAATGCTCTTGTGTAGTTTGAGTTCTTTATGATTAATGCAAGTTCAAAGATTTTACACTTCCATTTCATCTTTCATATTGCAAGCCTCTTTGGTATTCAGCATTTCCCACTCTCATATTGGGACTTAGTGCATACTTCACTGGTACATCCAAACTCTATGGGAGAGCTTTCTCATATTCTCCAACATATAAGCACATATCTTCATCAAAAAGTCCACCATACCAACCTATCATGGGATTTCCATACCTATACTAAGTATATTGCCATGCACTACTGTGGCACCCCGATTCAGCGAATTGGATGCCCTGTGTTCTAGCCCAGATATCCACATCTTCTGGAAACACAGTGCAACTTGGCATATGTGACGCCCCCGACTCGACCGTGCACTAATCATACACGCAAACATGCACGATCAAGATCATAGAGTCACAGGAAGATATCACAACACAACTCTAGACACAAATTCAAACATAAATCTTTATATTACAAACCAGGGGTCACGAGGACCCGAATACATGAGTTAGCGGAAGCTAAACAATATCTGAGTACAAACATATTAAACAAGTTTGCCTTAAGAAGGCTAGCATAACACCGACACTAGGTCGAAAAGGCGCAGTCCTCCTGCCTGGTGCCTCCGAACTACTCCTGGTCGTCGGGCTCGGTGTAGTAGTAGCCTCCACTGGGGATCTCCGGCTCCAGGGCTCCGTCATCTGATCGCGGCAACCGGGTAGGGGAAAAGAGGTAGCAAAGTAGCCGTGAATACTCATCCAAAGTACTCGCAAGACTTACATCAGAACTATACTAAGTATGCATCGGTATCAAAGGAATGGGGCTATATCTTTGGACTATACTGCCGAAATGACAGAGAAGAAGGGGGAAAGAAGCCTAGCCTATCGAAGACTAGCATCTTGCAGCCTAAGAAGAGAGTAGCGTATAATAGTATGTAGTAACAAGTAACTGGAAGTCAAACCCTGGGATGCCTTCTCGACTACCCTGCGAGAAAACAACCCTAGAGCAGTAAATCAGTAATGTATCAGTATAGTATCCGGTTCAAGTTGTAGTAGATCAGGATACAACTTCGAGCGTCCTGTTACCGTGAATAGATTAACTTCCCTGCAGGGGTGCACCACATTACCCAACACGCTCGATTACCTCTGGCCGGACACACTTGCCTGAGTAATGCCCGGCCTCGGATAATAAACACGACGTAGTCCTACCTAGGCTCTCCAGAGAGGTCAGCACGCCGGTTTAAATCCTAAGCCCAAAGGGGTCATGGACCTATCGCCCTAAGCACTCCTGCGAGTTGCGAATGCAGCCGGAACCAATCGCGACTGTGGAAACTCCAGCAGAACTAACCAGCTCACCCGGGTGCGTGCCACTCAACTGTGACGTCTGGCAAAGCTTTCGGGAGGAACGTACGGTGCCCAGGGCCCATACCATAATCCCGCATGGTGGTTAGGGCATAAAGGCCAGAGGCCAACTCAGAACGAACACCCAGTCCGTTAACGTGTTATTAGTAGCTCGCAGAGACGAACAGGGCTCCTGTCTCTCTGACTTGGTAACACGCAGCTACAACGAGGGACCATGCCCTACCACTTTCCTGGTTGGTCTGCCTGCCCAGTCGATATGCCACAATCTCACTCGTGGGTACCCTTGGGGACGACCCGACTCCAACATTATCTCGCGGGTGCTCTTGGAGCCGACCCGTCTTTAGCATCAGGAGCTGTCGGGACTCAGGTCCATCTCTGACTATATGGTACCACCTGCCCTTCAGGCCCGTAATAATAAATGAAAGTAACAGTGTAAGCATATCCGTGATCATCGCCCTGAGTGATCACGGCCCGGTAATGTAGCATGGCAAACGGACAAGGGTGAAGGGCCACCGATGAATCACTATCATAACTAACTAGGCATCATAGGACAGTAGGTAATGTATCAACAGTATGCTGCAAAAGCAGGCTATGCATCAGAATAGGAGCTACCGTATCATCAACAAAAGAAAAATCTAATGCATGAAGTAGAGGGAAAGAATAGGCGGTATCTGGATGGTCAAGGAGGTTTTGCTTGCCTGGAAGCTCTGAAGTGGAAGAGGGGTCGTCGGTGGCGTAGTAGTCCTCAAGGGCCACGTCAGTCTCGGGGTCTACCGATGAGAATAGGGGGAAGAAACAAAAAAGTACAAAGCATACAAATGCGACACAGATGCGTGGCATGACAGCATGGGTTGATTATGTGATCTAATGCATCACTAAGTATTTTAGAAGAGGAGGGGAAGGTTCAGATGATCCGGAGGGGAAGGTTCCATGTTCATCATGATAGGAGTGATGGTCAAGCATTTTGATCACATATTCGGATTCGTTATATTTTTATGATCATTTTTTCATATATAAATTATTTTCATCCGAGTTACGGTTTATTTTCTATGATTTTCCCAAGTTTTAATCATTTTCTGAAATTTCTAGACTTATTTAAAATCCAGAAATTCCATTACTGCGCCAGCAGAGTCAAAGGTGACATCAGCAGGGCTAACCAGAGTCAAACCTGACGCTGGGTCCCACATGTCATTGACACAGACATTTAACAGTATTTTAATTAGTCTAACTAACCTAATTAGCTAGGTGGGGCCTACTGTCATTGACAGTCAGGCTAATTAACTAATTAATTTACTAACTAATTAACTATTCTACCAATTATTCTTTTAATTATATATTTTTTACCTTGTAATTGGGTCGGCCCCACGTGGCAGTGGCCCAGGCCGGCCACTGGAGGGGGTAAACGGCGCGCGCGTGCACCAGTAGAAGGGCCGGCCATGGCCAGGGGCGGGCACGGCGAGGCCGGCCGGCAGCGAGCGCGTGGAGGGTGGCGAGGTCGTGGGGGGGCACGCGAGGCTCGGCCGGGCACGGCCATGGCGCGGCGAGGCGAGGCATAGTGCGGCGAGCGCACGCGCAGGAGCCGAGCTCCGGGCACGCCCACAGCAGGACGTGAGCGGCGCGGAGAAACGACGGGGGCGCGGCGAGCGCGGGGAGGCCGCGGCATTGGCGTGTCCACGCAAGCAAGGGGGCGCGGGCAGGGGAGCCCAGGGCGTGGGCTGGGCGCGGTGAGCGTGCGCTCACCGCGAGCGCGGGCACGGCGGCAGCGGCGCCTAACGGCAATAGAACCGTCGGGAAAAATGGGGAATCGGTCGATGGCCTCACAGCGGGTCTCGATGACGAACTGGGGATGTCGGGGGGGCGCCAGTGGTGGAGATCGACGGCGGTGGCAGTGGCGACCGAAGTGGGCAAGATGGATCGGTGGCGAGGCTCGGGGCCGGTCCAACTTGTTCTGGTGCTCGGGGAGGATGAAGACGTGGGCAGCGGTCCTCCTGGACGTCCGCAGGAGGCATGGGTTGGCCGGTGGCCGCGAGCTTCAGCTAGGGTCGTCCATGGCGGCGTCCGATCGAGGTGGGGAGCCAGGGAGGGAGGAGGAAAACGGGTTTTCTGGGGGGTCCTGTGGTTTGCGGGGAGAGGGTCGAGGTTCTTATCCACGCAGGGAGTCACTGGATGATCGACAGTGAGGCAATCGGCGCCGTGAAGGGCATGCGCGGCATGGTCTCCCTGCCTCTGGGGAGAGGTAGGGGAAAGGCTTTGCCTGGTGAGCTGGGCTGCACTGTGCATCACTTAGGCCCAGTCTACCAGTAGGTTCCTTCCCCTTTTCTTTTTTTCTATTTTCTGCTTATTAAATTCCCTTCTGTTTTGTAATTTATTAGTGCACCAATTGACTTTAGTAAAATGTGCAACTTTACTCATAATTAGCATTGCATTTTTCTGCACTGCCACAAAAAGTTTGGAGGGAAGATGATTTCATTTGAATTTTTTGTAAATGAAATTGGATTAAAGGGGCTGTTTTGGTACTGTTTTTGGCTTGCTAGTTTTTAATTAAGCAACCAAGTGATGTTGTTTTCCTCAACATTAATTATCTAGGATTTATTTACTAAATCATGAACTATTTTTCATACAAGTTTTTAACTTTTCAAACTTCACTTGCTATTTGAATTTTGATTTGAAGTGGAATTTCAAATGAGATATGAAGCTAAGATGATCAAGCACTGTAACTTATGATGACTTGGCATAATTAGAGAGTGATTACTGTGGCTAACCACTGGTAGTGTTACAGCATAGAACAGAACCACACTTTATTGCAGTACTTAGGGTACAGAGGTTAAGATATAACAACTCTTAGTGAGGCAAGGCGGCACGACTTGTGCGGTGAAAATATTTACATTATTTATCTAACATATTATGGCCTCAATTCTGGTAGCGGAATATAATATACCAACGAAACATCGTGATGATGGTGGGACTCCAATCCAAAGGTACACTACAGGGACAATTCCTAGTTCACGAACTCGGGATCCTCGGAATACTCTGGCATGACATCTCTTGCATCTGCGATGATAAGCCAGGTGAGTACTTTGAAAGTACTCGCAAACTCACAACAACCGAAAGCAACATGGCATATGGATATAACAGATTAATGGACCTAGCTACTAACTGCTATTAGAGTAAAGCACGAGATGCAAATTATCAAGCAAAGTAACTGTTGACCGCTGTCCAGCCTCGTTTAAGGTTACATGGACAATCATTCCTGTGACACTCTGATCAATCAACTGCCAACTTTTAGTTAAACAATTATATATGGTAGTTTTCCTTCATCATTGGCATAGACCAAATAGTGTGACTTATACCGGACTATGCCCAATACCGTGGACACGGCTATTCGAATAGATTCATACATTCTACAGAGGTTGTCCACTTTACCCACACTATGGAATATGATCCAACAAAACGTGTCTTCCATATGACACTCTTACCATATCATTGACATGCCCTCAGGCTTGTCTTGGGGGAGGGAAACTGGGCCCCTGCCAAATCCATGGCACAACTATCCCACCCGGGATTCACAAATTTTACTAAGCTCATCTTACCGACCCAAGCTCTCGGAGTTTGACCCCGGCTACCGGGCCAAGGTAGCTCACCCATCCAAACTGGCCCTCTGTGATGACACGCATAAGAGGCATATAAATAGACTAAGCTAGGGCCTTCCCATACGAGGCAAATGTGGTTACACTTGTTGTGTTCAGTTCAGTGGCACTATTACTTCATCGACCAACGAAGGAATTATTTTATCAAGCTCATTACTATTATAACAATTCCATCAATTCAATCATTATTATTTTTACTATTATCTACTTAAGTAAGATAGTGAGCATTTTTACTTGGTTCATTGTCATGCTTAACCATGAATGCTACTGACCATCTATAACACAAGAACCCACACCACTGTCTCATAACCACCACCGTCATATTTGGCAAGTTGTAATAGTTGTTGAGCACCTCGTCTCAACCATGTATAATATCATGTAAATGCTGGTTATCTATATCAAGGAAGTCCACCAGTTTTTTTTTAATCTTGGGGCTGGTGTGACTTAAGGCTGTTCTGGATATTATTCTAGAAACTGGCCTGACAAACCTTGGTATCAGAGCCAGGCTGACTATAGGAAACCCCCTAGGCACGTTCGCTAGTAGGAGAGTTAGTTCTGATTGCTTCTATTACATTTCATGCATCGTGGCAAATTTTCCTTGGTCATCATATATTTATAATATGACTATTTGGCTTTTTGTCTACTGTCGTAGTTGTCTGGCGGCAACTGCCCAGCACAGGTGTTCACCAACCAGCCTGCGGGTTTTTCCCGTATCCTCTACTTTATCGCCAAGGATGCGATTGGATCACTGACCCGTCCTGAGTACATGATCTACCCCGACAAGATCACCGACTCCCTGACTATGTACCAGGCCTCGGTGCATATTCCGAGTGGACGTGTCGAGCCACGTCGCATCTTCAGGTTCATGGGGAGAGCTATGCCTACTGAGAGGCAGGCCGTTCAGATGGCTGCTCGTGAGGCTATCGCCTGCCTCAGGGATATCCTTCCAGTACTCCAGACACGCCAGTACCAATACCTTCCATGCCACGTTCCAACACTGATCACTACGCTTTCTCATGTGCCATTGGAGAGAGGGAGGAGGCGATCGAGCCCCTCGTTCAGTATGTCATCGCTCTAGAGTCCCTTTTCACCTCCTTGGTGGATGACTACATCGCCACGAGGATGGACTTAGCTCGTGCGAGGATCCCTCATATGAGTGAGTTTCGCCTGATTCTCGCTCCGACTCCACCTTATGATCCACCCACCTTTTCCACAGGTCGATGCACGTCAACCCGCGAGGAGTACCGTCATCTGCTCATTCCCACTCATGTCAGAGCTCCACCACCTACTAGTTCATTGCCACCTCTGATGGACCTACTACCACCAGTTACCCGGCTGGAGACTATTCCCGAGGAGGAGGTCGAGTCTTCATCATCCCGGCTTGGACTCGCCCTTGGCAGGACCTCCGATGCTTCAGGACAGTAGGCTGGATAGCAGCATAGTAGCCACCTTATAAGAGAGTGTAATAGTTGTGTAAGATATTTATTTTCTGTTTCTTTTCCTTCAAGCTTGAGGAGCAGTAGATCGTCATCTCGCATCACATTAGGGGTAAGGAGAAGTACACCTAGCTGTAATAACATGTCATGAATGCGCTCATGCATCCCGAGCATGTGAGTTTGTATGTGTAATAATATGGCTTGCCTATGTTTGTGTAACTTACCTTTTACACTCTTGCATTTTGATGGGCTGTCTTTCAAAGCTTTTCAAGGATTTTCTCCTGATTTCTTTATTTGTGTTTTCACCAACACTCCAGAAAGAAAATGAATCGTCCCTGGACTTGATCCATGCCCAGCCCACCAGAAGATAACAACTTTACACAGATTAGTAATAACTTTGCGCACGGATAGACAATTCAACAGGACAATGACTCTGCATTCTCACAAGTATGCGGTCTTTACGAGCAAAGTCAGCAACAGCACCAGGAAATGAAGCAACATCTGATCAATATGGGAAATCGGCAGGAGAAGCATCAGCACAGATCAAAACTGTCAGAACTTCAGAGGACCAGTCCCACTGTATTTTCCCACACTGATAAACCGTAGGAGGCAGATGACTGGCTGCGGGATATTGAAAGGAAGTTAATTACATTTTAGTGTACAGACCAGGAAAAGGTTCTCTATGCATCACATTATTTTTCAGGAGCAGCAGCCTCATGGTGGGAAAATCTCCGCCATATGCTCCCCAATAGAGTGGACATCACCTGGGAGCAATTCAAGGAAAGTTTCCATGGAGCACACATTCCGAACAGCATCATGAAGATAAAGAAGAGAGAATTTGAAGATCTCAAGCAGCGAGGCACAACTGTAACCGAATATCTCAGTCAGTTTAGTCAGCTAGGCCGATACGCTAATGACGAATATACGACAAAGAGTAAAAGGATGGAGAAATTCCTAGATGGGCTTGTTCCATCTTTAAAGTGTCAACTGATTGTCCACACCATCCTCGATTTCAAGACACTGGTGGATAAGGCTATCATCCTAGAAAATGAGCATCGCAAGCTGAATGAGATCCGCAAGGGCCGCATGACCCAGTCAGTACAGGTTAGCAACAACAGGCCCCAAAATGAACCCCAGAAGTACACAATGCCGCGACCACCTGTTCCAGCTGGCGAAGGTCCCCAATAACACCAGAGCCAAAGGTCCACTTTACCACCCTGGTGTCACCTGTTTCGCCTGCGGAGGTTAAGGGCATTATGCAAGGCAATGCCCAAAGCAAGGGAATAATATTCCCCGAACAAATAACAACGGCACCAACTCAGCCCCTCGACGCCACAACCTCAACGCGAACAACAATCACAGGAAGGGACAAGTTAACCACATGACCATTGAGGAAGCCCAGAATGCACCAGATATTGTACTCGGTACGTTTCCTGTCAACACCATTACTGCTACAGTTCTGTTCGATTCGGGAATTTCCCATTCATGCATCTCCAAAAGATTTGCCTTGAAAAATCGGTTTCCCTTTTCTCCTTTGAAAAATTTGATGGTTATTCAGTCCACGGGATCAAAGCAAAGTACACAATGGTTCTGCCAAGACGTGAACATTGAAATAAAAGGAATTAAGTTTTTGGCAAACCTCATTGTACTAGAAGCTACCGACCTGGATGTTATTTTGGGAATGGACTGGTTAACTACAAATAAAGGCATTATTGACTGCTTCAATCGGACGGTGACACTCACAAACTGTCAAGGGATACAGTGAAATTCAAGACAAAAGAAATTTCCTCCTCACAAGGGAAGTTGAACCAAGTTGACATGGGAGAGCTAAGCAAGGTTCCAGTAGTGTGCGAATACCCCGATGTATTCCCTGAAGAATTACCAGGCATGCCACCAGATCGTGAGATAGAATTCATCATCGAGTTAGCACCAGGAACAGCACCCATTTACAAGAAGCCCTAACATATGGCCCCAACAGAATTGGTTGAGCTGAAGAAACAGATCAAGCAATTACAGGAAAAGGGTTATGTACGACCCAACTCGTCACCCTGGGGATCACCGGTTTTATTTGCCAAAAAGAATGATGGAAGCCTAAGGTTATGTATCGATTACAGGGCACTTAACATGGTTACCATCAAAATCAAGTATCCACTACCAAGGATCAATGACTTGTTCGACCAGCTCACAGAAGCCAAGGTATTCTCAAAAATAGATTTGAGATCAGGCTATCATCAGCTCAAAATTCGGTCATCGGATATCCCCAAAACAGCTTTTACCACCAGATATGGACTATATGAATTCACTGTGATCCCTTTTGGATTGACCAACGCCCCTGCTTATTTCGTACATCTCATGAACAAGGTGTTCATGAAATACCTAGACAAGTTTCTGGTTGTGTTCATTGATGATATACTAATTTATTCCAAGACGCCGAAAGAGCATGAGCAACATCTTCGAATAGTCCTGGAAGAATTACGGAAAAATCAGCTATATGCCAAATTCAACAAGTGTGAATTTTGGTTGTGAGAAGTTGGTTTTCTGGGACATGTATTGACCAAAGATGGAATTGCGGTAGACCTGGGTAAAGTGAAGGATGTCTTGTGATGAAAGCAACCCACCAACATAACTGAAGTCGGAAGTTTTCTAGGTTTGTCAGGCTATTATCGAAAGTTCATCGAAGGATTCTCCACCATAGCCAAACCCATGACTCAGTTACTCAAGAAAGATAAGACGTTTGAATGGACAGAGGCCTGTGAGCAGAGTTTCCAAGAATTAAAAAAGAAGTTAACAACAGAACCTGTCTTAAGCGTGCCAGAAGTACACAAGAATTTTGAGGTATATTGTGACGCCTCTAGAAAAGGCCTGGGATGCATACTGATGCAAGAAGGAAAAGGTGTGGCTTATGCCTCAAGACAGCTATGATGACACAAAAAAAATTATCCTACTCATGATTTGGAATTAGCAGCAGTGGTGCACGGCCTAAAAGAATGATGACACTACCTTCTTGGCAGTCGATGTGAGATATACACCGACCATAAGAGCCTTAAATATATTTTTACCCAGCCAGAGTTGAACCTACGGCAACGTCGCTGGCTGTAGCTGATCAAGGATTATGATGTGGGAATTCACTACCACCCAGGCAAGGCAAATGTGGTGGCAGACGCACTCAGTCAAAAACTGTGCTCCGCTAATGGCAGTCCACAATTTGTACAACATGAGTTTAATCAGGAATTCGCCAAACTCAACATGGTTTTGGTAACAGAAGGGACACTAGCCCATTTGGAGGTAAAACAAATGCTGGAAGATCAGATTAAAGAGGCTTAGATGGGACACCCTAGTATCGATGGGATAAAGAGAAAAGTAAGCCTGGGTAAAGCATCAGAATTTACCATTGACAACCAAGGAATCTTATGGTACGGAAAAAGGTTATGCGTACCCGATAAAGAATAACTAAAGCAGCAGATCCTAGCAGAAGCTCATACCACCCCTTATTCCATTCACCCGGGAGGAACGAAAATGTACAAGGATCTTCAAGATAGATTTTGGTGGCATGGGATGAAAAGGAACATAGCCTTATATATCGCACGCTGCGATTCTTGTCAACGTATTAAAGCAGAACATCAGAAGCCAGCAGGGTTACTACAGCCACTCAGAGTGCGTGAATGGAAGCGGGATGAGATAGGAATGGACTTTGTTGTTGGACTACCAAGGTCACGACATGGGAATGATGTAGGGTAACGCAGCAGAAAACAAAAATTTCCCGACCTACGCATGTCGGTGCCCCTTTCTGGGAATAAATTACAGAAGAGCCCTTGAGTCATACCAGCCCCAAGGACCACTGGTGGACTCCCTTGATATAGATAACCAGTACAAATATAATATTACACGGGGTTGAGTCAGGGTGACTCAACAAACTTTATTACAGACTTGCCAATATACTACGGTGGTGGAATATGACAGTGGTGTGATGGTACTGTAATACAGTTCACAATAAAATAGAGCCAAGTGTCAGGGTGAGACTTGACTACTTTATTTGTGTAGCGGAAGCTCAGCGGATGGTACAAGTGGTAGACTCCTATATCATAGGCGGTCTAACTGGGATTCCTCTAAGCATCGGGCTCGCTAGCGCAGTCCTCCTCCATAAGCTCGTCCTCTTCCAAGTCTGGCCAAGTAAATAGCCAGGGACAAGCCAGTGAGTACGTTGGAATGTACTCGCAAACATAATGGACACAAGATATAATGAATGCACATGCTTGTGGTAAGAAAATGCGCATGTTAGTTATGACATAAATCTATGTGCATGCTGGCAGAATTTAAACATGGCATGATAATTTTTAGCATGTACAGAAGTGTAGTGTTAGGGTTAAGAACATATAAAAGAAAAATGCCGGTCGGATGTCTAAAATGACACAAGGTAGGTCTTGCAAAGAAATGCCAATCGGGTGTCTAAAAGAGAAATCGGACGAGATAGGACCATCTGAGAACTCACGCGACACCACGAGAGGTCTTGAAAAGAAATGCCAATCGGGTGTCTAAAAGAGAAATCGGACGAGATAGGACCATCCGAGAACTCAAGCGACACCATGAGAGGTCTTGAAAAGAAATGCCAATCGGGTGTCTAAAAGAGAAATCGGACGAGATAGAACCATCCGAGAACTCAAGCGACACCACGAGAGGTCTTGAAAATAAAACTGAATGCCCGGGGTAGTCTAGCCGGCCCCTGAGACACTCAGAAAATATAATAAGAGAAACAGGTTAGTCCTCAATAATATTCATATCATCAAAATATATTCATGATAATATCAGTAACGACAAAAATTTATCCTGCAAAATATTCATGCTTGTTGTTAAATTATTTCCTCCGAAGACCGACACCGGGACCGACACTTGACCCACCCACCTAATGTCCTTGACCGCGGACACGGCTATTCGAACAGATATAGCTCTGCAGAGGGTGTACTCTTTACCCACGTGTATGAGGTTTCCATAGTCAGTATCATGACACTGACTAATTCCCATTACAGTCGTTGGGTTGAATCACCCGGATGCCAGGAATCACCCAAAGCATCTTTCCAGAAAAACTCTAAGACGGGGAAAACCAACGTTTCTCCATGGGATCACTATTCATACGCGCGGATTACAAGGGGTGCCCCCCTCTCGGCTACACTACCGGAAACACCCAAGCCCCCTGACCAAGTGACATGCCTACCATGGGCCAATGGTATCTTTCACTATGGCCCCTCTGTACGGTGTGTGCGGGAAAGGGGTTAACAACTTACTGAACCATACCTTCCTTGCGGAAGGACCCGTGGCAGCACGGTATACAACTAGGTGAAACGGAACAAGACTCGATCTAGGTCGACTCAGGAGGTGTTTGTTATTATTATAGCCGGTATTCTTCTCATATGTCACCGTGACACCACCGTGTCAAACGTGACCCGTGCCCACCGGCACGTCCAAGGCAAAAGCTTTACCTTTGGAGGCTCACAGCCTTCAACCAGGTTAGAAAGATTCTTGAGCTTGAGTGTAATGCAAGCCAAGTGCAAGAAATGATCATGCGTGCATGCACATGCGATAATACTACATATGTGGTGCAAACTTTAACTGATGCAACCATGCACAGCAATCACCATATCCAAAGTTCATATATGCTTGCCTTGTCCAAAGTAGTCAGGAGAAAACCCTTCCAATTTTCCAGCAAAGTTTTCTTCTTTTTCTGAAAAAGGAAATCCAAATTTAAATTCAAATCAAAATTTTATCACAGTACAAAAAATTGTTACAAAATATTTTTAAATAAATACTAAAAAAACTAGAGAGAAAAATAAAAATTTCAGAAAAAGAAACAACTCAAACGGAGTTGTAGTTTAAAAGTTATTAAACTTTCAAACCCAGGGGCCTAACTGCAAAACAGCAGGTCCCTGTGCTATTATAAAAAAACGCTTCGGGCGGGAATACGCCCCTCAGCGTAGAAAGCGTAAACAGAGAGATACGCTTTCGATTAAAACACAGAAAAAAGAAAAGAAAGCTGACGGGTGGGGTCCACCCGTCAGGTTTAAACTTGAACGCGCGAGGAACAGAAGAGGTGCGACGATCGCCGACGTATCAGAGGGTGGCGATGGTGTGGTCGAGTTCGAGAAGGGTTCCCGCACCGGTGATGGGTGGTGGTGGTCTTCGGCGATCAACCGAACGGCGGCGAGGTCGACGCCGGCGGACGGTGGTTCGGGCGACTTTGGATCCCGCCGGGAAAAGCTCGGGAGGTGAAATTGGCATGCGGGATCGTCGAGTGGTTGCAAGACGGAGCTACTGGCAGGTTTTTAGCGGTGGATGTGGAGTGTAGGTGATGCACTGGTCGATGGAGGTGGCAGCGGCTCGGTGACCGGAGAGGAGGAAGATGACCCCCTCGAGGTCGGGGAAGTGGTTGGTGGCCCGATTTAGAGGCCGTGTGGGTGATGGGTGAAGGGAACGGAGCTCGGAAGGCCCTTTTATAGGGAATCCGAGGGTGGCCGAGGCGGAGCGGATGACGCTGGAGTTAATTCCGGCCGGCGAGGTGGTTAGGGCGGTGGTCGTGGACGGCGAGGGTTTAATGAGGGCGGTGGAGGGTTCCGGAGAGGCCGGCCTGGACAGGCTTGAGCTCTCCGGCCTTATCTGTGGTGAGGTGGCCCGTACGGGTGCGGCGGCGGCGCCAGCTCCGGCGACTGTCAGACGGGGCCCAGGAGGTGTGGTCGGCGTGGATAAGGTGCGGAGGGGGTGCCGCGTGGGGAGGAAGTAGGTACGGATGGGCGGCGGCCGCAGAGAAGAGGGCGGCGCCGTGGAGAAGAGAGGAAGGGGAGGAGTGCACAGCATCGATCGCCCCTGCTCTCTGAAGAAATTCAGTTAACTGAATCTCTGTCAGCGATGAACAGTGCAACCTCCATGTGTATGATGAACTGACAGGTGGTGCTAGAGATTTTAGGTTTTCGTGAAAAATTTTGTGGGAAGGTATTGATGCTCAAAAATAGGTTTGCCAAAGTTTCAGAATTTTTAGAGCTATAAAAATTAGGTTTGTATCTGAAAGGTTGAATCTGGTCCAAATTTGAATTGAAGGTAATTTGCAATTTTTGAATTGTGGATCCCAAGGTTTTTGATGAATTGTGGAGCAGAAGGCTTGCAGAAAATATGGTTCCTTCGTAACTCAAAGAAACCATGGATAATATAAATTCCAAATTCGGAATTTATAGAATATGAGAAGATTGTTTTTGTGGAGGGGAGAGGTGGTGGATACTGTCCTAGAATGTGAGAATGACTTGAGGAATAATTCAGAAGTGACAGAAAAATTATTGGGAGGATTTTAGGAGTGCTTGAAAGTAGTGAAAGAGCATATCCTTGGAATGATTTTTATTATTCCAAAAAACCTTTCTAAAAGGAAAATATTTTTGATCTCTCAAAAATAATTACCCAATAAGTAAACCGTCCAAAACGGAACCACTCAAATTTTTTTAAACCAAATTTGAAAATTAAAATAATTTTCAGAACAGAAGAAGTAGAAAGAGAATAAGGCCAAAACTAATTCAAGTATTTTATTTTAAAGAAAAGACTTTGAAAATCCAGAAGAAATTTTTTTTGGGGTGTTACAACACCTACCCCCTTAAGAAAAATCTCGTCCCCGAGATTTTAGCTGTCCCTCAAACAGGTACGGATATTCAGTCCTCAAGTGATCCTCTCTTTCCCATATTGCTTCTTCCTCGGTGTGATTACTCCACTGAACCTTGTAAAATTTTATTACATTCTGCCGGGTCCTCTTTTCAGACTCCTCCAGAATTTTTATAGGTCGTTCTCTATATGTGAATTCTGATTGAAGATCTATGTTTTGATGCTGTATTTGGTTGTCCAGGTTACTGACACATCTCCTTAGTTGTGACACGTGAAACACATCATGAACATCTGATAATTCAGCAGGTAACTCTAGTTGATAGGCAACCCTGCCCCTCCTTGCAATCACTCTGAACGGTCCGATAAACCTCGGTGCCAATTTTCCTTTGACTTTAAATCTCTGTAGCCCCCTTGTTGGAGATACTCTGAGATATACGTATTCCTCAGGTTCAAAGCTAACCTGACGGTGTTTTTGGTCATAGTAGCTCTTCTGACGGCTTTGAGCTGCTCCTAATCTGTCCTGAATAAGCTTCACTTTTGTTTCTGCTTCTTTAAGAATTTCTGGGCCGAAGATTCGGCTGTCTCCGGTTTCTGACCAATTGAGTGGGGTACGGCATCGTCGTCCGTACAGGGCTTCGAAGGGTGACATCTTTAAACTGGCTTGGTAACTGTTGTTATAGGTGAATTCCGCGTATGGTAAACTGTCTTCCCAGCTGACTCCGTATGTGAGCACACATGCTCTCAGCATGTCCTCCAATACCTGATTTACCCGCTCAGTTTGTCCTCCGGTCTGGGGGTGATATGCTGTGCTGAATGTCAGTTGAGTCCCTAAGGCTTGCTGTAGGTGCTCCCAAAACCTAGAGACAAACTGGGTGCCTCTATCGGAGATTATGGTCTTGGGTACTCCGTGTAAGCAAACAATCCGAGAGAGGTATAGCCTGGCAAGCCTCTGTGTTGCGTATGTACTTTTTACAGGTATGAAATGTGCCACCTTGGTTAATAAATCTCTTATAACCCAGATAGTATCATTTCCGTGTCGTGACCTTGGCAATCCGACGATAAAATCCATTCCTATTACATCCCATTTCCATTCAGGCACTCTGAGTGGTTGCAATAGTCCTGCTGGCCTCTGATGTTCTGCTTTTACACGCTGACAAGAATCACAGCGTGCAACGTACACTGCTATGTCTCTTTTCATCCCGTGCCACCAAAATCTTTCTTGCAGATCCTCGTACATCTTGGTTCCTCCTGGGTAAATAGAGTATGGAGTGGTGTGAGCTTCTGCCAAAATTTGTTGCTTTAACTCCTCTTCGTTTGGTACGCATAATCTTTTCCTGAACCATAAAATTCCCTGGCTGTCTATGGTGAATTCTGACGCCTTGCCTAATTTTATTTTCTTCTTGATTCCCTCAATACTCGGATGTCCTTTTTGGGCTTCTTTGATCTGATTTTCTAATGTTGGTTTTATTTCCAGCTGAGTAACAGTTCCTTTTGTGACTAGTACCATGTCGAGTTTGGCAAATTCCTGGTTGAACTCATGTTGTGTGAATTGCATATTGCCATCGTGGGTGCATGGGTTTCTGCTCAGAGCGTCCGCAACAACATTTGCTTTACCAGGATGGTAATGAATTCCCACATCATAATCCTTAATCAATTCAAGCCAGCGACGCTGTCTCAGGTTTAATTCTGGCTGGGTGAAAATATACTTAAGACTTTTATGGTCCGTGTATATCTCACATCGATTACACAGAAGATAATGTCGCCATTCCTTGAGTGCATGTATTACGGCTACTAGCTCTAAATCATGAGTAGGATAATTCTCTTCGTGTCGTCGTAGCTGTCGTGAGGCATATGCTACGACTCTTCCTTCTTGCATTAACACACATCCAAGACCTTTCCTGGACGCGTCACAATATATCTCAAAAATTTTGTGTACATCAGGCACTACTAGAACAGGTGCTGTTGTTAGCCTCTTTTTCAATTCTTGAAAACTTTTCTCACAGGCTTTGGTCCATTCAAACTTCTTATCTTTCTTGAGTAACTGGGTCATGGGTTTGGCTATGGTGGAGAATCTTTTGATAAATCTCCGATAATAACCGGCCAGACCAAGAAAACTTCTGACCTCTGTCACGTTTGTGGGTTGCTTCCATCCCAAGACATCTTTCACTTTACTCGGGTCCACTGCTATCCCTTCCTGTGTCAGTACGTGTCCAAGGAAACCAACTTCCCGTAGCCAAAATTCACACTTGCTAAATTTGGCGTATAATTGGTTTTCCTTAATTCCTCCAAAACTATCCGAAGATGTTGCTCATGCTCTTCAGGCGTCTTGGAGTAAATGAGTATATCATCGATAAATACAACCACGAACTTGTCCAAGTATTTCATGAAGACCTTGTTCATGAGATGCACAAAATAAGCAGGAGCGTTGGTTAGGCCAAAAGGCATTACTGTGAACTCAAATAATCCATATCTAGTGGTAAAGGCGGTCTTGGGTATATCCGACAATCGGATTTTTAATTGATGGTAGCCTGACGTCAAATCTATTTTTGAGAAAACCTTGGCTTCTGCTAGTTGTTCGAACAAGTCATTTATCCTGGGCTGTGGATATTTATTTTTGATGGTGACCATATTAAGTGCTCTATAATCAATACATAGCCGTAGGGTACCATCCTTCTTCTTAGCAAATAAAACTGGCGAACCCCATGGTGATGAACTGGGTCGAACATAACCTTTCTCCATAAGTTCCTTAATCTGTTTCTTTAACTCAGCTAGTTCTATTGGAGCCATACGGTACGGCTTCTTATATATGGGAGTTGTTCCAGGTGCCAATTCAATAAAAAATTCAATTTCGCGGTCCGGGGGCATTCCTAGTAGCTCCTCAGGAAACACATCGGGGTACTCGCAAACTACAGGAACCTTACTTAATTCCGCCGCATCCACTTGATTCAATTTTCCCTGTGAAGTAGAAATCCCTCTTGTGCCAAATTTGACTGCTTCCCCTTGGCAATTAATGAATGTCACTGTACGGTTGTAACAGTCTATGAAACCTTTATTTGTGGTTAACCAGTCCATTCCCAGAATAACGTCCAGATCAACTGCTTCCAGTACAATAAGGTTGGCTAAAAACCTCATTCCTTTAATTTCAATATTCACATCCTTGCAGTACCACTGTGTGCTTTGCTTCGATCCCGGGGACTGAATAACCATGGAATTTGGCAAAGGCGAAAAAGAAAACTGGTTTTCCAAGGCAAATCTTTTGGAAATGCATGAGTGGGAAGCTCCAGAATCAAATAAGACTGTAGCATTAATTGAGTTGACAGAGAACGTACCAAACACAATATCTGGTGCATTCTGTGCTTCCTCAAAGGTCACGTGGTTGACATGCCCCTTCCTTTGGTTGTTACTGGATTGGAAATTGTTGCGTCTCGGAGCTGTACTTATACCACGGCCATTGTTGTTGTTCTTGGAAGTGTTGTTTCCCCGTTTTGGGCATTGTTTGGAGTAATGCCCCTCTTCACCGCAGGCATAACAAGTGATACCAGGATGAAATGATGTGTCTTTGATCCTGTTGTTGAAGGCACTGCGGTTCTGTGGTGGTATTGTAGCCACTGGTCGGGGTGCCATAGGCTGCTGAAATTCTTTCCTGGGCCTATTGTTGCGAACCTGTGTTGACTGATTCATACGACGCTTGCGAATTTCATTCATGTTGCGGTGTTCGTTTTCCAGTATGATGGCCTTGTCTACTAGTGTCTTGAAATCCGGAAAATTATGGACCACCAGTTGGCACTTCAGGGACGGAATAAGTCCGTCAAGAAATTTTTCCATCTTCTTATTTTCTGTCATGTATTCGTCATTGGCATACCGGGCCAGCTGAGTAAACTGGTCCAGATATTGTGTCACTGTGGTGCCCCGCTGCCTGAGATCCTCAAACTCCCTTTTCTTCAATTTCATAATGCTATTGGGAATGTGTGCTCCCCGGAAATTTTCCTTGAATTGTTCCCATGTCATATTTGCTCCATTGGGGTGCGTGTGGCACATATTCTCCCACCAAGATGCTGCTGTGCCAGAAAAATAGTGCGGAGCATATAGCACTTTTTCCTGGTCCGTACATTGGGCGATATCCAATTTCCTTTCCATATCACGTAGCCAATCGTCTACCTCCAATGGTTTGTCGGTGTGAGTAAAGACTGTTGGCTTTGTCTTCTGTAGTTCAGATAATTTGGATCTGGGTTGGTATTGCTCCTGGTGATTCCCCATATTGATTAAGTGATGCATCATTTCTTGGTGTTGTTGCCGGCTTTGCTCGTACAGACGGCATACTTGTGAGAATGCTGAGTCGTTACTCTGCTGGCTTGTCTGTCCTTGTGTGAAGTTGTTTCCCATCTGTCCAAGATTGTCCTCTGGCGGAGTTGGCATGGAACGGGTCCAGGGGTGATGCATTTTCTTTCTGGGGTATTTGTGTAACACCGATGAGAAAAGAAATGACAGGAAGGAAATAAAATTTTAAAATATTGGAAATAATTTTCCTCCCAGGAATGCGAGTGCAAAAGGTTAACTGTTTATATCACACAAGCAGATCTAATCATGCATGCTAAAAATGTTAGTACTGACTCGAGTGCTAGCGATCGTGCCTAGGGCTTCCCACAGTCAGCCTGGCTCTGATACCAAGGTTTGTCGGTGCCCCTTTCTGGGAATAAATTACAGAAGAGCCCTTGAGTCATACCAGCCCCAAGGACCACTGGTGGACTCCCTTGATATAGATAACCAGTACAAATATAATATTACACGGGGTTGAGTCAGGGTGACTCAACAAACTTTATTACAGACTTGCCAATATACTACGGTGGTGGAATATGACAGTGGTGTGATGGTACTGTAATAGAGTTCACAATAAAATAGAGCCAAGTGTCAGGGTGAGACTTGACTACTTTATTTGTGTAGCGGAAGCTCAGTGGATGGTACAAGTGGTAGACTCCTATATCACAGGCGGTCTGACTGGGATTCCTCTAAGCGTCGGGCTCGCTAGCGTAGACCTCCTCCATAAGCTCGTCCTCTTCCAAGTCTGGCCAAGTAAATAGCCAGGGACAAGCCAGTGAGTACGTTGGAATGTACTCGCAAACATAATGGACAAAAGATATAATGAATGTACATGCTCATGGTAAGAAAATGCGCATGTTAGTTATGACATAAATCTATGTGCATGCTGGCAGAATTTAAACATGGCATGATAATTTTTAGCATGTATAGAAGTGTAGTCTTAGGGTTAAGAACATATAAAAGAAAAATGCCGGTCGGATGTCTAAAATGACACCACGGTAGGTCTTGAAAATAAATGCCAATCGGGTGTCTAAAAGAGAAATCGGACGAGATAGGACCATCCGAGAACTCACGCGACACCACGAGAGGTCTTGAAAAGAAATGCCAATCGGGTGTCTAAAAGAGAAATCGGACGAGATAGGACCATCCGAGAACTCAAGCGACACCACGAGAGGTCTTGAAAAGAAATGCCAATCGGGTGTCTAAAAGAGAAATCGGACGAGATAGGACCATCCGAGAACTCAAGCGACACCATGAGAGGTCTTGAAAATAAAACTGAATGCCCGGGGTAGTCTAGCCGGCCCCTGAGACACTCAGAAAATATAATAAGAGAAACAGGTTAGTCCTCAATAATATTCATATCATCAAAATATATTCTTGATAATAACAGTAACGACAAAAATTTATCCTGCAAAATATTCATGCTTGTTGTTGAATTATTTCCTCCAAAGACCGACACCGGGACCGACACTTGACCCACCCAGCTAACGTCCTTGACCGCGGACACGGCTATTCGAATAGATATAACTCTACAGAGGGTGTACTCTTTACCCACGTGTATGAGGTTTCCATAGTCAGTATCGTGACACTGACTAATTCCCATTACGGTCGTTGGGTTGAAAACACACCTAACCAGCACACACCAGATTAACCGTCTGGATGCCAGGAATCACCCAAAGCATCTTTCCAGAAAAACTCTAAGACGGGGAAAACCAACGTTTCTGAATGGGATCACTATTCATACGCGCGGATTACAAGGGGTGCCCCCCTCTCGGCTACACTTCCGGGAACACCCATGCCCCCTGACCAACTGACATGCCTACCATGGGCCAATGGTATCTTTCACTACGGCCCCTCTGTACAGAGTGTGCAGGTAAGGGGTGAACAACTTACTGAACCATACCTTCCTTGCGGAAGGACCCGTGGTAGCACGGTATACAGCTAGGTGAAACGGAACAAGACTCGATCTAGGTCGACTCAGGAGGTGTTTGTTATTATTATAGCCGGTATTCTTCTCATATGTCACCGTGACACCACCGTGTCAAACGTGACCCGTGCCCACCGGTACGTCCAAGGCAGAAGCTTTACCTCTGGAGGCTCACAGCCTTCAACCAGGTTAGAAAGATTCTTGAGCTTGAGTGTAATGCAAGCCAAGTGCAAGAAATGATCATGCGTGCATGCACATGCGATAATACTACATATGTGGTGCAAACTTTAACTGATGCAACCATGCAATGCAATCACCATATCCAAAGTTCATATATGCTTGCCTTGTCCAAAGTAGTCAAGAGAAAACCCTTCCAATTTTCTAGCAAAGTTTTCTTCTTTTTCTGAAAAAGGAAATCCAAATTTAAATTCAAATCATATTTTTATCACAGTACAAAAACTTGTTACAAAATATTTTTAAATAAATACTAAAAAAAACTAGAGAGAAAAATAAAAATTTCAGAAAAAGAAACAACTCAAACGGAGTTATAGTTTAAAAGTTATTAAACTTTCAAACCCAGGGGCCTAACTGCAAAACAGCAGGTCCCTGTGCTATTATAAAGAAAACACTTCGGGCTGGAATACGCCCCTCAGCGTAGAAAACAGAGAGATACGCTTTCGATTAAAACACAGAAAAAAGAAAAGAAAGATGACGGGTGGGGTCCACCGTCAGGTTTAAACTTGAACGCGCTTCGCGCGAGGAACAGAAGAGGTGCGGCGATCGCCGCCGACGATCGCCGGCGTATCAGAGGGTGGCGATGGTGTGGTCGAGTTTGGGAAGGGCTCCCGCACCGGTGATGGGTGGTGGTGGTCTCCGGCGATCAACCGAACGGCGGCGAGGTCGATGCCGGCGGACGGTGGTTCGGGCGACTTTGGATCCCGCCGGGAAAAGCTTGGGAGGTGAAATTGGCGTGCAGGATCGTCGAGTTGATGCAAGAGGGAGCTACTGGAAGGTTTTGAGTAGTGGATGTGGAGTGTAGGTGATGCACTAGTCGATGGAGGTGGCGGCGGCTCGGTGACCGGAGAGGAGGAAGATGACCCCCTCGAGGTCGGGGAAGTGGTTGGTGGCCCGATTTAGAGGCTGTGTGGGTGATGGGTGAAGGGAACGGAGCTCGGAAGGCCCTTTTATAGGGAATCCGAGGGTGGCCGAGGTGGAGCGGATGACGCCGCAGTTAATTCCGGCCGGCGAGGTGGTTAGGGCGGTGGCCGTGGACGGCGAGGGTTTAATGAGGGCGGTGGAGGGTTCCGGAGAGGCCGGCGTGGACAGGCTCGAGCTCTCCGGCCTTATCTGTGGTGAGGTGGCTCGTACGGGTGCGGCGGTAGCACCAGCTCCGGGGACTGCCAGACGGGGCCCAGGCGGCGTGGTCGGCGTGGATAAGGTGCGGAGGGGGTGCCGCGTGGGGAGGAAGTAGGTACGGATGGGCGGCGGCTGCAGTGAAGAGGGCGGCGCCGTGGAGAAGAGAGGAAGGGGAGGAGTGCACGGCATCGATCGCCCCTGCTCTCTGAAGAAATTCAGTTAACTGAATCTCTGTCAGCGCTGAACAGTGCAACCTCCATGTGTATGATGAACTGACAGGTGGTGCTAGAGATTTTAGGTTTTTGTGAAAAATTTTGTGGGAAGGTATTGATGCTCAAAAATAGGTTTGCTAAAGTTTCAGAATTTTTAGAGCTATAAAAATTAGGTTTGTATCTGAAAGGTTGAATCTGGTCCAAATTTGAATTGAAGGTAATTTGAAATTTTTGAACTGTGGATCCCAAGGTTTTTGATGAAATGGGTCTTGGTTACCATGTAGTTGCTGGAGAAATTTTGGTGGGAGCAGAAGGCTTGCAGAAAATATGGTTCCTTCGTAACTCAAAGAAACCATGGATAACATAAATTCCAACTTTGGAATTTATAGAATATGAGAAGAATGTTTTTGTGGAGGGGAGAGGTGGTGGATACTGTCCTAGAATGTGAGAATGACTTGAGGAATAATTCAGAAGTGACAGAAAAATTATTGGGAGGATTTTAGGAGTGCTTGAAAGTAGTGAAAGAGCATATCCTTGGAATGATTTTTATTATTCCAAAAACCTTTCTAAAAGGAAAATATTTTTGATCTCTCAAAAATAATTACCCAGTAAGTAAACCATCCAAAACAGAACCACTCAAAATTTTTGGAACCAAATTTGAAAATTAAAATAATTTTCAGAACAGAAGAAGTAGAAAGAGAATAAGGCCAAAAGTAATTAAATTATTTTATTTTAAAGAAAATATTTTGAAAATCCAGAAGAATATTTTTTTGGGGTGTTACAACGCACCAGCCCAGGACCACTATGAAGACATCATACAAGGTTTTGATACGATCGTTACCGACTAGTAGCGCAGCGGAAGTAGAGTCGATGTAGATTGTCGGTGCAGATCCCCGCAGCTAGGATTTTACAACCTCCCAACCACGAGGATGTACTCCCTCATCTGCCCCTCGGACAGCCCTCCGGGAGGCGGCCGGACAGTGTCACAGACAGCCCTTCGGGAGGACCCTCTAAACTCGGACGGTTACTCGGACAGCCCTTCGGGAGGACACTCGAACATCCCCTTGGGCAAAAGGACGAAACTACGACCTCTCTACGGGGTTGCACACATACGGTGTCATCTATCCGGCAGGGCTTCGCCGTCCAGAAGTAGTTCCCACCGGAACCCAGACAGCCTTTCGGCTCTACGAAACTATTTCGTGGGAGGGAGAGAAGAAAGGCAGATCATGCATGCCATGTGTGAGAGAGTTGGAGAGCTCCTCACATCCTCCTTATATAGTGGTGGAAGGGGTGGAGGGGGGCTGAAATTTTAGCCCACAAAACATGCACCCACCAAACAAGGAAAACATGTTCCCACCAAACATGGAGAAAACATGTTCCCTTGTCCATGGTGTTCCCACATGGGGCCCCACCACCTCCCAACACTTTCCACCATTTCTGGGGGCTGCACCCCACCATGGGCCCCCCCCCCAACACCTTTGTCCAGCCACAAGGGGCTGCCCCCCTCAAGGGGGGGGGGCGCCCCAAAACAGCCCAAA
Organism: Elymus sibiricus; assembly: GCA_039707655.1. Taxonomy (NCBI): domain Eukaryota; kingdom Viridiplantae; phylum Streptophyta; class Magnoliopsida; order Poales; family Poaceae; genus Elymus; species Elymus sibiricus. The sequence goes on along the minus strand of CM077665.1, from coordinate 34,427,799 downwards.
ACAGCCCCCACGTATCGTGGGATCTTGTCCCCTCACGCTGGGACAAGATGTTTTCCGCGACTGCACTTCTGAAAAATTCTGGAAGGTCCCAGAACATTTCCGGCACCCTCTAAAATTATCTGGACACGCTCCGGAACATTTCTGGTATGGTGGTTTAATTTAAAACCATCTTCGTTTACTCTGTAAACAATTCCGGCAGCTCCGAAACTTTTTTTTGGTTTTTTCTCCGAAAAAATTCCAGAAGTTACCAGACCAATCTGGCAACCTCCAAAAAGTTCCCGGTGCTTGCCGAAACCTTTTGGATCAATGGTTTTATCCGAAACAACTTTTCGGTTTTACCAAAACTTTTCCGGTGTTCTCTCCGGAACTTTTCCGTTGTCTCCGAAACTTTTCCGGTGACTTTCTCTCAGACTCCCTGTCTAGTATTCAGCAGATAAATGACCCTTAAGCGTGTGACCCTATAGGTTCGGTGAAATATAGACATGACCAGAACACTTTCCGATCAATGATCAACATCGGAGCCGTGGACACCCATATTGACCCCTATACCCACACGAATTAATATTCGAGTGAACCACCAGTTGCCGTGTGCTATTCCTGTTGCTTCGCGATATGTTACAAATACCCGAGGTGAGACATGTTGGCATCCCCGTGGATCAACAACTTGTCCACTATGCCAGTTACCTCGTTTCCGGTATTGTTCTCTTTTCTCGTTCCCGTGTTCCGGCATCCCTGTGATCAAATCACAATGTGTCTGGCCAGACGATGATGGATACCATAACACCGAGAGGGCCCAGAGATATCTCTCCATAGTCGGAGGAGTAAATCCCAATCTTGAGCTATCAAGTTACTTGACATACTTTTCCATGAACCCGTAAACCACAGTAATAGCCGCCCATTTACGGATGACGTTTAACAAACCCCAAAGTTCATGAAGCAAGCATGAAGAAACTCGATACTCTCATGGTCTAAGGAATTATCCAAACGTAAACTTTCTCTGTGTTATTAACCATTAACTTGTGACGAATGTATCTCATAGCATAACATCAAACCGGGTCGATTCAACACAAATGTTCTTCTAACATTGTGCCCTCAAAATTGCTGGCATAGACATGCCCATGATCAGGAAAACAGAACCATCATGCAAGACTTGAGCTAGTCTTAGATGCCAGACTAGGAATACATTTTACCGTTTATTATTCCACACGTGCATATGAGTCTTCCTCCGAGCCTCGTGTTATTGCAGACTCGAGAACCATAGTAGTTATAGCATGGAACATAAACATAATTATGAACAGGGAGATAATCAATAACATTTATTATTGCCTCTAGGGCATATCTCCTACAGACTCCCACTTGCACTAGAGTCAATAATCTAGTCAGTGCTAATGCACTTTACACCTATGAAACACTGGTGTAAAATATGCTTTGCATGTGGTATAGCCTGATGTCCAACGAATCTGACGACTTCAGCTCCGTGTGTATCTTTGCATATCCTCGCATTTTCACGATTTCACAAAATTCATATTTTGTGTGGACTTGGCTTTGTATATATGTGAATCACAGGTCGAACCTTGATTCCTCAGACTGAGCTATGGAGCAACTATCTGCAATAGTGTCCCATTGACCAAAGCCTTCTTGGAACCATACTAAGTTCATGAATGAACTATATGATTCAACATCTTGTTTGTCACTTCGAAAACGGCAACATACTTCGCCTCTGTTATAGAATTCGCCACAGTAACTTGTTTGGAACAATTTCCAACTAACTGTGCCACCATATTGTGTGAAACACAAAACCCTCAATTTAAATCAAAAATCGCATGGAGAAAAGATGAAGACTGTATCGATGTAACCTTTTACAACGTACTCTTCATGATCTCAGCTTGCGAGAAAACTTATCATCAGTGCTACTTTAGTACTCAATGACCTTTTTTCACTCTTGTCCCATGATCAGTACTTTTGATCACTTTGGTATCTATACTCGCAAAAACTTTGGAGTTTTGGACATATCTGGTTGTTTTTTACATACCATGGAATACATGATTAATCCAAACACGAAAGTGTGTGGAATCTTCATCATGTATTTTGCTCATCAGTGTTTTTGGGACACCGAGTCTTGCAAAACTCTTTCCATATGACTTCGGCAAGAATCACTCCTTGTTGTTTTTAGTGCTAAACTGTTTTAGCATCTTGTCAATATGTATTTTTGCTTAGCCCCATTTGGTAAATCTATCTCCATAGATCATCCTGCCTAATATTGAGGCTATTTAGCCCAAGCACTTCATCGAAAAACTATTGGCAAATGAAGTCCTAATTCGTGTCAAGAAATTTATTTCCAATTAACAATGTGTCAAGCACACAAGGTTTTTAGAAATATTATTATGCTCCCACTTACTTTCTTGAATCACAAGCATCTTTGTTACCCATTGATGAAGTCAAACCCCTTTGACCATTTCATCCAAACACGAAGATTCCAACTCCACTTTGCTCTCTTCTGTCCATTGCTGGAACTCTGAAGTTTGCATACTTACTAGCATCCTCTGGATTGACAAAATACCTTGGACTATTTTACATGCAAGTCCTTGGTTTCATTTCCATCAGATGGAAATCCTTTCGTCATCCATGTTTCATATCTCATGATTGAAATATGTATTAATTGCTAGTTCAACCCGAACCGACTTTAAGCATCGCTACGGTGAAACAACCTCATCGTAGTCAACTCCTTGAACTTGTTATTGCAACAAGTCGAGCTTTATGGATAAAACATTTTTATCCGTATCAGTTTATAGTTCCAATACAATCCGTTAGACTCTAAGTCTTCCGGAGGGTTTATCAAGATTTAAATCTTGAATCATTTTATGGAAACTATCTCGGATTATATTGGCATTTAGCCAATCCCGGAGTCAGGGCCCATCAACGCTTCCTTGTGTATCGTAGGTATACTATTGTCTAACAACAATATCTCATTTGCGCACCTGAGTGGTTTGCACGAGCTTTGCCTACGCTGTTCAGCTGCAAGTTCGACCGAAGTCCATACATCTCATGTAGAGGCTTCCGTATCAGTCGCAGTAGGAAACTCTGGAATCACTTCCAAGGTCCCTTTCCTTTGACCTGATGATGAAGATACTGTTATCTCGTCAATTTGCACTGTTCTCCCACTCACCTTTTTGTAAGAACTATTCTCTTTAAAAGCATACCGTTTTGTGGCAAAAATTTTTGCCTCGGTATTGCGGTGGGGGAATACCCAACATTTTGGGATAACCTACAAAGTAGCACTTGTCTGATTTGGAATAGGTTGTAAACATTTTACACAAGCCCCATATTCCAAATGTTTAAGAAAAGATATAACATGGTTGGGCGTACCATACCAGGGCGACATTTCAACAGACCCGATGGAGCTCTTTTCAGTGTAAAAGCCGCAATCTCTAAAGCATCACTTTAAAAGGGATAATGGCAAATTTATTTATGTCATCTTTGATCTTACCATGTCATAAATGGTTTGATTACATCTTCACAAACATTCCACTCATAGTGGTGTTCCGGGAGGTGTAAGTTATGAAACTCTTTTCACAACTCATCAGACATTCCCTAAACTTGTAACTCAAATATTCCTTTCTGCAATCTAATTGCAGAAACATAATTTTCTTGTTACAATAATTTCTTCTTCATTTTGAAAACCTTTCGAATGATTTCAAAAGATCCAGACTTACGTCTCATCAAGTAAATATCCATATATCTACTTGATTCATTTCTGAAGATAGCTAAATCCACTACTTGCAACAACATTTATTGAACTACACACATCAAAATGTATGATCACCAATAAGTTTGTTGCTCGTTCCTTATGGCCTATTAACGGTATTTCAGTCACTTCACTTTTCAGAGGAAAGTTGCAAGTGTCAGATGATTCAAAATCAAACGACTTAAAAATCCATCATAATGGAATTTTTCCTTGCGGGTTTCTCCAATGTGACCAAATGCAGTGCCACAATTGTGTGGTATTCTTTTAGTCTTGCGACATTTAGCGTCAGTGTTATGGATGTATCATATTTCCATCAATATTCATAACATACATCCCATCTTGGATGGAAGCATGGCCCTTCATGTTATTCATAATACTGAACAACAATTGTTCTTCTATGAACAACCCTTTTGCAACAAACATTGTGCAATGGGCTAGAGTGTATGACACTCTAAAATGAATTATGAAAGTAAACACAGAGGTAATATATTATTATCATTATTCATAACATACATCTTATTCATATTGAAAGTATGGCCCTTATGTTATTCATAACACCGAACATCAAAAGTTCTCTTATGAACAACCTTCTTGCAAGATACCTTATGCAAAGGGCTAGAGTGTGTAAAACTCTTAAATGAATTATGAAAGTAAATACATAGGTAATACACCGATGGAAGGTATAGTAACATTTACTATGTTCCCTGTGTGTATCTAAACCTCATTCCTGGCTAGTCTTTCAGGCCATAGTAGTTCTTACATCGAGTTGCAACAGAATGCAATCGAGCGGGTATCTTTGTGATCAACTCACAATACCCAAGAATAGTGATTAACATGTTTAACCATAATTCTCAAGAACTATATCTTTGACCAGCCTTGTATACATCAAAAACTTGTATGACATTCATACATGAGCTGGATATTCCAGTCTTCTTTCTTTTTGCCTTTATCCTTCTAACAGTTTAACTTTTAGTATTTCTCCTACTCTCAGAAGAAGCATCCAACTTTAAGAGTGGCGTTAGCCCCAGACATCCTAGGTGTGAAAGTCTTACTAACACCCTTTGGACATTTCCTTTCTCTTTAAGTTGTTGTTTTATTCACTATCATCATATGACAGCGTTCTTCCGGATCCCTCTCTTAACAGTCAAATGCCCAGTAAACACTTTTAGTAATATTTTGCAAACAAACATTGCTTTGAATATCTCATATCTTTTGGCCTTTATCTGTGTCTGAAAATGATTTTCAGATTCCATGAATATCACATAACTATCCAAACTTTCAAAGTTCGGGTCTCATGGAAGCAAACATATTTCACTTGACCATAACGGAATTTTAGCTTTTGGATCGAAGGACGAGAGTCACATCATCCATAGCATTAGCAGGAGAATACCGAAAGTATACGATAGGTAAAAGTCCTTCTTGGCACTCTTGAGGACAATACTCACATTACGTTACCAACCGTAAAGTTTTAACCAGATATTTAATAGCTATTCAATTTTAACAGGGAAGGTGGAAACATGAGCCATTATTCTACAACTATGATGCAAATCACACATAGACAGTGTTCATAATTAATTGCTTTGAGAATTAAACAAGTTAATTCTACAGTGCGCTCCCACTCAAATCAATATCTCTCATAATTGATTGTGAGTGATACAGGATCCACATTTCAATTCAACGCCATTGATGTGGACATCACTGATGACGAGAATTTCAATTGGTGGGCAAACATGCCGATCACATCTCTATGTGACTCCTGTGCATCTTTCGATGGGCGTGTTCCGAGCTCAGGACGATCAAGCCAGAATGTCAAGACAATCAAGTGATCTCACTGCGAGGTCTGACCTCACCTGCCTCACGCTTCTCTAATCGTTCGTACCCATGTGGACATGGCGCACCCCGAAAAGTTAGGTGCCGTGACGGTGCTACACTTGGGAGAACACAAACTACTTGATATTTTTGTGAGAGATCACCCTAATAAAAAGCGACTACCGCACAATCAAGAAGGGTGCATCATAAGGGATAAACATCTCAGGCAATTCATAATAGCATGATATGGTATAGCCCTTTCTGATGGAGAAGTCTTGTATTTCTTCGTCTTCGGCACTCGCGTCGGTGTTCACCTTCGCGAAGTTTGCCACCACCTTGTCGATGCACCAGATAATATTGCTATCTCTATAGCTAATAAAATAAGTGCATTACTTAAGGTTGACACGCAGGTCATTAAAGTGACAATCATATGGCTCCAGCCATCATGCCGAATCATGACACGCAGGTCATGTTAATTAATTTACATCATATAGTCATCTCATACATAATCAAATTTATATGAGCACTGCTATACCACATCACATGCACATGCAAACCATCCTGCAAAACCAAGTTAGACGCCTCTAATCGGTTCATGCAAAATTTTATTTTACGTGGCTTCTAAGGTTTCGAAACAAACCGAAGCTACCAATGTCCATCATCAAGCATGATTATTCAAGTCGCTAGATCAACATTGCGGGGTGTATGAAACACGAGATAATAAAATCTCGAGCCCCATACTGAACTTCATCATATGCATGACCCCGTACAGATCATATCTGCATTGCCCTTTCGTCTGTGAAATTTCATCTTTCTTTTTAACTATGGTGGAATTCAATGAACTGTTAGCACTTCGTTGATCAATCAGGATCGCGGATTGCCAGAACTTTGAAACTCCACCATGCTGTTACCAAGATCAGAAATATGCGAATTCCAGGGAAGCAACAAGAACATCGGGTAACAGATTTCATCTGCTACTGATACGTCCATTTTGCATCATGCTTTTATATCGATATTTATTGCATTATGGGATGTTATTACACTTTTTGGTACAATACTTATGCCTATTCTCTCTTATTTTACAAGGTTTACATGAAGAGGGAGAATGCCGGCAGCTGGAATTCTAGACTGGAAAAGGAGTGAATCTGAGATACCTATTCTCCGCAACTCCAAAAGTCCTGAAAATTTACGGAGAATAATTTTGGAATATATAAAAAATATTGCGCGAAGAAAATACCAGAGGGTGCCCACTAGGCAGCCACAAGCCTGCAGGGCGCGCCCTACCCCCCAGGGCGCGCCCCTTTGGCTTGTGGCCCACCTAGCAGCCCTCCGATGCCCATCTTCTGCTATATGAAGGGTTTTGACCTGGAAAAAAATCAGAACAGAGCTTTCGGGACGAAGCGCCGCCGTCTCGAGGCGGAACCTGGGCAGAACCAATCTAGGGCTCCGGCGGAGCTGTTCTGCCGGGGAAACTTCCCTCCCGGAGGGGGAAATCGAAGCCATCGTCATCACCAACGATCCTCTCAGCGAGAGGGGGTCAATCTCCATCAACATCTTCATCAGCACCATCTCCTCTCCAAACCCTAGTTCATCTCTTGTATCCGATCTCTATCTCAAAACCTCAGATTGGTACCTGTGGGTTGCTAGTAGTGTTGATTACTCTTTGTAGTTGGTGCTAGTTGGTTTACTTGGTGGAAGATCATATGTTCAGATCGTTGACCATCATTAACACTCCTCTGATTATGAACATGAATATGCTTTGTGAGTAGTTACGTTTGTTCCTGAGGATATGGGATAAGTCTTGTTATAAGTAATCATGTGAATTTGGTATCCGTTCGATATTTTGATGAGATGTATGTTGTCTCTCCTCTACTGGTGTTATGTGAACGTCGACTACATGACACTTCACCATTGTTTGGGCCTAGAGGAAGGCATTGGGAAGTAATAAGTAGATGATGGGTTGCTAGAGTGACAGAAGCTTAAACCCTAGTTTATGCGTTGCTTCGTAAGGGGCTGATTTGGATCCACATGTTTCATGCTATGGTTAGATTTATCTTAATTCTTCTTTCATAGTTGCGGATGCTTGCGAGAGGGGTTAATCATAAGTGGGAGGCTTGTCCAAGTAAGGGCAGCACCCAAGCACTGGTCCACCCACATATCAAATTATCAAAGTAGCGAACGCGAATCATATGAGCATGATGAAAACTAGCTTGACAGAAATTCCCATGTGTCCTCGGGAGCGCTTTCCTTTATATAAGAGTTTGTCCAGGCATGTCCTTTGCTATAAAAAGGATTGGGCCAGCTTGCTGCACCTTTGTTACATTTGTTACTTGCAACCCGTTACGAATTATCTTATCGTAAAACTATCTGTTACCGATAATTTCAGTGCTTGTAGAGAATACCTTACTGAGAACCGCTTGTCATTTCCTTCTGCTCCTCGTTGGGTTCGACACTCTTACTTATCATAAGGACTACGATAGATCCCCTACACTTGTGGGTCATCAAGACTCTTTTCTGGCGCCGTTGCCGGGGAGTGAAGCGCCTTTGGTGAGTTGAACTTGGTAAGGAAAAATTTATATAGTGTGCTGCAATTTACTGTCACTTGTTACTTTGGAAAATAATCCTTTGAGGGGCTTGTTCGGGGTATCTTCACCTCGACCGGAAGCACAAAGAGTTGCTCCTCAACCTACTGAACCCACTGAAAATATTTATTATGAGATTCCTTCGGGTATGATAGAGAAACTGCTAGCTAATCCTTATGCAGGAGATGGAACACTACATCCTGATTTGCATGTAATCTATGTGGATGAAGTTTGTGGATTATTTAAGCTTGCAGGTTTGCCCGAGGATGAAGTCAAGATGAAGGTCTTTCCCTTATCTTTGAAGGAGAAGGCATTGACATGGTATAGGCTATGTGATGATATTGGATCTTGGAACTACAACCGATTGAAATTGGGATTTCATCAGAAGTTTTATCCTATGCATCGGTTCATCGTGATCGGAATTATATTTACAATTTTTGGCCTCGTGAAGGAGAAAGAATCGCTCAATCTTGGGGGAGGCTTAAGTCAATGTTATATTCGTGCCCCAATCATGAGCTCCCGAGAGAAATTATTATTCAGAACTTTTATGCTCGGCTTTCTCGTAATAATCAATCCATGCTCGATACTTCTTGTGCTGGTTCCTTTATGAAGAAAGACATTGAATTCAAATGGGCTTTATTGGAAAGAATTAAACGCAACTTTGAAGATTGGGAACTCGACGAAGGTAATGAGTCAGGTATAAACCTCAAGTTTGATTGTGTTAAATCCTTTATAGAGACCGATGCTTTTCGTGAATTTAGCACTAAATATGGACTTGACTCTGAGATAGTAGCTTCTTTCTGTGAATCTTTTGCTGCTCATGTTGATCTCCCTAAGGAGAAGTGGTTTAAATATCATCCTCCCATTGAAGTGAAAGTAGTTGAACCTATTAAAGTTGAAGAAAAAACCATTACTTATAATGTTGATCCTGTTGTTCCTACCGCTTATATTGAGAAACCACCTTTTCCTGTTAGGATAAAGGATCATGCTAAAGCTTCAACTGTGGTTCGTAAGAGTTGTACTAGAACACCTACACCCCCTGAACAAATTAAAGTTGAACCTAGCATTGCTATGGTTAAAGATCTCTTGGTTGATAATATTGATGGGCATGTTATTCATTTCTGTGATGAAGCTGCTAGAATTGCTAGACCGGACACTAAAAGTAAACATAGACCTATTGTCGGCGTGCCTGTTGTTTCTGTTAAAATAGGAGATCATTGTTATCATGGCTTGTGTGATATGCGTGCTAGTGTGAGTGCAATTCCCTTTTCCTTATACAAAGAGATTATGAATGATATTGCACCAATTGAACTAGAGGAAATTGATGTTACCATTAAGCTTGCTAATAGAGACACCATTGCACCAATTGGGATTGTTAGAGATGTTGAAGTCTTGTGTGGGAAAATAAAGTATCCTACTGATTTTCTTGTTCTTGGTTCCCCACAAGATGATTTTTGTCCCATTATATTTGGTAGACCCTTCTTGAATACTGTTAATGCTAGGATTGATTGTGAGAAAGAAACTGTTACGGTAAGTTTTGGGGATATGTCCCATGAGTTCCATTTCTCTAAATTTTGTAGACAACCCCATGATAAGGAAGTGCCTAGTAAAGATGAAATTATTGGTCTTGCTTCTATTGCTGTGTCTCCTACTGATCCTTTAGAACAATATTTGCTAGACCACGAAAACGATATGTATTTGAATGAAAGGAATGAAATAGATAGAATTTTCTTTGATCAGCAGCCTACTCTGAAACACAATTTGCCTGTCGAATTACTTGGGGATCCTCCTCCACCCAAGGGTGATCCCGTGTTTGAGCTTAAACAATTGCCTGACACTCTGAAATATGCTTATCTTGATGAAAAGGAGATATATCCTGTTATTATTAGTGCTAACCTTTCAGAGCATGAAGAAAAGAGATTATTGAAAACTCTGAGGAAGCATCGTGCTGCTATTGGATATACTCTTGATGATCTTAAGGGCATTAGTCCCACTCTATGTCAGCTTAAAATTAATATGGAGCCTGATACCAAACCTGTTGTTGATCACCAACGACGGTTAAATCCTAAGATGAAAGAAGTGGTAAGAAATGAAATACTAAAGCTTCTGGAGGCAGGTATAATTTATCCTATTGCTGATAGTAGATGGGTTAGCCCCGTCCATTGTGTTCCTAAGAAAGGAGGTATTACCGTTGTGCCTAATGATAAAAATGAATTGATCCCGAAAAGAATTGTTACAGGTTATAGAATGGTAATTGATTTTAGAAAATTAAATAAGGCTACTAGAAAAGATCATTACCCTCTACCTTTTATTGATCAAATGCTAGAAAGACTATCCAAACATACACATTTTTGCTTTCTAGATGGTTATTCTGGTTTCTCTCAAATACCTGTGTCAAAAGAGGACCAAGAAAAGACCACTTTTACTGTCCTTTCGGTACCTTTGCTTATAGACGTATGCCTTTTGGTTTATGCAATGCACCTGCTACCTTTCAAAGATGTATGATGGCTATATTCTCTGACTTTTGTGAAAAGATTGTTGAGGTTTTCATGGATGATTTCTCCGTTTACGGAACTTCTTTTGATGATTGCTTGAGCAACCTTGATCGAGTTTGGTAGAGATGTGAAGAAACTAATCTTGTCTTGAATTGGGAGAAGTGGCACTTTATGGTTAACGAAGGCATTGTCCTGGGACATAAAATCTCCGAAAGAGGTATTGAAGTTGATAAAGCTAAAGTTGATGCTATTGAAAAAATGCCGTGTCCTACGGATATCAAAGGTATAAGAAGTTTCCTTGGTCATGCTGGTTTCTATAGGAGATTTATTAAAGATTTCTCTAAGATTTCTAGGCCGCTCACTAATCTTTTGCAAAAAGTTGTTCCATTCATTTTTGATGATGATTGTGTAGAAGCATTTGAAATTCTTAAGAAAGCCTTGATTACTGCACCTGTTGTTCAACCACCTGATTGGAACCTACCCTTTGAAATTATGTGTGATGCTAGTGATTATGCTGTTGGTGCTGTTCTAGGACAAAGAGTTGATAAGAAACTAAATGTTATTCATTATGCTAGTAAGACTCTAGACAGTGCTCAAAGAAATTATGCTACTACTGAAAAGGAGTTTTTAGCCGTCGTGTTTGCATGTGATAAGTTCAGACCTTATATTGTTGATTACAAAGTAACTGTTCACACTGATCATGCTGCTATTAAGTACCTTATGGAAAAGAAGGATGCTAAACCTAGACTTATTAGATGGGTTCTTCTGCTACAAGAATTTGATTTACATATCATTGATAGAAAGGGTGCTGAGAATCCCGTAGCAGATAACTTGTCTAGGTTAGAAAATGTTCTTGATGACCCACTTCCTATTGATGATAGCTTTCCTGATGAACAATTAGCTATCATAAATGCTTCGCGTAATGCTCCATGGTATGCTGATTATGCTAATTACATTGTTGCTAAGTTTATACCGCCGAGTTTCACATACCAGCAAAAGAAAAAGTTTTTCTATGATTTAAGACATTACTTTTGGGATGACCCACACCTTTATAAATAAGGAGTAGATGGTATTATTAGATGTTGTGTGCCTGAGCATGAACAGGAACATATCCTACGCAAGTGTCACTCCGAGGCCTATGGGGGACACCACGCTGGAGATAGAACTGCACACAAGGTATTACAAACTGGTTTTTATTGGCCTACTCTCTTCAAGGATGCTCGTAAGTTTGTCTTGTCTTGTAATGAATGTCAAAGAGTTGGTAATATTAGTAGACGTCAGGAAATGCCTATGAATTACTCTCTTGTTATTGAACCATTTGATGTTTGGGGTTTTGATTTTATGGGACCTTTCCCGCAATCTAATGGGTATACTCATATCCTTGTTGCTGTTGATTATGTTACTAAGTGGGTAGAAGCTATTCCAACTAGTAGCGCTGATCACAACACTTCTATTAAAATGCTCAAAGAAGTTATTTTCCCTAGATTCGGAGTCCCTAGATATTTAATGACTGATGGTGGTTCACACTTTATTCATGGTGCTTTCCGTAAATTGCTTGCTAAGTATGATGTTAATCATAGAATTGCATCTCCGTATCATCCTCAGTCTAGTGGTCAAGTAGAATTGAGCAATAGAGAAATTAAATTGATCTTGCAGAAGACTGTTAATAGATCCAGGAAGAATTGGTCTAAGAAACTTGATGATGCATTGTGGGCCTATGGAACTGCTTATAAAAACCCTATGGGTATGTCTCCGTATAAAATGGTTTATGGTAAAGCATGTCACTTACCTCTTGAATTAGAACATAAAGCTTATTGGGCAATCAAAGAGCTCAACTATGATTTCAAGCTTGCTGGTGAGAAGAGATTATTTGACATTAGCTCACTTGATGCATGGAGAACCCAGGCCTATGAGAATGCCAAGTTGTTTAAAGAAAAGGTTAAGAGATGGCATGATAGAAGGATACAAAAGCGTCAATTCAATGTAGGTGATCATGTCTTGCTATACAATTCTCGTTTAAGATTTTTTGCAGGAAAACTTCTCTCTAAATGGGAAGGGCCTTACATTATCGAGGAAGTATATCGTTCCGGTGCCATCAAGATCAACAACGCCGAGGGCACAAATCCGAAGGTTGTAAACTGGCAAAGAATCAAACATTATATCTCAGGTACTCCCATAAATGTTGAAACCAATATTATCAATACTATAACTCCGGAGGAGTACATCAGGGAGACCTACCAGAACGTTTCAGACTCCGAAAAGGAATAGGTATGTGGTACGGTAAGTAAACCGACTCCAAAACTTTTCCAAAGGCAATTTCTATCCGTTTTGGAATATTTAAAAAATTAGGAAAACTTAAAGTAGTCGGAAAAGTGCACGAGGAGGCGACAAGCCTGCAGGGCGCGCCCTACCCCCCAGGGCACGCCCCTGTGGCTTGTGGCCACCCCGTGAACCCTCCGGACTCTGTTTTCTTGTGGAATACTTCTTTAGGTCGGCAAAAATTCATTATATAATCTTCCGAAGGTTTTGACTCTCGTATCACAACAATACCTCTTGTTTTTGTTTTGAGCTGTTTCTGCCGCAGATTTAGATCAACATGTCGTCCCCAAGTGCTTCGAAGGACAAGTTCTTTGAGAAGGTCATCAACCCCTACCTTGCGGAGGTGCTGCAACACCCTCAAACCATTGAGATGCATGAAGGGGTACTGCACATCCGTGATGTTGAGGGGCCAAAGAAGACCAGAAGCGTGGAGACAAGGCTCGAAGCAATGGAGCAACAAGTCTTCAAGTGCCAAGGGATGGTGGAACGAGGACTCAATGCCAATCACATGATGATCTCGGAGTTTAACCATAAGCACAAGCTGGACACCAAGGACATCAGGGAGCACATCTTCAAGCTTTACGAGAGAATCGAGCATCTCCAAGCCCAGATTTATGATCTGCAAAACCAAAACTGTGAGTATGAATACAGATTTAAGAAAATGAGTTTGGCTGCAGATTTGAGGATCCCGGAGACTCGTTCATCTTTTTACGATGGTGAGCCTATGCCTTGGAAGACGGAAGGCAAGCTTCCAACCTCACCAACAACTCCAACACCACCACCTCCGAAGCAAGACAACTAAACACATGGGTATGAGCACTCCCCTTGGCTTGTGCCAAGCTTGGGGGAGGTGCCCTGGTATCGTATCACCATCACATCTTTTTATTTTTATTTTTATCGTTCTTCTTAGTTCGATCCTTTGGTTACATCTTGATCTAGTAGAATAAAGTTTTTAGTGTGATCTAGTTTTGAGTTTTGCTTTATGTTCCCCCTATGTAAGAAAGTCCGAGAGCTAGATAATAAAGAGTAGTTTTGAGTTGAGGGCTTTGCTTGCTTGCCATGATCTAAAAAAATAGAGAATAGAAAGAAGTATAGAACAAAAGCAAAGAGTATATATGATCTTATGGGGGGTGATGACTTCACATATACTGAGTATGTCGATTGAAATTTGTTGTGAGTTGACAAACGTAGATATTGGTCATTGTTGCAATTAAAAGGAAGTAGTAAAGAAAGAGAGGTTCACATATAAATATATTATCTTGGACATCTTTTATGATTGTGAGCACTCATTAAAATATTTTATGCTAAAAAGTTGATGTTGGACAAGGAAGACAACATAATGGTTTATGAATTGCTTATTTCTGAATAGAAGTTATATGGTCATAGATCCTTTAACATGTGACGCTTGCTTCCACCCCGTGTCAGCCAAAACTTCCGCACCAAGTAGAAATACTACTTGTGCCTCCAAACACCCTTAAACCAGTTTTGCCCTGAGAGTCCACCATACCTACCTATGGATTGAGTAAGATCCTTCAAGTAAGTTGTCATCGGTGCAAGCAATAAAAAATTGCTCTCTAAATATGTAGGATCTTTTAGTGTGAGGGAAACAAACTTTATACAAACTTGCGATACAGAAGAAATAAAAGCGACAGATTGCGTAATAAAGTTCTTTATCACAAGAGGCAATATAAAGTGACGTTCTCTTACATTAAGAGATTGTGCATCCAACAATAAAAAGCGCATAACAACCTCTGCTTCCCTCTGCGAAGGGCCTATCTGTTACTTTTACTTTATAGTACTTATCTTTATGCAAGAGTCATGGTGATCGTCACCACTTCCTATATTTCGCCTTTATCTCTTGGCAGGCGTCATGTGTTGGGGAATGATCTAGACACATATATCCACTCGGAAGTAGGTAATCATAAGTTATTTCTGTTGACATTACCCTTGAGGTAATTAGTTGGGAGGCAAATATAAGCCCCTATCTTTCTCTGTGTCCGATTGAAGCTTTGACCTCATAGGTACCGCGTGAGTGTCAGCAATTATGAAAGACTAGTCGTCAACCCGTGCATTCGCACGGGCTAGAATGCAATACAACTTTATAGGGTAAGAATCTACAATATCTTTTTGTGCTATGGCTTGCCTCCAATAATGCAACAGGACTGAAGACATGGCAAAACTAAAAGTACAACCACATATATTTGGTATTTATAAACACCAATCATATGAAAAATTCACGTGCATATACAATATAAACATTACATAACTTTCCGAATCATTCCAATTTACACAAATTAATAACTTTATTTAGATTTTGATCACATTATTAGTGGTTAATTTCCATAATGCAAACTATAAATTCCAATATTATTATGTATAAAAATTTAATATAGAATTTTTTTATGATCATTGTTTTGCTCGAATTTGATGTGAACCTGGACACAAATTTCTACTCCCATGCATGTGAGAACTATCTTGATCCATTTTTTTTATTGTTCTTGGTCTGGCTTTGAGGTATCGTTTGAAATACAGAAACTAATTAAGTTCACATTTCTTTTAGCGTATTACGATTGTCGAAGGTAAAATTTCATAGCTTGAAGTCATTTGTCATTACATATTAAATTGTGTATTTTATGTCAATTTTTGAAATAAATTTATGGAGCGTTAGTTTGAAACTGGTATGTCTCGTGGTCTGACCTGGTTTAAAATCAAGCAAAGTATCTAGATCAGTGTATTTTCTTTTTTTAATCCTAAATATTATAGATTTGATAAAGAAAAGGAATTTTTAGTTTCTATATTGTGCCAATCACTCAAAATTACAAATTTCCTGCCAATCACTCATACTTATAAATTTTGGGCCAATCACTCAAAATACAAATTATATATATAAACATGTGAGCCATTGGATACTCCCATTTTGTTACATTTCAAACCAGGAAACCTTTGTCGAAACATAATATAACCCATTTAATTTAGATTGGAAACTGTTTAAACAGTTCAGTTAAGCAAAGACGCATATATGATTGATTTTTATATTTTTGCGAAAAGTTGTAGAAGAATGAACTAATAATTTGGTACAAGGTCTGAAAAGGAGTTCAAAGATATATTATTCATACAGCATGCATATTCTATTCCTATACTATGGTACTACTCTAGGGCTCTAGGCGTGCTCTAAATAAGAGGCTGAAATAGATATCTCAATCATCTCAAAAATATATCGATTAAAATCATCTGTAGCAAAACTTTTTCTTGTATATAATGTTTCCTCAATATTAAAGAATGAGATTTTTTTAAAATATATTCAAGAATGTGTGTATGAAATAAAGGCCATAAAATTAATTTGGCATACACCACGTTCGTACCGCTTGCCCTCATGATCTCTCTCTCGCCCTTATCTTTGCTGCGTTTGCTCGCGCAGTATGGTCGCACCACCAGATCTTTTTTTCTTACTTTCGCTCTGAACCTTGCTGCCACAGGAATTTGTGATTTTCCTGAGTGTTGAGTCTCCATCTTCCGGATGTTGCTTGCATCGATCTGGACCTTCTCTATGTGAGATCGACATGTCCTCTCTTTCCCTAAGCTAGCCAAGCAGGTGTCAAAACTCAAAAGATTGGTCGGATGAGAAAACAGAAGCACGTCCATGTGCTGGCACGGGAGGCCATGACTTCCGTCAAGATTGGTTAGATGGAAACCTCCTGTAGCAACTCCATCGTCCAGATCCCATATGTCTCCAATCAAGTAGAGAGCAAATTGGTTAGGTCAAGAACTGAAAACTTAATGCACAACATACATTTAATTCTTGATCTGACATGATATAGTGTCTATCATCATTTGCATGCATCCGTATTTGTACAATCTATCAGGCTATACTTCCTTACAGAAACTTCTTCCGCAATTTCCTTTCAGCTGTTGGGATTGAGCGTCTCTAATTAACTTTTTTTAATCTCATATTAAGTGCCTGCTGCATGTGCGCGCCTGTTACTGTACTAATTATCTCCAAGCAACCACGTCACGCTCTATCATAGCTCGTGCCCTCTTGACATGTTTTCCGAATCCACCTCTTGTTGAAATTAAATCTGCTTTCACATTAAACACTGGAAACCAATCACGTTTGACTTCCCTAGTTTTCCCCTTTATGGACATCATCCTCTCCCACGTCTTGCATCAAGATTCTTATGGACATCATCCTATCCCATGTCTCCCATGTCCTCGTCCTCGACTGTAACAGAAACTTCCGATGCAGATGATGTTAACATACACATATTTTAGAACCATCCTAGATAAGGATTTTTAATTCTGGAAAACACATCAAATTAAACATTAGCATCAAGCTAGCAGTAAACAAACACGTATGTTCAGAGTCACCTTTAGGCTAGTAGCTAGTTGTATGGTGTCTCCTTGGGGGACGTCTTGCCGGTATCATCTAGTGAGCTAATCTAGCTCTTATGCTTCAAGACACTGGCGGTGCTTACATGGAGCTGCACCCAATAGCCGCACACCAGAGACAACGATGATAAGGTGCAGGCCCAACTGAGGTGCCTGCAAAGTCTTAGACCACCGCTGTTGCTCTTCCTCATAAAAGCGAAGACCAAGGTGTACCAGGCTGAGTCTAAGAATAACCTGAAGGTGCAAGAGAATCCCGAAAGTCAGTCAGCAGGAGATAGCCGCACAGCAAAACCTAGAAGCCTGCGCTCCACCTAGGGATGCAAAAAGAGAGAAGGACGATTCCTCCTAGATCAAAGGTGAGAGCCATGAACGGGATAACATCTTGACGGCTGATGAAGGAGATGGGGGCCAGGGGTTACCTTCTTATGAAAATAAGAATCTTGCTTTCCTACGAAGATACATGTTTCTTCATACGTGATAGCATAGGTGGGTAATTATAGAACGTGATGGCAAGAAACAAATAAAGAATAATTTGTGTGAGAATTCGAACCTGATCGAGATGAACAAAATAGTTTTGATGCAATGAAGTCCTTCAGCAGATGGGATCAATGCTGCAAATTGGTTGCTTTAGTTTGAGGGAGAGTCCACCGATTTGTTGTTTACGGGAGGAGAGAGAGGCCACGGTAGAGATTTACTGCCGCAAAGATTTGCTGTAGGTTGTTATTCCTTTAAACGGGAAGAGGAATAGCTGGCTTTTGATAGATTGAGATGGCCATGGCTTGTGGGCTTTCATGAGAAAAAGAGCTAGTTGGTTCTTATCTTTCCTTTAAACATGGGAGGAAGGGATGGCTGGAGAGATTGAGATGATCGTAGCTTTTTGGCCTTCATGAGAAAAAAAATGGGTCGTTTGATCAAAATTATAGCCAAGAGTTAGACGGTTTAATCTAGACTGTAATAATTCGGTCTCACTTGATAAATAATCCATATTTACCGTTTTTCTCTGATTAACGCGGGAGTATAAGCTAAAATTTACATGGGTTAATCTAGACCGTTATAACTCGGCCCCACAAGATAAACGGTTCCTAATTTCTAATTAACGTGTGAATTTCTTGGGAGTGCCTAATTAGTATAAGTATAGACTAGAAGATGATTGAGTATGTGGATTTGCTTTACAAGCTCTTATATTGACTCTTTCCGATGTTATGATAAATTGCAATTGCTTCAATGACTGAGATCATAGTTTGTTGGTTCTCAATAGAGTTCTTGATTCATACTTTACCCTGTGAATGAATTGTCACTTTAGCATAAGAAATTATATATCAATAAGTACTGTTGTTTTAAAGATGATCATGATGCCCTCATGTCCGTATTTATTTTATCGACACCTCTATCTCTAAACATGTGGACATATTTATCGATTTCGGCTTTCGCTTGAGGACAAGCGAGGCCTAAGCTTGGGGGAGTTGATACGTCCATTTTGCATCATGCTTTTATATCGATATTTATTGCATTATGGGCTGTTATTACACATTTTGGTACAATACTTATGCCTATTCTCTCTTATTTTACAAGGTTTACATGAAGAGGGAGAATGCCGGCAGCTGGAATTCTGGACTGGAAAAGGAGTGAATCTGAGATACCTATTCTGCGCAACTCCAAAATTCCTGAAAATTTACAGAGAATAATTTTGGAATATATAAAAAATATTGGGCGAAGAAAATACCACAGGGGGCCCACCAGGCAGCCACAAGCCTGCAGGGCGCGCCCTACCCCCCAGGGCGCGCCCCTGTGGCTTGTGGCCCACCTGGCAGCCCTCCGATGCCCATCTTCTGCTATATGAAGGGTTTTGACCTAGAAAAAATTAGAACAGAGCTTTCGGGATGAAGCGACGCCGTCTCGAGGCGGAATATGGGCAGAACCAATCTAGGGCTCCGGCGGAGCTGTTCTGCCGGGGAAACTTCCCTCCCGGAGGGGGAAATCGAAGCCATCGTCATCACCAACGATCCTCTCAGCGAGAGGGGGTCAATCTCCATCAACATCTTCATCAGCACCATCTCCTCTCCAAACCCTAGTTCATCTCTTGTATCCGATCTCTGTCTCAAAACCTCAGATTGGTACCTGTGGGTTGCTAGTAGTGTTGATTACTCCTTGTAGTTGATGCTAGTTGGTTTACTTGGTGGAAGATCATATGTTCAGATCCTTGATCATCATTAATACTCCTCTGATTATGAACATGAATATGCTTTGTGAGTAGTTACGTTTGTTCCTGAGGACATGGGATAAGTCTTGTTATAAGTAATCATGTGAATTTGCTATTCGTTCGATATTTTGATGAGATGTATGTTGTCTATCCTCTAGTGGTGTTATGTGAACGTCGACTACATGACACTTCACCATTGTTTGGGCCTATAGGAAGGCATTGGGAAGTAATAAGTAGATGATGGGTTGCTAGAGTGACAGAAGCTTAAACCCTAGTTTATGCGTTGCTTCGTAAGGGGCTGATTTGGATCCACATGTTTCATGCTATGGTTAGATTTATCTTAATTCTTCTTTCCTAGTTGCGGATGCTTACGAGAGGGGTTAATCATAAGTGGGAGGCTTGTCCAAGTAAGGTCAGCACCCAAGCACCGGTCCACCCACATATCAAATTATCAAAGTAGCGAACGCGAATCATATGAGCATGATGAAAACTAGCTTGACATAAATTCCCATGTGTCCTCGGGAGCGCTTTGCTTTATATAAGAGTTTGTCCAGGCTTATCCTTTGCTATAAAAAGGATTGGGCCACCTTGCTGCACCTTTGTTACATTTGTTACTTGCAACCCGTTACGAATTATCTTATCATAAAACTATCTGTTACTGATAATTTCAGTGCTTGCAGAGAATACCTTACTGAGAACCGCTTGTCATTTCCTTCTGCTCCTCGTTGGGTTCGACACTCTTACTTATCGAAAGGACTACGATAGATCCCCTACACTTGTGGGTCATCAGCTACCCGCACAAATAATTTTCAGCAATAGATCTCATCTACTACCTAATTATATTGTGCAACACCCATACATCTCTATGTATTCTAGATCGCAACCTGCATCTACGCATAGCATGGCTCATGATGCCACTGTAGGGTAACGCAACAAAAAACAAAAATTTCCCGACCTACGCACCAGCCCAGGACCACCATGAAGACTGCATACAAGGTTTTGATCCGATCGTTACCGACTCGTAGCGCAGCGCAAGTAGAGTCGATGTAGATCGTCGGTGCAGATCCCCGCAGCTAGGATTTTACAACCTCCCAACCGCGAGGATGTACTCCCTCATCTGCCCCTCGGACAGCCCTCCGGGGGGCGGTCGGACAGTCCCTCGGACAGTGTCACAGACAGCCCTTCGGGAGGACCTTCTAAACTCGGACGGTTACTCGGACAGCCCTTCAGGAGGACACTCGAACAGCCCCTCGGGCAAAAGGATGAAACTACGACCTCTCTATGGGTGTGCACACATATGGTGTCATCTATCCGGTAGGGCTTCGCCGTCCAGAACTAGTTCCCACCGGAACCCAGACAGCCTTTCGGCTCTACGAAATTATTTTGTGGGAGGGAGAGAAGAAAGGCAGATCATCCATGCCATGTGTGAGAGAGTTGGAGTGAGTTAGAGAGCTCCTCTCCTCCTCCTTATATAGTGGTGGAAGGGGTGGAGGGGGGCTGAAATTTCAGCCCACAAAACATGCACCCACCAAACAAGGAAAACATGTTCCCACCAAACATGGAGAAAACATGTTCCCTTGTCCATGGTGTTCCCACATGGGGCCCCACCACCTCCCAACACTTTCCACCATTTGTGGGGGCTGCCCCCCACCATGGGGGGCCCTCCCAACACCTTTGTCCAGCCACAAGGGGCTGCCCCCCTCAAGGGGGGGCGCCCCCAAAACAGCCCAAAACAGCCCCCACGTATCGTGGGATCTTGCCCCCTCACGCTGGGACAAGATGTTTTCCGCGACTGTTACTTCTGAAAAATTCCGGAAGGTCCTAGAACATTTCTGGCACCCTCTAAAATTATCTGGACGTGCTCCGGAACATTTCCGGTATGGTGGTTTAATTTAAAACCATCTTCGTTTACTCTGTAAACAATTCCGGCAGCTCCGAAACTTTTTTTCGGTTTTTTCTCCGGAAAAATTCCAGATGTTACCAGACCAATCTGGCAACCTCCAAAAAGTTGCCGGTGCTTGCCCAAACCTTTTTGGATCAATGGTTTTATCCGAAACAACTTTTCGGTTTTACCGAAACTTTTCCGGTGTTCTCTCCGGAACTTTTCCGTTGTCTCCGAAACTTTTCCGGTGACTTTCTCTCAGACTCCCTGTCTAGTATTCAGCAGATAGATGACCCTTAAGCATGTGACCCTATAGGTTCGGTGAAGTATAGAGATGACTAGAACACTTTCCGATCAGTGATCAACATCGGAGCCGTGGACACCCATATTGACCCCTATACCCACACGAATGAATATTCGAGTGAACCACCAGTTGCCGTGTGCTATTCCTGTTGCTTCGCGGTATGTTACAAATACCCGAGGTGAGACATGTTGGCATCCCCGTGGATCAACAACTTGTCCACTATGCCAGTTACCTCGTTACCGGTATTGTTCTCTTTTCTCGTTCCCGTGTTCCGGCATCCCTGTGATCAAATCACAATGTGTCTGGCCAGACGATGATGGATACCTTAACACCGAGAGGGCCCAGAGATATCTCTCCATCGTCGGAGGAGCAAATCCCAATCTTGAGCTATGAAGTTACTTGACATACTTTTCTATGAACCAGTAAGCCGCCGTAATTGCCACCCATTTACGGATGACGTTTAACAAACCCCAAAGTTCATGAAGCAAGCATGAAGAAACTCGATACTCTCATGGTCTAAGGAATTATGCAAACGTAAACTCTTCTCTATGTTATAAACCATTAACTTGGGATGAATGTATCTCATAGCATAACATCAAACCGGGTCGATTCAACACAAATGTTCTTCTAACATTGTGCCCTCAAAATTGCTGGCATAGACATGCCCATGATCAGGAAAACAGAACCGTCATGCAACACTTGACCTAGTCTTAGAGGCTAGACTAGGAATACATTTTACCGTTTATTATTCCACACGTGCATATGAGTCTTCCTCCGAGCCTCGTGTTATTGCAGACTCGAGAACCATAGCAGTTATAGCATGGAACATAAACATAATTATGAACAGGGAGATAATCAATAACATTTATTATTGCCTCTAGGGCATATCTCCTACAAATGATGCTATCTAGGTTATTACAGACTTATTGACCAAAGTAGCACATTTCATTCCGGTGAAGATAACATATTCAACGCAAAAGCTTGCTAAGCTTTACCTTTCTCGTATTGTTTGTCTGCATGGAATTCCAAAGACTATTGTCTCCAATAGAGGCACTCAGTTTGTCACCAGATTTTGGAACCACTTGCAGCAAGCTTTGGGGACTCAACTGGTATTCAGTACGGCATATCATCCACAAACGTGAGGACAGACTAAACGGGTTAATCAGATATTAGAAGACATGCTGAGAGCTTGTGTCCTTACCTATGGAGTCAGCTGGGAGGACAGTCAACCATATGCTGAATTCTCATATAACAACAGCTATCAAACCAGTCTAAAAATGTCACCTTTCAAAGCTTTATACGGACGTAGATGCCGTACACCACTCAACTGGTCTGAGACTGGGGATAGCCGTATCTTCGGCCCAGAAGTTCTTCAAGAAGCCGAAACGAAAGTAAAGCTCATCAGGGAACGACTTAAGGCAGCCTAGAGCCGTCAGAAAAGTTATTACAACCAGAAACACCGTCATATCAGTTTTGAGCCCAACGAGTATGTATACCTTAGGGTATCACCGATGAAAGGCCTCCAAAGGTTCAAGGTTAAAGGAAAATTGTCACCATGGTTTATTGGACCCTTTAAGGTACTTGCAAAGAGAGGTAACATTGCTTATCAACTGGAATTACATTCAGAAATGTCAGATGTTCATGATGTATTCCACGTATCACAACTGAGGTGATGTGTTAGTAACCCAGAAAATCAAGTCCAGCATCAGAACCTGGATATCCAACCAGACCTTACCTATAGGGAACGTCCTATAAGGATTTTGGATGAGTCAGAACGAAGGACCCGCTAGAGTGTGATAAAATTTTACAAAGTCCAATTGAGTAACCATACTGAAGAAAAGGCAACATGGGAAAGAGAGGACTATTTAAGGAATGAGTACCCATATCTATTGAAGTATCAGCAGAAATCTCGGGGACGAGAATTTTCTTAAGGGGGGTAGGTGTTGTAACACCCCAAAATATTTTCTTTAGTTTATTGTAATCTTTTCTTCTTTAAAAAGAAAATACTTGGATTTAATTTTGACCCTTCCAAAACTCCTTCTCTTATTTCCTTTTGATCCAGTTTAAAGTTTTAATTGGACCTTTTAAAACTTTCTGGTGATTTCAGAAAATGGGACTTCTCATTTAACAAATGTTTTAAAAAGTATTAAATTCTAAAATATTTGAGGAGTGCTTTTCTTTTTATGCAAATTACCAAGTTTGATTTCTTTTGAAACTAGGATCCTGTGTGACTAAATTTTAATTCCAAAATTTCCTCAAGCCCCTCCTCTGCTCTATGGCAGTACCCAACCCAACTTCCTTTCACAAAATTTTCTTTTACTTATTTTAAATAATTCTAAAACCAATCATCATCCCTTCTTGACCTCCTTTGAATTTACAAAGGAACTACCTCCGCCCTAGCTTTTCTAATTCCACAAAAATTATCTCAGCTAAATGACAGTACCAACACTCCATTCCTCCAAAAACATTCTATCCCCAGGTTAAAAAAAATCAAATTTCATTTGAATGAAATTTGGATCAGATTCTTGTTTCATGATGAAACCTCATTTTCCCCAACTCCAAAAATTCTGAAATTTTGACAGCAGCTCTATCATGCACCAGAGCATCACCACAAAAAATTTCAATAAATTCAAAAATGCCTAGCCAAACTTGGCATTTCATACAACACCTTTCGGGCAAGAATCTGGCTTGACCAAGTTTTGGGCAACATCGGGATGGCTTGCACCGCCTCCCAGCTCCTCTTCAATGCCACCTCCTGGGGGGGGGGGGCTCTCGCCAGCCTCACGGCGCCGCCGGAGTCGCGGTTGGCCGATGCAACAGCCGTCGGCCGAGCCATGGGCAGCCGCCAGCTAGCCACGGCCGCCGATGCGCCATCAGACCACCATGCCGCCCCTCGTACCTCCCCCTCCACGCGTTGCCTCCTCCGCAGCGCCGTCGCATCGTCCAAGCCACCAGAGACCCGCCTGTCAGTCACCGGAGAAGAGCACCGTGCGCCATGGCCGTACCAAGCTCCTATGTGGAGGGAATGAATAGAGCTCAACCCCGTCCATGCTGGCGCTCCTAGAAGCTTTCCCCGGTCCGAAACGTTTTCTGTTAAAACAGTAAAGGACCCGCTGGTAGAAAAAAAATCACAGAGAGGTCCCTGATTTTAAAATCATCATTACTTTTTAACCATAACTCCTTTTCAATTGATTCTTTGTCTGAAATTTTTTTTTTCAATCTAGTTTTTTATAGTATTTATTTGAAAATATTTCAGAACACATTTTTGTACTGTAATAAAAAAAATTATGAGGGTTCTTTGATTTTTGTTTTATAGAAAATGGAGAGGGAAACTTTTTCAAAGATTTCCACGGATCACCATCTGCCTACTTTGATCAAGGCAAGCACTTTTGAACTTAGGATATGGTGTTTGCTTGTATGTTGCTTAAATTAAAAAGAACCTCATGATATGAAGTAGATACCAAATGCATGCATATTCATGTTTCTTTGTGCATATTCTTGCGTGCATTAAAAACCCTTTAGCTTGGATAAGAAATATGATAAAATATGAGTATACTTCCTGCCACGTTGTGCTAGTTAAAAAATGGATCACGTTGCTCGAGCATGTTGGAGCATGCCGGTTTTTGCAGAAGTGAATCCTCCTAAGTCGGCATAGGATCGAGTCTTGTCATCCACTACTCCCTAACTATTTTTCGTGCTGCCACATGTCCTTCCGTAAGGGGGTACGATTTAGTAAGTTGCTAACCCCTTTCCGGCACACACCATACAGAGAGGCTGTAGTGAATGAAACCATTGGCCCTGATAGTCATGTCACTTGGTCCGGGGGCATGAATGGCCGGTCGTGGACTGAAGCTGATTGTTCATGCTATTAGAGGCCGTAGCGTGAGGCCTTCCGACTTTGAGTTTTATTTTACCATTGCCTTGGGTGATTCCTGGCCCGGGGAATTAAAGCTGGTATGTGTTGGTCAGGTGTGTTTTCAACCCAAAAATCATAATTGGAACTCGTCAACATTTTGATGCTGACGAAAGAAATCCTTTACCTGTGGGTAAAGAGTACAACCTCTGCAGAGTTAACCTATTCGAATAGTCGTGTCTGCGGTCAAGGACGTCAGTTTGGGTAGGGTCAAGTGTCGGTCTTAGTGTCAGTCTTCGGAGGAAATAATTAAACAAGAATTGATCATTGCTGATATTGCTATGGACTAACCTCTTCTCCTATATGTATAATTGATTATCTTCTGGGAAGGTTCTACCTCCTGGATACTCATTGCATGCTCTACTTTTCTTGTATATATAAGCCCTTTATGAGGTGTCGCTCAGATGCCCGACTGCGGCATTATCTCTAAAGACCTTTCGTGGCATCGCTTCAGACACCCGTCTGGCTTGCGTGACTTTTATATTTATTTAAGACCTTTCGTGGCGTCGCAAAGACACCCGTCTGGCTTGTGTGTTTTTTTTTCTTTTGGACCTTCGGGCGGTTCTATCTCGCCCGAATCTCCGCTTTTATATTTATTAGAACTACGGGCGGTCTAACGCCCGAGTCCACCCTTTTATTTTTCTTCAGATTCTTCTGGGATGGCTACACCACCTAAGAATCAAAATTTGATATGTGATGTATGAATGTTTGTTATTATGGTCACTAGCCCCTTTTTCTCTATCATATTATTCCTGCCATATTATTTACTCCACCGGAATATCTCACCATAAATAACTTGACATGAGCATATGCATCCTGCGTGCATTCAGTATATCTTTTGTTCATGATGTTTGCGAGTACATTCAAACGTACTCACTGGCTTGTCCTTGCCTTGTTGATTTGCCAGACGTGGAGGAGGACAATCTTATGGATGAGGAGTACGCTAGCGAGTCCGACGTCTAGAAGAGTTCCCAGCCAGCCTTCCTGTGGTTATGGAGTCAACCACGTGTATCATCCGCAATGCTTCCGCTACCCGAATAAATAGCCAAGCCTCACCTGACGCTTGACTTACTTTATTGAACCAGAGTTGTATTAACACCACACCACTATCTCATAACCACCACCGTCGTATTTGGCAAGTTGTAATAGTTGTTGAGCACCTCGTCTCAACCATGTATAATATCATGTAACTGTTGGTTATCTATATCAAGGAAGTCCACCAGTTTTATTCTGATCTTGGGGCTGGTGTGACTTAAGGCTGTTCCGGAAATTATTCCAGAAACCGGCCTGACATGCAGTGAGTTGGAAGAGTTCAAAGCAAGAAACAGTTGCTGATTCTACAATGGAGGCCGAATACATCGTGAGTTTTGAAGCAGTGAAAGAATTTTTTTGGAAAACTAATTTCACTTCTGAGCTTGGTGTGGTTCAGGGCATATCCAACAAATTAGACCTCTACTGCGATAATAGTGGTGCTATCGCACAAGCCAATGAACCAAGGCATCATCAGAACTCCAAACACATACTTAGGTGATATTATCTCATACAACACATTGTTGAGAGAGGTGATGTAAAGATATGCAGAGTACACACGCATCTAAATATTGTTGATCCACTGACGAAGCCTCTCTCGCAGCTGAACCAAAGGGCGCACACAAGGGCCATGGGCATGCGATGCCTTAATGATTGACTCTATTACAAGTGGGGGACTGTTAAAAATATGCCCTACAGGCAATCATGTGATGATGTTATTTCCTTATGTATTCATGAGTTATTTGTATTGTCCTTGAACATCATCACTGATATGTATCAATAAATATTTGACTTGTTTGTGAGAGTATATATTGTATGATGATTGTTCTAATGGTCCCTAGTTGATAAGGTTATGCAGACACATATCCTTTGACTAGTATACGATTCGGTTGATGACTAAGTTTCATAAGTCTTGGGCGTAGTGATGCTAACCCGATAGTTTGGACTCGGCGACGGGGATCACCGAGTCGGACAGACCCACTCTGAGATGCAGAGGGATATTGTCATCAGTTAGTCTCAAGTACAATGTGTATGCTATGTCCTAGACTTGAGGTCTTCGTATGTACTTGGGATGTGAGTCGACTTCCCTAGGGTTTATCAAACGCTACTCCGTAACTGTGTAGTTCTAAAGGTAGCTTTCGGTTTCGTCATGAAACATGCCGCGAGACATGGTTGGCCGAGATGGGATCTGCCCCTTGAATTCGAAGGGATATTCTATGGGCACTCTCGAGTGATTAGATTCGGAAAGCATGCCCATGCGACTTGGGTAAAGTGTTAACTGGGTTTTGGAATCAATATCACGGTTTCGAGAAGAGAGGTCGAGCTATCAACAAGGGTGACAAGTACTCGACTTGAGCTCGACAACATATATCGTGAGGCAAAAGGAATGGCGCATATGACACATTGGCAAGGTTCGTCAATATGTCTTTGCGCACACATAGGAGTTGATACGTTCTGCTATGAGCCGCTACCGACTATCGACTCGGGTCATGTCCATGTGTACGTGAACATATAGGGTTGCGCACTTAAGGGGAAGGGAATTAGGCGTAGATTCCATAAGGGCCTCAAGTGTTGAGCCCATCTGGGTGTCTATTTAACTGGAGACGAGACCCTGGAAAGGGTTCGATCAGCCCGACGACCTAGCCATCGCCACTCCCATGCCTACATCGTGTAGTTGGACCTAGCAGTCTGTCGCCCGACGTTCCTCCCTGAACGCGCGTATACCTTGGAGGCGTCGTACCTTCGACGTTTGGATGAACCGTTTGAGGGAACCGCGAGGAACAGTTTGAGGGATCCGCAAGGAGGAGATGGGAATGCGCATCGCCAACTCTACTTCCGCCGCCGCGACTGCACGTCTAGTGGTAATACCCGGTCCATTGATCTATCTCCAGACATGTTCCTGTTCGCGCGGTAGAATATTTTTGTTTTGCGCTAGCGTAGCGTACCTCGTGCCCTAGCAGTCTCTTGTGGGAATTCATCCGACCCATCCACCAGTACAACTCTAGCCTAGTGTGGAGTACAGGCTAGCGTGACTGTCGGAAGATCCGTCATCAGGATGGTTATGGGAACACCACTTCATATCTGGGTTTAGACCTATTTTTCTGGCCTTTGTTATTTAAGTTCAGCAGCTATGAACTTGTGTTGTTAACTTGTTGAAGCAGCTGTATCCTTGCAGATGTGTTGGCCTTCATTGGGTGGTCTCGGCAACTAGGATGAAAATCCTTGTTCAGGTCGTCTCCGTCGGGGCGTGGCGATGGCGGCGCGAAGATTTTTTTTTCTTTGAAGGCATTGTTGCCGAAGAAGTCGACTTAGTTGAAAGTGTTAAATTCATATCGTGTTAAATTCATATTCCCATGTTATGTACTCCACTTGTTTATGACTTTGGCCTCGTTGCCTTGCATCAACTTCGATAAAGATGGCTATGTGCATCACAATGATGTAGATGCCAGGGGTTTCTACCTCCTTTTTAAAACAAGAAGACGACATGTGTTATTGATAGGCAACATTATTCTCAATACATAAAATTCAGTGAGAGTTATTCGAGTTGCAGATCAAGCGGTTGGCTAGCCGATCTTAAGCACTGATGATATTGAGCCTTTTTTTAGAAAAGGAGGAATGCCCCCGGCCTCTGCATCAGAGTGATGCATGCAGCCATTTATTCAAAAAAAGTGCGTAACAAAATCTCCGTACCAGAATAAGCTCGCAGAGAGCTGAAAATAAAAAGTAAAGACAGCCACAACCGGCGGAAATAGAAACAGATGACTAAACATCTATCCTATTACATGACCGCCATCCAAACCGGTTGAAGATATCCCTAGCTACCATCTCCCATCGGGTAGACCCAGTAACCAAAGGCTCCCTGGCTTCCGTAGTAGTGAGTAGCGACCACATACGGATCCAAACAGTGGCCCTGAAGATAACCTGCAAAAAATTAATACGCGTTTGCCTGTTAAAAACCATGTCGTTCCTGCAGTTCGATATAGCCCATAGTAATGCACATACTCCTACATGAATATGTTTCGCCGTATCAGTCTCTACTCCATTTAGCCACGTCCCAAATAACATGTGACTACTATTTGGAGGCGAGATATTGAAGGCTATATGCACTGAGCGCCATAGAATTTTGGCCATCGGGCACTCAAGAAAGAGGTGTTTGATAGTTTCATCATACTCACAAAAGCTACATCTCCGAGAGCCCTCCCCATTACGCTTTGCCAAGTTATCCTTAGTCAGAATCACCTCCTTGTGAACAAACCACATGAAGACCTTGATTCTTAAGGGAACTTTGACCTTCCAAATATGCAGAGATTTTGGGATAGGACCAGAATTGATTAGATCTAAATACATGGATTTCACTGAGAAAAGTCCATTCGTCGTCAATTTCCAGTGAATGGTCTCAGACTCATGAGACAAGTGCACATCCATCAATCTTGTGACTAGATGAAGCCAAGCCTCCCAACGGTCACCAGCCAACGATCTCCTGAATTGAATATTTAGGGGGTTGGATTGTAACACTGTAGCAACGTAAGCCTCTTTACGCTATACAATATTATAGAGAGAAGGATATTGTGTGGCTAAAGGCGCCTCCCCTAACCACATATCCTCCCAGAATCTCGTCGAAGTACCATTTCCAATGATAAACTTGGTTCTATGGAAGAAGGCCGCCTTCGTTCTCATCAAACCCTTTCAAAAAGGTGAGTCATTGGGTCTAGCAGTAACCTGGGATAACGTCTTAGACTGTAGGTACTTATTACGCAGAATCTGGGCCCACATGACGTCGGTCTCTACAGACAACCTGTACAACCGCTTGCTGAGCAGACATCTGTTCTTCACCTCCAAATTTTCAATTCCAAGACCGCCCTGGTCCTTTGGCCTACAGATGATGTCCCATTTAGTAAGCCTATACTTCCTCTTTATATCGTCACTCTGCCAAAAGAAACGAGATCGATAAAAATCCAATCTTTTCCATACCCCTACAGGTACCTCAAAGAAAGACAGGAGAAACATCGGCATATTTGTGAGCACCGAGTTTATAAGTATTAGCCGTCCTCCGTATGACATAAGTTTACCCGTCCAACAACTTAGTTTCTTTTCAAATCGATCTTCAATACATTTCCACTCTTTGTTAGAAAGCTTGCGATGGTGAATTGGTATGCCCAAATAACTGAACGGCAAGGTACCCAATTCACATCCGAACAGTTGTTTGTAAGCCTCTTGTTCCTCTTTGGCTCTCCCAAAACAGAACAATTCACTTTTGTTAAAATTAATTTTTAACCCCGACAACTGTTCGAACAAGCATAACACAAGCTTCTTGTTTCTCGCTTTCGCCAAATCATGTTCCATGAAAATGATGGTATCATCAGCGTATTGTAGTATGGACACCCCACCATCCACTAGATGTGGTACTAGTCCTCTTACATGGCCATCCTCTTTAGTTGTTCCTATCAGAATTGCCAACATATCCGCTACTACGTTGAACAAGACGGGAGACATAGGGTCCCCCTGCCTTAGACCCTTATGTGTCTGGAAATAGTGACCAACATCATCATTCACTTTAATTCCGACACTGCCTTTTTGTATGAATGAATCAACCTGCATCCTCCAGGAATCGTCAAACCCCTTCATACGTAAGGCCTGCTGTAAGAATGGCCACTTAACTTTATCGTACGCTTTTTCGAAATCCACTTTAAAGATCACCCCATCTAGTTTCTTTGAGTGAATCCTGTGAAGCGATTTTGAGCGTGACAGTACATATTTTTTTCCGATAATCGGTGTTTTTGTAGACTCGTAAGGTTGCATCAAGTTGATACAATTAAGTATGACGAGTTTACACCACTGTGATGCAAACAGTTGACACAAACACGGCTACGAAGTGGAGGGCCCATCCGTAGACTGCAACACCATCTGTATTGGATACAAATTTCCTGGACGCTTGCTCTAAACGCACACCTAAACGTTTGATCTCAACACCTCCCGTGGCTTAACAAGTTTCGGGAGGTCAAAAGAGAAGTCCGTTACGCAAGCAAGCTCAAGCATTCGATCATGACACGTACGATTGACATGTATGATAATTTTCTGCATATAACAAGCCGTAACTGTTCGAGGGGCGTATTGATTGGTCAGTTAGCCTATCTTTGGCAGCCGATGATGACATGCGCCTACCTTTAGCAGTCGACGACGACTTGTACTGTAATGTGTGATAGATAATCGGCAAGAATTATTTTGGACCACTGACATTTAGTAACAGTGTTTGGGGGAGGGGAAAATGTGTGATGGCACCCGGGAGCCCCGGCACCCTCTTATCTGGCGCGTCCAGCCGTTTTGAGATTTGTGCAGGGGCGCAACGGTAGCAGGCTATTAGCGAGGCGGCGTTTAATTAAGCACCTTTTCGATAGAGATGGAGAAGGTTGGTCGTAGGCTGCGGCATGCATAGCAGGCTCTGGCAGAGGTAGGCTTGGATGGGGACGTTGAAATGACAGCTCACGGGGCGGTGCATGCAGGTTACAATTCTTTATTCTTGCTCAGAGCCACAATTATCTATTACTCCATGTCTCCTCTTCTGCCTCAGTCATTCTTTCTTCTTCCTCTGTCGTACTTCCTCCTTGCTCCTCATTCTTTCTCCAGCCTTACTTCTTCCTCCTTGCGCAGCGAGTGGAGTATGGTGAATATTCAACCAGGAGTCGCCCTGCACCTAGACGGGGAGGCGAGGTCTTCACGTCATTGTCGCCTGAGGGCTTGAGCATCAGCAAGATGGAAGGGCAGGCATGGAAGTGGGGAATGGCGTGGTGGGCGGCGGAGAGATGGGAGGAGGCACGACGTGACGTTCGACTGAATCGCCAGACTGGCGCGTATATCTTTTTTCTCTGTTACATCACCCCGACATGTCATTTCTAAAGTCTATCTCTCTAGTCCCGCTGGGTGGAACCAGCCTACCTCAAAAACATTGCTAGGCTAGGCCTAGGAACGTGACATGTCAAGATTCAGACGAGTCTCAAGCCCTGTTAACCATGCTGTCGCTACAATACGTGCCACAAATCTCAATGCACCGGATTTTGGGGAGGTTGATCAAGCGGTTGCGCTGACTTTTCTGTGTCATCCTGTCGCAGTCTTAACGCTTGGAATTTTACGTGTCATACCCAAGTTTGGGTGTTGCTACGAAGCTTAATGGGCATCATCTTGTGGGAGCTGCTGGTTTCTATTACCCTTCTGTTAGTTGGTCACGTGTAGGCTATCCTGCCTCTTTTTCTGATAATGAATTCAGGAAACATTTTAGTCAAAAAAAAATTGTGGATTCAACTAATTGTTTCTGGCAGCCTAGGTGTGCTACTAGTAGTAATACGAAAGGTGAATAACTTAGCTGTATATATAGAGCATATCCAGGAAACGCACCAGCGTGAATTATAAAATAGGGCCCTAAAATTTGACATATTCATACTCCCTCCTTCCATATTATTAGGTGCATTAGTTATTTTTAGGAAATTCGAAATATATGGTGTATTTGGTTTTCAGCTTTTTTTATTTTGGAAACGTGAGCTACATTCAAACCAAAATAAGGTGTTACAATCAGTCTGTGGACTCTGCAGAAGAAAATCAGGGCGATCATCCAGCCAATGAGCCACTCCACCAGTCAACCACACACATGAGTAACAACATTTGTGGACCTTCTAGCAAATGAAATATCAAAAGACCGGAAAATAAACGAAGCTCACCAATCTCACTAAGCATAGGAGCAATTACTGCTTTATTATTCTGTGTTGCCCGCCATAGCCGAACTTGCTCTTCACCGTCAGTTTCACAAATAATGTTTTATAAGTTCTCTTTGGCAAAGATGACAGCATCCCGTAAGTAATCCAAGTTCTTCGATGTTGGGTGGCTCAATGATGCCCTGATAGACACGACAAAAAGCTCCTGTGAAACCAGTGTCGAAA
Organism: Elymus sibiricus; assembly: GCA_039707655.1. Lineage (NCBI taxonomy): Eukaryota > Viridiplantae > Streptophyta > Magnoliopsida > Poales > Poaceae > Elymus > Elymus sibiricus. Next base: position 34,394,206 of record CM077665.1, on the reverse strand, counting down.
TAGAGAATACTAATGAAGTTTTTTGTGTTGTATTGATCTGACCCTCATGGTATGAACATTGGAGTACAAGACATGTAATGTCTGGTTTAAACATATTCGATCTATGTCTCCTTATCTCTATATTTAAACCCAATTATGTTTGTAACATTCCCCCTCAGTCGTTTCGGGAGCAAAGCAGACGATTGCGACCGGATTTGAAGTCACGCACCTATGTTCTCTTCTCCGCTTCGCCATCATCAAGTGTATCATCGATGGGTCAGCACCTAGGGCGTTGACTGCGTCCCCTTCTGGTGCCTTCCCTTTCTCTCCTCTATTCACTAGCCTAGTCACAGTGGGAGTGCCGTGGATGCTAGTGGCGAATCGGACGTTGTTGACTGGAGTTGATGCCAATGGGTTGCTATAAACGTGGCCTTTGATGTCGATGTCGAAGTAGCTGATCATGATGATTTAGAAGTCATGGTTGATGTAATAGTCATCTTGGATGATGAAGCCGCACATAGCCAAAGACGCAAAAAAGAGTAAACTAAGCTGCACAAAGCGGGAGTGGCGTGCACGTTTGTGATGATGCCGACACTATTGACTGAAGTTAATGCCGATGGGTTGCCTTAGAGATAGCCCTTGCTGTTGATGTCTAGTTATCCGATCATGACGATGTGATAGCCATGCTTATGGTAGTTGTGGTCGCTGTAGTAGTCGTCATGGATGATGAAACCCCATAGAGCCGAAGATGCAAAAAAAAAATGCACTAAGACACAGATAACGGAGTTGTATTCTTGGACGATGCACCTTGCCGATCTCAATGGTTGGCTTCAGCAATGAGACCACGGTTTTGCGAGGAGAGGAGTGATACACCCTAGAAGTATCTTTAATTTTTTTAATGTTCATGCCTTATTTCCATCGAGTATGCAAAGTTTGATTTTTATTTAGAGTAACATATTAATAAAGTGCCTAGACCATGTTCATGTTTTCTTTTGTTTATGTTTTCAGGGAAAATAAATATTTTTTGGACCTACAGGAAAAATTAAGAAATAATATGAGGATCAGTTTTACATCAACAGAGACCAAAGGGGCCATACTCCTAGGTTAGGTGGTTCCTAGGGGGCCCAAATGCTCAAGCCAGGCGTCTGGGCCCATCCTTGCCCCTCGGCTGCCCTCCGGTGCCCGATGGCTTATATAGATTGGGGTGAGTCTACGAGTTCTCCAGGATAGATTAAAAGCCCGCACAGCAACAAATAAATCTCGTGCGTCAGGAATCACCATGGGAGGGGTTAATCAATTTTTAACTAACCTTTGTTTGCTGAATCTTAATCCCTGATTGTTCAGAGCAGATCACCTTGATTTTGTGGACGATCTGCTTTGCTGATTACGGCAACTTGTGGGCGATCTCGTTAGATGATTTTGAATTTGGACGAGAGAGAGAGAGAGGCTGCTTCCTTCGCTTTTTGCGTGGAAGAAAAGTTTGAGCTGATAGGTGGGGTATGTTTTGCGGCGTGAGAGGGGAGGTCGTAGATGCACCTGAGCCATACTGACATGTGGGCTCTCAAATGGTTGCTCTGATTAAATTGTGGGGTCGGCCGTGGATGAATTCCAGATCTCATTTCATTCTCTCTCCATCTGGCGTCGGTGGGGACAGGGGAAGGATATTCTAGCTCTCCCAAGGAACACCTGCAGATTCATCGTTTGATTCCTGCCTCCTCCTCGCTCTTCTCTTGAGAAATCGTTGGTTTTCTTCCTCCTCGCCGTGCATCTCCTATTGAGGTAATCCATTACTTCTCGTACCTGCTTTCTTCCTCCTCGCCGTGCGTCTCCTGGTGATTCATCGTTTGAACGAAAAGCTTTCGGGAGGTAGTGCTTCTGCGAGTTGGGTGGGGATCACAGCCATGCAACACAGAGATGGGGCGCGAAGCTCGCATCGAACTATTTTTTGAAATCACGAGGGTGATGGTCACTGGTCAGGCTGTTGCGGTTTGCTTCACAGGAGAACGGTTATGGGCGTTACTTAGTGTTCGGAGTGAGATTTCACTCTGCTAACCACAATTTCCTCCTGCCAGCTGCATGCTGCTTTTTTTTTGGGTCGTGGTTAGGTAGTGGAGCTATATCTGCAACGTAAAGTGGATGCAAAGGTTAAGGACTCTCCTGACCACAACTTAAATTAGATGAAGAGCTCAATGAGAGTGTTGTGACATTTCACTCTGTTGATCCTTATCAAAGTCAGAGGTCAATGAATATATATATATATATATATATATATATATGCAACTTAAAGCAGAGATGCAAAGTAGTTGCGTTGACCTGTTATGTAGTGATGGATGAGATGGACTGCACTCCACAGCTGTCAGAGACTCGGTCTTAGTCTATGGATGACACAGAGGTTGTCACACAAGGTTTCATGGTCCCTAACCAATTAGAGATGGAGAGGTTAAGGACTGACTAGAAACATGCAGCGCACGAAAAGCTCGTTGAGGAGTACAGGAGGAAGAAGCATCTTGCTGACTCGAAGTAGGTGTTTTTTCGTGCTTCTCGTGTGTGTTGTTGCATTTGGTTTGGAAATCAGTACCTCTCATTATACATTTCTTTTTCATTTGGACTTAATATTGTGCTTGTTTTGTTGAGTAGATGTTTTTATCTAAGGTTCTCTTACGTAAGTATGTTGCATACTCATATATGTTTTATCAATACATTTGTTCAAGGTAATTTGTTATTTTTGTTTGCAGGGATATTATAATGGTTGAGTATGAGGAAGAATTTAGTACAAAGCTAAGCTTGCAGAAGTTCATTTCTGTCTGTGAGAAGCTGACAGAAGCTCAGAAGCAACTTGTCAGAGATATTGATTTTGGATACCTCCTACAATTGTGATGCCGCGAGCTTCTGACATGTTTGGTTCGGTGGCTTGTCCACTACTTTGATGGCCCCACTAGGTGTTTCATCTTGCCTAGTGGATTCAGATTCTTTATCAATTCTGACACCATGCACCGCATCTTGGGAATTCCATTGGGATGCCAAATTATCCCTAAAAAGTGTTCAGACACTTTCACGTGTCAGGTTAAGCCTGAGACTCAATGTGCTGCGCACGCTCCAAACATCATAGAGTTGATTGATCTCATGACCCCGGAGCAGGTAGGAGAAGTGTTTCAGCGGGTTTTTGTGATGTTTGCAGCAGCTATATTTCTATGCCCGACGACTTACGATTGCACCAGCCCTGACTACTTAGCGGCTCTCGAAGGACCAGCAATTGATATCTCATCCTATGATTGGTCTGGGGCTACTTTAGACAAGTTGGTGACGTCACTCCGGACCTTCAAGGAGAAGGGATTCACAGACGCCTTGTGTGGCTGCCTCTTGATTTCCATGGTTGGTTAACTTCCTTTTTTCTTACTTTGCCTTCCTGCATCGGTGCTGAGAATGTGGTTCATTTTTACCTTTTTGTCTCTGGCAGATAACCTATTAAGAGTACATGGATATCAAGGTTATGGATCTGAAAGCTGATTTGCCTGCAAGGATTATTATCTTGGATACTAACACTATTAAGAATTATGCTAACCTAGACAGGCTATGAACAAAAACCGGAAATTTTGGAAAGCACTCTGTGAGTGTACTTTTTTTTCTTTTTTCTTTCGTGGACTTTTACCTCAACAAAATGATTTACCTGCCATCCCTTAATTTGACTTAATGCTTTCTTGTTTTTGTCCCCATCTCAGCTATAGGATATTAGGTGCACGCCTTTCCACCCATCCACTGCCTTTGAAGGGGCATTTTTTCAAATGAGCCCCAAACTAGAGGCCACTCAGAACAGCTTGTGCCTCAGGACAAATTATCTTTAGTAAGTGATTTCGAGCTTGTGCCCCTCTCTTTTGTTTCAAATTATATTCTGCATGTTTCTAGAGCGATTCAACATAAAAGGCAGCACATTTAAGAAACAGATATGTGTGCTTCCTGCGTTAGGTTATGTGTGCTTCCATGCTGGTTATATGTGTGCTTCCTGAGGGTGTCCCGGACTAGGGGGTACTAACCCATATGGCCTATTGCCTGTGGGGCGAACTAGTGGCCCATCAACCATCGCCTGGAGGATAGCCGAAGACATGAACCTCATCGGAAGCAAGATGGAAACCACCGAAGACTTGGCGTATACTTCAATGATAGTTCTAATAGCCGGCATGTTTATCCTTAGCTAGCACCGACCTTATGTGTAAACCTAGGAACCCCCGGTGCATATATAAGCCGAGGGGTTTAGTCCGTGGAGGCACAATCACAAGCCTTAGGGTTTAGAACACTATCGTATGATCTCGAGGTAGATCATCTTGTACTCGATACTCCATCACATCAATGTAATCAAAGCAGGACGTAGGGTTTTCCATCTTCGAGAGGGCCCGAACCTGGGTAAACATCGTCTCCCTTGTCTCCTGTTACCCATTGATCCCAGATCCACAGCTCAGGACCCCCTACCTGAGATCAGCCGGTTTTGGTACCGTCATTGGTGCTTTAATTGAGAGCCCACTGTGTGGTCACCCCAGAACAATGGAAGCATCGGTCAACGATCAAAACCTCCACGGCGTCCCCCTTATGCCGAAATCTCCCTTCATCAGATTAACCGAAGAGTTGAAACACCACGGATCACACCTCCTCCTTCAAGAATCGAAGCGTGATGATCTTGAGCCTACTTGGCCAAAGATCTCCATATAGAAGAGAATCAAGAGCCGAAGTGACACTTGACAGAGGACCGCAAGCCTAGCCAATTGGAAAGAGCTGGGGCTTGGATCTAAAAACCAATTTCGGCTGGCTCCACGTCAGCACATCCCTCACAGGATAAAAAACTCGAAGCTTCGAGCCCACGTCTGGCTGGGGTCAGATTTTTGATCCCACCCACCCCCCACATCGAGTATTGCCCAAATAACTCAGGGCCACCCGATGTCTGGGATATAATTTACGTAAAGCAACAATCCGGCGAGACAGTCCGGCAATTCTGGACAAGGTTCCTGTTCATCAAGAACAAAATAACAGATTGCTGTGACTTAGAGGTCTTAGCGGCTTTTTGGCATGATTGCCAAGATGAAGGCATTCTAAATGCCCTCGCTCTCCGTCGAGTTCAAACCTTTTCCGAGCTATCCGATCTGGTGTCAAAATTTTGCACCATGGAAGATGCTTGGCTGGCTCAAAAGGAGCAAACATATTCTATCTGTGCCAAAGAATCGAGACATGACAGGCTGAGGCACCGGAAGGTGCAATCTCGTCGCCCCGCGCTAGAAGAGTTGTCACGAAAAAGAAGGAAACCTGTAACAGGACCTAAAACCGCTCTTGATGGTCTACTGGATAAGCCGTGCCCAATCCACTCTGTCTTGTTAAACGCAAACCCAACTCACTGCCTTTGAGCTTGTTGGGTGATCAAACAGATAGCCAAGGGCGGTGAAGCCCTCCTCGGAAGCACGGACGCCCACAAGCACCCAGCAACACCTTCGGATGAGCACGAGATCTTAATGATCTACGAAACTTACAAATCAAGAAATCAGTGAAAGAGAGCCCTTCGAGAGCTTAGCCAAGTCCAGCACGTGAAGATTTCAGATATGTGGTTGGACACACCAATCACCTTTGGACAACTAGATCAGCCGAAGACCGGCCCAAGCCGCTGTCTGGCAGCCCTAGTCCTCGACCCTATAGTAGACGGATGTCAACTGCGGAAGGTGTTGATGGACGGTGGCAGCAGCCTAAAGCTCATCTATGAGGATACTCTGGATTAAATGCAGCTCGATAAATCATGCATTGAACAGAGTTATACCACTTTTAAAGGAATCATCCCCGAAAGGGAAGCGCGATGCAGCAGAAAAATCACCCTCGATGTAGTCTTCGGAACTCCCGAGAATTACCGATCCGAGGAGTTGACCTTCCACATTGTGCCCTTCCGAAGTGGTTACCACACCTTATTTGGGCATGATGCATTTACAAAATTCCACGCCATTCTGCATTATGGGTACATGAAGCTCAAGATGACAGGTCCTAATGGTGTGATCACCGTAGCAAGCAACACTGATAGAGCACTTAGAGCAGAAAATAAAACGGCGTCGCTCTCCCTTGAGCTATTGGTCGAGGCCCTCGCGGTCGAGGAGTTAACAGCACTTCGCGCTACGGTTGACAGAGATGACGTCATACTTGATAAGAGGTCTAAATCTACTTCGTTCAAACCAACTGATGAAATCATTAAGTTTCAGGTGCACCCAACGTACCTGAATAAAACGGCATCCAGAGGAGCACAGTTGGACCCAGGAGTTAACGAAGCTCTATGCAATTTCCTTTAAGAAAATTGGGACATTTTTGCTTGGCATCCCTCGGATATGCCTGGAATCCCACAAAATCTAGCCAAGCATAGCCTGAATATAATTAAAGGCTCTAAACCTGTCAAGCAGGCGCTCTGCTGATTTTCGGAGCCTAAGCATCAAGCTATGGGTGAAGAACTGGCCAAATTACTTGAGGTCGGGTTCATCCGAGATATCAAACACCCTGAGTGGCTGGCCATTCTGGTCATGGTGCCCAAAAAGGATAAGTCATGGTGCCTTTGTGTCGACTTTAAGGACGTTAATAAGGCATGCCCAAAGATCATTTTCACTTACCATGTATCGTCCAAATTGTGGATGCCACAGCAGGACACGATTCTTTGTGTTTCCTAGACAACTACTCGGGGTATCATTAGATAAAAATGAAGGAGTCTGATCAAGCAGCTATAGCCTTCATAACTCCCTATGGGCCATTCTGTTTTAACACAATGCCCTTCGGATTAAAAAATGGAGTTGCAACATACCAGCACATGATTCAAACATGCCTGGAAAAACAAATTTGGAAAACTATAGAAGCATATGTAGATGATGTGGTTGTGAAAACCAAAAACATCAGCCAGCTACTCGATGACCTTCGCGAAACATTTGTTAGCCTCCGAGCAAATCACATAAAGCTCAATCAGGAGAAGGGCGTCTTTGGGGTTCCGGCGGACAAACTACTCGGATTTATCATTTCCCACCGAGGAATAGAGGCTAACCCCGATAAAATCTAAGCCCTGGCCCAGTTGGAAGTACCTACCGAACTTAAGCACGTTCAAAAACTGGCAGGCTCCGTGGCCGCGCTGAGCCGATTCATCTCTCGTCTCGGAGAAAAGGCCTTACCTCTCTACAGGTTGCTAAAACAAACCAAAAATTTTAAGTGGACTAGTGAGGCTAGAGCCACTTTGGAGGAAATAAAAACACTCCTTGCTACTAACCCTATACTGGTAGCACCTGGGGCAAATGAGCCGACGTTACTGTATATCTCGGCCAGAAACCAAGTCGTCAGCGCAGTTCTCGTTGTTGAACGCGATGTCGAAGGTCATAAGCTCTAAGTTCAACGGCCGGTCTACTACGGTTTTGAGGTACTTACCTCGTGTAAAACCAGGTATCCTCACTACCAGAAGATAGCTTATGCAGTCTTTATGGCATCTCGGAAGCTACGGCATTATTTTCAAGAATGCTCCATCACGGTGGCGTCGGAGGTGCCCCTCAATGATATAATCAATAATAGGGATCCTATAGGATTAATTGCTAAGTGGGCAATTGATCTCCTCCCTTTCGAAATCATATACCGACCACGCCGAGCTATTAAATCTCAGGTGTTAGCGGATTTTGTGGCAGAGTGGACGGAAGCCGAGCTCCCTAGAGAGCATAGTACATATTCGCATTGGACGATGTACTTTGACGGCTCCAAAATGCTCGCCGGACTAGGGGCTAGAGTGGTTCTCACAATCGCCTACCGATGACAATATTCGGTATGTACTACAAATTATGTACACTGACTCTAACAACGCAGCCGAATATGAGGCTCTGCTGCATGGGCTTCAGATAGCAGTCTTAATGGGAGTCAGGCATCTTGAGGTCCGGCGAAATTCTAATCTTGCCATCTCTCAAGTTAACGGCGAATTCGACGCAAAGGACCCAAAGATGACAGCATACCGAAACGCTGTCTTAAAAATCTCAGCCCAGTTCGAAGGGTTAGAGTTCCACCATATCTCAAGGGACAGCAATCAAGCTGCAGATGTTCTTGCCAGAATGGGCACTAAACGCGACCGTGTACCCAAAAATTCTTTTCTGGAATGGCTCTTTAAGCCATTCGTTTTCTGGCAAGAAGGGGATATGGCTTCCAAATCAAAGGATTTTGGAAAGGCCACCGCTTCGGCCATAGAAGAAGATGAGGGTATAATTGGGGGCTCGGCTGTTGAGGAAACATCCTCGGCTCATGAGATCATGGCAGTTATCGCGCCATCGACTGAACCCCTCCTCGCGTATCTACTCCGCAAAGAGTTGCCTGAGGACCAAACTGAAGCACGACGGATCATTCAAAGATCCAAGGCTTATAAAGTCCATGAAGGCGAGATTGTAGGAGATATGCCCTAGAGGCAATAATAAATGTTATTGATTATCTCCCTGTTCATAATTAGGTTTATGTTCCATGCTATAACTACTATGGTTCTCGAGTCTACAATAACCACGAGGCTCGGAGGAAGACTCATATGCACGTGTATGATAATAAACGGTAAAATGTATTCCTAGTCTGGCCTCTAAGACTAGCTCAAGTGTTGCATGATGGTTCTGTTTTCCAGATCATGGGCATGTCTATGCCAACAACTTTGAGGGCACAATGTTAGAAGAACAATTGTGTTGAATCGACCCGAATTGATGTTATGCTATGAGATACATTCGTCACAAGTTAATGGTTAATAACACAGAGATGGTTAACGTTTGCATGATTCCTTAGACCATGAGAGTATCGAGTTTCTTCATGCTTGCTTCATGAACTTTGGGGTTTGTTAAACGTCATCCGTAAATGGGTGGCTATTACGGCGGCTTACGGGTTCATGGAAAAGTATGTCAAGTAACTTGATAGCTCAAGATTGGGATTTGCTCCTCCGACGATGGAGAGATATCTCTGGGCCCTCTCGGTGTTACGGTATCCATCATCGTTTGGCCAGACACTTTGTGATTTGATCACGGGGATGCCGAAACATGGGAACGAGAAAAGAGAACAATACTGGTAACGAGGTAACTGGCATAGTGGACAAGTTGTTGATCCACGGGGATGCCAACATGTCTCACCTCGGGTATTTGTAACATATCATGAAGCAACAGGAATAGCACACGACAACTGGAGGTTCACTCGAATATTCATTCGTGTGGGTATAGGGGTCAATATGGGTGTCCACGGCTCCGATGTTTATCATTGATCGGAAGGGGTTCCACGTCATGTCTATACTTCACCGAACCTATAGGGTCACATGCTTAAGGGTCATCTACCTGCTGAATACTAGACAGGGAGTCTGAGAGAAAGTCTCCGGAAAAAGTTTTCGGAGACAGCGGAAGAGTTCCGAAGAGAGAGGTGCCGGATGAGTTCAAGTAATACTGAAAAGTTGTTTCAGGGGATACCATTAAGTCAAATTGGTTTCGTCATACGGCTGATAATTGTTGGAGGGTGCCAGAATCATTCTGGAAACTTCTGGGAATTTTCCGGGATAGAAACCGAAAATGTTCCGGAGCTGCCGGAACCACTTCAGATGCTTTTCGTAGATGGAAATCACTAATCCGGAATTGTTTCGGAACGCGTTGAAAATTATTTTAGTGGGTACTGGAAATGTTCTAAGCCCACATAAATATTTTCAGTTCGAACGGACGCTGAAAAATGTCGTCGTGAATAGTGAAAGTGCCTTTTGGATTACTTTTTGGAAAGCCATAATTTTGGGCTTTGTCCCAAGATATTTTGGGGTGACATGGATGGATGAGAGCCCCCTTGGGGGGGCCCTCTAGGGGTTAGCCGGCCACATGGGGAGCTCCTCCTTGGAGCTCCACTTGTCCTTTGGCTTTCCCCTTTTGCCCTTGGAAAGTGTTTCCTTCATGGGTATTTTTGGTATTTTTGAATACCCATATCCTACCCAGTAGTTTTCCTATAAAAGGAGGTGAGGGGCTGCCCAAACCTTCATCCCTTCTCACATACACATGCCATAGACTTGTCTGGCTTCTCTCTCCCTCTCAGCGAAATAGTTTCGTAGAGCCGAAAGGCTTTCTGGGTTCCGGCAGGAACTAATTCCTGACGGCGAAGCCCTGCCGGATAGATGACACCGTATGTGTACAACTCTGTAGAGAGATCGTTGTTTCGGTCTTAGTTCGAGAGTGCCTCCCGAAGGGCTGTCCGTGTGACCGTCCGAGTTTCGAAGGTCCTCCCGAAGGGCTGTCCGTGTGACCGTCCGAGTTTCGAAGGTCCTCCCGAAGGGCTGTCCGCGACACCGTCCGGGGGACTGTCCAACCGCCTCCCGGAGGGCTGTCCGAGGGGCAAATGAGGGTTTATATCCTCGTGGTTGGGAGGTTGTAAATCCTAGCTGCGGGGATCTGCACCGCCGATCGTCATCGACTCTACTTCCACTGCGCTACGAGTAGGTAACGGAAAAAGATCAAACCTTGTATGCAGTATTCATAGTGGTCCTGGGCTGGTCCGTAGGTCAGAAATTGTTTGTTTTCTGCTGCGTTCCCCTACAGTGGCATCATCAGCCGTGCTATGCGTAGATGCAAGTTGCGATCTAGAATACATAGAGATGTATGGGTGTTGCACAATATAATTAGGTACTAGATGGGTTCTATTACTGAAAATTATTTGTGCGGGTAGCAGATGAAATCTATTACCCGATGTTCTTGTTGCTTCCCTAGAATTTGCATATTTCTAATCTTGATAATAGCATGGTGGAGTTTCAATGTTCTGGCAATCCACGATCCTGATTGATCAACGAAGTGCTAACAGTTCATTGAATTCCACCGTAGTTAAAAAGAAAGATGAAATTTCGCAGACGAAAGGGCAATGCAGATATGATCTGCACGGGGGTCATGCGTGTGACGAAGTTTAGTATGGGGCTCGAGATTTTATTATCTCATGTTTCATACACCCCGCAATGTTAATCTAGCGACTTGAATTATCATACTTGATGATGGACGTTGGTAGCTTCGGTTTGTTTCGAAACCTTAGAAGCCACGAAAAACAAGTTTTTGCATGAACCGATTAGAAGCGTCTAACTTGGTTTTGCAGGATGGTTTGTATGTGCATATGATGTGGTATAGCAGTGCTCAAAATAATTTGATTATGTATGAGATGACTATATGATGTAAATTGATTAACATGACCAGCGTGTCATGATTCGGCATGATGGCTGGAGCCATATGATTGTCACTTTAAATGACCTGCGTGTCAACCTTGTTGTAATGCATTATTTTGTTAGCTATAGAGATAGCAATATTATCTGGTGCATCGACAAGGTGGTGGCAATCTTCGCGAAGGTGAACACCGACGCGAATGCCGGAGACGAACAAATACAAGATTTCTCCGTCAGAAAGGGCTATACCATATCATGCTATTATGAATTGCCTGAGATGTTTATCCCTTTTGATGGCGCGGTAGTCGCTTTTTATTAGGGTGATCTCTCACAAAAAAAATCAAGTAGTTAGTGTTCTCCCAAGTGTAGCACCGTCACGGCACCTAACTTTTCGGGGTGCGCCATGTCCACATGGGTACGAACGATTAGAGAAGTGTGAGGCGGGTGAGGTCAGACCTCACATTGAGATCACTTGGTTGTTTTGACGTTCTGGCTTGATCGTCCTGAGCTCAGAACACGCCCATCGAAAGATGAACATGAGTCACATAGAGATGTGATTGACATGTTTGCCCACCAATTGAAATTCTCGTCATCAATGATGTCCACATCAATGGCGTTGAATTGAAATGTGGATCTTGTATCACTCACAATCAATTATGAGAGATATTGATTTTAGTGCGAGCGCACTGTAGAATTAACTTGTTTAAATTCTCAATGCAATTAATTTTGAACACTGTCTAAGTGTGATTTGCAAAATTGTTGTAGAATAATGGCTCGCGTTTCCACCTTCCCAGTTAAAATTGAATAGCTGTTAAATATTTGGTTAAAACCTTTATAGTTGGTAACGTAATGTGAGGATTGTCCTCAAGAGTGCCGAGATGGACTTTGTCTTATCGCATACTTTCGGTATTCTCCTGCTAATGCTATGGACCATGTGACTCTCGTCCTTCGATCGAAAAGCTAGAATTCCGTTACGGTCAAAGTGCAATATGTTTGCTTCCATGAGACCCAAACTTCGAAAGTTTGGGATAGTTATATGAAATTCATGGAACTGAAAATCATTTTCAGATACAAACAAAGCAATGTTTGTTTGCAAACTATTAGTAAAGGTGTTTACTATGCATTAGACTGATAAGAGAGGGATCCAGAAGAAAGCCTGTCATATGATGAAAGGTGAATAAAACAACAACTTAAAGAGAAATGAAGTGTCGGAAGGGTGTTAGTGAAACTTTCATGCCTAGGAAGTCCGGGGATAACGTCACTCTTAAGTTGAGTGCTTCTTCTGAGAGTAGGAGAAATACTAAAAGTTAAACTGTTAGAAGTATAAAGGCAAAAGGAAAGAAGACTGGAATATCCAGCTCATGTATGAATGTCATACAAGTTTTTGATGTATAGAAGGCTGGTCAAAGATATAGTTCTTGGGAATTATGGTTAAAATATGTTAATCACTAATTCTTGGGTATTGTGAGTTAATCACAAAGATACCCGCTCGATTGCATTCTGTTGCAACTCGATGTAAGAACTACTATGGCCTGAAAGACTAGCTAGGAATGAGGTTTAGATACACACAAGGAACATAGTAAATGTTACTATACCTTCCATCGGTGTATTCCCTATGTATTTACTTTCATAATTCATTTTAGAGTTTCACACCCTAGCCCTTTGCATAAGGTATCTTGCAAGAAGGTTGTTCATAAGAGAACTTTTGATGTTCGGTGTTATGAATAACATAAGGGCCATACCTTCATTATGAATGAGACGTATGTTATGAATATTGATAATAATACATTACCTCTAGGTTTACTTTCATAATTCATTTTAGAGTTTCATACACTCTAGCCCATTGCACAATGTTTGTTGCAAAAGAGTTGTTCATAAAAACAACAATTTTTGTTCAGTATTATGAATAACATGAAGGGCCATGCTTCCATCCAATATGGGAAGTATGTTATGAATATTAATGGTAATATGATACATCCACAAAACTGATGCTAAATGTCGCAAGACTAAAAGAATACCACACAAGTGTGGCAGTGCATTTGGTCACATTGGAGAAACCCCCATGGAAAATTCCATTATGATGGATTTTGAAGTCGTTTGATTTTGAATCATCTGACACTTGCAACTTTCCTCCGAAAAGTGAAGTGACTGAAATACCGTTCACAGGCCATTAGGAATGAACCACAAACTTATTGGTGATCATACATCCTGATGTGTGTAGTTCAATAAATGTTGTTGCAAGTAGTGGATTTATCTATCTTCAGAAATGACTCAAGTAGATATATGGATATTTGCTTGATGAGACGTAAGTCTGGATCTTTTGAAATCATTCGAAAGGTTTTCAAAAATGAAGTAGAAGTTATTGTAACAAGAAAATTATGTTTCTACAATTTGATTGCGCAAAGGAATATTTGAGTTACAAGTTTAGCGAATGTCTGATGAGTTGTGAAAGGGGTTTCATAACTTGCACTTCCCGGAACACCACTGCAAGTGGAAAGTCCGTGAAGATGTAATCAAACCATTTATGACATGGTGAGATCAAAGATGACATAAATAAATTTGCCATTAACCCTTTTAAAGTGATGCCTTAGAGACTGCGGCTTTTACACTGAAAAGAGCTCCATCGGGTCTGTTGAAATGACGCCATGGTATGGTACGCCCAACCATGTTATTTCTTTTCTTAAACATTTGGAATATGGGGCTTGTGTCAAAGGTTACGAACCTATTCCAAATCAGACAAGTCCTACTTTGTAGGTTATCCCAAAATGTTGGTTATTCCTCCCTCACTATACCGAGGCAAATAGGTTTGCCACAAAGAACGGTATGTTTTTTGAAGAAAATGGTTCTTTCAAAAAGGTGAGTGGGAGAACAGTGCAACTCGACGAGATAACAAGTATCTTCGTCATCAGATCAAAGGAAAGAGACCTTGGAAGTGATTCCAGAGTTTCCTACTGCGACTGATACGGAAGCCTATACATGAGATGTATGGACTTCGGTCGAACTTGCAGCTAAACCACGTCGGAAAAACTAGTGCAAACCTCTTAGGTGCTCATACGAGATATTGTTGTTAGACAACAATATACCTATGATACAAAAGAAAGCGTTGACGGGCCCTGACTCCGGAATTGGCTAAATGCCAATACAATCCGAGATAGTTTCCATATAAGTGATTCAAGATTAAAATTTTGATACACCGTTCGGAAGACTTAGAGTCTAACGAATATTTATGGAACTAAAAACTGATACGGATATAAATGTTTTATCCATAAAGCTCGACTTGTTGAAATAACAAGTTCAAGGAGTTGACTGCGATGAGGTTTTCTCACCGTAGCGATGCTTAAAGTCAGTTCGGGTTGAACTAGCAAGTAATATATATTTCAAATCATGAGATATGGAACATGGATGACGAAAGGATTTCCATCTAATGGAAATGAAACCAAGGACTTGCATGTATTACAGTCCAAGGTATTTTGTCATTCCAGAGGATGCTAGTGAGTGTGCAAACTTTAGAGTTCCAGCGATGGACAGAAGAGAGCAAAATGGAGTTGGAATCTTCGTGTTTTGATGAAATGGTCAAAAGGGTTTTGACTTCATCAATGGGGAACAAAGATGCTTGTGATTCAAGAAAGTAAGTGGGAGCATAATGATATTTCTAAAAATCTTGTGTGCTTGACACATTGTTAAATGGGACATTTACATTTATGCCCCTAACTGGAACCCACTACTCAGTTTTGCCCCTAGTTTTCGGGTATGCTCAGTTTTGCCCCTCTGCCGTCAAGTCCCCTTCCGTGCCTTTATCGTCCGCTCAAAGGGCTTTGACCGTCTGGTGAACAGTATCAAAAAAATCTAAAATTTTGTGGGACATTCCAGGCATTTCTATAAGGTGACTTGATGGCACAGGGGCAAAACTGAGCATACCCGAAAACTAGGGGCAAAACTGAGTAGTGGGTTCGAGTTAGGGGCAGAACTGGAATTGCCCCTTAAGTAATTATCCATATATCTACTTGAGTCATTACTGAAGATAGACAAATCCATTGCTAGCAACAACATTTATCGGACTACACACATCAAAATGTATGATCACCAATAAGTTTGTTGCTCGTTCCTTATGGCCTGTGAACGATATTTCAATCACTTCACTTTTCAGATGAAAGTTGCAAGTGTCAGATGATTCATAATCAAAATGACTTCAAAATCCATCACAATGGAATTTCTCCATGCGGTTTTCTCCAATGTGACCAAACGCAGTGCCACACAAATGTGGTATTCTTTTAGTTTTACGACAATTAGCGTCAGTGTTATGGATGTATTATATTATCATCAATATTCATAAAATACATCCCATTCATAATGGAAGCATGGCCCTTATGTTATTCATAACACCGAACAACAATTGTTCTCTTATGAACAACCTTCTTGCAACATACTTTATACATGACATGCGTTCTTCTGGATCCCTCTCTTATCAGTCTATTGCATAGTAAACACTTAACTAATACTTTGCAAACAAACATTACTTTGGATATCTCATATCTTTTAGCCTTTGTTTGTACCTGAAACTGATTTTCAGTTCCATGAATATCACATAACTATCCCAAACTTTGGAAGTTCGGGTCTCATGGAAGCAAACATATTGCACTTAACCATAACAGAATTCTAGCTTTTGGATCGAAGGGCGAGAGTCACATTATCCATAGCATTAGCGGGAGAATACCAAAAGCAAGCGATAGGACAAAATCCTTCTCGGCACTCTTGTGGACAATCCTCACATTACGTTGCCAATCATAAAGTTTTATCCAGATAAATTTTCAGCTATTCAATTTTAACAGGGAAGGTGGAAGCGCGAGCCATTATTCTATAACTATTGTGCAAATCACACTTAGACAATGTCCATAATTAATTTCACTAAGAATTAAATAAATTAATTCTAAAGTGCGCTCCCACTCAAATCAATATTTCTCATAATTGATTGTAAGGTATACAAGACCTGTATTGCAATTCAATGCCATTGATGTTAGTCATCACCAATGATGAAAATATCAATCGGGAGGCCAACTTGCCAATCACATCTCTATGTGACTCTTGTTCATCTTTTGAAGGGCGTGTTCCGAGCTCAGAACATTCCTGCCATGAACGTCAAGACAACCAAGTGATCTCGCTGTGAGGTCTGACCTTCAACCACCTCATACTTCTCAATTCATTCGTGCCCATGTTGACATGGCGTGCCCTGAAAATACACATAGTTCAGACGCTGCTACACTTGGGAGAACACTAACTACTTGATATTTTAAGTGAGAGATCACCCTAATAAAAGAGACTACCACGCAATCGATAGGGTGCCAAAACAAGGGATAAACATCTCAGGTAATTCATAATAGCATGATATGGTATAGCCCTTTCTTTCGGAGAAGGATTCATCATCTTCGCGAAAATCCAAAAAAAAACGTTGTCGTGGCAGAACTTTTCTGCCAAGGCCTGTTTCTTTTCTTTTGTCCGTCTTCGGCTTTTGCGTCGGTCTCCACCTTCGCAGATCTTGTCACTGCCTTGTCAATGCACCAGATAATATTGCTATCTCTACAGCTAATAAAATAATGCATTACAACAAGTTTGACACGCAGGTCATTTAAATTGACAATCATATGGCTCTAGCCATCATGCTGAATCATGACACGCAGGTCATGTTAATTAATTTACATCATATAGTCATCTCATACATAATCAAATTAATATGTGGAATTCTATAGCACATCTCATGCGCATGGTTCCTGCAAAACCAAATCAGACGCCTCTAATCGGTTCATGCAAAAATTTATTTTTTGTGGCTTCTAAGGTTTTGAAACAAACCGAAGCTACCAACGTTCACCATCAAGTATGATTATTCAAGTCACAAGATTAACTTTGCAGGGCATATGAAACACGAGATAATAAAATCTCTATAGGGTAACGCAGCAGAAAACAAAAAATTTCCGACCTACGCACCAGCCCAGGACCACTATGAAGACTGCATACAAGGTTTGATCTTTTTCGTTACCGACTCGTAGCGCAGCGGAAGTAGAGTCGATGACGATCGGTGGTGCAGATACCCGCAACTAGGATTTACAACCTCCCAACCACGAGGATGTATACCCTCATCCGCCCCTCGGACAGCCCTCCGGGAAGTGGTCGGACAGTCCCCTGGACGGTGTCGCAGACAGCCCTTCGGGAGGACCTTCGAAACTCGGACGGTCACTCGGACAGCCCTTTGGGAGGACCTTCGAAACTCGTACGGTCACACGGACAGCCCTTCGGGAGGCACTCTCGAACTAAGACCGAAACTACGATCTCTCTACAGAGTTGCACACATACGGTGTCATCTATCCGGTAGGGCTTCGCTGTCCAGAACTAGCTAGTTCCTGCCGGAACCCAGACAGCCTTTCGGCTCTACGAAACTATTTCGCTGGGAGGGAGAAAGAAGCTAGACAAGTCTATGGCATGTGTATGAGAGCAAGGATGAAGTTTGGGCAGCCCCCACACCTCCTATTTATAGGAAAACCAAGGGGTAGGATGGGCATTCAAAAATACCAAAGTACCCCCACTTTATGTCTCACTTAAAGGGCATAAGGGAAAAAAGGAGTGCCATGTGGAGCTCCAAGGAGGAGCTCCACCCTTGGCTGGCCACCTTCATGCCCCCCCCACAAAAGGGGGTTCCTTGGTTCCTAAGTCCTTCTAGAAGCCTTTTTGCAAAAGCCCTAAAAGGTGGCTTTCAAATAAAGTATCCATAAAGTGATTTTCACTATTCACGGAACCAATTTTCCGCGACCGTTAAATACAAAAATATTTCTGTGGGTCTTAGAATAATTCCAGTACCCACACAAATGATTTTGGATTCGTTCCGAAACAATTTCTGATTAGTGATTTTTATCTGCGAAACGCAAACAAAGCGGTTCCGGCAACTCCGGAACATTTTCGGTTTTTCTTCTGGAAAATTCCCAGAAGTTTCCAGAATGATTCTGGAACCCTCCAAGAATTATCAGGCGTGTGCCGAAACCAATTTGACTTAATGGTATCCGCTGAAACAACTTTTCGGTTTTACCGGAACTCATCCGGTGACCTCTCTCTTCGGAACTTTTCCGCTGTCTCCGAAACTTTTTCCGGAGACTTTCTCTCAGACTCCCTATCTAGTATTCAGCAGATAGAAGACCCTTAAGCATGTGACCCTATAGATTCGGTGAAGTATAGACATGACCCGGAACCCCTTCCGATCAATGATCAACATCGGAGCCGTGGACACCCATATTGACCCCTATACCCACACGAATGAATATTTGGGTGAACCTCCAGTTGCCGTGTGCTATTCCTGTTGCTTCACGATATCTTACAAATACTCGAGGTGACACATGTTGGCATCCCCGTGGATCAACAACTTGTCCACTATGCCAGTTACCTCGTTACCGGTATTGTTCTATTTTCTCGTTACCGTGTTTCGGCATCCCCGTGATCAAATCACAAAGTGTCTGGCCAGACGATGATGGATACCGTAACACCGAGAGGGCCCAGAGATATCTCTCCATTGTCGGAGGAGCAAATCCCAATCTTGAGCTATCAAGTTACTTGACATACTTTTCCATGAACCCGTAAGCTGCCGTAATAGCCACCCATTTACGGATGACGTTTAACAAACCCCAAAGTTCATGAAGCAAGCATGAAGAAACTCGATACTCTCATGGTCTATGGAATCATGCAAACGTTAACCATCTCTGTGTTATTAACCATTTAACTTGTGACGAATGTATCTCATAGCATAACATCAATTCGGGTCGATTCAACACAAATGTTCTTCTAACATTGTGCCCTCAAAGTTGCTGGCATAGACATGCCCATGATCAGCAAAACAGAACCATCATGCAACACTTGAGCCAGTCTTAGAGGCCAGACTAGGAATATATTTTACCGTTTATTATTCCACACGTGCATATGAGTCTTCCTCCGAGCCTCGTGTTTATTGCAGACTCGAGAACCATAGCAGTTATAGCATGGAACATAAACATAATCATGAACTTGGAGATAAATAATATCATTTATTATTGCCTCTACGGCATATCTCCTACAGACTCCCACTTGCACTAGAGTCAATAATCTAGTTAATGCTAATGCACTTTACACCTATGGCATACCGGTGTAAAATATGCTTCGCACGTGGTATGGCCTGATGTCCAACGGATCTGACGACTTCAGCTCTGTGTGTATCTTTGCATATCCTCGTGTTTTCACGCTTTCACAAAATGCATATTTTGTGTGGACTTGGCTTTGTATATATGTGAATCACAGGTCGAACCTTGATTCCTCAGACTGAGCTATGGAGCAACTATTTGCAATAGTGTCCAATTAACCAAAGCCTTCTTGGAACCATACTAAGTTCATGAATGAACTATATGATACAACATTTTCTTTGTCGCTATGAAAGCGGCAATATACTTTGCCTCTGTTATAGAATTCGCCACAATAACTTGTTTGGAACAATTTCCAACTACCGTGCCACCATATTGTGTGTTACACAAAAACCCTTAACTAAAATCGAAAATCGCATGGAGCATTGATGAAGACTTTATCGATGCAATTACTTGCAATGAGCACTTCACAATCTCTATTTGCGAGAAAACATGTCATCAGTACTATTCTAGTACTAAATGACATCTTTCACTGTTGTCCCATGATCAGTACTTTGATCACTTTGGTATCCATACTCGCAACAACTTTGGAGTATTGGACATATCTGCTTGTTTTTACATACCATGGAATACATGATTAATCCAAACACAAAGGTGTGTGGAATCTCCATCATGTATTTTGCTCATAAGTGTTTTTGGGACACCGAGTCTTGCAAAAACTCTTTCCATGGGACTTCGGCAAGAATCACTCCTTGGCGTTTTAAATGCTAAAAAGTTTTAGCATCTTGTCAATATGTATCTTTGCTCAGCCCCATTAGGTAAATCTATCTCCATAGATCATCATGCCTAATATTAAGGCTATTTAGCCCAAGCACTTCATCGAAAAACATTTTTCAATTGAAGTCCTAATTCGTGTCAAGAAATTTATTTCCAATTAACAATGTGTCAAGCACACAACGTTTTTAGAAATATTATTATGCTCCCACTTACTTTCTTGAATCACAAGCATCTTCGTTACCCATTGATGAAGTCAAAACCCTTTTGACCATTTCATCAAAACACGAAGATTCCAACTCCATTTTGCTCTCTTCTGTCCATCGCTGGATCTCTGAAGTTTGCATACTTACTAGCATCCTCTGGACTGACAAAATACCTTGGACTGTAACACATGAACTCCTTGGTTTCATTTCCATCTCATGGAAATCCTTTTGGCATCCAAGTTTCATATCTCATGTTTGAAATATGTATTAATTGCTAGTTCAACCCGAACCAATTTTAAGCATCGCTACGGTGAAACAACCTCATCGTAGTCAACTCCTTGAACTTGTTATTTCAACAAGTCGAGCTTTATGGATAAGACATTTTTATCCGTATCAGTTTTTAGTTCCATAAATATTTGTTAGACTCTAAGTCTTCCGAAAGGTGTATTAAGATTTTAATCTTGAAACATTTATATGGAAACTATCTCGGATTGTATTGGCATTTAGCCAATTCCGGAGTCAGGGCCCATCAACGCTTCCTTGTGTATCGTAGGTATACTGTTGTCTAACAACAATATCTCGTTTGCACACCTGAGTGGTTTGCAAGAGCCTTGCCTACGTGGTTCAGCTGCAAGTTCGACCGAAGTCCATACATTTTATTGTAGAGAATTCCGTATCAGTCGCAGTAGGAAACTCCGGAATCACTTCCAAGGTTCCTTTCCTTTGATCTGATAACGAAGATACTGGTTATCTCGTCGAGTTGCACTGTCCTCCCACTCACCTTTTGTAAGAACTATTCTCTTTAAAAGCATACCGTTTTGTGGAAAAATCCTTTACCTCGGTATAGTGGTGGGGGAATACCCAATGACTTGGGATAACCTACAAAGTAGCACTTGTCTGATTTGTAATAGGTTTCTAACCTTTTACACAAGCCCCATATTCCAAATGTTAAGAAAAGATATAACATGGTTGGGCGTACCATACCATGGCGTCATTTCAACAGACCTGATGGAGCTCTTTTCAGTGTAAAAGCCGTAGTCTCTAAAGCATTACTTTTAAAAGTGATAATGGCAAATTTATTTATGTCATCTTTGATCTTACCATGTCATAAATGGTTCGATTACATCTTCACGGACTTTCCACTTGTAGTGGTGTTTCGGGAGGTGCAAGTTATGAAACCCCTTTCACAACTCATCACACATTTGCTAAACTTGTAACTCAAATATTCCTTTGCGCAATCAAATTGCAGAAACATAATTTTCTTGTTACAATAACTTCTACTTCATTTTTGAAAACCTTTCGAATGATTTCAAAAGATCCAGACTTACGTCTCATGAAGTAAATATCCATATATCTACTTGAGTCATATTTGAAGGTAGACAAATCCACTGTTTGCAACAACATTTATTGGACTACACACATCAAAATGTATGATCACCAATAAGTTCTTTGCTCATTCCTTATGGCCTGTGAACGGTATTTTAGCCACTTCACTTTTCGGAGGAAAGTTGCAAGTGTCACATGATTGAAAATCAAACGACTTCAAAATCCATCATAATGGAATTTTCCATGTGAGTTTCTCCAATGTGACCAAATGCAGTGCCACACTTGTGTGGTATTCTTTTAGTCTTACGACATTTAGCGTTAGTGTTATGGATGTATTATATTACCATCAATATTCATAACATACGTCCCATCTATGATGGAAGTATGGCCCTTATGTTATTCATAACACCGAACAACTATTGTTCTATCATGAACAACTTTCTTGCAAACTTTATGCAAGGGGCTAGAGTGTAAAACTCTAAAATGAATTATGAAAGTAAATCCAGAGGTAATGTATTGTTGTAAATATTCATAACATACATCTCATTCATAATGAAAGTATGGCCCTTATGTTATTCATAACACCGAACATCAAAAGTTCTCTTATGAACAACCTTCTTGCAAGATACCTTATGCAATAGGCTAGAGTGTGTAAAACTCTAAATGAATTATGAAAATAAATACAGACGGTAATACACTGATGGAAGGTATAGTAACATTGACTATGTTCCCTGTGTATACCTAAACCAATTTTCCGCGACCGTTAAATACAAAAATATTTCTGTGGGTCTTAGAATAATTCCAGTACCCACACAAATGATTTTCGATTCGTTCCGAAACAATTTTGGATTAGTGATTTTTATCTGCGAAACGCAAACAAAGCAGTTCCGGCAGCTCCGGAACATTTTCGGTTTTTCTTCTGGAAAATTCCCAGAAGTTTCCAGAATGATTCTGGAACCCTCCAAGAATTATCAGGCGTGTGCCGAAACCAATTTGATTTAATGGTATCCCCTGGAACAACTTTTCAGTTTTACCGGAACTTATCAGGTGACCTCTCTCTTCGGAACTCTTCCGCTGTCTCCGAAAACTTTTTCCGGAGACTTTCTCTCAGACTCCCTGTCTAGTATTCAGCAGGTAGATGACCCTTAAGCATGTGACCCTATAGGTTCGGTGAAGTATAGACATGACGTGGAACCCCTTCCGATCAATGATCAACATCGGAGCCGTGGGCACCCATATTGACCCCTATACCCACACGAATGAATATTCGAGTGAACCTCCAGTTGTCGTGTGCTATTCCTGTTGCTTCGCGATATGTTAAAAATACCTGAGGTGAGACATGTTGGCATCCCCGTGGATCAACAACTTGTCCACTATGCCAGTTACCTCGTTACCAGTATTGTTCTCTTTTCTCGTTCCCATGTTTCGGCATCCCCGTGATCAAATCACAAAGTGTCTGGCCAGACGATGATGGATACCGTAACACCGAGAGGGCCCAGAGATATCTCTCCATCGTCGGAGGAGCAAATCCCAATCTTGAGCTATCAAGTTACTAGACATACTTTTCCATGAACCCGTAAGCCGCCGTAATAGCCAACCATTTACGGATGACGTTTAACAAACCCCAAAGTTCATGAAGCAAGCATGAAGAAACTCGATACTCTCATGGTCTAAGGAATCATGCAAACGTTAACCATCTCTGTGTTATTAACCATTAACTTGTGACGAATGTATCTCATAGCATAACATCAATTCGGGTCGATTCAACACAATTGTTCTTCTAACATTGTGCCCTCAAAGTTGCTGGCATAGACATGCCCATGATCTGGAAAACAGAACCATCATGCAACACTTCAGCCAGTCTTAGAGGCCAGACTAGGAATACATTTTACCGTTTATTATTCCACACGTGCATATGAGTCTTCCTCCGAGCCTCGTGTTTATTGCAGACTCGACAACCATAGCAGTTATAGCATGGAACATAAACATAATCATGAACTTGGAGATAAATAATATCATTTATTATTGCCTCTAGGTCATATCTCCTACAGACTCCCACTTGTACTAGAGTCAATAATCTAGTTAATGCTAATGCACTTTACACCTATGGCATACCGGTGTAAAATATGCTTCGCATGTGGTATAGCCTGATGTCCAACGGATCTGACGACTTCAGCTCCGTGTGTATCTTTGCATATCCTCGTGTTTTCACGCTTTCACAAAATGCATATTTTGTGTGGACTTGGCTTTGTATATATGTGAATCACAGGTCGAACCTTGATTCCTCAGACTGAGGTATGGAGCAACTATTTGCAATAGTGTCCAATTAACCAAAGCCTTCTTGGAACCATACTAAGTTCATGAATGAACTATATGATACAACATTTTCTTTGTCGCTATGAAAGCGGCAATATACTTCGCCTCTGTTATAGAATTCGCCACAATAACTTGTTTGGAACAATTTCCAACTACCGTGCCACCATATTGTGTGTTACACAAAAACCCTTAACTAAAATCGAAAATCGCATGGAGCATTGATGAAGACTTTATCGATGCAATTACTTGCAATGAGCACTTCACAATCTCTGCTTGCGAGAAAACATGTCATCAGTACTATTCTAGTACTAAATGACATCATTCACTGTTGTCCCATGATCAGTACTTTGATCACTTTGGTATCCATACTCGCAACAACTTTGGAGTATTGGACATATCTGGTTGTTTTTACATACCATGGAATACATGATTAATCCAAACACGAAGGTGTGTGGAATCCCCATCATGTATTTTGCTCATCAGTGTTTTTGGGACACCGAGTCTTGCAAAAACTCTTTCCATGGGACTTCGGCAAGAATCACTCCTTGGCGTTTTAAATGCTAAAAAGATTTAGCATCTTGTCAATATGTATCTTTGCTCAGCCCCATTAGGTAAATCTATCTCCATAGATCATCATGCCTAATATTAAGGCTATTTAGCCCAAGCACTTCATCGAAAAACTTTTTTCAAATGAAGTCCTAATTCGTGTCAAGAAATTTATTTCCAATTAACAATGTGTCAAGCACACAACGTTTTTAGAAATATTATTATGCTCCCACTTACTTTCTTGAATCACAAGCATCTTCGTTACCCATTGATGAAGTCAAAACCCTTTTGACCATTTCATCAAAACACGAAGATTCCAACTCCATTTTGCACTCTTCTGTCCATCGCTGGATCTCTGAAGTTTGCATACTTACTTGCATCCTCTGGACTGACAAAATACCTTGGACTGTAACACATGCAACTCCTTGGTTTCATTTCCATCTCATGGAAATCCTTTTGGCATCCAAGTTTCATATCTCATGTTTGAAATATGTATTAATTGCTAGTTCAACCCGAGCCAATTTTAAGCATCGCTACGGTGAAACAACCTCATCGTAGTCAACTCCTTGAACTTGTTATTTCAACAAGTCGAGCTTTATGGATAAGACATTTTTATCCGTATCAGTTTTTAGTTCCATAAATATTTGTTAGACTCTAAGTCTTCCGAAAGGTGTATTAAGATTTTAATCTTGAAACATTTATATGGAAACTATCTCGGATTGTATTGGCGTTTAGCCAATTCCGGAGTCAGGGCCCATCAACGCTTCCTTGTGTATCGTAGGTATACTGTTGTCTAACAAAAATATCTCGTTTGCACACCTGAGTGGTTTGCACGAGCCTTGCCTACGTGGTTCAGCTGCAAGTTCGACCGAAGTCCATACATTTTATTGTAGAGACTTCCGTATCAGTCGTAGTAGGAAACTCCGGAATCACTTCCAAGGTTCCTTTCCTTTGATCTGATGACGAAGATACTCGTTATCTCGTCGAGTTGCACTGTCCTCCCACTCACCTTTTGTAAGAACTATTCTCTTTAAAAGCATACCGTTTTGTGGCAAAATCCTTTACCTCGGTATAGTGGTGGGGGAATACCCAATGACTTGGGATAACCTACAAAGTAGCACTTGTCTGATTTGTAATAGGTTTGTAACCTTTTACACAAGCCCCATATTCCAAATGTTAAGAAAAGATATAACATGGTTGGGCGTACCATACCATGGCGTCATTTCAATAGACCTGATGGAGCTCTTTTCAGTGTAAAAGCCGTAGTCTCTAAAGCATTACTTTTAAAAGTGATAATGGCAAATTTATTTATGTCATCTTTGATCTTACCATGTCATAAATGGTTCGATTACATCTTCACGGACTTTCCACTTGTAGTGGTGTTTCGGGAGGTGCAAGTTATGAAACCCCTTTCACAACTCATCACACATTTGCTAAACTTGTAACTCAAATATTCCTTTGCGCAATCAAATTGCAGAAACATAATTTTCTTGTTACAATAACTTCTACTTCATTTTTGAAAACCTTTCGAATGATTTCAAAAGATCCAGACTTACGTCTCATCAAGTAAATATCCATATATCTACTTGAGTCATATTTGAAGGTAGACAAATCCACTGTTTGCAACAACATTTATTGGACTACACACATCAAAATGTATGATCACCAATAAGTTCTTTGCTCATTCCTTATGGCCTGTGAACGGTATTTCAGCCACTTCACTTTTCGGAGGACAGTTGCAAGTGTCACATGATTCGAAATCAAACGACTTCAAAATCCATCATAATGGAATTTTCCATGCGGGTTTCTCCAATGTGACCAAATGCAGGGCCACACTTGTGTGGTATTCTTTTAGTCTTATGACATTTAGCGTTAGTGTTATGGATGTATTATATTACCATCAATATTCATAACATACGTCACATCTATGATGGAAGTATGGCCCTTATGTTATTCATAACACCGAACAACTATTGTTCTATCATGAACAACTTTCTTGCAAACTTTATGGAAGGGGCTAGAGTGTAAAACTCTAAAATGAATTATGAAAGTAAATCCAGAGGTAATGTATTGTTGTCAATATTCATAACATACATATCATTCATAATGAAAGTATGGCCCTTATGTTATTCATAACACCGAACATCAAAAGTTCTCTTATGAACAACCTTCTAGCAAGATACCTTATGCAATAGGCTAGAGTGTGTAAAACTCTAAATGAATTATGAAAATAAATACAGACGGTAATACACCGATGGAAGGTATAGTAACATTGACTATGTTCCCTGTGTATACCTAAACCTTATTACCGGCAAGTCTTTTAGACCGTAGTTCTTGTATCGAATTGCAAGAGAATGCAATCGCACGGGTTTTTCTGTGATTAAACCACAATACCCAAGAATTAGTGATTAACAGTTTAATCACAATTCTCAAGAACTATTTCTTTGACCAGCCTTTCATACATCAATAACTTGTATGACATTCATACTTGAGCTGGATATTCCAGTCTTCTCTCTTATTGCCTTTATACTTCTAACAGTTTAACTTTCAGTATTTCTCCTACTCTCAGAAGAAGCACTCAACTTAAGAGTGGCGTTAGCCCCGGACTTCCTAGGCGTGAAAGTCTCACTAACACCCTTCGGACATTTCCTTCCTCTTTAAGTTGTTGTTTTATTCACCTTCATTTATATGACAGGCGTTCTATTGGATCCCTCTTTTATCAGTCAAATGCCCAGTAAACACTTTTACTAATATTTTGCACACAAACATTGCTTTGGATATCTCATATCTTTTAGCCGTTGTCTGTCTCTGAAAATGATTTTTAGATTCCATGAATATCACATAACTATCCAAACTTTCAAAGTCCGGGTCTCATGGAAGCAAACATATTTCACTTGACCGTAACAGAATTTTAGCTTTTGGATCGAAGGACGAGAGTCACATCATCCATTGCATTAGCGGGAGAATACCGAAAGTATGCGATAGGACAAAGTCCTTCTCGGCACTCTTGAGGACAATCCTCACATTACGTTACCAACCGTAAAGTTTTAACCAGATATTTAACAGCTATTCAATTTTAACAGGGAAGGTGGAAACATGAGCCATTATTCTACAACTATTTATGCAAAACACACTTAGACAGTGTTCAAAATTAATTGCACTGAGAATTAAACAAGTTAATTCTACAGTGCGCTCCCACTCAAATCAATATCTCTCATAATTGATTGTGAGTGATACAAGACCCATATTACAATTCAACGCCAAGGATGCATCCATCTCAAGTGACGAGAATTGCAATCGGTAGGCCAACTTGCCAATCACATCTCTATGTGACTCTTGTTCATCTTTCAATGCGTGTGTTCTGAGCTCATGCATTTCATGCCTGAACGTCAAGACAACCAAGTGATCTCGCTGTGAGGTCTCAACTCACCCGCCTCACACTTCTCTAATCGTTCGTACCCATGCATCCATGTGATACCCCGAAGAGATAGGTGCCGTGACGGTGCTACACTTGGAAGAACACTAACTACTTGATATTTTTGTGAGAGATCACCCTAATAAAAAGCGACTACCGCGCAATCAAAAAGGGTGCAACATAAGGGATAAACATCTCAGGCAATTCATAATAGCATGATATGGTATAGCCCTTTCTGACAGAGAATACTTTCATTTCTTCGTCTTCGGCATTCATGTCGGTGTTCACCTTCGCGAAGATTGCCACCACCTTGTCGATGCACCAGATAATATTGCTATCTCTTTAGCTAATAAAATAACTGTATTACATAAGGTTGACACACATGTCATTTAAGTGCAATCATATGGCTCCAGCCATCATGCCGAATCATGACACGCAGGTCATGTTAATTTACATTATATAGTCATCTCATACATAATCAAATTAAATATGAGCACTGCTATACCACATCACATGCACATGCAAACCATCCTGCAAAACCAAGTTAGACGCCTCTAATCGGTTCATGCAAAAACTTGTTTTTCGTGGCTTCTAAGGTTTCGAAACAAACCGAAGCTACCAACGTCCATCATCA
The DNA here is from genome assembly GCA_039707655.1 of Elymus sibiricus. Classification (NCBI taxonomy): domain Eukaryota; kingdom Viridiplantae; phylum Streptophyta; class Magnoliopsida; order Poales; family Poaceae; genus Elymus; species Elymus sibiricus. Next base: position 34,365,702 of record CM077665.1, on the reverse strand, counting down.
AGTATGATAATTCAAGTTGCTAGATTAACTTTGCGGGGTGTATGAAACACGAGATAATAAAATCTCGAGCCCCATACTAAACTTCGTCATACGCATGACCCCCGTGCAGATCATATCTGCATTGCCCTTTCATCTGCGAAACATCTGCCTTTCTTTAACTATCGTGGAACCCAAAGAATTGTTAGCACTTCGTTGATCTGTCAATCAGCATACTCAAGAGCAGCATGAAAGGATCGCGGATTGCCAGAACTTTGTGAGATTCCACCATGCCGACAAGATCAGGACTACGCAAATTTAGGGGAAGCAACAGGAACATCGGGTAACAGATTTCATCTGCTACCCGCACAAATAATTTTCAGTAATAGAACTCATCTACTACCTAATTATATTGTGCAACACTGATACGTCTCCAACCTATCTATAATCTTTGATTGTTCCATGCTATTATATTATCTGTTTTGGATGTTTTATATACATTAATATGCTATTTTATATTATTTTTGGGACTAACCTATTAACCCAGAGCCAAGTGCCAGTTTCTATTTTTTCCTTGTTTTTGAGTTTTATAGATAGGAATATCAAACGGAGTCCAAACGGAATAAAACTTTCACGATGATTTTTCTTGGACCAGAAGACACCAGAAGAACTTGGAGTCCAAGCCAGAAGATCCCCCAGGCGACCACAAGCCGCCAGGCGCGCCCTAGGGGGGGCGCGCCCCTAGGGCTTGTGGCCACGTGGTGGACCCCCTGACCTCCTTCCTTCGCCTATATATTCTCTTATACCCTAAAACCACCAGAAGCGTCCACAAAAATAATTTTCCGCCTCCGCAAGCCTCTGTTCCCGTGAGATCCCATCTGGGGACCTTTTCCGGTGATCTGCCGGAGGGGGAATCGACCACGGAGGGCTTCTACATCAATACCATTGGCCTTCCGATGAAGCGTGAGTAGTTTACCACAGACCTTCGGGTCCATAGCTAGTAGCTAGATGGCTTCTTCTCTCTCTATGTTCTTCAATACCAAGTTCTCCATGATCTTCATGGAGATCTATCCGATGTAATACTCTTTTGCGGTGTGTTTGTCGAGATCCAATGAATTGTGGGTTTATGATCAGATTATCTATGAATATTATTTGAATCTTCTCTGAATTCTTATATGCATGATTTCATATCTTTGTAAGTCTCTTCGAGTTATCGGTTTGGTTTGGCCAACTAGATTGGTAATTCTTGCAATGGGAGAAGTGCTTAGTTTTGGGTGCAATCTTGCGGTGTCCTCACCCAGTGACAAAGTAGGGGTAGCGAGGCACGTATTGTATTGTTGCCATCGAGGATAAAAAGATGGGGTTTTCATCATATTGCTTGAGTCTATCCCTCTACATCATGTCATCTTACTTAAAGCGTTACTCTGTTCTTCATGAACTTAATACTCTAGATGCAGGCAGGAGTCGGTCGATGTGTGAAGTAATAGTAGTAGATGCAGGCAGGAGTCGGTCTACTTGTCACGGACGTGATGCCTATATGCATAATCATTGCCTTGGATATCGTCATAATTATTCGCTATTCTATCAATTGCTCGACAGTAATTTGTTCACCCACCGTATTATTTTCCTTCAAGAGAGAAGCCTCTAGTGAAACCTATGGATCCCGGGTCTATTTTCCATATTATATTTTCAGATCTATAAACCAAAAATACCAAAAATACCTTGCTGCAATTTATTTACTTTTAGTTTAATTATCGTTTTAGTAATCTTTTATATGTATCTCTATCAGATCTCATCCTTGCAAGTGACCGTGAAGGGATTGACAACCCCTTTATCGCGTTGGGTGCAATTGTTTGATTGTTTGTGCAGGTACTACCATTGGGGCCTTGCTCGATCCTCCTACTGGATTGATACCTTGGTTCTTAACTGAGGGAAATACTTATCTCTACTTTGCTTCATCCCCCTTTCCTCTGCAAGGGAAAAACCAACGCAAGCTCAAGAAGTAGCAGGAAGAATTTCTGGCGCCGTTGCCGGGGAGGTTTCATAGCAAGTCAAGACAAGAAATCTTCCATCAACTTGCCAATCTCTGGATTGTTGGCGGGGAGGTCTACATCGAGCTACCAAGTACCCATCATAAACTCATCTCTTGCATTTACATTATTTGCCATTTGCCTCTCGTTTTCCTCTCCCCCACTTCTAAAATGGTTTTTCAAAAAGATTTGCCTTTTTATTTGCCCTTTTTCCGTTCGTCTTTTCGTTTGCTTTTGTTTGCTTGTTTGCTAGATCTATCCTTTGTTACCATGTCTGAATCTAGGGAGGTTATCGTTAAAAATTCTGAGGGTATTGTTAGTACTAATCTTGAGGAAAAATTTGGATCTTGCTCTCTAGATCATGAAACTGAAATATAAAGCAAAAACTTTTCATGTGGGAGACGGTAATATTATTGGAAAAAGTGTTATTCAAGAATTCTTTGATTGTACGGGAACTATGCCTATTAATAAAAGATCTATTCTTCTCGATACCAATTGTTATGCTGATGGTATTGTCATGCTTATTGAAAAATTAGAGAGAAAATTTGTGCACATCCATCCTGCTTTACAAAAGGTGTTTTATGAACTTCCCAATTTTAATAATCCTAAAGCTAAAAAGATTGCCAATATCATCCTTATGCGGGAATTTGATTTTATAATACAAGAAGCTAGGGAGATTTTTTCTTTCTATAATAAAGATGTTGAACACCCTCCTATTGAAGAAATTCTTCATGATAAAGAAACTTTGCGTAGTCTGGAATCTAGAGACTATCAATCTTATAGTGAAAATCTTAGGAGGAGAGTTCCCTACGCGGAAGTCACTCAAACCTTGTATCTTGAGACTTATGATGAATTTGATCGGATAACAAGGGGAATTTTCATAGGATATAATAATGATTGGTTGGAAAAGATGATTAAGGAACCCGTAAAAAATGAGATACGAGTTTTATATAATGATATATATGGTGATGATCCGGATTATGGGTTTATGAATGTCAAAATTACTAGTCAAAGTCCTTTTCATGAATTAAGTTCATCTACTGGAAGAGAAATAAAGGAAAGGATAGATTTATTTAGAAAAGCTTTTGATGGTTTTATTAAGAATGAATTGCATACCAAAGATGACAATACCTAGATCTATTGCGTTATGCCTAGCTAGGGGCGTTAAACAATAACGCTTGTTGGGAGGCAACCCAATTTTATTTTTATGTTTTTTTGTTTTATTTTCTGATATTGAATAAATACACATTACTACCTCTGTAGTAATTGTGTTGTAGTGTTTTAAATTAGTGTTTGTGCCAAGTAAGACCTTTGGGATGGTCTATGGTGATAGTTGTTTGATCTTGCTGAAAAACAGAAACTTTGACGCCCAGTCCAGGAATTTTATAAATTCACAGAAACGTCAAATGGATATGAATTTTTTACAAAAGATTGATATACAAATTTTCCAGGTTGTCCTAATTTTTCAGAATTTTTAGAGTTACATAAGTATGCGAAGTATCCAGATTGCTACAGACTGTTCTGTTTTTGACAGATTCTGTTTTCTTTGTGTTGTTTGCTTATTTTGATGCATCTATGGGTAGTATCGGGGGGTATGAACCATGGAGAAGTTGGAATACAGTAGATATTACACCAATATAAATAAATAATGAGTTCACAACAGTACCAAAAAGTGGTAATTTTTTTTCATATACTAACGGATCTCACGAGTTTTCTGTTGAGTTTTGTGTTGTGAAGTTTTCAAGTTTTGGGTAAAGATTTGATGGACTATGGAATAAGGAGTGGCAAAAGCCTAAGCTTGGGATTCCCAAGGCACCCCAAGATAATATTCAAGGATACCAAGAGCCTAAGCTTGGGGATGCCCCGGAAGGCATCCCCTCTTTCGTCTTCAATCCATCGGTAAATTTACTTGAGGCTATATTTTTATTCACCACATGATATGTGTTTTGCTTGGAGCGTCTTGTATGATATGAGTCTTTGCTTTTTAGTTTACCACAATCATACTTGCTGCACACATCTTTTGAGAGGGACACGCATGAATCGTGAATTTATTAGAATACTCTATGTGTTTCACTTATATCTTTTGAGCTAGGCAATTTGCTCTAGTGCTTCACTTATATCTTTTTAGAACACGGTGGTGGCTTTATTTTATAGAAATTGTTGAAATCTCTTGCTTCACTTATATTATTTTGAGAGTGTCTAAACAGCATGGTAATTGGCTTAGGTTATGAATTTAGTCCAAATATAATGGGCATCCAAGAGGGATATAATAAAAACTTTCATATAAAGTGCATTGAATACTATGAGAAGTTTGGTTCCTTATGATTGTTTTGAGATATAAAGATGGTGATATTAGAGTCATGCTAGTGAGTAATTGTGGATTGATAGAAATACTTGTGTTAGAGTTTGTGATTCCCGTAGCATGCACGTATGGTGAACCGTTATGTGATGAAGTCGGAGCATGATTTATTTATTGATTGCTTGCCTTTGTGTGGAGGTGAGAATCGCGCGATGGTTAACTCCTACCAACCCTTCCCCTAGGGGCATGCGCCTAATACTTTGTTTCGATAGCTAATAGACTTTTGCAATAAGTATGTGAGTTCTTTATGACTAATGTGAGTCCATGGATTATACGCACTCTCACCCTTCCACCTTTGCTAGCCTCTCTAGTACCGCGCAACTTTCGCCGGTGCATTAAACCCAAATACCTTCCTCAAAACAGCCACCATACACCTTCCTCAAAACAGCCACCATACCTACCTATTATGGCATTTCCGTAGCCATTCTGAGATATATTGCCATGCAACTTCCACCGTTCCGTTTATTATGAAACGCACCATCATTGTCATATTGCTTTGCATGATCATAAGAAAGCTAGCATGTTTCATGACTACGCTAGATCGTTGCACATCCCGGTACCCTGTCAGAGGCATTCATATAGAGTCATATTTTGTTCTAAGTATCGAGTTGTAATTCTTGAGTTGTAAGTAAATAAAAGTGTGATGATCATCATTATTAGAGCATTGTCCCATGTGAGGAAAGGATGAGTTTCTGGACTTTATAAAAAAAATAAAAGAGGCCAGAGAAGCCCAAATAAAAAAAATAAAAGAGGCCAGAGAAGCCCAAATAAAAAAAGAGGCCAATGCTGCCCACCAAAAAAAAATGAGAGAAAAAGAGAGAAGGGACAATGTTAGTATTTCTTTTTCCACACTTGTGCTTCAAAGTAGCACCATGATCTTCATGGTAGAGAGTCTCCTATGTTGTCACTTTCATATACTAGTGGGAATTTTTCATTATAGAACTTGGCTTGTATATTCCAATGATGGGCTTCCTCAAATTGCCCTAGGTCTTCGTGAGCAAGCGAGTTGGATGCACACCCACTTAGTTTCTTTTTGAGCTTTCATACACTTATAGCTCTAGTGCATCTGTTGCATGGCAATCCCTACTCACTCACATTGATATCTATTGATGGGCATCTCCATTGCCCATTGATACGCCTAGTCGGTGTGAGACTATCTCCTTCTTTTTGTCTTCTCCACAACCAACATATTCTATTCCACCAATAGTGCTATATCCATGGCTCACGCTCATGTATTGCGTGAGAGTTGAAAAAGTTTGAGAAAACTAAAGTGTGAAAACAATTGCTTGGCCGAAACCGGGGTTGTGCATGATTTAATAATTTTGTGTGATAAAGATGGAGCATAGCCAGACTATATGATTTTGTAGGGATAACTTTCTTTGGCCATGTTATTTTGAGAAGACATAATTGCTTTGTTAGTATGCTTGAAGTATTGTTGTTTTTATGTCAATATTAAACTTTTGTGTTGAATCTTATGGATCTGAACATTCATGCCACAATAAAGAATATTACATGGGTAAATATGTTAGTTAGCATTCCACATCAAAAATTCTGTTTTTATCATTTACCTACTCAAGGACGAGCAGGAATTAAGCTTGGGGAAGCTTGATACGTCTCCAACGTATCTATAAATTTTTATTGTTCCATGCTATTATATTATCTGTTTTGGATGTTTTATATACATTAATATGCTATTTTATATTATTTTTGGGACTAACCTATTAACCCAGAGCCAAGTGTCAGTTTCTGTTTTTTCCTTGTTTTTGAGTTTTATAGATAAGGAATATCAAACGGAGTCCAAACGGAATAAAACTTTCACGATGATTTTTCTTGGACCAGAAGACACCAGAAGAACTTGGAGTCCAAGCCAGAAGATCCCCCAGGCGACCACAAGCCGCCAGGGAGTGCCCTAGGGGGGGCGCCCCTAGGGCTTGTGGCCACGTGGTGGACCCCCTGACCTCCTTCCTTCGCCTATATACTCTCTTATATCCTAAAACCACCAGAATTGTCCACAAAAATAATTTTCCGCCGCCGCAAGCCTCTGTTCCCGTGAGATCCCATCTGGGGACCTTTTCCGGTGATCTGCCAGAGGGGGAATCGACCACGGATGGCTTCTACATCAACACCATTGCCCTTCCGATGAAGCGTGAGTAGTTTACCACAGACCTTCGGGTCCATAACTAGTAGCTAGATGGCTTCTTCTCTCTCTATGTTCTTCAATACCGAGTTCTCCATGATCTTCATGGAGATCTATCCGATGTAATACTCTTTTGAAGTGTGTTTGTCGAGATCCGATGAATTGTGGGTTTATGATCAGATTATCTATGAATATTATTTGAATCTTCTCTGAATTCTAATATGCATGATTTCATATCTTTGTAAGTCTCTTCGAGTTATCAGTTTGGTTTGGCCAACTAGATTGGTAATTCTTGCAATGGGAGAAGTGCTTAGTTTTGGGTTCAATCTAGCGGTGTCCTCACCCAGTGACAAAGTAGGGGTAGCGAGGCACGTATTGTATTGTTGCCATCGAGGATAAAAAGATGGGGTTTTCATCATATTGCTTGAGTATATCCCTCTACATCATGTCATCTTACTTAAAGCGTTACTCTGTTCTTCATGAACTTAATATTGTAGATGCAGGCAGGAGTCGGTCGATATGTGGAGTAATAGTAGTAGATGCAGGCAGGAGTCGGTCTACTTGTCACAGACGTGATGCCTATATGCATAATCATTGCCTTGGATATCATCATAATTATTCGCTATTCTATCAATTGCTCGACAGTAATTTGTTCACCCACCATATTATTTTCCTTCAAGAGAGAAGCCTCTAGTGAAACCTATGGATCTCGGGTCTATTTTCCATATTATATTTTCAGCTCTATAACCAAAAATACCAATAATACCTTGCTGCAATTTATTTACTTTTAGTTTAATTATCGTTTTAGTAATCTTTTATATCTATCTCTATCAGATCTCATCCTTGCAAGTGACCGTGAAGGGATTGACAACCCCTTTATCGCGTTGGGTGCAACTGTTTGATTGTTTGTGCAGGTACTACCATTGGGGCCTTGCTTGATCCTCCTACTGGATTGATACCTTGGTTCTTAACTGAGGGAAATACTTATCTCTACTTTGCTGCATCACCCTTTCCTCTTCAAGGGAAAAACCAACGCAAGCTCAAGAAGTAGCAAACACCCATATATCTCTATGTATTCTAGATCACAACCTGCATCTACGCATAGGACGGCACATGATGCCACTGTAGGGTAACGCAGTAGAAAACAAACATTTTCTGACCTACGAACGAGCCCAGGACCACTATGAAGACTGCATACAAGGTTTGATCCTTTCGTTACCGACTCGTAGCGCAGCGAAAGTAGAGTCGATGACGGTCGGCGGTGCAGAACCCCGCAGCTAGGATTTACAACCTCCCAACCGCGAGGATGTATACCCTCATCCGCCCCTCGGACAGCCCTCCGGGAGGCGGTCGGACAGTCCCCCGGACGGTGTCGCGGACAACCATTCGGGAGGACCTTCGAAACTCGGACGGTCACTCGAACAGCCCTTCGGGAGGATCTTCGAAACTCGGATGGTCACACGGACAGACCTTCGGGAGGCACTCTCGAACTAAGACCAAAACTATGATCTCTCTATAGAGTTGCACACATACGGTGTCATCTATCCGGCAGGGCATCGCCGTCCAGAACTAGTTCCTGCCGGAACCCAGACAGCCTTTCGGCTCTACGAAACTATTTCGCTGGGAGGGAGAGAGAAGCCAGACAAGTCTATGGCATGTGTATGAGAGCAAGGATGAAGTTTGGGCAGCCCCCTCACCTCCTATTTATAGGAAAACCAAGGGGTAGGATGGGCATTCAAAAATACCAAAGTACCCCCACTTTATGTTTCACATAAAGGGCATAAGGGAAAACAGGAGTGCCATGTGGAGCTCCAAAGAGGAGCTCCACCCTTGGCTGGCCACCTTCATGGGGGCCCCCCCAAAGGGGGTTCCTTGGTCCCTAAGTCCTTCTAGAAGCCTTTCTGCAAAAGCCCTAAAAGGTGGCTTTCAAATAAAGTATCCATAAAGTGATTTTCACTATTCATGGAACCAATTTTTCGCGATAGTTAAATCCGAAAATATTTCTGTGGGTCTTAGAATAATTCCAGTACCCACACAAATGATTTTGGATTCGTTCTGAAGCAATTTCAGATTAGTGATTTTCATCTGCGAAAATTCCCAGAAGTTTCCAGAATGATTCTGGCACCCTCCAAGAATTATCAGGCGTGTGCCGAAACCAATTTGACTTAATGATATCCCCTGAAACAACTTTTCTGTTTTATCGGAACTCATTCGGTGACCTCTCTCTTTGGAACTTTTCCGCTGTCTCCGAAACTTTTTCCGGAGACTTTCTCTCAGACTCCCTGTCTAGTATTCAGCAGATAGACGACCCTTAAGCGTGTCGCCCTATAGGTTTGGTGAAGTATAGACATGACCCGGAACCCCTTCCGATCAATGATCAACATCGGAGCCGTGGACACCCATATTGACCCCTATACCCACACGAATGAATATTCGAGTGAACCTCCAGTTGCCGTGTGCTATTCCTGTTCTTCACGATATGTTACAAATACCCGAGGTGAAACATGTTGGCATCCCCGTGGATAAACAACTTGTCCACTATGCCAGTTACCTCGTTACCGGTATTGTTCTCTTTTCTCGTTACCGTGTTCCGGCATCCCCGTGATCAAATGACAAAGTGTCTGGCCAGACGATGATGGATACCGTAACACCGAGAGGGCCCAGAGATATCTCTCCATCCTCGGAGGAGCCAATCCCAATCTTGAGCTATCAAGTTACTTGATATACTTTTCCATGAACCCGTAAGCCGCCGTAATAGCCACCCATTTACGGATGACGTTTAACAAACCCCAAAGTTCATGAAGCAAGCATGAAGAAACTCGATACTCTCATGGTCTAAGGAATCATGCAAACGTTAACCATCTTTGTGTTATTAACCATTTAACTTGTGACGAATGTATCTCATAGCATAACATCACTTCAGGTCGATTCAACACAAATGTTCTTCTAACATTGTGCCCTCAAAGTTGCTGGCATACACATGCCCATGATCAGGAAAACAGAACCATCATGCAACACTTGAGCCAGTCTTAGAGGCCAGACTAGGAATACATTTTACCGTTTATTATTCCACACGTGCATATGAGTCTTCCTCCGAGACTCGTGTTTATTGCGGACTCGAGAACCATAGCAGTTATAGCATGGAACATAAACATAATCATGAACTTGGAGATAAATAATATCATTTATTATTGCCTCTAGGGCATATCTCCTACAATCTCGAGCCCCATACTGAACTTTATCATACGCAAGAACCCATGCAGATCATATCTGCATTGCCCTTTAGTCTATGAAATTTCATCTTTCTTTAACTATGGTGAAACCCAAAGAACTGTTATCACTTCGTTGATCCATCATGATCGCGGATTGCCAGAACTTTGTAAGATTCCATCATGCCATCAAGATCAGAAATACACAAATTCAAGGGAAGCAACAAGAACATCGGGTAATAGATTTCATCTGCTACACGCATAAATAATTTTCAGTAATAGATCTCATCTACTACGAAATTATATTATGCAATACCCATACATCTCATGTATTCTATATCGAAACCTACATCTATGCATAGCACAGCTCTTGATGCAATTGTAGGGTAACGCACCAGCCCAAGACCACTATGAAGATGCATACAAGATTCTGATCTGATCGTTACCAACACATAGCACAGCGGAAGTAGAGTTGGTGAAGATCGTCGGCGCAGATCCCCGCAGCTAGGAATTTACAACCTCCCAACCGCGAGGATTTTCTCCCTCGGACAGCTCCTCGGATGGTCCCCCGGACACCCCTCCGGGAGGCCGTCGAACAGCCCCTTGGACAGTCTCTCAGACAGCCCTTAGGGAGGCCCTCAAGCAGTCCCTCGGACGGTCCCTCAGACAGCCCTTCGGGAGGCTCTCGAACAATTTCTCAGACGGTCCCCCGACAGTCCTTCGGGAGGCCCCTCGAATAGTCCCTCGTACAGAAGATCGATTGTACGATCTCTCTACTTGGTTGCACACATACGGTGTCACCTATCTAGCAGGGCTTCTCCGCCCAGAGCTAATCCCTACCGAAAACTAGACAGCCTAGCGGCTGAACGAAACTATTTCGTGTGAGGGAGAAAGAAAGGCAGATCGTGCATGCCATTTGGTGAGCACTTGAGATGGATTTTGGAGAGCACTCTCCTCCTCCTTTTGTAGTGTGAGGGAGGGGTGGAGGGGCTGAAAATTTCATCCACAAAAGGTGTGGGGCCCCCCAACAAAACAGCTCCCACCAAAGGTGGGGAGTTGCCTCAAGGGGGGCCGCCCCAATCCAGCATGGCGCCCCAACACTTGGTTCCCCCCATGACTGTGCCTCCTCCCAACACCTACCACCATTTGTGGAGGCTGCCCCCCACCACGCCCACCCCAACACTTTGTCCAGCCACAAGAGGCTGCCCCTTAAAGGGGGCGCCCCCAAAAACAGCCCCCACGATTCGTGGGATCTTGTCCCCTCATGCCAGGACAAGATGTTTTTCGCGACTATTTCTTCCAAAAAAATTATGGAAGGTCCCAGAACATTTCAGGAACCCTCTAAAATTAGTTTGGATGCGTTCAAAAACATTTTTGGTGTGATGATTTTATTTCTAAACATTTTTGGTAACTCCAAAACATTTCCGGTTTTCTCTCCGGAACTTTTCCATCGTCTTCGAAACTTTTCTGGTGACTTTCTCTCAGACTCCTTGTCTAGTATTCAGCAGATAGATGACCCTTAAGTGTGTGACCCCGTTAGTTCGGTGAAATATAGACATGACCGGAACTCTTTCCGATCAATGATCAATAGCGAAACCGTGGACATCCACATTGATCCCTATACCCACACGAATGATTATTCGAGTGAACCTCTAGTTGTTGTGTGCTATTCCTATTGCTTCGCGATATGTTTACAAAACCTGAGGTGAGATTTATCAGCATCCCCATGAATCAACAACTTTCTCCACTATGGCAGTTTCCTCGTTACCGGTTTTATTCTCTTTTCTCGTTCCCGTGTTCCGGCATCCCCGTGTTCAAATCACGCTGTGTCTGGCCAGACGATGATGGATACCACAATACCGAGAGGGCCCAAAGAATATCTCTCCATCGTCGGAGGAGCAAATCCCAATCTTGAGCAATCTAGTTCCTTGTCATACTTTTCCATGAACCTGTAAGCCGCCGTAATAGCCACCCTTTTACGGATGACGTTTAACAAACCCCAAAGGTCATGAATTAAGTGTGAAGGAACTAGATACTCTCATGGTCTAAGGAATTATGCAAACATTAACTTTCTCATCAACGGAAATCGGAAATAACAGGAGAGCTCCTCTATGCGACAAGTGTCATGCATGGAGCGACCCAAAAAAGTCTACCGAGCGCCCACAACACGACACTTGTCACGCGCGGAGTACCCCCGAGTGACCTTTGCGGGGGGTACTCCTTAACTAGTGATTTCGGGAAAAGATTGGGACAAATCCAAGTCAAGTGGTGTATTGGCATGGGCTAGGAGAATCTATTTTCTATTCTGGGAAAAGATTGAGCCTTGGTTAGCTGCACGTACGTGGCCGGCCCAGGAGAGGGACAAGGCCCGTCCCTCACTCGCACGCATATGCGGCGGCCACGCGCAGTACCTGGCAAGGACCATAGCGACCTGGGCACTAGGATTTCGATGTTCAAATAGCTTAGTTCGGTTTCTATTTCGGTTAACGGTATAAAACCGAATCTACCAAAATTAATTCGGTTAATGCAAGTGAAAACCTAATTTTCCTGTAGCAGAGAAAAAAACCAAATTTTTTGGTTTTTCGGTTTCAGCATCTGTTCGGTCTTCGGTTCGTCGTTTTCTATGCCCACCCCTAGGCCCAACAGGCACACTATGGGAGCGATGTGGTCGCCTAGTTGGGCCAAGGCCTAAGCGTTTTTTCCTTCTTTTCTTGTTAATTCATTTTTCTCATTTTAAATCTTTATTATTCTTTTTGTAACATGTTCAAAAATTTGAAATAATGTTTGAAATACCAGAAAATGTTCTTGTTTTCAAATATTGCTTAAAATTTCAAAAAATGTTCTGGAATTTCATAAATTGTGCCAGTTTTCTAAATTTTTGCTCACAAATTTAAGAAATGTTCATGTGTCGAAAAAGTTGATAATTTTTTAAGAAAAGTATGTGGTTTGCAATTTGTATTCAACATCAATTGTTTGGAATTTGTTAACAATTTTGGGAAAAATGTTCAAGTTTGTAAAAATTGCATATACAATTTGAAATTACAAAATTGTTGGGAAATTTTGAGAAATGTTAGGATATAAGAAAATGTTCATGTTGATTGATAATGACGGAATTGCAAATAACGGAAGCATTCAAATAAGGAAAAACTACATGCTCACGGATGCACCCGGCTGGCCTAGTCTAGTACACTCCTCTGAACTGGTGGGTTTTTTGGACTACGCATAAATGACCACAACTTCTTGCAGCAGCCTGGCACGGACATATGAGGCATCCATCCCAGGTTTGAACGAATTCCAACACCGTATGCAAGTTGCGTCACGTCCGGCCATTTATTGGCCAGTTTTCACCGATTAAACTCCAGAAAATGCAAGAATTGTCGAGAACTTGAATAACTTGGCATGGTGCCTTGAATTGGTCATAGAAACTGGTGAAAAATATTTGGAGTCATCTGACGGATGTCAAAAAATAACGTGCTTTCAAACGGACCCTTCTGGCCTACCCGAACACCCTCCTGTGAACATGATCTAGTTTTAGATATTCTTGAAATGACCCCAACTTTTTCAAGCAGGTGTGCATCCCCATGGCATGCATCTATGCTAGGTTTGAAAGATTTCCGACACCGTATGCAAGTTGCGACAAGTCCGGCCATTTATCGGCCTTTTTTAGCTGAGAAAACTCTAGAAAATACAAAATTTGTCGAAAACCAAAACAACTTGGCATGATGCCTTGAATTTGTCATTCAACGCCATGAAAAAAATTGGGGCCATTTCAAGGATATCGGAAAACAGCGTGCTCTCAGACGGATCATTCTGGCCTAACCCAACACCATCTGTCAAACATGGTCTATGTTTGGACATCCTTCAATAGACCCAACTTTTGCAAGCAAGTGGGCATGCCCATGGTAGGCATCCATGTCAGGTTTGAATGATTTCCAACACCATATGCAAGTTGCAACACGTCCGGCCATTTAGCGGCCTTTTTTGACCGAGAAAACTCTGGAAATGCAAAATTTGTCGAAAACCAAAACAACTTGGTATGGTGCCGTTAATTGGTCATATAAGCTCATGAACATGGTTTTTTTGGACATTCATGAAATGACCTCAATTTTGCCAGTAGGTGCGCATGCCCATGGTAGGCATCCATACCAGGTTTGAAGAAAAAAAGTATTTAAAATGAGAATTTAAATAGGTACTTAAAATTGTTATTTTAATATTTTTTCCTGTTAAAAAGTATTTAATTTGTGAACTTTTTTAAAACTGATGAACGTTTTTCAATTTCATGATTTTTTGACAAATTCCTGAATTTTTTTCAAATTGATGAACTTTTTTCAATTTCGCGAACTTGTTTCATCCTTGGACGGTGGGCACAAAAACTGATAAACAGAAGACCGAACCATAAAAACCAAAATTTTGTTTTTTTGTATTGGGGTTGAAAAATTTCGGCCACATGTAGCTACCAGCGCATGCATCTGGCAGGGACATGAATTCCATGGGCCAAGCTGATCACTTGGACAAAAACAATCATTCATTTGAGAAAATTCACGGATTTGAAAAAAGTTCACAAATTTATGGAATTGTTCATGAATCAAAGCAAATGAAAAAGAAAAGAGAAAAATAAAAAGGAATAAAACCAAAGAAATAAAAGGACAAACAAAATCAAAAAGGAAGAAAACTAGACTGAGAACATGCACAACAAGATGAATAAAAGAAGTAACTAGGCACGACAAATGAGCTATCCCAGTTGGTTACAGTGGGTGGAAGTAAACAAGAGGTTGCGAGTTCGAATGCTACCTCATGCAATTGTTTTTTGGAGGTTAAAAAAGAAAGAAAATGAGCCAGGCCCAAGAAGGAGGGGGTGTGCTGTGTGACGGGCGGGCGGATCGGTTGTGTACAGCCACGTACAGCTCGTACATGCCACATACTGTGGGTATACCTTATGGTGAAATGACCATAGTCCCGTTATACGGTTTATGAGGGGGGTGTACCGGCTCAAGGTCCATGGAACCTTCCCGTCATCGGCAGCCTCCACACATTCCTACGCCTGGAGCAACGACTGTCGATGCTAAAACTAGCAGATCTCGGCTAGGGGGTCCCAAGCTGGTGATCTTGGAACGATGGTAACAGGAAGAATAGGGACATTGCGTTTTACCCAAGTTCGGGCCCTCTCAAGGAGGTGAAACCCTATGTCCTGCTCTTGTTATATTGATTGTGATGGGGTACAAAATATAGTATGATCTACCTTGAGATCGTATGAATGGGTTCTATGCTCTAAACCACAAAAGTCTTGCACCTACAGACTAAATCCCCCGGCTTATATAGGCACCGGGGGTATCTAGGGTTTACATATAGTCAGTTACAATCTAGGGGTAAACATGCCGATCATTTAATCACGCCTTGAAGTGTACACCAAGTCTTCGGAGGTCTTCATCTTGATTACGCCGAGGGCCTAGGCATGTGCAGCCCATTCATCAATGGTAGACGGGTCGTTGGCTCGGCCCATAAACAGGGGACCGACATGGTGTGCACCCCCTAATCTAGGGCACCATCACCGGCATGGCAGCTCATGCTGCTGAGGCTCAGTGAAGTGTATATCGTCATCATGTCCACCCCTGGGGCAGCAATGGAGGTGCTGAGGAGGAACGACCTCGTCTTCCTATTAGCTACTTCCTTAATCACCATTGTTGGGCCGTGATCCATCATCAGAGGGATGCGCCAAATGTTCAAACTATTGTAGTTGGTGACTATAAGTACTGGAAGGAGTGCATCGATCAACTCATTCGGGCTTGGATAATGGAGCAATTGCGGCACTCTCAAACACCTCGGCATTATAGGGGAACGTAACAGAAAAAAAAATTATGCACTACGAACACGCCCAGGATCATTAGGGAGATGCATACAAGGTTTTTGATCTGATCGTTTCCAACTCGTTGTGCAGCGAAAGTAGAGTTGGCGTAGATCATCGGTGCAGATCCCCGCAGCTAGGATTTTACAACCTCCCAACCGCGAGGATGTACTCCCTCGTCAGGCCACCGGCCGGATCGCCGGACAGCCCTCCGGGAGGCCTCTGGACAGTTCCTCGGACAGAAGATTGAAACTACGACCTCTCTATGGGGTTGCACACACACGGTGTCAGCTATCCGGCAGGGCTTCGCCGTCCAAAACTAGTTCCCACCGGAACCTAGACAGCCTTTCGGCTCTACGAAACTATTTCGTGAGGAGGGAGAGAGAAAGGCAGATCATGCATGGCATTTGTATGATAGTAAGGAGTGAGTGTCAAGAGCTCCTCTCCACCTCTATTTATAGGAAAAGCCAAGGGGTAGGGTGGCACATGAAAAACGCAAAATACCCATACTTTATGTCACACATAAAGGGCATAAAGGGGAGGCAAGTGGAGCTCCATGGAGGAGCTCCCCTTGGCTGCCACCCCCATGCCCCCCCCCCCCCAAAAGGGGTTCCCCTTCCTCCAAGTGTCCCCTTCGAGAAGCTTTCGGAAAGCCCCAAAAGGTGGCTTTCCATAAATTAACCAAAAAGCACATTCACTATTCACGAAGACATTTTTCTGCGACCGTTAAATCCGAAAATATTTCTGTAGGTCCAGAACATTTCCAGTACCCACTAAAATAATTCTGGACGCATTCCGAAACATTTCCGGATCAATGATTTTCTTCAGCGAAAAGCAACCACAGCAATTCCGGCTGCTCCGGAACATTTCCGGTTTTTCTCTCCGAAAAAATTCCATAAGTTCCCAGAACAATTCTGATACTTCCAAAAAGTTCTAAGCACGTGCCAAAACCTATTTGGCTTAATGGTTTACTCCGAAACAACTTTTCGGTTCTACCGAAACTTTTCCGGTGTTGTCTACGGAACCGTTTCGTTGTCTCCGAAACTTTCTCTCAGACTCCCTGCCTAGTATTCAGCAGATAGATGACCCTTAAGCGTGTGACCCTATAGGTTCGGTGAAGTATATACATGACCGGAACACTTTCCGATCAATGATCAATAGCGGAACCGTCGACACCCATATTGATCCCTATACCCACACGAATGAATATTCGAGTGAACTTGTAGTTTGTCGTGTGCTATTCCTATTGCTTCATGATATGTTACAAACACCCGAGGTGAGACTTATCGACATCCCCGTGGATCAACAACTTGTCTACTATGCCAGTGACCTCGTTACCGGTTTTGTTCTTTTATCTCGTTTCCGCGTTCTGGCATCCCTATGATCAAATCACATTGCGTCTGGCCAGACGATGATGGATACCGTAACATCGAGAGGGCCCAAAGAATATATCTCCATCATCGGAGGAGCAAATCCCAATCTTGAGCTATCAAGTACCTTGTGATACTTTCCCATGAACCGATAAGCCGCCGTAATAGCCACCCAGTAACGGATGACGTTTAACAAACCCCAAAGTGCATGAATCAAGCATGAAGGAACTCGATACTCTCATGGTCTAAGGAATTATGCAAACATTAACTTTTCTGTGTTATTAACCATTAACTTGTGATGAATGTATCTCATAGCATAACATCAATCGGGTCGATTCAACACAAGTGTTCTCCTAACATTGTGTCCTCAAAGTTGCCGGCATAGACATGCCCATGATTAGGAAAACGTAATCATCATGCAACACTTGAGCTAGTATTAGAGGCTTGACTAGGAATACATTTTACCATCTATTTCTCCACATGTGCACATGGGTTTTCCTCAGAGCCTTTATGGATATATGGGCTCGGGAACCACATTAGTTATAGCATGTAACATAAACTTTATTACGAACTTGGAGATAAATAATAACATTTATTATTTCCTCTAGGGCATATCTCCTACAGACTCCCACTTGCACTAGAGTCAATAATCTAGTCAATGCTAATGCACTTTACACCTATGGCATACCGGTGTAAAATATGCTTCGCTTGTGGTATAGTCCCTTTCCAATGGAACTAACAACTTCAGGTCCGTGTGTATCTTTGCATATTTTGTGTGGACTCGGCTTTCTATATATGTAAATCACTGGTCGAACCTTGATTCCTCAGACTGAGCTAAAGAGCAACTATCTACAATAGTGTCCCATTGAACAAAGACATCTTGGAACCATATTAAATTCATGAATGAACTATATGAGTCAACATCCTTTTTTTTCGCATCCAAAGCATCAACATACTTAGCCTTTGTTATAGAATTCGCCACAGTAACCTATTTGGAACAATTCCAACTCACTGTGCCACCATATCGAGTATTACACAAAACCCTTAACTTTAATCGAAAATCGCATGGAGCATTGATGAAGACTGTATCGATGTAACTACTTACAACGAGCACTTCATAATCTTTGCTTGCGAGAAAACATGTCATCAGTGCTACTTTAGTATTCAACGACATTTTTCGCTGTTGTCCCATGATCAGTATTTTGATCACTATGGTAGCTGTACCCGCAACTGCTTGAGAGTACTGGACATATCTGGTTGTTTTACATACCATAGAATACATGATTAATCCAAACACAAAATGTGTGTGGAATCTCCATCATGTATTTTGCTCATCAGTGTTTTAGGATACTGAGTCTTGCTAAAACTCCTTCCATGTGACTTTGGCAAGAATCACCACTCGGCGTTCTTATGCTAAACTATTTTAGCATCTTGTCAATATGTATTCTTGGCTTAGCCTATTAGGCAATTTTATCTCCATAGATAATTATGCCTAATATCGAGGCTACCTAGCATAGGCACTTCATAGAAAAACTATTTCTCATTGAAGTCCTAATTCGTGTCAAGAAATTTATATCTATTTCCAATCAACAATGTGTCAAGCACACAAGGTTTTTAGAAATAATATTATGCTCCCACTTACTTTCATGTTACCACAAGCATCTTTGTTATCCATTGATGAAATCAAACTCTTTTGACTATTTCATCAAAACAAAGATTACAACTCCATTTTGCTGTCTTCTGTCCATTCCTGGAACTCTAAAGTTTGCACATTCACTAGCATCCTCTGGATTGACAAAATACCTTGGACTATAACACATGCAAGTCCTAGGTTGTATTTGCATCTCATGGAAATCCTTTTGGCATCCATGTATCATATCTCATTGTTAAAATATGTATTAACTGCTAGTTTAACCCGATCTGACCTTTATGGATAAAACATTTTTATCCGTGTCAGTTTATAGTTCCATCAAAATTCGTTAGACTCTAAGTCATACGAAGGGTGTATCAAGATCTAGTCTTGAATCATTTATCGATACTATCTCGGATTATATTGGCATTTAGCCAATTCCGGAGTCAGGACCGATCAACGCTTCCTTGTGTATCGTAGGTATACTGTTGTCTAACAACAATATCTTGTTTGTGCACCTGAGAGGTTTGCACGAGTTTTGCCTACGTGGTTCAGCTGCATGTTCGACCGAAGTCCATATATCTCATGTAGAGGCTTTCGTATCAGTCGTAGAACAAAACTATGGAATTACTTCCAAGGTTTCTTTCACTTGACCAGATGATAAAGATACTGCTACCTCGTCGAGTTGCACTGTCCTCCCACTCACCTTTTTGCAAGAAATATTTTTTTCAGAATCATATCGTTCTTAGTGGCAAAACTTTTTGCCTCGGTATTGTGATGGAGGAATTCCCAATAACTTGGGATAACCTACAAAGTAGCACTTGTCTGATTTGGAATAGGTTTGTAAAATACTTTACACAAGCCCCATATTCCAAATGTTAAGAAATGACATAGCATGGTTGGGCGTAGCATACCATGGCTTCTTTTCAACAGATGATGGCGCTCTTTTCAGTGTAAAAGCCATAGTCACTAAAGCATTACTTTTAAAAGGGATAATGGCAAATTGATTTATGTCATCTTTGATCTTACCATGTCATAAATGGTTTGATTACATCTTCACGGACATTCCACTCACAGTGATGTTCCGGGAGGTGTAAGTTATGAAACTCTTTTCACAACTCATCAGACATTCGCTAAACTTGTAACTCAACTATCCCTTTCCGCAATCTTATTGCAGAAACATAATTCTCTTGTTACAATAATTTCTACTTCATTTTGAAAACCTTTTGAATGATTTCAAAAGATCGAGACTTATGTCTCATTAAGTAAATATCCATATATGTACTTAAGTCATTTATGAAGATAGACAAATCCACAGCTAGCAACAACATTTATCGGACTACACACATCAAAATGTATGATCACCAATATGTTCATTGCTCGTTCCTTACGGCCTGTGAACGGTATTTCAGTCACTTTACTTTTCGGACAAAAGTTGGAAGTGTCAGATGATTCACAATCAAATGACTTCAAAATCCATCATTACGAATTTCTCCGTGCGGGCTTCTCCAATGTGACCAAATGCAGTGCCACACATAGGTGGCATTATTTTAGTCTTGCGACATTTAGCGTCAGTTTCACGAATGGATTATATTATTATCAATATTCATAACATACATCTCATTCATAATGAAAGTATTGACGAGGATATGTACCTAGGGTAGGGTATTAGGCCTGTCCTACATACCCTACCTAAGGACACCACATTGGAGAACTACAAGACTACAAGACTACAAGAGAGATTCCGACTGAACTAGCCATGGCATATGAGTCACTCGACATATGTTCACTCGGAAGACCCCCCCTACACTCGACAGTAAACTCTCACTCGGAGCGGTCGCCAATCACTCGACTGTAGAAGATCGGGAGTCTCCCCAGGGAGGCCAATGGGCAGGCGTTACGCTCGCCGCCTTAACTGGCATTTATTGTATACGTTACCAGTAACGTCCCCCTTTACTCCCCACAATCAATCCCTTAGATGCCGGACCTTTATGAGGGGCAGCGCACTCTTTATAAGCCACCGCTCCCCACTGGCACAAGGGTTCGCAAACCTTTGTAAACACAACACACGTATCACTCGACAGAGTAAGCTCCCCGGAGCACCTGAGACGTAGGGCTGTTATCACTTCCGAGTGAGGCCTGAACTCATACATCTGTGTGTACACCCTCGCCGTAGCTAGGACTCTGCCCTCTCCTTTCGTAACCCTACCATGTACTGTCAGACACGTTCCCACGACAGTTGGCGCCACCGTGGGGCAGGCGTCTAAGCGACTTCCGGCGAGGTTGCAGTTTTTCATCTTCACCATGTCTCCCGACGGCGGTCTTTTCCTGGGCTGCGAGATCCGTCTCGGCGATTTCACTTTCATCGCCGATGACTCCGTATGGCTCCAGGAAGCCCCTGTCGACATTGAGGCTCTCCCCGTCCGCGGGGCGACGCACTTCAGCGCGAGTTCATGCGGCGTTCTCCTTCGTCAGCCGTCGACCCCGTACATGTCGGCTCCAGCGTCGTCCACTCTCCCAGCTATTCGTCATCGCAAGCGATCCGGTCGTTCACGGCTCCAGCGATGGGTGAGGCACGCGGCGGCGCGCCAGGCGTCGACTCCGCAGATCGCGGCTATCGAGCCCGCCGAGGCACTTCGCGGCGCGTTCGACTCGGCATCAGATTCATCCGAGCTCCCTTCCGAGTGCGAGAGCTGCGATCCTGCAGCAGAAGTTTTCATGGCGGGTTCTCATCAGAGCCCACCCGGCTATGGCCGTGGCGGCCGCGAGCGTGGCGGCCCGTCGAACGATCAGCAACGCAGGGATGAGGAGGTCCTCCAAACCCCCATCGTCGACACGACTGCAGAAGCCCAGGCTCTGGAGGCTGCGCGTCTCGCCACCTTGGCAGAGCGCACGCGCCTCGAGGAGATGCAGAGGTCACTCGACGATCGCACTCGACAGCGCCGCGAGCGTCAGTTGTTCCCTCCAGTCGACGACAATCGTCAGGTATACCGTTCTCCGATCCAGAATGTTGCAGGGGCGGCTAGGATTGCAGATTCTATACAGCCGTCCGATTCAGAGGCCGACAGAGGACTCGAGCAGATCCGAACCCTGCTTGGGGCGGCTCGACAGCGGAACTCCGCTGTCTCTCAGTCGCGCAACAGGATTCACAGCAAATCAGTTAGAGCAGACACAGTCCAATCGGCCCACAGTCCAGGGTCACCTCAGCGTCGCAGAGGCAGAGATTACCGCAACGATCAGTACAGAGATCAGAGGCGAGATCAGTTTGTTCCTCGGCATCACCGTGATGACCACCGTCGAGTGCCTACTCCTCCGCGGAGTGGTCCATACGTGCCCCGGCACTATGATGACAGGCGCCCGTACAGTGATGAGCAGGACCCTGGGTTTGACGCAAGATCCGTTCTCGTTCAGAACCGGGTAGACAGAGGTAGATACAACAGAGGTGGCTATGACAGGGATTTTCCGAATGGCAGTGGTATATCTGTTTCTGGTCCAGAGTGTTTCAGCAGAGCCATCCGATCTGCTGAGATCCCCCCCAACTTCAGGTTGGCGGCTGGGATTAGCAAATTCACTGGCGAGTCGAAGCCGGAAACATGGCTAGACGATTACCGAGTGGCTGTTCAGATCGGCGGAGGCAACGACAATGTGGCTATGAAGCATCTGCCCCTGATGTTGGATGGTCCGGCCCGGGCGTGGCTTAATCAGTTGGCTCCTTCTAGCATCTATTGCTGGGAAGATCTTGCCCGAGTGTTTGTCAAGACCTTCAAAGGCACCTGCAAGCGCCCTGCCGGTTTGCTCGAGTTGCAGCACTGTGTCCAGAAGCCGAATGAGACCTTGAGGGATTACATTCAGCGGTGGACCACTCTTCATCACACGGTGGAAGGTGTTTCCGAGCACCAGGCTGTTTGCGCCTTCAAGGCCGGAGTCAGATACAGAGAGCTCTATTTGAAGTTTGGTCGGACAGGAGACATGTCCCTGAGCAAGATGATGGAGATTGCCACCCGATACGCCAACGGCGAGGAGGAGGATTGCCTCCGCAGTGGCAAGGGTAAAGCAGTCGACAGTAATCCCGGCGGCGGAAATTCCAGTCGGAAGCAAAAGCGTAAAGCTGACGGCTCTGTCCAGGCAGAAGTAGCCGCTCTGGCGGCGAAAGGGAAAGTGAAGCCAAAGGGGCAGTTTGTTCAGAAGAAGTCCAAGAACCAGTCGACAGATGTCCTGGATATGCCATGTCCCATTCACTCACGGAAGGATGAAGAAGGCAACTTGATCCTGTCAAAGCATACCACTCGACAGTGCCGATTGCTGATCCAAGGGTTCAAGGGAGAGCAGTCGAGTGACAAAGATCCTGAGAAAGAAGAGGACGAAGATAAAGAAGAATTTCCTGAGATCAATGCCACATTGGTGATTTTTGCCGATGTAGAAAGCAAGAGTCGATTGAAGGTCATCAACAGGGAGGTCAACATGGCTGCTCCAGCTACCCCCGAGTACCTCAAGTGGTCCCAGACAGCTATCACCTTCGATCAGTCGGACCATCCCGCTCATGTCCCTACCCCAGGTCGACAGGCGCTGGTGGTGGATCCGGTGGTAGGAGGCACTCGGCTCCGCAAAGTTCTCATGGATGGAGGAAGTGGCCTGAATATTCTGTACGCTGATACCCTCAAAGGGATGGGCATTCCGATGTCCAGGCTCAGCGAAAGCAATATGCAATTCCACGGGGTCATCCTTGTGAAGAAGGCCAAGTCACTCGGACAGATTGCGCTGGATGTGGTGTTCGGCACTGACAAGAACTATCGCAAAGAGAAGCTGACATTTGAGGTTGTAGACTTCAAGAGTGCATATCATGCCATCCTTGGCCGTCCAGCGTATGCACGTTTCATGGCCCGCCCGTGTTACGTGTATCTCAAGCTGAAGATGCCCGGGCCCAAGGGTGTGATCACAGTCACAGGCAACCGACAGAGGGCTGAGGAGTGCCTCCAACAGGGCTCCAAGATCGCCGACATGCAGATGGCTGTAGTCGAGTTAGAAGAGTACAAGAAGACAGCTGATCCCGCTGATCTGTTGCGTTCCAAGAAGCCCACCACCGAGTTAGCTTTTCAGTCGGCAGGAGACTTGAAGCAAGTGCACATTCACCCGACAGATCCTACTGCTGCTCCGACCAACATCTCAACCACACTCGACAGCAAATAGGAAGCCGAGCTCATCCAGTTCCTCCATGAGAACTGGGACATCTTTGCATGGAAGCCCGCTGACATGCCTGGTATACCCAGGGGACTGGCTGAGCACTGTCTGAGAGTTGATCCGAAGGCCAAGCCTGTAAAAGAACACTTGCGCCGGTCGGCAACAGAGAAGCGGAAGGCAATCGGCGAGGAGGTGGCTCGACTCTTGGAGGCCAAGTTCATTCGCGAGGTCTACCACTCCAAGTGGCTTGCGAATGTCGTCATGGTCCCCAAGAAGGACAAGTCGCTCCGAATGTGTATAGACTTCAAGCATATCAATCGGGCCTGCCCGAAAGATCATTTCCCGCTCCCCCGCATCGACCAGATTGTAGACTCGACTGCGGGGTGCGAGCGTTTGTCTTTTCTCGATGCATACTCTAGCTATCATCAGATCCGTCTGTTTGGTCCAGATGAAATAAAAACGGCCTTCATCACTCCTTTCGGGTGTTTCTGTTACATCACCATGCCTTTTGGTCTGAAGAATGCTGGCGCTACTTTCATGCGCATGATTCAGAAGTGTCTCCTCGACCAGATCAGTCGGAATGTCGAGGCCTACATGGATGATATCATAGTCAAGTCTCGCAAAGGTTCCGACCTGCTGACTGACTTGGAGGAAACATTCGCCAACTTAAGAAGATATGACCTCAAGCTGAATCCAACCAAGTGTACTTTTGGAGTTCCGGGTGGAAAGTTGCTCGGTTATCTCGTTTCCGAACGAGGAATCGACATCAACCCCGAGAAGATCGGTGCCATCGTCCGAATGAAACGCCCCGAGCGTATTCACGATGTCCAGAAGCTTACTGGTTGCCTGGCAGCGCTGAGCAGATTCATTTCTCGTCTCGAAGAGAAGGTACTCCCTTTGTACCGACTGATGAAGAAATCCGATACGTTTGAGTGGAATTCAGAGGCAGAAGCAGCGTTTGTCCAGCTCAAAGCTGTGCTCTCCACCCAGCCGGTGCTTGCCGCTCCACACAGCAAAGAACCCCTGCTCCTGTACATTGCAGCCACCAATCAGGTCGTCAGTACAGTTCTTACTGTCGAGCGAGAAGAAGAGGGCAAGGCCTACAAAGTCCAGCGCCCAGTTTATTACATCTCGGAAGTGTTGACTCCTTCTAAGCAAAGGTACCCACATTACCAGAAGCTTGTCTATGGTATATATCTATCAGTGAAGAAAGTGGCGCACTATTTTCAAGATCACTCAGTCTCAGTCGTCAGTGATGCACCTTTGAATGAAATCTTCAACAATCGAGATGCGACTGGTCGAGTGGCCAAATGGGCCATTGAACTTCTTTATTTTGATATCAAGTTTGAAGCGAAGAAAGCCATTAAATCTCAAGCACTTGCTGACTTCATGGCCGAGTGGATAGAACAGCAGCAGCCAGTCCGGATCCACTCGGAACACTGGACCATGTTCTTTGACGGCTCGAAGATGCTGAACGGTTCTGGTGCTGGTGTGGTATTGGTGTCTCCCAAGGGCGATAAACTCAGCTATGTCCTCCAGATTCTCTTTGATTCCTCCAATAATGAAGCTGAGTACGAAGCACTCCTTTACGGGTTGCGTAAGGCCATCTCGCTCGGCGTCCGTCGCCTGATGGTATACGGTGACTCGGATTTGGTGGTCAATCAAGTGATGAAGGAGTGGGATGTCAGAAACCCTGCCATGACCGGATATTGCAATGCAGTAAGAAAGCTTGAGAAGAAGTTTGAGGGTTTGGAACTCCATCACGTTCCCCGAGTGAAGAATCAGGCAGCTGACAAACTGGCAAAAATTGGTTCCACTCGGAAGCCTGTGCGCAGCAATGTGTTCCTGGAGCATTTGCACTCTCCTTCGGTACAAGAAGACCCCTTCACCGAAGAGCCCCCGCAGCCTATAAGCGCCTCCAATCCGATTGAAGTTGATGTCCCAGCAGTCATAGATCTGGTCAGTGAGATTCTGGTGATAACTCCCGATTGGACGGTGCCCTACATCGCGTACATCCTCAGGCGAGAACTTCCAGAAGACGAAGTTGAAGCTCGACAGATTGTCCGCAGATCCAAAGCTTTCACTGTTATGAATGGGCAGCTCTACAGAGAGAGCGTAACCGGCATGGCTCAGCGATGCATTTGTCCCGAAGAAGGTCGACTGATTCTAGAGGAAATTCACTCGGGAACTTGCGGCCATCATGCGTCCTCTCGGACGATTGTTGCCAAGGCCTACCGAGCTGGTTTCTTCTGGCCGCGCGCCAATGAGATGGCTAAGGATATTGTGCAGCACTGTGAAGGATGCCAATTCTATGCAAACTTGTCGCACAAGCCTGCGTCTGCCTTGAAGACCACCCCACTCGTCTGGCCGTTCGCTGTATGGGGATTGGATATGATTGGACCTCTCCGCACGGGCCAGAGTGGTTTCACGCACCTTCTGGTAGCAGTCGACAAGTTCACTAAATGGATTGAGGCCAAGCCTATCAGGAAGCTGAATTCTCGCACAGCCATCAAATTCATGAGGGAAATAATATTCAGATACGGAGTTCCCCATAGTATCATCACGGACAATGGTTCTAATTTTGATTCGGAAGAGTTCAGAGCCTTTTGCTCCTCTCAAGGCACTCGGGTGGATTACGCATCCGTTGCGCACCCCCAGTCAAACGGTCAGGCCGAGCGAGCAAATGGCCTTATCCTTCAAGGGTTGAAGCCTCGACTCATGCGCGAGCTCGATCACGCAGCTGGAGCTTGGGTTACAGAATTACCGTCTGTTCTGTGGGGCTTGAGGACAACTCCAAATCGGTCAACTGATCGCACTCCTTTCTTCATGGTATATGGGGCTGAAGCTGTCCTGCCGAGTGATGTTCTTCACAATTCTCCTAGGGTGGACCTTTACTCGGAGGTTGAAGCTGAGCAAGCATGCCAGGATGCTGTGGATCTCCTTGAAGAAGAGCGGGAAATGGCTTTGATCCGGTCGACTGCATACCAGCAAGATCTGCGTCGCTTCCATGCAAGGCACGCCAGGAGTCAGACCTTCCACGAAGGTGACCTCGTGCTCCGAGTGGATCAGCAGCGGCCTCATAAGCTAGCCCCCGCGTGGGAAGGCCCTTTCGTCGTCACCAAGGTGCTGAACAATGGAGCCTACCACCTCTTCAATCTCAAGAAGAACGCTGACGAGCCACGGGCCTGGAACGCGGCTCTGCTTCGTCGGTTCTACACCTGAAGGTTGATCTGTCTGATGTAATAATAGTAAACTGTTTTGATTATCAAGGATACGACTCCTGCAGTCTTTTGTCGATTCCGATCGCATAATTCTAAGTTCAGAACCTCGTTGAGTGAACATCATCGCATTCACTCGAAAGCTTAGTCGCGATTCCGCATCGCCTAAGTTTAAATCTACTCTGAGTGATGGGCGATCCTCACACTCGGGGGCTTAGCTGCGACTTTGTGTCGCCTAAGTTCAGAACCTCGTCGAGTGAATAGCATCGCATTCACTCGAAAGCTTAGCCGCGATTCCGCATCGCCTAAGTTTAAATCTACTCTGAGTGATGGGCGATCCTCACACTCGGGGGCTTAGCTGCGACTCCGTGTCGCCTAAGTTCAGAACCTCGTCGAGTGAATAACATCAGTCGAAAGCTTAGCCGCGGTTCCGCATCGCCTAAGTTTCAATCTACTCCGAGTGATGGGCGATCCTCACACTCGGGGGCTTAGCTGCGACTCCGTGTCGCCTAAGTTCAGAACCACGTCGAGTGAACAGCATCGCATTCACTCGAAAGCTTAGCCGCGATTCCGCATCGCCTAAGTTTAAATCTACTCTGAGTGATGGGCGATCCTCACACTCGGGGGCTTAGCTGCGACTCCGTGTCGCCTAAGTTCAGAACCTCGTCGAGTGAACAGCATCGCATTCACTCGAAAGCTTAGCCGCGATTCCGCATCGCCTAAGTTTAAATCTACTCCGAGTGATGTGCGATCCTCACACTCGGGGGCTTAGCGGTGACTCCGTGTCGCCTAAGTTCAGAACCTCGTCGAGTGAATAACATCACTCGAAAGCTTAGCCGCGGTTCTGCATCGCCTAAGTTTAAATCTACTCCGAGTGATGGGCGATCCTCACACTCGGGGGCTTAGCTGCGACTCCGTGTCGCCTAAGTTCAGAACCTCGTCGAGTGAACAGCATCGCATTCACTCGAAAGCTTAGCCGCGATTCCGCATCGCCTAAGTTTAAATCTACTCTGAGTGATGGGCGATCCTCACACTCGGGGGCTTAGCTGCGACTCCGTGTCGCCTAAGTTCAGAACCTCGTCGAGTGAACAGCATCGCATTCACTCAAAAGCTTAGCCGCGATTCCGCATCGCCTAAGTTTAAATCTACTCCGAGTGATGGGCGATCCTCACAGTCGGGGGCTTAGCTGCGACTCCGTGTCGCCTAAGTTCAGAACCTCGTCGAGTGAATAACATCACTCAAAAGCTTAGCCGCGGTTCCGCATCGCCTAAGTTTAAATCTACTCCGAGTGATGGGCGATCCTGACACTCGGGGGCTTAGCTGCGACTCCGTGTCGCCTAAGTTCAGAACCTCGTCGAGTGAACAGCATCGCATTCACTCGAAAGCTTAGCCGCGATTCCGCATCGCCTAGTTTAAATCTACTCTGAGTGATGGGCGATCCTCACACTCGGGGGCTTAGCTGCGACTCCGTGTCGCCTAAGTTCAGAACCTCGTCGAGTGAATAACATCACTCGAAAGCTTAGCCGCGGTTTCGCATCGCCTAAGTTTAAATCTACTCCGAGTGATGGGTGATCCTCACACTCGGGGGCTTAGCTGCGACTCTGTGTCGCCTAAGTTCAGAACCTCGTCGAGTGAACATCATCGCATTCACTCGAAAGCTTAGCCGCGATTCCGCATCGCCTAAGTTTAAATCTACTCTGAGTGATGGGCGATCCTCACACTCGGGGGCTTAGCTGCGACTTCGTGTCGCCTAAGTTCAGAACCTCGTCGAGTGAATAGCATCGCATTCACTCGAAAGCTTAGCCGCGATTCCGCATCGCCTAAGTTTAAATCTACTCTGAGTGATGGGCGATCCTCACACTCGGGGGCTTAGCTGCGACTCCGTGTCGCCTAAGTTCAGAACCTCGTCGAGTGAATAACATCAGTCGAAAGCTATGCCGCGGTTCCGCATCGCCTAAGTTTAAATCCACTCCGAGTGATGAGCGATCCTCACATCCGGGGGCTTAGCTGTGACTCCGTGTCACCTAAGTTCAGAACCTCGTTGGGTGAATATCATCACATTCACTCGAGAGCTTGGCTGCGAATCCGCTTCGCCCAAGTTAAAACGCTACTCCGAGTGACGAGCGATCCTCTCACTCGGGGGCTTGGCTGCGAATCCGCTTCGCCCAAGTTAAAACGTTACTCCGAGGGATGAGCGATCCTCTCACTCGGAGGCTTGGCTGCGAATCCGCTTCGCCCAAGTTAAAAACATACTCCGAGTGACGAGCGATCCTCTCACTCGGGGGCTTGGCTGCGAATCCGCTTCGCCCAAGTTAAAACTAACTCCCGAATGTCGAGCGGTCCTCTCACTCGGGGGGCTTAGCTGCAAGTCAGTCCTCGCCTAAGTCCAAAATCAATCAAACAAATTTAAGACCCCTGCCGATGTCGCCGCCACTCGACAGCGGTCTCGGGGACTACACCCAGTGGGTGCACTCCGCGTGCCCCCACTGGACCAGAAACCACTCGACAAGACCTTATCTACTCGAGAGGAAATCAAGCAAACGACTGAAAAAAAAATTCAGATAAATCCAGAGTATTCAGCATGGATAAAAGTTGCCCATGCAAATGACGAAAGTACTCGGGCCCAAGACCCGAAAGAAGTTTTAACGATACACCACCACTCGGCATACCGAGGCAAATTAAAGTTTTTGATCACCAGCAAAGTTTTTTCAAGCTCCAGTGGGACTTGCAGGCTCGACGAAGGTGTCCAGGTCGATCCCGTCAGCGATCCGAGTGGCCGCTTCGATGAAGGTCTCCATGAAGTCCTGGAACTGGAGCTTCTTTGTGTTGGCCACCTGAAGTGCTTTCAGTTTGTCCTCCTTGACCTCCTTGCAATGGACCCTGACGAGTGAGAGCGCTATGTCAGCTCCGCAGCGTGCAGCAGATTTCTTCCATGCCTGCACTCGACCAAGGAGCTCGTCAAGCTGAGTCATCATTGACTCGAGGTCAGCCTGAAGTGAGTCTTCCGGCCACAACTCCTTGTCGACCTTCTCCATTGTACCTCGCAGTCGAGCGACGTACTCCCGGACGCCTGCGACTCGAGCTTCAAACCGGAACATGTTCATAGCCACAGCATCTCCGACAGGTGACTTGGAAGGGTCCAGATTGGGCTCGACCGCCTCGGTCTCCTTCTCGAAGTCCTTGCAGAATTCTACATGAAGAAGATGGAAAGAATTAGTCATGATACTGTTCCCTGAAAATCAACGGAATTCACTCGACTGGATGAAGTTGGGATTAACGGAATTCACTCGACTGGGGAAAATTACCTTCAAGCAAAACATACATCTTCTGGGCGTAATCCCCCAGATAGGTCTCCAAGACCTTTGTTCCCTTGGTTGCATGGTCAAGCCTTTTGCTCCAGTCAGCTCGCTCCTGCTTCAGCTTCGTGTTCTCTTCCTCAAGCTTGCTGGCCGCGGCGAGCTTCTTCTCGGCATCTTCAGTCTTCTCCCTCGCCGTCTTCTGAGCATCGGCGAGTGATCTGTCTTTGTCCTCCAGCGCCTTCTTCATGATATCTAAAGCAATAGCATTGTTGAGTCGCGCTCGGAGTCGACGGTTTTCAGCACGCACGTCTGCTCGAGTGGAGTCACTCGGTTCAAAGATAGAAGAAACAAATAATGAAGTACTCGATCAACAAAGTTTACCTCCTGAAGCCTTCAGATCAGCTTGCGCACGCTCCAGGTCTCTCCTCGTCAGTTCCAAGTCGAGCTGAAGCTGAGTCTTCTCCTTCTCCAAGTCAGCGTATCGAGTACCGAGCTCACAGGCCTTCTGAGATCAACGACAAAAACAATTCAGTGGACAGAAATATGGGCTTCGAGTCCAAGTTCTAAGACTCCCGCCGACTGCCCGCAGTCGACGGCAGTCTCGGGGACTACACCCAGTGGGTGCACTCAGCGTGCCCCCACCGGGACGGTATCCACTCGGAACGGTCCACGCGATCCGAGTGACGGCCGAACAAAAAAAAAGAGATTGTCCACTCGACCAGGTCAGCCCTAGCCGAGTGCGTGACAAGCGATTACCAGTCGACAGACAGAAAACTCCCAGTGGGTGCAGAAGTCAAGTCATGGTAGACGGAAAACGATACAATCAAAAAACGCACTTACAAGTGCACTTACTTGGACGTTCGCCCGAAGCGCTGAGCTAGCGTCGTAAGCCAGCTTGCTGGCCTCATACGCCTCCTTCGTACGCTGCATCATATGTTCGGCCTGCATCATCGCCTCCTTAGCAGCTCCAGTCTGGTCTTCTGGAACACGGTGCAGAGAGAAGATGGTCTGTGAAGGGAGCGGCGATGTAGTCTGAAGGACTGGCGCTTGCGAGGCTGGCGCTTGGGAGACAGGCGCTTGTGGCGGACTGGCGAGCTCCACGGCCATCTGGGTCGGTGCTATAATCGGTACAGTCGGAGACGGGGCTGCGGGGTCGGTATCCATTGGCTCTGCATGTCACCAGTCGACATATCACATGACTGTCGAATGGTTTGAAAAGAATGTCAAATGACAATATGCCATACCTTGGCGAGAAGTAGCTGCGTCCGGCGTGTCCTTCTCCGCGCTTTCCTCTCCTCGCCTCGGCGATGTCACCGAGGTAGCGGCCCTAACGATCAAGATCCACTCGGTCAGCAAAAATATGAAGTTCAGCAACAAGTTAAGCGAAGAGCAAGGATACTTACGTTGAAGCAATCGGCACGTCAACCTTGATTCTGGGGAGAGCCTTCCGGGGATTGGTGGTGGTGACCTTGGGCTGCTTGGCAACCTTTTCAATCGGCTCTGGCGTCGACGTCCGACTGCGCTTGGAGCTCCTGGTGGTCGACCCCCCGGCCCGACCCCGGTCGAGTGTTGGGTCGTGACGCTGCTTGGAACGCCCTTCAGTACGCGGAGGAGACACGACTTCAACTTCATCGCTCCCCGACGAGTCGTCACCGTTGCCTTCGCTGTCCTCGGTGTAGCTGATGCTGTCACTGTCGCTCTCGCTCCCCGCTCCTTCAAGGTTCTGACCGCCATTCGGCACGGGTGAATACATATTCGTGAGCTCCTGCAAAGATTCAAGTCAGTCAGCTGAAGACATATTCACTCGACAAGATACAAAAGAAATCGACAAATGACATGACTCACCACATTCGGCGGATTTGCAGCTGAGAAAGGCGATACTCTTTTGGAACCCCGGGGGTTGTCTCGCGCACCAGTGATGCCGCGCAGCCAAAGCGTGATGGTTTCCCCTGAGAAATCTTCCGGGTGGGTACGAGTGGTATCGTCGACTCCTGAGTAATGCCACATCGGATGGTCCCGCGCCTGGAGCGGCTGGATCCGTCGACCCAGGAACACCTCCAACAGATCCAAGCCGGTCACTCCGTCACGAATCAGATTCACAACACTGTTCACCAAGATCCCCACATTGGCCTTCTCTTCCTCGGCCACGGTCAGAGATGGGGGCGCAGTGGGTCGATCCAGCGAGAAGGGAGGAAGGCCGGTCGACATGTTTGGAGACGCGACGTCGTGGCAGTAGAACCAGGTCGACTGCCAGCCCCGCACCGACTCCGGAAGGGTGAGCGCTGGGAATGCACTCCCCGTCCTCTTCTGAAGACCCAAACCCCCGCATAGCTAGATGACATTGGTTTTATTATCACTAGCGTGGGCCTTCTTTACCGACTGAGAACGGATGGTAAAGATGTGCTTGAACAGACCCCAGTGGGCGGGACAACCCAAGAAACACTCACACATCGTCACGAACGCAGCGAGATACGCAATTGCGTTGGGAGGGAAATGATGCAACTGAGCCCCGAAGAAATTCAGAAAACTGCGGAAGAAGGGATGCGGGGGCAGAGCAAAACCTCTCTCCAAATGGGTGGTCAGGAGGACCCGCTCACCCTCGCGCAGCTCCGGCTCCGCTTCCGTCCCCGGCAACCTCCACGACCCGGCCGCAACCAGGCCGTCAGCGACGAGCTTCTCCATGTCCGACGCCGTCACGGTTGACGGCAGGAAATCGCCCTGCATCCATCCGGGTGGCGCTGCGGCCCGGGCGCTCGAGGGCTTCTTCCCCTTCGTCGTCTTCTTGGGCGCCATTATCACAGCGGCGAGCAGATTCGATCTGAGCAGCGCGGCGGCGGAGCAGAAGAAGCGGAGGAGACGAGGGGAAAATGAGCGCACTGTCGCAAATTCCCCTCCCCTCTCGTTTTTTATGTCCGTCGACCCGAGTCACTGACTCGTGAGCCCGCCAAATCCCTGTGTATCCCACTAACGGAGGAGCCGCGATATGTGGCGATAAAGGTGGCGCGAGGATCGAGGAGCCGCTTCCCCGTCGGTTGCGTCATCCCTGCTCGGCGCGCGTTCTCCGAAATTTCGAATCCCGCGAAATCTGGGCCGGACAGAGCGTCCTGTCACATTTGAAGATCCTGTTGACCATTCGGACTCGAACCTACATCTGAATTCACACGGAAGAGCTGAAAAGCTGAATAGATCAAGGCAGAAGTTGGAAGGCCAAGTCGTCACAGGTATCGGAAAAATCTCGAAGCTCATTCGGAACGCTGAGTTCGGCAGAACCTGCACTGTCCCTTCTCCACTCGAGCCCTGATCCATTCGGAGGCTAATGACGAGGATATGTACCTAGGGTAGGGTATTAGGCCTGTCCTACATACCCTACCTAAGGACACCACATTGGAGAACTACAAGACTACAAGACTACAAGAGAGATTCCGACTGAACTAGCCATGGCATATGAGTCACTCGACATATGTTCACTCGGAAAACCCCCCTACACTCGACAGTAAACTCTCACTCGGAGCGGCCGCCAATCACTCGACTGCAGAAGATCGGGAGTCTCCACAGGGAGGCCAACGGGCAGGCGTTACGCTCGCCGCCTTAACTGGCATTTATTGTGTACGTTACCAGTAACGTCCCCCTTTACTCCCCACAATCAATCCCTTAGATGCCGGACCTTTATGAGGGGCAGCGCACTCTTTATAAGCCACCCCTCCCCACTGGCACAAGGGTTCGCAATCCTTTGTAAACACAACACACGTATCACTCGACAGAGTAAGCTCCCCGGAGCACCTGAGACGTAGGGCTGTTATCACTTCCGAGTGAGGCCTGAACTCATACATCTGTGTGTACGCCCTCGCCGTAGCTAGGACTCTGCCCTCTCCTTTCGTACCCCTACCATCTACTGTCAGACACGTTCCCACGACAAGTATGGCTCTTGTATTATTCATAACATCGAACAACAATAGTTCTCTCATGAACAACCTTCTTGCAACAAACATTATGCAATGGGCTAGAGTGAATAAAACTCTAAAATGAATTATGGAAATAAATGGAGAGGTAATACGCCGATGGAAGGTGTAGTAACTAAGGGTGTCCCGTACTAAGGGGTCCCCATGCGGCCGGCCTATCTCTCATGGGCTGGGCTGACGGGCTGCTCTTGATGCATTGATGGAAGGCCAGATAACAGGCGACCCCGTACTCCAGAAGGAAACCTCCGAAGACTTGGCGTCTCCTCCAAGAAATATCTAACGCAGCC
Source organism: Elymus sibiricus (assembly GCA_039707655.1). Lineage (NCBI taxonomy): Eukaryota > Viridiplantae > Streptophyta > Magnoliopsida > Poales > Poaceae > Elymus > Elymus sibiricus. The sequence goes on along the minus strand of CM077665.1, from coordinate 34,331,208 downwards.
ACCACGTCTATCACCAGATGGGAACTGACCATATGTAACCCTAGGTACCCCTGGTGTCTATATAAACTAGAGGGTTTAGTCCGTAGATATAGAGAAACCATCTTCATTATACCCACCTAGGGTTTAGTTCAGCCGATCTCGAGGTAGATCAACTCTGTAATTGTCATCTCGACTCATCAATACAATCAAGCAAGGCGTAGGGTTTTACCTCTTCGAGAGGTCCCGAACCTGGGTAAATGACTGTCTCTACACTCCCTGTTACCATCTATCCTCGATCCACAGCTCGGGACCCCCTACCCCGAGGTCTGCCGGTTTTAGTACAGACATTGGTGCTTTCATTGAGAGTTCTGCTAATGGATTAGCAAGGATTAATGGCCCGCTTATTTATCAGCAATGGCATCCGTAGCGAGGGCATTTTTGTCCCTGGACAGCTCTTCGCGTTTGGCAGCATCATGTTGCACGCCAACTCATCTGGTCGCCTAGACCAGATCGACAGTTTTGCCCCCGAACAGGAAATCAGATTTGGTAGCCTAGAGTACGTTGCCGACTCTCGGGGCGATCTGATCTTTACCGGGTTCTTAGCTTTGCCTGAGGGGCCCAGTCATCCCGAGGTATTGACTCCGGATCTTCTTGCCGACCGCGTCTCTGGATCGGCCCTTATCTCGGATCCGGCCTTGAGCTCGGATCCGATCTCTGCATCAGAGAACCAGGGGTCAGCCATGGCCGAATATGTCACGGGGGCAACTCAACATGTCCTCGACGCAGTCTAATCGGAGGTTAACTCTGACATATGTCAAAGGATGGATCCGGCAGACCTCTCGATGTTAAACGAGGCGTTAGATCGGATCCAGATTATGAGTATTGCGGATGGCCCATCCTCGGTCCATGAGCAGATCGGACTTGAGGCTACCCGCAGGGAATTTTGCGTCCCACCCACCACCCACTTGGTCGCCACTGTCGAGGACTTAACCAACATGCCGGATTACGCCTCCGAATAGGCTGACTACATGGACGATGATACCGATGTCAAGTTCTATCCTACTCCCTCCCCTGCCACTCCCAGAACTGGAAAGTGGACCGCCACGTCGACACTCCCAAGGATGGCTCCCCTAGGAAGGATGGCTCCCCCAAGAAGAACGATGATGACAAAGAGCCGCCCAAACGCCGGTGACCCCGAAGGCGGGGGCAGGGAAGGGGCAAAGAAGGAAACACGGACAGAACCGGAGAGAATGACACTCCAGATAACATGGAAGAACTCGGCGACAACACCACCCTCGAGCAGCACCGCGCCCCTTCTGAAGGGCGTGAGGATCAGTGTAAACCCAAGGACCTCGACGATTTCCGAAGAGGAGGACAACCTCGGACCCAAGGATTTCATTATCCCCGAGGACCCTCTGGATCAGGAAAAATTCAAGCAGAAGCTCATAACCACCGCCCGGAGCCTAAAGAAGAAGCAGCAGCAGCTCAAGGCGGATCAGGACACCCTTAACGATAGGTGGACAGAGGTTTTGGCAGCCGAAGAAGGCTTTGGCAATCGCCGTCCGGATCATGGGAAAAGCTACCCACGACGGCGTTTGCTTCCATCATTCGATGACGAGGCCCTTGAGCCCATACCCCCAGACGAACTCAGGCCAACCAGCCCGACCGCCCCCCTCGAGGATGGGACAGAGCGGCTGGAGAGGCCGAATACCCACTTGTACTCCCTCGCTGAGCAGGCAAGGAGCCAGTGCAGCCTGACGATCCATATGATCTACGGCACAACTTAAATGCCAGAGCAGCATAGTCTAGATCCTTTTACAGATCCAGAGGACACACACCCACAAGGCAGGACGGCTACTGAGCCTGGCGTGACAGGAATGATAGAGCCTGGGAGCAGCGTCATGCCCGGATGACAACCAACCTCCGGCACGACGTAGCCCGGGTCAGGGGCGCCGCACACCCAATGTGCTTCACAGATGAGGTGATGCAACATCAGTTCCCCGAAGGGTTTAAACCCATAAACATAGAACAGTATTATGGGACAACTAACCCAGCTGTGTGGATCGAAGATTTCCTTCTCCACATTCACATGGCCTGAGGAGATGACCTCCACGCTATCAAATATCTGCCATTAAAGCTTAAAGGACCAGCAAGGCACTGGTTAAACAGTCTGCCCGAAAACTCCATCGGGAGCTGGGAAGAGCTCGAGGATGCTTTCCGAGTTAACTTTCAAGGAACCTATGTTCGGCCTCCGGACGCCGGCGACTTGAGCCATGTCGTTCAACAGCCCGGGGAGTCAGCCTGGCAATTCTGGAATCGATTCTTAACTAAGAAGAACCAGATTGTCGACTGTCTGGATGCTGAGGCAATTGCTGCTTTTAAGCACAGCATTCGGGACGAATGGCTCACTCGACAGCTTGGCCAAGATATGCCAAGGACAATGTCGGCTCTTACATCTCTAATAACCCGCTTTTGCGCGGGCAAAGACAGTTGGTTGGCTCGCAGAAGCAACCACTCCAAAGACCCCGGCTCTTCGGAGCTTTGGGATGGGAACGGGAAGCCTCGGCGCAACAAGAATAACAAGCGCCGGCATACCAACAATGGCAACGAAGCCGATGATATGGCTGTAAATGCCGGGTTTAGCAGTTTGATATCCGGACCGCAGAAGAAGCCTTCTAAAGGGAGCAGGAACGGCCCAACCGTGATGGACAAAATTTTGGATAGGCCCTGCCAGATCCATGGCACGCCGGACAAGCCTGTCAGCCACACCAACCGTAACTGGTGGGTTATAAAGCAGGCCGGCAAGCTTTCAGCTGAGGAACATGGCAAGGGTCCTCGTAGCGAGGACGACGAAGAACCTCGCGGGCCGAACAATGGAGGCCAAAAGCCATTCCCTTCTGAGGTCAAGAGCATGAACATGATCTATGTCATGCCCATACCGAAGAGGGAGAGGAAGCGTGCACTTCGGGATGTCTACGCCTTAGAGCCTGTGGCCCCGAAATACAACCCATGGTCGGCTTGCCCGATCACTTTCGACCGTCGCGATCATCCGACCAGTATCTGTCGGGGCCGGATTTCCTGGACATGAAATCCCAGAAATAACCCCTTGTGTCATCGCCAGTCCCAGGAGTACTGTTTGCTGGTGGCCACTTCCTTGATACAGAACCCCAAGCAATTACAAGAGTTTGAGTACAAGACCATAAAGGTCCATTGAGTATTACAAAGATTTCTAGTGACAGCCGATGGAAGCAACTCATGGATCTCCAACGTTGATGGGGTACCATTCCCGCAGGAACAGCTGACCTCGATAATTCCTATCTCACGTGGCTGCTATCTCAGGCTCCTAGTCCGCTTGGACGGCGTTGTAGTACTCCTCGTAGAAATCCTGACCTGGCCAATGAAATAGCCAGACACAAGCCTGTGAGTACGTTTGAATGTACTAGCAAACATTATCAACAAAAGATATAATAAAAGCAGGCAGAATGCATGTAACAAATTTTAAACAGGTCAAGTATTATAACATGGCATGGGGTCAAATAAAACAAACAATTGAATTAACAACGATGCATATGCTCATGTCAAGTTATTTTTGGTGAAATATTCAGGTAGAGTAAATAATATGTCATGAAAATATTAACGCAATAAAAGGGTTAGTCATATCCTTAGAGTGGTAAATTAAGAAAACAAAATGGAATATTGGGCGTTAGACCGCCGGAAAATTCCAAAGAAATAAAATGCCAAACGGGTGTCTGAAAGCGACGCCTCGAGAGGTCTTGAAAAGAAATGCCAGTCGGGTGTCTGAATGCGACACCTCAAAAGGTCTTGAAAAGAAATGCCAAACGGGTGTCTGAATGCGACGCCTCGAGAGGTCTTGAAAAGAAATGCCAAACGGGTGTCTGAATGCGACGCCTCGAGAGGTCTTGAAAAGAAATGAGTATCCAGGTGGACTAGCCATCCCAAGTAATACTCAGAAGAGAAAATAACAGTGGGTATCCAGGTAGACTAGCCATCCCAAGTGATACTCAGAAAAGAAAATAAAACAGGGTATCCAGGTGGACTAGCCATCCCAAGTGATACTCAGGGTTACACATGAAAGAAAAGGTTAGTCCATAGCAATATTCATGTTAACAATAATTTTCATGATAGCATCAGTAATGATAATAATCATCTTTCAGAAGTGAATCACAATCAATTTAATTATTTCCTCCGAAGACCGACACTTGACCAACCCAGACTGTAGTCCTTAACCACGGACATGGCTATTCGAATAGGTTTTATAACTCTGCAAAGGTTGTACTCTTTACCCACAAGTCAAGGATTTCTTTTGTCAACCTTGAAATGTTGACTAATTCTAATTACGGTCTTTGGGTTGCAAACACACCTAACTAGCACACACCAGCTTAACTTTCCCGATGCCCGGAATCACCCAAGGCATCATTCAAGAAAAACTCTAAGGCGGGGAGGCTACAATCTCGAATAGCATGGGATCACAAAATTTATATCGGCACGCAAATAGGGGTGCTACCCCCTCGGTCCCAGACTGGTTACACCCATGCCCCATGACCAAGTGACATGCCTACCATGGGCCAATGGTATCTTTCACTATGGCCTCTCTGTATGGTGTGTGCAGGAAAGGGGTTAACAACTTACTGAACCATACCCTATCTGTGGTAGGGACATGTGGTAGCACGGATCAAGTATGGGGGTTACCGGAACAAGACTCGATCTACGGTCAACTCAGGAGGCTTCTGTTTCCTGCAGTGATTAGCTCAGTATAATATCTTCTCATTAGTAACACCAAAACAGGGCCACGGCCCAAGCATGTCCCAACATGCACCATAATCGAGGTGTGAACACGCTATGGTGTGATCACCCTCCTGCCGGTCTTGCAGCAACGTGACTCATATAGTTCCTCTCCCTGCAAGTTAGTTGTGACAAGCACCACAGTGCAAAGAAACCATGCCAACATGCTTTTCTACAACCGAGACTACTAGCCATGCAAGAATGCCACGGTAGTTTCGGAATCAACTTATTCATGCAAAGTATTTCTAGCAAGCAAACAACCTTACTATCATCATATCCAGTGTTCAAGAATGCTTGCCTTAAGTATGCAGAAGGATTGGGTGCACTCCAATACTTTTGAAAAGTTTCTTCCCTCCATTTTTCCTATTTTCAAAATATTGCAAATACCACATAAATTCAAAATAGTACAAAAAAGTTGTTTGGAAAATTTTGAAACAAATACTAAAATAAACTAGATGAAAAATGAGGAATATCAGAAAGAGAATCAAATGATTAGGAGTTCACGTGAATATCCTAGGGAATTTCTAAGCTGAGATAAATTAATAAATGGACTATTTAATAGATCCAACAGAGACAGAGGTTAGGAAAAAATGTTCACCCTAGCTGGATTAATAGAACATGAATTTAGGAGTATGCATAAATTTAAATCATCAGATTTGGCTATGAAATGGCTACTGTGGAAATATTTGAGATATGTTGAAAAACAAAAAGGAAAAGAGCACAGCTGCGCCCTGAGCGCTGTTTAGCCGCGTGGTGCTATTGGGCCAGGCCCAGCCGCTCGGCCGCGCGGAAAATCTGCCGACGTCGAAGGCGTACTCCAAGAAATACGCTTTCCTGTGGGAACAGCGTATACGCGATGATGTGCTACCACAGGAAACAGATGGGCCGCCGACAGGCAGGGCCCGCTGGCAGGTTTGAACCGGCCGTCGTCTACCTCCCATGGGTGACGTCAGAGGCAGCGCCGACGCAGATTCCCAACGGCAGGAGCCACCATTCATGAAGCTGGTGGTACCGGTGTGTTCCAGGGGACGGTGCGCGTCCGTGGGAGGTGAAGGTGGTCGGCGAGGAGCTCTTAGTTGAGCGGAGCTTCAATCATGGCGGAAAGCGACTACGGTTGGATTTGCCGAGCTCAACTCGGCCTCAGGGAGGAGGAATTGGAGCGCGGAAAGGATATGTCGTGGGGGTGTGGGTCTGCTGGGGTAGTCACTTGCGGATGGGAGGCGCTGGAGAGCGCGGTCTCACCCGAGAGGTGGCACAGGCAAAATAGGCCGTAGGTGGGGAAGACGGCCATCCCTGGTCAGCTGGCAGCTTCAGGAGGTCTATAGAGGAGGGAGGAGAGGTTATATGCCATTAGGCAAGCTCGGGAAGACTTATATAGGGGGGGAGGTGGTTCCGTGGCTTCCCGAAGAAGACACGACGGTGGCGACCATTACCACGCCGGGAAGGTGGTTGTGGTTGGTGGAGATGGTCAGCGAGGCTGGTGAGGGCGGTGGGGTGTCAGGTGGTTGGCACTTAAGGAGGGGATGCGCTGGCGGGGTCGGGCGGCTCGGGCGGTGCCGTGCCCGAGTGGAAGACGGCGGCGGCGACTCGGGATGGCGGCTGGCCGGCGCTAGCGGACGAGGAAGCGTGTCGGCGATGCTCAGGGGTGGTCTGGTGATCCACGGGAGGATCAGGACGAGCGAGGGCAGCAGCGGAGGGAGCGGCCAGAGCTCGATGCCAGCGGTGCAAAACGCGTGCTCTGGACGCGCTCTATGCACGCGCACAGCCTTATCGAATAAATGCCAAATCAACCTAAGATGATTTGTTTGAGCTAAAATTTGGTAGGTAGATGCTCCTGTACTTCCTAGAACTACTGGACATGGTGGTTTGGACAGATGATCTAGTGTGCAGTGCAAGTTAGAAGGATGCAATGTTTCTACCATGCCCATAAGCTGCTTGACAAAATGGAATGGCCATATAGCAAATTGTTTTGGGTGTGAAAATTACCAGGATGATGCTTCATTTCATGATAGAGATGATGGTGTGGTTGGATGGACAAAAGGAAAAACTTGCAAGTGCAAGTTTTGGTGAATTTCACTTCTGGACAGAAACTGGGAGGATTTATTTGATGAACTAAAATGAGGTATTTGGAGCTGATATTATGGACTTAAGGGTTTGGTTGGAAGGAATATAAGGTGGAAAAATTTCAGAATTGTTGGAGCAAGAAACACTGGGGTTGTAGTTAAAACTCAAAAATAGGACAGAATTGAAAAGAGAATGTTTTACTCAAAATTTTCAAAAGACCATGCTGGGTTTTTGCAAAAAAAGTGATCTATAGGCATCACATGACTCCTGATAATTTTCTGGGATTTTAGAAGAATTATTTAGAATAGTTGTAGTGTAACAGAAGCATTTCAAAGATTGAAAATGCTATTAAAAGAATTGTTTTGAGCAAAGTTTGTTATAAAAATATTTCCTAATGGTATTTAAAATATAAATGAAATGTTTTAGGAACACTTCCAAAGCTCACAATATTTTCCAAAATTTTCTCTATGGAGGGAAGAATTTTTGAAAACCGAGACAGAAAAGACTCTAAAATTATTAAAGAGACTAATATAATTCAAAATTTTATTTCTGGCCAAATTTTATTTAATAAAAACATAAATAATTTTTTGGGGTGTGACAAACTCTACCCCCCTTATGAAAATCTTGTCCTCGAGATTTGTTAAGGGAGGAAAAAGTAATTATGGAACACAGCAAACAAAACACTCATATGCAAAATGCAATCAGGGCTAGTACGTCTAGAATTTTACTGTGCAACCACACGTCAAATAATTTATGCTGGGTCACACACGGTACCATCAAAATAACGGCACATAAGTAAATTACAAACTTACTACGCCATACGACTTCTACTACACAAATACAAGGCGACAGGGCCACTAAGGCTCGATAACAAATCCGGTGGACTCAGTCCACCTCGTTGACATCTAGTTGGGCGTGCCTTGAAGGCATCAAGGCTTCCCCGTGTGCTTCAGTGTTGGAGCTGGCCGGGGTAGGATGGGGACCTACAGGGCTGGAGTAGCGGTGGTGCCCCTCGCGGGGTGTCGAGGCCACAGTCCTGTTGGAGTGGGTCTCCAAGAGACGGCGGAGTTCCGCTGGGGAGACGAAGGCGTTACCCGGATGGATAATAGGGGCAAACTCTAGGGGCTCGATCGGTCTCCCGAACAGCACTATCAGGGTGTCGGTGGCGGGTGTGGCTTCTCTTCTCACTGGGGTCAGGAGAGCAAGCGTCCTGCGGGTCGCAATCAGATCATTGGTGACCTGATCGAAAAGTGCCTCTTGCGCTCTCAGGTAGCGCACCAGATGCACTAGGGTAGGATCCGTCTCATGGTCTCCATGAGCAACTTGGGTGGGTCTACCATAGCCTTCACGACTAGGGTAGTAGTAGAAAGGGCGGATGTTAAGCCTTGGCGATCGATGCCGGAGTTGAATTACAGCCTCTCGGGCTGCAAGTTGGATGGCTTGGGGCTCGTCAGAGGTCGTCCTTCCGTTGACCCGGTAGGGGCGTTCTGCTGTGGTGCCCCTTCCGTAGATGTGCACCGAGGCCCAGAAGTGGTGGATGGCGTCACTCATGTGCTCCTGGTACACCACATATTCCGGGGGCTCTTCTATGTAGAAGGCACGATGGGTGTGATTGGCGAGGATGACTACAAAGTCTCCAAGCTCGGCTGCGGTGGTCTCGTTGCGAATGATGGTACCCGGCATCTTGGTGGTTGGATATCGAAACGAGGGGGAAGGCTATGATGTGCTGAGTTGGCAAGGCTTCCTTTATAGGTCAGTGAGCAGAGTCTTCCATCGCACGCTTGCGGGTGGGACAACTCTGGTGTCGGCCAAAGGCACACAGCCTATGGGCAGGGCTGATAGGTTGGGCACCGACTATCAAAAGATGTCGGCTGGCCAATGTGCAGACTTATCGGATGGGATGGGCTTGACTGCGGATAGGGAAGGACTTGGACAGTGTGGAAACCTAGGGATAGCGACCAGGCAAAGATAGGATTAGCCAATGGTCAGCCTGGCTCTGATACCAAGGCTGTCGGGGCCGGATTTCCTGGACATGAAATCCCAGAAATAACCCCTCGTGTCATCACCAGCCCCAGGATTACTGTTTGCTGGTGGACACTTCCTTGATACAGAACTCCAAGCAATTACAAGAGTTTGAGTACAAGACCATAAAGGTCCATTGAGTATTACAAAGATTTCTAGTGACAGGTGACGGAAGCGACTCGTGGATCTCCAACGTCGATGGGGTACCATTCCCATAGGAACAGCTGACCTGGATAATTCCTATCTCACGTGGCTGCTATCTCAGGCTCCTAGTCCATATGGACGGCGTTGTAGTACTCCGCGTAGAAATCCTGACCTAGCCAATAAAATAGCCAGGGACAAGACTGTGAGTACGTTTGAATGTACTCGCAAACATGATTAACAAAAGATATAATAAAAGCAGGCAGAATGCATGTAACAAATTTTAAACAGGTCAAGTATTATAACATGGCATGGGGTCAACTAAAACAAACAATTGAATTAACAACGATGCATATGCTCATGTCAAGTTATTTTTGGTGAAATATTCAGGTAGAGTAAATAATATGGCATGAAAAATATCAACGCAATAAAAGGGTTAGTCATATCCTTAGAGTGGTAAATTAAGAAAATAAAATGGAATATCGGGCGTTAGACCGCCCGAAAATTCCAAAGAAATAAAATGCCAAACGGGTGTCTGAAAGCGACGCCTCTAGATGTCTTGAAAAGAAATGCCAGTCGGGTGTCTGAATGCGACGCCTCGAAAGGTCTTGAAAAGAAATGCCAAACGGGTGTCTGAATGCGACGCCTCGAGAGGTCTTGAAAAGAAATGAGTATCCAGGTGGACTATCCATCCCAAGTAATACTCAGAAGAGAAAATAACAGTGAGTATCCAGGTGGACTAGCCATCCCAAGTGATACTCAGAAAAGAAAATAAAACTGGGTATCCAGGTGGACTAGCCATCCCAAGTGATACTCAGGGTTACACATGAAAGAAAAGGTTAGTCCACATCAATATTCATGTTAACAATAATTTTCATGATAGCATCAGTAGTGATAATAATCATCTTTCAGAAGTGAATCACAATCAATTTAATTATTTCCTCCGAAGACCGACACTAAGACCGACACTTGACCAACCCAGACTGTAGTCCTTAACCACAGACACGGCTATTCGAATAAGTTTTATAACTCTGCAGAGGTTGTACTCTTTACCCACAAGTAAAGGATTTCTTTAGACAACCTCAAAATGTTAACTAATTCCAATTATGGTCTTTGGGTTGCAAACACACATAACTAGCACACACCAGCTTAACTTTCCCGATGCCCGGAATCACCCAAGGCATCATTCAAGAAAAACTCTAAGGCGGGGAGACTACAATCTCGAATAGCATGGGATCACAAAATTTATATCGGCGCGCAAACAGGGGTGCTGCCCCCTCGGTCCCAGACCGGTTACACCCATGCCCCCTGACCAAATGACATGCCTACCATGGGCCAATGGTATCTTTCACTATGGCCTCTCTGTATGGTGTGTGCTGGAAAGGGGTTAACAACTTACTGAACCATACCCTACCTGTGGTAGGGACATGTGGTAGCACCGATCAAGTATGGGGGTTACCGGAACAAGACTCGATCTACGGTCGACTCAGGAGGCTTATATTTCCTGCAGTGATTAGCTCAGTATAATATCTTCTCAATAGTAACACCAAAACAGGGCCACGGCCCGAGCATGTCCTGACATGCACCATAATCGAGGTGTGAACACGCTCCGGCGTGATCACCCTTCTGCCGGTAACGCAACAACGTGACTCATATAGTTCCTCTCCCAGCAAGTTAGTTCTGACAAGCACCACAGTGCAAAGAAACCATGCCAACATGCTTTTTTACATCCGAGACTACTAGCCATGCAATAATGCCACGGTAGTTTCGGAATCAACTTATTCATGCAAATTATTTTTAGCAAGCAAACAACCATACTATCATCATATCCAGTGTTCAAGAATGCTTGCCTTAAGTGTGCAGAAGGATTGGGTGCACTCCAAAACTTTTGAAAAGTTTCTTCCCTCCATTTTTCCTATTTTCAAAACATTGCAAATACCACATAAATTCAAAACAGTACAAAAAAGTTATTTGGAATTTTTTTAAATAAATACTAAAATAAACTAGATGAAAAATGAGGAATATTAGAAAAAGAATCAAATGATTTGGAGTTCACATGAATTTCCTAGGGAATTTCTAAGCTGAGATAAATTAAGAAATGGACTATTTAATAGATCCAACAAAGACAGAGCTTAGGAAAAAATGTTCACCCTAGCTGGATTAATAGAACATGAATTTAGGAGTATGCATAAATTTGAATCATCAGATTTGGCTACGAAATGGCTACTGTGGAAATATTTGAGATATGCTGAAAAAGAAAAAGGAAAAGAGCAGAGCTGCGCCCTAAGTGCTGCTTAGCGGTGTGGTGCTATTGGGCCAGGCCCAGCCGCTCGACCGTGCGGAAAATCTGCCGATGTCAAAGGCGTCCTCCAAGAAATACGCTTTCCCGAGGGAACAACGTATACGCGCTGATGTGCTACCGCAGGAAACGGATGGGCCGCCGACAGGCGGGGCCCACTGGCAGGTTTGAACCGGCCTTCGTCTACCTCCCATGGGTGACGTCAGCAGCAGCGCCGACATCGATTCCCAGCGGCAGGAGCGACCATTCGTGAAGCTGGTGGTACAGGTGTGTTCATGGGGATGGGACGCGTCCGTGGGAGGTGAAGGTGGTCGCCGGGGAGCTCTGAGTTGAGCGGAGCTTCAATCATGGCGGAAAGCGACTACGGTTGGATTTGCCAAGCTCAACTCGGCCTCGGGGAGGAGGAATTGGAGCGTGGAAAGGATATGTGGTGGTGGTGTGGGTCTGCTGGGGTAGTCACTTGCGGATGGGAGGCGCTGGAGAGCTCGGTCTCACCCGAGAGGTGGCGGCGGCAAAATCACCCGTAGGTGGGGAAGACGGCCATCCCTGGTCGGCTGGCAGCTCCGGGAGGTTTATAGAGTAGGGAGGAGAGGTTATATGCCACGAGGCAAGCTCGGGAAGACTTATATAGGCGGGGGGAAGGCGGTTCCGTGACCGAGTGGAAGAAGACACGACGGCGGCGACCATTACCGCGCCGGGAAGGTGGTTGTGGTCGGTGGACATGGTCAGCGAGGCCGGTGAGGGCGGTGGGGTGTCAGGTGGTTGGCACTTTTGGAGGGGATGCGCTGGCGGGGTCGGCGGCTCGGGCGGTGCCGTGACCGAGTGGAAGACGCCGGCGGCGACTCGGGATGGCGGCTGGCCGGCACTAGCGGACGTGGAAGGGTGTCGGTGAGGCTCAGGGGTGGTCTGGTAATCCACGGGAGGACCAGGACGAGCGAGGGTAGCAGCGGAGGGAGCGGCCGAAGCTCGATGCCAGCGGTGCAAAAACGCGTGCTCTAGACGCGCTCTGTGCATGCGCACAGCATGCTCGAATAAATACCAAATCGACCTAATATGATTTGTTTGAGCTAAAATTTGGTAGGTAGATGCTCCTGGACTTCCTAGAACTACTGGACATGGTGGTTTGGACGGATGATCTAGTGTGCAGTGCAAGTTAGAAGGATGCAATGTTTCTACCATGCCCATAAGCGGCTTGACAAAATGCTATGGCCATATAGAAAATTGTTTTGGTTTTGAAAATTACTAGGATGATGCTTCTTTTCATGATAGAGATGATGGTGTAGTTGGATGGACAAAAGGAAAAACTTGCAAGTGCAAGTTTTGGTGAATTTCACTTCTGGACAGAAACTGGGAGGATTTATTTGGTGAATTAAAATGAGGTATTTGGAGCTGATATTATGGACTTAAGGGTTTGGTTGGAAGGAATATAAGGTGGAATAATTTCAGAAATGTTGGAGCAAGAAAAACTGGGGTTGTAGTTGAAACTCAAAAATAGGACAGAATTCAAAAGAGGATGATTTACTCAAAATTTTCAAAAGACCATGCTGGGTTTTTGCACAAAAGTGATCTATAGGCATCACATGACTCCTCATAATTTTCTGGGATTTTAGAAGAATTATTTAAAATAGTTGTAGTGCAACAGAAGCATTTCAAAAATTGAAAATGCTATTAAAACAATTGTTTTGAGCAAATTTTCTTATGAAAATATTTCCTACTGGTATTTAAAATATAAATGAAATGTTTTAGGAACATTTCCAAAGCTCACAATATTTTCCAAAATTTTCTCTATGGAGGGAAGAATTTTTGAAAACCGTGACAGAAAGGACTCTAAAATTATTAAAGGGCCTAATATAATTCAAAATTTTATTTCTGGCCAAATTTTATTTAATAATAACATAAATAATTTTTTGGGGTGTGACAGTATCCGTCATGGAGGATCAGCGGCTCTGGTGCTCGACCCCATTGTGGATGGATACCACCTCACTCGAGTCCTTATGGACGGAGGCAGCAGCCTCAATTTAATTTATTCAGATACACCGAGGAAGATGGGAATCGATCCGTCAAGGATCAAACCCAATACCACCACCTTTAAAGGTGTAATCCCAGGCGTCGAGGCACGCTATTCGGGAACCGTGACTCTGGAAGTTTTCTTCGGCTCGCGCAAAAACTTCCGCAGTGAAGATTTGATCTTCGATATCGTGCCTTTCCGCTGCGGTTGCCACGCGCTGCTCGGCCGAACAGCGTTCGCTCGCTTCAACGCCATCCCGCACTATGCCTACTTGAGGCTCAAGATGCCAGGACCCAATGTCATCACCGTTAACGGCAACACCGATCGCTCGCTCCGAACCGAGGAACACACAGCGGCTCTGGCAGCCGAAGCCCAGGCCGCCGAAGAAGCGTCGAAGGCCCTGTCTACCATACAGGCGCTGGACGCACGTAAACGCGCCCGGGCCAAGTCCTCGGTCCCTGACCACTCTCGTGGCTACCCTAAATAGGGATACGCACCCCTCAGCCTGGCCTTCCCAGTCGCGAAGTACGTACCTCGGGTACATAATTTCGCGCTTAAGATTCCATGGGCAGCTGTGGGGGGAATTGATACAAGGACCAAGTGTTCGGTTCGACTGCACTATGGCCGAAGATGTTCTTGGATTAACATCGACAACAGGCACCATCTAGGGCCTAACATACTACGGTGACTTCTCAAAGCCCTCTCTCACGGGCTCGTCCGCCGATTACTACCACTCCCGGCATGCATATAGGCGGCGACTTGAATCGCGCGCTATGCCAGAAGTTTCATTCAGAGCAAAGGCACAGACGTGCAACAGGGCGAAGTAGGGACGTCAAACCACTCATGGCGGCCCTGTGTAAACCTTTCCTCCGATAATTTTGTTTTATCTTTAAGTATCTATAAAAGTTGCTTCGGCAGTTCGATTTGTACGGTTGGACATCACAAATTTAAAAGGAAATAAAGGCCATTCTTTTCCGGTCATACTGCACTCATTTGCGTTGCGCATTCCTTTCCGCGTATAGGCCGAAGTTAACTATCAAGATACATCCCTTTGTAGATGTGATCGGCTAATAGACCGGGGGCTCGACTATAAATCTTGCCCCACGCATCATTCCGGCACCAATTTTATTACAAGTGCTCGGGGTCTCGGATATTGCATTATATGCATCGGTTCCGAATTATGTCTTTGGTCAATAGTTGGGTTGCCCGGCTCCTGTGTTTGCCCTCTTACGTTCCGCATTGTTCGGCTAAGAGGGTAAAGGGAGAACCATTGCGATTGTACTTCTAGCTCGCCTAGTTAAGTACCTCACTGGAGAAAGCCGAAAACTGACTGTCATAATAAGCGAGAACTGGTCGGTGATCCGATGACAAGTGTTAAACTAAAAATCGCTGGAGGTTACTCCGTGTCAAACGAAGGGTTCACTGTCATAGGAACCAAGTGATGATGGTTTCAACCTCGGTGCGTCCGAATATCACGTATACTGGAGGCTAGTTACTAGCTCCCACAGTCAAGCTCCTATGGCTAAGTGAAAGCATTAAAGCCGCATAGTCTGATTGCCTTGTTTCCTTACACACAACCGCCTCCGGGCACCAAGACGGGCTAAGGGTCTAAGTGTTAAGGTCAAACACCCCGCGCAGTCTCTGCAAGGGGGCTGAAGCTGACGACTGGAAACTTTCAGTTTAAAACGGCCGCACAGGAGTCAAAATGAAAACATATGGCATTATATCTACAGCCGAATAGTTGCATTATAAAGCACAAGAGTTCCAACTTCTCTGGATACACAAATAAATCATTCATAAATTTCATCTTTCGAGCACTGGCCCTGTATTGCCCGAGCACCTTCCATTACAATAGGAAAGTACTGTTCGGGGCGCCTATGCTCCTTCCTAGGAGGAGGTGGTTCGGTGGCAATCTCGGTTGGCTTGATCTTTGGCCAGTGCACCATGGTCTTGCCGAAGGCCATCCGAGCTCCCTCGATGCATACGGAACGCTTCCAGAAATCGATCCGGGGTGTGGCGTCGACCAGCTTCTGAACCAAGCCGAAGTTGCTATTTGGCAGCGGCTCTGAAGGCCATAGCTTGATGCTGAGGTCCTTCATCGCCAGTTCCGCCATACGATGCAACTCCATCAGCTGCTTCAGCTGGTTGTTGAGGAGGGGAGGGTGCTCGGGTGCCTGAAATTGCGCCCAGAACAGCCTTTGCTCGGTACGACCCTCCTAGGACGCAAAGTACCAGGCCGTGTCTGACGCACTCCTCGGGAGGTCCGCAAAGGCGCTTGGGGAACGCCACACTCGTGTGAGCAAAGCGAACCTAGTACCACCAAAGACACTTTGCATTAAGTACGGCTTACCACCCGCAATGAGCTTGACTTGGCGGAGCTCCTCCTGGTAGCCTCGCGCCTCCGTCCGCGCTTCCTTGGCTGCTGCCCCAAACGAGGCCAGTTCAGTGACCTGTTCTTTATTCTTTTGCTCAAGGGCCTCACATTTTGTGACGGCATCCTTGAGCTCCTGTTGCACCTCGGACACCCGAGCCTCGTGCTTTTGGTTCATGAGGGTCACCGCAGCCAGTTTGGTGGCCGCTTTCTCAGCTGCCGCCTTCTGCTCTTCGATGGGAAGCTATAGCAATATTAATTGCATTTTGTTTGGAGTACCTCCACAACTTTGATAAATAACCATCCAAGTAAACAGGTTAGCTCGGATTTACCTTGAGCTTCGTTGAACCGCTTGTTCACCAGATCGAGATCGTCCTCCGAGCTCTTCAGCTTTCGGTTCAGCTTGGCCAGCTCTTCGGCATTGGCAGCTGCCGCCGAGGACGATGCCTGCATATTCACAAACTACATTAGACTCCCGAATATTCGATTATCGATCCTCTGACCGGTTTTCTCAACCCGACCAGAGTCTCGGGGGCTACTGCTCATTCTGCAAGCATCTGTATCTTAAAGTTATATGACCCCCGCATGAGGTTTTTAAACTCACACCGGGCTCGGGGGCTACTGTGTATAAGGTTGTATGACCATATAACAGAAAATTTCCAAGAAAGAGGCATTACATTGCTTACCTTGAAACCGTTCAGAAGGCCACTGCAGGCCTCCTTCAGTCCATTGTGCATGGACCGAAGACTCTGCAACACCACGCCCATCAGGACACGGTGCCCTTTGGCAATGGAGGAGCTTGCTAAAGCCTCCTCCATCTCGTCTGGCCACCCCGTAGAGGCCCGCTCTGAAGCGGGCGGGGGTGGTGGGGGCACTTCAGCCCCTCCCCCTGAGGAGTCAGGGATGACCGGCTCCTGGTGCCTTGACGGTTCCGGAGCCTCTTGTGTGGGGAGCTCAGATTGACCGAGCTCCCCGTCTTTGTCTGTCAGAGGGAGCTCTCCCACTGGTCTTCAGCAGCCGAGGTATGCACCTCGGCCATGATAACCTCGGCCCCTCCTTCTGTGCTCGGCTCTGGAGGGGTCCTCCTTGATAGAACCTCCTCCGCCTCTTCAAGGATCGGAAGAAGCGATGCACGCGACTCGGTTCCGCTCTCCGCCAGCTCGGCTGGTGGAGAATCCCCTTCCGAGACTTGGTCGGTTGGGAGTTCGCGCGGCAGACTGTAATTTTAAAGACATAAGCATGATCAATAGACGGGTCTAGTTCGGTCGAAACTGGACGCATATGTCTTGAGACACGTACCTTTGGGCCCGCGGTTTCACCCTGCGGGTCCTCTGGGGCACCGCTTCGAAGGCCTCGGACCCCTTGGCAGAAGCCGAGCAGTCGTCAGACAAGACCACCTTCATCTTGCGTGGTCTCTTTGGTGCGGGAGGAGGCTGGATCTCCTCGACGTCCTCGGACGCCGCCCTCTTCTTGTCTGAGAAGAGTCGTCCTCTTCCCTGCCTTCATCTTGTTCTTTTTCGGCCTCCAGGGTGGTGGGGGCATGGGTCTCCCCGGATCTAGTGTCCAGAGGTCCTCGGGGCCGGAGACCCTCCCTGGTCTCCTTGTCCTTCTTTTTCTCCTTCTTCTCCGGCGCCTCGTACGGCGCCTTAGTTAGCATAGCTGCCAGTAGGGCCTCCCTGGGACCCTCGGGTAGCGGGGCCGGACAGTTGATCTGCTCGGACCTCTTTAGCTAGCTCTTTGTATAGAGGAAAGGAGAGTTAAGTACTTTGTCAAAAAGAAACATTCAAACATAAAAGAGTAAAACTTATCTTACGTCGCGAGGGGGGTTTTCGGCATCAAGGCCGATATCTTCCTCCTCCGCCTGCCACTCCTTCTGCGGCTTGAACATCGCCTTCCACAATTGGTCATGGGTAGTGCGGAAGAAGTTGAGCACGGTGGCGGGGTCTTCGGGCTTGTAAGACCACATAGGGGAAGCCCGATTTTGGAAGGGAAGGATGCGGTGGCGGAGCATGATTTGGATCACGTTAGGCAGCGTAGCCCCCTTCTTGATCATCTTGGCTATCCTACTCTGCAACAGCTCCACCTTCGTGGCTGACCCCCAGTCCAGGCCCTTCCTGGTCCACGAAACAAGTCTCATGGGGGGGCCAGACCTAAAGGCGGGAATCGCCGCCCGGTCTGCGTTTCGCGGCTCTGTGATATAGAAACACTCCTTCTGCCAGACTTTGATGGTCTCGATGAAGGTGCCCTCCGGCCACTGGACCTGGGGGAGCTTGCTCACCATTGCCCCCCCCGCAGTCCGCCTGCTGACCATCGACAATCTTTGCTTCGATGTTGAATACCTTCAACCATAGTCCGAAGTGTCGCTGGATCCGAAGAAAGGCCTCGCAGATGATGATGAAGGCTGAGATGTGCAGGAAGGAATTCGGAGCTAGATCATGGAAATCTAGCCCGTAGAAGAACATCAGACCCCTAACAAATGGGTGGAGGGGGAAGCCCAACCCCCTAAGAAAATGTGGAATAAACACAACCCTCTCGCCGGACTTCGGCGTGGGGATGACCTAGCCCTCCTCGGGAGCGCGATGGTCAACATCGGCGGGGAGGTAGCCTGCGCTCTTCAGCTCTAGGATAGCACCCTCCATGACGGAGGATGCCTCCCACATGCCTTTAGAACCAGAACTAGCCATAACCAGTTGGACGGGGGAGGCTGGGAAGCTTGGGGGAAAGAGGGATCTGGGCGCTGGAGCTCAGGATGTTGGGAAAGCTGCGGCGCAAGAGGGAATGAGAGCGTGCAGGGAAAATGACCGGCGCCTCCCTTTTATGGGCCACCGTAATATCAAGAGTCCTATTACTGCGCTACAGGCCTCGCCATTTCCTCATATAAATGTGCCGTTAAGCGCACGTGGGATAGTGTAAATCATTGATCATATCCCGTAAAAACAGGGCACAATCTCTATATCGATAATACGTGCCAATGGAGAAACCGCCTCGAACTGCGAATCAAGCTTTCATGACTGACTCATAGTCATGGTCGGTCAGGACCCTTCGACAAATGTTGTCAGATGAGGTCACTATTCATACTTGCGTGACTGGCCTTCGCGGCCAAGTTGCTTGTGCACTTCGAAAACCGAAGCATAGTCCGAGGAACATATGGTCGGAAATGGGCAAGCAGGCTCTGAGGACTTGACACAGGGGAACTGCAGGTCCGACATAAGCACCACAGAAGGGAAGGAACTGGTCTGCAAAGCCGATAGTGTTCGGCACATACCTCGGCTCCGAAGACTAGTTCGGGGGCTACTGAGGGTGTCCCGGACTAAGGGGTCCCCATGCGGCCGGCCTATCTCTCATGGGCCGGGCTGATGGGTTGCTCTTGATGCATTGAAGGAAGGCCGGATAACAGGCGACCCCGTACTCCAGAAGGAAACCTCCGAAGACTTGGCGTCTCCTACAAGAAATATCTAACGCAGCCAGCACGTTTATCCCTAGATGGGAACCGACCATATGTAACCCTAGGTACCCCTGGTGTCTATATAAACCAGAGAGTTTAGTCCGTAGGTATAGAGAAACCATCTTCATTATACACACCTAGGGTTTAGTTCATCCGATCTCGAGGTAGATCAACTCTGTAATTGTCATCTTGACTCAACAATACAATCAAGTAGGACATAGGGTTTTACCTCTTCGAGAGGGCCCGAACCTGGGTAAACGACTGTCTCTGTGCTCCCTGTTACCATCTATCCTCGATCCACAGCTCGGGACCCCCTACCCCGAGGTCTGCTGGTTTTAGTACCGACAGTAACCTTTACTATGTTCCTAGCGTATATCTGAATCTTGTTGCCTTTACACTTCTAACAGTCTTCATTCTTTTTGCCTTTACACTTCTAACAGTTTTACTTCCAATATTTCTCCTACTCTCAGAAGAAGCACCCAACTTTAAGAGTGGCGTTAGCCTCGGACTTCTTAGGCGTGTAAGTTTTACTGACACCCTTTGGACACTTCCTTTCTCTTTAAGTTGTTGTTTCATTCACCTTCATCACATGACAGGCATTCTTTTGGATCCCTCCCTTATCAGTCTAATACATAGTAAATACTTTACTAATAATTTGCAAACAAACATTGCTATGGATATCTCATATCTTTTAGCCTTTGTTTGTATCTGAAACTAATTTTTAGTTCCATGAATATCACATAACTATCCCAAACTTTTGAAGTTTGGGTCTTATGGAACCAAACATATTGCACTTGACCGTAACGGAATTCTAGCTTTTGGATCAAAGGACGAGAGTCACATCATCCATAGCATTAGCGAGAGAATACCGAAAGCATGCGATAGGACAAAGTCCTTCTCGCCACTTTTGAGGACAATCCTCATATTACGTTACCAATCATAATGTTTTAACCAGATATACATAACAGCTCATTTAATTTTAATAGGGAAGGTGGAAATGCGAGCCATTTTTCTACAACTTTTATGCAAATCACACTTAGACTATGTTCATAATTAATTGCAATGAGAATTAAGCAAGTCAATTCTACAGTGCGCTCCCACTCAAATCAATATCTCTCATAATTGATTATGAGTGATACAAGATCCACATTTCAAATCAAGGCCATTGATGTGGACATCACTGATGACGATAATTTCAATCGGTGGGCAAACTTGCCGATCACATCTTTATGTGACTCTTGTTCATCTTTCGATGGGCGTGTTCCGAGCTCAGGGCTATCCTGCTTGAACGTCAAAGACAACCAAGTGATCTTGCTGCGAGGTCTGACCTCACCCGCCTCATTCCTCTCGATTCGTTCGTACCCATGTGGACATGGCGCACCCCAAAAAGATACGAATTTCAGACAGTGCTACACTTGGGTGAACACTAACTACTTTGATATTTTAAGTGAGAGATCACCCAAATAAAAGTGACTACCGCGCAATCAAGAAGGGTGCATCATAAGGGATAAACATCTCAGGCAATTCATAATAGCATGATATGGTATAGCCCTTTCTGACGAAGAAGTCTTTAATTTCTTCATCTTTGGCATCTGCGTCGGTGTTCTCCTTCGCGAAGATTGCCACCACCTTGTCGATGCACCAGATAATATTGCTATCTCTATAGCTAATAAATTTAGTGCATTACATAAGGTTGACACGCAGGTCATTAAAGTGACAATCATATGGCTCCAGCCATCATGCCGAATCATGACACGCAGATCATGTTAATTTACATTATATAGTCATCTCATACATAATCAAATTGAATATGAGAACTGCTATACCACATCTCATGCACATCTCATGTCATCCTGCAAAACCAAGTTATACGCCTCTAATCGGTTTATGCAAAATTTTATTTTATGTGGCTTCTAAGGTTTCGAAACAAACCGAAGCTACCAACGTTCATCATCAAGTATGATTATTCAAGTTGCTAGATTAACTTTACGGGGCGTATGAAACATGAGATAATAAAATCTCGAGCCCCATACTGAACTTCGTCATACGCAAGAACCTCGAGCATATCATATCTGCATTGCCCATTAATCTACGAAACATCCATCTTTCTTTAACAATGGTTGAACCCAAAGACACTGAAGCATTTCGTTGATCTGTCAACCAGCATACTCTGGAGCAGCATGGAAGGATCACAGATTGCCAGAACTTTGTAAGATTCTACCATGCCGTCAAGATCAGGACTACGCAAATTCAGGGGTAGCAACAAGAACATCGGGTAATAGATTTCATCTGCTACCCGCACAAATAATTTTCAGTAATAAAACTCTTCTACTACAAAATTATATTGTGCAACACCCATACATCTCATATATTCTAGATCGTAACCTACATCTACGCATAGCACGGCTCATGATGCCACTGTAGGGGAACGCAGCAGAAAACAAAAAAATTCCGCACTACGAACACGCCCAGGATCACTAGGGAGATGCATACAAGGTTTTTGATCTGATCGTTACCAACTCGTTGTCGTAGATCGTCGGTGCAGATCCCCGCAGCTAGGATTTTATAACCTTCCAACCGTGAGGATGTACTCCCTCGTCAGGCCACCGGACGGATCGCCGGACAGCCCTCCGGGAGGCCTCTGGATAGTACCTCAGATAGTCACACCCGATGGATCCTCGGACAGCCCTTCGGGAGGCCCCCGGACAGCCCTTCGGGCGGGTCACTCGGACAGCCCTCCAGGCAGGTACTCGAATAGCCCCACGAGCAGAAGATCGAAACTACGACATCTCTACGGCGTTGCACACATACGGTGTCACCTTTCCGGCAGGGCTTCGCCGTCCAGAACTAGTTCCCACCGGAACCCAGACAGCCTTTCGGCTCTACGAAACTATTTCGCGGGTGTAGGAGATATGCCCTAGAGGCAATAATAAATGTTATTTTTTATCCCCATGTCCCAAATTAAGTTTATGTTCCATGCTATTGCTGTTGTGGTTCCCGAGCCCGTATATCAATAAAGGCTCTGAGGAAAACCCACGTGCACATGTGGAATAATAAACGATAAAAAGTATTCCTAGTCATGCCTCTAAGACTAGCTCAAGTGTTGCATGATGATCACGTTTTCCTGATCATGGGCATGTCTATGCCAGCAACTTTGAGGGCACAATGCTAGAAGAACATTTGTGTTGAATCAACCCGAATTGATGTTATGCTATGAGATACAATTGTCACAAGTTAATGGTTAATAACATAGAGAAGTTAATGTTTGCATGATTCCTTAGACCATGAGAGTATCGAGTTTCTTCATGCTTGCTTCATGAACTTTGGGGTTTGTTAAACGTCATCCGTAACTGGGTGGAAATTACGGCGGCTTACGGGTTCATGGGAAATTATGACAAGAGACTTGATAGCTCAAGATTGGGATTTGCTCCTCCGACGATGGAGAGATATTCTTTGGGCCCTCTCGGTGTTACGGTAACCATCATCGTCTGGCCAGACACATTGTGATTTGATCACAAGGATGCCGAACACGGGAACGAGAAAAGAGAACAAAACCGGTAACGAGGTAACTGGCATAGTGGACAAGTGTTGATCCACGGGGATGCTGATAAATCTCACCTCGGGTGTTTGTAACATATCGCGAAGCAACAGGAAAATAGCACACGGCAACTGGAGGTTCACTCGAATATTTATTCGTGTGGGTATAGGGGTCAATATGGGTGTCCACGGCTCTGATGTTGATCATTGATCGGAAAGTGTTCCCATCATGTCTATACTTCACCGAACCTATAGGGTCACACGCTTAAGGGTCATCTATCTGCTGAATACTAGACAGGGAGTCTGAGAGAAAGTCACCGGAAAAGTTTCGGAGACAACAGAAGAGTTCCTGAGAGAGAACACCGGAATAGTTTTGGTAAAACCGAAAAGTTGTTTTGGAGTATATCATTAAGTCAAAATGGTTTCGGCACATGCCTGGAATTTCTTGGAGGGTGCCAGAATTGTTCTGGGAACTTCTGGGATTTTTTCGGAGAGAAAAACCGGAAATGTTCCGGAGCTGCCGGAACCGCTTTGGTTGCTTTTCGCTGAAGAAAATCATTGATCCGAAAAAGTTTCGAAATGCGTCCAAATTTATTTTAGTGGGTACTAGAAATGTTCTAGGCCTACTAAAAAAGTTTCAGATTTAACGGTCGCAGAAAAAATGTCTTTGTGAATAGTGAAAGCGCTTTTGGGGTTACTTTATGGAAAGCCACCTTTTAGGGTTTTTCCCAAAAGGCTTCTAGAAGGACTTAGGGACTAAGGGACACCTTTTGGGGGGCCCCCATGAGGGTGGGATGGCCAAGGGTGGAGCTCCTCCATGGAGCTCCACTTGCCATCCTTTTATGCCCTTTATGTGTGACATAAAGTGTGGGCATTTTGGGTTTTTCATGTGCCCCCCTACCCCTTGGGTTTTCCTATAAATAGAGGTGGAGAGGTACTCTCCACACTCACTCTTTCTCACATACAAATGCCATGCATGATCTGTCTTTCTCTCTCCATCCCTGCGAAATAGTTTCGTAGAGCCGAAAGGCTGTCTGGGTTCCGGTGGGAACTAGTTCTGGACGGCGAAGCCCTGTCGGATAGATGACACCGTATGTGTGCAACCCCGTAGAGAGGTCTTAGGTTCGATCTTTTGCCCGAGGGGCTGCTCAAGGGTCCTCCGGAAGGGCTGTCCGAGTTATAGTCCGTGTTTTGAGGGTCTTCTCAAAGGGCTGTCCGTGACATCGTCCGGGGGACTGTCTGACCGCCTCCCGTAGGGCTGTCCGGGGGGCTGTCTGAAGGACAGACAAGGGAGTACATCCTCGCGGTTGGGAGGTTGTAAATCCAAGCTACGGCGATCTGCACCAACGATCAACATCGACTCTACTTCCGCTGCAATACGAGTCGGTAACGATCAGATCAAACCTTGTATGCATCTCCATAGTGATCCTGGGCGTGCTCGCTGTACCGGAAATTTTTGTTTTCTGTCGCATTCCCCTACAACGGGGAGGGAGAGAGAAAGCCAGATCATGCATGGAATTTGTATGAGAGTAAGGAGTGAGTGTGGAGAGCTCCTCTCCATCTCTATTTATAGGAAAAGCCAAGGGGTAGGGTGGCACATGAAAAACTCAAAATACCCATACTTTATGTCGCACATAAAGGGCATAATGGGGAGTCAAGTGGAGCTCCACGGAGGAGCTCCCCTTGGCTGCCACCCCCATGCCCGCAACACCCCCCCAAAAGGGGTTCCCCTTCCTCCAAGTGTCCCATTCTAGAAGCTTAGGGAAAGCCCTAAAAGGTGGCTTTACCAAAGAGCACTTTCACTATTCACAAAGACATTTTTCTGCGACCGTTAAATCCGAAAATATTTCTGTAGGTCCAGAACATTTCCAGTACCCACTAAAATAATTCTGGACGCATTCCAAAACATTTCTGGATCAATGATTTTCTTCAGCGAAAAGCAACCACAGCCATTCCGGCTGCTCCGGAACATTTCCGGTTTTTCTCTCCAGAAAAGTTCTAGAAGTTCCCAGAACAATTCTGGTACTTCCAAAAAGTTACAGGCATGTGCCAAAACCTATTTGGCTTAATGGTTTACTCAGAAAAAACTTTTTGGTTTTACCAAAACTTTTTCGGTGTTCTCTCCAGAACCTTTCCGTTGTCTCCGAAAGTTTTCCGGTGACTTTCTCTCAGACTCCCTGTCTAGTATTCAGTAGATAGATGATCCTTAAGCATGTGACCCTATAAGTTTGGTGAAGTATAGACATGACCGGAACACTTTTCGATCAATGATCAATAGCGGAAGCGTGGACACCCATATTGATCCCTATACCCACACGAATGAATATTCGAGTGAACCTGTAGTTTGCCATGTGCTATTCCTGTTGCTTTGCGATATGTTACAAACACCCGAGGTGAGACTTATCGGCATCCCTATGGATCAATAACTTGTCCACTATGCCAGTTACCTCGTTATCGGTTTTGTTCTTTTATCTCGTTTCCGCGTTTCGGCATCCCTGTGATCAAATCACATTGTGTCTAGCCAGACGATGATGGATACCGTAACACCGAGAGGGCCCAAAGAATATCTCTCCATTGCCGGAGGAGCAAATCCCAATCTTGAGCTATCAAGTCGCTTGTCATACTTTCCCATGAACCCGTAAGCCGCCGTAATAGCCACCCAGTAACGGATGACGTTTAACAAACCCCAAAGTTCATGAATCAAGCATAAAGGAAGTCGATACTCTCATGGTCTAAGGAATTATGCAAACATTAACTTCTCTGTGTTATTAACCATTAACTTGTGACAAATGTATCTCATAGCATAACATCAATCGGATCGATTCAACACAAGTGTTCTCCTAACATGGTGTCCTCAAAGTTGTCGGTATAGACATGCCCATGATTAGGAAAACGTAATCATCATGCAACACTTGAGCTAGTCTTAGAGGCTTGACTAGGAATACATTTTACCGTTTATTTTTTCTCACATGCACATGGGTTTTCCTCAGAGCCTTTATTGATATACGGGCTCGGGAACCACTGCAGTTATAGCATGGAACATAAACTTAATTACGAACATGGAGATAAATAATAACATTTATTATTGCCTCTAGGGATTATCTCCTACAGGCATTGATTCCCATTCCCCATTGTACTTGTTTGTGTAATCATGTTAACCAAATCCTTGCATCTGAGAGTAATTTATGTGTTATTCATAAGATCATAGGAGATTCCTAACACTTGGTATTTAGAGCTAGATCACCACCCTTCCACCTCCAAAATTCCCCTAAATTTCCCCCCACTCCCTTCCACCATCACTATGAACCAAGATTTTTTATTCCAGTTATATTTAGGGAGGGGCCGAAAAACTGGGTTTCAAAAAAATCTCGGGAATTCCAGAATTTTTTCGCCTGAAATTTTCAAATGAATTTTTAATCAAAAAATTGGTGTCAAAATATATTATATTTAACCCATTTTCGGTTCTAGTGGGCAGCATGCCTAGTTACCTTCAGGAGGTCTCGATCTCGACTCGATGCAACCACACCGCGACTAATAATGCTTTAAGTAAAGCTTGAAAAGAATGACAGGCCACACTCCCTCCCGCTAAACCCAGTGCATTTTTTTTGGAAAAGGAGGATTACCACCGGACTCTGCACCAGAATGATGCATGCAGCCATATTATTAAAGAATATCCAAAAGGTCTGCAGTCTAGTACAAGCTCACTCGAAGCTTAAAATAAATGAAAAAGAAGATCAAATTTGCCACAACCGGCAAAAATAGGTCGAGATGACTAAACACCTAGCCTATTATTGGACCGCCATCCTAACCGGTTGTAGATATCCCGAGCTACCATCTCCCACTGGGTAAAGCTAGTATCCAAAAGCTCCCTGGCGTCCGCAAGAGTGAGAAATGACCACGTACGGATCCAAGTAATGTGCATACTCCTATCCGAATATGCCCCGCAGTGTTTGGCCCCACTCCATTTAGCCACGTCCCAAATAATGTGTTAATACTATTTGGAGGGCTGACAATAAAGCCTATATGAATCGAGCGCCATAAAAGTTTGGTGAAAGGACACTTGAGAAAGAGGTGCTTAATAGTTTCATCCTGATCACAAAAACAGCATCGTTGACTACCCTCCCATCTTCGCTTTGCTAAGTTGTCCTTAGTCAGAATCGCCTCCTTGTGAACAAACCACATGAAGACTTTGATTCTTAGAGGCACTTTAATCTTCCAAATGTGTAGCAGTTTCGGAATTGGACCAGAGTCAATTAAATCTAAATACATAGATTTCACTTAGAAAATTCCATTAATAGATAGTCTCCAGTGAATCACATCTGGCTTGTCAGAGAGTTGAATGTCCATCAACCTCCGCACTAGATGTAACCACGCGTCCCATCGGTCTCCCACTAAAGATCTTCTGAACTAGATGTTTAGAGGGACACACTGTTATATTGTAGCAACATAACACTAGTACAAAACAGGGATTTAGTCCCGGTTCCAGAGGCCCATTTGTCTCGGTTCTGGAACCGGGACTAAAGGGTCGGGACTAAAGCCCAAAACCTTTAGTTCCGGTTCGCTTACGAACCGGGACCAAAGGGTCTCCACGTGGCCGCGGCCGTGCGCCGGGGATGGAGGCCGTTTAGTCCCGGTTGGTAACACCAACCGGGACCAAAAGGCCGCCACGCGTCAGCAGCTCGCAGGCGCTGGGGGTTTTTTTTTTTTGGAATGGGGGGTTTTGGGGTTTTGGAGGGTTAATTTAGGGGTTTCATATTGTGTTAGCGAGCTAATAGAGAGAAGTTACCTCTCTTTTTCCGTGCTTGGTCGACGCTAGCTACTACGCATATAGAGAGAACTCGACGCTAGCTATTAAGCAAATAAAGGAAACCATTAATTACACAAGATCGTAATGAACATATATAGAGAGAAGTGACATCTCTTTCTTCGTGCTAGGTCGAACAACAAGTTTTCATATATCTATCCGGCGCTGCTACATATGTACAATATATAACATCCCTTACAACCATTTCAATTTCACATGGTATTCTCCGTGTTCAGGTATGACGTGGTCAAGAAAGAATCCTGCCAATTCCTCTTGAATTGCTCGTATGCGATCATCTGGTAGGAGTTCATCCCGCATCTGCCAGATCTAATTTAAAGAAGGGGGTCAATACATATATATGAATGAAACTCAACACAATTGATGGTAATATATAAAATAAAATTGTGAATATTGTTTACGTACTTCAAATTGTTTCTCAGAGAAGCCCCGTTCAGAGGTATAGTGGCGAATGAACTCGCAAACGTAGTATCCACATAAATGAGTGTTGGGTGCCTTCAACAAGCACTTTACGAGAATAGAGTTCAATCAAACTGATAAGCAAGCATGCTAATGGTATTGATGAAACTAGAATCAATGAGAGAAGCGCAGAACTAGCTAGTACTACTTACTTTGGGGTGTGTAAATCGCAGCTCCTTCTTCAGACCCGGAACCAGAGCGATGAACGTTTTCCAAACCCTAGCAGGCAAAGAAAATGATTACTTGATATCAGGAAATGAACAAAAGTTGCCGATATGGTCCCGGTATTGATTAAACTTACTTCTGGAGCATTGCAGTCATGTCCACATAATACTTGGGATCTTTACGGAGCGAGTCTAAGACAGTTACTAATGCCCCGTCAAGGTTAATGGATAGCAGAATAAAGTGGAAGCTGCGCACGCATAACTCATCAGTTACATTACTTAACCACGAGTAAGCGAAACCGAATATTCACAAGACAGTAATACTCACTTGAAGTTGTAAGGAAAGAGTATTTCCCTTTTGTTTTGATGTCTAAGGAACGATTCTAGCAAGTTCTTCTCGGTAGATTTGGGCTCTTTTTGTACCGACCATTCATTTACGGTATTTGGGCTAATGAACCCAATGTCATAGATTTGTGCTTTTTTGCATTCGACCATCTTCAATCTGCATAATATAGTGAGGATAATTATATATACATGCAATGAACGAGCTGAGCTAGAGACTTAATTATAGAAGTAATACTTACAGACAGTAGCAAGTCATGAGTTGTTTGTCGAGGGCCTCTTGATTCTATAATTGAAATAACTCCACAAATTCAACAGGCAGCAGGTCGACTCCAGGGAAGTCATGCTCTTTTTTAATTCCGACAAACAAACTGTCTTTCCCAGACTTCCTGCAGGTTTCAATGTACCAGTCATGCAATTTTTGCATCATCGTTGTTAGATAAGCATGATCAGGTTTGACGAGAGGCTTCCCGTGCTCGTAGCTAAAGACGTCTACTACCTCATCGGGCAGGTAATCATCAAGAGTGGTACCGGGAAGTAGCACCGGATGATTAGCGATATCGCTAGACACCTTGAGCGGGGGGCACGATTGCTTCTCCTGTTCGCCGAGCTGGGGAATTGTTTTCCCACTTCTTCGTTTTTTCGCTCTTGCAGGACTGGAAGTACTTCCCGACTGCTGCGCTTCAGCATGTGTCTTAGTAATTATGCGGTCATAGTTGGATAGCTGAGTCCGTGGTGCTCGCTTCAGGGCATGCAGAGTGCGCTTCGCTTTCACCGGATCTATCGTTTCCTTCGGAGGTGGATCTTTCCGTGCAAAATGGGCCTTCAATTCAGCATCACAGATTTCATCGCGTTCCTCTTCAGTCCTCTCACATGATAACTTCGGAACAGGCTTGAGGCTTGGACCAAATTTGTAATTCTTCCCGCCTATTGTACTGCTAGCCACCGGAGCGGCGGCGGCGACTCTCTTCCGCCGTTGCTGACGCGCCGGATGAGGCGGAGTGCCCTGACGCGCCGGAGGAGGCGAAGGAGGAGGAGGAGTGCCCTGACGCTCCGGAGGAGGCGAAGGAGGAGGCGGAGTGCCCTGACGCGCCGGAGGAGAAGGAGGAGGCGGAGTGCCCTGACGCGTCGGAGGAGGAGGAGGTGGAGGCGTCCAGTTTGGAAGCTTGATGTACTCCTTCTGCCATAGACATGTACTCCTCAGCGCACGAACCAACTTATTCTCCCCTTCACCTGTAGAGTGGTCAAGCTCGAGCTCCTCAAATCCCTCCATTACTTCATCCACCATCACAACAGCATAGCCATGTGGAATCGGAAGGCAGTGAAAAGTTCCGTTGGGTTAAGGAGGTGCAACAGAGCTGACAGCCGCCAATAAAGTGAGGTTCCGGCATTTCGTCATAAGCTCGCAATGTTGAGCCTCCGTGATAGTATCCACGGGGTAGCTAGGAGACGTGAAGTCAGGCTGAACGGGCTCCATGGAATACACGCTACTTCTCCGTTGAGATGGCGGGGTAGCTTCTGGGGTAGCTTTGTGCCACTGAGATGGTTGGCCGGCAGCTCGCTGGCTCTCAGCTTCCTCTAGCTTTTGTAGTCTTGCATTGAGATTCTGCATTTCGCTCAACTCCGCTTTCCTCTTTCTCTCCCGGCTTCTGTAACCGCCTGCGTCGGGAAACCCAACCTTCCACGGAACGGAGCCTGGTGTGCCTCGTGTTTGTCCAGGGTGCTCAGCATTCCCTAGGGCCTCAGTCAGCTCGTCCTTCTCTCTGTCGGGAATGAACGTCCCTTCCTGCGCTGCGGTGATATACTTCTGAAGCTTCGTAATGGGCATTGCAAGTTGCTCGTCCGTCCAACGGCACTTCCCTGTTTCAGGGTCCAAAGTTCCCCCAACCCCGAAGAACCAAGTCCTTGAACGGTCTGGCCAGTTCAATGTCTGTGGTACGACCCCTTTAGCAATCAGGTCATTCTCAGCATTGTCCCACAACGGCCGGGCTTTGAGGTAGCCACCTGACCCCGTGTGATGGTGATACTGCTTCTTTGCAGCATTGTTCTTGTTTGTCTCTGACATTTTCTTACTCTTGTTCGATGTCTTGTAGGCCACAAATGCAGGCCAGTGATCTCTTATCTTCTCAAATCGGCCCTTGAATTCTGGAGTCTTCCCTTTGTCGACAAACTTTGATTTCAACTCATTCTTCCACCTCCTGAATAGATCTGCCATCTTCTTAAGAGCACACGCCTTGACCAGTGGCTCTATAACTGGCTTATTCGGATCCTCCTCTGGCGGTAGGGTGAAATTTGCCTTCAGCGCGGTCCAAAGATCATCTTTCTATCTATCGGTGACATAATCACCTTCAGGGGCGTCGTCCTTAGGCGTATTCCATTGCTTGATGCTGATCGGGATGTTTTCCCTAACAATAGCTCCGCACTGAGCAGAAAATGCGTCCTTGGTCCGCTTGGGTTCAATCGGTAGGCCATCGTCCGCGAGTGCTGTGATCGTGAACCTTTCATCCTTGCGCAACCTCTTCTTTGGGCCTCGTCTCGTTACCGAAGTTTGACCCGATCCGGAGGGCTATAAAAGAAGAAAGAAGAGTTAATATATCAAAACAACTAATGCATCAATTAGCTAGTCAGCACAGGCTTAATTAATATATATAACTCGCCGGACTTTGCAACAGCTCCCTCCTCCGTTCGGTCACCGGAGCCGTCATCATGGTCTCCTTCTACCTCCGGCATTCGGTCACCGGACCCATCATGATCATGTCCTTCCTCCTCCATTGTTCGATCACCGGAGCCGTCATCCTCTCCTTCCAGACCATCGGTGTCGTTGAGAAACTACAAGACATCACGTCCGTCTTGGATTATATCCCCCAACAACTGTTCTTGTTCCAAGTCTCTTTGATCCATAGTTTCTGCAAATATTACAACATGGCAAAAAATTGGATCAACTTGTGCACATCCATAATGGGGGCATTCTTGATAAATCTATGTTACCGGAGTTTTCTTCATTTAACTTGGTAAATTTGGGTGGCCTCGACAATGCTTCTAGGGTTTGGGGTGGCCTCGACAACACTTCTAGGGTTTGGGGTGGCCTCGACAACGCTTTTTCAGTCCCGGTTTGGCGAGAGGGGGTTGATCGATCGACGTCCCCCTCATGTTGGAGAGTTACCGGAGTTTTCTATGAACAAAAAAAAACTACCTATCACATCTCAGTCCCGGCACGTCGGCGAGGGCTCAAGAGTTGGTCGCCCGATATGTCCGACGTCCCCCCTCATGTCGAAGTTACCGGAGTTTTCTTATAGGGGTTTGGGTGGCATCGACAACGCTTCTAGGGTTTGGGGTGGCCTCGACAACACTTCTAGGGTTTTGGGTGGCCTCGACAACGCTTTTTCAGTCCCGGTTTGGCGAGAGGGGGTTGATCGATCGACGTCCCCCCTCATGTTGGAGAGTTACCGGAGTTTTCTATGAACAAAAAAAAATACAACCTATCACATCTCAGTCCCGGCGCGGCGGCGAGGGCTCGAGAGTTGGTCGCCCGATATGTCCGACGTCCCCCCTCATGTCGAAGTTACCGGTGTTTTCTTCTAGGGGTTTGGGTGGCCTCGAGAGTTTGTCGGGTAGGGGCGGGAGGGGCTAGGAGATCGACAACGCTTTTTTTTCTAGGGTTTGGGTGGCCTCGAGAGTTGGTCGCCCGATATGTCCGACGTCCCCCCTCATGTCGAAGTTACCAGAGTTTTCTTCTAGGGGTTTAGGTGGCACGAACCGGGACCAAAATTCAAACTTTTGCATATTCTTTGCATATGAACATAATACACACATTTTCTTTTATTCTTAAATGTAACTTTTGCATATTCTTTGCATATATGAACGTACATACACAATTTTTTTCTAAAAATGCACATATATATGAATGCATACATATCCATGGATCATACATACATCTGCATATACATATACATACAACATCCATATACATACATCAATGACCAAAAAAATGTATGAAAAAAAAGGCAGCAGATAGCAGGCCGGGGCGGCGGCGGCGGCGCACGGCAAGCTGAGCAGGCTGGGGCGGCGGCGCGGGGGAAGGGAAGGCTCACTGGGGGCGGGGGCAGAGGCACGGCGGGGCAGAGGGCGGCGACGGCGAGGTCGGGGTAGAGGGCGTCGACGGGGCAGAGGGCTGGGCAGAGGGCGTCGCCGGCGAGGTCGGGGCAGAGGGCGTCGGCGGCGAGGTCGGGGCAGAGGGCGTCGACGGGGCAGAGGGCGGCGACGGCGAGCTCGATCGGGCAGCCTGGCGGCGTCGTCGGGGGCAACTGAGAGATGAAATCTGAAAAACGCTAAGAGTTGGCTTATATAGCAAAGCCTTTGGTCCCGGTTGGTGGCACCAATAGGGACCAATGCCACCCTTTGGTCCCGGTTTGTGCCACCAACCGGGACCAAAGGTCTCTTTTCGTCAGCCCAAAGGGCGGGAAGCAGAGACCTTTGGTCCCGGTTGGTGGCACCAACCGCGACCAAAGGGTAGCATTGGTCCCGGTTGGTGCCACCAACCGGGACCGAAGGTGGGTATTGGTCCCGGTTGGTGCCACCAACCGGGACGAAAGGGTGTGCTGCTGCCGCGGCCAAAACTTTAGTCCCACCTCGCTGAGAGGCACCGATCGTAGTTTATAAGCGCTGATGTGCCACCCGTTTCGAACTCCTCTCTATTGCAGGCTTACGGGCCTAATGTCACACTCCTCTGCCTGTGGGCCTACCGGGCTTGCTGCGGGCCTAAATCCTGGCCCAATGGGTTTCTAGTCGTATTCAGGCAGTGGTGGCCGAGTAGGCGGCATTTTTTTTATTTTTTCCATTTTTTTGTTTTGTTTTCTGCATTATTTATTTTCTTTTGTTTTTTGCTTTATTGTTTTTAATTCTTTTTGCTGTTAGGTCACAAAAATTATAAACTTTCTGTTAGTGCTATTAGTTTTCAAATTTGAATAGTTTAAATTTGAAATTTTTAAAATTTGTGTGAATCACTAGTTTGTGAATAACTTTACTAAACAAATAGATTTTCGAGTGATTCTTTTTCCTGCTATTTAATATTACTGTGTTTTATCATTATATTCAATTTGGCAAGTTTTAGGTTATTTGATATGTCTGTTTTAATCAAAAACAGATTTGGTTATTTTTGTTTGCTATTAAAGTTTCTAACAAAAAATTTCTTTATGAAAATTCTTTTTGCTATTAATGTTTTGAACAAAAAATTCTTTGATAATTTTAGTTGCATAAATTTTATATAATTTTAGTTTCAAAAAGACTAGAGGTTTATAAAAGCTTTTTAGTTGATTCCTTTTGCTATTAGAGTTTTATAAAAGCTTTTTAGTTGATTCTTTTTGCTATTGAAAAATATTATAGTTTTGTTTTAGTTCATCATAACAGAATACTTTAATTGATTATTTTTAGTTCATTCTTTTTGCTATTAGAGTTTCATAAAAGTTTTCTAGTTCATTCTTTTTGCTATTAGTTCATTCTTTGAGCTAAATGACCCTAGAATTGAAAAGCACTACAAATGAATTCTGAAAAGGTTGAAAGTTGTCATGGTATCATCATTTCACCCACATAGCATGTGCTAAAAAGTTGAGAGGGTTACGGCAAAAACTCGATGCACTTCGTTTACAAAATGGACAATCTCTTTCGAAGTATCAGGGTTTCGGACGAAAACTCGTCTGTTACAAAGGGATTTCATTTTTTTGAACTCATTTGAACTCCAGACTATTTGTGTGTTCAAAATGCACCATTCAAAGCCACATCATAAATTTTTAACCCTTTCTGACTTCATTTGGTATTTTGCATGCATTTACTGATTTTTTGAGCTAAATGACCCTGAAATTGAAAAGCACTACAAATGAACTCTGAAAAGGTTGAAAGTTGGCATGGTATCATCATTTCACCCACATAGCATGTGCTAAAAAGTTGAGAGGGTTACGTCAAAAACTGGATGCACTTCATGTACAAAATGGACAATCTCTTTCGAAGTATCAGGGTTTCGGACGAAAACTCGTCTGTTACAAAGGGATTTCATTTTTTTGAACTCATTTGAACTCCAGACTATTTGTGTGTTCAAAATGCACCATTCAAAGCCACATCATCAATTTTCAACCCTTTCTGACTTCATTTGGTATTTTTCATGCATTTACTGATTTTTTTGAGCTAAATGACCCTGGAATTGAAAATCACTACAAATGAACTCTGAAAAGGTTGAAGGTTGGCATGGTATCATCTTTTCACCCACGTAGCATGTGCTTAAAATTTGAGAGGGTTACGGCAAAAACTGGATGCACTTCGTGTACAAAATGGACAATCTCTTTCGAAGTATCAGGGTTTCGGACGAAAACTCGTGTGTTACAAAGGGATTTCATTTTTTTGAACTCATTTGAACTCCAGACTATTTGTGTGTTCAAAATGCACCATTCAAAGCCACATCATCAATTTTCAACCCTTTCTGACTTCATTTGGTATTTTTCATGCATTTACTGATTTTTTTGAGCTAAATGACCCTAAAATTGAAAAGCACTACAAATAAACTCTGAAAAGGTTGAAAGTTGGCATGGTATCATCATTTCACCCACATAGCATGTTATAAAAAGTTGAGAGGGTTACGGCAAAAACTGGATGCACTTCGTGTACAAAACGGACAATCTCTTTCGAAGTATCAGGGTTTCGGACGAAAACTCATCTGTTACAAAAGGCATTTCATTTCTTCACATGTAACTGCAATGATATAGTTGTGGAGAGAAAGTCTTCACTTTTTCTTCGCTTGTGTCCTTTGCTTATTGCGCCGTAACCATGGATAATCTTCATCGTTTAACAGGGTGCTTGGGTCAGCCTTGACTCTGAAGGGAGGAATTTCATGAAACTTTTCATAATCTGCAGACATGTCTGTCTTGCCCTCCAATCCCACGATGTCTCTTTTTCCTGAAAGAACTATGTGGCGCTTTGGCTCATCGTATGATGTATTTTCTTCCTTATCTTTTCTTTTTCTCGGTTTGGTAGACATGTCCTTCACATAGAAAACCTGCGCCACATCATTGGCTAGGACGAATGGTTCGTGTGTGTACCCAAGATTGTTGAGATCCACTGTTGTCATTCCGTACTGTGGGTCTTCCTGTACCCCGCCTCCTGACAGATTGACCCATTTGCACTGAAACAAAGGGACCTTGAAATCATGTCCATAGTCAAGTTCCCATATGTCCACTATGTAACCATAATATGTGTCCTTTCCCCTCTTGGTTGCTGCATCAAAGCGGACACCGCTGTTTTGGTTGGTGCTCTTTTGATCTTGGGCGATCGTGTAAAATGTATTCCCATTTATCTCGTACCCTTTGTAAGTCAATACAGTCGAAGATGGTCCCCTGGCCAACGAGTACAGCTCATCAGAAACAGTGTTCTCACCCGTGAGACGTGTTTGCAACCAACTGCCGAAAGTCCTGATGTGTTCATATGTAATCCAGTCGTCACACTGCTCCGGGTGTTTGGAGCGCATAATATTCTTGTGTTCATCGACATACGGGGTCACCAAGGTAGAATTCTGTAGAACTGTGTAGTGTGCTTGAGACCAAGAATGCCCGTCCCTACATATTATTGAGTCCGCTCCTAGCGTGCCTTTTCCAGTCAGTCTCCCCTCATACCGCGATTGAGGGAGACCAATCTTCTTAAGGTCAGGAATGAAGTCAACACAAAACCCAATGACATCCTCTGTTTGATGGCCCATGGAGATGTTTGCTTCTGGCCTAGCGCGGTTACGAACATATTTCTTTAAGACTCCCATGAACCTCTCAAAGGGGAACATATTGTGTAGAAATACAGGGCCCAGAATGACAATCTCGTCGACTAGATGAACTAGGATGTGCGTCATGATATTGAAGAAGGATGGTGAGAACACCAGCTCGAAACTAACAAGACATTGCACCAAATCACTCCTTAACCTTGGCAGGATTTCTGGATCGATCACCTTCTGAGAGATTGCATTGAGGAATGCACATAGCTTCACAATGGCTAATCGAACGTTTTCCGGTAGAAGCCCCCTCAATGCAACCGGAAGCAGTTGCGTCATAATCACGTGGCAGTCATGAGACTTTAGGTTTTGGAACTTCTTCTCTGCCATATTTATTATTCCCTTTATATTCGACGAGAAGCCAGACGGGACCTTCATACTGAGCAGGCATTCAAAGAAGATTTCCTTCCCTTCTTTGGTAAGAGCGTAGCTGGCAGGACCTTCATACTGCTTTGGATGCATGCCATCTTTTTCATGCACACGTTGCTGTTCCTCCCGTGCCTCCGGTGTATCTTTTGTCTAACCATACGCTCCCAAGAAGCCTAGCAGGTTCATGCAAAGATTCTTCGTCACGTGCATCACGTTGATTGCAGAGCGGACCTCTAGGTCTTTCCAATAGGGTAGGTCCCAAAATATAGATTTCTTCTTCCACATGGGTGCGCGTCCCGCATCGTCAGTCAGAACTGATAGTCCGCCAGGACCCTTTCCAAAGATTACTTGTAAATCATTGACCATATCAAGTATGTGATCACCAGTACGGAGGGCGGGCTTCTGCCGGTGATCTGCCTCACCTTTGAAATGCTTTCCTTTCTTTCAACATTGATGGTTGGTCGGAAGAAATCGACGATACCCCAGGTACACATTCTTCCTGCATTTGTCCAAATATATACTGTTGGTGTCATCTAAACAGTGTGTGCATGCGTGGTGTCCCTTGTTTGTCTGTCCTGAAAGGTTACTGAGAGCAGGCCAATCGTTGATGGTTACAAACAGCAACGCATGTAGGTCAAATTCCTCCTGTTCGTTCTCATCCCACACACGTACACCTCTGCCATTCCATAGCTGTAAAAGTTCATCAACTAATGGCCTTAGGTACACATCAGTGTCATTGCCAGGTTGCTTAGGGCCTTGGATGAGCACTGGCATCATAATGAACTTCCGCTTCATGCACAACCAAGGAGGAAGGTTATACATACATAGAGTCACAGGCCATGTGCTATGCTTGCAGCTCTGATCCCCAAAAGGATTAACGCCATCTGCACTTAAACCAAACCATACGTTCCTTGGGTCACCTGTAAAGTCGCTCCACTTTCTCTCGATCTTTCTCCACTACGACCCGTCAGCGGGTGCTCTCAACTTCCCGTGTTTCTTACGGTCTTTTATGTGCCATTGCATCAACTCGGCATGCTTTTTGTTTCTGAACAGACGTTTCAACCGTGGTATTATAGGAGCATACCACATCACCTTGGCAGGAACCCTCTTCCCGGTGCGCTGGCCCTGAACATCACCAGGGTCATCTCTTCTGATCTTATACCGCAATGCACCGCATACCGGGCATGCGTTCAAATCCTCGTACGCACCGCGGTAGAGGATGCAGTCATTAGGGCATGCATGTATCTTCTGCACCTCCAATCCTAGAGGGCATAGAACCTTCTTTGCTTCGTACGTACTGCCGGGCAATTCGTTATCCTTTGGAAGCTTCTTCTTCATTATTTTCAGTACCGAACTAAATCCCTTGTCAGATACACCATTATCTGCCTTCCATTGCAGCAATTCCAGTGTGGTACCGAGCTTTGTGTTGTCATCTTCGCAATTTGGGTACAACCCTTTTTTATGATCCTCTAACATGCGATCGAACTTCAACTTCTCCCTTTTACTTTGGCATTCTCTCTGTGCATCAACAATGACCCGGCGAAGATCATCATCGGGCACATCGTCTGGTTCCTCTTGATCTTCAGCTTCCCCCATTGCAGCATCACCGTATTCAGGGGGCGGGTAGTTGTCATCATCCTCTTCTTCTTCGTTGTCTTCCATCATAACCCCTCTTTCTCCGTGCTTGGTCCAAACATTATAGTGTGGCATAAAACCCTTCTCAAGCAGGTGGAAGTGAAGGGTTTTAGAGTTGGAGAAAGCCTTCGTATTCTCACAGACAGTACATGGACAATGCATAAAACCATTCTGCTTGTTTGCCTCAGCCGCTTTGAGAAAATTATGTAGGCCCTTAATATACTCGGAGGTGCGTCGGTCACCGTACATCCATTGCCGGTTCATCTGTGTGTGTTATATAGTTCTCATTATTGAACAACATATAGCTCTCTAAAGCATCTAATTAAAACATACATTGAAACTATGTAAAAAATTTAAATGCAACAACAAATGCGATCATATCCACAACTAAGGTACCAATTGATCCAACGGCATAATGATACCAAGCCTCAGTATGAATGGCATATTTTCTAATCTTTCTAATCTTCAAGCGCATTGCATCCATCTTGATCTTGTGATCGTCGACGACATCGGCAACATGCAACTCCAACTTCATCTTCTCCTCTTCAACTCTTTGTAATTTTTCTTTCAAGTAATTGTTTTCTTTTTCAACCAAATTTAACTTCTCGACAAGAATTTCTATGTCGGTTGGAATTTTTGGTTCACATACCTCCTAGATTAAAAAATCTATGTCACGTTGGTCGGCATAATTGTCATAAACACTAAATAAAACAAATAGTTATAAAAGATAATATATACCACATCCGAATCATGGACAGGACGAGGGTCGACGGAGGCGGATACCAAAACCATCGCACTATATAATAACAAACAATAATAAAAGTAAGAAAATCATACAAGTAAGAACTTTTTTCTTTTTGAAAGAAGATAAGAAGAAGAGGCTAACCACGGTGGTGCCGGCGCCGAGATGGGCGCGGGCGATCGACGGCGGTGAGGACGGGGACGGGACAGGACGGACCGCCAAACCTAGACAAATCTTGAGGAAAATGGAGCTTGGACAAGGAGCTTCGAGAGGAGAAAGCTTAAGTGTGGTTCGGGCATTTCATCGAACACCTCATGTGCATAGGAGGTGAGCTAGAGCACCACAAAGCTCTCCCACGGCCGGGCAAAAAAACAGAGCAGTGTACTGCTCTGCTCGCGGGCAGGGGTATATATAGGCCAACCATTGGTCCCGGTTTGTGGCTGGAACCGGGACTAAAGGACCCCATTTGGTCCCGGTTCCAGCCACAAACTGGGACCAATGGTTGTGGACCAGGAGCGAGGCCCATTGATCCCGGTTCGTGTCTGGAACCGGGACCAAAGGGGTCAGACGAACCGGTACCAATGGCCCACGAGGCCCGGCCGGCGCCCTGGCCTCACGAACCGGGACCGATGCCCCCATTGGTCCCGGTTCGTGAGTGAACCGGGATTAATGGGCTTTTCAGGGCTGGACCAAAGCCCTGTTTTCTACTAGTGTAAGCATCCTTACGTTGAACAATATTATAAAGGACGGATATTGTGTGGCTAAAGGCTCCTCCCCTAACCATGTATCCTCCCAGAATCTAGTCAAATTACCGTTTCCAATGATGAATTTAGTCCTATGGAAGAAGGATGCTTTCGTCCTCATCAGCCCCTTCCAGAAAGGTGAATCATTGGGTCTAAAGGTAACCTGGGCCAAGGTCTTAGATTGCAGGTACTTATTACGCAAAATCTATACCCACGTACCTTCGGTCTCCACTGAAAGTCTGTACAACCATTTACTGAGCAGACATCTATTCTTTACCTTTAAATTCTCAATCCCGAGCCCACCCTGGTTCTTCGGTCTACAAATAATATCCCACTTAGTTAGCCTATATTTTCTCTTTAGTTCATTGCTTTGCCAGAAAAATCATGATTGATAGAAGTCTAACCTTTTCCGTACCCCTACGGGTACTTCAAAGAAAGACAATAGGAACATCGGCATACTTGTGAGTACTGAATTTATCAGTACCAGCCATCCACCATAACACATAAGCTTACCCTTCCAGTAGCTTAGTTTTTTTTCCAAATCGATCTTCAATGCACTTCCACTCCTTGTTGGATAGCTTACGATGATGAACTGGTATGCCCAAATAGCTAAACGGAAGGGCACCCAATTCACATCCGAACAATTGTCTATAAGCATCTTGTTCATCTTTGGCTCTCCCAAAACAGAACAATTCACTTTTATTAAAATTGATCTTTAATCTTGGCAATTGCTCAAACAGGCATAGCACCAGCTTCATATTTCTTGCCTTTGCATGATCATGTTCCATGAAAATAATAGTATCGTCAGCTTACTGTAGTATGGATACCACACCATCTACAAGATGGGGTACTAATCCTCCTACTTGGCCATCCTCTTTAGCTCTACCTATCAGAGTTACTAACATATCTGCCAATATGTTGAATAAGATAGGAGACATCGGGTCCCCCTGTCTAAGGCCCTTTTGTGTCTGGAAATAATGACCTTTCTCATCATTCACTTTAATCCCGACGCTGCCTTTTTGTACAAATGAATCGACCTGTTTCCTCCATGAATTGTCGAATCCCTTCATACGTATGGCCTGCTGGAGGAACAGCCATTTAACCTTATCGTACGCCTTCTCAAAATCCACCTTGAAGACCACCCCATCCAGTTTCTTCGAGTGGATTTCATGAAGTGTTTCATGTAGGACGACAACACCCTCTAGTATGTGTCTTCTCGGCATGAAAGCCATTTGAGTTGGTTGCACCACACTATGTGCCATCTGCATCAGTCGGTTAGTGCCAACTTTAGTAAAAAAATTGAAGCTCACATTAAGCAGACATATCGGTCTGAACTGCTCAATACGCACTGCCTCCTCCTTCTTTCGCAACAACGTTATCGTTCCAAAGTTTAAGTGGAATAGCTATAGTTGGCCATTAAACAAGTCATGGAACATTGGCAAGAGGTCACCCTTAATGATATGCCCACATTTTTTATAAAACTTTGCTAGGAAGCCATCCAGCCCAGGTGCCTTATTATTCTTCATCTGTGAAATCGCCTCTAACACCTCTTTCTCAGTGAATGGCGCGTATAGAATCTCATTCTCGTCTGTCCCGAGGTGAGGTACATCCTGCTCTAACTGGAAAATCTTTTTCTTTCTGTGTTTTCCATTTGCAATCAAATGAAAGAACTGACTGTTGTCGTCACCTTGGACAACCTGCCGCACTTTAGCTCTAAGTGCTCATTTCATCTCTTCTTCTCTGAGAAGTGCACGTAATTTTTGCTCGGCCTCCGTCTTAGATGCCCGATCGACTGCATCTAGTAACTTGGATTCGGATTTTATATTGAGCTCATTTATTAGGTGAATAAGTCTTTCCTTTTCTACCTTATAAATCCCGCTATCATTTTTTTCCCAGCCCCTCAGGAACTGCCGCAAAATGCCTAATCCTATTTTGCCAGTGATCAATACTGGAATTAACCACTTTAAACCCTCTCTCTCGAACCATGCTAGTTCGAAAGAGAAGATATTCTTGTTGCCCAATGGGTCGCATCCCCAGAGTCAACATGCAAAGGAGTATGATCAGATATTCCACTCTGTAGAGGTTCCACTGTCACCTGGGGGAAGTTCTGTTCCCACTCAATACTGGTGAGGACTCGATCCAACTTCTCGTAAGTTGGATTCTGCAGTGAGTTTG
Organism: Elymus sibiricus; assembly: GCA_039707655.1. NCBI lineage: Eukaryota > Viridiplantae > Streptophyta > Magnoliopsida > Poales > Poaceae > Elymus > Elymus sibiricus. The sequence continues at coordinate 34,289,287 of CM077665.1, read as the reverse complement.
CCCAAGTAAATTGTCTACCTGTGAGATGTATCTCCCTCAGGTCAAGACTTTCAATAATTGTATTAAACATGAATGACCATCTTCTATCAAAGTTGTCCTTATTCTTTTCTTCTCTCCTCCGGATGATGTTAAAGTCACCTCCCACTAGGATAGGTAACCTCTCATCCCCACAGACCCGCACAAGGTCAGCTAGGAAATCCGGTTTTAGTTATGGTTGTGCAGCTCCATAGACTGCAACCAGCGCCCATCTAAAGCCATCTACTTTCGAGCGCACTCAGAATTTGACGGCAAAGTCTCCAAGAACGACGTTTATCACTCTAGCATCTCGCACTCGACCCCAAGTAAAATCCCACCAGACCTTCCCCTTGGAGGTAGACAGTGCCAATCAAAGTTAACGCTACCACAAATGATGCTAAGAAAGTATGACGTATAATTATCCCTACCTATCTCAAGTAAGACAAAAAAGTCCAACTTGTGTTCTAATGATGCTTTGATACGTCTCCGACGTATCTATATTTTTTATCATTTACCTACTCGAGGACGAGCAGCAATTAAGCTTGGGGATGCTGATACGTCTCCGTCATATCTATAATTTTTTATTGTTGCATGCCAATATTCTACAACTTTCATATACTTTTGGCAACATTTTATATTATTTGTGGGACTAACATATTGATCAAGTGCCCAATGCCAGTTCCTGTTTGTTGCATGTTTTTAGTTTCGCAGAATATACATATCAAACGAAGTCCAAACGTGATAAAAATTTATGGAGATTTATTTTGGAATATATGTGATTTTTGGGAAGAATAATCAACTCAAGACGGTGCCCGAGGTGGCCACGAGGCACCTGGGCACGGCCAGGGGGTGGCCGTGCCCAGGTGGCTTGTGGGCACCTCGTAAGTCGGTTGGACCCCTTCTTTCACCGGAAGAAATATAATTTCCGGATAAAAATCCACACAAAATTTCAGCCCAATCGGAGTTATGGATCTCTAGATATAAAAGAAACGGTGAAGGGCCAGAAACAGGGACGCGAAACAGAAGAGAAACAGAGAGAGAGATCCAATCTCGGAGGGGCTCTCGCCCCTCCGCCGCCATGGAAGCCATGGACCAGAGGGCAAACCCTCCTCCCATCTAGGTGGAGGTCAAGTAAGAAGAAGAAGGAGGGGGGCTCCCTCCCCCTCTCTCCCGGTGGCGCCGGAACACCGCCGGGGCAACCATCATGACGGCGATCTACACCAACAACTTCGCCGCCGTCAACACCAACTCTCTCCCCCTCTATGCAGTGGTGTAACCTCTCTATTCCCGCTGTAATTCTCTACTTGAACATGGTGCTTCACGCTATATATTATTACCCGATGATGTATGGCTATCTTATGATGTTTGAGTAGATGTGTTTTGTCCTATGGGTTGATTCATGATCGTGATTGGTTTGAGTTGTATGTTTTATTTTGGTGCTGTCCTATGGTGCCCTCCGTGCCGCGCAAGCGTGAGGGATTCCCTCTGTAGGGTGTTGCAATACATTCATGATTCGCTTATAGTGGGTGGCTAGAGTGACAGAAGCTTACACCCGAGTAAGGGGGTTGTTGCGTATGGGAGTAAAGGGGACTTGTTACTTAATGCTATGGTTGGGTTTTACCTTAATGATATTTGGTAGTTGCAGATGCTTGCTAGAGTTCCAATCATAAGTGCATCTGATCCAAGTACGGAAAGTATGTTAGCTCATGCCTCTCCCTCATATAAAATTGCAATAATGATTACCGGTCTAGTTATCGATTGCCTATGGACAAATCTTTCTCTTGTGTTACAAAAAGCTTTCAACTAAACAACTAACTTTTATTATCTTGCAAATTACTCGTAGTTTTATTCTCGCTAAGTACTCCTAGTTTTATTCTTGCAAAGTAGTTCTAGCATTACACCTACAAAGTGCTTCTAGTTTCATTCTTGTTCTAGGTAAAGCAAACACTAAGTGTGCGTAGAGTTGTATCGGTGGTCGATAGAACTTGAAGGGAATATTAATTCTACCTTTAGCTCCTCGTTGGGTTCGACACTCTTACTTATCGAGAAAGGCTACAAACAATCCCCTATACTTGTGGGTTATCAAGACCATTTTCAGGCGCCGTTGCCGGGGAGCAATAGCGTGGGGTGAATATTCTCGTGTGTGCTTGTTTGCTTCATCACTAAGTAGTTTTTATATTATATTCTAAGTTGTTCTCTGTCTTTAGTTATGGATATGGGACACGAAATACCAAAAAAAATAGTTGTACTTGCTACTCATGGAGATGGGGAACCTCCTAAAACCCTCGATGCTGGTTATGTGAAAAATATTAAACACTACTTTGATAATCCTGATAAATCTCCATTCAACTTGATAATGGGAGATACTTTGGATCAACGGGAATACTTTAGGGATTATCGCTAGTCTCAAAAAGGGAAACTCTTATGGGATCAAATTGATTATTTGCATTGGTATGCTTGGAATTTATGCTTGAGATATGATTATACTTGTTGCTCTAGGATGAAGGCTCCACACCTTCCCTTTTCATGTGAATTTAATGATAATGAAACCTTGGCTTCTTATGCTAATGGTGTATATGATTACTATGATGTGGAACAAATAGAAGAATTTGTTGCTTTTAAGGGTGCTTATGAAATTGAATCTTTGTTTGAAAAGTATGAAGATTGTAATGATGTTGTTTACAGATCTGAAAATTTTGCTATACTTAAATATTGCTATGAGAATTATGAATACAATGCCCATATTGATGAATTTATTGAGAAAGTCTCCGTTTTCCAAGAAGAGACTAATATTTTCCAGGAATCTATGGAAGAAGAAATTGCTAAAACTGTGAGCTCATTAGATGAAAAAGATGACGAGGAGAGCAAAGATCAAAAGGAGGAAGAGCGGATTAGCTACCCGTGCTCACCTTCTAATGAGAGTAACTCTTCAACTCATACATTGTTTAATTTCCCTTCGTGCTTACCGAAGGATGAATGCTATGATGATTGCTATGATCCCTTGGATTCGTTTGAAATATCCCTTTTTGATGAACTTGATGCTTGCTATGCTTGTGGCCATGATGCCAATATGAATTATGCGTATGAAGATGAACTTGATATAGTTCCTTATGTTAAACATGAAATTGTTGCTATTGCACCCACACATGATAGTCCTATTATCTTTTTGAATTCTCCAAACTACACTATATCAGAGAAGTTTGTGCTTATTAAGGATTACATCGATGGGTTGCGTCTTACTATTACACATGATGATTTTAATGAATATAATATGCATGTTCTTGCTGCTCCTACTTGCGATTATTATGAGAGAGGAACTACATCTCCGCCTCTCTATGTTTCCAATACAATAAAATTGCAAGAAACTGTTTATACTATGCATTGGCCTTTACTTGATGTGCATGAATTGTTCTTTTGTGACATGCCGATGCATAGGAAGAGAGTTAGACTCCGTTGTTCTATGATATATGTTGCTTTGTGCTCACTACTAAATTACAAATCATTGTTAATTAAAATTGGCTTTGATATACCTTGGGATCCGGGTGGACCAATTACGTGAGCACTTTATGCCTAGCTTAATGGCTTTAAAGAAAGCGCTGCCTGGGAGACAACCCGGAAGTTTAGAGAGTCATTTATTTCTGTTGTGTGCCTTTAAAAAGTTTAAAAACAAAAAAATATAGAGGGGAACCTAGAAACTTTTTCAAAAATTGAAGCGATTGGAAGGTTATGGATTACAGAAGTGAGGGTCGACCTTGAACACTTGTGTTCATGCTCATGGAAATAATGTAGAATTTTTCATGGAAGTTTCTCACAAAAATAATTATCCCCTTGTACAAATCCATTGTATTATAAAAATAATGTGCCAAGATTTACCTTTAGGATGTTTAAATTGCTTGTTTGGTGTGTGCTGTGCAAAAACAGAAACTTTTGCTGTAGTGTTTGAATTTCTATATTTTACTGGAACGAGCAAAAATTCTGAAATTTTTACACAGTACTGCTATGCAAATTTTTTATTGTTTCCTAATGTTTAAGAATTTTTGGAGTTACATAAGTATATGTACCATCTGCATCTTTACAAACTGTCCTGTTTTCACAGATTCCTGTTATAGTTTTTTTATTTGCGTATGTTTGAAATCTTGTTGAGCCCCATTGACTTGGGATCCATAGAATTGTGATAGCATACAGTGGGCAATGTTTGATTATAATTATACAATAATGTTACAGCAGGACATGAGGGGATTTGATGTTATATGTACTAACCTCTCTAATAAAAAGGTCGGTTAAGTTTTGTGTGGATGAAGTGTTTGAAGAATGAGGAGGTATCGATATGAGAAGAATAAGGAGAGGAAAGGGTTCAAGCTTGGGGATGCCCAAGGCACCCCAAGTAAATATTATAGGAGACTCAAGCGTCTAAGCTTGGGGATGCCCCGGAAGGCATCCCATCTTTCTTCGACAATTATCGGTATGTTTCGGTTTTTGTTTTATTCACAAGATATGCGTAAATTCTTGGAACGTCGTGTGCTTTTTATTTTTCTTTTAATAATGCACCATGCTAGTATGAGATAGTCCTTGGTTGATTTATAGAGTACTCTTTGCACTTCACTTATATCTTTTGAGTATGGCTTTATAGAATGCTTCATGTGCTTCACTTATATTATTTGAAATTTGGATGTCTGTTTCTCTTCACTTGGAAAACCATTATTTGTAGAATTCTCTTTTGATTCACTTATATTTGTTAGAGCATGAGCAAGTCTTTTGTAGAAAGAATTAAACTCTCATGCTTCACTTATCTCAATTTAGAGAGTCAACAGGAATTGGTCATTTACAGGGTTAGTCATAAAATCCTACATAAAACTTGTAGATCACTGAATATGATATGTTTGATTCCTTGCAATAGTTTTGCGATATAATGGTGATAATATGTGGGAGGTACTAGTGAATGATTGTGGTTTAGTAAGAATATTGGTGTTAAGGTTTGTGATTCCCTATGCATGCACGTAAAGTCAATAGTTATGCAACGAAGTTATATCCTACTTATGGTTCATTATTCAGTGTTAGTTATTCTGAATGCACGTTTATGACCGTTTTCGTTTTTTGGTTGGTCGCTTCTCAATCTATTTTCTAGCCTTCACTTGTACTAAGCGGGAATACTGCTTGTGCATCCAATTCCTTAAACCTAAAGTTGTTCCAGATGAGTCCACCATACCTACCTATATGCGGTATCTACCTGCCGTTCCAAGTAAATTAGCATGTGCCAACTCTAATCATTCAAATAATCATCAATTTTGGGTGCCCGTACCGCTCATGAAGCGGCAGGGGGTGGTCAGTACCTTCCATGCTAGGCGTGTTATTTTCATGATGAGTGTTTATTCACTTGTCATTGCACAAAAGAGGCTGGTAATTGGGATGCCCAGTCCCGTAAAAAAATTAATAATAATGAAACAAACTCCCCCGGAAAGTTGAATGTTTGGAAGGCACCCGTGGATATGGCTAGCCATGGATTGTGAAAAAATGATTGAGGGGGAGTCAAACTTTATTTTCTGTTTGGGAACCGCCTATAATGTGCTTAGCGTGGAAGATATTGAGAATCCTCGGTCGTGACGTTGACAGAAAAAGCATGCCTCTCAAAATAATTTATCTCTGTTTTAAGCTTTGAGCTCTGGTACCTCTGCAAATCCCTGCTTCCCTCTGCGAAGGGCCTATCTATTTTTATTTTTATTTTTACTTCTATTTTTTGAGTCATCACCTTCTCTTATAAGAACCAATTGGAGAGCACTATGGTCACACTTGTTCATTGGGTATAGTTAATATTTGGTGTGTTTCATGAATGGATCAGTGATTGAGCATGACGGGCTTGGGATAGCATTCTTTAGCATTTTTATTCTGAAAGACATGATTGTTTGTTGGTATGCCTGAGTATTGATGTCTTTATATCAAACTATAGACTATTGCTTTGAATCACTTGTATCTTAATATTCATGCCATGATTATATTATATGATCAAGATTATGTTAGGTAGCATTACACATCAAAAATTATCTTTTTTATCATTTACCTAGTCGAGGACGAGTAGGAATTAAGCTTGGGGATGCTGATACGTCTCCATCATATCTATAATTTTTGATTGTTTCATGCCAATATGCTACAACTTTCATATACTTTTGGCAACATTTTATATATTTTTTGGGACTAACATATTGATCCAGTGCCCTGTGCCAATTCCTGTTTGTTGCATGTTTTTTGTTTCGCAGAATATCCATATCAAATGAAGTCCAAACGCGATAAAAATTACGGAGATTTATTTTGGAATATATGTGATTTTTGGGAATAAGAATCAACGCAAGACGGTGCCCGAGGTGGCCACGAGGCACCTAGGCATGGCCAGGGGAGTGATCACGCCCATGTGGCTTGTGGGCACCTCGTAAGTCGGTTGGACCCCTTCTTTCGCCACGAGAAAGATAATTTCCGGATAAAAATCCTCTCAAAATTTCAGCCCAATCGGAGTTACGGATCTCTGGATATAAAAGAAACGGTGAAGGGCAAGAAACAGGGACGCAAAACAGAGAGAGATCCAATCTCGGAGGGGCTCCCGCCCCTCCGCCGACATGGAAGCCATGGACCAGAGGGGAAACCCTCCTCCCATCTAGAGGGGAGGTCAAGGAAGAAGAGGAAATAGGGGGATCTCTCCCCCTCTCTCCCGGTGGCGCCAGAACGCCACCGGGGCAACCATCGTGACGGCGGTCTACACCAACAACTTCGCCGCCGTTAACACCAACTCTCTCCCCCTCTATGCAGCAGTGTAACCTCTCTATTCCCGCTGTAATTATCTACTTGAACATGGTGCTTCACGCTGTATATTATTACCTAATGATGTATGGCCATCTTATGATGTTTGAGTAGATTCGTTTTGTCCTATGGGTTGATTGATGATCGTGATTGGTTTGAGTTGTATGTTTTATTTCGTTGCTGTCCTATGGTGCCCTCCGTGTCGCGCAAGCGTGAGAGATTCCCGCTGTAGGGTGTTGCAATACGTTCATGATTCGCTTATAGTGGGTGGCTAGAGTGACAGAAGCTTACACCCGAGTAAGGGGATTGTTGCGTGAGGGAGTAAAGGGGACTTGTTACTTAATGCTATGGTTGGGTTTTACCTTAATGATCTTTGGTAGTTGCGGATGCTTGCTAGAGTTCCAATCATAAGTGCATATCATCCAAGTATGGAAAGTATGTTAGCTCATGCATCTCCCTCATATAAAATTGCAATAATGATTACCGGTCTAGTTATCGATTGCCTATGGACAAATCTTTCTCTTGTGTTACAAAAAGCTTTCTACTAAACAACTAACTTTTATTATCTTGCAAATTACTCATAGTTTTATTCTCGCTAAGTACTCCTAGTTTTATTCTTGCAAAGTAGTTCTAGCATTACACCTACAAAGTACTTCTAGTTTCATTCTTGTTCTAGGTAAAGCAAACACTAAGTGTGCGTTGAGTTGTATCGGTGGTCGATAGAACTTAAAGGGAATATTAATTCTACCTTTAGCTCCTCGTTGGGTTTGACACTCTTACTTATCGAGAAAGGCTACAAATGATCCCCTATACTTGTGGGTTATCATGCTTCCGCGAGGAACCTTCTTTTAGCCAAATCTACCAGACCTCTTCTATTCCAACAAATTCATTTCATTTTTCATCATGAAATTTTCGTTTGAACTTAAGTCTTGCACTTCTATGCACGGCCGATGTAGGGTAAAACTTCCTCTTCCAGGAACGTTTTGGCTTATCCTGCACCACCTCCTGGTCCACATGACTGAGATTTGCCAATGCGCTAACTTCTGGTTGCAAAGGGGCCGTATACCCCTCTGAAACCGTGTTGGTCTCCTCCTCCTCTAACACACTAGTGGGTACTAAATCCTCACACAGGCACTCTAGTGACCTAACCCCTAGAGCATTAATATCATTGTCATTCATAGGTTTTATGGCTGCAATATTTCGAAGCATCTCCATTGCTCTATCATCTTCTAAGTCAAGCAAGTCATTTACTGATTTAGCTATTTTTTCCCATTTGGTACCCAGTGAAACTCCCAACTTATTAGCATTACTAACGATTTCATATTCAGAAAAATGCAGAATAGAGCAACTTGTATTAACTGACATACCTGTAGTGGCTTTGATGTCACAAAGCTTGGTCGCCCGCATGGCCCGGCCCAACTGCAGGTCATCGGCATCCGGTTGGGCCTGAATCCGGTGACTCATCCGTCTGTCACCGGATGTCGGGTCCGGAATCCCTCCGAAAGCAATTACGTCCTCTGTCGTGGGTCCAGCCGGGATGTGGCCTCCTACCAAGTGCCCAACTGGTCCCCCATCGGCCGATGGTGGCCTCCGTACCGCCGTACGAGGAGAGTGAGATGGGGTCGACTGCCCGGGGATCGCCAAGGGGGTGGGCGCCCGTACCGGCATCGACAGTGGCGGCGGGGGGGAGTGTGCGGCCGCCTGCCTAGGACTCCCCACCACCTCCTCCACCTGAGAAGGAGACATCCGCCATCCAGGCGACTGGCTAGACCGGACCGGGGCCTCCTACCTCGGTTCCACGTAACTAGCCACCGAGAGCGGCGTGACCACACGCTGCTGCAAGGGCGCCGCTTGCTGAATCGGCGAGAGCGGCGGCGGCTCCTGCTCCTCTAGCTCCTCCATCTCAGCGCAGTCACCCCAAAGACGACTGGGTGCAGAAGATGCCCCGAATGAGCCAAACCTCAGTGTAGTCATCGGAGTCGACGGGGGTGCAGCCCCCTTGTGCGTAGGAGCCTCAGCAGGATGAGAGGACTATCCCTGGGTCCTCGGGGTACTATCACGCTTATGATTATCTGTACCCTTATCCTAATTCCCATTGCCATCACCACCCTCAGTCATGTCCACATCATTATCCTTAGCAGCCTCGTCCACATAAGGATGGTCCTCAATCTCAATCTCGAGGTTATATGTCATACCCTCATAGGTCCATGACGCAGAATCCGGCACACGCTCAATGTCCAGAACACTAACAAGTAATCTCGCAATACCATTAGTCCAGGTGAACGGCATATGCACCTGCTCAGTCTTGCCTATCAGTGAACTCAAACTCCAGGTAACCAGAAAATCATTCAGAGGCGTCAACGGCGCCCCTGAGAATCTGACCCAAATCTTATGCAGAGGTGTTCCCTTTGGCTCCTGTCTTTTCCATTCATCAAACTCAAGAACGCATGTGCTGTTTTGTACCCTGCTGAAACCAAACTCAAGAAGATGGGCAAGGTTTGTAGGAGATATGCTCTAGAGGCAATAATAAATGTTATTATTTATCCCCATGTTCCTAATTAAGTTTATATTCCATGCTATAACTGCTATGGTTCTCGAGTCTGCAATAACCACGAGGCTCGGAGGAAAACTCATATGCACGTGTGGAATAATAAATGGTAAAAAGTATTCCTAGTCATGCCTCTAAGACTAGCTCAAGTGTTGCATGATGATTATGTTTTCCTGATCATGGGCTTGTGATGTCTACTATGCAACTTTATTCTTGTAGACTCGTGTTGGGCCTCCAACCGTAGAGTTTTATAGGACACTAGAAAATTCCCCTTAAATGGATGACCTAAGGTTTATCAATCCATGGGAGGCGTAGGATGAAGATGGTCTCTCTCAAACAACCCTGCAACCAAATACAAGAAATCTCTTGTGTCCCCAACACACCCAATACAATGGCAAATTGTATAGGTGCACTAGTTCGGCGAAGAGATGGTGATACAAGTGTAGTACGGATAGTAGAAATAGGTTTTTGTAATCTGAAATAATAAAAAAAGCAAGGTAGCAAGTAACAAAAGTGAGCACAAACGGTATTGCAATGCTTAGAAACAAGGCCTAGGGTTCATACTTTCACTAGTGCAATCTCTCAACAGTGCTAACATAATTGAATCATATAACAATCCCTCAAAGTGCGATAAAGAATCACTCCAAAGTTCCTATCACTACTAGGGAAAACCCTAGCAGTAGCGCGGGGTATATGCCTATCAGTAGCGCGGGGGCCCCGTGCTACTGATACGGTGCTACAACTAACTTTTAGCAGTAGCGAAGATTTGACCCACGCTACTACTAACACTTTTATCAGTAGCGTTGGTATGGTTCCACGCTACCGATAAATAGTAGTAGCGTGGTCTCTGACCCGCGCTACTGATATTTTTTGTATTTTTTTGTATTTTTTTATATATTGTATTTGTACACGGTTATACAAATTTTGATACAGTAGGAATTAAGAGATTGTTATATCATTATGATCATGATGAGTTATTATATCATTGGGTGGAAGGAACGCGGATTAGATTCAAGTGGATGGTTCCAAAGTGACCAAAAGTTGGATTAGTAGGATCCTACTAATCCAACTTTTGGTCACTTTTGAACCATCCACATGAATCTAATCCATGTTTCTTCCACCCAATGATATAATAATTCATCATGATCGTAATAACAACTCATCATATCATCATCATCATATTCATATAAGAAATAATGCATCATCATCATCATAACAACTCATCATCATAGTCATATCTATAAGAACTAGCTCATCATTCTAGCACAATGTAGCACATAACTCATCATCATCATCATCATCATAATAACAACTCCTCATCATCATCATCATAGTCATATGAGTACTTCCTAAGACCTGCTACTCTCTCGAAGGTAAAATAGCATAAAACAGGTAGACCCCTGTTTCTCCATTATGGAAAATAGAGATAAACCTGTCTCCCATTTGAGGGATGCGCTTCATGATACCCCCTAGTAGTTCCCTGTGATCTCTCACAACTTTACTCCAGTCTTTGATTCTGAGGAATCATGTATGCACTGCGGAGAGCCGTAGGCCATCTTGGCCGTAAGCTAATAATATTCATGTCACCTTTCATCTCCATCAGACGAGGCACACAATCCTTCGGGGGTCTCTGTTGAAGAACATCATAATAACATACTTAGCAGTGTAGTTTAGCTTAAGAAGAATGTATGCAAAAGATGCACTGGTGACAAATAGAAAAAAATCTTACCATGATATCTCGATGGATATTACCGTAGTTCAATACGTGGACTAGTGGCACGTATTGATTATAACTTGGAGTAATATCATGATTCGTCTTGAAATTCTCAACATCCTTAATCCAGGAAACAAAATGATTTATCTCCTCGCAAGTTAGTTCAGAACCATAACTGTAGTAGGTTCTGTCTACTATGTTCCGTACATGTCTTGAAGAATGGAAATAAGCTATCAACTATTTTTAAATAAACAATATAAATTACTTAATAAATATGTTTGACAAACTCACATAGAGGTTTAACTGGAAGCATATCGTCGAGCTTGATGGTGAAGCGCCGATCGTCTTCTAGGTGAGGCCTATCGCACATACCCCGGTCGTCGCCGCCGTAGTCGCACTCAGGGATCCTATCATCGTCGGACATTTCCTATGTTCATAATTCAAAGATTAAAAATTGATCGACGGCAATTACCAGGAAACTCAACACACAGATCACTATTCAGCACGGGTTGACTTTCGGTCCATCGAGTCTTCCTTGATAAACTCTCATATCACGTGGTGTATATGGTGGGCACTCCCTCTATGATATAGCGACCGTCGGTGATGGTCGCTCCTCCTATCATTCCATAGTGCATCACCCCAAAATGTCTAGCACCTTGGAATGAAAGAGAAGCGACCCCCACGACAATAGTCGGGATTCTTCCACTCTTATATTTCGACCGTCGGTGATGGTCGCTCCTCCCTTCGTTCCAGATTGCATTACACCAAAATATCTAGTACATGGGAACGAAGGAGAAGCGACCCCAATGACAACAGTCAGGATTCTTCTCTCTCATATGTGGAGCAAGGAGCCCCAACAGACTGAAAGTCAACCCGTTAAATATATGGAGCAATGGCATAAAAAATGGCCTATGTTCTACCATACTGTCGATTAATTCCCGTTCAGGCAAATCACGGGCACTCGATACTTCCTACTTTCTAGCATAAGTCATGCCAAAATTCACGAATTTTTTTGGCATGACCTTTGCTAAAATAGGACATATCGAGCGCCTGAAATTTGCCAGAACGGAAATAAATCAACATTCCAGCAAAACATAGGCCACTCGGAGGTGTTCCCTGCAAAATCATACACATGTCCAAAGGGACAACCTATACGTGTCTAAATATCATCATACACATGTCCAAAGGGACAACCAATACATGTTCGAGGAGAAGAGAAGGAGGAGGTGGACTTTTAGCTCACCGACTCGGCTGTTGAGCAAGTAGAGGAAGCTCCGACAACGTTCACTCGAGGAAGACGTGACACTAGAAAGCCTGCATATTCCACCGAGTGAAAATTTTACATCATCAAATCTCATATAGCATTCTTTGATGACAAAGTGATAATGACATAAAAATAATTAAAATGTCCAATACATTTCTATATTCAAAAAACCTATTCGATACCTAAAACGTTTCCATATTCTAACTAAAATACTTAAAAAATTCTACCAACTAAAAGTTCTACCAACTAAACCTATTCGATATATTTTCTATTACAAAAAACCTACATTCTACCTATCTACAAGCCTACATACTATCTACAAACCTACATTCTACCTTTCTAAAAATATTTTCTATTTCAAAAAACCTACATTCTACAAGCAAATTCTACCAATTCAGTGGACATGCATGATTACTAGAACATTCAAAAAACCTACATTCTACAAGAACAGAGGGAGGAGGGAGGGAAGGAGGGAAGGAGGAGCAAGGGATCGAGGGAGGAGGGAGGAGGGAGGGAGGTGGAGGGAGGAGGGAGGGAAGGAGGGAGGGAGGAGGGAGGAGGGAGGGAGGTGGAGGGAGGAGGGAGGGAGGAGCAAAGGGAGGGAGGGAGGTGGAGGGAGCTCGGAGGAGGGAGGGAGGTTGAGGGAGCTCGGAGAAGGGAGGGAGGTAGGAGCAAGGGAGGGAGGGAGGAGCTACCTCGGTGACGGAGGAGCGGGAGTGTCGGCGGCGGCGGGCGACGGTGACGAGGAGAGGAGAGCGCGAGAGAGTGAGGAGTGAGAGTGATGAGAGAAAGGAAACATGACGGCCATGGATAAGATGAGCTTAGTAGTAGCGCGGGGTATAGGAACCGCGCTACTGCTAAGCCCGTTACCTGTAGCGCGGTTCACAGGACATGCGCTGCTACTAAATGGGGTGGTAGCCCAATTTTCTTTTCTTTTTCTGTTTCATTTTCATTTTCTTTTTAACACAGCCCAATTTTATTTTCTTTTTCTGTTTCATTTTCATTTTCTTTTTAACAATGTAATTTTCTTTTTAACACAACCCAATTTGAAGCATGTCTTTGAAGCATGTAAAAAAAACATCATAAAATACATCGGTCATCAATGATCTTTTTGTGTAGAATCTAAATTGTCAGTACGAATCTTCACCTGTAGGAACAGGTGAAGATTCATATTGCCACAGATCCTACACATAGAGTACAATGAAGATCAAGTGCTTGTGATAGTTGGAAATTAACATATTTAATGTGGTAAACACCCTATTCGCGGAGTGAGCTGGGACTAAACTTAGCAGTAGCGCGGAGCGAGGTGGGACTAAACTTTCTCGTGTAAACTGCTTGTAGCGCGGGTTGTATGCCCACGCTGCTACAAATGCTTCACCCGGGGGACACCTTGGGCCCAGTTAGCAGCAGCGCCTGTTTGGCCCCCCGCGCACTGCTAATGTTATAGCAGTAGCGCATTGTTGAGGGCTGCGCTATTGTTAAATAGCAGTAGCAGGTGTCCATGACCCGCGCTTCTATTAAGCATCTACCTATAAGCTTTTCCCTAGTAGTGTATTAGCGGAGAACATAAGATGAAATTGTTGTTGGGTACGAAACCACCTCAAAGTTATCCTTTCTGATCAATCTATTGAGCCATCCCTATAAGTGTCACGAACAGCCCTAGAGTTCGTACTAAAATAACACCATATGATACACATCAACCAACTCTAATGTCACCTAGATACTCCAATGTCCACACAAGTATCTGTGAGTCGATTATTCGATATGCATCAAACAATTTCAGATTCATAATATTCAATCCACTCAAAGAACTTCAAAGAGTACCCCAAAGTTTCTATCGAAGAAAGGAGGATGAAAACGTGTACCAACCCATATGCCTAGATCCCCCAAGGTCACGGGAATCCGCAAGTTGATTACCAAAACATACATCAAGTGACTCAATAGAATACCCCATTGTCACCACGGGTATCCCATGCAAGACATACATCAAGTGTTCTCAAATCCCAAGATATTCAATCCGATAATAATGAAACCTCAAAGGGAAAGATTCAATCCATCACAAGAAGATAGAGAGGGAAGAAACACCATATGATCCAACTATATTAACAAAGCTCGCGGTACATCAAGATCGTGCCAAATCAAGAACACGAGAGAGAGAGAGAGAGATCAAACACATAGCTATTGATACATACCCTCAGCCCCGAGGGTGAACTACTCCCTCCTCGTCATGGAGACCGCCGGGATGATGAAGATAGCCTCCGTTGATGATTCCCCCTCCGGCAGAGTGCCGGAACAGGGCTCCAGATGAGATCGCTTCGGTACACAGGCTTGCCGCGGCGGCGTGGAAGTTCTAAGTTTCTTTTTGGGGTTTTCTATATTTATAGGAATTTATGGCGTTGGATTCACGTCAAGGGGGCCCACGAGGGAGCGACAAGCTCGCTAGGTGCGCCTACCAGGCTTGTCGTTTCCTCGTGAGGCTTCTGGTTCTTCCTCAAAACATCGGGGGTCTCTTTTGCTCCACAAAAAATCACCGTAAATTTCCAGCCCAATCAGAGAACTTTTATTTCTGCACAAAAAAACAACACCACGGTAGTTCTGCTGAAAACAGCGTCAGTCCGGGTTAGTTCGAATCAAATCATACCAAAACCATATAAAATTGTTGTAAACATGGCATGAATACTTCATAAATTATAGATACGTTGGAGACGTATCAGGATGTCTATGCCAGCAACTTTCAGGGCACAATGTTAGAAGAACATTTGTGTTCATTCGACCCAAATTGATGTTATGCTATGAGATACATTCGTCACAAGTTAATGGTTAATAACACAGAGAAAGTTAACGTTTGCATAATTCCTTAGACCATGAGAGTAACGAGTTTCTTCATGCTTGCTTCATGAACTTTGGGGTTTGTTAAACGTCATCCGTAACTGGATGGCTATTACGGCGGCTTACGGGTTCATGGGAAAGTATGACAAGGGACTTGATAGCTCAAGATTGGGATTTGCTCCTCCGACGATGGAGAGATATTCTTTGGGCCCTCTCAGTGTTACGGTATCCATCATCGTCTGGCCAGACACATTGTGATTCGATCACGGGGATGCCGGAACACGGGAACGAGAAAAGAGAACAAAACTGGTAACGAGGTAACTACCATAGTGGACAAGTGTTGATTCACGGGGATGCCGATAAATCTCACCTTGGGTGTTTGTAACATATCGCAACGTAAAAGGAATAGCACACGGCAACTGGAGGTTCACTCGAATATTTATTCGTGTGGGTACAGGGGTCAATATGGGTGTCCACGGCTCCGATGTTGATCATTGATCGGAAAGTGTCCCGGTCATGTCTATACTTCACCGAACCTATAGGGTCACATGCTTAAGGGTCATCCATCTGCTGAATACTAGATAGGGAGTCTGAGAGAAAGTCACCGGAAAGTTTCAGAGACAACGGAAGAGTTCTGGAGAGAGAACCCCGGAATAGTTTTGGTAAAACTGAAAAGTTGTTTCGGAGTATATCATTAAGTCAAAATGGTTTAGGCACACACCTGGAAATTATTGGAGGGTGTCAGAATTATTCTGGGAACTTTTGGGATTTTTCCAGAGAAAAAACAGAAAATGTTCCGGAGCTGCCAGAACCGCTTTGGTTGCTTTTCGCTGATGAAAATCACTAATCCGGAATCGTTTCGGAACGCGTCCAAAATTATTTTTGTGGGTACTGGAAATGTTTTCATGAATAGTGAAAAGCACTTTTTGGTTACTTTTTGGAAAGCCACCTTTTTTGGCTTTCCACAAAAGATCTAGGGATGACATGGAAGGGTGGGAACCCCTTTTGGGGGGTGAGCCCACAAGGTGGTGGACAGCCATGGGGTGCTCATCCATGGTGCTGCACTTGCCTCCCCATTTTGCCCTTTATGTGTGACATAAAGCATGGGCATTTTGGGTTTTTCATGTGCTACCCTACCCCTTAGGTTTTCCTATAAATAGAGGTGGAGATGCACTCTCCACATTCACTCTTTCTCACATACACATGCCATGCATGATCTGGCTTTCTCTCTCCCTCCCAGCGAAATAGTTTCATAGAGCCAAAAGGCTGTCTGGGTTCCGGTGGGAACTAGTTCTGGACGGCGAAGCCCTGCCGGATAGCTGACACTGTATGTGTGCAACCCCGTAGAGAGGTCGTAGGTTCGATCTTTTTGCCCGTGGGGCTGTTTGAGGATCCTCCCGAAGGGCTGTCCGACTTACTGTCCGAGTTCGAGGGTCCTCCCGAAGGGCTGTTGATACATCTCCAACGTATCTATAATTTTTGATTGTTCCATGCTATTATATTATCTGTTTTGGATCTTTTATATGCATTAATATGCTATTTCATATTATTTTTGGACTAACCTATTAATCTAGAGCCTAGTGCCAGTTTCTGTTTTTTCCTTGTTTTTGGTTATTGCAGATAAGGAATATTAAACGGAGTCCAAACAGAATAAAATCTTTGATATGATTTTTCTTGGACTAGAAGCAACCTGTCAAGCTTAGACACCAAGGCAGAGGAGGTGTCGTGGCGTCACAAGCCACAGGGGCGCGCCCTAAGGGGGGGGGGGCCTGGCTTGTGGGCCCACGGCAGGTCTCCTGCCCTACCTCTTCACCCTATAAATTCCCAAATATTTCCTGAATACCCGAGAGAGCCACTGAAATACTTTTCCACCGCCAGGAGCCTCGGTTCCCGTAAGATCCAATCTTGGAGCCTTTTCCGGTAATCTGCCGGAGGGGGATTCGATCACGGAGGGCCTCTACATCAACTCCATTGCCTCTCCGATGATGCGTGAGTAGTCCACCACAGACCTTCAGGTCCATAGCTAGTAGCTAGATGGCTTCTTCTCTCTCTTTGCTCTTCAATACCATGTTCTTCATGATCTTCATGGAGATCTATCCGATGTAATACTCTTTTGCTGTGTGTTTGTCGAGATCCGATGAATTGTGGGTTTATGATCAGATTATCTATGAATATTATTTGAGTCTTTTCTGAATTCTTATATGCATGATTTCATATCTTTGCAAGTCTCTTCGAGTTATTGGTTTGGTTTGGCCAACTAGATTGGTAATTCTTGCAATGGAAGAAGTGCTTAGTTTTGGGTTCAATCCTGCGGTGTCCTCACCCAGTGACACAGTAGGGGTAGCGAGGCACGTATTGTATTGTTTCCATCGAGGATAAAAAGATGGGGTTTTCATCATATTGCTTGAGTTTATCCCTCTACATCATGTCATCTTACCTAATGCGTTACTCTGTTCTTCATGAACTTAATACTCTAGATGCAGGCAGGAGTCGGTCGATGTGTGGAGTAATAGTAGTAGATGCAGAATCGTTTCGGTCTACTTGACACGGACGTGATGCCTATATGCATAATCATTGCCTTGGATATCGTCATAACTATGCACTTTTCTATCAATTGCTCGACAGTAATTTGTTCACCCACCGTAATATTTGCCTTCATGAGAGAAGCCTCTAGTGAAACCTATGGCCCCCGGGTCTATTTTCCATATTATATTTTCAGATCTATAAACAAAAATACCAAAAATACTTTGCTGCAATTCATTTACTTTTATTTTAGTTTGACTTCTAGCAAGCTTTTATACCTATCTCTATGAGATCTCATCCTTGCAAATAACCGTGAAGGGATTGACAACCCCTTTTAGCGTTGGTTGCAAGAGTTTGATTCTTTGTGCAGGTACAACAATTGGTGACTCGCTTGTATCTCCTACTGGATCGATACCTTGGTTCTCAAAAAACTGAGGGAAATACTTATCTACTCTGTGCTGCATCACCCTTTCCTCTTCAAGGGAAAACCAACGCAAGCTCAAGAGGTAGCAAGAAGGATTTCTGGCGCCGTTGCCGGGGAGATACATAGCAAGTCAAGATCTACATCAAGCCTACCAAGTACCCATCACAAACTCATCTCTTGAACTTACATTATTTTCCATTTGCCTCTCGTTTTCCTCTCCCCCACTTCTAAAACGATTTTCGAAAAGATTTGCCTTTTTATTCACCCTTCTTCCGTTTCGTCTTTCGTTTGCTTTTCGTTTGCTTGTGTGTTAGATCGCTTGCTTTGTCACGATGACTCAAGAGAATACTAAGTTGTGTGACTTTTCCACTACTAATAATAATGATTTTATTAGTACTCCGATTGCTCCCGCCACTAGTGCGGAATCTTATGAAATTAATGCTGCTTTGCTCAATCTTGTTATGAAAGAACAATTTTCTGGCCTAGCTAATGAAGATGCCGCATCCCATCTAAATACTTTCGTTGAATTGTGCGATATGCAAAAGAAGAAAGATGTGGATAATGATATTGTTAAATTGAAGCTATTTCCGTTCTCACTACAAGATCGTGCTAAAACTTGGTTTTCATCTTTGCCTAAAAATAGTATTGATTCATGGAATAAGTGTAAAGATGCTTTTATTTCCAAGTACTTTCCTCCTGCTAAGATCATCTCCCTTAGGAACAATATAATGAATTTCAAGCAACTTGATCATGAGCATGTTGCACAATCTTGGGAGAGGATGAAATTAATGATTAGAAATTGCCCCGCACATGGTTTGAGTTTATGGATGATTATACAAATTTTCTATGCTGGATTGAATTTTGCATCTAGGAATCTTTTAGATTCCACCGCGGGTGGTACTTTTATGGAAATCACATTAGGAGAAGCTACTAAACTCCTAGATAATATTATGGCAAATTACTCTCAATGGCATACTGAAAGATCTCCTATTAGTAAAAAGGTTCACGCTATTGAAGAAATAAATACTTTGAGTGAAAAGATGGATGAATTGATGAAATTGTTTGCTAATAAGAGTGCTCCTATTGATCCTAATGATATGCCTTTGTCTTCTTTGATTGGAAATAATAATGAATCTATGGATGTTAATTTTGTTGGTAGGAACAATTTTGGTAATAACGCGTATAGAGGTAATTTCAATCCTAGGCCGTTTCCTAGTAATTCCTCTAATAATTATGGTAATTCCTACAACAATTCTTATGGAAATTATAATAAGTTGCCCTCTGATCTTGAGAATAATATTAAAGATTTCATTAGTTCTCAAAAGGTTTTTAATGCTACGATTGAAGAAAAGTTGCTCAAGATTGATGATTTGGCTAGGAACGTTGACAGAATTTTTCTTGAGATTGATTCTTTGAAACTTAGATCTATTCCTCCCAAGCATGATATTAATGAGTCTTTAAAAGCTATGAGAATTTCTATTGATGAGTGTAAGGAAAGAACCGCTAGAATTGGTGCTAAGCGTGAATGGCTTGAAAAAGTGTGTTCTCGTGATAATCATGATGAAGATCTTAAGGTGATTGATGTGACTCCTATTGCATCTTTGTTTTTTAATGTGAATCTTGATAAAGATGGGACTGGAGATAAGTCGACTTTAGTTAAAAGGCGTCCCAATGATTTGGAGTTTATAGATCTTAATGATAAGATTGATAAAAGTGGGATTGAAGAGGTCAAAACTTTAAATAGCAATGAACCCACTCTTTTGGATTTCAAGGACTTTAATTATGATAATTACTCTTTGATTGATTGTGTCTCCTTGTTGCAATCCATGTTGAAAATTCTCCACATGCTTATGATCAAAATAAAGCTTTTACTAAACATATCGTTGATGCTATGATGAAATCTTTTGAAGAAAAACTTGAGTTGGAAGTTTCTATACCTAGGAAGCTTTATGATGAGTGGGAACCTACTATTAAGATTAAGATTAAGAATTATGAGTGCCATGCTTTGTGTGAATTGGGTGCTAGCATTTCCACGATTCCGAAAACTCTATGTGATGTGCTAGGTTTCCATGATCTTGATGATTGCTCTTTAAATTTGCATCTTGCGGATTCTACTATTAAGAAACCTATGGGAAGAATTAATGATATTCTTATTATTGCAAATAGGAATTATGTGCCCATATATTTCATTGTTCTCGATATAGATTACAATCCTACATGTCCTATTATTCTTGGTAGACCTTTCCTTAGAACTATTGGTGCAATTATTGATATGAAGGAAGGAAATATTAGATTCCAATTTCCATTAAGTAAGGGCATGGAACACTTTCGTAGAAAGAAAATTAAATTACCTTATGAATCTAGTATGAGAGCTACTTATGGATTGCATACCAAAGATGACAATACCTAGATCTATTGCGTTTTGCCTAGCTAGGGGCATTAAACAATAGCGCTTGTTGGGAGGCAACCGAATTTTATTTCTGTTTTTGCTTTTTTGCTTTCTGTTTTGGTGTGTTTTCCATATTATTACTTCTGTAATAATTTTGTTTTCTTGTTTAAATTAGTGTTTGAGCCAAGTAAGACCTTTGGGATGATCTACGGTGCTTGTTGATTTGATTTTGCTGAAAAACCGAAACTTTTGCGCTCAGTCCAGGAATTTTATAAATTTACTGGAACGTGCTTTTGATCTGAAATTTTTACACAAGATTTATATACAAACTACCCTGGTTGTCCTAATGTTTCAGAATTTTTAGAGTTACATAAGTATTCGAACTTTACAGATTGCTACAGACTGTTCTGTTTTTGACAGATTCTGTTTTCGATGTGTTGTTTGCTTATTTTGATGAAACTATGGGTTGTATCGGAGGGTATGAACCATGGAAAAGTTAGAATACAGTAGATATTACACCAATATAAATAAAGAATGAGTTCACAACAGTACCTAAAGTGATGATTTATTTTTCTTATACTAACGGATCTCACGAGTTTTCTGTTAAGTTTTGTGTTGTGAAGTTTTCAAGTTTTGGGTAAAGATTTGATGGACTATGGAATAAAGAGTGGCAAGAGCCTAAGCTTGGGGATGCCCAAGGCACCCCAAGCCATATTAAAGGATACCAAAAAGCCTAAGCTTGGGGATTCCCCGGAAGGCATCCCCTCTTTCGTCTTCAATCCATCGGTAAATTTACTTGAGGCTATATTTTTATTCACCACATTATATGTGTTTTGCTTGGAGCGTCTTGTATGATATGAGTCTTTGCTTGTTAGTTTGCCACAATCATCCTTGCTGCACACCTTTTTTGAGAATGACACGCTGAATCGTGAATTTATTAGAATACTCTTTGTGCTTCACTTATATCTTTTGAGCTAGGCAATTTTGCTCTAGTGCTTCACTTATATCTTTTAGAGCATGGTGGTGTTATATTTTATAGAAATAATTGAACTCTCGTACCTCACTTATATTATTTTGAGAGTCTCTAAAAACAGCATGGTAATTTGTTTAAGTTATGAATTTGGTCCTAATATGATAGGCATCCAAGAGGGATATAATAAAAACTTTCATATTAAGTGCATTGGATATGATGAGAAGTTTGATTTAGTGCATGTAGTTTTGAGATGTAGAGATGGTGATATTAAGAGTTATGTTAGTAAGTAATTGTGGATTAGTAGAGATACTTGTGTTAAGGTTTGTGATTCCCGTAGCATGCACGTATGGTGAACCGTTATGTAAGGAAGTCGGAGCATGATTTGTTTAATGATTGTCGCCCTTTGTGTGATGGGTCGGGAGCGCGCGATGGTTTACTCCTACCAACCTCTCCCCTAGGGGCATGCGTCTAATGCTTTGCTTCGATGACTAATAGACTTTTGCAATAAGTATGTGAGTTCTTTATGACTAATGTGAGTACATGGATTATACGCACTCTCACCCTTCCACCTTTGCTAGCCTCTCTAGTACCGCGCAACTTTCGCCAGTACATCAAACCCACCTTCGTCAAAACAGCCACCATATATTTTCCTCAAAACAGCCACCATACCTTCCTATTATGGCATTTCCATAGCCATTCCAAGATATATTGCCATGCAACTTCCACCGTTCCGTTTTTATGACTCGCACCATCATTGTCATATTGCTTTGCATGATCGTAAGACAGCTAGCGAGATGTTTTCAATGTCATTTGCTATGCTATATCATGTCACATCCCGGTATACCACCGGAGGCATTCATATAGAGTCATATTTTGTTCTAAGTTTTTGAGTTGTAAGTAAATAAAAGTGTGATGATTTTCATTATTAGAGCATTGTCCCATGTGAGAAAAGGATGATGGAAGCTATGATTCCCTCACAAAGATGGGATGAGTCTCCGGACTTTATAAAAAAATAAAAGAGGCCAGCGAAGCCCATAATAAAAAAACAGAGGCCAAAGATGCCCACCAAAAAAAAAGAGAGAAAGAGAGAAGGGGCAATGTTACTATCCTTTTCCACACTTGTGCTTTGAAGAACACCATGATCTTCATGATAGAGAGTCTCCTATTTTGTCAATTTCATATGCTAGTGGGAATTTTTCATTATATAACTTGGCTTGTATATTCCAATGATGGGCTTCCTCAAAAGTGCCCTAGGTCTTCGTGAGGAAGCGAGTTGGATGCACACCCACGTAGTTTTCTTTTTGAGCTTTCATACACTTATAGCTCTAGTGCATCCGTTGCATGGCAATCCCTACTCACTCACATTGATATCTATTGATGGGCATCTCCATAGCCCGTTTATACGCCTAGTTGATGTGAGACCATCTTCTCCCTTTCCCTTGCACCTCCACCACCTTCTATTCCACCTATAGTGCTATGTCCATGGCTCACGCTCATGTATTGCGTGAGAGTTGAAAAAGTTTGAGAACATAAAAAGTATGAAACAATTGCTTGGCTTGTCATCGGGGGTGTGCATGATTTAGATACTTTGTGTGGGGAAGATGGAGCATAGCCAGACTATATGATATTGTAGGGAAAACTTTCTTTAGCCATGGTATTTTGAAAGACATGATTGCTTGTTAGTATGCTTTAAGTATTATTGTCTTTATGTCAATATTAAGCTATTGTATTGAATTTTACGGATCTGAATAATCATGCCACAATAAAGGATATTACATGGATAAATGTGTTAGGTAGCATTCCACATCAAAAATTCTGTTTTTATCATTTACCTACTCGAGGACGAGCAGGAATTAAGCTTGGGGATGCTTGATACGTCTCCAACGTATCTATAATTTTTGATTGTTCCATGCTATTATATTATCTGTTTTGGATGTTTTATATGCATTAATATGCTATTTCATATTATTTTTGGGACTAACCTATTAATCTAGAGCCTAGTGCCAGTTTCTATTTTTTCCTTGTTTTTGGGTATTGCAGATAAGGAATATTAAACGGAGTCCAAACGGAATAAAATCTTCGATATGATTTTTCTTGGACCAGAAGCAACCTGTCAAGCTTGGACACCAAGGCAGAGGAGGTGCCGTGGCGTCACAAGCCAAAGGGGCGCGCCCTAGGGGGGCGCCCCCCTGGCTTGTGGGCCCACGGCAGGTCTCCTGCCCTACCTCTTCGCCCTATAAATTCCCAAATATTCCCTGGATACCCGAGAGAGCCACAAAAATACTTTTCCGCTGCCAGGAGCCTTTTCCGGAGGGGGATTCAATCATGGAGGGTCTCTACATCAACTCCATTGCCTCTCCGATGATGCATGAGTAGTCCACCACAGACCTTCGGGTCCATAGCTAGTAGCTAGATGGCTTCTTCTCTCTCTTTGCTCTTCAATACCATGTTCTTCATGATCTTCATGGAGATCTATCCGATGTAATACTCTTTTGCGGTGTGTTTGTCGAGATCCGATGAATTGTGGGTTTATGATCAGATTATCTATGAATATTATTTGAGTCTTTTCTGAATTCTTATATGCATGATTTCATATCTTTGCAAGTCTCTTCGAGTTATTGGTTTGGTTTGGCCAACTAAATTGGTAATTCTTGCAATGGGAGAAGTGCTTAGTTTTGGGTTCAATCTTGCGATGTCCTCACCCAGTGACATAGTAGGGGTAGCGAGGCACGTATTGTATTGTTGCCATCAAGGATAAAAAGATGGGGTTTTCATCATATTGCTTGAGTTTATCCCTCTACATCATGTCATCTTACCTAATGCGTTACTCTTTTCTTCATGAACTTAATACTCTAGATGCAGGCAGGAGTCGGTCGATGTGTGGGGTAATAGTAGTAGATGCAGAATCATTTCGGTCTACTTGACACGGACGTGATGCCTATATGCATAATCATTGCCTTGGATATCGTCATAACTATGCGCTTTTCTATCAATTGCTCGACAGTACTTTGTTCACCCACCGTAATATTTGCCTTCATGAGAGAAGCCTCTAGTGAAACCTATGCCCCCCGGGTCTATTTTCCATATTATATTTTCAGATCCATATTATATTTTCAGATCTATAAACTAAGGGAAATACTTATCTACTCTGTGTTGCATCACCCTTTCCTCTTCAAGGGAAAACCAACGCAAGCTCAAGAGGTAGCAGCTGTCCGAGTTACTATCCGGGTTCGAGGGTCCTCCCGAAGGGCTGTCCGTGACATCATCCGGGGGACTGTCCGACTGCCTCCCGAAGGGCAGTCCGGCGGACTGTCCGAGGGGCAGACGAGGGAGTACATCCTCGCGATTGGGAGGATGTAAATCCTAGCTGAGGGGATCTGCACCGACGATCAACATCGACTCTACTTCCGCTGTGCTACGAGTCGGTAACGATCAAATCAAACCTTGTATGCATGTCCATAGTGATCCTGGGTGTGCTCGTTGTACCGAATTTTTTTGTTTTATGTCGCGTTTGTAGGAGATATGCCCTAGAGGCAATAATAAATGTTATTGATTTTCTCCCTGTTCATAATTATGTTTATGTTCCATGTTATAACTTCTATGGTTCTCGGGTATGCAATAACACGAGGCTCGGACGAAGACTCATATGCACGTGTGGAATAATAAACGGTAAGATGTATTCCTAGTCTGGCCACTAAGACTAGCTCAAGTGTTGCATGATGGTTCTGTTTTCCTGATCATGGGCATGTCTATGCCAGCAACTTTGAGGGCACAATGTTATAAGAACATTTGTGTTGAATCGACCCGATTGATGTTATGCTATGAGATACATTCGTCACAAGTTAATGGTTAATAACCCAGAGAAAGTTTACGTTTGCATAATTCCTTAGACCATGAGAGTATCGAGTTTCTTCATACTTGCTTCATGAACTTTGGGGTTTGTTAAACGTCATCCGTAAATGGGTGGCTATTACGACGGCTTACGGGTTCATGGAAAAGTTTGTCAAGTAACTTGATAGCTCAAGATTGGGATTTCCTCCTCCGACAATGGAGAGATATCTCTGGGCCCTCTCGGTGTTACGGTATCCATAATCGTCTGGCCAGACACAATGTGATTTGATCACAGTGATGCCGGAACACGGAAACGAAAAGAGAACAAAACCGGTAACATATCACGATGTTGATCCACGGGGATGCCAACATGTCTAACCTCGTGTATTTGTAACATATCACGAAGCAACAGGAATAGCACACGGCAACTGGAGGTTCACTCGAATATTCATTCATGTGGGTATAGGGGTCAATATGGGTGTCCACGGCTCCGATGTTGATCATTGATCGGAAAGTGTTCCGGTCATGTCTATACTTCACCGAACCTATACGGTCACACGCTTAAGGGTCATCTATCTGCTGAATACTAGACAAGGAGTCTGAGAGAAAGTCACCGGAAAAGTTTCGGAGACAGCGGAAAAGTTCCAGAGAGAGAACACCGGAATAGTTTCGGTAAAACTAAAAAGTTGTTTCAGCGTATACCCTTAGGTAAAATTGGTTTCGGCACACGCCTGGAAATTCTTGGAGGGTGCCAGAATTGTTCTGGGAACTTCTGGGAGTTTTCAGAGAAAAAACCCAGAAATGTTCCGGAGCTGCCGGAACCGGTTTGGTTGCTTTTCGCAGATGAAAATCACTAAATCGAAAAGTTGTTTCGGAGTATACCATTAAGTCAAAATGGTTTCGGCACATGTCTGGATATTCTTGGAGGGTGCCAGAATTGTTCTGGAAACTTCTGGGATTTTTTCGGAACAAAAACCGGAAATGTTCCGTAGCAGCCGGAACCGCTTTGTCGGCTTTTCGCAGATGAAAATCACTAATCCGGAATTGTTTCAGAACGCGTCGAAAATTATTTTAGTGGGTACTGGAAATGTTCTAGGTCCACATAAATATTTTCGGTTCGAACGGACGCTGAAAAATGTCATCGTGAATGGTGAAATCAGCTTTATGGTTAGTTTTTGGAAAGCCACCTTTTTTGGCTTTTGCTCCAAAATATCTTGGAGATGACATGGATGGATGTGGTTGAAATTTCAGCCCCTCCACCCCTCCTTCTCCTATAAATAGAGGTGGAGGGGGCTGCCCAAACTCACTCTTTCTCAACATACACAAGCCATGCATGATCTGGCCTTCTCTCTCCCTCCCAGCGAAATAGTTTCATAGAGCCGAAAGGCTGTCTGGGTTCGGTGGGAACTAGTTCTGGACGGCGAAGCCCTGCCGGATAGATGACACCGTATGTGTGCAACTCTATAGAGAGATCGTAGTTTCGGTCTTAGTTCGAGAGTGCCTCCCGAAGGGCTGTCCGAGTGACCGTCCGAGTTTCGTAGGTCCTCCCGAAGGGCTGTCCGAATGACCGAAGGGCTGTCCGAGTGACCGTCCGAGTTTCAAGGGTCCTCCCGAAGGGCTGTCCACGACACCGTCCGAGGGACTGTCCGACCGCCTCCTGGAGGGCTATTCGAGGGGCAGACGAGGGAGTACATCCTCGCAGTTGGGAGGTTATAAAATCCTAGCTGCTGGGATCTGCACCGCCAATCGTCATCGACTCTACTTCCGCTGCGCTACGAGTCGGTAACGAAAAGATCAAACCTTGTATGCAGTCTTCATAGTGGTCCTGGGCTGGTGCGTAGGTCGGAAATTTTTTGTTTTCTATTGCGTTACCCTACAGCGTTCCCCTACAGTGGCATCATGAGCCGTGCTATGCGTAGATGCAGGTTACGATCTATAATACATAGAGATGTATGGGTGTTGCACAATATAATTTGTAGTAGATGAGTTCTATTACTGAAAATTATTTGTGCGGGTAGCAGAAGAAATCTAATACCCGATGTTCTTGTTGCTTCCCTGAAATTTGCGTATTTCTGATCTTGATAACGGCATGGTGGAGTTTCAAAGTTTTGGCAATCCGCGATCCTGATTGATCAACGAAGTGCTAACAGTTCGTTGAATTCCACCATAGTTAAAAGAAAGTTGAAATTTCGCAGACTAAAGGGCAATGCAGATATGATCTGCACGGGGGTCATGCGTATGACGAAGTTCAGTATGGGGTTCGAGATTTTAATAACTCGTGCCTCATACACCCTGCAAAGCTAATCTAGCGACTTGAATAATCATACTTGATGATGAACGTTGGTAGCTTTGGTTTGTTTCGAAACCTTAGAAGCCACAAAAAAAATAAAATTTTGCATAAACTGATTAGAAGCGTCTAACTTGGTTTTGTAGGATGACATGAGATGTGCATATGATGTGGTATAGAAGTGCTCATATTTAATTTGAATATGTATGAGATGACTATCTAATGTAAATTAACATGACCTGCGTGTCATGATTCGGCATGATGGCTGGAGCCATATGATTGTCACTTTAATGACCTGCGTGTCAACCTTAATTAATGCACTTATTTTATTAGCTATAGAGATAGCAATATTATCTGGTGCATCGACAAGGTGGTGGCAAACTTCGCGAAGGTGAACACCGACGCGAATACCGCAGACAAAGAAATTAAAGACTTCTCCGTCAGAAAGGGCTATACAATATCTTGCTATTATGAATTGCCTGAGATGTTTATCCCTTTGATGCACCCTTCTTGATTGCGCGGTAGTCGCTTTTTATTAGGGTGATCTCTCACTTAAAATATCAAGTAGTTAGTGTTCTCCCAAGTGTAGCACCATCTACAACATGTATCTTTTCGGGGTGCGCCGTGTCACACGGGTACGAACGATTAGAGAGGTGTAAGGCGGGTGACGGTAAGACCTCACAGCGAGATCACTTGGTTGTCTTGACGTTCAGGCATGACCGTCATGAGCTCGGAACACGCCCATCGAAAGATGAACAAGAGTCGCATAGAGGTGTGATTGGCAAGTTGGCCTACCGGTTGAGATTTTCGTCATCAGTGGTCTTACACCAATGGTGAACAATTGATACGTCGGTCTTGTATCACTCACAATCAATTATGAGAGATATTGATTTGAGTGGGAGTGCACTGTAGAATTAACTTCTTTAATTATCAGTGCAATTAATTATGAACATTGTCTAAGTGAAAATTGCATAATAGTTATAGAATAATGGCTCGCGTTTTCACCTTCCCTATTAAAATTGAATAATCTATTATTTATCTGGTTAAATCTTTACGGTTGGTACGTAATGTGAGGATTGTCCTCAAGAGTGCCGAGAAGGATTTTTGTCCTATCGCATGCTTTTGGGATTCTCCCGCTAATGCTATGGATGATGTGACTCTCGTACTTCGATCCAAAAGCTGGAATTCCGTTACGGTCAAGTGCAATACGTTTCCCTCCATCAGACCCAAACTTCAAAAGTTTGGGATAGTTATGTGATATTCATGGAACTGAAAATTGTTTTCAGGTGTAGACAAAGACTAAAAGATATGAGATATCCAAAGCAATGTTTGCTTGCAAAGTATTAGTAAAGTGTTTACTAAGCATTTGACTGATAAGAGAGGGATCCAGAAGGACGCCTGTCATGTAGATGAAGGTGAATAAAACAACGACTTAAACAGAAAGGAATTTTCCAAAGGGTGTTAGTGTGACTTACACGCCTAGGAAGTCTGGGGCTAACGCCACTCTTAAAGTTGGGTGCTTCTTCTGAGAGTAGGAGAAATACTAAAAGTTAAACTGTTAGAAGCATAAAGGCAAAAAGGAAAGAAGACTGGAATGTCCAGCTCATGTATGAAAGTCATACAAGTTATTGATGTTTGGAAGGCTGGTCAAAAAGAAATAGTTCTTGCGAATTGTGATTAAACTGTTAGTCCATAATTCTTGGGTATTGTGATTAAAAGTTGATCATAGGAATACCCGCTCGATTGCCTTCTGTTGCAACTCGATGCAAGAACCACTACGGCCTAAAAGACTTGCCAGTAATGAGGTTCAGATACGCACTGGGAACATAGTAAAAGTTACTATACCTTCCATCGGTGTATTACCGTCTGTATTTATTTTCATAATTCATTTAGAGTTTTATACACTCTAGCCCATTGCACAAAGGATGTTGCGAGAAAGTTGTTCATGATAGAACAATTGTTGTTCAGTGTTATGAATAACATAAGTGCCATACTTTCATTATGAATGATATGTAATTTATGAATATTCATAATAATATAATACATCCGTGACACTGACGCTAAATGTTGAAAGACTAAAAAAATACCACATATGTGTGGCACTGTATTTGGTCACATTGGAGAAACCCGCATGGAGAAATTCCATAATGATGGATTTTGAAGTCATTTGAGTATGAATCATCTGACACTTGCAACTTTCATCTGAAAAGTGAAGTGACTGAAATACAGTTCACAGGCCATAAGGAACGAGCAACGAACTTATTGGTGATCATACATTTTGATGTGTGTAGTCCGATAAATGTTGTTGCTAGTAGTGGATTTGTCTATCTTCAGAAATGACTCAAGTAGATATATGGATATTTACTTGATGAGACATAAGTCTGGATCTTTTGAAATCATTCGAAAGGTTTTCAAAAATGAAGTAGAAATTATTGTAACAAGAAAATTATGTTTCTACAATTAGATTGTGGAAAAGAATATTTGAGTTACAAGTTTAGCGAATGTCTGATGAGTTGTGAAAAGAGTTTCATAACTTACACCTCCCAGAACACCACTGTGAGTGGAATGTCCGTGAAGATGTAATCAAACCATTTATGACATGGTGAGATCAAAGATGACATAAATCAATTTGCCATTATCCCTTTTAAAAGTAATGCTTTAGAGACTGCGGCTTTTACACTGAAAAGAGCGTCATCAGACCTGTTGAAATGACACCATGGTCTGGTACACCCAACCATGTTATATCTTTTCTTAACATTTGGAATATGGGGCTTGTGTAAAATGTTTACAAACTTATTCCAAATAAGACAAGTGCTACTTTGTAGGTTATCCCAAGTTATTGGGAATTCCTCCACCACTATACTGAGGCAAATGGTTTTGCCACAAAGAGTGGTATGATTTTGAAGAAAATGGTTCTTGCAAAAAGGTGAGTGGGAGGATAGTACAACTCGATGAGATAACAGTATCTTCGTCATCATGTCAAGGGAAAGAAACCTTGGAAGTGATTCCAGAGTTTCCTACTGCAAATGATACAGAAGCCTCTGCATGAGATGTATGGACTTCGGTCGAACTTGCAGCTGAACCATGTAGGCAAAACTCATGCAATGCGCAGACGAGATATTGTTGTTAGAGAATAGTATACGTGCGATACACAAGGAAGCGTTGATGGGCCCTAACTCCGGAATTGGCTAAATGCAGTACAATCCGAGATAGTTTCCATATAAATGATTCAAGATTAAAATCTTGATATACCTTTCGAAAGACTTAGAGTCTAACAAATATTAATGGAACTATAAAATGATATGGATAAAAATGTTTTATCCATAAAGCTCGACTTGTTGCTTATAACAAATTCAAGGAATTAACTACGGCGAGATTGTCTCTCCGTTGCGATACTTAAAGTCGGTTCAGGTTAAACTAGCAATTAATACATATTTAAATCATGAGATATGATATATGGATGCCAAAAGGATTTCCATAAGATGAAAAATGCTACCTAGGACTTTCATGTGATACAGTCCAAGGTATTTTGTCATTCCAGAGGATGCTAGTGAATGTGCAACCTTCAGAGTTCCAGCAATGGACAGAAGAGAGCAAAATGGAGTTGGAATCTTTGTTTTTTATGACATAGTCAAAAGAGTTTGATTTCATCAATGGATAACGAAGATGCTTGTGGTTACAAGAAAGTAAGTGGGAGCATAATAATATTTCTAAAACCCTTGTGTGCTTGACACATTGTTGATTGGAAATAATATAAATTTTTTGACACGAATTAGGACTTCATTGAAAAATAGTTTTTTGATGAAGTGCTTGGGCTAAGTAGCCTTGATATTGGGCATAATTATCTACGAGATAGAATTGCCTAATAGGGCTAAGCCAAAATACATATTGACAAGATGCTAAAACAGTTTAGCATTAAAAACGCCAAGGAGTGATTCTTGCCGAAGTCACATGGAAAGAGTTTTTGCAAGACTCGGTGTCCCAAAACACTGATGAGAAAAATACATGATGGAGGTTCCACACACTTTTGTGTTTGGATTAATCATGTATTCGATGGTATGTAAAACAACCAGATATGTTCAATACTCCCAAGCTGTTGCAAGTATAGATACCAAAGTGATCAAAGTACAGATCATGGGATGACAGTGAAAAATGTCGTCGAGTACTAAACTAGCACTAATGATATGTTTTCTCGCAAGCAGAGATTATGAAGTGCTCGTTGTAAATGGTTACATCGATACAGTCTTCATCAATGCTCCATGCGATTTTCAATTTAAGTTAAGGGTTTTTGTGTAATACACGATATGGTGACACAGTAAGTTGGAATTGTTCCGAATAGGTTACTGTGGCGAATTCTATAACAAAGGCTAAGTATGTTGACGCTTTAGAAGCGACAAAGGAGGATGTTGAATCATATAGTTCATTCATGAACTTAGTATGGTTCCAAGAAGACTTTTGTCAATGGAACACTATTGTGGATAGTTGCTCCATAGCTCAGTCTGAGGAATCAAGGTTCGACCAGTGATTCACATATATACAAAACCAAGTCCACACAAAATATGAATTTTGTGAAAGCATGGAAACGCGAGGATATGCAAAGATACACACGGAGCTGAAGTTATCAGATCCGTTGGACATCAGGCTATACCACAAGCGAAGCATATTTTACACCAGTATGCCATAGGTGTAAAGTGCATTATCATGGACTAGATTATTGACTCTAGTGCAAGTGGGAGTCTGTAGGAGATATGCCCTAGAGGCAATAATAAATGTTATTATTTATCCCCATGTTCCTAATTAAGTTTATATTTCATGCTATAACTGCTATGTTCTCGAGTCTGCAATAACCATGAGGCTCGGAGGAAAACTCATATGCACGTGTGGAATAATAAATGGTAAAAAGTATTCCTAGTCATGCCTCTAAGACTAGCTCAAGTGTTGCAATGATGATTATGTTTTCCTGATCATGGGCATGTCTATGCCAGCAACTTTGAGGGCACAATGTTAGAAGAACATTTGTATTGAATCGACCCAAATTGATGTTATGCTATGAGATACATTCGTCACAAGTTAATGGTAAATAACACAGAGAAAGTTAACGTTTCCATAATTCCTTAGACCATGAGAGTATTGAGTTTCTTCATGCTTGCTTCATGAACTTTGGGATTTGTTAAACGTCATCCGTAACTGGATGGCTATTACGGTGGCTTACGGGTTCATGGGAAAGTACGACAAGGGACTTGATAGCTCAAGATTGGGATTTGCTCCTCCGACGATGGAGAGATATTCTTTGGGCCCTCTCGGTGTTATGGTATCCATCATCGTCTGGCCAGACACATTGTGATTCGATCACGGGGATGCCGGAACACGGAAACGGGAAAAGAGAACAAAACCGGTAACGAGGTAACTGCCATAGTGGACAAGTGTTGATTCACGGGGATGCCGATAAATCTCACCTCGGGTGTTTTTAACATAT
Organism: Elymus sibiricus; assembly: GCA_039707655.1. Classification (NCBI taxonomy): domain Eukaryota; kingdom Viridiplantae; phylum Streptophyta; class Magnoliopsida; order Poales; family Poaceae; genus Elymus; species Elymus sibiricus. Next base: position 34,256,228 of record CM077665.1, on the reverse strand, counting down.
CGCGAAGTAAAAGGAATAGCACACGGCAACTGGAGGTTCACTTGAATATTTATTCGTGTGGTTATACGGGTCAATATGGGTGTCCACGGCTCCGATGTTGATCACTGATCGGAAAGTGTTCTGGTCATGTCTATACTTCACCGAACCTATAGGGTCACACGGTTAAGGGTCTTCTATCTGCTGAATACTAGACAGGGAGGCTGAGAGAAAGTCACCGGAAAAGTTTCGGAGACAACGGAAGAGTTCTGGAGAGAGAACACCGGAATAGTTTCGGTAAAACATAAAAGTTGTTTCGGAGTATATCATTAAGTCAAAATGGTTTCGGCACACGCCTGGAAATTTTTGGAGGGTGCCAGAATTGTTCTGGGAACTTCTGAGATTTTTTCGGAGAACAAAACAGGAAATGTTCCGTAACTGTCGGAACCGCTTTGGTTGCTTTTCGCTGATGAAAATCACTAATCCGGAATTGTGTCAGAACGCCTCCAAAATTATTTTGTGGGTACTGTAAATGTTCTAAGACCTACAGAAATATTTTCGGATTTAACGGTCATGAAAAAATGTTGTCGTGAATAGTGAAAGCTCTTTTTTGTTACTTTTTGGAAAGCCACCTTTTTGGGCTTTCTCCAAAAGATCTAGGGATGACATGGAAGGGTGTGAACCGCTTTTTGGGGGGGGGCCCACAAGGTGGTGGACAGCCATGGGGTGCTCATCCATGGTGCTCCACTTGCCTCCCCATTTTGTCCTTTATGTGTGACATAAAGCATGGGCATTTTGGGTTTTTCATGTGCCATCCTACCCCTTGGGTTTTCCTATAAATAGAGGTGGAGATGCACACTCCACACTCACTCTTTCTCACATACACATGCCATGCATGATCTGGCTTTCTCTCTCCCTCCCAGCGAAATAGTTTCGTAGAGCCGAAAGGCTGTCTGGGTTCCGGTGGGAACTAGTTCTGAACGGCGAAGCCCTACCTGATAGCTGACACCGTATGTGTGCAACCCCGTAGAGAGGTTGTAGGTTCGATCTTTTTGCCCGTGGGGCTGTTTGAGGGTCCTCCCGAAGGGCTGTCCGAGTTACTGTCCGAGTTCGAGCGTCCTTCCGAAGGGCTGTCCGAGTTACTATCCGGGTTCGAGGGTCCTCCCGAAGGGCTGTCTGTGACATTGTCTGGGGGACTGTCCGACTGCCTCCCGGAGGGCTGTCCGAGGGACTGGCCGAGGGGCAGACGAGGGAGTATATTCTCGCGATTGGGAGGTTGTAAATCCTAGCTGCGGAGATCTGCACCGACGATCAACATCGACTCTACTTCCGGTGCACTACGAATCGGTAACGATCACATCAAACCTTGTATGCATCTCCATAGTGATCCTGGGCGTGCTCGCTGTACCGATTTTTTTTGTTTTCTGTCGCGTTCCCCTACAAGATCCTCCCTCCTAGGAAAATCCACTCTGAACACATGATCCTCGAGACGCACAAGAGACCACTGAAAACTGGTGGAAACCAATCTCCTCAGCTGCTGCACAACTTGCTCCTCGGTCATTGTCCCGCGTGTCACCCTCACCAAACCGGTCCTAGAGCTGTCCAGGCAGGGTGTAACAGAGGTAGCGCGAGGGGACTCAAAAAACATCAACTCACTGCTGCAAACCCCATATATCGTGACCACTTATTTCGGTCCCAGGAGCAGGGGGCACTCTCCCGAACCGTGTTTCGGCTTGAGGCATATGTCACAAAGCTCCGCGGTGCATTCCACCACAAAGTGTCCCGGTTAACCGCACCGATAACAGGTCATCTTTTCCTTCTTGCGTGCCCATTTGGTTACTCGTCCTTTGTCAGACATGTCACTTCCCTTGTCACTCGCCTATTTGACATTATTCAGTCATTTAATTTAAAAAAATTCAAAAAGAATTGAGTGCTATCAATTTTGTCAGGGGTCACCGGAATTTGCAGCAATAGGTCAGTTACCGGAAAATCTGACAGAAAAAAATCCTTCCATGAACCAGCTTACCACACCACCCTCCTCCAACGACAGCATGGAAGATATGAATACTCTTTTGGATCGGACTTTTTACGAGTGTTCTGATCGGAACCTTCAAAGGATGGAGAAGAGGCCTGCAGAGCAGAGAAACGCCACTTCGTCATTTTAGGTACAGATATTGCCTTATGTAACTGAAATAGTGGCTCTAGGAGCCTTACGTCCCCATCTTGCATGCCCCTTTGCGTACGCGAACAGTCAATATTTGAGTCAATAAATGCACAACATGTAGAAGCGCATGATTTTTGGTAGCTAGGTGCAGCCATTTGGAGATGGTTGTAACTATGTCCAACCAATTCGACTGATGGTTTAGCGATATGATTATTTATGCACAAGTGTGATTTATAATCTTTATTGCCGTTGATCTAGTTTGGCGAGTACGGCATTTTCTTTTTCCTTTTTACAGACGATCACAAGGCAATAAAATGGATGCAAGTATGAGTCGATACAGAGGCTAGGAGTTATTACCCTCCTTTTTTAATAAAAGGAGAAAAACGAAAACTGGTTTATGGGAAACAGATTATTGCATGTACACATCAGCTAGTAGCCATAATAAAACACATACATACGAACATCAGCTTATAAGTGATTTGTCAAGCTGATTTGTCAACTGTTTAGTCAAAGCCGCCGCCTATCTAAACTAATCAGAATTTTTTAGATGTATCACCACGTATTGTTAGTGACTTGACAATATCAGGATTGATTCTGCCAAACATGGATGCATGGAAGTCTTCTTGGAGATCACGTGGTTTGAAAAACTATGATGACTTCTCAAAAAAAAAACGATGACGAGTTCAGTCCACCCAACTGTACACTTGTAAGACGTGGAATTTTCCAAGTCTCTCAAGGGTATGTGTGGCCACTTGTAATAGCTGAAAAATCAAAGGTCAAGAACATGCATGGAATAAGAGGGAAATTTCATGGTTGGCGTGGATGTGATGGAATTTGGAGGTAGTTGATTCCAACATCTTGCTTGAAGAAGACGTGTACTCCCTCCAGTCCTGCCCGGAGAAAACTGGATCGAGAAAAAAAAAACCTTGATGTGGATACATAAAGGATCTTGAAGATCTAGGGTTGTAGTATTACTAAGTGGTGTGTTAGTGTCTCTCCTCCCTTTGTCTCTCCTCCAAGAAAAGGCGGCTAGGGTTTCTGCCTCCCGTCGGCGGCGCCGCCAATCTCCCACGTCTCCTGTGGCCTTAGGGCCATGGGTGCGCGGTGGATCCCGGCCCTTGCCGGCGGGAGGGCTCCGTTTGCAGGTGTTTCTTCAAGTTTTTGTCCTGCTCAAGAAGACGAGACGGCGGCGGCTTCTTGAAGATGGAATAAGGTTCTCCCCGTCTAGCCCCCGTCCCGATGGTGTGTCTAGCATCATCGGAGGGCGTGTGGAGGTGTGTCTCCGGCGGATCTCGCGGGATTCGGTCGGTGGTTGTCTTTGGTGGATCCGCTCGGATCCGGTCTTTGTTCGTCTTTGTTCATGTCTCTTCAGGTTGGATCCTTCCGATCTAAGCTTCTCTTCATCGGCGGCGGTTGCTGTTCTGGTGCGTTGGTCCTATGGGGCCTTAGCACGACGACTTCCCGACTGTCTACTACAACAAGTTGTGCCGGGCTCCGACAAGGGAGGGGCGATGACGGCGGCGCGCCTTCGGCTCGCTTCAGTGCTTGTAGTCGTCGCTAGGTGGCCTATGAATCTGGATGCAATTTTCATTATTTCTGGTGTTCGTTGTATTGCCATGATTGAAGATGAATAGATCTGACAGTTTCCGCAAAAAAATAAATAAGTGGTGTGTTAGTGTGTGCTTGTAGTAGGCGATGTGTGTAGGCCTGCAGGGTGTATCTATTCCCTCCGTCTCAAAATATTTGAAGTTTTATGTTTGTCCTAAGTCAAACTTTTTGAAGTTTGACCAAGTCTATTAAAAATATAACAGAATTTACAACACAACTCCAGTTCCATTAGATTCATCATAAATTATATTTTCATAGTATATATATTTGTTTTTGTGGATATATATTACTAAAGTTTTCTACAAACTTGGTCAAACTCAAGGAAGTTTGACTTAGGACAAACCTAAAACCTGGAAGCTAGAACCTGAATTTTAAACGAAGAAAGTTTACAACTTACAGTTAAGTCATCTCTTGGTTTCAACTTTGCGACATCAAAAGAGAAAGACTAGAAAAGGAATATATAAAACAAGAATCTTTTTAAAGCGTATTAGCCGACCCCGCTTACGAATTTATACCAACTATCAAGGAGTTTTGGGTGGAATGTTGGTATGCGGAAAATGTACATTTTGAATTATTCAGCTCCCATACGTTGTTGTCGTTTCGACATGATCTGGACTTTCGGTGGTGTGGCAGATAGCAACGTGTGCCATTTCTGTTTTCTTGCATGACCTGTCTTCGGTGCAGCAACTCCATCTACACTACACTATAAATACAGTACATAACAGTTAAATCGTTTGCCAACATCCAGTACCGAGTTAGACTGGAGACCAAGCTTCCTCCAGTCGCCATGGACATTGACCAACTCCCTTGCGGAAGCTTCTGCCTGGTGGCCGTAGCCACCATTTTCATGTCCTTGATTCTGAGGCAGGCTTTGGGTGGTAAGGACACCGGAGCCAAGCTTCCTCCAGGTCCATGGAACTTCCCCGTCATCGGCAGTCTCCACCACCTCGTCCGCACAAAACTGCCGCCCCACCGCGCATTCCTCCGCCTGGCGTGCCGGCACGGCCCACTCATGCTGCTGCGGCTCGGCGAAGTGCCCATCGTCATCGTGTCCACCCCTGAGGCGGCGGTGGAGGTGTTCAAGACGAACGACCTCGCCTTCGCGACCCGCCCGGGCGGCCCCACGCTGGACATCATCAGCTGCGGGGGCAAAGGCTTCGCCTCAGCGCCCTATGGCGACCACTGGCGGCAGCTGCGCAAGGTATGCGTCATGGAGCTGCTCAGCGCGGGGCAGGTGCGCCGGATCGACTCCATCAAGCAAGCCGAGGTCACACACCTCATGGAATCGGTGGCCGCCGTGTCTTCTGCGTCGTCGTCCGCCATCATCGACATCGGCAAGGAGCTGGCCAGGCTGACGAACAACATCATCGCGAGGGCGGCGTTTAACGGTAAGTGTCGGCAGCAGGAGGTGTACCTCCGAGAGCTCGCCGTGTTGGTTTCGCTCGTGGGAGGGTTCAGCCTGGTGGAACTCTTCCCGTCGTCGCGGCTGGTGCGGTGGTTGACTGGCAACTCCCGCGACGTGAGGAGGAGCCACGCCCGGATACAACGAATCCTGGCAGATATCATCCAAGAGCGCAAGGAGAAGAAACCAAACAATGCCTCGGCTACTGCTACTGCTACTCCTAAAGAGGACGAAGACCTGCTGGACGTCCTCCTGAGGCTGCACGAGGAAGACACCCTCAGTTTCCCTTTGACGTCGGAGATCATCGGGGCCGTCATCTTTGTAAGTGATTCCGCTTCTTCATACTATCACTCATTTGCAACCAAATTTTTTTAGCTAGTAGTAACCGATTCTTGTTTCAAAAAATATATATTGTTCGACTTTCCCCATCTGCTCGGACTTTTTTTCTCCGGACATTTAGATGAACTGTTTGATACATAAAATTCAATATTGCCTCAAAATAATATTCGATAATTTGCAACAGGAAATATTTGGAGCTGCTACGGACACCACAGCTTCCACGCTAGAATGGGCCATGGCAGAACTCATCCGCAACCCACACGTAATGGCAAGGGCGAAACTCGAACTCCAGCAAAGGCTCGGACACCACCGCAGGTCCACCGTCACCAGCGCAGACCTCGGTGACCTGCACTATCTTCGGATGGTCATCAAGGAGACGCTAAGGTTGCACCCTGCCGTATCACTGATAGCCAGGGCCGCCATGGACGATTGCCAGGTGATGGGCTACGACATACCCAAGGGCACCTCCGTCATGATAAATGCCTTCGCGGTTGGCACAGACCTGACACATTGGGGTGAGGATGCCGCGGAGTTCAGGCCGGAGAGGTTTGAGGAGATGAGTGTGGAGTACTACAAGCAAGGGCCACAGATGGAGTTCATCCCGTTTGGGGCTGGTCGTAGGCAGTGCCCTGGAGCCTTGTTCGCGAGCACGACGATGGAGCTTGTGCTGGCAAACCTCCTGTACCACTTTGAGTGGGCGATTCCGGGTGGGGCGGCCCCAGAGACGCTGGACATGGGCGAGGTGTTTGGGATCGTCTTGAAAACTAGGTCCAGCCTGCGCCTGCAGGCAGTAGCAGCTTGCCATCTACAAGACCATTAGTGCACCACAAGCTTTACTAGTTGTGCAAGCAAGTTGCAGTAACAAACTAAATAATGTCCCTTCTAAGACGGCCATCAATAAACCATTATTAAGTCAACATGTATGTCCGGATTGCATGGTTTTCTTTGTTGTAGCTTTGCTCTGGCTGAGCCGAGCGTTGATAGCGATCTATAAAGTGGCACTCTACGAATCCATGGAAATTAAATTAATTATTGTGACCTTTTTCACCACATTTTCTCTATACTACTGCAAAATAATGTATGTAATATAAGACATGTCGTATTGAAAATATGCATCTATATCTACACTTATTACTAATAAAAGAAATAAGTATTCTGCTATTTTGCAGAAAAGCCTCTGATGTTTCTGATAATCAACTCGCAGTCTAGTTTTAAGTCAGATTTTATTTTTGCAGGAAACCCCCTAATATTTTTGGTAATCAACCCATGGGCCAGTTTTAATTCAGATTTTCATTTTTGCAGGAAATCCCCCTGATATTTGGGTTAATCAACATATCAAATGCTTTTTAAAAATATCCATATCTTTTAAACCCTAACTACAAATTTAACATGTTATATATGAAATTTGATTATAAAAATGTGTAGAATCTGAATTGAAATTTGCTTTCTGCTTGGCCGGTCTTTCCAGGAAGGAGCTCGCTTTTGCTAAGAAGGATGACCAATAACGACAAAATCGACTGTACAAGTCGATCGTGAGAATCCAGGCGACGATGATGAGCACTCCGCTGCTGAGACAGCTGAGCTGTCGGACAAGATGCCGAGACTCCACTAGCTGGTAGGCATGAGATTTACTGTTCTAGTTTCACCATTGTGGATGAGCACTCCGAAGAATGCACAAGATGCAAAAGTTTTGAAGACTGAACTAGCACAGTATTCACTCAAGTATATGGAGTTATGATTTTCATCACTGACCAAGAAAAGCTTGTGGTACATCCCGCCAGAATATATAGACACAGCTATACTCTCTATTAAGTTTGACATATTTAGTTTGGACGTGGTAATAATAAGAGAAAAGTCCGCGTTTCAACCCCGAACTAGCCACTCGGTTTAATTTACAACCCCGAGCTTCGAAACCGGTCGAAATACACCCCTAACTAACCACGAGGTTCAAACCTCAACCCTGGTCTCGGTTTTACGTCGGTGAAGCGGTTTTGACCGCAGTCAAAGCTGACTGGGCATGCCAACTGAGCCTAGACTTTGAGGAATAAGAAAAGTGGATCATTTTTCTCTGTCTCACACACGGCCCGACCCTGACCCCCTTCTCTTCCCACGACCGCAGTAGCCGCCGCCGCCGTGCCCGCCGCCCCGGCCGCACCTGACTCCACCCGCCGCCGCCGACTGGTGAATGGCGCCGCTGCATCTCCGCCGCAGAAAACACCCTTCTCACTCTACTCCCCCTGTCGGGCGCCACCGTCGCCTCGCTGCACAGTGCGCCCGTGCTCGCCGGAGACCACTCCTCCATCCGCGGACGGCGAGCAGCGGCGATTCACCTCCGGAGCGTGCTACCCGCTTTTTACCCCACTGCACAGAGCGCTCATGCTCGCCGGAGATCGAGCGGCGAAGGAGACGGACCGGAGGTGGAGAAGAAGGTGTCCGAGGAGACAATTGGGTGCATCGCCTTGCCCAAAAGCATCGCCTCGCTGCCCTGCGTATACCCACGGAAGGAATTGGACCGTGGCATCCTCAGTAGGCGGCACCCTTCTTTTCTTCCTGAGATCCATCAGAGCTCCGCTGCCCGAGGAAGTGCGGAAGAAGAAAGGAACTGCGGCGAGGCTGTGGATGCGGGAGGGTGGCGCACAGTGGATGCGGTGCACGGGAGTGCACGGGCGAGCGCTTCTGCATCGGCCGATCGGCGTCTCCAGCTTTGCGGCGAGCCCCGGCGTTCCCACCACTACGAACTCCTGCTAGCTGCCCAAGCCTGCTCGCACCCACACGAGCTCCTCGTAGCTAGCTGGACAAGCAGCAGCAAACGGGAGCAGCTAGAAGAAGACACTGCGCGCCCACCCGACTGGGGATCGAGGACGGGAGTGCGAGGTAGCCTGCTTGACTCGCGGTGCTGCGGGAGGGGTGTGGGCGAGCACGGAGGCCGAGTTGGTGTGCAGCAAGGTGGAGCAGCGTTAGGGAGCCTGAGAAGGGAGAAGCGGGCGTGGCGTGCAGCGGCGCCGGTAGCCGTCAGCGGCCGGGGCGGCTGGCACGACGGCGGCGACAACGGTCGTGGGAGGAGAAGGGGGTCGGGCCGGGCTGGGTGTGAGAAAGAGATAAACGATACACTTTTTTTATTCCTCCAAGGCGTAGGCTTAGTTGGCATGCACAGTCAGCTTTGACTGTGGTCAAAACCGGTTAACTAACGCAAAACCTAGACCAGGGTTGAGTTTTGAACCTCGTGGTTAATTGAGGGTGTATTTCGTATTTCAACCAGTTTCAAAGTTCAGGGTTGTAAATTAAACTCAGTGGTTAGTTCGGGGCTGAAATATGGACTTTTCTCTAATAATAAAGATAATGACAGGACCAACAGGCTACTTTAGAAGTGCTGCAATGTCTCCCCAACAATTCATACAATACTACTGGAATTTTCATATACGCCGGGTGTCAGTGTCTTCGCCGAGAGCCAAAACACGGACACTCGGCAAAGTAAACAACGCCGAGAGCTACTCTCGGCAAACCTGGCTTCACGGCAACTGCCTACTTTGCCGTCACGGGCTCACGGCGAACAAGCACCGCACGGCAAACGGCGCAGACGCCGAGAGCCGCGCACGGCAAAGAGGAGCCACCTGGCGTGCCCGTTCACAACATACGGCTCCGTCAGTTACTTGCCATATTACCGAGAGTTGCGTTTCGACGCTCGGCAAAGTATATGCCACGTCCTATTTTCCTTTTTTGTGTGTGTTCTTTTGCCCTCTATGTTTTTGTCTTATATTTCATATCTTTTAATGACTAAAGTTTCAAAATGCCATGACTTGTGTTTTGTGTTAGATATTTTCAAATCTCAACTTCTAAGCACTACTCCCTCCGTTCCTTTATAAAAGAAAAATTCTTACCGAGCACGGCTACAAACGGTGAAGACCCCTAGACCTAGGGTTACGACCTATACCGAGAGGGCTCTCGGTACATGCAGCTATTATCGAAAACGGTTATCGACCCTCGGTACTGAGTAAGCCACATCATATTTACCTTTTATTTGTGTGTGTATCTTTGCCACTCTCATTGTTTGTCTGATATTTCATGTCTTTTAATGACTCAAGTTTCAAAATGACATGACTTTTGATGACTTGTGTTTTGGGCTAGATTTTTTCAAATCTCATCTCGGTAATGTCTAACTAAAATGGTAAGGTGCTTTGCGAAGCATGTAAGAAAATAAAAGGATATGTAAACAACAACAAAAGGAATAACACATAGTTACCGAGCACGACTACGAACGGAGAGGATGTGCAAACCTAGGGTTAGGACCTTTACCGAGAGCCGATTATCGACTCTCGGTAAAGGCCACATCATATTTTCCTCTCATTCGTCTGTGTTTCTTTGCCACTCTTTTTTCTAATATTTCATGACTTTTAATGACTAAAGATCCAAAATGCCATGACTTTTGATGACTTCTGTTTTCGGTTAGATTTTTTCAAATCTCAACTTATAATTAAGCACTACATATAAAGTAAAAGAATGAAAACAGTGACATGCCGTAACAACGAGAAGCAGGTATTCACCAACCCCTATCCCCTCTCGGTGCCGGTCAATGCCGTAGACCGCCGGGGCCACCGGTTGGGTGCTCGATTGGGAAGCCGCCCGAGCGGGGGGGTCCGGCAACTGGCCCTGCATGCGTGTCGCCAAGGCATATGTATGAAAGGGTGGTGTGGTGTACGAATACCCAATGCACATCGTTGACGTGGCAGATGCCTCACAAACTGGACACATGCACGGGCACGAACGTCGAGTACTAGCTGTGTTCGTCACCCAGATCAAGCCGGCGGTGGGCAATCCTATGAGGTAATGGACTAAAACTGGCTTCACGGCAACTCCCTCCCGTTGCCGTCAAGGGCTCACGGCGAACAAGCCCCGTACGGCGAACGGGGCAGACACCGAGAGCCACGCACGGCAAAGGGAGGCCACATGGCATGCCCATTCGGGAGTGACGCGTCGTCACTTGGTTCACCCTATACAACATTTGGTCCCACTGGTCATATTTATCAGTAAAAGCTTCAAATTATTTGCTAAATAATTTTTTTAAATGACGATGTATTTGCCGAGAGCCGTGCTCGGTAATGCTGGTGACCAGTGGGACCGTGTGTCCCACATGGCAGCTGATAGTTTACCGAGCGTCACCACCCTCGGAAAAGAGTGGCAACCCTATAGTAGTAAAGTGCTCAGCGACTCCTTTTCCGAGAGCAACTCTCGGAAAAGGTGTGGCACAACAGTAGTGTCAGTTCTCAGACGACCTCTTTACCGAGAGCTACTCTCGGTAGTCTATCATTTTCCGAGTGTGGCTCTCGGAAATGTTTCCCATTCCTTCTTCTGTTGAGCTATTTCTTTTCTGATCCCTGTAGATGAAAACAACTACAGTGCAATTTGGAGTAGTCCACATATATAGGCATAATTTGATCATATATAGGCATAATTGGAAGTAGTCCACATATATAGGCATAATTTGAAGTAGTCCACATATATAGGCGAATGTTTCATACTAGTAGACGTCACACACAAGAGCGCAAATTCATACATATTGTTAACTTATGGAAGTTCACTACTTTGCAAAACACGTGCACGTCACATAGGAGGAGGGGCCATCGGGTTGAGATTCCGGAGGTGAGGAGGAGGGGCCATCGGGTTGAGATTCCGGAGGAGGAGGAGGAGGGGCATCACTTCCACTGCTTCGAGATTGCATAAGAACCTATAAGAGTAGAGTCACGTGAGGGTGGTTCGTCCCTATATAATGAATGTTCTACTCTAGTTTAGAGAATGTTCTACATGTAGTTGATTCTCGAGCTGCTTCAACCTATCGTTCATGTCTGCTCGTTCCTTTTTTCTGCACTCCTGCTCAACCAGCCGCCTTTGCTCCTCTTCAGCAGCCCGCTGCTCCATTAAATCCTGTAACATGGCATTAGGCTCATATAGGTTGGAACGGTGCTATTTCGAGGCATGGACATAAATGAAAGGTTAGGATGCTAACCTTGAGACGCGCTATCTCACGTGATGCGGCGGTTGGGCGACTCCGTATGGACGGAGTTGAGCTGGTGCTCGACGCGCGTATCTCGTGCAACTTGCGATGCGAGGAGGTGGCGATCGCCCCGTTGCAAAGGAGGTGGCGGCCATGGCCTTTCCCCTCGCCAGTAATGACGAGAAGCTCAGGATCAAGGGCCTTGGACGTAGGTTCAGCTTCCTGCCCGTGCACCTCCTGGAAGACCTCTTTGAAGGTCCCGTACTTCTCCTCCGTCGACAAGCTGCAGAACTCGGCGCCATCCTTCCCCTTGTGGCCTTCTTTCCAGGCTTCCAGGATGTGGACCGGGTGACCAAGCTTCGCCTCCTGCAAAATTAACCATCAAGTTTAATGAACCAAGATGCACCGTGCGAAAAAGTTAACATCTTAATCCACATACCATGTGTTGCTTGAGAGCGGTTAGGTTCCGGCTCCCCTGGACATGAGCCGGGCCTGGCATTTTGGCGCGATCGTTTCCCTTCTCCACATGTTGCGCCTGCCATGCTAGGTCACACCACATGTCAACCAGGGCCTCCCAACAATCCTCCTTCATCCAGGGTTCCCTCACCTAGTCAGACAAAATCGAATCATTGCGGAACAAGAGGCGGATGAATCAAAGTACTAGCAACCGATGTAGTCACTTACCACTGACAAGTATTCTTCTCGCGACAAGTTGGTCTGGCAAGCAGTCTTCCTTGTCATCTTCTCTCCCTTGCACTACTAGAAAACTGGCTATAGCCAATATCCCTATTAGTGGCGCACCATGGTGGTGGTGCGCCACTGCTATATAGCAATGGCGCACCAGAAACAGGTGCGCCATTGTTATTTTTTTAGTAGTGGCGCACCACCTGAGCAGTGCGCCATTGTTATTTTTTTTGCCCACCCCCCCACCTCACCAAACATAGCAATGGCGCACCACACCAAGGTGCGCCATTACTATGCTTGGTGTGGTGCGCCATTGCTATGTGTGTGCGGTGGGGTGTGTCCGTGTGTGTGAGCAATAGTAATGGCGCACCCTCCCTGGTGCGCCATTGCTATAGCAATGGCGCACCAGGGAGGGTGCGCCATTACTATTGCTCACACACACAGACACACCCCACCGCACACACACAAACACACACCCCCCCAGGTGGATCGCCTTTTCGGTTTAAAAAAAAATAAAAGAAAATGATAAAAGATTCAAAAAAATTCAAAAAAATAGATGACCATGTGTTATGTGTTCTAGTTGTTACGAAAATTAACAAACATGAATTTTGAATTTTTTTGCAAAAAAAAAACCGCCGTGTTTCGGTAAAATGGCCGTAACTTTTGCATACGACCTCCGATGAAAAAGTTTTTTATATGAAAAAGATACTACTCGAAAAGTTACATCCGAATTCAACTGGCTACGCCCGTTATCGATTTTTTAGAATCCTCAAAAACCTAACAGAAAAAACGTTACAGCCATTGTTAGATCTGGAGGCAAAATAATACAAAAATTTAAAAAAATTAGCAATGGCACACCAGTGCATAGTGCGCCACTACTATTTTCCCGCCTTCAAAATTCAAAAAAATTTAAAAATAGTAATGGCGCACCACACCTAGGTGCGCCATTACTATGTACCTTAGTAATGGCGCACCTAGGTGTGGTGCGCCATTACTAAGGTACATAGTAATGGCGCACCACACCTAGGTGCGCCATTACTAAGTCTGGGCAGTGACGTGGCAGTTCCCACCCACCACCGGTTCCCTCTCTTATCCTCTTTGACCCCTCTCTCTCCTGCCATCCTGCTTCTTCCTTCCCCTTCCCCTTCTTCCTCCCTTCGTAGGAGCCACAGGAGGGCCGCCGCCCGCAGCTCCTCCCGTTTGCCTCCCAGGTGAGTGCCCGAGGCCGCGCCTCCGCGCCCGACCTCCTCAACGCCCTCGCCGGAGCACCACCAGAGCCGGTTCCGGCCGTCCCTTCTCGCCGCTGGCCTCCTTCTCCCTCTCGTTGCTCTTCTCCCTCATCTCTCTCTGTCTTCCCCCTCGCAGGTACATTCCATGGCGCCACCAGAGATGCCCAGTCAGACCCATCCTCCGTTTGCCAAGCCGCCATCGGATCTGAGGTGCCCGTCACCGGATCCGCCCGTTTCCCCCTCGCCTCCATGCCGTTCCGACCATCGAGGAGCCTCGCGCCGCCGCTCCTGTTCTATGCAGCGCCGCCATGGCCTCCTGCTCGTGCGAGGGACGGAGGGAGACGAGCGAATCGCTCGCCTCTCGCGGGTGGTCCGGCCCAACTTCGTCGGCGGTTGTCCAGAAACGAGCAAAAACGAGCAAAAACAAGCAAAAAGAGCAAAAAAATGAGCAAAAACACGAGCAAAAACAAGCAAAAAACGAGCAAAAAAAGAGCAAAAACGAGCAAAAAAAATCGTGATCTAGATTTCAAAAATATAGCAGTGGCGCACCAATTCTAGTACCAGTGGCGCACCATTCAAAAAAAAATTCAAAAAAATTCAATAAAAAAAGTTACCAGTGGCGCACCTGTAGCAATAGTAATGGCGCACCACATTGTGCGTCACTAGTATTTGGATTACTAATGGCGCACCAGAGGTGCGCCATTACTATTTGTTACTAATGGCGTGATAATAGTGGCGCACCTATAGTGCGCCATTAATAGCCAAAATAGGTGCGCCACTAACAGCCTTTTTTCTAGTAGTGTTGTCATCGAGCGGCCGACACTGCATCACGGCTTTGTACCGCAGCGTGTGCTTGGTGTCGGAGAGTATCTTCCGGGCAGATTTCACGATGCCTTTGATCGCCTTCTGCTTCTCACCATCCACACAAGCAAATGTTTGCTACAAGAAAGCATATGGCAGTTAATACAAGGATTTGGATATGGAAAAATGCAGTGGCCGGGGCGAAGATACTTACAAAAAAAGCGGTGATGACCCGGGTGGCCATGGTGACATTGTGCTTGTCCTTGTTGTGTTGGTAATGCTCCCAGGTTAAACCTGGCGACGGCGGCTCGTCATCACCCGGCTTGGACAACCCGGGGAAGTGCTTCCTCAAGAGGGAGCCGATGACGTGGTTCGGCGGGCGTGCCCCCTTAGGCTTTGTCGGGATAAATGTCCACTGACTACATGATGAAAAAGACAAGCATATGTGAGTGTCAAAGCTGTGGCATCCAAAATATGTTGCAAATGAAATGCTTGCTTACCCCTCTCCTGTCAGGCAAATGACAGGACGGTCGCCGGCAGCCGTTGGTTTCGGGACCTTCCCCGGACCACGCCCGGATTTCTTCCTCTTGGAAGTGTTGCTCGAGGTAGACCCCGAGCCGTCCGAGGCCTCCATGTCGCCCGACACGGTAGCGAGCAGATCCGGTCCATATAAGCCCAATCCGACATCACCATCTGATGACGACTCGTCGTCGGTAGTGGCCTGACGGGAGGCGGACGACTCGGTCATGCCGGAGTTGCTGACATGGGTCGCCCTACCACTCGAGACTCTCCGGTACTTACTAGTGCCCCCATCAGAATCTGAAAACAAAATATATATGGTGTATATTAGTTATGTGGGTTAACCATGGTGTATTTTAAGCAATGTATCACGTTCATTTACATGCCTCGTGCACCTCGTCAAACAAAAGCATCTCGTTTTGGCCAGCACCACTACCTTGCTATATGTAAATATTTTAGCATCACATTGTGTAAAAAAAAGTTTGGGAGAGCAGTGGCGGAGCGTGACCAAAACAAAAGGGGGGGGCAACTCCATGTCAGAGCACACAATATGCATGAAAAAGGCACTAAGTCAAATAATAGAAAGGGGTAATTAGAGATGACCAATTGACCAGTTCGCAATTGACCATGCATATTTTGGTGAGATGAGATCAAAATACTGTAGGCAGTAGGCAGTAGCATTAGCAAGCTGTAGGCATCAGAAAGTATTCTGCGGTCCATTGGATGTCTTCAGAGTCATTAGTATATCTGCATACATTCAATTAACCTACCTTAGGCAACAGCACATGCTTCTACATGCAGGCTGGCTGCTTGTACTTTGTGGAGCCTCGCTACTGAAAGATTTTAGTGGCTACAGAGAAGGCTCAAGGAGGTTAGCATTTTGGCACAATTCTTCAGGTGCTCTCTGTCAGCAATTCATTTGTTTTCTTTGCGAGCGAGCGAGCATGACGGAGTTAACACTGTTAGCGTATGGCTAATCATTAGCAAAGCAGTAACATTAGCAAGCAACTACAATCTCTACAACGTACTGAATCAAGTAATCTACAACTACATGCAGCCAACGCACTGAATCAACTACAATATCAACCGCAGAGAAGCCATAGGCACCGGCGCGGCTCGCCGGTGTGGGCTGACTAGGACGGTGAGCTGCGGGCAGTGGGGTGGGAGAGGAGGGCAGTGGCTATACCTGAGGGCCTCTCCAGCTGCCGCGGCGTCCTTGTAGCTCCGCTGCGGCGGCCGTCCTCGGGCCGCATCGAAGAACCGCCGCGCCGGGGGCCGGCCATGAAGCTTGGTCGACGGCGGTGGTGGCAGTTGGGGGCGGTGGCGGCATTTGGGGGCGGTGGAGGCGGGGTGGCGGCGGTGGCGATTTCGGCGGCGGCGGCGGCGGTGGCGGCAGTTGGGGGCGGTGGCGGCAGTTGGGGGCGGTGGCGGCAGTTGGGGTAGGTGGAGGCGGGGTGGCGGCGGCAGTTGGTGGCGGTGGCGGCTGCGGTGGCGATTTTGGCGGCGGCGGCGGCGGTGGCGCAGGGAAACAGAGTAAGAGGGAAATGAAGGATAGAAAGAAAGGGGGTCGGCTAAGATCTAGGTTTATGTGATTTACCGAGGGCAGCTCTCGGTAAAGGTAGGTATTACCGAGAGCCGAGAATCGACCCTCGGTAACCACTGCTCTAATTCTTTACACTAGTAGAAAACAGGGAACTAGTCCCGGTTCCAGAGGGCCTTTGGTCCCGGTTCTGGAACCGGGACAAAAATGTCGGGACTAAAGCCCAAAACCTTTAGTCCCGGTTCTCTTACGAACCGGGACAGAAGGGGCTCCACGTGGCCGCTACGGGGCTCCCAGGCAGGAGGACCTTTAGTCCCGGTTCGTAATACCAACCGGGACCAAAAGGCATCCACGCGTCACCATCTGGCAGGAGCTGGGGTTTTTTTTTTTTGAAAGGGGGTGTTTAGGGGTTTGCGTGTCGGCCATCCCGTGATTCCTCCCAGTGGATAAGCCCACCCCGCCATCCTCTCGAACCCTACCCCCCCTCCCCCGCACTCTCCCCTTTCCTCTTGCTCTCTCTCTCTCTCCCTGCCTTGCATCCGAGCGGGCTCGTCGCTGCTACCTCGACGATGGCGTGGTCACCGGCCACCGTTCGCCGCACCGACTAGTCCAGGAGGACATACCTCTCTTTCTCCGTGCTTGGTCGACGGTAGCTACTACATACAGAGAGAACTCGACGCTAGCTAGTAAGCAAATGAAGGAACCATTAATTAATTACACAACATCGTGATCATGAACATATATAGAGAGAAGTGACCTCTCTTTCTCCGTGCTTGTTGGAACAACAAGTTTTCGTATATCTATCCGAAGCTACTACATATATACAATATAACATCTCTTACGATCCCTGACATATATCATCTACCGATAATCTGCTTGAATTTCCATATGGTATTCTCCCTTTTCATGTATGACGTGTTCAAGAAAGAATCCGGCCAATTCCTCTTGAATTGCTCATATGCGATCATGTGGTAGGAGTTCATCCCGCATCACATCCATCTAATTTAAAGAAGGGGGTCAATACATATATATGAATGAAACTCAACAGAATTGATGGTAATAAAATAAAATTGTGAATATTTTTTACGTACTTGAAATTGTTTGTTAGAGTTGCCCCGCTCAGAGGTATAGTGGCGCATGTACTCGCAAACGTAGTATCCACATAAATTATTCCCGCCTTCCTGCCACGAGAATAATGTTCAATCAAACTGATAATCAAGCATGATAATGGTATTGATGAAATTAGAATCAATGAGAGATGCGCGGAACTAGCTAGCTAGTACTTACTTTGGGGTGTGTAAATCGCAGCTCCTTCTTCAGACCTGGAACCTTTCCGGTGAACTTTTTCCAAACACTGCCCGGCAAAGAAAATGATTACTTCATATCAGCAAATGAACGAAAGTTGCCGATATGGTGCGCTAATGATTGAACTTACTTCTGGAGCATTTCAGTCATGTCCGCATACTCCTGTGGATCTTTACGTCTCGAGTCTAAGACAGTTACTACTCCCGCGTCAAGCTGAATGGATAGCAGAATAAAGTGGAACCTACGCACGCATAACTCATCAATTACGGTACTTAACCTCGAGTAAGCGAAACCGAATATGCACAAGACAGTAACACTCACTTGAAGTTGTAAGGAAAGAGTATTTCCCTTTTGTTTTGATGTCGAATGAGCGATTTTAGCAAGTTATCCTCAGTATCTTTAACTCTGTTTTTTACCGTCCATTCATTTATGGTATTTGGGCTAATGAACCCAATGTCATAGATATTATCTCTCTTGCATTCGACGATCTTCAATCTGCATAATATAGCGAGGATAATTATATATACATGCAATGAACGAGCTGAGCTAGAGACTTAATTACAGAAATAATACTTACAGACAGTAGCAAGTCATGAGTTGTTTGTCCAGGGCGTCTTGATTGAATAACTGAAATAATTCCACAAATTCAACAGGCAGCACCTCAAATCCAATGAGGTCGTGCTCATCTTTAATTGCCAGGAATATACTGTCGGCCCCAGACTTGCTGCAGGTTTCCAAGTACCAGGCATGCAATCTTCGCATCATCGTTGGTAGTTTCTTTAGCTCATCATCACTTTTGACGAGATCCTTCCCGTGCTCGTACCTAAAGGGAGGTACTACCTCAGCAATTTCATACTGTACATCATCGCCCACGTAATCAGCAAGAGTGGTGCCGGGCAGTAGTCCCGGATGATTAGCGATATCGCTAGACACCTTGAGCGGGGGGCACGATTGCTTCTCCTGTTCGCCGAGCTGGGGAATTGTTTTCCCACTTCGTCGTCTTGTATCACTGGTAGTACTTCCCGACCGCCGCGCTTCATCATATGTCTTTCCAATACAGCGGTTATAGTGGGTTTGCGGCGGAGACGGTGGTGGTCGCTGAAGGGCATCCAGAGTGCGCTTCGCTTTCACCGGATCTACTTTTTCCTTCTTTTCTGGATGTTTCCGTTGAAAATGGGCCCGCACTTCGGCAGCACTGATCTCCTTGAGCTCCTCGTCAGTCCTATCATATGGTAACTTTGGAGGAGCCTTGAGGCTTGGACCAAATTTATATTTCTTCCCAGCACCTCTTGTACTGCTAGCCGCCGAAACTGCGGCGGCTCTCTTCTACCGTTGCTGACACGCCGGAGGAGGCGGAGGAGGAGGCTAAGTGCCCTGACGCGCCGGAGGAGGCGGAGGAGGAGGCTGAGTGCCCTGACACGCCGGAGGAGGCGGAGTGCCCTCACGCGCCGGAGGAGGAGGCGGAGGAGGAGGCGGAGTGCTCGTCGGAGGAGGCGGAGGAGGAGGCGGAGTGCCGTCACGCGCCAGAGGAGGCGGAGGAGAAGGCGGAGTGCCCTGATCAATCGCCGGAGGAGGAGGCGGAGGAGGAGGCGGAGTGCCCTGATCACTCGCCGAAGGCGTCCAGTTTGGAAGCTTGATGTACTCCTTCCTCCACAGACAGGTACTCCTCAGAGCATAAACCAGATGATTCTCCCCTTCACCTGTAGGGTGGTCAAGCTCCAGCTCCTCAAATCCCAGCATTATTTCATCCACCATCACAACAGCATAGCCATGTGGAATCGGACGGTAGTTAAAAGTTCCGTCAGCTTGAGGAGGCGCAACAGAGCCGACAGCCGCCTTCAAAGTCAAGTTCTGCCATTTCGTCATTAGCTCGCAATGTTGAGCCTCCGTGATAGTATCCACGAGGTAGCGAGGAGCCGTGAAATCAGGCTGAATGGGCTCCGTGGAAGCCACGTTGCTTCTCCGCTGAGATGGTGGGGTAGCTTCTGGGATAGCTTCGTGCCGCTGAGATGGTGGGCCGGTAGCTCGCTGGCTCTGAAGTTCCTCTAGCTTTGCTATTCTTCTAGTCAGCTTTTGCATTTCGCTTGCTTCCGCTTTCCGCTTTCTCTCTCGGCTTCTGTAACCACCGCTGTCGGCAAACCCAATCTTCCACGGTTTGGAGCCTAGTGTGCCTTGTGTTCGTCCAGGGTGCTCAGGATTCCCGAGGGCCTCAGTCAGCTCGTCCTTCTCTCTGTCGGGAACGAACGTCCCTTCCCGCGCTGCGTTGATATAGTGCTGAAGCTTCGTGAAGGGTATTGCAAGTTGCTCGTCCATCCAACGACACTCCCCTGTTTCTGGGTCCAATGTTCCCCCAACCCCGAAGAACCAAGTCCTTGCACGGTTTGGCCAGTGCAATGTCGCTGGTTCGACCCCTTTATCAAGCAGGTCTTGCTCAGCTTTGTCCCACAACGGCCGGGCTTTGTAGTAGCCACCTGACCCCGTGTGATGGTGATACTGCTTCTTTGAAGCATTCAGCTTGTTTGTCACCGACATTTTCTTACCCTTCTCCGAATTCTTGTAGGCCACAAATGCGGGCCATTGATCTCTTATCTTCTCATATCGGCCGGTGAATTCTGGAGTCTTCCCTTTTTGGACAAACTTTAGGTTCAACTCTTTCTTCAAGTTCCTGAATAGATCTGCCATCTTCTTAAGAGCAAATGCCTTGACCTTTGGCTCCCAAACTAGCTTATTCGGATCCTCCTCTGGCGGTAGGGTGAAATTTGCCATCAGCGCGGTCCAAAGATCAGCTTTTTGTCTATCCTGGACATAAGAAACTTCAGGCTGGTCCTTACTCTTATTCC
Organism: Elymus sibiricus; assembly: GCA_039707655.1. NCBI lineage: Eukaryota > Viridiplantae > Streptophyta > Magnoliopsida > Poales > Poaceae > Elymus > Elymus sibiricus. Next base: position 34,235,832 of record CM077665.1, on the reverse strand, counting down.
ATTGCTCGACGCTGATCGGGATGTTGTCCCTAACAATAGCTCCGCACTGATTAACAAATGTGTCCTTCGTCCGTTTGGGTTCAATCGGTTGGCCATCGTCCGCGATTGCTGTGATCGTGAACCTTTCATCCTGGCGCAACCTTTTCTTCGGGCCTCGTCTCCTTATGGAAGTTTGGCTCGATCCGGAGGGATGTAAAAGAAGAAAGAAGCGTTAATATATGTACATACCAAAATAATTAATGCATCAATTAGTCAGCACAGGCTTAATTAATATATATACCTCGCCGGACATTGCAACAGCGCCCTCCTCCGTTCGGTCACCAGAGCCGTCATCATGGTCTTCTTTTTCCTCCTCCATTGTTGGATCACCGGAGCCGTGATCCTCTCCTTCCGTACCATCGGTGTCGTTGAGAAATGACAAGGGATCACCTCCGCCGAGGATTATATCCCCCAACAACTGTTCTTGTTCCAAGTCTCTTTCCATAGTTTCTGCAAATATTACAACATGGCAATATACAAACATGAGAGATAGATATATTAGTGGCAAACATAGACCTAGCTAGCTAATCACAACAAGGGATCATATGCATATATGAGCAATGGATTAGTTGGGGTGGCCTCGACAACGCTCTTTTAACTTGGTAAATTTGGGTGGCCTCGACAACTCTTCTAGGGTTTGGGGTGGCCTCGACAACGCTTTTTTTCTAGGGTTTGGGTGTCCTTGAGAGTTGGTCGCCCGATATGTCCCCCCTCATGTCGAAGTTACCGGAGTTTTCTTCTAGGGATTTGCGTGGCCTCGAGAGTTTGTCGGGTAGGGGCGGGGGGGTAGGAGATCGACAACGATTTTTTTCTAGGGTTTGGGTGGCCTCGAGAGATCGACTACGCTTTTTCTTCTAGGGTTTCGGTGGCCTCGAGAGTTTATTGGGTAGGGGTGGGAGGGGGTAGGAGATCGACAACGCTCTTTCTTCTAGGGTTTGGCTGGCCTCGAGAGTTGGTCGGGCGAGCGGACCGGGAGTAAATTTAGTATAACTTTGAACTTCGTAAATTTGGTAGGGCGAGAGGGGGTTGATCGACGTCCCCCTTCATGTCGAAGTTATCGGGGATACGTTTCGAGAGAAAATACAACACTTGATATGTTTCGAATATATGAACATTTTAACTTAGTAACTTATTAACGTTTCGAGAGAAAACTTTCTGTTAACATCATTTTAACTTAGTAACTTAGTAACGTTTCGAGAGAAAACTTAGTAACTTAGTAACGTTTCGAGAGAAAACTTTCTATTAACATCTCTCTCTCCCTCCTCATGCATGTCCGACGTCCCCCCTCATGTCGAAGTTATCGGGGAGGGGGTAGATCGACAACGACATCCATACATACATACATGGAAAAAAAATGCTATGAACAAAAAATACATCATATGAACAAAAATACATATATAGTGCTATCCATCCATACATACATACATAGCCACATACATACATGGAAAAAAATGCTATCCATCCATACATACATAGCCACATACATACATGGAAAAAAAATGCTATCCATCCATACATACATAGCCACATACATACATGGAAAAAAATGCTATGAACAAAAAAATACATATAGCCACATATATGAAAACAAATACATATATGAACAAAAAAATGCTATGAACAAAAAAACATCATATAAAGTGCACTTTGTTGTTTTGATCTAAACAGCAAGGTTAAGTTGCTTTGAACCAAGGGTTCAAATTCAAACTCAACATATGAATTTATAAAGTGCACTTTGTTGTTTTGATCTAAACAGCAAGGTTAAGTTGCTTTGAACCAAGGGTTCAAATTCAAACTCAACATATGAATTTATAAAGTGCACTTTGTTGTTTTGATCTAAACAGCAAGGTTAATTTTTCATGCATGAAAATGCCATAAACAGATTCTTTGGATTTTTCTGATAATTTTTCATATATAATTTATTTCATTTGGAATTATAGATTATTTTCTATGATTTTTCAAAGTTTGCAATATTTTCTGAAATTTATAAATCATTTGTGATTTATCTAAAATCCCAGGGTTGACCTTACTGTGGGGCCCGTTGTCAGTGGCTGTGGGGCTTAATTTGCTGTGATTAGTCCCTAATGGCCTCGCCACGTCGGCTCTCATCGGAGCTCGGCCGGCGGCGACCAAAACAACGGCGGGGGTTCGTCAGACCTGCGCTACAGGCGGTGGTTGCCCACGCGGAGACCACCTGGAGGTAGCCCGCGCACGTGCGGATCCAGGGGAGCAGGTGGCTGGGCGAGAAGTGGCCGGAGCTCGCCGGAACTGAGCTCGCGGCGGCCGCCGGAGCTCGGGTGAGCTCGGGATCGGAGCTACGGTGGTCGTGGCGGTGTGTGCAGGGAACCTACAGCATCTATGGGAGCACACGAACTCAACGGTCACACGCACGGGGCCTGTCCATCACTGGAGCTACGTCGGCTACGAGCTCGGGCGGCGGCGCGTTTCGGTCTCCGGTGAATCAGTGGCTACGGCGAGCAATCGAGCATGGGAGTGAGGGGGAAAGAGACAGGGGCTCACCGCGATTGCGTTGAGATGCTCAGCCGGCTCGGGGAAGGGCCGAAGCAAGCACGAACGGCGGCGAATCGGCGATGGGGATCGCCGGCACCCGAGGTCGAAGACGATGATGTTGGCGATGGCAGGGGCGGGGGCAGGGGCGCAGGCTCAGGGACGACAACGACGACGGCGACGGCGACGGGGCGGGGGCAGCGGACGGCGTCGGGGCAGCCTGGCGGCGTCGATGTCGTCGACGTCGTCGGGGGCAACTGGGAGATGAAAGTGAAAAATTCCTAAGTGTTGGTTATATAGCACACCCTTTAGTCCCGGTTGGTGGCACCAACTGGGACCAATGCTACCCTTTGGTCCCGGTTCGTGCCACCAACCGGGACCAAAGGTCTCTTTTCGTCAGCCCAAAGGGCGGGAAGCAGAGACCTTTGGTCCCGGTTGGTGGCACGAACCGGGACCAAAGGGTAGCATTGGTTCCGGTTGGTGCCACCAACCGGGACCAAAGGTGGGTATTGGTCCCGGTTGGTGCCACCAACCGGGACGAAAGGGTGTGCTGCTGCCGCCGCCAAAACTTTAGTCCCACCTCGCTAGCTGAGAGGCACCGATCGTAGTTTATAAGCGTTGCTGTGCCTCCCATTTAGAACTCCTCTCTATTGCAGGCTTACAGGCCTAATGTCACACTCCTCTGCCTGTGGGCCTACTGGGCCTTCTGCGGGCCTAAATCCTGGCCCAATGGGTTTCTAGTCGTATTCAGGCCGTGGTGGCCCAGTAGGCGGCATTTTTTTTAATTTTTTTCCAGTTTTTTTTTGTTTTCTTTGATGCTTTATTTATTTTCTTTTGTTTGTACTTACAAAATACTTACAGTTTTTCAGTGATTTTTTTTGCTTTTAGGTCACAAAATTTATAAACTTTCTGTTAGTGCCATTAGTTTTCAAATTTGAATAGTTTAAATTTGAATTCTTTTAAATTTGTGTGAATCACTAGTTTGTGAATAACTTTACTATAAAAATAGATTTTTGAGTGATTCTTTTTCCTGCTATTTAATATTACTTTTTTTATCATTATATTCAATTTGGTAATTTTTAGGTTATTTTAAATGTCTGTTTTAATCAAAAACAGATTTTGTTATTTTAGTTTGCTATTAAAGTTTCTAACAAAAAATTCTTTATGAAAATTCTTTTTGCTATTAATGTTTTGAACAAAAAATACTTTGATAATTTTAGTTGCATAAATTTTATATAATTTTAGTTTCAAAAATACTAGAGGTTTATAAAATCTTTTTAGTTGATTCCTTTTGCTATTAGAGTTTTATAAAAGCTTTTTAGTTGATTGTTTTTTCTATTGAAGAATATTATAGTTTTGTTTCCGTTGATCATAACAGAATATATTAATTGATTATTTTTAGTTCATTCTTTTTGCTATTAGAGTTTCATAAAAGTTTTCTAGTTCATTCTTTTTGCTATTAGTTCATTCTTTGAGCTAAATGACCTTGAAATTGAAAAACACTTCAAATGAACTCTGAAAAGGTTGAAAGTTGGCATGGTATCATCATTTCACCCACTGTGCTAAAAAGTTGAGAGGGTTACGGCAAAAGCAGGATGCACTTCGTGTACAAAACGGACAATCTCTTTCGTAGTATCAGGGTTTCGGACGAAAACTCATCTGTTACAAAGGCATTTCATTTTTTTTGAACTTATTTGAACTCCAGACTTTTTGTGTGTTCAAAATGAACCATTCAAAGCCACATCATCAATTTTCAACCTTTTCTGACTTCATTTGGTATTTTTCATGCATTTACTGATTTTTCTTCGCTTGTGTCCTTTGCTTATTGCGCCGTAACCATGGATAATCTTCATCGTTTAACAGGGTGCTTGGGTCAGCCTTGACTTTGAAGGGAGGAATTTCATGAAACTTTTCATAATCTTCGGACATGTCTGTCTTGCCCTCCACTCCCACGATGTCTCTTTTTCCTAAAAGAACTATGTGGCGCTTTGGCTCATCGTATGATGTATTCGCTTCCTTATCTTTTCTTTTTCTCGGTTTGGTAGACATGTCCTTCACATAGAAAACAGGCGCCACATCATTGGCTAGGACGAATGGTTCGTCTGTGTACCCAAGATTGTTCAGATCCACTGTTGTCATACCGTACTGTGGGTCTACCTGTACCCCGCCTCCTGTCAGATTGACCCATTTGCACTGAAACAAAGGGACCTTAAAATCATGTCCATAGTCAAGTTCCCATATGTCCACTATGTAACCATAATACGTGTCCTTTCCCCTCTTGGTTGCTGCATCAAAGCAGACACCACTGTTTTGGTTGGGCTCTTTTGATCTTGGGCGATCGTGTAAAATGTATTCCCATTTATCTCGTAGCCTTTGTAAGTCAATACAGTCGAAGATGGTCCCCTGGCCAACGAGTACAGCTCATCAGAAACAATGTTGTCACCCATGAGACGTGTTTGCAACCAACTGCCGAAAGTCCTGATCTGTTCACATGTAATCAAGTCGTCACACTGCTCCGGGTGTTTGGAGCGCAGAATATTCTTGTGTTCATTAACATACGGGGTCACCAAGGTAGAATTCTGTAGAACTGTGTAGTGTGCTTCAGACCAAGAATGCCCGTCACTACATATTATTAAGTCCGCTCCTAGCATGCCTTTTCCAGTCAGTCTCCCCTCATACCGCGATTGAGGGAGACCAATCTTCTTAAGGTCAGGAATGAAGTCAACACAAAACCCAATGACCATCTCTGTTTGATGGCCCGTGGAGATGCTTCCTTCTGGCCTAGCACTATTACGAACATATTTCTTTAAGACTCCCATGAACCTCTCAAAGGGGAACATATTGTGTAGAAATACAGGGCCCAGAATGGCAATCTCGTCGACTAGACGAACTAGGACGTGCGTCATGATATTGAAGAAGGATGGTGGGAACACCAGCTCGAAACTAACAAGACATTGCGCCAGATCACTCCTTAACCTTGGTAGGATTTCTGGATCGATCACCTTCTGAGAGATTGCATTGAGGAATGCACATAGATTCACAATCACTACTGGAATCAGGCACTTTGCCGTCTGCTATAGCAGACGGCAAAGGCATGCTTGGCGGACGGCAAAGGCTTTGCCGTCAGCCAGCAGACGGCAAACACTCCGGCTAAACGGCTGCCGGCAAAGGCCGCTTTGCCGTCTGCTGGCAGACGGCAAAGAAGCAATCTCTTTGCCGTCTGCTGGCGGACGGCAAAGAAGCAATCTCTTTGCCGTCTCCTGGCAGACGGCAAAGAGGCCAAATAGGCCAAAGTGGATATATAGCCCCTGTTTTTTCTTATATCAATTCATTTTCATAGAAAATTATATATATGACCAATATAGCATATCCAACACATATTGCCAATAGTCATGAACACATGTAAATTAAAAACTTTATTAATAATTGGAATAGGTAATACAAAGTCATATTATAAAGAATCAGAAATGATTAAGCAATTAAATTTACATTTCGGAAATTACAAGAAATGACCTAAAACTAAATATCTATTTTCCTAAAAACTATCTTATTACTAAGATCTTCTCTGGATCTTCTTCTTTTCTTCCAACCTGCATAACAAAAACACTAAGAAAGAGAGAATGGGTTAGGAGTAGAAATGTAGCATTTCACTTGGTGAAATGCAATGCTGTAGGAGCCAGCACTTGAGATCAAGACAATGTTAGTTAAGATCCTGATTTTCAAAAGTGATCTTAATTAGAAAGCCAAATAGAGTAAACCAATACCAAAGAGCCAAAGGAGAGAACCAGCCAAGGACCCAATCAAGAAGCCACCACAATTAGTAGTAAGTTAAATGCCAACACAAAGACCACTATCAGTACTAGCTCCAGGAATTAAGCCAACTAAAAACTAGTGATTAAAGCCAAGGATTAGACTTCATCACCACAATCAGTTTTGTCCAGTGAAGCAGCTAGGAGGAGCAGGCTGTCCACAAGAAGCAGGTTTACCAGAATCCACAAGACCAAGCTACAGAAGACCTCAAGGTATACTTGAGGGATTATGTGCTCAGACAGCCTGGAAGTGCCAGGGCTAGTTCATCACAGCACAGGGATAGCCACATGTAAATTAAGCCTAAGAGAGGGGGGCTCAGACCAGCATCACTGCCCAAATCAGATGTAGTATCTGTCTTATCAGTAGAAAACTAGGAAAGTAACAGCCAAAACCAAGTATAGCATCTGTTCATATGCTATTAGAAAGAGACCAATAGGAATAGCCAAACCAAGTGGTATCTGTTCATGTCAGTATTAGAAATAAAGCAACTAAGATGAACCGAGCATCTGTTCATAAGACCAATAGAAATAGCATAGAAGAAATAGCAGGGTAGCACCCCACTGATTATCTGCTTCTGCAGAACACAGCACACACATGCCCCTGGTAATTTCTGCAAATAGGGCACTGCACCCACAAGCACAGGGGGCTAGTATCACTTAACAGCTACTACAACTAAACAGCAGCAGCATTAGTTAACAACAGCTATAACCACTATTATCCAAAGGTTAAACAGACCAATGGAAAGGAAATATAACTCTAAAATCAGTTAACTGAATCAAAGTCACCACCAACAGTTAGGGAATGAACTAACAGCCACAACAACTACAGGGAGAGATCCCCAGTACATCCAAGGTAGTGCTCTAAATTGTTAATAAAAGGATTATATCCTGGACCTTGTGTAAGAGAAATTAAACTGCAAGTAGCATATAAATGAACAGAAAAACTACTTTGGACTTAACTAATAAAAGCACTATAGCTCTATGCAAAATAAAGGAATATATCCTTATAACTAGAACGGTTGTATGTATCAATAGGCAAAATCACTAGCTAGTCAACAAAGTGGAACTAATACATGCTAGATAATTGAAACTGTAGTTATCGGCATGTGTACAACAACATACCAAACTGTTATAGCAACAGAGCATATGAAACACTAACAGTAGCAGAGCAACACTAAATAGTAGCCATTGTATAACTAGCAGCATATGAACAATAATATAGCAGTATATATAAGCCAATAAGTAAACCAAATCCGGTAAAGTGATGCAAATGATGCCCACTGCTACTGAAAATGACTGAAACCTGAACCAAAACCACATAACTAAGCCTCCATTCTAAAGACAAAACAGTAGAAGACACACAAATAGCGAAAAACTAATGACTTAACTTCAAGAATGATGCTGGAAAAACTAAGAAAATGAGTACATACTTACTGGAAAAAATGAGTAGAAATACATGCAGACCAGCCATGACAAAGTTAATAAATAAAGCCAAGTTATTAATAAAAAGAACTGCTTTTAGCAATTAAAACAAAGCAGAACCAGAGGTAGGTTTTGGAGGGGATTTTGTCCTCAAAAAAGCCTAGAAATGCTAGGACTAAAGCATCATCGGATCAATAGTGTAGCATCTGTCATTATCCTAGTGAGAGCAGCCTCAAACCAGCATCATTGGCTTGGTTAAGATCAAGAGAATATGTGTTCTTATCAGATTCACGAGAGAAAGAAAGAAAGGGAAGGGACAAGGGTAGTATCTGTTTTTCTCAGAATTTAGGAGAGAGGGAAACCTGGCAAGGAAAGATATTGTTCATAACTATATTACAACAAAGGTAGAAATTATTAAGAGCATATATACAGTAACAAGAGAAGCCACTAAACACTAGACAAGTACAAAAACCATAACTATAATAAAAGTATTGGGCAATTATAATATACCAAAAGGAACATCTTCGACAGGCTGAAACTTCTGTAAGTAACTTGTAATACCACAATGTTCTGACAAAATCCGAGAAGAAACAAAACTACCCAAGAAATGTAGCTAGAATGTTCCTAAAAATCCGATGGAAAAGATAACTAGTCAGTGGAGCTAGAGCAGCACCAAAACCACACTAGCAAATCCATACACTTGGATTAGTGGCATAATAGTGACCAATTAGTTAAACAGGAGCATCACCATAATGTTCAGGAGCTATAACAAACAATCAGTTCTATAATACCAGGTCTATGAACAGAATACTACAATCAATTGAGCTATATAAGCTCCAAGTGTGCACAAACCCCCAGGATAGCATCTCACAGACCTAAAGACATAACACCAGTTTAACAGCAGCAGTATAAACAGGGGCATATCACAGTACAGTAGTTACAAGCCATAGAATTGGGGAAAACCCAAATTATGGAAGTAGTAGTGGACCAAGACCACCATCAAGAGCTTCACAAGGAACCTGGGGCATCATTGCCTTATAACAGTAAACATAGAAGCTCACTTAATAACATTGGTATAAACAGGAGCTAGCATAGTACATCAAACCGATGGATAAACTAGTGTGTGACTACAGGAGCAACTAGAGAGATAACAACAGTTAGAGGAACATCAGAACAGCCTAGATCACAGCCACCAAATCCCCACTAGCAGCAGAGCACCAACACAGCCACCGCCATGTCCAACACAGCACGGATCAGAGAGGAGGAGGTAGATAGAGCTCACCATAGGAGGGTTGTAGCCGAGGCAGTACTCAGAGGCACGCCGGGGTTGCGCCTAAACGCCATCCGACCGGCGTGGGACAACCGCCGTACCAAAACCCTAGACAGGGTAGGCCGGCGACGCAGCGGGCGAATCCAAGGCGCGGACGCAAGGAGATGGCGGCGATGACGCCGGAGAGGAGCACAGGGTAGCGCCGGAGCCGCGCCGACATCCATAGCGACGTCGTGCGTCAGCAACCGCAGCGGCTAGGGTTAGCCACAGCCGCAAGAGGAGGGCACGAGCGACGAATCGAAGCGGGGGAGCAGAAGCAACGTCGCATGGGGGTTCTAGGGGTATGCTGGGCATCGCCGGAGGCCGCCGGAGCTGGACAGGACGGGCGGCGGCAGTGGCGGCGATATGGAGGTCGAGAGAGAGAAGGGGATCGGGGCAGAGAGGCTCGAGCGAGCGAGAGTGAGTGCCAGAGGGGCGCCCCCCTGTTTAGGCTACCCCCGCCACATCCTTTGCCGTCTGTGTTTGTTTTGGCAGACGGCAAAGTGAGCTCTTTGCCGTCTGTGTTTGTTTTGGCAGACGGCAAAGAAGTGGCATATGGCAAAGACCCTCTTTGCCATCTGCCACTTCTTTGCCGTCTGCTTTGGAAAGACAGACGGCAAACAGACTCTTTGCCATCAGCTGGCAGACGGCAAAGAGCTGGCAGATGGCAAAGTCCCTGATTCCAGTAGTGAATGGCTAATCGAACGTTTTCTGGTAGAAGCCCCCTCAATGCAACCAGAAGCAGTTGCGTCATAATCACGTGGCAGTCATGAGACTTTAGGTTCTGAAACTTTTTCTCTGCCATATTTATTATTCCCTTTATATTCGACGAGAAGCCAGACAAGACCTTCATACTGAGCAGGCATTCAAAGAAGATTTCCTTCTCTTCTTTGGTAAGAGCGTAGCTGGCAGGACCTTCATACTGCTTTGGAGGCATGCCGTCTTTTTCGTGCACACGTTGTTGGTCGTCCCGTGCCTCCGGTGTATCTTTTGTCTTCCCATACACACCCAAGAAGCCTAGCAGGTTCACGCAAAGATTCTTCGTCATGTGCATCACGTCGATTGCAGAGCGGACCTCTAGGTCTTTCCAATAGGGTAGGTCCCAAAATATAGATTTCTTCTTCCACATGGGTGCGCGTCCCTCAACGTCATTCGGAACAGATAGTCCGCCGGGACCCTTTCCAAAGATTACTTGTAAATCATTGACCATAGCAAGTATGTGATCACCAGTACGGACGGCAGGCTTCTTCCGGTGATCTGACTCGCCTTTGAAATGCTTGCCTTTCTTTCGACATTGATGGTTGGTCGGAAGAAATCGACGATGCCCCAGGTACACATTCTTCCCGCATTTGTCCAAATATATACTTTCGGTGTCATCTAAACAGTGCATGCATGCGTGGTATCCCTTGTTTGTCTGTCCTGAAAGGTTATTGAGAGCAGGCCAATCATTGATGGTTACAAACAGCAACGCATGCAGGTCAAATTCCTCCTGTTTGTGCTCATCCCACACACGTACACCTTCTCCATTCCACAGCTGTAAAAGTTCTTCAACTAATGGCCTGAGGTACACATCAATGTCGTTGCCGGGTTGCTTAGGGCCTTGGATGAGCACTGGCATCATAATGAACTTTTGCTTCATACACAACCAAGGGGGAAGGTTATAGATACATAGAGTGACGGGCCAGGTGCTATGATTGCTGCTCTGCTCCCCAAAAGGATTAATGCCATCTGCGCTTAAACCAAAACATACGTTCCTTGCGTCACCTGCAAAGTCCCGCGTCCTTCTCTCGATTTTTCTCCACTGCGACCCGTCAGTGGGTGCTCTCAACTTCCCGTCTTTCTTACGGTCTTCTTTGTGCCATCGTATCAACTTGGCATGCTCTTTGTTTCTGAACAGACGTTTCAGCCGTGGTATTATAGGAGCATACCACATCACCTTGGCAGGAACCCTCTTCCTGGGGCGCTCGCCCTCAACATCACCAGGGTCATCTCGTCTGATCTTATACCGCAATGCACCGCATACTGGGCATGCGTTCAATTCCTCGTACTCACCGCGGTACAGGATGCCGTCATTAGGGCATGCATGTATCTTCTGCACCTCTAATCCTAGAGGGCAGAGAACCTTCTTTGCTCCGTACGTACTATCAGGCAATTTGTTATCCTTTGGAAGCTTCTTCTTCATTATTTTCAGTAGCTGCTCAAATCCCTTGTCAGATACACCATTCTCTGCCTTCCATTCCAGCATTTCCAGTGTGGTACCAAGCTTTGTGTTGCCATCTTCGCAATTTGGGTACAACGGTTTTTTGTGATCCTCTAACATGCGATCGAACTTCAACTTCTCCTTTTCAGTCTCGCATTCTCTCTGTGCACCAACAATGACCGGGCGAAGATCATCATCGGGCACATCGTCTGGTTCATCTTGATCTTCAGCTTCCCCCATTGCAGTATCACCGTATTCAGGGGGCCGATAGTTGTCATCATACTCTTCTTCTTCATTGTCTTCCATCATAACCCCTCTTTATCCATGCTTGGTCCAAACATTATAGTGTGGCATGAAACCCTTCTCAAGTAGGTGGACGTGAAGGGTTTTCGATGAAGAGTAAGACTTCGTATTCCCACAGATACGGCATGGACAACACATAAAACCATTCTGCTTGTTTGCCTCAGCCACTTCGAGAAAATAACGCACGCCCTTAATGTACTCGGAGGTGCGTCTGTTACCGTACATCCATTGCCGGTTCATCTGCGTGCATTACATATAATTAAGTGTGTCAAAAACCATTACAGAACATCATGAATAGAGAAGAGACCAAATTAATAGAAGTTCATCATCACATTAAAACAATAATAAAATTAAGAAAATTATACAAGTATCTATCTAAACCATACAAGTAAGATTTTTTTTTCTTTTACAAAGAAGATAAGAACAAGAGACTCACCACGGTGGTGCCGGCGACGAGATCGGCGCGGGCGATCGACGGCGGTGAGGACAGAGACGGGACAGGACGGACCGGCAAACCTAGACAAATCTTGAGGAAAATGGAGCTTGGACAAGGAGCTTCGAGAGGAGAAAGCATAAGTGTGGCTCGGGCATTTCATCGAACACCTCATGTGCATAGGAGGTGAGCTAGAGCACAACACACCTCTCCCACACCTTTCCCAAAAAAACAGAGCAGTGAGCTGAGCGAGGCCCATTTGGTCCTGGTTTGTGGCTAGAACCGGGACAGAAGACAGACATTTGGTCCTAGTTCCAGCCACAAACCGGGAAGAAAGGTGGTGGGCCAGGAGCGAGGCCCATTGGTCCCGGTTCGTGTCTGGAACCAGGACCAAAGGAGTCAGACGAACCGGGACCAATGCCCACCGAGGCCCGGCCGGCGCCCTGGCCTCACGAACCGGGACTGATGCCCCCTTTGGTCCCGATTCGTGAGTGAACCGGGACTAAAGCCCTTATCCTGCCTCAACCAAAGCCCTGTTTTCTACTAGTGTTATTTTCCTTCTATTTGTGTTTTTGTTTGACACTCTCTTTTTTGTTTCTGATATTTCATATGTTTTTATGACTGAAGTTTGAAAATGCCATGACTTTTGATGAATTTTTTTGATAAAAAACTTTTGATGGACTCATATATATATATATATATATATATATATATATATGTGTGTGTGTGTGTGTGTGTGTTTTTTGGGCTAGAATTGTTCAAAACTCAACATTAAAGAGTGTAAAGTAAAAAACATGAGAACGGTGACCTGCCGTAACACGAAGAAGCAGTTGTTGACCGTGGCCTACCCCCTCTCTCGGTGCCGGTCAACGCCCTAGACCGCCGGGGCCACCGGATGGGTGCTCGATCTAGAGACCGCCCGAGGGGGGGGCACCTCTACATGCGTGTGGCCCATGCATATGCATGCAGGGGTGGTCTGCTGTTTGAATAAGCAACGCACATCCTTCACGTGGCACGTGCCTCACAAACCACACAGACGGGCCGGAACGTCCAGGACCGGCTGCGTTCGTCCGCGAGACCGAGTCTTCGGTCGGCGATCCTGTGACAGAACCGGCTTAGACTTGGTGTGTCATCTCGCGATGACATGCCCTAACACGAAGGAGCAGTTATTCACCGTGGCCTACCCCCTCTCGGTGCCGGTCAACACCCTAGACCGCCAGGGCCACCGGATGGGTGCCGGTCTATAGAACCGGGCGAGGGCCATCTCAAAAGGAGAAAACAAGACGGTAATTATAATGTGGTAAGGTTGTTTGCCAAGCATGGAAGAAAACAGCAAAGACATATTATCGAGAATGCACAAAAAGGGAGAAGAAACAAGATATAGGTTTATGTGATTTACCGAGAGCAGCTCTCGGTAAAGGTAGGTATTACCGAGAGCCGAGAATCGACCCTTTGTAACCACTGCTCTAATTCTTTATTTTCCTTCTATTTGTGTTTTTGTTTGGCACTTTCTTTTTTGTATTTGATATTTCATATGTTTTTATGACTGAAGTTTGAAAATGCCATGACTTTTGATGAATTTATTCGATAAAAGACTTTTGATGGACTCATATATATATATATATATATATATATATATATATATATATACACATATATATATATATATATATATGTTTTTTGGGCTAGATTTGTTCAAAACTAAACTTTAAAGAGTGTAAAGTAAAAATCATGAGAACGGTGACCTGCCGTAACACGAAGAAGCAGTTGTTGACCGTGGCCTACCCCATCTCTCGGTGCCGGTTAACGCCCTAGACCGCCGGGGCCACCGGATGGGTGCTCGATATAGAGACCGCCCGAGGAGGGGGCACCCCTACATGCGTGTGGCCCATGCATATGCATGCAGGGGTGGTGTGATGTTTGAATAAGCAACGCACATCCTTTACGTGGCACGTGCCTCACAAACCACACAGACGGGCGGGAACGTCGTGGACCGGCTGCGTTCGTCCGCGAGACCGAGTCTTCGGTGGTCGATCCTGTGACAGAACGGGCTTAGACTTGGTCTGTCATCTCACGATGAACTGCCGTAACACGAAGAAGCAGTTATTCACCGTGGCCTGCCCCCTCTCGGTGCCGGTCAATGCCCTAGACCGCCGGGGCCACCGGATGGGTGCTCGATCTAGAGACCGCCCGAGGGGGGGCACCCCTACATGCGTGTGGCCCATGCATATGCATGCAGGGGTGTTGTGCTGTTTGAATAAGCAACGCACATCCTTCACGTGGCACGTGCCACACAAACCACATAGACGGGCGGGAACGTCGAGGACCAGCTGCGTTCGTCCGCGAGACCGAGTCTTCGGTGGGCGATCCTGTGACAGAACGGGCTTAGACTTGGTCTGTCATCTCGCGATGACCTGCCGTAACATGAAGAAGCAGTTATTCACCGTGGCCTTCCCCCTCTCGGTGCCGGTCAACGCCCTAGACCGCCGAGGCTACCGGATGGGTGCTCGATCTAGAGACCGCCCGAGGGGGGGCACCCCTACATGCGTGTGGCCCATGCATATGCATGCAGGGGTGGTGTGCTGTTTGAATAAGCAACGCACATCCTTCGCGTGGCACGTGTCTCGCAAACCACACAGACGGCAAAGAATTAGATTATGAAGTGGTTGCAAAGTTGGAGGAACAAGCACCTGAGTTGCTATGCAAGTTAGAGAGGATATTTCCGCCAGGTTTCTTTAATCCGATGCAACATATGATCTTACATCTCGCGTATGAGGCTAGAATGGGAGGACCGGTGCAGTTCCGATGGCAGTATGCACCTGAACGGGAGTTCAAGCATCTTCGTGGCAAATGTAAGAATATAGCCCGCATCGAAGCCTCCATAGCCGAGGCATACCTGAACGAGGAGGTGGCCACGACCACGACAAAGTACTATCATGACAGTATTCAGACTAGGTTAAATCCAGCTCCTCGTTACAATGAAGAACCCACCAGTAATTCTTCTGACCTTAGCCTCTTCGAAGGCCAAGGTGGCAAAGCAAGTGGATCGAAGCGCAAGACCTTTTCACCTACCGAGTGGTCGACTATTATGATCTATGTCTTGACCAACATGGAAGAAGTGCAGCCGTACATAAAGTAAATGTAGAACACCTTTATTGACAACTACTCACTAGTCTTGAGTTCTAACTCGAATTCTTCCCATTGCTAGGGAATTCCAGAACGAATTCTGGAAGCTACCACGGCCCCCTAGCGACGAAGAATCAACAAACCTTCTTGAAGATACCAATGCTGATGGCGGTTTCATTTCTTGGTTCTCAAGAAAAGTAACTTTCCTAACTTTATGTAAACTTCAAGTTGTTCTTACTTGCCGGTAATGCTTTCGCTAATGAACCAGACAATCTCCTATTAATCTTGTAGGCATATCAGGAGGTTGATATGGACGCCAAAGTGAGAGAAGTAGACAAAGGTTTTGAATACGAGGCCAAGTCATTTAAGGCTTACGACATGAATGGGTATCGCTTCCACACTGATAAACACACGCGTGAGAGGCCCAACCAAAGGTCAATAAATAGTGCGGTCTATTGTCTAGGGACAGATGGACATCACTACTATGGAACCATCGAAGAAATTTATGAGCTGCAATATTGTGGTTTACAAGGTGTGAAGCCCATCGTATTCAGATGTAGTTGGCTCAATCCTGAGAAAGTGAGACGGACACCTAGTATTGGCTGGGTCGAAGTTGAGCGAGCATCGAAATATGCAGGAAAGGATGTCTATATTATGGCTCAACAGGCTACACAAGTGTTTTATCTCCCATACGCGTGCACATCAACGGAACATATCGATCTCTTGAAGTGGGATGTCGTGTACAAGGTACCCCCGCGTATCAAGGTACCTACCCCAAACAAGGACGATTACCATATAAACCCTAACACATACGAGGGGGAGTTCTTTCAAGAAGCAGACAATCACGAAGACGAAGATGATGCAGAGGAAGATGATGGCGTGCATCACGAAGATGATGATGTGGAACATGAGGCCATGGATGACATGGAAGTAGATAATGCGGAGGACGAATACGAGGATGTTTCTGACCCTCGAGATTTGGCATTACTTATGCGATGGCACATGGGGCTAGATGATGATGAGGGCCCCCCTGAAGACTTCGAGGATGAATGTATGAACGGACGTGATAGCGATGATGACAGCCCTAATCCAAATGTTGCACCTAATATGGACCCTTATTTCTAACAACTCCATGTAATCGTGTGAGAACTCTATGTGCGTGTCACAACTCTATGTATTCGTGTGTGTAACAACTCTATGTATTCGTGTGTGCAACAACTCCATGTATTCGTGTGTGCAACAACTCTATGTATTTGTGTGTGTAACAACTATATGTATTATTGTGACAACTCCATTTATTCTTCAAATGTGATATATTTATTGTATTTACATCAAGTTGTATCATCTGTACTAACTGGTTTGTTCTTCTTCGTATCAGGTGATTGAAACACGACAGGTGGCAACAAGAATCCGAAGGAAAGTTTAAAAAAAGTGGCAGCTATGTACAATGATCAACTTGCTCGACCGGTGAAAGCAGTGGCCGCTCCTCCGTCGGTTGCCACAGCCGCCAAGAAGGCCAAACGATCGGCAGGTCTAGACACACGTCCGAAAAACCAGGCGAAAAAAGGTCGAGTAGCACACGGGGGAGGAGTAGGAGGTGGACGAGGTGGAGGCGGGGTAGGAGGAGGAGGCGGCGGACGAGGTGGAGGTGGGGTAGGAGGAGGAGGAGGCGGAGGCGGAGAGGAGGCAGCTCGAGGAGGGGGACAAGGAGGGGGAGTAGATGAGGCAGGAGGAGGAGGCGGACGAGGGGGGGAGGAGTAGATGAGGCGGGAGGAGGAGGGGGCGAGGAGGACGAGTAAGGGGACGAGGAGGGGGAGTAGATGAGGCAGGAGGAGGAGGCGGACGAGGAGGGGGAGTAGGTGAGGTAGGAGGAGGAGGCGGACGAGGAGGGGGACGAGGAGGGGGAGTAGGGGGACGAGGAGTACGTAAAGCAGCCCGGAGTAGAGCACCTCTTTCTTCTCCTGGACCCTCTGATGCAGTGCTTCGCCGTGCTCAGGAGGAGGATGCATGACAGCTGGAGGAGGAAACAGAGGATGGGGAGGAGGCGAGTGAGGAGGAGGAGGATGAGGCGGAGGAGGTGGTGGAGGACGACGCCGCCGAGAGGAGGCTGGTTGTTCGTCAGGTTTCTGAGGGTGGGGATGGACCCTCACGAGTGACGGAGCACCACGAGGTGAGCGGCTCCCAGCCGAGTGGTTCGACTATTAGCACTACTTCCATAGGGAAAGTGTGGCTGCGTGGTCCTTCAAAGCTTCCAAGACGTCCAAATGTGCATAGAGACGTGTTGATTAAACCAGTGGGAGAGAAGTAAGTGGTTATCTCGACTCATCCCATATAAATTGTACCTTTTGTCATTTCATCACATATAATATGACTTCACTCTTCGTAATGCAGGAGCTTAGTAAAAGGTGGTGAGAGGCATCTGCCACGGTCGCCGAGTGGCATCATTGGGGGTCTTTGTAGGTTAAATTATCCTGGACTGGTCACTTTGCCGAACGGTATCATTGAGCCAGCTTGGTCATGGGATCACTACAAACTCGCACCGGATTTCCTGGATATGCGTCAGAGGGTTTATGATAACAGAGCCTTGCGAGTGGTCAACGATTTCTGGGTAAGTCCTTTCAAACTCCTGAATGTCAATACCAAAAGGTTTAAATTTGCCATAGTCATGATTTTACCCTTCTCACATGTATGCATGTTTGTAGGATTTCTATACATGCGTCGAGGGTTAGAAGGATCGTGCAAATGTGGTGGTTGAGAATATTGCCAAGAAACTAGTCCACGACATGAACTATGAGGAACGCGTCCGGTTAGTGGTCAAGTATCACGCGGACTATCTCAACCAGAAGATTTCCAAACAGGAGGCTCGAGGGAAGCATCTTTCACAGGACAATTACTTCAAGGCAAGTGACGATGGATGCTTGCTATTCCCTACATTACTGCAAAATTAGAATCCTTACTAAGATGTATTTGTTTAATTTACAGGTGATTCCTCGGTGGTGCGCTGACAAACGTCCGTGCTGGGAGAAGATCGTCGAATGGTGGACAGATCCAGGGTGGCAGGATGAACACAAAGCAATATCTGAACGGCGTAAGTTGATGGGTTGTCTAGGACACCGTCAAGGCAACCTCACCATCCCAGGTGTCGTCTCCAAACATGTAGGCAACAACATCCTTTTCTTTTCATCATGTTCTCTTTCATTTGTGAGCATTCCCTTTATTGTTTGGATCGCTTTCTTTTGCAGAAAGAAGACACTGGCGAGGATATCTCTTACTTCGAAGAATGGACCATCAAACGTACCAAAGACGACAAGGACAAGGACCCTCTCCACCCGGAGAGGGACTGTATTAGCTCTAAATCCCGGTCAGATGGAGAGAACTACACCAAAAAATTGAAGGAGACGTACGGGCAAGAGGCTGATCCTCACGTGCTACCGTTTGACCCTCTTGTGGCCATTGCCGCGGCAGGCGGTAGACCGAATGGCCGGATGGCGGTTCACCTCGATTCTGTCATAACCTCCTCCCTTCCGAGAGTCAACACGCTCCGTGCTATGAGTACTGGCTCTACTCCTACCATGGAGCGTCACGTACCACATACCGTGAGCATTATTGAGGATATTCAGGTCAGCGCTTATTCATTGATCCTTCATGGTCTTGCATATTTGCATTTCAACACGAATGGCATTTGCATTGCCATATTGTAGACTCGACTGATTGACACCCAGAAAGAACGATATGAAGACCGGGCTAAGCTGAAGGCACAAGATAATCTAGTGAAGTCTTTACAACATATGGTGGCCAATCTTTATTCCATGAAAGGCCAACCAGTGCCAGAGATGCCACCGACGCCAGAGTGGAACGTTGTGAGTTTCGTTCAAACTATTTCTATCACCATTTTCGGCATTACTATATGCATTCATCTCATTATTGGGTCAATCCATCACAGCTCAATCCATCACAAGGGTCGAACAATGTTCCGGTAGTTCCACCTCAAGTTGGTGGAGTTGGGGAAGCAAACGGAATGATGCCTTCTGATGTTGATGTTATCACTCCGATCTCCAAAATCGCGTGAACTTCATGTTATGTTGTGTTTCAAACTGTTCCTTGTATGTGCTTGAGAACTATTGCATCTTGTGTGATCTTGAGACTTGTAAATTTGTGGCAGTCGAGTGTCTTAACTACTATTTCACCTTTTATGCACTATTGCTTTTATGTGGGATTTTTTTCAGAATCATTGCTTTTTTTGTTCAATGATGTCTATATGTGACATGTTCTATGTGTGATGAACTATATGCTGCTGCTGTATATGTTTCACTGCAGGAAAGAAACAAAAACGAAAAAAAAGGCTGCTGGGCACACCATTACCGAGAGGGACGCTCGGTAAAGACTGTGAAACTGGACCAGGATACAACCTTTACCGAGCGGCCTCTCGGTAAAAGTGCACCAACCAGTAGAACCTGGCACCTTTACCGAGAGGCCTCTCGAAAAAGGATAACAACCTGTAGTGCTCCCTGACAACTTTACCGAGAGGCCTCTCGGTAAAAGTACAAAGTTTGCCGAGAGCATCTCTCGGCAAAGTACGGGCCCGGCTTTCAGGAGAAGTGACGTGGCACTCTCCTATTGGCTTAGTTTGCCGAGAGTCGCTCTCGGCAAAGATGGCCCTCGGCTTGCTGTTGTGGACCCACATGTCAGGAGCTGACATGTGGCGCTCACCCATTGGCTTCCTTTGCCGAGAATGACTCTCGGCAAAGATGGCCCTCGGCCTGTGGTTGTGGACCCACATGTCAGGACCTGACACGTGTCACTCTTCTATTGGCTGGGTTTGCCGAGAGTGGCTCTCGGCAAAGGTGGCCCTCGGCTTGTGGTTCTGGACCCACATGTCAGGACATGACACGTGTCGCTCTCCTATTGGCTCCATTTGCCGTGAGTGGCTCTCGGCAAAGATGGCCCTCGACCTGCAGTTGTGGACCCACATGTCAGGATCTGACACGCGGTGCTCTCCTATTGGTTAGGTTTGCCGAGAGTGGCTCTCGGTAAAACTGGCCCTCGGCTTGTTGTTGTGGACCCACATGTCAGGACATGACACGTGTCACTCTTCTATTGGCTACTTTTGCCGAGAGTGGCTCTCGGCAAAGATGGCCCTCGGCCTGCAGTTGTGGACCCACATGTCAGGATCTGTAACGTGCCGCTCTCCTATTGGCTCTGTTTGCCGAGAGTGGCTCTCGGCAAAGTTGGCCCACGTGGCAACCGCCGTCCCCGTCTGTTGTCCATTAGCTACTTTATTTTGCCGAGTGTACTGTTTGGCTCTCGGCAAAGTCTTTGCCGAGTGCCCGTGTTTCGGCTCTCGGCAAATTCTTGTTTGCCGGAGAGGTGTAAGCCGGGTGGCTTTCGCCGAGTGCAACACTCGGTAAAGGCTTTGCCGGCGGTTTTTGGCCCTTTGCCGAGTGTCCGTGGCACCCGGCGTATATCCAGATTCCAGTAGTGCAACTTGTAAGAGTAACAGTTGCCTATAATGAGATCAGTAGTACATATTTCGTGAATAATGCCTCCATTTTGTTTGATACATTACCGTGCTTTATGTTCCACACTTCTAGGTACATGAGGACTGAAATAATAAGCTACTAACAACATCAACATACGCATTGGCGCCATATTCCAAACACATGTGAACGTAGATCGACACAAAAGGCCGAGTATTGGAGAAATCATAAATAAGCTGAATGAGACGGAGGCTATGATAGGGTCATCGATGGACAAGGTGTGATCATTAATGCCACAATTGTTTCTGACTATGCTTTTCTAATTTTTGGGCATGGTGCGCAAGCCATTCCAGGCATCCCTCGCGTTGTCCATCTCCGCAATGACCCTCAGCATCTCCGGGACTCCGGCGGGACGGACTATAGGATCGCCGCCAGAGTGTTCCTTTCCTCCCGATCAGATCCGATGTCGTGCTCGACGGGGTCTCAGATCCATTGCAGCTGCATCTTGACATGCATCAGGATTGCCCACTCGGTGTAGTTGGTCTGTGTTAGCATCGAGTACGACGTAGACCCGATGCACTCCTTCACTATCTGTTGCATGACCTGGATCTCCGTGCCGCACTTGGTCATGCTCCGTCCGCGGCTCACAGCCCGCATTCGCGGTGCAGCACACGACCCGGCGCCCTGCGCCGCTGCTGCCGCGGAGTACTCCCCGTCCTCGGCCATGGCCCCCTGGACCTTGCTCGAGGCTCTGATGCCAAGTGTTGCTGCCGACAGCGATCACCGGAGTAAGACAGGGAGCAGAATTGGCGAGAAGCAAGGTTTTTGTGCAGCCTAAACTGCACGGCTTTTCTTCCTTTTATTTCTCTTATTTGTATTGTGGTTACACAGGAAATTTACCTGGCCACGGAGGCGCCTAAACGAAGTTTGGCCATGGAGTGACAAAAGCCCAAACTATTTCCGTGGCCAAACTTTGCTAGAGTAGAATGCAGTATATGTGATGTGATGCCATTAATTCCCCCACATGTTAAATGTATGAACAGACCAATGGAACCTGACTAATGCGCCATTAGGTGTCTAAGATGATATGTGCCCAGCTGTTGTTTCACCTAACCGTGCTATGGGCGGTTTTCCATGCCCTCTAGTGTTGTTCAGTTAGCTGAGGCTAGTGTTGCTGATGAATTTTCCATTTCCTTGGGCGATTTCATCTCCTGCAATCCTCTCTATACTAATGCAGTGAAAAAGCTACGCTGATAGCCTTTTCACCCAAAAAAAAAAAAGAGTTCACGAAAGACAGATACAAAGATAATTAAATATCAATTTCTATGGAACAATAACCAATTTGGACCTACCTACCACAAATATTATATCTTGTGACAGTAAAAGACCTGTTAGACGGCTTTGCCCATTCGGCTCTACGGTTAGCAGTCTGTCTTCCGATGGTATGGCACCCTTCGAGCCAGGCTGAGAGAATTGTTGTCCTCTTTGGAGGTAGAATCGAATGGCCTGTCGGCCTTGGCATGTTCTAAGGGAGTAGAGGAGTTGTTGGTTGCCGGTGTTGGTGTCTTGCTGATTTTCATCCCATTGCTCGTATGATTGTTGTTCTAGGCGTTTGACCTTTTGTTTGTCTGTCTCTTTCCATTCACGTCTAAGGACTAAGATAACCTAGACGTGAAGGGGAGTGTCGACATATATTGTCTGTCTGTTTCTATCAGTTCGGACTTTTGAATGAGTTGGCTTAAGCATGGATTCAATATGATTAACAAATATATGTGGAATACCGGAAACACACAAAATGGTACTGTTTCACAAATCTCTGTGCTCATAAATGGCCCAGATAAAGAGCTAGGGGTCTAGTAACGTGCTTGCTGGATAGAGTAGGCGTGCTCGGTACTTATTATTGTCAAATAGATCCCAGTTTAGAGGAGGCCCACTGTTTGTACGGGAGCTGTTGCTGGTACATGAGTGTTAGGAGATAGACTGCCCAACCAAAAATGCTACATCTACGAAAATCTAACGTAACCTTCCCAAACTAACTAAATGACCCTCCTGAATTTCAGGGGGAGGGCCCCTTCCTTCGACTAATATCCAACCAAAAATGCTTTATCTATAAAGCGAAGCCAGCAGTTTCAGAAGAACATGAAAAGAATTTATTACTAATAAAATGTGGTGGACAAAGGTACACGGTACAATGCAAAACGGGAAGCACACGGAGGCCGGATAACAATTGTCCACGATCCGTACGTCCAGAGCACCGGCGGGCCATCAACTATTCCATGAGCTGCCTGACATCATCGTACGATGACCCACCCTTCTCCACCGCGGCCCTCGCCTTGGCGCCGAGCTCCTCAGCCTTCTTCCACATCGTGTCGCCGTCTCCCTCCTTTTTCATCACTTTCCTGATGGATTCGGCGATCACCTCGCCGGCAATAATCCGGTGGGTCTCCACCCATGTTGCGTAGTCCTCGGCACCAACACTGACGCCCACCTTGAGCACCTCCACGACGAGCTTCTCATTGTGGAACTGGTCAGCGTAACGCGGCCACGTCACCATCAGCACGCCGGCGCTCACGGCCTCCAGCGTGGAGTTCCACCCGCAGTGTGTCATGAAGCCGCCAATGGCAGGGTGGTTCAGATGAGCACCTGCGGCGCCCAGCCCCGGGCAATGTACCCGCGGTGCGCCAGCGGGAACCCGTCTGGCATACACAGATCCGTTGATGCAGCAGCGGCACTGCCATTGGCGATGACCCACACAAAGTTTTTGCCCGAGAGGTCAAGGGCTCAAGGCCGCGGTCGAGCTCCCGCATCTGCTCCGGCGAGAAGATTGTCATCGTGCCGAAGGAGTGATGTTACAGAGACTAGCAAGCTCGACGTAAGAGAGAGCGATCGAGAGGAGGAAGACAGTAGTTTTGCGCTGCGAACTGCCGCTGCAGCTTTTCGGGTTTCTGTTATTAAGCTAGCTCCATCGAGCTGCTGAAAGCAAGGAGGAAATGGTCGCCCACGAACGAGCCTACAGATCGTGCCATCCCACGATGCTCGCCGTGATCGAACCCTACATGCTCGCCACGAGTTGCGTGATCCATGCCATCCCATGGCGCTCCCTCGGACGAGCTACAAAGACGCTAACAAAGTAACTGCATCTGTACGTGCACAAGCACACGCTGACGGACTGAATTTTATTCAGCTAACTGAACTTACTGAACTAACTGAAGAAACTGAATGCAGCTGATTATCTAACAAATCACCCCCTAATCTGCTGCACCTGTGTGATCCCTAGCCTGTGTCGTAGCTCACTGAACTGTGTCCTTCCTAGTGACTTGGTGAGGATGTCCGCGACTTGATCACCCGTCCTGACATGCTCAACATCCACCTTGTCCTGCTCAACACACTCTCGAATGTAATGATACCTGAGATCAATGTGTTTGCTTCTTTTATGGTGAACAGGATTCTTGCTGAGCTCGATTGCCGATTTGTTGTCAATCTTTAGCATCACCTTCTGAACCTCTTCACCAAGCATTTCTGCTAGTAGCCTGCTCAACCAGACGGCTTGTGTAGCAGTCGTTGCTCCTGCTATGTACTCAGCTTCGCACGATGACAAGGCCACAATCTTCTGCTTCTGTGAAGACCAAGTAACCACTCCTGATCCGAGGAACAAAACGACTCCTGTTGTGCTCTTACGATCATTCAGATCACCAGCGTGATCACTATCGTTGTAGCCTGTGAGCACTTCCTTCTCTCCTTTTCTGAAGATGCAGCCATAGCCCAGAGTGCCTTTGATGTACCACAGTATCTGTTTCACGGCGATCCAGTGCTCCTTGCCCGGTGATTCCATGAATCTGCTGATGATTCCTACAGCATACGCGATGTCAGGTCTGGTGTTCACCAGATACCTCAGGCTGCCAATCAAACTGCAGTACTTAGTCGCATCCACTGCCTGACCGTCGTTCTTCTTCAGTTTCAGACGATTCTCCAAAGGTGTGCTGCAGGAGTTGCACTCTGCCATACCTGCGTCTTGCAAGATCTTCGCCGCATAGCTCGACTGACACACTGTGATCACACCCTCTTCCTGCTTCACTTCAATTCCCAGGTAATAGCTGAGAAGCCCGAGATCGCTCATCCGAATCAGTTCCTTCATCTGCTTCTTGAAGTGATCAATTTCGTCAGCGACTGTGCCCGTGATGATCAGATCATCCATGTAGACACAGACCAACAGAAAATCGTCATTGTTACCGCGCCTGTAGAGGGCATGATCGAGCTGGCATCGCTCGAACCCGAGCAACTGAAGTGTGTCATCCAGCTTTGCATTCCAGGCACGGGGAGCCTACCGGAGACCGTACAGAGCCTTCCGTAGCTTGAGCACGCGGTGTGTGTTGTTGCTGTCGATGAAACCTGCAGGTTGGTGCAAGTATACTTCTTCCCCCAGCTCGCCGTTGAGGAATGCCGAGCGCACATCCATGTGATGCACGCCCTAGCTGCGGTGCGCCGCCGCAGCCAACAACAGCCGCACCGTCTCCAGATGTGCCACGGGAGCGAAGACCTCATCAAAATCAATCCCCTGCCGCTGTGCGTAGCCCTTTGCGACCAGCCTAGCTTTGTGCTTCACAATGTTCCCTGCCAGATCGCGCTTGTGTAGGGTAATGCAGCAGAAAACAAAAAATTTCGACCTACGCACCAGCCCAGGACCACTATGTAGACTGCATACAAGGTTTGATCTTTTTCGTTACCGACTCGTAGCGCAGCGGAAGTAGAGTCGATGACGATCGGCGGTGCAGATCCCCGCAGCTAGGATTTACAAACTCCCAACCGCGAGGATGTACTCCCTCGTCTGCTCCCCGGACGGATCTCCGGGCAGCCCTTCGGGAGGCCTCAGGACAGTCCCTCGGATAGTCCCACCGGACGGATCCTAGGACAGCCCTTCGGGAGGACCTCAGAATCTCGGACGGTTACTCGGACAGCCCTTCGGGAGGCACTCTCGAACTAAGACCGAAACAACGATCTCTCTATAGAGTTGCACACATACGGTGTCACCTATCCGGCAGGGCTTCGCCGTCCAGAACTAGTTCCCACCGGAACCCAGATAGTCTTTCGGCTCTACGAAACTATTTCGCGGGGAGGGAGAGAGATGCCAGACAACTCAATGGCATGTGTATGAGAGCAAGGATCAAGTTTGGGCAGCCCCCTCACCTCCTATTTATAGGAAAACCAAGGGGTAGGATGGGTATTCAAAATACCAAAAATGCCCATGAAGGAAACACTTTCCAAGGGTAAAAGGGGGAAGTAAGTGGGCAAGTGGGGCTCCAAGGAGGAGCCCCTCTCTTGGCCGGCCACCCCCCATGTGGGACCCCCCAAGGGGGTCCTCATCCATCCATGCCCTTCTAGAAGCCTTTTTGCAAAAGCCCTAAAAGGTGGCTTTCCAAAAAAATATCCATAAAGTGAATTTCACTATTCATGGAACCAATTTTCCGTGATCGTTAAATCCGAAAATATTTCTGTGGGTCTTAGAATAATTCCAGTACCCACACAAATGATTTTGGATTCGTTCCGAAACAATTTCGGATTAGTGATTTTCATCTGCGAAAAGCAACCAAATCGGTTCCGGCAGCTCCGGAACATTTTCGGTTTTTATCCCGGAAAATTACCAAAAGTTTCCAGAACGATTCTGGCACCCTCCAAGAATTATCAGGTATGTGCCGAAACCAATTTGACTTTATGGTATCCCCTGAAACAACTTTTCAGTTTTACCGGAACTCATCCGGTGACCTCTCTCTTCGGAACTTTTTCGCTGTCTCCGAAACTTTTTCCGAAGACTTTCTCTCAGACTCCCTGTCTAGTATTCAGCAGATAGATGACCCTTAAGCCTGTGACCCTATACACTACTGGAATCAGCTTCTTTGCCGTCTGCCATAGCAGACGGCAAAGGCATGCTTGGCGGACGGCAAAGGCTTTGCCGTCAGCCAGCAGACGGCAAACACTCCGGCCGAACGGCTGCCGGCAAAGGCGGCTTTGCCGTCTGCTGGCAGACGGCAAAGGACTTTCCTTCTTTGCCGTCTGCCAGCAGACGGCAAAGAGCATGGATGGCACAGAAAAGGTTCCATCCCCGTTAGGTGGCTAACGGCGCTCTTTGCCGTCTGCTGGCAGACGGCAAAGAGCTGTAGATGACGTCAGCTGACGTCAGGCTTCAGCTGGTCCCAGGCAGGCTCTTTGCCGTCTGCCGGCAGACGGCAAAGAACTTTCCTTCTTTGCCGTCTGCCAGCAGACGGCAGAGAGGCCACATAGGCCAGCCCAGGTTGTACAGGCTGCTGCCACGTGGCCTCTTTGCCGTCTGCCAGCAGACGGCAAAGAGCTTTGCCGTCTGCTAGCAGACGGCAAAGTGGCTATATAGCCCCTGTTTTTTCTGTTTTTTGTTATATCAATTCATTTTCACAGAAATTCAAACACATATATATATATTCAGAATCACATAGTTTCAAACATCAAACATCATACATCAAACATAGTTTCAAACATCAAACATAGTTTCACCATCGTCATCAAACATCACACATCCAATTCATATATACATAGTTTCACAAACATCTAATATGTAAACAGTAGCATTCTGCCCTTCCATGAAGTGAATCAAACCTGCAAAAATGGGAGTAAGAAATTAGAAGAAGAAGAAGAAGACTAGAAGAAGAGGAAGAAAAAGAAGAAGAAGAAGAAGAAGAAGAAGAAGAAGACTAGAAGAAGAAGAAGAAAGAGAAGAAAAAGAAGAAAAAGAAGAAGAAGAAGAAGAAGAAGAAGAAGAAGAAGAAGAAGAAGAGGAAGAAGAAGGAGAAGAAGGAGAAGGAGAAGGAGAAGGAGAAGGAGAAGGAGAAGGAGAAGAAGGAGAAGGAGGAGAAGGAGAAGGAGAAGGAGAAGAGGAAGAAGAAGAAGAGGAGAAGAAGGAGAAGGAGAAGACTAGAAGAAGAAGAAGAAGAGGAGAAGAAGAGGAAGAAAAAGAAGAAGAAGGAGGAGAAGAAGAGGAAGAAGAAGAAGACTAGAAGAAGAAGAAGAAAAAGAAGAAAAAGAAGAAAAAGAAGAAGAAGAAGGAGAAGAAGAAGAAGGGGAAGGAGAAGGAGAAGGAGAAGGAGAAGAAGGAGGAGGAGGAGAAGGAGAAGGAGAAGGAGAAGGAGAAGAGGAAGAAGAAGAAGAGGAAGAGGAAGAAGAAGAAGAACAAGAAGAAGGAGAAGGAGAAGGAGAAGGAGAAGGAGAAGGAGAAGGAGAAGAAGAGGAAGAAGAAGGAGGAGAAGGAGGAGGAGGAGGAGGAGGAGGAGGAGGAGTAGGAGGAGAAGAGGAAGAAGAGGAAGAGGAAGAGGAAGAGGAAGAAGAAGAAGAAGAAGAAGGAGAAGAAGAAAGAAGAAGAAGAAGAAGAAGAAGAAGGAATAGAGGAGAAGAAGAAGAAGAAGAAGAAGAAGAAGAAGGAGAAGAAGGAGAAGAAGAAGGAGAAGAAGGAGAAGAAGAAGGAGAAGGAGGAGCTAAATAGGTCATATTAAGTCATTTTGGAGCTAAATAGGTCATTTTGGAGCATATTAAGTCATTTTGGAGCTAAATAGGTCATTTTGGAGCTAATTAAGGTTGTTATGTTCTTTTTGAGCTAGCTAAGCATATTAAGTCATTTTGGAGGAATAAATGCTAAGTATACGTCATTTTAGAGCTATCCTAGGTTAAATGGGTCATTTGAGAGCTAATTAAGGTTATTATGTCATTTTTGAGCTAGCTAAGCATATAAATCCATTTTTGGAGAAATAAATGCTAAGTATACGTCATTTTAGAGCTATCCTAGGTTAAATAGGTCATTTTGGAGCTAATTAATGTTGTTATGTCATTTTTTAGCTAGCTAAGCATATTGAGTCATTTTTTAAGCTAAACACTTGGGAAAACTTACCGTCATCACTTAGATGTAGGTGAAGGACCGGTCGCGCCAGTGGCAGACGGAGAAGCATCGGTCGATGCTTGTCGGGAGTTATGCTGCACCAAAGATCATTTGCAGTGTATCGTTAGCATGATGCAACTCAAATGTGAAGACTAGTAACTAATGACCATTCAAATGAAACTCACCGTGCCCGCCGGAGCAATGACTGGCATCGGCGGAGGGGTCGTGCCATTCTTTTCGCACATGCTCTGCACATTTGGTTTTCTCGAGTCAGTCATATTAGTTAGTAATGAAAGGAACATTACGTGCATGATTTGGCTAATATGCAGAAGAAACTTACCACGAAGAGCTCGTATAGGGCCCGTTGACCCGCCTCGTTCCGGTTCCTCTCCTCCTCCAATAGCTTCGCCGTCCTCTCCTCCGCCTCCCTCTCCCTCGCCGCCGCCTGCCGTCTCTCTTCCTCTAGAAGCGCTTGGGTCCTCGCTTCTGCTTCCTCAAGAGCAGCCTGGGTCTTCGCTCTCTCTGCCTGGACAATTCGAAAGAATCACGGTTATAAATATGCAAATGCATGCATATTTATAGATGTAACCCTTTCGAACGAGAGACGCATAGTGGTCACGCATACTGATGATTGACACCTATAGCTAGCAAGTTTCATCGGCACGAAGACCGGAACAGAGCAAATGAATGGGGGAGGAGGAGATGTCATTTGTGCTCACCCACGAACGCAGGGGCGGAGCTCGTCGAACGCACGGGGAGGTCGTCGAACACCAGACCCTCGCAGCCCCGAAAGAACTGCACATTTAAATCCACCCGATCAACACAAATATATATGATGTTTTTCTTAACAAAATCGGGAAATATACTTCCTAACTCATAATTCACAAATATATGACCCCGTCGGCCTCTGGAAGGCCGAAGAGCACCTTTTCGCTCAACAGGAGGCCGAAGATGTGTCGGGGGTCAGGGCTGTCGTGTCTGGGTGGCGTGGTGTCGGGGTGTCGTGGTGTCGGGGTGTCGTGTCGGGGTCGGGGTGTCGGGGGGTGTCGTGTCTGGGTGTCGTGGTGTCGGGTTGTCGGGGTCGGGGTGTCGTGTCGGTGTCGGGGTGTCGGGGGGTGTCGTGTCAGGGTGTCGTGGTGTCGGGGTGTTAGGGGTGTCGGGGTCGGGGTGTCGTGTCGGGGTCGGGGTGCCGTGTCGGTGTCGGGGTGTCGGGTCGGGGTCGGGGTGCCGTGTCGGGGTCGGGATCGAGGTCGGGGTGTCGGGGTCGGCGTGTCGGGTCGTTGTCGGGTTGGGGTCGGGGTCGAGGTGCCGTGTCGGGGTCGGGATCGAGGTCGGGGTGTCGGGGTCGGCGTGTCGGGTCGTTGTCGGGTTGGGGTCGGGGTCGAGGTGCCGTGTCGGGGTCGGGGTTTTTCCTCTTTTTTTCTTTTCCTCTTCTTCCTCTTCTTCCTCTTCTTTCTTTTCTTCCTTTTCTTCCTTTTTTTTCCTTCTTCTTCTTCTTCTTCCTCCTTTCCTTTTTCCTCTTCTTCTTCTCCTCCTCTCCTCTTTTTTCTTCTTCTTCTTCCTCTTCTTCTTTTTTCTTCTCCTCCTCCTCCTCTTCTTCTTCTTCCTTTCCTTTTTTCCTCTTCTTCTTCTCCTCCTCTCCTCTTTTTTTCTTCTTCTTCTTCTTCTTTTTTCTTCTCCTCCTCCTCTTCTTCTGTTTCTTCTTCTTATTTTTATTTTTTGTTCTTTTTCTTTTTTCTTTTTCCTTTTTTTTCTTCTTCTTTTCTTCTTTTTTTTCTTCTAGGTTTTTTCTTTTCTTCTTTTCTATCTAAGTTTTTTCTACCTAATAAAAAGTAACTAATATGAACTAATAACTAACTAATATAAACTAACTAAATGAACTAATAAAAACAGAAAAAAAAACAGGAAAAAAACAAAAAAGGGGGGGAATGGTGGAGCTCACCGGAGGGTGGTCGAGGCGGCGGCGCTGGGGAGGAGGGGGGCGGCGGCGGTCGGCAGGGAGGAGGGGGCGGCGGCGGTCGGCGGGGAGGAGGGGGTCGGCGGGGAGGAGGGGGTCGGCGGGGAGGGGGCGGCGGCGGCGCTGTGGAGGAGGGAAGGGGGCGGCGGCGGCACTGTGGAGGAGGGGAGGGGGCGGCGGCGGCGCTGTGGAGGAGGGGAGGGGGCGGCGGCGGGGAGGAGGGGGGCGGCGGGGGTCGGCGGGGAGGAGGGGGTCGGCGGGGAGGGGGCGGCGGCGGCGCGCAGAGAGAGAGAGAGAGAGAGATGTGAGAGAGAGAGAGGGGGTTTGGGCGCGGGGGGCGAAAATTAAGCCCCCCTCTTTGCCGTCTGCTGGCAGACGGCAAAGAATTCTTTGCCGTCTGCCAGCAGACGGCAAAGAGGGGGGCCGTTAGCCCGTCCCCGCCGTTACACTGTGGGCCCCCCTCACCTCTTTGCCGTCTGCTGGCAGACGGCAAAGAGTTCTTTGCCGTCTGCCGGCAGACGGCAAAGAAGTGGCCCGTGTGACCTAGCCAACGCAGGGCCCCGTGGGCCCCACTTTGGTCTTTGCCGTCTGCTGGCAGACGGCAAAGAACTCTTTGCCATCTGCCAGCAGACGGCAAAGAAGTGCAGATGGCAAAGAGCCTCTTTGCCATCAGTAAGTTCTTTGCCGTCTGCTTTATAAAAGCGGACGGCAAAGAGCCTCTTTGCCATCTGCCAGCAGACGGCAAAGAGCTGGCAGAAGGCAAAGTCCCTGATTCCAGTAGTGATAGGTTCAGTGAAGTATAGACATGACCCGGAACCCCTTCCGATCAATGATCAACATCGGAGCTGTGGACACCCGTATTGACCCCTCACTACTAGGAAAACGGCTATAGCTAATATGGACATTAATGGCGCACCATGTATGTGGTGCGCCACTGCTATATAGCAGTGGCGCACCAGAATCAGGTGCGCCATTAATGTCCATATTACTAATGGCGCACCTGTTGTCTGGTGCGCCACTGCTAAGTTTGTCCTGTGCACACCCCCGTCCCCAGACTTATCAGTGGCGCACCGTGGTGTGGTGCGCCATTACTAGTTTTAACTAGTAATGGCGCACCACACAACGGTGCGCCACTACTAAATTTTTTTTTTCAATTTTTTTTCCAAAACTAGTAATGACGCACCTGGGTGTGGTGCGCCATTACTAGTTCTAACTAGTAATGGCGCACCACTCCATGGTGCGCCACTACTAAATTTTTTTTTTCAATTTTTTTTTCAAAACTACTAATGGCGCACTGCTCACGACGGTGCACGACTATCTCGGTTACGGATATGTCGCGGGGCAGGTGGTCCACGGATTTTGTGCATGCGTCAGGTGCATGGATGACACAACGTATCGCCAGCTAGATAGAGATCTCGGGTCTTCGAAAACCGTGTTCATGGGACATCGAAGGTGGCTTCGCGACGATGACGCATGGAGAAAACGCAAGGATCTGTTCGATGGTGAAACCGAACCCCGAAGACCCCCACGTACGAGGAGCGGCGAGGAAATAGACGAGCTGTTGAAAAATTGGAAAGAGTGCCCACCGCCGGGAAAGAAGCGAAAGGCGCCAGAGCCGCTGCTGAAGGTATGGAAAACGAGGTCTGTTTTCTAGGACTTGCCGTACTGGAAGATCCTCCATGTGCCTCACAGCCTTGATGTCATGCATATCACGAAGAATGTGTGCGAGAGTCTGCTTAGTACCCTGCTCAACATGCCAGAGAGGACCAAAGATGAGCCGAAAGCAAGGGCAGACTTGCAATCAATGGGCATCAGGGAGGAGCTTCACGCAAAACGCCCTAATGATGATGATGATGATGATGATGATGATGATGATGATGATGAGGCGAAGGACACGGAAAGTCGTCGCAAAGGCAAAAAGGCCAAGAAGATCGAATATGACTGCCCTCCCGCGTGCTTCACTCTAAATCCGAAGGAGATCGAGCAGTTTTTCACCTGCCTCGTAGGAGTAAAACTTCCTTACGGTTACGCGGGGAAGATAAGCAGATACCTAGACTCAGCGAAGCAGAAGTTCAGCGGGATGAAGTCTCACGACTGTCACGTGCTGATGATGCAGATACTTCTAGTTGCAATCCGTGGGATCATGGACGCACACGTCCGTGAAACGCTATTTGGCCTATGCAACTTTTTCGACGTCATCTCTCGGAAGTCGGTTGGCATGAGGCAACTCAGAAGGCTACAGGAAGAGATCGTGGTGATACTATGCGAGCTTGAGATGTACTTCCCGCCCGCATTCTTCGATGTTATGGTGCATCTGCTGGTCCATATCGTGGAGGATATCATCCAACTCGGGCCGACGTTCCTGCACAGCATGATGCCGTTCGAAAGGATGAATGGTGTCATCAAAGGATACGTTCGCAACAGGGCACGTCCAGATGAAAGCATAGCCAAGGGCTTTCTGACCGAAGAGTGCATCTCCTTCTGCACGAATTATCTAGGCATCGAGAACCCCGTTGGTCTGCCCGTCAACAGGCACCTCGGCAGGCTCGCTGGATGGGGTCACCGCGAGGGTCGCCGCGAAATGCATGTCGACTTCGAGGATCGACTCGCCGACTTTGAAAGAGCAAACCTAGTCGCGCTACAACACATAGACGTGGTCGATCCTTGGGTGGTAGAGCACAAAACCTCTATTGAGAAGACGTACAATGACCGAGGCCAACAGAGGACGGACGGAGATATAATCAAAGAGCACAACTCATGTTTAACGCGTTGGTTCAAGGACAAGCTTCTGTCGTACCCTTTACATGAAGATTCTTCCGCGGAAGAAAAACTCATATTTGCCTTGTCACAGGGCGCCGAGCACAACCTGATGACCTATCAGGCGTACGATATCAACGGCTACACATTCTACACCGAGGAAAAGGACATGAAGAGCGATTATCAGAACTCCGGGGTAACAATGGAATCCTACACCGGTAACGACAAGGACAGATACTACGGAAGGATCGAGGAGATCTGGGAACTGAGCTACGCTGGAGAGAAGGTCCCGATGTTCCGTGTCAGATGGGCCAAGAGCGTCCTAAAAGAAGACCGGTATTTCACCACCATGGTTATACCCGAAGCCAAATCCAAGACCGCGGGCGCAAACGTCACCGCGAAAAATGAGCCATGGGTACTGGCGTGCCAAGTGGACCAATGCTTCTTCATTACCGACCCGTCAAAGCCCAGTCGTGTTGTCGTGAGGAGAGGCAAAAGGAACATCATCGGAATGGATGGAGTCGCCAATGAGCAAGACTTCGACAAGTACGGCGACCCGAAGATGGAAGATGATGACGACGATGAAGTACCACACACCACAAGAAGAAGCAGGACCACCCTACCTAAAGGACGTCCGTTCAAGAGAAGAATTCAAGGGGTTCCGGTGCTAAATTATTCAACCGCGAGAAAGAAGGGCAAGAAGATTGTGAAAAGATAGCTAGGATCGAATCACGACGTGTCGGCCGCGTGTGTGTGTGTCAGTGGCAAGCTCAATCTTTGATGACTGTTATTTCATGTCACTTGATTTCAACCATGTCATCTAATTCTAAATCTTAGACATTTAATTCAAATGCCTGTCTCAAATCTTAAATTATTACATGCAACTAAAAATCTTATTTTTATAAAATCAGAAATAAATCAATAATATCAAATCTTATTTTTATAAGATTTTATCACTCCATTTGCATTTTCCTTTTCTTTTATCTCAAATCTTAAATTATTACATGCAACTAAAAATTCAAAAAAATAAAAAAATGTTATTAATGGCGCACCCCTAAGAGGTGCGCCATTGCTATGAAGATGTTTATGGCGCACCCCTAGGAGGTGCGCCATTGCTATCATTCCACCTAGATTACTGGCATGCAGGAGGTAAAAATTCAAAAAAATAAAAAAATGTTAGTAATGGCACACCCCTAAGAGGTGCGCCATTGCTAGGAAGATGTTTATGGCGCACCCCTAAGAGGTGCGCCATTGATATAACGATGTTTATGGCGCACCCCTAAGAGGTGCGCCATTGCTATCATTCCACCTAGATTAGGGTATCCTCCCCTCCCCTCCCTGCCTCCCCACACAGTACGCACCACCGCCCCCTCGACCCCCCCGCGCCCCCGCCTCCCCGTCTCCCCCGTCTCCTCCGGCGACCCCGCGCCCCCGCGCCCGTCTCCTCCGGCGACCCCGACCCCGCGACCCCGCGCCCCCGCGCCCGTCTCCTCCGGCGACCCCGACCCCATGCCCCCGCGCCCGTCTCCTCCGGCGACCCCGTTCCAGGGGGACGACCCGCTGGACTACGCGCTGCCGCTGGCCATCCTGCAGATCTGCCTCGTCGTCGTCGTCACCCGGGGCCTCGCCTACATCCTCCGCCCGCTCCGCCAGCCCCACGTCATCGCCGAGATCATCGTAAGCTCGCCCTCCTCCTCTGCTCTGTTGTGCTGCTTACCCATGTATGGCAGAGATGTTGCATGGGCAGTACTAGTACTTGTGTTCTTCTTCATACCATATATATGCTCCTTGAAACATCCTCTGCTGCTTGCTGAAATACTACTTGAGTACTGAATAGTGTAGTTTTCTGACTCTGGGGAAAAATGCAGGATCATATAAAATACATACTCTTGAAAAATAATGTATGTATGTATACAGTAAAGCGTGTAGTACCTCTTATTGTTTCATTCCAGCAAGCAAAATATGCCCAGCCGGTCCAACATTGTGTAGTAGTATTTGTTTCATAAGGGCAGTAAGGATGTCCCTCTTATGGCAAGTTGTTGTTTTTCAGGCAGGCACATGTAGAGTAGAGATAGATTGTTCAGTTAGATATCTCTCCTCTTTTTAGCTGGCTGGCAGTATATATTAAGATTGAAATGACTGTTACGGTGGTCTCGCTTTATGGACTGAAACTTGCTGTCAATGTATGTACATTATATTACTCATAAATAAATATTCAAGTAATGACTCTGTTTTCAGTGTGTGAAAGAGATGGTTGGCTGAAAGGAGGTGGTAGAACCTGATTGTCTGTTTTACTCACAGCAGGGGGTGCCAAGCGTGACACTCCCACATTTGAGCACTTCTATGCAATACACGCATCTCCTGCTGTTGGGTGAACCAATAGTGGTTCCTTTTGGTTTGGGGTTTATGTGCAGGTAGATTGAGTTGCCAATGTTTTGCCGGAACGTTGATTAATTTCCGTCCGGCAAATTTCTGGCACTCCGGCATGACCTTTTTAGCAAAGGTCATGCCGAATTTTTCCTAGAATTTATGTTGCCAGCTAAATTACCCCTGTCAGTGAAGTTACCCACCCATTACCACTAAATTGACCCATTACCACTAAAATGACCGAATTTATGTTTGTTTAGCTAAGTTATCCATTTTTTTCTATTTAGAGCGAACATGGCCGATAACGATGAGGCCGGCGGTTCGGGCAAGCCATTCTGGGAGCTGTCCCAGGAGATGGAGGAAGAACCTCACCGCTATGAGGATGCCGCGGAAGACACCGATCCCGACTACACAACCCCTAGTGGCGTCGGGGATGACACCACTGATGGTGCCGCCGGGGATGCCACCACTGATGATGGCAGCGAACGCACAGATGGCAGCCAACCGGAGAGGCAACGGAAGGACCGGTGCCCGAACGTGCTCGGCACCGTCAAGGAGGAATTTACTGAAGTGTCCTCCACTGGGCATCCAACGGCGCCCAAAGAATTAGTCGGTGGGTACGCGGGACAACTCGGGTGCATTCTCCGGAGCACCGTCTCGATCAACACCGAGAATCTAAGGCATCGGGACCGAGGGAATTTGCGCAACCTCCTCTTTACGAAGCTGCACGAACGATACAAGTTCCCCGGTGAGTACGCAAACACACGCCTCTCAGGGAATAAAGTGAACAGTGCCACCCTCACGAAGATGAGCACGGCCCTGGCTACTTGGAGAGCCGCGGTGAAGAGAATGATTCTAAGAGGTGATAGTTATGAGAAGATCAAGGAGAAAAATCCTTCGATCAGCAAAGCTGACTACCTGGAGTTCAAGATCTAGTGCGAGAGCACCGCATCCGCGGAATCAAGTCAGTGGGGGAAAGATAAGCGGGACTTGAACTTAGGGGTCCACAAACTCGGTCCCGGCGGTTACAGAGTGGCGGAACCTAAATGGGACAAGGAGGACGCGGAGCATGCCGCGCAAGGCCTACCGCCCCTCTTCGATAAATACCATGAAAAGCAGACCAGGAACTATGTCAGGGCCCGGTACAAGGTGGACCCGGTAACAAAGGAGCTTACCACAGATCCGAAGATGAAGGATCTTGAGCGTGTTCTGGTAAGGAATACACCCCCGCGTAATTAGCTCCATATGGTTGCATTCTAATTAATGAAGCCAAATTTCTAAATGGTTCACGTTCCTTCTTCCGCAGGAAACTGAAAGCAGTAGCGCGGGGTCTCAGAGCTCCCCGTCTGCCCCTTGGGACACCACTTTAAATAGGGCGTTGAACGTAATGAAACACAAGGATAAGTTCAGTAAGCCGTCGTCAGCTGGTCGTGTGGCCGGCGAAGGCTTGTCCATGAAATGGTCGGAATACTATAAGGCTGGGCGAAAGGAGAAAAAGACCAGCTCGGAAAGCCAGGAGCGCGAGGTTAAAGAACTCAAGGCACAAGTGGCGCGGATTCCGGAGATAGTCCAAGAGCAAGTGTGAGACCAACTGGGAGCGACGATCACCGCCATTATGCCTACCTTGCTTGAGGGGCTGCGGGGGTGGATTGCGGGCGGGCAACAGGGGCCGCCCCCGATTCCCAGCTTCACGGGCAGCAACTCGAACAACGCGTCGGCATTGGTGTCTCCGGCGGAGGCGGCGTTGGTGACTCCGGGGCCGACGGCAGTATTGAAGCTTAATGCACCCGGGAGTGGGAAGAATACGCCGGCCGGCACCTCGGCAGCAAGCGGCCCCTCCATCACTTGCACGCCCACCGTTGGCGTTGCCTCGACATTAGCCGAGCTCGACGCCATCACGGTAACTAAGCCTCGGCCGCTAACTTCATCTCCTTGCCTTTGACTGGGCATCCCTGACGCCCTACATGTTTTCGCAGGGCGCCGCCAACGATCCATGCACTCTCCTGCACTTCGTGAACGGCGAGTTGATCGATGTCGCCAAGGCCAAAATCGTTGAACCGGACAACCGCGTGTTCCACGGTAATCCGATGCCACCCACCGTGTATAGGGTTCAACTTGTTCATGTGCTGCGGGGCTGCGACGACTTGTTACCTCCGCATCGACCCCATGGGGCCGACGAAGATGATGTGATGACCCTCAGCGCCTGCTTAAACTGGTCCATGCTTTGGCCAAAGAGCCAGATTCGTTTGGGGGCGGGGGATACCACCCCACAGACAACACCGCCAGTCGTGCCGGCGCCAAGCCATGGGAAGACCGCCGCAACGCTACCGCCGTCAGCTGATCCGGACATGCATATGGCACAGGATCCGGACGACGACGTCGATAAGTACTTCAACGAACATGGGTACGGTGACGACTTCTTGGCGGGGCCTCCTTCTCAAGAACCCAACCCTGCAAAAGACGATCGCGATCTAGCTGGTACCGCGGAGAAACCCAATTGCAACAGGCGTCGTCTGTTCAGTTCTCAGGAGACGCCTCCAGCTGACGCCTTCACCGAGACTCAAACAGCCGAGGTGCGAAATATTATCAGCCCCAACACACTCAAGAAGGTGGTCTCTGAGCAGAACTCGATCCCATTACAGCAGAAGAAGAAGGAGAAGGGACGGAAAAGAAAAAATGGCAAGGGTGCGAGCCAGCCGGCACCGAGTACGATCCGTGCTCAGGACGGGCCACCAATACCTAAGGATATCTCGAGGAGGGTGCATGTGGCGGGTAGGCCGATGCTACCGACTAATCTGCTCAATGCTGCAACCGCTGCTATGCGGAGTCTGCATGACGGTGTTCTTACTATGGAGAAGCGGCGTCTCTCCGAGAATGATGTGGCATACCCGGTTTTCGTGGCCAAGGTGCCAGAGGGCAAGGGCTTTGTCGATAGCACCGCCGGGCGTATGATCGTCCTGCGGTTTGATGACATCTTCGCTATGTTTAACCTTTATCCGCTGCACTACACCTTCATTCGGCTATTTTTGCTCAGTATGGAGATGCGGATCATTAGAGACAAGACCCCGGACATCGTGATAGTCGACCCCTTCTACATGCGTGCCAAGATCTTGGGCAGCGCTGGGGACCGGCAAGTCGCGAGTTCATACCTCGAAGGCGTCATCCTGGCGAACCAGGATAAGGATAACTTCCTCGTGCCTTACTTTTCCGAGTAAGTCATCCCCTCACCGCCCCGTAACATATGATTTCTTAGATTTCGATCGTTCTTTTTTTTTCTAACATTCCGTGTTTTGTGCAGTGACACACATTGCACACTCATCCTCTTAAGCCCGAAATATTCCACGGCCACGTATTTCGACTCGGACCGTCAGTCGAAGAAAGACTACACAAATATGAAGAAAGTTCTTGATGATGTTCTCCCCGGCTACGCCAAATCTGGAGGCACCTTCAGGAGGCCAATTTCTAGGTACGGCAAGCACGTGTTCACCCACGTAACGACGTTCCCCTGCGTCAAGCAGCCGCCTGGCAGTCAGAAGGATGCCTACTACGCCCTCCATCACATGCGGGCGATCGTACGGAACCATCATCAGCGTATGCTACCAAATGAGCTCAAAGAATGGGCCGCACGCTTGTCGGCAATCCAGGACGAGGACATCAGACAAGAATTCTTTCGCATCCAGTCGGAGTTAGCGGAAATCATCTATGAAGATGTCCTTCGTACCTCGGGGCAGTTCTACCTCAACTATCAACCGTCCAACAGTGAAATAGAAACAACGCTACAAATGCAGGCTGACAACGACCGCACATTCATGACCATCACGAAAGACGGCGGCTTCATCCACGCTCCGGTCCCTGAGTCGAGTTGAAAGTATTGATGCTATGTAGTGCTGAAATATCGATTAGCTCATGTTGTAATTAAACTTTAATGAACTTGTATGTCTCTTCAGTTTGGACAGTCGTTCAACTTATATGTAATCGATGCTATTTATTAGTAGGACCATGAACCGTGCTATTAATGTGTTGCTTTTCTCTTCCGATCCTTTTGTTGCATACTCATATATTGCTTATATATTATCTGTGAATTGCTACTAACGTTTTGTTTGTCTAGTGCATAGAGATGCCATCGTATGTCGTGTACAAGGGTAAGGTTCCCGGAGTCTACGACGACTGGGAGGAGTGTCGGAAACAGGTTCACCGTTTCAGCGGGAACAGTTACAAAGGATACACCACTAGGGCGGAGGCGGAAGCTAGATACGCGCGCTATCTAGCGGGAGAGAGGAGGGAGCGGAGGAGGAACCGGATGAAGACCAGTTTCATCGCGATGATGCTCATCGTGACCGCAGCTCTCTTCTATGTGATGGTAGTTTAGATGATATCGACTTTGTAATGTGACGACAAACTCGCTACTCGGTCTCGAGACCTAAACTTGTCTAATATTTGAACTTTGTTCGCTATTTGGAATTCGGAGACTAATGTGATGAATTGTATTATGTCCTGTTTATACTTGACTAACTGTGGTGCTGTATTGTATTGTATATTCTGTGATGTATAATTAATATATTCTGTGTTGTGCAAATATCAGAAAAGCAAAAAATAAAAAAAATCCTATAATTCATAGTAGTGGCGCACCTGCCAGCACATTAGTGGCGCACCGTGCAAAATATCAGTGGCGCACCTATAGAGACATCAGTGGCGCACCAGTTGGTTACCAGGGCCACCTCATCTGCATTAGTAGTGGCGCACCAGTAGCCATATTAATGGCTCATTACAAGTGCGCCACTGTTATACTGAATACTAATGGCGCACCAGGGGTGCGCCATTAGTATTTCTTATTAGTGGCGTGGTAATAGTGGCGCACCTATGGTGCGCCATTAATACCCAAAAGTGGTGCGCCACTAATGTGCTTTTTTCTAGTAGTGCCTATACCCACACGAATGAATATTCGAGTGAATCTCCAGTTGCCGTGTGCTATTCCTGTTGCTTTGCGATATGTTACAAATATTCGAGGTGAGACATGTTGGCATCCCGTGGATCAACAACTTGTCCACTATGCCAGTTACCTCGTTACCGTGTTCCGGCATCCCTGTGATCAAATCACATTGTGTCTGGCCAGAAGATGATGGATACCGTAACACCGAGAGGGCCCAGACATATCTCTCCATCGTCGGAGGAGCAAATCCCAATCTTGAGCTATCAAGTTACTTGACATACTTTTCCATGAACCCGTAAGCCGCCGTACTAGCCACCCATTTACGGATGACGTTTAACAAACCCCAAAGTTCATGAAGCAAGCATGAAGAAACTCGATACTCTCATGGTCTAAGGAATCATGCAAATGTTAACCATCTCTGTGTTATTAACCATTAACTTGTGACGAAAGCATCTCATAGCATAACATCAATCGGGTCGATTCAACACAAGTGTTCTCATAACATTGTGCCCTCAAAGTTGCTGGCATAGACATGCCCATGATCAGGAAAACAGAACCATCATGCAACACTTGAGCTAGTCTTAGAGGCCAGACTAGGAATACATTTTACCGTTTATTATTCCACACGTGCATATGAGTCTTCCTCCGAGCCTCGTGGTTATTGTAGACTCGAGAACCACAACAGTTATAGCATGGAACATAAACATAATTATGAGCATGGAGATAAATAATAACATTTATTATTGCCTCTAGGGCATATCTCCTACAGCTTGACCTTGAATACCCACTGCAGACCAATGGCACGGTGGCCGGCAGGCAGAGTGGCGAGATCCCAGGTTTCGTTGGAGCGGATCCACTCCATTTCGGCCTCCATGGCGCTGCACTGTAGGGTAACGCAGCAGAAAACAAAAAAATTCCGACCTATGCACCAGCCCAGGACCACTATGGAGACTGCATACAAGGTTTGATATGTTTCGTTACCGACTCATAGCGCAGCGGAAGTAGAGTCGATGACGATCGGCGGTGCAGATCCCCGCAGCTAGGATTTATAAACTCCCAACCACGAGGATGTACTCCCTCGTCTGCCCCTCGGACAGCCATCCGGGAGGCGGTCGGACAGTCCCCTGGGATCACCTTGAGAACAGCTTTGTGCTCATCCACGGGATCACCGAGCTCGTCGATGATCGTCCTGAGCCGCATCACATAGGACTCGATGCCCTCGCCATCCTTGTACCGATGGCCCTCGTACTTCGAGCGGCGAGTCTGCGCTTTGGCCTCGCGCAAGCGCTTGACCCCGACCCGCATGGTCTTCAGGGTGTTCCATCCCTGCTTCGCCGTGCTATTGGCGCCCAGGATGCGCATCAGCTCCGGCGGCACCCCCCTGAGCAGGGCGATCATGCCATGCCGGTCGTCGCGGTCCGTGCCCTGGCCAATTCCCACCACACGCCACAGTTTGTTGGCCTGCAACTGCAACTTGGTGATCATGGCCCGGTCGGTGTAGTTGGTACGTGTGAGCACCATCGGTGGCATGCCGCCGCCGCCGCCGCCATGCACGACACGCTCGACGATGCGCACCGCCGACCCCTCCTCCGTGGAAAGGCGTGCCAAGGTTTTCTCCAGTGCCGCCACTTCTGCTGTAGCTTTCTCTTCCTCCTGCTGCTTCTTCGTCTTCTCATCGTCGCTGCCAGCAATCTCTCCGGCGGATCAGACACCGCCGGCGCCCAGGATGGATCATACACCACCGAGGCTCTGATGCCACTTGATGTTGTAGAGACTAGCAAGCTCGACGTAAGAGAGAGCGATCGAGAGAGAGAGTGAGAGGAGGAAGACAATAGTTTTGCGCTGTGAACTGCCACTGCAGCTTTTCGGGTTTCAGTTATTATGCTAGCTCCATCGAGCTACTGAAAACAAGGAGGAAATGGTCGCCCACGAATGAGCCTACAGATCGTGCGATCCCACGATGCTCGCCGTGATCGAACCCTACATGCTCGCCACGAGTTGCGTGATCCATGCCATCGCATGGCGCTCCCTCGGACGAGCTACAAAGATGCTAACAAAGTAACTAAATCTGTACGTGCACAAG
Organism: Elymus sibiricus; assembly: GCA_039707655.1. NCBI lineage: Eukaryota > Viridiplantae > Streptophyta > Magnoliopsida > Poales > Poaceae > Elymus > Elymus sibiricus. The sequence goes on along the minus strand of CM077665.1, from coordinate 34,193,218 downwards.
CACATGCTGACGGACTGAATTTTATTCACCTAACTGAACTTACTGAACTAACTGAAGAAACTGAATGCAGCTGATTATCTAACAAATCAACCCCTAATGTGCTGCACCTGTGTGATCTCGTGCCTGTGTCGTAGCTCACTGAACTGTGTCCTTCCTAGTGACTTGGTGAGGATGTCCGCGACTTGATCACCCGTCCTGTCATGCTCAACATCCACCTTGTCCAGCTCAACACACTCTCGAATGTAATGATACCTGAGATCAATGTGTTTGCTTCTTTCATGGTGAACAGGATTCTTGCTGAGCTCGATTGCCAATTTGTTGTCAATCTTTAGCTTCACCTTCTGAACCTCTTCACCAAGCATTTCTGCTAGTAACCTGCTCAACCAGACGGCTTGTGTAGCAGCCGTTGCTCCTGCTATGTACTCTGCTTCACACGATGACAAGGCCACAATCTTCTTTTTCTGTGAAGACCAAGTAACCACTCCTGATCCGAGGAAGAAAACGACTCCTGTTGTGCCCTTACGATCATTCAGATCACTAGCGTGATCACTATCGTTGTAGACTGTGAGCACTTCCTTCTCACCTTTTCTGAAGATGCAGCCATAGCCCAGAGTGCCTTTGATGTACCGCAGTATCTGTTTCACGGCGATCCAGTGCTCCTTGCCCGGTGATTCCATGAATCTGCTGATGATTCCTACAGCATACGCGATGTCAGGTCTGGTGTTCATCAGATACCTCAGGCTACCAATCAAACTACGGTACTTAGTCGCATCCACTGCCTGACCGTCGTTCTTCTTCAGTTTCAGACGATTCTCCAAAGGTGTGCTGCAGGAGTTGCACTCTGCCATGCCTGCATCTTGCAAGATCTTCGCCGCATAGCTCGACTCACACATTGTGATCACACCCTCTTCCTGCTTCACTTCAATTCCCAGGTAATAGCTGAGAAGCCCGAGATCGCTCATCCGAAACAGTTCCTTCATCTGCTTCTTGAAGTGATCAATTTCTTCAGCGGCTGTGCCCGTGATGATCAGATCATCCACGTAGACACAGACCAACAGAAAATCGTCATTGTTACCGCGCCTGTAGAGGGCATGATCGAGCTGGCATCGCTCGAACCCGAGCAACTGAAGTGTGTCATCCAGCTTTGCATTCCAGGCACGGGGAGCCTACCGGAGACCTTACAGAGCCTTCCGTAGCTTGAGCACGCGATGTGTGTTGTTGCTGTCGATGAAACCTGCAGGTTGGTGCACGTATACTTCTTCCCCAGCTCGCCGTTGAGGAATGCCGAGCGCACATCCATGTGATGCACGCCCCAGCTGCGGTGCGCCGCCACAGCCAATAGCAGCCGCACCTTCTCCAGATGTGCCACGGGAGCGAAGACCTCATCAAAATCAATCCCCTGCCGCTGTGCGTAGCCCTTTGCGACCAGCCTACCTTTGTGCTTCACAATGTTCCCTGCCGGATTGCGCTTGACCTTGAATACCCACTGCAGACCAATGGCACGGTGGCCGGCGGGCAGAATGGCGAGATCCCAGGTTTCGTTGGAGCGGATCCACTCCATTTCGGCCTCCATGGCGCTGCACCACGCTGGCTCGTCCAACGCCTCCTCGACAGACGCGGGCTCCTTTGCTACAGAGAGACAGAGCCCACTGTACTCCAGAGTGCACGCCGGCGCGTGATCGATGAGGTGCTCCACCGTTTTGTATCGGAGAGGCACCCCCTCGCTGTCGTACGTCTCGCCGGTGGGCGGAGACGTCCACCCGTCGTCTGGCTCATCGGGAGTAGCTGGCGTGGACGTGCTTGATCCCGCCGAACCCGGCGCGCTCGACGCACTCGGCGTGCCCAGGCCAGGCCCGACGGACACAGGTGTGCGAGGGGACTCAGGCGGTGCTGGCGAGCTCGGCATGGCCGCATCTGGTGACACGGAGTATGTGGTCGTCACGGGTGCACTGGCGTCCGTGTATACCACCGTGAACTCCCCGTCGTTGGTGCGCGCGCCGTCAGTGTGCGTGCTGCTCCAGTCCCAGCGGCGGTCTTCCTCAAAGCGAACGTCCCGCGTAATGTAGAGCCGCTTGCCGGTCGGGTCATAGACCCTGTACCCCTTCGAGCCCGGCTCATAGCCCAGGAACAGGCCGGCGACGGAGCGATCGGAGAGCTTGTTGACGTCGGGGCCGACGATCTTGACGTGGGCGACGCAGCCGAACGTACGGAAGTAGTCCACCGCGGGCTTCTTCTTGCGCCACGCCTCATAGGGCGTCACCCCCCTGCAAGCTTCTCGTCGACGATGGGTTGAGGATGTGCACTGCAGTGCGCACCGCCTCGCCCCAGAACACGCTCGGCACGCCCATGCTCTTCATCAGGCTGCGCGCCATCTCCACCACTGACTGATTTCGGCGCTCGACAACACCGTTCTGTTGCGGCGAGTATGGCGTCGTCGTGTTCCTTTGAATGCCCAGCTCATCACAGTACGCGGTGAACTCATTTGAGTTGAACTCACATCCGCGGTCAGTGCGGAACGCTCTGAGCTTGGCGCCGCTCTGCGTCTCTGCTGCCGCCTTGATTTTTCTGAAGAACCTGAACGCCTCGTCCTTGCTCCTGAGTACTTCCAGCCACATGTATCCACTGTGATCATCAACAACGAGCAGGAAGTACTTGTTACCAGTCATGGTTGCTGGCGTGATGGGGCCGCAGAGGTCACAGTGGACGAGTTCGAGCCCCTCCTCTGCATTGTACGCTGACGCACGCGGAAATGGCGTCCGATGCATCTTCCCGAGCGTGCAGCCCTCACAGAACTACTCGATGTGCTGAATCGCTGGCATACCCCGCACCATGGCCTTCGCGCCCAGGTCGTGCAGTGCACGGAAGTGCAGGTGGCCGTACCGCGCATGCCAGCGCCAGGCGTCGTCGATGCCGCCCGCCAGCAGGCACACGGGCTCGGCCAAGTTCAGAGACACGGCATATAGCCGGTTGTTCGTCCGCCGCACCCGCGCTAGGAGCACGCGCTGCCTGTCGTAGAGACAGAGCACGCCGTCCTCGATCACGGACTTGCAGCCATGCTCATCGAGCTGACCAAGGCTGACGATGCTCGTCCGTAGTTGGGAATATAGTAGACATCCGAGAGCGCGCGGTGCTCGCCATTCTTGCACGAGAACATCACCACCCCGCGCCCACATATCTGCACCACCGAGCCATCGCCTAACCGCACCGCCCTGCGCATGGACTCGTCCACCTGCGTGAGCATGTCACGGCGGCCAGTCATATGGTTCCTGGCGCCCGTCAAATTCCAGCGATTGTCGTTGGTGGCCACCGGCATGACGCGCGCCTCGTTGAGGAAAATTTCTCCAGGCGCCGCCCGTGCTCCAGCCGTAGGGGCCGTAGCCGCGGCGACCACCTCATCACAGGTGGGGAGGAGAAGGCCGGGCTGCTCAACGTCGACCTCCGCCACGTTCGCCTGCTGTTCTTGCTGCTCGCGGTCCTTTGCTCTCTTGCGGTACTCCTTTGCCCAGTGACCAGTGATGCCGCAATAACGGCAGTAGCCCTTCCGTCTGGGTGCCGCCGCACCGCAGTTGCCACGGCCCGCACCTTGGCCACGGCCACCGCCGCCTTGGAGCCCTTTCGGCTTCCCGTTGCCGCGGCCGCGACGCTCTCCACTGCCGGACGAGCTGCCGCCCTGTTCCTGCTATTTCTGACGCACGAGCCACTCCTGTTCCATGAAGAGTAGTTGGCCGCCCGGCGCAGGTGCCTGCTCGCGCTCGCGCTCTTCGACGACAAGCAGCCGGCCACAGAGCTCCTCGAGCGAGAGCTGCTTGGTGTCGACGAGGGACTCTATCGCCACAGCCATCTCACGGTAGGGACGAGGCACCGTGCGGAGCACCTTGAGAACAGCTTTGTGCTCGTCCACGGGATCACCGAGCACCTCGAGCTCGTCGATGATCGTCCTGAGCCGCATCACATAGGACTCGATGCCCTCGCCATCCTTGTACCGAAGGCCCTCGTACTTCGAGCGGCGAGTCTACGCCTTGGCCTCGCGCACACGCTTGACCCCGACCCGCATGGTCTTCAGGGTGTTCCATGCCTGCTTTGCCGTGCTCTTGGCGCCCAGGATGCGCATCAGCTCCGGCAGCACCCCCCTGAGCAGGGCGATCATGGCGTGCCGGTCGTCACGGTCCGTGCCCTGGCCAGTTTCCACCACACGCCACAGTTCGTCGGCCTGCAACTGCAACTTGGTGATCATGACCCGGTCGGTGTAGTTGGTACGTGTGAGCACCATCGGTGGCATGCCGCCGCCGCCGCCGCGATGCACGACGCGCTCGACGATGCGCACCCCCGACCCCTCCTCCGTGGAAAGGCGCGCCAAGGTTTTCTCCAGTGCCGCCACCTCTGCTGTAGCTTTCTCTTCCTCCTGCTACTTCTTCGTCTTCTCATCGTCGCTGCAAGCAATCTCTCTGGTGGATAAGATACCGCCGGCGCCCAGGATGGATCGTACACCACCGAGGCTCTGATGCCACTTGATGTTGTAGAGACTAGCAAGCTCGACGTAAGAGAGAGCGATCGAGAGAGAGAGTGAGAGGAGGAAGACAATAGTTTTGCGCTGCGAACTGCCACTGCAGCTTTTCAGGTTTCTGTTATTAAGCTAGCTCCATCGAGCTGCTGAAAACAAGGAGGAAATGGTCGCCCACGAATGAGCCTACAGATCGTGCCATCCCACGATGCTCGCCGTGATCGAATCCTACATGCTCGCCACGAGTTGCGTGATCCATGCCATCCCATGGTGCTCCCTCGGACGAGCTACAAAGACGCTAACAAAGTAACTGAATCTGTACGTGCACAAGCACACGCTAACGGACTGAATTTTATTCAGCTAACTGAACTTACTGAACTAACTGAAGAAACTGAATTCACCTGATTATCTAACAAATAACCCCCTAATCTGCTGCACTTGTGTGATCCCGAGCCTGTGTCGTAGCTCACTGAACTGTGTCCTTCCTAGTGACTTGGTGAGGATGTCCGCGACTTGATCACCCGTCCTGACATGCTCAACATCCACCTTGTCCAGCTCAACACACTCTCGAATGTAATGATACCTGAGATCAATGTGTTTGCTTCTTTCATGGTGAACAGGATTCTTGCTGAGCTCGATTGCCGATTTGTTGTCAATCTTTAGCTTCACTTCTGAACCTCTTCACCAAGCATTTCTGCTAGTAGCCTGCTCAACCAGACGGCTTGTGTAGCAGCCGTTGCTCCTGCTATGTACTCTGCTTCGCACGATGACAAGGCCACAATCTTCTGCTTCTGTGAAGACCAAGTAACCACTCCTGATCCGAGGAAGAAAACGACTCCTGTTGTACTCTTACAATCATTTAGATCACCAGCGTGATCACTATCGTTGTAGCCTATGAGCACTTCCTTCTCTCCTTTTCTGAAGATGCAGCCATAGCCCAGAGTGCCTTTGATGTACCGCAGTATCTGTTTCACGGCGATCCAGTGCTCCTTGCCCGGTGATTCCATGAATCTGCTAATGATTCCTACAGCATACGCGATGTCAGGTCTGGTGTTCACCAGATACCTCAGGCTGCCAATCAAACTGCGGTACTTAGTCGCATCCACTGCCTGACCATCGTTCTTCTTCAGTTTCAGACGATTCTCCAAAGGTGTGCTGCAGGAGTTGCACTCTGCCATGCCTGCGTCTTGCAAGATCTTCGCCGCATAGCTCGACTCACACACTGTGATCACACCCTCTTCCTGCTTCACTTCAATTCCCAGGTAATAGCTGAGAAGCCCGAGATCGCTCATCCGAATCAGTTCCTTCATCTGCTTCTTGAAGTGATCAATTTCGTCAGCGGCTATGCCCGTGATGATCAGATCATCCACGTAGACACGGACCAACAGAAAATTGTCATTGTTACCGCGCCTGTAGAGGGCATGATCGAGCTGGCATCGCTCGAACCCGAGCAACTGAAGTGTGTCATCCAGCTTTGCACTCCAGGCACGCGCTTGACCCCGACCCGCATGGTCTTCAGGGTGTTCCATCCCTGCTTTGCCGTGCTCTTGGCGCCCAGGATGCGCATTAGCTCCGGCGGCACCCCCCTGAGCAGGGCGATCATGGCGTGCCGGTCGTCGCGGTCCGTGCCCTGGCCAGTTTCCACCACACGCCACAGTTCCTCGGCCTGCAACTGCAACTTGGTGATCATGGCCCGGTCGGTGTAGTTGGTACGTGTGAGCACCATCGGTGGCATGCCGCCGCCGCCGCCGCCATGCACGACGCGCTCAACGATGCGCACCCCCGACCCCTCCTCCGTGGAAAGACGCGCCAAGGTTTTCCCAGTGCCGTCGCCTCTGCTGTAGCTTTCTCTTCCTCCTGCTGCTTCTTCGCCTTCTCATCGCCGCTGCCAGCAATCTCTCCGGCGGATCAGACACCGCCGGCGCTCAGGATGGATCGTACGCCACCGAGGCTCTGATGCCACTTGATGTTGTAGAGACTAGCAAGCTCGACGTAAGAGAGAGCGATCGAGAGAGAGAGTGAGAGGAGGAAGACAATAGTTTTGCGCTGCGAACTGCCACTGCAGCTTTTCGGGTTTCTGTTATTAAGCTAGCTCCATCGAGCTGCTGAAAACAAGGAGGAAATGGTCGCCCACGAACGAGCCTACAGATCGTGCCATCCCACGATGCTCGTCGTGATCGAATCCTACATGCTCGCCACGAGTTGCGTGATCCATGCCATCCCATGGTGCTCCCTCGGACGAGCTACAAAGACGCTAACAAAGTAACTGAATCTGTGCGTGCACAAGCACACGCTAATGGACTGAATTTTATTCAGCTAACTGAACTTACTGAACTAACTGAAGAAACTGAATGCACCTGATTATCTAACAAATCACCACCTAATCTCCTGCACTTGTGTGATCCCGAGCCTGTGTCGTAGCTCACTGAAGTGTGTCCTTCCTAGTGACTTGGTGAGGATGTCCGCGACTTGATCACCCGTCCTGACATGCTCAACATCCACCTTGTCCAGCTCAACACACTCTCGAATGTAATGATACCTGAGATCAATGTGTTTGCTTCTTTCATGGTGAACAGTATTCTTGCTGAGCTCGATTGCCGATTTGTTGTCAATCTTTAGCTTCACTTCTGAACCTCTTCACCAAGCATTTCTGCTAGTAGCCTGCTCATACAGACGGCTTGTGTAGCAGCCGTTGCTCCTGCTATGTACTCTGCTTCGCACGATGACAAGGCCACAATCTTTTGCTTCTGTGAAGACCAAGTAACCACTCCTGATCCGAGGAAGAAAACGACTCCTGTTGTACTCTTACAATCATTCAGATCACCAGCGTGATCACTATCGTTGTAGCCTGTGAGCACTTCCTTCTCTCCTTTTCTGAAGATGCAGCCATAGCCCAGAGTGCCTTTGATGTACCGCAGTATCAGTTTCACGGCGATCCAGTGCTCCTTGCCCGGTGATTCCATGAATCTGCTGATGATTCCTACAGCATACGCGATGTCAGGTCTGGTGTTCACCAGATACCTCAGGCTGCCAATCAAACTGCGGTACTTAGTCGCATCCACTGCCTGACCGTCGTTCTTCTTCAGTTTCAGACGATTCTCCAAAGGTGTGCTGCAGGAGTTGCACTCTGCCATGCCTGCGTCTTGCAAGATCTTCGCGGCATAGCTCGACTCACACACTGTGATCACACCCTCTACCTGCTTCACTTCAATTCCCACGTAATAGCTGAGAAGCCCGAGATCGCTCATCCAAATCAGTTCCTTCATCTGCTTCTTGAAGTGATCAATTTCGTCAGCGGCTGTGCCCGTGATGATCAGATCATCCACGTAGACACAAACCAACAGAAAATTGTCATTGTTACCGCGCCTGTAGAGGGCATGATCGAGCTGGCATCGCTCGAACCCGAGCAACTGAAGTGTGTCATCCAGCTTTGCACTCCAGGCACGCGCTTGACCCCGACCCGCATGGTCTTCAGGGTGTTCCATCCCTGCTTCGCCGTGCTCTTGGCGCCCAGGATGCGCATCAGCTCCGGCGGCAACCCCCTGAGCAGGGCGATTATGGCGTGCCGGTCGTCGCGGTACTTGCCCTGGCCAGTTTCCACCACACGCCACAGTTCCTCGGCCTGCAACTGCAACTTGGTGATCATGGCCCGGTCGGTGTAGTTGGTACGTGTGAGCACCATCGGTGGCATGCCGCCGACGCCGCTGCCATGCACGACGCGCTCGACGATGCGCACCCCCGACCCCTCCTCCGTGGAAAGACGCGCCAAGGTTTTCCCAGTGTCGTTGCCTCTGCTGTAGCTTTCTCTTCCTCCTGCTGCTTCTTCGCCTTCTCATCGTCGCTGCCAGCAATCTCTCCGGCGGATCAGACACCGCCGGCGCTCAGGATGGATCGTACGCCACCGAGGCTCTGATGCCACTTGATGTTGTAGAGACTAGCAAGCTCGACGTAAGAGAGAGCGATCGAGAGAGAGAGTGAGAGGAGGAAGACTGTAGTTTTGCGCTGCAAACTGCCACTGCAGCTTTTGGGGTTTCTGTTATTAAGCTAGCTCCATCGAGCTGCTGAAAACAAGGAGGAAATGGTCGCCCACGAACGAGCCTACAGATCGTGCCATCCCACGATGCTCGCCGTGATTGAACCCTACATGCTCGCCACGAGTTGCGTGATCCATGCCATCCCATGGCGCTCCCTCGGACGAGCTACAAGGACGCTAACAAACTAACTGAATCTGTACGTGCACAAGCACACGTTGACAGTGAATTTTATTCGGCTAACTGAACTTACTGAACTAACTGAAGAACTGAATGCAGCTGATTATCTAACAAGGAGATGTACACCACCGAGATGGCCGGCTTCTCGTCGAACCACCGCAGCAGGCACCCGATGGCCTCCGGCGAGAGCGCGCCAGCAACGGCGCCTCTTGACGCCACGTTCTTCCCGCTGCCGCTTGCGAGCGTAACCGGGCCGACGAGCCAGGCGCGGCGGCGGAGCGTGGAGCGGTAGTGCTCGGCGTAGGCCGGCTCCAGCTCGCGGAAGCTGTTGAAGAGCTCGCCGTAGCTCCGCCGATCCGTGGCGTGGATGACCTGGAACAATGCCCACTCATGTGGCCGCCTCGCAGGGTCCATCATCTGCCCCCGCCGCTGCTCGACCCGGTGTGGCAGCCCGGGCAGGGAGACGACGGCGGCCGGGTCGTCAGAGCACGCCTCGAACGGGTTGTTGCAGAGCATGGCTTCAGTGCAGGAACGTGCGAACATGCTGGTGCCGAGGAACGTGATGCGCAGGATGCCATGCTCCCCGGCGTCGTCCACGGACCAGTGGAAGATGCCGTCGGAGACGACCGCGTCGATCTCGGCGTGGTGGTCGGATAGGAAGAGGCGGAAGGGCTCCCGGAGCAGCTCCGCCGTCCGAAGAAACCTGTCGTTGTAGTCCTTGGATGTCAGGCCCGTCCCGCTCTCAGCGCTGGGGGGAAGCCCGACGTCGGGGAAAGGAACGACAACAACATCCACTCACCCCAGGGAAGTGTTGGCATGGTCGACGATGGAGCGGATGGTCGAAGCTTGCAAGGGCGTGGTGAGGACGGTGCAACTGACGCCACGGGCGGCGAAGAGCGCGGCCATGTCGGCCATCGGGATGAGGTGGCCGGGGAGGAGGAACGGGAAGAAGAGGATGCGCAACGGCGGCTGCTCGTCACTCTCCACTGGCGCCATGGATGCATGCATGCCCACCCTACCCAGACCTTCCGATCTTGTAGAGGCTCGGAAGAGATTCAAGATGGCAATGGGGTCCCAAAACCCGCGTCCCCGTGGGTTTTTACCCTATTAGGGGATGGGGATGGGCATGTTTCAAACCCTGCGGGGCTGCTGTTGGGTAAAGTATAAAACCCGACATGTTTCGCGGGTTCAAACCCGTTTCAACACTACCCGAACCCGAAACCCGTCACACGCGTCAAAATACTATACTATCGTATTGGGCCATTCGGGCTCGGCTACAAACCAGCCCACCCAGCCCGAGCGTCCCAGCCCCCTGCCCCAATCCACTCGACACACCCAGCCCCAGCCTCGCTAGGTCGCTGTCGCTCCCGCAGTCTCACAAACTACACGGCCAAGACCTAAACCTAGCAATCCCACCTAGCTCAAGTTTTGCTGCTGAAATATGCTCCTTTTTGCTGCTGAGATATAATATATTTGCTGCTGAAATGCTATTCTTTGGCTACTATTTATCTTATGTTGTTGCTGCTGAAATATACTATGTTTGTGACTTATATATGTTGATTTTCCTGCTGCTATTGCTCTAATATATGCTCCTATTTTTCTCGCGGGGACGGGTTCCCCGTGGGTTTAGAAAACCCGACGGGTTTAGGGGACGGGCAAAAAATTGTCCCCGTGCACGGAGATGGGGACGGGGACGGGTTTGCGATTTTCTCTTGGTGACGGGTTTGGGCAAGCAAAGCCCGGTGGGTTTCGTCCCTGTTGCCATCTTGATGTGAGATGCAGTACAAAATATCTTCGAGCATCGTCATATATGGCTTACGCGAGAAGGTTCGTCGGCTACAGTCCACAAACCGAAGACAAAGTGGAGGGCTTTGCGGGCGTCCGGATCGCTGTCACGCCCGCTCCTGACTACCCTGGCTATGTGTATAACTTATGAGAAAATACATTGATTTGCAAGCTACACAAAAAAGTGAAAACCATTGGTTTACTATGTCAGAATCACTAATTTATCTTTTTCTCGAGCTCACGTGTCAATGTATTTCATCATGAAAATGTGCACACATGGAGTATACATCTGTATGACACTATGAATTTTGTTTCAGAATTTGTGAATCATTCAAACATTTTCTTTAATTTTTCAAGAAAATGAGCTCCATGTAGTTGTTTGTAAATTATACGACAAAAGCTATACAATTGGAACTTATTTGGAACATGACTGACAAGAATTATGGAACGTAGGAGTACTTTTTTGTTACATGTAACCTATATTTTGCTAGTCAAATTTGTAGTTAAAATTTTACAAAAAAATACGAAGTGGGCTTACAAACTGGAAGCGAGCGAGTATTCGTATCTCTGCGGAAAACATCACTACTTATGGTGCATATATTTATATCTTGTTTGTTTATGTGCAAAAAGGGATGCATACTATACAGCAGAGGTACTGGCTACTAGATATTATACAAAAGAAACTATAAAGGGGGATTACTTGGTAAAAGATAAATATGACGCGGCAGCACACAGAAGGGGGGAAACGAAAGCGAGAAACCTGCCTTTTGCTCCACTCTCTCGGCTTCCGTTGCCAATTCCGTCGGGGGTCAATGTCTCGGCCGTGCTGCCATGATCTGATCCTCATCTTTGCCACCGTGATCTTCTTTGCGGCACTACCTTTGGCGAGAGCAGCTGTTGCCAACATAGATTAAAATAGCCCGCGAAATAGCCGCGATAGCTGCGCTATAGCTGCACGGGAGCCTTGCCGCTACGCTATGGCTGCAGCCACGAAATCCTCCACATATCCCTCTAAATGGCTCAAAAATCAGCAAAACCCTCCAGAAATCATCTCTCCCACCAGAAAAATTACCGCTATTTGCCGCGATTGCCCGCTATGCTGGCCGCTATAGCTGCTGGGAGAGGCCGCCGCGAAATCGTTTCTCCCACGATTTTAATCTATGGTTGCCAAGCTCGCGGACGTCGATGATCATGGCGGGAACCTGCCGGCCGACGCCATCTACCTCGTCCTGCTGCACGGCGAGCCGCCCCTGCCGGCGCCACCTCGGCGGCTGCACGACAACGCGACGTCGTGGTCGCCGGACCATGAACCTGAGCTGCGAGCGCGGTGGAAGAGGAGGAGGAGACAGCGGCCGCGTCTCCACGACCGCATCCTCCGCCGCGTCATGGACGGCACCGGCGCCGGCAAGTACCGCAACCTCTACAGCTTCCACCACGCAGTGAACGGCTTCGCGGTCCATGCGGCAGCGGCCTCCGGGGCGGCCGAGAAGCTGAGGGCGGCGCCCGAGGTGGCGGCCGTGGAGGAGGACAACGGGACCAGGCTCATGACCACCTACACGCCGCGCCTCCTCGGCCTCCCGGGCAGCGTGTGGCGGCACGATGGCAGCAATAGCGGGGAGGGCGTGTTGGTCGGCGTCATCGACACCGGCGTCGACCCCAACCACCCCAGCTTCGCCTACGTGCCGTCCGCGACGGGCGAGCCGCCGCGCACAGGCGTCTGCAGCCCTGGGCCGTGCTTCCCGCCGGGCTCGTGCAACGGCAAGATCGTCACGGCGAGGTACTTCGCTGCCGGCGCCGCGGCCGTGCTCCCGCTCGACGCCTCGTGCGACCTGTCGCCGTTCGATGCCGACGGCCACGGCAGGTATGTGCGGTGGTGTTCCGTCAGTGTCCACTGTTCAGTCGGGTTGTTTGCCTCTCATTTGAAGGTTTTCCTGCACCCAAAAGACCAAATGCGCGGCCTAACACGCACGGACTTGTTGGCCTGTTTTTTCTTAGCTTTTCTTTCTCTTTTGTGAAGTCTCAAAATTCTGTAATTTTTAAAAATATATGGAAGTCCAAATTCCATAACTTCAAAAAATAAAAATAAAAACTCTGAAAGTTTCGACAAACGCAAAAGTTTCAAATTCTAAAAGCTATGGCCAGAATTTTCTGAAAGTGGGTACCGCACTTTCTGAAAGTGTCGAAATGGAACTTGATGTGATGATCGGAATTGATCGGCGGTGGACAGGGCTAACTTGAGGCGGCGTTAAGTAATTTACCTTGCACTTAGTATGTCATTGTACCGTCGGAATTGATCGGCAGGCACCCGCCAGATAGCCCTGTCCACCAGAGTGCACTGCCCATTTAGAGTCTTGCCTTTTATAATTGAAGTGACTATTCGGTTATCCTTATGATAGTTGAACCCTGCTAAATGTTGGTGGTATGGAAAAAATGTGTGCAAGAAAAACTACTTCGATGTTATGCTTTGATCCTTCATCTTGATTAAACTTGCATTCAAGATTTCTCGAGACTAATACAATGAGATAACTAGCAGAATGCCCGTGCGTTGCTACGGGCGAAATACATAAAAATAAATCAAACTACTGACTAAGTGACATGAGTGAAGTCCTTCAAATATATACCTCCTTTTACCAATTTCTTTAGCGGATACTATGCATCAATTTTGTGATCTTCTTCTTCCTCCTCTTTGTCTTGCTCTGTTCCCCGCAGCCCATCCTCCGACACTGGTGACGGCTGGTGTCGATGTCATACAACACCCTACCCGAGCCTACTTCTGATCTCAGGCAATGTCGATGCCATCCGGCCCAAGCTACCTTCTTCGTTGGTCCATCGTTGCCCCCGATCCACCCTCTGGTCACGACCAGTGCCGATGTCTAGTGCTGCCCTGCTCGATTCGCCTTCTCGCAGGTCCACTATGGACCCTGAACCATCCCTCTTCCAAAATTAAGAAATGCTATATTGTGGCACGCTAGAGAGCACCCGACCAACTTACTCAGATCAACCGACATGCATTTATTATACTATGATATAGTGAAACTATGCACATTTGTAAGACATATTATGACAATCATATCATGAATTCTCTGGAGACATGCATTATGGACTTATAAAACCAAATCAAACAACAGGAAATTTCAACATACCGTTGTTCCTACTACCAATGGCTGATGTTGAATTTGGTAGAAGCCCCCAAATAACAAACTCAGCAATGTCCATGTACATGTTGTCCCATGTTTTCAGCATTAGAATTATGCTTGGATACAAAGAAATTTACTCTTGACAAGAGGATCCGCAAACAAATGACGAACACTTAAGAGTCTTATCCAAAATCAGTACAACCTACCCAAATTAATTCTTCAGTGATGTCTTAACATTTTAGCCTCTACACTTGAATTGTTCTTCAATCAATTGAACCTAAGTTGTAGCATACTACTAAAATAATCAGTACTTCATAGGAAACATTTTCACATCATTTGTATCCTAGGAACTCTAAAACAATGCATCTACTTAGCTTATGCCTTAGCCATCTCTAGTTACAGAATTATGTTCACAAACTTGTTACAAAAAAATAAGTCGATAGGTTGGGAATGTAAAACCCGCACATTATAGCACTTAGAGATTTAAGTCATATAGTAAATATACAAATGTAAATTCATTATGTCCGATTGACAAAAATATGCAGAAGCCCAATGAATGAAGAGTGAAAAAGATGTCTCTATGGAAGCTCGTCTCTATGGAAAATCAGAAACATATATCATATCTTGGCGATCCATTTGCCAGTGACATCCAATCAAGGACTGACCTGCTAAGCCATTTGTACCATTCACATAATTTTCTGCTACCAAGATACCCCCGGGCTTCACCATCCAAAGCAGCAAAAATAAGTTGGAGTATACGAGGTGATGTTAGGTACAAAAACCATGGTTTAGAAATAAATCACCACAAATTTGTACCAAATCAGTTGTCAAACAGCGAGAAAGATACCACAAGCTGCACACTCGTAATACAGCAAAGGAATATAAATAGGTGGTGAGAATACCTACAGGACACCTTTTTTTAGAATCCTAGAGGACACCTTTGATAACATGAAATTAAGTAAGAAATTTTCGGCTGCTACATACAATACCTTTTTCTTGAGTTGGCCTAGATCATGAAGGTGACGAAGAGCATCAACTGTAGTGAGCAAATGAATCAACCCTCGGTAAAATTTAATATATATCATGCTCGCAAATATCAAAGGAATATAAGGAATGTACGTGGAGAAGACCTACAGGACACCGTTGATAACATGGAATTAACTAAGAAATTTCTAGCCAGTCTTACAATCCATGTTTCTTGAGTTTGCCTTGATCATGAAGGTGAGAAAGAGCATCAACTGTAGTGAGCAAATGAGTCAATCCCTCTGTACAATTTAATATAGATCATGAAGGTGAGAAAGAGCATCAACAAGAATCAACCCCTGTATACAATTTAACATTATTAATGAAGCATCTATAACCAGGTGAGTTTCATGCCGGGGAGGGCAGAACACAGCATGCATGCAGAAGCGGAACACGGCAGACATGCACACGCCAGACCCTCTCAAGCACAAACCTGCACGCGCCTATGTCGGCCAGCCTCTGGCACACGCGCAACTCAAGCCCCGCCCCACGTTCACCATCTGCAAAGACTCACCGCCAAACGTGCCCTTGGCCGGCATGCCTCGGCATCTCGGGTTCACCCTCAAGCCCCAGCCGCTGCCCTCGCCTCTTCGGCAATTCGTACAGCGACCGTGCCGGCCAGTGATGCAAGGCGACGGCAATGCGGCACGTCCATGAGGCAGGGAATCCGGGAGGCGCGATGGGGCGCTGCGTACAGCGGAAATGAACTCCGGCACGCAAGCGGCGGCGCACACCGAACGATCAGGCGGATGGGATCAAAGAGAGACACATGAGTGCGAGAGGATGGATGGATTGCCTTGCCTTGCCGCCGCTCAGCAGCGCGACCATCTCCGTTTGGGAATCCAGCCGCCTACCGCCTTGCCCGTGACAATCCGGCCGCCGGCGGCCTCGCTACAGCAGGATCCTATGTCCACGGTGACGGCCTTCTCGGCTGCAGATAAAAAGAGCAGGGAGGGATCGACGTCAAGGGGGGGGGACAGAAGAGGAGGGGACATCGAGTGGCTCCCTGGGATCTCCGACGCGTGCCCGGGCCGGATCATCCCTCGCCCACCATGCCGCCACGTCCGCCGTGAGGGTGAGGAAGAGATCGGGAGAGAGGCTCATGAACTCACAATCTGGATGAGACCGAAGGAAAAAAAAAAATTGACATCAAGACCGAAGGAAAGTTTGTAGAATGGTTTGTGATTTAGGAATATGTGGCCTGGGTAAGGAAAGTTAAGATTGGAAAGGAAAGATTAGTACGGGGATGGATCGGGCTGGGTGGGGCTCTCATGATCATCCATTTGGGTATGTTAGAAAAAACCAGAGAAAAATCGGTGGGCTTTTCTTTCTTTGGAAAAAACCAGATGGGAGGTGGGCTAGCGTTGAGAAAATCGGTGGAAGGGAAGGTCCTTCGATCGATGGTGGGGGGAACGAACGACGACCTACGGACTGCTCCTTTAGGAGTAGAGATAAATGGTCTGATTATTATTGTAGCCATTTGGCTACGATTGCCGTGGGGAACCGGGGAGTGCCGGTGGTTGTCGGTGGCACAATGTATGGCTTCGCCAGCGGAATGGCACCACTTGCAAGGTAAGACATAAAGTATAGTCAAAATCGGAACTATAATCTACATAAATATCAAGTGCAACTTGAATTTTATTCACCTCTACAACGTTGCAATTTAACCAAACAATTTGGAATAACTACATTTTGTTTTGGCAACTATATACAGATTAGCCGTGTACAAGGCTATGTACCCGGCATGGGGGACTACCGCCAATCTGATTTCTGCCATTGATCAAGTAAAGATATTCACATTTTTCCTGTAATAATCAAACAGGAAGTAGGAACATGTATGATTTTTTTAATAAAAAGATTGACATTTCTGCTCTTGAATTCATAGGCAGTGCAAGACGAAGTGGACGTGCTGGTGCTGTCCATCGGCCCAGACGCGCGCCCTCCCACCAAAGTCACCTTCCTCGGCACGCTCGACGTGGCTCTCCTGTTCGCGAGGAGGGCCGGCGTGTTCGTGGCTCAGGCCACCGGCAATGGCGGGCCCGCGCAGTCCTCGGTCGTCTCCTACAGCCCGTGGGTGATGGCCATCGCTGCCGGCACCACTGGCCGGACCTACACGCCTTGGCTAGTCCTCGGCAACGGCCGGTGCGTCCCGGGGATCGGCCTCTCGGCACCCACTCCGGGCGGCGGCCTGCTACAGCACAGGCTCGTCGCCGCCGGCGAGGACGAGGAGTGCCAAGACGCGGAGGCGCTGCGGAGGCGCGTTGGTGTGGTGGTGCGCGGCAGCGTCGTCGTCTGCTCGTTCTCGCGGGGATTCTACGAGGGCAGGTCGACGTTGGGCGGCGTCGTCGCTGTGGCGGTGGCGCTCGGGTTCGCTAGCTTTGTCCTTCTCGCCGATGCTCGGTACGGTGACTTCGTCGCGCAGCCGATCCCCTTCCCCGTCCCCGGCATCATGGTACCTCGCGTTGCCGACGCCCAGGTGGTGTGGTCCTACTACAAGGAGCGAACGACGTTCGGGGGCCTCGCCACGGCGGCGATCACGGAAGGGAGAGCCGCAGCGTTCACGGACGCGGCGCCGGTGGTGGCGCGGTACTCTTCTCGGGGGCCGGACGTTGCCGACGCGGAGTCCACGCCCGCGGACGTGCTCAAGCCGGACGTGCTCGCACCTGGCGACCAGATATGGGCGGCCTGGAGCGCGCAGAGCGCCAACGAGCCCATGCTCACCGGCGAGGCGGCGACCACTTCACGATGATCTCCGGCACCAGCATGGCGGCACCGCACGTAGGTGGCATCGCAGCGCTCATCAAGCAGCGGCACCCATTGTGGGGGCCGTCGGCCATCGCCTCCGCGCTGTCGACCAGCGCACTGAGGCATGACAACCGCGGGAGACCCATCATGGCGGAGGGCTTCCAGCTTGGCATGTCACAGCCGGCGACGCCGTTCGACTGCGGCGCGGGGTTATCAGCCCTGCCGGCGCAATGGACCCTGGACTCGTCCTCGAGTCCGGGTGCAACGACTACATCAGTTTCCTCTGCTCGTTGCCGCAGCTCAGCCCTGACGATGTCTGCGGAGCCACCGGAGTTGCGTGCCAGGCTCCACTTGATGCTGCGAGGTTCTCTGACCATCCGGCGTCGGGTGACAAACATGGCGCGCAACGCCGAGAGATACCTCTGCTCTGCCCTACCACCGGACGGGGTAGCCATCGGCGTGCAGCCGGAGTGGTTTGACATCGCTCCCGGAGAGACACAGGAGGTTGTGATTGAGATGAATGTGAGCAGGGCGTCAGGAGCTTTCAGCTTCGGAGAGATTGTCCTTACAGTAAGGCCACTTGCAACCACATGATTAAGTGTAAAAATGCAAACAGGAGATGCTTAATTAATCTGGTACACATATTTGGCTTTTCAGAACAAATAATTAATCTGGCTGAGAAGTCATTAATACTGCTAGATAATCAGGAACAGCATCAAGAGGCTTGGTATTTTACTAATTTACAAGTTACAGGTAGTACTAAATCACCCTGAAAATAGAGAATGTGCTTACATGGCACCCCTAAATCTCTAAATCTCTTCTCCTTGTATTTTACTAGCCCTTTCTAGTTCTGAATGAAAGGGTAGACAGAAGATGGGCCTTCATCATCTAAATCTCTTCTCCATGTCCCTTCACAACCTCGCCAAGGATGAAGTTCCACCTTGCTCAACTATCCGTGATTACACCGGCAATTGCAGCCCAAGATAGTCGACACCTACGCAGACCACCTACAAAATAAAATGCAAATTATGGGTCTTATGAATTTGGCAGTAGATAGCTTGCAGGGTATGACATTAACCATCTCAGCTAAAGGCCTCAAGTTGCTGAACAATAGCATATGAGTTCATATCTCGTTTCAACACTAATTTGATACTCACAACACTAATTTGATACTCAGTGTTATGGTCCCGCTACTACCTTCACTCAAATTCACCATAAGATACAGGATTCGTAACCGATACTAGGGTTCTAGAGGATGAATTGGGGATCAGAGGAGAGAGCCGCCGCGTTTTAGAGTCCAGTTTCTCCACACCTCACGCAGGAGGGGATCGGCACCTACTTAACCCTACCCGTTGTGTCCCACTCAGGGCCTGAGTAGCGCTTGTTGGGCTGGGCCTGGCGACGTGGTCGTTCCAGCCTAGAGGCCGCAGTGGTGGTTGAGTCCGCCTTGCTGTCAGCTGGTGAGGCCCGAGGAACAGAGGCCGTAACATCCCTCCCTCCTTCAGACACAGCTTGTCCCCAAGCTGGAGCACTGGGGAAGTGTTGTTGTAGCTCCAGGCGGTCCTCCCAGGTCGCGAACTCTGCTGGCTGGCCCGTCCAGCGAATAAGAACCTGTGGAACGCCGGATTTGCCGCGCTACATCACTCTCGTGTCCATGATCTCCTCCGGCACTGGGGTCTCTGCTACCGCCGCGGGGAGTTGGTGATGGACTTGCTCCGTTGGCGGAAGAGGTTGGCGCAGCTGGGAGACGTGGAAGACCGGGTGCACGGCGCTTGTTGGTGGAAGCTGGAGCTTGTATGCCACCGCACCGATGCGCTGCAGCACCTTGTACGGCCCGAAGTAGCGGAACGCCAGCTTCTGGTTGCTCCGCGTTGCCACCGAGCGTTGGACGTAGGGTTGAACCTTGAGGAAGACCCAATCATCCACAACGAATGTGCGATCCGAGCGGTGTTTGTCGACGGAGTCCTTCATCTGTTGGCGTGCACGAAGCAGGTGTTGTCGGATGAGCACCACCATTTGCTCCCTGTCTTGGAGCCAGTCCGCCAGGTCCGGTGACGCACACGCCACGGGGTCGATGATGCCGAAATGCCTTGGCGCGTGCCCATAGAGCACCTCGCACGGGGTGGTGCCTAGCGCGGAGTGTGGCGAGGTATTGTACCAGAACTCCGTGAGAGGAAGCCACGCACACCACTTGGTTGGGGACGCGTTGACGAAACAGCGGAGGAAGGTCTCCATTCATTGGTTCACGCGTTCGGTTTGCCCGTCCGTCTGAGGGTGTCTTGCGGTGCTCATGCGCAGCTTGGTGTGCGTCAGACGAAAGAGCTCTTTCCATAAGACACTAGTGAAGATCGGATCGCGATCCGAAACGATCGACTCCGGCAGTCCATGTAATTTGTAGGGCAAATTTTAACATGCTCCCTCTTACCCCCTCTTTTTACATGTGAGGTAAGAAGGTAAGAGTTAATCAGACCACTAATTGATTAGATCAACACTTCAGATCTGTTATAGACTCTTACCTCTCATGTGAAAAGAGGGGGTAAGAGGGAGCATGTTAAAACTGCTCAATTTGTAGATGTTAGCCACGAAAACTTGAGCAACTTGGAAGGAAGTGAATGGGTGAGACATGGCTTCTCCTTGTCCCGGCTGTGCACCAAGATATCGTCGATAAAGACTAACACGCCATGACGTAGCAAGGGTGCCAACACCGTGTTCATCCCACCCTGGAAAGTAGCTGGACCCCCTATCAAACCATATGACAACACCTTAAACTCGTAGTGACCATGGTGGGTCATGAAAGCTGTCTTATGTGCATCCTCCGGCTTCATGCGTATCTGGTGATAGCCCGCGCGCAGGTCCAGGCTAGTGAACAAACATGAACCAGCTAGCTCATCGAGTAGCTCCTGAATCACCGGCAGAGGGAACCTGTTCTTGATGGTGATCGAGTTGAGATGCCGGTAATCGATGCAGAACTTCCAGGTCAAGTCCTTTTTCTGTATTAGTAGGACTGGCGATGCAAACGGGCTCGAGCTGGGCTGAATCAACCCCTGAGCCAACATCTCTGCAACTTGTCGCTCCACCTCATCCTTCTGGGCTGGGCTGTGCCAGTAGGGCCGTATGTTGACAGGTCTTGCACTAGGTACCAAAGGAATAGAGTGATCGAAGGAGCGTTGGGGCGGCAGGCCTTTGGGTTCATCAAACAAGGCCGCGTACTGATCCAGGAGCTCGGCGATCTCTGGTGGAATCGGGGGGTCATCCATGTCATCTGCCACGGTACATAATTTCACCACCTTTGCCACTGCTGTCTGCTACAACAACTCGTGCAGTTCAGCTCCCGAGATCATCTGACATTGGGTGACATCTGCCCGGGCCCCAGATAACTGTACTTCGCGTCCGTCATGCTAAAAAGCCATTGTCTTCTCCAACCAATGTACTTTCATCGGGCTATGGCGTGCTAACCAATCGATCCCCAAAATCACATCATAACTGCCCAACGGTAACACTCTGAGATCAGTGGTGAAGCTAATCCCGTGCGAACTCCATTGGCACGCTGGAATCTCTTGGTCAGAATGCAGGATACCACCATTCGCCACGCGCACGGACAGAGCTCGCTGGGCGGGCTGGACCCCTTGAAGGCGGGCAGCCAAAGCAGCTGTGACGCCCCCGGCTCAATCGTGCACTAATCATACACGCAAATGCACACGATCAAGCCTAAGGACTCACTGGACGATATCACAGCACAACTCTAGACACAAATTAAAGTCATACAAGCTTTATATTACAAGCCAGGGGCCTCGAGGGCTCGAATACATAAGCTCGCTTACAAGCGTTAGCGGAAGCATTAGATATCTGAGTACAGACATAAAAGATAAAATAGATAGGCCTTAAGAAGGCGGGGCAAAACAATGACTACGATCGAAAAGGCGCAGGCCTCCTGCCTGGGACCCTCCGAACCTACTCCTGGTCGTCAGCCAACTCGTAGTAGTAACCACCCTCGGGGTGGTAGTAGTAGTCGTCGACGGGGGCAACTGACTCCTGGGCTCCGTCATCTGGTCGCATCAATCGGGTATGGGAAAAGAGGAAGCAAAGCAACCATGAGTACTCATCCAAAGTACTCAGCAAGACTTACATCAGATCTATTCTATGTATGCAACATTGTCAAAGGAAGGTTGTATATGTGAACTGGACTGCAGAAATGCCAGAATAGAGAGAAGGCCTAGTCATATCGAAGACTAGCATCTTCAGCGGTCTTGCAGCATTAGAAGAGTGCAGATTAGTACAATATAAAGTAATAGTAGTATTAAGCATCAACATTGCCCAGAGATCCTTCCTCGACTCCCTGCGAGAAAGCAATCTCGGAGCCATCATATCCATATCTCATCCCAATATTAAGTTCTAGTTGTATCGATCGGGATACAACTCCGAGTGTCCGTTACCGAGGATCCGGCTATTCGAATAGATTTACTTCCCTGCAGGGGTGCACCAACTTACCCACCACGCTCGATTAACACTGGCTGAACACACTTTTCTGGGTCCTGCCCGGCCTCGGTCAAAACGACACGCCGCAGCCCTACCTAGACTCAACAGAGAGGTCAGCACGCCGGACTAACCCTATGCGCGCAGGGGTCTTGGGCCCATCGCCCTTTGCACTCCTGCACGTTGCGAACGCGGCCATGAGCAGACCTGGCAACCCACACTACAAGGCGGTTGCTTTACGCGGTCCAACCCGGCACGCGCCGCTCAGTCGCTGACGTCTAGAGAGCTTCGGCTGATGCATACAACGTAGAGTACCCATATTTATTCCCGCGTGATGGTTAGTGCTAGTAGGCCAGAGGCCTACTCGGATCAAATATCCAAATCGTTAGTGTATTGGTAGCACGCGGTAACGAGCAGAGACTCACGATCATGTGACCCTGTCGCCCCGTCTCGTGGACTTGCGGCAAGGACTAAGAATGCTCGGCCACGCCACGTAGAGATCTCGCGGGTACCCTCCAGGTCAACCCGATTCCACATTCTCGCATCATATGCTTGCGCGGGTATGATAACCCACAAGTATAGGGGATCAGTTGTAGCCTCTTTCGATAAGTAAGAGTGTCGAACCCAACGAGGAGCTAAAGGTAGAACAAATATTCCCTCAAGTTCTATCGACCACCGATACAACTCTACGCACGCTTAACGTTCGCTTTACCTAGAACAAGTATGAAACTAGAAGTACTTTGTAGGTGTTGTAGGATAGGTTTGCAAGATAATAAAGAACACGTAAATAAAAGCTAGGGGCTGTTTAGATAAAGAAACAACTAAGTTAGGTTTAGTAGAGAGCTTTTTGTCACAAGAAAGTTATTTGTCCCTAGGCAATCGATAACTAGATCGGTAATCATTATTGCAATTTTATATGAGGGAGAGGCATAAGCTAACATACTTTCTCTACTTGGATCATATGCACTTATGATTGGAACTATATCAAGCATCCGCAACTACTAAAGATCATTAAGTTAAAACCCAACCATAGCATTATAAGGTATCAAGTCCTCTTTATTCCCATACGCAAACAACCTACTTACTCGGGTCTGTGCTTCTGTCACTCACGCCATCCACCATAAGCGAATCATGAACATATTGCAAACCCTACAGCGGGGATCCCTCACGCTTGCGCGACACGGAGAGCACCATAGGACAGCACCAATAATAAAACATGCAACTCAAACCAATCATGATCATCAATCAACCCACAGGACAAAACGGATCTACTCAAACATCATAGGATAGCCATACATCATTGGTAAATAATATATAGCGTTGAGCACCATGTTTAAGTAGAGATTACAGCGGGGAGAAGGGGTGTTACACCGCTGCATAGAGGGAGAGAGAGTTGGTGATGACGGCGGCGAAGTTGTTGGTGTAGATCGCCGTCACGATGATGGCCCCGGCGGCGTTCCGGCGCCACCGGGAGAGAGGGGGAGAGAGCCTCCCTCCTTCTTATTCTTCCTTGGCCTCCCCCCTAGATGGGAGGAGGGTTTCCCCTCTGGTCCTTGGCTTCCATGGTGGCGGAGGGGCGGGAGCCCCTCCGAGATTGGATCTCTCTCTCTATTTCCTTCTTTTTCTGCGTTCCCAGATTCTGGCCTTTCACTGTTTCTTAAATTCCTGGAGATCCGTAACTCCGATTGGGCTGAAATTTTAACACGATTTTTATCCGGATATTATATTTGTTGCGGCGAAAGAAGGGCCCCAACCACTTTAAGGGGTGACCACAAGGGTCCCAGGCACGCCCAGGGGGGTAGGGCGCGCCCTCCACCCTTGTGGGCCCCTCGGGCATCGTCTCGTGTTGATTCTTTTTCCCAAAAATTACATATATTCCAAAAAAAATCTCTGTAAGTTTTTATCGCGTTTGGACTTCGTTTGGTATGGATATTCTGCGAAACAAAAAACATGCAACAAACAGGAACTGGCACTGGGCACTGGATCAATATGTTAGTCCCAAAAATAGTATAAAAAGTTGCAAAAAATATATGAAAGTTGTAGAATATTGGCATGAAACAATCAAAAATTTTAGATACGACAGAGACATATCAGCATCCCCAAGCTTAATTCCTGCTCGGCCTTGAGTAGGTAAATGATAAAAAAGATAATTTTTGATGTGGAATGCTACCTAGCATAATCTTGTTCATATAATCTAATCATGGCATGAATATTAAGACACGAGTGATTCAAAGCAATAATCTATCATTTGACATTAAGACAATAATACTTTAAGCATACTAATAAAGCAATCATGTCTTCTCAAAATATCATGGCTAAAAGAAAGTTATCCCTACAAAATCATATAGTCTGGCTATGCTCCATCTTCATCACACAAAGTATTAAATCATGCACAACCCCTGTTTTAGCCAAGCAATTGTTTCATACTTTAGTATTCTCAAACTTTTTCAACTTTCACGCAATACATGAGCGTGAGCAATGTATATAGCACTATAGGTGGAATAGAATATGGTGGTTGTGGAGAAGACAAAAAGAAGGAGATAGTCTCACATCAACTAGGCATATCAACGGGCTATGGAGATGCCCATCAATAGATATCAATGTGGTGACGATGTCCGCGACTTGATCACCCGTCCTGACATGCTCAACATCCACCTTGTCCAGCTCAACACACTCTTGAATGTAATGATACCTGAGATCAATGTGTTTGCTTCTTTCATGGTGAACAGGATTCTTGCTGAGCTCGATTGCCGATTTGTTGTCAATCTTTAGCTTCACCTTCTGAACCTCTTCACCAAGCATTTCTGCTAGTAACCTGCTCAACCAGACGGCTTGTGTAGCAGCCGTTGCTCCTGCTATGTACTCTGCTTCGCACGATGACAAGGCCACAATCTTCTGTTTCTGTGAAGACCAAGTAACCACTCCTGATCCGAGGAAGAAAACGACTCCTATTGTGCTCTTACGATCATTCAGATCACCAGCGTGATCACTATCGTTGTAGACTGTGAGCACTTCCTTCTCACCTTTTCTGAAGATGCAGCCATAGCCCAGAGTGCCTTTGATGTACCGCAGTATCTGTTTCACGGCGATCCAGTGCTCCTTGCCCGGTGATTCCATGAATCTGCTGATGATTCCTACAGCATACGCGATTTCAGGTCTGGTGTTCACCAGATACCTCAGGCTGCCAATCAAACTGTGGTACTTAGTCGCATCCACTGCCTGACCGTCGTTCTTCTTCAGTTTCAGACGATTCTCCAAAGGTGTGCTGCAGGAGTTGCACTCTGCCATGCCTGCATCTTGCAAGATCTTCGTCGCATAGCTCGACTCACACATTGTGATCACACCCTCTTCCTGCTTCACTTCAATTCCCAGGTAATAGCTGAGAAGCCCGAGATCGCTCATCCGAATCAGTTCCTTCATCTGCTTCTTGAAGTGATCAATTTCATCAGCGGCTGTGCCCGTGATGATCAGATCATCCACGTAGACACGGACCAACAGAAAATTGTCATTGTTACCGCGCCTGTAGAGGGCATGATCGAGCTGGCATCGCTCGAACCCGAGCAACTGAAGTGTGTCATCCAGCTTTGCACTCCAGGCACGCGCTTGACCCCGACCCGCATGGTCTTCAGGGTGTTCCATCCCTGCTTCGCCGTGCTCTTGGCGCCCAGGATGCGCATTAGCTCCGGCGGTACCCCCCTGAGCAGGGCGATCATGGCGTGCCGGTCGTCGCGGTCCGTGCCCTGGCCAGTTTCCACCACACGCCACAGTTCCTCGGCCTGCAACTGCAACTTGGTGATCATGGCCCGGTCGGTGTAGTTGGTACGTGTGAGCACCATCGGTGGCAGGCCGCCGCCGCCGCCGCGATGCACGACGCGCTCGACGATGCGCACCCCCGCCCCCTCCTCCGTGGAAAGGTGCGCCAAGGTTTTCCCAGTGCCGCCGCCTCTGCTGTAGCTTTCTCTTCCTCCTGCTGCTTCTTCGCCTTCTCATCGTCGCTGCCAGCAATCTCTCCGGCGGATCAGACACCGCCGGCGCTCAGGATGGATCGTATGCCACCGAGGCTCTGATGCCACTTGATGTTGTAGAGACTAATAAGCTCGACATAAGAGAGAGCGATCGAGAGAGAGAGTGAGAGGACTAAGACAATAGTTTTGCGCTGCAAACTCCCACTGCAGCTTTTCGGGTTTCTGTTATTAAGCTAGCTCCATGGAGCTGCTGAAAACAAGGAGGAAATGGTCGCCCACGAACGAGCCTACAGATCGTGCCATCCCACGATGCTCGTCGTGATCGAATCCTACATGCTCGCCACGAGTTGCGTGATCCATGCCATCCCATGGTGCTCCCTCAGACGAGCTACAAACACGCAAACAAAGTAACTGAATCTGTACGTGCACAAGCACACGCTAACGGACTGAATTTTATTCAGCTAACTGAACTTACTGAACTAACTGAAGAAACTGAATGCACCTGATTATCTAACAAATCACCACCTAATCTGCTGCACTTGTGTGATCCCGAGCCTGTGTCGTAGCTCACTGAACTGTGTCCTTCCTAGTGACTTGGTGAGGATGTCCGCGACTTGATCACCCGTCCTGACATGCTCAACATCCACCTTGTCCAGCTCAACACACTCTCGAATGTAATGATACCTGAGATCAATGTGTTTGCTTCTTTCATGGTGAACAGGATTCTTGCTGAGCTCGATTGCCGATTTGTTGTCAATCTTTAGCTTCACTTCTGAACCTCTTCACCAAGCATTTCTGCTAGTAGCCTGCTCAACCAGACGGCTTGTGTAGCAGCCGTTGCTCCTGCTATGTACACTGCTTCGCACGATGACAAGGCCACAATCTTTTGCTTCCGTGAAGACCAAGTAACCACTCCTGATCCGAGGAAGAAAACGACTCCTGTTGTACTCTTACAATCATTCAGATCACCAGCGTGATCACTATCATTGTAGCCTGTGAGCACTTCCTTCTCTCCTTTTCTGAAGATGCAGCCATAGCCCAGAGTGCCTTTGATGTACCGCAGTATCTGTTTCACGGCGATCCAGTGCTCCTTGCCCGGTGATTCCATGAATCTGCTGATGATTCCTACAGCATACACGATGTCAGGTCTGGTGTTCACCAGATACCTCAGGCTGCCAATCAAACTGCGGTACTTAGTCGCATCCACTGCCTGACCGTCGTTCTTCTTCAGTTTCAGACGATTCTCCAAAGGTGTGCTGCAGGAGTTGCACTCTGCCATGCCTGCGTCTTGCAAGATCTTCGCCGCATAGCTCGACTCACACACTGTGATCACACCCTCTTCCTGCTTCACTTCAATTCCCAGGTAATAGCTGAGAAGCCCGAGATCGCTCATCCGAATCAGTTCCTTCATCTGTTTCTTGAAGTGATCAATTTCATCAGCAGCTGTGCCCGTGATGATCAGATCATCCACGTAGACACGGACCAACAGAAAATTGTCATTGTTACCGCGCCTGTAGAGGGCATGATCGAGCTGGCATCGCTCGAACCCGAGCAACTGAAGTGTGTCATCCAGCTTTGCACTCCAGGCACACGCTTGACCCCGACCCGCATGGTCTTCAGGGTGTTCCATCCCTGCTTCGCCGTGCTCTTGGCGCCCAGGATGCGCATTAGCTCCGGCGGCACCCCCCCTGAGCAGGGCGATCATGGCGTGCCGGTCGTCGCGGTCCGTGCCCTGGCCAGTTTCCACCACACGCCACAGTTCCTCGGCCTGCAACTGCAACTTGGTGATCATGGCCCGGTCGGTGTAGTTGGTACGTGTGAGCACCATCGGTGGCATGCCGCCGCCGCCGCCATGCACGACGCGCTCGACGATGCGCACCCCCGACCCCTCCTCCGTGCAAAGACGCGCCAACGTTTTCCCAGTGCCGCCGCCTCTGCTGTAGCTTTCTCTTCCTCCTGCTGCTTCTTCGCCTTCTCATCGTCGCTGCCAGCAATCTCTCCGGCTGATCAGACACCGCCGGCGCTCAGGATGGATCGTACGCCACCGAGGCTCTGATGCCACTTGATGTTGTAGAGACTAGCAAGCTCGACGTAAGAGAGAGCGATCGAGAGAGAGAGTGAGAGGAGGAAGACAATAGTTTTGCGCTGCGAACTGCCACTGCAGCTTTTCGGGTTTCTGTTATTAAGCTAGCTCCATCGATCTGCTGAAAACAAGGAGGAAATGGTCACCCACGAACGAGCCTACAGATCGTGCCATCCCACGATGCTCGTCGTGATCGAATCGTACATGCTCGCCACGAGTTGCGTGATCCATGCCATCCCATGGTGCTCCCTCGGACGAGCTACAAAGACGCTAACAAAGTAACTGAATCTGTACGTGCACAAGCACACGCTAACGGACTGAATTTTATTCAGCTAACTGAACTTACTGAACTAACTGAAGAAACTGAATGCACCTGATTATCTAACAAATCACCACCTAATCTGCTGCACTTGTGTGATCCCGAGCCTGTGTCGTAGCTCACTGAA
This sequence comes from Elymus sibiricus, assembly GCA_039707655.1. Classification (NCBI taxonomy): domain Eukaryota; kingdom Viridiplantae; phylum Streptophyta; class Magnoliopsida; order Poales; family Poaceae; genus Elymus; species Elymus sibiricus. The sequence continues at coordinate 34,164,849 of CM077665.1, read as the reverse complement.
CTGTGTCCTTCCTAGTGACTTGGTGAGGATGTCCGCGACTTGATCACCCGTCCTGACATGCTCAACATCCACCTTGTCCAGCTCAACACACTCTCGAATGTAATGATACCTGAGATCAATGTGTTTGCTTCTTTCATGGTGAACAGGATTCTTGCTGAGCTCGATTGCCGATTTGTTGTCAATCTTTAGCTTCACTTCTGAACCACTTCACCAAGCATTTCTGCTAGTAGCCTGCTCAACCAGACGGCTTGTGTAGCAGCCGTTGCTCCTGCTATGTACTCTGCTTCGCACGATGACAAGGCCACAATCTTTTGCTTCCGTGAAGACCAAGTAACCACTCCTGATCCGAGGAAGAAAACGACTCCTGTTGTACTCTTACAATCATTCAGATCACCAGCGTGATCACTATCGTTGTAGCCTGTGAGCACTTCCTTCTCTCCTTTTCTGAAGATGCAGCCATAGCCCAGAGTGCCTTTGATGTACCGCAGTATCTGTTTCACGGCGATCCAGTGCTCCTTGCCCGGTGATTCCATGAATCTGCTGATGATTCCTACAGCATACGCGATGTCAGGTCTGGTGTTAACCAGATACCTCAGGCTGCCAATCAAACTGCGGTACTTAGTCGCATCCACTGCCTGACAGTCGTTCTTCTTCAGTTTCAGACGATTCTCCAAAGGTGTGCTGCAGGAGTTGCACTCTGCCATGCCTGCGTCTTGCAAGATCTTCGCGGCATAGCTCGAATCACACACTGTGATCACACCCTCTGCCTGCTTCACTTCAATTCCCAGGTAATAGCTGAGAAGCCCGAGATCGCTCATCCGAATCAGTTCCTTCATCTGCTTCTTGAAGTGATCAATTTCGTCAGCGGCTGTGCCCGTGATGATCAGATCATCCACGTAGACACAGACCAACAGAAAATTATCATTGTTACCGCGCCTGTAGAGGGCATGATCGAGCTGGCATCGCTCGAACCCGAGCAACTGAAGTGTGTCATCCAGCTTTGCACTCCAGGCACGCGCTTGACCCCGACCCGCATGGTCTTCAGGGTGTTCCATCCCTGCTTCGCCGTGCTCTTGGCGCCCAGGATGCGCATCAGCTCCGGCGGCACCCCCCTGAGCAGGGCGATCATGGCGTGCCGGTCGTCGCGGTCCGTGCCCTGGCCAGTTTCCACCACACGCCACAGTTCCTCGGCCTGCAACTGCAACTTGGTGATTATGGCCCGGTCGGTGTAGTTGGTACGTATGACCACCATCGGTGGCATGCCGCCGACGCCGCCGCCATGCATGACGCGCTCGACGATGCGCACCCCCGACCCCTCCTCCGTGGAAAGACGCGCCAAGGTTTTCCCAGTGCCGCCGCCTCTGCTGTAGCTTTCTCTTCCTCCTGCTGCTTCTTCGCCTTCTCATCGTCGCTGCCAGCAATCTCTCCGGCGGATCAGACACCGCCGGCGCTCAGGATGGATCGTACGCCACCGAGGCTCTGATGCCACTTGATGTTGTAAAGACTAGCAAGCTCGACGTAAGAGAGAGCGATCGAGAGAGAGAGCGAGAGGAGGAAGACTGTAGTTTTGCGCTGCAAACTGCCACTGCAGCTTTTCGGGTTTCTGTTATTAAGCTAGCTCCATCGAGCTGCTGAAAACAAGGAGGAAAATGGTCGCCCACGAACGAGCCTACAGATCGTGCCATCCCACGATGCTCGCCGTGATTGAACCCTACATGCTCGCCACGAGTTGCGTGATCCATGCCATCCCATGGCGCTCCCTCGGACGAGCTACAAGGACGCTAACAAACTAACTGAATCTGTACGTGCACAAGCACACGTTGACAGTGAATTTTATTCAGCTAACTGAACTTACTGAACTAACTGAAGAACTGAATGCAGCTGATTATCTAACAAGGAGATGTACACGACCGAGATGGCCGGCTTCTCGTCGAACCACCGCAGCAGGCACCCGATGGCCTCCGGCGAGAGCGCGCCAGCAACGGCGCCTCTTGACGCCACGTTCTTCCCGCTGCCGCTTGCGAGCGTAACCGGGCCGACGAGCCAGGCGCGGCGGCGGAGCGTGGAGCGGTAGTGCTCGGCGTAGGCCGGCTCCAGCTCGCGGAAGCTGTTGAAGAGCTCGCCGTAGCTCCGCCGATCCGTGGCGTGGATGACCTGGAACAATGCCCACTCATGTGGCCGCCTCGCAGGGTCCATCATCTGCCCCCGCCGCTGCTCGACCCGGTGTGGCAGCCCGGGCAGGGAGACGACGGCGGCCGGGTCGTCAGAGCACGCCTCGAACGGGTTGTTGCAGAGCATGGCTTCAGTGCAGGAACGTGCGAACATGCTAGTGCCGAGGAACGTGAATACGTGATGCGCAGGATGCCATGCTCCCCGGCGTCGTCCACGGACCAGTGGAAGATGCCGTCGGAGACGACCGCGTCGATCTCGGCGTGGTGGTCGGATAGGAAGAGGCGGAAGGGCTCCCGGAGCAGCTCCGCCGTCCGAAGAAACCTGTCGTTGTAGTCCTTGGATGTCAGGCCCGTCCCGCTCTCAGCGCTGGGGGGAAGCCCGACGTCGGGGAAAGGAACGACAACAACATCCACTCACCCCAGGGAAGTGTTGGCATGGTCAACGATGGAGCGGATGGTCGAAGCTTGCAAGGGTGTGGTGAGGACGGTGCACCTGACGCCACGGGCGGCGAAGAGCGCGGCCATGTCGGCCATCGGGATGAGGTGGCCGGGGAGGAGGAACGGGAAGAAGAGGATGCGCAACGGCGGCTGCTCGTCACTCTCCACTGGCGCCATGGATGCATGCATGCCCACCCTACCCAGACCTTCCGATCTTGTAGAGGCTCGGAAGAGATTCAAGATGGCAATGGGGTCCCAAAACCCGCGTCCCCGTGGGTTTTTACCCTATTAGGGGATGGGGATGGGCGTGTTTCAAACCCTGCGGGGCTGCTGTTGGGTAAAGTATAAAACCCGACATGTTTCGCGGGTTCAAACCCGTTTCAACACTACCCGAACCCGAAACCCGTCACACGCGTCAAAATACTATACTATCGTATTGGGCCATTCGGGCTCGGCTACAAACCAGCCCACCCAGCCCGAGCGTCCAAGCCCCCTGCCCCAATCCACACACCCAGCCCCAACCTCGCTAGGTCGCTGTCGCTCCCGCAGTCTCACAAACTACACGGCCAAGACCTAAACCTAGCAATCCCACCTAGCTCAAGTTTTGCTGCTGAAATATGCTCCTTTTTGCTGCTGAGATATAATATATTTGCTGCTGAAATGCTATTCTTTGGCTACTATTTATCTTATGTTGTTGCTGCTGAAATATACTATGTTTGTGACTTATATATGTTGATTTTCCTGCTGCTATTGCTCTAATATATGCTCCTATTTTTCTCGCGGGGACGGGTTCCCCGTGGGTTTAGAAAACCCGACGGGTTTAGGGGACGGGCAAAAAATTGTCCCCGTGCACGGAGATGGGGACGGGGACGGGTTTGCGATTTTCTCTTGGTGACGGGTTTGGGCAAGCAAAGCCCGGTGGGTTTCGTCCCTGTTGCCATCTTGATGTGAGATGCAGTACAAAATATCTTCGAGCATCGTCATATATGGCTTACGCGAGAAGGTTCGTCGGCTACAGTCCACAAACCGAAGACAAAGTGGAGGGCTTTGCGGGCGTCCGGATCGCTGTCACGCCCGCTCCTGACTACCCTGGCTATGTGTATAACTTATGAGAAAATACATTGATTTGCAAGCTACACAAAAAAGTGAAAACCATTGGTTTACTATGTCAGAATCACTAATTTATCTTTTTCTCGAGCTCACGTGTCAATGTATTTCATCATGAAAATGTGCACACATGGAGTATACATCTGTATGACACTATGAATTTTGTTTCAGAATTTGTGAATCATTCAAACATTTTCTTTAATTTTTCAAGAAAATGAGCTCCATGTAGTTGTTTGTAAATTATACGAAAAAAGCTATACAATTGGAACTTATTTGGAACATGACTGACAAGAATTATGGAACGTAGGAGTACTTTTTTGTTACATGTAACCTATATTTTGCTAGTCAAATTTGTAGTTAAAATTTTACAAAAAAATACGAAGTGGGCTTACAAACTGGAAGCGAGCGAGTATTCGTATCTCTGCAGAAAACATCACTACTTATGGTGCATATATTTATATCTTGTTTGTTTATGTGCAAAAAGGGATGCATACTATACAGCAGAGGTACTGGCTACTAGATATTATACAAAAGAAACTATAAAGGGGGATTACTTGGTAAAAGATAAATATGACGCGGCAGAACACAGAAGGGGGGAAACGGAAGCGAGAAATGTGCCTTTTGCTCCACTCTCTCGGCTTCCGTTGCCAATTCCGTCGGGGGTCAATGTCTCGGCCGTGCTGCCATGATCTGATCCTCATCTTTGCCACCGTGATCTTCTTTGCGGCACTACCGTTGGCGAGAGCAGCTGTTGCCAACATAGATTAAAATAGCCCGCGAAATAGCCGCGATAGTTGCGCTATAGCTGCACGGGAGCCTTGCCGCTACGCTATGGCTGCAGCCGCGAAATCCTCCACATATCCCTCTAAATGGCTCAAAAATCAGCAAAACCCTCCAGAAATCATCTCTCAAGCACAAACCTGCACGCGCCAATGTCGGCCAGCCTCTGGCGCACTCGCAACTCAAGCCCCGCCCCACGTTCACCATCTGCAAAGACTCGCCGCCAAACGTGCCCTTGGCCGGCATGCCTCGGCATCTCGGGTTCACCCTCAAGCCCCAGCCGCTGCCCTCGCCTCTTCGGCAATTCGTACAGCGACCGTGCCGGCCAGTGATGCAAGGCGATGGCAATGCGGCACGTCCATGAGGCAGGGAATCCGGGAGGCGCGGTGGGGCGCTGCGTACAGCGGAAATGAACTCCGGGACGCAAGCGGCGGCGCACACCGAACGATCAGGCGGATGGGATCAAAGAGAGACACATGAGTGCGAGAGGATGGATGGATTGCCTTGCCTTGCCGCCGCTCAGCAGCGCGACCATCTCCGTTTGGGAATCCAGCCGCCTACCGCCTTGCCCGTGACAATCCGGCCGCCGGCGGCCTCGCTACAGCAGGATCCTATGTCCACGGTGACGACCTTCTCGGCTGCAGATAAAAAGAGCAGGGAGGGATCGACGTCAAGGGGGGACAGAAGAGGAGGGGACATCGAGTGGCTCCCTGGGATCTCCGACGCGTGCCCGGGCTGGATCATCCCTCGCCCACCATGCCGCCACGTCCGCCGTGAGGGTGAGGAAGAGATCGGGAGAGAGGCTCATGAACTCACGATCTGGATGAGACCGAAGGAAAAAAAAAATTGACATCAAGACCGAAGGAAAGTTTGTAGAATGGTTTGTGATTTAGGAATATGTGGCCTGGGTAAGGAAAGTTAAGATTGGAAAGGAAAGATTAGTACGGGGATGGATCGGGCTGGGTGGGGCTCTCATGATCATCCATTTGGGTATGTTAGAAAAAACCAGAGAAAAATCGGTGGGCTTTTCTTTCTTTGGAAAAAACCAGATGGGAGGTGGGCTAGCGTTGAGAAAATCGGTGGAAGGGAAGGTCCTTCGATCGATGGTGGGGGGAACGAACGACGACCTACAGACTGCTCCTTTAGGAGTAGAGATAAATGGTCTGATTATTATTGTAGCCATTTGGCTACGATTGCCGTGGGGAACCGGGGAGTGCCAGTGGTTGTCGGTGGCACAATGTATGGCTTCGCCAGCGGAATGGCACCACTTGCAAGGTAAGACATAAAGTATAGTCAAAATCGGAACTATAATCTACATAAATATCAAGTGCAACTTGAATTTTATTCACCTCTACAACGTTGCAATTTAACCAAACAATTTGGAATAACTACATTTTGTTTTGGCAACTATATACAGATTAGCCGTGTACAAGGCTATGTACCCGGCATGGGGGACTACCGCCAATCTGATTTCTGCCATTGATCAAGTAAAGATATTCACATTTTTCCTGTAATAATCAAACAGGAAGTAGGAACATGTATGATTTTTTTAATAAAAAGATTGACATTTCTGCTCTTGAATTCATAGGCAGTGCAAGACGAAGTGGACGTGCTGGTGCTGTCCATCGGCCCAGACGCGCGCCCTCCCACCAAAGTCACCTTCCTCGGCACGCTCGACGTGGCTCTCCTGTTCGCGAGGAGGGCCGGCGTGTTCGTGGCTCAGGCCACCGGCAATGGCGGGCCCGCGCAGTCCTCGGTCGTCTCCTACAGCCCGTGGGTGATGGCCATCGCTGCTGGCACCACTGGCCGGACCTACACGCCTTGGCTAGTCCTCGGCAACGGCCGGTGCGTCCCGGGGATCGGCCTCTCGGCACCCACTCCGGGCGGCGGCCTGCTACAGCACAGGCTCGTCGCCGCCGGCGAGGACGAGGAGTGCCAAGACGCGGAGGCGCTGCGGAGGCGCGTTGGTGTGGTGGTGCGCGGCAGCGTCGTCGTCTGCTCGTTCTTGCGGGGATTCTACGAGGGCAGGTCGACGTTGGGCGGCGTCGTCGCCGTGGCGGTGGCGCTCGGGTTCGCTAGCTTTGTCCTTCTCGCCGATGCTCGGTACGGTGACTTCGTCGCGCAGCCGATCCCCTTCCCCGTCCCCGGCATCATGGTACCTCGCGTTGCCGACGCCCAGGTGGTGTGGTCCTACTACAAGGAGCGAACGACGTTCGGGGGCCTCGCCACGGCGGCGATCACGGAAGGGAGAGCCGCAGCGTTCACGGACGCGGCGCCGGTGGTGGCGCGGTACTCTTCTCGGGGGCCGGACGTTGCCGACGCGGAGTCCACGCCCGCGGACGTGCTCAAGCCGGACGTGCTCGCACCTGGCGACCAGATATGGGCGGCCTGGAGCGCGCAGAGCGCCAACGAGCCCATGCTCACTGGCAAGACGGCGACCACTTCACGATGATCTCCGGCATCAGCATGGCGGCACCGCACGTAGGTGGCATCGCAGCGCTCATCAAGCAGCGGCACCCATTGTGGGGGCTGTCGGCCATCGCCTCCGCGCTGTCGACCAGCGCACTGAGGCATGACAACCGCGGGAGACCCATCATGGCGGAGGGCTTCCAGCTTGGCATGTCACAGCCGGCGACGCCGTTCGACTGCGGCGCGGGGTTATCAGCCCTGCGGGCGCAATGGACCCTGGACTCGTCCTCGAGTCCGGGTGCAACGACTACATCAGTTTCCTCTGCTCGTTGCCGCAGCTCAGCCCTGACGATGTCTGCGGAGCCACCGGAGTTGCGTGACAGGCTCCACTTGATGCTGCGAGGTTCTCTGACCATCCGGCGTCGGGTGACAAACATGGCGTGCAACGCCGAGAGATACCTCTGCTCTGCCCTACCACCGGACGGGGTAGCCATCGGCGTGCAGCCGGAGTGGTTCGACATCGCTCCCGGAGAGACACAGGAGGTTGTGATTGAGATGAATGTGAGCAGGGCGTCAGGAGCTTTCAGCTTCGGAGAGATTGTCCTTACAGTAAGGCCACATGCAACCACATGATTAAGTGTAAAAATGCAAACAGGAGATGCTTAATTAATCTGGTACACATATTTGGCTTTTCAGAACAAATAATTAATCTGGCTGAGAAGTCATTAATACTGCTAGATAATCAGGAACAGCATCAAGAGGCTTGGTATTTTACTAATTTACAAGTTACAGGTAGTACTAAATCACCCTGAAAATAGAGAATGTGCTTACATGGCACCCCTAAATCTCTAAATCTCTTCTCCATGTATTTTACTAGCCCTTTCTAGTTCTGAATGAAAGGGTAGACAGAAGATGGGCCTTCATCATCTAAATCTCTTCTCCATGTCCCTTCACAACCTCGCCAAGGATGAAGTTCCACCTTGCTCAACTATCCGTGATTACACCGGCAATTGCAGCCCAAGATAGTCGACACCTACGCAGACCACCTACAAAATAAAATGCAAATTATGGGTCTTATGAATTTGGCAGTAGATAGCTTGCAGGGTATGACATTAACCATCTCAGCTAAAGGCCTCAAGTTGCTGAACAATAGCATATGAGTTCATATCTCGTTTCAACACTAATTTGATACTCACAACACTAATTTGATACTCAGTGTTATGGTCCCGCTACTACCTTCACTCAAATTCACCATAAGATACAGGATTCGTAACCGATACTAGGGTTCTAGGGGATGAATTGGGGATCAGAGGACAGAGCCGCCGCGTTTTAGAGTCCAGTTTCTCCACACCTCACGCAGGAGGGGATCGGCACCTACTTAACCCTACCCGTTGTGTCCCACTCAGGGCCTGAGTAGCGCTTGTTGGGCTGGGCCTGGCGACGTGGTCGTTCCAGCCTAGAGGCCGCAGTGGTGGTTGAGTCCGCCTTGCTGTCAGCTGGTGAGGCCCGAGGAACAGAGGCCGTAACATCCCTCCCTCCTTCAGACACAGCTTGTCCCCAAGCTGGAGCACTGGGGAAGTGTTGTTGTAGCTCCAGGCGGTCCTCCCAGGTCGCGAACTCTGCTGGCTGGCCCGTCCAGCGAATAAGAACCTGTGGAACGCCGGATTTGCCGCGCTACATCACTCTCGTGTCCATGATCTCCTCCGGCACTGGGGTCTCTGCTACCGCCGCGGGGAGTTGGTGATGGACTTGCTCCGTTGGCGGAAGAGCTTGGCGCAGCTGGGAGATGTGGAAGACCGGGTGCACGGTGCTTGTTGGTGGAAGCTGGAGCTTGTATGCCACCGCACCGATGCGCTGCAGCACCTTGTACGGCCCGAAGTAGCGGAACGCCAGCTTCTGGTTGCTCCGCGTTGCCACCGAGCGTTGGACGTAGGGTTGAACCTTGAGGAAGACCCAATCATCCACAACGAATGTGCGATCCGAGCGGTGTTTGTCGACGGAGTCCTTCATCTGTTGGCGTGCACGAAGCAGGTGTTGTCGGATGAGCACCACCATTTGCTCCCTGTCTTGGAGCCAGTCCGCCAGGTCCGGTGACGCACACGCCACGGGGTCGATGATGCCGAAATGCCTTGGCGCGTGCCCATAGAGCACCTCGAACGGGGTGGTGCCTAGCGCGGAGTGTGGCGAGGTATTGTACCAGAACTCCGTGAGAGGAAGCCACGCACACCACTTGGTTGGGGACGCGTTGACGAAACAGCGGAGGAAGGTTTCCATGCATTGGTTCACGCGTTCGGTTTGCCCGTCCGTCTGAGGGTGTCTTGCGGTGCTCATGCGCAGCTTGGTGTGCGTCAGACGAAAGAGCTCCTTCCATAAGACACTAGTGAAGATCGGATCGCGATCCGAAACGATCGACTCCGGCAGTCCATGTAATTTGTAGGGCAAATTTTAACATGCTCCCTCTTACCCCCTCTTTTTACATGTGAGGTAAGAAGGTAAGAGTTAATCAGACCACTAATTGATTAGATCAACACTTCAGATCTGTTATAGACTCTTACCTCTCATGTGAAAAGAGGGGGTAAGAGGGAGCATGTTAAAACTGCTCAATTTGTAGATGTTAGGCACGAAAACTTGAGCAACTTGGAAGGAAGTGAATGGGTGAGACATGGCTTCTCCTTGTCCCGGCTGTGCACCAAGATATCGTCGATAAAGACTAACACGCCATGACGTAGCAAGGGTGCCAACACCGTGTTCATCCCACCCTGGAAAGTAGTTGGACCCCCTATCAAACCATATGACAACACCTTAAACTCGTAGTGACCATGGTGGGTCATGAAAGCTGTCTTATGTGCATCCTCCGGCTTCATGCGTATCTGGTGATAGCCCGCGCGCAGGTCCAGGCTAGTGAACAGACATGAACCAGCTAGCTCATCGAGTAGTTCCTGAATCACCGGCAGAGGGAACCTGTTCTTGATGGTGATCGCGTTGAGATGCCGGTAATCGATGCAGAACTTCTAGGTCAAGTCCTTTTTCTGTATTAGTAGGACTGGCGATGCAAACGGGCTCGAGCTGGGCTGAATCAACCCCTGAGCCAACATCTCTGCAACTTGTCGCTCCACCTCATCCTTCTGGGCTGGGCTGTGCCAGTAGGGCCGTATGTTGACAGGTCTTGCACTAGGTACCAAAGGAATAGAGTGATCGAAGGAGCGTTGGGGCGGCAGGCCTTTGGGTTCATCAAACAAGGCCGCGTACTGATCCAGGAGCTCGGCGATCTCTGGTGCAATCGGGGGGTCGTCCATGTCATCTGCCACGGTACATAATTTCACCACCTTTGCAAATGCTGTCTGCTACAACAACTCGTGCAGTTCAGCTCCCGAGATCATCTGACATTGGGTGACATTTGCCCGGGCCCCAGATAACTGTACTTCTCGTCCGTCATGCTAAAAAGCCATTGTCTTCTCCAACCAATGTACTTTCATCGGGCTATGGCGTGCTAACCAATCGATCCGCAAAATCACATCATAACTGCCCAACGGTAACACTCTGAGATCAGTGGTGAAGCTAATCCCGTGCGAACTCCATTGGCACGCTGGAATCTCTTGGTCAGAATGCAGGATACCACCATTCGCCACGCGCACGGACAGAGCTCGCTGGGCGGGCTGGACCCCTTGAAGGCGGGCAGCTAAAGCAGCTGTGACGCCCCCGGCTCAATCGTGCACTAATCATACACGCAAATGCACACGATCAAGCCTAAGGACTCACTGGACGATATCACAGCACAACTCTAGACACAAATTAAAGTCATACAAGCTTTATATTACAAGCCAGGGGCCTCGAGGGCTCGAATACATAAGCTCGCTTACAAGCGTTAGCGGAAGCATTAGATATCTGAGTACAGACATAAAAGATAAAATAGATAGGCCTTAAGAAGGCGGGGCAAAACAATGACTACGATCGAAAAGGCGCAGGCCTCCTGCCTGGGACCCTCCGAACCTACTCCTGGTCGTCAGCCAACTCGTAGTAGTAACCACCCTCGGGGTGGTAGTAGTAGTCGTCGACGGGGGCAACTGACTCCTGGGCTCCGTCATCTGGTCGCATCAATCGGGTATGGGAAAAGAGGAAGCAAAGCAACCATGAGTACTCATCCAAAGTACTCAGCAAGACTTACATCAGATCTATTCTATGTATGCAACATTGTCAAAGGAAGGTTGTATATGTGAACTGGACTGCAGAAATGCCAGAATAGAGAGAAGGCCTAGTCATATCGAAGACTAGCATCTTCAACGGTCTTGCAGCATTAGAAGAGTGCAGATTAGTATAATATAAAGTAATAGTAGTATTAAGCATCAACATTGCCCAGAGATCCTTCCTCGACTCCCTGCGAGAAAGCAATCTCGGAGCCATCATATCCATATCTCATCCCAATATTAAGTTCTAGTTGTATCGATCGGGATACAACTCCGAGTGTCCGTTACCGAGGATCCGGCTATTCAAATAGATTTACTTCCCTGCAGGGGTGCACCAACTTACCCACCACGCTCGATTAACACTGGCCGAACACACTTTTCTGGGTCCTGCCCGGCCTCGGTCAAAACGACACGCCGCAGCCCTACCTAGGCTCAACAGAGAGGTCAGCACGCCGGACTAACCCTATGCGCGCAGGGGTCCTGGGCCCATCGCCCTTTGCACTCCTGCACGTTGCGAACGCGGCCGTGAGCAGACCTGGCAACCCACAATACAAGGCGGTTGCTTTACGCGGTCCAACCCGGTGCGCGCCGCTCAGTCGCTGACGTCTAGAGAGCTTCGGCTGATGCATACAACGCAGAGTACCCATATTTATTCCCGCGTGATGGTTAGTGCTAGTAGGCCAGAGGCCTACTCGGATCAAATATCCAAATCGTTAGTGTATTGGTAGCGCGCGGTAACGAGCAGAGACTCACGATCATGTGACCCCGTCGCCCCGTCTCGTGGACTTGCGGCAAGGACTAAGAATGCTCGACCACGCCACGTAGAGATCTCGCGGGTACCCTCCAGGTCAACCCAACTCCATATTCTCGCATCATATGCTTGCGCGGGTATGATAACCCACAAGTATAGGGGATCAGTTGTAGCCTCTTTCAATAAGTAAGAGTGTCGAACCCAACGAGGAGCTAAAGGTAGAACAAATATTCCCTCAAGTTCTATCGACCACCGATACAACTCTATGCACGCTTAACGTTCGCTTTACCTAGAACAAGTATGAAACTAGAAGTACTTTGTAGGTGTTGTAGGATAGGTTTGCAAGATAATAAAGAACACGTAAATAAAAGCTAGGGGCTGTTTAGATAAAGAAACAACTAAGTTAGGTTTAGTAGAGAGCTTTTTGTCACAAGAAAGTTATTTGTCCCTAGGCAATCGATAACTAGATCGGTAATCATTATTGCAATTTTATATGAGGGAGAGGCATAAGCTAACATACTTTCTCTACTTGGATCATATGCACTTATGATTGGAACTCTATCAAGCATCCGCAACTACTAAAGATCATTAAGGTAAAACCCAACCATAGCATTATAAGGTATCAAGTCCTCTTTATTCCCATACGCAAACAACCTACTTATTCGGGTCTGTGCTTCTGTCACTCACGCCATCCACCATAAGCGAATCATGAACATATTGCAAACCCTACAGCGGGGATCCCTCACGCTTGCGCGACACGGAGAGCACCATAGCACAGCACCAATAATGAAACATGCAACTCAAACCAATCATGATCATCAATCAACCCACAGGACAAAACGGATCTACTCAAACATCATAGGATAGCCATACATCATTGGTAAATAATATATAGCATTGAGCACCATGTTTAAGTAGAGATTACAGCGGGGAGAAGGGGTGTTACACCACTGCATAGAGGGAGAGATTGTTGGTGATGACGGCGGCGAAGTTGTTGGTGTAGATCGCCGTCACGATGATGGCCCCGGCGGCGTTCCGGCGCCACCGGGAGAGAGGGGGAGAGAGCCCCCCTCCTTCTTATTCTTCCTTGGCCTCCCCCCTTGATGGGAGGAGGGTTTCCCCTCTGGTCCTTGGCTTCCATGGCAGCGGAGGGGCGGGAGCCCCTCCGAGATTGGATATCTCTCTCTGTTTCCTTCTTTTTCTGCGTTCCCAGATTCTGGCCTTTCACTGTTTCTTAAATTCCCGGATATCCGTAACTCCGATTGGGCTGAAATTTTAACACGATTTTTATCCGGATATTAGATTTGTTGCGGCGAAAGAAGGGCCCCAACCGCTTTAAGGGGTGACCACAAGGGTCCCAGGCACGCCCAGGGGGGTAGGGCGCGCCCTCCACCCTTGTGGGCCCCTCGGGCATCGTCTCGCGTTGATTCTTTTTCCCAAAAATCACATATATTCCAAAAAAAATCTCTGTAAGTTTTTATCGCGTTTGGACTTCGTTTGGTATGGATATTCTGCGAAACAAAAAACATGCAACAAACAGGAACTGGCACTGGGCACTGGATCAATATGTTAGTCCCAAAAATAGTATAAAAAGTTGCAAAAACTATATGAAAGTTGTAGAATATTGGCATGAAACAATCAAAAATTATAGATACGACGGAGACGTATCAGCATCCCCAAGCTTAATTCCTGCTCGTCCTCGAGCAGGTAAATGATAAAAAAGATAATTTTTGATGTGGAATGCTACCTAGCATAATCTTGTTCATATAATCTAATCATGGCATGAATATTAAGACACGAGTGATTCAAAGCAATAGTCTATCATTTGACATTAAGACAATAATACTTTAAGCATACTAATAAAGCAATCATGTCTTCTCAAAATATCATGGCTAAAAGAAAGTTATCCCTACAAAATCATATAGTCTGGCTATGCTCCATCTTCATCACACAAAGTATTAAATCATGCACAACCCCGGTTTTAGCCAAGCAATTGTTTCATACTTTAGTATTCTCAAACTTTTTCAACTTTCACGCAATACATGAGCGTGAGCCATGGATATAGCACTATAGGTGGAATAGAATATGGTGGTTGTGAAGAAGACAAAAAGAAGGAGATAGTCTCACATCAACTAGGCATATCAACGGGCTATGGAGATGCCCATCAATAGATATCAATGTGAGTGAGTAGGGATTGCCATGCAACGGATGCACTAGAGCTATAAGTGTATGAAAACTCAAAAGAAACTAAGTGGGTGTGCATCCAACTTGCTTGCTCACGAAGACCTAGGGCAATTTGAGAAAGCCCATCATTGGAATATGCAAGCCAAGTTCTATAATGAAAAATTCCCACTAGTATATGAAAGTGACAACATAGGAGACACTCTATATGAAAAACATGGTGCTACTCTGAAGCACAAGTATGTGGTAAAGGATAGTAGCATTGCCCCTTCTCTCTTTTCTCTCATTTTTTTTCTCTTCTTCTTTTTGTTTTTTTTGTTTTGGGCTCTTTGGCCTCTCTCTTTTTTTTTTTATTTGGGCTTCTTTGGCCTCTTTTATTTTTTGTAAAGACTGGAGACTCATCCCACCTTGTGAGGGAATCATAGCTTCCATCATCCTTTCCTCACGTGGGACAATGCTCTAATAATGATGATCATCACACTTTTATTTACTTACAACTCAAGAATTACAACTCTATACTAGAACAAAATATGACTCTATATGAATGCCTCCGGTGGTATACCGGGATGTGCAATGATCTAGCGTAGCAATGACATCAAAAAACGGATAAGCCATAAAAACATCATGCTAGCTATCTTACGATCATGCAAAGCAATAGGACAATGATGGTGCGTGTCATAATAAATAGAACGGTGAAAGTTGCATGGCAATATATCTCGGAATGGCTATGGAAATGCCATAATAGGTAGGTATGGTGGCTGTTTTGAGGAAGGGAATATGGTGGGTGTAATGCACCGGCGAAAGTTGCGCGGTACTAGAGAGGCTAGCAATGGTGGAAGGGTGAGAGTGCGTATAATCCATGGACTCAACATTAGTCATAAAGAACTCACATACTTATTGCAAAAAATTATTAGTCATCGAAACAAGGTACTACACGCATGCTCCTAGGGGAAGGGTTGGTAGGAGTTAACCATCGCGCGATCCCGACCTCCACACAAAGGATGACAATCAATAAATAAATCATGCTCCGACTTCATCACATAACGGTTCACCATACGTGCATGCTACGGGAATCACAAACTTTAACACAAGTATTTCTACCAATCCACAATTACTCACTAGCATGACTCTGGTATCACCATCTTTATATCGCAAAACTATTGCAAGGAATCAAACACATCATATTCAGTGATCTACAAGTTTTATGTAGGATTTTATGACTAACCATGTGAATGACCAATTCCTGTTGACTCTCTAAATAGATATAAGTGAAGCATGAGAGTTTAATTCTTTATACAAAAGATATGCCCACGCTCTAACAAATATAAGTGAAGCAAAAGAGCATTCTACAAATGGCGGTTTTCTATGTGTAGAGAAACAGGCAATCCAAACTTCAAATGATATAAGTGAAGCACATGAAGCATTCTATAAAGCCATACTCAAAAGATATAAGTGAGGTGCAAAGAGCCTTCTATAAATCAACCAAGGACTTTCTCATACCAGCATGGTGCATTATTAAAAGAAAAATAAAAAGCACACGACGCTCCAAAATTTACGCATATCATGCGACGAATAAAAATATAGCTCCAAGTAAAATTACCGATGGTTGTTAGAAGAAAGAGGGGATGCCTTCAGGGGCATCCCCAAGCTTAGTTTCTTGGGAGTCCTTGAATATTACCTTGGGGTGCCTCGGGCATCCCCAAGCTTAGCCTCTTTCCACTCCTTATTCCTTCATCCATCGTGATCTCACCCAAAACTTGAAAAGTTCAATCACACAAAACTTAACAAAGCCCTCGTGAGATCCGTTAGTAATAATAAAGAAAATTACAACTTTAAGTACTGTTGCCAACCAATTCATATTTTGGTTTTGCATTGTAGCTACTGTAATATAACTTTTTCATGGCTTATACCACCGATACAATCGATAGTTTCATCAAAACGAGCAAAACAATGCATCAAAAACAGAATCTGTAAAAAACAGGACAGTCTGTAGTAATCTGAACATTTACTATACTTATGTAACTCTAAAAATTCTGAAAATTAGGAAAAAATAAACAATTTGCATAGAAGTACTGTGTAAAAATTTCAGAAACTTTTGACATTCCAGTAGAAAATGTAAATTCACGCGCTACAGCCAAAGTTTATGTTTTTCCACTGCACATACCAAACAAGGCAAATCTTGGCACATTATTTTTATTATACAATGGATTTATACAAGGGGATAATTATTTTTGTTGAAAAGTTTCTGTAATCAAGATTTGCAAAGTTTCCGTGAGCATGAACAAAGTTCAAGGAGCTCCCTCACTTCAACGGTGCTCGTCCTTCTTACTTTCACTTTTCTTTTTGAAAAGTTTTAGGTTCCCCACTTTATTTTTTTGTTTTTAAACTTTTTAAAAGCACTCAACAGAAATAAATGACTCTAAAACTTCCGGGTTGTCTCCCTGGCAGCGCTTTCTTTAAAGCCATTAAGCTAGGCATAAAGTGCTCAAGTAATTGATCCACCCGGATCCCAAGGTATATCAAAGCCAATTTTAATTAACAATGATTTGTAATTTAGTAGTGAGCACAAAGTAACATATATCATGCAAAAACGAAGTCTAACTCTCTTCCTATGCATCGGCATGTCATAAAAGAACAATTCATGCACATCAAGTAAAGGCCAATACATAGCATAAATAGTTTCTTGCAATTTTATCGCATTGGAAACATAGAGAGGCGGAGATATAGTTCCTCTCTCATAATAATTGCAAGTAGGAGCAGCAAGCACATGCATATTATATCCATCAAAATCATCATGTGTAGTAGTAAAACGCAACCCATCAATATAATCCTTAATAAGCACAAACTTCTCCGATATAGTGTAGTTGGGAGAATTCAAAAAGATAATAGGACTATCATGTGCGGGTGTAACAGCAACAATTTCATTCTTAACATAAGTAACTATAGCAAATTCATCTCCATAAGCATAATTCATATTGGCATCATGGCCACAAGCATAGCAAGCATCAATTTCATCAAAAAGGGATATTTCAAACGAATCCAAGGGATCATAGCATTCATCCTTCGGTAAGCACGAAGGGAAATTAAACAATGTATGATTTGAAGAGTTACTCTCATTAGAAGGTGGGCACGGGTAGCTAATCCGCTCTTCCTCCTTTTGTTCTTCACTATTCTCGTCATCTTTTTCATCTAATGAGCTCACAATGTCATCAATTTCTTCTTCCATAGTTTCCTGCAAAATATTAGTCTCCTCTTGGACAGCGGAGGAGTCCTCAATATATGGCTTAACATAAGCATTAGACGCATAGTTTTCATAGCAATATCTAAGTATGACAAAATTTTCAGATTTGTAAAGAGTAGCATCATACTTTTCAATCAAAGAAGCAATTTCATAAGCACCCTTAAAAGCAACAAATTCTTCAATTTGTTCAATATCAAAGTAATTATAAACACCCTTGGCATAAGAAGATAAGATTCCATTATCACTAAACTCACATTGGTAGGGAAGGTGTTTCTTAGGGTCTTCAGAACAACAAGTAAAATCATATAATTCACATAAATTCCAAGCATAGCATTGCATAGTATTAATTTGATGCAGTAAAAGTTTCCCTTTTTGAGATAAGCGGTGTCGCACAAAATAACCATGCTCATTTAATGATTTTCCCTCAACTAAGCTAGTTGGGTTTTCAGCACGAGCATAAAGGGATCGAAGATGATCCAAGTAAAAAGCTTCAGGAGTATGATAGATTTTGGGTGGTTCTTCAACCATTGGTTTAGTAGGTACAACTATTTTTTTTGGTATTTTACGTTTCCTACACATAACTAAAGATAGAAAACAAGAGAACAAAATAAAAACTACTTAGTGATAAAGGAAACAAGCACACCCGAGAATATTCACCCCACGCTATTGCTCCCCGGCAACGGTGCCAGAAAAAGTTCTTGATAATCCACAAGTATAGGGGATCAGTTGTAGCCTCTTTCGATAAGTAAGAGTGTCGAACCCAACGAGGATCTAAAGGTAGAACAAATATTCCCTCAAGTCCTATCAACCACCGATACAACTCTACGCACGCTTAACGTTCGCTTTACCTAGAACAAGTATGAAACTAGAACTACTTTGTAGGTGTTGTAGGATAGGTTTGCAAGATAATAAAGAACATGTAAATAAAAGCTAGGGGCTGTTTAGATAAAGAAACAACTAAGTTAGGTTTAGTAGAGAGCTTTTTGTCACAAGAAAGTTATTTGTCCCTAGGCAATCGATAACTAGACCGGTAATCATTATTGCAATTTTATATGAGGGAGAGGCATAAGCTAACATACTTTCTCTACTAGGATCATATGCACTTATGATTGGAACTCTAGCAAGCATCCGCAACTACTAAAGATCATTAAGGTAAAACCCAACCATAGCATTATAAGGTATCATGTCCTCTTTATTCCCATACGCAAACAACCTACTTACTCGGGTATGTGCTTCTGTCACTCACGCCACCCACCATAAGCGAATCATGAACATATTGCAAACCCTACAGCAGGGATCCCTCACGCTTGCGCGACACGGAGAGCACCATAGGACAGCACCAATAATAAAACATGCAACTCAAACCAATCATGATCATCAATCAACCCATAGGACAAAACGGATCTACTCGAACATCATAGGATAGCCATACATCATTGGTAAATAATATATAGCATTGAGCACCATGTTTAAGTAGAGGGTACAGCGGGGAGAATGGGTGTTACACTGCTGCATAGAGGGAGAGAGAGTTGGTGATGACGGCGGTGAAGTTGTTGGTGTAGATCGCCGTCACGATGATGGCCCCGGCGGCGTTCCGGCGCCACCGGGAGAGAGGGGGAGAGAGCCCCCCTCCTTCTTCTTCTTCCTTGGCCTCCCCTCTAGATGGGATGAGGGTTTCCCCTCTGGTCCTTGGCTTCCATGGCGGTGGAGGGGCGGGAGCCCCTCCGAGATTGGATCTCTCTCTCTGTTTCCTTCTGTTTCTGCATTCCCAGATTCTGGCCTTTCACCGTTTCTTAAATTCCCGGAGATCCGTAACTCCGATTGGCTGAAATTTTAACACGATTTTTATCCGGATACTAGTTTTCTTGTGGCGAAAGAAGGGCCCCAACTGCCTTAAGGGGTGACCACAAGGGTCCCAGGCGCGCCCAGGGGGGTAGGGCGCGCCCTCCACCCTTGTGGGCCCCTCGGGCATCGTCTCGCGTTGATTCTTTTTCCCAAAAATCACATATATTCCAAAAAAAATCTCCGTAAGTTTTTATTGCGTTTGGACTTCGTTTGGTATGGATATTCTGTGAAACAAAAAACATGCAACAAACAGGAACTGGCACTGGGCACTGGATCAATATGTTAGTCCCAAAAATAGTATAAAAATTTACCAAAAGTATATGAAAGTTGTAGAATATTGGCATGAAACAATCAAAAATTATAGATACGACGAAGACGTATCAGGGTACCCCTCAGGGTCGACCCGACTTTATCAGGTATCCTGGTTAAAGTCACAGTAACCGTGTGTCCATAGCACCAAGAGGGAATCCGAGGTATCACCCTCATTGGATTCCTACTTGATGTATCCGTCAAGGTGAACCCGGAGGAATCACCCTCGATGGGGTTCACACTTGCAGAGTTGCACGATAGAAGCTTCATCGGAGGTGGTGAAAGAGGAATCACCCTCGGAAACCACAACCGACTAACTAAACTACAGAGGTAACATCCGGAGTGAGATAAGAGGTATCACCCTCGGCACTCGATGGTAGCTCTGCAGGGTCGAGCAACTTAGGGGTGTGCGGTGAAGTGCTGGTCTCAGCTCGTCGATCACATCGAACGGGGCACTGGTACTAAAGCGGGGCAACTAGGACAATGAAGAGGGGCCACAGATGGTTTACCAATCAACCTATACTAAGCATTTAGGATAACAGGAATGGTATCAAGAACAGTTACAAAAATAGGCTATGCATCAGAATAGGTATTTCGGAACAATAACTGTAGCAATTCTAATGCAAGCATGAGGGAGCAAGAATAGGTGATATAGGCATGTTCAAGGGGGTTGCTTGCCTGGAAGCTCTGCGGCAAAAGACTGGTCGTCGGCGGAGTAGCAGTCCTCGGGGGCTACATCAGTACCGGGATCTACCGAGAGAGAAGAGGGTGAGGAAACAAATGAATACACAGCAATCATATGCAACACAGAGCATGCCATGCTAAAGTGCAGTGCATGGTTGCCTAAAAACATGTCTAAACCATTTTAGTTATTTTAGGATTAAAGTTGGAAATATTAACCGGTATGTATGCACTATTCATCTACCGGAAACAAACGAAAAGTTGCGGGTTCGCCTACGTAGAGGGTCTCGACACGGAAACAGATAGCACGGTTGGATTCGTGGGATTTTTCTGAGCAACTTTCATGTAGAAAGTTTTTCCATCCGAGCTACGGATTATTTTCTATGATTTTCTAAAGATTTAAAGATTTTCTGGAATTAATTTAATTATTAAATCATATTATCCAGAATAGTAGCAGATGACGTCATCATGAGGTCAGTGGTCAACCGCAGCTGTTCAGGTCAAACCTGACAGCTGGGTCCCACATGTGAGTGGCTCAGAATTAATTAGGGTTAAATTCCACTAAAGTGGGATTAATCAGCGGTGGGTCCCGGGTGTCAGTGAGTGATTAGGTTAACTGGGTTTAGTTTTTAGTTAATTAAGTTAATTAATGGCAGGGCCCACGTGTCAGCGACTGGAGGTGCCCAGTCAGCCTGTGGACCGGGTCAACGGGGTCAGCCGGGCCTGCTGGCAGTGGCTCAGGGGCGGGCCCCACATGGTGCCACGTCGGCGCCGGCGCCGGAGTTACTCCGGCGACCTCAAACACGGCGGAGAGGCCAAGGCCGGCGTCGGATTTTGCATATAGGGCGCCATTCGGAGCGCGGGTGGGCTCGTTTGAACGAGCATTCAACGCCGTATCGATCTAGGGTGGTTACGCGGCCGTAGGTGCACCGTGGCGACGATGGCGAGCGCCGCGGCGGACAGCCGGAATCGGGCGGTGGCGGAAACGGGGCAGCGGCGTGCAAACAGGCAAATGGCGAAGTTAGCAAGGCCCTACGCGATGTGGTGAATTCGACGGACACGGTCCCATGGCCATTTGGTCACCGGAGCATCGCCGGTGACCAACGAGGCGGCGAGGCGCTCGGCCACGGTGGATGAGCTCGCTAGGGCTCGCAAACGACGGCACGAAGAGAGGGGAAAGGTAGCTAGGCTTACCGAGCGGCTAAGAAAAGCCCGTGGGAGCTTAGGAGCGCAGATGAGCTTGGGGTCGCCGGAGTTCGCCGCGGTAGCCGGAGATGGGGACGAGGATGAACCGGCAGCAGCATGGCTCCCCTGCTCGAATGGACGGCGTCAGACGGTGTAGCCGAGCAAGGCGGGGCCCGCGGACACGAGTTGCGGGCGCGGAGGCGCCGGTGGCCGCGGTGGAGACTGACGGCGGTGGCTGCAGCGCTCGGGCAGAGACGGGAGAGCGAGCGACCTTGAGTGAGGGGGAGGAGAGTGAGGGCGGCATCCAGGGGGGAGGGATGGCCTCGGCCTTATCCTCTCCGGGCGCCCTGCGGCGGCAGGTGTCGAGGAGAACGGCCGGCAACGAGGGCGTGGCCACGGCCACGGTGACACGCACGGAGGAGGACGAAGGAGCAGGTGGGGAGTGGTTGAGGTGGGCTGGGCTATACACTGTAGATGCAGGCCGATAAGCACAGTGGAGCCTATCCCTTTTCCTTTTATTCATTTATTGTTTTACTTATTGCTTTCTGTTTGCAATTCTTTTGGCACTAAATGCTATTTGTAAAATATGAGTTTTGCCAAATCAAATAGCAGGCATCATATAGCACTGCCAGAAAAAGGTTTGAAGGTAATTTGGATTTCATTTAAACTTTATTTAAGTTCTAATTGATTATTTGGTGTTGTTTTGGTTCTGTTATGACTTTCTAGGGGCATCTTAACAATCCAATTAATGTTGGTTTCTATTTTACAATTACTTAATGATTATTTGCAAAATTATGAACTATTTTGTTTTGGCATTTTGAAGAAATAATTATCTGACTTTATCTTAAATTTGAATTTGAGGTAGAAATATTTCTTAATTGTTTTTCTTATGGCATAATGATGATGACTTGGCATGATTAACAGATGATTACTGTAGATTAATACATGGGGGTGTTACAATTCTTCTCCACTACAAGAAATCTTGTCCCGAGATTTAAGTGGGGAAGTAAAGAGTAACTTCGGGTGAACTGACCCTTGTACGTTAGATTATCTGTTGGACAATTCAGAGAATGTGGCAGAAGTATCTCTCGAGTTGAAACTTGGGAAAACATCGAGAGCAAAGTATGAAGGTACAATAAGAAGTTTCAAGCGGACAGACAATCGTTTGTTGCTTGAAGTAGAGTGTGAAAGGGGTTCATAGCATTGGGAATAGATCACCTCTCGGAGGGTGGCCCGTGATACACACGAAGCCAGGAGCAAAGGATACTTCGGAATCAAGGGTATACAGGGGAGTCAGGTTTTTGACCCTGTGGAACTGTGATGGGGGTCGATCAAAAGTAGAGTGAGCGGGGATATCTTACCGGTCACGACAACAAGGTATGTCAGAGGATAGTCTGTCAGTTATGTCGGCGACAACATCAGTACCAAGGGCGAGGGACGAAGAGAACCATTTTCCTGCTCGTTGAACGAGGCGGACCAATAGGCAAAGTTCTCGTCCATCGGTGGTTACCGGAATGTCATCGACAATAGTAACAGGGTCTTACTGACCGAATTGTACTTCGAGGTGTTTTTCATAAACAAGGAATTATCACTGCTTAGATCACATAGATTATCTGAGAGGTTAACCAGTCCAATGGAAAGGAAAATGTGTTTAATTGGTTAATCAAACCAATGGAAAGGAAAATGTGATTATCAGAATTAATCAGACCATTGGAAAGGAAAATGTGTTTACACACAAGAATTGGGAGTATATCCTTCCCAAGGCAAAAGCAGAGCATGATATACATGACGAACCAGCAAGTACAAAATCATTTGGAAAAAGGGGCAAGGGAAAAATCATGATGTTATCCATATAGCGGTGTTTGGATAATTGAGCAAGAAACATTTGGCAATGTGCTTCCACTGTTCTTGCTGATATTCGGAATACCATAGTCATGCTTCGAGGTAGCAATAATATGGTGTTCCAAATAAGGGTTGGGTCTGAGAATCACAATAGATACAAAGGAACAATTTCAAAAGTATCGAGGAACGCAAGGTGTAACCAAAACATGACCGAATCTGAGTTGGAGGGGAAAACAAGGGTGTTGTCGATGATATCACCAATCATCGAGGGGCAAGGATGGTATTACTCACTATGAATACAGTTGATATCTCGGAAGAAGTCAAAAGGTTGACGATAATCACGACACATTTGTCGAGGGGTTTCAATAAGATGAAAACGATCGGTAAGATGATCAAAGCAGATGGAATGAGGTCCAAGGTCAACGGATCCACGGATATGACGCTCGGACTCATGATGTGTATGCAAAACAATAGAATGATGAAAGTTTGACACAGGCTTAGTTCAATGTCAGAAATGTGCACCGGGAAGAAGGACCAGGTAGCACAGTTAAAATTAGCACGATAATGATATGGTCAATCAGGTTAGGAATGATGTGATGGAGTATCATTCCAATAAGAATTCACAAGAGGTAGTGCAATGTCACAATATCCTTGAGATAACATGGGGCAATACTTGAAGGTAGATCAGAATAGAGGTTGGACAGGTGAAATGATCTGCAGAAGGCAAGTATTTTAACTTGTCCGATAAATGGAATCAAGGAGAAAATATGGTCGGAACCACGATAGCAAAGGATCAATACACAGATACAAGATGAACTTATAGCAAGGAAATAATCATTTTTACGAGCAGCTTCCATGATAAGTTCTACATCGGGTCCATGGGCATGAACACAAAGGTTCAAGGTCGACTCCCACTTCTTCAATGCCTAACCTTTCATTCACTGCTCTGTTAAAAAATATATGAACGTGAAGAACTACCTGGTGTAATACCAGAGGAGTATGACCCGCGAAAATTATCGTGTTCACACAGATTAGAGAAGGCATAGGTTCAACCCATCAGGGCATCTTAGGACCATATACCGCAAACTTCAGGAGTAAATAACTCAAGCTCGATAGTAGAGCATGGCTGACAAAAACAGAGGATACAATTCACCAAAGGCATTATGTATCAGAGAAAGAACTCACAAGATTTCAGATGTTAAGGACACTGTCGGATAAAAACCCCACAATGGATCTGGCGATTCACGACGGGGTTGATGCGAGTATCGGTAATCAATCAGAGGAAGAAGGGATGCAAAGGCACCAGCTTATAGAAACATCTGAATAATTCGATGCTTAAATACCAAGAAACTTTGATTTCTAGATCGGTGCATCAGAATCAGATGCTCTGATCGAAGATGGATAGGTTGAACAGACTTAGAGGCACAATAGATTGCGGCGGTAGGAGCCTTCCACCAGCCCATACCCAGAATAAGGTCAATTTAGGAAGACTTCGGGATAATGGGAAAAACAAAGAATCATTCATGAAGTAACATGCACAAAGAAAGAAGTGCTTAGGATACAACATAATAGTCCAGCATGACATACAGATCCGTACATAATGTCGATTACAAGCCGATAGTACAAGTTCAGAAAGAGGAATAATCTAGAGCAACTAGGCGGCGCGCAGGCACGCGGTGGAGGGATACAACAACGAGACATAGCGGTATGCTACATCAACGTCGGGGAAAACCTCTGTAGCCAGAAAGCTGTCGGTGACGATGAAGAACCCTGTTCTCGAGAGAAGGGTCCTGCACCCCGTGAACACTCTGGTGCAGGCGCCGGTCATGAACTGGAATAAGAGGTCCACGTGCAGGGGTAGTACCTCCAACAGCAGGCCAATCAAGCCCTGGTGGCAACTCTGTCCTGCTCGGGTAGAGGATGTGCTCGGGATGTATCCTAGCGTGAACTGCTGGTATCAGCTGCCTCATAGCGTCGTAGAGATGAATACGAGTGGTGTATAACTCGACAGCAAGAGCTCGGGCAGTGCAATCCATAGCCTCAAGGTACCGAACCAAGAACTGAGGGTCATATCGACGACTCACGTAGGGGGTACAGACAGCAGACTAGTATCTAGTCTCATCCCCAGCAGGAGCATACGGAATTTATCTGAACCCAGTATCTTCCAAGCGGGGGTACTCTCTGCGAAGATGGGTGATCACAATAAAGGCAACCTCATGGACTGCCATCTCAACAGTCACTCCAAAACCCTGGAAGGTGTGCAACTCAATGGTGGAGCGATCCTGCCGATCAAAGATAATCACCTTGGTGTAACGCCCGGATAATTAAGCTACAGTATTCCCATGCTAATGACGCCATGTCACCACTGTTACTGTTGTTAATCTCACGTTAATCCAAATCCTATTTAAATTCAAATTAAAATCTAAAGTCAAAATTCAAGTTTGTCAAACATGAAAACAAAAATGTTCAAAGTGTTGCAAATATTCTCTGGATATTTGTCATACTGAATCCACATTTTTATAAAATGTTTAAATGCTCTAAAATAAATAAAATAGTGGCCTACGCAATTAATTAAATGCCTTTTAAAATTATAAAATTACAAAGTAATTTATTTTAAATGCCAAAATTTATATTTGCAGTGGTGTATTTAGTCATACTAATTTAGGTACTAATTTAATGTTTTATAAAACTATAATAAATAGAAAATAAAATAAAAACAGAAAAGGAAATTGAATAAAAATAGAAAAACAAAACAATAATAATAATAATAAAAAGACCCCCCGGGCCTCGGCCCAGCAGGCCACCAGGCCGGCCTAGCCGGCCCACCCAGCGCGCCCCTTGCCTATATGGCCTTCCCCCCCCACCACCGAAACCCTAGCTACCCCCACTCCCCCCCCGATCCCCTCTCCCTCGCTGCCTCGATCTGGATCGGGCGCAGTCCCAACCGCACCCACTACCGACGCCGCCGCCCGTCGCCGTCGACCGCCGCCCAACGCCACCTCGCCGCCCGTCGTCACGCCGCCTCCTCGCCTCTCCCTCGCCGGCCACACCACGCCTCGCCGCCCTCGTTCCCCTGCAACCGCCCGTGAGCTCCGCCGTCCGTTCCCTCCCTTCTCCTCTGCTCCCGTCGCCGTGCACCGCTCGTAGGCACCGCTGGACGACGCCACTATTGACGCGCTCACCGCGCCCGTAGCCGTGCCCGGTTTGATCTCTTTCGTTACCGACTCGTAGCGCAGCGGAAGTAGAGTCGATGACGATCGGCGGTGCAGATCCCCGCAGCTAGGATTTTACAACCTCCCAACCACGAGGATGTATACCCTCATCTGCCCCGCGGACAGCCCTTCGGGAGGCGGCCCCACAGTCCCCCGGACGGTGTCGCGGACAGCCCTTCGGGAGGACCTCCGAAACTCGGACTGTCACTCGGACAGCCCTTCGGGAGGACCTCCAAAACTCGGACGGTCACACGGACAGCCCTTCGGGAGGCACTCTCGAACTAAGACCGAAACTACGATCTCTCTACAGAGTTGCACACATACCGTTTTATCTATCCGGCAGGGCTTCGCCGTCCAGAACTAGTTCCCATCGGAACCCAGACAGCCTTTCGGCTCTACGAAACTATTTCGCTGGGAGGGAGAGAGAATGCCAGATCATGCATGGCTTGTGTATGAGAGTAAGGATGTGTCTTATGGCAGCCCACACACCTCCTATTTATAGGAAACCCAAGGGGTAGGGTGGTTTTACAAGAAGACCCAAAACCCACATGGAAAGGAGTCCTTCCCAAGGACCTAAAAGGTGAAACCAAGGAACAAGGGGGACTCCATGAAGGAGTCCACCATGTGGCCGGCCACACCCTCATGTGGGGCCCCAAAATTGGCCCCTATCCATCCATGTCATCCCCAAGATCTTTTGGAGCAAAGCCCCAAAAGGTGGCTTTCCAAAAATATCCCAAAAGGCACTTTCACTATTCACGACGACATTTTTCTGCGTCTGATTGAACTGAAAATATTCATGTGGGCTTAGAACAATTCTAGTACCCACCAAAATAATTTTCAACGCGAGCCGGAACAATTCCGGTTTAGTGATTTCATCTGCGAAAAGCATCTGAAGCGGTTTCGGCAGCTCCAGAACATTTCCGGTTTTCATCCCGGAAAATTCCAGAAAGTTTCCAGAATGATTCTGGCACCCTCCAAGAATTATCAGGCATGTGCCAAAACCAATTTGACTTTATGGTATCCCCTGAAACAACTTTTCAGTTTTACCGAAACTGTTCCGGTGTTCTCTCTACGGAACTTTTCCGCTGTCCGAAACTTTTCCGGTGTCCGAAAACTTTTTCGGTGATTTTCTCTGAGACTCCCTGTCTAGTATTCAGAAGATAGATGACCCTTAAGCGTGTGACCCTATAGGTTCGGTGAAGTATAGACATGACCCGGAACCCCTTCCGATCAATGATCAACATCGGAGCCGTGGACACCCATATTGACCCCTATACCCACACGAATGAATATTCGAGTGAACCTCCAGTTGCCGTGTGCTATTCCTGTTGCTTCGCGATATGTTACAAATACCCGAGGTGAGACATGTTGGCATCCCCGTGGATCAACACCTTGTCCACTATGCCAGTTACCTCGTTACCGGTATTGTTCTCTTTTCTCGTTCCCGTGTTCCGGCATCCCCGCGATCAAATCACAAAGTGTCTGGCCAGACGATGATGGATACCATAACACCGAGAGGGCCCAGAGATATCTGTCCATCGTCGGAGGAGCAAATCCCAATCTTGAGCTATCAAGTTACTTGACATACTTTTCCATGAACCCGTAAGCCGCCGTAATAGCCACCCATTTACGGATGACGTTTAACAAACCCCAAAGTTCATGAAGCAAGCATGAAGAAACTCGATACTCTCATGGTCTAAGGAATTATGCAAACATTAACTTCTCTGTGTTATTAACCATTAACTTATGACGAATGTATCTCATGGCATAACATCAATTCGGGTCGATTCAACACAAATGTTCTTCTAACATTGTGCCCTCAAAATTGCCGGCATAGCCAAGCCCATGATCAGGAAAACAGGATCATCATGCAATACTTGAGCCAGTCTTAGAGGCCAGACTAGGAATACATTTCACCGTTTATTATCCCACACGTGCACATGAGTTTCCCTCCAAGCCTCGTTTTATTTGTAGACTCGAGAATCATTGCAGTTATAGCATGGAACATAAACATAATTATGAACAGGGAGATAATCAATAACATTTATTATTGCCTCTAGGGCATATCTCCTACAGACTCCCACTTGCACTAGAGTCAATAATCTAGTCAATGCTAATGCACTTTACACTTATGGCATACCGGTGTAAAATATGCTTCGCTTGTGGTATAGCCTGATGTCCAACGGATCTGACAACTTCAGCTCCGTGTGTAACTTTGCATATCCTCGCGTTTTCACGCTTTCACAAAATTCATATTTTGTGTGGACTTGGCTTTGCATATGTGTGTATCATTGGTCGAAACCTGATTCCTCAGACTGAGCTATGGAGCAACTATCTGCAATAGTGTCCCATAGACCAAAACCATCTTGGAACCATACTAAGTTCATGAATGAACTATATGATTCAACACCTTCTTTGTCGCTTCTCAAGCGTCAACATACTTAGCCTTTGTTATAGAATTCGCCACAGTATCTTGTTTGGAACAATTTCCAACTACCGTGCCACTATGTTGTGTATTACACAAAACCCTTAACTTAAATCAAAAATCGCATGGAGCATTGATGAAGACTGTATCGATGTAATTACTTACAACGAGCACTTCATAATCTCTGCTTGCGAGAAAACATGTCATTAGTACTACTCTAGTACTCAGTGACATCTTTCATTGTTGTCCCATGATCAGTACTTTTGATCACTTTGGTATCTATACTCGCAACAACTTTGGAGTATTGGACATATCTGGTTGTTTTACATACCATGGAATACATGATTAATCCAAACACAAGAGTGTGTGGAATCACCATCATGTATTTTTGCTCATCTGTGTTTTGAGACACCGAGTCTTGCAAAACTCTTTCCATGTGACTTCGGCAAGAATCACTCCTTGGCTTTTTAAATGCCAAAAAGTTTTTAGCATCTTGTCAATATGTATTCATTGCTTAGCCCCATTAGGTAAATCTATCTCCATAGATCATCATGCCTAATATTGAGGCTATTTAGCCTAAGCACTTCATCGAAAAACTATTTTCTAATGAAGTCCTTATTCGTGTCAAGAAATTTATTTCCAATTTAACAATGTGTCAAGTACACACGGTTTTTAGAAATATTATTATGCTCCCACTTACTTTCTTGAATCACAAGCATCTTCGATACCCATTTGATGAAGTCAAACCCCTTTGACCATTCCATCAAAAACGAAGATTCCAACTCCACTTTGCTCTCTTCTGTACATCGCTGGAACTCTGAAGTTTGCATACTTACTAGCATCCTCTAGATCGACAAATTACTTTGGACTGTATCACATACAAGTCCTAGGTTTCATTTCCATCAGATGGAAATCTTTTTGTCATCCATGTTTCATATCTCATGATTGAAATATGTATTAATTGCTAGTTCAACCCGAACCGACTTTAAGCATCGCTACGGTGAGACAATCTCATCGTAGTCAACTCCTTGAACTTGTTATTGCAACAAGTCGAGCTTTATGGATAAAACATTTTTATCCGTATCAGTTATTTAGTTCCATAAATACTCGTTAGACTCTAAGTCTTTCGAAAGGTGTATCAAGATTTTAATCTTGAATCATTTATATGGAAACTATCTCGGATTGTATTGGCATTTAGCCAATTCCGGAGTCAGGGCCCATCAACGCTTCCTTGTGTATTGTAGGTATACTGTTGTCTAACAACAATATCTCGTTTGCGCACCTGATAGGTTTACACGAGCTTTGCCTACGTGGTTCAGCTGCAAGTTCGACCGAAGTCCATACATTTTATTGTAGAGACTTCCGTATCAGTCGCAGTAGGAAACTCCGGAATCACTTCCATTGTTTCTTTCCTTTGATCTGATGACGAAGATGCTGATTATCTCGTCGAGTTGCACTGTCCTCCCACTCACCTTTTGAAAGAACTATTCTCTTTAGAAGCATACCGTTTTGCGGCAAAACCCTTTGCCTCGGTATAGTGGTGGGGGAATACCCAATGACTTGGGATAACCTTACAAAGTAGCACTTGTCTGATTTGGAATAGGTTTGTAACCTTTTACACAAGCCCCATATTCCAAATGTTAAGAAAAGATATAACATGGTTGGGCGTACCACACCATGGCGTCATTTCAACAGACCTGATGGAGCTCTTTTCAGTGTAAAAGCCGCAGTCTCTAAAGCATCACTCTATAAAAGGGATAATGGCAAATTTATTTATGTCATCTTTGATCTTACCATGTCATAAATGGTTCGATTACATCTTCACGGACTTTTCACTTGCAGTGGTGTTCCGGGAGGTGCGAGTTATGAAACCCCTTTCATAACTCATCAGACATTCGCTAAACTTGTAACTCAAATATTCCTTTCTGCAATCGAATTGTAGAAACATAATTTTGTTGTTACAATAACTTCTACTTCATTTTTGAAAACCTTATGAATGAATTCAAAAGATCCAGACTTCGTCTCAACAAGTAAATATCCATATATCTACTTGAGTCATTTCTGAAGATAGATAAATCCACTACTTGCAACAACATTTATTGGACTACACACATCACAATGTATGATCACCAATATGTTCTTTGTTCGTTCCTTATGGCCTGTGAATGGTATTTCAGTCACTTCACTTTTCAGAGGAAAGTTGCATGTGTAAGATGATTCAAAATCAAACGACTTCAAAATCCATCATAATGGAATTTTCCATGCGGGTTTCTACAATGTGACCAAATGCAGTGCCACACTTGTAGGGTATTCTTTTAGTCTTGCGACATTTAGCGTCAGTGTTATGGATGTATCATATTTTCCATCAATATTCATAACATACATCCCATCTAGGATGGAAGCATGGCCCTTCATGTTATTCATAATACTGAACAACAATTGTTGTTTTATGAACAACTCTTTTGCAACAAACATTGTGCAATGGGCTAGAGTGTATGAAACTCTAAAATGAATTATGAAAGTAAACCCAGAGGTAATGTATTATTATCAATATTCATAACATACATCTCATTCATAATGAATGTATGGCCCTTTTGTTATTCATAACTCCGAACATTAAAAGTTCTCTTATGAACAACCTTCTTGCAAGATACCTTATGCAAAGGGCTAGAGTGTGAAACTCTAAAATGAATTATGAAAGTAAATACATAGGGAATACACCTATGGAAGGCATAGTAACATTTACTATGTTCCCTGCGTGTATCTAAACCTCATTCCTGGCTAGTCTTTCAGGCCATAGTAGTTCTTACATCGAGTTGCAACAGAATGCAATCGAGCGGGTATCTTTGCGACTAACTTACAATACCCAAGAATTAGTGATTAACATGTTTAACCATAATTCCCAAGAACTATATCTTTGACCAGCCTTCTATACATCAAAAACTTGTATGACATTCACACATGAGCTGGATATTCCAGTCTTCTTTCCTTTTGCCATTATACTTCTAACAGTTTAACTTTCAGTATTTCTCCTACTCTCAGAAGAAGCACCCAACTTAAGAGTGGCGATAGCCCCGGACTTCCTAGGCGTGAAAGTTTCACTAACACCCTTCGGACACTTCCTTTCTCTTTAAGTTGTTGTTTTATTCACCTTTCATCATATGACAGGCGTTCTCCTGGATCCCTCTCTTATCAGTCAAATGCCTAGCAAACAAACATTGCTTTGGATATCTCATATCTTTTAGCCTTTGTCTTTCTCTGAAAATGATTTTCAGATTCCATGAATATCACATAACTATCCAAACTTTCGAAGTTCGGGTCTCATGGAAGCAAACAT
Source organism: Elymus sibiricus (assembly GCA_039707655.1). Lineage (NCBI taxonomy): Eukaryota > Viridiplantae > Streptophyta > Magnoliopsida > Poales > Poaceae > Elymus > Elymus sibiricus. Next base: position 34,132,751 of record CM077665.1, on the reverse strand, counting down.
ATTGTACTTTGACTGAAAAGGAATTCTGGCTTTTGGATCGAAGGACGAGAGTCACATGATCCATAGCATTAGCGGGAGAATACCGAAAGCATGCGATAGGACAATGTCCTTCTCGGCACTCTTGAGGACAATCCTCATATTACGTTACCAATCGCAAAGTTTTAACCAGATATTTAACAGCTATTCAATTTTAATTGGGAAAGTGGAAACGCGAGCCATTCTTCTACAACTATTTTGCAAATTGCACTTAGACAGAGTTCAAAATTAATTGCACTGAGAATTAAACAAGTTAATTCTACAGTGCGCTCCCACTCAAATCAATATCTCTCATAATTGATTGTGAGTGATTCAAGACCCGCATATCCATTCAACGTCACGGTTCGAGATGAACACCCATGGCGTGAACTTCAATCGGTAGGAAAACTTGCCGATCACATCTCTATGCGATTCTAGTTCATCTTTCGATGCGCGTGTTCCGAGCTCATGACTTTCATGCCTGAACGTCAAGACAACCAAGTGATCTCGCTGCGAGGTCTCAACTCACCCGCCTCACACATCCCTAATCGTTCGCACCCATGGAGATCATGCAATGCCCCGAAAAGTTAGGTGCCGCGACGGTGCTACACTTGGGAGAACACTAACTACTTGATATTTTAGTGAGAGATCACCCTAATAAAAAGCGACTACTGCGCAATCAAGAAGGGTGCATCATAAGGGATAAACATCTCAGGCAATTCATAATAGCATGATATGGTATAGCCCTTTCTGACGGAGAAGTCTTTCATTTCTTCGTCTCCGGCATTCGCGTCGGTGTTCACCTTCGCGAAGATTGCCACCACCTTGTCGATGCACCAGATAATATTGCTATCTCTATAGCTAATAAAATAAGTGCATTACATAAGGTTGACACGCAGGTCATTAAAGTGCAATCATATGGCTCCAGCCATCATGCCGAATCATGACACGCAGGTCATGTTAATCAATTTACATCATATAGTCATCTCATACATAATCAAATTATTATGAACACTGCTATACCACATCACATGCACATGCAAACCATCCTGCAAAACCAAGTTAGACGCCTCTAATCGGTCCATGCAAAAACTTGTTTTATGTGGCTTCTAAGGTTTCGAAATAAACCGAAGCTACCAACGTCCATCATCAAGCATGATAATCCTGGTTGCTAGATTAACCTTCCAGGGTGTATGAAACACGAGATAATAAAATCTCGAGCCCCATACTAAACTTTGTCATACGCGTGACCCCCGTGCAGATCATATCTGCATTGCCCTTTCGTCTGCGAAATTTCATCGTTCTTTTTAACTACGGTGGAATTCAAAGAACTGTTAGCACTTCGTTGATCAATCAGGATCGCGGATTGCCAGAACTTTGAAACTCCACCATACCGTTATCAAGATCAGAAATATGCAAATTCCAGGGAAGGAACAAGAACATCGGGTAACATATTTCATCTGCTACCCGCACAAATAATTTTCAGCAATAGAACTCATCTACTACCTAATTATATTGTGCAACACCCATACATCTCATGTATTCTAGATCGCAACCTGCATCTACGCATAGCCTGGCTCATGATGCCACTGTAAGGTAACGCAGCAGAAAACAAAAATTTACCGACCTACGCACCAGCCCAGGACCACTATGGAGACTGCATACAAGGATTGATCTCTTTCGTTACCGACTCGTAGCGCAGCGGAAGTAGAGTCGATGACGATCGGCGGTGCAGATCCCCGCAGCTAGGATTTTACAACCTCCCAACCATGAGGATGTATACCCTCATCTGCCCCGCAGACAGCCCTCTGGGAGGCGATCGCACAGTCCCCCGGACGGTGTCGCGGACAGCCCTTCGGGAGGACCTCCGAAACTCGGACTGTCACTCGGACAGCCCTTCGGGAGGACCTCCAAAACTCGGACGGTCACAAGGACAGCCCTTCGGGAGGCACTCTCGAACTAAGACCGAAACTACAATCTCTCTACAGAGTTGCACACATACGGTGTCATCTATCCGGCAGGGCTTCGCCGTCCAGAACTAGTTCCCACCGGAACCCAGACAGCCTTTTGGCTCTACGAAACTATTTCGCTGGGAGGGAGAGAGAATGCCAGATCATGCATGGCTTGTGTATGAGAGTAAGGATGTGTCTTATGGCAGCCCACACACCTCCTATTTATAGGAAACCCAAGGGGTAGGGTGGTTTTACAAGAAGACCCAAAACCCACATGGAAAGGAGTCCTTCCCAAGGACCTAAAAGGTGAAACCAAGGAACAAGGGGGACTCCATGAAGGAGTCCACCATGTGGCCGGCCACACCCTCATGTGGGGCCCCAAAATTGGCCCCTATCCATCCATGTCATCCCCAAGATCTTTTGGAGCAAAGCCCCAAAAGGTGGCTTTCCAAAAATATCCCAAAAGGCACTTTCACTATTCACGACGACATTTTTCAGCGTCTGATCGAACTGAAAATATTCATGTGGGCTTAGAACAATTCTAGTACCCACCAAAATAATTTTCAACGCGAGCCGGAACAATTCCGGTTTAGTGATTTCATCTGCGAAAAGCATCTGAAGCGGTTTCGGCAACTCCGGAACATTTCCGGTTTTCATCCCGGAAAATTCCAGAAAGTTTCCAGAATGATTCTGGCACCCACCAAGAATTATCAGGCATGTGCCAAAACCAATTTGACTTTATGGTATCCCCTGAAACAACTTTTCAGTTTTACCGAAACTGTTCCGGTGTTCTCTCTGCGGAACTTTTCCGCTGTCCGAAACTTTTCCGGTGTCCGAAAACTTTTTCGGTGATTTTCTCTCAGACTCCCTGTCTAGTATTCAGAAGATAGATGACCCTTAAGCGTGTGACCCTATAGGTTCGGTGAAGTATAGACATGACCCGGAACCCCTTCCGATCAATGATCAACATCGGAGCCGTGGACACCCATATTGACCCCTATACCCACACGAATGAATATTCGAGTGAACCTACAGTTGCCGTGTGCTATTCCTGTTGCTTCGCGATATGTTACAAATACCCGAGGTGAGACATGTTGGCATCCCCGTGGATCAACACCTTGTCCACTATGCCAGTTACCTCATTACCGGTATTGTTCTCTTTTCTTGTTCCCGTGTTCCGGCATCCCCGTGATCAAATCACAAAGTGTCTGGCCAGACGATGATGGATACCGTAACATCGAGAGGGCCCAGAGATATCTCTCCATCGTCGGAGGAGCAAATCCCAATCTTGAGCTATCAAGTTACTTGACATACTTTTCCATGAACCCGTAAGCCGCCGTAATAGCCACCCATTTACGGATGACGTTTAACAAACCCCAAAGTTCATGAAGCAAGCATGAAGAAACTCGATACTCTCATGGTCTAAGGAATTATGCAAACATTAACTTCTTTGTGTTATTAACCATTAACTTATGACGAATGTATCTCATAGCATAACATCAATTCGGGTCGATTCAACACAAATGTTCTTCTAACATTGTGCCCTCAAAATTGCCGGCATAGCCATGCCCATGATCAGGAAAACAGGATCATCATGCAATACTTGAGCCAGTTTTAGAGGCCAGACTAGGAATACATTTCACCGTTTATTATCCCACACGTGCACATGAGTTTCCCTCCAAGCCTCGTTTTATTTGTAGACTCGAGAATCATTGCAGTTATAGCATGGAACATAAACATAATTATGAACAGAGAGATAATCAATAACATTTATTATTGCCTCTAGGGCATATCTCCTACACGCCCGCGCCTCGACGCGCCCTGGCCGCGCCCCGTGCGTGCGCCCGCCCGCGCCTTGCCACAGCCGCGCTCGCCGCCTGCTGCTGCGCTCGCCGCTCGCGAGCCTGCTGCCGCGCAAGCCACTCGTGCCCCCGCTCCCCTGCTGCTGCTCGCCGCCTGCGCTGGCCGCGTCCGTCGCTGCCTAGCCCCGCGCCTCGCCTTGCCTCGCTGCAGCAGCTGCGGCTGCTGCCCTTGGTCGCTGCCAGTGCCGCTCGCCGCTGCGTGCCCCGCGCGCGCATATGTGCGCACGTACGTGTCCGGCCCTGAACGTCGGGGCTGTGCCACTGACGAGTGGGGCCCCACCCCCCCACAGAGCGTTTTTAGAAAAAGAAAAAAAGATTTAAAATGAATTAAAAGAATTAAAATAAATAAATAGATATTAACTAATTAGTTAATTAAATAATTAATTAACTTAATTAGTTCTGGTTAATTAAACTAATTAATTATTTAACCTAATTAATCTGTAATTAACTTAATTAAACCCTAATTAACCTAATCAGTCACTGACCGGTGGGACCCACATGTCAGGTTGACCAGTCAACAGTACTGTTGACTGCTGACGTCATGATGACGTCATAATTGCATTTTTGAATTAAATTAATTTATTAATTCTAGAAAATTGATTTAATCTTTAAAAATTAATATAAAATAATCCGTAACTCGGATGAAAATACTTTGTACATGAAAGTTGCTCAGAACGACGAGACGAATCCGAATACGCAGTCCGTTCGTCCATCACACGTCCCTAATATAGCGAACATGCAACCGTCCCCCTCCGGTCCCTCTGTCCGAAAATGCCAAACACCAGGAATACTTTCCCGAATGTTATCCCCCTTCGCCAGTATCACCCGGCACTGCATTAGATCACCCCTAGCACAACGTATTGCCGCGTCTTGCTTTGTGTTACATTGTTTGCGCTGTTATTTATTTGTTTCCCCTTCGTTGCTTCTTTTTCGGTAGACCCTGATACTGCGATAGACCCCGAGACCGCTGATGATCTGGTGGTCGTCTACTTCGTTTGAAGATCCGTATCTGTCTGCAGAGCTTCCAGGCAAGCAAACCCCCTTGATCATCTCGATATCGCCTATTCCTTCTCTCTACTGCTTGCATTAGAGTAGTGTAGCTGTTACTGTTTATCGGTTGATCCTAATCTGCTACATAGCCTGTCTTTGCTACTATTGTTGATACTTTTACCTGCAATCCTAAATGCTTAGTATAGGATGCTAGTATTCCATCAGTGGCCCTACATTCTTGTCCGTCTGCTATGCTACACTATAGGGCCGTGATCACTCGGGATGTGATCACGGAGATATATCAATACACTATACATGATACATTGTTGTGATTCACGAATGGGGGCTGAAGGGACTAGCTATCTCGACGGCTCCCTAAGTGATTCTTTGTTGCGGAGCGACAGGGCAGGCGAAGACCACCCAGGAGAGAGGTGGGCCTGGTCCCTGGTCGTTGTCCGCGGTTATTTCATAATAACACGCTTAACGAGATTGGGTATTTGATCCGAGTCTGGCTACGGCCTATACGCACTAACCAACAACGCGGGAAAGATATGGGCACTCGGTGTCGTGGTATCAGCTGAAGCTTTCTAGACGTCAGCGACTGAGCGGCGCGTGCCGGGTTGGACCGCGATTAAGCAACCGCCTTGATAGTGTGGGTTGCCAGGTCTGCTCCCGGCCGCCTTCGCAACGTGCAGGAGCCCACTGGGCGATGGGCCCAGACCCCAGTGTGCATTGGTTAGTCCGGCGTGCTGACCTCTCTGTTAGCTTAGGTTGGGCTGCGACGTGTTGATCTCCCGAGGCCGGGTATGACCTAGGAAAGTGTGTCCGGCCAGAGGAGTAGAGCGTGTTGGGTAATGTGGTGCACCCCTGCAGGGAAGTTTATCTATTCGAATAGCCGTGTCCCTCGGTTAATGGACGACCCGGAGTTGTATTCCGACCTCTGACAACTAGAACTAGATACTTAATAAAACACACCCTTACAAGTGCCAGATAAAACCCGGTGAACGCTCTCTCGCAGGGTGGCGATGAGAGGATCGTCGGGTAGGATTATGCTATACGTTGAAACTTGGTTAACTTACCAACTACTCTCTTCTACTGCTTCAAGATGGAGGCTGCCAGAAGCGTAGTCTTCGATAGGACTAGCTTCTCCCCCTCTTATTCTGGCATTCTGCAGTTTAGTCCACAGATACTACCCCTTTCATTTGATACTGATGCATATGTAGCATAGATCTGATGTCAGTCTTGCGAGTACTTTGGATGAGTACTCACGGTTGCTTTGCTACTTCTTTTCCCCCATACCCGATTGCTGCGATGAGATGGTGGAGCCCCGGAGACAGCTGCCCCCGCCGACGACTACTACTACACCGATGGTGGCTACTACTACGTGCAGGACGCTGACGACCAAGAGTGGTTAGGAGGATCCCAGGCAGGAGGCATGCGCCTTATCGATCTGTATCCCTGTTTGTGCTAGCCATCTTATGGCACCTTGATGAACTTATGTCTGTACTCAGATATATTTGCTTTCGCTAACACTTGTGTTCTTGAGCTTTCGTATTTGAGCCTTCGAGGCCCCTGGCTTGTAATATGAAGCTTGAATTATTTTAATTTGTGTTTAGAGTTGTGTTGTGATATCTTCCCGTGAGTCCCTGATCTTGATCGTACACGTTTGCGTGTATGATTAGTGTACGGTCAAACCGGGGGCGTCACACTTGGCACAGTACTGCTCCTGGTTGAACTCACGATAGTCCTCGTAGACAGTGTACTGAGGGTACCATCGATATCCCAGCATGGTCAAGAGGTCGACCAGAATGGCCGGGAACCCAGTCGCATCCTCAGCCATAGTCTGACGGACGATCTATATTGCGGGTCGCATCTGAAACAGCAGAGTTCAAAAAGTCAAATGACAGTGTGTGAAGCATTCATTGCACTTTCAAAGAATCGATTGCAGATAATCCAGCTCTCCGGTTGAATGTGATTACGAGATCCTAATGTCAGAGTTAGCAAAGCCTTTAACCCGAATAGGAGAGAGATCAGAATCCAAGAGTAAAGACGAGGAATAAAAGTTCCTAATATCACCCATTGGCGACGTGGGCCCGTAAGCCACACAGCCATGTTAGTAAAACAGTTTTTGGTAGACTAGACTCAACTTCGGCCAAGGAGTTGGAAAGGGGGATTCCTACAGGCAGTCGTCTCTGATACCAACTTGTGACGCCCCCGGCTCAATCGTGCAGTAATCATACACGCAAATGCACACGATCAAGCCTAAGGACTCACAGGAAGATATCACAGCACAACTCTAGACACAAATTAAAGTCATACAAGCTTTATATTACAAGCCAGGGGTCTCGAGGGCTCGAATACATAAGCTCACTTACAAGCGTTAGCGGAAGCATTAGATATCTGAGTACAGACATAAAAGATAAAACAGATAGGCCTTAAGAAGGCGGGGCAAAACAATGACTATGATCGAAAAGGCACAGGCCTCCTGCCTGGGACCCTCCGAACCTACTCCTGGTCGTCAGCCAACTCGTAGTAGTAACCACCCTCGGGGTGGTAGTAGTAGTCGTCGACGGGGGCAACTGACTCCTGGGCTCCGTCATCTGGTCGCTTCAATCGGGTATGGGAAAAAGAGGAAGCAAAGCAACCGTGAGTACTCATCCAAAGTACTCAGCAAGACTTACATCAGATCTATTCTATGTATGCAACATTGTCAAAGGAAGGCTGTATATGTGGACTAGACTGCAGAAATGCCAGAATAGAGAGAAGGCCTAGTCCTATCGAAGACTAGCATCTTCAGCGGTCTTGCAACATTAGAAGAGTGCAGATTAGTACAATATAAAGTAATAGTAGTATTAAGCATCAACATTGCCTAGAGAACCTTCCTCGACTCCCTGCGAGAAAGCAATCCCGGAGCCATCATATCCATATCTCATCCCAATATTAAGTTCTAATTGTATCGATCGGGATACAACTCCGAGTGTCCGTTACCGAGGATCCGGCTATTCGAATAGATTTACTTCCCTGCAGGGGTGCACCAACTTACCCACCACGCTCGATTAACTCTGGCCGGACACACTTTTCTGGGTCCTGCCCGGCCTCGGTCAAAACGACACGCCGCAGCCCTACCTAGGCTCAACAGAGAGGTCAGCACGCCGGACTAACCCTATGCACACAGGGGTCTTGGGCCCATCGCCCTTTGCACTCCTGCACGTTGCGAACGCGGCCGTGAGCAGACCTGGCAACCCACACTACAAGGCGGTTGCTTTACGCGGTCCAACCCGGCGCGCGCCGCTCAGTCGCTGACGTGTAAAGAGCTTCGGCTGATGCATACGACACAGAGTACCCACATTTATTCCCGCGTGATGGTTAGTGCTATTAGGCCAGAGGCCTACTCGGATCAAATATCCAAATCGTTAGTGTATTGGTAGCGCGCGGTAATGAGCAGAGACTCACGATCATGTGACCCCGTCGCCCCGTCTCGTGGACTTGCGGCAAGGGCTATGAATGCCCGGTCACGCCACGTAGAGATCTGGCGGGTACCCTCCAGGTCAACCCGACTCCACATTCTTGCATCATATGCTTGCGCGTGTACCCCTCAGGGTCGACCCGACTTTATCCGGTATCCTGGTTAAAGTCATAGTAACCATGTGTCCATAACACCAAGAGGGAATCTGAGGTATCACCCTCATTGGATTCCTACTTGATGTATCCGTCAAGGTGAACCCGAAGGAATCACCCTCGATGGGTTCACACTTGCGGAGTTGCACGACAGAAGCTTCATCGGAGGTGGTGAAAGAGGAATCACCCTCGGAAACCACAACCAACTAACTAAACTACAGAGGTAACATCCGGAGTGAGATAAGAGGTATCACCCTCGGCACTCGATGGTAGCTCTGCAGGGTCGAGCAACTTAGGGGTGTGCGGTGAAGTGCTGGTCTCAGCCTGTCGATCACATCGAACGGGGCACTGGTACTAAAGCGGGGCAACTAGGACAATGAAGAGGGGCCACAGATGGTTTACCAATCAACCTATACTAAGCATTTAGGATAACAGGAATGGTATCAACAACAGTTACAAAAATAGGCTATGCATCAGAATAGGTATTTCGGAACAATAACTGTAGCAATTCTAATGCAAGCATGAGGGAGAAAGAATAGGTGATATAGGCATGTTCAAGGGGGTTGCTTGCCTGGAAGCTCTGCGGCAAAAGACTGGTCGTCGGTGGAGTAGCAGTCCTCGGGGGCTACATCAGTACCGGGATCTACCGAGAGAGAAGAGGGGGTGGAAACAAATGAATACACAGCAACCATATGCAACACAGAGCATGCCATGCTAAAGTGAAGTGCATGGTTGCCTAAAAACATGTCTAAACCATTTTAGTTATTTTAGGATTAAAGTTGAAAATATTAACCAGTATGTATGCACTATTCATCTACCGGAAACAGACGAAAAGTTGCGGGTTCGCCTATGTAGAGGGTCCCGACACGGAAACAGATAGCACGGTTGGATTCGTGGGATTTTCTGAGCAACTTTCATGTAGAAATTTTTTCCATCCGAGCTACGGATTATTTTCTATGAATTTCTAAAGATTTAAAGATTTTCTGGAATTAATTTAATTATTAAATCATATTATCCAGAATAGTAGCAGATGATGTCAGGATGACATCATCATGACGTCAGTGGTCAACCGCAGCTGTTCAGGTCAAACCTGACAGCTGGGTCCCACATGTCAGTGGCTCAGAATTAATTAGGGTTAAATTCCACTAAACTGGGATTAATCAACGGTGGGTCCCGGGTGTCAGCGAGTGATTAGGTTAACTGGGTTTAGTTTTTAGTTAATTAAGTTAATTAACGGCAGGGCCCACGTGTCAGCGACTGGAGGTTCCCAGTCAGCCTGTGGACCGGGTCAACGGGGTCAGCCGAGCCCGCTGGCAGTGGCTCAGGGGCGGGCCCCACATGGTGCCACGTTGGCGTCGGCGCCGGAGTTACTCCGGCGACCTCAAACGCGGCGGAGAGGCCACGGCCGGCGTCGGATTTTGCATATAGGGCGCCATTCGGAGCGCGGGTGGGCTCGTTTGAACGAGCACTCAATGCCGCATCGATCTAGGGTGGTTACGCGGCCGTAGGTGCACCGTGGCGACGACGGCGAGCGCCGCGGCGGACGGCCGGAATAGGGCGGTGGCGGAAAGGGGGCAGTGGCGTGCAAACGGGCAAATGGCGAAGTTAGCGAGGCCCTACACGATGTGGTGAATTCGACGGACACGGTCCCGTGGCCATTTGGTCACCGGAGCATCGCCGGCGACCAACGAGGTGGCGGCGCGCTCGGCCACGGTGGATGAGCTCGCTAGGGGTCGCAAACGACGGCGCGAAGAGAGGGGAAAGGTAGCTAGGCTCACCGAGCGGCTAAGAAAAGCCCGTGGGAGCTTAGGAGCGCAGAGGAGCTCGGGGTCGCCGGAGTTCGCCGCGGTAGCCGGAAATGGGGACGAGGATGAACCGGCAGCAGCAGGGCTCCCCTACTCGAATGGACGGCGTCAGACGGTGTAGCCGAGCAAGGCGGGGCCCGCGGACACGAGTTGCGGGCGCGGAGGCGCCGGTGGCCGCGGTGGAGACGGACGGCGGCGGCTGCAGCGCTCAGGCAGAGAGGGGAGAGCGAGCGAGCGCGAGTGATGGGGGGAGGAGAGTGAGGGCGGTGTCCAGGGGGGAGGGATGGCCTCGGCCTTATCCTCTCCGGGCGCCCTGCGGCGGCAGGTCTCGAGGAGAACGGCCGGCGACGAGGGCGTGGCCACGGCCACGGTGGCACGCACGGAGGAGGACGAAGGAGCAGGTGGGGATTGGTTGAGGTGGGCTGGGCTATACACTGTAGATGCAGGCCGATAAGCACAGTGGAGCCTATCCCTTTTCCTTTTATTCATTTACTGTTTTACTTATTGCTTTCTGTTTGCAATTCTTTTGGCACTAATTGCTATTTGTAAAATATGAGTTTTGCCAAATCAAATAGCAGGCATCATATAGCACTGCCAGAAAAAGGTTTGGAGGTAATTTGGATTTCATTTAAACTTTATTTAAGTGCTAATTGATTATTTGGTGTTGTTTTGGTTCTGTTTTGACTTTCTAGGGGCATCTTAACAATCCAATTAATGTTGGTTTCTATTTTAAAATTACTTAATGATTATTTGCAAAATTATGAACTATTTTGTTTTGGCAGTTTGAAGAAATAATTATCTGACTTTATCTTAAATTTGAATTTGAGGTAGAAATATTTCTTAATTGTTTTTCTTATGGCATAATGATGATGACTTGGCATGATTAACAGATGATTACTGTAGCTTAATACATGGGGGTGTTACAGCAGCGCTAACAAAACTGTGTGAGGACCCGGAGTCCACAAGGATCAGCAGCTCCCTGTCCTGTACCCAGCCATGCAGTCGTGTGGTCGTGGGAGCTTTTGCGCCTTCGATTGCTACTTTGGAGAGAACACAACCGTCTGCTTCACTTTCAGTTGCTTCCGTGGATGGTGCTTGTTGAGCCGGTACTTGCAGCATCTCGATATGCTCTTCCACCACATGAAGTTGTACAGTAGGCACACAACGGTGCTCACGGCTCCACCGCTCGCCGCAAGTGAAGCAGAGCCCCTTGGCGCGCCGGTAGGCCCTAAGAGCCGCCAGCTTGTCGTCGAGTGGTGGCATACGGTTGATCTCCGGCGGGCACGGCCCCGGTGCCGGGCCACTCTGTCTTGCCGGTGGTGGTGGTGGCAGGGGCAAGGCCATGCGAGGTATCGGCCGACCCCCATTCGAGCTTGGTGGCGTTACTGGGTGGCGCCTGTCGTCCCGACGTAGTGCCTCGACCACCTCCTCCTGCAACCAAGCGAGATCCACAGCAGTATCCAATGTTTGTGGCCGATGCAAAACAACTGCAGCACGAATATCACGTTGCAATCCCTCCATAAACTGAGTGACAAAAAATGCTGGATCCCATGAGCTATGATGAGCCAACAGGTTATGGATCAGCTGAGTGAATTGCTCAGCATATTCAGTAACAATGCCTGTCTGTCGCAAGCGATTGAACTGCCGAAGCAAATTCTGAAACTCCTCCCGACCAAATTGCGTACAGATGGCAGATGCAACCCCCCCCCCCCACTCCGTCAGTGAAATACATCGCCGCACAACTAACCCATGTGTCTGGACTCAGAGTGCACACCCGAAAATAAGCCTCACATTTCAGACGCTAGGCACGCGGATTGGTTCCATCAAACAGCGGAAAATCAAACCGCGGTGGTGGTGGCAATCTATGGTACCCCTGGTCCCCGTGAAGGCTTGCTCACCGGAATGACAGAGCTCAGACGTACCAGTGACCGAAGGCAATCGTGGGGTGTTAACCTCCCCCGACGATTTCCCCCGAAGATCTAATGACACGCCGTGGCCAGCGGGCCCATGGGTTGCATCGCCGCGAACGAGCACCGGATCGCCCGTACTTGCGTGTGTCGCGTCCACCGCGAGAGGCAGTAGGGGTGGTATGTCGGCGAGACGAAGTGGTGGAGGTGCCGCCCTTGCCTGGTCGCTGGACTTGGCCTTGTCGCCGATCTGGATGCGCAGAGTGCCCACTTCCGCCCGCAAATCCGCTACCGACTGCTCGATGGAGGGCCTCCATCCTTGCAGATCGAGGACAACTGGGTGGATGTCGTCGATCTTGGCCGTGAGAGCCCCGATCGCGGCGGTGAGATCTGCCAGCGCCTTGGTGTGTTCTTCCATCTCCGTAGCCTTGGCCCGCCGTGTTTGGATGATCGACGGAAATCGGCCGGCCAGATTGGGAAGGATGGAATTTTTTTTTGGTGGATCTAGAGGCTCTGATACCAATTGTTATGGTCTCGCTACTACCTTCACTCAAATTCACCATAAGATACAGGATTCGTAACCGATACTAGGGTTTTAGAGGAAGAATTGGGGATCAGAGGAGAGAGCTGCCGCCGTTCAGAGTCCAGTTTCTCCACACCTCACGCAGGAGGGGGTCAACACCTACTTAACCCTACCCACTGTGTCCCACTCGGGGCCTGAGTAGCGCTTGTTGGGCTGGGCATGGCGACGTGGTCATTCCAGCCCAGAGGCCGCAGTGGTGGTTGAGTCCGCCTTGCTGTCAGCTGGTGAGGCCCGAGGAACAGAGGCCGTAACACTCAGACTCGTCGGGCAATGCAGCATCTTAGATAGCTTCTTACCATAACAAAGGTCAGGACCTCGTCACCTTTGTTACCATAAAAAAATCAGGACACATAAAAAAATGCAAATTCTGCATCTTATGAGTTGGCAGTAGATAGATATCTTGCACGATAACCATTTCAACCAAAAGCTTCAATTTTTTGAAAAAAAAAGCAGATCAGTTCATATCTCGTGTTTCAACGGTCATTTGATATTCAGACTCTTAGTACCGGACCTTCAATTATACAATAACTTATTCTTAAGTGTGCATCTTAAAGAAAAAGGGCCAGACAATCCAATATATATCCTGATATCCATATTAACACACTGATACTATATGAAGATGCAACAACACAATTTGGAGAAACTGAGCAAGCAATAAGAAAAGAAAGAGTACCTGTCATGAATTGTAGTAACAGCGAACCAACCTGTGGTTGGATGGTTAGAGGGACAGTGGTATCCCCAGCCTACCAGGGTTCAAGTCCTGGTGCTCGCATTATTCCTGGATTTATTTCAGGATTTCCGGCGATGCGCTTTCGGTGGGAGGAGACGTTCCCGTCGACGACGAGGCGCCTACGGTGACTTCGTAAATCTCAAAATGATATGCCGGCTCAGTCTCTCGAATGTGCTCATAGGAAGAGGCGGAGGACGGAAAAAATTAAGGTGTGGCAAAGTCTTAAGGAAAGAATTCTTTTGATGCAAATCGAAAGAGTCAATACACATTACAACTAAAAACCAAATACACTGAAAATGTAGGCATGTTTCAATAGGAAAACAACCTAAAACATACCGATAATGAAGCTTTCAATGGCGTCTAGAAGACCCAGGCAATGGCAATGCCCTACCCTCATTTTGAAAATCTTGCTTAATTTTACCAAGATCGATACTTTTGAAGATCTCTCGCTCAATATAACAAACCATCAAGTCATTAAGCCAACCATCGGTCATCTTGCTGCGCAACTCAGTCTTGATGATTTTCATTGATGAGAAGACCCTTTCAACAGTTGCCGTCGCTACCGGTAGTAGCAGTGCCAATTCAATGAGGCGATAAACAGTAGGAAACATGACATGCCTTTCAAGTTCAACCATCATTTTAGCTAGGCTTGCAATATCATGACAAGCTCTAAAGTCTTCAATTCTTCTCATATGGATAATGAATAGATCAAGGCTATCTTCTATATGTTCACATTCATAGTCAGAGAAATCATCATGATAAATCTCTGTGAGCCTAGCAAGCTTATTCAGGTTGAACCTAGAAAATGAGTTTCTTGGGTCAAGACAAGAGAAGTTCTGGAGCAGCTCTGAAGATACCTCATTAAAACGATGATCAAACTCCGTGGTGATGGAGTCTATAGCAGCATAGATGATCAAACTTCATGATCTACTTCCATGGAAGTCACTTGATCTTGATGATTGACATTTGCCGAAATATTGACACTTTCGCGGGTGCTTGGATTCGGTTTTGAGCTGCTGCCACTACCAATCACTTCAAAATACTTTTTCAAATCTGCAATGACACGATTAATATATCACTAAAATCTGCTTGAATTTAAGGCTTCAAGCTGCTGTTCAAAATTGCTACAAAATTTCAGAAAAATGAGAAATTACCTCTTCCCCTTTTCTTTTGATTTGTAGTCCCTTCCCCTTTCCTTCCATCTTCTGGCAATCTGGACAGAACTGCGCTGGTTGGGCATCTTATTAGCTTGCATGTATATAATCATCTAATTTCTAAATTCTAAATCTGGACAGTACACTAGCATGAATGAATATAAACAAACTTTCCACCCTATTGTACAAGGTCACTACATAAATTTTCATCTATTTTATTCAGAATTACTGCAGTGGTTAGATCATGGAAAATTGACAGAAGAAAAAACGCCAATGCCCAACAAAGTTCAGACTCTGTTCGGACCCTGGGAATTACCAGAAAAATCCCCGACCCCGACTGTGGCCGTCGCCCGCTAGAGCCGCCGTTGAAGCCGCCGCGCCGCTGAAGCCGTCGCCGGAGCCGCCGCTGAAGCCGCTGCCAGAGCCGCCGTTGAAGCCGCCACCGGAGCCGCCGCTTGCTGCTGCCGCCGCTTCCTGCGCCGCTGGAGCCGCCGCTGTGCCGCAGCCCTCCAAGCCCCCAGCCCGCCGCCGCCGTCGGCTGCCCCGTCGTCGCGCCCGCCTGGTCCTCGCGACCTGGCCAGCCGCCGCGCTAGGTTTGGTCGCCTCTGGGTCGGAGTACTGGAGTTGGTCGCGTCGGTCTGTGTGTGGCTAGCCTTCACGGGGGTTCGCACGTACGTACCGGTACGCTTCCTTTTCTACTTGCCTGAAAGTCTGAAACGTGAACTGCCATGAAGGCTAGCCATGCTGTGGTCGAGTCTCGAGCCGATGTCTAGGTACAAAAGCGATAGATACATAGGTATAATTTTTTTTTTGCCAATAATCAACGTATGGCGGGTGCCATACCTTGCCCACCGGAGCCCTCCGCCAGTGCTCATAGGGGTAGGGTGTGCGTGTGTGCGTTCATAGGGATGAGTGTATGTGCGTATGTATGAGCGCTTGCGTCTGTACTGTGTTAAAAAAAACACATGTGTTGCGACTGAAGAAAATAGGAATCCTTATATTCCCTGCCACTCCCAACGGGAACGCCATTTTTAATCCAATCTTCTCTATGGATCCAAGCATCACGGCCAGTATCAAGGACGCCCAAAATCTGTCCAAGCGTAAAGTAGGATTTAGGGATCCGAAAATATAGGAGCACAAGAAAGGACAGATATAAAGGAATGGGCAAGACACACCACCTTCAACAAATTACAGCCAAATTCAAAATAGATAGTACTTACCACACCACCTTTCCATGGGATAAACAATGGATTCCTCCATGACTGTAATACCTATGAATTTAAAATGAGAGGTTAAGCCAAGAAAAATAAATCATGAGCCTAAATTACGGTATAATGAAAAACCGAGATATAAACCTCACACAATCAATCCAGGTATGTTAATTCAAGAAATGGAGTGTGCGTTCTAATTTATAAAAAGATACGGATGCATATCCTTGCAAGAAAACATACCTCAACTTTCTCGACGGGTTGATTCGGTGGAATAGTATTAAGAACCCTGATCAAAAAGAAAAGAAAAAAATAGATCAATATATTTATTGTTGATTTCCATGACATTATGTTGAAAAAAAAATTAAGTGTCATAGTATTTTCTCCCGGAAACACAGGAACCACATCAGCATTTTTATTGCAGCAGTTCTGTGCTATTCATTTTTACAAAAAATCTTTCAACAAACACTTGTTAATAATAACTAGTAAATACAAAAAGGATCAGAACAGACGCTTGGCACACTTGTAGCTACATCGGGTGGCTCGTTTCTATTTGTTAGCGCAATTATTCCAGCAGTCTTCCAATAAATAATGCCAGGATAAGGTAACAATTAATCTTTGTTTGAGAACTGGTGCAAGACCTGCTGTTGAAGCTGCGCCATCAACCTGCAAAGAGCATGAAGACAACTCCAAGGGCGGACGGACACCCGCAAGTGTTGCCGCTGTTGGCACCAAAGTGCTGGGATTTCACCCCTCACAACTTGTTGCGGAACAATGGCCATCGAGCCCAACAAGAGGAGAGGCCCTCTCACGACGGATCTGGGCTTCAATATCTAGATCAGGGCTGGCTGCCACCATCGGCAACAACCTCCCTAGGACCACCCACCACTTGCCATCCACATAAGTACATAACCAAGGGGGCAGTCAACATCACTGCCAGGACGCCGGGAAGCCGCCTGCGCAGGCAACCCAGGACCACCGCCCTGGGTTGCAACCTAGGTCCCTCTCCTTGTGCATCCCAGGGCAACCTAACCTAACTACCAAGGCTAGATGTTGGTAAAGGAGAGTCCCGATCAACCACCGAGTCTAGGCAAGCATTAACCAGAGAAGCAGTTGCATGAAAAAGCCTCCTTCCATGACCTAGGGTATGCCGACCTTCCACCATGTCTGCATCTAGGGGGAAAATCAGCCATTTCAGCAACCGGCATCCGGCTCCACTTGATCTAGGTGGAGGCAGCCACAGCTGGCCTATGACAAGAGCGGGACAACCCCACCCGCCAAGGCACAAGCCCCACGACCCTGCGAACGGCATCCAATGGGGGGAGGACTAGGCCGAGAGTCGATCGTCGGCGATGAAAGAGCTAGGGGAGGCAACGGCGACGAGCAGGGCACATGAGAGAGAGAGAGAGAGAGAGAGAGAGAGAGAGAGAGAGAGAGAGAGAGAGAGAGAGAGAGAGAGAGAGAGAGAGAGAGAGAGAGAGAGAGAGAGAGAGAGAGAGAGAGAGAGAGAGAGAGAGAGAGAGAGAGAGAGAGAGAGAGAGAGGGGACCCGCCGCCGCGGCGGCACCAACCGACGTTGATGAGGGGGGAGATGTGGTGGGTCAGTGTTTGGGGCGTCACCCGAGTCGTCTGTCATGAGTAATGCAGGGGCCTAGGGTTTCTCTTTTTTTCCAACATCTCGTTCGATCCTAAATGATATCTAGGTTGGCTTTAAGAATATGTACGTTAATTTGTACCAACTCCATTCTAATTATATGACGTTTAGATATTTCAATATATATTAAAATGAGTGCACAAACACGCTAAAATGCGTCTATATACATTTGAATCACGAAAAAGTTACAACATCTTATAATTCAAAACGGAGGGAATAGTTTAGATAATCGTAGAAGGCTCGGGAACACTTTTGTTCCACAACTTCTTTCCTAATTTGTGGTCTTTTTGCTAATTGAGAAGCTCGCACTTGCTCAATTTATGTTGAGCCGATATGAACATGCTATGTTTTCATGTGGTAATTTTCGCAAATTACAGCGTTATTATAACAATTTTACTGAAATTCAGACGTCGATCTGTTTTTTATTTGGCTTTAGGTTGTTTTCTGTGTCGTCCGATCGTGTGTGAATCACAGCGATGCGCGTCCTCATTCCACTGTTTTGCCTCCACGCGCGTGACCGGGCAGAGCCGTCGTTTGGGCTTTTCTGGTTCTTGGGTTTGCGGGTCGCCCGATGTTTTCTTTCGTTGCCTAGCGGAGGAGGGGAGTGATCGGAGGGGTGGAGGAAGGCATTCCCGTCGGCGAGCATCTGTAGGCGCTGGTGAGAGGTCGCGGAGCGCGGCCGGCTGCCAGCGAGCAGCTATGGTAAGAGGGACCAGGCTAGATGTGTCAGGGAGAGGCGGGAGGAAGGAGAGAGGATGGTATGGAGAGGAGGTCGCCGGAGCTCTCCTGTCGGGTTGGCTTGAAGGTACGGCGAGCTTTTTCTCCTCATTCCCCCTTATCTCTGAGTTCCTGTACTCAGCTCCCTCATGCTCCAACGATTCAGTCCCCGATCCATGGTCAGCGGAACAGATGTAGTGGTCGGCGAGACGGGCAGAACGGCCGGCGAGACGGGCGGAGTGGCCGGCGCCAGCGAGGTAGTCTCCGTCCACTGATTTCCTGCAATTTTCAGCCGGTTTGGATTTGTTGGTAGTCGTCACTGTTGAGGTCTGTGTTGGCGTTTGGCGAGGAGGGGATTGGGGAAATTGGTAGGGAGCTGTCTGCAAACGAGCTAGCTCTGTGTGTTCTCGTCGATTAAAGTCAAGTGCTTTGCTGGACGTGGACATTTTGTATGTTCATCTGAATTTTAACTGAATAAGATGTCTGTGGTGGTCAGGTTTCCAGTCTAGACTGCTTGATGTGGCCAGGTTTTCACAAAAGCATTTGGGATCTTAGTTCAGTGAGCTCTAGCCAATTATCGCACTAGTAGAAAAAGGACTTTACGTGAGCCCCATTAGTCCCGGTTTGAAAACGGACCGGTACTAATGTGACCATTAGTCCCGGTTCCAACGGCTAGGGGGGCGAGCATCATTAGTCCCGGTTCGTGTTGAACCTCTAGTAACGGTTCGTGACACGAACCGGGACTAAAGGGGTGGTGGCAGGCTGGTGTCAGGCTGGGGCCCCACGATCACCTTTAGTCCCGGTTCGTGTCACGAACCGGTACTAGAGGCTCACCTTTAGTCCCGGTTTGTGTCACGAACCGGGACTAAAGATGCTCCTATATAAACCCTTCGTCCAGCCCGAGCTCTCTGTTCTTCCCCTTTTCTCTCCTCTCTGTTCTTCCCCTCTTCCTCGAGCTCATCCTCCATTTTTGCCAAAATTTGTCAAGATTTGAAGGCACCCCATCCATCCAAGTGTTCACAAAGGTTAGCAACTTTGTCCTTTCATCTCTCATTCCTAGATTAGCTCTTGCAATGCTCTATAAGTATAGTGATTTCTGGGTTTTAGTTTGGGAGTATTTATATGTGGTAGTTTATTTGATTTATATGCAATTTGAGCTCAAATTAACTTCTTAGTTTGAATGTGTAGGTGTGGTTTACTTAGTGCCTTCCTGTCCCCGTCCTAACCACCGCCGATCGCCCACACCGTCCCGTCGCCGCCACCACCTTGGTGAGCCTCTTGTTCTTATCCTTTTTATAAAAAGAAAATCATGTTTGTGTGATTTAGATAGTTACTTGTATAATTTTCTTACCCGTACGTTGTTTGTTATACATAGTGGCATGGTTTTGATATCCGTCCCCGTGGGTCCTCGTCCGGTTTATGATTCGGATGTGGTATATTCTCTTTTATAACTATTTGTTGCATTTTGTGTTTATGACAATTATGCCCATCAAGTTGAACCGGAAATTGCAACCGACCCTCTTGTCGAGAAGTTAAATTTAGTTGAAAAAGAAAACGAGTATTTGAAAGAAAAATTGAAAAGAATTGAAACTGGAGTTGTATGTTGCCGATGTGGTCGATGATCACAAGATCAAGATGGATGTAATGCACTTGAAGATTAGAAAATTTAAAAAATATGCCATTGATAGTGAGGCTTGGTATCACTATGCTGTTGGATCAATTGTTACCTTAGTTGCGATCTTGATCACATTTGTTGTTGCATTTAAATGCTTTAGCTAGAGAGTTTGTATGTTGTTTTATGAGAACAAGTGTGTATGAACTTTATGTATGAACTTGTATTAATTTGGTCTTTTCGGTGTTGTGTAATGAAGATGAGCCGGCAATGGATGTACGATGACCGATGCTCTCCCCTGTTCATTAATGGCGTGCGTACTTTTCTGGTTGCGGTTGAGGCAAACAAGCATACGGATGGTTTTATGTATTGTCCATGTGCTGGCTGTAAGAATGATCAAAATTATTCTAACTCAAGAACCATTCACGTCCACCTGTTTGAGTCCGGTTTCATGTCCGGCTATAACTGTTGGACCAAGCACGGAGAAAGAGGGGTCCTAATGGAAGAGAATGAAGAAGAAGAGGATGACGACAGCTATCCTGGCAATGGGTTCCCTGAATACGATGGTACAACAATGGGGGAAGAAGCTGAGCCGGCAATGGGGGAAGAAGCTGAAGAAGAGGCATCAGATGAGCCCGCTGATGATCTTGGTCGGGCCATTGCCGATGCAAAGAGAAACTGCGCAAGTGAAAAGGAGAAGCTGAAGTTACAGCGCATGTTAGAGGATCACAAGAAATTGTTGTACCCAAATTGTGAAGATGACAAGAAAAAGCTGGGTACCACACTGGAATTGCTGCAATGGAAGGCAGAGAATGGTGTATCTGACAAGGGATTTGAAAAGTTGCTGATAATGTTAAAGAAGAAGCTTCCAAAGGACAACGAATTGCCCGACAGTACGTACGATCTAGGATTAGAGGTGCAGAAGATACATGCATGCCCTAATGACTGCATCCTCTACCGCGGTGAGTACGAGGATTTGAATGCATGACCGGTATGTGGTGCATTGCGCTATAAGATCAGCCACGATGACCCTGGTGATGTTGAGGGCGAGCGCCCCAGGAAGAAGATTCCTGCCAAGGTGATGTGGTATGCTCCTATAATACCACGGTTGAAACATTTGTTCCAAAACAAAGAGCATGCCAAGTTGATGCGATGGCACAAAGAAGACCGTAAGAAAGACGGGAAGTTGAGAGTACCCGCTGACGGATCGCATTGGAGAAAAATTGAGAGAAAGTGGAAGGACTTTGCAGATGACGCAAGGAACGTATGGTTTGGTTTAAGTGCAAATGGCATTAATCCTTTTGGGGAGCAGAGCAGCAATCATAGCACATGGCCTGTGACTCTATGTATCTATAACCTTCCTCCTTGGTTGTGCATGAAGCGGAAGTTCATTATGATGCCAGTGCTCATCCAAGGCCCCAAGCAACCCGGCAACGACATTGATGTGTACCTAAGGTCATTAGTTGAAGAACTTTTAGAGTTGTGGAGTATAGAAGGTGTACGTGCGTGGGATGAGCACAAACAGTAGGAATTTGACCTGCGAGCGTTGCTGTTTGTAACCATCAATGATTGGCCTGCTCTCAGTAACCTTTCAGGATAGACAAACAAGGGATACCACACATGCACGCATTGTTTAGATGATACCGACAGTATATATTTGGATAAATGTAAGAAGAATGTGTACCTGGGACATCGTCGATTTCTTCCGAGCAGGCATCCCGTAAGAAAGAAAGGCAAGCATTTCAATGGTGAGGCAGATCACCTGAAGAAGCCTCGCCACCGTACTGGTGATGATATACTTGATATGGTCAAGGATTTAAAAGTAATCTTTGGAAAGGGTCCGGGCGGACAATCTGTTCCGAATGACGCTGACGGACGCGCACCCATGTGGAAGAAGAAATCTATATTTTGGGACCTACCCTATTGGAAAGACCTAGAGGTCCGCTCTGCAATCGACGTGATGCACGTGACGAAGAATCTTTGCGTGAACTTGCTAGGCTTCTTGGGCGTGTATGGGAAGACAAAAGATACACCGGAGGCACGGGAGGACCAGCAACGTATGCACGAAAAAGACGGTATGGATCCAAAGCAGTATCAGGGTCATGCCAGCTACGCTCTTACCAAAGAAGAGAAGGAAATCTTCTTCGAATGCCTGCTTAGTATGAAGGTCCCGTCTGGCTTCTCGTCGAATATAAAGGGAATAATAAATATGGCAGAGAAAAAGTTCCAGAACCTAAAGTCTCATGACTGCCACGTGATTATGACGCAACTGCTTCCGGTTGCATTGAAGGGGCTTCTACCGGAAAACGTTCGATTAGCCATTGTGAAGCTATGTGCATTCCTCAATGCAATCTCTCAGAAGGTAATCGATCCAGAAATCATACCAAGGTTAGAGAATCATTTGGTGCAATGTCTTGTTGTTGGGGAACGTTGCATGGGAAACAAAAAATTTCCTACGCACACACAAGATCTATCCAAGGTGATGAGCATCTACGAGAGGGAGAGTGAATCTACATACCCTTGTAGATCGCTAAGCGGAAGCGTTTAAGAAACGCGGTTGATGTAGTCGAACGTCTCCGCGATCCAAATCGCAAGTCGTCCCTCGATCCGATCACGAACTAGCGCCGAACGGACGGCACCTCCGCGTTCAACACACGTACGGCTTGATGACGCCTTCACCTCCTCGATCCAGCGAGCGATGGTGAAGTAGTGGTTGAGTTCCAGCAGCACGACGGCGTGGTGATGGTGGTGAGGAACAATCTCTGCAGGGCTTCGCCAAGCGCTACGGAGATTATGACGGAGGAACTAGAGGGTTAGGGTTGCCGCACACGGCTTCGGGAAATCTTGATGTCTATCGTGTGCTAGCCCTGCCCCTCTATTTATATGTTGAGCCTTGGGGTCTAAACTTGGAGTAAAAGCCTCCTCCAGGTCGGTTTTGCCCGCACAAGGTCGGTTTGGCCCGCAGGAAAAGAGTCCAACTCGGATCCCTGCAGTACCGCGCACAAGCGGTAGTACCGCTTCACACAAGCGGTAGTACCGCTTGGGCGGTAGTACCGCTTCACACAAGCGGTAGTACCGCTTGGGCGGTAGTACCGCTTCACAAAACGGTAGTACCGCTTACGCGGCAGCAAAACTACTTTTGCACTTTCCAATACCTCGTGGGCTTTATCCCTTTGGCCCATATAAAGTGTTGCTGCACCCGAACACTTCGGTAAACATCCGGAACCCCTTCCGGTGAACTCCGGAACTCATCCGGAGATCAAAACACTATTATCACATATATCAATCTTTACCTCCGGACTCTTCCGGAGATCCTCGTCATGTCCGGGATCTTATCCGAGACTCCGAACAACTTTCGGTCACCAACATAATAACTCAATTATACTAATCGTCACCAAGCGTTAAGTGTGTAGACCCTGCGGGTTCGAGAACTAATGTAGACATGACCGAGACACCTCTACGATCAATAACCAATAGCGGGACCTGGATGCCCATATTGGCTCCTACATATTCTACGAAGATCTTTATCGGTCGAACCTCTATGTCAAGGATTCAGTTAATCCCGTATGCTGTTCCCTTTGTTCTTCGGTATGTTACTTGCCCGAGATTCGATCGTCGGTATCTCTATACCTAGTTCAATCTCGTTACCGGCAAGTCTCTTTACTCGTTCCGTAATACAAGATCCTGTGGCTAACTCTTTAGTCACTTTGCTTGCAAGGCTCAATGTGATGATGTATTACCGAGTGGGCCCTGAGATACCTCTCCGTCACACGGAGTAACAAATCCCAGTCTTGATCCATGCCAAACCAACAGACACCCTCGGAGATACCTGTAGAGCACCTTTATAGTCACCCAGTTACGTTGCGACGTTTGATACACACAAGGTATTCCTCCGGTGTCAGTGAGTTGCATGATCTCATGGTCAAAGGAACAGATACTTGACATGCAGAAAACAATAGCAATAAACTGACACGATCATATGCTACGTTCGTAGTTTGGGTCTTGTCCATCACATCATTCTCCTAATGATGTGATCCCGTTATCAAATGACATCTCATGTCAATGGCTAGGAAACCTTAACCATCTTTGATCAACGAGCTAGTCAACTAGAGGCTTACTAGGGACACAGTGTTGTCTATGTACCCACACATGTATTTGAGTTTCCAATCAAAACAATTATAGCATGGATAATAAACGATTATCATGAACAAGGAAATATAATAATAACCAATTTATTATTGCCTCTAGGGCATATTTCCAACAGTCTCCCACTTGCACTAGAGTCAATAATCTAGTTCACATCACTATGTGATTTACATTGTAATGAATCGAACACCCATGCAGTTCTGGTGTTGTTCATGTTTAGCCCTTGGAAGAGGTTTAGTCATCGGATCTGCAACATTTAGATCCGTGTGTACTTTGCAAATATTTATGTCGTCCTCCTTGATGTAATCGCGGATGGAATTGAAACGTCGCTTTATGTGTCTGGTCCTCTTGTGAAATCTTGGTTCCTTGGCTAGAGCAATGGCACCAGTATTATCACAAAACAGAGTCATTGGGTTAAGTGCACTAGGCACTACTCCAAGATCTGTCATGAACTCCTTCATCCAGACACCTTCCTTCGCCGCCTCCGAGGCAGCGATGTACTCCGCTTCGCATGTAGAATCTGCTACCACGCTTTGCTTGGAACTGCACCAGCTAACCGCACCCCCATTAAGAATAAATACGTATCCGGTTTGCGACTTTGAGTCATCCGGATCAGTGTCAAAGCTTGCATCGACGTAACCCTTTACGACGAGCTCTTGATCACCTCCATAAACGAGAAACATATCCTTAGTCCTTTTCAGGTACTTCAGGATATTCTTGACCGCCGTCCAGTGTTCCATTCCTGGATCACTTTGAAACCTTCCGACCATACTTATGGCAAGGCTGACATCGGGTCTTGTGCACAGCATTGCATACATGATAGAGCCTATGGCTGAAGCATAGGGGATGACACTCATCTTTTCTCTATCTTCTGCAGTCACTGGGCATTGAGTCTTACTCAACTTCACACCTTGCAATACAGGCAAGAACCCCTTCTTGGACTGATCCATTTTGAACTTCTTCAAAACTTTGTCAAGGTATGTGCTTTGTGAAAGTCCTATTAAGCGTCTCGATCTATCTCTATAGATCTTGATGCCTAATATGAAAGCAGCTCCTCCTAGGTCCTTCATTGAAAAACTCTTGTTCAAATATTCCTTTATGCTTTCCAGCATTTCTATATTGTTTCCAATCAGTAATATGTCATCCACATATAATATTAGAAACGCTATAGAGCTCCCACTCACTTTCTTGTAAATACAAGCTTCTCCGTAAACTTGTATAAACTCGAACGCTTTGATCACCTCATCAAAACGAAGATTCCAACTCCGAGATGCTTGCACCAGTCCATAAATGGATCGCTGGAGTTTGCAAACTTTGTCAGCATTCTCTGGATCGACAAAACCTTCTGGTTGCATCATATACAACTCTTCCTTAAGGAAACCGTTAAGGAACGCTGTTTTGACATCCATCTGCCAAATTTCATAATCGAAAAAGGCAGCTATTGCTAACATGATTCTGACGGACTTAAGCATCGCTACGGGTGAGAAGGTCTCATCGTAGTCAACTCCTTGAACTTGTGAAAAACCCTTTGCCACAAGTCGAGCTTTATAGACGGTGACATTACCGTCCACGTCTGTCTTCCTCTTAAAGATCCATTTGTTCTGAATGGCCTTACGCCCTTCAGGTAATACTTCCAAAGTCCATACTTTGTTTTCATACATGGATCCCATCTCGGATTTCATGGCCTCTAACCACTTCTCGGAATCCGGGCCCATCATTGCTTCTCCATAGCTCGTAGGTTCATCGTTGTCTAACAACATGACCTCTAAGACAGGGTTGCCGTACCACTCAGGAACAGTACGCGTCCTTGTCGACCTACGAGGTTCGATAGCAACTTGATCCAAAGCTTCATGATCATCATCATTAACTTCCTCTTCAGCTAATGTAGGCTCCACAGAAACAACTTTCTGCGCTGCGCTACTCTCAGGTTGAAGTAAAGGTTCAACAACCTCATCAAGTTCTATCTTCCTCCCACTCAATTCTTTCGAGAGAAACTCTTTCTCAAGAAATGTTCCGTTTTTAGCGACAAACACTTTGCCTTCGGATCTGAGGTAGAAGGTATACCCAACTGTCTCTTTTGGGTATCCTATGAAGACGCATTTCTCCGCTTTGGGTTCCAGCTTTTCAGGCTGAAGCTTTTTGACATAAGCATCACATCCCCAAACTTTAAGAAACGACAGCTTTGGCTTCTTGCCAAACCAAAGTTCATATGGCGTCGTCTCAACGGATTTCGATGGTGCCCTATTTATAGTGAATGCAGCTGTCTCTAATGCATAACCCCAAAACGATAGTGGCAAATCGGCAAGAGACATCATAGATCGCACCATATCCAATAAGGTTCGATTACGACGTTCGGACACACCATTACGCTGTGGTGTTCCAGGCGGTGTCAATTGTGAAACAATTCCACACTGTCTTAAGTGACTGCCAAACTCATAACTCAGATATTCTCCTCCTCGATCAGATCGTAGGAATTTAATCTTCTTGTTACGATGATTCTCAACTTCACTCTGAAATTGTTTGAACTTTTCAAATGTTTCAGACTTGTGTTTTATTAAGTAAATATACCCATATCTACTTAAGTCATCAGTGAAGGTGAGAAAGTAACGATAACCACCGCGCGCCTCAATACTCATCGGACCACACACATCAGTATGTATGATTTCCAATAAGTCACTTGCCCGTTCCATTGTTCCAGAGAACGGCGTTTTAGTCATCTTGCCCATGAGGCATGGCTCACATGTGTCAAGTGATTCAAAATCAAGTGACTCCAAAAGTCCATCAGCATGGAGCTTCCTCATGCGTTTTATGCCAATATGACCTAAACGGCAGTGCCACAAGAAAGTGGTATTATCATTATCAATTCTACATCTTTTGGCATCAATGTTATGAACATGTGTATCATTACTATCGAGATTCAATAAGAATAAACCCCTCACATTGGGTGCATGACCATAAAAGATATTACTCATATAAATAGAACAACCATTATTCTCTGATTTAAATGAGTAACCGTCTTGCAATAAACAAGATCCAGATATAATGTTCATGCTTAACGCAGGCACCAAATAACACTTATTTAGGTTCATCACTAATCCCGACGGTAATCGAAGAGCGAGCGTGCCGACGGCGATCACATCAACCTTGGAACCATTTCCCACGCGCATCGTCACTTCGTCCTTTGCCAGCCTCCGTCTATTCCACAGTTCCTGTTTTGAGTTGCAAATATGAGCAACCGCACCGGTATCAAATACCCAGGCACTACAACGAGAGTTGGTAAGGTACACATCAATAACATGTATATCATATATACCTTGTTTATTGTTGGCCGCCTTCTTGTCAGCCAAATACTTGGGGCAGTTCCGCTTCTAGTGTCCAGTTCCCTTGCAATGAAAACACACAGTTTCTGGTTTGGGTCCAGCCTTGGGTTTCTTCACGAGAGGAGCAACTGCTTTGCCACTCTTCTTGGAGTTACCCTTCCTACCCTTGCCATTTTTCTTGAAACTAGTGGTTTTATTGACCATCAACACTTGATGCTCCTTCTGAATTTCAGACTCAGCGGCTTTCAGCATCGCAAACAGCTCGGCGACTGACTTGTTCATCCCGTGCATGTTATAGTTCAACACGAAGCTCTTGTAGCTAGGTGGCAATGATTGAAGAACTCTGTCAGTGATAGCCTCTGGCGGAAGGGGCATCCCTAACTCAGCCAGACGGGTGGAGTACCCAGACATTCTGAGCACGTGATCACTGATAGACCCGTTCTCCTCCATCTTGCAAGCATAGAACTTATCGGAGATCTCATATCTCTCGATCCGGGCATTCTTCTGAAAGATAAACTTCAACTCCTGGAACATCTCATATGCTCCATGACGTTCAAAACGTCTTTGAAGTCCCGGTTCTAAGCCATACAACATTGCACATTGAACTATTGAGTAATCATCAGAACGAGTCTGCCAGGCGTTCACAACGTCTAGAGACTCAACTGGAGCGGGTGGATCACCAAGCGGTGCATCAAGGACATAAGCCTTCTGGGAAGCCGTAAGGATAATCCTTAGATTACGGGCCCAGTCCACAAAGTTACTTCCATCATCTTTCAACTTAGCTTTCTCTAGGAACGCATTAAAATTCAGGGGTGCTATTGCGCGAGCCATGATCTACAACATAAATATAGCAAAGACAACTTAGACTATTGTTCTAGATAATGGGTTTAGTTAATCATATTACTTAAAAAACTCCCACTCAAATTGACATCCCTCCGGTCTCTTGTGTTGATCATATCTACTATATGACTCATGTTCGACCTTTTGGTCTCTTGTGTTCCGAGGCCATGTCTGTACATGCTAGGCTCGTCAAGTTTAACCCGAGTGTTCCGCACGTGCAACATGGCTTACACCCGTTGTATGCGAACGTAGAGTCTATCACACCCGATCATCACGGCGTGTCTCGAAACGACGAACTTTCGCAACGGTGCACACTTGGGGAGAACACAATTTATCTTGAAATTTAAGTGAGGGATCACCTTATAATGCTACCGTCGTCCTAAGCAAAATAAGATGCATAAAAGGATTAACATCACATGCAAATCATAAGTGACATGATATGGCCATGAACTTGTGCTTTTGATCTCCATCTCCAAAGCACCGGCATGATCTCCATCGTCACCGGCATAACACCATGATCTCCATCATCTTGATCTCCATCAACGTGTAGCCATAAGGTTGTCGCGCCGACTGTTGCTTCCACGACTATTGCTAACATTTAGCGATAAAGTAAAGCATTACATAGCGCTTAATGATTGACACGCAGGTCATACAATAATTAAAGACAACTCTATGGCTCCTGCCAGTTGCCGTACTCATCGACATGCAAGTCGTGATATTCTATACAAAACATGATCATCTCATACATCACATATATCTCATCATGTAATTTGGCCATATCACATCACAACATACCCTGCAAAAACAAGTTAGACGTCCTCTAATTGTTGTTGCAAATTTTACGTGGCTGCTACGGGTTTGCAAGAACCGTTCTTACCTACGCAAAACCACAACGTGGTGTAGTGATTGCTTTTTGATCTTCTAAAAGAACCCTCTTCATTGAAATCGATTCAACTAAAGTGAGAGAGACAGACACCCGCTAGCCATCTTTATGCAACGAAGTTACATGTTAGTTGAAGGAACCTGTCTCGCGTAAGCGTACGCGTAATGTCGGTCCGGGCCGCTTCATCTCACAGTACCGCCGAATCAAATATCAACTAGTAACGGCAAGCAATATGTATACACTCACGCCCACAACTCGTTTGTGTTCTACTCGAGATCTCATCTACGCATAGACCTGGCTCATGATGCCACTGTTGGGGAACGTTGCATGGGAAACAAAAATTTTCCTACGCACACACAAGATCTATCCATGGTGATGAGCATCTACGAGAGGGAGAGTGAATCTACATACCCTTGTAGATCGCTAAGCGGAAGCGTTTAAGAAACGCGGTTGATGTAGTCGAACGTCTCCGCGATCCAAATCGCAAGTCGTCCCTCGATCCGATCACGAACTAGCGCCGAACGGACGGCACCTCTGCGTTCAACACACGTACGGCTTGATGACGCCTTCACCTCCTCGATGCAGCGAGCGATGGTGAAGTAGTGGTTGAGTTCCAGCAGCACGACGGCGTGGTGATGGTGGTGAGGAACAATCTCTGCAGGGCTTCGCCAAGCGCTACGGAGATTATGACGGAGGAACTAGAGGGTTAGGGTTGCCGCACACGGCTTGGGGAAATCTTGATGTCTATCGTGTGCTAGCCCTGCCCCTCTATTTATATGTTGAGCCTTGGGGTCTAAACTTGGAGTAAAAGCCTCCTCCAGGTCGGTTTTGCCCGCACAAGGTCGGTTTGGCCCGCAGGAAAAGAGTCCAACTCGGATCCCTGCAGTACCGCGCACAAGCGGTAGTACCGCTTCACACAAGCGGTAGTACCGCTTCACACAAGCGGTAGTACCGCTTGGGCGGTAGTACCGCTTCACAAAACGGTAGTACCGCTTACGCGGCAGTAAAACTACTTTTGCACTTTCCAATACCTCGTGGGCTTTATCCCTTTGGCCCATATAAAGTG
Source organism: Elymus sibiricus (assembly GCA_039707655.1). Classification (NCBI taxonomy): domain Eukaryota; kingdom Viridiplantae; phylum Streptophyta; class Magnoliopsida; order Poales; family Poaceae; genus Elymus; species Elymus sibiricus. The sequence continues at coordinate 34,102,690 of CM077665.1, read as the reverse complement.
TTGCTGCACCCGAACACTTCGGTAAACATCCGGAACCCCTTCCGGTGAACTCCGGAACTCATCCGGAGATCAAAACACTATTATCACATATATCAATCTTTACCTCCGGACTCTTCCGGAGATCCTCGTCATGTCCGGGATCTTATCCGAGACTCCGAACAACTTTCGGTCACCAACATAATAACTCAATTATACTAATCGTCACCAAGCGTTAAGTGTGTAGACCCTGCGGGTTCGAGAACTAATGTAGACATGACCGAGACACCTCTACGATCAATAACCAATAGCGGGACCTGGATGCCCATATTGGCTCCTACATATTCTACGAAGATCTTTATCGGTCGAACCTCTATGTCAAGGATTCAGTTAATCCCGTATGCTGTTCCCTTTGTTCTTCGGTATGTTACTTGCCCGAGATTCGATCGTCGGTATCTCTATACCTAGTTCAATCTCATTACCGGCAAGTCTCTTTACTCGTTCCGTAATACAAGATCCTGTGGCTAACTCTTTAGTCACTTTGCTTGCAAGGCTCAATGTGATGATGTATTACCGAGTGGGCCCTGAGATACCTCTCCGTCACACGGAGTAACAAATCCCAGTCTTGATCCATGCCAAACCAACAGACACCCTCGGAGATACCTGTAGAGCACCTTTATAGTCACCCAGTTACGTTGCGACGTTTGATACACACAAGGTATTCCTCCGGTGTCAGTGAGTTGCATGATCTCATGGTCAAAGGAACAGATACTTGACATGCAGAAAACAATAGCAATAAACTGACACGATCATATGCTACGTTCGTAGTTTGGGTCTTGTCCATCACATCATTCTCCTAATGATGTGATCCCGTTATCAAATGACATCTCATGTCAATGGCTAGGAAACCTTAACCATCTTTGATCAACGAGCTAGTCAACTAGAGGCTTACTAGGGACACAGTGTTGTCTATGTACCCACACATGTATTTGAGTTTCCAATCAATACAATTATAGCATGGATAATAAACGATTATCATGAACAAGGAAATATAATAATAACCAATTTATTATTGCCTCTAGGGCATATTTCCAACGAAGAATCTTTGCGTGATGCACGTGACGAAGAATCTTTGCGTGAACTTGCTAGGCTTCTTGGGCGTGTATGGGAAGACAAAAGATACACCGGAGGCACGGGAGGACCAGCAACGTATGCACGAAAAAGACGGTATGGATCCAAAGCAGTATCAGGGTCATGCCAGCTACGCTCTTACCAAAGAAGAGAAGGAAATCTTCTTCGAATGCCTGCTCAGTATGAAGGTCCCGTCTGGCTTCTCGTCGAATATAAAGGGAATAATAAATATGGCAGAGAAAAAGTTCCAGAACCTAAAGTCTCATGACTGCCACGTGATTATGACGCAACTGCTTCCGGTTGCATTGAAGGGGCTTCTACCGGAAAACGTTCGATTAGCCATTGTGAAGCTATGTGCATTCCTCAATGCAATCTCTCAGAAGGTAATCGATCCAGAAATCATACCAAGGTTAGAGAATCATTTGGTGCAATGTCTTGTCAGTTTCGAGTTGGTGTTCCCACCATCCTTCTTCAATATCATGACGCACGTCCTAGTTCACCTAGTCGAAGAGATTGCCATGCTGGGTCCTGTATTTCTACACAATATGTTCCCCTTTGAGAGGTTCATGGGAGTCTTAAAGAAATATGTTCATAACCGTGCTAGGCCAGAAGGAAGCATCTCCAAGGGCCATGAAACAGAGGAGGTCATTGAGTTTTGTGTTGACTTTATTCCTGACCTTAAGCCAATTGGTGTTCCTGAATTGCGGCAGGAGGGCAGACTGGGTGGAAAAGGCACGCTAGGAAAGAATTCAGTAATATGCCATGACGGGCATTCTTGGGCGCAAGCACACTATACAGTTCTACAAAGTTCCGCCTTGGTGGCTCCATATATTGAGGAACACAATAATATTGTACGCTCCAAACACCCGGAGCAGTCTGACGAGTGGATTAGGCATGAACAAACGGGGACTTTCGCCGGTTGGTTGCAGACACGTCTCATGCATGACGACACTGTTGTAGATGAGCTGTACTTGCTGTCCAAGTTACCATCTTCGACTATATTGACTTTCAAAGGGTACGAGATAAATGGGAATACATTTTACACGATCGCCCAAGATAAAAAGAGCACCAACCAAAACAGTGGTGTGCGCTTTGATGCAGCAAACACCAATAGGCTAAAGGACACATATTATGGTTACATAGAGGAGATATGGGAACTTGACTATGGACATGGTTTGAAGGTCCCTTTGTTTTGGTGCAAATGGGTCAATCTGACAGGAGGCGGGGTAAAGGAAGACCCGCAGTACGGAATGACAATAGTGGATCTCAACAATCATGGGTACGCAGACGAACCATTCGTCCTAGCCAATGATGTGGCGCAGGTTTTCTATGTGAAGGACATGTCTACCAAGCCAAGAAAAAGAAAAGATAAGGAAGCAAATACATCATACGATGAGCCAAAGCGCCACGTAGTTCTTTCAGGGAAAAGAAACATCGTGGGAGTGGAGGACAAGACAGACATGTCAGAAGATTATGAAAAGTTTCATGAAATTGCTCCTTTCACAGTGAATATTGACCCGAGCATCCAGTTAAACGATGAAGATTGTCCATGGTTACGGTGCAAAGGGACACACGCGAAGAAAAAGTTTTATACCCAAAGATCCCACTCTGGGATGTGACCGGCTTCACTGTCATCACTTTCTTCTCTAGTGAGTTTCCGGACTTATATATCTGGAAAGTCCCACTTCGGACAAACTAGAGGGAATCTTTGTAATAGTTAGGGTACTTATGTGTTTTGGCATTTGAAACGCGAAGAAATATTATGTCCAAACAAATTATTTCATGCATTTACTGATTTTTTGAGCGAAATGACCTTGAAATTGAAAAGCACTACAAATGAACTCTGAAAAGGTTGAAAGTTGGCATGGTATCATCATTTCACCCACATAGCATGTGCTAAAAAGTTGAGAGGGTTACGGCAAAAACTGGATGCACTTCGTGTACAAAATGGACAATCTCTTTCGAAGTATCAGGCTTTCGGACGAGAACTCGTCTGTTACAAAGGCATTTCATTTTTTTAAACTTATTTCAACTCCATACTTTTTGTGCGTTCAGTATGCACCATTCAAAGCCACGTCATCAATTTTCAACCCTTTCTGACTTCATTTGCTATTTTTCATGCATTTACTGATTTTTTTGAGCTAAATGACCCTGAAATTGAAAAGCACTACAAATGAACACTGAAAAGGTTGAAAGTTGGCATGGTATCTTCATTTCACCCACATAGCATGTGCAAAAAAGTTGAGAGGGTTACGGCAAAAATTGGATGCACTTCGTGTACAAAATGGACAATCTCTTTCGAAGTATCACGCTTTCGGACGAAAACTCATCTGTTACAAAGGCATTTCATTTTTTTAAACTTATTTCAACTTCAGACTTTTTGTGCATTCAGTATGCACCATTCAAAGCCACGTCATCAATTTTCAACCCTTTCTGACTTCATTCGCTATTTTTCATGCATTTACTGATTTTTTTTGAGCTAAATGACCCTGGAATTGAAAAGCACTACAAATGAACTCTGAAAAGGTTGAAAGTTGGCATGGTATCATCATTTCACCCACATAGCATGTGCTAAAAAGTTGAGAGGGTTACGGAAAAAACTGGATGCACTTCGTGTACAAAATGGATAATCTCTTCCGAAGTATCAGGCTTTCGGACGAGAACTCATCTGTTACAAATGCATTTCATTTTTTCAAACTTATTTCAACTCCAGACTTTTTGTGCGTTCAATATGCACCATTCAAAGCCACGTCATCAATTTTCAACCCCTTCTCACTTCATTTTTTTAAACTACTTTCAACTCCAGACTTTTTGTGCATTCAGTATGCACCATTCAAAGCCACGTCATCAATTTTCAACCCTTTCTGACTTCATTTGCTATTTTTCATGCATTTACTGATTTTTTTTTGAGCTAAATGACCCTAAAATTGAAAAGCACTACAAATGAACCCTGAAAAGGTTGAAAGTTGGCATGGTATCATCATTTCACCCACATAGCATGTGCTAAAAAGATGAGAGGGTTACGGCAAAAACTGGATGCACTTCGTGTACAAAATCGACAATCTCTTTCGAAGTATCAGGCTTTCGGACGATAACTCATCTGTTACAAAGGTATTTCATTTTTTTAAACTTATTTCAACTCCAGACTTTTTGTGCGTTCAATATGCATCATTCAAAGCCACGTCATCAATTTTCAACCCCTTCTGATTTTATTTGCTATTTTTCATGGATTTACTGATATTTTTGAGCTAAATGACCCTGAAATTGAAAAGCACTACAAATGAACTCTGAAAAGGTTGAAAGTTGGCATGGTATCATCATTTCACCCACATAGCATGTGCTAAAAAGTTGAGAGGGTTACGGCAAAGACTGGATGCACTTCGTGTACAAAATGGACAATCTCTTTCGAAGTATCAGGCTTTCGGACGAAAACTCATCTGTTACAAAGGCATTTCATTTTTTTAAACTTATTTCAACTCGAGACTTTTTGTGCGTTCAGTATGCACCATTCAAAGCCACGTCATCAATTTTCAACCCTTTCTAACTTCATTTGCTATTTTTCATGCATTTACTGATTTTTTGAGCTAAATAACCCTGAAATTGAAAAGCACTACAAATGAATGCTGAAAAGGTTGAAAGTTGGCATGGTATCATCATTTCACCCACGTACATAGCATGTGCTGAAAATTTGAGAGGCTTACGGCAAAAACTGGATGCACTTCGTGTACAAAATGCACAATCTCTTTCGAAGTATCAGGCTTTCGGACGAGAACTCATCTGTTACAAAGGCATTGCATTTTTTTAAACTCATTTCAACTCCAGACTTTTTGTGCATTCAGTATGCACCATTCAAAGCCATGTCATCAATTTTCAACCCTTTCTGACTTCATTTGCTATTTTTCATGCATTTACTGATTTTTTGAGCTAAATGACCCTGAAATTGAAAAGCACTACAAATAACTCTGAAAAGGTTGAAAGTTGGCATGATATCATCATTTCACCCACATAGCATGTGCTAAAAAGTTGAGAGGGTTACGGCAAAAACTGGATGCACTTCGTGTACAAAATGGACAATCTCTTTCGAAGTATCAGGCTTTCGGACGAAAACTCATCCGTTACAAAGGCATTTCATTTTTTTAAACTTATTTCAACTCCAGACTTTTTGTGCATTCAGTATGCACCATTCAAAGCCACGTCATCAATTTTCAACCCTTTCTGACTTCATTTGCTATTTTTCATGCATTTACTGATTTTTTGAGCTAAATGACCCTGAAATTGAAAAGCACTACAAATGAACTCTGAAAAGGTTGAAAGTTGGCATGGTATCATCATTTCACCCACATAGCATGTGCTACAAAATTGAGAGGGTTACGGCAAAAACTGGATGCACTTCGTGTACAAAATTGACAATCTCTTTCGAAGTATCAGGCTTTCGGACGAGAACTCATCTGTTACAAAGGCATTTCATTTTTTTAAACTTATTTCAACTCCAGACTTTTTGTGCGTTCAGTATGCACCATTCAAAGCCACGTCATCAATTTTCAACCCTTTCTGACTTCATTTGCTATTTTTCATGCATTTACTGATTTTTTGAGGTAAGTAACCCTGAAATTGAAAAGCACTAGAAATGAACTCTGAAAAGGTTGAAAGTTGGCATGGTATTATCATTTCACCCACATAGCATGTGCTAAAAAGTTGAGAGGCTTACGGCAAAAACTGGATGCACATCGTGTACAAAATGGACAATCTCTTTCGAAGTATCAGGCTTTCGGACGAGAACTCATCTGTTACAAAGGCATTTAATTTTTTTAAACTTTTTTCAACTCCAGAATTTTTGTGCGTTTAGTATGCACCATTCAAATCCACGTCATCAATTTTCAACCCTTTCAGACTTCATTTGCTATTTTTCATGCATTTACTGATTTTTTTGAGCTAAATGACCCTGAAATTGAAAAGCACTACAAATGAACACTAAAAAGGTTGAAAGTTGGCATGGTATCATCATTTCACCCACATAGCATCTGCAAAAAAGTTGAGAGGGTTACGGCAAAAACTGGATGCACTTCGTGTACAAAATGGACAATCTCTTTCGAAGTATCAGGCTTTCGGACGAAAACTCATCCGTTACAAAGGCATTTCATTTTTTTAAACTTATTTCAACTCCAGACTTTTTGTGCGTTCAGTATGCACCATTCGAAGCCACGTCATCAATTTTCAACCCTTTCTGACTTCATTTGCTATTTTTCATGCATTTACTGATTTTTTGAGCTAAATGACCCTGAAATTGAAAAGCACTACAAATGAACTCTGAAAAGGTGGAAAGTTGGCATGGTATCATCATTTCACCCACATAGCATGTGCTAAAAAGTTGAGAGGGTTACGGCAAAAACTGGATGCACTTCGTGTACAAAATGGACAATCTCTTTCGAAGTATCAGGCTTTCGGACGAGAACTCATCTGTTACAAAGGCATTTCATTTTTTTAAACTTATTTCAACTCCAGACTTTTTGTGCGTTTAGTATGCACCACTCAAAGCCACGTCATCAATTTTCAACCCTTTCAGACTTCATTTGCTATTTTTCATGCATTTACTGATTTTTCTGAGCTAAATGACCCTGAAATTGAAAAGCACTACAAATGAACACTGAAAAGGTTGAAAGTTGGCATGGTATCATCATTTCACCCACATAGCATGTGCAAAAAAGTTTAGAGGGCTACGGCAAAAACTGGATGCACTTCGTGTACAAAATGGACAATCTCTTTCGAAGTATCAGGCTTTCGGACGAAAACTCATCTGTTACAAAGGCATTTCATTTTTTTAAACTTATTTCAACTCCAGACTTTTTGTGCATTCAGTATGCACCATTCGATGCCACGTCATCAATTTTCAACCCTTTCTGACTTCATTTGCTATTTTTCATGCATTTACTGATTTTTTGAGCTAAATGACCCTGAAATTGAAAAGCACTACAAATGAACTCTGAAAAGGATGAAAGTTGGCATGGTATCATCATTTCACCCACATAGCATGTGCTACAAAGTTGAGAGGGTTACGGCAAAAACTGGATGCACTTCGTGTACAAAATGGACAATCTCTTTCGAAATATCAGGCTTTCGGACGAGAACTCATCTGTTACACAAAGGCATTTCATTTTTTTAAACTTATTTCAACTCCAGAATTTTTGTGCGTTCAGTATGCACCATTCAAAGCCACGTCATCAATATTCAACCCTTTCTGACTTCATTTGCTATTTTTCATGCATTTACTGATTTTTTTGAGCTAAATGACCCTGAAATTGAAAAGCACTACAAATGAACACTGAAAAGGTTGAAAGTTGGCATGGTATCATCATTTCACCCACATAGCATCTGCAAAAAAGTTGAGAGGGTTACGGCAAAAACTGGATGCACTTCGTGTACAAAATGGACAATCTCTTTCGAAGTATCAGGCTTTCGGACGAAAACTCATCCGTTACAAAGGCATTTCATTTTTTTAAACTTATTTCAACTCCAGACTTTTTGTGCGTTCAGTATGCACCATTCGAAGCCACGTCATCAATTTTCAACCCTTTCTGACTTCATTTGCTATTTTTCATGCATTTACTGATTTTTTGAGCTAAATGACCCTGAAATTGAAAAGCACTACAAATGAACTCTGAAAAGGTTGAAAGTTGGCATGGTATCATCATTTCACCCACATAGCATGTGCTAAAAAGTTGAGAGGGTTACGGCAAAAACTGGATGCACTTCGTGTACAAAATGGACAATCTCTTTCGAAGTATCAGGCTTTCGGACGAGAACTCATCTGTTACAAAGGCATTTCATTTTTTTAAACTTATTTCAACTCCAGACTTTTTGTGCATTTAGTATGCACCACTCAAAGCCACGTCATCAATTTTCAACCCTTTCAGACTTCATTTGCTATTTTTCATGCATTTACTGATTTTTCTGAGCTAAATGACCCTGAAATTGAAAAGCACTACAAATGAACACTGAAAAGGTTGAAAGTTGGCATGGTATCATCATTTCACCCACATAGCATGTGCAAAAAAGTTTAGAGGGCTACGGCAAAAACTGGATGCACTTCGTGTACAAAATGGACAATCTCTTTCGAAGTATCAGGCTATCGGACGAAAACTCATCTGTTACAAAGGCATTTCATTTTTTTAAACTTATTTCAACTCCAGACTTTTTGTGCGTTCAATATGCACCATTCGAAGCCACGTCATCAATTTTCAACCCTTTCTGACTTCATTTGCTATTTTTCATGCATTTACTGATTTTTTGAGCTAAATGACCCTGAAATTGAAAAGCACTACAAATGAACTCTGAAAAGGTTGAAAGTTGGCATGGTATCATCATTTCACCCACATAGCATGTGCTACAAAATTGAGAGGGTTACGGCAAAAACTGGATGCACTTCGTGTACAAAATGGACAATCTCTTTCGAAGTATCAGGCTTTCGGACGAGAACTCATCTGTTACAAAGGCATTTCATTTTTTTAAACTTATTTCAACTCCAGACTTTTTCTGCGTTCAGTATGCACCATTCAAAGCCACGTCATCAATTTTCAACCCTTTCTGACTTCATTTGCTATTTTTCATGCATTTACTGATTTTTTGAGCTAAATGACCCTGAAATTGAAAAGCACTACAAATGAACTCTGAAAAGGTTGAAAGTTGGCATGGTATCATCATTTCACCCACATAGCATGTGCTACAAAATTGAGAGGGTTACGGCAAAAACTGGATGCACTTCGTGTACAAAATGGACAATCTCTTTCGAAGTATCAGGCTTTCGGACGAGAACTCATCTGTTACAAAGGCATTTCATTTTTTTAAACTTATTTCAACTCCAGACTTTTTCTGCGTTCAGTATGCACCATTCAAAGCCACGTCATCAATTTTCAACCCTTTCTGACTTCATTTGCTATTTTTCATGCATTTACTGATTTTTTGAGCTAAATGACCCTGAAATTGAAAAGCACTACAAATGAACTCTGAAAAGGTTGAAAGTTGGCATGGTATCATCATTTCACCCACATAGCATGTGCAAAAAAGTTGAGAGGGTTACGGCAAAAACTGGATGCACTTCGTGTACAAAATGGACAATCTCTTTCGAAGTATCAGGCTTTCGGACGAAAACTCATCTGTTACAAAAGGCATTTCATTTTTTTAAACTTATTTCAACTCCAGACTTTTTGTGCATTCAGTATGCACCATTCGAAGCCACGTCATCAATTTTCAACCCTTTCTGACTTCATTTGCTATTTTTCATGCATTTACTGATTTTTTGAGCTAAATGACCCTGAAATTGAAAAGCACTACAAATGAACTCTGAAAAGGTTGAAAGTTGGCATGGTATCATCATTTCACCCACATAGCATGTGCTACAAAGTTGAGAGGGTTACGGCAAAAACTGGATGCACTTCGTGTACAAAATGGACAATCTCTTTCGAAATATCAGGCTTTCGGACGAGAACTCATCTGTTACACAAAGGCATTTCATTTTTTTAAACTTATTTCAACTCCAGACTTTTTGTGCGTTCAGTATGCACCATACAAAGCCACGTCATCAATATTCAACCCTTTCTGACTTCATTTGCTATTTTTCATGCATTTACTGATTTTTTGAGCTAAATAACCCTGAAATTGAAAAGCACTACAAATGAACTCTGAAAAGGTTGAAAGTTGGCATGGTATCATCATTTCACCCACATAGCATGTGCTAAAAATTTGAGAGGGTTACGGCAAAAACTGGATGCACTTCGTGTACAAAATGGACAATCTCTTTCGAAGTATCAGGCTTTCGGACGAGAACTCATCTGTTACAAAGGCATTGCATTTTTTTAAACTCATTTCAACTCCAGACTTTTTGTGCATTCAGTATGCACCATTCAAAGCCATGTCATCAATTTTCAACCCTTTCTGACTTCATTTGCTATTTTTCATGCATTTACTGATTTTTTGAGCTAAATGACCCTGAAATTGAAAAGCCCTACAAATGAAATCTGAAAAGGTTGAAAGTTGGCATGGTATCATCATTTCACACACATAGCATGTGCAAAAAAGTTGAGAGGGTTACGGCAAAAACTGGATGCACTTCGTGTACAAAATGGACAATCTCTTTCGAAGTATCAGGCTTTCGGACGAAAACTCATCTGTTACAAAGGCATTTCATTTTTTTAAACTTATTTCAACTCCAGACTTTTTGTGCGTTCAATATGCACCATTCGAAGCCACGTCATCAATTTTCAACCCTTTCTGACTTCATTTGCTATTTTTCATGCATTTACTGATTTTTTGAGCTAAATGACCCTGAAATTGAAAAGCACTACAAATGAACTCTGAAAAGGTTGAAAGTTGGCATGGTATCATCATTTCACCCACATAGCATGTGCTACAAAATTGAGAGGGTTACGGCAAAAACTGGATGCACTTCGTGTACAAAATGGACAATCTCTTTCGAAGTATCAGGCTTTCGGACGAGAACTCATCTGTTACAAAGGCATTTCATTTTTTTAAACTTATTTCAACTCCAGACTTTTTCTGCGTTCAGTATGCACCATTCAAAGCCACGTCATCAATTTTCAACCCTTTCTGACTTCATTTGCTATTTTTCATGCATTTACTGATTTTTTGAGCTAAATGACCCTGAAATTGAAAAGCACTACAAATGAACACTGAAAAGGTTGAAAGTTGGCATGGTATCATCATTTCACCCACATAGCATGTGCAAAAAAGTTGAGAGGGTTACGACAAAAACTGGATGCACTTCGTGTACAAAATGGACAATCTCTTTCGAAGTATCAGGCTTTCGGACGAAAACTCATCTGTTACAAAGGCATTTCATTTTTTTTAAACTTATTTCAACTCCAGACTTTTTGTGCGTTCAGTATGCACCATTCAAAGCCACGTCATCAATTTTCAACCCTTTCTGACTTCATTTGCTATTTTTCATGCATTTACTAATTTTTTGAGCTAAATGACCCTGAAATTGAAAAGCACTACAAATGAACTCTGAAAAGGTTGAAAGTTGGCATGGTATCATCATTTGACCCACATAGCATGTGCTACAAAGTTGAGAGGGTTACGGCAAAAACTGGATGCACTTCGTGTACAAAATGGACAATCTCTTTCGAAGTATCAGGCTTTCAGACGAGAACTCATCTGTTACAAAGGCATTTCATTTTTTTAAACTTATTTCAACTCCAGACTTTTTGTGCGTTCAGTATGCACCATTCAAAGCCACGTCATCAATTTTCAACCCTTTCTGACTTCATTTGCTATTTTTCATGCATTTACTGATTTTTTTGAGCTAAATGACCCTGAAATTGAAAAGCACTAGAAATGAACACTGAAAAGGTTGAAAGTTGGCATGGTATCATCATTTCACCCACATAGCATGTGCAAAAAAGTTGAGAGGGTTACGGCAAAAACTGGATGCACTTCGTGTACAAAATGGACAATCTCTTTCGAAGTATCAGGCTTTCGGACGAGAACTCATCTGTTACAAAGGCATTTCATTTTTTTAAACTCATTTCAACTCCAGACTTTTTGTGCATTCAGTATGCACCATTCAAAGCCACGTCATCAATTTTCAACCCTTTCTGACTTCATTTGCTATTTTTCATGCATTTACTGATTTTTTTGAGCTAAATGACCCTGAAATTGAAAAGCACTACAAATGAAGTCTGAAAAGGTTGAAAGTTGGCATCGTATCATCATTTCTCCCACATAGCATGTGCTAAAAAGTTGAGAGGGTTACGGCAAAAACTGGATACACATCGTGTACAAAATGGACAATCTCTTTCGAAGTATCAGGCTTTCGGACGAGAACTCATCTGTTACAAAGGCATTTCATTTTTTTAAACTCATTTCAACTCCGGACTTTTTGTGCATTCAGTATGCACCATTCAAAGTCACGTCATCAATTTTCAACCCTTTCTGACTTCATTTGCTATTTTTCAAGCATTTACTGATTTTTTTGAGCTAAATGACCCTGAAATTGAAAAGCACTACAAATGAACTCTGAAAAGGTTGAAAGTTGGCATGGTATCATCATTTCACCCACATAGCATGTGCTAAAAAGTTGAGAGGGTTACGGCAAAAACTGGATGCACTTCGTGTACAAAATGGACAATCTCTTTCGAAGTATCAGGCTTTCGGACGAGAACTCATCTGTTACAAAGGCATTTCATTTTTTTAAACATATTTCAACTCCAGACTTTTTGTGCGCTTAGTATGCACCATTCAAAGCCACGTCATCAATTTTCAACCCTTTCAGACTTCATTTGCTATTTTTCATGCATTTACTGATTTTTTTGAGCTAAATGACCCTGAAATTGAAAAGCACTACAAATGAACACTGAAAAGGTTGAAAGTTGGCATGGTATCATCATTTCACCCACATAGCATGTGCAAAAAAGTTGAGAGGGTTACGGCAAAAACTGGATGCACTTCGTGTACAAAATGGACAATCTCTTTCGAAGTATCAGGCTTTCGGACGAAAACTCATCTGTTACAAAGGCATTTCATTTTTTTAAACTTATTTCAACTCCAGACTTTTTGTGCGTTCAGTATGCACCATTCGAAGCCACGTCATCAATTTTCAACCCTTTCTGACTTCATTTGCTATTTTTCATGCATTTACTGATTTTTTCAGCTAAATGACCCTGAAATTGAAAAGCACTACAAATGAACTCTGAAAAGGTTGAAAGTTGGCATGGTATCATCATTTCACCCACATAGCATGTGCTAAAAATTTGAGAGGGTTACGGCAAAAACTGGATGCACTTCGTGTACAAAATGGACAATCTCTTTCGAAGTATCAGGCTTTCGGACGAAAACTCATCTGTTACAAAGGCATTTCATTTTTTTTAAACTTATTTCAACTCCAGACTTTTTGTGCGTTCAGTATGCACCATTCAAAGCCACGTCATCAATTTTCAACCCTTTCTGACTTCATTTGCTATTTTTCATGCATTTACTAATTTTTTGAGCTAAATGACCCTGAAATTGAAAAGCACTACAAATGAACTCTGAAAAGGTTGAAAGTTGGCATGGTATCATCATTTGACCCACATAGCATGTGCTACAAAGTTGAGAGGGTTACGGCAAAAACTGGATGCACTTCGTGTACAAAATGGACAATCTCTTTCGAAGTATCAGGCTTTCAGACGAGAACTCATCTGTTACAAAGGCATTTCATTTTTTTAAACTTATTTCAACTCCAGACTTTTTGTGCGTTCAGTATGCACCATTCAAAGCCACGTCATCAATTTTCAACCCTTTCTGACTTCATTTGCTATTTTTCATGCATTTACTGATTTTTTTGAGCTAAATGACCCTGAAATTGAAAAGCACTAGAAATGAACACTGAAAAGGTTGAAAGTTGGCATGGTATCATCATTTCACCCACATAGCATGTGCAAAAAAGTTGAGAGGGTTACGGCAAAAACTGGATGCACTTCGTGTACAAAATGGACAATCTCTTTCGAAGTATCAGGCTTTCGGACGAGAACTCATCTGTTACAAAGGCATTTCATTTTTTTAAACTCATTTCAACTCCAGACTTTTTGTGCATTCAGTATGCACCATTCAAAGCCACGTCATCAATTTTCAACCCTTTCTGACTTCATTTGCTATTTTTCATGCATTTACTGATTTTTTTGAGCTAAATGACCCTGAAATTGAAAAGCACTACAAATGAAGTCTGAAAAGGTTGAAAGTTGGCATCGTATCATCATTTCTCCCACATAGCATGTGCTAAAAAGTTGAGAGGGTTACGGCAAAAACTGGATACACATCGTGTACAAAATGGACAATCTCTTTCGAAGTATCAGGCTTTCGGACGAGAACTCATCTGTTACAAAGGCATTTCATTTTTTTAAACTCATTTCAACTCCGGACTTTTTGTGCATTCAGTATGCACCATTCAAAGTCACGTCATCAATTTTCAACCCTTTCTGACTTCATTTGCTATTTTTCAAGCATTTACTGATTTTTTTGAGCTAAATGACCCTGAAATTGAAAAGCACTACAAATGAACTCTGAAAAGGTTGAAAGTTGGCATGGTATCATCATTTCACCCACATAGCATGTGCTAAAAAGTTGAGAGGGTTACGGCAAAAACTGGATGCACTTCGTGTACAAAATGGACAATCTCTTTCGAAGTATCAGGCTTTCGGACGAGAACTCATCTGTTACAAAGGCATTTCATTTTTTTAAACATATTTCAACTCCAGACTTTTTGTGCGCTTAGTATGCACCATTCAAAGCCACGTCATCAATTTTCAACCCTTTCAGACTTCATTTGCTATTTTTCATGCATTTACTGATTTTTTTGAGCTAAATGACCCTGAAATTGAAAAGCACTACAAATGAACACTGAAAAGGTTGAAAGTTGGCATGGTATCATCATTTCACCCACATAGCATGTGCAAAAAAGTTGAGAGGGTTACGGCAAAAACTGGATGCACTTCGTGTACAAAATGGACAATCTCTTTCGAAGTATCAGGCTTTCGGACGAAAACTCATCTGTTACAAAGGCATTTCATTTTTTTAAACTTATTTCAACTCCAGACTTTTTGTGCGTTCAGTATGCACCATTCGAAGCCACGTCATCAATTTTCAACCCTTTCTGACTTCATTTGCTATTTTTCATGCATTTACTGATTTTTTCAGCTAAATGACCCTGAAATTGAAAAGCACTACAAATGAACTCTGAAAAGGTTGAAAGTTGGCATGGTATCATCATTTCACCCACATAGCATGTGCTAAAAATTTGAGAGGGTTACGGCAAAAACTGGATGCACTTCGTGTACAAAATGGACAATCTCTTTCGAAGTATCAGGCTTTCGGACGAGAACTCATCTGTTACAAAGGCATTGCATTTTTTTAAACTCATTTGAACTCCAAACTTTTTGTGCATTCAGTATGCACCATTCAAAGCCACGTCATCAATTTTCAACCCTTTCTGACTTCATTTGCTATTTTTCATGCATTTACTGATTTTTTGAGCTAAATGACCCTGAAATTGAAAAGCCCTACAAATGAAATCTGAAAAGCTTGAAAGTTGGCATGGTATCATCATTTCACCCACATAGCATGTGCAAAAAAGTTGAGAGAGTTATGGCAAAAACTGGATGCACTTCGTGTACAAAATGGACAATCTCTTTCGAAGTATCAGGCTTTCGGACGAAAACTCATCTGTTACAAAGGCATTTCATTTTTTTAAACTTATTTCAACTCCAGACTTTTTGTGCGTTCCATATGCACCATTCGAAGCCACGTCATCAATTTTCAACCCTTTCTGACTTCATTTGCTATTTTTCATGCATTTACTGATTTTTTGAACTAAATGACCCTGAAATTGAAAAGCACTACAAATGAACTCTGAAAAGGTTGAAAGTTGGCATGGTATCATCATTTCACCCACATAGCATGTGCTACAAAATTGAGAGGGTTACGGCAAAAACTGGATGCACTTCGTGTACAAAATGGACAATCTCTTTCGAAGTATCAGGCTTTCGGACGAGAACTCATCTGTTACAAAGGCATTTCATTTTTTTAAACTCATTTCAACTCCAGACTTTTTGTGCATTCAGTATGCACCATTCAAAGCCACGTCATCAATTTTCAACCCTTTCTGACTTCATTTGCTATTTTTCATGCATTTACTGATTTTTTTGAGCTAAATGACCCTGAAATTGAAAAGCACTACAAATGAACTCTGAAAAGGTTGAGAGTTGGCATCGTATCATCATTTCTCCCACATAGCATGTGCTAAAAAGTTGAGAGGGTTACGGCAAAAACTGGATGCACTTCGTGTACAAAATGGACAATCTCTTTCGAAGTATCAGGCTTTCGGACGAGAACTCATCTGTTACAAAGGCATTTCATTTTTTTAAACTCATTTCAACTCCGGACTTTTTGTGCATTCAGTATGCACCATTCAAAGTCACGTCATCAATTTTCAACCCTTTCTGACTTCATTTGCTATTTTTCGAGCATTTACTGATTTTTTTGAGCTAAATGACCCTGAAATTGAAAAGCACTACAAATGAACTCTGAAAAGGTTGAAAGTTGGCATGGTATCATCATTTCACCCACATAGCATGTGCTAAAAAGTTGAGAGGGTTACGGCAAAAACTGGATGCACTTCGTGTACAAAATGGACAATCTCTTTCGAAGTATCAGGCTTTCGGACGAGAACTCATCTCTTACAAAGGCATTTCATTTTTTTAAACATATTTCAACTCCAGACTTTTTGTGCGTTTAGTATGCACCATTCAAAGCCACGTCATCAATTTTCAACCCTTTCAGACTTCATTTGCTATTTTTCATGCATTTACTGATTTTTTTGAGCTAAATGACCCTGAAATTGAAAAGCACTACAAATGAACACTGAAAAGGTTGAAAGTTGGCATGGTATCATCATTTCACCCACATAGCATGTGCAAAAAAGTTGAGAGGGTTACGGCAAAAACTGGATGCACTTCGTGTACAAAATGGACAATCTCTTTCGAAGTATCAGGCTTTCGGACGAAAACTCATCTGTTACAAAGGCATTTCATTTTTTTACACTTATTTCAACTCCAGACTTTTTGTGCGTTCAGTATGCACCATTCGAAGCCACGTCATCAATTTTCAACCCTTTCTGACTTCATTTGCTATTTTTCATGCATTTACTGATTTTTTCAGCTAAATGACCCTGAAATTGAAAAGCACTACAAATGAACTCTGAAAAGGTTGAAAGTTGGCATGGTATCATCATTTCACCCACATAGCATGTGCTAAAAATTTGAGAGGGTTACGGCAAAAACTGGATGCACTTCGTGTACAAAATGGACAATCTCTTTCGAAGTATCAGGCTTTCGGACGAGAACTCATCTGTTACAAAGGCATTGCATTTTTTTAAACTCATTTCAACTCCAGACTTTTTGTGCATTCAGTATGCACCATTCAAAGCCATGTCATCAATTTTCAACCCTTTCTGACTTCATTTGCTATTTTTCATGCATTTACTGATTTTTTGAGCTAAATGACCCTGAAATTGAAAAGCCCTACAAATGAAATCTGAAAAGGTTGAAAGTTGGCATGGTATCATCATTTCACCCACATAGCATGTGCAAAAAAGTTGAGAGGGTTACGGCAAAAACTGGATGCACTTCGTGTACAAAATGGACAATCTGTTTCGAAGTATCAGGCTTTCGGACGAAAACTCATCTGTTACAAAGGCATTTCATTTTTTTAAACTTATTTCAACTCCAGACTTTTTGTGCGTTCCATATGCACCATTCGAAGCCACGTCATCAATTTTCAACCCTTTCTGACTTCATTTGCTATTTTTCATGCATTTACTGATTTTTTGAGCTAAATGACCCTGAAATTGAAAAGCACTACAAATGAACTCTGAAAAGGTTGAAAGTTGGCATGGTATCATCATTTCACCCACATAGCATGTGCTACAAAATTGAAAGGGTTACGGCAAAAACTGGATGCACTTCGTGTACAAAATGGACAATCTCTTTCGAAGTATCAGGCTTTCGGACGAGAACTCATCTGTTACAAAGGCATTTCATTTTTTTAAACTTATTTCAACTCCAGACTTTTTCTGCGTTCAGTATGCACCATTCAAAGCCACGTCATCATTTCACCCACATAGCATGTGCTACAAAATTGAAAGGGTTACGGCAAAAACTGGATGCACTTCGTGTACAAAATGGACAATCTCTTTCGAAGTATCAGGCTTTCGGACGAGAACTCATCTGTTACAAAGGCATTTCATTTTTTTAAACTTATTTCAACTCCAGACTTTTTCTGCGTTCAGTATGCACCATTCAAAGCCACGTCATCAATTTTCAACCCTTTCTGACTTCATTTGCTATTTTTCATGCATTTACTGATTTTTTTGAGCTAAATGACCCTGAAATTGAAAAGCACTACAAATGAACTCTGAAAAGGTTGAAAGTTGGCATCGTATCATCATTTCTCCCACATAGCATGTGCTAAAAAGTTGAGAGGGTTACGGCAAAAACTGGATGCACATCGTGTACAAAATGGACAATCTCTTTCGAAGTATCAGGCTTTCGGACGAGAACTCATCTGTTACAAAGGCATTTCATTTTTTTAAACTCATTTCAACTCCGGACTTTTTGTGCATTCAGTATGCACCATTCAAAGTCACGTCATCAATTTTCAACCCTTTCTGACTTCATTTGCTATTTTTCAAGCATTTACTGATTTTTTTGAGCTAAATGACCCTGAAATTGAAAAGCACTACAAATGAACTCTGAAAAGGTTGAAAGTTGGCATGGTATCATCATTTCACCCACATAGCATGTGCTAAAAAGTTGAGAGGGTTACGGCAAAAACTGGATGCACTTCGTGTACAAAATGGACAATCTCTTTCGAAGTATCAGGCTTTCGGACGAGAACTCATCTGTTACAAAGGCATTTCATTTTTTTAAACATATTTCAACTCCAGACTTTTTGTGCGCTTAGTATGCACCATTCAAAGCCACGTCATCAATTTTCAACCCTTTCAGACTTCATTTGCTATTTTTCATGCATTTACTGATTTTTTTGAGCTAAATGACCCTGAAATTGAAAAGCACTACAAATGAACACTGAAAAGGTTGAAAGTTGGCATGGTATCATCATTTCACCCACATAGCATGTGCAAAAAAGTTGAGAGGGTTACGGCAAAAACTGGATGCACTTCGTGTACAAAATGGACAATCTCTTTCGAAGTATCAGGCTTTCGGACGAAAACTCATCTGTTACAAAGGCATTTCATTTTTTTAAACTTATTTCAACTCCAGACTTTTTGTGCGTTCAGTATGCACCATTCGAAGCCACGTCATCAATTTTCAACCCTTTCTGACTTCATTTGCTATTTTTCATGCATTTACTGATTTTTTCAGCTAAATGACCCTGAAATTGAAAAGCACTACAAATGAACTCTGAAAAGGTTGAAAGTTGGCATGGTATCATCATTTCACCCACATAGCATGTGCTAAAAATTTGAGAGGGTTACGGCAAAAACTGGATGCACTTCGTGTACAAAATGGACAATCTCTTTCGAAGTATCAGGCTTTCGGACGAGAACTCATCTGTTACAAAGGCATTGCATTTTTTTAAACTCATTTGAACTCCAAACTTTTTGTGCATTCAGTATGCACCATTCAAAGCCACGTCATCAATTTTCAACCCTTTCTGACTTCATTTGCTATTTTTCATGCATTTACTGATTTTTTGAGCTAAATGACCCTGAAATTGAAAAGCCCTACAAATGAAATCTGAAAAGCTTGAAAGTTGGCATGGTATCATCATTTCACCCACATAGCATGTGCAAAAAAGTTGAGAGAGTTATGGCAAAAACTGGATGCACTTCGTGTACAAAATGGACAATCTCTTTCGAAGTATCAGGCTTTCGGACGAAAACTCATCTGTTACAAAGGCATTTCATTTTTTTAAACTTATTTCAACTCCAGACTTTTTGTGCGTTCCATATGCACCATTCGAAGCCACGTCATCAATTTTCAACCCTTTCTGACTTCATTTGCTATTTTTCATGCATTTACTGATTTTTTGAGCTAAATGACCCTGAAATTGAAAAGCACTACAAATGAACTCTGAAAAGGTTGAAAGTTGGCATGGTATCATCATTTCACCCACATAGCATGTGCTACAAAATTGAGAGGGTTACGGCAAAAACTGGATGCACTTCGTGTACAAAATGGACAATCTCTTTCGAAGTATCAGGCTTTCGGACGAGAACTCATCTGTTACAAAGGCATTTCATTTTTTTAAACTCATTTCAACTCCAGACTTTTTGTGCATTCAGTATGCACCATTCAAAGCCACGTCATCAATTTTCAACCCTTTCTGACTTCATTTGCTATTTTTCATGCATTTACTGATTTTTTTGAGCTAAATGACCCTGAAATTGAAAAGCACTACAAATGAACTCTGAAAAGGTTGAGAGTTGGCATCGTATCATCATTTCTCCCACATAGCATGTGCTAAAAAGTTGAGAGGGTTACGGCAAAAACTGGATGCACTTCGTGTACAAAATGGACAATCTCTTTCGAAGTATCAGGCTTTCGGACGAGAACTCATCTGTTACAAAGGCATTTCATTTTTTTAAACTCATTTCAACTCCGGACTTTTTGTGCATTCAGTATGCACCATTCAAAGTCACGTCATCAATTTTCAACCCTTTCTGACTTCATTTGCTATTTTTCGAGCATTTACTGATTTTTTTGAGCTAAATGACCCTGAAATTGAAAAGCACTACAAATGAACTCTGAAAAGGTTGAAAGTTGGCATGGTATCATCATTTCACCCACATAGCATGTGCTAAAAAGTTGAGAGGGTTACGGCAAAAACTGGATGCACTTCGTGTACAAAATGGACAATCTCTTTCGAAGTATCAGGCTTTCGGACGAGAACTCATCTCTTACAAAGGCATTTCATTTTTTTAAACATATTTCAACTCCAGACTTTTTGTGCGTTTAGTATGCACCATTCAAAGCCACGTCATCAATTTTCAACCCTTTCAGACTTCATTTGCTATTTTTCATGCATTTACTGATTTTTTTGAGCTAAATGACCCTGAAATTGAAAAGCACTACAAATGAACACTGAAAAGGTTGAAAGTTGGCATGGTATCATCATTTCACCCACATAGCATGTGCAAAAAAGTTGAGAGGGTTACGGCAAAAACTGGATGCACTTCGTGTACAAAATGGACAATCTCTTTCGAAGTATCAGGCTTTCGGACGAAAACTCATCTGTTACAAAGGCATTTCATTTTTTTACACTTATTTCAACTCCAGACTTTTTGTGCGTTCAGTATGCACCATTCGAAGCCACGTCATCAATTTTCAACCCTTTCTGACTTCATTTGCTATTTTTCATGCATTTACTGATTTTTTCAGCTAAATGACCCTGAAATTGAAAAGCACTACAAATTAACTCTGAAAAGGTTGAAAGTTGGCATGGTATCATCATTTCACCCACATAGCATGTGCTAAAAATTTGAGAGGGTTACGGCAAAAACTGGATGCACTTCGTGTACAAAATGGACAATCTCTTTCGAAGTATCAGGCTTTCGGACGAGAACTCATCTGTTACAAAGGCATTGCATTTTTTTAAACTCATTTCAACTCCAGACTTTTTGTGCATTCAGTATGCACCATTCAAAGCCATGTCATCAATTTTCAACCCTTTCTGACTTCATTTGCTATTTTTCATGCATTTACTGATTTTTTGAGCTAAATGACCCTGAAATTGAAAAGCCCTACAAATGAAATCTGAAAAGGTTGAAAGTTGGCATGGTATCATCATTTCACCCACATAGCATGTGCAAAAAAGTTGAGAGGGTTACGGCAAAAACTGGATGCACTTCGTGTACAAAATGGACAATCTGTTTCGAAGTATCAGGCTTTCGGACGAAAACTCATCTGTTACAAAGGCATTTCATTTTTTTAAACTTATTTCAACTCCAGACTTTTTGTGCGTTCCATATGCACCATTCGAAGCCACGTCATCAATTTTCAACCCTTTCTGACTTCATTTGCTATTTTTCATGTATTTACTGATTTTTTGAGCTAAATGACCCTGAAATTGAAAAGCACTACAAATGAACTCTGAAAAGGTTGAAAGTTGGCATGGTATCATCATTTCACCCACATAGCATGTGCTACAAAATTGAAAGGGTTACGGCAAAAACTGGATGCACTTCGTGTACAAAATGGACAATCTCTTTCGAAGTATCAGGCTTTCGGACGAGAACTCATCTGTTACAAAGGCATTTCATTTTTTTAAACTTATTTCAACTCCAGACTTTTTCTGCGTTCAGTATGCACCATTCAAAGCCACGTCATCAATTTTCAACCCTTTCTGACTTCATTTGCTATTTTTCATGCATTTACTGATTTTTTTGAGCTAAATGACCCTGAAATTGAAAAGCACTACAAATGAACTCTGAAAAGGTTGAAAGTTGGCATCGTATCATCATTTCTCCCACATAGCATGTGCTAAAAAGTTGAGAGGGTTACGGCAAAAACTGGATGCACATCGTGTACAAAATGGACAATCTCTTTCGAAGTATCAGGCTTTCGGACGAGAACTCATCTGTTACAAAGGCATTTCATTTTTTTAAACTCATTTCAACTCCGGACTTTTTGTGCATTCAGTATGCACCATTCAAAGTCACGTCATCAATTTTCAACCCTTTCTGACTTCATTTGCTATTTTTCGAGCATTTACTGATTTTTTTGAGCTAAATGACCCTGAAATTGAAAAGCACTACAAATGAACTCTGAAAAGGTTGAAAGTTGGCATGGTATCATCATTTCACCCACATAGCATGTGCTAAAAAGTTGAGAGGGTTACGGCAAAAACTGGATGCACTTCGTGTACAAAATGGACAATCTCTTTCGAAGTATCAGGCTTTCGGACGAGAACTCATCTCTTACAAAGGCATTTCATTTTTTTAAACATATTTCAACTCCAGACTTTTTGTGCGTTTAGTATGCACCATTCAAAGCCACGTCATCAATTTTCAACCCTTTCAGACTTCATTTGCTATTTTTCATGCATTTACTGATTTTTTTGAGCTAAATGACCCTGAAATTGAAAAGCACTACAAATGAACACTGAAAAGGTTGAAAGTTGGCATGGTATCATCATTTCACCCACATAGCATGTGCAAAAAAGTTGAGAGGGTTACGGCAAAAACTGGATGCACTTCGTGTACAAAATGGACAATCTCTTTCGAAGTATCAGGCTTTCCGACGAAAACTCATCTGTTACAAAGGCATTTCATTTTTTTACACTTATTTCAACTCCAGACTTTTTGTGCGTTCAGTATGCACCATTCGAAGCCACGTCATCAATTTTCAACCCTTTCTGACTTCATTTGCTATTTTTCATGCATTTACTGATTTTTTCAGCTAAATGACCCTGAAATTGAAAAGCACTACAAATGAACTCTGAAAAGGTTGAAAGTTGGCATGGTATCATCATTTCACCCACATAGCATGTGCTAAAAATTTGTGAGGGTTACGGCAAAAACTGGATGCACTTCGTGTACAAAATGGACAATCTCTTTCGAAGTGTCAGGCTTTCGGACGAGAACTCATCTGTTACAAAGGCATTGCATTTTTTTAAACTCATTTCAACTCCAGACTTTTTGTGCATTCAGTATGCACCATTCAAAGCCATGTCATCAATTTTCAACCCTTTCTGACTTCATTTGCTATTTTTCATGCATTTACTGATTTTTTGAGCTAAATGACCCTGAAATTGAAAAGCCCTACAACTGAAATCTGAAAAGGTTGAAAGTTGGCATGGTATCATCATTTCACCCACATAGCATGTGCAAAAAAGTTGAGAGGGTTACGGCAAAAACTGGATGCACTTCGTGTACAAAATGGACAATCTGTTTCGAAGTATCAGGCTTTCGGACGAAAACTCATCTGTTACAAAGGCATTTCATTTTTTTAAACTTATTTCAACTCCAGACTTTTTGTGCGTTCCATATGCACCATTCGAAGCCACGTCATCAATTTTCAACCCTTTCTGACTTCATTTGCTATTTTTCATGCATTTACTGATTTTTTGAGCTAAATGACCCTGAAATTGAAAAGCACTACAAATGAACTCTGAAAAGGTTGAAAGTTGGCATGGTATCATCATTTCACCCACATAGCATGTGCTACAAAATTGAAAGGGTTACGGCAAAAACTGGATGCACTTCGTGTACAAAATGGACAATCTCTTTCGAAGTATCAGGCTTTCGGACGAGAACTCATCTGTTACAAAGGCATTTCATTTTTTTAAACTTATTTCAACTCCAGACTTTTTCTGCGTTCAGTATGCACCATTCAAAGCCACGTCATCAATTTTCAACCCTTTCTGACTTCATTTGCTATTTTTCATGCATTTACTGATTTTTTTGAGCTAAATGACCCTGAAATTGAAAAGCACTACAAATGAACTCTGAAAAGGTTGAAAGTTGGCATCGTATCATCATTTCTCCCACATAGCATGTGCAAAAAAGTTGAGAGGGTTACGACAAAAACTGGATGCACATCGTGTACAAAATGGACAATCTCTTTCGAAGTATCAGGCTTTCGGACGAGAACTCATCTGTTACAAAGGCATTTCATTTTTTTAAACTCATTTCAACTCCGGACTTTTTGTGCATTCAGTATGCACCATTCAAAGTCACGTCATCAATTTTCAACCCTTTCTGACTTCATTTGCTATTTTTCGAGCATTTACTGATTTTTTTGAGCTAAATGACCCTGAAATTGAAAAGCACTACAAATGAACTCTGAAAAGGTTGAAAGTTGGCATGGTATCATCATTTCACCCACATAGCATGTGCTAAAAAGTTGAGAGGGTTACGGCAAAAACTGGATGCACTTCGTGTACAAAATGGACAATCTCTTTCGAAGTATCAGGCTTTCGGACGAGAACTCATCTCTTACAAAGGCATTTCATTTTTTTAAACATATTTCAACTCCAGACTTTTTGTGCGTTTAGTATGCACCATTCAAAGCCACGTCATCAATTTTCAACCCTTTCAGACTTCATTTGCTATTTTTCATGCATTTACTGATTTTTTTGAGCTAAATGACCCTGAAATTGAAAAGCACTACAAATGAACACTGAAAAGGTTGAAAGTTGGCATGGTATCATCATTTCACCCACATAGCATGTGCAAAAAAGTTGAGAGGGTTACGGCAAAAACTGGATGCACTTCGTGTACAAAATGGACAATCTCTTTCGAAGTATCAGGCTTTCGGACGAAAACCCATCTGTTACAAAGGCATTTCATTTTTTTACACTTATTTCAACTCCAGACTTTTTGTGCGTTCAGTATGCACCATTCGAAGCCACGTCATCAATTTTCAACCCTTTCTGACTTCATTTGCTATTTTTCATGCATTTACTGATTTTTTCAGCTAAATGACCCTGAAATTGAAAAGCACTACAAATGAACTCTGAAAAGGTTGAAAGTTGGCATGGTATCATCATTTCACCCACATAGCATGTGCTAAAAATTTGAGAGGGTTACGGCAAAAACTGGATGCACTTCGTGTACAAAATGGACAATCTCTTTCGAAGTATCAGGCTTTCGGACGAGAACTCATCTGTTACAAAGGCATTGCATTTTTTTAAACTCATTTCAACTCCAGACTTTTTGTGCATTCAGTATGCACCATTCAAAGCCATGTCATCAATTTTCAACCCTTTCTGACTTCATTTGCTATTTTTCATGCATTTACTGATTTTTTGAGCTAAATGACCCTGAAATTGAAAAGCCCTACAAATGAAATCTGAAAAGGTTGAAAGTTGGCATGGTATCATCATTTCACCCACATAGCATGTGCAAAAAAGTTGAGAGGGTTACGGCAAAAACTGGATGCACTTCGTGTACAAAATGGACAATCTGTTTCGAAGTATCAGGCTTTCGGACGAAAACTCATCTGTTACAAAGGCATTTCATTTTTTTAAACTTATTTCAACTCCAGACTTTTTGTGCGTTCCATATGCACCATTCGAAGCCACGTCATCAATTTTCAACCCTTTCTGACTTCATTTGCTATTTTTCATGCATTTACTGATTTTTTGAGCTAAATGACCCTGAAATTGAAAAGCACTACAAATGAACTCTGAAAAGGTTGAAAGTTGGCATGGTATCATCATTTCACCCACATAGCATGTGCTACAAAATTGAAAGGGTTACGGCAAAAACTGGATGCACTTCGTGTACAAAATGGACAATCTCTTTCGAAGTATCAGGCTTTCGGACGAGAACTCATCTGTTACAAAGGCATTTCATTTTTTTAAACTTATTTCAACTCCAGACTTTTTCTGCGTTCAGTATGCACCATTCAAAGCCACGTCATCAATTTTCAACCCTTTCTGACTTCATTTGCTATTTTTCATGCATTTACTGATTTTTTTGAGCTAAATGACCCTGAAATTGAAAAGCACTACAAATGAACTCTGAAAAGGTTGAAAGTTGGCATCGTATCATCATTTCTCCCACATAGCATGTGCTAAAAAGTTGAGAGGGTTACGGCAAAAACTGGATGCACATCGTGTACAAAATGGACAATCTCTTTCGAAGTATCAGGCTTTCGGACGAGAACTCATCTGTTACAAAGGCATTTCATTTTTTTAAACTCATTTCAACTCCGGACTTTTTGAGCATTCAGTATGCACCATTCAAAGTCACGTCATCAATTTTCAACCCTTTCTGACTTCATTTGCTATTTTTCGAGCATTTACTGATTTTTTTGAGCTAAATGACCCTGAAATTGAAAAGCACTACAAATGAACTCTGAAAAGGTTGAAAGTTGGCATCGTATCATCATTTCACCCACATAGCATGTGCTAAAAAGTTGAGAGGGTTACGGCAAAAACTGGATGCACTTCGTGTACAAAATGGACAATCTCTTTCGAAGTATCAGGCTTTCGGACGAGAACTCATCTCTTACAAAGGCATTTCATTTTTTTAAACTCATTTCAACTCCAGACTTTTTGTGCGTTTAGTATGCACCATTCAAAGCCACGTCATCAATTTTCAACCCTTTCAGACTTCATTTGCTATTTTTCATGCATTTACTGATTTTTTTGAGCTAAATGACCCTGAAATTGAAAAGCACTACAAATGAACACGGAAAAGGTTGAAAGTTGGCATGGTATCATCATTTCACCCACATAGCATGTGCTAAAAAGTTGAGAGGGTTACGGCAAAAACTGGATGCACTTCGTGTACAAAATGGACAATCTCTTTCGAAGTATCAGGCTTTCGGACGAGAACTCATCTCTTACAAAGGCATTTCATTTTTTTAAACATATTTCAACTCCAGACTTTTTGTGCGTTTAGTATGCACCATTCAAAGCCACGTCATCAATTTTCAACCCTTTCAGACTTCATTTGCTATTTTTCATGCATTTACTGATTTTTTTGAGCTAAATGACCCTGAAATTGAAAAGCACTACAAATGAACACGGAAAAGGTTGAAAGTTGGCATGGTATCATCATTTCACCCACATAGCATGTGCAAAAAAGTTGAGAGGGTTACGGCAAAAACTGGATGCACTTCGTGTACAAAATGGACAATCTCTTTCGAAGTATCAGGCTTTCGGACGAAAACTCATCTGTTACAAAGGCATTTCATTTTTTTACACTTATTTCAACTCCAGACTTTTTGTGCGTTCAGTATGCACCATTCGAAGCCACGTCATCAATTTTCAACCCTTTCTGACTTCATTTGCTATTTTTCATGCATTTACTGATTTTTTCAGCTAAATGACCCTGAAATTGAAAAGCACTACAAATGAACTCTGAAAAGGTTGAAAGTTGGCATGGTATCATCATTTCACCCACATAGCATGTGCTAAAAATTTGAGAGGGTTACGGCAAAAACTGGATGCACTTCGTGTACAAAATGGACAATCTCTTTCGAAGTGTCAGGCTTTCGGACGAGAACTCATCTGTTACAAAGGCATTGCATTTTTTTAAACTCATTTCAACTCCAGACTTTTTGTGCATTCAGTATGCACCATTCGAAGCCATGTCATCAATTTTCAACCCTTTCTGACTTCATTTGCTATTTTTCATGCATTTACTGATTTTTTGAGCTAAATGACCCTGAAATTGAAAAGCCCTACAAATGAAATCTGAAAAGGTTGAAAGTTGGCATGGTATCATCATTTCACCCACATAGCATG
Organism: Elymus sibiricus; assembly: GCA_039707655.1. Taxonomy (NCBI): domain Eukaryota; kingdom Viridiplantae; phylum Streptophyta; class Magnoliopsida; order Poales; family Poaceae; genus Elymus; species Elymus sibiricus. The sequence goes on along the minus strand of CM077665.1, from coordinate 34,074,814 downwards.
TGCTACAAAATTGAAAGGGTTACGGCAAAAACTGGATGCACTTCGTGTACAAAATGGACAATCTCTTTCGAAGTATCAGGCTTTCGGACGAGAACTCATCTGTTACAAAGGCATTTCATTTTTTTAAACTTATTTCAACTCCAGACTTTTTCTGCGTTCAGTATGCACCATTCAAAGCCACGTCATCAATTTTCAACCCTTTCTGACTTCATTTGCTATTTTTCATGCATTTACTGATTTTTTGAGCTAAATGACCCTGAAATTGAAAAGCACTACAAATGAACACTGAAAAGGTTGAAAGTTGGCATGGTATCATCATTTCACCCACATAGCATGTGCAAAAAAGTTGAGAGGGTTACGACAAAAACTGGATGCACTTCGTGTACAAAATGGACAATCTCTTTCGAAGTATCAGGCTTTCGGACGAGAACTCATCTGTTACAAAGGCATTTCATTTTTTTAAACTTATTTCAACTCCAGACTTTTTCTGCGTTCAGTATGCACCATTCAAAGCCACGTCATCAATTTTCAACCCTTTCTGACTTCATTTGTTATTTTTCATGCATTTACTGATTTTTTGAGCTAAATGACCCTGAAATTGAAAAGCACTACAAATGAACTCTGAAAAGGTTGAAAGTTGGCATGGTATCATCATTTGACCCACATAGAATGTGCTACAAAGTTGAGAGGGTTACGGCAAAAACTGGATGCACTTCGTGTACAAAATGGACAATCTCTTTCGAAGTATCAGGCTTTCGGACGAAAACTCATCTGTTACAAAGGCATTTCATTTTTTTAAACTTATTTCAACTCCAGACTTTTTGTGCGTTCAGTATGCACCATTCAAAGCCACGTCATCAATTTTCAACCCTTTCTGACTTCATTTGTTATTTTTCATGCATTTACTGATTTTTTGAGCTAAATGACCCTGAAATTGAAAAGCACTACAAATGAACTCTGAAAAGGTTGAAAGTTGGCATGGTATCATCATTTGACCCACATAGAATGTGCTACAAAGTTGAGAGGGTTACGGCAAAAACTGGATGCACTTCGTGTACAAAATGGACAATCTCTTTCGAAGTATCAGGCTTTCGGACGAAAACTCATCTGTTACAAAGGCATTTCATTTTTTTACACTTATTTCAACTCCAGACTTTTTGTGCGTTCAGTATGCACCATTCGAAGCCACGTCATCAATTTTCAACCCTTTCTGACTTCATTTGCTATTTTTCATGCATTTACTGATTTTTTCAGCTAAATGACCCTGAAATTGAAAAGCACTACAAATGAACTCTGAAAAGGTTGAAAGTTGGCATGGTATCATCATTTCACCCACATAGCATGTGCTAAAAATTTGAGAGGGTTACGGCAAAAACTGGATGCACTTCGTGTACAAAATGGACAATCTCTTTCGAAGTATCAGGCTTTCGGACGAGAACTCATCTGTTACAAAGGCATTGCATTTTTTTAAACTCATTTCAACTCCAGACTTTTTGTGCATTCAGTATGCACCATTCAAAGCCATGTCATCAATTTTCAACCCTTTCTGACTTCATTTGCTATTTTTCATGCATTTACTGATTTTTTGAGCTAAATGACCCTGAAATTGAAAAGCCCTACAAATGAAATCTGAAAAGGTTGAAAGTTGGCATGGTATCATCATTTCACCCACATAGCATGTGCAAAAAAGTTGAGAGGGTTACGGCAAAAACTGGATGCACTTCGTGTACAAAATGGACAATCTGTTTCGAAGTATCAGGCTTTCGGACGAAAACTCATCTGTTACAAAGGCATTTCATTTTTTTAAACTTATTTCAACTCCAGACTTTTTGTGCGTTCCATATGCACCATTCGAAGCCACGTCATCAATTTTCAACCCTTTCTGACTTCATTTGCTATTTTTCATGCATTTACTGATTTTTTGAGGTAAATGACCCTGAAATTGAAAAGCACTACAAATGAACTCTGAAAAGGTTGAAAGTTGGCATGGTATCATCATTTCACCCACATAGCATGTGCTACAAAATTGAAAGGGTTACGGCAAAAACTGGATGCACTTCGTGTACAAAATGGACAATCTCTTTCGAAGTATCAGGCTTTCGGACGAGAACTCATCTGTTACAAAGGCATTTCATTTTTTTAAACTTATTTCAACTCCAGACTTTTTGTGCGTTCAGTATGCACCATTCAAAGCCACGTCATCAATTTTCAACCCTTTCTGACTTCATTTGCTATTTTTCATGCATTTACTGATTTTTTGAGCTAAATGACCCTGAAATTGAAAAGCACTACAAATGAACTCTGAAAAGGTTGAAAGTTGGCATGGTATCATCATTTGACCCACATAGAATGTGCTACAAAGTTGAGAGGGTAACGGCAAAAACTGGATGCACTTCGTGTACAAAATGGACAATCTCTTTCGAAGTATCAGGCTTTCGGACGAAAACTCATCTGTTACAAAGGCATTTCATTTTTTTACACTTATTTCAACTCCAGACTTTTTGTGCGTTCAGTATGCACCATTCGAAGCCACGTCATCAATTTTCAACCCTTTCTGACTTCATTTGCTATTTTTCATGCATTTACTGATTTTTTGAGCTAAATGACCCTGAAATTGAAAAGCACTACAAATGAACTCTGAAAAGGTTGAAAGTTGGCATGGTATCATCATTTGACCCACATAGAATGTGCTACAAAGTTGAGAGGGTAACGGCAAAAACTGGATGCACTTCGTGTACAAAATGGACAATCTCTTTCGAAGTATCAGGCTTTCGGACGAAAACTCATCTGTTACAAAGGCATTTCATTTTTTTACACTTATTTCAACTCCAGACTTTTTGTGCGTTCAGTATGCACCATTCGAAGCCACGTCATCAATTTTCAACCCTTTCTGACTTCATTTGCTATTTTTCATGCATTTACTGATTTTTTCAGCTAAATGACCCTGAAATTGAAAAGCACTACAAATGAACTCTGAAAAGGTTGAAAGTTGGCATGGTATCATCATTTCACCCACATAGCATGTGCTAAAAATTTGAGAGGGTTACGGCAAAAACTGGATGCACTTCGTGTACAAAATGGACAATCTCTTTCGAAGTATCAGGCTTTCGGACGAGAACTCATCTGTTACAAAGGCATTGCATTTTTTTAAACTCATTTCAACTCCAGACTTTTTGTGCATTCAGTATGCACCATTCAAAGCCATGTCATCAATTTTCAACCCTTTCTGACTTCATTTGCTATTTTTCATGCATTTACTGATTTTTTGAGCTAAATGACCCTGAAATTGAAAAGCCCTACAAATGAAATCTGAAAAGGTTGAAAGTTGGCATGGTATCATCATTTCACCCACATAGCATGTGCAAAAAAGTTGAGAGGGTTACGGCAAAAACTGGATGCACTTCGTGTACAAAATGGACAATCTGTTTCGAAGTATCAGGCTTTCGAACGAAAACTCATCTGTTACAAAGGCATTTCATTTTTTTAAACTTATTTCAACTCCAGACTTTTTGTGCGTTCCATATGCACCATTCGAAGCCACGTCATCAATTTTCAACCCTTTCTGACTTCATTTGCTATTTTTCATGCATTTACTGATTTTTTGAGCTAAATGACCCTGAAATTGAAAAGCACTACAAATGAACTCTGAAAAGGTTGAAAGTTGGCATGGTATCATCATTTCACCCACATAGCATGTGCTACAAAATTGAAAGGGTTACGGCAAAAACTGGATGCACTTCGTGTACAAAATGGACAATCTCTTTCGAAGTATCAGGCTTTCGGACGAGAACTCATCTGTTACAAAGGCATTTCATTTTTTTAAACTTATTTCAACTCCAGACTTTTTCTGCGTTCAGTATGCACCATTCAAAGCCACGTCATCAATTTTCAACCCTTTCTGACTTCAGTTGCTATTTTTCATGCATTTACTGATTTTTTGAGCTAAATGACCCTGAAATTGAAAAGCACTACAAATGAACACTGAAAAGGTTGAAAGTTGGCATGGTATCATCATTTCACCCACATAGCATGTGCAAAAAAGTTGAGAGGGTTACGACAAAAACTGGATGCACTTCGTGTACAAAATGGACAATCTCTTTCGAAGTATCAGGCTTTCGGACGAAAACTCATCTGTTACAAAGGCATTTCATTTTTTTAAACTTATTTCAACTCCAGACTTTTTGTGCGTTCAGTATGCACCATTCAAAGCCACGTCATCAATTTTCAACCCTTTCTGACTTCATTTGCTATTTTTCATGCATTTACTGATTTTTTGAGCTAAATGACCCTGAAATTGAAAAGCACTACAAATGAAATCTGAAAAGGTTGAAAGTTGGCATGGTATCATCGTTTCACCCACATAGCATGTGCTACAAAGTTGAGAGGGTTACGGCAAAAACTGGATGCACTTCGTGTACAAAATGGACAATCTCTTTCGAAGTATCAGGCTTTCGGACGAAAACTCATCTGTTACAAAGGCATTTCATTTTTTTACACTTATTTCAACTCCAGACTTTTTGTGCGTTCAGTATGCACCATTCGAAGCCACGTCATCAATTTTCAACCCTTTCTGACTTCATTTGCTATTTTTCATGCATTTACTGATTTTTTCAGCTAAATGACCCTGAAATTGAAAAGCACTACAAATGAACTCTGAAAAGGTTGAAAGTTGGCATGGTATCATCATTTCACCCACATAGCATGTGCTAAAAATTTGAGAGGGTTACGGCAAAAACTGGATGCACATCATGTACAAAATGGACAATCTCTTTCGAAGTATCAGGCTTTCGGACGAGAACTCATCTGTTACAAAGGCATTGCATTTTTTTAAACTCATTTCAACTCCAGACTTTTTGTGCATTCAGTATGCACCATTCAAAGCCATGTCATCAATTTTCAACCCTTTCTGACTTCATTTGCTATTTTTCATGCATTTACTGATTTTTTGAGCTAAATGACCCTGAAATTGAAAAGCCCTACAAATGAAATCTGAAAAGGTTGAAAGTTGGCATGGTATCATCATTTCACCCACATAGCATGTGCAAAAAAGTTGAGAGGGTTACGGCAAAAACTGGATGCACTTCGTGTACAAAATGGACAATCTGTTTCGAAGTATCAGGCTTTCGGACGAAAACTCATCTGTTACAAAGGCATTTCATTTTTTTAAACTTATTTCAACTCCAGACTTTTTGTGCGTTCCATATGCACCATTCGAAGCCACGTCATCAATTTTCAACCCTTTCTGACTTCATTTGCTATTTTTCATGCATTTACTGATTTTTTGAGCTAAATGACCCTGAAATTGAAAAGCACTACAAATGAACTCTGAAAAGGTTGAAAGTTGGCATGGTATCATCATTTCACCCACATAGCATGTGCTACAAAATTGAAAGGGTTACGGCAAAAACTGGATGCACTTCGTGTACAAAATGGACAATCTCTTTCGAAGTATCAGGCTTTCGGACGAGAACTCATCTGTTACAAAGGCATTTCATTTTTTTAAACTTATTTCAACTCCAGACTTTTTCTGCGTTCAGTATGCACCATTCAAAGCCACGTCATCAATTTTCAACCCTTTCTGACTTCATTTGCTATTTTTCATGCATTTACTGATTTTTTTGAGCTAAATGACCCTGAAATTGAAAAGCACTACAAATGAACTCTGAAAAGGTTGAAAGTTGGCATCGTGTCATCATTTCTCCCACATAGCATGTGCAAAAAAGTTGAGAGGGTTACGACAAAATCTGGATGCACATCGTGTACAAAATGGACAATCTCTTTCGAAGTATCAGGCTTTCGGACGAGAACTCATCTGTTACAAAGGCATTTCATTTTTTTAAACTCATTTCAACTCCGGACTTTTTGTGCATTCAGTATGCACCATTCAAAGTCACGTCATCAATTTTCAACCCTTTCTGACTTCATTTGCTATTTTTCGAGCATTTACTGATTTTTTTGAGCTAAATGACCCTGAAATTGAAAAGCACTACAAATGAACTCTGAAAAGGTTGAAAGTTGGCATGGTATCATCATTTCACCCACATAGCATGTGCTAAAAAGTTGAGAGGGTTACGGCAAAAACTGGATGCACTTCGTGTACAAAATGGACAATCTCTTTCGAAGTATCAGGCTTTCGGACGAGAACTCATCTCTTACAAAGGCATTTCATTTTTTTAAACATATTTCAACTCCAGACTTTTTGTGCGTTTAGTATGCACCATTCAAAGCCACGTCATCAATTTTCAACCCTTTCAGACTTCATTTGCTATTTTTCATGCATTTACTGATTTTTTTGAGCTAAATGACCCTGAAATTGAAAAGCACTACAAATGAACACTGAAACGGTTGAAAGTTGGCATGGTATCATCATTTCACCCACATAGCATGTGCAAAAAAGTTGAGAGGGTTACGGCAAAAACTGGATGCACTTCGTGTACAAAATGGACAATCTCTTTCGAAGTATCAGGCTTTCGGACGAAAACCCATCTGTTACAAAGGCATTTCATTTTTTTACACTTATTTCAACTCCAGACTTTTTGTGCGTTCAGTATGCACCATTCGAAGCCACGTCATCAATTTTCAACCCTTTCTGACTTCATTTGCTATTTTTCATGCATTTACTGATTTTTTCAGCTAAATGACCCTGAAATTGAAAAGCACTACAAATGAACTCTGAAAAGGTTGAAAGTTGGCATGGTATCATCATTTCACCCACATAGCATGTGCTAAAAATTTGAGAGGGTTACGGCAAAAACTGGATGCACTTCGTGTACAAAATGGACAATCTCTTTCGAAGTATCAGGCTTTCGGACGAGAACTCATCTGTTACAAAGGCATTGCATTTTTTTAAACTCATTTCAACTCCAGACTTTTTGTGCATTCAGTATGCACCATTCAAAGCCATGTCATCAATTTTCAACCCTTTCTGACTTCATTTGCTATTTTTCATGCATTTACTGATTTTTTGAGCTAAATGACCCTGAAATTGAAAAGCCCTACAAATGAAATCTGAAAAGGTTGAAAGTTGGCATGGTATCATCATTTCACCCACATAGCATGTGCAAAAAAGTTGAGAGGGTTACGGCAAAAACTGGATGCACTTCGTGTACAAAATGGACAATCTGTTTCGAAGTATCAGGCTTTCGGACGAAAACTCATCTGTTACAAAGGCATTTCATTTTTTTAAACTTATTTCAACTCCAGACTTTTTGTGCGTTCCATATGCACCATTCGAAGCCACGTCATCAATTTTCAACCCTTTCTGACTTCATTTGCTATTTTTCATGCATTTACTGATTTTTTGAGCTAAATGACCCTGAAATTGAAAAGCACTACAAATGAACTCTGAAAAGGTTGAAAGTTGGCATGGTATCATCATTTCACCCACATAGCATGTGCTACAAAATTGAAAGGGTTACGGCAAAAACTGGATGCACTTCGTGTACAAAATGGACAATCTCTTTCGAAGTATCAGGCTTTCGGACGAGAACTCATCTGTTACAAAGGCATTTCATTTTTTTAAACTTATTTCAACTCCAGACTTTTTCTGCGTTCAGTATGCACCATTCAAAGCCACGTCATCAATTTTCAACCCTTTCTGACTTCATTTGCTATTTTTCATGCATTTACTGATTTTTTTGAGCTAAATGACCCTGAAATTGAAAAGCACTACAAATGAACTCTGAAAAGGTTGAAAGTTGGCATCGTATCATCATTTCTCCCACATAGCATGTGCTAAAAAGTTGAGAGGGTTACGGCAAAAACTGGATGCACATCGTGTACAAAATGGACAATCTCTTTCGAAGTATCAGGCTTTCGGACGAAAACTCATCTGTTACAAAGGCATTTCATTTTTTTAAACTCATTTCAACTCCGGACTTTTTGTGCATTCAGTATGCACCATTCAAAGTCACGTCATCAATTTTCAACCCTTTCTGACTTCATTTGCTATTTTTCGAGCATTTACTGATTTTTTTGAGCTAAATGACCCTGAAATTGAAAAGCACTACAAATGAACTCTGAAAAGGTTGAAAGTTGGCATGGTATCATCATTTCACCCACATAGCATGTGCTAAAAAGTTGAGAGGGTTACGGCAAAAACTGGATGCACTTCGTGTACAAAATGGACAATCTCTTTCGAAGTATCAGGCTTTCGGACGAAAACTCATCTGTTACAAAGGCATTTCATTTTTTTACACTTATTTCAACTCCAGACTTTTTGTGCGTTCAGTATGCACCATTCGAAGCCACGTCATCAATTTTCAACCCTTTCTGACTTCATTTGCTATTTTTCATGCATTTACTGATTTTTTGAGCTAAATGACCCTGAAATTGAAAAGCACTACAAATGAACTCTGAAAAGGTTGAAAGTTGGCATGGTATCATCATTTCACCCACATAGCATGTGCTAAAAAGTTGAGAGGGTTACGGCAAAAACTGGATGCACTTCGTGTACAAAATGGACAATCTCTTTCGAAGTATCAGGCTTTCGGACGAGAACTCATCTCTTACAAAGGCATTTCATTTTTTTAAACATATTTCAACTCCAGACTTTTTGTGCGTTTAGTATGCACCATTCAAAGCCACGTCATCAATTTTCAACCCTTTCAGACTTCATTTGCTATTTTTCATGCATTTACTGATTTTTTTGAGCTAAATGACCCTGAAATTGAAAAGCACTACAAATGAACACTGAAAAGGTTGAAAGTTGGCATGGTATCATCATTTCACCCACATAGCATGTGCAAAAAAGTTGAGAGGGTTACGGCAAAAACTGGATGCACTTCGTGTACAAAATGGACAATCTCTTTCGAAGTATCAGGCTTTCGGACGAAAACTCATCTGTTACAAAGGCATTTCATTTTTTTACACTTATTTCAACTCCAGACTTTTTGTGCGTTCAGTATGCACCATTCGAAGCCACGTCATCAATTTTCAACCCTTTCTGACTTCATTTGCTATTTTTCATGCATTTACTGATTTTTTCAGCTAAATGACCCTGAAATTGAAAAGCACTACAAATGAACTCTGAAAAGGTTGAAAGTTGGCATGGTATCATCATTTCACCCACATAGCATGTGCTAAAAATTTGAGAGGGTTACGGCAAAAACTGGATGCACTTCGTGTACAAAATGGACAATCTCTTTCGAAGTGTCAGGCTTTCGGACGAGAACTCATCTGTTACAAAGGCATTGCATTTTTTTAAACTCATTTCAACTCCAGACTTTTTGTGCATTCAGTATGCACCATTCAAAGCCATGTCATCAATTTTCAACCCTTTCTGACTTCATTTGCTATTTTTCATGCATTTACTGATTTTTTGAGCTAAATGACCCTGAAATTGAAAAGCCCTACAAATGAAATCTGAAAAGGTTGAAAGTTGGCATGGTATCATCATTTCACCCACATAGCATGTGCAAAAAAGTTGAGAGGGTTACGGCAAAAACTGGATGCACTTCGTGTACAAAATGGACAATCTGTTTCGAAGTATCAGGCTTTCGGACGAAAACTCATCTGTTACAAAGGCATTTCATTTTTTTAAACTTATTTCAACTCCAGACTTTTTGTGCGTTCCATATGCACCATTCGAAGCCACGTCATCAATTTTCAACCCTTTCTGACTTCATTTGCTATTTTTCATGCATTTACTGATTTTTTGAGCTAAATGACCCTGAAATTGAAAAGCACTACAAATGAACTCTGAAAAGGTTGAAAGTTGGCATGGTATCATCATTTCACCCACATAGCATGTGCTACAAAATTGAAAGGGTTACGGCAAAAACTGGATGCACTTCGTGTACAAAATGGACAATCTCTTTCGAAGTATCAGGCTTTCGGACGAGAACTCATCTGTTACAAAGGCATTTCATTTTTTTAAACTTATTTCAACTCCAGACTTTTTCTGCGTTCAGTATGCACCATTCAAAGCCACGTCATCAATTTTCAACCCTTTCTGACTTCAGTTGCTATTTTTCATGCATTTACTGATTTTTTGAGCTAAATGACCCTGAAATTGAAAAGCACTACAAATGAACACTGAAAAGGTTGAAAGTTGGCATGGTATCATCATTTCACCCACATAGCATGTGCAAAAAAGTTGAGAGGGTTACGACAAAAACTGGATGCACTTCGTGTACAAAATGGACAATCTCTTTCGAAGTATCAGGCTTTCGGACGAAAACTCATCTGTTACAAAGGCATTTCATTTTTTAAAACTTATTTCAACTCCAGACTTTTTGTGCGTTCAGTATGCACCATTCAAAGCCACGTCATCAATTTTCAACCCTTTCTGACTTCATTTGTTATTTTTCATGCATTTACTGATTTTTTGAGCTAAATGACCCTGAAATTGAAAAGCACTACAAATGAACTCTGAAAAGGTTGAAAGTTGGCATGGTATCATCATTTGACCCACATAGAATGTGCTACAAAGTTGAGAGGGTTACGGCAAAAACTGGATGCACTTCGTGTACAAAATGGACAATCTCTTTCGAAGTATCAGGCTTTCGGACGAAAACTCATCTGTTACAAAGGCATTTCATTTTTTTACACTTATTTCAACTCCAGACTTTTTGTGCGTTCAGTATGCACCATTCGAAGCCACGTCATCAATTTTCAACCCTTTCTGACTTCATTTGCTATTTTTCATGCATTTACTGATTTTTTCAGCTAAATGACCCTGAAATTGAAAAGCACTACAAATGAACTCTGAAAAGGTTGAAAGTTGGCATGGTATCATCATTTCACCCACATAGCATGTGCTAAAAATTTGAGAGGGTTACGGCAAAAACTGGATGCACTTCGTGTACAAAATGGACAATCTCTTTCGAAGTATCAGGCTTTCGGACGAGAACTCATCTGTTACAAAGGCATTGCATTTTTTTAAACTCATTTCAACTCCAGACTTTTTGTGCATTCAGTATGCACCATTCAAAGCCATGTCATCAATTTTCAACCCTTTCTGACTTCATTTGCTATTTTTCATGCATTTACTGATTTTTTGAGCTAAATGACCCTGAAATTGAAAAGCCCTAGAAATGAAATCTGAAAAGGTTGAAAGTTGGCATGGTATCATCATTTCACCCACATAGCATGTGCAAAAAAGTTGAGAGGGTTACGGCAAAAACTGGATGCACTTCGTGTACAAAATGGACAATCTGTTTCGAAGTATCAGGCTTTCGGACGAAAACTCATCTGTTACAAAGGCATTTCATTTTTTTAAACTTATTTCAACTCCAGACTTTTTGTGCGTTCCATATGCACCATTCGAAGCCACGTCATCAATTTTCAACCCTTTCTGACTTCATTTGCTATTTTTCATGCATTTACTGATTTTTTGAGCTAAATGACCCTGAAATTGAAAAGCACTACAAATGAACTCTGAAAAGGTTGAAAGTTGGCATGGTATCATCATTTCACCCACATAGCATGTGCTACAAAATTGAAAGGGTTACGGCAAAAACTGGATGCACTTCGTGTACAAAATGGACAATCTCTTTCGAAGTATCAGGCTTTCGGACGAGAACTCATCTGTTACAAAGGCATTTCATTTTTTTAAACTTATTTCAACTCCAGACTTTTTCTGCGTTCAGTATGCACCATTCAAAGCCACGTCATCAATTTTCAACCCTTTCTGACTTCAGTTGCTATTTTTCATGCATTTACTGATTTTTTGAGGTAAATGACCCTGAAATTGAAAAGCACTTCAAATGAACACTGAAAAGGTTGAAAGTTGGCATGGTATCATCATTTCACCCACATAGCATGTGCAAAAAAGTTGAGAGGGTTACGACAAAAACTGGATGCACTTCGTGTACAAAATGGACAATCTCTTTCGAAGTATCAGGCTTTCGGACGAAAACTCATCTGTTACAAAGGCATTTCATTTTTTTAAACTTATTTCAACTCCAGACTTTTTGTGCGTTCAGTATGCACCATTCAAAGCCACGTCATCAATTTTCAACCCTTTCTGACTTCATTTGCTATTTTTCATGCATTTACTGATTTTTTGAGCTAAATGACCCTGAAATTGAAAAGCACTACAAATGAACTCTGAAAAGGTTGAAAGTTGGCATGGTATCATCATTTGACCCACATAGAATGTGCTACAAAGTTGAGAGGGTAACGGCAAAAACTGGATGCACTTCGTGTACAAAATGGACAATCTCTTTCGAAGTATCAGGCTTTCGGACGAAAACTCATCTGTTACAAAGGCATTTCATTTTTTTACACTTATTTCAACTCCAGACTTTTTGTGCGTTCAGTATGCACCATTCGAAGCCACGTCATCAATTTTCAACCCTTTCTGACTTCATTTGCTATTTTTCATGCATTTACTGATTTTTTCAGCTAAATGACCCTGAAATTGAAAAGCACTACAAATGAACTCTGAAAAGGTTGAAAGTTGGCATGGTATCATCATTTCACCCACATAGCATGTGCTAAAAATTTGAGAGGGTTACGGCAAAAACTGGATGCACTTCGTGTACAAAATGGACAATCTCTTTCGAAGTATCAGGCTTTCGGACGAGAACTCATCTGTTACAAAGGCATTGCATTTTTTTAAACTCATTTCAACTCCAGACTTTTTGTGCATTCAGTATGCACCATTCAAAGCCATGTCATCAATTTTCAACCCTTTCTGACTTCATTTGCTATTTTTCATGCATTTACTGATTTTTTGAGCTAAATGACCCTGAAATTGAAAAGCCCTACAAATGAAATCTGAAAAGGTTGAAAGTTGGCATGGTATCATCATTTCACCCACATAGCATGTGCAAAAAAGTTGAGAGGGTTACGGCAAAAACTGGATGCACTTCGTGTACAAAATGGACAATCTGTTTCGAAGTATCAGGCTTTCGGACGAAAACTCATCTGTTACAAAGGCATTTCATTTTTTTAAACTTATTTCAACTCCAGACTTTTTGTGCGTTCCATATGCACCATTCGAAGCCACGTCATCAATTTTCAACCCTTTCTGACTTCATTTGCTATTTTTCATGCATTTACTGATTTTTTGAGCTAAATGACCCTGAAATTGAAAAGCACTACAAATGAACTCTGAAAAGGTTGAAAGTTGGCATGGTATCATCATTTCACCCACATAGCATGTGCTACAAAATTGAAAGGGTTACGGCAAAAACTGGATGCACTTCGTGTACAAAATGGACAATCTCTTTCGAAGTATCAGGCTTTCGGACGAGAACTCATCTGTTACAAAGGCATTTCATTTTTTTAAACTTATTTCAACTCCAGACTTTTTCTGCGTTCAGTATGCACCATTCAAAGCCACGTCATCAATTTTCAACCCTTTCTGACTTCAGTTGCTATTTTTCATGCATTTACTGATTTTTTGAGCTAAATGACCCTGAAATTGAAAAGCACTACAAATGAACACTGAAAAGGTTGAAAGTTGGCATGGTATCATCATTTCACCCACATAGCATGTGCAAAAAAGTTGAGAGGGTTACGACAAAAACTGGATGCACTTCGTGTACAAAATGGACAATCTCTTTCGAAGTATCAGGCTTTCGGACGAAAACTCATCTGTTACAAAGGCATTTCATTTTTTTAAACTTATTTCAACTCCAGACTTTTTGTGCGTTCAGTATGCACCATTCAAAGCCACGTCATCAATTTTCAACCCTTTCTGACTTCATTTGCTATTTTTCATGCATTTACTGATTTTTTCAGCTAAATGACCCTGAAATTGAAAAGCACTACAAATGAACTCTGAAAAGGTTGAAAGTTGGCATGGTATCATCATTTCACCCACATAGCATGTGCTACAAAGTTGAGAGGGTTACGGCAAAAACTGGATGCACTTCGTGTACAAAATGGACAATCTCTTTCGAAGTATCAGGCTTTCGGACGAAAACTCATCTGTTACAAAGGCATTTCATTTTTTTACACTTATTTCAACTCCAGACTTTTTGTGCGTTCAGTATGCACCATTCGAAGCCACGTCATCAATTTTCAACCCTTTCTGACTTCATTTGCTATTTTTCATGCATTTACTGATTTTTTCAGCTAAATGACCCTGAAATTGAAAAGCACTACAAATGAACTCTGAAAAGGTTGAAAGTTGGCATGGTATCATCATTTCACCCACATAGCATGTGCTAAAAATTTGAGAGGGTTACGGCAAAAACTGGATGCACTTCGTGTACAAAATGGACAATCTCTTTCGAAGTATCAGGCTTTCGGACGAGAACTCATCTGTTACAAAGGCATTGCATTTTTTTAAACTCATTTCAACTCCAGACTTTTTGTGCATTCCGTATGCACCATTCAAAGCCATGTCATCAATTTTCAACCCTTTCTGACTTCATTTGCTATTTTTCATGCATTTACTGATTTTTTGAGCTAAATGACCCTGAAATTGAAAAGCCCTACAAATGAAATCTGAAAAGGTTGAAAGTTGGCATGGTATCATCATTTCACCCACATAGCATGTGCAAAAAAGTTGAGAGGGTTACGGCAAAAACTGGATGCACTTCGTGTACAAAATGGACAATCTGTTTCGAAGTATCAGGCTTTCGGACGAAAACTCATCTGTTACAAAGGCATTTCATTTTTTTAAACTTATTTCAACTCCAGACTTTTTGTGCGTTCCATATGCACCATTCGAAGCCACGTCATCAATTTTCAACCCTTTCGGACTTCATTTGCTATTTTTCATGCATTTACTGATTTTTTGAGCTAAATGACCCTGAAATTGAAAAGCACTACAAATGAACTCTGAAAAGGTTGAAAGTTGGCATGGTATCATCATTTCACCCACATAGCATGTGCTACAAAATTGAGAGGGTTACGGCAAAAACTGGATGCACTTCGTGTACAAAATGGACAATCTCTTTCGAAGTATCAGGCTTTCGGACGAGAACTCATCTGTTACAAAGGCATTTCATTTTTTTAAACTTATTTCAACTCCAGACTTTTTCTGCGTTCAGTATGCACCATTCAAAGCCACGTCATCAATTTTCAACCCTTTCTGACTTCAGTTGCTATTTTTCATGCATTTACTGATTTTTTGAGCTAAATGACCCTGAAATTGAAAAGCACTACAAATGAACACTGAAAAGGTTGAAAGTTGGCATGGTATCATCATTTCACCCACATAGCATGTTGAAAAAAGTTGAGAGGGTTACGACAAAAACTGGATGCACTTCGTGTACAAAATGGACAATCTCTTTCGAAGTATCAGGCTTTCGGACGAAAACTCATCTGTTACAAAGGCATTTCATTTTTTTAAACTTATTTCAACTCCAGACTTTTTGTGCGTTCAGTATGCACCATTCAAAGCCACGTCATCAATTTTCAACCCTTTCTGACTTCATTTGCTCTTTTTCATGCATTTACTGATTTTTTGAGCTAAATGACCCTGAAATTGAAAAGCACTACAAATGAACTCTGAAAAGGTTGAAAGTTGGCATGGTATCATCATTTGACCCACATAGCATGTGCTACAAAGTTGAGAGGGTTACGGCAAAAACTGGATGCACTTCGTGTACAAAATGGACAATCTCTTTCGAAGTATCAGGCTTTCAGACGAGAACTCATCTGTTACAAAGGCATTTCATTTTTTTAAACATATTTCAACTCCAGACTTTTTGTGCGTTCAATATGCACCATTCGAAGCCACGTCATCAATTTTCAACCCTTTCTGACTTCATTTGCTATTTTTCATGCATTTACTGATTTTTTCAGCTAAATGACCCTGAAATTGAAAAGCACTACAAATGAACTCTGAAAAGGTTGAAAGTTGGCATGGTATCATCATTTCACCCACATAGCATGTGCTAAAAATTTGAGAGGGTTACGGCAAAAACTGGATGCACTTCGTGTACAAAATGGACAATCTCTTTCGAAGTATCAGGCTTTCGGACGAGAACTCATCTGTTACAAAGGCATTGCATTTTTTTAAACTCATTTCAACTCCAGACTTTTTGTGCATTCAGTATGCACCATTCAAAGCCATGTCATCAATTTTCAACCCTTTCTGACTTCATTTGCTATTTTTCATGCATTTACTGATTTTTTGAGCTAAATGACCCTGAAATTGAAAAGCCCTACAAATGAAATCTGAAAAGGTTGAAAGTTGGCATGGTATCATCATTTCACCCACATAGCATGTGCAAAAAAGTTGAGAGGGTTACGGCAAAAACTTGATGCACTTCGTGTACAAAATGGACAATCTCTTTCGATGTATCAGGCTTTCGGACGAAAACTCATCTGTTACAAAGGCATTTCATTTTTCTAAACTTATTTCAACTCCAGACTTTTTGTGCGTTCAATATGCACCATTCGAAGCCACGTCATCAATTTTCAACCCTTTCTGACTTCATTTGCTATTTTTCATGCATTTACTGATTTTTTCAGCTAAATGACCCTGAAATTGAAAAGCACTACAAATGAACTCTGAAAAGGTTGAAAGTTGGCATGGTATCATCATTTCACCCACATAGCATGTGCTACAAAATTGAGAGGGTTACGGCAAAAACTGGATGCACTTCGTGTACAAAATGGACAATCTCTTTCGAAGTATCAGGCTTTCGGACGAGAACTCATCTGTTACAAAGGCATTTCATTTTTTTAAACTTATTTCAACTCCTGACTTTTTCTGCGTTCAGTATGCACCATTCAAAGCCACGTCATCAATTTTCAACCCTTTCTGACTTCATTTGCTATTTTTCATGCATTTACTGATTTTTTGAGCTAAATGACCCTGAAATTGAAAAGCACTACAAATGAACACTGAAAAGGTTGAAAGTTGGCATGGTATCATCATTTCACCCACATAGCATGTGCAAAAAAGTTGAGAGGGGTACGACAAAAACTGGATGCACTTCGTGTACAAAATGGACAATCTCTTTCGAAGTATCAGGCTTTCGGACGAAAACTCATCTGTTACAAAGGCATTTCATTTTTTTAAACTTATTTCAACTCCAGACTTTTTGTGCGTTCAGTATGCACCATTCAAAGCCATGTCATCAATTTTCAACCCTTTCTGACTTCATTTGCTATTTTTCATGCATTTACTGATTTTTTGAGCTAAATGACCCTGAAATTGAAAAGCACTACAAATGAACTCTGAAAAGGTTGAAAGTTGGCATGGTATCATCATTTGACCCACATAGCATGTGCTACAAAGTTGAGAGGGTTACGGCAAAAACTGGATGCACTTCGTGTACAAAATGGACAATCTCTTTCGAAGTATCAGGCTTTCAGACGAGAACTCATCTGTTACAAAGGCATTTCATTTTTTTTAAACTTATTTCAACTCCAGACTTTTTGTGCGTTCAGTATGCACCATTCAAAGCCAAGTCATCAATTTTCAACCCTTTCTGACTTCATTTGCTATTTTTCATGCATTTACTAATTTTTTTGAGCTAAATGACCCTGAAATTGAAAAGCACTACAAATGAACACTGAAAAGGTTGAAAGTTGGCATGGTATCATCATTTCACCCACATAGCATGTGCAAAAAAGTTGAGAGGGTTACGGCAAAAACTGGATGCACTTCGTGTACAAAATGGACAATCTCTTTCGAAGTATCAGGCTTTCGGACGAGAACTCATCTGTTACAAAGGCATTTCATTTTTTTAAACTCATTTCAACTCCAGACTTTTTGTGCATTCAGTATGCACCATTCAAAGCCACGTCATCAATTTTCAACCCTTTCTGACTTCATTTGCTATTTTTCATGCATTTACTGATTTTTTTGAGCTAAATGACCCTGAAATTGAAAAGCACTACAAATGAACTCTGAAAAGGTTGAAAGTTGGCATGGTATCATCATTTCTCCCACATAGCATGTGCTAAAAAGTTGAGAGGGTTACGGCAAAAACTAGATGCACATCGTGTACAAAATGGACAATCTCTTTCGAAGTATCAGGCTTTCGGACGAGAACTCATCTGTTACAAAGGCATTTCATTTTTTTAAACTCATTTCAACTCCGGACTTTTTGTGCATTCAGTATGCACCATTCAAAGTCACGTCATCAATTTTCAACCCTTTCTGACTTCATTTGCTATTTTTCAAGCATTTACTGATTTTTTTGAGCTAAATGACCCTGAAATTGAAAAGCACTACAAATGAACTCTGAAAAGGTTGAAAGTTGGCATGGTATCATCATTTCACCCACATAGCATGTGCTAAAAAGTTGAGAGGGTTACGGCAAAAACTGGATGCACTTCGTGTACAAAATGGACAATCTCTTTCGAAGTATCAGGCTTTCGGACGAGAACTCATCTGTTACAAAGGCATTTCATTTTTTTAAACATATTTCAACTCCAGACTTTTTGTGCGTTTAGTATGCACCATTCAAAGCCACGTCATCAATTTTCAACCCTTTCAGACTTCATTTGCTATTTTTCATGCATTTACTGATTTTTTTGAGCTAAATGACCCTGAAATTGAAAAGCACTACAAATGAACACTGAAAAGGTTGAAAGTTGGCATGGTATCATCATTTCACCCACATAGCATGTGCAAAAATGTTGAGAGGGTTACGGCAAAAACTGGATGCACTTCGTGTACAAAATGGACAATCTCTTTCGAAGTATCAGGCTTTCGGACGAACACTCATCTGTTACAAAGGCATTTCATTTTTTTAAACTTATTTCAACTCCAGACTTTTTGTGCGTTCAGTATGCACCATTCGAAGCCACGTCATCAATTTTCAACCCTTTCTGACTTCATTTGCTATTTTTCATGCATTTACTGATTTTTTCAGCTAAATGACCCTGAAATTGAAAAGCACTACAAATGAACTCTGAAAAGGTTGAAAGTTGGCATGGTATCATCATTTCACCCAGATAGCATGTGCTACAAAATTGAGAGGGTTACGGCAAAAACTGGATGCACTTCGTGTACAAAATGGACAATCTCTTTCGAAGTATCAGGCTTTCGGACGAGAACTCATCTGTTACAAAGGCATTTCATTTTTTTAAACTTATTTCAACTCCAGACTTTTCGTGCGTTCAGTATGCACCATTCAAAGCCACGTCATCAATTTTCAACCCTTTCTGACTTCATTTGCTATTTTTCATGCATTTACTGATTTTTTGAGCTAAATGACCCTGAAATTGAAAAGCACTACAAATGAACACTGAAAAGGTTGAAAGTTGGCATGGTATCATCATTTCACCCACATAGCATGTGCAAAAAAGTTGAGAGGGTTACGGCAAAAACTGGATGCACTTCGTGTACAAAATGGACAATCTCTTTCGAAGTATCAGACTTTCGGACGAGAACTCATCTGTTACAAAGGCATTTCATTTTTTTAAACTCATTTCAACTCCAGACTTTTTGTGCGTTCAGAATGCACCATTCAAAGCCACGTCATCAATTTTCAACCCTTTCTGACTTCATTTGCTATTTTTCATGCATTTACTGATTTTTTGAGCTAAATGACCCTGAAATTGAAAAGCACTACAAATGAACTCTGAAAAGGTTGAAAGTTGGCATGGTATCATCATTTGACCCACATAGCATGTGCTACAAAGTTGAGAGGGTTACGGCAAAAACTGGATGCACTTCGTGTACAAAATGGACAATCTCTTTCGAAGTATCAGGCTTTCGGACGAGAACTCATCTGTTACAAAGGCATTTCATTTTTTTAAACTTATTTCAACTCCAAACTTTTTGTGCGTTCAGTATGCACCATTCAAAGCCACGTCATCAATTTTCAACCCTTTCTGACTTCATTTGCTATTTTTCATGCATTTACTGATTTTTTTGAGCTAAATGACCCTGAAATTGAAAAGCACTACAAATGAACAATGAAAAGGTTGAAAGTTGGCATGGTATCATCATTTCACCCACATAGCATGTGCAAAAACGTTGAGAGGGTTACGGCAAAAACTGGATGCACTTCGTGTACAAAATGGACAATCTCTTTCGAAGTATCAGGCTTTCGAACGAGAACACATCTGTTACAAAGGCATTTCATTTTTTTAAACTCATTTCAACTCCAGACTTTTTGTGCATTCAGTATGCACCATTCAAAGCCACGTCATCAATTTGCAACCCTTTCTGACTTCATTTGCTATTTTTCATGCATTTACTGATTTTTTTGAGCTAAATGACCCTGAAATTGAAAAGCACTACAAATGAACTCTGAAAAGGTGGAAAGTTGGCATGGTATCATCATTTCACCCACATAGCATGTGCTAAAAAGTTGAGAGGGTTACGGCAAAAACTGGATGCACATCGTGTACAAAATGGACAATCTCTTTCGAAGTATCAGGCTTTCGGACGAGAACTCATCTGTTACAAAGGCATTTCATTTTTTTAAACTCATTTCAACTCCAGACTTTTTGTGCATTCAGTATGCACCATTCAAAGTCACGTCATCAATTTTCAACCCTTTCTGACTTCATTTGCTATTTTTCATGCATTTACTGATTTTTTTGAGCTAAATGACCCTGAAATTGAAAAGCACTACAAATGAACTCTGAAAAGGTTGAAAGTTGGCATGGTTTCATCATTTCACCCACATAGCATGTGCTAAAAAGTTGAGAGGGTTACGGCAAAAACTGGATGCACTTCGTGTACAAAATGGACAATCTCTTTCGAAGTATCAGGCTTTCGGACGAGAACTCATCTGTTACAAAGGCATTTCATTTTTTTAAACATATTTCAACTCCAGACTTTTTGTGCGTTTAGTATGCACCATTCAAAGCCACGTCATCAATTTTCAACCCTTTCAGACTTCATTTGCTATTTTTCATGCATTTACTGATTTTTTTGAGCTAAATGACCCTGAAATTGAAAAGCACTACAAATGAACACTGAAAAGGTTGAAAGTTGGCATGGTATCATCATTTCACCCACATAGCATGTGCAAAAAAGTTGAGAGGGTTACGGCAAAAACTGGATGCACTTCGTGTACAAAATGGACAATCCCTTTCGAAGTATCAGGCTTTCGGACGAAAACTCATCTGTTACAAAGGCATTTCATTTTTTTAAACTTATTTCAACTCCAGACTTTTTGTGCGTTCAGTATGCACCATTCGAAGCCACGTCATCAATTTTCAACCCTTTCTGACTTCATTTGCTATTTTTCATGCATTTACAGATTTTTTCAGCTAAATGACCCTGAAATTGAAAAGCACTACAAATGAACTCTGAAAAGGTTGAAAGTTGGCATGGTATCATCATTTCACCCACATAGCAAGTGCTACAAAATTGAGAGGGTTACGGCAAAAACTGGATGCACTTCGTGTACAAAATGGACAATCTCTTTCGAAGTATCAGGCTTTCGGACGAGAACTCATCTGTTACAAAGGCATTTCATTTTTTTAAACTTATTTCAACTCCAGACTTTTCGTGCGTTCAGTATGCACCATTCAAAGCCACGTCATCAATTTTCAACCCTTTCTGACTTCATTTGCTATTTTTCATGCATTTACTGATTTTTTGAGCTAAATGACCCTGAAATTGAAAAGCACTACAAATGAACACTGAAAAGGTTGAAAGTTGGCATGGTATCATCATTTCACCCACATAGCATGTGCAAAAAAGTTGAGAGGGTTACGGATAAAACTGGATGCACTTCGTGTACAAAATGGACAATCTCTTTCGAAGTATCATGCTTTCGGACGAAAACTCATCTGTTACAAAGGCATTTCATTTTTTTAAACTTATTTCAACTCCAGACTTTTTGTGCGTTCAGTATGCACCATTCAAAGCCACGTCATCAATTTTCAACCCTTTCTGACTTCATTTGCTATTTTTCATGCATTTACTGATTTTTTGAGCTAAATGACCCTGAAATTGAAAAGCACTACAAATGAACTCTGAAAAGGTTGAAAGTTGGCATGGTTTCATCATTTGACCCACATAGCATGTGCTACAAAGTTGAGAGGGTTACGGCAAAAACTGGAAGCACTTCGTGTACAAAATGGACAATCTCTTTCGAAGTATCAGGCTTTCGGACGAGAACTCATCTGTTACAAAGGCATTTCATTTTTTTAAACTTATTTCAACTCCAAACTTTTTGTGCGTTCAGTATGCACCATTCAAAGCCACGTCATCAATTTTCAACCCTTTCTGACTTCATTTGCTATTTTTCATGCATTTACTGATTTTTTTGAGCTAAATGACCCTGAAATTGAAAAGCACTACAAATGAACACTGAAAAGGTTGAAAGTTGGCATGGTATCATCATTTCACCCACATAGCATGTGCAAAAAAGTTGAGAGGGTTACGGCAAAAACTGGATGTACTTCGTGTACAAAATGGACAATCTCTTTCGAAGTACCAGGCTTTCGGACGAGAACTCATCTGTTACAAAGGCATTTCATTTTTTTAAACTCATTTCAACTCCAGACTTTTTGTGCATTCAGTATGCACCATTCAAAGCCACGTCATCAATTTGCAACCCTTTCTGACTTCATTTGCTATTTTTCATGCATTTACTGATTTTTTTGAGCTAAATGACCCTGAAATTGAAAAGCACTACAAATGAACTCTGAAAAGGTTGAAAGTTGGCATGGTATCATCATTTCACCCACATAGCATGTGATAAAAAGTTGAGAGGGTTACGGCAAAAACTGGATGCACATCGTGTACAAAATGGACAATCTCTTTCGAAGTATCAGGCTTTCGGACGAGAACTCATCTGTTACAAAGGCATTTCATTTTTTTAAACTTATTTCAACTCCAAACTTTTTGTGCGTTCAGTATGCACCATTCAAAGCCACGTCATCAATTTTCAACCCTTTCTGACTTCATTTGCTATTTTTCATGCATTTACTGATTTTTTTGAGCTAAATGACCCTGAAATGGAAAAGCACTACAAATGAACAATGAAAAGGTTGAAAGTTGGCATGGTATCATCATTTCACCCACATAGCATGTGCAAAAAAGTTGAGAGGGTTACGGCAAAAACTGGATGCACTTCGTGTACAAAATGGACAATCTCTTTCGAAGTATCAGGCTTTCGGACGGGAACTCATCTGTTACAAAGGCATTTCATTTTTTTAAACTCATTTCAACTCCAGACTTTTTGTGCATTCAGTATGCACCATTCAAAGCCACGTCATCAATTTGCAACCCTTTCTGACTTCATTTGCTATTTTTCATGCATTTACTGATTTTTTTCAGCTAAATGACCCTGAAATTGAAAAGCACTACAAATGAACACTGAAAAGGTTGAAAGTTGGCATGGTATCATCATTTCACCCACATAGCATGTGCTAAAAAGTTGAGAGGGTTACGGCAAAAACTGGATGCACATCGTGTACAAAATGGACAATCTCTTTCGAAGTATCAGGCTTTCGGACGAGAACTCATCTGTTACAAAGGCATTTCATTTTTTTAAACTCATTTCAACTCCAGACTTTTTGTGCATTCAGTATGCACCATTCAAAGTCACGTCATCAATTTTCAACCCTTTCTGACTTCATTTGCTATTTTTCATGCATTTACTGATTTTTTTGAGCTAAATGACCCTGAAATTGAAAAGCACTACAAATGAACTCTGAAAAGGTTGAAAGTTGGCATGGTTTCATCATTTCACCCACATAGCATGTGCTAAAAAGTTGAGAGGGTTACGGCAAAAACTGGATGCACTTCGTGTACAAAATGGACAATCTCTTTCGAAGTATCAGGCTTTCGGACGAGAACTCATCTGTTACAAAGGCATTTCATTTTTTTAAACATATTTCAACTCCAGACTTTTTGTGCGTTTAGTATGCACCATTCAAAGCCACGTCATCAATTTTCAACCCTTTCAGACTTCATTTGCTATTTTTCATGCATTTACTGATTTTTTTGAGCTAAATGACCCTGAAATTGAAAAGCACTACAAATGAACACTGAAAAGGTTGAAAGTTGGCATGGTATCATCATTTCACCCACATAGCATGTGCAAAAAAGTTGAGAGGGTTACGGCAAAAACTGGATGCACTTCGTGTACAAAATGGACAATCCCTTTCGAAGTATCAGGCTTTCGGACGAAAACTCATCTGTTACAAAGGCATTTCATTTTTTTAAACTTATTTCAACTCCAGACTTTTTGTGCGTTCAGTATGCACCATTCGAAGCCACGTCATCAATTTTCAACCCTTTCTGACTTCATTTGCTATTTTTCATGCATTTACAGATTTTTTCAGCTAAATGACCCTGAAATTGAAAAGCACTACAAATGAACTCTAAAAAGGTTGAAAGTTGGCATGGTATCATCATTTCACCCACATAGCAAGTGCTACAAAATTGAGAGGGTTACGGCAAAAACTGGATGCACTTCGTGTACAAAATGGACAATCTCTTTCGAAGTATCAGGCTTTCGGACGAGAACTCATCTGTTACAAAGGCATTTCATTTTTTTAAACTTATTTCAACTCCAGACTTTTCGTGCGTTCAGTATGCACCATTCAAAGCCACGTCATCAATTTTCAACCCTTTCTGACTTCATTTGCTATTTTTCATGCATTTACTGATTTTTTGAGCTAAATGACCCTGAAATTGAAAAGCACTACAAATGAACACTGAAAAGGTTGAAAGTTGGCATGGTATCATCATTTCACCCACATAGCATGTGCAAAAAAGTTGAGAGGGTTACGGATAAAACTGGATGCACTTCGTGTACAAAATGGACAATCTCTTTCGAAGTATCATGCTTTCGGACGAAAACTCATCTGTTACAAAGGCATTTCATTTTTTTAAACTTATTTCAACTCCAGACTTTTTGTGCGTTCAGTATGCACCATTCAAAGCCACGTCATCAATTTTCAACCCTTTCTGACTTCATTTGCTATTTTTCATGCATTTACTGATTTTTTGAGCTAAATGACCCTGAAATTGAAAAGCACTACAAATGAACTCTGAAAAGGTTGAAAGTTGGCATGGTATCATCATTTGACCCACATAGCATGTGCTACAAAGTTGAGAGGGTTACGGCAAAAACTGGAAGCACTTCGTGTACAAAATGGACAATCTCTTTCGAAGTATCAGGCTTTCGGACGAGAACTCATCTGTTACAAAGGCATTTCATTTTTTTAAACTTATTTCAACTCCAAACTTTTTGTGCGTTCAGTATGCACCATTCAAAGCCACGTCATCAATTTTCAACCCTTTCTGACTTCATTTGCTATTTTTCATGCATTTACTGATTTTTTTGAGCTAAATGACCCTGAAATTGAAAAGCACTACAAATGAACACTGAAAAGGTTGAAAGTTGGCATGGTATCATCATTTCACCCACATAGCATGTGCAAAAAAGTTGAGAGGGTTACGGCAAAAACTGGATGTACTTCGTGTACAAAATGGACAATCTCTTTCGAAGTACCAGGCTTTCGGACGAGAACTCATCTGTTACAAAGGCATTTCATTTTTTTAAACTCATTTCAACTCCAGACTTTTTGTGCATTCAGTATGCACCATTCAAAGCCACGTCATCAATTTGCAACCCTTTCTGACTTCATTTGCTATTTTTCATGCATTTACTGATTTTTTTGAGCTAAATGACCCTGAAATTGAAAAGCACTACAAATGAACTCTGAAAAGGTTGAAAGTTGGCATGGTATCATCATTTCACCCACATAGCATGTGATAAAAAGTTGAGAGGGTTACGGCAAAAACTGGATGCACATCGTGTACAAAATGGACAATCTCTTTCGAAGTATCAGGCTTTCGGACGAGAACTTATCTGTTACAAAGGCATTTCATTTTTTTAAACTCATTTCAACTCCAGACTTTTTGTGCATTCAATATGCACCATTCAAAAGCACGTCATCAATTTTCAACCCTTTCTGACTTCATTTGCTATTTTTCATGCATTTACTGATTTTTTTGAGCTAAATGACCCTGAAATTGAAAAGCACTACAAATGAACTCTGAAAAGGTTGAAAGTTGGCATGGTTTCATCATTTCACCCACATAGCATGTGCTAAAAAGTTGAGAGGGTTACGGCAAAAACTGGATACACTTCGTGTACAAAATGGACAATCTCTTTCGAAGTATCAGGCTTTCGGACGAGAACTCATCTGTTACAAAGGCATTTCATTTTTTTAAACATATTTCAACTCCAGACTTTTTGTGCGTTTAGTATGCAGCATTCAAAGCCACGTCATCAATTTTCAACCCTTTCAGACTTCATTTGCTATTTTTCATGCATTTACTGATTTTTTTGAGCTAAATGACCCTGAAATTGAAAAGCACTACAAATGAACACTGAAAAGGTTGAAAGTTGGCATGGTATCATCATTTCACCCACATAGCATGTGCAAAAAAGTTGAGAGGGTTACGGCAAAAACTGGATGCACTTCGTGTACAAAATGGACAATCTCTTTCGAAGTATCAGGCTTTCGGACGAAAACTCATCTGTTACAAAGGCATTTCATTTTTTTAAACTTATTTCAACTCCAGACTTTTTGTGCGTTCAATATGCACCATTCGAAGCCACGTCATCAATTTTCAACCCTTTCTGACTTCATTTGCTATTTTTCATGCATTTACTGATTTTTCAGCTAAATGACCCTGAAATTGAAAAGCACTACAAATGAACTCTGAAAAGGTTGAAAGTTGGCATGGTATCATCATTTCACCCACATAGCATGTGCTACAAAATTGAGAGGGTTACGGCAAAAACTGGATGCACTTCGTGTACAAAATGGACAATCTCTTTCGAAGTATCAGGCTTTCGGACGAGAACTCATCTGTTACAAAGGCATTTCATTTTTTTAAACTTATTTCAACTCCAGACTTTTCGTGCGTTTAGTATGCACCATTCAAAGCCACGTCATCAATTTTCAACCCTTTCTGACTTCATTTGCTATTTTTCATGCATTTACTGATTTTTTGAGCTAAATGACCCTGAAATTGAAAAGCACTACAAATGAACACTGAAAAGGTTGAAAGTTGGCATGGTATCATCATTTCACCCACATAGCATGTGCAAAAAAGTTGAGAGGGTTACGGATAAAACTGGATGCACTTCGTGTACAAAATGGACAATCTCTTTCGAAGTATCATGCTTTCGGACGAAAACTCATCTGTTACAAAGGCATTTCATTTTTTTAAACTTATTTCAACTCCAGACTTTTTGTGCGTTCAGTATGCACCATTCAAAGCCACGTCATCAATTTTCAACCCTTTCTGACTTCATTTGCTATTTTTCATGCATTTACTGATTTTTTGAGCTAAATGACCCTGAAATTGAAAAGCACTACAAATGAACTCTGAAAAGGTTGAAAGTTGGCATGGTATCATCATTTGACCCACATAGCATGTGCTACAAAGTTGAGAGGGTTACGGCAAAAACTGGAAGCACTTCGTGTACAAAATGGACAATCTCTTTCGAAGTATCAGGCTTTCGGACGAGAACTCATCTGTTACAAAGGCATTTCATTTTTTTAAACTTATTTCAACTCCAAACTTTTTGTGCGTTCAGTATGCACCATTCAAAGCCACGTCATCAATTTTCAACCCTTTCTGACTTCATTTGCTATTTTTCATGCATTTACTGATTTTTTTGAGCTAAATGACCCTGAAATTGAAAAGCACTACAAATGAACACTGAAAAGGTTGAAAGTTGGCATGGTATCATCATTTCACCCACATAGCATGTGCAAAAAAGTTGAGAGGGTTACGGCAAAAACTGGATGTACTTCGTGTACAAAATGGACAATCTCTTTCGAAGTACCAGGCTTTCGGACGAGAACTCATCTGTTACAAAGGCATTTCATTTTTTTAAACTCATTTCAACTCCAGACTTTTTGTGCATTCAGTATGCACCATTCAAAGCCACGTCATCAATTTGCAACCCTTTCTGACTTCATTTGCTATTTTTCATGCATTTACTGATTTTTTTGAGCTAAATGACCCTGAAATTGAAAAGCACTACAAATGAACTCTGAAAAGGTTGAAAGTTGGCATGGTATCATCATTTCACCCACATAGCATGTGATAAAAAGTTGAGAGGGTTACGGCAAAAACTGGATGCACATCGTGTACAAAATGGACAATCTCTTTCGAAGTATCAGGCTTTCGGACGAGAACTTATCTGTTACAAAGGCATTTCATTTTTTAAAACTCATTTCAACTCCAGACTTTTTGTGCATTCAATATGCACCATTCAAAAGCACGTCATCAATTTTCAACCCTTTCTGACTTCATTTGCTATTTTTCATGCATTTACTGATTTTTTTGAGCTAAATGACCCTGAAATTGAAAAGCACTACAAATGAACTCTGAAAAGGTTGAAAGTTGGCATGGTTTCATCATTTCACCCACATAGCATGTGCTAAAAAGTTGAGAGGGTTACGGCAAAAACTGGATGCACTTCGTGTACAAAATGGACAATCTCTTTCGAAGTATCAGGCTTTCGGACGAGAACTCATCTGTTACAAAGGCATTTCATTTTTTTAAACATATTTCAACTCCAGACTTTTTGTGCGTTTAGTATGCACCATTCAAAGCCACGTCATCAATTTTCAACCCTTTCAGACTTCATTTGCTATTTTTCATGCATTTACTGATTTTTTTGAGCTAAATGACCCTGAAATTGAAAAGCACTACAAATGAACACTGAAAAGGTTGAAAGTTGGCATGGTATCATCATTTCACCCACATAGCATGTGCAAAAAAGTTGAGAGGGTTACGGCAAAAACTGGATGCACTTCGTGTACAAAATGGACAATCTCTTTCGAAGTATCAGGCTTTCGGACGAAAACTCATCTGTTACAAAGGCATTTCATTTTTTTAAACTTATTTCAACTCCAGACTTTTTGTGCGTTCAATATGCACCATTCGAAGCCACGTCATCAATTTTCAACCCTTTCTGACTTCATTTGCTATTTTTCATGCATTTACTGATTTTTCAGCTAAATGACCCTGAAATTGAAAAGCACTACAAATGAACTCTGAAAAGGTTGAAAGTTGGCATGGTATCATCATTTCACCCACATAGCATGTGCTACAAAATTGAGAGGGTTACGGCAAAAACTGGATGCACTTCGTGTACAAAATGGACAATCTCTTTCGAAGTATCAGGCTTTCGGACGAGAACTCATCTGTTACAAAGGCATTTCATTTTTTTAAACTTATTTCAACTCCAGACTTTTCGTGCGTTTAGTATGCACCATTCAAAGCCACGTCATCAATTTTCAACCCTTTCTGACTTCATTTGCTATTTTTCATGCATTTACTGATTTTTTGAGCTAAATGACCCTGAAATTGAAAAGCACTACAAATGAACACTGAAAAGGTTGAAAGTTGGCATGGTATCATCATTTCACCCACATAGCATGTGCAAAAAAGTTGAGAGGGTTACGGCAAAAACTGGATGCACTTCGTGTACAAAATGGACAATCTCTTTCGAAGTATCAGGCTTTCGGACGAAAACTCATCTGTTACAAAGGCATTTCATTTTTTTAAACTTATTTCAACTCCAGACTTTTTGTGCGTTCAGTATGCACCATTCAAAGCCACGTCATCAATTTTCAACCCTTTCTGACTTCATTTGCTATTTTTCATGCATTTACTGATTTTTTGAGCTAAATGACCCTGAAATTGAAAAGCACTACAAATGAACTCTGAAAAGGTTGAAAGTTGGCGTGGTATCATCATTTCACCCACATAGCATGTGCAAAAAAGTTGAGAGGGTTACGGCAAAAACTGGATGCACTTCGTGTACAAAATGGACAATCTCTTTCGAAGTATCAGGCTTTCGGACGAGAACTCATCTGTTACAAAGGCATTTCATTTTTTTAAACTCATTTCAACTCCAGACTTTTTGTGCATTCAGTATGCACCATTCAAAGCCACGTCATCAATTTTCAACCCTTTCTGACTTCATTTGCTATTTTTCATGCATTTACTGATTTTTTTGAGCTAAATGACCCTGAAATTGAAAAGCACTACAAATGAACTCTGAAATGGTTGAAAGTTGACATGGTATCATCATTTCACCCACATAGCATGTGCTAAAAAGTTGAGAGGGTTACGGCAAAAACTGGATGCACATCGTGTACAAAATGGACAATCTCTTTCGAAGTATCAGGCTTTCGGACGAGAACTCATCTGTTACAAAGGCATTTCATTTTTTTAAACTGATTTCAACTCCAGACTTTTTGTGCATTCAGTATGCACCATTCAAAGTCACGTCATCAATTTTCAACCCTTTCTGACTTCATTTGCTATTTTTCATGCATTTACTGATTTTTTTGAGCTAAATGACCCTGAAATTGAAAAGCACTACAAATGAACTCTGAAAAGGTTGAAAGTTGGCATGGTATCATCATTTCACCCACATAGCATGTGCTAAAAAGTTGAGAGGGTTACGGCAAAAACTGGATGCACTTCGTGTACAAAATGGACAATCTCTTTCGAAGTATCAGGCTTTCGGACGAGAACTCATCTGTTACAAAGGCATTTCATTTTTTTAAACATATTTCAACTCCAGACTTTTTGTGCGTTTAGTATGCACCATTCAAAGCCACGTCATCAATTTTCAAACCCTTTCAGACTTCATTTGCTATTTTTCATGCATTTACTGATTTTTTTGAGCTAAATGACCCTGAAATTGAAAAGCACTACAAATGAACACTGAAAAGGTTGAAAGTTGGCATGGTATCATCATTTCACCCACATAGCATGTGCAAAAAAGTTGAGAGGGTTACGGCAAAAACTGGATGCACTTCGTGTACAAAATGGACAATCTCTTTCGAAGTATCAGGCTTTCGGACGAAAACTCATCTGTTACAAAGGCATTTCATTTTTTTAAACTTATTTCAACTCCAGACTTTTTGTGCGTTCAGTATGCACCATTCGAAGCCACGTCATCAATTTTCAACCCTTTCTGACTTCATTTGCTATTTTTCATGCATTTACTGATTTTTTCAGCTAAATGACCCTGAAATTGAAAAGCACTACAAATGAACTCTGAAAAGGTTGAAAGTTGGCATGGTATCATCATTTCACCCACATAGCATGTGCTACAAAATTGAGAGGGTTACGGCAAAAACTGGATGCACTTCGTGTACAAAATGGACAATCTCTTTCGAAGTATCAGGCTTTCGGACGAAAACTCATCTGTTACAAAGGCATTTCATTTTTTTAAACTTATTTCAACTCCAGACTTTTTGTGCATTCAGTATGCACCATTCAAAGCCACGTCATCAATTTTTAACCCTTTCTGACTTCATTTGCTATTTTTCATGCATTTACTGATTTTTTGAGCTAAATGACCCTGAAATTGAAAAGCACTACAAATGAACTCTGAAAAGGTTGAAAGTTGGCATGGTATCATCATTTCACCCACATAGCATGTGCTAAAAAGTTGAGAGGGTTACGGCAAAAACTGGATGCACATCGTGTACAAAATGGTCAATCTCTTTCGAAGTATCAGGCTTTCGGACGAGAACTCATCTGTTACAAAGGCATTTCATTTTTTTAAACTCATTTCAACTCCAGACTTTTTGTGCATTCAGTATGCACCATTCAAAGTCACGTCATCAATTTTCAACCCTTTCTGACTTCATTTGCTATTTTTCATGCATTTACTGATTTTTTTGAGCTAAATGACCCTGAAATTGAAAAGCACTACAAATGAACTCTGAAAAGGTTGAAAGTTGGCATGGTATCATCATTTCACCCACATAGCATGTGCTAAAAAGTTGAGAGGGTTACGGCAAAAACTGGATGCACTTCGTGTACAAAATGGACAATCTCTTTCGAAGTATCAGGCTTTCGGACGAGAACTCATCTGTTACAAAGGCATTTCATTTTTTTAAACATATTTCAACTCCAGACTCTTTGTGCGTTTAGTATGCACCATTCAAAGCCACGTCATCAATTTTCAACCCTTTCAGACTTCATTTGCTATTTTTCATGCATTTACTGATTTTTTTGAGCTAAATGACCCTGAAATTGAAAAGCACTACAAATGAACACTGAAAAGGTTGAAAGTTGGCATGGTATCATCATTTCACCCACATAGCATGTGCAAAAAAGTTGAGAGGGTTACGGCAAAAACTGGATGCACTTCGTGTACAAAATGGACAATCTCTTTCGAAGTATCAGGCTTTCGGACGAGAGCTCATCTGTTACAAAGGCATTGCATTTTTTTAAACTCATTTCAACTCCAGACTTTTTGTGCGTTCAGTATGCACCATTCAAAGCCATGTCATCAATATTCAACCCTTTCTGACTTCATTTGCTATTTTTCATGCATTTACTGATTTTTTGAGCTAAATGACCCTGAAA
This sequence comes from Elymus sibiricus, assembly GCA_039707655.1. NCBI lineage: Eukaryota > Viridiplantae > Streptophyta > Magnoliopsida > Poales > Poaceae > Elymus > Elymus sibiricus. The sequence continues at coordinate 34,042,599 of CM077665.1, read as the reverse complement.
TTGAAAAGCCCTACAAATGAACTCTGAAAAGGTTGAAAGTTGGCATGGTATCATCATTTCACCCACATAGCATGTGCTACAAAATTGAGAGGGTTACGGCAAAAACTGGATGCACTTCGTGTACAAAATGGACAATCTCTTTCGAAGTATCAGGCTTTCGGACGAAAACTCATCTGTTACAAAGGCATTTCATTTTTTTAAACTTATTTCAACTCCAGACTTTTTGTGCGTTTAGTATGCACCATTCGAAGCCATGTCATCAATTTTCAACCCTTTCAGACTTCATTTGCTATTTTTCATGCATTTACTGATTTTTTGAGCTAAATGACCCTGAAATTGAAAAGCACTACAAATGAACTCTGAAAAGGTTGAAAGTTGGCATGGTATCATCATTTCACCCACATAGCATGTGCAAAAAAGTTGAGAGGGTTACGGCAAAAACTGGATGCACTTCGTGTACAAAATGGACAATCTCTTTCGAAGTATCAGGCTTTCGGACTAGAACTCATCTGTTACAAAGGCATTTCATTTTTTTAAACTTATTTCAACTCCAGACTTTTTGTGCGTTCAGTAAGCACCATTCAAAGCCACATCATCAATATTCAACCCTTTCTGACTTCATTTGCTATTTTTCATGCATTTACTGATTTTTTGAGCTAAATGACCCTGAAATTGAAAAGCACTACAAATGAACTCTGAAAAGGTTGAAAGTTGGCATGGTATCATCATTTCACCCACATAGCATGTGCAAAAAAGTTGAGAGGGTTACGGCAAAAACTGGATGCACTTCGTGTACAAAATGGACAATCTCTTTCGAAGTATCAGGCTTTCGGACGAAAACTCATCTGTTACAAAGGCATTTCATTTTTTTAAACTTATTTCAACTCCAGACTTTTTGTGCGTTCAGTATGCACCATTCGAAGCCACGTCATCAATTTTCAACCCTTTCTAACTTCATTTGCTATTTTTCATGCATTTACTGATTTTTTGAGCTAAATAACCCTGAAATTGAAAAGCACTACAAATGAACTCTGAAAAGGTTGAAAGTTGGCATGGTATCATCATTTCACCCACATAGCATGTGCTAAAAAGTTGAGAGGGTTACGGCAAAAACTGGATGCACTTCGTGTACAAAATGGACAATCTCTTTCGAAGTATCAGGCTTTCGGACGAGAGCTCATCTGTTACAAAGGCATTGCATTTTTTTAAACTCATTTCAACTCCAGACTTTTTGTGCGTTCAGTATGCACCATTCAAAGCCATGTCATCAATTTTCAACCCTTTCTGACTTCATTTGCTATTTTTCATGCATTTACTGATTTTTTGAGCTAAATGACCCTGAAATTGAAAAGCCCTACAAATGAACTCTGAAAAGGTTGAAAGTTGGCATGGTATCATCATTTCACCCACATAGCATGTGCTACAAAGTTGAGAGGGTTACGGCAAAAACTGGATGCACTTCGTGTACAAAATGGACAATCTCTTTCGAAGTATCAGGCTTTCGGACGAAAACTCATCTGTTACAAAGGCATTTCATTTTTTTAAACTTATTTCAACTCCAGACTTTTTGTGCGTTTAGTATGCACCATTCAAAGCCACGTCATCAATTTTCAACCCTTTCAGACTTCATTTGCTATTTTTCATGCATTTACTGATTTTTTGAGCTAAATGACCCTGAAATTGAAAAGCACTACAAATGAACTCTGAAAAGGTTGAAAGTTGGCATGGTATCATCATTTCACCCACATAGCATGTGCAAAAAAGTTGAGAGGGTTACGGCAAAAACTGGATGCACTTCGTGTACAAAATGGACAATCTCTTTCGAAGTATCAGGCTTTCGGACTAGAACTCATCTGTTACAAAGGCATTTCATTTTTTTAAACTTATTTCAACTCCAGACTTTTTGTGCGTTCAGTAAGCACCATTCAAAGCCACATCATCAATATTCAACCCTTTCTGACTTCATTTGCTATTTTTCATGCATTTACTGATTTTTTGAGCTAAATGACCCTGAAATTGAAAAGCACTACAAATGAACTCTGAAAAGGTTGAAAGTTGGCATGGTATCATCATTTCACCCACATAGCATGTGCAAAAAAGTTGAGAGGGTTACGGCAAAAACTAGATGCACTTCGTGTACAAAATGGACAATCTCTTTCGAAGTATCAGGCTTTCGGACGAAAACTCATCTGTTACAAAGGCATTTCATTTTTTTAAACTTATTTCAACTCCAGACTTTTTGTGCGTTCAGTATGCACCATTCGAAGCCACGTCATCAATTTTCAACCCTTTCTAACTTCATTTGCTATTTTTCATGCATTTACTGATTTTTTGAGCTAAATAACCCTGAAATTGAAAAGCACTACAAATGAACTCTGAAAAGGTTGAAAGTTGGCATGGTATCATCATTTCACCCACATAGCATGTGCTACAAAATTGAGAGGGTTACGGCAAAAACTGGATGCACTTCGTGTACAAAATGGACAATCTCTTTCGAAGTATCAGGCTTTCGGACGAGAACTCATCTGTTACAAAGGCATTTCATTTTTTTAAACTTATTTCAACTCCAGACTTTTCGTGCGTTCAGTATGCACCATTCAAAGCCACGTCATCAATTTTCAACCCTTTCTGACTTCATTTGCTATTTTTCATGCATTTACTGATTTTTTGAGCTAAATGACCCTGAAATTGAAAAGCACTACAAATGAACACTGAAAAGGTTGAAAGTTGGCATGGTATCATCATTTCACCCACATAGCATGTGCAAAAAAGTTGAGAGGGTTACGGCAAAAACTGGATGCACTTCGTGTACAAAATGGACAATCTCTTTCGAAGTATCAGGCTTTCGGACGAAAACTCATCTGTTACAAAGGCATTTCATTTTTTTAAACTTATTTCAACTCCAGACTTTTTGTGCGTTTAGTATGCACCATTCAAAGCCACGTCATCAATTTTCAACCCTTTCAGACTTCATTTGCTATTTTTCATGCATTTACTGATTTTTTGAGCTAAATGACCCTGAAATTGAAAAGCACTACAAATGAACTCTGAAAAGGTTGAAAGTTGGCATGGTATCATCATTTCACCCACATAGCATGTGCAAAAAAGTTGAGAGGGTTACGGCAAAAACTGGATGCACTTCGTGTACAAAATGGACAATCTCTTTCGAAGTATCAGGCTTTCGGACTAGAACTCATCTGTTACAAAGGCATTTCATTTTTTTAAACTTATTTCAACTCCAGACTTTTTGTGCGTTCAGTAAGCACCATTCAAAGCCACATCATCAATATTCAACCCTTTCTGACTTCATTTGCTATTTTTCATGCATTTACTGATTTTTTGAGCTAAATGACCCTGAAATTGAAAAGCACTACAAATGAACTCTGAAAAGGTTGAAAGTTGGCATGGTATCATCATTTCACCCACATAGCATGTGCAAAAAAGTTGAGAGGGTTACGGCAAAAACTGGATGCACTTCGTGTACAAAATGGACAATCTCTTTCGAAGTATCAGGCTTTCGGACGAAAACTCATCTGTTACAAAGGCATTTCATTTTTTTAAACTTATTTCAACTCCAGACTTTTTGTGCGTTCAGTATGCACCATTCGAAGCCACGTCATCAATTTTCAACCCTTTCTAACTTCATTTGCTATTTTTCATGCATTTACTGATTTTTTGAGCTAAATAACCCTGAAATTGAAAAGCACTACAAATGAACTCTGAAAAGGTTGAAAGTTGGCATGGTATCATCATTTCACCCACATAGCATGTGCTACAAAATTGAGAGGGTTACGGCAAAAACTGGATGCACTTCGTGTACAAAATGGACAATCTCTTTCGAAGTATCAGGCTTTCGGACGAGAACTCATCTGTTACAAAGGCATTTCATTTTTTTAAACTTATTTCAACTCCAGACTTTTCGTGCGTTCAGTATGCACCATTCAAAGCCACGTCATCAATTTTCAACCCTTTCTGACTTCATTTGCTATTTTTCATGCATTTACTGATTTTTTGAGCTAAATGACCCTGAAATTGAAAAGCACTACAAATGAACACTGAAAAGGTTGAAAGTTGGCATGGTATCATCATTTCACCCACATAGCATGTGCAAAAAAGTTGAGAGGGTTACGGCAAAAACTGGATGCACTTCGTGTACAAAATGGACAATCTCTTTCGAAGTATCAGGCTTTCGGACGAGAACTCATCTGTTACAAAGGCATTTCATTTTTTTAAACTTATTTCAACTCCAGACTTTTTGTGCGTTTAGTATGCACCATTCAAAGCCACGTCATCAATTTTCAACCCTTTCAGACTTCATTTGCTATTTTTCATGCATTTACTGATTTTTTGAGCTAAATGACCCTGAAATTGAAAAGCACTACAAATGAACTCTGAAAAGGTTGAAAGTTGGCATGGTATCATCATTTCACCCACATAGCATGTGCAAAAAAGTTGAGAGGGTTACGGCAAAAACTGGATGCACTTCGTGTACAAAATGGACAATCTCTTTCGAAGTATCAGGCTTTCGGACTAGAACTCATCTGTTACAAAGGCATTTCATTTTTTTAAACTTATTTCAACTCCAGACTTTTTGTGCGTTCAGTAAGCACCATTCAAAGCCACATCATCAATATTCAACCCTTTCTGACTTCATTTGCTATTTTTCATGCATTTACTGATTTTTTGAGCTAAATGACCCTGAAATTGAAAAGCACTACAAATGAACTCTGAAAAGGTTGAAAGTTGGCATGGTATCATCATTTCACCCACATAGCATGTGCAAAAAAGTTGAGAGGGTTACGGCAAAAACTGGATGCACTTCGTGTACAAAATGGACAATCTCTTTCGAAGTATCAGGCTTTCGGACGAAAACTCATCTGTTACAAAGGCATTTCATTTTTTTAAACTTATTTCAACTCCAGACTTTTTGTGCGTTCAGTATGCACCATTCAAAGCCACGTCATCAATTTTCAACCCTTTCTAACTTCATTTGCTATTTTTCATGCATTTACTGATTTTTTGAGCTAAATAACCCTGAAATTGAAAAGCACTACAAATGAACTCTGAAAAGGTTGAAAGTTGGCATGGTATCATCATTTCACCCACATAGCATGTGCAAAAAAGTTGAGAGGGTTACGGCAAAAACTGGATGCACTTCGTGTACAAAATGGACAATCTCTTTCGAAGTATCAGGCTTTCGGACGAAAACTCATCTGTTACAAAGGCATTGCATTTTTTTAAACTTATTTCAACTCCAGACTTTTTGTGCGTTCAGTATGCACCATTCAAAGCCACGTCATCAATTTTCAACCCTTTCTAACTTCATTTGCTATTTTTCATGCATTTACTGATTTTTTGAGCTAAATAACCCTGAAATTGAAAAGCACTACAAATGAACTCTGAAAAGGTTGAAAGTTGGCATGGTATCATCATTTCACCCACATAGCATGTGCTAAAAAGTTGAGAGGGTTACGGCAAAAACTGGATGCACTTCGTGTACAAAATGGACAATCTCTTTCGAAGTATCAGGCTTTCGGACGAGAGCTCATCTGTTACAAAGGCATTGCATTTTTTTAAACTCATTTCAACTCCAGACTTTTTGTGCGTTCAGTATGCACCATTCAAAGCCATGTCATCAATATTCAACCCTTTCTGACTTCATTTGCTATTTTTCATGCATTTACTGATTTTTTGAGCTAAATGACCCTGAAATTGAAAAGCACTACAAATGAACTCTGAAAAGGTTGAAAGTTGGCATGGTATCATCATTTCACCCACATAGCATGTGCTACAAAATTGAGAGGGTTACGGCAAAAACTGGATGCACTTCGTGTACAAAATGGACAATCTCTTTCGAAGTATCAGGCTTTCGGACGAAAACTCATCTGTTACAAAGGCATTTCATTTTTTTAAACTTATTTCAACTCCAGACTTTTTGTGCGTTTAGTATGCACCATTCAAAGCCACGTCATCAATTTTCAACCCTTTCAGACTTCATTTGCTATTTTTCATGCATTTACTGATTTTTTGAGCTAAATGACCCTGAAATTGAAAAGCACTACAAATGAACTCTGAAAAGGTTGAAAGTTGGCATGGTATCATCATTTCACCCACATAGCATGTGCAAAAAAGTTGAGAGGGTTACGGCAAAAACTGGATGCACTTCGTGTACAAAATGGACAATCTCTTTCGAAGTATCAGGCTTTCGGACTAGAACTCATCTGTTACAAAGGCATTTCATTTTTTTAAACTTATTTCAACTCCAGACTTTTTGTGCGTTCAGTAAGCACCATTCAAAGCCACATCATCAATATTCAACCCTTTCTGACTTCATTTGCTATTTTTCATGCATTTACTGATTTTTTGAGCTAAATGACCCTGAAATTGAAAAGCACTACAAATGAACTCTGAAAAGGTTGAAAGTTGGCATGGTATCATCATTTCACCCACATAGCATGTGCAAAAAAGTTGAGAGGGTTACGGCAAAAACTGGATGCACTTCGTGTACAAAATGGACAATCTCTTTCGAAGTATCAGGCTTTCGGACGAAAACTCATCTGTTACAAAGGCATTTCATTTTTTTAAACTTATTTCAACTCCAGACTTTTTGTGCGTTCAGTATGCACCATTCAAAGCCACGTCATCAATTTTCAACCCTTTCTAACTTCATTTGCTATTTTTCATGCATTTACTGATTTTTTGAGCTAAATAACCCTGAAATTGGAAAGCACTACAAATGATCTCTGAAAAGGTTGAAAGTTGGCATGGTATCATCATTTCACCCACATAGCATGTGCTAAAAAGTTGAGAGGGTTACGGCAAAAACTGGATGCACTTCGTGTACAAAATGGACAATCTCTTTCGAAGTATCAGGCTTTCGGACGAGAGCTCATCTGTTACAAAGGCATTGCATTTTTTTAAACTCATTTCAACTCCAGACTTTTTGTGCGTTCAGTATGCACCATTCAAAGCCATGTCATCAATTTTCAACCCTTTCTGACTTCATTTGCTATTTTTCATGCATTTACTGATTTTTTGAGCTAAATGACCCTGAAATTGAAAAGCCCTACAAATGAACTCTGAAAAGGTTGAAAGTTGGCATGGTATCATCATTTCACCCACATAGCATGTGCTACAAAATTGAGAGGGTTACGGCAAAAACTGGATGCACTTCGTGTACAAAATGGACAATCTCTTTCGAAGTATCAGGCTTTCGGACGAAAACTCATCTGTTACAAAGGCATTTCATTTTTTTAAACTCATTTCAACTCCAGACTTTTTGTGCGTTCAGTATGCACCATTCAAAGCCACGTCATCAATTTTTAACCCTTTCTGACTTCATTTGCTATTTTTCATGCATTTACTGATTTTTTGAGCTAAATGACCCTGAAATTGAAAAGCACTACAAATGAACTCTTAAAAGGTTGAAAGTTGGCATGGTATCATCATTTCACCCACATAGCATGTGCTAAAAAGTTGAGAGGGTTACGGCAAAAACTGGATGCACATCGTGTACAAAATGGACAATCTCTTTCGAAGTATCAGGCTTTCGGACGAGAACTCATCTGTTACAAAGGCATTTCATTTTTTTAAACTCATTTCAACTCCAGACTTTTTGTGCATTCAGTATGCACCATTCAAAGTCACGTCATCAATTTTCAACCCTTTCTGACTTCATTTGCTATTTTTCATGCATTTACTGATTTTTTTGAGCTAAATGACCCTGAAATTGAAAAGCACTACAAATGAACTCTGAAAAGGTTGAAAGTTGGCATGGTATCATCATTTCACCCACATAGCATGTGCTAAAAAGTTGAGAGGGTTACGGCAAAAACTGGATGCACTTCGTGTACAAAATGGACAATCTCTTTCGAAGTATCAGGCTTTCGGACGAGAACTCATCTGTTACAAAGGCATTTCATTTTTTTAAACATATTTCAACTCCAGACTTTTTGTGCGTTTAGTATGCACCATTCAAAGCCACGTCATCAATTTTCAACCCTTTCAGACTTCATTTGCTATTTTTCATGCATTTACTGATTTTTTTGAGCTAAATGACCCTGAAATTGAAAAGCACTACAAATGAACACTGAAAAGGTTGAAAGTTGGCATGGTATCATCATTTCACCCACATAGCATGTGCAAAAAATTTGAGAGGGTTACGGCAAAAACTGGATGCACTTCGTGTACAAAATGGACAATCTCTTTCGAAGTATCAGGCTTTCGGACGAAAACTCATCTGTTACAAAGGCATTTCATTTTTTTAAACTTATTTCAACTCCAGACTTTTTGTGCGTTCAGTATGCACCATTCGAAGCCACGTCATCAATTTTCAACCCATTCTGACTTCATTTGCTATTTTTCATGCATTTACTGATTTTTTCAGCTAAATGACCCTGAAATTGAAAAGCACTACAAATGAACTCTGAAATGGTTGAAAGTTGGCACGTTATCATCATTTCACCCGCATAGCATGTGCTACAAAATTGAGAGGGTTACGGCAAAAACTGGATGCACTTCGTGTACAAAATGGACAATCTCTTTCGAAGTATCAGGCTTTCGGACGAGAACTCATCTGTTACAAAGGCATTTCATTTTTTTAAACTTATTTCAACTCCAGACATTTCGTGCGTTCAGTATGCACCATTCAAAGCCACGTCATCAATTTTCAACCCTTTCTGACTTCATTTGCTATTTTTCATGCATTTACTGATTTTTTGAGCTAAATGACCCTGAAATTGAAAAGCACTACAAATGAACACTGAAAAGGTTGAAAGTTGGCATGGTATCATCATTTCACCCACATAGCATGTGCAAAAAAGTTGAGAGGGTTACGGCAAAAACTGGATGCACTTCGTGTACAAAATGGACAATCTCTTTCGAAGTATCAGGCTTTCGGACGAAAACTCATCTGTTACAAAGGCATTTCATTTTTTTAAACTTATTTCAACTCCAGACTTTTTGTGCGTTTAGTATGCACCATTCAAAGCCACGTCATCAATTTTCAACCCTTTCAGACTTCATTTGTTATTTTTCATGCATTTACTGATTTTTTGAGCTAAATGACCCTGAAATTGAAAAGCACTACAAATGAACTCTGAAAAGGTTGAAAGTTGGCATGGTATCATCATTTCACCCACATAGCATGTGCAAAAAAGTTGAGAGGGTTACGGCAAAAACTGGATGCACTTCGTGTACAAAATGGACAATCTCTTTCGAAGTATCAGGCTTTCGGACGAAAACTCATCTGTTACAAAGGCATTTATTTTTTTAAACTTATTTCAACTCCAGACTTTTTGTGCGTTCAGTATGCACCATTCGAAGCCACGTCATCAATTTTCAACCCTTTCTGACTTCATTTGCTATTTTTCATGCATTTACTGATTTTTTCAGCTAAATGACCCTGAAATTGAAAAGCACTACAAATGAACTCTGAAAAGGTTGAAAGTTGGCATGGTATCATCATTTCACCCACATAGCATGTGCTACAAAATTGAGAGGGTTACGGCAAAAACTGGATGCACTTCGTGTACAAAATGGACAATCTCTTTCGAAGTATCAGGCTTTCGGACGAGAACTCATCTGTTACAAAGGCATTTATTTTTTTAAACTTATTTCAACTCCAGACTTTTCGTGCGTTCAGTATGCACCATTCAAAGCCACGTCATCAATTTTCAACCCTTTCTGACTTCATTTGCTATTTTTCATGCATTTACTGATTTTTTCAGCTAAATGACCCTGAAATTGAAAAGCACTACAAATGAACACTGAAAAGGTTGAAAGTTGGCATGGTATCATCATTTCACCCACATAGCATGTGCAAAAAAGTTGAGAGGGTTACGGCAAAAACTGGATGCACTTCGTGTACAAAATGGACAATCTCTTTCGAAGTATCAGGCTTTCGGACTAGAACTCATCTGTTACAAAGGCATTTCATTTTTTTAAACTTATTTCAACTCCAGACTTTTTGTGCGTTCAGTAAGCACCATTCAAAGCCACATCATCAATATTCAACCCTTTCTGACTTCATTTGCTATTTTTCATGCATTTACTGATTTTTTGAGCTAAATGACCCTGAAATTGAAAAGCACTACAAATGAACTCTGAAAAGGTTGAAAGTTGGCATGGTATCATCATTTCACCCACATAGCATGTGCAAAAAAGTTGAGAGGGTTACGGCAAAAACTGGATGCACTTCGTGTACAAAATGGACAATCTCTTTCGAAGTATCAGGCTTTCGGACGAAAACTCATCTGTTACAAAGGCATTTCATTTTTTTAAACTTATTTCAACTCCAGACTTTTTGTGCGTTCAGTATGCACCATTCAAAGCCACGTCATCAATTTTCAACCCTTTCTAACTTCATTTGCTATTTTTCATGCATTTACTGATTTTTTGAGCTAAATAACCCTGAAATTGAAAAGCACTACAAATGAACTCTGAAAAGGTTGAAAGTTGGCATGGTATCATCATTTCACCCACATAGCATGTGCTAAAAAGTTGAGAGGGTTACGGCAAAAACTGGATGCACTTCGTGTACAAAATGGACAATCTCTTTCGAAGTATCAGGCTTTCGGACGAGAGCTCATCTGTTACAAAGGCATTGCATTTTTTTAAACTCATTTCAACTCCAGACTTTTTGTGCGTTCAGTATGCACCATTCAAAGCCATGTCATCAATATTCAACCCTTTCTGACTTCATTTGCTATTTTTCATGCATTTACTGATTTTTTGAGCTAAATGACCCTGAAATTGAAAAGCCCTACAAATGAACTCTGAAAAGGTTGAAAGTTGGCATGGTATCCTCATTTCACCCACATAGCATGTGCTACAAAATTGAGAGGGTTACGGCAAAAACTGGATGCACTTCGTGTACAAAATGGACAATCTCTTTCGAAGTATCAGGCTTTCGGACGAAAACTCATCTGTTACAAAGGCATTTCATTTTTTTAAACTTATTTCAACTCCAGACTTTTTGTGCGTTTAGTATGCACCATTCAAAGCCACGTCATCAATTTTCAACCCTTTCAGACTTCATTTGCTATTTTTCATGCATTTACTGATTTTTTGAGCTAAATGACCCTGAAATTGAAAAGCACTACAAATGAACTCTGAAAAGGTTGAAAGTTGGCATGGTATCATCATTTCACCCACATAGCATGTGCAAAAAAGTTGAGAGGGTTACGGCAAAAACTGGATGCACTTCGTGTACAAAATGGACAATCTCTTTCGAAGTATCAGGCTTTCGGACTAGAACTCATCTGTTACAAAGGCATTTCATTTTTTTAAACATATTTCAAGTCCAGACTTTTTGTGCGTTCAGTAAGCACCATTCAAAGCCACATCATCAATATTCAACCCTTTCTGACTTCATTTGCTATTTTTCATGCATTTACTGATTTTTTGAGCTAAATGACCCTGAAATTGAAAAGCACTACAAATGAACTCTGAAAAGGTTGAAAGTTGGCATGGTATCATCATTTCACCCACATAGCATGTGCAAAAAAGTTGAGAGGGTTACGGCAAAAACTGGATGCACTTCGTGTACAAAATGGACAATCTCTTTCGAAGTATCAGGCTTTCGGACGAAAACTCATCTGTTACAAAGGCATTTCATTTTTTTAAACTTATTTCAACTCCAGACTTTTTGTGCGTTCAGTATGCACCATTCAAAGCCACGTCATCAATTTTCAACCCTTTCTAACTTCATTTGCTATTTTTCATGCATTTACTGATTTTTTGAGCTAAATAACCCTGAAATTGAAAAGCACTACAAATGAACTCTGAAAAGGTTGAAAGTTGGCATGGTATCATCATTTCACCCACATAGCATGTGCTAAAAAGTTGAGAGGGTTACGGCAAAAACTGGATGCACTTCGTGTACAAAATGGACAATCTCTTTCGAAGTATCAGGCTTTCGGACGAGAGCTCATCTGTTACAAAGGCATTGCATTTTTTTAAACTCATTTCAACTCCAGACTTTTTGTGCGTTCAGTATGCACCATTCAAAGCCATGTCATCAATTTTCAACCCTTTCTGACTTCATTTGCTATTTTTCATGCATTTACTGATTTTTTGAGCTAAATGACCCTGAAATTGAAAAGCCCTACAAATGAACTCTGAAAAGGTTGAAAGTTGGCATGGTATCATCATTTCACCCACATAGCATGTGCTACAAAATTGAGAGGGTTACGGCAAAAACTGGATGCACTTCGTGTACAAAATGGACAATCTCTTTCGAAGTATGAGGCTTTCGGACGAAAACTCATCTGTTACAAAGGCATTTCATTTTTTTAAACTCATTTCAACTCCAGACTTTTTGTGCGTTCAGTATGCACCATTCAAAGCCACGTCATCAATTTTTAACCCTTTCTGACTTCATTTGCTATTTTTCATGCATTTACTGATTTTTTGAGCTAAATGACCCTGAAATTGAAAAGCACTACAAATGAACTCTTAAAAGGTTGAAAGTTGGCATGGTCTCATCATTTCACCCACATAGCATGTGCTAAAAAGTTGAGAGGGTTACGGCAAAAACTGGATGCACATCGTGTACAAAATGGACAATCTCTTTCGAAGTATCAGGCTTTCGGACGAGAACTCATCTGTTACAAAGGCATTTCATTTTTTTAAACTCATTTCAACTCCAGACTTTTTGTGCATTCAGTATGCACCATTCAAAGTCACGTCATCAATTTTCAACCCTTTCTGACTTCATTTGCTATTTTTCATGCATTTACTGATTTTTTTGAGCTAAATGACCCTGAAATTGAAAAGCACTACAAATGAACTCTGAAAAGGTTGAAAGTTGGCATGGTATCATCATTTCACCCACATAGCATGTGCTAAAAAGTTGAGAGGGTTACGGCAAAAACTGGATGCACTTCGTGTACAAAATGGACAATCTCTTTCGAAGTATCAGGCTTTCGGACGAGAACTCATCTGTTACAAAGGCATTTCATTTTTTTAAACATATTTCAAGTCCAGACTTTTTGTGCGTTTAGTATGCACCATTCAAAGCCACGTCATCAATTTTCAACCCTTTCAGACTTCATTTGCTATTTTTCATGCATTTACTGATTTTTTTGAGCTAAATGACCCTGAAATTGAAAAGCACTACAAATGAACACTGAAAAGGTTGAAAGTTGGCATGGTATCATCATTTCACCCACATAGCATGTGCAAAAAATTTGAGAGGGTTACGGCAAAAACTGGATGCACTTCGTGTACAAAATGGACAATCTCTTTCGAAGTATCAGGCTTTCGGACGAAAACTCATCTGTTACAAAGGCATTTCATTTTTTTAAACTTATTTCAACTCCAGACTTTTTGTGCGTTCAGTATGCACCATTCGAAGCCACGTCATCAATTTTCAACCCATTCTGACTTCATTTGCTATTTTTCATGCATTTACTGATTTTTTCAGCTAAATGACCCTGAAATTGAAAAGCACTACAAATGAACTCTGAAAAGGTTGAAAGTTGGCACGGTATCATCATTTGACCCACATAGCATGTGCTACAAAATTGAGAGGGTTACGGCAAAAACTGGATGCACTTCGTGTACAAAATGGACAATCTCTTTCGAAGTATCAGGCTTTCGGACGAGAACTCATCTGTTACAAAGGCATTTCATTTTTTTAAACTTATTTCAACTCCAGACATTTCGTGCGTTCAGTATGCACCATTCAAAGCCACGTCATCAATTTTCAACCCTTTCAGACTTCATTTGCTATTTTTCATGCATTTACTGATTTTTTGAGCTAAATGACCCTGAAATTGAAAAGCACTACAAATGAACACTGAAAAGGTTGAAAGTTGGCATGGTATCATCATTTCACCCACATAGCATGTGCAAAAAAGTTGAGAGGGTTACGGCAAAAACTGGATGCACTTCGTGTACAAAATGGACAATCTCTTTCGAAGTATCAGGCTTTCGGACGAAAACTCATCTGTTACAAAGGCATTTCATTTTTTTAAACTTATTTCAACTCCAGACTTTTTGTGCGTTTAGTATGCACCATTCAAAGCCACGTCATCAATTTTCAACCCTTTCAGACTTCATTTGCTATTTTTCATGCATTTACTGATTTTTTGAGCTAAATGACCCTGAAATTGAAAAGCACTACAAATGAACTCTGAAAAGGTTGAAAGTTGGCATGGTATCATCATTTCACCCACATAGCATGTGCAAAAAAGTTGAGAGGGTTACGGCAAAAACTGGATGCACTTCGTGTACAAAATGGACAATCTCTTTCGAAGTATCAGGCTTTCGGACTAGAACTCATCTGTTACAAAGGCATTTCATTTTTTTAAACTTATTTCAACTCCAGACTTTTTGTGTGTTCAGTAAGCACCATTCAAAGCCACGTCATCAATTTTCAACCCTTTCAGACTTCATTTGCTATTTTTCATGCATTTACTGATTTTTTTGAGCTAAATGACCCTGAAATTGAAAAGCACTACAAATGAACACTGAAAAGGTTGAAAGTTGGCATGGTATCATCATTTCACCCACATAGCATGTGCAAAAAAGTTGAGAGGGTTACGGCAAAAACTGGATGCACTTCGTGTACAAAATGGACAATCTCTTTCGAAGTATCAGGCTTTCGGACGAAAACTCATCTGTTACAAAGGCATTTATTTTTTTAAACTTATTTCAACTCCAGACTTTTTGTGCGTTCAGTATGCACCATTCGAAGCCACGTCATCAATTTTCAACCCTTTCTGACTTCATTTGCTATTTTTCATGCATTTACTGATTTTTTCAGCTAAATGACCCTGAAATTGAAAAGCACTACAAATGAACTCTGAAAAGGTTGAAAGTTGGCATGGTATCATCATTTCACCCACATAGCATGTGCTACAAAATTGAGAGGGTTACGGCAAAAACTGGATGCACTTCGTGTACAAAATGGACAATCTCTTTCGAAGTATCAGGCTTTCGGACGAGAACTCATCTGTTACAAAGGCATTTCATTTTTTTAAACTTATTTCAACTCCAGACTTTTCGTGCGTTCAGTATGCACCATTCAAAGCCACGTCATCAATTTTCAACCCTTTCTGACTTCATTTGCTATTTTTCATGCATTTACTGATTTTTTGAGCTAAATGACCCTGAAATTGAAAAGCACTACAAATGAACACTGAAAAGGTTGAAAGTTGGCATGGTATCATCATTTCACCCACATAGCATGTGCAAAAAAGTTGAGAGGGTTACGGCAAAAACTGGATGCACTTCGTGTACAAAATGGACAATCTCTTTCGAAGTATCAGGCTTTCGGACGAAAACTCATCTGTTACAAAGGCATTTCATTTTTTTAAACTTATTTCAACTCCAGACTTTTTGTGCGTTTAGTATGCACCATTCAAAGCCACGTCATCAATTTTCAACCCTTTCAGACTTCATTTGCTATTTTTCATGCATTTACTGATTTTTTGAGCTAAATGACCCTGAAATTGAAAAGCACTACAAATGAACTCTGAAAAGGTTGAAAGTTGGCATGGTATCATCATTTCACCCACATAGCATGTGCAAAAAAGTTGAGATGGTTACGGCAAAAACTGGATGCACTTCGTGTACAAAATGGACAATCTCTTTCGAAGTATCAGGCTTTCGGACTAGAACTCATCTGTTACAAAGGCATTTCATTTTTTTAAACTTATTTCAACTCCAGACTTTTTGTGCGTTCAGTAAGCACCATTCAAAGCCACATCATCAATATTCAACCCTTTCTGACTTCATTTGCTATTTTTCATGCATTTACTGATTTTTTGAGCTAAATGACCCTGAAATTGAAAAGCACTACAAATGAACTCTGAAAAGGTTGAAAGTTGGCATGGTATCATCATTTCACCCACATAGCATGTGCAAAAAAGTTGAGATGGTTACGGCAAAAACTGGATGCACTTCGTGTACAAAATGGACAATCTCTTTCGAAGTATCAGGCTTTCGGACGAAAACTCATCTGTTACAAAGGCATTTCATTTTTTTAAACTTATTTCAACTCCAGACTTTTTGTGCGTTCAGTATGCACCATTCAAAGCCACGTCATCAATTTTCAACCCTTTCTAACTTCATTTGCTATTTTTCATGCATTTACTGATTTTTTGAGCTAAATAACCCTGAAATTGAAAAGCACTACAAATGAACTCTGAAAAGGTTGAAAGTTGGCATGGTATCATCATTTCACCCACATAGCATGTGCTAAAAAGTTGAGAGGGTTACGGCAAAAACTGGATGCACTTCGTGTACAAAATGGACAATCTCTTTCGAAGTATCAGGCTTTCGGACGAGAGCTCATCTGTTACAAAGGCATTGCATTTTTTTAAACTCATTTCAACTCCAGACTTTTTGTGCGTTCAGTATGCACCATTCAAAGCCATGTCATCAAATTTCAACCCTTTCTGACTTCATTTGCTATTTTTCATGCATTTACTGATTTTTTGAGCTAAATGACCCTGAAATTGAAAAGCCCTACAAATGAACTCTGAAAAGGTTGAAAGTTGGCATGGTATCATCATTTCACCCACATAGCATGTGCAAAAAAGTTGAGAGGGTTACGGCAAAAACTGGATGCACTTCGTGTACAAAATGGAAAATCTCTTTCGAAGTATCAGGCTTTCGGACGAGAACTCATCTGTTACAAAGGCATTTCATTTTTTCAAACTTATTTCAACTCCAGACTTTTTGTGCGTTCAGTATGCACCATTCAAAGCCACGTCATCAATTTTCAACCCTTTCTGACTTCATTTGCTATTTTTCATGCATTTACTGATTTTTTGAGCTAAATGACCCTGAAATTGAAAAGCACTACAAATGAACTCTGAAAAGGTTGAAAGTGGGCATGGTATCATCATTGGACCCACATAGCATGTGCTACAAAGTTGAGAGGGTTACGGCAAAAACTGGATGCACTTCGTGTACAAAATGGACAATCTCTTTCGAAGTATCAGGCTTTCGGACGAGAACTCATCTGTTACAAAGGCATTTCATTTTTTTAAACTTATTTCAACTCCAGACTTTTTGTGCATTCAGTATGCACCATTCAAAGCCACGTCATCAATTTTCAACCCTTTCTGACTTCATTTGCTATTTTTCATGCATTTACTGATTTTTTGAGCTAAATGACCCTGAAATTGAAAAGCACTACAAATGAACTCTGAAAAGGTTGAAAGTTGGCATGGTATCATCATTTCACCCACATAGCATGTGCAAAAAAGTTGAGATGGTTACGGCAAAAACTGGATGCACTTCGTGTACAAAATGGACAATCTCTTTCGAAGTATCAGGCTTTCGGACGAAAACTCATCTGTTACAAAGGCATTTCATTTTTTTAAACTTATTTCAACTCCAGACTTTTTGTGCGTTCAGTATGCACCATTCAAAGCCACGTCATCAATTTTCAACCCTTTCTAACTTCATTTGCTATTTTTCATGCATTTACTGATTTTTTGAGCTAAATAACCCTGAAATTGAAAAGCACTACAAATGAACTCTGAAAAGGTTGAAAGTTGGCATGGTATCATCATTTCACCCACATAGCATGTGCTAAAAAGTTGAGAGGGTTACGGCAAAAACTGGATGCACTTCGTGTACAAAATGGACAATCTCTTTCGAAGTATCCGGCTTTCGGACGAGAGCTCATCTGTTACAAAGGCATTGCATTTTTTTAAACTCATTTCAACTCCAGACTTTTTGTGCGTTCAGTATGCACCA
Source organism: Elymus sibiricus (assembly GCA_039707655.1). Taxonomy (NCBI): domain Eukaryota; kingdom Viridiplantae; phylum Streptophyta; class Magnoliopsida; order Poales; family Poaceae; genus Elymus; species Elymus sibiricus. The sequence goes on along the minus strand of CM077665.1, from coordinate 34,024,881 downwards.
TTCAAAGCCATGTCATCAATATTCAACCCTTTCTGACTTCATTTGCTATTTTTCATGCATTTACTGATTTTTTGAGCTAAATGACCCTGAAATTGAAAAGCCCTACAAATGAACTCTGAAAAGGTTGAAAGTTGGCATGGTATCATCATTTCACCCACATAGCATGTGCAAAAAAGTTGAGAGGGTTACGGCAAAAACTGGATGCACTTCGTGTACAAAATGGAAAATCTCTTTCGAAGTATCAGGCTTTCGGACGAGAACTCATCTGTTACAAAGGCATTTCATTTTTTCAAACTTATTTCAACTCCAGACTTTTTGTGCGTTCAGTATGCACCATTCAAAGCCACGTCATCAATTTTCAACCCTTTCTGACTTCATTTGCTATTTTTCATGCATTTACTGATTTTTTGAGCTAAATGACCCTGAAATTGAAAAGCACTACAAATGAACTCTGAAAAGGTTGAAAGTTGGCATGGTATCATCATTGGACCCACATAGCATGTGCTACAAAGTTGAGAGGGTTACGGCAAAAACTGGATGCACTTCGTGTACAAAATGGACAATCTCTTTCGAAGTATCAGGCTTTCGGACGAGAACTCATCTGTTACAAAGGCATTTCATTTTTTTAAACTTATTTCAACTCCAGACTTTTTGTGCATTCAGTATGCACCATTCAAAGCCACGTCATCAATTTTCAACCCTTTCTGACTTCATTTGCTATTTTTCATGCATTTACTGATTTTTTGAGCTAAATGACCCTGAAATTGAAAAGCACTACAAATGAACTCTGAAAAGGTTGAAAGTTGGCATGGTATCATCATTTCACCCACATAGCATGTGCAAAAAAGTTGAGATGGTTACGGCAAAAACTGGATGCACTTCGTGTACAAAATGGACAATCTCTTTCGAAGTATCAGGCTTTCGGACGAAAACTCATCTGTTACAAAGGCATTTCATTTTTTTAAACTTATTTCAACTCCAGACTTTTTGTGCGTTCAGTATGCACCATTCAAAGCCACGTCATCAATTTTCAACCCTTTCTAACTTCATTTGCTATTTTTCATGCATTTACTGATTTTTTGAGCTAAATAACCCTGAAATTGAAAAGCACTACAAATGAACTCTGAAAAGGTTGAAAGTTGGCATGGTATCATCATTTCACCCACATAGCATGTGCTAAAAAGTTGAGAGGGTTACGGCAAAAACTGGATGCACTTCGTGTACAAAATGGACAATCTCTTTCGAAGTATCAGGCTTTCGGACGAGAGCTCATCTGTTACAAAGGCATTGCATTTTTTTAAACTCATTTCCACTCCAGACTTTTTGTGCGTTCAGTATGCACCATTCAAAGCCATGTCATCAAATTTCAACCCTTTCTGACTTCATTTGCTATTTTTCATGCATTTACTGATTTTTTGAGCTAAATGACCCTGAAATTGAAAAGCCCTACAAATGAACTCTGAAAAGGTTGAAAGTTGGCATGGTATCATCATTTCACCCACATAGCATGTGCAAAAAAGTTGAGAGGGTTACGGCAAAAACTGGATGCACTTCGTGTACAAAATGGACAATCTCTTTCGAAGTATCAGGCTTTCGGACGAAAACTCATCTGTTACAAAGGCATTTATTTTTTTAAACTTATTTCAACTCCAGACTTTTTGTGCGTTCAGTATGCACCATTCGAAGCCACGTCATCAATTTTCAACCCTTTCTGACTTCATTTGCTATTTTTCATGCATTTACTGATTTTTTCAGCTAAATGACCCTGAAATTGAAAAGCACTACAAATGAACTCTGAAAAGGTTGAAAGTTGGCATGGTATCATCATTTCACCCACATAGCATGTGCTACAAAATTGAGAGGGTTACGGCAAAAACTGGATGCACTTCGTGTACAAAATGGACAATCTCTTTCGAAGTATCAGGCTTTCGGACGAGAACTCATCTGTTACAAAGGCATTTCATTTTTTTAAACTTATTTCAACTCCAGACTTTTCGTGCGTTCAGTATGCACCATTCAAAGCCACGTCATCAATTTTCAACCCTTTCTGACTTCATTTGCTATTTTTCATGCATTTACTGATTTTTTGAGCTAAATGACCCTGAAATTGAAAAGCACTACAAATGAACACTGAAAAGGTTGAAAGTTGGCATGGTATCATCATTTCACCCACATAGCATGTGCAAAAAAGTTGAGAGGGTTACGGCAAAAACTGGATGCACTTCGTGTACAAAATGGACAATCTCTTTCGAAGTATCAGGCTTTCGGACGAAAACTCATCTGTTACAAAGGCATTTCATTTTTTTAAACTTATTTCAACTCCAGACTTTTTGTGCGTTTAGTATGCACCATTCAAAGCCACGTCATCAATTTTCAACCCTTTCAGACTTCATTTGCTATTTTTCATGCATTTACTGATTTTTTGAGCTAAATGACCCTGAAATTGAAAAGCACTACAAATGAACTCTGAAAAGGTTGAAAGTTGGCATGGTATCATCATTTCACCCACATAGCATGTGCAAAAAAGTTGAGATGGTTACGGCAAAAACTGGATGCACTTCGTGTACAAAATGGACAATCTCTTTCGAAGTATCAGGCTTTCGGACTAGAACTCATCTGTTACAAAGGCATTTCATTTTTTTAAACTTATTTCAACTCCAGACTTTTTGTGCGTTCAGTAAGCACCATTCAAAGCCACATCATCAATATTCAACCCTTTCTGACTTCATTTGCTATTTTTCATGCATTTACTGATTTTTTGAGCTAAATGACCCTGAAATTGAAAAGCACTACAAAAGAACTCTGAAAAGGTTGAAAGTTGGCATGGTATCATCATTTCACCCACATAGCATGTGCAAAAAAGTTGAGATGGTTACGGCAAAAACTGGATGCACTTCGTGTACAAAATGGACAATCTCTTTCGAAGTATCAGGCTTTCGGACGAAAACTCATCTGTTACAAAGGCATTTCATTTTTTTAAACTTATTTCAACTCCAGACTTTTTGTGCGTTCAGTATGCACCATTCAAAGCCACGTCATCAATTTTCAACCCTTTCTAACTTCATTTGCTATTTTTCATGCATTTACTGATTTTTTGAGCTAAATAACCCTGAAATTGAAAAGCACTACAAATGAACTCTGAAAAGGTTGAAAGTTGGCATGGTATCATCATTTCACCCACATAGCATGTGCTAAAAAGTTGAGAGGGTTACGGCAAAAACTGGATGCACTTCGTGTACAAAATGGACAATCTCTTTCGAAGTATCAGGCTTTCGGACGAGAGCTCATCTGTTACAAAGGCATTGCATTTTTTTAAACTCATTTCAACTCCAGACTTTTTGTGCGTTCAGTATGCACCATTCAAAGCCATGTCATCAAATTTCAACCCTTTCTGACTTCATTTGCTATTTTTCATGCATTTACTGATTTTTTGAGCTAAATGACCCTGAAATTGAAAAGCCCTACAAATGAACTCTGAAAAGGTTGAAAGTTGGCATGGTATCATCATTTCACCCACATAGCATGTGCAAAAAAGTTGAGAGGGTTACGGCAAAAACTGGATGCACTTCGTGTACAAAATGGAAAATCTCTTTCGAAGTATCAGGCTTTCGGACGAGAACTCATCTGTTACAAAGGCATTTCATTTTTTCAAACTTATTTCAACTCCAGACTTTTTGTGCGTTCAGTATGCACCATTCAAAGCCACGTCATCAATTTTCAACCCTTTCTGACTTCATTTGCTATTTTTCATGCATTTACTGATTTTTTGAGCTAAATGACCCTGAAATTGAAAAGCACTACAAATGAACTCTGAAAAGGTTGAAAGTGGGCATGGTATCATCATTGGACCCACATAGCATGTGCTACAAAGTTGAGAGGGTTACGGCAAAAACTGGATGCACTTCGTGTACAAAATGGACAATCTCTTTCGAAGTATCAGGCTTTCGGACGAGAACTCATCTGTTACAAAGGCATTTCATTTTTTTAAACTTATTTCAACTCCAGACTTTTTGTGCATTCAGTATGCACCATTCAAAGCCACGTCATCAATTTTCAACCCTTTCTGACTTCATTTGCTATTTTTCATGCATTTACTGATTTTTTGAGCTAAATGACCCTGAAATTGAAAAGCACTACAAATGAACTCTGAAAAGGTTGAAAGTTGGCATGGTATCATCATTTCACCCACATAGCATGTGCAAAAAAGTTGAGATGGTTACGGCAAAAACTGGATGCACTTCGTGTACAAAATGGACAATCTCTTTCGAAGTATCAGGCTTTCGGACGAAAACTCATCTGTTACAAAGGCATTTCATTTTTTTAAACTTATTTCAACTCCAGACTTTTTGTGCGTTCAGTATGCACCATTCAAAGCCACGTCATCAATTTTCAACCCTTTCTAACTTCATTTGCTATTTTTCATGCATTTACTGATTTTTTGAGCTAAATAACCCTGAAATTGAAAAGCACTACAAATGAACTCTGAAAAGGTTGAAAGTTGGCATGGTATCATCATTTCACCCACATAGCATGTGCTAAAAAGTTGAGAGGGTTACGGCAAAAACTGGATGCACTTCGTGTACAAAATGGACAATCTCTTTCGAAGTATCAGGCTTTCGGACGAGAGCTCATCTGTTACAAAGGCATTGCATTTTTTTAAACTCATTTCAACTCCAGACTTTTTGTGCGTTCAGTATGCACCATTCAAAGCCATGTCATCAATATTCAACCCTTTCTGACTTCATTTGCTATTTTTCATGCATTTACTGATTTTTTGAGCTAAATGACCCTGAAATTGAAAAGCCCTACAAATGAACTCTGAAAAGGTTGAAAGTTGGCATGGTATCATCATTTCACCCACATAGCATGTGCAAAAAAGTTGAGAGGGTTACGGCAAAAACTGGATGCACTTCGTGTACAAAATGGAAAATCTCTTTCGAAGTATCAGGCTTTCGGACGAGAACTCATCTGTTACAAAGGCATTTCATTTTTTCAAACTTATTTCAACTCCAGACTTTTTGTGCGTTCAGTATGCACCATTCAAAGCCACGTCATCAATTTTCAACCCTTTCTGACTTCATTTGCTATTTTTCATGCATTTACTGATTTTTTGAGCTAAATGACCCTGAAATTGAAAAGCACTACAAATGAACTCTGAAAAGGTTGAAAGTTGGCATGGTATCATCATTGGACCCACATAGCATGTGCTACAAAGTTGAGAGGGTTACGGCAAAAACTGGATGCACTTCGTGTACAAAATGGACAATCTCTTTCGAAGTATCAGGCTTTCGGACGAGAACTCATCTGTTACAAAGGCATTTCATTTTTTTAAACTTATTTCAACTCCAGACTTTTTGTGCATTCAGTATGCACCATTCAAAGCCACGTCATCAATTTTCAACCCTTTCTGACTTCATTTGCTATTTTTCATGCATTTACTGATTTTTTTGAGCTAAATGACCCTGAAATTGAAAAGCACTACAAATGAACTCTGAAAAGGTTGAAAGTTGGCATGGTATCATCATTTCACCCACATAGCATGTGCAAACAAGTTGAGAGGGTTACGGCAAAAACTGGATGCACATCGTGTACAAAATGGACAATCTCTTTCGAAGTATCAGGCTTTCGGACGAGAACTCATCTGTTACAAAGGCATTTCATTTTTTTAAACTCATTTCAACTCCAGACTTTTTGTGCATTCAGTATGCACCATTCAAAGCCACGTCATCAATTTTCAACCCTTTCTGACTTCATTTGCTATTTTTCATGCATTTACTGATTTTTATGAGCTAAATGACCCTGAAATTGAAAAGCACTACAAATGAACTCTGAAAAGGTTGAAAGTTGGCATGGTATCATCATTTCACCCACATAGCATGTGCTAAAAAGTTGAGAGGGTTACGGCAAAAACTGGATGCACTTCGTGTACAAAATGGACAATCTCTTTCGAAGTATCAGGCTTTCGGACGAGAACTCAACTGTTACAAAGGCATTTCATTTTTTTAAACATATTTCAACTCCAGACTTTTTGTGCGTTTAGTATGCACCATTCAAAGCCACGTCATCAATTTTCAACCATTTCAGACTTCATTTGCTATTTTTCATGCATTTACTGATTTTTTTGAGCTAAATGACCCTGAAATTGAAAAGCACTACAAATGAACACTGAAAAGGTTGAAAGTTGGCATGGTATCATCATTTCACCCACATAGCATGTGCAAAAAAGTTGAGAGGGTTACGGCAAAAACTGGATGCACTTCGTGTACAAAATGGACAATCTCTTTCGAAGTATCAGGCTTTCGGACGAAAACTCATCTGTTACAAAGGCATTTCATTTTTTTAAACATATTTCAACTCCAGACTTTTTGTGCGTTTAGTATGCACCATTCAAAGCCACGTCATCAATTTTCAACCCTTTCAGACTTCATTTGCTATTTTTCATGCATTTACTGATTTTTTTGAGCTAAATGACCCTGAAATTGAAAAGCACTACAAATGAACACTGAAAAGGTTGAAAGTTGGCATGGTATCATCATTTCACCCACATAGCATGTGCAAAAAAGTTGAGAGGGTTACGGCAAAAACTGGATGCACTTGGTGTACAAAATGGACAATCTCTTTCGAAGTATCAGGCTTTCGGACGAAAACTCATCTGTTACAAAGGCATTTCATTTTTTTAAACTCATTTCAACTCCAGACTTTTTGTGCGTTCAGTATGCACCATTCAAAGCCATGTCATCAATTTTCAACCCTTTCTGACTTCATTTGCTATTTTTCATGCATTTACTGATTTTTTGAGCTAAATGACCCTGAAATTGAAAAGCACTACAAATGAACTCTGAAAAGGTTGAAAGTTGGCATGGTATCATCATTTCACCCACATAGCATGTGCTAAAAAGTTGAGAGGGTTACGGCAAAAACTGGATGCACTTCGTGTACAAAATGGACAATCTCTTTCGAAGTATCAGGCTTTCGGACGAGAACTCATCTGTTACAAAGGCATTTCATTTTTTTAAACATATTTCAACTCCAGACTTTTTGTGCGTTTAGTATGCACCATTCAAAGCCACGTCATCAATTTTCAACCCTTTCAGACTTCATTTGCTATTTTTCATGCATTTACTGATTTTTTTGAGCTAAATGACCCTGAAATTGAAAAGCACTACAAATGAACACTGAAAAGGTTGAAAGTTGGCATGGTATCATCATTTCACCCACATAGCATGTGCAAAAAATTTGAGAGGGTTACGGCAAAAACTGGATGCACTTCGTGTACAAAATGGACAATCTCTTTCGAAGTATCAGGCTTTCGGACGAAAACTCATCTGTTACAAAGGCATTTCATTTTTTTAAACTTATTTCAACTCCAGACTTTTTGTGCGTTCAGTATGCACCATTCGAAGCCACGTCATCAATTTTCAACCCATTCTGACTTCATTTGCTATTTTTCATGCATTTACTGATTTTTTCAGCTAAATGACCCTGAAATTGAAAAGCACTACAAATGAACTCTGAAAAGGTTGAAAGTTGGCACGGTATCATCATTTGACCCACATAGCATGTGCTACAAAATTGAGAGGGTTACGGCAAAAACTGGATGCACTTCGTGTACAAAATGGACAATCTCTTTCGAAGTATCAGGCTTTCGGACGAGAACTCATCTGTTACAAAGGCATTTCATTTTTTTAAACTTATTTCAACTCCAGACATTTCGTGCGTTCAGTATGCACCATTCAAAGCCACGTCATCAATTTTCAACCCTTTCAGACTTCATTTGCTATTTTTCATGCATTTACTGATTTTTTGAGCTAAATGACCCTGAAATTGAAAAGCACTACAAATGAACACTGAAAAGGTTGAAAGTTGGCATGGTATCATCATTTCACCCACATAGCATGTGCAAAAAAGTTGAGAGGGTTACGGCAAAAACTGGATGCACTTGGTGTACAAAATGGACAATCTCTTTCGAAGTATCAGGCTTTCGGACGAAAACTCATCTGTTACAAAGGCATTTCATTTTTTTAAACTCATTTCAACTCCAGACTTTTTGTGCGTTCAGTATGCACCATTCAAAGCCATGTCATCAATTTTCAACCCTTTCTGACTTCATTTGCTATTTTTCATGCATTTACTGATTTTTTTGAGCTAAATGACCCTGAAATTGAAAAGCACTACAAATGAACTCTGAAAAGGTTGAAAGTTGGCATGGTATCATCATTTCACCCACATAGCATGTGCTAAAAAGTTGAGAGGGTTACGGCAAAAACTGGATGCACTTCGTGTACAAAATGGACAATCTCTTTCGAAGTATCAGGCTTTCGGACGAGAACTCATCTGTTACAAAGGCATTTCATTTTTTTAAACATATTTCAACTCCAGACTTTTTGTGCGTTCAGTATGCACCATTCGAAGCCACGTCATCAATTTTCAACCCATTCTGACTTCATTTGCTATTTTTCATGCATTTACTGATTTTTTTGAGCTAAATGACCCTGAAATTGAAAAGCACTACAAATGAACACTGAAAAGGTTGAAAGTTGGCATGGTATCATCATTTCACCCACATAGCATGTGCAAAAAATTTGAGAGGGTTACGGCAAAAACTGGATGCACTTCGTGTACAAAATGGACAATCTCTTTCGAAGTATCAGGCTTTCGGACGAAAACTCATCTGTTACAAAGGCATTTCATTTTTTTAAACTTATTTCAACTCCAGACTTTTTGTGCGTTCAGTATGCACCATTCGAAGCCACGTCATCAATTTTCAACCCATTCTGACTTCATTTGCTATTTTTCATGCATTTACTGATTTTTTCAGCTAAATGACCCTGAAATTGAAAAGCACTACAAATGAACTCTGAAAAGGTTGAAAGTTGGCACGGTATCATCATTTGACCCACATAGCATGTGCTACAAAATTGAGAGGGTTACGGCAAAAACTGGATGCACTTCGTGTACAAAATGGACAATCTCTTTCGAAGTATCAGGCTTTCGGACGAGAACTCATCTGTTACAAAGGCATTTCATTTTTTTAAACTTATTTCAACTCCAGACTTTTTGTGCGTTCAGTATGCACCATTCGAAGCCACGTCATCAATTTTCAACCCATTCTGACTTCATTTGCTATTTTTCATGCATTTACTGATTTTTTCAGCTAAATGACCCTGAAATTGAAAAGCACTACAAATGAACTCTGAAAAGGTTGAAAGTTGGCACGGTATCATCATTTGACCCACATAGCATGTGCTACAAAATTGAGAGGGTTACGGCAAAAACTGGATGCACTTCGTGTACAAAATGGACAATCTCTTTCGAAGTATCAGGCTTTCGGACGAGAACTCATCTGTTACAAAGGCATTTCATTTTTTTAAACTTATTTCAACTCCAGACATTTCGTGCGTTCAGTATGCACCATTCAAAGCCACGTCATCAATTTTCAACCCTTTCAGACTTCATTTGCTATTTTTCATGCATTTACTGATTTTTTGAGCTAAATGACCCTGAAATTGAAAAGCACTACAAATGAACACTGAAAAGGTTGAAAGTTGGCATGGTATCATCATTTCACCCACATAGCATGTGCAAAAAAGTTGAGAGGGTTACGGCAAAAACTGGATGCACTTGGTGTACAAAATGGACAATCTCTTTCGAAGTATCAGGCTTTCGGACGAAAACTCATCTGTTACAAAGGCATTTCATTTTTTTAAACTCATTTCAACTCCAGACTTTTTGTGCGTTCAGTATGCACCATTCAAAGCCATGTCATCAATTTTCAACCCTTTCTGACTTCATTTGCTATTTTTCATGCATTTACTGATTTTTTTGAGCTAAATGACCCTGAAATTGAAAAGCACTACAAATGAACTCTGAAAAGGTTGAAAGTTGGCATGGTATCATCATTTCACCCACATAGCATGTGCTAAAAAGTTGAGAGGGTTACGGCAAAAACTGGATGCACTTCGTGTACAAAATGGACAATCTCTTTCGAAGTATCAGGCTTTCGGACGAGAACTCATCTGTTACAAAGGCATTTCATTTTTTTAAACATATTTCAACTCCAGACTTTTTGTGCGTTTAGTATGCACCATTCAAAGCCACGTCATCAATTTTCAACCCTTTCAGACTTCATTTGCTATTTTTCATGCATTTACTGATTTTTTTGAGCTAAATGACCCTGAAATTGAAAAGCACTACAAATGAACACTGAAAAGGTTGAAAGTTGGCATGGTATCATCATTTCACCCACATAGCATGTGCAAAAAATTTGAGAGGGTTACGGCAAAAACTGGATGCACTTCGTGTACAAAATGGACAATCTCTTTCGAAGTATCAGGCTTTCGGACGAAAACTCATCTGTTACAAAGGCATTTCATTTTTTTAAACTTATTTCAACTCCAGACTTTTTGTGCGTTCAGTATGCACCATTCAAAGCCACGTCATCAATTTTCAACCCATTCTGACTTCATTTGCTATTTTTCATGCATTTACTGATTTTTTCAGCTAAATGACCCTGAAATTGAAAAGCACTACAAATGAACTCTGAAAAGGTTGAAAGTTGGCACGGTATCATCATTTGACCCACATAGCATGTGCTACAAAATTGAGAGGGTTACGGCAAAAACTGGATGCACTTCGTGTACAAAATGGACAATCTCTTTCGAAGTATCAGGCTTTCGGACGAGAACTCATCTGTTACAAAGGCATTTCATTTTTTTAAACTTATTTCAACTCCAGACTTTTTGTGCGTTTAGTATGCACCATTCAAAGCCACGTCATCAATTTTCAACCCTTTCTGACTTCATTTGCTATTTTTCATGCATTTACTGATTTTTTGAGCTAAATGACCCTGAAATTGAAAAGCACTACAAATGAACACTGAAAAGGTTGAAAGTTGGCATGGTATCATCATTTCACCCACATAGCATGTGCAAAAAAGTTGAGAGGGTTACGGCAAAAACTGGATGCACTTCGTGTACAAAATGGACAATCTCTTTCGAAGTATCAGGCTTTCGGACTAGAACTCATCTGTTACAAAGGCATTTCATTTTTTTAAACTTATTTCAACTCCAGACTTTTTGTGTGTTCAGTAAGCACCATTCAAAGCCACGTCATCAATTTTCAACCCTTTCAGACTTCATTTGCTATTTTTCATGCATTTACTGATTTTTTTGAGCTAAATGACCCTGAAATTGAAAAGCACTACAAATGAACACTGAAAAGGTTGAAAGTTGGCATGGTATCATCATTTCACCCACATAGCATGTGCAAAAAAGTTGAGAGGGTTACGGCAAAAACTGGATGCACTTCGTGTACAAAATGGACAATCTCTTTCGAAGTATCAGGCTTTCGGACGAAAACTCATCTGTTACAAAGGCATTTATTTTTTTAAACTTATTTCAACTCCAGACTTTTTGTGCGTTCAGTATGCACCATTCGAAGCCACGTCATCAATTTTCAACCCTTTCTGACTTCATTTGCTATTTTTCATGCATTTACTGATTTTTTCAGCTAAATGACCCTGAAATTGAAAAGCACTACAAATGAACTCTGAAAAGGTTGAAAGTTGGCATGGTATCATCATTTCACCCACATAGCATGTGCTACAAAATTGAGAGGGTTACGGCAAAAACTGGATGCACTTCGTGTACAAAATGGACAATCTCTTTCGAAGTATCAGGCTTTCGGACGAGAACTCATCTGTTACAAAGGCATTTCATTTTTTTAAACTTATTTCAACTCCAGACTTTTCGTGCGTTCAGTATGCACCATTCAAAGCCACGTCATCAATTTTCAACCCTTTCTGACTTCATTTGCTATTTTTCATGCATTTACTGATTTTTTGAGCTAAATGACCCTGAAATTGAAAAGCACTACAAATGAACACTGAAAAGGTTGAAAGTTGGCATGGTATCATCATTTCACCCACATAGCATGTGCAAAAAAGTTGAGAGGGTTACGGCAAAAACTGGATGCACTTCGTGTACAAAATGGACAATCTCTTTCGAAGTATCAGGCTTTCGGACTAGAACTCATCTGTTACAAAGGCATTTCATTTTTTTAAACTTATTTCAACTCCAGACTTTTTGTGCGTTCAGTAAGCACCATTCAAAGCCACATCATCAATATTCAACCCTTTCTGACTTCATTTGCTATTTTTCATGCATTTACTGATTTTTTGAGCTAAATGACCCTGAAATTGAAAAGCACTACAAATGAACTCTGAAAAGGTTGAAAGTTGGCATGGTATCATCATTTCACCCACATAGCATGTGCAAAAAAGTTGAGAGGGTTACGGCAAAAACTGGATGCACTTCGTGTACAAAATGGACAATCTCTTTCGAAGTATCAGGCTTTCGGACGAAAACTCATCTGTTACAAAGGCATTTCATTTTTTTAAACTTATTTCAACTCCAGACTTTTTGTGCGTTCAGTATGCACCATTCAAAGCCACGTCATCAATTTTCAACCCTTTCTAACTTCATTTGCTATTTTTCATGCATTTACTGATTTTTTGAGCTAAATAACCCTGAAATTGAAAAGCACTACAAATGAACTCTGAAAAGGTTGAAAGTTGGCATGGTATCATAATTTCACCCACATAGCATGTGCTAAAAAGTTGAGAGGGTTACGGCAAAAACTGGATGCACTTCGTGTACAAAATGGACAATCTCTTTCGAAGTATCAGGCTTTCGGACGAGAGCTCATCTGTTACAAAGGCATTGCATTTTTTTAAACTCATTTCAACTCCAGACTTTTTGTGCGTTCAGTATGCACCATTCAAAGCCATGTCATCAATTTTCAACCCTTTCTGACTTCATTTGCTATTTTTCATGCATTTACTGATTTTTTGAGCTAAATGACCCTGAAATTGAAAAGCCCTACAAATGAACTCTGAAAAGGTTGAAAGTTGGCATGGTATCATCATTTCACCCACATAGCATGTGCTACAAAATTGAGAGGGTTACGGCAAAAACTGGATGCACTTCGTGTACAAAATGGACAATCTCTTTCGAAGTATCAGGCTTTCGGACGAAAACTCATCTGTTACAAAGGCATTTCATTTTTTGAAACTCATTTCAACTCCAGACTTTTTGTGCGTTCAGTATGCACCATTCAAAGCCAGGTCATCAATTTTTAACCCTTTCTGACTTCATTTGCTATTTTTCATGCATTTACTGATTTTTTGAGCTAAATGACCCTGAAATTGAAAAGCACTACAAATGAACTCTTAAAAGGTTGAAAGTTGGCATGGTATCATCATTTCACCCACATAGCATGTGCTAAAAAGTTGAGAGGGTTACGGCAAAAACTGGATGCACATCGTGTACAAAATGGACAATCTCTTTCGAAGTATCAGGCTTTCGGACGAGAACTCATCTGTTACAAAGGCATTTCATTTTTTTAAACTCATTTCAACTCCAGACTTTTTGTGCATTCAGTATGCACCATTCAAAGTCACGTCATCAATTTTCAACCCTTTCTGACTTCATTTGCTATTTTTCATGCATTTACTGATTTTTTTTGAGCTAAATGACCCTGAAATTGAAAAGCACTACAAATGAACTCTGAAAAGGTTGAAAGTTGGCATGGTATCATCATTTCACCCACATAGCATGTGCTAAAAGGTTGAGAGGGTTACGGCAAAAACTGGATGCACTTCGTGTACAAAATGGACAATCTCTTTCGAAGTATCAGGCTTTCGGACGAGAACTCATCTGTTACAAAGGCATTTCATTTTTTTAAACATATTTCAACTCCAGACTTTTTGTGCGTTTAGTATGCACCATTCAAAGCCACGTCATCAATTTTCAACCCTTTCAGACTTCATTTGCTATTTTTCATGCATTTACTGATTTTTTTGAGCTAAATGACCCTGAAATTGAAAAGCACTACAAATGAACACTGAAAAGGTTGAAAGTTGGCATGGTATCATCATTTCACCCACATAGCATGTGCAAAAAATTTGAGAGGGTTACGGCAAAAACTGGATGCACTTCGTGTACAAAATGGACAATCTCTTTCGAAGTATCAGGCTTTCGGACGAAAACTCATCTGTTACAAAGGCATTTCATTTTTTTAAACTTATTTCAACTCCAGACTTTTTGTGCGTTCAGTATGCACCATTCGAAGCCACGTCATCAATTTTCAACCCATTCTGACTTCATTTGCTATTTTTCATGCATTTACTGATTTTTTCAGCTAAATGACCCTGAAATTGAAAAGCACTACAAATGAACTCTGAAAAGGTTGAAAGTTGGCACGGTATCATCATTTCACCCACATAGCATGTGCTACAAAATTGAGAGGGTTACGGCAAAAACTGGATGCACTTCGTGTACAAAATGGACAATCTCTTTCGAAGTATCAGGCTTTCGGACGAGAACTCATCTGTTACAAAGGCATTTCATTTTTTTAAACTTATTTCAACTCCAGACATTTCGTGCGTTCAGTATGCACCATTCAAAGCCACGTCATCAATTTTCAACCCTTTCTGACTTCATTTGCTATTTTTCATGCATTTACTGATTTTTTGAGCTAAATGACCCTGAAATTGAAAAGCACTACAAATGAACACTGAAAAGGTTGAAAGTTGGCATGGTATCATCATTTCACCCACATAGCATGTGCAAAAAAGTTGAGAGGGTTACGGCAAAAACTGGATGCACTTCGTGTACAAAATGGACAATCTCTTTCGAAGTATCAGGCTTTCGGACGAAAACTCATCTGTTACAAAGGCATTTCATTTTTTTAAACTTATTTCAACTCCAGACTTTTTGTGCGTTTAGTATGCACCATTCAAAGCCACATCATCAATTTTCAACCCTTTCAGACTTCATTTGCTATTTTTCATGCATTTACTGATTTTTTGAGCTAAATGACCCTGAAATTGAAAAGCACTACAAATGAACTCTGAAAAGGTTGAAAGTTGGCATGGTATCATCATTTCACCCACATAGCATGTGCAAAAAAGTTGAGAGGGTTACGGCAAAAACTGGATGCACTTCGTGTACAAAATGGACAATCTCTTTCGAAGTATCAGGCTTTCGGACTAGAACTCATCTGTTACAAAGGCATTTCATTTTTTTAAACTTATTTCAACTCCAGAATTTTTGTGTGTTCAGTAAGCACCATTCAAAGCCACGTCATCAATTTTCAACCCTTTCAGACTTCATTTGCTATTTTTCATGCATTTACTGATTTTTTTGAGCTAAATGACCCTGAAATTGAAAAGCACTACAAATGAACACTGAAAAGGTTGAAAGTTGGCATGGTATCATCATTTCACCCACATAGCATGTGCAAAAAAGTTGAGAGGGTTACGGCAAAAACTGGATGCACTTCGTGTACAAAATGGACAATCTCTTTCGAAGTATCAGGCTTTCGGACGAAAACTCATCTGTTACAAAGGCATTTATTTTTTTAAACTTATTTCAACTCCAGACTTTTTGTGCGTTCAGTATGCACCATTCGAAGCCACGTCATCAATTTTCAACCCTTTCTGACTTCATTTGCTATTTTTCATGCATTTACTGATTTTTTCAGCTAAATGACCCTGAAATTGAAAAGCACTACAAATGAACTCTGAAAAGGTTGAAAGTTGGCATGGTATCATCATTTCACCCACATAGCATGTGCTACAAAATTGAGAGGGTTACGGCAAAAACTGGATGCACTTCGTGTACAAAATGGACAATCTCTTTCGAAGTATCAGGCTTTCGGACGAGAACTCATCTGTTACAAAGGCATTTCATTTTTTTAAACTTATTTCAACTCCAGACTTTTCGTGCGTTCAGTATGCACCATTCAAAGCCACGTCATCAATTTTCAACCCTTTCTGACTTCATTTGCTATTTTTCATGCATTTACTGATTTTTTGAGCTAAATGACCCTGAAATTGAAAAGCACTACAAATGAACACTGAAAAGGTTGAAAGTTGGCATGGTATCATCATTTCACCCACATAGCATGTGCAAAAAAGTTGAGAGGGTTACGGCAAAAACTGGATGCACTTCGTGTACAAAATGGACAATCTCTTTCGAAGTATCAGGCTTTCGGACGAAAACTCATCTGTTACAAAGGCATTTCATTTTTTTAAACTTATTTCAACTCCAGACTTTTTGTGCGTTTAGTATGCACCATTCAAAGCCACGTCATCAATTTTCAACCCTTTCAGACTTCATTTGCTATTTTTCATGCATTTACTGATTTTTTGAGCTAAATGACCCTGAAATTGAAAAGCACTACAAATGAACTCTGAAAAGGTTGAAAGTTGGCATGGTATCATCATTTCACCCACATAGCATGTGCAAAAAAGTTGAGATGGTTACGGCAAAAACTGGATGCACTTCGTGTACAAAATGGACAATCTCTTTCGAAGTATCAGGCTTTCGGACTAGAACTCATCTGTTACAAAGGCATTTCATTTTTTTAAACTTATTTCAACTCCAGACTTTTTGTGCGTTCAGTAAGCACCATTCAAAGCCACATCATCAATATTCAACCCTTTCTGACTTCATTTGCTATTTTTCATGCATTTACTGATTTTTTGAGCTAAATGACCCTGAAATTGAAAAGCACTACAAATGAACTCTGAAAAGGTTGAAAGTTGGCATGGTATCATCATTTCACCCACATAGCATGTGCAAAAAAGTTGAGATGGTTACGGCAAAAACTGGATGCACTTCGTGTACAAAATGGACAATCTCTTTCGAAGTATCAGGCTTTCGGACGAAAACTCATCTGTTACAAAGGCATTTCATTTTTTTAAACTTATTTCAACTCCAGACTTTTTGTGCGTTCAGTATGCACCATTCAAAGCCACGTCATCAATTTTCAACCCTTTCTAACTTCATTTGCTATTTTTCATGCATTTACTGATTTTTTGAGCTAAATAACCCTGAAATTGAAAAGCACTACAAATGAACTCTGAAAAGGTTGAAAGTTGGCATGGTATCATCATTTCACCCACATAGCATGTGCAAAAAAGTTGAGATGGTTACGGCAAAAACTGGATGCACTTCGTGTACAAAATGGACAATCTCTTTCGAAGTATCAGGCTTTCGGACGAAAACTCATCTGTTACAAAGGCATTTCATTTTTTTAAACTTATTTCAACTCCAGACTTTTTGTGCGTTCAGTATGCACCATTCAAAGCCACGTCATCAATTTTCAACCCTTTCTAACTTCATTTGCTATTTTTCATGCATTTACTGATTTTTTGAGCTAAATAACCCTGAAATTGAAAAGCACTACAAATGAACTCTGAAAAGGTTGAAAGTTGGCATGGTATCATCATTTCACCCACATAGCATGTGCTAAAAAGTTGAGAGGGTTACGGCAAAAACTGGATGCACTTCGTGTACAAAATGGACAATCTCTTTCGAAGTATCAGGCTTTCGGACGAGAGCTCATCTGTTACAAAGGCATTGCATTTTTTTAAACTCATTTCAACTCCAGACTTTTTGTGCGTTCAGTATGCACCATTCAAAGCCATGTCATCAAATTTCAACCCTTTCTGACTTCATTTGCTATTTTTCATGCATTTACTGATTTTTTGAGCTAAATGACCCTGAAATTGAAAAGCCCTACAAATGAACTCTGAAAAGGTTGAAAGTTGGCATGGTATCATCATTTCACCCACATAGCATGTGCAAAAAAGTTGAGAGGGTTACGGCAAAAACTGGATGCACTTCGTGTACAAAATGGAAAATCTCTTTCGAAGTATCAGGCTTTCGGACGAGAACTCATCTGTTACAAAGGCATTTCATTTTTTCAAACTTATTTCAACTCCAGACTTTTTGTGCGTTCAGTATGCACCATTCAAAGCCACGTCATCAATTTTCAACCCTTTCTGACTTCATTTGCTATTTTTCATGCATTTACTGATTTTTTGAGCTAAATGACCCTGAAATTGAAAAGCACTACAAATGAACTCTGAAAAGGTTGAAAGTGGGCATGGTATCATCATTGGACCCACATAGCATGTGCTACAAAGTTGAGAGGGTTACGGCAAAAACTGGATGCACTTCGTGTACAAAATGGACAATCTCTTTCGAAGTATCAGGCTTTCGGACGAGAACTCATCTGTTACAAAGGCATTTCATTTTTTTAAACTTATTTCAACTCCAGACTTTTTGTGCATTCAGTATGCACCATTCAAAGCCACGTCATCAATTTTCAACCCTTTCTGACTTCATTTGCTATTTTTCATGCATTTACTGATTTTTTGAGCTAAATGACCCTGAAATTGAAAAGCACTACAAATGAACTCTGAAAAGGTTGAAAGTTGGCATGGTATCATCATTTCACCCACATAGCATGTGCAAAAAAGTTGAGATGGTTACGGCAAAAACTGGATGCACTTCGTGTACAAAATGGACAATCTCTTTCGAAGTATCAGGCTTTCGGACGAAAACTCATCTGTTACAAAGGCATTTCATTTTTTTAAACTTATTTCAACTCCAGACTTTTTGTGCGTTCAGTATGCACCATTCAAAGCCACGTCATCAATTTTCAACCCTTTCTAACTTCATTTGCTATTTTTCATGCATTTACTGATTTTTTGAGCTAAATAACCCTGAAATTGAAAAGCACTACAAATGAACTCTGAAAAGGTTGAAAGTTGGCATGGTATCATCATTTCACCCACATAGCATGTGCTAAAAAGTTGAGAGGGTTACGGCAAAAACTGGATGCACTTCGTGTACAAAATGGACAATCTCTTTCGAAGTATCAGGCTTTCGGACGAGAGCTCATCTGTTACAAAGGCATTGCATTTTTTTAAACTCATTTCAACTCCAGACTTTTTGTGCGTTCAGTATGCACCATTCAAAGCCATGTCATCAAATTTCAACCCTTTCTGACTTCATTTGCTATTTTTCATGCATTTACTGATTTTTTGAGCTAAATGACCCTAAAATTGAAAAGCCCTACAAATGAACTCTGAAAAGGTTGAAAGTTGGCATGGTATCATCATTTCACCCACATAGCATGTGCAAAAAAGTTGAGAGGGTTACGGCAAAAACTGGATGCACTTCGTGTACAAAATGGAAAATCTCTTTCGAAGTATCAGGCTTTCGGACGAGAACTCATCTGTTACAAAGGCATTTCATTTTTTCAAACTTATTTCAACTCCAGACTTTTTGTGCGTTCAGTATGCACCATTCAAAGCCACGTCATCAATTTTCAACCCTTTCTGACTTCATTTGCTATTTTTCATGCATTTACTGATTTTTTGAGCTAAATGACCCTGAAATTGAAAAGCACTACAAATGAACTCTGAAAAGGTTGAAAGTTGGCATGGTATCATCATTGGACCCACATAGCATGTGCTACAAAGTTGAGAGGGTTACGGCAAAAACTGGATGCACTTCGTGTACAAAATGGACAATCTCTTTCGAAGTATCAGGCTTTCGGACGAGAACTCATCTGTTACAAAGGCATTTCATTTTTTTAAACTTATTTCAACTCCAGACTTTTTGTGCATTCAGTATGCACCATTCAAAGCCACGTCATCAATTTTCAACCCTTTCTGACTTCATTTGCTATTTTTCATGCATTTACTGATTTTTTTGAGCTAAATGACCCTGAAATTGAAAAGCACTACAAATGAACTCTGAAAAGGTTGAAAGTTGGCATGGTATCATCATTTCACCCACATAGCATGTGCAAAAAAGTTGAGATGGTTACGGCAAAAACTGGATGCACTTCGTGTACAAAATGGACAATCTCTTTCGAAGTATCAGGCTTTCGGACGAAAACTCATCTGTTACAAAGGCATTTCATTTTTTTAAACTTATTTCAACTCCAGACTTTTTGTGCGTTCAGTATGCACCATTCAAAGCCACGTCATCAATTTTCAACCCTTTCTAACTTCATTTGCTATTTTTCATGCATTTACTGATTTTTTGAGCTAAATAACCCTGAAATTGAAAAGCACTACAAATGAACTCTGAAAAGGTTGAAAGTTGGCATGGTATCATCATTTCACCCACATAGCATGTGCTAAAAAGTTGAGAGGGTTACGGCAAAAACTGGATGCACTTCGTGTACAAAATGGACAATCTCTTTCGAAGTATCAGGCTTTCGGACGAGAGCTCATCTGTTACAAAGGCATTGCATTTTTTTAAACTCATTTCAACTCCAGACTTTTTGTGCGTTCAGTATGCACCATTCAAAGCCATGTCATCAAATTTCAACCCTTTCTGACTTCATTTGCTATTTTTCATGCATTTACTGATTTTTTGAGCTAAATGACCCTGAAATTGAAAAGCACTACAAATGAACTCTGAAAAGGTTGAAAGTTGGCATGGTATCATCATTTCACCCACATAGCATGTGCAAAAAAGTTGAGAGGGTTACGGCAAAAACTGGATGCACTTCGTGTACAAAATGGAAAATCTCTTTCGAAGTATCAGGCTTTCGGACGAGAACTCATCTGTTACAAAGGCATTTCATTTTTTCAAACTTATTTCAACTCCAGACTTTTTGTGCGTTCAGTATGCACCATTCAAAGCCACGTCATCAATTTTCAACCCTTTCTGACTTCATTTGCTATTTTTCATGCATTTACTGATTTTTTGAGCTAAATGACCCTGAAATTGAAAAGCACTACAAATGAACTCTGAAAAGGTTGAAAGTGGGCATGGTATCATCATTGGACCCACATAGCATGTGCTACAAAGTTGAGAGGGTTACGGCAAAAACTGGATGCACTTCGTGTACAAAATGGACAATCTCTTTCGAAGTATCAGGCTTTCGGACGAGAACTCATCTGTTACAAAGGCATTTCATTTTTTTAAACTTATTTCAACTCCAGACTTTTTGTGCATTCAGTATGCACCATTCAAAGCCACGTCATCAATTTTCAACCCTTTCTGACTTCATTTGCTATTTTTCATGCATTTACTGATTTTTTGAGCTAAATGACCCTGAAATTGAAAAGCACTACAAATGAACTCTGAAAAGGTTGAAAGTTGGCATGGTATCATCATTTCACCCACATAGCATGTGCAAAAAAGTTGAGATGGTTACGGCAAAAACTGGATGCACTTCGTGTACAAAATGGACAATCTCTTTCGAAGTATCAGGCTTTCGGACGAAAACTCATCTGTTACAAAGGCATTTCATTTTTTTAAACTTATTTCAACTCCAGACTTTTTGTGCGTTCAGTATGCACCATTCAAAGCCACGTCATCAATTTTCAACCCTTTCTAACTTCATTTGCTATTTTTCATGCATTTACTGATTTTTTGAGCTAAATAACCCTGAAATTGAAAAGCACTACAAATGAACTCTGAAAAGGTTGAAAGTTGGCATGGTATCATCATTTCACCCACATAGCATGTGCTAAAAAGTTGAGAGGGTTACGGCAAAAACTGGATGCACTTCGTGTACAAAATGGACAATCTCTTTCGAAGTATCAGGCTTTCGGACGAGAGCTCATCTGTTACAAAGGCATTGCATTTTTTTAAACTCATTTCAACTCCAGACTTTTTGTGCGTTCAGTATGCACCATTCAAAGCCATGTCATCAAATTTCAACCCTTTCTGACTTCATTTGCTATTTTTCATGCATTTACTGATTTTTTGAGCTAAATGACCCTGAAATTGAAAAGCCCTACAAATGAACTCTGAAAAGGTTGAAAGTTGGCATGGTATCATCATTTCACCCACATAGCATGTGCAAAAAAGTTGAGAGGGTTACGGCAAAAACTGGATGCACTTCGTGTACAAAATGGAAAATCTCTTTCGAAGTATCAGGCTTTCGGACGAGAACTCATCTGTTACAAAGGCATTTCATTTTTTCAAACTTATTTCAACTCCAGACTTTTTGTGCGTTCAGTATGCACCATTCAAAGCCACGTCATCAATTTTCAACCCTTTCTGACTTCATTTGCTATTTTTCATGCATTTACTGATTTTTTGAGCTAAATGACCCTGAAATTGAAAAGCACTACAAATGAACTCTGAAAAGGTTGAAAGTTGGCATGGTATCATCATTGGACCCACATAGCATGTGCTACAAAGTTGAGAGGGTTACGGCAAAAACTGGATGCACTTCGTGTACAAAATGGACAATCTCTTTCGAAGTATCAGGCTTTCGGACGAGAACTCATCTGTTACAAAGGCATTTCATTTTTTTAAACTTATTTCAACTCCAGACTTTTTGTGCATTCAGTATGCACCATTCAAAGCCACGTCATCAATTTTCAACCCTTTCTGACTTCATTTGCTATTTTTCATGCATTTACTGATTTTTTTGAGCTAAATGACCCTGAAATTGAAAAGCACTACAAATGAACTCTGAAAAGGTTGAAAGTTGGCATGGTATCATCATTTCACCCACATAGCATGTGCAAACAAGTTGAGAGGGTTACGGCAAAAACTGGATGCACATCGTGTACAAAATGGACAATCTCTTTCGAAGTATCAGGCTTTCGGACGAGAACTCATCTGTTACAAAGGCATTTCATTTTTTTAAACTCATTTCAACTCCAGACTTTTTGTGCATTCAGTATGCACCATTCAAAGCCACGTCATCAATTTTCAACCCTTTCTGACTTCATTTGCTATTTTTCATGCATTTACTGATTTTTTTGAGCTAAATGACCCTGAAATTGAAAAGCACTACAAATGAACTCTGAAAAGGTTGAAAGTTGGCATGGTATCATCATTTCACCCACATAGCATGTGCTAAAAAGTTGAGAGGGTTACGGCAAAAACTGGATGCACTTCGTGTACAAAATGGACAATCTCTTTCGAAGTATCAGGCTTTCGGACGAGAACTCAACTGTTACAAAGGCATTTCATTTTTTTAAACATATTTCAACTCCAGACTTTTTGTGCGTTTAGTATGCACCATTCAAAGCCACGTCATCAATTTTCAACCATTTCAGACTTCATTTGCTATTTTTCATGCATTTACTGATTTTTTTGAGCTAAATGACCCTGAAATTGAAAAGCACTACAAATGAACACTGAAAAGGTTGAAAGTTGGCATGGTATCATCATTTCACCCACATAGCATGTGCAAAAAAGTTGAGAGGGTTACGGCAAAAACTGGATGCACTTCGTGTACAAAATGGACAATCTCTTTCGAAGTATCAGGCTTTCGGACGAAAACTCATCTGTTACAAAGGCATTTCATTTTTTTAAACATATTTCAACTCCAGACTTTTTGTGCGTTTAGTATGCACCATTCAAAGCCACGTCATCAATTTTCAACCCTTTCAGACTTCATTTGCTATTTTTCATGCATTTACTGATTTTTTTGAGCTAAATGACCCTGAAATTGAAAAGCACTACAAATGAACACTGAAAAGGTTGAAAGTTGGCATGGTATCATCATTTCAACCACATAGCATGTGCAAAAAAGTTGAGAGGGTTACGGCAAAAACTGGATGCACTTCGTGTACAAAATGGACAATCTCTTTCGAAGTATCAGGCTTTCGGACGAAAACTCATCTGTTACAAAGGCATTTCATTTTTTTAAACTTATTTCAACTCCAGACTTTTTGTGCGTTCAGTATGCACCATTCGAAGCCACGTCATCAATTTTCAACCCTTTCTGACTTCATTTGCTATTTTCCATGCATTTACTGATTTTTTGAGCTAAATGACCCTAAAATTGAAAAGCACTACAAATGAACTCTGAAAAGGATGAAAGTTGGCATGGTATCATCATTTCACCCACATAGCATGTGCTACAAAATTGACAGGGTTACGGCAAAAACCTGGATGCACTTCGTGTACAAAATGGACAATCTCTTTCGAAGTATCAGGCTTTCGGACGAGAACTCATCTGTTACAAAGGCATTTCATTTTTTTAAACTTATTTCAACTCCAGACTTTTTGTGCATTCAGTATGCACCATTCAAAGCCACGTCATCAATTTTCAACCCTTTCAGACTTCATTTGCTATTTTTCATGCATTTACTGATTTTTTTGAGCTAAATGACCCTGAAATTGAAAAGCACTACAAATGAACACTGAAAAGGTTGAAAGTTGGCATGGTATCATCATTTCACCCACATAGCATGTGCAAAAAAGTTGAGAGGGTTACGGCAAAAACTGGATGCACTTCGTGTACAAAATGGACAATCTCTTTCGAAGTATCAGGCTTTCGGACGAAAACTCATCTGTTACAAAGGCATTTCATTTTTTTAAACATATTTCAACTCCAGACTTTTTGTGTGTTTAGTATGCACCATTCAAAGCCACGTCATCAATTTTCAACCCTTTCAGACTTCATTTGCTATTTTTCATGCATTTACTGATTTTTTTGAGCTAAATGACCCTGAAATTGAAAAGCACTACAAATGAACACTGAAAAGGTTGAAAGTTGGCATGGTATCATCATTTCAACCACATAGCATGTGCAAAAAAGTTGAGAGGGTTACGGCAAAAACTGGATGCACTTCGTGTACAAAATGGACAATCTCTTTCGAAGTATCAGGCTTTCGGACGAAAACTCATCTGTTACAAAGGCATTTCATTTTTTTAAACTTATTTCAACTCCAGACTTTTTGTGCGTTCAGTATGCACCATTCAAAGCCACGTCATCAATTTTGAACCCTTTCTGACTTCATTTGCTATTTTCCATGCATTTACTGATTTTTTGAGCTAAATGACCCTAAAATTGAAAAGCACTACAAATGAACTCTGAAAAGGTTGAAAGTTGGCATGGTATCATCATTTCACCCACATAGCATGTGCTACAAAATTGACAGGGTTACGGCAAAAACCTGGATGCACTTCGTGTACAAAATGGACAATCTCTTTCGAAGTATCAGGCTTTCGGACGAGAACTCATCTGTTACAAAGGCATTTCATTTTTTTAAACTTATTTCAACTCCAGACTTTTTGTGCATTCAGTATGCACCATTCAAAGCCACGTCATCAATTTTCAACCCTTTCTGACTTCATTTGCTATTTTTCATGCATTTACTGATTTTTTTGAGCTAAATGACCCTGAAATTGAAAAGCACTACAAATGAACTCTGAAAAGGTTGAAAGTTGGCATGGTATCATCATTTCACCCACATAGCATGTGCTAAAAAGTTGAGAGGGTTACGGCAAAAACTGGATGCACTTCGTGTACAAAATGGACAATCTCATTCGAAATATCAGGCTTTCGGACGAGAACTCAACTGTTACAAAGGCATTTCATTTTTTTAAACATATTTCAACTCCAGACTTTTTGTGCGTTTAGTATGCACCATTCAAAGCCACGTCATCAATTTTCAACCCTTTCAGACTTCATTTGCTATTTTTCATGCATTTACTGATTTTTTTGAGCTAAATGACCCTGAAATTGAAAAGCACTACAAATGAACACTGAAAAGGTTGAAAGTTGGCATGGTATCATCATTTCACCCACATAGGATGTGCAAAAAAGTTGAGAGGGTTACGGCAAAAACTGGATGCACTTCGTGTACAAAATGGACAATCTCTTTCGAAGTATCAGGCTTTCGGACGAAAACTCATCTGTTACAAAGGCATTTCATTTTTTTAAACATATTTCAACTCCAGACTTTTTGTGCGTTTAGTATGCACCATTCAAAGCCACGTCATCAATTTTGAACCCTTTCAGACTTCGTTTGCTATTTTTCATGCATTTACTGATTTTTTTGAGCTAAATGACCCTGAAATTGAAAAGCACTACAAATGAACACTGAAAAGGTTGAAAGTTGGCATGGTATCATCATTTCACCCACATAGCATGTGCAAAAAAGTTGAGAGGGTTACGGCAAAAACTGGATGCACTTCGTGTACAAAATGGACAATCTCTTTCGAAGTATCAGGCTTTCGGACGAAAACTCATCTGTTACAAAGGCATTTCATTTTTTTAAACTTATTTCAACTCCAGACTTTTTGTGCGTTCAGTATGCACAATTCGAAGCCACGTCATCAATTTTCAACCCTTTTGTGACTTCATTTGCTATTTTTCATGCATTTACTGATTTTTTGAGCTAAATGACCCTGAAATTGAAAAGCACTACAAATGAACTCTGAAAACGTTGAAAGTTGGCATGGTATCATCATTTCACCCACATAGCATGTGCTACAAAATTGACAGGGTTACGGCAAAAACTGGATGCACTACGTGTACAAAATGGACAATCTCTTTCGAAGTATCAGGCTTTCGGACGAGAACTCATCTGTTACAAAGGCATTTCATTTTTTTAAACTTATTTCAACTCCAGACTTTTCGTGCGTTCAGTGTGCACCATTCGAAGCCACGTCATCAATTTTCAACCCTTTCTGACTTCATTTGCTATTTTTCATGCATTTACTGATTTTTTGAGCTAAATGACCCTGAAATTGAAAAGCACTACAAATGAACTCTGAAAAGGTTGAAAGTTGGCATGGTATCATCATTTCACCCACATAGCATGTGCAAAAAAGTTGAGAGGGTTACGGCAAAAACTGGATGCACTTCGTGTACAAAATGGACAATCTCTTTCGAAGTATCAGGCTTTCGGACGAGAACTCATCTGTTACAAAGGCATTTCATTTTTTTAAACTTATTTCAACTTCAGACTTTTCGTGCGTTCAGTATGCACCATTCAAAGCCACGTCATCAATTTTCAACCCTTTCTGACTTCATTTGCTATTTTTCATGCATTTACTGATTTTTTGAGCTAAATGACCCTGAAATTGAAAAGCACTACAAATGAACACTGAAAAGGTTGAAAGTTGGCATGGTATCATCATTTCACCCACATAGCATGTGCAAAAAAGTTGAGAGGGTTACGGCAAAAACTGGATGCACTTCGTGTACAAAATGGACAATCTCTTTCGAAGTATCAGGCTTTCGGACGAAAACTCATCTGTTACAAAGGCATTTCATTTTTTTAAACTTATTTCAACTCCAGACTTTTGGTGCGTTTAGTATGCACCATTCAAAGCCACGTCATCAATTTTCAACCCTTTCAGACTTCATTTGCTATTTTTCATGCATTTACTGATTTTTTGAGCTAAATGACCCTGAAATTGAAAAGCACTACAAATGAACTCTGAAAAGGTTGAAAGTTGGCATGGTATCATCATTTGACCCACATAGCATGTGCTACAAAGTTGAGAGGGTTACGGCAAAAACTGGATGCACTTCGTGTACAAAATGGACAATCTCTTTCGAAGTATCAGGCTTTCGGACGAGAACTCATCTGTTACAAAGGCATTTCATTTTTTTAAACTTATTTCAACTTCAGACTTTTCGTGCGTTCAGTATGCACCATTCAAAGCCACGTCATCAATTTTCAACCCTTTCTGACTTCATTTGCTATTTTTCATGCATTTACTGATTTTTTGAGCTAAATGACCCTGAAATTGAAAAGCCCTACAAATGAACTCTGAAAAGGTTGAAAGTTGGCATGGTATCATCATTTCACCCACATAGCATGTGCAAAAAAGTTGAGAGGGTTACGGCAAAAACTGGATGCACTTCGTGTACAAAATGGACAATCTCTTTCGAAGTATCAGGCTTTCGGACGAAAACTCATCTGTTACAAAGGCATTTCATTTTTTTAAACTTATTTCAACTCCAGACTTTTGGTGCGTTTAGTATGCACCATTCAAAGCCACGTCATCAATTTTCAACCCTTTCAGACTTCATTTGCTATTTTTCATGCATTTACTGATTTTTTGAGCTAAATGACCCTGAAATTGAAAAGCACTACAAATGAACTCTGAAAAGGTTGAAAGTTGGCATGGTATCATCATTTCACCCACATAGCATGTGCAAAAAAGTTGAGAGGGTTACGGCAAAAACTGGATGCACTTCGTGTACAAAATGGACAATCTCTTTCGAAGTATCAGGCTTTCGGACGAGAACTCATCTGTTACAAAGGCATTTCATTTTTTTAAACTTATTTCAACTTCAGACTTTTCGTGCGTTCAGTATGCACCATTCAAAGCCACGTCATCAATTTTCAACCCTTTCTGACTTCATTTGCTATTTTTCATGCATTTACTGATTTTTTGAGCTAAATGACCCTGAAATTGAAAAGCACTACAAATGAACACTGAAAAGGTTGAAAGTTGGCATGGTATCATCATTTCACCCACATAGCATGTGCAAAAAAGTTGAGAGGGTTACGGCAAAAACTGGATGCACTTCGTGTACAAAATGGACAATCTCTTTCGAAGTATCAGGCTTTCGGACGAAAACTCATCTGTTACAAAGGCATTTCATTTTTTTAAACTTATTTCAACTCCAGACTTTTGGTGCGTTTAGTATGCACCATTCAAAGCCACGTCATCAATTTTCAAACCTTTCAGACTTCATTTGCTATTTTTCATGCATTTACTGATTTTTTGAGCTAAATGACCCTGAAATTGAAAAGCACTACAAATGAACTCTGAAAAGGTTGAAAGTTGGCATGGTATCATCATTTGACCCACATAGCATGTGCTACAAAGTTGAGAGGGTTACGGCAAAAACTGGATGAACTTCGTGTACAAAATGGACAATCTCTTTCGAAGTATCAGGCTTTCGGACGAGAACTCATCTGTTACAAAGGCATTTCATTTTTTTAAACTTATTTCAACTCCAGACTTTTCGTGCGTTCAGTATGCACCATTCAAAGCCACGTCATCAATTTTCAACCCTTTCTGACTTCATTTGCTATTTTTCATGCATTTACTGATTTTTTGAGCTAAATGACCCTGAAATTGAAAAGCCCTACAAATGAACTCTGAAAAGGTTGAAAGTTGGCATGGTATCATCATTTCACCCACATAGCATGTGCAAAAAAGTTGAGAGGGTTACGGCAAAAACTGGATGCACTTCGTGTACAAAATGGAAAATCTCTTTCGAAGTATCAGGCTTTCGGACGAGAACTCATCTGTTACAAAGGCATTTCATTTTTTCAAACTTATTTCAACTCCAGACTTTTTGTGCGTTCAGTATGCAGCATTCAAAGCCACGTCATCAATTTTCAACCCTTTCTGACTTCATTTGCTATTTTTCATGCATTTACTGATTTTTTGAGCTAAATGACCCTGAAATTGAAAAGCACTACAAATGAACTCTGAAAAGGTTGAAAGTTGGCATGGTATCATCATTTGACCCACATAGCATGTGCTACAAAGTTGAGAGGGTTACGGCAAAAACTGGATGAACTTCGTGTACAAAATGGACAATCTCTTTCGAAGTATCAGGCTTTCGGACGAGAACTCATCTGTTACAAAGGCATTTCATTTTTTTAAACTTATTTCAACTCCAGACTTTTTGTGCATTCAGTATGCACCATTCAAAGCCACGTCATCAATTTTCAACCCTTTCTGACTTCATTTGCTATTTTTCATGCATTTACTGATTTTTTTGAGCTAAATGACCCTGAAATTGAAAAGCACTACAAATGAACTCTGAAAAGGTTGAAAGTTGGCATGGTATCATCATTTCACCCACATAGCATGTGCTAAAAAGTTGAGAGGGTTACGGCAAAAACTGGATGCACTTCGTGTACAAAATGGACAATCTCTTTCGAAGTATCACGGTTTCGGACTAGAACTCATCTGTTACAAAGGCATTTCATTTTTTTAAACTTATTTCAACTCCAGACTTTTTGTGCGTTCAGTAAGCACCATTCAAAGCCACATCATCAATATTCAACCCTTTCTGACTTCATTTGCTATTTTTCATGCATTTACTGTTTTTTTGAGCTAAATGACCCTGAAATTGAAAAGCACTACAAATGAACTCTGAAAAGGTTGAAAGTTGGCATGGTATCATCATTTCACCCACATAGCATGTGCAAAAAAGTTGAGAGGGTTACGGCAAAAACTGGATGCACTTCGTGTACAAAATGGACAATCTCTTTCGAAGTATCAGGCTTTCGGACGAAAACTCATCTGTTACAAAGGCATTTCATTTTTTTAAACTTATTTCAACTCCAGACTTTTTGTGCGTTCAGTATGCACCATTCAAAGCCACGTCATCAATTTTCAACCCTTTCTAACTTCATTTGCTATTTTTCATGCATTTACTGATTTTTTGAGCTAAATGACCCTGAAATTGAAAAGCACTACAAATGAACTCTGAAAAGGTTGAAAGTTGGCATGGTATCATCATTTCACCCACATAGCATGTGCTAAAAAGTTGAGAGGGTTACGGCAAAAACTGGATGCACTTCGTGTACAAAATGGACAATCTCTTTCGAAGTATCAGGCTTTCGGACGAGAGCTCATCTGTTACAAAGGCATTGCATTTTTTTAAACTCATTTCAACTCCAGACTTTTTGTGCGTTCAGTATGCACCATTCAAAGCCATGTCATCAATTTTCAACCCTTTCTGACTTCATTTGCTATTTTTCATGCATTTACTGATTTTTTGAGCTAAATGACCCTGAAATTGAAAAGCCCTACAAATGAACTCTGAAAAGGTTGAAAGTTGGCATGGTATCATCATTTCACCCACATAGCATGTGCAAAAAAGTTGAGAGGGTTACGGCAAAAACTGGATGCACTTCGTGTACAAAATGGAAAATCTCTTTCGAAGTATCAGGCTTTCGGACGAGAACTCATCTGTTACAAAGGCATTTCATTTTTTCAAACTTATTTCAACTCCAGACTTTTTGTGCGTTCAGTATGCACCATTCATAGCCACGTCATCAATTTTCAACCCTTTCTGACTTTATTTGCTATTTTTCATGCATTTACTGATTTTTTGAGCTAAATGACCCTGAAATTGAAAAGCACTACAAATGAACTCTGAAAAGGTTGAAAGTTGGCATGGTATCATCATTTGACCCACATAGCATGTGCTACAAAGTTGAGAGGGTTACGGCAAAAACTGGATGAACTTCGTGTACAAAATGGACAATCTCTTTCGAAGTATCAGGCTTTCGGACGAGAACTCATCTGTTACAAAGGCATTTCATTTTTTTAAACTTATTTCAACTCCAGACTTTTTGTGCAGTCAGTATGCACCATTCAAAGCCACGTCATCAATTTTCAACCCTTTCTGACTTCATTTGCTATTTTTCATGCATTTACTGATTTTTTTGAGCTAAATGACCCTGAAATTGAAAAGCACTACAAATGAACTCTGAAAAGGTTGAAAGTTGGCATGGTATCATCATTTCACCCACATAGCATGTGCAAAAAAGTTGAGAGGGTTACGGCAAAAACTGGATGCACATCGTGTACAAAATGGACAATCTCTTTCGAAGTATCAGGTTTCGGACGAGAACTCATCTGTTACAAAGGCATTTCATTTTTTTAAACTCATTTCAACTCCAGACTTTTTGTGCATTTAGTGTGCACCATTCAAAGCCACGTCATCAATTTTCAACCCTTTCTGACTTCATTTGCTATTTTTCATGCATTTACTGATTTTTTTGAGCTAAATGACCCTGAAATTGAAAAGCACTACAAATGAACTCTGAAAAGGTTGAAAGTTGGCATGGTATCATCATTTCACCCACATAGCATGTGCAAAAAAGTTGAGAGGGTTACGGCAAAAACTGGATGCACTTCGTGTACAAAATGGACAATCTCTTTCGAAGTATCAGGCTTTCGGACGAAAACTCATCTGTTACAAAGGCATTTCATTTTTTTAAACTTATTTCAACTCCAGACTTTTTGTGCGTTCAGTATGCACCATTCGAAGCCACGTCATCAATTTTCAACCCTTTCTGACTTCATTTGCTATTTTTCATGCATTTACTGATTTTTTGAGCTAAATGACCCTGAAATTGAAAAGCACTACAAATGAACTCTGAAAAGGTTGAAAGTTGGCATGGTATCATCATTTCACCCACATAGCATGTGCTACAAAATTGAGAGGGTTACGGCAAAAACTGGATGCACTTCGTGTACAAAATGGACAATCTCTTTCGAAGTATCAGGCTTTCGGACGAAAACTCATCTGTTACAAAGGCATTTCATTTTTTTAAACATATTTCAACTCCAGACTTTTTGTGCGTTTAGTATGCACCATTCAAAGCCACGTCATCAATTTTCAACCCTTTCAGACTTCATTTGCTATTTTTCATGCATTTACTGATTTTTTTGAGCTAAATGACCCTGAAATTGTAAAGCACTACAAATGAACACTGAAAAGGTTGAAAGTTGGCATGGTATCATCATTTCACCCACATAGCATGTGCAAAAAAGTTGAGAGGGTTACGGCAAAAACTGGATGCACTTCGTGTACAAAATGGACAATCTCTTTCGAAGTATCAGGCTTTCGGAGAAAACTCATCTGTTACAAAGGCATTTCATTTTTTTAAACATATTTCAACTCCAGACTTTTTGTGCGTTTAGTATGCACCATTCAAAGCCACGTCATCAATTTTCAACCCTTTCAGATTTCATTTGCTATTTTTCATGCATTTACTGATTTTTTTGAGCTAAATGACCCTGAAATTGAAAAGCACTACAAATGAACACTGAAAAGGTTGAAAGTTGGCATGGTATCATCATTTCACCCACATAGCATGTGCAAAAAAGTTGAGAGGGTTACGGCAAAAACTGGATGCACTTCGTGTACAAAATGGACAATCTCTTTCGAAGTATCAGGCTTTCGGACGAAAACTCATCTGTTACAAAGGCATTTCATTTTTTTAAACTTATCTCAACTCCAGACTTTTTGTGCGTTCAGTATGCACCATTCAAAGCCACGTCATCAATTTTCAACCCTTTCTAACTTCATTTGCTATTTTTCATGCATTTACTGATTTTTTGAGCTAAATGACCCTGAAATTGAAAAGCACTACAAATGAACTCTGAAAAGGTTGAAAGTTGGCATGGTATCATCATTTCACCCACATAGCATGTGCTAAAAAGTTGAGAGGGTTACGGCAAAAACTGGATGCACTTCGTGTACAAAATGGACAATCTCTTTCGAAGTATCAGGCTTTCGGACGAGAGCTCATCTGTTACAAAGGCATTGCATTTTTTTAAACTCATTTCAACTCCAGACTTTTTGTGCGTTCAGTATGCACCATTCAAAGCCATGTCATCAATTTTCAACCCTTTCTGACTTCATTTGCTATTTTTCATGCATTTACTGATTTTTTGAGCTAAATGACCCTGAAATTGAAAAGCCCTACAAATGAACTCTGAAAAGGTTGAAAGTTGGCATGGTATCATCATTTCACCCACATAGCATGTGCAAAAAAGTTGAGAGGGTTACGGCAAAAACTGGATGCACTTCGTGTACAAAATGGAAAATCTCTTTCGAAGTATCAGGCTTTCGGACGAGAACTCATCTGTTACAAAGGCATTTCATTTTTTCAAACTTATTTCAACTCCAGACTTTTTGTGCGTTCAGTATGCACCATTCATAGCCACGTCATCAATTTTCAACCCTTTCTGACTTTATTTGCTATTTTTCATGCATTTACTGATTTTTTGAGCTAAATGACCCTGAAATTGAAAAGCACTACAAATGAACTCTGAAAAGGTTGAAAGTTGGCATGGTATCATCATTTGACCCACATAGCATGTGCTACAAAGTTGAGAGGGTTACGGCAAAAACTGGATGAACTTCGTGTACAAAATGGACAATCTCTTTCGAAGTATCAGGCTTTCGGACGAGAACTCATCTGTTACAAAGGCATTTCATTTTTTTAAACTTATTTCAACTCCAGACTTTTTGTGCAGTCAGTATGCACCATTCAAAGCCACGTCATCAATTTTCAACCCTTTCTGACTTCATTTGCTATTTTTCATGCATTTACTGATTTTTTTGAGCTAAATGACCCTGAAATTGAAAAGCACTACAAATGAACTCTGAAAAGGTTGAAAGTTGGCATGGTATCATCATTTCACCCACATAGCATGTGCAAAAAAGTTGAGAGGGTTACGGCAAAAACTGGATGCACATCGTGTACAAAATGGACAATCTCTTTCGAAGTATCAGGTTTCGGACGAGAACTCATCTGTTACAAAGGCATTTCATTTTTTTAAACTCATTTCAACTCCAGACTTTTTGTGCATTTAGTGTGCACCATTCAAAGCCACGTCATCAATTTTCAACCCTTTCTGACTTCATTTGCTATTTTTCATGCATTTACTGATTTTTTTGAGCTAAATGACCCTGAAATTGAAAAGCACTACAAATGAACTCTGAAAAGGTTGAAAGTTGGCATGGTATCATCATTTCACCAACATAGCATGTGCAAAAAAGTTGAGAGGGTTACGGCAAAAACTGGATGCACTTCGTGTACAAAATGGACAATCTCTTTCGAAGTATCAGGCTTTCGGACGAAAACTCATCTGTTACAAAGGCATTTCATTTTTTTAAACTTATTTCAACTCCAGACTTTTTGTGCGTTCAGTATGCACCATTCGAAGCCACGTCATCAATTTTCAACCCTTTCTGACTTCATTTGCTATTTTTCATGCATTTACTGATTTTTTCAGCTAAATGACCCTGAAATTGAAAAGCACTACAAATGAACTCTGAAAAGGTTGAAAGTTGGCATGGTATCATCATTTCACCCACATAGCATGTGCTACAAAATTGAGAGGGTTACGGCAAAAACTGGATGCACTTCGTGTACAAAATGGACAATCTCTTTCGAAGTATCAGGCTTTCGGACGAAAACTCATCTGTTACAAAGGCATTTCATTTTTTTAAACATATTTCAACTCCAGACTTTTTGTGCGTTTAGTATGCACCATTCAAAGCCACGTCATCAATTTTCAACCCTTTCAGACTTCATTTGCTATTTTTCATGCATTTACTGATTTTTTTGAGCTAAATGACCCTGAAATTGTAAAGCACTACAAATGAACACTGAAAAGGTTGAAAGTTGGCATGGTATCATCATTTCACCCACATAGCATGTGCAAAAAAGTTGAGAGGGTTACGGCAAAAACTGGATGCACTTCGTGTACAAAATGGACAATCTCTTTCGAAGTATCAGGCTTTCGGAGAAAACTCATCTGTTACAAAGGCATTTCATTTTTTTAAACATATTTCAACTCCAGACTTTTTGTGCGTTTAGTATGCACCATTCAAAGCCACGTCATCAATTTTCAACCCTTTCAGATTTCATTTGCTATTTTTCATGCATTTACTGATTTTTTTGAGCTAAATGACCCTGAAATTGAAAAGCACTACAAATGAACACTGAAAAGGTTGAAAGTTGGCATGGTATCATCATTTCACCCACATAGCATGTGCAAAAAAGTTGAGAGGGTTACGGCAAAAACTGGATGCACTTCGTGTACAAAATGGACAATCTCTTTCGAAGTATCAGGCTTTCGGACGAAAACTCATCTGTTACAAAGGCATTTCATTTTTTTAAACTTATCTCAACTCCAGACTTTTTGTGCGTTCAGTATGCACCATTCAAAGCCATGTCATCAATTTTCAACCCTTTCTGACTTCATTTGCTATTTTTCATGCATTTACTGATTTTTTGAGCTAAATGACCCTGAAATTGAAAAGCCCTACAAATGAACTCTGAAAAGGTTGAAAGTTGGCATGGTATCATCATTTCACCCACATAGCATGTGCAAAAAAGTTGAGAGGGTTACGGCAAAAACTGGATGCACTTCGTGTACAAAATGGAAAATCTCTTTCGAAGTATCAGGCTTTCGGACGAGAACTCATCTGTTACAAAGGCATTTCATTTTTTCAAACTTATTTCAACTCCAGACTTTTTGTGCGTTCAGTATGCACCATTCAAAGCCACGTCATCAATTTTCAACCCTTTCTGACTTTATTTGCTATTTTTCATGCATTTACTGATTTTTTGAGCTAAATGACCCTGAAATTGAAAAGCACTACAAATGAACTCTGAAAAGGTTGAAAGTTGGCATGGTATCATCATTTGACCCACATAGCATGTGCTACAAAGTTGAGAGGGTTACGGCAAAAACTGGATGAACTTCGTGTACAAAATGGACAATCTCTTTCGAAGTATCAGGCTTTCGGACGAGAACTCATCTGTTACAAAGGCATTTCATTTTTTTAAACTTATTTCAACTCCAGACTTTTTGTGCAGTCAGTATGCACCATTCAAAGCCACGTCATCAATTTTCAACCCTTTCTGACTTCATTTGCTATTTTTCATGCATTTACTGATTTTTTTGAGCTAAATGACCCTGAAATTGAAAAGCACTACAAATGAACTCTGAAAAGGTTGAAAGTTGGCATGGTATCATCATTTCACCCACATAGCATGTGCAAAACAGTTGAGAGGGTTACGGCAAAAACTGGATGCACATCGTGTACAAAATGGACAATCTCTTTCGAAGTATCAGGTTTCGGACGAGAACTCATCTGTTACAAAGGCATTTCATTTTTTTAAACTCATTTCAACTCCAGACTTTTTGTGCATTTAGTGTGCACCATTCAAAGCCACGTCATCAATTTTCAACCCTTTCTGACTTCATTTGCTATTTTTCATGCATTTACTGATTTTTTTGAGCTAAATGACCCTGAAATTGAAAAGCACTACAAATGAACTCTGAAAAGGTTGAAAGTTGGCATGGTATCATCATTTCACCCACATAGCATGTGCAAAAAAGTTGAGAGGGTTACGGCAAAAACTGGATGCACTTCGTGTACAAAATGGACAATCTCTTTCGAAGTATCGGGCTTTCGGACGAAAACTCATCTGTTACAAAGGCATTTCATTTTTTTAAACTTATTTCAACTCCAGACTTTTTGTGCGTTCAGTATGCACCATTCGAAGCCACGTCATCAATTTTCAACCCTTTCTGACTTCATTTGCTATTTTTCATGCATTTACTGATTTTTTCAGCTAAATGACCCTGAAATTGAAAAGCACTACAAATGAACTCTGAAAAGGTTGAAAGTTGGCATGGTATCATCATTTCACGCACATAGCATGTGCTACAAAATTGAGAGGGTTACGGCAAAAACTGGATGCACTTCGTGTACAAAATGGACAATCTCTTTCGAAGTATCAGGCTTTCGGACGAAAACTCATCTGTTACAAAGGCATTTCATTTTTTTAAACATATTTCAACTCCAGACTTTTTGTGCGTTTAGTATGCACCATTCAAAGCCACGTCATCAATTTTCAACCCTTTCAGACTTCATTTGCTATTTTTCATGCATTTACTGATTTTTTTGAGCTAAATGACCCTGAAATTGTAAAGCACTACAAATGAACACTGAAAAGGTTGAAAGTTGGCATGGTATCATCATTTCACCCACATAGCATGTGCAAAAAAGTTGAGAGGGTTACGGCAAAAACTGGATGCACTTCGTGTACAAAATGGACAATCTCTTTCGAAGTATCAGGCTTTCGGAGAAAACTCATCTGTTACAAAGGCATTTCATTTTTTTAAACATATTTCAACTCCAGACTTTTTGTGCGTTTAGTATGCACCATTCAAAGCCACGTCATCAATTTTCAACCCTTTCAGACTTCATTTGCTATTTTTCATGCATTTACTGATTTTTTTGAGCTAAATGACCCTGAAATTGAAAAGCACTACAAATGAACACTGAAAAGGTTGAAAGTTGGCATGGTATCATCATTTCACCCACATAGCATGTGCAAAAAAGTTGAGAGGGTTACGGCAAAAACTGGATGCACTTCGTGTACAAAATGGACAATCTCTTTCGAAGTATCAGGCTTTCGGACGAAAACTCATCTGTTACAAAGGCATTTCATTTTTTTAAACTTATCTCAACTCCAGACTTTTTGTGCGTTCAGTATGCACCATTCGAAGCCACGTCATCAATTTTCAACCCTTTCTGACTTCATTTGCTATTTTTCATGCATTTACTGATTTTTTGAGCTAAATGACCCTGAAATTGAAAAGCACTACAAATGAACTCTGAAAAGGTTGAAAGTTGGCATGGTATCATCATTTCACCCACATAGCATGTGCTACAAAATTGAGAGGGTTACGGCAAAAACTGGATGCACTTCGTGTACAAAATGGACAATCTCTTTCGAACTATCAGGCTTTCGGACGAGAACTCATCTGTTACAAAGGCATTTCATTTTTTTAAACTTATTTCAACTCCAGACTTTTCGTGCGTTCAGTATGCACCATTCGAAGCCACGTCATCAATTTTCAACCCTTTCTGACTTCATTTGCTATTTTTCATGCATTTACTGATTTTTTGAGCTAAATGACCCTGAAATTGAAAAGCACTACAAATGAACTCTGAAAAGGTTGAAAGTTGGCATGGTATCATCATTTCACCCGCATAGCATGTGCTACAAAATTGAGAGGGTTACGGCAAAAACTGGATGCACTTCGTGTACAAAATGGACAATCTCTTTCGAAGTATCAGGCTTTCGGACGAGAACTCATCTGTTACAAAGGCATTTCATTTTTTTAAACTTATTTCAACTCCGGAATTTTCGTGCGTTCAGTATGCACCATTCAAAGCCACGTCATCAATTTTCAACCCTTTCTGACTTCATTTGCTATTTTTCATGCATTTACTGATTTTTTGAGCTAAATGACCCTGAAATTGAAAAGCACTACAAATGAACACTGAAAAGGTTGAAAGTTGGCATGGTATGATCATTTCACCCACATAGCATGTGCAAAAAAGTTGAGAGGGTTACGGCAAAAACTGGATGCACTTCGTGTACAAAATGGACAATCTCTTTCGAAGTATCAGGCTTTCGGACTAGAACTCATCTGTTACAAAGGCATTTCATTTTTTTAAGCTTATTTCAACTCCAGACTTTTTGTGCGTTCAGTAAGCACCATTCAAAGCCACATCATCAATATTCAACCCTTTCTGACTTCATTTGCTATTTTTCATGCATTTACTTATTTTTTGAGCTAAATGACCCTGAAATTGAAAAGCACTACAAATGAACTCTGAAAAGGTTGAAAGTTGGCATGGTATCATCATTTCACCCACATAGCATGTGCAAAAAAGTTGAGAGGGTTACGGCAAAAACTGGATGCACTTCGTGTACAAAATGGACAATCTCTTTCGAAGTATCAGGCTTTCGGACGAAAACTCATCTGTTACAAAGGCATTTCATTTTTTTAAACTTATTTCAACTCTAGACTTTTTGTGCGTTCAGTATGCACCATTCAAAGCCACGTCATCAATTTTCAACCCTTTCTAACTTCATTTGCTATTTTTCATGCATTTACTGATTTTTTGAGCTAAATGACCCTGAAATTGTAAAGCACTACAAATGAACTCTGAAAGGGTTGAAAGTTGGCATGGTATCATCATTTCACCCACATAGCATGTGCTAAAAAGTTGAGAGGGTTACGGCAAAAACTGGATGCACTTCGTGTACAAAATGGACAATCTCTTTCGAAGTATCAGGCTTTCGGACGAGAGCTCATCTGTTACAAAGGCATTGCATTTTTTTAAACTCATTTCAACTCCAGACTTTTTGTGCGTTCAGTATGCACCATTCAAAGCCATGTCATCAATTTTCAACCCTTTCTGACTTCATTTGCTATTTTTCATGCATTTACTGATTTTTTGAGCTAAATGACCCTGAAATTGAAAAGCCCTACAAATGAACTCTGAAAAGGTTGAAAGTTGGCATGGTATCATCATTTCACCCACATAGCATGTGCAAAAAAGTTGAGAGGGTTACGGCAAAAACTGGATGCACTTCGTGTACAAAATGGAAAATCTCTTTCGAAGTATCAGGCTTTCGGACGAGAACTCATCTGTTACAAAGGCATTTCATTTTTTCAAACTTATTTCAACTCCAGACTTTTTGTGCGTTCAGTATGCACCATTCAAAGCCACGTTATCAATTTTCAACCCTTTCTGACTTCATTTGCTATTTTTCATGCATTTACTGATTTTTTGAGCTAAATGACCCTGAAATTGAAAAGCACTACAAATGAACTCTGAAAAGGTTGAAAGTTGGCATGGTATCATCATTTGACCCACATAGCATGTGCTACAAAGTTGAGAGGGTTACGACAAAAACTGGATGCACTTCGTGTACAAAATGGACAATCTCTTTCGAAGTATCAGGCTTTCGGACGAGAACTCATCTGTCACAAAGGCATTTCATTTTTTTAAACTTATTTCAACTCCAGACTTTTTGTGCATTCAGTATGCACCATTCAAAGCCACGTCATCAATTTTCAACCCTTTCTGACTTCATTTGCTATTTTTCATGCATTTACTGATTTTTTTGAGCTAAATGACCCTGAAATTGAAAAGCACTACAAATGAACTCTGAAAAGGTTGAAAGTTGGCATGGTATCATCATTTCACCCACATAGCATGTGCAAAAAAGTTGAGAGGGTTACGGCAAAAACTGGATGCACATCGTGTACAAAATGGACAATCTCTTTCGAAGTATCAGGCTTTCGGACGAGAACTCATCTGTTACAAAGGCATTTCATTTTTTAAACTCATTTCAACTCCAGACTTTTTGTGCATTCAGTATGCACCAT
Organism: Elymus sibiricus; assembly: GCA_039707655.1. NCBI lineage: Eukaryota > Viridiplantae > Streptophyta > Magnoliopsida > Poales > Poaceae > Elymus > Elymus sibiricus. Next base: position 33,984,529 of record CM077665.1, on the reverse strand, counting down.
TCAAAGCCACGTCATCAATTTTCAACCCTTTCTGACTTCATTTGCTATTTTTCATGCATTTACTGATTTTTTTGAGCTAAATGACCCTGAAATTGAAAAGCACTACAAATGAACTCTGAAAAGGATGAAAGTTGGCATGGTATCATCATTTCACCCACATAGCATGTGCTAAAAAGTTGAGAGGGTTACGGCAAAAACTGGATGCACTTCGTGTACAAAATGGACAATCTCTTTCGAAGTATCAGGCTTTCGGACGAGAACTCATCTGTTACAAAGGCATTTCATTTTTTTAAACATATTTCAACTCCAGACTTTTTGTGCGTTTAGTATGCACCATTCAAAGCCACGTCATCAATTTTCAACCCTTTCAGACTTCATTTGCTATTTTTCATGCATTTACTGATTTTTTTGAGCTAAATGACCCTGAAATTGAAAAGCACTACAAATGAACACTGAAAAGGTTGAAAGTTGGCATGGTATCATCATTTCACCCACATAGCATGTGCAAAAAAGTTGAGAGGGTTACGGCAAAAACTGGATGCACTTCGTGTACAAAATGGACAATCTCTTTCGAAGTATCAGGCTTTCGGACGAAAACTCATCTGTTACAAAGTCATTTCATTTTTTTAAACATATTTCAACTCCAGACTTTTTGTGCATTTAGTATGCACCATTCAAAGCCACGTCATCAATTTTAAACCCTTTCAGACTTCATTTGCTATTTTTCATGCATTTACTGATTTTTTTGAGCTAAATGACCCTGAAATTGAAAAGCACTACAAATGAACTCTGAAAAGGATGAAAGTTGGCATGGTATCATCATTTCACCCACATAGCATGTGCTAAAAAGTTGAGAGGGTTACGGCAAAAACTGGATGCACTTCGTGTACAAAATGGACAATCTCTTTCGAAGTATCAGGCTTTCGGACGAAAACTCATCTGTTACAAAGGCATTTCATTTTTTTAAACTTATCTCAACTCCAGACTTTTTGTGCGTTCAGTATGCACCATTCAAAGCCACGTCATCAATTTTCAACCCTTTCTAACTTCATTTGCTATTTTTCATGCATTTACTGATTTTTTGAGCTAAATGACCCTGAAATTGAAAAGCACTACAAATGAACTCTGAAAAGGTTGAAAGTTGGCATGGTATCATCATTTCACCCACATAGCATGTGCTAAAAAGTTGAGAGGGTTACGGCAAAAACTGGATGCACTTCGTGTACAAAATGGACAATCTCTTTCGAAGTATCAGGCTTTCGGACGAGAGCTCATCTGTTACAAAGGCATTGCATTTTTTTAAACTCATTTCAACTCCAGACTTTTTGTGCGTTCAGTATGCACCATTCAAAGCCATGTCATCAATTTTCAACCCTTTCTGACTTCATTTGCTATTTTTCATGCATTTACTGATTTTTTGAGCTAAATGACCCTGAAATTGAAAAGCCCTACAAATGAACTCTGAAAAGGTTGAAAGTTGGCATGGTATCATCATTTCACCCACATAGCATGTGCAAAAAAGTTGAGAGGGTTACGGCAAAAACTGGATGCACTTCGTGTACAAAATGGAAAATCTCTTTCGAAGTATCAGGCTTTCGGACGAGAACTCATCTGTTACAAAGGCATTTCATTTTTTCAAACTTATTTCAACTCCAGACTTTTTGTGCGTTCAGTATGCACCATTCATAGCCACGTCATCAATTTTCAACCCTTTCTGACTTTATTTGCTATTTTTCATGCATTTACTGATTTTTTGAGCTAAATGACCCTGAAATTGAAAAGCACTACAAATGAACTCTGAAAAGGTTGAAAGTTGGCATGGTATCATCATTTGACCCACATAGCATGTGCTACAAAGTTGAGAGGGTTACGGCAAAAACTGGATGAACTTCGTGTACAAAATGGACAATCTCTTTCGAAGTATCAGGCTTTCGGACGAGAACTCATCTGTTACAAAGGCATTTCATTTTTTTAAACTTATTTCAACTCCAGACTTTTTGTGCAGTCAGTATGCACCATTCAAAGCCACGTCATCAATTTTCAACCCTTTCTGACTTCATTTGCTATTTTTCATGCATTTACTGATTTTTTTGAGCTAAATGACCCTGAAATTGAAAAGCACTACAAATGAACTCTGAAAAGGTTGAAAGTTGGCATGGTATCATCATTTCACCCACATAGCATGTGCAAAAAAGTTGAGAGGGTTACGGCAAAAACTGGATGCACATCGTGTACAAAATGGACAATCTCTTTCGAAGTATCAGGTTTCGGACGAGAACTCATCTGTTACAAAGGCATTTCATTTTTTTAAACTCATTTCAACTCCAGACTTTTTGTGCATTTAGTGTGCACCATTCAAAGCCAGGTCATCAATTTTCAACCCTTTCTGACTTCATTTGCTATTTTTCATGCATTTACTGATTTTTTTGAGCTAAATGACCCTGAAATTGAAAAGCACTACAAATGAACTCTGAAAAGGTTGAAAGTTGGCATGGTATCATCATTTCACCCACATAGCATGTGCAAAAAAGTTGAGAGGGTTACGGCAAAAACTGGATGCACTTCGTGTACAAAATGGACAATCTCTTTCGAAGTATCAGGCTTTCGGACGAAAACTCATCTGTTACAAAGGCATTTCATTTTTTTAAACTTATTTCAACTCCAGACTTTTTGTGCGTTCAGTATGCACCATTCGAAGCCACGTCATCAATTTTCAACCCTTTCTGACTTCATTTGCTATTTTTCATGCATTTACTGATTTTTTCAGCTAAATGACCCTGAAATTGAAAAGCACTACAAATGAACTCTGAAAAGGTTGAAAGTTGGCATGGTATCATCATTTCACCCACATAGCATGTGCTACAAAATTGAGAGGGTTACGGCAAAAACTGGATGCACTTCGTGTACAAAATGGACAATCTCTTTCGAAGTATCAGGCTTTCGGACGAAAACTCATCTGTTACAAAGGCATTTCATTTTTTTAAACATATTTCAACTCCAGACTTTTTGTGCGTTTAGTATGCACCATTCAAAGCCACGTCATCAATTTTCAACCCTTTCAGACTTCATTTGCTATTTTTCATGCATTTACTGATTTTTTTGAGCTAAATGACCCTGAAATTGTAAAGCACTACAAATGAACACTGAAAAGGTTGAAAGTTGGCATGGTATCATCATTTCACCCACATAGCATGTGCAAAAAAGTTGAGAGGGTTACGGCAAAAACTGGATGCACTTCGTGTACAAAATGGACAATCTCTTTCGAAGTATCAGGCTTTCGGAGAAAACTCATCTGTTACAAAGGCATTTCATTTTTTTAAACATATTTCAACTCCAGACTTTTTGTGCGTTTAGTATGCACCATTCAAAGCCACGTCATCAATTTTCAACCCTTTCAGATTTCATTTGCTATTTTTCATGCATTTACTGATTTTTTTGAGCTAAATGACCCTGAAATTGAAAAGCACTACAAATGAACACTGAAAAGGTTGAAAGTTGGCATGGTATCATCATTTCACCCACATAGCATGTGCAAAAAAGTTGAGAGGGTTACGGCAAAAACTGGATGCACTTCGTGTACAAAATGGACAATCTCTTTCGAAGTATCAGGCTTTCGGACGAAAACTCATCTGTTACAAAGGCATTTCATTTTTTTAAACTTATCTCAACTCCAGACTTTTTGTGCGTTCAGTATGCACCATTCAAAGCCATGTCATCAATTTTCAACCCTTTCTGACTTCATTTGCTATTTTTCATGCATTTACTGATTTTTTGAGCTAAATGACCCTGAAATTGAAAAGCCCTACAAATGAACTCTGAAAAGGTTGAAAGTTGGCATGGTATCATCATTTCACCCACATAGCATGTGCAAAAAAGTTGAGAGGGTTACGGCAAAAACTGGATGCACTTCGTGTACAAAATGGAAAATCTCTTTCGAAGTATCAGGCTTTCGGACGAGAACTCATCTGTTACAAAGGCATTTCATTTTTTCAAACTTATTTCAACTCCAGACTTTTTGTGCGTTCAGTATGCACCATTCAAAGCCACGTCATCAATTTTCAACCCTTTCTGACTTTATTTGCTATTTTTCATGCATTTACTGATTTTTTGAGCTAAATGACCCTGAAATTGAAAAGCACTACAAATGAACTCTGAAAAGGTTGAAAGTTGGCATGGTATCATCATTTGACCCACATAGCATGTGCTACAAAGTTGAGAGGGTTACGGCAAAAACTGGATGAACTTCGTGTACAAAATGGACAATCTCTTTCGAAGTATCAGGCTTTCGGACGAGAACTCATCTGTTACAAAGGCATTTCATTTTTTTAAACTTATTTCAACTCCAGACTTTTTGTGCAGTCAGTATGCACCATTCAAAGCCACGTCATCAATTTTCAACCCTTTCTGACTTCATTTGCTATTTTTCATGCATTTACTGATTTTTTTGAGCTAAATGACCCTGAAATTGAAAAGCACTACAAATGAACTCTGAAAAGGTTGAAAGTTGGCATGGTATCATCATTTCACCCACATAGCATGTGCAAAACAGTTGAGAGGGTTACGGCAAAAACTGGATGCACATCGTGTACAAAATGGACAATCTCTTTCGAAGTATCAGGTTTCGGACGAGAACTCATCTGTTACAAAGGCATTTCATTTTTTTAAACTCATTTCAACTCCAGACTTTTTGTGCATTTAGTGTGCACCATTCAAAGCCACGTCATCAATTTTCAACCCTTTCTGACTTCATTTGCTATTTTTCATGCATTTACTGATTTTTTTGAGCTAAATGACCCTGAAATTGAAAAGCACTACAAATGAACTCTGAAAAGGTTGAAAGTTGGCATGGTATCATCATTTCACCCACATAGCATGTGCAAAAAAGTTGAGAGGGTTACGGCAAAAACTGGATGCACTTCGTGTACAAAATGGACAATCTCTTTCGAAGTATCAGGCTTTCGGACGAAAACTCATCTGTTACAAAGGCATTTCATTTTTTTAAACATATTTCAACTCCAGACTTTTTGTGCGTTTAGTATGCACCATTCAAAGCCACGTCATCAATTTTCAACCCTTTCAGACTTCATTTGCTATTTTTCATGCATTTACTGATTTTTTTGAGCTAAATGACCCTGAAATTGTAAAGCACTACAAATGAACACTGAAAAGGTTGAAAGTTGGCATGGTATCATCATTTCACCCACATAGCATGTGCAAAAAAGTTGAGAGGGTTACGGCAAAAACTGGATGCACTTCGTGTACAAAATGGACAATCTCTTTCGAAGTATCAGGCTTTCGGAGAAAACTCATCTGTTACAAAGGCATTTCATTTTTTTAAACATATTTCAACTCCAGACTTTTTGTGCGTTTAGTATGCACCATTCAAAGCCACGTCATCAATTTTCAACCCTTTCAGACTTCATTTGCTATTTTTCATGCATTTACTGATTTTTTTGAGCTAAATGACCCTGAAATTGAAAAGCACTACAAATGAACACTGAAAAGGTTGAAAGTTGGCATGGTATCATCATTTCACCCACATAGCATGTGCAAAAAAGTTGAGAGGGTTACGGCAAAAACTGGATGCACTTCGTGTACAAAATGGACAATCTCTTTCGAAGTATCAGGCTTTCGGACGAAAACTCATCTGTTACAAAGGCATTTCATTTTTTTAAACTTATCTCAACTCCAGACTTTTTGTGCGTTCAGTATGCACCATTCGAAGCCACGTCATCAATTTTCAACCCTTTCTGACTTCATTTGCTATTTTTCATGCATTTACTGATTTTTTGAGCTAAATGACCCTGAAATTGAAAAGCACTACAAATGAACTCTGAAAAGGTTGAAAGTTGGCATGGTATCATCATTTCACCCACATAGCATGTGCTACAAAATTGAGAGGGTTACGGCAAAAACTGGATGCACTTCGTGTACAAAATGGACAATCTCTTTCGAACTATCAGGCTTTCGGACGAGAACTCATCTGTTACAAAGGCATTTCATTTTTTTAAACTTATTTCAACTCCAGACTTTTCGTGCGTTCAGTATGCACCATTCGAAGCCACGTCATCAATTTTCAACCCTTTCTGACTTCATTTGCTATTTTTCATGCATTTACTGATTTTTTGAGCTAAATGACCCTGAAATTGAAAAGCACTACAAATGAACTCTGAAAAGGTTGAAAGTTGGCATGGTATCATCATTTCACCCGCATAGCATGTGCTACAAAATTGAGAGGGTTACGGCAAAAACTGGATGCACTTCGTGTACAAAATGGACAATCTCTTTCGAAGTATCAGGCTTTCGGACGAGAACTCATCTGTTACAAAGGCATTTCATTTTTTTAAACTTATTTCAACTCCGGAATTTTCGTGCGTTCAGTATGCACCATTCAAAGCCACGTCATCAATTTTCAACCCTTTCTGACTTCATTTGCTATTTTTCATGCATTTACTGATTTTTTGAGCTAAATGACCCTGAAATTGAAAAGCACTACAAATGAACACTGAAAAGGTTGAAAGTTGGCATGGTATGATCATTTCACCCACATAGCATGTGCAAAAAAGTTGAGAGGGTTACGGCAAAAACTGGATGCACTTCGTGTACAAAATGGACAATCTCTTTCGAAGTATCAGGCTTTCGGACTAGAACTCATCTGTTACAAAGGCATTTCATTTTTTTAAGCTTATTTCAACTCCAGACTTTTTGTGCGTTCAGTAAGCACCATTCAAAGCCACATCATCAATATTCAACCCTTTCTGACTTCATTTGCTATTTTTCATGCATTTACTTATTTTTTGAGCTAAATGACCCTGAAATTGAAAAGCACTACAAATGAACTCTGAAAAGGTTGAAAGTTGGCATGGTATCATCATTTCACCCACATAGCATGTGCAAAAAAGTTGAGAGGGTTACGGCAAAAACTGGATGCACTTCGTGTACAAAATGGACAATCTCTTTCGAAGTATCAGGCTTTCGGACGAAAACTCATCTGTTACAAAGGCATTTCATTTTTTTAAACTTATTTCAACTCTAGACTTTTTGTGCGTTCAGTATGCACCATTCAAAGCCACGTCATCAATTTTCAACCCTTTCTAACTTCATTTGCTATTTTTCATGCATTTACTGATTTTTTGAGCTAAATGACCCTGAAATTGTAAAGCACTACAAATGAACTCTGAAAGGGTTGAAAGTTGGCATGGTATCATCATTTCACCCACATAGCATGTGCTAAAAAGTTGAGAGGGTTACGGCAAAAACTGGATGCACTTCGTGTACAAAATGGACAATCTCTTTCGAAGTATCAGGCTTTCGGACGAGAGCTCATCTGTTACAAAGGCATTGCATTTTTTTAAACTCATTTCAACTCCAGACTTTTTGTGCGTTCAGTATGCACCATTCAAAGCCATGTCATCAATTTTCAACCCTTTCTGACTTCATTTGCTATTTTTCATGCATTTACTGATTTTTTGAGCTAAATGACCCTGAAATTGAAAAGCCCTACAAATGAACTCTGAAAAGGTTGAAAGTTGGCATGGTATCATCATTTCACCCACATAGCATGTGCAAAAAAGTTGAGAGGGTTACGGCAAAAACTGGATGCACTTCGTGTACAAAATGGAAAATCTCTTTCGAAGTATCAGGCTTTCGGACGAGAACTCATCTGTTACAAAGGCATTTCATTTTTTCAAACTTATTTCAACTCCAGACTTTTTGTGCGTTCAGTATGCACCATTCAAAGCCACGTTATCAATTTTCAACCCTTTCTGACTTCATTTGCTATTTTTCATGCATTTACTGATTTTTTGAGCTAAATGACCCTGAAATTGAAAAGCACTACAAATGAACTCTGAAAAGGTTGAAAGTTGGCATGGTATCATCATTTGACCCACATAGCATGTGCTACAAAGTTGAGAGGGTTACGACAAAAACTGGATGCACTTCGTGTACAAAATGGACAATCTCTTTCGAAGTATCAGGCTTTCGGACGAGAACTCATCTGTCACAAAGGCATTTCATTTTTTTAAACTTATTTCAACTCCAGACTTTTTGTGCATTCAGTATGCACCATTCAAAGCCACGACATCAATTTTCAACCCTTTCTGACTTCATTTGCTATTTTTCATGCATTTACTGATTTTTTTGAGCTAAATGACCCTGAAATTGAAAAGCACTACAAATGAACTCTGAAAAGGTTGAAAGTTGGCATGGTATCATCATTTCACCCACATAGCATGTGCAAAAAAGTTGAGAGGGTTACGGCAAAAACTGGATGCACATCGTGTACAAAATGGACAATCTCTTTCGAAGTATCAGGCTTTCGGACGAGAACTCATCTGTTACAAAGGCATTTCATTTTTTAAACTCATTTCAACTCCAGACTTTTTGTGCATTCAGTATGCACCATTCAAAGCCACGTCATCAATTTTCAACCCTTTCTGACTTCATTTGCTATTTTTCATGCATTTACTGATTTTTTTGAGCTAAATGACCCTGAAATTGAAAAGCACTACAAATGAACTCTGAAAAGGATGAAAGTTGGCATGGTATCATCATTTCACCCACATAGCATGTGCTAAAAAGTTGAGAGGGTTACGGCAAAAACTGGATGCACTTCGTGTACAAAATGGACAATCTCTTTCGAAGTATCAGGCTTTCGGACGAGAACTCATCTGTTACAAAGGCATTTCATTTTTTTAAACATATTTCAACTCCAGACTTTTTGTGCGTTTAGTATGCACCATTCAAAGCCACGTCATCAATTTTCAACCCTTTCAGACTTCATTTGCTATTTTTCATGCATTTACTGATTTTTTTGAGCTAAATGACCCTGAAATTGAAAAGCACTACAAATGAACACTGAAAAGGTTGAAAGTTGGCATGGTATCATCATTTCACCCACATAGCATGTGCAAAAAAGTTGAGAGGGTTACGGCAAAAACTGGATGCACTTCGTGTACAAAATGGACAATCTCTTTCGAAGTATCAGGCTTTCGGACGAAAACTCATCTGTTACAAAGTCATTTCATTTTTTTAAACATATTTCAACTCCAGACTTTTTGTGCATTTAGTATGCACCATTCAAAGCCACGTCATCAATTTTCAACCCTTTCAGACTTCATTTGCTATTTTTCATGCATTTACTGATTTTTTTGAGCTAAATGACCCTGAAATTGAAAAGCACTACAAATGAACTCTGAAAAGGATGAAAGTTGGCATGGTATCATCATTTCACCCACATAGCATGTGCTAAAAAGTTGAGAGGGTTACGGCAAAAACTGGATGCACTTCGTGTACAAAATGGACAATCTCTTTCGAAGTATCAGGCTTTCGGACGAGAACTCATCTGTTACAAAGGCATTTCATTTTTTTAAACATATTTCAACTCCAGACTTTTTGTGCGTTTAGTATGCACCATTCAAAGCCACGTCATCAATTTTCAACCCTTTCAGACTTCATTTGCTATTTTTCATGCATTTACTGATTTTTTTGAGCTAAATGACCCTGAAATTGAAAAGCACTACAAATGAACACTGAAAAGGTTGAAAGTTGGCATGGTATCATCATTTCACCCACATAGCATGTGCAAAAAAGTTGAGAGGGTTACGGCAAAAACTGGATGCACTTCGTGTACAAAATGGACAATCTCTTTCGAAGTATCAGGCTTTCGGACGAAAACTCATCTGTTACAAAGTCATTTCATTTTTTTAAACATATTTCAACTCCAGACTTTTTGTGCATTTAGTATGCACCATTCAAAGCCACGTCATCAATTTTCAACCCTTTCAGACTTCATTTGCTATTTTTCATGCATTTACTGATTTTTTTGAGCTAAATGACCCTGAAATTGAAAAGCACTACAAATGAACACTGAAAAGGTTGAAAGTTGGCATGGTATCATCATTTCACCCACATAGCATGTGCAAAAAAGTTGAGAGGGTTACGGCAAAAACTGGATGCACTTCGTGTACAAAATGGACAATCTCTTTCGAAGTATCAGGCTTTCTGACGAAAACTCATCTGTTACAAAGGCATTTCATTTTTTTAAACTTATTTCAACTCCAGACTTTTTGTGCGTTCAGTATGCACCATTCGAAGCCACGTCATCAATTTTCAACCCTTTCTGACTTCATTTGCTATTTTACATGCATTTACTGATTTTTTTGAGCTAAATGACCCTAAAATTGAAAAGCACTACAAATGAACTCTGAAAAGGTTGAAAGTTGGCATGGTATCATCATTTCACCCACATAGCATGTGCTACAAAGTTGAGAGGGTTACGGCAAAAACTGGATGCACTTCGTGATCAAAATGGACAATCTCTTTCGAAGTATCAGGCTTTCGGACGAGAACTCATCTGTTACAAAGGCATTTCATTTTTTTAAACTTATTTCAACTCCAGACTTTTTGTGCGTTCAGTAAGCACCATTCAAAACCACATCATCAATATTCAACCCTTTCTGACTTCATTTGCTATTTTTCATGCATTTACTGATTTTTTGAGCTAAATAACCCTGAAATTGAAAAGCACTACAAATGAACTCTGAAAAGGTTGAAAGTTGGCATGGTATCATCATTTCACCCACATAGCATGTGCTAAAAATTTGAGAGGCTTACGGCAAAAACTGGATGCACTTCGTGTACAAAATGGACAATCTCTTTCGAAGTATCAGGCTTTCGGACGAAAACTCATCTGTTACAAAGGCATTTCATTTTTTTAAACTTATTTCAACTCCAGACTTTTTGTGCGTTTAGTATGCACCATTCAAAGCCACGTCATCAATTTTCAACCCTTTCAGACTTCATTTGCTATTTTTCATGCATTTACTGATTTTTTTGAGCTAAATGACCCTGAAATTGAAAAGCACGACAAATGAACACTGAAAAGGTTGAAAGTTGGCATGGTATCATCATTTCACCCACATAGCATGTGCAAAAAAGTTGAGAGGGTTACGGCAAAAACTGGATGCACTTCGTGTACAAAATGGACAATCTCTTTCAAAGTATCAGGCTTTCGGACGAAAACTCATTTGTTACAAAGGCATTTCATTTTTTTAAACTTATTTCAACTCCAGACTTTTTGTGCGTTCAGTATGCTCCATTCGAAGCCACGTCATCAATTTTCAACCCTTTCTGACTTCATTTGCTATTTTTCATGCATTTACTGATTTTTTGAGCTAAATGACCCTAAAATTGAAAAGCACTACAAATGAACTCTGAAAAGGTTGAAAGTTGGCATGGTATCATCATTTCACCCACATAGCATGTGCTACAAAGTTGAGAGGGTTACGGCAAAAACTGGATGCACTTCGTGATCAAAATGGACAATCTCTTTCGAAGTATCAGGCTTTCGGACGAGAACTCATCTGTTACAAAGGCATTTCATTTTTTTAAACTTATTTCAACTCCAGACTTTTTGTGCTTTCAGTAAGCACCATTCAAAGCCACATCATCAATATTCAACCCTTTCTGACTTCATTTGCTATTTTTCATGCATTTACTGATTTTTTGAGCTAAATAACCCTGAAATTGAAAAGCACTACAAATGAACTCTGAAAAGGTTGAAAGTTGGCATGGTATCATCATTTCACCCACATAGCATGTGCTAAAAATTTGAGAGGCTTACGGCAAAAACTGGATGCACTTCGTGTACAAAATGGACAATCTCTTTCGAAGTATCAGGCTTTCGGACGAGAACTCATCTGTTACAAAGGCATTCCATTTTTTTAAACTCATTTCAACTCTAGACTTTTTGTGCATTCAGTATGCACCATTCAAAGCCACGTCATCAATTTTCAACCCTTTCAGACTTCATTTGCTATTTTTCATGCATTTACTGATTTTTTTGAGCCAAATGACCCTGAAATTGAAAAGCACTACAAATGAACACTGAAAAGGTTGAAAGTTGGCATGGTATCATCATTTCACCCACATAGCATGTGCAAAAAAGTTGAGAGGGTTACGGCAAAAACTGGATGCACTTCGTGTACAAAATGGACAATCTCTTTCAAAGTATCAGGCTTTCGGACGAAAACTCATCTGTTACAAAGGCATTTCATTTTTTTAAACTTATTTCAACTCCAGACTTTTTGTGCGTTCAGTATGCACCATTCGAAGCCACGTCATCAATTTTCAACCCTTTCTGACTTCATTTGCTATTTTTCATGCATTTACTAATTTTTTGAGCTAAATGACCCTGAAATTGAAAAGCACTACAAATGAACTCTGAAAAGGTTGAAAGTTGGCATGGTATCATCATTTCACCCACATAGCATGTGCTACAAAATTGAGAGGGTTACGGCAAAAACTGGATGCACTTCGTGTACAAAATGGACAATCTCTTTCGAAGTATCAAACTTTCGGACGAGAACTCATCTGTTACAAAGGCATTTCATTTTTTTAAACTTATTTCAACTCCAGACTTTTTGTGCGTTCAGTATGCACCATTCGAAGCCACGTCATCAATTTTCAACCCTTTCTGACTTCATTTGCTATTTTTCATGCATTTACTGATTTTTTTGAGCTAAATGACCCTGAAATTGAAAAGCACTACAAATGAACACTGAAAAGGTTGAAAGTTGGCATGGTATCATCATTTCCCCCACATAGCATGTGCAAAAAAGTTGAGAGGGTTACGGCAAAAACTGGATGCACTTCGTGTACAAAATGGACAATCTCTTTCAAAGTATCAGGCTTTCGGACGAAAACTCATCTGTTACAAAGGCATTTCATTTTTTTAAACTTATTTCAACTCCAGACTTTTTGTGCGTTCAGTATGCACCATTCGAAGCCACGTCATCAATTTTCAACCCTTTCTGACTTCATTTGCTATTTTTCATGCATTTACTAATTTTTTGAGCTAAATGACCCTGAAATTGAAAAGCACTACAAATGAACTCTGAAAAGGTTGAAAGTTGGCATGGTATCATCATTTCACCCACATAGCATGTGCTACAAAATTGAGAGGGTTACGGCAAAAACTGGATGCACTTCGTGTACAAAATGGACAATCTCTTTCAAAGTATCAGGCTTTCGGACGAAAACTCATCTGTTACAAAGGCATTTCATTTTTTTAAACTTATTTCAACTCCAGACTTTTTGTGCGTTCAGTATGCACCATTCGAAGCCACGTCATCAATTTTCAACCCTTTCTGACTTCATTTGCTATTTTTCATGCATTTACTAATTTTTTGAGCTAAATGACCCTGAAATTGAAAAGCACTACAAATGAACTCTGAAAAGGTTGAAAGTTGGCATGGTATCATCATTTCACCCACATAGCATGTGCTACAAAATTGAGAGGGTTACGGCAAAAACTGGATGCACTTCGTGTACAAAATGGACAATCTCTTTCGAAGTATCAAACTTTCGGACGAGAACTCATCTGTTACAAAGGCATTTCATTTTTTTAAACTTATTTCAACTCCAGACTTTTTGTGCGTTCAGTATGCACCATTCGAAGCCACGTCATCAATTTTCAACCCTTTCTGACTTCATTTGCTATTTTTCATGCATTTACTGATTTTTTTGAGCTAAATGACCCTGAAATTGAAAAGCACTACAAATGAACACTGAAAAGGTTGAAAGTTGGCATGGTATCATCATTTCCCCCACATAGCATGTGCAAAAAAGTTGAGAGGGTTACGGCAAAAACTGGATGCACTTCGTGTACAAAATGGACAATCTCTTTCAAAGTATCAGGCTTTCGGACGAAAACTCATCTGTTACAAAGGCATTTCATTTTTTTAAACTTATTTCAACTCCAGACTTTTTGTGCGTTCAGTATGCACCATTCGAAGCCACGTCATCAATTTTCAACCCTTTCTGACTTCATTTGCTATTTTTCATGCATTTACTAATTTTTTGAGCTAAATGACCCTGAAATTGAAAAGCACTACAAATGAACTCTGAAAAGGTTGAAAGTTGGCATGGTATCATCATTTCACCCACATAGCATGTGCTACAAAATTGAGAGGGTTACGAAAACTGGATGCACTTCGTGTACAAAATGGACAATCTCTTTCAAAGTATCAGGCTTTCGGACGAAAACTCATCTGTTACAAAGGCATTTCATTTTTTTAAACTTATTTCAACTCCAGACTTTTTGTGCGTTCAGTATGCACCATTCGAAGCCACGTCATCAATTTTCAACCCTTTCTGACTTCATTTGCTATTTTTCATGCATTTACTAATTTTTTGAGCTAAATGACCCTGAAATTGAAAAGCACTACAAATGAACTCTGAAAAGGTTGAAAGTTGGCATGGTATCATCATTTCACCCACATAGCATGTGCTACAAAATTGAGAGGGTTACGGCAAAAACTGGATGCACTTCGTGTACAAAATGGACAATCTCTTTCGAAGTATCAGGCTTTCGGACGAGAACTCATCTGTTACAAAGGCATTTCATTTTTTTAAACTTATTTCAACTCCAGACTTTTCGTGCGTTCAGTATGCACCATTCAAAGCCACGTCATCAATTTTCAACCATTTCTGACTTCATTTGCTATTTTTCATGCATTTACTGATTTTTTGAGCTAAATGACCCTGAAATTGAAAAGCACTACAAATGAACTCTGAAAAGGTTGAAAGTTGGCATGGTATCATCATTCCACCCACATAGCATGTGCTAAAAAGTTGAGAGGGTTACGGCAAAAACTGGATGCACATCGTGTACAAAATGGACAATCTCTTTCGAAGTATCAGGCTTTCGGACGAAAACTCATCTGTTACAAAGGCATTTCATTTTTTTAAACTTATTTCAACTCCAGACTTTTTGTGCGTTCAGTATGCACCATTCAAAGCCACGTCATCAATTTTCAACCCTTTCTAACTTCATTTGCTATTTTTCATGCATTTACTGATTTTTTGAGCTAAATGACCCTGAAATTGTAAAGCACTACAAATGAACTCTGAAAAGGTTGAAAGTTGGCATGGTATCATCATTTCACCCACATAGCATGTGCTAAAAAGTTGAGAGGGTTACGGCAAAAACTGGATGCACTTCGTGTACAAAATGGACAATCTCTTTCGAAGTATCAGGCTTTCGGACGAGAGCTCATCTGTTACAAAGGCATTGCATTTTTTTAAACTCATTTCAACTCCAGACTTTTTGTGCGTTCAGTATGCACCATTCAAAGCCATGTCATCAATTTTCAACCCTTTCTGACTTCATTTGCTATTTTTCATGCATTTACTGATTTTTTGAGCTAAATGACCCTGAAATTGAAAAGCCCTACAAATGAACTTTGAAAAGGTTGAAAGTTGGCATGGTATCATCATTTCGCCCACATAGCATGTGCAAAAAAGTTGAGAGGGTTACGGCAAAAACTGGATGCACTTCGTGTACAAAATGGAAAATCTCTTTCGAAGTATCAGGCTTTCGGACGAGAACTCATCTGTTACAAAGGCATTTCATTTTTTCAAACTTATTTCAACTCCAGACTTTTTGTGCATTCAGTATGCACCATTCAAAGCCACGTCATCAATTTTCAACCCTTTCTGACTTCATTTGCTATTTTTCATGCATTTACTGATTTTTTGAGCTAAATGACCCTGAAATTGAAAAGCACTACAAATGAACTCTGAAAAGGTTGAAAGTTGGCATGGTATCATCATTTGACCCACATAGCATGTGCTACAAAGTTGAGAGGGTTATGGCAAAAACTGGATGCACTTCGTGTACAAAATGGACAATCTCTTTCGAAGTATCAGGCTTTCGGACGAGAACTCATCTGTTACAAAGGCATTTCATTTTTTTAAACTTATTTCAACTCCAGACTTTTTGTGCGTTCAGTATGCACCATTCGAAGCCACGTCATCAATTTTCAACCCTTTCTGACTTCATTTGCTATTTTTCATGCATTTACTGATTTTTTTGAGCTAAATGACCCTGAAATTGAAAAGCACTACAAATGAACACTGAAAAGGTTGAAAGTTGGCATGGTATCATCATTTCCCCCACATAGCATGTGCAAAAAAGTTGAGAGGGTTACGGCAAAAACTGGATGCACTTCGTGTACAAAATGGACAATCTCTTTCAAAGTATCAGGCTTTCGGACGAAAACTCATCTGTTACAAAGGCATTTCATTTTTTTAAACTTATTTCAACTCCAGACTTTTTGTGCGTTCAGTATGCACCATTCGAAGCCACGTCATCAATTTTCAACCCTTTCTGACTTCATTTGCTATTTTTCATGCATTTACTAATTTTTTGAGCTAAATGACCCTGAAATTGAAAGGCACTACAAATGAACTCTGAAAAGGTTGAAAGTTGGCATGGTATCATCATTTCACCCACATAGCATGTGCTACAAAATTGAGAGGGTTACGGCAAAAACTGGATGCACTTCGTGTACAAAATGGACAATCTCTTTCAAAGTATCAGGCTTTCGGACGAAAACTCATCTGTTACAAAGGCATTTCATTTTTTTAAACTTATTTCAACTCCAGACTTTTTGTGCGTTCAGTATGCACCATTCGAAGCCACGTCATCAATTTTCAACCCTTTCTGACTTCATTTGCTATTTTTCATGCATTTACTAATTTTTTGAGCTAAATGACCCTGAAATTGAAAAGCACTACAAATGAACTATGAAAAGGTTGAAAGTTGGCATGGTATCATCATTTCACCCACATAGCATGTGCTACAAAATTGAGAGGGTTACGGCAAAAACTGGATGCACTTCGTGTACAAAATGGACAATCTCTTTCGAAGTATCAGGCTTTCGGACGAGAACTCATCTGTTACAAAGGCATTTCATTTTTTTAAACTTATTTCAACTCCAGACTTTTCGTGCGTTCAGTATGCACCATTCAAAGCCACGTCATCAATTTTCAACCATTTCTGACTTCATTTGCTATTTTTCATGCATTTACTGATTTTTTGAGCTAAATGACCCTGAAATTGAAAAGCACTACAAATGAACTCTGAAAAGGTTCAAAGTTGGCATGGTATCATCATTCCACCCACATAGCATGTGCTAAAAAGTTGAGAGGGTTACGGCAAAAACTGGATGCACATCGTGTACAAAATGGACAATCTCTTTCGAAGTATCAGGCTTTCGGACGAAAACTCATCTGTTACAAAGGCATTTCATTTTTTTAAACTTATTTCAACTCCAGACTTTTTGTGCGTTCAGTATGCACCATTCAAAGCCACGTCATCAATTTTCAACCCTTTCTAACTTCATTTGCTATTTTTCATGCATTTACTGATTTTTTGAGCTAAATGACCCTGAAATTGTAAAGCACTACAAATGAACTCTGAAAAGGTTGAAAGTTGGCATGGTATCATCATTTCACCCACATAGCATGTGCTAAAAAGTTGAGAGGGTTACGGCAAAAACTGGATGCACTTCGTGTACAAAATGGACAATCTCTTTCGAAGTATCAGGCTTTCGGACGAGAGCTCATCTGTTACAAAGGCATTGCATTTTTTTAAACTCATTTCAACTCCAGACTTTTTGTGCGTTCAGTATGCACCATTCAAAGCCATGTCATCAATTTTCAACCCTTTCTGACTTCATTTGCTATTTTTCATGCATTTACTGATTTTTTGAGCTAAATGACCCTGAAATTGAAAAGCCCTACAAATGAACTCTGAAAAGGTTGAAAGTTGGCATGGTATCATCATTTCGCCCACATAGCATGTGCAAAAAAGTTGAGAGGGTTACGGCAAAAACTGGATGCACTTCGTGTACAAAATGGAAAATCTCTTTCGAAGTATCAGGCTTTCGGACGAGAACTCATCTGTTACAAAGGCATTTCATTTTTTCAAACTTATTTCAACTCCAGACTTTTTGTGCGTTCAGTATGCACCATTCAAAGCCACGTCATCAATTTTCAACCCTTTCTGACTTCATTTGCTATTTTTCATGCATTTACTGATTTTTTGAGCTAAATGACCCTGAAATTGAAAAGCACTACAAATGAACTCTGAAAAGGTTGAAAGTTGGCATGGTATCATCATTTGACCCACATAGCATGTGCTACAAAGTTGAGAGGGTTACGGCAAAAACTGGATGCACTTCGTGTACAAAATGGACAATCTCTTTCGAAGTATCAGGCTTTCGGACGAGAACTCATCTGTTACAAAGGAATTTCATTTTTTTAAACTTATTTCAACTCCAGACTTTTTGTGCATTCAGTATGCACCATTCAAAGCCACGTCATCAATTTTCAACCCTTTCTGACTTCATTTGCTATTTTTCATGCATTTACTGATTTTTTTGAGCTAAATGACCCTGAAATTGAAAAGCACTACAAATGAACTCTGAAAAGGTTGAAAGTTGGCATGGTATCATCATTTCACCCACATAGCATGTGCAAAAAAGTTGAGAGGGTTACGGCAAAAACTGGATGCACATCGTGTACAAAATGGACAATCTCTTTCGAAGTATCAGGCTTTCGGACGAGAACTCATCTGTTACAAAGGCATTTCATTTTTTTAAACTCATTTCAACTCCAGACTTTTTGTGCATTCAGTATGCACCATTCAAAGCCACGTCATCAATTTTCAACCCTTTTTGACTTCATTTGCTATTTTTCATGCATTTACTGATTTTTTTGAGCTAAATGACCCTGAAATTGAAAAGCACTACAAATGAACTCTGAAAAGGTTGAAAGTTGGCATGGTATCATCATTTCACCCACATAGCATGTGCTAAAAAGTTGAGAGGGTTACGGCAAAAACTGGATGCACTTCGTGTACAAAATGGACAATCTCTTTCGAAGTATCAGGCTTTCGGACGAGAACTCAACTGTTACAAAGGCATTTCATTTTTTTAAACATATTTCAACTCCAGACTTTTTGTGCGTTTAGTATGCACCATTCAAAGCCACGTCATCAATTTTCAACCCTTTCAGACTTCATTTGCTATTTTTCATGCATTTACTGATTTTTTTGAGCTAAATGACCCTGAAATTGAAAAGCACTACAAATGAACACTGAAAAGGTTGAAAGTTGGCATGGTATCATCATTTCACCCACATAGCATGTGCAAAAAAGTTGAGAGGGTTACGGCAAAAACTGGATGCACTTCGTGTACAAAATGGACAATCTCTTTCGAAGTATCAGGCTTTCAGACGAAAACTCATCTGTTACAAAGGCATTTCATTTTTTTAAACATATTTCAACTCTAGACTTTTTGTGCGTTTAGTATGCACCATTCAAAGCCACGTCATCAATTTTCAACCCTTTCAGACTTCATTTGCTATTTTTCATGCATTTACTGATTTTTTTGAGCTAAATGACCCTGAAATTGAAAAGCACTACAAATGAACACTGAAAAGGTTGAAAGTTGGCATGGTATCATCATTTCACCCACATAGCATGTGCAAAAAAGTTGAGAGGGTTACGGCAAAAACTGGATGCACTTCGTGTACAAAATGGACAATCTCTTTCGAAGTATCAGGCTTTCGGACGAAAACTCATCTGTTACAAAGGCATTTCATTTTTTTAAACTTATTTCAACTCCAGACTTTTTGTGCGTTCAGTATGCACCATTCGAAGCCACGTCATCAGTTTTCAACCCTTTCTGACTTCATTTGCTATTTTTCATGCATTTACTGATTTTTTGAGCTAAATGACCCTAAAATTGAAAAGCACTACAAATGAACTCTGAAAAGGTTGAAAGTTGGCATGGTATCATCATTTCACCCACATAGCATGTGCTACAAAGTTGAGAGGGTTACGGCAAAAACTGGATGCACTTCGTGATCAAAATGGACAATCTCTTTCGAAGTATCAGGCTTTCGGACGAGAACTCATCTGTTACAAAGGCATTTCATTTTTTTAAACTTATTTCAACTCCAGACTTTTTGTGCGTTCAGTAAGCACCATTCAAAGCCACATCATCAATATTCAACCCTTTCTGACTTCATTTGCTATTTTTCATGCATTTACTGATTTTTTGAGCTAAATAACCCTGAAATTGAAAAGCACTACAAATGAACTCTGAAAAGGTTGAAAGTTGGCATGGTATCATCATTTCACCCACATAGCATGTGCTAAAAATTTGAGAGGCTTACGGCAAAAACTGGATGCACTTCGTGTACAAAATGGACAATCTCTTTCGAAGTATCAGGCTTTCGGACGAAAACTCATCTGTTACAAAGGCATTTCATTTTTTTAAACTTATTTCAACTCCAGACTTTTTGTGCGTTTAGTATGCACCATTCAAACCCACGTCATCAATTTTCAACCCTTTCAGACTTCATTTGCTATTTTTCATGCATTTACTGATTTTTTTGAGCTAAATGACCCTGAAATTGAAAAGCACGACAAATGAACACTGAAAAGGTTGAAAGTTGCCATGGTATCATCATTTCACCCACATAGCATGTGCAAAAAAGTTGAGAGGGTTACGGCAAAAACTGGATGCACTTCGTGTACAAAATGGACAATCTCTTTCAAAGTATCAGGCTTTCGGACGAAAACTCATTTGTTACAAAGGCATTCCATTTTTTTAAACTTATTTCAACTCCAGACTTTTTGTGCGTTCAGTATGCTCCATTCGAAGCCACGTCATCAATTTTCAACCCTTTCTGACTTCATTTGCTATTTTTCATGCATTTACTGATTTTTTGAGCTAAATGACCCTAAAATTGAAAAGCACTACAAATGAACACTGAAAAGGTTGAAAGTTGGCATGGTATCATCATTTCACCCACATAGCATGTGCTACAAAGTTGAGAGGGTTACGGCAAAAACTGGATGCACTTCGTGATAAAAATGGACAATCTCTTTCGAAGTATCAGGCTTTCGGACGAGAACTCATCTGTTACAAAGGCATTTCATTTTTTTAAACTTATTTCAACTCCAGACTTTTTGTGCGTTCAGTAAGCACCATTCAAAGCCACATCATCAATATTCAACCCTTTCTGACTTCATTTGCTATTTTTCATGCATTTACTGATTTTTTGAGCTAAATAACCCTGAAATTGAAAAGCACTACAAATGAACTCTGAAAAGGTTGAAAGTTGGCATGGTATCATCATTTCACCCACATAGCATGTGCTAAAAATTTGAGAGGCTTACGGCAAAAACTGGATGCACTTCGTGTACAAAATGGACAATCTCTTTCGAAGTATCAGGCTTTCGGACGAGAACTCATCTGTTACAAAGGCATTCCATTTTTTTAATCTCATTTCAACTCTAGACTTTTTGTGCATTCAGTATGCACCATTCAAAGCCACGTCATCAATTTTCAACCCTTTCAGACTTCATTTGCTATTTTTCATGCATTTACTGATTTTTTTGAGCTAAATGACCCTGAAATTGAAAAGCACTACAAATGAACACTGAAAAGGTTGAAAGTTGGCATGGTATCATCATTTCACCCACATAGCATGTGCAAAAAAGTTGAGAGGGTTACGGCAAAAACTGGATGCACTTCGTGTACAAAATGGACAATCTCTTTCAAAGTATCAGGCTTTCGGACGAAAACTCATCTGTTACAAAGGCATTTCATTTTTTTAAACTTATTTCAACTCCAGACTTTTTGTGCGTTCAGTATGCACCATTCGAAGCCACGTCATCAATTTTCAACCCTTTCTGACTTCATTTGCTATTTTTCACGCATTTACTAATTTTTTGAGCTAAATGACCCTGAAATTGAAAAGCACTACAAATGAACTCTGAAAAGGTTGAAAGTTGGCATGGTATCATCATTTCACCCACATAGCATGTGCTACAAAATTGAGAGGGTTACGGCAAAAACTGGATGCACTTCGTGTACAAAATGGACAATCTCTTTCGAAGTATCAGGCTTTCGGACGAGAACTCATCTGTTACAAAGGCATTTCATTTTTTTAAACTTATTTCAACTCCAGACTTTTTGTGCGTTCAGTATGCACCATTCGAAGCCACGTCATCAATTTTCAACCCTTTCTGACTTCATTTGCTATTTTTCATGCATTTACTGATTTTTTTGAGCTAAATGACCCTGAAATTGAAAAGCACTACAAATGAACACTGAAAAGGTTGAAAGTTGGCATGGTATCATCATTTCACCCACATAGCATGTGCAAAAAAGTTGAGAGGGTTACGGCAAAAACTGGATGCACTTCGTGTACAAAATGGACAATCTCTTTCAAAGTATCAGGCTTTCGGACGAAAACTCATCTGTTACAAAGGCATTTCATTTTTTTAAACTTATTTCAACTCCAGACTTTTTGTGCGTTCAGTATGCACCATTCGAAGCCACGTCATCAATTTTCAACCCTTTCTGACTTCATTTGCTATTTTTCATGCATTTACTAATTTTTTGAGCTAAATGACCCTGAAATTGAAAAGCACTACAAATGAACTCTGAAAAGGTTGAAAGTTGGCATGGTATCATCAATTCACCCACATAGCATGTGCTACAAAATTGAGAGGGTTACGGCAAAAACTGGATGCACTTCGTGTACAAAATGGACAATCTCTTTCAAAGTATCAGGCTTTCGGACGAAAACTCATCTGTTACAAAGGCATTTCATTTTTTTAAACTTATTTAAACTCCAGACTTTATGTGCGTTCAGTATGCACCATTCGAAGCCACGTCATCAATTTTCAACCCTTTCTGACTTCATTTGCTACTTTTCATGCATTTACTAATTTTTTGAGCTAAATGACCCTGAAATTGAAAAGCACTACAAATGAACTCTGAAAAGGTTGAAAGTTGGCATGGTATCATCATTTCACCCACATAGCATGTGCTACAAAATTGAGAGGGTTACGGCAAAAACTGGATGCACTTCGTGTACAAAATGGACAATCTCTTTCGAAGTATCAGGCTTTCGGACGAGAACTCATCTGTTACAAAGGCATTTCATTTTTTTAAACTTCTTTCAACTCCAGACTTTTCGTGCGTTCAGTATGCACCATTCAAAGCCACGTCATCAATTTTCAACCCTTTCTGACTTCATTTGCTATTTTTCATGCATTTACTGATTTTTTGAGCTAAATGACCTTGAAATTGAAAAGCACTACAAATGAACACTGAAAAGGTTGAAAGTTGGCATGGTATCATCATTTCACCCACATAGCATGTGCAAAAAAGTTGAGAGGGTTACGGCAAAAACAGGATGCACTTCGTGTACAAAATGGACAATCTCTTTCGAAGTATCAGGCTTTCGGACGAAAACTCATCTGTTACAAAGGCATTTCATTTTTTTAAACTTATTTCAACTCCAGACTTTTTGTGCGTTCAGTATGCACCATTCAAAGCCACGTCATCAATTTTCAACCCTTTCTGACTTCATTTGCTATTTTTCATGCATTTACTAATTTTTTGAGCTAAATGACCCTGAAATTGAAAAGCACTACAAATGAACTCTGAAAAGGTTGAAAGTTGGCATGGTATCATCATTTGACCCACATAGCATGTGCTACAAAGTTGAGAGGGTTACGGCAAAAACTGGATGCACTTCGTGTACAAAATGGACAATCTCTTTCGAAGTATCAGGCTTTCGGACGAGAACTCGTCTGTTACAAAGGCATTTCATTTTTTAAACTTATTTCAACTCCAGACTTTTTGTGCGTTCAGTATGCACCATTCAAAGCCACGTCATCAATTTTCAACCCTTTCTGACTTCATTTGCTATTTTTCATGCATTTACTGATTTTTTGAGGTAAATAACCCTGAAATTGAAAAGCACTACAAATGAACTCTGAAAAGGTTGAAAGTTGGCATGGTATCATCATTTCACCCACATAGCATGTGCTAAAAAGTTGAGAGGCTTACGGCAAAAACTGGATGCACTTCGTGTACAAAATGGACAATCTCTTTCGAAGTATCAGGCTTTCGGACGAGAACTCATCTGTTACAAAGGCATTTCATTTTTTTAATCTCATTTCAACTCCAGACTTTTTGTGCATTCAGTATGCACCATTCAAAGCCACGTCATCAATTTTCAACCCTTTCTGACTTCATTTGCTATTTTTCATGCATTTACTGATTTTTTGAGCTAAATGACCCTGAAATTGAAAAGCACTACAAATGAACTCTGAAAAGGTTGAAAGTTGGCATGGTATCATCATTTCACCCACATAGCATGTGCTAAAAAGTTGAGAGGGTTACGGCAAAAACTGGATGCACATCGTGTACAAAATGGACAATCTCTTTTGAAGTATCAGGCTTTCGGACGAGAACTCATCTGTTACAAAGGCATTTCATTTTTTTGAACTCATTTCAACTCCAGACTTTTTGTGCATTCAGTATGCACCATTCAAAGCCACGTCATCAATTTTCAACCCTTTCTGACTTCATTTGCTATTTTTCATGCATTTACTGATTTTTTTGAGCTAAATGACCCTGAAATTGAAAAGCACTACAAATGAACTCTGAAAACGTTGAAAGTTGGCATGGTATCATCATTTCACCCACATAGCATGTGCTAAAAAGTTGAGAGGGTTACGGCAAAAACTGGATGCACTTCGTGTACAAAATGGACAATCTCTTTCGAAGTATCAGGCTTTCGGACGAGAACTCATCTGTTACAAAGGCATTTCATTATTTTAAACATATTTCAACTCCAGACTTTTTGTGCGTTTAGTATGCACCATTCAAAGCCACGTCATCAATTTTCAACCCTTTCAGACTTCATTTGCTATTTTTCATGCATTTACTGATTTTTTTGAGCTAAATGACCCTGAAATTGAAAAGCACTACAAATGAACACTGAAAAGGTTGAAAGTTGGCATGGTATCATCATTTCACCCACATAGCATGTGCAAAAAAGTTGAGAGGGTTACGGCAAAAACTGGATGCACTTCGTGTACAAAATGGACAATCTCTTTCGAAGTATCAGGCTTTCGGACGAAAACTCATCTGTTACAAAGGCATTTCATTTTTTTAAACTTATTTGAACTCCAGACTTTTTGTGCGTTCAGTATGCACCATTCGAAGCCACGTCATCAATTTTCAACCCTTTCTGACTTCATTTGCTATTTTTCATGCATTTACTGATTTTTTGAGCTAAATGACCCTGAAATTGAAAAGCACTACAAATGAACTCTGAAAAGGTTGAAAGTTGGCATGGTATCATCATTTCACCCACATAGCATGTGCTACAAAATTGAGAGGGTTACGGCAAAAACTGGATGCACTTCGTGTACAAAATGGACAATCTCTTTCGAAGTATCAGGCTTTCGGACGAGAACTCATCTGTTACAAAGGCATTTCATTTTTTTAAACTTATTTCAACTCCAGACTTTTCGTGCGTTCAGTATGCACCATTCAAAGCCACGTCATCCATTTTCAACCCTTTCTGACTTCATTTGCTATTTTTCATGCATTTACTGATTTTTTGAGCTAAATGACCCTAAAATTGAAAAGCACTACAAATGAACACTGAAAAGGTTGAAAGTTGGCATGGTATCATCATTTCACCCACATAGCATGTGCAAAAAAGTTGAGAGGGTTACGGCAAAAACTGGATGCACTTCGTGTACAAAATGGACAATCTCTTTCAAAGTATCAGGCTTTCGGACGAAAACTCATCTGTTACAAAGGCATTTCATTTTTTTTAAACTTATTTCAACTCCAGACTTTTTGTGCGTTCAGTATGCACCATTCGAAGCCACGTCATCAATTTTCAACCCTTTCTGACTTCATTTGCTATTTTTCATGCATTTACTAATTTTTTGAGCTAAATGACCCTGAAATTGAAAAGCACTACAAATGAACTCTGAAAAGGTTGAAAGTTGGCATGGTATCATCATTTCACCCACATAGCATGTGCTACAAAATTGAGAGGGTTACGGCAAAAACTGGATGCACTTCGTGTACAAAATGGACAATCTCTTTCAAAGTATCAGGCTTTCGGACGAAAACTCATCTGTTACAAAGGCATTTCATTTTTTTAAACTTATTTCAACTCCAGACTTTTTGTGCGTTCAGTATGCACCATTCGAAGCCACGTCATCAATTTTCAACCCTTTCTGACTTCATTTGCTATTTTTCATGCAATTACTAATTTTTTGAGCTAAATGACCCTGAAATTGAAAAGCACTACAAATGAACTCTGAAAAGGTTGAAAGTTGGCATGGTATCATCATTTCACCCACATAGCATGTGCTACAAAATTGAGAGGGTTACGGCAAAAACTGGATGCACTTCGTGTACAAAATGGACAATCTCTTTCGAAGTATCAGGCTTTCGGACGAGAACTCATCTGTTACAAAGGCATTTCATTTTTTTAAACTTATTTCAACTCCAGACTTTTCGTGCGTTCAGTATGCACCATTCAAAGCCACGTCATCAATTTTCAACCCTTTCTGACTTCATTTGCTATTTTTCATGCATTTACTGATTTTTTGAGCTAAATGACCTTGAAATTGAAAAGCACTACAAATGAACACTGAAAAGGTTGAAAGTTGGCATGGTATCATCATTTCACCCACATAGCATGTGCAAAAAAGTTGAGAGGGTTACGGCAAAAACTGGATGCACTTCGTGTACAAAATGGACAATCTCTTTCGAAGTATCAGGCTTTCGGACGAGAACTCATCTGTTACAAAGGCATTTCATTTTTTTAAACTTATTTCAACTCCAGACTTTTTGTGCGTTCAGTATGCACCATTCAAAGCCACGTCATCAATTTTCAACCCTTTCTGACTTCATTTGCTATTTTTCATGCATTTACTGATTTTTTGAGCTAAATGACCCTGAAATTGAAAAGCACTACAAATGAACTCTGAAAAGGTTGAAAGTTGGCATGGTATCATCATTTCACCCACATAGCATGTGCTAAAAAGTTGAGAGGGTTACGGCAAAAACTGGATGCACTTCGTGTACAAAATGGACAATCTCTTTCGAAGTATCAGGCTTTCGGACGAGAACTCATCTGTTACAAAGGCATTTCATTTTTTAAACTTATTTCAACTCCAGACTTTTTGTGCGTTCAGTATGCACCATTCAAAGCCACGTCATCAATTTTCAACCCTTTCTGACTTCATTTGCTATTTTTCATGCATTTACTGATTTTTTGAGGTAAATAACCCTGAAATTGAAAAGCACTACAAATGAACTCTGAAAAGGTTGAAAGTTGGCATGGTATCATCATTTCACCCACATAGCATGTGCTAAAAAGTTGAGAGGCTTACGGCAAAAACTGGATGCACTTCGTGTACAAAATGGACAATCTCTTTCGAAGTATCAGGCTTTCGGACGAGAACTCATCTGTTACAAAGGCATTTCATTTTTTTAATCTCATTTCAACTCCAGACTTTTTGTGCATTCAGTATGCACCATTCAAAGCCACGTCATCAATTTTCAACCCTTTCTGACTTCATTTGCTATTTTTCATGCATTTACTGATTTTTTTGAGCTAAATGACCCTGAAATTGAAAAGCACTACAAATGAACTCTGAAAAGGTTGAAAGTTGGCATGGTATCATCATTTCACCCACATAGCATGTGCTAAAAAGTTGAGAGGGTTACGGCAAAAACTGGATGCACATCGTGTACAAAATGGACAATCTCTTTTGAAGTATCAGGCTTTCGGACGAGAACTCATCTGTTACAAAGGCATTTCATTTTTTTGAACTCATTTCAACTCCAGACTTTTTGTGCATTCAGTATGCACCATTCAAAGCCACGTCATCAATTTTCAACCCTTTCTGACTTCATTTGCTATTTTTCATGCATTTACTGATTTTTTTGAGCTAAATGACCCTGAAATTGAAAAGCACTACAAATGAACTCTGAAAAGGTTGAAAGTTGGCATGGTATCATCATTTCACCCACATAGCATGTGCTAAAAAGTTGAGAGGGTTACGGCAAAAACTGGATGCACTTCGTGTACAAAATGGACAATCTCTTTCGAAGTATCAGGCTTTCGGACGAGAACTCATCTGTTACAAAGGCATTTCATTTTTTTAAACATATTTCAACTCCAGACTTTTTGTGCGTTTAGTATGCACCATTCAAAGCCACGTCATCAATTTTCAACCCTTTCAGACTTCATTTGCTATTTTTCATGCATTTACTGATTTTTTTGAGCTAAATGACCCTGAAATTGAAAAGCACTACAAATGAACACTGAAAAGGTTGAAAGTTGGCATGGTATCATCATTTCACCCACATAGCATGTGTAAAAAAGTTGAGAGGGTTACGGCAAAAACTGGATGCACTTCGTGTACAAAATGGACAATCTCTTTCGAAGTATCAGGCTTTCGGACGAAAACTCATCTGTTACAAAGGCATTTCATTTTTTTAAACTTATTTCAACTCCAGACTTTTTGTGCGTTCAGTATGCACCATTCGAAGCCACGTCATCAATTTTCAACACTTTCTGACTTCATTTGCTATTTTTCATGCATTTACTGATTTTTTGAGCTAAATGACCTTGAAATTGAAAAGCACTACAAATGAACATTGAAAAGGTTGAAAGTTGGCATGGTATCATCATTTCACCCACATAGCATGTGCAAAAAAGTTGAGAGGGTTACGGCAAAAACTGGATGCACTTCGTGTACAAAATGGACAATCTCTTTCGAAGTATCAGGCTTTCGGACGAAAACTCATCTGTTACAAAGGCATTTCATTTTTTTAAACTTATTTCAACTCCAGACTTTTTGTGCGTTCAGTATGCACCATTCAAAGCCACGTCATCAATTTTCAACCCTTTCTGACTTCATTTGCTATTTTTCATGCATTTACTGATTTTTTGAGCTAAATGACCCTGAAATTGAAAAGCACTACAAATGAACTCTGAAAAGGTTGAAAGTTGGCATGGTATCATCATTTCACCCACATAGCATGTGCTACAAAGTTGAGAGGGTTACGGCAAAAACTGGATGCACTTCGTGTACAAAATGGACAATCTCTTTCGAAGTATCAGGCTTTCGGACGAGAACTCATCTGTTACAAAGGCATTTCATTTTTTAAACTTATTTCAACTCCAGACTTTTTGTGCGTTCAGTATGCACCATTCAAAGCCACGTCATCAATTTTCAACCCTTTCTGACTTCATTTGCTATTTTTCATGCATTTACTGATTTTTTGAGGTAAATAACCCTGAAATTGAAAAGCACTACAAATGAACTCTGAAAAGGTTGAAAGTTGGCATGGTATCATCATTTCACCCACATAGCATGTGCTAAAAAGTTGAGAGGCTTACGGCAAAAACTGGATGCACTTCGTGTACAAAATGGACAATCTCTTTCGAAGTATTAGGCTTTCGGACGAGAACTCATCTGTTACAAAGGCATTTCATTTTTTTAATCTCATTTCAACTCCAGACTTTTTGTGCATTCAGTATGCACCATTCAAAGCCACGTCATCAATTTTCAACCCTTTCTGACTTCATTTGCTATTTTTCATGCATTTACTGATTTTTTTGAGCTAAATGACCCTGAAATTGAAAAGCACTACAAATGAACTCTGAAAAGGTTGAAAGTTGGCATGGTATCATCATTTCACCCACATAGCATGTGCTAAAAAGTTGAGAGGGTTACGGCAAAAACTGGATGCACTTCGTGTACAAAATGGACAATCTCTTTCGAAGTATCAGGCTTTCGGACGAAAACTCATCTGTTACAAAGGCATTTCATTTTTTTAAACTTATTTCAACTCCAGACTTTTTGTGCGTTTAGTATGCACCATTCAAAGCCACGTCATCAATTTTCAACCCTTTCAGACTTCATTTGCTATTTTTCATGCATTTACTGATTTTTTTGAGCTAAATGACCCTGAAATTGAAAAGCACTACAAATGAACACTGAAAAGGTTGAAAGTTGGCATGGTATCATCATTTCACCCACATAGCATGTGCAAAAAAGTTGAGAGGGTTACGGCAAAAACTGGATGCACTTCGTGTACAAAATGGACAATCTCTTTCGAAGTATCAGGCTTTCGGACGAAAACTCATCTGTTACAAAGGCATTTCATTTTTTTAAACTTATTTCAACTCCAGACTTTTTGTGCGTTCAGTATGCACCATTCGAAGCCACGTCATCAATTTTCAACACTTTCTGACTTCATTTGCTATTTTTCATGCATTTACTGATTTTTTGAGCTAAATGACCTTGAAATTGAAAAGCACTACAAATGAACACTGAAAAGGTTGAAAGTTGGCATGGTATCATCATTTCACGCACATAGCATGTGCAAAAAAGTTGAGAGGGTTACGGCAAAAACTGGATGCACTTCGTGTACAAAATGGACAATCTCTTTCGAAGTATCAGGCTTTCGGACGAAAACTCATCTGTTACAAAGGCATTTCATTTTTTTAAACTTATTTCAACTCCAGACTTTTTGTGCGTTCAGTATGCACCATTCAAAGCCACGTCATCAATTTTCAACCCTTTCTGACTTCATTTGCTATTTTTCATGCATTTACTGATTTTTTGAGCTAAATGACCCTGAAATTGAAAAGCACTACAAATGAACTCTGAAAAGGTTGAAAGTTGGCATGGTATCATCATTTCACCCACATAGCATGTGCTACAAAGTTGAGAGGGTTACGGCAAAAACTGGATGCACTTCGTGTACAAAATGGACAATCTCTTTCGAAGTATCAGGCTTTCGGACGAGAACTCATCTGTTACAAAGGCATTTCATTTTTTAAACTTATTTCAACTCCAGACTTTTTGTGCGTTCAGTATGCACCATTCAAAGCCACGTCATCAATTTTCAACCCTTTCTGACTTCATTTGCTATTTTTCATGCATTTACTGATTTTTTGAGGTAAATAACCCTGAAATTGAAAAGCACTACAAATGAACTCTGAAAAGGTTGAAAGTTGGCATGGTATCATCATTTCACCCACATAGCATGTGCTAAAAAGTTGAGAGGCTTACGGCAAAAACTGGATGCACTTCGTGTACAAAATGGACAATCTCTTTCGAAGTATCAGGCTTTCGGACGAGAACTCATCTGTTACAAAGGCATTTCATTTTTTTAATCTCATTTCAACTCCAGACTTTTTGTGCATTCAGTATGCACCATTCAAAGCCACGTCATCAATTTTCAACCCTTTCTGACTTCATTTGCTATTTTTCATGCATTTACTGATTTTTTTGAGCTAAATGACCCTGAAATTGAAAAGCACTACAAATGAACTCTGAAAAGGTTGAAAGTTGGCATGGTATCATCATTTCACCCACATAGCATGTGCTAAAAAGTTGAGAGGGTTACGGCAAAAACTGGATGCACATCGTGTACAAAATGGACAATCTCTTTTGAAGTATCAGGCTTTCGGACGAGAACTCATCTGTTACAAAGGCATTTCATTTTTTTGAACTCATTTCAACTCCAGACTTTTTGTGCATTCAGTATGCACCATTCAAAGCCACGTCATCAATTTTCAACCCTTTCTGACTTCATTTGCTATTTTTCATGCATTTACTGATTTTTTTGAGCTAAATGACCCTGAAATTGAAAAGCACTACAAATGAACTCTGAAAAGGTTGAAAGTTGGCATGGTATCATTATTTCACCCACATAGCATGTGCTAAAAAGTTGAGAGGGTTACGGCAAAAACTGGATGCACATCGTGTACAAAATGGACAATCTCTTTTGAAGTATCAGGCTTTCGGACGAGAACTCATCTGTTACAAAGGCATTTCATTTTTTTGAACTCATTTCAACTCCAGACTTTTTGTGCATTCAGTATGCACCATTCAAAGCCACGTCATCAATTTTCAACCCTTTCTGACTTCATTTGCTATTTTTCATGCATTTACTGATTTTTTTGAGCTAAATGACCCTGAAATTGAAAAGCACTACAAATGAACTCTGAAAAGGTTGAAAGTTGGCATGGTATCATCATTTCACCCACATAGCATGTGCTAAAAAGTTGAGAGGGTTACGGCAAAAACTGGATGCACTTCGTGTACAAAATGGACAATCTCTTTCGAAGTATCAGGCTTTCGGACGAAAACTCATCTGTTACAAAGGCATTTCATTTTTTTAAACTTATTTCAACTCCAGACTTTTTGTGCGTTTAGTATGCACCATTCAAAGCCACGTCATCAATTTTCAACCCTTTCAGACTTCATTTGCTATTTTTCATGCATTTACTGATTTTTTTGAGCTAAATGACCCTGAAATTGAAAAGCACTACAAATGAACACTGAAAAGGTTGAAAGTTGGCATGGTATCATCATTTCACCCACATAGCATGTGCAAAAAAGTTGAGAGGGTTACGGCAAAAACTGGATGCACTTCATGTACAAAATGGACAATCTCTTTCGAAGTATCAGGCTTTCGGACGAAAACTCATCTGTTACAAAGGCATTTCATTTTTTTAAACTTATTTCAACTCCAGACTTTTTGTGCGTTCAGTATGCACCATTCGAAGCCACGTCATCAATTTTCAACACTTTCTGACTTCATTTGCTATTTTTCATGCATTTACTGATTTTTTGAGCTAAATGACCTTGAAATTGAAAAGCACTACAAATGAACACTGAAAAGGTTGAAAGTTGGCATGGTATCATCATTTCACGCACATAGCATGTGCAAAAAAGTTGAGAGGGTTACGGCAAAAACTGGATGCACTTCGTGTACAAAATGGACAATCTCTTTCGAAGTATCAGGCTTTCGGACGAAAACTCATCTGTTACAAAGGCATTTCATTTTTTTAAACTTATTTCAACTCCAGACTTTTTGTGCGTTCAGTATGCACCATTCAAAGCCACGTCATCAATTTTCAACCCTTTCTGACTTCATTTGCTATTTTTCATGCATTTACTGATTTTTTGAGCTAAATGACCCTGAAATTGAAAAGCACTACAAATGAACTCTGAAAAGGTTGAAAGTTGGCATGGTATCATCATTTCACCCACATAGCATGTGCTACAAAGTTGAGAGGGTTACGGCAAAAACTGGATGCACTTCGTGTACAAAATGGACAATCTCTTTCGAAGTATCAGGCTTTCGGACGAGAACTCATCTGTTACAAAGGCATTTCATTTTTTAAACTTATTTCAACTCCAGACTTTTTGTGCGTTCAGTATGCACCATTCAAAGCCACGTCATCAATTTTCAACCCTTTCTGACTTCATTTGCTATTTTTCATGCATTTACTGATTTTTTGAGGTAAATAACCCTGAAATTGAAAAGCACTACAAATGAACTCTGAAAAGGTTGAAAGTTGGCATGGTATCATCATTTCACCCACATAGCATGTGCTAAAAAGTTGAGAGGCTTACGGCAAAAACTGGATGCACTTCGTGTACAAAATGGACAATCTCTTTCGAAGTATCAGGCTTTCGGACGAGAACTCATCTGTTACAAAGGCATTTCATTTTTTTAATCTCATTTCAACTCCAGACTTTTTGTGCATTCAGTATGCACCATTCAAAGCCACGTCATCAATTTTCAACCCTTTCTGACTTCATTTGCTATTTTTCATGCATTTACTGATTTTTTTGAGCTAAATGACCCTGAAATTGAAAAGCACTACAAATGAACTCTGAAAAGGTTGAAAGTTGGCATGGTATCATCATTTCACCCACATAGCATGTGCTAAAAAGTTGAGAGGGTTACGGCAAAAACTGGATGCACATCGTGTACAAAATGGACAATCTCTTTTGAAGTATCAGGCTTTCGGACGAGAACTCATCTGTTACAAAGGCATTTCATTTTTTTGAACTCATTTCAACTCCAGACTTTTTGTGCATTCAGTATGCACCATTCAAAGCCACGTCATCAATTTTCAACCCTTTCTGACTTCATTTGCTATTTTTCATGCATTTACTGATTTTTTTGAGCTAAATGACCCTGAAATTGAAAAGCACTACAAATGAACTCTGAAAAGGTTGAAAGTTGGCATGGTATCATTATTTCACCCACATAGCATGTGCTAAAAAGTTGAGAGGGTTACGGCAAAAACTGGATGCACATCGTGTACAAAATGGACAATCTCTTTTGAAGTATCAGGCTTTCGGACGAGAACTCATCTGTTACAAAGGCATTTCATTTTTTTGAACTCATTTCAACTCCAGACTTTTTGTGCATTCAGTATGCACCATTCAAAGCCACGTCATCAATTTTCAACCCTTTCTGACTTCATTTGCTATTTTTCATGCATTTACTGATTTTTTTGAGCTAAATGACCCTGAAATTGAAAAGCACTACAAATGAACTCTGAAAAGGTTGAAAGTTGGCATGGTATCATCATTTCACCCACATAGCATGTGCTAAAAAGTTGAGAGGGTTACGGCAAAAACTGGATGCACTTCGTGTACAAAATGGACAATCTCTTTCGAAGTATCAGGCTTTCGGACGAAAACTCATCTGTTACAAAGGCATTTCATTTTTTTAAACTTATTTCAACTCCAGACTTTTTGTGCGGTCAGTATGCACCATTCAAAGCCACGTCATCAATTTTCAACCCTTTCAGACTTCATTTGCTATTTTTCATGCATTTACTGATTTTTTTGAGCTAAATGACCCTGAAATTGAAAAGCACTACAAATGAACACTGAAAAGGTTGAAAGTTGGCATGGTATCATCATTTCACCCACATAGCATGTGCAAAAAAGTTGAGAGGGTTACGGCAAAAACTGGATGCACTTCGTGTACAAAATGGACAATCTCTTTCGAAGTATCAGGCTTTCGGACGAAAACTCATCTGTTACAAAGGCATTTCATTTTTTTAAACTTATTTCAACTCCAGACTTTTTGTGCGTTCAGTATGCACCATTCGAAGCCACGTCATCAATTTTCAACACTTTCTGACTTCATTTGCTATTTTTCATGCATTTACTGATTTTTTGAGCAAAATGACCCTGAAATTGAAAAGCACTACAAATGAACTCTGAAAAGGTTGAAAGTTGGCATGGTATCATCATTTCACCCACATAGCATGTGCTAAAAAGTTGAGAGGGTTACGGCAAAAACTGGATGCACTTCGTGTACAAAATGGACAATCTCTTTCGAAGTATCAGGCTTTCGGACGAGAACTCATCTGTTACAAAGGCATTTCATTTTTTAAACTTATTTCAACTCCAGACTTTTTGTGCGTTCAGTATGCACCATTCAAAGCCACGTCATCAATTTTCAACCCTTTCTGACTTCATTTGCTATTTTTCATGCATTTACTGATTTTTTGAGGTAAATAACCCTGAAATTGAAAAGCACTACAAATGAACTCTGAAAAGGTTGAAAGTTGGCATGGTATCATCATTTCACCCACATAGCATGTGCTAAAAAGTTGAGAGGCTTACGGCAAAAACTGGATGCACTTCGTGTACAAAATGGACAATCTCTTTTGAAGTATCAGGCTTTCGGACGAGAACTCATCTGTTACAAAGGCATTTCATTTTTTTGAACTCATTTCAACTCCAGACTTTTTGTGCATTCAGTATGCACCATTCAAAGCCACGTCATCAATTTTCAACCCTTTCTGACTTCATTTGCTATTTTTCATGCATTTACTGATTTTTTTGAGCTAAATGACCCTGAAATTGAAAAGCACTACAAATGAACTCTGAAAAGGTTGAAAGTTGGCATGGTATCATCATTTCACCCACATAGCATGTGCTAAAAAGTTGAGAGGGTTACGGCAAAAACTGGATGCACTTCGTGTACAAAATGGACAATCTCTTTCGAAGTATCAGGCTTTCGGACGAAAACTCATCTGTTACAAAGGCATTTCATTTTTTTAAACTTATTTCAACTCCAGACTTTTTGTGCGGTCAGTATGCACCATTCAAAGCCACGTCATCAATTTTCAACCCTTTCAGACTTCATTTGCTATTTTTCATGCATTTACTGATTTTTTTGAGCTAAATGACCCTGAAATTGAAAAGCACTACAAATGAACACTGAAAAGGTTGAAAGTTGGCATGGTATCATCATTTCACCCACATAGCATGTGCAAAAAAGTTGAGAGGGTTACGGCAAAAACTGGATGCACTTCGTGTACAAAATGGACAATCTCTTTCGAAGTATCAGGCTTTCGGACGAAAACTCATCTGTTACAAAGGCATTTCATTTTTTTAAACTTATTTCAACTCCAGACTTTTTGTGCGTTCAGTATGCACCATTCGAAGCCACGTCATCAATTTTCAACACTTTCTGACTTCATTTGCTATTTTTCATGCATTTACTGATTTTTTGAGCAAAATGACCCTGAAATTGAAAAGCACTACAAATGAACTCTGAAAAGG
Source organism: Elymus sibiricus (assembly GCA_039707655.1). Taxonomy (NCBI): domain Eukaryota; kingdom Viridiplantae; phylum Streptophyta; class Magnoliopsida; order Poales; family Poaceae; genus Elymus; species Elymus sibiricus. Next base: position 33,948,420 of record CM077665.1, on the reverse strand, counting down.
TTGAAAGTTGGCATGGTATCTTCATTTCACCCACATAGCATGTGCTACAAAATTGAGAGGGTTACGGCAAAAACTGGATGCACTTCGTGTACAAAATGGACAATCTCTTTCGAAGTATCAGGCTTTCGGACGAGAACTCATCTGTTACAAAGGCATTTCATTTTTTTAAACTTATTTCAACTCCAGACTTTTTGTGCGTTCAGTATGCACCATTCAAAGCCACGTCATCAATTTTCAACCCTTTCTGACTTCATTTGCTATTTTTCATGCATTTACTGATTTTTTGAGCTAAATGACCCTGAAATTGAAAAGCACTACAAATGAACTCTGAAAAGGTTGAAAGTTGGCATGGTATCATCATTTCACCCACATAGCATGTGCTAAAAAGTTGAGAGGCTTACGGCAAAAACTGGATGCACTTCGTGTACAAAATGGACAATCTCTTTCGAAGTATCAGGCTTTCGGACGAGAACTCATCTGTTACAAAGGCATTTCATTTTTTAAACTTATTTCAACTCCAGACTTTTTGTGCGTTCAGTATGCACCATTCAAAGCCACGTCATCAATTTTCAACCCTTTCTGACTTCATTTGCTATTTTTCATGCATTTACTGATTTTTTGAGGTAAATAACCCTGAAATTGAAAAGCACTACAAATGAACTCTGAAAAGGTTGAAAGTTGGCATGGTATCATCATTTCACCCACATAGCATGTGCTAAAAAGTTGAGAGGGTTACGGCAAAAACTGGATGCACTTCGTGTACAAAATGGACAATCTCTTTCGAAGTATCAGGCTTTCGGACGAGAACTCATCTGTTACAAAGGCATTTCATTTTTTTAATCTCATTTCAACTCCAGACTTTTTGTGCATTCAGTATGCACCATTCAAAGCCACGTCATCAATTTTCAACCCTTTCTGACTTCATTTGCTATTTTTCATGCATTTACTGATTTTTTTGAGCTAAATGACCCTGAAATTGAAAAGCACTACAAATGAACTCTGAAAAGGTTGAAAGTTGGCATGGTATCATCATTTCACCCACATAGCATGTGCTAAAAAGTTGAGAGGGTTACGGCAAAAACTGGATGCACATCGTGTACAAAATGGACAATCTCTTTTGAAGTATCAGGCTTTCGGACGAGAACTCATCTGTTACAAAGGCATTTCATTTTTTTGAACTCATTTCAACTCCAGACTTTTTGTGCATTCAGTATGCACCATTCAAAGCCACGTCATCAATTTTCAACCCTTTCAGACTTCATTTGCTATTTTTCATGCATTTACTGATTTTGTTGAGCTAAATGACCCTGAAATTGAAAAGCACTACAAATGAACATTGAAAAGGTTGAAAGTTGGCATGGTATCATCATTTCACCCACATAGCATGTGCAAAAAAGTTGAGAGGGTTACGGCAAAAACTGGATGCACTTCGTGTACAAAATGGACAATCTCTTTCGAAGTATCAGGCTTTCGGACGAAAACTCATCTGTTACAAAGGCATTTCATTTTTTTAAACTTATTTCAACTCCAGACTTTTTTATGCGTTCAGTATGCACCATTCGAAGCCACGTCATCAATTTTCAACACTTTCTGACTTCATTTGCTATTTTTCATGCATTTACTGATTTTTTGAGCAAAATGACCCTGAAATTGAAAAGCACTACAAATGAACTCTGAAAAGGTTGAAAGTTGGCATGGTATCTTCATTTCACCCACATAGCATGTGCTACAAAATTGAGAGGGTTACGGCAAAAACTGGATGCACTTCGTGTACAAAATGGACAATCTCTTTCGAAGTATCAGGCTTTCGGACGAGAACTCATCTGTTACAAAGGCATTTCATTTTTTTAAACTTATTTCAACTCCAGACTTTTCGTGCGTTCAGTATGCACCATTCAAAGCCACGTCATCAATTTTCAACCCTTTCTGACTTCATTTGCTATTTTTCATGCATTTACTGATTTTTTGAGCTAAATGACCCTGAAATTGAAAAGCACTACAAATGAACACTGAAAAGGTTGAAAGTTGGCATAGTATCATCATTTCACCCACATAGCATGTGCAAAAAAGTTGAGAGGGTTACGGCAAAAACTGGATGCACTTCATGTACAAAATGGACAATCTCTTTCGAAGTATCAGGCTTTCGGACGAAAACTCATCTGTTACAAAGGCATTTCATTTTTTTAAACTTATTTCAACTCCAGACTTTTTGTGCGTTTAGTATGCACCATTCAAAGCCACGTCATCAATTTTCAACCCTTTCTGACTTCATTTGCTATTTTTCATGCATTTACTGATTTTTTGAGCTAAATGACCCTGAAATTGAAAAGCACTACAAATGAACTCTGAAAAGGTTGAAAGTTGGCCTGGTATCATCATTTGACCCACATAGCATGTGCTACAAAGTTGAGAGGGTTACGGCAAAAACTGGATGCACTTCGTGTACAAAATGGACAATCTCTTTCGAAGTATCAGGCTTTCGGACGAGAACTCATCTGTTACAAAGGCATTTCATTTTTTAAACTTATTTCAACTCCAGACTTTTTGTGCGTTCAGTATGCACCATTCAAAGCCACGTCATCAATTTTCAACCCTTTCTGACTTCATTTGCTATTTTTCATGCATTTACTGATTTTTTGAGGTAAATAACCCTGAAATTGAAAAGCACTACAAATGAACTCTGAAAAGGTTGAAAGTTGGCATGGTATCATCATTTCACCCACATAGCATGTGCTAAAAAGTTGAGAGGCTTACGGCAAAAACTGGATGCACTTCGTGTACAAAATGGACAATCTCTTTCGAAGTATCAGGCTTTCGGACGAGAACTCATCTGTTACAAAGGCATTTCATTTTTTTAATCTCATTTCAACTCCAGACTTTTTGTGCATTCAGTATGCACCATTCAAAGCCACGTCATCAATTTTCAACCCTTTCTGACTTCATTTGCTATTTTTCATGCATTTACTGATTTTTTTGAGCTAAATGACCCTGAAATTGAAAAGCACTACAAATGAACTCTGAAAAGGTTGAAAGTTGGCATGGTATCATCATTTCACCCACATAGCATGTGCTAAAAAGTTGAGAGGGTTACGGCAAAAACTGGATGCACATCGTGTACAAAATGGACAATCTCTTTTGAAGTATCAGGCTTTCGGACGAGAACTCATCTGTTACAAAGGCATTTCATTTTTTTGAACTCATTTCAACTCCAGACTTTTTGTGCATTCAGTATGCACCATTCAAAGCCACGTCATCAATTTTCAACCCTTTCTGACTTCATTTGCTATTTTTCATGCATTTACTGATTTTTTTGAGCTAAATGACCCTGAAATTGAAAAGCACTACAAATGAACTCTGAAAAGGTTGAAAGTTGGCATGGTATCATCATTTCACCCACATAGCATGTGCTAAAAAGTTGAGAGGGTTACGGCAAAAACTGTATGCACTTCGTGTACAAAATGGACAATCTCTTTCGAAGTATCAGGCTTTCGGACGAGAACTCATCTGTTACAAAGGCATTTCATTTTTTTAAACATATTTCAACTCCAGACTTTTTGTGCGTTTAGTATGCACCATTCAAAGCCACGTCATCAATTTTCAACCCTTTCAGACTTCATTTGCTATTTTTCATGCATTTACTGATTTTTTTGAGCTAAATGACCCTGAAATTGAAAAGCACTACAAATGAACACTGAAAAGGTTGAAAGTTGGCATGGTATCATCATTTCACCCACATAGCATGTGCAAAAAAGTTGAGAGGGTTACGGCAAAAACTGGATGCACTTCGTGTACAAAATGGACAATCTCTTTCGAAGTATCAGGCTTTCGGACGAAAACTCATCTGTTACAAAGGCATTTCATTTTTTTAAACTTATTTCAACTCCAGACTTTTTGTGCGTTCAGTATGCACCATTCGAAGCCACGTCATCAATTTTCAACCCTTTCTGACTTCATTTGCTATTTTTCATGCATTTACTGATTTTTTGAGCTAAATGACCCTGAAATTGAAAAGCACTACAAATGAACTCTGAAAAGGTTGAAAGTTGGCATGGTATCATCATTTCACCCACATAGCATGTGCTACAAAATTGAGAGGGTTACGGCAAAAACTGGATGCACTTCGTGTACAAAATGGACAATCTCTTTCGAAGTATCAGGCTTTCGGACGAGAACTCATCTGTTACAAAGGCATTTCATTTTTTTAAACTTATTTCAACTCCAGACTTTTCGTGCGTTCAGTATGCACCATTCAAAGCCACGTCATCAATTTTCAACCCTTTCTGACTTCATTTGCTATTTTTCATGCATTTACTGATTTTTTGAGCTAAATGACCCTGAAATTGAAAATCACTACAAATGAACACTGAAAAGGTTGAAAGTTGGCATGGTATCATCATTTCACCCACATAGCATGTGCAAAAAAGTTGAGAGGGTTACGGCAAAAACAGGATGCACTTCGTGTACAAAATGGACAATCTCTTTCGAAGTATCAGGCTTTCGGACGAGAACTCATCTGTTACAAAGGCATTTCATTTTTTTAAACTTATTTCAACTCCAGACTTTTTGTGCGTTCAGTATGCACCATTCAAAGCCACGTCATCAATTTTCAACCCTTTCTGACTTCATTTGCTATTTTTCATGCATTTACTGATTTTTTGAGCTAAATGACACTGAAATTGAAAAGCACTACAAATGAACTCTAAAAAGGTTGAAAGTTGGCATGGTATCATCATTTGACCCACATAGCATGTGCTACAAAGTTGAGAGGGTTACGGCAAAAACTGGATGCACTTCGTGTACAAAATGGACAATCTCTTTCGAAGTATCAGGCTTTCGGACGAGAACTCATCTGTTACAAAGGCATTTCATTTTTTTAAACTTATTTCAACTCCAGACTTTTTGTGCGTTCAGTATGCACCATTCAAAGCCACGTCATCAATTTTCAACCCTTTCTGACTTCATTTGCTATTTTTCATGCATTTACTGATTTTTTGAGGTAAATAACCCTGAAATTGAAAAGCACTACAAATGAACTCTGAAAAGGTTGAAAGTTGGCATGGTATCATCATTTCACCCACATAGCATGTGCTAAAAAGTTGAGAGGCTTACGGCAAAAACTGGATGCACTTCGTGTACAAAATGGACAATCTCTTTCGAAGTATCAGGCTTTCGGACGAGAACTCATCTGTTACAAAGGCATTTCATTTTTTTAATCTCATTTCAACTCCAGACTTTTTGTGCATTCAGTATGCACCATTCAAAGCCACGTCATCAATTTTCAACCCTTTCTGACTTCATTTGCTATTTTTCATGCATTTACTGATTTTTTTGAGCTAAATGACCCTGAAATTGAAAAGCACTACAAATGAACTCTGAAAAGGTTGAAAGTTGGCATGGTATCATCATTTGACCCACATAGCATGTGCTAAAAAGTTGAGAGGGTTACGGCAAAAACTGGATGCACATCGTGTACAAAATGGACAATCTCTTTTGAAGTATCAGGCTTTCGGACGAGAACTCATCTGTTACAAAGGCATTTCATTTTTTTGAACTCATTTCAACTCCAGACTTTTTGTGCATTCAGTATGCACCATTCAAAGCCACGTCATCAATTTTCAACCCTTTCTGACTTCATTTGCTATTTTTCATGCATTTACTGATTTTTTTGAGCTAAATGACCCTGAAATTGAAAAGCACTACAAATGAACTCTGAAAAGGTTGAAAGTTGGCATGGTATCATCATTTCACCCACATAGCATGTGCTAAAAAGTTGAGAGGGTTACGGCAAAAACTGGATGCACTTCGTGTACAAAATGGACAATCTCTTTCGAAGTATCAGGCTTTCGGACGAGAACTCATCTGTTACAAAGGCATTTCATTTTTTTAAACTTATTTCAACTCCAGACTTTTTGTGCGTTTAGTATGCACCATTCAAAGCCACGTCATCAATTTTCAACCCTTTCATACTTCATTTGCTATTTTTCATGCATTTACTGATTTTTTTGAGCTAAATGACCCTGAAATTGAAAAGCACTACAAATGAACACTGAAAAGGTTGAAAGTTGGCATGGTATCATCATTTCACCCACATAGCATGTGCAAAAAATTTTAGAGGGTTACGGCAAAAACTGGATGCACTTCGTGTACAAAATGGACAATCTCTTTCGAAGTATCAGGCTTTCGGACGAAAACTCATCTGTTACAAAGGCATTTCATTTTTTTAAACTTATTTCAACTCCAGACTTTTTGTGCGTTTAGTATGCACCATTCGAAGCCACGTCATCAATTTTCAACCCTTTCAGACTTCATTTGCTATTTTTCATGCATTTACTGATTTTTTGAGCTAAATGACCCTGAAATTGAAAAGCACTACAAATGAACTCTGAAAAGGTTGAAAGTTGGCATGGTATCATCATTTCACCCACATAGCATGTGCTACAAAGTTGAGAGGGTTATGGCAAAAACTGGATGCACTTCGTGTACAAAATGGACAATCTCTTTCGAAGTATCAGGCTTTCGGACGAGAACTCATCTGTTACAAAGGCATTTCATTTTTTTAAACTTATTTCAACTCCAGACTTTTTGTGCGTTCAGTAAGCACCATTCAAAGCCACATCATCAATATTCAACCCTTTCTGACTTCATTTGCTATTTTTCATGCATTTACTGATTTTTTGAGCTAAATAACCCTGAAATTGAAAAGCACTACAAATGAACTCTGAAAAGGTTGAAAGTTGGCATGGTATCATCATTTCACCCACATAGCATGTGCTAAAAATTTGAGAGGGTTACGGCAAAAACTGGATGCACTTCGTGTACAAAATGGACAATCTCTTTCGAAGTATCAGGCTTTCGGACGAGAACTCATCTGTTACAAAGGCATTGCATTTTTTTAAACTCATTTCAACTCCAGACTTTTTGTGCGTTCAGTATGCACCATTCAAAGCCATGTCATCAATTTTCAACCCTTTCTGACTTCATTTGCTATTTTTCATGCATTTACTCATTTTATGAGCTAAATGACCCTGAAATTGAAAAGCCCTACAAATGAACTCTGAAAAGGTTGAAAGTTGGCATGGTATCATCATTTCACCCACATAGCATGTGCAAAAAAGTTGAGAGGGTTACGGCAAAAACTGGATGCACTTCGTGTACAAAATGGACAATCTCTTTCGAAGTATCAGGCTTTCGGACAAGAACTCATCTGTTACAAAGGCATTTCATTTTTTTTAACTTATTTCAACTCCAGACTTTTTGTGCGTTCAGTATGCACCATTCAAAGCCACGTCATCAATTTTCAACCCTTTCTGACTTCATTTGCTATTTTTCATGCATTTACTGATTTTTTGAGCTAAATGACCCTGAAATTGAAAAGCACTACAAATGAACTCTGAAAAGGTTGAAAGTTGGCATGGTATCATCATTTGACCCACATAGCATGTGCTACAAAGTTGAGAGGGTTACGGCAAAAACTGGATGCACTTCGTGTACAAAATGGACAATCTCTTTCGAAGTATCAGGCTTTCGGACGAGAACTCATCTGTTACAAAGGCATTTCATTTTTTTAAACTTATTTCAACTCCAGACTTTTTGTGCATTCAGTATGCACCATTCAAAGCCACATCATCAATTTTCAACCCTTTCTGACTTCATTTGCTATTTTTCATGCATTTACTGATTTTTTTGAGCTAAATGACCCTGAAATTGAAAAGCACTACAAATGAACTCTGAAAAGGTTGAAAGTTGGCATGGTATCATCATTTCACCCACATAGCATGTGCAAAAAAGTTGAGAGGGTTACGGCAAAAACTGGATGCACATCGTGTACAAAATGGACAATCTCTTTCGAAGTATCAGGCTTTCGGACGAGAACTCATCTGTTACAAAGGCATTTCATTTTTTTAAACTGATTTCAACTCCAGACTTTTTGTGCATTCAGTATGCACCATTCAAAGCCACGTCATCAATTTTCAACCCTTTCTGACTTCATTTGCTATTTTTCATGCATTTACTGATTTTTTTGAGCTAAATGACCCTGAAATTGAAAAGCACTACAAATGAACTCTGAAAAGGTTGAAAGTTGGCATGGTATCATCATTTCACCCACATAGCATGTGCAAAAAAGTTGAGAGGGTTACGGCAAAAACTGGATGCACATCGTGTACAAAATGGACAATCTCTTTCGAAGTATCAGGCTTTCGGACGAGAACTCATCTGTTACAAAGGCATTTCATTTTTTTAAACTGATTTCAACTCCAGACTTTTTGTGCATTCAGTATGCACCATTCAAAGCCACGTCATCAATTTTCAACCCTTTCTAACTTCATTTGCTATTTTTCATGCATTTACTGATTTTTTTGAGCTAAATGACCCTGAAATTGAAAAGCACTACAAATGAACTCTGAAAAGGTTGAAAGTTGGCATGGTATCATCATTTCACCCACATAGCATGTGCAAAAAAGTTGAGAGGGTTACGGCAAAAACTGGATGCACATCGTGTACAAAATGGACAATCTCTTTCGAAGTATCAGGCTTTCGGACGAGAACTCATCTGTTACAAAGGCATTTCATTTTTTTAAACTGATTTCAACTCCAGACTTTTTGTGCATTCAGTATGCACCATTCAAAGCCACGTCATCAATTTTCAACCCTTTCTGACTTCATTTGCTATTTTTCATGCATTTACTGATTTTTTTGAGCTAAATGACCCTGAAATTGAAAAGCACTACAAATGAACTCTGAAAAGGTTGAAAGTTGGCATGGTATCATCATTTCACCCACATAGCATGTGCTAAAAAGTTGAGAGGGTTACGGCAAAAACTGGATGCACTTCGTGTACAAAATGGACAATCTCTTTCGAAGTATCAGGCTTTCGGACGAGAACTCAACTGTTACAAAGGCATTTCATTTTTTTAAACATATTTCAACTCCAGACTTTTTGTGCGTTTAGTATGCACCATTCAAAGCCACGTCATCAATTTTCAACCCTTTCAGACTTCATTTGCTATTTTTCATGCATTTACTGATTTTTTTGAGCTAAATGACCCTGAAATTGAAAAGCACTACAAATGAACACTGAAAAGGTTGAAAGTTGGCATGGTATCATCATTTCACCCACATAGCATGTGCAAAAAAGTTGAGAGGGTTACGGCAAAAAATGGATGCACTTCGTGTACAAAATGGACAATCTCTTTCGAAGTATCAGGCTTTCGGACGAAAACTCATCTGTTACAAAGGCATTTCATTTTTTAAACTTATTTCAACTCCAGACTTTTTGTGCGTTCAGTATGCACCATTCGAAGCCACGTCATCAATTTTCAACCCTTTCTGACTTCATTTGCTATTTTTCATGCATTTACTGATTTTTTGAGCTAAATGACCCTGAAATTGAAAAGCACTACAAATGAACTCTGAAAAGGTTGAAAGTTGGCATGGTATCATCATTTCAGCCACATAGCTTGTGCTACAAAATTGAGAGGGTTACGGCAAAAACTGGATGCAGTTCGTGTACAAAATGGACAATCTCTTTCGAAGTATCGGGCTTTCGGACGAGAACTCATCTGTTACAAGGGCATTTCATTTTTTTAAACTTATTTCAACTCCAGACTTTTCGTGCGTTCAGTATGCACCATTCGAAGCCACGTCATCAATTTTGAACCCTTTCTGACTTCATTTGCTATTTTTCATGCATTTACTGATTTTTTGAGCTAAATGACCCTGAAATTGAAAAGCACTACAAATGAACTCTGAAAAGGTTGAAAGTTGGCATGGTATCATCATTTCACCCACATAGCATGTGCAAAAAAGTTGAGAGGGTTACGGCAAAAACTGGATGCACTTCGTGTACAAAATGGACAATCTCTTTCGAAGTATCAGGCTTTCGGACGAGAACTCATCTGTTACAAAGGCATTTCATTTTTTTAAACTGATTTCAACTCCAGACTTTTTGTGCATTCAGTATGCACCATTCAAAGCCACGTCATCAATTTTCAACCCTTTCTGACTTCATTTGCTATTTTTCATGCATTTACTGATTTTTTTGAGCTAAATGACCCTGAAATTGAAAAGCACTACAAATGAACTCTGAAAAGGTTGAAAGTTGGCATGGTATCATCATTTCACCCACATAGCATGTGCTAAAAAGTTGAGAGGGTTACGGCAAAAACTGGATGCACTTCGTGTACAAAATGGACAATCTCTTTCGAAGTATCAGGCTTTCGGACGAGAACTCAACTGTTACAAAGGCATTTCATTTTTTTAAACATATTTCAACTCCAGACTTTTTGTGCGTTTAGTATGCACCATTCAAAGCCACGTCATCAATTTTCAACCCTTTCAGACTTCATTTGCTATTTTTCATGCATTTACTGATTTTTTTGAGCTAAATGACCCTGAAATTGAAAAGCACTACAAATGAACACTGAAAAGGTTGAAAGTTGGCATGGTATCATCATTTCACCCACATAGCATGTGCAAAAAAGTTGAGAGGGTTACGGCAAAAAATGGATGCACTTCGTGTACAAAATGGACAATCTCTTTCGAAGTATCAGGCTTTCGGACGAAAACTCATCTGTTACAAAGGCATTTCATTTTTTAAACTTATTTCAACTCCAGACTTTTTGTGCATTCAGTATGCACCATTCGAAGCCACGTCATCAATTTTCAACCCTTTCTGACTTCATTTGCTATTTTTCATGCATTTACTGATTTTTTGAGCTAAATGACCCTGAAATTGAAAAGCACTACAAATGAACTCTGAAAAGGTTGAAAGTTGGCATGGTATCATCATTTCAGCCACATAGCATGTGCTACAAAATTGAGAGGGTTACGGCAAAAACTGGATGCAGTTCGTGTACAAAATGGACAATCTCTTTCGAAGTATCGGGCTTTCGGACGAGAACTCATCTGTTACAAGGGCATTTCATTTTTTTAAACTTATTTCAACTCCAGACTTTTCGTGCGTTCAGTATGCACCATTCGAAGCCACGTCATCAATTTTGAACCCTTTCTGACTTCATTTGCTATTTTTCATGCATTTACTGATTTTTTGAGCTAAATGACCCTGAAATTGAAAAGCACTACAAATGAACTCTGAAAAGGTTGAAAGTTGGCATGGTATCATCATTTCACCCACATAGCATGTGCAAAAAAGTTGAGAGGGTTACGGCAAAAACTGGATGCACTTCGTGTACAAAATGGACAATCTCTTTCGAAGTATCAGGCTTTCGGACGAGAACTCATCTGTTACAAAGGCATTTCATTTTTTTAAACTTATTTCAACTCCAGACTTTTCGTGCGTTCAGTATGCACCATTCAAAGCCACGTCATCAATTTTCAACCCTTTCTGACTTCATTTGCTATTTTTCATGCATTTACTGATTTTTTTGAGCTAAATGACCCTGAAATTGAAAAGCACTACAAATGAACACTGAAAAGGTTGAAAGTTGGCATGGTATCATCATTTCACCCACATAGCATGTGCAAAAAAGTTGAGAGGGTTACGGCAAAAACTGGATGCACTTCGTGTACAAAATGGACAATCTCTTTCGAAGTATCAGGCTTTCGGACGAAAACTCATCTGTTACAAAGGCATTTCATTTTTTTAAACTTATTTCAACTCCAGACTTTTTGTGCGTTCAGTATGCACCATTCAAAGCCACGTCATCAATTTTCAACCCTTTCTGACTGCATTTGCTATTTTTCATGCATTTACTGAGTTTTTGAGCTAAATGACCCTGAAATTGAAAAGCACTACAAATGAACTCTGAAAAGGTTGAAAGTTGGCATGGTATCATCATTTCACCCACATAGCATGTGCTACAAAATTGAGAGGGTTACGGCAAAAACTGGATGCAGTTCGTGTACAAAATGGACAATCTCTTTCGAAGTATCGGGCTTTCGGACGAGAACTCATCTGTTACAAGGGCATTTCATTTTTTTAAACTTATTTCAACTCCAGACTTTTCGTGCGTTCAGTATGCACCATTCGAAGCCACGTCATCAATTTTGAACCCTTTCTGACTTCATTTGCTATTTTTCATGCATTTACTGATTTTTTGAGCTAAATGACCCTGAAATTGAAAAGCACTACAAATGAACTCTGAAAAGGTTGAAAGTTGGCATGGTATCATCATTTCACCCACATAGCATGTGCAAAAAAGTTGAGAGGGTTACGGCAAAAACTGGATGCACTTCGTGTACAAAATGGACAATCTCTTTCGAAGTATCAGGCTTTCGGACGAGAACTCATCTGTTACAAAGGCATTTCATTTTTTTAAACTTATTTCAACTCCAGACTTTTCGTGCGTTCAGTATGCACCATTCAAAGCCACGTCATCAATTTTCAACCCTTTCTGACTTCATTTGCTATTTTTCATGCATTTACTGATTTTTTTGAGCTAAATGACCCTGAAATTGAAAAGCACTACAAATGAACACTGAAAAGGTTGAAAGTTGGCATGGTATCATCATTTCACCCACATAGCATGTGCAAAAAAGTTGAGAGGGTTACGGCAAAAACTGGATGCACTTCGTGTACAAAATGGACAATCTCTTTCGAAGTATCAGGCTTTCGGACGAAAACTCATCTGTTACAAAGGCATTTCATTTTTTTAAACTTATTTCAACTCCAGACTTTTTGTGCGTTCAGTATGCACCATTCAAAGCCACGTCATCAATTTTCAACCCTTTCTGACTGCATTTGCTATTTTTCATGCATTTACTGAGTTTTTGAGCTAAATGACCCTGAAATTGAAAAGCACTACAAATGAACTCTGAAAAGGTTGAAAGTTGGCATGGTATCATCATTTCACCCACATAGCATGTGCTACAAAATTGAGAGGGTTACGGCAAAAACTGGATGCACTTCGTGTACAAAATGGACAATCTCTTTCGAAGTATCAGGCTTTCGGACGAGAACTCAACTGTTACAAAGGCATTTCATTTTTTTAAACATATTTCAACTCCAGACTTTTTGTGCGTTTAGTATGCACCATTCAAAGCCACGTCATCAATTTTCAACCCTTTCAGACTTCATTTGCTATTTTTCATGCATTTACTGATTTTTTTGAGCTAAATGACCCTGAAATTGAAAAGCACTACAAATGAACACTGAAAAGGTTGAAAGTTGGCATGGTATCATCATTTCACCCACATAGCATGTGCAAAAAAGTTGAGAGGGTTACGGCAAAAACTGGATGCACTTCGTGTACAAAATGGACAATCTCTTTCGAAGTATCAGGCTTTCGGACGAAAACTGATCTGTTACAAAGGCATTTCATTTTTTTAAACATATTTCAACTCCAGACTTTTTGTGCGTTTAGTATGCACCATTCAAAGCCACGTCATCAATTTTCAACCCTTTCAGACTTCATTTGCTATTTTTCATGCATTTACTGATTTTTTTGAGCTAAATGACCCTGAAATTGAAAAGCACTACAAATGAACACTGAAAAGGTTGAAAGTTGGCATGGTATCATCATTTCACCCACATAGCATGTGCAAAAAAGTTGAGAGGGTTACGGCAAAAACTGGATGCACTTCGTGTACAAAATGGACAATCTCTTTCGAAGTATCAGGCTTTCGGACGAGAACTCATCTGTTACAAAGGCATTTCATTTTTTTAAACTTATTTCAACTCCAGACTTTTCGTGCGTTCAGTATGCACCATTCAAAGCCACGTCATCAATTTTCAACCCTTTCTGACTTCATTTGCTATTTTTCATGCATTTACTGATTTTTTTGAGCTAAATGACCCTGAAATTGAAAAGCACTACAAATGAACACTGAAAAGGTTGAAAGTTGGCATGGTATCATCATTTCACCCACATAGCATGTGCAAAAAAGTTGAGAGGGTTACGGCAAAAACTGGATGCACTTCGTGTACAAAATGGACAATCTCTTTCGAAGTATCAGGCTTTCGGACGAAAACTCATCTGTTACAAAGGCATTTCATTTTTTTAAACTTATTTCAACTCCAGTCTTTTTGTGCGTTCAGTATGCACCATTCAAAGCCACGTCATCAATTTTCAACCCTTTCTGACTGCATTTGCTATTTTTCATGCATTTACTGAGTTTTTGAGCTAAATGACCCTGAAATTGAAAAGCACTACAAATGAACTCTGAAAAGGTTGAAAGTTGGCATGGTATCATCATTTCACCCACATAGCATGTGCTACAAAATTGAGAGGGTTACGGCAAAAACTGGATGCACTTCGTGTACAAAATGGACAATCTCTTTCGAAGTATCAGGCTTTCGGACGAGAACTCAACTGTTACAAAGGCATTTCATTTTTTTAAACATATTTCAACTCCAGACTTTTTGTGCGTTTAGTATGCACCATTCAAAGCCACGTCATCAATTTTCAACCCTTTCAGACTTCATTTGCTATTTTTCATGCATTTACTGATTTTTTTGAGCTAAATGACCCTGAAATTGAAAAGCACTACAAATGAACACTGAAAAGGTTGAAAGTTGGCATGGTATCATCATTTCACCCACATAGCATGTGCAAAAAAGTTGAGAGGGTTACGGCAAAAACTGGATGCACTTCGTGTACAAAATGGACAATCTCTTTCGAAGTATCAGGCTTTCGGACGAAAACTGATCTGTTACAAAGGCATTTCATTTTTTTAAACATATTTCAACTCCAGACTTTTTGTGCGTTTAGTATGCACCATTCAAAGCCACGTCATCAATTTTCAACCCTTTCAGACTTCATTTGCTATTTTTCATGCATTTACTGATTTTTTTGAGCTAAATGACCCTGAAATTGAAAAGCACTACAAATGAACACTGAAAAGGTTGAAAGTTGGCATCGTATCATCATTTCACCCACATAGCATGTGCAAAAAAGTTGAGAGGGTTACGGCAAAAACTGGATGCACTTCGTGTACAAAATGGACAATCTCTTTCGAAGTATCAGGCTTTCGGACGAAAACTCATCTGTTACAAAGGCATTTCATTTTTTAAACTTATTTCAACTCCAGACTTTTTGTGCGTTCAGTATGCACCATTCGAAGCCACGTCATCAATTTTCAACCCTTTCTGACTTCATTTGCTATTTTTCATGCATTTACTGATTTTTTGAGCTAAATGACCCTGAAATTGAAAAGCACTACAAATGAACTCTGAAAAGGTTGAAAGTTGGCATGGTATCATCATTTCAGCCACATAGCATGTGCTACAAAATTGAGAGGGTTACGGCAAAAACTGGATGCAGTTCGTGTACAAAATGGACAATCTCTTTCGAAGTATCGGGCTTTCGGACGAGAACTCATCTGTTACAAGGGCATTTCATTTTTTTAAACTTATTTCAACTCCAGACTTTTCGTGCGTTCAGTATGCACCATTCGAAGCCACGTCATCAATTTTCAACCCTTTCTGACTTCATTTGCTATTTTTCATGCATTTACTGATTTTTTGAGCTAAATGACCCTGAAATTGAAAAGCACTACAAATGAACTCTGAAAAGGTTGAAAGTTGGCATGGTATCATCATTTCACCCACATAGCATGTGCAAAAAAGTTGAGAGGGTTACGGCAAAAACTGGATGCACTTCGTGTACAAAATGGACAATCTCTTTCGAAGTATCAGGCTTTCGGACGAGAACTCATCTGTTACAAAGGCATTTCATTTTTTTAAACTTATTTCAACTCCAGACTTTTCGTGCGTTCAGTATGCACCATTCAAAGCCACGTCATCAATTTTCAACCCTTTCTGACTTCATTTGCTATTTTTCATGCATTTACTGATTTTTTTGAGCTAAATGACCCTGAAATTGAAAAGCACTAGAAATGAACACTGAAAAGGTTGAAAGTTGGCATGGTATCATCATTTCACCCACATAGCATGTGCAAAAAAGTTGAGAGGGTTACGGCAAAAACTGGATGCACTTCGTGTACAAAATGGACAATCTCTTTCGAAGTATCAGGCTTTCGGACGAAAACTCATCTGTTACAAAGGCATTTCATTTTTTTAAACTTATTTCAACTCCAGACTTTTTGTGCGTTCAGTATGCACCATTCAAAGCCACGTCATCAATTTTCAACCCTTTCTGACTTCATTTGCTATTTTTCATGCATTTACTGAGTTTTTGAGCTAAATGACCCTGAAATTGAAAAGCACTACAAATGAACTCTGAAAAGGTTGAAAGTTGGCATGGTATCATCATTTCACCCACATAGCATGTGCTACAAAATTGAGAGGGTTACGGCAAAAACTGGATGCACTTCGTGTACAAAATGGACAATCTCTTTCGAAGTATCAGGCTTTCGGACGAGAACTCAACTGTTACAAAGGCATTTCATTTTTTTAAACATATTTCAACTCCAGACTTTTTGTGCGTTTAGTATGCACCATTCAAAGCCACGTCATCAATTTTCAACCCTTTCTGACTTCATTTGCTATTTTTCATGCATTTACTGATTTTTTTGAGCTAAATGACCCTGAAATTGAAAAGCACTACAAATGAACACTGAAAAGGTTGAAAGTTGGCATGGTATCATCATTTCACCCACATAGCATGTGCAAAAAAGTTGAGAGGGTTACGGCAAAAACTGGATGCACTTCGTGTACAAAATGGACAATCTCTTTCGAAGTATCAGGCTTTCGGACGAAAACTCATCTGTTACAAAGGCATTTCATTTTTTTAAACTTATTTCAACTCCAGACTTTTTGTGCATTCAGTATGCACCATTCAAAGCCACGTCATCAATTTTCAACCCTTTCTGACTTCATTTGCTATTTTTCATGCATTTACTGAGTTTTTGAGCTAAATGACCCTGAAATTGAAAAGCACTACAAATGAACTCTGAAAAGGTTGAAAGTTGGCATGGTATCATCATTTCACCCACATAGCATGTGCTACAAAATTGAGAGGGTTACGGCAAAAACTGGATGCACTTCGTGTACAAAATGGACAATCTCTTTCGAAGTATCAGGCTTTCGGACGAAAACTGATCTGTTACAAAGGCATTTCATTTTTTTAAACATATTTCAACTCCAGACTTTTTGTGCGTTTAGTATGCACCATTCAAAGCCACGTCATCAATTTTCAACCCTTTCAGACTTCATTTGCTATTTTTCATGCATTTACTGATTTTTTTGAGCTAAATGACCCTGAAATTGAAAAGCACTACAAATGAACACTGAAAAGGTTGAAAGTTGGCATGGTATCATCATTTCACCCACATAGCATGTGCAAAAAAGTTGAGAGGGTTACGGCAAAAACTGGATGCACTTCGTGTACAAAATGGACAATCTCTTTCGAAGTATCAGGCTTTCGGACGAAAACTCATCTGTTACAAAGGCATTTCATTTTTTAAACTTATTTCAACTCCAGACTTTTTGTGCGTTCAGTATGCACCATTCGAAGCCACGTCATCAATTTTCAACCCTTTCTGACTTCATTTGCTATTTTTCATGCATTTACTGATTTTTTGAGCTAAATGACCCTGAAATTGAAAAGCACTACAAATGAACTCTGAAAAGGTTGAAAGTTGGCATGGTATCATCATTTCAGCCACATAGCATGTGCTACAAAATTGAGAGGGTTACGGCAAAAACTGGATGCACTTCGTGTACAAAATGGACAATCTCTTTCGAAGTATCGGGCTTTCGGACGAGAACTCATCTGTTACAAAGGCATTTCATTTTTTTAAACTTATTTCAACTCGAGACTTTTCGTGCGTTCAGTATGCACCATTCGAAGCCACGTCATCAATTTTCAACCCTTTCTGACTTCATTTGCTATTTTTCATGCATTTACTGATTTTTTGAGCTAAATGACCCTGAAATTGAAAAGCACTACAAATGAACTCTGAAAAGGTTGAAAGTTGGCATGGTATCATCATTTCACCCACATAGCATGTGCTACAAAATTGAGAGGGTTACGGCAAAAACTGGATGCACTTCGTGTACAAAATGGACAATCTCTTTCGAAGTATCAGGCTTTCGGACGAGAACTCAACTGTTACAAAGGCATTTCATTTTTTTAAACATATTTCAACTCCAGACTTTTTGTGCGTTTAGTATGCACCATTCAAAGCCACGTCATCAATTTTCAACCCTTTCAGACTTCATTTGCTATTTTTCATGCATTTACTGATTTTTTTGAGCTAAATGACCCTGAAATTGAAAAGCACTACAAATGAACACTGAAAAGGTTGAAAGTTGGCATGGTATCATCATTTCACCCACATAGCATGTGCAAAAAAGTTGAGAGGGTTACGGCAAAAACTGGATGCACTTCGTGTACAAAATGGACAATCTCTTTCGAAGTATCAGGCTTTCGGACGAAAACTGATCTGTTACAAAGGCATTTCATTTTTTTAAACATATTTCAACTCCAGACTTTTTGTGCGTTTAGTATGCACCATTCAAAGCCACGTCATCAATTTTCAACCCTTTCAGACTTCATTTGCTATTTTTCATGCATTTACTGATTTTTTTGAGCTAAATGACCCTGAAATTGAAAAGCACTACAAATGAACACTGAAAAGGTTGAAAGTTGGCATGGTATCATCATTTCACCCACATAGCATGTGCAAAAAAGTTGAGAGGGTTACGGCAAAAACTGGATGCACTTCGTGTACAAAATGGACAATCTCTTTCGAAGTATCAGGCTTTCGGACGAAAACTCATCTGTTACAAAGGCATTTCATTTTTTAAACTTATTTCAACTCCAGACTTTTTGTGCGTTCAGTATGCACCATTCGAAGCCACGTCATCAATTTTCAACCCTTTCTGACTTCATTTGCTATTTTTCATGCATTTACTGATTTTTTGAGCTAAATGACCCTGAAATTGAAAAGCACTACAAATGAACTCTGAAAAGGTTGAAAGTTGGCATGGTATCATCATTTCAGCCACATAGCATGTGCTACAAAATTGAGAGGGTTACGGCAAAAACTGGATGCAGTTCGTGTACAAAATGGACAATCTCTTTCGAAGTATCGGGCTTTCGGACGAGAACTCATCTGTTACAAGGGCATTTCATTTTTTTAAACTTATTTCAACTCCAGACTTTTCGTGCGTTCAGTATGCACCATTCGAAGCCACGTCATCAATTTTCAACCCTTTCTGACTTCATTTGCTATTTTTCATGCATTTACTGATTTTTTGAGCTAAATGACCCTGAAATTGAAAAGCACTACAAATGAACTCTGAAAAGGTTGAAAGTTGGCATGGTATCATCATTTCACCCACATAGCATGTGCAAAAAAGTTGAGAGGGTTACGGCAAAAACTGGATGCACTTCGTGTACAAAATGGACAATCTCTTTCGAAGTATCAGGCTTTCGGACGAGAACTCATCTGTTACAAAGGCATTTCATTTTTTTAAACTTATTTCAACTCCAGACTTTTCGTGCGTTCAGTATGCACCATTCAAAGCCACGTCATCAATTTTCAACCCTTTCTGACTTCATTTGCTATTTTTCATGCATTTACTGATTTTTTTGAGCTAAATGACCCTGAAATTGAAAAGCACTAGAAATGAACACTGAAAAGGTTGAAAGTTGGCATGGTATCATCATTTCACCCACATAGCATGTGCAAAAAAGTTGAGAGGGTTACGGCAAAAACTGGATGCACTTCGTGTACAAAATGGACAATCTCTTTCGAAGTATCAGGCTTTCGGACGAAAACTCATCTGTTACAAAGGCATTTCATTTTTTTAAACTTATTTCAACTCCAGACTTTTTGTGCGTTCAGTATGCACCATTCAAAGCCACGTCATCAATTTTCAACCCTTTCTGACTTCATTTGCTATTTTTCATGCATTTACTGAGTTTTTGAGCTAAATGACCCTGAAATTGAAAAGCACTACAAATGAACTCTGAAAAGGTTGAAAGTTGGCATGGTATCATCATTTCACCCACATAGCATGTGCTACAAAATTGAGAGGGTTACGGCAAAAACTGGATGCACTTCGTGTACAAAATGGACAATCTCTTTCGAAGTATCAGGCTTTCGGACGAGAACTCAACTGTTACAAAGGCATTTCATTTTTTTAAACATATTTCAACTCCAGACTTTTTGTGCGTTTAGTATGCACCATTCAAAGCCACGTCATCAATTTTCAACCCTTTCTGACTTCATTTGCTATTTTTCATGCATTTACTGATTTTTTTGAGCTAAATGACCCTGAAATTGAAAAGCACTACAAATGAACACTGAAAAGGTTGAAAGTTGGCATGGTATCATCATTTCACCCACATAGCATGTGCAAAAAAGTTGAGAGGGTTACGGCAAAAACTGGATGCACTTCGTGTACAAAATGGACAATCTCTTTCGAAGTATCAGGCTTTCGGACGAAAACTCATCTGTTACAAAGGCATTTCATTTTTTTAAACTTATTTCAACTCCAGACTTTTTGTGCATTCAGTATGCACCATTCAAAGCCACGTCATCAATTTTCAACCCTTTCTGACTTCATTTGCTATTTTTCATGCATTTACTGAGTTTTTGAGCTAAATGACCCTGAAATTGAAAAGCACTACAAATGAACTCTGAAAAGGTTGAAAGTTGGCATGGTATCATCATTTCACCCACATAGCATGTGCTACAAAATTGAGAGGGTTACGGCAAAAACTGGATGCACTTCGTGTACAAAATGGACAATCTCTTTCGAAGTATCAGGCTTTCGGACGAAAACTGATCTGTTACAAAGGCATTTCATTTTTTTAAACATATTTCAACTCCAGACTTTTTGTGCGTTTAGTATGCACCATTCAAAGCCACGTCATCAATTTTCAACCCTTTCAGACTTCATTTGCTATTTTTCATGCATTTACTGATTTTTTTGAGCTAAATGACCCTGAAATTGAAAAGCACTACAAATGAACACTGAAAAGGTTGAAAGTTGGCATGGTATCATCATTTCACCCACATAGCATGTGCAAAAAAGTTGAGAGGGTTACGGCAAAAACTGGATGCACTTCGTGTACAAAATGGACAATCTCTTTCGAAGTATCAGGCTTTCGGACGAAAACTCATCTGTTACAAAGGCATTTCATTTTTTAAACTTATTTCAACTCCAGACTTTTTGTGCGTTCAGTATGCACCATTCGAAGCCACGTCATCAATTTTCAACCCTTTCTGACTTCATTTGCTATTTTTCATGCATTTACTGATTTTTTGAGCTAAATGACCCTGAAATTGAAAAGCACTACAAATGAACTCTGAAAAGGTTGAAAGTTGGCATGGTATCATCATTTCAGCCACATAGCATGTGCTACAAAATTGAGAGGGTTACGGCAAAAACTGGATGCACTTCGTGTACAAAATGGACAATCTCTTTCGAAGTATCGGGCTTTCGGACGAGAACTCATCTGTTACAAAGGCATTTCATTTTTTTAAACTTATTTCAACTCGAGACTTTTCGTGCGTTCAGTATGCACCATTCGAAGCCACGTCATCAATTTTCAACCCTTTCTGACTTCATTTGCTATTTTTCATGCATTTACTGATTTTTTGAGCTAAATGACCCTGAAATTGAAAAGCACTACAAATGAACTCTGAAAAGGTTGAAAGTTGGCATGGTATCATCATTTCACCCACATAGCATGTGCAAAAAAGTTGAGAGGGTTACGGCAAAAACTGGATGCACTTCGTGTACAAAATGGACAATCTCTTTCGAAGTATCAGGCTTTCGGACGAGAACTCATCTGTTACAAAGGCATTTCATTTTTTTAAACTTATTTCAACTCCAGACTTTTCGTGCGTTCAGTATGCACCATTCAAAGCCACGTCATCAATTTTCAACCCTTTCTGACTTCATTTGCTATTTTTCATGCATTTACTGATTTTTTTGAGCTAAATGACCCTGAAATTGAAAAGCACTACAAATGAACACTGAAAAGGTTGAAAGTTGGCATGGTATCATCATTTCACCCACATAGCATGTGCAAAAAAGTTGAGAGGGTTACGGCAAAAACTGGATGCACTTCGTGTACAAAATGGACAATCTCTTTCGAAGTATCAGGCTTTCGGACGAAAACTCATCTGTTACAAAGGCATTTCATTTTTTAAACTTATTTCAACTCCAGACTTTTTGTGCGTTCAGTATGCACCATTCGAAGCCACGTCATCAATTTTCAACCCTTTCTGACTTCATTTGCTATTTTTCATGCATTTACTGATTTTTTGAGCTAAATGACCCTGAAATTGAAAAGCACTACAAATGAACTCTGAAAAGGTTGAAAGTTGGCATGGTATCATCATTTCAGCCACATAGCATGTGCTACAAAATTGAGAGGGTTACGGCAAAAACTGGATGCACTTCGTGTACAAAATGGACAATCTCTTTCGAAGTATCGGGCTTTCGGACGAGAACTCATCTGTTACAAAGGCATTTCATTTTTTTAAACTTATTTCAACTCGAGACTTTTCGTGCGTTCAGTATGCACCATTCGAAGCCACGTCATCAATTTTCAACCCTTTCTGACTTCATTTGCTATTTTTCATGCATTTACTGATTTTTTGAGCTAAATGACCCTGAAATTGAAAAGCACTACAAATGAACTCTGAAAAGGTTGAAAGTTGGCATGGTATCATCATTTCACCCACATAGCATGTGCAAAAAAGTTGAGAGGGTTACGGCAAAAACTGGATGCACTTCGTGTACAAAATGGACAATCTCTTTCGAAGTATCAGGCTTTCGGACGAGAACTCATCTGTTACAAAGGCATTTCATTTTTTTAAACTTATTTCAACTCCAGACTTTTCGTGCGTTCAGTATGCACCATTCAAAGCCACGTCATCAATTTTCAACCCTTTCTGACTTCATTTGCTATTTTTCATGCATTTACTGATTTTTTTGAGCTAAATGACCCTGAAATTGAAAAGCACTACAAATGAACACTGAAAAGGTTGAAAGTTGGCATGGTATCATCATTTCACCCACATAGCATGTGCAAAAAAGTTGAGAGGGTTACGGCAAAAACTGGATGCACTTCGTGTACAAAATGGACAATCTCTTTCGAAGTATCAGGCTTTCGGACGAAAACTCATCTGTTACAAAGGCATTTCATTTTTTTAAACTTATTTCAACTCCAGACTTTTTGTGCTTTCAGTATGCACCATTCAAAGCCACGTCATCAATTTTCAACCCTTTCTGACTTCATTTGCTATTTTTCATGCATTTACTGAGTTTTTGAGCTAAATGACCCTGAAATTGAAAAGCACTACAAATGAACTCTGAAAAGGTTGAAAGTTGGCATGGTATCATCATTTGACCCACATAGCATGTGCTACAAACTTGAGAGGGTTACGGCAAAAACTGGATGCACTTCGTGTACAAAATGGACAATCTCTTTCGAAGTATCAGGCTTTCGGACGAGAACTCATCTGTTACAAAGGCATTTCATTTTTTTTAACTTATTTCAACTCCAGACTTTTTGTGCGTTTAGTATGCACCATTCAAAGCCACGTCATCATTTTTCAACCCTTTCTGACTTCATTTGCTATTTTTCATGCATTTACTGATTTTTTTGAGCTAAATGACCCTGAAATTGAAAAGCACTACAAATGAACACTGAAAAGGTTGAAAGTTGGCATGGTATCATCATTTCACCCACATAGCATGTGCAAAAAAGTTGAGAGGGTTACGGCAAAAACTGGATGCACTTCGTGTACAAAATGGACAATCTCTTTCGAAGTATCAGGCTTTCGGACGAAAACTCATCTGTTACAAAGGCATTTCATTTTTTTAAACTTATTTCAACTCCAGACTTTTTGTGCGTTCAGTATGCACCATTCGAAGCCACGTCATCAATTTTCAACCCTTTCTGACTTCATTTGCTATTTTTCATGCATTTACTGATTTTTTGAGCTAAATGACCCTGAAATTGAAAAGCACTACAAATGAACTCTGAAAAGGTTGAAAGTTGGCATGGTATCATCCTTTCAGCCACATAGCATGTGCTACAAAATTGAGAGGGTTACGGCAAAAACTGGATGCACTTCGTGTACAAAATGGACAATCTCTTTCGAAGTATCGGGCTTTCGGACGAGAACTCATCTGTTACAAAGGCATTTCATTTTTTTAAACTTATTTCAACTCGAGACTTTTCGTGCGTTCAGTATGCACCATTCGAAGCCACGTCATCAATTTTCAACCCTTTCTGACTTCATTTGCTATTTTTCATGCATTTACTGATTTTTTGAGCTAAATGACCCTGAAATTGAAAAGCACTACAAATGAACTCTGAAAAGGTTGAAAGTTGGCATGGTATCATCATTTCACCCACATAGCATGTGCAAAAAAGTTGAGAGGGTTACGGCAAAAACTGGATGCACTTCGTGTACAAAATGGACAATCTCTTTCGAAGTATCAGGCTTTCGGACGAAAACTCATCTGTTACAAAGGCATTTCATTTTTTAAACTTATTTCAACTCCAGACTTTTTGTGCGTTCAGTATGCACCATTCGAAGCCACGTCATCAATTTTCAACCCTTTCTGACTTCATTTGCTATTTTTCATGCATTTACTGATTTTTTGAGCTAAATGACCCTGAAATTGAAAAGCACTACAAATGAACTCTGAAAAGGTTGAAAGTTGGCATGGTATCATCATTTCAGCCACATAGCATGTGCTACAAAATTGAGAGGGTTACGGCAAAAACTGGATGCAGTTCGTGTACAAAATGGACAATCTCTTTCGAAGTATCGGGCTTTCGGACGAGAACTCATCTGTTACAAGGGCATTTCATTTTTTTAAACTTATTTCAACTCCAGACTTTTCGTGCGTTCAGTATGCACCATTCGAAGCCACGTCATCAATTTTCAACCCTTTCTGACTTCATTTGCTATTTTTCATGCATTTACTGATTTTTTGAGCTAAATGACCCTGAAATTGAAAAGCACTACAAATGAACTCTGAAAAGGTTGAAAGTTGGCATGGTATCATCATTTCACCCACATAGCATGTGCAAAAAAGTTGAGAGGGTTACGGCAAAAACTGGATGCACTTCGTGTACAAAATGGACAATCTCTTTCGAAGTATCAGGCTTTCGGACGAGAACTCATCTGTTACAAAGGCATTTCATTTTTTTAAACTTATTTCAACTCTAGACTTTTCGTGCGTTCAGTATGCACCATTCAAAGCCACGTCATCAATTTTCAACCCTTTCTGACTTCATTTGCTATTTTTCATGCATTTACTGATTTTTTTGAGCTAAATGACCCTGAAATTGAAAAGCACTAGAAATGAACACTGAAAAGGTTGAAAGTTGGCATGGTATCATCATTTCACCCACATAGCATGTGCAAAAAAGTTGAGAGGGTTACGGCAAAAACTGGATGCACTTCGTGTACAAAATGGACAATCTCTTTCGAAGTATCAGGCTTTCGGACGAAAACTCATCTGTTACAAAGGCATTTCATTTTTTTAAACTTATTTCAACTCCAGACTTTTTGTGCGTTCAGTATGCACCATTCAAAGCCACGTCATCAATTTTCAACCCTTTCTGACTTCATTTGCTATTTTTCATGCATTTACTGAGTTTTTGAGCTAAATGACCCTGAAATTGAAAAGCACTACAAATGAACTCTGAAAAGGTTGAAAGTTGGCATGGTATCATCATTTCACCCACATAGCATGTGCTACAAAATTGAGAGGGTTACGGCAAAAACTGGATGCACTTCGTGTACAAAATGGACAATCTCTTTCGAAGTATCAGGCTTTCGAACGAGAACTCAACTGTTACAAAGGCATTTCATTTTTTTAAACATATTTCAACTCCAGACTTTTTGTGCGTTTAGTATGCACCATTCAAAGCCACGTCATCAATTTTCAACCCTTTCTGACTTCATTTGCTATTTTTCATGCATTTACTGATTTTTTTGAGCTAAATGACCCTGAAATTGAAAAGCACTACAAATGAACACTGAAAAGGTTGAAAGTTGGCATGGTATCATCATTTCACCCACATAGCATGTGCAAAAAAGTTGAGAGGGTTACGGCAAAAACTGGATGCACTTCGTGTACAAAATGGACAATCTCTTTCGAAGTATCAGGCTTTCGGACGAAAACTCATCTGTTACAAAGGCATTTCATTTTTTTAAACTTATTTCAACTCCAGACTTTTTGTGCATTCAGTATGCACCATTCAAAGCCACGTCATCAATTTTCAACCCTTTCTGACTTCATTTGCTATTTTTCATGCATTTACTGAGTTTTTGAGCTAAATGACCCTGAAATTGAAAAGCACTACAAATGAACTCTGAAAAGGTTGAAAGTTGGCATGGTATCATCATTTCACCCACATAGCATGTGCTACAAAATTGAGAGGGTTACGGCAAAAACTGGATGCACTTCGTGTACAAAATGGACAATCTCTTTCGAAGTATCAGGCTTTCGGACGAAAACTGATCTGTTACAAAGGCATTTCATTTTTTTAAACATATTTCAACTCCAGACTTTTTGTGCGTTTAGTATGCACCATTCAAAGCCACGTCATCAATTTTCAACCCTTTCAGACTTCATTTGCTATTTTTCATGCATTTACTGATTTTTTTGAGCTAAATGACCCTGAAATTGAAAAGCACTACAAATGAACACTGAAAAGGTTGAAAGTTGGCATGGTATCATCATTTCACCCACATAGCATGTGCAAAAAAGTTGAGAGGGTTACGGCAAAAACTGGATGCACTTCGTGTACAAAATGGACAATCTCTTTCGAAGTATCAGGCTTTCGGACGAAAACTCATCTGTTACAAAGGCATTTCATTTTTTAAACTTATTTCAACTCCAGACTTTTTGTGCGTTCAGTATGCACCATTCGAAGCCACGTCATCAATTTTCAACCCTTTCTGACTTCATTTGCTATTTTTCATGCATTTACTGATTTTTTGAGCTAAATGACCCTGAAATTGAAAAGCACTACAAATGAACTCTGAAAAGGTTGAAAGTTGGCATGGTATCATCATTTCAGCCACATAGCATGTGCTACAAAATTGAGAGGGTTACGGCAAAAACTGGATGCACTTCGTGTACAAAATGGAAAATCTCTTTCGAAGTATCGGGCTTTCGGACGAGAACTCATCTGTTACAAAGGCATTTCATTTTTTTAAACTTATTTCAACTCGAGACTTTTCGTGCGTTCAGTATGCACCATTCGAAGCCACGTCATCAATTTTCAACCCTTTCTGACTTCATTTGCTATTTTTCATGCATTTACTGATTTTTTGAGCTAAATGACCCTGAAATTGAAAAGCACTACAAATGAACTCTGAAAAGGTTGAAAGTTGGCATGGTATCATCATTTCACCCACATAGCATGTGCAAAAAAGTTGAGAGGGTTACGGCAAAAACTGGATGCACTTCGTGTACAAAATGGACAATCTCTTTCGAAGTATCAGGCTTTCGGACGAGAACTCATCTGTTACAAAGGCATTTCATTTTTTTAAACTTATTTCAACTCCAGACTTTTCGTGCGTTCAGTATGCACCATTCAAAGCCACGTCATCAATTTTCAACCCTTTCTGACTTCATTTGCTATTTTTCATGCATTTACTGATTTTTTTGAGCTAAATGACCCTGAAATTGAAAAGCACTACAAATGAACACTGAAAAGGTTGAAAGTTGGCATGGTATCATCATTTCACCCACATAGCATGTGCAAAAAAGTTGAGAGGGTTACGGCAAAAACTGGATGCACTTCGTGTACAAAATGGACAATCTCTTTCGAAGTATCAGGCTTTCGGACGAAAACTCATCTGTTACAAAGGCATTTCATTTTTTTAAACTTATTTCAACTCCAGACTTTTTGTGCTTTCAGTATGCACCATTCAAAGCCACGTCATCAATTTTCAACCCTTTCTGACTTCATTTGCTATTTTTCATGCATTTACTGAGTTTTTGAGCTAAATGACCCTGAAATTGAAAAGCACTACAAATGAACTCTGAAAAGGTTGAAAGTTGGCATGGTATCATCATTTGACCCACATAGCATGTGCTACAAACTTGAGAGGGTTACGGCAAAAACTGGATGCACTTCGTGTACAAAATGGACAATCTCTTTCGAAGTATCAGGCTTTCGGACGAGAACTCATCTGTTACAAAGGCATTTCATTTTTTTTAACTTATTTCAACTCCAGACTTTTTGTGCGTTTAGTATGCACCATTCAAAGCCACGTCATCATTTTTCAACCCTTTCTGACTTCATTTGCTATTTTTCATGCATTTACTGATTTTTTTGAGCTAAATGACCCTGAAATTGAAAAGCACTACAAATGAACACTGAAAAGGTTGAAAGTTGGCATGGTATCATCATTTCACCCACATAGCATGTGCAAAAAAGTTGAGAGGGTTACGGCAAAAACTGGATGCACTTCGTGTACAAAATGGACAATCTCTTTCGAAGTATCAGGCTTTCGGACGAAAACT
The DNA here is from genome assembly GCA_039707655.1 of Elymus sibiricus. NCBI lineage: Eukaryota > Viridiplantae > Streptophyta > Magnoliopsida > Poales > Poaceae > Elymus > Elymus sibiricus. The sequence continues at coordinate 33,920,030 of CM077665.1, read as the reverse complement.
CATCTGTTACAAAGGCATTTCATTTTTTTAAACTTATTTCAACTCCAGACTTTTTGTGCGTTCAGTATGCACCATTCGAAGCCACGTCATCAATTTTCAACCCTTTCTGACTTCATTTGCTATTTTTCATGCATTTACTGATTTTTTGAGCTAAATGACCCTGAAATTGAAAAGCACTACAAATGAACTCTGAAAAGGTTGAAAGTTGGCATGGTATCATCCTTTCAGCCACATAGCATGTGCTACAAAATTGAGAGGGTTACGGCAAAAACTGGATGCACTTCGTGTACAAAATGGACAATCTCTTTCGAAGTATCGGGCTTTCGGACGAGAACTCATCTGTTACAAAGGCATTTCATTTTTTTAAACTTATTTCAACTCGAGACTTTTCGTGCGTTCAGTATGCACCATTCGAAGCCACGTCATCAATTTTCAACCCTTTCTGACTTCATTTGCTATTTTTCATGCATTTACTGATTTTTTGAGCTAAATGACCCTGAAATTGAAAAGCACTACAAATGAACTCTGAAAAGGTTGAAAGTTGGCATGGTATCATCATTTCACCCACATAGCATGTGCAAAAAAGTTGAGAGGGTTACGGCAAAAACTGGATGCACTTCGTGTACAAAATGGACAATCTCTTTCGAAGTATCAGGCTTTCGGACGAGAACTCATCTGTTACAAAGGCATTTCATTTTTTTAAACTTATTTCAACTCCAGACTTTTCGTGCGTTCAGTATGCACCATTCAAAGCCACGTCATCAATTTTCAACCCTTTCTGACTTCATTTGCTATTTTTCATGCATTTACTGATTTTTTTGAGCTAAATGACCCTGAAATTGAAAAGCACTACAAATGAACACTGAAAAGGTTGAAAGTTGGCATGGTATCATCATTTCACCCACATAGCATGTGCAAAAAAGTTGAGAGGGTTACGGCAAAAACTGGATGCACTTCGTGTACAAAATGGACAATCTCTTTCGAAGTATCAGGCTTTCGGACGAAAACTCATCTGTTACAAAGGCATTTCATTTTTTTAAACTTATTTCAACTCCAGACTTTTTGTGCTTTCAGTATGCACCATTCAAAGCCACGTCATCAATTTTCAACCCTTTCTGACTTCATTTGCTATTTTTCATGCATTTACTGAGTTTTTGAGCTAAATGACCCTGAAATTGAAAAGCACTACAAATGAACTCTGAAAAGGTTGAAAGTTGGCATGGTATCATCATTTGACCCACATAGCATGTGCTACAAACTTGAGAGGGTTACGGCAAAAACTGGATGCACTTCGTGTACAAAATGGACAATCTCTTTCGAAGTATCAGGCTTTCGGACGAGAACTCATCTGTTACAAAGGCATTTCATTTTTTTTAACTTATTTCAACTCCAGACTTTTTGTGCGTTTAGTATGCACCATTCAAAGCCACGTCATCATTTTTCAACCCTTTCTGACTTCATTTGCTATTTTTCATGCATTTACTGATTTTTTTGAGCTAAATGACCCTGAAATTGAAAAGCACTACAAATGAACACTGAAAAGGTTGAAAGTTGGCATGGTATCATCATTTCACCCACATAGCATGTGCAAAAAAGTTGAGAGGGTTACGGCAAAAACTGGATGCACTTCGTGTACAAAATGGACAATCTCTTTCGAAGTATCAGGCTTTCGGACGAAAACTCATCTGTTACAAAGGCATTTCATTTTTTTAAACTTATTTCAACTCCAGACTTTTTGTGCGTTCAGTATGCACCATTCGAAGCCACGTCATCAATTTTCAACCCTTTCTGACTTCATTTGCTATTTTTCATGCATTTACTGATTTTTTGAGCTAAATGACCCTGAAATTGAAAAGCACTACAAATGAACTCTGAAAAGGTTGAAAGTTGGCATGGTATCATCCTTTCAGCCACATAGCATGTGCTACAAAATTGAGAGGGTTACGGCAAAAACTGGATGCACTTCGTGTACAAAATGGACAATCTCTTTCGAAGTATCGGGCTTTCGGACGAGAACTCATCTGTTACAAAGGCATTTCATTTTTTTAAACTTATTTCAACTCGAGACTTTTCGTGCGTTCAGTATGCACCATTCGAAGCCACGTCATCAATTTTCAACCCTTTCTGACTTCATTTGCTATTTTTCATGCATTTACTGATTTTTTGAGCTAAATGACCCTGAAATTGAAAAGCACTACAAATGAACTCTGAAAAGGTTGAAAGTTGGCATGGTATCATCATTTCACCCACATAGCATGTGCAAAAAAGTTGAGAGGGTTACGGCAAAAACTGGATGCACTTCGTGTACAAAATGGACAATCTCTTTCGAAGTATCAGGCTTTCGGACGAGAACTCATCTGTTACAAAGGCATTTCATTTTTTTAAACTTATTTCAACTCCAGACTTTTCGTGCGTTCAGTATGCACCATTCAAAGCCACGTCATCAATTTTCAACCCTTTCTGACTTCATTTGCTATTTTTCATGCATTTACTGATTTTTTTGAGCTAAATGACCCTGAAATTGAAAAGCACTACAAATGAACACTGAAAAGGTTGAAAGTTGGCATGGTATCATCATTTCACCCACATAGCATGTGCAAAAAAGTTGAGAGGGTTACGGCAAAAACTGGATGCACTTCGTGTACAAAATGGACAATCTCTTTCGAAGTATCAGGCTTTCGGACGAAAACTCATCTGTTACAAAGGCATTTCATTTTTTTAAACTTATTTCAACTCCAGACTTTTTGTGCTTTCAGTATGCACCATTCAAAGCCACGTCATCAATTTTCAACCCTTTCTGACTTCATTTGCTATTTTTCATGCATTTACTGAGTTTTTGAGCTAAATGACCCTGAAATTGAAAAGCACTACAAATGAACTCTGAAAAGGTTGAAAGTTGGCATGGTATCATCATTTGACCCACATAGCATGTGCTACAAACTTGAGAGGGTTACGGCAAAAACTGGATGCACTTCGTGTACAAAATGGACAATCTCTTTCGAAGTATCAGGCTTTCGGACGAGAACTCATCTGTTACAAAGGCATTTCATTTTTTTTAACTTATTTCAACTCCAGACTTTTTGTGCGTTTAGTATGCACCATTCAAAGCCACGTCATCATTTTTCAACCCTTTCTGACTTCATTTGCTATTTTTCATGCATTTACTGATTTTTTTGAGCTAAATGACCCTGAAATTGAAAAGCACTACAAATGAACACTGAAAAGGTTGAAAGTTGGCATGGTATCATCATTTCACCCACATAGCATGTGCAAAAAAGTTGAGAGGGTTACGGCAAAAACTGGATGCACTTCGTGTACAAAATGGACAATCTCTTTCGAAGTATCAGGCTTTCGGACGAAAACTCATCTGTTACAAAGGCATTTCATTTTTTTAAACTTATTTCAACTCCAGACTTTTTGTGCGTTCAGTATGCACCATTCGAAGCCACGTCATCAATTTTCAACCCTTTCTGACTTCATTTGCTATTTTTCATGCATTTACTGATTTTTTGAGCTAAATGACCCTGAAATTGAAAAGCACTACAAATGAACTCTGAAAAGGTTGAAAGTTGGCATGGTATCATCCTTTCAGCCACATAGCATGTGCTACAAAATTGAGAGGGTTACGGCAAAAACTGGATGCACTTCGTGTACAAAATGGACAATCTCTTTCGAAGTATCGGGCTTTCGGACGAGAACTCATCTGTTACAAAGGCATTTCATTTTTTTAAACTTATTTCAACTCGAGACTTTTCGTGCGTTCAGTATGCACCATTCGAAGCCACGTCATCAATTTTCAACCCTTTCTGACTTCATTTGCTATTTTTCATGCATTTACTGATTTTTTGAGCTAAATGACCCTGAAATTGAAAAGCACTACAAATGAACTCTGAAAAGGTTGAAAGTTGGCATGGTATCATCATTTCACCCACATAGCATGTGCAAAAAAGTTGAGAGGGTTACGGCAAAAACTGGATGCACTTCGTGTACAAAATGGACAATCTCTTTCGAAGTATCAGGCTTTCGGACGAGAACTCATCTGTTACAAAGGCATTTCATTTTTTTAAACTTATTTCAACTCCAGACTTTTCGTGCGTTCAGTATGCACCATTCAAAGCCACGTCATCAATTTTCAACCCTTTCTGACTTCATTTGCTATTTTTCATGCATTTACTGATTTTTTTGAGCTAAATGACCCTGAAATTGAAAAGCACTACAAATGAACACTGAAAAGGTTGATAGTTGGCATGGTATCATCATTTCACCCACATAGCATGTGCAAAAAAGTTGAGAGGGTTACGGCAAAAACTGGATGCACTTCGTGTACAAAATGGACAATCTCTTTCGAAGTATCAGGCTTTCGGACGAAAACTCATCTGTTACAAAGGCATTTCATTTTTTTAAACTTATTTCAACTGCAGACTTTTTGTGCGTTCAGTATGCACCATTCAAAGCCACGTCATCAATTTTCAACCCTTTCTGACTTCATTTGCTATTTTTCATGCATTTACTGAGTTTTTGAGCTAAATGACCCTGAAATTGAAAAGCACTACAAATGAACTCTGAAAAGGTTGAAAGTTGGCATGGTATCATCATTTGACCCACATAGCATGTGCTACAAAGTTGAGAGGGTTACGGCAAAAACTGGATGCACTTCGTGTACAAAATGGACAATCTCTTTCGAAGTATCAGGCTTTCGGACGAAAACTCATCTGTTACAAAGGCATTTCATTTTTTTAAACATATTTCAACTCCAGACTTTTTGTGCGTTTAGTATGCACCATTCAAAGCCACGTCATCAATTTTCAACCCTTTCAGACTTCATTTGCTATTTTTCATGCATTTACTGATTTTTTTGAGCTAAATGACCCTGAAATTGAAAAGCACTACAAATGAACACTGAAAAGGTTGAAAGTTGGCATGGTATCATCATTTCACCCACATAGCATGTGCAAAAAAGTTGAGAGGGTTACGGCAAAAACTGGATGCACTTCGTGTACAAAATGGACAATCTCTTTCGAAGTATCAGGCTTTCGGACGAAAACTCATCTGTTACAAAGGCATTTCATTTTTTAAACTTATTTCAACTCCAGACTTTTTGTGCGTTCAGTATGCACCATTCGAAGCCACGTCATCAATTTTCAACCCTTTCTGACTTCATTTGCTATTTTTCATGCATTTACTGATTTTTTGAGCTAAATGACCCTGAAATTGAAAAGCACTACAAATGAACTCTGAAAAGGTTGAAAGTTGGCATGGTATCATCATTTCAGCCACATAGCATGTGCTACAAAATTGAGAGGGTTACGGCAAAAACTGGATGCACTTCGTGTACAAAATGGACAATCTCTTTCGAAGTATCGGGCTTTCGGACGAGAACTCATCTGTTACAAAGGCATTTCATTTTTTTAAACTTATTTCAACTCGAGACTTTTCATGCGTTCAGTATGCACCATTCGAAGCCACGTCATCAATTTTCAACCCTTTCTGACTTCATTTGCTATTTTTCATGCATTTACTGATTTTTTGAGCTAAATGACCCTGAAATTGAAAAGCACTACAAATGAACTCTGAAAAGGTTGAAAGTTGGCATGGTATCATCATTTCACCCACATAGCATGTGCAAAAAAGTTGAGAGGGTTACGGCAAAAACTGGATGCACTTCGTGTACAAAATGGACAATCTCTTTCGAAGTATCAGGCTTTCGGACGAGAACTCATCTGTTACAAAGGCATTTCATTTTTTTAAACTTATTTCAACTCCAGACTTTTCGTGCGTTCAGTATGCACCATTCAAAGCCACGTCATCAATTTTCAACCCTTTCTGACTTCATTTGCTATTTTTCATGCATTTACTGATTTTTTTGAGCTAAATGACCCTGAAATTGAAAAGCACTACAAATGAACACTGAAAAGGTTGAAAGTTGGCATGGTATCATCATTTCACCCACATAGCATGTGCAAAAAAGTTGAGAGGGTTACGGCAAAAACTGGATGCACTTCGTGTACAAAATGGACAATCTCTTTCGAAGTATCAGGCTTTCGGACGAAAACTCATCTGTTACAAAGGCATTTCATTTTTTTAAACTTATTTCAACTCCAGACTTTTTGTGCGTTCAGTATGCACCATTCAAAGCCACGTCATCAATTTTCAACCCTTTCTGACTTCATTTGCTATTTTTCATGCATTTACTGAGTTTTTGAGCTAAATGACCCTGAAATTGAAAAGCACTACAAATGAACTCTGAAAAGGTTGAAAGTTGGCATGGTATCATCATTTGACCCACATAGCATGTGCTACAAACTTGAGAGGGTTACGGCAAAAACTGGATGCACTTCGTGTACAAAATGGACAATCTCTTTCGAAGTATCAGGCTTTCGGACGAGACCTCATCTGTTACAAAGGCATTTCATTTTTTTAACTTATTTCAATTCCAGACTTTTTGTGCGTTTAGTATGCACCATTCAAAGCCACGTCATCAATTTTCAACCCTTTCTGACTTCATTTGCTATTTTTCATGCATTTACTGATTTTTTTGAGCTAAATGACCCTGAAATTGAAAAGCACTACAAATGAACACTGAAAAGGTTGAAAGTTGACATGGTATCATCATTTCACCCACATAGCATGTGCAAAAAAGTTGAGAGGGTTACGGCAAAAACTGGATGCACTTCGTGTACAAAATGGACAATCTCTTTCGAAGTATCAGGCTTTCGGACGAAAACTCATCTGTTACAAAGGCATTTCATTTTTTTAAACTTATTTCAACTCCAGACTTTTTGTGCGTTCAGTATGCACCATTCGAAGCCACGTCATCAATTTTCAACCCTTTCTGACTTCATTTGCTATTTTTCATGCATTTACTGATTTTTTGAGCTAAATGACCCTGAAATTGAAAAGCACTACAAATGAACTCTGAAAAGGTTGAAAGTTGGCATGGTATTATCATTTCAGCCACATAGCATGTGCTACAAAATTGAGAGGGTTACGGCAAAAACTGGATGCACTTCGTGTACAAAATGGACAATCTCTTTCGAAGTATCGGGCTTTCGGACGAGAACTCATCTGTTACAAAGGCATTTCATTTTTTTAAACTTATTTCAACTCGAGACTTTTCGTGCGTTCAGTATGCACCATTCGAAGCCACGTCATCAATTTTCAACCCTTTCTGACTTCATTTGCTATTTTTCATGCATTTACTGATTTTTTGAGCTAAATGACCCTGAAATTGAAAAGCACTACAAATGAACTCTGAAAAGGTTGAAAGTTGGCATGGTATCATCATTTCACCCACATAGCATGTGCAAAAAAGTTGAGAGGGTTACGGCAAAAACTGGATGCACTTCGTGTACAAAATGGACAATCTCTTTCGAAGTATCAGGCTTTCGGACGAGAACTCATCTGTTACAAAGGCATTTCATTTTTTTAAACTTATTTCAACTCCAGACTTTTCGTGCGTTCAGTATGCACCATTCAAAGCCACGTCATCAATTTTCAACCCTTTCTGACTTCATTTGCTATTTTTCATGCATTTACTGATTTTTTTGAGCTAAATGACCCTGAAATTGAAAAGCACTACAAATGAACACTGAAAAGGTTGAAAGTTGGCATGGTATCATCATTTCACCCACATAGCATGTGCAAAAAAGTTGAGAGGGTTACGGCAAAAACTGGATGCACTTCGTGTACAAAATGGACAATCTCTTTCGAAGTATCAGGCTTTCGGACGAAAACTCATCTGTTACAAAGGCATTTCATTTTTTTAAACTTATTTCAACTCCAGACTTTTTGTGCGTTCAGTATGCACCATTCAAAGCCACGTCATCAATTTTCAACCCTTTCTGACTTCATTTGCTATTTTTCATGCATTTACTGAGTTTTTGAGCTAAATGACCCTGAAATTGAAAAGCACTACAAATGAACACTGAAAAGGTTGAAAGTTGGCATGGTATCATCATTTCACCCACATAGCATGTGCAAAAAAGTTGAGAGGGTTACGGCAAAAACTGGATGCACTTCGTGTACAAAATGGACAATCTCTTTCGAAGTATCAGGCTTTCGGACGAGAACTCATCTGTTACAAAGGCATTTCATTTTTTTTAACTTATTTCAATTCCAGACTTTTTGTGCGTTTAGTATGCACCATTCAAAGCCACGTCATCAATTTTCAACCCTTTCTGACTTCATTTGCTATTTTTCATGCATTTACTGATTTTTTTGAGCTAAATGACCCTGAAATTGAAAAGCACTACAAATGAACACTGAAAAGGTTGAAAGTTGGCATGGTATCATCATTTCACCCACATAGCATGTGCAAAAAAGTTGAGAGGGTTACGGCAAAAACTGGATGCACTTCGTGTACAAAATGGACAATCTCTTTCGAAGTATCAGGCTTTCGGACGAAAACTCATCTGTTACAAAGGCATTTCATTTTTTTAAACTTATTTCAACTCTTGACTTTTTGTGCGTTCAGTATGCACCATTCAAAGCCACGTCATCAATTTTCAACCCTTTCTGACTTCATTTGCTATTTTTCATGCATTTACTGATTTTTTGAGCTAAATGACCCTGAAATTGAAAAGCACTACAAATGAACTCTGAAAAGGTTGAAAGTTGGCATGGTATCATCATTTCAGCCACATAGCATGTGCTACAAAATTGAGAGGGTTACGGCAAAAACTGGATGCACTTCGTGTACAAAATGGACAATCTCTTTCGAAGTATCGGGCTTTCGGACGAGAACTCATCTGTTACAAAGGCATTTCATTTTTTTAAACTTATTTCAACTCGAGACTTTTCGTGCGTTCAGTATGCACCATTCGAAGCCACGTCATCAATTTTCAACCCTTTCTGACTTCATTTGCTATTTTTCATGCATTTACTGATTTTTTGAGCTAAATGACCCTGAAATTGAAAAGCACTACAAATGAACTCTGAAAAGGTTGAAAGTTGGCATGGTATCATCATTTCACCCACATAGCATGTGCTAAAAAGTTGAGAGGGTTACGGCAAAAACTGGATGCACTTCGTGTACAAAATGGACAATCTCTTTCGAAGTATCAGGCTTTCGGACGAGAACTCATCTGTTACACAGGCATTTCATTTTTTTAAACTTATTTCAACTCCAGACTTTTCGTGCGTTCAGTATGCACCATTCAAAGCCACGTCATCAATTTTCAACCCTTTCTGACTTCATTTGCTATTTTTCATGCATTTACTGATTTTTTTGAGCTAAATGACCCTGAAATTGAAAAGCACTACAAATGAACACTGAAAAGGTTGAAAGTTGGCATGGTATCATCATTTCACCCACATAGCATGTGCAAAAAAGTTGAGAGGGTTACGGCAAAAACTGGATGCACTTCGTGTACAAAATGGACAATCTCTTTCGAAGTATCAGGCTTTCGGACGAAAACTCATCTGTTACAAAGGCATTTCATTTTTTTAAACTTATTTCAACTCCAGACTTTTTGTGCGTTCAGTATGCACCATTCAAAGCCACGTCATCAATTTTCAACCCTTTCTGACTTCATTTGCTATTTTTCATGCATTTACTGAGTTTTTGAGCTAAATGACCCTGAAATTGAAAAGCACTACAAATGAACCCTGAAAAGGTTGAAAGTTGGCATGGTATCATCATTTGACCCACATAGCATGTGCTACAAACTTGAGAGGGTTACGGCAAAAACTGGATGCACTTCGTGTACAAAATGGACAATCTCTTTCGAAGTATCAGGCTTTCGGACGAGAACTCATCTGTTACAAAGGCATTTCATTTTTTTTAACTTATTTCAATTCCAGACTTTTTGTGCGTTTAGTATGCACCATTCAAAGCCACGTCATCAATTTTCAACCCTTTCTGACTTCATTTGCTATTTTTCATGCATTTACTGATTTTTTTGAGCTAAATGACCCTGAAATTGAAAAGCACTACAAATGAACACTGAAAAGGTTGAAAGTTGGCATGGTATCATCATTTCACCCACATAGCATGTGCAAAAAAGTTGAGAGGGTTACGGCAAAAACTGGATGCACTTCGTGTACAAAATGGACAATCTCTTTCGAAGTATCAGGCTTTCGGACGAAAACTCATCTGTTACAAAGGCATTTCATTTTTTTAAACTTATTTCAACTCCAGACTTTTTGTGCGTTCAGTATGCACCATTCGAAGCCACGTCATCAATTTTCAACCCTTTCTGACTTCATTTGCTATTTTTCATGCATTTACTGATTTTTTGAGCTAAATGACCCTGAAATTGAAAAGCACTACAAATGAACTCTGAAAAGGTTGAAAGTTGGCATGGTATCATCATTTCACCCACATAGCATGTGCTACAAAATTGAGAGGGTTACGGCAAAAACTGGATGCACTTCGTGTACAAAATGGACAATCTCTTTCGAAGTATCAGGCTTTCGGACGAGAACTCATCTGTTACAAAGGCATTTCATTTTTTTTAAACTTATTTCAACTCCAGACTTTTTGTGCGTTCAGTATGCACCATTCAAAGCCACGTCATCAATTTTCAACCCTTTCTGACTTCATTTGCTATTTTTCATGCATTTACTGATTTTTTGAGCTAAATGACCCTGAAATTGAAAAGCACTACAAATGAACACTGAAAAGGTTGAAAGTTGGCATGGTATCATCATTTCACCCACATAGCATGTGCAAAAAAGTTGAGAGGGTTACGGCAAAAACTGGATGCATTTCATGTACAAAATGGACAATCTCTTTCGAAGTATCAGGCTTTCGGACGAGAACTCATCTGTTACAAAGGCATTTCATTTTTTTAAACTTATTTCAACTCCAGACTTTTTGTGCGTTTAGTATGCACCATTCAAAGCCACGTCATCAATTTTCAACCCTTTCTGACTTCATTTGCTATTTTTCATGCATTTACTGATTTTTTGAGCTAAATGACCCTGAAATTGAAAAGCACTACAAATGAACTCTGAAAAGGTTGAAAGTTGGCATGGTATCATCATTTGACCCACATAGCATGTGCTACAAAGTTGAGAGGGTTACGGCAAAAACTAGATGCACTTCGTGTACAAAATGGACAATCTCTTTCGAAGTATCAGGCTTTCGGACTAGAACTCATCTGTTACAAAGGCATTTCATTTTTTTAAACTTATTTCAACTCCAGACTTTTTGTGCGTTCAGTACGCACCATTCAAAGCCACGTCATCAATTTTCAACCCTTTCTGACTTCATTTGCTATTTTTCATGCATTTACTGATTTTTTGAGGTAAATAACCCTGAAATTGAAAAGCACTACAAATGAACTCTGAAAAGGATGAAAGTTGGCATGGTATCATCATTTCACCCACATAGCATGTGCTAAAAAGTTGAGAGGCTTACGGCAAAAACTGGATGCACTTCGTGTACAAAATGGACAATCTCTTTCGAAGTATCAGGCTTTCGGACGAGAACTCATCTGTTACAAAGGCATTTCATTTTTTTAAACTCATTTCAACTCCAGACTTTTTGTGCATTCAGTATGCACCATTCAAAGCCACGTCATCAATTTTCAACCCTTTCTGACTTCATTTGCTATTTTTCATGCATTTACTGATTTTTTTGAGCTAAATGACCCTGAAATTGAAACGCACTACAAATGAACTCTGAAAAGGTTGAAAGTTGGCATGGTATCATCATTTCACCCACATAGCATGTGCTAAAAAGTTGAGAGGGTTACGGCAAAAACTGGATGCACATCGTGTACAAAATGGACAATCTCTTTCGAAGTATCAGGCTTTCGGACGAGAACTCATCTGTTACAAAGGCATTTCATTTTTTTAAACTCATTTCAACTCCAGACTTTTTGTGCATTCAGTATGCACCATTCAAAGCCACGTCATCAATTTTCAACCCTTTCTGACTTCATTTGCTATTTTTCATGCATTTACTGATTTTTTTGAGCTAAATGACCCTGAAATTGAAAAGCACCACAAATGAACTCTGAAAAGGTTGAAAGTTGGCATGGTATCATTATTTCACCCACATAGCATGTGCTAAAAAGTTGAGAGGGTTACGGCAAAAACTGGATGCACTTCGTGTACAAAATGGACAATCTCTTTCGAAGTATCAGGCTTTCGGACGAGAACTCATCTGTTACAAAGGCATTTCATTTTTTTAAACTTATTTCAACTCCAGACTTTTTGTGCGTTTAGTATGCACCATACAAAGCCACGTCATCAATTTTCAACCCTTTCAGACTTCATTTGCTATTTTTCATGCATTTACTGATTTTTTTGAGCTAAATGACCCTGAAATTGAAAAGCACTACAAATGAACACTGAAAAGGTTGAAAGTTGGCATGGTATCATCATTTCACCCACATAGCATGTGCAAAAAAGTTGAGAGGGTTACGGCAAAAACTGGATGCACTTCGTGTACAAAATGGACAATCTCTTTCGAAGTATCAGGCTTTCGGACGAAAACTCATCTGTTACAAAGGCATTTCATTTTTTTTAAACTTATTTCAACTCCATACTTTTTGTGCGTTCAGTATGCACCATTCAAAGCCACGTCATCAATTTTCAACCCTTTCTGACTTCATTTGCTATTTTTCATGCATTTACTGAGTTTTTGAGCTAAATGACCCTGAAATTGAAAAGCACTACAAATGAACTCTGAAAAGGTTGAAAGTTGGCATGGTATCATCATTTGACCCACATAGCATGTGCTACAAAGTTGAGAGGGTTACGGCAAAAACTGGATGCACTTCGTGTACAAAATGGACAATCTCTTTCGAAGTATCAGGCTTTCGGACTAGAACTCATCTGTTACAAAGGCATTTCATTTTTTTAAACTTATTTCAACTCCAGACTTTTTGTGTGTTCAGTACGCACCATTCAAAGCCACGTCATCAATTTTCAACCCTTTCTGACTTCATTTGCTATTTTTCATGCATTTACTGATTTTTTGAGGTAAATAACCCTGAAATTGAAAAGCACTACAAATGAACTCTGAAAAGGATGAAAGTTGGCATGGTATCATCATTTCACCCACATAGCATGTGCTAAAAAGTTGAGAGGCTTACGGCAAAAACTGGATGCACTTCGTGTACAAAATGGACAATCTCTTTCGAAGTATCAGGCTTTCGGACGAGAACTCATCTGTTACAAAGGCATTTCATTTTTTTAAACTCATTTCAACTCCAGACTTTTTGTGCATTCAGTATGCACCATTCCAAGCCACGTCATCAATTTTCAACCCTTTCTGACTTCATTTGCTATTTTTCATGCATTTACTGATTTTTTTGAGCTAAATGACCCTGAAATTGAAACGCACTACAAATGAACTCTGAAAAGGTTGAAAGTTGGCATGGTATCATCATTTCACCCACATAGCATGTGCTAAAAAGTTGAGAGGGTTACGGCAAAAACTGGATGCACATCGTGTACAAAATGGACAATCTCTTTCGAAGTATCAGGCTTTCGGACGAGAACTCATCTGTTACAAAGGCATTTCATTTTTTTAAACTCATTTCAACTCCAGACTTTTTGTGCATTCAGTATGCACCATTCAAAGCCACGTCATCAATTTTCAACCCTTTCTGACTTCATTTGCTATTTTTCATGCATTTACTGATTTTTTTGAGCTAAATGACCCTGAAATTGAAAAGCACCACAAATGAACTCTGAAAAGGTTGAAAGTTGGCATGGTATCATTATTTCACCCACATAGCATGTGCTAAAAAGTTGAGAGGGTTACGGCAAAAACTGGATGCACTTCGTGTACAAAATGGACAATCTCTTTCGAAGTATCAGGCTTTCGGACGAGAACTCATCTGTTACAAAGGCATTTCATTTTTTTAAACTTATTTCAACTCCAGACTTTTTGTGCGTTTAGTATGCACCATACAAAGCCACGTCATCAATTTTCAACCCTTTCAGACTTCATTTGCTATTTTTCATGCATTTACTGATTTTTTTGAGCTAAATGACCCTGAAATTGAAAAGCACTACAAATGAACACTGAAAAGGTTGAAAGGTGGCATGGTATCATCATTTCACCCACATAGCATGTGCTAAAAAGTTGAGAGGGTTACGGCAAAAACTGGATGCACATCGTGTACAAAATGGACAATCTCTTTCGAAGTATCAGGCTTTCGGACGAGAACTCATCTGTTACAAAGGCATTTCATTTTTTTAAACTCATTTCAACTCCAGACTTTTTGTGCATTCAGTATGCACCATTCAAAGCCACGTCATCAATTTTCAACCCTTTCTGACTTCATTTGCTATTTTTCATGCATTTACTGATTTTTTTGAGCTAAATGACCCTGAAATTGAAAAGCACCACAAATGAACTCTGAAAAGGTTGAAAGTTGGCATGGTATCATTATTTCACCCACATAGCATGTGCTAAAAAGTTGAGAAGGTTACGGCAAAAACTGGATGCACTTCGTGTACAAAATGGACAATCTCTTTCGAAGTATCAGGCTTTCGGACGAGAACTCATCTGTTACAAAGGCATTTCATTTTTTTAAACTTATTTCAACTCCAGACTTTTTGTGCGTTTAGTATGCACCATACAAAGCCACGTCATCAATTTTCAACCCTTTCAGACTTCATTTGCTATTTTTCATGCATTTACTGATTTTTTTGAGCTAAATGACCCTGAAATTGAAAAGCACTACAAATGAACACTGAAAAGGTTGAAAGTTGGCATGGTATCATCATTTCACCCACATAGCATGTGCAAAAAAGTTGAGAGGGTTACGGCAAAAACTGGATGCACTTCGTGTACAAAATGGACAATCTCTTTCGAAGTATCAGGCTTTCGGACGAAAACTCATCTGTTACAAAGGCATTTCATTTTTTTTAAACTTATTTCAACTCCATACTTTTTGTGCGTTCAGTATGCACCATACAAAGCCACGTCATCAATTTTCAACCCTTTCTGACTTCATTTGCTATTTTTCATGCATTTACTGAGTTTTTGAGCTAAATGACCCTGAAATTGAAAAGCACTACAAATGAACTCTGAAAAGGTTGAAAGTTGGCATGGTATCATCATTTGACCCACATAGCATGTGCTACAAAGTTGAGAGGGTTACGTCAAAAACTGGATGCACTTCGTGTACAAAATGGACAATCTCTTTCGAAGTATCAGGTTTCGGACGAGAACTCATCTGTTACAAAGGCATTTCATTTTTTTAAACTTATTTCAACTCCAGACTTTTTGTGCGTTTAGTATGCACCATTCAAAGCCACGTCATCAATTTTCAACCCTTTCTGACTTCATTTGCTATTTTTCATGCATTTACTGATTTTTTGAGCTAAATGACCCTGAAATTGAAAAGCACTACAAATGAACTCTGAAAAGGTTGAAAGTTGGCATGGTATCATCATTTGACCCACATAGCATGTGCTACAAAGTTGAGAGGGTTACGGCAAAAACTGGATGCACTTCGTGTACAAAATGGACAATCTCTTTCGAAGTATCAGGCTTTCGGACTAGAACTCATCTGTTACAAAGGCATTTCATTTTTTTAAACTTATTTCAACTCCAGACTTTTTGTGCGTTCAGTATGCACCATTCAAAGCCACGTCATCAATTTTCAACCCTTTCTGACTTCATTTGCTATTTTTCATGCATTTACTGATTTTTTGAGGTAAATAACCCTGAAATTGAAAAGCACTACAAATGAACTCTGAAAAGGATGAAAGTTGGCATGGTATCATCATTTCACCCACATAGCATGTGCTAAAAAGTTGAGAGGCTTACGGCAAAAACTGGATGCACTTCGTGTACAAAATGGACAATCTCTTTCGAAGTATCAGGCTTTCGGACGAGAACTCATCTGTTACAAAGGCATTTCATTTTTTTGAACTCATTTCAACTCCAGACTTTTTGTGCATTCAGTATGCACCATTCAAAGCCACGTCATCAATTTTCAACCCTTTCTGACTTCATTTGCTATTTTTCATGCATTTACTGATTTTTTTGAGCTAAATGACCCTGAAATTGAAAAGCACTACAAATGAACTCTGAAAAGGTTGAAAGTTGGCATGGTATCATCATTTCACCCACATAGCATGTGCTAAAAAGTTGAGAGGGTTACGGCAAAAACTGGATGCACATCGTGTACAAAATGGACAATCTCTTTCGAAGTATCAGGCTTTCGGACGAGAA
This sequence comes from Elymus sibiricus, assembly GCA_039707655.1. Classification (NCBI taxonomy): domain Eukaryota; kingdom Viridiplantae; phylum Streptophyta; class Magnoliopsida; order Poales; family Poaceae; genus Elymus; species Elymus sibiricus. The sequence goes on along the minus strand of CM077665.1, from coordinate 33,903,883 downwards.
CTCATCTGTTACAAAGGCATTTCATTTTTTTAAACTCATTTCAACTCCAGACTTTTTGTGCATTCAGTATGCACCATTCAAAGCCACGTCATCAATTTTCAACCCTTTCTGACTTCATTTGCTATTTTTCATGCATTTACTGATTTTTTTGAGCTAAATGACCCTGAAATTGAAAAGCACTACAAATGAACTCTGAAAAGGTTGAAAGTTAGCATGGTATCATTATTTCACCCACATAGCATGTGCTAAAAAGTTGAGAGGGTTACGGCAAAAACTGGATGCACTTCGTGTACAAAATGGACAATCTCTTTCGAAGTATCAGGCTTTCGGACGAGAACTCATCTGTTACAAAGGCATTTCATTTTTTTAAACTTATTTCAACTCCAGACTTTTTGTGCGTTTAGTATGCACCATACAAAGCCACGTCATCAATTTTCAACCCTTTCAGACTTCATTTGCTATTTTTCATGCATTTACTGATTTTTTTGAGCTAAATGACCCTGAAATTGAAAAGCACTACAAATGAACACTGAAAAGGTTGAAAGTTGGCATGGTATCATCATTTCACCCACATAGCATGTGCAAAAAAGTTGAGAGGGTTACGGCAAAAACTGGATGCACTTCGTGTACAAAATGGACAATCTCTTTCGAAGTATCAGGCTTTCAGACGAAAACTCATCTGTTACAAAGGCATTTCATTTTTTTTAAACTTATTTCAACTCCAGACTTTTTGTGCGTTCAGTATGCACCATTCGAAGCCACGTCATCAATTTTCAACCCTTTCTGACTTCATTTGCTATTTTTCATGCATTTACTGAGTTTTTGAGCTAAATGACCCTGAAATTGAAAAGCACTACAAATGAACTCTGAAAAGGTTGAAAGTTGGCATGGTATCATCATTTCACCCACATAGCATGTGCTACAAAGTTGAGAGGGTTACGGCAAAAACTGGATGCACTTCGTGATCAAAATGGACAATCTCTTTCGAAGTATCAGGCTTTCGGACGAGAACTCATCTGTTACAAAGGCATTTCATTTTTTTAAACTTATTTCAACTCCAGACTTTTTGTGCGTTTAGTATGCACCATTCCAAGCCACATCATCAATATTCAACCCTTTCTGACTTCATTTACTATTTTTCATGCATTTACTGATTTTTTGAGCTAAATAACCCTGAAATTGAAAAGCACTACAAATGAACTCTGAAAAGGTTGAAAGTTGGCATGGTATCATCATTTCACCCACATAGCATGTGCTAAAAATTTGAGAGGCTTACGGCAAAAACTGGATGCACTTCGTGTACAAAATGGACAATCTCTTTCGAAGTATCAGGCTTTCGGACGAAAACTCATCTGTTACAAAGGCATTTCATTTTTTTAAACTCATTTCAACTCCAGACTTTTTGTGCGTTCAGTACGCACCATTCAAAGCCACGTCATCAATTTTCAACCCTTTCTGACTTCATTTGCTATTTTTCATGCATTTACTGATTTTTTGAGGTAAATAACCCTGAAATTGAAAAGCACTACAAATGAACACTGAAAAGGTTGAAAGTTGGCATGGTATCATCATTTCACCCACATAGCATGTGCTAAAAAGTTGAGAGGGTTACGGCAAAAACTGGATGCACATCGTGTACAAAATGGACAATCTCTTTCGAAGTATCAGGCTTTCGGACGAGAACTCATCTGTTACAAAGGCATTTCATTTTTTTGAACTCATTTCAACTCCAGACTTTTTGTGCATTCAGTATGCACCATTCAAAGCCACGTCATCAATTTTCAACCCTTTCTGACTTCATTTGCTATTTTTCATGCATTTACTGATTTTTTTGAGCTAAATGACCCTGAAATTGAAAAGCACTACAAATGAACTCTGAAAAGGTTGAAAGTTGGCATGGTATCATTATTTCACCCACATAGCATGTGCTAAAAAGTTGAGAGGGTTACGGCAAAAACTGGATGCACTTCGTGTACAAAATGGACAATCTCTTTCGAAGTATCAGGCTTTCGGACGAGAACTCATCTGTTACAAAGGCATTTCATTTTTTTAAACTTATTTCAACTCCAGACTTTTTGTGCGTTTAGTATGCACCATACAAATCCACGTCATCAATTTTCAACCCTTTCAGACTTCATTTGCTATTTTTCATGCATTTACTGATTTTTTTGAGCTAAATGACCCTGAAATTGAAAAGCACTACAAATGAACACTGAAAAGGTTGAAAGTTGGCATGGTATCATCATTTCACCCACATAGCATGTGCAAAAAAGTTGAGAGGGTTACGGCAAAAACTGGATGCACTTCGTGTACAAAATGGACAATCTCTTTCGAAGTATCAGGCTTTCAGACGAAAACTCATCTGTTACAAAGGCATTTCATTTTTTTTAAACTTATTTCAACTCCAGACTTTTTGTGCGTTCAGTATGCACCATTCGAAGCCACGTCATCAATTTTCAACCCTTTCTGACTTCATTTGCTATTTTTCATGCATTTACTGATTTTTTGAGCTAAATGACCCTAAAATTGAAAAGCACTACAAATGAACTCTGAAAAGGTTGAAAGTTGGCATGGTATCATCATTTCACCCACATAGCATGTGCTACAAAGTTGAGAGGGTTACGGCAAAAACTGGATGCACTTCGTGATCAAAATGGACAATCTCTTTCGAAGTATCAGGCTTTCGGACGAGAACTCATCTGTTACAAAGGCATTTCATTTTTTTAAACTTATTTCAACTCCAGACTTTTTGTGCGTTCAGTAAGCACCATTCCAAGCCACATCATCAATATTCAACCCTTTCTGACTTCATTTGCTATTTTTCATGCATTTACTGATTTTTTGAGCTAAATAACCCTGAAATTGAAAAGCACTACAAATGAACTCTGAAAAGGTTGAAAGTTGGCATGGTATCATCATTTCACCCACATAGCATGTGCTAAAAATTTGAGAGGCTTACGGCAAAAACTGGATGCACTTCGTGTACAAAATGGACAATCTCTTTCGAAGTATCAGGCTTTCGGACGAAAACTCATCTGTTACAAAGGCATTTCATTTTTTTAAACTTATTTCAACTCCAGACTTTTCGTGCGTTCAGTATGCACCATTCAAAGCCACGTCATCAATTTTCAACCCTTTCTGACTTCATTTGCTATTTTTCATGCATTTACTGATTTTTTGAGCTAAATGACCCTGAAATTGAAAAGCACTACAAATGAACACTGAAAAGGTTGAAAGTTGGCATGGTATCATCATTTCACCCACATAGCATGTGCTAAAAAGTTGAGAGGGTTACGGCAAAAACTGGATGCACATCGTGTACAAAATGGACAATCTCTTTCGAAGTATCAGGCTTTCGGACGAGAACTCATCTGTTACAAAGGCATTTCATTTTTTTAAACTCATTTCAACTCCAGACTTTTTGTGCATTCAGTATGCACCATTCAAAGCCACGTCATCAATTTTCAACCCTTTCTGACTTCATTTGCTATTTTTCATGCATTTACTGATTTTTTTGAGCTAAATGACCCTGAAATTGAAAAGCACTACAAATGAACTCTGAAAAGGTTGAAAGTTGGCATGGTATCATTATTTCACCCACATAGCATGTGCTAAAAAGTTGAGAGGGTTACGGCAAAAACTGGATGCACTTCGTGTACAAAATGGACAATCTCTTTCGAAGTATCAGGCTTTCGGACGAGAACTCATCTGTTACAAAGGCATTTCATTTTTTTAAACTTATTTCAACTCCAGACTTTTTGTGCGTTTAGTATGCACCATACAAAGCCACGTCATCAATTTTCAACCCTTTCAGACTTCATTTGCTATTTTTCATGCATTTACTGATTTTTTTGAGCTAAATGACCCTGAAATTGAAAAGCACTACAAATGAACACTGAAAAGGTTGAAAGTTGGCATGGTATCATCATTTCACCCACATAGCATGTGCAAAAAAGTTGAGAGGGTTACGGCAAAAACTGGATGCACTTCGTGTACAAAATGGACAATCTCTTTCAAAGTATCAGGCTTTCGGACGAAAACTCATCTGTTACAAAGGCATTTCATTTTTTTTAAACTTTTTTCAACTCCAGACTTTTTGTGCGTTCAGTATGCACCATTCGAAGCCACGTCATCAATTTTCAACCCTTTCTGACTTCATTTGCTATTTTTCATGCATTTACTGATTTTTTGAGCTAAATGACCCTAAAATTGAAAAGCACTACAAATGAACTCTGAAAAGGTTGAAAGTTGGCATGGTATCATCATTTCACCCACATAGCATGTGCTACAAAGTTGAGAGGGTTACGGCAAAAACTGGATGCACTTCGTGATCAAAATGGACAATCTCTTTCGAAGTATCAGGCTTTCGGACGAGAACTCATCTGTTACAAAGGCATTTCATTTTTTTAAACTTATTTCAACTCCAGACTTTTTGTGCGTTCAGTAAGCACCATTCCAAGCCACATCATCAATATTCAACCCTTTCTGACTTCATTTGCTATTTTTCATGCATTTACTGATTTTTTGAGCTAAATAACCCTGAAATTGAAAAGCACTACAAATGAACTCTGAAAAGGTTGAAAGTTGGCATGGTATCATCATTTCACCCACATAGCATGTGCTAAAAATTTGAGAGGCTTACGGCAAAAACTGGATGCACTTCGTGTACAAAATGGACAATCTCTTTCGAAGTATCAGGCTTTCGGACGAAAACTCATCTGTTACAAAGGCATTTCATTTTTTTAAACTTATTTCAACTCCAGACTTTTCGTGCGTTCAGTATGCACCATTCAAAGCCACGTCATCAATTTTCAACCCTTTCTGACTTCATTTGCTATTTTTCATGCATTTACTGATTTTTTGAGCTAAATGACCCTGAAATTGAAAAGCACTACAAATGAACACTGAAAAGGTTGAAAGTTGGCATGGTATCATCATTTCACCCACATAGCATGTGCTAAAAAGTTGAGAGGGTTACGGCAAAAACTGGATGCACATCGTGTACAAAATGGACAATCTCTTTCGAAGTATCAGGCTTTCGGACGAGAACTCATCTGTTACAAAGGCATTTCATTTTTTTAAACTCATTTCAACTCCAGACTTTTTGTGCATTCAGTATGCACCATTCAAAGCCACGTCATCAATTTTCAACCCTTTCTGACTTCATTTGCTATTTTTCATGCATTTACTGATTTTTTTGAGCTAAATGACCCTGAAATTGAAAAGCACTACAAATGAACTCTGAAAAGGTTGAAAGTTGGCATGGTATCATTATTTCACCCACATAGCATGTGCTAAAAAGTTGAGAGGGTTACGGCAAAAACTGGATGCACTTCGTGTACAAAATGGACAATCTCTTTCGAAGTATCAGGCTTTCGGACGAGAACTCATCTGTTACAAAGGCATTTCATTTTTTTAAACTTATTTCAACTCCAGACTTTTTGTGCGTTTAGTATGCACCATACAAAGCCACGTCATCAATTTTCAACCCTTTCAGACTTCATTTGCTATTTTTCATGCATTTACTGATTTTTTTGAGCTAAATGACCCTGAAATTGAAAAGCACTACAAATGAACACTGAAAAGGTTGAAAGTTGGCATGGTATCATCATTTCACCCACATAGCATGTGCAAAAAAGTTGAGAGGGTTACGGCAAAAACTGGATGCACTTCGTGTACAAAATGGACAATCTCTTTCAAAGTATCAGGCTTTCGGACGAAAACTCATCTGTTACAAAGGCATTTCATTTTTTTTAAACTTTTTTCAACTCCAGACTTTTTGTGCGTTCAGTATGCACCATTCGAAGCCACGTCATCAATTTTCAACCCTTTCTGACTTCATTTGCTATTTTTCATGCATTTACTGATTTTTTGAGCTAAATGACCCTAAAATTGAAAAGCACTACAAATGAACTCTGAAAAGGTTGAAAGTTGGCATGGTATCATCATTTCACCCACATAGCATGTGCTACAAAGTTGAGAGGGTTACGGCAAAAACTGGATGCACTTCGTGATCAAAATGGACAATCTCTTTCGAAGTATCAGGCTTTCGGACGAGAACTCATCTGTTACAAAGGCATTTCATTTTTTTAAACTTATTTCAACTCCAGACTTTTTGTGCGTTCAGTAAGCACCATTCCAAGCCACATCATCAATATTCAACCCTTTCTGACTTCATTTGCTATTTTTCATGCATTTACTGATTTTTTGAGCTAAATAACCCTGAAATTGAAAAGCACTACAAATGAACTCTGAAAAGGTTGAAAGTTGGCATGGTATCATCATTTCACCCACATAGCATGTGCTAAAAATTTGAGAGGCTTACGGCAAAAACTGGATGCACTTCGTGTACAAAATGGACAATCTCTTTCGAAGTATCAGGCTTTCGGACGAAAACTCATCTGTTACAAAGGCATTTCATTTTTTTAAACTTATTTCAACTCCAGACTTTTCGTGCGTTCAGTATGCACCATTCAAAGCCACGTCATCAATTTTCAACCCTTTCTGACTTCATTTGCTATTTTTCATGCATTTACTGATTTTTTGAGCTAAATGACCCTGAAATTGAAAAGCACTACAAATGAACACTGAAAAGGTTGAAAGTTGGCATGGTATCATCATTTCACCCACATAGCATGTGCTAAAAATTTGAGAGGCTTACGGCAAAAACTGGATGCACTTCGTGTACAAAATGGACATTCTCTTTCGAAGTATCAGGCTTTCGGACGAGAACTCATCTGTTACAAAGGCATCTCATTTTTTTAAACTCATTTCAACTCCAGACTTTTTGTGCATTCAGTTTGCACCATTCAAAGCCACGTCATCAATTTTCAACCCTTTCTGACTTCATTTGCTATTTTTCATGCATTTACTGATTTTTTGAGCTAAATGACCCTGAAATTGAAAAGCACTACAAATGAACTCTGAAAAGGTTGAAAGTTGGCATGGTATCATCATTTGACCCACATAGCATGTGCTACAAAGTTGAGAGGGTTACGGCAAAAACTGGATGCACTTCGTGTACAAAATGGACAATCTCTTTCGAAGTATCAGGCTTTCGGACGAGAACTCATCTGTTACGAAGGCATTTCATTTTTTTAAACTCATTTCAACTCCAGACTTTTTGTGCATTCAGTTTGCACCATTCAAAGCCACGTCATCAATTTTCAACCCTTTCTGACTTCATTTGCTATTTTTCATGCATTTACTGATTTTTTTGAGCTAAATGACCCTGAAATTGAAAAGCACTACAAATGAACTCTGAAAAGGTTGAAAGTTGGCATGGTATCATCATTTGACCCACATAGCATGTGCAAAAAAGTTGAGAGGGTTACGGCAAAAACTGGATGCACATCGTGTACAAAATGGACAATCTCTTTCGAAGTATCAGGCTTTCGGACTAGAACTCATCTGTTACAAAGGCATTTCATTTTTTTAAACTTATTTCAACTCCAGACTTTTTGTGCATTCAGTACGCACCATTCAAAGCCATGTCATCAATTTTCAACCCTTTCTGACTTCATTTCCTATTTTTCATGCATTTACTGATTTTTTGAGCTAAATGACCCTGAAATTGAAAAGCACTACAAATGAACTCTGAAAAGGTTGAAAGTTGGCATGGTATCATCATTTCACCCACATAGCATGTGCTAAAAATTTGAGAGGCTTACGGCAAAAACTGGATGCACTTCGTGTACAAAATGGACAATCTCTTTCGAAGTATCAGGCTTTCGGACGAAAACTCATCTGTTACAAAGGCATTTCATTTTTTTAAACTTATTTCAACTCCAGACTTTTCGTGCGTTCAGTATGCACCATTCAAAGCCACGTCATCAATTTTCAACCCTTTCTGACTTCATTTGCTATTTTTCATGCATTTACTGATTTTTTGAGCTAAATGACCCTGAAATTGAAAAGCACTACAAATGAACACTGAAAAGGTTGAAAGTTGGCATGGTATCATCATTTCACCCACATAGCATGTGCTAAAAATTTGAGAGGCTTACGGCAAAAACTGGATGCACTTCGTGTACAAAATGGACATTCTCTTTCGAAGTATCAGGCTTTCGGACGAGAACTCATCTGTTACAAAGGCATTTCATTTTTTTAAACTCATTTCAACTCCAGACTTTTTGTGCATTCAGTTTGCACCATTCAAAGCCACGTCATCAATTTTCAACCCTTTCTGACTTCATTTGCTATTTTTCATGCATTTACTGATTTTTTGAGCTAAATGACCCTGAAATTGAAAAGCACTACAAATGAACTCTGAAAAGGTTGAAAGTTGGCATGGTATCATCATTTGACCCACATAGCATGTGCTACAAAGTTGAGAGGGTTACGGCAAAAACTGGATGCACTTCGTGTACAAAATGGACAATCTCTTTCGAAGTATCAGGCTTTCGGACGAGAACTCATCTGTTACGAAGGCATTTCATTTTTTTAAACTCATTTCAACTCCAGACTTTTTGTGCATTCAGTTTGCACCATTCAAAGCCACGTCATCAATTTTCAACCCTTTCTGACTTCATTTGCTATTTTTCATGCATTTACTGATTTTTTTGAGCTAAATGACCCTGAAATTGAAAAGCACTACAAATGAACTCTGAAAAGGTTGAAAGTTGGCATGGTATCATCATTTGACCCACATAGCATGTGCAAAAAAGTTGAGAGGGTTACGGCAAAAATTGGATGCACATCGTGTACAAAATGGACAATCTCTTTCGAAGTATCAGGCTTTCGGACTAGAACTCATCTGTTACAAAGGCATTTCATTTTTTTAAACTTATTTCAACTCCAGACTTTTTGTGCATTCAGTACGCACCATTCAAAGCCATGTCATCAATTTTCAACCCTTTCTGACTTCATTTGCTATTTTTCATGCATTTACTGATTTTTTGAGCTAAATGACCCTGAAATTGAAAAGCACTACAAATGAACACTGAAAAGGTTGAAAGTTGGCATGGTATCATCATTTCACCCACATAGCATGTGCAAAAAAGTTGAGAGGGTTACGGCAAAAACTGGATGCATTTCGTGTACAAAATGGACAATCTCTTTCGAAGTATCAGGCTTTCGGACGAGAACTCATCTGTTACAAAGGCATTTCATTTTTTTAAACTCATTTCAACTCCAGACTTTTTGTGCATTCAGTTTGCACCATTCAAAGCCACGTCATCAATTTTCAACCCTTTCTGACTTCATTTGCTATTTTTCATGCATTTACTGATTTTTTTGAGCTAAATGACCCTGAAATTGAAAAGCACTACAAATGAACTCTGAAAAGGTTGAAAGTTGGCATGGTATCATCATTTCACCCACATAGCATGTGCAAAAAAGTTGAGAGGGTTACGGCAAAAACTGGATGCACATCGTGTACAAAATGGACAATCTCTTTCGAAGTATCAGGCTTTCGGACGAGAACTCATCTGTTACAAAGGCATTTCATTTTTTTAAACTCATTTCAACTCCAGACTTTTTGTGCATTCAGTATGCACCATTCAAAGCCACGTCATCAATTTTCAACCCTTTCTGACTTCATTTGCTATTTTTCATGCATTTACTGATTTTTTGAGCTAAATGACCCTGAAATTGAAAAGCACTACAAATGAACACTGAAAAGGTTGAAAGTTGGCATGGTATCATCATTTCACCCACATAGCATCTGCAAAAAAGTTGAGAGGGTTACGGCAAAAACTGGATGCATTTCGTGTACAAAATGGACAATCTCTTTCGAAGTATCAGGCTTTCGGACGAAAACTCATCTGTTACAAAGGCATTTCATTTTTTTAAACTTATTTCAACTCCAGACTTTTTGTGCGTTTAGTATGCACCATTCAAAGCCACGTCATCAATTTTCAACCCTTTCTGACTTCATTTGCTATTTTTCATGCATTTACTGATTTTTTGAGCTAAATGACCCTGAAATTGAAAAGCACTACAAATGAACTCTGAAAAGGTTGAAAGTTGGCATGGTATCATCATTTGACCCACATAGCATGTGCTACAAAGTTGAGAGGGTTACGGCAAAAACTGGATGCACTTCGTGTACAAAATGGACAATCTCTTTCGATGTATCAGGCTTTCGGACTAGAACTCATCTGTTACAAAGGCATTTCATTTTTTCAAACTTATTTCAACTCCAGACTTTTTGTGCGTTCAGTACGCACCATTCAAAGCCACGTCATCAATTTTCAACCCTTTCTGACTTCATTTGCTATTTTTCATGCATTTACTGATTTTTTGAGGTAAATAACCCTGAAATTGAAAAGCACTACAAATGAACTCTGAAAAGGTTGAAAGTTGGCATGGTATCATCATTTCACCCACATAGCATGTGCTAAAAAGTTGAGAGGCTTACGGCAAAAACTGGATGCACTTCGTGTACAAAATGGACAATCTCTTTCGAAGTATCAGGCTTTCGGACGAGAACTCATCTGTTACAAAGGCATTTCATTTTTTTAAACTCATTTCAACTCCAGACTTTTTGTGCGTTCAGTACGCACCATTCAAAGCCACGTCATCAATTTTCAACCCTTTCTGACTTCATTTGCTATTTTTCATGCATTTACTGATTTTTTGAGCTAAATGACCCTGAAATTGAAAAGCACTACAAATGAACTCTGAAAAGGTTGAAAGTTGGCATGGTATCATCATTTGACCCACATAGCATGTGCTACAAAGTTGAGAGGGTTACGGCAAAAACTGGATGCACTTCGTGTACAAAATGGACAATCTCTTTCGATGTATCAGGCTTTCGGACTAGAACTCATCTGTTACAAAGGCATTTCATTTTTTCAAACTTATTTCAACTCCAGACTTTTTGTGCGTTCAGTACGCACCATTCAAAGCCACGTCATCAATTTTCAACCCTTTCTGACTTCATTTGCTATTTTTCATGCATTTACTGATTTTTTGAGGTAAATAACCCTGAAATTGAAAAGCACTACAAATGAACTCTGAAAAGGTTGAAAGTTGGCATGGTATCATCATTTCACCCACATAGCATGTGCTAAAAAGTTGAGAGGCTTACGGCAAAAACTGGATGCACTTCGTGTACAAAATGGACAATCTCTTTCGAAGTATCAGGCTTTCGGACGAGAACTCATCTGTTACAAAGGCATTTCATTTTTTTAAACTCATTTCAACTCCAGACTTTTTGTGCATTCAGTATGCACCATTCAAAGCCACGTCATCAATTTTCAACCCTTTCTGACTTCATTTGCTATTTTTCATGCATTTACTGATTTTTTTGAGCTAAATGACCCTGAAATTGAAAAGCACTACAAATGAACACTGAAAAGGTTGAAAGTTGGCATGGTATCATCATTTCACCCACATAGCATGTGCTAAAAAGTTGAGAGGGTTACGGCAAAAACTGGATGCGCTTCGTGTACAAAATGGACAATCTCTTTCGAAGTATCAGGCTTTCGGACGAGAACTCATCTGTTACAAAGGCATTTCATTTTTTTAAACTTATTTCAACTCCAGACTTTTTGTGCGTTTAGTATGCACCATTCAAAGCCACGTCATCAATTTTCAACCCTTTCAGACTTCATTTGCTATTTTTCATGCATTTACAGATTTTTTTGAGCTAAATGACCCTGAAATTGAAAAGCACTACAGATGAACACTGAAAAGGTTGAAAGTTGGCATGGTATCATCATTTCACCCACATAGCATGTGCAAAAAAGTTGAGAGGGTTACGGCAAAAACTGGATGCACTTCGTGTACAAAATGGACAATCTCTTTCAAAGTATCAGGCTTTCGGACGAAAACTCATCTGTTACAAAGGCATTTCATTTTTTTTAAACTTATTTCAACTCCAGACTTTTTGTGCGTTCAGTATGCACCATTCGAAGCCACGTCATCAATTTTCAACCCTTTCTGACTTCATTTGCTATTTTTCATGCATTTACTGATTTTTTGAGCTAAATGACCCTAAAATTGAAAAGCACTACAAATGAACTCTGAAAAGGTTGAAAGTTGGCATGGTATCATCATTTCACCCACATAGCATGTGCTACAAAGTTGAGAGGGTTACGGCAAAAACTGGATGCACTTCGTGATCAAAATGGACAATCTCTTTCGAAGTATCAGGCTTTCGGACGAGAACTCATCTGTTACAAAGGCATTTCATTTTATAAACTTATTTCAACTCCAGACTTTTTGTGCGTTCAGTAAGCACCATTCAAAGCCACATCATCAGTATTCAACCCTTTCTGACTTCATTTGCTATTTTTCATGCATTTACTGATTTTTTGAGCTAAATAACCCTGAAATTGAAAAGCACTACAAATGAACTCTGAAAAGGTTGAAAGTTGGCATGGTATCATCATTTCACCCACATAGCATGTGCTAAAAATTTGAGAGGCTTACGGCAAAAACTGGATGCACTTCGTGTACAAAATGGACAATCTCTTTCGAAGTATCAGGCTTTCGGACGAAAACTCATTTGTTACAAAGGCATTTCATTTTTTTAAACTTATTTCAACTCCAGACTTTTCGTGCGTTCAGTATGCACCATTCAAAGCCACGTCATCAATTTTCAACCCTTTCTGACTTCATTTGCTATTTTTCATGCATTTACTGATTTTTTGAGCTAAATGACCCTGAAATTGAAAAGCACTACAAATGAACACTGAAAAGGTTGAAAGTTGGCATGGTATCATCATTTCACCCACATAGCATGTGCAAAAAAGTTGAGAGGGTTACGGCAAAAACTGGATGCACTTCGTGTACAAAATGGACAATCTCTTTCAAAGTATCAGGCTTTCGGACGAAAACTCATCTGTTACAAAGGCATTTCATTTTTTTTAAACTTATTTCAACTCCAGACTTTTTGTGCGTTCAGTATGCACCATTCGAAGCCACGTCATCAATTTTCAACCCTTTCTGACTTCATTTGCTATTTTTCATGCATTTACTGATTTTTTGAGCTAAATGACCCTGAAATTGAAAAGCACTACAAATGAACTCTGAAAAGGTTGAAAGTTGGCATGGTATCATCATTTCACCCACATAGCATGTGCTACAAAATTGAGAGGGTTACGGCAAAAACTGGATGCGCTTCGTGCACAAAATGGACAATCTCTTTCGAAGTATCAGGCTTTCGGACGAGAACTCATCTGTTACAAAGGCATTTCATTTTTTTAAACTTATTTCAACTCCAGACTTTTTGTGCGTTCAGTATGCACCATTCGAAGCCACGTCATCAATTTTCAACCCTTTCAGACTTCATTTGCTATTTTTCATGCATTTACAGATTTTTTTGAGCTAAATGACCCTGAAATTGAAAAGCACTACAAATGAACACTGAAAAGGTTGAAAGTTGGCATGGTATCATCATTTCACCCACATAGCATGTGCAAAAAAGTTGAGAGGGTTACGGCAAAAACTGGATGCACTTCGTGTACAAAATGGACAATCTCTTTCAAAGTATCAGGCTTTCGGACGAAAACTCATCTGTTACAAAGGCATTTCATTTTTTTTAAACTTATTTCAACTCCAGACTTTTTGTGCGTTCAGTATGCACCATTCGAAGCCACGTCATCAATTTTCAACCCTTTCTGACTTCATTTGCTATTTTTCATGCATTTACTGATTTTTTGAGCTAAATGACCCTAAAATTGAAAAGCACTACAAATGAACTCTGAAAAGGTTGAAAGTTGGCATGGTATCATCATTTCACCCACATAGCATGTGCTACAAAGTTGAGAGGGTTACGGCAAAAACTGGATGCACTTCGTGTACAAAATGGACAATCTCTTTCGAAGTATCAGGCTTTCGGACGAGAACTCATCTGTTACAAAGGCATTTCATTTTTTAAACTTATTTCAACTCCAGACTTTTTGTGCGTTCAGTAAGCACCATTCAAAGCCACGTCATCAGTATTCAACCCTTTCTGACTTCATTTGCTATTTTTCATGCATTTACTGATTTTTTGAGCTAAATGACCCTGAAATTGAAAAGCACTACAAATGAACACTGAAAAGGTTGAAAGTTGGCATGGTATCATCATTTCACCCACATAGCATGTGCTAAAAATTTGAGAGGCTTACGGCAAAAACTGGATGCACTTCGTGTACAAAATGGACAATCTCTTTCGAAGTATCAGGCTTTCGGACGAAAACTCATCTGTTACAAAGGCATTTCATTTTTTTAAACTTATTTCAACTCCAGACTTTTCGTGCGTTCAGTATGCACCATTCAAAGCCACGTCATCAATTTTCAACCCGTTCTGACTTCATTTGCTATATTTCATGCATTTACTGATTTTTTGAGCTAAATGACCCTGAAATTGAAAAGCACTACAAATAAACTCTGAAAAGGTTGAAAGTTGGCATGGTATCATCATTTGACCCACATAGCATGTGCTACAAAGTTGAGAGGGTTACGGCAAAAACTGGATGCACTTCGTGTACAAAATGGACAATCTCTTTCGAAGTATCAAGCTTTCGGACTAGAACTCATCTGTTACAAAGGCATTTCATTTTTTTAAACTTATTTCAACTCCAGACTTTTTGTGCGTTCAGTACGCACCATTCAAAGCCACGTCATCAATTTTCAACCCTTTCTGACTTCATTTGCTATTTTTCATGCATTTACTGATTTTTTGAGGTAAATAACCCTGAAATTGAAAAGCACTACAAATGAACTCTGAAAAGGATGAAAGTTGGCATGGTATCATCATTTCACCCACATAGCATGTGCTAAAAAGTTGAGAGGCTTACGGCAAAAACTGGATGCACTTCGTGTACAAAATTGACAAGCTCTTTCGAAGTATCAGGCTTTCGGACGAGAACTCATCTGTTACAAAGGCATTTCATTTTTTTAAACTCATTTCAACTCCAGACTTTTTGTGCATTCAGTATGCACCATTCAAAGCCACGTCATCAATTTTCAACCCTTTCTGACTTCATTTGCTATTTTTCATGCATTTATTGATTTTTTTGAGCTAAATGACCCTGAAATTGAAAAGCACTACAAATGAACTCTGAAAAGGTTGAAAGTTGGCATGGTATCATCATTTCACCCACATAGCATGTGCTAAAAAGTTGAGAGGGTTACGGCAAAAACTGGATGCACATCATGTACAAAATGGACAATCTCCTTCGAAGTATCAGGCTTTCGGACGAGAACTCATCTGTTACAAAGGCATTTCATTTTTTTAAACTCATTTCAAGTCCAGACTTTTTGTGAATTCAGTATGCACCATTCAAAGCCACGTCATCAATTTTCAACCCTTTCTGACTTCATTTGCTATTTTTCATGCATTTACTGATTTTTTTGATCTAAATGACCCTGAAATTGAAAAGCACTACAAATGAACTCTGAAAAGGTTGAAAGTTGGCATGGTATCATCATTTCACCCACATAGCATGTGCTAAAAAGTTGAGAGGGTTACGGCAAAAACTGGATGCACTTCGTGTACAAAATGGACAATCTCTTTCGAAGTATCACGCTTTCGGACGAGAACTCATCTGTTACTAAGGCATTTCATTTTTTTAAACTTATTTCAACTTCAGACTTTTTGTGCATTCAGTATGCACCATTCAAAGCCACGTCATCAATTTTCAACCCTTTCCGACTTCATTTGCTATTTTTCATGCATTTACTGATTTTTTTGAGCTAAATGACCCTGAAATTGAAAAGCACTACAAATGATCACTGAAAAGGTTGAAAGTTGGCATGGTATCATCATTTCACCCACATAGCATGTGCAAAAAAGTTGAGAGGGTTACGGCAAAAACTGGATGCACTTCGTGTACAAAATGGACAATCTCTTTCAAAGTATCAGGCTTTCGGACGAAAACTCATCTGTTACAAAGGCATTTCATTTTTTTTAAACTTATTTCAACTCCAGACTTTTTGTGCGTTCAGTATGCACCATTCGAAGCCACGTCATCAATTTTCAACCCTTTCTGACTTCATTTGCTATTTTTCATGCATTTACTGATTTTTTGAGCTAAATGACCCTAAAATTGAAAAGCACTACAAATGAACTCTGAAAAGGTTGAAAGTTGGCATGGTATCATCATTTCACCCACATAGCATGTGCTACAAAGTTGAGAGGGTTACGGCAAAAACTGGATGCACTTCGTGATCAAAATGGACAATCTCTTTCGAAGTATCAGGCTTTCGGACGAGAACTCATCTGTTACAAAGGCATTTCATTTTTTTAAACTTATTTCAACTCCAGACTTTTTGTGCGTTCAGTAAGCACCATTCAAAGCCACATCATCAATATTCAACCCTTTCTGACTTCATTTGCTATTTTTCATGCATTTACTGATTTTTTGAGCTAAATAACCCTGAAATTGAAAAGCACTACAAATGAACTCTGAAAAGGTTGAAAGTTGGCATGGTATCATCATTTCACCCACATAGCATGTGCTAAAAATTTGAGAGGCTTACGGCAAAAACTGGATGCACTTCGTGTACAAAATGGACAATCTCTTTCGAAGTATCAGGCTTTCGGACGAAAACTCATCTGTTACAAAGGCATTTCATTTTTTTAAACTTATTTCAACTCCAGACTTTTCGTGCGTTCAGTATGCACCATTCAAAGCCACGTCATCAATTTTCAACCCTTTCTGAATTCATTTGCTATTTTTCATGCATTTACTGATTTTTTGAGCTAAATGACCCTGAAATTGAAAAGCACTACAAATGAACTCTGAAAAGGTTGAAAGTTGGCATGGTATCATCATTTCACCCACATAGCATGTGCTACAAAATTGAGAGGGTTACGGCAAAAACTGGATGCACTTCGTGTACAAAATGGACAATCTCTTTCGAAGTATCAGGCTTTCAGACGAGAACTCATCTGTTACAAAGGCATTTCATTTTTTTAAACTTATTTCAACTCCAGACTTTTCGTGCGTTCAGTATGCACCATTCGAAGCCACGTCATCAATTTTCAACCCTTTCTGACTTCATTTGCTATTTTTCATGCATTTACTGATTTTTTGAGCTAAATGACCCTGAAATTGAAAAGCACTACAAATGAACTCTGAAAAGGTTGAAAGTTGGCATGGTATGATCATTTCACCCACATAGCATGTGCTACAAAATTGAGAGGGTTACGGCAAAAACTGGATGCACTTCGTGTACAAAATGGACAATCTCTTTCGAAGTATCAGGCTTTCGGACGAGAACTCATCTGTTACAAAGGCATTTCATTTTTTTAAACTTATTTCAACTCCAGACATTTCGTGCGTTCAGTATGCACCATTCAAAGCCACGTCATCAATTTTCAACCCTTTCTGACTTCATTTGCTATTTTTCATGCATTTACTGATTTTTTTGAGCTAAATGACCCTGAAATTGAAAAGCACTACAAATGAACACTGAAAAGGTTGAAAGTTGGCATGGTATCATCATTTCACCCACATAGCATGTGCAAAAAAGTTGAGAGGGTTACGGCAAAAACTGGATGCACTTCGTGTACAAAATGGACAATCTCTTTCGAAGTATCAGGCTTTCGGACGAAAACTCATCTGTTACAAAGGCATTTCATTTTTTAAACTTATTTCAACTCCAGACTTTTTGTGCGTTCAGTATGCACCATTCAAAGCCACGTCATCAATTTTCAACCCTTTCTGACTTCATTTGCTATTTTTCATGCATTTACTGATTTTTTGAGCTAAATGACCCTGAAATTGAAAAGCACTACAAATGAACTCTGAAAAGGTTGAAAGTTGGCATGGTATCATCATTTGACCCACATAGCATGTGCTACAAAGTTGAGAGGGTTACGGCAAAAACTGGATGCACTTCGTGTACAAAATGGACAATCTCTTTCGAAGTATCAGGCTTTCGGACGAGAACTCATCTGTTACAAAGGCATTTCATTTTTTTTAACTTATTTCAACTCCAGACTTTTCGTGCGTTCAGTATGCACCATTCGAAGCCACGTCATCAATTTTCAACCCTTTCTGACTTCATTTGCTATTTTTCATGCATTTACTGATTTTTTGAGCTAAATGACCCTGAAATTGAAAAGCACTACAAATGAACTCTGAAAAGGTTGAAAGTTGGCATGGTATCATCATTTCACCCACATAGCATGTGCTACAAAATTGAGAGGGTTACGGCAAAAACTGGATGCACTTCGTGTACAAAATGGACAATCTCTTTCGAAGTATCAGGCTTTCGGACGAGAACTCATCTGTTACAAAGGCATTTCATTTTTTTAAACTTATTTCAACTCCAGACATTTCGTGCGTTCAGTATGCACCATTCAAAGCCACGTCATCAATTTTCAACCCTTTCTGACTTCATTTGCTATTTTTCATGCATTTACTGATTTTTTTGAGCTAAATGACCCTGAAATTGAAAAGCACTACAAATGAACACTGAAAAGGTTGAAAGTTGGCATGGTATCATCATTTCACCCACATAGCATGTGCAAAAAAGTTGAGAGGGTTACGGCAAAAACTGGATGCACTTCGTGTACAAAATGGACAATCTCTTTCGAAGTATCAGGCTTTCGGACGAAAACTCATCTGTTACAAAGGCATTTCATTTTTTAAACTTATTTCAACTCCAGACTTTTTGTGCGTTCAGTATGCACCATTCAAAGCCACGTCATCAATTTTCAACCCTTTCTGACTTCATTTGCTATTTTTCATGCATTTACTGATTTTTTGAGCTAAATGACCCTGAAATTGAAAAGCACTACAAATGAACTCTGAAAAGGTTGAAAGTTGGCATGGTATCATCATTTGACCCACATAGCATGTGCTACAAAGTTGAGAGGGTTACGGCAAAAACTGGATGCACTTCGTGTACAAAATGGACAATCTCTTTCGAAGTATCAGGCTTTCGGACGAGAACTCATCTGTTACAAAGGCATTTCATTTTTTTTAACTTATTTCAACTCCAGACTTTTTGTGCGTTTAGTATGCACCATTCAAAGCCACGTCATCAATTTTCAACCCTTTCTGACTTCATTTGCTATTTTTCATGCATTTACTGATTTTTTTGATCTAAATGACCCTGAAATTGAAAAGCACTACAAATGAACTCTGAAAAGGTTGAAAGTTGGCATGGTATCATCATTTCACCCACATAGCATGTGCTAAAAAGTTGAGAGGGTTACGGCAAAAACTGGATGCACTTCGTGTACAAAATGGACAATCTCTTTCGAAGTATCACGCTTTCGGACGAGAACTCATCTGTTACTAAGGCATTTCATTTTTTTAAACTTATTTCAACTTCAGACTTTTTGTGCATTCAGTATGCACCATTCAAAGCCACGTCATCAATTTTCAACCCTTTCCGACTTCATTTGCTATTTTTCATGCATTTACTGATTTTTTTGAGCTAAATGACCCTGAAATTGAAAAGCACTACAAATGATCACTGAAAAGGTTGAAAGTTGGCATGGTATCATCATTTCACCCACATAGCATGTGCAAAAAAGTTGAGAGGGTTACGGCAAAAACTGGATGCACTTCGTGTACAAAATGGACAATCTCTTTCAAAGTATCAGGCTTTCGGACGAAAACTCATCTGTTACAAAGGCATTTCATTTTTTTTAAACTTATTTCGACTCCAGACTTTTTGTGCGTTCAGTATGCACCATTCGAAGCCACGTCATCAATTTTCAACCCTTTCTGACTTCATTTGCTATTTTTCATGCATTTACTGATTTTTTGAGCTAAATGACCCTAAAATTGAAAAGCACTACAAATGAACTCTGAAAAGGTTGAAAGTTGGCATGGTATCATCATTTCACCCACATAGCATGTGCTACAAAGTTGAGAGGGTTACGGCAAAAACTGGATGCACTTCGTGATCAAAATGGACAATCTCTTGCGAAGTATCAGGCTTTCGGACGAGAACTCATCTGTTACAAAGGCATTTCATTTTTTTAAACTTATTTCAACTCCAGACTTTTTGTGCGTTCAGTAAGCACCATTCAAAGCCACATCATCAATATTCAACCCTTTCTGACTTCATTTGCTATTTTTCATGCATTTACTGATTTTTTGAGCTAAATAACCCTGAAATTGAAAAGCACTACAAATGAACTCTGAAAAGGTTGAAAGTTGGCATGGTATCATCATTTCACCCACATAGCATGTGCTAAAAATTTGAGAGGCTTACGGCAAAAACTGGATGCACTTCGTGTACAAAATGGACAATCTCTTTCGAAGTATCAGGCTTTCGGACGAAAACTCATCTGTTACAAAGGCATTTCATTTTTTTAAACTTATTTCAACTCCAGACTTTTTGTGCGTTCAGTATGCACCATTCGAAGCCACGTCATCAATTTTCAACCCTTTCTGACTTCATTTGCTATTTTTCATGCATTTACTGATTTTTTGAGCTAAATGACCCTGAAATTGAAAAGCACTACAAATGAACTCTGAAAAGGTTGAAAGTTGGCATGGTATCATCATTTCACCCACATAGCATGTGCTACAAAATTGAGAGGGTTACGGCAAAAACTGGATGCACTTCGTGTACAAAATGGACAATCTCTTTCGAAGTATCAGGCTTTCGGACGAGAACTCATCTGTTACAAAGGCATTTCATTTTTTTAAACTTATTTCAACTCCAGACTTTTTGTGCGTTCAGTATGCACCATTCAAAGCCACGTCATCAATTTTCAACCCTTTCTGACTTCATTTGCTATTTTTCATGCATTTACTGATTTTTTGAGCTAAATGACCCTGAAATTGAAAAGCACTACAAATGAACACTGAAAAGGTTGAAAGTTAGCATGGTATCATCATTTCACCCACATAGCATGTGCAAAAAAGTTGAGAGGGTTACGGCAAAAACTGGATGCACTTCGTGTACAAAATGGACAATCTCTTTCGAAGTATCAGGCTTTCGGACGAAAACTCATCTGTTACAAAGGCATTTCATTTTTTTAAACTTATTTCAACTCCAGACTTTTTGTGCGTTCAGTATGCACTATTCAAAGCCACGTCATCAATTTTCAACCCTTTCTGACTTCATTTGCTATTTTTCATGCATTTACTGATTTTTTGAGCTAAATGACCCTGAAATTGAAAAGCACTACAAATGAACTCTGAAAAGGTTGAAAGTTGGCATGGTATCATCATTTGACCCACATAGCATGTGCTACAAAGTTGAGAGGGTTACGGCAAAAACTGGATGCACTTCGTGTACAAAATGGACAATCTCTTTCGAAGTATCAGGCTTTCGGACTAGAACTCATCTGTTACAAAGGCATTTCATTTTTTTAAACTTATTTCAACTCCAGACTTTTTGTGCGTTCAGTATGCACCATTCAAAGCCACGTCATCAATTTTCAACCCTTTCTGACTTCATTTGCTATTTTTCATGCATTTACTGATTTTTTGAGGTAAATAACCCTGAAATTGAAAAGCACTACAAATGAACTCTGAAAAGGATGAAAGTTGGCATGGTATCATCATTTCACCCACATAGCATGTGCAAAAAAGTTGAGAGGCTTACGGCAAAAACTGGATGCACTTCGTGTACAAAATGGACAATCTCTTTCGAAGTATCAGGCTTTCGGACGAGAACTCATCTGTTACAAAGGCATTTCATTTTTTTAAACTCATTTCAACTCCAGACTTTTTGTGCATTCAGTATGCACCATTCAAAGCCACGTCATCAATTTTCAACCCTTTCTGACTTCATTTGCTATTTTTCATGCATTTACTGATTTTTTTGAGCTAAATGACCCTGAAATTGAAAAGCACTACAAATGAACTCTGAAAAGGTTGAAAGTTGGCATGGTATCATCATTTCACCCACATAGCATGTGCTAAAAAGTTGAGAGGGTTACGGCAAAAACTGGATGCACATCGTGTACAAAATGGACAATCTCTTTCGAAGTATCAGGCTTTTGGACGAGAACTCATCTGTTACAAAGGCATTTCATTTTTTTAAACTCATTTCAACTCCAGACTTTTTGTGCATTCAGTATGCACCATTCAAAGCCACGTCATCAATTTCTACCCTTTCTGACTTCATTTGCTATTTTTCATGCATTTACTGATTTTTTTGAGCTAAATGACCCTGAAATTGAAAAGCACTACAAATGAACTCTGAAAAGGTTTAAAGTTGGAATGGTATCATCATTTCACCCACATAGCACGTGCTAAAAAGTTGAGAGGGTTGCGGCAAAAACTGGATGCACTTCGTGTACAAAATGGACAATCTCTTTCGAAGTATCAGGCTTTCGGACGAGAACTCATCTGTTACAAAGGCATTTCATTTTTTTAAACTTATTTCAACTCCAGACTTTTTGTGCGTTTAGTATGCACCATTCAAAGCCACGTCATCAATTTTCAACCCTTTCAGACTTCATTTGCTATTTTTCATGCATTTACTGATTTTTTTGAGCTAAATGACCCTGAAATTGAAAAGCACTACAAATGAACACTGAAAAGGTTGAAAGTTGGCATGGTATCATCATTTCACCCACATAGCATGTGCAAAAAAGTTGAGAGGGTTACGGCAAAAACTGGATGCACTTCGTGTACAAAATGGACAATCTCTTTCAAAGTATCAGGCTTTCGGACGAAAACTCATCTGTTACAAAGGCATTTCATTTTTTTTAAACTTATTTCAACTCCAGACTTTTTGTGCGTTCAGTATGCACCATTCGAAGCCACGTCATCAATTTTGAACCCTTTCTGACTTCATTTGCTATTTTTCATGCATTTACTGATTTTTTGAGCTAAATGACCCTAAAATTGAAAAGCACTACAAATGAACTCTGAAAAGGTTGAAAGTTGGCATGGTATCATCATTTCACCCACATAGCATGTGCTACAAAGTTGAGAGGGTTACGGCAAAAACTGGATGCACTTCGTGATCAAAATGGACAATCTCTTTCGAAGTATCAGGCTTTCGGACGAGAACTCATCTGTTACAAAGGCATTTCATTTTTTTAAATTTATTTCAACTCCAGACTTTTTGTGCGTTCAGTAAGCACCATTCAAAGCCACATCATCAATATTCAACCCTTTCTGACTTCATTTGCTATTTTTCATGCATTTACTGATTTTTTGAGCTAAATAACCCTGAAATTGAAAAGCACTACAAATGAACTCTGAAAAGGTTGAAAGTTGGCATGGTATCATCATTTCACCCACATAGCATGTGCTAAAAATTTGAGAGGCTTACGGCAAAAACTGGATGCACTTCGTGTACAAAATGGACAATCTCTTTCGAAGTATCAGGCTTTCGGACGAAAACTCATCTGTTACAAAGGCATTTCATTTTTTTAAACTTATTTCAACTCCAGACTTTTTGTGCGTTTAGTATGCACCATTCAAAGCCACGTCATCAATTTTCAACCCTTTCAGACTTCATTTGCTATTTTTCATGCATTTACTGATTTTTTTGAGCTAAATGACCCTGAAATTGAAAAGCACTACAAATGAACACTGAAAAGGTTGAAAGTTGGCATGGTATCTTCATTTCACCCACATAGCATGTGCAAAAAAGTTGAGAGGGTTACGGCAAAAACTGGATGCACTTCGTGTACAAAATGGACAATCTCTTTCAAAGTATCAGGCTTTCGGACGAAAACTCATCTGTTACAAAGGCATTTCATTTTTTTAAACTTATTTCAACTCCAGACTTTTTGTGCTTTCAGTATGCACCATTCGAAGCCACGTCATCAATTTTCAACCCTTTCTGACTTCATTTGCTATTTTTCATGCATTCACTGATTTTTTGAGCTAAATGACCCTAAAATTGAAAAGCACTACAAATGAACTCTGAAAAGGTTGAAAGTTGGCATGGTATCATCATTTCACCCACATAGCATGTGCTACAAAGTTTAGAGGGTTACGGCAAAAACTGGATGCACTTCGTGATCAAAATGGACAATCTCTTTCGAAGTATCAGGCTTTCGGACGAGAACTCATCTGTTACAAAGGCATTTCATTTTTTTAAACTTATTTCAACTCCAGACTTTTTGTGCGTTCAGTAAGCACCATTCAAATCCACATCATCAATATTCAACCCTTTCTGACTTCATTTGCTATTTTTCATGCATTTACTGATTTTTTGAGCTAAATAACCCTGAAATTGAAAAGCACAACAAATGAACTCTGAAAAGGTTGAAAGTTGGCATGGTATCATCATTTCACCCACATAGCATGTGCTAAAAAGTTCAGAGGGTTACGGCAAAAACTGGATGCACATCGTGTACAAAATGGACAATCTCTTTCGAAGTATCAGGCTTTCGGACGAGAACTCATCTGTTACAAAGGCATTTCATTTTTTTAAACTCATTTCAACTCCAGACTTTTTGTGCATTTAGTATGCACCATTCAAAGCCACGTCATCAATTTTCAACCCTTTCTGACTTCATTTGCTATTTTTCATGCATTTACTGATTTTTTAAGCTAAATGACCCTGAAATTGAAAAGCACTACAAATGAACTCTGAAAAGGTTGAAAGTTGGCATGGTATCATCATTTGACCCACATAGCATGTGCTACAAAGTTGAGAGGGTTACGGCAAAAACTGGATGCACTTCGTGTACAAAATGGACAATCTCTTTCGATGTATCAGGCTTTCGGACTAGAACTCATCTGTTACAAAGGCATTTCATTTTTTTAAACTTATTTCAACTCCAGACTTTTTGTGCGTTCAGTATGCACCATTCAAAGCCACGTCATCAATTTTCAACCCTTTCTGACTTCATTTGCTATTTTTCATGCATTTACTGATTTTTTGAGGTAAATAACTCTGAAATTGAAAAGCACTACAAATGAACTCTGAAAAGGATGAAAGTTGGCATGGTATCATCATTTCACCCACATAGCATGTGCTAAAAAGTTGAGAGGCTTACGGCAAAAACTGTATGCACTTCGTGTACAAAATGGACAATCTCTTTCGAAGTATCAGGCTTTCGGACGAGAACTCATCTGTTACAAAGGCATTTCATTTTTTTAAACTCATTTCAACTCCAGACTTTTTGTGCATTCAGTATGCACCATTCAAAGCCATGTCATCAATTTTCAACCCTTTCTGACTTCATTTGCTATTTTTCATGCATTTACTGATTTTTTTGAGCTAAATGACCCTGAAATTGAAAAGCACTACAAATGAACTCTGAAAAGGTTGAAAGTTGGCATGGTATCATCATTTCACCCACATAGCATGTGCTAAAAAGTTGAGAGGGTTACGGCAAAAACTGGATGCACATCGTGTACAAAATGGACAATCTCTTTCGAAGTATCAGGCTTTCGGACGAGAACTCATCTGTTACAAAGGCATTTCATTTTTTTAAACTCATTTCAACTCCAGACTTTTTGTGCATTCAGTATGCACCATTCAAAGCCACGTCATCAATTTTCAACCCTTTCTGACTTCATTTGCTATTTTTCATGCATTTACTGATTTTTTTGAGCTAAATGACCCTGAAATTGTAAAGCACTACAAATGAACTCTGAAAAGGTTGAAAGTTGGCATGGTATCATCATTTCACCCACATAGCACGTGCTAAAAAGTTGAGAGGGTTACGGAAAAAACTGGATGCACTTCGTGTACAAAATGGACAATCTCTTTCGAAGTATCAGGCTTTCGGACGAGAACTCATCTGTTACAAAGGCATTTCATTTTTTTAAACTTATTTCAACTCCAGACTTTTTGTGCGTTTAGTATGCACCATTCAAAGCCACGTCATCAATTTTCAACCCTTTCAGACTTCATATGCTATTTTTCATGCATTTACTGATTTTTTTGAGCTAAATGACCCTGAAATTGAAAAGCACTACAAATGAACACTGAAAAGGTTGAAAGTTGGCATGGTATCATCATTTGACCCACATAGCATGTGCTACAAAGTTGAGAGGGTTACGGCAAAAACTGGATGCACTTCGTGTACAAAATGGACAATCTCTTTCAAAGTATCAGGCTTTCGGACGAAAACTCATCTGTTACAAAGGCATTTCATTTTTTTTAAACTTATTTCAACTCCAGACTTTTTGTGCGTTCAGTATGCACCATTCGAAGCCACGTCATCAATTTTGAACCCTTTCTGACTTCATTTGCTATTTTTCATGCATTTACTGATTTTTTGAGCTAAATGACCCTAAAATTGAAAAGCACTACAAATGAACTCTGAAAAGGTTGAAAGTTGGCATGGTATCATCATTTCACCCACATAGCATGTGCTACAAAGTTGAGAGGGTTACGGCAAAAACTGGATGCACTTCGTGATCAAAATGGACAATCTCTTTCGAAGTATCAGGCTTTCGGACGAGAACTCATCTGTTACAAAGGCATTTCATTTTTTTAAATTTATTTCAACTCCAGACTTTTTGTGCGTTCAGTAAGCACCATTCAAAGCCACATCATCAATATTCAACCCTTTCTGACTTCATTTGCTATTTTTCATGCATTTACTGATTTTTTGAGCTAAATAACCCTGAAATTGAAAAGCACTACAAATGAACTCTGAAAAGGTTGAAAGTTGGCATGGTATCATCATTTCACCCACATAGCATGTGCTAAAAATTTGAGAGGCTTACGGCAAAAACTGGATGCACTTCGTGTACAAAATGGACAATCTCTTTCGAAGTATCAGGCTTTCGGACGAAAACTCATCTGTTACAAAGGCATTTCATTTTTTTAAACTTATTTCAACTCCAGACTTTTTGTGCGTTTAGTATGCACCATTCAAAGCCACGTCATCAATTTTCAACCCTTTCAGACTTCATTTGCTATTTTTCATGCATTTACTGATTTTTTTGAGCTAAATGACCCTGAAATTGAAAAGCACTACAAATGAACACTGAAAAGGTTGAAAGTTCGCATGGTATCATCATTTCACCCACATAGCATGTGCAAAAAAGTTGAGAGGCTTACGGCAAAAACTGGATGCACTTCGTGTACAAAATGGACAATCTCTTTCGAAGTATCAGGCTTTCGGACGAAAACTCATCTGTTACAAAGGCATTTCATTTTTTTAAACTTATTTCAACTCCAGACTTTTTGTGCGTTTAGTATGCACCATTCAAAGCCACGTCATCAATTTTCAACCCTTTCAGACTTCATTTGCTATTTTTCATGCATTTACTGATTTTTTTGAGCTAAATGACCCTGAAATTGAAAAGCACTACAAATGAACACTGAAAAGGTTGAAAGTTGGCATGGTATCTTCATTTCACCCACATAGCATGTGCAAAAAAGTTGAGAGGGTTACGGCAAAAACTGGATGCACTTCGTGTACAAAATGGACAATCTCTTTCAAAGTATCAGGCTTTCGGACGAAAACTCATCTGTTACAAAGGCATTTCATTTTTTTAAACTTATTTCAACTCCAGACTTTTTGTGCTTTCAGTATGCACCATTCGAAGCCACGTCATCAATTTTCAACCCTTTCTGACTTCATTTGCTATTTTTCATGCATTCACTGATTTTTTGAGCTAAATGACCCTAAAATTGAAAAGCACTACAAATGAACTCTGAAAAGGTTGAAAGTTGGCATGGTATCATCATTTCACCCACATAGCATGTGCTACAAAGTTGAGAGGGTTACGGCAAAATATGGATGCACTTCGTGATCAAAATGGACAATCTCTTTCGAAGTATCAGGCTTTCGGACGAGAACTCATCTGTTACAAAGGCATTTCATTTTTTTAAACTTATTTCAACTCCAGACTTTTTGTGCGTTCAGTAAGCACCATTCAAATCCACATCATCAATATTCAACCCTTTCTGACTTCATTTGCTATTTTTCATGCATTTACTGATTTTTTGAGCTAAATAACCCTGAAATTGAAAAGCACAACAAATGAACTCTGAAAAGGTTGAAAGTTGGCATGGTATCATCATTTCACCCACATAGCATGTGCTAAAAAGTTGAGAGGGTTACGGCAAAAACTGGATGCACATCGTGTACAAAATGGACAATCTCTTTCGAAGTATCAGGCTTTCGGACGAGAACTCATCTGTTACAAAGGCATTTCATTTTTTTAAACTCATTTCAACTCCAGACTTTTTGTGCATTTAGTATGCACCATTCAAAGCCACGTCATCAATTTTCAACCCTTTCTGACTTCATTTGCTATTTTTCATGCATTTACTGATTTTTTAAGCTAAATGACCCTGAAATTGAAAAGCACTACAAATGAACTCTGAAAAGGTTGAAAGTTGGCATGGTATCATCATTTGACCCACATAGCATGTGCTACAAAGTTGAGAGGGTTACGGCAAAAACTGGATGCACTTCGTGTACAAAATGGACAATCTCTTTCGAAGTATCAGGCTTTCGGACTAGAACTCATCTGTTACAAAGGCATTTCATTTTTTTAAACTCATTTCAACTCCAGACTTTTTGTGCATTCAGTATGCACCATTCAAAGCCACGTCATCAATTTTCAACCCTTTCTGACTTCATTTGCTATTTTTCATGCATTTACTGATTTTTTTGAGCTAAATGACCCTGAAATTGAAAAGCACTACAAATGAACTCTGAAAAGGTTGAAAGTTGGCATGGTATCATCATTTCACCCACATAGCACGTGCTAAAAAGTTGAGAGGGTTACGGAAAAAACTGGATGCACTTCGTGTACAAAATGGACAATCTCTTTCGAAGTATCAGGCTTTCGGACGAGAACTCATCTGTTACAAAGGCATTTCATTTTTTTAAACTTATTTCAACTCCAGACTTTTTGTGCGTTTAGTATGCACCATTCAAAGCCACGTCATCAATTTTCAACCCTTTCAGACTTCATTTGCTATTTTTCATGCATTTACTGATTTTTTTGAGCTAAATGACCCTGAAATTGAAAAGCACTACAAATGAACACTGAAAAGGTTGAAAGTTGGCATGGTATCATCATTTCACCCACATAGCATGTGCAAAAAAGTTGAGAGGGTTACGGCAAAAACTGGATGCACTTCGTGTACAAAATGGACAATCTCTTTCAAAGTATCAGGCTTTCGGACGAAAACTCATCTGTTACAAAGGCATTTCATTTTTTTTAAACTTATTTCAACTCCAGACTTTTTGTGCGTTCAGTATGCACCATTCGAAGCCACGTCATCAATTTTGAACCCTTTCTGACTTCATTTGCTATTTTTCATGCATTTACTGATTTTTTGAGCTAAATGACCCTAAAATTGAAAAGCACTACAAATGAACTCTGAAAAGGTTGAAAGTTGGCATGGTATCATCATTTCACCCACATAGCATGTGCTACAAAGTTGAGAGGGTTACGGCAAAAACTGGATGCACTTCGTGATCAAAATGGACAATCTCTTTCGAAGTATCAGGCTTTCGGACGAGAACTCATCTGTTACAAAGGCATTTCATTTTTTTAAATTTATTTCAACTCCAGACTTTTTGTGCGTTCAGTAAGCACCATTCAAAGCCACATCATCAATATTCAACCCTTTCTGACTTCATTTGCTATTTTTCATGCATTTACTGATTTTTTGAGCTAAATAACCCTGAAATTGAAAAGCACTACAAATGAACTCTGAAAAGGTTGAAAGTTGGCATGGTATCATCATTTCACCCACATAGCATGTGCTAAAAATTTGAGAGGCTTACGGCAAAAACTGGATGCACTTCGTGTACAAAATGGACAATCTCTTTCGAAGTATCAGGCTTTCGGACGAAAACTCATCTGTTACAAAGGCATTTCATTTTTTTAAACTTATTTCAACTCCAGACTTTTTGTGCGTTTAGTATGCACCATTCAAAGCCACGTCATCAATTTTCAACCCTTTCAGACTTCATTTGCTATTTTTCATGCATTTACTGATTTTTTTGAGCTAAATGACCCTGAAATTGAAAAGCACTACAAATGAACACTGAAAAGGTTGAAAGTTGGCATGGTATCTTCATTTCACCCACATAGCATGTGCAAAAAAGTTGAGAGGGTTACGGCAAAAACTGGATGCACTTCGTGTACAAAATGGACAATCTCTTTCAAAGTATCAGGCTTTCGGACGAAAACTCATCTGTTACAAAGGCATTTCATTTTTTTAAACTTATTTCAACTCCAGACTTTTTGTGCTTTCAGTATGCACCATTCGAAGCCACGTCATCAATTTTCAACCCTTTCTGACTTCATTTGCTATTTTTCATGCATTCACTGATTTTTTGAGCTAAATGACCCTAAAATTGAAAAGCACTACAAATGAACTCTGAAAAGGTTGAAAGTTGGCATGGTATCATCATTTCACCCACATAGCATGTGCTACAAAGTTGAGAGGGTTACGGCAAAAACTGGATGCACTTCGTGATCAAAATGGACAATCTCTTTCGAAGTATCAGGCTTTCGGACGAGAACTCATCTGTTACAAAGGCATTTCATTTTTTTAAACTTATTTCAACTCCAGACTTTTTGTGCGTTCAGTAAGCACCATTCAAATCCACATCATCAATATTCAACCCTTTCTGACTTCATTTGCTATTTTTCATGCATTTACTGATTTTTTGAGCTAAATAACCCTGAAATTGAAAAGCACAACAAATGAACTCTGAAAAGGTTGAAAGTTGGCATGGTATCATCATTTCACCCACATAGCATGTGCTAAAAAGTTGAGAGGGTTACGGCAAAAACTGGATGCACATCGTGTACAAAATGGACAATCTCTTTCGAAGTATCAGGCTTTCGGACGAGAACTCATCTGTTACAAAGGCATTTCATTTTTTTAAACTTATTTCAACTCCAGACTTTTTGTGCGTTTAGTATGCACCATTCAAAGCCACGTCATCAATTTTCAACCCTTTCAGACTTCATTTGCTATTTTTCATGCATTTACTGATTTTTTTGAGCTAAATGACCCTGAAATTGAAAAGCACTACAAATGAACACTGAAAAGGTTGAAAGTTGGCATGGTATCATCATTTCACCCACATAGCATGTGCAAAAAAGTTGAGAGGGTTACGGCAAAAACTGGATGCACTTCGTGTACAAAATGGACAATCTCTTTCAAAGTATCAGGCTTTCGGACGAAAACTCATCTGTTACAAAGGCATTTCATTTTTTTTAAACTTATTTCAACTCCAGACTTTTTGTGCGTTCAGTATGCACCATTCGAAGCCACGTCATCAATTTTGAACCCTTTCTGACTTCATTTGCTATTTTTCATGCATTTACTGATTTTTTGAGCTAAATGACCCTAAAATTGAAAAGCACTACAAATGAACTCTGAAAAGGTTGAAAGTTGGCATGGTATCATCATTTCACCCACATAGCATGTGCTACAAAGTTGAGAGGGTTACGGCAAAAACTGGATGCACTTCGTGATCAAAATGGACAATCTCTTTCGAAGTATCAGGCTTTCGGACGAGAACTCATCTGTTACAAAGGCATTTCATTTTTTTAAATTTATTTCAACTCCAGACTTTTTGTGCGTTCAGTAAGCACCATTCAAAGCCACATCATCAATATTCAACCCTTTCTGACTTCATTTGCTATTTTTCATGCATTTACTGATTTTTTGAGCTAAATAACCCTGAAATTGAAAAGCACTACAAATGAACTCTGAAAAGGTTGAAAGTTGGCATGGTATCATCATTTCACCCACATAGCATGTGCTAAAAATTTGAGAGGCTTACGGCAAAAACTGGATGCACTTCGTGTACAAAATGGACAATCTCTTTCGAAGTATCAGGCTTTCGGACGAAAACTCATCTGTTACAAAGGCATTTCATTTTTTTAAACTTATTTCAACTCCAGACTTTTTGTGCGTTTAGTATGCACCATTCAAAGCCACGTCATCAATTTTCAACCCTTTCAGACTTCATTTGCTATTTTTCATGCATTTACTGATTTTTTTGAGCTAAATGACCCTGAAATTGAAAAGCACTACAAATGAACACTGAAAAGGTTGAAAGTTGGCATGGTATCTTCATTTCACCCACATAGCATGTGCAAAAAAGTTGAGAGGGTTACGGCAAAAACTGGATGCACTTCGTGTACAAAATGGACAATCTCTTTCAAAGTATCAGGCTTTCGGACGAAAACTCATCTGTTACAAAGGCATTTCATTTTTTTAAACTTATTTCAACTCCAGACTTTTTGTGCTTTCAGTATGCACCATTCGAAGCCACGTCATCAATTTTCAACCCTTTCTGACTTCATTTGCTATTTTTCATGCATTCACTGATTTTTTGAGCTAAATGACCCTAAAATTGAAAAGCACTACAAATGAACTCTGAAAAGGTTGAAAGTTGGCATGGTATCATCATTTCACCCACATAGCATGTGCTACAAAGTTGAGAGGGTTACGGCAAAAACTGGATGCACTTCGTGATCAAAATGGACAATCTCTTTCGAAGTATCAGGCTTTCGGACGAGAACTCATCTGTTACAAAGGCATTTCATTTTTTTAAACTTATTTCAACTCCAGACTTTTTGTGCGTTCAGTAAGCACCATTCAAATCCACATCATCAATATTCAACCCTTTCTGACTTCATTTGCTATTTTTCATGCATTTACTGATTTTTTGAGCTAAATAACCCTGAAATTGAAAAGCACAACAAATGAACTCTGAAAAGGTTGAAAGTTGGCATGGTATCATCATTTCACCCACATAGCATGTGCTAAAAAGTTGAGAGGGTTACGGCAAAAACTGGATGCACATCGTGTACAAAATGGACAATCTCTTTCGAAGTATCAGGCTTTCGGACGAGAACTCATCTGTTACAAAGGCATTTCATTTTTTTAAACTCATTTCAACTCCAGACTTTTTGTGCATTTAGTATGCACCATTCAAAGCCACGTCATCAATTTTCAACCCTTTCTGACTTCATTTGCTATTTTTCATGCATTTACTGATTTTTTAAGCTAAATGACCCTGAAATTGAAAAGCACTACAAATGAACTCTGAAAAGGTTGAAAGTTGGCATGGTATCATCATTTGACCCACAGAGCATGTGCTACAAAGTTGAGAGGGTTACGGCAAAAACTGGATGCACTTCGTGTACAAAATGGACAATCTCTTTCGAAGTATCAGGCTTTCGGACTAGAACTCATCTGTTACAAAGGCATTTCATTTTTTTAAACTTATTTCAACTCCAGACTTTTTGTGCATTCAGTATGCACCATTCAAAGCCATGTCATCAATTTTCAACCCTTTCTGACTTCATTTGCTATTTTTCATGCATTTACTGATTTTTTGAGGTAAATAACCCTGAAATTGAAAAGCACTACAAATGAACTCTGAAAAGGATGAAAGTTGGCATGGTATCATCATTTCACCCACATAGCATGTGCTAAAAAGTTGAGAGGCTTACGGCAAAAACTGTATGCACTTCGTGTACAAAATGGACAATCTCTTTCGAAGTATCAGGCTTTCGGACGAGAACTCATCTGTTACAAAGGCATTTCATTTTTTTAAACTCATTTCAACTCCAGACTTTTTGTGCATTCAGTATGCACCATTCAAAGCCACGTCATCAATTTTCAACCCTTTCTGACTTCATTTGCTATTTTTCATGCATTTACTGATTTTTTTGAGCTAAATGACCCTGAAATTGAAAAGCACTACAAATGAACTCTGAAAAGGTTGAAAGTTGGCATGGTATCATCATTTCACCCACATAGCACGTGCTAAAAAGTTGAGAGGGTTACGGAAAAAACTGGATGCACTTCGTGTACAAAATGGACAATCTCTTTCGAAGTATCAGGCTTTCGGACGAGAACTCATCTGTTACAAAGGCATTTCATTTTTTTAAACTTATTTCAACTCCAGACTTTTTGTGCGTTTAGTATGCACCATTCAAAGCCACGTCATCAATTTTCAACCCTTTCTGACTTCATTTGCTATTTTTCATGCATTTACTGATTTTTTAAGCTAAATGACCCTGAAATTGAAAAGCACTACAAATGAACTCTGAAAAGGTTGAAAGTTGGCATGGTATCATCATTTGACCCACATAGCATGTGCTACAAAGTTGAGAGGGTTACGGCAAAAACTGGATGCACTTCGTGTACAAAATGGACAATCTCTTTCGAAGTATCAGGCTTTCGGACTAGAACTCATCTGTTACAAAGGCATTTCATTTTTTTAAACTTATTTCAACTCCAGACTTTTTGTGCATTCAGTATGCACCATTCAAAGCCATGTCATCAATTTTCAACCCTTTCTGACTTCATTTGCTATTTTTCATGCATTTACTGATTTTTTGAGGTAAATAACCCTGAAATTGAAAAGCACTACAAATGAACTCTGAAAAGGATGAAAGTTGGCATGGTATCATCATTTCACCCACATAGCATGTGCTAAAAAGTTGAGAGGCTTACGGCAAAAACTGTATGCACTTCGTGTACAAAATGGACAATCTCTTTCGAAGTATCAGGCTTTCGGACGAGAACTCATCTGTTACAAAGGCATTTCATTTTTTTAAACTCATTTCAACTCCAGACTTTTTGTGCATTCAGTATGCACCATTAAAAGCCACGTCATCAATTTTCAACCCTTTCTGACTTCATTTGCTATTTTTCATGCATTTACTGATTTTTTTGAGCTAAATGACCCTGAAATTGAAAAGCACTACAAATGAACACTGAAAAGGTTGAAAGTTGGCATGGTATCATCATTTCACCCACATAGCATGTGCAAAAAAGTTGAGAGGGTTACGGCAAAAACTGGATGCACTTCGTGTACAAAATGGACAATCTCTTTCAAAGTATCAGGCTTTCGGACGAAAACTCATCTGTTACAAAGGCATTTCATTTTTTTTAAACTTATTTCAACTCCAGACTTTTTGTGCGTTCAGTATGCACCATTCGAAGCCACGTCATCAATTTTCAACCCTTTCTGACTTCATTTGCTATTTTTCATGCATTTACTGATTTTTTGAGCTAAATGACCCTAAAATTGAAAAGCACTACAAATGAATTCTGAAAAGGTTGAAAGTTGGCATGGTATCATCATTTCACCCACATAGCATGTGCTACAAAGTTGAGAGGGTTACGGCAAAAACTGGATGCACTTCGTGATCAAAATGGACAATCTCTTTCGAAGTATCAGGCTTTCGGACGAGAACTCATCTGTTACAAAGGCATTTCATTTTTTTAAATTTATTTCAACTCCAGACTTTTTGTGCGTTCAGTCAGCACCATTCAAAGCCACATCATCAATATTCAACCCTTTCTGACTTCATTTGCTATTTTTCATGCATTTACTGATTTTTTGAGCTAAATGACCCTGAAATTGAAAAGCACTACAAATGAACTCTGAAAAGGTTGAAAGTTGGCATGGTATCATCATTTCACCCACATAGCATGTGCTAAAAAGTTGAGAGGGTTACGGCAAAAACTGGATGCACTTCGTGTACAAAATGGACAATCTCTTTCGAAGTATCAGGCTTTCGGACGAGAACTCATCTGTTACAAAGGCATTTCATTTTTTAAACATATTTCAACTCCAGACTTTTTGTGCGTTTAGTATGCACCATTCAAAGCCACGTCATCAATTTTCAACCCTTTCAGACTTCATTTGCTATTTTTCATGCATTTACTGATTTTTTTGAGCTAAATGACCCTGAAATTGAAAAGCACTACAAATGAACACTGAAAAGGTTGAAAGTTGGCATGGTATCATCATTTCACCCACATAGCATGTGCAAAAAAGTTGAGAGGGTTACGGCAAAAACTGGATGCACTTCGTGTACAAAATGGACAATCTCTTTCAAAGTATCAGGCTTTCGGACGAAAACTCATCTGTTACAAAGGCATTTCATTTTTTTTTACTTATTTCAACTCCAGACTTTTTGTGCTTTCAGTATGCACCATT
Organism: Elymus sibiricus; assembly: GCA_039707655.1. Classification (NCBI taxonomy): domain Eukaryota; kingdom Viridiplantae; phylum Streptophyta; class Magnoliopsida; order Poales; family Poaceae; genus Elymus; species Elymus sibiricus. The sequence continues at coordinate 33,868,143 of CM077665.1, read as the reverse complement.
CGAAGCCACGTCATCAATTTTCAACCCTTTCTGACTTCATTTGCTATTTTTCATGCATTCACTGATTTTTTGAGCTAAATGACCCTAAAATTGAAAAGCACTACAAATGAACTCTGAAAAGGTTGAAAGTTGGCATGGTATCATCATTTCACCCACATAGCATGTGCTACAAAGTTGAGAGGGTTACGGCAAAAACTGGATGCACTTCGTGATCAAAATGGACAATCTCTTTCGAAGTATCAGGCTTTCGGACGAGAACTCATCTGTTACAAAGGCATTTCATTTTTTTAAACTTATTTCAACTCCAGACTTTTTGTGCGTTCAGTAAGCACCATTCAAAGCCACATCATCAATATTCAACCCTTTCTGACTTCATTTGCTATTTTTCATGCATTTACTGATTTTTTGAGCTAAATAACCCTGAAATTGAAAAGCACAACAAATGAACTCTGAAAAGGTTGAAAGTTGGCATGGAATCATCATTTCACCCACATAGCATGTGCTAAAAATTTGAGAGCCTTACGGCAAAAACTGGATGCACTTCGTGTACAAAATGGACAATCTCTTTCGAAGTATCAGGCTTTCGGACGAGAACTCATCTGTTACAAAGGCATTCCATTTTTTTAAACTCATTTCAACTCTAGACTTTTTTTGCATTCAGTATGCACCATTCAAAGCCATGTCATCAATTTTCAACCCTTTCTGACTTCATTTGCTATTTTTCATGCATTTACTGATTTTTTGAGCTAAATGACCCTGAAATTGAAAAGCACTACAAATGAACTCTGAAAAGGTTGAAAGTTGGCATGGTATCATCATTTCACCCACATAGCATGTGCTAAAAAGTTGAGAGGGTTACGGCAAAAACTGGATGCACTTCGTGTACAAAATGGACAATCTCTTTCGAAGTATCAGGCTTTCGGACGAAAACTCATCGGTTACAAAGGCATTTCATTTTTTTAAAGTTATTTCAACACCAGACTTTTTGTGCGTTCAGTATGCACCATTCAAAGCCACGTCATCAATTTTCAACCCTTTCTGACTTCATTTGCTATTTTTCATGCATTTACTGATTTTTCTTGAGCTAAATGACCCTGAAATTGAAAAGCACTACAAATGAACACTGAAAAGGTTGAAAGTTGGCATGGTATATCATTTCACCCACATAGCATGTGCAAAAAAGTCGAGAGGGTTACGGCAAAAACTGGATGCACTTCGTGTACAAAATGGACAATCTCTTTCGAAGTATCAGGCTTTCGGACGAAAACTCATCTGTTACAAAGGCATTTCATTTTTTAAAACTTATTTCAACTCCAGACTTTTTGTGCGGTCAGTATGCACCATTCGAAGCCACGTCATCAATTTTCAACCCTTTCTGACTTCATTTGCTATTTTTCATGCATTTACTGATTTTTTGACCTAAATGACCCTGAAATTGAAAAGCACTACAAATGAACTCTGAAAAGGTTGAAAGTTGGCATGGTATCATCATTTCACCCACATAGCATGTGCTACAAAGTTGAGAGGGTTACGGCAAAAACTGGATGCACTTCGTATACAAAATGGACAATCTCTTTCGAAGTATCAGGCTTTCGGACGAGAACTCATCTGTTACAAAGGCATTTCATTTTTTTAAACTTATTTCAACTCCAGACTTTTTGTGCGTTCAGTAAGCACCATTCAAAGCCACATGATCAATATTCAACCCTTTCTGACTTCATTTGCTATTTTTCATGCATTTACTGATTTTTTGAGCTAAATAACCCTGAAATTGAAAAACACTACAAAAGAACTCTGAAAAGGTTGAAAGTTGGCATGGTATCATCATTTCACCCACATAGCATGTGCTAAAAATTTGAGAGGCTTACGGCAAAAACTGGATGCACTTCGTGTACAAAATGGACAATCTCTTTCGAAGTATCAGGCTTTCGGACGAGAACTCATCTGTTACAAAGGCATTCCATTTTTTTAAACACATTTCAACTCTAGACTTTTTGTGCATTCAGTATGCACCATTCAAAGCCATGTCATCAATTTTCAACCCTTTCTGACTTCATTTGCTATTTTTCATGCATTTACTGATTTTTTGAGCTAAATGACCCTGAAATTGAAAAGCACTACAAATGAACTCTGAAAACGTTGAAAGTTGGCATGGTATCATCATTTCACCCACATAGCATGTGCTAAAAAGTTGAGAGGGTTACGGCAAAAACTGGATGCACTTCGTGTACAAAATGGACAATCTCTTTCGAAGTATCAGGCTTTCGGACGAAAACTCATCGGTTACAAAGGCATTTCATTTTTTTAAAGTTATTTCAACACCAGACTTTTTGTGCGTTCAGTATGCACCATTCAAAGCCACGTCATCAATTTTCAACCCTTTCTGACTTCATTTGCTATTTTTCATGCATTTACTGATTTTTCTTGAGCTAAATGACCCTGAAATTGAAAAGCACTACAAATGAACACTGAAAAGGTTGAAAGTTGGCATGGTATATCATTTCACCCACATAGCATGTGCAAAAAAGTTGAGAGGGTTACGGCAAAAACTGGATGCACTTCGTGTACAAAATGGACAATCTCTTTCGAAGTATCAGGCTTTCGGACGAAAACTCATCTGTTACAAAGGCATTTCATTTTTTTAAACTTATTTCAACTCCAGACTTTTTGTGCGGTCAGTATGCACCATTCGAAGCCACGTCATCAATTTTCAACCCTTTCTGACTTCATTTGCTATTTTTCATGCATTTACTGATTTTTTGACCTAAATGACCATGAAATTGTAAAGCACTACAAATGAACTCTGAAAAGGTTGAAAGTTGGCATGGTATCATCATTTCACCCACATAGCATGTGCTACAAAGTTGAGAGGGTTACGGCAAAAACTGGATGCACTTCGTATACAAAATGGACAATCTCTTTCGAAGTATCAGGCTTTCGGACGAGAACTCATCTGTTACAAAGGCATTTCATTTTTTTAAACTTATTTCAACTCCAGACTTTTTGTGCGTTCAGTAAGCACCATTCAAAGCCACATGATCAATATTCAACCCTTTCTGACTTCATTTGCTATTTTTCATGCATTTACTGATTTTTTGAGCTAAATAACCCTGAAATTGAAAAGCACTACAAAAGAACTCTGAAAAGGTTGAAAGTTGGCATGGTATCATCATTTCACCCACATAGCATGTGCTAAAAATTTGAGAGGCTTACGGCAAAAACTGGATGCACTTCGTGTACAAAATGGACAATCTCTTTCGAAGTATCAGGCTTTCGGACGAGAACTCATCTGTTACAAAGGCATTCCATTTTTTTAAACACATTTCAACTCTAGACTTTTTGTGCATTCAGTATGCACCATTCAAAGCCATGTCATCAATTTTCAACCCTTTCTGACTTCATTTGTTATTTTTCATGCATTTACTGATTTTTTGAGCTAAATGACCCTGAAATTGAAAAGCACTACAAATGAACTCTGAAAACGTTGAAAGTTGGCATGGTATCATCATTTCACCCACATAGCATGTGCTAAAAAGTTGAGAGGGTTACGGCAAAAACTGGATGCACTTCGTGTACAAAATGGACAATCTCTTTCGAAGTATCAGGCTTTCGGACGAAAACTCATCGGTTACAAAGGCATTTCATTTTTTTAAAGTTATTTCAACACCAGACTTTTTGTGCGTTCAGTATGCACCATTCAAAGCCACGTCATCAATTTTCAACCCTTTCTGACTTCATTTGCTATTTTTCATGCATTTACTGATTTTTCTTGAGCTAAATGACCCTGAAATTGAAAAGCACTACAAATGAACACTGAAAAGGTTGAAAGTTGGCATGGTATATCATTTCACCCACATAGCATGTGCAAAAAAGTTGAGAGGGTTACGGCAAAAACTGGATGCACTTCGTGTACAAAATGGACAATCTCTTTCGAAGTATCAGGCTTTCGGACGAAAACTCATCTGTTACAAAGGCATTTCATTTTTTTAAACTTATTTCAACTCCAGACTTTTTGTGCGGTCAGTATGCACCATTCGAAGCCACGTCATCAATTTTCAACCCTTTCTGACTTCATTTGCTATTTTTCATGCATTTACTGATTTTTTGACCTAAATGACCATGAAATTGTAAAGCACTACAAATGAACTCTGAAAAGGTTGAAAGTTGGCATGGTATCATCATTTCACCCACATAGCATGTGCTACAAAGTTGAGAGGGTTACGGCAAAAACTGGATGCACTTCGTATACAAAATGGACAATCTCTTTCGAAGTATCAGGCTTTCGGACGAGAACTCATCTGTTACAAAGGCATTTCATTTTTTTAAACTTATTTCAACTCCAGACTTTTTGTGCGTTCAGTAAGCACCATTCAAAGCCACATGATCAATATTCAACCCTTTCTGACTTCATTTGCTATTTTTCATGCATTTACTGATTTTTTGAGCTAAATAACCCTGAAATTGAAAAGCACTACAAAAGAACTCTGAAAAGGTTGAAAGTTGGCATGGTATCATCATTTCACCCACATAGCATGTGCTAAAAATTTGAGAGGCTTACGGCAAAAACTGGATGCACTTCGTGTACAAAATGGACAATCTCTTTCGAAGTATCAGGCTTTCGGACGAGAACTCATCTGTTACAAAGGCATTCCATTTTTTTAAACACATTTCAACTCTAGACTTTTTGTGCATTCAGTATGCACCATTCAAAGCCATGTCATCAATTTTCAACCCTTTCTGACTTCATTTGCTATTTTTCAGGCATTTACTGATTTTTTGAGCTAAATGACCCTGAAATTGAAAAGCACTACAAATGAACTCTGAAAACGTTGAAAGTTGGCATGGTATCATCATTTCACCCACATAGCATGTGCTAAAAAGTTGAGAGGGTTACGGCAAAAACTGGATGCACTTCGTGTACAAAATGGACAATCTCTTTCGAAGTATCAGGCTTTCGGACGAAAACTCATCGGTTACAAAGGCATTTCATTTTTTTAAACTTATTTCAACACCAGACTTTTTGTGCGTTCAGTATGCACCATTCAAAGCCACGTCATCAATTTTCAACCCTTTCTGACTTCATTTGCTATTTTTCATGCATTTACTGATTTTTCTTGAGCTAAATGACCCTGAAATTGAAAAGCACTACAAATGAACACTGAAAAGGTTGAAAGTTGGCATGGTATATCATTTCACCCACATAGCATGTGCAAAAAAGTTGAGAGGGTTACGGCAAAAACTGGATGCACTTCGTGTACAAAATGGACAATCTCTTTCGAAGTATCAGGCTTTCGGACGAAAACTCATCTGTTACAAAGGCATTTCATTTTTTTAAACTTATTTCAACTCCAGACTTTTTGTGCGGTCAGTATGCACCATTCGAAGCCACGTCATCAATTTTCAACCCTTTCTGACTTCATTTGCTATTTTTCATGCATTTACTGATTTTTTGACCTAAATGACCCTGAAATTGAAAAGCACTACAAATGAACTCTGAAAAGGTTGAAAGTTGGCATGGTATCATCATTTCACCCACATAGCATGTGCTACAAAGTTGAGAGGGTTACGGCAAAAACTGGATGCACTTCGTATACAAAATGGACAATCTCTTTCGAAGTATCAGGCTTTCGGACGAGAACTCATCTGTTACAAAGGCATTTCATTTTTTTAAACTTATTTCAACTCCAGACTTTTTGTGCGTTCAGTAAGCACCATTCAAAGCCACATGATCAATATTCAACCCTTTCTGACTTCATTTGCTATTTTTCATGCATTTACTGATTTTTTGAGCTAAATAACCCTGAAATTGAAAAGCACTACAAAAGAACTCTGAAAAGGTTGAAAGTTGGCATGGTATCATCATTTCACCCACATAGCATGTGCTAAAAATTTGAGAGGCTTACGGCAAAAACTGGATGCACTTCGTGTACAAAATGGACAATCTCTTTCGAAGTATCAGGCTTTCGGACGAGAACTCATCTGTTACAAAGGCATTCCATTTTTTTAAACTCATTTCAACTCTAGACTTTTTTTGCATTCAGTATGCACCATTCAAAGCCATGTCATCAATTTTCAACCCTTTCTGACTTCATTTGCTATTTTTCATGCATTTACTGATTTTTTGAGCTAAATGACCCTGAAATTGAAAAGCACTACAAATGAACTCTGAAAAGGTTGAAAGTTGGCATGGTATCATCATTTCACCCACATAGCATGTGCTAAAAAGTTGAGAGGGTTACGGCAAAAACTGGATGCACTTCGTGTACAAAATGGACAATCTCTTTCGAAGTATCAGGCTTTCGGACGAAAACTCATCGGTTACAAAGGCATTTCATTTTTTTAAACTTATTTCAACACCAGACTTTTTGTGCGTTCAGTATGCACCATTCAAAGCCACGTCATCAATTTTCAACCCTTTCTGACTTCATTTGCTATTTTTCATGCATTTACTGATTTTTCTTGAGCTAAATGACCCTGAAATTGAAAAGCACTACAAATGAACACTGAAAAGGTTGAAAGTTGGCATGGTATATCATTTCACCCACATAGCATGTGCAAAAAAGTTGAGAGGGTTACGGCAAAAACTGGATGCACTTCGTGTACAAAATGGACAATCTCTTTCGAAGTATCAGGCTTTCGGACGAAAACTCATCTGTTACAAAGGCATTTCATTTTTTTAAACTTATTTCAACTCCAGACTTTTTGTGCGTTCAGTCAGCACCATTCAAAGCCACATCATCAATATTCAACCCTTTCTGACTTCATTTGCTATTTTTCATGCATTTACTGATTTTTTGACCTAAATGACCCTGAAATTGAAAAGCACTACAAATGAACTCTGAAAAGGTTGAAAGTTGGCATGGTATCATCATTTCACCCACATAGCATGTGCTACAAAGTTGAGAGGGTTACGGCAAAAACTGGATGCACTTCGTATACAAAATGGACAATCTCTTTCGAAGTATCAGGCTTTCGGACGAGAACTCATCTGTTACAAAGGCATTCCATTTTTTTAAACACATTTCAACTCTAGACTTTTTGTGCATTCAGTATGCACCATTCAAAGCCATGTCATCAATTTTCAACCCTTTCTGACTTCATTTGCTATTTTTCATGCATTTACTGATTTTTTGAGCTAAATGACCCTGAAATTGAAAAGCACTACAAATGAACTCTGAAAACGTTGAAAGTTGGCATGGTATCATCATTTCACCCACATAGCATGTGCTAAAAAGTTGAGAGGGTTACGGCAAAAACTGGATGCACTTCGTGTACAAAATGGACAATCTCTTTCGAAGTATCAGGCTTTCGGACGAAAACTCATCTGTTACAAAGGCATTTCATTTTTTTAAACTTATTTCAACTCCAGACTTTTTGTGCGTTCAGTATGCACCATTCAAAGCCACGTCATCAATTTTCAACCCTTTCTGACTTCATTTGCTATTTTTCAAGCATTTATTGATTTTTTGAGCTAAATGACCCTGAAATTGAAAAGCACTACAAATGAACTCTGAAAAGGTTGAAAGTTGGCATGGTATCATCATTTGACCCACATAGCATGTGCTACAAAGTTGAGAGGGTTACGGCAAAAACTGGATGCACTTCGTGTACAAAATGGACAATCTCTTTCGAAGTATCAGGCTTTCGGACGAGAACTCATCTGTTACAAAGGCATTTCATTTTTTTAAACTTATTTCAACTCCAGGCTTTTTGTGCGTTCAGTATGCACCATTCAAAGCCACGTCATCAATTTTCAACCCTTTCTGACTTCATTTGCTATTTTTCATGCATTTACTGATTTTTTGAGGTAAATAACCCTGAAATTGAAAAGCACTACAAATGAACTCTGAAAAGGTTGAAAGTTGGCATGGTATCATCATTTCACCCACATAGTATGTGCTAAAAAGTTGAGAGGCTTACGGCAAAAACTGGATGCACTTCGTATACAAAATGGACAATCTCTTTCGAAGTATCAGGCTTTCGGACGAGAACTCATCTGTTACAAAGGCATTTCATTTTTTTAAACTTATTTCAACTCCAGACTTTTTGTGCGTTCAGTAAGCACCATTCAAAGCCACATGATCAATATTCAACCCTTTCTGACTTCATTTGCTATTTTTCATGCATTTACTGATTTTTTGAGCTAAATAACCCTGAAATTGAAAAGCACTACAAAAGAACTCTGAAAAGGTTGAAAGTTGGCATGGTATCATCATTTCACCCACATAGCATGTGCTAAAAATTTGAGAGGCTTACGGCAAAAACTGGATGCACTTCGTGTACAAAATGGACAATCTCTTTCGAAGTATCAGGCTTTCGGACGAGAACTCATCTGTTACAAAGGCATTCCATTTTTTTAAACACATTTCAACTCTAGACTTTTTGTGCATTCAGTATGCACCATTCAAAGCCATGTCATCAATTTTCAACCCTTTCTGACTTCATTTGCTATTTTTCATGCATTTACTGATTTTTTGAGCTAAATGACCCTGAAATTGAAAAGCACTACAAATGAACTCTGAAAACGTTGAAAGTTGGCATGGAATCATCATTTCACCCACATAGCATGTGCTAAAAAGTTGAGAGGGTTACGGCAAAAACTGGATGCACTTCGTGTACAAAATGGACAATCTCTTTCGAAGTATCAGGCTTTCGGACGAAAACTCATCGGTTACAAAGGCATTTCATTTTTTTAAACTTATTTCAACACCAGACTTTTTGTGCGTTCAGTATGCACCATTCAAAGCCACGTCATCAATTTTCAACCCTTTCTGACTTCATTTGCTATTTTTCATGCATTTACTGATTTTTCTTGAGCTAAATGACCCTGAAATTGAAAAGCACTACAAATGAACACTGAAAAGGTTGAAAGTTGGCATGGTATATCATTTCACCCACATAGCATGTGCAAAAAAGTTGAGAGGGTTACGGCAAAAACTGGATGCACTTCGTGTACAAAATGGACAATCTCTTTCGAAGTATCAGGCTTTCGGACGAAAACTCATCTGTTACAAAGGCATTTCATTTTTTTAAACTTATTTCAACTCCAGACTTTTTGTGCGGTCAGTATGCACCATTCGAAGCCACGTCATCAATTTTCAACCCTTTCTGACTTCATTTGCTATTTTTCATGCATTTACTGATTTTTTGACCTAAATGACCCTGAAATTGAAAAGCACTACAAATGAACTCTGAAAAGGTTGAAAGTTGGCATGGTATCATCATTTCACCCACATAGCATGTGCTACAAAGTTGAGAGGGTTACGGCAAAAACTGGATGCACTTCGTATACAAAATGGACAATCTCTTTCGAAGTATCAGGCTTTCGGACGAGAACTCATCTGTTACAAAGGCATTTCATTTTTTTAAACTTATTTCAACTCCAGACTTTTTGTGCGTTCAGTAAGCACCATTCAAAGCCACATGATCAATATTCAACCCTTTCTGACTTCATTTGCTATTTTTCATGCATTTACTGATTTTTTGAGCTAAATAACCCTGAAATTGAAAAGCACTACAAAAGAACTCTGAAAAGGTTGAAAGTTGGCATGGTATCATCATTTCACCCACATAGCATGTGCTAAAAATTTGAGAGGCTTACGGCAAAAACTGGATGCACTTCGTGTACAAAATGGACAATCTCTTTCGAAGTATCAGGCTTTCGGACGAGAACTCATCTGTTACAAAGGGATTCCATTTTTTTAAACTCATTTCAACTCTAGACTTTTTTTGCATTCAGTATGCACCATTCAAAGCCATGTCATCAATTTTCAACCCTTTCTGACTTCATTTGCTATTTTTCATGCATTTACTGATTTTTTGAGCTAAATGACCCTAAAATTGAAAAGCACTACAAATGAACTCTGAAAAGGTTGAAAGTTGGCATGGTATCATCATTTCACCCACATAGCATGTGCTAAAAAGTTGAGAGGGTTACGGCAAAAACTGGATGCACTTCGTGTACAAAATGGACAATCTCTTTCGAAGTATCAGGCTTTCGGACGAAAACTCATCGGTTACAAAGGCATTTCATTTTTTTAAACTTATTTCAACACCAGACTTTTTGTGCGTTCAGTATGCACCATTCAAAGCCACGTCATCAATTTTCAACCCTTTCTGACTTCATTTGCTATTTTTCATGCATTTACTGATTTTTCTTGAGCTAAATGACCCTGAAATTGAAAAGCACTACAAATGAACACTGAAAAGGTTGAAAGTTGGCATGGTATATCATTTCACCCACATAGCATGTGCAAAAAAGTTGAGAGGGTTACGGCAAAAACTGGATGCACTTCGTGTACAAAATGGACAATCTCTTTCGAAGTATCAGGCTTTCGGACGAAAACTCATCTGTTACAAAGGCATTTCATTTTTTTAAACTTATTTCAACTCCAGACTTTTTGTGCGGTCAGTATGCACCATTCGAAGCCACGTCATCAATTTTCAACCCTTTCTGACTTCATTTGCTATTTTTCATGCATTTACTGATTTTTTGACCTAAATGACCCTGAAATTGAAAAGCACTACAAATGAACTCTGAAAAGGTTGAAAGTTGGCATGGTATCATCATTTCACCCACATAGCATGTGCTACAAAGTTGAGAGGGTTACGGCAAAAACTGGATGCACTTCGTATACAAAATGGACAATCTCTTTCGAAGTATCAGGCTTTCGGACGAGAACTCATCTGTTACAAAGGCATTCCATTTTTTTAAACACATTTCAACTCTAGACTTTTTGTGCATTCAGTATGCACCATTCAAAGCCATGTCATCAATTTTCAACCCTTTCTGACTTCATTTGCTATTTTTCATGCATTTACTGATTTTTTGAGCTAAATGACCCTGAAATTGAAAAGCACTACAAATGAACTCTGAAAACGTTGAAAGTTGGCATGGTATCATCATTTCACCCACATAGCATGTGCTAAAAAGTTGAGAGGGTTACGGCAAAAACTGGATGCACTTCGTGTACAAAATGGACAATCTCTTTCGAAGTATCAGGCTTTCGGACGAAAACTCATCTGTTACAAAGGCATTTCATTTTTTTAAACTTATTTCAACTCCAGACTTTTTGTGCGTTCAGTATGCACCATTCAAAGCCACGTCATCAATTTTCAACCCTTTCTGACTTCATTTGCTATTTTTCAAGCATTTATTGATTTTTTGAGCTAAATGACCCTGAAATTGAAAAGCACTACAAATGAACTCTGAAAAGGTTGAAAGTTGGCATGGTATCATCATTTGACCCACATAGCATGTGCTACAAAGTTGAGAGGGTTACGGCAAAAACTGGATGCACTTCGTGTACAAAATGGACAATCTCTTTCGAAGTATCAGGCTTTCGGACGAGAACTCATCTGTTACAAAGGCATTTCATTTTTTTAAACTTATTTCAACTCCAGGCTTTTTGTGCGTTCAGTATGCACCATTCAAAGCCACGTCATCAATTTTCAACCCTTTCTGACTTCATTTGCTATTTTTCATGCATTTACTGATTTTTTGAGGTAAATAACCCTGAAATTGAAAAGCACTACAAATGAACTCTGAAAAGGTTGAAAGTTGGCATGGTATCATCATTTCACCCACATAGTATGTGCTAAAAAGTTGAGAGGCTTACGGCAAAAACTGGATGCACTTCGTGTACAAAATGGACAATCTCTTTCCAAGTATCAGGCTTTCGGACGAGAACTCATCTGTTACAAAGGCATTTCATTTTTTTAAACTCATTTCAACTCCAGACATTTTGTGCATTCAGTATGCACCATTCAAAGACACGTCATCAATTTTCAACCCTTTCTGACTTCATTTGCTATTTTTCATGCATTTACTGATTTTTTTGAGCTAAATGACCCTGAAATTGAAAAGCACTACAAATGAACTCTGAAAAGGTTGAAAGTTGGCATGGTATCATCATTTCACCCACTTAGCATGTGCTAAAAAGTTGAGAGGGTTACGGCAAAAACTGGATGCACTTCGTGTACAAAATGGACAATCTCTTTCGAAGTATCACGCTTTCGGACGAGAACTCATCTGTTACAAAGGCATATCATTTTTTTAAACTTATTTCAACTCCAGACTTTTTGTGCGGTCAGTATGCACCATTCAAAGCCACGTCATCAATTTTCAACCCTTTCTGACTTAATTTGCTATTTTTCATGCATTTACTGATTTTTTTTGAGCTAAATGACCCTGAAATTGAAAAGCACTACAAATGAACTCTGAAAAGGTTGAAAGTTGGCATGGTATCATCATTTCACCCACATAGCATGTGGTAAAAAGTTGAGAGGGTTACTGCAAAAACTGGATGCATTTCGTGTACAAAATGGACAATCTCTTTCGAAGTATCAGGCTTTCGGATGAGAACTCATCTGTTACACAAAGGCATTTCATTTTTTAAACTTATTTCAACTCCAGACTTTTTGTGCGTTTAGTATGCACCATTCAAAGCCACGTCATCCATTTTCAACCCTTTCTGACATCATTTGCTATTTTTCATGCATTTACTGATTTTTTTGAGCTAAATGACCCAGAAATTGAAAAGCACTACAAATGAACACTGAAAAAGTTGAAAGTTGGCATGGTATCATCATTTCACCCACATAGCATGTGCAAAAAAGTTGAGAGGGTTACGGCAAAAATTGGATGCACTTCGTGTACAAAATGGACAATCTCTTTCGAAGTATCACGCTTTCGGAAGAAAACTCATGTGTTACAAAGGCGTTTCATTTTTTTAAACTTATTTCAACTTCATACTTTTTGTGCATTCAGTATGCACCATTCAAAGCCACGTCATCAATTTTCAACCCTTTCTGACTTCATTTGCTATTTTTCATGCATTTACTGATTTTTTTGAGCTAAATGACCCTGAAATTGAAAAGCACTACAAATGAACTCTGAAAAGGTTGAAAGTTGGCATGGTATCATCATTTCACCCACATAGCATGTGCTAAAAAGTTGAGAGGGTTACGGAAAAAACTGGATGCACTTCGTGTACAAAATGGACAATCTCTTTCGAAGTATCAGGCTTTCGGACGAGAACTCATCTGTTACAAATGCATTTCATTTTTTTAAACTTATTTCAACTCCAGACTTTTTGTGCGTTCAATATGCACCATTCAAAGCCACGTCATCATTTTTCAACCCCTTCTGACTTCATTTTTTTAAACTAATTTCAACTCCAGACTTTTTGTGCATTCAGTATGCACCATTCAAAGCCACGTCATCAATTTTCAACCCTTTCTGACTTCATTTGCTATTTTTCATGCATTTACTGATTTTTTTTTTGAGCTAAATGACCCTGAAATTGAAAAGCACTACAAATGAACTCTGAAAAGGTTGAAAGTTGGCATGGTATCATCATTTCACCCACATAGCATGTGCAAAAAAGTTGAGAGGGTTACGGCAAAAATTGGATGCACTTCGTGTACAAAATGGACAATCTCTTTCGAAGTATCACGCTTTCGGAAGAAAACTCATGTGTTACAAAGGCGTTTCATTTTTTTAAACTTATTTCAACTTCATACTTTTTGTGCATTCAGTATGCACCATTCAAAGCCACGTCATCAATTTTCAACCCTTTCTGACTTCATTTGCTATTTTTCATGCATTTACTTATTTTTTTGAGCTAAATGACCCTGAAATTGAAAAGCACTACAAATGAACTCTGAAAAGGTTGAAAGTTGGCATGGTATCATCATTTCACCCACATAGCATGTGCTAAAAAGTTGAGAGGGTTACGGAAAAAACTGGATGCACTTCGTGTACAAAATGGACAATCTCTTTCGAAGTATCAGGCTTTCGGACGAGAACTCATCTGTTACAAATGCATTTCATTTTTTTAAACTTATTTCAACACCAGACTTTTTGTGCGTTCAATATGCACCATTCAAAGCCACGTCATCATTTTTCAACCCCTTCTGACTTCATTTTTTTAAACTAATTTCAACTCCAGACTTTTTGTGCATTCAGTATGCACCATTCAAAGCCACGTCATCAATTTTCAACCCTTTCTGACTTCATTTGCTATTTTTCATGCATTTACTGATTTTTTTTTAGCTAAATGACCCTGAAATTGAAAAGCACTACAAATGAACTCTGAAAAGGTTGAAAGTTGGCATGGTATCATCATTTCACCCACATAGCATGTGCAAAAAAGTTGAGAGGGTTACGGCAAAAATTGGATGCACTTCGTGTACAAAATGGACAATCTCTTTCGAAGTATCACGCTTTCGGAAGAAAACTCATGTGTTACAAAGGCGTTTCATTTTTTTAAACTTATTTCAACTTCATACTTTTTGTGCATTCAGTATGGACCATTCAAAGCCACGTCATCAATTTTCAACCCTTTCTGACTTCATTTGCTATTTTTCATGCATTTACTTATTTTTTTGAGCTAAATGACCCTGAAATTGAAAAGCACTACAAATGAACTCTGAAAAGGTTGAAAGTTGGCATGGTATCATCATTTCACCCACATAGCATGTGCTAAAAAGTTGAGAGGGTTACGGAAAAAACTGGATGCACTTCGTGTACAAAATGGACAATCTCTTTCGAAGTATCAGGCTTTCGGACGAGAACTCATCTGTTACAAATGCATTTCATTTTTTTAAACTTATTTCAACACCAGACTTTTTGTGCGTTCAATATGCACCATTCAAAGCCACGTCATCTTTTTTCAACCCCTTCTGACTTCATTTTTTTAAACTAATTTCAACTCCAGACTTTTTGTGCATTCAGTATGCACCATTCAAAGCCACGTCATCAATTTTCAACCCTTTCTGACTTCATTTGCTATTTTTCATGCATTTACTGATTTTTTTTTTGAGCTAAATGACCCTGAAATTGAAAAGCACTACAAATGAACTCTGAAAAGGTTGAAAGTTGTCATGGTATCATCATTTCACCCACATAGCATGTGCAAAAAAGTTGAGAGGGTTACGGCAAAAACTGGATGCACTTCGTGTACAAAATGGACAATCTGTTTCGAAGTATCAGGTTTTCGGACGAAAACTCATGTGTTACAAGGGCATTTCATTTTTTTAAACTTATTTCAACTCCAGACTTTTTGTACATTCAGTATGTACCATTCAAAGCCACGTCATCAATTTTCAACCCTTTCTGACTTCATTTGCTATTTTTCATGCATTTACTGGTTTTTTTTTGAGCTAAATGACCCTGAAATTGAAAAGGACTACAAATGAACTCTGAAAAGGTTGAAAGTTGGCATGGTATGATCATTTCACCCACATAGCATGTGCTAAAAAGATGAGAGGGTTACGGCAAAAACTGGATGCACTTCGTGTACAAAATCGACAATCTCTTTCGAAGTATCAGGCTTTCGGACGAGAACTCATCTGTTACAAAGGCATTTCATTTTTTTTAAACTTATTTCAACTCCAGACTTTTTGTGCGTTCAGTATGCACCATTCAAAGCCACGTCATCAATTTTCAACCCTTTGTGACTTCATTTGCTATTTTTCATGCATTTACTGATTTTTTTTGAGCTAAATGACCCTGAAATTGAAAAGCACTACAAATGAACTCTGAAAAGGTTGAAAGTTGGCATGGTATCATCATTTCACCCACATAGCATGTGGTAAAAAGTTGAGAGGGTTACTGCAAAAACTGGATGCATTTCGTGTACAAAATGGACAATCTCTTTCGAAGTATCAGGCTTTCGGACGAGAACACATCTGTTACACAAAGACATTTCATTTGTTTAAACTTATTTCAACTCCAGACTTTTTGTGCGTTTAGTATGCACCATTCAAAGCCACGTCATCAATTTTCAACCATTTCTGACATCATTTGCTATTTTTCATGCATTTACTGATTTTTTTGAGCTAAATGACCCAGAAATTGAAAAGCACTACAAATGAACACTGAAAAGGTTGAAAGTTCGCATGGTATCATCATTTCACCCACATAGCATGTGCAAAAAAGTTGAGAGGGTTACGGCAAAAATTGGATGCACTTCGTGTACAAAATGGACAATCTCTTTCGAAGTATCACGCTTTCGGAAGAAAACTCATGTGTTACAAAGGCGTTTCATTTTTTTAAACTTATTTCAACTTCATACTTTTTGTGCATTCAGTATGCACCATTCAAAGCCACGTCATCAATTTTCAACCCTTTCTGACTTCATTTGCTATTTTTCATGCATTTACTGATTTTTTTGAGCTAAATGACCCTGAAATTGAAAAGCACTACAAATGAACTCTGAAAAGGTTGAAAGTTGTCATGGTATCATCATTTCACCCACATAGCATGTGCTAAAAAGTTGAGAGGGTTACGGAAAAAACTGGATGCACTTCGTGTACAAAATGGACAATCTCTTTCGAAGTATCAGGCTTTCAGACGAGAACTCATCTATTACAAATGCATTTAATTTTTTTAAATTTATTTCAACTCCAGACTTTTTGTGCGTTCAATATGCACCATTCAAAGCCACGTCATCAATTTTCAACCCCTTCTGACTTCATTTTTTTAAACTAATTTCAACTCCAGACTTTTTGTGCATTCAGTATGCACCATTCAAAGCCACGTCATCAATTTTCAACCCTTTCTGACTTCATTTGCTATTTTTCATGCATTTACTGATTTTTTTTGAGCTAAATGACCCTGAAATTGAAAAGCACTACAAATGAACTCTGAAAAGGTTGAAAGTTGGCATGGTATCATCATTTCACCCACATAGCATGTGCAAAAAAGTTGAGAGGGTTACGGTAAAAACTGGATGCACTTCGTGTACAAAATGGACAATCTCTTTCGAAGTATCAGGCTTTCGAACTAGAACTCATCTGTTACAAAGGCATTTCATTTTTTTAAACTTATTTCAACTCCAGACTTTTTGTGCGTTCAGTACGCACCATTCAAAGCCACGTCATGAATTTTCAACCCTTTCTGACTTCATTTGCTATTTTTCATGCATTTACTGATTTTTTGAGGTAAATAACCCTGAAATTGAAAAGCACTACAAATGAACTCTGAAAAGGATGAAAGTTGGCATGGTATCATCATTTCACCCACATAGCATGTGCTGAAAAGTTGAGAGGCTTACGGCAAAAACTGGATGCACTTCGTGTACAAAATGGACAATCTCTTTCGAAGTATCAGGCTTTCGGACGAGAACTCATCTGTTACAAAGGCATTTCATTTTTTTAAACTCATTTCAACTCCAGACTTTTTGTGCATTCAGTATGCACCATTCAAAGCCACGTCATCAATTTTCAACCCTTTCTGACTTCATTTGCTATTTTTCATGCATTTACTGATTTTTTTGAGCTAAATGACCCTGAAATTGAAAAGCACTACAAATGAACTCTGAAAAGGTTGAAAGTTGGCATGGTATCATCATTTCACCCACATAGCATGTGCTAAAAAGTTGAGAGGGTTACGGCAAAAACTGGATGCACATCGTGTACAAAATGGACAATCTCTTTCGAAGTATCAGGCTTTCGGACGAGAACTCATCTGTTACAAAGGCATTTCATTTTTTTAAACTCATTTCAACTCCAGACTTTTTGTGCATTCAGTATGCACCATTCAAAGCCACGTCATCAATTTTCAACCCTTTCTGACTTCATTTGCTATTTTTCATGCATTTACTGATTTTTTTGAGCTAAATGACCCTGAAATTGAAAAGCACTACAAATGAACTCTGAAAAGGTTGAAAGTTGGCATGGTATCATCATTTCACCCACATAGCATGTGCTAAAAAGTTGAGAGGGTTACGGCAAAAACTGGATGCACTTCGTGTACAAAATGGACAATCTCTTTCGAAGTATCAGGCTTTCGGACGAGAACTCATCTGTTACAAAGGCATTTCATTTTTTTAAACTTATTTCAACTCCAGACTTTTTGTGCGTTTAGTATGCACCATTCAAAGCCACGTCATCAATTTTCAACCCTTTCAGACTTCATTTGCTATTTTTCATGCATTTACTGATTTTTTTGAGCTAAATGACCCTGAAATTGAAAAGCACTACAAATGAACACTGAAAAGGTTGAAAGTTGGCATGGTATCATCATTTCACCCACATAGCATGTGCAAAAAAGTTGAGAGGGTTACGGCAAAAACTGGATGCACTTCGTGTACAAAATGGACAATCTCTTTCAAAGTATCAGGCTTTCGGACGAAAACTCATCTGTTACAAAGGCATTTCATTTTTTTAAAACTTATTTCAACTCCAGACTTTTTGTGCGTTCAGTATGCACCATTCGAAGCCACGTCATCAATTTTCAACCCTTTCTGACTTCATTTGCTATTTTTCATGCATTTACTGATTTTTTGAGCTAAATAACCCTGAAATTGAAAAGCACTACAAATGAACTCTGAAAAGGTTGAAAGTTGGCATGGTATCATCATTTCACCCACATAGCATGTGCTAAAAATTTGAGAGGCTTACGGCAAAAACTGGATGCACTTCGTGTACAAAATGGACAATCTCTTTCGAAGTATCTGGCTTTCGGACGAAAACTCATCTGTTACAAAGGCATTTCATTTTTTTAAACTTATTTCAACTCCAGACTTTTCGTGCGTTCAGTATGCACCATTCAAAGCCACGTCATCAATTTTCAACCCTTTCTGACTTAATTTGCTATTTTTCATGCATTTACTGATTTTTTGAGCTAAATGACCCTGAAATTGAAAAGCACTAGAAATGAACACTGAAAAGGTTGAAAGTTGGCATGGTATCATCATTTCACCCACATAGCATGTGCAAAAAAGTTGAGAGGCTTACGGCAAAAACTGGATGCACTTCGTGTACAAAATGGACAATCTCTTTCGAAGTATCAGGCTTTCGGACGAGAACTCATCTGTTACAAAGGCATTCCATTTTTTTAAACTCATTTCAACTCCAGACTTTTTGTGCATTCAGTATGCACCATTCAAAGCCATGTCATCAATTTTCAACCCTTTCTGACTTCATTTGCTATTTTTCATGCATTTACTGATTTTTTGAGCTAAATGACCCTGAAATTGAAAAGCACTACAAATGAACTCTGAAAAGGTTGAAAGTTGGCATGGTATCATCATTTCACCCACATAGCATGTGCTACAAAATTGAGAGGGTTACGGCAAAAACTGGATGCACTTCGTGTACAAAATGGACAATCTCTTTCGAAGTATCAGGCTTTCAGACGAGAACTCATCTGTTACAAAGGCATTTCATTTTTTTAAACTTATTTCAACTCCAGACTTTTCGTGCGTTCAGTATGCACCATTCGAAGCCACGTCATCAATTTTCAACCCTTTCTGACTTCATTTGCTATTTTTCATGCATTTACTGATTTTTTGAGCTAAATGACCCTGAAATTGAAAAGCACTACAAATGAACTCTGAAAAGGTTGAAAGTTGGCATGGTATCATCATTTCACCCACATAGCATGTGCTACAAAATTGAGAGGGTTACGGCAAAAACTGGATGCACTTCGTGTACAAAATGGACAATCTCTTTCGAAGTATCAGGCTTTCGGACGAGAACTCATCTGTTACAAAGGCATTTCATTTTTTTAAACTTATTTCAACTCCAGACTTTTCCTGCGTTCAGTATGCACCATTCAAAGCCACGTCATCAATTTTCAACCCTTTCTGACTTCATTTGCTATTTTTCATGCATTTACTGATTTTTTTGAGCTAAATGACCCTGAAATTGAAAAGCACTACAAATGAACACTGAAAAGGTTGAAAGTTGGCATGGTATCATCATTTCACCCACATAGCATGTGCAAAAAAGTTGAGAGGGTTACGGCAAAAACTGGATGCACTTCGTGTACAAAATGGACAATCTCTTTCGAAGTATCAGGCTTTCGGACGAGAACTCATCTGTTACAAAGGCATTTCATTTTTTTTAACTTATTTCAACTCCAGACTTTTTGTGCGTTTAGTATGCACCATTCAAAGCCACGTCATCAATTTTCAACCCTTTCTGACTTCATTTGCTATTTTTCATGCATTTACTGATTTTTTTGAGCTAAATGACCCTGAAACTGAAAAGCACTACAAATGAACACTGAAAAGGTTGAAAGTTGGCATGGTATCATCATTTCACCCACATAGCATGTGCAAAAAAGTTGAGAGGGTTACGGCAAAAACTGGATGCACTTCGTGTACAAAATGGACAATCTCTTTCGAAGTATCAGGCTTTCGGACGAAAACTCATCTGTTACAAAGGCATTTCATTTTTTTAAACTTATTTCAACTCCAGACTTTTTGTGCGTTCAGTATGCACCATTCGAAGCCACGTCATCAATTTTCAACCCTTTCTGACTTCATTTGCTATTTTTCATGCATTTACTGATTTTTTGAGCTAAATGACCCTGAAATTGAAAAGCACTACAAATGAACTCTGAAAAGGTTGAAAGTTGGCATGGTATCATCATTTCACCCACATTGCATGTGCTACAAAATTGAGAGGGTTACGGCAAAAACTGGATGCACTTCGTGTACAAAATGGACAATCTCTTTCGAAGTATCAGGCTTTCGGACGAGAACTCATCTGTTACAAAGGCATTTCATTTTTTTAAACTTATTTCAACTCCAGACTTTTTGTGCGTTCAGTATGCACCATTCAAAGCCACGTCATCAATTTTCAACCCTTTCTGACTTCATTTGCTATTTTTCATGCATTTACTGATTTTTTGAGCTAAATGACCCTGAAATTGAAAAGCACTACAAATGAACACTGAAAAGGTTGAAAGTTGGCATGGTATCATCATTTCACCCACATAGCATGTGCAAAAAAGTTGAGAGGGTTACGGCAAAAACTGGATGCACTTCGTGTACAAAATGGACAATCTCTTTCGAAGTATCAGGCTTTCGGACGAAAACTCATCTGTTACAAAGGCATTTCATTTTTTTAAACTTATTTCAACTCCAGACTTTTTGTGCGTTCAGTATGCACCATTCAAAGCCACGTCATCAATTTTCAACCCTTTCTGACTTCATTTGCTATTTTTCATGCATTTACTGATTTTTTGAGCTAAATGACCCTGAAATTGAAAAGCATTACAAATGAACTCTGAAAAGGTTGAAAGTTGGCATGGTATCATCATTTGACCCACATAGCATGTGCTACAAAGTTGAGAGGGTTACGGCAAAAACTGGATGCACTTCGTGTACAAAATGGACAATCTCTTTCGAAGTATCAGGCTTTGGGACTAGAACTCATCTGTTACAAAGGCATTTCATTTTTTTAAACTTATTTCAACTCCAGACTTTTTGTGCGTTCAGTATGCACCATTCAAAGCCACGTCATCAATTTTCAACCCTTTCTGACTTCATTTGCTATTTTTCATGCATTTACTGATTTTTTGAGGTAAATAACCCTGAAATTGAAAAGCACTACAAATGAACTCTGAAAAGGATGAAAGTTGGCATGGTATCATCATTTCACCCACATAGCATGTGCTAAAAAGTTGAGAGGCTTACGGAAAAAACTGGATGCACTTCGTGTACAAAATGGACAATCTCTTTCGAAGTATCAGGCTTTCGGACGAGAACTCATCTGTTACAAAGGCATTTCATTTTTTTAAACTCATTTCAACTCCAGACTTTTTGTGCATTCAGTATGCACCATTCAAAGCCACGTCATCAATTTTCAACCCTTTCTGACTTCATTTGCTATTTTTCATGCATTTACTGATTTTTTTGAGCTAAATGACCCTGAAATTGAAAAGCACTACAAATGAACTCTGAAAAGGTTGAAAGTTGGCATGGTATCATCATTTCACCCACATAGCATGTGCTAAAACGTTGAGAGGGTTACGGCAAAAACTGGATGCACATCGTGTACAAAATGGACAATCTCTTTCGAAGTATCAGGCTTTCGGACGAGAACTCATCTGTTACAAAGGCATTTCATTTTTTTAAACTTATTTCAACTCCAGACTTTTTGTGCGTTTAGTATGCACCATTCAAAGCCACGTCATCAATTTTCAACCCTTTCAGACTTCATTTGCTATTTTTCATGCATTTACTGATTTTTTTGAGCTAAATGACCCTGAAATTGAAAAGCACTACAAATGAACACTGAAAAGGTTGAAAGTTGGCATGGTATCATCATTTCACCCACATAGCATGTGCAAAAAAGTTGAGAGGGTTACGGCAAAAACTGGATGCACTTCGTGTACAAAATGGACAATCTCTTTCAAAGTATCAGGCTTTCGGACGAAAACTCATCTGTTACAAAGGCATTTCATTTTTTTAAACTTATTTCAACTCCAGACTTTTTGTGCGTTCAGTATGCACCATTCGAAGCCACGTCATCAATTTTCAACCCTTTCTGACTTCATTTGCTATTTTTCATGCATTTACTGATTTTTTGAGCTAAATGACCCTGAAATTGAAAAGCACTACAAATGAACTCTGAAAAGGTTGAAAGTTGGCATGGTATCATCATTTCACCCACATTGCATGTGCTACAAAATTGAGAGGGTTACGGCAAAAACTGGATGCACTTCGTGTACAAAATGGACAATCTCTTTCGAAGTATCAGGCTTTCGGACGAGAACTCATCTGTTACAAAGGCATTTCATTTTTTTAAACTTATTTCAACTCCAGACTTTTTGTGCGTTCAGTATGCACCATTCAAAGCCACGTCATCAATTTTCAACCCTTTCTGACTTCATTTGCTATTTTTCATGCATTTACTGATTTTTTGAGCTAAATGACCCTGAAATTGAAAAGCACTACAAATGAACACTGAAAAGGTTGAAAGTTGGCATGGTATCATCATTTCACCCACATAGCATGTGCAAAAAAGTTGAGAGGGTTACGGCAAAAACTGGATGCACTTCGTGTACAAAATGGACAATCTCTTTCGAAGTATCAGGCTTTCGGACGAAAACTCATCTGTTACAAAGGCATTTCATTTTTTTAAACTTATTTCAACTCCAGACTTTTTGTGCGTTCAGTATGCACCATTCAAAGCCACGTCATCAATTTTCAACCCTTTCTGACTTCATTTGCTATTTTTCATGCATTTACTGATTTTTTTGAGCTAAATGACCCTGAAATTGAAAAGCACTACAAATGAACACTGAAAAGGTTGAAAGTTGGCATGGTATCATCATTTCACCCACATAGCATGTGCAAAAAAGTTGAGAGGGTTACGGCAAAAACTGGATGCACTTCGTGTACAAAATGGACAATCTCTTTCGAAGTATCAGGCTTTCGGACGAAAACTCATCTGTTACAAAGGCATTTCATTTTCTTAAACTTATTTCAACTCCAGACTTTTTGTGCGTTCAGTATGCACCATTCGAAGCCACGTCATCAATTTTCAACCCTTTCTGACTTCATTTGCTATTTTTCATGCATTTACTGATTTTTTGAGCTAAATGACCCTAAAATTGAAAAGCACTACAAATGAACTCTGAAAAGGTTGAAAGTTGGCATGGTATCATCATTTCACCCACATAGCATGTGCTACAAAGTTGAGAGGGTTACGGCAAAAACTGGATGCACTTCGTGATCAAAATGGACAATCTCTTTCGAAGTATCAGGCTTTCGGACGAGAACTCATCTGTTACAAAGGCATTTCATTTTTTTAAACTTATTTCAACTCCAGACTTTTTGTGCGTTCAGTAAGCACCATTCAAAGCCACATCATCAATATTCAACCCTTTCTGACTTCATTTGCTATTTTTCATGCATTTACTGATTTTTTGAGCTAAATAACCCTGAAATTGAAAAGCACTACAAATGAACTCTGAAAAGGTTGAAAGTTGGCATGGTATCATCATTTCACCCACATAGCATGTGCTAAAAATTTGAGAGGGTTACGGCAAAAACTGGATGCACTTCGTGTACAAAATGGACAATCTCTTTCGAAGTATCTGGCTTTCGGACGAAAACTCATCTGTTACAAAGGCATTTCATTTTTTTAAACTTATTTCAACTCCAGACTTTTCGTGCGTTCAGTATGCACCATTCAAAGCCACGTCATCAATTTTCAACCCTTTCTGACTTAATTTGCTATTTTTCATGCATTTACTGATTTTTTGAGCTAAATGACCCTGAAATTGAAAAGCACTAGAAATGAACACTGAAAAGGTTGAAAGTTGGCATGGTATCATCATTTCACCCACATAGCATGTGCAAAAAAGTTGAGAGGCTTACGGCAAAAACTGGATGCACTTCGTGTACAAAATGGACAATCTCTTTCGAAGTATCAGGCTTTCGGACGAGAACTCATCTGTTACAAAGGCATTTCATTTTTTTAAACTCATTTCAACTCCAGACTTTTTGTGCATTCAGTATGCACCATTCAAAGCCACGTCATCAATTTTCAACCCTTTCTGACTTCATTTGCTATTTTTCATGCATTTACTGATTTTTTTGAGCTAAATGACCCTGAAATTGAAAAGCACTACAAATGAACTCTGAAAAGGTTGAAAGTTGGCATGGTATCATCATTTCACCCACATAGCATGTGCTAAAACGTTGAGAGGGTTACGGCAAAAACTGGATGCACATCGTGTACAAAATGGACAATCTCTTTCGAAGTATCAGGCTTTCGGACGAGAACTCATCTGTTACAAAGGCATTTCATTTTTTTAAACTTATTTCAACTCCAGACTTTTTGTGCGTTTAGTATGCACCATTCAAAGCCACGTCATCAATTTTCAACCCTTTCAGACTTCATTTGCTATTTTTCATGCATTTACTGATTTTTTTGAGCTAAATGACCCTGAAATTGAAAAGCACTACAAATGAACACTGAAAAGGTTGAAAGTTGGCATGGTATCATCATTTCACCCACATAGCATGTGCAAAAAAGTTGAGAGGGTTACGGCAAAAACTGGATGCACTTCGTGTACAAAATGGACAATCTCTTTCAAAGTATCAGGCTTTCGGACGAAAACTCATCTGTTACAAAGGCATTTCATTTTTTTAAACTTATTTCAACTCCAGACTTTTTGTGCGTTCAGTATGCACCATTCGAAGCCACGTCATCAATTTTCAACCCTTTCTGACTTCATTTGCTATTTTTCATGCATTTACTGATTTTTTGAGCTAAATGACCCTGAAATTGAAAAGCACTACAAATGAACTCTGAAAAGGTTGAAAGTTGGCATGGTATCATCATTTCACCCACATTGCATGTGCTACAAAATTGAGAGGGTTACGGCAAAAACTGGATGCACTTGGTGTACAAAATGGACAATCTCTTTCGAAGTATCAGGCTTTCGGACGAGAACTCATCTGTTACAAAGGCATTTCATTTTTTTAAACTTATTTCAACTCCAGACTTTTTGTGCGTTCAGTATGCACCATTCAAAGCCACGTCATCAATTTTCAACCCTTTCTGACTTCATTTGCTATTTTTCATGCATTTACTGATTTTTTGAGCTAAATGACCCTGAAATTGAAAAGCACTACAAATGAACACTGAAAAGGTTGAAAGTTGGCATGGTATCATCATTTCACCCACATAGCATGTGCAAAAAAGTTGAGAGGGTTACGGCAAAAACTGGATGCACTTCGTGTACAAAATGGACAATCTCTTTCGAAGTATCAGGCTTTCGGACGAAAACTCATCTGTTACAAAGGCATTTCATTTTTTTAAACTTATTTCAACTCCAGACTTTTTGTGCGTTCAGTATGCACCATTCAAAGCCACGTCATCAATTTTCAACCCTTTCTGACTTCATTTGCTATTTTTCATGCATTTACTGATTTTTTTGAGCTAAATGACCCTGAAATTGAAAAGCACTACAAATGAACACTGAAAAGGTTGAAAGTTGGCATGGTATCATCATTTCACCCACATAGCATGTGCAAAAAAGTTGAGAGGGTTACGGCAAAAACTGGATGCACTTCGTGTACAAAATGGACAATCTCTTTCGAAGTATCAGGCTTTCGGACGAAAACTCATCTGTTACAAAGGCATTTCATTTTCTTAAACTTATTTCAACTCCAGACTTTTTGTGCGTTCAGTATGCACCATTCGAAGCCACGTCATCAATTTTCAACCCTTTCTGACTTCATTTGCTATTTTTCATGCATTTACTGATTTTTTGAGCTAAATGACCCTAAAATTGAAAAGCACTACAAATGAACTCTGAAAAGGTTGAAAGTTGGCATGGTATCATCATTTCACCCACATAGCATGTGCTACAAAGTTGAGAGGGTTACGGCAAAAACTGGATGCACTTCGTGATCAAAATGGACAATCTCTTTCGAAGTATCAGGCTTTCGGACGAGAACTCATCTGTTACAAAGGCATTTCATTTTTTTAAACTTATTTCAACTCCAGAC
This sequence comes from Elymus sibiricus, assembly GCA_039707655.1. Lineage (NCBI taxonomy): Eukaryota > Viridiplantae > Streptophyta > Magnoliopsida > Poales > Poaceae > Elymus > Elymus sibiricus. The sequence continues at coordinate 33,841,876 of CM077665.1, read as the reverse complement.
TTTTTGTGCGTTCAGTAAGCACCATTCAAAGCCACATCATCAATATTCAACCCTTTCTGACTTCATTTGCTATTTTTCATGCATTTACTGATTTTTTGAGCTAAATAACCCTGAAATTGAAAAGCACTACAAATGAACTCTGAAAAGGTTGAAAGTTGGCATGGTATCATCATTTCACCCACATAGCATGTGCTAAAAATTTGAGAGGCTTACGGCAAAAACTGGATGCACTTCGTGTACAAAATGGACAATCTCTTTCGAAGTATCTGGCTTTCGGACGAAAACTCATCTGTTACAAAGGCATTTCATTTTTTTAAACTTATTTCAACTCCAGACTTTTCGTGCGTTCAGTATGCACCATTCAAAGCCACGTCATCAATTTTCAACCCTTTCTGACTTAATTTGCTATTTTTCATGCATTTACTGATTTTTTGAGCTAAATGACCCTGAAATTGAAAAGCACTAGAAATGAACACTGAAAAGGTTGAAAGTTGGCATGGTATCATCATTTCACCCACATAGCATGTGCAAAAAAGTTGAGAGGCTTACGGCAAAAACTGGATGCACTTCGTGTACAAAATGGACAATCTCTTTCGAAGTATCAGGCTTTCGGACGAGAACTCATCTGTTACAAAGGCATTCCATTTTTTTAAACTCATTTCAACTCCAGACTTTTTGTGCATTCAGTATGCACCATTCAAAGCCATGTCATCAATTTTCAACCCTTTCTGACTTCATTTGCTATTTTTCATGCATTTACTGATTTTTTGAGCTAAATGACCCTGAAATTGAAAAGCACTACAAATGAACTCTGAAAAGGTTGAAAGTTGGCATGGTATCATCATTTCACCCACATAGCATGTGCTACAAAATTGAGAGGGTTACGGCAAAAACTGGATGCACTTCGTGTACAAAATGGACAATCTCTTTCGAAGTATCAGGCTTTCAGACGAGAACTCATCTGTTACAAAGGCATTTCATTTTTTTAAACTTATTTCAACTCCAGACTTTTCGTGCGTTCAGTATGCACCATTCGAAGCCACGTCATCAATTTTCAACCCTTTCTGACTTCATTTGCTATTTTTCATGCATTTACTGATTTTTTGAGCTAAATGACCCTGAAATTGAAAAGCACTACAAATGAACTCTGAAAAGGTTGAAAGTTGGCATGGTATCATCATTTCACCCACATAGCATGTGCTACAAAATTGAGAGGGTTACGGCAAAAACTGGATGCACTTCGTGTACAAAATGGACAATCTCTTTCGAAGTATCAGGCTTTCGGACGAGAACTCATCTGTTACAAAGGCATTTCATTTTTTTAAACTTATTTCAACTCCAGACTTTTCGTGCGTTCAGTATGCACCATTCAAAGCCACGTCATCAATTTTCAACCCTTTCTGACTTCATTTGCTATTTTTCATGCATTTATTGATTTTTTTGAGCTAAATGACCCTGAAATTGAAAAGCACTACAAATGAACACTGAAAAGGTTGAAAGTTGGCATGGTATCATCATTTCACCCACATAGCATGTGCAAAAAAGTTGAGAGGGTTACGGCAAAAACTGGATGCACTTCGTGTACAAAATGGACAATCTCTTTCGAAGTATCAGGCTTTCGGACGAGAACTCATCTGTTACAAAGGCATTTCATTTTTTTTAACTTATTTCAACTCCAGACTTTTTGTGCGTTTAGTATGCACCATTCAAAGCCACGTCATCAATTTTCAACCCTTTCTGACTTCATTTGCTATTTTTCATGCATTTACTGATTTTTTTGAGCTAAATGACCCTGAAATTGAAAAGCACTACAAATGAACACTGAAAAGGTTGAAAGTTGGCATGGTATCATCATTTCACCCACATAGCATGTGCAAAAAAGTTGAGAGGGTTACGGCAAAAACTGGATGCACTTCGTGTACAAAATGGACAATCTCTTTCGAAGTATCAGGCTTTCGGACGAAAACTCATCTGTTACAAAGGCATTTCATTTTTTTAAACTTATTTCAACTCCAGACTTTTTGTGCGTTCAGTATGCACCATTCGAAGCCACGTCATCAATTTTCAACCCTTTCTGACTTCATTTGCTATTTTTCATGCATTTACTAATTTTTTGAGCTAAATGACCCTGAAATTGAAAAGCACTACAAATGAACTCTGAAAAGGTTGAAAGTTGGCATGGTATCATCATTTCACCCACATTGCATGTGCTACAAAATTGAGAGGGTTACGGCAAAAACTGGATGCACTTCGTGTACAAAATGGACAATCTCTTTCGAAGTATCAGGCTTTCGGACGAGAACTCATCTGTTACAAAGGCATTTCATTTTTTTAAACTTATTTCAACTCCAGACTTTTTGTGCGTTCAGTATGCACCATTCAAAGCCACGTCATCAATTTTCAACCCTTTCTGACTTCATTTGCTATTTTTCATGCATTTACTGATTTTTTGAGCTAAATGACCCTGAAATTGAAAAGCACTACAAATGAACACTGAAAAGGTTGAAAGTTGGCATGGTATCATCATTTCACCCACATAGCATGTGCAAAAAAGTTGAGAGGGTTACGGCAAAAACTGGATGCACTTCGTGTACAAAATGGACAATCTCTTTCGAAGTATCAGGCTTTCGGACGAAAACTCATCTGTTACAAAGGCATTTCATTTTTTTAAACTTATTTCAACTCCAGACTTTTTGTGCGTTCAGTATGCACCATTCAAAGCCACGTCATCAATTTTCAACCCTTTCTGACTTCATTTGCTATTTTTCATGCATTTACTGATTTTTTGAGCTAAATGACCCTGAAATTGAAAAGCATTACAAATGAACTCTGAAAAGGTTGAAAGTTGGCATGGTATCATCATTTGACCCACATAGCATGTGCTACAAAGTTGAGAGGGTTACGGCAAAAACTGGATGCACTTCGTGTACAAAATGGACAATCTCTTTCGAAGTATCAGGCTTTCGGACTAGAACTCATCTGTTACAAAGGCATTTCATTTTTTTAAACTTATTTCAACTCCAGACTTTTTGTGCGTTCAGTATGCACCATTCAAAGCCACGTCATCAATTTTCAACCCTTTCTGACTTCATTTGCTATTTTTCATGCATTTACTGATTTTTTGAGCTAAATGACCCTGAAATTGAAAAGCATTACAAATGAACTCTGAAAAGGTTGAAAGTTGGCATGGTATCATCATTTGACCCACATAGCATGTGCTACAAAGTTGAGAGGGTTACGGCAAAAACTGGATGCACTTCGTGTACAAAATGGACAATCTCTTTCGAAGTATCAGGCTTTCGGACTAGAACTCATCTGTTACAAAGGCATTTCATTTTTTTAAACTTATTTCAACTCCAGACTTTTTGTGCGTTCAGTATGCACCATTCAAAGCCACGTCATCAATTTTCAACCCTTTCTGACTTCATTTGCTATTTTTCATGCATTTACTGATTTTTTGAGGTAAATAACCCTGAAATTGAAAAGCACTACAAATGAACTCTGAAAAGGATGAAAGTTGGCATGGTATCATCATTTCACCCACATAGCATGTGCTAAAAAGTTGAGAGGCTTACGGCAAAAACTGGATGCACTTCGTGTACAAAATGGACAATCTCTTTCGAAGTATCAGGCTTTCGGACGAGAACTCATCTGTTACAAAGGCATTTCATTTTTTTAAACTCATTTCAACTCCAGACTTTTTGTGCATTCAGTATGCACCATTCACAGCCACGTCATCAATTTTCAACCCTTTCTGACTTCATTTGCTATTTTTCATGCATTTACTGATTTTTTTGAGCTAAATGACCCTGAAATTGAAAAGCACTACAAATGAACTCTGAAAAGGTTGAAAGTTGGCATGGTATCATCATTTCACCCACATAGCATGTGCTAAAAAGTTGAGAGGGTTACGGCAAAAACTGGATGCACATCGTGTACAAAATGGACAATCTCTTTCGAAGTATCAGGCTTTCGGACGAGAACTCATCTGTTACAAAGGCATTTCATTTTTTTAAACTCATTTCAACTCCAGACTTTTTGTGCATTCAGTATGCACCATTCAAAGCCACGTCATCAATTTTCAACCCTTTCTGACTTCATTTGCTATTTTTCATGCAGTTACTGATTTTTTTGAGCTAAATGACCCTGAAATTGAAAAGCACTACAAATGAACTCTGAAAAGGTTGAAAGTTGGCATGGTATCATCATTTCACCCACATAGCACGTGCTAAAAAGTTGAGAGGGTTACGGCAAAAACTGGATGCACTTCGTGTACAAAATGGACAATCTCTTTCGAAGTATCAGGCTTTCGGACGAAAACTCATCTGTTACAAAGGCATTTCATTTTTTTAAACTTATTTCAACTCCAGACTTTTTGTGCGTTCAGTATGCACCATTCAAAGCCACGTCATCAATTTTCAACCCTTTCTGACTTCATTTGCTATTTTTCATGCATTTACTGATTTTTTGAGCTAAATGACCCTGAAATTGAAAAGCATTACAAATGAACTCTGAAAAGGTTGAAAGTTGGCATGGTATCATCATTTGACCCACATAGCATGTGCTACAAAGTTGAGAGGGTTACGGCAAAAACTGGATGCACTTCGTGTACAAAATGGACAATCTCTTTCGAAGTATCAGGCTTTCGGACTAGAACTCATCTGTTACAAAGGCATTTCATTTTTTTAAACTTATTTCAACTCCAGACTTTTTGTGCGTTCAGTATGCACCATTCAAAGCCACGTCATCAATTTTCAACCCTTTCTGACTTCATTTGCTATTTTTCATGCATTTACTGATTTTTTGAGGTAAATAACCCTGAAATTGAAAAGCACTACAAATGAACTCTGAAAAGGATGAAAGTTGGCATGGTATCATCATTTCACCCACATAGCATGTGCTAAAAAGTTGAGAGGCTTACGGCAAAAACTGGATGCACTTCGTGTACAAAATGGACAATCTCTTTCGAAGTATCAGGCTTTCGGACGAGAACTCATCTGTTACAAAGGCATTTCATTTTTTTAAACTCATTTCAACTCCAGACTTTTTGTGCATTCAGTATGCACCATTCAAAGCCACGTCATCAATTTTCAACCCTTTCTGACTTCATTTGCTATTTTTCATGCATTTACTGATTTTTTTGAGCTAAATGACCCTGAAATTGAAAAGCACTACAAATGAACTCTGAAAAGGTTGAAAGTTGGCATGGTATCATCATTTCACCCACATAGCATGTGCTAAAAAGTTGAGAGGGTTACGGCAAAAACTGGATGCACATCGTGTACAAAATGGACAATCTCTTTCGAAGTATCAGGCTTTCGGACGAGAACTCATCTGTTACAAAGGCATTTCATTTTTTTAAACTCATTTCAACTCCAGACTTTTTGTGCATTCAGTATGCACCATTCAAAGCCACGTCATCAATTTTCAACCCTTTCTGACTTCATTTGCTATTTTTCATGCAGTTACTGATTTTTTTGAGCTAAATGACCCTGAAATTGAAAAGCACTACAAATGAACTCTGAAAAGGTTGAAAGTTGGCATGGTATCATCATTTCACCCACATAGCACGTGCTAAAAAGTTGAGAGGGTTACGGCAAAAACTGGATGCACTTCGTGTACAAAATGGACAATCTCTTTCGAAGTATCAGGCTTTCGGACGAGAACTCATCTGTTACAAAGGCATTTCATTTTTTTAAACTTATTTCAACTCCAGACTTTTTGTGCGTCTAGTATGCACCATTCAAAGCCACGTCATCAATTTTCAACCCTTTCAGACTTCATTTGCTATTTTTCATGCATTTACTGATTTTTTTGAGCTAAATGACCCTGAAATTGAAAAGCACTACAAATGAACACTGAAAAGGTTGAAAGTTGGCATGGTATCATCATTTCACCCACATAGCATGTGCAAAAAAGTTGAGAGGGTTACGGCAAAAACTGGATGCACTTCGTGTACAAAATGGACAATCTCTTTCAAAGTATCAGGCTTTCGGACGAAAACTCATCTGTTACAAAGGCATTTCATTTTTTTAAACTTATTTCAACTCCAGACTTTTTGTGCGTTCAGTATGCACCATTCGAAGCCACGTCATCAATTTTCAACCCTTTCTGACTTCATTTGCTATTTTTCATGCATTTACTGATTTTTTGAGCTAAATGACCCTAAAATTGAAAAGCACTACAAATGAACTCTGAAAAGGTTGAAAGTTGGCATGGTATCATCATTTCACCCACATAGCATGTGCTACAAAGTTGAGAGGGTTACGGCAAAAACTGGATGCACTTCGTGATCAAAATGGACAATCTCTTTCGAAGTATCAGGCTTTCGGACGAGAACTCATCTGTTACAAAGGCATTTCATTTTTTTAAACTTATTTCAACTCCAGACTTTTTGTGCGTTCAGTAAGCACCATTCGAAGCCACATCATCAATATTCAACCCTTTCTGACTTCATTTGCTATTTTTCATGCATTTACTGATTTTTTGAGCTAAATAACCCTGAAATTGAAAAGCACTACAAATGAACTCTGAAAAGTTGAAAGTTGGCATGGTATCATCATTTCACGCACATAGCATGTGCTAAAAATTTGAGAGGCTTACGGCAAAAACTGGATGCACTTCGTGTACAAAATGGACAATCTCTTTCGAAGTATCAGGCTTTCGGACGAAAACTCATCTGTTACAAAGGCACTTCATATTTTTAAACTTATTTCAACTCCAGACTTTTCGTGCGTTCAGTATGCACCATTCAAAGCCACGTCATCAATTTTCAACCCTTTCTGACTTCATTTGCTATTTTTCATGCATTTACTGATTTTTTGAGCTAAATGACCCTGAAATTGAAAAGCACTACAAATGAACACTGAAAAGGTTGAAAGTTGGCATGGTATCATCATTTCACCCACATAGCATGTGCAAAAAAGTTGAGAGGCTTACGGCAAAAACTGGATGCACTTCGTGTACAAAATGGACAATCTCTTTCGAAGTATCAGGCTTTCGGACGAGAACTCATCTGTTACAAAGGCATTTCATTTTTTTAAACTTATTTCAACTCCAGACTTTTTGTGCGTTCAGTAAGCACCATTCGAAGCCACATCATCAATATTCAACCCTTTCTGACTTCATTTGCTATTTTTCATGCATTTACTGATTTTTTGAGCTAAATAACCCTGAAATTGAAAAGCACTACAAATGAACTCTGAAAAGTTGAAAGTTGGCATGGTATCATCATTTCACGCACATAGCATGTGCTAAAAATTTGAGAGGCTTACGGCAAAAACTGGATGCACTTCGTGTACAAAATGGACAATCTCTTTCGAAGTATCAGGCTTTCGGACGAAAACTCATCTGTTACAAAGGCACTTCATATTTTTAAACTTATTTCAACTCCAGACTTTTCGTGCGTTCAGTATGCACCATTCAAAGCCACGTCATCAATTTTCAACCCTTTCTGACTTCATTTGCTATTTTTCATGCATTTACTGATTTTTTGAGCTAAATGACCCTGAAATTGAAAAGCACTACAAATGAACACTGAAAAGGTTGAAAGTTGGCATGGTATCATCATTTCACCCACATAGCATGTGCAAAAAAGTTGAGAGGCTTACGGCAAAAACTGGATGCACTTCGTGTACAAAATGGACAATCTCTTTCGAAGTATCAGGCTTTCGGACGAGAACTCATCTGTTACAAAGGCATTCCATTTTTTTAAACTCATTTCAACTCCAGACTTTTTGTGCATTCAGTATGCACCATTCAAAGCCATGTCATCAATTTTCAACCCTTTCTGACTTCATTTGCTATTTTTCATGCATTTACTGATTTTTTGAGCTAAATGACCCTGAAATTGAAAAGCACTACAAATGAACTCTGAAAAGGTTGAAAGTTGGCATGGTATCATCATTTCACCCACATAGCATGTGCTACAAAATTGAGAGGGTTACGGCAAAAACTGGATGCACTTCGTGTACAAAATGGACAATCTCTTTCGAAGTATCAGGCTTTCAGACGAGAACTCATCTGTTACAAAGGCATTTCATTTTTTTAAACTTATTTCAACTCCAGACTTTTCGTGCGTTCAGTATGCACCATTCGAAGCCACGTCATCAATTTTCAACCCTTTCTGACTTCATTTGCTATTTTTCATGCATTTACTGATTTTTTGAGCTAAATGACCCTGAAATTGAAAAGCACTACAAATGAACTCTGAAAAGGTTGAAAGTTGGCATGGTATCATCATTTCACCCACATAGCATGTGCTACAAAATTGAGAGGCTTACGGCAAAAACTGGATGCACTTCGTGTACAAAATGGACAATCTCTTTCGAAGTATCAGGCTTTCGGACGAGAACTCATCTGTTACAAAGGCATTTCATTTTTTTTAACTTATTTCAACTCCAGACTTTTCGTGCGTTCAGTATGCACCATTCAAAGCCACGTCATCAATTTTCAACCCTTTCTGACTTCATTTGATATTTTTCATGCATTTACTGATTTTTTTGAGCTAAATGACCCTGAAATTGAAAAGCACTACAAATGAACACTGAAAAGGTTGAAAGTTGGCATGGTATCATCATTTCACCCACATAGCATGTGCAAAAAAGTTGAGAGGGTTACGGCAAAAACTGGATGCACTTCGTGTACAAAATGGACAATCTCTTTCGAAGTATCAGGCTTTCGGACGAAAACTCATCTGTTACAAAGGCATTTCATTTTTTAAACTTATTTCAACTCCAGACTTTTTGTGCGTTCAGTATGCACCATTCAAAGCCACGTCATCAATTTTCAACCCTTTCTGACTTCATTTGCTATTTTTCATGCATTTACTGATTTTTTGAGCTAAATGACCCTGAAATTGAAAAGCACTACAAATAAACTCTGAAAAGGTTGAAAGTTGGCATGGTATCATCATTTCACCCACATAGCATGTGCTACAAAGTTGAGAGGGTTACGGCAAAAACTGGATGCACTTCGTGTACAAAATGGACAATCTCTTTCGAAGTATCAGGCTTTCGGACGAGAACTCATCTGTTACAAAGGCATTTCATTTTTTTTTAACTTATTTCAACTCCAGACTTTTTGTGCGTTTAGTATGCACCATTCAAAGCCACGTCATCAATTTTCAACCCTTTCTGACTTCATTTGCTATTTTTCATGCATTTACTGATTTTTTTGAGCTAAATGACCCTGAAATTGAAAAGCACTACAAATGAACACTGAAAAGGTTGAAAGTTGGCATGGTATCATCATTTCACCCACATAGCATGTGCAAAAAAGTTGAGAGGGTTACGGCAAAAACTGGATGCACTTCGTGTACAAAATGGACAATCTCTTTCGAAGTATCAGGCTTTCGGACGAAAACTCATCTGTTACAAAGTCATTTCAGTATGCACCATTCAAAGCCATGTCATCAATTTTCAACCCTTTCTGACTTCATTTGCTATTTTTCATGCATTTACTGATTTTTTGAGCTAAATGACCCTGAAATTGAAAAGCACTACAAATGAACTCTGAAAAGGTTGAAAGTTGGCATGGTATCATCATTTCACCCACATAGCATGTGCTACAAAATTGAGAGGGTTACGGCAAAAACTGGATGCACTTCGTGTACAAAATGGACAATCTCTTTCGAAGTATCAGGCTTTCAGACGAGAACTCATCTGTTACAAAGGCATTTCATTTTTTTAAACTTATTTCAACTCCAGACTTTTCGTGCGTTCAATATGCACCATTCGAAGCCACGTCATCAATTTTCAACACTTTCTGACTTCATTTGCTATTTTTCATGCATTTACTGATTTTTTGAGCTAAATGACCCTGAAATTGAAAAGCACTACAAATGAACACTGAAAAGGTTGAAAGTTGGCATGGTATCATCATTTCACCCACATAGCATGTGCTAAAAAATTGAGAGGCTTACGGCAAAAACTGGATGCACTTCGTGTACAAAATGGACAATCTCTTTCGAAGTATCAGGCTTTCGGACGAGAACTCATCTGTTACAAAGGCATTTCATTATTTTAAACTTATTTCAACTCCAGACTTTTCGTGCGTTCAGTATGCACCATTCAAAGCCACGTCATCAATTTTCAACCCTTTCTGACTTCATTTGCTATTTTTCATGCATTTACTGATTTTTTTGAGCTAAATGACCCTGAAATTGAAAAGCACTACAAATGAACACTGAAAAGGTTGAAAGTTGGCATGGTATCATCATTTCACCCACATAGCATGTGCAAAAAAGTTGAGAGGGTTACGGCAAAAACTGGATGCACTTCGTGTACAAAATGGACAATCTCTTTCGAAGTATCAGGCTTTCGGACGAAAACTCATCTGTTACAAAGGCATTTCATTTTTTAAACTTATTTCAACTCCAGACTTTTTGTGCGTTCAGTATGCACCATTCAAAGCCACGTCATCAATTTTCAACCCTTTCTGACTTCATTTGCTATTTTTCATGCATTTACTGATTTTTTGAGCTAAATGACCCTGAAATTGAAAAGCACTACAAATAAACTCTGAAAAGGTTGAAAGTTGGCATGGTATCATCATTTCACCCACATAGCATGTGCTACAAAGTTGAGAGGGTTACGGCAAAAACTGGATGCACTTCGTGTACAAAATGGACAATCTCTTTCGAAGTATCAGGCTTTCGGACGAGAACTCATCTGTTACAAAGGCATTTCATTTTTTTTAACTTATTTCAACTCCAGACTTTTTGTGCGTTTAGTATGCACCATTCAAAGCCACGTCATCAATTTTCAACCCTTTCTGACTTCATTTGCTATTTTTCATGCATTTACTGATTTTTTTGAGCTAAATGACCCTGAAATTGAAAAGCACTACAAATGAACACTGAAAAGGTTGAAAGTTGGCATGGTATCATCATTTCACCCACATAGCATGTGCAAAAAAGTTGAGAGGGTTACGGCAAAAACTGGATGCACTTCGTGTACAAAATGGACAATCTCTTTCGAAGTATCAGGCTTTCGGACGAAAACTCATCTGTTACAAAGGCATTTCATTTTTTTAAACTTATTTCAACTCCAGACTTTTCGTGCGTTCAGTATGCACCATTCAAAGCCACGTCATCAATTTTCAACCCTTTCTGACTTCATTTGCTATTTTTCATGCATTTACTGATTTTTTTGAGCTAAATGACCCTGAAATTGAAAAGCACTACAAATGAACACTGAAAAGGTTGAAAGTTGGCATGGTATCATCATTTGACCCACATAGCATGTGCTACAAAGTTGAGAGGGTTACGGCAAAAACTGGATGCACTTCGTGTACAAAATGGACAATCTCTTTCGAAGTATCAGGCTTTCGGACTAGAACTCATCTGTTACAAAGGCATTTCATTTTTTTAAACTTATTTCAACTCCAGACTTTTTGTGCGTTCAGTATGCACCATTCAAAGCCACGTCATCAATTTTCAACCCTTTCTGACTTCATTTGCTATTTTTCATGCATTTACTGATTTTTTGAGGTAAATAACCCTGAAATTGAAAAGCACTACAAATGAACTCTGAAAAGGATGAAAGTTGGCATGGTATCATCATTTCACCCACATAGCATGTGCTAAAAAGTTGAGAGGCTTACGGCAAAAACTGGATGCACTTCGTGTACAAAATGGACAATCTCTTTCGAAGTATCAGGCTTTCGGACGAGAACTCATCTGTTACAAAGGCATTTCATTTTTTTAAACTCATTTCAACTCCAGACTTTTTGTGCATTCAGTATGCACCATTCAAAGCCACGTCATCAATTTTCAACCCTTTCTGACTTCATTTGCTATTTTTCATGCATTTACTGATTTTTTTGAGCTAAATGACCCTGAAATTGAAAAGCACTACAAATGAACTCTGAAAAGGTTGAAAGTTGGCATGGTATCATCATTTCACCCACATAGCATGTGCTAAAAAGTTGAGAGGGTTACGGCAAAAACTGGATTCGTGTACAAAATGGACAATCTCTTTCGAAGTATCAGGCTTTCGGACGAGAACTCATCTGTTACAAAGGCATTTCATTTTTTTAAACTCATTTCAACTCCAGACTTTTTGTGCATTCAGTATGCACCATTCAAAGCCACGTCATCAATTTTCAACCCTTTCTGACTTCATTTGCTATTTTTCATGCACTTACTGATTTTTTTGAGCTAAATGACCCTGAAATTGAAAAGCACTACAAATGAACTCTGAAAAGGTTGAAAGTTGGCATGGTATCATCATTTGACCCACATAGCACGTGCTAAAAAGTTGAGAGGGTTACGGCAAAAACTGGATGCACTTCATGTACAAAATGGACAATCTCTTTCGAAGTATCAGGCTTTCGGACGAGAACTCATCTGTTACAAAGGCATTTCATTTTTTTAAACTTATTTCAACTCCAGACTTTTTGTGCGTTTAGTATGCACCATTCAAAGCCACGTCATCAATTTTCAACCCTTTCAGACTTCATTTGCTATTTTTCATGCATTTACTGATTTTTTTGAGCAAAATGACCCTGAAATTGAAAAGCACTACAAATGAACACTGAAAAGGTTGAAAGTTGGCATGGTATCATCATTTCACCCACATAGCATGTGCAAAAAAGTTGAGAGGGTTACGGCAAAAACTGGATGCACTTCGTGTACAAAATGGACAATCTCTTTCGAAGTATCAGGCTTTCGGACGAAAACTCATCTGTTACAAAGGCATTTCATTTTTTAAACTTATTTCAACTCCAGACTTTTTGTGCGTTCAGTATGCACCATTCAAAGCCACGTCATCAATTTTCAACCCTTTCTGACTTCATTTGCTATTTTTCATGCATTTACTGATTTTTTGAGCTAAATGACCCTGAAATTGAAAAGCACTACAAATAAACTCTGAAAAGGTTGAAAGTTGGCATGGTATCATCATTTCACCCACATAGCATGTGCTACAAAGTTGAGAGGGTTACGGCAAAAACTGGATGCACTTCGTGTACAAAATGGACAATCTCTTTCGAAGTATCAGGCTTTCGGACGAGAACTCATCTGTTACAAAGGCATTTCATTTTTTTAACTTATTTCAACTCCAGACTTTTTGTGCGTTTAGTATGCACCATTCAAAGCCACGTCATCAATTTTCAACCCTTTCTGACTTCATTTGCTATTTTTCATGCATTTACTGATTTTTTTGAGCTAAATGACCCTGAAATTGAAAAGCACTACAAATGAACACTGAAAAGGTTGAAAGTTGGCATGGTATCATCATTTCACCCACATAGCATGTGCAAAAAAGTTGAGAGGGTTACGGCAAAAACTGGATGCACTTCGTGTACAAAATGGACAATCTCTTTCGAAGTATCAGGCTTTCGGACGAAAACTCATCTGTTACAAAGGCATTTCATTTTTTAAACTTATTTCAACTCCAGACTTTTTGTGCGTTCAGTATGCACCATTCAAAGCCACGTCATCAATTTTCAACCCTTTCTGACTTCATTTGCTATTTTTCATGCATTTACTGATTTTTTGAGCTAAATGACCCTGAAATTGAAAAGCACTACAAATAAACTCTGAAAAGGTTGAAAGTTGGCATGGTATCATCATTTGACCCACATAGCATGTGCTACAAAGTTGAGAGGGTTACGGCAAAAACTGGATGCACTTCGTGTACAAAATGGACAATCTCTTTCGAAGTATCAGGCTTTCGGACTAGAACTCATCTGTTACAAAGGCATTTCATTTTTTTAAACTTATTTCAACTCCAGACTTTTTGTGCGTTCAGTATGCACCATTCAAAGCCACGTCATCAATTTTCAACCCTTTCTGACTTCATTTGCTATTTTTCATGCATTTACTGATTTTTTGAGGTAAATAACCCTGAAATTGAAAAGCACTACAAATGAACTCTGAAAAGGATGAAAGTTGGCATGGTATCATCATTTCACCCACATAGCATGTGCTAAAAAGTTGAGAGGCTTACGGCAAAAACTGGATGCACTTCGTGTACAAAATGGACAATCTCTTTCGAAGTATCAGGCTTTCGGACGAGAACTCATCTGTTACAAAGGCATTTCATTTTTTTAAACTCATTTCAACTCCAGACTTTTTGTGCATTCAGTATGCACCATTCAAAGCCACGTCATCAATTTTCAACCCTTTCTGACTTCATTTGCTATTTTTCATGCATTTACTGATTTTTTTGAGCTAAATGACCCTGAAATTGAAAAGCACTACAAATGAACTCTGAAAAGGTTGAAAGTTGGCATGGTATCATCATTTCACCCACATAGCATGTGCTAAAAAGTTGAGAGGGTTACGGCAAAAACTGGATGCACATCGTGTACAAAATGGACAATCTCTTTCGAAGTATCAGGCTTTCGGACGAAAACTCATCTGTTACAAAGGCATTTCATTTTTTAAACTTATTTCAACTCCAGACTTTTTGTGCGTTCAGTATGCACCATTCAAAACCACATCATCAATTTTCAACCCTTTCTGACTTCATTTGCTATTTTTCATGCATTTACTGATTTTTTGAGCTAAATGACCCTGAAATTGAAAAGCACTACAAATAAACTCTGAAAAGGTTGAAAGTTGGCATGGTATCATCATTTCACCCACATAGCATGTGCTACAAAGTTGAGAGGGTTACGGCAAAAACTGGATGCACTTCGTGTACAAAATGGACAATCTCTTTCGAAGTATCAGGCTTTCGGACGAGAACTCATCTGTTACAAAGGCATTTCATTTTTTTTAACTTATTTCAACTCCAGACTTTTTGTGCGTTTAGTATGCACCATTCAAAGCCACGTCATCAATTTTCAACCCTTTCTGACTTCATTTGCTATTTTTCATGCATTTACTGATTTTTTTGAGCTAAATGACCCTGAAATTGAAAAGCACTACAAATGAACACTGAAAAGGTTGAAACTTGGCATGGTATCATCATTTCACCCACATAGCATGTGCAAAAAAGTTGAGAGGGTTACGGCAAAAACTGGATGCACTTCGTGTACAAAATGGACAATCTCTTTCGAAGTATCAGGCTTTCGGACGAAAACTCATCTGTTACAAAGGCATTTCATTTTTTTAAACTTATTTCAACTCCAGACTTTTTGTGCGTTCAGTATGCACCATTCGAAGCCACGTCATCAATTTTCAACCCTTTCTGACTTCATTTGCTATTTTTCATGCATTTACTGATTTTTTGAGCTAAATGACCCTGAAATTGAAAAGCACTACAAATGAACTCTGAAAAGGTTGAAAGTTGGCATGGTATCATCATTTCACCCACACTGCATGTTCTACAAAATTGAGAGGGTTACGGCAAAAACTGGATGCACTTCGTGTACAAAATGGACAATCTCTTTCGAAGTATCAGGCTTTCAGACGAGAACTCATCTGTTACAAAGGCATTTCATTTTTTTAAACTTATTTCAACTCCAGACTTTTTGTGCGTTCAGTATGCACCATTCAAAGCCACGTCATCAATTTTCAACCCTTTCTGACTTCATTTGCTATTTTTCATGCATTTACTGATTTTTTGAGCTAAATGACCCTGAAATTGAAAAGCACTACAAATGAACACTGAAAAGGTTGAAAGTTGGCATGGTATCATCATTTCACCCACATAGCATGTGCAATAAAGTTGAGAGGGTTACGGCAAAAACTGGATGCACTTCGTGTACAAAATGGACAATCTCTTTCGAAGTATCAGGCTTTCGGACGAAAACTCATCTGTTACAAAGGCATTTCATTTTTTTAAACTTATTTCAACTCCAGACTTTTTGTGCGTTCAGTATGCACCATTCAAAGCCACGTCATCAATTTTCAACCCTTTCTGACTTCATTTGCTATTTTTCATGCATTTACTGATTTTTTGAGCTAAATGACCCTGAAATTGAAAAGCACTACAAATGAACTCTGAAAAGGTTGAAAGTTGGCATGGTATCATCATTTGACCCACATAGCATGTGCTACAAAGTTGAGAGGGTTACGGCAAAAACTGGATGCACTTCGTGTACAAAATGGACAATCTCTTTCGAAGTATCAGGCTTTCGGACTAGAACTCATCTGTTACAAAGGCATTTCATTTTTTTAAACTTATTTCAACTCCAGACTTTTTGTGCGTTCAGTATGCACCATTCAAAGCCACGTCATCAATTTTCAACCCTTTCTGACTTCATTTGCTATTTTTCATGCATTTACTGATTTTTTGAGGTAAATAACCCTGAAATTGAAAAGCACTACAAATGAACTCTGAAAAGGATGAAAGTTGGCATGGTATCATCATTTCACCCACATAGCATGTGCTAAAAAGTTGAGAGGCTTACGGCAAAAACTGGATGCACTTCGTGTACAAAATGGACAATCTCTTTCGAAGTATCAGGCTTTCGGACGAGAACTCATCTGTTACAAAGGCATTTCATTTTTTTAAACTCATTTCAACTCCAGACTTTTTGTGCATTCAGTATGCACCATTCAAAGCCACGTCATCAATTTTCAACCCTTTCTGACTTCATTTGCTATTTTTCATGCAGTTACTGATTTTTTTGAGCTAAATGACCCTGAAATTGAAAAGCACTACAAATGAACTCTGAAAAGGTTGAAAGTTGGCATGGTATCATCATTTCACCCACATAGCACGTGCTAAAAAGTTGAGAGGGTTACGGCAAAAACTGGATGCACTTCGTGTACAAAATGGACAATCTCTTTCGAAGTATCAGGCTTTCGGACGAGAACTCATCTGTTACAAAGGCATTTCATTTTTTTAAACTTATTTCAACTCCAGACTTTTTGTGCGTTTAGTATGCACCATTCAAAGCCACGTCATCAATTTTCAACCCTTTCAGACTTCATTTGCTATTTTTCATGCATTTACTGATTTTTTTGAGGTAAATAACCCTGAAATTGAAAAGCACTACAAATGAACACTGAAAAGGTTGAAAGTTGGCATGGTATCATCATTTCACCCACATAGCATGTGCAAAAAAGTTGAGAGGGTTACGGCAAAAACTGGATGCACTTCGTGTACAAAATGGACAATCTCTTTCAAAGTATCAGGCTTTCGGACGAAAACTCATCTGTTACAAAGGCAGTTCATTTTTTTAAACTTATTTCAACTCCAGACTTTTTGTGCGTTCAGTATGCACCATTCGAAGCCACGTCATCAATTTTCAACCCTTTCTGACTTCATTTGCTATTTTTCATGCATTCACTGATTTTTTGAGCTAAATGACCCTAAAATTGAAAAGCACTACAAATGAACTCTGAAAAGGTTGAAAGTTGGCATGGTATCATCATTTCACCCACATAGCATGTGCTACAAAGCTGAGAGGGTTACGACAAAAACTGGATGCACTTCGTGATCAAAATGGACAATCTCTTTCGAAGTATCAGGCTTTCAGACGAGAACTCATCTGTTACAAAGGCATTTCATTTTTTTAAACTTATTTCAACTCCAGACTTTTTGTGCGTTCAGTAAGCACCATTCAAAGCCACATCATCAATATTCAACCCTTTCTGACTTCATTTGCTATTTTTCATGCATTTACTGATTTTTTGAGCTAAATAACCCTGAAATTGAAAAGCATTACAAATGAACTCTGAAAAGGTTGAAAGTTGGCATGGTATCATCATTTCACCCACATAGCATGTGCTAAAAATTTGAGAGGCTTACGGCAAAAACTGGATGCACTTCGTGTACAAAATGGACAATCTCTTTCGAAGTATCAGGCTTTCGGACGAAAACTCATCTGTTACAAAGGCATTTCATTTTTTTAAACTTATTTCAACTCCAGACTTTTTGTGCGTTTAGTATGCACCATTCAAAGCCACGTCATCAATTTTCAACCCTTTCAGACTTCATTTGCTATTTTTCATGCATTTACTGATTTTTTTGAGCTAAATGACCCTGAAATTGAAAAGCACTACAAATGAACACTGAAAAGGTTGAAAGTTGGCATGGTATCATCATTTCACCCACATAGCATGTGCAAAAAAGTTGAGAGGGTTACGGCAAAAACTGGATGCACTTCGTGTACAAAATGGACAATCTCTTTCAAAGTATCAGGCTTTCGGACGAAAACTCATCTGTTACAAAGGCATTTCATTTTTTTAAACTTATTTCAACTCCAGACTTTTTGTGCGTTCAGTATGCACCATTCGAAGCCCCGTCGTCAATTTTCAACCCTTTCTGACTTCATTTGCTATTTTTCATGCATTCACTGATTTTTTGAGCTAAATGACCCTAAAATTGAAAAGCACTACAAATGAACTCTGAAAAGGTTGAAAGTTGGCATGGTATCATCATTTCACCCACATAGCATGTGCTACAAAGCTGAGAGGGTTACGGCAAAAACTGGATGCACTTCGTGATCAAAATGGACAATCTCTTTCGAAGTATCAGGCTTTCAGACGAGAACTCATCTGTTACAAAGGCATTTCATTTTTTTAAACTTATTTCAACTCCAGACTTTTTGTGCGTTCAGTAAGCACCATTCCAAGCCACATCATCAATATTCAACCCTTTCTGACTTCATTTGCTATTTTTCATGCATTTACTGATTTTTTGAGCTAAATAACCCTGAAATTGAAAAGCACAACAAATGAACTCTGAAAAGGTTGAAAGTTGGCATGGTATCATCATTTCACCCACATAGCATGTGCTAAAAATTTGAGAGGCTTACGGCAAAAACTGGATGCACTTCGTGTACAAAATGGACAATCTCTTTCGAAGTATCAGGCTTTCGGACGAGAACTCATCTGTTACAAAGGCATTCCATTTTTTTAAACTCATTTCAACTCTAGACTTTTTGTGCATTCAGTATGCACCATTCAAAGCCATGTCATCAATTTTCAACCCTTTCTGACTTCATTTGCTATTTTTCATGCATTTACTGATTTTTTGAGCTAAATGACCCTGAAATTGAAAAGCACTACAAATGAACTCTGAAAAGGTTGAAAGTTGGCATGGTATCATCATTTCACCCACATAGCATGTGCTAAAAAGTGGAGAGGGTTACGGCAAAAACTGGATGCACTTCGTGTACAAAATGGACAATCTCTTTCGAAGTATCAGGCTTTCGGACGAAAACTCATCTGTTACAAAGGCATTTCATTTTTTTAAACTTATTTCAACACCAGACTTTTTGTGCGTTCAGTATGCACCATTCAAAGCCACGTCATCAATTTTCAACCCTTTCTGACTTCATTTGCTATTTTTCATGCATTTACTGATTTTTCTTGAGCTAAATGTCCCTGAAATTGAAAAGCACTACAAATGAACACTGAAAAGGTTGAAAGTTGGCATGGTATCATCATTTCACCCACATAGCATGTGCAAAAAAGTTGAGAGGGTTACGGCAAAAACTGTATGCACTTCGTGTACAAAATGGACAATCTCTTTCGAAGTATCAGGCTTTCGGACGAAAACTCATCTGTTACAAAGGCATTTCATTTTTTTAAACTTATTTCAACTCTAGACTTTTTGTGCGGTCAGTATGCACCATTCGAAGCCACGTCATCAATTTTCAACCCTTTCTGACTTCATTTGCTATTTTTCATGCATTTACTGATTTTTTGAGCTAAATGACCTTGAAATTGAAAAGCACTACAAATGAACTCTGAAAAGGTTGAAAGTTGGCATGGAATCATCATTTCACCCACATAGCATGTGCTACAAAGTTGAGAGGGTTGCGGCAAAAACTGGATGCACTTCGTATACAAAATGGACAATCTCTTTCGAAGTATCAGCCTTTCGGACGAGAACTCATCTGTTACAAAGGCATTTCATTTTTTTAAACTTATTTCAACTCCAGACTTTTTGTGCGTTCAGTAAGCACCATTCAAAGCCACATCATCAATATTCAACCCTTTCTGACTTCATTTGCTATTTTTCACGCATTTACTGATTTTTTGAGCTAAATAACCCTGAAATTGAAAAGCACTACAAAAGAACTTTGAAAAGGTTGAAAGTTGGCATGGTATCATCATTTCACCGACATAGCATGTGCTAAAAATTTGAGAGGCTTACGGCAAAAACTGGATGCACTTCGTGTACAAAATGGACAATCTCTTTCGAAGTATCAGGCTTTCGGACGAGAACTCATCTGTTACAAAGGCATTTCATTTTTTTAAACTCATTTCAACTCCAGACTTTTTGTGCATTCAGTATGCACCATTCAAAGCCACGTCATCAATTTTCAACCCTTTCTGACTTCATTTGCTATTTTTCATGCACTTACTGATTTTTTTGAGCTAAATGACCCTGAAATTGAAAAGCACTACAAATGAACTCTGAAATGGTTGAAAGTTGGCATGGTATCATCATTTGACCCACATAGCACGTGCTAAAAAGTTGAGAGGGTTACGGCAAAAACTGGATGCACTTCGTGTACAAAATGGACAATCTCTTTCGAAGTATCAGGCTTTCGGACGAGAACTCATCTGTTACAAAGGCATTTCATTTTTTTAAACTTATTTCAACTCCAGACTTTTTGTGCGTTTAGTATGCACCATTCAAAGCCACGTCATCAATTTTCAACCCTTTCAGACTTCATTTGCTATTTTTCATGCATTTACTGATTTTTTTGAGCAAAATGACCCTGAAATTGAAAAGCACTACAAATGAACACTGAAAAGGTTGAAAGTTGGCATGGTATCATCATTTCACCCACATAGCATGTGCAAAAAAGTTGAGAGGGTTACGGCAAAAACTGGATGCACTTCGTGTACAAAATGGACAATCTCTTTCAAAGTATCAGGCTTTCGGACGAAAACTCATCTGTTACAAAGGCATTTCATTTTTTTAAACTTATTTCAACTCCAGACTTTTTGTGCGTTCAGTATGCACCATTCGAAGCCCCGTCGTCAATTTTCAACCCTTTCTGACTTCATTTGCTATTTTTCATGCATTCACTGATTTTTTGAGCTAAATGACCCTAAAATTGAAAAGCACTACAAATGAACTCTGAAAAGGTTGAAAGTTGGCATGGTATCATCATTTCACCCACATAGCATGTGCTACAAAGCTGAGAGGGTTACGGCAAAAACTGGATGCACTTCGTGATCAAAATGGACAATCTCTTTCGAAGTATCAGGCTTTCAGACGAGAACTCATCTGTTACAAAGGCATTTCATTTTTTTAAACTTATTTCAACTCCAGACTTTTTGTGCGTTCAGTAAGCACCATTCCAAGCCACATCATCAATATTCAACCCTTTCTGACTTCATTTGCTATTTTTCATGCATTTACTGATTTTTTGAGCTAAATAACCCTGAAATTGAAAAGCACAACAAATGAACTCTGAAAAGGTTGAAAGTTGGCATGGTATCATCATTTCACCCACATAGCATGTGCTAAAAATTTGAGAGGCTTACGGCAAAAACTGGATGCACTTCGTGTACAAAATGGACAATCTCTTTCGAAGTATCAGGCTTTCGGACGAGAACTCATCTGTTACAAAGGCATTCCATTTTTTTAAACTCATTTCAACTCTAGACTTTTTGTGCATTCAGTATGCACCATTCAAAGCCATGTCATCAATTTTCAACCCTTTCTGACTTCATTTGCTATTTTTCATGCATTTACTGATTTTTTGAGCTAAATGACCCTAAAATTGAAAAGCACTACAAATGAACTCTGAAAAGGTTGAAAGTTGGCATGGTATCATCATTTCACCCACATAGCATGTGCTAAAAAGTGGAGAGGGTTACGGCAAAAACTGGATGCACTTCGTGTACAAAATGGACAATCTCTTTCGAAGTATCAGGCTTTCGGACGAAAACTCATCTGTTACAAAGGCATTTCATTTTTTTAAACTTATTTCAACACCAGACTTTTTGTGCGTTCAGTATGCACCATTCAAAGCCACGTCATCAATTTTCAACCCTTTCTGACTTCATTTGCTATTTTTCATGCATTTACTGATTTTTCTTGAGCTAAATGTCCCTGAAATTGAAAAGCACTACAAATGAACACTGAAAAGGTTGAAAGTTGGCATGGTATCATCATTTCACCCACATAGCATGTGCAAAAAAGTTGAGAGGGTTACGGCAAAAACTGTATGCACTTCGTGTACAAAATGGACAATCTCTTTCGAAGTATCAGGCTTTCGGACGAAAACTCATCTGTTACAAAGGCATTTCATTTTTTTAAACTTATTTCAACTCTAGACTTTTTGTGCGGTCAGTATGCACCATTCGAAGCCACGTCATCAATTTTCAACCCTTTCTGACTTCATTTGCTATTTTTCATGCATTTACTGATTTTTTGAGCTAAATGACCTTGAAATTGAAAAGCACTACAAATGAACTCTGAAAAGGTTGAAAGTTGGCATGGAATCATCATTTCACCCACATAGCATGTGCTACAAAGTTGAGAGGGTTGCGGCAAAAACTGGATGCACTTCGTATACAAAATGGACAATCTCTTTCGAAGTATCAGCCTTTCGGACGAGAACTCATCTGTTACAAAGGCATTTCATTTTTTTAAACTTATTTCAACTCCAGACTTTTTGTGCGTTCAGTAAGCACCATTCAAAGCCACATCATCAATATTCAACCCTTTCTGACTTCATTTGCTATTTTTCACGCATTTACTGATTTTTTGAGCTAAATAACCCTGAAATTGAAAAGCACTACAAAAGAACTTTGAAAAGGTTGAAAGTTGGCATGGTATCATCATTTCACCGACATAGCATGTGCTAAAAATTTGAGAGGCTTACGGCAAAAACTGGATGCACTTCGTGTACAAAATGGACAATCTCTTTCGAAGTATCAGGCTTTCGGACGAGAACTCATCTGTTACAAAGGCATTTCATTTTTTTAAACTCATTTCAACTCCAGACTTTTTGTGCATTCAGTATGCACCATTCAAAGCCACGTCATCAATTTTCAACCCTTTCTGACTTCATTTGCTATTTTTCATGCACTTACTGATTTTTTTGAGCTAAATGACCCTGAAATTGAAAAGCACTACAAATGAACTCTGAAATGGTTGAAAGTTGGCATGGTATCATCATTTGACCCACATAGCACGTGCTAAAAAGTTGAGAGGGTTACGGCAAAAACTGGATGCACTTCGTGTACAAAATGGACAATCTCTTTCGAAGTATCAGGCTTTCGGACGAGAACTCATCTGTTACAAAGGCATTTCATTTTTTTAAACTTATTTCAACTCCAGACTTTTTGTGCGTTTAGTATGCACCATTCAAAGCCACGTCATCAATTTTCAACCCTTTCAGACTTCATTTGCTATTTTTCATGCATTTACTGATTTTTTTGAGCAAAATGACCCTGAAATTGAAAAGCACTACAAATGAACACTGAAAAGGTTGAAAGTTGGCATGGTATCATCATTTCACCCACATAGCATGTGCAAAAAAGTTGAGAGGGTTACGGCAAAAACTGGATGCACTTCGTGTACAAAATGGACAATCTCTTTCGAAGTATCAGGCTTTCGGACGAAAACTCATCTGTTACAAAGGCATTTCATTTTTTAAACTTATTTCAACTCCAGACTTTTTGTGCGTTCAGTATGCACCATTCAAAGCCACGTCATCAATTTTCAACCCTTTCTGACTTCATTTGCTATTTTTCATGCATTTACTGATTTTTTGAGCTAAATGACCCTGAAATTGAAAAGCACTACAAATAAACTCTGAAAAGGTTGAAAGTTGGCATGGTATCATCATTTCACCCACATAGCATGTGCTACAAAGTTGAGAGGGTTACGGCAAAAACTGGATGCACTTCGTGTACAAAATGGACAATCTCTTTCGAAGTATCAGGCTTTCGGACGAGAACTCATCTGTTACAAAGGCATTTCATTTTTTTTAACTTATTTCAACTCCAGACTTTTTGTGCGTTTAGTATGCACCATTCAAAGCCACGTCATCAATTTTCAACCCTTTCTGACTTCATTTGCTATTTTTCATGCATTTACTGATTTTTTTGAGCTAAATGACCCTGAAATTGAAAAGCACTACAAATGAACACTGAAAAGGTTGAAACTTGGCATGGTATAATCATTTCACCCACATAGCATGTGCAAAAAAGTTGAGAGGGTTACGGCAAAAACTGGATGCACTTCGTGTACAAAATGGACAATCTCTTTCGAAGTATCAGGCTTTCGGACGAAAACTCATCTGTTACAAAGGCATTTCATTTTTTTAAACTTATTTCAACTCCAGACTTTTTGTGCGTTCAGTATGCACCATTCGAAGCCACGTCATCAATTTTCAACCCTTTCTGACTTCATTTGCTATTTTTCATGCATTTACTGATTTTTTGAGCTAAATGACCCTGAAATTGAAAAGCACTACAAATGAACTCTGAAAAGGTTGAAAGTTGGCATGGTATCATCATTTCACCCACACTGCATGTTCTACAAAATTGAGAGGGTTACGGCAAAAACTGGATGCACTTCGTGATCAAAATGGACAATCTCTTTCGAAGTATCAGGCTTTCAGACGAGAACTCATCTGTTACAAAGGCATTTCATTTTTTTAAACTTATTTCAACTCCAGACTTTTTGTGCGTTCAGTAAGCACCATTCAAAGCCACATCATCAATATTCAACCCTTTCTGACTTCATTTGCTATTTTTCATGCATTTACTGATTTTTTGAGCTAAATAACCCTGAAATTGAAAAGCATTACAAATGAACTCTGAAAAGGTTGAAAGTTGGCATGGTATCATCATTTCACCCACATAGCATGTGCTAAAAATTTGAGAGGCTTACGGCAAAAACTGGATGCACTTCGTGTACAAAATGGACAATCTCTTTCGAAGTATCAGGCTTTCGGACGAAAACTCATCTGTTACAAAGGCATTTCATTTTTTTAAACTTATTTCAACTCCAGACTTTTTGTGCGTTTAGTATGCACCATTCAAAGCCACGTCATCAATTTTCAACCCTTTCAGACTTCATTTGCTATTTTTCATGCATTTACTGATTTTTTTGAGCTAAATGACCCTGAAATTGAAAAGCACTACAAATGAACACTGAAAAGGTTGAAAGTTGGCATGGTATCATCATTTCACCCACATAGCATGTGCAAAAAAGTTGAGAGGGTTACGGCAAAAACTGGATGCACTTCGTGTACAAAATGGACAATCTCTTTCAAAGTATCAGGCTTTCGGACGAAAACTCATCTGTTACAAAGGCATTTCATTTTTTTAAACTTATTTCAACTCCAGACTTTTTGTGCGTTCAGTATGCACCATTCGAAGCCACGTCGTCAATTTTCAACCCTTTCTGACTTCATTTGCTATTTTTCATGCATTCACTGATTTTTTGAGCTAAATGACCCTAAAATTGAAAAGCACTACAAATGAACTCTGAAAAGGTTGAAAGTTGGCATGGTATCATCATTTCACCCACATAGCATGTGCTACAAAGCTGAGAGGGTTACGGCAAAAACTGGATGCACTTCGTGATCAAAATGGACAATCTCTTTCGAAGTATCAGGCTTTCAGACGAGAACTCATCCGTTACAAAGGCATTTCATTTTTTTAAACTTATTTCAACTCCAGACTTTTTGTGCGTTCAGTAAGCACCATTCCAAGCCACATCATCAATATTCAACCCTTTCTGACTTCATTTGCTATTTTTCATGCATTTACTGATTTTTTGAGCTAAATAACCCTGAAATTGAAAAGCACAACAAATGAACTCTGAAAAGGTTGAAAGTTGGCATGGTATCATCATTTCACCCACATAGCATGTGCTAAAAATTTGAGAGGCTTACGGCAAAAACTGGATGCACTTCGTGTACAAAATGGACAATCTCTTTCGAAGTATCAGGCTTTCGGACGAGAACTCATCTGTTACAAAGGCATTCCATTTTTTTAAACTCATTTCAACTCTAGACTTTTTGTGCATTCAGTATGCACCATTCAAAGCCATGTCATCAATTTTCAACCCTTTCTGACTTCATTTGCTATTTTTCATGCATTTACTGATTTTTTGAGCTAAATGACCCTGAAATTGAAAAGCACTACAAATGAACTCTGAAAAGGTTGAAAGTTGGCATGGTATCATCATTTCACCCACATAGCATGTGCTAAAAAGTGGAGAGGGTTACGGCAAAAACTGGATGCACTTCGTGTACAAAATGGACAATCTCTTTCGAAGTATCAGGCTTTCGGACGAAAACTCATCTGTTACAAAGGCATTTCATTTTTTTAAACTTATTTCAACACCAGACTTTTTGTGCGTTCAGTATGCACCATTCAAAGCCACGTCATCAATTTTCAACCCTTTCTGACTTCATTTGCTATTTTTCATGCATTTACTGATTTTTCTTGAGCTAAATGACCCTGAAATTGAAAAGCACTACAAATGAATACTGAAAAGGTTGAAAGTTGGCATGGTATCATCATTTCACCCACATAGCATGTGCAAAAAAGTTGAGAGGGTTACGGCAAAAACTGTATGCACTTCGTGTACAAAATGGACAATCTCTTTCGAAGTATCAGGCTTTCGGACGAAAACTCATCTGTTACAAAGGCATTTCATTTTTTTAAACTTATTTCAACTCTAGACTTTTTGTGCGGTCAGTATGCACCATTCGAAGCCACGTCATCAATTTTCAACCCTTTCTGACTTCATTTGCTATTTTTCATGCATTTACTGATTTTTTGAGCTAAATGACCTTGAAATTGAAAAGCACTACAAATGAACTCTGAAAAGGTTGAAAGTTGGCATGGTATCATCATTTCACCCACATAGCATGTGCTACAAAGTTGAGAGGGTTGCGGCAAAAACTGGATGCACTTCGTATACAAAATGGACAATCTCTTTCGAAGTATCAGCCTTTCGGACGAGAACTCATCTGTTACAAAGGCATTTCATTTTTTTAAACTTATTTCAACTCCAGACTTTTTGTGCGTTCAGTAAGCACCATTCAAAGCCACATCATCAATATTCAACCCTTTCTGACTTCATTTGCTATTTTTCACGCATTTACTGATTTTTTGAGCTAAATAACCCTGAAATTGAAAAGCACTACAAAAGAACTTTGAAAAGGTTGAAAGTTGGCATGGTATCATCATTTCACCGACATAGCATGTGCTAAAAATTTGAGAGGCTTACGGCAAAAACTGGATGCACTTCGTGTACAAAATGGACAATCTCTTTCGAAGTATCAGGCTTTCGGACGAGAACTCATCTGTTACAAAGGCATTCCATTTTTTTAAACTCATTTCAACTCCAGACTTTTTGTGCATTCAGTATGCACCATTCAAAGCCACGTCATCAATTTTCAACCCTTTCTGACTTCATTTGCTATTTTTCATGCATTTACTGATTTTTTGAGCTAAATGACCCTGAAATTGAAAAGCACTACAAATGAACTCTGAAAAGGTTGAAAGTTGGCATGGTATCATCATTTCACCCACATAGCATGTGCTACAAAGTTGAGAGGGTTACGGCAAAAACTGGATGCACTTCGTGTACAAAATGGACAATCTCTTTCGAAGTATCAGGCTTTCGGACGAGAACTCATCTGTTACAAAGGCATTTCATTTTTTTAAACTTATTTCAACTCCAGACTTTTTGTGCGTTCAGTAAGCACCATTCAAAGCCACATCATCAATATTCAACCCTTTCTGACTTCATTTGCTATTTTTCATGCATTTACTGATTTTTTGAGCTAAATAACCCTGAAATTGAAAAGCACTACAAAAGAACTCTGAAAAGGTTGAAAGTTGGCATGGTATCATCATTTCACCCACATAGCATGTGCTAAAAATTTGAGAGGCTTACGGCAAAAACTGGATGCACTTCGTGTACAAAATGGACAATCTCTTTCGAAGTATCAGGCTTTCGGACGAGAACTCATCTGTTACAAAGGCATTCCATTTTTTTAAACTCATTTCAACTCCAGACTTTTTGTGCATTCAGTATGCACCATTCAAAGCCATGTCATCAATTTTCAACCCTTTCTGACTTCATTTGCTATTTTTCATGCATTTACTGATTTTTTGAGCTAAATGACCCTGAAATTGAAAAGCACTACAAATGAACTCTGAAAACGTTGAAAGTTGGCATGGTATCATAATTTCACCCACATAGCATGTGCTAAAAAGTTGAGAGGGTTACGGCAAAAACTGGATGCACTTCGTGTACAACATGGACAATCTCTTTCGAAGTATCAGGCTTTCGGACGAAAACTCATCTGTTACAAAGGCATTTCATTTTTTTAAACTTATTTCAAATCCAGACTTTTTGTGCGTTTAGTATGCACCATTCAAAGCCACGTCATCAATTTCCAACCCTTTCTGACTTCATTTGCTATTTTTCATGCATTTATTGATTTTTTGAGCTAAATGACCCTGAAATTGAAAAGCACTACAAATGAACTCTGAAAAGGTTGAAAGTTGGCATGGTATCATCATTTGACCCACATAGCATGTGCTACAAAGTTGAGAGGGTTACGGCAAAAACTGGATGCACTTCGTGTACAAAATGGGCAATCTCTTTCGAAGTATCAGGCTTTCGGACGAGAACTCATCTGTTACAAAGGCATTTCATTTTTTTAAACTTATTTCAACTCCAGACTTTTTGTGCGTTCAGTATGCACCATTCAAAGCCACGTCATCAATTTTCAACCCTTTCTGACTTCATTTGCTATTTTTCATGCATTTACTGATTTTTTGAGGTAAAGAACCCTGAAATTGAAAAGCACTACAAATGAACTCTGAAAAGGTTGAAAGTTGGCATGGTATCATCATTTCACCCACATAGTATGTGCTAAAAAGTTGAGAGGCTTACGGCAAAAACTGGATGCACTTCGTGTACAAAATGGACAATCTCTTTCCAAGTATCAGGCTTTCGGACGAGAACTCATCTGTTACAAAGGCATTTCATTTTTTTAAACTCATTTCAACTCCAGACATTTTGTGC
The DNA here is from genome assembly GCA_039707655.1 of Elymus sibiricus. NCBI lineage: Eukaryota > Viridiplantae > Streptophyta > Magnoliopsida > Poales > Poaceae > Elymus > Elymus sibiricus. The sequence continues at coordinate 33,812,993 of CM077665.1, read as the reverse complement.
ATTCAGTATGCACCATTCAAAGACACGTCATCAATTTTCAACCCTTTCTGACTTCATTTGCTATTTTTCATGCATTTACTCATTTTTTTGAGCTAAATGACCCTGAAATTGAAAAGCACTACAAATGAACTCTGAAAAGGTTGAAAGTTGGCATGGTATCATCATTTCACCCACATAGCATGTGCTAAAAAGTTGAGAGGGTTACGGCAAAAACTGGATGCACTTCGTGTACAAAATGGACAATCTCTTTCGAAGTATCACGCTTTCGGACGAGAACTCATCTGTTACAAAGGCATTTCATTTTTTTAAACTTATTTCAACTCCAGACTTTTTGTGCGTTCAGTATGCACCATTCAAAGCCACGTCATCAATTTTCAACCCTTTCTGACTTCATTTGCTATTTTTCATGCATTTACTGATTTTTTTTGAGCTAAATGACCCTGAAATTGAAAAGCACTACAAATGAACTCTGAAAAGGTTGAAAGTTGGCATGGTATCATCATTTCACCCACATAGCATGTGGTAAAAAGTTGAGAGGGTTACTGCAAAAACTGGATGCATTTCGTGTACAAAATGGACAATCTCTTTCGAAGTATCAGGCTTTCGGATGAGAACTCATCTGTTACACAAAGGCATTTCATTTTTTAAACTTATTTCAACTCCAGACTTTTTGTGCGTTTAGTATGCACCATTCAAAGCCACGTCATCCATTTTCAACCCTTTCTGACATCATTTGCTATTTTTCATGCATTTACTGATTTTTTTGAGCTAAATGACCCAGAAATTGAAAAGCACTACAAATGAACACTGAAAAAGTTGAAAGTTGGCATGGTATCATCATTTCACCCACATAGCATGTGCAAAAAAGTTGAGAGGGTTACGGCAAAAATTGGATGCACTTCGTGTACAAAATGGACAATCTCTTTCGAAGTATCACGCTTTCGGAAGAAAACTCATGTGTTACAAAGGCGTTTCATTTTTTAAAACTTATTTCAACTTCATACGTTTTGTGCATTCAGTATGCACCATTCAAAGCCACGTCATCAATTTTCAACCCTTTCTGACTTCATTTGCTATTTTTCATGCATTTACTGATTTTTTTGAGCTAAATGACCCTGAAATTGAAAAGCACTACAAATGAACTCTGAAAAGGTTGAAAGTTGGCATGGTATCATCATTTCACCCACATAGCATGTGCTAAAAAGTTGAGAGGGTTACGGAAAAAACTGGATGCACTTCGTGTACAAAATGGACAATCTCTTTCGAAGTATCAGGCTTTCGGACGAGAACTCATCTGTTACAAATGCATTTCATTTTTTTAAACTTATTTCAACTCCAGACTTTTTGTGCGTTCAATATGCACCATTCAAAGCCACGTCATCATTTTTCAACCCCTTCTGACTTCATTTTTTTAAACTAATTTCAACTCCAGACTTTTTGTGCATTCAGTATGCACCATTCAAAGCCACGACATCAATTTTCAACCCTTTCTGACTTCATTTGCTATTTTTCATGCATTTACTGATTTTTTTTTGAGCTAAATGACCCTGAAATTGAAAAGCACTACAAATGAACTCTGAAAAGGTTGAAAGTTGGCATGGTATCATCATTTCACCCACATAGCATGTGCAAAAAAGTTGAGAGGGTTACGGCAAAAACTGGATGCACTTCGTGTACAAAATGGACAATCTCTTTCGAAGTATCAGGCTTTCGGACGAGAACTCATCTGTTACAAAGGCATTCCATTTTTTTAAACTCATTTCAACTCTAGACTTTTTGTGCATTCAGTATGCACCATTCAAAGCCATGTCATCAATTTTCAACCCTTTCTGACTTCATTTGCTATTTTTCATGCATTTACTGATTTTTTGAGCTAAATGACCCTGAAATTGAAAAGCACTACAAATGAACTCTGAAAAGGTTGAAAGTTGGCATGGTATCATCATTTCACCCACATAGCATGTGCTAAAAAGTCGAGAGGGTTACGGCAAAAACTGGATGCACTTCGTGTACAAAATGGACAATCTCTTTCGAAGTATCAGGCTTTCGGACGAAAACTCATCTGTTACAAAGGCATTTCATTTTTTTAAACTTATTTCAACACCAGACTTTTTGTGCGTTCAGTATGCACCATTCAAAGCCACGTCATCAATTTTCAACCCTTTCTGACTTCATTTGCTATTTTTCATGCATTTACTGATTTTTCTTGAGCTAAATGACCCTGAAATTGAAAAGCACTACAAATGGACACTGAAAAGGTTGAAAGTTGGCATGGTATCATCATTTCACCCACATAGCATGTGCAAAAAAGTTGAGAGGGTTACGGCAAAAACTGTATGCACTTCGTGTACAAAATGGACAATCTCTTTCGAAGTATCAGGCTTTCGGACGAAAACTCATCTGTTACAAAGGCATTTCATTTTTTTAAACTTATTTCAACTCTAGACTTTTTGTGCGGTCAGTATGCACCATTCGAAGCCACGTCATCAATTTTCAACCCTTTCTGACTTCATTTGCTATTTTTCATGCATTTACTGATTTTTTGAGCTAAATGACCTTGAAATTGAAAAGCACTACAAATGAACTCTGAAAAGGTTGAAAGTTGGCATGGTATCATCATTTCACCCACATAGCATGTGCTACAAAGTTGAGAGGGTTGCGGCAAAAACTGGATGCACTTCGTATACAAAATGGACAATCTCTTTCGAAGTATCAGCCTTTCGGACGAGAACTCATCTGTTACAAAGGCATTTCATTTTTTTAAACTTATTTCAACTCCAGACTTTTTGTGCGTTCAGTAAGCACCATTCAAAGCCACATCATCAATATTCAACCCTTTCTGACTTCATTTGCTATTTTTCACGCATTTACTGATTTTTTGAGCTAAATAACCCTGAAATTGAAAAGCACTACAAAAGAACTTTGAAAAGGTTGAAAGTTGGCATGGTATCATCATTTCACCCACATAGCATGTGCTAAAAATTTGAGAGGCTTACGGCAAAAACTGGATGCACTTCGTGTACAAAATGGACAATCTCTTTCGAAGTATCAGGCTTTCGGACGAGAACTCATCTGTTACAAAGGCATTCCATTTTTTTAAACTCATTTCAACTCTAGACTTTTTGTGCATTCAGTATGCACCATTCAAAGCCATGTCATCAATTTTCAACCCTTTCTGACTTCATTTGCTATTTTTCATGCATTTACTGATTTTTTGAGCTAAATGACCCTGAAATTGAAAAGCACTACAAATGAACTCTGAAAAGGTTGAAAGTTGGCATGGTATCATCATTTCACCCACATAGCATGTGCTAAAAAGTCGAGAGGGTTACGGCAAAAACTGGATGCACTTCGTGTACAAAATGGACAATCTCTTTCGAAGTATCAGGCTTTCGGACGAAAACTCATCTGTTACAAAGGCATTTCATTTTTTAAAACTTATTTCAACACCAGACTTTTTGTGCGTTCAGTATGCACCATTCAAAGCCACGTCATCAATTTTCAACCCTTTCTGACTTCATTTGCTATTTTTCATGCATTTACTGATTTTTCTTGAGCTAAATGACCCTGAAATTGAAAAGCACTACAAATGGACACTGAAAAGGTTGAAAGTTGGCATGGTATCATCATTTCACCCACATAGCATGTGCAAAAAAGTTGAGAGGGTTACGGCAAAAACTGTATGCACTTCGTGTACAAAATGGACAATCTCTTTCGAAGTATCAGGCTTTCGGACGAAAACTCATCTGTTACAAAGGCATTTCATTTTTTTAAACTTATTTCAACTCTAGACTTTTTGTGCGGTCAGTATGCACCATTCGAAGCCACGTCATCAATTTTCAACCCTTTCTGACTTCATTTGCTATTTTTCATGCATTTACTGATTTTTTGAGCTAAATGACCTTGAAATTGAAAAGCACTACAAATGAACTCTGAAAACGTTGAAAGTTGGCATGGTATCATCATTTCACCCACATAGCATGTGCTACAAAGTTGAGAGGGTTGCGGCAAAAACTGGATGCACTTCGTATACAAAATGGACAATCTCTTTCGAAGTATCAGCCTTTCGGACGAGAACTCATCTGTTACAAAGGCATTTCATTTTTTTAAACTTATTTCAACTCTAGACTTTTTGTGCGTTCAGTAAGCACCATTCAAAGCCACATCATCAATATTCAACCCTTTCTGACTTCATTTGCTATTTTTCACGCATTTACTGATTTTTTGAGCTAAATAACCCTGAAATTGAAAAGCACTACAAAAGAACTTTGAAAAGGTTGAAAGTTGGCATGGTATCATCATTTCACCCACATAGCATGTGCTAAAAATTTGAGAGGCTTACGGCAAAAACTGGATGCACTTCGTGTACAAAATGGACAATCTCTTTCGAAGTATCAGGCTTTCGGACGAGAACTCATCTGTTACAAAGGCATTCCATTTTTTTAAACTCATTTCAACTCCAGACTTTTTGTGCATTCAGTATGCACCATTCAAAGCCATGTCATCAATTTTCAACCCTTTCTGACTTCATTTGCTATTTTTCATGCATTTACTGATTTTTTGAGCTAAATGACCCTGAAATTGAAAAGCACTACAAATGAACTCTGAAAAGGTTGAAAGTTGGCATGGTATCATAATTTCACCCACATAGCATGTGCTAAAAAGTTGAGAGGGTTACGGCAAAAACTGGATGCACTTCGTGTACAACATGGACAATCTCTTTCGAAGTATCAGGCTTTCGGACGAAAACTCATCTGTTACAAAGGCATTTCATTTTTTTAAACTTATTTCAAATCCAGACTTTTTGTGCGTTCAGTATGCACCATTCAAAGCCACGTCATCAATTTTCAACCCTTTCTGACTTCATTTGCTATTTTTCATGCATTTCTTGATTTTTTGAGCTAAATGACCCTGAAATTGAAAAGCACTACAAATGAACTCTGAAAAGGTTGAAAGTTGGCATGGTATCATCATTTGACCCACATAGCATGTGCTACAAAGTTGAGAGGGTTACGGCAAAAACTGGATGCACTTCGTGTACAAAATGGGCAATCTCTTTCGAAGTATCAGGCTTTCGGACGAGAACTCATCTGTTACAAAGGCATTTCATTTTTTTAAACTTATTTCAACTCCAGACTTTTTGTGCGTTCAGTATGCACCATTCAAAGCCACGTCATCAATTTTCAACCCTTTCTGACTTCATTTGCTATTTTTCATGCATTTACTGATTTTTTGAGGTAAAGAACCCTGAAATTGAAAAGCACTACAAATGAACTCTGAAAAGGTTGAAAGTTGGCATGGTATCATCATTTCACCCACATAGTATGTGCTAAAAAGTTGAGAGGCTTACCGCAAAAACTGGATGCACTTCGTGTACAAAATGGACAATCTCTTTCCAAGTATCAGGCTTTCGGACGAGAACTCATCTGTTACAAAGGCATTTCATTTTTTTAAACTCATTTCAACTCCAGACATTTTGTGCATTCAGTATGCACCATTCAAAGACACGTCATCAATTTTCAACCCTTTCTGACTTCATTTGCTATTTTTCATGCATTTACTCATTTTTTTGAGCTAAATGACCCTGAAATTGAAAAGCACTACAAATGAACTCTGAAAAGGTTGAAAGTTGGCATGGTATCATCATTTCACCCACATAGCATGTGCTAAAAAGTTGAGAGGGTTACGGCAAAAACTGGATGCACTTCGTGTACAAAATGGACAATCTCTTTCGAAGTATCACGCTTTCAGACGAGAACTCATCTGTTACAAAGGCATTTCATTTTTTTAAACTTATTTCAACTCCAGACTTTTTGTGCGTTCAGTATGCACCATTCAAAGCCACGTCATCAATTTTCAACCCTTTCTGACTTCATTTGCTATTTTTCATGCATTTACTGATATTTTTTGAGCTAAATGACCCTGAAATTGAAAAGCACTACAAATGAACTCTGAAAAGGTTGAAAGTTGGCATGGTATCATCATTTCACCCACATAGCATGTGGTAAAAAGTTGAGAGGGTTACTGCAAAAACTGGATGCATTTCGTGTACAAAATGGACAATCTCTTTCGAAGTATCAGGCTTTCGGATGAGAACTCATCTGTTACACAAAGGCATTTCATTTTTTAAACTTATTTCAACTCCAGACTTTTTGTGCGTTTAGTATGCATCATTCAAAGCCACGTCATCCATTTTCAACCCTTTCTGACATCATTTGCTATTTTTCATGCATTTACTGATTTTTTTGAGCTAAATGACCCAGAAATTGAAAAGCACTACAAATGAACACTGAAAAAGTTGAAAGTTGGCATGGTATCATCATTTCACCCACATAGCATGTGCAAAAAAGTTGAGAGGGTTACGGCAAAAATTGGATGCACTTCGTGTACAAAATGGACAATCTCTTTCGAAGTATCACGCTTTCGGAAGAAAACTCATGTGTTACAAAGGCGTTTCATTTTTTAAAACTTATTTCAACTTCATACGTTTTGTGCATTCAGTATGCACCATTCAAAGCCACGTCATCAATTTTCAACCCTTTCTGACTTCATTTGCTATTTTTCATGCATTTACTGATTTTTTTTGAGCTAAATGACCCTGAAATTGAAAAGCACTACAAATGAACTCTGAAAAGGTTGAAAGTTGGCATGGTATCATCATTTCACCCACATAGCATGTGCTAAAAAGTTGAGAGGGTTACGGAAAAAACTGGATGCACTTCGTGTACAAAATGGACAATCTCTTTCGAAGTATCAGGCTTTCGGACGAGAACTCATCTGTTACAAATGCATTTCATTTTTTTAAACTTATTTCAACTCCAGACTTTTTGTGCGTTCAATATGCACCATTCAAAGCCACGTCATCATTTTTCAACCCCTTCTGACTTCATTTTTTTAAACTAATTTCAACTCCAGACTTTTTGTGCATTCAGTATGCACCATTCAAAGCCACGTCATCAATTTTCAACCCTTTCTGACTTCATTTGCTATTTTTCATGCATTTACTGATTTTTTTTTGAGCTAAATGACCCTGAAATTGAAAAGCACTACAAATGAACTCTGAAAAGGTTGAAAGTTGGCATGGTATCATCATTTCACCCACATAGCATGTGCAAAAAAGTTGAGAGGGTTACGGCAAAAACTGGATGCACTTCGTGTACAAAATGGACAATCTCTTTCGAAGTATCAGGCTTTCGGACGAGAACTCATCTGTTACAAAGGCATTCCATTTTTTTAAACTCATTTCAACTCTAGACTTTTTGTGCATTCAGTATGCACCATTCAAAGCCATGTCATCAATTTTCAACCCTTTCTGACTTCATTTGCTATTTTTCATGCATTTACTGATTTTTCGAGCTAAATGACCCTGAAATTGAAAAGCACTACAAATGAACTCTGAAAAGGTTGAAAGTTGGCATGGTATCATCATTTCACCCACATAGCATGTGCTAAAAAGTCGAGAGGGTTACGGCAAAAACTGGATGCACTTCGTGTACAAAATGGACAATCTCTTTCGAAGTATCAGGCTTTCGGACGAAAACTCATCTGTTACAAAGGCATTTCATTTTTTTAAACTTATTTCAACACCAGACTTTTTGTGCGTTCAGTATGCACCATTCAAAGCCACGTCATCAATTTTCAACCCTTTCTGACTTCATTTGCTATTTTTCATGCATTTACTGATTTTTCTTGAGCTAAATGACCCTGAAATTGAAAAGCACTACAAATGGACACTGAAAAGGTTGAAAGTTGGCATGGTATCATCATTTCACCCACATAGCATGTGCAAAAAAGTTGAGAGGGTTACGGCAAAAACTGTATGCACTTCGTGTACAAAATGGACAATCTCTTTCGAAGTATCAGGCTTTCGGACGAAAACTCATCTGTTACAAAGGCATTTCATTTTTTTAAACTTATTTCAACTCTAGACTTTTTGTGCGGTCAGTATGCACCATTCGAAGCCACGTCATCAATTTTCAACCCTTTCTGACTTCATTTGCTATTTTTCATGCATTTACTGATTTTTTGAGCTAAATGACCTTGAAATTGAAAAGCACTACAAATGAACTCTGAAAAGGTTGAAAGTTGGCATGGTATCATCATTTCACCCACATAGCATGTGCTACAAAGTTGAGAGGGTTGCGGCAAAAACTGGATGCACTTCGTATACAAAATGGACAATCTCTTTCGAAGTATCAGCCTTTCGGACGAGAACTCATCTGTTACAAAGGCATTTCATTTTTTTAAACTTATTTCAACTCCAGACTTTTTGTGCGTTCAGTAAGCACCATTCAAAGCCACATCATCAATATTCAACCCTTTCTGACTTCATTTGCTATTTTTCACGCATTTACTGATTTTTTGAGCTAAATAACCCTGAAATTGAAAAGCACTACAAAAGAACTTTGAAAAGGTTGAAAGTTGGCATGGTATCATCATTTCACCCACATAGCATGTGCTAAAAATTTGAGAGGCTTACGGCAAAAACTGGATGCACTTCGTGTACAAAATGGACAATCTCTTTCGAAGTATCAGGCTTTCGGACGAGAACTCATCTGTTACAAAGGCATTCCATTTTTTCAAACTCATTTCAACTCCAGACTTTTTGTGCATTCAGTATGCACCATTCAAAGCCACGTCATCAATTTTCAACCCTTTCTGACTTCATTTGCTATTTTTCATGCATTTACTGATTTTTTGAGCTAAATGACCCTGAAATTGAAAAGCACTACAAATGAACTCTGAAAAGGTTGAAAGTTGGCATGGTATCATCATTTCACCCACATAGCATGTGCTACAAAGTTGAGAGGGTTACGGCAAAAACTGGATGCACTTCGTGTACAAAATGGACAATCTCTTTCGAAGTATCAGGCTTTCGGACGAGAACTCATCTGTTACAAAGGCATTTCATTTTTTTAAACTTATTTCAACTCCAGACTTTTTGTGCGTTCAGTAAGCACCATTCAAAGCCACATCATCAATATTCAACCCTTTCTGACTTCATTTGCTATTTTTCATGCATTTACTGATTTTTTGAGCTAAATAACCCTGAAATTGAAAAGCACTACAAAAGAACTCTGAAAAGGTTGAAAGTTGGCATGGTATCATCATTTCACCCACATAGCATGTGCTAAAAATTTGAGAGGCTTACGGCAAAAACTGGATGCACTTCGTGTACAAAATGGACAATCTCTTTCGAAGTATCAGGCTTTCGGACGAGAACTCATCTGTTACAAAGGCATTCCATTTTTTTAAACTCATTTCAACTCCAGGCTTTTTGTGCATTCAGTATGCACCATTCAAAGCCATGTCATCAATTTTCAACCCTTTCTGACTTCATTTGCTATTTTTCATGCATTTACTGATTTTTTGAGCTAAATGACCCTGAAATTGAAAAGCACTACAAATGAACTCTGAAAACGTTGAAAGTTGGCATGGTATCATAATTTCACCCACATAGCATGTGCTAAAAAGTTGAGAGGGTTACGGCAAAAACTGGATGCACTTCGTGTACAACATGGACAATCTCTTTCGAAGTATCAGGCTTTCGGACGAAAACTCATCTGTTACAAAGGCATTTCATTTTTTTAAACTTATTTCAACTCTAGACTTTTTGTGCGTTCAGTATGCACCATTCAAAGCCACGTCATCAATTTTCAACCCTTTCTGACTTCATTTGCTATTTTTCATGCATTTATTGATTTTTTGAGCTAAATGACCCTGAAATTGAAAAGCACTACAAATGAACTCTGAAAAGGTTGAAAGTTGGCATGGTATCATCATTTGACCCACATAGCATGTGCTACAAAGTTGAGAGGGTTACGGCAAAAACTGGATGCACTTCGTGTACAAAATGGGCAATCTCTTTCGAAGTATCAGGCTTTCGGACGAGAACTCATCTGTTACAAAGGCATTTCATTTTTTTAAACTTATTTCAACTCCAGACTTTTTGTGCGTTCAGTATGCACCATTCAAAGCAACGTCATCAATATTCAACCCTTTCTGACTTCATTTGCTATTTTTCATGCATTTACTGATTTTTTGAGCTAAATAACCCTGAAATTGAAAAGCACTACAAAAGAACTCTGAAAAGGTTGAAAGTTGGCATGGTATCATCATTTCACCCACATAGCATGTGCTAAAAAGTTGAGAGGCTTACGGCAAAAACTGGATGCACTTCGTGTACAAAATGGACAATCTCTTTCGAAGTATCAGGCTTTCGGACGAGAACTCATCTGTTACAAAGGCATTCCATTTTTTTAAACTCATTTCAACTCCAGGCTTTTTGTGCATTCAGTATGCACCATTCAAAGCCATGTCATCAATTTTCAACCCTTTCTGACTTCATTTGCTATTTTTCATGCATTTACTGATTTTTTGAGCTAAATGACCCTGAAATTGAAAAGCACTACAAATGAACTCTGAAAACGTTGAAAGTTGGCATGGTATCATAATTTCACCCACATAGCATGTGCTAAAAAGTTGAGAGGGTTACGGCAAAAACTGGATGCACTTCGTGTACAACATGGACAATCTCTTTCGAAGTATCAGGCTTTCGGACGAAAACTCATCTGTTACAAAGGCATTTCATTTTTTTAAACTTATTTCAACTCCAGACTTTTTGTGCGTTCAGTATGCACCATTCAAAGCCACGTCATCAATTTTCAACCCTTTCTGACTTCATTTGCTATTTTTCATGCATTTACTGATTTTTTGAGCTAAATGACCCTGAAATTGAAAAGCACTACAAATGAACTCTGAAAAGGTTGAAAGTTGGCATGGTATCATCATTTCACCCACATAGCATGTGCTACAAAGTTGAGAGGGTTACGGCAAAAACTGGATGCACTTCGTGTACAAAATGGGCAATCTCTTTCGAAGTATCAGGCTTTCGGACGAGAACTCATCTGTTACAAAGGCATTTCATTTTTTTAAACTTATTTCAACTCCAGACTTTTTGTGCGTTCAGTATGCACCATTCAAAGCAACGTCATCAATTTTCAACCCTTTCTGACTTCATTTGCTATTTTTCATGCATTTACTGATTTTTTGAGGTAAAGAACCCTGAAATTGAAAAGCACTACAAATGAACTCTGAAAAGGTTGAAAGTTGGCATGGTATCATCATTTCACCCACATAGTATGTGCTAAAAAGTTGAGAGGCTTACGGCAAAAACTGGATGCACTTCGTGTACAAAATGGACAATCTCTTTCCAAGTATCAGGCTTTCGGACGAGAACTCATCTGTTACAAAGGCATTTCATTTTTTTAAACTCATTTCAACTCCAGACATTTTGTGCATTCAGTATGCACCATTCAAAGACACGTCATCAATTTTCAACCCTTTCTGACTTCATTTGCTATTTTTCATGCATTTACTCATTTTTTTGAGCTAAATGACCCTGAAATTGAAAAGCACTACAAATGAACTCTGAAAAGGTTGAAAGTTGGCATGGTATCATCATTTCACCCACATAGCATGTGCTAAAAAGTTGAGAGGGTTACGGCAAAAACTGGATGCACTTCGTGTACAAAATGGACAATCTCTTTCGAAGTATCACGCTTTCGGACGAGAACTCATCTGTTACAAAGGCATTTCATTTTTTTAAACTTATTTCAACTCCAGACTTTTTGTGCGTTCAGTATGCACCATTCAAAGCCACGTCATCAATTTTCAACCCTTTCTGACTTCATTTGCTATTTTTCATGCATTTACTGATTTTTTTTGAGCTAAATGACCCTGAAATTGAAAAGCACTACAAATGAACTCTGAAAAGGTTGAAAGTTGGCATGGTATCATCATTTCACCCACATAGCATGTGGTAAAAAGTTGAGAGGGTTACTGCAAAAACTGGATGCATTTCGTGTACAAAATGGACAATCTCTTCCGAAGTATCAGGCTTTCGGATGAGAACTCATCTGTTACACAAAGGCATTTCATTTTTTAAACTTATTTCAACTCCAGACTTTTTGTGCGTTCAGTATGCACCATTCAAAGCCACGTCATCCATTTTCAACCCTTTCTGACATCATTTGCTATTTTCATGCATTTACTGATTTTTTTGAGCTAAATGACCCTGAAATTGAAAAGCACTACAAATGAACTCTGAAAAGGTTGAAAGTTGGCATGGTATCATCATTTCACCCACATAGAATGTGCTACAAAGTTGAGAGGGTTACGGCAAAAACTGGATGCACTTCGTGTACAAAATGGACAATCTCTTTCGAAGTATCAGGCTTTCGGACGAGAACTCATCTGTTACAAAGGCATTTCATTTTTTTAAACTTATTTCAACTCCAGACTTTTTGTGCGTTCAGTAAGCACCATTCAAAGCCACGTCATCAATATTCAACCCTTTCTGACTTCATTTGCTATTTTTCATGCATTTACTGATTTTTTGAGCTAAATAACCCTGAAATTGAAAAGCACTACAAAAGAACTCTGAAAAGGTTGAAAGTTGGCATGGTATCATCATTTCACCCACATAGCATGTGCTAAAAATTTGAGAGGCTTACGGCAAAAACTGGATGCACTTCGTGTACAAAATGGACAATCTCTTTCGAAGTATCAGGCTTTCGGACGAGAACTCATCTGTTACAAAGGCATTCCATTTTTTTAAACTCATTTCAACTCCAGGCTTTTTGTGCATTCAGTATGCACCATTCAAAGCCATGTCATCAATTTTCAACCCTTTCTGACTTCATTTGCTATTTTTCATGCATTTACTGATTTTTTGAGCTAAATGACCCTGAAATTGAAAAGCACTACAAATGAACTCTGAAAAGGTTGAAAGTTGGCATGGTATCATAATTTCACCCACATAGCATGTGCTAAAAAGTTGAGAGGGTTACGGCAAAAACTGGATGCACTTCGTGTACAACATGGACAATCTCTTTCGAAGTATCACGCTTTCGGACGAGAACTCATCTGTTACAAAGGCATTTCATTTTTTTAAACTTATTTCAACTCCAGACTTTTTGTGCGTTCAGTATGCACCATTCAAAGCCACGTCATCAATTTTCAACCCTTTCTGACTTCATTTGCTATTTTTCATGCATTTACTGATTTTTTTTGAGCTAAATGACCCTGAAATTGAAAAGCACTACAAATGAACTCTGAAAAGGTTGAAAGTTGGCATGGTATCATCATTTCACCCACATAGCATGTGGTAAAAAGTTGAGAGGGTTACTGCAAAAACTGGATGCATTTCGTGTACAAAATGGACAATCTCTTCCGAAGTATCAGGCTTTCGGATGAGAACTCATCTGTTACACAAAGGCATTTCATTTTTTAAACTTATTTCAACTCCAGACTTTTTGTGCGTTTAGTATGCACCATTCAAAGCCACGTCATCCATTTTCAACCCTTTCTGACATCATTTGCTATTTTCATGCATTTACTGATTTTTTTGAGCTAAATGACCCAGAAATTGAAAAGCACTACAAATGAACACTGAAAAAGATGAAAGTTGGCATGGTATCATCATTTCACCCACATAGCATGTGCAAAAAAGTTGAGAGGGTTACGGCAAAAATTGGATGCACTTCGTGTACAAAATGGACAATCTCTTTCGAAGTATCACGCTTTCGGAAGAAAACTCATGTGTTACAAAGGCGTTTCATTTTTTAAAACTTATTTCAACTTCATACGTTTTGTGCATTCAGTATGCACCATTCAAAGCCACGTCATCAATTTTCAACCCTTTCTGACTTCATTTGCTATTTTTCATGCATTTACTGATTTTTTTGAGCTAAATGACCCTGAAATTGAAAAGCACTACAAATGAACTCTGAAAAGGTTGAAAGTTGGCATGGTATCATCATTTCACCCACATAGCATGTGCTAAAAAGTTGAGAGGGTTACGGAAAAAACCGGATGCACTTCGTGTACAAAATGGACAATCTCTTTCGATGTATCAGGCTTTCGGACGAGAACTCATCTGTTACAAATGCATTTCATTTTTTTAAACTTATTTCAACTCCAGACTTTTTGTGCGTTCAATATGCACCATTCAAAGCCACGTCATCATTTTTCAACCCCTTCTGACTTCATTTTTTTAAACTAATTTCAACTCCAGACTTTTTGTGCATTCAGTATGCACCATTCAAAGCCACGTCATCAATTTTCAACCCTTTCTGACTTCATTTGCTATTTTTCATGCATTTACTGATTTTTTTTTGAGCTAAATGACCCTGAAATTGAAAAGCACTACAAATGAACTCTGAAAAGGTTGAAAGTTGGCATGGTATCATCATTTCACCCACATAGCATGTGCAAAAAAGTTGAGAGGGTTACGGCAAAAACTGGATGCACTTCGTGTACAAAATGGACAATCTCTTTCGAAGTATCAGGCTTTCGGACGAAAACTCATGTGTTACAAGGGCATTTCATTTGTTTAAACTTATTTCAACTCCAGACTTTTTGTACATTCAGTATGTACCATTCAAAGCCACGTCATCAATTTTCAACCCTTTCTGACTTCATTTGCTATTTTTCATGCATTTACTGATTTTTTTTGAGCTAAATGACCCTGAAATTGAAAAGGACTACAAATGAACTCTGAAAAGGTTGAAAGTTGGCATGGTATCATCATTTCACCCACATAGCATGTGCTAAAAAGATGAGAGGGTTACGGCAAAAACTGGATGCACTTCGTGTACAAAATCGACAATCTCTTTCGAAGTATCAGGCTTTCGGACGAGAACTCATCTGTTACAAAGGCATTTCATTTTTTTTAAACTTATTTCAACTCCAGACTTTTTGTGCGTTCAGTATGCACCATTCAAAGCCACGTCATCAATTTTCAACCCTTTCTGACTTCATTTGCTATTTTTCATGCATTTATTGATTTTTTGAGCTAAATGACCCTGAAATTGAAAAGCACTACAAATGAACTCTGAAAAGGTTGAAAGTTGGCATGGTATCATCATTTGACCCACATAGCATGTGCTACAAAGTTGAGAGGGTTACGGCAAAAACTGGATGCACTTCGTGTACAAAATGGGCAATCTCTTTCGAAGTATCAGGCTTTCGGACGAGAACTCATCTGTTACAAAGGCATTTCATTTTTTTAAACTTATTTCAACTCCAGACTTTTTGTGCGTTCAGTATGCACCATTCAAAGCCACGTCATCAATTTTCAACCCTTTCTGACTTCATTTGCTATTTTTCATGCATTTACTGATTTTTTGAGGTAAAGAACCCTGAAATTGAAAAGCACTACAAATTAACTCTGAAAAGGTTGAAAGTTGGCATGGTATCATCATTTCACCCACATAGTATGTGCTAAAAAGTTGAGAGGCTTACGGCAAAAACTGGATGCACTTCGTGTACAAAATGGACAATCTCTTTCCAAGTATCAGGCTTTCGGACGAGAACTCATCTGTTACAAAGGCATTTCATTTTTTTAAACTCATTTCAACTCCAGACATTTTGTGCATTCAGTATGCACCATTCAAAGACACGTCATCAATTTTCAACCCTTTCTGACTTCATTTGCTATTTTTCATGCATTTACTGATTTTTTTGAGCTAAATGACCCTGAAATTGAAAAGCACTACAAATGAACTCTGAAAAGGTTGAAAGTTGGCATGGTATCATCATTTCACCCACATAGCATGTGCTAAAAAGTTGAGAGGGTTACGGCAAAAACTGGATGCACTTCGTGTACAAAATGGACAATCTCTTTCGAAGTATCACGCTTTCGGACGAGAACTCATCTGTTACAAAGGCATTTCATTTTTTTAAACTTATTTCAACTCCAGACTTTTTGTGCGTTTAGTATGCACCATTCAAAGCCACGTCATCCATTTTCAACCCTTTCTGACTTCATTTGCTATTTTTCATGCATTTACTGATTTTTTTTTGAGCTAAATGACCCTGAAATTGAAAAGCACTACAAATGAACACTGAAAAAGTTGAAAGTTGGCATGGTATCATCATTTCACCCACATAGCATGTGCAAAAAAGTTGAGAGGGTTACGGCAAAAATTGGATGCACTTCGTGTACAAAATGGACAATCTCTTTCGAAGTATCACGCTTTCGGAAGAAAACTCATGTGTTACAAAGGCGTTTCATTTTTTAAAACTTATTTCAACTTCATACGTTTTGTGCATTCAGTATGCACCATTCAAAGCCACGTCATCAATTTTCAACCCTTTCTGACTTCATTTGCTATTTTTCATGCATTTACTGATTTTTTTGAGCTAAATGACCCTGAAATTGAAAAGCACTACAAATGAACTCTGAAAAGGTTGAAAGTTGGCATGGTATCATCATTTCACCCACATAGCATGTGCTAAAAAGTTGAGAGGGTTACGGAAAAAACTGGATGCACTTCGTGTACAAAATGGACAATCTCTTTCGAAGTATCAGGCTTTCGGACGAGAACTCATCTGTTACAAATGCATTTCATTTTTTTAAACTTATTTCAACTCCAGACTTTTTGTGCGTTCAATATGCACCATTCAAAGCCACGTCATCATTTTTCAACCCCTTCTGACTTCATTTTTTTAAACTAATTTCAACTCCAGACTTTTTGTGCATTCAGTATGCACCATTCAAAGCCACGTCATCAATTTTCAACCCTTTCTGACTTCATTTGCTATTTTTCATGCATTTACTGATTTTTTTTTGAGCTAAATGACCCTGAAATTGAAAAGCACTACAAATGAACTCTGAAAAGGTTGAAAGTTGGCATGGTATCATCATTTCACCCACATAGCATGTGCAAAAAAGTTGAGAGGGTTACGGCAAAAACTGGATGCACTTCGTGTACAAAATGGACAATCTCTTTCGAAGTATCAGGCTTTCGGACGAAAACTCATGTGTTACAAGGGCATTTCATTTTTTTTAAACTTATTTCAAGTCCAGACTTTTTGTGCATTCAGTATGCACCATTCAAAGCCACGTCATCAATTTTCAACCCTTTCTGACTTCATTTGCTATTTTTCATGCATTTACTGATTTTTTTTGAGCTAAATGACCCTGAAATTGAAAAGGACTACAAATGAACTCTGAAAAGGTTGAAAGTTGGCATGGTATCATCTTTTCACCCACATAGCATGTGCTAAAAAGATGAGAGGGTTACGGCAAAAACTGGATGCACTTCGTGTACAAAATCGACAATCTCTTTCGAAGTATCAGGCTTTCGGACGAGAACTCATCTGTTACAAAGGCATTTCATTTTTTTAAACTTATTTCAACTCCAGACTTTTTGTGCGTTTACTATGCACCATTCAAAGCCACGTCATCAATTTTCAACCCTTTCTGACATCATTTGCTATTTTTCATGCATTTACTGATTTTTTTTGAGCTAAATGACCCTGAAATTGAAAAGCACTACAAATGAACTCTGAAAAGGTTGAAAGTTGGCATGGTATCATCATTTCACCCACATAGCATGTGGTAAAAAGTTGAGAGGGTTACTGCGAAAACTGGATGCATTTCGTGTACAAAATGGACAATCTCTTTCGAAGTATCAGGCTTTCGGACGAGAACACATCTGTTACACAAAGACATTTCATTTTTTTAAACTTATTTCAACTCCAGACTTTTTGTGCGTTTAGTATGCACCATTCAAAGCCACGTCATCAATTTTCAACCATTTCTGACATCATTTGCTATTTTTCATGCATTTACTGATTTTTTTGAGCTAAATGACCCAGAAATTGAAAAGCACTACAAATGAACACTGAAAAGGTTGAAAGTTCGCATGGTATCATCATTTCACCCACATAGCATGTGCAAAAAAGTTGAGAGGGTTACGGCAAAAATTGGATGCACTTCGTGTACAAAATGGACAATCTCTTTCGAAGTATCACGCTTTCGGAAGAAAACTCATGTGTTACAAAGGCGTTTCATTTTTTTAAACTTATTTCAACTTCATACTTTTTGTGCATTCAGTATGCACCATTCAAAGCCACGTCATCAATTTTCAACCCTTTCTGACTTCATTTGCTATTTTTCATGCATTTACTGATTTTTTTGAGCTAAATGACCCTGAAATTGAAAAGCACTACAAATGAACTCTGAAAAGGTTGAAAGTTGGCATGGTATCATCATTTCACCCACATAGCATGTGCTAAAAAGTTGAGAGGGTTACGGAAAAAATTGGATGCACTTCGTGTACAAAATGGACAATCTCTTTCGAAGTATCAGGCTTTCGGACGAGAACTCATCTATTACAAATGCATTTCATTTTTTTAAACTTATTTCAACTCCAGACTTTTTGTGCGTTCAATATGCACCATTCAAAGCCACATCATCAATTTTCAACCCCTTCTGACTTCATTTTTTTAAACTAATTTCAACTCCAAACTTTTTGTGCATTCAGTATGCACCATTCAAAGCCACGTCATCAATTTTCAACCCTTTCTGACTTCATTTGCTATTTTTCATGCATTTACTGATTTTTTTTGAGCTAAATGACCCTGAAATTGAAAAGCACTACAAATGAACTCTGAAAAGGTTGAAAGTTGGCATGGTATCATCATTTCACCCACATAGCATGTGCAAAAAAGTTGAGAGGGTTACGGCAAAAACTGGATGCACTTCGTGTACAAAATGGACAATCTCTTTCGAAGTATCAGGCTTTCGGACGAAAACTCATGTGTTACAAGGGCATTTCATTTTTTTGAAACTTATTTCAAGTCCAGACTTTTTGTGCATTCAGTATGCACCATTCAAAGCCACGTCATCAATTTTCAACCCTTTCTGACTTCATTTGCTATTTTTCATGCATTTACTGATTTTTTTTGAGCTAAATGACCCTGAAATTGAAAAGGACTACAAATGAACTATGAAAAGGTTGAAAGTTGGCATGGTATCATCTTTTCACCCACATAGCATGTGCTAAAAAGATGAGAGGGTTACGGCAAAAACTGGATGCACTTCGTGTACAAAATCGACAATCTCTTTCGAAGTATCAGGCTTTCGGACGAGAACTCATCTGTTACAAAGGCATTTCATTTTTTTAAACTTATTTCAACTCTAGACTTTTTGTGCGTTCAGTATGCACCATTCAAAGCCACGTCATCAATTTTCAACCCTTTCTGACTGCATTTGCTATTTTTCATGCATTTACTGATTTTTTTTGAGCTAAATGACCCTGAAATTGAAAAGCACTACAAATGAACTCTGAAAAGGTTGAAGGTTGGCATGGTATCAATATTTCACCCACATAGCATGTGGTAAAAAGTTGAGAGGGTTACTGCAAAAACTGGATGCATTTCGTGTACAAAATGGACAATCTGTTTCGAAGTATCAGGCTTTCGGACGAGAACTCATCTGTTACAAAGGCATTTCATTTTTTTAAAGTTATTTCAACTCCAGACTTTTTGTGCGTTTAGTATGCACCATTCAAAGCCACGTCATCAATTTTCAACCCTTTCTGACTTCATTTGCTATTTTTCATGCATTTACTGATTTTTTGAGCTAAATGACCCAGAAATTGAAAAGCAATACAAATGAACACTGAAAAGGTTGAAAGTTGGCATGGTATCATCATTTCACCCACATAGCATGTGCAAAAAAGTTGAGAGGGTTGCGGCAAAAATTGGATGCACTTCGTGTACAAAATGGACAATCTCTTTCGAAGTATCATGCTTTCGGAAGAAAAGTCATGTGTTACAAAGGCGTTTCATTTTTTTAAACTTATTTCAACTCCAGACTTTTTGTGCATTCAGTATGCACCATTCAAAGCCACGTCGTCAATTTTCAACCCTTTCTGACTTCATTTCCTATTTTTCATGCATTTACTGATTTTTTTGAGCTAAATGTCCCTGAAATTGAAAAGCACTACAAATGAACTCTGAAAAGGTTGAAAGTTGGCATGGTATCATCATTTCACCCACATAGCATGTGCTAAAAAGTTGAGAGGGTTACGGAAAAAACTGGATGCACTTCGTGTACAAAATGGACAATCTCTTTCGAAGTATCAGGCTTTCGGACGAGAACTCACTTGTTACAAATGCATTTCATTTTTTTAAACTTATTTCAACTCCAGACTTTTTGTGCGTTCAATATGCACCATTCAAAGCCACGTCATCCCTGGAATTGAAAAGCACTACAAATGAACTCTGAAAAGGTTGAAAGTTGGCATGCTATCATCATTTCACCCACATAGCATGTGCTAAAAAGTTGAGAGGGTTACGGCAAAAACTGGATGCACTTCGTGTACAAAATGAAAAATCTCTTTCGAAGTACCCGGCTTTCGGACGAAAACTCATCTGTTACAAAGGCATTTCATTTTTTTAAACTTATTTCAACTCCAGACTTTTTGTGCGATCAGTATGCACCATTCAAAGCCGCGTCATCAATTTTCAACCCTTTCTGAGTTCATTTGCTATTTTTCATGCATTTACTGATTTTTTGAAATAAATGACCCTGAAATTGAAAAGCACTACAAATGAACTATGAAAAGGTTGAAATTTGGCATGGTATCATCATTTCACCCACATAGCATGTGCTAGAAAGTTGAGAGGGTTACGGCAAAAACTGGATGCACTTCGTGTACAAAATGGACAATCTCTTTCGAAGTATCAGGCTTTCGGACGAGAACTCATCTGTTACAAAGGCATTTCATTTTTTTAAACTTATTTCAACTCCAGACTTTTTGTGCATTCAGTATGCACCATTCAAAGCCACGTCATCAATTTTCAACCCTTTCTGACTTCATTTGCTATTTTTCATGCATTTACTGATTTTTTGAGCTAAATAACCCTGAAATTGAAAAGCACTACAAATGAACTCTGGAAAGGTTGAAAGTTGGCATGGTATCATCATTTCACCCACATAGCATGTGCTAAAAAGATGAGAGGGTTGCGGCAAAAACTGGATGCACTTCGTGTACAAAATCGACAATCTCTTTCAAAGTATCAGGCTTTCGCACGATAACTCATCTGTTACAAAGGCATTTCATTTTTTTAAACTTATTTCAACTCCAGACTTTTTGTGCATTCAATATGCACCATTCAAAGCCACGTCATCAATTTTCAACCCCTTCTGACTTCATTTGCTATTTTTCATGCATTTACTGATTTTTTTTTTAGCTAAATGACCCTGAAATTGAAAGGCACTACAAATGAACTCTGAAAAGGTTGAAAGTTGGCATGGTATCATCATTTCACCCACATAGCATGTGCAAAAAAGTTGAGAGGGTTACGGCAAAAACTGGATGCACTTCGTGTACAAAATGGACAATCTCTTTCGAAGTATCAGGCTTTCGGACGAAAACTCATGTTTTACAAGGGCATTTCATTTTTTTAAACTTATTTCAACTCCAGAATTTTTGTGCATTCAGTATGCACGATTCAAAGCCACGTCATCAATTTTCAACCCTTTCTGACTTCATTTGCTATTTTTCATGCATTTACTGATTTTTTTTGAGCTAAATGACCCTGAAATTGAAAAGGACTACAAAGGAACTCTGAAAAGGTTGAAAGTTGGCATGGTATCATCTTTTCACCCACATAGCATGTGCTAAAAAGATGAGAGGGTTACGGCAAAAACTGGATGCACTTCATGTACAAAATCGACAATCTCTTTCGAAGTATCAGGCTTTCGGACGAGAACTCATCTGTTACAAAGGCATTTCATTTTTTTAAACTTATTTCAACTCCAGACTTTTTGTGCGTTCAGTATGCACCATTCAAAGCCACGTCATCAATTTTCAACCCTTTCTGACTTCATTTCCTATTTTTCATGCATTTACTGATTTTTTTTGAGCTAAATGACCCTGAAATTGAAAAGCACTACAAATGAACTCTGAAAAGGTTGAAAGTTGGCATGGTATCAATATTTCACCCACATAGCATGTGGTAAAAAGTTGAGAGGGTTACTGCAAAAACTGGATGCATTTCGTGTACAAAATGGACAATCTGTTTTGAAGTATCAGGCTTTCGGACGAGAACTCATCTGTTACAAAGGCATTTCATTTTTTTAAACTTATTTCAACTCCAGACTTTTTGTGCGTTTAGTATGCACCATTCAAAGCCACGTCATCAATTTTCAACCCTTTCTGACATCATTTGCTATTTTTCATGCATTTACTGATTTTTTTGAGCTAAATGACCCAGAAATTGAAAAGCACTACAAATGAACACTGAAAAGGTTGAAAGTGGGCATGGTATTATCATTTCACCCACATAGCATGTGCAAAAAAGTTGAGAGGGTTACGGCAAAAATTGGATGCACTTCGTGTACAAAATGGACAATCTCTTTCGAAGTATCACGTTTTCGGAAGAAAACTCATGTGTTACAAAGGCGTTTCATTTTTTTAAACTTATTTCAACTTCAGACTTTTTGTGCATTCAGTATGCACCATTCAAAGCCACGTCGTCAATTTTCAACCCTTTCTGACTTCATTTGCTATTTTTCATGCATTTACTGATTTTTTTGAGCTAAATGTCCCTGAAATTGAAAAGCACTACAAATGAACTCTGAAAAGGTTGAAAGTTGGCATGGTGTCATCATTTCACCCACATAGCATGTGCTAAAAAGGTGAGAGGGTTACGGAAAAAACTGGATGCACTTCATGTACAAAATGGACAATCTCTTTCGAAGTATCAGGCTTTCGGACGAGAACTCATTTGTTACAAATGCATTTCATTTTTTTAAACTTATTTCAACTCCAGACTTTTTGTGCGTTCAATATGCACCATATAAAGCCACGTCATCAATTTTCAACCCCTTCTGACTTCATTTTTTAAAACTAATTTCAACTCCAGACTTTTTGTGCATTCAGTATGCACCATTCAAAGCCACGTCATCAATTTTCAACCCTTTCTGACTTCATTTGCTATTTTTCATGCATTTACTGATTTTTTTTGAGCTAAATGACCCTCAAATTGAAAAGCACTACAAACGAACTCTGAAATGGTTGAAAGTTGGCATGGTATCATCATTTCACCCACATAGCATGTGCTAAAAAGATGAGAGGGTTACGGCAAAAACTGGATGCACTTCGTGTACAAAATCGACAATCTCTTTCAAAGTATCAGGCTTTCCCACGATAACTCATCTGTTACAAAGGCATTTCAGTTTTTTAAACTTATTTCAACTCCAGACTTTTTGTGCGTTCAATATGCACCATTCAAAGCCACGTCATCAATTTTCAACCCCTTCTGACTTCATTTGCTATTTTTCATGTATTTACTGATTTTTTTGAGCTAAATGACCCTGAAATTGAAAAGCACTACAAATGAACTCTGAAAAGGTTGAAAGTTGGCATGCTATCATCATTTCACCCACATAGCATGTGCTAAAAAGTTGAGAGGGTTACGGCAAAAACTGGATGCACTTCGTGTACAAAATGGACAATCTCTTTCGAAGTATCAGGCTTTCGGACGAAAACTCATGTGTTACAAGGGCATTTCATTTTTTTAAACTTATTTCAACTCCAGACTTTTTGTGCATTCAGTATGCACCATTCAAAGCCACGTCATCAATTTTCAACCCTTTCTGACTTCATTTGCTATTTTTCATGCATTTACTGATTTTTTTTAAGCTAAATGACCATGAAATTGAAAAGGACTACAAATGAACTCTGAAAAGGTTGAAAGTTGGCATGGTATCATCTTTTCACCCACATAGCATGTGCTACAAAGATGAGAGGGTTACGGCAAAAACTGGATGCACTTCGTGTACAAAATCGACAATCTCTTTCGAAGTATCAGGCTTTCGGACGAGAACTCATCTGTTACAAAGGCATTTCAGTTTTTTAAACTTATTTCAACTCCAGACTTTTTGTGCGTTCAGTATGCACCATTCAAAGCCACGTCATCAATTTTCAACCCTTTCTGACTTCATTTGCTATTTTTCATGCATTTACTGATTTTTTTTGAGCTAAATGACCCTGAAATTGAAAAGCACTACAAATGAACTCTAAAAAGGTTGAAAGTTGGCATGGTATCAATATTTCACCCACATAGCATGTGGTAAAAAGTTGAGAGGGTTACTGCAAAAACTGGATGCATTTCGTGTACAAAATGGACAATCTGTTTCGAAGTATCAGGCTTTCGGACGAGAACTCATCTGTTACAAAGGCATTTCATTTTTTTAAACTTATTTCAACTCCAGACTATTTGTGCGTTTACTATGCACCATTCAAAGCCACGTCATCAATTTTCAACCCTTTCTGACATCATTTGCTATTTTTCATGCATTTACTGATTTTTTTGAGCTAAATGACCCAGAAATTGAAAAGCACTACAAATGAACACTGAAAAGGTTGAAAGTTGGCATGGTATTATCATTTCACCCACATAGCATGTGCAAAAAAGTTGAGAGGGTTACGGCAAAAATTGGATGCACTTCGTGTACAAAATGGACAATCTCTTTCGAAGTATCACGCTTTCGGAAGAAAACTCATGTGTTACAAAGGCGTTTCATTTTTTTAAACTTATTTCAACTTCAGACTTTTTGTGCATTCAGTATGCACCATTCAAAGCCACGTCGTCAATTTTCAACCCTTTCTGACTTCATTTGCTATTTTTCATGCATTTACTGATTTTTTTTTTAGCTAAATAACCCTGAAATTGAAAAGCACTACAAATTAACTCTGAAAAGGTTAAAAGTGGGCATGGTATCATCATTTCACCCACATAGCATGTGCTAAAAAGATGAGAGGGTTACGGCAAAAACTGGATGCACTTCGTGTACAAAATGGACAATCTCTTTCGAAGTATCAGGCTTTCGGACGAGAACTCATTTGTTACAAATGCATTTCATTTTTTTAAACTTATTTCAACTCCAGACTTTTTGTGCGTTCAATATGCACCATTCAAAGCCACGTCATCAATTTTCAACCCCTTCTGACTTCATTTTTTAAAACTAATTTCAACTCCAGACTTTTTGTGCATTCAGTATGCACCATTCAAAGCCACGTCATCAATTTTCAACCCTTTCTGACTTCATTTGCTATTTTTCATGCATTTACTGATTTTTTTTGAGCTAAATGACCCTGAAATTGAAAAGCACTACAAATGAACTCTGAAAAGGTTGAAAGTTGGCATGGTATCATCATTTCACCCACATAGCATGTGCTAAAAAGATGAGAGGGTTACGGCAAAAACTGGATGCACTTCGTGTACAAAATCGACAATCTCTTTCGAAGTATCAGGCTTTCGGACGAGAACTCATCTGTTACAAAGGCATTTCATTTTTTTAAACTCATTTCAACTCCAGACTTTTTGTGCATTCAGTATGCACCATTCAAAGCCACGTCATCAATTTTCAACCCTTTCTGACTTCATTTGCTATTTTTCATGCATTTACTGATTTTTTTTTGAGCTAAATGACCCTGAAATTGAAAAGCACTACAAATGAACTCTGAAAAGGTTGAAAGTTGGCATGGTATCATCATTTCACCCACATAGCATGTGCTAAAAAGATGAAAGGGTTACGGCAAAAACTGGATGCACTTCGTGTACAAAATCGACAATCTCTTTCAAAGTATCAGGCTTTCGCACGATAACTAATCTGTTACAAAGGCATTTCATTTTTTTAAACTTATTTCAACTCCAGACTTTTTGTGCGTTCAATATGCTCCATTCAAAGCCACGTCATCAATTTTCAACCCCTTCTGACTTCATTTGCTATTTTTCATGGATTTACTGATTTTTTTGAGCTAAATGACCCTGAAATTGAAAAGCACTACAAATGAACTCTGAAAGGGTTGAAAGTTGGCATGCTATCATCATTTCACCCACATAGCATGTGCTAAAAAGTTGAGAGGGTTACGGCAAAAACTGGATGCACTTCGTGTACAAAATGGACAATCTCTTTCGAAGTATCCGGCTTTCGGACGAAAACTCATCTGTTACAAAGGCATTTCATTTTTTTAAACTTATTTCAACTCCAGACTTTTTGTGCGTTCAGTATCCACCATTCAAAGCCACGTCATCAATTTTCAACCCTTTCTGACTTCATTTGCTATTTTTCATGCATTTACTGATTTTTTGAAATAAATGACCCTGAAATTGAAAAGCACTACAAATGAACTATGAAAAGGTTGAAATTTGGCATGGTATCATCATTTCACCCACATAGCATGTGCTAGCAAGTTGAGAGGGTTACGGCAAAAACTGGATGCACTTCGTGTACAAAATGGACAATCTCTTTCGAAGTATCAGGCTTTCGGACGAGAACTCATCTGTTACAAAGGCATTTCATTTTTTTAAACTTA
Organism: Elymus sibiricus; assembly: GCA_039707655.1. Taxonomy (NCBI): domain Eukaryota; kingdom Viridiplantae; phylum Streptophyta; class Magnoliopsida; order Poales; family Poaceae; genus Elymus; species Elymus sibiricus. The sequence continues at coordinate 33,786,807 of CM077665.1, read as the reverse complement.
TTTCAACTCCAGAGTTTTTGTGCGTTCAGTATGCACCATTCAAAGCCGCGTCATCAATTTTCAACCCTTTCTGACTTCATTTGCTATTTTTCATGCATTTACTGATTTTTTGAGCTAAATAACCCTGAAATTGAAAAGCACTACAAATGAACTCTGAAAAGGTTGAAAGTTGGCATGGTATCATCATTTCACCCACATAGCATATGCTAAAAAGTTGAGAGGGTTACGGCAAAAACTGGATGCACTTCGTGTACAAAATGGACAATCTCTTTCGAAGTATCAGGCTTCCGGACGAGAACTCATCTGTTACAAAGGCTTTTCATTTTTTTAAACTCATTTCAACTCCAGACTTTTTGTGCTTTCAGTATGCACCATTCAAAGCCACGTCATCAATTTTCAACCCTTTCTGACTTCATTTGCTATTTTTCATGCATTTACTGATTTTTTTGAGCTAAATGACCCTGAAATTGAAAAGCACTACAAATGAACTCTGAAAAGGTTGAAAGTTGGCATGGTATCATCATTTCACCCACATAGCATGTGCTAAAAAGTTGAGAGGGTTACGGCAAAAACTGGATGCACTTCGTGTACAAAATGGACAATCTCTTTCGATGTATCAGGCTTTCGGACGAGAACTCATCTGTTACAAAGGCATTTCATTTTTTTAAACTTATTTCAACTCCAGAGTTTTTGTGCGTTCAGTATGCACCATTCAAAGCCGCGTCATCAATTTTCAACCCTTTCTGACTTCATTTGCTATTTTTCATGCATTTACTGATTTTTTGAGCTAAATAACCCTGAAATTGAAAAGCACTACAAATGAACTATGAAAAGGTTGAAAGTTGGCATGGTATCATTATTTCACCCACATAGCATGTGCTAGAAAGTTGAGAGGGTTACGGCAAAAACTGGATGCACTTCGTGTACAAAATGGACAATCTCTTTCGAAGTATCAGGCTTTCGGACGAGAACTCATCTGTTACAAAGGCATTTCATTTTTTTAAACTTATTTCAACTCCAGAGTTTTTGTGCGTTCAGTATGCACCATTCAAAGCCGCGTCATCAATTTTCAACCCCTTCTGACTTCATTTGCTATTTTTCATGGATTTACTGATTTTTTTGAGCTAAATGACCCTGAAATTGAAAAGCACTACAAATGAACTCTGAAAGGGTTGAAAGTTGGCATGCTATCATCATTTCACCCACATAGCATGTGCTAAAAAGTTGAGAGGGTTACGGCAAAAACTGGATGCACTTCGTGTACAAAATGGACAATCTCTTTCGAAGTATCCGGCTTTCGGACGAAAACTCATCTGTTACAAAGGCATTTCATTTTTTTAAACTTATTTCAACTCCAGACTTTTTGTGCGTTCAGTATGCACCATTCAAAGCCACGTCATCAATTTTCAACCCTTTCTGACTTCATTTGCTATTTTTCATGCATTTACTGATTTTTTGAAATAAATGACCCTGAAATTGAAAAGCACTACAAATGAACTATGAAAAGGTTGAAATTTGGCATGGTATCATCATTTCACCCACATAGCATGTGCTAGCAAGTTGAGAGGGTTACGGCAAAAACTGGATGCACTTCGTGTACAAAATGGACAATCTCTTTCGATGTATCAGGCTTTCGGACGAGAACTCATCTGTTACAAAGGCATTTCATTTTTTTAAACTTATTTCAACTCGAGAGTTTTTGTGCGTTCAGTATGCACCATTCAAAGCCGCGTCATCAATTTTCAACCCTTTCTGACTTCATTTGCTATTTTTCATGCATTTACTGATTTTTTGAGCTAAATAACCCTGAAATTGAAAAGCACTACAAATGAACTCTGAAAAGGTTGAAAGTTGGCATGGTATCATCATTTCACCCACATAGCATATGCTAAAAAGTTGAGAGGGTTACGGCAAAAACTGGATGCACTTCGTGTACAAAATGGACAATCTCTTTCGAAGTATCAGGCTTCCGGACGAGAACTCATCTGTTACAAAGGCTTTTCATTTTTTTAAACTCATTTCAACTCCAGACTTTTTGTGCTTTCAGTATGCACCATTCAAAGCCACGTCATCAATTTTCAACCCTTTCTGACTTCATTTGCTATTTTTCATGCATTTACTGATTTTTTTGAGCTAAATGACCCTGAAATTGAAAAGCACTACAAATGAACTCTGAAAAGGTTGAAAGTTGGCATGGTATCATCATTTCACCCACATAGCATGTGCTAAAAAGTTGAGAGGGTTACGGCAAAAACTGGATGCACTTCGTGTAAAAAATGGACAATCTCTTTCGAAGTATCCGGCTTTCGGACGAAAACTCATCTGTTACAAAGGCATTTCATTTTTTTAAACTTATTTCAACTCCAGACTTTTTGTGCGTTCAGTATGCACCATTCAAAGCCACGTCATCAATTTTCAACCCTTTCTGACTTCATTAGCTATTTTTCATGCATTTACTGATTTTTTGAGCTAAATGACCCTGAAATTGAAAAGCACTACAAATGAACTATGAAAAGGTTGAAAGTTGGCATGGTATCATTATTTCACCCACATAGCATGTGCTAGAAAGTTAGAGGGTTACGGCAAAAACTGGATGCACTTCGTGTACAAAATGGACAATCTCTTTCGAAGTATCAGGCTTTCGGACGAGAACTCATCTGTTACAAAGGCATTTCATTTTTTTAAACTTATTTCAACTCCAGAGTTTTTGTGCGTTCAGTATGCACCATTCAAAGCCGCGTCATCAATTTTCAACCCTTTCTGACTTCATTTGCTATTTTTCATGCATTTACTGATTTTTTGAGCTAAATAACCCTGAAATTGAAAAGCACTACAAATGAACTCTGAAAAGGTTGAAAGTTGGCATGGTATCATCATTTCACCCGCATAGGATGTGCTAAAAAGTTGAGAGGGTTACGGCAAAAACTGGATGCACTTCGTGTACAAAATGGACAATCTCTTTCGAAGTATCAGGCTTTCGGACGAGAACTCATCTGTTACAAAGGCATTTCATTTTTTTAAACTCATTTCAACTCCAGACTTTTTGTGCGTTCAATATGCACCATTCAAAGCCACGTCATCAAATTTCAACCCTTTCTGACTTCATTTGCTATTTTTCATGCATTTACTGATTTTGTTTGAGCCAAATGACCCTGAAATTGAAAAGCACTACAAATGAACTCTGAAAAGGTTGAAAGTTGGCATGGTATCATCATTTCACCCACATAGCTTGTGCTAAAAAGTTGAGAGGGTTACGGCAAAAACTGGATGCACTTCGTGTACAAAATGGACAATCTCTTTCGAAGTATCAGGCTTTCGGACGAGAACTCATCTGTTACAAAGGCATTTCATTTTTTTAAACTCATTTCAACTCCAGACTTTTTGTGCGTTCAGTATGCACCATTCAAAGCCACGTCATCAATTTTCAACCCTTTCTGACTTCATTTGCTATTTTTCATGCATTTACTGATTTTTTGAGCTAAATAACCCTGAAATTGAAAAGCACTACAAATGAACTCTGAAAAGGTTGAAAGTTCGCATGGTATCATTATTTCACCCACATAGCATGTGCTAGAAAGTTAGAGGGTTACGGCAAAAACTGGATGCACTTCGTGTACAAAATGCACAATCTCTTTCGAAGTATCAGGCTTTCGGACGAGAACTCATCTGTTACAAAGGCATTTCATTTTTTTAAACTTATTTCAACTCCAGACTTTTTGTGCGTTCAGTATGCACCATTCAAAGCCGCGTCATCAATTTTCAACCCTTTCTGACTTCATTTGCTATTTTTCATGCATTTACTGATTTTTTGAGCTAAATAACCCTGAAATAGAAAAGCACTACAAATGAACTCTGAAAAGGTTGAAAGTTGGCATGGTATCATCATTTCACCCACATAGCATGTGCTAAAAAGTTGAGAGGCTTACGGCAAAAACTGGATGCACTTCGTGTACAAAATGGACAATCTCTTTCGAAGTATCAGGCTTTCGGACGAGAACTCATCTGTTACAAAGGCATTTCATTTTTTTAAACTCATTTCAACTCTAGACTTTTTGTGCTTTCAGTATGCACCATTCAAAGCCACGTCATCAATTTTCAACCCTTTCTGACTTCATTTGCTATTTTTCATGCATTTACTGATTTTTTTGAGCTAAATGACCCTGAAATTGAAAAGCACTACAAATGAACTCAGAAAAGGTTGAAAGTTGGCATGGTATCATCATTTCACCCACATAGCATGTGCTAAGAAGTTGAGAGGGTTACGGCAAAAACTGGATGCACTTCGTGTATAAAATGGACAATCTCTTTCGAAGTATCAGGCTTTCGGACGAGAACTCATCTGTTACAAAGGCATTTCATTTTTTTAAACTCATTTCAACTCCAGACTTTTTGTGCGTTCAGTATGCACCATTCAAAGCCACGTCATCAATTTTCAACCCTTTCTGACTTCATTTGCTATTTTTCATGCATTTACTGATTTTTTGAGCTAAATAACCCTGAAATTGAAAAGCACTACAAATGAACTCTGAAAAGGTTGAAAGTTAGCATGGTATCATCATTTCACCCACATAGTATGTGCTAAAAAGTTGAGAGGCTTACGGCAAAAACTGGATGCACTTCGTGTACAAAATGGACAATCTCTTTCGACGTATCAGGCTTTCGGACGAGAACTCATCTGTTACAAAGGCATTTCATTTTTTTAAACTCATTTCAACTCCAGACTTTTTGTGCATTCAGTATGCACCATTCAAAGCCACGTCATCAATTTTCAACCCTTTCTGACTTCATTTGCTATTTTTCATGCATTTACTGATTTTTTTGAGCTAAATGACCCTGAAATTGAAAAGCACTACAAATGAACACTGAAAAGGTTGAAAGTTGGCATGGTATCATCATTTCACCCAAATAGCATGTGCAAAAAAGTTGTGAGGGTTACGGCAAAAACTGGATGCACGTCGTGTACAAAATGGACAATCTCTTTCGAAGTATAAGGCTTTCGGACGAAAACTCATGTGTTACAAAGGCATTTCATTTTTTTAAATTTTTTCAACTCCAGACTTTTTGTGCATTCAGTATGCACCATTCAAAGCCACGTCATCAATTTTCAACCCTTTCTGACTTCATTTGCTATTTTTCATGCATTTACTGATTTTTTTTCAGCTAAATGACCCTGAAATTGAAAAGGACTACAAATGAACTCTGAAAAGGTTGAAAGTTGGCATGGTATCATCATTACACCCACATAGCATGTGCTAAAAAGTTGAGAGGGTTACGTCAAAAACTGGAGGCACTTCGTGTACAAAATGGACAATCTCTTTCGAAGTATCAGGCTTTCGGACGAAAACTCATCTGTTACAAAGGCATTTCATTTTTTTAAACTTATTTCAACTCCAGACTTTTTGTGCGTTCAGTATGCACCATTCAAAGCCACGTCATGAATTTTCAACCCTTTCTGACTTCATTTGCTATTTTTCATGCATTTACTGATTTTTTTTAGCTAACTGACCCTGAAATTGAAAAGCACTACAAATGAACTCTGAAAAGGTTGAAAGGTGGCATGGTATCATCATTTCACCCACATAGCATGAGCTAAAAAAGATGAGAGGGTTACGACAAAAACTAGATGCACTTCGTGTACAAAATCGACAATCTCTTTCGAAGTATCAGGCTTTCGGACGAGAACTCATCTGTTACAAAGGCATTTCATTTTTTTAAACATATTTCAACTCTAGACTTTTTGTGCGTTCAGTATGCACCATTCAAAGCCACGTCATCAATTTTCAACCCCTTCTAACTTCATTTGCTATTTTTAATGGATTTACTGATTTTTTTGAACTAAATGACCATGAAATTGAAAAGCACTACAAATGAACTCTGAAAAGGTTGAAAGTTGGCATGGTATCATCATTTCACCCACATAGCATGTGCTAAAAAGTTGAGAGGGTTACGGAAAAAACTGGATGCACTCTGTGTACAAAATGGACAATCTCTTTCGAAGTATCAAGCTTTCGAACGAGAACTCATATGTTACAAAGGCATTTCATTTTTTTAACTTATTTCAACTCCAGACTTTTTGTGCGTTCAATATGCACCATTCAAAGCCACGTCATCAAATTTCAACCCTTTCTGACTTAATTTGCTATTTTTCATGCATTTACTGATTTTGTTTGAGCCAAATGACCCTGAAATTGAAAAGCACTACAAATGAACTCTGAAAAGGTTGAAAGTTGGCACGGTATCATCATTTCACCCACATAGCATGTGCTAAAAAGTTGAGATGGTTACGGCAAAAACTGGATGCACTTCGTGTACAAAATGGACAATCTCTTTCGAAGTATCAGGCTTTCGGACGAAAACTCATCTGTTACAAAGGCATTTAATTTTTTTAAACTTATTTCAACTCCAGACTCTTTGTGCATTCAGTATGCACCATTCAAATCCATATCATCAATTTTCAACCCTTTCTGACTTCATTTGCTATTTTTCATGCATTTACTGATATTTTGAGCTAAATGACCCTGAAATTGAAAAGCACTACAAATGAACTCTGAAAAAGGTTGAAAGTTGGCATGGTATCATCATTTCACCTACATAGCAAGTGCTAAAAAGATGAGAGGGTTACGGCAAAAACTGGATGCACTTCGTGTACAAAATGGACAATCTCTTTCGAAGTATCAGGCTTTCGGACGAGAACTCATATGTTACAAAGGCATTTCATTTTTTTAACTTATTTCAACTCCAGACTTTTTGTGCATTCAGTATGCACCATTCAAAGCCACGTCATCAATTTTCAATCCTTTCTGACTTCATTTGCTATTTTTCATGCTTTTACTAATTTTGTTTGAGCTAAATGACCCTGAAATTGAAAAGCACTACAAATGAACTCTGAAAAGGTTGAAAGTTGGCACGGTATCATCATTTCACCCACATAGCATGTGCTAAAAAGTTGAGAGGGTTACGACAAAAACTGGATGCACTTCGTGTACAAAATGGACAATCTCTTTCGAAGTATCTGGCTTTCGGACGAAAGCTCGTCTGTTACAAAGGCATTTCATTTTTTTAAACTTATTTCAGCTCCAGACTTTTTGTGCATTCAGTTTGCACCATTCAAAGCCACGTCATCAATTTTCAACCCTTTCTGACTTCATTTGCTATTTTTCATGCATTTACTGATTTTTTGAGCTAAATGACCCTGAAATTGAAAAGCACAACAAATGAACTCTGAAAAAGGTTGAAAGTTGGCATGGTATCATCATTTCACCTACATAGCTGGTGCTAAAAAGTTGAGAGGGTTACGGCAAAAACTGGATGCACTTCGTGTACAAAATGGACAATCTCTTTCGAAGTATCAGGCTTTCGGACGAGAACTCATCTGTTACAAAGGCATTTCATTTTTTTAAACTCATTTCAACTCCAGTCTTTTTGTGCTTTCAGTATACACCATTCAAAGCCACGTCATCAATTTTCAACCCTTTCTGACTTCATTTGCTATTTTTCATGCATTTATTGATTTTTTTGAGCTAAATGACCCTGAAATTGAAAAGCACTACAAATGAACTCTGAAAAGGTTGAAAGTTGGCATGGTATCATCATTTCACCCACATAGCATGTGCTAAAAATATGAGAGGGTTACAGAAAAACTAGATGCCCTTCGTGTACAAAATCGACAATCTCTTTCGAAGTATCAGGCTTTCGGACGAGAACTCATCTGTTACAAAGGCATTTCATTTTTTTAAACTTATTTCAACTCCAGACTTTTTGTGCGTTCAATATGCACCATTGAAAGCCACGGCATCAATTTTCAACCCCTTCTGACTTCATTTGCTATTTTTCATGGATTTACTGATTTTTTTGACCTAAATGACCCTGAAATTGAAAAGCACTACAAATGAACTCTGAAAAGGTTGAAAGTTGGCATGGTATCATCATTTCACCCACATAGCATGTGCTAAAAAGTTGAGAGGGTTACGGCAAAAACTGGATGCACTTCGTGTACAAAATGGACAATCTCTTTCGAAGTATCAGGCTTTCGGACGAGAACTCATCTGTTACAAAGGTATTTCATTTTTTGAAACTTATTTCAACTCCAGAATTTTTGTGCGTTTAGTATTCACCATTCAAAGCCACGTCATCAATTTTCAACCCTTTCTGACTTCATTTGCTATTTTTCATGCATTTACTGATTTTTTGAGCTAAATGACCCCGAAATTGAAAAGCACTACAAATGAACTCTGAAAAGGTTGAAAGTTAGCATGGTATCATCATTTCACCTACATAGCATGTGCTAAAAAGTTGAGAGGGTTACGGCAAAAACTGGATGATCTTCGTGTACAAAATGGACAATCTTTTTCGAAGTATCAGGCTTTCGGACGAGAACTCATCTGTTACAAAGGCATTTCATTTTTTTAAACTCATTTCAACTCCAGACTTTTTTAGCGTTCAGTATGCACCATTCAAAGCCACGTCATCAATTTTCAACCCTTTCTGACTTCATTTGCTATTTTTCATGCATTTACTGATTTTTTTGAGCTAAATGACCCTGAAATTGAAAAGCACTACAAATGAACTCTGAAAAGGTTGAAAGTTGGCATGGTATCATCATTTCACCCACATAGCATGTGCTAAAAAGTTGAGAGGGTTACGGCAAAAACTGGATGCACTTCGTGTACAAAATGGACAATCTCTTTCGAAGTATCAGGCTTTCGGACGAGAACTCATCTGTTACAAAGGCATTTCATTTTTTTAAACTCATTTCAACTCCAGACTTTTTGTGCGTTCAGTATGCACCATTCAAATCCACGTCATCAATTTTCAACCCTTTCTGACTTCATTTGCTATTTTTCATGCATTTACTGATTTTTTTTTGAGCTAAATGACCCTGAAATTGAAAAGCACTACAAATGAACTCTGAAAAGGTTGAAAGTTGGCATGGTTTCATCATTTGACCCACATAGCATGTGCTAAAAAGTTGAGAGGGTTACGGCAAAAACTGGATGCACTTCGTGTACAAAATGGACAATCTCTTTCGAAGTATCAGGCTTTCGGACGAGAACTCATCTGTTACAAAGGCATTTCATTTTTTTAAACTTATTTCAACTCCAGACTTTTTGTGCGTTCAGTATGCACCATTCAAAGCCGCGTCATCAATTTTCAACCCTTTCTGACTTCATTTGCTATTTTTCATGCATTTACTGATTTTTTGAGCTAAATAACCCTGAAATTGAAAAGCACTACAAATGAACTCTGAAAAGGTTGAAAGTTGGCATGGTATCATCATTTCACCCACATAGCATGTGCTAAAAAGTTGAGAGGCTTACGGCAAAAACTGGATGCACTTCGTGTACAAAATGGACAATCTCTTTCGAAGTATCAGGCTTTCGGACGAGAACTCATCTGTTACAAAGGCATTTAATTTTTTTAAACTCATTTCAACTCTAGACTTTTTGTGCTTTCAGTATGCACCATTCAAAGCCACGTCATCAATTTTCAACCCTTTCTGACTTCATTTGCTATTTTTCATGCATTTACTGATTTTTTTGAGCTAAATGACCCTGAAATTGAAAAGCACTACAAATGAACTCTGAAAAGGTTGAAAGTTGGCATGGTATCATCATTTCACCCACATAGCATGTGCTAAAAAGTTGAGAGGGTTACGGCAAAAACTGGATGCACTTCGTGTATAAAATGGACAATCTCTTTCGCAGTATCAGGCTTTCGGACGAGAACTCATCTGTTACAAAGGCATTTCATTTTTTTAAACTCATTTCAACTCCAGACTTTTTGTGCGTTCAGTATGCACCATTCAAAGCCACGTCATCAACTTTCAACCCTTTCTGACTTCATTTGCTATTTTTCATGCATTTACTAATTTTTTGAGCTAAATAACCCTGAAATTGAAAAGCACTACAAATGAACTCTGAAAAGGTTGAAAGTTAGCATGGTATCATCATTTCACCCACATAGTATGTGCTAAAAAGTTGAGAGGCTTACGGCAAAAACTGGATGCACTTCGTGTACAAAATGGACAATCTCTTTCGACGTATCAGGCTTTCGGACGAGAACTCATCTGTTACAAAGGCATTTCATTTTTTTAAACTCATTTCAACTCCAGACTTTTTGTGCATTCAGTATGCACCATTCAAAGCCACGTCATCAATTTTGAACCCTTTCTGACTTCATTTGCTATTTTTCATGCATTTACTGATTTTTTTGAGCTAAATGACCCTGAAATTGAAAAGCACTAGAAATGAACACTGAAAAGGTTGAAAGTTGGCATGGTATCATCATTTCACCCACATAGCATGTGCAAAAAAGTTGTGAGGGTTACAGCAAAAACTGGATGCACTTCGTGTACAAAATGGACAATCTCTTTCGAAGTATAAGGCTTTCGGACGAAAACTCATGTGTTACAAAGGCATTTCATTTTTTTAAACTTATTTCAACTCCAGACTTTTTGTGCATTCAGTATGCACCATTCAAAGCCACGTCATCAATTTTCAACCCTTTCTGACTTCATTTGCTATTTTTCATGCATTTACTGATTTTTTTGAGCTAAATGACCCTGAAATTGAAAAGGACTACAAATGAACTCTGAAAAGGTTGAAAGTTGGCATGGTATCATCATTTCACCCACATAGCATGTGCTAAAAAGATGAGAGGGCTACGGCAAAAACTGGATGCACTTCGTGTACAAAATCGACAATCTCTTTCGAAGTATCAGGCTTTCGGACGAGAACTCATCTGTTACAAAGGCATTTCATTTTTTTTAACTTATTTCAACTCCAGACTTTTTGTGCGTTTAGTATGCACCATTCAAAGCCACGTCATCAATTTTCAACCCTTTCTGACTTCATTTGCTATTTTTCATGCATTTACTGATTTTTTTTGAGCTAAATGACCCTGAAATTGAAAAGCACTACAAATGAACTCTGAAAAGGTTGAAAGTTGGCATGGTATCATCATTTCACCCACATAGCATGTGCTAAAAAGTTGAGAGGGTTACTGCAAAACCTGGATGCATTTCGTGTACAAAATGGACAATCTCTTTCGATGTATCAGGCTTTCGGACGAGAACTCATCTGTTACAAAGGCATTTCATTTTTTTAAACTCATTTCAACTCCAGACTTTTTGTGTGTTTAGTATGCACCATTCAAAGCCACGTCATCAATTTTCAACCCTTTCTGACTTCATTTGCTATTTTTAATGCATTTACTGATTTTTTTGAGCTAAATGACCCTGAAATTGAAAAGCACTACAAATGAACACTGAAAAGGTTGAAAGTTGGCATGGTATCATCATTTCACCCACATAGCATGTGCAAAAAAGTTGAGATGGTTACGGCAAAAACTGGATGCACTTCGTGTACAAAATGGACAATCTCTTTCGAAGTATCAGGCTTTCGGATGAGAACTCATTTGTTACAAATGCATTTCATTTTTTCAAACTTATTTCAACTCCAGACTTTTTGTGCGTTCAATATGCACCATTCAAAGCCACGTCATCAATTTTCAACCCCTTCTGTCTTCATTTTTTTAAACTACTTTCAACTCCAGACTTTTTGTGCATTCAGTATGCACCATTCAAAGCCACGTCATCAATTTTCAACCCTTTCTGACTTCATTTGCTATTTTTCATGCATTTACTGATTTTTTTTGAGCTAAATGACCCTGAAATTGAAAAGCACTACAAATGAACTCTGAAAAGGTTGAAAGTTGGCATGGTATCATCATTTCACCCTCATAGCATGTGCTAAAAAGTTGAGAGGGTTACTGCAAAACCTGGATGCATTTCGTGTACAAAATGGACAATCTCTTTCGAAGTATCAGGCTTTCGGACAAGAACTCATCTGTTACAAAGGCATTTCATTTTTTTAAACTCATTTCAACTCCAGACTTTTTGTGTGTTTAGTATGCACCATTCAAAGCCACGTCATCAATTTTCAACCCTTTCTGACTTCATTTGCTATTTTTAATGCATTTACTGATTTTTTGAGCTAAATGACCCTGAAATTGAAAAGCACTACAAATGAACCCAGAAAAGGTTGAAAGTTGGCATGGTATCATCATTTCACCCACATAGCATGTGCTAAAAAGTTGAGAGGGTTACGGCAAAAACTGGAGGCACTTCGTGTACAAAATGGACAATCTCTTTCGAAGTATCAGGCTTTCGGACGAAACCTCATCCGTTACAAAGGCATTTCATTTTTTTAAACTTATTTCAACTCCAGACTTTTTGTGCGTTCAGTATGCACCATTCAAAGCCACGTCATCAATTTTCAACCCTTTCTGACTTCATTTGCTATTTTTCATGCATTTACTGATTTTTTTTAGCTAAATGACCCTGAAATTGAAAAGCACTACAAATGAACTCTGAAAAGGTTGAAAGTTGGCATGGTATCATCATTTCACCCACATAGCATGTGCTAAAAAAGATGAGAGGGTTACGACAAAAACTAGATGCACTTCGTGTACAAAATCGACAATCTCTTTCGAAGTATCAGGCTTTCGGACGAGAACTCATCTGTTACAAAGGCATTTCATTTTTTTAAATTTTTTCAACTCCAGACTTTTTGTGCATTCAGTATGCACCATTCAAAGCCACGTCATCAATTTTCAACCCTTTCTGACTTCATTTGCTATTTTTCATGCATTTACTGATTTTTTTTCAGCTAAATGACCCTGAAATTGAAAAGGACTACAAATGAACTCTGAAAAGGTTGAAAGTTGGCATGGTATCATCATTTCACCCACATAGCATGTGCTAAAAAGTTGAGAGGGTTACAGCAAAAACTGGAGGCACTTCGTGTACAAAATGGACAATCTCTTTCGAAGTATCAGGCTTTCGGACGAAAACTCATCTGTTACAAAGGCATTTCATTTTTTTAAACTTATTTCAACTCCAGACTTTTTGTGCGTTCAGTATGCACCATTCAAAGCCACGTCATGAATTTTCAACCCTTTCTGACTTCATTTGCTATTTTTCATGCATTTACTGATTTTTTTTAGCTAACTGACCCTGAAATTGAAAAGCACTACAAATGAACTCTGAAAAGGTTGAAAGGTGGCATGGTATCATCATTTCACCCACATAGCATGAGCTAAAAAAGATGAGAGGGTTACGACAAAAACTAGATGCACTTCGTGTACAAAATCGACAATCTCTTTCGAAGTATCAGGCTTTCGGACGAGAACTCATCTGTTACAAAGGCATTTCATTTTTTTAAACATATTTCAACTCTAGACTTTTTGTGCGTTCAGTATGCACCATTCAAAGCCACGTCATCAATTTTCAACCCCTTCTAACTTCATTTGCTATTTTTAATGGATTTACTGATTTTTTTGAACTAAATGACCATGAAATTGAAAAGCACTACAAATGAACTCTGAAAAGGTTGAAAGTTGGCATGGTATCATCATTTCACCCACATAGCATGTGCTAAAAAGTTGAGAGGGTTACGGAAAAAACTGGATGCACTTTGTGTACAAAATGGACAATCTCTTTCGAAGTATCAGGCTTTCGGACGAGAACTCATATGTTACAAAGGCATTTCATTTTTTTAACTTATTTCAACTCCAGACTTTTTGTGCGTTCAATATGCACCATTCAAAGCCACGTCATCAAATTTCAACCCTTTCTGACTTCATTTGCTATTTTTCATGCATTTACTGATTTTGTTTGAGCCAAAAGACCCTGAAATTGAAAAGCACTACAAATGAACTCTGAAAAGGTTGAAAGTTGGCACGGTATCATCATTTCACCCACATAGCATGTGCTAAAAAGTTGAGATGGTTACGGCAAAAACTGGATGCACTTCGTGTACAAAATGGACAATCTCTTTCGAAGTATCAGGCTTTCGGACGAAAACTCATCTGTTACAAAGGCATTTCATTTTTTTAAACTTATTTCAACTCCAGACTCTTTGTGCATTCAGTATGCACCATTCAAATCCATATCATCAATTTTCAACCCTTTCTGACTTCATTTGCTATTTTTCATGCATTTACTGATTTTTTGAGCTAAATGACCCTGAAATTGAAAAGCACTACAAATGAACTCTGAAAAAGGTTGAAAGTTGGCATGGTATCATCATTTCACCTACATAGCAAGTGCTAAAAAGATGAGAGGGTTACGGCAAAAACTGGATGCACTTCGTGTACAAAATGGACAATCTCTTTCGAAGTATCAGGCTTTCAGACGAGAACTCATATGTTACAAAGGCATTTCATTTTTTTAACTTATTTCAACTCCAGACTTTTTGTGCATTCAGTATGCACCATTCAAAGCCACGTCATCAATTTTCAACCCTTTCTGACTTCATTTGCTATTTTTCATGCTTTTAGTAATTTTGTTTGAGCTAAATGACCCTGAAATTGAAAAGCACTACAAATGAACTCTGAAAAGGTTGAAAGTTGGCACGGTATCATCATTTCACCCACATAGCATGTGCTAAAAAGTTGAGAGGGTTACGACAAAAACTGGATGCACTTCGTGTACAAAATGGACAATCTCTTTCGAAGTATCTGGCTTTCGGACGAAAGCTCGTCTGTTACAAAGGCATTTCATTTTTTTAAACTTATTTCAGCTCCAGACTTTTTGTGCATTCAGTTCGCACCATTCAAAGCCACGTCATCAATTTTCAACCCTTTCTGACTTCATTTGCTATTTTTCATGCATTTACTGATTTTTTGAGCTAAATGACCCTGAAATTGAAAAGCACTACAAATGAACTCTGAAAAAGGTTGAAAGTTGGCATGGTATCATCATTTCACCTACATAGCAAGTGCTAAAAAGATGAGAGGGTTACGGCAAAAACTGGATGCACTTCGTGTACAAAATGGACAATCTCTTTCGAAGTATCAGGCTTTCAGACGAGAACTCATATGTTACAAAGGCATTTCATTTTTTTAACTTATTTCAACTCCAGACTTTTTGTGCATTCAGTATGCACCATTCAAAGCCACGTCATCAATTTTCAACCCTTTCTGACTTCATTTGCTATTTTTCATGCTTTTACTAATTTTGTTTGAGCTAAATGACCCTGAAATTGAAAAGCACTACAAATGAACTCTGAAAAGGTTGAAAGTTGGCACGGTATCATCATTTCACCCACATAGCATGTGCTAAAAAGTTGAGAGGGTTACGACAAAAACTGGATGCACTTCGTGTACAAAATGGACAATCTCTTTCGAAGTATCTGGCTTTCGGACGAAAGCTCGTCTGTTACAAAGGCATTTCATTTTTTTAAACTTATTTCAGCTCCAGACTTTTTGTGCATTCAGTTCGCACCATTCAAAGCCACGTCATCAATTTTCAACCCTTTCTGACTTCATTTGCTATTTTTCATGCATTTACTGATTTTTTGAGCTAAATGACCCTGAAATTGAAAAGCACAACAAATGAACTCTGAAAAAGGTTGAAAGTTGGCATGGTATCATCATTTCACCTACATAGCTGGTGCTAAAAAGTTGAGAGGGTTACGGCAAAAACTGGATGCACTTCGTGTACAAAATGGACAATCTCTTTCGAAGTATCAGGCTTTCGGACGAGAACTCATCTGTTACAAAGGCATTTCATTTTTTTAAACTCATTTCAACTCCAGGCTTTTTGTGCTTTCAGTATACACCATTCAAAGCCACGTCATCAATTTTCAACCCTTTCTGACTTCATTTGCTATTTTTCATGCATTTATTGATTTTTTTGAGCTAAATGACCCTGAAATTGAAAAGCACTACAAATGAACTCTGAAAAGGTTGAAAGTTGGCATGGTATCATCATTTCACCCACATAGCATGTGCTAAAAATATGAGAGGGTTAGAGCAAAAACTAGATGCCCTTCGTGTACAAAATCGACAATCTCTTTCGAAGTATCAGGCTTTCGGACGAGAACTCATCTGTTACAAAGGCATTTCATTTTTTTAAACTTATTTCAACTCCAGACTTTTTGTGCGTTCAATATGCACCATTGAAAGCCACGTCATCAATTTTCAACCCCTTCTGACTTCATTTCCTATTTTTCATGGATTTACTGATTTTTTTGAGCTAAATGACCCTGAAATTGAAAAGCACTACAAATGAACTCTGAAAAGGTTGAAAGTTGGCATGGTATCATCATTTCACCCACATAGCATGTGCTAAAAAGTTGAGAGGGTTACGGCAAAAACTGGATGCACTTCGTGTACAAAATGGACAATCTCTTTCGAAGTATCAGGCTTTCGGACGAGAACTCATCTGTTACAAAGGTATTTCATTTTTTGAAACTTATTTCAACTCCAGAATTTTTGTGCGTTTAGTATGCACCATTCAAAGCCACGTCATCAATTTTCAACCCTTTCTGACTTCATTTGCTATTTTTCATGCATTTACTGATTTTTTGAGCTAAATGACCCCGAAATTGAAAAGCACTACAAATGAACTCTGAAAAGGTTGAAAGTTAGCATGGTATCATCATTTCACCTACATAGCATGTGCTAAAAAGTTGAGAGGGTTACGGCAAAAACTGGATGATCTTCGTGTACAAAATGGACAATCTCTTTCGAAGTATCAGGCTTTCGGACGAAAACTCATCTGTTACAAAGGCATTTCATTTTTTTAAACTCATTTCAACTCCAGACTTTTTTAGCGTTCAGTATGCACCATTCAAAGCCACGTCATCAATTTTCAACCCTTTCTGACTTCATTTGCTATTTTTCATGCATTTACTGATTTTTTTGAGCTAAATGACCCTGAAATTGAAAAGCACTACAAATGAACTCTGAAAAGGTTGAAAGTTGGCATGGTATCATCATCTCACCCACATAGCATGTGCTAAAAAGTTGAGAGGGTTACGGCAAAAACTGGATGCACTTCGTGTACAAAATGGACAATCTCTTTCGAAGTATCAGGCTTTCGGACGAGAACTCATCTGTTACAAAGGTATTTCATTTTTTGAAACTTATTTCAACTCCAGAATTTTTGTGCGTTTAGTATGCACCATTCAAAGCCACGTCATCAATTTTCAACCCTTTCTGACTTCATTTGCTATTTTTCATGCATTTACTGATTTTTTGAGCTAAATGACCCCGAAATTGAAAAGCACTACAAATGAACTCTGAAAAGGTTGAAAGTTAGCATGGTATCATCATTTCACCTACATAGCATGTGCTAAAAAGTTGAGAGGGTTACGGCAAAAACTGGATGATCTTCGTGTACAAAATGGACAATCTCTTTCGAAGTATCAGGCTTTCGGACGAAAACTCATCTGTTACAAAGGCATTTCATTTTTTTAAACTCATTTCAACTCCAGACTTTTTTAGCGTTCAGTATGCACCATTCAAAGCCACGTCATCAATTTTCAACCCTTTCTGACTTCATTTGCTATTTTTCATGCATTTACTGATTTTTTTGAGCTAAATGACCCTGAAATTGAAAAGCACTACAAATGAACTCTGAAAAGGTTGAAAGTTGGCATGGTATCATCATCTCACCCACATAGCATGTGCTAAAAAGTTGAGAGGGTTACGGCAAAAACTGGATGCACTTCGTGTACAAAATGGACAATCTCTTTCGAAGTATCAGGCTTTCGGACGAGAACTCATCTGTTACAAAGGCATTTCATTTTTTTAAACTCATTTCAACTCCAGACTTTTTGTGCGTTCAGTATGCACCATTCAAATCCACGTCATCAATTTTCAACCCTTTCTGACTTCATTTGCTATTTTTCATGCATTTACTGATTTTTTTTTTGAGCTAAATGACCCTGAAATTGAAAAGCACTACAAATGAACTCTGAAAAGGTTGAAAGTTGGCATGGTATCATCATTTCACCCACATAGCATGTGCTAAAAAGATGAGAGGGTTACGGCAAAAACTGGATGCACTTCGTGTACAAAATCGACAATCTCTTTCGAAGTATCAGGCTTTCGGACGAGAACTCATCTGTTACAAAGGCATTTCATTTTTTTAAACTTATTGCAACTCCAGACGTTTTGTGCGTTCAATATGCACCATTCAAACCACGTCATCAATTTTCAACCCCTTCTGACTTCATTTGCTATTTTTCATGGATTTACTGATTTTTTTGAGCTAAACGACCCTGAAATTGAAAAGCACTACAAATGAACTCTAAAAAGGTTGAAAGTTGGCATGGTATCATCAGTTCACCCACATAGCATGTGCTAAAAAGATGAGAGGGTTACGGCAAAAACTGGATGAACTTCGTGTACAAAATGGACAATCTCTTTCGAAGTATCAGGCTTTCGGACGAGAACTCATATGTTACAAAGGCATTTCATTTTTTTAACTTATTTCAACTCCAGACTTTTTGTGCGTTCAATATGCACCATTCAAAGCCACGTCATCAAATTTCAACCCTTTCTGACTTCATTTGCTATTTTTCATGCATTTACTGATTTTGTTTGAGCCAAATGACCCTGAAATTGAAAAGCACTACAAATGAACTCTGAAAAGGTTGAAAGTTGGCACGGTATCATCATTTCACCCACATAGCATGTGCTAAAAAGTTGAGATGGTTACGGCAAAAACTGGATGCACTTCGTGTACAAAATGGACAATCTCTTTCGAAGTATCAGGCTTTCGGACGAAAACTCATCTGTTACAAAGGCATTTCATTTTTTTAAACTTATTTCAACTCCAGAATTTTTGTGCATTTAGTATGCACCATTCAAAGCCACGTCATCAATTTTCAACCCTTTCTGACTTCATTTGCTATTTTTCATGCATTTACTGATTTTTTGAGCTAAATGACCCCGAAATTGAAAAGCACTACAAATGAACTCTGAAAAGGTTGAAAGTTAGCATGGTATCATCATTTCACCTACATACCATGTGCTAAAAAGTTGAGAGGGTTACGGCAAAAACTGGATGATCTTCGTGTACAAAATGGACAATCTCTTTCGAAGTATCAGGCTTTCGGACGAGAACTCATCTGTTACAAAGGCATTTCATTTTTTTAAACTCATTTCAACTCCAGACTTTTTTAGCGTTCAGTATGCACCATTCAAAGCCACGTCATCAATTTTCAACCCTTTCTGACTTCATTTGCTATTTTTCATGCATTTACTGACTTTGTTTGAGCTAAATGACCCTGAAATTTAAAAGCACTACAAATGAACTCTGAAAAGGTTGAAAGTTGGCATGGTATCATCATTTCACCCACATAGCATGTGCTAAAAAGTTGAGAGGGTTACGGCAAAAACTGGATGCACTTCGTGTACAAAATGGACAATCTCTTTCGAAGTATCAGGCTTTCGGACGATAACTCATCTGTTACAAAGGCATTTCATTTTTTTAAACTCATTTCAACTCCAGACTTTTTGTGCGTTCAGTATGCACCATTCAAATCCACGTCATCAATTTTCAACCCTTTCTGACTTCATTTGCTATTTTTCATGCATTTACTGATTTTTTTGAGCTAAATGATCCTGAAATTGAAAAGCACTACAAATGAACTCTGAAAAGGTTGAAAGTTGGCATGGTATCATCATTTCACCCACATAGCATGTGCTAAAAAGATGAGAGGGTTACGGCAAAAACTGGATGCACTTCGTGTACAAAATGGACAATCTCTTTCGAAGTATCAGGCTTTCGGACGAGAACTCATCTGTTACAAAGGCATTTCATTTTTTTAAACTTATTGCAACTCCAGACGTTTTGTGCGTTCAATATGCACCATTCAAAGCCACGTCATCAATTTTCAACCCCTTCTGACTTCATTTGCTATTTTTCATGGATTTACTGATTTTTTTGAGCTAAACGACCCTGAAATTGAAAAGCACTACAAATGAACTCTGAAAAGGTTGAAAGTTGGCATGGTATCATCATTTCACCCACATAGCATGTGCTAAAAATATGAGAGGGTTACAGCAAAAACTAGATGCCCTTCGTGTACAAAATCGACAATCTCTTTCGAAGTATCAGGCTTTCGGACGAGAACTCATCTGTTACAAAGGCATTTCATTTTTTTAAACTTATTTCAACTCCAGACTTTTTGTGCGTTCAATATGCACCATTGAAAGCCACGTCATCAATTTTCAACCCCTTCTGACTTCATTTGCTATTTTTCATGGATTTACTGATTTTTTTGAGCTAAATGACCCTGAAATTGAAAAGCACTACAAATGAACTCTGAAAAGGTTGAAAGTTGGCATGGTATCATCATTTCACCCACATAGCATGTGCTAAAAAGTTGAGAGGGTTACGGCAAAAACTGGATGCACTTCGTGTACAAAATGGACAATCTCTTTCGAAGTATCAGGCTTTCGGACGAGAACTCATCTGTTACAAAGGTATTTCATTTTTTGAAACTTATTTCAACTCCAGAATTTTTGTGCGTTTAGTATGCACCATTCAAAGCCACGTCATCAATTTTCAACCCTTTCTGACTTCATTTGCTATTTTTCATGCATTTACTGATTTTTTGAGTTAAATGACCCCGAAATTGAAAAGCACTACAAATGAACTCTGAAAAGGTTGAAAGTTCGCATGGTATCATCATTTCACCTACATAGCATGTGCTAAAAAGTTGAGAGGGTTACGGCAAAAACTGGATGAACTTCGTGTACAAAATGGACAATCTCTTTCGAAGTATCAGGCTTTCGGACGAGAACTCATATGTTACAAAGGCATTTCATTTTTTTAACTTATTTCAACTCCAGACTTTTTGTGCGTTCAATATGCACCATTCAAAGCCACGTCATCAAATTTCAACCCTTTCTGACTTCATTTGCTATTTTTCATGCATTTACTGATTTTGTTTGAGCCAAATGACCCTGAAATTGAAAAGCACTACAAATGAACTCTGAAAAGGTTGAAAGTTGGCACGGTATCATCATTTCACCCACATAGCATGTGCTAAAAAGTTGAGATGGTTACGGCAAAAACTGGATGCACTTCGTGTACAAAATGGACAATCTCTTTCGAAGTATCAGGCTTTCGGACGAAAACTCATCTGTTACAAAGGCATTTCATTTTTTTAAACTTATTTCAACTCCAGAATTTTTGTGCATTTAGTATGCACCATTCAAAGCCACGTCATCAATTTTCAACCCTTTCTGACTTCATTTGCTATTTTTCATGCATTTACTGATTTTTTGAGCTAAATGACCCCGAAATTGAAAAGCACTACAAATGAACTCTGAAAAGGTTGAAAGTTAGCATGGTATCATCATTTCACCTACATACCATGTGCTAAAAAGTTGAGAGGGTTACGGCAAAAACTGGATGATCTTCGTGTACAAAATGGACAATCTCTTTCGAAGTATCAGGCTTTCGGACGAGAACTCATCTGTTACAAAGGCATTTCATTTTTTTAAACTCATTTCAACTCCAGACTTTTTTAGCGTTCAGTATGCACCATTCAAAGCCACGTCATCAATTTTCAACCCTTTCTGACTTCATTTGCTATTTTTCATGCATTTACTGACTTTGTTTGAGCTAAATGACCCTGAAATTTAAAAGCACTACAAATGAACTCTGAAAAGGTTGAAAGTTGGCATGGTATCATCATTTCACCCACATAGCATGTGCTAAAAAGTTGAGAGGGTTACGGCAAAAACTGGATGCACTTCGTGTACAAAATGGACAATCTCTTTCGAAGTATCAGGCTTTCGGACGATAACTCATCTGTTACAAAGGCATTTCATTTTTTTAAACTCATTTCAACTCCAGACTTTTTGTGCGTTCAGTATGCACCATTCAAATCCACGTCATCAATTTTCAACCCTTTCTGACTTCATTTGCTATTTTTCATGCATTTACTGATTTTTTTTGAGCTAAATGATCCTGAAATTGAAAAGCACTACAAATGAACTCTGAAAAGGTTGAAAGTTGGCATGGTATCATCATTTCACCCACATAGCATGTGCTAAAAAGATGAGAGGGTTACGGCAAAAACTGGATGCACTTCGTGTACAAAATGGACAATCTCTTTCGAAGTATCAGGCTTTCGGACGAGAACTCATCTGTTACAAAGGCATTTCATTTTTTTAAACTTATTGCAACTCCAGACGTTTTGTGCGTTCAATATGCACCATTCAAAGCCACGTCATCAATTTTCAACCCCTTCTGACTTCATTTGCTATTTTTCATGGATTTACTGATTTTTTTGAGCTAAACGACCCTGAAATTGAAAAGCACTACAAATGAACTCTGAAAAGGTTGAAAGTTGGCATGGTATCATCATTTCACCCACATAGCATGTGCTAAAAATATGAGAGGGTTACAGCAAAAACTAGATGCCCTTCGTGTACAAAATGGACAATCTCTTTCGAAGTATCAGGCTTTCGGACGAGAACTCATCTGTTACAAAGGTATTTCATTTTTTGAAACTTATTTCAACTCCAGAATTTTTGTGCGTTTAGTATGCACCATTCAAAGCCACGTCATCAATTTTCAACCCTTTCTGACTTCATTTGCTATTTTTCATGCATTTACTGATTTTTTGAGTTAAATGACCCCGAAATTGAAAAGCACTACAAATGAACTCTGAAAAGGTTGAAAGTTCGCATGGTATCATCATTTCACCTACATAGCATGTGCTAAAAAGTTGAGAGGGTTACGGCAAAAACTGGATGAACTTCGTGTACAAAATGGACAATCTCTTTCGAAGTATCAGGCTTTCGGACGAGAACTCATATGTTACAAAGGCATTTCATTTTTTTAACTTATTTCAACTCCAGACTTTTTGTGCGTTCAATATGCACCATTCAAAGCCACGTCATCAAATTTCAACCCTTTCTGACTTCATTTGCTATTTTTCATGCATTTACTGATTTTGTTTGAGCCAAATGACCCTGAAATTGAAAAGCACTACAAATGAACTCTGAAAAGGTTGAAAGTTGGCACGGTATCATCATTTCACCCACATAGCATGTGCTAAAAAGTTGAGATGGTTACGGCAAAAACTGGATGCACTTCGTGTACAAAATGGACAATCTCTTTCGAAGTATCAGGCTTTCGGACGAAAACTCATCTGTTACAAAGGCATTTCATTTTTTTAAACTTATTTCAACTCCAGAATTTTTGTGCATTTAGTATGCACCATTCAAAGCCACGTCATCAATTTTCAACCCTTTCTGACTTCATTTGCTATTTTTCATGCATTTACTGATTTTTTGAGCTAAATGACCCCGAAATTGAAAAGCACTACAAATGAACTCTGAAAAGGTTGAAAGTTAGCATGGTATCATCATTTCACCTACATACCATGTGCTAAAAAGTTGAGAGGGTTACGGCAAAAACTGGATGATCTTCGTGTACAAAATGGACAATCTCTTTCGAAGTATCAGGCTTTCGGACGAGAACTCATCTGTTACAAAGGCATTTCATTTTTTTAAACTCATTTCAACTCCAGACTTTTTTAGCGTTCAGTATGCACCATTCAAAGCCACGTCATCAATTTTCAACCCTTTCTGACTTCATTTGCTATTTTTCATGCATTTACTGACTTTGTTTGAGCTAAATGACCCTGAAATTTAAAAGCACTACAAATGAACTCTGAAAAGGTTGAAAGTTGGCATGGTATCATCATTTCACCCACATAGCATGTGCTAAAAAGTTGAGAGGGTTACGGCAAAAACTGGATGCACTTCGTGTACAAAATGGACAATCTCTTTCGAAGTATCAGGCTTTCGGACGATAACTCATCTGTTACAAAGGCATTTCATTTTTTTAAACTCATTTCAACTCCAGACTTTTTGTGCGTTCAGTATGCACCATTCAAATCCACGTCATCAATTTTCAACCCTTTCTGACTTCATTTGCTATTTTTCATGCATTTACTGATTTTTTTTGAGCTAAATGATCCTGAAATTGAAAAGCACTACAAATGAACTCTGAAAAGGTTGAAAGTTGGCATGGTATCATCATTTCACCCACATAGCATGTGCTAAAAAGATGAGAGGGTTACGGCAAAAACTGGATGCACTTCGTGTACAAAATGGACAATCTCTTTCGAAGTATCAGGCTTTCGGACGAGAACTCATCTGTTACAAAGGCATTTCATTTTTTTAAACTTATTGCAACTCCAGACGTTTTGTGCGTTCAATATGCACCATTCAAAGCCACGTCATCAATTTTCAACCCCTTCTGACTTCATTTGCTATTTTTCATGGATTTACTGATTTTTTTGAGCTAAACGACCCTGAAATTGAAAAGCACTACAAATGAACTCTGAAAAGGTTGAAAGTTGGCATGGTATCATCATTTCACCCACATAGCATGTGCTAAAAATATGAGAGGGTTACAGCAAAAACTAGATGCCCTTCGTGTACAAAATCGACAATCTCTTTCGAAGTATCAGGCTTTCGGACGAGAACTCATCTGTTACAAAGGCATTTCATTTTTTTAAACTTATTTCAACTCCAGACTTTTTGTGCGTTCAATATGCACCATTGAAAGCCACGTCATCAATTTTCAACCCCTTCTGACTTCATTTGCTATTTTTCATGGATTTACTGATTTTTTTGAGCTAAATGACCCTGAAATTGAAAAGCACTACAAATGAACTCTGAAAAGGTTGAAAGTTGGCATGGTATCATCATTTCACCCACATAGCATGTGCTAAAAAGTTGAGAGGGTTACGGCAAAAACTGGATGCACTTCGTGTACAAAATGGACAATCTCTTTCGAAGTATCAGGCTTTCGGACGAGAACTCATCTGTTACAAAGGTATTTCATTTTTTGAAACTTATTTCAACTCCAGAATTTTTGTGCGTTTAGTATGCACCATTCAAAGCCACGTCATCAATTTTCAACCCTTTCTGACTTCATTTGCTATTTTTCATGCATTTACTGATTTTTTGAGTTAAATGACCCCGAAATTGAAAAGCACTACAAATGAACTCTGAAAAGGTTGAAAGTTCGCATGGTATCATCATTTCACCTACATAGCATGTGCTAAAAAGTTGAGAGGGTTACGGCAAAAACTGGATGATCTTCGTGTACAAAATGGACAATCTCTTTCGAAGTATCAGGCTTTCGGACGAGAACTCATCTGTTACAAAGGCATTTCATTTTTTTAAACTCATTTCAACTCCAGACTTTTTTAGCGTTCAGTATGCACCATTCAAAGCCACGTCATCAATTTTCAACCCTTTCTGACTTCATTTGCTATTTTTCATGCATTTACTGATTTTTTTGAGCTAAATGACCCTGAAATTGAAAAGCACTACAAATGAACTCTGAAAAGGTTGAAAGTTGGCATGGTATCATCATTTCACCCACATAGCATGTGCTAAAAAGTTGAGAGGGTTACGGAAAAAACTGGATGCACTTCGTGTACAAAATGGACAATCTCTTTCGAAGTATCAGGCTTTCGGACGATAACTCATCTGTGACAAAGGCATTTCATTTTTTTAAACTTATTTCAACTCCAGACTTTTTGTGCGTTCAGTATGCACCATTCAAATCCACGTCATCAATTTTCAACCCCTTCTGACTTCATTTGCTATTTTTCATGGATTTACTGATTTTTTTGAGCTAAACGACCCTGAAATTGAAAAGCACTACAAATGAACTCTGAAAAGGTTGAAAGTTGGCATGGTATCATCATTTCACCCACATAGCATGTGCTAAAATTTGAGAGGGTTACGGCAAAAACTGGATGCACTTTGTGTACAAAATGGACAATCTCTTTCGAAGTATCAGGCTTTCGGACAAAAACTCATCTGTTAAAAAGGCATTTCATTTTTTTAACTTATTTCAACTCCAGACTTTTTGTGCATTCGGTATGCACCATTCAAAGCCACGTCATCAATTTTCAACCTTTTCTGACTTCATTTGCTATTTTTCATGCATTTACTGATTTTTTGTGCTAAATGACCCTGAAATTGAAAAGCACTACAAATGAACTCTGAAAAAGGTTGAAAGTTGGCATGGTATCATCATTTCACCTACATAGCTTGTGCTAAAAAGTTGAGAGGGTTACGGCAAAAACTGGATGCACTTCGTGTACAAAATGGACAATCTCTTCCGAAGTATCAGGCTTTCGGACGAGAACTCATCTGTTACAAAGGCATTTCATTTTTTTAAACTTATTTCAACTCCAGAATTTTTGTGCGTTTAGTATGCACCATTCAAAGCCACGTCATCAATTTTCAACCCTTTCTGACTTCATTTGCTATTTTACATGCATTTACTGATTTTTTGAGCTAAATGACCCTGAAATTGAAAAGCACTACAAATGAACTCTGAAAAAGGTTGAAAGTCGGCATGGTATCATCATTTCACCTACATAGCTTGTGCTAAAAATTTGAGAGGGTTACGGCAAAAACTGGATGCACTTCGTGTACAAAATGGACAATCTCTTTCGAAGTATCAGGCTTTCGGACGAGAACTCATCTGTTACAAAGGCATTTCATTTTTTTAAACTTATTTCAACTCCAGAATTTTTGTGCGTTTAGTATGCACCATTCAAAGCCACGTCATCAATTTTCAACCCTTTCTGACTTCATTTGCTATTTTTCATGCACTTACTGATTTGTTTGAGCTAAATGACCCCGAAATTGAAAAGCACTACAAATGAACTCTGAAAAGGTTGAAAGTTAGCATGGTATCATCATTTCACCTACATAGCATGTGCTAAAAAGTTGAGAGGGTTACGGCAAAAACTGGATGAACTTCGTGTACAAAATGGACAATCTCTTTCGAAGTATCAGGCTTTCGGACGAGAACTCATCTGTTACAAAGGCATTTCATTTTTTTAAACTCATTTCAACTCCAGACTTTTTCAGCGTTCAGCATGCACCATTCAAAGCCACGTCATCAATTTTCAACCCTTTCTGACTTCATTTGCTATTTTTCATGCATTTACTGTTTTTTTTGAGATAAATGACCCTGAAATTGAAAAGCACTACAAATGAACTCTGAAAAGGTTGAAAGTTGGCATGGTATCATCATTGCACCCACATAGCATGTGCTAACAAGATCAGAGGGTTACGGCAAAAACTGGATGCACTTCGTGTACAAAATGGACAATCTCTTTCGAAGTATCAGGCTTTCGGACGAGAACTCATCTGTGACAAAGGCATTTCATTTTTTTAAACTTATTGCAACTCCAGACTTTTTGTGCGTTCAATATGCACCATTCAAAGCCACGTCATCAATTTTCAACCCCTTCTGACTTCATTTGCTATTTTTCATGGATTTACTGATTTTTTTGAGCTAAACGACCCTGAAATTGAAAAGCACTACAAATGAACTCTGAAAAGGTTGAAAGTTGGCATGGTATCATCATTTCACCCACATAGCATGTGCTAAAATTTGAGAGGGTTACGGCAAAAACTGGATGCACTTCGTGTACAAAATGGACAATCTCTTTCGAAGTATCAGGCTTTCGGACGAAAACTCATCTGTTACAAAGGCATTTCATTTTTTTTAACTTATTTCAACTCCAGACTTTTTGTGCATTCGGTATGCACCATTCAAAGCCACGTCATCAATTTTCAACCTTTTCTGACTTCATTTGCTATTTTTCATGCATTTACTGATTTTTTGTGCTAAATGACCCTGAAATTGAAAAGCACTACAAATGAACTCTGAAAAAGGTTGAAAGTTGGCATGGTATCATCATTTCACCTACATAGCTTGTGCTAAAAAGTTGAGAGGGTTACGGCAAAAACTGGATGCACTTCGTGTACAAAATGGACAATCTCTTTCGAAGTATCAGGCTTTCGGACGAGAACTCATCTGTTACAAAGGCATTTCATTTTTTTAAACTTATTTCAACTCCAGAATTTTTGTGCGTTTAGTATGCACCATTCAAAGCCACGTCATCAATTTTCAACCCTTTCTGACTTCATTTGCTATTTTTCATGCATTTACTGATTTTTTGAGCTAAATGACCCCGAAATTGAAAAGCACTACAAATGAACTCTGAAAAGGTTGAAAGTTAGCATGGTATCATCATTTCACCTACATAGCATGTGCTAAAAAGTTGAGAGGGTTACGGCAAAAACTGGATGAACTTCGTGTAAAAAATGGACAATCTCTTTCGAAGTATCAGGCTTTCGGACGAGAACTCATCTGTTACAAAGGCATTTCATTTTTTTAAACTCATTTCAACTCCAGACTTTTTCAGCGTTCAGTATGCACCATTCAAAGCCACGTCATCAATTTTCAACCCTTTCTGACTTCATTTGCTATTTTTCATGCATTTACTGATTTTTTTGAGATAAATGACCCTGAAATTGAAAAGCACTACAAATGAACTCTGAAAAGGTTGAAAGTTGGCATGGTATCATCATTTCACCCACATAGCATGTGCTAAAAAATTGAGAGGGTTACGGCAAAAACTGGATGCAATTCGTGTACAAAATGGACAATCTCTTTCGAAGTATCAGGCTTTCGGACGAAAACTCATCTGTTACAAAGGCATTTCATTTTTTTAAACTTATTTAAACTCCAGACTTTTTGTGCATTCGGTATGCACCATTCAAAGCCACGTCATCAATTTTCAACCCTTTCTGACTTCATTTGCTATTTTTCATGCATTTACTGATTTTTTGAGCTAAATGACCATGAAATTGAAAAGCACTACAAATGAACTCTGAAAAGGTTGAAAGTTGGCATGGTATCATCATTTCACCCACATAGCATGTGCTAAAAAGTTGAGAGGGTTACGGAAAAAACTGGATGCACTTTGTGTACAAAATGGACAATCTCTTTCGAAGTATCAGGCTTTCGGACGAGAACTCATATGTTACAAAGGCATTTCATTTTTTTAACTTATTTCAACTCCAAACTTTTTGTGCGTTCAATATGCACCATTCAAAGCCACGTCATCAAATTTCAACCCTTTCTGACTTCATTTGCTATTTTTCATGCATTTACTGATTTTGTTTGAGCCAAATGACCCTGAAATTGAAAAGCACTACAAATGAACTCTGAAAAGGTTGAAAGTTGGCACGGTATCATCATTTCACCCACATAGCATGTGCTAAAAAGTTGAGATGGTTACGGCAAAAACTGGATGCACTTCGTGTACAAAATGGACAATCTCTTTCGAAGTATCAGGCTTTCGGACGAAAACTCATCTGTTACAAACGCATTTCATTTTTTTAAACTTATTTCAACTCCAGACTCTTTGTGCATTCAGTATGCACCATTCAAATCCATATCATCAATTTTCAACCCTTTCTGACTTCATTTGCTATTTTTCATGCATTTACTGATTTTTTGAGCTAAATGACCCTGAAATTGAAAAGCACTACAAATGAACTCTGAAAAAGGTTGAAAGTTGGCATGGTATCATCATTTCACCTACATAGCAAGTGCTAAAAAGATGAGAGGGTTACGGCAAAAACTGGATGCACTTCGTGTACAAAATGGACAATCTCTTTCGAAGTATCAGGCTTTCGGACGAGAACTCATATGTTACAAAGGCATTTCATTTTTTTAACTTATTTCAACTCCAGACTTTTTGTGCATTCAGTATACACCATTCAAAGCCACGTCATCAATTTTCAACCCTTTCTGACTTCATTTGCTATTTTTCATGCTTTTACTAATTTTGTTTGAGCTAAATGACCCTGAAATTGAAAAGCACTACAAATGAACTCTGAAAAGGTTGAAAGTTGGCACGGTATCATCATTTCACCCACATAGCATGTGCTAAAAAGTTGAGAGGGTTACGACAAAAACTGGATGCACTTCGTGTACAAAATGGACAATCTCTTTCGAAGTATCTGGCTTTCGGACGAAAGCTCGTCTGTTACAAAGGCATTTCATTTTTTTAAACTTATTTCAGCTCCAGACTTTTTGTGCATTCAGTTTGCACCATTCAAAGCCACGTCATCAATTTTCAACCCTTTCTGACTTCATTTGCTATTTTTCATGCATTTACTGATTTTTTGAGCTAAATGACCCTGAAATTGAAAAGCACAACAAATGAACTCTGAAAAAGGTTGAAAGTTGGCATGGTATCATCATTTCACCTACATAGCTGGTGCTAAAAAGTTGAGAGGGTTACGGCAAAAACTGGATGCACTTCGTGTACAAAATGGACAATCTCTTTCGAAGTATCAGGCTTTCGGACGAGAACTCATCTGTTACAAAGGCATTTCATTTTTTTAAACTCATTTCAACTCCAGGCTTTTTGTGCTTTCAGTATACACCATTCAAAGCCACGTCATCAATTTTCAACCCTTTCTGACTTCATTTGCTATTTTTCATGCATTTATTGATTTTTTTGAGCTAAATGACCCTGAAATTGAAAAGCACTACAAATGAACTCTGAAAAGGTTGAAAGTTGGCATGGTATCATCATTTCACCCACATAGCATGTGCTAAAAATATGAGAGGGTTACAGCAAAAACTAGATGCCCTTCGTGTACAAAATCGACAATCTCTTTCGAAGTATCAGGCTTTCAGACGAGAACTCATCTGTTACAAAGGCATTTCATTTTTTTAAACTTATTTCAACTCCAGACTTTTTGTGCGTTCAATATGCACCATTGAAAGCCACTTCATCAATTTTCAACCCCTTCTGACTTCATTTGCTATTTTTCATGGATTTACTGATTTTTTTGAGCTAAATGACCCTGAAATTGAAAAGCACTACAAATGAACTCTGAAAAGGTTGAAAGTTGGCATGGTATCATCATTTCACCCACATAGCATGTGCTAAAAAGTTGAGAGGGTTACGGAAAAAACTGGATGCACTTTGTGTACAAAATGGACAATCTCTTTCGAA
Organism: Elymus sibiricus; assembly: GCA_039707655.1. Lineage (NCBI taxonomy): Eukaryota > Viridiplantae > Streptophyta > Magnoliopsida > Poales > Poaceae > Elymus > Elymus sibiricus. The sequence continues at coordinate 33,756,121 of CM077665.1, read as the reverse complement.
GTATCAGGCTTTCGGACGAGAACTCATATGTTACAAAGGCATTTCATTTTTTTAACTTATTTCAACTCCAAACTTTTTGTGCGTTCAATATGCACCATTCAAAGCCACGTCATCAAATTTCAACCCTTTCTGACTTCATTTGCTATTTTTCATGCATTTACTGATTTTGTTTGAGCCAAATGACCCTGAAATTGAAAAGCACTACAAATGAACTCTGAAAAGGTTGAAAGTTGGCACGGTATCATCATTTCACCCACATAGCATGTGCTAAAAAGTTGAGATGGTTACGGCAAAAACTGGATGCACTTCGTGTACAAAATGGACAATCTCTTTCGAAGTATCAGGCTTTCGGACGAAAACTCATCTGTTACAAACGCATTTCATTTTTTTAAACTTATTTCAACTCCAGACTCTTTGTGCATTCAGTATGCACCATTCAAATCCATATCATCAATTTTCAACCCTTTCTGACTTCATTTGCTATTTTTCATGCATTTACTGATTTTTTGAGCTAAATGACCCTGAAATTGAAAAGCACTACAAATGAACTCTGAAAAAGGTTGAAAGTTGGCATGGTATCATCATTTCACCTACATAGCAAGTGCTAAAAAGATGAGAGGGTTACGGCAAAAACTGGATGCACTTCGTGTACAAAATGGACAATCTCTTTCGAAGTATCAGGCTTTCGGACGAGAACTCATATGTTACAAAGGCATTTCATTTTTTTAACTTGTTTCAACTCCAGACTTTTTGTGCATTCAGTATACACCATTCAAAGCCACGTCATCAATTTTCAACCCTTTCTGACTTCATTTGCTATTTTTCATGCTTTTACTAATTTTGTTTGAGCTAAATGACCCTGAAATTGAAAAGCACTACAAATGAACTCTGAAAAGGTTGAAAGTTGGCACGGTATCATCATTTCACCCACATAGCATGTGCTAAAAAGTTGAGAGGGTTACGACAAAAACTGGATGCACTTCGTGTACAAAATGGACAATCTCTTTCGAAGTATCTGGCTTTCGGACGAAAGCTCGTCTGTTACAAAGGCATTTCATTTTTTTAAACTTATTTCAGCTCCAGACTTTTTGTGCATTCAGTTTGCACCATTCAAAGCCACGTCATCAATTTTCAACCCTTTCTGACTTCATTTGCTATTTTTCATGCATTTACTGATTTTTTGAGCTAAATGACCCTGAAATTGAAAAGCACAACAAATGAACTCTGAAAAAGGTTGAAAGTTGGCATGGTATCATCATTTCACCTACATAGCTGGTGCTAAAAAGTTGAGAGGGTTACGGCAAAAACTGGATGCACTTCGTGTACAAAATGGACAATCTCTTTCGAAGTATCAGGCTTTCGGACGAGAACTCATCTGTTACAAAGGCATTTAATTTTTTAAACTCATTTCAACTCCAGGCTTTTTGTGCTTTCAGTATACACCATTCAAAGCCACGTCATCAATTTTCAACCCTTTCTGACTTCATTTGCTATTTTTCATGCATTTATTGATTTTTTTGAGCAAAATGACCCTGAAATTGAAAAGCACTAAAATGAACTCTGAAAAGGTTGAAAGTTGGCATGGTATCATCATTTCACCCACATAGCATGTGCTAAAAATATGAGAGGGTTACAGCAAAAACTAGATGCCCTTCGTGTACAAAATCGACAATCTCTTTCGAAGTATCAGGCTTTCAGACGAGAACTCATCTGTTACAAAGGCATTTCATTTTTTTAAACTCATTTCAACTCCAGACTTTTTTAGCGTTCAGTATGCACCATTCAAAGCCACGTCATCAATTTTCAACACTTTCTGACTTCATTTGCTATTTTTCATGCATTTACTAATTTTTTTGAGCTAAATGACCCTGAAATTGAAAAGCACTACAAATGAACTCTGAAAAGGTTGAAAGTTGGCATGGTATCATCATTTCACCCACATAGCATGTGCTAAAAAGTTGAGAGGGTTACGGCAAAAACTGGATGCACTTCGTGTACAAAATGGACAATCTCTTTCGAAGTATCAGGCTTTCGGACGAGAACTCATCTGTTACAAAGGCATTTCATTTTTTTAAACTCATTTCAACTCCAGACTTTTTGTGCGTTCAGTATGCACCATTCAAATCCACATCATCAATTTTCAACCCTTTCTGACTTCATTTGCTATTTTTCATGCATTTACTGATTTTTTGAGCTAAATGACCCCGAAATTGAAAAGCACTACAAATGAACTCTGAAAAGGTTGAAAGTTGGCATGGTATCATCATTTCACCCACATAGCATGTGCTAAAAAGATGAGAGGGTTACGGCAAAAACTGGATGCACTTCGTGTACAAAATCGACAATCTCTTTCGAAGTATCAGGCTTTCGGACGAGAACTCATCTGTTACAAAGGCATTTCATTTTTTTAAACTTATTGCAACTCCAGACGTTTTGTGCGTTCAATATGCACCATTCAAAGCCACGTCATCAATTTTCAACCCCTTCTGACTTCATTTGCTATTTTTCATGGATTTACTGATTTTTTTGAGCTAAACGACCCTGAAATTGAAAAGCACTACAAATGAACTCTAAAAGGTTGAAAGTTGGCATGGTATCATCATTTCACCCACATAGCATGTGCTAAAAAGTTGAGAGGGTTACGGCAAAAACTGGATGCACTTCGTGTACAAAATGGACAATCTCTTTCGAAGTATCAGGCTTTCGGACGAAAACTCATCTGTTACAAAGGCATTTCATTTTTTTTAACTTATTTCAACTCCAGACTTTTTGTGCATTCGGTATGCACCATTCAAAGCCACGTCATCAATTTTCAACCTTTTCTGACTTCATTTGCTATTTTTCATGCATTTACTGATTTTTTGTGCTAAACGACCCTGAAATTGAAAAGCACTACAAATGAACTCTGAAAAAGGTTGAAAGTTGGCATGGTATCATCATTTCACCTACATAGCTTGTGCTAAAAAGTTGAGAGGGTTACGGCAAAAACTGGATGCACTTCGTGTACAAAATGGACAATCTCTTTCGAAGTATCAGGCTTTCGGACGAGAACTCATCTGTTACAAAGGGATTTCATTTTTTTAAACTTATTTCAACTCCAGAATTTTTGTGCGTTTAGTATGCACCATTCAAAGCCACGTCATCAATTTTCAACCCTTTCTGACTTCATTTGCTATTTTTCATGCATTTACTGATTTTTTGAGCTAAATGACCCCGAAATTGAAAAGCACTACAAATGAACTCTGAAAAGGTTGAAAGTTAGCATGGTATCATCATTTCACCTACATAGCATGTGCTAAAAAGTTGAGAGGGTTACGGCAAAAACTGGATGAACTTCGTGTACAAAATGGACAATCTCTTTCGAAGTATCAGGCTTTCGGACGAGAACTCATCTGTTACAAAGGCATTTCATTTTTTTAAACTCATTTCAACTCCAGACTTTTTCAGCGTTCAGTATGCACCATTCAAAGCCACGTCATCAATTTTCAACCCTTTCTGACTTCATTTGCTATTTTTCATGCATTTACTGATTTTTTTGAGATAAATGACCCTGAAATTGAAAAGCACTACAAATGAACTCTGAAAAGGTTGAAAGTTGGCATGGTATCATCATTTCACCCACATAGCATGTGCTAAAAAATTGAGAGGGTTACGGCAAAAATTGGATGCAATTCGTGTACAAAATGGACAATCTCTTTCGAAGTATCAGGCTTCCGGACGAAAACTCATCTGTTACAAAGGCATTTCATTTTTTTAAACTTATTTCAAATCCAGACTTTTTGTGCATTCGGTATGCACCATTCAAAGCCACGTCATCAATTTTCAACCCTTTCTGACTTCATTTGCTATTTTTCATGCATTTACTGATTTTTTGAGCTAAATGACCCTGAAATTGAAAAGCACTACAAATGAACTCTGAAAAAGGTTGAAAGTTGGCATGGTATCATCATTTCACCTACATAGCATGTGCTAAAAAGTTGAGAGGGTTACGGCAAAAACTGGATGCACTTCGTGTACAAAATGGACAATCTCTTTCGAAGTATCAGGCTTTCGGACGAGAACTCATCTGTTACAAAGGCATTTCATTTTTTTAAACTCATTTCAACTCCAGACTTTTTGTGCGTTCAGTATGCACGATTCAAATCCACGTCATCAATTTTCAACCCTTTCTGACTTCATTTGCTATTTTTCATGCATTTACTGATTTTTTTTTAGCTAAATGACCCTGAAATTGAAAAGCACTACAAATGAACTCTGAAAAGGTTGAAAGTTGGCATGGTATCATCATTTCACCCACATAGCATGTGCTAAAAAGATGAGAGGGTTACGGCAAAAACTGGATGCACTTCGTGTACAAAATGGACAATCTCTTTCGAAGTATCAGGCTTTCGGACGAGAACTCATCTGTTACAAAGGCATTTCATTTATTTAAACTCATTTCAACTCCAGACTTTTTGAGCGTTTAGTATGCACCATTCAAAGCCACGTCATCAATTTTCAACCCTTTCTGACTTCAGTTGCTATTTTTCATGCATTTACTGATTTTTTTGAGCTAAATGACCCTGAAATTGAAAAGCACTACAAATGAACTCTGAAAAGGTTTTAAGTTTGCATGGTATCATCATTTCACCCACATAGCATGTGCTAAAAAGTTGAGAGGGTTACGGCAAAAACTGGATGCAATTCGTGTACAAAATGGATAATCTCTTTCGAAGTATCAGGCTTTCGGACGAAAACTCATCTGTTACAAAGGCATTTCATTTTTTTAAACTCATTTCAACTCCAGAATTTTTGTGCGTTTAGTATGCACCATTCAAAGCCACGTCATCAATTTTCAACCCTTTCTGACTTCATTTGCTATTTTTCATGCATTTACTGATTTTTTGAGCTAAATGACCCTGAAATTGAAAAGCACTACAAATGAACTCTGAAAAAGGTTGAAAGTTGGCATGGTATCATCATTTCACCTACATAGCTTGTGCTAAAAAGTTGAGAGGGTTACGGCAAAAACTGGATGCACTTCGTGTACAAAATGGACAATCTCTTTCGAAGTATCAGGCTTTCGGACGAGAACTCATCTGTTACAAAGGCATTTCATTTTTTTAAACTCATTTCAACTCCAGACTTTTTGTGCGTTCAGTATGCACCATTCAAATCCACGTCATCAATTTTCAACCCTTTCTGACTTCATTTGCTATTTTTCATGCATTTACTGATTTTTTTTTTAGCTAAATAACCCTGAAATTGAAAAGCACTACAAATTAACTCTGAAAAGGTTGAAAGTGGGCATGGTATCATCATTTCACCCACATAGCATGTGCTAAAAAGATGAGAGGGTTACGGCAAGAACTGGATGCACTTCGTGTACAAAATGGACAATCTCTTTCGAAGTATCAGGCTTTCGGACGAGAACTCATCTGTTACAAAGGCATTTCATTTATTTAAACTCATTTCAACTCCAGACTTTTTGAGCGTTTAGTATGCACCATTCAAAGCCACGTCATCAATTTTCAACCCTTTCTGACTTCAGTTGCTATTTTTCATGCATTTACTGATTTTTTTGAGCTAAATGACCCTGAAATTGAAAAGCACTACAAATGAACTCTGAAAAGGTTGAAAGTTTGCATGGTATCATCATTTCACCCACATAGCATGTGCTAAAAAGTTGAGAGGGTTACGGCAAAAACTGGATGCAATTCGTGTACAAAATGGATAATCTCTTTCGAAGTATCAGGCTTTCGGACGAAAACTCATCTGTTACAAAGGCATTTCATTTTTTTAAACTCATTTCAACTCCAGAATTTTTGTGCGTTTAGTATGCACCATTCAAAGCCACGTCATCACTTTTCAACCCTTTCTGACTTCATTTGCTATTTTTCATGCATTTACTGATTTTTTGAGCTAAATGACCCTGAAATTGAAAAGCACTACAAATGAACTCTGAAAAAGGTTGAAAGTTGGCATGGTATCATCATTTCACCTACATAGCTTGTGCTAAAAAGTTGAGAGGGTTACGGCAAAAACTGGATGCACTTCGTGTACAAAATGGACAATCTCTTTCGAAGTATCAGGCTTTCGGACGAGAACTCATCTGTTACAAAGGCATTTCATTTTTTTAAACTCATTTCAACTCCAGACTTTTTGTGCGTTCAGTATGCACCATTCAAATCCACGTCATCAATTTTCAACCCTTTCTGACTTCATTTGCTATTTTTCATGCATTTACTGATTTTTTTTTTAGCTAAATAACCCTGAAATTGAAAAGCACTACAAATTAACTCTGAAAAGGTTGAAAGTGGGCATGGTATCATCATTTCACCCACATAGCATGTGCTAAAAAGATGAGAGGGTTACGGCAAAAACTGGATGCACTTCGTGTACAAAATGGACAATCTCTTTCGAAGTATCAGGCTTTCGGACGAGAACTCATCTGTTACAAAGGCATTTCATTTATTTAAACTCATTTCAACTCCAGACTTTTTGAGCGTTTAGTATGCACCATTCAAAGCCACGTCATCAATTTTCAACCCTTTCTGACTTCAGTTGCTATTTTTCATGCATTTACTGATTTTTTCGAGCTAAATGACCCTGAAATTGAAAAGCACTACAAATGAACTCTGAAAAGGTTGAAAGTTTGCATGGTATCATCATTTCACCCACATAGCATGTGCTAAAAAGTTGAGAGGGTTACGGCAAAAACTGGATGCAATTCGTGTACAAAATGGATAATCTCTTTCGAAGTATCAGGCTTTCGGACGAAAACTCATCTGTTACAAAGGCATTTCATTTTTTTAAACTCATTTCAACTCCAGAATTTTTGTGCGTTTAGTATGCACCATTCAAAGCCACGTCATCAATTTTCAACCCTTTCTGACTTCATTTGCTATTTTTCATGCATTTACTGATTTTTTGAGCTAAATGACCCTAAAATTGAAAAGCACTACAAATGAACTCTGAAAAAGGTTGAAAGTTGGCATGGTATCATCATTTCACCTACATAGCTTGTGCTAAAAAGTTGAGAGGGTTACGGCAAAAACTGGATGCACTTCGTGTACAAAATGGACAATCTCTTTCGAAGTATCAGGCTTTCGGACGAGAACTCATCTGTTACAAAGGCATTTCATTTTTTTAAACTTATTTCAACTCCAGAATTTTTGTGCGTTTAGTATGCACCATTCAAAGCCACGTCATCAATTTACAACCCTTTCTGACTTCATTTGCTATTTTTCATGCATTTACTGATTTTTTGAGCTAAATGAAACCGAAATTGAAAAGCACTACAAATGAACTCTGAAAAGGTTGAAAGTTAGCATGGTATCATCATTTCACCTACATAGCATGTGCTAAAAAGTTGAGAGGGTTACGGCAAAAACTGGATGAACTTCGTGTACAAAATGGACAATCTCTTTCGAAGTATCAGGCTTTCGGACGAGAACTCATCTGTTACAAATGCATTTCATTTTTTGAAACTCATTTCAACTCCAGACTTTTTCAGCGTTCAGTATGCACCATTCAAAGCCACGTCATCAATTTTCAACCCTTTCTGACTTCATTTGCTATTTTTCATGCATTTACTGATTTTTTTGAGATAAATGACCCCGAAATTGAAAAGCACTACAAATGAACTCTGAAAAGGTTGAAAGTTGGCATGGTATCATCATTTCACCCACATAGCATGTGCTAAAAAATTGAGAGGGTTATGGCAAAAACTGGATGCAATTCGTGTACAAAATGGACAATCTCTTTCGAAGTATCAGGCTTTCGGACGAAAACTCATCTGTTACAAAGGCATTTCATTTTTTTAAACTTATTTCAACTCCAGGCTTTTTGTGCACTCGGTATGCACCATTCAAAGCCACGTCATCAATTTTCAACACTTTCTGACTTCATTTGCTATTTTTCATGCATTTACTGATTTTTTGAGCTAAATGACCCTGAAATTGAAAAGCACTACAAATGAACTCTGAAAAAGGTTGAAAGTTGGCATGGTATCATCATTTCACCTACATAGCATGTGCTAAAAAGTTGAGAGGGTTACGGCAAAAACTGGATGCACTTCGTGTACAAAATGGACAATCTCTTTCGAAGTATCAGGCTTTCGGACGAGAACTCATCTGTTACAAAGGCATTTCATTTTTTTAAACTCATTTCAACTCCAGACTTTTTGTGCGTTCAGTATGCACCATTCAAATCCACGTCATCAATTTTCAACCCTTTCTGACTTCATTTGCTATTTTTCATGCATTTACTGATATTTTTTTTAGCTAAATAACCCTGAAATTGAAAAGCACTACAAATTAACTCTGAAAAGGTTGAAAGTGGGCATGGTATCATCATTTCACCCACATAGCATGTGCTAAAAAGATGAGAGGGTTACGGCAAAAACTGGATGCACTTCGTGTACAAAATGGACAATCTCTTTCGAAGTATCAGGCTTTCGGACGAGAACTCATCTGTTACAAAGGCATTTCATTTATTTAAACTCATTTCAACTCCAGACTTTTTGAGCGTTTAGTATGCACCATTCAAAGCCACGTCATCAATTTTCAACCCTTTCTGACTTCAGTTGCTATGTTTCATGCATTTACTGATTTTTTTGAGCTAAATGACCCTGAAATTGAAAAGCACTACAAATGAACTCTGAAAAGGTTGAAAGTTTGCATGGTATCATCATTTCACCCACATAGCATGTGCTAAAAAGTTGAGAGGGTTACGGCAAAAACTGGATGCAATTCGTGTACAAAATGGATAATCTCTTTCGAAGTATCAGGCTTTCGGACGAAAACTCATCTGTTACAAAGGCATTTCATTTTTTTAAACTCATTTCAACTCCAGAATTTTTGTGCGTTTAGTATGCACCATTCAAAGCCACGTCATCAATTTTCAACCCTTTCTGACTTCATTTGCTAGTTTTCATGCATTTACTGATTTTTTGAGCTAAATGACCCTGAAATTGAAAAGCACTACAAATGAACTCTGAAAATGGTTGAAAGTTGGCATGGTATCATCATTTCACCTACATAGCTTGTGCTAAAAAGTTGAGAGGGTTACGGCAAAAACTGGATGCACTTCGTGTACAAAATGGACAATCTCTTTCGAAGTATCAGGCTTTCGGACGAGAACTCATCTGTTACAAAGGCATTTCATTTTTTTAAACTTATTTCAACTCCAGAATTTTTGTGCGTTTAGTACGCACCATTCAAAGCCACGTCATCAATTTTCAAACCTTTCTGACTTCATTTGCTATTTTTCATGCATTTACTGATTTTTTGAGCTAAATGACCCCGAAATTGAAAAGCACTACAAATGAACTTTGAAAAGGTTGAAAGTTAGCATGGTATCATCATTTCACCTACATAGCATGTGCTAAAAAGTTGAGAGAGTTACGGCAAAAACTGGATGAACTTCGTGTACAAAATGGACAATCTCTTTCGCAGTATCAGGCTTTCGGACGAGAACTCATCTGTTACAAAGGCATTTCATTTTTTTAAACTCATTTCAACTCCAGACTTTTTCAGCGTTCAGTATGCACCATTCAAAGCCACGTCATCAATTTTCAACCCTTTCTGACTTCATTTGCTATTTTTCATGCATTTACTGATTTTTTTGAGATAAATGACCCTGAAATTGAAAAGCACTACAAATGAACTCTGAAAAGGTTGAAAGTTGGCATGGTATCATCATTTCACCCACATAGCATGTGCAAAAAAATTGAGAGGGTTACGGCAAAAACTGGATGCAATTCGTGTACAAAATGGACAATCTCTTTCGAAGTATCAGGCTTTCGGACGAAAACTCATCTGTTACAAAGGCATTTCATTTTTTAAACTTATTTCAACTCCAGACTTTATGTGCATTCGGTATGCACCATTCAAAGCCACGTCATCAATTTTCAACTCTTTCTGACTTCATTTGCTATTTTTCATGCATTTACTGATTTTTTGAGCTAAATGACCCTGAAATTGAAAAGCACTACAAATGAACTCTGAAAAAGGTTGAAAGTAGGCATGGTATCATCATTTCACCTACATAGCATGTGCTAAAAAGTTGAGAGGGTTACGGCAAAAACTGGATGCACTTCGTGTACAAAATGGACAATCTCTTTCGAAGTATCAGGCTTTCGGACGAGAACTCATCTGGTACAAAGGCATTTCATTTTTTTAAACTCATTTCAACTCCAGACTTTTTGTGCATTCAGTATGCACCATTCAAATCCACGTCATCAATTTTCAACCCTTTCTGAGTTCATTTGCTATTTTTCATGCATTTACTGATTTTTTTTAGCTAAATGACCCTGAAATTGAAAAGCACTACAAATGAACTCTGAAAAGGTTGAAAGTTGGCATGGTATCATCATTTCACCCACATAGCATGTGCTAAAAAGATGAGAGGGTTACGGCAAAAACTGGATGCACTTCGTGTACAAAATGGACAATCTCTTTCGAAGTATTAGGCTTTCGGACGAGAACTCATCTGTTACAAAGGCATTTCATTTATTTAAACTCATTTCAACTCCAGACTTTTTGAGCATTTAGTATGCACCATTCAAAGCCACGTCATCAATTTTCCACCCTTTCTGACTTCAGTTGCTATTTTTCATGCATTTACTGATTTTTTTGAGCTAAATGACCCTGAAATTGAAAACCACTACAAATGAACTCTGAAAAGGTTGAAAGTTTGCATGGTATCATCATTTCACCCACATAGCATGTGCTAAAAAGTTGAGAGGGTTACGGCAAAAACTGGATGCAATTCGTGTACAAAATGGATAATCTCTTTCGAAGTATCAGGCTTTCGGACGAAAACTCATCTGTTACAAAGGCATTTCATTTTTTTAAACTTATTTCAACTCCAGACTTTTTGTGCATTCGTTATGCACCATTCAAAGCCACGTCATCAATTTTCAACCCTTTCTGACTTCATTTGCTATTTTTCATGCATTTACTGATTTTTTGAGCTAAATGACCCTGAAATTGAAAAGCACTACAAATGAACTCTGAAAAAGGTTGAAAGTTGGCATGGTATCATCATTTCACCTACATAGCATGTGCTAAAAAGTTGAGAGGGTTACGGCAAAAACTGGATGCACTTCGTGTACAAAATGGACAATCTCTTTCGAAGTATCAGGTTTTCGGACGAGAACTCATCTGTTACAAAGGCATTTCATTTTTTTAAACTCATTTCAACTCCAGACTTTTTGTGCATTCAGTATGCACCATTCAAATCCACGTCATCAATTTTCAACCCTTTCTGACTTCATTTGCTATTTTTCATGCATTTACTGATTTTTTTTTAGCTAAATGACCCTGAAATTGAAAAGCACTACAAATGAACTCTGAAAAGGTTGAAAGTTGGCATGGTATCATCATTTCACCCACATAGCATGTGCTAAAAAGATGAGAGGGTTACGGCAAAAACTGGATGCACTTCGTGTACAAAATGGACAATCTCATTCGAAGTATCAGGCTTTCGGACGAGAACTCATCTGTTACAAAGGCATTTCATTTTTTTAAACTTATTTCAACTCCAGACTTTTTGTGCGTTCAATATGCACCATTCAAAGCCATGTCATCAATTTTCAACCCCTTCTGACTTCATTTGCTATTTTTCATGTATTTACTGATTTTTTTGAGCTAAATGACCCTGAAATTGAAAAGCACTACAAATGAACTCTTAAAAGGTTGAATGTTGGCATGGTATAATCATTTCACCCACATATCATGTGCTAAAAAGTTGAGAGGGTTACGGCAAACTCTGGATGCACTTCGTGTACAAAATGGACAATCTCTTTCGAAGTATCAGGCTTTCGGACGAAAACTCATCTGTTACAAAGGCATTTCATTTTTTTAAACTTATTTCAACTCCAGAATTTTTGTGCGTTTAGTATGCACCATTCAAAGCCACGTCATCAATTTTCAACCCTTTCTGACTTCATTTGCTATTTTTCATGCATTTACTGATTTTTTGAGCTAAATGACCCCGAAATTGAAAAGCACTACAAATGAACTCTGAAAAGGTTGAAAGTTAGCATGGTATCATCATTTCACCTACATAGCTTGTGCTAAAAAGTTGAGAGGGTTACGGCAAAAACTGGATGCACTTCGTGTACAAAATGGACAATCTCTTTCGAAGTATCAGGCTTTCGGACGAGAACTCATCTGTTACAAAGGCATTTCATTTTTTTAAACTCATTTCAACTCCAGACTTTTTGTGCGTTCAGTATGCACCATTCAAATCCACGTCATCAATTTTCAACCCTTTCTGACTTCATTTGCTATTTTTCATGCATTTACTGATTTTTTTTAGCTAAATGACCCTGAAATTGAAAAGCACTACAAATGAACTCTGAAAAGGTTGAAAGTTGGCATGGTATCATCATTTCACCCACATAGCATGTGCTAAAAAGATGAGAGGGTTACGGCAAAAACTGGATGCACTTCGTGTACAAAATGGACAATCTCTTTCGAAGTATCAGGCTTTCGGACGAGAACTCATCTGTTACAAAGGCATTTCATTTATTTAAACTCATTTCAACTCCAGACTTTTTGAGCGTTTAGTATGCACCATTCAAAGCCACGTCATCAATTTTCCACCCTTTCTGACTTCAGTTGCTATTTTTCATGCATTTACTGATTTTTTTGAGCTAAATGACCCTGAAATTGAAAAGCACTACAAATGAACTCTGTAAAGGTTGAAAGTTTGCATGGTATCATCATTTCACCCACATAGCATGTGCTAAAAAGTTGAGAGGGTTACGGCAAAAACTGGATGCAATTCGTGTACAAAATGGATAATCTCTTTCGAAGTATCAGGCTTTCGGACGAAAACTCATCTGTTACAAAGGCATTTCATTTTTTTAAACTTATTTCAACTCCAGACTTTTTGTGCATTCGTTATGCACCATTCAAAGCCACGTCATCAATTTTCAACCCTTTCTGACTTCATTTGCTATTTTTCATGCATTTACTGATTTTTTGAGCTAAATGACCCTGAAATTGAAAAGCACTACAAATGAACTCTGAAAAAGGTTGAAAGTTGGCATGGTATCATCATTTCACCTACATAGCATGTGCTAAAAAGTTGAGAGGGTTACGGCAAAAACTGGATGCACTTCGTGTACAAAATGGACAATCTCTTTCGAAGTATCAGGTTTTCGGACGAGAACTCATCTGTTACAAAGGCATTTCATTTTTTTAAACTCATTTCAACTCCAGACTTTTTGTGCGTTCAGTATGCACCATTCAAATCCACGTCATCAATTTTCAACCCTTTCTGACTTCATTTGCTATTTTTCATGCATTTACTGATTTTTTTTTAGCTAAATGACCCTGAAATTGAAAAGCACTACAAATGAACTCTGAAAAGGTTGAAAGTTGGCATGGTATCATCATTTCACCCACATAGCATGTGCTAAAAAGATGAGAGGGTTACGGCAAAAACTGGATGCACTTCGTGTACAAAATGGACAATCTCTTTCGAAGTATCAGGCTTTCGGACGAGAACTCATCTGTTACAAAGGCATTTCATTTTTTTAAACTTATTTCAACTCCAGACTTTTTGTGCATTCAATATGCACCATTCAAAGCCATGTCATCAATTTTCAACCCCTTCTGACTTCATTTGCTATTTTTCATGTATTTACTGATTTTTTTGAGCTAAATGACCCTGAAATTGAAAAGCACTACAAATGAACTCTTAAAAGGTTGAAAGTTGGCATGGTATAATCATTTCACCCACATAGCATGTGCTAAAAAGTTGAGAGGGTTACGGCAAACTCTGGATGCACTTCGTGTACAAAATGGACAATCTCTTTCGAAGTATCAGGCTTTCGGACGAAAACTCATCTGTTACAAAGGCATTTCATTTTTTTAAACTTATTTCAACTCCAGAATTTTTGTGCGTTTAGTATGCACCATTCAAAGCCACGTCATCAATTTTCAACCCTTTCTGACTTCATTTGCTATTTTTCATGCATTTACTGATTTTTTGAGCTAAATGACCCCGAAATTGAAAAGCACTACAAATGAACTCTGAAAAGGTTGAAAGTTAGCATGGTATCATCATTTCACCTACATAGCATGTGCTAAAAAGTTGAGAGGGTTACGGCAAAAACTGGATGCACTTCGTGTACAAAATGGACAATCTCTTTCGAAGTATCAGGCTTTCGGACGAGAACTCATCTGTTACAAAGGCATTTCATTTTTTTAAACTCATTTCAACTCCAGACTTTTTGTGCGTTCAGTATGCACCATTCAAATCCACGTCATCAATTTTCAACCCTTTCTGACTTCATTTGCTATTTTTCATGCATTTACTGATTTTTTTTAGCTAAATGACCCTGAAATTGAAAAGCACTACAAATGAACTCTGAAAAGGTTGAAAGTTGGCATGGTATCATCATTTCACCCACATAGCATGTGCTAAAAAGATGAGAGGGTTACGGCAAAAACTGGATGCACTTCGTGTACAAAATGGACAATCTCTTTCGAAGTATCACGCTTTCGGACGAGAACTCATCTGTTACAAAGGCATTTCATTTATTTAAACTCCTTTCAACTCCAGACTTTTTGAGCGTTTAGTATGCACCATTCAAAGCCACGTCATCAATTTTCCACCCTTTCTGACTTCAGTTGCTATTTTTCATGCATTTACTGATTTTTTTGAGCTAAATGACCCTGAAATTGAAAAGCACTACAAATGAACTCTGAAAAGGTTGAAAGTTTGCATGGTATCATCATTTCACCCACATAGCATGTGCTAAAAAGTTGAGAGGGTTACGGCAAAAACTGGATGCAATTCGTGTACAAAATGGATAATCTCTTTCGAAGTATCAGGCTTCCGGACGAAAACTCATCTGTTACAAAGGCATTTCATTTTTTTAAACTTATTTCAACTCCAGACTTTTTGTGCATTCGTTATGCACCATTCAAAGCCACGTCATCAATTTTCAACCCTTTCTGACTTCATTTGCTATTTTTCATGCATTTACTGATTTTTTGAGCTAAATGACCCTGAAATTGAAAAGCACTACAAATGAACTCTGAAAAAGGTTGAAAGTTGGCATGGTATCATCATTTCACCTACATAGCATGTGCTAAAAAGTTGAGAGGGTTACGGCAAAAACTGGATGCACTTCGTGTACAAAATGGACAATCTCTTTCGAAGTATCAGGTTTTCGGACGAGAACTCATCTGTTACAAAGGCATTTCATTTTTTTAAACTCATTTCAACTCCAGACTTTTTGTGCGTTCAGTATGCACCATTCAAATCCACGTCATCAATTTTCAACCCTTTCTGACTTCATTTGCTATTTTTCATGCATTTACTGATTTTTTTTTAGCTAAATGACCCTGAAATTGAAAAGCACTACAAATGAACTCTGAAAAGGTTGAAAGTTGGCATGGTATCATCATTTCACCCACATAGCATGTGCTAAAAAGATGAGACGGTTACCGCAAAAACTGGATGCACTTCGTGTACAAAATCGACAATATCTTTCGAAGTATCAGGCTTTCGGACGAGAACTCATCTGTTACAAAGGCATTTCATTTTTTTAAACTTATTTCAACTCCAGACTTTTTGTGCGTTCAATATGCACCATTCAAAGCCATGTCATCAATTTTCAACCCCTTCTGACTTCATTTGCTATTTTTCATGTATTTACTGATTTTTTTGAGCTAAATGACCCTGAAATTGAAAAGCACTACAAATGAACTCTTAAAAGGTTGAAAGTTGGCATGGTATAATCATTTCACCCACATAGCATGTGCTAAAAAGTTGAGAGGGTTACGGCAAACTCTGGATGCACTTCGTGTACAAAATGGACAATCTCTTTCGAAGTATCAGGCTTTCGGACGAAAACTCATCTGTTACAAAGGCATTTCATTTTTTTAAACTTATTTCAACTCCAGAATTTTTGTGCGTTTAGTATGCACCATTCAAAGCCACGTCATCAATTTTCAAACCTTTCTGACTTCATTTGCTATTTTTCATGCATTTACTGATTTTTTGAGCTAAATGACCCCGAAATTGAAAAGCACTACAAATGAACTTTGAAAAGGTTGAAAGTTAGCATGGTATCATCATTTCACCTACATAGCATGTGCTAAAAAGTTGAGAGAGTTACGGCAAAAACTGGATGAACTTCGTGTACAAAATGGACAATCTCTTTCGCAGTATCAGGCTTTCGGACGAGAACTCATCTGTTACAAAGGCATTTCATTTTTTTAAACTCATTTCAACTCCAGACTTTTTCAGCGTTCAGTATGCACCATTCAAAGCCACGTCATCAATTTTCAACCCTTTCTGACTTCATTTGCTATTTTTCATGCATTTACTGATTTTTTTGAGATAAATGACCCTGAAATTGAAAAGCACTACAAATGAACTCTGAAAAGGTTGAAAGTTGGCATGGTATCATCATTTCACCCACATAGCATGTGCAAAAAAATTGAGAGGGTTACGGCAAAAACTGGATGCAATTCGTGTACAAAATGGACAATCTCTTTCGAAGTATCAGGCTTTCGGACGAAAACTCATCTGTTACAAAGGCATTTCATTTTTTAAACTTATTTCAACTCCAGACTTTTTGTGCATTCGGTATGCACCATTCAAAGCCACGTCATCAATTTTCAACTCTTTCTGACTTCATTTGCTATTTTTCATGCATTTACTGATTTTTTGAGCTAAATGACCCTGAAATTGAAAAGCACTACAAATGAACTCTGAAAAGGTTGAAAGTTTGCATGGTATCATCATTTCACCCACATAGCATGTGCTAAAAAGTTGAGAGGGTTACGGCAAAAACTGGATGCAATTCGTGTACAAAATGGATAATCTCTTTCGAAGTATCAGGCTTCCGGACGAAAACTCATCTGTTACAAAGGCATTTCATTTTTTTAAACTTATTTCAACTCCAGACTTTTTGTGCATTCGTTATGCACCATTCAAAGCCACGTCATCAATTTTCAACCCTTTCTGACTTCATTTGCTATTTTTCATGCATTTACTGATTTTTTGAGCTAAATGACCCTGAAATTGAAAAGCACTACAAATGAACTCTGAAAAAGGTTGAAAGTTGGCATGGTATCATCATTTCACCTACATAGCATGTGCTAAAAAGTTGAGAGGGTTACGGCAAAAACTGGATGCACTTCGTGTACAAAATGGACAATCTCTTTCGAAGTATCAGGTTTTCGGACGAGAACTCATCTGTTACAAAGGCATTTCATTTTTTTAAACTCATTTCAACTCCAGACTTTTTGTGCGTTCAGTATGCACCATTCAAATCCACGTCATCAATTTTCAACCCTTTCTGACTTCATTTGCTATTTTTCATGCATTTACTGATTTTTTTTTAGCTAAATGACCCTGAAATTGAAAAGCACTACAAATGAACTCTGAAAAGGTTGAAAGTTGGCATGGTATCATCATTTCACCCACATAGCATGTGCTAAAAAGATGAGAGGGTTACCGCAAAAACTGGATGCACTTCGTGTACAAAATCGACAATATCTTTCGAAGTATCAGGCTTTCGGACGAGAACTCATCTGTTACAAAGGCATTTCATTTTTTTAAACTTATTTCAACTCCAGACTTTTTGTGCGTTCAATATGCACCATTCAAAGCCATGTCATCAATTTTCAACCCCTTCTGACTTCATTTGCTATTTTTCATGTATTTACTGATTTTTTTGAGCTAAATGACCCTGAAATTGAAAAGCACTACAAATGAACTCTTAAAAGGTTGAAAGTTGGCATGGTATAATCATTTCACCCACATAGCATGTGCTAAAAAGTTGAGAGGGTTACGGCAAACTCTGGATGCACTTCGTGTACAAAATGGACAATCTCTTTCGAAGTATCAGGCTTTCGGACGAAAACTCATCTGTTACAAAGGCATTTCATTTTTTTAAACTTATTTCAACTCCAGAATTTTTGTGCGTTTAGTATGCACCATTCAAAGCCACGTCATCAATTTTCAAACCTTTCTGACTTCATTTGCTATTTTTCATGCATTTACTGATTTTTTGAGCTAAATGACCCCGAAATTGAAAAGCACTACAAATGAACTTTGAAAAGGTTGAAAGTTAGCATGGTATCATCATTTCACCTACATAGCATGTGCTAAAAAGTTGAGAGAGTTACGGCAAAAACTGGATGAACTTCGTGTACAAAATGGACAATCTCTTTCGCAGTATCAGGCTTTCGGACGAGAACTCATCTGTTACAAAGGCATTTCATTTTTTTAAACTCATTTCAACTCCAGACTTTTTCAGCGTTCAGTATGCACCATTCAAAGCCACGTCATCAATTTTCAACCCTTTCTGACTTCATTTGCTATTTTTCATGCATTTACTGATTTTTTTGAGATAAATGACCCTGAAATTGAAAAGCACTACAAATGAACTCTGAAAAGGTTGAAAGTTGGCATGGTATCATCATTTCACCCACATAGCATGTGCAAAAAAATTGAGAGGGTTACGGCAAAAACTGGATGCAATTCGTGTACAAAATGGACAATCTCTTTCGAAGTATCAGGCTTTCGGACGAAAACTCATCTGTTACAAAGGCATTTCATTTTTTAAACTTATTTCAACTCCAGACTTTTTGTGCATTCGGTATGCACCATTCAAAGCCACGTCATCAATTTTCAACTCTTTCTGACTTCATTTGCTATTTTTCATGCATTTACTGATTTTTTGAGCTAAATGACCCTGAAATTGAAAAGCACTACAAATGAACTCTGAAAAAGGTTGAAAGTTGGCATGGTATCATCATTTCACCTACATAGCATGTGCTAAAAAGTTGAGAGGGTTACGGCAAAAACTGGATGCACTTCGTGTACAAAATGGACAATCTCTTTCGAAGTATCAGGCTTTCGGACGAGAACTCATCTGGTACAAAGGCATTTCATTTTTTTAAACTCATTTCAACTCCAGACTTTTTGTGCATTCAGTATGCACCATTCAAATCCACGTCATCAATTTTCAACCCTTTCTGAGTTCATTTGCTATTTTTCATGCATTTACTGATTTTTTTTAGCTAAATGACCCTGAAATTGAAAAGCACTACAAATGAACTCTGAAAAGGTTGAAAGTTGGCATGGTATCATCATTTCACCCACATAGCATGTGCTAAAAAGATGAGAGGGTTACGGCAAAAACTGGATGCACTTCGTGTACAAAATGGACAATCTCTTTCGAAGTATCAGGCTTTCGGACGAGAACTCATCTGTTACAAAGGCATTTCATTTATTTAAACTCATTTCAACTCCAGACTTTTTGAGCATTTAGTATGCACCATTCAAAGCCACGTCATCAATTTTCCACCCTTTCTGACTTCAGTTGCTATTTTTCATGCATTTACTGATTTTTTTGAGCTAAATGACCCTGAAATTGAAAACCACTACAAATGAACTCTGAAAAGGTTGAAAGTTTGCATGGTATCATCATTTCACCCACATAGCATGTGCTAAAAAGTTGAGAGGGTTACGGCAAAAACTGGATGCAATTCGTGTACAAAATGGATAATCTCTTTCGAAGTATCAGGCTTTCGGACGAAAACTCATCTGTTACAAAGGCATTTCATTTTTTTAAACTTATTTCAACTCCAGACTTTTTGTGCATTCGTTATGCACCATTCAAAGCCACGTCATCAATTTTCAACCCTTTCTGACTTCATTTGCTATTTTTCATGCATTTACTGATTTTTTGAGCTAAATGACCCTGAAATTGAAAAGCACTACAAATGAACTCTGAAAAAGGTTGAAAGTTGGCATGGTATCATCATTTCACCTACATAGCATGTGCTAAAAAGTTGAGAGGGTTACGGCAAAAACTGGATGCACTTCGTGTACAAAATGGACAATCTCTTTCGAAGTATCAGGTTTTCGGACGAGAACTCATCTGTTACAAAGGCATTTCATTTTTTTAAACTCATTTCAACTCCAGACTTTTTGTGCATTCAGTATGCACCATTCAAATCCACGTCATCAATTTTCAACCCTTTCTGACTTCATTTGCTATTTTTCATGCATTTACTGATTTTTTTTAGCTAAATGACCCTGAAATTGAAAAGCACTACAAATGAACTCTGAAAAGGTTGAAAGTTGGCATGGTATCATCATTTCACCCACATAGCATGTGCTAAAAAGATGAGAGGGTTACGGCAAAAACTGGATGCACTTCGTGTACAAAATGGACAATCTCATTCGAAGTATCAGGCTTTCGGACGAGAACTCATCTGTTACAAAGGCATTTCATTTTTTTAAACTTATTTCAACTCCAGACTTTTTGTGCGTTCAATATGCACCATTCAAAGCCATGTCATCAATTTTCAACCCCTTCTGACTTCATTTGCTATTTTTCATGTATTTACTGATTTTTTTGAGCTAAATGACCCTGAAATTGAAAAGCACTACAAATGAACTCTTAAAAGGTTGAATGTTGGCATGGTATAATCATTTCACCCACATAGCATGTGCTAAAAAGTTGAGAGGGTTACGGCAAACTCTGGATGCACTTCGTGTACAAAATGGACAATCTCTTTCGAAGTATCAGGCTTTCGGACGAAAACTCATCTGTTACAAAGGCATTTCATTTTTTTAAACTTATTTCAACTCCAGAATTTTTGTGCGTTTAGTATGCACCATTCAAAGCCACGTCATCAATTTTCAACCCTTTCTGACTTCATTTGCTATTTTTCATGCATTTACTGATTTTTTGAGCTAAATGACCCCGAAATTGAAAAGCACTACAAATGAACTCTGAAAAGGTTGAAAGTTAGCATGGTATCATCATTTCACCTACATAGCTTGTGCTAAAAAGTTGAGAGGGTTACGGCAAAAACTGGATGCACTTCGTGTACAAAATGGACAATCTCTTTCGAAGTATCAGGCTTTCGGACGAGAACTCATCTGTTACAAAGGCATTTCATTTTTTTAAACTCATTTCAACTCCAGACTTTTTGTGCGTTCAGTATGCACCATTCAAATCCACGTCATCAATTTTCAACCCTTTCTGACTTCATTTGCTATTTTTCATGCATTTACTGATTTTTTTTAGCTAAATGACCCTGAAATTGAAAAGCACTACAAATGAACTCTGAAAAGGTTGAAAGTTGGCATGGTATCATCATTTCACCCACATAGCATGTGCTAAAAAGATGAGAGGGTTACGGCAAAAACTGGATGCACTTCGTGTACAAAATGGACAATCTCTTTCGAAGTATCAGGCTTTCGGACGAGAACTCATCTGTTACAAAGGCATTTCATTTATTTAAACTCATTTCAACTCCAGACTTTTTGAGCGTTTAGTATGCACCATTCAAAGCCACGTCATCAATTTTCCACCCTTTCTGACTTCAGTTGCTATTTTTCATGCATTTACTGATTTTTTTGAGCTAAATGACCCTGAAATTGAAAAGCACTACAAATGAACTCTGTAAAGGTTGAAAGTTTGCATGGTATCATCATTTCACCCACATAGCATGTGCTAAAAAGTTGAGAGGGTTACGGCAAAAACTGGATGCAATTCGTGTATAAAATGGATAATCTCTTTCGAAGTATCAGGCTTTCGGACGAAAACTCATCTGTTACAAAGGCATTTCATTTTTTTAAACTTATTTCAACTCCAGACTTTTTGTGCATTCGTTATGCACCATTCAAAGCCACGTCATCAATTTTCAACCCTTTCTGACTTCATTTGCTATTTTTCATGCATTTACTGATTTTTTGAGCTAAATGACCCTGAAATTGAAAAGCACTACAAATGAACTCTGAAAAAGGTTGAAAGTTGGCATGGTATCATCATTTCACCTACATAGCATGTGCTAAAAAGTTGAGAGGGTTACGGCAAAAACTGGATGCACTTCGTGTACAAAATGGACAATCTCTTTCGAAGTATCAGGTTTTCGGACGAGAACTCATCTGTTACAAAGGCATTTCATTTTTTTAAACTCATTTCAACTCCAGACTTTTTGTGCGTTCAGTATGCACCATTCAAATCCACGTCATCAATTTTCAACCCTTTCTGACTTCATTTGCTATTTTTCATGCATTTACTGATTTTTTTTTAGCTAAATGACCCTGAAATTGAAAAGCACTACAAATGAACTCTGAAAAGGTTGAAAGTTGGCATGGTATCATCATTTCACCCACATAGCATGTGCTAAAAAGATGAGAGGGTTACGGCAAAAACTGGATGCACTTCGTGTACAAAATGGACAATCTCTTTCGAAGTATCAGGCTTTCGGACGAGAACTCATCTGTTACAAAGGCATTTCATTTTTTTAAACTTATTTCAACTCCAGACTTTTTGTGCATTCAATATGCACCATTCAAAGCCATGTCATCAATTTTCAACCCCTTCTGACTTCATTTGCTATTTTTCATGTATTTACTGATTTTTTTGAGCTAAATGACCCTGAAATTGAAAAGCACTACAAATGAACTCTTAAAAGGTTGAAAGTTGGCATGGTATAATCATTTCACCCACATAGCATGTGCTAAAAAGTTGAGAGGGTTACGGCAAACTCTGGATGCACTTCGTGTACAAAATGGACAATCTCTTTCGAAGTATCAGGCTTTCGGACGAAAACTCATCTGTTACAAAGGCATTTCATTTTTTTAAACTTATTTCAACTCCAGAATTTTTGTGCGTTTAGTATGCACCATTCAAAGCCACGTCATCAATTTTCAACCCTTTCTGACTTCATTTGCTATTTTTCATGCATTTACTGATTTTTTGAGCTAAATGACCCCGAAATTGAAAAGCACTACAAATGAACTCTGAAAAGGTTGAAAGTTAGCATGGTATCATCATTTCACCTACATAGCATGTGCTAAAAAGTTGAGAGGGTTACGGCAAAAACTGGATGCACTTCGTGTACAAAATGGACAATCTCTTTCGAAGTATCAGGCTTTCGGACGAGAACTCATCTGTTACAAAGGCATTTCATTTTTTTAAACTCATTTCAACTACAGACTTTTTGTGCGTTCAGTATGCACCATTCAAATCCACGTCATCAATTTTCAACCCTTTCTGACTTCATTTGCTATTTTTCATGCATTTACTGATTTTTTTTAGCTAAATGACCCTGAAATTGAAAAGCACTACAAATGAACTCTGAAAAGGTTGAAAGTTGGCATGGTATCATCATTTCACCCACATAGCATGTGCTAAAAAGATGAGAGGGTTACGGCAAAAACTGGATGCACTTCGTGTACAAAATGGACAATCTCTTTCGAAGTATCACGCTTTCGGACGAGAACTCATCTGTTACAAAGGCATTTCATTTATTTAAACTCATTTCAACTCCAGACTTTTTGAGCGTTTAGTATGCACCATTCAAAGCCACGTCATCAATTTTCCACCCTTTCTGACTTCAGTTGCTATTTTTCATGCATTTACTGATTTTTTTGAGCTAAATGACCCTGAAATTGAAAAGCACTACAAATGAACTCTGAAAAGGTTGAAAGTTTGCATGGTATCATCATTTCACCCACATAGCATGTGCTAAAAAGTTGAGAGGGTTACGGCAAACTCTGGATGCACTTCGTGTACAAAATGGACAATCTCTTTCGAAGTATCAGGCTTTCGGACGAAAACTCATCTGTTACAAAGGCATTTCATTTTTTTAAACTTATTTCAACTCCAGAATTTTTGTGCGTTTAGTATGCACCATTCAAAGCCACGTCATCAATTTTCAACCCTTTCTGACTTCATTTGCTATTTTTCATGCATTTACTGATTTTTTGAGCTAAATGACCCCGAAATTGAAAAGCACTACAAATGAACTCTGAAAAGGTTGAAAGTTAGCATGGTATCATCATTTCACCTACATAGCTTGTGCTAAAAAGTTGAGAGGGTTACGGCAAAAACTGGATGCACTTCGTGTACAAAATGGACAATCTCTTTCGAAGTATCAGGCTTTCGGACGAGAACTCATCTGTTACAAAGGCATTTCATTTTTTTAAACTCATTTCAACTCCAGACTTTTTGTGCGTTCAGTATGCACCATTCAAATCCACGTCATCAATTTTCAACCCTTTCTGACTTCATTTGCTATTTTTCATGCATTTACTGATTTTTTTTAGCTAAATGACCCTGAAATTGAAAAGCACTACAAATGAACTCTGAAAAGGTTGAAAGTTGGCATGGTATCATCATTTCACCCACATAGCATGTGCTAAAAAGATGAGAGGGTTACGGCAAAAACTGGATGCACTTCGTGTACAAAATGGACAATCTCTTTCGAAGTATCAGGCTTTCGGACGAGAACTCATCTGTTACAAAGGCATTTCATTTATTTAAACTCATTTCAACTCCAGACTTTTTGAGCGTTTAGTATGCACCATTCAAAGCCACGTCATCAATTTTCCACCCTTTCTGACTTCAGTTGCTATTTTTCATGCATTTACTGATTTTTTTGAGCTAAATGACCCTGAAATTGAAAAGCACTACAAATGAACTCTGTAAAGGTTGAAAGTTTGCATGGTATCATCATTTCACCCACATAGCATGTGCTAAAAAGTTGAGAGGGTTACGGCAAAAACTGGATGCAATTCGTGTATAAAATGGATAATCTCTTTCGAAGTATCAGGCTTTCGGACGAAAACTCATCTGTTACAAAGGCATTTCATTTTTTTAAACTTATTTCAACTCCAGACTTTTTGTGCATTCGTTATGCACCATTCAAAGCCACGTCATCAATTTTCAACCCTTTCTGACTTCATTTGCTATTTTTCATGCATTTACTGATTTTTTGAGCTAAATGACCCTGAAATTGAAAAGCACTACAAATGAACTCTGAAAAAGGTTGAAAGTTGGCATGGTATCATCATTTCACCTACATAGCATGTGCTAAAAAGTTGAGAGGGTTACGGCAAAAACTGGATGCACTTCGTGTACAAAATGGACAATCTCTTTCGAAGTATCAGGTTTTCGGACGAGAACTCATCTGTTACAAAGGCATTTCATTTTTTTAAACTCATTTCAACTCCAGACTTTTTGTGCGTTCAGTAAGCACCATTCAAATCCACGTCATCAATTTTCAACCCTTTCTGACTTCATTTGCTATTTTTCATGCATTTACTGATTTTTTTTTAGCTAAATGACCCTGAAATTGAAAAGCACTACAAATGAACTCTGAAAAGGTTGAAAGTTGGCATGGTATCATCATTTCACCCACATAGCATGTGCTAAAAAGATGAGAGGGTTACGGCAAAAACTGGATGCACTTCGTGTACAAAATGGACAATCTCTTTCGAAGTATCAGGCTTTCGGACGAGAACTCATCTGTTACAAAGGCATTTCATTTTTTTAAACTTATTTCAACTCCAGACTTTTTGTGCATTCAATATGCACCATTCAAAGCCATGTCATCAATTTTCAACCCCTTCTGACTTCATTTGCTATTTTTCATGTATTTACTGATTTTTTTGAGCTAAATGACCCTGAAATTGAAAAGCACTACAAATGAACTCTTAAAAGGTTGAAAGTTGGCATGGTATAATCATTTCACCCACATAGCATGTGCTAAAAAGTTGAGAGGGTTACGGCAAACTCTGGATGCACTTCGTGTACAAAATGGACAATCTCTTTCGAAGTATCAGGCTTTCGGACGAAAACTCATCTGTTACAAAGGCATTTCATTTTTTTAAACTTATTTCAACTCCAGAATTTTTGTGCGTTTAGTATGCACCATTCAAAGCCACGTCATCAATTTTCAACCCTTTCTGACTTCATTTGCTATTTTTCATGCATTTACTGATTTTTTGAGCTAAATGACCCCGAAATTGAAAAGCACTACAAATGAACTCTGAAAAGGTTGAAAGTTAGCATGGTATCATCATTTCACCTACATAGCATGTGCTAAAAAGTTGAGAGGGTTACGGCAAAAACTGGATGCACTTCGTGTACAAAATGGACAATCTCTTTCGAAGTATCAGGCTTTCGGACGAGAACTCATCTGTTACAAAGGCATTTCATTTTTTTAAACTCATTTCAACTCCAGACTTTTTGTGCGTTCAGTATGCACCATTCAAATCCACGTCATCAATTTTCAACCCTTTCTGACTTCATTTGCTATTTTTCATGCATTTACTGATTTTTTTTAGCTAAATGACCCTGAAATTGAAAAGCACTACAAATGAACTCTGAAAAGGTTGAAAGTTGGCATGGTATCATCATTTCACCCACATAGCATGTGCTAAAAAGATGAGAGGGTTACGGCAAAAACTGGATGCACTTCGTGTACAAAATGGACAATCTCTTTCGAAGTATCACGCTTTCGGACGAGAACTCATCTGTTACAAAGGCATTTCATTTATTTAAACTCATTTCAACTCCAGACTTTTTGAGCGTTTAGTATGCACCATTCAAAGCCACGTCATCAATTTTCCACCCTTTCTGACTTCAGTTGCTATTTTTCATGCATTTACTGATTTTTTTGAGCTAAATGACCCTGAAATTGAAAAGCACTACAAATGAACTCTGAAAAGGTTGAAAGTTTGCATGGTATCATCATTTCACCCACATAGCATGTGCTAAAAAGTTGAGAGGGTTACGGCAAAAACTGGATGCAATTCGTGTACAAAATGGATAATCTCTTTCGAAGTATCAGGCTTCCGGACGAAAACTCATCTGTTACAAAGGCATTTCATTTTTTTAAACTTATTTCAACTCCAGACTTTTTGTGCATTCGTTATGCACCATTCAAAGCCACGTCATCAATTTTCAACCCTTTCTGACTTCATTTGCTATTTTTCATGCATTTACTGATTTTTTGAGCTAAATGACCCTGAAATTGAAAAGCACTACAAATGAACTCTGAAAAAGGTTGAAAGTTGGCATGGTATCATCATTTCACCTACATAGCATGTGCTAAAAAGTTGAGAGGGTTACGGCAAAAACTGGATGCACTTCGTGTACAAAATGGACAATCTCTTTCGAAGTATCAGGTTTTCGGACGAGAACTCATCTGTTACAAAGGCATTTCATTTTTTTAAACTCATTTCAACTCCAGACTTTTTGTGCGTTCAGTATGCA
This sequence comes from Elymus sibiricus, assembly GCA_039707655.1. Lineage (NCBI taxonomy): Eukaryota > Viridiplantae > Streptophyta > Magnoliopsida > Poales > Poaceae > Elymus > Elymus sibiricus. Next base: position 33,729,072 of record CM077665.1, on the reverse strand, counting down.
CCATTCAAATCCACGTCATCAATTTTCAACCCTTTCTGACTTCATTTGCTATTTTTCATGCATTTACTGATTTTTTTTAGCTAAATGACCCTGAAATTGAAAAGCACTACAAATGAACTCTGAAAAGGTTGAAAGTTGGCATGGTATCATCATTTCACCCACATAGCATGTGCTAAAAAGATGAGAGGGTTACCGCAAAAACTGGATGCACTTCGTGTACAAAATGGACAATCTCTTTCGAAGTATCAGGTTTTCGGACGAGAACTCATCTGTTACAAAGGCATTTCATTTTTTTAAACTCATTTCAACTCCAGACTTTTTGTGCGTTCAGTATGCACCATTCAAATCCACGTCATCAATTTTCAACCCTTTCTGACTTCATTTGCTATTTTTCATGCATTTACTGATTTTTTTTAGCTAAATGACCCTGAAATTGAAAAGCACTACAAATGAACTCTGAAAAGGTTGAAAGTTGGCATGGTATCATCATTTCACCCACATAGCATGTGCTAAAAAGATGAGAGGGTTACGGCAAAAACTGGATGCACTTCGTGTACAAAATGGACAATCTCTTTCGAAGTATCACGCTTTCGGACGAGAACTCATCTGTTACAAAGGCATTTCATTTATTTAAACTCATTTCAACTCCAGACTTTTTGAGCGTTTAGTATGCACCATTCAAAGCCACGTCATCAATTTTCCACCCTTTCTGACTTCAGTTGCTATTTTTCATGCATTTACTGATTTTTTTGAGCTAAATGACCCTGAAATTGAAAAGCACTACAAATGAACTCTGAAAAGGTTGAAAGTTTGCATGGTATCATCATTTCACCCACATAGCATGTGCTAAAAAGTTGAGAGGGTTACGGCAAAAACTGGATGCAATTCGTGTACAAAATGGATAATCTCTTTCGAAGTATCAGGCTTCCGGACGAAAACTCATCTGTTACAAAGGCATTTCATTTTTTTAAACTTATTTCAACTCCAGACTTTTTGTGCATTCGTTATGCACCATTCAAAGCCACGTCATCAATTTTCAACCCTTTCTGACTTCATTTGCTATTTTTCATGCATTTACTGATTTTTTGAGCTAAATGACCCTGAAATTGAAAAGCACTACAAATGAACTCTGAAAAAGGTTGAAAGTTGGCATGGTATCATCATTTCACCTACATAGCATGTGCTAAAAAGTTGAGAGGGTTACGGCAAAAACTGGATGCACTTCGTGTACAAAATGGACAATCTCTTTCGAAGTATCAGGTTTTCGGACGAGAACTCATCTGTTACAAAGGCATTTCATTTTTTTAAACTCATTTCAACTCCAGACTTTTTGTGCGTTCAGTATGCACCATTCAAATCCACGTCATCAATTTTCAACCCTTTCTGACTTCATTTGCTATTTTTCATGCATTTACTGATTTTTTTTAGCTAAATGACCCTGAAATTGAAAAGCACTACAAATGAACTCTGAAAAGGTTGAAAGTTGGCATGGTATCATCATTTCACCCACATAGCATGTGCTAAAAAGATGAGAGGGTTACCGCAAAAACTGGATGCACTTCGTGTACAAAATCGACAATATCTTTCGAAGTATCAGGCTTTCGGACGAGAACTCATCTGTTACAAAGGCATTTCATTTTTTTAAACTCATTTCAACTCCAGACTTTTTGTGCGTTCAGTATGCACCATTCAAATCCACGTCATCAATTTTCAACCCTTTCTGACTTCATTTGCTATTTTTCATGCATTTACTGATTTTTTTTAGCTAAATGACCCTGAAATTGAAAAGCACTACAAATGAACTCTGAAAAGGTTGAAAGTTGGCATGGTATCATCATTTCACCCACATAGCATGTGCTAAAAAGATGAGAGGGTTACCGCAAAAACTGGATGCACTTCGTGTACAAAATGGACAATCTCTTTCGAAGTATCAGGTTTTCGGACGAGAACTCATCTGTTACAAAGGCATTTCATTTTTTTAAACTCATTTCAACTCCAGACTTTTTGTGCGTTCAGTATGCACCATTCAAATCCACGTCATCAATTTTCAACCCTTTCTGACTTCATTTGCTATTTTTCATGCATTTACTGATTTTTTTTAGCTAAATGACCCTGAAATTGAAAAGCACTACAAATGAACTCTGAAAAGGTTGAAAGTTGGCATGGTATCATCATTTCACCCACATAGCATGTGCTAAAAAGATGAGAGGGTTACGGCAAAAACTGGATGCACTTCGTGTACAAAATGGACAATCTCTTTCGAAGTATCACGCTTTCGGACGAGAACTCATCTGTTACAAAGGCATTTCATTTATTTAAACTCATTTCAACTCCAGACTTTTTGAGCGTTTAGTATGCACCATTCAAAGCCACGTCATCAATTTTCCACCCTTTCTGACTTCAGTTGCTATTTTTCATGCATTTACTGATTTTTTTGAGCTAAATGACCCTGAAATTGAAAAGCACTACAAATGAACTCTGAAAAGGTTGAAAGTTTGCATGGTATCATCATTTCACCCACATAGCATGTGCTAAAAAGTTGAGAGGGTTACGGCAAAAACTGGATGCAATTCGTGTACAAAATGGATAATCTCTTTCGAAGTATCAGGCTTCCGGACGAAAACTCATCTGTTACAAAGGCATTTCATTTTTTTAAACTTATTTCAACTCCAGACTTTTTGTGCATTCGTTATGCACCATTCAAAGCCACGTCATCAATTTTCAACCCTTTCTGACTTCATTTTCTATTTTTCATGCATTTACTGATTTTTTGAGCTAAATGACCCTGAAATTGAAAAGCACTACAAATGAACTCTGAAAAAGGTTGAAAGTTGGCATGGTATCATCATTTCACCTACATAGCATGTGCTAAAAAGTTGAGAGGGTTACGGCAAAAACTGGATGCACTTCGTGTACAAAATGGACAATCTCTTTCGAAGTATCAGGTTTTCGGACGAGAACTCATCTGTTACAAAGGCATTTCATTTTTTTAAACTCATTTCAACTCCAGACTTTTTGTGCGTTCAGTATGCACCATTCAAATCCACGTCATCAATTTTCAACCCTTTCTGACTTCATTTGCTATTTTTCATGCATTTACTGATTTTTTTTAGCTAAATGACCCTGAAATTGAAAAGCACTACAAATGAACTCTGAAAAGGTTGAAAGTTGGCATGGTATCATCATTTCACCCACATAGCATGTGCTAAAAAGATGAGAGGGTTACCGCAAAAACTGGATGCACTTCGTGTACAAAATCGACAATATCTTTCGAAGTATCAGGCTTTCGGACGAGAACTCATCTGTTACAAAGGCATTTCATTTTTTTAAACTTATTTCAACTCCAGACTTTTTGTGCGTTCAATATGCACCATTCAAAGCCATGTCATCAATTTTCAACCCCTTCTGACTTCATTTGCTATTTTTCATGTATTTACTGATTTTTTTGAGCTAAATGACCCTGAAATTGAAAAGCACTACAAATGAACTCTTAAAAGGTTGAAAGTTGGCATGGTATAATCATTTCACCCACATAGCATGTGCTAAAAGGTTGAGAGGGTTACGGCAAACTCTGGATGCACTTCGTGTACAAAATGGACAATCTCTTTCGAAGTATCAGGCTTTCGGACGAAAACTCATCTGTTACAAAGGCATTTCATTTTTTTAAACTTATTTCAACTCCAGAATTTTTGTGCGTTTAGTATGCACCATTCAAAGCCACGTCATCAATTTTCAACCCTTTCTGACTTCATTTGCTATTTTTCATGCATTTACTGATTTTTTGAGCTAAATGACCCCGAAATTGAAAAGCACTACAAATGAACTCTGAAAAGGTTGAAAGTTAGCATGGTATCATCATTTCACCTACATAGCATGTGCTAAAAAGTTGAGAGGGTTACGGCAAAAACTGGATGAACTTCGTGTACAAAATGGACAATCTCTTTCGAAGTATCAGGTTTTCGGACGGGAACTCATCTGTTACAAAGGCATTTCATTTTTTTAAACTCATTTCAACTCCAGACTTTTTGTGCGTTCAGTATGCACCATTCAAATCCACGTCATCAATTTTCAACCCTTTCTGACTTCATTTGCTATTTTTCATGCATTTACAGATTTTTTTTTGAGCTAAATGACCCTGAAATTGAAAAGCACTACAAATGAACTCTGAAAAAGGTTGAAAGTTGGCATGGTATCATCATTTCACCTACATAGCATGTGCTAAAAAGTTGAGAGGGTTACGGCAAAAACTGGATGCACTTCGTGTACAAAATGGACAATCTCTTTCGAAGTATCAGGTTTTCGGACGAGAACTCATCTGTTACAAAGGCATTTCATTTTTTTAAACTCATTTCAACTCCAGACTTTTTGTGCGTTCAGTATGCACCATTCAAATCCACGTCATCAATTTTCAACCCTTTCTGACTTCATTTGCTATTTTTCATGCATTTACTGATTTTTTTTAGCTAAATGACCCTGAAATTGAAAAGCACTACAAATGAACTCTGAAAAGGTTGAAAGTTGGCATGGTATCATCATTTCACCCACATAGCATGTGCTAAAAAGATGAGAGGGTTACCGCAAAAACTGGATGCACTTCGTGTACAAAATCGACAATATCTTTCGAAGTATCAGGCTTTCGGACGAGAACTCATCTGTTACAAAGGCATTTCATTTTTTTAAACTTATTTCAACTCCAGACTTTTTGTGCGTTCAATATGCACCATTCAAAGCCATGTCATCAATTTTCAACCCCTTCTGACTTCATTTGCTATTTTTCATGTATTTACTGATTTTTTTGAGCTAAATGACCCTGAAATTGAAAAGCACTACAAATGAACTCTTAAAAGGTTGAAAGTTGGCATGGTATAATCATTTCACCCACATAGCATGTGCTAAAAAGTTGAGAGGGTTACGGCAAACTCTGGATGCACTTCGTGTACAAAATGGACAATCTCTTTCGAAGTATCAGGCTTTCGGACGAAAACTCATCTGTTACAAAGGCATTTCATTTTTTTAAACTTATTTCAACTCCAGAATTTTTGTGCGTTTAGTATGCACCATTCAAAGCCACGTCATCAATTTTCAACCCTTTCTGACTTCATTTGCTATTTTTCATGCATTTACTGATTTTTTGAGCTAAATGACCCCGAAATTGAAAAGCACTACAAATGAACTCTGAAAAGGTTGAAAGTTAGCATGGTATCATCATTTCACCTACATAGCATGTGCTAAAAAGTTGAGAGGGTTACGGCAAAAACTGGATGAACTTCGTGTACAAAATGGACAATCTCTTTCGAAGTATCAGGTTTTCGGACGGGAACTCATCTGTTACAAAGGCATTTCATTTTTTTAAACTCATTTCAACTCCAGACTTTTTGTGCGTTCAGTATGCACCATTCAAATCTACGTCATCAATTTTCAACCCTTTCTGACTTCATTTGCTATTTTTCATGCATTTACAGATTTTTTTTTGAGCTAAATGACCCTGAAATTGAAAAGCACTACAAATGAACTCTGAAAAAGGTTGAAAGTTGGCATGGTATCATCATTTCACCTACATAGCATGTGCTAAAAAGTTGAGAGGGTTACGGCAAAAACTGGATGCACTTCGTGTACAAAATGGACAATCTCTTTCGAAGTATCAGGTTTTCGGACGAGAACTCATCTGTTACAAAGGCATTTCATTTTTTTAAACTCATTTCAACTCCAGACTTTTTGTGCGTTCAGTATGCACCATTCAAATCCACGTCATCAATTTTCAACCCTTTCTGACTTCATTTGCTATTTTTCATGCATTTACTGATTTTTTTTAGCTAAATGACCCTGAAATTGAAAAGCACTACAAATGAACTCTGAAAAGGTTGAAAGTTGGCATGGTATCATCATTTCACCCACATAGCATGTGCTAAAAAGATGAGAGGGTTACCGCAAAAACTGGATGCACTTCGTGTACAAAATCGACAATATCTTTCGAAGTATCAGGCTTTCGGACGAGAACTCATCTGTTACAAAGGCATTTCATTTTTTTAAACTTATTTCAACTCCAGACTTTTTGTGCGTTCAATATGCACCATTCAAAGCCATGTCATCAATTTTCAACCCCTTCTGACTTCATTTGCTATTTTTCATGTATTTACTGATTTTTTTGAGCTAAATGACCCTGAAATTGAAAAGCACTACAAATGAACTCTTAAAAGGTTGAAAGTTGGCATGGTATAATCATTTCACCCACATAGCATGTGCTAAAAAGTTGAGAGGGTTACGGCAAACTCTGGATGCACTTCGTGTACAAAATGGACAATCTCTTTCGAAGTATCAGGCTTTCGGACGAAAACTCATCTGTTACAAAGGCATTTCATTTTTTTAAACTTATTTCAACTCCAGAATTTTTGTGCGTTTAGTATGCACCATTCAAAGCCACGTCATCAATTTTCAACCCTTTCTGACTTCATTTGCTATTTTTCATGCATTTACTGATTTTTTGAGCTAAATGACCCCGAAATTGAAAAGCACTACAAATGAACTCTGAAAAGGTTGAAAGTTAGCATGGTATCATCATTTCACCTACATAGCATGTGCTAAAAAGTTGAGAGGGTTACGGCAAAAACTGGATGAACTTCGTGTACAAAATGGACAATCTCTTTCGAAGTATCAGGTTTTCGGACGGGAACTCATCTGTTACAAAGGCATTTCATTTTTTTAAACTCATTTCAACTCCAGACTTTTTGTGCGTTCAGTATGCACCATTCAAATCCACGTCATCAATTTTCAACCCTTTCTGACTTCATTTGCTATTTTTCATGCATTTACAGATTTTTTTTTGAGCTAAATGACCCTGAAATTGAAAAGCACTAAAAATGAACTCTGAAAAGGTTGAAAGTTGGCATGGTATCATCATTTCACCCACATAGCATGTGCTAAAAAATTGAGAGGGTTTCGGCAAAAACTGGATGCAATTCGTGTACAAAATGGACAATCTCTTTCGAAGTATCAGGCTTTCGGACGAAAACTCATCTGTTACAAAGGCATTTCATTTTTTTAAACTTATTTCAACTCCAGACTTTTTGTGCATTCGGTATGCACCATTCAAAGCCACGTCATCAATTTTCAACCCTTTCTGACTTCATTTGCTATTTTTCATGCATTTACTGATTTTTTGAGCTAAATGACCCTGAAATTGAAAAGCACTACAAATGAACTCTGAAAAAGGTTGAAAGGTGGCATGGTATCATCATTTCACCTACATAGCATGTGCTAAAAAGTTGAGAGGGTTACGGCAAAAACTGGATGCACTTCGTGTACAAAATGGACAATCTCTTTCGAAGTATCAGGCTTTCGGACGAGAACTCATCTGTTACAAAGGCATTTCATTTATTTAAACTCATTTCAACTCCAGACTTTTTGAGCGTTTAGTATGCACCATTCAAAGCCACGTCATCAATTTTCCACCCTTTCTGACTTTAGTTGCTATTTTTCATGCATTTACTGATTTTTTTGAACTAAATGACCCTGAAATTGAAAAGCACTACAAATGAACTCTGAAAAGGTTGAAAGTTTGCATGGTATCATCATTTCACCCACATAGCATGTGCTAAAGACTTGAGAGGGTTACGGAAAAAACTGGATGCAATTCGTGTACAAAATGGATAATCTCTTTCGAAGTATCAGGCTTTCGGACGAAAACTCATCTGTTACAAAGGCATTTCATTTTTTAAACTTATTTCAACTCCAGACTTTTTGTGCATTCGTTATGCACCATTCAAAGCCACGTCATCAATTTTCAACCCTTTCTGACTTCATTTGCTATTTTTCATGCATTTACTGATTTTTTTTAGCTAAATGACCCTGAAATTGAAAAGCACTACAAATGAACTCTGAAAAAGGTTGAAAGTTGGCATGGTATCATCATTTCACCCACATAGCATGTGCTAAAAAGTTGAGAGGGTTACGGCAAAAACTGGATGCACTTCGTGTACAAAATGGACAATCTCTTTCGAAGTATCAGGCTTTCGGACGAGAACTCATCTGTTACAAAGGCATTTCATTTATTTAAACTCATTTCAACTCCAGACTTTTTGAGCGTTTAGTATGCACCATTCAAAGCCACGTCATCAATTTTCCACCCTTTCTGACTTCAGTTGCTATTTTTCATGCATTTATTGATTTTTTTGAGCTAAATGACCCTGAAATTGAAAAGCACTACAAATGAACTCTGAAAGGGTTGAAAGTTTGCATGGTATCATCATTTCACCCACATAGCATGTGCTAAAAAGTTGAGAGGGTTACGGCAAAAACTGGATGCAATTCGTGTACAAAATGGATAATCTCTTTCGAAGTATCAGGCTTTCGGACGAAAACTCATCTGTTACAAAGGCATTTCATTTTTTTAAACTTATTTCAACTCCAGACTTTTTGTGCATTCGTTATGCACCATTCAAAGCCACGTCATCAATTTTCAACCCTTTCTGACTTCATTTGCTATTTTTCATGCATTTACTGATTTTTTGATCTAAATGACCCTGAAATTGAAAAGCACTACAAATGAACTCTGAAAAAGGTTGAAAGTTGGCATGGTATCATCATTTCACCTACATAGCATGTGCTAAAAAGTTGAGAGGGTTACGGCAAAAACTGGATGCACTTCGTGTACAAAATGGACAATCTCTTTCGAAGTATCAGGTTTTCGGACGAGAACTCATCTGTTACAAAGGCATTCCATTTTTTTAAACTCATTTCAACTCCAGACTTTTTATGCGTTCAGTATGCACCATTCAAATCCACGTCATCAATTTTCAACCCTTTCTGACTTCATTTGCTATTTTTCATGCATTTACTGATTTTTTTGAGCTAAATGACCCTGAAATTGAAAAGCACTACAAATGAACTCTGAAAAGGTTGAAAGTTGGCATGGTATCATCATTTCACCCACATAGCATGTGCTAAAAAGATGAGAGGGTTACCGCAAAAACTGGATGCACTTCGTGTACAAAATCGACAATCTCTTTCGAAGTATCAGGCTTTCGGACGAGAACTCATCTGTTACAAAGGCATTTCATTTTTTTAAACTTATTTCAACTCCAGACTTTTTGTGCGTTCAATATGCACCATTCAAAGCCATGTCATCAATTTTCAACCCCTTCTGACTTCATTTGCTATTTTTCATGTATTTACTGATTTTTTTGAGCTAAATGACCCTGAAATTGAAAAGCACTACAAATGAACTCTGAAAAGGTTGAAAGTTGGCATGGTATAATGATTTCACCCACATAGCATGTGCTAAAAAGTTGAGAGGGTTACGGCAAACTCTGGATGCACTTTGTGTACAAAATGGACAATCTCTTTCGAAGTATCAGGTTTTCGGACGGGAACTCATCTGTTACAAAGGCATTTCATTTTTTTAAACTCATTTCAACTCCAGACTTTTTGTGCGTTCAGTATGCACCATTCAAATCCACGTCATCAATTTTCAACCCTTTCTGACTTCATTTGCTATTTTTCATGCATTTACTGATTTTTCTGAGCTAAATGACCCTGAAATTGAAAAGCACTACAAATGAACTCTGAAAAGGTTGAAAGTTTGCATGGTATCATCATTTCACCCACATAGCATGTGCTAAAAAGTTGAGAGGGTTACGGCAAAAACTGGATGCAATTCGTGTACAAAATGGATAATCTCTTTCGAAGTATCAGGCTTTCGGACGAAAACTCATCTGTTACAAAGGCATTTCATTTTTTTAAACTTATTTCAACTCCAGACTTTTTGTGCATTCGTTATGCACCATTCAAATCCACGTCATCAATTTTCAACCCTTTCTGACTTCATTTGCTATTTTTCATGCATTTACTGATTTTTTTAGCTAAATGACCCTGAAATTGAAAAGCACTACAAATGAACTCTGAAAAAGGTTGAAAGTTGGCATGGTATCATCATTTCACCTACATAGCATGTGCTAAAAAGTTGAGAGGGTTACGGCAAAAACTGGATGCACTTCGTGTACAAAATGGACAATCTCTTTCGAAGTATCAGGCTTTCGGACGAGAACTCATCTGTTACAAAGGCATTTCATTTATTTAAACTCATTTCAACTCCAGACTTTTTGAGCGTTTAGTATGCACCATTCAAAGCCACGTCATCAATTTTCAACCCTTTCTGACTTCAGTTGCTATTTTTCATGCATTTACTGATTTTTCTGAGCTAAATGACCCTGAAATTGAAAAGCACTACAAATGAACTCTGAAAAGGTTGAAAGTTTGCATGGTATCATCATTTCACCCACATAGCATGTGCTAAAAAGTTGAGAGGGTTACGGCAAAAACTGGATGCAATTCGTGTACAAAATGGATAATCTCTTTCGAAGTATCAGGCTTTCGGACGAAAACTCATCTGTTACAAAGGCATTTCATTTTTTTAAACTTATTTCAACTCCAGACTTTTTGTGCATTCGTTATGCACCATTCAAAGCCACGTCATCAATTTTCAACCCTTTCTGACTTCATTTGCTATTTTTCATGCATTTACTGATTTTTTGAGCTAAATGACCCTGAAATTGAAAAGCACTACAAATGAACTCTGAAAAAGGTTGAAAGTTGGCATGGTATCATCATTTCACCTACATAGCATGTGCTAAAAAGTTGAGAGGGTTACGGCAAAAACTGGATGCACTTCGTGTACAAAATGGACAATCTCTTTCGAAGTATCAGGCTTTCGGACGAGAACTCATCTGTTACAAAGGCATTTCATTTATTTAAACTCATTTCAACTCCAGACTTTTTGAGCGTTTAGTATGCACCATTCAAAGCCACGTCATCAATTTTCAACCCTTTCTGACTTCAGTTGCTATTTTTCATGCATTTACTGATTTTTCTGAGCTAAATGACCCTGAAATTGAAAAGCACTACAAATGAACTCTGAAAAGGTTGAAAGTTTGCATGGTATCATCATTTCACCCACATAGCATGTGCTAAAAAGTTGAGAGGGTTACGGCAAAAACTGGATGCAATTCGTGTACAAAATGGATAATCTCTTTCGAAGTATCAGGCTTTCGGACGAAAACTCATCTGTTACAAAGGCATTTCATATTTTTAAACTTATTTCAACTCCAGACTTTTTGTGCATTCGTTATGCACCATTCAAAGCCACGTCATCAATTTTCAACCCTTTCTGACTTCATTTGCTATTTTTCATGCATTTACTGATTTTTTGAGCTAAATGACCCTGAAATTGAAAAGCACTACAAATGAACTCTGAAAAAGGTTGAAAGTTGGCATGGTATCATCATTTCACCTACATAGCATGTGCTAAAAAGTTGAGAGGGTTACGGCAAAAACTGGATGCACTTCGTGTACAAAATGGACAATCTCTTTCGAAGTATCAGGTTTTCGGACGAGAACTCATCTGTTACAAAGGCATTTCATTTTTTTAAACTCATTTCAACTCCAGACTTTTTGTGCGTTCAGTATGCACCATCCAAATCCACGTCATCTATTTTCAACCCTTTCTGACTTCATTTGCTATTTTTCATGCATTTACTGATTTTTTTTCGAGCTAAATGACCCTGAAATTGAAAAGCACTACAAATGAACTCTGAAAAGGTTGAAAGTTGGCATGGTATCATCATTTCACCCACATAGCATGTGCTAAAAAATTGAGAGGGTTACGGCAAAAACTGGATGCAATTCGTGTACAAAATGGACAATCTCTTTCGAAGTATCAGGCTTTCGGACGAAAACTCATCTGTTACAAAGGCATTTCATTTTTTTAAACTTATTTCAACTCCAGACTTTTTGTGCATTCGGTATGCACCATTCAAAGCCACGTCATCAATTTTCAACCCTTTCTGACTTCATTTGCTATTTTTCATGCATTTACTGACTTTGTTTGAGCTAAATGACCCTGAAATTGAAAAGCACTACAAATGAACTCTAAAAAGGTTGAAATTCGGCACGGTATCATCATTTCACCCACATAGCATGTGCTAAAAACTTGAGAGGGTTACGGCAAAAACTGGATGCACTTCGTGTACAAAATGGACAATCTCTTTCGAAGTATCAGGCTTTCGGACGAAAACTCATCTGTTACAAAGGCATTTCATTTTTTTAAACTTATTTCAACTCCAGACTTTTTGTGCGTTCAAGATGCACCATTCAAAGCCACGTCATCAATTTTCAACCCCTTCTGACTTCATTTGCTATTTTTCATGGATTTACTAATTTTTTTGACCTAAATGACCCTGAAATTGAAAAGCACTACAAATGAACTCTGAAAAGGTTGAAAGTTGGCATGGTATCATCATTTCACCCACATAGCATGTGCTAAAAAGATGAGAGGGTTACGGCAAAAACTGGATGCACTTCGTGTACAAAATGGACAATCACTTTCGAAGTATCAGGCTTTCGGACGAGAACTCATCTGTTACAAAGGCATTTCATTTATTTAAACTCATTTCAACTCCAGACTTTTTGAGCGTTTAGTATGCACCATTCAAAGCCACGTCATCAATTTTCCACCCTTTCTGACTTCAGTTGCTATTTTTCATGCATTTACTGATTTTTTTGAGCTAAATGACCCTGAAATTGAAAAGCACTACAAATGAACTCTGAAAAGGTTGAAAGTTTGCATGGTATCATCATTTCACCCACATAGCATGTGCTAAAAAGTTGAGAGGGTTACGGCAAAAACTGGATGCAATTCGTGTACAAAATGGATAATCTCTTTCGAAGTATCAGGCTTTCGGACGAAAACTCATCTGTTACAAAGGCATTTCATTTTTTTAAACTCATTTCAACTCCAGAATTTTTGTGCGTTTAGTATGCACCATTCAAAGCCACGTCATCAATTTTCAACCCTTTCTGACTTCATTTGCTATTTTTCATGCATTTACTGATTTTTTTTTGAGCTAAATGACCCTGAAATTGAAAAGCACTACAAATGAACTCTGAAAAGGTTGAAAGTTGGCATGGTATCATCATTTCACCCACACAGCATGTGCTAAAAAGATGAGAGGGTTACCGCAAAAACTGGATGCACTTCGTGTACAAAATCGACAATCTCTTTCGAAGTATCAGGCTTTCGGACGAGAACTCATCTGTTACAAAGGCATTTCATTTTTTTAAACTTATTTCAACTCCAGACTTTTTGTGCGTTCAATATGCACCATTCAACGCCACGTCATCAATTTTCAACCCCTTCTGACTTCATTTGCTATTTTTCATGGATTTACTGATTTTTTTGAGCTAAATGACCCTGAAATTGAAAAGCACTACAAATGAACTCTGAAAAGGTTGAAAGTTGGCATGGTATCATCATTTCACCCACATAGCATGTGATAAAAAGTTGAGAGGGGTACGGCAAACTCTGGATGCACTTCATGTACAAAATGGACAATCTCTTTCGAAGTATCAGGCTTTCGGACGAGAACTCATCTCTTACAAAGGCATTTCATTTTTTTAAACTTATTTCAACTCCAGACTTTTTGTGCGTTTAGTATGCACCATTCAAAGCCACGTCATCAATTTTCAACCCCTTCTGACTTCATTTGCTATTTTTCATGCATTTACTGATTTTTTTAGCTAAATGACCCTGAAATTGAAAAGCACTACAAATGAACTCTGAAAAGGTTGAAAGTTGGCATGGTATCATCATTTCACCCACATAGAATGTGCTAAAAAGTTGAGAGGGTTACGGCAAAAACTGGATGCACTTCGTGTACAAAATGGACAATCTCTTTCGAAGTATCAGGCTTTCGGACGAGAACTCATCTGTTACAAAGGCATTTCATTTTTTTTAAACTTATTTCAACTCCAGACTTTTTGTGAGTTTAGTATGCACGATTCAAAGCCACGTCATCAATTTTCAACCCTTTCTGACTTCATTTGCTATTTTTCATGCATTTACTGATTTTTTTGAGCTAAATGACCCTGAAATTGAAAAGCACTACAAATGAACTCTGAAAAGGTTGAAAGTTGGCATGGTATCATCATTTCACCCACATAGCATGTGCTAAAAAGTTGAGAGGGTTACGTCAAAAACTGGATGCACTTCGTGTACAAAATGGACAATCTCTTTCGAAGTATCAGGCTTTCGGACGAGAACTCATCTGTTACAAAGGCATTTCATTTTTTTAAACTTATTTCAACTCCAGACTTTTTGTGCGTTTAGTATGCACCATTCAAAGCCACGTCATCAATTTTCAACCCTTTCTGACTTCATTTGCTATTTTTCATGCATTTACTGATTTTATTGAGCTAAATGACCCTGAAATTGAAAAGCACTACAAATGAACTCTGAAAAGGTTGAAAGTTGGCATGGTATCATCATTTCACCCACATAGCATGTGCTAAAAAGTTGAGAGGGTTACGGCAAAAACTGGATGCAATTCGTGTACAAAATGGATAATCTCTTTCGAAGTATCAGGCTTTCGGACGAAAACTCATCTGTTACAAAGGTATTTCATTTTTTTAAACTTATTTCAACTCCAGACTTTTTGTGCATTCGTTATGCACCATTCAAAGCCACATCATCAATTTTCAACCCTTTCTGACTTCATTTGCTATTTTTCATGCATTTACTGATTTTTTGAGCTAAATGACCCTGAAATTGAAAAGCACTACAAATGAACTCTGAAAAGGTTGAAAGTTGGCATGGTATCATCATTTCACCCACATAGCATGTGATAAAAAGTTGAGAGGGGTACGGCAAACTCTGGATGCACTTCATGTACAAAATGGACAATCTCTTTCGAAGTATCAGGCTTTCGGACGAAAACTCATCTCTTACAAAGGCATTTCATTTTTTTAAACTTATTTCAACTCCAGACTTTTTGTGCGTTTAGTATGCACCATTCAAAGCCACGTCATCAATTTTCAACCCCTTCTGACTTCATTTGCTATTTTTCATGCATTTACTGATTTTTTTAGCTAAATGACCCTGAAATTGAAAAGCACTACAAATGAACTCTGAAAAGGTTGAAAGTTGGCATGGTATCATCATTTCACCCACATAGAATGTGCTAAAAAGTTGAGAGGGTTACGGCAAAAACTGGATGCACTTCGTGTACAAAATGGACAATCTCTTTCGAAGTATCAGGCTTTCGGACGAGAACTCATCTGTTACAAAGGCATTTCATTTTTTTTAAACTTATTTCAACTCCAGACTTTTTGTGAGTTTAGTATGCACGATTCAAAGCCACGTCATCAATTTTCAACCCTTTCTGACTTCATTTGCTATTTTTCATGCATTTACTGATTTTTTTGAGCTAAATGACCCTGAAATTGAAAAGCACTACAAATGAACTCTGAAAAGGTTGAAAGTTGGCATGGTATCATCATTTCACCCACATAGCATGTGCTAAAAAGTTGAGAGGGTTACGTCAAAAACTGGATGCACTTCGTGTACAAAATGGACAATCTCTTTCGAAGTATCAGGCTTTCGGACGAGAACTCATCTGTTACAAAGGCATTTCATTTTTTTAAACTTATTTCAACTCCAGACTTTTTGTGCGTTTAGTATGCACCATTCAAAGCCACGTCATCAATTTTCAACCCTTTCTGACTTCATTTGCTATTTTTCATGCATTTACTGATTTTATTGAGCTAAATGACCCTGAAATTGAAAAGCACTACAAATGAACTCTGAAAAGGTTGAAAGTTGGCATGGTATCATCATTTCACCCACATAGCATGTGCTAAAAAGTTGAGAGGGTTACGGCAAAAACTGGATGCAATTCGTGTACAAAATGGATAATCTCTTTCGAAGTATCAGGCTTTCGGACGAAAACTCATCTGTTACAAAGGTATTTCATTTTTTTAAACTTATTTCAACTCCAGACTTTTTGTGCATTCGTTATGCACCATTCAAAGCCACATCATCAATTTTCAACCCTTTCTGACTTCATTTGCTATTTTTCATGCATTTACTGATTTTTTGAGCTAAATGACCCTGAAATTGAAAAGCACTACAAATGAACTCTAAAAAAGGTTGAAAATTGGCATGGTATCATCATTTCACCTACATAGCATGTGCTAAAAAGTTGAGAGGGTTACGGCAAAAACTGGATGCACTTCGTGTACAAAATGGACAATCTCTTTCGAAGTATCAGGTTTTCGGACGAGAACTCATCTGTTACAAAGGCATTTCATTATTTTAAACTTATTTCAACTCCAGACTTTTTGTGCGTTTAGTATGCACCATTCAAATCCACGTCATCAATTTTCAACCCTTTCTGACTTCATTTGCTATTTTTCATGCATTTACTGATTTTTTTTTGAGCTAAATGACCCTGAAATTGAAAAGCACTACAAATGAACTCTGAAAAGGTTGAAAGTTGGCATGGTATCATCATTTCACCCACACACCATGTGCTAAAAAGATGAGAGGGTTACCGCAAAAACTGGATGCACTTCGTGTACAAAATCGACAATCTCTTTCGAAGTATCAGGCTTTCGGACGAGAACTCATCTGTTACAAAGGCATTTCATTTTTTTAAACTTATTTCAACTCTAGACTTTTTGTGCGTTCAATATGCACCATTCAACGCCACGTCATCAATTTTCAACCCCTTCTGACTTCATTTGCTATTTTTCATGGATTTACTGATTTTTTTGAGCTAAATGACCCTGAAATTGAAAAGCACTACAAATGAACTCAGAAAAGGTTGAAAGTTGGCATGGTATCATCATTTCACCCACATAGCATGTGCTAAAAAGTTGAGAGGGGTACGGCAAACTCTGGATGCACTTCGTGTACAAAATGGACAATCTGTTTCGAAGTATCAGGCTTTGAGACGAGAACTCATATGTTACAAAGGCATTTCATTTTTTTAAACTTATTTCAACTCTAGACTTTTTGTGCGTTTAGTATGCACCATTCAAAGCCACGTCATCAATTTTCAACCCCTTCTGACTTCATTTGCTATTTTTCATGCATTTACTGATTTTTTTAGCTAAATGACCCTGAAATTGAAAAGCACTACAAATGAACTCTAAAAAGGTTGAAAGTCGGCACGGTATCATCATTTCACCCACATAGCATGTGCTAAAAAGTTGAGAGGGTTACGGCAAAAATTGGATGCAATTCGTGTACAAAATGGATAATCTCTTTCGAAGTATCAGGCTTTCGGACGAAAACTCATCTGTTACAAAGGTATTTCATTTTTTTAAACTTATTTCAACTCCAGACTTTTTGTGCATTCGTTATGCACCATTCAAAGCCACATCATCAATTTTCAACCCTTTCTGACTTCATTCGCTATTTTTCATGCATTTACTGATTTTTTGAGCTAAATGACCCTGAAATTGAAAAGCACTACAAATAAACTCTAAAAAAGGTTGCAAGTTGGCATGGTATCATCATTTCACCTACATAGCATGTGCTAAAAAGTTGAGAGGGTTACGGCAAAAACTGGATGCACTTCGTGTACAAAATGGACAATCTCTTTCGAAGTATCAGGTTTTCGGACGAGAACTCATCTGTTACAAAGGCATTTCATTTTTTTAAACTCATTTCAACTCCAGACTTTTTGTGCGTTCAGTATGCACCATTCAAATCCACGTCATCAATTTTCAACCCTTTCTGACTTCATTTGCTATTTTTCATGCATTTACTGATTTTTTTTGAGCTAAATGACCCTGAAATTGAAAAGCACTACAAATGAACTCTGAAAAGGTTGAAAGTTGGCATGGTACCATCATTTCACACACACAGCATGTGCTAAAAAGATGAGAGGGTTACCGCAAAAACTGGATGCACTTCGTGTACAAAATCGACAATCTCTTTCGAAGTATCAGGCTTCCGGACGAGAACTCATCTGTTACAAAGGCATTTCATTTTTTTAAACTTATTTCAACTCCAGACTTTTTGTGCGTTCAATATGCACCATTCAACGCCACGTCATCAATTTTCAACCCCTTCTGACTTCATTTGCTATTTTTCATGGATTTACTGATTTTTTTGAGCTAAATGACCCTGAAACTGAAAAGCACTACAAATGAACTCTGAAAAGGTTGAAAGTTGGCATGGTATCATCATTTCACCCACATAGCATGTACTAAAAAGATGAGAGGGTTACGGCAAAAACTGGATGCACTTCGTGTACAAAATGGACAATCTGTTTCGAAGTATCAGGCTTTCAGACGAGAACTCATATGTTACAAAGGCATTTCATTTTTTTAACTTATTTCAACTCCAGACTTTTTGTGCATTCAGTATGCACCATTCAAAGCCACGTCATCAATTTTCAACCCTTTCTGACTTCATTTGCTATTTTTCATGCATTTACTGACTTTGTTTGAGCTAAATGACCCTGAAATTGAAAAGCACTACAAATGAACTCTGAAAAGGTTGAAAGTCGGCACGGTATCATCATTTCACCCACATAGCATGTGCTAAAAAGTTGAGAGGGTTACGGCAAAAACTGGATGCACTTCGTGTACAAAATGGACAATCTCTTTCGAAGTATCAGGCTTTCGGACAAAAACTCATCTGTTACAAAGGCATTTCATTTTTTTAAACTTATTTCAACTCCAGACTTTTTGTGCGTTCAAGATGCACCATTCAAAGCCACGTCATCAATTTTCAACCCCTTCTGACTTCATTTGCTATTTTTCATGGATTTACTAATTTTTTTGACCTAAATGACCCTGAAATTGAAAAGCACTACAAATGAACTCTGAAAAGGTTGAAAGTTGGCATGGTATCATCATTTCACCCACATAGCATGTGCTAAAAAGTTGAGAGGGTTACGGCAAACTCTGGATGCACTTCGTGTACAAAATGGACAATCTCTTTCGAAGTATCAGGCTTTCGGACGAAAACTCATCTGTTACAAAGGCATTTCATTTTTTTAAACTTATTTCAACTCCAGACTTTTTGTGCGTTTACTATGCACCATTCAAAGCCACGTCATCAATTTTCAACCCCTTCTGACTTCATCTGCTATTTTTCATGGATTTACTAATTTTTTTGACCTAAATGACCCTAAAATTGAAAAGCACTACAAATGAACTCTGAAAAGGTTGAAAGTTGGCATGGTATCATCATTTCACCTACATAGCATGTACTAAAAAGTTGAGAGGGTTACGGCAAAAACTGGATGCACTTCGTGTACAAAATGGACAATCTCTTTCGAAGTATCAGGCTTTCGGACGAGAGCTCATCTGTTACAAAGGCATTTCATTTTTTTAACTTATTTCAACTCCAGACTTTTTGTGCGTTCAGTATGCACCATTCAAAGCCACGTCATCAATTTTCAACCCTTTCTGACTTCATTTGCTATTTTACATGCATTTACTGACTTTGTTTGAGATAAATGACCCTGAAATTGAAAAGCACTACAAATGAACTCTGAAAAGGTTGAAAGTCGGCACGGTATCATCATTTCACCCACATAGCATGTGCTAAAAAGTTGAGAGGGTTACGGCAAAAACTGGATGCACTTCGTGTACAAAATGGACAATCTCTTTCGAAGTATCAGGCTTTCGGACGAGAACTCATGTGTTACAAAGGCATTTCATTTTTTTAAACTCATTTCAACTCCAGACTTTTTGAGCGTTTAGTATGCACCATTCAAAGCCACGTCATCAATTTTCAACCCTTTCTGACTTCAGTTGCTATTTTTCATGCACTTACTGATTTGTTTGAGCTAAATGACCCTGAAATTGAAAAGCACTACAAATGAACTCTGAAAAGGTTGAAAGTTGGCATGGTATCATCATTTCACCCACATAGCATGTGCTAAAAAGTTGAGAGGGTTACGGCAAAAATTGGATGCAATTCGTGTACAAAATGGATAATCTCTTTCGAAGTATCAGGTTTTCGGACGAAAACTCATCTGTTACAAAGGTATTTCATTTTTTTAAACTTATTTCAACTCCAGACTTTTTGTGCATTCGTTATGCACCATTCAAAGCCACATCATCAATTTTCAACCCTTTCTGACTTCATTTGCTATTTTTCATGCATTTACTGATTTTTTGAGCTAAATGACCCTGAAATTGAAAAGCACTACAAATAAACTCTAAAAAAGGTTGAAAGTTGGCATGGTATCATCATTTCACCTACATAGCATGTGCTAAAAAGTTGAGAGGGTTACGGCAAAAACTGGATGCACTTCGTGTACAAAATGGACAATCTCTTTCGAAGTATCAGGTTTTCGGACGAGAACTCATCTGTTACAAAGGCATTTCATTTTTTTAAACTCATTTCAACTCCAGACTTTTTGTGCGTTCAGTATGCACCATTCAAATCCACGTCATCAATTTTCAACCCTTTCTGACTTCATTTGCTATTTTTCATGCATTTACTAATTTTTTTTTGAGCTAAATGACCCTGAAATTGAAAAGCACTACAAATGAACTCTGAAAAGGTTGAAAGTTAACATGGTACCATCATTTCACCCACACAGCATGTGCTAAAAAGATGAGAGGGTTACCGCAAAAACTGGATGCACTTCGTGTACAAAATCGACAATCTCTTTCGAAGTATCAGGCTTTCGGACGAGAACTCATCTGTTACAAAGGCATTTAATTTTTTTAATATTATTTCAACTCCAGACTTTTTGTGCGTTCAATATGCACCATTCAACGCCACGTCATCAATTTTCAACCCCTTCTGACTTCATTTGCAATTTTTCATGGATTTACTGATTTTTTTGAGCTAAATGACCCTGAAACTGAAAAGCACTACAAATGAACTCTGAAAAGGTTGAAAGTTGGCATGGTATCATCATTTCGCCCACATAGCATGTGCTAAAAAGTTGAGAGGGGTACGGCAAACTCTGGATGCACTTCGTGTACAAAATGGACAATCTCTTTCGAAGTATCAGGCTTTCGGACGAAAACTCATCTCTTACAAAGGCATTTCATTTTTTTAAACTTATTTCAACTCCAAACTTTTTGTGCGTTTAGTATGCACCATTCAAAGCCACGTCATCAATTTTCAACCCCTTCTGACTTCATTTGCTATTTTTCATGGATTTACTAATTTTTTTGAGCTAAATGACCCTGAAATTGAAAAGCACTACAAATGAACTCTGAAAAGGTTGAAAGTCGGCATGGTATCATCATTTCACCCACATAGCATGTGCTAAAAAGTTGAGAGGGTTACGGCAAAAACTGGATGCACTTCGTGTACAAAATGGACAATCTCTTTTGAAGTATCAGGCTTTCGGACGAAAACTCATCTGTTACAAAGGCATTTCATTTTTTTAAACTCATTTCAACTCCAGACTTTTTGTGCGTTCAAGATGCACCATTCAAATCCACGTCATCAATTTTCAACCCTTTCTGACTTCATTTGCTATTTTTCATGCATTTACTGATATTTTTTTGACCTAAATGACCCTGAAATTGAAAAGCACTACAAATGAACTCTGAAAAGGTTGAAAGTTGGCATGGTATCATCATTTCACCCACACAGCATGTGCTAAAAAGATGAGAGGGTTACCGCAAAAACTGGATGCACTTCGTGTACAAAATCGACAATCTCTTTCGAAGTATCAGGCTTTCGGACGAGAACTCATCTGTTACAAAGGCATTTCATTTTTTTAAACTTATTTCAACTCCAGACTTTTTGTGCGTTCAGTATGCACCATTCAAAGCCACGTCATCAATTTTCAACCCTTTCTGACTTCATTTGCTATTTTTCATGGATTTACTGATTTTTTTGAGCTAAATGACCCTGAAATTGAAAAGCACTACAAATGAACTCTGAAAAGGTTGAAAGTTGGCATGGTATCATCATTTCACCCACATAGCATGTGCTAAAAAGTTGAGAGGGGTACAGCAAACTCTGGATGCACTTCGTGTACAAAATGGACAATCTCTTTCGAAGTATCAGGCTTTCGGACGAGAGCTCATCTGTTACAAAGGCATTTCATTTTTAAACTCATTTCAACTCCAGACTTTTTGTGCGTTCAGTATGCACCATTCAAAGCCACGTCATCAATTTTCAACCCCTTCTGACTTCATTTGCTATTTTTCATGCATTTACTGATTTTTTTAGCTAAATGACCCTGAAATTGAAAAGCACTACAAATGAACTCTGAAAAGGTTGAAAGTCGGAACGGTATCATCATTTCACCCACATAGCATGTGCTAAAAAGTTGAGAGGGTTACGGCAAAAACTGGATGCACTTCGTGTACAAAATGGACAATCTCTTTCGAAGTATCAGGCTTTCGGACGAAAACTCATCTGTTACAAAGGAATTTCATTTTTTTAAACTTATTTCAACTCCAGACTTTTTGTGCGTTCAAGATGCACCATTCAAAGCCACGTCATCAATTTTCAACCCCTTCTGACTTCATTTGCTATTTTTCAAGGATTTACTAATTTTTTTGAGCTAAATGACCCTGAAATTGAAAAGCACTACAAATGAACTCTGAAAAGGTTGAAAGTTGGCATGGTATCATCATTTCACCCACATAGCATGTGCTAAAAAGTTGAGAGGGTTACGGCAAACTCTGGATGCACTTCGTGTACAAAATGGACAATCTCTTTCGAAGTATCAGGCTTTCGGACGAAAACTCATCTGTTACAAAGGCATTTCATTTTTTTAAACTTATTTCAACTCCAGACTTTTTGTGCGTTTAGTATGCACCATTCAATGCCACGTCATCAATTTTCAACCCCTTCTGACTTCATTTGCTATTTCTCATGCATTTACTGATTTTTTTAGCTAAATGACCCTGAAATTGAAAAGCACTACAAATGAACTCTGAAAAGGTTGAAAGTTGGCATGGTATCATCATTTCACCCACATAGAATGTGCTAAAAAGTTGAGAGGGTTACGGCAAAAACTGGATGCACTTCGTGTACAAAATGGACAATCTCTTTCGAAGTATCAGGTTTTCGGACGAGAACTCATCTGTTACAAAGGCATTTCATTTTTTTAAACTCATTTCAACTCCAGACTTTTTGTGCGTTCAGTATGCACCATTCAAAGCCACGTCATCAATTTTCAACCCCTTCTGACTTCATTTGCTATTTTACATGCATTTACTGACTTTGTTTGAGATAAATGACCCTGAAATTGAAAAGCACTACAAATGAACTCTGAAAAGGTTGAAAGTCGGCACGGTATCATCATTTCACCCACATAGCATGTGCTAAAAAGTTGAGAGGGTTACGGCAAAAACTGGATGCACTTCGTGTACAAAATGGACAATCTCTTTCGAAGTATCAGGCTTTCGGACGAGAACTCATGTGTTACAAAGGCATTTCATTTTTTTAAACTCATTTCAACTCCAGACTTTTTGAGCGTTTAGTATGCACCATTCAAAGCCACGTCATCAATTTTCAACCCTTTCTGACTTCAGTTGCTATTTTTCATGCACTTACTGATTTGTTTGAGCTAAATGACCCTGAAATTGAAAAGCACTACAAATGAACTCTGAAAAGGTTGAAAGTTGGCATGGTATCATCATTTCACCCACATAGCATGTGCTAAAAAGTTGAGAGGGTTACGGCAAAAATTGGATGCAATTCGTGTACAAAATGGATAATCTCTTTCGAAGTATCAGGCTTTCGGACGAAAACTCATCTGTTACAAAGGTATTTCATTTTTTTAAACTTATTTCAACTCCAGACTTTTTGTGCATTCAAGATGCACCATTCAAAGCCACGTCATCAATTTTCAACCCTTTCTGACTTCATTTGCTATTTTTCATGCATTTACTGATTTTTTGAGCTAAATGACCCTGAAATTGAAAAGCACTACAAATAAACTCTAAAAAAGGTTGAAAGTTGGCATGGTATCATCATTTCACCTACATAGCATGTGCTAAAAAGTTGAGAGGGTTACGGCAAAAACTGGATGCACTTCGTGTACAAAATGGACAATCTCTTTCGAAGTATCAGGTTTTCGGACGAGAACTCATCTGTTACAAAGGCATTTCATTTTTTTAAACTCATTTCAACTCCAGACTTTTTGTGCGTTCAGTATGCACCATTCAAATCCACGTCATCAATTTTCAACCCTTTCTGACTTCATTTGCTATTTTTCATGCATTTACTGATTTTTTTTTGAGCTAAATGACCCTGAAATTGAAAAGCACTACAAATGAACTCTGAAAAGGTTGAAAGTTAACATGGTACCATCATTTCACCCACACAGCATGTGCTAAAAAGATGAGAGGGTTACCGCAAAAACTGGATGCACTTCGTGTACAAAATCGACAATCTCTTTCGAAGTATCAGGCTTTCGGACGAGAGCTCATCTGTTACAAAGGCATTTCATTTTTTTAACTTATTTCAACTCCAGACTTTTTGTGCGTTCAGTATGCACCATTCAACGCCACGTCATCAATTTTCAACCCCTTCTGACTTCATTTGCAATTTTTCATGGATTTACTGATTTTTTTGAGCTAAATGACCCTGAAACTGAAAAGCACTACAAATGAACTCTGAAAAGGTTGAAAGTTGGCATGGTATCATCATTTCGCCCACATAGCATGTGCTAAAAAGTTGAGAGGGGTACGGCAAACTCTGGATGCACTTCGTGTACAAAATGGACAATCTCTTTCGAAGTATCAGGCTTTCGGACGAAAACTCATCTCTTACAAAGGCATTTCATTTTTTTAAACTTATTTCAACTCCAGACTTTTTGTGCGTTTAGTATGCACCATTCAAAGCCACGTCATCAATTTTCAACCCTTTCTGACTTCATTTGCTATTTTACATGCATTTACTGACTTTGTTTGAGCTAAATGACCCTGAAATTGAAAAGCACTACAAATGAACTCTGAAAAGGTTGAAAGTCGGCACGGTATCATCATTTCACCCACATAGCATGTGCTAAAAAGTTGAGAGGGTTACGGCAAAAACTGGATGCACTTCGTGTACAAAATGGACAATCTCTTTTGAAGTATCATGCTTTCGGACGAGAACTCATCTGTTACAAAGGCAT
Organism: Elymus sibiricus; assembly: GCA_039707655.1. Classification (NCBI taxonomy): domain Eukaryota; kingdom Viridiplantae; phylum Streptophyta; class Magnoliopsida; order Poales; family Poaceae; genus Elymus; species Elymus sibiricus. Next base: position 33,704,173 of record CM077665.1, on the reverse strand, counting down.
TTCATTTTTTTAAAATTATTTCAACTCCAGACTTTTTGTGCGTTCAAGATGCACCATTCAAAGCCACGTCATCAATTTTCAACCCTTTCTGACTTCATTTGCTATTTTTCATGCATTTACTGATATTTTTTTGACCTAAATGACCCTGAAATTGAAAAGCACTACAAATGAACTCTGAAAAGGTTGAAAGTTGGCATGGTATCATCATTTCACCCACACAGCATGTGCTAAAAAGATGAGAGGGTTACCGCAAAAACTGGATGCAATTTGTGTACAAAATCGACAATCTCTTTCGAAGTATCAGGCTTTCGGACGAAAACTCATCTGTTACAAAGGCATTTCATTTTTTTAAACTTATTTCAACTCCAGACTTTTTGTGCGTTCAGTATGCACCATTCAAAGCCACGTCATCAATTTTCAACCCTTTCTGACTTCATTTGCTATTTTTCATGGATTTACTGATTTTTTTGAGCTAAATGACCCTGAAATTGAAAAGCACTACAAATGAACTCTGAAAAGGTTGAAAGTTGGCATGGTATCATCATTTCACCCACATAGCATGTGCTAAAAAGTTGAGAGGGGTACAGCAAACTCTGGATGCACTTCGTGTACAAAATGGACAATCTCTTTCGAAGTATCAGGCTTTCGGACGAGAGCTCATCTGTTACAAAGGCATTTCATTTTTTAACTTATTTCAACTCCAGACTTTTTGTGCGTTCAGTATGCACCATTCAAAGCCACGTCATCAATTTTCAACCCTTTCTGACTTCATTTGCTATTTTTCATGCATTTACTGATTTTTTTAGCTAAATGACCCTGAAATTGAAAAGCACTACAAATGAACTCTGAAAAGGTTGAAAGTCGTCACGGTATCATCATTTCACCCACATAGCATGTGCTAAAAAGTTGAGAGGGTTACGGCAAAAACTGGATGCACTTCGTGTACAAAATGGACAATCTCTTTCGAAGTATCAGGCTTTCGGACGAAAACTCATCTGTTACAAAGGAATTTCATTTTTTTAAACTTATTTCAACTCCAGACTTTTTGTGCGTTCAAGATGCACCATTCAAAGCCACGTCATCAATTTTCAACCCCTTCTGACTTCATTTGCTATTTTTCATGGATTTACTAATTTTTTTGAGCTAAATGACCCTGAAATTGAAAAGCACTACAAATGAACTCTGAAAAGGTTGAAAGTTGGCATGGTATCATCATTTCACCCACATAGCATGTGCTAAAAAGTTGAGAGGGTTACGGCAAACTCTGGATGCACTTCGTGTACAAAATGGACAATCTCTTTCGAAGTATCAGGCTTTCGGACGAAAACTCATCTGTTACAAAGGCATTTCATTTTTTTAAACTTATTTCAACTCCAGACTTTTTGTGCGTTTAGTATGCACCATTCAAAGCCACGTCATCAATTTTCAACCCCTTCTGACTTCATTTGCTATTTCTCATGCATTTACTGATTTTTTTAGCTAAATGACCCTGAAATTGAAAAGCACTACAAATGAACTCTGAAAAGGTTGAAAGTTGGCATGGTATCATCATTTCACCCACATAGAATGTGCTAAAAAGTTGAGAGGGTTACGGCAAAAACTGGATGCACTTCGTGTACAAAATGGACAATCTCTTTCGAAGTATCAGGCTTCCGGGCGAGAGCTCATCTGTTACAAAGGCATTTCATTTTTTTAACTTATTTCAACTCCAGACTTTTTGTGCGTTCAGTATGCACCATTCAAAGCCACGTCATCAATTTTCAACCCTTTCTGACTTCATTTGCTATTTTTCATGGATTTACTGATTTTTTTGACCTAAATGACCCTAAAATTGAAAAGCACTACAAATGAACTCTGAAAAGGTTGAAAGTTGGCATGGTATCATCATTTCACCTACATAGCATGTACTAAAAAGTTGAGAGGGTTACGGCAAAAACTGGATGCACTTCGTGTACAAAATGGACAATCTCTTTCGAAGTATCAGGCTTTCGGACGAGAGCTCATCTGTTACAAAGGCATTTCATTTTTTTAACTTATTTCAACTCCAGACTTTTTGTGCGTTCAGTATGCACCATTGAAAGCCACGTCATCAATTTTCAACCCTTTCTGACTTCATTTGCTATTTTACATGCATTTACTGACTTTGTTTGAGATAAATGACCCTGAAATTGAAAAGCACTACAAATGAACTCTGAAAAGGTTGAAAGTCGGCACGGTATCATCATTTCACCCACATAGCATGTGCTAAAAAGTTGAGAGGGTTACGGCAAAAACTGGATGCACTTCGTGTACAAAATGGACAATCTCTTTCGAAGTATCAGGCTTTCGGACGAGAACTCATGTGTTACAAAGGCATTTCATTTTTTTAAACTCATTTCAACTCCAGACTTTTTGAGCGTTTAGTATGCACCATTCAAAGCCACGTCATCAATTTTCAACCCTTTCTGACTTCAGTTGCTATTTTTCATGCACTTACTGATTTGTTTGAGCTAAATGACCCTGAAATTGAAAAGCACTACAAATGAACTCTGAAAAGGTTGAAAGTTGGCATGGTATCATCATTTCACCCACATAGCATGTGCTAAAAAGTTGAGAGGGTTACGGCAAAAATTGGATGCAATTCGTGTACAAAATGGATAATCTCTTTCGAAGTATCAGGCTTTCGGACGAAAACTCATCTGTTACAAAGGTATTTCATTTTTTTAAACTTATTTCAACTCCAGACTTTTTGTGCATTCGTTATGCACCATTCAAAGCCACATCATCAATTTTCAACCCTTTCTGACTTCATTTGCTATTTTTCATGCATTTACTGATTTTTTGAGCTAAATGACCCTGAAATTGAAAAGCACTACAAATAAACTCTAAAAAAGGTTGAAAGTTGGCATGGTATCATCATTTCACCTACATAGCATGTGCTAAAAAGTTGAGAGGGTTACGGCAAAAACTGGATGCACTTCGTGTACAAAATGGACAATCTCTTTCGATGTATCAGGTTTTCGGACGAGAACTCATCTGTTACAAAGGCATTTCATTTTTTTAAACTCATTTCAACTCCAGACTTTTTGTGCGTTCAGTATGCACCATTCAAATCCACGTCATCAATTTTCAACCCTTTCTGACTTCATTTGCTATTTTTCATGCATTTACTGATTTTTTTTTGAGCTAAATGACCCTGAAATTGAAAAGCACTACAAATGAACTCTGAAAAGGTTGAAAGTTAACATGGTACCATCATTTCACCCACACAGCATGTGCTAAAAAGATGAGAGGGTTACCGCAAAAACTGGATGCACTTCGTGTACAAAATCGACAATCTCTTTCGAAGTATCAGGCTTTCGGACGAGAACTCATCTGTTACAAAGGCATTTCATTTTTTTAATATTATTTCAACTCCAGAATTTTTGTGCGTTCAATATGCACCATTCAACGCCACGTCATCAATTTTCAACCCCTTCTGACTTCATTTGCAATTTTTCATGGATTTACTGATTTTTTTGAGCTAAATGACCCTGAAACTGAAAAGCACTACAAATGAACTCTGAAAAGGTTGAAAGTTGGCATGGTATCATCATTTCGCCCACATAGCATGTGCTAAAAAGTTGAGAGGGGTACGGCAAACTCTGGATGCACTTCGTGTACAAAATGGACAATCTCTTTCGAAGTATCAGGCTTTCGGACGAAAACTCATCTCTTACAAAGGCATTTCATTTTTTTAAACTTATTTCAACTCCAGACTTTTTGTGCGTTTAGTATGCACCATTCAAAGCCACGTCATCAATTTTCAACCCCTTCTGACTTCATTTGCTATTTTTCATGGATTTACTAATTTTTTTGAGCTAAATGACCCTGAAATTGAAAAGCACTACAAATGAACTCTGAAAAGGTTGAAAGTCGGCATGGTATCATCATTTCACCCACATAGCATGTGCTAAAAAGTTGAGAGGGTTACGGCAAAAACTGGATGCACTTCGTGTACAAAATGGACAATCTCTTTTGAAGTATCAGGCTTTCGGACGAAAACTCATCTGTTACAAAGGCATTTCATTTTTTTAAAATTATTTCAACTCCAGACTTTTTGTGCGTTCAAGATGCACCATTCAAAGCCACGTCATCAATTTTCAACCCTTTCTGACTTCATTTGCTATTTTTCATGCATTTACTGATATTTTTTTGACCTAAATGACCCTGAAATTGAAAAGCACTACAAATGAACTCTGAAAAGGTTGAAAGTTGGCATGGTATCATCATTTCACCCACACAGCATGTGCTAAAAAGATGAGAGGGTTACCGCAAAAACTGGATGCACTTCGTGTACAAAATCGACAATCTCTTTCGAAGTATCAGGCTTTCGGACGAGAACTCATCTGTTACAAAGGCATTTCATTTTTTTAAACTTATTTCAACTCCAGACTTTTTGTGCGTTCAGTATGCACCATTCAAAGCCACGTCATCAATTTTCAACCCTTTCTGACTTCATTTGCTATTTTTCATGGATTTACTGATTTTTTTGAGCTAAATGACCCTGAAATTGAAAAGCACTACAAATGAACTCTGAAAAGGTTGAAAGTTGGCATGGTATCATCATTTCACCCACATAGCATGTGCTAAAAAGTTGAGAGGGGTACAGCAAACTCTGGATGCACTTCGTGTACAAAATGGACAATCTCTTTCGAAGTATCAGGCTTTCGGACGAGAGCTCATCTGTTACAAAGGCATTTCATTTTTTAACTTATTTCAACTCCAGACTTTTTGTGCGTTCAGTATGCACCATTCAAAGCCACGTCATCAATTTTCAACCCCTTCTGACTTCATTTGCTATTTTTCATGCATTTACTGATTTTTTTAGCTAAATGACCCTGAAATTGAAAAGCACTACAAATGAACTCTGAAAAGGTTGAAAGTCGGCACGGTATCATCATTTCACCCACATAGCATGTGCTAAAAAGTTGAGAGGGTTACGACAAAAACTGGATGCACTTCGTGTACAAAATGGACAATCTCTTTCGAAGTATCAGGCTTTCGGACGAAAACTCATCTGTTACAAAGGAATTTCATTTTTTTAAACTTATTTCAACTCCAGACTTTTTGTGCGTTCAAGATGCACCATTCAAAGCCACGTCATCAATTTTCAACCCCTTCTAACTTCATTTGCTATTTTTCATGGATTTACTAATTTTTTTGAGCTAAATGACCCTGAAATTGAAAAGCACTACAAATGAACTCTGAAAAGGTTGAAAGTTGGCATGGTATCATCATTTCACCCACATAGCATGTGCTAAAAAGTTGAGAGGGTTACGGCAAACTCTGGATGCACTTCGTGTACAAAATGGACAATCTCTTTCGAAGTATCAGGCTTTCGGACGAAAACTCATCTGTTACAAAGGCATTTCATTTTTTTAAACTTATTTCAACTCCAGACTTTTTGTGCGTTTAGTATGCACCATTCAAAGCCACGTCATCAATTTTCAACCCCTTCTGACTTCATTTGCTATTTCTCATGCATTTACTGATTTTTTTAGCTAAATGACCCTGAAATTGAAAAGCACTACAAATGAACTCTGAAAAGGTTGAAAGTTGGCATGGTATCATCATTTCACCCACATAGAATGTGCTAAAAAGTTGAGAGGGTTACGGCAAAAACTGGATGCACTTCGTGTACAAAATGGACAATCTCTTTCGAAGTATCAGGCTTCCGGACGAGAGCTCATCTGTTACAAAGGCATTTCATTTTTTTAACTTATTTCAACTCCAGACTTTTTGTGCGTTCAGTATGCACCATTCAAAGCCACGTCATCAATTTTCAACCCTTTCTGACTTCATTTGCTATTTTTCATGGATTTACTGACTTTGTTTGAGCTAAATGACCCTGAAATTGAAAAGCACTACAAATGAACTCTGAAAAGGTTGAAAGTCGGCACGGTATCATCATTTCACCCACATAGCATGTGCTAAAAAGTTGAGAGGGTTACGGCAAAAACTGGATGCACTTCGTGTACAAAATGGACAATCTCTTTCGAAGTATGAGGCTTTCGGACGAAAACTCATCTGTTACAAAGGCATTTCATTTTTTTAAACTTATTTCAACTCCAGACTTTTTGTGCGTTTAGTATGACCATTCAAAGCCACGCCATCAATTTTCAACCCCTTCTGACTTCATTTGCTATTTTTCATGCATTTACTGATTTTTTTAGCTAAATGACCCTGAAATTGAAAAGCACTACAAATGAACTCTGAAAAGGTTGAAAGTTGGCATGGTATCATCATTTCACCCACATAGAATGTGCTAAAAAGTTGAGAGGGTTACGGCAAAAACTGGATGCACTTCGTGTACAAAATGGACAATCTCTTTCGAAGTACAGGCTTTCGGACGAGAACTCATCTGTTACAAAGGCATTTCATTTTTTTAACTTATTTCAACTCCAGACTTTTTGTGCATTCAGTATGCACCATTCAAAGCCACGTCATCAATTTTCAACCCTTTCTGACTTCATTTGCTATTTTTCATGCATTTACTGACTTTGTTTGAGCTAAATGACCCTGAAATTGAAAAGCACTATAAATGAACTCTGAAAAGGTTGAAAGTCGGCACGGTATCATCATTTCACCCACATAGCATGTGCTAAAAAGTTGAGAGGGTTACGGCAAAAACTGGATGCACTTCGTGTACAAAATGGACAATCTCTTTCGAAGTATCAGGCTTTCGGACGAAAACTCATCTGTTACAAAGGCATTTCATTTTTTTTAACTTATTTCAACTCCAAACTTTTTGTGCATTCAGTATGCACCATTCAAAGCCATGTCATCAATTTTCAACCCTTTCTGACTTCATTTGCTATTTTTCATGCATTTACTGAATTTTTTGAGCTAAATGACCCTGAAATTGAAAAGCACTACAAATGAACTCTGAAAAGGTTGAAAGTTGGCATGGTATCATCATTTCACCCACATAGCATGTGCTAAAAAGTTGAGAGGGTTACGGCAAACTCTGGATGCACTTCGTGTACAAAATGGACAATCTCTTTCGAAGTATGAGGCTTTCGGACGAAAACTCATCTGTTACAAAGGCATTTCATTTTTTTAAACTTATTTCAACTCCAGACTTTTTGTGCGTTTAGTATGCACCATTCAAAGCCACGCCATCAATTTTCATCCCCTTCTGACTTCATTTGCTATTTTTCATGCATTTACTGATTTTTTTAGCTAAATGACCCTGAAATTGAAAAGCACTACAAATGAACTCTGAAAAGGTTGAAAGTTGGCATGGTATCATCATTTCACCCACATAGAATGTGCTAAAAAGTTGAGAGGGTTACGGCAAAAACTGGATGCACTTCGTGTACAAAATGGACAATCTCTTTCGAAGTACAGGCTTTCGGACGAGAACTCATCTGTTACAAAGGCATTTCATTTTTTAACTTATTTCAACTCCAGACTTTTTGTGCATTCGGTATGCACCATTCAAAGCCACGTCATCAATTTTCAACCCTTTCTGACTTCATTTGCTATTTTTCATGCATTTACTGACTTTGTTTGAGCTAAATGACCCTGAAATTGAAAAGCACTACAAATGAACTCTGAAAAGGTTGAAAGTCGGCACGGTATCATCATTTCACCCACATAGCATGTGCTAAAAAGTTGAGAGGGTTACGGCAAAAACTGGATGCACTTCGTGTACAAAATGGACAATCTCTTTCGAAGTATCAGGCTTCCGGACGAAAACTCATCTGTTACAAAGGAATTTCATTTTTTTAACTTATTTCAACTCCAGACTTTTTGTGCGTTCAAGATGCACCATTCAAAGCCACGTCATCAATTTTCAACCCTTTCTGACTTCATTTGCTATTTTTCATGGATTTACTGACTTTGTTTGAGCTAAATGACCCTGAAATTGAAAAGCACTACAAATGAACTCTGAAAAGGTTGAAAGTCGGCACGGTATCATCATTTCACCCACATAGCATGTGCTAAAAAGTTGAGAGGGTTACGGCAAAAACTGGATGCACTTCGTGTACAAAATGGACAATCTCTTTCGAAGTATCAGGCTTTCGGACGAAAACTCATCTGTTACAAAGGCATTTCATTTTTTTAAACTTATTTCAACTCCAGACTTTTTGTGCGTTTAGTATGACCATTCAAAGCCACGCCATCAATTTTCAACCCCTTCTGACTTCATTTGCTTTTTTTCATGCATTTACTGATTTTTTTAGCTAAATGACCCTGAAATTGAAAAGCACTACAAATGAACTCTGAAAAGGTTGAAAGTTGGCATGGTATCATCATTTCACCCACATAGAATGTGCTAAAAAGTTGAGAGGGTTACGGCAAAAACTGGATGCACTTCGTGTACAAAATGGACAATCTCTTTCGAAGTACAGGCTTTCGGACGAGAACTCATCTGTTACAAAGGCATTTCATTTTTTTAACTTATTTCAACTCCAGACTTTTTGTGCATTCAGTATGCACCATTCAAAGCCACGTCATCAATTTTCAACCCTTTCTGACTTCATTTGCTATTTTTCATGCATTTACTGACTTTGTTTGAGCTAAATGACCCTGAAATTGAAAAGCACTATAAATGAACTCTGAAAAGGTTGAAAGTCGGCACGGTATCATCATTTCACCCACATAGCATGTGCTAAAAAGTTGAGAGGGTTACGGCAAAAACTGGATGCACTTCGTGTACAAAATGGACAATCTCTTTCGAAGTATCAGGCTTTCGGACGAAAACTCATCTGTTACAAAGGCATTTCATTTTTTTTAACTTATTTCAACTCCAAACTTTTTGTGCATTCAGTATGCACCATTCAAAGCCATGTCATCAATTTTCAACCCTTTCTGACTTCATTTGCTATTTTTCATGCATTTACTGAATTTTTTGAGCTAAATGACCCTGAAATTGAAAAGCACTACAAATGAACTCTGAAAAGGTTGAAAGTTGGCATGGTATCATCATTTCACCCACATAGCATGTGCTAAAAAGTTGAGAGGGTTACGGCAAACTCTGGATGCACTTCGTGTACAAAATGGACAATCTCTTTCGAAGTATGAGGCTTTCGGACGAAAACTCATCTGTTACAAAGGCATTTCATTTTTTTAAACTTATTTCAACTCCAGACTTTTTGTGCGTTTAGTATGCACCATTCAAAGCCACGCCATCAATTTTCATCCCCTTCTGACTTCATTTGCTATTTTTCATGCATTTACTGATTTTTTTAGCTAAATGACCCTGAAATTGAAAAGCACTACAAATGAACTCTGAAAAGGTTGAAAGTTGGCATGGTATCATCATTTCACCCACATAGAATGTGCTAAAAAGTTGAGAGGGTTACGGCAAAAACTGGATGCACTTCGTGTACAAAATGGACAATCTCTTTCGAAGTACAGGCTTTCGGACGAGAACTCATCTGTTACAAAGGCATTTCATTTTTTAACTTATTTCAACTCCAGACTTTTTGTGCATTCGGTATGCACCATTCAAAGCCACGTCATCAATTTTCAACCCTTTCTGACTTCATTTGCTATTTTTCATGCATTTACTGACTTTGTTTGAGCTAAATGACCCTGAAATTGAAAAGCACTACAAATGAACTCTGAAAAGGTTGAAAGTCGGCACGGTATCATCATTTCACCCACATAGCATGTGCTAAAAAGTTGAGAGGGTTACGGCAAAAACTGGATGCACTTCGTGTACAAAATGGACAATCTCTTTCGAAGTATCAGGCTTTCGGACGAAAACTCATCTGTTACAAAGGAATTTCATTTTTTTAAACTTATTTCAACTCCAGACTTTTTGTGCGTTCAAGATGCACCATTCAAAGCCACGTCATCAATTTTCAACCCCTTCTGACTTCATTTGCTATTTTTCATGGATTTACTAATTTTTTTGAGCTAAATGACACTGAAATTGAAAAGCACTACAAATGAACTCTGAAAAGGTTGAAAGTTGGCATGGTATCATCATTTCACCCACATAGCATGTGCTAAAAAGTTGAGAGGGTTACGGCAAACTCTGGATGCACTTCGTGTACAAAATGGACAATCTCTTTCGAAGTATCAGGCTTTCGGACGAAAACTCATCTGTTACAAAGGCATTTCATTTTTTTAAACTTATTTCAACTCCAGACTTTTTGTGCGTTTAGTATGCACCATTCAAAGCCACGTCATCAATTTTCAACCCCTTCTGACTTCATTTGCTTTTTTTCATGCATTTACTGATTTTTTTTAGCTAAATGACCCTGAAATTGAAAAGCACTACAAATGAACTCTGAAAAGGTTGAAAGTTGGCATGGTATCATCATTTCACCCACAAAGAATGTGCTAAAATTTTGAGAGGGTTACGGCAAAAACTGGATGCACTTCGTGTACAAAATGGACAATCTCTTTCGAAGTATCAGGTTTTCGGACGAGAACTCATCTGTTACAAAGGCATTTCATTTTTTTAAACTTATTTCAACTCCAGACTTTTTGTGCGTTTAGTATGCACCATTCAAAGCCACGTCATCAATTTTCAACCCTTTCTGACTTCATTTGCTATTTCTCAGCATTTACTGATTTTTTTAAGCTAAATGACCCTGAAATTGAAAAGCACTACAAATGAACTCTGAAAAGGTTGAAAGTTGGCATGGTATCATCATTTCACCCACATAGCATGTGCCAAAAAGTTGAGAGGGTTACGGCAAAAACTGGATGCAATTCGTGTACAAAATGGACAATCTCTTTCGAAGTATCAGGCTTTCGGACGAAAACTCATCTGTTACAAAGGCATTTCATTTTTTTAAACTTATTTCAACTCCAGACTTTTTGTGCATTTAGTATGCACCATTCAAAGCCACGTCATCAATTTTCAACCCCTTCTGACTTCTTTTGCTATTTTTCATGCATTTACTGATTTTTTGAGCTAAATGACCCTGAAATTGAAAAGCACTACAAATGAACTCTGAAAAAGGTTGAAAGTTGGCATGGTATCATCATTTCACCCACATAGCATGTGCTAAAAAGTTGAGAGGGTTACGGCAAACTCTGGATGCACTTCGTGTACAAAATGGACAATCTCTTTCGAAGTATCAGGCTTTCGGACGAAAACTCATCTGTTACAAAGGCATTTCATTTTTTTAAACTTATTTCAACTCCAGACTTTTTGCGCGTTTAGTATGCACCATTCAAAGCCACGTCATCAATTTTCAACCCCTTCTGACTTCATTTGCTATTTTTCATGCATTTACTGATTTTTTTTAGCTAAATGACCCTGAAATTGAAAAGCACTACAAATGAACTCTGAAAAGGTTGAAAGTTGGCATGGTATCATCATTTCACCTACATAGCATGTACTAAAAAGTTGAGAGGGTTACGGCAAAAACTGGATGCACTTCGTGTACAAAATGGACAATCTCTTTCTAAGTATCAGGCTTTCGGACGAGAGCTCATCTGTTACAAAGGCATTTCATTTTTTTAACTTATTTCAACTCCAGACTTTTTGTGCATTCAGTATGCACCATTCAAATCCACGTCATCAATTTTCAACCCTTTCTGACTTCATTTGCTATTTTTCATGCATTTACTGACTTTGTTTGAGATAAATGACCCTGAAATTGAAAAGCACTACAAATGAACTCTGAAAAGGTTGAAAGTTGGCATGGTATCATCATTTCACCCACAAAGAATGTGGTAAAAAGTTGAGAGGGTTACGGCAAAAACTGGATGCACTTCGTGTACAAAATGGACAATCTCTTTCGAAGTATCAGGTTTTCGGACGAGAACTCATCTGTTACAAAGGCATTTCATTTTTTTAAACTTATTTCAACTCCAGACTTTTTGTGCGTTTAGTATGCACCATTCAAAGCCACGTCATCCATTTTCAACCCTTTCTGACTTCATTTGCTATTTCTCAGCATTTACTGATTTTTTTAAGCTAAATGACCCTGAAATTGAAAAGCACTACAAATGAACTCTGAAAAGGTTGAAAGTTGGCATGGTATCATCATTTCACCCACATAGCATGTGCTAAAAAGTTGAGAGGGTTACGGCAAAAACTGGATGCAATTCGTGTACAAAATGGACAATCTCTTTCGAAGTATCAGGCTTTCGGACGAAAACTCATCTGTTACAAAGGCATTTCATTTTTTTAAACTTATTTCAACTCCAGACTTTTTGTGCATTTAGTATGCACCATTCAAAGCCACGTCATCAATTTTCAACCCCTTCTGACTTCTTTTGCTATTTTTCATGCATTTACTGATTTTTTGAGCTAAATGACCCTGAAATTGAAAAGCACTACAAATGAACTCTGAAAAAGGTTGAAAGTTGGCATGGTATCATCATTTCACCCACATAGCATGTGCTAAAAAGTTGAGAGGGTTACGGCAAACTCTGGATGCACTTCGTGTACAAAATGGACAATCTCTTTCGAAGTATCAGGCTTTCGGACGAAAACTCATCTGTTACAAAGGCATTTCATTTTTTTAAACTTATTTCAACTCCAGACTTTTTGCGCGTTTAGTATGCACCATTCAAAGCCACGTCATCAATTTTCAACCCCTTCTGACTTCATTTGCTATTTTTCATGCATTTACTGATTTTTTTTAGCTAAATGACCCTGAAATTGAAAAGCACTACAAATGAACTCTGAAAAGGTTGAAAGTTGGCATGGTATCATCATTTCACCTACATAGCATGTACTAAAAAGTTGAGAGGGTTACGGCAAAAACTGGATGCACTTCGTGTACAAAATGGACAATCTCTTTCTAAGTATCAGGCTTTCGGACGAGAGCTCATCTGTTACAAAGGCATTTCATTTTTTTAACTTATTTCAACTCCAGACTTTTTGTGCATTCAGTATGCACCATTCAAATCCACGTCATCAATTTTCAACCCTTTCTGACTTCATTTGCTATTTTTCATGCATTTACTGACTTTGTTTGAGATAAATGACCCTGAAATTGAAAAGCACTACAAATGAACTCTGAAAAGGTTGAAAGTCGGCACGGTATCATCATTTCACCCACATAGCATGTGCTAAAAAGTTGAGAGGGTTACGGCAAAAACTGGATGCACTTCGTGTACAAAGTGGACAATCTCTTTCGAAGTGTCAGGCTTTCGGACGAAAACTCATCTCTTACAAAGGCATTTCATTTTTTTAAACTTATTTCAACTCCAGACTTTTTGTGCGTTCAAGATGCACGATTCAAAGCCACGTCATCAATTTTCAACCCCTTCTGACTTCATTTGCTATTTTTCATGCATTTACTGATTTTTTTGAGCTAAATGACCCTGAAATTGAAAAGCACTACAAATGAACTCTGAAAAGGTTGAAAGTTGGCATGCTATCATCATTTCACCCACATAGCATGTGCTAAAAAGTTGAGCGGGTTACGGCAAACTCTGGATGCACTTCGTGTACAAAATGGACAATCTCTTTCGAAGTATCAGGCTTTCGGACGAAAACTCATCTGTTACAAAGGCATTTCATTTTTTTAAACTTATTTCAACTCCAGACTTTTTGTGCGTTTAGTATGCACCATTCAAAGCCACGTCATCAATTTTCAACCCCTTCTGACATCATTTGCTATTTTTCATGCATTTACTGATTTTTTTAGCTAAATGACCCTGAAATTGAAAAGCACTACAAATGAACTCTGAAAAGGTTGAAAGTTGGCATGGTATCATCATTTCACCCACATAGAATGTGCTAAAAAGTTGAGAGGGTTACGGCAAAAACTGGATGCACTTCGTGTACAAAATGGACAATCTCTTTCGAAGTACAGGCTTTCGGACGAGAACTCATCTGTTACAAAGGCATTTCATTTTTTTAACTTATTTCAACTCCAGACTTTTTGTGCATTCAGTATGCACCATTCAAAGCCACGTCATCAATTTTCAACCCTTTCTGACTTCATTTGCTATTTTTCATGCATTTACTGACTTTGTTTGAGCTAAATGACCCTGAAATTGAAAAGCACTACAAATGAACTCTGAAAAGGTTGAAAGTCGGCACGGTATCATCATTTCACCCACATAGCATGTGCTAAAAAGTTGAGAGGGTTACGGCAAAAACTGGATGCACTTCGTGTACAAAATGGACAATCTCTTTCGAAGTATCAGGCTTTCGGACGAAAACTCATCTGTTACAAAGGAATTTCATTTTTTTAAACTTATTTCAACTCCAGACTTTTTGTGCGTTCAAGATTCACCATTCAAAGCCACGTCATCAATTTTCAACCCCTTCTGACTTCATTTGCTATTTTTCATGCATTTACTGATTTTTTTGAGCTAAATGACCCTGAAATTGAAAAGCACTACAAATGAACTCTGAAAAGGTTGAAAGTTGGCATGGTATCATCATTTCACCCACATAGCATGTGCTAGAAAGTTGAGAGGGTTACGGCAAACTCTGGATGCACTTCGTGTACAAAATGGACAATCTCTTTCGAAGTATCAGGCTTTCGGACGAAAACTCATCTGTTACAAAGGCATTTCATTTTTTTAAACTTATTTCAACTCTAGACTTTTTGTGCGTTTAGTATGCACCATTCAAAGCTACGTCATCAATTTTGAACCCTTTCTGACTTCATTTGCTATTTTTCATGCATTTACTGATTTTTTTAGCTAAATGACCCTGAAATTGAAAAGCACTACAAATGAACTCTGAAAAGGTTGAAAGTTGGCATGGTATCATCATTTCACCCACATAGAATGTGCTAAAAAGTTGAGAGGGTTACGGCAAAAACTGGATGCACTTCGTGTACAAAATGGACAATCTCTTTCGAAGTATCAGGCTTTCGGACGAGAACTCATCTGTTACAAAGGCATTTCATTTTTGTAAACTTATTTCAACTCCAGACTTTTTGTGCGTTCAGTATGCACCATTCAAAGCCACGTCATCAATTTTAAACCCTTTCTGACTTCATTTGCTATTTTTCATGCATTTACTGACTTTGTTTGAGCTAAATGACCCTGAAATTGAAAAGCACTACAAATGAACTCTGAAAAGGTTGAAAGTCGGCACGGTATCATCATTTCACCCACATAGCATGTGCTAAAAAGTTGAGAGGGTTACGGCAAAAACTGGATGCACTTCGTGTACAAAATGGACAATCTCTTTCGAAGTATCAGGCTTTCGGACGAAAACTCATCTGTTACAAAGGCATTTCATTTTTTTAAATTTATTTCAACTCCAGACTTTTTGTGCGTTCAAGATGCACGATTCAAAGCCACGTCATCAATTTTCAACCCCTTCTGACTTCATTTGCTATTTTTCATGCATTTACTGATTTTTTTGAGCTAAATGACCCTGAAATTGAAAAGCACTACAAATGAACTCTGAAAAGGTTGAAAGTTGGCATGCTATCATCATTTCACCCACATAGCATGTGCTAAAAAGTTGAGAGGGTTACGGCAAACTCTGGATGCACTTCGTGTACAAAATGGACAATCTCTTTCGAAGTATCAGGCTTTCGGACGAAAACTCATCTGTTACAAAGGCATTTCATTTTTTTAAACTTATTTCAACTCCAGACTTTTTGTGCGTTTAGTATGCACCATTCAAAGCCACGTTATCAATTTTCAACCCCTTCTGACTTCATTTGCTATTTTTCATGCATTTACTGATTTTTTTAGCTAAATGACCCTGAAATTGAAAATCACTACAAATGAACTCTGAAAAGGTTGAAAGTTGGCATGGTATCATCATTTCACCCACATAGAATGTGCTAAAAAGTTGAGAGGGTTACGGCAAAAACTGGATGCACTTCGTGTACAAAATGGACAATCTCTTTCGAAGTACAGGCTTTCGGACGAGAACTCATCTGTTACAAAGGCATTTCATTTTTTGAACTTATTTCAACTCCAGACTTTTTGTGCATTCAGTATGCACCATTCAAAGCCACATCATCAATTTTCAACCCTTTCTGACTTCATTTGCTATTTTTCATGCATTTACTGACTTTGTTTGAGCTAAATGACCCTGAAATTGAAAAGCACTACAAATGAACTCTGAAAAGGTTGAAAGTCGGCACTGTATCATCATTTCACCCACATAGCATGTGCTAAAAAGTTGAGAGGGTTACGGTAAAAACTGGATGCACTTCGTGTACAAAATGGACAATCTCTTTCGAAGTATCAGGCTTTCGGACGAAAACTCATCTGTTACAAAGGAATTTCATTTTTTTAAACTTATTTCAACTCCAGACTTTTTGTGCGTTCAAGATGCACGATTCAAAGCCTCGTCATCAATTTTCAACCCCTTCTGACTTCATTTGCTATTTTTCATGGATTTACTAATTTTTTTGAGCTAAATGACCCTGAAATTGAAAAGCACTACAAATGAACTCTGAAAAGGTTGAAAGTTGGCATGGTATCATCATTTCACCCACATAGCATGTGCTAAAAAGTTGAGAGGGTTACGGCAAACTCTGGATGCACTTCGTGTACAAAATGGACAATCTCTTTCGAAGTATCAGGCTTTCGGACGAAAACTCATCTGTTACAAAGGCATTTCATTTTTTTAAACTTATTTCAACTCCAGACTTTTTGTGCGTTTAGTATGCACCATTCAAAGCCACGTCATCAATTTTCAACCCCTTCTGACTTCATTTGCTATTTTTCATGCATTTACTGATTTTTATAGCTAAATGACCCTGAAATTGAAAAGCACTACAAATGAACTCTGAAAAGGTTGAAAGTTGGCATGGTATCATCATTTCACCCACATAGAATGTGCTAAAAAGTTGAGAGGGTTACGGCAAAAACTGGATGCACTTCGTGTACAAAATGGACAATCTCTTTCGAAGTATCAGGCTTTCGGATGAGAACTCATCTGTTACAAAGGCATTTCATTTTTTTAAAGTTATTTCAACTCCAGACTTTTTGTGCGTTCAGTATGCACCATTCAAAGCCACGTCATCAATTTTCAACCCTTTCTGACTTCATTTGCTATTTTTCATGCATTTACTGACTTTGTTTGAGCTAAATGACCCTGAAATTGAAAAGCACTACAAATGAACTCTGAAAAGGTTGAAAGTCGGCACGGTATCATCATTTCACCCACATAGCATGTGCTAAAAAGTTGAGAGGGTTACGGCAAAAACTGGATGCAGTTCGTGTACAAAATGGACAATCTCTTTCGAAGTATCAGGCTTTCGGACGAAAACTCATATGTTACAAAGGCATTTCATTTTTTTAAACTTATTTCAACTCCAGACTTTTTGTGCGTTCAAGATGCACGATTCAAAGCCACTTCATCAATTTTCAACCCCTTCTGACTTCATTTGCTATTTTTCATGCATTTACTGATTTTTTTGAGCTAAATGAGCCTGAAATTGAAAAGCACTACAAATGAACTCTGAAAAGGTTGAAAGTTGGCATGCTATCATCATTTCACCCACATAGCATGTGCTAAAAAGTTGAGAGGGTTACGGCAAACTCTGGATGCACTTCGTGTACAAAATGGACAATCTCTTTCAAAGTATCAGGCTTTCGGACGAAAACTCATCTGTTACAAAGGCATTTCATTTTTTTAAACTTATTTCAACTCCAGACTTTTTGTGCGTTTAGTATGCACCATTCAAAGCCACGTCATCAATTTTAAACCCCTTTTGACTTCATTTGCTATTTTTCATGCATTTACTGATTTTTTTAGCTAAATGACCCTGAAATTGAAAAGCACTACAAATGAACTCTGAAAAGGTTGAAAGTTGGCATGGTATCATCATTTCACCCACATAGCATGTGCTAAAAAGTTGAGAGGGTTACGGCAAAAACTGGATGCACTTCGTGTACAAAATGAACAATCTCTTTCGAAGTACAGGCTTTCGGACGAGAACTCATCTGTTACAAAGGCATTTCATTTTGTGCATTCAGTATGCACCATTCAAAGCCACGTCATCAATTTTCAACCCTTTCTGACTTCATTTGCTATTTTTCATACATTTACTGACTTTGTTTGAGCTAAATGACCATGAAATTGAAAAGCACTACAAATGAACTCTGAAAAGGTTGAAAGTCGGCACGGTATCATCATTTCACCCACATAGCATGTGCTAAAAAGTTGAGAGGGTTACGGCAAAAACTGGATGCACTTCGTGTACAAAATGGACAATCTCTTTCGAAGTATCAGGCTTTCGGACGAAAACTCATCTGTTACAAAGGAATTTCATTTTTTTAAACTTATTTCAACTCCAGACTTTTTGTGCGTTCAAGATGCACCATTCAAAGCCACGTCATCAATTTTCAACCCCTTCTGGCTTCATTTGCTATTTTTCATGGATTTACTAATTTTTTTGAGCTAAATGACCCTGAAATTGAAAAGCACTACAAATGAACTCTGAAAAGGTTGAAAGTCGGCACGGTATCATCATTTCACCCACATAGCATGTGCTGAAAAGTTGAGAGGGTTACGGCAAACTCTGGATGCACTTCGTGTACAAAATGGACAATCTCTTTCGAAGTATCAGGCTTTCGGACGAAAACTCATCTATTACAAAGGCATTTCATTTTTTTAAACTTATTTCAACTCCAGACTTTTTGTGCGTTCAAGATGCACGATTCAAAGCCACGTCATCAATTTTCAACCCCTTCTGACTTCATTTGCTATTTTTCATGCATTTACTGATTTTTTTGAGCTAAATGAGCCTGAAATTGAAAAGCACTACAAATGAACTCTGAAAAGGTTGAAAGTTGGCATGCTATCATCATTTCACCCACATAGCATGTGCTAAAAAGTTGAGAGGGTTACGGCAAACTCTGGATGCACTTCGTGTACAAAATGGACAATCTCTTTCGAAGTATCAGGCTTTCGGACGAAAACTCATCTGTAACAAAGGAATTTCATTTTTTTTAACTTATTTCAACTCCAGACTTTTTGTGCGTTCAAGATGCACGATTCAAAGCCTCGTCATCAATTTTCAACCCCTTCTGACTTCATTTGCTATTTTTCATGGATTTACTAATTTTTTTGAGCTAAATGACCCTGAAATTGAAAAGCACTACAAATGAACTCTGAAAAGGTTGAAAGTTGGCATGGTATCATCATTTCACCCACATAGCATGTGCTAAAAAGTTGAGAGGGTTACGGCAAACTCTGGATGCACTTCGTGTACAAAATGGACAATCTCTTTCGAAGTATCAGGCTTTCGGACGAAAACTCATCTGTTACAAAGGCATTTCATTTTTTTAAACTTATTTCAACTCCAGACTTTTTGTGCGTTTAGTATGCACCATTCAAAGCCACGTCATCAATTTTCAACCCCTTTTGACTTCATTTGCTATTTTTCATGCATTTACTGATTTTTTTTAGCTAAATGACCCTGAAATTGAAAAGCACTACAAATGAACTCTGAAAAGGTTGAAAGTTGGCATGGTATCATCATTTCACCCACATAGAATGTGCTAAAAAGTTGAGAGGGTTACGGCAAAAACTGGATGCACTTCGTGTACAAAATGGACAATCTCTTTCGAAGTACAGGCTTTCGGACGAGAACTCATCTGTTACAAAGGCATTTCATTTTTTTAACTTATTTCAACTCCAGACTTTTTGTGCATTCAGTATGCACCATTCAAAGCCACGTCATCAATTTTCAACCCTTTCTGACTTCATTTGCTATTTTTCATGCATTTACTGACTTTGTTTGAGCTAAATGACCCTGAAATTGAAAAGCACTACAAATGAACTCTGAAAAGGTTGAAAGTCGGCACGGTATCATCATTTCACCCACATAGCATGTGCTAAAAAGTTGAGAGGGTTACGGCAAAAACTGGATGCACTTCGTGTACAAAATGGACAATCTCTTTCGAAGTATCAGGCTTTCGGACGAAAACTCATCTGTTACAAAGGAATTTCATTTTTTTAAACTTATTTCAACACCAGACTTTTTGTGCGTTCAAGATGCACCATTCAAAGCCACGTCATCAATTTTCAACCCCTTCTGACTTCATTTGCTATTTTTCATGGATTTACTAATTTTTTTGAGCTAAATGACCCTGAAATTGAAAAGCACTACAAATGAACTCTGAAAAGGTTGAAAGTTGGCATGGTATCATCATTTCACCCACATAGCATGTGCTAAAAAGTTGAGAGGGTTACGGCAAACTCTGGATGCACTTCGTGTACAAAATGGACAATCTCTTTCGAAGTATCAGGCTTTCGGACGAAAACTCATCTGTTACAAAGGCATTTCATATTTTTAAACTTATTTCAACTCCAGACTTTTTGCGCGTTTAGTATGCACCATTCAAAGCCACGTCATCAATTTTCAACCCCTTCTGACTTCATTTGCTATTTTTCATGCATTTACTGAATTTTTTAGCTAAATGACCCTGAAATTGAAAAGCACTACAAATGAACTCTGAAAAAGGTTGAAAGTTGGCATGGTATCATCATTTCACCCACATAGCATGTGCTAAAAAGTTGAGAGGGTTACGGCAAAAACTGGATGCACTTCGTGTACAAAATGGACATTCTCTTTCGAAGTATCAGGCTTTCGGACGAAAACTCATCTGTTACAAAGGCATTTCATTTTTTTAAACTTATTTCAACTCCAGACTTTTTGTGCGTTTAGTATGCACCATTCAAAGCCACGTCATCAATTTTCAACCCCTTTTGACTTCATTTGCTATTTTTCATGCATTTACTGATTTTTTTAGCTAAATGACCCTGAAATTGAAAAGCACTACAAATGAACTCTGAAAAGGTTGAAAGTTGGCATGGTATCATCATTTCACCCACATAGAATGTGCTAAAAAGTTGAGAGGGTTACGGCAAAAACTGGATGCACTTCGTGTACAAAATGGACAATCTCTTTCGAAGTACAGGCTTTCGGACGAGAACTCATCTGTTACAAAGGCATTTCATTTTTTTAACTTATTTCAACTCCAGACTTTTTGTGCATTCAGTATGCACCATTCAAAGCCACGTCATCAATTTTCAACCCTTTCTGACTTCATTTGCTATTTTTCATGCATTTACTGACTTTGTTTGAGCTAAATGACCCTGAAATTGAAAAGCACTACAAATGAACTCTGAAAAGGTTGAAAGTCGGCACGGTATCATCATTTCACCCACATAGCATGTGCTAAAAAGTTGAGAGGGTTACGGCAAAAACTGGATGCACTTCGTGTACAAAATGGACAATCTCTTTCGAAGTATCAGGCTTTCGGACGAAAACTCATCTGTTACAAAGGAATTTCATTTTTTTAAACTTATTTCAACACCAGACTTTTTGTGCGTTCAAGATGCACCATTCAAAGCCACGTCATCAATTTTCAACCCCTTCTGACTTCATTTGCTATTTTTCATGGATTTACTAATTTTTTTGAGCTAAATGACCCTGAAATTGAAAAGCACTACAAATGAACTCTGAAAAGGTTGAAAGTTGGCATGGTATCATCATTTCACCCACATAGCATGTGCTAAAAAGTTGAGAGGGTTACGGCAAACTCTGGATGCACTTCGTGTACAAAATGGACAATCTCTTTCGAAGTATCAGGCTTTCGGACGAAAACTCATCTGTTACAAAGGCATTTCATATTTTTAAACTTATTTCAACTCCAGACTTTTTGCGCGTTTAGTATGCACCATTCAAAGCCACGTCATCAATTTTCAACCCCTTCTGACTTCATTTGCTATTTTTCATGCATTTACTGAATTTTTTAGCTAAATGACCCTGAAATTGAAAAGCACTACAAATGAACTCTGAAAAAGGTTGAAAGTTGGCATGGTATCATCATTTCACCCACATAGCATGTGCTAAAAAGTTGAGAGGGTTACGGCAAAAACTGGATGCACTTCGTGTACAAAATGGACAATCTCTTTCGAAGTATCAGGCTTTCGGACGAAAACTCATCTGTTACAAAGGCATTTCATTTTTTTAAACTTATTTCAACTCCAGACTTTTTGTGCGTTTAGTATGCACCATTCAAAGCCACGTCATCAATTTTCAACCCCTTTTGACTTCATTTGCTATTTTTCATGCATTTACTGATTTTTTTAGCTAAATGACCCTGAAATTGAAAAGCACTACAAATGAACTCTGAAAAGGTTGAAAGTTGGCATGGTATCATCATTTCACCCACATAGAATGTGCTAAAAAGTTGAGAGGGTTACGGCAAAAACTGGATGCACTTCGTGTACAAAATGGACAATCTCTTTCGAAGTACAGGCTTTCGGACGAGAACTCATCTGTTACAAAGGCATTTCATTTTTTTAACTTATTTCAACTCCAGACTTTTTGTGCATTCAGTATGCACCATTCAAAGCCACGTCATCAATTTTCAACCCTTTCTGACTTCATTTGCTATTTTTCATGCATTTACTGACTTTGTTTGAGCTAAATGACCCTGAAATTGAAAAGCACTACAAATGAACTCTGAAAAGGTTGAAAGTCGGCACGGTATCATCATTTCACCCAGATAGCATGTGCTAAAAAGTTGAGAGGGTTACGGCAAAAACTGGATGCACTTCGTGTACAAAATGGACAATCTCTTTCGAAGTATCAGGCTTTCGGACGAAAACTCATCTGTTACAAAGGAATTTCATTTTTTTAAACTTATTTCAACTCCAGACTTTTTGTGCGTTCAAGATGCACCATTCCAAGCCACGTCATTAATTTTCAACCCCTTCTGACTTCATTTGCTATTTTTCATGGATTTACTAATTTTTTTGAGCTAAATGACCCTGAAATTGAAAAGCACTACAAATGAACTCTGAAAAGGTTGAAAGTTGGCATGGTATCATCATTTCACCCACATAGCATGTGCTAAAAAGTTGAGAGGGTTACGGCAAACTCTGGATGCACTTCGTGTACAAAATGGACAATCTCTTTCGAAGTATCAGGCTTTCGGACGAAAACTCATCTGTTACAAAGGCATTTCATTTTTTTAAACTTATTTCAACTCCAGACTTTTTGTGCGTTTAGTATGCACCATTCAAAGCCACGTCATCAATTTTCAACCCCTTCTGACTTCATTTGCTATTTTTCATGCATTTACTGATTTTTTTAGCTAAATGACCCTGAAATTGAAAAGCACTACAAATGAACTCTGAAAAAGGTTGAAAGTTGGCATGGTATCATCATTTCACCCACATAGGATGTGCTAAAAAGTTGAGAGGGTTACGGCAAAAACTGGATGCACTTCGTGTACAAAATGGACAATCTCTTTCGAAGTATCAGGCTTTCGGACGAGAACTCATCTGTTACAAAGGCATTTCATTTTTTTAAACTTATTTCAACTCCAGACTTTTTGTGCGTTCAGTATGCACCACTCAAAGCCACGTCATCAATTTTCAACCCTTTCTGACTTCATTTGCTATTTTTCATGCATTTACTGACTTTGTTTGAGCTAAATGACCCTGAAATTGAAAAGCACTACAAATCAACTCTGAAAAGGTTGAAAGTCGGCACGGTATCATCATTTCACCCACATAGCATGTGCTAGAAAGTTGAGAGGGTTACGGCAAAAACTGGATGCACTTCGTGTACAAAATGGACAATCTCTTTCGAAGTATCAGGCTTTCGGACGAAAACTCATCTGTTACAAAGGAATTTCATTTTTTTAAACTTATTTCAACTCCAGACTTTTTGTGCGTTCAAGATGCACCATTCAAAGCCACGTCATCAATTTTCAACCCCTTCTGACTTCATTTGCTATTTTTCATGGATTTACTAATTTTTTTGAGCTAAATGACCCTGAAATTGAAAAGCACTACAAATGAACTCTGAAAAGGTTGAAAGTTGGCATGGTATCATCATTTCACCCACATAGCATGTGCTAAAAAGTTGAGAGGGTTACGGCAAAAACTGGATGCACTTCGTGTACAAAATGGACAATCTCTTTCGAAGTATCAGGCTTTCGGACGAGAACTCATCTGTTACAAAGGCATTTCATTTTTTTAAACTTATTTCAACTCCAGACTTTTTGTGCGTTCAGTATGCACCACTCAAAGCCACGTCATCAATTTTCAACCCTTTCTGACTTCATTTGCTATTTTTCATGCATTTACTGACTTTGTTTGAGCTAAATGACCCTGAAATTGAAAAGCACTACAAATCAACTCTGAAAAGGTTGAAAGTCGGCACGGTATCATCATTTCACCCACATAGCATGTGCTAAAAAGTTGAGAGGGTTACGGCAAAAACTGGATGCACTTCGTGTACAAAATGGACAATCTCTTTCGAAGTATCAGGCTTTCGGACGAAAACTCATCTGTTACAAAGGCATTTCATTTTTTTAAACTTATTTTAACTCCAGACTTTTTGTGCGTTCAAGATGCACCATTCAAAGCCACGTCATCAATTTTCAACCCCTTCTGACTTCATTTGCTATTTTTCATGCATTTACTGATTTTTTTGAGCTAAATGACCCTGAAATTGAAAAGCACTACAAATGAACTCTGAAAAGGTTGAAAGTTGGCATGGTATCATCATTTCACCCACATAGCTTGTGCTAAAAAGTTGAGAGGGTTACGGCAAACTCTGGATGCACTTCATGTACAAAATGGACAATCTCTTTCGAAGTATCAGGCTTTCGGACGAAAACTCATCTGTTACAAAGGAATTTCATTTTTTTAAACTTATTTCAACTCCAGACTTTTTGTGCGTTCAAGATGCACCATTCAAAGCCACATCATCAATTTTCAACCCCTTCTGACTTCATTTGCTATTTTTCATGGATTTACTAATTTTTTTGAGCTAAATGACCCTGAAATTGAAAAGCACTACAAATGAACTCTGAAAAGGTTGAAAGTCGGCACGGTATCATCATTTCACCCACATAGCATGTGCTAAAAAGTTGAGAGGGTTACGGCAAACTCTGGATGCACTTCGTGTACAAAATGGACAATCTTTTTCGAAGTATCAGGCTTTCGGACGAAAACTCATCTGTTACAAAGGCATTTCATTTTTTTAAACTTATTTCAACTCCAGACTTTTTGTGCGTTCAAGATGCACGATTCAAAGCCACGTCATCAATTTTCAACCCCTTCTGACTTCATTTGCTATTTTTCATGGATTTACTAATTTTTTTGAGCTAAATGAGCCTGAAATTGAAAAGCACTACAAATGAACTCTGAAAAGGTTGAAAGTTGGCATGCTATCATCATTTCACCCACATAGCATGTGCTAAAAAGTTGAGAGGGTTACGGCAAACTCTGGATGCACTTCGTGTACAAAATGGACAATCTCTTTCAAAGTATCAGGCTTTCGGACGAAAACTCATCTGTTACAAAGGCATTTCATTTTTTTAAACTTATTTCAACTCCAGACTTTTTGTGCGTTTAGTATGCACCATTCAAAGCCACGTCATCAATTTTCAACCCCTTTTGACTTCATTTGCTATTTTTCATGCATTTACTGATTTTTTTAGCTAAATGACCCTGAAATTGAAAAGCACTACAAATGAACTCTGAAAAGGTTGAAAGTTGGCATGGTATCATCATTTCACCCACATAGAATGTGCTAAAAAGTTGAGAGGGTTACGGCAAAAACTGGATGCACTTCGTGTACAAAATGGACAATCTCTTTCGAAGTACAGGCTTTCGGACGAGAACTCATCTGTTACAAAGGCATTTCATTTTTTTAACTTATTTCAACTCCAGACTTTTTGTGCATTCAGTATGCACCATCCAAAGCCACGTCATCAATTTTCAACCCTTTCTGACTTCATTTGCTATTTTTCATGCATTTACTGACTTTGTTTGAGCTACATGACCCTGAAATTGAAAAGCACTACAAATGAACTCTGAAAAGGTTGAAAGTCGGCACGGTATCATCATTTCACCCACATAGCATGTGCTAAAAAGTTGAGAGGGTTACGGCAAAAACTGGATGCACTTCGTGTACAAAATGGACAATCTCTTTCGAAGTATCAGGCTTTCGGACGAAAACTCATCTGTTACAAAGGAATTTCATTTTTTTAAACTTATTTCAACACCAGACTTTTTGTGCGTTCAAGATGCACCATTCAAAGCCACGTCATCAATTTTCAACCCCTTCTGACTTCATTTGCTATTTTTCATGGATTTACTAATTTTTTTGAGCTAAATGACCCTGAAATTGAAAAGCACTACAAATGAACTCTGAAAAGGTTGAAAGTTGGCATGGTATCATCATTTCACCCACATAGCATGTGCTAAAAAGTTGAGAGGGTTACGGCAAACTCTGGATGCACTTCGTGTACAAAATGGACAATCTCTTTCGAAGTATCAGGCTTTCGGACGAAAACTCATCTGTTACAAAGGCATTTCATTTTTTTAAACTTATTTCAACTCCAGACTTTTTGTGCGTTTAGTATGCACCATTCAAAGCCACGTCATCAATTTTCAACCCCTTCTGACTTCATTTGCTATTTTTCATGCACTTACTGATTTTTTTAGCTAAATGACCCTGAAATTGAAAAGCACTACAAATGAACTCTGAAAAAGGTTGAAAGTTGGCATGGTATCATCATTTCACCCACATAGGATGTGCTAAAAAGTTGAGAGGGTTACGGCAAAAACTGGATGCACTTCGTGTACAAAATGGACAATCTCTTTCGAAGTATCAGGCTTTCGGACGAGAACTCATCTGTTACAAAGGCATTTCATTTTTTTAAACTTATTTCAACTCCAGACTTTTTGTGCGTTCAGTATGCACCACTCAAAGCCACGTCATCAATTTTCAACCCTTTCTGACTTCATTTGCTATTTTTCATGCATTTACTGACTTTGTTTGAGCTAAATGACCCTGAAATTGAAAAGCACTACAAATCAACTCTGAAAAGGTTGAAAGTCGGCACGGTATCATCATTTCACCCACATAGCATGTGCTAGAAAGTTGAGAGGGTTACGGCAAAAACTGGATGCACTTCGTGTACAAAATGGACAATCTCTTTCGAAGTATCAGGCTTTCGGACGAAAACTCATCTGTTACAAAGGAATTTCATTTTTTTAAACTTATTTCAACTCCAGACTTTTTGTGCGTTCAAGATGCACCATTCAAAGCCACGTCATCAATTTTCAACCCCTTCTGACTTCATTTGCTATTTTTCATGGATTTACTAATTTTTTTGAGCTAAATGACCCTGAAATTGAAAAGCACTACAAATGAACTCTGAAAAGGTTGAAAGTTGGCATGGTATCATCATTTCACCCACATAGCATGTGCTAAAAAGTTGAGAGGGTTACGACAAAAACTGGATGCACTTCGTGTACAAAATGGACAATCTCTTTCGAAGTATCAGGCTTTCGGACGAGAACTCATCTGTTACAAAGGCATTTCATTTTTTTAAACTTATTTCAACTCCAGACTTTTTGTGCGTTCAGTATGCACCACTCAAAGCCACGTCATCAATTTTCAACCCTTTCTGACTTCATTTGCTATTTTTCATGCATTTACTGACTTTGTTTGAGCTAAATGACCCTGAAATTGAAAAGCACTACAAATCAACTCTGAAAAGGTTGAAAGTCGGCACGGTATCATCATTTCACCCACATAGCATGTGCTAAAAAGTTGAGAGGGTTACGGCAAAAACTGGATGCACTTCGTGTACAAAATGGACAATCTCTTTCGAAGTATCAGGCTTTCGGACGAAAACTCATCTGTTACAAAGGCATTTCATTTTTTTAAACTTATTTTAACTCCAGACTTTTTGTGCGTTCAAGATGCACCATTCAAAGCCACGTCATCAATTTTCAACCCCTTCTGACTTCATTTGCTATTTTTCATGCATTTACTGATTTTTTTGAGCTAAATGACCCTGAAATTGAAAAGCACTACAAATGAACTCTGAAAAGGTTGAAAGTTGGCATGGTATCATCATTTCACCCACATAGCTTGTGCTAAAAAGTTGAGAGGGTTACGGCAAACTCTGGATGCACTTCATGTACAAAATGGACAATCTCTTTCGAAGTATCAGGCTTTCGGACGAAAACTCATCTGTTACAAAGGAATTTCATTTTTTTAAACTTATTTCAACTCCAGACTTTTTGTGCGTTCAAGATGCACCATTCAAAGCCACATCATCAATTTTCAACCCCTTCCGACTTCATTTGCTATTTTTCATGGATTTACTAATTTTTTTGAGCTAAATGACCCTGAAATTGAAAAGCACTACAAATGAACTCTGAAAAGGTTGAAAGTCGGCACGGTATCATCATTTCACCCACATAGCATGTGCTAAAAAGTTGAGAGGGTTACGGCAAACTCTGGATGCACTTCGTGTACAAAATGGACAATCTTTTTCGAAGTATCAGGCTTTCGGACGAAAACTCATCTGTTACAAAGGCATTTCATTTTTTTAAACTTATTTCAACTCCAGACTTTTTGTGCGTTCAAGATGCACGATTCAAAGCCACGTCATCAATTTTCAACCCCTTCTGACTTCATTTGCTATTTTTCATGGATTTACTAATTTTTTTGAGCTAAATGAGCCTGAAATTGAAAAGCACTACAAATGAACTCTGAAAAGGTTGAAAGTTGGCATGCTATCATCATTTCACCCACATAGCATGTGCTAAAAAGTTGAGAGGGTTACGGCAAACTCTGGATGCACTTCGTGTACAAAATGGACAATCTCTTTCAAAGTATCAGGCTTTCGGACGAAAACTCATCTGTTACAAAGGCATTTCATTTTTTTAAACTTATTTCAACTCCAGACTTTTTGTGCGTTTAGTATGCACCATTCAAAGCCACGTCATCAATTTTCAACCCCTTTTGACTTCATTTGCTATTTTTCATGCATTTACTGATTTTTTTAGCTAAATGACCCTGAAATTGAAAAGCACTACAAATGAACTCTGAAAAGGTTGAAAGTTGGCATGGTATCATCATTTCACCCACATAGAATGTGCTAAAAAGTTGAGAGGGTTACGGCAAAAACTGGATGCACTTCGTGTACAAAATGGACAATCTCTTTCGAAGTACAGGCTTTCGGACGAGAACTCATCTGTTACAAAGGCATTTCATTTTTTTAACTTATTTCAACTCCAGACTTTTTGTGCATTCAGTATGCACCATCCAAAGCCACGTCATCAATTTTCAACCCTTTCTGACTTCATTTGCTATTTTTCATGCATTTACTGACTTTGTTTGAGCTACATGACCCTGAAATTGAAAAGCACTACAAATGAACTCTGAAAAGGTTGAAAGTCGGCACGGTATCATCATTTCACCCACATAGCATGTGCTAAAAAGTTGAGAGGGTTACGGCAAAAACTGGATGCACTTCGTGTACAAAATGGACAATCTCTTTCGAAGTATCAGGCTTTCGGACGAAAACTCATCTGTTACAAAGGAATTTCATTTTTTTAAACTTATTTCAACACCAGACTTTTTGTGCGTTCAAGATGCACCATTCAAAGCCACGTCATCAATTTTCAACCCCTTCTGACTTCATTTGCTATTTTTCATGGATTTACTAATTTTTTTGAGCTAAATGACCCTGAAATTGAAAAGCACTACAAATGAACTCTGAAAAGGTTGAAAGTTGGCATGGTATCATCATTTCACCCACATAGCATGTGCTAAAAAGTTGAGAGGGTTACGGCAAACTCTGGATGCACTTCGTGTACAAAATGGACAATTTTTTCGAAGTATCAGGCTTTCGGACGAAAACTCATCTGTTACAAAGGCATTTCATTTTTTTAAACTTATTTCAACTCCAGACTTTTTGCGCGTTTAGTATGCACCATTCAAAGCCACGTCATCAATTTTCAACCCCTTCTGACTTCATTTGCTATTTTTCATGCATTTACTGATTTTTTTAGCTAAATGACCCTGAAATTGAAAAGCACTACAAATGAACTCTGAAAAAGGTTGAAAGTTGGCATGGTATCATCATTTCACCCACATAGCATGTGCTAAAAAGTTGAGAGGGTTACGGCAAAAACTGGATGCACTTCGTGTACAAAATGGACAATCTCTTTCGAAGTATCAGGCTTTCGGACGAAAACTCATCTGTTACAAAGGCATTTCATTTTTTTAAACTTATTTCAACTCCAGACTTTTTGTGCGTTTAGTATGCACCATTCAAAGCCACGTCATCAATTTTCAACCCCTTTTGACTTCATTTGCTATTTTTCATGCATTTACTGATTTTTTTAGCTAAATGACCCTGAAATTGAAAAGCACTACAAATGAACTCTGAAAAGGTTGAAAGTTGGCATGGTATCATCATTTCACCCACATAGAATGTGCTAAAAAGTTGAGAGGGTTACAGCAAAAACTGGATGCACTTCGTGTACAAAATGGACAATCTCTTTCGAAGTACAGGCTTTCGGACGAGAACTCATCTGTTACAAAGGCATTTCATTTTTTTAACTTATTTCAACTCCAGACTTTTTGTGCATTCAGTATGCACCATTCAAAGCCACGTCATCAATTTTCAACCCTTTCTGACTTCATTTGCTATTTTTCATGCATTTACTGACTTTGTTTGAGCTAAATGACCCTGAAATTGAAAAGCACTACAAATGAACTCTGAAAAGGTTGAAAGTCGGCACGGTATCATCATTTCACCCAGATAGCATGTGCTAAAAAGTTGAGAGGGTTACGGCAAAAACTGGATGCACTTCGTGTACAAAATGGACAATCTCTTTCGAAGTATCAGGCTTTCGGACGAAAACTCATCTGTTACAAAGGAATTTCATTTTTTTAAACTTATTTCAACTCCAGACTTTTTGTGCGTTCAAGATGCACCATTCCAAGCCACGTCATCAATTTTCAACCCCTTCTGACTTCATTTGCTATTTTTCATGGATTTACTAATTTTTTTGAGCTAAATGACCCTGAAATTGAAAAGCACCACAAATGAACTCTGAAAAGGTTGAAAGTTGGCATGGTATCATCATTTCACCCACATAGCATGTGCTAAAAAGTTGAGAGGGTTACGGCAAACTCTGGATGCACTTCGTGTACAAAATGGACAATCTCTTTCGAAGTATCAGGCTTTCGGACGAAAACTCATCTGTTACAAAGGCATTTCATTTTTTTAAACTTATTTCAACTCCAGACTTTTTGTGCGTTTAGTATGCACCATTCAAAGCCACGTCATCAATTTTCAACCCCTTCTGACTTCATTTGCTATTTTTCATGCATTTACTGATTTTTTTAGCTAAATGACCCTGAAATTGAAAAGCACTACAAATGAACTCTGAAAAAGGTTGAAAGTTGGCAGGGTATCATCATTTCACCCACATAGCATGTGCTAAAAAGTTGAGAGGGTTACGGCAAAAACTGGATGCACTTCGTGTACAAAATGGACAATCTCTTTCGAAGTATCAGGCTTTCGGACGAGAACTCATCTGTTACAATGGCATTTCATTTTTTTAAACTTATTTCAACTCCAGACTTTTTGTGCGTTCAGTATGCACCACTCAAAGCCACGTCATCAATTTTCAACCCTTTCTGACTTCATTTGCTATTTTTCATGCATTTACTGACTTTGTTTGAGCTAAATGACCCTGAAATTGAAAAGCACTACAAATCAACTCTGAAAAGGTTGAAAGTCGGCACGGTATCATCATTTCACCCACATAGCATGTGCTAAAAAGTTGAGAGGGTTACGGCAAAAACTGGATGCACTTCGTGTACAAAATGGACAATCTCTTTCGAAGTATCAGGCTTTCGGACGAAAACTCATCTGTTACAAAGGAATTTCATTTTTTTAAACTTATTTCAACTCCAGACTTTTTGTGCGTTCAAGATGCACCATTCAAAGCCACGTCATCAATTTTCAACCCCTTCTGACTTCATTTGCTATTTTTCATGGATTTACTAATTTTTTTTAGCTAAATGACCCTGAAATTGAAAAGCACTACAAATGAACTCTGAAAAGGTTGAAAGTTGGCATGGTATCATCATTTCACCCACATAGCATGTGCTAAAAAGTTGAGAGGGTTACGGCAAAAACTGGATGCACTTCGTGTACAAAATGGACAATCTCTTTCGAAGTATCAGGCTTTCGGACGAGAACTCATCTGTTACAAAGGCATTTCATTTTTTTAAACTTATTTCAACTCCAGACTTTTTGTGCGTTCAGTATGCACCACTCAAAGCCACGTCATCAATTTTCAACCCTTTCTGACTTCATTTGCTATTTTTCATGCATTTACTGACTTTGTTTGAGCTAAATGACCCTGAAATTGAAAAGCACTACAAATCAACTCTGAAAAGGTTGAAAGTCGGCACGGTATCATCATTTCACCCACATAGCATGTGCTAAAAAGTTGAGAGGGTTACGGCAAAAACTGGATGCACTTCGTGTACAAAATGGACAATCTCTTTCGAAGTATCAGGCTTTCGGACGAAAACTCATCTGTTACAAAGGCATTTCATTTTTTTAAACTTATTTTAACTCCAGACTTTTTGTGCGTTCAAGATGCACCATTCAAAGCCACGTCATCAATTTTCAACCCCTTCTGACTTCATTTGCTATTTTTCATGCATTTACTGATTTTTTTGAGCTAAATGACCCTGAAATTGAAAAGCACTACAAATGATCTCTGAAAAGGTTGAAAGTTGGCATGGTATCATCATTTCACCCACATAGCATGTGCTAAAAAGTTGAGAGGGTTACGGCAAACTCTGGATGCACTTCATGTACAAAATGGACAATCTCTTTCGAAGTATCAGGCTTTCGGACGAAAACTCATCTGTTACAAAGGCATTTCATTTTTTTAAACTTTTTTCAACTCCAGACTTTTTGTGCGTTTAGTATGCACCATTCAAAGCCACGTCATCAATTTTCAACCCCTTCTGACTTCATTTTCTATTTTTCATGCATTTACTGATTTTTTTAGCTAAATGACCCTGAAATTGAAAAGCACTACAAATGAACTCTGAAAAGGTTGAAAGTTGGCATGGTATCATCATTTCACCCACATAGAATGTGCTAAAAAGTTGAGAGGGTTACGGCAAAAACTGGATGCACTTCGTGTACAAAATGGACAATCTCTTTCGAAGTATCAGGCTTTCGGACGAGAACTCATCTGTTACAAAGGCATTTCATTTTTTTAAACTTATTTCAACTCCAGACTTTTTGTGCGTTTAGTATGCACCATTCAAAGCCACGTAATCAATTGTCAACCCTTTCTGACTTCATTTGCTATTTTTCATGCATTTTCTGATTTTTTGAGCTAAATGACCCTGAAATTGAAAAGCACTACAATGAACTCTGAAAAGGTTGAAAGTTGGCATGGTTTCATCATTTCACCTACATAGCATGTGCTAAAAAGTAGAGAGGGTTACGGCAAAAACTGGATGAACTTCGTGTACAAAATGGACAATCTCTTTCGAAGTATCAGGCATTCGGACGAGAACTCATCTGTTACAAAGGCATTTCATTTTTTTAAACTCATTTCAACTCCAGACTTTTTGTGCGTTCAGTATGCACCATTCACAGCCACGTCATCAATTTTCAACCCTTTCTGACTTCATTTGCTATTTTTCATGCATTTACTGATTTTTTTGAGCTAAATGACCCTGAAATTGAAAAGCACTACAAATGAACTCTGAAAAGGTTGAAAGTTGGCATGGTATCATCATTTCACCCACATAGCATGTGCTAAAAAGTTGAGAGGGTTACGGCAAACTCTGGATGCACTTCGTGTACAAAATGGACAATCTCTTTCGAAGTATCAGGCTTTCGGACGAAAACTCATCTGTTACAAAGGCATTTCATTTTTTTAAACTTATTTCAACTCCAGACTTTTTGTGCATTTAGTATGCACCATTCAAAGCCACGTCATCAATTTTCAACCCCTTCTGACTTCTTTTGCTATTTTCATGCATTTACTGATTTTTTGAGCTAAATGACCCTGAAATTGAAAAGCACTACAAATGAACTCTGAAAAAGGTTGAAAGTTGGCATGGTATCATCATTTCACCCACATAGCATGTGCTAAAAAGTTGAGAGGGTTACGGCAAAAACTGGATGCACTTCGTGTACAAAATGGACAATCTCTTTCGAAGTATCAGGCTTTCGGACGAGAACTCATCTGTTACAAAGGCATTTCACTTTTTTAAACTTATTTCAACTCCAGACTTTTTGTGCGTTCAGTATGCACCATTCAAAGCCACGTCATCAATTTTCAACCGTTTCTGACTTCAGTTGCTATTTTTCATGCATTTACTGACTTAGTTTGAGCTAAATGACCCTGAAATTGAAAAGCACTACAAATGAACTCTGAAAAGGTTGAAAGTCGGCACGGTATCATCATTTCACCCACATAGCATGTGCTAAAAAGTTGAGAGGGTTACGGCAAACTCTGGATGCACTTCATGTACAAAATGGACAATCTCTTTCGAAGTATCAGGCTTTCGGACGAAAACTCATCTGTTACAAAGGCATTTCATTTTTTTAAACTTTTTTCAACTCCAGACTTTTTGTGCGTTTAGTATGCACCATTCAAAGCCACGTCATCAATTTTCAACCCCTTCTGACTTCATTTTCTATTTTTCATGCATTTACTGATTTTTTTAGCTAAATGACCCTGAAATTGAAAAGCACTACAAATGAACTCTGAAAAGGTTGAAAGTTGGCATGGTATCATCATTTCACCCACATAGAATGTGCTAAAAAGTTGAGAGGGTTACGGCAAAAACTGGATGCACTTCGTGTACAAAATGGACAATCTCTTTCGAAGTATCAGGCTTTCGGACGAGAACTCATCTGTTACAAAGGCATTTCATTTTTTTAAACTTATTTCAACTCCAGACTTTTTGTCCGTTTAGTATGCACCATTCAAAGCCACGTAATCAATTGTCAACCCTTTCTGACTTCATTTGCTATTTTTCATGCATTTACTGATTTTTTGAGCTAAATGACCCTGAAATTGAAAAGCACTACAATGAACTCTGAAAAGGTTGAAAGTTGGCATGGTTTCATCATTTCACCTACATAGCATGTGCTAAAAAGTAGAGAGGGTTACGGCAAAAACTGGATGAACTTCGTGTACAAAATGGACAATCTCTTTCGAAGTATCAGGCATTGGGACGAGAACTCATCTGTTACAAAGGCATTTCATTTTTTTAAACTCATTTCAACTCCAGACTTTTTGTGCGTTCAGTATGCACCATTCACAGCCACGTCATCAATTTTCAACCCTTTCTGACTTCATTTGCTATTTTTCATGCATTTACTGATTTTTTTGAGCTAAATGACCCTGAAATTGAAAAGCACTACAAATGAACTCTGAAAAGGTTGAAAGTTGGCATGGTATCATCATTTCACCCACATAGCATGTGCTAAAAAGTTGAGAGGGTTACGGCAAACTCTGGATGCACTTCGTGTACAAAATGGACAATCTCTTTCGAAGTATCAGGCTTTCGGACGAAAACTCATCTGTTACAAAGGCATTTCATTTTTTTAAACTTATTTCAACTCCAGACTTTTTGTGCATTTAGTATGCACCATTCAAAGCCACGTCATCAATTTTCAACCCCTTCTGACTTCTTTTGCTATTTTCATGCATTTACTGATTTTTTTAGCTAAATGACCCTGAAATTGAAAAGCACTACAAATGAACTCTGAAAAAGGTTGAAAGTTGGCATGGTATCATCATTTCACCCACATAGCATGTGCTAAAAAGTTGAGAGGGTTACGGCAAAAACTGGATGCACTTCGTGTACAAAATGGACAATCTCTTTCGAAGTATCAGGCTTTCGGACGAGAACTCATCTGTTACAAAGGCATTTCACTTTTTTAAACTTATTTCAACTCCAGACTTTTTGTGCGTTCAGTATGCACCATTCAAAGCCACGTCATCAATTTTCAACCGTTTCTGACTTCATTTGCTATTTTTCATGCATTTACTGACTTAGTTTGAGCTAAATGACCCTGAAATTGAAAAGCACTACAAATGAACTCTGAAAAGGTTGAAAGTCGGCACGGTATCATCATTTCACCCACATAGCATGTGCTAAAAAGTTGAGAGGGTTACGGCAAAAATTGGATGCACTTCGTGTACAAAATGGACAATCTCTTTCGAAGTATCAGGCTTTCGGACGAAAACTCATCTGTTACAAAGGCATTTCATTTTTTTAAACTTATTTCAACTCCAGACTTTTTGTGCGTTTAGTATGCACCATTCAAAGCCACGTCATCAATTTTCAACCCCTTCTGACTTCATTTGCTATTTTTCATGCATTTACTGATTTTTTTGAGCTAAATGACCCTGAAATTGAAAAGCACTACAAATGAACTCTGAAAAGGTTGAAAGTTGGCATGGTATCATCATTTCACCCACATAGCATGTGCTAAAAAGTTGAGAGGGTTACGGCAAACTCTGGATGCACTTCATGTACAAAATGGACAATCTCTTTCGAAGTATCAGGCTTTCGGACGAAAACTCATCTGTTACAAAGGCATTTCATTTTTTTAAACTTTTTTCAACTCCAGACTTTTTGTGCGTTTAGTATGCACCATTCAAAGCCACGTCATCAATTTTCAACCCCTTCTGACTTCATTTTCTATTTTTCATGCATTTACTGATTTTTTGAGCTTAATGACCCTGAAATTGAAAAGCACTACAATGAACTCTGAAAAGGTTGAAAGTTGGCATGGTTTCATAATTTCACCTACATAGCATGTGCTAAAAAGTAGAGAGGGTTACGGCAAAAACTGGATGAACTTCGTGTACAAAATGGACAATCTCTTTCGAAGTATCAGGCATTCGGACGAGAACTCATCTGTTACAAAGGCATTTCATTTTTTTAAACTCATTTCAACTCCAGACTTTTTGTGCGTTCAGTATGCACCATTCAAAGCCACGTCATCAATTTTCAACCCTTTCTGACTTCATTTGCTATTTTTCATGCATTTACTGATTTTTTTGAGCTAAATGACCCTGAAATTGAAAAGCACTACAAATGAACTCTGAAAAGGTTGAAAGTTGGCATGGTATCATCATTTCACCCACATAGCATGTGCTAAAAACTTGAGAGGGTTACGGCAAACTCTGGATGCACTTCGTGTACAAAATGGACAATCTCTTTCGAAGTATCAGGCTTTCGGACGAAAACTCATCTGTTACAAAGGCATTTCATTTTTTTAAACTTATTTCAACTCCAGACTTTTTGTGCATTTAGTATGCACCATTCAAAGCCACGTCATCAATTTTCAACCCCTTCTGACTTCTTTTGCTATTTTCATGCATTTACTGATTTTTTGAGCTAAATGACCCTGAAATTGAAAAGCACTACAAATGAACTCTGAAAAAGGTTGAAAGTTGGCATGGTATCATCATTTCACCCACATAGCATGTGCTAAAAAGTTGAGAGGGTTACGGCAAAAACTGGATGCACTTCGTGTACAAAATGGACAATCTCTTTCGAAGTATCAGGCTTTCGGACGAGAACTCATCTGTTACAAAGGCATTTCATTTTTTTAAACTTATTTCAACTCCAGACTTTTTGTGCGTTCAGTATGCACCACTCAAAGCCACGTCATCAATTTTCAACCCTTTCTGACTTCATTTGCTATTTTTCATGCATTTACTGACTTTGTTTGAGCTAAATGACCCTGAAATTGAAAAGCACTACAAATCAACTCTGAAAAGGTTGAAAGTCGGCACGGTATCATCATTTCACCCACATAGCATGTGCTAAAAAGTTGAGAGGGTTACGGCAAAAACTGGATGCACTTCGTGTACAAAATGGACAATCTCTTTCGAAGTATCAGGCTTTCGGACGAAAACTCATCTGTTACAAAGGCATTTCATTTTTTTAAACTTATTTTAACTCCAGACTTTTTGTGCGTTCAAGATGCACCATTCAAAGCCACGTCATCAATTTTCAACCCCTTCTGACTTCATTTGCTATTTTTCATGCATTTACTGATTTTTTTGAGCTAAATGACCCTGAAATTGAAAAGCACTACAAATGATCTCTGAAAAGGTTGAAAGTTGGCATGGTATCATCATTTCACCCACATAGCATGTGCTAAAAAGTTGAGAGGGTTACGGCAAACTCTGGATGCACTTCATGTACAAAATGGACAATCTCTTTCGAAGTATCAGGCTTTCGGACGAAAACTCATCTGTTACAAAGGCATTTCATTTTTTTAAACTTTTTTCAACTCCAGACTTTTTGTGCGTTTAGTATGCACCATTCAAAGCCACGTCATCAATTTTCAACCCCTTCTGACTTCATTTTCTATTTTTCATGCATTTACTGATTTTTTTAGCTAAATGACCCTGAAATTGAAAAGCACTACAAATGAACTCTGAAAAGGTTGAAAGTTGGCATGGTATCATCATTTCACCCACATAGAATGTGCTAAAAAGTTGAGAGGGTTACGGCAAAAACTGGATGCACTTCGTGTACAAAATGGACAATCTCTTTCGAAGTATCAGGCTTTCGGACGAGAACTCATCTGTTACAAAGGCATTTCATTTTTTTAAACTTATTTCAACTCCAGACTTTTTGTGCGTTTAGTATGCACCATTCAAAGCCACGTAATCAATTGTCAACCCTTTCTGACTTCATTTGCTATTTTTCATGCATTTTCTGATTTTTTGAGCTAAATGACCCTGAAATTGAAAAGCACTACAATGAACTCTGAAAAGGTTGAAAGTTGGCATGGTTTCATCATTTCACCTACATAGCATGTGCTAAAAAGTAGAGAGGGTTACGGCAAAAACTGGATGAACTTCGTGTACAAAATGGACAATCTCTTTCGAAGTATCAGGCATTCGGACGAGAACTCATCTGTTACAAAGGCATTTCATTTTTTTAAACTCATTTCAACTCCAGACTTTTTGTGCGTTCAGTATGCACCATTCACAGCCACGTCATCAATTTTCAACCCTTTCTGACTTCATTTGCTATTTTTCATGCATTTACTGATTTTTTTGAGCTAAATGACCCTGAAATTGAAAAGCACTACAAATGAACTCTGAAAAGGTTGAAAGTTGGCATGGTATCATCATTTCACCCACATAGCATGTGCTAAAAAGTTGAGAGGGTTACGGCAAACTCTGGATGCACTTCGTGTACAAAATGGACAATCTCTTTCGAAGTATCAGGCTTTCGGACGAAAACTCATCTGTTACAAAGGCATTTCATTTTTTTAAACTTATTTCAACTCCAGACTTTTTGTGCATTTAGTATGCACCATTCAAAGCCACGTCATCAATTTTCAACCCCTTCTGACTTCTTTTGCTATTTTCATGCATTTACTGATTTTTTGAGCTAAATGACCCTGAAATTGAAAAGCACTACAAATGAACTCTGAAAAAGGTTGAAAGTTGGCATGGTATCATCATTTCACCCACATAGCATGTGCTAAAAAGTTGAGAGGGTTACGGCAAAAACTGGATGCACTTCGTGTACAAAATGGACAATCTCTTTCGAAGTATCAGGCTTTCGGACGAGAACTCATCTGTTACAAAGGCATTTCACTTTTTTAAACTTATTTCAACTCCAGACTTTTTGTGCGTTCAGTATGCACCATTCAAAGCCACGTCATCAATTTTCAACCGTTTCTGACTTCAGTTGCTATTTTTCATGCATTTACTGACTTAGTTTGAGCTAAATGACCCTGAAATTGAAAAGCACTACAAATGAACTCTGAAAAGGTTGAAAGTCGGCACGGTATCATCATTTCACCCACATAGCATGTGCTAAAAAGTTGAGAGGGTTACGGCAAACTCTGGATGCACTTCATGTACAAAATGGACAATCTCTTTCGAAGTATCAGGCTTTCGGACGAAAACTCATCTGTTACAAAGGCATTTCATTTTTTTAAACTTTTTTCAACTCCAGACTTTTTGTGCGTTTAGTATGCACCATTCAAAGCCACGTCATCAATTTTCAACCCCTTCTGACTTCATTTTCTATTTTTCATGCATTTACTGATTTTTTTAGCTAAATGACCCTGAAATTGAAAAGCACTACAAATGAACTCTGAAAAGGTTGAAAGTTGGCATGGTATCATCATTTCACCCACATAGAATGTGCTAAAAAGTTGAGAGGGTTACGGCAAAAACTGGATGCACTTCGTGTACAAAATGGACAATCTCTTTCGAAGTATCAGGCTTTCGGACGAGAACTCATCTGTTACAAAGGCATTTCATTTTTTTAAACTTATTTCAACTCCAGACTTTTTGTCCGTTTAGTATGCACCATTCAAAGCCACGTAATCAATTGTCAACCCTTTCTGACTTCATTTGCTATTTTTCATGCATTTACTGATTTTTTGAGCTAAATGACCCTGAAATTGAAAAGCACTACAATGAACTCTGAAAAGGTTGAAAGTTGGCATGGTTTCATCATTTCACCTACATAGCATGTGCTAAAAAGTAGAGAGGGTTACGGCAAAAACTGGATGAACTTCGTGTACAAAATGGACAATCTCTTTCGAAGTATCAGGCATTGGGACGAGAACTCATCTGTTACAAAGGCATTTCATTTTTTTAAACTCATTTCAACTCCAGACTTTTTGTGCGTTCAGTATGCACCATTCACAGCCACGTCATCAATTTTCAACCCTTTCTGACTTCATTTGCTATTTTTCATGCATTTACTGATTTTTTTGAGCTAAATGACCCTGAAATTGAAAAGCACTACAAATGAACTCTGAAAAGGTTGAAAGTTGGCATGGTATCATCATTTCACCCACATAGCATGTGCTAAAAAGTTGAGAGGGTTACGGCAAACTCTGGATGCACTTCGTGTACAAAATGGACAATCTCTTTCGAAGTATCAGGCTTTCGGACGAAAACTCATCTGTTACAAAGGCATTTCATTTTTTTAAACTTATTTCAACTCCAGACTTTTTGTGCATTTAGTATGCACCATTCAAAGCCACGTCATCAATTTTCAACCCCTTCTGACTTCTTTTGCTATTTTCATGCATTTACTGATTTTTTGAGCTAAATGACCCTGAAATTGAAAAGCACTACAAATGAACTCTGAAAAAGGTTGAAAGTTGGCATGGTATCATCATTTCACCCACATAGCATGTGCTAAAAAGTTGAGAGGGTTACGGCAAAAACTGGATGCACTTCGTGTACAAAATGGACAATCTCTTTCGAAGTATCAGGCTTTCGGACGAGAACTCATCTGTTACAAAGGCATTTCACTTTTTTAAACTTATTTCAACTCCAGACTTTTTGTGCGTTCAGTATGCACCATTCAAAGCCACGTCATCAATTTTCAACCGTTTCTGACTTCATTTGCTATTTTTCATGCATTTACTGACTTAGTTTGAGCTAAATGACCCTGAAATTGAAAAGCACTACAAATGAACTCTGAAAAGGTTGAAAGTCGGCACGGTATCATCATTTCACCCACATAGCATGTGCTAAAAAGTTGAGAGGGTTACGGCAAAAATTGGATGCACTTCGTGTACAAAATGGACAATCTCTTTCGAAGTATCAGGCTTTCGGACGAAAACTCATCTGTTACAAAGGCATTTCATTTTTTTAAACTTATTTCAACTCCAGACTTTTTGTGCGTTTAGTATGCACCATTCAAAGCCACGTCATCAATTTTCAACCCCTTCTGACTTCATTTGCTATTTTTCATGCATTTACTGATTTTTTTGAGCTAAATGACCCTGAAATTGAAAAGCACTACAAATGAACTCTGAAAAGGTTGAAAGTTGGCATGGTATCATCATTTCACCCACATAGCATGTGCTAAAAAGTTGAGAGGGTTACGGCAAACTCTGGATGCACTTCATGTACAAAATGGACAATCTCTTTCGAAGTATCAGGCTTTCGGACGAAAACTCATCTGTTACAAAGGCATTTCATTTTTTTAAACTTTTTTCAACTCCAGACTTTTTGTGCGTTTAGTATGCACCATTCAAAGCCACGTCATCAATTTTCAACCCCTTCTGACTTCATTTTCTATTTTTCATGCATTTACTGATTTTTTGAGCTTAATGACCCTGAAATTGAAAAGCACTACAATGAACTCTGAAAAGGTTGAAAGTTGGCATGGTTTCATAATTTCACCTACATAGCATGTGCTAAAAAGTAGAGAGGGTTACGGCAAAAACTGGATGAACTTCGTGTACAAAATGGACAATCTCTTTCGAAGTATCAGGCATTCGGACGAGAACTCATCTGTTACAAAGGCATTTCATTTTTTTAAACTCATTTCAACTCCAGACTTTTTGTGCGTTCAGTATGCACCATTCAAAGCCACGTCATCAATTTTCAACCCTTTCTGACTTCATTTGCTATTTTTCATGCATTTACTGATTTTTTTGAGCTAAATGACCCTGAAATTGAAAAGCACTACAAATGAACTCTGAAAAGGTTGAAAGTTGGCATGGTATCATCATTTCACCCACATAGCATGTGCTAAAAACTTGAGAGGGTTACGGCAAAAACTGGATGCAATTCGTGTACAAAATGGACAATCTCTTTCGAAGTATCAGGCTTTCGGACGAAAACTCATCTGTTACAAAGGCATTTCATTTTTTTAAACTTATTTCAACTCCAAACTTTTTGTGCGTTCAAGATGCACAATTCAAAGCCACGTCATCAATTTTCAACACCTTCTGACTTCATTTGCTATTTTTCACGCATTTACTGATTTTTTTGAGCTAAATGACCCTGAAATTGAAAAGCACTACAAATGAACTCTGAAAAGGTTGAAAGTCGGCACGGTATCATCATTTACCCACATAGCATGTGCTAAAAAGTTGAGAGGGTTACGGCAAAAATTGGATGCACTTCGTGTACAAAATGGACAATCTCTTTCGAAGTATCAGGCTTTCGGACGAAAACTCATCTGTTACAAAGGCATTTCATTTTTTTAAACTTATTTCAACTCCAGACTTTTTGTGCGTTTAGTATGCACCATTCAAAGCCACGTCATCAATTTTCAACCCCTTCTGACTTCATTTGCTATTTTTCATGCATTTACTGATTTTTTTGAGCTAAATGACCCTGAAATTGAAAAGCACTACAAATGAACTCTGAAAAGGTTGAAAGTTGGCATGGTATCATCATTTCACCCACATAGCATGTGCTAAAAAGTTGAGAGGGTTACGGCAAACTCTGGATGCACTTCATGTACAAAATGGACAATCTCTTTCGAAGTATCAGGCTTTCGGACGAAAACTCATCTGTTACAAAGGCATTTCATTTTTTTAAACTTTTTTCAACTCCAGACTTTTTGTGCGTTTAGTATGCACCATTCAAAGCCACGTCATCAATTTTCAACCCCTTCTGACTTCATTTTCTATTTTTCATGCATTTACTGATTTTTTGAGC
Organism: Elymus sibiricus; assembly: GCA_039707655.1. Classification (NCBI taxonomy): domain Eukaryota; kingdom Viridiplantae; phylum Streptophyta; class Magnoliopsida; order Poales; family Poaceae; genus Elymus; species Elymus sibiricus. Next base: position 33,660,978 of record CM077665.1, on the reverse strand, counting down.
TTAATGACCCTGAAATTGAAAAGCACTACAATGAACTCTGAAAAGGTTGAAAGTTGGCATGGTTTCATAATTTCACCTACATAGCATGTGCTAAAAAGTAGAGAGGGTTACGGCAAAAACTGGATGAACTTCGTGTACAAAATGGACAATCTCTTTCGAAGTATCAGGCATTCGGACGAGAACTCATCTGTTACAAAGGCATTTCATTTTTTTAAACTCATTTCAACTCCAGACTTTTTGTGCGTTCAGTATGCACCATTCAAAGCCACGTCATCAATTTTCAACCCTTTCTGACTTCATTTGCTATTTTTCATGCATTTACTGATTTTTTTGAGCTAAATGACCCTGAAATTGAAAAGCACTACAAATGAACTCTGAAAAGGTTGAAAGTTGGCATGGTATCATCATTTCACCCACATAGCATGTGCTAAAAACTTGAGAGGGTTACGGCAAAAACTGGATGCAATTCGTGTACAAAATGGACAATCTCTTTCGAAGTATCAGGCTTTCGGACGAAAACTCATCTGTTACAAAGGCATTTCATTTTTTTAAACTTATTTCAACTCCAAACTTTTTGTGCGTTCAAGATGCACAATTCAAAGCCACGTCATCAATTTTCAACACCTTCTGACTTCATTTGCTATTTTTCACGCATTTACTGATTTTTTTGAGCTAAATGACCCTGAAATTGAAAAGCACTACAAATGAACTCTGAAAAGGTTGAAAGTCGGCACGGTATCATCATTTACCCACATAGCATGTGCTAAAAAGTTGAGAGGGTTACGGCAAAAATTGGATGCACTTCGTGTACAAAATGGACAATCTCTTTCGAAGTATCAGGCTTTCGGACGAAAACTCATCTGTTACAAAGGCATTTCATTTTTTTAAACTTATTTCAACTCCAGACTTTTTGTGCGTTTAGTATGCACCATTCAAAGCCACGTCATCAATTTTCAACCCCTTCTGACTTCATTTGCTATTTTTCATGCATTTACTGATTTTTTTGAGCTAAATGACCCTGAAATTGAAAAGCACTACAAATGAACTCTGAAAAGGTTGAAAGTTGGCATGGTATCATCATTTCACCCACATAGCATGTGCTAAAAACTTGAGAGGGTTACGGCAAAAACTGGATGCAATTCGTGTACAAAATGGACAATCTCTTTCGAAGTATCAGGCTTTCGGACGAAAACTCATCTGTTACAAAGGCATTTCATTTTTTTAAACTTATTTCAACTCCAAACTTTTTGTGCGTTCAAGATGCACAATTCAAAGCCACGTCATCAATTTTCAACACCTTCTGACTTCATTTGCTATTTTTCACGCATTTACTGATTTTTTTGAGCTAAATGACCCTGAAATTGAAAAGCACTACAAATGAACTCTGAAAAGGTTGAAAGTCGGCACGGTATCATCATTTACCCACATAGCATGTGCTAAAAAGTTGAGAGGGTTACGGCAAAAATTGGATGCACTTCGTGTACAAAATGGACAATCTCTTTCGAAGTATCAGGCTTTCGGACGAAAACTCATCTGTTACAAAGGCATTTCATTTTTTTAAACTTATTTCAACTCCAGACTTTTTGTGCGTTTAGTATGCACCATTCAAAGCCACGTCATCAATTTTCAACCCCTTCTGACTTCATTTGCTATTTTTCATGCATTTACTGATTTTTTTGAGCTAAATGACCCTGAAATTGAAAAGCACTACAAATGAACTCTGAAAAGGTTGAAAGTTGGCATGGTATCATCATTTCACCCACATAGCATGTGCTAAAAAGTTGAGAGGGTTACGGCAAACTCTGGATGCACTTCATGTACAAAATGGACAATCTCTTTCGAAGTATCAGGCTTTCGGACGAAAACTCATCTGTTACAAAGGCATTTCATTTTTTTAAACTTTTTTCAACTCCAGACTTTTTGTGCGTTTAGTATGCACCATTCAAAGCCACGTCATCAATTTTCAACCCCTTCTGACTTCATTTTCTATTTTTCATGCATTTACTGATTTTTTGAGCTTAATGACCCTGAAATTGAAAAGCACTACAATGAACTCTGAAAAGGTTGAAAGTTGGCATGGTTTCATAATTTCACCTACATAGCATGTGCTAAAAAGTAGAGAGGGTTACGGCAAAAACTGGATGAACTTCGTGTACAAAATGGACAATCTCTTTCGAAGTATCAGGCATTCGGACGAGAACTCATCTGTTACAAAGGCATTTCATTTTTTTAAACTCATTTCAACTCCAGACTTTTTGTGCGTTCAGTATGCACCATTCAAAGCCACGTCATCAATTTTCAACCCTTTCTGACTTCATTTGCTATTTTTCATGCATTTACTGATTTTTTTGAGCTAAATGACCCTGAAATTGAAAAGCACTACAAATGAAATCTGAAAAGGTTGAAAGTTGGCATGGTATCATCATTTCACCCACATAGCATGTGCTAAAAAGTTGAGAGGGTTACGGCAAAAACTGGATGCAATTCGTGTACAAAATGGACAATCTCTTTCGAAGTATCAGGCTTTCGGACGAAAACTCATATGTTACAAAGGCATTTCATTTTTTTAAACTTATTTCAACTCCAAACTTTTTGTGCGTTCAAGATGCACAATTCAAAGCCACGTCATCAATTTTCAATACCTTCTGACTTCATTTGCTATTTTTCACGCATTTACTGATTTTTTTGAGCTAAATGACCCTGAAATTGAAAAGCACTACAAATGAACTCTGAAAAGGTTGAAAGTTGGCATGGTATCATCATTTCACCCACATAGCATGTGCTAAAAAGTTGAGAGGGTTACGGCAAACTCTGGATGCACTTCGTGTACAAAATGGACAATCTCTTTCGAAGTATCAGGCTTTCGGATGAAAACTCATCTGTTACAAAGGCATTTCATTTTTTTAAACTTTTTTCAACTCCAGACTTTTTGTGCGTTTAGTATGCACCATTCAAAGCCACGTCATCAATTTTCAACCCCTTCTGACTTCATTTGCTATTTTTCATGCATTTACTGATTTTTTTTAGCTAAATGACCCTGAAATTGAAAAGCACTACAAATGAACTCTGAAAAGGTTGAAAGTTGGCATGGTATCATCATTTCACCCACATAGAATGTGCTAAAAAGTTGAGAGGGTTACGGCAAAAACTGGATGCACTTCGTGTACAAAATGGACAATCTCTTTCGAAGTATCAGGCTTTCGGACGAGAACACATCTGTTACAAAGGCATTTCATTTTTTTAAACTTATTTCAACTCCAGACTTTTTGTGCGTTTAGTATGCACCATTCAAAGCCACGTCATCAATTGTCAACCCTTTCTGACTTCATTTGCTATTTTTCATGCATTTACTGATTTTTTGAGCTAAATGACCCTGAAATTGAAAATCACTACAAATGAACTCTGAAAAGGTTGAAAGTTGGCATGGTTTCATCATTTCACCTACATAGCATGTGCTAAAAAGTTGAGAGGGTTACGGCAAAAACTGGATGCAATTCGTGTACAAAATGGACAATCTCTTTCGAAGTATCAGGCTTTCGGACGAAAACTCATCTGTTACAAAGGCATTTCATTTTTTTAAACTTATTTCAACTCCAGACTTTTTGTGCGTTTAGTATGCACCATTCAAAGCCACGTCATCAATTTTCAACCCTTTCTGACTTCATTTGCTATTTTTCATGCATTTACTGATTTTTTTGAGCTAAATGACCCTGAAATTGAAAAGCACTACAAATGAACTCTGAAAAGGTTGAAAGTTGGCATGGTATCATCATTTCACCCACATAGCATGTGCTAAAAAGTTGAGAGGGTTACGGCAAACTCTGGATGCACTTCATGTACAAAATGGACAATCTCTTTCGAAGTATCAGGCTTTCGGACGAAAACTCATCTGTTACAAAGGCATTTCATTTTTTTAAACTTTTTTCAACTCCAGACTTTTTGTGCGTTTAGTATGCACCATTCAAAGCCACGTCATCAATTTTCAACCCCTTCTGACTTCATTTGCTATTTTTCATGCATTTACTGATTTTTTTTAGCTAAATGACCCTGAAATTGAAAAGCACTACAAATGAACTCTGAAAAGGTTGAAAGTTGGCATGGTATCATCATTTCACCCACATAGCATGTGCTAAAAAGTTGAGAGGGTTATGGCAAACTCTGGATGCACTTCGTGTACAAAATGGACAATCTCTTTCGAAGTATCAGGCTTTCGGACGAAAACTCATCTGTTACAAAGGCATTTCATTTTTTTAAACTTATTTCAACTCCAGACTTTTTGTGCGTTTAGTATGCACCATTCAAAGCCACGTCATCAATTTTCAACCCTTTCTGACTTCATTTGCTATTTTTCATGCATTTACTGATTTTTTTGAGCTAAATGACCCTGAAATTGAAAAGCACTACAAATGAACTCTGAAAAGGTTGAAAGTTGGCATGGTATCATCATTTCACCCACATAGCATGTGCTAAAAAGTTGAGAGGGTTACGGCAAACTCTGGATGCACTTCATGTACAAAATGGACAATCTCTTTCGAAGTATCAGGCTTTCGGACGAAAACTCATCTGTTACAAAGGCATTTCATTTTTTTAAACTTTTTTCAACTCCAGACTTTTTGTGCGTTTAGTATGCACCATTCAAAGCCACGTCATCAATTTTCAACCCCTTCTGACTTCATTTGCTATTTTTCATGCATTTACTGATTTTTTTTAGCTAAATGACCCTGAAATTGAAAAGCACTACAAATGAACTCTGAAAAGGTTGAAAGTTGGCATGGTATCATCATTTCACCCACATAGAATGTGCTAAAAAGTTGAGAGGGTTACGGCAAAAACTGGATGCACTTCGTGTACAAAATGGACAATCTCTTTCGAAGTATCAGGCTTTCGGACGAGAACTCATCTGTTACAAAGGCATTTCATTTTTTTAAACTTATTTCAACTCCAGACTTTTTGTGCGTTTAGTATGCACCATTCAAAGCCACGTCATCAATTGTCAACCCTTTCTGACTTCATTTGCTATTTTTCATGCATTTACTGATTTTTTGAGCTAAATGACCCTGAAATTGAAAAGCACTACAAATGAACTCTGAAAAGGTTGAAAGTTGGCATGGTTTCATCATTTCACCTACATAGCATGTGCTAAAAAGTAGAGAGGGTTACGGCAAAAACTGGATGAACTTCGTGTACAAAATGGACAATCTCTTTCGAAGTATCAGGCTTTCGGACGAGAACTCATCTGTTACAAAGGCATTTCATTTTTTTAAACTCATTTCAACTCCAGACTTTTTGTGCGTTCAGTATGCACCATTCAAAGCCACGTCATCAATTTTCAACCCTTTCTGACTTCATTTGCTATTTTTCATGCATTTACTGATTTTTTTGAGCTAAATGACCCTGAAATTGAAAAGCACTACAAATGAACTCTGAAAAGGTTGAAAGTTGGCATGGTATCATCATTTCACCCACATAGCATGTGCTAAAAAGTTGAGAGGGTTACGGCAAAAACTGGATGCAATTCGTGTACAAAATGGACAATCTCTTTCGAAGTATCAGGCTTTCGGACGAAAACTCATCTGTTACAAAGGCATTTCATTTTTTTAAACTTATTTCAACTCCAGACTTTTTGTGCGTTTAGTATGCACCATTCAAAGCCACGTCATCAATTGTCAACCCTTTCTGACTTCATTTGCTATTTTTCATGCATTTACTGATTTTTTGAGCTAAATGACCCTGAAATTGAAAAGCACTACAAATGAACTCTGAAAAGGTTGAAAGTTGGCATGGTTTCATCATTTCACCTACATAGCATGTGCTAAAAAGTAGAGAGGGTTACGGCAAAAACTGGATGAACTTCGTGTACAAAATGGACAATCTCTTTCGAAGTATCAGGCTTTCGGACGAGAACTCATCTGTTACAAAGGCATTTCATTTTTTTAAACTCATTTCAACTCCAGACTTTTTGTGCGTTCAGTATGCACCATTCAAAGCCACGTCATCAATTTTCAACCCTTTCTGACTTCATTTGCTATTTTTCATGCATTTACTGACTTTGTTTGATCTAAATGACCCTCAAATTGAAAAGCACTACAAATGAACTCTGAAAAGGTTGAAAGTCGGCACGGTATCATCATTTCACCCACATAGCATGTGCTAAAAAGTTGAGAGGGTTACGGCAAACTCTGGATGCACTTCGTGTACAAAATGGACAATCTCTTTCGAAGTATCAGGCTTTCGGACGAAAACTCATCTGTTACAAAGGCATTTCATTTTTTTAAACTTATTTCAACTCCAGACTTTTTGTGCGTTCAAGATGCACGATTCAAAGCCACGTCATCAATTTTCAACCCCTTCTGACTTCATTTGCTATTTTTCATGCATTTACTGATTTTTTGAGCTAAATGAGCCTGAAATTGAAAAGCACTACAAATGAACTCTGAAAAGGTTGAAAGTTGGCATGCTATCATCATTTCACCCACATAGCATGTGCTAAAAAGTTGAGAGGGTTACGGCAAACTCTGGATGCACTTCGTGTACAAAATGGACAATCTCTTTCAAAGTATCAGGCTTTCGGACGAAAACTCATCTGTTACAAAGGCATTTCATTTTTTTAAACTTATTTCAACTCCAGACTTTTTGTGCGTTTAGTATGCACCATTCAAAGCCACGTCATCAATTTTCAACCCCTTTTGACTTCATTTGCTATTTTTCATGCATTTACTGATTTTTTTAGCTAAACGACCCTGAAATTGAAAAGCACTACAAATGAACTCTGAAAAGGTTGAAAGTTGGCATGGTATCATCATTTCACCCACATAGAATGTGATAAAAAGTTGAGAGGGTTACGGCAAAAACTGGATGCACTTCGTGTACAAAATGGACAATCTCTTTCGAAGTACAGGCTTTCGGACGAGAACTCATTTGTTACAAAGGCATTTCATTTTTTTAACTTATTTCAACTCCAGAGTTTTTGTGCATTCAGTATGCACCATTCAAAGCCAAGTCATCAATTTTCAACCCTTTCTGACTTCATTTGCTATTTTTAATGCATTTACTGACTTTGTTTGAGCTAAATGACCCTGAAATTGAAAAGCACTACAAATGAACTCTGAAAAGGTTGAAAGTCGGCACGGTATCATCATTTCACCCACATAGCATGTGCTAAAAAGTTGAGAGGGTTACGGCAAAAACTGGATGCACTTCGTGTACAAAATGGACAATCTCTTTCGAAGTATCAGGCTTTCGGACGAAAACTCATCTGTTACAAAGGAATTTCATTTTTTTAAACTTATTTCAACTCCAGACTTTTTGTGCGTTCAAGATGCACCATTCAAAGCCACGTCATCAATTTTCAACCCCTTCTGACTTCATTTGCTATTTTTCATGGATTTACTAATTTTTTTGAGCTAAATGACCCTGAAATTGAAAAGCACTACAAATGAACTCTGAAAAGGTTGAAAGTTGGCATGGTATCATCATTTCACCCACATAGCATGTGCTAAAAAGTTGAGAGGGTTACGGCAAACTCTGGATGCACTTCGTGTACAAAATGGACAATCTCTTTCGAAGTATCAGGCTTTCGGACGAAAACTCATCTGTTACAAAGGCATTTCATTTTTTTAAACTTATTTCAACTCCAGACTTTTTGCGCGTTTAGTATGCACCATTCAAAGCCACGTCATCAATTTTCAACCCCTTCTGACTTCATTTGCTAGTTTTCATGCATTTACTGATTTTTTTAGCTAAATGACCCTGAAATTGAAAAGCACTACAAATGAACTCTGAAAAAGGTTGAAAGTTGGCATGGTATCATCATTTCACCCACATAGCATGTGCTAAAAAGTTGAGAGGGTTACGGCAAACTCTGGATGCACTTCGTGTACAAAATGGACAATCTCTTTCAAAGTATCAAGCTTTCGGACGAAAACTCATCTATTACAAAGGCATTTCATTTTTTTAAACTTATTTCAACTCCAGACTTTTTGTGCGTTTAGTATGCACCATTCAAAGCCACGTCATCAATTTTCAACCCCTTTTGACTTCATTTGCTATTTTTCATGCATTTACTGATTTTTTTAGCTAAACGACCCTGAAATTGAAAAGCACTACAAATGAACTCTGAAAAGGTTGAAAGTTGGCATGGTATCATCATTTCACCCACATAGAATGTGCTAAAAAGTTGAGAGGGTTACGGCAAAAACTGGATGCACTTCGTGTACAAAATGGACAATCTCTTTCGAAGTACAGGCTTTCGGACGAGAACTCATCTGTTACAAAGGCATTTCATTTTTTTAACTTATTTCAACTCCAGACTTTTTGTGCATTCAGTATGCACCATTCAAAGCCACGTCATCAATTTTCAACCCTTTCTGACTTCATTTGCTATTTTTCATGCATTTACTGACTTTGTTTGAGCTAAATGACCCTGAAATTGAAAAGCACTACAAATGAACTCTGAAAAGGTTGAAAGTCGGCACGGTATCATCATTTCACCCACATAGCATGTGCTAAAAAGTTGAGAGGGTTACGGCAAAAACTGGATGCACTTCGTGTACAAAATGGACAATCTCTTTCGAAGTATCAGGCTTTCGGACGAAAACTCATCTGTTACAAAGGAATTTCATTTTTTTAAACTTATTTCAACTCCAGACTTTTTGTGCGTTCAAGATGCACCATTCAAAGCCACGTCATCAATTTTCAACCCCTTCTGACTTCATTTGCTATTTTTCATGGATTTACTAATTTTTTTGAGCTAAATGACCCTGAAATTGAAAAGCACTACAAATGAACTCTGAAAAGGTTGAAAGTTGGCATGGTATCATCATTTCACCCACATAGCATGTGCTAAAAAGTTGAGAGGGTTACGGCAAACTCTGGATGCACTTCGTGTACAAAATGGACAATCTCTTTCGAAGTATCAGGCTTTCGGACGAAAACTCATCTGTTACAAAGGCATTTCATTTTTTTAAACTTACTTCAACTCCAGAATTTTTGCGCGTTTAGTATGCACCATTCAAAGCCAGGTCATCAATTTTCAACCCCTTCTGACTTCATTTGCTATTTTTCATGCATTTACTGATTTTTTTAGCTAAATGACCCTGAAATTGAAAAGCACTACAAATGAACTCTGAAAAAGGTTGAAAGTTGGCATGGTATCATCATTTCACCCACATAGCATGTGCTAAAAAGTTGAGAGGGTTACGGCAAAAACTGGATGCACTTCGTGTACAAAATGGACAATCTCTTTCGAAGTATCAGGCTTTCGGACGAAAACTCATCTGTTACAAAGGCATTTCATTTTTTTAAACTTATTTCAACTCCAGACTTTTTGTGCGTTTAGTATGCACAATTCAAAGCCACGTCATCAATTTTCAACCCCTTTTGACTTCATTTGCTATTTTTCATGCATTTACTGATTTTTTTAGCTAAATGACCCTGAAATTGAAAAGCACTACAAATGAACTCTGAAAAGGTTGAAAGTTGGCATGGTATCATCATTTCACCCACATAGAATGTGCTAAAAAGTTGAGAGGGTTACGGCAAAAACTGGATGCACTTCGTGTACAAAATGGACAATCTCTTTCGAAGTACAGGCTTTCGGACGAGAACTCATCTGTTACAAAGGCATTTCATTTTTTTAACTTATTTCAACTCCAGACTTTTTGTGCATTCAGTATGCACCATTCAAAGCCACGTCATCAATTTTCAACCCTTTCTGACTTCATTTGCTATTTTTCATGCATTTACTGACTTTGTTTGAGCTAAATGACCCTGAAATTGAAAAGCACTACAAATGAACTCTGAAAAGGTGGAAAGTCGGCACGGTATCATCATTTCACCCACATAGCATGTGCTAAAAAGTTGAGAGGGTTACGGCAAAAACTGGATGCACTTCGTGTACAAAATGGACAATCTCTTTCGAAGTATCAGGCTTTCGGACGAAAACTCATCTGTTACAAAGGAATTTCATTTTTTTAAACTTATTTCAACTCCAGACTTTTTGTGCGTTCAAGATGCACCATTCCAAGCCACGTCATCAATTTTCAACCCCTTCTGACTTCATTTGCTATTTTTCATGGATTTACTAATTTTTTTGAGCTAAATGACCCTGAAATTGAAAAGCACTACAAATGAACTCTGAAAAGGTTGAAAGTTGGCATGGTATCATCATTTCACCCACATAGCATGTGCTAAAAAGTTGAGAGGGTTACGGCAAACTCTGGATGCACTTCGTGTACAAAATGGACAATCTCTTTCGAAGTATCAGGCTTTCGGACGAAAACTCATCTGTTACAAAGGCATTTCATTTTTTTAAACTTATTTCAACTCCAGACTTTTTGCGCGTTTAGTATGCACCATTCAAAGCCACGTCATCAATTTTCAACCCCTTCTGACTTCATTTGCTATTTTTCATGCATTTACTGATTTTTTTAGCTAAATGACCCTGAAATTGAAAAGCACTACAAATGAACTCTGAAAAAGGTTGAAAGTTGGCATGGTATCATCATTTCACCCACATAGCATGTGCTAAAAAGTTGAGAGGGTTACGGCAAACTCTGGATGCACTTCGTGTACAAAATGGACAATCTCTTTCAAAGTATCAGGCTTTCGGACGAAAACTCATCTATTACAAAGGCATTTCATTTTTTTAAACTTATTTCAACTCCAGACTTTTTGTGCGTTTAGTATGCACCATTCAAAGCCACGTCATCAATTTTCAACCCCTTTTGACTTCATTTGCTATTTTTCATGCATTTACTGATTTTTTTAGCTAAACGACCCTGAAATTGAAAAGCACTACAAATGAACTCTGAAAAGGTTGAAAGTTGGCATGGTATCATCATTTCACCCACATAGAATGTGCTAAAAAGTTGAGAGGGTTACGGCAAAAATTGGATGCACTTCGTGTACAAAATGGACAATCTCTTTCGAAGTACAGGCTTTCGGACGAGAACTCATCTGTTACAAAGGCATTTCATTTTTTTAACTTATTTCAACTCCAGACTTTTTGTGCATTCAGTATGCACCATTCAAAGCCACGTCATCAATTTTCAACCCTTTCTGACTTCATTTGCTATTTTTCATGCATTTACTGACTTTGTTTGAGCTAAATGACCCTGAAATTGAAAAGCACTACAAATGAACTCTGAAAAGGTTGAAAGTCGGCACGGTATCATCATTTCACCCACATAGCATGTGCTAAAAAGTTGAGAGGGTTACGGCAAAAACTGGATGCACTTCGTGTACAAAATGGACAATCTCTTTCGAAGTATCAGGCTTTCGGACGAAAACTCATCTGTTACAAAGGAATTTCATTTTTTTAAACTTATTTCAACTCCAGACTTTTTGTGCGTTCAAGATGCACCATTCAAAGCCACGTCATCAATTTTCAACCCCTTCTGACTTCATTTGCTATTTTTCATGGATTTACTAATTTTTTTGAGCTAAATGACCCTGAAATTGAAAAGCACTACAAATGAACTCTGAAAAGGTTGAAAGTTGGCATGGTATCATCATTTCACCCACATAGCATGTGCTAAAAAGTTGAGAGGGTTACGGCAAACTCTGGATGCACTTCGTGTACAAAATGGACAATCTCTTTCGAAGTATCAGGCTTTCGGACGAAAACTCATCTGTTACAAAGGCATTTCATTTTTTTAAACTTACTTCAACTCCAGACTTTTTGCGCGTTTAGTATGCACCATTCAAAGCCAGGTCATCAATTTTCAACCCCTTCTGACTTCATTTGCTATTTTTCATGCATTTACTGATTTTTTTAGCTAAATGACCCTGAAATTGAAAAGCACTACAAATGAACTCTGAAAAAGGTTGAAAGTTGGCATGGTATCATCATTTCACCCACATAGCATGTGCTAAAAAGTTGAGAGGGTTACGGCAAAAACTGGATGCACTTCGTGTACAAAATGGACAATCTCTTTCGAAGTATCAGGCTTTCGGACGAAAACTCATCTGTTACAAAGGCATTTCATTTTTTTAAAATTTTTTCAACTCCAGACTTTTTGTGCGTTTAGTATGCACAATTCAAAGCCACGTCATCAATTTTCAACCCCTTTTGACTTCATTTGCTATTTTTCATGCATTTACTGATTTTTTTAGCTAAATGACCCTGAAATTGAAAAGCACTACAAATGAACTCTGAAAAGGTTGAAAGTTGGCATGGTATCATCATTTCACCCACATAGAATGTGCTAAAAAGTTGAGAGGGTTACGGCAAAAACTGGATGCACTTCGTGTACAAAATGGACAATCTCTTTCGAAGTACAGGCTTTCGGACGAGAACTCATCTGTTACAAAGGCATTTCATTTTTTTAACTTATTTCAACTCCAGACTTTTTGTGCATTCAGTATGCACCATTCAAAGCCACGTCATCAATTTTCAACCCTTTCTGACTTCATTTGCTATTTTTCATGCATTTACTGACTTTGTTTGAGCTAAATGACCCTGAAATTGAAAAGCACTACAAATGAACTCTGAAAAGGTGGAAAGTCGGCACGGTATCATCATTTCACCCACATAGCATGTGCTAAAAAGTTGAGAGAGTTACGGCAAAAACTGGATGCACTTCGTGTACAAAATGGACAATCTCTTTCGAAGTATCAGGCTTTCGGACGAAAACTCATCTGTTACAAAGGAATTTCATTTTTTTAAACTTATTTCAACTCCAGACTTTTTGTGCGTTCAAGATGCACCATTCCAAGCCACGTCATCAATTTTCAACCCCTTCTGACTTCATTTGCTATTTTTCATGGATTTACTAATTTTTTTGAGCTAAATGACCCTGAAATTGAAAAGCACTACAAATGAACTCTGAAAAGGTTGAAAGTTGGCATGGTATCATCATTTCACCCACATAGCATGTGCTAAAAAGTTGAGAGGGTTACGGCAAACTCTGGATGCACTTCGTGTACAAAATGGACAATCTCTTTCGAAGTATCAGGCTTTCGGACGAAAACTCATCTGTTACAAAGGCATTTCATTTTTTTAAACTTATTTCAACTCCAGACTTTTTGTGCGTTTAGTATGCACCATTCAAAGCCACGTCATCAATTTTCAACCCCTTCTGACTTCATTTGCTATTTTTCATGCATTTACTGATTTTTTTAGCTAAATGACCCTGAAATTGAAAAGCACTACAAATGAACTCTGAAAAAGGTTGAAAGTTGGCATGGTATCATCATTTCACCCACATAGCATGTGCTAAAAAGTTGAGAGGGTTACGGCAAAAACTGGATGCACTTCGTGTACAAAATGGACAATCTCTTTCGAAGTATCAGGCTTTCGGACGAGAACTCATCTGTTACAAAGGCATTTCATTTTTTTAAACTTATTTCAACTCCAGACTTTTTGTGCGTTCAGTATGCACCACTCAAAGCCACGTCATCAATTTTCAACCCTTTCTGACTTCATTTGCTATTTTTCATGCATTTACTGACTTTGTTTGAGCTAAATGACCCTGAAATTGAAAAGCACTACAAATCAAATCTGAAAAGGTTGAAAGTCGGCACGGTATCATCATTTCACCCACATAGCATGTGCTAAAAAGTTGAGAGGGTTACGGCAAAAACTGGATGCACTTCGTGTACAAAATGGACAATCTCTTTCGAAGTATCAGGCTTTCGGACGAAAACTCATCTGTTACAAAGGAATTTCATTTTTTTAAACTTATTTCAACTCCAGACTTTTTGTGCGTTCAAGATGCACCATTCAAAGCCACGTCATCAATTTTCAACCCCTTCTGACTTCATTTGCTATTTTTCATGGATTTACTAATTTTTTTGAGCTAAATGACCCTGAAATTGAAAAGCACTACAAATGAACTCTCAAAAGGTTGAAAGTTGGCATGGTATCATCATTTCACCCACATAGCATGTGCTAAAAAGTTGAGAGGGTTACGGCAAAAACTGGATGCACTTCGTGTACAAAATGGACAATCTCTTTCGAAGTATCAGGCTTTCGGACGAGAACTCATCTGTTACAAAGGCATTTCATTTTTTTAAACTTATTTCAACTCCAGACTTTTTGTGCGTTCAGTATGCACCACTCAAAGCCACGTCATCAATTTTCAACCCTTTCTGACTTCATTTGCTATTTTTCATGCATTTACTGACTTTGTTTCAGCTAAGTGACCCTGAAATTGAAAAGCACTACAAATCAACTCTGAAAAGGTTGAAAGTCGGCACGGTATCATCATTTCACCCACATAGCATGTGCTAAAAAGTTGAGAGGGTTACGGCAAAAACTGGATGCACTTCGTGTACAAAATGGACAATCTCTTTCGAAGTATCAGGCTTTCGGACGAAAACTCATCTGTTACAAAGGCATTTCATTTTTTTAAACTTATTTTAACTCCAGACTTTTTGTGCGTTCAAGATGCACCATTCAAAGCCACGTCATCAATTTTCAACCCCTTCTGACTTCATTTGCTATTTTTCATGCATTTACTGATTTTTTTGAGCTAAATGACCCTGAAATTGAAAAGCACTACAAATGAACTCTGAAAAGGTTGAAAGTTGGCATGGTATCATCATTTCACCCACATAGCATGTGCTAAAAAGTTGAGAGGGTTACGGCAAACTCTGGATGCACTTCATGTACAAAATGGACAATCTCTTTCGAAGTATCAGGCTTTCGGACGAAAACTCATCTGTTACAAAGGCATTTCATTTTTTTAAATTTTTTTCAACTCCAGACTTTTTGTGCGTTTAGTATGCACCATTCAAAGCCACGTCATCAATTTTCAACCCCTTCTGACTTCATTTTCTATTTTTCATGCATTTACTGATTTTTTTTAGCTAAATGACCCTGAAATTGAAAAGCACTACAAATGAACTCTGAAAAGGTTGAAAGTTGGCATGGTATCATCATTTCACCCACATAGAATGTGCTAAAAAGTTGAGAGGGTTACGGCAAAAACTGGATGCACTTCGTGTACAAAATGGACAATCTCTTTCGAAGTATCAGGCTTTCGGACGAGAACTCATCTGTTACAAAGGCATTTCATTTTTTTAAACTTATTTCAACTCCAGACTTTTTGTGCGTTTAGTATGCACCATTCAAAGACACGTCATCAATTGTCAACCCTTTCTGACTTCATTTGCTATTTTTCATGCATTTACTGATTTTTTGAGCTAAATGACCCTGAAATTGAAAAGCACTACAATGAACTCTGAAAAGGTTGAAAGTTGGCATGGTTTCATCATTTCACCTACATAGCATGTGCTAAAAAGTAGAGAGGGTTACGGCAAAAACTGGATGAACTTCGTGTACAAAATGGACAATCTCTTTCGAAGTATCAGGCATTCGGACGAGAACTCATCTGTTACAAAGGCATTTCATTTTTTTAAACTCATTTCAACTCCAGACTTTTTGTGCGTTCAGTATGCACCATTCAAAGCCACGTCATCAATTTTCAACCCTTTCTGACTTCATTTGCTATTTTTCATGCATTTACTGATTTTTTTGAGCTAAATGACCCTGAAATTGAAAAGCACTACAAATGAACTCTGAAAAGGTTGAAAGTTGGCATGGTATCATCATTTCACCCACATAGCATGTGCTAAAAAGTTGAGAGGGTTACGGCAAAAACTGGATGCAATTCGTGTACAAAATGGACAATCTCTTTCGAAGTATCAGGCTTTCGGACGAAAACTCATCTGTTACAAAGGCATTTCATTTTTTTAAACTTATTTCAACTCCAGACTTTTTGTGCGTTCAAGATGCACCATTCAAAGCCACGTCATCAATTTTCAACACCTTCTGACTTCATTTGCTATTTTTCACGCATTTACTGATTTTTTTGAGCTAAATGACCCTGAAATTGAAAAGCCCTACAAATGAACTCTGAAAAGGTTGAAAGTTGGCATGGTATCATCATTTCACCCACATAGCATGTGCTAAAAAGTTGAGAGGGTTACGGCAAACTCTGGATGCACTTCGTGTACAAAATGGACAATCTCTTTCGAAGTATCAGGCTTTCGGACGAAAACTCATCTGTTACAAAGGCATTTCATTTTTTTAAACTTATTTCAACTCCAGACTTTTTGTGCATTTAGTATGCACCATTCAAAGCCACGTCATCAATTTTCAACCCCTTCTGACTTCTTTTGCTATTTTCATGCATTTACTGATTTTTTGAGCTAAATGACCCTGAAATTGAAAAGCACTACAAATGAACTCTGAAAAAGGTTGAAAGTTGGCATGGTATCATCATTTCACCCACATAGCATGTGCTAAAAAGTTGAGAGGGTTACGGCAAAAACTGGATGCACTTCGTGTACAAAATGGACAATCTCTTTCGAAGTATCAGGCTTTCGGACGAGAACTCATCTGTTACAAAGGCATTTCATTTTTTTAAACTTATTTCAACTCCAGACTTTTTGTGCGTTCAGTATGCACCATTCAAAGCCACGTCATCAATTTTCAACCGTTTCTGACTTCATTTGCTATTTTTTATGCATTTACTGACTTAGTTTGAGCTAAATGACCCTGAAATTGAAAAGCACTACAAATGAACTCTGAAAAGGTTGAAAGTCGGCACGGTATCATCATTTAACCCACATAGCATGTGCTAAAAAGTTGAGAGGGTTACGGCAAAAATTGGATGCACTTCGTGTACAAAATGGACAATCTCTTTCGAAGTATCAGGCTTTCGGACGAAAACTCATCTGTTACAAAGGCATTTCATTTTTTTAAACTTATTTCAACTCCAGACTTTTTGTGCGTTTAGTATGCACCATTCAAAGCCACGTCATCAATTTTCAACCCCTTCTGACTTCATTTGCTATTTTTCATGCATTTACTGATTTTTTTGAGCTAAATGACCCTGAAATTGAAAAGCACTACAAATGAACTCTGAAAAGGTTGAAAGTTGGCATGGTATCATCATTTCACCCACATAGCATGTGCTAAAAAGTTGAGAGGGTTACGGCAAACTATGGATGCACTTCATGTACAAAATGGACAATCTCTTTCGAAGTATCAGGCTTTCGGACGAAAACTCATCTGTTACAAAGGCATTTCATTTTTTTAAACTTTTTTCAACTCCAGACTTTTTGTGCGTTTAGTATGCACCATTCAAAGCCACGTCATCAATTTTCAACCCCTTCTGACTTCATTTTCTATTTTTCATGCATTTACTGATTTTTTGAGCTTAATGACCCTGAAATTGAAAAGCACTACAATGAACTCTGAAAAGGTTGAAAGTTGGCATGGTTTCATAATTTCACCTACATAGCATGTGCTAAAAAGTAGAGAGGGTTACGGCAAAAACTGGATGAACTTCGTGTACAAAATGGACAATCTCTTTCGAAGTATCAGGCATTCGGACGAGAACTCATCTGTTACAAAGGCATTTCATTTTTTTAAACTCATTTCAACTCCAGACTTTTTGTGCGTTCAGTATGCAACATTCAAAGCCACGTCATCAATTTTCAACCCTTTCTGACTTCATTTGCTATTTTTCATGCATTTACTGATTTTTTTGAGCTAAATGACCCTGAAATTGAAAAGCACTACAAATGAACTCTGAAAAGGTTGAAAGTTGGCATGGTATCATCATTTCACCCACATAGCATGTGCTAAAAAGTTGAGAGGGTTACGGCAAAAACTGGATGCAATTCGTGTACAAAATGGACAATCTCTTTCGAAGTATCAGGCTTTCGGACGAAAACTCATCTGTTACAAAGGCATTTCATTTTTTTAAACTTATTTCAACTCCAAACTTTTTGTGCGTTCAAGATGCACAATTCAAAGCCACGTCATCAATTTTCAACACCTTCTGACTTCATTTGCTATTTTTCATGCATTTACTGATTTTTTTGAGCTAAATGACCCTGAAATTGAAAAGCACTACAAATGAACTCTGAAAAGGTTGAAAGTTGGCATGGTATCATCATTTCACCCACATAGCATGTGCTAAAAAGTTGAGAGGGTTACGGCAAAAACTGGATGCAATTCGTGTACAAAATGGACAATCTCTTTCGAAGTATCAGGCTTTCGGACGAAAACTCATCTGTTACAAAGGCATTTCATTTTTTTAAACTTATTTCAACTCCAAACTTTTTGTGCGTTCAAGATGCACAATTCAAAGCCACGTCATCAATTTTCAACACCTTCTGACTTCATTTGCTATTTTTCACGCATTTACTGATTTTTTTGAGCTAAATGACCCTGAAATTGAAAAGCACTACAAATGAACTCTGAAAAGGTTGAAAGTCGGCACGGTATCATCATTTCACCCACATAGCATGTGCTAAAAAGTTGAGAGGGTTACGGCAAAAATTGGATGCACTTCGTGTACAAAATGGACAATCTCTTTCGAAGTATCAGGCTTTCGGACGAAAACTCATCTGTTACAAAGGCATTTCATTTTTTTAAACTTATTTCAACTCCAGACTTTTTGTGCGTTTAGTATGCACCATTCAAAGCCACGTCATCAATTGTCAACCCTTTCTGACTTCATTTGCTATTTTTCATGCATTTACTGATTTTTTGAGCTAAATGACCCTGAAATTGAAAAGCACTACAATGAACTCTGAAAAGGTTGAAAGTTGGCATGGTTTCATCATTTCACCTACATAGCATGTGCTAAAAAGTAGAGAGGGTTACGGCAAAAACTGGATGAACTTCGTGTACAAAATGGACAATCTCTTTCGAAGTATCAGGCATTCGGACGAGAACTCATCTGTTACAAAGGCATTTCATTTTTTTAAACTCATTTCAACTCCAGACTTTTTGTGCGTTCAGTATGCACCATTCAAAGCCACGTCATCAATTTTCAACCCTTTCTGACTTCATTTGCTATTTTTCATGCATTTACTGATTTTTTTGAGCTAAATGACCCTGAAATTGAAAAGCACTACAAATGAACTCTGAAAAGGTTGAAAGTTGGCATGGTATCATCATTTCACCCACATAGCATGTGCTAAAAAGTTGAGAGGGTTACGGCAAAAACTGGATGCAATTCGTGTACAAAATGGACAATCTCTTTCGAAGTATCAGGCTTTCGGACGAAAACTCATCTGTTACAAAGGCATTTCATTTTTTTAAACTTATTTCAACTCCAGACTTTTTGTGCGTTCAAGATGCACCATTCAAAGCCACGTCATCAATTTTCAACACCTTCTGACTTCATTTGCTATTTTTCACGCATTTACTGATTTTTTTGAGCTAAATGACCCTGAAATTGAAAAGCCCTACAAATGAACTCTGAAAAGGTTGAAAGTTGGCATGGTATCATCATTTCACCCACATAGCATGTGCTAAAAAGTTGAGAGGGTTACGGCAAACTCTGGATGCACTTCGTGTACAAAATGGACAATCTCTTTCGAAGTATCAGGCTTTCGGACGAAAACTCATCTGTTACAAAGGCATTTCATTTTTTTAAACTTATTTCAACTCCAGACTTTTTGTGCATTTAGTATGCACCATTCAAAGCCACGTCATCAATTTTCAACCCCTTCTGACTTCTTTTGCTATTTTCATGCATTTACTGATTTTTTGAGCTAAATGACCCTGAAATTGAAAAGCACTACAAATGAACTCTGAAAAAGGTTGAAAGTTGGCATGGTATCATCATTTCACCCACATAGCATGTGCTAAAAAGTTGAGAGGGTTACGGCAAAAACTGGATGCACTTCGTGTACAAAATGGACAATCTCTTTCGAAGTATCAGGCTTTCGGACGAGAACTCATCTGTTACAAAGGCATTTCATTTTTTTAAACTTATTTCAACTCCAGACTTTTTGTGCGTTCAGTATGCACCATTCAAAGCCACGTCATCAATTTTCAACCGTTTCTGACTTCATTTGCTATTTTTTATGCATTTACTGACTTAGTTTGAGCTAAATGACCCTGAAATTGAAAAGCACTACAAATGAACTCTGAAAAGGTTGAAAGTCGGCACGGTATCATCATTTAACCCACATAGCATGTGCTAAAAAGTTGAGAGGGTTACGGCAAAAATTGGATGCACTTCGTGTACAAAATGGACAATCTCTTTCGAAGTATCAGGCTTTCGGACGAAAACTCATCTGTTACAAAGGCATTTCATTTTTTTAAACTTATTTCAACTCCAGACTTTTTGTGCGTTTAGTATGCACCATTCAAAGCCACGTCATCAATTTTCAACCCCTTCTGACTTCATTTGCTATTTTTCATGCATTTACTGATTTTTTTGAGCTAAATGACCCTGAAATTGAAAAGCACTACAAATGAACTCTGAAAAGGTTGAAAGTTGGCATGGTATCATCATTTCACCCACATAGCATGTGCTAAAAAGTTGAGAGGGTTACGGCAAACTATGGATGCACTTCATGTACAAAATGGACAATCTCTTTCGAAGTATCAGGCTTTCGGACGAAAACTCATCTGTTACAAAGGCATTTCATTTTTTTAAACTTTTTTCAACTCCAGACTTTTTGTGCGTTTAGTATGCACCATTCAAAGCCACGTCATCAATTTTCAACCCCTTCTGACTTCATTTTCTATTTTTCATGCATTTACTGATTTTTTGAGCTTAATGACCCTGAAATTGAAAAGCACTACAATGAACTCTGAAAAGGTTGAAAGTTGGCATGGTTTCATAATTTCACCTACATAGCATGTGCTAAAAAGTAGAGAGGGTTACGGCAAAAACTGGATGAACTTCGTGTACAAAATGGACAATCTCTTTCGAAGTATCAGGCATTCGGACGAGAACTCATCTGTTACAAAGGCATTTCATTTTTTTAAACTCATTTCAACTCCAGACTTTTTGTGCGTTCAGTATGCAACATTCAAAGCCACGTCATCAATTTTCAACCCTTTCTGACTTCATTTGCTATTTTTCATGCATTTACTGATTTTTTTGAGCTAAATGACCCTGAAATTGAAAAGCACTACAAATGAACTCTGAAAAGGTTGAAAGTTGGCATGGTATCATCATTTCACCCACATAGCATGTGCTAAAAAGTTGAGAGGGTTACGGCAAAAACTGGATGCAATTCGTGTACAAAATGGACAATCTCTTTCGAAGTATCAGGCTTTCGGACGAAAACTCATCTGTTACAAAGGCATTTCATTTTTTTAAACTTATTTCAACTCCAAACTTTTTGTGCGTTCAAGATGCACAATTCAAAGCCACGTCATCAATTTTCAACACCTTCTGACTTCATTTGCTATTTTTCATGCATTTACTGATTTTTTTGAGCTAAATGACCCTGAAATTGAAAAGCACTACAAATGAACTCTGAAAAGGTTGAAAGTTGGCATGGTATCATCATTTCACCCACATAGCATGTGCTAAAAAGTTGAGAGGGTTACGGCAAAAACTGGATGCAATTCGTGTACAAAATGGACAATCTCTTTCGAAGTATCAGGCTTTCGGACGAAAACTCATCTGTTACAAAGGCATTTCATTTTTTTAAACTTATTTCAACTCCAAACTTTTTGTGCGTTCAAGATGCACAATTCAAAGCCACGTCATCAATTTTCAACACCTTCTGACTTCATTTGCTATTTTTCACGCATTTACTGATTTTTTTGAGCTAAATGACCCTGAAATTGAAAAGCACTACAAATGAACTCTGAAAAGGTTGAAAGTCGGCACGGTATCATCATTTCACCCACATAGCATGTGCTAAAAAGTTGAGAGGGTTACGGCAAAAATTGGATGCACTTCGTGTACAAAATGGACAATCTCTTTCGAAGTATCAGGCTTTCGGACGAAAACTCATCTGTTACAAAGGCATTTCATTTTTTTAAACTTATTTCAACTCCAGACTTTTTGTGCGTTTAGTATGCACCATTCAAAGCCACGTCATCAATTTTCAACCCCTTCTGACTTCATTTGCTATTTTTCATGCATTTACTGATTTTTTTGAGCTAAATGACCCTGAAATTGAAAAGCACTACAAATGAACTCTGAAAAGGTTGAAAGTTGGCATGGTATCATCATTTCACCCACATAGCATGTGCTAAAAAGTTGAGAGGGTTACGGCAAACTCTGGATGCACTTCATGTACAAAATGGACAATCTCTTTCGAAGTATCAGGCTTTCGGACGAAAACTCATCTGTTACAAAGGCATTTCATTTTTTTAAACTTTTTTCCACTCCAGACTTTTTGTGCGTTTAGTATGCACCATTCAAAGCCACGTCATCAATTTTCAACCCCTTCTGACTTCATTTTCTATTTTTCATGCATTTACTGATTTTTTTTAGCTAAATGACCCTGAAATTGAAAAGCACTACAAATGAACTCTGAAAAGGTTGAAAGTTGGCATGGTATCATCATTTCACCCACATAGAATGTGCTAAAAAGTTGAGAGGGTTACGGCAAAAACTGGATGCACTTCGTGTACAAAATGGACAATCTCTTTCGAAGTATCAGGCTTTCGGACGAGAACTCATCTGGTACAAAGGCATTTCATTTTTTTAAACTTATTTCAACTCCAGACTTTTTGTGCGTTTAGTATGCACCATTCAAAGCCACGTCATCAATTGTCAACCCTTTCTGACTTCATTTGCTATTTTTCATGCATTTACTGATTTTTTGAGCTAAATGACCCTGAAATTGAAAAGCACTACAATGAACTCTGAAAAGGTTGAAAGTTGGCATGGTTTCATCATTTCACCTACATAGCATGTGCTAAAAAGTAGAGAGGGTTACGGCAAAAACTGGATGAACTTCGTGTACAAAATGGACAATCTCTTTCGAAGTATCAGGCATTCGGACGAGAACTCATCTGTTACAAAGGCATTTCATTTTTTTAAACTAATTTCAACTCCAGACTTTTTGTGCGTTCAGTATGCACCATTCAAAGCCACGTCATCAATTTTCAACCCTTTCTGACTTCATTTGCTATTTTTCATGCATTTACTGATTTTTTTGAGCTAAATGACCCTGAAATTGAAAAGCACTACAAATGAACTCTGAAAAGGTTGAAAGTTGGCATGGTATCATCATTTCACCCACATAGCATGTGCTAAAAGGTTGAGAGGGTTACGGCAAAAACTGGATGCAATTCGTGTACAAAATGGACAATCTCTTTCGAAGTATCAGGTTTTCGGACGAAAACTCATCTGTTACAAAGGCATTTCATTTTTTTAAACTTATTTCAACTCCAGACTTTTTGTGCGTTCAAGATGCACCATTCAAAGCCACGTCATCAATTTTCAACACCTTCTGACTTCATTTGCTATTTTTCACGCATTTACTGATTTTTTTGAGCTAAATGACCCTGAAATTGAAAAGCCCTACAAATGAACTCTAAAAAGGTTGAAAGTTGGCATGGTATCATCATTTCACCCACATAGCATGTGCTAAAAAGTTGAGAGGGTTACGGCAAACTCTGGATGCACTTCGTGTACAAAATGGACAATCTCTTTCGAAGTATCAGGCTTTCGGACGAAAACTCATCTGTTACAAAGGCATTTCATTTTTTTAAACTTATTTCAACTCCAGACTTTTTGTGCATTTAGTATGCACCATTCAAAGCCACGTCATCAATTTTCAACCCCTTCTGACTTCTTTTGCTATTTTCATGCATTTACTGATTTTTTGAGCTAAATGACCCTGAAATTGAAAAGCACTACAAATGAACTCTGAAAAAGGTTGAAAGTTGGCATGGTATCATCATTTCACCCACATAGCATGTGCTAAAAAGTTGAGAGGGTTACGGCAAAAACTGGATGCACTTCGTGTACAAAATGGACAATCTCTTTCGAAGTATCAGGCTTTCGGACGAGAACTCATCTGTTACAAAGGCATTTCATTTTTTTAAACTTATTTCAACTCCAGACTTTTTGTGCGTTCAGTATGCACCATTCAAAGCCACGTCATCAATTTTCAACCGTTTCTGACTTCATTTGCTATTTTTCATGCATTTACTGACTTAGTTTGAGCTAAATGACCCTGAAATTGAAAAGCACTACAAATGAACTCTGAAAAGGTTGAAAGTCGGCACGGTATCATCATTTCACCCACATAGCATGTGCTAAAAAGTTGAGAGGGTTACGGCAAAAATTGGATGCACTTCGTGTACAAAATGGACAATCTCTTTCGAAGTATCAGGCTTTCGGACGAAAACTCATCTGTTACAAAGGCATTTCATTTTTTTAAACTTATTTCAACTCCAGACTTTTTGTGCGTTTAGTATGCACCATTCAAAGCCACGTCATCAATTTTCAACCCCTTCTGACTTCATTTGCTATTTTTCATGCATTTACTGATTTTTTTGAGCTAAATGACCCTGAAATTGAAAAGCACTACAAATGAACTCTGAAAAGGTTGAAAGTTGGCATGGTATCATCATTTCACCCACATAGCATGTGCTAAAAAGTTGAGAGGGTTACGGCAAACTATGGATGCACTTCATGTACAAAATGGACAATCTCTTTCGAAGTATCAGGCTTTCGGACGAAAACTCATCTGTTACAAAGGCATTTCATTTTTTTAAACTTTTTTCAACTCCAGACTTTTTGTGCGTTTAGTATGCACCATTCAAAGCCACGTCATCAATTTTCAACCCCTTCTGACTTCATTTTCTATTTTTCATGCATTTACTGATTTTTTGAGCTTAATGACCCTGAAATTGAAAAGCACTACAATGAACTCTGAAAAGGTTGAAAGTTGGCATGGTTTCATAATTTCACCTACATAGCATGTGCTAAAAAGTAGAGAGGGTTACGGCAAAAACTGGATGAACTTCGTGTACAAAATGGACAATCTCTTTCGAAGTATCAGGCATTCGGACGAGAACTCATCTGTTACAAAGGCATTTCATTTTTTTAAACTCATTTCAACTTCCAGACTTTTTGTGCGTTCAGTATGCACCATTCAAAGCCACGTCATCAATTTTCAACCCTTTCTGACTTCATTTGCTATTTTTCATGCATTTACTGATTTTTTTGAGCTAAATGACCCTGAAATTGAAAAGCACTACAAATGAACTCTGAAAAGGTTGAAAGTTGGCATGGTATCATCATTTCACCCACATAGCATGTGCTAAAAAGTTGAGAGGGTTACGGCAAAAACTGGATGCAATTCGTGTACAAAATGGACAATCTCTTTCGAAGTATCAGGCTTTCGGACGAAAACTCATCTGTTACAAAGGTATTTCATTTTTTTAAACTTATTTCAACTCCAAACTTTTTGTGCGTTCAAGATGCACAATTCAAAGCCACGTCATCAATTTTCAACACCTTCTGACTTCATTTGCTATTTTTCACGCATTTACTGATTTTTTTGAGCTAAATGACCCTGAAATTGAAAAGCACTACAAATGAACTCTGAAAAGGTTGAAAGTTGGCATGGTATCATCATTTCACCCACATAGCATGTGCTAAAAAGTTGAGAGGGTTACGGCAAACTCTGGATGCACTTCGTGTACAAAATGGACAATCTCTTTCGAAGTATCAGGCTTTCGGACGAAAACTCATCTGTTACAAAGGCATTTCATTTTTTTAAACTTATTTCAACTCCAGACTTTTTGTGCGTTTAGTATGCACCATTCAAAGCCACGTCATCAATTTTCAACCCCTTCTGACTTCATTTGCTATTTTTCATGCATTTACTGATTTTTTTGAGCTAAATGACCCTGAAATTGAAAAGCACTACAAATGAACTCTGAAAAGGTTGAAAGTTAGCATGGTATCATCATTTCACCCACATAGCATGTGCTTAAAAGTTGAGAGGGTTACGGCAAACTCTGGATGCACTTCATGTACAAAATGGACAATCTCTTTCGAAGTATCAAGCTTTCGGACGAAAACTCATCTGTTACAAAGGCATTTCATTTTTTTAAACTTTTTTCAACTCCAGACTTTTTGTGCGTTTAGTATGCACCATTCAAAGCCACGTCATCAATTTTCAACCCCTTCTGACTTCATTTGCTATTTTTCATGCATTTACTGATTTTTTTTAGCTAAATGACCCTGAAATTGAAAAGCACTACAAATGAACTCTGAAAAGGTTGAAAGTTGGCATGGTATCATCATTTCACCCACATAGCATGTGCTTAAAAGTTGAGAGGGTTACGGCAAACTCTGGATGCACTTCGTGTACAAAATGGACAATCTCTTTGGAAGTATCAGGCTTTCGGACGAGAACTCATTTGTTACAAAGGCATTTCATTTTTTTAAACTCATTTCAACTCCAGATTTTTTGTGCGTTCAGTATGCACCATTCAAAGCCACGTCATCAATTTTCAACCCTTTCTGACTTCATTTGCTATTTTTCATGCATTTACTGATTTTTTTGAGCTAAATGACCCTGAAATTGAAAAGCACTACAAATGAACTCTGAAAAGGTTGAAAGTTAGCATGGTATCATCATTTCACCCACATAGCATGTGCTTAAAAGTTGAGAGGGTTACGGCAAACTCTGGATGCACTTCGTGTACAAAATGGACAATCTCTTTGGAAGTATCAGGCTTTCGGACGAAAACTCATCTGTTACAAAGGCATTTCATTTTTTTAAACTTATTTCAACTCCAGACTTTTTGTGCGTTCAAGATGCACCATTCAAAGCCACGTCATCAATTTTCAACCCCTTCTGACTTCATTTGCTATTTTTCATGGATTTACTAATTTTTTTGAGCTAAATGACCCTGAAATTGAAAAGCACTACAAATGAACTCTGAAAAGGTTGAAAGTTGGCATGGTATCATCATTTCACCCACATACCATGTGCTAAAAAGTTGAGAGGGTTACGGCAAACTCTGGATGCACTTCATGTACAAAATGGACAATCTCTTTCGAAGTATCAAGCTTTCGGACGAAAACTCATCTGTTACAAAGGCATTTCATTTTTTTAAACTTTTTTCAACTCCAGACTTTTTGTGCGTTTAGTATGCACCATTCAAAGCCACGTCATCAATTTTCAACCCCTTCTGACTTCATTTGCTATATTTCATGCATTTACTGATTTTTTTTAGCTAAATGACCCTGAAATTGAAAAGCACTACAAATGAACTCTGAAAAGGTTGAAAGTTGGCATGGTATCATCATTTCACCCACATAGCATGTGCTAAAAAGTTGAGAGGGTTACGGCAAACTCTGGATGCACTTCATGTACAAAATGGACAATCTCTTTCGAAGTATCAAGCTTTCGGACGAAAACTCATCTGTTACAAAGGCATTTCATTTTTTTAAACTTTTTTCAACTCCAGACTTTTTGTGCGTTTAGTATGCACCATTCAAAGCCACGTCATCAATTTTCAACCCCTTCTGACTTCATTTGCTATTTTTCATGCATTTACTGATTTTTTTTAGCTAAATGACCCTGAAATTGAAAAGCACTACAAATGAACTCTGAAAAGGTTGAAAGTTGGCATGGTATCATCATTTCACCCACATAGAATGTGCTAAAAAGTTGAGAGGGTTACGGCAAAAACTGGATGCACTTCGTGTACAAAATGGACAATCTCTTTCGAAGTATCAGGCTTTCGGACGAGAACTCATCTGTTACAAAGGCATTTCATTTTTTTAACTTATTTCAACTCCAGACTTTTTGTGCATTCAGTATGCACCATTCAAAGCCACGTCATCAATTTTCAACCCTTTCTGACTTCATTTGCTATTTTTCATGCATTTACTGACTTTGTTTGAGCTAAATGACCCTGAAATTGAAAAGCGCTACAAATGAACTCTGAAAAGGTTGAAAGTCGGCACGGTATCATCATTTCACCCACATAGCATGTGCTAAAAAGTTCAGAGGGTTACGGCAAAAACTGGATGCACTTCGTGTACAAAATGGACAATCTCTTTCGAAGTATCAGGCTTTCGGACGAAAACTCATCTGTTACAAAGGAATTTCATTTTTTTAAACTTATTTCAACTCCAGACTTTTTGTGCGTTCAAGATGCACCATTCAAAGCCACGTCATCAATTTTCAACCCCTTCTGACTTCATTTGCTATTTTTCATGGATTTACTAATTTTTTTGAGCTAAATGACCCTGAAATTGAAAAGCACTACAAATGAACTCTGAAAAGGTTGAAAGTTGGCATGGTATCATCATTTCACCCACATACCATGTGCTAAAAAGTTGAGAGGGTTACGGCAAAAACTGGATGAACTTCGTGTACAAAATGGACAATCTCTTTCGAAGTATCAGGCTTTCGGACGAGAACTCATTTGTTACAAAGGCATTTCATTTTTTTAAACTCATTTCAACTCCAGATTTTTTGTGCGTTCAGTATGCACCATTCAAAGCCACGTCATCAATTTTCAACCCTTTCTGACTTCATTTGCTATTTTTCATGCATTTACTGATTTTTTTGAGCTAAATGACCCTGAAATTGAAAAGCACTACAAATGAACTCTGAAAAGGTTGAAAGTTAGCATGGTATCATCATTTCACCCACATAGCATGTGCTTAAAAGTTGAGAGGGTTACGGCAAACTCTGGATGCACTTCGTGTACAAAATGGACAATCTCTTTGGAAGTATCAGGCTTTCGGACGAAAACTCATCTGTTACAAAGGCATTTCATTTTTTTAAACTTATTTCAACTCCAGACTTTTTGTGCGTTTAGTATGCACCATTCAAAGCCACGTCATCAATTTTCAACCCCTTCTGACTTCATTTGCTATTTTTCATGCATTTACTGATTTTTTTGAGCTAAATGACCCTGAAATTGAAAAGCACTACAAATGAACTCTGAAAAGGTTGAAAGTTGGCATGGTATCATCATTTCACCCACATAGCATGTGCTAAAAAGTTGAGAGGGTTACGGCAAACTCTGGATGCAATTCATGTACAAAATGGACAATCTCTTTCGAAGTATCAGGCTTTCGGACGAAAACTCATCTGTTACAAAGGCATTTCATTTTTTTAAACTTTTTTCAACTCCAGACTTTTTGTGCGTTTAGTATGCACCATTCAAAGCCACGTCATCAATTTTCAACCACTTCTGACTTCATTTGCTATTTTTCATGGATTTACTAATTTTTTTGAGCTAAATGACCCTGAAATTGAAAAGCACTACAAATGAACTCTGAAAAGGTTGAAAGTTGGCATGGTATCATCATTTCACCCACATACCATGTGCTAAAAAGTTGAGAGGGTTACGGCAAAAACTGGATGAACTTCGTGTACAAAATGGACAATCTCTTTCGAAGTATCAGGCTTTCGGACGAGAACTCATTTGTTACAAAGGCATTTCATTTTTTTAAACTCATTTCAACTCCAGATTTTTTGTGCGTTCAGTATGCACCATTCAAAGCCACGTCATCAATTTTCAACCCTTTCTGACTTCATTTGCTATTTTTCATGCATTTACTGATTTTTTTGAGCTAAATGACCCTGAAATTGAAAAGCACTACAAATGAACTCTGAAAAGGTTGAAAGTTAGCATGGTATCATCATTTCACCCACATAGCATGTGCTTAAAAGTTGAGAGGGTTACGGCAAACTCTGGATGCACTTCGTGTACAAAATGGACAATCTCTTTGGAAGTATCAGGCTTTCGGACGAAAACTCATCTGTTACAAAGGCATTTCATTTTTTTAAACTTATTTCAACTCCAGACTTTTTGTGCGTTTAGTATGCACCATTCAAAGCCACGTCATCAATTTTCAACCCCTTCTGACTTCATTTGCTATTTTTCATGCATTTACTGATTTTTTTGAGCTAAATGACCCTGAAATTGAAAAGCACTACAAATGAACTCTGAAAAGGTTGAAAGTTGGCATGGTATCATCATTTCACCCACATAGCATGTGCTAAAAAGTTGAGAGGGTTACGGCAAAAACTGGATGCAATTCGTGTACAAAATGGACAATCTCTTTCGAAGTATCAGGCTTTCGGACGAAAACTCATCTGTTAGAAAGGCATTTCATTTTTTTAAACTTATTTCAACTCCAGACTTTTTGTGCGTTTAGTATGCACCATTCAAAGCCACGTCATCAATTGTCAACCCTTTCTGACTTCATTTGCTATTTTTCATGCATTTACTGATTTTTTGAGCTAAATGACCCTGAAATTGAAAAGCACTACAAATGAACTCTGAAAAGGTTGAAAGTTGGCATGGTTTCATCATTTCACCTACATAGCATGTGCTAAAAAGTAGAGAGGGTTACGGCAAAAACTGGATGAACTTCGTGTACAAAATGGACAATCTCTTTCGAAGTATCAGGCTTTCGGACGAGAACTCATCTGTTACAAAGGCATTTCATTTTTTTAAACTCATTTCAACTCCAGACTTTTTGTGCGTTCAGTATGCACCATTCAAAGCCACGTCATCAATTTTCAACCCTTTCTGACTTCATTTGCTATTTTTCATGCATTTACTGATTTTTTTGAGCTAAATGACCCTGAAATTGAAAAGCACTACAAATGAACTCTGAAAAGGTTGAAAGTTGGCATGGTATCATCATTTCACCCACATAGCATGTGCTAAAAAGTTGAGAGGGTTACGGCAAACTCTGGATGCACTTCATGTACAAAATGGACAATCTCTTTCGAAGTATCAAGCTTTCGGACGAAAACTCATCTGTTACAAAGGCATTTCATTTTTTTAAACTTTTTTCAACTCCAGACTTTTTGTGCGTTTAGTATGCACCATTCAAAGCCACGTCATCAATTTTCAACCCCTTCTGACTTCATTTGCTATTTTTCATGCATTTACTGATTTTTTTTAGCTAAATGACCCTGAAATTGAAAAGCACTACAAATGAACTCTGAAAAGGTTGAAAGTTGGCATGGTATCATCATTTCACCCACATAGAATGTGCTAAAAAGTTGAGAGGGTTACGGCAAAAACTGGATGCACTTCGTGTACAAAATGGACAATCTCTTTCGAAGTATCAGGCTTTCGGACGAGAACTCATCTGTTACAAAGGCATTTCATTTTTTTAACTTATTTCAACTCCAGACTTTTTGTGCATTCAGTATGCACCATTCAAAGCCACGTCATCAATTTTCAACCCTTTCTGACTTCATTTGCTATTTTTCATGCATTTACTGACTTTGTTTGAGCTAAATGACCCTGAAATTGAAAAGCGCTACAAATGAACTCTGAAAAGGTTGAAAGTCGGCACGGTATCATCATTTCACCCACATAGCATGTGCTAAAAAGTTCAGAGGGTTACGGCAAAAACTGGATGCACTTCGTGTACAAAATGGACAATCTCTTTCGAAGTATCAGGCTTTCGGACGAAAACTCATCTGTTACAAAGGAATTTCATTTTTTTAAACTTATTTCAACTCCAGACTTTTTGTTCGTTCAAGATGCACCGTTCAAAGCCACGTCATCAATTTTCAACCCCTTCTGACTTCATTTGCTATTTTTCATGGATTTACTAATTTTTTTGAGCTAAATGACCCTGAAATTGAAAAGCACTACAAATGAACTCTGAAAAGGTTGAAAGTTGGCATGGTATCATCATTTCACCCACATACCATGTGCTAAAAAGTTGAGAGGGTTACGGCAAAAACTGGATGAACTTCGTGTACAAAATGGACAATCTCTTTCGAAGTATCAGGCTTTCGGACGAAAACTCATCTGTTACAAAGGCATTTCATTTTTTTAAACTCATTTCAACTCCAGATTTTTTGTGCGTTCAGTATGCACCATTCAAAGCCACGTCATCAATTTTCAACCCTTTCTGACTTCATTTGCTATTTTTCATGCATTTACTGATTTTTTTGAGCTAAATGACCCTGAAATTGAAAAGCACTACAAATGAACTCTGAAAAGGTTGAAAGTTGGCATGGTATCATCATTTCACCCACATAGCATGTGCTAAAAAGTTGAGAGGGTTACGGCAAAAAACTGGATGCAATTCGTGTACAAAATGGACAATCTCTATCGAAGTATCAGGCTTTCGGACGACAACTCATCTGTTACAAAGGCATTTCATTTTTTTAAACTTATTTCAACTCCTGACTTTTTGTGCGTTCAAGATGCACCATTCAGAGCCACGTCATCAATTTTCAACCCCTTCTGACTTCATTTGCTATTTTTCATGCATTTACTGATTTTTTTTGAGATAAATGACCCTGAAATTGAAAAGCACTACAAATGAACTCTGAAAAGGTTGAAAGTTGGCATGGTATCATCATTTCACGCACATAGCATGTGCTAAAAAGTTGAGAGGGTTACGGCAAACTCTGGATGCACTTCGTGTACAAAATGGACAATCTCTTTCGAAATATCAGGCTTTTGGACGAAAACTCATCTGTTACAAAGGCATTTCATTTTTTTAAACTTATTTCAACTCCAGACTTTTTGTGCATTCAGTATGCACCATTCAAAGCCACGTCATCAATTTTCAACCCCTTCTGACTTCATTTGCTATTTTTCATGCATTTACTGATTTTTTTAGCTAAATGACCCTGACATTGAAAAGCACTACAAATTAACTCTGAAAAGGTTGAAAGTTGGCATGGTTTCATCATTTCACCTACATAGCATGTGCTAAAAAGTTGAGAGGGTTACGGCAAAAACTGGATGCAATTCGTGTACAAAATGGACAATCTCTTTCGAAGTATCAGGCTTTCGGACGAAAACTCATCTGTTACAAAGGCATTTCATTTTTTTAAACTTATTTCAACTCCAGACTTTTTGTGCGTTCAAGATGCACCATTCAAAGCCGTGTCATCAATTTTCAACCCCTTCTGACTTCATTTGCTATTTTTCATGCATTTACTGATTTTTTTGAGCTAAATGACCCGGAAATTGAAAAGCACTACAAATGAACTCTGAAAAGGTTGAAAGTTGGCATGGTATCATCATTTCACCCACATAGCATGTGCTAAAAAGTTGAGAGGGTTACGGCAAACTCTGGATGCACTTCGTGTACAAAATGGACAATCTCTTTCGAAGTATCAGGCTTTCGGACGAAAACTCATCTGTTACAAAGGCATTTCATTTTTTTAAACTTATTTCAACTCCAGACTTTTTGTGCGTTTAGTATGCACCATTCAAAGCCACATCATCAATTTTCAACCCCTTCTGACTTCATTTGCTATTTTTCATGCATTTACTGATTTTTTTGAGCTAAATGACCCTGAAATTGAAAAGCACTACAAATGAACTCTGAAAAGGTTGAAAGTTGGCATGGTATCATCATTTCACCCACATAGCATGTGCTAAAAAGTTGAGAGGGTTACGGCAAACTCTGGATGCACTTCATGTACAAAATGGACAATCTCTTTCGAAGTATCAGGCTTTCAGACGAAAACTCATCTGTTACAAAGGCATTTCATTTTTTTAAACTTTTTTCAACTCCAGACTTTTTGTGCGTTTAGTATGCACCATTCAAAGCCACGTCATCAATTTTCAACCCCTTCTGACTTCATTTGCTATTTTTCATGCATTTACTGATTTTTTTGAGCTAAATGACCCTAAAATTGAAAAGCACTACAAATGAACTCTGAAAAGGTTGAAAGTTGGCATGGTATCATCATTTCACCCACATAGCATGTGCTAAAAAGTTGAGAGGGTTACGGCAAACTCTGGATGCACTTCATGTACAAAATGGACAATCTCTTTCGAAGTATCAGGCTTTCGGACGAAAACTCATCTGTTACAAAGGCATTTCATTTTTTTAAACTTTTTTCAACTCCAGACTTTTTGTGCGTTTAGTATGCACCATTCAAAGCCACGTCATCAATTTTCAACCCCTTCTGACTTCATTTGCTATTTTTCATGCATTTACTGATTTTTTTTAGCTAAATGACCCTGAAATTGAAAAGCACTACAAATGAACTCTGAAAAGGTTGAAAGTTGGCATGGTATCATCATTTCACCCACATAGAATGTGCTAAAAAGTTGAGAGGGTAACGGCAAAAACTGGATGCACTTCGTGTACAAAATGGACAATCTCTTTCGAAGTATCAGGCTTTCAGACGAGAACTCATCTGTTACAAAGGCATTTCATTTTTTTAAACTTATTTCAACTCCAGACTTTTTGTGCGTTTAGTATGCACCATTCAAAGCCACGTCATCAATTGTCAACCCTTTCTGACTTCATTTGCTATTTTTCATGCATTTACTGATTTTTTGAGCTAAATGACCCTGAAATTGAAAAGCACTACAAATGAATTCTGAAAAGGTTGAAAGTTGGCATGGTTTCATCATTTCACCTACATAGCATGTGCTAAAAAGTAGAGAGGGTTACGGCAAAAACTGGATGAACTTCGTGTACAAAATGGACAATCTCTTTCGAAGTATCAGGCTTTCGGACGAGAACTCATCTGTTACAAAGGCATTTCATTTTTTTAAACTCATTTCAACTCCAGACTTTTTGTGCGTTCAGTATGCACCATTCAAAGCCACGTCATCAATTTTCAACCCTTTCTGACTTCATTTGCTATTTTTCATGCATTTACTGATTTTTTTGAGCTAAATGACCCTGAAATTGAAAAGCACTACAAATGAACTCTGAAAAGGTTGAAAGTTGGCATGGTATCATCATTTCACCCACATAGCATGTGCTAAAAAGTTGAGAGGGTTACGGCAAAAACTGGATGCAATTCGTGTACAAAATGGACAATCTCTTTCGAAGTATCAGGCTTTCGGACGAAAACTCATCTGTTACAAAGGCATTTCATTTTTTTAAAACTTATTTCAACTCCAGACTTTTTGTGCGTTCAAGATGCACCATTCAAAGCCACGTCATCAATTTTCAACCCCTTCTGACTTCATTTGCTATTTTTCATGGATTTACTAATTTTTTTGAGCTAAATGACCCTGAAATTGAAAAGCACTACAAATGAACTCTGAAAAGGTTGAAAGTTGGCATGGTATCATCATTTCACCCACATAGCATGTGCTAAAAACTTGAGAGGGTTACGGCAAAAACTGGTTGAATTTCGTGTACAAAATGGACAATCTCTTTCGAAGTATCAGGCTTCCGGACGAGAACTCATCTGTTACAAAGGCATTTCATTTTTTTAAACTCATTTCAACTCCAGATTTTTTGTGCATTCAGTATGCACCATTCAAAGCCACGTCATCAATTTTCAACCCTTTCTGACTTCATTTGCTATTTTTCATGCATTTACTGATTTTTTTGAGCTAAATGACCCTGAAATTGAAAAGCACTACAAATGAACTCTGAAAAGGTTGAAAGTTGGCATGGTATCATCATTTCACCCACATAGCATGTGCTAAAAAGTTGAGAGGGTTACGGCAAAAACTGGATGCAATTCGTGTACAAAATGGACAATCTCTATCGAAGTATCAGGCTTTCGGACGACAACTCATCTGTTACAAAGGCATTTCATTTTTTTAAACTTATTTCAACTCCTGACTTTTTGTGCGTTCAAGATGCACCATTCAAAGCCACGTCATCAATTTTCAACCCCTTCTGACTTCATTTGCTATTTTTCATGCATTTACTGATTTTTTGAGCTAAATGACCCTGAAATTGAAAAGCACTACAAATTAACTCTGAAAAGGTTGAAAGTTGGCATGGTATCATCATTTCACCCACATAGAATGTGCTAAAAAGTTGAGAGGGTTACGGCAAAAACTGGATGCACTTCGTGTACAAAATGGACAATCTCTTTCGAAGTATCAGGCTTCCGGACGAGAACTCATCTGTTACAAAGGCATTTCATTTTTTTAACTTATTTCAACTCCAGACTTTTTGTGCATTCAGTATGCACAATTCAAAGCCACGTCATCAATTTTCAACCCTTTCTGACTTCATTTGCTATTTTTCATGCATTTACTGACTTTGTTTGAGCTAAATGACCCTGAAATTGAAAAGCACTACAAATGAACTCTAAAAAGGTTGAAAGTCGGCACGGTATCATCATTTCACCCACATAGCATGTGCTAAAAAGTTGAGAGGGTTACGGCAAAAACTGGATGCACTTCGTGTACAAAATGGACAATCTCTTTCGAAGTATCAGGCTTTCGGACGAAAACTCATCTGTTACAAAGGAATTTCATTTTTTTAAACTTATTTCAACTCCAGACTTTTTGTGCGTTCAAGATGCACCATTCAAAGCCACGTCATCACATTTCAGCCCCTTCTGACTTGATTTGCTATTTTTCATGGATTTACTAATTTTTTTGAGCTAAATGACCCTGAAATTGAAAAGCACTACAAATGAACTCTGAAAAGGTTGAAAGTTGGCATGGTATCATCATTTCACCCACATAGCATGTGCTAAAAACTTGAGAGGGTTACGGCAAAAACTGGTTGAATTTCGTGTACAAAATGGACAATCTCTTTCGAAGTATCAGGCTTCCGGACGAGAACTCATCTGTTACAAAGGCATTTCATTTTTTTAAACTCATTTCAACTCCAGATTTTTTGTGCATTCAGTATGCACCATTCAAAGCCACGTCATCAATTTTCAACCCTTTCTGACTTCATTTGCTATTTTTCATGCATTTACTGATTTTTTTGAGCTAAATGACCCTGAAATTGAAAAGCACTACAAATGAACTCTGAAAAGGTTGAAAGTTGGCATGGTATCATCATTTCACCCACATAGCATGTGCTAAAAAGTTGAGAGGGTTACGGCAAAAACTGGATGCAATTCGTGTACAAAATGGACAATCTCTATCGAAGTATCAGGCTTTCGGACGACAACTCATCTGTTACAAAGGCATTTCATTTTTTTAAACTTATTTCAACTCCTGACTTTTTGTGCGTTCAAGATGCACCATTCAAAGCCACGTCATCAATTTTCAACCCCTTCTGACTTCATTTGCTATTTTTCATGCATTTACTGATTTTTTGAGCTAAATGACCCTGAAATTGAAAAGCACTACAAATTAACTCTGAAAAGGTTGAAAGTTGGCATGGTATCATCATTTCACCCACATAGAATGTGCTAAAAAGTTGAGAGGGTTACGGCAAAAACTGGATGCACTTCGTGTACAAAATGGACAATCTCTTTCGAAGTATCAGGCTTCCGGACGAGAACTCATCTGTTACAAAGGCATTTCATTTTTTTAACTTATTTCAACTCCAGACTTTTTGTGCATTCAGTATGCACAATTCAAAGCCACGTCATCAATTTTCAACCCTTTCTGACTTCATTTGCTATTTTTCATGCATTTACTGACTTTGTTTGAGCTAAATGACCCTGAAATTGAAAAGCACTACAAATGAACTCTAAAAAGGTTGAAAGTCGGCACGGTATCATCATTTCACCCACATAGCATGTGCTAAAAAGTTGAGAGGGTTACGGCAAAAACTGGATGCACTTCGTGTACAAAATGGACAATCTCTTTCGAAGTATCAGGCTTTCGGACGAAAACTCATCTGTTACAAAGGAATTTCATTTTTTTAAACTTATTTCAACTCCAGACTTTTTGTGCGTTCAAGATGCACCATTCAAAGCCACGTCATCAATTTTCAGCCCCTTCTGACTTGATTTGCTATTTTTCATGGATTTACTAATTTTTTTGAGCTAAATGACCCTGAAATTGAAAAGCACTACAAATGAACTCTGAAAAGGTTGAAAGTTGGCATGGTATCATCATTTCACCCACATAGAATGTGCTAAAAAGTTGAGAGGGTTACGGCAAACTCTGGATGCACTTCGTGTACAAAATGGACAATCTCTTTCGAAGTATCAGGCTTTCGGACGAAAACTCATCTGTTACAAAGGCATTTCATTTTTTTAAACTTATTTCAACTCCAGACTTTTTGTGCGTTTAGTATGCACCATTCAAAGCCACGTCATCAATTTTCAACCCCTTCTGACTTCATTTGCTATTTTTCATGCATTTACTGATTTTTTTTAGCTAAATGACCCTGAAATTGAAAAGCACTACAAATGAACTCTGAAAAGGTTGAAAGTTGGCATGGTATCATCATTTCACCCACATAGAATGTGCTAAAAAGTTGAGAGGGTTACGGCAAAAACTGGATGCACTTCGTGTACAAAATGGACAATCTCTTTCGAAGTATCAGGCTTTCGGACGAGAACTCATCTGTTACAAAGGCATTTCATTTTTTTAAACTTATTTCAACTCCAGACTTTTTGTGCGTTCAGTATGCACCATTCAAAGCCACGTCATCAATTTTCAACCCTTTCTGACTTCATTTGCTATTTTTCATGCATTTACTAACTTTCTTTGAGCTAAATGACCCTGAAATTGAAAAGCACTACAAATGAACTCTGAAAAGGTTGAAAGTCGGCACGGTATCATCATTTCACCCACTTAGCATGTGCTAAAAAGTTGAGAGGGTTACGGCAAACTCTGGATGCACTTCATGTGCAAAATGGACAATCTCTTTCGAAGTATCAGGCTTTCGGACGAAAACTCATCTGTTACAAAGGCATTTCATTTTTTTAAACTCATTTCAACTCCAGACTTTTTGTGCGTTCAGTATGCACCATTCAAAGCCACGTCATCAATTTTCAACCCTTTCTGACTTCATTTGCTATTTTTCATGCATTTACTGATTTTTTTAGCTAAATGACCCTGAAATTGAAAAGCACTACAAATGAACTCTGAAAATGTTGAAAGTTGGCATGGTATCATCATTTCACCCACATAGCATGTGCTAAAAAGTTGAGAGGGTTACGGCAAACTCTGGATGCACTTCATGTACAAAATGGACAATCTCTTTCGAAGTATCAGGCTTTCACACGAAAACTCATCTGTTACAAAGGCATTTCATTTTTTAAACTTTTTTCAACTCCACACTTTTTGTGCGTTTAGTATGCACCATTCAAAGCCACGTCATCAATTTTCAACCCCTTCTGACTTCATTTGCTATTTTTCATGCATTTACTGATTTTTTTAGCTAAATGACCCTGAAATTGAAAAGCACTACAAATGAACTCTGAAAAGGTTGAAAGTTGGCATGGTATCATCATTTCACCCACATAGAATGTGCTAAAAAGTTGAGAGGGTTACGGCAAAAACTGGATGCACTTCGTGTACAAAATGGACAATCTCTTTCGAAGTATCAGGCTTTCGGACGAGAACTCATCTGTTACAAAGGCATTTCATTTTTTTAAACTTATTTCAACTCCAGACTTTTTGTGCGTTTAGTATGCACCATTCAAAGCCACGTCATCAATTGTCAACCCTTTCTGACTTCATTTGCTATTTTTCATGCATTTACTGATTTTTTTAGCTAAATGACCCTGAAATTGAAAAGCACTACAAATGAACTCTGAAAAGGTTGAAAGTTGGCATGGTTTCATCATTTCACCTACATAGCATGTGCTAAAAAGTAGAGAGGGTTACGGCAAAAACTGGATGAACTTCGTGTACAAAATGGACAATCTCTTTCGAAGTATCAGGCTTTCGGACGAGAACTCATCTGTTACAAAGGCATTTCATTTTTTTAAACTCATTTCAACTCCATACTTTTTGTGCGTTCAGTATGCACCATTCAAAGCCACGTCATCAATTTTCAACCCTTTCTGACTTCATTTGCTATTTTTCATGCATTTACTGATTTTTTTGAGCTAAATGACCCTGAAATTGAAAAGCACTACAAATGAACTCTGAAAAGGTTGAAAGTTGGCATGGTATCATCATTTCACCCACATAGCATGTGCTAAAAAGTTGAGAGGGTTACGGCAAAAACTGGATGCACTTCGTGTACAAAATGGACAATCTCTTTCGAAGTATCAGGCTTTCGGACGAAAACTCATCTGTTACAAAGGCATTTCATTTTTTTAAACTTATTTCAACTCCAGACTTTTTGTGCGCTCAAGATGCACCATTCAAAGCCACGTCATCAATTTTCAACCCCTTCTGACTTCATTTGCTATTGTTCACGCATTTACTGATTTTTTTGAGCTAAATGACCCTGAAATTGAAAAGCACTACAAATGAACTCTGAAAAGGTTGAAAGTTGGCATGGTATCATCATTTCACCCACATAGCATGTGCTAAAAAGTTGAGAGGGTTACGGCAAACTCTGGATGCACTTCGTGTACAAAATGGACAATCTCTTTCGAAGTATCAGGCTTTCGGACGAAAACTCATCTGTTACAAAGGCATTTCATTTTTTTAAACTTATTTCAACTCCAGACTTTTTGTGCGTTTGGTATGCACCATTCAAAGCCACGTCATCAATTTTCAACCCCTTCTGACTTCATTTGCTATTTTTCATGCATTTACTGATTTTTTGAGCTAAATGACCCTGAAATTGAAAAGCACTACAAATGAACTCTGAAAAGGTTGAAAGTTGGCATGGTATCATCATTTCACCCACATAGAATGTGCTAAAAAGTTGAGAGGGTTACGGCAAAAACTGGATGCACTTCGTGTACAAAATGGACAATCTCTTTCGAAGTATCAGGCTTTCGGACGAGAACTCATCTGTTACAAAGGCATTTCATTTTTTTAAACTTATTTCAACTCCAGACTTTTTGTGCGTTTAGTATGCACCATTCAAAGCCACGTCATCAATTGTCAACCCTTTCTGACTTCATTTGCTATTTTTCATGCATTTACTGATTTTTTGAGCTAAATGACCCTGAAATTGAAAAGCACTACAAATGAACTCTGAAAAGGTTGAAAGTTGGCATGGTTTCATCATTTCACCTACATAGCATGTGCTAAAAAGTAGAGAGGGTTACGGCAAAAACTGGATGAACTTCGTGTACAAAATGGACAATCTCTTTCGAAGTATCATGCTTTCGGACGAGAACTCATCTGTTACAAAGGCATTTCATTTTTTTAAACTCATTTCAACTCCAGACTTTTTGTGTGTTCAGTATGCACCATTCAAAGCCACGTCATCAATTTTCAACCCTTTCTGACTTCATTTGCTATTTTTCATGCATTTACTGATTTTTTTGAGCTAAATGACCCTGAAATTGAAAAGCACTACAAATGAACTCTGAAAAGGTTGAAAGTTGGCATGGTATCATCATTTCACCCAGATAGCATGTGCTAAAAAGTTGAGAGGGTTACGGCAAAAACTGGATGCACTTCGTGTACAAAATGGACAATCTCTTTCGAAGTATCAGGCTTTCGGACGAGAACTCATCTGTTACAAAGGCATTTCATTTTTTTAAACTTATTTCAACTCCAGACTTTTTGTGCGCTCAAGATGCACCATTCAAAGCCACGTCATCAATTTTCAACCCCTTCTGACTTCATTTGCTATTTTTCACGCATTTACTGATTTTTTTTGAACAAAATGACCCTGAAATTGAAAAGCACTACAAATGAACTCTGAAAAGGTTGAAAGTTGGCATGGTATCATCATTTCACCCACATAGCATGTGCTAAAAAGTTGAGAGGGTTACGGCAAACTC
This sequence comes from Elymus sibiricus, assembly GCA_039707655.1. Classification (NCBI taxonomy): domain Eukaryota; kingdom Viridiplantae; phylum Streptophyta; class Magnoliopsida; order Poales; family Poaceae; genus Elymus; species Elymus sibiricus. Next base: position 33,619,776 of record CM077665.1, on the reverse strand, counting down.
TGGATGCACTTCGTGTACAAAATGGACAATCTCTTTCGAAGTATCAGGCTTTCGGACGAAAACTCATCTGTTACAAAGGCATTTCATTTTTTTAAACTTATTTCAACTCCAGACTTTTTGTGCGTTTGGTATGCACCATTCAAAGCCACGTCATCAATTTTCAACCCCTTCTGACTTCATTTGCTATTTTTCATGCATTTACTGATTTTTTGAGCTAAATGACCCTGAAATTGAAAAGCACTACAAATGAACTCTGAAAAGGTTGAAAGTTGGCATGGTATCATCATTTCACCCACATAGAATGTGCTAAAAAGTTGAGAGGGTTACGGCAAAAAGTGGATGCACTTCGTGTACAAAATGGACAATCTCTTTCGAAGTATCAGGCTTTCGGACGAGAACTCATCTGTTACAAAGGCATTTCATTTTTTTAAACTTATTTCAACTCCAGACTTTTTGTGCGTTTAGTATGCACCATTCAAAGCCACGTCATCAATTGTCAACCCTTTCTGACTTCATTTGCTATTTTTCATGCATTTACTGATTTTTTGAGCTAAATGACCCTGAAATTGAAAAGCACTACAAATGAACTCTGAAAAGGTTGAAAGTTGGCATGGTTTCATCATTTCACCTACATAGCATGTGCTAAAAAGTAGAGAGGGTTACGGCAAAAAGTGGATGCACTTCGTGTACAAAATGGACAATCTCTTTCGAAGTATCAGGCTTTCGGACGAGAACTCATCTGTTACAAAGGCATTTCATTTTTTTAAACTCATTTCAACTCCAGACTTTTTGTGCGTTTAGTATGCACCATTCAAAGCCACGTCATCAATTGTCAACCCTTTCTGACTTCATTTGCTATTTTTCATGCATTTACTGATTTTTTGAGCTAAATGACCCTGAAATTGAAAAGCACTACAAATGAACTCTGAAAAGGTTGAAAGTTGGCATGGTTTCATCATTTCACCTACATAGCATGTGCTAAAAAGTAGAGAGGGTTACGGCAAAAACTGGATGAACTTCGTGTACAAAATGGACAATCTCTTTCGAAGTATCATGCTTTCGGACGAGAACTCATCTGTTACAAAGGCATTTCATTTTTTTAAACTCATTTCAACTCCAGACTTTTTGTGTGTTCAGTATGCACCATTCAAAGCCACGTCATCAATTTTCAACCCTTTCTGACTTCATTTGCTATTTTTCATGCATTTACTGATTTTTTTGAGCTAAATGACCCTGAAATTGAAAAGCACTACAAATGAACTCTGAAAAGGTTGAAAGTTGGCATGGTATCATCATTTCACCCAGATAGCATGTGCTAAAAAGTTGAGAGGGTTACGGCAAAAACTGGATGCACTTCGTGTACAAAATGGACAATCTCTTTCGAAGTATCAGGCTTTCGGACGAGAACTCATCTGTTACAAAGGCATTTCATTTTTTTAAACTTATTTCAACTCCAGACTTTTTGTGCGCTCAAGATGCACCATTCAAAGCCACGTCATCAATTTTCAACCCCTTCTGACTTCATTTGCTATTTTTCACGCATTTACTGATTTTTTTGAACAAAATGACCCTGAAATTGAAAAGCACTACAAATGAACTCTGAAAAGGTTGAAAGTTGGCATGGTATCATCATTTCACCCACATAGCATGTGCTAAAAAGTTGAGAGGGTTACGGCAAACTCTGGATGCACTTCGTGTACAAAATGGACAATCTCTTTCGAAGTATCAGGCTTTCGGACGAAAACTCATCTGTTACAAAGGCATTTCATTTTTTTAAACTTATTTCAACTCCAGACTTTTTGTGCGTTTGGTATGCACCATTCAAAGCCACGTCATCAATTTTCAACCCCTTCTGACTTCATTTGCTATTTTTCATGCATTTACTGATTTTTTGAGCTAAATGACCCTGAAATTGAAAAGCACTACAAATGAACTCTGAAAAGGTTGAAAGTTGGCATGGTATCATCATTTCACCCACATAGAATGTGCTAAAAAGTTGAGAGGGTTACGGCAAAAAGTGGATGCACTTCGTGTACAAAATGGACAATCTCTTTCGAAGTATCAGGCTTTCGGACGAGAACTCATCTGTTACAAAGGCATTTCATTTTTTTAAACTTATTTCAACTCCAGACTTTTTGTGCGTTTAGTATGCACCATTCAAAGCCACGTCATCAATTGTCAACCCTTTCTGACTTCATTTGCTATTTTTCATGCATTTACTGATTTTTTTGAGCTAAATGACCCTGAAATTGAAAAGCACTACAAATGAACTCTGAAAAGGTTGAAAGTTGGCATGGTATCATCATTTCACCCAGATAGCATGTGCTAAAAAGTTGAGAGGGTTACGGCAAAAGCTGGATGCACTTCGTGTACAAAATGGACAATCTCTTTCGAAGTATCAGGCTTTCGGACGAAAACTCATCTGTTACAAAGGCATTTCATTTTTTTAAACTTATTTCAACTCCAGACTTTTTGTGCGTTCAAGATGCACCATTCAAAGCCACGTCATCAATTTTCAACCCCTTCTGACTTCATTTGCTATTTTTCACGCATTTACTGATTTTTTTGAGCTAAATGACCCTGAAATTGAAAAGCACTACAAATGAACTCTGAAAAGGTTGAAAGTTGGCATGGTATCATCATTTCACCCACATAGCATGTGCTAAAAAGTTGAGATGGTTACGGCAAACTCTGGATGCACTTCGTGTACAAAATGGACAATCTCTTTCGAAGTATCAGGCTTTCGGACGAAAACTCATCTGTTACAAAGGCATTTCATTTTTTTAAACTTATTTCAACTCCAGACTTTTTGTGCGTTCAAGATGCACCATTCAAAGCCACGTCATCAATTGTCAACCCCTTCTGACTTCATTTGCTATTTTTCATGCATTTACTGATTTTTTTGAGCTAAATGACCCGGAAATTGAAAAGCACTACAAATGAACTCTGAAAAGGTTGAAAGTTGGCATGGTATCATCATTTCACCCACATAGCATGTGCTAAAAAGTTGAGAGGGTTACGGCAAACTCTGGATGCACTTCGTGTACAAAATGGACAATCTCTTTCGAAGTATCAGGCTTTCGGACGAAAACTCATCTGTTACAAAGGCATTTCATTTTTTTAAACTTATTTCAACTCCAGACTTTTTGTGCGTTTAGTATGCACCATTCAAAGCCACGTCATCAATTTTCAACCCCTTCTGACTTCATTTGCTATTTTTCATGCATTTACTGATTTTTTTGAGCTAAATGACCCTGAAATTGAAAAGCACTACAAATGAACTCTGAAAAGGTTGAAAGTTGGCATGGTATCATCATTTCACCCAGATAGCATGTGCTAAAAAGTTGAGAGGGTTACGGCAAAAACTGGATGCACTTCGTGTACAAAATGGACAATCTCTTTCGAAGTATCAGGCTTTCGGACGAGAACTCATCTGTTACAAAGGCATTTCATTTTTTTAAACTTATTTCAACTCCAGACTTTTTGTGCGTTTAGTATGCACCATTCAAAGCCACGTCATCAATTTTCAACCCCTTCTGACTTCATTTGCTATTTTTCACGCATTTACTGATTTTTTTGAACAAAATGACCCTGAAATTGAAAAGCACTACAAATGAACTCTGAAAAGGTTGAAAGTTGGCATGGTATCATCATTTCACCCACATAGCATGTGCTAAAAAGTTGAGAGGGTTACGGCAAACTCTGGATGCACTTCGTGTACAAAATGGACAATCTCTTTCGAAGTATCAGGCTTTCGGACGAAAACTCATCTGTTACAAAGGCATTTCATTTTTTTAAACTTATTTCAACTCCAGACTTTTTGTGCGTTTGGTATGCACCATTCAAAGCCACGTCATCAATTTTCAACCCCTTCTGACTTCATTTGCTATTTTTCATGCATTTACTGATTTTTTGAGCTAAATGACCCTGAAATTGAAAAGCACTACAAATGAACTCTGAAAAGGTTGAAAGTTGGCATGGTATCATCATTTCACCCACATAGAATGTGCTAAAAAGTTGAGAGGGTTACGGCAAAAAGTGGATGCACTTCGTGTACAAAATGGACAATCTCTTTCGAAGTATCAGGCTTTCGGACGAGAACTCATCTGTTACAAAGGCATTTCATTTTTTTAAACTTATTTCAACTCCAGACTTTTTGTGCGTTTAGTATGCACCATTCAAAGCCACGTCATCAATTGTCAACCCTTTCTGACTTCATTTGCTATTTTTCATGCATTTACTGATTTTTTTGAGCTAAATGACCCTGAAATTGAAAAGCACTACAAATGAACTCTGAAAAGGTTGAAAGTTGGCATGGTATCATCATTTCACCCAGATAGCATGTGCTAAAAAGTTGAGAGGGTTACGGCAAAAGCTGGATGCACTTCGTGTACAAAATGGACAATCTCTTTCGAAGTATCAGGCTTTCGGACGAAAACTCATCTGTTACAAAGGCATTTCATTTTTTTAAACTTATTTCAACTCCAGACTTTTTGTGCGTTCAAGATGCACCATTCAAAGCCACGTCATCAATTTTCAACCCCTTCTGACTTCATTTGCTATTTTTCACGCATTTACTGATTTTTTTGAGCTAAATGACCCTGAAATTGAAAAGCACTACAAATGAACTCTGAAAAGGTTGAAAGTTGGCATGGTATCATCATTTCACCCACATAGCATGTGCTAAAAAGTTGAGATGGTTACGGCAAACTCTGGATGCACTTCGTGTACAAAATGGACAATCTCTTTCGAAGTATCAGGCTTTCGGACGAAAACTCATCTGTTACAAAGGCATTTCATTTTTTTAAACTTATTTCAACTCCAGACTTTTTGTGCGTTCAAGATGCACCATTCAAAGCCACGTCATCAATTTTCAACCCCTTCTGACTTCATTTGCTATTTTTCATGCATTTACTGATTTTTTTGAGCTAAATGACCCGGAAATTGAAAAGCACTACAAATGAACTCTGAAAAGGTTGAAAGTTGGCATGGTATCATCATTTCACCCACATAGCATGTGCTAAAAAGTTGAGAGGGTTACGGCAAACTCTGGATGCACTTCGTGTACAAAATGGACAATCTCTTTCGAAGTATCAGGCTTTCGGACGAAAACTCATCTGTTACAAAGGCATTTCATTTTTTTAAACTTATTTCAACTCCAGACTTTTTGTGCGTTTAGTATGCACCATTCAAAGCCACGTCATCAATTTTCAACCCCTTCTGACTTCATTTGCTATTTTTCATGCATTTACTGATTTTTTGAGCTAAATGACCCTGAAATTGAAAAGCACTACAAATGAACTCTGAAAAGGTTGAAAGTTGGCATGGTATCACCATTTCACCCACATAGAATGTGCTAAAAAGTTGAGAGGGTTACGGCAAAAACTGGATGCACTTCGTGTACAAAATGGACAATCTCTTTCGAAGTATCAGGCTTTCGGACGAGAACTCATCTGTTACAAAGGCATTTCATTTTTTTAAACTTATTTCAACTCCAGACTTTTTGTGCGTTTAGTATGCACCATTCAAAGCCACGTCATCAATTGTCAACCCTTTCTGACTTCATTTGCTATTTTTCCTGCATTTACTGATTTTTTGAGCTAAATGACCCTGAAATTGAAAAGCACTACAAATGAACTCTGAAAAGGTTGAAAGTTGGCATGGTTTCATCATTTCACCTACATAGCATGTGCTAAAAAGTAGAGAGGGTTACGGCAAAAACTGGATGAACTTCGTGTACAAAATGGACAATCTCTTTCGAAGTATCAGGCTTTCGGACGAGAACTCATCTGTTACAAAGGCATTTCATTTTTTTAAACTCATTTCAACTCCAGACTTTTTGTGCGTTCAGTATGCACCATTCAAAGCCACGTCATCAATTTTCAACCCTTTCTGACTTCATTTGATATTTTTCATGCATTTACTGATTTTTTTGAGCTAAATGACCCTGAAATTGAAAAGCACTACAAATGAACTCTGAAAAGGTTGAAAGTTGGCATGGTATCATCATTTCACCCAGATAGCATGTGCTAAAAAGTTGAGAGGGTTACGGCAAAAACTGGATGCACTTCGTGTACAAAATGGACAATCTCTTTCGAAGTATCAGGCTTTCGGACGAAAACTCATCTGTTACAAAGGCATTTCATTTTTTTTAACTTATTTCAACTCCAGACTTTTTGTGCGTTCAAGATGCACCATTCAAAGCCACGTCATCAATTTTCAACCCCTTCTGACTTCATTTGCTATTTTTCACGCATTTACTGATTTTTTTGAGCTAAATGACCCTGAAATTGAAAAGCACTACAAATGAACTCTGAAAAGGTTGAAAGTTGGCATGGTATCATCATTTCACCCACATAGCATGTGCTAAAAAGTTGAGAGGGTTACGGCAAACTCTGGATGCACTTCGTGTACAAAATGGACAATCTCTTTCGAAGTATCAGGCTTTCGGACGAAAACTCATCTGTTACAAAGGCATTTCATTTTTTTAAACTTTTTTCAACTCCAGACTTTTTGTGCGTTTAGTATGCACCATTCAAAGCCACGTCATCAATTTTCAACCCCTTCTGACTTCATTTGCTATTTTTCATGCATTTACTGATTTTTTTTTAGCTAAATGACCCTGAAATTGAAAAGCACTACAAATTAACTCTGAAAAGGTTGAAAGTTGGCATGGTATCATCATTTCACCCACATAGAATGTGCTAAAAAGTTGAGAGGGTGACGGCAAAAACTGGATGCACTTCGTGTACAAAATGGACAATCTCTTTCGAAGTATCAGGCTTTCGGACGAAAACTCATCTGTTACAAAGGCATTTCATTTTTTTAACTTATTTCAACTCCAGACTTTTTGTGCGTTCAAGATGCACCATTCAAAGCCACGTCATCAATTGTCAACCCCTTCTGACTTCATTTGCTATTTTTCATGCATTTACTGATTTTTTTGAGCTAAATGACCCGGAAATTGAAAAGCACTACAAATGAACTCTGAAAAGGTTGAAAGTTGGCATGGTATCATCATTTCACCCACATAGCATGTGCTAAAAAGTTGAGAGGGTTACGGCAAACTCTGGATGCACTTCGTGTACAAAATGGACAATCTCTTTCGAAGTATCAGGCTTTCGGACGAAAACTCATCTGTTACAAAGGCATTTCATTTTTTTAAACTTATTTCAACTCCAGACTTTTTGTGCGTTTAGTATGCACCATTCAAAGCCACGTCATCAATTTTCAACCCCTTCTGACTTCATTTGCTATTTTTCATGCATTTACTGATTTTTTGAGCTAAATGACCCTGAAATTGAAAAGCACTACAAATGAACTCTGAAAAGGTTGAAAGTTGGCATGGTATCATCATTTCACCCACATAGAATGTGCTAAAAAGTTGAGAGGGTTACGGCAAAAACTGGATGCACTTCGTGTACAAAATGGACAATCTCTTTCGAAGTATCAGGCTTTCGGACGAGAACTCATCTGTTACAAAGGCATTTCATTTTTTTAAACTTATTTCAACTCCAGACTTTTTGTGCGTTTAGTATGCACCATTCAAAGCCACGTCATCAATTGTCAACCCTTTCTGACTTCATTTGCTATTTTTCCTGCATTTACTGATTTTTTGAGCTAAATGACCCTGAAATTGAAAAGCACTACAAATGAACTCTGAAAAGGTTGAAAGTTGGCATGGTTTCATCATTTCACCTACATAGCATGTGCTAAAAAGTAGAGAGGGTTACGGCAAAAACTGGATGAACTTCGTGTACAAAATGGACAATCTCTTTCGAAGTATCAGGCTTTCGGACGAGAACTCATCTGTTACAAAGGCATTTCATTTTTTTAAACTCATTTCAACTCCAGACTTTTTGTGCGTTCAGTATGCACCATTCAAAGCCACGTCATCAATTTTCAACCCTTTCTGACTTCATTTGCTATTTTTCATGCATTTACTGATTTTTTTGAGCTAAATGACCCTGAAATTGAAAAGCACTACAAATGAACTCTGAAAAGGTTGAAAGTTGGCATGGTATCATCATTTCACCCAGATAGCATGTGCTAAAAAGTTGAGAGGGTTACGGCAAAAACTGGATGCACTTCGTGTACAAAATGGACAATCTCTTTCGAAGTATCAGGCTTTCGGACGAAAACTCATCTGTTACAAAGGCATTTCATTTTTTTTAACTTATTTCAACTCCAGACTTTTTGTGCGTTCAAGATGCACCATTCAAAGCCACGTCATCAATTTTCAACCCCTTCTGACTTCATTTGCTATTTTTCACGCATTTACTGATTTTTTTGAGCTAAATGACCCTGAAATTGAAAAGCACTACAAATGAACTCTGAAAAGGTTGAAAGTTGGCATGGTATCATCATTTCACCCACATAGCATGTGCTAAAAAGTTGAGAGGGTTACGGCAAAAGCTGGATGCACTTCGTGTACAAAATGGACAATCTCTTTCGAAGTATCAGGCTTTCGGACGAAAACTCATCTGTTACAAAGGCATTTCATTTTTTTAAACTTATTTCAACTCCAGACTTTTTGTGCGTTCAAGATGCACCATTCAAAGCCACGTCATCAATTTTCAACCCCTTCTGACTTCATTTGCTATTTTTCACGCATTTACTGATTTTTTTGAGCTAAATGACCCTGAAATTGAAAAGCACTACAAATGAACTCTGAAAAGGTTGAAAGTTGGCATGGTATCATCATTTCACCCACATAGCATGTGCTAAAAAGTTGAGATGGTTACGGCAAACTCTGGATGCACTTCGTGTACAAAATGGACAATCTCTTTCGAAGTATCAGGCTTTCGGACGAAAACTCATCTGTTACAAAGGCATTTCATTTTTTTAAACTTATTTCAACTCCAGACTTTTTGTGCGTTCAAGATGCACCATTCAAAGCCACGTCATCAATTTTCAACCCCTTCTGACTTCATTTGCTATTTTTCATGCATTTACTGATTTTTTTGAGCTAAATGACCCGGAAATTGAAAAGCACTACAAATGAACTCTGAAAAGGTTGAAAGTTGGCATGGTATCATCATTTCACCCACATAGCATGTGCTAAAAAGTTGAGAGGGTTACGGCAAACTCTGGATGCACTTCGTGTACAAAATGGACAATCTCTTTCGAAGTATCAGGCTTTCGGACGAAAACTCATCTGTTACAAAGGCATTTCATTTTTTTAAACTTATTTCAACTCCAGACTTTTTGTGCGTTTAGTATGCACCATTCAAAGCCACGTCATCAATTTTCAACCCCTTCTGACTTCATTTGCTATTTTTCATGCATTTACTGATTTTTTGAGCTAAATGACCCTGAAATTGAAAAGCACTACAAATGAACTCTGAAAAGGTTGAAAGTTGGCATGGTATCACCATTTCACCCACATAGAATGTGCTAAAAAGTTGAGAGGGTTACGGCAAAAACTGGATGCACTTCGTGTACAAAATGGACAATCTCTTTCGAAGTATCAGGCTTTCGGACGAGAACTCATCTGTTACAAAGGCATTTCATTTTTTTAAACTTATTTCAACTCCAGACTTTTTGTGCGTTTAGTATGCACCATTCAAAGCCACGTCATCAATTGTCAACCCTTTCTGACTTCATTTGCTATTTTTCCTGCATTTACTGATTTTTTGAGCTAAATGACCCTGAAATTGAAAAGCACTACAAATGAACTCTGAAAAGGTTGAAAGTTGGCATGGTTTCATCATTTCACCTACATAGCATGTGCTAAAAAGTAGAGAGGGTTACGGCAAAAACTGGATGAACTTCGTGTACAAAATGGACAATCTCTTTCGAAGTATCAGGCTTTCGGACGAGAACTCATCTGTTACAAAGGCATTTCATTTTTTTAAACTCATTTCAACTCCAGACTTTTTGTGCGTTCAGTATGCACCATTCAAAGCCACGTCATCAATTTTCAACCCTTTCTGACTTCATTTGCTATTTTTCATGCATTTACTGATTTTTTTGAGCTAAATGACCCTGAAATTGAAAAGCACTACAAATGAACTCTGAAAAGGTTGAAAGTTGGCATGGTATCATCATTTCACCCAGATAGCATGTGCTAAAAAGTTGAGAGGGTTACGGCAAAAACTGGATGCACTTCGTGTACAAAATGGACAATCTCTTTCGAAGTATCAGGCTTTCGGACGAAAACTCATCTGTTACAAAGGCATTTCATTTTTTTAAACTTTTTTCAACTCCAGACTTTTTGTGCGTTTAGTATGCACCATTCAAAGCCACGTCATCAATTGTCAACCCTTTCTGACTTCATTTGCTATTTTTCCTGCATTTACTGATTTTTTGAGCTAAATGACCCTGAAATTGAAAAGCACTACAAATGAACTCTGAAAAGGTTGAAAGTTGGCATGGTTTCATCATTTCACCTACATAGCATGTGCTAAAAAGTAGAGAGGGTTACGGCAAAAACTGGATGAACTTCGTGTACAAAATGGACAATCTCTTTCGAAGTATCAGGCTTTCGGACGAGAACTCATCTGTTACAAAGGCATTTCATTTTTTTAAACTCATTTCAACTCCAGACTTTTTGTGCGTTTAGTATGCACCATTCAAAGCCACGTCATCAATTTTCAACCCTTTCTGACTTCATTTGCTATTTTTCATGCATTTACTGATTTTTTTGAGCTAAATGACCCTGAAATTGAAAAGCACTACAAATGAACTCTGAAAAGGTTGAAAGTTGGCATGGTATCATCATTTCACCCAGATAGCATGTGCTAAAAAGTTGAGAGGGTTACGGCAAAAACTGGATGCACTTCGTGTACAAAATGGACAATCTCTTTCGAAGTATCAGGCTTTCGGACGAAAACTCATCTGTTACAAAGGCATTTCATTTTTTTTAACTTATTTCAACTCCAGACTTTTTGTGCGTTCAAGATGCACCATTCAAAGCCACGTCATCAATTTTCAACCCCTTCTGACTTCATTTGCTATTTTTCACGCATTTACTGATTTTTTTGAGCTAAATGACCCTGAAATTGAAAAGCACTACAAATGAACTCTGAAAAGGTTGAAAGTTGGCATGGTATCATCATTTCACCCACATAGCATGTGCTAAAAAGTTGAGAGGGTTACGGCAAAAGCTGGATGCACTTCGTGTACAAAATGGACAATCTCTTTCGAAGTATCAGGCTTTCGGACGAAAACTCATCTGTTACAAAGGCATTTCATTTTTTTAAACTTATTTCAACTCCAGACTTTTTGTGCGTTCAAGATGCACCATTCAAAGCCACGTCATCAATTTTCAACCCCTTCTGACTTCATTTGCTATTTTTCACGCATTTACTGATTTTTTTGAGCTAAATGACCCTGAAATTGAAAAGCACTACAAATGAACTCTGAAAAGGTTGAAAGTTGGCATGGTATCATCATTTCACCCACATAGCATGTGCTAAAAAGTTGAGATGGTTACGGCAAACTCTGGATGCACTTCGTGTACAAAATGGACAATCTCTTTCGAAGTATCAGGCTTTCGGACGAAAACTCATCTGTTACAAAGGCATTTCATTTTTTTAAACTTATTTCAACTCCAGACTTTTTGTGCGTTCAAGATGCACCATTCAAAGCCACGTCATCAATTTTCAACCCCTTCTGACTTCATTTGCTATTTTTCATGCATTTACTGATTTTTTTGAGCTAAATGACCCGGAAATTGAAAAGCACTACAAATGAACTCTGAAAAGGTTGAAAGTTGGCATGGTATCATCATTTCACCCACATAGCATGTGCTAAAAAGTTGAGAGGGTTACGGCAAACTCTGGATGCACTTCGTGTACAAAATGGACAATCTCTTTCGAAGTATCAGGCTTTCGGACGAAAACTCATCTGTTACAAAGGCATTTCATTTTTTTAAACTTATTTCAACTCCAGACTTTTTGTGCGTTTAGTATGCACCATTCAAAGCCACGTCATCAATTTTCAACCCCTTCTGACTTCATTTGCTATTTTTCATGCATTTACTGATTTTTTGAGCTAAATGACCCTGAAATTGAAAAGCACTACAAATGAACTCTGAAAAGGTTGAAAGTTGGCATGGTATCACCATTTCACCCACATAGAATGTGCTAAAAAGTTGAGAGGGTTACGGCAAAAACTGGATGCACTTCGTGTACAAAATGGACAATCTCTTTCGAAGTATCAGGCTTTCGGACGAGAACTCATCTGTTACAAAGGCATTTCATTTTTTTAAACTTATTTCAACTCCAGACTTTTTGTGCGTTTAGTATGCACCATTCAAAGCCACGTCATCAATTGTCAACCCTTTCTGACTTCATTTGCTATTTTTCCTGCATTTACTGATTTTTTGAGCTAAATGACCCTGAAATTGAAAAGCACTACAAATGAACTCTGAAAAGGTTGAAAGTTGGCATGGTTTCATCATTTCACCTACATAGCATGTGCTAAAAAGTAGAGAGGGTTACGGCAAAAACTGGATGAACTTCGTGTACAAAATGGACAATCTCTTTCGAAGTATCAGGCTTTCGGACGAGAACTCATCTGTTACAAAGGCATTTCATTTTTTTAAACTCATTTCAACTCCAGACTTTTTGTGCGTTCAGTATGCACCATTCAAAGCCACGTCATCAATTTTCAACCCTTTCTGACTTCATTTGCTATTTTTCATGCATTTACTGATTTTTTTGAGCTAAATGACCCTGAAATTGAAAAGCACTACAAATGAACTCTGAAAAGGTTGAAAGTTGGCATGGTATCATCATTTCACCCAGATAGCATGTGCTAAAAAGTTGAGAGGGTTACGGCAAAAACTGGATGCACTTCGTGTACAAAATGGACAATCTCTTTCGAAGTATCAGGCTTTCGGACGAAAACTCATCTGTTACAAAGGCATTTCATTTTTTTTAACTTATTTCAACTCCAGACTTTTTGTGCGTTCAAGATGCACCATTCAAAGCCACGTCATCAATTTTCAACCCCTTCTGACTTCATTTGCTATTTTTCACGCATTTACTGATTTTTTTGAGCTAAATGACCCTGAAATTGAAAAGCACTACAAATGAACTCTGAAAAGGTTGAAAGTTGGCATGGTATCATCATTTCACCCACATAGCATGTGCTAAAAAGTTGAGAGGGTTACGGCAAAAGCTGGATGCACTTCGTGTACAAAATGGACAATCTCTTTCGAAGTATCAGGCTTTCGGACGAAAACTCATCTGTTACAAAGGCATTTCATTTTTTTAAACTTATTTCAACTCCAGACTTTTTGTGCGTTCAAGATGCACCATTCAAAGCCACGTCATCAATTTTCAACCCCTTCTGACTTCATTTGCTATTTTTCACGCATTTACTGATTTTTTTGAGCTAAATGACCCTGAAATTGAAAAGCACTACAAATGAACTCTGAAAAGGTTGAAAGTTGGCATGGTATCATCATTTCACCCACATAGCATGTGCTAAAAAGTTGAGATGGTTACGGCAAACTCTGGATGCACTTCGTGTACAAAATGGACAATCTCTTTCGAAGTATCAGGCTTTCGGACGAAAACTCATCTGTTACAAAGGCATTTCATTTTTTTAAACTTATTTCAACTCCAGACTTTTTGTGCGTTCAAGATGCACCATTCAAAGCCACGTCATCAATTTTCAACCCCTTCTGACTTCATTTGCTATTTTTCATGCATTTACTGATTTTTTTGAGCTAAATGACCCGGAAATTGAAAAGCACTACAAATGAACTCTGAAAAGGTTGAAAGTTGGCATGGTATCATCATTTCACCCACATAGCATGTGCTAAAAAGTTGAGAGGGTTACGGCAAACTCTGGATGCACTTCGTGTACAAAATGGACAATCTCTTTCGAAGTATCAGGCTTTCGGACGAAAACTCATCTGTTACAAAGGCATTTCATTTTTTTAAACTTATTTCAACTCCAGACTTTTTGTGCGTTTAGTATGCACCATTCAAAGCCACGTCATCAATTTTCAACCCCTTCTGACTTCATTTGCTATTTTTCATGCATTTACTGATTTTTTGAGCTAAATGACCCTGAAATTGAAAAGCACTACAAATGAACTCTGAAAAGGTTGAAAGTTGGCATGGTATCACCATTTCACCCACATAGAATGTGCTAAAAAGTTGAGAGGGTTACGGCAAAAACTGGATGCACTTCGTGTACAAAATGGACAATCTCTTTCGAAGTATCAGGCTTTCGGACGAGAACTCATCTGTTACAAAGGCATTTCATTTTTTTAAACTTATTTCAACTCCAGACTTTTTGTGCGTTTAGTATGCACCATTCAAAGCCACGTCATCAATTGTCAACCCTTTCTGACTTCATTTGCTATTTTTCCTGCATTTACTGATTTTTTGAGCTAAATGACCCTGAAATTGAAAAGCACTACAAATGAACTCTGAAAAGGTTGAAAGTTGGCATGGTTTCATCATTTCACCTACATAGCATGTGCTAAAAAGTAGAGAGGGTTACGGCAAAAACTGGATGAACTTCGTGTACAAAATGGACAATCTCTTTCGAAGTATCAGGCTTTCGGACGAGAACTCATCTGTTACAAAGGCATTTCATTTTTTTAAACTCATTTCAACTCCAGACTTTTTGTGCGTTCAGTATGCACCATTCAAAGCCACGTCATCAATTTTCAACCCTTTCTGACTTCATTTGCTATTTTTCATGCATTTACTGATTTTTTTGAGCTAAATGACCCTGAAATTGAAAAGCACTACAAATGAACTCTGAAAAGGTTGAAAGTTGGCATGGTATCATCATTTCACCCAGATAGCATGTGCTAAAAAGTTGAGAGGGTTACGGCAAAAACTGGATGCACTTCGTGTACAAAATGGACAATCTCTTTCGAAGTATCAGGCTTTCGGACGAAAACTCATCTGTTACAAAGGCATTTCATTTTTTTTAACTTATTTCAACTCCAGACTTTTTGTGCGTTCAAGATGCACCATTCAAAGCCACGTCATCAATTTTCAACCCCTTCTGACTTCATTTGCTATTTTTCACGCATTTACTGATTTTTTTGAGCTAAATGACCCTGAAATTGAAAAGCACTACAAATGAACTCTGAAAAGGTTGAAAGTTGGCATGGTATCATCATTTCACCCACATAGCATGTGCTAAAAAGTTGAGAGGGTTACGGCAAACTCTGGATGCACTTCGTGTACAAAATGGACAATCTCTTTCGAAGTATCAGGCTTTCGGACGAAAACTCATCTGTTACAAAGGCATTTCATTTTTTTAAACTTTTTTCAACTCCAGACTTTTTGTGCGTTTAGTATGCACCATTCAAAGCCACGTCATCAATTTTCAACCCCTTCTGACTTCATTTGCTATTTTTCACGCATTTACTGATTTTTTTGAGCTAAATGACCCTGAAATTGAAAAGCACTACAAATGAACTCTGAAAAGGTTGAAAGTTGGCATGGTATCATCATTTCACCCACATAGCATGTGCTAAAAAGTTGAGATGGTTACGGCAAACTCTGGATGCACTTCGTGTACAAAATGGACAATCTCTTTCGAAGTATCAGGCTTTCGGACGAAAACTCATCTGTTACAAAGGCATTTCATTTTTTTTAACTTATTTCAACTCCAGACTTTTTGTGCGTTCAAGATGCACCATTCAAAGCCACGTCATCAATTTTCAACCCCTTCTGACTTCATTTGCTATTTTTCATGCATTTACTGATTTTTTTGAGCTAAATGACCCGGAAATTGAAAAGCACTACAAATGAACTCTGAAAAGGTTGAAAGTTGGCATGGTATCATCATTTCACCCACATAGCATGTGCTAAAAAGTTGAGAGGGTTACGGCAAACTCTGGATGCACTTCGTGTACAAAATGGACAATCTCTTTCGAAGTATCAGGCTTTCGGACGAAAACTCATCTGTTACAAAGGCATTTCATTTTTTTAAACTTATTTCAACTCCAGACTTTTTGTGCGTTTAGTATGCACCATTCAAAGCCACGTCATCAATTTTCAACCCCTTCTGACTTCATTTGCTATTTTTCATGCATTTACTGATTTTTTGAGCTAAATGACCCTGAAATTGAAAAGCACTACAAATGAACTCTGAAAAGGTTGAAAGTTGGCATGGTATCATCATTTCACCCACATAGAATGTGCTAAAAAGTTGAGAGGGTTACGGCAAAAACTGGATGCACTTCGTGTACAAAATGGACAATCTCTTTCGAAGTATCAGGCTTTCGGACGAGAACTCATCTGTTACAAAGGCATTTCATTTTTTTAAACTTATTTCAACTCCAGACTTTTTGTGCGTTTAGTATGCACCATTCAAAGCCACGTCATCAATTGTCAACCCTTTCTGACTTCATTTGCTATTTTTCCTGCATTTACTGATTTTTTGAGCTAAATGACCCTGAAATTGAAAAGCACTACAAATGAACTCTGAAAAGGTTGAAAGTTGGCATGGTTTCATCATTTCACCTACATAGCATGTGCTAAAAAGTAGAGAGGGTTACGGCAAAAACTGGATGAACTTCGTGTACAAAATGGACAATCTCTTTCGAAGTATCAGGCTTTCGGACGAGAACTCATCTGTTACAAAGGCATTTCATTTTTTTAAACTCATTTCAACTCCAGACTTTTTGTGCGTTCAGTATGCACCATTCAAAGCCACGTCATCAATTTTCAACCCTTTCTGACTTCATTTGCTATTTTTCATGCATTTACTGATTTTTTTGAGCTAAATGACCCTGAAATTGAAAAGCACTACAAATGAACTCTGAAAAGGTTGAAAGTTGGCATGGTATCATCATTTCACCCAGATAGCATGTGCTAAAAAGTTGAGAGGGTTACGGCAAAAACTGGATGCACTTCGTGTACAAAATGGACAATCTCTTTCGAAGTATCAGGCTTTCGGACGAAAACTCATCTGTTACAAAGGCATTTCATTTTTTTTAACTTATTTCAACTCCAGACTTTTTGTGCGTTCAAGATGCACCATTCAAAGCCACGTCATCAATTTTCAACCCCTTCTGACTTCATTTGCTATTTTTCACGCATTTACTGATTTTTTTGAGCTAAATGACCCTGAAATTGAAAAGCACTACAAATGAACTCTGAAAAGGTTGAAAGTTGGCATGGTATCATCATTTCACCCACATAGCATGTGCTAAAAAGTTGAGAGGGTTACGGCAAAAGCTGGATGCACTTCGTGTACAAAATGGACAATCTCTTTCGAAGTATCAGGCTTTCGGACGAAAACTCATCTGTTACAAAGGCATTTCATTTTTTTAAACTTATTTCAACTCCAGACTTTTTGTGCGTTCAAGATGCACCATTCAAAGCCACGTCATCAATTTTCAACCCCTTCTGACTTCATTTGCTATTTTTCACGCATTTACTGATTTTTTTGAGCTAAATGACCCTGAAATTGAAAAGCACTACAAATGAACTCTGAAAAGGTTGAAAGTTGGCATGGTATCATCATTTCACCCACATAGCATGTGCTAAAAAGTTGAGATGGTTACGGCAAACTCTGGATGCACTTCGTGTACAAAATGGACAATCTCTTTCGAAGTATCAGGCTTTCGGACGAAAACTCATCTGTTACAAAGGCATTTCATTTTTTTAAACTTATTTCAACTCCAGACTTTTTGTGCGTTCAAGATGCACCATTCAAAGCCACGTCATCAATTTTCAACCCCTTCTGACTTCATTTGCTATTTTTCATGCATTTACTGATTTTTTTGAGCTAAATGACCCGGAAATTGAAAAGCACTACAAATGAACTCTGAAAAGGTTGAAAGTTGGCATGGTATCATCATTTCACCCACATAGCATGTGCTAAAAAGTTGAGAGGGTTACGGCAAACTCTGGATGCACTTCGTGTACAAAATGGACAATCTCTTTCGAAGTATCAGGCTTTCGGACGAAAACTCATCTGTTACAAAGGCATTTCATTTTTTTAAACTTATTTCAACTCCAGACTTTTTGTGCGTTTAGTATGCACCATTCAAAGCCACGTCAGCAATTTTCAACCCCTTCTGACTTCATTTGCTATTTTTCATGCATTTACTGATTTTTTGAGCTAAATGACCCTGAAATTGAAAAGCACTACAAATGAACTCTGAAAAGGTTGAAAGTTGGCATGGTATCATCATTTCACCCACATAGAATGTGCTAAAAAGTTGAGAGGGTTACGGCAAAAACTGGATGCACTTCGTGTACAAAATGGACAATCTCTTTCGAAGTATCAGGCTTTCGGACGAGAACTCATCTGTTACAAAGGCATTTCATTTTTTTAAACTTATTTCAATTCCAGACTTTTTGTGCGTTTAGTATGCACCATTCAAAGCCACGTCATCAATTGTCAACCCTTTCTGACTTCATTTGCTATTTTTCCTGCATTTACTGATTTTTTGAGCTAAATGACCCTGAAATTGAAAAGCACTACAAATGAACTCTGAAAAGGTTGAAAGTTGGCATGGTTTCATCATTTCACCTACATAGCATGTGCTAAAAAGTAGAGAGGGTTACGGCAAAAACTGGATGAACTTCGTGTACAAAATGGACAATCTCTTTCGAAGTATCAGGCTTTCGGACGAGAACTCATCTGTTACAAAGGCATTTCATTTTTTTAAACTCATTTCAACTCCAGACTTTTTGTGCGTTCAGTATGCACCATTCAAAGCCACGTCATCAATTTTCAACCCTTTCTGACTTCATTTGCTATTTTTCATGCATTTACTGATTTTTTTGAGCTAAATGACCCTGAAATTGAAAAGCACTACAAATGAACTCTGAAAAGGTTGAAAGTTGGCATGGTATCATCATTTCACCCAGATAGCATGTGCTAAAAAGTTGAGAGGGTTACGGCAAAAACTGGATGCACTTCGTGTACAAAATGGACAATCTCTTTCGAAGTATCAGGCTTTCGGACGAAAACTCATCTGTTACAAAGGCATTTCATTTTTTTTAACTTATTTCAACTCCAGACTTTTTGTGCGTTCAAGATGCACCATTCAAAGCCACGTCATCAATTTTCAACCCCTTCTGACTTCATTTGCTATTTTTCACGCATTTACTGATTTTTTTGAGCTAAATGACCCTGAAATTGAAAAGCACTACAAATGAACTCTGAAAAGGTTGAAAGTTGGCATGGTATCATCATTTCACCCACATAGCATGTGCTAAAAAGTTGAGAGGGTTACGGCAAACTCTGGATGCACTTCGTGTACAAAATGGACAATCTCTTTCGAAGTATCAGGCTTTCGGACGAAAACTCATCTGTTACAAAGGCATTTCATTTTTTTAAACTTTTTTCAACTCCAGACTTTTTGTGCGTTTAGTATGAACCATTCAAAGCCACGTCATCAATTTTCAACCCCTTCTGACTTCATTTGCTATTTTTCATGCATTTACTGATTTTTTTTTAGCTAAATGACCCTGAAATTGAAAAGCACTACAAATTAACTCTGAAAAGGTTGAAAGTTGGCATGGTATCATCATTTCACCCACATAGAATGTGCTAAAAAGTTGAGAGGGTTACGGCAAAAACTGGATGCACTTCGTGTACAAAATGGACAATCTCTTTCGAAGTATCAGGCTTTCGGACGAAAACTCATCTGTTACAAAGGCATTTCATTTTTTTTAACTTATTTCAACTCCAGACTTTTTGTGCGTTCAAGATGCACCATTCAAAGCCACGTCATCAATTGTCAACCCCTTCTGACTTCATTTGCTATTTTTCATGCATTTACTGATTTTTTTGAGCTAAATGACCCGGAAATTGAAAAGCACTACAAATGAACTCTGAAAAGGTTGAAAGTTGGCATGGTATCATCATTTCACCCACATAGCATGTGCTAAAAAGTTGAGAGGGTTACGGCAAACTCTGGATGCACTTCGTGTACAAAATGGACAATCTCTTTCGAAGTACCAGGCTTTCGGACGAAAACTCATCTGTTACAAAGGCATTTCATTTTTTTAAACTTATTTCAACTCCAGACTTTTTGTGCGTTTAGTATGCACCATTCAAAGCCACGTCATCAATTTTCAACCCCTTCTGACTTCATTTGCTATTTTTCATGCATTTACTGATTTTTTGAGCTAAATGACCCTGAAATTGAAAAGCACTACAAATGAACTCTGAAAAGGTTGAAAGTTGGCATGGTATCATCATTTCACCCACATAGAATGTGCTAAAAAGTTGAGAGGGTTACGGCAAAAACTGGATGCACTTCGTGTACAAAATGGACAATCTCTTTCGAAGTATCAGGCTTTCGGACGAGAACTCATCTGTTACAAAGGCATTTCATTTTTTTAAACTTATTTCAACTCCAGACTTTTTGTGCGTTTAGTATGCACCATTCAAAGCCACGTCATCAATTGTCAACCCTTTCTGACTTCATTTGCTATTTTTCCTGCATTTACTGATTTTTTGAGCTAAATGACCCTGAAATTGAAAAGCACTACAAATGAACTCTGAAAAGGTTGAAAGTTGGCATGGTTTCATCATTTCACCTACATAGCATGTGCTAAAAAGTAGAGAGGGTTACGGCAAAAACTGGATGAACTTCGTGTACAAAATGGACAATCTCTTTCGAAGTATCAGGCTTTCGGACGAGAACTCATCTGTTACAAAGGCATTTCATTTTTTTAAACTCATTTCAACTCCAGACTTTTTGTGCGTTCAGTATGCACCATTCAAAGCCACGTCATCAATTTTCAACCCTTTCTGACTTCATTTGCTATTTTTCATGCATTTACTGATTTTTTTGAGCTAAATGACCCTGAAATTGAAAAGCACTACAAATGAACTCTGAAAAGGTTGAAAGTTGGCATGGTATCATCATTTCACCCAGATAGCATGTGCTAAAAAGTTGAGAGGGTTACGGCAAAAACTGGATGCACTTCGTGTACAAAATGGACAATCTCTTTCGAAGTATCAGGCTTTCGGACGAAAACTCATCTGTTACAAAGGCATTTCATTTTTTTTAACTTATTTCAACTCCAGACTTTTTGTGCGTTCAAGATGCACCATTCAAAGCCACGTCATCAATTTTCAACCCCTTCTGACTTCATTTGCTATTTTTCACGCATTTACTGATTTTTTTGAGCTAAATGACCCTGAAATTGAAAAGCACTACAAATGAACTCTGAAAAGGTTGAAAGTTGGCATGGTATCATCATTTCACCCACATAGCATGTGCTAAAAAGTTGAGAGGGTTACGGCAAACTCTGGATGCACTTCGTGTACAAAATGGACAATCTCTTTCGAAGTATCAGGCTTTCGGACGAAAACTCATCTGTTACAAAGGCATTTCATTTTTTTAAACTTTTTTCAACTCCAGACTTTTTGTGCGTTTAGTATGCACCATTCAAAGCCACGTCATCAATTTTCAACCCCTTCTGACTTCATTTGCTATTTTTCATGCATTTACTGATTTTTTTTTAGCTAAATGACCCTGAAATTGAAAAGCACTACAAATTAACTCTGAAAAGGTTGAAAGTTGGCATGGTATCATCATTTCACCCACATAGAATGTGCTAAAAAGTTGAGAGGGTTACGGCAAAAACTGGATGCACTTCGTGTACAAAATGGACAATCTCTTTCGAAGTATCAGGCTTTCGGACGAAAACTCATCTGTTACAAAGGCATTTCATTTTTTTTAACTTATTTCAACTCCAGACTTTTTGTGCGTTCAAGATGCACCATTCAAAGCCACGTCATCAATTGTCAACCCCTTCTGACTTCATTTGCTATTTTTCATGCATTTACTGATTTTTTTGAGCTAAATGACCCGGAAATTGAAAAGCACTACAAATGAACTCTGAAAAGGTTGAAAGTTGGCATGGTATCATCATTTCACCCACATAGCATGTGCTAAAAAGTTGAGAGGGTTACGGCAAAAACTGGATGCACTTCGTGTACAAAATGGACAATCTCTTTCGAAGTATCAGGCTTTCGGACGAAAACTCATCTGTTACAAAGGCATTTCATTTTTTTAAACTTTTTTCAACTCCAGACTTTTTGTGCGTTTAGTATGCACCATTCAAAGCCACGTCATCAATTTTCAACCCCTTCTGACTTCATTTGCTATTTTTCATGCATTTACTGATTTTTTTTTAGCTAAATGACCCTGAAATTGAAAAGCACTACAAATTAACTCTGAAAAGGTTGAAAGTTGGCATGGTATCATCATTTCACCCACATAGAATGTGCTAAAAAGTTGAGAGGGTTACGGCAAAAACTGGATGCACTTCGTGTACAAAATGGACAATCTCTTTCGAAGTATCAGGCTTTCGGACGAAAACTCATCTGTTACAAAGGCATTTCATTTTTTTTAACTTATTTCAACTCCAGACTTTTTGTGCGTTCAAGATGCACCATTCAAAGCCACGTCATCAATTGTCAACCCCTTCTGACTTCATTTGCTATTTTTCATGCATTTACTGATTTTTTTGAGCTAAATGACCCGGAAATTGAAAAGCACTACAAATGAACTCTGAAAAGGTTGAAAGTTGGCATGGTATCATCATTTCACCCACATAGCATGTGCTAAAAAGTTGAGAGGGTTACGGCAAACTCTGGATGCACTTCGTGTACAAAATGGACAATCTCTTTCGAAGTATCAGGCTTTCGGACGAAAACTCATCTGTTACAAAGGCATTTCATTTTTTTAAACTTATTTCAACTCCAGACTTTTTGTGCGTTTAGTATGCACCATTCAAAGCCACGTCATCAATTTTCAACCCCTTCTGACTTCATTTGCTATTTTTCATGCATTTACTGATTTTTTGAGCTAAATGACCCTGAAATTGAAAAGCACTACAAATTAACTCTGAAAAGGTTGAAAGTTGGCATGGTATCATCATTTCACCCACATAGAATGTGCTAAAAAGTTGAGAGGGTTACGGCAAAAACTGGATGCACTTCGTGTACAAAATGGACAATCTCTTTCGAAGTATCAGGCTTTCGGACGAGAACTCATCTGTTACAAAGGCATTTCATTTTTTTAAACTTATTTCAACTCCAGACTTTTTGTGCGTTTAGTATGCACCATTCAAAGCCACGTCATCAATTGTCAACCCTTTCTGACTTCATTTGCTATTTTTCCTGCATTTACTGATTTTTTGAGCTAAATGACCCTGAAATTGAAAAGCACTACAAATGAACTCTGAAAAGGTTGAAAGTTGGCTTGGTTTCATCATTTCACCTACATAGCATGTGCTAAAAAGTTGAGAGGGTTACGGCAAAAACTGGATGCAATTCGTGTACAAAATGGACAATCTCTTTCGAAGTATCAGGCTTTCGGACGAAAACTCATCTGTTACAAAGGCATTTCATTTTTTTAAACTTATTTCAACTCCAGACTTTTTGTGCGTTCAAGATGCACCATTCAAAGCCACGTCATCAATTTTCAACCCCTTCTGACTTCATTTGCTATTTTTCATGCATTTACTGATTTTTTTGAGCTAAATGACCCGGAAATTGAAAAGCACTACAAATGAACTCTGAAAAGGTTGAAAGTTGGCATGGTATCATCATTTCACCCACATAGCATGTGCTAAAAAGTTGAGAGGGTTACGGCAAACTCTGGATGCACGTCGTGTACAAAATGGACAATCTCTTTCGAAGTATCAGGCTTTCGGACGAAAACTCATCTGTTACAAAGGCATTTCATTTTTTTAAACTTATTTCAACTCCAGACTTTTTGTGCGTTTAGTATGCACCATTCAAAGCCACGTCATCAATTTTCAACCCCTTCTGACTTCATTTGCTATTTTTCATGCATTTACTGATTTTTTTGAGCTAAATGACCCTGAAATTGAAAAGCACTACAAATGAACTCTGAAAAGGTTGAAAGTTGGCATGGTATCATCATTTCACCCACATAGCATGTGCTAAAAAGTTGAGAGGGTTACGGCAAACTCTGGATGCACTTCATGTACAAAATGGACAATCTCTTTCGAAGTATCAGGCTTTCGGACGAAAACTCATCTGTTACAAAGGCATTTCATTTTTTTAAACTTTTTTCAACTCCAGACTTTTTGTGCGTTTAGTATGCACCATTCAAAGCCACGTCATCAATTTTCAACCCCTTCTGACTTCATTTGCTATTTTTCATGCATTTACTGATTTTTTTTAGCTAAATGACCCTGAAATTGAAAAGCACTACAAATGAACTCTGAAAAGGTTGAAAGTTGGCATGGTATCATCATTTCACCCACATAGAATGTGCTAAAAAGTTGAGAGGGTTACGGCAAAAACTGGATGCACTTCGTGTACAAAATGGACAATCTCTTTCGAAGTATCAGGCTTTCGGACGAGAACTCATCTGTTACAAAGGCATTTCATTTTTTTAAACTCATTTCAACTCCAGACTTTTTGTGCGTTCAGTATGCACCATTCAAAACCACGTCATCAATTTTCAACCCTTTCTGACTTCATTTGCTATTTTTCATGCATTTACTGATTTTTTTGAGCTAAATGACCCTGAAATTGAAAAGCACTACAAATGAACTCTGAAAAGGTTGAAAGTTGGCATGGTATCATCATTTCACCCACATAGCATGTGCTAAAAAGTTGAGAGGGTTACGGCAAAAACTGGATGCAATTCGTGTACAAAATGGACAATCTCTTTCGAAGTATCAGGCTTTCGGACGAAAACTCATCTGTTACAAAGGCATTTCATTTTTTTAAACTTATTTCAACTCCAGACTTTTTGTGCGTTCAAGATGCACCATTCAAAGCCACGTCATCAATTTTCAACCCCTTCTGACTTCATTTGCTATTTTTCATGCATTTACTGATTTTTTTGAGCTAAATGACCCTGAAATTGAAAAGCACTACAAATGAACTCTGAAAAGGTTGAAAGTTGGCATGGTATCATCATTTCACCCACATAGCATGTGCTAAAAAGCTGAGAGGGTTACGGCAAACTCTGGATGCACTTCGTGTACAAAATGGACAATCTCTTTCGAAGTATCAGGCTTTCGGACGAAAACTCATCTGTTACAAAGGCATTTCATTTTTTTAAACTTATTTCAACTCCAGACTTTTTGTGCGTTTAGTATGCACCATTCAAAGCCACGTCATCAATTTTCAACCCCTTCTGACTTCATTTGCTATTTTTCATGCATTTACTGATTTTTTTGAGCTAAATGACCCCGAAATTGAAAAGCACTACAAATGAACTCTGAAAAGGTTGAAAGTTGGCATGGTATCATCATTTCACCCACATAGCATGTGCTAAAAAGCTGAGAGGGTTACGGCAAACTCTGGATGAACTTCATGTACAAAATGGACAATCTCTTTCGAAGTATCAGGCTTTCAGACGAAAACTCATCTGTTACAAAGGCATTTCATTTTTTTTAACTTTTTTCAACTCCAGACTTTTTGTGCGTTTAGTATGCACCATTCAAAGCCACGTCATCAATTTTCAACCCCTTCTGACTTCATTTGCTATTTTTCATGCATTTACTGATTTTTTTTAGCTAAATGACCCTGAAATTGAAAAGCACTACAAATGAACTCTGAAAAGGATGAAAGTTGGCATGGTATCATCATTTCACCCACATAGCATGTGCTAAAAAGTTGAGAGGGTTACGGCAAAAACTGGATGCACTTCGTGTACAAAATGGACAATCTCTTTCGAAGTATCAGGCTTTCGGACGAGAACTCATCTGTTACAAAGGCATTTCATTTTTTTAAACTTATTTCAACTCCAGACTTTTTGTGCGTTTAGTATGCACCATTCAAAGCCACATCATCAATTGTCAACCCTTTCTGACTTCATTTGCTATTTTTCATGCATTTACTGATTTTTTGAGCTAAATGACCCTGAAATTGAAAAGCACTACAAATGAACTCTGAAAAGGTTGAAAGTTGGCATGGTTTCATCATTTCACCTACATAGCATGTGCTAAAAAGTTGAGAGGGTTACGGCAAAAACTGGATGCAATTCGTGTACAAAATGGACAATCTCTTTCGAAGTATCAGGCTTTCGGACGAAAACTCATCTGTTACAAAGGCATTTCATTTTTTTTAACTTATTTCAACTCCAGACTTTTTGTGCGTTTAGTATGCACCATTCAAAGCCACGTCATCAATTTTCAACCCTTTCTGACTTCATTTGCTATTTTTCATGCATTTACTGATTTTTTGAGCTAAATGACCCTGAAATTGAAAAGCACTACAAATGAACTCTGAAAAGGTTGAAAGTTGGCATGGTTTCATCATTTCACCTACATAGCATGTGCTAAAAAGTTGAGAGGGTTACGGCAAAAACTGGATGCAATTCGTGTACAAAATGGACAATCTCTTTCGAAGTATCAGGCTTTCGGACGAAAACTCATCTGTTACAAAGGCATTTCATTTTTTTTAACTTATTTCAACTCCAGACTTTTTGTGCGTTTAGTATGCACCATTCAAAGCCACGTCATCAATTTTCAACCCCTTCTGACTTCATTTGCTATTTTTCATGCATTTACTGATTTTTTTGAGCTAAATGACCCGGAAATTGAAAAGCACTACAAATGAACTCTGAAAAGGTTGAAAGTTGGCATGGTATCATCATTTCACCCACATAGCATGTGCTAAAAAGTTGAGAGGGTTACGGCAAACTCTGGATGCACTTCGTGTACAAAATGGACAATCTCTTTCGAAGTATCAGGCTTTCGGACGAGAACTCATCTGTTACAAAGGCATTTCATTTTTTTAAACTTATTTCAACTCCAGACTTTTTGTGCGTTTAGTATGCACCATTCAAAGCCACGTCATCAATTTTCAACCCCTTCTGACTTCATTTGCTATTTTTCATGCATTTACTGATTTTTTGAGCTAAATGACCCTGAAATTGAAAAGCACTACAAATGAACTCTGAAAAGGTTGAAAGTTGGCATGGTATCATCATTTCACCCACATAGAATGTGCTAAAAAGTTGAGAGGGTTACGGCAAAAACTGGATGCACTTCGTGTACAAAATGGACAATCTCTTTCGAAGTATCAGGCTTTCGGACGAGAACTCATCTGTTACAAAGGCATTTCATTTTTTTAAACTTATTTCAACTCCAGACTTTTTGTGCGTTTAGTATGCACCATTCAAAGCCACGTCATCAATTGTCAACCCTTTCTGACTTCATTTGCTATTTTTCCTGCATTTACTGATTTTTTGAGCTAAATGACCCTGAAATTGAAAAGCACTACAAATGAACTCTGAAAAGGTTGAAAGTTGGCATGGTTTCATCATTTCACCTACATAGCATGTGCTAAAAAGTTGAGAGGGTTACGGCAAAAACTGGATGAACTTCGTGTACAAAATGGACAATCTCTTTCGAAGTATCAGGCTTTCGGACGAGAACTCATCTGTTACAAAGGCATTTCATTTTTTTAAACTCATTTCAACTCCAGACTTTTTGTGCGTTCAGTATGCACCATTCAAAGCCACGTCATCAATTGTCAACCCCTTCTGACTTCATTTGCTATTTTTCATGCATTTACTGATTTTTTTTTAGCTAAATGACCCTGAAATTGAAAAGCACTACAAATTAACTCTGAAAAGGTTGAAAGTTGGCATGGTATCATCATTTAACCCACATAGAATGTGCTAAAAAGTTGAGAGGGTTACGGCAAAAACTGGATGCACTTCGTGTACAAAATGGACAATCTCTTTCGAAGTATCAGGCTTTCGGACGAGAACTCATCTGTTACAAAGGCATTTCATTTTTTTAAACTTATTTCAACTCCAGACTTTTTGTGCGTTTAGTATGCACCATTCAAAGCCACGTCATCAATTGTCAACCCTTTCTGACTTCATTTGCTATTTTTCATGCATTTACTGATTTTTTGAGCTAAATGACCCTGAAATTGAAAAGCACTACAAATGAACTCTGAAAAGGTTGAAAGTTGGCTTGGTTTCATCATTTCACCTACATAGCATGTGCTAAAAAGTTGAGAGGGTTACGGCAAAAACTGGATGCAATTCGTGTACAAAATGGACAATCTCTTTCGAAGTATCAGGCTTTCGGACGAAAACTCATCTGTTACAAAGGCATTTCATTTTTTTAAACTTATTTCAACTCCAGACTTTTTGTGCGTTCAAGATGCACCATTCAAAGCCACGTCATCAATTTTCAACCCCTTCTGACTTCATTTGCTATTTTTCATGCATTTACTGATTTTTTTGAGCTAAATGACCCGGAAATTGAAAAGCACTACAAATGAACTCTGAAAAGGTTGAAAGTTGGCATGGTATCATCATTTCACCCACATAGCATGTGCTAAAAAGTTGAGAGGGTTACGGCAAACTCTGGATGCACTTCGTGTACAAAATGGACAATCTCTTTCGAAGTATCAGGCTTTCGGACGAAAACTCATCTGTTACAAAGGCATTTCATTTTTTTAAACTTATTTCAACTCCAGACTTTTTGTGCGTTTAGTATGCACCATTCAAAGCCACGTCATCAATTTTCAACCCCTTCTGACTTCATTTGCTATTTTTCATGCATTTACTGATTTTTTTGAGCTAAATGACCCTGAAATTGAAAAGCACTACAAATGAACTCTGAAAAGGTTGAAAGTTGGCATGGTATCATCATTTCACCCACATAGCATGTGCTAAAAAGTTGAGAGGGTTACGGCAAACTCTGGATGCACTTCATGTACAAAATGGACAATCTCTTTCGAAGTATCAGGCTTTCGGACGAAAACTCATCTGTTACAAAGGCATTTCATTTTTTTAAACTTTTTTCAACTCCAGACTTTTTGTGCGTTTAGTATGCACCATTCAAAGCCACGTCATCAATTTTCAACCCCTTCTGACTTCATTTGCTATTTTTCATGCATTTACTGATTTTTTTTTAGCTAAATGACCCTGAAATTGAAAAGCACTACAAATGAACTCTGAAAAGGTTGAAAGTTGGCATGGTATCATCATTTCACCCACATAGAATGTGCTAAAAAGTTGAGAGGGTTACGGCAAAAACTGGATGCACTTCGTGTACAAAATGGACAATCTCTTTCGAAGTATCAGGCTTTCGGACGAGAACTCATCTGTTACAAAGGCATTTCATTTTTTTAAACTCATTTCAACTCCAGACTTTTTGTGCGTTCAGTATGCACCATTCAAAACCACGTCATCAATTTTCAACCCTTTCTGACTTCATTTGCTATTTTTCATGCATTTACTGATTTTTTTGAGCTAAATGACCCTGAAATTGAAAAGCACTACAAATGAACTCTGAAAAGGTTGAAAGTTGGCATGGTATCATCATTTCACCCACATAGCATGTGCTAAAAAGTTGAGAGGGTTACGGCAAAAACTGGATGCAATTCGTGTACAAAATGGACAATCTCTTTCGAAGTATCAGGCTTTCGGACGAAAACTCATCTGTTACAAAGACATTTCATTTTTTTAAACTTATTTCAACTCCAGACTTTTTGTGCGTTCAAGATGCACCATTCAAAGCCACGTCATCAATTTTCAACCCCTTCTGACTTCATTTGCTATTTTTCATGCATTTACTGATTTTTTTGAGCTAAATGACCCTGAAATTGAAAAGCACTACAAATGAACTCTGAAAAGGTTGAAAGTTGGCATGGTATCATCATTTCACCCACATAGCATGTGCTAAAAAGCTGAGAGGGTTACGGCAAACTCTGGATGCACTTCGTGTACAAAATGGACAATCTCTTTCGAAGTATCAGGCTTTCGGACGAAAACTCATCTGTTACAAAGGCATTTCATTTTTTTAAACTTATTTCAACTCCAGACTTTTTGTGCGTTTAGTATGCACCATTCAAAGCCACGTCATCAATTTTCAACCCCTTCTGACTTCATTTGCTATTTTTCATGCATTTACTGATTTTTTTGAGCTAAATGACCCCGAAATTGAAAAGCACTACAAATGAACTCTGAAAAGGTTGAAAGTTGGCATGGTATCATCATTTCACCCACATAGCATGTGCTAAAAAGTTGAGAGGGTTACGGCAAACTCTGGATGAACTTCATGTACAAAATGGACAATCTCTTTCGAAGTATCAGGCTTTCAGACGAAAACTCATCTGTTACAAAGGCATTTCATTTTTTTAAACTTTTTTCAACTCCAGACTTTTTGTGCGTTTAGTATGCACCATTCAAAGCCACGTCATCAATTTTCAACCCCTTCTGACTTCATTTGCTATTTTTCATGCATTTACTGATTTTTTTTAGCTAAATGACCCTGAAATTGAAAAGCACTACAAATGAACTCTGAAAAGGTTGAAAGTTGGCATGGTATCATCATTTCACCCACATAGAATGTGCTAAAAAGTTGAGAGGGTTACGGCAAAAACTGGATGCACTTCGTGTACAAAATGGACAATCTCTTTCGAAGTATCAGGCTTTCGGACGAGAACTCATCTGTTACAAAGGCATTTCATTTTTTTAAACTTATTTCAACTCCAGACTTTTTGTGCGTTTAGTATGCACCATTCAAAGCCACATCATCAATTGTCAACCCTTTCTGACTTCATTTGCTATTTTTCATGCATTTACTGATTTTTTGAGCTAAATGACCCTGAAATTGAAAAGCACTACAAATGAACTCTGAAAAGGTTGAAAGTTGGCATGGTTTCATCATTTCACCTACATAGCATGTGCTAAAAAGTTGAGAGGGTTACGGCAAAAACTGGATGCAATTCGTGTACAAAATGGACAATCTCTTTCGAAGTATCAGGCTTTCGGACGAAAACTCATCTGTTACAAAGGCATTTCATTTTTTTAAACTTATTTCAACTCCAGACTTTTTGTGCGTTTAGTATGCACCATTCAAAGCCACGTCATCAATTTTCAACCCCTTCTGACTTCATTTGCTATTTTTCATGCATTTACTGATTTTTTTGAGCTAAATGACCCTGAAATTGAAAAGCACTACAAATGAACTCTGAAAAGGTTGAAAGTTGGCATGGTATCATCATTTCACCCACATAGCATGTGCTAAAAAGTTGAGAGGGTTACGGCAAACTCTGGATGCACTTCATGTACAAAATGGACAATCTCTTTCGAAGTATCAGGCTTTCGGACGAAAACTCATCTGTTACAAAGGCATTTCATTTTTTTAAACTTTTTTCAACTCCAGACTTTTTGTGCGTTTAGTATGCACCATTCAAAGCCACGTCATCAATTTTCAACCCCTTCTGACTTCATTTGCTATTTTTCATGCATTTACTGATTTTTTTTTAGCTAAATGACCCTGAAATTGAAAAGCACTACAAATGAACTCTGAAAAGGTTGAAAGTTGGCATGGTATCATCATTTCACCCACATAGAATGTGCTAAAAAGTTGAGAGGGTTACGGCAAAAACTGGATGCACTTCGTGTACAAAATGGACAATCTCTTTCGAAGTATCAGGCTTTCGGACGAGAACTCATCTGTTACAAAGGCATTTCATTTTTTTAAACTCATTTCAACTCCAGACTTTTTGTGCGTTCAGTATGCACCATTCAAAACCACGTCATCAATTTTCAACCCTTTCTGACTTCATTTGCTATTTTTCATGCATTTACTGATTTTTTTGAGCTAAATGACCCTGAAATTGAAAAGCACTACAAATGAACTCTGAAAAGGTTGAAAGTTGGCATGGTATCATCATTTCACCCACATAGCATGTGCTAAAAAGTTGAGAGGGTTACGGCAAAAACTGGATGCAATTCGTGTACAAAATGGACAATCTCTTTCGAAGTATCAGGCTTTCGGACGAAAACTCATCTGTTACAAAGACATTTCATTTTTTTAAACTTATTTCAACTCCAGACTTTTTGTGCGTTCAAGATGCACCATTCAAAGCCACGTCATCAATTTTCAACCCCTTCTGACTTCATTTGCTATTTTTCATGCATTTACTGATTTTTTTGAGCTAAATGACCCTGAAATTGAAAAGCACTACAAATGAACTCTGAAAAGGTTGAAAGTTGGCATGGTATCATCATTTCACCCACATAGCATGTGCTAAAAAGCTGAGAGGGTTACGGCAAACTCTGGATGCACTTCGTGTACAAAATGGACAATCTCTTTCGAAGTATCAGGCTTTCGGACGAAAACTCATCTGTTACAAAGGCATTTCATTTTTTTAAACTTATTTCAACTCCAGACTTTTTGTTCGTTCAAGATGCACCATTCAAAGCCACGTCATCAATTTTCAACCCCTTCTGACTTCATTTGCTATTTTTCATGGATTTACTAATTTTTTTGAGCTAAATGACCCTGAAATTGAAAAGCACTACAAATGAACTCTGAAAAGGTTGAAAGTTGGCATGGTATCATCATTTCACCCACATACCATGTGCTAAAAAGTTGAGAGGGTTACGGCAAAAACTGGATGAACTTCGTGTACAAAATGGACAATCTCTTTCGAAGTATCAGGCTTTCGGACGAAAACTCATCTGTTACAAAGGCATTTCATTTTTTTAAACTCATTTCAACTCCAGATTTTTTGTGCGTTCAGTATGCACCATTCAAAGCCACGTCATCAATTTTCAACCCTTTCTGACTTCATTTGCTATTTTTCATGCATTTACTGATTTTTTTGAGCTAAATGACCCTGAAATTGAAAAGCACTACAAATGAACTCTGAAAAGGTTGAAAGTTGGCATGGTTTCATCATTTCACCTACATAGCATGTGCTAAAAAGTTGAGAGGGTTACGGCAAAAACTGGATGCAATTCGTGTACAAAATGGACAATCTCTTTCGAAGTATCAGGCTTTCGGACGAAAACTCATCTGTTACAAAGGCATTTCATTTTTTTAAACTTATTTCAACTCCAGACTTTTTGTGCGTTCAAGATGCACCATTCAAAGCCACGTCATCAATTTTCAACCCCTTCTGACTTCATTTGCTATTTTTCATGCATTTACTGATTTTTTTGAGCTAAATGACCCGGAAATTGAAAAGCACTACAAATGAACTCTGAAAAGGTTGAAAGTTGGCATGGTATCATCATTTCACCCACATAGCATGTGCTAAAAAGTTGAGAGGGTTACGGCAAACTCTGGATGCACTTCGTGTACAAAATGGACAATCTCTTTCGAAGTATCAGGCTTTCGGACGAAAACTCATCTGTTACAATGGCATTTCATTTTTTAAACTTATTTCAACTCCAGACTTTTTGTGCGTTTAATATGCACCATTCAAAGCCACGTCATCAATTTTCAACCCCTTCTGACTTCATTTGCTATTTTTCATGCATTTACTGATTTTTTTGAGCTAAATGACCCTGAAATTGAAAAGCACTACAAATGAACTCTGAAAAGGTTGAAAGTTGGCATGGTATCATCATTTCACCCACATAGCATGTGCTAAAAAGTTGAGAGGGTTACGGCAAACTCTGGATGCACTTCATGTACAAAATGGACAATCTCTTTCGAAGTATCAGGCTTTCGGACGAAAACTCATCTGTTACAAAGGCATTTCATTTTTTTAAACTTTTTTCAACTCCAGACTTTTTGTGCGTTTAGTATGCACCATTCAAAGCCACGTCATCAATTTTCAACCCCTTCTGACTTCATTTGCTATTTTTCATGCATTTACTGATTTTTTTTTAGCTAAATGACCCTGAAATTGAAAAGCACTACAAATGAACTCTGAAAAGGTTGAAAGTTGGCATGGTATCATCATTTCACCCACATAGAATGTGCTAAAAAGTTGAGAGGGTTACGGCAAAAACTGGATGCACTTCGTGTACAAAATGGACAATCTCTTTCGAAGTATCAGGCTTTCGGACGAGAACTCATCTGTTACAAAGGCATTTCATTTTTTTAAACTCATTTCAACTCCAGACTTTTTGTGCGTTCAGTATGCACCATTCAAAACCACGTCATCAATTTTCAACCCTTTCTGACTTCATTTGCTATTTTTCATGCATTTACTGATTTTTTGAGCTAAATGACCCTGAAATTGAAAAGCACTACAAATGAACTCTGAAAAGGTTGAAAGTTGGCATGGTTTCATCATTTCACCTACATAGCATGTGCTAAAAAGTTGAGAGGGTTACGGCAAAAACTGGATGCAATTCGTGTACAAAATGGACAATCTCTTTCGAAGTATCAGGCTTTCGGACGAAAACTCATCTGTTACAAAGGCATTTCATTTTTTTAAAGTTATTTCAACTCCAGACTTTTTGTGCGTTCAAGATGCACCATTCAAAGCCACGTCATCAATTTTCAACCCCTTCTGACTTCATTTGCTATTTTTCATGCATTTACTGATTTTTTTGAGCTAAATGACCCGGAAATTGAAAAGCACTACAAATGAACTCTGAAAAGGTTGAAAGTTGGCATGGTATCATCATTTCACCCACATAGCATGTGCTAAAAAGTTGAGAGGGTTACGGCAAACTCTGGATGCACTTCGTGTACAAAATGGACAATCTCTTTCGAAGTATCAGGCTTTCGGACGAAAACTCATCTGTTACAATGGCATTTCATTTTTTAAACTTATTTCAACTCCAGACTTTTTGTGCGTTTAATATGCACCATTCAAAGCCACGTCATCAATTTTCAACCCCTTCTGACTTCATTTGGTATTTTTCATGCATTTACTGATTTTTTTGAGCTAAATGACCCTGAAATTGAAAAGCACTACAAATGAACTCTGAAAAGGTTGAAAGTTAGCATGGTATCATCATTTCACCCACATAGCATGTGCTAAAAAGTTGAGAGGGTTACGGCAAACTCTGGATGCACTTCATGTACAAAATGGACAATCTCTTTCGAAGTATCAGGCTTTCGGACGAAAACTCATCTGTTACAAAGGCATTTCATTTTTTTAAACTTTTTTCAACTCCAGACTTTTTGTGCGTTTAGTATGCACCATTCAAAGCCACGTCATCAATTTTCAACCCCTTCTGACTTCATTTGCTATTTTTCATGCATTTACTGATTTTTTTTTAGCTAAATGACCCTGAAATTGAAAAGCACTACAAATGAACTCTGAAAAGGTTGAAAGTTGGCATGGTATCATCATTTCACCCACATAGAATGTGCTAAAAAGTTGAGAGGGTTACGGCAAAAACTGGATGCACTTCGTGTACAAAATGGACAATCTCTTTCGAAGTATCAGGCTTTCGGACGAGAACTCATCTGTTACAAAGGCATTTCATTTTTTTAAACTTATTTCAACTCCAGACTTTTTGTGCGTTTAGTATGCACCATTCAAAGCCACGTCATCAATTGTCAATCCTTTCTGACTTCATTTGCTATTTTTCATGCATTTACTGATTTTTTGAGCTAAATGACCCTGAAATTGAAAAGCACTACAAATGAACTCTGAAAAGGTTGAAAGTTGGCATGGTTTCATCATTTCACCTACATAGCATGTGCTAAAAAGTAGAGAGGGTTACGGCAAAAACTGGATGAACTTCGTGTACAAAATGGACAATCTCTTTCGAAGTATCAGGCTTTCGGACGAGAACTCATCTGTTACAAAGCCATTTCATTTTTTTAAACTCATTTCAACTCCAGAATTTTTGTGCGTTCAGTATGCACCATTCAAAGCCACGTCATCAATTTTCAACCCTTTCTGACTTCATTTGCTATTTTTCATGCATTTACTGATTTTTTGAGCTAAATGACCCTGAAATTGAAAAGCACTACAAATGAACTCTGAAAAGGTTGAAAGTTGGCATGGTATCATCATTTCACCCACATAGCATGTGCTAAAAAGTTGAGAGGGTTACGGCAAAAACTGGATGCAATTCGTGTACAAAATGGACAATCTCTTTCGAAGTATCAGGCTTTCGGACGAAAACTCATCTGTTACAAAGGCATTTCATTTTTTTAAACTTATTTCAACTCCAGACTTTTTGTGCGTTCAAGATGCACCATTCAAAGCCACGTCATCAATTTTCAACCCCTTCTGACTTCATTTGCTATTTTTCATGCATTTACTGATTTTTTTGAGCTAAATGACCCTGAAATTGAAAAGCACTACAAATGAACTCTGAAAAGGATGAAAGTTGGCATGGTATCATCATTTCACCCACATAGCATGTGCTAAAAAGCTGAGAGGGTTACGGCAAACTCTGGATGCACTTCGTGTACAAAATGGACAATCTCTTTCGAAGTATCAGGCTTTCGGACGAAAACTCATCTGTTACAAAGGCATTTCATTTTTTTAAACTTACTTCAACTCCAGACTTTTTCTGCGTTTAGTATGCACCATTCAAAGCCACGTCATCAATTTTCAACCCCTTCTGACTTCATTTGCTATTTTTCATGCATTTACTGATTTTTTTGAGCTAAATGACCCTGAAATTGAAAAGCACTACAAATGAACTCTGAAAAGGTTGAAAGTTGGCATGGTATCATCATTTCACCCACATAGCATGTGCTAAAAAGTTGAGAGGGTTACGGCAAACTCTGGATGCACTTCATGTACAAAATGGACAATCTCTTTCGAAGTATCAGGCTTTCGAACGAAAACTCATCTGTTACAAAGGCATTTCATTTTTTTAAACTTTTTTCAACTCCAGACTTTTTGTGCGTTTAGTATGCACCATTCAAAGCCACGTCATCAATTTTCAACCCCTTCTGACTTCATTTGCTTTTTTTCATGCATTTACTGATTTTTTTTAGCTAAATGACCCTGAAATTGAAAAGCACTACAAATGAACTCTGAAAAGGTTGAAAGTTGGCATGGTATCATCATTTCACCCACATAGAATGTGCTAAAAAGTTGAGAGGGTTACGGCAAAAACTGGATGCACTTCGTGTACAAAATGGACAATCTCTTTCGAAGTATCAGGCTTTCGGACGAGAACTCATCTGTTACAAAGGCATTTCATTTTTTTAAACTTATTTCAACTCCAGACTTTTTGTGCGTTTAGTATGCACCATTCAAAGCCACGTCATCAATTGTCAATCCTTTCTGACTTCATTTGCTATTTTTCATGCATTTACTGATTTTTTGAGCTAAATGACCCTGAAATTGAAAAGCACTACAAATGAACTCTGAAAAGGTTGAAAGTTGGCATGGTTTCATCATTTCACCTACATAGCATGTGCTAAAAAGTAGAGAGGGTTACGGCAAAAACTGGATGAACTTCGTGTACAAAATGGACAATCTCTTTCGAAGTATCAGGCTTTCGGACGAGAACTCATCTGTTACAAAGGGATTTCATTTTTTTAAACTCATTTCAACTCAAGACTTTTTGTGCGTTCAGTATGCACCATTCAGAGCCACGTCATCAATTTTCATCCCTTTCTGACTTCATTTGCTATTTTTCATGCATTTACTGATTTTTTTGAGCTAAATGACCCTGAAATTGAAAAGCACTACAAATGAACTCTGAAAAGGTTGAAAGTTGGCATGGTATCATCATTTCACCCACATAGCATGTGCTAAAAAGTTGAGAGGGTTACGGCAAAAACTGGATGCAATTCGTGTACAAAATGGACAATCTCTTTCGAAGTATCAGGCTTTCGGACGAAAACTCATCTGTTACAAAGGCATTTCATTTTTTTAAACTTATTTCAACTCCAGACTTTTTGTGCGTTCAAGATGCACCATTCAAAGCCACGTCATCAATTTTCAACCCCTTCTGACTTCATTTGCTATTTTTCATGCATTTACTGATTTTTTTGAGCTAAATGACCCTGAAATTGAAAAGCACTACAAATGAAGTCTGAAAAGGTTGAAAGTTGGCATGGTATCATCATTTCACCCACATAGCATGTGCTAAAAAGCTGAGAGGGTTACCGCAAACTCTGGATGCACTTCATGTACAAAATGGACAATCTCTTTCGAAGTATCAGGCTTTCGGACGAAAACTCATCTGTTACAAAGGCATTTCATTTTTTTAAACTTATTTCAACTCCAGACTTTTTGTGCGTTTAGTATGCACCATTCAAAGCCACGTCATCAATTTTCAACCCCTTCTGACTTCATTTGCTATTTTTCATGCATTTACTGATTTTTTTAGCTAAATGACCCTGAAATTGAAAAGCACTACAAATGAACTCTGAAAAGGTTGAAAGTTGGCATGGTATCATCATTTCACCCACATAGAATGTGCTAAAAAGTAGAGAGGGTTACGGCAAAAACTGGATGAACTTCGTGTACAAAATGGACAATCTCTTTCGAAGTATCAGTCTTTCGGACGAGAACTCATCTGTTACAAAGGCATTTCATTTTTTTAAACTCATTTCAACTCAAGACTTTTTGTGCGTTCAGTATGCACCATTCAGAGCCACGTCATCAATTTTCATCCCTTTCTGACTTCATTTGCTATTTTTCATGCATTTACTGATTTTTTTGAGCTAAATGACCCTGAAATTGAAAAGCACTACAAATGAACTCTGAAAAGGTTGAAAGTTGGCATGGTATCATCATTTCACCCACATAGCATGTGCTAAAAAGTTGAGAGGGTTACGGCAAAAACTGGATGCAATTCGTGTACAAAATGGACAATCTCTTTCGAAGTATCAGGCTTTCGGACGAAAACTCATCTGTTACAAAGGCATTTCATTTTTTAAAACTTATTTCAACTCCAGACTTTTTGTGCGTTCAAGATGCACCATTCAAAGCCACGTCATCAATTTTCAACCCCTTCTGACTTCATTTGCTATTTTTCATGCATTTACTGATTTTTTTGAGCTAAATGACCCTGAAATTGAAAAGCACTACAAATGAAGTCTGAAAAGGTTGAAAGTTGGCATGGTATCATCATTTCACCCACATAGCATGTGCTAAAAAGCTGAGAGGGTTACCGCAAACTCTGGATGCACTTCATGTACAAAATGGACAATCTCTTTCGAAGTATCAGGCTTTCGGACGAAAACTCATCTGTTACAAAGGCATTTCATTTTTTTAAACTTATTTCAACTCCAGACTTTTTGTGCGTTTAGTATGCACCATTCAAAGCCACGTCATCAATTTTCAACCCCTTCTGACTTCATTTGCTATTTTTCATGCATTTACTGATTTTTTTAGCTAAATGACCCTGAAATTGAAAAGCACTACAAATGAACTCTGAAAAGGTTGAAAGTTGGCATGGTATCATCATTTCACCCACATAGAATGTGCTAAAAAGTTGAGAGGGTTACGGCAAAAACTGGATGCACTTCGTGTACAAAATGGACAATCTCTTTCGAAGTATCAGGCTTTCGGACGAGAACTCATCTGTTGCAAAGGCATTTCATTTTTTTAACTTATTTCAACTCCAGACTTTTTGTGCATTCAGTATGCACCATTCAAAGCCACGTCATCAATTTTCAACCCTTTCTGACTTCATTTGCTATTTTTCATGCATTTACTGACTTTGTTTGAGCTAAATGACCCTGAAATTGAAAAGCACTACAAATGAACTCTGAAAAGGTTGAAAGTCGGCACGGTATCATCATTTCACCCACATAGCATGTGCTAAAAAGTTGAGAGGGTTACGGCAAAAACTGGATGCACTTCGTGTACAAAATGGACAATCTCTTTCGAAGTATCAGGCTTTCGGACGAAAACTCATCTGTTACAAAGGAATTTCATTTTTTTAAACTTATTTCAACTCCAGACTTTTTGTGCGTTCAAGATGCACCATTCAAAGCCACGTCATCAATTTTCAACCCCTTCTGACTTCATTTGCTATTTTTCATGCATTTACTGACTTTGTTTGAGCTAAATGACCCTGAAATTGAAAAGCACTACAAATGAACTCTGAAAAGGTTGAAAGTCGGCACGGTATCATCATTTCACCCACATAGCATGTGCTAAAAAGTTGAGAGGGTTACGGCAAAAACTGGATGCAATTCGTGTACAAAATGGACAATCTCTTTCGAAGTATCAGGCTTTCGGACGAAAACTCATCTGTTACAAAGGCATTTCATTTTTTTAAACTTATTTCAACTCCAGACTTTTTGTGCGTTCAAGATGCACCATTCAAAGCCACGTCATCAATTTTCAACCCCTTCTGACTTCATTTGCTATTTTTCATGCATTTACTGATTTTTTTGAGCTAAATGACCCTGAAATTGAAAAGCACTACAAATGAAGTCTGAAAAGGTTGAAAGTTGGCATGGTATCATCATTTCACCCACATAGCATGTGCTAAAAAGCTGAGAGGGTTACCGCAAACTCTGGATGCACTTCATGTACAAAATGGACAATCTCTTTCGAAGTATCAGGCTTTCGGACGAAAACTCATCTGTTACAAAGGCATTTCATTTTTTTAAACTTATTTCAACTCCAGACTTTTTGTGCGTTTAGTATGCACCATTCAAAGCCACGTCATCAAATTTCAACCCCTTCTGACTTCATTTGCTATTTTTCATGCATTTACTGATTTTTTTAGCTAAATGACCCTGAAATTGAAAAGCACTACAAATGAACTCTGAAAAGGTTGAAAGTTGGCATGGTATCATCATTTCACCCACATAGAATGTGCTAAAAAGTAGAGAGGGTTACGGCAAAAACTGGATGAACTTCGTGTACAAAATGGACAATCTCTTTCGAAGTATCAGTCTTTCGGACGAGAACTCATCTGTTACAAAGGCATTTCATTTTTTTAAACTCATTTCAACTCAAGACTTTTTGTGCGTTCAGTATGCACCATTCAGAGCCACGTCATCAATTTTCATCCCTTTCTGACTTCATTTGCTATTTTTCATGCATTTACTGATTTTTTTGAGCTAAATGACCCTGAAATTGAAAAGCACTACAAATGAACTCTGAAAAGGTTGAAAGTTGGCATGGTATCATCATTTCACCCACATAGCATGTGCTAAAAAGTTGAGAGGGTTACGGCAAAAACTGGATGCAATTCGTGTACAAAATGGACAATCTCTTTCGAAGTATCAGGCTTTCGGACGAAAACTCATCTGTTACAAAGGCATTTCATTTTTTAAAACTTATTTCAACTCCAGACTTTTTGTGCGTTCAAGATGCACCATTCAAAGCCACGTCATCAATTTTCAACCCCTTCTGACTTCATTTGCTATTTTTCATGCATTTACTGATTTTTTTGAGCTAAATGACCCTGAAATTGAAAAGCACTACAAATGAAGTCTGAAAAGGTTGAAAGTTGGCATGGTATCATCATTTCACCCACATAGCATGTGCTAAAAAGCTGAGAGGGTTACCGCAAACTCTGGATGCACTTCATGTACAAAATGGACAATCTCTTTCGAAGTATCAGGCTTTCGGACGAAAACTCATCTGTTACAAAGGCATTTCATTTTTTTAAACTTATTTCAACTCCAGACTTTTTGTGCGTTTAGTATGCACCATTCAAAGCCACGTCATCAATTTTCAACCCCTTCTGACTTCATTTGCTATTTTTCATGCATTTACTGATTTTTTTAGCTAAATGACCCTGAAATTGAAAAGCACTACAAATGAACTCTGAAAAGGTTG
This sequence comes from Elymus sibiricus, assembly GCA_039707655.1. Classification (NCBI taxonomy): domain Eukaryota; kingdom Viridiplantae; phylum Streptophyta; class Magnoliopsida; order Poales; family Poaceae; genus Elymus; species Elymus sibiricus. The sequence goes on along the minus strand of CM077665.1, from coordinate 33,578,427 downwards.
AAAGTTGGCATGGTATCATCATTTCACCCACATAGAATGTGCTAAAAAGTTGAGAGGGTTACGGCAAAAACTGGATGCACTTCGTGTACAAAATGGACAATCTCTTTCGAAGTATCAGGCTTTCGGACGAGAACTCATCTGTTGCAAAGGCATTTCATTTTTTTAACTTATTTCAACTCCAGACTTTTTGTGCATTCAGTATGCACCATTCAAAGCCACGTCATCAATTTTCAACCCTTTCTGACTTCATTTGCTATTTTTCATGCATTTACTGACTTTGTTTGAGCTAAATGACCCTGAAATTGAAAAGCACTACAAATGAACTCTGAAAAGGTTGAAAGTCGGCACGGTATCATCATTTCACCCACATAGCATGTGCTAAAAAGTTGAGAGGGTTACGGCAAAAACTGGATGCACTTCGTGTACAAAATGGACAATCTCTTTCGAAGTATCAGGCTTTCGGACGAAAACTCATCTGTTACAAAGGAATTTCATTTTTTTAAACTTATTTCAACTCCAGACTTTTTGTGCGTTCAAGATGCACCATTCAAAGCCACGTCATCAATTTTCAACCCCTTCTGACTTCATTTGCTATTTTTCATGGATTTACTAATTTTTTTGAGCTAAATGACCTTGAAATTGAAAAGCACTACAAATGAACTCTGAAAAGGTTGAAAGTTGGCATGGTATCATCATTTAAGCCACATAGCATGTGCTAAAAAGTTGAGAGGGTTACGGCAAAAACTGGATGAACTTCGTGTACAAAATGGACAATCTCTTTCGAAGTATCAGGCTTTCGGACGAGAACTCATCTGTTACAAAGGCATTTCATTTTTCTAAACTCATTTCAACTCCAGATTTTTTGTGCGTTCAGTATGCACCATTCAAAGCCACGTCATCAATTTTCAACCCTTTCTGACTTCATTTGCTATTTTTCATGCATTGACTAATTTTTTTGAGCTAAATGACCCTGAAATTGAAAAGCACTACAAATGAACTCTGAAAAGGTTGAAAGTTGGCATGCTATCATCATTTCACCCACATAGCATGTGCTAAAAAGTTGAGAGGGTTACGGCAAACTCTGGATGCACTTCATGTACAAAATGGACAATCTCTTTCGAAGTATCAGGCTTTCGGACGAAAACTCATCTGTTACAAAGGCATTTCATTTTTTTAAACTTTTTTCAACTCCAGACTTTTTGTGCGTTTAGTATGCACCATTCAAAGCCACGTCATCAATTTTCAACCCCTTCTGACTTCATTTGCTATTTTTCATGCATTTACTGATTTTTTTTAGCTAAATGACCCTGAAATTGAAAAGCACTACAAATGAACTCTGAAAAGGTTGAAAGTTGGCATGGTATCATCATTTCACCCACATAGAATGTGCTAAAAAGTTGAGAGGGTTACGGCAAAAACTGGATGCACTTCGTGTACAAAATGGACAATCTCTTTCGAAGTATCAGGCTTTCGGACGAGAACTCATCTGTTACAAAGGCATTTCATTTTTTTAAACTTATTTCAACTCCAGACTTTTTGTGCGTTTAGTATGCACCATTCAAAGCCACGTCATCAATTGTCAATCCTTTCTGACTTCATTTGCTATTTTTCATGCATTTACTGATTTTTTGAGCTAAATGACCCTGAAATTGAAAAGCACTACAAATGAACTCTGAAAAGGTTGAAAGTTGGCATGGTTTCATCATTTCACCTACATAGCATGTGCTAAAAAGTAGAGAGGGTTACGGCAAAAACTGGATGAACTTCGTGTACAAAATGGACAATCTCTTTCGAAGTATCAGGCTTTCGGACGAGAACTCATCTGTTACAAAGGGATTTCATTTTTTTAAACTCATTTCAACTCAAGACTTTTTGTGCGTTCAGTATGCACCATTCAGAGCCACGTCATCAATTTTCATCCCTTTCTGACTTCATTTGCTATTTTTCATGCATTTACTGACTTTGTTTGAGCTAAATGACCCTGAAATTGAAAAGCACTACAAATGAACTCTGAAAAGGTTGAAAGTCGGCACGGTATCATCATTTCACCCACATAGCATGTGCTAAAAAGTTGAGAGGGTTACGGCAAAAACTGGATGCACTTCGTGTACAAAATGGACAATCTCTTTCGAAGTATCAGGCTTTCGGACGAAAACTCATCTGTTACAAAGGAATTTCATTTTTTTAAACTTATTTCAACTCCAGACTTTTTGTGCGTTCAAGATGCACCATTCAAAGCCACGTCATCAATTTTCAACCCCTTCTGACTTCATTTGCTATTTTTCATGGATTTACTAATTTTTTTGAGCTAAATGACCTTGAAATTGAAAAGCACTACAAATGAACTCTGAAAAGGTTGAAAGTTGGCATGGTATCATCATTTCAGCCACATAGCATGTGCTAAAAAGTTGAGAGGGTTACGGCAAAAACTGGATGAACTTCGTGTACAAAATGGACAATCTCTTTCGAAGTATCAGGCTTTCGGACGAGAACTCATCTGTTACAAAGGCATTTCATTTTTCTAAACTCATTTCAACTCCAGATTTTTTGTGCGTTCAGTATGCACCATTCAAAGCCACGTCATCAATTTTCAACCCTTTCTGACTTCATTTGCTATTTTTCATGCATTTACTGATTTTTTTGAGCTAAATGACCCTGAAATTGAAAAGCACTACAAATGAACTCTGAAAAGGTTGAAAGTTGGCATGGTATCATCATTTCACCCACATAGCATGTGCTAAAAAGTTGAGAGGGTTACGGCAAACTCTGGATGCACTTCATGTACAAAATGGACAATCTCTTTCGAAGTATCAGGCTTTCGGACGAAAACTCATCTGTTACAAAGGCATTTCATTTTTTTAAACTTTTTTCAACTCCAGACTTTTTGTGCGTTTAGTATGCACCATTCAAAGCCACGTCATCAATTTTCAACCCCTTCTGACTTCATTTGCTATTTTTCATGCATTTACTGATTTTTTTTAGCTAAATGACCCTGAAATTGAAAAGCACTACAAATGAACTCTGAAAAGGTTGAAAGTTGGCATGGTATCATCATTTCACCCACATAGAATGTGCTAAAAAGTTGAGAGGGTTACGGCAAAAACTGGATGCACTTCGTGTACAAAATGGACAATCTCTTTCGAAGTATCAGGCTTTCGGACGAGAACTCATCTGTTACAAAGGCATTTCATTTTTTTAAACTTATTTCAACTCCAGACTTTTTGTGCGTTTAGTATGCACCATTCAAAGCCACGTCATCAATTGTCAATCCTTTCTGACTTCATTTGCTATTTTTCATGCATTTACTGATTTTTTGAGCTAAATGACCCTGAAATTGAAAAGCACTACAAATGAACTCTGAAAAGGTTGAAAGTTGGCATGGTTTCATCATTTCACCTACATAGCATGTGCTAAAAAGTAGAGAGGGTTACGGCAAAAACTGGATGAACTTCGTGTACAAAATGGACAATCTCTTTCGAAGTATCAGGCTTTCGGACGAGAACTCATCTGTTACAAAGGGATTTCATTTTTTTAAACTCATTTCAACTCAAGACTTTTTGTGCGTTCAGTATGCACCATTCAGAGCCACGTCATCAATTTTCATCCCTTTCTGACTTCATTTGCTATTTTTCATGCATTTACTGACTTTGTTTGAGCTAAATGACCCTGAAATTGAAAAGCACTACAAATGAACTCTGAAAAGGTTGAAAGTCGGCACGGTATCATCATTTCACCCACATAGCATGTGCTAAAAAGTTGAGAGGGTTACGGCAAAAACTGGATGCACTTCGTGTACAAAATGGACAATCTCTTTCGAAGTATCAGGCTTTCGGACGAAAACTCATCTGTTACAAAGGAATTTCATTTTTTTAAACTTATTTCAACTCCAGACTTTTTGTGCGTTCAAGATGCACCATTCAAAGCCACGTCATCAATTTTCAACCCCTTCTGACTTCATTTGCTATTTTTCATGGATTTACTAATTTTTTTGAGCTAAATGACCTTGAAATTGAAAAGCACTACAAATGAACTCTGAAAAGGTTGAAAGTTGGCATGGTATCATCATTTCAGCCACATAGCATGTGCTAAAAAGTTGAGAGGGTTACGGCAAAAACTGGATGAACTTCGTGTACAAAATGGACAATCTCTTTCGAAGTATCAGGCTTTCGGACGAGAACTCATCTGTTACAAAGGCATTTCATTTTTCTAAACTCATTTCAACTCCAGATTTTTTGTGCGTTCAGTATGCACCATTCAAAGCCACGTCATCAATTTTCAACCCTTTCTGACTTCATTTGCTATTTTTCATGCATTTACTGATTTTTTTGAGCTAAATGACCCTGAAATTGAAAAGCACTACAAATGAACTCTGAAAAGGTTGAAAGTTGGCATGGTATCATCATTTCACCCACATAGCATGTGCTAAAAAGTTGAGAGGGTTACGGCAAACTCTGGATGCACTTCATGTACAAAATGGACAATCTCTTTCGAAGTATCAGGCTTTCGGACGAAAACTCATCTGTTACAAAGGCATTTCATTTTTTTAAACTTTTTTCAACTCCAGACTTTTTGTGCGTTTAGTATGCACCATTCAAAGCCACGTCATCAATTTTCAACCCCTTCTGACTTCATTTGCTATTTTTCATGCATTTACTGATTTTTTTTAGCTAAATGACCCTGAAATTGAAAAGCACTACAAATGAACTCTGAAAAGGTTGAAAGTTGGCATGGTATCATCATTTCACCCACATAGAATGTGCTAAAAAGTTGAGAGGGTTACGGCAAAAACTGGATGCACTTCGTGTACAAAATGGACAATCTCTTTCGAAGTATCAGGCTTTCGGACGAAAACTCATCTGTTACAAAGGAATTTCATTTTTTTAAACTTATTTCAACTCCAGACTTTTTGTGCGTTTAGTATGCACCATTCAAAGCCACGTCATCAATTGTCAATCCTTTCTGACTTCATTTGCTATTTTTCATGCATTTACTGATTTTTTGAGCTAAATGACCCTGAAATTGAAAAGCACTACAAATGAACTCTGAAAAGGTTGAAAGTTGGCATGGTTTCATCATTTCACCTACATAGCATGTGCTAAAAAGTAGAGAGGGTTACGGCAAAAACTGGATGAACTTCGTGTACAAAATGGACAATCTCTTTCGAAGTATCAGGCTTTCGGACGAGAACTCATCTGTTACAAAGGGATTTCATTTTTTTAAACTCATTTCAACTCAAGACTTTTTGTGCGTTCAGTATGCACCATTCAGAGCCACGTCATCAATTTTCATCCCTTTCTGACTTCATTTGCTATTTTTCATGCATTTACTGATTTTTTTGAGCTAAATGACCCTGAAATTGAAAAGCACTACAAATGAACTCTGAAAAGGTTGAAAGTTGGCATGGTATCATCATTTCACCCACATAGCATGTGCTAAAAAGTTGAGAGGGTTACGGCAAAAACTGGATGCAATTCGTGTACAAAATGGACAATCTCTTTCGAAGTATCAGGCTTTCGGACGAAAACTCATCTGTTACAAAGGCATTTCATTTTTTTAAACTTATTTCAACTCCAGACTTTTTGTGCGTTCAAGATGCACCATTCAAAGCCACGTCATCAATTTTCAACCCCTTCTGACTTCATTTGCTATTTTTCATGCATTTACTGATTTTTTTGAGCTAAATGACCCTGAAATTGAAAAGCACTACAAATGAAGTCTGAAAAGGTTGAAAGTTGGCATGGTATCATCATTTCACCCACATAGCATGTGCTAAAAAGCTGAGAGGGTTACCGCAAACTCTGGATGCACTTCATGTACAAAATGGACAATCTCTTTCGAAGTATCAGGCTTTCGGACGAAAACTCATCTGTTACAAAGGCATTTCATTTTTTTAAACTTATTTCAACTCCAGACTTTTTGTGCGTTTAGTATGCACCATTCAAAGCCACGTCATCAATTTTCAACCCCTTCTGACTTCATTTGCTATTTTTCATGCATTTACTGATTTTTTTAGCTAAATGACCCTGAAATTGAAAAGCACTACAAATGAACTCTGAAAAGGTTGAAAGTTGGCATGGTATCATCATTTCACCCACATAGAATGTGCTAAAAAGTTGAGAGGGTTACGGCAAAAACTGGATGCACTTCGTGTACAAAATGGACAATCTCTTTCGAAGTATCAGGCTTTCGGACGAGAACTCATCTGTTACAAAGGCATTTCATTTTTTTAACTTATTTCAACTCCAGACTTTTTGTGCATTCAGTATGCACCATTCAAAGCCACGTCATCAATTTTCAACCCTTTCTGACTTCATTTGCTATTTTTCATGCATTTACTGACTTTGTTTGAGCTAAATGACCCTGAAATTGAAAAGCACTACAAATGAACTCTGAAAAGGTTGAAAGTCGGCACGGTATCATCATTTCACCCACATAGCATGTGCTAAAAAGTTGAGAGGGTTACGGCAAAAACTGGATGCACTTCGTGTACAAAATGGACAATCTCTTTCGAAGTATCAGGCTTTCGGACGAAAACTCATCTGTTACAAAGGAATTTCATTTTTTTAAACTTATTTCAACTCCAGACTTTTTGTGCGTTCAAGATGCACCATTCAAAGCCACGTCATCAATTTTCAACCCCTTCTGACTTCATTTGCTATTTTTCATGGATTTACTAATTTTTTTGAGCTAAATGACCCTGAAATTGAAAAGCACTACAAATGAACTCTGAAAAGGTTGAAAGTTGGCATGGTATCATCATTTCAGCCACATAGCATGTGCTAAAAAGTTGAGAGGGTTACGGCAAAAACTGGATGAACTTCGTGTACAAAATGGACAATCTCTTTCGAAGTATCAGGCTTTCGGACGAGAACTCATCTGTTACAAAGGCATTTCATTTTTCTAAACTCATTTCAACTCCAGATTTTTTGTGCGTTCAGTATGCACCATTCAAAGCCACGTCATCAATTTTCAACCCTTTCTGACTTCATTTGCTATTTTTCATGCATTTACTGATTTTTTTGAGCTAAATGACCCTGAAATTGAAAAGCACTACAAATGAACTCTGAAAAAGTTGAAAGTTGGCATGGTATCATCATTTCACCCACATAGCATGTGCTAAAAAGGTGAGAGGGTTACGGCAAAAACTAGATGCAATTCGTGTACAAAATGGACAATCTCTATCGAAGTATCATGCTTTCGGACGACAACTCATCTGTTACAAAGGCATTTCATTTTTTTAAACATATTTCAACTCCTGACTTTTTGTGCGTTCAAGATGCACCATTCAAAGCCACGTCATCAATTTTCAACCCCTTCTGACTTCATTTGCTATTTTTCATGCATTTACTGATTTTTTTGAGCTAAATGACCCTGAAATTGAAAAGCACTACAAATGAACTCTGAAACGGTTGAAAGTTGGCATGGTATCATCATTTGACGCACATAGCATGTGCTAAAAAGTTGAGAGGGTTACGGCAAACTCTGGATGCACTTCGTGTACAAAATGGACAATCTCTTTCGAAGTATCAGGCTTTCGGACGAAAACTCATCTGTTACAAAGGCATTTCATTTTTTTAAACTTATTTCAACTCCAGACTTTTTGTGCGTTTAGTATGCACCATTCAAAGCCACGTCATCAATTTTGAACCCCTTCTGACTTCATTTGCTATTTTTCATGCATTTACTGATTTTTTTAGCTAAATGACCCTGAAATTGAAAAGCACTACAAATGAACTCTGAAAAGGTTGAAAGTTGGCATGGTATCATCATTTCACCCACATAGAATGTGCTAAAAAGTTGAGAGGGTTACGGCAAAAACTGGATGCACTTCGTGTACAAAATGGACAATCTCTTTCGAAGTATCAGGCTTTCGGACGAGAACTCATCTGTTACAAAGGCATTTCATTTTTTTAACTTATTTCAACTCCAGACTTTTTGTGCATTCAGTATGCACCATTCAAAGCCACGTCATCAATTTTCAACCCTTTCTGACTTCATTTGCTATTTTTCATGCATTTACTGACTTTGTTCGAGCTAAATGACCCTGAAATTGAAAAGCACTACAAATGAACTCTGAAAAGGTTGAAAGTCGGCACGGTATCATCATTTCACCCACATAGCATGTGCTAAAAAGTTGAGAGGGTTACGGCAAAAACTGGATGCACTTCGTGTACAAAATGGACAATCTCTTTCGAAGTATCAGGCTTTCGGACGAAAACTCATCTGTTACAAAGGAATTTCATTTTTTTTAAACTTATTTCAACTCCAGACTTTTTGTGCGTTCAAGATGCACCATTCAAAGCCACGTCATCAATTTTCAACCCCTTCTGACTTCATTTGCTATTTTTCATGGATTTACTAATTTTTTTGAGCTAAATGACCCTGAAATTGAAAAGCACTACAAATGAACTCTGAAAAGGTTGAAAGTTGGCATGGTATCATCATTTCACCCACATAGCATGTGCTAAAAAGTTGAGAGGGTTACGGCAAAAACTGGATGAACTTCGTGTACAAAATGGACAATCTCTTTCGAAGTATCAGGCTTTCGGACGAGAACTCATCTGTTACAAAGGCATTTCATTTTTCTAAACTCATTTCAACTCCAGATTTTTTGTGCGTTCAGTATGCACCATTCAAAGCCACGTCATCAATTTTCAACCCTTTCTGACTTCATTTGCTATTTTTCATGCATTTACTGATTTTTTTGAGCTAAATGACCCTGAAATTGAAAAGCACTACAAATGAACTCTGAAAAGGTTGAAAGTTGGCATGGTATCATCATTTCACCCACATAGCATGTGCTAAAAAGGTGAGAGGGTTACGGCAAAAACTAGATGCAATTCGTGTACAAAATGGACAATCTCTATCGAAGTATCATGCTTTCGGACGACAACTCATCTGTTACAAAGGCATTTCATTTTTTTAAACATATTTCAACTCCTGACTTTTTGTGCGTTCAAGATGCACCATTCAAAGCCACGTCATCAATTTTCAACCCCTTCTGACTTCATTTGCTATTTTTCATGCATTTACTGATTTTTTTGAGCTAAATGACCCTGAAATTGAAAAGCACTACAAATGAACTCTGAAAAGGTTGAAAGTTGGCATGGTATCATCATTTCACGCACATAGCATGTGCTAAAAAGTTGAGAGGGTTACGGCAAACTCTGGATGCACTTCGTGTACAAAATGGACAATCTCTTTCGAAGTATCAGGCTTTCGGACGAAAACTCATCTGTTACAAAGGCATTTCATTTTTTTAAACTTATTTCAACTCCAGACTTTTTGTGCGTTTTGTATGCACCATTCAAAGCCACGTCATCAATTTTGAACCCCTTCTGCCTTCATTTGCTATTTTTCATGCATTTACTGATTTTTTTAGCTAAATGACCCTGAAATTGAAAAGCACTACAAATGAACTCTGAAAAGGTTGAAAGTTGGCATGGTATCATCATTTCACCCACATAGAATGTGCTAAAAAGTTGAGAGGGTTACGGCAAAAACTGGATGCACTTCGTGTACAAAATGGACAATCTCTTTCGAAGTATCAGGCTTTCGGACGAGAACTCATCTGTTACAAAGGCATTTCATTTTTTTAACTTATTTCAACTCCAGACTTTTTGTGCATTCAGTATGCACCATTCAAAGCCACGTCATCAATTTTCAACCCTTTCTGACTTCATTTGCTATTTTTCATGCATTTACTGACTTTGTTCGAGCTAAATGACCCTGAAATTGAAAAGCACTACAAATGAACTCTGAAAAGGTTGAAAGTCGGCACGGTATCATCATTTCACCCACATAGCATGTGCTAAAAAGTTGAGAGGGTTACGGCAAAAACTGGATGCACTTCGTGTACAAAATGGACAATCTCTTTCGAAGTATCAGGCTTTCGGACGAAAACTCATCTGTTACAAAGGAATTTCATTTTTTTCAAACTTATTTCAACTCCAGACTTTTTGTGCGTTCAAGATGCACCATTCAAAGCCACGTCATCAATTTTCAACCCCTTCTGACTTCATTTGCTATTTTTCATGGATTTACTAATTTTTTTGAGCTAAATGACCCTGAAATTGAAAAGCACTACAAATGAACTCTGAAAAGGTTGAAAGTTGGCATGGTATCATCATTTCACCCACATAGCATGTGCTAAAAAGTTGAGAGGGTTACGGCAAAAACTGGATGAACTTCGTGTACAAAATGGACAATCTCTTTCGAAGTATCAGGCTTTCGGACGAGAACTCATCTGTTACAAAGGCATTTCATTTTTCTAAACTCATTTCAACTCCAGATTTTTTGTGCGTTCAGTATGCACCATTCAAAGCCACGTCATCAATTTTCAACCCTTTCTGACTTCATTTGCTATTTTTCATGCATTTACTGATTTTTTTGAGCTAAATGACCCTGAAATTGAAAAGCACTACAAATGAACTCTGAAAAGGTTGAAAGTTGGCATGGTATCATCATTTCACCCACATAGCATGTGCTAAAAAGGTGAGAGGGTTACGGCAAAAACTAGATGCAATTCGTGTACAAAATGGACAATCTCTATCGAAGTATCATGCTTTCGGACGACAACTCATCTGTTACAAAGGCATTTCATTTTTTTAAACATATTTCAACTCCTGACTTTTTGTGCGTTCAAGATGCACCATTCAAAGCCACGTCATCAATTTTCAACCCCTTCTGACTTCATTTGCTATTTTTCATGCATTTACTGATTTTTTTGAGCTAAATGACCCTGAAATTGAAAAGCACTACAAATGAACTCTGAAAAGGTTGAAAGTTGGCATGGTATCATCATTTCACGCACATAGCATGTGCTAAAAAGTTGAGAGGGTTACGGCAAACTCTGGATGCACTTCGTGTACAAAATGGACAATCTCTTTCGAAGTATCAAGCTTTCGGACGAAAACTCATCTGTTACAAAGGCATTTCATTTTTTTAAACTTATTTCAACTCCAGACTTTTTGTGCGTTTAGTATGCACCATTCAAAGCCACGTCATCAATTTTCAACCCCTTCTGACTTCATTTGCTATTTTTCTTGCATTTACTGACTTTCTTTGAGCTAAATGACCCTGAAATTGAAAAGCACTACAAATGAACTCTGAAAAGGTTGAAAGTCGGTACGGTATCATCATTTCACCCACATAGCATGTGCTAAAAATTGAGAGGGTTACGGCAAACTCTGGATGCACTTCATGTACAAAATGGACAATCTCTTTCGAAGTATCAGGCTTTCGGACGAAAACTCATCTGTTACAAAGGCATTTCATTTTTTTAAACTTATTTCAACTCCAAACTTTTTGTGCGTTCAGTATGCACCATTCAAAGCCACGTCATCAATTTTCAACCCTTTCTGACTTCATTTGCTATTTTTCATGCATTTACTGATTTTTTGAGCTAAATGACACTGAAATTGAAAAGCACTACAAATGAACTCTGAAAAGGTTGAAAGTTGGCATGGTATCATCATTTCACCCACATAGCATGTGCTAAAAAGTTGAGAGGGTTACGGCAAAAACTGGATGCACTTCGTGTACAAAATGGACAATCTCTTTCGAAGTATCAGGCTTTCGGACGAAAACTCATCTGTTACAAAGGAATTTCATTTTTTTCAAACTTATTTCAACTCCAGACTTTTTGTGCGTTCAAGATGCACCATTCAAAGCCACGTCATCAATTTTCAACCCCTTCTGACTTCATTTGCTATTTTTCATGGATTTACTAATTTTTTTGAGCTAAATGACCCTGAAATTGAAAAGCACTACAAATGAACTCTGAAAAGGTTGAAAGTTGGCATGGTATCATCATTTCACCCACATAGCATGTGCTAAAAAGTTGAGAGGGTTACGGCAAAAACTGGATGAACTTCGTGTACAAAATGGACAATCTCTTTCGAAGTATCAGGCTTTCGGACGAGAACTCATCTGTTACAAAGGCATTTCATTTTTCTAAACTCATTTCAACTCCAGATTTTTTGTGCGTTCAGTATGCACCATTCAAAGCCACGTCATCAATTTTCAACCCTTTCTGACTTCATTTGCTATTTTTCATGCATTTACTGATTTTTTTGAGCTAAATGACCCTGAAATTGAAAAGCACTACAAATGAACTCTGAAAAGGTTGAAAGTTGGCATGGTATCATCATTTCACCCACATAGCATGTGCTAAAAAGGTGAGAGGGTTACGGCAAAAACTAGATGCAATTCGTGTACAAAATGGACAATCTCTATCGAAGTATCATGCTTTCGGACGACAACTCATCTGTTACAAAGGCATTTCATTTTTTTAAACATATTTCAACTCCTGACTTTTTGTGCGTTCAAGATGCACCATTCAAAGCCACGTCATCAATTTTCAACCCCTTCTGACTTCATTTGCTATTTTTCATGCATTTACTGATTTTTTTGAGCTAAATGACCCTGAAATTGAAAAGCACTACAAATGAACTCTGAAAAGGTTGAAAGTTGGCATGGTATCATCATTTCACGCACATAGCATGTGCTAAAAAGTTGAGAGGGTTACGGCAAACTCTGGATGCACTTCGTGTACAAAATGGACAATCTCTTTCGAAGTATCAAGCTTTCGGACGAAAACTCATCTGTTACAAAGGCATTTCATTTTTTTAAACTTATTTCAACTCCAGACTTTTTGTGCGTTTAGTATGCACCATTCAAAGCCACGTCATCAATTTTCAACCCCTTCTGACTTCATTTGCTATTTTTCTTGCATTTACTGACTTTCTTTGAGCTAAATGACCCTGAAATTGAAAAGCACTACAAATGAACTCTGAAAAGGTTGAAAGTCGGTACGGTATCATCATTTCACCCACATAGCATGTGCTAAAAATTGAGAGGGTTACGGCAAACTCTGGATGCACTTCATGTACAAAATGGACAATCTCTTTCGAAGTATCAGGCTTTCGGACGAAAACTCATCTGTTACAAAGGCATTTCATTTTTTTAAACTTATTTCAACTCCAAACTTTTTGTGCGTTCAGTATGCACCATTCAAAGCCACGTCATCAATTTTCAACCCTTTCTGACTTCATTTGCTATTTTTCATGCATTTACTGATTTTTTGAGCTAAATGACACTGAAATTGAAAAGCACTACAAATGAACTCTGAAAAGGTTGAAAGTTGGCATGGTATCATCATTTCACCCACATAGCATGTGCTAAAAAGTTGAGAGGGTTACGGCAAACTCTGGATGCACTTCATGTACAAAATGGACAATCTTTTTCGAAGTATCAGGCTTTCGGACGAAAACTCATCTGTTACAAAGGCATTTCATTTTTTTAAACTTTTTTCAACTCCCGACTTTTTGTGCGTTTAGTATGCACCATTCAAAGCCACGTCATCAATTTTCAACCCCTTCTGACTTCATTTGCTATTTTTCTTGCATTTACTGATTTTTTTAGCTAAATGACCCTGAAATTGAAAAGCACTACAAATGAACTCTGAAAAGGTTGAAAGTCGGTACGGTATCATCATTTCACCCACATAGCATGTGCTAAAAAGTTGAGAGGGTTACGGCAAACTCTGGATGCACTTCATGTACAAAATGGACAATCTCTTTCGAAGTATCAGGCTTTCGGACGAAAACTCATCTGTTACAAAGGCATTTCATTTTTTTAAACTTATTTCAACTCCAGACTTTTTGTGCGTTCAGTATGCACCATTCAAAGCCACGTCATCAATTTTCAACCCTTTCTGACTTCATTTGCTATTTTTCATGCATTTACTGATTTTTTTAGCTAAATGACACTGAAATTGAAAAGCACTACAAAGGAACTCTGAAAAGGTTGAAAGTTGGCATGGTATCATCATTTCACCCACATAGCATGTGCTAAAAAGTTGAGAGGGTTACGGCAAACTCTGGATGCACTTCATGTACAAAATGGACAATCTCTTTCGAAGTATCAGGCTTTCGGACGAAAACTCATCTGTTACAAAGGCATTTCATTTTTTTAAACTTTTTTCAACTCCCGACTTTTTTTGCGTTTAGTATGCACCATTCAAAGCCACGTCTTCAATTTTCAACCCCTTCTGACTTCATTTGCTATTTTTCTTGCATTTACTGATTTTTTTAGCTAAATGACCCTGAAATTGAAAAGCTCTACAAATGAACTCTGAAAAGGTTGAAAGTTGGCATGGTATCATCATTTCACCCATATAGCATGTGCTAAAAAGTTGAGAGGGTTACGGCAAAAACTAGATGCAATTCGTGTACAAAATGGACAATCTCTTTCGAAGTATCAGGCTTTCGGACGAAAACTCATCTGTTACAAAGGTATTTCATTTTTTTAAACTTATTTCAACTCCAGACTTTTTGTGCGTTCAGTATGCACCATTCAAAGCCACGTCATCAATTTTCAACCCTTTCTGACTTCATTTGCTATTTTTCATGCATTTTCTGATTTTTTGAGCTAAATGACACTGAAATTGAAAAGCACTACAAATGAACTCTGAAAAGGTTGAAAGTTGGCATGGTATCATCATTTCACCCACATAGCATGTGCTAAAAAGTTGAGAGGGTTACGGCAAAAACTGGATGAACTTCGTGTACAAAATGGACAATCTCTTTCGAAGTATCAGGCTTTCGGACGAGAACTCATCTGTTACAAAGGCATTTCATTTTTCTAAACTCATTTCAACTCCAGATTTTTTGTGCGTTCAGTATGCACCATTCAAAGCCACGTCATCAATTTTCAACCCTTTCTGACTTCATTTGCTATTTTTCATGCATTTACTGATTTTTTTGAGCTAAATGACCCTGAAATTGAAAAGCACTACAAATGAACTCTGAAAAGGTTGAAAGTTGGCATGGTATCATCATTTCACCCACATAGCATGTGCTAAAAAGGTGAGAGGGTTACGGCAAAAACTAGATGCAATTCGTGTACAAAATGGACAATCTCTATCGAAGTATCATGCTTTCGGACGACAACTCATCTGTTACAAAGGCATTTCATTTTTTTAAACATATTTCAACTCCTGACTTTTTGTGCGTTCAAGATGCACCATTCAAAGCCACGTCATCAATTTTCAACCCCTTCTGACTTCATTTGCTATTTTTCATGCATTTACTGATTTTTTTGAGCTAAATGACCCTGAAATTGAAAAGCACTACAAATGAACTCTGAAAAGGTTGAAAGTTGGCATGGTATCATCATTTCACGCACATAGCATGTGCTAAAAAGTTGAGAGGGTTACGGCAAACTCTGGATGCACTTCGTGTACAAAATGGACAATCTCTTTCGAAGTATCAAGCTTTCGGACGAAAACTCATCTGTTACAAAGGCATTTCATTTTTTTAAACTTATTTCAACTCCAGACTTTTTGTGCGTTTAGTATGCACCATTCAAAGCCACGTCATCAATTTTCAACCCCTTCTGACTTCATTTGCTATTTTTCTTGCATTTACTGACTTTCTTTGAGCTAAATGACCCTGAAATTGAAAAGCACTACAAATGAACTCTGAAAAGGTTGAAAGTCGGTACGGTATCATCATTTCACCCACATAGCATGTGCTAAAAATTGAGAGGGTTACGGCAAACTCTGGATGCACTTCATGTACAAAATGGACAATCTCTTTCGAAGTATCAGGCTTTCGGACGAAAACTCATCTGTTACAAAGGCATTTCATTTTTTTAAACTTATTTCAACTCCAAACTTTTTGTGCGTTCAGTATGCACCATTCAAAGCCACGTCATCAATTTTCAACCCTTTCTGACTTCATTTGCTATTTTTCATGCATTTACTGATTTTTTGAGCTAAATGACACTGAAATTGAAAAGCACTACAAATGAACTCTGAAAAGGTTGAAAGTTGGCATGGTATCATCATTTCACCCACATAGCATGTGCTAAAAAGTTGAGAGGGTTACGGCAAACTCTGGATGCACTTCATGTACAAAATGGACAATCTTTTTCGAAGTATCAGGCTTTCGGACGAAAACTCATCTGTTACAAAGGCATTTCATTTTTTTAAACTTTTTTCAACTCCCGACTTTTTGTGCGTTTAGTATGCACCATTCAAAGCCACGTCATCAATTTTCAACCCCTTCTGACTTCATTTGCTATTTTTCTTGCATTTACTGATTTTTTTAGCTAAATGACCCTGAAATTGAAAAGCACTACAAATGAACTCTGAAAAGGTTGAAAGTCGGTACGGTATCATCATTTCACCCACATAGCATGTGCTAAAAAGTTGAGAGGGTTACGGCAAACTCTGGATGCACTTCATGTACAAAATGGACAATCTCTTTCGAAGTATCAGGCTTTCGGACGAAAACTCATCTGTTACAAAGGCATTTCATTTTTTTAAACTTATTTCAACTCCAGACTTTTTGTGCGTTCAGTATGCACCATTCAAAGCCACGTCATCAATTTTCAACCCTTTCTGACTTCATTTGCTATTTTTCATGCATTTACTGATTTTTTTAGCTAAATGACACTGAAATTGAAAAGCACTACAAATGAACTCTGAAAAGGTTGAAAGTTGGCATGGTATCATCATTTCACCCACATAGCATGTGCTAAAAAGTTGAGAGGGTTACGGCAAACTCTGGATGCACTTCATGTACAAAATGGACAATCTCTTTCGAAGTATCAGGCTTTCGGACGAAAACTCATCTGTTACAAAGGCATTTCATGTTTTTAAACTTTTTTCAACTCCCGACTTTTTTTGCGTTTAGTATGCACCATTCAAAGCCACGTCTTCAATTTTCAACCCCTTCTGACTTCATTTGCTATTTTTCTTGCATTTACTGATTTTTTTAGCTAAATGACCCTGAAATTGAAAAGCTCTACAAATGAACTCTGAAAAGGTTGAAAGTTGGCATGGTATCATCATTTCACCCATATAGCATGTGCTAAAAAGTTGAGAGGGTTACGGCAAAAACTAGATGCAATTCGTGTACAAAATGGACAATCTCTTTCGAAGTATCAGGCTTTCGGACGAAAACTCATCTGTTACAAAGGTATTTCATTTTTTTAAACTTATTTCAACTCCAGACTTTTTGTGCGTTCAGTATGCACCATTCAAAGCCACGTCATCAATTTTCAACCCTTTCTGACTTCATTTGCTATTTTTCATGCATTTACTGATTTTTTGAGCTAAATGACACTGAAATTGAAAAGCACTACAAATGAACTCTGAAAAGGTTGAAAGTTGGCATGGTATCATCATTTCACCCACATAGCATGTGCTAAAAAGTTGAGAGGGTTACGGCAAACTCTGGATGCACTTCATGTACAAAATGGACAATCTCTTTCGAAGTATCAGGCTTTCGGACGAAAACTCATCTGTTACAAAGGCATTTCATTTTTTTAAACTTTTTTCAACTCCCGACTTTTTTTGCGTTTAGTATGCACCATTCAAAGCCACGTCATCAATTTTCAACCCCTTCTGACTTCATTTGCTATTTTTCTTGCATTTACTGATTTTTTTAGCTAAATGACCCTGAAATTGAAAAGCACTACAAATGAACTCTGAAAAGGTTGAAAGTCGGCACGGTATCATCATTTCACCCACATAGCATGTGCTAAAAAGTTGAGAGGGTTACGGCAAACTCTGGATGCACTTCATGTACAAAATGGACAATCTCTTTCGAAGTATCAGGCTTTCAGACGAAAACTCATCTGTTACAAAGGCATTTCATTTTTTTAAACTCATTTCAACTCCAGACTTTTTGTGCGTTCAGTATGCACCATTCAAAGCCACGTCATCAATTTTCAACTCTTTCTGACTTCATTTGCTATTTTTCATGCATTTACTGATTTTTTTGAGCTAAATGACCCTGAAATTGAAAAGCACTACAAATGAACTCTGAAAAGGTTGAAAGTTGGCATGGTATCATCATTTCACCCACATAGCATGTGCTAAAAAGTTGAGAGGGTTACGGCAAACTCTGGATGCACTTCATGTACAAAATGGACAATCTCTTTCGAAGTATCAGGCTTTCGGACGAAAACTCATCTGTTACAAAGGCATTTCATTTTTTTAAACTTTTTTCAACTCCAGACTTTTTGTGCATTTAGTATGCACCATTCAAAGCCACGTCATCAATTTTCAACCCCTTCTGACTTCATTTGCTATTTTTCATGCATTTACTGATTTTTTTAGCTAAATGACCCTGAAATTGAAAAGCACTACAAATGAACTCTGAAAAGGTTGAAAGTTGGCATGGTATCATCATTTCACCCACATAGCATGTGCTAAAAATTTGAGAGGGTTACAGCAAAAACTGGAAGCACTTCGTGTACAAAATGGACAATCTCTTTCGTAGTATCAGGCTTTCGGACGAGAACTCATCTGTTACAAAGGCATTTCATTTTTTTAAACTTATTTCATCTCCAGACTTTTTGTGCGTTTAGTATGCACCATTCAAAGCCACGTCATCAATTGTCAACCCTTTCTGACTTCATTTGCTATTTTTCATGCATTTACTGATTTTTGTAGCTAAATGACCCTGAAATTGAAAAGCACTACAAATGAACTCTGAAAAGGTTGAAAGTTGGCATGGTATCATCATTTCACCCACATAGAATGTGCTAAAAAGTTGAGAGGGTTACGGCCAAAACTGGATGCACTTCGTGTACAAAATGGACAATCTCTTTCGAAGTATCAGGCTTTCGGACGAGAACTCATCTGTTACAAAGGCATTTCATTTTTTTAAACTCATTTCAACTCCAGACTTTTTGTGCGTTCAGTATGCACCATTCAAAGCCACGTCATCAATTTTCAACCCTTTCTGACTTCATTTGCTATTTTTCATGCATTTACTGATTTTTTTTGAGCTAAATGACCCTGAAATTGAAAAGCACTACAAATGAACTCTGAAAAGGTTGAAAGTTGGCATGGTATCATCATTTCACCCACATAGCATGTGCTAAAAAGTTGAGAGGGTTACGGCAAAAACTGGATGCAATTCGTGTACAAAATGGACAATCTCTTTCGAAGTATCAGGCTTTCGGACGAAAACTCATCTGTTACAAAGGCATTTCATTTTTTTAAACTTATTTCAACTCCAGACTTTTTGTGCGTTTAGTATGCACCATTCAAAGCCACGTCATCAATTTTCAACCCCTTCTGACTTCATTTGCTATTTTTCATGCATTTACTGATTTTTTTGATCTAAATGACCCTGAAATTGAAAAGCACTACAAATGAACTCTGAAAAGGTTGAAAGTTGGCATGGTATCATCATTTCACCCACATAGCATGTGCTAAAAAGTTGAGAGGGTTACGGCAAACTCTGGATGCACTTCATGTACAAAATGGACAATCTATTTCGAAGTATCAGGCTTTCGGACGAAAACTCATCTGTTACAAAGGCATTTCATTTTTTTAAACTTTTTTCAACTCCAGACTTTTTGTGCGTTTAGTATGCACCATTCAAAGCCACGTCATCAATTTTCAACCCCTTCTGACTTCATTTGCTATTTTTCATGCATTTACTGATTTTTGTAGCTAAATGACCCTGAAATTGAAAAGCACTACAAATGAACTCTGAAAAGGTTGAAAGTTGGCATGGTATCATCATTTCACCCACATAGAATGTGCTAAAAAGTTGAGAGGGTTACGGCCAAAACTGGATGCACTTCGTGTACAAAATGGACAATCTCTTTCGAAGTATCAGGCTTTCGGACGAGAACTCATCTGTTACAAAGGCATTTCATTTTTTTAAACTCATTTCAACTCCAGACTTTTTGTGCGTTCAGTATGCACCATTCAAAGCCACGTCATCAATTTTCAACCCTTTCTGACTTCATTTGCTATTTTTCATGCATTTACTGATTTTTTTTGAGCTAAATGACCCTGAAATTGAAAAGCACTACAAATGAACTCTGAAAAGGTTGAAAGTTGGCATGGTATCATCATTTCACCCACATAGCATGTGCTAAAAAGTTGAGAGGGTTACGGCAAAAACTGGATGCAATTCGTGTACAAAATGGACAATCTCTTTCGAAGTATCAGGCTTTCGGACGAAAACTCATCTGTTACAAAGGCATTTCATTTTTTTAAACTTATTTCAACTCCAGACTTTTTGTGCGTTTAGTATGCACCATTCAAAGCCACGTCATCAATTTTCAACCCCTTCTGACTTCATTTGCTATTTTTCATGCATTTACTGATTTTTTTGATCTAAATGACCCTGAAATTGAAAAGCACTACAAATGAACTCTGAAAAGGTTGAAAGTTGGCATGGTATCATCATTTCACCCACATAGCATGTGCTAAAAAGTTGAGAGGGTTACGGCAAACTCTGGATGCACTTCATGTACAAAATGGACAATCTATTTCGAAGTATCAGGCTTTCGGACGAAAACTCATCTGTTACAAAGGCATTTCATTTTTTTAAACTTTTTTCAACTCCAGACTTTTTGTGCGTTTAGTATGCACCATTCAAAGCCACGTCATCAATTTTCAACCCCTTCTGACTTCATTTGCTATTTTTCATGCATTTACTGATTTTTTTTAGCTAAATGACCCTGAAATTGAAAAGCACTACAAATGAACTCTGAAAAGGTTGAAAGTTGGCATGGTATCATCATTTCACCCACATAGAATGTGCTAAAAAGTTGAGAGGGTTACGGCAAAAACTGGATGCACTTCGTGTACAAAATGGACAATCTCTTTCGAAGTATCAGGCTTTCGGACGAGAACTCATCTGTTACAAAGGCATTTCATTTTTTTAAACTTATTTCAACTCCAGACTTTTTGTGCGTTTAGTATGCACCATTCAAAGCCACGTCATCAATTGTCAATCCTTTCTGACTTCATTTACTATTTTTCATGCATTTACTGATTTTTTGAGCTAAATGACCCTGAAATTGAAAAGCACTACAAATGAACTCTGAAAAGGTTGAAAGTTGGCATGGTTTCATCATTTCACCTACATAGCATGTGCTAAAAAGTAGAGAGGGTTACGGCAAAAACTGGATGAACTTCGTGTACAAAATGGACAATCTCTTTCGAAGTATCAGGCTTTCGGACGAGAACTCATCTGTTACAAAGGCATTTCATTTTTTTAAACTCATTTCAACTCAAGACTTTTTGTGCGTTCAGTATGCACCATTCAAAGCCACGTCATCAATTTTCATCCCTTTCTGACTTCATTTGCTATTTTTCATGCATTTACTGATTTTTTTGAGGTAAATGACCCTGAAATTGAAAAGCACTACAAATGAACTCTGAAAAGGTTGAAAGTTGGCATGGTATCATCATTTCACCCACATAGCATGTGCTAAAAAGTTGAGAGGGTTACGGCAAAAACTGGATGCAATTCGTGTACAAAATGGACAATCTCTTTCGAAGTATCAGGCTTTCGGACGAAAACTCATCTGTTACAAAGGCATTTCATTTTTTTAAACTTATTTCAACTCCAGACTTTTTGTGCGTTCAAGATGCACCATTCAAAGCCACGTCATCAATTTTCAACCCCTTCTGACTTCATTTGCTATTTTTCATGCATTTACTGATTTTTTTGAGCTAAATGACCCTGAAATTGAAAAGCACTACAAATGAACTCTGAAAAGGTTGAAAGTTGGCATGCTATCATCATTTCACCCACATAGCATGTGCTAAAAAGCTGAGAGGGTTACCGCAAACTCTGGATGCACTTCGTGTACAAAATGGACAATCTCTTTCGAAGTATCAGGCTTTCGGACGAAAACTCATCTGTTACAAAGGCATTTCATTTTTTTAAACTTATTTCAACTCCAGACTTTTTGTGCGTTTAGTATGCACCATTCAAAGCCATGTCATCAATTTTCAACCCCTTCTGACTTCATTTGCTATTTTTCATGCATTTACTGATTTTTTTAGCTAAATGACCCTGAAATTGAAAAGCGCTACAAATGAACTCTGAAAAGGTTGAAAGTTGGCATGGTATCATCATTTCACCCACATAGAATGTGCTAAAAAGTTGAGAGGGTTACGGCAAAAACTGGATGCACTTCGTGTACAAAATGGACAATCTCTTTCGAAGTATCAGGCTTTCGGACGAGAACTCATCTGTTACAAAGGCATTTCATTTTTTTAACTTATTTCAACTCCAGACTTTTTGTGCATTCAGTATGCACCATTCAAAGCCACGTCATCAATTTTCAACCCTTTCTGACTTCATTTGCTATTTTTCATGCATTTACTGACTTTGTTTGAGCTAAATGACCCTGAAATTGAAAAGCACTACAAATGAACTCTGAAAAGGTTGAAAGTCGGCACGGTATCATCATTTCACCTACATAGCATGTGCTAAAAAGTTGAGAGGGTTACGGCAAAAACTGGATGCACTTCGTGTACAAAATGGACAATCTCTTTCGAAGTATCAGGCTTTCGGACGAAAACTCATCTGTTACAAAGGAATTTCATTTTTTTAAACATATTTCAACTCCAGACTTTTTGTGCGTTCAAGATGCACCATTCAAAGCCACGTCATCAATTTTCAACCCCTTCTGACTTCATTTGCTATTTTTCATGGATTTACTAATTTTTTTGAGCTAAATGACCCTGAAATTGAAAAGCACTACAAATGAACTCTGAAAAGGTTGAAAGTTGGCATGGTATCATCATTTCACCCACATAGCATGTGCTAAAAAGTTGAGAGGGTTACGGCAAAAACTGGATGAACTTCGTGTACAAAATGGACAATCTCTTTCGAAGTATCTGGCTTTTGGACGAGAACTCATCTGTTACAAAGGCATTTCATTTTTTTAAACTCATTTCAACTCCAGATTTTTTGTGCGTTCAGTATGCACCATTCAAAGCCACGTCATCAATTTTCAACCCTTTCTGACTTCATTTGCTATTTTTCATGCATTTACTGATTTTTTGAGCTAAATGACCCTGAAATTGAAAAGCACTACAAATGAACTCTGAAAAGGTTGAAAGTTGGCATGGTATCATCATTTCACCCACATAGCATGTGCTAAAAAGTTGAGAGGGTTACGGCAAAAACTAGATGCAATTCGTGTACAAAATGGACAATCTCTATCGAAGTATCAGGCTTTCGGACGACAACTCATCTGTTACAAAGGCATTTCATTTTTTTAAACATATTTCAACTCCTGACTTTTTGTGCGTTCAAGATGCACCATTCAAAGCCACGTCATCAATTTTCAACCCCTTCTGACTTCATTTGCTATTTTTCATGCATTTACTGATTTTTTTGAGCTAAATGACCCTGAAATTGAAAAGCACTACAAATGAACTCTGAAAAGGTTGAAACTTGGCATGGTATCATCATTTCACGCACATAGCATGTGCTAAAAAGTTGAGAGGGTTACGGCAAACTCTGGATGCACTTCGTGTACAAAATGGACAATCTCTTTCGAAGTATCAGGCTTTCGGACGAAAACTCATCTATTACAAAGGCATTTCATTTTTTTAAACTCATTTCAACTCCAGACTTTTTGTGCGTTCAGTATGCACCATTCAAAGCCACGTCATCAATTTTCAACCCTTTCTGACTTCATTTGCTATTTTTCATGCATTTACTGATTTTTTGAGCTAAATGACCCTGAAATTGAAAAGCACTACAAATGAACTCTGAAAAGGTTGAAAGTTGGCATGGTATCATCATTTCACCCACATAGCATGTGCTAAAAAGTTGAGAGGGTTACGGCAAACTCTGGATGCACTTCATGTACAAAATGGACAATCTCTTTCGAAGTATCAGGCTTTCGGACGAAAACTCATCTGTTACAAAGGCATTTCATTTTTTTAAACTTATTTCAACTCCAGACTTTTTGTGCGTTTAGTATGCACCATTCAAAGCCACGTCATCAATTTTCAACCCCTTCTGACTTCATTTGCTATTTTTCATGCATTTACTGATTTTTTTAGCTAAATGACCCGGAAATTGAAAAGCACTACAAATAAACTCTGAAAAGGTTGAAAGTTGGCATGGTATCATCATTTCACCCACATAGAATGTGCTAAAAAGTTGAGAGGGGTACGGCAAAAACTGGATGCACTTCGTGTACAAAATGGACAATCTCTTTCGAAGTATCAGGCTTTCGGACGAGAACTCATCTGTTACAAAGGCATTTCATTTTTTAAACTTATTTCAACTCCAGACTTTTTGTGCGTTCAGTATGCACCATTCAAAGCCACGTCCTCAATTTTCAACCCTTTCTGACTTCATTTGCTATTTTTCATGCATTTACTGACTTTGTTTGAGCTAAATGACCCTGAAATTGAAAAGCACTACAAATGAACTCTGAAAAGGTTGAAAGTCGGCACGGTATCATCATTTCACCCACATAGCATGTGCTAAAAAGTTGAGAGGGTTACGGCAAACTCTGGATGCACTTCATGTACAAAATGGACAATCTCTTTCGAAGTATCAGGCTTTCAGACGAAAACTCATCTGTTACAAAGGCATTTCATTTTTTTAAACTCATTTCAACTCCAGACTTTTTGTGCGTTCAGTATGCACCATTCAAAGCCACGTCATCAATTTTCAACCCTTTCTGACTTCATTTGCTATTTTTCATGCATTTACTGATTTTTTTGAGCTAAATGACCCTGAAATTGAAAAGCACTACAAATGAACTCTGAAAAGGTTGAAAGTTGGCATGGTATCATCATTTCACCCACATAGCATGTGCTAAAAAGTTGAGAGGGTTACGGCAAACTCTGGATGCACTTCATGTACAAAATGGACAATCTCTTTCGAAGTATCAGGCTTTCGGACGAAAACTCATCTGTTACAAAGGCATTTCATTTTTTTAAACTTTTTTCAACTCCAGACTTTTTGTGCGTTTAGTATGCACCATTCAAAGCCACGTCATCAATTTTCAACCACTTCTGACTTCATTTGCTATTTTTCATGCATTTACTGATTTTTTTAGCTAAATGACCCTGTAATTGAAAAGCACTACAAATGAACTCTGAAAAGGTTGAAAGTTGGCATGGTATCATCATTTCACCCACATAGAATGTGCTAAAAATTTGAGAGGGTTACAGCAAAAACTGGATGCACTTCGTGTACAAAATGGACAATCTCTTTCGTAGTATCAGGCTTTCGGACGAGAACTCATCTGTTACAAAGGCATTTCATTTTTTTAAACTTATTTCAACTCCAGACTTTTTGTGCGTTTAGTATGCACCATTCAAAGCCACGTCATCAATTGTCAACCCTTTCTGACTTCATTTGCTATTTTTCATGCATTTACTGATTTTTTGAGCTAAATGACCCTAAAATTGAAAAGCACTACAAATGAACTCTGAAAAGGTTGAAAGTTGGCATGGTTTCATCATTTCACCTACATAGCATGTGCTAAAAAGTAGAGAGGGTTACGGCAAAAACTGGATGAACTTCGTGTACAAAATGGACAATCTCTTTCGAAGTATCAGGCTTTCGGACGAGAACTCATCTGTTACAAAGGCATTTCATTTTTTTAAACTCATTTCAACTCCAGACTTTTTGTGCGTTTAGTATGCACCATTCAAAGCCACGTCATCAATTTTCAACCCTTTCTGACTTCATTTGCTATTTTTCATGCATTTACTGATTTTTTTGAGCTAAATGACCCTGAAATTGAAAAGCACTACAAATGAACTCTGAAAAGGTTGAAAGTTGGCATGGTATCATCATTTCACCCACATAGCATGTGCTAAAAAGTTGAGAGGGTTACGGCAAAAACTGGATGCAATTCGTGTACAAAATGGACAATCTCTTTCGAAGTATCAGGCTTTCGGACGAAAACTCATCTGTTACAAAGGCATTTCATTTTTTTAAACTGGTTTGAACTCCAGACTTTTTGTGCATTCAGTATGCACCATTCAAAGCCACGTCATCAATTTTCAACCCTTTCTGACTTCATTTGCTATTTTTCATGCATTTACTGATTTTTTGAGCTAAATGACCCTGAAATTGAAAAGCACTACAAACGAACTCTGAAAAAGGTTGAAAGTTGGCATGGTATCATCATTTCACCTACATAGCATGTACTAAAAAGATGAGAGGGTTACGGCAAAAACTGGATGCACTTCGTGTACAAAATGGACAATCTCTTTCGATGTATCAGGCTTTTGGACGAGAACTCATATGTTACAAAGGCATTTCATTTTTTTAAATTCATTTCAACTCCAGACTTTTTGTGCGTTCAGTATGCACCATTCAAAGCCACGTCATCAATTTTCAACCCTTTCTGACTTCATTTGCTATTTTTCATGCATTTACTGATTTTTTTGAGCTAAATGTCCCTGAAATTGAAAAGCACTACAAATGAACTCTGAAAAGGTTGAAAGTTGGCATGGTATCATCATTTCACCCACATAGCATGTGCTAAAAAGTTGAGAGGGGTACGGCAAAAACTAGATGCAATTCGTGTACAAAATGGACAATCTCTTTCGAAGTATCAGGCTTTCGGACGAAAACTCATCTGTTACAAAGGCATTTCATTTTTTTAAACTTATTTCAACTCCAGACTTTTTGTGCGTTTAATATGCACCATTCAAAGCCACGTCATCAATTTTCAACCCCTTCTCACTTCATTTGCTATTTTTCATGCATTTACTGATTTTTTTAGCTAAATGACCCTGAAATTGAAAAGCACTACAAATGAACTCTGAAAAGGTTGAAAGTTGGCATGGTATCATCATTTCACCCACATAGAATGTGCTAAAAAGTTGAGAGGGTTACGGCAAAAACTGGATGAACTTCGTGTAAAAAATGGACAATCTCTTTCGAAGTATTAGGCTTTCGGACGAGAACTCATCTGTTACAAAGGCATTTCATTTTTTTAAATTCATTTCAACTCCAGACTTTTTGTGCGTTCAGTATGCACCATTGAAAGCCACGTCATCAATTTTCAACCCTTCCTGACTTCATTTGCTATTTTTCATGCATTTACTGATTTTTTTGAGCTAAATGACCCTGAAATTGAAAAGCACTACAAATGAACTCTGAAAAGGTTGAAAGTTGGCATGGTATCATCATTTCACCCACATAGCATGTGCTAAAAAGTTGAGAGGGTTACGGCAAAAACTGGATGCAATTCGTGTACAAAATGGACAATCTCTTTCGAAGTATCAGGCTTTCGGACGAAAACTCATCTGTTACAAAGGCATTTCATTTTTTTAAACTGGTTTGAACTCCAAACTTTTTGTGCATTCAGTATGCACCATTCAAAGCCACGTCATCAATTTTCAACCCTTTCTGACTTCATTTGCTATTTTTCATGCATTTACTGATTTTTTGAGCTAAATGACCCTGAAATTGAAAAGCACTACAAATGAACTCTGAAAAAGGTTGAAAGTTGGCATGGTATCATCATTTCACCTACATAGCATGTACTAAAAAGATGAGAGGGTTACGGCAAAAACTGGATGCACTTCGTGTACAAAATGGACAATCTCTTTCGATGTATCCGGCTTTTGGACGAGAACTCATATGTTACAAAGGCATTTCATTTTTTTTAAATTCATTTCAACTCCAGACTTTTTGTGCGTTCAGTATGCACCATTCAAAGCCACGTCATCAATTTTCAACCCTTTCTGACTTCATTTGCTATTTTTCATGCATTTACTGATTTTTTTGAGCTAAATGTCCCTGAAATTGAAAAGCACTACAAATGAACTCTGAAAAGGTTGAAAGTTGGCATGGTATCATCATTTCACCCACATAGCATGTGCTAAAAAGTTGAGAGGGTTACGGCAAAAACTAGATGCAATTCGTGTACAAAATGGACAATCTCTTTCGAAGTATCAGGCTTTCGGACGAAAACTCATCTGTTACAAAGGCATTTCATTTTTTTAAACTTATTTCAACTCCAGACTTTTTGTGCGTTTAATATGCACCATTCAAAGCCACGCCATCAATTTTCAACCCCTTCTGACTTCATTTGCTATTTTTCATGCATTTACTGATTTTTTTTAGCTAAATGACCCTGAAATTGAAAAGCACTACAAATGAACTCTGAAAAGGTTGAAAGTTGGCACGGTATCATCATTTCACCCACATAGAATGTGCTAAAAAGTTGAGAGGGTTACGGCAAAAACTGGATGAACTTCGTGTACAAAATGGACAATCTCTTTCGAAGTATCAGGCTTTCGGACGAGAACTCATCTGTTACAAAGGCATTTCATTTTTTTAAATTCATTTCAACTCCAGACTTTTTGTGCGTTCAGTATGCACCATTCAAAGCCACGTCATCAATTTTCAACCCTTTCTGACTTCATTTGCTATTTTTCATGCATTTACAGATTTTTTTGAGCTAAATGACCCTGAAATTGAAAAGCACTACAAATGAACTCTGAAAAGGTTGAAAGTTGGCATGGTATCATCATTTCACCCAATTAGCATGTGCTAAAAAGTTGAGAGGGTTACGGCAAAAACTGGATGCAATTCGTGTACAAAATGGACAATCTCTTTCGAAGTATCAGGCTTTCGGACGAAAACTCATCTGTTACAAAGGCATTTCATTTTTTTAAACTGGTTTGAACTCCAGACTTTTTGTGCATTCAGTATGCACCATTCAAAGCCACGTCATCAATTTTCAACCCTTTCTGACTTCATTTGCTATTTTTCATGCATTTACTGATTTTTTGAGCTAAATGACCCTGAAATTGAAAAGCACTACAAATGAACTCTGAAAAAGGTTGAAAGTTGGCATGGTATCATCATTTCACCCACATAGCATGTGCTAAAAAGTTGAGAGGGTTACGGCAAAAACTAGATGCAATTCGTGTACAAAATGGACAATCTCTTTCGAAGTATCAGGCTTTCGGACGAAAACTCATCTGTTACAAAGGCATTTCATTTTTTTAAACTTATTTCAACTCCAGACTTTTTGTGCGTTTAATATGCACCATTCAAAGCCACGTCATCAATTTTCAACCCCTTCTGACTTCATTTGCTATTTTTCATGCATTTACTGATTTTTTTTAGCTAAATGACCCTGAAATTGAAAAGCACTACAAATGACCTCTGAAAAGGTTGAAAGTTGGCATGGTATCATCATTTCACCCACATAGAATGTGCTAAAAAGTTGAGAGGGTTACGGCAAAAACTGGATGAACTTCGTTTACAAAATGGACAATCTCTTTCGAAGTATCAGGCTTTCGGACGAGAACTCATCTGTTACAAAGGCATTTCATTTTTTTAAATTCATTTCAACTCCAGACTTTTTGTGCGTTCAGTATGCACCATTCAAAGCCACGTCATCAATTTTCAACCCTTTCTGACTTCATTTGCTATTTTTCATGCATTTACAGATTTTTTTGAGCTAAATGACCCTGAAATTGAAAAGCACTACAAATGAACTCTGAAAAGGTTGAAAGTTGGCATGGTATCATCATTTCACCCACATAGCATGTGCTAAAAAGTTGAGAGGGTTACGGCAAAAACTAGATGCAATTCGTGTACAAAATGGACAATCTCTTTCGAAGTATCAGGCTTCTGGACGAAAACTCATCTGTTATAAAGGCATTTCATTTTTTTAAACTCATTTCAACTCCAGACTTTTTGTGCATTCAGTATGCACCATTCAAAGCCACGTCATCAATTTTCAACCCTTTCTGACTTCATTTGCTATTTTTCATGCATTTACTGATTTTTTTGAACTAAATGACCCTGAAATTGAAAAGCACTACAAATGAACTCTGAAAAAGGTTGAAAGTTGGCATGGTATCATCATTTCACCTACATAGCATGTGCTAAAAAGATGAGAGGGTTACGGCAAACACTGGATGCACTTCGTGTACAAAATGGACAATCTCTTTCGAAGTATCAGGCTTTCGGACGAGAACTCATTTGTTACAAAGGCATTTCATTTTTTTAAGCTCATTTCAACTCCAGACTTTTTGTGCGTTCAGTATGCACCATTGAAATCCACGTCATCAATTTTCAACCCTTTCTGACTTCATTTGCTATTTTTCATGCATTTACTGATTTTTTTGAGCTAAATGACCCTGAAATTGAAAAGCACTACAAATGAACTCTGAAAAGGTTGAAAGTTGGCATGGTATCATCATTTCACCCACATAGAATGTGCTAAAAAGTTGAGAGGGTTACGGCAAAAACTGGATGAACTTCGTGTACAAAATGGACAATCTCTTTCGAAGTATCAGGCTTTCGGACGAGAACTCATCTGTTACAAAGGCATTTCATTTTTTTAAATTCTTTTCAACTCCAGACTTTTTGTGCGTTCAGTATGCACCATTCAAAGCCACGTCATCAATTTTCAACCCTTTCTGACTTCATTTGCTATTTTTCATGCATTTACAGATTTTTTTGAGCTAAATGACCCTGAAATTGAAAAGCACTACAAATGAACTCTGAAAAGGTTGAAAGTTGGCATGGTATCATCATTTCACCCACATAGCATGTGCTAAAAAGTTGAGAGGGTTACGGCAAAAACTAGATGCAATTCGTGTACAAAATGGACAATCTCTTTCGAAGTATCAGGCTTCTGGACGAAAACTCATCTGTTATAAAGGCATTTCATTTTTTTAAACTCATTTCAACTCCAGACTTTTTGTGCATTCAGTATGCACCATTCAAAGCCACGTCATCAATTTTCAACCCTTTCTGACTTCATTTGCTATTTTTCATGCATTTACTGATTTTTTTGAACTAAATGACCCTGAAATTGAAAAGCACTACAAATGAACTCTGAAAAAGGTTGAAAGTTGGCATGGTATCATCATTTCACCTACATAGCATGTGCTAAAAAGATGAGAGGGTTACGGCAAACACTGGATGCACTTCGTGTACAAAATGGACAATCTCTTTCGAAGTATCAGGCTTTCGGACGAGAACTCATATGTTACAAAGGCATTTCATTTTTTTAAACTCATTTCAACTCCAGACTTTTTGTGCGTTCAGTATGCACCATTGAAATCCACGTCATCAATTTTCAACCCTTTCTGACTTCATTTGCTATTTTTCATGCATTTACTGATTTTTTTGAGCTAAATGACCCTGAAATTGAAAAGCACTACAAATGAACTCTGAAAAGGTTGAAAGTTGGCATGGTATCATCATTTCACCCACATAGCATGTGCTAAAAAGTTGAGAGGGTTACGGCAAACACTGGATGCACTTCGTGTACAAAATGGACAATCTCTTTCGAAGTATCAGGCTTTCGGACGAGAACTCATCTGTTACAAAGGCATTTCATTTTTTTAAATTCATTTCAACTCCAGACTTTTTGTGCGTTCAGTATGCACCATTCAAAGCCACGTCATCAATTTTCAACCCTTTCTGACTTCATTTGCTATTTTTCATGCATTTACTGATTTTTTTGAGCTAAATGACCCTGAAATTGAAAAGCACTACAAATGAACTCTGAAAAAGGTTGAAAGTTGGCATGGTATCATCATTTCACCTACATAGCATGTGCTAAAAAGATGAGAGGGTTACGGCAAAAACTGGATGCACTTCGTGTACAAAATGGACAATCTCTTTCGATGTATCAGGCTTTTGGACGAGAACTCATATGTTACAAAGGCATTTCATTTTTTTAAACTGGTTTGAACTCCAGACTTTTTGTGCGTTCAGTATGCACCATTCAAAGCCACGTCATCAATTTTCAACCCTTTCTGACTTCATTTGCTATTTTTCATGCATTTACTGATTTTTTTGAGCTAAATGTCCCTGAAATTGAAAAGCACTACAAATGAACTCTGAAAAAGGTTGAAAGTTGGCATGGTATCATCATTTCACCTACATAGCATGTGCTAAAAAGATGAGAGGGTTACGGCAAAAACTGGATGCACTTCGTGTACAAAATGGACAATCTCTTTCGATGTATCAGGCTTTTGGACGAGAACTCATATGTTACAAAGGCATTTCATTTTTTTAAATTCATTTCAACTCCAGACTTTTTGTGCGTTCAGTATGCACCATTCAAAGCCACGTCATCAATTTTCAACCCCTTTCTGACTTCATTTGCTATTTTTCATGCATTTACTGATTTTTTGAGCTAAATGTCCCTGAAATTGAAAAGCACTACAAATGAACTCTGAAAAGGTTGAAAGTTGGCATGGTATCATCATTTCACCCACATAGCATGTGCTAAAAAGTTGAGAGGGTTACGGCAAAAACTGGATGCAATTCGTGTACAAAATGGACAATCTCTTTCGAAGTATGAGGCTTTCGGACGAAAACTCATCTGTTACAAAGGCATTTCATTTTTTTAAACTTATTTCAACTCCAGACTTTTTGTGCGTTTAGTATGCACCATTCAAAGCCACGTCATCAATTTTCAACCCCTTCTGACTTCATTTGCTATTTTTCATGCATTTACTGATTTTTTTTAGCTAAATGACCCTGAAATTGAAAAGCACTACAAATGAACTCTGAAAAGGTTGAAAGTTGGCATGGTATCATCATTTCACCCACATAGAATGTGCTAAAAAGTTGAGAGGGTTATGGCAAAAACTGGATGAACTTCGTGTACAAAATGGACAATCTCTTTCGAAGTATCAGGCTTTCGGACGAGAACTCATCTGTTACAAAGGCATTTCATTTTTTTAAATTCATTTCAACTCCAGACTTTTTGTGCGTTCAGTATGCACCATTCAAAGCCACGTCATCAATTTTCAACCCTTTCTGACTTCATTTGCTATTTTTCATGCATTTACTGATTTTTTTGAGCTAAATGACCCTGAAATTGAAAAGCACTACAAATGAACTCTGAAAAAGGTTGAAAGTTGGCATGGTATCATCATTTCACCTACATAGCATGTGCTAAAAAGATGAGAGGGTTACGGCAAAAACTGGATGCACTTCGTGTACAAAATGGACAATCTCTTTCGATGTATCAGGCTTTTGGACGAGAACTCATATGTTACAAAGGCATTTCATTTTTTTAAACTGGTTTGAACTCCAGACTTTTTGTGCGTTCAGTATGCACCATTCAAAGCCACGTCATCAATTTTCAACCCTTTCTGACTTCATTTGCTATTTTTCATGCATTTACTGATTTTTTTGAGCTAAATGTCCCTGAAATTGAAAAGCACTACAAATGAACTCTGAAAAAGGTTGAAAGTTGGCATGGTATCATCATTTCACCTACATAGCATGTGCTAAAAAGATGAGAGGGTTACGGCAAAAACTGGATGCACTTCGTGTACAAAATGGACAATCTCTTTCGATGTATCAGGCTTTTGGACGAGAACTCATATGTTACAAAGGCATTTCATTTTTTTAAATTCATTTCAACTCCAGACTTTTTGTGCGTTCAGTATGCACCATTCAAAGCCACGTCATCAATTTTCAACCCTTTCTGACTTCATTTGCTATTTTTCATGCATTTACAGATTTTTTTGAGCTAAATGACCCTGAAATTGAAAAGCACTACAAATGAACTCTGAAAAGGTTGAAAGTTGGCATGGTATCATCATTTCACCCACATAGCATGTGCTAAAAAGTTGAGAGGGTTACGGCAAAAACTAGATGCAATTCGTGTACAAAATGGACAATCTCTTTCGAAGTATCAGGCTTCTGGACGAAAACTCATCTGTTATAAAGGCATTTCATTTTTTTAAACTCATTTCAACTCCAGACTTTTTGTGCATTCAGTATGCACCATTCAAAGCCACGTCATCAATTTTCAACCCTTTCTGACTTCATTTGCTATTTTTCATGCATTTACTGATTTTTTTGAACTAAATGACCCTGAAATTGAAAAGCACTACAAATGAACTCTGAAAAAGGTTGAAAGTTGGCATGGTATCATCATTTCACCTACATAGCATGTGCTAAAAAGATGAGAGGGTTACGGCAAACACTGGATGCACTTCGTGTACAAAATGGACAATCTCTTTCGAAGTATCAGGCTTTCGGACGAGAACTCATATGTTACAAAGGCATTTCATTTTTTTAAACTCATTTCAACTCCAGACTTTTTGTGCGTTCAGTATGCACCATTGAAATCCACGTCATCAATTTTCAACCCTTTCTGACTTCATTTGCTATTTTTCATGCATTTACTGATTTTTTTGAGCTAAATGACCCTGAAATTGAAAAGCACTACAAATGAACTCTGAAAAGGTTGAAAGTTGGCATGGTATCATCATTTCACCCACATAGCATGTGCTAAAAAGTTGAGAGGGTTACGGCAAACACTGGATGCACTTCGTGTACAAAATGGACAATCTCTTTCGAAGTATCAGGCTTTCGGACGAGAACTCATCTGTTACAAAGGCATTTCATTTTTTTAAATTCATTTCAACTCCAGACTTTTTGTGCGTTCAGTATGCACCATTCAAAGCCACGTCATCAATTTTCAACCCTTTCTGACTTCATTTGCTATTTTTCATGCATTTACTGATTTTTTTGAGCTAAATGACCCTGAAATTGAAAAGCACTACAAATGAACTCTGAAAAAGGTTGAAAGTTGGCATGGTATCATCATTTCACCTACATAGCATGTGCTAAAAAGATGAGAGGGTTACGGCAAAAACTGGATGCACTTCGTGTACAAAATGGACAATCTCTTTCGATGTATCAGGCTTTTGGACGAGAACTCATATGTTACAAAGGCATTTCATTTTTTTAAACTGGTTTGAACTCCAGACTTTTTGTGCGTTCAGTATGCACCATTCAAAGCCACGTCATCAATTTTCAACCCTTTCTGACTTCATTTGCTATTTTTCATGCATTTACTGATTTTTTTGAGCTAAATGTCCCTGAAATTGAAAAGCACTACAAATGAACTCTGAAAAAGGTTGAAAGTTGGCATGGTATCATCATTTCACCTACATAGCATGTGCTAAAAAGATGAGAGGGTTACGGCAAAAACTGGATGCACTTCGTGTACAAAATGGACAATCTCTTTCGATGTATCAGGCTTTTGGACGAGAACTCATATGTTACAAAGGCATTTCATTTTTTTAAATTCATTTCAACTCCAGACTTTTTGTGCGTTCAGTATGCACCATTCAAAGCCACGTCATCAATTTTCAACCCCTTTCTGACTTCATTTGCTATTTTTCATGCATTTACTGATTTTTTGAGCTAAATGTCCCTGAAATTGAAAAGCACTACAAATGAACTCTGAAAAGGTTGAAAGTTGGCATGGTATCATCATTTCACCCACATAGCATGTGCTAAAAAGTTGAGAGGGTTACGGCAAAAACTGGATGCAATTCGTGTACAAAATGGACAATCTCTTTCGAAGTATGAGGCTTTCGGACGAAAACTCATCTGTTACAAAGGCATTTCATTTTTTTAAACTTATTTCAACTCCAGACTTTTTGTGCGTTTAGTATGCACCATTCAAAGCCACGTCATCAATTTTCAACCCCTTCTGACTTCATTTGCTATTTTTCATGCATTTACTGATTTTTTTTAGCTAAATGACCCTGAAATTGAAAAGCACTACAAATGAACTCTGAAAAGGTTGAAAGTTGGCATGGTATCATCATTTCACCCACATAGAATGTGCTAAAAAGTTGAGAGGGTTATGGCAAAAACTGGATGAACTTCGTGTACAAAATGGACAATCTCTTTCGAAGTATCAGGCTTTCGGACGAGAACTCATCTGTTACAAAGGCATTTCATTTTTTTAAATTCATTTCAACTCCAGACTTTTTGTGCGTTCAGTATGCACCATTCAAAGCCACGTCATCAATTTTCAACCCTTTCTGACTTCATTTGCTATTTTTCATGCATTTACTGATTTTTTTGAGCTAAATGACCCTGAAATTGAAAAGCACTACAAATGAACTCTGAAAAAGGTTGAAAGTTGGCATGGTATCATCATTTCACCTACATAGCATGTGCTAAAAAGATGAGAGGGTTACGGCAAAAACTGGATGCACTTCGTGTACAAAATGGACAATCTCTTTCGATGTATCAGGCTTTTGGACGAGAACTCATATGTTACAAAGGCATTTCATTTTTTTAAACTGGTTTGAACTCCAGACTTTTTGTGCGTTCAGTATGCACCATTCAAAGCCACGTCATCAATTTTCAACCCTTTCTGACTTCATTTGCTATTTTTCATGCATTTACTGATTTTTTTGAGCTAAATGTCCCTGAAATTGAAAAGCACTACAAATGAACTCTGAAAAAGGTTGAAAGTTGGCATGGTATCATCATTTCACCTACATAGCATGTGCTAAAAAGATGAGAGGGTTACGGCAAAAACTGGATGCACTTCGTGTACAAAATGGACAATCTCTTTCGATGTATCAGGCTTTTGGACGAGAACTCATATGTTACAAAGGCATTTCATTTTTTTAAATTCATTTCAACTCCAGACTTTTTGTGCGTTCAGTATGCACCATTCAAAGCCACGTCATCAATTTTCAACCCTTTCTGACTTCATTTGCTATTTTTCATGCATTTACAGATTTTTTTGAGCTAAATGACCCTGAAATTGAAAAGCACTACAAATGAACTCTGAAAAGGTTGAAAGTTGGCATGGTATCATCATTTCACCCACATAGCATGTGCTAAAAAGTTGAGAGGGTTACGGCAAAAACTAGATGCAATTCGTGTACAAAATGGACAATCTCTTTCGAAGTATCAGGCTTCTGGACGAAAACTCATCTGTTATAAAGGCATTTCATTTTTTTAAACTCATTTCAACTCCAGACTTTTTGTGCATTCAGTATGCACCATTCAAAGCCACGTCATCAATTTTCAACCCTTTCTGACTTCATTTGCTATTTTTCATGCATTTACTGATTTTTTTGAACTAAATGACCCTGAAATTGAAAAGCACTACAAATGAACTCTGAAAAAGGTTGAAAGTTGGCATGGTATCATCATTTCACCTACATAGCATGTGCTAAAAAGATGAGAGGGTTACGGCAAACACTGGATGCACTTCGTGTACAAAATGGACAATCTCTTTCGAAGTATCAGGCTTTCGGACGAGAACTCATATGTTACAAAGGCATTTCATTTTTTTAAACTCATTTCAACTCCAGACTTTTTGTGCGTTCAGTATGCACCATTGAAATCCACGTCATCAATTTTCAACCCTTTCTGACTTCATTTGCTATTTTTCATGCATTTACTGATTTTTTTGAGCTAAATGACCCTGAAATTGAAAAGCACTACAAATGAACTCTGAAAAGGTTGAAAGTTGGCATGGTATCATCATTTCACCCACATAGCATGTGCTAAAAAGTTGAGAGGGTTACGGCAAACACTGGATGCACTTCGTGTACAAAATGGACAATCTCTTTCGAAGTATCAGGCTTTCGGACGAGAACTCATCTGTTACAAAGGCATTTCATTTTTTTAAATTCATTTCAACTCCAGACTTTTTGTGCGTTCAGTATGCACCATTCAAAGCCACGTCATCAATTTTCAACCCTTTCTGACTTCATTTGCTATTTTTCATGCATTTACTGATTTTTTTGAGCTAAATGACCCTGAAATTGAAAAGCACTACAAATGAACTCTGAAAAAGGTTGAAAGTTGGCATGGTATCATCATTTCACCTACATAGCATGTGCTAAAAAGATGAGAGGGTTACGGCAAAAACTGGATGCACTTCGTGTACAAAATGGACAATCTCTTTCGATGTATCAGGCTTTTGGACGAGAACTCATATGTTACAAAGGCATTTCATTTTTTTAAACTGGTTTGAACTCCAGACTTTTTGTGCGTTCAGTATGCACCATTCAAAGCCACGTCATCAATTTTCAACCCTTTCTGACTTCATTTGCTATTTTTCATGCATTTACTGATTTTTTTGAGCTAAATGTCCCTGAAATTGAAAAGCACTACAAATGAACTCTGAAAAAGGTTGAAAGTTGGCATGGTATCATCATTTCACCTACATAGCATGTGCTAAAAAGATGAGAGGGTTACGGCAAAAACTGGATGCACTTCGTGTACAAAATGGACAATCTCTTTCGATGTATCAGGCTTTTGGACGAGAACTCATATGTTACAAAGGCATTTCATTTTTTTAAATTCATTTCAACTCCAGACTTTTTGTGCGTTCAGTATGCACCATTCAAAGCCACGTCATCAATTTTCAACCCCTTTCTGACTTCATTTGCTATTTTTCATGCATTTACTGATTTTTTGAGCTAAATGTCCCTGAAATTGAAAAGCACTACAAATGAACTCTGAAAAGGTTGAAAGTTGGCATGGTATCATCATTTCACCCACATAGCATGTGCTAAAAAGTTGAGAGGGTTACGGCAAAAACTGGATGCAATTCGTGTACAAAATGGACAATCTCTTTCGAAGTATGAGGCTTTCGGACGAAAACTCATCTGTTACAAAGGCATTTCATTTTTTTAAACTTATTTCTACTCCAGACTTTTTGTGCGTTTAGTATGCACCATTCAAAGCCACGTCATCAATTTTCAACCCCTTCTGACTTCATTTGCTATTTTTCATGCATTTACTGATTTTTTTTAGCTAAATGACCCTGAAATTGAAAAGCACTACAAATGAACTCTGAAAAGGTTGAAAGTTGGCATGGTATCATCATTTCACCCACATAGAATGTGCTAAAAAGTTGAGAGGGTTATGGCAAAAACTGGATGAACTTCGTGTACAAAATGGACAATCTCTTTCGAAGTATCAGGCTTTCGGACGAGAACTCATCTGTTACAAAGGCATTTCATTTTTTTAAATTCATTTCAACTCCAGACTTTTTGTGCGTTCAGTATGCACCATTCAAAGCCACGTCATCAATTTTCAACCCTTTCTGACTTCATTTGCTATTTTTCATGCATTTACTGATTTTTTTGAGCTAAATGACCCTGAAATTGAAAAGCACTACAAATGAACTCTGAAAAAGGTTGAAAGTTGGCATGGTATCATCATTTCACCTACATAGCATGTGCTAAAAAGATGAGAGGGTTACGGCAAAAACTGGATGCACTTCGTGTACAAAATGGACAATCTCTTTCGATGTATCAGGCTTTTGGACGAGAACTCATATGTTACAAAGGCATTTCATTTTTTTAAACTGGTTTGAACTCCAGACTTTTTGTGCGTTCAGTATGCACCATTCAAAGCCACGTCATCAATTTTCAACCCTTTCTGACTTCATTTGCTATTTTTC
Source organism: Elymus sibiricus (assembly GCA_039707655.1). Taxonomy (NCBI): domain Eukaryota; kingdom Viridiplantae; phylum Streptophyta; class Magnoliopsida; order Poales; family Poaceae; genus Elymus; species Elymus sibiricus. Next base: position 33,539,415 of record CM077665.1, on the reverse strand, counting down.
ATGCATTTACTGATTTTTTTGAGCTAAATGTCCCTGAAATTGAAAAGCACTACAAATGAACTCTGAAAAAGGTTGAAAGTTGGCATGGTATCATCATTTCACCTACATAGCATGTGCTAAAAAGATGAGAGGGTTACGGCAAAAACTGGATGCACTTCGTGTACAAAATGGACAATCTCTTTCGATGTATCAGGCTTTTGGACGAGAACTCATATGTTACAAAGGCATTTCATTTTTTTAAATTCATTTCAACTCCAGACTTTTTGTGCGTTCAGTATGCACCATTCAAAGCCACGTCATCAATTTTCAACCCCTTTCTGACTTCATTTGCTATTTTTCATGCATTTACTGATTTTTTTGAGCTAAATGTCCCTGAGATTGAAAAGCACTACAAATGAACTCTGAAAAGGTTGAAAGTTGGCATGGTATCATCATTTCACCCACATAGCATGTGCTAAAAAGTTGAGAGGGTTACGGCAAAAACTGGATGCAATTCGTGTACAAAATGGACAATCTCTTTCGAAGTATGAGGCTTTCGGACGAAAACTCATCTGTTACAAAGGCATTTCATTTTTTTAAACTTATTTCAACTCCAGACTTTTTGTGCGTTTAGTATGCACCATTCAAAGCCACGTCATCAATTTTCAACCCCTTCTGACTTCATTTGCTATTTTTCATGCATTTACTGATTTTTTTTAGCTAAATGACCCTGAAATTGAAAAGCACTACAAATGAACTCTGAAAAGGTTGAAAGTTGGCATGGTATCATCATTTCACCCACATAGAATGTGCTAAAAAGTTGAGAGGGTTATGGCAAAAACTGGATGAACTTCGTGTACAAAATGGACAATCTCTTTCGAAGTATCAGGCTTTCGGACGAGAACTCATCTGTTACAAAGGCATTTCATTTTTTTAAATTCATTTCAACTCCAAACTTTTTGTGCGTTCAGTATGCACCATTCAAAGCCACGTCATCAATTTTCAACCCTTTCTGACTTCATTTGCTATTTTTCATGCATTTACTGATTTTTTTGAGCTAAATGACCCTGAAATTGAAAAGCACTACAAATGAACTCTGAAAAAGGTTGAAAGTTGGCATGGTATCATCATTTCACCTACATAGCATGTGCTAAAAAGATGAGAGGGTTACGGCAAAAACTGGATGCACTTCGTGTACAAAATGGACAATCTCTTTCGATGTATCAGGCTTTTGGACGAGAACTCATATGTTACAAAGGCATTTCATTTTTTTAAACTGGTTTGAACTCCAGACTTTTTGTGCGTTCAGTATGCACCATTCAAAGCCACGTCATCAATTTTCAACCCCTTCTGACTTCATTTGCTATTTTTCATGCATTTACTGATTTTTTTTAGCTAAATGACCCTGAAATTGAAAAGCACTACAAATGAACTCTGAAAAGGTTGAAAGTTGGCATGGTATCATCATTTCACCCACATAGAATGTGCTAAAAAGTTGAGAGGGTTATGGCAAAAACTGGATGAACTTCGTGTACAAAATGGACAATCTCTTTCGAAGTATCAGGCTTTCGGACGAGAACTCATCTGTTACAAAGGCATTTCATTTTTTTAAATTCATTTCAACTCCAGACTTTTTGTGCGTTCAGTATGCACCATTCAAAGCCACGTCATCAATTTTCAACCCTTTCTGACTTCATTTGCTATTTTTCATGCATTTACTGATTTTTTTGAGCTAAATGACCCTGAAATTGAAAAGCACTACAAATGAACTCTGAAAAAGGTTGAAAGTTGGCATGGTATCATCATTTCACCTACATAGCATGTGCTAAAAAGATGAGAGGGTTACGGCAAAAACTGGATGCACTTCGTGTACAAAATGGACAATCTCTTTCGATGTATCAGGCTTTTGGACGAGAACTCATATGTTACAAAGGCATTTCATTTTTTTAAACTGGTTTGAACTCCAGACTTTTTGTGCGTTCAGTATGCACCATTCAAAGCCACGTCATCAATTTTCAACCCTTTCTGACTTCATTTGCTATTTTTCATGCATTTACTGATTTTTTTGAGCTAAATGTCCCTGAAATTGAAAAGCACTACAAATGAACTCTGAAAAAGGTTGAAAGTTGGCATGGTATCATCATTTCACCTACATAGCATGTGCTAAAAAGATGAGAGGGTTACGGCAAAAACTGGATGCACTTCGTGTACAAAATGGACAATCTCTTTCGATGTATCAGGCTTTCGGACGAGAACTCATCTGTTACAAAGGCATTTCATTTTTTTAAACTCATTTCAACTCCAGACTTTTTGTGCATTCAGTATGCACCATTCAAAGCCATGTCATCAATTTTCAACCCTTTCTGACTTCATTTGCTATTTTTCATGCATTTACTGATTTTTTTGAGCTAAATGACCCTGAAATTGAAAAGCACTACAAAGGAACTCTGAAAAGGTTGAAAGTTGGCATGGTATCATCATTTCACCCACATAGCATGTGCTAAAAAGTTGAGAGGGTTACGGCAAAAACTGGATGCAATTCGTGTACAAAATGGACAATCTCTTTCGATGTATCAGGCTTTCGGACGAGAACTCATATGTTACAAAGGCATTTCATTTTTGTAACTTATTTCAACTCCAGACTTTTTGTGTATTCAGTATGCACCATTCAAAGCCACGTCATCAATTTTCAACCCTTTCTGACTTCATTTGCTATTTTTCATGCATTTACTGATTTTGTTTGAGCTAAATGACCCTGAAATTGAAAAGCACTACAAATGAACTCTGAAAAGGTTGAAAGTCGGCACGGTATCATCATTTCACCCACATAGCATGTGCTAAAAAGTTGAGAGGGTTACGGCAAAAACTGGATGCACTTCGTGTACAAAATGGACAATCTCTTTCGAAGTATCACGCTTTCGAACGAAAACTCATCTGTTACAAAGGCATTTCATTTTTTTAAACTTATTTCAACTCCAGACTTTTTGTGCATTCAATATGCACCATTCAAAGCCACGTCATCAATTTTCAACCCCTTCTGACTTCATTTGCAATTTTTCATGGATTTACTAATTTTTTTGAGCTAAATGACCCTGAAATTGAAAAGCACTACAAATGAACTCTGAAAAGGTTGAAAGTTGGCATGGTATCATCATTACACCCACATAGCATGTGCTAAAAAGTTGAGAGGGTTACGGAAAAAACTGGATGCACTTCGTGTACAAAATGGACAATCTCTTTCGAAGTATCAGGCTTTCGGACGAAAACTCATCTGTTACAAAGGCATTTCATTTTTTTAAACTTATTTCAACTCCAGACTTTTTGTGCGTTTAGTATGCACCATTCAAAGCCACGTCATCAATTTTCAACCCCTTCTGACTTCATTTGCTATTTTTCATGCATTTACTGATTTTTTATAGCTAAATGACCCTGAAATTGAAAAGCACTAGAAATGAACTCTGAAAAGGTTGAAAGTTGGCATGGTATCATCATTTCACCCACATAGAATGTGCTAAAAAGTTGAGAGGGTTACGGCAAAAACTGGATGCACTTCGTGTACAAAATGTACAATCTCTTTCGAAGTATCAGGCTTTCGGACGAGAACTCATCTGTTACAAAGGCATTTCATTTTTTTAAACTTATTTCAACTCCAAACTTTTTGTGCGTTTACTATGCACCATTCAAAGCCACGTCATCAATTTTCAACCCTTTCTGACTTCATTTGCTTTTTTTCATGCATTTACTGAATTTTTGAGCTAAATGACCCTGAAATTGAAAAGCACTACAAATGAACTCTGAAAAGGTTGAAAGTTGGCATGGTATCATCATTTCACCTACATAGCATGTGCTAAAAAGTTGGGAGGGTTACGGCAAAAACTGGATGAACTTTGTGTACAAAATGGACAATCTCTTTCGAAGTATCATGCTTTCGGACGAGAACTCATCTGTTACAAAGGCATTTCATTTTTTTAAATTCATTTCAACTCCAGACTTTTTGTGCATTCAATATGCACCATTCAAAGCCACGTCATCAATTTTCAACCCTTTCTGACTTCATTTGCTATTTTTCATGCATTTACTGATTTTTTTGAGCTAAATGACCCTGAAATTGAAAAGCACTACAAATGAACGATGAAAAGGTTGAAAGTTGGCATGGTATCATCATTTCACCCACATAGCATGTGCTAAAAAGTTGAGAGGGTTACGGCAAAAACTAGATGCAATTCGTGTACAAAATGGACAATCTCTTTCGAAGTATCAGGCTTTCGGACGAAAACTCATCTGTTACAAAGGCATTTCATTTTTTTAAACTTATTTCAACTCCAGACTTTTTGTGCATTCAGTATGCACCATTCAAAGCCACGTCATCAATTTTCAACCCTTTCTGACTTCATTTGCTATTTTTCATGCATTTACTGATTTTTTGAGCTAAATGACCCTGAAATTGAAAAGCACTACAAATGAACTCTGAAAAAGGTTGAACGTTGGCATGGTATCATCATTTCACCTACATAGCATGTGCTAAAAAGATGAGAGGGTTACGGCAAACACTGGATGCACTTCGTGTACAAAATGGACAATCTCTTTCGAAGTATCAGGCTGTCGCACGAGAACTCATATGTTACAAAGGCATTTCATTTTTTTAAACTCATTTCAACTCCAGACTTTTTGTGCGTTCAGTATGCACCATTCAAAGCCACGTCATCAATTTTCAACCCTTTCTGACTTCATTTGCTATTTTTCATGCATTTACTGATTTTTTTGAGCTAAATGACCCTGAAATTGAAAAGCACTACAAATGAACTCTAAAAAGGTTGAAAGTTGGCATGGTATCATCATTTCACCCACATAGCATGCGCTAAAAAGTTGAGAGGGTTACGGCAAAAACTGGATGCAATTCGTGTACAAAATGGACAATCTCTTTCGAAGTATCAGGCTTTCGGACGAAAACTCATCTGTTACAAAGGCATTTCATTTTTTTAAATTTATTTCAACTCCAGACTTTTTGTGCATTCAGTATGCACCATTCAAAGCCACGTCATCAATTTTCAACCCTTTCTGACTTCATTTGCTATTTTTCATGCATTTACTGATTTTTTGAGCTCAATGACCCTGAAATTGAAAAGCACAACAAATGAACTCTGAAAAAGGTTGAAAGTTGGCATGGTATCATCATTTCACCTACATAGCATGTGCTAAAAAGACGAGAGGGTTACGGCAAAAACTGGATGCACTTCGTGTACAAAATGGACAATCTCTTTCGATGTATCAGGCTTTCGGACGAGAACTCATATGTTACAAAGGCATTTCATTTTTTTAACTTATTTCAACTCCAGACTTTTTGTGCATTCAGTATGCACCATTCAAAGCCACGTCATCAATTTTCAACCCTTTCTGACTTCATTTGCTATTTTTCATGCATTTACTGATTTTGTTTGAGCTAAATGACCCTGAAATTGGAAAGCACTACAAATGAACTCTGAAAAGGTTGAAAGTCGGCACGGTATCATCATTTCACCCACATAGCATGTGCTGAAAAGTTGAGAGGGTTACGGCAAAAACTGGATGCACTACGTGTACAAAATGGACAATCTCTTTCGAAGTATCACGCTTTCGGACGAAAACTCATCTGTTACAAAGGCATTTCATTTTTTTAAACTTATTTCAACTCCAGACTTTTTGTGCGTTCAATATGCACCATTCAAAGCCACGTCATCAATTTTCAACCCCTTCTGACTTCATTTGCTATTTTTCATGGATTTACTGATTTTTTTGAGCTAAATGACCCTGAAATTGAAAAGCACTACAAATGAACTCTGAAAAGGTTGAAAGTTGGCATGGTATCATCATTTCACCCACATAGCATGTGCTAAAAAGTTGAGAGGGTTACGGCAAAAACTGGATGCACTTCGTGTACAAAATGGACAATCTCTTTCGAAGTATCAGGCTTTCGGACGAAAACTCATCTGTTACAAAGGCATTTCATTTTTTTTAACTTTTTTCAACTCCCGACTTTTTTTGCGTTTAGTATGCACCATTCAAAGCCACGTCATCAATTTTCAACCCCTTCTGACTTCATTTGCTATTTTTCTTGCATTTACTGACTTTCTTTGAGCTAAATGACCCTGAAATTGAAAAGCACTACAAATGAACTCTGAAAAGGTTGAAAGTCGGAACGGTATCATCATTTCACCCACATAGCATGTGCTAAAAAGTTGAGAGGGTTACGGCAAACTCTGGATGCACTTCATGTACAAAATGGACAATCTCTTTCGAAGTATCAGGCTTTCGGACGAAAACTCATCTGTTACAAAGGCATTTCATTTTTTTAAACTCATTTCAACTCCAGACTTTTTGTGCGTTCAGTATGCACCATTCAAAGCCACGTCATCAATTTTCAACCCTTTCTGACTTCATTTGTTATTTTTCATGCATTTACTGATTTTTTGAGCTAAATGACACTGAAATTGAAAAGCACTACAAATGAACTCTGAAAAGGTTGAAAGTTGGCATGGTATCATCATTTCACCCACATAGCATGTGCTAAAAAGTTGAGAGGGTTACGGCAAAAACTGGATGCACTTCGTGTACAAAATGGACAATCTCTTTCGAAGTATCAGGCTTTCGGACGAAAACTCATCTGTTACAAAGGCATTTCATTTTTTTAAACTTTTTTCAACTCCCGACTTTTTTTGCGTTTAGTATGCACCATTCAAAGCCACGTCATCAATTTTCAACCACTTCTGACTTCATTTGCTATTTTTCTTGCATTTACTGACTTTGTTTGAGCTAAATGACCCTGAAATTGAAAAGCACTACAAATGAACTCTGAAAAGGTTGAAAGTCGGTACGGTATCATCATTTCACCCACATAGCATGTGCTAAAAAGTTGAGAGGGTTACGGCAAATTCTGGATGCACTTCATGTACAAAATGGACAATCTCTTTCGAAGTATCAGGCTTTCGGACGAAAACTCATCTGTTACAAAGGCATTTCATTTTTTTAAACTCATTTCAACTCCAGACTTTTTGTGCGTTCAGTATGCACCATTCAAAGCCACGTCATCAATTTTCAACCCTTTCTGACTTCATTTGCTATTTTTCATGCATTTACTGATTTTTTGAGCTAAATGACACTGAAATTGAAAAGCACTACAAATGAACTCTGAAAAGGTTGAAAGTTGGCATGGTATCATCATTTCACCCACATAGCATGTGCTAAAAAGTTGAGAGGGTTACGACAAACTCTGGATGCACTTCATGTACAAAATGGACAATCCCTTTCGAAGTATCAGGCTTTCGGACGAAAACTCATCTGTTACAAAGGCATTTCATTTTTTTAAACTTTTTTCAACTCCCGACTTTTTTTGCGTTTAGTATGCACCATTCAAAGCCACGTCATCAATTTTCAACCCCTTCTGACTTCATTTGCTATTTTTCTTGCATTTACTGATTTTTTTAGCTAAATGACCCTGAAATTGAAAAGCACTACAAATGAACTCTGAAAAGGTTGAAAGTTGGCATGGTATCATCATTTCACCCACATAGAATGTGCTAAAAAGTTGAGAGGGTTACGGCAAAAACTGGATGCACTTCGTGTACAAAATGGACAATCTCTTTCGAAGTATCAGGCTTTCGGACGAGAACTCATCTGTTACAAAGGCATTTCATGTTTTTAAACTTATTTCAACTCCAGACTTTTTGTGCGTTTAGTATGCACCATTCAAAGCCACGTCATCAATTGTCAAACCTTTCTGACTTCATTTGCTATTTTTCATGCATTTACTGATTTTTTGAGCTAAATGACCCTGAAATTGAAAAGCACTACAAATGAACTCTGAAAAGGTTGAAGGTTGGCATGGTTTCATCATTTCACCTACATAGCATGTGCTAAAAAGTAGAGAGGGTTACGGCAAAAACTGGATGAACTTCGTGTACAAAATGGACAATCTCTTTCGAAGTATCAGGCTTTCGGACGAAAACTCATCTGTTACAAAGGCATTTCATTTTTTTAAACTTATTTCAACTCCAGACTTTTTGTGCGTTTAGTATGCACCATTCAAAGCCACGTCATCAATTTTCAACCCCTTCTGACTTCATTTGCTATTTTTCATGCATTTACTGATTTTTTTTAGCTAAATGACCCTGAAATTGAAAAGCACTACAAATGAACTCTGAAAAGGTTGAAAGTTGGCATGGTATCATCATTTCACCCACATAGAATGTGCTAAAAAGTTGAGAGGGTTACGGCAAAAACTGCAAGCACTTCGTGTACAAAATGGACAATCTCTTTCGAAGTATCAGGCTTTCGGACGAGAACTCATCTGTTACAAAGGCATTTCATTTTTTTAAACTTATTTCAACTCCAGACTTTTTGTGCGTTCAGTATGCACCATTCAAAGCCACGTCATCAATTTTCAACCCTTTCTGACTTCATTTGCTATTTTTCATGCATTTACTGACTTTGTTTGAGCTAAATGACCCTGAAATTGAAAAGCACTACAAATGAACGCTGAAAAGGTTGAAAGTCGGCACGGTATCATCATTTCACCCACATAGCATGTGCTAAAAAGTTGAGAGGGTTACGGCAAACTCTGGATGCACTTCATGTACAAAATGGACAATCTCTTTCGAAGTATCAGGCTTTCGGACGAAAACTCATCTGTTACAAAGGCATTTCATTTTTTTAAACTCATTTCAACTCCAGACTTTTTGTGCGTTCAGTATGCACCATTCAAAGCCACGTCATCAATTTTCAACCCTTTCTGACTTCATTTGCTATTTTTCATGCATTTACTGATTTTTTGAGCTAAATGACCCTGAAATTGAAAAGCACTACAAATGAACTCTGAAAAGGTTGAAAGTTGGCATGGTATCATCATTTCACCCACATAGCATGTGCTAAAAAGTTGAGAGGGTTACGACAAACTCTGGATGCACTTCATGTACAAAATGGACAATCTCTTTCGAAGTATCAGGCTTTCGGACGAAAACTCATCTGTTACAAAGGCATTTCATTTTTTTAAACTTATTTCAACTTCAGACTTTTTGTGCGTTTAGTATGCACCATTCAAAGCCACGTCATCAATTTTCAACCCCTTCTGACTTCATTTGCTATTTTTCTTGCATTTACTGACTTTCTTTGAGCTAAATGACCCTGAAATTGAAAAGCACTACAAATGAACTCTGAAAAGGTTGAAAGTCGGTACGGTATCATCATTTCACCCACATAGCATGTGCTAAAAAGTTGAGAGGGTTACGGCAAACTCTGGATGCACTTCATGTACAAAATGGACAATCTCTTTCGAAGTATCAGGCTTTCGGACGAAAACTCATCTGTTACAAAGGCATTTCATTTTTTTAAACTCATTTCAACTCCAGACTTTTTGTGCGTTCAGTATGCACCATTCAAAGCCACGTCATCAATTTTCAACCCTTTCTGACTTCATTTGCTATTTTTCATGCATTTCCTGATTTTTTGAGCTAAATGACACTGAAATGGAAAAGCACTACAAATGAACTCTGAAAAGGTTGAAAGTTGGCATGGTATCATCATTTCACCTACATAGCATGTGCTAAAAAGTTGGGAGGGTTACGGCAAAAACTGGATGAACTTTGTGTACAAAATGGACAATCTCTTTCGAAGTATCATGCTTTCGGACGAGAACTCATCTGTTACAAAGGCATTTCATTTTTTTAAATTCATTTCAACTCCAGACTTTTTGTGCATTCAATATGCACCATTCAAAGCCACGTCATCAATTTTCAACCCTTTCTGACTTCATTTGCTATTTTTCATGCATTTACTGAATTTTTTGAGCTAAATGACCCTGAAATTGAAAAGCACTACAAATGAACGATGAAAAGGTTGAAAGTTGGCATGGTATCATCATTTCACCCACATAGCATGTGCTAAAAAGTTGAGAGGGTTACGGCAAAAACTAGATGCAATTCGTGTACAAAATGGACAATCTCTTTCGAAGTATCAGGCTTTCGGACGAAAACTCATCTGTTACAAAGGCATTTCATTTTTTTAAACTTATTTCAACTCCAGACTTTTTGTGCATTCAGTATGCACCATTCAAAGCCACGTCATCAATTTTCAACCCTTTCTGACTTCATTTGCTATTTTTCATGCATTTACTGATTTTTTGAGCTAAATGACCCTGAAATTGAAAAGCACTACAAATGAACTCTGAAAAAGGTTGAACGTTGGCATGGTATCATCATTTCACCTACATAGCATGTGCTAAAAAGATGAGAGGGTTACGGCAAACACTGGATGCACTTCGTGTACAAAATGGACAATCTCTTTCGAAGTATCAGGCTGTCGCACGAGAACTCATATGTTACAAAGGCATTTCATTTTTTTAAACTCATTTCAACTCCAGACTTTTTGTGCGTTCAGTATGCACCATTCAAAGCCACGTCATCAATTTTCAACCCTTTCTGACTTCATTTGCTATTTTTCATGCATTTACTGATTTTTTTGAGCTAAATGACCCTGAAATTGAAAAGCACTACAAATGAACTCTAAAAAGGTTGAAAGTTGGCATGGTATCATCATTTCACCCACATAGCATGCGCTAAAAAGTTGAGAGGGTTACGGCAAAAACTGGATGCAATTCGTGTACAAAATGGACAATCTCTTTCGAAGTATCAGGCTTTCGGACGAAAACTCATCTGTTACAAAGGCATTTCATTTTTTTAAATTTATTTCAACTCCAGACTTTTTGTGCATTCAGTATGCACCATTCAAAGCCACGTCATCAATTTTCAACCCTTTCTGACTTCATTTGCTATTTTTCATGCATTTACTGATTTTTTGAGCTCAATGACCCTGAAATTGAAAAGCACAACAAATGAACTCTGAAAAAGGTTGAAAGTTGGCATGGTATCATCATTTCACCTACATAGCATGTGCTAAAAAGACGAGAGGGTTACGGCAAAAACTGGATGCACTTCGTGTACAAAATGGACAATCTCTTTCGATGTATCAGGCTTTCGGACGAGAACTCATATGTTACAAAGGCATTTCATTTTTTTAACTTATTTCAACTCCAGACTTTTTGTGCATTCAGTATGCACCATTCAAAGCCACGTCATCAATTTTCAACCCTTTCTGACTTCATTTGCTATTTTTCATGCATTTACTGATTTTGTTTGAGCTAAATGACCCTGAAATTGGAAAGCACTACAAATGAACTCTGAAAAGGTTGAAAGTCGGCACGGTATCATCATTTCACCCACATAGCATGTGCTGAAAAGTTGAGAGGGTTACGGCAAAAACTGGATGCACTACGTGTACAAAATGGACAATCTCTTTCGAAGTATCACGCTTTCGGACGAAAACTCATCTGTTACAAAGGCATTTCATTTTTTTAAACTTATTTCAACTCCAGACTTTTTGTGCGTTCAATATGCACCATTCAAAGCCACGTCATCAATTTTCAACCCCTTCTGACTTCATTTGCTATTTTTCATGGATTTACTGATTTTTTTGAGCTAAATGACCCTGAAATTGAAAAGCACTACAAATGAACTCTGAAAAGGTTGAAAGTTGGCATGGTATCATCATTTCACCCACATAGCATGTGCTAAAAAGTTGAGAGGGTTACGGCAAAAACTGGATGCACTTCGTGTACAAAATGGACAATCTCTTTCGAAGTATCAGGCTTTCGGACGAAAACTCATCTGTTACAAAGGCATTTCATTTTTTTTAACTTTTTTCAACTCCCGACTTTTTTTGCGTTTAGTATGCACCATTCAAAGCCACGTCATCAATTTTCAACCCCTTCTGACTTCATTTGCTATTTTTCTTGCATTTACTGACTTTCTTTGAGCTAAATGACCCTGAAATTGAAAAGCACTACAAATGAACTCTGAAAAGGTTGAAAGTCGGAACGGTATCATCATTTCACCCACATAGCATGTGCTAAAAAGTTGAGAGGGTTACGGCAAACTCTGGATGCACTTCATGTACAAAATGGACAATCTCTTTCGAAGTATCAGGCTTTCGGACGAAAACTCATCTGTTACAAAGGCATTTCATTTTTTTAAACTCATTTCAACTCCAGACTTTTTGTGCGTTCAGTATGCACCATTCAAAGCCACGTCATCAATTTTCAACCCTTTCTGACTTCATTTGTTATTTTTCATGCATTTACTGATTTTTTGAGCTAAATGACACTGAAATTGAAAAGCACTACAAATGAACTCTGAAAAGGTTGAAAGTTGGCATGGTATCATCATTTCACCCACATAGCATGTGCTAAAAAGTTGAGAGGGTTACGGCAAAAACTGGATGCACTTCGTGTACAAAATGGACAATCTCTTTCGAAGTATCAGGCTTTCGGACGAAAACTCATCTGTTACAAAGGCATTTCATTTTTTTAAACTTTTTTCAACTCCCGACTTTTTTTGCGTTTAGTATGCACCATTCAAAGCCACGTCATCAATTTTCAACCACTTCTGACTTCATTTGCTATTTTTCTTGCATTTACTGACTTTGTTTGAGCTAAATGACCCTGAAATTGAAAAGCACTACAAATGAACTCTGAAAAGGTTGAAAGTCGGTACGGTATCATCATTTCACCCACATAGCATGTGCTAAAAAGTTGAGAGGGTTACGGCAAATTCTGGATGCACTTCATGTACAAAATGGACAATCTCTTTCGAAGTATCAGGCTTTCGGACGAAAACTCATCTGTTACAAAGGCATTTCATTTTTTTAAACTCATTTCAACTCCAGACTTTTTGTGCGTTCAGTATGCACCATTCAAAGCCACGTCATCAATTTTCAACCCTTTCTGACTTCATTTGCTATTTTTCATGCATTTACTGATTTTTTGAGCTAAATGACACTGAAATTGAAAAGCACTACAAATGAACTCTGAAAAGGTTGAAAGTTGGCATGGTATCATCATTTCACCCACATAGCATGTGCTAAAAAGTTGAGAGGGTTACGGCAAACTCTGGATGCACTTCATGTACAAAATGGACAATCCCTTTCGAAGTATCAGGCTTTCGGACGAAAACTCATCTGTTACAAAGGCATTTCATTTTTTTAAACTTTTTTCAACTCCCGACTTTTTTTGCGTTTAGTATGCACCATTCAAAGCCACGTCATCAATTTTCAACCCCTTCTGACTTCATTTGCTATTTTTCTTGCATTTACTGATTTTTTTAGCTAAATGACCCTGAAATTGAAAAGCACTACAAATGAACTCTGAAAAGGTTGAAAGTTGGCATGGTATCATCATTTCACCCACATAGAATGTGCTAAAAAGTTGAGAGGGTTACGGCAAAAACTGGATGCACTTCGTGTACAAAATGGACAATCTCTTTCGAAGTATCAGGCTTTCGGACGAGAACTCATCTGTTACAAAGGCATTTCATGTTTTTAAACTTATTTCAACTCCAGACTTTTTGTGCGTTTAGTATGCACCATTCAAAGCCACGTCATCAATTGTCAAACCTTTCTGACTTCATTTGCTATTTTTCATGCATTTACTGATTTTTTGAGCTAAATGACCCTGAAATTGAAAAGCACTACAAATGAACTCTGAAAAGGTTGAAGGTTGGCATGGTTTCATCATTTCACCTACATAGCATGTGCTAAAAAGTAGAGAGGGTTACGGCAAAAACTGGATGAACTTCGTGTACAAAATGGACAATCTCTTTCGAAGTATCAGGCTTTCGGACGAAAACTCATCTGTTACAAAGGCATTTCATTTTTTTAAACTTATTTCAACTCCAGACTTTTTGTGCGTTTAGTATGCACCATTCAAAGCCACGTCATCAATTTTCAACCCCTTCTGACTTCATTTGCTATTTTTCATGCATTTACTGATTTTTTTTAGCTAAATGACCCTGAAATTGAAAAGCACTACAAATGAACTCTGAAAAGGTTGAAAGTTGGCATGGTATCATCATTTCACCCACATAGAATGTGCTAAAAAGTTGAGAGGGTTACGGCAAAAACTGCAAGCACTTCGTGTACAAAATGGACAATCTCTTTCGAAGTATCAGGCTTTCGGACGAGAACTCATCTGTTACAAAGGCATTTCATTTTTTTAAACTTATTTCAACTCCAGACTTTTTGTGCGTTCAGTATGCACCATTCAAAGCCACGTCATCAATTTTCAACCCTTTCTGACTTCATTTGCTATTTTTCATGCATTTACTGACTTTGTTTGAGCTAAATGACCCTGAAATTGAAAAGCACTACAAATGAACTCTGAAAAGGTTGAAAGTCGGCACGGTATCATCATTTCACCCACATAGCATGTGCTAAAAAGTTGAGAGGGTTACGGCAAACTCTGGATGCACTTCATGTACAAAATGGACAATCTCTTTCGAAGTATCAGGCTTTCGGACGAAAACTCATCTGTTACAAAGGCATTTCATTTTTTTAAACTCATTTCAACTCCAGACTTTTTGTGCGTTCAGTATGCACCATTCAAAGCCACGTCATCAATTTTCAACCCTTTCTGACTTCATTTGCTATTTTTCATGCATTTACTGATTTTTTGAGCTAAATGACCCTGAAATTGAAAAGCACTACAAATGAACTCTGAAAAGGTTGAAAGTTGGCATGGTATCATCATTTCACCCACATAGCATGTGCTAAAAAGTTGAGAGGGTTACGACAAACTCTGGATGCACTTCATGTACAAAATGGACAATCTCTTTCGAAGTATCAGGCTTTCGGACGAAAACTCATCTGTTACAAAGGCATTTCATTTTTTTAAACTTATTTCAACTTCAGACTTTTTGTGCGTTTAGTATGCACCATTCAAAGCCACGTCATCAATTTTCAACCCCTTCTGACTTCATTTGCTATTTTTCTTGCATTTACTGACTTTCTTTGAGCTAAATGACCCTGAAATTGAAAAGCACTACAAATGAACTCTGAAAAGGTTGAAAGTCGGTACGGTATCATCATTTCACCCACATAGCATGTGCTAAAAAGTTGAGAGGGTTACGGCAAACTCTGGATGCACTTCATGTACAAAATGGACAATCTCTTTCGAAGTATCAGGCTTTCGGACGAAAACTCATCTGTTACAAAGGCATTTCATTTTTTTAAACTCATTTCAACTCCAGACTTTTTGTGCGTTCAGTATGCACCATTCAAAGCCACGTCATCAATTTTCAACCCTTTCTGACTTCATTTGCTATTTTTCATGCATTTCCTGATTTTTTGAGCTAAATGACACTGAAATGGAAAAGCACTACAAATGAACTCTGAAAAGGTTGAAAGTTGGCATGGTATCATCATTTCACCCACATAGCATGTGCTAAAAAGTTGAGAGGGTTACAACAAACTCTGGATGCACTTCATGTACAAAATGGACAATCTCTTTCGAAGTATCAGGCTTCCGGACGAAAACTCATCTGTTACAAAGGCATTTCATTTTTTTAAACTTTTTTCAACTCCCGACTTTTTTTGCGTTTAGTATGCACCATTGAAAGCCACGTCATCAATTTTCAACCCCTTCTGACTTCATTTGCTATTTTTCTTGCATTTACTGATTTTTTTAGCTAAATGACCCTGAAATTGAAAAGCACTACAAATGAACTCTGAAAAGGTTGAAAGTTGGCATGGTATCATCATTTCACCCACATAGAATGTGCTAAAAAGTTGAGAGGGTTACGGCAAAAACTGGATGCACTTCGTGTACAAAATGGACAATCTCTTTCGAAGTATCAGGCTTTCGGACGAGAACTCATCTGTTACAAAGGCATTTCATTTTTTTAAACTTATTTCAACTCCAGACTTTTTGTGCGTTTAGTATGCACCATTCAAAGCCACGTCATCAATTGTCAACCCTTTCTGACTTCATTTGCTATTTTTCATGCATTTACTGATTTTTTGAGCTAAATGACCCTGAAATTGAAAAGCACTACAAATGAACTCTGAAAAG
This sequence comes from Elymus sibiricus, assembly GCA_039707655.1. Classification (NCBI taxonomy): domain Eukaryota; kingdom Viridiplantae; phylum Streptophyta; class Magnoliopsida; order Poales; family Poaceae; genus Elymus; species Elymus sibiricus. Next base: position 33,523,508 of record CM077665.1, on the reverse strand, counting down.
GTTGAAAGTTGGCATGGTTTCATCATTTCACCTACATAGCATGTGCTAAAAAGTAGAGAGGGTTACGGCAAAAACTGGATGAACTTCATGTACAAAATGGACAATCTCTTTCGAAGTATCAGGCTTTCGGACGAAAACTCATCTGTTACAAAGGCATTTCATTTTTTTAAACTTATTTCAACTCCAGACTTTTTGTGCGTTTAGTATGCACCATTCAAAGCCACGTCATCAATTTTCAACCCCTTCTGACTTCATTTGATATTTTTCATGCATTTACTGATTTTTTGAGCTAAATGACACTGAAATTGAAAAGCACTACAAATGAACTCTGAAAAGGTTGAAAGTTGGCATGGTATCATCATTTCACCCACATAGCATGTGCTAAAAAGTTGAGAGGGTTACGGCAAACTCTGGATGCACTTCATGTACAAAATGGACAATCTCTTTCGAAGTATCAGGCTTTCGGACGAAAACTCATCTGTTACAAAGGCATTTCATTTTTTTAAACTTTTTTCAACTGCCGACTTTTTTTGCGTTTAGTATGCACCATTCAAAGCCACGTCATCAATTTTCAACCCCTTCTGACTTCATTTGCTATTTTTCTTGCATTTACTGATTTTTTTAGCTAAATGACCCTGAAATTGAAAAGCACTACAAATGAACTCTGAAAAGGTTGAAAGTTGGCATGGTATCATCATTTCACCCACATAGAATGTGCTAAAAAGTTGAGAGGGTTACGGCAAAAACTGGATGCACTTCGTGTACAAAATGGACAATCTCTTTCGAAGTATCAGGCTTTCGGACGAGAACTCATCTGTTACAAAGGCATTTCATTTTTTTAAACTTATTTCAACTCCAGACTTTTTGTGCGTTTAGTATGCACCATTCAAAGCCACGTCATCAATTGTCAACCCTTTCTGACTTCATTTGCTATTTTTCATGCATTTACTGATTTTTTGAGCTAAATGACCCTGAAATTGAAAAGCACTACAAATGAACTCTGAAAAGGTTGAAAGTTGGCATGGTTTCATCATTTCACCTACATAGCATGTGCTAAAAAGTAGAGAGGGTTACGGCAAAAACTGGATGAACTTCGTGTACAAAATGGACAATCTCTTTCGAAGTATCAGGCTTTCGGACGAAAACTCATCTGTTACAAAGGCATTTCATTTTTTTAAACTTATTTCAACTCCAGACTTTTTGTGCGTTTAGTATGCACCATTCAAAGCCACGTCATCAATTTTCAACCCCTTCTGACTTCATTTGCTATTTTTCATGCATTTATTGATTTTTTCAGCTAAATGACACTGAAATTGAAAAGCACTACAAATGAACTCTGAAAAGGTTGAAAGTTGGCATGGTATCATCATTTCACCCACATAGCATGTGCTAAAAAGTTGAGAGGGTTACGGCAAACTCTGGATGCACTTCATGTACAAAATGGACAATCTCTTTCGAAGTATCAGGCTTTCGGACGAAAACTCATCTGTTACAAAGGCATTTCATTTTTTTAAACTTTTTTCAACTCCCGACTTTTTTTGCGTTTAGTATGCACCATTCAAAGCCACGTCATCAATTTTCAACCCCTTCTGACTTCATTTGCTATTTTTCTTGCATTTACTGATTTTTTTAGCTAAATGACCCTGAAATTGAAAAGCACTACAAATGAACTCTGAAAAGGTTGAAAGTTGGCATGGTATCATCATTTCACCCACATAGAATGTGCTAAAAAGTTGAGAGGGTTATGGCAAAAACTGGATGCACTTCGTGTACAAAATGGACAATCTCTTTCGAAGTATCAGGCTTTCGGACGAGAACTCATCTGTTACAAAGGCATTTCATTTTTTTAAACTTATTTCAACTCCAGACTTTTTGTGCGTTTAGTATGCACCATTCAAAGCCACGTCATCAATTGTCAACCCTTTCTGACTTCATTTGCTATTTTTCATGCATTTACTGATTTTTTGAGCTAAATGACCCTGAAATTGAAAAGCACTACAAATGAACTCTGAAAAGGTTGAAAGTTGGCATGGTTTCATCATTTCACCTACATAACATGTGCTAAAAAGTAGAGAGGGTTACGGCAAAAACTGGATGAACTTCGTGTACAAAATGGACAATCTCTTTCGAAGTATCAGGCTTTCGGACGAAAACTCATCTGTTACAAAGGCATTTCATTTTTTTAAACTTATTTCAACTCCAGACTTTTTGTGCGTTTAGTATGCACCATTCAAAGCCACGTCATCAATTTTCAACCCCTTCTGACTTCATTTGCTATTTTTCATGCATTTACTGATTTTTTGAGCTAAATGACACTGAAATTGAAAAGCACTACAAATGAACTCTGAAAAGGTTGAAAGTTGGCATGGTATCATCATTTCACCCACATAGCATGTGCTAAAAAGTTGAGAGGGTTACAGCAAACTCTGGATGCACTTCATGTACAAAATGGACAATCTCTTTCGAAGTATCAGGCTTTCGGACGAAAACTCATCTGTTACAAAGGCATTTCATTTTTTTAAACTTTTTTCAACTCCCGACTTTTTGTGCGTTTAGTATGCACCACTCAAAGCCACGTCATCAATTGTCAACCCCTTCTGACTTCATTTGCTATTTTTCTTGCATTTACTGATTTTTTTAGCTAAATGACCCTGAAATTGAAAAGCACTACAAATGAACTCTGAAAAGGTTGAAAGTTGGCATGGTATCATCATTTCACCCACATAGAATGTGCTAAAAAGTTGAGAGGGTTACGGCAAAAACTGGATGCACTTCGTGTACAAAATGGACAATCTCTTTCTAAGTATCAGGCTTTCGGACGAGAACTCATCTGTTACAAAGGCATTTCATTTTTTTAAACTTATTTCAACTCCAGACTTTTTGTGCGTTTAGTATGCACCATTCAAAGCCACGTCATCAATTGTCAACCCTTTCTGACTTCATTTGCTATTTTTCATGCATTTACTGATTTTTTGAGCTAAATGACCCTGAAATTGAAAAGCACGACAAATGAACTCTGAAAAGGTTGAAAGTTGGCATGGTTTCATCATTTCACCTACATAGCATGTGCTAAAAAGTAGAGAGGGTTACGGCAAAAACTGGATGAACTTCGTGTACAAAATGGACAATCTCTTTCGAAGTATCAGGCTTTCGGACGAAAACTCATCTGTTACAAAGGCATTTCATTTTTTTAAACTTATTTCAACTCCAGACTTTTTGTGCGTTTAGTATGCACCATTCAAAGCCACGTCATCAATTTTCAACCACTTATGACTTCATTTGCTATTTTTCATGCATTTACTGAATTTTTGAGCTAAATGACACTGAAAATGAAAAGCACTACAAATGAACTCTGAAAAGGTTGAAAGTTGGCATGGTATCATCATTTCACCCACATAGCATGTGCTAAAAAGTTGAGAGGGTTACGGCAAACTCTGGATGCACTTCATGTACAAAATGGACAATCTCTTTCGAAGTATCAGGCTTTCGGACGAAAACTCATCTGTTACAAAGGCATTTCATTTTTTTAAACTTTTTTCAACTCCCGACTTTTTTTGCGTTTAGTATGCACCATTCAAAGCCACGTCATCAATTTTCAACCCCTTCTGACTTCATTTGCTATTTTTCTTGCATTTACTGATTTTTTTAGCTAAATGACCCTGAAATTGAAAAGCACTACAAATGAACTCTGAAAAGGTTGAAAGTTGGCATGGTTTCATCATTTCACCTACATAACATGTGCTAAAAAGTAGAGAGGGTTACGGCAAAAACTGGATGAACTTCGTGTACAAAATGGACAATCTCTTTCGAAGTATCAGGCTTTCGGACGAAAACTCATCTGTTACAAAGGCATTTCATTTTTTTTAACTTATTTCAACTCCAGACTTTTTGTGCGTTTAGTATGCACCATTCAAAGCCACATCATCAATTTTCAACCCCTTCTGACTTCATTTGCTATTTTTCATGCATTTACTGATTTTTTGAGCTAAATGACACTGAAATTGAAAAGCACTTCAAATGAACTCTGAAAAGGTTGAAAGTTGGCATGGTATCATCATTTCACCCACATAGCATGTGCTAAAAAGTTGAGAGGGTTACGGCAAACTCTGGAAGCACTTCATGTACAAAATGGACAATCTCTTTCGAAGTATCAGGCTTTCGGACGAAAACTCATCTGTTACAAAGGCATTTCATTTTTTTAAACTTTTTTCAACTCCCGACTTTTTGTGCGTTTAGTATGCACCATTCAAAGCCACGTCATCAATTGTCAACCCCTTCTGACTTCATTTGCTATTTTTCTTGCATTTACTGATTTTTTTAGCTAAATGACCCTGAAATTGAAAAGCACTACAAATGAACTCTGAAAAGGTTGAAAGTTGGCATGGTATCATCATTTCACCCACATAGAATGTGCTAAAAAGTTGAGAGGGTTACGGCAAAAACTGGATGCACTTCGTGTACAAAATGGACAATCTCTTTCGAAGTATCAGGCTTTCGGACGAGAACTCATCTGTTACAAAGGCATTTCATTTTTTTAAACTTATTTCAACTCCAGACTTTTTGTGCGTTTAGTATGCACCATTCAAAGCCACGTCATCAATTGTCAACCCTTTCTGACTTCATTTGCTATTTTTCATGCATTTACTGATTTTTTGAGCTAAATGACCCTGAAATTGAAAAGCACTACAAATGAACTCTGAAAAGGTTGAAAGTTGGCATGGTTTCATCATTTCACCTACATAGCATGTGCTAAAAAGTAGAGAGGGTTACGGCAAAAACTGGATGAACTTCGTGTACAAAATGGACAATCTCTTTCGAAGTATCAGGCTTTCGGACGAAAACTCATCTGTTACAAAGGCATTTCATTTTTTTAAACTTATTTCAACTCCAGACTTTTTGTGCGTTTAGTATGCACCATTCAAAGCCACGTCATCAATTTTCAACCACTTCTGACTTCATTTGCTATTTTTCATGCATTTACTGATTTTTTGAGCTAAATGACACTGAAAATGAAAAGCACTACAAATAAACTCTGAAAAGGTTGAAAGTTGGCATGGTATCATCATTTCACCCACATAGCATGTGCTAAAAAGTTGAGAGGGTTACGGCAAACTCTGGATGCACTTCATGTACAAAATGGACAATCTCTTTCGAAGTATCAGGCTTTCGGACGAAAACTCATCTGTTACAAAGGCAGTTCATTTTTTTAAACTTTTTTCAACTCCCGACTTTTTTTGCGTTTAGTATGCACCATTCAAAGCCACGTCATCAATTTTCAACCCCTTCTGACTTCATTTGCTATTTTTCTTGCATTTACTGATTTTTTTAGCTAAATGACCCTGAAATTGAAAAGCACTACAAATGAACTCTGAAAAGGTTGAAAGTTGGCATGGTATCATCATTTCACCCACATAGAATGTGCTAAAAAGTTGAGAGGGTTACGGCAAAAACTGGATGAACTTCGTGTACAAAATGGACAATCTCTTTCGAAGTATCAGGCTTTCGGACGAAAACTCATCTGTTACAAAGGCATTTCATTTTTTAAACTTATTTCAACTCCAGACTTTTTGTGCGTTTAGTATGCACCATTCAAAGCCACGTCATCAATTTTCAACCCCTTCTGACTTCATTTGCTATTTTTCATGCATTTACTGATTTTTTGAGCTAAATGACACTGAAATTGAAAAGCACTACAAATGAACTCTGAAAAGGTTGAAAGTTGGCATGGTATCATCATTTCACCCACATAGCATGTGCTAAAAAGTTGAGAGGGTTACGGCAAAAACTGGATGCACTTCGTGTACAAAATGGACAATCTCTTTCGAAGTATCAGGCTTTCGGACGAGAACTCATCTGTTACAAAGGCATTTCATTTTTTTAAACTTATTTCAACTCCAGACTTTTTGTGCGTTTAGTATGCACCATTCAAAGCCACGTCATCAATTGTCAACCCTTTCTGACTTCATTTGCTATTTTTCATGCATTTACTGATTTTTTGAGCTAAATGACCCTGAAATTGAAAAGCACTACAAATGAACTCTGAAAAGGTTGAAAGTTGGCATGGTTTCATCATTTCACCTACATAGCATGTGCTAAAAAGTAGAGAGGGTTACGGCAAAAACTGGATGAACTTCGTGTACAAAATGGACAATCTCTTTCGAAGTATCAGGCTTTCGGACGAAAACTCATCTGTTACAAAGGCATTTCATTTTTTTAAACTTATTTCAACTCCAGACTTTTTGTGCGTTTAGTATGCACCATTCAAAGCCACGTCATCAATTTTCAACCACTTCTGACTTCATTTGCTATTTTTCATGCATTTACTGATTTTTTGAGCTAAATGACACTGAAAATGAAAAGCACTACAAATAAACTCTGAAAAGGTTGAAAGTTGGCATGGTATCATCATTTCACCCACATAGCATGTGCTAAAAAGTTGAGAGGGTTACGGCAAACTCTGGATGCACTTCATGTACAAAATGGACAATCTCTTTCGAAGTATCAGGCTTTCGGACGAAAACTCATCTGTTACAAAGGCAGTTCATTTTTTTAAACTTTTTTCAACTCCCGACTTTTTTTGCGTTTAGTATGCACCATTCAAAGCCACGTCATCAATTTTCAACCCCTTCTGACTTCATTTGCTATTTTTCTTGCATTTACTGATTTTTTTAGCTAAATGACCCTGAAATTGAAAAGCACTACAAATGAACTCTGAAAAGGTTGAAAGTTGGCATGGTATCATCATTTCACCCACATAGAATGTGCTAAAAAGTTGAGAGGGTTACGGCAAAAACTGGATGAACTTCGTGTACAAAATGGACAATCTCTTTCGAAGTATCAGGCTTTCGGACGAAAACTCATCTGTTACAAAGGCATTTCATTTTTTAAACTTATTTCAACTCCAGACTTTTTGTGCGTTTAGTATGCACCATTCAAAGCCACGTCATCAATTTTCAACCCCTTCTGACTTCATTTGCTATTTTTCATGCATTTACTGATTTTTTGAGCTAAATGACACTGAAATTGAAAAGCACTACAAATGAACTCTGAAAAGGTTGAAAGTTGGCATGGTATCATCATTTCACCCACATAGCATGTGCTAAAAAGTTGAGAGGGTTACGGCAAACTCTGGATGCACTTCATGTACAAAATGGATAATCTCTTTCGAAGTATCAGGCTTTCGGACGAAAACTCATCTGTTACAAAGGCATTTCATTTTTTTAAACTTTTTTCAACTCCCGACTTTTTGTGCGTTTAGTATGCACCATTCAAAGCCACGTCATCAATTGTCAACCCCTTCTGACTTCATTTGCTATTTTTCTTGCATTTACTGATATTTTAGCTAAATGACCCTGAAATTGAAAAGCACTACAAATGAACTCTGAAAAGGTTGAAAGTTGGCATGGTATCATCATTTCACCCACATAGAATGTGCTAAAAAGTTGAGAGGGTTACGGCAAAAACTGGATGCACTTCGTGTACAAAATGGACAATCTCTTTCGAAGTATCAGGCTTTCGGATGAGAACTCATCTGTTACAAAGGCATTTCATTTTTTAAAACTTATTTCAACTCCAGACTTTTTGTGCGTTTAGTATGCACCATTCAAAGCCACGTCATCAATTGTCAACCCTTTCTGACTTCATTTGCTATTTTTCATGCATTTACTGATTTTTTGAGCTAAATGACCCTGAAATTGAAAAGCACTACAAATGAACTCTGAAAAGTTGAAAGTTGGCATGGTTTCATCATTTCACCTACATAGCATGTGCTAAAAAGTAGAGAGGGTTACGGCAAAAACTGGATGAACTTCGTGTACAAAATGGACAATCTCTTTCGAAGTATCAGGCTTTCGGACGAAAACTCATCTGTTACAAAGGCATTTCATTTTTTTAAACTTATTTCAACTCCAGACTTTTTGTGCGTTTAGTATGCACCATTCAAAGCCACGTCATCAATTTTCAACCCCTTCTGACTTCATTTGCTATTTTTCATGCATTTACTGATTTTTTGAGCTAAATGACACTGAAATTAAAAAGCACTACAAATGAACTCTGAAAAGGTTGAAAGTTGGCATGGTATCATCATTTCACCCACATAGCATGTGCTAAAAAGTTGAGAGGGTTATGGCAAACTCTGGATGCACTTCATGTACAAAATGGACAATCTCTTTCGAAGTATCAGGCTTTCAGACGAAAACTCATCTGTTACAAAGGCATTTCATTTTTTTAAACTTTTTTCAACTCCCGACTTTTTTTGCGTTTAGTATGCACCATTCAAAGCCACGTCATCAATTTTCAACCCCTTCTGACTTCATTTGCTATATTTCTTGCATTTACTGATTTTTTTAGCTAAATGACCCTGAAATTGAAAAGCACTACAAATGAACTCTGAAAAGGTTGAAAGTTGGCATGGTATCATCATTTCACCCACATAGAATGTGCTAAAAAGTTGAGAGGGTTACGGCAAAAACTGGATGCACTTCGTGTACAAAATGGACAATCTCTTTCGAAGTATCAGGCTTTCGGACGAGAACTCATCTGTTACAAAGGCATTTCATTTTTTTAAACTTATTTCAACTCCAGACTTTTTGTGCGTTTAGTATGCACCATTCAAAGCCACGTCATCAATTGTCAACCCTTTCTGACTTCATTTGCTATTTTTCATGCATTTACTGATTTTTTGAGCTAAATGACCCTGAAATTGAAAAGCACTACAAATGAACTCTGAAAAGGTTGAAAGTTGGCATGGTTTCATCATTTCACCTACATAGCATGTGCTAAAAAGTAGAGAGGGTTACGGCAAAAACTGGATGAACTTCGTGTACAAAATGGACAATCTCTTTCGAAGTATCAGGCTTTCGGACGAAAACTCATCTGTTACAAAGGCATTTCATTTTTTTAAACTTATTTCAACTCCAGACTTTTTGTGCGTTTAGTATGCACCATTCAAAGCCACGTCATCAATTTTCAACCCCTTCTGACTTCATTTGCTATTTTTCATGCATTTACTGATTTTTTTTAGCTAAATGACCCTGAAATTGAAAAGCACTACAAATGAACTCTGAAAAGGTTGAAAGTTGGCATGGTATCATCATTTCACCCACATAGAATGTGCTAAAAAGTTGAGAGGGTTACGGCAAAAACTGCATGCACTTCGTGTACAAAATGGACAATCTCTTTCGAAGTATCAGGCTTTCGGACGAGAACTCATCTGTTACAAAGGCATTTCATTTTTTTAAACTTATTTCAACTCCAGACTTTTTGTGCGTTCAGTATGCACCATTCAAAGCCACGTCATCAATTTTCAACCCTTTCTGACTTCATTTGCTATTTTTCATGCATTTACTGACTTTGTTTGAGCTAAATGACCCTGAAATTGAAAAGCACTACAAATGAACTCTGAAAAGGTTGAAAGTCGGCACGGCATCATCATTTCACCCACATAGCATGTGCTAAAAAGTTGAGAAGGTTACGGCAAACTCTGGATGCACTTCATGTACAAAATGGACAATCTCTTTCGAAGTATCAGGCTTTCGGACGAAAACTCATCTGTTACAAAGGCATTTCATTTTTTTAAACTCATTACAACTCCAGACTTTTTGTGCGTTCAGTATGCACCATTCAAAGCCACGTCATCAATTTTCAACCCTTTCTGACTTCATTTGCTATTTTTCATGCATTTACTGATTTTTTTGAGCTAAATGACCCTGAAATTGAAAAGCACTACAAATGAACTCTGAAAAGGTTGAAAGTTGGCATGGTATCATCATTTCACCCACATAGCATGTGCTAAAAAGTTGAGAGGGTTACGGCAAACTCTGGATGCACTTCATGTATAAAATGGACAATCTCTTTCGAAGTATCAGGCTTTCGGACGAAAACTCATCTGTTACAAAGGCATTTCATTTTTTTAAACTTTTTTCAACTCCCGACTTTTTGTGCGTTTAGTATGCACCATTCAAAGCCACGTCATCAATTGTCAACCCCTTCTGACTTCATTTGCTATTTTTCTTGCATTTACTGATTTTTTTAGCTAAATGACCCTGAAATTGAAAAGCACTACAAATGAACTCTGAAAAGGTTGAAAGTTGGCATGGTATCATCATTTCACCCACATAGAATGTGCTAAAAAGTTGAGAGGGTTACGGCAAAAACTGGATGCACTTCGTGTACAAAATGGACAATCTCTTTCGAAGTATCAGGCTTTCGGACGAGAACTCATCTGTTACAAAGGCATTTCATTTTTTAAAACTTATTTCAACTCCAGACTTTTTGTGCGTTTAGTATGCACCATTCAAAGCCACGTCATCAATTGTCAACCCTTTCTGACTTCATTTGCTATTTTTCATGCATTTACTGATTTTTTGAGCTAAACGACCCTGAAATTGAAAAGCACTACAAATGAACTCTGAAAAGGTTGAAAGTTGGCATGGTTTCATCATTTCACCTACATAGCATGTGCTAAAAAGTAGAGAGGGTTACGGCAAAAACTGGATGAACTTCGTGTACAAAATGGACAATCTCTTTCGAAGTATCAGGCTTTCGGACGAAAACTCATCTGTTACAAAGGCATTTCATTTTTTTAAACTTATTTCAACTCCAGACTTTTTGTGCGTTTAGTATGCACCATTCAAAGCCACGTCATCAATTTTCAACCCCTTCTGACTTCATTTGCTATTTTTCATGCATTTACTGATTTTTTGAGCTAAATGACACTGAAATTGAAAAGCACTACAAATGAACTCTGAACAGGTTGAAAGTTGGCAAGGTATCATCATTTCACCCACATAGCATGTGCTAAAAAGTTGAGAGGGTTATGGCAAACTCTGGATGCACTTCATGTACAAAATGGACAATCTCTTTCGAAGTATCAGGCTTTCAGACGAAAACTCATCTGTTACAAAGGCATTTCATTTTTTTAAACTTTTTTCAACTCCCGACTTTTTTTGCGTTTAGTATGCACCATTCAAAGCCACGTCATCAATTTTCAACCCCTTCTGACTTCATTTGCTATTTTTCTTGCATTTACTGATTTTTTTAGCTAAATGACCCTGAAATTGAAAAGCACTACAAATGAACTCTGAAAAGGTTGAAAGTTGGCATGGTATCATCATTTCACCCACATAGAATGTGCTAAAAAGTTGAGAGGGTTACGGCAAAAACTGGATGAACTTCGTGTACAAAATGGACAATCTCTTTCGAAGTATCAGGGTTTCGGACGAAAACTCATCTGTTACAAAGGCATTTCATTTTTTAAACTTATTTCAACTCCAGACTTTTTGTGCGTTTAGTATGCACCATTCAAAGCCACGTCATCAATTTTCAACCCCTTCTGACTTCATTTGCTATTTTTCATGCATTTACTGATTTTTTGAGCTAAATGACACTGAAATTGAAAAGCACTACAAATGAACTCTGAAAAGGTTGAAAGTTGGCATGGTATCATCATTTCACCCACATAGCATGTGCTAAAAAGTTGAGAGGGTTACGGCAAACTCTGGATGCACTTCATGTACAAAATGGATAATCTCTTTCGAAGTATCAGGCTTTCGGACGAAAACTCATCTGTTACAAAGGCATTTCATTTTTTTAAACTTTTTTCAACTCCCGACTTTTTGTGCGTTTAGTATGCACCATTCAAAGCCACGTCATCAATTGTCAACCCCTTCTGACTTCATTTGCTATTTTTCTTGCATTTACTGATATTTTAGCTAAATGACCCTGAAATTGAAAAGCACTACAAATGAACTCTGAAAAGGTTGAAAGTTGGCATGGTATCATCATTTCACCCACATAGAATGTGCTAAAAAGTTGAGAGGGTTACGGCAAAAACTGGATGCACTTCGTGTACAAAATGGACAATCTCTTTCGAAGTATCAGGCTTTCGGATGAGAACTCATCTGTTACAAAGGCATTTCATTTTTTAAAACTTATTTCAACTCCAGACTTTTTGTGCGTTTAGTATGCACCATTCAAAGCCACGTCATCAATTGTCAACCCTTTCTGACTTCATTTGCTATTTTTCATGCATTTACTGATTTTTTGAGCTAAATGACCCTGAAATTGAAAAGCACTACAAATGAACTCTGAAAAGGTTGAAAGTTGGCATGGTTTCATCATTTCACCTACATAGCATGTGCTAAAAAGTAGAGAGGGTTACGGCAAAAACTGGATGAACTTCGTGTACAAAATGGACAATCTCTTTCGAAGTATCAGGCTTTCGGACGAAAACTCATCTGTTACAAAGGCATTTCATTTTTTTAAACTTATTTGAACTCCAGACTTTTTGTGCGTTTAGTATGCACCATTCAAAGCCACGTCATCAATTTTCAACCCCTTCTGACTTCATTTGCTATTTTTCATGCATTTACTGATTTTTTGAGCTAAATGACACTGAAATTGAAAAGCACTACAAATGAACTCTGAAAAGGTTGAAAGTTGGCATGGTATCATCATTTCACCCACATAGCATGTGCTAAAAAGTTGAGAGGGTTATGGCAAACTCTGGATGCACTTCATGTACAAAATGGACAATCTCTTTCGAAGTATCAGGCTTTCAGACGAAAACTCATCTGTTACAAAGGCATTTCATTTTTTTAAACTTTTTTCAACTCCCGACTTTTTTTGCGTTTAGTATGCACCATTCAAAGCCACGTCATCAATTTTCAACCCCTTCTGACTTCATTTGCTATATTTCTTGCATTTACTGATTTTTTTAGCTAAATGACCCTGAAATTGAAAAGCACTACAAATGAACTCTGAAAAGGTTGAAAGTTGGCATGGTATCATCATTTCACCCACATAGAATGTGCTAAAAAGATGAGAGGGTTACGGCAAAAACTGGATGCACTTCGTGTACAAAATGGACAATCTCTTTCGAAGTATCAGGCTTTCGGACGAGAACTCATCTGTTACAAAGGCATTTCATTTTTTTAAACTTATTTCAACTCCAGACTTTTTGTGCGTTTAGTATGCACCATTCAAAGCCACGTCATCAATTGTCAACCCTTTCTGACTTCATTTGCTATTTTTCATGCATTTACTGATTTTTTGAGCTAAATGACCCTGAAATTGAAAAGCACTACAAATGAACTCTGAAAAGGTTGAAAGTTGGCATGGTTTCATCATTTCACCTACATAGCATGTGCTAAAAAGTAGAGAGGGTTACGGCAAAAACTGGATGAACTTCGTGTACAAAATGGACAATCTCTTTCGAAGTATCAGGCTTTCGGACGAAAACTCATCTGTTACAAAGGCATTTCATTTTTTTAAACTTATTTCAACTCCAGACTTTTTGTGCGTTTAGTATGCACCATTCAAAGCCACGTCATCAATTTTCAACCCCTTCTGACTTCATTTGCTATTTTTCATGCATTTACTGATTTTTTTTAGCTAAATGACCCTGAAATTGAAAAGCACTACAAATGAACTCTGAAAAGGTTGAAAGTTGGCATGGTATCATCATTTCACCCACATAGAATGTGCTAAAAAGTTGAGAGGGTTACGGCAAAAACTGCATGCACTTCGTGTACAAAATGGACAATCTCTTTCGAAGTATCAGGCTTTCGGACGAGAACTCATCTGTTACAAAGGCATTTCATTTTTTTAAACTTATTTCAACTCCAGACTTTTTGTGCGTTCAGTATGAACCATTCAAAGCCACGTCATCAATTTTCAACCCTTTCTGACTTCATTTGCTATTTTTCATGCATTTACTGACTTTGTTTGAGCTAAATGACCCTGAAATTGAAAAGCACTACAAATGAACTCTGAAAAGGTTGAAAGTCGGCACGGCATCATCATTTCACCCACATAGCATGTGCTAAAAAGTTGAGAAGGTTACGGCAAACTCTGGATGCACTTCATGTACAAAATGGACAATCTCTTTCGAAGTATCAGGCTTTCGGACGAAAACTCATCTGTTACAAAGGCATTTCATTTTTTTAAACTCATTACAACTCCAGACTTTTTGTGCGTTCAGTATGCACCATTCAAAGCCACGTCATCAATTTTCAACCCTTTCTGACTTCATTTGCTATTTTTCATGCATTTACTGATTTTTTTGAGCTAAATGACCCTGAAATTGAAAAGCACTACAAATGAACTCTGAAAAGGTTGAAAGTTGGCATGGTATCATCATTTCACCCACATAGCATGTGCTAAAAAGTTGAGAGGGTTACGGCAAACTCTGGATGCACTTCATGTATAAAATGGACAATCTCTTTCGAAGTATCAGGCTTTCGGACGAAAACTCATCTGTTACAAAGGCATTTCATTTTTTTAAACTTTTTTCAACTCCCGACTTTTTGTGCGTTTAGTATGCACCATTCAAAGCCACGTCATCAATTGTCAACCCCTTCTGACTTCATTTGCTATTTTTCTTGCATTTACTGATTTTTTTAGCTAAATGACCCTGAAATTGAAAAGCACTACAAATGAACTCTGAAAAGGTTGAAAGTTGGCATGGTATCATCATTTCACCCACATAGAATGTGCTAAAAAGTTGAGAGGGTTACGGCAAAAACTGGATGCACTTCGTGTACAAAATGGACAATCTCTTTCGAAGTATCAGGCTTTCGGACGAGAACTCATCTGTTACAAAGGCATTTCATTTTTTAAAACTTATTTCAACTCCAGACTTTTTGTGCGTTTAGTATGCACCATTCAAAGCCACGTCATCAATTGTCAACCCTTTCTGACTTCATTTGCTATTTTTCATGCATTTACTGATTTTTTGAGCTAAATGACCCTGAAATTGAAAAGCACTACAAATGAACTCTGAAAAGGTTGAAAGTTGGCATGGTTTCATCATTTCACCTACATAGCATGTGCTAAAAAGTAGAGAGGGTTACGGCAAAAACTGGATGAACTTCGTGTACAAAATGGACAATCTCTTTCGAAGTATCAGGCTTTCGGACGAAAACTCATCTGTTACAAAGGCATTTCATTTTTTTAAACTTATTTCAACTCCAGACTTTTTGTGCGTTTAGTATGCACCATTCAAAGCCACGTCATCAATTTTCAACCCCTTCTGACTTCATTTGCTATTTTTCATGCATTTACTGATTTTTTGAGCTAAATGACACTGAAATTGAAAAGCACTACAAATGAACTCTGAACAGGTTGAAAGTTGGCAAGGTATCATCATTTCACCCACATAGCATGTGCTAAAAAGTTGAGAGGGTTATGGCAAACTCTGGATGCACTTCATGTACAAAATGGACAATCTCTTTCGAAGTATCAGGCTTTCAGACGAAAACTCATCTGTTACAAAGGCATTTCATTTTTTTAAACTTTTTTCAACTCCCGACTTTTTTTGCGTTTAGTATGCACCATTCAAAGCCACGTCATCAATTTTCAACCCCTTCTGACTTCATTTGCTATTTTTCTTGCATTTACTGATTTTTTTAGCTAAATGACCCTGAAATTGAAAAGCACTACAAATGAACTCTGAAAAGGTTGAAAGTTGGCATGGTATCATCATTTCACCCACATAGAATGTGCTAAAAAGTTGAGAGGGTTACGGCAAAAACTGGATGCACTTCGTGTACAAAATGGACAATCTCTTTCGAAGTATCAGGCTTTCGGACGAGAACTCATCTGTTACAAAGGCATTTCATTTTTTTAAACTTATTTCAACTCCAGACTTTTTGTGCGTTTAGTATGCACCATTGAAAGCCACGTCATCAATTGTCAACCCTTTCTGACTTCATTTGCTATTTTTCATGCATTTACTGATTTTTTGAGCTAAATGACCCTGAAATTGAAAAGCACTACAAATGAACTCTGAAAAGGTTGAAAGTTGGCATGGTTTCATCATTTCACCTACATAGCATGTGCTAAAAAGTAGAGAGGGTTACGGCAAAAACTGGATGAACTTCGTGTACAAAATGGACAATCTCTTTCGAAGTATCAGGCTTTCGGACGAAAACTCATCTGTTACAATGGCATTTCATTTTTTTAAACTTATTTCAACTCCAGACTTTTTGTGCGTTTAGTATGCACCATTCAAAGCCACGTCATCAATTTTCAACCCCTTCTGACTTCATTTGCTATTTTTCATGCATTTACTGATTTTTTTTAGCTAAATGACCCTGAAATTGAAAAGCACTACAAATGAACTCTGAAAAGGTTGAAAGTTGGCATGGTATCATCATTTCACCCACATAGAATGTGCTAAAAAGTTGAGAGGGTTACGGCAAAAATTGCATGCACTTCGTGTACAAAATGGACAATCTCTTTCGAAGTATCAGGCTTTCGGACGAGAACTCATCTGTTACAAAGGCATTTCATTTTTTTAAACTTATTTCAACTCCAGACTTTTTGTGCGTTCAGTATGCACCATTCAAAGCCACGTCATCAATTTTCAACCCTTTCTGACTTCATTTGCTATTTTTCATGCATTTACTGACTTTGTTTGAGCTAAATGACCCTGAAATTGAAAAGCACTACAAATGAACTCTGAAAAGGTTGAAAGTCGGCACGGTATCATCATTTCACCCACATAGCATGTGCTAAAAAGTTGAGAGGGTTATGGCAAACTCTGGATGCACTTCATGTACAAAATGGACAATCTCTTTCGAAGTATCAGGCTTTCGGACGAGAACTCATCTGTTACAAAGGCATTTCATTTTTTTAAACTTATTTCAACTCCAGACTTTTTGTGCGTTTAGTATGCACCATTCAAAGCCACGTCCTCAATTGTCAACCCTTTCTGACTTCATTTGCTATTTTTCATGCATTTACTGATTTTTTGAGCTAAATGACCCTGAAATTGAAAAGCACTACAAATGAACTCTGAAAAGGTTGAAAGTTGGCATGGTTTCATCATTTCACCTACATAGCATGTGCTAAAAAGTAGAGAGGGTTACGGCAAAAACTGGATGAACTTCGTGTACAAAATGGACAATCTCTTTCGAAGTATCAGGCTTTCGGACGAAAACTCATCTGTTACAAAGGCATTTCATTTTTTTAAACTTATTTCAACTCCAGACTTTTTGTGCGTTTAGTATGCACCATTCAAAGCCACGTCATCAATTTTCAACCCCTTCTGACTTCATTTGCTATTTTTCATGCATTTACTGATTTTTTTTAGCTAAATGACCCTGAAATTGAAAAGCACTACAAATGAACTCTGAAAAGGTTGAAAGTTGGCATGGTATCATCATTTCACCCACATAGAATGTGCTAAAAAGTTGAGAGGGTTACGGCAAAAACTGCATGCACTTCGTGTACAAAATGGACAATCTCTTTCGAAGTATCAGGCTTTCGGACGAGAACTCATCTGTTACAAAGGCATTTCATTTTTTTAAACTTATTTCAACTCCAGACTTTTTGTGCGTTCAGTATGCACCATTCAAAGCCACGTCATCAATTTTCAACCCTTTCTGACTTCATTTGCTATTTTTCATGCATTTACTGACTTTGTTTGAGCTAAATGACCCTGAAATTGAAAAGCACTACAAATGAACTCTGAAAAGGTTGAAAGTCGGCACGGTATCATCATTTCACCCACATAGCATGTGCTAAAAAGTTGAGAGGGTTACGGCAAACTCTGGATGCACTTCATGTACAAAATGGACAATCTCTTTCGAAGTATCAGGCTTTCGGACGAAAACTCATCTGTTACAAAGGCATTTCATTTTTTTAAACTCATTTCAACTCCAGACTTTTTGTGCGTTCAGTATGCACCATTCAAAGCCACGTCATCAATTTTCAACCCTTTCTGACTTCATTTGCTATTCTTCATGCATTTACTGATTTTTTGAGCTAAATGACCCTGAAATTGAAAAGCACTACAAATGAACTCTGAAAAGGTTGAAAGTTGGCATGGTATCATCATTTCACCCACATAGCATGTGCTAAAAAGTTGAGAGGGTTACGACAAACTCTGGATGCACTTCATGTACAAAATGGACAATCTCTTTCGAAGTATCAGGCTTTCGGACGAAAACTCATCTGTTACAAAGGCATTTCATTTTTTTAAACTTATTTCAACTCCAGACTTTTTGTGCGTTTAGTATGCACCATTCAAAGCCACGTCATCAATTTTCAACCCCTTCTGACTTCATTTGCTATTTTTCTTGCATTTACTGACTTTCTTTGAGCTAAATGACCCTGAAATTGAAAAGCACTACAAATGAACTCTGAAAAGGTTGAAAGTCGGTATGGTATCATCATTTCACCCACATAGCATGTGCTAAAAAGTTGAGAGGGTTACGGCAAACTCTGGATGCACTTCATGTACAAAATGGACAATCTCTTTCGAAGTATCAGGCTTTCGGACGAAAACTCATCTGTTACAAAGGCATTTCATTTTTTTAAACTCATTTCAACTCCAGACTTTTTGTGCGTTCAGTATGCACCATTCAAAGCCACGTCATCAATTTTCAACCCTTTCTGACTTCATTTGCTATTTTTCATGCATTTCCTGATTTTTTGAGCTAAATGACACTGAAATTGAAAAGCACTACAAATGAACTCTGAAAAGGTTGAAAGTTGGCATGGTTTCATCATTTCACCCACATAGCATGTGCTAAAAAGTTGAGAGGGTTACGGCAAACTCTGGATGCACTTCATGTACAAAATGGACAATCTCTTTCGAAGTATCAGGCTTTCGGACGAAAACTCATCTGTTACAAAGGCATTTCATTTTTTTAAACTTTTTTCAACTCCCGACTTTTTTTGCGTTTAGTATGCACCATTCAAAGCCACGTCATCAATTTTCAACCCCTTCTGACTTCATTTGCTATTTTTCTTGCATTTACTGATTTTTTTAGCTAAATGACCCTGAAATTGAAAAGCACTACAAATGAACTCTGAAAAGGTTGAAAGTTGGCATGGTATCATCATTTCACCCACATAGAATGTGCTAAAAAGTTGAGAGGGTTACGGCAAAAACTGGATGCACTTCGTGTACAAAATGGACAATCTCTTTTGAAGTATCAGGCTTTCAGACGAAAACTCATCTGTTACAAAGGCATTTCATTTTTTTAAACTCATTTCAACTCCAGACTTTTTGTGCGTTCAGTATGCACCATTCAAAGCCACGTCATCAATTTTCAACCCTTTCTGACTTCATTTGCTATTTTTCATGCATTTACTGATTTTTTTGAGCTAAATGACCCTGAAATTGAAAAGCACTACAAATGAACTCTGAAAAGGTTGAAAGTTGGCATGGTATCATCATTTCACCCACATAGAATGTGCTAAAAAGTTGAGAGGGTTACGGCAAAAACTGCATGCACTTCGTGTACAAAATGGACAATCTCTTTCGAAGTATCAGGCTTTCGGACGAGAACTCATCTGTTACAAAGGCATTTCATTTTTTTAAACTCATTTCAACTCCAGACTTTTTGTGCGTTCAGTATGCACCATTCAAAGCCACGTCATCAATTTTCAACCCTTTCTGAGTTCATTTGCTATTTTTCATGCATTTACTGATTTTTTTGAGCTAAATGACCCTGAAATTGAAAAGCACTACAAATGAACTCTGAAAAGGTTGAAAGTTGGCATGGTATCATCATTTCACCCACATAGCATGTGCTAAAAAGTTGAGAGGGTTACGGCAAAAACTGGATGCAATTCGTGTACAAAATGGACAATCTCTTTCGAAGTATCAGGCTTTCGGACGAAAACTCATCTGTTTCAAAGGCATTTCATTTTTTTAAACTGGTTTGAACTCCAGACTTTTTGTGCATTCAGTATCCACCATTCAAAGCCACGTCATCAATTTTCAACCCTTTCTGACTTCATTTGCTATTTTTCATGCATTTACTGATTTTTTGAGCTAAATGACCCTGAAATTGAAAAGCACTACAAATGAACTCTGAAAAAGGTTGAAAGTTGGCATGGAATCATCATTTCACCTACATAGCATGTACTAAAAAGATGAGAGGGTTACGGCAAAAACTGGATGCACTTCGTGTACAAAATGGACAATCTCTTTCGATGTATCAGGCTTTTGGACGAGAACTCATATGTTACAAAGGCATTTCATTTTTTTAAATTCATTTCAACTCCAGACTTTTTGTGGTTTCAGTATGCACCATTCAAAGCCACGTCATCAATTTTCAAACCTTTCTGACTTCATTTGCTATTTTTCATGCATTTACTGATTTTTTGAGCTAAATGTCCCTGAAATTGAAAAGCACTACAAATGAACTCTGAAAAGGTTGAAAGTTGGCATGGTATCATCATTTCACCCACATAGCATGGGCTAAAAAGGTGAGAGGGTTACGGCAAAAACTAGATGCAATTCGTGTACAAAATGGACAATCTCTTTCGAAGTATCAGGCTTTCGGACGAAAACTCATCTGTTACAAAGGCATTTCATTTTTTTAAACTTATTTCAACACCAGACTTTTTGTGCGTTTAATATGCACCATTCAAAGCCACGTCATCAATTTTCAACCCCTTCTGACTTCATTTGCTATTTTTCATGCATTTACTGATTTTTTTTAGCTAAATGACCCTGAAATTGAAAAGCACTACAAATGAACTCTGAAAAGGTTGAAAGTTGGCATGGTATCATCATTTCACCCACATAGAATGTGCTAAAAAGTTGAGAGGGTTACGGCAAAAACTGCATGCACTTCGTGTACAAAATGGACAATCTCTTTCGAAGTATCAGGCTTTCGGACGAGAACTCATCTGTTACAAAGGCATTTCATTTTTTTAAACTTATTTCAACTCCAGACTTTTTGTGCGTTCAGTATGCACCATTCAAAGCCACGTCATCAATTTTCAACCCTTTCTGACTTCATTTGCTATTTTTCATGCATTTACTGACTTTGTTTGAGCTAAATGACCCTGAAATTGAAAAGCACTACAAATGAACTCTGAAAAGGTTGAAAGTCGGCACGGTATCATCATTTCACCCACATAGCATGTGCTAAAAAGTTGAGAGGGTTACGGCAAACTCTGGATGCACTTCATGTACAAAATGGACAATCTCTTTCGAAGTATCAGGCTTTCGGACAAAAACTCATCTGTTACAAAGGCATTTCATTTTTTTAAACTCATTTCAACTCCAGACTTTTTGTGCATTCAGTATGCACCATTCAAAGCCACGTCATCAATTTTCAACCCTTTCTGACTTCATTTGCTATTTTTCATGCATTTACTGATTTTTTGAGCTAAATGACCCTGAAATTGAAAAGCACTACAAATGAACTCTGAAAAGGTTGAAAGTTGGCATGGTATCATCATTTCACCCACATAGCATGTGCTAAAAAGTTGAGAGGGTTACGACAAACTCTGGATGCACTTCATGTACAAAATGGACAATCTCTTTCGAAGTATCAGGCTTTCGGACGAAAACTCATCTGTTACAAAGGCATTTCATTTTTTGAAACTTATTTCAACTCCAGACTTTTTGTGCGTTTAGTATGCACCATTCAAAGCCACGTCATCAATTTTCAACCCCTTCTGACTTCATTTGCTATTTTTCATGCATTTACTGATTTTTTTAGCTAAATGACCCGGAAATTGAAAAGCACTACAAATAAACTCTGAAAAGGTTGAAAGTTGGCATGGTATCATCATTTCACCCACATAGAATGTGCTAAAAAGTTGAGAGGGGTACGGCAAAAACTGGATGCACTTCGTGTACAAAATGGACAATCTCTTTCGAAGTATCAGGCTTTCGGACGAGAACTCATCTGTTACAAAGGCATTTCATTTTTTTAAACTTATTTCAACTCCAGACTTTTTGGGCGTTCAGTATGCACCATTCAAAGCCACGTCCTCAATTTTCAACCCTTTCTGACTTCATTTGCTATTTTTCATGCATTTACTGACTTTGTTTGAGCTAAATGACCCTGAAATTGAAAAGCACTACAAATGAACTCTGAAAAGGTTGAAAGTCGGCACGGTATCATCATTTCACCCACATAGCATGTGCTAAAAAGTTGAGAGGGTTACGGCAAACTCTGGATGCACTTCATGTACAAAATGGACAATCTCTTTCGAAGTATCAGGCTTTCAGACGAAAACTCATCTGTTACAAAGGCATTTCATTTTTTTAAACTCATTTCAACTCCAGACTTTTTGTGCGTTCAGTATGCACCATTCAAAGCCACGTCATCAATTGTCAACCCTTTCTGACTTCATTTGCTATTTTTCATGCATTTACTGATTTTTTGAGCTAAATGACCCTGAAATTGAAAAGCACTACAAATGAACTCTGAAAAGGTTGAAAGTTGGCATGGTTTCATCATTTCACCTACATAGCATGTGCTAAAAAGTAGAGAGGGTTACGGCAAAAACTGGATGCAATTCGTGTACAAAATGGACAATCTCTTTCGAAGTATCAGGCTTTCGGACGAAAACTCATCTGTTACAAAGGCATTTCATTTTTTTAAACTTATTTCAACTCCAGACTTTTTGTGCGTTTAGTATGCACCATTCAAAGCCACGTCATCAATTTTCAACCCCTTCTGACTTCATTTGCTATTTTTCATGCATTTACTGATTTTTTGAGCTAAATGACACTGAAAATGAAAAGCACTACAAATGAACTCTGAAAAGGTTGAAAGTTGGCATGGTATCATCATTTCACCTACATAGCATGTGCTAAAAAGATGAGAGGGTTACGGCAAAAACTGGATGCACTTCGTGTACAAAATGGACAATCTCTTTCGATGTATCAGGCTTTTGGACGAGAACTCATATGTTACAAAGGCATTTCATTTTTTTAAATTCATTTCAACTCCAGACTTTTTGTGCATTCAGTATGCACCATTCAAAGCCACGTCATCAATTTTCAAACCTTTCTGACTTCATTTGCTATTTTTCATGCATTTACTGATTTTTTTGAGCTAAATGTCCCTGAAATTGAAAAGCACTACAAATGAACTCTGAAAAGGTTGAAAGTTGGCATGGTATCATCATTTCACCCACATAGCATGTGCTAAAAAGTTGAGAGGGTTACGGCAAAAACTAGATGCAATTCGTGTACAAAATGGACAATCTCTTTCGAAGTATCAGGCTTTCGGACGAAAACTCATCTGTTACAAAGGCATTTCATTTTTTTAAACTTATTTCAACTCCAGACTTTTTGTGCGTTTAATATGCACCATTCAAAGCCACGTCATCAATTTTCAACCCCTTCTGACTTCATTTGCTATTTTTCATGCATTTACTGATTTTTTTTAGCTAAATGACCCTGAAATTGAAAAGCACTACAAATGAACTCTGAAAAGGTTGAAAGTTGGCATGGTATCATCATTTCACCCACATAGAATGTGCTAAAAAGTTGAGAGGGTTACGGCAAAAACTGCATGCACTTCGTGTACAAAATGGACAATCTCTTTCGAATTATAAGGCTTTCGGACGAGAACTCATCTGTTACAAAGGCATTTCATTTTTTTAAACTTATTTCAACTCCAGACTTTTTGTGCGTTCAGTATGCGCCATTCAAAGCCACGTGATCAATTTTCAACCCTTTCTGACTTCATTTGCTATTTTTCATGCATTTACTGACTTTGTTTGAGCTAAATGACCCTGAAATTGAAAAGCACTACAAATGAACTCTGAAAAGGTTGAAAGTCGGCACGGTATCATCATTTCACCCACATAGCATGTGCTAAAAAGTTGAGAGGGTTACGGCAAACTCTGGATGCACTTCATGTACAAAATGGACAATCTCTTTCGAAGTATCAGGCTTTCGGACAAAAACTCATCTGTTACAAAGGCATTTCATTTTTTTAAACTCATTTTAACTCCAGACTTTTTGTGCATTCAGTATGCACCATTCAAAGCCACGTCATCAATTTTCAACCCTTTCTGACTTCATTTGCTATTTTTCATGCATTTACTGATTTTTTGAGCTAAATGACCCTGAAATTGAAAAGCACTACAAATGAACTCTGAAAAGGTTGAAAGTTGGCATGGTATCATCATTTCACCCACATAGCATGTGCTAAAAAGTTGAGAGGGTTACGACAAACTCTGGATGCACTTCATGTACAAAATGGACAATCTCTTTCGAAGTATCAGGCTTTCGGACGAAAACTCATCTGTTACAAAGGCATTTCATTTTTTGAAACTTATTTCAACTCCAGACTTTTTGTGCGTTTAGTATGCACCATTCAAAGCCACGTCATCAATTTTCAACCCCTTCTGACTTCATTTGCTATTTTTCATGCATTTACTGATTTTTTTAGCTAAATGACCCGGAAATTGAAAAGCACTACAAATAAACTCTGAAAAGGTTGAAAGTTGGCATGGTATCATCATTTCACCCACATAGAATGTGCTAAAAAGTTGAGAGGGGTACGGCAAAAACTGGATGCACTTCGTGTACAAAATGGACAATCTCTTTCGAAGTATCAGGCTTTCGGACGAGAACTCATCTGTTACAAAGGCATTTCATTTTTTTAAACTTATTTCAACTCCAGACTTTTTGGGCGTTCAGTATGCACCATTCAAAGCCATGTCCTCAATTTTCAACCCTTTCTGACTTCATTTGCTATTTTTCATGCATTTACTGACTTTGTTTGAGCTAAATGACCCTGAAATTTAAAAGCACTACAAATTTACTCTGAAAAGGTTGAAAGTCGGCACGGTATCATCATTTCACCCACATAGCATGTGCTAAAAAGTTGAGAGGGTTACGGCAAACTCTGGATGCACTTCATGTACAAAATGGACAATCTCTTTTGAAGTATCAGGCTTTCAGACGAAAACTCATCTGTTACAAAGGCATTTCATTTTTTTAAACTCATTTCAACTCCAGACTTTTTGTGCGTTCAGTATGCACCATTCAAAGCCACGTCATCAATTTTCAACCCTTTCTGACTTCATTTGCTATTTTTCATGCATTTACTGATTTTTTTGAGCTAAATGACCCTGAAATTGAAAAGCACTACAAATGAACTCTGAAAAGGTTGAAAGTTGGCATGGTATCATCATTTCACCCACATAGAATGTGCTAAAAAGTTGAGAGGGTTACGGCAAAAACTGCATGCACTTCGTGTACAAAATGGACAATCTCTTTCGAAGTATCAGGCTTTCGGACGAGAACTCATCTGTTACAAAGGCATTTCATTTTTTTAAACTCATTTCAACTCCAGACTTTTTGTGCGTTCAGTATGCACCATTCAAAGCCACGTCATCAATTTTCAACCCTTTCTGAGTTCATTTGCTATTTTTCATGCATTTACTGATTTTTTTGAGCTAAATGACCCTGAAATTGAAAAGCACTACAAATGAACTCTGAAAAGGTTGAAAGTTGGCATGGTATCATCATTTCACCCACATAGCATGTGCTAAAAAGTTGAGAGGGTTACGGCAAAAACTGGATGCAATTCGTGTACAAAATGGACAATCTCTTTCGAAGTATCAGGCTTTCGGACGAAAACTCATCTGTTTCAAAGGCATTTCATTTTTTTAAACTGGTTTGAACTCCAGACTTTTTGTGCATTCAGTATCCACCATTCAAAGCCACGTCATCAATTTTCAACCCTTTCTGACTTCATTTGCTATTTTTCATGCATTTACTGATTTTTTGAGCTAAATGACCCTGAAATTGAAAAGCACTACAAATGAACTCTGAAAAAGGTTGAAAGTTGGCATGGAATCATCATTTCACCTACATAGCATGTACTAAAAAGATGAGAGGGTTACGGCAAAAACTGGATGCACTTCGTGTACAAAATGGACAATCTCTTTCGATGTATCAGGCTTTTGGACGAGAACTCATATGTTACAAAGGCATTTCATTTTTTTAAATTCATTTCAACTCCAGACTTTTTGTGGTTTCAGTATGCACCATTCAAAGCCACGTCATCAATTTTCAAACCTTTCTGACTTCATTTGCTATTTTTCATGCATTTACTGATTTTTTGAGCTAAATGTCCCTGAAATTGAAAAGCACTACAAATGAACTCTGAAAAGGTTGAAAGTTGGCATGGTATCATCATTTCACCCACATAGCATGGGCTAAAAAGGTGAGAGGGTTACGGCAAAAACTAGATGCAATTCGTGTACAAAATGGACAATCTCTTTCGAAGTATCAGGCTTTCGGACGAAAACTCATCTGTTACAAAGGCATTTCATTTTTTTAAACTTATTTCAACACCAGACTTTTTGTGCGTTTAATATGCACCATTCAAAGCCACGTCATCAATTTTCAACCCCTTCTGACTTCATTTGCTATTTTTCATGCATTTACTGATTTTTTTTAGCTAAATGACCCTGAAATTGAAAAGCACTACAAATGAACTCTGAAAAGGTTGAAAGTTGGCATGGTATCATCATTTCACCCACATAGAATGTGCTAAAAAGTTGAGAGGGTTACGGCAAAAACTGCATGCACTTCGTGTACAAAATGGACAATCTCTTTCGAAGTATCAGGCTTTCGGACGAGAACTCATCTGTTACAAAGGCATTTCATTTTTTTAAACTTATTTCAACTCCAGACTTTTTGTGCGTTCAGTATGCACCATTCAAAGCCACGTCATCAATTTTCAACCCTTTCTGACTTCATTTGCTATTTTTCATGCATTTACTGACTTTGTTTGAGCTAAATGACCCTGAAATTGAAAAGCACTACAAATGAACTCTGAAAAGGTTGAAAGTCGGCACGGTATCATCATTTCACCCACATAGCATGTGCTAAAAAGTTGAGAGGGTTACGGCAAACTCTGGATGCACTTCATGTACAAAATGGACAATCTCTTTCGAAGTATCAGGCTTTCGGACAAAAACTCATCTGTTACAAAGGCATTTCATTTTTTTAAACTCATTTCAACTCCAGACTTTTTGTGCATTCAGTATGCACCATTCAAAGCCACGTCATCAATTTTCAACCCTTTCTGACTTCATTTGCTATTTTTCATGCATTTACTGATTTTTTGAGCTAAATGACCCTGAAATTGAAAAGCACTACAAATGAACTCTGAAAAGGTTGAAAGTTGGCATGGTATCATCATTTCACCCACATAGCATGTGCTAAAAAGTTGAGAGGGTTACGACAAACTCTGGATGCACTTCATGTACAAAATGGACAATCTCTTTCGAAGTATCAGGCTTTCGGACGAAAACTCATCTGTTACAAAGGCATTTCATTTTTTGAAACTTATTTCAACTCCAGACTTTTTGTGCGTTTAGTATGCACCATTCAAAGCCACGTCATCAATTTTCAACCCCTTCTGACTTCATTTGCTATTTTTCATGCATTTACTGATTTTTTTAGCTAAATGACCCGGAAATTGAAAAGCACTACAAATAAACTCTGAAAAGGTTGAAAGTTGGCATGGTATCATCATTTCACCCACATAGAATGTGCTAAAAAGTTGAGAGGGGTACGGCAAAAACTGGATGCACTTCGTGTACAAAATGGACAATCTCTTTCGAAGTATCAGGCTTTCGGACGAGAACTCATCTGTTACAAAGGCATTTCATTTTTTTAAACTTATTTCAACTCCAGACTTTTTGGGCGTTCAGTATGCACCATTCAAAGCCACGTCCTCAATTTTCAACCCTTTCTGACTTCATTTGCTATTTTTCATGCATTTACTGACTTTGTTTGAGCTAAATGACCCTGAAATTGAAAAGCACTACAAATGAACTCTGAAAAGGTTGAAAGTCGGCACGGTATCATCATTTCACCCACATAGCATGTGCTAAAAAGTTGAGAGGGTTACGGCAAACTCTGGATGCACTTCATGTACAAAATGGACAATCTCTTTCGAAGTATCAGGCTTTCAGACGAAAACTCATCTGTTACAAAGGCATTTCATTTTTTTAAACTCATTTCAACTCCAGACTTTTTGTGCGTTCAGTATGCACCATTCAAAGCCACGTCATCAATTTTCAACCCTTTCTGACTTCATTTGCTATTTTTCATGCATTTACTGATTTTTTGAGCTAAATGACCCTGAAATTGAAAAGCACTACAAATGAACTCTGAAAAGGTTGAAAGTTGGCATGGTATCATCATTTCACCCACATAGCATGTGCTAAAAAGTTGAGAGGGTTACGACAAACTCTGGATGCACTTCATGTACAAAATGGACAATCTCTTTCGAAGTATCAGGCTTTCGGACGAAAACTCATCTGTTACAAAGGCATTTCATTTTTTGAAACTTATTTCAACTCCAGACTTTTTGTGCGTTTAGTATGCACCATTCAAAGCCACGTCATCAATTTTCAAGCCCTTCTGACTTCATTTGCTATTTTTCATGCATTTACTGATTTTTTTAGCTAAATGACCCGGAAATTGAAAAGCACTACAAATAAACTCTGAAAAGGTTGAAAGTTGGCATGGTATCATCATTTCACCCACATAGAATGTGCTAAAAAGTTGAGAGGGGTACGGCAAAAACTGGATGCACTTCGTGTACAAAATGGACAATCTCTTTCGAAGTATCAGGCTTTCGGACGAGAACTCATCTGTTACAAAGGCATTTCATTTTTTTAAACTTATTTCAACTCCAGACTTTTTGGGCGTTCAGTATGCACCATTCAAAGCCATGTCCTCAATTTTCAACCCTTTCTGACTTCATTTGCTATTTTTCATGCATTTACTGACTTTGTTTGAGCTAAATGACCCTGAAATTTAAAAGCACTACAAATTTACTCTGAAAAGGTTGAAAGTCGGCACGGTATCATCATTTCACCCACATAGCATGTGCTAAAAAGTTGAGAGGGTTACGGCAAACTCTGGATGCACTTCATGTACAAAATGGACAATCTCTTTTGAAGTATCAGGCTTTCAGACGAAAACTCATCTGTTACAAAGGCATTTCATTTTTTTAAACTCATTTCAACTCCAGACTTTTTGTGCGTTCAGTATGCACCATTCAAAGCCACGTCATCAATTTTCAACCCTTTCTGACTTCATTTGCTATTTTTCATGCATTTACTGATTTTTTTGAGCTAAATGACCCTGAAATTGAAAAGCACTACAAATGAACTCTGAAAAGGTTGAAAGTTGGCATGGTATCATCATTTCACCCACATAGAATGTGCTAAAAAGTTGAGAGGGTTACGGCAAAAACTGCATGCACTTCGTGTACAAAATGGACAATCTCTTTCGAAGTATCAGGCTTTCGGACGAGAACTCATCTGTTACAAAGGCATTTCATTTTTTTAAACTCATTTCAACTCCAGACTTTTTGTGCGTTCAGTATGCACCATTCAAAGCCACGTCATCAATTTTCAACCCTTTCTGAGTTCATTTGCTATTTTTCATGCATTTACTGATTTTTTTGAGCTAAATGACCCTGAAATTGAAAAGCACTACAAATGAACTCTGAAAAGGTTGAAAGTTGGCATGGTATCATCATTTCACCCACATAGCATGTGCTAAAAAGTTGAGAGGGTTACGGCAAAAACTGGATGCAATTCGTGTACAAAATGGACAATCTCTTTCGAAGTATCAGGCTTTCGGACGAAAACTCATCTGTTTCAAAGGCATTTCATTTTTTTAAACTGGTTTGAACTCCAGACTTTTTGTGCATTCAGTATCCACCATTCAAAGCCACGTCATCAATTTTCAACCCTTTCTGACTTCATTTGCTATTTTTCATGCATTTACTGATTTTTTGAGCTAAATGACCCTGAAATTGAAAAGCACTACAAATGAACTCTGAAAAAGGTTGAAAGTTGGCATGGAATCATCATTTCACCTACATAGCATGTACTAAAAAGATGAGAGGGTTACGGCAAAAACTGGATGCACTTCGTGTACAAAATGGACAATCTCTTTCGATGTATCAGGCTTTTGGACGAGAACTCATATGTTACAAAGGCATTTCATTTTTTTAAATTCATTTCAACTCCAGACTTTTTGTGGTTTCAGTATGCACCATTCAAAGCCACGTCATCAATTTTCAAACCTTTCTGACTTCATTTGCTATTTTTCATGCATTTACTGATTTTTTGAGCTAAATGTCCCTGAAATTGAAAAGCACTACAAATGAACTCTGAAAAGGTTGAAAGTTGGCATGGTATCATCATTTCACCCACATAGCATGGGCTAAAAAGGTGAGAGGGTTACGGCAAAAACTAGATGCAATTCGTGTACAAAATGGACAATCTCTTTCGAAGTATCAGGCTTTCGGACGAAAACTCATCTGTTACAAAGGCATTTCATTTTTTTAAACTTATTTCAACACCAGACTTTTTGTGCGTTTAATATGCACCATTCAAAGCCACGTCATCAATTTTCAACCCCTTCTGACTTCATTTGCTATTTTTCATGCATTTACTGATTTTTTTTAGCTAAATGACCCTGAAATTGAAAAGCACTACAAATGAACTCTGAAAAGGTTGAAAGTTGGCATGGTATCATCATTTCACCCACATAGAATGTGCTAAAAAGTTGAGAGGGTTACGGCAAAAACTGCATGCACTTCGTGTACAAAATGGACAATCTCTTTCGAAGTATCAGGCTTTCGGACGAGAACTCATCTGTTACAAAGGCATTTCATTTTTTTAAACTTATTTCAACTCCAGACTTTTTGTGCGTTCAGTATGCACCATTCAAAGCCACGTCATCAATTTTCAACCCTTTCTGACTTCATTTGCTATTTTTCATGCATTTACTGACTTTGTTTGAGCTAAATGACCCTGAAATTGAAAAGCACTACAAATGAACTCTGAAAAGGTTGAAAGTCGGCACGGTATCATCATTTCACCCACATAGCATGTGCTAAAAAGTTGAGAGGGTTACGGCAAACTCTGGATGCACTTCATGTACAAAATGGACAATCTCTTTCGAAGTATCAGGCTTTCGGACAAAAACTCATCTGTTACAAAGGCATTTCATTTTTTTAAACTCATTTCAACTCCAGACTTTTTGTGCATTCAGTATGCACCATTCAAAGCCACGTCATCAATTTTCAACCCTTTCTGACTTCATTTGCTATTTTTCATGCATTTACTGATTTTTTGAGCTAAATGACCCTGAAATTGAAAAGCACTACAAATGAACTCTGAAAAGGTTGAAAGTTGGCATGGTATCATCATTTCACCCACATAGCATGTGCTAAAAAGTTGAGAGGGTTACGACAAACTCTGGATGCACTTCATGTACAAAATGGACAATCTCTTTCGAAGTATCAGGCTTTCGGACGAAAACTCATCTGTTACAAAGGCATTTCATTTTTTGAAACTTATTTCAACTCCAGACTTTTTGTGCGTTTAGTATGCACCATTCAAAGCCACGTCATCAATTTTCAACCCCTTCTGACTTCATTTGCTATTTTTCATGCATTTACTGATTTTTTTAGCTAAATGACCCGGAAATTGAAAAGCACTACAAATAAACTCTGAAAAGGTTGAAAGTTGGCATGGTATCATCATTTCACCCACATAGAATGTGCTAAAAAGTTGAGAGGGGTACGGCAAAAACTGGATGCACTTCGTGTACAAAATGGACAATCTCTTTCGAAGTATCAGGCTTTCGGACGAGAACTCATCTGTTACAAAGGCATTTCATTTTTTTAAACTTATTTCAACTCCAGACTTTTTGGGCGTTCAGTATGCACCATTCAAAGCCACGTCCTCAATTTTCAACCCTTTCTGACTTCATTTGCTATTTTTCATGCATTTACTGACTTTGTTTGAGCTAAATGACCCTGAAATTGAAAAGCACTACAAATGAACTCTGAAAAGGTTGAAAGTCGGCACGGTATCATCATTTCACCCACATAGCATGTGCTAAAAAGTTGAGAGGGTTACGGCAAACTCTGGATGCACTTCATGTACAAAATGGACAATCTCTTTCGAAGTATCAGGCTTTCAGACGAAAACTCATCTGTTACAAAGGCATTTCATTTTTTTAAACTCATTTCAACTCCAGACTTTTTGTGCGTTCAGTATGCACCATTCAAAGCCACGTCATCAATTTTCAACCCTTTCTGACTTCATTTGCTATTTTTCATGCATTTACTGATTTTTTTGAGCTAAATGACCCTGAAATTGAAAAGCACTACAAATGAACTCTGAAAAGGTTGAAAGTTGGCATGGTATCATCATTTCACCCACATAGAATGTGCTAAAAAGTTGAGAGGGTTACGGCAAAAACTGCATGCACTTCGTGTACAAAATGGACAATCTCTTTCGAAGTATCAGGCTTTCGGACGAGAACTCATCTGTTACAAAGGCATTTCATTTTTTTAAACTCATTTCAACTCCAGACTTTTTGTGCGTTCAGTATGCACCATTCAAAGCCACGTCATCAATTTTCAACCCTTTCTGAGTTCATTTGCTATTTTTCATGCATTTACTGATTTTTTTGAGCTAAATGACCCTGAAATTGAAAAGCACTACAAATGAACTCTGAAAAGGTTGAAAGTTGGCATGGTATCATCATTTCACCCAGATAGCATGTGCTAAAAAGTTGAGAGGGTTACGGCAAAAACTGGATGCAATTCGTGTACAAAATGGACAATCTCTTTCGAAGTATCAGGCTTTCGGACGAAAACTCATCTGTTTCAAAGGCATTTCATTTTTTTAAACTGGTTTGAACTCCAGACTTTTTGTGCATTCAGTATGCACCATTCAAAGCCACGTCATCAATTTTCAACCCTTTCTGACTTCATTTGCTATTTTTCATGCATTTACTGATTTTTTGAGCTAAATGACCCTGAAATTGAAAAGCACTACAAATGAACTCTGAAAAAGGTTGAAAGTTGGCATGGTATCATCATTTCACCTACATAGCATGTACTAAAAAGATGAGAGGGTTACGGCAAAAACTGGATGCACTTCGTGTACAAAATGGACAATCTCTTTCGATGTATCAGGCTTTTGGACGAGAACTCATATGTTACAAAGGCATTTCATTTTTTTAAATTCATTTCAACTCCAGACTTTTTGTGCGTTCAGTATGCACCATTCAAAGCCACGTCATCAATTTTCAAACCTTTCTGACTTCATTTGCTATTTTTCATGCATTTACTGATTTTTTTGAGCTAAATGTCCCTGAAATTGAAAAGCACTACAAATGAACTCTGAAAAGGTTGAAAGTTGGCATGGTATCATCATTTCACCCACATAGCATGTGCTAAAAAGTTGAGAGGGTTACGGCAAAAACTAGATGCAATTCGTGTTCAAAATGGACAATCTCTTTCGAAGTATCAGGCTTTCGGACGAAAACTCATCTGTTACAAAGGCATTTCATTTTTTTAAACTTATTTCAACTCCAGACTTTTTGTGCGTTTAATATGCACCATTCAAAGCCACGTCATCAATTTTCAACCCCTTCTGACTTCATTTGCTATTTTTCATGCATTTACTGATTTTTTTTAGCTAAATGACCCTGAAATTGAAAAGCACTACAAATGACTCTGAAAAGGTTGAAAGTTGGCATGGTATCATCATTTCACCCACATAGAATGTGCTAAAAAGTTGAGAGGGTTACGGCAAAAACTGCATGCACTTCGTGTACAAAATGGACAATCTCTTTCGAAGTATCAGGCTTTCGGACGAGAACTCATCTGTTACAAAGGCATTTCATTTTTTTAAACTTATTTCAACTCCAGACTTTTTGTGCGTTCAGTATGCACCATTCAAAGCCACGTCATCAATTTTCAACCCTTTCTGACTTCATATGCTATTTTTCATGCATTTACTGACTTTGTTTGAGCTAAATGACCCTGAAATTGAAAAGCACTACAAATGAACTCTGAAAAGGTTGAAAGTCGGCACGGTATCATCATTTCACCCACATAGCATGTGCTAAAAAGTTGAGAGGGTTACGGCAAACTCTGGATGCACTTCATGTACAAAATGGACAATCTCTTTCGAAGTATCAGGCTTTCGGACAAAAACTCATCTGTTACAAAGGCATTTCATTTTTTTAAACTCATTTCAACTCCAGACTTTTTGTGCATTCAGTATGCACCATTCAAAGCCACGTCATCAATTTTCAACCCTTTCTGACTTCATTTGCTATTTTTCATGCATTTACTGATTTTTTGAGCTAAATGACCCTGAAATTGAAAAGCACTACAAATGAACTCTGAAAAGGTTGAAAGTTGGCATGGTATCATCATTTCACCCACATAGCATGTGCTAAAAAGTTGAGAGGGTTACGACAAACTCTGGATGCACTTCATGTACAAAATGGACAATCTCTTTCGAAGTATCAGGCTTTCGGACGAAAACTCATCTGTTACAAAGGCATTTCATTTTTTTAAACTTATTTCAACTCCAGACTTTTTGTGCGTTTAGTATGCACCATTCAAAGCCACGTCATCAATTTTCAACCCCTTCTGACTTCATTTGCTATTTTTCATGCATTTACTGATTTTTTTAGCTAAATGACCCGGAAATTGAAAAGCACTACAAATAAACTCTGAAAAGGTTGAAAGTTGGCATGGTATCATCATTTCACCCACATAGAATGTGCTAAAAAGTTGAGAGGGGTACGACAAAAACTGGATGCACTTCGTGTACAAAATGGACAATCTCTTTCGAAGTATCAGGCTTTCGGACGAGAACTCATCTGTTACAAAGGCATTTCATTTTTTTAAACTTATTTCAACTCCAGACTTTTTGGGCGTTCAGTATGCACCATTCAAAGCCACGTCCTCAATTTTCAACCCTTTCTGACTTCATTTGCTATTTTTCATGCATTTACTGACTTTGTTTGAGCTAAATGACCCTGAAATTGAAAAGCACTACAAATGAACTCTGAAAAGGTTGAAAGTCGGCACGGTATCATCATTTCACCCACATAGCATGTGCTAAAAAGTTGAGAGGGTTACGGCAAACTCTGGATGCACTTCATGTACAAAATGGACAATCTCTTTCGAAGTATCAGGCTTTCAGACGAAAACTCATCTGTTACAAAGGCATTTCATTTTTTTAAACTCATTTCAACTCCAGACTTTTTGTGCGTTCAGTATGCACCATTCAAAGCCACGTCATCAATTTTCAACCCTTTCTGACTTCATTTGCTATTTTTCATGCATTTACTGATTTTTTTGAGCTAAATGACCCTGAAATTGAAAAGCACTACAAATGAACTATGAAAAGGTTGAAAGTTGGCATGGTATCATCATTTCACCCACATAGCATGTGCTAAAAAGTTGAGAGGGTTACGGCAAACTCTGGATGCACTTCATGTACAAAATGGACAATCTCTTTCGAAGTATCAGGCTTTCGGACGAAAACTCATCTGTTACAAAGGCATTTCATTTTTTTAAACTTTTTTCAACTCCAGACTTTTTGTGCGTTTAGTATGCACCATTCAAAGCCACGTCATCAATTTTCAACCCCTTCTGACTTCATTTGCTATTTTTCATGCATTTACTGATTTTTTTAGCTAAATGACCCTGAAATTGAAAAGCACTACAAATGAACTCTGAAAAGGTTGAAAGTTGGCATGGTATCATCATTTCACCCACATAGAATGTGCTAAAAATTTGAGAGGGTTACAGCAAAAACTGGATGTACTTCGTGTACAAAATGGACAATCTCTTTCGTAGTATCAGGCTTTCGGACGAGAACTCATCTGTTACAAAGGCATTTCATTTTTTTAAACTTATTTCAACTCCAGACTTTTTGTGCGTTTAGTATGCACCATTCAAAGCCACATCATCAATTGTCAACCCTTTCTGACTTCATTTGCTATTTTTCATGCATTTACTGATTTTTTGAGCTAAATGACCCTAAAATTGAAAAGCACTACAAATGAACTCTGAAAAGGTTGAAAGTTGGCATGGTTTCATCATTTCACCTACATAGCATGTGCTAAAAAGTAGAGAGGGTTACGGCAAAAACTGGATGAACTTCGTGTACAAAATGGACAATCTCTTTCGAAGTATCAGGCTTTCGGACGAGAACTCATCTGTTACAAAGGCATTTCATTTTTTTAAACTCATTTCAACTCCAGACTTTTTGTGCGTTTAGTATGCACCATTCAAAGCCACGTCATCAATTTTCAACCCTTTCTGAGTTCATTTGCTATTTTTCATGCATTTACTGATTTTTTTGAGCTAAATGACCCTGAAATTGAAAAACACTACAAATGAACTCTGAAAAGGTTGAAAGTTGGCATGGTATCATCATTTCACCCACATAGCATGTGCTAAAAAGTTGAGAGGGTTACGGCAAAAACTGGATGCAATTCGTGTACAAAATGGACAATCTCTTTCGAAGTATCAGGCTTTCGGACGAAAACTCATCTGTTACAA
Organism: Elymus sibiricus; assembly: GCA_039707655.1. Lineage (NCBI taxonomy): Eukaryota > Viridiplantae > Streptophyta > Magnoliopsida > Poales > Poaceae > Elymus > Elymus sibiricus. The sequence continues at coordinate 33,487,353 of CM077665.1, read as the reverse complement.
AGGCATTTCATTTTTTTAAACTGGTTTGAACTCCAGACTTTTTGTGCATTCAGTATGCACCATTCAAAGCCACGTCATCAATTTTCAACCCTTTCTGACTTCATTTGCTATTTTTCATGCATTTACTGATTTTTTGAGCTAAATGACCCTGAAATTGAAAAGCACTACAAATGTACTCTGAAAAAGGTTGAAAGTTGGCATGGTATCATCATTTCACCTACATAGCATGTACTAAAAAGATGAGAGGGTTACGGAAAAAACTGGATGCACTTCGTGTACAAAATGGACAATCTCTTTCGATGTATCAGGCTTTTGGACGAGAACTCATATGTTACAAAGGCATTTCATTTTTTTAAATTCATTTCAACTCCAGACTTTTTGTGCGTTCAGTATGCACCATTCAAAGCCACGTCATCAATTTTCAAACCTTTCTGACTTCATTTGCTATTTTTCATGCATTTACTGATTTTTTTGAGCTAAATGTCCCTGAAATTGATAAGCACTACAAATGAACTCTGAAAAGGTTGAAAGTTGGCATGGTATCATCATTTCACCCACATAGCATGTGCTAAAAAGTTGAGAGGGTTACGGCAAAAACTAGATGCAATTCGTGTACAAAATGGACAATCTCTTTCGAAGTATCAGGCTTTCGGACGAGAACTCGTCTGTTACAAAGGCATTTCATTTTTTTAAATTCATTTCAACTCCAGACTTTTTGTGCATTCAGTATGCACCATTCAAAGCCACGTCATCAATTTTCAACCCCTTCTGACTTCATTTGCTATTTTTCATGCATTTACTGATTTTTTTTAGCTAAATGACCCTGAAATTGAAAAGCACTACAAATGAACTCTGAAAAGGTTGAAAGTTGGCATGGTATCATCATTTCACCCACATAGAATGTGCTAAAAAGTTGAGAGGGTTACGGCAAAAACTGGATGAACTTCGTGTACAAAATGGACAATCTCTTTCGAAGTATCAGGCTTTCGGACGAGAACTCATCTGTTACAAAGGCATTTCATTTTTTTAAATTCATTTCAACTCCAGACTTTTTGTGCGTTCAGTATGCACCATTCAAAGCCATGTCATCAATTTTCAACCCTTTCTGACTTCATTTGCTATTTTTCATGCATTTACAGATTTTTTTTGAGCCAAATGACCCTGAAATTGAAAAGCACTACAAATGAACTCTGAAAAGGTTGAAAGTTGGCATGGTATCATCATTTCACCCACATAGCATGTGCTAAAAAGTTGAGAGGGTTACGGCAAAAACTAGATGCAATTCGTGTACAAAATGGACAATCTCTTTCGAAGTATCAGGCTTCCGGACGAAAACTCATCTGTTATAAAGGCATTTCATTTTTTTAAACTTATTTCAACTCTAGACTTTTTGTGCATTCAGTATGCACCATTCAAAGCCACGTCATCAATTTTCAACCCTTTCTGACTTCATTTGCTATTTTTCATGCATTTACTAATTTTTTTGAGCTAAATGACCCTGAAATTGAATAGCACTACAAATGAACTCTGAAAAAGGTTGAAAGTTGGCATGGTATCATCATTTCACCTACATAGCATGTGCTAAAAAGATGAGAGGGTTACGGCAAACACTGGATGCACTTCGTGTACAAAATGGACAATCTCTTTCGAAGTATCAGGCTTTCGGACGAGAACTCATATGTTACAAAGGCATTTCATTTTTTTAAACTCATTTCAACTCCAGACTTTTTGTGCATTCAGTATGCACCATTCAAAGCCACGTCATCAATTTTCAACCCTTTCTGACTTCATTTGCTATTTTTCATGCATTTACTGATTTTTTTGAGCTAAATGACCCTGAAATTGAAAAGCACTACAAATGAACTCTGAAAAGGTTGAAAGTTGGCATGGTATCATCATTTCACCCACATAGCATGTGCTAAAAAGTTGAGAGGGTTACGGCAAAAACTGGATGCAATTCGTGTACAAAATGGACAATCTCTTTCGATGTATCAGGCTTTCGGACGAGAACTCATATGTTACAAAGGCATTTCATTTTTTTAACTTATTTCAACTCCAGACTTTTTGTGTATTCAGTATGCACCATTCAAAGCCACGTCATCAATTTTCAACCCTTTCTGACTTCATTTGCTATTTTTCATGCATTTACTGATTTTGTTTGAGCTAAATGACCCTGAAATTGAAAAGCACTACAAATGAACTCTGAAAAGGTTGAAAGTCGGCACGGTATCATCATTTCACCCACATAGCATGTGCTAAAAAGTTGAGAGGGTTACGGCAAAAACTGGATGCACTTCGTGTACAAAATGGACAATCTCTTTCGAAGTATCACGCTTTCGGACGAAAACTCATCTGTTACAAAGGCATTTCATTTTTTAAACTTATTTCAACTCCAGACTTTTTGTGCATTCAATATGCACCATTCAAAGTCACGTCATCAATTTTCAACCCCTTCTGACTTCATTTGCTATTTTTCATGGATTTACTGATTTTTTTGAGCTAAATGACCCTGAAATTGAAAAGCACTACAAATGAACTCTGAAAAGGTTGAAAGTTGGCATGGTATCATCATTACACCCACATAGCATGTGCTAAAAAGTTGAGAGGGTTACGGCAAAAACTGGATGCACTTCGTGTACAAAATGGACAATCTCTTTCGAAGTATCAGGCTTTCGGACGAAAACTCATCTGTTACAAAGGCATTTCATTTTTTTAAACTTATTTCAACTCCAGACTTTTTGTGCGTTTAGTATGCACCATTCAAAGCCACGTCATCAATTTTCAACCCCTTCTGACTTCATTTGCTATTTTTCATGCATTTACTGATTTTTTTTAGCTAAATGACCCTAAAATTGAAAAGCACTACAAATGAACTCTGAAAAGGTTGAAAGTTGGCATGGTATCATCATTTCACCCACATAGAATGTGCTAAAAAGTTGAGAGGGTTACGGCAAAAACTGGATGCACTTCGTGTACAAAATGTACAATCTCTTTCGAAGTATCAGGCTTTCGGACGAGAACTCATCTGTTACAAAGGCATTTCATTTTTTTAAACTTATTTCAACTCCAGACTTTTTGTGCGTTTACTATGCACCATTCAAAGCCACGTCATCAATTTTCAACCCTTTCTGACTTCATTTGCTTTTTTTCATGCATTTACTGAATTTTTGAGCTAAATGACCCTGAAATTGAAAAGCACTACAAATGAACTCTGAAAAGGTTGAAAGTTGGCATGGTATCATCATTTCACCTACATAGCATGTGCTAAAAAGTTGAGAGGGTTACGGCAAAAACTGGATGAACTTCGTGTACAAAATGGACAATCTCTTTCGAAGTATCATGCTTTCGGACGAGAACTCATCTGTTACAAAGGCATTTCATTTTTTTAAATTCATTTCAACTCCAGACTTTTTGTGCGTTCAGTATGCACCATTCAAAGCCACGTCATCAATTTTCAACCCTTTCTGACTTCATTTGCTATTTTTCATGCATTTACTGATTTTTTTGAGCTAAATGACCCTGAAATTGAAAAGCACTACAAATGAACTCTGAAAAGGTTGAAAGTTGGCATGGTATCATCATTTCACCCACATAGCATGTGCTAAAAAGTTGAGAGGGTTACGGCAAAAACTAGATGCAATTCGTGTACAAAATGGACAATCTCTTTCGAAGTATCAGGCTTTCGGACGAAAACTCATCTGTTACAAAGGCATTTCATTTTTTTAAACTTATTTCAACTCCAGACTTTTTGTGCATTCAGTATGCACCATTCAAAGCCACGTCATCAATTTTCAACCCTTTCTGACTTCATTTGCTATTTTTCATGCATTTACTGATTTTTTGAGCTAAATGACCCTGAAATTGAAAAGCACTACAAATGAACTCTGAAAAAGGTTGAACGTTGGCATGGTATCATCATTTCACCTACATAGCATGTGCTAAAAACATGAGAGGGTTACGGCAAACACTGGATGCACTTCGTGTACAAAATGGACAATCTCTTTCGAAGTATCAGGCTGTCGCACGAGAACTCATATGTTACAAAGGCATTTCATTTTTTTAAACTCATTTCAACTCCAGACTTTTTGTGCGTTCAGTATGCACCATTCAAAGCCACGTCATCAATTTTCAACCCTTTCTGACTTCATTTGCTATTTTTCATGCATTTACTGATTTTTTTGAGCTAAATGACCCTGAAATTGAAAAGCACTACAAATGAACTCTGAAAAGGTTGAAAGTTGGCATGGTATCATCATTTCACCCACATAGCATGCGCTAAAAAGTTGAGAGGGTTACGGCAAAAACTGGATGCAATTCGTGTACAAAATGGACAATCTCTTTCGAAGTATCAGGCTTTCGGACGAAAACTCATCTGTTACAAAGGCATTTCATTTTTTTAAACTTATTTCAACTCCAGACTTTTTGTGCATTCAGTATGCACCATTCAAAGCCACGTCATCAATTTTCAACCCTTTCTGACTTCATTTGCTATTTTTCATGCATTTACTGATTTTTTGAGCTCAATGAACCTGAAATTGAAAAGCACAACAAATGAACTCTGAAAAAGGTTGAAAGTTGGCATGGTATCATCATTTCACCTACATAGCATGTACTAAAAAGACGAGAGGGTTACGGCAAAAACTGGATGCACTTCGTGTACAAAATGGACAATCTCTTTCGATGTATCAGGCTTTCGGACGAGAACTCATATGTTACAAAGGCATTTCATTTTTTTAACTTATTTCAACTCTAGACTTTTTGTGCATTCAGTATACACCATTCAAAGCCACGTCATCAATTTTCAACCCTTTCTGACTTCATTTGCTATTTTTCATGCATTTACTGATTTTGTTTGAGCTAAATGACCCTGAAATTGAAAAGCACTACAAATGAACTCTGAAAAGGTTGAAAGTAGGCACGGTATCATCATTTCACCCACATAGCATGTGCTGAAAAGTTGAGAGGGTTACGGCAAAAACTGGATGCACTACGTGTACAAAATGGACAATCTCTTTCGAAGTATCACGCTTTCGGACGAAAACTCATCTGTTACAAAGGCATTTCATTTTTTTAAACTTATTTCAACTCCAGACTTTTTGTGCGTTCAATATGCACCATTCAAAGCCACGTCATCAATTTTCAACCCCTTCTGACTTCATTTGCTATTTTTCATGGATTTACTGATTTTTTTGAGCTAAATGACCCTGAAATTGAAAAGCACTACAAATGAACTCTGAAAAGGTTGAAAGTTGGCATGGTATCATCATTTCACCCACATAGCATGTGCTAAAAAGTTGAGAGGGTTACGGCAAAAACTGGATGCACTTCGTGTACAAAATGGACAATCTCTTTCGAAGTATCAGGCTTTCGGACGAAAACTCATCTGTTACAAAGGCATTTCATTTCTTTAAACTTATTTCAACTCCAGAGTTTTTGTGCGTTTAGTATGCACCATTCAAAGCCACGTCATCAATTTTCAACTGCTTCTGACTTCATTTGCTATTTTTCATGCATTTACTGATTTTTTTAGCTAAATGACCCTGAAATTGAAAAGCACTACAAATGAACTCTGAAAAGGGTGAAAGTTGGCATAGTATCATCATTTCACCCACATAGAATGTGCTAAAAAGTTGAGAGGGTTACGGCAAAAACTGGATGCACTTCGTGTACAAAATGGACAATCTCTTTCGAAGTATCAGGCTTTTGGACGAGAAATCATCTGTTACAAAGGCATTTCATTTTTTAAACTTATTTCAACTCCACACTTTTTGTGCGTTTAGTATGCACCATTCAAAGACACGTCATCAATTTTCAACCCTTTCTGAATTCATTTGCTATTTTTCATGCATTTACTGATTTTTTGAACTAAATGACCCTGAAATTGAAAAGCACTACAAATGAACTCTGAAAAGGTTGAAAGTTGGCATGGTATCAACATTTCACCTACATAGCATGTGCTAAAAAGTTGAGAGGGTTACGGCAAAAACTGGATGAACTTCGTGTACAAAATGGACAATCTCTTTCGAAGTATCAGGCTTTCGGACGAGAACTCATCTGTTACAAAGGCATTTCATTTTTTTATATTCATTTCAACTCCAGACTTTTTGTGCGTTCAGTATGCACCATTCAAAGCCACGTCATCAATTTTCAAGCCTTTCTGACTTCATTTGCTATTTTTCATGCATTTACTGATTTTTTTGAGCTAAATGACCCTGAAATTGAAAAGCACTACAAATGAACTCTGAAAAGGTTGAAAGTTGGCATGGTATCATCATTTCACCCACATAGCATGTGCTAAAAAGTTGAGAGGGTTATGGCAAAAACTAGATGCAATTCGTGTACAAAATGGACAATCTCTTTCGAAGTATCAGGCTTTCGGACGAAAACTCATCTGTTACAAAGGCATTTCATTTTTTTAAACTTATTTCAACTCCAGACTTTTTGTGCATTCAGTATGCACCATTCAAAGCCACGTCATCAATTTTCAACCCTTTCTGACTTCATTTGCTATTTTTCATGCATTTACTGATTTTTTGAGCTAAATGACCCTGAAATTGAAAAGCACTACAAATGAACTCTGAAAAAGGTTGAAAGTTGGCATGGTATCATCATTTCACCGAGATAGCATGTGCTAAAAAGATGAGAGGGTTACGGCAAAAACTGGATGCACTTCGTGTACAAAATGGACAATCTCTTTCGAAGTATCACGCTTTCGGACGAAAACTCATCTGTTACAAAGGCATTTCATTTTTTTAAACTTATTTCAACTCCAGACTTTTTGTGCGTTCAATATGCACCATTCAAAGCCACGTCATCAATTTTCAACCCCTTCTGACTTCATTTGCTATTTTTCATGCATTTACTGATTTTTTTGAGCTAAATGACCCTGAAATTGAAAAGCACTACAAATGAACTCTGAAAAGGTTGAAAGTTGGCATGGTATCATCATTTCACCCACATAGCATGTGCTAAAAAGTTGAGAGGGTTACGGCAAAAACTGGATGCACTTCGTGTACAAAATGGACAATCTCTTTCGAAGTATCAGGCTTTCGGACGAAAACTCATCTGTTACAAAGGCATTTCATTTTTTTAAACTTATTTCAACTCCAGACTTTTTGTGCGTTTAGTATGCACCATTCAAAGCCACGTCATCAATTTTCAACCCTTTCTGACTTCATTTGCTATTTTTCATGCATTTACTGATTTTTTGAGCTAAATGACCCTGAAATTGAAAAGCACTACAAATGAACTCTGAAAAGGTTGAAAGTTGGCATGGTATCAACATTTCACCTACATAGCATGTGCTAAAAAGTTGAGACGGTTACGGCAAAAACTGGATGAACTTCGTGTACAAAATGGACAATCTCTTTCGAAGTATCAGGCTTCCGGACGAGAACTCATCTGTTACAAAGGCATTTCATTTTTTTAAATTCATTTCAACTCCAGACTTTTTGTGCGTTTAGTATGCACCATTCAAAGCCACGTCATCAATTTTCAACCCTTTCTGACTTCATTTGCTATTTTTCATGCATTTACTGATTTTTTTTGAGCTAAATGACCCTGAAATTGAAAAGCACTACAAATGAACTCTGAAAAGGTTGAAAGTTGGCATGGTATCATCATTTCACCCACATAGCATGTGCTAAAAAGTTGAGAGGGTTACGGCAAAAACTGGATGCACTTCGTGTACAAAATGGACAATCTCTTTCGAAGTATCAGGCTTTCGGACGAAAACTCATCTGTTACAAAGGCATTTCATTTTTTTAAACTTATTTCAACTCCAGACTTTTTGTGCATTCAGTATGCACCATTCAAAGCCACGTCATCAATTTTCAACACTTTCTGACTTCATTTGCTATTTTTCATGCATTTACTGATTTTTTTGAGCTAAATGACCCTGAAATTGAAAAGCACTACAAATGAACTCTGAAAAGGTTGAAAGTCGGCACGGTATCATCATTTCACCCACATAGCATGTGCTAAAAAGTTGAGAGGGTTACGGCAAAAACTGGATGCACTTCGTGTACAAAATGGACAATCTCTTTCGAAGTATCAGGCTTTCGGACGAGAACTCATCTGTTACAAAGGCATTTCATTTTTTTAAACTTATTTCAACTCCAGACTTTTTGTGCGTTTAGTATGCACCATTCAAAGCCACGTCATCAATTTTCAACCCTTTCTGACTTCATTTGCTATTTTTCATGCATTTACTGATTTTTTGAGCTAAATGACCCTGAAATTGAAAAGCACTACAAATGAACTTTGAAAAGGTTGAAAGTTGGCATGGTATCATCATTTCACCTACATAGCATGTGCTAAAAAGTTGAGAGGGTTACGGCAAACACTGGATGCACTTCGTGTACAAAATGGACAATCTCTTTCGAAGTATCAGGCTGTCGCACGAGAACTCATATGTTACAAAGGCATTTCATTTTTTTAAACTCATTTCAACTCCACACTTTTTGTGCGTTCAGTATGCACCATTCAAAGCCACGTCATCAATTTTCAACCCTTTCTGACTTCATTTGCTATTTTTCATGCATTTACCGATTTTTTTGAGCTAAATGACCCTGAAATTGAAAAGCACTACAAATGAACTCTGAAAAGGTTGAAAGTTGGCATGGTATCATCATTTCACCCACATAGCATGTGCTAAAAAGTTGAGAGGGTTACGACAAAAACTGGATGCACTTCGTGTACAAAATGGACAATCTCTTTCGAAGTATCAGGCTTTCGGACGAAAACTCATCTGTTACAAAGGCATTTCATTTTTTTAAACATATTTCAACTCCAGACTTTTTGTGCATTCAGTATGCACCATTCAAAGCCACGTCATCAATTTTCAACCCTTTCTGACTTCATTTGCTATTTTTCATGCATTTACTGATTTTTTGAGCTAAATGACCCTGAAATTGAAAAGCACTACAAATGAACTCTGAAAAAGGTTGAAAGTTGGCATGGTATCATCATTTCACCCACATAGCATGTACTAAAAAGATGAGAGGGTTACGGCAAAAACTGGATGCACTTCGTGTACAAAATGGACAATCTCTTTCGATGTATCAGGCTTTCGGACGAGAACTCATATGTTACAAAGGCATTTCATTTTTTTAACTTATTTCAACTCCAGACTTTTTGTGCATTCAGTATGCACCATTCAAAGCCACGTCATCAATTTTCAACCCTTTCTGACTTCATTTGCTATTTTTCATGCATTTACTGATTTTGTTTGATCTAAATGACCCTGAAATTGAAAAGCACTACAAATGAACTCTGAAAAGGTTGAAAGTCGGCACGGTATCATCATTTCACCCACATAGCATGTGCTAAAAAGTTGAGAGGGTTACGGCAAAAACTGGATGCACTTCGTGTACAAAATGGACAATCTCTTTCGATGTATCAGGCTTTCGGACGAGAACTCATATGTTACAAAGGCATTTCATTTTTTTAACTTATTTCAACGCCAGACTTTTTGTGCGTTCAGTATGCACCATTCAAAGCCACGTCATCAATTTTCAACCCTTTCTGACTTCATTTGCTATTTTTCACGCATTTACTGATTTTTTTTAGCTAAATGACCCTGAAATTGAAAAGCACTACAAATGAACTCTGAAAAGGTTGAAAGTTGGCATGGTATCATCATTTCACCCACATAGCATGTGCTAAAAAGTTGAGAGGGTTACGGCAAAAACTGGATGCACTTCGTGTACAAAATGGACAATCTCTTTCGAAGTATCATGCTTTCGGACGAAAACTCATCTGTTACAAAGGCATTTCATTTTTTTAAACTTATTTCAACTCCAGACATTTTGTGCGTTCAATATGCACCATTCAAAGCCACGTCATCAATTTTCAACCACTTCTGACTTCATTTGCTATTTTTCATGGATTTACTGATTTTTTTGAGCTAAATGACCCTGAAATTGAAAAGCACTACAAATGAACTCTGAAAAGGTTGAAAGTTGGCATGGTATCATCATTTCACCCACATAGCATGTGCTAAAAAGTTGAGAGGGTTACGGCAAAAACTGGATGCACTTCGTGTACAAAATGGACAATCTCTTTCGAAGTATCAGGCTTTCGGACGAAAACTCATCTGTTACAAAGGCATTTCATTTTTTTAAACTTATTTCAACTCTAGACTTTTTGTGCGTTCAGTATGCACCATTCAAAGCCACGTCATCAATTTTCATCCCTTTCTGACTTCATTTGCTATTTTTCATGCATTTACTGATTTTTTTGAGCTAAATGACCCTGAAATTGAAAAGAACTACAAATGAACTCTGAAAAGGTTGAAAGTTGGCATGGTATCATCATTTCACCCACATAGCATGTGCTAAAAAGTTGAGAGGGTTACGGCAAAAACTGGATGCACTTCGTGTACAAAATGGACAATCTCTTTCGAAGTATCAGGCTTTTGGACGAGAACTCATCTGTTACAAAGGCATTTCATTTTTTTAAACTTATTTCAACTCCAGACTTTTTGTGCGTTTAGTATGCACCATTCAAAGCCACGTCATCAATTATCAACCCTTTCTGACTTCATTTGCTATTTTTCATGCATTTACTGATTTTTTGAGCTAAATGACCCTGAAATTGAAAAGCACTACAAATGAACTCTGAAAAAGGTTGAAAGTTGGCATGGTATCATCATTTCACCGAGATAGCATGTACTAAAAAGATGAGAGGATTACGGCAAAAACTGGATGCACTTCGTGTACAAAATGGACAATCTCTTTCGAAGTATCATGCTTTCGGACGAAAACTCATCTGTTACAAAGGCATTTCATTTTTTTAAACTTATTTCAACTCCAGACATTTTGTGCGTTCAATATGCACCATTCAAAGCCACGTCATCAATTTTCAACCACTTCTGACTTCATTTGCTATTTTTCATGGATTTACTGATTTTTTTGAGCTAAATGACCCTGAAATTGAAAAGCACTACAAATGAACTCTGAAAAGGTTGAAAGTTGGCATGGTATCATCATTTCACCCACATAGCATGTGCTAAAAAGTTGAGAGGGTTACGGCAAAAACTGGATGCACTTCGTGTACAAAATGGACAATCTCTTTCGAAGTATCAGGCTTTCGGACGAAAACTCATCTGTTACAAAGGCATTTCATTTTTTTAAACTTATTTCAACTCTAGACTTTTTGTGCGTTTAGTATGCACCATTCAAAGCCACGTCATCAATTTTCAACCCTTTCTGACTTCATTTGCTATTTTTCATGCATTTACTGATTTTTTGAGCTAAATGACCCTGAAATTGAAAAGCACTACAAATGAACTCTGAAAAGGTTGAAAGTTGGCATGGTATCAACATTTCACCTACATAGCATGTGCTAAAAAGTTGAGAGGGTTACGGCAAAAACTGGATGAACTTCGTGTACAAAATGGACAATCTCTTTCGAAGTATCAGGCTTTCGGACGAGAACTCATCTGTTACAAAGGCATTTCATTTTTTTAAATTCATTTCAACTCCAGACTTTTTGTGCGTTCAGTATGCACCATTCAAAGCCACGTCATCAATTTTCAACCCTTTCTGACTTCATTTGCTATTTTTCATGCATTTACTGATTTTTTTGAGCTAAATGACCCTGAAATTGAAAAGCACTACAAATGAACTCTGAAAAGGTTGAAAGTTGGCATGGTATCATCATTTCACCCACATAGCATGTGCTAAAAAGTTCAGAGGGTTACGGCAAAAACTAGATGCAATTCGTGTACAAAATGGACAATCTCTTTCGAAGTATCAGGCTTTCGGACGAAAACTCATCTGTTACAAAGGCATTTCATTTTTTTAAACTTATTTCAACTCCAGACTTTTTGTGCATTCAGTATGCACCATTCAAAGCCACGTCATCAATTTTCAACCCTTTCTGACTTCATTTGCTATTTTTCATGCATTTACTGATTTTTTTGAGCTAAATGACCCTGAAATTGAAAAGCACTACAAATGAACTCTGAAAAGGTTGAAAGTTGGCATGGTTTCATCATTTCACCCACATAGCATGTGCTAAAAAGTTGAGAGGGTTACGGCAAAAACTGGATGCACTTCGTGTACAAAATGGACAATCTCTTTCGAAGTATCAGGCTTTTGGACGAGAACTCATCTGTTACAAAGGCATTTCATTTTTTTAAACTTATTTCAACTCCAGACTTTTTGTGCGTTTAGTATGCACCATTCAAAGCCACGTCATCAATTTTCAACCCTTTCTGACTTCATTTGCTATTTTTCATGCATTTACTTATTTTTTGAGCTAAATGACCCTGAAATTGAAAAGCACTACAAATGAACTCTGAAAAAGGTTGAAAGTCGGCATGGTATCATCATTTCACCTACATAGCATGTGCTAAAAAGTTGAGAGGGTTACGGCAAAAACTGGATGAACTTCGTGTACAAAATGGACAATCTCTTTCGAAGTATCAGGCTTTCGGACGAGAACTCATCTGTTACAAAGGCATTTCATTTTTTTAAATTCATTTCAACTCCAGACTTTTTGTGCGTTCAGTATGCACCATTCAAAGCCACGTCATCAATTTTCAACCCTTTCTGACTTCATTTGCTATTTTTCATGCATTTACTGATTTTTTTGAGCTAAATGACCCTGAAATTGAAAAGCACTACAAATGAACTCTGAAAAGGTTGAAAGTTGGCATGATATCATCATTTCACCCACATAGCATGTGCTAAAAAGTTCAGAGGGTTATGGCAAAAACTAGATGCAATTCGTGTACAAAATGGACAATCTCTTTCAAAGTATCAGGCTTTCGGACGAAAACTCATCTGTTACAAAGGCATTTCATTTTTTTAAACTTATTTCAACTCCAGACTTTTTGTGCATTCAGTATGCACCATTCAAAGCCACGTCATCAATTTTCAACCCTTTCTGACTTCATTTGCTATTTTTCATGCATTTACTGATTTTTTTGAGCTAAATGACCCTGAAATTGAAAAGCACTACAAATGAACTCTGAAAAGGTTGAAAGTTGGCATGGTATCATCATTTCACCCACATAGCATGTGCTAAAAAGTTGAGAGGGTTACGGCAAAAACTGGATGCACTTCGTGTACAAAATGGACAATCTCTTTCGAAGTATCAGGATTTTGGACGAGAACTCATCTGTTACAAAGGCATTTCATTTTTTTAAACTTATTTCAACTCCAGACTTTTTGTGCGTTTAGTATGCACCATTCAAAGCCACGTCATCAATTTTCAACCCTTTCTGACTTCATTTGCTATTTTTCATGCATTTACTTATTTTTTGAGCTAAATGACCCTGAAATTGAAAAGCACTACAAATGAACTCTGAAAAAGGTTGAAAGTCGGCATGGTATCATCATTTCACCTACATAGCATGTACTAAAAAGATGAGAGGGTTACGGCAAAAACTGGATGCACTTCGTGTACAAAATGGACAATCTCTTTCGAAGTATCAGGCTTTCGGACGAGAACTCATCTGTTACAAAGGCATTTCATTTTTTTAAATTCATTTCAACTCCAGACTTTTTGTGCGTTCAGTATGCACCACTCAAAGCCACGTCATCAATTTTCAAACCTTTCTGACTTCATTTGCTATTTTTCATGCATTTACAGATTTTTTTGAGCTAAATGACCCTGAAATTGAAAAGCACTACAAATGAACTCTGAAAAGGTTGAAAGTCAGCACGGTATCATCATTTCACCCACATAGCATGTGCTAAAAAGTTGAGAGGGTTACGGCAAAAACTGGATGCACTTCGTGTACAAAATGGACAATCTCTTTCGAAGTATCAGGCTTTCGGACGAGAACTCATCTGTTACAAAGGCATTTCATTTTTTTAAACTTATTTCAACTCCAGACTTTTTGTGCGTTTAGTATGCACCATTCAAAGCCACGTCATCAATTTTCAACCCTTTCTGACTTCATTTGCTATTTTTCATGCATTTACTGATATTGTTTGATCTAAATGACCCTGAAATTGAAAAGCACTACAAATGAACTCTGAAAAGGTTGAAAGTCGGCACGGTATCATCATTTCACCCACATAGAATGTGCTAAAAAGTTGAGAGGGTTACGGCAAAAACTGGATGCACTTCGTGTACAAAATGGACAATCTCTTTCGATGTATCAGGCTTTCGGACGAGAACTCATATGTTACAAAGGCATTTCATTTTTTAACTTATTTCAACTCCAGACTTTTTGTGCATTCAGTATGCACCATTCAAAGCCACGTCATCAATTTTCAACCCTTTCTGACTTCATTTGCTATTTTTCATGCATTTACTGATTTTTTTGAGCTAAATGACCCTGAAATTGAAAAGCACTACAAATGAACTCTGAAAAGGTTGAAAGTCGGCACGGTTTCATCATTTCACCCACATAGCATGTGCTAAAAAGTTGAGAGGGTTACGGCAAAAACTGGATGCACTTCGTGTACAAAATGGATAATCTCTTTCGAAGTATCAGGCTTTCGGACGAAAACTCATCTGTTACAAAGGCATTTCATTTTTTTAAACTTATTTCAACTCCAGACTTTTTGTGCATTCAGTATGCACCATTCAAAGCCACGTCATCAATTTTCAACCCTTTCTGACTTCATTTGCTATTTTTCATGCATTTACTGATTTTTTGAGCTAAATGACCCTGAAATTGAAAAGCACTACAAATGAACTCTGAAAAGGTTGAAAGTTGGCATGGTATCATCATTTCACCCACATAGCATGTACTAAAAAGATGAGAGGGTTACGGCAAAAACTGGATGCACTTCGTGTACAAAATGGACAATCTCTTTCGATGTATCAGGCTTTCGGACGAGAACTCATATGTTACAAAGGCATTTCATTTTTTTAACTTATTTCAACTCCAGACTTTTTGTGCATTCAGTATGCACCATTCAAAGCCACGTCATCAATTTTCAACCCTTTCTGAGTTCATTTGCTATTTTTCATGCATTTACTGATTTTGTTTGATCTAAATGACCCTGAAATTGAAAAGCACTACAAATGAACTCTGAAAAGGTTGAAAGTCGGCACGGTATCATCATTTCACCCACATAGAATGTGCTAAAAAGTTGAGAGGGTTACGGCAAAAACTGGATGCACTTCGTGTACAAAATGGACAATCTCTTTCGATGTATCAGGCTTTCGGACGAGAACTCATATGTTACAAAGGCATTTCATTTTTTTAACTTATTTCAACTCCAGACTTTTTGTGCGTTCAGTATGCACCATTCAAAGCGACGTCATCAATTTTCAACCCTTTCTGACTTCATTTGCTATTTTTCATGCATTTACTGATTTTTTTGTGCTAAATGACCCTGAAATTGAAAAGCACTACAAATGAACTCTGAAAAGGTTGAAAGTCGGCACGGTATCATCATTTCACCCACATAGCATGTGCTAAAAAGTTGAGAGGGTTACGGAAAAAACTGGATGCACTTCGTGTACAAAATGGACAATCTCTTTCGAAGTATCACGCTTTCGGACGAAAACTCATCTGTTACAAAGGCATTTCATTTTTTTAAACTTATTTCAACTCCAGACTTTTTGTGCGTTCAATATGCACCATTCAAAGCCACGTCATCAATTTTCAACCCCTTCTGACTTCATTTGCTATTTTTCATGGATTTACTGATTTTTTTGAGCTAAATGACCCTGAAATTGAAAAGCACTACAAATGAACTCTGAAAAGGTTGAAAGTTGGCATGGTATCATCATTACACCCACATAGCATGTGCTAAAAAGTTGAGAGGGTTACGGCAAAAACTGGATGCACTTCGTGTACAAAATGGACAATCTCTTTCGATGTATCAGGCTTTCGGACGAGAACTCATATGTTATAAAGGCATTTCATTTTTTAACTTATTTCAACTCCAGACTTTTTGTGCATTCAGTATGCACCATTCAAAGCCACGTCATCAATTTTCAAACCTTTCTGACTTCATTTGCTATTTTTCATGCATTTACAGATTTTTTTGAGCTAAATGACCCTGAAATTGAAAAGCACTACAAATGAACTCTGAAAAGGTTGAAAGTTGGCATGGTATCATCATTTCACCCACATAGCATGTGCTAAAAAGTTGAGAGGGTTACGGCAAAAACTGGATGCACTTCGTGTACAAAATGGACAATCTCTTTCGAAGTATCAGGCTTTTGGACGAGAACTCATCTGTTACAAAGGCATTTCATTTTTTTAAACTTATTTCAACTCCAGACTTTTTGTGCGTTTAGTATGCACCATTCAAAGCCACGTCATCAATTTTCAACCCTTTCTGACTTCATTTGCTATTTTTCATGCATTTACTTATTTTTTGAGCTAAATGACCCTGAAATTGAAAAGCACTACAAATGAACTCTGAAAAAGGTTGAAAGTCGGCATGGTATCATCATTTCACCTACATAGCATGTACTAAAAAGATGAGAGGGTTACGGCAAAAACTGGATGCACTTCGTGTACAAAATGGACAATCTCTTTCGAAGTATCAGGCTTTCGGACGAGAACTCATCTGTTACAAAGGCATTTCATTTTTTTAAATTCATTTCAACTCCAGACTTTTTGTGCGTTCAGTATGCACCATTCAAAGCCACGTCATCAATTTTCAAACCTTTCTGACTTCATTTGCTATTTTTCATGCATTTACAGATTTTTTTGAGCTAAATGACCCTGAAATTGAAAAGCACTACAAATGAACTCTGAAAAGGTTGAAAGTCAGCACGGTATCATCATTTCACCCACATAGCATGTGCTAAAAAGTTGAGAGGGTTACGGCAAAAACTGGATGCACTTCGTGTACCAAATGGACAATCTCTTTCGAAGTATCAGGCTTTCGGACGAGAACTCATCTGTTACAAAGGCATTTCATTTTTTTAAACTTATTTCAACTCCAGACTTTTTGTGCGTTTAGTATGCACCATTCAAAGCCACGTCATCAATTTTCAACCCTTTCTGACTTCATTTGCTATTTTTCATGCATTTACTTATTTTTTGAGCTAAATGACCCTGAAATTGAAAAGCACTACAAATGAACTCTGAAAAAGGTTGAAAGTCGGCATGGTATCATCATTTCACCTACATAGCATGTGCTAAAAAGTTGAGAGGGTTACGGCAAAAACTGGATGAACTTCGTGTACAAAATGGACAATCTCTTTCGAAGTATCAGGCTTTCGGACGAGAACTCATCTGTTACAAAGGCATTTCATTTTTTTAAATTCATTTCAACTCCAGACTTTTTGTGCGTTCAGTATGCACCATTCAAAGCCACGTCATCAATTTTCAACCCTTTCTGACTTCATTTGCTATTTTTCATGCATTTACTGATTTTTTTGAGCTAAATGACCCTGAAATTGAAAAGCACTACAAATGAACTCTGAAAAGGTTGAAAGTTGGCATGGTATCATCATTTCACCCACATAGCATGTGCTAAAAAGTTCAGAGGGTTACGGCAAAAACTAGATGCAATTCGTGTACAAAATGGACAATCTCTTTCAAAGTATCAGGCTTTCGGACGAAAACTCATCTGTTACAAAGGCATTTCATTTTTTTAAACTTATTTCAACTCCAGACTTTTTGTGCATTCAGTATGCACCATTCAAAGCCACGTCATCAATTTTCAACCCTTTCTGACTTCATTTGCTATTTTTCATGCATTTACTGATTTTTTTGAGCTAAATGACCCTGAAATTGAAAAGCACTACAAATGAACTCTGAAAAGGTTGAAAGTTGGCATGGTATCATCATTTCACCCACATAGCATGTGCTAAAAAGTTGAGAGGGTTACGGCAAAAACTGGATGCACTTCGTGTACAAAATGGACAATCTCTTTCGAAGTATCAGGCTTTTGGACGAGAACTCATCTGTTACAAAGGCATTTCATTTTTTTAAACTTATTTCAACTCCAGACTTTTTGTGCGTTTAGTATGCACCATTCAAAGCCACGTCATCAATTTTCAACCCTTTCTGACTTCATTTGCTATTTTTCATGCATTTACTTATTTTTTGAGCTAAATGACCCTGAAATTGAAAAGCACTACAAATGAACTCTGAAAAAGGTTGAAAGTCGGCATGGTATCATCATTTCACCTACATAGCATGTACTAAAAAGATGAGAGGGTTACGGCAAAAACTGGATGCACTTCGTGTACAAAATGGACAATCTCTTTCGAAGTATCAGGCTTTCGGACGAGAACTCATCTGTTACAAAGGCATTTCATTTTTTTAAATTCATTTCAACTCCAGACTTTTTGTGCGTTCAGTATGCACCATTCAAAGCCACGTCATCAATTTTCAACCCTTTCTGACTTCATTTGCTATTTTTCATGCATTTACTGATTTTTTTGAGCTAAATGACCCTGAAATTGAAAAGCACTACAAATGAACTCTGAAAAGGTTGAAAGTTGGCATGGTATCATCATTTCACCCACATAGCATGTGCTAAAAAGTTCAGAGGGTTACGGCAAAAACTAGATGCAATTCGTGTACAAAATGGACAATCTCTTTCAAAGTATCAGGCTTTCGGACGAAAACTCATCTGTTACAAAGGCATTTCATTTTTTTAAACTTATTTCAACTCCAGACTTTTTGTGCATTCAGTATGCACCATTCAAAGCCACGTCATCAATTTTCAACCCTTTCTGACTTCATTTGCTATTTTTCATGCATTTACTGATTTTTTTGAGCTAAATGACCCTGAAATTGAAAAGCACTACAAATGAACTCTGAAAAGGTTGAAAGTTGGCATGGTATCATCATTTCACCCACATAGCATGTGCTAAAAAGTTGAGAGGGTTACGGCAAAAACTGGATGCACTTCGTGTACAAAATGGACAATCTCTTTCGAAGTATCAGGCTTTTGGACGAGAACTCATCTGTTACAAAGGCATTTCATTTTTTTAAACTTATTTCAACTCCAGACTTTTTGTGCGTTTAGTATGCACCATTCAAAGCCACGTCATCAATTTTCAACCCTTTCTGACTTCATTTGCTATTTTTCATGCATTTACTTATTTTTTGAGCTAAATGACCCTGAAATTGAAAAGCACTACAAATGAACTCTGAAAAAGGTTGAAAGTAGGCATGGTATCATCATTTCACCTACATAGCATGTACTAAAAAGATGAGAGGGTTACGGCAAAAACTGGATGCACTTCGTGTACAAAATGGACAATCTCTTTCGAAGTATCAGGCTTTCGGACGAGAACTCATCTGTTACAAAGGCATTTCATTTTTTTAAATTCATTTCAACTCCAGACTTTTTGTGCGTTCAGTATGCACCATTCAAAGCCACGTCATCAATTTTCAAACCTTTCTGACTTCATTTGCTATTTTTCATGCATTTACAGATTTTTTTGAGCTAAATGACCCTGAAATTGAAAAGCACTACAAATGAACTCTGAAAAGGTTGAATGTCAGCACGGTATCATCATTTCACCCACATAGCATGTGCTAAAAAGTTGAGAGGGTTACGGCAAAAACTGGATGCACTTCGTGTACAAAATGGACAATCTCTTTCGAAGTATCAGGCTTTCGGACGAGAACTCATCTGTTACAAAGGCATTTCATTTTTTTAAACTTATTTCAACTCCAGACTTTTTGTGCGTTTAGTATGCACCATTCAAAGCCACGTCATCAATTTTCAACCCTTTCTGACTTCATTTGCTATTTTTCATGCATTTACTGATATTGTTTGATCTAAATGACCCTGAAATTGAAAAGCACTACAAATGAACTCTGAAAAGGTTGAAAGTCGGCACGGTATCATCATTTCACCCACATAGAATGTGCTAAAAAGTTGAGAGGGTTACGGCAAAAACTGGATGCACTTCGTGTACAAAATGGACAATCTCTTTCGATGTATCAGGCTTTCGGACGAGAACTCATATGTTACAAAGGCATTTCATTTTTTAACTTATTTCAACTCCAGACTTTTTGTGCATTCAGTATGCACCATTCAAAGCCACGTCATCAATTTTCAACCCTTTCTGACTTCATTTGCTATTTTTCATGCATTTACTGATTTTTTTGAGCTAAATGACCCTGAAATTGAAAAGCACTACAAATGAACTCTGAAAAGGTTGAAAGTCGGCACGGTTTCATCATTTCACCCACATAGCATGTGCTAAAAAGTTGAGAGGGTTACGGCAAAAACTGGATGCACTTCGTGTACAAAATGGATAATCTCTTTCGAAGTATCAGGCTTTCGGACGAAAACTCATCTGTTACAAAGGCATTTCATTTTTTTAAACTTATTTCAACTCCAGACTTTTTGTGCATTCAGTATGCACCATTCAAAGCCACGTCATCAATTTTCAACCCTTTCTGACTTCATTTGCTATTTTTCATGCATTTACTGATTTTTTTAGCTAAATGACCCTGAAATTGAAAAGCACTACAAATGAACTCTGAAAAAGGTTGAAAGTCGGCATGGTATCATCATTTCACCTACATAGCATGTACTAAAAAGATGAGAGGGTTACGGCAAAAACTGGATGCACTTCGTGTACAAAATGGACAATCTCTTTCGAAGTATCAGGCTTTCGGACGAGAACTCATCTGTTACAAAGGCATTTCATTTTTTTAAATTCATTTCAACTCCAGACTTTTTGTGCGTTCAGTATGCACCATTCAAAGCCACGTCATCAATTTTCAAACCTTTCTGACTTCATTTGCTATTTTTCATGCATTTACAGATTTTTTTGAGCTAAATGACCCTGAAATTGAAAAGCACTACAAATGAACTCTGAAAAGGTTGAAAGTCAGCACGGTATCATCATTTCACCCACATAGCATGTGCTAAAAAGTTGAGAGGGTTACGGCAAAAACTGGATGCACTTCGTGTACAAAATGGACAATCTCTTTCGAAGTATCAGGCTTTCGGACGAGAACTCATCTGTTACAAAGGCATTTCATTTTTTTAAACTTATTTCAACTCCAGACTTTTTGTGCGTTTAGTATGCACCATTCAAAGCCACGTCATCAATTTTCAACCCTTTCTGACTTCATTTGCTATTTTTCATGCATTTACTTATTTTTTGAGCTAAATGACCCTGAAATTGAAAAGCACTACAAATGAACTCTGAAAAAGGTTGAAAGTCGGCATGGTATCATCATTTCACCTACATAGCATGTGCTAAAAAGTTGAGAGGGTTACGGCAAAAACTGGATGAACTTCGTGTACAAAATGGACAATCTCTTTCGAAGTATCAGGCTTTCGGACGAGAACTCATCTGTTACAAAGGCATTTCATTTTTTTAAATTCATTTCAACTCCAGACTTTTTGTGCGTTCAGTATGCACCATTCAAAGCCACGTCATCAATTTTCAACCCTTTCTGACTTCATTTGCTATTTTTCATGCATTTACTGATTTTTTTGAGCTAAATGACCCTGAAATTGAAAAGCACTACAAATGAACTCTGAAAAGGTTGAAAGTTGGCATGGTATCATCATTTCACCCACATAGCATGTGCTAAAAAGTTCAGAGGGTTACGGCAAAAACTAGATGCAATTCGTGTACAAAATGGACAATCTCTTTCAAAGTATCAGGCTTTCGGACGAAAACTCATCTGTTACAAAGGCATTTCATTTTTTTAAACTTATTTCAACTCCAGACTTTTTGTGCATTCAGTATGCACCATTCAAAGCCACGTCATCAATTTTCAACCCTTTCTGACTTCATTTGCTATTTTTCATGCATTTACTGATTTTTTTGAGCTAAATGACCCTGAAATTGAAAAGCACTACAAATGAACTCTGAAAAGGTTGAAAGTTGGCATGGTATCATCATTTCACCCACATAGCATGTGCTAAAAAGTTGAGAGGGTTACGGCAAAAACTGGATGCACTTCGTGTACAAAATGGACAATCTCTTTCGAAGTATCAGGCTTTTGGACGAGAACTCATCTGTTACAAAGGCATTTCATTTTTTTAAACTTATTTCAACTCCAGACTTTTTGTGCGTTTAGTATGCACCATTCAAAGCCACGTCATCAATTTTCAACCCTTTCTGACTTCATTTGCTATTTTTCATGCATTTACTTATTTTTTGAGCTAAATGACCCTGAAATTGAAAAGCACTACAAATGAACTCTGAAAAAGGTTGAAAGTCGGCATGGTATCATCATTTCACCTACATAGCATGTACTAAAAAGATGAGAGGGTTACGGCAAAAACTGGATGCACTTCGTGTACAAAATGGACAATCTCTTTCGAAGTATCAGGCTTTCGGACGAGAACTCATCTGTTACAAAGGCATTTCATTTTTTTAAATTCATTTCAACTCCAGACTTTTTGTGCGTTCAGTATGCACCATTCAAAGCCACGTCATCAATTTTCAAACCTTTCTGACTTCATTTGCTATTTTTCATGCATTTACAGATTTTTTTGAGCTAAATGACCCTGAAATTGAAAAGCACTACAAATGAACTCTGAAAAGGTTGAATGTCAGCACGGTATCATCATTTCACCCACATAGCATGTGCTAAAAAGTTGAGAGGGTTACGGCAAAAACTGGATGCACTTCGTGTACAAAATGGACAATCTCTTTCGAAGTATCAGGCTTTCGGACGAGAACTCATCTGTTACAAAGGCATTTCATTTTTTTAAACTTATTTCAACTCCAGACTTTTTGTGCGTTTAGTATGCACCATTCAAAGCCACGTCATCAATTTTCAACCCTTTCTGACTTCATTTGCTATTTTTCATGCATTTACTGATATTGTTTGATCTAAATGACCCTGAAATTGAAAAGCACTACAAATGAACTCTGAAAAGGTTGAAAGTCGGCACGGTATCATCATTTCACCCACATAGAATGTGCTAAAAAGTTGAGAGGGTTACGGCAAAAACTGGATGCACTTCGTGTACAAAATGGACAATCTCTTTCGATGTATCAGGCTTTCGGACGAGAACTCATATGTTACAAAGGCATTTCATTTTTTAACTTATTTCAACTCCAGACTTTTTGTGCATTCAGTATGCACCATTCAAAGCCACGTCATCAATTTTCAACCCTTTCTGACTTCATTTGCTATTTTTCATGCATTTACTGATTTTTTTGAGCTAAATGACCCTGAAATTGAAAAGCACTACAAATGAACTCTGAAAAGGTTGAAAGTCGGCACGGTTTCATCATTTCACCCACATAGCATGTGCTAAAAAGTTGAGAGGGTTACGGCAAAAACTGGATGCACTTCGTGTACAAAATGGATAATCTCTTTCGAAGTATCAGGCTTTCGGACGAAAACTCATCTGTTACAAAGGCATTTCATTTTTTTAAACTTATTTCAACTCCAGACTTTTTGTGCATTCAGTATGCACCATTCAAAGCCACGTCATCAATTTTCAACCCTTTCTGACTTCATTTGCTATTTTTCATGCATTTACTGATTTTTTTAGCTAAATGACCCTGAAATTGAAAAGCACTACAAATGAACTCTGAAAAGGTTGAAAGTTGGCATGGTATCATCATTTCACCCACATAGCATGTACTAAAAAGATGAGAGGGTTACGGCAAAAACTGGATGCACTTCGTGTACAAAATGGACAATCTCTTTCGATGTATCAGGCTTTCGGACGAGAACTCATATGTTACAAAGGCATTTCATTTTTTTAACTTATTTCAACTCCAGACTTTTTGTGCATTCAGTATGCACCATTCAAAGCCACGTCATCAATTTTCAACCCTTTCTGAGTTCATTTGCTATTTTTCATGCATTTACTGATTTTGTTTGATCTAAATGACCCTGAAATTGAAAAGCACTACAAATGAACTCTGAAAAGGTTGAAAGTCGGCACGGTATCATCATTTCACCCACATAGAATGTGCTAAAAAGTTGAGAGGGTTACGGCAAAAACTGGATGCACTTCGTGTACAAAATGGACAATCTCTTTCGATGTATCAGGCTTTCGGACGAGAACTCATATGTTACAAAGGCATTTCATTTTTTTAACTTATTTCAACTCCAGACTTTTTGTGCGTTCAGTATGCACCATTCAAAGCCACGTCATCAATTTTCAACCCTTTCTGACTTCATTTGCTATTTTTCATGCATTTACTGATTTTTTTGAGCTAAATGACCCTGAAATTGAAAAGCACTACAAATGAACTCTGAAAAGGTTGAAAGTCGGCACGGTATCATCATTTCACCCACATAGCATGTGCTAAAAAGTTGAGAGGGTTACGGAAAAAACTGGATGCACTTCGTGTACAAAATGGACAATCTCTTTCGAAGTATCACGCTTTCGGACGAAAACTCATCTGTTACAAAGGCATTTCATTTTTTTAAACTTATTTCAACTCCAGACTTTTTGTGCGTTCAATATGCACCATTCAAAGCCACGTCATCAATTTTCAACCCCTTCTGACTTCATTTGCTATTTTTCATGGATTTACTGATTTTTTTGAGCTAAATGACCCTGAAATTGAAAAGCACTACAAATGAACTTTGAAAAGGTTGAAAGTTGGCATGGTATCATCATTACACCCACATAGCATGTGCTAAAAAGTTGAGAGGGTTACGGCAAAAACTGGATGCACTTCGTGTACAAAATGGACAATCTCTTTCGATGTATCAGGCTTTCGGACGAGAACTCATATGTTACAAAGGCATTTCATTTTTTAACTTATTTCAACTCCAGACTTTTTGTGCATTCAGTATGCACCATTCAAAGCCACGTCATCAATTTTCAAACCTTTCTGACTTCATTTGCTATTTTTCATGCATTTACAGATTTTTTTGAGCTAAATGACCCTGAAATTGAAAAGCACTACAAATGAACTCTGAAAAGGTTGAAAGTCGGCACGGTATCATCATTTCACCCACATAGCATGTGCTAAAAAGTTGAGAGGGTTACGTCAAAACCTGGATGCACTTCGTGTACAAAATGGACAATCTCTTTCGAAGTATCAGGCTTTCGGACGAGAACTCATCTGTTACAAAGGCATTTCATTTTTTTAAACTTATTTCAACTCCAGACTTTTTGTGCGTTTAGTATGCACCATTCAAAGCCGCGTCATCAATTTTCAACCCTTTCTGACTTCATTTGCTATTTTTCATGCATTTACTGATTTTGTTTGATCTAAATGACCCTGAAATTGAAAAGCACTACAAATGAACTCTGAAAAGGTTGAAAGTCGGCACGGTATCATCATTTCACCCACATAGAATGTGCTAAAAAGTTGAGAGGGTTACGGCAAAAACTGGATGCACTTCGTGTACAAAATGGACAATCTCTTTCAATGTATCAGGCTTTCGGACGAGAACTCATATGTTACAAAGGCATTTCATTTTTTAACTTATTTCAACTCCAGACTTTTTGTGCATTCAGTATGCACCATTCAAAGCCACGTCATCAATTTTCAACCCTTTCTGACTTCATTTGCTATTTTTCATGCATTTACTGATTTTTTTGAGCTAAATGACCCTGAAATTGAAAAGCACTACAAATGAACTCTGAAAAGGTTGAAAGTCGGCACGGTTTCATCATTTCACCCACATAGCATGTGCTAAAAAGTTGAGAGGGTTACGGCAAAAACTGGATGCACTTCGTGTACAAAATGGACAATCTCTTTCGAAGTATCAGGCTTTCGGACGAAAACTCATCTGTTACAAAGGCATTTCATTTTTTTAAACTTATTTCAACTCCAGACTTTTTGTGCATTCAGTATGCACCATTCAAAGCCACGTCATCAATTTTCAACCCTTTCTGACTTCATTTGCTATTTTTCATGCATTTACTGATTTTTTGAGCTAAATGACCCTGAAATTGAAAAGCACTACAAATGAACTCTGAAAAGGTTGAAAGTTGGCATGGTATCATCATTTCACCCACATAGCATGTACTAAAAAGATGAGAGGGTTACGGCAAAAACTGGATGCACTTCGTGTACAAAATGGACAATCTCTTTCGATGTATCAGGCTTTCGGACGAGAACTCATATGTTACAAAGGCATTTCATTTTTTTAACTTATTTCAACTCCAGACTTTTTGTGCATTCAGTATGCACCATTCAAAGCCACGTCATCAATTTTCAACCCTTTCTGACTTCATTTGCTATTTTTCATGCATTTACTGATTTTGTTTGATCTAAATGACCCTGAAATTGAAAAGCACTACAAATGAACTCTGAAAAGGTTGAAAGTCGGCACGGTATCATCATTTCACCCACATAGAATGTGCTAAAAAGTTGAGAGGGTTACGGCAAAAACTGGATGCACTTCGTGTACAAAATGGACAATCTCTTTCGATGTATCAGGCTTTCGGACGAGAACTCATATGTTACAAAGGCATTTCATTTTTTTAACTTATTTCAACTCCAGACTTTTTGTGCGTTCAGTATGCACCATTCAAAGCCACGTCATCAATTTTCAACCCTTTCTGACTTCATTTGCTATTTTTCATGCATTTACTGATTTTTTTGAGCTAAATGACCCTGAAATTGAAAAGCACTACAAATGAACTCTGAAAAGGTTGAAAGTCGGCACGGTATCATCATTTCACCCACATAGCATGTGCTAAAAAGTTGAGAGGGTTACGGAAAAAACTGGATGCACTTCGTGTACAAAATGGACAATCTCTTTCGAAGTATCACGCTTTCGGACGAAAACTCATCTGTTACAAAGGCATTTCATTTTTTTAAACTTATTTCAACTCCAGACTTTTTGTGCGTTCAATATGCACCATTCAAAGCCACGTCATCAATTTTCAACCCCTTCTGACTTCATTTGCTATTTTTCATGGATTTACTGATTTTTTTGAGCTAAATGACCCTGAAATTGAAAAGCACTACAAATGAACTCTGAAAAGGTTGAAAGTTGGCATGGTATCATCATTACACCCACATAGCATGTGCTAAAAAGTTGAGAGGGTTACGGCAAAAACTGGATGCACTTCGTGTACAAAATGGACAATCTCTTTCGAAGTATCAGGCTTTCGGACGAAAACTCATCTGTTACAAAGGCATTTCATTTTTTTAAACTTATTTCAACTCCAGACTTTTTGTGCGTTTAGTATGCACCATTCAAAGCCACGTCATCAATTTTCAACCCCTTCTGACTTTATTTGCTATTTTTCATGCATTTACTGATTTTTTTTAGCTAAATGACCCTGAAATTGAAAAGCACTACAAATGAACTCTGAAAATGTTGAAAGTTGGCATGGTATCATCATTTCACCCACATAGAATGTGCTAAAAAGTTGAGAGGGTTACGGCAAAAACTGGATGCACTTCGTGTACAAAATGTACAATCTCTTTCTAAGTATCACGCTTTCGGACGAAAACTCATCTGTTACAAAGGCATTTCATTTTTTTAAACTTATTTCAACTCCAGACTTTTTGTGCGTTTAGTATGCACCATTCAAAGCCACGTCATCAATTTTCAACCCTTTCTGACTTCATTTGCTATTTTTCATGCATTTACTGATTTTTTGAGCTAAATGACAATGAAATTGAAAAGCACTACAAATGAACTCTGAAAAGGTTGAAAGTTGGCATGGTATCATCATTTCACCTACATAGCGTGTGCTAAAAAGTTGAGAGGGTTACGGCAAAAACTGGATGAACTTCGTGTACAAAATGGACAATCTCTTTCGAAGTATCAGGCTTTCGGACGAGAACTCATCTGTTACAAAGGCATTTCATTTTTTTAAATTCATTTCAACTCCAGACTTTTTGTGCGTTCATTATGCAACATTCAAAGCCACGTCATCAATTTTCAACCCTTTCTGACTTCATTTGCTATTTTTCATGCATTTACTGATTTTTTTGAGCTAAATGACCCTGAAATTGAAAAGCACTACAAATGAACTCTGAAAAGGTTGAAAGTTGGCATGGTATCATCATTTCACCCACATAGCATGTGCTAAAAAGTTGAGAGGGTTACGGCAAAAACTAGATACAATTCGTGTACAAAATGGACAATCTCTTTCGAAGTATCAGGCTTTCGGACGAAAACTCATCTGTTACAAAGGCATTTCATTTTTTTAAACTTATTTCAACTCCAGACTTTTTGTGCATTCAGTATGCACCATTCAAAGCCACGTCATCAATTTTCAACCCTTTCTGACTTCATTTGCTATTTTTCATGCATTTACTGATTTTTTTGAGCTAAATGACCCTGAAATTGAAAAGCACTACAAATGAACTCTGAAAAGATTGAAAGTTGGCATGGTATCATCATTTCACCCACATAGCATGTGCTAAAAAGTTTAGAGGGTTACGGCAAAAACTGGCTGCACTTCGTGTACAAAATGGACAATCTCTTTCGAAGTATCGGGCTTTCGGACGAAAACTCATCTGTTACAAAGGCATTTCATTTTTTTAAACTTATTTCAACTCCAGACTTTTTGTGCGTTTAGTATGCACCATTCAAAGCCACGTCATCAATTTTCAACCCCTTCTGACTTCATTTGCTATTTTTCATGCATTTACTGATTTTTTAGCTAAATGACCCTGAAATTGAAAAGCACTACAAATGATCTCTGAAAAGGTTGAAAGTTGGCATGGTATCATCATTTCACCCATATAGCATGTGCTAAAAAGTTGAGAGGGTTACGGCAAAAACTAGATGCAATTCGTGTACAAAATGGACAATCTCTTTCGAAGTATCAGGCTTTCGGACGAAAACTCATCTGTTACAAAGGCATTTCATTTTTTTAAACTTATTTCAACTCCAGACTTTTTGTGCATTCAGTATGCACCATTCAAAGCCACGTCATCAATTTTCAACCCTTTCTGACTTCATTTGCTATTTTCATGCATTTACTGATTTTTTGAGCTAAATGACCCTGAAATTGAAAAGCACTACAAATGATCTCTGAAAAGGTTGAAAGTTGGCATGGTATCATCATTTCACCCACATAGCATGTGCTAAAAAGTTGAGAGGGTTACGGCAAAAACTAGATACAATTCGTGTACAAAATGGACAATCTCTTTCGAAGTATCAGGCTTTCGGACGAAAACCCATCTGTTACAAAGGCATTTCATTTTTTTAAACTTATTTCAACTCCAGACTTTTCATGCATTCAGTATGCACCATTCAAAGCCACGTCATCAATTTTCAACCCTTTCTGACTTCATTTGCTATTTTTCATGCATTTACTGATTTTTTGAGCTAAATGACCCTGAAATTGAAAAGCACTACAAATGAACTCTGAAAAAGGTTGAAAGTTGGCATGGTATCATCATTTCACCCACATAGCATGTACTAAAAAGATGAGAGGGTTATGGCAAAAACTGGATGCACTTCGTGTACAAAATGGACAATCTCTTTCGATGTATCAGGCTTTCGGACGAGAACTCATATGTTACAAAGGCATTTCATTTTTTTAAACTTATTTCAACTCCAGACTTTTTGTGCGTTTAGTATGCACCATTCAAAGCCACGTCATCAATTTTCAACCCCTTCTGACTTCATTTGCTATTTTTCATGCATTTACTGATTTTTTAGCTAAATGACCCTGAAATTGAAAAGCACTACAAATGATCTCTGAAAAGGTTGAAAGTTGGCATGGTATCATCATTTCACCCATATAGCATGTGCTAAAAAGTTGAGAGGGTTACGGCAAAAACTAGATGCAATTCGTGTACAAAATGGACAATCTCTTTCGAAGTATCAGGCTTTCGGACGAAAACTCATCTGTTACAAAGGCATTTCATTTTTTTAAACTTATTTCAACTCCAGACTTTTTGTGCGTTCAGTATGCACCATTCAAAGCCACGTCATCAATTTTCAACCCTTTCTGACTTCATTTGCTATTTTTCATGCATTTACTGATTTTTTTGAGCTAAATGACCCTGAAATTGAAAAGAACTACAAATGAACTCTGAAAAGGTTGAAAGTTGGCATGGTATCATCATTTCACCCACATAGCATGTGCTAAAAAGTTGAGAGGGTTACGGCAAAAACTGGATGCACTTCGTGTACAAAATGGACAATCTCTTTCGAAGTATCAGGCTTTCGGACGAAAACTCATCTGTTACAAAGGCATTTCATTTTTTTAAACTTATTTCAACTCCAGACTTTTTGTGCGTTTAGTATGCACCATTCAAAGCCACGTCATCAATTTTCAACCCCTTCTGACTTCATTTGCTATTTTTCATGCATTTACTGATTTTTTAGCTAACTGACCCTGAAATTGAAAAGCACTACAAATGATCTCTGAAAAGGTTGAAAGTTGGCATGGTATCATCATTTCACCCATATAGCATGTGCTAAAAAGTTGAGAGGGTTACGGCAAAAACTAGATGCAATTCGTGTACAAAATGGACAATCTCTTTCGAAGTATCAGGCTTTCGGACGAAAACTCATCTGTTACAAAGGCATTTCATTTTTTTAAACTTATTTCAACTCCAGACTTTTTGTGCATTCAGTATGCACCATTCAAAGCCACGTCATCAATTTTCAACCCTTTCTGACTTCATTTGCTATTTTCATGCATTTACTGATTTTTTGAGCTAAATGACCCTGAAATTGAAAAGCACTACAAATGATCTCTGAAAAGGTTGAAAGTTGGCATGGTATCATCATTTCACCCACATAGCATGTGCTAAAAAGTTGAGAGGGTTACGGCAAAAACAAGATACAATTCGTGTACAAAATGGACAATCTCTTTCGAAGTATCAGGCTTTCGGACGAAAACCCATCTGTTACAAAGGCATTTCATTTTTTTAAACTTATTTCAACTCCAGACTTTTCATGCATTCAGTATGCACCATTCAAAGCCACGTCATCAATTTTCAACCCTTTCTGACTTCATTTGCTATTTTTCATGCATTTACTGATTTTTTGAGCTAAATGACCCTGAAATTGAAAAGCACTACAAATGAACTCTGAAAAAGGTTGAAAGTTGGCATGGTATCATCATTTCACCCACATAGCATGTACTAAAAAGATGAGAGGGT
This sequence comes from Elymus sibiricus, assembly GCA_039707655.1. Lineage (NCBI taxonomy): Eukaryota > Viridiplantae > Streptophyta > Magnoliopsida > Poales > Poaceae > Elymus > Elymus sibiricus. The sequence continues at coordinate 33,456,468 of CM077665.1, read as the reverse complement.
TACGGCAAAAACTGGATGCACTTCGTGTACAAAATGGACAATCTCTTTCGATGTATCAGGCTTTCGGACGAGAACTCATATGTTACAAAGGCATTTCATTTTTTTAAACTTATTTCAACTCCAGACTTTTTGTGCGTTTAGTATGCACCATTCAAAGCCACGTCATCAATTTTCAATCCCTTCTGACTTCATTTGCTATTTTTCATGCATTTACTGATTTTTTAGCTAAATGACCCTGAAATTGAAAAGCACTACAAATGATCTCTGAAAAGGTTGAAAGTTGGCATGGTATCATCATTTCACCCATATAGCATGTGCTAAAAAGTTGAGAGGGTTACGGCAAAAACTAGATGCAATTCGTGTACAAAATGGACAATCTCTTTCGAAGTATCAGGCTTTCGGACGAAAACTCATCTGTTACAAAGGCATTTCATTTTTTTAAACTTATTTCAACTCCAGACTTTTTGTGCATTCAGTATGCACCATTCAAAGCCACGTCATCAATTTTCAACCCTTTCTGACTTCATTTGCTATTTTTCAAGCATTTACTGATTTTTTTGAGCTAAATGACCCTGAAATTGAAAAGCACTACAAATGAACTCTGAAAAGGTTGAAAGTTGGCATGGTATCATCATTTCACCCACATAGCATGTGCTAAAAAGTTGAGAGGGTTACGACAAAAACTGGATGCACTTCGTGTACAAAATGGACAATCTCTTTCGAAGTATCAGGCTTTCGGACGAAAACTCATCTGTTACAAAGGCATTTCATTTTTTTAAACTTATTTCAACTCCAGACTTTTTGTGCGTTTAGTATGCACCATTCAAAGCCACGTCATCAATTTTCAACCCCTTCTGACTTCATTTGCTATTTTTCATGCATTTACTGATTTTTTAGCTAAATGACCCTGAAATTGAAAAGCACTACAAATGATCTCTGAAAAGGTTGAAAGTTGGCATGGTATCATCATTTCACCCATATAGCATGTGCTAAAAAGTTGAGAGGGTTACGGCAAAAACTAGATGCAATTCGTGTACAAAATGGACAATCTCTTTCGAAGTATCAGGCTTTCGGACGAAAACTCATCTGTTACAAAGGCATTTCATTTATTTAAACTTATTTCAACTCCAGACTTTTTGTGCATTCAGTATGCACCATTCAAAGCCACGTCATCAATTTTCAACCCTTTCTGACTTCATTTGCTATTTTCATGCATTTACTGATTTTTTGAGCTAAATGACCCTGAAATTGAAAAGCACTACAAATGATCTCTGAAAAGGTTGAAAGTTGGCATGGTATCATCATTTCACCCACATAGCATGTGCTAAAAAGTTGAGAGGGTTACGGCAAAAACTAGATACAATTCGTGTACAAAATGGACAATCTCTTTCGAAGTATCAGGCTTTCGGACGAAAACCCATCTGTTACAAAGGCATTTCATTTTTTTAAACTTATTTCAACTCCAGACTTTTCATGCATTCAGTATGCACCATTCAAAGCCACGTCATCAATTTTCAACCCTTTCTGACTTCATTTGCTATTTTTGATGCATTTACTGATTTTTTGAGCTAAATGACCCTGAAATTGAAAAGCACTACAAATGAACTCTGAAAAAGGTTGAAAGTTGGCATGGTATCATCATTTCACCCACATAGCATGTACTAAAAAGATGAGAGGGTTACGGCAAAAACTGGATGCACTTCGTGTACAAAATGGACAATCTCTTTCGATGTATCAGGCTTTCGGACGAGAACTCATATGTTACAAAGGCATTTCATTTTTTTAAACTTATTTCAACTCCAGACTTTTTGTGCGTTTAGTATGCACCATTCAAAGCCACGTCATCAATTTTCAACCCCTTCTGACTTCATTTGCTATTTTTCATGCATTTACTGATTTTTTAGCTAAATGACCCTGAAATTGAAAAGCACTACAAATGATCTCTGAAAAGGTTGAAAGTTGGCATGGTATCATCATTTCACCCATATAGCATGTGCTAAAAAGTTGAGAGGGTTACGGCAAAAACTAGATGCAATTCGTGTACAAAATGGACAATCTCTTTCGAAGTATCAGGCTTTCGGACGAAAACTCATCTGTTACAAAGGCATTTCATTTTTTTAAACTTATTTCAACTCCAGACTTTTTGTGCATTCAGTATGCACCATTCAAAGCCACGTCATCAATTTTAAACCCTTTCTGACTTCATTTGCTATTTTCATGCATTTACTGATTTTTTGAGCTAAATGACCCTGAAATTGAAAAGCACTACAAATGATCTCTGAAAAGGTTGAAAGTTGGCATGGTATCATCATTTCACCCACATAGCATGTGCTAAAAAGTTGAGAGGGTTACGGCAAAAACTAGATACAATTCGTGTACAAAATGGACAATCTCTTTCGAAGTATCAGGCTTTCGGACGAAAACCCATCTGTTACAAAGGCATTTCATTTTTTTAAACTTATTTCAACTCCAGACTTTTCATGCATTCAGTATGCACCATTCAAAGCCACGTCATCAATTTTCAACCCTTTCTGACTTCATTTGCTATTTTTCATGCATTTACTGATTTTTTGAGCTAAATGACCCTGAAATTGAAAAGCACTACAAATGAACTCTGAAAAAGGTTGAAAGTTGGCATGGTATCATCATTTCACCTACATAGCATGTGCTAAAAAGATGAGAGGGTTACGGCAAACACTGGATGCACTTCGTGTACAAAATGGACAATCTCTTTCGAAGTATCAGGCTGTCGCACGAGAACTCATATGTTACAAAGGCATTTCATTTTTTTAAACTCATTTCAACTCCAGACTTTTTGTGCGTTCAGTATGCACCATTCAAAGCCACGTCATCAATTTTCAACCCTTTCTGACTTCATTTGCTATTTTTCATGCATTTACTGATTTTTTTGAGCTAAATGACCCTGAAATTGAAAAGCACTACAAATGAACTCTGAAAAGGTTGAAAGTTGGCATGGTATCATCATTTCACCCACATAGCATGTGCTAAAAAGTTGAGAGGGTTACGGCAAAAACTGGATGCACTACGTGTACAAAATGGACAATCTCTTTCGAAGTATCAGGCTTTCGGACGAAAACTCATCTGTTACAAAGGCATTTCATTTTTTTAAACTTATTTCAACTCCAGACTTTTTGTGCGTTTAGTATGCACCATTCAAAGCCACGTCATCAATTTTCAACCCCTTCTGACTTCATTTGCTATTTTTCATGCATTTACTGATTTTTTAGCTAAATGACCCTGAAATTGAAAAGCACTACAAATGATCTCTGAAAAGGTTGAAAGTTGGCATGGTATCATCATTTCACCCATATAGCATGTGCTAAAAAGTTGAGAGGGTTACGGCAAAAACTAGATGCAATTCGTGTACAAAATGGACAATCTCTTTCGAAGTATCAGGCTTTCGGACGAAAACTCATCTGTTACAAAGGCATTTCATTTTTTTAAACTTATTTCAACTCCAGACTTTTTGTCCATTCAGTATGCACCATTCAAAGCCACGTCATCAATTTTCAACCCTTTCTGACTTCATTTGCTATTTTCATGCATTTACTGATTTTTTGAGCTAAATGACCCTGAAATTGAAAAGCACTACAAATGAACTCTGAAAAAGGTTGAAAGTTGGCATGGTATCATCATTTCACCTACATAGCATGTACTAAAAAGATAAGAGGGTTACGGCAAAAACTGGATGCACTTCGTGTACAAAATGGACAATCTCTTTCGATGTATCAGGCTTTCGGACGAGAACTCATATGTTACAAAGGCATTTCATTTTTTTAAACTTATTTCAACTCCAGACTTTTTGTGCGTTTAGTATGCACCATTCAAAGCCACGTCATCAATTTTCAACCCCTTCTGACTTCATTTGCTATTTTTCATGCATTTACTGATTTTTTTTAGCTAAATGACCCTGAAATTGAAAAGCACTACAAATGAACTCTGAAAAGGTTGAAAGTTGGCATGGTATCATCATTTCACCCACATAGAATGTGCTAAAAAGTTGAGAGGGTTACGGCAAAAACTGGATGCACTTCGTGTACAAAATGGACAAACTCTTTCGAAGTATCAGGCTTTCGGACGAAAACTCATCTGTTACAAAGGCATTTCATTTTTTTAAACTTATTTCAACTCCAGACTTTTTGTGCGTTTAGTATGCACCATTCAAAGCCACATCATCAATTTTCAACCCCTTCTGACTTCATTTGCTATTTTTCATGCATTTACTGATTTTTTAGCTAAATGACCCTGAAATTGAAAAGCACTACAAATGATCTCTGAAAAGGTTGAAAGTTGGCATGGTATCATCATTTCACCCATATAGCATGTGCTAAAAAGTTGAGAGGGTTACGGCAAAAACTAGATGCAATTCGTGTACAAAATGGACAATCTCTTTCGAAGTATCAGGCTTTCGGACGAAAACTCATCTGTTACAAAGGCATTTCATTTTTTTAAACTTATTTCAACTCCAGACTTTTTGTGCATTCAGTATGCACAATTCAAAGCCACGTCATCAATTTTCAACCCTTTCTGACTTCATTTGCTATTTTCATGCATTTACTGATTTTTTGAGCTAAATGACCCTGAAATTGAAAAGCACTACAAATGATCTCTGAAAAGGTTGAAAGTTGGCATGGTATCATCATTTCACCCACATAGCATGTGCTAAAAAGTTGAGAGGGTTACGGCAAAAACTAGATACAATTCGTGTACAAAATGGACAATCTCTTTCGAAGTATCAGGCTTTCGGACGAAAACTCATCTGTTACAAAGGCATTTCATTTTTTTAAACTTATTTCAACTCCAGACTTTTTGTGCATTCAGTATGCACCATTCAAAGCCACGTCATCAATTTTCAACCCTTTCTGACTTCATTTGCTATTTTTCATGCATTTACTGATTTTTGAGCTAAATGACCCTGAAATTTAAAAGCACTACAAATGAACTCTGAAAAAGGTTGAAAGTTGGCATGGTATCATCATTTCACCTACATAGCATGTGCTAAAAATATGAGAGGGTTACGGCAAACACTGGATGCACTTCGTGTACAAAATGGACAATCTCTTTCGAAGTATCAGGCTGTCGCACGAGAACTCATATGTTACAAAGGCATTTCATTTTTTTAAACTCATTTCAACTCCAGACTTTTTGTGCGTTCAGTATGCACCATTCAAAGCCACGTCATCAATTTTCAACCCTTTCTGACTTCATTTGCTATTTTTCATGCATTTACTGATTTTTTTGAGCTAAATGACCCTGAAATTGAAAAGCACTACAAATGAACTCTGAAAAGGTTGAAAGTTGGCATGGTATCATCATTTCACCCACATAGCATGTGCTAAAAAGTTGAGAGGGTTACGGCAAAAACTGGATGCACTTCGTGTACAAAATGGACAATCTCTTTCGAAGTATCAGGCTTTCGGACGAAAACTCATCTGTTACAAAGGCATTTCATTTTTTTAAACTTATTTCAACTCCAGACTTTTTGTGGTTTTAGTATGCACCATTCAAAGCCACGTCATCAATTTTCAACCCCTTCTGACTTCATTTGCTATTTTTCATGCATTTACTGATTTTTTAGCTAAATGACCCTGAAATTGAAAAGCACTACAAATGATCTCTGAAAAGGTTGAAAGTTGGCATGGTATCATCATTTCACCCATATAGCATGTGCTAAAAAGTTGAGAGGGTTACGGCAAAAACTAGATGCAATTCGTGTACAAAATGGACAATCTCTTTCGAAGTATCAGGCTTTCGGACGAAAACTCATCTGTTACAAAGGCATTTCATTTTTTTAAACTTATTTCAACTCCAGACTTTTTGTGCATTCAGTATGCACCATTCAAAGCCACGTCATCAATTTTCAACCCTTTCTGACTTCATTTGCTATTTTCATGCATTTACTGATTTTTTGAGCTAAATGACCCTGAAATTGAAAAGCACTACAAATGAACTCTGAAAAAGGTTGAAAGTTGGCATGGTATCATCATTTCACCTACATAGCATGTACTAAAAAGATAAGAGGGTTACGGCAAAAACTGGATGCACTTCGTGTACAAAATGGACAATCTCTTTCGATGTATCAGGCTTTCGGACGAGAACTCATATGTTACAAAGGCATTTCATTTTTTTAAACTTATTTCAACTCCAGACTTTTTGTGCGTTTAGTATGCACCATTCAAAGCCACGTCATCAATTTTCAACCCCTTCTGACTTCATTTGCTATTTTTCATGCATTTACTGATTTTTTTTTAGCTAAATGACCCTGAAATTGAAAAGCACTACAAATGAACTCTGAAAAGGTTGAAAATTGGCATGGTATCATCATTTCACCCATATAGCATGTGCTAAAAAGTTGAGAGGGTTACGGCAAAAACTAGATGCAATTCGTGTACAAAATGGACAATCTCTTTCGAAGTATCAGGCTTTCGGACGAAAACTCATCTGTTACAAAGGCATTTCATTTTTTTAAACTTATTTCAACTCCAGACTTTTTGTGCATTCAGTATGCACCATTCAAAGCCACGTCATCAATTTTCAACCCTTTCTGACTTCATTTGCTATTTTCATGCATTTACTGATTTTTTGAGCTAAATGACCCTGAAATTGAAAAGCACTACAAATGATCTCTGAAAAGGATGAAAGTTGGCATGGTATCATCATTTCACCCACATAGCATGTGCTAAAAAGTTGAGAGGGTTACGGCAAAAACTAGATACAATTCGTGTACAAAATGGACAATCTCTTTCGAAGTATCAGGCTTTCGGACGAAAACTCATCTGTTACAAAGGCATTTCATTTTTTTAAACTTATTTCAACTCCAGACTTTTTGTGCATTCAGTATGCACCATTCAAAGCCACGTCATCAATTTTCAACCCTTTCTGACTTCATTTGCTATTTTTCATGCATTTACTGATTTTTTGTGCTAAATGACCCTGAAATTGAAAAGCACTACAAATGAACTCTGAAAAAGGTTGAAAGTTGGCATGGTATCATCATTTCACCTACATAGCATGTGCTAAAAAGATGAGAGGGTTACGGCAAACACTGGATGCATTTCGTGTACAAAATGGACAATCTCTTTCGAAGTATCAGGCTGTCGCACGAGAACTCATATGTTACAAAGGCATTTCATTTTTTTAAACTCATTTCAACTCCAGACTTTTTGTGCGTTCAGTATGCACCATTCAAAGCCACGTCATCAATTTTCAACCCTTTCTGACTTCATTTGCTATTTTTCATGCATTTACTGATTTTTTTTAGCTAAATGATCCTGAAATTGAAAAGCACTACAAATGAACTCTGAAAAGGTTGAAAGTTGGCATGGTATCATCATTTCACCCACATAGCATGTGCTAAAAAGTTGAGAGGGTTACGGCAAAAACTGGATGCACTTCGTGTACAAAATGGACAATCTCTTTCGAAGTATCAGGCTTTCGGACGAAAACTCATCTGTTACAAAGGCATTTCATTTTTTTAAACTTATTTCAACTCCAGACTTTTTGTGCGTTTAGTATGCACCATTCAAAGCCACGTCATCAATTTTCAACCCCTTCTGACTTCATTTGCTATTTTTCATGCATTTACTGATTTTTTTTTAGCCAAATGACCCTGAAATTGAAAAGCACTACAAATGAACTCTGAAAAGGTTGAAAATTGGCATGGTATCATCATTTCACCCATATAGCATGTGCTAAAAAGTTGAGAGGGTTACGGCAAAAACTAGATGCAATTCGTGTACAAAATGGACAATCTCTTTCGAAGTATCAGGCTTTCGGACGAAAACTCATCTGTTACAAAGGCATTTCATTTTTTTAAACTTATTTCAACTCCAGACTTTTTGTGCATTCAGTATGCACCATTCAAAGCCACGTCATCAATTTTCAACCCTTTCTGACTTCATTTGCTATTTTCATGCATTTACTGATTTTTTGAGCTAAATGACCCTGAAATTGAAAAGCACTACAAATGATCTCTGAAAAGGTTGAAAGTTGGCATGGTATCATCATTTCACCCACATAGCATGTGCTAAAAAGTTGAGAGGGTTACGGCAAAAACTAGATACAATTCGTGTACAAAATGGACAATCTCTTTCGAAGTATCAGGCTTTCGGACGAAAACTCATCTGTTACAAAGGCATTTCATTTTTTTAAACTTATTTCAACTCCAGACTTTTTGTGCATTCAGTATGCACCATTCAAAGCCACGTCATCAATTTTCAACCCTTTCTGACTTCATTTGCTATTTTTCATGCATTTACTGATTTTTTGTGCTAAATGACCCTGAAATTGAAAAGCACTACAAATGAACTCTGAAAAAGGTTGAAAGTTGGCATGGTATCATCATTTCACCTACATAGCATGTGCTAAAAAGATGAGAGGGTTACGGCAAACACTGGATGCATTTCGTGTACAAAATGGACAATCTCTTTCGAAGTATCAGGCTGTCGCACGAGAACTCATATGTTACAAAGGCATTTCATTTTTTTAAACTCATTTCAACTCCAGACTTTTTGTGCGTTCAGTATGCACCATTCAAAGCCACGTCATCAATTTTCAACCCTTTCTGACTTCATTTGCTATTTTTCATGCATTTACTGATTTTTTTTAGCTAAATGACCCTGAAATTGAAAAGCACTACAAATGAACTCTGAAAAGGTTGAAAGTTGGCATGGTATCATCATTTCACCCACATAGCATGTGCTAAAAAGTTGAGAGGGTTACGGCAAAAACTGGATGCACTTCGTGTACAAAATGGACAATCTCTTTCGAAGTATCAGGCTTTCGGACGAAAACTCATCTGTTACAAAGGCATTTCATTTTTTTAAACTTATTTCAACTCCAGACTTTTTGTGCGTTTAGTATGCACCATTCAAAGCCACGTCATCAATTTTCAACCCCTTCTGACTTCATTTGCTATTTTTCATGCATTTTCTGATTTTTTAGCTAAATGACCCTGAAATTGAAAAGCACTACAAATGATCTCTGAATAGGTTGAAAGTTGGGATGGTATCATCATTTCACCCACATAGCATGTGCTAAAAAGTTGAAAGGGTTACGGCAAAAACTGGATGCAATTCGTGTACAAAATGGACAATCTCTTTCGAAGTATCAGGCTTTCGGACGAAAACTCATCTGTTACAAAGGCATTTCATTTTTTTAAACTTATTTCAACTCCAGACTTTTTGTGCATTCAGTATGCACCATTCAAAGCCACGTCATCAATTTTCAACCCTTTCTGACTTCATTTGCTATTTTCATGCATTTACTGATTTTTTGAGCTAAATGACCCTGAAATTGAAAAGCACTACAAATGAACTCTGAAAAAGGTTGAAAGTTGGCATGGTATCATCATTTCACCTACATAGCATGTACTAAAATGATAAGAGGGTTACGGCAAAAACTGGATGCACTTCGTGTACAAAATGGACAATCTCTTTCGATGTATCAGGCTTTCGGACGAGAACTCATATGTTACAAAGGCATTTCATTTTTTTAAACTTATTTCAACTCCAGACTTTTTGTGCGTTTTGTATGCACCATTCAAAGCCACGTCATCAATTTTCAACCCCTTCTGACTTCATTTGCTATTTTTCATGCATTTACTGATTTTTTTTAGCTAAATGACCCTGAAATTGAAAAGCACTACAAATGAACTCTGAAAAGGTTGAAAGTTGGCATGGTATCATCATTTCACCCACATAGAATGTGCTAAAAAGTTGAGAGGGTTACGGCAAAAACTGGATGCACTTCGTGTACAAAATGGACAATCTCTTTCGAAGTATCAGGCTTTCGGACGAGAACTCATCTGTTACAAAGGCATTTCATTTTTTTAAACTTATTTCAACTCCAGACTTTTTGTGCGTTTAGTATGCACCATTTAAAGCCACGTCATCAATTTTCAACCCTTTCTGACTTCATTTGCTATTTTTCATGCATTTACTGATTTTTTGAGCTAAATGACCCTGAAATTGAAAAGCACTACAAATGAACTCTGAAAAGGTTGAAAGTTGGCATGGTATCATCATTTCACCCACATAGCGTGTGCTAAAAAGTTGAGAGGGTTACGGCAAAAACTGGATGCACTTCGTGTACAAAATGGACAATCTCTTTCGATGTATCAGGCTTTCGGACGAGAACTCATCTGTTACAAAGGCATTTCATTTTTTTAAATTCATTTCAACTCCAGACTTTTTGTGCGTTCAGTATGCACCATTCAAAGCCACGTCATCAATTTTCAACCCTTTCTGACTTCATTTGCTATTTTTCATGCATTTACTGATTTTTTTGAGCTAAATGACCCTGAAATTGAAAAGCACTACAAATGAACTCTGAAAAGGTTGAAAGTTGGCATGGTATCATCATTTCACCCACATAGCATGTGCTAAAAAGTTGAGAGGGTTACGGCAAAAACTAGATACAATTCGTGTACAAAATGGACAATCTCTTTCGAAGTATCAGGCTTTCGGACGAAAACTCATCTGTTACAAAGGCATTTCATTTTTTTAAACTTATTTCAACTCCAGACTTTTTGTGCATTCAGTATGCACCATTCAAAGCCACGTCATCAATTTTCAACCCTTTCTGACTTCATTTGCTATTTTTCATGCATTTACTGATTTTTTGAGCTAAATGACCCTGAAATTGAAAAGCACTACAAATGAACTCTGAAAAAGGTTGAAAGTTGGCATGGTATCATCATTTCACCCACATAGCATGTGCTAAAAAGATGAGAGGGTTACGGCAAACACTGGATGCACTTCGTGTACAAAATGGACAATCTCTTTCGAAGTATCAGGCTGTCGCACGAGAACTCATATGTTACAAAGGCATTTCATTTTTTTAAACTCATTTCAACTCCAGACTTTTTGTGCGTTCAGTATGCACCATTCAAAGCCACGTCATCAATTTTCAACCCTTTCTGACTTCATTTGCTATTTTTCATGCATTTACTGATTTTTTTGAGCTAAATGACCCTGAAATTGAAAAGCACTACAAATGAACTCTGAAAAGGTTGAAAGTTGGCATGGTATCATCATTTCACCCACATAGCATGTGCTAAAAAGTCGAGAGGGTTACGGCAAAAACTGGATGCACTTCGTGTACAAAATGGACAATCTCTTTCGAAGTATCAGGCTTTCGGACGAAAACTCATCTGTTAGAAAGGCATTTCATTTTTTTAAACTTATTTCAACTCCAGACTTTTTGTGCGTTCAGTATGCACCATTCAAAGCCACGTCATCAATTTTCAACCCTTTCTGACTTCATTTGCTATTTTTCATGGCATTTACTGTTTTTTTTTGAGCTAAATGACCCTGAAATTGAAAAGCACTACAAATGAACTCTGAAAAGGTTGAAAGTTGGCATGGTATCATCATTTCACCCACATAGCATGTGCTAAAATGATGAGAGGGTTACGGCAAAAACTGGATGCACTTCGTGTACAAAATGGACAATCTCTTTCGAAGTATCAGGCTTTCGCACGATAACTCATCTGTTACAAAGGCATTTCATTTTTTTAAACTTATTTCAACTCCAGACTTTTTGTGCATTCAGTATGCACCATTCAAAGCCACGTCATCAATTTTCAACCCTTTCTGACTTCATTTGCTATTTTTCATGCATTTACTGATTTTTTTGAGCTAAATGACCCTGAAATTGAAAAGCACTACAAATGAACTCTGAAAAGGTTGAAAGTTGGCATGGTATCATCATTTCACCCACATAGCATGTGCTAAAAAGTTGAGAGGGTTACGGCAAAAACTGGATGCACTTCGTGTACAAAATGGACAATCTCTTTCGAAGTATCAGGCTTTCGGACGAGAACTCATCTGTTACAAAGGCATTTCATTTTTTTAAACTTATTTCAACTCCAGACTTTTTGTGCGTTTAGTATGCACCATTCAAAGCCACGTCATCAATTTTCAACCCTTTCTGACTTCATTTGCTATTTTTCATGCATTTACTGATTTTTTTGAGATAAATGACCCTGAAATTGAAAAGCACTACAAATGAACTCTGAAAAGGTTGAAAGTTGGCATGGTATCATCATTTCACCTACATAGCGTGTGCTAAAAAGTTGAGAGGGTTACGGCAAAAACTGGATGCACTTCGTGTACAAAATGGACAATCTCTTTCGATGTATCAGGCTTTCGGACGAAAACTCATCTGTTACAAAGGCATTTCATTTTTTTAAACTTATTTCAACTCCAGACTTTTTGTGCGTTCAGTATGCACCATTCAAAGCCACGTCATCAATTTTCAACCCTTTCTGACTTCATTTGCTATTTTTCATGCATTTACTCATTTTTTTGAGCTAAATGACCCTGAAATTGAAAAGCACTACAAATGAACTCTGAAAAGGTTGAAAGTTGGCATGGTATCATCATTTCACCCACATAGCATGTGCTAAAAAGTTGAGAGGGTTACGGCAAAAACTAGATACAATTCGTGTACAAAATGGACAATCTCTTTCGAAGTATCAGGCTTTCGGACGAAAACTCATCTGTTACAAAGGCATTTCATTTTTTTAAACTTATTTCAACTCCAGACTTTTTGTGCATTCAGTATGCACCATTCAAAGCCACGTCATCAATTTTCAACCCTTTCTGACTTCATTTGCTATTTTTCATGCATTTACTGATTTTTTGAGCTAAATGACCCTGAAATTGAAAAGCACTACAAATGAACTCTGAAAAAGGTTGAAAGTTGGCATGGTATCATCATTTCACCTACATAGCATGTGCTAAAAAGATGAGAGGGTTACGGCAAACACTGGATGCACTTCGTGTACAAAATGGACAATCTCTTTCGAAGTATCAGGCTGTCGCACGAGAACTCATATGTTACAAAGGCATTTCATTTTTTTAAACTCATTTCAACTCCAGACTTTTTGTGCGTTCAGTATGCACCATTCAAAGCCACGTCATCAATTTTCAACCCTTTCTGACTTCATTTGCTATTTTTCATGCATTTACTGATTTTTTTGAGCTAAATGACCCTGAAATTGAAAAGCACTACAAATGAACTCTGAAAAGGTTGAAAGTTGGCATGGTATCATCATTTCACCCACATAGCATGTGCTAAAAAGTCGAGAGGGTTACGGCAAAAACTGGATGCACTTCGTGTACAAAATGGACAATCTCTTTCGAAGTATCAGGCTTTCGGACGAAAACTCATCTGTTACAAAGGCATTTCATTTTTTTAAACTTATTTCAACTCCAGACTTTTTGTGCGTTCAGTATGCACCATTCAAAGCCACGTCATCAATTTTCAACCCTTTCTGACTTCATTTGCTATTTTTCATGGCATTTACTGTTTTTTTTTGAGCTAAATGACCCTGAAATTGAAAAGCACTACAAATGAACTCTGAAAAGGTTGAAAGTTGGCATGGTATCATCATTTCACCCACATAGCATGTGCTAAAATGATGAGAGGGTTACGGCAAAAACTGGATGCACTTCGTGTACAAAATGGACAATCTCTTTCGAAGTATCAGGCTTTCGCACGATAACTCATCTGTTACAAAGGCATTTCATTTTTTTAAACTTATTTCAACTCCAGACTTTTTGTGCATTCAGTATGCACCATTCAAAGCCACGTCATCAATTTTCAACCCTTTCTGACTTCATTTGCTATTTTTCATGCATTTACTGATTTTTTTGAGCTAAATGACCCTGAAATTGAAAAGCACTACAAATGAACTCTGAAAAGGTTGAAAGTTGGCATGGTATCATCATTTCACCCACATAGCATGTGCTAAAAAGTTGAGAGGGTTACGGCAAAAACTGGATGCACTTCGTGTACAAAATGGACAATCTCTTTCGAAGTATCAGGCTTTCGGACGAAAACTCATCTGTTACAAAGGCATTTCATTTTTTTAAACTTATTTCAACTCCAGACTTTTTGTGCGTTTAGTATGCACCATTCAAAGCCACGTCATCAATTTTCAACCCCTTCTGACTTCATTTGCTATTTTTCATGCATTTACTGATTTTTTTAGCTAAATGACCCTGAAATTGAAAAGCACTACAAATGATCTCTGAATAGGTTGAAAGTTGGGATGGTATCATCATTTCACCCACATAGCATGTGCTAAAAAGTTGAAAGGGTTACGGCAAAAACTGGATGCAATTCGTGTACAAAATGGACAATCTCTTTCGAAGTATCAGGCTTTCGGACGAAAACTCATCTGTTACAAAGGCATTTCATTTTTTTAAACTTATTTCAACTCCAGACTTTTTGTGCATTCAGTATGCACCATTCAAAGCCACGTCATCAATTTTCAACCCTTTCTGACTTCATTTGCTATTTTCATGCATTTACTGATTTTTTGAGCTAAATGACCCTGAAATTGAAAAGCACTACAAATGAACTCTGAAAAAGGTTGAAAGTTGGCATGGTATCATCATTTCACCTACATAGCATGTACTAAAAAGATAAGAGGGTTACGGCAAAAACTGGATGCACTTCGTGTACAAAATGGACAATCTCTTTCGATGTATCAGGCTTTCGGACGAGAACTCATATGTTACAAAGGCATTTCATTTTTTTAAACTTATTTCAACTCCAGACTTTTTGTGCGTTTAGTATGCACCATTCAAAGCCACGTCATCAATTTTCAACCCCTTCTGACTTCATTTGCTATTTTTCATGCATTTACTGATTTTTTTTTAGCTAAATGACCCTGAAATTGAAAAGCACTACAAATGAACTCTGAAAAGGTTGAAAGTTGGCATGGTATCATCATTTCACCCACATAGAATGTGCTAAAAAGTTGAGAGGGTTACGGCAAAAACTGGATGCACTTCGTGTACAAAATGGACAATCTCTTTCGAAGTATCAGGCTTTCGGACGAGAACTCATCTGTTACAAAGGCATTTCATTTTTTTAAACTTATTTCAACTCCAGACTTTTTGTGCGTTTAGTATGCACCATTCAAAGCCACGTCATCAATTTTCAACCCTTTCTGACTTCATTTGCTATTTTTCATGCATTTACTGATTTTTTGAGCTAAATGACCCTGAAATTGAAAAACACTACAAATGAACTCTGAAAAGGTTGAAAGTTGGCATGGTATCATCATTTCACCCACATACCATGTGCTAAAAAGATGAGAGGGTTACGGCAAACACTGGATGCACTTCGTGTACAAAATGGACAATCTCTTTCGAAGTATCAGGCTGTCGCACGAGAACTCATATGTTACAAAGGCATTTCATTTTTTTAAACTCATTTCAACTCCAGACTTTTTGTGCGTTCAGTATGCACCATTCAAAGCCACGTCATCAATTTTCAACCCTTTCTGACTTCATTTGCTATTTTTCATGCATTTACTGATTTTTTTGAGCTAAATGACCCTGAAATTGAAAAGCACTACAAATGAACTCTGAAAAGGTTGAAAGTTGGCATGGTATCATCATTTCACCCACATAGCATGTGCTAAAAAGTCGAGAGGGTTACGGCAAAAACTGGATGCACTTCGTGTACAAAATGGACAATCTCTTTCGAAGTATCAGGCTTTCGGACAAAAACTCATCTGTTACAAAGGCATTTCATTTTTTTAAACTTATTTCAACTCCAGACTTTTTGTGCGTTCAGTATGCACCATTCAAAGCCACGTCATCAATTTTCAACCCTTTCTGACTTCATTTGCTATTTTTCATGGCATTTACTGTTTTTTTTTGAGCTAAATGACCCTGAAATTGAAAAGCACTACAAATGAACTCTGAAAAGGTTGAAAGTTGGCATGGTATCATCATTTCACCCACATAGCATGTGCTAAAATGATGAGAGGGTTACGGCAAAAACTGGATGCACTTCGTGTACAAAATGGACAATCTCTTTCGAAGTATCAGGCTTTCGGACGAAAACTCATCTGTTACAAAGGCATTTCATTTTTTTAAACTTATTTCAACTCCAGACTTTTTGTGCATTCAGTATGCACCATTCAAAGCCACGTCATCAATTTTCAACCCTTTCTGACTTCATTTGCTATTTTTCATGCATTTACTGATTTTTTTGAGCTAAATGACCCTGAAATTGAAAAGCACTACAAATGAACTCTGAAAAGGTTGAAAGTTGGCATGGTATCATCATTTCACCCACATAGCATGTGCTAAAAAGTTGAGAGGGTTACGGCAAAAACTGGATGCACTTCGTGTACAAAATGGACAATCTCTTTCGAAGTATCAGGCTTTCGGACGAAAACTCATCTGTTACAAAGGCATTTCATTTTTTTAAACTTATTTCAACTCCAGACTTTTTGTGCGTTTAGTATGCACCATTCAAAGCCACGTCATCAATTTTCAACCCCTTCTGACTTCATTTGCTATTTTTCATGCATTTACTGATTTTTTAGCTAAATGACCCTGAAATTGAAAAGCACTACAAATGATCTCTGAATAGGTTGAAAGTTGGGATGGTATCATCATTTCACCCACATAGCATGTGCTAAAAAGTTGAAAGGGTTACGGCAAAAACTGGATGCAATTCGTGTACAAAATGGACAATCTCTTTCGAAGTATCAGGCTTTCGGACGAAAATTCATCTGTTACAAAGGCATTTCATTTTTTTAAACTTATTTCAACTCCAGACTTTTTGTGCATTCAGTATGCACCATTCAAAGCCACGTCATCAATTTTCAACCCTTTCTGACTTCATTTGCTATTTTCATGCATTTACTGATTTTTTGAGCTAAATGACCCTGAAATTGAAAAGCACTACAAATGAACTCTGAAAAAGGTTGAAAGTTGGCATGGTATCATCATTTCACCTACATAGCATGTACTAAAAAGATAAGAGGGTTACGGCAAAAACTGGATGCACTTCGTGTACAAAATGGACAATCTCTTTCGATGTATCAGGCTTTCGGACGAGAACTCATATGTTACAAAGGCATTTCATTTTTTTAAACTTATTTCAACTCCAGACTTTTTGTGCGTTTAGTATGCACCATTCAAAGCCACGTCATCAATTTTCAACCCCTTCTGACTTCATTTGCTATTTTTCATGCATTTACTGATTTTTTTTTAGCTAAATGACCCTGAAATTGAAAAGCACTACAAATGAACTCTGAAAAGGTTGAAAGTTGGCATGGTATCATCATTTCACCCACATAGAATGTGCTAAAAAGTTGAGAGGGTTACGGCAAAAACTGGATGCACTTCGTGTACAAAATGGACAATCTCTTTCGAAGTATCAGGCTTTCGGACGAGAACTCATCTGTTACAAAGGCATTTCATTTTTTTAAACTTATTTCAACTCCAGACTTTTTGTGCATTTAGTATGCACCATTCAAAGCCACGTCATCAATTTTCAACCCTTTCTGACTTCATTTGCTATTTTTCATGCATTTACTGATTTTTTGAGCTAAATGACCCTGAAATTGAAAAGCACTACAAATGAACTCTGAAAAGGTTGAAAGTTGGCATGGTATCATCATTTCACCTACATAGCGTGTGCTAAAAAGTTGAGAGGGTTACGGCAAAAACTGGATGAACTTCGTGTACAAAATGGACAATCTCTTTCGAAGTATCATGCTTTCGGACGAGAACTCATCTGTTACAAAGGCATTTCATTTTTTTAAATTCATTTCAACTCCAGACTTTTTGTGCGTTCAGTATGCACCATTCAAAGCCACGTCATCAATTTTCAACCCTTTCTGACTTCATTTGCTATTTTTCATGCATTTACTGATTTTTTTGAGCTAAATGACCCTGAAATTGAAAAGCACTACAAATGAACTCTGAAAAGGTTGAAAGTTGGCATGGTATCATCATTTCACCCACATAGCATGTGCTAAAAAGTTGAGAGGGTTACGGCAAAAACAAGATACAATTCGTGTACAAAATGGACAATCTCTTTCGAAGTATCAGGCTTTCGGACGAAAACTCATCTGTTACAAAGGCATTTCATTTTTTTAAACTTATTTCAACTCCAGACTTTTTGTGCATTCAGTATGCACCATTCAAAGCCACGTCATCAATTTTCAACCCTTTCTGACTTCATTTGCTATTTTTCATGCATTTACTGATTTTTTGAGCTAAATGACCCTGAAATTGAAAAGCACTACAAATGAACTCTGAAAAAGGTTGAAAGTTGGCATGGTATCATCATTTCACCTACATAGCATGTGCTAAAAAGATGAGAGGGTTACGGCAAACACTGGATGCACTTCGTGTACAAAATGGACAATCTCTTTCGAAGTATCAGGCTGTCGCACGAGAACTCATATGTTACAAAGGCATTTCATTTTTTTAAACTCATTTCAACTCCAGACTTTTTGTGCGTTCAGTATGCACCATTCAAAGCCACGTCATCAATTTTCAACCCTTTCTGACTTCATTTGCTATTTTTCATGCATTTACTGATTTTTTTGAGCTAAATGACCCTGAAATTGAAAAGCACTACAAATGAACTCTGAAAAGGTTGAAAGTTGGCATGGTATCATCATTTCACCCACATAGCATGTGCTAAAAAGTCGAGAGGGTTACGGCAAAAACTGGATGCACTTCGTGTACAAAATGGACAATCTCTTTCGAAGTATCAGGCTTTCGGACGAAAACTCATCTGTTACAAAGGCATTTTATTTTTTTAAACTTATTTCAACTCCAGACTTTTTGTGCGTTCAGTATGCACCATTCAAAGCCACGTCATCAATTTTCAACCCTTTCTGACTTCATTTGCTATTTTTCATGGCATTTACTGTTTTTTTTGAGCTAAATGGCCCTGAAATTGAAAAGCACTACAAATGAACTCTGAAAAGGTTGAAAGTTGGCATGGTATCATCATTTCACCCACATAGCATGTGCTAAAATGATGAGAGGGTTACGGCAAAAACTGGATGCACTTCGTGTACAAAATGGACAATCTCTTTCGAAGTATCAGGCTTTCGCACGATAACTCATCTGTTACAAAGGCATTTCATTTTTTTAAACTTATTTCAACTCCAGACTTTTTGTGCATTCAGTATGCACCATTCAAAGCCACGTCATCAATTTTCAACCCTTTCTGACTTCATTTGCTATTTTTCATGCATTTACTGATTTTTTTGAGCTAAATGACCCTGAAATTGAAAAGCACTACAAATGAACTCTGAAAAGGTTGAAAGTTGGCATGGTATCATCATTTCACCCACATAGCATGTGCTAAAAAGTTGAGAGGGTTACGGCAAAAACTGGATGCACTTCGTGTACAAAATGGACAATCTCTTTCGAAGTATCAGGCTTTCGGACGAAAACTCATCTGTTACAAAGGCATTTCATTTTTTTAAACTTATTTCAACTCCAGACTTTTTGTGCATTCAGTATGCACCATTCAAAGCCACGTCATCAATTTTCAACCCTTTCTGACTTCATTTGCTATTTTCATGCATTTACTGAGTTTTTGAGCTAAATGACCCTGAAATTGAAAAGCACTACAAATGAACTCTGAAAAAGGTTGAAAGTTGGCATGGTATCATCATTTCACCTACATAGCATGTACTAAAAAGATAAGAGGGTTACGGCAAAAACTGGATGCACTTCGTGTACAAAATGGACAATCTCTTTCGATGTATCAGGCTTTCGGACGAGAACTCATTTGTTACAAAGGCATTTCATTTTTTTAAACTTATTTCAACTCCAGACTTTTTGTGCGTTTAGTATGCACCATTCAAAGCCACGTCATCAATTTTCAACCCCTTCTGACTTCATTTGCTATTTTTCATGCATTTACTGATTTTTTTTTAGCTAAATGACCCTGAAATTGAAAAGCACTACAAATGAACTCTGAAAAGGTTGAAAGTTGGCATGGTATCATCATTTCACCCACATAGAATGTGCTAAAAAGTTGAGAGGGTTACGGCAAAAACTGGATGCACTTCGTGTACAAAATGGACAATCTCTTACGAAGTATCAGGCTTTCGGACGAGAACTCATCTGTTACAAAGGCATTTCATTTTTTTAAACTTATTTCAACTCCAGACTTTTTGTGCGTTTAGTATGCACCATTCAAAGCCACGTCATCAATTTTCAACCCTTTCTGACTTCATTTGCTATTTTTCATGCATTTACTGATTTTTTGAGCTAAATGACCCTGAAATTGAAAAGCACTACAAATGAACTCTGAAAAGGTTGAAAGTTGGCATGGTATCATCATTTCACCTACATAGCGTGTGCTAAAAAGTTGAGAGGGTTACGGCAAAAACTGGATGAACTTCGTGTACAAAATGGACAATCTCTTTCGAAGTATCATGCTTTCGGACGAGAACTCATCTGTTACAAAGGCATTTCATTTTTTTAAATTCATTTCAACTCCAGACTTTTTGTGCGTTCAGTATGCACCATTCAAAGCCACGTCATCAATTTTCAACCCTTTCTGACTTCATTTGCTATTTTTCATGCATTTACTGATTTTTTTGAGCTAAATGACCCTGAAACTGAAAAGCACTACAAATGAACTCTGAAAAGGTTGAAAGTTGGCATGGTATCATCATTTCACCCACATAGCATGTGTTAAAAAGTTGAGAGGGTTACGGCAAAAACTGGATGCACTTCGTGTACAAAATGGACAATCTCTTTCGAAGTATCAGGCTTTCGGACGAGAACTCATCTGTTACAAAGGCATTTCATTTTTTTAAATTTATTTCAACTCCAGACTTTTTGTGCGTTCAGTATGCACCATTCAAACCACGTCATCAATTTTCAACCCTTTCTGACTTCATTTGCTATTTTTCATGCATTTACTGATTTGTTTTGAGCTAAATGACCCTGAAATTGAAAAGCACTACAAATGAACTCTGAAAAGGTTGAAAGTTGGCATGGTATCATCATTTCACCCACATAGCATGTGCTAAAAAGTCGAGAGGGTTACGGCAAAAACTGGATGCACTTCGTGTACAAAATGGACAATCTCTTTCGAAGTATCAGGCTTTCGGACGAAAACTCATCTGTTACAAAGGCATTTCATTTTTTTAAACTTATTTCAACTCCAGACTTTTTGTGCGTTCAGTATGCACCATTCAAAGCCACGTCATCAATTTTCAACCCTTTCTGACTTCATTTGCTATTTTTCATGGCATTTACTGTTTTTTTTTGAGCTAAATGACCCTGAAATTGAAAAGCACTACAAATGAACTCTGAAAAGGTTGAAAGTTGGCATGGTATCATCATTTCACCCACATAGCATGTGCTAAAATGATGAGAGGGTTACGGCAAAAACTGGATGCACTTCGTGTACAAAATGGACAATCTCTTTCGAAGTATCAGGCTTTCGCACGATAACTCATCTGTTACAAAGGCATTTCATTTTTTTAAACTTATTTCAACTCCAGACTTTTTGTGCATTCAGTATGCACCATTCAAAGCCACGTCATCAATTTTCAACCCTTTCTGACTTCATTTGCTATTTTTCATGCATTTACTGATTTTTTTTTAGCTAAATGACCCTGAAATTGAAAAGCACTACAAATGAACTCTGAATAGGTTGAAAGTTGGGATGGTATCATCATTTCACCCACATAGCATGTGCTAAAAAGTTGAAAGGGTTACGGCAAAAACTGGATGCACTTCATGTACAAAATGGACAATCTCTTTCGAAGTATCAGGCTTTCGGACGAAAACTCATCTGTTACAAAGGCATTTCATTTTTTTAAACTTATTACAACTCCAGACTTTTTGTGCGTTTAGTATGCACCATTCAATGCCACATCATCAATTTTCAACCCTTTCTGACTTCATTTGCTATTTTTCATGCATTTACTGATTTTTTTGAGCTAAATGACCCTGAAATTGAAAAGCACTACAAATGAACTCTGAAAAGGTTGAAAGTTGGCATGGTATCATCATTTCACCCACATAGCATGTCCTAAAAAGTTGAGAGGGTTATGGCAAAAACTAGATGCAATTCGTGTACAAAATGGACAATCTCTTTCGAAGTATCAGGCTTTCGGACGAGAACTCATCTGTTACAAAGGCATTTCATTTTTTTAACTTATTTCAACTCCAAACTTTTTGTGCATTCAGTATGCAACATTCAAAGCCACGTCATCAATTTTCAACCCTTTCTGACTTCATTTGCTATTTTTCATGCATTCACTGATTTTTTTGAGCTAAATGACCCTGAAATTCAAAAGCACTACAAATGAACTCTGAAAAGGTTGAAAGTTGGCATGGTATCATCATTTCACACACATACCATGTGCTAAAAAAGTTGAGAGGGTTACGGCAAAAACTAGATGCACTTCGTGTACAAAATGGACAATCTCTTTCGAAGTATCAGGCTTTCGGACGAGAACTCATCTGTTACAAAGGCATTTCATTTTTTTAAACTTATTTCAACTCCAAACTTTTTGTGCATTCAGTATGCACCATTCAAAGCCATATCATCAATTTTCAACCCTTTCTGACTTCATTTGCTATTTTTCATGCAGTTACTAATTTTTTTGAGCTAAATGACCCTGAAATTGAAAAGCACTACAAATGAACACTGAAAAGGTTGAAAGTTGGCATGGTATCATCATTTCACCCACATAGCATGTGCAAAAAAGTTGAGAGGGTTACGGCAAAAATTGGATGCACTTCGTGTACAAAATGGACAATCTCTTTCGAAGTATCACGCTTTCGGACGAGAACTCATATGTTACAAAGGCATTTCATTTTTTTAACTTATTTCAACTCCAGACTTTTTGTGCATTCAGTATGCACCATTCAAAGCCACGTCATCAATTTTCAACCCTTTCTGACTTCATTTGCTATTTTTCATGCATTTACTGATTTTGTTTGAGCTAAATGACCCTGAAATTGAAAAGCACTACAAATGAACTCTGAAAAGGTTGAAAGTCGGCACGGTATCATCATTTCACCCACATAGCATGTGCTAAAAAGTTGAGAGGGTTACGGCAAAAACTGGAAGCTCTTCGTGTACAAAATGGACAATCTCTTTCGAAGTATCAGGCTTTCGGACGAGAACTCATCTGTTACAAAGGCATTTCATTTTTTTAAACTTATTTCAACTCCAGACTTTTTGTGCATTCAGTATGCACCTGTCAAAGCCACGTCATCAATTTTCAACCCTTTCTGACTTCATTTGCTATTTTTCATGCATTTACTGATTTTTTGAGCTAAATGACCCTGAAATTGAAAAGCACTACAAATGAACTCTGAAAAAGATTGAAAGTTGGCATGTATCATCATTTCACCTACATAGCATGTGCTAAAAAGATGAGAGGGTTACGGCAAAAACTGGATGCACTTCGTGTACAAAATGGACAATCTCTTTCGAAGTA
Organism: Elymus sibiricus; assembly: GCA_039707655.1. Classification (NCBI taxonomy): domain Eukaryota; kingdom Viridiplantae; phylum Streptophyta; class Magnoliopsida; order Poales; family Poaceae; genus Elymus; species Elymus sibiricus. The sequence goes on along the minus strand of CM077665.1, from coordinate 33,433,184 downwards.
TCAGGCTTTCGGACGAAAACTCATATGTTACAAAGGCATTTCATTTTTTTAACTTATTTCAACTCCAGACATTTTGTGCATTCAGTATGCACCATTCAAAGCCACGTCATCAATTTTCAACCCTTTCTGACTTCATTTGCTATTTTTCATGCATTTACTAACTTTGTTTGAGCTAAATGACCCTGAAATTGAAAAGCACTACAAATGAACTCTGAAAAGGTTGAAAGTTGGCACGGTATCATCATTTCACCCACATAGCATGTGCTAAAAAGTTGAGAGGGTTACGGCAAAAACTGGATGCACTTCGTGTACAAAATGGACAATCTCTTTCGAAGTATCAGGCTTTCGGACGAGAACTCATCTGTTACAAAGGCATTTCATTTTTTTAAACTCATTTCAACTCCAGACTTTGTGCGTTCAGAATGCACCATTCAAAGCCACGTCATCAATTTTCAACCCTTTCTAACTTCATTTGCTATTTTTCATGCATTTACTGATTTTTTTGAGCTAAATGACGCTGAAATTGAAAAGCACTACAAATGAACTCTGAAAAGGTTGAAAGTTGGCATGGTATCATCATTTCACCCACATAGCATGTGCTAAAAAGATGAGAGGGTTACGGCAAAAACTGGATGCACTTCGTGTACAAAATCCACAATCTCTTTCGAAGTATCAGGCTTTCGGACGAGAACTCATCTGTTACAAAGGCATTTCATTTTTTTTAAACTTATTTCAACTCCAGACTTTTTGTGCGTTCAATATGCACCATTCAAAGCCACGTCATCAGTTTTCAACCCCTTCTGACTTCATTTGCTATTTTTCATGGATTTACTGATTTTTTTGAGCTAAATGACCCTGAAATTGAAAAGCACTACAAATGAACTCTGAAAAGGTTGAAAGTTGGCATGGTATCATCATTTCACCCACATAGCATGTGCTAAAAAGTTGAGAGGGTTACGGCAAAAACTGGATGCACTTCGTGTACAAAATGGACCAAATCTTTCGAAGTATCAGGCTTTCGGACGAAAACTCATCTGTTACAAAGGCATTTCAATTTTTTAAACTCATTATAACTCCAGACTTTTTGTGCGTTCAGTATGCACCATTCAAAGCCACGTCAACAATTTTCAACCCTTTCTAACTTCATTTGCTATTTTTCATGCATTTACTGATTTTGTTTGAGCTAAATGACCCTGAAATTGAAAAGCACTACAAATGAACTCTGAAAAAGGTTGAAAGTTGGCATGGTATCATCATTTCACCTACATAGCATGTGCTAAAAGGATGAGAGGGTTACGGCAAAAACTGGATGCACTTCGTGTATAAAATGGACAATCTCTTTCGAAGTATCAGGCTTCCGGACGAGAACTCATATGTTACAAAGGCATTTCATTTTTTTAACTTATTTCAACTCCAGACTTTTTGTGCATTCAGTATGCACCATTCAAAGCCATGTCATCAATTTTCAACCCTTTCTGACTTCATTTGCTATTTTTCATGCATTTACTGATTTTGTTTGAGCTAAATGACCCTGAAATTGAAAAGCACTACAAATGAACTCCGAAAAGGTTGAAAGTTGGCACGGTATCATCATTTCACCCACATAGCATGTGCTAAAAAGTTGAGAGGGTTACGGCAAAAACTGGATGCACTTCGTGTACAAAATGGACAATCTCTTTCGAAGTATCAGGCTTTCGGACGAAAACTCATCTGTTACAAAGGCATTTCATTTTTTTAAACTTATTTCAACTCCAGAATTTTTGTGCATTCAGTATGCACCATTCAAAGCCACGTCATCAATTTTTAACCCTTTCTGACTTCATTTGCTATTTTTCATGCATTTACTGATTTTTTGAGCTAAATGACCCTGAAATTGAAAAGCACTACAAATGAACTGTGAAAAAGGTTGAAAGTTGGCATGGTATCATCATTTCACCTACATAGCATGTGCTAAAAAGTTGAGAGGGTTACGGCAAAAACTGGATGCACTTCGTGTACAAAATGGACAATCTCTTTCGAAGTATCAGGCTTTCGCACGATAACTCATCTGTTACAAAGGCATTTCATTTTTTTAAACTTATTTCAACTCCAGACTTTTTGTGCATTCAGTATGCACCATTCAAAGCCACGTCATCAATTTTCAACCCTTTCTGACTTCATTTGCTATTTTTCATGCATTTACTAACTTTGTTTGAGCTAAATGACCCTGAAATTGAAAAGCACTACAAATGAACTCTGAAAAGGTTGAAAGTTGGCACGGTATCATCATTTCACCCACATAGCATGTGCTAAAAAGTTGAGAGGGTTACGGCAAAAACTGGATGCACTTCGTGTACAAAATGGACAATCTCTTTCGAAGTATCAGGCTTTCGGACGAGAACTCATCTGTTACAAAGGCATTTCATTTTTTTAAACTCATTTCAACTCCAGACTTTGTGCGTTCAGAATGCACCATTCAAAGCCACGTCATCAATTTTCAACCCTTTCTAACTTCATTTGCTATTTTTCATGCATTTACTGATTTTTTTGAGCTAAATGACGCTGAAATTGAAAAGCACTACAAATGAACTCTGAAAAGGTTGAAAGTTGGCATGGTATCATCATTTCACCCACATAGCATGTGCTAAAAAGATGAGAGGGTTACGGCAAAAACTGGATGCACTTCGTGTACAAAATCCACAATCTCTTTCGAAGTATCAGGCTTTCGGACGAGAACTCATCTGTTACAAAGGCATTTCATTTTTTTTAAACTTATTTCAACTCCAGACTTTTTGTGCGTTCAATATGCACCATTCAAAGCCACGTCATCAGTTTTCAACCCCTTCTGACTTCATTTGCTATTTTTCATGGATTTACTGATTTTTTTGAGCTAAATGACCCTGAAATTGAAAAGCACTACAAATGAACTCTGAAAAGGTTGAAAGTTGGCATGGTATCATCATTTCACCCACATAGCATGTGCTAAAAAGTTGAGAGGGTTACGGCAAAAACTGGATGCACTTCGTGTACAAAATGGACCAAATCTTTCGAAGTATCAGGCTTTCGGACGAAAACTCATCTGTTACAAAGGCATTTCAATTTTTTAAACTCATTATAACTCCAGACTTTTTGTGCGTTCAGTATGCACCATTCAAAGCCACGTCAACAATTTTCAACCCTTTCTAACTTCATTTGCTATTTTTCATGCATTTACTGATTTTGTTTGAGCTAAATGACCCTGAAATTGAAAAGCACTACAAATGAACTCTGAAAAAGGTTGAAAGTTGGCATGGTATCATCATTTCACCTACATAGCATGTGCTAAAAGGATGAGAGGGTTACGGCAAAAACTGGATGCACTTCGTGTATAAAATGGACAATCTCTTTCGAAGTATCAGGCTTCCGGACGAGAACTCATATGTTACAAAGGCATTTCATTTTTTTAACTTATTTCAACTCCAGACTTTTTGTGCATTCAGTATGCACCATTCAAAGCCATGTCATCAATTTTCAACCCTTTCTGACTTCATTTGCTATTTTTCATGCATTTACTGATTTTGTTTGAGCTAAATGACCCTGAAATTGAAAAGCACTACAAATGAACTCCGAAAAGGTTGAAAGTTGGCACGGTATCATCATTTCACCCACATAGCATGTGCTAAAAAGTTGAGAGGGTTACGGCAAAAACTGGATGCACTTCGTGTACAAAATGGACAATCTCTTTCGAAGTATCAGGCTTTCGGACGAAAACTCATCTGTTACAAAGGCATTTCATTTTTTTAAACTTATTTCAACTCCAGAATTTTTGTGCATTCAGTATGCACCATTCAAAGCCACGTCATCAATTTTTAACCCTTTCTGACTTCATTTGCTATTTTTCATGCATTTACTGATTTTTTGAGCTAAATGACCCTGAAATTGAAAAGCACTACAAATGAACTGTGAAAAAGGTTGAAAGTTGGCATGGTATCATCATTTCACCTACATAGCATGTGCTAAAAAGTTGAGAGGGTTACGGCAAAAACTGGATGCACTTCGTGTACAAAATGGACAATCTCTTTCGAAGTATCAGGCTTTCGCACGATAACTCATCTGTTACAAAGGCATTTCATTTTTTTAAACTTATTTCAACTCCAGACTTTTTGTGCATTCAATATGCACCATTCAAAGCCACGTCATCAATTTTCAACCCTTTCTGACTTCATTTGCTATTTTTCATGCATTTACTGATTTTTTGAACTAAATGACCCTGAAATTGAAAAGAACTACAAATGAACTCTGAAAAGGTTGAAAGTTGGCATGGTATCATCATTTCACCCACATAGCATGTGCTAAAAAGTTGAGACGGTTACGGCAAAAACTGGATGCACTTCGTGTACAAAATGGACAATCCCTTTCGAAGTATCAGGCTTTCGGACGAGAACTCATCTGTTACAAAGGCATTTCATTTTTTTAAACTCATTTCAACTCTAGACTTTTTGTGCGTTCATTATGCACCATTCAAAGCCACGTCATCAATTTTCAACCCTTTCTGACTTCATTTGCTATTTTTCATGTATTTACTGATTTTTTTTAGCTAAATGACCCTGAAATTGAAAAGCACTACAAATGAACTCTGAAAAGGTTGAAAGTTGGGATGGTATCATCATTTCACCCACATAGCATGTGCTAAAAAGTTGAAAGGGTTACGGCAAAAACTGGACGCACTTCGTGTACAAAATGGACAATCTCTTTCGAAGTATCAGGCTTTCGGACGAAAACTCATCTGTTACAAAGGCATTTCATTTTTTAAAACTTATTACAACTCCAGACTTTTTGTGCGTTTAGTATGCACCATTCAATGCCACATCATCAATTTTCAACCCTTTCTGACTTCATTTGCTATTTTCAATGCATTTACTGATTTTTTTGAGCTAAATGACCCTGAAATTGAAAAGCACTACAAATGAACTCTGAAAAGGTTGAAAGTTGGCATGGTATCATCATTTCACACACATAGCATGTGCTAAAAAGTTGAGAGGGTTACGGCAAAAACTAGATGCACTTCGTGTACAAAATGGACAATCTCTTTCGAAGTATCAGGCTTTCGGACGAGAACTCATCTGTTACAAAGGCATTTCATTTTTTTTAATTTATTTCAACTCCAAACTTTTTGTGCATTCAGTATGCAACATTCAAAGCCACGTCATCAATTTTCAACCCTTTCTGACTTCATTTGCTATTTTTCATGCATTTACTGATTTTTTTGAGCTAAATGACCCTGAAATTCAAAAGCACTACAAATGAACTCTGAAAAGGTTGAAAGTTGGCATGGTATCATCATTTCACCCACATACCATATGCTAAAAAAGTTGAGAGGGTTACGGCAAAAACTAGATGCACTTCGTGTACAAAATGGACAATCTCTTTCGAGGTATCAGGCTTTCGGACGAGAACTCATCTGTTACAAAGGCATTTCATTTTTTTTAACTTATTTCAACTCCAAACTTTTTGTGCATTCAGTATGCACCATTCAAAGCCACATCATCAATTTTCAACCCTTTCTGACTTCATTTGCTATTTTTCATGCAGCTACTAATTTTTTTGAGCTAAATGACCCTGAAATTGAAAAGCACTACAAATGAACACTGAAAAGGTTGAAAGTTGGCATGGTATCATCATTTCACCCACATAGCATGTGCAAAAAAGTTGAGAGGGTTACGGCAGAAATTGGATGCACTTCGTGTACAAAATGGACAATCTCTTTCGAAGTATCATGCTTCCGGACGAAAACTCATGTGTTACAAAGGCATTTCATTTTTTTAAACTTATTTCAACTCCAGACTTTTTGTGCATTCAGTATGCACCATTCAAAGCCACGTCATCAATTTTCAACCCTTTCTGACTTCATTTGCTATTTTTCATGCATTTACTGATTTTTTTGAGCTAAATGACCCTGAAATTGAAAAGCACTACAAATGAACTCTGAAAAGGTTGAAAGTTGGCATGGAATCATGATTTCACCCACATAGCATGTGCTAAAAAGTTGAGAGGGTTACGGCAAAAACTGGATGCACTTCATGTACAAAATGGCAATCTCTTTCGAAGGATCAGGCTTTCGGACGAGAACTCATCTGTTACAAAGGCATTTCATTTTTTTAAACTTATTTCAACTCCACACTTTTTGTGCATTCAAAATGCACCATTCAAAGCCACGTCATCAATTTTCAACCCTTTCTGACTTCATTTGCTATTTTTCATGCATTTACTGATTTTTTGAGCTAAATGACCCTGAAATTGAAAAGCACTACAAATGAACTGTGAAAAAGGTTGAAAGTTGGCATGGTACCATCATTTCACCTACATAGCATGTGCTAAAAAGTTCAGAGGGTTACGGCAAAAACTGGATGCACTTCGTGTACAAAATGGACAATCTCTTTCGAAGTATCAGGCTTTCGGACGAGAACTCATCTGTTACAAAGGCATTTCATTTTTTTAAACTCATTTCAACTCCAGACTTTTTGTGCATTCAGTATGCACCATTCAAAGCCAGGTCATCAATTTTCAACCCTTTCTGACTTCATTTGCTATTTTTCATGCATTTACTGATTTTTTTTTGAGCTAAATGACCCTGAAATTGAAAAGCACTACAAATGAACTGTGAAAAAGGTTGAAAGTTGGCATGGTATCATCATTTCACCTACATAGCATGTGCTAAAAAGTTGAGAGGGTTACGGCAAAAACTGGATGCACTTCGTGTACAAAATGGACAATCTCTTTCGAAGTATCAGGCTTTCGGACGAAAACTCATCTGTTACAAAGGCATTTCATTTTTTTAAACTTATTTCAACTCCAGAATTTTTGTGCATTCAGTATGCACCACTCAAAGCCACGTCATCAATTTTTAACCCTTTCTGACTTCATTTGCTATTTTTCATGCATTTACTGATTTTTTGAGCTAAATGACCCTGAAATTGAAAAGCACTACAAATGAACTGTGAAAAAGGTTGAAATTTGGCATGGTATCATCATTTCACCTACATAGCATGTGCTAAAAAGTTGAGAGGGTTACGGCAAAAACTGGATGCACTTCGTGTACAAAATGGACAATCTCTTTCGAAGTATCAGGCTTTCGCACGATAACTCATCTGTTACAAAGGCATTTCATTTTTTTAAACTTATTTCAACTCCAGACTTTTTGTGCATTCAGTATGCACCATTCAAAGCCACGTCATCAATTTTCAACCCTTTCTGACTTCATTTGCTATTTTTCATGCATTTACTAATTTTTTGGGCTAAATGACCCTGAAATTGAAAAGCACTACAAATGAACTCTGAAAAGGTTGAAAGTTCGCATGGTATCATCATTTCACCCACATAGCATGTGCTAAAAAGTTGAGAGGGTTACGGCTAAAACTGGATGCACTTCGTGTACAAAATGGACAATCTCTTTCGAAGTATCAGGCTTTCGCACGATAACTCATCTATTACAAAGGCATTTCATTTTTTTAAACTTATTTCAACTCCAGACTTTTTGTTCATTCAGTATGCACCATTCAAAGCCACGTCATCAATTTTCAACCCTTTCTGACTTCATATGCTATTTTTCATGCATTTACTGATTTTTTTTAGCTAAATGACCCTGAAATTGAAAAGCACTACAAATGACCTCTGAAAAGGTTGAAAGTTGGCATGGTATCATCATTTCACCCACATAGCATGTGCTAAAAAGTTGAGAAGGTTACGGCAAAAACTGGATGCACTTCGTGTACAAAATGGACAATCTCTTTCGAAGTATCAGGCTTTCGGACGAAAACTCATCTGTTACAAAGGCATTTTATTTTTTTAAACTTATTACAACTCCAGACTTTTTGTGCGTTCAGTATGCACCATTCAAAGCCACCTCATCAATTTTCAACCCTTTCTGACTTCATTTGCTATTTTTCATGCATTTACTGATTTTTTGAGCTAAATGACCCTGAAATTGAAAAGAACTACAAATGAACTCTAAAAAGGTTGAAAGTTGGCATGGTATCATCATTTCACCCACATAGCATGTGCTAAAAAGATGAGATGGTTACGGCAAAAACTGGATGCACTTCGTGTACAAAATGGACAATCCCTTTCGAAGTATCAGGCTTTCGGACGAGAACTCATCTGTTACAAAGGCATTTCATTTTTTCAAACTCATTTCAACTCTAGACTTTTTGTGCGTTCAGTATGCACCATTCAAAGCCACGTCATCAATTTTCAACCCTTTCTGACTTCATTTGCTATTTTTCATGCATTTACTGATTTTTTTTAGCTAAATGACCCTGAAATTGAAAAGCACTACAAATGACCTCTGAAAAGGTTGAAAGTTGGCATGGTATCATCATTTCACCCACATAGCATGTGCTAAAAAGTTGAGAAGGTTACGGCAAAAACTGGATGCACTTCGTGTACAAAATGGACAATCTCTTTCGAAGTATCAGGCTTTCGGACGAAAACTCATCTGTTACAAAGGCATTTTATTTTTTTAAACTTATTACAACTCCAGACTTTTTGTGCGTTCAGTATGCACCATTCAAAGCCACCTCATCAATTTTCAACCCTTTCTGACTTCATTTGCTATTTTTCATGCATTTACTGATTTTTTTGAGCTAAATGACCCTGAAATTGAAAAGCACTACAAATGAACTCTGAAAAAGTTGAAAGTTGGCATGGTATCATCATTTCACCCACATAGCATGTGCTAAAAAGTTGATTGGGTTACGGCAAAAACTGGATGCACTTTGTGTACAAAATGGACAATCTCTTTCGAAGTATCAGGCTTTCGGACGAGAACTCATCTGTTACAAAGGCAATTCATATTTTTTAAACTTATTTCAACTCCAGACTTTTTGTGCATTTAGTATGCATCATTCAAAGCCACGTCATCAATTTTCAACCCTTTCTGACTTCATTTGCTATTTTTCATGCATTTACTGATTTTTTTGAGCTAAATGACCCTGAAATTGAAAATCACTACAAATGAACTCTAAAAAGGTTGAAAGTTGGCATGGTATCATCATTTCACCCACATAGCATGTGCTAAAAAGTTGAGAGGGTTACGGCAAATACTGGACGCACTTCGTGTACAAAATGGACAATCTCTTTCGAAGTATCAGGCTTTCGGACGAGAACTCATCTGTTACAAAGGCATTTCATTTTTTCAACTTATTTCAACTCCAGACTTTTTGTGCGTTTAGTATGCACCATTCAAAGCCACGTCATCCATTTTCAACCCTTTCTGACTTCATTTGCTATTTTGCATGTATTTACTGATTTTTTTGAGCTAAATGACCCTGAAATTGAAAAGCACTACAAATGAACACTGAAAAGGTTGAAAGTTGGTATGGTATCATCAGTTCACCCACATAGCATGTGCAAAAAAGATGAGAGGGTTACGGCAAAAATTGGATGCACTTCGTGTACAAAATGGACAATCTCTTTCGAAGTATCAGGCTTTCGGACGAAAACTCATGTGTTACAAAGGTATTTCATTTGTTTAAACTTATTTCAACTCCAGACTTTTTGTGCGTTCAATATGCACCATTCAAGGCCACGTCATCAATTTTCAACCATTTCTGACTTCATTTGCTATTTTTCATGCATTTACTGATTTGTTTTGAGCTAAATGACCCTGAAATTGAAAAGCACTACAAATGAACTCTGAAAAGGTTGAAAGTTGGCGTGGTATCATCATTTCACCCACATAGCATGTGCTAAAAAGTTGAGAGGGCTACGGCAAAAACTGGATGCACTTCCTGTACAAAATGGACAATCTCTTTCGAAGTATCATGCTTTGGGACGAGAACTCATCTGGTACAAAGGCATTTCATTTTTTTAAACTTATTTCAACTCCAGACTTTTTGTGCGTTTAGTATGCACCATTCAAAGCCACGTCATCAATTTTCAACCCTTTCTGACTTCATTTGCTATTTTTCATGCATTTACTGATTTTTTTGAGCTAAATGTCCCTGAAATTGAAAAGCACTACAAATGAACTCTGAAAAGGTTTAAAGTTGGCATGGTATCATCATTTCACCCGCATAGCATGTGCTAAAAAGTTGAGAGGGTTACGGCAAAAACTGGATGCACTTCGTGTACAAAATGGACAATCTCTTTCGAAGTATCAGGCTTTCGGACGAGAACTCATTTGTTACAAAGGCATTTCATTTTTTTTAACTTATTTCAACTCCAGACTTTTTGTGCATTCAGTATGCACCATTCAAAGCCATGTCATCAATTTTCAACCCTTTCTGACTTCATTTGCTATTTTTCATGCATTTACTGATTTTTTGAGCTAAATGACCCTGAAATTGAAAAGCACTACAAATGAACTCTGAAAAGGTTGAAAGTTGGCATGGTATCATCATTTCACCCACATAGCATGTGCTAAAAAGTTGAGAGGCTTACGGCAAAAACTGGATGCACTTCGTGTACAAAATGGACAATCTCTTTCGAAGTATCAGGCTTTCGGACGAGAACTCATCTGTTACAAAGGCATTTCATTTTTTTAAACTCATTTCAACTCCAGACTTTTTGTGCGTTCAGTATGCACCATTCAAAGCCACGTCATCAATTTTCAACCCTTTCTGACTTCATTTGCTATTTTTCATGCATTTACTGATTTTTTTGAGCTAAATCACCCTGAAATTGAAAAGCACTACAAATGAACTATGAAAATGTTGAAAGTTGACATGGTATCATCACTTCACCCACATAGCATGTGCTAAAAAGTTGAGACGGTTAGAGCAAAAACTGGATGCACGTCGTGTACAAAATGGACAATCTCTTTCGAAGTATCAGGCTTTCGGACGAGAACTCATCTGTTACAAAGGCATTTCATTTTTTAAAACTTATTTCAACTCCAGACTTTTTGTGCGTTCAGTATGCACCATTCAAAGCCACATCATCAATTTTCAACCCTTTCTGACTTCATTTGCTATTTTTCATGCATATACTGATTTGTTTGAGCTAAATGACCCTGAAATTTAAAAGCACTACAAATGAACTCTGAAAAGGTTGAAAGTTGGCATGGTATCATCATTTCACCCGCATAGCATGTGCTAAAAAGTTGAGAGGGTTACGGCAAAAACTGGATGCACTTCGTGTACAAAATGGACAATCTCTTTCGAAGTATCAGGCTTTCGGACGAGAAATCATCTGTTACAAAGGCATTTCAATTTTTTAAATTTATTTCAACTCCAGACTTTTTGTGCATTTAGTATGCACCATTCAAAGCCACGTCATCAATTTTCAACCCTTTCTGACTTCATTTGCTATTTTTCATGCATTTACTGATTTTTTTGAGCTAAATGACCCTGAAATTGAAAATCACTACAAATGAACTCTGAAAAGGTTGAAAGTTGGCATGGTATCATCATTTCACCCACATAGCATGTGCTAACAACTTGAGAGGGTTACGGCAAATACTGGATGCACTTCGTGTACAAAATGGACAATCTCTTTCGAAGTATCAGGCTTTTGGACGAAAACAAATCTGTTACAAAGGCATTTCATTTTTTTAAACTTATTTCAACTCCAAACTTTTTGTGCGTTCAGTATGCACCATTCAAAGCCACATCATCAATTTTCAACCCTTTCTGACTTCATTTGTTATTTTTCATGCATTTACTGATTTTTTGAGCTAAATGACCCTGAAATTGAAAAGCACTACAAATGAACTCTGAAAAGGTTGAAAGTTGGCATGGTATCATCATTTCACCCACATAGCATGTGCTAAAAAGTTGAGAGGGTTACGGCAAAAACTGGATGCACTTCGTGTACAAAATGGACAATCTCTTTCGAAGTATCAGGCTTTCGGACGAGAACTCATCTGTTACAAAGGCATTTCATTTTTTTAAACTTATTTCAACTCCAGACTTTTTGTGCGTTCAGTATGCACCATTCAAAGCCACATCATCAATTTTCAACCCTTTCTGACTTCATTTGCTATTTTTCATGCATATACTGATTTGTTTGAGCTAAATGACCCTGAAATTTAAAAGCACTACAAATGAACTCTGAAAAGGTTGAAAGTTGGCATGGTATCATCATTTCACCCGCATAGCATGTGCTAAAAAGTTGAGAGGGTTACGGCAAAAACTGGATGCACTTCGTGTACAAAATGGACAATCTCTTTCGAAGTATCAGGCTTTCGGACGAGAAATCATCTGTTACAAAGGCATTTCAATTTTTTAAATTTATTTCAACTCCAGACTTTTTGTGCATTTAGTATGCACCATTCAAAGCCACGTCATCAATTTTCAACCCTTTCTGACTTCATTTGCTATTTTTCATGCATTTACTGATTTTTTTGAGCTAAATGACCCTGAAATTGAAAATCACTACAAATGAACTCTGAAAAGGTTGAAAGTTGGCATGGTATCATCATTTCACCCACATAGCATGTGCTAACAACTTGAGAGGGTTACGGCAAATACTGGATGCACTTCGTGTACAAAATGGACAATCTCTTTCGAAGTATCAGGCTTTTGGACGAAAACAAATCTATTACAAAGGCATTTCATTTTTTTAAACTTATTTCAACTCCAAACTTTTTGTGCGTTCAGTATGCACCATTCAAAGCCACATCATCAATTTTCAACCCTTTCTGACTTCATTTGTTATTTTTCATGCATTTACTGATTTTTTGAGCTAAATGACCCTGAAATTGAAAAGCACTACAAATGAACTCTGAAAAGGTTGAAAGTTGGCATGGTATCATCATTTCACCCACATAGCATGTGCTAAAAAGTTGAGAGGGTTACGGCAAAAACTGGATGCACTTCGTGTACAAAATGGACAATCTCTTTCGAAGTATCAGGCTTTCGGACGAGAACTCATCTGTTACAAAGGCATTTCATTTTTTTAAACTTATTTCAACTCCAGACTTTTTGTGCGTTCAGTATGCACCATTCAAAGCCACGTCATCAATTTTCAACCATTTCTGACTTCATTTGCTATTTTTCATGCATTTACTGATTTGTTTTGAGCTAAATGACCCTGAAATTGAAAAGCACTACAAATGAACTCTGAAAAGGTTGAAAGTTGGCATGGTATCATCATTTCACCCACATAGCATCTGCTAAAAAGTTGAGAGGGCTACGGCAAAAACTGGATGCACTTCGTGTACAAAATGGACAATCAGTTTCGAAGTATCATGCTTTCGGACGAGAACTCATCTGTTACAAAGGCATTTCATTTTTTAAACTTATTTCAACTCCAGACTTTTTGTGCGTTTAGTATGCACCATTCAAAGCCCTGTCATCAATTTTCAACCCTTTCTGACATCATTTGCTATTTTTTATGCATTTACCGATTTTTTTGAGCTAAATGACCGTGAAATTGAAAAGCACTACAAATGAACTCTGAAAAGGTTTAAAGTTGGCATGGTATCATCATTTCACCCACATAGCATGTGCTAAAAAGTTGAGAGGGTTACGGCAAAAACTGGATGCACTTCGTGTACAAAATGGACAATCTCTTTCGAAGTATCAGGCTTTCGGACGAGAACTCATTTGTTACAAAGGCATTTCATTTTTTTTAACTTATTTCAACTCCAGACTTTTTGTGCATTCAGTATGCACCATTCAAAGCCATGTCATCAATTTTCAACCCTTTCTGACTTCCTTTGCTATTTTTCATGCATTTACCGATTTTTTGAGCTAAATGACCCTGAAATTGAAAAGCACTACAAATGAACTCTGAAAAGGTTGAAAGTTGGCATGGTATCATCATTTCACCCACATAGCATGTGCTAAAAAGTTGAGAGGCTTACGGCAAAAACTGGATGCACTTCGTGTACAAAATGGACAATCTCTTTCGAAGTATCAGGCTTTCGGACGAGAACTCATCTGTTACAAAGGCATTTCATTTTTTTAAACTCATTTCAACTCCAGACTTTTTGTGCGTTCAGTATGCACCATTCAATGCCACTTCATCAATTTTCAACCCTTTCTGACTTCATTTGCTATTTTTCATGCATTTACTGATTTTTTTGAGCTAAATGACCCTGAAATTGAAAAGCACTACAAATGAACTCTGAAAAGGTTGAAAGTTGGCATGGTATCATCATTTCACCCACATAGCATGTGCTAAAAAGTTGAGAGGGTTAGAGCAAAAACTGGATGCACGTCGTGTACAAAATGGACAATCTCTTTCGAAGTATCAGGCTTTCGGACGAGAACTCATCTGTTACAAAGGCATTTCATTTTTTTAAACTTATTTCAACTCCAAACTTTTTGTGCGTTCAGTATGCACCATTCAAAGCCACGTCATCAATTTTCAACCCTTTCTGACTTCATTTGCTATTTTCATGCATTTACTGATTTTTTTGAGCTAAATGACCCTGAAATTGAAAAGCACTACAAATGAACTCTGAAAAGGTTGAAAGTTGGCATGGTATCATCATTTCACCCACATAGCATGTGCTAAAAAGTTGAGAGGGTTACGGCAAAAACTGGATGCACTTCGTGTACAAAATGGACAATCTCTTTCGAAGTATCACGCTTTCGGACGAGAACTCATCTGTTACAAAGGCATTTCATTTTTTTAATCTCATTTCAACTCCAGACTTTTTGTGCATTCGGTATGCACCATTCAAAGCCACGCCATCAATTTTCAACCATTTCTGACTTCATTTGCTATTTTTCATGCATTTACTGATTTTTCTGAGCTAAATGACCCTGAAATTGAAAATCACTACAAATGAACTCTGAAAAGGTTGAAAGTTGGCATGGTATCATCATTTCACCCACATAGCATGTGCTAAAAAGTTGATTGGGTTACGGCAAATACTGGATGCACTTCGTGTACAAAATGGACAATCTCTTTCGAAGTATCAGGCTTTTGGACGAAAACAAATCTGTTACAAAGACATTTCATTTTTTTAAACTTATTTCAACTCCAAACTTTTTGTGCGTTCAGTATGCACCATTCAAAGCCACATCATCAATTTTCAACCCTTTCTGACTTCATTTGTTATTTTTCATGCATTTACTGATTTTTTGAGCTAAATGACCCTGAAATTGAAAAGCACTACAAATGAACTCTGAAAAGGTTGAAAGTTGGCATGGTATCATCATTTCACCCACATAGCATGTGCTAAAAAGTTGAGAGGGTTACGGCAAAAACTGGATGCACTTCGTGTACAAAATGGACAATCTCTTTCGAAGTATCAGGCTTTCGGACGAGAACTCATCTGTTACAAAGGCATTTCATTTTTTTAAACTCATTTCAACTCCAGACTTTTTGTGCGTTCAGTATGCACCATTCAATGCCACTTCATCAATTTTCAACCATTTCTGACTTCATTTGCTATTTTTCATGCATTTACTGATTTGTTTTGAGCTAAATGACCCTGAAATTGAAAAGCACTACAAATGAACTCTGAAAAGGTTGAAAGTTGGCATGGTATCATCATTTCACCCACATAGCATCTGCTAAAAAGTTGAGAGGGCTACGGCAAAAACTGGATGCACTTCGTGTACAAAATGGACAATCAGTTTCGAAGTATCATGCTTTCGGACGAGAACTCATCTGTTACAAAGGCATTTCATTTTTTAAACTTATTTCAACTCCAGACTTTTTGTGCGTTTAGTATGCACCATTCAAAGCCCTGTCATCAATTTTCAACCCTTTCTGACATCATTTGCTATTTTTTATGCATTTACCGATTTTTTTGAGCTAAATGACCGTGAAATTGAAAAGCACTACAAATGAACTCTGAAAAGGTTTAAAGTTGGCATGGTATCATCATTTCACCCACATAGCATGTGCTAAAAAGTTGAGAGGGTTACGGCAAAAACTGGATGCACTTCGTGTACAAAATGGACAATCTCTTTCGAAGTATCAGGCTTTCGGACGAGAACTCATTTGTTACAAAGGCATTTCATTTTTTTTAACTTATTTCAACTCCAGACTTTTTGTGCATTCAGTATGCACCATTCAAAGCCATGTCATCAATTTTCAACCCTTTCTGACTTCCTTTGCTATTTTTCATGCATTTACCGATTTTTTGAGCTAAATGACCCTGAAATTGAAAAGCACTACAAATGAACTCTGAAAAGGTTGAAAGTTGGCATGGTATCATCATTTCACCCACATAGCATGTGCTAAAAAGTTGAGAGGCTTACGGCAAAAACTGGATGCACTTCGTGTACAAAATGGACAATCTCTTTCGAAGTATCAGGCTTTCGGACGAGAACTCATCTGTTACAAAGGCATTTCATTTTTTTAAACTCATTTCAACTCCAGACTTTTTGTGCGTTCAGTATGCACCATTCAATGCCACTTCATCAATTTTCAACCCTTTCTGACTTCATTTGCTATTTTTCATGCATTTACTGATTTTTTTGAGCTAAATGACCCTGAAATTGAAAAGCACTACAAATGAACTCTGAAAAGGTTGAAAGTTGGCATGGTATCATCATTTCACCCACATAGCATGTGCTAAAAAGTTGAGAGGGTTAGAGCAAAAACTGGATGCACGTCGTGTACAAAATGGACAATCTCTTTCGAAGTATCAGGCTTTCGGACGAGAACTCATCTGTTACAAAGGCATTTCATTTTTTTAAACTTATTTCAACTCCAAACTTTTTGTGCGTTCAGTATGCACCATTCAAAGCCACGTCATCAATTTTCAACCCTTTCTGACTTCATTTGCTATTTTCATGCATTTACTGATTTTTTTGAGCTAAATGACCCTGAAATTGAAAAGCACTACAAATGAACTCTGAAAAGGTTGAAAGTTGGCATGGTATCATCATTTCACCCACATAGCATGTGCTAAAAAGTTGAGAGGGTTACGGCAAAAACTGGATGCACTTCGTGTACAAAATGGACAATCTCTTTCGAAGTATCACGCTTTCGGACGAGAACTCATCTGTTACAAAGGCATTTCATTTTTTTAATCTCATTTCAACTCCAGACTTTTTGTGCATTCGGTATGCACCATTCAAAGCCACGCCATCAATTTTCAACCATTTCTGACTTCATTTGCTATTTTTCATGCATTTACTGATTTTTCTGAGCTAAATGACCCTGAAATTGAAAAT
Organism: Elymus sibiricus; assembly: GCA_039707655.1. NCBI lineage: Eukaryota > Viridiplantae > Streptophyta > Magnoliopsida > Poales > Poaceae > Elymus > Elymus sibiricus. The sequence goes on along the minus strand of CM077665.1, from coordinate 33,416,142 downwards.
CACTACAAATGAACTCTGAAAAGGTTGAAAGTTGGCATGGTATCATCATTTCACCCACATAGCATGTGCTAAAAAGTTGATTGGGTTACGGCAAATACTGGATGCACTTCGTGTACAAAATGGACAATCTCTTTCGAAGTATCAGGCTTTTGGACGAAAACAAATCTGTTACAAAGACATTTCATTTTTTTAAACTTATTTCAACTCCAAACTTTTTGTGCGTTCAGTATGCACCATTCAAAGCCACATCATCAATTTTCAACCCTTTCTGACTTCATTTGTTATTTTTCATGCATTTACTGATTTTTTGAGCTAAATGACCCTGAAATTGAAAAGCACTACAAATGAACTCTGAAAAGGTTGAAAGTTGGCATGGTATCATCATTTCACCCACATAGCATGTGCTAAAAAGTTGAGAGGGTTACGGCAAAAACTGGATGCACTTCGTGTACAAAATGGACAATCTCTTTCGAAGTATCAGGCTTTCGGACGAGAACTCATCTGTTACAAAGGCATTTCATTTTTTTAAACTTATTTCAACTCCAGACTTTTTGTGCGTTCAGTATGCACCATTCAAAGCCACGTCATCAATTTTCAACCATTTCTGACTTCATTTGCTATTTTTCATGCATTTACTGATTTGTTTTGAGCTAAATGACCCTGAAATTGAAAAGCACTACAAATGAACTCTGAAAAGGTTGAAAGTTGGCATGGTATCATCATTTCACCCACATAGCATCTGCTAAAAAGTTGAGAGGGCTACGGCAAAAACTGGATGCACTTCGTGTACAAAATGGACAATCTCTTTCGAAGTATCATGCTTTCGGACGAGAACTCATCTGTTACAAAGGCATTTCATTTTTTAAACTTATTTCAACTCCAGACTTTTTGTGCGTTTAGTATGCACCATTCAAAGCCACGTCATCAATTTTCAACCCTTTCTGACATCATTTGCTATTTTTTATGCATTTACCGATTTTTTTGAGCTAAATGACCGTGAAATTGAAAAGCACTACAAATGAACTCTGAAAAGGTTTAAAGTTGGCATGGTATCATCATTTCACCCACATAGCATGTGCTAAAAAGTTGAGAGGGTTACGGCAAAAACTGGATGCACTTCGTGTACAAAATGGACAATCTCTTTCGAAGTATCAGGCTTTCGGACGAGAACTCATTTGTTACAAAGGCATTTCATTTTTTTTAACTTATTTCAACTCCAGACTTTTTGTGCATTCAGTATGCACCATTCAAAGCCATGTCATCAATTTTCAACCCTTTCTGACTTCCTTTGCTATTTTTCATGCATTTACTGATTTTTTGAGCTAAATGACCCTGAAATTGAAAAGCACTACAAATGAACTCTGAAAAGGTTGAAAGTTGGCATGGTATCATCATTTCACCCACATAGCATGTGCTAAAAAGTTGAGAGGCTTACGGCAAAAACTGGATGCACTTCGTGTACAAAATGGACAATCTCTTTCGAAGTATCAGGCTTTCGGACGAGAACTCATCTGTTACAAAGGCATTTCATTTTTTTAAACTCATTTCAACTCCAGACTTTTTGTGCGTTCAGTATGCACCATTCAATGCCACTTCATCAATTTGCAACCCTTTCTGACTTCATTTGCTATTTTTCATGCATTTACTGATTTTTTTGAGCTAAATGACCCTGAAATTGAAAAGCACTACAAATGAACTCTGAAAAGGTTGAAAGTTGGCATGGTATCATCATTTCACCCACATAGCATGTGCTAAAAAGTTGAGAGGGTTAGAGCAAAAACTGGATGCACGTCGTGTACAAAATGGACAATCTCTTTCGAAGTATCAGGCTTTCGGACGAGAACTCATCTGTTACAAAGGCATTTCATTTTTTTAAACTTATTTCAACTCCAAACTTTTTGTGCGTTCAGTATGCACCATTCAAAGCCACGTCATCAATTTTCAACCCTTTCTGACTTCATTTGCTATTTTCATGCATTTACTGATTTTTTTGAGCTAAATGACCCTGAAATTGAAAAGCACTACAAATGAACTCTGAAAAGGTTGAAAGTTGGCATGGTATCATCATTTCACCCACATAGCATGTGCTAAAAAGTTGAGAGGGTTACGGCAAAAACTGGATGCACTTCGTGTACAAAATGGACAATCTCTTTCGAAGTATCACGCTTTCGGACGAGAACTCATCTGTTACAAAGGCATTTCATTTTTTTAAACTCATTTCAACTCCAGACTTTTTGTGCATTCGGTATGCACCATTCAAAGCCACGTCATCAATTTTCAACCATTTCTGACTTCATTTGCTATTTTTCATGCATTTACTGATTTTTCTGAGCTAAATGACCCTGAAATTGAAAATCACTACAAATGAACTCTGAAAAGGTTGAAAGTTGGCATGGTATCATCATTTCACCCACATAGCATGTGCTAAAAAGTTGATTGGGTTACGGCAAAAACTGGATGCACTTTGTGTACAAAATGGACAATCTCTTTCGAAGTATCAGGCTTTCGGACGAGAACTCATCTGTTACAAAGGCAATTCATATTTTTTAAACTTATTTCAACTCCAGACTTTTTGTGCATTTAGTATGCATCATTCAAAGCCACGTCATCAATTTTCAACCCTTTCTGACTTCATTTGCTATTTTTCATGCATTTACTGATTTTTCTGAGCTAAATGACCCTGAAATTGAAAATCACTACAAATGAACTCTGAAAAGGTTGAAAGTTGGCATGGTATCATCATTTCACCCACATAGCATGTGCTAAAAAGTTGAGAGGGTTACGGAAAATACTGGACGCACTTCGTGTACAAAATGGACAATCTCTTTCGAAGTATCAGGCTTTCGGACGAGAACTCATCTGTTACAAAGGCATTTCATTTTTTTCAACTTATTTCAACTCCCGACTTTTTGCTCGTTTAGTATGCACCATTCAAAGCCACGTCATCAATTTTCAACCCTTTCTGACTTCATTTGCTATTTTTCATGTATTTACTGATTTTTTTGAGCTAAATGACCCTGAAATTGAAAAGCCCTACAAATGAACACTGAAAAGGTTGAAAGTTGGTATGGTATCATCAGTTCACCCACATAGCATGTGCAAAAAAGATGAGAGGGTTACGGCAAAAATTGGATGCACTTCGTGTACAAAATGGACAATCTCTTTCGAAGTATCAGGCTTCCGGACGAAAACTCATGTGTTACAAAGGCATTTCATTTGTTTAAACTTATTTCAACTCCAGACTTTTTGTGCGTTCAGTATGCACCATTCAAGGCCACATCATCAATTTTCAACCATTTCTGACTTCATTTGCTATTTTTCATGCATTTACTGATTTGTTTTGAGCTAAATGACCCTGAAATTGAAAAGCACTACAAACGAACTCTGAAAAGGTTGAAAGTTGGCATGGTATCATCATTTCACCCACATAGCATGTGCTAAAAAGTTGAGAGGGCTACGGCAAAAACTGGATGCACTTCGTGTAAAAATGGACAATCTCTTTCGAAGTATCATGCTTTGGGACGAGAACTCATCTGGTACAAAGGCATTTCATTTTTTTAAACTTATTTCAACTCCAGACTTTTTGTGCGTTTAGTATGCACCATTCAAAGCCACGTCATCAATTTTCAACCCTTTCTGACTTCATTTGCTATTTTTCATGCATTTACTGATTTTTTTGAGCTAAATGTCCCTGAAATTGAAAAGCACTACAAATGAACTCTGAAAAGGTTTAAAGTTGGCATGGAATCATCATTTCACCCGCATAGCATGTGCTAAAAAGTTGAGAGGGTTACGGCAAAAACTGGATGCACTTCGTGTACAAAATGGACAATCTCTTTCGAAGTATCAGGCTTTCGGACGAGAACTCATTTGTTACAAAGGTATTTCATTTTTTTTAACTTATTTCAACTCCAGACTTTTTGTGCATTCAGTATGCACCATTCAAATCCATGTCATCAATTTTCAACCCTTTCTGACTTCATTTGCTATTTTTCATGCATTTACTGATTTTTTGAGCTAAATGACCCTGAAATTGAAAAGCACTACAAATGAACTCTGAAAAGGTTGAAAGTTGGCATGGTATCATCATTTCACCCACATAGCATGTGCTAAAAAGTTGAGAGGCTTACGGCAAAAACTGGATGCACTTCGTGTACAAAATGGACAATCTCTTTCGAAGTATCAGGCTTTCGGACGAGAACTCATCTGTTACAAAGGCATTTCATTTGTTTAAACTTATTTCAACTCCAGACTTTCTGTGCGTTCAGTATGCACCATTCAAAGCCACGTCATCTATTTTCAACCCTTTCTGACTTCATTTGCTATTTTTCATGCATTTACTGATTTTTTTGAGCTAAATCACCCTGAAATTGAAAAGCACTACAAATGAACTATGAAAATGTTGAAAGTTGACATGGTATCATCACTTCACCCACATAGCATGTGCTAAAAAGTTGAGACGGTTAGAGCAAAAACTGGATGCACGTCGTGTACAAAATGGACAATCTCTTTCGAAGTATCAGGCTTTCGGACGAGAACTCATCTGTTACAAAGGCATTTCATTTTTTTAAACTTATTTCAACTCCAGACTTTTTGTGCGTTCAGTATGCACCATTCAAAGCCACATCATCAATTTTCAACCCTTTCTGACTTCATTTGCTATTTTTCATGCATATACTGATTTTTTTGAGCTAAATGACCCTGAAATTTAAAAGCACTACAAATGAACTCTGAAAAGGTTGAATGTTGGCATGGTATCATCATTTCACCCGCATAGCATGTGCTAAAAAGTTGAGAGGGTTACGGCAAAAACTGGATGCACTTCGTGTACAAAATGGACATTCTCTTTCGAAGTATCAGGCTTTCGGACGAGAAATCATCTGTTACAAAGGCATTTCAATTTTTTAAATTTATTTCAACTCCAGACTTTTTGTGCATTTAGTATGCACCATTCAAAGCCACGTCATCAATTTTCAACCCTTTCTGACTTCATTTGCTATTTTTCATGCATTTACTGATTTTTTGAGCTAAATGACCCTGAAATTGAAAATCACTACAAATGAACTCTGAAAAGGTTGAAAGTTGGCATGGTATCATCATTTCACCCACATAGCATGTGCTAAAAACTTGAGAGGGCTACGGCAAAAACTGGATGCACTTCGTGACAAAATGGACAATCTCTTTCGAAGTATCAGGCTTTCGGACGAGAAATCATCTGTTACAAAGGCATTTCAATTTTTTAAATTTATTTCAACTCCAGACTTTTTGTGCATTTAGTATGCACCATTCAAAGCCACGTCATCAATTTTCAACCCTTTCTGACTTCATTTGCTATTTTTCATGCATTTACTGATTTTTTGAGCTAAATGACCCTGAAATTGAAAAGCACTACAAATGAACTCTGAAAAGGTTGAAAGTTGGCATGGTATCATCATTTCACCCACATAGCATGTGCTAAAAAGTTGAGAGGCTTACGGCAAAAACTGGATGCACTTCGTGTACAAAATGGACAATCTCTTTCGAAGTATCAGGCTTTCGGACGAGAACTCATCTGTTACAAAGGCATTTCATTTTTTTAAACTCATTTCAACTCCAGACTTTCTGTGCGTTCAGTATGCACCATTCAAAGCCACGTCATCAATTTTCAACCCTTTCTGACTTCATTTGCTATTTTTCATGCATTTACTGATTTTTTTGAGCTAAATCACCCTGAAATTGAAAAGCACTACAAATGAACTATGAAAATGTTGAAAGTTGACATGGTATCATCACTTCACCCACATAGCATGTGCTAAAAATTTGAGACGGTTAGAGCAAAAACTGGATGCACGTCGTGTACAAAATGGACAATCTCTTTCGAAGTATCAGGCTTTCGGACGAGAACTCATCTGTTACAAAGGCATTTCATTTTTTTAAACTTATTTCAACTAAAGACTTTTTGTGCGTTCAGTATGCACCATTCAAAGCCACATCATCAATTTTCAACCCTTTCTGACTTCATTTGCTATTTTTCATGCATATACTGATTTTTTTGAGCTAAATGACCCTGAAATTTAAAAGCACTACAAATGAACTCTGAAAAGGTTGAATGTTGGCATGGTATCATCATTTCACCCGCATAGCATGTGCTAAAAAGTTGAGAGGGTTACGGCAAAAACTGGATGCACTTCGTGTACAAAATGGACATTCTCTTTCGAAGTATCAGGCTTTCGGACGAGAAATCATCTGTTACAAAGGCATTTCAATTTTTTAAATTTATTTCAACTCCAGACTTTTTGTGCATTTAGTATGCACCATTCAAAGCCACGTCATCAATTTTCAACCCTTTCTGACTTCATTTGCTATTTTTCATGCATTTACTGATTTTTTGAGCTAAATGACCCTGAAATTGAAAATCACTACAAATGAACTCTGAAAAGGTTGAAAGTTGGCATGGTATCATCATTTCACCCACATAGCATGTGCTAAAAACTTGAGAGGGTTACGGCAAATACTGGATGCACTTCGTGTACAAAATGGACAATCTCTTTCGAAGTATCAGGCTTCCGGACGAAAACTCATGTGTTACAAAGGCATTTCATTTGTTTAAACTTATTTCAACTCCAGACTTTTTGTGCGTTCAGTATGCACCATTCAAGGCCACATCATCAATTTTCAACCATTTCTGACTTCATTTGCTATTTTTCATGCATTTACTGATTTGTTTTGAGCTAAATGACCCTGAAATTGAAAAGCACTACAAACGAACTCTGAAAAGGTTGAAACTTGGCATGGTATCATCATTTCACCCACATAGCATGTGCTAAAAAGTTGAGAGGGCTACGGCAAAAACTGGATGCACTTCGTGACAAAATGGACAATCTCTTTCGAAGTATCATGCTTTGGGACGAGAACTCATCTGTTACAAAGGCATTTCATTTTTTTAAACTTATTTCAACTCCAGACTTTTTGTGCGTTCAGTATGCACCATTCAAAGCCACGTCATCAATTTTCAACCATTTCTAACTTCATTTGCTATTTTTCATGCATTTACTGATTTGTTTTGAGCTAAATGACCCTGAAATTGAAAAGCACTACAAATGAACTCTGAAAAGGTTGAAAGTTGGCATGGTATCATCATTTCACCCACATAGCATCTGCTAAAAAGTTGAGAGGGCTACGGCAAAAACTGGATGCACTTCGTGTACAAAATGGACAATCTCTTTCGAAGTATCATGCTTTCGGACGAGAACTCATCTGTTACAAAGGCATTTCATTTTTTTAAACTTATTTCAACTCCAGACTTTTTGTGCGTTTAGTATGCACCATTCAAAGCCACGTCATCAATTTTCAACCCTTTCTGACTTCATTTGCTATTTTTTATGCATTTACTGATTTTTTTGAGCTAAATGACCCTAAAATTGAAAAGCACTACAAATGAACTCTGAAAAGGTTTAAAGTTGGCATGGTATCATCATTTCACCCACATAGCATGTGCTAAAAAGTTGAGAGGGTTACGGCAAAAACTGGATGCACTTCGTGTACAAAATGGACAATCTCTTTCGAAGTATCAGGCTTTCGGACGAGAACTCATTTGTTACAAACGCATTTCATTTTTTTTAACTTATTTCAACTCCAGACTTTTTGTGCATTCAGTATGCACCATTCAAAGCCATGTCATCAATTTTCAACCCTTTCTGACTTCATTTGCTATTTTTCATGCATTTACTGATTTTTTGAGCTAAATGACCCTGAAATTGAAAAGCACTACAAATGAACTCTGAAAAGGTTGAAAGTTGGCATGGTATCATCATTTCACCCAAATAGCATGTGCTAAAAAGTTGAGAGGCTTACGGCAAAAACTGGATGCACTTCGTGTACAAAATGGACAATCTCTTTCGAAGTATCAGGCTTCGGACGAGAACTCATCTGTTACAAAGGCATTTCATTTTTTTAAACTAATTTCAACTCCAGACTTTTTGTGCGTTCAGTATGCACCATTCAAAGCCACGTCATCAATTTTCAACCCTTTCTGACTTCATTTGCTATTTTCATGCATTTACTGATTTTTTGAGCTAAATGACCCTGAAATTGAAAAGCACTAAAAATGAACTCTGAAAAGGTTGAAAGTTGGCATGGTATCATCATTTCAACCACATAGCATGTGCTAAAAAGTTGAGAGGGTTAGAGCAAAAACTGGATGCACGTCGTGTACAAAATGGACAATCTCTTTCGAAGTATCAGGCTTTCGGACGAGAACTCATCTGTTACAAAGGCATTTCATTTTTTTAAACTTATTTCAACTCCAAACTTTTTGTGCGTTCAGTATGCACCATTCAAAGCCACGTCATCAATTTTCAACCCTTTCTGACTTCATTTGCTATTTTCATGCATATATTGATTTTTTTGGGCTAAATGACCCTGAAATTGAAAAGCACTACAAATGAACTCTGAAAAGGTTGAAAGTTGGCATGGTATCATCATTTCACTCACGTAGCATGTGCTAAAAAGTTGAGAGGGTTACGGCAAAAACTGGATGCACTTCGTGTACAAAATGGACAATCTCTTTCGAAGTATCAGGCTTTCGGACGAGAACTCATCTGTTACAAAGGCATTTCATTTTTTTAAACTTATTTCAACTCCAGACTTTTTGTGCGTTCAGTATGCACCATTCAAAGCCACGTCATCAATTTTCAACCCTTTCTGACTTCATTTGCTATTTTTCATGCATTTACTGATTTTTTGAGCTAAATGACCCAGAAATTGAAAAGCACTACAAATGAACTCTGAAAAGGTTGAAAGTTGGCATGGTATCATCATTTCACCAACATAGCATGTGCTAAAAAGTTGAGAGGCTTGCAGCAAAAACTGGATGCACTTCGTGTACAAAATGGACAATCTCTTTCGAAGTATCACGCTTTCGGACGAGAACTCATCTGTTACAAAGGCATTTCATTTTTTTAAACTTATTTCAACTCCAGACTTTTTGTGCGTTCAGTATGCACCATTCAAAGCCACGTCATCAATTTTCAACCATTTCTGACTTCATTTGCTATTTTTCATGCATTTACTGATTTGTTTTGAGCTAAATGACCCTGAAATTGAAAAGCACTACAAATGAACTCTGAAAAGGTTGAAAGTTGGCATGGTATCATCATTTCACCCACATAGCATGTGCTAAAAAGTTGAGAGGGTTACGGCAAAAACTGGATGCACTTCGTGTACAAAATGGACAATCTCTTTCGAAGTATCAGGCTTTCGGACGAGAACTCATCTGTTACAAAGGCATTTCATTTTTTTAAACTCATTTCAACTCCAAACTTTTTGTGCGTTCGGTATGCACCATTCAAAGCCACGTCATCAATTTTCAACCATTTCTGACTTCATTTGCTATTTTTCATGCATTTACTGATTTGTTTTGAGCTAAATGACCCTGAAATTGAAAAGCACTACAAATGAACTCTGAAAAGGTTGAAAGTTGGCATGGTATCATCATTTCACCCACATAGCATGTGCTAAAAAGTTGAGAGGGTTACGGCAAAAACTGGATGCACTTCGTGTACAAAATGGACAAACTCTTTCGAAGTATCAGGCTTTCGGATGAGAAATCATCTGTTACAAAGGCATTTCATTTTTTTAAACTTATTGCAACTCCAGACTTTTTGTGCGTTTAGTATGCACCATTTAAAGCCACGTCATCAATTTTCAACCCTTTCTAACTTCATTTGCTATTTTTCATGCATTTACTGATTTTTTTGAGATAAATGACCCTGAAATTGAAAAGCACTACAAATGAACTCTGAAAAGGTTTAAAGTTGGCATGGTATCATAATTTCACCCACATAGCATGTGCTAAAAAGTTGAGAGGGTTACGGCAAAAACTGGATGCACTTCGTGTACAAAATGGACAATCTCTTTCGAAGTATCAGGCTTTCGGACGAGAACTCATTTGTTACAAACGCATTTCATTTTTTTTAACTTATTTCAACTCCAGACTTTTTGTGCATTCAGTATGCACCATTCAAAGCCATGTCATCAATTTTCAACCCTTTCTGACTTCATTTGCTATTTTTCATGCATTTACTGATTTTTTGAGCTAAATGACCCTGAAATTGAAAAGCACTACAAATGAACTCTGAAAAGGTTGAAAGTTGGCATGGTATCATCATTTCACCCAAATAGCATGTGCTAAAAAGTTGAGAGGCTTACGGCAAAAACTGGATGCACTTCGTGTACAAAATGGACAATCTCTTTCGAAGTATCAGGCTTCGGACGAGAACTCATCTGTTACAAAGGCATTTCATTTTTTTAAACTAATTTCAACTCCAGACTTTTTGTGCGTTCAGTATGCACCATTCAAAGCCACGTCATCAATTTTCAACCCTTTCTGACTTCATTTGCTATTTTCATGCATTTACTGATTTTTTGAGCTAAATGACCCTGAAATTGAAAAGCACTAAAAATGAACTCTGAAAAGGTTGAAAGTTGGCATGGTATCATCATTTCAACCACATAGCATGTGCTAAAAAGTTGAGAGGGTTAGAGCAAAAACTGGATGCACGTCGTGTACAAAATGGACAATCTCTTTCGAAGTATCAGGCTTTCGGACGAGAACTCATCTGTTACAAAGGCATTTCATTTTTTTAAACTTATTTCAACTCCAAACTTTTTGTGCGTTCAGTATGCACCATTCAAAGCCACGTCATCAATTTTCAACCCTTTCTGACTTCATTTGCTATTTTCATGCATATATTGATTTTTTTGGGCTAAATGACCCTGAAATTGAAAAGCACTACAAATGAACTCTGAAAAGGTTGAAAGTTGGCATGGTATCATCATTTCACTCACGTAGCATGTGCTAAAAAGTTGAGAGGGTTACGGCAAAAACTGGATGCACTTCGTGTACAAAATGGACAATCTCTTTCGAAGTATCAGGCTTTCGGACGAGAACTCATCTGTTACAAAGGCATTTCATTTTTTTAAACTTATTTCAACTCCAGACTTTTTGTGCGTTCAGTATGCACCATTCAAAGCCACGTCATCAATTTTCAACCCTTTCTGACTTCATTTGCTATTTTTCATGCATTTACTGATTTTTTGAGCTAAATGACCCAGAAATTGAAAAGCACTACAAATGAACTCTGAAAAGGTTGAAAGTTGGCATGGTATCATCATTTCACCAACATAGCATGTGCTAAAAAGTTGAGAGGCTTGCAGCAAAAACTGGATGCACTTCGTGTACAAAATGGACAATCTCTTTCGAAGTATCACGCTTTCGGACGAGAACTCATCTGTTACAAAGGCATTTCATTTTTTTAAACTTATTTCAACTCCAGACTTTTTGTGCGTTCAGTATGCACCATTCAAAGCCACGTCATCAATTTTCAACCATTTCTGACTTCATTTGCTATTTTTCATGCATTTACTGATTTGTTTTGAGCTAAATGACCCTGAAATTGAAAAGCACTACAAATGAACTCTGAAAAGGTTGAAAGTTGGCATGGTATCATCATTTCACCCACATAGCATGTGCTAAAAAGTTGAGAGGGTTACGGCAAAAACTGGATGCACTTCGTGTACAAAATGGACAATCTCTTTCGAAGTATCAGGCTTTCGGACGAGAACTCATCTGTTACAAAGGCATTTCATTTTTTTAAACTCATTTCAACTCCAAACTTTTTGTGCGTTCGGTATGCACCATTCAAAGCCACGTCATCAATTTTCAACCATTTCTGACTTCATTTGCTATTTTTCATGCATTTACTGATTTGTTTTGAGCTAAATGACCCTGAAATTGAAAAGCACTACAAATGAACTCTGAAAAGGTTGAAAGTTGGCATGGTATCATCATTTCACCCACATAGCATGTGCTAAAAAGTTGAGAGGGTTACGGCAAAAACTGGATGCACTTCGTGTACAAAATGGACAAACTCTTTCGAAGTATCAGGCTTTCGGATGAGAAATCATCTGTTACAAAGGCATTTCATTTTTTTAAACTTATTGCAACTCCAGACTTTTTGTGCGTTTAGTATGCACCATTTAAAGCCACGTCATCAATTTTCAACCCTTTCTAACTTCATTTGCTATTTTTCATGCATTTACTGATTTTTTTGAGATAAATGACCCTGAAATTGAAAAGCACTACAAATGAACTCTGAAAAGGTTTAAAGTTGGCATGGTATCATAATTTCACCCACATAGCATGTGCTAATAAGTTGAGAGGGTTACGGAAAAAACTGGATGCACTTCGTGTACAAAATGGACAATCTCTTTCGAAGTATCAGGCTTTCGGACGAGAACTCATCTGTTACAAAGGCATTTCATTTTTTTTAACTCATTTCAACTCCAGACTTTTTGTGCATTCAGTATGCACCATTCAAAGCCACGTCATCAATTTTCAACCCTTTCTGTCTTCATTTGCTATTTTTCATGCATTTACTGATTTGTTTTGAGCTAAATGACCCTGAAATTAAAAAGCACAACAAATGAACTCTGAAAAGGTTGAAAGTTGGCATGGTATCATCATTTCACTCACATAGCATGTGCTAAAAAGTTGAGAGGGTTACGGCAAAAACTGGATGCACTTCGTTAACAAAATGGACAATCTCTTTCGAAGTATCAGGCTTTCGGATGAGAAATCATCTGTTACAAAGGCATTTCATTTTTTTAAACTTATTTCAACTCCAGACTTTTTGTGCGTTTAGTATGCACCATTTAAAGCCACGTCATCAATTTTCAACCCTTTCTAACTTCATTTGCTATTTTTCATGCATTTACTGATTTTTTTGAGATAAATGACCCTGAAATTGAAAAGCACTACAAATGAACTTTGAAAAGGTTGAAAGTTGGCATGGTATCATCATTTCACCCACATAGCATGTGCTAAAAAGTTGAGAGGGTTACGGCAAAAACTGGATGCACTTCGTGTACAAAATGGACAATCTCTTTCGAAGTATCAGGCTTTCGGACGAGAACTCATTTGTTACAAAGGCATTTCATTTTTTTTAACTTATTTCAACTCCAGACATTTTGTGCATTCAGTATGCACCATTCAAAGCCATGTCATCAATTTTCAACCCTTTCTGACTTTATTTGCTATTTTTCATGCATTTACTGATTTTTTTGAGCTAAATGAACCTGAAATTGAAAATCACTACAAATGAACTCTGAAAAGGTTGAAAGTTGGCATGGTATCATCATTTCACCCACATAGCTTGTGCTTAAAACTTGAGAGGGTTACGGCAAATACTGGATGCACTTCGTGTACAAAATGGACAATCTCTGTCGAAGTATCAGGCTTTCGGACGAAAACAAATCTGTTACAAAGGCATTTCATTTTTTTAAACTTATTTCAACTCCAAACTTTTTGTGCATTCAGTATGCACCATTCAAAGCCACGTCATCAATTTTCAACCCTTTTTGACTTCATTTGTTATTTTTCATGCATTTACTGATTTTTTGAGCTAAATGACCCTGAAATTGAAAAGCACTACAAATGAACTCTGAAAAGGTTGAAAGTTGGCATGGTATCATCATTTCACCCACATAGCATGTGCTAAAAAGTTGAGAGGGTTACGGCAAAACCTGGATGCACTTCGTGTACAAAATGGACAATTTCTTTCGAAGTATCAGGCTTTCGGACGAGAACTCATCTGTTACAAAGGCATTTCATTTTTTTAAACTTATTTCAACTCCAGACTTTTTGTGCGTTTAGTATGCACCATTCAAAGCCACGTCATCAATTTTCAACCCTTTCTGACTTCATTTGCTATTTTTCATGCATTTACTGATTTTTTTGAGCTAAATGACCCTAAAATTGAAAAGCACTACAAATGAACTCTGAAAAGGTTGAAAGTTGGCATGGTTTCATCATTTCACCTACATAGCATGTGCTAAAAAGTAGAGAGGGTTACGGCAAAAACTGGATGAACTTCGTGTACAAAATGGACAATCTCTTTCGAAGTATCAGGCTTTCGGACGAGAACTCATCTGTTACAAAGGCATTTCATTTTTTTAAACTCATTTCAACTCCAGACTTTTTGTGCGTTTAGTATGCACCATTCAAAGCCACGTCATCAATTTTCAACCCTTTCTGACTTCATTTGCTATTTTTCATGCATTTACTGATTTGTTTTGAGCTAAATGACCCTGAAATTAAAAAGCACAACAAATGAACTCTGAAAAGGTTGAAAGTTGGCATGGTATCATCATTTCACTCACATAGCATGTGCTAAAAAGTTGAGAGGGTTACGGCAAAAACTGGATGCACTTCGTTAACAAAATGGACAATCTCTTTCGAAGTATCAGGCTTTCGGATGAGAAATCATCTGTTACAAAGGCATTTCATTTTTTTAAACTTATTTCAACTCCAGACTTTTTGTGCGTTTAGTATGCACCATTTAAAGCCACGTCATCAATTTTCAACCCTTTCTAACTTCATTTGCTATTTTTCATGCATTTACTGATTTTTTTGAGATAAATGACCCTGAAATTGAAAAGCACTACAAATGAACTTTGAAAAGGTTGAAAGTTGGCATGGTATCATCATTTCACCCACATAGCATGTGCTAAAAAGTTGAGAGGGTTACGGCAAAAACTGGATGCACTTCGTGTACAAAATGGACAATCTCTTTCGAAGTATCAGGCTTTCGGACGAGAACTCATTTGTTACAAAGGCATTTCATTTTTTTTAACTTATTTCAACTCCAGACATTTTGTGCATTCAGTATGCACCATTCAAAGCCATGTCATCAATTTTCAACCCTTTCTGACTTTATTTGCTATTTTTCATGCATTTACTGATTTTTTTGAGCTAAATGAACCTGAAATTGAAAATCACTACAAATGAACTCTGAAAAGGTTGAAAGTTGGCATGGTATCATCATTTCACCCACATAGCTTGTGCTTAAAACTTGAGAGGGTTACGGCAAATACTGGATGCACTTCGTGTACAAAATGGACAATCTCTGTCGAAGTATCAGGCTTTCGGACGAAAACAAATCTGTTACAAAGGCATTTCATTTTTTTAAACTTATTTCAACTCCAAACTTTTTGTGCATTCAGTATGCACCATTCAAAGCCACGTCATCAATTTTCAACCCTTTTTGACTTCATTTGTTATTTTTCATGCATTTACTGATTTTTTGAGCTAAATGACCCTGAAATTGAAAAGCACTACAAATGAACTCTGAAAAGGTTGAAAGTTGGCATGGTATCATCATTTCACCCACATAGCATGTGCTAAAAAGTTGAGAGGGTTACGGCAAAACCTGGATGCACTTCGTGTACAAAATGGACAATTTCTTTCGAAGTATCAGGCTTTCGGACGAGAACTCATCTGTTACAAAGGCATTTCATTTTTTTAAACTTATTTCAACTCCAGACTTTTTGTGCGTTTAGTATGCACCATTCAAAGCCACGTCATCAATTTTCAACCCTTTCTGACTTCATTTGCTATTTTTCATGCATTTACTGATTTTTTTGAGCTAAATGACCCTGAAATCGAAAAGCACTACAAATGAACTCTGAAAAGGTTTAAAGTTGGCATGGTATCATCATTTCACCCACATAGCATGTGCTAAAAAGTTGAGAGGGTTACGGCAAAAACTGGATGCACTTCGTGTACAAAATGGACAATCTCTTTCGAAGTACCAGGCTTTCGGACGAGAACTCATTTGTTACAAAGGCATTTCATTTTTTTTAACTTATTTCAACTCCAGACTTTTTGTGCATTCAGTATGCACCATTCAAAGCCATGTCATCAATTTTCAACCCTTTTTGACTTCATTTGCTATTTTTCATGCATTTACTGATTTTTTGAGCTAAATGACCCTGAAATTGAAAAGCACTACAAATGAACTCTGAAAAGGTTGAAAGTTGGCATGGTATCATCATTTCACCCACATAGCATGTGCTAAAAAGTTGAGAGGCTTACGGCAAAAACTGGATGCACTTCGTATACAAAATGGACAATCTCTTTCGAAGTATCAGGCTTTCGGACGAGAACTCATCTGTTACAAAGGCATTTCATTTTTTTAAACTCATTTCAACACCAGACTTTTTGTGCGTTCAGTATGCACCATTCAAAGCCACGTCATCAATTTTCAACCCTTTCTGACTTCATTTGCTATTTTTCATGCATTTACTGATTTTTTTGAGCTAAATGACCCTGAAAATGAAAAGCACTACAAATGAACTCTGAAAAGGTTGTAAGTTGGCATGGTATCATCATTTCACCCACATAGCATGTGCTAAAAAGTTGAGAGGGTTAGAGCAAAAACTGGATGCACGTCGTGTACAAAATGGACAATCTCTTTCGAAGTATCAGGCTTTCGGACGAGAACTCATCTGTTAGAAAGGCATTTCATTTTTTTAAACTTATTTCAACTCCAAACTTTTTGTGCGTTCAGTATGCACCATTCAAAGCCACGTCATCAATTTTCAACCCTTTCTGACTTCATTTGCTATTTTCATGCATTTACTGATTTTTTTGAGCTAAATGACCCTGAAATTGAAAAGCACTACAAATGAACTCTGAAAAGGTTGAAAGTTGGCATGGTATCATCATTTCACTCACATAGCATGTGCTAAAAAGTTGAGAGGGTTACGGCAAAAACTGGATGCACTTCGTGTACAAAATGGACAATCTCTTTCGAAGTATCAGGCTTTCGGACGAGAACTCATCTGTTACAAAGGCATTTCATTTTTTTAAACTTATTTCAACTCCAGACTTTTTGTGCTTTCAGTATGCACCATTCAAAGCCACGTCATCAATTTTCAACCCTTTCTGACTTAATTTGCTATTTTTCATGCATTTACTGATTTTTTTGAGCTAAATGGCCCTGAAATTGAAAAGCACTACAAATGAACTCTGAAAAGGTTGAAAGTTGGCATGGTATCATCATTTCACCAACATAGCATGTGCTAAAAAGTTGAGAGGCTTGCAGCAAAAACTGGATGCACTTCGTGTACAAAATGGACAATCTCTTTCGAAGTATCACGCTTTCGGACGAGAACTCATCTGTTACAAAGGCATTTCATTTTTTTAAACTTATTTCAACTCCAGACTTTTTGTGCGTTCAGTATGCACCATTCAAAGCCACGTCATCAATTTTCAACCATTTCTGACTTCATTTGCTATTTTTCATGCATTTACTGATTTTTTTGAGCTAAATGACCCTGAAAATGAAAAGCACTACAAATGAACTCTGAAAAGGTTGAAAGTTGGCATGGTATCATCATTTCACCCACATAGCATGTGCTAAAAAGTTGAGAGGGTTAGAGCAAAAACTGGATGCACGTCGTGTACAAAATGGACAATCTCTTTCGAAGTATCAGGCTTTCGGACGAGAACTCATCTGTTACAAAGGCATTTCATTTTTTTAAACTTATTTCAACTCCAAACTTTTTGTGCGTTCAGTATGCACCATTCAAAGCCACGTCTTCAATTTTCAACCCTTTCTGACTTCATTTGCTATTTTCATGCATTTACTGATTTTTTTGAGCTAAATGACCCTGAAATTGAAAAGCACTACAAATGAACTCTGAAAAGGTTGAAAGTTGGCATGGTATCATCATTTCACTCACATAGCATGTGCTAAAAAGTTGAGAGAGTTACGGCAAAAACTGGATGCACTTCTTGTACAAAATGGACAATCTCTTTCGAAGTATCAGGCTTTCGGACGAGAACTCATCTGTTACAAAGGCATTTCATTTTTTTAAACTTATTTCAACTCCAGACTTTTTGTGCTTTCAGTATGCACCATTCAAAGCCACGTCATCAATTTTCAACCCTTTCTGACTTAATTTGCTATTTTTCATGTATTTACTGATTTTTTTGAGCTAAATGGCCCTGAAATTGAAAAGCACTACAAATGAACTCTGAAAAGGTTGAAAGTTGGCATGGTATCATCATTTCACCAACATAGCATGTGCTAAAAAGTTGAGAGGCTTGCAGCAAAAACAGGATGCACTTCGTGTACAAAATGGACAATCTCTTTCGAAGTATCACGCTTTCGGACGAGAACTCATCTGTTACAAAGGCATTTCATTTTTTTAAACTTATTTCAACTCCAGACTTTTTGTGCGTTCAGTATGCACCATTCAAAGCCACGTCATCAATTTTCAACCATTTCTGACTTCATTTGCTATTTTTCATGCATTTACTGATTTTTTTGAGCTAAATGACCCTGAAAATGAAAAGCACTACAAATGAACTCTGAAAAGGTTGAAAGTTGGCATGGTTTCATCATTTCACCCACATAGCATGTGCTAAAAAGTTGAGAGGGTTAGAGCAAAAACTGGATGCACGTCGTGTAAAAAATGGACAATCTCTTTCGAAGTATCAGGCTTTCGGACGAGAACTCATCTGTTACAAAGGCATTTCATTTTTTTAAACTTATTTCAACTCCAAACTTTTTGTGCGATCAGTATGATCCATTCAAAGCCACGTCTTCAATTTTCAACCCTTTCTGACTTCATTTGCTATTTTCATGCATTTACTGATTTTTTTTGAGCTAAATGACCCTGAAATTGAAAAGCACTACAAATGAACTCTGAAAAGGTTGAAAGTTGGCATGGTATCATCATTTCACTCACATAGCATGTGCTAAAAAGTTGAGAGGGTTACGGCAAAAACTTGATGCACTTCGTGTACAAAATGGACAATCTCTTTCGAAGTATCAGGCTTTCGGACGAGAACTCATCTGTTACAAAGGCATTTCATTTTTTTAAACTCATTTCAACTCCAGACTTTTTGTGTGTTCAGTATGCACCATTCAAAGCCACGTCATCAATTTTCAACCCTTTCTGACTTCATTTGCTATTTTTCATGCATTTACTGATTTTTTTGAGCTAAATGACCCTGAAAATGAAAAGCACTACAAATGAACTCTGAAAAGGTTGTAAGTTGGCATGGTATCATCATTTCACCCACAGAGAATGTGCTAAAAAGTTGAGAGGGTTAGAGCAAAAACTGGATGCACGTCGTGTACAAAATGGACAATCTCTTTCGAAGTATCAGGCTTTCGGACGAGAACTCATCTGTTACAAAGGCATTTCATTTTTTTAAACTTATTTCAACTCCAAACTTTTTGTGCGTTCAGTATGCACCATTCAAAGCCACGTCATCAATTTTCAACCCTTTCTGACTTCATTTGCTATTTTCATGCATTGACTGATTTTTTTGAGCTAAACGACCCTGAAATTGAAAAGCACTACAAATGAACTCTGAAAAGGTTGAAAGTTGGCATGGTATCATCATTTCACTCACATAGCATGTGCTAAAAAGTTGAGAGGGTTACGGCAAAAACTGGATGCACTTCGTGTACAAAATGGACAATCTCTTTCGAAGTATCAGGCTTTCGGACGAGAACTCATCTGTTACAAAGGCATTTCATTTTTTTAAACTTATTTCAACTCCAGACTTTTTGTGCTTTCAGTATGCACCATTCAAAGCCACGTCATCAATTTTCAACCCTTTCTGACTTCATTTGCTATTTTTCATGCATTTACTGATTTTTTTGTGCTAAATGGCCCTGAAATTGAAAAGCACTACAAATGAACTCTGAAAAGGTTGAAAGTTGGCATGGTATCATCATTTCACCAACATAGCATGTGCTAAAAAGTTGAGAGGCTTGCAGCAAAAACTGGATGCACTTCGTGTACAAAATGGACAATCTCTTTCGAAGTATCAGGCTTTCGGACGAGAACTCATCTGTTACAAAGGCATTTCATTTTTTTAAATTCATTTCAACTCCAGACTTTTTGTGCGTTCAGTATGCACCATTCAAAGCCACGTCATCAATTTTCAAACCTTTCTGACTTCATTTGCTATTTTTCATGCATTTACAGATTTTTTTGAGCTAAATGACCCTGAAATTGAAAAGCACTACAAATGAACTCTGAAAAGGTTGAATGTCAGCACGGTATCATCATTTCACCCACATAGCATGTGCTAAAAAGTTGAGAGGGTTACGGCAAAACCTGGATGCACTTCGTGTACAAAATGGACAATCTCTTTCGAAGTATCAGGCTTTCGGACGAGAACTCATCTGTTACAAAGGCATTTCATTTTTTTAAACTCATTTCAACTCCAGACTTTTTGTGTGTTCAGTATGCACCATTCAAAGCCACGTCATCAATTTTCAACCCTTTCTGACTTCATTTGCTATTTTTCATGCATTTACTGATTTTTTTGAGCTAAATGACCCTGAAAATGAAAAGCACTACAAATGAACTCTGAAAAGGTTGTAAGTTGGCATGGTATCATCATTTCACCCACATAGAATGTGCTAAAAAGTTGAGAGGGTTAGAGCAAAAACTGGATGCACGTCGTGTACAAAATGGACAATCTCTTTCGAAGTATCAGGCTTTCGGACGAGAACTCATCTGTTACAAAGGCATTTCATTTTTTTAAACTTATTTCAACTCCAAACTTTTTGTGCGTTCAGTATGCACCATTCAAAGCCACGTCATCAATTTTCAACCCTTTCTGACTTCATTTGCTATTTTCATGCATTGACTGATTTTTTTGAGCTAAACGACCCTGAAATTGAAAAGCACTACAAATGAACTCTGAAAAGGTTGAAAGTTGGCATGGTATCATCATTTCACTCACATAGCATGTGCTAAAAAGTTGAGAGGGTTACGGCAAAAACTGGATGCACTTCGTGTACAAAATGGACAATCTCTTTCGAAGTATCAGGCTTTCGGACGAGAACTCATCTGTTACAAAGGCATTTCATTTTTTTAAACTTATTTCAACTCCAGACTTTTTGTGCTTTCAGTATGCACCATTCAAAGCCACGTCATCAATTTTCAACCCTTTCTGACTTCATTTGCTATTTTTCATGCATTTACTGATTTTTTTGAGCTAAATGGCCCTGAAATTGAAAAGCACTACAAATGAACTCTGAACAGGTTGAAAGTTGGCATGGTATCATCATTTCACCAACATAGCATGTGCTAAAAAGTTGAGAGGCTTGCAGCAAAAACTGGATGCACTTCGTGTACAAAATGGACAATCTCTTTCGAAGTATCACGCTTTCGGACGAGAACTCATCTGTTACAAAGGCATTTCATTTTTTTAAACTTATTTCAACTCCAGACATTTTGTGCGTTCAGTATGCACCATTCAAAGCCACGTCATCAATTTTCAACCATTTCTGACTTCATTTGCTATTTTTCATGCATTTACTGATTTTTTTGAGTTAAATGACCCTGAAAATGAAAAGCACTACAAATGAACTCTGAAAAGGTTGAAAGTTGGCATGGTATCATCATTTCACCCACATAGCATGTGCTAAAAAGTTGAGAGGGTTGCGGCAAAAACTGGATGCACGTCGTGTACAAAATGGACAATCTCTTTCGAAGTATCAGGCTTTCGGACGAGAACTCATCTGTTACAAAGGCATTTCATTTTTTTTAACTCATTTCAACTCCAAACTTTTTGTGCGTTCAGTATGCACCATTCAAAGCCACGTCTTCAATTTTCAACCCTTTCTGACTTCATTTGCTATTTTCATGCATTTACTGATTTTTTTGAGCTAAATGACCCTGAAATTGAAAAGCACTACAAATGAACTCTGAAAAGGTTGAAAGTTGGCATGGTATCATCATTTCACTCACATAGCATGTGCTAAAAAGTTGAGACGGTTACGGCAAAAACTGGATGCACTTCGTGTACAAAATGGACAATCTCTTTCGAAGTATCAGGCTTTCGGACGAGAACTCATCTGTTACAAAGGCATTTCATTTTTTTAAACTTATTTCAACTCCAGACTTTTTGTGCTTTCAGTATGCACCATTCAAAGCCACGTCATCAATTTTCAACCCTTTCTGACTTCATTTGCTATTTTTCATGCATTTACGGATTTTTTTGAGCTAAATGACCCTGAAATTGAAAAGCACTACAAATGAACTCTGAAAAGGTTGAAAGTTGGCATGGTATGATCATTTCACCCACATAGCATGTGCTAAAAAGTTGAGAGGCTTACAGCAAAAACTGGATGCACTTTGTGTACAAAATGGACAATCTCTTTCGAAGTATCACGCTTTCGGACGAGAACTCATCTGTTACAAAGGTATTCCATTTTTTTAAACTTATTTCAACTCCAGACTTTTTGTGCGTTCAGTATGCACCATTCAAAGCCACGTCATCAATTTTCAACCATTTATGACTTCATTTGCTATTTTTCATGCATTTACTGATTTGTTTTGAGCTAAATGACCCTGAAATTGAAAAGCACTACAAATGAACTCTGAAAAGGTTGAAACTTGGCATGGTATCATCATTTCACCCACATAGCATGTGCTAAAAAGTTGAGAGGGTTATGGCAAAAACTGGATGCACTTCGTGTACAAAATGGACAATCTCTTTCGAAGTATCAGGCTTTCGGACGAGAACTCATCTGTTACAAAGGCATTTCATTTTTTTAAACTCATTTCAACTCCAGACTTTTTGTGCGTTCGGTATGCACCATTCAAAGCCACGTCATCAATTTTCAACCATTTCTGACATCATTTGCTATTTTTCATGCATTTACTGATTTGTTTTGAGCTAAATGACCCTGAAATTGAAAAGCACTACAAATGAACTCTGAAAAGGTTGAAAGTTGGCATGGTATCATCATTTCACCCACATAGCATGTGCTAAAAAGTTGAGAGGGTTACGGCAAAAACTGGATGCACTTCGTGTACAAAATGGACAAACTCTTTCGAAGTATCAGGCTTTCGGACGAGAACTCATCTGTTACAAAGGCATTTCATTTTTTTAAACTTATTTCAACTCCAGACTTTTTGTGCGTTTAGTATGCACCATTCAAAGCCACGTCATCAATTTTCAACCCTTTCTGACTTCATTTGCTATTTTTCATGCATTTACGGATTTTTTTGAGATAAATGACCCTGAAATTGAAAAGCACTACAAATGAACTCTGAAAAGGTTGAAAGTTGGCATGGTATCATAATTTCACCCACATAGCATGTGCTAAAAAGTTGAGAGGGTTGTGGCAAAAACTGGATGCACTTCGTGTACAAAATGGACAATCTCTTTCGAAGTATCAGGCTTTCGGACGAGAACTCATCTGTTACAAAGGCATTTCATTTTTTTAAACTTATTTCAACTCCAGACTTTTTGTGCGTTTAGTATGCACCATTCAAAGCCACGTCATCAATTTTCAACCCTTTCTGACTTCATTTGCTATTTTTCATGCATTTACGGATTTTTTTGAGATAAATGACCCTGAAATTGAAAAGCACTACAAATGAACTCTGAAAAGGTTGAAAGTTGGCATGGTATCATAATTTCACCCACATAGCATGTGCTAAAAAGTTGAGAGGGTTGCGGCAAAAACTGGATGCACTTCGTGTACAAAATGGACAATCTCTTTCGAAGTATCAGGCTTTCGGACGAGAACTCATCTGTTACAAAGGCATTTCATTTTTTTTAACTCATTTCAACTCCAGACTTTTTGTGCCTTCAGTATGCACCATTCAAAGCCACGTCATCAATTTTCAACCCTTTCTGACTTCATTTGCTATTTTTCATGCATTTATTGATTTTTTGAGCTAAATGACCCTGAAATTGAAAAGCACTACAAATGAACTCTGAAAAGGTTGAAACTTGGAATGGTATCATCATTTCACCCACATAGCATGTGCTAAAAAGTTGAGAGGGTTATGGCAAAAACTGGATGCACTTGGTGTACAAAATGGACAATCTCTTTCGAAGTATCAGGCTTTCGGACGAGAACTCATCTGTTACAAAGGCATTTCATTTTTTTCAACTCATTTCAACTCCAGACTTTTTGTGCGTTCGGTATGCACCATTCAAAGCCACGTCATCAATTTTCAACCCTTTCTGACTTCATTTGCTATTTTTCATGCATTTACTGATTTGTTTTGAGCTAAATGACCCTGAAATTGAAAAGCACTACAAATGAACTATGAAAAGGTTGAAAGTTGGCATGGTATCATCATTTCACCCACATAGCATGTGCTAAAAAGTTGAGAGGGTTACGGCAAAAACTGGATGCACTTCGTGTACAAAATGGACAAACTCTTTCGAAGTATCAGGCTTTCGGACGAGAACTCATCTGTTACAAAGGCATTTCATTTTTTTAAACTTATTTCAACTCCAGACTTTTTGTGCGTTTAGTATGCACCATTCAAAGCCACGTCATCAATTTTCAACCCTTTCTAACTTCATTTGCTATTTTTCATGCATTTACTAATTTTTTTGAGATAAATGACCCTGAAATTGAAAAGCACTACAAATGAACTCTGAAAAGGTTGAAAGTTGGCATGGTATCATAATTTCACCCACATAGCATGTGCTAATATGTTGAGAGGGTTACGGCAAAAACTGGATGCACTTCGTGTACAAAATGGACAATCTCTTTCGAGGTATCAGGCTTTCGGACGAGAACTCATCTGTTACAAAGGCATTTCATTTTTTTAAACTTATTTCAACTCCAGACTTTTTGTGCGTTTAGTATGCACCATTCAAAGCCACGTCATCAATTTTCAACCCTTTCTGACTTCATTTGCTATTTTTCATGCATTTACGGATTTTTTTGAGATAAATGACCCTGAAATTGAAAAGCACTACAAATGAACTCTGAAAAGGTTGAAAGTTGGCATGGTATCATAATTTCACCCACATAGCATGTGCTAAAAAGTTGAGAGGGTTGTGGCAAAAACTGGATGCACTTCGTGTACAAAATGGACAATCTCTTTCGAAGTATCAGGCTTTCGGACGAGAACTCATCTGTTACAAAGGCATTTCATTTTTTTAAACTTATTTCAACTCCAGACTTTTTGTGCGTTTAGTATGCACCATTCAAAGCCACGTCATCAATTTTCAACCCTTTCTGACTTCATTTGCTATTTTTCATGCATTTACGGATTTTTTTGAGATAAATGACCCTGAAATTGAAAAGCACTACAAATGAACTCTGAAAAGGTTGAAAGTTGGCATGGTATCATAATTTCACCCACATAGCATGTGCTAAAAAGTTGAGAGGGTTGCGGCAAAAACTGGATGCACTTCGTGTACAAAATGGACAATCTCTTTCGAAGTATCAGGCTTTCGGACGAGAACTCATCTGTTACAAAGGCATTTCATTTTTTTTAACTCATTTCAACTCCAGACTTTTTGTGCCTTCAGTATGCACCATTCAAAGCCACGTCATCAATTTTCAACCCTTTCTGACTTCATTTGCTATTTTTCATGCATTTATTGATTTTTTGAGCTAAATGACCCTGAAATTGAAAAGCACTACAAATGAACTCTGAAAAGGTTGAAACTTGGAATGGTATCATCATTTCACCCACATAGCATGTGCTAAAAAGTTGAGAGGGTTATGGCAAAAACTGGATGCACTTGGTGTACAAAATGGACAATCTCTTTCGAAGTATCAGGCTTTCGGACGAGAACTCATCTGTTACAAAGGCATTTCATTTTTTTCAACTCATTTCAACTCCAGACTTTTTGTGCGTTCGGTATGCACCATTCAAAGCCACGTCATCAATTTTCAACCCTTTCTGACTTCATTTGCTATTTTTCATGCATTTACTGATTTGTTTTGAGCTAAATGACCCTGAAATTGAAAAGCACTACAAATGAACTATGAAAAGGTTGAAAGTTGGCATGGTATCATCATTTCACCCACATAGCATGTGCTAAAAAGTTGAGAGGGTTACGGCAAAAACTGGATGCACTTCGTGTACAAAATGGACAAACTCTTTCGAAGTATCAGGCTTTCGGACGAGAACTCATCTGTTACAAAGGCATTTCATTTTTTTAAACTTATTTCAACTCCAGACTTTTTGTGCGTTTAGTATGCACCATTCAAAGCCACGTCATCAATTTTCAACCCTTTCTAACTTCATTTGCTATTTTTCATGCATTTACTAATTTTTTTGAGATAAATGACCCTGAAATTGAAAAGCACTACAAATGAACTCTGAAAAGGTTGAAAGTTGGCATGGTATCATAATTTCACCCACATAGCATGTGCTAATATGTTGAGAGGGTTACGGCAAAAACTGGATGCACTTCGTGTACAAAATGGACAATCTCTTTCGAGGTATCAGGCTTTCGGACGAGAACTCATCTGTTACAAAGGCATTTCATTTTTTTAACTCATTTCAACTCCAGACTTTTTGTGCCTTCAGTATGCACCATTCAAAGCCACGTCATCAATTTTCAACCCTTTCTGACTTCATTTGCTATTTTTCATGCATTTACTGATTTTTTGAGCTAAATGACCCTGAAATTGAAAAGCACTACAAATGAACTCTGAAAAGGTTGAAAGTTGGAATGGTATCATCATTTCACCCACATAGCATGTGCTAAAAAGTTGAGAGGCTTACGGCAAAAACTGGATGCACTTGGTGTACAAAATGGACAATCTCTTTCGAAGTATCAGGCTTTCGGACGAGAACTCATCTGTTACAAAGGCATTTCATTTTTTTAAACTCATTTCAACTCCAGACTTTTTGTGCGTTCAGTATGCACCATTCAAAGCCACGTCATCAATTTTCAACCCTTTCTGACTTCATTTGCTATTTTTCATGCATTTACTGATTTTTTTGAGCTAAATCACCCTGAAATTGAAAAGCACTACAAATGAACTATGAAAAGGTTGAAAGTTGACATGGTATCATCACTTCACCCACATAGCATTCGCTAAAAAGTTGAGAGGGTTATGGCAAAAACTGGATGCACTTCGTGTACAAAATGGACAATCTCTTTCGAAGTATCAGGCTTTCGGACGAGAACTCATCTGTTACAAAGGCATTTCATTTTTTTAAACTCATTTCAACTCCAGACTTTTTGTGCGTTCGGTATGCACCATTCAAAGCCACGTCATCAATTTTCAACCATTTCTGACATCATTTGCTATTTTTCATGCATTTACTGATTTGTTTTGAGCTAAATGACCCTGAAATTGAAAAGCACTACAAATGAACTCTGAAAAGGTTGAAAGTTGGCATGGTATCATCATTTCACCCACATAGCATGTGCTAAAAAGTTGAGAGGGTTACGGCAAAAACTGGATGCACTTCGTGTACAAAATGGACAAACTCTTTCGAAGTATCAGGCTTTCGGACGAGAACTCATCTGTTACAAAGGCATTTCATTTTTTTAAACTTATTTCAACTCCAGACTTTTTGTGCGTTTAGTATGCACCATTCAAAGCCACGTCATCAATTTTCAACCCTTTCTGACTTCATTTGCTATTTTTCATGCATTTACGGATTTTTTTGAGATAAATGACCCTGAAATTGAAAAGCACTACAAATGAACTCTGAAAAGGTTGAAAGTTGGCATGGTATCATAATTTCACCCACATAGCATGTGCTAAAAAGTTGAGAGGGTTGTGGCAAAAACTGGATGCACTTCGTGTACAAAATGGACAAACTCTTTCGAAGTATCAGGCTTTCGGACGAGAACTCATCTGTTACAAAGGCATTTCATTTTTTTAAACTTATTTCAACTCCAGACTTTTTGTGCGTTTAGTATGCACCATTCAAAGCCACGTCATCAATTTTCAACCCTTTCTGACTTCATTTGCTATTTTTCATGCATTTACGGATTTTTTTGAGATAAATGACCCTGAAATTGAAAAGCACTACAAATGAACTCTGAAAAGGTTGAAAGTTGGCATGGTATCATAATTTCACCCACATAGCATGTGCTAAAAAGTTGAGAGGGTTGCGGCAAAAACTGGATGCACTTCGTGTACAAAATGGACAATCTCTTTCGAAGTATCAGGCTTTCGGACGAGAACTCATCTGTTACAAAGGCATTTCATTTTTTTTAACTCATTTCAACTCCAGACTTTTTGTGCCTTCAGTATGCACCATTCAAAGCCACGTCATCAATTTTCAACCCTTTCTGACTTCATTTGCTATTTTTCATGCATTTATTGATTTTTTGAGCTAAATGACCCTGAAATTGAAAAGCACTACAAATGAACTCTGAAAAGGTTGAAACTTGGAATGGTATCATCATTTCACCCACATAGCATGTGCTAAAAAGTTGAGAGGGTTATGGCAAAAACTGGATGCACTTGGTGTACAAAATGGACAATCTCTTTCGAAGTATCAGGCTTTCGGACGAGAACTCATCTGTTACAAAGGCATTTCATTTTTTTCAACTCATTTCAACTCCAGACTTTTTGTGCGTTCGGTATGCACCATTCAAAGCCACGTCATCAATTTTCAACCATTTCTGACTTCATTTGCTATTTTTCATGCATTTACTGATTTGTTTTGAGCTAAATGACCCTGAAATTGAAAAGCACTACAAATGAACTATGAAAAGGTTGAAAGTTGGCATGGTATCATCATTTCACCCACATAGCATGTGCTAAAAAGTTGAGAGGGTTACGGCAAAAACTGGATGCACTTCGTGTACAAAATGGACAAACTCTTTCGAAGTATCAGGCTTTCGGACGAGAACTCATCTGTTACAAAGGCATTTCATTTTTTTAAACTTATTTCAACTCCAGACTTTTTGTGCGTTTAGTATGCACCATTCAAAGCCACGTCATCAATTTTCAACCCTTTCTAACTTCATTTGCTATTTTTCATGCATTTACTAATTTTTTTGAGATAAATGACCCTGAAATTGAAAAGCACTACAAATGAACTCTGAAAAGGTTGAAAGTTGGCATGGTATCATAATTTCACCCACATAGCATGTGCTAATATGTTGAGAGGGTTACGGCAAAAACTGGATGCACTTCGTGTACAAAATGGACAATCTCTTTCGAGGTATCAGGCTTTCGGACGAGAACTCATCTGTTACAAAGGCATTTCATTTTTTTAACTCATTTCAACTCCAGACTTTTTGTGCCTTCAGTATGCACCATTCAAAGCCACGTCATCAATTTTCAACCCTTTCTGACTTCATTTGCTATTTTTCATGCATTTACTGATTTTTTGAGCTAAATGACCCTGAAATTGAAAAGCACTACAAATGAACTCTGAAAAGGTTGAAAGTTGGAATGGTATCATCATTTCACCCACATAGCATGTGCTAAAAAGTTGAGAGGCTTACGGCAAAAACTGGATGCACTTGGTGTACAAAATGGACAATCTCTTTCGAAGTATCAGGCTTTCGGACGAGAACTCATCTGTTACAAAGGCATTTCATTTTTTTAAACTCATTTCAACTCCAGACTTTTTGTGCGTTCAGTATGCACCATTCAAAGCCACGTCATCAATTTTCAACCCTTTCTGACTTCATTTGCTATTTTTCATGCATTTACTGATTTTTTTGAGCTAAATCACCCTGAAATTGAAAAGCACTACAAATGAACTATGAAAAGGTTGAAAGTTGACATGGTATCATCACTTCACCCACATAGCATTCGCTAAAAAGTTGAGACGGTTACGGCAAAAACTGGATGCACGTCGTGTACAAAATGGACAATCTCTTTCGAAGTATCAGGCTTTCGGACGAGAACTCATCTGTTACAAAGGCATTTCATTTTTTTAAACTTATTTCAACTCCAGACTTTTTGTGCATTCAGTATGCACCATTCAAAGCCACGTCATCAATTTTCAACCCTTTCTGACTTCATTTGCTATTTTTCATGCATTTACTGATTTTTTGAGCTAAATGACCCTGAAATTGAAAAGCACTACAAATGAACTCTGAAAAGGTTGAAAGTTGGAATGGTATCATCATTTCACCCACATAGCATGTGCTAAAAAGTTGAGAGGCTTACGGCAAAAACTGGATGCACTTGGTGTACAAAATGGACAATCTCTTTCGAAGTATCAGGCTTTCGGACGAGAACTCATCTGTTACAAAGGCATTTCATTTTTTTAAACTCATTTCGACTCCAGACTTTTTGTGCGTTCAGTATGCACCATTCAAAGCCACGTCATCAATTTTCAACCCTTTCTGACTTCATTTGCTATTTTTCATGCATTTACTGATTTTTTTGAGCTAAATCACCCTGAAATTGAAAAGCACTACAAATGAACTATGAAAAGGTTGAAAGTTGACATGGTATCATCACTTCACCCACATAGCATGTGCTAAAAAGTTGAGACGGTTACGGCAAAAACTGGATGCACATCGTGTACAAAATGGACAATCTCTTTCGAAGTATCAGGCTTTCGGACGAGAACTCATCTGTTACAAAGGCATTTCATTTTTTTAAACTTATTTCAACTCCAGACTTTTTGTGCTTCAGTATGCACCATTCAAAGCCACGTCATCAATTTTCAACCCTTTCTGACTTCATTTGCTATTTTTCATGCATTTACTGATTTTTTTGAGCTAAATGACCCTGAAATTGAAAAGCACTACAAATGAACTCTGAAAAGGTTGAAAGTTGGCATGGTATCATCATTTCACTCACATAGCATGTGCTAAAAAGTTGAGAGGGTTATGGCAAAAACTGGATGCACTTCGTGTATAAAATGGACAATCTCTTTCGAAGTATCACGCTTTCGGACGAGAACTCATCTGTTACAAAGGCATTTCATTTTTTTAAACTTATTTCAACTCCAGACTTTTTGTGCGTTCAGTATGCACCATTCAAAGCCACGTCATTAATTTTCAACCCTTTCTGACTTCATTTGCTATTTTCATGCATTTACAGATTTTTTTGAGCTAAATGACCCTGAATTTGAAAAGCACTACAAATGAACTCTGAAAAGGTTGAAAGTTGGAATGGTATCATCATTTCACCCACATAGCATGTGCTAAAAAGTTGAGACGGTTACAGCAAAAACTGGATGCACTTCGTGTACAAAATGGACAATCTCTTTCGAAGTATCACGCTTTCGGACGAGAACTCATCTGTTACAAAGGCATTTCATTTTTTTAAACTTATTTCAACTCCAGACTTTTTGTGCGTTTAGTATGCACCATTCAAAGCCACGTCATCAATTTTCAACCCTTTCTGACTTCATTTGCTATTTTTCATGCATTTACTGATTTGTTTTGAGCTAAATGACCCCGAAATTGAAAAGCACTACAAATGAACTCTGAAAAGGTTTAAAGTTGGCATGGTATCATCATTTCACCCACATAGCATGTGCTAAAAAGTTGAGAGGGTTACGGCAAAAACTGGATGCACTTCGTGTACAAAATGGACAATCTCTTTCGAAGTATCAGGCTTTCGGACGAGAACTCATCTGTTACAAAGGCATTTCATTTTTTTAAACTTATTTCAACTCCAGACTTTGTGTGCATTCGGTATGCACCATTCAAAGCCACGTCATCAATTTTCAACCTTTTCTGACTTCATTTGCTATTTTTCATGCATTTACTGATTTTTTGTGCTAAATGACCCTGAAATTGAAAAGCACTACAAATGAACTCTGAAAAAGGTTGAAAGTTGGCATGGTATCATCATTTCACCTACATAGCTTGTGCTAAAAAGTTGAGAGGGTTACGGCAAAAACTGGATGCACTTCGTGTACAAAATGGACAATCTCTTTCGAAGTATCAGGCTTTCGGACGAGAACTCATCTGTTACAAAGGGATTTCATTTTTTTAAACTTATTTCAACTCCAGAATTTTTATGCGTTTAGTATGCACCATTCAAAGCCACGTCATCAATTTTCAACCCTTTCTGACTTCATTTGCTATTTTTCATGCATTTACTGATTTTTTGAGCTAAATGACCCCGAAATTGAAGAGCACTACAAATGAACTCTGAAAAGGTTGAAAGTTAGCATGGTATCATCATTTCACCTACATAGCATGTGCTAAAAAGTTGAGAGGGTTACGGCAAAAACTGGATGAACTTCGTGTACATAATGGACAATCTCTTTCGAAGTATCAGGCTTTCGGACGAGAACTCATCTGTTACAAAGGCATTTCATTTTTTTAAACTCATTTCAACTCCAGACTTTTTCAGCGTTCAGTATGCACCATTCAAAGCCACGTCATCAATTTTCAACCCTTTCTGACTTCATTTGCTATTTTTCATGCATTTACTGATTTTTTTGAGATAAATGACCCTGAAATTGAAAAGCACTACAAATGAACTCTGAAAAGGTTGAAAGTTGGCATGGTATCATCATTTCACCCACATAGCATGTGCTAAAAAATTGAGAGGGTTACGGCAAAAACTGGATGCAATTCGTGTACAAAATGGACAATCTCTTTCGAAGTATCAGGCTTTCGGACGAAAACTCATCTGTTACAAAGGCATTTCATTTTTTTAAACTTATTTCAACTCCAGACTTTTTGTGCATTCGGTATGCACCATTCAAAGCCACGTCATCAATTTTCAACCCTTTCTGACTTCATTTGCTATTTTTCATGCATTTACTGATTTTTTGAGCTAAATGACCCTGAAATTGAAAAGCACTACAAATGAACTCTGAAAAAGGTTGAAAGTTGGCATGGTATCATCATTTCACCTACATAGCATGTGCTAAAATGTTGAGAGGGTTACGGCAAAAACTGGATGCACTTCGTGTACAAAATGGACAATCTCTTTCGAAGTATCAGGCTTTCGGACGAGAACTCATCTGTTACAAAGGCATTTCATTTTTTTAAACTCATTTCAACTCCAGACTTTTTGTGCGTTCAGTATGCACCATTCAAATCCACGTCATCAATTTTCAACCCTTTCTGACTTCATTTGCTATTTTTCATGCATTTACTGATTTTTTTTTAGCTAAATGACCCTGAAATTGAAAAGCACTACAAATGAACTCTGAAAAGGTTGAAAGTTGGCATGGTATCATCATTTCACCCACATAGCATGTGCTAAAAAGATGAGAGGGTTACGGCAAAAACTGGATGCACTTCGTGTACAAAATGGACAAACTCTTTCGAAGTATCAGGCTTTCGGACGAGAACTCATCTGTTACAAAGGCATTTCATTTTTTTAAACTTATTTCAACTCCAGACTTTTTGTGCGTTTAGTATGCACCATTCAAAGCCACGTCATCAATTTTCAACCCTTTCTGACTTCATTTGCTATTTTTCATGCATTTACGGATTTTTTTGAGATAAATGACCCTGAAATTGAAAAGCACTACAAATGAACTCTGAAAAGGTTGAAAGTTGGCATGGTATCATAATTTCACCCACATAGCATGTGCTAAAAAGTTGAGAGGGTTGCGGCAAAAACTGGATGCACTTCGTGTACAAAATGGACAATCTCTTTCGAAGTATCAGGCTTTCGGACGAGAACTCATCTGTTACAAAGGCATTTCATTTTTTTAAACTTATTTCAACTCCAGACTTTTTGTGCGTTTAGTATGCACCATTCAAAGCCACATCATCAATTTTCAACCCTTTCTGACTTCATTTGCTATTTTTCATGCATTTACGGATTTTTTTGAGATAAATGACCCTGAAATTGAAAAGCACTAAAAATGAACTCTGAAAAGGTTGAAAGTTGGCATGGTATCATAATTTCACCCACATAGCATGTGCTAAAAAGTTGAGAGGGTTGCGGCAAAAACTAGATGCACTTCGTGTACAAAATGGACAATCTCTTTCGAAGTATCAGGCTTTCGGACGAGAACTCATCTGTTACAAAGGCATTTCATTTTTTTTAACTCATTTCAACTCCAGACTTTTTGTGCCTTCAGTATGCACCATTCAAAGCCACGTCATCAATTTTCAACCCTTTCTGACTTCATTTGCTATTTTTCATGCATTTATTGATTTTTTGAGCTAAATGACCCTGAAATTGAAAAGCACTACAAATGAACTCTGAAAAGGTTGAAACTTGGAATGGTATCATCATTTCACCCACATAGCATGTGCTAAAAAGTTGAGAGGGTTATGGCAAAAACTGGATGCACTTGGTGTACAAAATGGACAATCTCTTTCGAAGTATCAGGCTTTCGGACGAGAACTCATCTGTTACAAAGGCATTTCATTTTTTTCAACTCATTTCA
This sequence comes from Elymus sibiricus, assembly GCA_039707655.1. Taxonomy (NCBI): domain Eukaryota; kingdom Viridiplantae; phylum Streptophyta; class Magnoliopsida; order Poales; family Poaceae; genus Elymus; species Elymus sibiricus. The sequence continues at coordinate 33,382,263 of CM077665.1, read as the reverse complement.
ACTCCAGACTTTTTGTGCGTTCGGTATGCACCATTCAAAGCCACGTCATCAATTTTCAACCATTTCTGACTTAATTTGCTATTTTTCATGCATTTACTGATTTGTTTTGAGCTAAATGACCCTGAAATTGAAAAGCACTACAAATGAACTATGAAAAGGTTGAAAGTTGGCATGGTATCATCATTTCACCCACATAGCATGTGCTAATAAGTTGAGAGGGTTACGGCAAAAACTGGATGCACTTCGTGTACAAAATGGACAAACTCTTTCGAAGTATCAGGCTTTCGGACGAGAACTCATCTGTTACAAAGGCATTTCATTTTTTTAAACTTATTTCAACTCCAGACTTTTTGTGCGTTTAGTATGCACCATTCAAAGCCACGTCATCAATTTTCAACCCTTTCTAGCTTCATTTGCTATTTTTCATGCATTTACTAATTTTTTTGAGATAAATGACCCTGAAATTGAAAAGCACTACAAATGAACTCTGAAAAGGTTGAAAGTTGGCATGGTATCATAATTTCACCCACATAGCATGTGCTAATATGTTGAGAGGGTTACGGCAAAAACTGGATGCACTTCGTGTACAAAATGGACAATCTCTTTCGAAGTATCAGGCTTTCGGACGAGAACTCATCTGTTACAAAGGCATTTCATTTTTTTAACTCATTTCAACTCCAGACTTTTTGTGCCTTCAGTATGCACCATTCAAAGCCACGTCATCAATTTTCAACCCTTTCTGACTTCATTTGCTATTTTTCATGCATTTACTGATTTTTTGAGCTAAATGACCCTGAAATTGAAAAGCACTACAAATGAACTCTGAAAAGGTTGAAAGTTGGAATGGTATCATCATTTCACCCACATAGCATGTGCTAAAAAGTTGAGAGGCTGACGGCAAAAACTGGATGCACTTGGTGTACAAAATGGACAATCTCTTTCGAAGTATCAGGCTTTCGGACGAGAACTCATCTGTTACAAAGGCATTTCATTTTTTTAAACTCATTTCAACTCCAGACTTTTTGTGCGTTCAGTATGCACCATTCAAAGCCACGTCATCAATTTTCAACCCTTTCTGACTTCATTTGCTATTTTTCATGCATTTACTGATTTTTTTGAGCTAAATCACCCTGAAATTGAAAAGCACTACAAATGAACTATGAAAAGGTTGAAAGTTGACATGGTATCATCACTTCACCCACATAGCATGTGCTAAAAAGTTGAGACGGTTACGGCAAAAACTGGATGCACGTCGTGTACAAAATGGACAATCTCTTTCGAAGTATCAGGCTTTCGGACGAGAACTCATCTGTTACAAAGGCATTTCATTTTTTTAAACTTATTTCAACTCCAGACTTTTTGTGCATTCAGTATGCACCATTCAAAGCCACGTCATCAATTTTCAACCCTTTCTGACTTCATTTGCTATTTTTCATGCATTTACTGATTTTTTGAGCTAAATGACCCTGAAATTGAAAAGCACTACAAATGAACTCTGAAAAGGTTGAAAGTTGGAATGGTATCATCATTTCACCCACATAGCATGTGCTAAAAAGTTGAGAGGCTTACGGCAAAAACTGGATGCACTTGGTGTACAAAATGGACAATCTCTTTCGAAGTATCAGGCTTTCGGACGAGAACTCATCTGTTACAAAGGCATTTCATTTTTTTAAACTCATTTCAACTCCAGACTTTTTGTGCGTTCAGTATGCACCATTCAAAGCCACGTCATCAATTTTCAACCCTTTCTGACTTCATTTGCTATTTTTCATGCATTTACTGATTTTTTTGAGCTAAATCACCCTGAAATTGAAAAGCACTACAAATGAACTATGAAAAGGTTGAAAGTTGACATGGTATCATCACTTCACCCACATAGCATGTGCTAAAAAGTTGAGACGTTTACGGCAAAAACTGGATGCGCGTCGTGTACAAAATGGACAATCTCTTTCGAAGTATCAGGCTTTCGGACGAGAACTCATCTGTTACAAAGGCATTTCATTTTTTTAAACTTATTTCAACTCCAGACTTTTTGTGCTTCAGTATGCACCATTCAAAGCCACGTCATCAATTTTCAACCCTTTCTGACTTCATTTGCTATTTTTCATGCATTTACTGATTTTTTTGAGCTAAATGACCCTGAAATTGAAAAGCACTACAAATGAACTCTGAAAAGGTTGAAAGTTGGCATGGTATCATCATTTCACTCACATAGCATGTGCTAAAAAGTTGAGAGGGTTATGGCAAAAACTGGATGCACTTCGTGTACAAAATGGACAATCTCTTTCGAAGTATCACGCTTTCGGACGAGAACTCATCTGTTACAAAGGCATTTCATTTTTTTAAACTTATTTCAACTCCAGACTTTTTGTGCGTTCAGTATGCACCATTCAAAGCCACGTCATTAATTTTCAACCCTTTCTGACTTCATTTGCTATTTTCATGCATTTACAGATTTTTTTGAGCTAAATGACCCTGAATTTGAAAAGCACTACAAATGAACTCTGAAAAGGTTGAAAGTTGGAATGGTATCATCATTTCACCCACATAGCATGTGCTAAAAAGTTGAGACGGTTACAGCAAAAACTGGATGCACTTCGTGTACAAAATGGACAATCTCTTTCGAAGTATCACGCTTTCGGACGAGAACTCATCTGTTACAAAGGCATTTCATTTTTTTAAACTTATTTCAACTCCAGACTTTTTGTGCGTTTAGTATGCACCATTCAAAGCCACGTCATCAATTTTCAACCCTTTCTGACTTCATTTGCTATTTTTCATGCATTTACTGATTTGTTTTGAGCTAAATGACCCCGAAATTGAAAAGCACTACAAATGAACTCTGAAAAGGTTTAAAGTTGGCATGGTATCATCATTTCACCCACATAGCATGTGCTAAAAAGTTGAGAGGGTTACGGCAAAAACTGGATGCACTTCGTGTACAAAATGGACAATCTCTTTCGAAGTATCAGGCTTTCGGACGAGAACTCATCTGTTACAAAGGCATTTCATTTTTTTAAACTTATTTCAACTCCAGACTTTGTGTGCATTCGGTATGCACCATTCAAAGCCACGTCATCAATTTTCAACCTTTTCTGACTTCATTTGCTATTTTTCATGCATTTACTGATTTTTTGAGCTAAATGACCCCGAAATTGAAAAGCACTACAAATGAACTCTGAAAAGGTTGAAAGTTAGCATGGTATCATCATTTCACCTACATAGCATGTGCTAAAAAGTTAAGAGGGTTACGGCAAAAACTGGATGAACTTCGTGTACAAAATGGACAATCTCTTTCGAAGTATCAGGCTTTCGGACGAGAACTCATCTGTTACAATGGCATTTCATTTTTTTAAACTCATTTCAACTCCAGACTTTTTCAGCGTTCAGTATGCACCATTCAAAGCCACGTCATCAATTTTCAACCCTTTCTGACTTCATTTGCTATTTTTCATGCATTTACTGATTTTTTTGAGATAAATGACCCTGAAATTGAAAAGCACTACAAATGAACTCTGAAAAGGTTGAAAGTTGGCATGGTATCATCATTTCACCCACATAGCATGTGCTAAAAAATTGAGAGGGTTACGGCAAAAACTGGATGCAATTCGTGTACAAAATGGACAATCTCTTTCGAAGTATCAGGCTTTCGGACGAAAACTCATCTGTTACAAAGGCATTTCATTTTTTTAAACTTATTTCAACTCCAGACTTTTTGTGCATTCGGTATGCACCATTCAAAGCCACGTCATCAATTTTCAACCCTTTCTGACTTCATTTGCTATTTTTCATGCATTTACTGATTTTTTGAGCTAAATGACCCTGAAATTGAAAAGCACTACAAATGAACTCTGAAAAAGGTTGAAAGTTGGCATGGTATCATCATTTCACCTACATAGCATGTGCTAAAAAGTTGAGAGGGTTACGGCAAAAACTGGATGCACTTCGTGTACAAAATGGACAATCTCTTTCGAAGTATCAGGCTTTCGGACGAGAACTCATCTATTACAAAGGCATTTCATTTTTTTAAACTCATTTCAACTCCAGACTTTTTGTGCGTTCAGTATGCACCATTCAAATCCACGTCATCAATTTTCAACCCTTTCTGACTTCATTTGCTATTTTTCATGCATTTACTGATTTTTTTTAGCTAAATGACCCTGAAATTGAAAAGCACTACAAATGAACTCTGAAAAGGTTGAAAGTTGGCATGGTATCATCATTTCACCCACATAGCATGTGCTAAAAAGATGAGAGGGTTACGGCAAAAACTGGATGCACTTCGTGTACAAAATGGACAATCTCTTTCGAAGTATCAGGCTTTCGGACGAGAACTCATCTGTTACAAAGGCATTTCATTTATTTAAACTCATTTCAACTCCAGACTTTTTGAGCGTTTAGTATGCACCATTCAAAGCCACGTCATCAATTTTCAACCCTTTCTGACTTCAGTTGCTATTTTTCATGCATTTACTGATTTTTTTGAGCTAAATGACCCTGAAATTGAAAAGCACTACAAATGAACTCTGAAAAGGTTGAAAGTTTGCATGGTATCATCATTTCACCCACATAGCATGTGCTAAAAAGTTGAGAGGGTTACAGCAAAAACTGGATGCAATTCGTGTACAAAATGGATAATCTCTTTCGAAGTATCAGGCTTTCGGACGAAAACTCATCTGTTACAAAGGCATTTCATTTTTTTAAACTCATTTCAACTCCAGAATTTTTGTGCGTTTAGTATGCACCATTCAAAGCCACGTCATCAATTTTCAACCCTTTCTGACTTCATTTGCTATTTTTCATGCATTTACTGATTTTTTGAGATAAATGACCCTGAAATTGAAAAGCACTACAAATGAACTCTGAAAAAGGTTGAAAGTTGGCATGGTATCATCATTTCACCTACATAACTTGTGCTAAAAAGTTGAGAGGGTTACGGCAAAAACTGGATGCACTTCGTGTACAAAATGGACAATCTCTTTCGAAGTATCAGGCTTTCGGACGAGAACTCATCTGTTACAAAGGCATTTCATTTTTTTAAACTTATTTCAACTCCAGAATTTTTGTGCGTTTAGTATGCACCATTCAAAGCCACGTCATCAATTTTCAACCCTTTCTGACTTCATTTTCTATTTTTCATGCATTTACTGATTTTTTTGAGATAAATGACCCTGAAATTGAAAAGCACTACAAATGAACTCTGAAAAGGTTGAAAGTTGGCATGGTATCATCATTTCACCCACATAGCATGTGCTAAAAAATTGAGAGGGTTACGGCAAAAACTGGATGCAATTCGTGTACAAAATGGACAATCTCTTTCGAAGTATCAGGCTTTCGGACGAAAACTCATCTGTTACAAAGGCATTTCATTTTTTTAAACTTATTTCAACTCCAGGCTTTTTGTGCACTCGGTATGCACCATTCAAAGCCACGTCATCAATTTTCAACCCTTTCTGACTTCATTTGCTATTTTTCATGCATTTACTGATTTTTTGAGCTAAATGACCCTGAAATTGAAAAGCACTACAAATGAACTCTGAAAAAGGTTGAAAGTTGGCATGGTATCATCATTTCACCTACATAGCATGTGCTAAAAAGTTGAGAGGGTTACGGCAAAAACTGGATGCACTTCGTGTACAAAATGGACAATCTCTTTCGAAGTATCAGGCTTTCGGACGAGAACTCATCTGTTACAAAGGCATTTCATTTTTTTAAACTCATTTCAACTCCAGACTTTTTGTGCGTTCAGTATGCACCATTCAAATCCACGTCCTCAATTTTCAACCCTTTCTGACTTCATTTGCTATTTTTCATGCATTTACTGATTTTTTTTTAGCTAAATGACCCTGAAATTGAAAAGCACTACAAATGAACTCTGAAAAGGTTGAAAGTTGGCATGGTATCATCATTTCACCCACATAGCATGTGCTAAAAAGATGAGAGGGTTACGGCAAAAACTGGATGCACTTCGTGTACAAAATGGACAATCTCTTTCGAAGTATCAGGCTTTCGGACGAGAACTCATCTGTTACAAAGGCATTTCATTTATTTAAACTCATTTCAACTCCAGACTTTTTGAGCGTTTAGTATGCACCATTCAAAGCCACGTCATCAATTTTCAACCCTTTCTGACTTCAGTTGCTATTTTTCATGCATTTACTGATTTTTTTGAGCTAAATGACCCTGAAATTGAAAAGCACTACAAATGAACTCTGAAAAGGTTGAAAGTTTGCATGGTATCATCATTTCACCCACATAGCATGTGCTAAAAAGTTGAGAGGGTTACGGCAAAAACTGGATGCAATTCGTGTACAAAATGGATAATCTCTTTCGAAGTATCAGGCTTTCGGACGAAAACTCATCTGTTACAAAGGCATTTCATTTTTTTAAACTCATTTCAACTCCAGAATTTTTGTGCATTTAGTATGCACCATTCAAAGCCACGTCATCAATTTTCAACCCTTTCTGACTTCATTTGCTATTTTTCATGCATTTACTGATTTTTTGAGCTAAATGACCCTGAAATTGAAAAGCACTACAAATGAACTCTGAAAAAGGTTGAAAGTTGGCATGGTATCATCATTTCACCTACATAGCTTGTGGTAAAAAGTTGAGAGGGTTACGGCAAAAACTGGATGCACTTCGTGTACAAAATGGACAATCTCTTTCGAAGTATCAGGCTTTCGGACGAGAACTCATCTGTTACAAAGGCATTTCATTTTTTTAAACTTATTTCAACTCCAGAATTTTTGTGCGTTTAGTATGCACCATTCAAAGCCACGTCATCAATTTTCAACCCTTTCTGACTTCATTTGCTATTTTTCATGCATTTACTGATTTTTTGAGCTAAATGAAACCGAAATTGAAAAGCACTACAAATGAACTCTGGAAATGTTGAAAGTTAGCATGGTATCATCATTTCACCTACATAGCATGTGCTAAAAAATTGAGAGGGTTACGGCAAAAACTGGATGCAATTCGTGTACAAAATGGACAATCTCTTTCGAAGTATCAGGCTTTCGGACGAAAACTCATCTGTTACAAAGGCATTTCATTTTTTTAAACTTATTTCAACTCCAGGCTTTTTGTGCACTCGGTATGCACCATTCAAAGCCACGTCATCAATTTTCAACCCTTTCTGACTTCATTTGCTATTTTTCATGCATTTACTGATTTTTTGAGCTAAATGACCCTGAAATTGAAAAGCACTACAAATGAACTCTGAAAAAGGTTGAAAGTTGGCATGGTATCATCATTTCACCTACATAGCATGTGCTAAAAAGTTGAGAGGGTTACGGCAAAAACTGGATGCACTTCGTGTACAAAATGGACAATCTCTTTCGAAGTATCAGGCTTTCGGACGAGAACTCATCTGTTACAAAGGCATTTCATTTTTTTAAACTCATTTCAACTCCAGACTTTTTGTGCGTTCAGTATGCACCATTCAAATCCACGTCATCAATTTTCAACCCTTTCTGACTTCATTTGCTATTTTTCATGCATTTACTGATTTTTTTTAGCTAAATGACCCTGAAATTGAAAAGCACTACAAATGAACTCTGAAAAGGTTGAAAGTTGGCATGGTATCATCATTTCACCCACATAGCATGTGCTAAAAAGATGAGAGGGTTACGGCAAAAACTGGATGCACTTCGTGTACAAAATGGACAATCTCTTTCGAAGTATCAGGCTTTCGGACGAGAACTCATCTGTTACAAAGGCATTTCATTTATTTAAACTCATTTCAACTCCAAACTTTTTGAGCGTTTAGTATGCACCATTCAAAGCCACGTCATCAATTTTCAACCCTTTCTGACTTCAGTTGCTATTTTTCATGCATTTACTGATTTTTTTGAGCTAAATGACCCTGAAATTGAAAAGCACTACAAATGAACTCTGAAAAGGTTGAAAGTTTGCATGGTATCATCATTTCACCCACATAGCATGTGCTAAAAAGTTGAGAGGGTTACGGCAAAAACTGGATGCAATTCGTGTACAAAATGGATAATCTCTTTCGAAGTATCAGGCTTTCGGACGAAAACTCATCTGTTACAAAGGCATTTCATTTTTTTAAACTCATTTCAACTCCAGAATTTTTGTGCGTTTAGTATGCACCATTCAAAGCCACGTCATCAATTTTCAACCCTTTCTGACTTCATTTGCTATTTTTCATGCATTTACTGATTTTTTGAGCTAAATGACCCTGAAATTGAAAAGCACTACAAATGAACTCTGAAAAAGGTTGAAAGTTGGCATGGTATCATCATTTCACCTACATAGCTTGTGCTAAAAAGTTGAGAGGGTTACGGCAAAAACTGGATGCACTTCGTGTACAAAATGGACAATCTCTTTCGAAGTATCAGGCTTTCGGACGAGAACTCATCTGTTACAAAGGCATTTCATTTTTTTAAACTTATTTCAACTCCAGAATTTTTGTGCGTTTAGTATGCACCATTCAAAGCCACGTCATCAATTTTCAACCCTTTCTGACTTCATTTGCTATTTTTCATGCATTTACTGATTTTTTGAGCTAAATGAAACCGAAATTGAAAAGCACTACAAATGAACTCTGGAAATGTTGAAAGTTAGCATGGTATCATCATTTCACCTACATAGCTTGTGCTAAAAAGTTGAGAGGGTTTCGGCAAAAACTGGATGCACTTCGTGTACAAAATGGACAATCTCTTTCGAAGTATCAGGCTTTCGGACGAGAACTCATCTGTTACAAAGGCATTTCATTTTTTTAAACTCATTTCAACTCCAGACTTTTTGTGCGTTCAGTATGCACCATTCAAAGCCACGTCATTAATTTTCAACCCTTTCTGACATCATTTGCTATTTTTCATGCATTTACTGATTTGTTTTGAGCTAAATGACCCTGAAATTGAAAAGCACTACAAATGAACTCTGAAAAAGGTTGAAAGTTGGCATGGTATCATCATTTCACCTACATAGCTTGTGCTGAAAAGTTGAGAGGGTTACGGCAAAAACTGGATGCACTTCGTGTACAAAATGGACAATCTCTTTCGAAGTATCAGGCTTTCGGACGAGAACTCATCTGTTACAAAGGCATTTCATTTTTTTAAACTTATTTCAACTCCAGAATTTTTGTGCGTTTAGTACGCACCATTCAAAGCCACGTCATCAATTTTCAACCCTTTCTGACTTCATTTGCTATTTTTCATGCATTTACTGATTTTTTGAGCTAAATGACCCCGAAATTGAAAAGCACTACAAATGAACTTTGAAAAGGTTGAAAGTTAGCATGGTATCATCATTTCACCTACATAGCATGTGCTAAAAAGTTGAGAGGGTTACGGCAAAAACTGGATGAACTTCGTGTACAAAATGGACAATCTCTTTCGAAGTATCAGGCTTTCGGACGAGAACTCATCTGTTACAAATGCATTTCATTTTTTTAAACTCATTTCAACTCCAGACTTTTTCAGCGTTCAGTATGCACCATTCAAAGCCACGTCATCAATTTTCAACCCTTTCTGACTTCATTTTCTATTTTTCATGCATTTACTGATTTTTTTGAGATAAATGACCCTGAAATTGAAAAGCACTACAAATGAACTCTGAAAAGGTTGAAAGTTGGCATGGTATCATCATTTCACCCACATAGCATGTGCTAAAAAATTGAGAGGGTTACGGCAAAAACTGGATGCAATTCGTGTACAAAATGGACAATCTCTTTCGAAGTATCAGGCTTTCGGACGAAAACTCATCTGTTACAAAGGCATTTCATTTTTTTAAACTTATTTCAACTCCAGGCTTTTTGTGCACTCGGTATGCACCATTCAAAGCCACGTCATCAATTTTCAACCCTTTCTGACTTCATTTGCTATTTTTCATGCATTTACTGATTTTTTGAGCTAAATGACCCTGAAATTGAAAAGCACTACAAATGAACTCTGAAAAAGGTTGAAAGTTGGCATGGTATCATCATTTCACCTACATAGCATGTGCTAAAAAGTTGAGAGGGTTACGGCAAAAACTGGATGCACTTCGTGTACAAAATGGACAATCTCTTTCGAAGTATCAGGCTTTCGGACGAGAACTCATCTGTTACAGAGGCATTTCATTTTTTTAAACTCATTTCAACTCCAGACTTTTTGTGCGTTCAGTATGCACCATTCAAATCCACGTCATCAATTTTCAACCCTTTCTGACTTCATTTGCTATTTTTCATGCATTTACTGATTTTTTTTTAGCTAAATGACCCTGAAATTGAAAAGCACTACAAATGAACTCTGAAAAGGTTGAAAGTTGGCATGGTATCATCATTTCACCCACATAGCATGTGCTAAAAAGATGAGAGGGTTACGGCAAAAACTGGATGCACTTCGTGTACAAAATGGACAATCTCTTTCGAAGTATCAGGCTTTCGGACGAGAACTCATCTGTTACAAAGGCATTTCATTTATTTAAACTCATTTCAACTCCAGAATTTTTGAGCGTTTAGTATGCACCATTCAAAGCCACGTCATCAATTTTCCACCCTTTCTGACTTCAGTTGCTATTTTTCATGCATTTACTGATTTTTTTGAGCTAAATGACCCTGAAATTGAAAAGCACTACAAATGAACTCTGAAAAGGTTGAAAGTTTGCATGGTATCATCATTTCACCCACATAGCATGTGCTAAAAAGTTGAGAGGGTTACGGCAAAAACTGGATGCAATTCGTGTACAAAATGGATAATCTCTTTCGAAGTATCAGGCTTTCGGACGAGAACTCATCTGTTACAAAGGCATTTCATTTTTTTAAACTTATTTCAACTCCAGACTTTTTGTGCATTCGTTATGCACCATTCAAAGCCACGTCATCAATTTTCAACCCTTTCTGACTTCATTTGCTAGTTTTCATGCATTTACTGATTTTTTGAGCTAAATGACCCTGAAATTGAAAAGCACTACAAATGAACTCTGAAAAAGGTTGAAAGTTGGCATGGTATCATCATTTCACCTACATAGCATGTGCTAAAAAGTTGAGAGGGTTACGGCAAAAACTGGATGCACTTCGTGTACAAAATGGACAATCTCTTTCGAAGTATCAGGTTTTCGGACGAGAACTCATCTGTTACAAAGGCATTTCATTTTTTTAAACTCATTTCAACTCCAGACTTTTTGTGCGTTCAGTATGCACCATTCAAATCCACGTCATCAATTTTCAACCCTTTCTGACTTCATTTGCTATTTTTCATGCATTTACTGATTTTTTTTGAGCTAAATGACCCTGAAATTGAAAAGCACTACAAATGAACTCTGAAAAGGTTGAAAGTTCGCATGGTATCATCATTTCACCCACATAGGATGTGCTAAAAAGATGAGAGGGTTACCGCAAAAACTGGATGCACTTCGTGTACAAAATCGACAATCTCTTTCGAAGTATCAGGCTTTCAGACGAGAACTCATCTGTTACAAAGGCATTTCATTTTTTTAAACTTATTTCAACTCCAGACTTTTTGTGCGTTCAATATGCACCATTCAAAGGCATGTCATCAATTTTCAACCCCTTCTGACTTCATTTGCTATTTTTCATGTATTTACTGATTTTTTTGAGCTAAATGACCCTGAAATTGAAAAGCACTACAAATGAACTCTAAAAAGGTTGAAAGTTGGCATGGTATAATCATTTCACCCACATAGCATGTGCTAAAAAGTTGAGAGGGTTACGGCAAACTCTGGATGCACTTCGTGTACAAAATGGACAATCTCTTTCGAAGTATCAGGCTTTCGGACGAAAACTCATCTGTTACAAAGGCATTTCATTTTTTTAAACTTATTTCAACTCCAGAATTATTGTGCGTTTAGTATGCACCATTCAAAGCCACGTCATCAATTTTCAACCCTTTCTGACTTCATTTGCTATTTTTCATGCATTTACTGATTTTTTGAGCTAAATGACCCCAAAATTGAAAAGCACTACAAATGAACTCTGAAAAGGTTGAAAGTTAGCATGGTATCATCATTTCACCTACATAGCATGTGCTAAAAAGTTGAGAGGGTTACGGCAAAAACTGGATGAACTTCGTGTACAAAATGGACAATCTCTTTCGAAGTATCAGGTTTTCGGACGGGAACTCATCTGTTACAAAGGCATTTCATTTTTTTAAACTCATTTCAACTCCAGACTTTTTGTGCGTTCAGTATGCACCATTCAAATCCACGTCATCAATTTTCAACCCTTTCTGACTTCATTTGCTATTTTTCATGCATTTACAGATTTTTTTTGAGCTAAATGACCCTGAAATTGAAAAGCACTACAAATGAACTCTGAAAAGGTTGAAAGTTGGCATGGTATCATCATTTCACCCACATAGCATGTGCTAAAAAATTGAGAGGGTTTCGGCAAAAACTGGGTGCAATTCGTGTACAAAATGGACAATCTCTTTCGAAGTATCAGGCTTTCGGACGAAAACTCATCTGTTACAAAGGCATTTCATTTTTTTAAACTCATTTCAACTCCAGACTTTTTGTGCGTTCAGTATGCACCATTAAAATCCACGTCATCAATTTTCAACCCTTTCTGACTTCATTTGCTATTTTTCATGCATTTACTGATTTTTTGAGCTAAATGACCCTGAAATTGAAAAGCACTACAAATGAACTCTGAAAAAGGTTGAAAGTTGGCATGGTATCATCATTTCACCTACATAGCATGTGCTAAAAAGTTGAGAGGGTTACGGCAAAAACTGGATGCACTTCGTGTACAAAATGGACAATCTCTTTCGAAGTATCAGGCTTTCGGACGAGAACTCATCTGTTACAAAGGCATTTCATTTATTTAAACTCATTTCAACTCCAGACTTTTTGAGCGTTTAGTATGCACCATTCAAAGCCACGTCATCAATTTTCCACCCTTTCTGACTTCAGTTGCTATTTTTCATGCATTTACTGATTTTTTTGAGCTAAATGACCCTGAAATTGAAAAGCACTACAAATGAACTCTGAAAAGGTTGAAAGTTTGCATGGTATCATCATTTCACCCACATAGGATGTGCTAAAAAGATGAGAGGGTTACGGCAAAAACTGGATGCAATTCGTGTACAAAATGGATAATCTCTTTCGAAGTATCAGGCTTTCGGACGAGAACTCATCTGTTACAAAGGCATTTCATTTTTTTAAACTCATTTCAACTCCAGACTTTTTCAGAGTTCAGTATGCACCATTCAAAGCCACGTCATCAATTTTCAACCCTTTCTGACTTCATTTGCTATTTTTCATGCATTTACTGATTTTTTGAGCTAAATGACCCTGAAATTGAAAAGCACTACAAATGAACTCTGAAAAAGGTTGAAAGTTGGCATGGTATCATCATTTCACCTACATAGCATGTGCTAAAAAGTTGAGAGGGTTACGGCAAAAACTGGATGCACTTCGTGTACAAAATGGACAATCTCTTTCGAAGTATCAGGTTTTCGGACGAGAACTCATCTGTTACAAAGGCATTTCATTTTTTTAAACTCATTTCAACTCCAGACTTTTTGTGCGTTCAGTATGCACCATTCAAATCCACGTCATCAATTTTCAACCCTTTCTGACTTCATTTGCTATTTTTCATGCATTTACTGATTTTTTTTTGAGCTAAATGACCCTGAAATTGAAAAGCACTACAAATGAACTCTGAAAAGGTTGAAAGTTGGCATGGTATCATCATTTCACCCACATAGCATGTGCTAAAAAGATGAGAGGGTTACCGCAAAAACTGGATGCACTTCGTGTACAAAATCGACAATCTCTTTCGAAGTATCAGGCTTTCGGACGAGAACTCATCTGTTACAAAGGCATTTCATTTTTTTAAACTTATTTCAACTCCAGACTTTTTGTGCGTTCAATATGCACCATTCAAAGGCATGTCATCAATTTTCAACCCCTTCTGACTTCATTTGCTATTTTTCATGTATTTACTGATTTTTTTGAGCTAAATGACCCTGAAATTGAAAAGCACTACAAATGAACTCTAAAAAGGTTGAAAGTTGGCATGGTATAATCATTTCACCCACATAGCATGTGCTAAAAAGTTGAGAGGGTTACGGCAAACTCTGGATGCACTTCGTGTCCAAAATGGACAATCTCTTTCGAAGTATCAGGCTTTCGGACGAAAACTCATCTGTTACAAAGGCATTTCATTTTTTTAAACTTATTTCAACTCCAGAATTTTTGTGCGTTTAGTATGCACCATTCAAAGCCACGTCATCAATTTTCAACCCTTTCTGACTTCATTTGCTATTTTTCATGCATTTACTGATTTTTTGAGCTAAATGACCCCGAAATTGAAAAGCACTACAAATGAACTCTGAAAAGGTTGAAAGTTAGCATGGTATCATCATTTCACCTACATAGCATGTGCTAAAAAGTTGAGAGGGTTACGGCAAAAACTGGATGAACTTCGTTTACAAAATGGACAATCTCTTTCGAAGTATCAGGTTTTCGGACGGGAACTCATCTGTTACAAAGGCATTTCATTTTTTTAAACTCATTTCAACTCCAGACTTTTTGTGCGTTCAGTATGCACCATTCAAATCCACGTCATCAATTTTCAACCCTTTCTGACTTCATTTGCTATTTTTCATGCATTTACAGATTTTTTTTTGAGCTAAATGACCCTGAAATTGAAAAGCACTACAAATGAACTCTGAAAAGGTTGAAAGTTGGCATGGTATCATCATTTCACCCACATAGCATGTGCTAAAAAATTGAGAGGGTTTCGGCAAAAACTGGATGCAATTCGTGTACAAAATGGACAATCTCTTTCGAAGTATCAGGCTTTCGGACGAAAACTCATCTGTTACAAAGGCATTTCATTTTTTTAAACTCATTTCAACTCCAGACTTTTTGTGCGTTCAGTATGCACCATTCAAATCCACGTCATCAATTTTCAACCCTTTCTGACTTCATTTGCTATTTTTCATGCATTTACTGATTTTTTGAGCTAAATGACCCTGAAATTGAAAAGCACTACAAATGAACTCTGAAAAAGGTTGAAAGTTGGCATGGTATCATCATTTCACCTACATAGCATGTGCTAAAAAGTTGAGAGGGTTACGGCAAAATTTGGATGCACTTCGTGTACAAAATGGACAATCTCTTTCGAAGTATCAGGCTTTCGGACGAGAACTCATCTGTTACAAAGGCATTTCATTTATTTAAACTCATTTCAACTCCAGACTTTTTGAGCGTTTAGTATGCACCATTCAAAGCCACGTCATCAATTTTCCACCCTTTCTGACTTCAGTTGCTATTTTTCATGCATTTACTGATTTTTTTGAGCTAAATGACCCTGAAATTGAAAAGCACTACAAATGAACTCTGAAAAGGTTGAAAGTTTGCATGGTATCATCATTTCACCCACATAGGATGTGCTAAAAAGATGAGAGGGTTACGGCAAAAACTGGATGCAATTCGTGTACAAAATGGATAATCTCTTTCGAAGTATCAGGCTTTCGGACGAGAACTCATCTGTTACAAAGGCATTTCATTTTTTTAAACTTATTTCAACTCCAGACTTTTTGTGCGTTCAGTATGCACCATTCAAATCCACGTCATCAATTTTCAACCCTTTCTGACTTCATTTGCTATTTTTCATGCATTTACAGATTTTTTTTTGAGCTAAATGACCCTGAAATTGAAAAGCACTACAAATGAACTCTGAAAAGGTTGAAAGTTGGCATGGTATCATCATTTCACCCACATAGCATGTGCTAAAAAATTGAGAGGGTTTCGGCCAAAACTGGATGCAATTCGTGTACAAAATGGACAATCTCTTTCGAAGTATCAGGCTTTCGGACGAAAACTCATCTGTTACAAAGGCATTTCATTTTTTTAAACTCATTTCAACTCCAGACTTTTTGTGCGTTCAGTATGCACCATTCAAATCCACGTCATCAATTTTCAACCCTTTCTGACTTCATTTGCTATTTTTCATGCATTTACTGATTTTTTGAGCTAAATGACCCTGAAATTGAAAAGCACTACAAATGAACTCTGAAAAAGGTTGAAAGTTGGCATGGTATCATCATTTCACCTACATAGCATGTGCTAAAAAGTTGAGAGGGTTACGGCAAAAACTGGATGCACTTCGTGTACAAAATGGACAATCTCTTTCGAAGTATCAGGTTTTCGGACGAGAACTCATCTGTTACAAAGGCATTTCATTTTTTTAAACTCATTTCAACTCCAGACTTTTTGTGCGTTCAGTATGCACCATTCAAATCCACGTCATCAATTTTCAACCCTTTCTGACTTCATTTGCTATTTTTCATGCATTTACTGATTTTTTTTGAGCTAAATGACCCTGAAATTGAAAAGCACTACAAATGAACTCTGAAAAGGTTGAAAGTTCGCATGGTATCATCATTTCACCCACATAGGATGTGCTAAAAAGATGAGAGGGTTACCGCAAAAACTGGATGCACTTCGTGTACAAAATCGACAATCTCTTTCGAAGTATCAGGCTTTCGGACGAGAACTCATCTGTTACAAAGGCATTTCATTTTTTTAAACTTATTTCAACTCCAGACTTTTTGTGCGTTCAATATGCACCATTCAAAGGCATGTCATCAATTTTCAACCCCTTCTGACTTCATTTGCTATTTTTCATGTATTTACTGATTTTTTTGAGCTAAATGACCCTGAAATTGAAAAGCACTACAAATGAACTCTAAAAAGGTTGAAAGTTGGCATGGTATAATCATTTCACCCACATAGCATGTGCTAAAAAGTTGAGAGGGTTACGGCAAACTCTGGATGCACTTCGTGTACAAAATGGACAATCTCTTTCGAAGTATCAGGCTTTCGGACGAAAACTCATCTGTTACAAAGGCATTTCATTTTTTTAAACTTATTTCAACTCCAGAATTATTGTGCGTTTAGTATGCACCATTCAAAGCCACGTCATCAATTTTCAACCCTTTCTGACTTCATTTGCTATTTTTCATGCATTTACTGATTTTTTGAGCTAAATGACCCCAAAATTGAAAAGCACTACAAATGAACTCTGAAAAGGTTGAAAGTTAGCATGGTATCATCATTTCACCTACATAGCATGTGCTAAAAAGTTGAGAGGGTTACGGCAAAAACTGGATGAACTTCGTGTACAAAATGGACAATCTCTTTCGAAGTATCAGGTTTTCGGACGGGAACTCATCTGTTACAAAGGCATTTCATTTTTTTAAACTCATTTCAACTCCAGACTTTTTGTGCGTTCAGTATGCACCATTCAAATCCACGTCATCAATTTTCAACCCTTTCTGACTTCATTTGCTATTTTTCATGCATTTACAGATTTTTTTTTGAGCTAAATGACCCTGAAATTGAAAAGCACTACAAATGAACTCTGAAAAGGTTGAAAGTTGGCATGGTATCATCATTTCACCCACATAGCATGTGCTAAAAAATTGAGAGGGTTTCGGCAAAAACTGGGTGCAATTCGTGTACAAAATGGACAATCTCTTTCGAAGTATCAGGCTTTCGGACGAAAACTCATCTGTTACAAAGGCATTTCATTTTTTTAAACTCATTTCAACTCCAGACTTTTTGTGCGTTCAGTATGCACCATTAAAATCCACGTCATCAATTTTCAACCCTTTCTGACTTCATTTGCTATTTTTCATGCATTTACTGATTTTTTGAGCTAAATGACCCTGAAATTGAAAAGCACTACAAATGAACTCTGAAAAAGGTTGAAAGTTGGCATGGTATCATCATTTCACCTACATAGCATGTGCTAAAAAGTTGAGAGGGTTACGGCAAAAACTGGATGCACTTCGTGTACAAAATGGACAATCTCTTTCGAAGTATCAGGCTTTCGGACGAGAACTCATCTGTTACAAAGGCATTTCATTTATTTAAACTCATTTCAACTCCAGACTTTTTGAGCGTTTAGTATGCACCATTCAAAGCCACGTCATCAATTTTCCACCCTTTCTGAGTTCAGTTGCTATTTTTCATGCATTTACTGATTTTTTTGAGCTAAATGACCCTGAAATTGAAAAGCACTACAAATGAACTCTGAAAAGGTTGAAAGTTTGCATGGTATCATCATTTCACCCACATAGGATGTGCTAAAAAGATGAGAGGGTTACGGCAAAAACTGGATGCAATTCGTGTACAAAATGGATAATCTCTTTCGAAGTATCAGGCTTTCGGACGAGAACTCATCTGTTACAAAGGCATTTCATTTTTTTAAACTCATTTCAACTCCAGACTTTTTCAGAGTTCAGTATGCACCATTCAAAGCCACGTCATCAATTTTCAACCCTTTCTGACTTCATTTGCTATTTTTCATGCATTTACTGATTTTTTGAGCTAAATGACCCTGAAATTGAAAAGCACTACAAATGAACTCTGAAAAAGGTTGAAAGTTGGCATGGTATCATCATTTCACCTACATAGCATGTGCTAAAAAGTTGAGAGGGTTACGGCAAAAACTGGATGCACTTCGTGTACAAAATGGACAATCTCTTTCGAAGTATCAGGTTTTCGGACGAGAACTCATCTGTTACAAAGGCATTTCATTTTTTTAAACTCATTTCAACTCCAGACTTTTTGTGCGTTCAGTATGCACCATTCAAATCCACGTCATCAATTTTCAACCCTTTCTGACTTCATTTGCTATTTTTCATGCATTTACTGATTTTTTTTTGAGCTAAATGACCCTGAAATTGAAAAGCACTACAAATGAACTCTGAAAAGGTTGAAAGTTGGCATGGTATCATCATTTCACCCACATAGCATGTGCTAAAAAGATGAGAGGGTTACCGCAAAAACTGGATGCACTTCGTGTACAAAATCGACAATCTCTTTCGAAGTATCAGGCTTTCGGACGAGAACTCATCTGTTACAAAGGCATTTCATTTTTTTAAACTTATTTCAACTCCAGACTTTTTGTGCGTTCAATATGCACCATTCAAAGGCATGTCATCAATTTTCAACCCCTTCTGACTTCATTTGCTATTTTTCATGTATTTACTGATTTTTTTGAGCTAAATGACCCTGAAATTGAAAAGCACTACAAATGAACTCTAAAAAGGTTGAAAGTTGGCATGGTATAATCATTTCACCCACATAGCATGTGCTAAAAAGTTGAGAGGGTTACGGCAAACTCTGGATGCACTTCGTGTACAAAATGGACAATCTCTTTCGAAGTATCAGGCTTTCGGACGAAAACTCATCTGTTACAATGGCATTTCATTTTTTTAAACTTATTTCAACTCCAGAATTTTTGTGCGTTTAGTATGCACCATTCAAAGCCACGTCATCAATTTTCAACCCTTTCTGACTTCATTTGCTATTTTTCATGCATTTACTGATTTTTTGAGCTAAATGACCCCGAAATTGAAAAGCACTACAAATGAACTCTGAAAAGGTTGAAAGTTAGCATGGTATCATCATTTCACCTACATAGCATGTGCTAAAAAGTTGAGAGGGTTACGGCAAAAACTGGATGAACTTCGTTTACAAAATGGACAATCTCTTTCGAAGTATCAGGTTTTCGGACGGGAACTCATCTGTTACAAAGGCATTTCATTTTTTTAAACTCATTTCAACTCCAGACTTTTTGTGCGTTCAGTATGCACCATTCAAATCCACGTCATCAATTTTCAACCCTTTCTGACTTCATTTGCTATTTTTCATGCATTTACAGATTTTTTTTTGAGCTAAATGACCCTGAAATTGAAAAGCACTACAAATGAACTCTGAAAAGGTTGAAAGTTGGCATGGTATCATCATTTCACCCACATAGCATGTGCTAAAAAATTGAGAGGGTTTCGGCAAAAACTGGATGCAATTCGTGTACAAAATGGACAATCTCTTTCGAAGTATCAGGCTTTCGGACGAAAACTCATCTGTTACAAAGGCATTTCATTTTTTTAAACTCATTTCAACTCCAGACTTTTTGTGCGTTCAGTATGCACCATTCAAATCCACGTCATCAATTTTCAACCCTTTCTGACTTCATTTGCTATTTTTCATGCATTTACTGATTTTTTGAGCTAAATGACCCTGAAATTGAAAAGCACTACAAATGAACTCTGAAAAAGGTTGAAAGTTGGCATGGTATCATCATTTCACCTACATAGCATGTGCTAAAAAGTTGAGAGGGTTACGGCAAAATTTGGATGCACTTCGTGTACAAAATGGACAATCTCTTTCGAAGTATCAGGCTTTCGGACGAGAACTCATCTGTTACAAAGGCATTTCATTTATTTAAACTCATTTCAACTCCAGACTTTTTGAGCGTTTAGTATGCACCATTCAAAGCCACGTCATCAATTTTCCACCCTTTCTGACTTCAGTTGCTATTTTTCATGCATTTACTGATTTTTTTGAGCTAAATGACCCTGAAATTGAAAAGCACTACAAATGAACTCTGAAAAGGTTGAAAGTTTGCATGGTATCATCATTTCACCCACATAGGATGTGCTAAAAAGATGAGAGGGTTACGGCAAAAACTGGATGCAATTCGTGTACAAAATGGATAATCTCTTTCGAAGTATCAGGCTTTCGGACGAGAACTCATCTGTTACAAAGGCATTTCATTTTTTTAAACTTATTTCAACTCCAGAATTTTTGTGCGTTCAGTATGCACCATTCAAATCCACGTCATCAATTTTCAACCCTTTCTGACTTCATTTGCTATTTTTCATGCATTTACATATTTTTTTTTGAGCTAAATGACCCTGAAATTGAAAAGCACTACAAATGAACTCTGAAAAGGTTGAAAGTTGGCATGGTATCATCATTTCACCCACATAGCATGTGCTAAAAAATTGAGAGGGTTTCGGCAAAAACTGGATGCAATTCGTGTACAAAATGGACAATCTCTTTCGAAGTATCAGGCTTTCGGACGAAAACTCATCTGTTACAAAGGCATTTCATTTTTTTAAACTCATTTCAACTCCAGACTTTTTGTGCGTTCAGTATGCACCATTCAAATCCACGTCATCAATTTTCAACCCTTTCTGACTTCATTTGCTATTTTTCATGCATTTACTGATTTTTTGAGCTAAATGACCCTGAAATTGAAAAGCACTACAAATGAACTCTGAAAAAGGTTGAAAGTTGGCATGGTATCATCATTTCACCTACATAGCATGTGCTAAAAAGTTGAGAGGGTTACGGCAAAAACTGGATGCACTTCGTGTACAAAATGGACAATCTCTTTCGAAGTATCAGGCTTTCGGACGAGAACTCATCTGTTACAAAGGCATTTCATTTATTTAAACTCATTTCAACTCCAGACTTTTTGAGCGTTTAGTATGCACCATTCAAAGCCACGTCATCAATTTTCCACCCTTTCTGACTTCAGTTGCTATTTTTCATGCATTTACTGATTTTTTTGAGCTAAATGACCCTGAAATTGAAAAGCACTACAAATGAACTCTGAAAAGGTTGAAAGTTTGCATGGTATCATCATTTCACCCACATAGGATGTGCTAAAAAGATGAGAGGGTTACGGCAAAAACTGGATGCAATTCGTGTACAAAATGGATAATCTCTTTCGAAGTATCAGGCTTTCGGACGAGAACTCATCTGTTACAAAGGCATTTCATTTTTTTAAACTTATTTCAACTCCAGACTTTTTGTGCGTTCAATATGCACCATTCAAAGCCATGTCATCAATTTTCAACCCCTTCTGACTTCATTTGCTATTTTTCATGTATTTACTGATTTTTTTGAGCTAAATGACCCTGAAATTGAAAAGCACTACAAATGAACTCTGAAAAGGTTGAAAGTTGGCATGGTATAATCATTTCACCCACATAGCATGTGCTAAAAAGTTGAGAGGGTTACGGCAAACTCTGGATGCACTTCGTGTACAAAATGGACAATCTCTTTCGAAGTATCAGGCTTTCGGACGAAAACTCATCTGTTACAAAGGCATTTCATTTTTTTAAACTTATTTCAACTCCAGAATTTTTGTGCGTTTAGTATGCACCATTCAAAGCCACGTCATCAATTTTCAACCCTTTCTGACTTCATTTGCTATTTTTCATGCATTTACTGATTTTTTGAGCTAAATGACCCCGAAATTGAAAAGCACTACAAATGAACTCTGAAAAGGTTGAAAGTTAGCATGGTATCATCATTTCACCTACAGAGCATGTGCTAAAAAGTTGAGAGGGTTACGGCAAAAACTGTATGAACTTCGTGTACAAAATGGACAATCTCTTTCGAAGTATCAGGTTTTCGGACGGGAACTCATCTGTTACAAAGGCATTTCATTTTTTTAAACTCATTTCAACTCCAGACTTTTTGTGCGTTCAGTATGCACCATTCAAATCCACGTCATCAATTTTCAACCCTTTCTGACTTCATTTGCTATTTTTCATGCATTTACTAATTTTTTTTTGAGCTAAATGACCCTGAAATTGAAAAGCACTACAAATGAACTCTGAAAAGGTTGAAAGTTGGCATGGTATCATCATTTCACCCACATAGCATGTGCTAAAAAATTGAGAGGGTTACGGCAAAAACTGGATGCAATTCGTGTATAAAATGGACAATCTCTTTCGAAGTATCGGGCTTTCGGACGAAAACTCATCTGTTACAAAGGCATTTCATTTTTTTAAACTTATTTCAACTCCAGACTTTTTGTGCATTCGGTATGCACCATTCAAAGCCACGTCATCAATTTTCAACCCTTTCTGACTTCATTTGCTATTTTTCATGCATTTACTGATTTTTTGAGCTAAATGACCCTGAAATTGAAAAGCACTACAAATGAACTCTGAAAAAGGTTGAAAGTTGGCATGGTATCATCATTTCACCTACATAGCATGTGCTAAAAAGTTGAGAGGGTTACGGCAAAAACTGGATGCACTTCGTGTACAAAATGGACAATCTCTTTCGAAGTATCAGGCTTTCGGACGAGAACTCATCTGTTACAAAGGCATTTCATTTTTTTAAACTCATTTCAACTCCAGACTTTTTGTGCGTTCAGTATGCACCATTCAAATCCACGTCATCAATTTTCAACCCTTTCTGACTTCATTTGTTATTTTTCATGCATTTACTGATTTTTTTTAGCTAAATGACCCTGAAATTGAAAAGCACTACAAATGAACTCTGAAAAGGTTGAAAGTTGGCATGGTATCATCATTTCACCCACATAGCATGTGCTAAAAAGATGAGAGGGTTACGGCAAAAACTGGATGCACTTCGTGTACAAAATGGACAATCTCTTTCGAAGTATCAGGCTTTCGGACGAGAACTCATCTGTTACAAAGGCATTTCATTTATTTAAACTCATTTCAACTCCAGACTTTTTGAGCGTTTAGTATGCACAATTCAAAGCCACGTCATCAATTTTCAACCCTTTCTGACTTCAGTTGCTATTTTTCATGCATTTACTGATTTTTTTGAGCTAAATGACCCTGAAATTGAAAAGCACTACAAATGAACTCTGAAAAGGTTGAAAGTTTGCATGGTATCATCATTTCACCCACATAGCATGTGCTAAAAAGTTGAGAGGGTTACGGCAAAAACTGGATGCAATTCGTGTACAAAATGGATAATCTCTTTCGAAGTATCAGGCTTTCGGAGGAAAACTCATCTGTTACAAAGGCATTTCATTTTTTTAAACTTATTTCAACTCCAGACTTTTTGTGCATTCGTTATGCACCATTCAAAGCCACGTCATCAATTTTCAACCCTTTCTGACTTCATTTGCTATTTTTCATGCATTTACTGATTTTTTGAGCTAAATGACCCTGAAATTGAAAAGCACTACAAATGAACTCTGAAAAAGGTTGAAAGTTGGCATGGTATCATCATTTCACCTACATAGCATGTGCTAAAAAGTTGAGAGGGTTACGGCAAAAACTGGATGCACTTCGTGTACAAAATGGACAATCTCTTTCGAAGTATCAGGTTTTCGGACGAGAACTTATCTGTTACAAAGGCATTTCATTTTTTTAAACTCATTTCAACTCCAGACTTTTTGTGCGTTCAGTATGCACCATTCAAATCCACGTCATCAATTTTCAACCCTTTCTGACTTCATTTGCTATTTTTCATAAATTTACTGATTTTTTTTTGAGCTAAATGACCCTGAAATTGAAAAGCACTACAAATGAACTCTGAAAAGGTTGAAAGTTGGCATGGTATCATCATTTCACCCACATAGCATGTGCTAAAAAGATGAGAGGGTTACCGCAAAAACTGGATGCACTTCGTGTACAAAATGGACAATCTCTTTCGAAGTACAGGCTTTCGGACGAGAACTCATCTGTTACAAAGGCATTTCATTTTTTTAACTTATTTCAACTCCAGACTTTTTGTGCATTCAGTATGCACCATTCAAAGCCACGTCATCAATTTTCAACCCTTTCTGACTTCATTTGTTATTTTTCATGCATTTACTGACTTTGTTTGAGCTAAATGACCCTGAAATTGAAAAGCACTACAAATGAACTCTAAAAAGGTTGAAAGTCGGCACGGTATCATCATTTCACCCACATAGCATGTGCTAAAAACTTGAGAGGGTTACGGCAAAAACTGGATGCACTTCGTGTACAAAATGGACAATCTCTTTCGAAGTATCAGGCTTTCGGACGAAAACTCATCTGTTACAAAGGCATTTCATTTTTTTAAACTTATTTCAACTCCAGACTTTTTGTGCGTTCAAGATGCACCATTCAAAGCCACGTCATCAATTTTCAACCCCTTCTGACTTCATTTGCTATTTTTCATGGATTTACTAATTTTTTTGACCTAAATGACCCTGAAATTGAAAAGCACTACAAATGAACTCTGAAAAGGTTGAAAGTTGGCATGGTATCATCATTTCACCCACATAGCATGTGCTAAAAAGATGAGAGGGTTACGGCAAAAACTGGATGCACTTCGTGTACAAAATCGACAATCTCTTTCGAAGTATCAGGCTTTCAGACGAGAACTCATCTGTTACAAAGGCATTTCATTTTTTTAAACTTATTTCAACTCCAGACTTTTTGTTCATTCGGTATGCACCATTCAAAGCCACGTCATCAATTTTCAACCCTTTCTGACTTCATTTGCTATTTTTCATGCATTTACTGATTTTTTGAGCCAAATGACCCTGAAATTGAAAAGGACTACAAATGAACTCTGAAAAAGGTTGAAAGTTGGCATGGTATCATCATTTCACAACATAGCATGTGCTAAAAAGTTGAGAGGGTTATGGCAAAAACTGGATGCACTTCGTGTACAAAATGGACAATCTCTTTCGAAGTATCAGGCTTTCGGATGAGAACTCATCTGTTACAAAGGCATTTCATTTTTTTAAACTCATTTCAACTCCAGACTTTTTGTGCATTCAGTATGCACCATTCAAATCCACGTCATCAATTTTCAACCCTTTCTGACTTCATTTGCTATTTTTCATGCATTTACTGATTTTTTTTGAGCTAAATGACCCTGAAATTGAAAAGCACTACAAATGAACTTTGAAAAGGTTGAAAGTTGGCATGGTATCATCATTTCACCCACATAGCATGTGCTAAAAATATGAGAGGGTTACGGAAAAAACTGGATGCACTTCGTGTACAAAATGGACAATATCTTTCGAAGTATCAGGCTTTCGGACGAGAACTCATGTGTTACAAAGGCATTTCATTTTTTTAAACTCATTTCAACTCCAGACTTTTTGAGCGTTTAGTATGCACCATTCAAAGCCACGTCATCAATTTTCAACCCTTTCTGACTTCAGTTGCTATTTTACATGCACTTACTGATTTGTTTGAGCTAAATGACCCTGAAATTGAAAAGCACTACAAATGAACTCTGAAAAGGTTGAAAGTTGGCATGGTATCATCATTTCACCCACATAGCATGTGCTAAAAAGTTGAGAGGGTTACGGCAAAAACTGGATGCAATTCGTGTACAAAATGGATAATCTCTTTCGAAGTATCAGGCTTTCGGACGAAAACTCATCTGTTACAAAGGTATTTCATTTTTTTAAACTTATTTCAACTCCAGACTTTTTGTGCATTCGTTATGCACCATTCAAAGCCACATCATCAATTTTCAACCCTTTCTGACTTCATTTGCTATTTTTCATGCATTTACTGATTTTTTGAGCTAAATGACCCTGAAATTGAAAAGCACTACAAATGAACTCTAAAAAAGGTTGAAAGTTGGCATGGTATCATCATTTCACCTACATAGCATGTGCTAAAAAGTTGAGAGGGTTACGGCAAAAACTGGATGCACTTCGTGTACAAAATGGACAATCTCTTTCGAAGTATCAGGTTTTCGGACGAGAACTCATCTGTTACAAAGGCATTTCATTTTTTTAAACTCATTTCAACTCCAGACTTTTTGTGCGTTCAGTATGCACCATTCAAATCCACGTCATCAATTTTCAAACCTTTCTGACTTCATTTGCTATTTTTCATGCATTTACTGATTTTTTTTTGAGCTAAATGACCCGGAAATTGAAAAGCACTACAAATGAACTCTGAAAAGGTTGAAAGTTGGCATGGTATCATCATTTCACCCACACAGCATGTGCTAAAAAGATGAGAGGGTTACCGCAAAAACTGGATGCACTTCGTGTACAAAATCGACAATCTCTTTCGAAGTATCAGGCTTTCGGACGAGAACTCATCTGTTACAAAGGCATTTCATTTTTTTAAACTTATTTCAACTCCAGACTTTTTGTGCGTTTAGTATGCACCATTCAAAGCCACGTCATCAATTTTCAACCCTTTCTGACTTCATTTGCTATTTTTCATGCATTTACTGATTTTTTTGAGCTAAATGACCCTGAAATTGAAAAGCACTACAAATGAACTCTGAAAAGGTTGAAAGTTGGCATGGTATCATCATTTCACCCACATAGCATGTGCTAAAAAGTTGAGAGGGTTACGGCAAAAACTGGATGCAATTCGTGTACAAAATGGATAATCTCTTTCGAAGTATCAGGCTTTCGGACGAAAACTCATCTGTTACAAAGGTATTTCATTTTTTTAAACTTATTTCAACTCCAGACTTTTTGTGCATTCGTTATGCACCATTCAAAGCCACATCATCAATTTTCAACCCTTTCTGACTTCATTTGCTATTTTTCATGCATTTACTGATTTTTTGAGCTAAATGACCCTGAAATTGAAAAGCACTACAAATGAACTCTAAAAAAGGTTGAAAGTTGGCATGGTATCATCATTTCACCTACATAGCATGTGCTAAAAAGTTGAGAGGGTTACGGCAAAAACTGGATGCACTTCGTGTACAAAATGGACAATCTCTTTCGAAGTATCAGGTTTTCGGACGAGAACTCATCTGTTACAAAGGCATTTCATTTTTTTAAACTCATTTCAACTCCAGACTTTTTGTGCGTTCAGTATGCACCATTCAAATCCACGTCATCAATTTTCAACCCTTTCTGACTTCATTTGCTATTTTTCATGCATTTACTGATTTTTTTTTTGAGCTAAATGACCCGGAAATTGAAAAGCACTACAAATGAACTCTGAAAAGGTTGAAAGTTGGCATGGTATCATCATTTCACCCACATAGCATGTGCTAAAAAGTTGAGAGGGTTACGGCAAAAACTGGATGCAATTCGTGTACAAAATGGATAATCTCTTTCGAAGTATCAGGCTTTCGGACGAAAACTCATCTGTTACAAAGGTATTTCATTTTTTTAAACTTATTTCAACTCCAGACTTTTTGTGCATTCGTTATGCACCATTCAAAGCCACATCATCAATTTTCAACCCTTTCTGACTTCATTTGCTATTTTTCATGCATTTACTGATTTTTTGAGCTAAATGACCCTGAAATTGAAAAGCACTACAAATGAACTCTAAAAAAGGTTGAAAGTTGGCATGGTATCATCATTTCACCTACATAGCATGTGCTAAAAAGTTGAGAGGGTTACGGCAAAAACTGGATGCACTTCGTGTACAAAATGGACAATCTCTTTCGAAGTATCAGGTTTTCGGACGAGAACTCATCTGTTACAAAGGCATTTCATTTTTTTAAACTCATTTCAACTCCAGACTTTTTGTGCGTTCAGTATGCACCATTCAAATCCACGTCATCAATTTTCAACCCTTTCTGACTTCATTTGCTATTTTTCATGCATTTACTGATTTTTTTTTGAGCTAAATGACCCGGAAATTGAAAAGCACTACAAATGAACTCTGAAAAGGTTGAAAGTTGGCATGGTATCATCATTTCACCCACACAGCATGTGCTAAAAAGATGAGAGGGTTACCGCAAAAACTGGATGCACTTCGTGTACAAAATCGACAATCTCTTTCGAAGTATCAGGCTTTCGGACGAGAACTCATCTGTTACAAAGGCATTTCATTTTTTTAAACTTATTTCAACTCCAGACTTTTTGTGCGTTTAGTATGCACCATTCAAAGCCACGTCATCAATTTTCAACCCTTTCTGACTTCATTTGCTATTTTTCATGCATTTACTGATTTTTTTGAGCTAAATGACCCTGAAATTGAAAAGCACTACAAATGAACTCTGAAAAGGTTGAAAGTTGGCATGGTATCATCATTTCACCCACATAGCATGTGCTAAAAAGTTGAGAGGGTTACGGCAAAAACTGGATGCAATTCGTGTACAAAATGGATAATCTCTTTCGAAGTATCAGGCTTTCGGACGAAAACTCATCTGTTACAAAGGTATTTCATTTTTTTAAACTTATTTCAACTCCAGACTTTTTGTGCATTCGTTATGCACCATTCAAAGCCACATCATCAATTTTCAACCCTTTCTGACTTCATTTGCTATTTTTCATGCATTTACTGATTTTTTGAGCTAAATGACCCTGAAATTGAAAAGCACTACAAATGAACTCTAAAAAAGGTTGAAAGTTGGCATGGTATCATCATTTCACCTACATAGCATGTGCTAAAAAGTTGAGAGGGTTACGGCAAAAACTGGATGCACTTCGTGTACAAAATGGACAATCTCTTTCGAAGTATCAGGTTTTCGGACGAGAACTCATCTGTTACAAAGGCATTTCATTTTTTTAAACTCATTTCAACTCCAGACTTTTTGTGCGTTCAGTATGCACCATTCAAATCCACGTCATCAATTTTCAACCCTTTCTGACTTCATTTGCTATTTTTCATGCATTTACTGATTTTTTTTTTGAGCTAAATGACCCGGAAATTGAAAAGCACTACAAATGAACTCTGAAAAGGTTGAAAGTTGGCATGGTATCATCATTTCACCCACATAGCATGTGCTAAAAAGTTGAGAGGGTTACGGCAAAAACTGGATGCAATTCGTGTACAAAATGGATAATCTCTTTCGAAGTATCAGGCTTTCGGACGAAAACTCATCTGTTACAAAGGTATTTCATTTTTTTAAACTTATTTCAACTCCAGACTTTTTGTGCATTCGTTATGCACCATTCAAAGCCACATCATCAATTTTCAACCCTTTCTGACTTCATTTGCTATTTTTCATGCATTTACTGATTTTTTGAGCTAAATGACCCTGAAATTGAAAAGCACTACAAATGAACTCTAAAAAAGGTTGAAAGTTGGCATGGTATCATCATTTCACCTACATAGCATGTGCTAAAAAGTTGAGAGGGTTACGGCAAAAACTGGATGCACTTCGTGTACAAAATGGACAATCTCTTTCGAAGTATCAGGTTTTCGGACGAGAACTCATCTGTTACAAAGGCATTTCATTTTTTTAAACTCATTTCAACTCCAGACTTTTTGTGCGTTCAGTATGCACCATTCAAATCCACGTCATCAATTTTCAACCCTTTCTGACTTCATTTGCTATTTTTCATGCATTTACTGATTTTTTTTTGAGCTAAATGACCCGGAAATTGAAAAGCACTACAAATGAACTCTGAAAAGGTTGAAAGTTGGCATGGTATCATCATTTCACCCACACAGCATGTGCTAAAAAGATGAGAGGGTTACCGCAAAAACTGGATGCACTTCGTGTACAAAATCGACAATCTCTTTCGAAGTATCAGGCTTTCGGACGAGAACTCATCTGTTACAAAGGCATTTCATTTTTTTAAACTTAT
Organism: Elymus sibiricus; assembly: GCA_039707655.1. Lineage (NCBI taxonomy): Eukaryota > Viridiplantae > Streptophyta > Magnoliopsida > Poales > Poaceae > Elymus > Elymus sibiricus. The sequence goes on along the minus strand of CM077665.1, from coordinate 33,352,250 downwards.
TTCAACTCCAGACTTTTTGTGAGTTTAGTATGCACCATTCAAAGCCACGTCATCAATTTTCAACCCTTTCTGACTTCATTTGCTATTTTTCATGCATTTACTGATTTTTTGAGCTAAATGACCCTGAAATTGAAAAGCACTACAAATGAACTCTGAAAAGGTTGAAAGTTGGCATGGTATCATCATTTCACCCACATAGCATGTGCTAAAAAGTTGAGAGGGTTACGTCAAAAACTGAATGCACTTCGTGTACAAAATGGACAATCTCTTTCGAAGTATCAGGCTTTCGGACGAGAACTCATCTGTTACAAAGGAATTTCATTTTTTTAAACTTATTTCAACTCCAGACTTTTTGTGAGTTTAGTATGCACCATTCAAAGCCACGTCATCAATTTTCAACCCTTTCTGACTTCATTTGCTATTTTTCATGCATTCACTGATTTTTTTTGAGCTAAATGACCCTGAAATTGAAAAGCACTACAAATGAACTCTGAAAAGGTTGAAAGTTGGCATGGTATCATCATTTCACCCACATAGCATGTGCTAAAAAGTTGAGAGGGTTACGTCAAAAACTGGATGCACTTCGTGTACAAAATGGACAATCTCTTTCGAAGTATCAGGCTTTCGGACGAGAACTCATCTGTTACAAAGGCATTTCATTTTTTTAAACTTATTTCAACTCCAGACTTTTTGTGCGTTTAGTATGCACCATTCAAAGCCACGTCATCAATTTTCAACCCTTTCTGACTTCATTTGCTATTTTTCATGCATTTACTGATTTTTTTGAGCTAAATGACCCTGAAATTGAAAAGCACTACAAATGAACTCTGAAAAGGTTGAAAGTTGGTATGGTATCATCATTTCACCCACATAGCATGTGCTAAAAAGTTGAGAGGGTTACGGCAAAAACTGGATGCAATTCGTGTACAAAATGGATAATCTCTTTCGAAGTATCAGGCTTTCGGACGAAAACTCATCTGTTACAAAGGTATTTCATTTTTTTAAACTTATTTCAACTCCAGACTTTTTGTGCATTCGTTATGCACCATTCAAAGCCACATCATCAATTTTCAACCCTTTCTGACTTCATTTGCTATTTTTCATGCATTTACTGATTTTTTGAGCTAAATGACCCTAAAATTGAAAAGCACTACAAATGAACTCTAAAAAAGGTTGAAAGTTGGCATGGTATCATCATTTCACCTACATAGCATGTGCTAAAAAGTTGAGAGGGTTACGGCAAAAACTGGATGCACTTCGTGTACAAAATGGACAATCTCTTTCGAAGTATCAGGTTTTCGGACGAGAACTCATCTGTTACAAAGGCATTTCATTTTTTTAAACTCATTTCAACTCCAGACTTTTTGTGTGTTCAGTATGCACCATTCAAATCCACGTCATCAATTTTCAACCCTTTCTGACTTCATTTGCTATTTTTCATGCATTTACTGATTTTTTTTTGAGCTAAATGACCCGGAAATTGAAAAGCACTACAAATGAACTCTGAAAAGGTTGAAAGTTGGCATGGTATCATCATTTCACCCACACAGCATGTGCTAAAAAGATGAGAGGGTTACCGCAAAAACTGGATGCACTTCGTGTACAAAATCGACAATCTCTTTCGAAGTATCAGGCTTTCGGACGAGAACTCATCTGTTACAAAGGCATTTCATTTTTTTAAACTTATTTCAACTCCAGACTTTTTGTGAGTTTAGTATGCACCATTCAAAGCCACGTCATCAATTTTCAACCCTTTCTGACTTCATTTGCTATTTTTCATGCATTTACTGATTTTTTTGAGCTAAATGACCCTGAAATTGAAAAGCACTACAAATGAACTCTGAAAAGGTTGAAAGTTGGCATGGTATCATCATTTCACCCACATAGCATGTGCTAAAAAGTTGAGAGGGTTACGTCAAAAACTGAATGCACTTCGTGTACAAAATGGACAATCTCTTTCGAAGTATCAGGCTTTCGGACGAGAACTCATCTGTTACAAAGGCATTTCATTTTTTTAAACTTATTTCAACTCCAGACTTTTTGTGAGTTTAGTATGCACCATTCAAAGCCACGTCATCAATTTTCAACCCTTTCTGACTTCATTTGCTATTTTTCATGCATTCACTGATTTTTTTTGAGCTAAATGACCCTGAAATTGAAAAGCACTACAAATGAACTCTGAAAAGGTTGAAAGTTGGCATGGTATCATCATTTCACCCACATAGCATGTGCTAAAAAGTTGAGAGGGTTACGTCAAAAACTGGATGCACTTCGTGTACAAAATGGACAATCTCTTTCGAAGTATCAGGCTTTCGGACGAGAACTCATCTGTTACAAAGGCATTTCATTTTTTTAAACTTATTTCAACTCCAGACTTTTTGTGCGTTTAGTATGCACCATTCAAAGCCACGTCATCAATTTTCAACCCTTTCTGACTTCATTTGCTATTTTTCATGCATTTACTGATTTTTTTGAGATAAATGACCCTGAAATTGAAAAGCACTACAAATGAACTCTGAAAAGGTTGAAAGTTGGTATGGTATCATCATTTCACCCACATAGCATGTGCTAAAAAGTTGAGAGGGTTACGGCAAAAACTGGATGCAATTCGTGTACAAAATGGATAATCTCTTTCGAAGTATCAGGCTTTCGGACGAAAACTCATCTGTTACAAAGGTATTTCATTTTTTTAAACTTATTTCAACTCCAGACTTTTTGTGCATTCGTTATGCACCATTCAAAGCCACATCATCAATTTTCAACCCTTTCTGACTTCATTTGCTATTTTTCATGCATTTACTGATTTTTTGAGCTAAATGACCCTGAAATTGAAAAGCACTACAAATGAACTCTAAAAAAGGTTGAAAGTTGGCATGGTATCATCATTTCACCTACATAGCATGTGCTAAAAAGATGAGAGGGTTACGGCAAAAACTGGATGCACTTCGTGTACAAAATGGACAATCTCTTTCGAAGTATCAGGTTTTCGGACGAGAACTCATCTGTTACAAAGGCATTTCATTTTTTTAAACTCATTTCAACTCCAGACTTTTTGTGCGTTCAGTATGCACCATTCAAATCCACGTCATCAATTTTCAACCCTTTCTGACTTCATTTGCTATTTTTCATGCATTTACTGATTTTTTTTTGAGCTAAATGACCCGGAAATTGAAAAGCACTACAAATGAACTCTGAAAAGGTTGAAAGTTGGCATGGTATCATCATTTCACCCACACAGCATGTGCTAAAAAGATGAGAGGGTTACCGCAAAAACTGGATGCACTTCGTGTACAAAATCGACAATCTCTTTCGAAGTATCAGGCTTTCGGACGAGAACTCATCTGTTACAAAGGCATTTCATTTTTTTAAACTTATTTCAACTCCAGACTTTTTGTGAGTTTAGTATGCACCATTCAAAGCCACGTCATCAATTTTCAACCCTTTCTGACTTCATTTGCTATTTTTCATGCATTTACTGATTTTTTTGAGCTAAATGACCCTGAAATTGAAAAGCACTACAAATGAACTCTGAAAAGGTTGAAAGTTGGCATGGTATCATCATTTCACCCACATAGCATGTGCTAAAAAGTTGAGAGGGTTACGTCAAAAACTGGATGCACTTCGTGTACAAAATGGACAATCTCTTTCGAAGTATCAGGCTTTCGGACGAGAACTCATCTGTTACAAAGGCATTTCATTTTTTTAAACTTATTTCAACTCCAGACTTTTTGTGCGTTTAGTATGCACCATTCAAAGCCACGTCATCAATTTTCAACCCTTTCTGACTTCATTTGCTATTTTTCATGCATTTACTGATTTTTTTGAGCTAAATGACCCTGAAATTGAAAAGCACTACAAATGAACTCTGAAAAGGTTGAAAGTTGGCATGGTATCATCATTTCACCCACATAGCATGTGCTAAAAAGTTGAGAGGGTTACGGCAAAAACTGGATGCAATTCGTGTACAAAATGGATAATCTCTTTCGAAGTATCAGGCTTTCGGACGAAAACTCATCTGTTACAAAGGTATTTCATTTTTTTAAACTTATTTCAACTCCAGACTTTTTGTGCATTCGTTATGCACCATTCAAAGCCACATCATCAATTTTCAACCCTTTCTGACTTCATTTGCTATTTTTCATGCATTTACTGATTTTTTGAGCTAAATGACCCTGAAATTGAAAAGCACTACAAATGAACTCTAAAAAAGGTTGAAAGTTGGCATGGTATCATCATTTCACCTACATAGCATGTGCTAAAAAGTTGAGAGGGTTACGGCAAAAACTGGATGCACTTCGTGTACAAAATGGACAATCTCTTTCGAAGTATCAGGTTTTCGGACGAGAACTCATCTGTTACAAAGGCATTTCATTTTTTTAAACTCATTTCAACTCCAGACTTTTTGTGCGTTTAGTATGCACCATTCAAATCCACATCATCAATTTTCAACCCTTTCTGACTTCATTTGCTATTTTTCATGCATTTACTGATTTTTTTTTGAGCTAAATGACCCGGAAATTGAAAAGCACTACAAATGAACTCTGAAAAGGTTGAAAGTTGGCATGGTATCATCATTTCACCCACACAGCATGTGCTAAAAAGATGAGAGGGTTACCGCAAAAACTGGATGCACTTCGTGTACAAAATCGACAATCTCTTTCGAAGTATCAGGCTGTCGGACGAGAACTCATCTGTTACAAAGGCATTTCATTTTTTTAAACTTATTTCAACTCCAGACTTTTTGTGAGTTTAGTATGCACCATTCAAAGCCACGTCATCAATTTTCAACCCTTTCTGACTTCATTTGCTATTTTTCATGCATTCACTGATTTTTTTGAGCTAAATGACCCTGAAATTGAAAAGCACTACAAATGAACTCTGAAAAGGTTGAAAGTTGGCATGGTATCATCATTTCACCCACATAGCATGTGCTAAAAAGTTGAGAGGGTTACGTCAAAAACTGGATGCACTTCGTGTACAAAATGGACAATCTCTTTCGAAGTATCAGGCTTTCGGACGAGAACTCATCTGTTACAAAGGCATTTCATTTTTTTAAACTTATTTCAACTCCAGACTTTTTGTGCGTTTAGTATGCACCATTCAAAGCCACGTCATCAATTTTCAACCCTTTCTGACTTCATTTGCTATTTTTCATGCATTTACTGATTTTTTTGAGCTAAATGACCCTGAAATTGAAAAGCACTACAAATGAACTCTGAAAAGGTTGAAAGTTGGCATCGTATCATCATTTCACCCACATAGCATGTGCTAAAAAGTTGAGAGGGTTACGGCAAAAACTGGATGCAATTCGTGTACAAAATGGATAATCTCTTTCGAAGTATCAGGCTTTCGGACGAAAACTCATCTGTTACAAAGGTATTTCATTTTTTTAAACTTATTTCAACTCCAGACTTTTTGTGCATTCGTTATGCACCATTCAAAGCCACATCATCAATTTTCAACCCTTTCTGACTTCATTTGCTATTTTTCATGCATTTACTGATTTTTTGAGCTAAATGACCCTGAAATTGAAAAGCACTACAAATGAACTCTAAAAAAGGTTGAAAGTTGGCATGGTATCATCATTTCACCTACATAGCATGTGCTAAAAAGTTGAGAGGGTTACGGCAAAAACTGGATGCACTTCGTGTACAAAATGGACAATCTCTTTCGAAGTATCAGGTTTTCGGACGAGAACTCATCTGTTACAAAGGCATTTCATTTTTTTAAACTCATTTCAACTCCAGACTTTTTGTGCGATCAGTATGCACCATTCCAATCCACGTCATCAATTTTCAACCCTTTCTGACTTCATTTGCTATTTTTCATGCATTTACTGATTTTTTTTAAGCTAAATGACCCGGAAATTGAAAAGCACTACAAATGAACTCTGAAAAGGTTGAAAGTTGGCATGGTATCATCATTTCACCCACACAGCATGTGCTAAAAAGATGAGAGGGTTACCGCAAAAACTGGATGCACTTCGTGTACAAAATCGACAATCTCTTTCGAAGTATCAGGCTTTCGGACGAGAACTCATCTGTTACAAAGGCATTTCATTTTTTTAAACTTATTTCAACTCCAGACTTTTTGTGAGTTTAGTATGCACCATTCAAAGCCACGTCATCAATTTTCAACCCTTTCTGACTTCATTTGCTATTTTTCCTGCATTCACTGATTTTTTTGAGCTAAATGACCCTGAAATTGAAAAGCACTACAAATGAACTCTGAAAAGGTTGAAAGTTGGCATGGTATCATCATTTCACCCACATAGCATGTGCTAAAAAGTTGAGAGGGTTACGTCAAAAACTGGATGCACTTCGTGTACAAAATGGACAATCTCTTTCGAAGTATCAGGCTTTCGGACGAGAACTCATCTGTTACAAAGGCATTTCATTTTTTTAAACTTATTTCAACTCCAGACTTTTTGTGCGTTTAGTATGCACCATTCAAAGCCACGTCATCAATTTTCAACCCTTTCTGACTTCATTTGCTATTTTTCATGCATTTACTGATTTGTTTGAGCTAAATGACCCTGAAATTGAAAAGCACTACAAATGAACTCTGAAAAGGTTGAAAGTTGGCATGGTATCATCATTTCACCCACATAGCATGTGCTAAAAAGTTGAGAGGGTTACGGCAAAAACTGGATGCAATTCGTGTACAAAATGGATAATCTCTTTCGAAGTATCAGGCTTTCGGACGAAAACTCATCTGTTACAAAGGTATTTCATTTTTTTAAACTTATTTCAACTCCAGACTTTTTGTGCATTCGTTATGCACCATTCAAAGCCACATCATCAATTTTCAACCCTTTCTGACTTCATTTGCTATTTTTCATGCATTTACTGCTTTTTTGAGCTAAATGACCCTGAAATTGAAAAGCACTACAAATGAACTCTAAAAAAGGTTGAAAGTTGGCATGGTATCATCATTTCACCTACATAGCATGTGCTAAAAAGTTGAGAGGGTTACGGCAAAAACTGGATGCACTTCGTGTACAAAATGGACAATCTCTTTCGAAGTATCAGGTTTTCGGACGAGAACTCATCTGTTACAAAGGCATTTCATTTTTTTAAACTCATTTCAACTCCAGACTTTTTGTGCGTTCAGTATGCACCATTCAAATCCACGTCATCAATTTTCAACCCTTTCTGACTTCATTTGCTATTTTTCATGCATTTACTGATTTTTTTTTGAGCTAAATGACCCGGAAATTGAAAAGCACTACAAATGAACTCTGAAAAGGTTGAAAGTTGGCATGGTATCATCATTTCACCCACACAGCATGTGCTAAAAAGATGAGAGGGTTACCGCAAAAACTGGATGCACTTCGTGTACAAAATCGACAATCTCTTTCGAAGTATCAGGCTGTCGGACGAGAACTCATCTGTTACAAAGGCATTTCATTTTTTTAAACTTATTTCAACTCCAGACTTTTTGTGAGTTTAGTATGCACCATTCAAAGCCACGTCATCAATTTTCAACCCTTTCTGACTTCATTTGCTATTTTTCATGCATTCACTGATTTTTTTGAGCTAAATGACCCTGAAATTGAAAAGCACTACAAATGAACTCTGAAAAGGTTGAAAGTTGGCATGGTATCATCATTTCACCCACATAGCATGTGCTAAAAAGTTGAGAGGGTTACGTCAAAAACTGGATGCACTTCGTGTACAAAATGGACAATCTCTTTCGAAGTATCAGGCTTTCGGACGAGAACTCATCTGTTACAAAGGCATTTCATTTTTTTAAACTTATTTCAACTCCAGACTTTTTGTGCGTTTAGTATGCACCATTCAAAGCCACGTCATCTATTTTCAACCCTTTCTGACTTCATTTGCTATTTTTCATGCATTTACTGATTTTTTTGAGCTAAATGACCCTGAAATTGAAAAGCACTACAAATGAACTCTGAAAAGGTTGAAAGTTGGCATGGTATCATCATTTCACCCACATAGCATGTGCTAAAAAGTTGAGAGGGTTACGGATAAAAACTGGATGCAATTCGTGTACAAAATGGATAATCTCTTTCGAAGTATCAGGCTTTCGGACGAAAACTCATCTGTTACAAAGGTATTTCATTTTTTTAAACTTATTTCAACTCCAGACTTTTTGTGCATTCGTTATGCACCATTCAAAGCCACATCATCAATTTTCAACCCTTTCTGACTTCATTTGCTATTTTTCATGCATTTACTGATTTTTTGAGCTAAATGACCCTGAAATTGAAAAGCACTACAAATGAACTCTAAAAAAGGTTGAAAGTTGGCATGGTATCATCATTTCACCTACATAGCATGTGCTAAAAAGTTGAGAGGGTTACGGCAAAAACTGGATGCACTTCGTGTACAAAATGGACAATCTCTTTCGAAGTATCAGGTTTTCGGACGAGAACTCATCTGTTACAAAGGCATTTCATTTTTTTAAACTCATTTCAACTCCAGACTTTTTGTGCGATCAGTATGCACCATTCAAATCCACGTCATCAATTTTCAACCCTTTCTTACTTCATTTGCTATTTTTCATGCATTTACTGATTTTTTTTAAGCTAAATGACCCGGAAATTGAAAAGCACTACAAATGAACTCTGAAAAGGTTGAAAGTTGGCATGGTATCATCATTTCACCCACACAGCATGTGCTAAAAAGATGAGAGGGTTACCGCAAAAACTGGATGCACTTCGTGTACAAAATCGACAATCTCTTTCGAAGTATCAGGCTTTCGGACGAGAACTCATCTGTTACAAAGGCATTTCATTTTTTTAAACTTATTTCAACTCCAGACTTTTTGTGAGTTTAGTATGCACCATTCAAAGCCACGTCATCAATTTTCAACCCTTTCTGACTTCATTTGCTATTTTTCATGCATTCACTGATTTTTTTGAGCTAAATGACCCTGAAATTGAAAAGCACTACAAATGAACTCTGAAAAGGTTGAAAGTTGGCATGGTATCATCATTTCACCCACATAGCATGTGCTAAAAAGTTGAGAGGGTTACGTCAAAAACTGGATGCACTTCGTGAACAAAATGGACAATCTCTTTCGAAGTATCAGGCTTTCGGACGAGAACTCATCTGTTACAAAGGCATTTCATTTTTTTAAACTTATTTCAACTCCAGACTTTTTGTGCGTTTAGTATGCACCATTCAAAGCCACGTCATCAATTTTCAACCCTTTCTGACTTCATTTGCTATTTTTCATGCATTTACTGATTTGTTTGAGCTAAATGACCCTGAAATTGAAAAGCACTACAAATGAACTCTGAAAAGGTTGAAAGTTGGCATGGTATCATCATTTCACCCACATAGCATGTGCTAAAAAGTTGAGAGGGTTACGGCAAAAACTGGATGCAATTCATGTACAAAATGGATAATCTCTTTCGAAGTATCAGGCTTTCGGACGAAAACTCATCTGTTACAAAGGTATTTCATTTTTTTAAACTTATTTCAACTCCAGACTTTTTGTGCATTCGTTATGCACCATTCAAAGCCACATCATCAATTTTCAACCCTTTCTGACTTCATTTGCTATTTTTCATGCATTTACTGATTTTTTGAGCTAAATGACCCTGAAATTGAAAAGCACTACAAATGAACTCTAAAAAAGGTTGAAAGTTGGCATGGTATCATCATTTCACCTACATAGCATGTGCTAAAAAGTTGAGAGGGTTACGGCAAAAACTGGATGCACTTCGTGTACAAAATGGACAATCTCTTTCGAAGTATCAGGTTTTCGGACGAGAACTCATCTGTTACAAAGGCATTTCATTTTTTTAAACTCATTTCAACTCCAGACTTTTTGTGCGTTCAGTATGCACCATTCAAATCCACGTCATCAATTTTCAACCCTTTCTGACTTCATTTGCTATTTTTCATGCATTTACTGATTTTTTTTGAGCTAAATGACCCGGAAATTGAAAAGCACTACAAATGAACTCTGAAAAGGTTGAAAGTTGGCATGGTATCATCATTTCACCCACACAGCATGTGCTAAAAAGATGAGAGGGTTACCGCAAAAACTGGATGCACTTCGTGTACAAAATCGACAATCTCTTTCGAAGTATCAGGCTTTCGGACGAGAACTCATCTGTTACAAAGGCATTTCATTTTTTTAAACTTATTTCAACTCCAGACTTTTTGTGAGTTTAGTATGCACCATTCAAAGCCACGTCATCAATTTTCAACCCTTTCTGACTTCATTTGCTATTTTTCATGCATTCACTGATTTTTTTGAGCTAAATGACCCTGAAATTGAAAAGCACTACAAATGAACTCTGAAAAGGTTGAAAGTTGGCATGGTATCATCATTTCACCCACATAGCATGTGCTAAAAAGTTGAGATGGTTACGTCAAAAACTGGATGCACTTCGTGTACAAAATGGACAATCTCTTTCGAAGTATCAGGCTTTCGGACGAGAACTCATCTGTTACAAAGGCATTTCATTTTTTTAAACTTATTTCAACTCCAGACTTTTTGTGCGTTTAGTATGCACCATTCAAAGCCACGTCATCAATTTTCAACCCTTTCTGACTTCATTTGCTATTTTTCATGCATTTACTGATTTTTTTGAGCTAAATGACCCTGAAATTGAAAAGCACTACAAATGAACTCTGAAAAGGTTGAAAGTTGGCATGGTATCATCATTTCACCCACATAGCATGTGCTAAAAAGTTGAGAGGGTTACGGCAAAAACTGGATGCAATTCGTGTACAAAATGGATAATCTCTTTCGAAGTATCAGGCTTTCGGACGAAAACTCATCTGTTACAAAGGTATTTCATTTTTTTAAACTTATTTCAACTCCAGACTTTTTGTGCATTCGTTATGCACCATTCAAAGCCACATCATCAATTTTCAACCCTTTCTGACTTCATTTGCTATTTTTCATGCATTTACTGATTTTTTGAGCTAAATGACCCTGAAATTGAAAAGCACTACAAATGAACTCTAAAAAAGGTTGAAAGTTGGCATGGTATCATCATTTCACCTACATAGAATGTGCTAAAAAGATGAGAGGGTTACGGCAAAAACTGGATGCACTTCGTGTACAAAATGGACAATCTCTTTCGAAGTATCAGGTTTTCGGACGAGAACTCATCTGTTACAAAGGCATTTCATTTTTTTAAACTCATTTCAACTCCAGACTTTTTGTGCGTTCAGTATGCACCATTCAAATCCACGTCATCAATTTTCAACCCTTTCTGACTTCATTTGCTATTTTTCATGCATTTACTGATTTTTTTTTGAGCTAAATGACCCGGAAATTGAAAAGCACTACAAATGAACTCTGAAAAGGTTGAAAGTTGGCATGGTATCATCATTTCACCCACACAGCATGTGCTAAAAAGATGAGAGGGTTACCGCAAAAACTGGATGCACTTCGTGTACAAAATCGACAATCTCTTTCGAAGTATCAGGCTGTCGGACGAGAACTCATCTGTTACAAAGGCATTTCATTTTTTTAAACTTATTTCAACTCCAGACTTTTTGTGAGTTTAGTATGCACCATTCAAAGCCACGTCATCAATTTTCAACCCTTTCTGACTTCATTTGCTATTTTTCATGCATTCACTGATTTTTTTGAGCTAAATGACCCTGAAATTGAAAAGCACTACAAATGAACTCTGAAAAGGTTGAAAGTTGGCATGGTATCATCATTTCACCCACATAGCATGTGCTAAAAAGTTGAGAGGGTTACGTCAAAAACTGGATGCACTTCGTGTACAAAATGGACAATCTCTTTCGAAGTATCAGGCTTTCGGACGAGAACTCATCTGTTACAAAGGCATTTCATTTTTTTAAACTTATTTCAACTCCAGACTTTTTGTGCGTTTAGTATGCACCATTCAAAGCCACGTCATCAATTTTCAACCCTTTCTGACTTCATTTGCTATTTTTCATGCATTTACTGATTTTTTTGAGCTAAATGACCCTGAAATTGAAAAGCACTACAAATGAACTCTGAAAAGGTTGAAAGTTGGCATGGTATCATCATTTCACCCACATAGCATGTGCTAAAAAGTTGAGAGGGTTACGGATAAAAACTGGATGCAATTCGTGTACAAAATGGATAATCTCTTTCGAAGTATCAGGCTTTCGGACGAAAACTCATCTGTTACAAAGGTATTTCATTTTTTTAAACTTATTTCAACTCCAGACTTTTTGTGCATTCGTTATGCACCATTCAAAGCCACATCATCAATTTTCAACCCTTTCTGACTTCATTTGCTATTTTTCATGCATTTACTGATTTTTTGAGCTAAATGACCCTGAAATTGAAAAGCACTACAAATGAACTCTAAAAAAGGTTGAAAGTTGGCATGGTATCATCATTTCACCTACATAGCATGTGCTAAAAAGTTGAGAGGGTTACGGCAAAAACTGGATGCACTTCGTGTACAAAATGGACAATCTCTTTCGAAGTATCAGGTTTTCGGACGAGAACTCATCTGTTACAAAGGCATTTCATTTTTTTAAACTCATTTCAACTCCAGACTTTTTGTGCGATCAGTATGCACCATTCAAATCCACGTCATCAATTTTCAACCCTTTCTGACTTCATTTGCTATTTTTCATGCATTTACTGATTTTTTTTAAGCTAAATGACCCGGAAATTGAAAAGCACTACAAATGAACTCTGAAAAGGTTGAAAGTTGGCATGGTATCATCATTTCACCCACACAGCATGTGCTAAAAAGATGAGAGGGTTACCGCAAAAACTGGATGCACTTCGTGTACAAAATCGACAATCTCTTTCGAAGTATCAGGCTTTCGGACAAGAACTCATCTGTTACAAAGGCATTTCATTTTTTTAAACTTATTTCAACTCCAGACTTTTTGTGAGTTTAGTATGCACCATTCAAAGCCACGTCATCAATTTTCAACCCTTTCTGACTTCATTTGCTATTTTTCATGCATTCACTGATTTTTTTGAGCTAAATGACCCTGAAATTGAAAAGCACTACAAATGAACTCTGAAAAGGTTGAAAGTTGGCATGGTATCATCATTTCACCCACATAGCATGTGCTAAAAAGTTGAGAGGGTTACGTCAAAAACTGGATGCACTTCGTGTACAAAATGGACAATCTCTTTCGAAGTATCAGGCTTTCGGACGAGAACTCATCTGTTACAAAGGCATTTCATTTTTTTAAACTTATTTCAACTCCAGACTTTTTGTGCGTTTAGTATGCACCATTCAAAGCCACGTCATCAATTTTCAACCCTTTCTGACTTCATTTGCTATTTTTCATGCATTTACTGATTTGTTTGAGCTAAATGACCCTGAAATTGAAAAGCACTACAAATGAACTCTGAAAAGGTTGAAAGTTGGCATGGTATCATCATTTCACCCACATAGCATGTGCTAAAAAGTTGAGAGGGTTACGGCAAAAACTGGATGCAATTCGTGTACAAAATGGATAATCTCTTTCGAAGTATCAGGCTTTCGGACGAAAACTCATCTGTTACAAAGGTATTTCATTTTTTTAAACTTATTTCAACTCCAGACTTTTTGTGCATTCGTTATGCACCATTCAAAGCCACATCATCAATTTTCAACCCTTTCTGACTTCATTTGCTATTTTTCATGCATTTACTGATTTTTTGAGCTAAATGACCCTGAAATTGAAAAGCACTACAAATGAACTCTAAAAAAGGTTGAAAGTTGGCATGGTATCATCATTTCACCTACATAGCATGTGCTAAAAAGTTGAGAGGGTTACGGCAAAAACTGGATGCACTTCGTGTACAAAATGGACAATCTCTTTCGAAGTATCAGGTTTTCGGACGAGAACTCATCTGTTACAAAGGCATTTCATTTTTTTAAACTCATTTCAACTCCAGACTTTTTGTGCGTTCAGTATGCACCATTCAAATCCACGTCATCAATTTTCAACCCTTTCTGACTTCATTTGCTATTTTTCATGCATTTACTGATTTTTTTTTGAGCTAAATGACCCGGAAATTGAAAAGCACTACAAATGAACTCTGAAAAGGTTGAAAGTTGGCATGGTATCATCATTTCACCCACACAGCATGTGCTAAAAAGATGAGAGGGTTACCGCAAAAACTGGATGCACTTCGTGTACAAAATCGACAATCTCTTTCGAAGTATCAGGCTTTCGGACGAGAACTCATCTGTTACAAAGGCATTTCATTTTTTTAAACTTATTTCAACTCCAGACTTTTTGTGAGTTTAGTATGCACCATTCAAAGCCACGTCATCAATTTTCAACCCTTTCTGACTTCATTTGCTATTTTTCATGCATTCACTGATTTTTTTGAGCTAAATGACCCTGAAATTGAAAAGCACTACAAATGAACTCTGAAAAGGTTGAAAGTTGGCATGGTATCATCATTTCACCCACATAGCATGTGCTAAAAAGTTGAGAGGGTTACGTCAAAAACTGGATGCACTTCGTGTACAAAATGGACAATCTCTTTCGAAGTATCAGGCTTTCGGACGAGAACTCATCTGTTACAAAGGCATTTCATTTTTTTAAACTTATTTCAACTCCAGACTTTTTGTGCGTTTAGTATGCACCATTCAAAGCCACGTCATCAATTTTCAACCCTTTCTGACTTCATTTGCTATTTTTCATGCATTTACTGATTTTTTTGAGCTAAATGACCCTGAAATTGAAAAGCACTACAAATGAACTCTGAAAAGGTTGAAAGTTGGCATGGTATCATCATTTCACCCACATAGCATGTGCTAAAAAGTTGAGAGGGTTACGGCAAAAACTGGATGCAATTCGTGTACAAAATGGATAATCTCTTTCGAAGTATCAGGCTTTCGGACGAAAACTCATCTGTTACAAAGGTATTTCATTTTTTTAAACTTATTTCAACTCCAGACTTTTTGTGCATTCGTTATGCACCATTCAAAGCCACATCATCAATTTTCAACCCTTTCTGACTTCATTTGCTATTTTTCATGCATTTACTGATTTTTTGAGCTAAATGACCCTGAAATTGAAAAGCACTACAAATGAACTCTAAAAAAGGTTGAAAGTTGGCATGGTATCATCATTTCACCTACATAGCATGTGCTAAAAAGTTGAGAGGGTTACGGCAAAAACTGGATGCACTTCGTGTACAAAATGGACAATCTCTTTCGAAGTATCAGGTTTTCGGACGAGAACTCATCTGTTACAAAGGCATTTCATTTTGTTAAACTCATTTCAACTCCAGACTTTTTGTGCGTTCAGTATGCACCATTCAAATCCACGTCATCAATTTTCAACCCTTTCTGACTTCATTTGCTATTTTTCATGCATTTACTGATTTTTTTTTGAGCTAAATGACCCGGAAATTGAAAAGCACTACAAATGAACTCTGAAAAGGTTGAAAGTTGGCATGGTATCATCATTTCACCCACACAGCATGTGCTAAAAAGATGAGAGGGTTACCGCAAAAACTGGATGCACTTCGTGTACAAAATCGACAATCTCTTTCGAAGTATCAGGCTTTCGGACGAGAACTCATCTGTTACAAAGGCATTTCATTTTTTTAAACTTATTTCAACTCCAGACTTTTTGTGAGATTAGTATGCACCATTCAAAGCCACGTCATCAATTTTCAACCCTTTCTGACTTCATTTGCTATTTTTCATGCATTTACTGATTTTTTTGAGCTAAATGACCCTGAAATTGAAAAGCACTACAAATGAACTCTGAAAAGGTTGAAAGTTGGCATGGTATCATCATTTCACCCACATAGCATGTGCTAAAAAGTTGAGAGGGTTACGTCAAAAACTGGATGCACTTCGTGTACAAAATGGACAATCTCTTTCGAAGTATCAGGCTTTCGGACGAGAACTCATCTGTTACAAAGGCATTTCATTTTTTTAAACTTATTTCAACTCCAGACTTTTTGTGCGTTTAGTATGCACCATTCAAAGCCACGTCATCAATTTTCAACCCTTTCTGACTTCATTTGCTATTTTTCATGCATTTACTGATTTTTTTGAGCTAAATGACCCTGAAATTGAAAAGCACTACAAATGAACTCTGAAAAGGTTGAAAGTTGGCATGGTATCATCATTTCACCCACATAGCATGTGCTAAAAAGTTGAGAGGGTTACGGCAAAAACTGGATGCAATTCGTGTACAAAATGGATAATCTCTTTCGAAGTATCAGGCTTTCGGACGAAAACTCATCTGTTACAAAGGTATTTCATTTTTTTAAACTTATTTCAACTCCAGACTTTTTGTGCATTCGTTATGCACCATTCAAAGCCACATCATCAATTTTCAACCCTTTCTGACTTCATTTGCTATTTTTCATGCATTTACTGATTTTTTGAGCTAAATGACCCTGAAATTGAAAAGCACTACAAATGAACTCTAAAAAAGGTTGAAAGTTGGCATGGTATCATCATTTCACCTACATAGCATGTGCTAAAAAGTTGAGAGGGTTACGGCAAAAACTGGATGCACTTCGTGTACAAAATGGACAATCTCTTTCGAAGTATCAGGTTTTCGGACGAGAACTCATCTGTTACAAAGGCATTTCATTTTGTTAAACTCATTTCAACTCCAGACTTTTTGTGCGTTCAGTATGCACCATTCAAATCCACGTCATCAATTTTCAACCCTTTCTGACTTCATTTGCTATTTTTCATGCATTTACTGATTTTTTTTTGAGCTAAATGACCCGGAAATTGAAAAGCACTACAAATGAACTCTGAAAAGGTTGAAAGTTGGCATGGTATCATCATTTCACCCACACAGCATGTGCTAAAAAGATGAGAGGGTTACCGCAAAAACTGGATGCACTTCGTGTACAAAATCGACAATCTCTTTCGAAGTATCAGGCTTTCGGACGAGAACTCATCTGTTACAAAGGCATTTCATTTTTTTAAACTTATTTCAACTCCAGACTTTTTGTGAGATTAGTATGCACCATTCAAAGCCACGTCATCAATTTTCAACCCTTTCTGACTTCATTTGCTATTTTTCATGCATTTACTGATTTTTTTGAGCTAAATGACCCTGAAATTGAAAAGCACTACAAATGAACTCTGAAAAGGTTGAAAGTTGGCATGGTATCATCATTTCACCCACATAGCATGTGCTAAAAAGTTGAGAGGGTTACGTCAAAAACTGGATGCACTTCGTGTACAAAATGGACAATCTCTTTCGAAGTATCAGGCTTTCGGACGAGAACTCATCTGTTACAAAGGCATTTCATTTTTTTAAACTTATTTCAACTCCAGACTTTTTGTGCGTTTAGTATGCACCATTCAAAGCCACGTCATCAATTTTCAACCCTTTCTGACTTCATTTGCTATTTTTCATGCATTTACTGATTTTTTTGAGCTAAATGACCCTGAAATTGAAAAGCACTACAAATGAACTCTGAAAAGGTTGAAAGTTGGCATGGTATCATCATTTCACCCACATAGCATGTGCTAAAAAGTTGAGAGGGTTACGGCAAAAACTGGATGCAATTCGTGTACAAAATGGATAATCTCTTTCGAAGTATCAGGCTTTCGGACGAAAACTCATCTGTTACAAAGGTATTTCATTTTTTTAAACTTATTTCAACTCCAGACTTTTTGTGCATTCGTTATGCACCATTCAAAGCCACATCATCAATTTTCAACCCTTTCTGACTTCATTTGCTATTTTTCATGCATTTACTGATTTTTTGAGCTAAATGACCCTGAAATTGAAAAGCACTACAAATGAACTCTAAAAAAGGTTGAAAGTTGGCATGGTATCATCATTTCACCTACATAGCATGTGCTAAAAAGTTGAGAGGGTTACGGCAAAAACTGGATGCACTTCGTGTACAAAATGGACAATCTCTTTCGAAGTATCAGGTTTTCGGACGAGAACTCATCTGTTACAAAGGCATTTCATTTTTTTAAACTCATTTCAACTCCAGACTTTTTGTGCGTTCAGTATGCACCATTCAAATCCACGTCATCAATTTTCAACCCTTTCTGACTTCATTTGCTATTTTTCATGCATTTACTGATTTTTTTTTTGAGCTAAATGACCCGGAAATTGAAAAGCACTACAAATGAACTCTGAAAAGGTTGAAAGTTGGCATGGTATCATCATTTCACCCACACAGCATGTGCTAAAAAGATGAGAGGGTTACCGCAAAAACTGGATGCACTTCGTGTACAAAATCGACAATCTCTTTCGAAGTATCAGGCTTTCGGACGAGAACTCATCTGTTACAAAGGCATTTCATTTTTTTAAACTTATTTCAACTCCAGACTTTTTGTGCGTTTAGTATGAACCATTCAAAGCCACGTCATCAATTTTCAACCCTTTCTGACTTCATTTGCTATTTTTCATGCATTTACTGATTTTTTTGAGCGAAATGACCCTGAAATTGAAAAGCACTACAAATGAACTCTGAAAAGGTTGAAAGTTGGCATGGTATCATCATTTCACCCACATAGCATGTGCTAAAAAGTTGAGAGGGTTACGGCAAAAACTGGATGCAATTCGTGTACAAAATGGATAATCTCTTTCGAAGTATCAGGCTTTCGGACGAAAACTCATCTGTTACAAAGGTATTTCATTTTTTTAAACTTATTTCAACTCCAGACTTTTTGTGCATTCGTTATGCACCATTCAAAGCCACATCATCAATTTTCAACCCTTTCTGACTTCATTTGCTATTTTTCATGCATTTACTGATTTTTTGAGCTAAATGACCCTGAAATTGAAAAGCACTACAAATGAACTCTAAAAAAGGTTGAAAGTTGGCATGGTATCATCATTTCACCTACATAGCATGTGCTAAAAAGTTGAGAGGCTTACGGCAAAAACTGGATGCACTTCGTGTACAAAATGGACAATCTCTTTCGAAGTATCAGGTTTTCGGACGAGAACTCATCTGTTACAAAGGCATTTCATTTTTTTAAACTCATTTCAACTCCAGACTTTTTGTGCGTGCAGTATGCACCATTCAAATCCACGTCATCAATTTTCAACCCTTTCTGACTTAATTTGCTATTTTTCATGCATTTACTGATTTTTTTTTTGAGCTAAATGACCCTGAAATTGAAAAGCACTACAAATGAACTCTGAAAAGGTTGAAAGTTGGCATGGTACCATCATTTCACCCACACAGCATGTGCTAAAAATATGAGAGGGTTACCGCAAAAACTGGATGCACTTCGTGTACAAAATGGACAATCTCTTTCGAAGTATCAGGCTTTCGGACGAGAACTCATCTGTTACAAAGGCATTTCATTTTTTTAAACTTATTTCAACTCCAGACTTTTTGTGCGTTTAGTATGCACCATTCAACGCCACGTCATCAATTTTCAACCCCTTCTGACTTCATTTGCTATTTTTCATGGATTTACTGATTTTTTTGAGCTAAATGACCCTGAAACTGAAAAGCACTACAAATGAACTCTGAAAAGGTTGAAAGTTGGCATGGTATCATCATTTCACCCACATAGCATGTGCTAAAAAGTTGAGAGGGGTACGGCAAACTCTGGATGCACTTCGTGTACAAAATGGACAATCTCTTTCGAAGTATCAGGCTTTCGGACGAAAACTCATCTCTTACAAAGGCATTTCATTTTTTTAAACTTATTTCAACTCCAGACTTTTTGTGCGTTTAGTATGCACCATTCAAAGCCACGTCATCAATTTTCAACCCCTTCTGACTTCATTTGCTATTTTTCATGCATTTACTGATTTTTTTAGCTAAATGACCCTGAAATTGAAAAGCACTACAAATGAACTCTGAAAAGGTTGAAAGTTGGCATGGTATCATCATTTTACCCACATAGAATGTGCTAAAAAGTTGAGAGGGTTACGGCAAAAACTGGATGCACTTCGTGTACAAAATGGACAATCTCTTTCAAAGTATCAGGCTTTCGGACGAGAACTCATCTGTTACAAAGGCATTTCATTTTTTTTAAACTTATTTCAACTCCAGACTTTTTATGTGTTTAGTATGCACCATTCAAAGCCACGTCATCAATTTTCAACCCTTTCTGACTTCATTTGCTATTTTTCATGCATTTTGTGATTTTTTGAGCTAAATGACCCAGAAATTGAAAAGCACTACAAATGAACTCTGAAAAGGTTGAAAGTTGGCATGGTATCATCATTTCACCTACATAGCATGTGCTAAAAAGTAGAGAGGGTTACGGCAAAAACTGGATGAACTTCGTGTACAAAATGGACAATCTCTTTCGAAGTATCAGGCTTTCGGACGAGAACTCATCTGTTACAAAGGCATTTCATTTTTTTAAACTCATTTCAACTCCAGACTTTTTGTGCGTTCAGTATGCACCATTCAAAGCCACGTCATCAATTTTCAACCCTTTCTGACTTCATTTGCTATTTCTCAGCATTTACTGATTTTTTTAAGCTAAATGACCCTGAAATTGAAAAGCACTACAAATGAACTCTGAAAAGGTTGAAAGTTGGCATGGTATCATCATTTCACCCACATAGCATGTGCTAAAAAGTTGAGAGGGTTATGGCAAAAACTGGATGCAATTCGTGTACAAAATGGACAATCTCTTTCGAAGTATCAGGCTTTCGGACGAAAACTCATCTGTTACAAAGGCATTTCATTTTTTTAAACTTATTTCAACTCCAGACTTTTTGTGCATTTAGTATGCACCATTCAAAGCCACGTCATCAATTTTCAACCCCTTCTGACTTCATTTGCTATTTTTCATGCATTTACTGATTTTTTGAGCTAAATGACCCTGAAATTGAAAAGCACTACAAATGAACTCTGAAAAAGGTTGAAAGTTGGCATGGTATCATCATTTCACCCACATAGCATGTACTAAAAAGATGAGAGGGTTACGGCAAAAACTGGATGCACTTCGTGTACAAAATGGACAATCTGTTTCGAAGTATCAGGCTTTCAGACGAGAACTCATATGTTACAAAGGCATTTCATTTTTTTAACTTATTTCAACTCCAGACTTTTTGTGCATTCAGTATGCACCATTCAAAGCCACGTCATCAATTTTCAACCCTTTCTGACTTCATTTGCTATTTTTCATGCATTTACTGACTTTGTTTGTGCTAAATGACCCTGAAATTGAAAAGCACTACAAATGAACTCTGAAAAGGTTGAAAGTCGGCACGGTATCATCATTGCACCCACATAGCATGTGCTAAAAAGTTGAGAGGGTTACGGCAAAAACTGGATGCACTTCGTGTACAAAATGGACAATCTCTTTCGAAGTATCAGGCTTTCGGACGAAAACTCATCTGTTACAAAGGCATTTCATTTTTTTAAACTTATTTCAACTCCAGACTTTTTGTGCGTTCAAGATGCACCATTCAAAGCCACGTCATCAATTTTCAACCCCTTCTGACTTCATTTGCTATTTTTCATGGATTTACTAATTTTTTTGACCTAAATGACCCTGAAATTGAAAAGCACTACAAATGAACTCTGAAAAGGTTGAAAGTTGGCATGGTATCATCATTTCACCCACATAGCATGTGCTAAAAAGTTGAGAGGGTTACGCCAAACTCTGGATGCACTTCGTGTACAAAATGGACAATCTCTTTCGAAGTATCAGGCTTTCGGACGAAAACTCATCTGTTACAAAGGCATTTCATTTTTTTAAACTTATTTCAACTCCAGACTTTTTGTGCGTTTAGTATGCACCATTCGAAGCCACGTCATCAATTTTCAACCCCTTCTGACTTCATTTGCTATTTTTCATGCATTTACTGATTTTTTTAGCTAAATGACCCTGAAATTGAAAAGCACTACAAATGAACTCTGAAAAGGTTGAAAGTTGGCATGGTATCATCATTTCACCTACATAGCATGTACTAAAAAGTTGAGAGGGTTACGGCAAAAACTGGATGCACTTCGTGTACAAAATAGACAATCTCTTTCGAAGTATCAGGCTTTCGGACGAGAGCTCATCTGTTACAAAGGCATTTCATTTTTTTAACTTATTTCAACTCCAGACTTTTTGTGCGTTCAGTATGCACCATTCAAAGCCACGTCATCAATTTTCAACCCTTTCTGACTTCATTTGCTATTTTTCATGCATTTAGTGATTTTTTGAGCTAAATGACCCAGAAATTGAAAAGCACTACAAATGAACTCTGAAAAGGTTGAAAGTTGGCATGGTATCATCATTTCACCTACATAGCATGTGCTAAAAAGTAGAGAGGGTTACGGCAAAAACTGGATGAACTTCGTGTACAAAATGGACAATCTCTTTCGAAGTATCAGGCTTTCGGACGAGAACTCATCTGTTACAAAGGCATTTCATTTTTTTAAACTCATTTCAACTCCAGACTTTTTGTGCGTTCAGTAAGCACCATTCAAAGCCACGTCATCAATTTTCAACCCTTTCTGACTTCATTTGCTATTTCTCAGCATTTACTGATTTTTTTAAGCTAAATGACCCTGAAATTGAAAAGCACTACAAATGAACTCTGAAAAGGTTGAAAGTTGGCATGGTATCATCATTTCACCCACATAGCATGTGCTAAAAAGTTGAGAGGGTTACGGCAAAAACTGGATGCAATTCGTGTACAAAATGGACAATCTCTTTCGAAGTATCAGGCTTTCGGACGAAAACTCATCTGTTACAAAGGCATTTCATTTTTTTAAACTTATTTCAACTCCAGACTTTTTGTGCATTTAGTATGCACCATTCAAAGCCACGTCATCAATTTTCAACCCCTTCTGACTTCTTTTGCTATTTTTCATGCATTTACTGATTTTTTGAGCTAAATGACCCTGAAATTGAAAATCACTACAAATGAACTCTGAAAAAGGTTGAAAGTTGGCATGGTATCATCATTTCACCCACATAGCATGTACTAAAAAGATGAGAGGGTTACGGCAAAAACTGGATGCACTTCGTGTACAAAATGGACAATCTGTTTCGAAGTATCAGGCTTTCAGACGAGAACTCATATGTTACAAAGGCATTTCATTTTTTTAACTTATTTCAACTCCAGACTTTTTGTGCATTCAGTATGCACCATTCAAAGCCACGTCATCAATTTTCAACCCTTTCTGACTTCATTTGCTATTTTTCATGCATTTACTGACTTTGTTTGAGCTAAATGACCCTGAAATTGAAAAGCACTACAAATGAACTCTGAAAAGGTTGAAAGTCGGCACGGTATCATCATTTCAGCCACATAGCATGTGCTAAAAAGTTGAGAGGGTTACGGCAAAAACTGGATGCACTTCGTGTACAAAATGGACAATCTCTTTCGAAGTATCAGGCTTTCGGACGAAAACTCATCTGTTACAAAGGCATTTCATTTTTTTTAAACTTATTTCAACTCCAGACTTTTTGTGCGTTCAAGATGCACCATTCAAAGCCACGTCATCAATTTTCAACCCCTTCTGACTTCATTTGCTATTTTTCATGGATTTACTAATTTTTTTGACCTAAATGACCCTGAAATTGAAAAGCACTACAAATGAACTCTGAAAAGGTTGAAAGTTGGCATGGTATCATCATTTCACCCACATAGCATGTGCTAAAAAGTTGAGAGGGTTACGGCAAACTCTGGATGCACTTCGTGTACAAAATGGACAATCTCTTTCGAAGTATCAGGCTTTCGGACGAAAACTCATCTGTTACAAAGGCATTTCATTTTTTTAAACTTATTTCAACTCCAGACTTTTTGTGCGTTTAGTATGCACCATTCAAAGCCACGTCATCAATTTTCAACCCCTTCTGACTTCATTTGCTATTTTTCATGCATTTACTGATTTTTTTAGCTAAATGACCCTGAAATTGAAAAGCACTACAAATGAACTCTGAAAAGGTTGAAAGTTGGCATGGTATCATCATTTCACCTACATAGCATGTACTAAAAAGTTGAGAGGGTTACGGCAAAAACTGGATGCACTTCGTGTACAAAATGGACAATCTCTTTCGAAGTATCAGGCTTTCGGACGAGAGCTCATCTGTTACAAAGGCATTTCATTTTTTTAAACTCATTTCAACTCCAGACTTTTTGTGCGTTCAGTAAGCACCATTCAAAGCCACGTCATCAATTTTCAACCCTTTCTGACTTCATTTGCTATTTCTCAGCATTTACTGATTTTTTTAAGCTAAATGACCCTGAAATTGAAAAGCACTACAAATGAACTCTGAAAAGGTTGAAAGTTGGCATGGTATCATCATTTCACCCACATAGCATGTGCTAAAAAGTTGAGAGGGTTACGGCAAAAACTGGATGCAATTCGTGTACAAAATGGACAATCTCTTTCGAAGTATCAGGCTTTCGGACGAAAACTCATCTGTTACAAAGGCATTTCATTTTTTTAAACTTATTTCAACTCCAGACTTTTTGTGCATTTAGTATGCACCATTCAAAGCCACGTCATCAATTTTCAACCCCTTCTGACTTCTTTTGCTATTTTTCATGCATTTACTGATTTTTTGAGCTAAATGACCCTGAAATTGAAAAGCACTACAAATGAACTCTGAAAAAGGTTGAAAGTTGGCATGGTATCATCATTTCACCCACATAGCATGTACTAAAAAGATGAGAGGGTTACGGCAAAAACTGGATGCACTTCGTGTACAAAATGGACAATCTGTTTCGAAGTATCAGGCTTTCAGACGAGAACTCATATGTTACAAAGGCATTTCATTTTTTTAACTTATTTCAACTCCAGACTTTTTGTGCAGTCAGTATGCACCATTCAAAGCCACGTCATCAATTTTCAACCCTTTCTGACTTCATTTGCTATTTTTCATGCATTTACTGACTTTGTTTGAGCTAAATGACCCTGAAATTGAAAAGCACTACAAATGAACTCTGAAAAGGTTGAAAGTCGGCACGGTATCATCATTTCAGCCACATAGCATGTGCTAAAAAGTTGAGAGGGTTACGGCAAAAACTGGATGCACTTCGTGTACAAAATGGACAATCTCTTTCGAAGTATCAGGCTTTCGGACGAAAACTCATCTGTTACAAAGGCATTTCATTTTTTTTAAACTTATTTCAACTCCAGACTTTTTGTGCGTTCAAGATGCACCATTCAAAGCCACGTCATCAATTTTCAACCCCTTCTGACTTCATTTGCTATTTTTCATGGATTTACTAATTTTTTTGACCTAAATGACCCTGAAATTGAAAAGCACTACAAATGAACTCTGAAAAGGTTGAAAGTTGGCATGGTATCATCATTTCACCCACATAGCATGTGCTAAAAAGTTGAGAGGGTTACGGCAAACTCTGGATGCACTTCGTGTACAAAATGGACAATCTCTTTCGAAGTATCAGGCTTTCGGACGAAAACTCATCTGTTACAAAGGCATTTCATTTTTTTAAACTTATTTCAACTCCAGACTTTTTGTGCGTTTAGTATGCACCATTCAAAGCCACGTCATCAATTTTCAACCCCTTCTGACTTCATTTGCTATTTTTCATGCATTTACTGATTTTTTTAGCTAAATGACCCTGAAATTGAAAAGCACTACAAATGAACTCTGAAAAGGTTGAAAGTTGGCATGGTATCATCATTTCACCTACATAGCATGTACTAAAAAGTTGAGAGGGTTACGGCAAAAACTGGATGCAATTCGTGTACAAAATGGACAATCTCTTTCGAAGTATCAGGCTTTCGGACGAAAACTCATCTGTTACAAAGGCATTTCATTTTTTTAAACTTATTTCAACTCCAGACTTTTTGTGCATTTAGTATGCACCATTCAAAGCCACGTCATCAATTTTCAACCCCTTCTGACTTCATTTGCTATTTTTCATGCATTTACTGATTTTTTGAGCTAAATGACCCTGAAATTGAAAAGCACTACAAATGAACTCTGAAAAAGGTTGAAAGTTGGCATGGTATCATCATTTCACCCACATAGCATGTACTAAAAAGATGAGAGGGTTACGGCAAAAACTGGATGCACTTCGTGTACAAAATGGACAATCTGTTTCGAAGTATCAGGCTTTCAGACGAGAACTCATATGTTACAAAGGCATTTCATTTTTTTAACTTATTTCAACTCCAGACTTTTTGTGCATTCAGTATGCACCATTCAAAGCCACGTCATCAATTTTCAACCCTTTCTGACTTCATTTGCTATTTTTCATGCATTTACTGACTTTGTTTGTGCTAAATGACCCTGAAATTGAAAAGCACTACAAATGAACTCTGAAAAGGTTGAAAGTCGGCACGGTATCATCATTGCACCCACATAGCATGTGCTAAAAAGTTGAGAGGGTTACGGCAAAAACTAGATGCACTTCGTGTACAAAATGGACAATCTCTTTCGAAGTATCAGGCTTTCGGACGAAAACTCATCTGTTACAAAGGCATTTCATTTTTTTAAACTTATTTCAACTCCAGACTTTTTGTGCGTTCAAGATGCACCATTCAAAGCCACGTCATCAATTTTCAACCCCTTCTGACTTCATTTGCTATTTTTCATGGATTTACTAATTTTTTTGACCTAAATGACCCTGAAATTGAAAAGCACTACAAATGAACTCTGAAAAGGTTGAAAGTTGGCATGGTATCATCATTTCACCCACATAGCATGTGCTAAAAAGTTGAGAGGGTTACGCCAAACTCTGGATGCACTTCGTGTACAAAATGGACAATCTCTTTCGAAGTATCAGGCTTTCGGACGAAAACTCATCTGTTACAAAGGCATTTCATTTTTTTAAACTTATTTCAACTCCAGACTTTTTGTGCGTTTAGTATGCACCATTCGAAGCCACGTCATCAATTTTCAACCCCTTCTGACTTCATTTGCTATTTTTCATGCATTTACTGATTTTTTTAGCTAAATGACCCTGAAATTGAAAAGCACTACAAATGAACTCTGAAAAGGTTGAAAGTTGGCATGGTATCATCATTTCACCTACATAGCATGTACTAAAAAGTTGAGAGGGTTACGGCAAAAACTGGATGCACTTCGTGTACAAAATAGACAATCTCTTTCGAAGTATCAGGCTTTCGGACGAGAGCTCATCTGTTACAAAGGCATTTCATTTTTTTAACTTATTTCAACTCCAGACTTTTTGTGCGTTCAGTATGCACCATTCAAAGCCACGTCATCAATTTTCAACCCTTTCTGACTTCATTTGCTATTTTTCATGCATTTAGTGATTTTTTGAGCTAAATGACCCAGAAATTGAAAAGCACTACAAATGAACTCTGAAAAGGTTGAAAGTTGGCATGGTATCATCATTTCACCTACATAGCATGTGCTAAAAAGTAGAGAGGGTTACGGCAAAAACTGGATGAACTTCGTGTACAAAATGGACAATCTCTTTCGAAGTATCAGGCTTTCGGACGAGAACTCATCTGTTACAAAGGCATTTCATTTTTTTAAACTCATTTCAACTCCAGACTTTTTGTGCGTTCAGTAAGCACCATTCAAAGCCACGTCATCAATTTTCAACCCTTTCTGACTTCATTTGCTATTTCTCAGCATTTACTGATTTTTTTAAGCTAAATGACCCTGAAATTGAAAAGCACTACAAATGAACTCTGAAAAGGTTGAAAGTTGGCATGGTATCATCATTTCACCCACATAGCATGTGCTAAAAAGTTGAGAGGGTTACGGCAAAAACTGGATGCAATTCGTGTACAAAATGGACAATCTCTTTCGAAGTATCAGGCTTTCGGACGAAAACTCATCTGTTACAAAGGCATTTCATTTTTTTAAACTTATTTCAACTCCAGACTTTTTGTGCATTTAGTATGCACCATTCAAAGCCACGTCATCAATTTTCAACCCCTTCTGACTTCTTTTGCTATTTTTCATGCATTTACTGATTTTTTGAGCTAAATGACCCTGAAATTGAAAATCACTACAAATGAACTCTGAAAAAGGTTGAAAGTTGGCATGGTATCATCATTTCACCCACATAGCATGTACTAAAAAGATGAGAGGGTTACGGCAAAAACTGGATGCACTTCGTGTACAAAATGGACAATCTGTTTCGAAGTATCAGGCTTTCAGACGAGAACTCATATGTTACAAAGGCATTTCATTTTTTTAACTTATTTCAACTCCAGACTTTTTGTGCATTCAGTATGCACCATTCAAAGCCACGTCATCAATTTTCAACCCTTTCTGACTTCATTTGCTATTTTTCATGCATTTACTGACTTTGTTTGAGCTAAATGACCCTGAAATTGAAAAGCACTACAAATGAACTCTGAAAAGGTTGAAAGTCGGCACGGTATCATCATTTCAGCCACATAGCATGTGCTAAAAAGTTGAGAGGGTTACGGCAAAAACTGGATGCACTTCGTGTACAAAATGGACAATCTCTTTCGAAGTATCAGGCTTTCGGACGAAAACTCATCTGTTACAAAGGCATTTCATTTTTTTTAAACTTATTTCAACTCCAGACTTTTTGTGCGTTCAAGATGCACCATTCAAAGCCACGTCATCAATTTTCAACCCCTTCTGACTTCATTTGCTATTTTTCATGGATTTACTAATTTTTTTGACCTAAATGACCCTGAAATTGAAAAGCACTACAAATGAACTCTGAAAAGGTTGAAAGTTGGCATGGTATCATCATTTCACCCACATAGCATGTGCTAAAAAGTTGAGAGGGTTACGGCAAACTCTGGATGCACTTCGTGTACAAAATGGACAATCTCTTTCGAAGTATCAGGCTTTCGGACGAAAACTCATCTGTTACAAAGGCATTTCATTTTTTTAAACTTATTTCAACTCCAGACTTTTTGTGCGTTTAGTATGCACCATTCAAAGCCACGTCATCAATTTTCAACCCCTTCTGACTTCATTTGCTATTTTTCATGCATTTACTGATTTTTTTAGCTAAATGACCCTGAAATTGAAAAGCACTACAAATGAACTCTGAAAAGGTTGAAAGTTGGCATGGTATCATCATTTCACCTACATAGCATGTACTAAAAAGTTGAGAGGGTTACGGCAAAAACTGGATGCACTTCGTGTACAAAATGGACAATCTCTTTCGAAGTATCAGGCTTTCGGACGAGAGCTCATCTGTTACAAAGGCATTTCATTTTTTTAAACTCATTTCAACTCCAGACTTTTTGTGCGTTCAGTAAGCACCATTCAAAGCCACGTCATCAATTTTCAACCCTTTCTGACTTCATTTGCTATTTCTCAGCATTTACTGATTTTTTTAAGCTAAATGACCCTGAAATTGAAAAGCACTACAAATGAACTCTGAAAAGGTTGAAAGTTGGCATGGTATCATCATTTCACCCACATAGCATGTGCTAAAAAGTTGAGAGGGTTACGGCAAAAACTGGATGCAATTCGTGTACAAAATGGACAATCTCTTTCGAAGTATCAGGCTTTCGGACGAAAACTCATCTGTTACAAAGGCATTTCATTTTTTTAAACTTATTTCAACTCCAGACTTTTTGTGCATTTAGTATGCACCATTCAAAGCCACGTCATCAATTTTCAACCCCTTCTGACTTCTTTTGCTATTTTTCATGCATTTACTGATTTTTTGAGCTAAATGACCCTGAAATTGAAAAGCACTACAAATGAACTCTGAAAAAGGTTGAAAGTTGGCATGGTATCATCATTTCACCCACATAGCATGTACTAAAAAGATGAGAGGGTTACGGCAAAAACTGGATGCACTTCGTGTACAAAATGGACAATCTGTTTCGAAGTATCAGGCTTTCAGACGAGAACTCATATGTTACAAAGGCATTTCATTTTTTTAACTTATTTCAACTCCAGACTTTTTGTGCAGTCAGTATGCACCATTCAAAGCCACGTCATCAATTTTCAACCCTTTCTGACTTCATTTGCTATTTTTCATGCATTTACTGACTTTGTTTGAGCTAAATGACCCTGAAATTGAAAAGCACTACAAATGAACTCTGAAAAGGTTGAAAGTCGGCACGGTATCATCATTTCAGCCACATAGCATGTGCTAAAAAGTTGAGAGGGTTACGGCAAAAACTGGATGCACTTCGTGTACAAAATGGACAATCTCTTTCGAAGTATCAGGCTTTCGGACGAAAACTCATCTGTTACAAAGGCATTTCATTTTTTTTAAACTTATTTCAACTCCAGACTTTTTGTGCGTTCAAGATGCACCATTCAAAGCCACGTCATCAATTTTCAACCCCTTCTGACTTCATTTGCTATTTTTCATGGATTTACTAATTTTTTTGACCTAAATGACCCTGAAATTGAAAAGCACTACAAATGAACTCTGAAAAGGTTGAAAGTTGGCATGGTATCATCATTTCACCCACATAGCATGTGCTAAAAAGTTGAGAGGGTTACGGCAAACTCTGGATGCACTTCGTGTACAAAATGGACAATCTCTTTCGAAGTATCAGGCTTTCGGACGAAAACTCATCTGTTACAAAGGCATTTCATTTTTTTAAACTTATTTCAACTCCAGACTTTTTGTGCGTTTAGTATGCACCATTCAAAGCCACGTCATCAATTTTCAACCCCTTCTGACTTCATTTGCTATTTTTCATGCATTTACTGATTTTTTTAGCTAAATGACCCTGAAATTGAAAAGCACTACAAATGAACTCTGAAAAGGTTGAAAGTTGGCATGGTATCATCATTTCACCTACATAGCATGTACTAAAAAGTTGAGAGGGTTACGGCAAAAACTGGATGCACTTCGTGTACAAAATGGACAATCTCTTTCGAAGTATCAGGCTTTCGGACGAGAGCTCATCTGTTACAAAGGCATTTCATTTTTTTAACTTATTTCAACTCCAGACTTTTTGTGCGTTCAGTATGCACCATTCAAAGCCACGTCATCAATTTTCAACCCTTTCTGACTTCATTTGCTATTTTACATGCATTTACTGACTTTGTTTGAGATAAATGACCCTGAAATTGAAAAGCACTACAAATGAACTCTGAAAAGGTTGAAAGTCGGCACGGTATCATCATTTCACCCACATAGCATGTGCTAAAAAGTTGAGAGGGTTACGGCAAAAACTGGATGCACTTCGTGTACAAAATGGACAATCTCTTTCGAAGTATCAGGCTTTCGGACGAGAACTCATGTGTTACAAAGGCATTTCATTTTTTTAAACTCATTTCAACTCCAGACTTTTTGAGCGTTTAGTATGCACCATTCAAAGCCACGTCATCAATTTTCAACCCTTTCTGACTTCAGTTGCTATTTTTCATGCACTTACTGATTTGTTTGAGCTAAATGACCCTGAAATTGAAAAGCACTACAAATGAACTCTGAAAAGGTTGAAAGTTGGCATGGTATCATCATTTCACCCACATAGCATGTGCTAAAAAGTTGAGAGGGTTACGGCAAAAATTGGATGCAATTCGTGTACAAAATGGATAATCTCTTTCGAAGTATCAGGCTTTCGGACGAAAACTCATCTGTTACAAAGGTATTTCATTTTTTTAAACTTATTTCAACTCCAGACTTTTTGTGCATTCGTTATGCACCATTCAAAGCCACATCATCAATTTTCAACCCTTTCTGACTTCATTTGCTATTTTTCATGCATTTACTAATTTTTTGAGCTAAATGACCCTGAAATTGAAAAGCACTACAAATAAACTCTAAAAAAGGTTGAAAGTTGGCATGGTATCATCATTTCACCTACATAGCATGTGCTAAAAAGTTGAGAGGGTTACGGCAAAAACTGGATGCACTTCGTGTACAAAATGGACAATCTCTTTCGAAGTATCAGGTTTTCGGACGAGAACTCATCTGTTACAAAGGCATTTCATTTTTTTAAACTCATTTCAACTCCAGACTTTTTGTGCGTTCAGTATGCACCATTCAAATCCACGTCATCAATTTTCAACCCTTTCTGACTTCATTTGCTATTTTTCATGCATTTACTGATTTTTTTTTGAGCTAAATGACCCTGAAATTGAAAAGCACTACAAATGAACTCTTAAAAGGTTGAAAGTTAACATGGTACCATCATTTCACCCACACAGCATGTGCTAAAAAGATGAGAGGGTTACCGCAAAAACTGGATGCACTTCGTGTACAAAATCGACAATCTCTTTCGAAGTATCAGGCTTTCGGACGAGAACTCATCTGTTACAAAGGCATTTCATTTTTTTAATATTATTTCAACTCCAGACTTTTTGTGCGTTCAATATGCACCATTCAATGCCACGTCATCAATTTTCAACCCCTTCTGACTTCATTTGCTATTTTTCATGGATTTACTGATTTTTTTGAGCTAAATGACCCTGAAACTGAAAAGCACTACAAATGAACTCTGAAAAGGTTGAAAGTTGGCATGGTATCATCATTTCGCCCACATAGCATGTGCTAAAAAGTTGAGAGGGGTACGGCAAACTCTGGATGCACTTCGTGTACAAAATCGACAATCTCTTTCGAAGTATCAGGCTTTCGGACGAGAACTCGTCTGTTACAAAGGCATTTCATTTTTTTAAACTTATTTCAACTCCAGACTTTTTGTGCGTTCAGTATGCACCATTCAAAGCCACGTCATCAATTTTCAACCCTTTCTGACTTCATTTGCTATTTTACATGCATTTACTGACTTTGTTTGAGATAAATTACCCTGAAATTGAAAAGCACTACAAATGAACTCTGAAAAGGTTGAAAGTCGGCACGGTATCATCATTTCACCCACATAGCATGTGCTAAAAAGTTGAGAGGGTTACGGCAAAAACTGGATGCACTTCGTGTACAAAATGGACAATCTCTTTCGAAGTATCAGGCTTTCGGACGAGAACTCATGTGTTACAAAGGCATTTCATTTTTTTAAACTCATTTCAACTCCAGACTTTTTGAGCGTTTAGTATGCACCATTCAAAGCCACGTCATCAATTTTCAACCCTTTCTGACTTCAGTTGCTATTTTTCATGCACTTACTGATTTGTTTGAGCTAAATGACCCTGAAATTGAAAAGCACTACAAATGAACTCTGAAAAGGTTGAAAGTTGGCATGGTATCATCATTTCACCCACATAGCATGTGCTAAAAAGTTGAGAGGGTTACGGCAAAAATTGGATGCAATTCGTGTACAAAATGGATAATCTCTTTCGAAGTATCAGGCTTTCGGACGAAAACTCATCTGTTACAAAGGTATTTCATTTTTTTAAACTTATTTCAACTCCAGACTTTTTGTGCATTCGTTATGCACCATTCAAAGCCACATCATCAATTTTCAACCATTTCTGACTTCATTTGCTATTTTTCATGCATTTACTGATTTTTTGAGCTAAATGACCCTGAAATTGAAAAGCACTACAAATAAACTCTAAAAAAGGTTGAAAGTTGGCATGGTATCATCATTTCACCTACATAGCATGTGCTAAAAAGTTGAGAGGGTTACGGCAAAAACTGGATGCACTTCGTGTACAAAATGGACAATCTCTTTCGAAGTATCAGGTTTTCGGACGAGAACTCATCTGTTACAAAGGCATTTCATTTTTTTAAACTCATTTCAACTCCAGACTTTTTGTGCGTTCAGTATGCACCATTCAAATCCACGTCATCAATTTTCAACCCTTTCTGACTTCATTTGCTATTTTTCATGCATTTACTGATTTTTTTTTGAGCTAAATGACCCTGAAATTGAAAAGCACTACAAATGAACTCTGAAAAGGTTGAAAGTTAACATGGTACCATCATTTCACCCACACAGCATGTGCTAAAAAGATGAGAGGGTTACCGCAAAAACTGGATGCACTTCGTGTACAAAATCGACAATCTCTTTCGAAGTATCAGGCTTTCGGACGAGAACTCATCTGTTACAAAGGCATTTCATTTTTTTAATATTATTTCAACTCCAGACTTTTTGTGCGTTCAATATGCACCATTCAACGCCACGTCATCAATTTTCAACCCCTTCTGACTTCATTTGCTATTTTTCATGGATTTACTGATTTTTTTGAGCTAAATGACCCTGAAACTGAAAAGCACTACAAATGAACTCTGAAAAGGTTGAAAGTTGGCATGGTATCATCATTTCGCCCACATAGCATGTGCTAAAAAGTTGAGAGGGGTACGGCAAACTCTGGATGCACTTCGTGTACAAAATGGACAATCTCTTTCGAAGTATCAGGCTTTCGGACGAAAACTCATCTCTTACAAAGGCATTTCATTTTTTTAAACTTATTTCAACTCCAGACTTTTTGTGCGTTTAGTATGCACCATTCAAAGCCACGTCATCAATTTTCAACCCCTTCTGACTTCATTTGCTATTTTTCATGGATTTACTAATTTTTTTGAGCTAAATGACCCTGAAATTGAAAAGCACTACAAATGAACTCTGAAAAGGTTGAAAGTTGGCATGGTATCATCATTTCACCCACATAGCATGTGCAAAAAAGTTGAGAGGGTTACGGCAAAAAATGGATGCACTTCGTGTACAAAATGGACAATCTCTTTCAAAGTATCAGGCTTTCGGACAAGAACTCATCTGTTACAAAGGCATTTCATTTTTTTTAAACTTATTTCAACTCCAGACTTTTTGTGTGTTTAGTATGCACCATTCAAAGCCACGTCATCAATTTTCAACCCTTTCTGACTTCATTTGCTATTTTTCATGCATTTAATGATTTTTTGAGCTAAATGACCCAGAAATTGAAAAGCACTACAAATGAACTCTGAAAAGGTTGAAAGTTGGCATGGTATCATCATTTCACCTACATAGCATGTGCTAAAAAGTAGAGAGGGTTACGGCAAAAACTGGATGAACTTCGTGTACAAAATGGACAATCTCTTTCGAAGTATCAGGCTTTCGGACGAGAACTCATCTGTTACAAAGGCATTTCATTTTTTTAAACTCATTTCAACTCCAGACTTTTTGTGCGTTCAGTATGCACCATTCAAAGCCACGTCATCAATTTTCAACCCTTTCTGACTTCATTTGCTATTTCTCAGCATTTACTGATTTTTTTAAGCTAAATGACCCTGAAATTGAAAAGCACTACAAATGAACTCTGAAAAGGTTGAAAGTTGGCATGGTATCATCATTTCACCCACATAGCCTGTGCTAAAAAGTTGAGAGGGTTACGGCAAAAACTGGATGCAATTCGTGTACAAAATGGACAATCTCTTTCGAAGTATCAGGCTTTCGGACGAAAACTCATCTGTTACAAAGGCATTTCATTTTTTTAAACTTATTTCAACTCCAGACTTTTTGTGCATTTAGTATGCACCATTCAAAGCCACGTCATCAATTTTCAACCCCTTCTGACTTCTTTTGCTATTTTTCATGCATTTACTGATTTTTTGAGCTAAATGACCCTGAAATTGAAAAGCACTACAAATGAACTCTGAAAAAGGTTGAAAGTTGGCATGGTATCATCATTTCACCCACATAGCATGTACTAAAAAGATGAGAGGGTTACGGCAAAAACTGGATGCACTTCGTGTACAAAATGGACAATCTGTTTCGAAGTATCAGGATTTCAGACGAGAACTCATATGTTACAAAGGCATTTCATTTTTTTAACTTATTTCAACTCCAGACTTTTTGTGCATTCAGTATGCACCATTCAAAGCCACGTCATCAATTTTCAACCCTTTCTGACTTCATTTGCTATTTTTCATGCATTTACTGACTTTGTTTGAGCTAAATGACCCTGAAATTGAAAAGCACTACAAATGAACTCTGAAAAGGTTGAAAGTCGGCACGGTATCATCATTTCACCCACATAGCATGTGCTAAAAAGTTGAGAGGGTTACGGCAAAAACTGGATGCACTTCGTGTACAAAATGGACAATCTCTTTCGAAGTATCAGGCTTTCGGACGAAAACTCATCTGTTACAAAGGCATTTCATTTTTTTTAAACTTATTTCAACTCCAGACTTTTTGTGCGTTCAAGATGCACCATTCAAAGCCACGTCATCAATTTTCAACCCCTTCTGACTTCATTTGCTATTTTTCATGGATTTACTAATTTTTTTGACCTAAATGACCCTGAAATTGAAAAGCACTACAAATGAACTCTGAAAAGGTTGAAAGTTGGCATGGTATCATCATTTCACCCACATAGCATGTGCTAAAAAGTTGAGAGGGTTACGGCAAACTCTGGATGCACTTCGTGTACAAAATGGACAATCTCTTTCGAAGTATCAGGCTTTTGGACGAAAACTCATCTGTTACAAAGGCATTTCATTTTTTTAAACTTATTTCAACTCCAGACTTTTTGTGCTTTTAGTATGCACCATTCAAAGCCACGTCATCAATTTTCAACCCCTTCTGACTTCATTTGCTATTTTTCATGCATTTACTGAGTTTTTTAGCTAAATGACCCTGAAATTGAAAAGCACTACAAATGAACTCTGAAAAGGTTGAAAGTTGGCATGGTATCATCATTACACCTACATAGCATGTACTAAAAAGTTGAGAGGGTTACGGCAAAAACTGGATG
The DNA here is from genome assembly GCA_039707655.1 of Elymus sibiricus. Taxonomy (NCBI): domain Eukaryota; kingdom Viridiplantae; phylum Streptophyta; class Magnoliopsida; order Poales; family Poaceae; genus Elymus; species Elymus sibiricus. The sequence goes on along the minus strand of CM077665.1, from coordinate 33,315,928 downwards.
CACTTCGTGTACAAAATGGACAATCTCTTTCGAAGTATCAGGCTTTCGGACGAGAGCTCATCTGTTACAAAGGCATTTCATTTTTTTAACTTATTTCAACTCCAGACTTTTTGTGCGTTCAGTATGCACCATTCAAAGCCACGTCATCAATTTTCAACCCTTTCTGACTTCATTTGCTATTTTACATGCATTTACTGACTTTGTTTGAGATAAATGACCCTGAAATTGAAAAGCACTACAAATGAACTCTGAAAAGGTTGAAAGTCGGCACGGTATCATCATTTCACCCACATAGCATGTGCTAAAAAGTTGAGAGGGTTACGGCAAAAACTGGATGCACTTCGTGTACAAAATGGACAATCTCTTTCGAAGTATCAGGCTTTCGGACGAGAACTCATGTGTTACAAAGGCATTTCATTTTTTTAAACTCATTTCAACTCCAGACTTTTTGAGCGTTTAGTATGCACCATTCAAAGCCACGTCATCAATTTTCAACCCTTTCTGACTTCAGTTGCTATTTTTCATGCACTTACTGATTTGTTTGAGCTAAATGACCCTGAAATTGAAAAGCACTACAAATGAACTCTGAAAAGGTTGAAAGTTGGCATGGTATCATCATTTCACCCACATAGCATGTGCTAAAAAGTTGAGAGGGTTACGGCAAAAATTGGATGCAATTCGTGTACAAAATGGATAATCTCTTTCGAAGTATCAGGATTTCGGACGAAAACTCATCTGTTACAAAGGTATTTCATTTTTTTAAACTTATTTCAACTCCAGACTTTTTGTGCATTCGTTATGCACCATTCAAAGCCACATCATCAATTTTCAACCCTTTCTGACTTCATTTGCTATTTTTCATGCATTTACTGATTTTTTGAGCTAAATGACCCTGAAATTGAAAAGCACTACAAATAAACTCTAAAAAAGGTTGAAAGTTGGCATGGTATCATCATTTCACCTACATAGCATGTGCTAAAAAGTTGAGAGGGTTACGGCAAAAACTGGATGCACTTCGTGTACAAAATGGACAATCTCTTTCGAAGTATCAGGTTTTCGGACGAGAACTCATCTGTTACAAAGGCATTTCATTTTTTTAAACTCATTTCAACTCCAGACTTTTTGTGCGTTCAGTATGCACCATTCAAATCCACGTCATCAATTTTCAACCCTTTCTGACTTCATTTGCTATTTTTCATGCATTTACTGATTTTTTTTTGAGCTAAATGACCCTGAAATTGAAAAGCACTACAAATGAACTCTGAAAAGGTTGAAAGTTAACATGGTACCATCATTTCACCCACACAGCATGTGCTAAAAAGATGAGAGGGTTACCGCAAAAACTGGATGCACTTCGTGTACAAAATCGACAATCTCTTTCGAAGTATCAGGCTTTCGGACGAGAACTCATCTGTTACAAAGGCATTTCATTTTTTTAATATTATTTCAACTCCAGACTTTTTGTGCGTTCAATATGCACCATTCAACGCCACGTCATCAATTTTCAACCCCTTCTGACTTCATTTGCTATTTTTCATGGATTTACTGATTTTTTTGAGCTAAATGACCCTGAAACTGAAAAGCACTACAAATGAACTCTGAAAAGGTTGAAAGTTGGCATGGTATCATCATTTCGCCCACATAGCATGTGCTAAAAAGTTGAGAGGGGTACGGCAAACTCTGGATGCACTTCGTGTACAAAATGGACAATCTCTTTCGAAGTATCAGGCTTTCGGACGAAAACTCATCTCTTACAAAGGCATTTCATTTTTTTAAACTTATTTCAACTCCAGACTTTTTGTGCGTTTAGTATGCACCATTCAAAGCCACGTCATCAATTTTCAACCCCTTCTGACTTCATTTGCTATTTTTCATGGATTTACTAATTTTTTTGAGCTAAATGACCCTGAAATTGAAAAGCACTACAAATGAACTCTGAAAAGGTTGAAAGTTGGCATGGTATCATCATTTCACCCACATAGCATGTGCAAAAAAGTTGAGAGGGTTACGGCAAAAACTGGATGCACTTCGTGTACAAAATGGACAATCTCTTTCAAAGTATCAGGCTTTCGGACAAGAACTCATCTGTTACAAAGGCATTTCATTTTTTTTAAACTTATTTCAACTCCAGACTTTTTGTGTGTTTAGTATGCACCATTCAAAGCCACATCATCAATTTTCAACCCTTTCTGACTTCATTTGCTATTTTTCATGCATTTAATGATTTTTTGAGCTAAATGACCCTGAAATTGAAAAGCACTACAAATAAACTCTGAAAAGGTTGAAAGTTGGCATGGTATCATCATTTCACCTACATAGCATGTGCTAAAAAGTTGAGAGGGTTACGGCAAAAACTGGATGCACTTCGTGTACAAAATGGACAATCTCTTTCGAAGTATCAGGTTTTCGGACGAGAACTCATCTGTTACAAAGGCATTTCATTTTTTTAAACTCATTTCAACTCCAGACTTTTTGTGCGTTCAGTATGCACCATTCAAATCCATGTCATCTATTTTCAACCCTTTCTGACTTCATTTGCTATTTTTCATGCATTTACTGATTTTTTTTTTGAGCTAAATGTCCCTGAAATTGAAAAGCACTACAAATGAACTCTGAAAAGGTTGAAAGTTAACATGGTACCATCATTTCACCCACACAGCATGTGCTAAAAAGATGAGAGGGTTACCGCAAAAACTGGATGCACTTCGTGTACAAAATCGACAATCTCTTTCGAAGTATCAGGCTTTCGGACGAGAACTCATCTGTTACAAAGGCATTTCATTTTTTTAATATTATTTCAACTCCAGACTTTTTGTGCGTTCAATATGCACCATTCAACGCCACGTCATCAATTTTCAACCCCTTCTGACTTCATTTGCTATTTTTCATGAATTTACTGATTTTTTTGAGCTAAATGACCCTGAAACTGAAAAGCACTACAAATGAACTCTGAAAAGGTTGAAAGTTGGCATGGTATCATCATTTCGCCCACATAGCATGTGCTAAAAAGTTGAGAGGGGTACGGCAAACTCTGGATGCACTTCGTGTACAAAATGGACAATCTCTTTCGAAGTATCAGGCTTTCGGACGAAAACTCATCTCTTACAAAGGCATTTCATTTTTTTAAACTTATTTCAACTCCAGACTTTTTGTGCGTTTAGTATGCACCATTCAAAGCCACGTCATCAATTTTCAACCCCTTCTGACTTCATTTGCTATTTTTCATGGATTTACTAATTTTTTTGAGCTAAATGACCCTGAAATTGAAAAGCACTACAAATGAACTCTGAAAAGGTTGAAAGTTGGCATGGTATCATCATTTCACCCACATAGCATGTGCTAAAAAGTTGAGAGGGTTACGGCAAAAACTGGATGCACTTCGTGTACAAAATGGACAATCTCTTTCAAAGTATCAGGCTTTCGGACGAGAACTCATCTGTTACAAAGGCATTTCATTTTTTTAAACTTATTTCAACTCCAGACTTTTTGTGTGTTTAGTATGCACCATTCAAAGCCACGTCATCAATTTTCAACCCTTTCTGACTTCATTTGCTATTTTTCATGCATTTAGTGATTTTTTGAGCTAAATGACCCAGAAATTGAAAAGCACTACAAATGAACTCTGAAAAGGTTGAAAGTTGGCATGGTATCATCATTTCACCTACATAGCATGTGCTAAAAAGTAGAGAGGGTTACGGCAAAAACTGGATGAACTTCGTGGTCAAAATGGACAATCTCTTTCGAAGTATCAGGCTTTCGGACGAGAACTCATCTGTTACAAAGGCATTTCATTTTTTTAAACTCATTTCAACTCCAGACTTTTTGTGCGTTCAGTATGCACCATTCAAAGCCACGTCATCAATTTTCAACCCTTTCTGACTTCATTTGCTATTTCTCAGCATTTACTGATTTTTTTAAGCTAAATGACCCTGAAATTGAAAAGCACTACAAATGAACTCTGAAAAGGTTGAAAGTTGGCATGGTATCATCATTTCACCCACATAGCATGTGCTTAAAAGTTGAGAGGGTTACGGCAAAAACTGGATGCAATTCGTGTACAAAATGGACAATCTCTTTCGAAGTATCAGGCTTTCGGACGAAAACTCATCTGTTACAAAGGCATTTCATTTTTTTAAACTTATTTCAACTCCAGACTTTTTGTGCGTTCAGTATGCACCATTCAAAGCCACGTCATCAATTTTCAACCCCTTCTGACTTCTTTTGCTATTTTTCATGCATTACTGATTTTTTGAGATAAATGACCCTGAAATTGAAAAGCACTACAAATGAACTCTGAAAAGGTTGAAAGTCGGCACGGTATCATCATTTCACCCACATAGCATGTGCTAAAAAGTTGAGAGGGTTACGGCAAAAACTGGATGCACTTCGTGTACAAAATGGACAATCTCTTTCGAAGTATCAGGCTTTCGGACGAGAACTCATGTGTTACAAAGGCATTTCATTTTTTTAAACTCATTTCAACTCCAGACTTTTTGAGCGTTTAGTATGCACCATTCAAAGCCACGTCATCAATTTTCAACCCTTTCTGACTTCAGTTGCTATTTTTCATGCATTTACTGACTTTGTTTGAGCTAAATGACCCTGAAATTGAAAAGCACTACAAATGAACTCTGAAAAGGTTGAAAGTCCGCACGGTATCATCATTTCACCCACATAGCATGTGCTAAAAAGTTGAGAGGGTTACAACAAAAACTGGATGCACTTCGTGTACAAAATGAACAATCTCTTTCGAAGTATCAGGCTTTCGGACGAAAACTCATCTGTTACAAAGGCATTTCATTTTTTTAAACTTATTTCAACTCCAGACTTTTTGTGCGTTCAAGATGCACCATTCAAAGCCACGTCATCAATTTTCAACCCCTTCTGACTTCATTTGCTATTTTTCATGCATTTACTGATTTTTTGACCTAAATGACCCTGAAATTGAAAAGCACTACAAATGAACTCTGAAAAGGTTGAAAGTTGGCATGGTATCATCATTTCACCCACATAGCATGTGCTAAAAAGTTGAGAGGGTTACGGCAAACTCTGGATGCACTTCGTGTACAAAATGGACAATCTCTTTCGAAGTATCAGGCTTTCGGACGAAAACTCATCTGTTACAAAGGCATTTCATTTTTTTAAACTTATTTCAACTCCAGACTTTTTGTGCGTTTAGTATGCACCATTCAAAGCCACGTCATCAATTTTCAACCCCTTCTGACTTCATTTGCTATTTTTCATGCATTTACTGATTTTTTTAGCTAAATGACCCTGAAATTGAAAAGCACTACAAATGAACTCTGAAAAGGTTGAAAGTTGGCATGGTATCATCATTTCACCTACATAGCATGTACTAAAAAGTCGAGAGGGTTACGGCAAAAACTGGATGCACTTCGTGTACAAAATGGACAATCTCTTTCGAAGTATCAGGCTTTCGGACGAGAGCTCATCTGTTACAAAGGCATTTCATTTTTTTAACTTATTTCAACTCCAGACTTTTTGTGCGTTCAGTATGCACCATTCAAAGCCACGTCATCAATTTTCAACCCTTTCTGACTTCATTTGCTATTTTTCATGCATTTACTGACTTTGTTTGAGATAAATGACCCTGAAATTGAAAAGCACTACAAATGAACTCTGAAAAGGTTGAAAGTCGGCACGGTATCATCATTTCACCCACATAGCATGTGCTAAAAAGTTGAGAGGGTTACGGCAAAAACTGGATGCACTTCGTGTACAAAATGGACAATCTCTTTCGAAGTATCAGGCTTTCGGACGAGAACTCATGTGTTACAAAGGCATTTCATTTTTTTAAACTCATTTCAACTCCAGACTTTTTGAGCGTTTAGTATGCACCATTCAAAGCCACGTCATCAATTTTCAACCCTTTCTGACTTCAGTTGCTATTTTTCATGCACTTACTGATTTGTTTGAGCTAAATGACCCTGAAATTGAAAAGCACTACAAATGAACTCTGAAAAGGTTGAAAGTTGGCATGGTATCATCATTTCACCCACATAGCATGTGCTAAAAAGTTGAGAGGGTTACGGCAAAAACTGGATGCAATTCGTGTACAAAATGGATAATCTCTTTCGAAGTATCAGGCTTTCGGACGAAAACTCATCTGTTACAAAGGTATTTCATTTTTTAAAACTTATTTCAACTTCAGACTTTTTGTGCATTCGTTATGCACCATTCAAAGCCACATCATCAATTTTCAACCCTTTCTGACTTCATTTGCTATTTTTCATGCATTTACTGATTTTTTGAGCTAAATGACCCTGAAATTGAAAAGCACTACAAATGAACTGTAAAAAAGGTTGAAAGTTGGCATGGTATCATCATTTCACCTACATAGCATGTGCTAAAAAGTTGAGAGGGTTACGGCAAAAACTGGATGCACTTCGTGTACAAAATGGACAATCTCTTTCGAAGTATCAGGCTTTCGGACGAAAACTCATCTGTTACAAAGGCATTTCATTTTTTTAAAATTATTTCAACTCCAGACTTTTTGTGCGTTCAAGATGCACCATTCAAAGCCACGTCATCAATTTTCAACCCTTTCTGACTTCATTTGCTATTTTTCATGCATTTACTGATTTTTTTTTGACCTAAATGACCCTGAAATTGAAAAGCACTACAAATGAACTCTGAAAAGGTTGAAAGTTGGCATGGTATCATCATTTCACCCACACAGCATGTGCTAAAAACATGAGAGGGTTACCGCAAAAACTGGATGCACTTCGTGTACAAAATCGATTATCTCTTTCGAAGTATCAGGCTTTCGGACGAGAACTCATCTGTTACAAAGGCATTTCATTTTTTTAAACTTATTTCAACTCCAGACTTTTTGTGCGTTCAATATGCACCATTCAACACCACGTCATCAATTTTCAACCCCTTCTGACTTCATTTGCTATTTTTCATGGATTTACTGATTTTTTTGAGCTAAATGACCCTGAAATTGAAAAGCACTACAAATGAACTCTTAAAAGGTTGAAAGTTGGCATGGTATCATCATTTCACCCACATAGCATGTGCTAAAAAGTTGAGAGGGGTACGGCAAACTCTGGATGCACTTCGTGTACAAAATGGACAATCTCTTTCGAAGTATCAGGCTTTCGGACGAAAACTCATCTCTTACAAAGGCATTTCATTTTTTTAAACTTATTTCAACTCCAGACTTTTTGTGCGTTTAGTATGCACCATTCAAAGCCACGTCATCAATTTTCAACCCCTTCTGACTTCATTTGCTATTTTTCATGCATTTACTGATTTTTTTAGCTAAATGACCCTGAAATTGAAAAGCACTACAAATGAACTCTGAAAAGGTTGAAAGTTGGCATGGTATCATCATTTCACCCACATAGAATGTGCTAAAAAGTTGAGAGGGTTACGGCAAAAACTAGATGCACTTCGTGTACAAAATGGACAATCTCTTTCGAAGTATCAGGCTTTCGGACGAGAACTCATCTGTTACAAAGGCATTTCATTTTTTTTAAACTTATTTCAACTCCAGAATTTTTGTGTGTTTAGTATGCACCATTCAAAGCCACGTCATCAATTTTCAACCCTTTCTGACTTCATTTGCTATTTTTCATGCATTTAGTGATTTTTTGAGCTAAATGACCCAGAAATTGAAAAGCACTACAAATGAACTCTGAAAAGGTTGAAAGTTGGCATGGTATCATCATTTCACCTACATAGCATGTGCTAAAAAGTAGAGAGGGTTACGGCAAAAACTGGATGAACTTCGTGTACAAAATGGACAATCTCTTTCGAAGTATCAGGCTTTCGGACGAGAACTCATCTGTTACAAAGGCATTTCATTTTTTTAAACTCATTTCAACTCCAGACTTTTTGTGCGTTCAGTATGTACCATTCAAAGCCACGTCATCAATTTTCAACCCTTTCTGACTTCATTTGCTATTTCTCAGCATTTACTGATTTTTTTAAGCTAAATGACCCTGAAATTGAAAAGCACTACAAATGAACTCTGAAAAGGTTGAAAGTTGGCATGGTATCATCATTTCACCCACATAGCATGTGCTAAAAAGTTGAGAGGGTTACGGCAAAAACTGGATGCAATTCGTGTACAAAATGGACAATCTCTTTCGAAGTATCAGGCTTTCGGACGAGAACTCATCTGTTACAAAGGCATTTCATTTTTTTTAAACTTATTTCAACTCCAGACTTTTTGTGTGTTTAGTATGCACCATTCAAAGCCACTTCATCAATTTTCAACCCTTTCTGACTTCATTTGCTATTTTTCATGCATTTAGTGATTTTTTGAGCCAAATGACCCAGAAATTGAAAAGCACTACAAATGAACTCAGAAAAGGTTGAAAGTTGGCATGGTATCATCATTTCACCTACATAGCATGTGCTAAAAAGTAGAGAGGGTTACGGCAAAAACTGGATGAACTTCGTGTACAAAATGGACAATCTCTTCCGAAGTATCAGGCTTTCGGACGAGAACTCATCTGTTACAAAGGCATTTCATTTTTTTAAACTTATTTCAACTCCAGACTTTTTGTGCATTTAGTATGCACCATTCAAAGCCACGTCATCAATTTTCAACCCCTTCTGACTTCTTTTGCTATTTTTCATGCATTTACTGATTTTTTGAGCTAAATGACCCTGAAATTGAAAAGCACTACAAATGAACTCTGAAAAAGGTTGAAAGTTGGCATGGTATCATCATTTCACACACATAGCATGTACTAAAAAGATGAGAGGGTTACGGCAAAAACTGGATGCACTTCGTGTACAAAATGGACAATCTGTTTCGAAGTATCAGGCTTTCGGACGAGAACTCGTATGTTACAAAGGCATTTCATTTTTTTAACTTATTTCAACTCCAGACTTTTTGTGCATTCAGTATGCACCATTCAAAGCCACGTCATCCATTTTCAACCCTTTCTGACTTCATTTGCTATTTTTCATGCATTTACTGACTTTGTTTGAGCTAAATGACCCTAAAATTGAAAAGCACTACAAATGAACTCTGAAAAGGTTGAAAGTCGGCACGGTATCATCATTTCACCCACATAGCATGTGCTAAAAAGTTGAGAGGGTTACGGCAAAAACTGGATGCACTTCGTGTACAAAATGGACAATCTCTTTCGAAGTATCAGGCTTTCGGACGAAAACTCATCTGTTACAAAGGCATTTCATTTTTTTAAACTTATTTCAACTCCAGACTTTTTGTGCGTTCAAGATGCACCATTCAAAGCCACGTCATCAATTTTCAACCCCTTCTGACTTCATTTGCTATTTTTCATGGATTTACTAATTTTTTTGACCTAAATGACCCTGAAATTGAAAAGCACTACAAATGAACTCTGAAAAGGTTGAAAGTTGGCATGGTATCATCATTTAACCCACATAGCATGTGCTAAAAAGTTGAGAGGGTTACGGCAAAAACTAGATGCACTTCGTGTACAAAATGGACAATCTCTTTCGAAGTATCAGGCTTTCGGACGAGAACTCATCTGTTACAAAGGCATTTCATTTTTTTTAAACTTATTTCAACTCCAGAATTTTTGTGTGTTTAGTATGTACCATTCAAAGCCACGTCATCAATTTTCAACCCTTTCTGACTTCATTTGCTATTTTTCATGCATTTACTGATTTTTTTAGCTAAATGACCCTGAAATTGAAAAGCACTACAAATGAACTCTGAAAAGGTTGAAAGTTGGCATGGTATCATCATTTCACCTACATAGCATGTGCTAAAAAGTTGAGAGGGTTACGGCAAAAACTGGATGCACTTCGTGTACAAAATGGACAATCTCTTTCGAAGTATCAGGCTTTCGGACGAGAGCTCATCTGTTACAAAGGCATTTCATTTTTTTAACTTATTTCAACTCCAGACTTTTTGTGCGTTCAGTATGCACCATTCAAAGCCACGTCATCAATTTTCAACCCTTTCTGACTTCATTTGCTATTTTTCATGCATTTACTGACTTTGTTTGAGATAAATGACCCTGAAATTGAAAAGCACTACAAATGAACTCTGAAAAGGTTGAAAGTTGGCACGGTATCATCATTTCACCCACATAGCATGTGCTAAAAAGTTGAGAGGGTTACGGCAAAAACTGGATGCACTTCGTGTACAAAATGGACAATCTCTTTCGAAGTATCAGGCTTTCGGACGAGAACTCATCTGTTACAAAGGCATTTCATTTTTTTTAAACTTATTTCAACTCCAGACTTTTTGTGTGTTTAGTATGCACCATTCAAAGCCACTTCATCAATTTTCAACCCTTTCTGACTTCATTTGCTATTTTTCATGCATTTAGTGATTTTTTGAGCCAAATGACCCAGAAATTGAAAAGCACTACAAATGAACTCTGAAAAGGTTGAAAGTTGGCATGGTATCATCATTTCACCTACATAGCATGTGCTAAAAAGTAGAGAGGGTTACGGCAAAAACTGGATGAACTTCGTGTACAAAATGGACAATCTCTTCCGAAGTATCAGGCTTTCGGACGAGAACTCATCTGTTACAAAGGCATTTCATTTTTTTAAACTCATTTCAACTCCAGACTTTTTGTGCGTTCAGTATGCACCATTCAAAGCCACGTCATCAATTTTCAACCCTTTCTGACTTCATTTGCTATTTCTCAGCATTTACTGATTTTTTTAAGCTAAATGACCCTGAAATTGAAAAGCACTACAAATGAACTCTGAAAAGGTTGAAAGTTGGCATGGTATCATCATTTCACCCACATAGCATGTGCTAAAAAGTTGAGAGGGTTACGGCAAAAACTGGATGCAATTCGTGTACAAAATGGACAATCTCTTTCGAAGTATCAGGCTTTCGGACGAGAACTCATCTGTTACAAAGGCATTTCATTTTTTTAAACTCATTTCAACTCCAGACTTTTTGTGCGTTCAGTATGTACCATTCAAAGCCACGTCATCAATTTTCAACCCTTTCTGACTTCATTTGCTATTTCTCAGCATTTACTGATTTTTTTAAGCTAAATGACCCTGAAAGTGAAAAGCACTACAAATGAACTCTGAAAAGGTTGAAAGTTGGCATGGTATGATCATTTCACCCACATAGCATGTGCTAAAAAGTTGAGAGGGTTACGGCAAAAACTGGATGCAATTCGTGTACAAAATGGACAATCTCTTTCGAAGTATCAGGCTTTCGGACGAGAACTCATCTGTTACAAAGGCATTTCATTTTTTTTAAACTTATTTCAACTCCAGACTTTTTGTGTGTTTAGTATGCACCATTCAAAGCCACTTCATCAATTTTCAACCCTTTCTGACTTCATTTGCTATTTTTCATGCATTTAGTGATTTTTTGAGCCAAATGACCCAGAAATTGAAAAGCACTACAAATGAACTCAGAAAAGGTTGAAAGTTGGCATGGTATCATCATTTCACCTACATAGCATGTGCTAAAAAGTAGAGAGGGTTACGGCAAAAACTGGATGAACTTCGTGTACAAAATGGACAATCTCTTCCGAAGTATCAGGCTTTCGGACGAGAACTCATCTGTTACAAAGGCATTTCATTTTTTTAAACTTATTTCAACTCCAGACTTTTTGTGCATTTAGTATGCACCATTCAAAGCCACGTCATCAATTTTCAACCCCTTCTGACTTCTTTTGCTATTTTTCATGCATTTACTGATTTTTTGAGCTAAATGACCCTGAAATTGAAAAGCACTACAAATGAACTCTGAAAAAGGTTGAAAGTTGGCATGGTATCATCATTTCACCCACATAGCATGTACTAAAAAGATGAGAGGGTTACGGCAAAAACTGGATGAACTTCGTGTACAAAATGGACAATCTGTTTCGAAGTATCAGGCTTTCAGACGAGAACTCATATGTTACAAAGGCATTTCATTTTTTTAACTTATTTCAACTCCAGACTTTTTGTGCATTCAGTATGCACCATTCAAAGCCACGTCATCCATTTTCAACCCTTTCTGACTTCATTTGCTATTTTTCATGCATTTACTGACTTTGTTTGAGCTAAATGACCCTGAAATTGAAAAGCACTACAAATGAACTCTGAAAAGGTTGAAAGTCGGCACGGTATCATCATTTCACCCACATAGCATGTGCTAAAAAGTTGAGAGGGTTACGGCAAAAACTGGATGCACTTCGTGTACAAAATGGACAATCTCTTTCGAAGTATCAGGCTTTCGGACGAAAACTCATCTGTTACAAAGGCATTTCATTTTTTTAAACTTATTTCAACTCCAGACTTTTTGTGCGTTCAAGATGCACCATTCAAAGCCACGTCATCAATTTTCAACCCCTTCTGACTTCATTTGCTATTTTTCATGGATTTACTAATTTTTTTGACCTAAATGACCCTGAAATTGAAAAGCACTACAAATGAACTCTGAAAAGGTTGAAAGTTGGCATGGTATCATCATTTCACCCACATAGCATGTGCTAAAAAGTTGAGAGGGTTACGGCAAACTCTGGATGCACTTCGTGTACAAAATGGACAATCTCTTTCGAAGTATCAGGCTTTCGGACGAAAACTCATCTGTTACAAAGGCATTTCATTTTTTTAAACTTATTTCAACTCCAGACTTTTTGTGCGTTTAGTATGCACCATTCAAAGCCACGTCATCAATTTTCAACCCCTTCTGACTTCATTTGCTATTTTTCATGCATTTACTGATTTTTTTTAGCTAAATGACCCTGAAATTGAAAAGCACTACAAATGAACTCTGAAAAGGTTGAAAGTTGGCATGGTATCATCATTTCACCTACATAGCATGTACTAAAAAGTTGAGAGGGTTACGGCAAAAACTGGATGCACTTCGTGTACAAAATGGACAATCTCTTTCGAAGTATCAGGCTTTCGGACGAGAGCTCATCTGTTACAAAGGCATTTCATTTTTTTAACTTATTTCAACTCCAGACTTTTTGTGCGTTCAGTATGCACCATTCAAAGCCACGTCATCAATTTTCAACCCTTTCTGACTTCATTTGCTATTTTTCATGCATTTACTGACTTTGTTTGAGATAAATGACCTTGAAATTGAAAAGCACTACAAATGAACTCTGAAAAGGTTGAAAGTTGGCACGGTATCATCATTTCACCCACATAGCATGTGCGAAAAAGTTGAGAGGGTTACGGCAAAAACTGGATGCACTTCGTGTACAAAATGGACAATCTCTTTCGAAGTATCAGGCTTTCGGACGAGAACTCATCTGTTACAAAGGCATTTCATTTTTTTTAAACTTATTTCAACTCCAGACTTTTTGTGTGTTTAGTATGCACCATTCAAAGCCACTTCATCAATTTTCAACCCTTTCTGACTTCATTTGCTATTTTTCATGCATTTAGTGATTTTTTGAGCCAAATGACCCAGAAATTGAAAAGCACTACAAATGAACTCTGAAAAGGTTGAAAGTTGGCATGGTATCATCATTTCACCTACATAGCATGTGCTAAAAAGTAGAGAGGGTTACGGCAAAAACTGGATGAACTTCGTGTACAAAATGGACAATCTCTTCCGAAGTATCAGGCTTTCGGACGAGAACTCATCTGTTACAAAGGCATTTCATTTTTTTAAACTCATTTCAACTCCAGACTTTTTGTGCGTTCAGTATGCACCATTCAAAGCCACGTCATCAATTTTCAACCCTTTCTGACTTCATTTGCTATTTCTCAGCATTTACTGATTTTTTTAAGCTAAATGACCCTGAAATTGAAAAGCACTACAAATGAACTCTGAAAAGGTTGAAAGTTGGCATGGTATCATCATTTCACCCACATAGCATGTGCTAAAAAGTTGAGAGGGTTACGGCAAAAACTGGATGCAATTCGTGTACAAAATGGACAATCTCTTTCGAAGTATCAGGCTTTCGGACGAGAACTCATCTGTTACAAAGGCATTTCATTTTTTTAAACTCATTTCAACTCCAGACTTTTTGTGCGTTCAGTATGTACCATTCAAAGCCACGTCATCAATTTTCAACCCTTTCTGACTTCATTTGCTATTTCTCAGCATTTACTGATTTTTTTAAGCTAAATGACCCTGAAAGTGAAAAGCACTACAAATGAACTCTGAAAAGGTTGAAAGTTGGCATGGTATGATCATTTCACCCACATAGCATGTGCTAAAAAGTTGAGAGGGTTACGGCAAAAACTGGATGCAATTCGTGTACAAAATGGACAATCTCTTTCGAAGTATCAGGCTTTCGGACGAGAACTCATCTGTTACAAAGGCATTTCATTTTTTTTAAACTTATTTCAACTCCAGACTTTTTGTGTGTTTAGTATGCACCATTCAAAGCCACTTCATCAATTTTCAACCCTTTCTGACTTCATTTGCTATTTTTCATGCATTATTGATTTTTTGAGCCAAATGACCCAGAAATTGAAAAGCACTACAAATGAACTCTGAAAAGGTTGAAAGTTGGCATGGTATCATCATTTCACCTACATAGCATGTGCTAAAAAGTAGAGAGGGTTACGGCAAAAACTGGATGAACTTCGTGTACAAAATGGACAATCTCTTCCGAAGTATCAGGCTTTCGGACGAGAACTCATCTATTACAAAGGCATTTCATTTTTTTAAACTTATTTCAACTCCAGACTTTTTGTGCATTTAGTATGCACCATTCAAAGCCACGTCATCAATTTTCAACCCCTTCTGACTTCTTTTGCTATTTTTCATGCATTTACTGATTTTTTGAGCTAAATGACCCTGAAATTGAAAAGCACTACAAATGAACTCTGAAAAAGGTTGAAAGTTGGCATGGTATCATCATTTCACCCACATAGCATGTACTAAAAAGATGAGAGGGTTACGGCAAAAACTGGATGCACTTCGTGTACAAAATGGACAATTTGTTTCGAAGTATCAGGCTTTCAGACGAGAACTCATATGTTACAAAGGCATTTCATTTTTTTAACTTATTTCAACTCCAGACTTTTTGTGCATTCAGTATGCACCATTCAAAGCCACGTCATCCATTTTCAACCCTTTCTGACTTCATTTGCTATTTTTCATGCATTTACTGACTTTGTTTGAGCTAAATGACCCTGAAATTGAAAAGCACTACAAATGAACTCTGAAAAGGTTGAAAGTCGGCACGGTATCATCATTTCACCCACATAGCATGTGCTAAAAAGTTGAGAGGGTTACGGCAAAAACTGGATGCACTTCGTGTACAAAATGGACAATCTCTTTCGAAGTATCAGGCTTTCGGACGAAAACTCATCTGTTACAAAGGCATTTCATTTTTTTAAACTTATTTCAACTCCAGACTTTTTGTGCGTTCAAGATGCACCATTCAAAGCCACGTCATCAATTTTCAACCCCTTCTGACTTCATTTGCTATTTTTCATGGATTTACTAATTTTTTTGACCTAAATGACCCTGAAATTGAAAAGCACTACAAATGAACTCTGAAAAGGTTGAAAGTTGGCATGGTATCATCATTTCACCCACATAGCATGTGCTAAAAAGTTGAGAGGGTTACGGCAAACTCTGGATGCACTTCGTGTACAAAATGGACAATCTCTTTCGAAGTATCAGGCTTTCGGACGAAAACTCATCTGTTACAAAGGCATTTCATTTTTTTAAACTTATTTCAACTCCAGACTTTTTGTGCGTTTAGTATGCACCATTCAAAGCCACGTCATCAATTTTCAACCCCTTCTGACTTCATTTGCTATTTTTCATGCATTTACTGATTTTTTTTAGCTAAATGACCCTGAAATTGAAAAGCACTACAAATGAACTCTGAAAAGGTTGAAAGTTGGCATGGTATCATCATTTCACCTACATAGCATGTACTAAAAAGTTGAGAGGGTTACGGCAAAAACTGGATGCACTTCGTGTACAAAATGGACAATCTCTTTCGAAGTATCAGGCTTTCGGACGAGAGCTCATCTGTTACAAAGGCATTTCATTTTTTTAACTTATTTCAACTCCAGACTTTTTGTGCGTTCAGTATGCACCATTCAAAGCCACGTCATCAATTTTCAACCCTTTCTGACTTCATTTGCAATTTTTCATGCATTTACTGACTTTGTTTGAGATAAATGACCCTGAAATTGAAAAGCACTACAAATGAACTCTGAAAAGGTTGAAAGTTGGCACGGTATCATCATTTCACCCACATAGCATGTGCTAAAAAGTTGAGAGGGTTACGGCAAAAACTGGATGCACTTCGTGTACAAAATGGACAATCTCTTTCGAAGTATCAGGCTTTCGGACGAGAACTCATCTGTTACAAAGGCATTTCATTTTTTTTAAACTTATTTCAACTCCAGACTTTTTGTGTGTTTAGTATGCACCATTCAAAGCCACTTCATCAATTTTCAACCCTTTCTGACTTCATTTGCTATTTTTCATGCATTTAGTGATTTTTTGAGCCAAATGACCCAGAAATTGAAAAGCACTACAAATGAACTCTGAAAAGGTTGAAAGTTGGCATGGTATCATCATTTCACCTACATAGCATGTGCTAAAAAGTAGAGAGGGTTACGGCAAAAACTGGATGAACTTCGTGTACAAAATGGACAATCTCTTCCGAAGTATCAGGCTTTCGGACGAGAACTCATCTGTTACAAAGGCATTTCATTTTTTTAAACTCATTTCAACTCCAGACTTTTTGTGCGTTCAGTATGCACCATTCAAAGCCACGTCATCAATTTTCAACCCTTTCTGACTTCATTTGCTATTTCTCAGCATTTACTGATTTTTTTAAGCTAAATGACCCTGAAATTGAAAAGCACTACAAATGAACTCTGAAAAGGTTGAAAGTTGGCATGGTATCATCATTTCACCCACATAGCATGTGCTAAAAAGTTGAGAGGGTTACGGCAAAAACTGGATGCAATTCGTGTACAAAATGGACAATCTCTTTCGAAGTATCAGGCTTTCGGACGAGAACTCATCTGTTACAAAGGCATTTCATTTTTTTAAACTCATTTCAACTCCAGACTTTTTGTGCGTTCAGTATGTACCATTCAAAGCCACGTCATCAATTTTCAACCCTTTCTGACTTCATTTGCTATTTCTCAGCATTTACTGATTTTTTTAAGCTAAATGACCCTGAAAGTGAAAAGCACTACAAATGAACTCTGAAAAGGTTGAAAGTTGGCATGGTATGATCATTTCACCCACATAGCATGTGCTAAAAAGTTGAGAGGGTTACGGCAAAAACTGGATGCAATTCGTATACAAAATGGACAATCTCTTTCGAAGTATCAGGCTTTCGGACGAAAACTCATCTGTTACAAAGGCATTTCATTTTTTTAAACTTATTTCAACTCCAGACTTTTTGTGCGTTCAGTATGCACCATTCAAAGCCACGTCATCAATTTTCAACCCCTTCTGACTTCTTTTGCTATTTTTCATGCATTTACTGATTTTTTGAGCTAAATGACCCTGAAATTGAAAAGCACTACAAATGAACTCTGAAAAAGGTTGAAAGTTGGTATGGTATCATCATTTCACCCACATAGCATGTACTAAAAAGATGAGAGGGTTACGGCAAAAACTGGATGCACTTCGTGTACAAAATGGACAATCTGTTTCGAAATATCAGGCTTTCAGACGAGAACTCATATGTTACAAAGGCATTTCATTTTTTTAACTTATTTCAACTCCAGACTTTTTGTGCATTCAGTATGCACCATTCAAAGCCACGTCATCAATTTTCAACCCTTTCTGACTTCATTTGCTATTTTTCATGCATTTACTGACTTTGTTTGAGCTAAATGACCCTGAAATTGAAAAGCACTACAAATGAACTCTGAAAAGGTTGAAAGTCGGCACGGTATCATCATTTCACCCACATAGCATGTGCTAAAAAGTTGAGAGGGTTACGGCAAAAACTGGATGCACTTCGTGTACAAAATGGACAATCTCTTTCGAAGTATCAGGCTTTCGGACGAAAACTCATCTGTTACAAAGGCATTTCATTTTTTTTAAACTTATTTCAACTCCAGACTTTTTGTGCGTTCAAGATGCACCATTCAAAGCCACGTCATCAATTTTCAACCCCTTCTGACTTCATTTGCTATTTTTCATGGATTTACTAATTTTTTTGACCTAAATGACCCTGAAATTGAAAAGCACTACAAATGAACTCTGAAAAGGTTGAAAGTTGGCATGGTATCATCATTTCACCCACATAGCATGTGCTAAAAAGTTGAGAGGGTTATGGCAAACTCTGGATGCACTTCGTGTACAAAATGGACAATCTCTTTCGTAGTATCAGGCTTTCGGACGAAAACTCATCTGTTACAAAGGCATTTCATTTTTTTAAACTTATTTCAACTCCAGACTTTTTGTGCGTTTAGTATGCACCATTCAAAGCCACGTCATCAATTTTCAACCCCTTCTGACTTCATTTGCTATTTTTCATGCATTTACTGATTTTTTTAGCTAAATGACCCTGAAATTGAAAAGCAGTACAAATGAACTCTGAAAAGGTTGAAAGTTGGCATGGTATCATCATTTCACCTACATAGCATGTACTAAAAAGTTGAGAGGGTTACGGCAAAAACTGGATGCACTTCGTGTACAAAATGGACAATCTCTTTCGAAGTATCAGGCTTTCGGACGAGAGCTCATCTGTTACAAAGGCATTTCATTTTTTTAACTTATTTCAACTCCAGACTTTTTGTGCGTTCAGTATGCACCATTCAAAGCCACGTCATCAATTTTCAACCCTTTCTGACTTCATTTGCTATTTTTCATGCATTTACAGACTTTGTTTGAGATAAATGACCCTGAAATTGAAAAGCACTACAAATGAACTCTGAAAAGGTTGAAAGTCGGTACGGTATCATCATTTCACCCACATAGCATGTGCTAAAAAGTTGAGAGGGTTACGGCAAAAACTGGATGCACTTCGTGTACAAAATGGACAATCTCTTTCGAAGTATCAGGCTTTCGGACGAAAACTCATCTGTTACAAAGGAATTTCATTTTTTTAAACTTATTTCAACTCCAGACTTTTTGTGCGTTCAAGATGCACCATTCAAAGCCACGTCATCAATTTTCAACCCCTTCTGACTTCATTTGCTATTTTTCATGGATTTACTAATTTTTTTGAGCTAAATGACCCTGAAATTGAAAAGCACTACAAATGAACTCTGAAAAGGTTGAAAGTTGGCATGGTATCATCATTTCACCCACATAGCATGTGCTAAAAAGTTGAGAGGGTTACGGCAAACTCTGGATGCACTTCGTGTACAAAATGGACAATCTCTTTCGAAGTATCAGGCTTTCGGACGAGAACTCATCTGTTACAAAGGCATTTCATTTTTTTAAACTTATTTCAACTCCAGACTTTTTGTGCGTTTAGTATGCACCATTCAAAGCCACGTCATCAATTTTCAACCCCTTCTGACTTCATTTGCTATTTTTCATGCATTTACTGATTTTTTTAGCTAAATGACCCTGAAATTGAAAAGCAGTACAAATGAACTCTGAAAAGGTTGAAAGTTGGCATGGTATCATCATTTCACCTACATAGCATGTACTAAAAAGTTGAGAGGGTTACGGCAAAAACTGGATGCACTTCGTGTACAAAATGGACAATCTCTTTCGAAGTATCAGGCTTTCGGACGAGAGCTCATCTGTTACAAAGGCATTTCATTTTTTTAACTTATTTCAACTCCAGACTTTTTGTGCGTTCAGTATGCACCATTCAAAGCCACGTCATCAATTTTCAACCCTTTCTGACTTCATTTGCTATTTTTCATGCATTTACTGACTTTGTTTGAGATAAATGACCCTGAAATTGAAAAGCACTACAAATGAACTCTGAAAAGGTTGAAAGTCGGCACGGTATCATCATTTCACCCACATAGCATGTGCTAAAAAGTTGAGAGGGTTACGGCAAAAACTGGATGCACTTCGTGTACAAAATGGACAATCTCTTTCGAAGTATCAGGCTTTCGGACGAAAACTCATCTGTTACAAAGGAATTTCATTTTTTTAAACTTATTTCAACTCCAGACTTTTTGTGCGTTCAAGATGCACCATTCAAAGCCACGTCATCAATTTTCAACCCCTTCTGACTTCATTTGCTATTTTTCATGGATTTACTAATTTTTTTGAGCTAAATGACCCTGAAATTGAAAAGCACTACAAATGAACTCTGAAAAGGTTGAAAGTTGGCATGGTATCATCATTTCACCCACATAGCATGTGCTAAAAAGTTGAGAGGGTTACGGCAAACTCTGGATGCACTTCGTGTACAAAATGGACAATCTCTTTCGAAGTATCAGGCTTTCGGACGAAAACTCATCTGTTACAAAGGCATTTCATTTTTTTAAACTTATTTCAACTCCAGACTTTTTGTGCGTTTAGTATGCACCATTCAAAGCCACGTCATCAATTTTCAACCCCTTCTGACTTCATTTGCTATTTTTCATGCATTTACTGATTTTTTTTAGCTAAATGACCCTGAAATTGAAAAGCACTACAAATGAACTCTGAAAAGGTTGAAAGTTGGCATGGTATCATCATTTCACCCACAAAGAATGTGCTAAAAAGTTGAGAGGGTTACGGCAAAAACTGGATGCACTTCGTGTACAAAATGGACAATCTCTTTCGAAGTATCAGGCTTTCGGACGAGAACTCATCTGTTACAAAGGCATTTCATTTTTTTAAACTTATTTCAACTCCAGACTTTTTGTGCATTTAGTATGCACCATTCAAAGCCACGTCATCAATTTTCAACCCCTTCTGACTTCTTTTGCTATTTTTCATGCATTTACTGATTTTTTGAGCTAAATGACCCTGAAATTCAAAAGCACTACAAATGAACTCTGAAAAAGGTTGAAAGTTGGTATGGTATCATCATTTCACCCACATAGCATGTACTAAAAAGATGAGAGGGTTACGGCAAAAACTGGATGCACTTCGTGTACAAAATGGACAATCTGTTTCGAAATATCAGGCTTTCAGACGAGAACTCATATGTTACAAAGGCATTTCATTTTTTTAACTTATTTCAACTCCAGACTTTTTGTGCATTCAGTATGCACCATTCAAAGCCACGTCATCAATTTTCAACCCTTTCTGACTTCATTTGCTATTTTTCATGCATTTACTGACTTTGTTTGAGCTAAATGACCCTGAAATTGAAAAGCACTACAAATGAACTCTGAAAAGGTTGAAAGTTGGCACGGTATCATCATTTCACCCACATAGCATGTGCTAAAAAGTTGAGAGGGTTACGGCAAAAACTGGATGCACTTCGTGTACAAAATGGACAATCTCTTTCGAAGTATCAGGCTTTCGGACGAAAACTCATCTGTTACAAAGGCATTTCATTTTTTTTAAACTTATTTCAACTCCAGACTTTTTGTGCGTTCAAGATGCACCATTCAAAGCCACGTCATCAATTTTCAACCCCTTCTGACTTCATTTGCTATTTTTCATGGATTTACTAATTTTTTTGACCTAAATGACCCTGAAATTGAAAAGCACTACAAATGAACTCTGAAAAGGTTGAAAGTTGGCATGGTATCATCATTTCACCCACATAGCATGTGCTAAAAAGTTGAGAGGGTTACGGCAAACTCTGGATGCACTTCGTGTACAAAATGGACAATCTCTTTCGTAGTATCAGGCTTTCGGACGAAAACTCATCTGTTACAAAGGCATTTCATTTTTTTAAACTTATTTCAACTCCAGACTTTTTGTGCGTTTAGTATGCACCATTCAAAGCCACGTCATCAATTTTCAACCCCTTCTGACTTCATTTGCTATTTTTCATGCATTTACTGATTTTTTTAGCTAAATGACCCTGAAATTGAAAAGCAGTACAAATGAACTCTGAAAAGGTTGAAAGTTGGCATGGTATCATCATTTCACCTACATAGCATGTACTAAAAAGTTGAGAGGGTTACGGCAAAAACTGGATGCACTTCGTGTACAAAATGGACAATCTCTTTCGAAGTATCAGGCTTTCGGACGAGAGCTCATCTGTTACAAAGGCATTTCATTTTTTTAACTTATTTCAACTCCAGACTTTTTGTGCGTTCAGTATGCACCATTCAAAGCCACGTCATCAATTTTCAACCCTTTCTGACTTCATTTGCTATTTTTCATGCATTTACTGACTTTGTTTGAGATAAATGACCCTGAAATTGAAAAGCACTACAAATGAACTCTGAAAAGGTTGAAAGTCGGCACGGTATCATCATTTCACCCACATAGCATGTGCTAAAAAGTTGAGAGGGTTACGGCAAAAACTGGATGCACTTCGTGTACAAAATGGACAATCTCTTTCGAAGTATCAGGCTTTCGGACGAAAACTCATCTGTTACAAAGGAATTTCATTTTTTTAAACTTATTTCAACTCCAGACTTTTTGTGCGTTCAAGATGCACCATTCAAAGCCACGTCATCAATTTTCAACCCCTTCTGACTTCATTTGCTATTTTTCATGGATTTACTAATTTTTTTGAGCTAAATGACCCTGAAATTGAAAAGCACTACAAATGAACTCTGAAAAGGTTGAAAGTTGGCATGGTACCATCATTTCACCCACATAGCATGTGCTAAAAAGTTGAGACGGTTACGGCAAACTCTGGATGCACTTCGTGTACAAAATGGACAATCTCTTTCGAAGTATCAGGCTTTCGGACGAAAACTCATCTGTTACAAAGGCATTTCATTTTTTTAAACTTATTTCAACTCCAGACTTTTTGTGCGTTTAGTATGCACCATTCAAAGCCACGTCATCAATTTTCAACCCCTTCTGACTTCATTTGCTATTTCTCATGCATTTACTGATTTTTTTAGCTAAATGACCCTGAAATTGAAAAGCACTACAAATGAACTCTGAAAAGGTTGAAAGTTGGCATGGTATCATCATTTCACCCACATAGAATGTGCTAAAAAGTTGAGAGGGTTACGGCAAAAACTGGATGCCCTTCGTGTACAAAATGGACAATCTCTTTCGAAGTATCAGGCTTTCGGACGAGAGCTCATCTGTTACAAAGGCACTTCATTTTTTTAACTTATTTCAACTCCAGACTTTTTGTGCGTTCAGTATGCACCATTCAAGGCCACGTCATCAATTTTCAACCCTTTCTGACTTCATTTGCTATTTTTCATGCATTTACTGACTTTGTTTGAGCTAAATGACCCTGAAATTGAAAAGCACTACAAATGAACTCTGAAAAGGTTGAAAGTCGGCACGGTATCATCATTTCACCCACATAGCATGTGCTAAAAAGTTGAGAGGGTTACGGCAAAAACTGGATGCACTTCGTGTACAAAATGGACAATCTCTTTCGAAGTATGAGGCTTTCGGACGAAAACTCATCTGTTACAAAGGCATTTCATTTTTTTAAACTTATTTCAACTCCAGACTTTTTGTGCGTTTAGTATGACCATTCAAAGCCACGCCATCAATTTTCAACCCCTTCTGACTTCATTTGCTATTTTTCATGCATTTACTGATTTTTTTAGCTAAATGACCCTGAAATTGAAAAGCACTACAAATGAACTCTGAAAAGGTTGAAAGTTGGCATGGTATCATCATTTCACCCACATAGAATGTGCTAAAAAGTTAAGAGGGTTACGGCAAAAACTGGATGCACTTCGTGTACAAAATGGACAATCTCTTTCGAAGTACAAGCTTTCGGACGAGAACTCATCTGTTACAAAGGCATTTCATTTTTTTAACTTATTTCAACTCCAGACTTTTTGTGCATTCAGTATGCACCATTCAAAGCCACGTCATCAATTTTCAACCCTTTCTGACTTCATTTGCTATTTTTCATGCATTTACTGACTTTGTTTGAGCTAAATGACCTTGAAATTGAAAAGCACTATAAATGAACTCTGAAAAGGTTGAAAGTCGGCACGGTATCATCATTTCACCCACATAGCATGTGCTAAAAAGTTGAGAGGGTTACGGCAAAAACTGGATGCACTTCGTGTACAAAATGGACAATCTCTTTCGAAGTATCAGGCTTTCGGACGAAAACTCATCTGTTACAAAGGCATTTCATTTTTTTTAACTTATTTCAACTCCAAAATTTTTGTGCATTCAGTATGCACCATTCAAAGCCATGTCATCAATTTTCAACCCTTTCTGACTTCATTTGCTATTTTTCATGCATTTACTGAATTTTTTGAGCTAAATGACCCTGAAATTGAAAAGCACTACAAATGAACTCTGAAAAGGTTGAAAGTTGGCATGGTATCATCATTTCACCCACATAGCATGTGCTAAAAAGTTGAGAGGGTTACGGCAAACTCTGGATGCACTTCGTGTACAAAATGGACAATCTCTTTCGTAGTATCAGGCTTTCGGACGAAAACTCATCTGTTACAAAGGCATTTCATTTTTTTAAACTTATTTCAACTCCAGACTTTTTGTGCGTTTAGTATGCACCATTCAAAGCCACGTCATCAATTTTCAACCCCTTCTGACTTCATTTGCTATTTTTCATGCATTTACTGATTTTTTTAGCTAAATGACCCTGAAATTGAAAAGCACTACAAATGAACTCTGAAAAGGTTGAAAGTTGGCATGGTATCATCATTTCACCTACATAGCATGTACTAAAAAGTTGAGAGGGTTACGGCAAAAACTGGATGCACTTCCTGTACAAAATGGACAATCTCTTTCGAAGTATCAGGCTTTCGGACGAGAGCTCATCTGTTACAAAGGCATTTCATTTTTTTAACTTATTTCAACTCCAGACTTTTTGTGCGTTCAGTATGCACCATTCAAAGCCACGTCATCAATTTTCAACCCTTTCTGACTTCATTTGCTATTTTTCATGCATTTACTGACTTTGTTTGAGATAAATGACCCTGAAATTGAAAAGCACTACAAATGAACTCTGAAAAGGTTGCAAGTCGGCACGGTATCATCATTTCACCCACATAGCATGTGCTAAAAAGTTGAGAGGGTTACGGCAAAAACTGGATGCACTTCGTGTACAAAATGGACAATCTCTTTCGAAGTATCAGGCTTTCGGACGAAAACTCATCTGTTACAAAGGAATTTCATTTTTTTAAACTTATTTCAACTCCAGACTTTTTGTGCGTTCAAGATGCACCATTCAAAGCCACGTCATCAATTTTCAACCCCTTCTGACTTCATTTGCTATTTTTCATGGATTTACTAATTTTTTTGAGCTAAATGACCCTGAAATTGAAAAGCACTACAAATGAACTCTGAAAAGGTTGAAAGTTGGCATGGTATCATCATTTCACCCACATAGCATGTGCTAAAAAGTTGAGAGGGTTACGGCAAAAACTGGATGCACTTCGTGTACAAAATGGACAATCTCTTTCGAAGTATCAGGCTTTCGGACGAAAACTCATCTGTTACAAAGGCATTTCATTTTTTTTAACTTATTTCAACTCCAAACTTTTTGTGCATTCAGTATGCACCATTCAAAGCCATGTCATCAATTTTCAACCCTTTCTGACTTCATTTGCTATTTTTCATGCATTTACTGAATTTTTTGAGCTAAATGACCCTGAAATTGAAAAGCACTACAAATGAACTCTGAAAAGGTTGAAAGTTGGCATGGTATCATCATTTCACCCACATAGCATGTGCTAAAAAGTTGAGAGGGTTACGGCAAACTCTGGATGCACTTCGTGTACAAAATGGACAATCTCTTTCGTAGTATCAGGCTTTCGGACGAAAACTCATCTGTTACAAAGGCATTTCATTTTTTTAAACTTATTTCAACTCCAGACTTTTTGTGCGTTTAGTATGCACCATTCAAAGCCACGTCATCAATTTTCAACCCCTTCTGACTTCATTTGCTATTTTTCATGCATTTACTGATTTTTTTAGCTAAATGACCCTGAAATTGAAAAGCACTACAAATGAACTCTGAAAAGGTTGAAAGTTGGCATGGTATCATCATTTCACCTACATAGCATGTACTAAAAAGTTGAGAGGGTTACGGCAAAAACTGGATGCACTTCGTGTACAAAATGGACAATCTCTTTCGAAGTATCAGGCTTTCGGACGAGAGCTCATCTGTTACAAAGGCATTTCATTTTTTTAACTTATTTCAACTCCAGACTTTTTGTGCGTTCAGTATGCACCATTCAAAGCCACGTCATCAATTTTCAACCCTTTCTGACTTCATTTGCTATTTTTCATGCATTTACTGACTTTGTTTGAGATAAATGACCCTGAAATTGAAAAGCACTACAAATGAACTCTGAAAAGGTTGCAAGTCGGCACGGTATCATCATTTCACCCACATAGCATGTGCTAAAAAGTTGAGAGGGTTACGGCAAAAACTGGATGCACTTCGTGTACAAAATGGACAATCTCTTTCGAAGTATCAGGCTTTCGGACGAAAACTCATCTGTTACAAAGGAATTTCATTTTTTTAAACTTATTTCAACTCCAGACTTTTTGTGCGTTCAAGATGCACCATTCAAAGCCACGTCATCAATTTTCAACCCCTTCTGACTTCATTTGCTATTTTTCATGGATTTACTAATTTTTTTGAGCTAAATGACCCTGAAATTGAAAAGCACTACAAATGAACTCTGAAAAGGTTGAAAGTTGGCATGGTATCATCATTTCACCCACATAGCATGTGCTAAAAAGTTTAGAGGGTTACGGCAAACTCTGGATGCACTTCGTGTACAAAATGGACAATCTCTTTCGAAGTATCAGGCTTTCGGACGAAAACTCATCTGTTACAAAGGCATTTCATTTTTTTAAACTTATTTCAACTCCAGACTTTTTGTGCGTTTAGTATGCACCATTCAAAGCCACGTCATCAATTTTCAACCCCTTCTGACTTCATTTGCTATTTTTCATGCATTTACTGATTTTTTTTAGCTAAATGACCCTGAAATTGAAAAGCACTACAAATGAACTCTGAAAAGGTTGAAAGTTGGCATGGTATCATCATTTCACCTACATAGCATGTACTAAAAAGTTGAGAGGGTTACGGCAAAAACTGGATGCACTTCGTGTACAAAATAGAAAAACTCTTTCGAAGTATCAGGCTTTCGGACGAGAGCTCATCTGTTACAAAGGCATTTCATTTTTTTAACTTATTTCAACTCCAGACTTTTTGTGCGTTCAGTATGCACCATTCAAAGCCACGTCATCAATTTTCAACCCCTTCTGACTTCATTTGCTATTTTTCATGGATTTACTAATTTTTTTGAGCTAAATGACCCTGAAATTGAAAAGCACTACAAATGAACTCTGAAAAGGTTGAAAGTTGGCATGGTATCATCATTTCACCCACATAGCATGTGCTAAAAAGTTGAGAGGGTTACGGCAAACTCTGGATGCACTTCGTGTACAAAATGGACAATCTCTTTCGAAGTATCAGGCTTTCGGACGAAAACTCATCTGTTACAAAGGCATTTCATTTTTTTAAACTTATTTCAACTCCAGACTTTTTGTGCGTTTAGTATGCACCATTCAAAGCCACGTCATCAATTTTCAACCCCTTCTGACTTCATTTGCTATTTCTCATGCATTTACTGATTTTTTTAGCTAAATGACCCTGAAATTGAAAAGCACTACAAATGAACTCTGAAAAGGTTGAAAGTTGGCATGGTATCATCATTTCACCCACATAGCATGTACTAAAAAGATGAGAGGGTTACGGCAAAAACTGGATGCACTTCGTGTACAAAATGGACAATCTGTTTCGAAGTATCAGGCTTTCAGACGAGAACTCATATGTTACAAAGGCATTTCATTTTTTTAACTTATTTCAACTCCAGACTTTTTGTGCATTCAGTATGCACCATTCAAAGCCACGTCATCCATTTTCAACCCTTTCTGACTTCATTTGCTATTTTTCATGCATTTACTGACTTTGTTTGAGCTAAATGACCCTGAAATTGAAAAGCACTACAAATGAACTCTGAAAAGGTTGAAAGTCGGCACGGTATCATCATTTCACCCACATAGCATGTGCTAAAAAGTTGAGAGGGTTACGGCAAAAACTGGATGCACTTCGTGTACAAAATGGACAATCTCTTTCGAAGTATCAGGCTTTCGGACGAAAACTCATCTGTTACAAAGGCATTTCATTTTTTTAAACTTATTTCAACTCCAGACTTTTTGTGCGTTCAAGATGCACCATTCAAAGCCACGTCATCAATTTTCAACCCCTGCTGACTTCATTTGCTATTTTTCATGGATTTACTAATTTTTTTGACCTAAATGACCCTGAAATTGAAAAGCACTACAAATGAACTCTGAAAAGGTTGAAAGTTGGCATGGTATCATCATTTCACCCACATAGCATGTGCTAAAAAGTTGAGAGGGTTACGGCAAACTCTGGATGCACTTCGTGTACAAAATGGACAATCTCTTTCGAAGTATCAGGCTTTCGGACGAAAACTCATCTGTTACAAAGGCATTTCATTTTTTTAAACTTATTTCAACTCCAGACTTTTTGTGCGTTTAGTATGCACCATTCAAAGCCACGTCATCAATTTTCAACCCCTTCTGACTTCATTTGCTATTTTTCATGCATTTACTGATTTTTTTTAGCTAAATGACCCTGAAATTGAAAAGCACTACAAATGAACTCTGAAAAGGTTGAAAGTTGGCATGGTATCATCATTTCACCTACATAGCATGTACTAAAAAGTTGAGAGGGTTACGGCAAAAACTGGATGCACTTCGTGTACAAAATGGACAATCTCTTCCGAAGTATCAGGCTTTCGGACGAGAACTCATCTGTTACAAAGGCATTTCATTTTTTTAAACTCATTTCAACTCCAGACTTTTTGTGCGTTCAGTATGCACCATTCAAAGCCACGTCATCAATTTTCAACCCTTTCTGACTTCATTTGCTATTTCTCAGCATTTACTGATTTTTTTAAGCTAAATGACCCTGAAATTGAAAAGCACTACAAATGAACTCTGAAAAGGTTGAAAGTTGGCATGGTATCATCATTTCACCGACATAGCATGTGCTAAAAAGTTGAGAGGGTTACGGCAAAAACTGGATGCAATTCATGTACAAAATGGACAATCTCTTTCGAAGTATCAGGCTTTCGGACGAAAACTCATCTGTTACAAAGGCATTTCATTTTTTTAAACTTATTTCAACGCCAGACTTTTTGTGCATTTAGTATGCACCATTCAAAGCCACGTCATCAATTTTCAACCCCTTCTGACTTCTTTTGCTATTTTTCATGCATTTACTGATTTTTTGAGCTAAATGACCCTGAAATTGAAAAGCACTACAAATGAACTCTGAAAAAGGTTGAAAGTTGGTATGGTATCATCATTTCACCCACATAGCATGTACTAAAAAGATGAGAGGGTTACGGCAAAAACTGGATGCACTTCGTGTACAAAATGGACAATCTGTTTCGAAATATCAGGCTTTCAGACGAGAACTCATATGTTACAAAGGCATTTCATTTTTTTAACTTATTTCAACTCCAGACTTTTTGTGCATTCAGTATGCACCATTCAAAGCCACGTCATCAATTTTCAACCCTTTCTGACTTCATTTGCTATTTTTCATGCATTTACTGACTTTGTTTGAGCTAAATGACCCTGAAATTGAAAAGCACTACAAATGAACTCTGAAAAGGTTGAAAGTCGGCACGGTATCATCATTTCACCCACATAGCATGTGCTAAAAAGTTGAGAGGGTTACGGCAAAAACTGGATGCACTTCGTGTACAAAATGGACAATCTCTTTCGAAGTATCAGGCTTTCGGACGAAAACTCATCTGTTACAAAGGCATTTCATTTTTTTTAAACTTATTTCAACTCCAGACTTTTTGTGCGTTCAAGATGCACCATTCAAAGCCACGTCATCAATTTTCAACCCCTTCTGACTTCATTTGCTATTTTTCATGGATTTACTAATTTTTTTGACCTAAATGACCCTGAAATTGAAAAGCACTACAAATGAACTCTGAAAAGGTTGAAAGTTGGCATGGTATCATCATTTCACCCACATAGCATGTGCTAAAAAGTTGAGAGGGTTACGGCAAACTCTGGATGCACTTCGTGTACAAAATGGACAATCTCTTTCGTAGTATCAGGCTTTCGGACGAAAACTCATCTGTTACAAAGGCATTTCATTTTTTTAAACTTATTTCAACTCCAGACTTTTTGTGCGTTTAGTATGCACCATTCAAAGCCACGTCATCAATTTTCAACCCCTTCTGACTTCATTTGCTATTTTTCATGCATTTACTGATTTTTTTAGCTAAATGACCCTGAAATTGAAAAGCAGTACAAATGAACTCTGAAAAGGTTGAAAGTTGGCATGGTATCATCATTTCACCTACATAGCATGTACTAAAAAGTTGAGAGGGTTACGGCAAAAACTGGATGCACTTCGTGTACAAAATGGACAATCTCTTTCGAAGTATCAGGCTTTCGGACGAGAGCTCATCTGTTACAAAGGCATTTCATTTTTTTAACTTATTTCAACTCCAGACTTTTTGTGCGTTCAGTATGCACCATTCAAAGCCACGTCATCAATTTTCAACCCTTTCTGACTTCATTTGATATTTTTCATGCATTTACTGACTTTGTTTGAGATAAATGACCCTGAAATTGAAAAGCACTACAAATGAACTCTGAAAAGGTTGAAAGTCGGCACGGTATCATCATTTCACCCACATAGCATGTGCTAAAAAGTTGAGAGGGTTACGGCAAAAACTGGATGCACTTCGTGTACAAAATGGACAATCTCTTTCGAAGTATCAGGCTTTCGGACGAAAACTCATCTGTTACAAAGGAATTTCATTTTTTTAAACTTATTTCAACTCCAGACTTTTTGTGCGTTCAAGATGCACCATTCAAAGCCACGTCATCAATTTTCAACCCCTTCTGACTTCATTTGCTATTTTTCATGGATTTACTAATTTTTTTGAGCTAAATGACCCTGAAATTGAAAAGCACTACAAATGAACTCTGAAAAGGTTGAAAGTTGGCATGGTATCATCATTTCACCCACATAGCATGTGCTAAAAAGTTGAGAGGGTTACGGCAAACTCTGGATGCACTTCGTGTACAAAATGGACAATCTCTTTCGAAGTATCAGGCTTTCGGACGAAAACTCATCTGTTACAAAGGCATTTCATTTTTTTAAACTTATTTCAACTCCAGACTTTTTGTGCGTTTAGTATGCACCATTCAAAGCCACGTCATCAATTTTCAACCCCTTCTGACTTCATTTGCTATTTTTCATGCATTTACTGATTTTTTTTAGCTAAATGACCCTGAAATTGAAAAGCACTACAAATGAACTCTGAAAAGGTTGAAAGTTGGCATGGTATCATCATTTCACCTACATAGCATGTACTAAAAAGTTGAGAGGGTTACGGCAAAAACTGGATGCACTTCGTGTACAAAATGGACAATCTGTTTCGAAGTATCAGGCTTTCGGACGAGAACTCATCTGTTACAAAGGCATTTCATTTTTTTAACTTATTTCAACTCCAGACTTTTTGTGCGTTCAGTATGCATCATTCAAAGCCACGTCATCAATTTTCAACCCTTTCTGACTTCATTTGCTATTTTTCATGCATTTACTGACTTTGTTTGAGATAAATGACCCTGAAATTGAAAAGCACTACAAATGAACTCTGAAAAGGTTGAAAGTTGGCACGGTATCATCATTTCACCCACATAGCATGTGCTAAAAAGTTGAGAGGGTTACGGCAAAAACTGGATGCACTTCGTGTACAAAATGGACAATCTCTTTCGAAGTATCAGGCTTTCGGACGAGAACTCATCTGTTACAAAGGCATTTCATTTTTTTTAAACTTATTTCAACTCCAGACTTTTTGTGTGTTTAGTATGCACCATTCAAAGCCACTTCATCAATTTTCAACCCTTTCTGACTTCATTTGCTATTTTTCATGCATTTAGTGATTTTTTGAGCCAAATGACCCAGAAATTGAAAAGCACTACAAATGAACTCTGAAAAGGTTGAAAGTTGGCATGGTATCATCATTTCACCTACATAGCATGTGCTAAAAAGTAGAGAGGGTTACGGCAAAAACTGGATGAACTTCGTGTACAAAATAGACAATCTCTTCCGAAGTATCAGGCTTTCGGACGAGAACTCATCTGTTACAAAGGCATTTCATTTTTTTAAACTCATTTCAACTCCAGACTTTTTGTGCGTTCAGTATGCACCATTCAAAGCCACGTCATCAATTTTCAACCCTTTCTGACTTCATTTGCTATTTCTCAGCATTTACTGATTTTTTTAAGCTAAATGACCCTGAAATTGAAAAGCACTACAAATGAACTCTGAAAAGGTTGAAAGTTGGCATGGTATCATCATTTCACCGACATAGCATGTGCTAAAAAGTTGAGAGGGTTACGGCAAAAACTGGATGCAATTCGTGTACAAAATGGACAATCTCTTTCGAAGTATCAGGCTTTCGGACGAAAACTCATCTGTTACAAAGGCATTTCATTTTTTTAAACTTATTTCAACGCCAGACTTTTTGTGCATTTAGTATGCACCATTCAAAGCCACGTCATCAATTTTCAACCCCTTCTGACTTCTTTTGCTATTTTTCATGCATTTACTGATTTTTTGAGCTAAATGACCCTGAAATTGAAAAGCACTACAAATGAACTCTGAAAAAGGTTGAAAGTTGGTATGGTATCATCATTTCACCCACATAGCATGTACTAAAAAGATGAGAGGGTTACGGCAAAAACTGGATGCACTTCGTGTACAAAATGGACAATCTGTTTCGAAATATCAGGCTTTCAGACGAGAACTCATATGTTACAAAGGCATTTCATTTTTTTAACTTATTTCAACTCCAGACTTTTTGTGCATTCAGTATGCACCATTCAAAGCCACGTCATCAATTTTCAACCCTTTCTGACTTCATTTGCTATTTTTCATGCATTTACTGACTTTGTTTGAGCTAAATGACCCTGAAATTGAAAAGCACTACAAATGAACTCTGAAAAGGTTGAAAGTCGGCACGGTATCATCATTTCACCCACATAGCATGTGCTAAAAAGTTGAGAGGGTTACGGCAAAAACTGGATGCACTTCGTGTACAAAATGGACAATCTCTTTCGAAGTATCAGGCTTTCGGACGAAAACTCATCTGTTACAAAGGCATTTCATTTTTTTTAAACTTATTTCAACTCCAGACTTTTTGTGCGTTCAAGATGCACCATTCAAAGCCACGTCATCAATTTTCAACCCCTTCTGACTTCATTTGCTATTTTTCATGGATTTACTAATTTTTTTGAGCTAAATGACCCTGAAATTGAAAAGCACTACAAATGAACTCTGAAAAGGTTGAAAGTTGGCATGGTATCATCATTTCACCCACATAGCATGTGCTAAAAAGTTGAGAGGGTTACGGCAAACTCTG
Source organism: Elymus sibiricus (assembly GCA_039707655.1). Lineage (NCBI taxonomy): Eukaryota > Viridiplantae > Streptophyta > Magnoliopsida > Poales > Poaceae > Elymus > Elymus sibiricus. The sequence goes on along the minus strand of CM077665.1, from coordinate 33,282,586 downwards.
GATGCACTTCGTGTACAAAATGGACAATCTCTTTCGTAGTATCAGGCTTTCGGACGAAAACTCATCTGTTACAAAGGCATTTCATTTTTTTAAACTTATTTCAACTCCAGACTTTTTGTGCGTTTAGTATGCACCATTCAAAGCCACGTCATCAATTTTCAACCCCTTCTGACTTCATTTGCTATTTTTCATGCATTTACTGATTTTTTTTAGCTAAATGACCCTGAAATTGAAAAGCACTACAAATGAACTCTGAAAAGGTTGAAAGTTGGCATGGTATCATCATTTCACCTACATAGCATGTACTAAAAAGTTGAGAGGGTTACGGCAAAAACTGGATGCACTTCGTGTACAAAATGGACAATCTCTTTCGAAGTATCAGGCTTTCGGACGAGAGCTCATCTGTTACAAAGGCATTTCATTTTTTTAACTTATTTCAACTCCAGACTTTTTGTGCGTTCAGTATGCATCATTCAAAGCCACGTCATCAATTTTCAACCCTTTCTGACTTCATTTGCTATTTTTCATGCATTTACTGACTTTGTTTGAGATAAATGACCCTGAAATTGAAAAGCACTACAAATGAACTCTGAAAAGGTTGAAAGTTGGCACGGTATCATCATTTCACCCACATAGCATGTGCTAAAAAGTTGAGAGGGTTACGGCAAAAACTGGATGCACTTCGTGTACAAAATGGACAATCTCTTTCGAAGTATCAGGCTTTCGGACGAGAACTCATCTGTTACAAAGGCATTTCATTTTTTTTAAACTTATTTCATCTCCAGACTTTTTGTGTGTTTAGTATGCACCATTCAAAGCCACTTCATGAATTTTCAACCCTTTCTGACTTCATTTGCTATTTTTCATGCATTTAGTGATTTTTTGAGCCAAATGACCCAGAAATTGAAAAGCACTACAAATGAACTCTGAAAAGGTTGAAAGTTGGCATGGTATCATCATTTCACCTACATAGCATGTGCTAAAAAGTAGAGAGGGTTACGGCAAAAACTGGATGAACTTCGTGTACAAAATGGACAATCTCTTCCGAAGTATCAGGCTTTCGGACGAGAACTCATCTGTTACAAAGGCATTTCATTTTTTTAAACTCATTTCAACTCCAGACTTTTTGTGCGTTCAGTATGCACCATTCAAAGCCACGTCATCAATTTTCAACCCTTTCTGACTTCATTTGCTATTTCTCAGCATTTACTGATTTTTTTAAGCTAAATGACCCTGAAATTGAAAAGCACTACAAATGAACTCTGAAAAGGTTGAAAGTTGGCATGGTATCATCATTTCACCGACATAGCATGTGCTAAAAAGTTGAGAGGGTTACGGCAAAAACTGGATGCAATTCGTGTACAAAATGGACAATCTCTTTCGAAGTATCAGGCTTTCGGACGAAAACTCATCTGTTACAAAGGCATTTCATTTTTTTAAACTTATTTCAACGCCAGACTTTTTGTGCATTTAGTATGCACCATTCAAAGCCACGTCATCAATTTTCAACCCCTTCTGACTTCTTTTGCTATTTTTCATGCATTTACTGATTTTTTGAGCTAAATGACCCTGAAATTGAAAAGCACTACAAATGAACTCTGAAAAAGGTTGAAAGTTGGTATGGTATCATCATTTCACCCACATAGCATGTACTAAAAAGATGAGAGGGTTACGGCAAAAACTGGATGCACTTCGTGTACAAAATGGACAATCTGTTTCGAAATATCAGGCTTTCAGACGAGAACTCATATGTTACAAAGGCATTTCATTTTTTTAACTTATTTCAACTCCAGACTTTTTGTGCATTCAGTATGCACCATTCAAAGCCACGTCATCAATTTTCAACCCTTTCTGACTTCATTTGCTATTTTTCATGCATTTACTGACTTTGTTTGAGCTAAATGACCCTGAAATTGAAAAGCACTACAAATGAACTCTGAAAAGGTTGAAAGTCGGCACGGTATCATCATTTCACCCCCATAGCATGTGCTAAAAAGTTGAGAGGGTTACGGCAAAAACTGGATGCACTTCGTGTACAAAATGGACAATCTCTTTCGAAGTATCAGGCTTTCGGACGAAAACTCATCTGTTACAAAGGCATTTCATTTTTTTTAAACTTATTTCAACTCCAGACTTTTTGTGCGTTCAAGATGCACCATTCAAAGCCACGTCATCAATTTTCAACCCCTTCTGACTTCATTTGCTATTTTTCATGGATTTACTAATTTTTTTGACCTAAATGACCCTGAAATTGAAAAGCACTACAAATGAACTCTGAAAAGGTTGAAAGTTGGCATGGTATCATCATTTCACCCACATAGCATGTGCTAAAAAGTTGAGAGGGTTACGACAAACTCTGGATGCACTTCGTGTACAAAATGGACAATCTCTTTCGTAGTATCAGGCTTTCGGACGAAAACTCATCTGTTACAAAGGCATTTCATTTTTTTAAACTTATTTCAACTCCAGACTTTTTGTGCGTTTAGTATGCACCATTCAAAGCCACGTCATCAATTTTCAACCCCTTCTGACTTCATTTGCTATTTTTCATGCATTTACTGATTTTTTTAGCTAAATGACCCTGAAATTGAAAAGCAGTACAAATGAACTCTGAAAAGGTTGAAAGTTGGCATGGTATCATCATTTCACCTACATAGCATGTACTAAAAAGTTGAGAGGGTTACGGCAAAAACTGGATGCACTTCGTGTACAAAATGGACAATCTCTTTCGAAGTATCAGGCTTTCGGACGAGAGCTCATCTGTTACAAAGGCATTTCATTTTTTTAACTTATTTCAATTCCAGACTTTTTGTGCGTTCAGTATGCACCATTCAAAGCCACGTCATCAATTTTCAACCCTTTCTGACTTCATTTGCTATTTTTCATGCATTTACTGACTTTGTTTGAGATAAATGACCCTGAAATTGAAAAGCACTACAAATGAACTCTGAAAAGGTTGAAAGTCGGCACGGTATCATCATTTCACCCACATAGCATGTGCTAAAAAGTTGAGAGGGTTACGGCAAAAACTGGATGCACTTCGTGTACAAAATGGACAATCTCTTTCGAAGTATCAGGCTTTCGGACGAAAACTCATCTGTTACAAAGGAATTTCATTTTTTTAAACTTATTTCAACTCCAGACTTTTTGTGCGTTCAAGATGCACCATTCAAAGCCACGTCATCAATTTTCAACCCCTTCTGACTTCATTTGCTATTTTTCATGGATTTACTAATTTTTTTGAGCTAAATGACCCTGAAATTGAAAAGCACTACAAATGAACTCTGAAAAGGTTGAAAGTTGGCATGGTATCATCATTTCACCCACATAGCATGTGCTAAAAAGTTGAGAGGGTTACGGCAAACTCTGGATGCACTTCGTGTACAAAATGGACAATCTCTTTCGAAGTATCAGGCTTTCGGACGAAAACTCATCTGTTACAAAGGCATTTCATTTTTTTAAACTTATTTCAACTCCAGACTTTTTGTGCGTTTAGTATGCACCATTCAAAGCCACGTCATCAATTTTCAACCCCTTCTGACTTCATTTGCTATTTTTCATGCATTTACTGATTTTTTTTAGCTAAATGACCCTGAAATTGAAAAGCACTACAAATGAACTCTGAAAAGGTTGAAAGTTGGCATGGTATCATCATTTCACCCACAAAGAATGTGCTAAAAAGTTGAGAGGGTTACGGCAAAAACTGGATGCACTTCGTGTACAAAATGGACAATCTCTTTCGAAGTATCAAGCTTTCGGACGAGAACTCATCTGTTACAAAGGCATTTCATTTTTTTAAACTTATTTCAACTCCAGACTTTTTGTGCATTTAGTATGCACCATTCAAAGCCACGTCATCAATTTTCAACCCCTTCTGACTTCTTTTGCTATTTTTCATGCATTTACTGATTTTTTGAGCTAAATGACCCTGAAATTGAAAAGCACTACAAATGAACTCTGAAAAAGGTTGAAAGTTGGTATGGTATCATCATTTCACCCACATAGCATGTACTAAAAAGATGAGAGGGTTACGGCAAAAACTGGATGCACTTCGTGTACAAAATGGACAATCGGTTTCGAAATATCAGGCTTTCAGACGAGAACTCATATGTTACAAAGGCATTTCATTTTTTTAACTTATTTCAACTCCAGACTTTTTGTGCATTCAGTATGCACCATTCAAAGCCACGTCATCAATTTTCAACCCTTTCTGACTTCATTTGCTATTTTTCATGCATTTACTGACTTTGTTTGAGCTAAATGACCCTGAAATTGAAAAGCACTACAAATGAACTCTGAAAAGGTTGAAAGTCGGCATGGTATCATCATTTCACCTACATAGCATGTACTAAAAAGTTGAGAGGGTTACGGCAAAAACTGGATGCACTTCGTGTACAAAATGGACAATCTCTTTCGAAGTATCAGGCTTTCGGACGAGAGCTCATCTGTTACAAAGGCATTTCATTTTTTTAACTTATTTCAACTCCAGACTTTTTGTGCGTTCAGTATGCACCATTCAAAGCCACGTCATCAATTTTCAACCCTTTCTGACTTCATTTGCTATTTTTCATGCATTTACTGACTTTGTTTGAGATAAATGACCCTGAAATTGAAAAGCACTACAAATGAACTCTGAAAAGGTTGAAAGTCGGCACGGTATCATCATTTCACCCACATAGCATGTGCTAAAAAGTTGAGAGGGTTACGGCAAAAACTGGATGCACTTCGTGTACAAAATGGACAATCTCTTTCGAAGTATCAGGCTTTCGGACGAAAACTCATCTGTTACAAAGGAATTTCATTTTTTTAAACTTATTTCAACTCCAGACTTTTTGTGCGTTCAAGATGCACCATTCAAAGCCACGTCATCAATTTTCAACCCCTTCTGACTTCATTTGCTATTTTTCATGGATTTACTAATTTTTTTGAGCTAAATGACCCTGAAATTGAAAAGCACTACAAATGAACTCTGAAAAGGTTGAAAGTTGGCATGGTACCATCATTTCACCCACATAGCATGTGCTAAAAAGTTGAGAGGGTTACGGCAAACTCTGGATGCACTTCGTGTACAAAATGGACAATCTCTTTCGAAGTATCAGGCTTTCGGACGAAAACTCATCTGTTACAAAGGCATTTCATTTTTTTAAACTTATTTCAACTCCAGACTTTTTGTGCGTTTAGTATGCACCATTCAAAGCCACGTCATCAATTTTCAACCCCTTCTGACTTCATTTGCTATTTCTCATGCATTTACTGATTTTTTTAGCTAAATGACCCTGAAATTGAAAAGCACTACAAATGAACTCTGAAAAGGTTGAAAGTTGGCATGGTATCATCATTTCACCCACATAGAATGTGCTAAAAAGTTGAGAGGGTTACGGCAAAAACTGGATGCCCTTCGTGTACAAAATGGACAATCTCTTTCGAAGTATCAGGCTTTCGGACGAGAGCTCATCTGTTACAAAGGCATTTCATTTTTTTAACTTATTTCAACTCCAGACTTTTTGTGCGTTCAGTATGCACCATTCAAGGCCACGTCATCAATTTTCAACCCTTTCTGACTTCATTTGCTATTTTTCATGCATTTACTGACTTTGTTTGAGCTAAATGACCCTGAAATTGAAAAGCACTACAAATGAACTCTGAAAAGGTTGAAAGTCGGCACGGTATCATCATTTCACCCACATAGCATGTGCTAAAAAGTTGAGAGGGTTACGGCAAAAACTGGATGCACTTCGTGTACAAAATGGACAATCTCTTTCGAAGTATGAGGCTTTCGGACGAAAACTCATCTGTTACAAAGGCATTTCATTTTTTTAAACTTATTTCAACTCCAGACTTTTTGTGCGTTTAGTATGACCATTCAAAGCCACGCCATCAATTTTCAACCCCTTCTGACTTCATTTGCTATTTTTCATGCATTTACTGATTTTTTTAGCTAAATGACCCTGAAATTGAAAAGCACTACAAATGAACTCTGAAAAGGTTGAAAGTTGGCATGGTATCATCATTTCACCCACATAGAATGTGCTAAAAAGTTAAGAGGGTTACGGCAAAAACTGGATGCACTTCGTGTACAAAATGGACAATCTCTTTCGAAGTACAGGCTTTCGGACGAGAACTCATCTGTTACAAAGGCATTTCATTTTTTTAACTTATTTCAACTCCAGACTTTTTGTGCATTCAGTATGCACCATTCAAAGCCACGTCATCAATTTTCAACCCTATCTGACTTCATTTGCTATTTTTCATGCATTTACTGACTTTGTTTGAGCTAAATGACCTTGAAATTGAAAAGCACTATAAATGAACTCTGAAAAGGTTGAAAGTCGGCACGGTATCATCATTTCACCCACATAGCATGTGTTAAAAAGTTGAGAGGGTTACGGCAAAAACTGGATGCACTTCGTGTACAAAATGGACAATCTCTTTCGAAGTATCAGGCTTTCGGACGAAAACTCATCTGTTACAAAGGCATTTCATTTTTTTTAACTTATTTCAACTCCAAACTTTTTGTGCATTCAGTATGCACCATTCAAAGCCATGTCATCAATTTTCAACCCTTTCTGACTTCATTTGCTATTTTTCATGCATTTACTGAATTTTTTGAGCTAAATGACCCTGAAATTGAAAAGCACTACAAATGAACTCTGAAAAGGTTGAAAGTTGGCATGGTATCATCATTTCACCCACATAGAATGTGCTAAAAAGTTGAGAGGGTTACGGCAAAAACTGGATGCCCTTCGTGTACAAAATGGACAATCTCTTTCGAAGTATCAGGCTTTCGGACGAGAGCTCATCTGTTACAAAGGCATTTCATTTTTTTAACTTATTTCAACTCCAGACTTTTTGTGCGTTCAGTATGCACCATTCAAGGCCACGTCATCAATTTTCAACCCTTTCTGACTTCATTTGCTATTTTTCATGCATTTACTGACTTTGTTTGAGCTAAATGACCCTGAAATTGAAAAGCACTACAAATGAACTCTGAAAAGGTTGAAAGTCGGCACGGTATCATCATTTCACCCACATAGCATGTGCTAAAAAGTTGAGAGGGTTACGGCAAACTCTGGATGCACTTCGTGTACAAAATGGACAATCTCTTTCGTAGTATCAGGCTTTCGGACGAAAACTCATCTGTTACAAAGGCATTTCATTTTTTTAAACTTATTTCAACTCCAGACTTTTTGTGCGTTTAGTATGCACCATTCAAAGCCACGTCATCAATTTTCAACCCCTTCTGACTTCATTTGCTATTTTTCATGCATTTACTGATTTTTTTAGCTAAATGACCCTGAAATTGAAAAGCACTACAAATGAACTCTGAAAAGGTTGAAAGTTGGCATGGTATCATCATTTCACCTACATAGCATGTACTAAAAAGTTGAGAGGGTTACGGCAAAAACTGGATGCACTTCGTGTACAAAATGGACAATCTCTTTCGAAGTATCAGGCTTTCGGACGAGAGCTCATCTGTTACAAAGGCATTTCATTTTTTTAACTTATTTCAACTCCAGACTTTTTGTGCGTTCAGTATGCACCATTCAAAGCCACGTCATCAATTTTCAACCCTTTCTGACTTCATTTGCTATTTTTCATGCATTTACTGACTTTGTTTGAGATAAATGACCCTGAAATTGAAAAGCACTACAAATGAACTCTGAAAAGGTTGCAAGTCGGCACGGTATCATCATTTCACCCACATAGCATGTGCTAAAAAGTTGAGAGGGTTACGGCAAAAACTGGATGCACTTCGTGTACAAAATGGACAATCTCTTTCGAAGTATCAGGCTTTCGGACGAAAACTCATCTGTTACAAAGGAATTTCATTTTTTTAAACTTATTTCAACTCCAGACTTTTTGTGCGTTCAAGATGCACCATTCAAAGCCACGTCATCAATTTTCAACCCCTTCTGACTTCATTTGCTATTTTTCATGGATTTACTAATTTTTTTGAGCTAAATGACCCTGAAATTGAAAAGCACTACAAATGAACTCTGAAAAGGTTGAAAGTTGGCATGGTATCATCATTTCACCCACATAGCATGTGCTAAAAAGTTGAGAGGGTTACGGCAAACTCTGGATGCACTTCGTGTACAAAATGGACAATCTCTTTCGAAGTATCAGGCTTTCGGACGAAAACTCATCTGTTACAAAGGCATTTCATTTTTTTAAACTTATTTCAACTCCAGACTTTTTGTGCGTTTAGTATGCACCATTCAAAGCCACGTCATCAATTTTCAACCCCTTCTGACTTCATTTGCTATTTTTCATGCATTTACTGATTTTTTTTAGCTAAATGACCCTGAAATTGAAAAGCACTACAAATGAACTCTGAAAAGGTTGAAAGTTGGCATGGTATCATCATTTCACCTACATAGCATGTACTAAAAAGTTGAGAGGGTTACGGCAAAAACTGGATGCACTTCGTGTACAAAATAGAAAAACTCTTTCGAAGTATCAGGCTTTCGGACGAGAGCTCATCTGTTACAAAGGCATTTCATTTTTTTTAACTTATTTCAACTCCAGACTTTTTGTGCGTTCAGTATGCACCATTCAAAGCCACGTCATCAATTTTCAACCCCTTCTGACTTCATTTGCTATTTTTCATGGATTTACTAATTTTTTTGAGCTAAATGACCCTGAAATTGAAAAGCACTACAAATGAACTCTGAAAAGGTTGAAAGTTGGCATGGTATCATCATTTCACCCACATAGCATGTGCTAAAAAGTTGAGAGGGTTACGGCAAACTCTGGATGCACTTCGTGTACAAAATGGACAATCTCTTTCGAAGTATCAGGCTTTCGGACGAAAACTCATCTGTTACAAAGGCATTTCATTTTTTTAAACTTATTTCAACTCCAGACTTTTTGTGCGTTTAGTATGCACCACTCAAAGCCACGTCATCAATTTTCAACCCCTTCTGACTTCATTTGCTATTTCTCATGCATTTACTGATTTTTTTAGCTAAATGACCCTGAAATTGAAAAGCACTACAAATGAACTCTGAAAAGGTTGAAAGTTGGCATGGTATCATCATTTCACCCACATAGAATGTGCTAAAAAGTTGAGAGGGTTACGGCAAAAACTGGATGCACTTCGTGTACAAAATGGACAATCTCTTTCGAAGTATCAGGCTTTCGGACGAGAGCTCATCTGTTACAAAGGCATTTCATTTTTTTAACTTATTTCAACTCCAGACTTTTTGTGCGTTCAGTATGCACCATTCAAAGCCACGTCATCAATTTTCATCCCTTTCTGACTTCATTTGCTATTTTTCATGCATTTACTCACTTTGTTTGAGCTAAATGACCCTGAAATTGAAAAGCACTACAAATGAACTCTGAAAAGGTTGCAAGTCGGCACGGTATCATCATTTCACCCACATAGCATGTGCTAAAAAGTTGAGAGGGTTACGGCAAAAACTGGATGCACTTCGTGTACAAAATGGACAATCTCTTTCGAAGTATCAGGCTTTCGGACGAAAACTCATCTGTTACAAAGGAATTTCATTTTTTTAAACTTATTTCAACTCCAGACTTTTTGTGCGTTCAAGATGCACCATTCAAAGCCACGTCATCAATTTTCAACCCCTTCTGACTTCATTTGCTATTTTTCATGGATTTACTAATTTTTTTGAGCTAAATGACCCTGAAATTGAAAAGCACTACAAATGAACTCTGAAAAGGTTGAAAGTTGGCATGGTATCATCATTTCACCCACATAGCATGTGCTAAAAAGTTGAGAGGGTTACGGCAAACTCTGGATGCACTTCGTGTACAAAATGGACAATCTCTTTCGAAGTATCAGGCTTTCGGACGAAAACTCATCTGTTACAAAGGCATTTCATTTTTTTAAACTTATTTCAACTCCAGACTTTTTGTGCGTTTAGTATGCACCATTCAAAGCCACGTCATCAATTTTCAACCCCTTCTGACTTCATTTGCTATTTTTCATGCATTTACTGATTTTTTTTAGCTAAATGACCCTGAAATTGAAAAGCACTACAAATGAACTCTGAAAAGGTTGAAAGTTGGCATGGTATCATCATTTCACCTACATAGCATGTACTAAAAAGTTGAGAGGGTTACGGCAAAAACTGGATGCACTTCGTGTACAAAATAGAAAAACTCTTTCGAAGTATCAGGCTTTCGGACGAGAGCTCATCTGTTACAAAGGCATTTCATTTTTTTAACTTGTTTCAACTCCAGACTTTTTGTGCGTTCAGTATGCACCATTCAAAGCCATGTCATCAATTTTCAACCCCTTCTGACTTCATTTGCTATTTTTCATGGATTTACTAATTTTTTGAGCTAAATGACCCTGAAATTGAAAAGCACTACAAATGAACTCTGAAAAGGTTGAAAGTTGGCATGGTATCATCATTTCACCCACATAGCATGTGCTAAAAAGTTGAGAGGGTTACGGCAAACTCTGGATGCACTTCGTGTACAAAATGGACAATCTCTTTCGAAGTATCAGGCTTTCGGACGAAAACTCATCTGTTACAAAGGCATTTCATTTTTTTAAACTTATTTCAACTCCAGACTTTTTGTGCGTTTAGTATGCACCATTCAAAGCCACGTCATCAATTTTCAACCCCTTCTGACTTCATTTGCTATTTCTCATGCATTTACTGATTTTTTTAGCTAAATGACCCTGAAATTGAAAAGCACTACAAATGAACTCTGAAAAGGTTGAAAGTTGGCATGGTATCATCATTTCACCCACATAGAATGTGCTAAAAAGTTGAGAGGGTTACGGCAAAAACTGGATGCACTTCGTGTACAAAATGGACAATCTCTTTCGAAGTATCAGGCTTTCGGACGAGAGCTCATCTGTTACAAAGGCATTTCATTTTTTTAACTTATTTCAACTCCAGACTTTTTGTGCGTTCAGTATGCACCATTCAAAGCCACGTCATCAATTTTCATCCCTTTCTGACTTCATTTGCTATTTTTCATGCATTTACTGACTTTGTTTGAGCTAAATGACCCTGAAATTGAAAAGCACTACAAATGAACTCTGAAAAGGTTGAAAGTCGGCACGGTATCATCATTTCACCCACATAGCATGTGCTAAAAAGTTGAGAGGGTTACGGCAAAAACTGGATGCACTTCGTGTACAAAATGGACAATCTCTTTCGAAGTATGAGGCTTTCGGACGAAAACTCATCTGTTACAAAGGCATTTCATTTTTTTAAACTTATTTCAACTCCAGACTTTTTGTGCGTTTAGTATGACCATTCAAAGCCACGCCATCAATTTTCAACCCCTTCTGACTTCATTTGCTATTTTTCATGCATTTACTGATTTTTTTAGCTAAATGACCCTGAAATTGAAAAGCACTACAAATGAACTCTGAAAAGGTTGAAAGTTGGCATGGTATCATCATTTCACCCACATAGAATGTGCTAAAAAGTTGAGAGGGTTACGGCAAAAACTGGATGCACTTCGTGTACAAAATGGACAATCTCTTTCGAAGTACAGGCTTTCGGACGAGAACTCATCTGTTAAAAAGGCATTTCATTTTTTTAACTTATTTCAACTCCAGACTTTTTGTGCTTTCAGTATGCACCATTCAAAGCCACGTCATCAATTTTCAACCCTTTCTGACTTCATTTGCTATTTTTCATGCATTTACTGACTTTGTTTGAGCTAAATGACCCTGAAATTGAAAAGCACTATAAATGAACTCTGAAAAGCTTGAAAGTCGGCACGGTATCATCATTTCACCCACATAGCATGTGCTAAAAAGTTGAGAGGGTTACGGCAAAAACTGGATGCACTTCGTGTACAAAATGGACAATCTCTTTCGAAGTATCAGGCTTTCGGACGAAAACTCATCTGTTACAAAGGCATTTCATTTTTTTAAACTTATTTCAACTCCAGACTTTTTGTGCGTTTAGTATGCACCATTCAAAGCCACGTCATCAATTTTCAACCCCTTCTGACTTCATTTGCTATTTCTCATGCATTTACTGATTTTTTTAGCTAAATGACCCTGAAATTGAAAAGCACTACAAATGAACTCTGAAAAGGTTGAAAGTTGGCATGGTATCATCATTTCACCCACATAGAATGTGCTAAAAAGTTGAGAGGGTTACGGCAAAAACTGGATGCACTTCGTGTACAAAATGGACAATCTCTTTCGAAGTATCAGGCTTTCGGACGAGAGCTCATCTGTTACAAAGGCATTTCATTTTTTTAACTTATTTCAACTCCAGACTTTTTGTGCGTTCAGTATGCACCATTCAAAGCCACGTCATCAATTTTCATCCCTTTCTGACTTCATTTGCTATTTTTCATGCATTTACTGACTTTGTTTGAGCTAAATGACCCTGAAATTGAAAAGCACTACAAATGAACTCTGAAAAGGTTGAAAGTCGGCACGGTATCATCATTTCACCCACATAGCATGTGCTAAAAAGTTGAGAGGGTTACGGCAAAAACTGGATGCACTTCGTGTACAAAATGGACAATCTCTTTCGAAGTATGAGGCTTTCGGACGAAAACTCATCTGTTACAAAGGCATTTCATTTTTTTAAACTTATTTCAACTCCAGACTTTTTGTGCGTTTAGTATGACCATTCAAAGCCACGCCATCAATTTTCAACCCCTTCTGACTTCATTTGCTATTTTTCATGCATTTACTGATTTTTTTAGCTAAATGACCCTGAAATTGAAAAGCACTACAAATGAACTCTGAAAAGGTTGAAAGTTGGCATGGTATCATCATTTCACCCACATAGAATGTGCTAAAAAGTTGAGAGGGTTACGGCAAAAACTGGATGCACTTCGTGTACAAAATGGACAATCTCTTTCGAAGTACAGGCTTTCGGACGAGAACTCATCTGTTAAAAAGGCATTTCATTTTTTTAACTTATTTCAACTCCAGACTTTTTGTGCTTTCAGTATGCACCATTCAAAGCCACGTCATCAATTTTCAACCCTTTCTGACTTCATTTGCTATTTTTCATGCATTTACTGACTTTGTTTGAGCTAAATGACCCTGAAATTGAAAAGCACTATAAATGAACTCTGAAAAGCTTGAAAGTCGGCACGGTATCATCATTTCACCCACATAGCATGTGCTAAAAAGTTGAGAGGGTTACGGCAAAAACTGGATGCACTTCGTGTACAAAATGGACAATCTCTTTCGAAGTATCAGGCTTTCGGACGAAAACTCATCTGTTACAAAGGCATTTCATTTTTTTTAACTTATTTCAACTCCAAACTTTTTGTGCATTCAGTATGCACCATTCAAAGCCATGTCATCAATTTTCAACCCTTTCTGACTTCATTTGCTATTTTTCATGCATTTACTGAATTTTTTGAGCTAAATGACCCTGAAATTGAAAAGCACTACAAATGAACTCTGAAAAGGTTGAAAGTTGGCATGGTATCATCATTTCACCCACATAGCATGTGCTAAAAAGTTGAGAGGGTTACGGCAAACTCTGGATGCACTTCGTGTACAAAATGGACAATCTCTTTCGAAGTATGAGGCTTTCGGACGAAAACTCATCTGTTACAAAGGCATTTCATTTTTTTAAACTTATTTCAACTCCAGACGTTTTGTGCGTTTAGTATGCACCATTCAAAGCTACGCCATCAATTTTCAACCCCTTCTGACTTCATTTGCTATTTTTCATGCATTTACTGATTTTTTTAGCTAAATGACCCTGAAATTGAAAAGCACTACAAATGAACTCTGAAAAGGTTGAAAGTTGGCATGGTATCATCATTTCACCCACATAGAATGTGCTAAAAAGTTGAGAGGGTTACGGCAAAAACTGGATGCACTTCGTGTACAAAATGGACAATCTCTTTCGAAGTACAGGCTTTCGGACGAGAACTCATCTGTTACAAAGGCATTTCATTTTTTAACTTATTTCAACTCCAGACTTTTTGTGCATTCGGTATGCACCATTCAAAGCCACGTCATCAATTTTCAACCCTTTCTGACTTCATTTGCTATTTTTCATGCATTTCCTGACTTTGTTTGAGCTAAATGACCCTGAAATTGAAAAGCACTACAAATGAACTCTGAAAAGGTTGAAAGTCGGCACGGTATCATCATTTCACCCACATAGCATGTGCTAAAAAGTTGAGAGGGTTACGGCAAAAACTGGATGCACTTCGTGTACAAAATGGACAATCTCTTTCGAAGTATCAGGCTTTCAGACGAAAACTCATCTGTTACAAAGGAATTTCATTTTTTTAAACTTATTTCAACTCGAGACTTTTTGTGCGTTCAAGATGCACCATTCAAAGCCACGTCATCAATTTTCAACCCCTTCTGACTTCATTTGCTATTTTTCATGGATTTACTAATTTTTTTGAGCTAAATGACCCTGAAATTGAAAAGCACTACAAATGAACTCTGAAAAGGTTGAAAGTTGGCATGGTATCATCATTTCACCCACATAGCATGTGCTAAAAAGTTGAGAGGGTTACGGCAAACTCTGGATGCACTTCGTGTACAAAATGGACAATCTCTTTCGAAGTATCAGGCTTTCGGACGAAAACTCATCTGTTACAAAGGCATTTCATTTTTTTAAACTTATTTCAACTCCAGACTTTTTGTGCGTTTAGTATGCACCATTCAATGCCACGTCATCAATTTTCAACCCCTTCTGACTTCATTTGCTATTTTTCATGCATTTACTGATTTTTTTTAGCTAAATGACCCTGAAATTGAAAAGCACTACAAATGAACTCTGAAAAGGTTGAAAGTTGGCATGGTATCATCATTTCACCCACAAAGAATGTGCTAAAAAGTTGAGAGGGTTACGGCAAAAACTGGATGCACTTCGTGTACAAAATGGACAATCTCTTTCGAAGTATCAGGCTTTCGGACGAGAACTCATCTGTTACAAAGGCATTTCATTTTTTTAAACTTATTTCAACTCCAGACTTTTTGTGCGTTTAGTATGCACCATTCAAAGCCACGTCATCAATTTTCAACCCTTTCTGACTTCATTTGCTATTTCTCAGCATTTACTGATTTTTTTAAGCTAAATGACCCTGAAATTGAAAAGCACTACAAATGAACTCTGAAAAGGTTGAAAGTTGGCATGGTATCATCATTTCACCCACATAGCATGTGCTAAAAAGTTGAGAGGGTTACGGCAAAAACTGGATGCAATTCGTGTACAAAATGGACAATCTCTTTCGAAGTATCAGGCTTTCGGACGAAAACTCATCTGTTACAAAGGCATTTCATTTTTTTAAACTTATTTCAACTCCAGACTTTTTGTGCATTTAGTATGCACCATTCAAAGCCACGTCATCAATTTTCAACCCCTTCTGACTTCTTTTGCTATTTTTCATGCATTTACTGATTTTTTGAGCTAAATGACCCTGAAATTGAAAAGCACTACAAATGAACTCTGAAAAAGGTTGAAAGTTGGCATGGTATCATCATCTCACCCACATAGCATGTGCTAAAAAGTTGAGAGGGTTACGGCAAACTCTGGATGCACTTCGTGTACAAAATGGACAATCTCTTTCGAAGTATCAGGCTTTCGGAGGAAAACTCATCTGTTACAAAGGCATTTCATTTTTTTAAACTTATTTCAACTCCAGACTTTTTGTGCGTTTAGTATGCACCATTCAAAGCGACGTCATCAATTTTCAACCCCTTCTGACTTCATTTGCTATTTTTCATGCATTTACTGATTTTTTTGAGCTAAATGACCCTGAAATTGAAAAGCACTACAAATGAACTCTGAAAAGGTTGAAAGTTGGCATGCTATCATCATTTCACCCACATAGCATGTGCTCAAAAGTTGAGCGGGTTACGGCAAACTCTGGATGCACTTCGTGTACAAAATGGAAAACCTCTTTCGAAGTATCAGGCTTTCGGACGAAAACTCATCTGTTACAAAGGCATTTCATTTTTTTAAACTTATTTCAACTCCAGACTTTTTGTGCGTTTAGTATGCACCATTCAAAGCCACGTCATCAATTTTCAACCCCTTCTGACTTCATTTGCTATTTTTCATGCATTTACTGATTTTTTTAGCTAAATGACCCTGAAATTGAAAAGCACTACAAATGAACTCTGAAAAGGTTGAAAGTTGGCATGGTATCATCATTTCACCCACATAGAATGTGCTAAAAAGTTGAGAGGGTTACGGCAAAAACTGGATGCACTTCGTGTACAAAATGGACAATCTCTTTCGAAGTACAGGCTTTCGGACGAGAACTCATCTGTTACAAAGGCATTTCATTTTTTTAACTTATTTCAACTCCAGACTTTTTGTGCATTCAGTATGCACCATTCAAAGCCACGTCATCAATTTTCAACCCTTTCTGACTTCATTTGCTATTTTTCATGCATTTACTGACTTTGTTTGAGCTAAATGACCCTGAAATTGAAAAGCACTACAAATGAACTCTGAAAAGGTTGAAAGTCGGCACGGTATCATCATTTCACCCACATAGCATGTGCTAAAAAGTTGAGAGGGTTACGGCAAAAACTGGATGCACTTCGTGTACAAAATGGACAATCTCTTTCGAAGTATCAGGCTTTCGGACGAAAACTCATCTGTTACAAAGGAATTTCATTTTTTTAAACTTATTTCAACTCCAGACTTTTTGTGCGTTCAAGATGCACCATTCAAAGCCACGTCATCAATTTTCAACCCCTTCTGACTTCATTTGCTATTTTTCATGGATTTACTAATTTTTTTGAGCTAAATGACCCTGAAATTGAAAAGCACTACAAATGAACTCTGAAAAGGTTGAAAGTTGGCATGGTATCATCATTTCACCCACATAGCATGTGCTAGAAAGTTGAGAGGGTTACGGCAAACTCTGGATGCAGTTCGTGTACAAAATGGACAATCTCTTTCGAAGTATCAGGCTTTCGGACGAAAACTCATCTGTTACAAAGGCATTTCATTTTTTTAAACTTATTTCAACTCTAGACTTTTTGTGCGTTTAGTATGCACCATTCAAAGCCACGTCATCAATTTTCAACCCTTTCTGACTTCATTTGCTATTTTTCATCCATTTACTGATTTTTTTAGCTAAATGACCCTGAAATTGAAAAGCACTACAAATGAACTCTGAAAAGGTTGAAAGTTGGCATGGTATCATCATTTCACCCACATAGAATGTGCTAAAAAGTTGAGAGGGTTACGGCAAAAACTGGATGCACTTCGTGTACAAAATGGACAATCTCTTTCGAAGTATCAGGCTTTCGGACGAGAACTCATCTGTTACAAAGGCATTTCATTTTTTTAAACTTATTTCAACTCCAGACTTTTTGTGCGTTCAGTATGCACCATTCAAAGCCACGTCATCAATTTTCAACCCTTTCTGACTTCATTTGCTATTTTTCATGCATTTACTGACTTTGTTTGAGCTAAATGACCCTGAAATTGAAAAGCACTACAAATGAACTCTGAAAAGGTTGAAAGTCGGCACGGTATCATCATTTCACCCACATAGCATGTGCTAAAAAGTTGAGAGGGTTACGGCAAAAACTGGATGCACTTCGTGTACTAAATGGACAATCTCTTTCGAAGTATCAGGCTTTCGGACGAAAACTCATCTGTTACAAAGGCATTTCATTTTTTTAAACTTATTTCAACTCCAGACTTTTTGTGCGTTCAAGATGCACGATTCAAAGCCACGTCATCAATTTTCAACCCCTTCTGACTTCATTTGCTATTTTTCATGCATTTACTGATTTTTTTGAGCTAAATGACCCTGAAATTGAAAAGCACTACAAATGAACTCTGAAAAGGTTGAAAGTTGGCATGCTATCATCATTTCACCCACATAGCATGTGCTAAAAAGTTGAGAGGGTTACGGCAAACTCTGGATGCACTTCGTGTACAAAATGGACAATCTCTTTCGAAGTATCAGGCTTTCGGACGAAAACTCATCTGTTACAAAGGCATTTCATTTTTTTAAACTTATTTCAACTCCAGACTTTTTGTGCGTTTAGTATGCACCATTCAAAGCCACGTCATCAATTTTCAACCCCTTCTGACTTCATTTGCTATTTTTCATGCATTTACTGATTTTTTTTAGCTAAATAACCCTGAAATTGAAAAGCACTACAAATGAACTCTGAAAAGGTTGAAAGTTGGCATGGTATCATCATTTCACCCACATAGAATGTGCTAAAAAGTTGAGAGGGTTACGGCAAAAACTGGATGCACTTCGTGTACAAAATGGACAATCTCTTTCGAAGTACAGGCTTTCGGACGAGAACTCATCTGTTACAAAGGCATTTCATTTTTTAACTTATTTCAACTCCAGACTTTTTGTGCATTCGGTATGCACCATTCAAAGCCACGTCATCAATTTTCAACCCTTTCTGACTTCATTTGCTATTTTTCATGCATTTCCTGACTTTGTTTGAGCTAAATGACCCTGAAATTGAAAAGCACTACAAATGAACTCTGAAAAGGTTGAAAGTCGGCACGGTATCATCATTTCACCCACATAGCATGTGCTAAAAAGTTGAGAGGGTTACGGCAAAAACTGGATGCACTTCGTGTACAAAATGGACAATCTCTTTCGAAGTATCAGGCTTTCAGACGAAAACTCATCTGTTACAAAGGAATTTCATTTTTTTAAACTTATTTCAACTCGAGACTTTTTGTGCGTTCAAGATGCACCATTCAAAGCCACGTCATCAATTTTCAACCCCTTCTGACTTCATTTGCTATTTTTCATGGATTTACTAATTTTTTTGAGCTAAATGACCCTGAAATTGAAAAGCACTACAAATGAACTCTGAAAAGGTTGAAAGTTGGCATGGTATCATCATTTCACCCACATAGCATGTGCTAAAAAGTTGAGAGGGTTACGGAAAACTCTGGATGCACTTCGTGTACAAAATGGACAATCTCTTTCGAAGTATCAGGCTTTCGGACGAAAACTCATCTGTTACAAAGGCATTTCATTTTTTTAAACTTATTTCAACTCCAGACTTTTTGTGCGTTTAGTATGCACCATTCAAAGCCACGTCATCAATTTTCAACCCCTTCTGACTTCATTTGCTATTTTTCATGCATTTACTGATTTTTTTTAGCTAAATGACCCTGAAATTGAAAAGCACTACAAATGAACTCTGAAAAGGTTGAAAGTTGGCATGGTATCATCATTTCACCCACAAAGAATGTGCTAAAAAGTTGAGAGGGTTACGGCAAAAACTGGATGCACTTCGTGTACAAAATGGACAATCTCTTTCGAAGTATCAGGCTTTCGGACGAGAACTCATCTGTTACAAAGGCATTTCATTTTTTTAAACTTATTTCAACTCCAGACTTTTTGTGCGTTTAGTATGCACCATTCAAAGCCACGTCATCAATTTTCAACCCTTTCTGACTTCATTTGCTATTTCTCAGCATTTACTGATTTTTTTAAGCTAAATGACCCTGAAATTGAAAAGCACTACAAATGAACTCTGAAAAGGTTGAAAGTTGGCATGGTATCATCATTTCACCCACATAGCATGTGCTAAAAAGTTGAGAGGGTTACGGCAAAAACTGGATGCAATTCGTGTACAAAATGGACAATCTCTTTCGAAGTATCAGGCTTTCGGACGAAAACTCATCTGTTACAAAGGCATTTCATTTTTTTAAACTTATTTCAACTCCAGACTTTTTGTGCATTTAGTATGCACCATTCAAAGCCACGTCATCAATTTTCAACCCCTTCTGACTTCTTTTGCTATTTTTCATGCATTTACTGATTTTTTGAGCTAAATGACCCTGAAATTGAAAAGCACTACAAATGAACTCTGAAAAAGGTTGAAAGTTGGCATGGTATCATCATTTCACCCACATAGCATGTGCTAAAAAGTTGAGAGGGTTACGGCAAACTCTGGATGCACTTCGTGTACAAAATGGACAATCTCTTTCGAAGTATCAGGCTTTCGGACGAAAACTCATCTGTTACAAAGGCATTTCATTTTTTTAAACTTATTTCAACTCCAGACTTTTTGTGCGTTTAGTATGCACCATTCAAAGCGACGTCATCAATTTTCAACCCCTTCTGACTTCATTTGCTATTTTTCATGCATTTACTGATTTTTTTGAGCTAAATGACCCTGAAATTGAAAAGCACTACAAATGAACTCTGAAAAGGTTGAAAGTTGGCATGCTATCATCATTTCACCCACATAGCATGTGCTAAAAAGTTGAGCGGGTTACGGCAAACTCTGGATGCACTTCGTGTACAAAATGGAAAACCTCTTTCGAAGTATCAGGCTTTCGGACGAAAACTCATCTGTTACAAAGGCATTTCATTTTTTTAAACTTATTTCAACTCCAGACTTTTTGTGCGTTTAGTATGCACCATTCAAAGCCACGTCATCAATTTTCAACCCCTTCTGACTTCATTTGCTATTTTTCATGCATTTACTGATTTTTTTAGCTAAATGACCCTGAAATTGAAAAGCACTACAAATGAACTCTGAAAAGGTTGAAAGTTGGCATGGTATCATCATTTCACCCACATAGAATGTGCTAAAAAGTTGAGAGGGTTACGGCAAAAACTGGATGCACTTCGTGTACAAAATGGACAATCTCTTTCGAAGTACAGGCTTTCGGACGAGAACTCATCTGTTACAAAGGCATTTCATTTTTTTAACTTATTTCAACTCCAGACTTTTTGTGCATTCAGTATGCACCATTCAAAGCCACGTCATCAATTTTCAACCCTTTCTGACTTCATTTGCTATTTTTCATGCATTTACTGACTTTGTTTGAGCTAAATGACCCTGAAATTGAAAAGCACTACAAATGAACTCTGAAAAGGTTGAAAGTTGGCACGGTATCATCATTTCACCCACATAGCATGTGCTAAAAAGTTGAGAGGGTTACGGCAAAAACTGGATGCACTTCGTGTACAAAATGGACAATCTCTTTCGAAGTATCAGGCTTTCGGACGAAAACTCATCTGTTACAAAGGAATTTCATTTTTTTAAACTTATTTCAACTCCAGACTTTTTGTGCGTTCAAGATGCACCATTCAAAGCCACGTCATCAATTTTCAACCCCTTCTGACTTCATTTGCTATTTTTCATGGATTTACTAATTTTTTTGAGCTAAATGACCCTGAAATTGAAAAGCACTACAAATGAACTCTGAAAAGGTTGAAAGTTGGCATGGTATCATCATTTCACCCACATAGCATGTGCTAGAAAGTTGAGAGGGTTACGGCAAACTCTGGATGCAGTTCGTGTACAAAATGGACAATCTCTTTCGAAGTATCAGGCTTTCGGACGAAAACTCATCTGTTACAAAGGCATTTCATTTTTTTAAACTTATTTCAACTCTAGACTTTTTGTGCGTTTAGTATGCACCATTCAAAGCCACGTCATCAATTTTCAACCCTTTCTGACTTCATTTGCTATTTTTCATCCATTTACTGATTTTTTTAGCTAAATGACCCTGAAATTGAAAAGCACTACAAATGAACTCTGAAAAGGTTGAAAGTTGGCATGGTATCATCATTTCACCCACATAGAATGTGCTAAAAAGTTGAGAGGGTTACGGCAAAAACTGGATGCACTTCGTGTACAAAATGGACAATCTCTTTCGAAGTATCAGGCTTTCGGACGAGAACTCATCTGTTACAAAGGCATTTCATTTTTTTAAACTTATTTCAACTCCAGACTTTTTGTGCGTTCAGTATGCACCATTCAAAGCCACGTCATCAATTTTCAACCCTTTCTGACTTCATTTGCTATTTTTCATGCATTTACTGACTTTGTTTGAGCTAAATGACCCTGAAATTGAAAAGCACTACAAATGAACTCTGAAAAGGTTGAAAGTCGGCACGGTATCATCATTTCACCCACATAGCATGTGCTAAAAAGTTGAGAGGGTTACGGCAAAAACTGGATGCACTTCGTGTACTAAATGGACAATCTCTTTCGAAGTATCAGGCTTTCGGACGAAAACTCATCTGTTACAAAGGCATTTCATTTTTTTAAACTTATTTCAACTCCAGACTTTTTGTGCGTTCAAGATGCACGATTCAAAGCCACGTCATCAATTTTCAACCCCTTCTGACTTCATTTGCTATTTTTCATGCATTTACTGATTTTTTTGAGCTAAATGACCCTGAAATTGAAAAGCACTACAAATGAACTCTGAAAAGGTTGAAAGTTGGCATGCTATCATCATTTCACCCACATAGCATGTGCTAAAAAGTTGAGAGGGTTACGGCAAACTCTGGATGCACTTCGTGTACAAAATGGACAATCTCTTTCGAAGTATCAGGCTTTCGGACGAAAACTCATCTGTTACAAAGGCATTTCATTTTTTTAAACTTATTTCAACTCCAGACTTTTTGTGCGTTTAGTATGCACCATTCAAAGCCACGTCATCAATTTTCAACCCCTTCTGACTTCATTTGCTATTTTTCATGCATTTACTGATTTTTTTTAGCTAAATAACCCTGAAATTGAAAAGCACTACAAATGAACTCTGAAAAGGTTGAAAGTTGGCATGGTATCATCATTTCACCCACAAAGAATGTGCTAAAAAGTTGAGAGGGTTACGACAAAAACTGGATGCACTTCGTGTACAAAATGGACAATCTCTTTCGAAGTATCAGGCTTTCGGACGAGAACTCATCTGTTACAAAGGCATTTCATTTTTTTAAACTTATTTCAACTCCAGACTTTTTGTGCGTTTAGTATGCACCATTCAAAGCCACGTCATCAATTTTCAACCCTTTCTGACTTCATTTGCTATTTCTCAGCATTTACTGATTTTTTTAAGCTAAATGACCCTGAAATTGAAAAGCACTACAAATGAACTCTGAAAAGGTTGAAAGTTGGCATGGTATCATCATTTCACACACATAGCATGTGCTAAAAAGTTGAGAGGGTTACGGCAAAAACTGGATGCAATTCGTGTACAAAATGGACAATCTCTTTCGAAGTATCAGGCTTTCGGACGAAAACTCATCTGTTACAAAGGCATTTCATTTTTTTAAACTTATTTCAACTCCAGACTTTTTGTGCATTTAGTATGCACCATTCAAAGCCACGTCATCAATTTTCAACCCCTTCTGACTTCTTTTGCTATTTTTCATGCATTTACTGATTTTTTGAGCTAAATGACCCTGAAATTGAAAAGCACTACAAATGAACTCTGAAAAAGGTTGAAAGTTGGCATGGTATCATCATTTCACCCACATAGCATGTGCTAAAAAGTTGAGAGGGTTACGGCAAACTCTGGATGCACTTCGTGTACAAAATGGACAATCTCTTTCGAAGTATCAGGCTTTCGGACGAAAACTCATCTGTTACAAAGGCATTTCATTTTTTTAAACTTATTTCAACTCTAGACTTTTTGTGCGTTTAGTATGCACCATTCAAAGCCACGTCATCAATTTTCAACCCCTTCTGACTTCATTTGCTATTTTTCATGCATTTACTGATTTTTTTGAGCTAAATGACCCTGAAATTGAAAAGCACTACAAATGAACTCTGAAAAGGTTGAAAGTTGGCATGCTATCATCATTTCACCCACATAGCATGTGCTAAAAAGTTGAGCGGGTTACGGCAAACTCTGGATGCACTTCGTGTACAAAATGGACAACCTCTTTCGAAGTATCAGGCTTTCGGACGAAAACTCATCTGTTACAAAGGCATTTCATTTTTTTAAACTTATTTCAACTCCAGACTTTTTGTGCGTTTAGTATGCACCATTCAAAGCCACGTCATCAATTTTCAACCCCTTCTGACTTCATTTGCTATTTTTCATGCATTTACTGATTTTTTTAGCTAAATGACCCTGAAATTGAAAAGCACTACAAATGAACTCTGAAAAGGTTGAAAGTTGGCATGGTATCATCATTTCACCCACATAGAATGTGCTAAAAAGTTGAGGGGGTTACGGCAAAAACTGGATGCACTTCGTGTACAAAATGGACAATCTCTTTCGAAGTACAGGCTTTCGGACGAGAACTCATCTGTTACAAAGGCATTTCATTTTTTTAACTTATTTCAACTCCAGACTTTTTGTGCATTCAGTATGCACCATTCAAAGCCACGTCATCAATTTTCAACCCTTTCTGACTTCATTTGCTATTTTTCATGCATTTACTGACTTTGTTTGAGCTAAATGACCCTGAAATTGAAAAGCACTACAAATGAACTCTGAAAAGGTTGAAAGTCGGCACGGTATCATCATTTCACCCACATAGCATGTGCTAAAAAGTTGAGAGGGTTACGGCAAAAACTGGATGCACTTCGTGTACAAAATGGACAATCTCTTTCGAAGTATCAGGCTTTCGGACGAAAACTCATCTGTTACAAAGGAATTTCATTTTTTTAAACTTATTTCAACTCCAGACTTTTTGTGCGTTCAAGATGCACCATTCAAAGCCACGTCATCAATTTTCAACCCCTTCTGACTTCATTTGCTATTTTTCATGGATTTACTAATTTTTTTGAGCTAAATGACCCTGAAATTGAAAAGCACTACAAATGAACTCTGAAAAGGTTGAAAGTTGGCATGGTATCATCATTTCACCCACATAGCATGTGCTAGAAAGTTGAGAGGGTTACGGCAAACTCTGGATGCACTTCGTGTACAAAATGGACAATCTCTTTCGAAGTATCAGGCTTTCGGACGAAAACTCATCTGTTACAAAGGCATTTCATTTTTTTAAACTTATTTCAACTCCAGACTTTTTGTGCGTTCAAGATGCACCATTCAAAGCCACGTCATCAATTTTCAACCCCTTCTGACTTCATTTGCTATTTTTCATGCATTTACTGATTTTTTTGAGCTAAATGACCCTGAAATTGAAAAGCACTACAAATGAACTCTGAAAAGGTTGAAAGTCGGCACGGTATCATCATTTCACCCACATAGCATTTGCTAAAAAGTTGAGAGGGTTACGGCAAAAACTGGATGCACTTCGTGTACAAAATGGACAATCTCTTTCGAAGTATCAGGCTTTCGGACGAGAACTCATCTGTTACAAAGGCATTTCATTTTTTTAAACTTATTTCAACTCCAGACTTTTTGTGCGTTCAAGATGCACCATTCAAAGCCACGTCATCAATTTTCAACCCCTTCTGACTTCATTTGCTATTTTTCATGGATTTACTAATTTTTTTGAGCTAAATGACCCTGAAATTGAAAAGCACTACAAATGAACTCTGAAAAGGTTGAAAGTTGGCATGGTATCATCATTTCACCCACATAGCATGTGCTAGAAAGTTGAGAGGGTTACGGCAAACTCTGGATGCAGTTCGTGTACAAAATGGACAATCTCTTTCGAAGTATCAGGCTTTCGGACGAAAACTCATCTGTTACAAAGGCATTTCATTTTTTTAAACTTATTTCAACTCTAGACTTTTTGTGCGTTTAGTATGCACCATTCAAAGCCACGTCATCAATTTTCAACCCTTTCTGACTTCATTTGCTATTTTTCATCCATTTACTGATTTTTTTAGCTAAATGACCCTGAAATTGAAAAGCACTACAAATGAACTCTGAAAAGGTTGAAAGTTGGCATGGTATCATCATTTCACCCACATAGCATGTGCTAAAAAGTTGAGAGGGTTACGGCAAAAACTGGATGCACTTCGTGTACAAAATGGAAAACCTCTTTCGAAGTATCAGGCTTTCGGACGAGAACTCATCTGTTACAAAGGCATTTCATTTTTTTAAACTTATTTCAACTCCAGACTTTTTGTGCGTTTAGTATGCACCATTCAAAGCCACGTCATCAATTTTCAACCCCTTCTGACTTCATTTGCTATTTTTCATGCATTTACTGATTTTTTTAGCTAAATGACCCTGAAATTGAAAAGCACTACAAATGAACTCTGAAAAGGTTGAAAGTTGGCATGGTATCATCATTTCACCCACATAGAATGTGCTAAAAAGTTGAGAGGGTTACGGCAAAAACTGGATGCACTTCGTGTACAAAATGGACAATCTCTTTCGAAGTACGGGCTTTCGGACGAGAACTCATCTGTTACAAAGGCATTTCATTTTTTTAACTTATTTCAACTCCAGACTTTTTGTGCATTCAGTATGCACCATTCAAAGCCACGTCATCAATTTTCAACCCTTTCTGACTTCATTTGCTATTTTTCATGCATTTACTGACTTTGTTTGAGCTAAATGACCCTGAAATTGAAAAGCACTACAAATGAACTCTGAAAAGGTTGAAAGTTGGCACGGTATCATCATTTCACCCACATAGCATGTGCTAAAAAGTTGAGAGGGTTACGGCAAAAACTGGATGCACTTCGTGTACAAAATGGACAATCTCTTTCGAAGTATCAGGCTTTCGGACGAAAACTCATCTGTTACAAAGGAATTTCATTTTTTTAAACTTATTTCAACTCCAGACTTTTTGTGCGTTCAAGATGCACCATTCAAAGCCACGTCATCAATTTTCAACCCCTTCTGACTTCATTTGCTATTTTTCATGGATTTACTAATTTTTTTGAGCTAAATGACCCTGAAATTGAAAAGCACTACAAATGAACTCTGAAAAGGTTGAAAGTTGGCATGGTATCATCATTTCACCCACATAGCATGTGCTAGAAAGTTGAGAGGGTTACGGCAAACTCTGGATGCAGTTCGTGTACAAAATGGACAATCTCTTTCGAAGTATCAGGCTTTCGGACGAAAACTCATCTGTTACAAAGGCATTTCATTTTTTTAAACTTATTTCAACTCTAGACTTTTTGTGCGTTTAGTATGCACCATTCAAAGCCACGTCATCAATTTTCAACCCTTTCTGACTTCATTTGCTATTTTTCATCCATTTACTGATTTTTTTAGCTAAATGACCCTGAAATTGAAAAGCACTACAAATGAACTCTGAAAAGGTTGAAAGTTGGCATGGTATCATCATTTCACCCACATAGAATGTGCTAAAAAGTTGAGAGGGTTACGGCAAAAACTGGATGCACTTCGTGTACAAAATGGACAATCTCTTTCGAAGTATCAGGCTTTCGGACGAGAACTCATCTGTTACAAAGGCATTTCATTTTTTTAAACTTATTTCAACTCCAGACTTTTTGTGCGTTCAGTATGCACCATTCAAAGCCACGTCATCAATTTTCAACCCTTTCTGACTTCATTTGCTATTTTTCATGCATTTACTGACTTTGTTTGAGCTAAATGACCCTGAAATTGAAAAGCACTACAAATGAACTCTGAAAAGGTTGAAAGTCGGCACGGTATCATCATTTCACCCACATAGCATGTGCTAAAAAGTTGAGAGGGTTACGGCAAAAACTGGATGCACTTCGTGTACTAAATGGACAATCTCTTTCGAAGTATCAGGCTTTCGGACGAAAACTCATCTGTTACAAAGGCATTTCATTTTTTTAAACTTATTTCAACTCCAGACTTTTTGTGCGTTCAAGATGCACGATTCAAAGCCACGTCATCAATTTTCAACCCCTTCTGACTTCATTTGCTATTTTTCATGCATTTACTGATTTTTTTGAGCTAAATGACCCTGAAATTGAAAAGCACTACAAATGAACTCTGAAAAGGTTGAAAGTTGGCATGCTATCATCATTTCACCCACATAGCATGTGCTAAAAAGTTGAGAGGGTTACGGCAAACTCTGGATGCACTTCGTGTACAAAATGGACAATCTCTTTCGAAGTATCAGGCTTTCGGACGAAAACTCATCTGTTACAAAGGCATTTCATTTTTTTAAACTTATTTCAACTCCAGACTTTTTGTGCGTTTAGTATGCACCATTCAAAGCCACGTCATCAATTTTCAACCCCTTCTGACTTCATTTGCTATTTTTCATGCATTTACTGATTTTTTTTAGCTAAATAACCCTGAAATTGAAAAGCACTACAAATGAACTCTGAAAAGGTTGAAAGTTGGCATGGTATCATCATTTCACCCACAAAGAATGTGCTAAAAAGTTGAGAGGGTTACGACAAAAACTGGATGCACTTCGTGTACAAAATGGACAATCTCTTTCGAAGTATCAGGCTTTCGGACGAGAACTCATCTGTTACAAAGGCATTTCATTTTTTTAAACTTATTTCAACTCCAGACTTTTTGTGCGTTTAGTATGCACCATTCAAAGCCACGTCATCAATTTTCAACCCTTTCTGACTTCATTTGCTATTTCTCAGCATTTACTGATTTTTTTAAGCTAAATGACCCTGAAATTGAAAAGCACTACAAATGAACTCTGAAAAGGTTGAAAGTTGGCATGGTATCATCATTTCACACACATAGCATGTGCTAAAAAGTTGAGAGGGTTACGGCAAAAACTGGATGCAATTCGTGTACAAAATGGACAATCTCTTTCGAAGTATCAGGCTTTCGGACGAAAACTCATCTGTTACAAAGGCATTTCATTTTTTTAAACTTATTTCAACTCCAGACTTTTTGTGCATTTAGTATGCACCATTCAAAGCCACGTCATCAATTTTCAACCCCTTCTGACTTCTTTTGCTATTTTTCATGCATTTACTGATTTTTTGAGCTAAATGACCCTGAAATTGAAAAGCACTACAAATGAACTCTGAAAAAGGTTGAAAGTTGGCATGGTATCATCATTTCACCCACATAGCATGTGCTAAAAAGTTGAGAGGGTTACGGCAAACTCTGGATGCACTTCGTGTACAAAATGGACAATCTCTTTCGAAGTATCAGGCTTTCGGACGAAAACTCATCTGTTACAAAGGCATTTCATTTTTTTAAACTTATTTCAACTCTAGACTTTTTGTGCGTTTAGTATGCACCATTCAAAGCCACGTCATCAATTTTCAACCCCTTCTGACTTCATTTGCTATTTTTCATGCATTTACTGATTTTTTTGAGCTAAATGACCCTGAAATTGAAAAGCACTACAAATGAACTCTGAAAAGGTTGAAAGTTGGCATGCTATCATCATTTCACCCACATAGCATGTGCTAAAAAGTTGAGCGGGTTACGGCAAACTCTGGATGCACTTCGTGTACAAAATGGACAACCTCTTTCGAAGTATCAGGCTTTCGGACGAAAACTCATCTGTTACAAAGGCATTTCATTTTTTTAAACTTATTTCAACTCCAGACTTTTTGTGCGTTTAGTATGCACCATTCAAAGCCACGTCATCAATTTTCAACCCCTTCTGACTTCATTTGCTATTTTTCATGCATTTACTGATTTTTTTAGCTAAATGACCCTGAAATTGAAAAGCACTACAAATGAACTCTGAAAAGGTTGAAAGTTGGCATGGTATCATCATTTCACCCACATAGAATGTGCTAAAAAGTTGAGGGGGTTACGGCAAAAACTGGATGCACTTCGTGTACAAAATGGACAATCTCTTTCGAAGTACAGGCTTTCGGACGAGAACTCATCTGTTACAAAGGCATTTCATTTTTTTAACTTATTTCAACTCCAGACTTTTTGTGCATTCAGTATGCACCATTCAAAGCCACGTCATCAATTTTCAACCCTTTCTGACTTCATTTGCTATTTTTCATGCATTTACTGACTTTGTTTGAGCTAAATGACCCTGAAATTGAAAAGCACTACAAATGAACTCTGAAAAGGTTGAAAGTCGGCACGGTATCATCATTTCACCCACATAGCATGTGCTAAAAAGTTGAGAGGGTTACGGCAAAAACTGGATGCACTTCGTGTACAAAATGGACAATCTCTTTCGAAGTATCAGGCTTTCGGACGAAAACTCATCTGTTACAAAGGAATTTCATTTTTTTAAACTTATTTCAACTCCAGACTTTTTGTGCGTTCAAGATGCACCATTCAAAGCCACGTCATCAATTTTCAACCCCTTCTGACTTCATTTGCTATTTTTCATGGATTTACTAATTTTTTTGAGCTAAATGACCCTGAAATTGAAAAGCACTACAAATGAACTCTGAAAAGGTTGAAAGTTGGCATGGTATCATCATTTCACCCACATAGCATGTGCTAGAAAGTTGAGAGGGTTACGGCAAACTCTGGATGCACTTCGTGTACAAAATGGACAATCTCTTTCGAAGTATCAGGCTTTCGGACGAAAACTCATCTCTTACAAAGGCATTTCATTTTTTTAAACTTATTTCAAATCTAGACTTTTTGTGCGTTTAGTATGCACCATTCAAAGCCACGTCATCAATTTTCAACCCTTTCTGACTTCATTTTCTATTTTTCATGCATTTACTGATTTTTTTAGCTAAATGACCCTGAAATTGAAAAGCACTACAAATGAACTCTGAAAAGGTTGAAAGTTGGCATGGTATCATCATTTCACCCACATAGAATGTGCTAAAAAGTTGAGAGGGTTACGGCAAAAACTGGATGCACTTCATGTACAAAATGGACAATCTCTTTCGAAGTATCAGGCTTTCGGACGAGAACTCATCTGTTACAAAGGCATTTCATTTTTTTAAACTTATTTCAACTCCAGACTTTTTGTGCGTTCAGTATGCACCATTCAAAGCCACGTCATCAATTTTCAACCCTTTCTGACTTCCTTTGCTATTTTTCATGCATTTACTGACTTTGTTTGAGCTAAATGACCCTGAAATTGAAAAGCACTACAAATGAACTCTGAAAAGGTTGAAAGTCGGCACGGTATCATCATTTCACCCACATAGCATGTGCTAAAAAGTTGAGAGGGTTACGGCAAAAACTGGATGCACTTCGTGTACTAAATGGACAATCTCTTTCGAAGTATCAGGCTTTCGGACGAAAACTCATCTGTTACAAAGGCATTTCATTTTTTTAAACTTATTTCAACTCCAGACTTTTTGTGCGTTCAAGATGCACGATTCAAAGCCACGTCATCAATTTTCAAGCCCTTCTGACTTCATTTGCTATTTTTCATGCATTTACTGATTTTTTTGAGCTAAATGACCCTGAAATTGAAAAGCACTACAAATGAACTCTGAAAAGGTTGAAAGTTGGCATGCTATCATCATTTCACCCACATAGCATGTGCTAAAAAGTTGAGAGGGTTACGGCAAACTCTGGATGCACTTCGTGTACAAAATGGACAATCTCTTTCGAAGTATCAGGCTTTCGGACGAAAACTCATCTGTTACAAAGGCATTTCATTTTTTTAAACTTATTTCAACTCCAGACTTTTTGTGCGTTTAGTATGCACCATTCAAAGCCACGTCAACAATTTTCAACCCCTTCTGACTTCATTTGCTATTTTTCATGCATTTACTGATTTTTTTAGCTAAATGACCCTGAAATTGAAAATCACTACAAATGAACTCTGAAAAGGTTGAAAGTTGGCATGGTATCATCATTTCACCCACATAGAATGTGCTAAAAAGTTGAGAGGGTTACGGCAAAAACTGGATGCACTTCGTGTACAAAATGGACAATCTCTTTCGAAGTACAGGCTTTCGGACGAGAACTCATCTATTACAAAGGCATTTCATTTTTTTAACTTATTTCAACTCCAGACTTTTTGTGCATTCAGTATGCACCATTCAAAGCCACGTCATCAATTTTCAACCCTTTCTGACTTCATTTGCTATTTTTCATGCATTTACTGACTTTGTTTGAGCTAAATGACCCTGAAATTGAAAAGCACTACAAATGAACTCTGAAAAGGTTGAAAGTCGGCACGGTATCATCATTTCACCCACATAGCATTTGCTAAAAAGTTGAGAGGGTTACGGCAAAAACTGGATGCACTTCGTGTACAAAATGGACAATCTCTTTCGAAGTATCAGGCTTTCGGACGAGAACTCATCTGTTACAAAGGCATTTCATTTTTTTAAACTTATTTCAACTCCAGACTTTTTGTGCGTTCAGTATGCACCATTCAAAGCCACGTCATCAATTTTCAACCCTTTCTGACTTCATTTGCTATTTTTCATGCATTTACTGACTTTGTTTGAGCTAAATGACCCTGAAATTGAAAAGCACTACAAATGAACTCTGAAAAGGTTGAAAGTCGGCACGGTATCATCATTTCACCCACATAGCATGTGCTAAAAAGTTGAGAGGGTTACGGCAAAAACTGGATGCACTTCGTGTACTAAATGGACAATCTCTTTCGAAGTATCAGGCTTTCGGACGAAAACTCATCTGTTACAAAGGCATTTCATTTTTTTAAACTTATTTCAACTCCAGACTTTTTGTGCGTTCAAGATGCACGATTCAAAGCCACGTCATCAATTTTCAACCCCTTCTGACTTCATTTGCTATTTTTCATGCATTTACTGATTTTTTTGAGCTAAATGACCCTGAAATTGAAAAGCACTACAAATGAACTCTGAAAAGGTTGAAAGTTGGCATGCTATCATCATTTCACCCACATAGCATGTGCTAAAAAGTTGAGAGGGTTACGGCAAACTCTGGATGCACTTCGTGTACAAAATGGACAATCTCTTTCGAAGTATCAGGCTTTCGGACGAAAACTCATCTGTTACAAAGGCATTTCATTTTTTTAAACTTATTTCAACTCCAGACTTTTTGTGCGTTTAGTATGCACCATTCAAAGCCACGTCATCAATTTTCAACCCCTTCTGACTTCATTTGCTATTTTTCATGCATTTACTGATTTTTTTAGCTAAATGACCCTGAAATTGAAAATCACTACAAATGAACTCTGAAAAGGTTGAAAGTTGGCATGGTATCATCATTTCACCCACATAGAATGTGCTAAAAAGTTGAGAGGGTTACGGCAAAAACTGGATGCACTTCGTGTACAAAATGGACAATCTCTTTCGAAGTACAGGCTTTCGGACGAGAACTCATCTGTTACAAAGGCATTTCATTTTTTTAACTTATTTCAACTCCAGACTTTTTGTGCATTCAGTATGCACCATTCAAAGCCACGTCATCAATTTTCAACCCTTTCTGACTTCATTTGCTATTTTTCATGCATTTACTGACTTTGTTTGAGCTAAATGACCCTGAAATTGAAAAGCACTACAAATGAACTCTGAAAAGGTTGAAAGTCGGCACGGTATCATCATTTCACCCACATAGCATTTGCTAAAAAGTTGAGAGGGTTACGGCAAAAACTGGATGCACTTCGTGTACAAAATGGACAATCTCTTTCGAAGTATCAGGCTTTCGGACGAGAACTCATCTGTTACAAAGGCATTTCATTTTTTTAAACTTATTTCAACTCCAGACTTTTTGTGCGTTCAGTATGCACCATTCAAAGCCACGTCATCAATTTTCAACCCTTTCTGACTTCATTTGCTATTTTTCATGCATTTACTGACTTTGTTTGAGCTAAATGACCCTGAAATTGAAAAGCACTACAAATGAACTCTGAAAAGGTTGAAAGTCGGCACGGTATCATCATTTCACCCACATAGCATGTGCTAAAAAGTTGAGAGGGTTACGGCAAAAACTGGATGCACTTCGTGTACAAAATGGACAATCTCTTTCGAAGTATCAGGCTTTCGGACGAAAACTCATCTGTTACAAAGGCATTTCATTTTTTTAAACTTATTTCAACTCCAGACTTTTTGTGCGTTCAAGATGCACGATTCAAAGCCACGTCATCAATTTTCAACCCCTTCTGACTTCATTTGCTATTTTTCATGCATTTACTGATTTTTTTGAGCTAAATGACCCTGAAATTGAAAAGCACTACAAATGAACTCTGAAAAGGTTGAAAGTCGGCACGGTATCATCATTTCACCCACATAGCATTTGCTAAAAAGTTGAGAGGGTTACGGCAAAAACTGGATGCACTTCGTGTACAAAATGGACAATCTCTTTCGAAGTATCAGGCTTTCGGACGAGAACTCATCTGTTACAAAGGCATTTCATTTTTTTAAACTTATTTCAACTCCAGACTTTTTGTGCGTTCAGTATGCACCATTCAAAGCCACGTCATCAATTTTCAACCCTTTCTGACTTCATTTGCTATTTTTCATGCATTTACTGACTTTGTTTGAGCTAAATGACCCTGAAATTGAAAAGCACTACAAATGAACTCTGAAAAGGTTGAAAGTCGGCACGGTATCATCATTTCACCCACATAGCATGTGCTAAAAAGTTGAGAGGGTTACGGCAAAAACTGGATGCACTTCGTGTACAAAATGGACAATCTCTTTCGAAGTATCAGGCTTTCGGACGAAAACTCATCTGTTACAAAGGCATTTCATTTTTTTAAACTTATTTCAACTCCAGACTTTTTGTGCGTTCAAGATGCACGATTCAAAGCCACGTCATCAATTTTCAACCCCTTCTGACTTCATTTGCTATTTTTCATGCATTTACTGATTTTTTTGAGCTAAATGACCCTGAAATTGAAAAGCACTACAAATGAACTCTGAAAAGGTTGAAAGTTGGCATGCTATCATCATTTCACCCACATAGCATGTGCTAAAAAGTTGAGAGGGTTACGGCAAACTCTGGATGCACTTCGTGTACAAAATGGACAATCTCTTTCGAAGTATCAGGCTTTCGGACGAAAACTCATCTGTTACAAAGGCATTTCATTTTTTTAAACTTATTTCAACTCCAGACTTTTTGTGCGTTTAGTATGCACCATTCAAAGCCACGTCAACAATTTTCAACCCCTTCTGACTTCATTTGCTATTTTTCATGCATTTACTGATTTTTTTAGCTAAATGACCCTGAAATTGAAAATCACTACAAATGAACTCTGAAAAGGTTGAAAGTTGGCATGGTATCATCATTTCACCCACATAGAATGTGCTAAAAAGTTGAGAGGGTTACGGCAAAAACTGGATGCACTTCGTGTACAAAATGGACAATCTCTTTCGAAGTACAGGCTTTCGGACGAGAACTCATCTATTACAAAGGCATTTCATTTTTTTAACTTATTTCAACTCCAGACTTTTTGTGCATTCAGTATGCACCATTCAAAGCCACGTCATCAATTTTCAACCCTTTCTGACTTCATTTGCTATTTTTCATGCATTTACTGACTTTGTTTGAGCTAAATGACCCTGAAATTGAAAAGCACTACAAATGAACTCTGAAAAGGTTGAAAGTCGGCACGGTATCATCATTTCACCCACATAGCATTTGCTAAAAAGTTGAGAGGGTTACGGCAAAAACTGGATGCACTTCGTGTACAAAATGGACAATCTCTTTCGAAGTATCAGGCTTTCGGACGAGAACTCATCTGTTACAAAGGCATTTCATTTTTTTAAACTTATTTCAACTCCAGACTTTTTGTGCGTTCAGTATGCACCATTCAAAGCCACGTCATCAATTTTCAACCCTTTCTGACTTCATCTGCTATTTTTCATGCATTTACTGACTTTGTTTGAGCTAAATGACCCTGAAATTGAAAAGCACTACAAATGAACTCTGAAAAGGTTGAAAGTCGGCACGGTATCATCATTTCACCCACATAGCATGTGCTAAAAAGTTGAGAGGGTTACGGCAAAAACTGGATGCACTTCGTGTACAAAATGGACAATCTCTTTCGAAGTATCAGGCTTTCGGACGAAAACTCATCTGTTACAAAGGCATTTCATTTTTTTAAACTTATTTCAACTCCAGACTTTTTGTGCGTTCAAGATGCACGATTCAAAGCCACGTCATCAATTTTCAACCCCTTCTGACTTCATTTGCTATTTTTCATGCATTTACTGATTTTTTTGAGCTAAATGACCCTGAAATTGAAAAGCACTACAAATGAACTCTGAAAAGGTTGAAAGTTGGCATGCTATCATCATTTCACCCACATAGCATGTGCTAAAAAGTTGAGAGGGTTACGGCAAACTCTGGATGCACTTCGTGTACAAAATGGACAATCTCTTTCGAAGTATCAGGCTTTCGGACGAAAACTCATCTGTTACAAAGGCATTTCATTTTTTTAAACTTATTTCAACTCCAGACTTTTTGTGCGTTTAGTATGCACCATTCAAAGCCACGTCATCAATTTTCAACCCCTTCTGACTTCATTTGCTATTTTTCATGCATTTACTGATTTTTTTAGCTAAATGACCCTGAAATTGAAAATCACTACAAATGAACTCTGAAAAGGTTGAAAGTTGGCATGGTATCATCATTTCACCCACATAGAATGTGCTAAAAAGTTGAGAGGGTTACGGCAAAAACTGGATGCACTTCGTGTACAAAATGGACAATCTCTTTCGAAGTACAGGCTTTCGGACGAGAACTCATCTGTTACAAAGGCATTTCATTTTTTTAACTTATTTCAACTCCAGACTTTTTGTGCATTCAGTATGCACCATTCAAAGCCACGTCATCAATTTTCAACCCTTTCTGACTTCATTTGCTATTTTTCATGCATTTACTGACTTTGTTTGAGCTAAATGACCCTGAAATTGAAAAGCACTACAAATGAACTCTGAAAAGGTTGAAAGTCGGCACGGTATCATCATTTCACCCACATAGCATTTGCTAAAAAGTTGAGAGGGTTACGGCAAAAACTGGATGCACTTCGTGTACAAAATGGACAATCTCTTTCGAAGTATCAGGCTTTCGGACGAGAACTCATCTGTTACAAAGGCATTTCATTTTTTTAAACTTATTTCAACTCCAGACTTTTTGTGCGTTCAGTATGCACCATTCAAAGCCACGTCATCAATTTTCAACCCTTTCTGACTTCATTTGCTATTTTTCATGCATTTACTGACTTTGTTTGAGCTAAATGACCCTGAAATTGAAAAGCACTACAAATGAACTCTGAAAAGGTTGAAAGTCGGCACGGTATCATCATTTCACCCACATAGCATGTGCTAAAAAGTTGAGAGGGTTACGGCAAAAACTGGATGCACTTCGTGTACAAAATGGACAATCTCTTTCGAAGTATCAGGCTTTCGGACGAAAACTCATCTGTTACAAAGGCATTTCATTTTTTTAAACTTATTTCAACTCCAGACTTTTTGTGCGTTCAAGATGCACGATTCAAAGCCACGTCATCAATTTTCAACCCCTTCTGACTTCATTTGCTATTTTTCATGCATTTACTGATTTTTTTGAGCTAAATGACCCTGAAATTGAAAAGCACTACAAATGAACTCTGAAAAGGTTGAAAGTCGGCACGGTATCATCATTTCACCCACATAGCATTTGCTAAAAAGTTGAGAGGGTTACGGCAAAAACTGGATGCACTTCGTGTACAAAATGGACAATCTCTTTCGAAGTATCAGGCTTTCGGACGAGAACTCATCTGTTACAAAGGCATTTCATTTTTTTAAACTTATTTCAACTCCAGACTTTTTGTGCGTTCAGTATGCACCATTCAAAGCCACGTCATCAATTTTCAACCCTTTCTGACTTCATTTGCTATTTTTCATGCATTTACTGACTTTGTTTGAGCTAAATGACCCTGAAATTGAAAAGCACTACAAATGAACTCTGAAAAGGTTGAAAGTCGGCACGGTATCATCATTTCACCCACATAGCATGTGCTAAAAAGTTGAGAGGGTTACGGCAAAAACTGGATGCACTTCGTGTACAAAATGGACAATCTCTTTCGAAGTATCAGGCTTTCGGACGAAAACTCATCTGTTACAAAGGCATTTCATTTTTTTAAACTTATTTCAACTCCAGACTTTTTGTGCGTTCAAGATGCACGATTCAAAGCCACGTCATCAATTTTCAACCCCTTCTGACTTCATTTGCTATTTTTCATGCATTTACTGATTTTTTTGAGCTAAATGACCCTGAAATTGAAAAGCACTACAAATGAACTCTGAAAAGGTTGAAAGTTGGCATGCTATCATCATTTCACCCACATAGCATGTGCTAAAAAGTTGAGAGGGTTACGGCAAACTCTGGATGCACTTCGTGTACAAAATGGACAACCTCTTTCGAAGTATCAGGCTTTCGGACGAAAACTCATCTGTTACAAAGGCATTTCATTTTTTTAAACTTATTTCAACTCCAGACTTTTTGTGCGTTCAGTATGCACCATTCAAAGCCACGTCATCAATTTTCAACCCCTTCTGACTTCATTTGCTATTTTTCATGCATTTACTGATTTTTTTAGCTAAATGACCCTGAAATTGAAAATCACTACAAATGAACTCTGAAAAGGTTGAAAGTTGGCATGGTATCATCATTTCACCCACATAGAATGTGCTAAAAAGTTGAGAGGGTTACGGCAAAAACTGGATGCACTTCGTGTACAAAATGGACAATCTCTTTCGAAGTACAGGCTTTCGGACGAGAACTCATCTGTTACAAAGGCATTTCATTTTTTTAACTTATTTCAACTCCAGACTTTTTGTGCATTCAGTATGCACCATTCAAAGCCACGTCATCAATTTTCAACCCTTTCTGACTTCATTTGCTATTTTTCATGCATTTACTGACTTTGTTTGAGCTAAATGACCCTGAAATTGAAAAGCACTACAAATGAACTCTGAAAAGGTTGAAAGTCGGCACGGTATCATCATTTCACCCACATAGCATGTGCTAAAAAGTTGAGAGGGTTACGGCAAAAACTGGATGCACTTCGTGTACAAAATGGACAATCTCTTTCGAAGTATCAGGCTTTCGGACGAAAACTCATCTGTTACAAAGGCATTTCATTTTTTAAAACTTATTTCAACTCCAGACTTTTTGTGCGTTCAAGATGCACGATTCAAAGCCACGTCATCAATTTTCAACCCCTTCTGACTTCATTTGCTATTTTTCATGCATTTACTGATTTTTTTGAGCTAAATGACCCTGAAATTGAAAAGCACTACAAATGAACTCTGAAAAGGTTGAAAGTTGGCATGCTATCATCATTTCACCCACATAGCATGTGCTAAAAAGTTGAGAGGGTTACGGCAAACTCTGGATGCACTTCGTGTACAAAATGGACAATCTCTTTCGAAGTATCAGGCTTTCGGACGAAAACTCATCTGTTACAAAGGCATTTCATTTTTTTAAACTTATTTCAACTCCAGACTTTTTGTGCGTTTAGTATGCACCATTCAAAGCCACGTCATCAATTTTCAACCCCTTCTGACTTCATTTGCTATTTTTCATGCATTTACTGATTTTTTTAGCTAAATGACCCTGAAATTGAAAAGCACTACAAATGAACTCTGAAAAGGTTGAAAGTTGGCATGGTATCATCATTTCACCCACATAGAATGTGCTAAAAAGTTGAGAGGGTTACGGCAAAAACTGGATGCACTTCGTGTACAAAATGGACAATCTCTTTCGTAGTATCAGGCTTTCAGACGAGAACTCATCTGTTACAAAGGCATTTCATTTTTTTAAACTTATTTCAACTCCAGACTTTTTGTGCGTTCAGTATGCACCATTCAAAGCCACGTCATCAATTTTCAACCCTTTCTGACTTCATTTGCTATTTTTCATGCATTTACTGACTTTGTTTGAGCTAAATGACCCTGAAATTGAAAAGCACTACAAATGAACTCTGAAAAGGTTGAAAGTCGGCACGGTATCATCATTTCACCCACATAGCATGTGCTAAAAAGTTGAGAGGGTTACGGCAAAAACTGGATGCACTTCGTGTACAAAATGGACAATCTCTTTCGAAGTATCAGGCTTTCGGACGAAAACTCATCTGTTACAAAGGCATTTCATTTTTTTAAACTTATTTCAACTCCAGACTTTTTGTGCGTTCAAGATGCACGATTCAAAGCCACGTCATCAATTTTCAACCCCTTCTGACTTCATTTGCTATTTTTCATGCATTTACTGATTTTTTTGAGCTAAATGACCCTGAAATTGAAAAGCACTACAAATGAACTCTGAAAAGGTTGAAAGTTGGCATGCTATCATCATTTCACCCACATAGCATGTGCTAAAAAGTTGAGAGGGTTACGGCAAACTCTGGATGCACTTCGTGTACAAAATGGACAATCTCTTTCGAAGTATCAGGCTTTCGGACGAAAACTCATCTGTTACAAAGGCATTTCATTTTTTTAAACTTATTTCAACTCCAGACTTTTTGTGCGTTCAGTATGCACCATTCAAAGCCACGTCATCAATTTTCAACCCCTTCTGACTTCATTTGCTATTTTTCATGCATTTACTGATTTTTTTAGCTAAATGACCCTGAAATTGAAAATCACTACAAATGAACTCTGAAAAGGTTGAAAGTTGGCATGGTATCATCATTTCACCCACATAGAATGTGCTAAAAAGTTGAGAGGGTTACGGCAAAAACTGGATGCACTTCGTGTACAAAATGGACAATCTCTTTCGAAGTACAGGCTTTCGGACGAGAACTCATCTGTTACAAAGGCATTTCATTTTTTTAACTTATTTCAACTCCAGACTTTTTGTGCATTCAGTATGCACCATTCAAAGCCACGTCATCAATTTTCAACCCTTTCTGACTTCATTTGCTATTTTTCATGCATTTACTGACTTTGTTTGAGCTAAATGACCCTGAAATTGAAAAGCACTACAAATGAACTCTGAAAAGGTTGAAAGTCGGCACGGTATCATCATTTCACCCACATAGAATGTGCTAAAAAGTTGAGAGGGTTACGGCAAAAACTGGATGCACTTCGTGTACAAAATGGACAATCTCTTTCGAAGTATCAGGCTTTCG
The DNA here is from genome assembly GCA_039707655.1 of Elymus sibiricus. Classification (NCBI taxonomy): domain Eukaryota; kingdom Viridiplantae; phylum Streptophyta; class Magnoliopsida; order Poales; family Poaceae; genus Elymus; species Elymus sibiricus. The sequence goes on along the minus strand of CM077665.1, from coordinate 33,242,137 downwards.
GACGAGAACTCATCTGTTACAAAGGCATTTCATTTTTTTAAACTTATTTCAACTCCAGACTTTTTGTGCGTTCAGTATGCACCATTCAAAGCCACGTCATCAATTTTCAACCCTTTATGACTTCATTTGCTATTTTTCATGCATTTACTGACTTTGTTTGAGCTAAATGACCCTGAAATTGAAAAGCACTACAAATGAACTCTGAAAAGGTTGAAAGTCGGCACGGTATCATCATTTCACCCACATAGCATGTGCTAAAAAGTTGAGAGGGTTACGGCAAAAACTGGATGCACTTCGTGTACAAAATGGACAATCTCTTTCGAAGTATCAGGCTTTCGGACGAAAACTCATCTGTTACAAAGGCATTTCATTTTTTTAAACTTATTTCAACTCCAGACTTTTTGTGCGTTCAAGATGCACGATTCAAAGCCACGTCATCAATTTTCAACCCCTTCTGACTTCATTTGCTATTTTTCATGCATTTACTGACTTTTTTTGAGCTAAATGACCCTGAAATTGAAAAGCACTACAAATGAACTCTGAAAAGGTTGAAAGTTGGCATGCTATCATCATTTCACCCACATAGCATGTGCTAAAAAGTTGAGAGGGTTACGGCAAACTCTGGATGCACTTCGTGTACAAAATGGACAATCTCTTTCGAAGTATCAGGCTTTCGGACGAAAACTCATCTGTTACAAAGGCATTTCATTTTTTTAAACTTATTTCAACTCCAGACTTTTTGTGCGTTTAGTATGCACCATTCAAAGCCACGTCATCAATTTTCAACCCCTTCTGACTTCATTTGCTATTTTTCATGCATTTACTGATTTTTTTAGCTAAATGACCCTGAAATTGAAAAGCACTACAAATGAACTCTGAAAAGGTTGAAAGTTGGCATGGTATCATCATTTCACCCACATAGAATGTGCTAAAAAGTTGAGAGGGTTACGGCAAAAACTGGATGCACTTCGTGTACAAAATGGACAATCTCTTTCGTAGTATCAGGCTTTCAGACGAGAACTCATCTGTTACAAAGGCATTTCATTTTTTTAAACTTATTTCAACTCCAGACTTTTTGTGCGTTCAGTATGCACCATTCAAAGCCACGTCATCAATTTTCAACCCTTTCTGACTTCATTTGCTATTTTTCATGCATTTACTGACTTTGTTTGAGCTAAATGACCCTGAAATTGAAAAGCACTACAAATGAACTCTGAAAAGGTTGAAAGTCGGCACGGTATCATCATTTCACCCACATAGCATGTGCTAAAAAGTTGAGAGGGTTACGGCAAAAACTGGATGCACTTCGTGTACAAAATGGACAATCTCTTTCGAAGTATCAGGCTTTCGGACGAAAACTCATCTGTTACAAAGGCATTTCATTTTTTTAAACTTATTTCAACTCCAGACTTTTTGTGCGTTCAAGATGCACGATTCAAAGCCACGTCATCAATTTTCAACCCCTTCTGACTTCATTTGCTATTTTTCATGCATTTACTAATTTTTTTGAGCTAAATGACCCTGAAATTGAAAAGCACTACAAATGAACTCTGAAAAGGTTGAAAGTTGGCATGCTATCATCATTTCACCCACATAGCATGTGCTAAAAAGTTGAGAGGGTTACGGCAAACTCTGGATGCACTTCGTGTACAAAATGGACAATCTCTTTCGAAGTATCAGGCTTTCGGACGAAAACTCATCTGTTACAAAGGCATTTCATTTTTTTAAACTTATTTCAACTCCAGACTTTTTGTTCGTTCAGTATGCACCATTCAAAGCCACGTCATCAATTTTCAACCCCTTCTGACTTCATTTGCTATTTTTCATGCATTTACTGATTTTTTTAGCTAAATGACCCTGAAATTGAAAATCACTACAAATGAACTCTGAAAAGGTTGAAAGTTGGCATGGTATCATCATTTCACCCACATAGAATGTGCTAAAAAGTTGAGAGGGTTACGGCAAAAACTGGATGCACTTCGTGTACAAAATGGACAATCTCTTTCGAAGTACAGGCTTTCGGACGAGAACTCATCTGTTACAAAGGCATTTCATTTTTTTAACTTATTTCAACTCCAGACTTTTTGTGCATTCAGTATGCACCATTCAAAGCCACGTCATCAATTTTCAACCCTTTCTGACTTCATTTGCTATTTTTCATGCATTTACTGACTTTGTTTGAGCTAAATGACCCTGAAATTGAAAAGCACTACAAATGAACTCTGAAAAGGTTGAAAGTCGGCACGGTATCATCATTTCACCCACATAGAATGTGCTAAAAAGTTGAGAGGGTTACGGCAAAAACTGGATGCACTTCGTGTACAAAATGGACAATCTCTTTCGAAGTATCAGGCTTTCGGACGAAAACTCATCTGTTACAAAGGCATTTCATTTTTTTAAACTTATTTCAACTCCAGACTTTTTGTGCGTTCAAGATGCACGATTCAAAGCCACGTCATCAATTTTCAACCCCTTCTGACTTCATTTGCTATTTTTCATGCATTTACTGATTTTTTTGACCTAAATGACCCTGAAATTGAAAAGCACTACAAATGAACTCTGAAAATGTTGAAAGTTGGCATGCTATCATCATTTCACCCACATAGCATGTGCTAAAAAGTTGAGAGGGTTACGGCAAACTCTGGATGCACTTCGTGTACAAAATGGACAATCTCTTTCGAAGTATCAGGCTTTCGGACGAAAACTCATCTGTTACAAAGGCATTTCATTTTTTTAAACTTATTTCAACTCCAGACTTTTTGTGCGTTTAGTATGCACCATTCAAAGCCACGTCATCAATTTTCAACCCCTTCTGACTTCATTTGCTATTTTTCATGCATTTACTGATTTTTTTAGCTAAATGACCCTGAAATTGAAAAGCACTACAAATGAACTCTGAAAAGGTTGAAAGTTGGCATGGTATCATCATTTCACCCACATAGAATGTGCTAAAAAGTTGAGAGGGTTACGGCAAAAACTGGATGCACTTCGTGTACAAAATGGACAATCTCTTTCGTAGTATCAGGCTTTCAGACGAGAACTCATCTGTTACAAAGGCATTTCATTTTTTTAAACTTATTTCAACTCCAGACTTTTTGTGCGTTCAGTATGCACCATTCAAAGCCACGTCATCAATTTTCAACCCTTTCTGACTTCATTTGCTATTTTTCATGCATTTACTGACTTTGTTTGAGCTAAATGACCCTGAAATTGAAAAGCACTACAAATGAACTCTGAAAAGGTTGAAAGTCGGCACGGTATCATCATTTCACCCACATAGAATGTGCTAAAAAGTTGAGAGGGTTACGGCAAAAACTGGATGCACTTCGTGTACAAAATGGACAATCTCTTTCGAAGTATCAGGCTTTCGGACGAAAACTCATCTGTTACAAAGGCATTTCATTTTTTTAAACTTATTTCAACTCCAGACTTTTTGTGCGTTCAAGATGCACGATTCAAAGCCACGTCATCAATTTTCAACCCCTTCTGACTTCATTTGCTATTTTTCATGCATTTACTGATTTTTTTGACCTAAATGACCCTGAAATTGAAAAGCACTACAAATGAACTCTGAAAATGTTGAAAGTTGGCATGCTATCATCATTTCACCCACATAGCATGTGCTAAAAAGTTGAGAGGGTTACGGCAAACTCTGGATGCACTTCGTGTACAAAATGGACAATCTCTTTCGAAGTATCAGGCTTTCGGACGAAAACTCATCTGTTACAAAGGCATTTCATTTTTTTAAACTTATTTCAACTCCAGACTTTTTGTGCGTTTAGTATGCACCATTCAAAGCCACGTCATCAATTTTCAACCCCTTCTGACTTCATTTGCTATTTTTCATGCATTTACTGATTTTTTTAGCTAAATGACCCTGAAATTGAAAAGCACTACAAATGAACTCTGAAAAGGTTGAAAGTTGGCATGGTATCATCATTTCACCCACATAGAATGTGCTAAAAAGTTGAGAGGGTTACGGCAAAAACTGGATGCACTTCGTGTACAAAATGGACAATCTCTTTCGTAGTATCAGGCTTTCAGACGAGAACTCATCTGTTACAAAGGCATTTCATTTTTTTAAACTTATTTCAACTCCAGACTTTTTGTGCGTTCAGTATGCACCATTCAAAGCCACGTCATCAATTTTCAACCCTTTCTGACTTCATTTGCTATTTTTCATGCATTTACTGACTTTGTTTGAGCTAAATGACCCTGAAATTGAAAAGCACTACAAATGAACTCTGAAAAGGTTGAAAGTCGGCACGGTATCATCATTTCACCCACATAGCATGTGCTAAAAAGTTGAGAGGGTTACGGCAAAAACTGGATGCACTTCGTGTACAAAATGGACAATCTCTTTCGAAGTATCAGGCTTTCGGACGAAAACTCATCTGTTACAAAGGCATTTCATTTTTTTAAACTTATTTCAACTCCAGACTTTTTGTGCGTTCAAGATGCACGATTCAAAGCCACGTCATCAATTTTCAACCCCTTCTGACTTCATTTGCTATTTTTCATGCATTTACTGATTTTTTTGAGCTAAATGACCCTGAAATTGAAAAGCACTACAAATGAACTCTGAAAAGGTTGAAAGTTGGCATGCTATCATCATTTCACCCACATAGCATGTGCTAAAAAGTTGAGAGGGTTACGGCAAACTCTGGATGCACTTCGTGTACAAAATGGACAATCTCTTTCGAAGTATCAGGCTTTCGGACGAAAACTCATCTGTTACAAAGGCACTTCATTTTTTTAAACTTATTTCAACTCCAGACTTTTTGTGCGTTCAGTATGCACCATTCAAAGCCACGTCATCAATTTTCAACCCCTTCTGACTTCATTTGCTATTTTTCATGCATTTACTGATTTTTTTAGCTAAATGACCCTGAAATTGAAAATCACTACAAATGAACTCTGAAAAGGTTGAAAGTTGGCATGGTATCATCATTTCACCCACATAGAATGTGCTAAAAAGTTGAGAGGGTTACGGCAAAAACTGGATGCACTTCGTGTACAAAATGGACAATCTCTTTCGAAGTACAGGCTTTCGGACGAGAACTCATCTGTTACAAAGGCATTTCATTTTTTTAACTTATTTCAACTCCAGACTTTTTGTGCATTCAGTATGCACCATTCAAAGCCACGTCATCAATTTTCAACCCTTTCTGACTTCATTTGCTATTTTTCATGCATTTACTGACTTTGTTTGAGCTAAATGACCCTGAAATTGAAAAGCACTACAAATGAACTCTGAAAAGGTTGAAAGTCGGCACGGTATCATCATTTCACCCACATAGAATGTGCTAAAAAGTTGAGAGGGTTACGGCAAAAACTGGATGCACTTCGTGTACAAAATGGACAATCTCTTTCGAAGTATCAGGCTTTCGGACGAAAACTCATCTGTTACAAAGGCATTTCATTTTTTTAAACTTATTTCAACTCCAGACTTTTTGTGCGTTCAGTATGCACCATTCAAAGCCACGTCATCAATTTTCAACCCCTTCTGACTTCATTTGCTATTTTTCATGCATTTACTGATTTTTTTAGCTAAATGACCCTGAAATTGAAAATCACTACAAATGAACTCTGAAAAGGTTGAAAGTTGGCATGGTATCATCATTTCACCCACATAGAATGTGCTAAAAAGTTGAGAGGGTTACGGCAAAAACTGGATGCACTTCGTGTACAAAATGGACAATCTCTTTCGAAGTACAGGCTTTCGGACGAGAACTCATCTGTTACAAAGGCATTTCATTTTTTTAACTTATTTCAACTCCAGACTTTTTGTGCATTCAGTATGCACCATTCAAAGCCACGTCATCAATTTTCAACCCTTTCTGACTTCATTTGCTATTTTTCATGCATTTACTGACTTTGTTTGAGCTAAATGACCCTGAAATTGAAAAGCACTACAAATGAACTCTGAAAAGGTTGAAAGTCGGCACGGTATCATCATTTCACCCACATAGAATGTGCTAAAAAGTTGAGAGGGTTACGGCAAAAACTGGATGCACTTCGTGTACAAAATGGACAATCTCTTTCGAAGTATCAGGCTTTCGGACGAAAACTCATCTGTTACAAAGGCATTTCATTTTTTTAAACTTATTTCAACTCCAGACTTTTTGTGCGTTCAGTATGCACCATTCAAAGCCACGTCATCAATTTTCAACCCCTTCTGACTTCATTTGCTATTTTTCATGCATTTACTGATTTTTTTAGCTAAATGACCCTGAAATTGAAAATCACTACAAATGAACTCTGAAAAGGTTGAAAGTTGGCATGGTATCATCATTTCACCCACATAGAATGTGCTAAAAAGTTGAGAGGGTTACGGCAAAAACTGGATGCACTTCGTGTACAAAATGGACAATCTCTTTCGAAGTACAGGCTTTCGGACGAGAACTCATCTGTTACAAAGGCATTTCATTTTTTTAACTTATTTCAACTCCAGACTTTTTGTGCATTCAGTATGCACCATTCAAAGCCACGTCATCAATTTTCAACCCTTTCTGACTTCATTTGCTATTTTTCATGCATTTACTGACTTTGTTTGAGCTAAATGACCCTGAAATTGAAAAGCACTACAAATGAACTCTGAAAAGGTTGAAAGTCGGCACGGTATCATCATTTCACCCACATAGAATGTGCTAAAAAGTTGAGAGGGTTACGGCAAAAACTGGATGCACTTCGTGTACAAAATGGACAATCTCTTTCGAAGTATCAGGCTTTCGGACGAAAACTCATCTGTTACAAAGGCATTTCATTTTTTTAAACTTATTTCAACTCCAGACTTTTTGTGCGTTCAAGATGCACGATTCAAAGCCACGTCATCAATTTTCAACCCCTTCTGACTTCATTTGCTATTTTTCATGCATTTACTGATTTTTTTGACCTAAATGACCCTGAAATTGAAAAGCACTACAAATGAACTCTGAAAATGTTGAAAGTTGGCATGCTATCATCATTTCACCCACATAGCATGTGCTAAAAAGTTGAGAGGGTTACGGCAAACTCTGGATGCACTTCGTGTACAAAATGGACAATCTCTTTCGAAGTATCAGGCTTTCGGACGAAAACTCATCTGTTACAAAGGCATTTCATTTTTTTAAACTTATTTCAACTCCAGACTTTTTGTGCGTTTAGTATGCACCATTCAAAGCCACGTCATCAATTTTCAACCCCTTCTGACTTCATTTGCTATTTTTCATGCATTTACTGATTTTTTTAGCTAAATGACCCTGAAATTGAAAAGCACTACAAATGAACTCTGAAAAGGTTGAAAGTTGGCATGGTATCATCATTTCACCCACATAGAATGTGCTAAAAAGTTGAGAGGGTTACGGCAAAAACTGGATGCACTTCGTGTACAAAATGGACAATCTCTTTCGTAGTATCAGGCTTTCAGACGAGAACTCATCTGTTACAAAGGCATTTCATTTTTTTAAACTTATTTCAACTCCAGACTTTTTGTGCGTTCAGTATGCACCATTCAAAGCCACGTCATCAATTTTCAACCCTTTCTGACTTCATTTGCTATTTTTCATGCATTTACTGACTTTGTTTGAGCTAAATGACCCTGAAATTGAAAAGCACTACAAATGAACTCTGAAAAGGTTGAAAGTCGGCACGGTATCATCATTTCACCCACATAGCATGTGCTAAAAAGTTGAGAGGGTTACGGCAAAAACTGGATGCACTTCGTGTACAAAATGGACAATCTCTTTCGAAGTATCAGGCTTTCGGACGAAAACTCATCTGTTACAAAGGCATTTCATTTTTTTAAACTTATTTCAACTCCAGACTTTTTGTGCGTTCAAGATGCACGATTCAAAGCCACGTCATCAATTTTCAACCCCTTCTGACTTCATTTGCTATTTTTCATGCATTTACTGATTTTTTTGAGCTAAATGACCCTGAAATTGAAAAGCACTACAAATGAACTCTGAAAAGGTTGAAAGTTGGCATGCTATCATCATTTCACCCACATAGCATGTGCTAAAAAGTTGAGAGGGTTACGGCAAACTCTGGATGCACTTCGTGTACAAAATGGACAATCTCTTTCGAAGTATCAGGCTTTCGGACGAAAACTCATCTGTTACAAAGGCACTTCATTTTTTTAAACTTATTTCAACTCCAGACTTTTTGTGCGTTCAGTATGCACCATTCAAAGCCACGTCATCAATTTTCAACCCCTTCTGACTTCATTTGCTATTTTTCATGCATTTACTGATTTTTTTAGCTAAATGACCCTGAAATTGAAAATCACTACAAATGAACTCTGAAAAGGTTGAAAGTTGGCATGGTATCATCATTTCACCCACATAGAATGTGCTAAAAAGTTGAGAGGGTTACGGCAAAAACTGGATGCACTTCGTGTACAAAATGGACAATCTCTTTCGAAGTACAGGCTTTCGGACGAGAACTCATCTGTTACAAAGGCATTTCATTTTTTTAACTTATTTCAACTCCAGACTTTTTGTGCATTCAGTATGCACCATTCAAAGCCACGTCATCAATTTTCAACCCTTTCTGACTTCATTTGCTATTTTTCATGCATTTACTGACTTTGTTTGAGCTAAATGACCCTGAAATTGAAAAGCACTACAAATGAACTCTGAAAAGGTTGAAAGTCGGCACGGTATCATCATTTCACCCACATAGAATGTGCTAAAAAGTTGAGAGGGTTACGGCAAAAACTGGATGCACTTCGTGTACAAAATGGACAATCTCTTTCGAAGTATCAGGCTTTCGGACGAAAACTCATCTGTTACAAAGGCATTTCATTTTTTTAAACTTATTTCAACTCCAGACTTTTTGTGCGTTCAGTATGCACCATTCAAAGCCACGTCATCAATTTTCAACCCCTTCTGACTTCATTTGCTATTTTTCATGCATTTACTGATTTTTTTAGCTAAATGACCCTGAAATTGAAAATCACTACAAATGAACTCTGAAAAGGTTGAAAGTTGGCATGGTATCATCATTTCACCCACATAGAATGTGCTAAAAAGTTGAGAGGGTTACGGCAAAAACTGGATGCACTTCGTGTACAAAATGGACAATCTCTTTCGAAGTACAGGCTTTCGGACGAGAACTCATCTGTTACAAAGGCATTTCATTTTTTTAACTTATTTCAACTCCAGACTTTTTGTGCATTCAGTATGCACCATTCAAAGCCACGTCATCAATTTTCAACCCTTTCTGACTTCATTTGCTATTTTTCATGCATTTACTGACTTTGTTTGAGCTAAATGACCCTGAAATTGAAAAGCACTACAAATGAACTCTGAAAAGGTTGAAAGTCGGCACGGTATCATCATTTCACCCACATAGAATGTGCTAAAAAGTTGAGAGGGTTACGGCAAAAACTGGATGCACTTCGTGTACAAAATGGACAATCTCTTTCGAAGTATCAGGCTTTCGGACGAAAACTCATCTGTTACAAAGGCATTTCATTTTTTTAAACTTATTTCAACTCCAGACTTTTTGTGCGTTCAAGATGCACGATTCAAAGCCACGTCATCAATTTTCAACCCCTTCTGACTTCATTTGCTATTTTTCATGCATTTACTGATTTTTTTGACCTAAATGACCCTGAAATTGAAAAGCACTACAAATGAACTCTGAAAATGTTGAAAGTTGGCATGCTATCATCATTTCACCCACATAGCATGTGCTAAAAAGTTGAGAGGGTTACGGCAAACTCTGGATGCACTTCGTGTACAAAATGGACAATCTCTTTCGAAGTATCAGGCTTTCGGACGAAAACTCATCTGTTACAAAGGCATTTCATTTTTTTAAACTTATTTCAACTCCAGACTTTTTGTGCGTTTAGTATGCACCATTCAAAGCCACGTCATCAATTTTCAACCCCTTCTGACTTCATTTGCTATTTTTCATGCATTTACTGATTTTTTTAGCTAAATGACCCTGAAATTGAAAAGCACTACAAATGAACTCTGAAAAGGTTGAAAGTTGGCATGGTATCATCATTTCACCCACATAGAATGTGCTAAAAAGTTGAGAGGGTTACGGCAAAAACTGGATGCACTTCGTGTACAAAATGGACAATCTCTTTCGTAGTATCAGGCTTTCAGACGAGAACTCATCTGTTACAAAGGCATTTCATTTTTTTAAACTTATTTCAACTCCAGACTTTTTGTGCGTTCAGTATGCACCATTCAAAGCCACGTCATCAATTTTCAACCCTTTCTGACTTCATTTGCTATTTTTCATGCATTTACTGACTTTGTTTGAGCTAAATGACCCTGAAATTGAAAAGCACTACAAATGAACTCTGAAAAGGTTGAAAGTCGGCACGGTATCATCATTTCACCCACATAGCATGTGCTAAAAAGTTGAGAGGGTTACGGCAAAAACTGGATGCACTTCGTGTACAAAATGGACAATCTCTTTCGAAGTATCAGGCTTTCGGACGAAAACTCATCTGTTACAAAGGCATTTCATTTTTTTAAACTTATTTCAACTCCAGACTTTTTGTGCGTTCAAGATGCACGATTCAAAGCCACGTCATCAATTTTCAACCCCTTCTGACTTCATTTGCTATTTTTCATGCATTTACTGATTTTTTTGAGCTAAATGACCCTGAAATTGAAAAGCACTACAAATGAACTCTGAAAAGGTTGAAAGTTGGCATGCTATCATCATTTCACCCACATAGCATGTGCTAAAAAGTTGAGAGGGTTACGGCAAACTCTGGATGCACTTCGTGTACAAAATGGACAATCTCTTTCGAAGTATCAGGCTTTCGGACGAAAACTCATCTGTTACAAAGGCACTTCATTTTTTTAAACTTATTTCAACTCCAGACTTTTTGTGCGTTCAGTATGCACCATTCAAAGCCACGTCATCAATTTTCAACCCCTTCTGACTTCATTTGCTATTTTTCATGCATTTACTGATTTTTTTAGCTAAATGACCCTGAAATTGAAAATCACTACAAATGAACTCTGAAAAGGTTGAAAGTTGGCATGGTATCATCATTTCACCCACATAGAATGTGCTAAAAAGTTGAGAGGGTTACGGCAAAAACTGGATGCACTTCGTGTACAAAATGGACAATCTCTTTCGAAGTACAGGCTTTCGGACGAGAACTCATCTGTTACAAAGGCATTTCATTTTTTTAACTTATTTCAACTCCAGACTTTTTGTGCATTCAGTATGCACCATTCAAAGCCACGTCATCAATTTTCAACCCTTTCTGACTTCATTTGCTATTTTTCATGCATTTACTGACTTTGTTTGAGCTAAATGACCCTGAAATTGAAAAGCACTACAAATGAACTCTGAAAAGGTTGAAAGTCGGCACGGTATCATCATTTCACCCACATAGAATGTGCTAAAAAGTTGAGAGGGTTACGGCAAAAACTGGATGCACTTCGTGTACAAAATGGACAATCTCTTTCGAAGTATCAGGCTTTCGGACGAAAACTCATCTGTTACAAAGGCATTTCATTTTTTTAAACTTATTTCAACTCCAGACTTTTTGTGCGTTCAGTATGCACCATTCAAAGCCACGTCATCAATTTTCAACCCCTTCTGACTTCATTTGCTATTTTTCATGCATTTACTGATTTTTTTAGCTAAATGACCCTGAAATTGAAAATCACTACAAATGAACTCTGAAAAGGTTGAAAGTTGGCATGGTATCATCATTTCACCCACATAGAATGTGCTAAAAAGTTGAGAGGGTTACGGCAAAAACTGGATGCACTTCGTGTACAAAATGGACAATCTCTTTCGAAGTACAGGCTTTCGGACGAGAACTCATCTGTTACAAAGGCATTTCATTTTTTTAACTTATTTCAACTCCAGACTTTTTGTGCATTCAGTATGCACCATTCAAAGCCACGTCATCAATTTTCAACCCTTTCTGACTTCATTTGCTATTTTTCATGCATTTACTGACTTTGTTTGAGCTAAATGACCCTGAAATTGAAAAGCACTACAAATGAACTCTGAAAAGGTTGAAAGTCGGCACGGTATCATCATTTCACCCACATAGAATGTGCTAAAAAGTTGAGAGGGTTACGGCAAAAACTGGATGCACTTCGTGTACAAAATGGACAATCTCTTTCGAAGTATCAGGCTTTCGGACGAAAACTCATCTGTTACAAAGGCATTTCATTTTTTTAAACTTATTTCAACTCCAGACTTTTTGTGCGTTCAGTATGCACCATTCAAAGCCACGTCATCAATTTTCAACCCCTTCTGACTTCATTTGCTATTTTTCATGCATTTACTGATTTTTTTAGCTAAATGACCCTGAAATTGAAAATCACTACAAATGAACTCTGAAAAGGTTGAAAGTTGGCATGGTATCATCATTTCACCCACATAGAATGTGCTAAAAAGTTGAGAGGGTTACGGCAAAAACTGGATGCACTTCGTGTACAAAATGGACAATCTCTTTCGAAGTACAGGCTTTCGGACGAGAACTCATCTGTTACAAAGGCATTTCATTTTTTTAACTTATTTCAACTCCAGACTTTTTGTGCATTCAGTATGCACCATTCAAAGCCACGTCATCAATTTTCAACCCTTTCTGACTTCATTTGCTATTTTTCATGCATTTACTGACTTTGTTTGAGCTAAATGACCCTGAAATTGAAAAGCACTACAAATGAACTCTGAAAAGGTTGAAAGTCGGCACGGTATCATCATTTCACCCACATAGAATGTGCTAAAAAGTTGAGAGGGTTACGGCAAAAACTGGATGCACTTCGTGTACAAAATGGACAATCTCTTTCGAAGTATCAGGCTTTCGGACGAAAACTCATCTGTTACAAAGGCATTTCATTTTTTTAAACTTATTTCAACTCCAGACTTTTTGTGCGTTCAGTATGCACCATTCAAAGCCACGTCATCAATTTTCAACCCCTTCTGACTTCATTTGCTATTTTTCATGCATTTACTGATTTTTTTAGCTAAATGACCCTGAAATTGAAAATCACTACAAATGAACTCTGAAAAGGTTGAAAGTTGGCATGGTATCATCATTTCACCCACATAGAATGTGCTAAAAAGTTGAGAGGGTTACGGCAAAAACTGGATGCACTTCGTGTACAAAATGGACAATCTCTTTCGAAGTACAGGCTTTCGGACGAGAACTCATCTGTTACAAAGGCATTTCATTTTTTTAACTTATTTCAACTCCAGACTTTTTGTGCATTCAGTATGCACCATTCAAAGCCACGTCATCAATTTTCAACCCTTTCTGACTTCATTTGCTATTTTTCATGCATTTACTGACTTTGTTTGAGCTAAATGACCCTGAAATTGAAAAGCACTACAAATGAACTCTGAAAAGGTTGAAAGTCGGCACGGTATCATCATTTCACCCACATAGAATGTGCTAAAAAGTTGAGAGGGTTACGGCAAAAACTGGATGCACTTCGTGTACAAAATGGACAATCTCTTTCGAAGTATCAGGCTTTCGGACGAAAACTCATCTGTTACAAAGGCATTTCATTTTTTTAAACTTATTTCAACTCCAGACTTTTTGTGCGTTCAGTATGCACCATTCAAAGCCACGTCATCAATTTTCAACCCCTTCTGACTTCATTTGCTATTTTTCATGCATTTACTGATTTTTTTAGCTAAATGACCCTGAAATTGAAAATCACTACAAATGAACTCTGAAAAGGTTGAAAGTTGGCATGGTATCATCATTTCACCCACATAGAATGTGCTAAAAAGTTGAGAGGGTTACGGCAAAAACTGGATGCACTTCGTGTACAAAATGGACAATCTCTTTCGAAGTACAGGCTTTCGGACGAGAACTCATCTGTTACAAAGGCATTTCATTTTTTTAACTTATTTCAACTCCAGACTTTTTGTGCATTCAGTATGCACCATTCAAAGCCACGTCATCAATTTTCAACCCTTTCTGACTTCATTTGCTATTTTTCATGCATTTACTGACTTTGTTTGAGCTAAATGACCCTGAAATTGAAAAGCACTACAAATGAACTCTGAAAAGGTTGAAAGTCGGCACGGTATCATCATTTCACCCACATAGAATGTGCTAAAAAGTTGAGAGGGTTACGGCAAAAACTGGATGCACTTCGTGTACAAAATGGACAATCTCTTTCGAAGTATCAGGCTTTCGGACGAGAACTCATCTGTTACAAAGGCATTTCATTTTTTTAAACTTATTTCAACTCCAGACTTTTTGTGCGTTCAGTATGCACCATTCAAAGCCACGTCATCAATTTTCAACCCTTTCTGACTTCATTTGCTATTTTTCATGCATTTACTGACTTTGTTTGAGCTAAATGACCCTGAAATTGAAAAGCACTACAAATGAACTCTGAAAAGGTTGAAAGTCGGCACGGTATCATCATTTCACCCACATAGCATGTGCTAAAAAGTTGAGAGGGTTACGGCAAAAACTGGATGCACTTCGTGTACAAAATGGACAATCTCTTTCGAAGTATCAGGCTTTCGGACGAAAACTCATCTGTTACAAAGGCATTTCATTTTTTTAAACTTATTTCAACTCCAGACTTTTTGTGCGTTCAAGATGCACGATTCAAAGCCACGTCATCAATTTTCAACCCCTTCTGACTTCATTTGCTATTTTTCATGCATTTACTGATTTTTTTGACCTAAATGACCCTGAAATTGAAAAGCACTACAAATGAACTCTGAAAATGTTGAAAGTTGGCATGTTATCATCATTTCACCCACATAGCATGTGCTAAAAAGTTGAGAGGGTTACGGCAAACTCTGGATGCACTTCGTGTACAAAATGGACAATCTCTTTCGAAGTATCAGGCTTTCGGACGAAAACTCATCTGTTACAAAGGCATTTCATTTTTTTAAACTTATTTCAACTCCAGACTTTTTGTGCGTTTAGTATGCACCATTCAAAGCCACGTCATCAATTTTCAACCCCTTCTGACTTCATTTGCTATTTTTCATGCATTTACTGATTTTTTTAGCTAAATGACCCTGAAATTGAAAAGCACTACAAATGAACTCTGAAAAGGTTGAAAGTTGGCATGGTATCATCATTTCACCCACATAGAATGTGCTAAAAAGTTGAGAGGGTTACGGCAAAAACTGGATGCACTTCGTGTACAAAATGGACAATCTCTTTCGTAGTATCAGGCTTTCAGACGAGAACTCATCTGTTACAAAGGCATTTCATTTTTTTAAACTTATTTCAACTCCAGACTTTTTGTGCGTTCAGTATGCACCATTCAAAGCCACGTCATCAATTTTCAACCCTTTCTGACTTCATTTGCTATTTTTCATGCATTTACTGACTTTGTTTGAGCTAAATGACCCTGAAATTGAAAAGCACTACAAATGTACTCTGAAAAGGTTGAAAGTCGGCACGGTATCATCATTTCACCCACATAGCATGTGCTAAAAAGTTGAGAGGGTTACGGCAAAAACTGGATGCACTTCGTGTACAAAATGGACAATCTCTTTCGAAGTATCAGGCTTTCGGACGAAAACTCATCTGTTACAAAGGCATTTCATTTTTTTAAACTTATTTCAACTCCAGACTTTTTGTGCGTTCAAGATGCACGATTCAAAGCCACGTCATCAATTTTCAACCCCTTCTGACTTCATTTGCTATTTTTCATGCATTTACTGATTTTTTTGAGCTAAATGACCCTGAAATTGAAAAGCACTACAAATGAACTCTGAAAAGGTTGAAAGTTGGCATGCTATCATCATTTCACCCACATAGCATGTGCTAAAAAGTTGAGAGGGTTACGGCAAACTCTGGATGCACTTCGTGTACAAAATGGACAATCTCTTTCGAAGTATCAGGCTTTCGGACGAAAACTCATCTGTTACAAAGGCATTTCATTTTTTTAAACTTATTTCAACTCCAGACTTTTTGTGCGTTCAGTATGCACCATTCAAAGCCACGTCATCAATTTTCAACCCCTTCTGACTTCATTTGCTATTTTTCATGCATTTACTGATTTTTTTAGCTAAATGACCCTGAAATTGAAAATCACTACAAATGAACTCTGAAAAGGTTGAAAGTTGGCATGGTATCATCATTTCACCCACATAGAATGTGCTAAAAAGTTGAGAGGGTTACGGCAAAAACTGGATGCACTTCGTGTACAAAATGGACAATCTCTTTCGAAGTACAGGCTTTCGGACGAGAACTCATCTGTTACAAAGGCATTTCATTTTTTTAACTTATTTCAACTCCAGACTTTTTGTGCATTCAGTATGCACCATTCAAAGCCACGTCATCAATTTTCAACCCTTTCTGACTTCATTTGCTATTTTTCATGCATTTACTGACTTTGTTTGAGCTAAATGACCCTGAAATTGAAAAGCACTACAAATGAACTCTGAAAAGGTTGAAAGTCGGCACGGTATCATCATTTCACCCACATAGAATGTGCTAAAAAGTTGAGAGGGTTACGGCAAAAACTGGATGCACTTCGTGTACAAAATGGACAATCTCTTTCGAAGTATCAGGCTTTCGGACGAGAACTCATCTGTTACAAAGGCATTTCATTTTTTTAAACTTATTTCAACTCCAGACTTTTTGTGCGTTCAGTATGCACCATTCAAAGCCACGTCATCAATTTTCAACCCTTTCTGACTTCATTTGCTATTTTTCATGCATTTACTGACTTTGTTTGAGCTAAATGACCCTGAAATTGAAAAGCACTACAAATGAACTCTGAAAAGGTTGAAAGTCGGCACGGTATCATCATTTCACCCACATAGCATGTGCTAAAAAGTTGAGAGTGTTACGGCAAAAACTGGATGCACTTCGTGTACAAAATGGACAATCTCTTTCGAAGTATCAGGCTTTCGGACGAAAACTCATCTGTTACAAAGGCATTTCATTTTTTTAAACTTATTTCAACTCCAGACTTTTTGTGCGTTCAAGATGCACGATTCAAAGCCACGTCATCAATTTTCAACCCCTTCTGACTTCATTTGCTATTTTTCATGCATTTACTGATTTTTTTTGAGCTAAATGACCCTGAAATTGAAAAGCACTACAAATGAACTCTGAAAAGGTTGAAAGTTGGCATGCTATCATCATTTCACCCACATAGCATGTGCTAAAAAGTTGAGAGGGTTACGGCAAACTCTGGATGCACTTCGTGTACAAAATGGACAATCTCTTTCGAAGTATCAGGCTTTCGGACGAAAACTCATCTGTTACAAAGGCATTTCATTTTTTTAAACTTATTTCAACTCCAGACTTTTTGTGCGTTCAAGATGCACGATTCAAAGCCACGTCATCAATTTTCAACCCCTTCTGACTTCATTTGCTATTTTTCATGCATTTACTGATTTTTTTGACCTAAATGACCCTGAAATTGAAAAGCACTACAAATGAACTCTGAAAATGTTGAAAGTTGGCATGCTATCATCATTTCACCCACATAGCATGTGCTAAAAAGTTGAGAGGGTTACGGCAAACTCTGGATGCACTTCGTGTACAAAATGGACAATCTCTTTCGAAGTATCAGGCTTTCGGACGAAAACTCATCTGTTACAAAGGCATTTCATTTTTTTAAACTTATTTCAACTCCAGACTTTTTGTGCGTTTAGTATGCACCATTCAAAGCCACGTCATCAATTTTCAACCCCTTCTGACTTCATTTGCTATTTTTCATGCATTTACTGATTTTTTTAGCTAAATGACCCTGAAATTGAAAAGCACTACAAATGAACTCTGAAAAGGTTGAAAGTTGGCATGGTATCATCATTTCACCCACATAGAATGTGCTAAAAAGTTGAGAGGGTTACGGCAAAAACTGGATGCACTTCGTGTACAAAATGGACAATCTCTTTCGTAGTATCAGGCTTTCAGACGAGAACTCATCTGTTACAAAGGCATTTCATTTTTTTAAACTTATTTCAACTCCAGACTTTTTGTGCGTTCAGTATGCACCATTCAAAGCCACGTCATCAATTTTCAACCCTTTCTGACTTCATTTGCTATTTTTCATGCATTTACTGACTTTGTTTGAGCTAAATGACCCTGAAATTGAAAAGCACTACAAATGAACTCTGAAAAGGTTGAAAGTCGGCACGGTATCATCATTTCACCCACATAGCATGTGCTAAAAAGTTGAGAGGGTTACGGCAAAAACTGGATGCACTTCGTGTACAAAATGGACAATCTCTTTCGAAGTATCAGGCTTTCGGACGAAAACTAATCTGTTACAAAGGCATTTCATTTTTTTAAACTTATTTCAACTCCAGACTTTTTGTGCGTTCAAGATGCACGATTCAAAGCCACGTCATCAATTTTCAACCCCTTCTGACTTAATTTGCTATTTTTCATGCATTTACTGATTTTTTTGAGCTAAATGACCCTGAAATTGAAAAGCACTACAAATGAACTCTGAAAAGGTTGAAAGTTGGCATGCTATCATCATTTCACCCACATAGCATGTGCTAAAAAGTTGAGAGGGTTACGGCAAACTCTGGATGCACTTCGTGTACAAAATGGACAATCTCTTTCGAAGTATCAGGCTTTCGGACGAAAACTCATCTGTTACAAAGGCATTTCATTTTTTTAAACTTATTTCAACTCCAGACTTTTTGTGCGTTCAGTATGCACCATTCAAAGCCACGTCATCAATTTTCAACCCCTTCTGACTTCATTTGCTATTTTTCATGCATTTACTGATTTTTTTAGCTAAATGACCCTGAAATTGAAAATCACTACAAATGAACTCTGAAAAGGTTGAAAGTTGGCATGGTATCATCATTTCACCCACATAGAATGTGCTAAAAAGTTGAGAGGGTTACGGCAAAAACTGGATGCACTTCGTGTACAAAATGGACAATCTCTTTCGAAGTACAGGCTTTCGGACGAGAACTCATCTGTTACAAAGGCATTTCATTTTTTTAACTTATTTCAACTCCAGACTTTTTGTGCATTCAGTATGCACCATTCAAAGCCACGTCATCAATTTTCAACCCTTTCTGACTTCATTTGCTATTTTTCATGCATTTACTGACTTTGTTTGAGCTAAATGACCCTGAAATTGAAAAGCACTACAAATGAACTCTGAAAAGGTTGAAAGTCGGCACGGTATCATCATTTCACCCACATAGAATGTGCTAAAAAGTTGAGAGGGTTACGGCAAAAACTGGATGCACTTCGTGTACAAAATGGACAATCTCTTTCGAAGTATCAGGCTTTCGGACGAGAACTCATCTGTTACAAAGGCATTTCATTTTTTTAAACTTATTTCAACTCCAGACTTTTTGTGCGTTCAGTATGCACCATTCAAAGCCACGTCATCAATTTTCAACCCTTTCTGACTTCATTTGCTATTTTTCATGCATTTACTGACTTTGTTTGAGCTAAATGACCCTGAAATTGAAAAGCACTACAAATGAACTCTGAAAAGGTTGAAAGTCGGCACGGTATCATCATTTCACCCACATAGCATGTGCTAAAAAGTTGAGAGTGTTACGGCAAAAACTGGATGCACTTCGTGTACAAAATGGACAATCTCTTTCGAAGTATCAGGCTTTCGGACGAAAACTCATCTGTTACAAAGGCATTTCATTTTTTTAAACTTATTTCAACTCCAGACTTTTTGTGCGTTCAAGATGCACGATTCAAAGCCACGTCATCAATTTTCAACCCCTTCTGACTTCATTTGCTATTTTTCATGCATTTACTGATTTTTTTTGAGCTAAATGACCCTGAAATTGAAAAGCACTACAAATGAACTCTGAAAAGGTTGAAAGTTGGCATGCTATCATCATTTCACCCACATAGCATGTGCTAAAAAGTTGAGAGGGTTACGGCAAACTCTGGATGCACTTCGTGTACAAAATGGACAATCTCTTTCGAAGTATCAGGCTTTCGGACGAAAACTCATCTGTTACAAAGGCATTTCATTTTTTTAAACTTATTTCAACTCCAGACTTTTTGTGCGTTCAGTATGCACCATTCAAAGCCACGTCATCAATTTTCATCCCCTTCTGACTTCATTTGCTATTTTTCATGCATTTACTGATTTTTTTAGCTAAATGACCCTGAAATTGAAAATCACTACAAATGAACTCTGAAAAGGTTGAAAGTTGGCATGGTATCATCATTTCACCCACATAGAATGTGCTAAAAAGTTGAGAGGGTTACGGCAAAAACTGGATGCACTTCGTGTACAAAATGGACAATCTCTTTCGAAGTACAGGCTTTCGGACGAGAACTCATCTGTTACAAAGGCATTTCATTTTTTTAACTTATTTCAACTCCAGACTTTTTGTGCATTCAGTATGCACCATTCAAAGCCACGTCATCAATTTTCAACCCTTTCTGACTTCATTTGCTATTTTTCATGCATTTACTGACTTTGTTTGAGCTAAATGACCCTGAAATTGAAAAGCACTACAAATGAACTCTGAAAAGGTTGAAAGTCGGCACGGTATCATCATTTCACCCACATAGAATGTGCTAAAAAGTTGAGAGGGTTACGGCAAAAACTGGATGCACTTCGTGTACAAAATGGACAATCTCTTTCGAAGTATCAGGCTTTCGGACGAGAACTCATCTGTTACA
The DNA here is from genome assembly GCA_039707655.1 of Elymus sibiricus. Classification (NCBI taxonomy): domain Eukaryota; kingdom Viridiplantae; phylum Streptophyta; class Magnoliopsida; order Poales; family Poaceae; genus Elymus; species Elymus sibiricus. The sequence goes on along the minus strand of CM077665.1, from coordinate 33,221,580 downwards.
AAGGCATTTCATTTTTTTAAACTTATTTCAACTCCAGACTTTTTGTGCGTTCAGTATGCACCATTCAAAGCCACGTCATCAATTTTCAACCCTTTATGACTTCATTTGCTATTTTTCATGCATTTACTGACTTTGTTTGAGCTAAATGACCCTGAAATTGAAAAGCACTACAAATGAACTCTGAAAAGGTTGAAAGTCGGCACGGTATCATCATTTCACCCACATAGCATGTGCTAAAAAGTTGAGAGGGTTACGGCAAAAACTGGATGCACTTCGTGTACAAAATGGACAATCTCTTTCGAAGTATCAGGCTTTCGGACGAAAACTCATCTGTTACAAAGGCATTTCATTTTTTTAAACTTATTTCAACTCCAGACTTTTTGTGCGTTCAAGATGCACGATTCAGAGCCACGTCATCAATTTTCAACCCCTTCTGACTTCATTTGCTATTTTTCATGCATTTACTGATTTTTTTGAGCTAAATGACCCTGAAATTGAAAAGCACTACAAATGAACTCTGAAAAGGTTGAAAGTTGGCATGCTATCATCATTTCACCCACATAGCATGTGCTAAAAAGTTGAGAGGGTTACGGCAAACTCTGGATGCACTTCGTGTACAAAATGGACAATCTCTTTCGAAGTATCAGGCTTTCGGACGAAAACTCATCTGTTACAAAGGCATTTCATTTTTTTAAACTTATTTCAACTCCAGACTTTTTGTGCGTTTAGTATGCACCATTCAAAGCCACGTCATCAATTTTCAACCCCTTCTGACTTCATTTGCTATTTTTCATGCATTTACTGATTTTTTTAGCTAAATGACCCTGAAATTGAAAAGCACTACAAATGAACTCTGAAAAGGTTGAAAGTTGGCATGGTATCATCATTTCACCCACATAGAATGTGCTAAAAAGTTGAGAGGGTTACGGCAAAAACTGGATGCACTTCGTGTACAAAATGGACAATCTCTTTCGTAGTATCAGGCTTTCAGACGAGAACTCATCTGTTACAAAGGCATTTCATTTTTTTAAACTTATTTCAACTCCAGACTTTTTGTGCGTTCAGTATGCACCATTCAAAGCCACGTCATCAATTTTCAACCCTTTCTGACTTCATTTGCTATTTTTCATGCATTTACTGACTTTGTTTGAGCTAAATGACCCTGAAATTGAAAAGCACTACAAATGAACTCTGAAAAGGTTGAAAGTCGGCACGGTATCATCATTTCACCCACATAGCATGTGCTAAAAAGTTGAGAGGGTTACGGCAAAAACTGGATGCACTTCGTGTACAAAATGGACAATCTCTTTCGAAGTATCAGGCTTTCGGACGAAAACTCATCTGTTACAAAGGCATTTCATTTTTTTAAACTTATTTCAACTCCAGACTTTTTGTGCGTTCAGTATGCACCATTCAAAGCCACGTCATCAATTTTCAACCCTTTCTGACTTCATTTGCTATTTTTCATGCATTTACTGACTTTGTTTGAGCTAAATGACCCTGAAATTGAAAAGCACTACAAATGAACTCTGAAAAGGTTGAAAGTCGGCACGGTATCATCATTTCACCCACATAGCATGTGCTAAAAAGTTGAGAGGGTTACGGCAAACTCTGGATGCACTTCGTGTACAAAATGGACAATCTCTTTCGAAGTACAGGCTTTCGGACGAAAACTCATCTGTTACAAAGGCATTTCATTTTTTTAAACTTATTTCAACTCCAGACTTTTTGTGCGTTTAGTATGCACCATTCAAAGCCACGTCATCAATTTTCAACCCCTTCTGACTTCATTTGCTATTTTTCATGCATTTACTGATTTTTTTAGCTAAATGACCCTGAAATTGAAAAGCACTACAAATGAACTCTGAAAAGGTTGAAAGTCGGCATGGTATCATCATTTCACCCACATAGAATGTGCTAAAAAGTTGAGAGGGTTACGGCAAAAACTGGATGCACTTCGTGTACAAAATGGACAATCTCTTTCGAAGTATCAGGCTTTCGGACGAGAACTCATCTGTTACAAAGGCATTTCATTTTTTTAAACTTATTTCAACTCCAGACTTTTTGTGCGTTCAGTATGCACCATTCAAAGCCACGTCATCAATTTTCAACCCTTTATGACTTCATTTGCTATTTTTCATGCATTTACTGACTTTGTTTGAGCTAAATGACCCTGAAATTGAAAAGCACTACAAATGAACTCTGAAAAGGTTGAAAGTCGGCACGGTATCATCATTTCACCCACATAGCATGTGCTAAAAAGTTGAGAGGGTTACGGCAAAAACTGGATGCACTTCGTGTACAAAATGGACAATCTCTTTCGAAGTATCAGGCTTTCGGACGAAAACTCATCTGTTACAAAGGCATTTCATTTTTTTAAACTTATTTCAACTCCAGACTTTTTGTGCGTTCAAGATGCACGATTCAGAGCCACGTCATCAATTTTCAACCCCTTCTGACTTCATTTGCTATTTTTCATGCATTTACTGATTTTTTTGAGCTAAATGACCCTGAAATTGAAAAGCACTACAAATGAACTCTGAAAAGGTTGAAAGTTGGCATGCTATCATCATTTCACCCACATAGCATGTGCTAAAAAGTTGAGAGGGTTACGGCAAACTCTGGATGCACTTCGTGTACAAAATGGACAATCTCTTTCGAAGTATCAGGCTTTCGGACGAAAACTCATCTGTTACAAAGGCATTTCATTTTTTTAAACTTATTTCAACTCCAGACTTTTTGTGCGTTTAGTATGCACCATTCAAAGCCACGTCATCAATTTTCAACCCCTTCTGACTTCATTTGCTATTTTTCATGCATTTACTGATTTTTTTAGCTAAATGACCCTGAAATTGAAAAGCACTACAAATGAACTCTGAAAAGGTTGAAAGTTGGCATGGTATCATCATTTCACCCACATAGAATGTGCTAAAAAGTTGAGAGGGTTACGGCAAAAACTGGATGCACTTCGTGTACAAAATGGACAATCTCTTTCGTAGTATCAGGCTTTCAGACGAGAACTCATCTGTTACAAAGGCATTTCATTTTTTTAAACTTATTTCAACTCCAGACTTTTTGTGCGTTCAGTATGCACCATTCAAAGCCACGTCATCAATTTTCAACCCTTTCTGACTTCATTTGCTATTTTTCATGCATTTACTGACTTTGTTTGAGCTAAATGACCCTGAAATTGAAAAGAACTACAAATGAACTCTGAAAAGGTTGAAAGTCGGCACGGTATCATCATTTCACCCACATAGCATGTGCTAAAAAGTTGAGAGGGTTACGGCAAAAACTGGATGCACTTCGTGTACAAAATGGACAATCTCTTTCGAAGTATCAGGCTTTCGGACGAAAACTCATCTGTTACAAAGGCATTTCATTTTTTTAAACTTATTTCAACTCCAGACTTTTTGTGCGTTCAAGATGCACGATTCAAAGCCACGTCATCAATTTTCAACCCTTTCTGACTTCATTTGCTATTTTTCATGCATTTACTGATTTTTTTGAGCTAAATGACCCTAAAATTGAAAAGCACTACAAATGAACTCTGAAAAGGTTGAAAGTTGGCATGCTATCATCATTTCACCCACATAGCATGTGCTAAAAAGTTGAGAGGGTTACGGCAAACTCTGGATGCACTTCGTGTACAAAATGGACAATCTCTTTCGAAGTATCAGGCTTTCGGACGAAAACTCATCTGTTACAAAGGCATTTCATTTTTTTAAACTTATTTCAACTCCAGACTTTTTGTGCGTTTAGTATGCACCAGTCAAAGCCACGTCATCAATTTTCAACCCCTTCTGACTTCATTTGCTATTTTTCATGCATTTACTGATTTTTTTAGCTAAATGACCCTGAAATTGAAAAGCACTACAAATGAACTCTGAAAAGGTTGAAAGTTGGCATGGTATCATCATTTCACCCACATAGAATGTGCTAAAAAGTTGAGAGGGTTACGGCAAAAACTGGATGCACTTCGTGTACAAAATGGACAATCTCTTTCGAAGTACAGGCTTTCGGACGAGAACTCATCTGTTACAAAGGCATTTCATTTTTTTAACTTATTTCAACTCCAGACTTTTTGTGCATTCAGTATGCACCATTCAAAGCCACGTCATCACTTTTCAACCCTTTCTGACTTCATTTGCTATTTTTCATGCATTTACTGACTTTGTTTGAGCTAAATGACCCTGAAATTGAAAAGCACTACAAATGAACTCTGAAATGGTTGAAAGTCGGCACGGTATCATCATTTCACCCACATAGCATGTGCTAAAAAGTTGAGAGGGTTACGGCAAAAACTGGATGCACTTCGTGTACAAAATGGACAATCTCTTTCGAAGTATCAGGCTTTCGGACGAAAACTCATCTGTTACAAAGGAATTTCATTTTTTTAAACTTATTTTAACTCCAGACTTTTTGTGCGTTCAAGATGCACGATTCAAAGCCACGTCATCAATTTTCAACCCCTTCTGACTTCATTTGCTATTTTTCATGGATTTACTAATTTTTTTGAGCTAAATGACCCTGAAATTGAAAAGCACTACAAATGAACTCTGAAAAGGTTGAAAGTTCGCATCGTATCATCATTTCACCCACATAGCATGTGCTAAAAAGTTGAGAGGGTTACGGCAAACTCTGGATGCACTTCGTGTACAAAATGGACAATCTCTTTCGAAGTATCAGGCTTTCGGACGAAAACTCATCTGTTACAAAGGCATTTCATTTTTTTAAACTTATTTCAACTCCAGACTTTTTGTGCGTTTAGTATGCACCATTCAAAGCCACGTCATCAATTTTCAACCCCTTCTGACTTCATTTGCTATTTTTCATGCTTTTACTGATTTTTTTAGCTAAATGACCCTGAAATTGAAAAGCACTACAAATGAACTCTGAAAAGGTTGAAAGTTGGCATGGTATCATCATTTCACCCACATAGAATGTGCAAAAAAGTTGAGAGGGTTACGGCAAAAACTGGATGCACTTCGTGTACAAAATGGACAATCTCTTTCGAAGTATCAGGCTTTCGGACGAGAACTCATCTGTTACAAAGGCATTTCATTTTTTTAAAGTTATTTCAACTCCAGACTTTTTGTGCGTTCAGTATGCACCATTCAAAGCCACGTCATCACTTTTCAACCCTTTCTGACTTCATTTGCTATTTTTCATGCATTTACTGACTTTGTTTGAGCTAAATGACCCTGAAATTGAAAAGCACTACAAATGAACTCTGAAAAGGTTGAAAGTCGGCACGGTATCATCATTTCACCCACATAGCATGTGCTAAAAAGTTGAGAGGGTTACGGCAAAAACTGGATGCACTTCGTGTACAAAATGGACAATCTCTTTCGAAGTATCAGGCTTTCGGACGAAAACTCATCTGTTACAAAGGCATTTCATTTTTTTAAACTTATTTCAACTCCAGACTTTTTGTGCGTTCAAGATGCACGATTCAAAGCCACGTCATCAATTTTCAACCCCTTCTGACTTCATTTGCTATTTTTCATGCATTTACTGATTTTTTTGAGCTAAATGACCCTAAAATTGAAAAGCACTACAAATGAACTCTGAAAAGGTTGAAAGTTGGCATGCTATCATCATTTCACCCACATAGCATGTGCTAAAAAGTTGAGAGGGTTACGGCAAACTCTGGATGCACTTCGTGTACAAAATGGACAATCTCTTTCGAAGTATCAGGCTTTCGGACGAAAACTCATCTGTTACAAAGGCATTTCATTTTTTTAAACTTATTTCAACTCCAGACTTTTTGTGCGTTTAGTATGCACCAGTCAAAGCCACGTCATCAATTTTCAACCCCTTCTGACTTCATTTGCTATTTTTCATGCATTTACTGATTTTTTTAGCTAAATGACCCTGAAATTGAAAAGCACTACAAATGAACTCTGAAAAGGTTGAAAGTTGGCATGGTATCATCATTTCACCCACATAGAATGTGCTAAAAAGTTGAGAGGGTTACGGCAAAAACTGGATGCACTTCGTGTACAAAATGGACAATCTCTTTCGAAGTACAGGCTTTCGGACGAGAACTCATCTGTTACAAAGGCATTTCATTTTTTTAACTTATTTCAACTCCAGACTTTTTGTGCATTCAGTATGCACCATTCAAAGCCACGTCATCACTTTTCAACCCTTTCTGACTTCATTTGCTATTTTTCATGCATTTACTGACTTTGTTTGAGCTAAATGACCCTGAAATTGAAAAGCACTACAAATGAACTCTGAAATGGTTGAAAGTCGGCACGGTATCATCATTTCACCCACATAGCATGTGCTAAAAAGTTGAGAGGGTTACGGCAAAAACTGGATGCACTTCGTGTACAAAATGGACAATCTCTTTCGAAGTATCAGGCTTTCGGACGAAAACTCATCTGTTACAAAGGAATTTCATTTTTTTAAACTTATTTTAACTCCAGACTTTTTGTGCGTTCAAGATGCACCATTCAAAGCCACGTCATCAATTTTCAACCCCTTCTGACTTCATTTGCTATTTTTCATGGATTTACTAATTTTTTTGAGCTAAATGACCCTGAAATTGAAAAGCACTACAAATGAACTCTGAAAAGGTTGAAAGTTCGCATCGTATCATCATTTCACCCACATAGCATGTGCTAAAAAGTTGAGAGGGTTACGGCAAACTCTGGATGCACTTCGTGTACAAAATGGACAATCTCTTTCGAAGTATCAGGCTTTCGGACGAAAACTCATCTGTTACAAAGGCATTTCATTTTTTTAAACTTATTTCAACTCCAGACTTTTTGTGCGTTTAGTATGCACCATTCAAAGCCACGTCATCAATTTTCAACCCCTTCTGACTTCATTTGCTATTTTTCATGCTTTTACTGATTTTTTTAGCTAAATGACCCTGAAATTGAAAAGCACTACAAATGAACTCTGAAAAGGTTGAAAGTTGGCATGGTATCATCATTTCACCCACATAGAATGTGCAAAAAAGTTGAGAGGGTTACGGCAAAAACTGGATGCACTTCGTGTACAAAATGGACAATCTCTTTCGAAGTATCAGGCTTTCGGACGAGAACTCATCTGTTACAAAGGCATTTCATTTTTTTAAAGTTATTTCAACTCCAGACTTTTTGTGCGTTCAGTATGCACCATTCAAAGCCACGTCATCAATTTTCAACCCTTTCTGACTTCATTTGCTATTTTTCATGCATTTACTTACTTTGTTTGAGCTAAATGACCCTGAAATTGAAAAGCACTACAAATGAACTCTGAAAAGGTTGAAAGTCGGCACGGTATCATCATTTCACCCACATAGCATGTGCTAAAAAGTTGAGAGGGTTACGGCAAAATCTGGATGCACTTCGTGTACAAAATGGACAATCTCTTTCGAAGTATCAGGCTTTCGGACGAAAACTCATCTGTTACAAAGGCATTTCATTTTTTTAAACTTATTTCAACTCCAGACTTTTTCTGCGTTCAAGATGCACGATTCAAAGCCACGTCATCAATTTTCAACCCCTTCTGACTTCATTTGCTATTTTTCATGCATTTACTGATTTTTTTGAGCTAAATGAGCCTGAAATTGAAAAGCACTACAAATGAACTCTGAAAAGGTTGAAAGTTGGCATGCTATCATCATTTCACCCACATAGCATGTGCTAAAAAGTTGAGAGGGTTACGGCAAACTCTGGATGCACTTCGTGTACAAAATGGACAATCTCCTTCAAAGTATCAGGCTTTCGGACGAAAACTCATCTGTTACAAAGGCATTTCATTTTTTTAAACTTATTTCAACTCCAGACTTTTTGTGCGTTTAGTATGCACCATTCAAAGCCACGTCATCAATTTTAAACCCCTTTTGACTTCATTTGCTATTTTTCATGCATTTACTGATTTTTTTAGCTAAATGACCCTGAAATTGAAAAGCACTACAAATGAACTCTGAAAAGGTTGAAAGTTGGCATGGTATCATCATTTCACCCACATAGCATGTGCTAAAAAGTTGAGAGGGTTACGGCAAAAACTGGATGCACTTCGTGTACAAAATGGACAATCTCTTTCGAAGTACAGGCTTTCGGACGAGAACTCATCTGTTACAAAGGCATTTCATTTTTTAACTTATTTCAACTCCAGACTTTTTGTGCATTCAGTATGCACCATTCAAAGCCACGTCATCAATTTTCAACCCTTTCTGACTTCATTTGCTATTTTTCATGCATTTACTGACTTTGTTTGAGCTAAATGACCCTGAAATTGAAAAGCACTACAAATGAACTCTGAAAAGGTTGAAAGTCGGCACGGTATCATCATTTCACCCACATAGCATGTGCTAAAAAGTTGAGAGGGTTACGGCAAAAACTGGATGCACTTCGTGTACAAAATGGACAATCTCTTTCGAAGTATCAGGCTTTCGGACGAAAACTCATCTGTTACAAAGGAATTTCATTTTTTTAAACTTATTTCAACTCCAGACTTTTTGTGCGTTTAGTATGCACCATTCAAAGCCACGTCATCAATTTTCAACCCCTTCTGACTTCATTTGCTATTTTTCATGCATTTACTGATTTTTTTAGCTAAATGACCCTGAAATTGAAAAGCACTACAAATGAACTCTGAAAAGGTTGAAAGTTGGCATGGTATCATCATTTCACCCACATAGAATGTGCTAAAAAGTTGAGAGGGTTACGGCAAAAACTGGATGCACTTCGTGTACAAAATGGACAATCTCTTTCGTAGTATCAGGCTTTCAGACGAGAACTCATCTGTTACAAAGGCATTTCATTTTTTTAAACTTATTTCAACTCCAGACTTTTTGTGCGTTCAGTATGCACCATTCAAAGCCACGTCATCAATTTTCAACCCTTTCTGACTTCATTTGCTATTTTTCATGCATTTACTGACTTTGTTTGAGCTAAATGACCCTGAAATTGAAAAGCACTACAAATGAACTCTGAAAAGGTTGAAAGTCGGCACGGTATCATCATTTCACCCACATAGCATGTGCTAAAAAGTTGAGAGGGTTACGGCAAAAACTGGATGCACTTCGTGTACAAAATGGACAATCTCTTTCGAAGTATCAGGCTTTCGGACGAAAACTCATCTGTTACAAAGGCATTTCATTTTTTTAAACTTATTTCAACTCCAGACTTTTTGTGCGTTCAGTATGCACCATTCAAAGCCACGTCATCAATTTTCAACCCTTTCTGACTTCATTTGCTATTTTTCATGCATTTACTGACTTTGTTTGAGCTAAATGACCCTGAAATTGAAAAGCACTACAAATGAACTCTGAAAAGGTTGAAAGTCGGCACGGTATCATCATTTCACCCACATAGCATGTGCTAAAAAGTTGAGAGGGTTACGGCAAACTCTGGATGCACTTCGTGTACAAAATGGACAATCTCTTTCGAAGTATCAGGCTTTCGGACGAAAACTCATCTGTTACAAAGGCATTTCATTTTTTTAAACTTATTTCAACTCCAGACTTTTTGTGCGTTTAGTATGCACCATTCAAAGCCACGTCATCAATTTTCAACCCCTTCTGACTTCATTTGCTATTTTTCATGCATTTACTGATTTTTTTAGCTAAATGACCCTGAAATTGAAAAGCACTACAAATGAACTCTGAAAAGGTTGAAAGTTGGCATGGTATCATCATTTCACCCACATAGAATGTGCAAAAAAGTTGAGAGGCTTACGGCAAAAACTGGATGCACTTCGTGTACAAAATGGACAATCTCTTTCGAAGTACAGGCTTTCGGACGAGAACTCATCTGTTACAAAGGCATTTCATTTTTTTAACTTATTTCAACTCCAGACTTTTTGTGCATTCAGTATGCACCATTCAAAGCCACGTCATCACTTTTCAACCCTTTCTGACTTCATTTGCTATTTTTCATGCATTTACTGACTTTGTTTGAGCTAAATGACCCTGAAATTGAAAAGCACTACAAATGAACTCTGAAAAGGTTGAAAGTCGGCACGGTATCATCATTTCACCCACATAGCATGTGCTAAAAAGTTGAGAGGGTTACGGCAAAAACTGGATGCACTTCGTGTACAAAATGGACAATCTCTTTCGAAGTATCAGGCTTTCGGACGAAAACTCATCTGTTACAAAGGCATTTCATTTTTTTAAACTTATTTCAACTCCAGACTTTTTGTGCGTTCAAGATGCACGATTCAAAGCCACGTCATCAATTTTCAACCCCTTCTGACTTCATTTGCTATTTTTCATGCATTTACTGATTTTTTTGAGCTAAATGACCCTAAAATTGAAAAGCGCTACAAATGAACTCTGAAAAGGTTGAAAGTTGGCATGCTATCATCATTTCACCCACATAGCATGTGCTAAAAAGTTGAGAGGGTTACGGCAAACTCTGGATGCACTTCGTGTACAAAATGGACAATCTCTTTCGAAGTATCAGGCTTTCGGACGAAAACTCATCTGTTACAAAGGCATTTCATTTTTTTAAACTTATTTCAACTCCAGACTTTTTGTGCGTTTAGTATGCACCAGTCAAAGCCACGTCATCAATTTTCAACCCCTTCTGACTTCATTTGCTATTTTTCATGCATTTACTGATTTTTTTAGCTAAATGACCCTGAAATTGAAAAGCACTACAAATGAACTCTGAAAAGGTTGAAAGTTGGCATGGTATCATCATTTCACCCACATAGAATGTGCTAAAAAGTTGAGAGGGTTACGGCAAAAACTGGATGCACTTCGTGTACAAAATGGACAATCTCTTTCGAAGTACAGGCTTTCGGACGAGAACTCATCTGTTACAAAGGCATTTCATTTTTTTAACTTATTTCAACTCCAGACTTTTTGTGCATTCAGTATGCACCATTCAAAGCCACGTCATCACTTTTCAACCCTTTCTGACTTCATTTGCTATTTTTCATGCATTTACTGACTTTGTTTGAGCTAAATGACCCTGAAATTGAAAAGCACTACAAATGAACTATGAAATGGTTGAAAGTCGGCACGGTATCATCATTTCACCCACATAGCATGTGCTAAAAAGTTGAGAGGGTTACGGCAAAAACTGGATGCACTTCGTGTACAAAATGGACAATCTCTTTCGAAGTATCAGGCTTTCGGACGAAAACTCATCTGTTACAAAGGAATTTCATTTTTTTAAACTTATTTCAACTCCAGACTTTTTGTGCGTTCAAGATGCACCATTCAAAGCCACGTCATCAATTTTCAACCCCTTCTGACTTCATTTGCTATTTTTCATGGATTTACTAATTTTTTTGAGCTAAATGACCCTGAAATTGAAAAGCACTACAAATGAACTCTGAAAAGGTTGAAAGTTGGCATCGTATCATCATTTCACCCACATAGCATGTGCTAAAAAGTTGAGAGGGTTACGGCAAACTCTGGATGCACTTCGTGTACAAAATGGACAATCTCTTTCGAAGTATCAGGCTTTCGGACGAAAACTCATCTGTTACAAAGGCATTTCATTTTTTTAAACTTATTTCAACTCCAGACTTTTTGTGCGTTTAGTATGCACCATTCAAAGCCACGTCATCAATTTTCAACCCCTTCTGACTTCATTTGCTATTTTTCATGCATTTACTGATTTTTTTAGCTAAATGACCCTGAAATTGAAAAGCACTACAAATGAACTCTGAAAAGGTTGAAAGTTGGCATGGTATCATCATTTCACCCACATAGAATGTGCAAAAAAGTTGAGAGGGTTACGGCAAAAACTGGATGCACTTCGTGTACAAAATGGACAATCTCTTTCGAAGTATCAGGCTTTCGGACGAGAACTCATCTGTTACAAAGGCATTTCATTTTTTTAAAGTTATTTCAACTCCAGACTTTTTGTGCGTTCAGTATGCACCATTCAAAGCCACGTCATCAATTTTCAACCCTTTCTGACTTCATTTGCTATTTTTCATGCATTTACTTACTTTGTTTGAGCTAAATGACCCTGAAATTGAAAAGCACTACAAATGAACTCTGAAAAGGTTGAAAGTCGGCACGGTATCATCATTTCACCCACATAGCATGTGCTAAAAAGTTGAGAGGGTTACGGCAAAATCTGGATGCACTTCGTGTACAAAATGGACAATCTCTTTCGAAGTATCAGGCTTTCGGACGAAAACTCATCTGTTACAAAGGCATTTCATTTTTTTAAACTTATTTCAACTCCAGACTTTTTCTGCGTTCAAGATGCACGATTCAAAGCCACGTCATCAATTTTCAACCCCTTCTGACTTCATTTGCTATTTTTCATGCATTTACTGATTTTTTTGAGCTAAATGAGCCTGAAATTGAAGAGCACTACAAATGAACTCTGAAAAGGTTGAAAGTTGGCATGCTATCATCATTTCACCCACATAGCATGTGCTAAAAAGTTGAGAGGGTTACGGCAAACTCTGGATGCACTTCGTGTACAAAATGGACAATCTCTTTCAAAGTATCAGGCTTTCGGACGAAAACTCATCTGTTACAAAGGCATTTCATTTTTTTAAACTTATTTCAACTCCAGACTTTTTGTGCGTTTAGTATGCACCATTCAAAGCCACGTCATCAATTTTAAACCCCTTTTGACTTCATTTGCTATTTTTCATGCATTTACTGATTTTTTTAGCTAAATGACCCTGAAATTGAAAAGCACTACAAATGAACTCTGAAAAGGTTGAAAGTTGGCATGGTATCATCATTTCACCCACATAGCATGTGCTAAAAAGTTGAGAGGGTTACGGCAAAAACTGGATGCACTTCGTGTACAAAATGGACAATCTCTTTCGAAGTACAGGCTTTCGGACGAGAACTCATCTGTTACAAAGGCATTTCATTTTTTAACTTATTTCAACTCCAGACTTTTTGTGCATTCAGTATGCACCATTCAAAGCCACGTCATCAATTTTCAACCCTTTCTGACTTCATTTGCTATTTTTCATGCATTTACTGACTTTGTTTGAGCTAAATGACCCTGAAATTGAAAAGCACTACAAATGAACTCTGAAAAGGTTGAAAGTCGGCACGGTATCATCATTTCACCCACATAGCATGTGCTAAAAAGTTGAGAGGGTTACGGCAAAAACTGGATGCACTTCGTGTACAAAATGGACAATCTCTTTCGAAGTATCAGGCTTTCGGACGAAAACTCATCTGTTACAAAGGAATTTCATTTTTTTAAACTTATTTCAACTCCAGACTTTTTGTGCGTTCAAGATGCACCATTCAAAGCCACGTCATCAATTTTCAACCCCTTCTGACTTCATTTGCTATTTTTCATGGATTTACTAATTTTTTTGAGCTAAATGACCCTGAAATTGAAAAGCACTACAAATGAACTCTGAAAAGGTTGAAAGTCGGCACGGTATCATCATTTCACCCACATAGCATGTGCTAAAAAGTTGAGGGGGTTACGGCAAACTCTGGATGCACTTCGTTTACAAAATGGACAATCTCTTTCGAAGTATCAGGCTTTCGGACGAAAACTCATCTGTTACAAAGGCATTTCATTTTTTTAAACTTATTTCAACTCCAGACTTTTTGTGCGTTCAAGATGCACGATTCAAAGCCACGTCATCAATTTTCAACCCCTTCTGACTTCATTTGCTATTTTTCATGCATTTACTGATTTTTTTGAGCTAAATGAGCCTGAAATTGAAAAGCACTACAAATGAACTCTGAAAAGGTTGAAAGTTGGCATGCTATCATCATTTCACCCACATAGCATGTGCTAAAAAGTTGAGAGGGTTACGGCAAACTCTGGATGCACTTCGTGTACAAAATGGACAATCTCTTTCAAAGTATCAGGCTTTCGGACGAAAACTCATCTGTTACAAAGGCATTTCATTTTTTTAAACTTATTTCAACTCCAGACTTTTTGTGCGTTTAGTATGCACCATTCAAAGCCACGTCATCAATTTTCAACCCCTTTTGACTTCATTTGCTATTTTTCATGCATTTACTGATTTTTTTAGCTAAATGACCCTGAAATTGAAAAGCACTACAAATGAACTCTGAAAAGGTTGAAAGTTGGCATGGTATCATCATTTCACCCACATAGAATGTGCTAAAAAGTTGAGAGGGTTACGGCAAAAACTGGATGCACTTCGTGTACAAAATGGACAATCTCTTTCGAAGTACAGGCTTTCGGACGAGAACTCATCTGTTACAAAGGCATTTCATTTTTTTAACTTATTTCAACTCCAGACTTTTTGTGCATTCAGTATGCACCATTCAAAGCCACGTCATCAATTTTCAACCCTTTCTGACTTCATTTGCTATTTTTCATGCATTTACTGACTTTGTTTGAGCTAAATGACCCTGAAATTGAAAAGCACTACAAATGAACTCTGAAAAGGTTGAAAGTCGGCACGGTATGATCATTTCACCCACATAGCATGTGCTAAAAAGTTGAGAGGGTTACGGCAAAAACTGGATGCACTTCGTGTACAAAATGGACAATCTCTTTCGAAGTATCAGGCTTTCGGACGAAAACTCATCTGTTACAAAGGAATTTCATTTTTTTAAACTTATTTCAACTCCAGACTTTTTGTGCGTTCAAGATGCACCATTCAAAGCCACATCATCAATTTTCAACCCCTTCTGACTTCATTTGCTATTTTTCATGGATTTACTAATTTTTTTGAGCTAAATGACCCTGAAATTGAAAAGCACTACAAATGAACTCTGAAAAGGTTGAAAGTTGGCATGGTATCATCATTTCACCCACATAGCATGTGCTAAAAAGTTGAGAGGGTTACGGCAAACTCTGGATGCACTTCGTGTACAAAATGGACAATCTCTTTCGAAGTATCAGGCTTTCGGACGAAAACTCATCTGTTACAAAGGCATTTCATTTTTTTAAACTTATTTCAACTCCAGACTTTTTGCGCGTTTAGTATGCACCATTCAAAGCCACGTCATCAATTTTCAACCCCTTCTGACTTCATTTGCTATTTTTCATGCATTTACTGATTTTTTTAGCTAAATGACCCTGAAATTGAAAAGCACTACAAATGAACTCTGAAAAAGGTTGAAAGTTGGCATGGTATCATCATTTCACCCACATAGCATGTGCTAAAAAGTTGAGAGGGTTACGGCAAAAACTGGATGCACTTCGTGTACAAAATGGACAATCTCTTTCGAAGTATCAGGCTTTCGGACGAAAACTCATCTGTTACAAAGGCATTTCATTTTTTTAAACTTATTTCAACTCCAGACTTTTTGTGCGTTTAGTATGCACCATTCAAAGCCACGTCATCAATTTTCAACCCCTTTTGACTTCATTTGCTATTTTTCATGCATTTACTGATTTTTTTAGCTAAATGACCCTGAAATTGAAAAGCACTACAAATGAACTCTGAAAAGGTTGAAAGTTGGCATGGTATCATCATTTCACCCACATAGAATGTGCTAAAAAGTTGAGAGGGTTACGGCAAAAACTGGATGCACTTCGTGTACAAAATGGACAATCTCTTTCGAAGTACAGGCTTTCGGACGAGAACTCATCTGTTACAAAGGCATTTCATTTTTTTAACTTATTTCAACTCCAGACTTTTTGTGCATTCAGTATGCACCATTCAAAGCCACGTCATCAATTTTCAACCCTTTCTGACTTCATTTGCTATTTTTCATGCATTTACTGACTTTGTTTGAGCTAAATGACCCTGAAATTGAAAAGCACTACAAATGAACTCTGAAAAGGTTGATAGTCGGCACGGTATCATCATTTCACCCACATAGCATGTGCTAAAAAGTTGAGAGGGTTACGGCAAAAACTGGATGCACTTCGTGTACAAAATGGACAATCTCTTTCGAAGTATCAGGCTTTCGGACGAAAACTCATCTGTTACAAAGGAATTTCATTTTTTTTAAACTTATTTCAACTCCAGACTTTTTGTGCGTTCAAGATGCACCATTCAAAGCCACGTCATCAATTTTCAAACCCTTCTGACTTCATTTGCTATTTTTCATGGATTTACTAATTTTTTTCAGCTAAATGACCCTGAAATTGAAAAGCACTACAAATGAACTCTGAAAAGGTTGAAAGTTGGCATGGTATCATCATTTCACCCACATAGCATGTGCTAAAAAGTTGAGAGGGTTACGGCAAACTCTGGATGCACTTCGTGTACAAAATGGACAATCTCTTTCGAAGTATCAGGCTTTCGGACGAAAACTCATCTGTTACAAAGGCATTTCATTTTTTTAAACTTATTTCAACTCCAGACTTTTTGTGCGTTTAGTATGCACCATTCAAAGCCACGTCATCAATTTTCAACCCCTTCTGACTTCATTTGCTATTTTTCATGCATTTACTGATTTTTTTAGCTAAATGACCCTGAAATTGAAAAGCACTACAAATGAACTCTGAAAAAGGTTGAAAGTTGGCATGGTATCATCATTTCACCCACATAGCATGTGCTAAAAAGTTGAGAGGGTTACGGCAAAAACTGGATGCACTTCGTGTACAAAATGGACAATCTCTTTCGAAGTATCAGGCTTTCGGACGAGAACTCATCTGTTACAAACGCATTTCATTTTTTTAAACTTATTTCAACTCCAGACTTTTTGTGCGTTCAGTATGCACCACTCAAAGCCACGTCATCAATTTTCAACCCTTTCTGACTTCATTTGCTATTTTTCATGCATTTACTGACTTTGTTTGAGCTAAATGACCCTGAAATTGAAAAGCACTACAAATGAACTCTGAAAAGGTTGATAGTCGGCACGGTATCATCATTTCACCCACATAGCATGTGCTAAAAAGTTGAGAGGGTTACGGAAAAAACTGGATGCACTTCGTGTACAAAATGGACAATCTCTTTCGAAGTATCAGGCTTTCGGACGAAAACTCATCTGTTACAAAGGAATTTCATTTTTTTTAAACTTATTTCAACTCCAGACTTTTTGTGCGTTCAAGATGCACCATTCAAAGCCACGTCATCAATTTTCAAACCCTTCTGACTTCATTTGCTATTTTTCATGGATTTACTAATTTTTTTCAGCTAAATGACCCTGAAATTGAAAAGCACTACAAATGAACTCTGAAAAGGTTGAAAGTTGGAATGGTATCATCATTTCACCCACATAGCATGTGCTAAAAAGTTGAGAGGGTTACGGCAAACTCTGGATGCACTTCGTGTACAAAATGGACAATCTCTTTCGAAGTATCAGGCTTTCGGACGAAAACTCATCTGTTACAAAGGCATTTCATTTTTTTAAACTTATTTCAACTCCAGACTTTTTGTGCGTTTAGTATGCACCATTCAAAGCCACGTCATCAATTTTCAACCCCTTCTGACTTCATTTGCTATTTTTCATGCATTTACTGATTTTTTTAGCTAAATGACCCTGAAATTGAAAAGCACTACAAATGAACTCTGAAAAAGGTTGAAAGTTGGCATGGTATCATCATTTCACCCACATAGCATGTGCTAAAAAGTTGAGAGGGTTACGGCAAAAACTGGATGCACTTCGTGTACAAAATGGACAATCTCTTTCGAAGTATCAGGCTTTCGGACGAGAACTCATCTGTTACAAACGCATTTCATTTTTTTAAACTTATTTCAACTCCAGACTTTTTGTGCGTTCAGTATGCACCACTCAAAGCCATGTCATCAATTTTCAACCCTTTCTGACTTCATTTGCTATTTTTCATGCATTTACTGACTTTGTTTGAGCTAAATGACCCTGAAATTGAAAAGCACTACAAATCAACTCTGAAAAGGTTGAAAGTCGGCACGGTATCATCATTTCACCCACATAGCATGTGCTAAAAAGTTGAGAGGGTTGCGGCAAAAACTGGATGCACTTCGTGTACAAAATGGACAATCTCTTTCGAAGTATCAGGCTTTCGGACGAAAACTCATCTGTTACAAAGGCATTTCATTTTTTTAAACTTATTTTAACTCCAGACTTTTTGTGCGTTCAAGATGCACCATTCAAAGCCACGTCATCAATTTTCAACCCCTTCTGACTTCATTTGCTATTTTTCATGCATTTACTGATTTTTTTGAGCTAAATGACCCTGAAATTGAAAAGCACTACAAATGAACTCTGAAAAGGTTGAAAGTTGGCATGGTATCATCATTTCACCCACATAGCATGTGCTAAAAAGTTGAGAGGGTTACGGCAAACTCTGGATGCACTTCATGTACAAAATGGACAATCTCTTTCGAAGTATCAGGCTTTCGGACGAAAACTCATCTGTTACAAAGGCATTTCATTTTTTTAAACTTTTTTCAACTCCAGACTTTTTGTGCGTTTAGTATGCACCATTCAAAGCCACGTCATCAATTTTCAACCCCTTCTGACTTCATTTTCTATTTTTCATGCATTTACTGATTTTTTTTAGCTAAATGACCCTGAAATTGAAAAGCACTACAAATGAACTCTGAAAAGGTTGAAAGTTGGCATGGTATCATCATTTCACCCACATAGAATGTGCTAAAAAGTTGAGAGGTTTACGGCAAAAACTGGATGCACTTCGTGTACAAAATGGACAATCTCTTTCGAAGTATCAGGCTTTCGGACGAAAACTCATCTGTTACAAAGGAATTTCATTTTTTTAAACTTATTCCAACTCCAGACTTTTTGTGCGTTCAAGATGCACCATTCAAAGCCACGTCATCAATTTTCAACCCCTTCTGACTTCATTTGCTATTTTTCATGGATTTACTCATTTTTTTGAGCTAAATGACCCTGAAATTGAAAAGCACTACAAATGAACTCTGAAAAGGTTGAAAGTCGGCACGGTATCATCATTTCACCCACATAGCATGTGCTAAAAAGTTGAGAGGGTTACGGCAAACTCTGGATGCACTTCGTGTACAAAATGGACAATCTCTTTCGAAGTATCAGGCTTTCGGACGAAAACTCATCTGTTACAAAGGCATTTCATTTTTTTAAACATATTTCAACTCCAGACTTTTTGTGCGTTCAAGATGCACGATTCAAAGCCACGTCATCAATTTTCAACCCCTTCTGACTTCATTTGCTATTTTTCATGCATTTACTGATTTTTTTGAGCTAAATGAGCCTGAAATTGAAAAGCACTACAAATGAACTCTGAAAAGGTTGAAAGTTGGCATGCTATCATCATTTCACCCACATAGCATGTGCTAAAAAGTTGAGAGGGTTACGGCAAACTCTGGATGCACCTCGTGTACAAAATGGACAATCTTGTTCAAAGTATCAGGCTTTCGGACGAAAACTCATCTGTTACAAAGGCATTTCATTTTTTTAAACTTATTTCAACTCCAGACTTTTTGTGCGTTTAGTATGCACCATTCAAAGCCACGTCATCAATTTTCAACCCCTTTTGACTTCATTTGCTATTTTTCATGCATTTACTGATTTTTTTAGCTAAATGACCCTGAAATTGAAAAGCACTACAAATGAACTCTGAAAAGGTTGAAAGTTGGCATGGTATCATCATTTCACCCACATAGAATGTGCTAAAAAGTTGAGAGGGTTACGGCAAAAACTGGATGCACTTCGTGTACAAAATGGACAATCTCTTTCGAAGTACAGGCTTTCGGACGAGAACTCATCTGTTACAAAGGCATTTCATTTTTTTAACTTATTTCAACTCCAGACTTTTTGTGCATTCAGTATGCACCATTCAAAGCCACGTCATCAATTTTCAACCCTTTCTGAATTCATTTGCTATTTTTCATGCATTTACTGACTTTGTTTGAGCTAAATGACCCTGAAATTGAAAAGCACTACAAATGAACTCTGAAAAGGTTGAAAGTCGGCACGGTATGATCATTTCACCCACATAGCATGTGCTAAAAAGTTGAGAGGGTTACGGCAAAAACTGGATGCACTTCGTGTACAAAATGGACAATCTCTTTCGAAGTATCAGGCTTTCGGACGAAAACTCATCTGTTACAAAGGAATTTCATTTTTTTAAACTTATTTCAACTCCAGACTTTTTGTGCGTTCAAGATGCACCATTCAAAGCCACGTCATCAATTTTCAACCCCTTCTGACTTCATTTGCTATTTTTCATGGATTTACTAATTTTTTTGAGCTAAATGACCCTGAAATTGAAAAGCACTACAAATGAACTCTGAAAAGGTTGAAAGTTGGCATGGTATCATCATTTCACCCACATAGCATGTGCTAAAAAGTTGAGAGGGTTACGGCAAACTCTGGATGCACTTCGTGTACAAAATGGACAATCTCTTTCGAAGTATCAGGCTTTCGGACGAAAACTCATCTGTTACAAAGGCATTTCATTTTTTTAAACTTATTTCAACTCCAGACTTTTTGCGCGTTTAGTATGCACCATTCAAAGCCACGTCATCAATTTTCAACCCCTTCTGACTTCATTTGCTATTTTTCATGCATTTACAGATTTTTTTAGCTAAATGACCCTGAAATTGAAAAGCACTACAAATGAACTCTGAAAAAGGTTGAAAGTTGGCATGGTATCATCATTTCACCCACATAGCATGTGCTAAAAAGTTGAGAGGGTTACGGCAAAAACTGGATGCACTTCGTGTACAAAATGGACAATCTCTTTCGAAGTATCAGGCTTTCGGACGAAAACTCATCTGTTACAAAGGCATTTCATTTTTTTAAACTTATTTCAACTCCAGACTTTTTGTGCGTTTAGTATGCACCATTCAAAGCCACGTCATCAATTTTCAACCCCTTTTGACTTCATTTGCTATTTTTCATGCATTTACTGATTTTTTTAGCTAAATGACCCTGAAATTGAAAAGCACTACAAATGAACTCTGAAAAGGTTGAAAGTTGGCATGGTATCATCATTTCACCCACATAGAATGTGCTAAAAAGTTGAGATGGTTACGGCAAAAACTGGATGCACTTCGTGTACAAAATGGACAATCTCTTTCGAAGTACAGGCTTTCGGACGAGAACTCATCTGTTACAAAGGCATTTCATTTTTTTAACTTATTTCAACTCCAGACTTTTTGTGCATTCAGTATGCACCATTCAAAGCCACGTCATCAATTTTCAACCCTTTCTGACTTCATTTGCTATTTTTCATGCATTTACTGACTTTGTTTGAGCTAAATGACCCTGAAATTGAAAAGCACTACAAATGAACTCTGAAAAGGTTGAAAGTCGGCACGGTATCATCATTTCACCCACATAGCATGTGCTAAAAAGTTGAGAGGGTTACGGCAAAAACTGGATGCACTTCGTGTACAAAATGGACAATCTCTTTCGAAGTATCAGGCTTTCGGACGAAAACTCATCTGTTACAAAGGAATTTCATTTTTTTAAACTTATTTCAACTCCAGACTTTTTGTGCGTTCAAGATGCACCATTCAAAGCCACGTCATCAATTTTCAACCCCTTCTGACTTCATTTGCTATTTTTCATGGATTTACTAATTTTTTTGAGCTAAATGACCCTGAAATTGAAAAGCACTACAAATGAACTCTGAAAAGGTTGAAAGTTGGCATGGTATCATCATTTCACCCACATAGCATGTGCTAAAAAGTTGAGAGGGTTACGGCAAACTCTGGATGCACTTCGTGTACAAAATGGACAATCTCTTTCGAAGTATCAGGCTTTCGGACGAAAACTCATCTGTTACAAAGGCATTTCATTTTTTAAACTTATTTCAACTCCAGACTTTTTGTGCGTTTAGTATGCACCATTCAAAGCCACGTCATCAATTTTCAACCCCTTCTGACTTCATTTGCTATTTTTCATGCATTTACTGATTTTTTTAGCTAAATGACCCTGAAATTGAAAAGCACTACAAATGAACTCTGAAAAAGGTTGAAAGTTGGCATGGTATCATCATTTCACCCACATAGCATGTGCTAAAAAGTTGAGAGGGTTACGGCAAAAACTGGATGCACTTCGTGTACAAAATGGACAATCTCTTTCGAAGTATCAGGCTTTCGGACGAGAACTCATCTGTTACAAAGGCATTTCATTTTTTTAAACTTATTTCAACTCCAGACTTTTTGTGCATTCAGTATGCACCACTCAAAGCCACGTCATCAATTTTCAACCCTTTCTGACTTCATTTGCTATTTTTCATGCATTTACTGACTTTGTTTGAGCTAAATGACCCTGAAATTGAAAAGCACTACAAATGAACTCTGAAAAGGTTGAAAGTCGGCACGGTATCATCATTTCACCCACATAGCCTGTGCTAAAAAGTTGAGAGGGTTACGGCAAAAACTGGATGCACTTCGTGTACAAAATGGACAATCTCTTTCGAAGTATCAGGCTTTCGGACGAGAACTCATCTGTTACAAAGGCATTTCATTTTTTTAAACTTATTTCAACTCCAGACTTTTTGTGCATTCAGTATGCACCACTCAAAGCCACGTCATCAATTTTCAACCCTTTCTGACTTCATTTGCTATTTTTCATGCATTTACTGACTTTGTTTGAGCTAAATGACCCTGAAATTGAAAAGCACTACAAATCAACTCTGAAAAGGTTGAAAGTCGGCACGGTATCATCATTTCACCCACATAGCATGTGCTAAAAAGTTGAGAGGGTTACGGCAAAAACTGGATGCACTTCGTGTACAAAATGGACAATCTCTTTCGAAGTATCAGGCTTTCGGACGAGAACTCATCTGTTACAAAGGCATTTCATTTTTTTAAACTTATTTTAACTCCAGACTTTTTGTGCGTTCAAGATGCACCATTCAAAGCCACGTCATCAATTTTCAACCCCTTCTGACTTCATTTGCTATTTTTCATGCATTTACTGATTTTTTTGAGCTAAATGACCCTGAAATTGAAAAGCACTACAAATGAACTCTGAAAAGGTTGAAAGTTGGCATGGTATCATCATTTCACCCACATAGCATGTGCTAAAAAGTTGAGAGGGTTACGGCAAACTCTGGATGCACTTCATGTACAAAATGGACAATCTCTTTCGAAGTATCAGGCTTTCGGACGAAAACTCATCTGTTACAAAGATATTTCATTTTTTTAAACTTTTTTCAACTCCAGACTTTTTGTGCGTTTAGTATGCACCATTCAAAGCCACGTCATCAATTTTCAACCCCTTCTGACTTCATTTGCTATTTTTCATGCATTTACTGATTTTTTTAGCTAAATGACCCTGAAATTGAAAAGCACTACAAATGAACTCTGAAAAAGGTTGAAAGTTGGCATGGTATCATCATTTCACCCACATAGCATGTGCTAAAAAGTTGAGAGGGTTACGGCAAAAACTGGATGCACTTCGTGTACAAAATGGACAATCTCTTTCGAAGTATCAGGCTTTCGGACGAGAACTCATCTGTTACAAAGGCATTTCATTTTTTTAAACTTATTTCAACTCCAGACTTTTTGTGCATTCAGTATGCACCACTCAAAGCCACGTCATCAATTTTCAACCCTTTCTGACTTCATTTGCTATTTTTCATGCATTTACTGACTTTGTTTGAGCTAAATGACCCTGAAATTGAAAAGCACTACAAATGAACTCTGAAAAGGTTGAAAGTCGGCACGGTATCATCATTTCACCCACATAGCATGTGCTAAAAAGTTGAGAGGGTTACGGCAAAAACTGGATGCACTTCGTGTACAAAATGGACAATCTCTTTCGAAGTATCAGGCTTTCGGACGAGAACTCATCTGTTACAAAGGCATTTCATTTTTTTAAACTTATTTTAACTCCAGACTTTTTGTGCGTTCAAGATGCACCATTCAAAGCCACGTCATCAATTTTCAACCCCTTCTGACTTCATTTGCTATTTTTCATGCATTTACTGATTTTTTTGAGCTAAATGACCCTGAAATTGAAAAGCACTACAAATGAACTCTGAAAAGGTTGAAAGTTGGCATGGTATCATCATTTCACCCACATAGCATGTGCTAAAAAGTTGAGAGGGTTACGGCAAACTCTGGATGCACTTCATGTACAAAATGGACAATCTCTTTCGAAGTATCACGCTTTCGGACGAAAACTCATCTGTTACAAAGATATTTCATTTTTTTAAACTTTTTTCAACTCCAGACTTTTTGTGCGTTTAGTATGCACCATTCAAAGCCACGTCATCAATTTTCAACCCCTTCTGACTTCATTTGCTATTTTTCATGCATTTACTGATTTTTTTAGCTAAATGACCCTGAAATTGAAAAGCACTACAAATGAACTCTGAAAAAGGTTGAAAGTTGGCATGGTATCATCATTTCACCCACATAGCATGTGCTAAAAAGTTGAGAGGGTTACGGCAAAAACTGGATGCACTTCGTGTACAAAATGGACAATCTCTTTCGAAGTATCAGGCTTTCGGACGAGAACTCATCTGTTACAAAGGCATTTCATTTTTTTAAACTTATTTCAACTCCAGACTTTTTGTGCATTCAGTATGCACCACTCAAAGCCACGTCATCAATTTTCAACCCTTTCTGACTTCATTTGCTATTTTTCATGCATTTACTGACTTTGTTTGAGCTAAATGACCCTGAAATTGAAAAGCACTACAAATGAACTCTGAAAAGGTTGAAAGTCGGCACGGTATCATCATTTCACCCACATAGCATGTGCTAAAAAGTTGAGAGGGTTACGGCAAAAACTGGATGCACTTCGTGTACAAAATGGACAATCTCTTTCGAAGTATCAGGCTTTCGGACGAGAACTCATCTGTTACAAAGGCATTTCATTTTTTTAAACTTATTTTAACTCCAGACTTTTTGTGCGTTCAAGATGCACCATTCAAAGCCACGTCATCAATTTTCAACCCCTTCTGACTTCATTTGCTATTTTTCATGCATTTACTGATTTTTTTGAGCTAAATGACCCTGAAATTGAAAAGCACTACAAATGAACTCTGAAAAGGTTGAAAGTTGGCATGGTATCATCATTTCACCCACATAGCATGTGCTAAAAAGTTGAGAGGGTTACGGCAAACTCTGGATGCACTTCATGTACAAAATGGACAATCTCTTTCGAAGTATCACGCTTTCGGACGAAAACTCATCTGTTACAAAGATATTTCATTTTTTTAAACTTTTTTCAACTCCAGACTTTTTGTGCGTTTAGTATGCACCATTCAAAGCCACGTCATCAATTTTCAACCCCTTCTGACTTCATTTGCTATTTTTCATGCATTTACTGATTTTTTTAGCTAAATGACCCTGAAATTGAAAAGCACTACAAATGAACTCTGAAAAAGGTTGAAAGTTGGCATGGTATCATCATTTCACCCACATAGCATGTGCTAAAAAGTTGAGAGGGTTACGGCAAAAACTGGATGCACTTCGTGTACAAAATGGACAATCTCTTTCGAAGTATCAGGCTTTCGGACGAGAACTCATCTGTTACAAAGGCATTTCATTTTTTTAAACTTATTTCAACTCCAGACTTTTTGTGCATTCAGTATGCACCACTCAAAGCCACGTCATCAATTTTCAACCCTTTCTGACTTCATTTGCTATTTTTCATGCATTTACTGACTTTGTTTGAGCTAAATGACCCTGAAATTGAAAAGCACTACAAATGAACTCTGAAAAGGTTGAAAGTCGGCACGGTATCATCATTTCACCCACATAGCCTGTGCTAAAAAGTTGAGAGGGTTACGGCAAAAACTGGATGCACTTCGTGTACAAAATGGACAATCTCTTTCGAAGTATCAGGCTTTCGGACGAAAACTCATCTGTTACAAAGGAATTTCATTTTTTTAAACTTATTTCAACTCCAGACTTTTTGTGCGTTCAAGATGCACTATTCAAAGCCACGTCATCAATTTTCAACCCCTTCTGACTTCATTTGCTATTTTTCATGGATTTACTAATTCTTTTGAGCTAAATGACCCTGAAATTGAAAAGCACTACAAATGAACTCTGAAAAGGTTGAAAGTTGGCATGGTATCATCATTTCACCCACATAGCATGTGCTAAAAAGTTGAGAGGGTTACGGCAAACTCTGGATGCACTTCGTGTACAAAATGGACAATCTCTTTCGAAGTATCAGGCTTTCGGACGAAAACTCATCTGTTACAAAGGCATTTCATTTTTTTAAACTTATTTCAACTCCAGACTTTTTGTGCGTTTAGTATGCACCATTCAAAGCCACGTCATCAATTTTCAACCCCTTCTGACTTCATTTGCTATTTTTCATGCATTTACTGATTTTTTTAGCTAAATGACCCTGAAATTGAAAAGCACTACAAATGAATTCTGAAAAAGGTTGAAAGTTGGCATGGTATCATCATTTCACCCACATAGCATGTGCTAAAAAGTTGAGAGGGTTACGGCAAAAACTGGATGCACTTCGTGTACAAAATGGACAATCTCTTTCGAAGTATCAGGCTTTCGGACGAAAACTCATCTGTTACAAAGGCATTTCATTTTTTTAAACTTATTTCAACTCCAGTCTTTTTGTGCGTTTAGTATGCACCATTCAAAGCCACGTCATCAATTTTCAACCCCTTCTGACTTCATTTGCTATTTTTCATGCATTTACTGATTTTTTTAGCTAAATGACCCTGAAATTGAAAAGCACTACAAATGAACTCTGAAAAAGGTTGAAAGTTGGCATGGTATCATCATTTCACCCACATAGCATGTGCTAAAAAGTTGAGAGGGTTACGGCAAAAACTGGATGCACTTCGTGTACAAAATGGACAATCTCTTTCGAAGTATCAGGCTTTCGGACGAGAACTCATCTGTTACAAAGGCATTTCATTTTTTTAAACTTATTTCAACTCCAGACTTTTTGTGCATTCAGTATGCACCACTCAAAGCCACGTCATCAATTTTCAACCCTTTCTGACTTCATTTGCTATTTTTCATGCATTTACTGACTTTGTTTGAGCTAAATGACCCTGAAATTGAAAAGCACTACAAATGAACTCTGAAAAGGTTGAAAGTCGGCACGGTATCATCATTTCACCCACATAGCCTTTGCTAAAAAGTTGAGAGGGTTACGGCAAAAACTGGATGCATTTCGTGTACAAAATGGACAATCTCTTTCGAAGTATCAGGCTTTCGGACGAAAACTCATCTGTTACAAAGGAATTTCATTTTTTTAAACTTATTTCAACTCCAGACTTTTTGTGCGTTCAAGATGCACCATTCAAAGCCACGTCATCAATTTTCAACCCCTTCTGACTTCATTTGCTATTTTTCATGGATTTACTAATTCTTTTGAGCTAAATGACCCTGAAATTGAAAAGCACTACAAATGAACTCTGAAAAGGTTGAAAGTTGGCATGGTATCATCATTTCACCCACATAGCATGTGCTAAAAAGTTGAGAGGGTTACGGCAAACTCTGGATGCACTTCGTGTACAAAATGGACAATCTCTTTCGAAGTATCAGGCTTTCGGACGAAAACTCATCTGTTACAAAGGCATTTCATTTTTTTAAACTTATTTCAACTCCAGACTTTTTGTGCGTTTAGTATGCACCATTCAAAGCCACGTCATCAATTTTCAACCCCTTCTGACTTCATTTGCTATTTTTCATGCATTTACTGATTTTTTTAGCTAAATGACCCTGAAATTGAAAAGCACTACAAATGAATTCTGAAAAAGGTTGAAAGTTGGCATGGTATCATCATTTCACCCACATAGCATGTGCTAAAAAGTTGAGAGGGTTACGGAAAAAACTGGATGCACTTCGTGTACAAAATGGACAATCTCTTTCGAAGTATCAGGCTTTCGGACGAGAACTCATCTGTTACAAAGGCATTTCATTTTTTTAAACTTATTTCAACTCCAGACTTTTTGTGCATTCAGTATGCACCACTCAAAGCCACGTCATCAATTTTCAACCCTTTCTGACTTCATTTGCTATTTTTCATGCATTTACTGACTTTGTTTGAGCTAAATGACCCTGAAATTGAAAAGCACTACAAATCAACTCTGAAAAGGTTGAAAGTCGGCACGGTATCATCATTTCACCCACATAGCATGTGCTAAAAAGTTGAGAGGGTTACGGCAAAAACTGGATGCACTTCGTGTACAAAATGGACAATCTCTTTCGAAGTATCAGGCTTTCGGACGAGAACTCATCTGTTACAAAGGCATTTCATTTTTTTAAACTTATTTTAACTCCAGACTTTTTGTGCGTTCAAGATGCACCATTCAAAGCCACGTCATCAATTTTCAACCCCTTCTGACTTCATTTGCTATTTTTCATGCATTTACTGATTTTTTTGAGCTAAATGACCCTGAAATTGAAAAGCACTACAAATGAACTCTGAAAAGGTTGAAAGTTGGCATGGTATCATCATTTCACCCACATAGCATGTGCTAAAAAGTTGAGAGGGTTACGGCAAACTCTGGATGCACTTCATGTACAAAATGGACAATCTCTTTCGAAGTATCAGGCTTTCGGACGAAAACTCATCTGTTACAAAGGCATTTCATTTTTTTAAACTTTTTTCAACTCCAGACTTTTTGTGCGTTTAGTATGCACCATTCAAAGCCACGTCATCAATTTTCAACCCCTTCTGA
This sequence comes from Elymus sibiricus, assembly GCA_039707655.1. Lineage (NCBI taxonomy): Eukaryota > Viridiplantae > Streptophyta > Magnoliopsida > Poales > Poaceae > Elymus > Elymus sibiricus. The sequence goes on along the minus strand of CM077665.1, from coordinate 33,193,183 downwards.
CTTCATTTTCTATTTTTCATGCATTTACTGATTTTTTTTAGCTAAATGACCCTGAAATTGAAAAGCACTACAAATGAACTCTGAAAAGGTTGAAAGTTGGCATGGTATCATCATTTCACCCACATAGAATGTGCTAAAAAGTCGAGAGGGTTACGGCAAAAACTGGATGCACTTCGTGTACAAAATGGACAATCTCTTTCGAAGTATCAGGCTTTCGGACGAGAACTCATCTGTTACAAAGGCATTTCATTTTTTTAAACTTATTTCAACTCCAGACTTTTTGTGCGTTTAGTATGCACCATTCAAAGCCATGTCATCAATTGTCAACCCTTTCTGACTTCATTTGCTATTTTTCATGCATTTACTGATTTTTTGAGCTAAATGACCCTGAAATTGAAAAGCACTACAATGAACTCTGAAAAGGTTGAAAGTTGGCATGGTTTCATCATTTCACCTACATAGCATGTGCTAAAAAGTAGAGAGGGTTACGGCAAAAACTGGATGAACTTCGTGTACAAAATGGACAATCTCTTTCGAAGTATCAAGCATTCGGACGAGAACTCATCTGTTACAAAGGCATTTCATTTTTTTAAACTCATTTCAACTCCAGACTTTTTGTGCGTTCAGTATGCACCATTCAAAGACACGTCATCAATTTTCAACCCTTTCTGACTTCATTTGCTATTTTTCATGCATTTACTGATTTTTTTGAGCTAAATGACCCTGAAATTGAAAAGCACTACAAATGAACTCTGAAAAGGTTGAAAGTTGGCATGGTATCATAATTTCACCCACATAGCATGTGCTAAAAAGTTGAGAGGGTTACGGCAAAAACTGGATGCAATTCGTGTACAAAATGGACAATCTCTTTCGAAGTATCAGGTTTTCGGACGAAAACTCATCTGTTACAAAGGCATTTCATTTTTTTAAACTTATTTCAACTCCAGACTTTTTGTGCGTTCAAGATGCACCATTCAAAGCCACGTCATCAATTTTCAACACCTTCTGACTTCCTTTGCTATTTTTCACGCATTTACTGATTTTTTTGAGCTAAATGACCCTGAAATTGAAAAGCCCTACAAATGAACTCTGAAAAGGTTGAAAGTTGGCATGGTATCATCATTTCACCCACATAGCATGTGCTAAAAAGTTGAGAGGGTTACGGCAAACTCTGGATGCACTTCGTGTACAAAATGGACAATCTCTTTCGAAGTATCAGGCTTTCGGACGAAAACTCATCTGTTACAAAGGCATTTCCTTTTTTTAAACTTATTTCAACTCCAGACTTTTTGTGCATTTAGTATGCACCATTCAAAGCCACGTCATCAATTTTCAACCCCTTCTGACTTCTTTTGCTATTTTCATGCATTTACTGATTTTTTGAGCTAAATGACCCTGAAATTGAAAAGCACTACAAATGAACTCTGAAAAAGGTTGAAAGTTGGCATGGTATCATCATTTCACCCACATAGCATGTGCTAAAAAGTTGAGAGGGTTACGGCAAAAACTGGATGCACTTCGTGTACAAAATGGACAATCTCTTTCGAAGTATCAGGCTTTCGGACGAGAACTCATCTGTTACAAAGGCATTTCATTTTTTTAAACTTATTTCAACTCCAGACTTTTTGTGCGTTCAGTATGCACCATTCAAAGCCACGTCATCAATTTTCAACCGTTTCTGACTTCATTTGCTATTTTTCATGCATTTACTGACTTAGTTTGAGCTAAATGACCCTAAAATTGAAAAGCACTACAAATGAACTCTGAAAAGGTTGAAAGTCGGCACGGTATCATCATTTCACCCACATAGCATGTGCTAAAAAGTTGAGAGGGTTACGGCAAAAATTGGATGCACTTCGTGTACAAAATGGACAATCTCTTTCGAAGTATCAGGCTTTCGGACGAAAACTCATCTGTTACAAAGGCATTTCATTTTTTTAAACTTATTTCAACTCCAGACTTTTTGTGCGTTTAGTATGCACCATTCAAAGCCACGTCATCAATTTTCAACCCCTTCTGACTTCATTTGCTATTTTTCATGCATTTACTGATTTTTTTGAGCTAAATGACCCTGAAATTGAAAAGCACTACAAATGAACTCTGAAAAGGTTGAAAGTTGGCATGGTATCATCATTTCACCCACATAGCATGTGCTAAAAAGTTGAGAGGGTTACGGCAAACTCTGGATGCACTTCATGTACAAAATGGACAATCTCTTTCGAAGTATCAGGCTTTCGGACGAAAACTCATCTGTTACAAAGGCATTTCATTTTTTTAAACTTTTTTCAACTCCAGACTTTTTGTGCGTTTAGTATGCACCATTCAAAGCCACGTCATCAATTTTCAACCCCTTCTGACTTCATTTTCTATTTTTCATGCATTTACTGATTTTTTGAGCTTAATGACCCTGAAATTGAAAAGCACTACAATGAACTCTGAAAAGGTTGAAAGTTGGCATGGTTTCATAATTTCACCTACATAGCATGTGCTAAAAAGTAGAGAGGGTTACGGCAAAAACTGGATGAACTTCGTGTACAAAATGGACAATCTCTTTCGAAGTATCAGGCATTCGGACGAGAACTCATCTGTTACAAAGGCATTTCATTTTTTTAAACTCATTTCAACTCCAGACTTTTTGTGCGTTCAGTATGCACCATTCAAAGCCACGTCATCAATTGTCAACCCTTTCTGACTTCATTTGCTATTTTTCATGCATTTACTGATTTTTTTGAGCTAAATGACCCTGAAATTGAAAAGCACTACAAATGAACTCTGAAAAGGTTGAAAGTTGGCATGGTATCATCATTTCACCCACATAGCATGTGCTAAAAAGTTGAGAGGGTTACGGCAAAAACTGGATGCAATTCGTGTACAAAATGGACAATCTCTTTCGAAGTATCAGGCTTTCGGACGAAAACTCATCTGTTACAAAGGCATTTCATTTTTTTAAACTTATTTCAACTCCAAACTTTTTGTGCGTTCAAGATGCACAATTCAAAGCCACGTCATCAATTTTCAACACCTTCTGACTTCATTTGCTATTTTTCACGCATTTACTGATTTTTTTGAGCTAAATGACCCTGAAATTGAAAAGCACTACAAATGAACTCTGAAAAGGTTGAAAGTTGGCATGGTATCATCATTTCACCCACATAGCATGTGCTAAAAAGTTGAGAGCGTTACGGCAAATTCTGGATGCACTTTCTGTACAAAATGGACAATCTCTTTCGAAGTATCAGGCTTTCGGATGAAAACTCATCTGTTACAAAGGCATTTCATTTTTTTAAACTTTTTTCAACTCCAGACTTTTTGTGCGTTTAGTATGCACCATTCAAAGCCACGTCATCAATTTTCAACCCCTTCTGACTTCATTTGCTATTTTTCATGCATTGACTGATTTTTTTTAGCTAAATGACCCTGAAATTGAAAAGCACTACAAATGAACTCTGAAAAGGTTGAAAGTTGGCATGGTATCATCATTTCACCCACATAGAATGTGCTAAAAAGTTGAGAGGGTTACGGCAAAAACTGGATGCACTTCGTGTACAAAATGGACAATCTCTTTCGAAGTATCAGGCTTTCGGACGAGAACTCATCTGTTACAAAGGCATTTCATTTTTTTTAACTTATTTCAACTCCAGACTTTTTGTGCGTTTAGAATGCACCATTCAAAGCCACGTCATCAATTGTCAACCCTTTCTGACTTCATTTGCTATTTTTCATGCATTTACTGATTTTTTGAGCTAAATGACCCTGAAATTGAAAAGCACTACAAATGAACTCTGAAAAGGTTGAAAGTTGGCATGGTTTCATCATTTCACCTACATAGCATGTGCTAAAAAGTTGAGAGGGTTACGGCAAAAACTGGATGCAATTCGTGTACAAAATGGACAATCTCTTTCGAAGTATCAGGCTTTCGGACGAAAACTCATCTGTTACAAAGGCATTTCATTTTTTTAAACTTATTTCAACTCCAGACTTTTTGTGCGTTCAAGATGCACCATTCAAAGCCACGTCTTCAATTTTCAACCCCTTCTGACTTCATTTGCTATTTTTCATGCATTTACTGATTTTTTTGAGCTAAATGACCCGGAAATTGAAAAGCACTACAAATGAACTCTGAAAAGGTTGAAAGTTGGCATGGTATCATCATTTCACCCACATAGCATGTGCTAAAAAGTTGAGAGGGTTACGGCAAACTCTGGATGCACTTCGTGTACAAAATGGACAATCTCTTTCGAAGTATCAGGCTTTCGGACGAAAACTCATCTGTTACAAAGGCATTTCATTTTTTTAAACTTATTTCAACTCCAGACTTTTTGTGCGTTTAGTATGCACCATTCAAAGCCACGTCATCAATTTTCAACCCCTTCTGACTTCATTTGCTATTTTTCATGCATTTACTGATTTTTTTGAGCTAAATGACCCTGAAATTGAAAAGCACTACAAATGAACTCTGAAAAGGTTGAAAGTTGGAATGGTATCATCATTTCACCCACATAGCATGTGCTAAAAAGTTGAGAGGGTTACGGCAAACTCTGGATGCACTTCGTGTACAAAATGGACAATCTCTTTCGAAGTATCAGGCTTTCGGACGAAAACTCATCTGTTACAAAGGCATTTCATTTTTTTAAACTTATTTCAACTCCAGACTTTTTGTGCGTTTAGTATGCACCATTCAAAGCCACGTCATCAATTTTCAACCCCTTCTGACTTCATTTGCTATTTTTCATGCATTTACTGATTTTTTTAGCTAAATGACCCTGAAATTGAAAAGCACTACAAATGAACTCTGAAAAAGGTTGAAAGTTGGCATGGTATCATCATTTCACCCACATAGCATGTGCTAAAAAGTTGAGAGGGTTACGGCAAACTCTGGATGCACTTCATGTACAAAATGGACAATCTCTTTCGAAGTATCAGGCTTTCGGACGAAAACTCATCTGTTACAAAGGCATTTCATTTTTTTAAACTTTTTTCAACTCCAGACTTTTTGTGCGTTTAGTATGCACCATTCAAAGCCACGTCATCAATTTTCAACCCCTTCTGACTTCATTTTCTATTTTTCATGCATTTACTGATTTTTTGAGCTTAATGACCCTGAAATTGAAAAGCACTACAATGAACTCTGAAAAGGTTGAAAGTTGGCATGGTTTCATAATTTCACCTACATAGCATGTGCTAAAAAGTAGAGAGGGTTACGGCAAAAACTGGATGAACTTCGTGTACAAAATGGACAATCTCTTTCGAAGTATCAGGCATTCGGACGAGAACTCATCTGTTACAAAGGCATTTCATTTTTTTAAACTCATTTCAACTCCAGACTTTTTGTGCGTTCAGTATGCACCATTCAAAGCCACGTCATCAATTGTCAACCCTTTCTGACTTCATTTGCTATTTTTCATGCATTTACTGATTTTTTTGAGCTAAATGACCCTGAAATTGAAAAGCACTACAAATGAACTCTGAAAAGGTTGAAAGTTGGCATGGTATCATCATTTCACCCACATAGCATGTGCTAAAAAGTTGAGAGGGTTACGGCAAAAACTGATGCAATTCGTGTACAAAATGGACAATCTCTTTCGAAGTATCAGGCTTTCGGACGAAAACTCATCTGTTACAAAGGCATTTCATTTTTTTAAACTTATTTCAACTCCAAACTTTTTGTGCGTTCAAGATGCACAATTCAAAGCCACGTCATCAATTTTCAACACCTTCTGACTTCATTTGCTATTTTTCACGCATTTACTGATTTTTTTGAGCTAAATGACCCTGAAATTGAAAAGCACTACAAATGAACTCTGAAAAGGTTGAAAGTTGGCATGGTATCATCATTTCACCCACATAGCATGTGCTAAAAAGTTGAGAGCGTTACGGCAAATTCTGGATGCACTTTCTGTACAAAATGGACAATCTCTTTCGAAGTATCAGGCTTTCGGATGAAAACTCATCTGTTACAAAGGCATTTCATTTTTTTAAACTTTTTTCAACTCCAGACTTTTTGTGCGTTTAGTATGCACCATTCAAAGCCACGTCATCAATTTTCAACCCCTTCTGACTTCATTTGCTATTTTTCATGCATTGACTGATTTTTTTTAGCTAAATGACCCTGAAATTGAAAAGCACTACAAATGAACTCTGAAAAGGTTGAAAGTTGGCATGGTATCATCATTTCACCCACATAGAATGTGCTAAAAAGTTGAGAGGGTTACGGCAAAAACTGGATGCACTTCGTGTACAAAATGGACAATCTCTTTCGAAGTATCAGGCTTTCGGACGAGAACTCATCTGTTACAAAGGCATTTCATTTTTTTTAACTTATTTCAACTCCAGACTTTTTGTGCGTTTAGAATGCACCATTCAAAGCCACGTCATCAATTGTCAACCCTTTCTGACTTCATTTGCTATTTTTCATGCATTTACTGATTTTTTGAGCTAAATGACCCTGAAATTGAAAAGCACTACAAATGAACTCTGAAAAGGTTGAAAGTTGGCATGGTTTCATCATTTCACCTACATAGCATGTGCTAAAAAGTTGAGAGGGTTACGGCAAAAACTGGATGCAATTCGTGTACAAAATGGACAATCTCTTTCGAAGTATCAGGCTTTCGGACGAAAACTCATCTGTTACAAAGGCATTTCATTTTTTTAAACTTATTTCAACTCCAGACTTTTTGTGCGTTCAAGATGCACCATTCAAAGCCACGTCTTCAATTTTCAACCCCTTCTGACTTCATTTGCTATTTTTCATGCATTTACTGATTTTTTTGAGCTAAATGACCCGGAAATTGAAAAGCACTACAAATGAACTCTGAAAAGGTTGAAAGTTGGCATGGTATCATCATTTCACCCACATAGCATGTGCTAAAAAGTTGAGAGGGTTACGGCAAACTCTGGATGCACTTCGTGTACAAAATGGACAATCTCTTTCGAAGTATCAGGCTTTCGGACGAAAACTCATCTGTTACAAAGGCATTTCATTTTTTTAAACTTATTTCAACTCCAGACTTTTTGTGCGTTTAGTATGCACCATTCAAAGCCACGTCATCAATTTTCAACCCCTTCTGACTTCATTTGCTATTTTTCATGCATTTACTGATTTTTTTGAGCTAAATGACCCTGAAATTGAAAAGCACTACAAATGAACTCTGAAAAGGTTGAAAGTTGGAATGGTATCATCATTTCACCCACATAGCATGTGCTAAAAAGTTGAGAGGGTTACGGCAAACTCTGGATGCACTTCGTGTACAAAATGGACAATCTCTTTCGAAGTATCAGGCTTTCGGACGAAAACTCATCTGTTACAAAGGCATTTCATTTTTTTAAACTTATTTCAACTCCAGACTTTTTGTGCGTTTAGTATGCACCATTCAAAGCCACGTCATCAATTTTCAACCCCTTCTGACTTCATTTGCTATTTTTCATGCATTTACTGATTTTTTTAGCTAAATGACCCTGAAATTGAAAAGCACTACAAATGAACTCTGAAAAAGGTTGAAAGTTGGCATGGTATCATCATTTCACCCACATAGCATGTGCTAAAAAGTTGAGAGGGTTACGGCAAAAACTGGATGCACTTCGTGTACAAAATGGACAATCTCTTTCGAAGTATCAGGCTTTCGGACGAGAACTCATCTGTTACAAACGCATTTCATTTTTTTAAACTTATTTCAACTCCAGACTTTTTGTGCGTTCAGTATGCACCACTCAAAGCCATGTCATCAATTTTCAACCCTTTCTGACTTCATTTGCTATTTTTCATGCATTTACTGACTTTGTTTGAGCTAAATGACCCTGAAATTGAAAAGCACTACAAATCAACTCTGAAAAGGTTGAAAGTCGGCACGGTATCATCATTTCACCCACATAGCATGTGCTAAAAAGTTGAGAGGGTTGCGGCAAAAACTGGATGCACTTCGTGTACAAAATGGACAATCTCTTTCGAAGTATCAGGCTTTCGGACGAAAACTCATCTGTTACAAAGGCATTTCATTTTTTTAAACTTATTTTAACTCCAGACTTTTTGTGCGTTCAAGATGCACCATTCAAAGCCACGTCATCAATTTTCAACCCCTTCTGACTTCATTTGCTATTTTTCATGCATTTACTGATTTTTTTGAGCTAAATGACCCTGAAATTGAAAAGCACTACAAATGAACTCTGAAAAGGTTGAAAGTTGGCATGGTATCATCATTTCACCCACATAGCATGTGCTAAAAAGTTGAGAGGGTTACGGCAAACTCTGGATGCACTTCATGTACAAAATGGACAATCTCTTTCGAAGTATCAGGCTTTCGGACGAAAACTCATCTGTTACAAAGGAATTTCATTTTTTTAAACTTATTTCAACTCCAGACTTTTTGTGCGTTCAAGATGCACCATTCAAAGCCACGTCATCAATTTTCAACCCCTTCTGACTTCATTTGCTATTTTTCATGGATTTACTAATTTTTTTGAGCTAAATGACCCTGAAATTGAAAAGCACTACAAATGAACTCTGAAAAGGTTGAAAGTTGGCATGGTATCATCATTTCACCCACATAGCATGTGCTAAAAAGTTGAGAGGGTTACGGCAAACTCTGGATGCACTTCGTGTACAAAATGGACAATCTCTTTCGAAGTATCAGGCTTTCGGACGAAAACTCATCTGTTACAAAGGCATTTCATTTTTTTAAACTTATTTCAACTCCAGACTTTTTGCGCGTTTAGTATGCACCATTCAAAGCCACGTCATCAATTTTCAACCCCTTCTGACTTCATTTGCTATTTTTCATGCATTTACAGATTTTTTTAGCTAAATGACCCTGAAATTGAAAAGCACTACAAATGAACTCTGAAAAAGGTTGAAAGTTGGCATGGTATCATCATTTCACCCACATAGCATGTGCTAAAAAGTTGAGAGGGTTACGGCAAAAACTGGATGCACTTCATGTACAAAATGGACAATCCCTTTCGAAGTATCAGGCTTTCGGACGAAAACTCATCTGTTACAAAGGAATTTCATTTTTTTAAACTTATTTCAACTCCAGACTTTTTGTGCGTTCAAGATGCACCATTCAAAGCCACGTCATCAATTTTCAACCCCTTCTGACTTCATTTGCTATTTTTCATGGATTTACTAATTTTTTTGAGCTAAATGACCCTGAAATTGAAAAGCACTACAAATGAACTCTGAAAAGGTTGAAAGTTGGCATGGTATCATCATTTCACCCACATAGCATGTGCTAAAAAGTTGAGAGGGTTACGGCAAACTCTGGATGCACTTCGTGTACAAAATGGACAATCTCTTTCGAAGTATCAGGCTTTCGGACGAAAACTCATCTGTTACAAAGGCATTTCATTTTTTTAAACTTATTTCAACTCCAGACTTTTTGCGCGTTTAGTATGCACCATTCAAAGCCACGTCATCAATTTTCAACCCCTTCTGACTTCATTTGCTATTTTTCATGCATTTACAGATTTTTTTAGCTAAATGACCCTGAAATTGAAAAGCACTACAAATGAACTCTGAAAAAGGTTGAAAGTTGGCATGGTATCATCATTTCACCCACATAGCATGTGCTAAAAAGTTGAGAGGGTTACGGCAAAAACTGGATGCACTTCGTGTACAAAATGGACAATCTCTTTCGAAGTATCAGGCTTTCGGACGAAAACTCATCTGTTACAAAGGCATTTCATTTTTTTAAACTTATTTCAACTCCAGACTTTTTGTGCGTTTAGTATGCACCATTCAAAGCCACGTCATCAATTTTCAACCCCTTTTGACTTCATTTGCTATTTTTCATGCATTTACTGATTTTTTTAGCTAAATGACCCTGAAATTGAAAAGCACTACAAATGAACTCTGAAAAGGTTGAAAGTTGGCATGGTATCATCATTTCACCCACATAGAATGTGCTAAAAAGTTGAGATGGTTACGGCAAAAACTGGATGCACTTCGTGTACAAAATGGACAATCTCTTTCGAAGTACAGGCTTTCGGACGAGAACTCATCTGTTACAAAGGCATTTCATTTTTTTAACTTATTTCAACTCCAGACTTTTTGTGCATTCAGTATGCACCATTCAAAGCCACGTCATCAATTTTCAACCCTTTCTGACTTCATTTGCTATTTTTCATGCATTTACTGACTTTGTTTGAGCTAAATGACCCTGAAATTGAAAAGCACTACAAATGAACTCTGAAAAGGTTGAAAGTCGGCACGGTATCATCATTTCACCCACATAGCATGTGCTAAAAAGTTGAGAGGGTTACGGCAAAAACTGGATGCACTTCGTGTACAAAATGGACAATCTCTTTCGAAGTATCAGGCTTTCGGACGAAAACTCATCTGTTACAAAGGAATTTCATTTTTTTAAACTTATTTCAACTCCAGACTTTTTGTGCGTTCAAGATGCACCATTCAAAGCCACGTCATCAATTTTCAACCCCTTCTGACTTCATTTGCTATTTTTCATGGATTTACTAATTTTTTTGAGCTAAATGACCCTGAAATTGAAAAGCACTACAAATGAACTCTGAAAAGGTTGAAAGTTGGCATGGTATCATCATTTCACCCACATAGCATGTGCTAAAAAGTTGAGAGGGTTACGGCAAACTCTGGATGCACTTCGTGTACAAAATGGACAATCTCTTTCGAAGTATCAGGCTTTCGGACGAAAACTCATCTGTTACAAAGGCATTTCATTTTTTAAACTTATTTCAACTCCAGACTTTTTGTGCGTTTAGTATGCACCATTCAAAGCCACGTCATCAATTTTCAACCCCTTCTGACTTCATTTGCTATTTTTCATGCATTTACTGATTTTTTTAGCTAAATGACCCTGAAATTGAAAAGCACTACAAATGAACTCTGAAAAAGGTTGAAAGTTGGCATGGTATCATCATTTCACCCACATAGCATGTGCTAAAAAGTTGAGAGGGTTACGGCAAAAACTGGATGCACTTCGTGTACAAAATGGACAATCTCTTTCGAAGTATCAGGCTTTCGGACGAGAACTCATCTGTTACAAAGGCATTTCATTTTTTTAAACTTATTTCAACTCCAGACTTTTTGTGCATTCAGTATGCACCACTCAAAGCCACGTCATCAATTTTCAACCCTTTCTGACTTCATTTGCTATTTTTCATGCATTTACTGACTTTGTTTGAGCTAAATGACCCTGAAATTGAAAAGCACTACAAATGAACTCTGAAAAGGTTGAAAGTCGGCACGGTATCATCATTTCACCCACATAGCCTGTGCTAAAAAGTTGAGAGGGTTACGGCAAAAACTGGATGCACTTCGTGTACAAAATGGACAATCTCTTTCGAAGTATCAGGCTTTCGGACGAGAACTCATCTGTTACAAAGGCATTTCATTTTTTTAAACTTATTTCAACTCCAGACTTTTTGTGCATTCAGTATGCACCACTCAAAGCCACGTCATCAATTTTCAACCCTTTCTGACTTCATTTGCTATTTTTCATGCATTTACTGACTTTGTTTGAGCTAAATGACCCTGAAATTGAAAAGCACTACAAATCAACTCTGAAAAGGTTGAAAGTCGGCACGGTATCATCATTTCACCCACATAGCATGTGCTAAAAAGTTGAGAGGGTTACGGCAAAAACTGGATGCACTTCGTGTACAAAATGGACAATCTCTTTCGAAGTATCAGGCTTTCGGACGAGAACTCATCTGTTACAAAGGCATTTCATTTTTTTAAACTTATTTTAACTCCAGACTTTTTGTGCGTTCAAGATGCACCATTCAAAGCCACGTCATCAATTTTCAACCCCTTCTGACTTCATTTGCTATTTTTCATGCATTTACTGATTTTTTTGAGCTAAATGACCCTGAAATTGAAAAGCACTACAAATGAACTCTGAAAAGGTTGAAAGTTGGCATGGTATCATCATTTCACCCACATAGCATGTGCTAAAAAGTTGAGAGGGTTACGGCAAACTCTGGATGCACTTCATGTACAAAATGGACAATCTCTTTCGAAGTATCAGACTTTCGGACGAAAACTCATCTGTTACAAAGATATTTCATTTTTTTAAACTTTTTTCAACTCCAGACTTTTTGTGCGTTTAGTATGCACCATTCAAAGCCACGTCATCAATTTTCAACCCCTTCTGACTTCATTTGCTATTTTTCATGCATTTACTGATTTTTTTAGCTAAATGACCCTGAAATTGAAAAGCACTACAAATGAACTCTGAAAAAGGTTGAAAGTTGGCATGGTATCATCATTTCACCCACATAGCATGTGCTAAAAAGTTGAGAGGGTTACGGCAAAAACTGGATGCACTTCGTGTACAAAATGGACAATCTCTTTCGAAGTATCAGGCTTTCGGACGAGAACTCATCTGTTACAAAGGCATTTCATTTTTTTAAACTTATTTCAACTCCAGACTTTTTGTGCATTCAGTATGCACCACTCAAAGCCACGTCATCAATTTTCAACCCTTTCTGACTTCATTTGCTATTTTTCATGCATTTACTGACTTTGTTTGAGCTAAATGACCCTGAAATTGAAAAGCACTACAAATGAACTCTGAAAAGGTTGAAAGTCGGCACGGTATCATCATTTCACCCACATAGCCTGTGCTAAAAAGTTGAGAGGGTTACGGCAAAAACTGGATGCACTTCGTGTACAAAATGGACAATCTCTTTCGAAGTATCAGGCTTTCGGACGAAAACTCATCTGTTACAAAGGAATTTCATTTTTTTAAACTTATTTCAACTCCAGACTTTTTGTGCGTTCAAGATGCACCATTCAAAGCCACGTCATCAATTTTCAACCCCTTCTGACTTCATTTGCTATTTTTCATGGATTTACTAATTCTTTTGAGCTAAATGACCCTGAAATTGAAAAGCACTACAAATGAACTCTGAAAAGGTTGAAAGTTGGCATGGTATCATCATTTCACCCACATAGCATGTGCTAAAAAGTTGAGAGGGTTACGGCAAACTCTGGATGCACTTCGTGTACAAAATGGACAATCTCTTTCGAAGTATCAGGCTTTCGGACGAAAACTCATCTGTTACAAAGGCATTTCATTTTTTTAAACTTATTTCAACTCCAGACTTTTTGTGCGTTTAGTATGCACCATTCAAAGCCACGTCATCAATTTTCAACCCCTTCTGACTTCATTTGCTATTTTTCATGCATTTACTGATTTTTTTAGCTAAATGACCCTGAAATTGAAAAGCACTACAAATGAATTCTGAAAAAGGTTGAAAGTTGGCATGGTATCATCATTTCACCCACATAGCATGTGCTAAAAAGTTGAGAGGGTTACGGCAAAAACTGGATGCACTTCGTGTACAAAATGGACAATCTCTTTCGAAGTATCAGGCTTTCGGACGAAAACTCATCTGTTACAAAGGCATTTCATTTTTTTAAACTTATTTCAACTCCAGACTTTTTGTGCGTTTAGTATGCACCATTCAAAGCCACGTCATCAATTTTCAACCCCTTCTGACTTCATTTGCTATTTTTCATGCATTTACTGATTTTTTTAGCTAAATGACCCTGAAATTGAAAAGCACTACAAATGAACTCTGAAAAAGGTTGAAAGTTGGCATGGTATCATCATTTCACCCACATAGCATGTGCTAAAAAGTTGAGAGGGTTACGGCAAAAACTGGATGCACTTCGTGTACAAAATGGACAATCTCTTTCGAAGTATCAGGCTTTCGGACGAGAACTCATCTGTTACAAAGGCATTTCATTTTTTTAAACTTATTTCCACTCCAGACTTTTTGTGCATTCAGTATGCACCACTCAAAGCCACGTCATCAATTATCAACCCTTTCTGACTTCATTTGCTATTTTTCATGCATTTACTGACTTTGTTTGAGCTAAATGACCCTGAAATTGAAAAGCACTACAAATGAACTCTGAAAAGGTTGAAAGTCGGCACGGTATCATCATTTCACCCACATAGCCTTTGCTAAAAAGTTGAGAGGGTTACGGCAAAAACTGGATGCACTTCGTGTACAAAATGGACAATCTCTTTCGAAGTATCAGGCTTTCGGACGAAAACTCATCTGTTACAAAGGAATTTCATTTTTTTAAACTTATTTCAACTCCAGACTTTTTGTGCGTTCAAGATGCACCATTCAAAGCCACGTCATCAATTTTCAACCCCTTCTGACTTCATTTGCTATTTTTCATGGATTTACTAATTCTTTTGAGCTAAATGACCCTGAAATTGAAAAGCACTACAAATGAACTCTGAAAAGGTTGAAAGTTGGCATGGTATCATCATTTCACCCACATAGCATGTGCTAAAAAGTTGAGAGGGTTACGGCAAACTCTGGATGCACTTCGTGTACAAAATGGACAATCTCTTTCGAAGTATCAGGCTTTCGGACGAAAACTCATCTGTTACAAAGGCATTTCATTTTTTTAAACTTATTTCAACTCCAGACTTTTTGTGCGTTTAGTATGCACCATTCAAAGCCACGTCATCAATTTTCAACCCCTTCTGACTTCATTTGCTATTTTTCATGCATTTACTGATTTTTTTAGCTAAATGACCCTGAAATTGAAAAGCACTACAAATGAATTCTGAAAAAGGTTGAAAGTTGGCATGGTATCATCATTTCACCCACATAGCATGTGCTAAAAAGTTGAGAGGGTTACGGCAAAAACTGGATGAACTTCGTGTACAAAATGGACAATCTCTTTCGAAGTATCAGGCTTTCGGACGAGAACTCATCTGTTACAAAGGCATTTCATTTTTTTAAACTCATTTCAACTCTAGACTTTTTGTGCGTTCAGTATGCACCATTCAAAGCCACGTCATCAATTTTCAACCCTTTCTGACTTCATTTGCTATTTTTCATGCATTTACTGATTTTTTTGAGCTAAATGACCCTGAAATTGAAAAGCACTACAAATGAACCCTGAAAAGGTTGAAAGTTGGCATGGTATCATCATTTCACCCACATAGAATGTGCTAAAAAGTTGAGAGGGTTACGGCAAAAACTGGATGCACTTCGTGTACAAAATGGACAATCTCTTTCGAAGTATCAGGCTTTCGGACGAGAACTCATCTGTTACAAAGGCATTTCATTTTTTTAAACTTATTTCAACTCCAGACTTTTTGTGCATTCAGTATGCACCACTCAAAGCCACGTCATCAATTTTCAACCCTTTCTGACTTCATTTGCTATTTTTCATGCATTTACTGACTTTGTTTGAGCTAAATGACCCTGAAATTGAAAAGCACTACAAATCAACTCTGAAAAGGTTGAAAGTCGGCACGGTATCATCATTTCACCCACATAGCATGTGCTAAAAAGTTGAGAGGGTTACGGCAAAAACTGGATGCACTTCGTGTACAAAATGGACAATCTCTTTCGAAGTATCAGGCTTTCGGACGAGAACTCATCTGTTACAAAGGCATTTCATTTTTTTAAACTTATTTTAACTCCAGACTTTTTGTGCGTTCAAGATGCACCATTCAAAGCCACGTCATCAATTTTCAACCCCTTCTGACTTCATTTGCTATTTTTCATGCATTTACTGATTTTTTTGAGCTAAATGACCCTGAAATTGAAAAGCACTACAAATGAACTCTGAAAAGGTTGAAAGTTGGCATGGTATCATCATTTCACCCACATAGCATGTGCTAAAAAGTTGAGAGGGTTACGGCAAACTCTGGATGCACTTCATGTACAAAATGGACAATCTCTTTCGAAGTATCAGGCTTTCGGACGAAAACTCATCTGTTACAAAGGCATTTCATTTTTTTAAACTTTTTTCAACTCCAGACTTTTTGTGCGTTTAGTATGCACCATTCAAAGCCACGTCATCAATTTTCAACCCCTTCTGACTTCATTTTCTATTTTTCATGCATTTACTGATTTTTTTTAGCTAAATGACCCTGAAATTGAAAAGCACTACAAATGAACTCTGAAAAGGTTGAAAGTTGGCATGGTATCATCATTTCACCCACATAGAATGTGCTAAAAAGTTGAGAGGGTTACGGCAAAAACTGGATGCACTTCGTGTACAAAATGGACAATCTCTTTCGAAGTATCAGGCTTTCGGACGAGAACTCATCTGTTACAAAGGCATTTCATTTTTTTAAACTTATTTCAACTCCAGACTTTTTGTGCGTTTAGTATGCACCATTCAAAGCCATGTCATCAATTGTCAACCCTTTCTGACTTCATTTGCTATTTTTCATGCATTTACTGATTTTTTGAGCTAAATGACCCTGAAATTGAAAAGCACTACAATGAACTCTGAAAAGGTTGAAAGTTGGCATGGTTTCATCATTTCACCTACATAGCATGTGCTAAAAAGTAGAGAGGGTTACGGCAAAAACTGGATGAACTTCGTGTACAAAATGGACAATCTCTTTCGAAGTATCAAGCATTCGGACGAGAACTCATCTGTTACAAAGGCATTTCATTTTTTTAAACTCATTTCAACTCCAGACTTTTTGTGCGTTCAGTATGCACCATTCAAAGCCACGTCATCAATTTTCAACCCTTTCTGACTTCATTTGCTATTTTTCATGCATTTACTGATTTTTTTGAGCTAAATGACCCTGAAATTGAAAAGCACTACAAATGAACTCTGAAAAGGTTGAAAGTTGGCATGGTATCATCATTTCACCCACATAGCATGTGCTAAAAAGTTGAGAGGGTTACGGCAAAAACTGGATGCAATTCGTGTACAAAATGGACAATCTCTTTCGAAGTATCAGGTTTTCGGACGAAAACTCATCTGTTACAAAGGCATTTCATTTTTTTAAACTTATTTCAACTCCAGACTTTTTGTGCGTTCAAGATGCACCATTCAAAGCCACGTCATCAATTTTCAACACCTTCTGACTTCCTTTGCTATTTTTCACGCATTTACTGATTTTTTTGAGCTAAATGACCCTGAAATTGAAAAGCCCTACAAATGAACTCTGAAAAGGTTGAAAGTTGGCATGGTATCATCATTTCACCCACATAGCATGTGCTAAAAAGTTGAGAGGGTTACGGCAAACTCTGGATGCACTTCGTGTACAAAATGGACAATCTCTTTCGAAGTATGAGGCTTTCGGACGAAAACTCATCTGTTACAAAGGCATTTCCTTTTTTTAAACTTATTTCAACTCCAGACTTTTTGTGCATTTAGTATGCACCATTCAAAGCCACGTCATCAATTTTCAACCCCTTCTGACTTCTTTTGCTATTTTCATGCATTTACTGATTTTTTGAGCTAAATGACCCTGAAATTGAAAAGCACTACAAATGAACTCTGAAAAAGGTTGAAAGTTGGCATGGTATCATCATTTCACCCACATAGCATGTGCTAAAAAGTTGAGAGGGTTACGGCAAAAACTGGATGCACTTCGTGTACAAAATGGACAATCTCTTTCGAAGTATCAGGCTTTCGGACGAGAACTCATCTGTTACAAAGGCATTTCATTTTTTTAAACTTATTTCAACTCCAGACTTTTTGTGCGTTCAGTATGCACCATTCAAAGCCACGTCATCAATTTTCAACCGTTTCTGACTTCATTTGCTATTTTTCATGCATTTACTGACTTAGTTTGAGCTAAATGACCCTGAAATTGAAAAGCACTACAAATGAACTCTGAAAAGGTTGAAAGTCGGCACGGTATCATCATTTCACCCACATAGCATGTGCTAAAAAGTTGAGAGGGTTACGGCAAAAATTGGATGCACTTCGTGTACAAAATGGACAATCTCTTTCGAAGTATCAGGGTTTCGGACGAAAACTCATCTGTTACAAAGGCATTTCATTTTTTTAAACTTATTTCAACTCCAGACTTTTTGTGCGTTTAGTATGCACCATTCAAAGCCACGTCATCAATTTTCAACCCCTTCTGACTTCATTTGCTATTTTTCATGCATTTACTGATTTTTTTGAGCTAAATGACCCTGAAATTGAAAAGCACTACAAATGAACTCTGAAAAGGTTGAAAGTTGGCATGGTATCATCATTTCACCCACATAGCATGTGCTAAAAAGTTGAGAGGGTTACGGCAAACTCTGGATGCACTTCATGTACAAAATGGACAATCTCTTTCGAAGTATCAGGCTTTCGGACGAAAACTCATCTGTTACAAAGGCATTTCATTTTTTTAAACTTTTTTCAACTCCAGACTTTTTGTGCGTTTAGTATGCACCATTCAAAGCCACGTCATCAATTTTCAACCCCTTCTGACTTCATTTTCTATTTTTCATGCATTTACTGATTTTTTGAGCTTAATGACCCTGAAATTGAAAAGCACTACAATGAACTCTGAAAAGGTTGAAAGTTGGCATGGTTTCATAATTTCACCTACATAGCATGTGCTAAAAAGTAGAGAGGGTTACGGCAAAAACTGGATGAACTTCGTGTACAAAATGGACAATCTCTTTCGAAGTATCAGGCATTCGGACGAGAACTCATCTGTTACAAAGGCATTTCATTTTTTTAAACTCATTTCAACTCCAGACTTTTTGTGCGTTCAGTATGCACCATTCAAAGCCACGTCATCAATTGTCAACCCTTTCTGACTTCATTTGCTATTTTTCATGCATTTACTGATTTTTTTGAGCTAAATGACCCTGAAATTGAAAAGCACTACAAATGAACTCTGAAAAGGTTGAAAGTTGGCATGGTATCATCATTTCACCCACATAGCATGTGCTAAAAAGTTGAGAGGGTTACGGCAAAAACTGGATGCAATTCGTGTACAAAATGGACAATCTCTTTCGAAGTATCAGGCTTTCGGACGAAAACTCATCTGTTACAAAGGCATTTCATTTTTTTAAACTTATTTCAACTCCAAACTTTTTGTGCGTTCAAGATGCACAATTCAAAGCCACGTCATCAATTTTCAACACCTTCTGACTTCATTTGCTATTTTTCACGCATTTACTGATTTTTTTGAGCTAAATGACCCTGAAATTGAAAAGCACTACAAATGAACTCTGAAAAGGTTGAAAGTTGGCATGGTATCATCATTTCACCCACATAGCATGTGCTAAAAAGTTGAGAGCGTTACGGCAAATTCTGGATGCACTTTCTGTACAAAATGGACAATCTCTTTCGAAGTATCAGGCTTTCGGATGAAAACTCATCTGTTACAAAGGCATTTCATTTTTTTAAACTTTTTTCAACTCCAGACTTTTTGTGCGTTTAGTATGCACCATTCAAAGCCACGTCATCAATTTTCAACCCCTTCTGACTTCATTTGCTATTTTTCATGCATTGACTGATTTTTTTTAGCTAAATGACCCTGAAATTGAAAAGCACTACAAATGAACTCTGAAAAGGTTGAAAGTTGGCATGGTATCATCATTTCACCCACATAGAATGTGCTAAAAAGTTGAGAGGGTTACGGCAAAAACTGGATGCACTTCGTGTACAAAATGGACAATCTCTTTCGAAGTATCAGGCTTTCGGACGAGAACTCATCTGTTACAAAGGCATTTCATTTTTTTTAACTTATTTCAACTCCAGACTTTTTGTGCGTTTAGAATGCACCATTCAAAGCCACGTCATCAATTGTCAACCCTTTCTGACTTCATTTGCTATTTTTCATGCATTTACTGATTTTTTGAGCTAAATGACCCTGAAATTGAAAAGCACTACAAATGAACTCTGAAAAGGTTGAAAGTTGGCATGGTTTCATCATTTCACCTACATAGCATGTGCTAAAAAGTTGAGAGGGTTACGGCAAAAACTGGATGCAATTCGTGTACAAAATGGACAATCTCTTTCGAAGTATCAGGCTTTCGGACGAAAACTCATCTGTTACAAAGGCATTTCATTTTTTTAAACTTATTTCAACTCCAGACTTTTTGTGCGTTCAAGATGAACCATTCAAAGCCACGTCTTCAATTTTCAACCCCTTCTGACTTCATTTGCTATTTTTCATGCATTTACTGATTTTTTTGAGCTAAATGACCCGGGAATTGAAAAGCACTACAAATGAACTCTGAAAAGGTTGAAAGTTGGCATGGTATCATCATTTCACCCACATAGCATGTGCTAAAAAGTTGAGAGGGTTACGGCAAACTCTGGATGCACTTCGTGTACAAAATGGACAATCTCTTTCGAAGTATCAGGCTTTCGGACGAAAACTCATCTGTTACAAAGGCATTTCATTTTTTTAAACTTATTTCAACTCCAGACTTTTTGTGCGTTTAGTATGCACCATTCAAAGCCACGTCATCAATTTTCAACCCCTTCTGACTTCATTTGCTATTTTTCATGCATTTACTGATTTTTTTGAGCTAAATGACCCTGAAATTGAAAAGCACTACAAATGAACTCTGAAAAGGTTGAAAGTTGGCATGGTATCATCATTTCACCCACATAGCATGTGCTAAAAAGTTGAGAGGGTTACGGCAAACTCTGGATGCACTTCATGTACAAAATGGACAATCTCTTTCGAAGTATCAGGCTTTCGGACGAAAACTCATCTGTTACAAAGGCATTTCATTTTTTTAAACTTTTTTCAACTCCAGACTTTTTGTGCGTTTAGTATGCACCATTCAAAGCCACGTCATCAATTTTCAACCCCTTCTGACTTCATTTGCTATTTTTCATGCATTGACTGATTTTTTTTAGCTAAATGACCCTGAAATTGAAAAGCACTACAAATGAACTCTGAAAAGGTTCAAAGTTGGCATGGTATCATCATTTCACCCACATAGAATGTGCTAAAAAGTTGAGAGGGTTACGGCAAAAACTGGATGCACTTCGTGTACAAAATGGACAATCTCTTTCGAAGTATCAGGTTTTCGGACGAGAACTCATCTGTTACAAAGGCATTTCATTTTTTTAAACTTATTTCAACTCCAGACTTTTTGTGCGTTTAGTATGCACCATTCAAAGCCACGTCATCAATTGTCAACCCTTTCTGACTTCATTTGCTATTTTTCATGCATTTACTGATTTTTTTTAGCTAAATGACCCTGAAATTGAAAAGCACTACAAATGAACTCTGAAAAGGTTGAAAGTTGGCATGGTATCATCATTTCACCCACATAGAATGTGCTAAAAAGTTGAGAGGGTTACGGCAAACTCTGGATGCACTTCATGTACAAAATGGACAATCTCTTTCGAAGTATCAGGCTTTCGGACGAGAACTCATCTGTTACAAAGGCATTTCATTTTTTTAAAGTTTTTTCAACTCCAGACTTTTTGTGCGTTTAGTATGCACCATTCAAAGCCACGTCATCAATTGTCAACCCTTTCTGACTTCATTTGCTATTTTTCATGCATTTACTGATTTTTTTAGCTAAATGACCCTGAAATTGAAAAGCACTAGAAATGAACTCTGAAAAGGTTGAAAGTTGGCATGGTTTCATCATTTCACCTACATAGCATGTGCTAAAAAGTTGAGAGGGTTACGGCAAAAACTGGATGCAATTCGTGTACAAAATGGACAATCTCTTTCGAAGTATCAGGCTTTCGGACGAAAACTCATCTGTTACAAAGGCATTTCATTTTTTTAAACTTATTTCAACTCCAGACTTTTTGTGCGTTCAAGATGCACCATTCAAAGCCACGTCATCAATTTTCAACCCCTTCTGACTTCATTTGCTATTTTTCATGGATTTACTAATTTTTTTGAGCTAAATGACCCTGAAATTGAAAAGCACTACAAATGAACTCTGAAAAGGTTGAAAGTTGGCATGGTATCATCATTTCACCCACATAGCATGTGCTAAAAAGTTGAGAGGGTTACGGCAAAAACTGGATGAACTTCGTGTACAAAATGGACAATCTCTTTCGAAGTATCAGGCTTTCGGACGAGAACTCATTTGTTACAAAGGCATTTCATTTTTTTAAACTCATTTCAACTCCAGATTTTTTGTGCGTTCAGTATGCACCATTCAAAGCCACGTCATCAATTTTCAACCCTTTCTGACTTCATTTGCTATTTTTCATGCATTTACTGATTTTTTTAGCTAAATGACCCTGAAATTGAAAAGCACTACAAATGAACTCTGAAAAGGTTGAAAGTTGGCATGGTATCATCATTTCACCCACATAGAATGTGCTAAAAAGTTGAGAGGGTTACGGCAAACTCTGGATGCACTTCATGTACAAAATGGACAATCTCTTTCGAAGTATCAGGCTTTCGGACGAGAACTCATCTGTTACAAAGGCATTTCATTTTTTTAAAGTTTTTTCAACTCCAGACTTTTTGTGCGTTTAGTATGCACCATTCAAAGCCACGTCATCAATTGTCAACCCTTTCTGACTTCATTTGCTATTTTTCATGCATTTACTGATTTTTTTAGCTAAATGACCCTGAAATTGAAAAGCACTACAAATGAACTCTGAAAAGGTTGAAAGTTGGCATGGTTTCATCATTTCACCTACATAGCATGTGCTAAAAAGTAGAGAGGGTTACGGCAAAAACTGGATGAACTTCGTGTACAAAATGGACAATCTCTTTCGAAGTATCAGGCTTTCGGACGAGAACTCATCTGTTACAAAGGCATTTCATTTTTTTAAACTCATTTCAACTCCAGACTTTTTGTGCGTTCAGTATGCACCATTCAAAGCCACGTCATCAATTTTCAACCCTTTCTGACTTCATTTGCTATTTTTCATGCATTTACTGATTTTTTTGAGCTAAATGACCCTGAAATTGAAAAGCACTACAAATGAACCCTGAAAAGGTTGAAAGTTGGCATGGTATCATCATTTCACCCACATAGCATGTGCTAAAAAGTTGAGAGGGTTACGGCAAAAACTGGATGCAATTCGTGTACAAAATGGACAATCTCTTTCGAAGTATCAGGCTTTCGGACGAAAACTCATCTGTTACAAAGGCATTTCATTTTTTTAAACTTATTTCAACTCCAGACTTTTTGTGCGTTTAGTATGCACCATTCAAAGCCACGTCATCAATTGTCAACCCTTTCTGACTTCATTTGCTATTTTTCATGCATTTACTGATTTTTTTGAGCTAAATGACCCTGAAATTGAAAAGCACTACAAATGAACTCTGAAAAGGTTGAAAGTTGGCATGGTATCATCATTTCACCCACATAGAATGTGCTAAAAAGTTGAGAGGGTTACGGCAAAAACTGGATGCACTTCGTGTACAAAATGGACAATCTCTTTCGAAGTATCAGGCTTTCGGACGAGAACTCATCTGTTACAAAGGCATTTCATTTTTTTAACTTATTTCAACTCCAGACTTTTTGTGCATTCAGTATGCACCATTCAAAGCCACGTCATCAATTTTCAACCCTTTCTGACTTCATTTGCTATTTTTCATGCATTTACTGACTTTGTTTGAGCTAAATGACCCTGAAATTGAAAAGCGCTACAAATGAACTCTGAAAAGGTTGAAAGTCGGCACGGTATCATCATTTCACCCACATAGCATGTGCTAAAAAGTTGAGAGGGTTACGGCAAAAACTGGATGCACTTCGTGTACAAAATGGACAATCTCTTTCGAAGTATCAGGCTTTCGGACGAAAACTCATCTGTTACAAAGGAATTTCATTTTTTTAAACTTATTTCAACTCCAGACTTTTTGTGCGTTCAAGATGCACCATTCAAAGCCACGTCATCAATTTTCAACCCCTTCTGACTTCATTTGCTATTTTTCATGGATTTACAAATTTTTTTGAGCTAAATGACCCTGAAATTGAAAAGCACTACAAATGAACTCTGAAAAGGTTGAAAGTTGGCATGGTATCATCATTTCACCCACATAGCATGTGCTAAAAAGTTGAGAGGGTTACGGCAAAAACTGGATGCAATTCGTGTACAAAATGGACAATCTCTTTCGAAGTATCAGGCTTTTGGACGAAAACTCATCTGTTACAAAGGCATTTCATTTTTTTAAACTTATTTCAACTCCAGACTTTTTGTGCGTTTAGTATGCACCATTCAAAGCCACGTCATCAATTTTCAACCCCTTCTGACTTCATTTGCTATTTTTCATGCATTTACTGATTTTTTTAGCTAAATGACCCTGACATTGAAAAGCACTACAAATTAACTCTGAAAAGGTTGAAAGTTGGCATGGTTTCATCATTTCACCTACATAGCATGTGCTAAAAAGTTGAGAGGGTTACGGCAAAAACTGGATGCAATTCGTGTACAAAATGGACAATCTCTTTCGAAGTATCAGGCTTTCGGACGAAAACTCATCTGTTACAAAGGCATTTCATTTTTTTAAACTTATTTCAACTCCAGACTTTTTGTGCGTTCAAGATGCACCATTCAAAGCCATGTCATCAATTTTCAACCCCTTCTGACTTCATTTGCTATTTTTCATGCATTTACTGATTTTTTTGAGCTAAATGACCCGGAAATTGAAAAGCACTACAAATGAACTCTGAAAAGGTTGAAAGTTGGCATGGTATCATCATTTCACCCACATAGCATGTGCTAAAAAGTTGAGAGGGTTACGGCAAACTCTGGATGCACTTCGTGTACAAAATGGACAATCTCTTTCGAAGTATCAGGCTTTCGGACGAAAACTCATCTGTTACAAAGGCATTTCATTTTTTAAAACTTATTTCAACTCCAGACTTTTTGTGCGTTTAGTATGCACCATTCAAAGCCACGTCATCAATTTTCAACCCCTTCTGACTTCATTTGCTATTTTTCATGCATTTACTGATTTTTTTGAGCTAAATGACCCTGAAATTGAAAAGCACTACAAATGAACTCTGAAAAGGTTGAAAGTTGGCATGGTATCATCATTTCACCCACATAGCATGTGCTAAAAAGTTGAGAGGGTTACGGCAAACTCTGGATGCACTTCATGTACAAAATGGACAATCTCTTTCGAAGTATCAGGCTTTCAGACGAAAACTCATCTGTTACAAAGGCATTTCATTTTTTTAAACTTTTTTCAACTCCAGACTTTTTGTGCGTTTAGTATGCACCATTCAAAGCCACGTCATCAATTTTCAACCCCTTCTGACTTCATTTGCTATTTTTCATGCATTTACTGATTTTTTTGAGCTAAATGACCCTAAAATTGAAAAGCACTACAAATGAACTCTGAAAAGGTTGAAAGTTGGCATGGTATCATCATTTCACCCACATAGCATGTGCTAAAAAGTTGAGAGGGTTACGGCAAACTCTGGATGCACTTCATGTACAAAATGGACAATCTCTTTCGAAGTATCAGGCTTTCGGACGAAAACTCATCTGTTACAAAGGCATTTCATTTTTTTAAACTTTTTTCAACTCCAGACATTTTGTGCATTTAGTATGCACCATTCAAAGCCACGTCATCAATTTTCAACCCCTTCTGACTTCATTTGCTATTTTTCATGCATTTACTGATTTTTTTAGCTAAATGACCCTGAAATTGAAAAGCACTACAAATGAACTCTGAAAAGGTTGAAAGTTGGCATGGTATCATCATTTCACCCACATAGAATGTGCTAAAAAGTTGAGAGGGTTACGGCAAAAACTGGATGCACTTCGTGTACAAAATGGACAATCTCTTTCGAAGTATCAGGCTTTCGGATGAGAACTCATCTGTTACAAAGGCATTTCATTTTTTTAAACTCATTTCAACTCCAGACTTTTTGTGCGTTCAGTATGCACCATTCAAAGCCACGTCATCAATTTTCAACCCTTTCTGACTTCATTTGCTATTTTTCATGCATTTACTGATTTTTTTGAGCTAAATGACCCTGAAATTGAAAAGCACTACAAATGAACTCCGAAAAGGTTGAAAGTTGGCATGGTATCATCATTTCAGCCACATAGCATGTGCTAAAAAGTTGAGAGGGTTACGGCAAAAACTGGATGCAATTCGTGTACAAAATGGACAATCTCTATCGAAGTATCAGGCTTTCGGACGACAACTCATCTGTTACAAAGGCATTTCATTTTTTTAAACTTATTTCAACTCCTGACTTTTTGTGCGTTCAAGATGCACCATTCAAAGCCACGTCATCAATTTTCAACCCCTTCTGACTTCATTTGCTATTTTTCATGCATTTACTGATTTTTTTGAGCTAAATGACCCTGAAATTGAAAAGCACTACAAATGAACTCTGAAAAGGTTGAAAGTCGGCATGGTATCATCATTTCACGCACATAGCATGTGCTAAAAAGTTGAGAGGGTTACGGCAAACTCTGGATGCACTTCGTGTACAAAATGGACAATCTCTTTCGAAGTATCAGGCTTTTGGACGAAAACTCATCTGTTACAAAGGCATTTCATTTTTTTAAACTTATTTCAACTCCAGACTTTTTGTGCGTTTAGTATGCACCATTCAAAGCCACGTCATCAATTTTCAACCCCTTCTGACTTCATTTGCTATTTTTCATGCATTTACTGATTTTTTTAGCTAAATGACCCTGACATTGAAAAGCACTACAAATTAACTCTGAAAAGGTTGAAAGTTGGCATGGTTTCATCATTTCACCCACATAGCATGTGCTAAAAAGTTGAGAGGGTTACGGCAAAAACTGGATGCAATTCGTGTACAAAATGGACAATCTCTTTCGAAGTATCAGGCTTTCGGACGAAAACTCATCTGTTACAAACGCATTTCATTTTTTTAAACTTATTTCAACTCCAGACTTTTTGTGCGTTCAAGATGCACCATTCAAAGCCATGTCATCAATTTTCAACCCCTTCTGACTTCATTTGCTATTTTTCATGCATTTACTGATTTTTTTGAGCTAAATGACCCGGAAATTGAAAAGCACTACAAATGAACTCTGAAAAGGTTGAAAGTTGGCATGGTATCATCATTTCACCCACATAGCATGTGCTAAAAAGTTGAGAGGGTTACGGCAAACTCTGGATGCACTTCGTGTACAAAATGGACAATCTCTTTCGAAGTATCAGGCTTTCGGACGAAAACTCATCTGTTACAAAGGCATTTCATTTTTTAAAACTTATTTCAACTCCAGACTTTTTGTGCGTTTAGTATGCACCATTCAAAGCCACGTCATCAATTTTCAACCCCTTCTGACTTCATTTGCTATTTTTCATGCATTTACTGATTTTTTTGAGCTAAATGACCCTGAAATTGAAAAGCACTACAAATGAACTCTGAAAAGGTTGAAAGTTGGCATGGTATCATCATTTCACCCACATAGCATGTGCTAAAAAGTTGAGAGGGTTACGGCAAACTCTGGATGAACTTCGTGTACAAAATGGACAATCTCTTTCGAAGTATCAGGCTTTCGGACGAGAACTCATCTGTTACAAAGGCATTTCATTTTTTTAAACTCATTTCAACTCCAGATTTTTTGTGCATTCAGTATGCACGATTCAAAGCCATGTCATCAATTTTCAACCCTTTCTGACTTCATTTGCTATTTTTCATGCATTTACTGATTTTTTTGAGCTAAATGACCCTGAAATTGAAAAGCACTACAAATGAACTCTGAAAAGGTTGAAAGTTGGCATGGTATCATCATTTCACCCACATAGCATGTGCTAAAAAGTTGAGAGGGTTACGGCAAAAACTGGATGCAATTCGTGTACAAAATGGACAATCTCTATCGAAGTATCAGGCTTTCGGACGACAACTCATCTGTTACAAAGGCATTTCATTTTTTTAAACTTATTTCAACTCCTGACTTTTTGTGCGTTCAAGATGCACCATTCAAAGCCACGTCATCAATTTTAAACCCCTTCTGACTTCATTTGCTATTTTTCATGCATTTACTGATTTTTTTGAGCTAAATGACCCTGAAATTGAAAAGCACTACAAATGAACTCTGAAAAGGTAGAAAGTTGGCATGGTATCATCATTTCACGCACATAGCATGTGCTAAAAAGTTGAGAGGGTTACGGCAAACTCTGGATGCACTTCGTGTACAAAATGGACAATCTCTTTCGAAGTATCAGGCTTTCGGACGAAAACTCATCTGTTACAAAGGCATTTCATTTTTTTAAACTTATTTCAACTCCAGACTTTTTGTGCATTCAGTATGCACCATTCAGAGCCACGTCATCAATTTTCAACCCTTTCTGACTTCATTTGCTATTTTTCATGCATTTACTGACTTTGTTTGAGCTAAATGACCCTGAAATTGAAAAGCACTACAAATGAACTCTGAAAAGGTTGAAACTCGGCACGGTATCATCATTTCACCCACATAGCATGTGCTAAAAAGTTGAGAGGGTTACGGCAAACTCTGGATGCACTTCGTGTACAAAATGGACAATCTCTTTCGAAGTATCAGGCTTTCGGACGAAAACTCATCTGTTACAAAGGCATTTCATTTTTTTAAACTTATTTCAACTCCAGACTTTTTGTGCGTTTAGTATGCACCATTCAAAGCCACGTCATCAATTTTCAACCCCTTCTGACTTCATTTGCTATTTTTCATGCATTTACTGATTTTTTTGAGCTAAATGACCCTGAAATTGAAAAGCACTACAAATGAACTCTGAAAAGGTTGAAAGTTGGCATGGTATCATCATTTCACCCACATAGCATGTGCTAAAAAGTTGAGAGGGTTACGGCAAACTCTGGATGCACTTCATGTACAAAATGGACAATCTCTTTTGAAGTATCAGGCTTTCAGACGAAAACTCATCTGTTACAAAGGCATTTTATTTTTTTAAACTTTTTTCAACTCCAGACTTTTTGTGCGTTTAGTATGCACCATTCAAAGCCACGTCATCAATTTTCAACCCCTTCTGACTTCATTTGCTATTTTTCATGCATTTACTGATTTTTTTGAGCTAAATGACCCTAAAATTGAAAAGCACTACAAATGAACTCTGAAAAGGTTGAAAGTTGGCATGGTATCATCATTTCACCCACATAGCATGTGCTAAAAAGTTGAGAGGGTTACGGCAAACTCTGGATGCACTTCATGTACAAAATGGACAATCTCTTTCGAAGTATCAGGCTTTCGGACGAAAACTCATCTGTTACAAAGGCATTTCATTTTTTTAAACTTTTTTCAACTCCAGACTTTTTGTGCGTTTAGTATGCACCATTCAAAGCCACGTCATCAATTTTCAACCCCTTCTGACTTCATTTGCTATTTTTCATGCATTTACTGATTTTTTTTAGCTAAATGACCCTGAAATTGAAAAGCACTACAAATGAACTCTGAAAAGGTTGAAAGTTGGCATGGTATCATCATTTCACCCACATAGAATGTGCTAAAAAGTTGAGAGGGTTACGGCAAAAACTGGATGCACTTCGTGTACAAAATGGACAATCTCTTTCGAAGTATCAGGCTTTCGGACGAGAACTCATCTGTTACAAAGGCATTTCATTTTTTTAAACTTATTTCAACTCCAGACTTTTTGTGCGTTTAGTATGCACCATTCAAAGCCACGTCATCAATTGTCAACCCTTTCTGACTTCATTTGCTATTTTTCATGCATTTACTGATTTTTTGAGCTAAATGACCCTGAAATTGAAAAGCACTACAAATGAACTCTGAAAAGGTTGAAAGTTGGCATGGTTTCATCATTTCACCTACATAGCATGTGCTAAAAAGTAGAGAGGGTTACGGCAAAAACTGGATGAACTTCGTGTACAAAATGGACAATCTCTTTCGAAGTATCAGGCTTTCGGACGAGAACTCATCTGTTACAAAGGCATTTCATTTTTTTAAACTCATTTCAACTCCAGACTTTTTGTGCGTTCAGTATGCACCATTCAAAGCCACGTCATCAATTTTCAACCCTTTCTGACTTCATTTGCTATTTTTCATGCATTTACTGATTTTTTTTGAGCTAAATGACCCTGAAATTGAAAAGCACTACAAATGAACTCTGAAAAGGTTGAAAGTTGGCATGGTATCATCATTTCACCAACATAGCATGTGCTAAAAAGTTGAGAGGGTTACGGCAAAAACTGGATGCAATTCGTGTACAAAATGGACAATCTCTTTCGAAGTATCAGGCTTTCGGACGAAAACTCATCTGTTACAAAGGCATTTCATTTTTTTAACTTATTTCAACTCCAGACTTTTTGTGCATTCAGTATGCACCATTCAAAGCCACGTCATCAATTTTCAACCCTTTCTGACTTCATTTGCTATTTTTCATGCATTTACTGACTTTGTTTGAGCTAAATGACCCTGAAATTGAAAAGCACTACAAATGAACTCTGAAAAGGTTGAAACTCGGCACGGTATCATCATTTCACCCACATAGCATGTGCTAAAAAGTTGAGAGGGTTACGGCAAAAACTGGATGCACTTCGTGTACAAAATGGACAATCTCTTTCGAAGTATCAGGCTTTCGGACGAAAACTCATCTGTTACAAAGGAATTTCATTTTTTTTAAACTTATTTCAACTCCAGACTTTTTGTGCGTTCAAGATGCACCATTCAAAGCCACGTCATCAATTTTCAACCCCTTCTGACTTCATTTGCTATTTTTCATGGATTTACTAATTTTTTTGAGCTAAATGACCCTGAAATTGAAAAGCACTACAAATGAACTCTGAAAAGGTTGAAAGTTGGCATGGTATCATCATTTCACCCACATAGCATGTGCTAAAAAGTTGAGAGGGTTACGGAAAAAACTAGATGAACTTCGTGTACAAAATGGACAATCTCTTTCGAAGTATCAGGCTTTCGGACGAGAACTCATCTGTTACAAAGGCATTTCATTTTTTTAAACTCATTTCAACTCCAGATTTTTTGTGCATTCAGTATGCACCATTCAAAGCCATGTCATCAATTTTCAACCCTTTCTGACTTCATTTGCTATTTTTCATGCATTTACTGATTTTTTTGAGCTAAATGACCCTGAAATTGAAAAGCACTACAAATGAACTCTGAAAAGGTTGAAAGTTGGCATGGTATCATCATTTCACCCACATAGCATGTGCTAAAAAGTTGAGAGGGTTACGGCAAAAACTGGATGCAATTCGTGTACAAAATGGACAATCTCTATCGAAGTATCAGGCTTTCGGACGACAACTCATCTGTTACAAAGGCATTTCATTTTTTTAAACTTATTTCAACTCCTGACTTTTTGTGCCTTCAAGATGCACCATTCAAAGCCACGTCATCAATTTTCAACCCCTTCTGACTTCATTTGCTATTTTTCATGCATTTACTGATTTTTTTGAGCTAAATGACCCTGAAATTGAAAAGCACTACAAATGAACTCTGAAAAGGTTGAAAGTTGGCATGGTATCATCATTTCACGCACATAGCATGTGCTAAAAAGTTGAGAGGGTTACGACAAACTCTGGATGCACTTCGTGTACAAAATGGACAATCTCTTTCGAAGTATCAGGCTTTCGGACGAAAACTCATCTGTTACAAAGGCATTTCATTTTTTTAAACTTATTTCAACTCCAGACTTTTTGTGCATTCAGTATGCACCATTCAGAGCCACGTCATCTATTTTCAACCCTTTCTGACTTCATTTGCTATTTTTCATGCATTTACTGACTTTGTTTGAGCTAAATGACCCTGAAATTGAAAAGCACTACAAATGAACTCTGAAAAGGTTGAAACTCGGCACGGTATCATCATTTCACCCACATAGCATGTGCTAAAAAGTTGAGAGGGTTACGGCAAACTCTGGATGCACTTCGTGTACAAAATGGACAATCTCTTTCGAAGTATCAGGCTTTCGGACGAAAACTCATCTGTTACAAAGGCATTTCATTTTTTTAAACTTATTTCAACTCCAGACTTTTTGTGCGTTTAGTATGCACCATTCAAAGCCACGTCATCAATTTTCAACCCCTTCTGACTTCATTTGCTATTTTTCATGCATTTACTGATTTTTTTGAGCTAAATGACCCTGAAATTGAAAAGCACTACAAATGAACTCTGAAAAGGTTGAAAGTTGGCATGGTATCATCATTTCACCCACATAGCATGTGCTAAAAAGTTGAGAGGGTTACGGCAAACTCGGGATGCACTTCATGTACAAAATGGACAATCTCTTTCGAAGTATCAGGCTTTCAGACGAAAACTCATCTGTTACAAAGGCATTTCATTTTTTTAAACTTTTTTCAACTCCAGACTTTTTGTGCGTTTAGTATGCACCATTCAAAGCCACGTCATCAATTTTCAACCCCTTCTGACTTCATTTGCTATTTTTCATGCATTTACTGATTTTTTTGAGCTAAATGACCCTAAAATTGAAAAGCACTACAAATGAACTCTGAAAAGGTTGAAAGTTGGCATGGTATCATCATTTCACCCACATAGCATGTGCTAAAAAGTTGAGAGGGTTACGGCAAACTCTGGATGCACTTCATGTACAAAATGGACAATCTCTTTCGAAGTATCAGGCTTTCGGACGAAAACTCAACTGTTACAAAGGCATTTCATTTTTTTAAACTTATTTCAACTCCTGACTTTTTGTGCGTTCAAGATGCACCATTCAAAGCCACGTCATCAATTTTCAACCCCTTCTGACTTCATTTGCTATTTTTCATGCATTTACTGATTTTTTTGAGCTAAATGACCCTGAAATTGAAAAGCACTACAAATGAACTCTGAAAAGGTTGAAAGTTGGCATGGTATCATCATTTCACGCACATAGCATGTGCTAAAAAGTTGAGAGGGTTACGACAAACTCTGGATGCACTTCGTGTACAAAATGGACAATCTCTTTCGAAGTATCAGGCTTTCGGACGAAAACTCATCTGTTACAAAGGCATTTCATTTTTTTAAACTTATTTCAACTCCAGACTTTTTGTGCATTCAGTATGCACCATTCAGAGCCACGTCATCAATTTTCAACCCTTTCTGACTTCATTTGCTATTTTTCATGCATTTACTGACTTTGTTTGAGCTAAATGACCCTGAAATTGAAAAGCACTACAAATGAACTCTGAAAAGGTTGAAACTCGGCACGGTATCATCATTTCACCCACATAGCATGTGCTAAAAAGTTGAGAGGGTTACGGCAAACTCTGGATGCACTTCGTGTACAAAATGGACAATCTCTTTCGAAGTATCAGGCTTTCGGACGAAAACTTATCTGTTACAAAGGCATTTCATTTTTTTAAACTTATTTCAACTCCAGACTTTTTGTGCGTTTAGTATGCACCATTCAAAGCCACGTCATCAATTTTCAACCCCTTCTGACTTCATTTGCTATTTTTCATGCATTTACTGATTTTTTTGAGCTAAATGACCCTGAAATTGAAAAGCACTACAAATGAACTCTGAAAAGGTTGAAAGTTGGCATGGTATCATCATTTCACCCACATAGCATGTGCTAAAAAGTTGAGAGGGTTACGGCAAACTCGGGATGCACTTCATGTACAAAATGGACAATCTCTTTCGAAGTATCAGGCTTTCAGACGAAAACTCATCTGTTACAAAGGCATTTCATTTTTTTAAACTTTTTTCAACTCCAGACTTTTTGTGCGTTTAGTATGCACCATTCAAAGCCACGTCATCAATTTTCAACCCCTTCTGACTTCATTTGCTATTTTTCATGCATTTACTGATTTTTTTGAGCTAAATGACCCTAAAATTGAAAAGCACTACAAATGAACTCTGAAAAGGTTGAAAGTTGGCATGGTATCATCATTTCACCCACATAGCATGTGCTAAAAAGTTGAGAGGGTTACGGCAAACTCTGGATGCACTTCATGTACAAAATGGACAATCTCTTTCGAAGTATCAGGCTTTCGGACGAAAACTCATCTGTTACAAAGGCATTTCATTTTTTTAAACTTTTTTCAACTCCAGACTTTTTGTGCGTTTAGTATGCACCATTCAAAGCCACGTCATCAATTTTCAACCCCTTCTGACTTCATTTGCTATTTTCATGCATTTACTGATTTTTTTTAGCTAAATGACCCTGAAATTGAAAAGCACTACAAATGAACTCTGAAAAGGTTGAAAGTTGGCATGGTATCATCATTTCACCCACATAGAATGTGCTAAAAAGTTGAGAGGGTTACGGCAAAAACTGGATGCACTTCGTGTACAAAATGGACAATCTCTTTCGAAGTATCAGGCTTTCGGACGAGAACTCATCTGTTACAAAGGCATTTCATTTTTTTAAACTTATTTCAACTCCAGACTTTTTGTGCGTTTAGTATGCACCATTCAAAGCCACGTCATCAATTGTCAACCCTTTCTGACTTCATTTGCTATTTTTCATGCATTTACTGATTTTTTGAGCTAAATGACCCTGAAATTGAAAAGCACTACAAATGAACTCTGAAAAGGTTGAAAGTTGGCATGGTTTCATCATTTCACCTACATAGCATGTGCTAAAAAGTAGAGAGGGTTACGGCAAAAACTGGATGAACTTCGTGTACAAAATGGACAATCTCTTTCGAAGTATCAGGCTTTCGGACGAGAACTCATCTGTTACAAAGGCATTTCATTTTTTTAAACTCATTTCAACTCCAGACTTTTTGTGCGTTCAGTATGCACCATTCAAAGCCACGTCATCAATTTTCAACCCTTTCTGACTTCATTTGCTATTTTTCATGCATTTACTGATTTTTTTGAGCTAAATGACCCTGAAATTGAAAAGCACTACAAATGAACTCTGAAAAGGTTGAAAGTTGGCATGGTATCATCATTTCACCAACATAGCATGTGCTAAAAAGTTGAGAGGGTTACGGCAAAAACTGGATGCAATTCGTGTACAAAATGGACAATCTCTTTCGAAGTATCAGGCTTTCGGACGAAAACTCATCTGTTACAAAGGCATTTCATTTTTTTAACTTATTTCAACTCCAGACTTTTTGTGCATTCAGTATGCACCATTCAAAGCCACGTCATCAATTTTCAACCCTTTCTGACTTCATTTGCTATTTTTCATGCATTTACTGACTTTGTTTGAGCTAAATGACCCTGAAATTGAAAAGCACTACAAATGAACTCTGAAAAGGTTGAAACTCGGCACGGTATCATCATTTCACCCACATAGCATGTGCTAAAAAGTTGAGAGGGTTACGGCAAAAACTGGATGCACTTCGTGTACAAAATGGACAATCTCTTTCGAAGTATCAGGCTTTCGGACGAAAACTCATCTGTTACAAAGGAATTTCATTTTTTTTAAACTTATTTCAACTCCAGACTTTTTGTGCGTTCAAGATGCACCATTCAAAGCCACGTCATCAATTTTCAACCCCTTCTGACTTCATTTGCTATTTTTCCTGGATTTACTAATTTTTTTGAGCTAAATGACCCTGAAATTGAAAAGCACTACAAATGAACTCTGAAAAGGTTGAAAGTTGGCATGGTATCATCATTTCACCCACATAGCATGTGCTAAAAAGTTGAGAGGGTTACGGAAAAAACTGGATGAACTTCGTGTACAAAATGGACAATCTCTTTCGAAGTATCAGGCTTTCGGACGAGAACTCATCTGTTACAAAGGCATTTCATTTTTTTAAACTCATTTCAACTCCAGATTTTTTGTGCATTCAGTATGCACCATTCAAAGCCATGTCATCAATTTTCAACCCTTTCTGACTTCATTTGCTATTTTTCATGCATTTACTGATTTTTTTGAGCTAAATGACCCTGAAATTGAAAAGCACTACAAATGAACTCTGAAAAGGTTGAAAGTTGGCATGGTATCATCATTTCACCCACATAGCATGTGCTAAAAAGTTGAGAGGGTTACGGCAAAAACTGGATGCAATTCGTGTACAAAATGGACAATCTCTATCGAAGTATCAGGCTTTCGGACGACAACTCATCTGTTACAAAGGCATTTCATTTTTTTAAACTTATTTCAACTCCTGACTTTTTGTGCATTCAGTATGCACCATTCAGAGCCACGTCATCAATTTTCAACCCTTTCTGACTTCATTTGCTATTTTTCATGCATTTACTGACTTTGTTTGAGCTAAATGACCCTGAAATTGAAAAGCACTACAAATGAACTCTGAAAAGGTTGAAACTCGGCACGGTATCATCATTTCACCCACATAGCATGTGCTAAAAAGTTGAGAGGGTTACGGCAAACTCTGGATGCACTTCGTGTACAAAATGGACAATCTCTTTCGAAGTATCAGGCT
Organism: Elymus sibiricus; assembly: GCA_039707655.1. NCBI lineage: Eukaryota > Viridiplantae > Streptophyta > Magnoliopsida > Poales > Poaceae > Elymus > Elymus sibiricus. Next base: position 33,157,261 of record CM077665.1, on the reverse strand, counting down.
TTCGGACGAAAACTTATCTGTTACAAAGGCATTTCATTTTTTTAAACTTATTTCAACTCCAGACTTTTTGTGCGTTTAGTATGCACCATTCAAAGCCACGTCATCAATTTTCAACCCCTTCTGACTTCATTTGCTATTTTTCATGCATTTACTGATTTTTTTGAGCTAAATGACCCTGAAATTGAAAAGCACTACAAATGAACTCTGAAAAGGTTGAAAGTTGGCATGGTATCATCATTTCACCCACATAGCATGTGCTAAAAAGTTGAGAGGGTTACGGCAAACTCGGGATGCACTTCATGTACAAAATGGACAATCTCTTTCGAAGTATCAGGCTTTCAGACGAAAACTCATCTGTTACAAAGGCATTTCATTTTTTTAAAGTTTTTTCAACTCCAGACTTTTTGTGCGTTTAGTATGCACCATTCAAAGCCACGTCATCAATTTTCAACCCCTTCTGACTTCATTTGCTATTTTTCATGCATTTACTGATTTTTTTGAGCTAAATGACCCTAAAATTGAAAAGCACTACAAATGAACTCTGAAAAGGTTGAAAGTTGGCATGGTATCATCATTTCACCCACATAGCATGTGCTAAAAAGTTGAGAGGGTTACGGCAAACTCTGGATGCACTTCATGTACAAAATGGACAATCTCTTTCGAAGTATCAGGCTTTCGGACGAAAACTCATCTGTTACAAAGGCATTTCATTTTTTTAAACTTTTTTCAACTCCAGACTTTTTGTGCGTTTAGTATGCACCATTCAAAGCCACGTCATCAATTTTCAACCCCTTCTGACTTCATTTGCTATTTTTCATGCATTTACTGATTTTTTTTAGCTAAATGACCCTGAAATTGAAAAGCACTACAAATGAACTCTGAAAAGGTTGAAAGTTGGCATGGTATCATCATTTCACCCACATAGAATGTGCTAAAAAGTTGAGAGGGTTACGGCAAAAACTGGATGCACTTCGTGTACAAAATGGACAATCTCTTTCGAAGTATCAGGCTTTCGGACGAGAACTCATCTGTTACAAAGGCATTTCATTTTTTTAAACTTATTTCAACTCCAGACTTTTTGTGCGTTTAGTATGCACCATTCAAAGCCACGTCATCAATTGTCAACCCTTTCTGACTTCATTTGCTATTTTTCATGCATTTACTGATTTTTTGAGCTAAATGACCCTGAAATTGAAAAGCACTACAAATGAACTCTGAAAAGGTTGAAAGTTGGCATGGTTTCATCATTTCACCTACATAGCATGTGCTAAAAAGTAGAGAGGGTTACGGCAAAAACTGGATGAACTTCGTGTACAAAATGGACAATCTCTTTCGAAGTATCAGGCTTTCGGACGAGAACTCATCTGTTACAAAGGCATTTCATTTTTTTAAACTCATTTCAACTCCAGACTTTTTGTGCGTTCAGTATGCACCATTCAAAGCCACGTCATCAATTTTCAACCCTTTCTGACTTCATTTGCTATTTTTCATGCATTTACTGATTTTTTTGAGCTAAATGACCCTGAAATTGAAAAGCACTACAAATGAACTCTGAAAAGGTTGAAAGTTGGCATGGTATCATCATTTCACCAACATAGCATGTGCTAAAAAGTTGAGAGGGTTACGGCAAAAACTGGATGCAATTCGTGTACAAAATGGACAATCTCTTTCGAAGTATCAGGCTTTCGGACGAAAACTCATCTGTTACAAAGGCATTTCATTTTTTTAACTTATTTCAACTCCAGACTTTTTGTGCATTCAGTATGCACCATTCAAAGCCACGTCATCAATTTTCAACCCTTTCTGACTTCATTTGCTATTTTTCATGCATTTACTGACTTTGTTTGAGCTAAATGACCCTGAAATTGAAAAGCACTACAAATGAACTCTGAAAAGGTTGAAACTCGGCACGGTATCATCATTTCACCCACATAGCATGTGCTAAAAAGTTGAGAGGGTTACGGCAAAAACTGGATGCACTTCGTGTACAAAATGGACAATCTCTTTCGAAGTATCAGGCTTTCGGACGAAAACTCATCTGTTACAAAGGAATTTCATTTTTTTTAAACTTATTTCAACTCCAGACTTTTTGTGCGTTCAAGATGCACCATTCAAAGCCACGTCATCAATTTTCAACCCCTTCTGACTTCATTTGCTATTTTTCCTGGATTTACTAATTTTTTTGAGCTAAATGACCCTGAAATTGAAAAGCACTACAAATGAACTCTGAAAAGGTTGAAAGTTGGCATGGTATCATCATTTCACCCACATAGCATGTGCTAAAAAGTTGAGAGGGTTACGGAAAAAACTGGATGAACTTCGTGTACAAAATGGACAATCTCTTTCGAAGTATCAGGCTTTCGGACGAGAACTCATCTGTTACAAAGGCATTTCATTTTTTTAAACTCATTTCAACTCCAGATTTTTTGTGCATTCAGTATGCACCATTCAAAGCCATGTCATCAATTTTCAACCCTTTCTGACTTCATTTGCTATTTTTCATGCATTTACTGATTTTTTTGAGCTAAATGACCCTGAAATTGAAAAGCACTACAAATGAACTCTGAAAAGGTTGAAAGTTGGCATGGTATCATCATTTCACCCACATAGCATGTGCTAAAAAGTTGAGAGGGTTACGGCAAAAACTGGATGCAATTCGTGTACAAAATGGACAATCTCTATCGAAGTATCAGGCTTTCGGACGACAACTCATCTGTTACAAAGGCATTTCATTTTTTTAAACTTATTTCAACTCCTGACTTTTTGTGCGTTCAAGATGCACCATTCAAAGCCACGTCATCAATTTTCAACCCCTTCTGACTTCATTTGCTATTTTTCATGCATTTACTGATTTTTTTGAGCTAAATGACCCTGAAATTGAAAAGCACTACAAATGAACTCTGAAAAGGTTGAAAGTTGGCATGGTATCATCATTTCACGCACATAGCATGTGCTAAAAAGTTGAGAGGGTTACGGCAAACTCTGGATGCACTTCGTGTACAAAATGGACAATCTCTTTCGAAGTATCAGGCTTTCGGACGAAAACTCATCTGTTACAAAGGCATTTCATTTTTTTAAACTTATTTCAACTCCAGACTTTTTGTGCATTCAGTATGCACCATTCAGAGCCACGTCATCAATTTTCAACCCTTTCTGACTTCATTTGCTATTTTTCATGCATTTACTGACATTGTTTGAGCTAAATGACCCTGAAATTGAAAAGCACTACAAATGAACTCTGAAAAGGTTGAAACTCGGCACGGTATCATCATTTCACCCACATAGCATGTGCTAAAAAGTTGAGAGGGTTACGGCAAACTCTGGATGCACTTCGTGTACAAAATGGACAATCTCTTTCGAAGTATCAGGCTTTCAGACGAAAACTCATCTGTTACAAAGGCATTTCATTTTTTTAAACTTATTTCAACTCCAGACTTTTTGTGCGTTAGTATGCACCATTCAAAGCCACGTCATCAATTTTCAACCCCTTCTGACTTCATTTGCTATTTTTCCTGGATTTACTAATTTTTTTGAGCTAAATGACCCTGAAATTGAAAAGCACTACAAATGAACTCTGAAAAGGTTGAAAGTTGGCATGGTATCATCATTTCACCCACATAGCATGTGCTAAAAAGTTGAGAGGGTTACGGAAAAAACTGGATGAACTTCGTGTACAAAATGGACAATCTCTTTCGAAGTATCAGGCTTTCGGACGAGAACTCATCTGTTACAAAGGCATTTCATTTTTTTAAACTCATTTCAACTCCAGATTTTTTGTGCATTCAGTATGCACCATTCAAAGCCATGTCATCAATTTTCAACCCTTTCTGACTTCATTTGCTATTTTTCATGCATTTACTGATTTTTTTGAGCTAAATGACCCTGAAATTGAAAAGCACTACAAATGAACTCTGAAAAGGTTGAAAGTTGGCATGGTATCATCATTTCACCCACATAGCATGTGCTAAAAAGTTGAGAGGGTTACGGCAAAAACTGGATGCAATTCGTGTACAAAATGGACAATCTCTATCGAAGTATCAGGCTTTCGGACGACAACTCATCTGTTACAAAGGCATTTCATTTTTTTAAACTTATTTCAACTCCTGACTTTTTGTGCGTTCAAGATGCACCATTCAAAGCCACGTCATCAATTTTCAACCCCTTCTGACTTCATTTGCTATTTTTCATGCATTTACTGATTTTTTTGAGCTAAATGACCCTGAAATTGAAAAGCACTACAAATGAACTCTGAAAAGGTTGAAAGTTGGCATGGTATCATCATTTCACGCACATAGCATGTGCTAAAAAGTTGAGAGGGTTACGGCAAACTCTGGATGCACTTCGTGTACAAAATGGACAATCTCTTTCGAAGTATCAGGCTTTCGGACGAAAACTCATCTGTTACAAAGGCATTTCATTTTTTTAAACTTATTTCAACTCCAGACTTTTTGTGCATTCAGTATGCACCATTCAGAGCCACGTCATCAATTTTCAACCCTTTCTGACTTCATTTGCTATTTTTCATGCATTTACTGACATTGTTTGAGCTAAATGACCCTGAAATTGAAAAGCACTACAAATGAACTCTGAAAAGGTTGAAACTCGGCACGGTATCATCATTTCACCCACATAGCATGTGCTAAAAAGTTGAGAGGGTTACGGCAAACTCTGGATGCACTTCGTGTACAAAATGGACAATCTCTTTCGAAGTATCAGGCTTTCAGACGAAAACTCATCTGTTACAAAGGCATTTCATTTTTTTAAACTTATTTCAACTCCAGACTTTTTGTGCGTTAGTATGCACCATTCAAAGCCACGTCATCAATTTTCAACCCCTTCTGACTTCATTTGCTATTTTTCATGCATTTACTGATTTTTTTGAGCTAAATGACCCTGAAATTGAAAAGCACTACAAATGAACTCTGAAAAGGTTGAAAGTTGGCATGGTATCATCATTTCACCCACATAGCATGTGCTAAAAAGTTGAGAGGGTTACGGCAAACTCTGGATGCACTTCATGTACAAAATGGACAATCTCTTTCGAAGTATCAGGCTTTCAGACGAAAACTCATCTGTTACAAAGGCATTTCATTTTTTTAAACTTTTTTCAACTCCAGACTTTTTGTGCGTTTAGTATGCACCATTCAAAGCCACGTCATCAATTTTCAACCACTTCTGACTTCATTTGCTATTTTTCATGCATTTACTGATTTTTTTGAGCTAAATGACCCTAAAATTGAAAAGCACTACAAATGAACTCTGAAAAGGTTGAAAGTTGGCATGGTATCATCATTTCACCCACATAGCATGTACTAAAAAGTTGAGAGGGTTACGGCAAACTCTGGATGCACTTCATGTACAAAATGGACAATCTCTTTCGAAGTATCAGGCTTTCGGACGAAAACTCATCTGTTACAAAGGCATTTCATTTTTTTAAACTTTTTTCAACTCCAGACTTTTTGTGCGTTTAGTATGCACCATTCAAAGCCACGTCATCAATTTTCAACCCCTTCTGACTTCATTTGCTATTTTTCATGCATTTACTGATTTTTTTTAGCTAAATGACCCTGAAATTGAAAAGCACTACAAATGAACTCTGAAAAGGTTGAAAGTTGGCATGGTATCATCATTTCACCCACATAGAATGTGCTAATAAGTTGAGAGGGTTACGGCAAAAACTGGACGCACTTCGTGTACAAAATGGACAATCTCTTTCGAAGTATCAGGCTTTCGGACGAGAACTCATCTGTTACAAAGGCATTTCATTTTTTTAAACTTATTTCAACTCCAGACTTTTTGTGCGTTTAGTATGCACCATTCAAAGCCACGTCATCAATTGTCAACCCTTTCTGACTTCATTTGCTATTTTTCATGCATTTACTGATTTTTTGAGCTAAATGACCCTGAAATTGAAAAGCACTACAAATGAACTCTGAAAAGGTTGAAAGTTGGCATGGTTTCATCATTTCACCTACATAGCATGTGCTAAAAAGTAGAGAGGGTTACGGCAAAAACTGGATGAACTTCGTGTACAAAATGGACAATCTCTTTCGAAGTATCAGGCTTTCGGACGAGAACTCATCTGTTACAAAGGCATTTCATTTTTTTAAACTCATTTCAACTCCAGACTTTTTGTGCGTTCAGTATGCACCATTCAAAGCCACGTCATCAATTTTCAACCCTTTCTGACTTCATTTTCTATTTTTCATGCATTTACTGATTTTTTTGAGCTAAATGACCCTGAAATTGAAAAGCACTACAAATGAACTCTGAAAAGGTTGAAAGTTGGCATGGTATCATCATTTCACCAACATAGCATGTGCTAAAAAGTTGAGAGGGTTACGGCAAAAACTGGATGCAATTCGTGTACAAAATGGCCAATCTCTTTCGAAGTATCAGGCTTTCGGACGAAAACTCATCTGTTACAAAGGCATTTCATTTTTTTAACTTATTTCAACTCCAGACTTTTTGTGCATTCAGTATGCACCATTCAAAGCCACGTCATCAATTTTCAACCCTTTCTGACTTCATTTGCTATTTTTCATGCATTTACTGACTTTGTTTGAGCTAAATGACCCTGAAATTGAAAAGCACTACAAATGAACTCTGAAAAGGTTGAAACTCGGCACGGTATCATCATTTCACCCACATAGCATGTGCTAAAAAGTTGAGAGGGTTACGGCAAAAACTGGATGCACTTCGTGTACAAAATGGACAATCTCTTTCGAAGTATCAGGCTTTCGGACGAAAACTCATCTGTTACAAAGGAATTTCATTTTTTTTAAACTTATTTCAACTCCAGACTTTTTGTGCGTTCAAGATGCACCATTCAAAGCCACGTCATCAATTTTCAACCCCTTCTGACTTCATTTGCTATTTTTCATGGATTTACTAATTTTTTTGAGCTAAATGACCCTGAAATTGAAAAGCACTACAAATGAACTCTGAAAAGGTTGAAAGTTGGCATGGTATCATCATTTCACCCACATAGCATGTGCTAAAAAGTTGAGAGGGTTACGGCAAAAACTGGATGAACTTCGTGTACAAAATGGACAATCTCTTTCGAAGTATCAGGCTTTCGGACGAGAACTCATCTGTTACAAAGGCATTTCATTTTTTTAAACTCATTTCAACTCCAGATTTTTTGTGCATTCAGTATGCACCATTCAAAGCCATGTCATCAATTTTCAACCCTTTCTGACTTCATTTGCTATTTTTCATGCATTTACTGATTTTTTTGAGCTAAATGACCCTGAAATTGAAAAGCACTACAAATGAACTCTGAAAAGGTTGAAAGTTGGCATGGTATCATCATTTCACCCACATAGCATGTGCTAAAAAGTTGAGAGGGTTACGGCAAAAACTGGATGCAATTCGTGTACAAAATGGACAATCTCTATCGAAGTATCAGGCTTTCGGACGACAACTCATCTGTTACAAAGGCATTTCATTTTTTTAAACTTATTTCAACTCCTGACTTTTTGTGCGTTCAAGATGCACCATTCAAAGCCACGTCATCAATTTTCAACCCCTTCTGACTTCATTTGCTATTTTTCATGCATTTACTGATTTTTTTGAGCTAAATGACCCTGAAATTGAAAAGCACTACAAATGAACTCTGAAAAGGTTGAAAGTTGGCATGGTATCATCATTTCACGCACATAGCATGTGCTAAAAAGTTGAGAGGGTTACGGCAAACTCTGGATGCACTTCGTGTACAAAATGGACAATCTCTTTCGAAGTATCAGGCTTTCGGACGAAAACTCATCTGTTACAAAGGCATTTCATTTTTTTAAACTTATTTCAACTCCAGACTTTTTGTGCATTCAGTATGCACCATTCAGAGCCACGTCATCAATTTTCAACCCTTTCTGACTTCATTTGCTATTTTTCATGCATTTACTGATTTTTTTAGCTAAATGACCCTGAAATTGAAAAGCACTACAAATTAACTCTGAAAAGGTTGAAAGTTGGCATGGTATCATCATTTCACCCACATAGAATGTGCTAAAAAGTTGAGAGGGTTACGGCAAAAACTGGATGCACTTCGTGTACAAAATGGACAATCTCTTTCGAAGTATCAGGCTTCCGGACGAGAACTCATCTGTTACAAAGGCATTTCATTTTTTTTAACTTATTTCAACTCCAGACTTTTTGTGCATTCAGTATGCACCATTCAAAGCCACGTCATCAATTTTCAACCCTTTCTGACTTCATTTGCTATTTTTCATGCATTTACTGACTTTGTTTGAGCTAAATGACCCTGAAATTGAAAAGCACTACAAATGAACTCTGAAAAGGTTGAAAGTCGGCACGGTATCATCATTTCACCCACATAGCATGTGCTAAAAAGTTGAGAGGGTTACGGCAAAAACTGGATGCACTTCGTGTACAAAATGGACAATCTCTTTCGAAGTATCAGGCTTTCGGACGAAAACTCATCTGTTACAAAGGAATTTCATTTTTTTAAACTTATTTCAACTCCAGACTTTTTGTGCGTTCAAGACGCACCATTCAAAGCCACGTCATCAATTTTCAACCCCTTCTGACTTCATTTGCTATTTTTCATGGATTTACTAATTTTTTGAGCTAAATGACCCTGAAATTGAAAAGCACTACAAATGAACTCTGAAAAGGTTGAAAGTTGGCATGGTATCATCATTTCACCCACATAGAATGTGCTAAAAAGTTGAGAGGGTTACGGCAAACTCTGGATGCACTTCGTGTACAAAATGGACAATCTCTTTCGAAGTATCAGGCTTTCGGACGAAAACTCATCTGTTACAAAGCCATTTCATTTTTTTAAACTTATTTCAACTCCAGACTTTTTGTGCGTTTAGTATGCACCATTCAAAGCCACGTCATCAATTTTCAACCCCTTCTGACTTCATTTGCTATTTTTCATGCATTTACTGATTTTTTTAGCTAAATGACCCTGAAATTGGAAAGCACTACAAATGAACTCTGAAAAGGTTGAAAGTTGGCATGGTATCATCATTTCACCCACATAGAATGTGCTAAAAAGTTGAGAGGGTTACGGCAAAAACTGGATGCACTTCGTGTACAAAATGGACAATCTCTTTCGAAGTATCAGGCTTCCGGACGAGAACTCATCTGTTACAAAGGCATTTCATTTTTTTTAACTTATTTCAACTCCAGACTTTTTGTGCATTCAGTATGCACCATTCAAAGCCACGTCATCAATTTTCAACCCTTTCTGACTTCATTTGCTATTTTTCATGCATTTACTGACTTTGTTTGAGCTAAATGACCCTGAAATTGAAAAGCACTACAAATGAACTCTGAAAAGGTTGAAAGTCGGCACGGTATCATCATTTCACCCACATAGCATGTGCTAAAAAGTTGAGAGGGTTACGGCAAAAACTGGATGCACTTCGTGTACAAAATGGACAATCTCTTTCGAAGTATCAGGCTTTCGGACGAAAACTCATCTGTTACAAAGGAATTTCATTTTTTTAAACTTATTTCAACTCCAGACTTTTTGTGCGTTCAAGACGCACCATTCAAAGCCACGTCATCAATTTTCAACCCCTTCTGACTTCATTTGCTATTTTTCATGGATTTACTAATTTTTTGAGCTAAATGACCCTGAAATTGAAAAGCACTACAAATGAACTCTGAAAAGGTTGAAAGTTGGCATGGTATCATCATTTCACCCACATAGAATGTGCTAAAAAGTTGAGAGGGTTACGGCAAACTCTGGATGCACTTCGTGTACAAAATGGACAATCTCTTTCGAAGTATCAGGCTTTCGGACGAAAACTCATCTGTTACAAAGCCATTTCATTTTTTTAAACTTATTTCAACTCCAGACTTTTTGTGCGTTTAGTATGCACCATTCAAAGCCACGTCATCAATTTTCAACCCCTTCTGACTTCATTTGCTATTTTTCATGCATTTACTGATTTTTTTTAGCTAAATGACCCTGAAATTGGAAAGCACTACAAATGAACTCTGAAAAGGTTGAAAGTTGGCATGGTATCATCATTTCACCCACATAGAATGTGCTAAAAAGTTGAGAGGGTTACGGCAAAAACTGGATGCACTTCGTGTACAAAATGGACAATCTCTTTCGAAGTATCAGGCTTTCGGACGAGAACTCATCTGTTACAAAGGCATTTCATTTTTTTAAACTTATTTCAACTCCAGACTTTTTGTGCGTTCAGTATGCACCATTCAAAGCCACGTCATCAATTTTCAACCCTTTCTGACTTCATTTGCTATTTTTCATGCATTTACTAACTTTCTTTGAGCTAAATGACCCTGAAATTGAAAAGCACTACAAATGAACTCTGAAAAGGTTGAAAGTCGGCACGGTATCATCATTTCACCCACATAGCATGTGCTAAAAAGTTGAGAGGGTTACGGCAAACTCTGGATGCACTTCATGTACAAAATGGACAATCTCTTTCGAAGTATCAGGCTTTCGGACGAAAACTCATCTGTTACAAAGGCATTTCATTTTTTTAAACTCATTTCAACTCCAGACTTTTTGTGCGTTCAGTATGCACCATTCAAAGCCACGTCATCAATTTTCAACCCTTTCTGACTTCATTTGCTATTTTTCATGCATTTACTGATTTTTTTAGCTAAATGACCCTGAAATTGAAAAGCACTACAAATGAACTCTGAAAATGTTGAAAGTTGGCATGGTATCATCATTTCACCCACATAGCATGTGCTAAAAAGTTGAGAGGGTTACGGCAAACTCTGGATGCAGTTCATGTACAAAATGGACAATCTCTTTCGAAGTATCAGGCTTTCACACGAAAACTCATCTGTTACAAAGGCATTTCATTTTTTAAACTTTTTTCAACTCCACACTTTTTGTGCGTTTAGTATGCACCATTCAAAGCCACGTCATCAATTTTCAACCCCTTCTGACTTCATTTGCTATTTTTCATGCATTTACTGATTTTTTTAGCTAAATGACCCTGAAATTGAAAAGCACTACAAATGAACTCTGAAAAGGTTGAAAGTTGGCATGGTATCATCATTTCACCCACATAGAATGTGCTAAAAAGTTGAGAGGGTTACGGCAAAAACTGGATGCACTTCGTGTACAAAATGGACAATCTCTTTCGAAGTATCAGGCTTTCGGACGAGAACTCATCTGTTACAAAGGCATTTCATTTTTTTAAACTTATTTCAACTCCAGACTTTTTGTGCGTTTAGTATGCACCATTCAAAGCCACGTCATCAATTGTCAACCCTTTCTGACTTCATTTGCTATTTTTCATGCATTTACTGATTTTTTGAGCTAAATGACCCTGAAATTGAAAAGCACTACAAATGAACTCTGAAAAGGTTGAAAGTTGGCATGGTTTCATCATTTCACCTACATAGCATGTGCTAAAAAGTAGAGAGGGTTACGGCAAAAACTGGATGAACTTCGTGTACAAAATGGACAATCTCTTTCGAAGTATCAGGCTTTCGGACGAGAACTCATCTGTTACAAAGGCATTTCATTTTTTTAAACTCATTTCAACTCCAGACTTTTTGTGCGTTCAGTATGCACCATTCAAAGCCACGTCATCAATTTTCAACCCTTTCTGACTTCATTTGCTATTTTTCATGCATTTACTGATTTTTTTAGCTAAATGACCCTGAAATTGAAAAGCACTACAAATGAACTCTGAAAATGTTGAAAGTTGGCATGGTATCATCATTTCACCCACATAGCATGTGCTAAAAAGTTGAGAGGGTTACGGCAAACTCTGGATGCACTTCATGTACAAAATGGACAATCTCTTTCGAAGTATCAGGCTTTCACACGAAAACTCATCTGTTACAAAGGCATTTCATTTTTTAAACTTTTTTCAACTCCACACTTTTTGTGCGTTTAGTATGCACCATTCAAAGCCACGTCATCAATTTTCAACCCCTTCTGACTTCATTTGCTATTTTTCATGCATTTACTGATTTTTTTAGCTAAATGACCCTGAAATTGAAAAGCACTACAAATGAACTCTGAAAAGGTTGAAAGTTGGCATGGTATCATCATTTCACCCACATAGAATGTGCTAAAAAGTTGAGAGGGTTACGGCAAAAACTGGATGCACTTCGTGTACAAAATGGACAATCTCTTTCGAAGTATCAGGCTTTCGGACGAGAACTCATCTGTTACAAAGGCATTTCATTTTTTTAAACTTATTTCAACTCCAGACTTTTTGTGCGTTTAGTATGCACCATTCAAAGCCACGTCATCAATTGTCAACCCTTTCTGACTTCATTTGCTATTTTTCATGCATTTACTGATTTTTTGAGCTAAATGACCCTGAAATTGAAAAGCACTACAAATGAACTCTGAAAAGGTTGAAAGTTGGCATGGTTTCATCATTTCACCTACATAGCATGTGCTAAAAAGTAGAGAGGGTTACGGCAAAAACTGGATGAACTTCGTGTACAAAATGGACAATCTCTTTCGAAGTATCAGGCTTTCGGACGAGAACTCATCTGTTACAAAGGCATTTCATTTTTTTAAACTCATTTCAACTCCAGACTTTTTGTGCGTTCAGTATGCACCATTCAAAGCCACGTCATCAATTTTCAACCCTTTCTGACTTCATTTGCTATTTTTCATGCATTTACTGATTTTTTTAGCTAAATGACCCTGAAATTGAAAAGCACTACAAATGAACTCTGAAAATGTTGAAAGTTGGCATGGTATCATCATTTCACCCACATAGCATGTGCTAAAAAGTTGAGAGGGTTACGGCAAACTCTGGATGCACTTCATGTACAAAATGGACAATCTCTTTCGAAGTATCAGGCTTTCACACGAAAACTCATCTGTTACAAAGGCATTTCATTTTTTAAACTTTTTTCAACTCCACACTTTTTGTGCGTTTAGTATGCACCATTCAAAGCCACGTCATCAATTTTCAACCCCTTCTGACTTCATTTGCTATTTTTCATGCATTTACTGATTTTTTTAGCTAAATGACCCTGAAATTGAAAAGCACTACAAATGAACTCTGAAAAGGTTGAAAGTTGGCATGGTATCATCATTTCACCCACATAGAATGTGCTAAAAAGTTGAGAGGGTTACGGCAAAAACTGGATGCACTTCGTGTACAAAATGGACAATCTCTTTCGAAGTATCAGGCTTTCGGACGAGAACTCATCTGTTACAAAGGCATTTCATTTTTTTAAACTTATTTCAACTCCAGACTTTTTGTGCGTTTAGTATGCACCATTCAAAGCCACGTCATCAATTGTCAACCCTTTCTGACTTCATTTGCTATTTTTCATGCATTTACTGATTTTTTGAGCTAAATGACCCTGAAATTGAAAAGCACTACAAATGAACTCTGAAAAGGTTGAAAGTTGGCATGGTTTCATCATTTCACCTACATAGCATGTGCTAAAAAGTAGAGAGGGTTACGGCAAAAACTGGATGAACTTCGTGTACAAAATGGACAATCTCTTTCGAAGTATCAGGCTTTCGGACGAGAACTCATCTGTTACAAAGGCATTTCATTTTTTTAAACTCATTTCAACTCCAGACTTTTTGTGCGTTCAGTATGCACCATTCAAAGCCACATCATCAATTTTCAACCCTTTCTGACTTCATTTGCTATTTTTCATGCATTTACTGATTTTTTTGAGCTAAATGACCCTGAAATTGAAAAGCACTACAAATGAACTCTGAAAAGGTTGAAAGTTGGCATGGTATCATCATTTCACCCACATAGCATGTGCTAAAAAGTTGAGAGGGTTACGGCAAAAACTGGATGCACTTCGTGTACAAAATGGACAATCTCTTTCGAAGTATCAGGCTTTCGGACGAAAACTCATCTGTTACAAAGGCATTTCATTTTTTTAAACTTATTTCAACTCCAGACTTTTTGTGCGCTCAAGATGCACCATTCAAAGCCACGTCATCAATTTTCAACCCCTTCTGACTTCATTTGCTATTTTTCACGCATTTACTGATTTTTTTGAGCTAAATGACCCTGAAATTGAAAAGCACTACAAATGAACTCTGAAAAGGTTGAAAGTTGGCATGGTATCATCATTTCACCCACATAGCATGTGCTAAAAAGTTGAGAGGGTTACGGCTAACTCTGGATGCACTTCGTGTACATAATGGACAATCTCTTTCGAAGTATCAGGCTTCCGGACGAGAACTCATCTGTTACAAAGGCATTTCATTTTTTTTAACTTATTTCAACTCCAGACTTTTTGTGCATTCAGTATGCACCATTCAAAGCCACGTCATCAATTTTCAACCCTTTCTGACTTCATTTGCTATTTTTCATGCATTTACTGACTTTGTTTGAGCTAAATGACCCTGAAATTGAAAAGCACTACAAATGAACTCTGAAAAGGTTGAAAGTCGGCACGGTATCATCATTTCACCCACATAGCATGTGCTAAAAAGTTGAGAGGGTTACGGCAAAAACTGGATGCACTTCGTGTACAAAATGGACAATCTCTTTCGAAGTATCAGGCTTTCGGACGAAAACTCATCTGTTACAAAGGAATTTCATTTTTTTAAACTTATTTCAACTCCAGACTTTTTGTGCGTTCAAGACGCACCATTCAAAGCCACGTCATCAATTTTCAACCCCTTCTGACTTCATTTGCTATTTTTCATGGATTTACTAATTTTTTGAGCTAAATGACCCTGAAATTGAAAAGCACTACAAATGAACTCTGAAAAGGTTGAAAGTTGGCATGGTATCATCATTTCACCCACATAGAATGTGCTAAAAAGTTGAGAGGGTTACGGCAAACTCTGGATGCACTTCGTGTACAAAATGGACAATCTCTTTCGAAGTATCAGGCTTTCGGACGAAAACTCATCTGTTACAAAGCCATTTCATTTTTTTAAACTTATTTCAACTCCAGACTTTTTGTGCGTTTAGTATGCACCATTCAAAGCCACGTCATCAATTTTCAACCCCTTCTGACTTCATTTGCTATTTTTCATGCATTTACTGATTTTTTTTAGCTAAATGACCCTGAAATTGGAAAGCACTACAAATGAACTCTGAAAAGGTTGAAAGTTGGCATGGTATCATCATTTCACCCACATAGAATGTGCTAAAAAGTTGAGAGGGTTACGGCAAAAACTGGATGCACTTCGTGTACAAAATGGACAATCTCTTTCGAAGTATCAGGCTTTCGGACGAGAACTCATCTGTTACAAAGGCATTTCATTTTTTTAAACTTATTTCAACTCCAGACTTTTTGTGCGTTCAGTATGCACCATTCAAAGCCACGTCATCAATTTTCAACCCTTTCTGACTTCATTTGCTATTTTTCATGCATTTACTAACTTTCTTTGAGCTAAATGACCCTGAAATTGAAAAGCACTACAAATGAACTCTGAAAAGGTTGAAAGTCGGCACGGTATCATCATTTCACCCACATAGCATGTGCTAAAAAGTTGAGAGGGTTACGGCAAACTCTGGATGCACTTCATGTACAAAATGGACAATCTCTTTCGAAGTATCAGGCTTTCGGACGAAAACTCATCTGTTACAAAGGCATTTCATTTTTTTAAACTCATTTCAACTCCAGACTTTTTGTGCGTTCAGTATGCACCATTCAAAGCCACGTCATCAATTTTCAACCCTTTCTGACTTCATTTGCTATTTTTCATGCATTTACTGATTTTTTTAGCTAAATGACCCTGAAATTGAAAAGCACTACAAATGAACTCTGAAAATGTTGAAAGTTGGCATGGTATCATCATTTCACCCACATAGCATGTGCTAAAAAGTTGAGAGGGTTACGGCAAACTCTGGATGCAGTTCATGTACAAAATGGACAATCTCTTTCGAAGTATCAGGCTTTCACACGAAAACTCATCTGTTACAAAGGCATTTCATTTTTTAAACTTTTTTCAACTCCACACTTTTTGTGCGTTTAGTATGCACCATTCAAAGCCACGTCATCAATTTTCAACCCCTTCTGACTTCATTTGCTATTTTTCATGCATTTACTGATTTTTTTAGCTAAATGACCCTGAAATTGAAAAGCACTACAAATGAACTCTGAAAAGGTTGAAAGTTGGCATGGTATCATCATTTCACCCACATAGAATGTGCTAAAAAGTTGAGAGGGTTACGGCAAAAACTGGATGCACTTCGTGTACAAAATGGACAATCTCTTTCGAAGTATCAGGCTTTCGGACGAGAACTCATCTGTTACAAAGGCATTTCATTTTTTTAAACTTATTTCAACTCCAGACTTTTTGTGCGTTTAGTATGCACCATTCAAAGCCACGTCATCAATTGTCAACCCTTTCTGACTTCATTTGCTATTTTTCATGCATTTACTGATTTTTTGAGCTAAATGACCCTGAAATTGAAAAGCACTACAAATGAACTCTGAAAAGGTTGAAAGTTGGCATGGTTTCATCATTTCACCTACATAGCATGTGCTAAAAAGTAGAGAGGGTTACGGCAAAAACTGGATGAACTTCGTGTACAAAATGGACAATCTCTTTCGAAGTATCAGGCTTTCGGACGAGAACTCATCTGTTACAAAGGCATTTCATTTTTTTAAACTCATTTCAACTCCAGACTTTTTGTGCGTTCAGTATGCACCATTCAAAGCCACGTCATCAATTTTCAACCCTTTCTGACTTCATTTGCTATTTTTCATGCATTTACTGATTTTTTTAGCTAAATGACCCTGAAATTGAAAAGCACTACAAATGAACTCTAAAAATGTTGAAAGTTGGCATGGTATCATCATTTCACCCACATAGCATGTGCTAAAAAGTTGAGAGGGTTACGGCAAACTCTGGATGCACTTCATGTACAAAATGGACAATCTCTTTCGAAGTATCAGGCTTTCACACGAAAACTCATCTGTTACAAAGGCATTTCATTTTTTAAACTTTTTTCAACTCCACACTTTTTGTGCGTTTAGTATGCACCATTCAAAGCCACGTCATCAATTTTCAACCCCTTCTGACTTCATTTGCTATTTTTCATGCATTTACTGATTTTTTTAGCTAAATGACCCTGAAATTGAAAAGCACTACAAATGAACTCTGAAAAGGTTGAAAGTTGGCATGGTATCATCATTTCACCCACATAGAATGTGCTAAAAAGTTGAGAGGGTTACGGCAAAAACTGGATGCACTTCGTGTACAAAATGGACAATCTCTTTCGAAGTATCAGGCTTTCGGACGAGAACTCATCTGTTACAAAGGCATTTCATTTTTTTAAACTTATTTCAACTCCAGACTTTTTGTGCGTTTAGTATGCACCATTCAAAGCCACGTCATCAATTGTCAACCCTTTCTGACTTCATTTGCTATTTTTCATGCATTTACTGATTTTTTGAGCTAAATGACCCTGAAATTGAAAAGCACTACAAATGAACTCTGAAAAGGTTGAAAGTTGGCATGGTTTCATCATTTCACCTACATAGCATGTGCTAAAAAGTAGAGAGGGTTACGGCAAAAACTGGATGAACTTCGTGTACAAAATGGACAATCTCTTTCGAAGTATCAGGCTTTCGGACGAGAACTCATCTGTTACAAAGGCATTTCATTTTTTTAAACTCATTTCAACTCCAGACTTTTTGTGCGTTCAGTATGCACCATTCAAAGCCACGTCATCAATTTTCAACCCTTTCTGACTTCATTTGCTATTTTTCATGCATTTACTGATTTTTTTAGCTAAATGACCCTGAAATTGAAAAGCACTACAAATGAACTCTGAAAATGTTGAAAGTTGGCATGGTATCATCATTTCACCCACATAGCATGTGCTAAAAAGTTGAGAGGGTTACGGCAAACTCTGGATGCACTTCATGTACAAAATGGACAATCTCTTTCGAAGTATCAGGCTTTCACACGAAAACTCATCTGTTACAAAGGCATTTCATTTTTTAAACTTTTTTCAACTCCACACTTTTTGTGCGTTTAGTATGCACCATTCAAAGCCACGTCATCAATTTTCAACCCCTTCTGACTTCATTTGCTATTTTTCATGCATTTACTGATTTTTTTAGCTAAATGACCCTGAAATTGAAAAGCACTACAAATGAACTCTGAAAAGGTTGAAAGTTGGCATGGTATCATCATTTCACCCACATAGAATGTGCTAAAAAGTTGAGAGGGTTACGGCAAAAACTGGATGCACTTCGTGTACAAAATGGACAATCTCTTTCGAAGTATCAGGCTTTCGGACGAGAACTCATCTGTTACAAAGGCATTTCATTTTTTTAAACTTATTTCAACTCCAGACTTTTTGTGCGTTTAGTATGCACCATTCAAAGCCACGTCATCAATTGTCAACCCTTTCTGACTTCATTTGCTATTTTTCATGCATTTACTGATTTTTTGAGCTAAATGACCCTGAAATTGAAAAGCACTACAAATGAACTCTGAAAAGGTTGAAAGTTGGCATGGTTTCATCATTTCACCTACATAGCATGTGCTAAAAAGTAGAGAGGGTTACGGCAAAAACTGGATGAACTTCGTGTACAAAATGGACAATCTCTTTCGAAGTATCAGGCTTTCGGACGAGAACTCATCTGTTACAAAGGCATTTCATTTTTTTAAACTCATTTCAACTCCAGACTTTTTGTGCGTTCAGTATGCACCATTCAAAGCCACATCATCAATTTTCAACCCTTTCTGACTTCATTTGCTATTTTTCATGCATTTACTGATTTTTTTGAGCTAAATGACCCTGAAATTGAAAAGCACTACAAATGAACTCTGAAAAGGTTGAAAGTTGGCATGGTATCATCATTTCACCCACATAGCATGTGCTAAAAAGTTGAGAGGGTTACGGCAAAAACTGGATGCACTTCGTGTACAAAATGGACAATCTCTTTCGAAGTATCAGGCTTTCGGACGAAAACTCATCTGTTACAAAGGCATTTCATTTTTTTAAACTTATTTCAACTCCAGACTTTTTGTGCGCTCAAGATGCACCATTCAAAGCCACGTCATCAATTTTCAACCCCTTCTGACTTCATTTGCTATTTTTCACGCATTTACTGATTTTTTGAGCTAAATGACCCTGAAATTGAAAAGCACTACAAATGAACTCTGAAAAGGTTGAAAGTTGGCATGGTATCATCATTTCACCCACATAGCATGTGCTAAAAAGTTGAGAGGGTTACGGCTAACTCTGGATGCACTTCGTGTACAAAATGGACAATCTCTTTCGAAGTATCAGGCTTTCGGACGAAAACTCATCTGTTACAAAGGCATTTCATTTTTTTAAACTTATTTCAACTCCAGACTTTTTGTGCGTTTGGTATGCACCATTCAAAGCCACGTCATCAATTTTCAACCCCTTCTGACTTCATTTGCTATTTTTCATGCATTTACTGATTTTTTGAGCTAAATGACCCTGAAATTGAAAAGCACTACAAATGAACTCTGAAAAGGTTGAAAGTTGGCATGGTATCATCATTTCACCCACATAGAATGTGCTAAAAAGTTGAGAGGGTTACGGCAAAAACTGGATGCACTTCGTGTACAAAATGGACAATCTCTTTCGAAGTATCAGGCTTTCGGACGAGAACTCATCTGTTACAAAGGCATTTCATTTTTTTAAACTTATTTCAACTCCAGACTTTTTGTGCGTTTAGTATGCACCATTCAAAGCCACGTCATCAATTGTCAACCCTTTCTGACTTCATTTGCTATTTTTCATGCATTTACTGATTTTTTGAGCTAAATGACCCTGAAATTGAAAAGCACTACAAATGAACTCTGAAAAGGTTGAAAGTTGGCATGGTTTCATCATTTCACCTACATAGCATGTGCTGAAAAGTAGAGAGGGTTACGGCAAAAACTGGATGAACTTCGTGTACAAAATGGACAATCTCTTTCGAAGTATCAGGCTTTCGGACGAGAACTCATCTGTTACAAAGGCATTTCATTTTTTTTAAACTCATTTCAACTCCAGACTTTTTGTGCGTTCAGTATGCACCATTCAAAGCCACGTCATCAATTTTCAACCCTTTCTGACTTCATTTGCTATTTTTCATGCATTTACTGATTTTTTTGAGCTAAATGACCCTGAAATTGAAAAGCACTACAAATGAACTCTGAAAAGGTTGAAAGTTGGCATGGTATCATCATTTCACCCAGATAGCATGTGCTAAAAAGTTGAGAGGGTTACGGCAAAAACTGGATGCACTTCGTGTACAAAATGGACAATCTCTTTCGAAGTATCAGGCTTTCGGACGAGAACTCATCTGTTACAAAGGCATTTCATTTTTTTAAACTTATTTCAACTCCAGACTTTTTGTGCGTTTAGTATGCACCATTCAAAGCCACGTCATCAATTGTCAATCCTTTCTGACTTCATTTGCTATTTTTCATGCATTTACTGATTTTTTGAGCTAAATGACCCTGGAATTGAAAAGCACTACAAATGAACTCTGAAAAGGTTGAAAGTTGGCATGGTTTCATCATTTCACCTACATAGCATGTGCTAAAAAGTAGAGAGGGTTACGGCAAAAACTGGATGAACTTCGTGTACAAAATGGACAATCTCTTTCGAAGTATCAGGCTTTCGGACGAGAACTCATCTGTTACAAAGGCATTTCATTTTTATAAACTCATTTCAACTCCAGACTTTTTGTGCGTTCAGTATGCACCATTCAAAGCCATGTCATCAATTTTCAACCCTTTCTGACTTCATTTGCTATTTTTCATGCATTTACTGATTTTTTTGAGCTAAATGACCCTGAAATTGAAAAGCACTACAAATGAACTCTGAAAAGGTTGAAAGTTGGCATGGTATCATCATTTCACCCACATAGCATGTGCTAAAAAGTTGAGAGGGTTACGGCAAAAACTGGATGCAATTCGTGTACAAAATGGACAATCTCTTTTGAAGTATCAGGCTTTCAGACGAAAACTCATCTGTTACAAAGGCATTTCATTTTTTTAAACTTATTTCAACTCCAGACTTTTTGTGCGTTCAAGATGCACCATTCAAAGCCACGTCATCAATTTTTAACCCCTTCTGACTTCATTTGCTATTTTTCATCCATTTACTGATTTTTTGAGCTAAATGACCCTGAAATTGAAAAGCACTACAAATGAACTCTGAAAAGGTTGAAAGTTGGCATGGTATCATCATTTCACCCACATAGCATGTGCTAAAAAGCTGAGAGGGTTACGGCAAACTCTGGATGCACTTCGTGTACAAAATGGACAATCTCTTTCGAAGTATCAGGCTTTCGGACGAAAACTCATCTGTTACAAAGGCATTTCATTTTTTTAAACTTATTTCAACTCCAGACTTTCTGTGCGTTTAGTATGCACCATTCAAAGCCACGTCATCAATTTTCAACCCCTTCTGACTTCATTTGCTATTTTTCATGCATTTACTTATTTTTTTGAGCTAAATGACCCTGAAATTGGAAAGCACTACAAATGAACTCTGAAAAGGTTGAAAGTTGGCATGGTATCATCATTTCACCCACATAGCATGTGCTAAAAAGTTGAGAGGGTTACGGCAAACTCTGGATGCACTTCATGTACAAAATGGACAATCTCTTTCGAAGTATCAGGCTTTCAGATGAAAACTCATCTGTTACAAAGGCATTTCATTTTTTTAAACTTTTTTCAACTCCAGACTTTTTGTGCATTTAGTATGCACCATTCAAAGCCACGTCATCAATTTTCAACCCCTTTTGACTTCATTTGCTATTTTTCATGCATTTACTGATTTTTTTTAGCTAAATGACCCTGAAATTGAAAAGCACTACAAATGAACTCTGAAAAGGTTGAAAGTTGGCATGGTATCATCATTTCACCCACATAGAATGTGCTAAAAAGTTGAGAGGGTTACGGCAAAAACTGGATGCACTTCGTGTACAAAATGGGCAATCTCTTTCGAAGTATCAGGCTTTCGGACGAGAACTCATCTGTTACAAAGGCATTTCATTTTTTTAAACTTATTTCAACTCCAGACTTTTTGGGCGTTTAGTATGCACCATTCATAGCCACATCATCAATTGTCAACCCTTTCTGACTTCATTTGCTATTTTTCATGCATTTACTGATTTTTTGAGCTAAATGACCCTGAAATTGAAAAGCACTACAAATGAACTCTGAAAAGGTTGAAAGTTGGCATGGTTTCATCATTTCACCTACATAGCATGTGCTAAAAAGTTGAGAGGGTTACGGCAAAAACTGGATGCAATTCGTGTACAAAATGGACAATCTCTTTCGAAGTATCAGGCTTTCGGACGAAAACTCATCTGTTACAAAGGCATTTCATTTTTTTAAACTTATTTCAACTCCAGACTTTTTGTGCGTTCAAGATGCACCATTCAAAGCCACGTCATCAATTTTCAACCCCTTTTGACTTCATTTGCTATTTTTCATGCATTTACTGATTTTTTTGAGCTAAATGACCCGGAAATTGAAAAGCACTACAAATGAACTCTGAAAAGGTTGAAAGTTGGCATGGTATCATCATTTCACCCACATAGCATGTGCTAAAAAGTTGAGAGGGTTACGGCAAACTCTGGATGCACTTCGTGTACAAAATGGACAATCTCTTTCGAAGTATCAGGCTTTCGGACGAAAACTCATCTGTTACAATGGCATTTCATTTTTTTAAACTTATTTCAACTCCAGACTTTTTGTGCGTTTAGTATGCACCATTCAAAGCCACGTCATCAATTTTCAACCCCTTCTGACTTCATTTGGTATTTTTCATGCATTTACTGATTTTTTTGAGCTAAATGACCCTGAAATTAAAAAGCACTACAAATGAACTCTGAAAAGGTTGAAAGTTGGCATGGTATCATCATTTCACCCACATAGCATGTGCTACAAAGTTGAGAGGGTTACGGCAAACTCTGGATGCACTTCATGTACAAAATGGACAATCTCTTTCGAAGTATCAGGCTTTCGGACGAAAACTCATCTGTTACAAAGGCATTTCATTTTTTTAAACTTTTTTCAACTCCAGACTTTTTGTGCGTTTAGTATGCACCATTCAAAGCCACGTCATCAATTTTCAACCCCTTCTGACTTCATTTGCTATTTTTCATGCATTTACTGATTTTTTTTAGCTAAATGACCCTGAAATTGAAAAGCACTACAAATGAACTCTGAAAAGGTTGAAAGTTGGCATGGTATCATCATTTCACCCACATAGAATGTGCTAAAAAGTTGAGAGGGTTACGGCAAAAACTGGATGCACTTCGTGTACAAAATGGACAATCTCTTTCGAAGTATCAGGCTTTCGGACGAGAACTCATCTGTTACAAAGGCATTTCATTTTTTTAAACTTATTTCAACTCCAGACTTTTTGTGCGTTTAGTATGCACCATTCAAAGCCACGTCATCAATTGTCAATCCTTTCTGACTTCATTTGCTATTTTTCATGCATTTACTGATTTTTTGAGCTAAATGACCCTGAAATTGAAAAGCACTACAAATGAACTCTGAAAAGGTTGAAAGTTGGCATGGTTTCATCATTTCACCTACATAGCATGTGCTAAAAAGTAGAGAGGGTTACGGCAAAAACTGGATGAACTTCGTGTACAAAATGGACAATCTCTTTCGAAGTATCAGGCTTTCGGACGAGAACTCATCTGTTACAAAGCCATTTCATTTTTTTAAACTCATTTCAACTCCAGACTTTTTGTGCGTTCAGTATGCACCATTCAAAGCCACGTCATCAATTTTCAACCCTTTCTGACTTCATTTGCTATTTTTCATGCATTTACTGATTTTTTTGAGCTAAATGACCCTGAAATTGAAAAGCACTACAAATGAACTCTGAAAAGGTTGAAAGTTGGCATGGTATCATCATTTCACCCACATAGCATGTGCTAAAAAGTTGAGAGGGTTACGGCAAAAACTGGATGCAATTCGTGTACAAAATGGACAATCTCTTTCGAAGTATCAGGCTTTCGGACGAAAACTCATCTGTTACAAAGGCATTTCATTTTTTTAAACTTATTTCAACTCCAGACTTTTTGTGCGTTCAAGATGCACCATTCAAAGCCACGTCATCAATTTTCAACCCCTTTTGACTTCATTTGCTATTTTTCATGCATTTACTGATTTTTTTGAGCTAAATGACCCGGAAATTGAAAAGCACTACAAATGAACTCTGAAAAGGTTGAAAGTTGGCATGGTATCATCATTTCACCCACATAGCATGTGCTAAAAAGTTGAGAGGGTTACGGCAAACTCTGGATGCACTTCGTGTACAAAATGGACAATCTCTTTCGAAGTATCAGGCTTTCGGACGAAAACTCATCTGTTACAATGGCATTTCATTTTTTTAAACTTATTTCAACTCCAGACTTTTTGTGCGTTTAGTATGCACCATTCAAAGCCACGTCATCAATTTTCAACCCCTTCTGACTTCATTTGGTATTTTTCATGCATTTACTGATTTTTTTGAGCTAAATGACCCTGAAATTAAAAAGCACTACAAATGAACTCTGAAAAGGTTGAAAGTTGGCATGGTATCATCATTTCACCCACATAGCATGTGCTACAAAGTTGAGAGGGTTACGGCAAACTCTGGATGCACTTCATGTACAAAATGGACAATCTCTTTCGAAGTATCAGGCTTTCGGACGAAAACTCATCTGCTACAAAGGCATTTCATTTTTTTAAACTTTTTTCAACTCCAGACTTTTTGTGCGTTTAGTATGCACCATTCAAAGCCACGTCATCAATTTTCAACCCCTTCTGACTTCATTTGCTATTTTTCATGCATTTACTGATTTTTTTTTAGCTAAATGACCCTGAAATTGAAAAGCACTACAAATGAACTCTGAAAAGGTTGAAAGTTGGCATGGTATCATCATTTCACCCACATAGAATGTGCTAAAAAGTTGAGAGGGTTACGGCAAAAACTGGATGCACTTCGTGTACAAAATGGACAATCTCTTTCGAAGTATCAGGCTTTCGGACGAGAACTCATCTGTTACAAAGGCATTTCATTTTTTAAAACTTATTTCAACTCCAGACTTTTTGTGCGTTTAGTATGCACCATTCAAAGCCACGTCATCAATTGTCAATCCTTTCTGACTTCATTTGCTATTTTTCATGCATTTACTGATTTTTTGAGCTAAATGACCCTGAAATTGAAAAGCACTACAAATGAACTCTGAAAAGGTTGAAAGTTGGCATGGTTTCATCATTTCACCTACATAGCATGTGCTAAAACGTAGAGAGGGTTACGGCAAAAACTGGATGAACTTCGTGTACAAAATGGACAATCTCTTTCGAAGTATCAGGCTTTCGGACGAGAACTCATCTGTTACAAAGCCATTTCATTTTTTTAAACTCATTTCAACTCCAGACTTTTTGTGCGTTCAGTATGCACCATTCAAAGCCACGTCATCAATTTTCAACCCTTTCTGACTTCATTTGCTATTTTTCATGCATTTACTGATTTTTTTGAGCTAAATGACCCTGAAATTGAAAAGCACTACAAATGAACTCTGAAAAGGTTGAAAGTTGGCATGGTATCATCATTTCACCCACATAGCATGTGCTAAAAAGTTGAGAGGGTTACGGCAAAAACTGGATGCAATTCGTGTACAAAATGGACAATCTCTTTCGAAGTATCAGGCTTTCGGACGAAAACTCATCTGTTACAAAGGCATTTCATTTTTTTAAACTTATTTCAACTCCAGACTTTTTGTGCGTTCAAGATGCACCATTCAAAGCCACGTCATCAATTTTCAACCCCTTCTGACTTCATTTGCTATTTTTCATGCATTTACTGATTTTTTTGAGCTAAATGACCCTGAAATTGAAAAGCACTACAAATGAACTCTGAAAAGGTTGAAAGTTGGCATGGTATCATCATTTCACCCACATAGCATGTGCTAAAAAGCTGAGAGGGTTATGGCAAACTCTGGATGCACTTCGTGTACAAAATGGACAATCTCTTTCGAAGTATCAGGCTTTCGGACGAAAACTCATCTGTTACAAAGGCATTTCATTTTTTTAAACTTATTTCAACTCCAGACTTTTTGTGCGTTTAGTATGCACCATTCAAAGCCACGTCATCAATTTTCAACCCCTTCTGACTTCATTTGCTATTTTTCATGCATTTACTGATTTTTTTGAGCTAAATGACCCTGAAATTGAAAAGCACTACAAATGAACTCTGAAAAGGTTGAAAGTTGGCATGGTATCTTCATTTCACCCACATAGCATGTGCTAAAAAGTTGAGAGGGTTACGGCAAACTCTGGATGCACTTCATGTACAAAATGGACAATCTCTTTCGAAGTATCAGGCTTTCGGACGAAAACTCATCTGTTACAAAGGCATTTCATTTTTTTAAACTTTTTTCAACTCCAGACTTTTTGTGCGTTTAGTATGCACCATTCAAAGCCACGTCATCAATTTTCAACCCCTTCTGACTTCATTTGCTATTTTTCATGCATTTACTGATTTTTTTTTAGCTAAATGACCCTGAAATTGAAAAGCACTACAAATGAACTCTGAAAAGGTTGAAAGTTGGCATGGTATCATCATTTCACCCACATAGAATGTGCTTAAAAGTTGAGAGGGTTACGGCAAAAACTGGATGCACTTCGTGTACAAAATGGACAATCTCTTTCGAAGTATCAGGCTTTCGGACGAGAACTCATCTGTTACAAAGGCATTTCATTTTTTTAAACTTATTTCAACTCCAGACTTTTTGTGCGTTTAGTATGCACCATTCAAAGCCACGTCATCAATTGTCAATCCTTTCTGACTTCATTTGCTATTTTTCATGCATTTACTGATTTTTTGAGCTAAATGACCCTGAAATTGAAAAGCACTACAAATGAACTCTGAAAAGGTTGAAAGTTGGCATGGTTTCATCATTTCACCTACATAGCATGTGCTAAAAAGTAGAGAGGGTTACGGCAAAAACTGGATGAACTTCGTGTACAAAATGGACAATCTCTTTCGAAGTATCAGGCTTTCGGACGAGAACTCATCTGTTACAAAGGCATTTCATTTTTTTAAACTCATTTCAACTCAAGACTTTTTGTGCGTTCAGTCTGCACCATTCAAAGCCACGTCATCAATTTTCAACCCTTTCTGACTTCATTTGCTATTTTTCATGCATTTACTGATTTTTTTGAGCTAAATGACCCTGAAATTGAAAAGCACTACAAATGAACTCTGAAAAGGATGAAAGTTGGCATGGTATCATCATTTCACCCACATAGCATGTGCTAAAAAGTTGAGAGGGTTACGGCAAAAACTGGATGCAATTCGTGTACAAAATGGACAATCTCTTTCGAAGTATCAGGCTTTCAGACGAAAACTCATCTGTTACAAAGGCATTTCATTTTTTTAAACTTATTTCAACTCCAGACTTTTTGTGCGTTCAAGATGCACCATTCAAAGCCACGTCATCAATTTTCAACCCCTTCTGACTTCATTTGCTATTTTTCATCCATTTACTGATTTTTTGAGCTAAATGACCCTGAAATTGAAAAGCACTACAAATGAACTCTGAAAAGGTTGAAAGTTGGCATGGTATCATCATTTCACCCACATAGCATGTGCTAAAAAGCTGAGAGGGTTACGGCAAACTCTGGATGCACTTCGTGTACAAAATGGACAATCTCTTTCGAAGTATCAGGCTTTCGGACGAAAACTCATCTGTTACAAAGGCATTTCATTTTTTTAAACTTATTTCAACTCCAGACTTTTTGTGCGTTTAGTATGCACCATTCAAAGCCACGTCATCAATTTTCAACCCCTTCTGACTTCATTTGCTATTTTTCATGCATTTACTGATTTTTTTGAGCTAAATGACCCTGAAATTGGAAAGCACTACAAATGAACTCTGAAAAGGTTGAAAGTTGGCATGGTATCATCATTTCACCCACATAGCATGTGGCTAAAAGTTGAGAGGGTTACGGCAAACTCTGGATGCACTTCATGTACAAAATGGACAATCTCTTTCGAAGTATCAGGCTTTCAGACGAAAACTCATCTGTTACAAAGGCATTTCATTTTTTTAAACTTTTTTCAACTCCAGACTTTTTGTGCGTTTAGTATGCACCATTCAAAGCCACGTCATCAATTTTCAACCCCTTCTGACTTCATTTGCTATTTTTCATGCATTTACTGATTTTTTTTAGCTAAATGACCCTGAAATTGAAAAGCACTACAAATGAACTCTGAAAAGGTTGAAAGTTGGCATGGTATCATCATTTCACCCACATAGAATGTGCTAAAAAGTTGAGAGGGTTACGGCAAAAACTGGATGCACTTCGTGTACAAAATGGGCAATCTCTTTCGAAGTATCAGGCTTTCGGACGAGAACTCATCTGTTACAAAGGCATTTCATTTTTTTAAACTTATTTCAACTCCAGACTTTTTGTGCGTTTAGTATGCACCATTCAAAGCCACATCATCAATTGTCAACCCTTTCTGACTTCATTTGCTATTTTTCATGCATTTACTGATTTTTTGAGCTAAATGACCCTGAAATTGAAAAGCACTACAAATGAACTCTGAAAAGGTTGAAAGTTGGCATGGTTTCATCATTTCACCTACATAGCATGTGCTAAAAAGTTGAGAGGGTTACGGCAAAAACTGGATGCAATTCGTGTACAAAATGGACAATCTCTTTCGAAGTATCAGGCTTTCGGACGAAAACTCATCTGTTACAAAGGCATTTCATTTTTTTAAACTTATTTCAACTCCAGACTTTTTGTGCGTTCAAGATGCACCATTCAAAGCCACGTCATCAATTTTCAACCCCTTCTGACTTCATTTGCTATTTTTCATGCATTTACTGATTTTTTTGAGCTAAATGACCCGGAAATTGAAAAGCACTACAAATGAACTCTGAAAAGGTTGAAAGTTGGCATGGTATCATCATTTCACCCACATAGCATGTGCTAAAAAGTTGAGAGGGTTACGGCAAACTCTGGATGCACTTCGTGTACAAAATGGACAATCTCTTTCGAAGTATCAGGCTTTCGGACGAAAACTCATCTGTTACAATGGCATTTCATTTTTTTAAACTTATTTCAACTCCAGACTTTTTGTGCGTTTAGTATGCACCATTCAAAGCCACGTCATCAATTTTCAACCCCTTCTGACTTCATTTGGTATTTTTCATGCATTTACTGATTTTTTTGAGCTAAATGACCCTGAAATTGCAAAGCACTACAAATGAACTCTGAAAAGGTTGAAAGTTGGCATGGTATCATCATTTCACCCACATAGCATGTGCTAAAAAGTTGAGAGGGTTACGGCAAACTCTGGATGCACTTCATGTACAAAATGGACAATCTCTTTCGAAGTATCAGGCTTTCGGACGAAAACTCATCTGTTACAAAGGCATTTCATTTTTTTAAACTTTTTTCAACTCCAGACTTTTTGTGCGTTTAGTATGCACCATTCAAAGCCACGTCATCAATTTTCAACCCCTTCTGACTTCATTTGCTATTTTTCATGCATTTACTGATTTTTTTTAGCTAAATGACCCTGAAATTGAAAAGCACTACAAATGAACTCTGAAAAGGTTCAAAGTTGGCATGGTATCATCATTTAACCCACATAGAATGTGCTAAAAAGTTGAGAGGGTTACGGCAAAAACTGGATGCACTTCGTGTACAAAATGGACAATCTCTTTCGAAGTATCAGGCTTTCGGACGAGAACTCATCTGTTACAAAGGCATTTCATTTTTTTAAACTTATTTCAACTCCAGACTTTTTGTGCGTTTAGTATGCACCATTCAAAGCCACGTCATCAATTGTCAATCCTTTCTGACTTCATTTGCTATTTTTCATGCATTTACTGATTTTTTGAGCTAAATGACCCTGAAATTGAAAAGCACTACAAATGAACTCTGAAAAGGTTGAAAGTTGGCATGGTTTCATCATTTCACCTACATAGCATGTGCTAAAAAGTAGAGAGGGTTACGGCAAAAACTGGATGAACTTCGTGTACAAAATGGACAATCTCTTTCGAAGTATCAGGCTTTCGGACGAGAACTCATCTGTTACAAAGCCATTTCATTTTTTTAAACTCATTTCAAATCCAGACTTTTTGTGCGTTCAGTATGCACCATTCAAAGCCACGTCATCAATTTTCAACCCTTTCTGACTTCATTTGCTATTTTTCATGCATTTACTGATTTTTTTGAGCTAAATGACCCTGAAATTGAAAAGCACTACAAATGAACTCTGAAAAGGTTGAAAGTTGGCATGGTATCATTATTTCACCCACATAGCATGTGCTAAAAAGTTGAGAGGGTTACGGCAAAAACTGGATGCAATTCGTGTACAAAATGGACAATCTCTTTCGAAGTATCAGGCTTTCGGACGAAAACTCATCTGTTACAAAGGCATTTCATTTTTTTAAACTTATTTCAACTCCAGACTTTTTGTGCGTTCAAGATGCACCATTCAAAGCCACGTCATCAATTTTCAACCCCTTCTGACTTCATTTGCTATTTTTCATGCATTTACTGATTTTTTTGAGCTAAATGACCCTGAAATTGAAAAGCACTACAAATGAACTCTGAAAAGGTTGAAAGTTGGCATGGTATCATCATTTCACCCACATAGCATGTGCTAAAAAGCTGAGAGGGTTACGGCAAACTCTGGATGCACTTCGTGTACAAAATGGACAATCTCTTTCGAAGTATCAGGCTTTCGGACGAAAACTCATCTGTTACAAAGGCATTTCATTTTTTTAAACTTATTTCAACTCCAGACTTTTTGTGCGTTTAGTATGCACCATTCAAAGCCACGTCATCAATTTTCAACCCCTTCTGACTTCATTTGCTATTTTTCATGCATTTACTGATTTTTTTGAGCTAAATGACCCTGAAATTGAAAAGCACTACAAATGAACTCTGAAAAGGTTGAAAGTTGGCATGGTATCTTCATTTCACCCACATAGCATGTGCTAAAAAGTTGAGAGGGTTACGGCAAACTCTGGATGCACTTCATGTACAAAATGGACAATCTCTTTCGAAGTATCAGGCTTTCGGACGAAAACTCATCTGTTACAAAGGCATTTCATTTTTTTAAACTTTTTTCAACTCCAGACTTTTTGTGCGTTTAGTATGCACCATTCAAAGCCACGTCATCAATTTTCAACCCCTTCTGACTTCATTTGCTATTTTTCATGCATTTACTGATTTTTTTTAGCTAAATGACCCTGAAATTGAAAAGCAATACAAATGAACTCTGAAAAGGTTGAAAGTTGGCATGGTATCATCATTTCACCCACATAGAATGTGCTAAAAAGTTGAGAGGGTTACGGCAAAAACTGGATGCACTTCGTGTACAAAATGGACAATCTCTTTCGAAGTATCAGGCTTTCGGACGAGAACTCATCTGTTACAAAGGCATTTCATTTTTTTAAACTTATTTCAACTCCAGACTTTTTGTGCGTTTAGTATGCACCATTCAAAGCCACGTCATCAATTGTCAATCCTTTCTGACTTCATTTGCTATTTTTCATGCATTTACTGATTTTTTGAGCTAAATGACCCTGAAATTGAAAAGCACTACAAATGAACTCTGAAAAGGTTGAAACTTGGCATGGTTTCATCATTTCACCTACATAGCATGTGCTAAAAAGTAGAGAGGGTTACGGCAAAAACTGGATGAACTTCGTGTACAAAATGGACAATCTCTTTCGAAGTATCAGGCTTTCGGACGAGAACTCATCTGTTACAAAGGCATTTCATTTTTTTAAACTCATTTCAACTCAAGACTTTTTGTGCGTTCAGTCTGCACCATTCAAAGCCACGTCATCAATTTTCATCCCTTTCTGACTTCATTTGCTATTTTTCATGCATTTACTGATTTTTTTGAGCTAAATGACCCTGAAATTGAAAAGCACTACAAATGAACTCTGAAAAGGTTGAAAGTTGGCATGGTATCATCATTTCACCCACATAGCATGTGCTAAAAAGTTGAGAGGGTTACGGCAAAAACTGGATGCAATTCATGTACAAAATGGACAATCTCTTTCGAAGTATCAGGCTTTCGGACGAAAACTCATCTGTTACAAAGGCATTTCATTTTTTTAAACTTATTTCAACTCCAGACTTTTTGTGCGTTCAAGATGCACCATTCAAAGCCACGTCATCAATTTTCAACCCCTTCTGACTTCATTTGCTATTTTTCATGCATTTACTGATTTTTTTGAGCTAAATGACCCTGAAATTGAAAAGCACTACAAATGAAGTCTGAAAAGGTTGAAAGTTGGCATGGTATCATCATTTCACCCACATAGCATGTGCTAAAAAGCTGAGAGGGTTACCGCAAACTCTGGATGCACTTCGTGTACAAAATGGACAATCTCTTTCGAAGTATCAGGCTTTCGGACGAAAACTCATCTGTTACAAAGGCATTTCATTTTTTTAAACTTATTTCAACTCCAGACTTTTTGTGCGTTTAGTATGCACCATTCAAAGCCACGTCATCAATTTTCAACCCCTTCTGACTTCATTTGCTATTTTTCATGCATTTACTGATTTTTTTAGCTAAATGACCCTGAAATTGAAAAGCACTACAAATGAACTCTGAAAAGGTTGAAAGTTGGCATGGTATCATCATTTCACCCACATAGCATGTGCTAAAAAGTTGAGAGGGTTACGGCAAAAACTGGATGCACTTCGTGTACAAAATGGACAATCTCTTTCGAAGTATCAGGCTTTCGGACGAAAACTCATCTGTTACAAAGGCATTTCATTTTTTTAAACTTATTTCAACTCCAGACTTTTTGTGCGTTCAAGATGCACCATTCAAAGCCACGTCATCAATTTTCAACCCCTTCTGACTTCATTTGCTATTTTTCGTGCATTTACTGATTTTTTTGAGCTAAATGACCCTGAAATTGAAAAGCACTACAAATGAACTCTGAAAAGGTTGAAAGTTGGCATGGTATCATCATTTCACCCACATAGCATGTGCTAAAAAGCTGAGAGGGTTACCGCAAACTCTGGATGCACTTCGTGTACAAAATGGACAATCTCTTTCGAAGTATCAGGCTTTCGGACGAAAACTCATCTGTTACAAAGGCATTTCATTTTTTTAAACTTATTTCAACTCCAGACTTTTTGTGCGTTTAGTATGCACCATTCAAAGCCACGTCATCAATTTTCAACCCCTTCTGACTTCATTTGCTATTTTTCATGCATTTACTGATTTTTTTAGCTAAATGACCCTGAAATTGAAAAGCACTACAAATGAACTCTGAAAAGGTTGAAAGTTGGCATGGTATCATCATTTCACCCACATAGAATGTGCTAAAAAGTTGAGAGGGTTACGGCAAAAACTGGATGCACTTCGTGTACAAAATGGACAATCTCTTTGGAAGTATCAGGCTTTCGGACGAGAACTCATCTGTTACAAAGGCATTTCATTTTTTTAACTTATTTCAACTCCAGACTTTTTGTGCATTCAGTATGCACCATTCAAAGCCACGTCATCAATTTTCAACCCTTTCTGACTTCATTTGCTATTTTTCATGCATTTACTGACTTTGTTTGAGCTAAATGACCCTGAAATTGAAAAGCACTACAAATGAACTCTGAAAAGGTTGAAAGTCGGCACGGTATCATCATTTCACCCACATAGCATGTGCTAAAAAGTTGAGAGGGTTACGGCAAAAACTGGATGCACTTCGTGTACAAAATGGACAATCTCTTTCGAAGTATCACGCTTTCGGACGAAAACTCATCTGTTACAAAGGAATTTCATTTTTTTAAACTTATTTCAACTCCAGACTTTTTGTGCGTTCAAGATGTACCATTCAAAGCCACGTCATCAATTTTCAACCCCTTCTGACTTCATTTGCTATTTTTCATGGATTTACTAATTTTTTTGAGCTAAATGACCCTGAAATTGAAAAGCACTACAAATGAACTCTGAAAAGGTTGAAAGTTGGCATGGTATCATCATTTCACCCACATAGCATGTGCTAAAAAGTTGAGAGGGTTACGGCAAAAACTGGATGAACTTCGTGTACAAAATGGACAATCTCTTTCGAAGTATCAGGCTTTCGGACGAGAACTCATCTGTTACAAAGGCATTTCATTTTTTTAAACTCATTTCAACTCCAGATTTTTTGTGCGTTCAGTATGCACCATTCAAAGCCACGTCATCAATTTTCAACCCTTTCTGACTTCATTTGCTATTTTTCATGCATTTACTGATTTTTTTGAGCTAAATGACCCTGAAATTGAAAAGCACTACAAATGAACTCTGAAAAGGTTGAAAGTTGGCATGGTATCATCATTTCACCCACATAGCATGTGCTAAAAATTTGAGAGGGTTACGGCAAAAACTGGATGCAATTCGTGTACAAAATGGACAATCTCTTTCGAAGTATCAGGCTTTCGGACGAAAACTCATCTGTTACAAAGGCATTTCATTTTTTTAAACTTATTTCAACTCCAGACTTTTTGTGCGTTCAAGATGCACCATTCAAAGCCACGTCATCAATTTTCAACCCCTTCTGACTTCATTTGCTATTTTTCATGCATTTACTGATTTTTTTGAGCTAAATGACCCGGAAATTGAAAAGCACTACAAATGAACTCTGAAAAGGTTGAAAGTTGGCATGGTATCATCATTTCACCCACATAGCATGTGCTAAAAAGTTGAGAGGGTTACGGCAAACTCTGGATGCACTTCGTGTACAAAATGGACAATCTCTTTCGAAGTATCAGGCTTTCGGACGAAAACTCATCTGTTACAATGGCATTTCATTTTTTTAAACTTATTTCAACTCCAGACTTTTTGTGCGTTTAGTATGCACCATTCAAAGCCACGTCATCAATTTTCAACCCCTTCTGACTTCATTTGGTATTTTTCATGCATTTACTGATTTTTTTGAGCTAAATGACCCTGAAATTGCAAAGCACTACAAATGAACTCTGAAAAGGTTGAAAGTTGGCATGGTATCATCATTTCACCCACATAGCATGTGCTAAAAAGTTGAGAGGGTTACGGCAAACTCTGGATGCACTTCATGTACAAAATGGACAATCTCTTTCGAAGTATCAGGCTTTCGGACGAAAACTCATCTGTTACAAAGGCATTTCATTTTTTTAAACTTTTTTCAACTCCAGACTTTTTGTGCGTTTAGTATGCACCATTCAAAGCCACGTCATCAATTTTCAACCCCTTCTGACTTCATTTGCTATTTTTCATGCATTTACTGATTTTTTTTAGCTAAATGACCCTGAAATTGAAAAGCACTACAAATGAACTCTGAAAAGGTTCAAAGTTGGCATGGTATCATCATTTAACCCACATAGAATGTGCTAAAAAGTTGAGAGGGTTACGGCAAAAACTGGATGCACTTCGTGTACAAAATGGACAATCTCTTTCGAAGTATCAGGCTTTCGGACGAGAACTCATCTGTTACAAAGGCATTTCATTTTTTTAAACTTATTTCAACTCCAGACTTTTTGTGCGTTTAGTATGCACCATTCAAAGCCACGTCATCAATTGTCAATCCTTTCTGACTTCATTTGCTATTTTTCATGCATTTACTGATTTTTTGAGCTAAATGACCCTGAAATTGAAAAGCACTACAAATGAACTCTGAAAAGGTTGAAAGTTGGCATGGTTTCATCATTTCACCTACATAGCATGTGCTAAAAAGTAGAGAGGGTTACGGCAAAAACTGGATGAACTTCGTGTACAAAATGGACAATCTCTTTCGAAGTATCAGGCTTTCGGACGAGAACTCATCTGTTACAAAGCCATTTCATTTTTTTAAACTCATTTCAAATCCAGACTTTTTGTGCGTTCAGTATGCACCATTCAAAGCCACGTCATCAATTTTCAACCCTTTCTGACTTCATTTGCTATTTTTCATGCATTTACTGATTTTTTTGAGCTAAATGACCCTGAAATTGAAAAGCACTACAAATGAACTCTGAAAAGGTTGAAAGTTGGCATGGTATCATTATTTCACCCACATAGCATGTGCTAAAAAGTTGAGAGGGTTACGGCAAAAACTGGATGCAATTCGTGTACAAAATGGACAATCTCTTTCGAAGTATCAGGCTTCCGGACGAAAACTCATCTGTTACAAAGGCATTTCATTTTTTTAAACTTATTTCAACTCCAGACTTTTTGTGCGTTCAAGATGCACCATTCAAAGCCACGTCATCAATTTTCAACCCCTTCTGACTTCATTTGCTATTTTTCATGCATTTACTGATTTTTTTGAGCTAAATGACCCTGAAATTGAAAAGCACTACAAATGAACTCTGAAAAGGTTGAAAGTTGGCATGGTATCATCATTTCACCCACATAGCATGTGCTAAAAAGCTGAGAGGGTTACGGCAAACTCTGGATGCACTTCGTGTACAAAATGGACAATCTCTTTCGAAGTATCAGGCTTTCGGACGAAAACTCATCTGTTACAAAGGCATTTCATTTTTTTAAACTTATTTCAACTCCAGACTTTTTGTGCGTTTAGTATGCACCATTCAAAGCCACGTCATCAATTTTCAACCCCTTCTGACTTCATTTGCTATTTTTCATGCATTTACTGATTTTTTTGAGCTAAATGACCCTGAAATTGAAAAGCACTACAAATGAACTCTGAAAAGGTTGAAAGTTGGCATGGTATCTTCATTTCACCCACATAGCATGTGCTAAAAAGTTGAGAGGGTTACGGCAAACTCTGGATGCACTTCATGTACAAAATGGACAATCTCTTTCGAAGTATCAGGCTTTCGGACGAAAACTCATCTGTTACAAAGGCATTTCATTTTTTTAAACTTTTTTCAACTCCAGACTTTTTGTGCGTTTAGTATGCACCATTCAAAGCCACGTCATCAATTTTCAACCCCTTCTGACTTCATTTGCTATTTTTCATGCATTTACTGATTTTTTTTAGCTAAATGACCCTGAAATTGAAAAGCACTACAAATGAACTCTGAAAAGGTTGAAAGTTGGCATGGTATCATCATTTCACCCACATAGAATGTGCTAAAAAGTTGAGAGGGTTACGGCAAAAACTGGATGCACTTCGTGTACAAAATGGACAATCTCTTTCGAAGTATCAGGCTTTCGGACGAGAACTCATCTGTTACAAAGGCATTTCATTTTTTTAAACTTATTTCAACTCCAGACTTTTTGTGCGTTTAGTATGCACCATTCAAAGCCACGTCATCAATTGTCAATCCTTTCTGACTTCATTTGCTATTTTTCATGCATTTACTGATTTTTTGAGCTAAATGACCCTGAAATTGAAAAGCACTACAAATGAACTCTGAAAAGGTTGAAACTTGGCATGGTTTCATCATTTCACCTACATAGCATGTGCTAAAAAGTAGAGAGGGTTACGGCAAAAACTGGATGAACTTCGTGTACAAAATGGACAATCTCTTTCGAAGTATCAGGCTTTCGGACGAGAACTCATCTGTTACAAAGGCATTTCATTTTTTTAAACTCATTTCAACTCAAGACTTTTTGTGCGTTCAGTCTGCACCATTCAAAGCCACGTCATCAATTTTCATCCCTTTCTGACTTCATTTGCTATTTTTCATGCATTTACTGATTTTTTTGAGCTAAATGACCCTGAAATTGAAAAGCACTACAAATGAACTCTGAAAAGGTTGAAAGTAGGCATGGTATCATCATTTCACCCACATAGCATGTGCTAAAAAGTTGAGAGGGTTACGGCAAAAACTGGATGCAATTCATGTACAAAATGGACAATCTCTTTCGAAGTATCAGGCTTTCGGACGAAAACTCATCTGTTACAAAGGCATTTCATTTTTTTAAACTTATTTCAACTCCAGACTTTTTGTGCGTTCAAGATGCACCATTCAAAGCCACGTCATCAATTTTCAACCCCTTCTGACTTCATTTGCTATTTTTCATGCATTTACTGATTTTTTTGAGCTAAATGACCCTGAAATTGAAAAGCACTACAAATGAAGTCTGAAAAGGTTGAAAGTTGGCATGGTATCATCATTTCACCCACATAGCATGTGCTAAAAAGCTGAGAGGGTTACCGCAAACTCTGGATGCACTTCGTGTACAAAATGGACAATCTCTTTCGAAGTATCAGGCTTTCGGACGAAAACTCATCTGTTACAAAGGCATTTCATTTTTTTAAACTTATTTCAACTCCAGACTTTTTGTGCGTTTAGTATGCACCATTCAAAGCCACGTCATCAATTTTCAACCCCTTCTGACTTCATTTGCTATTTTTCATGCATTTACTGATTTTTTTAGCTAAATGACCCTGAAATTGAAAAGCACTACAAATGAACTCTGAAAAGGTTGAAAGTTGGCATGGTATCATCATTTCACCCACATAGCATGTGCTAAAAAGTTGAGAGGGTTACGGCAAAAACTGGATGCACTTCGTGTACAAAATGGACAATCTCTTTCGAAGTATCAGGCTTTCGGACGAAAACTCATCTGTTACAAAGGCATTTCATTTTTTTAAACTTATTTCAACTCCAGACTTTTTGTGCGTTCAAGATGCACCATTCAAAGCCACGTCATCAATTTTCAACCCCTTCTGACTTCATTTGCTATTTTTCGTGCATTTACTGATTTTTTTGAGCTAAATGACCCTGAAATTGAAAAGCACTACAAATGAACTCTGAAAAGGTTGAAAGTTGGCATGGTATCATCATTTCACCCACATAGCATGTGCTAAAAAGCTGAGAGGGTTACCGCAAACTCTGGATGCACTTCGTGTACAAAATGGACAATCTCTTTCGAAGTATCAGGCTTTCGGACGAAAACTCATCTGTTACAAAGGCATTTCATTTTTTTAAACTTATTTCAACTCCAGACTTTTTGTGCGTTTAGTATGCACCATTCAAAGCCACGTCATCAATTTTCAACCCCTTCTGACTTCATTTGCTATTTTTCATGCATTTACTGATTTTTTTAGCTAAATGACCCTGAAATTGAAAAGCACTACAAATGAACTCTGAAAAGGTTGAAAGTTGGCATGGTATCATCATTTCACCCACATAGAATGTGCTAAAAAGTTGAGAGGGTTACGGCAAAAACTGGATGCACTTCGTGTACAAAATGGACAATCTCTTTGGAAGTATCAGGCTTTCGGACGAGAACTCATCTGTTACAAAGGCATTTCATTTTTTTAACTTATTTCAACTCCAGACTTTTTGTGCATTCAGTATGCACCATTCAAAGCCACGTCATCAATTTTCAACCCTTTCTGACTTCATTTGCTATTTTTCATGCATTTACTGACTTTGTTTGAGCTAAATGACCCTGAAATTGAAAAGCACTACAAATGAACTCTGAAAAGGTTGAAAGTCGGCACGGTATCATCATTTCACCCACATAGCATGTGCTAAAAAGTTGAGAGGGTTACGGCAAAAACTGGATGCACTTCGTGTACAAAATGGACAATCTCTTTCGAAGTATCACGCTTTCGGACGAAAACTCATCTGTTACAAAGGAATTTCATTTTTTTAAACTTATTTCAACTCCAGACTTTTTGTGCGTTCAAGATGTACCATTCAAAGCCACGTCATCAATTTTCAACCCCTTCTGACTTCATTTGCTATTTTTCATGGATTTACTAATTTTTTTGAGCTAAATGACCCTGAAATTGAAAAGCACTACAAATGAACTCTGAAAAGGTTGAAAGTTGGCATGGTATCATCATTTCACCCACATAGCATGTGCTAAAAAGTTGAGAGGGTTACGGCAAAAACTGGATGAACTTCGTGTACAAAATGGACAATCTCTTTCGAAGTATCAGGCTTTCGGACGAGAACTCATCTGTTACAAAGGCATTTCATTTTTTTAAACTCATTTCAACTCCAGATTTTTTGTGCGTTCAGTATGCACCATTCAAAGCCACGTCATCAATTTTCAACCCTTTCTGACTTCATTTGCTATTTTTCATGCATTTACTGATTTTTTTGAGCTAAATGACCCTGAAATTGAAAAGCACTACAAATGAACTCTGAAAAGGTTGAAAGTTGGCATGGTATCATCATTTCACCCACATAGCATGTGCTAAAAATTTGAGAGGGTTACGGCAAAAACTAGATGCAATTCGTGTACAAAATGGACAATCTCTATCGAAGTATCAGGCTTTCGGACGACAACTCATCTGTTACAAAGGCATTTCATTTTTTTAAACATATTTCAACTCCTGACTTTTTGTGCGTTCAAGATGCACCATTCAAAGCCACGTCATCAATTTTCAACCCCTTCTGACTTCATTTGCTATTTTTCATGCATTTACTGATTTTTTTGAGCTAAATGACCCTGAAATTGAAAAGCACTACAAATGAACTCTGAAAAGGTTGAAAGTTGGCATGGTATCATCATTTCACGCACATAGCATGTGCTAAAAAGTTGAGAGGGTTACGGCAAACTCTGGATGCACTTCGTGTACAAAATGGACAATCTCTTTCGAAGTATCAGGCTTTCGGACGAAAACTCATCTGTTACAAAGGCATTTCATTTTTTAAAACTTATTTCAACTCCAGACTTTTTGTGCGTTTAGTATGCACCATTCAAAGCCACGTCATCAATTTTCAACCCCTTCTGACTTCATTTGCTATTTTTCATGCATTTACTGATTTTTTTAGCTAAATGACCCTGAAATTGAAAAGCACTACAAATTAACTCTGAAAAGGTTGAAAGTTGGCATGGTATCATCATTTCACCCACATAGAATGTGCTAAAAAGTTGAGAGGGTTACGGGAAAAACTGGATGCACTTCGTGTACAAAATGGACAATCTCTTTCGAAGTATCAGGCTTCCGGACGAGAACTCATCTGTTACAAAGGCATTTCATTTTTTTAACTTATTTCAACTCCAGACTTTTTCTGCATTCAGTATGCACCATTCAAAGCCACGTCATCAATTTTCAACCCTTTCTGACTTCATTTGCTATTTTTCATGCATTTACTGACTTTGTTTGAGCTAAATGACACTGAAATTGAAAAGCACTACAAATGAACTCTGAAAAGGTTGAAAGTCGGCACGGTATCATCATTTCACCCACATAGCATGTGCTAAAAAGTTGAGAGGGTTACGGTAAAAACTGGATGCACTTCGTGTACAAAATGGACAATCTCTTTTGAAGTATCAGGCTTTCGGACGAAAACTCATCTGTTACAAAGGAATTTCATTTTTTTAAACTTATTTCAACTCCAGACTTTTTGTGCGTTCAAGATGCACCATTCAAAGCCACGTCATCAATTTTCAACCCCTTCTGACTTCATTTGCTATTTTTCATGGATTTACTAATTTTTTTGAGCTAAATGACCCTGAAATTGAAAAGCACTACAAATGAACTCTGAAAAGGTTGAAAGTTGGCATGGTATCATCATTTCACCCACATAGCATGTGCTAAAAAGTTGAGAGGGTTACGGCAAACTCTGGATGCACTTCATGTACAAAATGGACAATCTCTTTCGAAGTATCAGGCTTTCGGACGAAAACTCATCTGTTACAAAGGCATTTCATTTTTTTAAACTTATTTCAACTCCAGACTTTTTGTGCGTTTAGTATGCACCATTCAAAGCCACGTCATCAATTTTCAACCCCTTCTGACTTCATTTGCTATTTTTCATGCATTTACTGATTTTTTTTAGCTAAATGACCCTGAAATTGAAAAGCACTACAAATGAACTCTGAAAAGGTTGAAAGTTGGCATGGTATCATCATTTCACCCACATAGAATGTGCTAAAAAGTTGAGAGGGTTAGAGCAAAAACTGGATGCACTTCGTGTACAAAATGGACAATCTCTTTCGAAGTATCAGGCTTTCGGACGAAAACTCATCTGTTACAAAGGCATTTCATTTTTTTAAACTTTTTTCAACTCCCGACTTTTTTTGCGTTTAGTATGCACCATTCAAAGCCACGTCATCAATTTTCAACCCCTTCTGACTTCATTTGCTATTTTTCTTGCATTTACTGACTTTCTTTGAGCTAAATGACCCTGAAATTGAAAAGCACTACAAATGAACTCTGAAAAGGTTGAAAGTTGGTACGGTATCATCATTTCACCCACATAGCATGTGCTAAAAAGTTGAGAGGGTTACGGCAAACTCTGGATGCACTTCATGTACAAAATGGACAATCTCTTTCGAAGTATCAGGCTTTCGGACGAAAACTCATCTGTTACAAAGGCATTTCATTTTTTTAAACTTATTTCAACTCCAGACTTTTTGTGCGTTCAGCATGCACCATTCAAAGCCACGTCATCAATTTTCAACCCTTTCTGACTTCATTTGCTATTTTTCATGCATTTACTGATTTTTTGAGCTAAATGACACTGAAATTGAAAAGCACTACAAATGAACTCTGAAAAGGTTGAAAGTTGGCATGGTATCATCATTTCACCCACATAGCATGTGCTAAAAAGTTGAGAGGGTTACGGCAAACTCTGGATGCACTTCATGTACAAAATGGACAATCTCTTTCGAAGTATCAGGCTTTCGGACGAAAACTCATCTGTTACAAAGGCATTTCATTTTTTTAAACTTTTTTCAACTCCCGACTTTTTTTGCGTTTAGTATGCACCATTCAAAGCCACGTCATCAATTTTCAACCCCTTCTGACTTCATTTGCTATTTTTCTTGCATTTACTGATTTTTTTAGCTAAATGACCCTGAAATTGAAAAGCTCTACAAATGAACTCTGAAAAGGTTGAAAGTTGGCATGGTATCATCATTTCACCCACATAGAATGTGCTAAAAAGTTGAGAGGGTTACGGCAAAAACTGGATGAACTTCGTGTACAAAATGGACAATCTCTTTCGAAGTATCAGGCTTTCGGACGAGAACTCATCTGTTACAAAGGCATTTCATTTTTTTAAACTCATTTCAACTCCAGACTTTTTGTGCGTTCAGTATGCACCATTCAAAGCCACGTCATCAATTTTCAACCCTTTCTGACTTCATTTGCTATTTTTCATGCATTTACTGATTTTTTGAGCTAAATGACCCTGAAATTGAAAAGCACTACAAATGAACTCTGAAAAGGTTGAAAGTTGGCATGGTATCATCATTTCACCCACATAGCATGTGCTAAAAAGTTGAGAGGTTTACGGCAAACTCTGGATGCACTTCATGTACAAAATGGACAATCTCTTTCGAAATATCAGGCTTTCGGACGAAAACTCATCTGTTACAAAGGCATTTCATTTTTTTAAACTTATTTCAACTCCAGACTTTTTGTGCGTTTAGTATGCACCATTCAAAGCCACGTCATCAATTGTCAACCCTTTCTGACTTCATTTGCGATTTTTCATGCATTTACTGATTTTTTGAGCTAAATGACCCTAAAATTGAAAAGCACTACAAATGAACTCTGAAAAGGTTGAAAGTTGGCATGGTTTCATCATTTCACCTACATAGCATGTGCTAAAAAGTAGAGAGGGTTACGGCAAAAACTGGATGAACTTCGTGTACAAAATGGACAATCTCTTTCGAAGTATCAGGATTTCGGACGAGAACTCATCTGTTACAAAGGCATTTCATTTTTTTAAACTCATTTCAACTCCAGACTTTTTGTGCGTTCAGTATGCACCATTCAAAGCCACGTCATCAATTTTCAACCCTTTCTGACTTCATTTGCTATTTTTCATGCATTTACTGATTTTTTTGAGCTAAATGACCCTGAAATTGAAAAGCACTACAAATGAACTCTGAAAAGGTTGAAAGTTGGCATGGTATCATCATTTCACCCACATAGCATGTGCTAAAAAGTTGAGAGGGTTACGACAAAAACTGGATGCAATTCGTGTACAAAATGGACAATCTCTTTCGAAGTATCAGGCTTTCGGACGAAAACTCATCTGTTACAAAGGCATTTCATTTTTTTAAACTTATTTCAACTCCAGACTTTTTGTGCGTTCAAGATGCACCATTCAAAGCCACGTCATCAATTTTCAAC
Source organism: Elymus sibiricus (assembly GCA_039707655.1). NCBI lineage: Eukaryota > Viridiplantae > Streptophyta > Magnoliopsida > Poales > Poaceae > Elymus > Elymus sibiricus. Next base: position 33,113,380 of record CM077665.1, on the reverse strand, counting down.
CCCTTCTGACTTCATTTGCTATTTTTCATGCATTTACTGATTTTTTTGAGCTAAATGACCCTGAAATTGAAAAGCACTACAAATGAACTCTGAAAAGGTTGAAAGTTGGCATGGTATCATCATTTCACCCACATAGCATGTGCTAAAAAGCTGAGAGGGTTAAGGCAAACTCTGGATGCACTTCGTGTACAAAATGGACAATCTCTTTCGAAGTATCAGGCTTTCGGACGAAAACTCATCTGTTACAAAGGCATTTCATTTTTTTAAACTCATTTCAACTCCAGACTTTTTGTGCGTTCAGTATGCACCATTCAAAGCCACGTCATCAATTTTCAACCCTTTCTGACTTCATTTGCTATTTTTCATGCATTTACTGATTTTTTTGAGCTAAATGACCCTGAAATTGAAAAGCACTACAAATGAACTCTGAAAAGGTTGAAAGTTGGCATGGTATCATCATTTCACCCACATAGCATGTGCTAAAAAGTTGAGAGGGTTACGACAAAAACTGGATGCAATTCGTGTACAAAATGGACAATCTCTTTCGAAGTATCAGGCTTTCGGACGAAAACTCATCTGTTACAAAGGCATTTCATTTTTTTAAACTTATTTCAACTCCAGACTTTTTGTGCGTTCAAGATGCACCATTCAAAGCCACGTCATCAATTTTCAACCCCTTCTGACTTCATTTGCTATTTTTCATGCATTTACTGATTTTTTTGAGCTAAATGACCCTGAAATTGAAAAGCACTACAAATGAACTCTGAAAAGGTTGAAAGTTGGCATGGTATCATCATTTCACCCACATAGCATGTGCTAAAAAGCTGAGAGGGTTAAGGCAAACTCTGGATGCACTTCGTGTACAAAATGGACAATCTCTTTCGAAGTATCAGGCTTTCGGACGAAAACTCATCTGTTACAAAGGCATTTCATTTTTTTAAACTTATTTCAACTCCAGACTTTTTGTGCGTTTAGTATGCACCATTCAAAGCCACGTCATCAATTTTCAACCCCTTCTGACTTCATTTGCTATTTTTCATGCATTTACTGATTTTTTTGAGCTAAATGACCCTGAAATTGAAAAGCACTACAAATGAACTCTGAAAAGGTTGAAAGTTGGCATGGTATCATCATTTCACCCACATAGCATGTGCTAAAAAGTTGAGAGGGTTACGGCAAACTCTGGATGCACTTCATGTACAAAATGGACAATCTCTTTCGAAGTATCAGGCTTTCGGACGAAAACTCATCCGTTACAAAGGCATTTCATTTTTTTTAACTTTTTTCAACTCCAGACTTTTTGTGCGTTTAGTATGCACCATTCAAAGCCACGTCATCAATTTTCAACCCCTTCTGACTTCATTTGCTATTTTTCATGCATTTACTGATTTTTTTTTTAGCTAAATGACCCTGAAATTGAAAAGCACTACAAATGAACTCTGAAAAGGTTGAAAGTTGGCATGGTATCATCATTTCACCCACATAGAATGTGCTAAAAAGTTGAGAGGGTTACGGCAAAAACTGGATGCACTTCGTGTACAAAATGGACAATCTCTTTCGAAGTATCAGGCTTTCGGACGAAAACTCATCTGTTACAAAGGCATTTCATTTTTTTAAACTTATTTCAACTCCAGACTTTTTGTGCGTTTAGTATGCACCATTCAAAGCCACGTCATCAATTTTCAACCCCTTCTGACTTCATTTGCTATTTTTCATGCATTTACTGATTTTTTTGAGCTAAATGACCCTGAAATTGAAAAGCACTACAAATGAACTCTGAAAAGGTTGAAAGTTGGCATGGTATCATCATTTCACCCACATAGCATGTGCTAAAAAGTTGAGAGGGTTACGGCAAACTCTGGATGCACTTCATGTACAAAATGGACAATCTCTTTCGAAGTATCAGGCTTTCGGACGAAAACTCATCCGTTACAAAGGCATTTCATTTTTTTTAACTTTTTTCAACTCCAGACTTTTTGTGCGTTTAGTATGCACCATTCAAAGCCACGTCATCAATTTTCAACCCCTTCTGACTTCATTTGCTATTTTTCATGCATTTACTGATTTTTTTTTTAGCTAAATGACCCTGAAATTGAAAAGCACTACAAATGAACTCTGAAAAGGTTGAAAGTTGGCATGGTATCATCATTTCACCCACATAGAATGTGCTAAAAAGTTGAGAGGGTTACGGCAAAAACTGGATGCACTTCGTGTACAAAATGGACAATCTCTTTCGAAGTATCAGGCTTTCGGACGAGAACTCATCTGTTACAAAGGCATTTCATTTTTTTAAACTTATTTCAACTCCAGACTTTTTGTGCGTTTAGTATGCACCATTCAAAGCCACGTCATCAATTGTCAATCCTTTCTGACTTCATTTGCTATTTTTCATGCATTTACTGATTTTTTGAGCTAAATGACCCTGAAATTGAAAAGCACTACAAATGAACTCTGAAAAGGTTGAAAGTTGGCATGGTTTCATCATTTCACCTACATAGCATGTGCTAAAAAGTAGAGAGGGTTACGGCAAAAACTGGATGAACTTCGTGTACAAAATGGACAATCTCTTTCGAAGTATCAGGCTTTCGGACGAGAACTCATCTGTTACAAAGGCATTTCATTTTTTTAAACTCATTTCAACTCAAGACTTTTTGTGCGTTCAGTATGCACCATTCAAAGCCACGTCATCAATTTTCAACCCTTTCTGACTTCATTTGCTATTTTTCATGCATTTACTGATTTTTTTGAGCTAAATGACCCTGAAATTGAAAAGCACTACAAATGAACTCTGAAAAGGTTGAAAGTTGGCATGGTATCTTCATTTCACCCACATAGCATGTGCTAAAAAGTTGAGAGGGTTACGGCAAACTCTGGATGCACTTCATGTACAAAATGGACAATCTCTTTCGAAGTATCAGGCTTTCGGACGAAAACTCATCTGTTACAAAGGCATTTCATTTTTTTAAACTTTTTTCAACTCCAGACTTTTTGTGCGTTTAGTATGCACCATTCAAAGCCACGTCATCAATTTTCAACCCCTTCTGACTTCATTTGCTATTTTTCATGCATTTACTGATTTTTTTTAGCTAAATGACCCTGAAATTGAAAAGCACTACAAATGAACTCTGAAAAGGTTGAAAGTTGGCATGGTATCATCATTTCACCCACATAGAATGTGCTAAAAAGTTGAGAGGGTTACGGCAAAAACTGGATGCACTTCGTGTACAAAATGGACAATCTCTTTCGAAGTATCAGGCTTTCGGACGAGAACTCATCTGTTACAAAGGCATTTCATTTTTTTAAACTTATTTCAACTCCAGACTTTTTGTGCGTTTAGTATGCACCATTCAAAGCCACGTCATCAATTGTCAATCCTTTCTGACTTCATTTGCTATTTTTCATGCATTTACTGATTTTTTGAGCTAAATGACCCTGAAATTGAAAAGCACTACAAATGAACTCTGAAAAGGTTGAAAGTTGGCATGGTTTCATCATTTCACCTACATAGCATGTGCTAAAAAGTAGAGAGGGTTACGGCAAAAACTGGATGAACTTCGTGTACAAAATGGACAATCTCTTTCGAAGTATCAGGCTTTCGGACGAGAACTCATCTGTTACAAAGGCATTTCATTTTTTTAAACTCATTTCAACTCAAGACTTTTTGTGCGTTCAGTATGCACCATTCAAAGCCATGTCATCAATTTTCATCCCTTTCTGACTTCATTTGCTATTTTTCATGCATTTACTGATTTTTTTGAGCTAAATGACCCTGAAATTGAAAAGCACTACAAATGAACTCTGAAAAGGTTGAAAGTTGGCATGGTATCATCATTTCACCCACATAGCATGTGCTAAAAAGTTGAGAGGGTTACGGCAAAAACTGGATGCAATTCGTGTACAAAATGGACAATCTCTTTCGAAGTATCAGGCTTTCGGACGAAAACTCATCTGTTACAAAGGCATTTCATTTTTTTAAACTTATTTCAACTCCAGACTTTTTGTGCGTTCAAGATGCACCATTCAAAGCCACGTCATCAATTTTCAACCCCTTCTGACTTCATTTGCTATTTTTCATGCATTTACTGATATTTTTGAGCTAAATGACCCTGAAATTGAAAAGCACTACAAATGAACTCTGAAAAGGTTGAAAGTTGGCATGGTATCATCATTTCACCCACATAGCATGTGCTAAAAAGCTGAGAGGGTTACGGCAAAAACTGGATGAACTTCGTGTACAAAATGGACAATCTCTTTCAAAGTATCAGGCTTTCGGACGAAAACTCATCTGTTACAAAGGCATTTCATTTTTTTAAACTTATTTCAACTCCAGACTTTTTGTGCGTTTAGTATGCACCATTCAAAGCCACGTCATCAATTTTCAACCCCTTCTGACTTCATTTGCTATTTTTCATGCATTTACTGATTTTTTTAGCTAAATGACCCTGAAATTGAAAAGCACTACAAATGAACTCTGAAAAGGTTGAAAGTTGGCATGGTATCATCTTTTCACCCACATAGAATGTGCTAAAAAGTTGAGAGGGTTACGGCAAAAACTGGATGCACTTCGTGTACAAAATGGACAATCTCTTTCGAAGTATCAGGCTTTCGCACGAGAACTCATCTGTTACAAAGGCATTTCATTTTTTTAACTTATTTCAACTCCAGACTTTTTGTGCATTCAGTATGCACCATTCAAAGCCACGTCATCAATTTTCCACCCTTTCTGACTTCATTTGCTATTTTTCATGCATTTACTGACTTTGTTTGAGCTAAATGACCCTGAAATTGAAAAGCACTACAAATGAACTCTGAAAAGGTTGAAAGTTGGCATGGTATCATCATTTCACCCACATAGCATGTGCTAAAAAGTTGAGAGGGTTACGGCAAAAACTGGATGAACTTCGTGTACAAAATGGACAATCTCTTTCGAAGTATCAGGCTTTCGGACGAGAACTCATCTGTTACAAAGGCATTTCATTTTTTTAAACTCATTTCAACTCCAGATTTTTTGTGCGTTCAGTATGCACCATTCAAAGCCACGTCATCAATTTTCAACCCTTTCTGACTTCATTTGCTATTTTTCATGCATTTACTGATTTTTTGAGCTAAATGACCCTGAAATTGAAAAGCACTACAAATGAACTCTGAAAAGGTTGAAAGTTGGCATGGTATCATCATTTCACCCACATAGCATGTGCTAAAAAGCTGAGAGGGTTAAGGCAAACTCTGGATGCACTTCGTGTACAAAATGGACAATCTCTTTCGAAGTATCAGGCTTTCGGACGAAAACTCATCTGTTACAAAGGCATTTCATTTTTTTAAACTTATTTCAACTCCAGACTTTTTGTGCGTTTAGTATGCACCATTCAAAGCCACGTCATCAATTTTCAACCCCTTCTGACTTCATTTGCTATTTTTCATGCATTTACTGATTTTTTTGAGCTAAATGACCCTGAAATTGAAAAGCACTACAAATGAACTCTGAAAAGGTTGAAAGTTGGCATGGTATCATCATTTCACCCACATAGCATGTGCTAAAAAGTTGAGAGGGTTACGGCAAACTCTGGATGCACTTCATGTACAAAATGGACAATCTCTTTCGAAGTATCAGGCTTTCGGACGAAAACTCATCCGTTACAAAGGCATTTCATTTTTTTTAACTTTTTTCAACTCCAGACTTTTTGTGCGTTTAGTATGCACCATTCAAAGCCACGTCATCAATTTTCAACCCCTTCTGACTTCATTTGCTATTTTTCATGCATTTACTGATTTTTTTTTTAGCTAAATGACCCTGAAATTGAAAAGCACTACAAATGAACTCTGAAAAGGTTGAAAGTTGGCATGGTATCATCATTTCACCCACATAGAATGTGCTAAAAAGTTGAGAGGGTTACGGCAAAAACTGGATGCACTTCGTGTACAAAATGGACAATCTCTTTCGAAGTATCAGGCTTTCGGACGAAAACTCATCTGTTACAAAGGCATTTCATTTTTTTAAACTTATTTCAACTCCAGACTTTTTGTGCGTTTAGTATGCACCATTCAAAGCCACGTCATCAATTTTCAACCCCTTCTGACTTCATTTGCTATTTTTCATGCATTTACTGATTTTTTTGAGCTAAATGACCCTGAAATTGAAAAGCACTACAAATGAACTCTGAAAAGGTTGAAAGTTGGCATGGTATCATCATTTCACCCACATAGCATGTGCTAAAAAGTTGAGAGGGTTACGGCAAACTCTGGATGCACTTCATGTACAAAATGGACAATCTCTTTCGAAGTATCAGGCTTTCGGACGAAAACTCATCCGTTACAAAGGCATTTCATTTTTTTTAACTTTTTTCAACTCCAGACTTTTTGTGCGTTTAGTATGCACCATTCAAAGCCACGTCATCAATTTTCAACCCCTTCTGACTTCATTTGCTATTTTTCATGCATTTACTGATTTTTTTTTTAGCTAAATGACCCTGAAATTGAAAAGCACTACAAATGAACTCTGAAAAGGTTGAAAGTTGGCATGGTATCATCATTTCACCCACATAGAATGTGCTAAAAAGTTGAGAGGGTTACGGCAAAAACTGGATGCACTTCGTGTACAAAATGGACAATCTCTTTCGAAGTATCAGGCTTTCGGACGAGAACTCATCTGTTACAAAGGCATTTCATTTTTTTAAACTTATTTCAACTCCAGACTTTTTGTGCGTTTAGTATGCACCATTCAAAGCCACGTCATCAATTGTCAATCCTTTCTGACTTCATTTGCTATTTTTCATGCATTTACTGATTTTTTGAGCTAAATGACCCTGAAATTGAAAAGCACTACAAATGAACTCTGAAAAGGTTGAAAGTTGGCATGGTTTCATCATTTCACCTACATAGCATGTGCTAAAAAGTAGAGAGGGTTACGGCAAAAACTGGATGAACTTCGTGTACAAAATGGACAATCTCTTTCGAAGTATCAGGCTTTCGGACGAGAACTCATCTGTTACAAAGGCATTTCATTTTTTTAAACTCATTTCAACTCAAGACTTTTTGTGCGTTCAGTATGCACCATTCAAAGCCACGTCATCAATTTTCAACCCTTTCTGACTTCATTTGCTATTTTTCATGCATTTACTGATTTTTTTGAGCTAAATGACCCTGAAATTGAAAAGCACTACAAATGAACTCTGAAAAGGTTGAAAGTTGGCATGGTATCTTCATTTCACCCACATAGCATGTGCTAAAAAGTTGAGAGGGTTACGGCAAACTCTGGATGCACTTCATGTACAAAATGGACAATCTCTTTCGAAGTATCAGGCTTTCGGACGAAAACTCATCTGTTACAAAGGCATTTCATTTTTTTAAACTTTTTTCAACTCCAGACTTTTTGTGCGTTTAGTATGCACCATTCAAAGCCACGTCATCAATTTTCAACCCCTTCTGACTTCATTTGCTATTTTTCATGCATTTACTGATTTTTTTTAGCTAAATGACCCTGAAATTGAAAAGCACTACAAATGAACTCTGAAAAGGTTGAAAGTTGGCATGGTATCATCATTTCACCCACATAGAATGTGCTAAAAAGTTGAGAGGGTTACGGCAAAAACTGGATGCACTTCGTGTACAAAATGGACAATCTCTTTCGAAGTATCAGGCTTTCGGACGAGAACTCATCTGTTACAAAGGCATTTCATTTTTTTAAACTTATTTCAACTCCAGACTTTTTGTGCGTTTAGTATGCACCATTCAAAGCCACGTCATCAATTGTCAATCCTTTCTGACTTCATTTGCTATTTTTCATGCATTTACTGATTTTTTGAGCTAAATGACCCTGAAATTGAAAAGCACTACAAATGAACTCTGAAAAGGTTGAAAGTTGGCATGGTTTCATCATTTCACCTACATAGCATGTGCTAAAAAGTAGAGAGGGTTACGGCAAAAACTGGATGAACTTCGTGTACAAAATGGACAATCTCTTTCGAAGTATCAGGCTTTCGGACGAGAACTCATCTGTTACAAAGGCATTTCATTTTTTTAAACTCATTTCAACTCAAGACTTTTTGTGCGTTCAGTATGCACCATTCAAAGCCATGTCATCAATTTTCATCCCTTTCTGACTTCATTTGCTATTTTTCATGCATTTACTGATTTTTTTGAGCTAAATGACCCTGAAATTGAAAAGCACTACAAATGAACTCTGAAAAGGTTGAAAGTTGGCATGGTATCATCATTTCACCCACATAGCATGTGCTAAAAAGTTGAGAGGGTTACGGCAAAAACTGGATGCAATTCGTGTACAAAATGGACAATCTCTTTCGAAGTATCAGGCTTTCGGACGAAAACTCATCTGTTACAAAGGCATTTCATTTTTTTAAACTTATTTCAACTCCAGACTTTTTGTGCGTTCAAGATGCACCATTCAAAGCCACGTCATCAATTTTCAACCCCTTCTGACTTCATTTGCTATTTTTCATGCATTTACTGATATTTTTGAGCTAAATGACCCTGAAATTGAAAAGCACTACAAATGAACTCTGAAAAGGTTGAAAGTTGGCATGGTATCATCATTTCACCCACATAGCATGTGCTAAAAAGCTGAGAGGGTTACGGCAAAAACTGGATGAACTTCGTGTACAAAATGGACAATCTCTTTCAAAGTATCAGGCTTTCGGACGAAAACTCATCTGTTACAAAGGCATTTCATTTTTTTAAACTTATTTCAACTCCAGACTTTTTGTGCGTTTAGTATGCACCATTCAAAGCCACGTCATCAATTTTCAACCCCTTCTGACTTCATTTGCTATTTTTCATGCATTTACTGATTTTTTTAGCTAAATGACCCTGAAATTGAAAAGCACTACAAATGAACTCTGAAAAGGTTGAAAGTTGGCATGGTATCATCTTTTCACCCACATAGAATGTGCTAAAAAGTTGAGAGGGTTACGGCAAAAACTGGATGCACTTCGTGTACAAAATGGACAATCTCTTTCGAAGTATCAGGCTTTCGCACGAGAACTCATCTGTTACAAAGGCATTTCATTTTTTTAACTTATTTCAACTCCAGACTTTTTGTGCATTCAGTATGCACCATTCAAAGCCACGTCATCAATTTTCCACCCTTTCTGACTTCATTTGCTATTTTTCATGCATTTACTGACTTTGTTTGAGCTAAATGACCCTGAAATTGAAAAGCACTACAAATGAACTCTGAAAAGGTTGAAAGTTGGCATGGTATCATCATTTCACCCACATAGCATGTGCTAAAAAGTTGAGAGGGTTACGGCAAAAACTGGATGAACTTCGTGTACAAAATGGACAATCTCTTTCGAAGTATCAGGCTTTCGGACGAGAACTCATCTGTTACAAAGGCATTTCATTTTTTTAAACTCATTTCAACTCCAGATTTTTTGTGCGTTCAGTATGCACCATTCAAAGCCACGTCATCAATTTTCAACCCTTTCTGACTTCATTTGCTATTTTTCATGCATTTACTGATTTTTTGAGCTAAATGACCCTGAAATTGAAAAGCACTACAAATGAACTCTGAAAAGGTTGAAAGTTGGCATGGTATCATCATTTCACCCACATAGCATGTGCTAAAAAGTTGAGAGGGTTACGGCAAAAACTAGATGCAATTCGTGTACAAAATGGACAATCTCTATCGAAGTATCAGGCTTTCGGACGACAACTCATCTGTTACAAAGGCATTTCATTTTTTTAAATATATTTCAACTCCTGACTTTTTGTGCGTTCAAGATGCACCATTCAAAGCCACGTCATCAATTTTCAACCCCTTCTGACTTCATTTGCTATTTTTCATGCATTTACTGATTTTTTTGAGCTAAATGACCCTGAAATTGAAAAGCACTACAAATGAACTCTGAAAAGGTTGAAAGTTGGCATGGTATCATCATTTCACGCACATAGCATGTGCTAAAAAGTTGAGAGGGTTACGGCAAACTCTGGATGCACTTCGTGTACAAAATGGACAATCTCTTTCGAAGTATCAGGCTTTCGGACGAAAACTCATCTGTTACAAAGGCATTTCATTTTTTTAAACTCATTTCAACTCCAGACTTTTTGTGCGTTCAGTATGCACCATTCAAAGCCACGTCATCAATTTTCAACCCTTTCTGACTTCATTTGCTATTTTTCATGCATTTACTGATTTTTTGAGCTAAATGACCCTGAAATTGAAAAGCACTACAAATGAACTCTGAAAAGGTTGAAAGTTGGCATGGTATCATCATTTCACCCACATAGCATGTGCTAAAAAGTTGAGAGGGTTACGGCAAACTCTGGATGCACTTCATGTACAAAATGGACAATCTCTTTCGAAGTATCAGGCTTTCGGACGAAAACTCATCTGTTACAAAGGCATTTCATTTTTTTAAACTTATTTCAACTCCAGACTTTTTGTGCGTTTAGTATGCACCATTCAAAGCCACGTCATCAATTTTCAACCCCTTCTGACTTCATTTGCTATTTTTCATGCATTTACTGATTTTTTTAGCTAAATGACCCGGAAATTAAAAAGCACTACAAATAAACTCTGAAAAGGTTGAAAGTTGGCATGGTATCATCATTTCACCCACATAGAATGTGCTAAAAAGTTGAGAGGGGTACGGCAAAAACTGGATGCACTTCGTGTACAAAATGGACAATCTCTTTCGAAGTATCAGGCTTTCGGACGAGAACTCATCTGTTACAAAGGCATTTCATTTTTTAAACTTATTTCAACTCCAGACTTTTTGTGCGTTCAGTATGCACCATTCAAAGCCACGTCCTCAATTTTCAACCCTTTCTGACTTCATTTGCTATTTTTCATGCATTTACTGACTTTGTTTGAGCTAAATGACCCTGAAATTGAAAAGCACTACAAATGAACTCTGAAAAGGTTGAAAGTCGGCACGGTATCATCATTTCACCCACATAGCATGTGCTAAAAAGTTGAGAGGGTTACGGCAAACTCTGGATGCACTTCATGTACAAAATGGACAATCTCTTTCGAAGTATCAGGCTTTCAGACGAAAACTCATCTGTTACAAAGGCATTTCATTTTTTTAAACTCATTTCAACTCCAGACTTTTTGTGCGTTCAGTATGCACCATTCAAAGCCACGTCATCAATTTTCAACCCTTTCTGACTTCATTTGCTATTTTTCATGCATTTACTGATTTTTTTGAGCTAAATGACCCTGAAATTGAAAAGCACTACAAATGAACTCTGAAAAGGTTGAAAGTTGGCATGGTATCATCATTTCACCCACATAGCATGTGCTAAAAAGTTGAGAGGGTTACGGCAAACTCTGGATGCACTTCATGTACAAAATGGACAATCTCTTTCGAAGTATCAGGCTTTCGGACGAAAACTCATCTGTTACAAAGGCATTTCATTTTTTTAAACTTTTTTCAACTCCAGACTTTTTGTGCGTTTAGTATGCACCATTCAAAGCCACGTCATCAATTTTCAACCCCTTCTGACTTCATTTGCTATTTTTCATGCATTTACTGATTTTTTTAGCTAAATGACCCTGAAATTGAAAAGCACTACAAATGAACTCTGAAAAGGTTGAAAGTTGGCATGGTATCGTCATTTCACCCACATAGAATGTGCTAAAAATTTGAGAGGGTTACAGCAAAAACTGGATGCACTTCGTGTACAAAATGGACAATCTCTTTCGTAGTATCAGGCTTTCGGACGAGAACTCATCTGTTACAAAGGCATTTCATTTTTTTAAACTTATTTCAACTCCAGACTTTTTGTGCGTTTAGTATGCACCATTCAAAGCCACGTCATCAATTGTCAACCCTTTCTGACTTCATTTGCTATTTTTCATGCATTTACTGATTTTTTGAGCTAAATGACCCTAAAATTGAAAAGCACTACAAATGAACTCTGAAAAGGTTGAAAGTTGGCATGGTATCATCATTTCACCCACATAGAATGTGCTAAAAATTTGAGAGGGTTACAGCAAAAACTGGAAGCACTTCGTGTACAAAATGGACAATCTCTTTCGTAGTATCAGGCTTTCGGACGAGAACTCATCTGTTACAAAGGCATTTCATTTTTTTAAACTTATTTCAACTCCAGACTTTTTGTGCGTTTAGTATGCACCATTCAAAGCCACGTCATCAATTGTCAACCCTTTCTGACTTCATTTGCTATTTTTCATGCATTTACTGATTTTTTGAGCTAAATGACCCTAAAATTGAAAAGCACTACAAATGAACTCTGAAAAGGTTGAAAGTTGGCATGGTATCATCATTTCACCCACATAGAATGTGCTAAAAATTTGAGAGGGTTACAGCAAAAACTGGATGCACTTCGTGTACAAAATGGACAATCTCTTTCGTAGTATCAGGCTTTCGGACGAGAACTCATCTGTTACAAAGGCATTTCATTTTTTTAAACTTATTTCAACTCCAGACTTTTTGTGCGTTTAGTATGCACCATTCAAAGCCACGTCATCAATTGTCAACCCTTTCTGACTTCATTTGCTATTTTTCATGCATTTACTGATTTTTTTAGCTAAATGACCCTGAAATTGAAAAGCACTACAAATGAACTCTGAAAAGGTTGAAAGTTGGCATGGTATCATCATTTCACCCACATAGAATGTGCTAAAAAGTTGAGAGGGTTACGGCAAAAACTGGATGCACTTCGTGTACAAAATGGACAATCTCTTTCGAAGTATCAGGCTTTCGCACGAGAACTCATCTGTTACAAAGGCATTTCATTTTTTTAACTTATTTCAACTCCAGACTTTTTGTGCATTCAGTATGCACCATTCAAAGCCACGTCATCAATTTTCCACCCTTTCTGACTTCATTTGCTATTTTTCATGCATTTACTGACTTTGTTTGAGCTAAATGACCCTGAAATTGAAAAGCACTACAAATGAACTCTGAAAAGGTTGAAAGTCGGCAGGGTATCATTATTTCACCCACATAGCATGTGCTAAAAAGTTGAGAGGGTTACGGCAAAAACTGGATGCACTTCGTGTACAAAATGGACAATCTCTTTCGAAGTATCAGGCTTTCGGACGAAAACTCATCTGTTACAAAGGAATTTCATTTTTTTAAACTTATTTCAACTCCAGACTTTTTGTGCGTTCAAGATGCACCATTCAAAGCCACGTCATCAATTTTCAACCCCTTCTGACTTCATTTGCTATTTTTCATGGATTTACTAATTTTTTTGACCTAAATGACCCTGAAATTGAAAAGCACTACAAATGAACTCTGAAAAGGTTGAAAGTTGGCATGGTATCATCATTTCACCCACATAGCATGTGCTAAAAAGTTGAGAGGGTTACGGCAAAAACTGGATGAACTTCGTGTACAAAATGGACAATCTCTTTCGAAGTATCAGGCTTTCGGACGAGAACTCATCTGTTACAAAGGCATTTCATTTTTTTAAACTCATTTCAACTCCAGATTTTTTGTGCGTTCAGTATGCACCATTCAAAGCCACGTCATCAATTTTCAACCCTTTCTGACTTCATTTGCTATTTTTCATGCATTTACTGATTTTTTGAGCTAAATGACCCTGAAATTGAAAAGCACTACAAATGAACTCTGAAAAGGTTGAAAGTTGGCATGGTATCATCATTTCACCCACATAGCATGTGCTAAAAAGTTGAGAGGGTTACGGCAAAAACTAGATGCAATTCGTGTACAAAATGGACAATCTCTATCGAAGTATCAGGCTTTCGGACGACAACTCATCTGTTACAAAGGCATTTCATTTTTTTAAATATATTTCAACTCCTGACTTTTTGTGCGTTCAAGATGCACCATTCAAAGCCACGTCATCAATTTTCAACCCCTTCTGACTTCATTTGCTATTTTTCATGCATTTACTGATTTTTTTGAGCTAAATGACCCTGAAATTGAAAAGCACTACAAATGAACTCTGAAAAGGTTGAAAGTTGGCATGGTATCATCATTTCACGCACATAGCATGTGCTAAAAAGTTGAGAGGGTTACGGCAAACTCTGGATGCACTTCGTGTACAAAATGGACAATCTCTTTCGAAGTATCAGGCTTTCGGACGAAAACTCATCTGTTACAAAGGCATTTCATTTTTTTAAACTCATTTCAACTCCAGACTTTTTGTGCGTTCAGTATGCACCATTCAAAGCCACGTCATCAATTTTCAACCCTTTCTGACTTCATTTGCTATTTTCATGCATTTACTGATTTTTTGAGCTAAATGACCCTGAAATTGAAAAGCACTACAAATGAACTCTGAAAAGGTTGAAAGTTGGCATGGTATCATCATTTCACCCACATAGCATGTGCTAAAAAGTTGAGAGGGTTACGGCAAACTCTGGATGCACTTCATGTACAAAATGGACAATCTCTTTCGAAGTATCAGGCTTTCGGACGAAAACTCATCTGTTACAAAGGCATTTCATTTTTTTAAACTTATTTCAACTCCAGACTTTTTGTGCGTTGAGTATGCACCATTCAAAGCCACGTCATCAATTTTCAACCCCTTCTGACTTCATTTGCTATTTTTCATGCATTTACTGATTTTTTTAGCTAAATGACCCGGAAATTGAAAAGCACTACAAATAAACTCTGAAAAGGTTGAAAGTTGGCATGGTATCATCATTTCACCCACATAGAATGTGCTAAAAAGTTGAGAGGGGTACGGCAAAAACTGGATGCACTTCGTGTACAAAATGGACAATCTCTTTCGAAGTATCAGGCTTTCGGACGAGAACTCATCTGTTTCAAAGGCATTTCATTTTTTAAACTTATTTCAACTCCAGACTTTTTGTGCGTTCAGTATGCACCATTCAAAGCCACGTCCTCAATTTTCAACCCTTTCTGACTTCATTTGCTATTTTTCATGCATTTACTGACTTTGTTTGAGCTAAATGACCCTGAAATTGAAAAGCACTACAAATGAACTCTGAAAAGGTTGAAAGTCGGCACGGTATCATCATTTCACCCACATAGCATGTGCTAAAAAGTTGAGAGGGTTACGGCAAACTCTGGATGCACTTCATGTACAAAATGGACAATCTCTTTCGAAGTATCAGGCTTTCAGACGAAAACTCATCTGTTACAAAGGCATTTCATTTTTTTAAACTCATTTCAACTCCAGACTTTTTGTGCGTTCAGTATGCACCATTCAAAGCCACGTCATCAATTTTCAACCCTTTCTGACTTCATTTGCTATTTTTCATGCATTTACTGATTTTTCTGAGCTAAATGACCCTGAAATTGAAAAGCACTACAAATGAACTCTGAAAAGGTTGAAAGTTGGCATGGTATCATCATTTCACCCACATAGCATGTGCTAAAAAGTTGAGAGGGTTACGGCAAACACTGGATGCACTTCATGTACAAAATGGACAATCTCTTTCGAAGTATCAGGCTTTCGGACGAAAACTCATCTGTTACAAAGGCATTTCATTTTTTTAAACTTATTTCAACTCCAGACTTTTTGTGCGTTGAGTATGCACCATTCAAAGCCACGTCATCAATTTTCAACCCCTTCTGACTTCATTTGCTATTTTTCATGCATTTACTGATTTTTTTAGCTAAATGACCCGGAAATTGAAAAGCACTACAAATAAACTCTGAAAAGGTTGAAAGTTGGCATGGTATCATCATTTCACCCACATAGAATGTGCTAAAAAGTTGAGAGGGGTACGGCAAAAACTGGATGCACTTCGTGTACAAAATGGACAATCTCTTTCGAAGTATCAGGCTTTCGGACGAGAACTCATCTGTTTCAAAGGCATTTCATTTTTTAAACTTATTTCAACTCCAGACTTTTTGTGCGTTCAGTATGCACCATTCAAAGCCACGTCCTCAATTTTCAACCCTTTCTGACTTCATTTGCTATTTTTCATGCATTTACTGACTTTGTTTGAGCTAAATGACCCTGAAATTGAAAAGCACTACAAATGAACTCTGAAAAGGTTGAAAGTCGGCACGGTATCATCATTTCACCCACATAGCATGTGCTAAAAAGTTGAGAGGGTTACGGCAAACTCTGGATGCACTTCATGTACAAAATGGACAATCTCTTTCGAAGTATCAGGCTTTCAGACGAAAACTCATCTGTTACAAAGGCATTTCATTTTTTTAAACTCATTTCAACTCCAGACTTTTTGTGCGTTCAGTATGCACCATTCAAAGCCACGTCATCAATTTTCAACCCTTTCTGACTTCATTTGCTATTTTTCATGCATTTACTGATTTTTCTGAGCTAAATGACCCTGAAATTGAAAAGCACTACAAATGAACTCTGAAAAGGTTGAAAGTTGGCATGGTATCATCATTTCACCCACATAGCATGTGCTAAAAAGTTGAGAGGGTTACGGCAAACTCTGGATGCACTTCATGTACAAAATGGACAATCTCTTTCGAAGTATCAGGCTTTCGGACGAAAACTCATCTGTTACAAAGGCATTTCATTTTTTTAAACTTTTTTCAACTCCAGACTTTTTGTGCGTTTAGTATGCACCATTCAAAGCCACGTCATCAATTTTCAACCCCTTCTGACTTCATTTGCTATTTTTCATGCATTTACTGATTTTTTTAGCTAAATGACCCTGAAATTGAAAAGCACTACAAATGAACTCTGAAAAGGTTGAAAGTTGGCATGGTATCGTCATTTCACCCACATAGAATGTGCTAAAAATTTGAGAGGGTTACAGCAAAAACTGGATGCACTTCGTGTACAAAATGGACAATCTCTTTCGTAGTATCAGGCTTTCGGACGAGAACTCATCTGTTACAAAGGCATTTCATTTTTTTAAACTTATTTCAACTCCAGACTTTTTGTGCGTTTAGTATGCACCATTCAAAGCCACGTCATCAATTGTCAACCCTTTCTGACTTCATTTGCTATTTTTCATGCATTTACTGATTTTTTGAGCTAAATGACCCTAAAATTGAAAAGCACTACAAATGAACTCTGAAAAGGTTGAAAGTTGGCATGGTATCATCATTTCACCCACATAGAATGTGCTAAAAATTTGAGAGGGTTACAGCAAAAACTGGAAGCACTTCGTGTACAAAATGGACAATCTCTTTCGTAGTATCAGGCTTTCGGACGAGAACTCATCTGTTACAAAGGCATTTCATTTTTTTAAACTTATTTCAACTCCAGACTTTTTGTGCGTTTAGTATGCACCATTCAAAGCCACGTCATCAATTGTCAACCCTTTCTGACTTCATTTGCTATTTTTCATGCATTTACTGATTTTTTGAGCTAAATGACCCTAAAATTGAAAAGCACTACAAATGAACTCTGAAAAGGTTGAAAGTTGGCATGGTATCATCATTTCACCCACATAGAATGTGCTAAAAATTTGAGAGGGTTACAGCAAAAACTGGATGCACTTCGTGTACAAAATGGACAATCTCTTTCGTAGTATCAGGCTTTCGGACGAGAACTCATCTGTTACAAAGGCATTTCATTTTTTTAAACTTATTTCAACTCCAGACTTTTTGTGCGTTTAGTATGCACCATTCAAAGCCACGTCATCAATTGTCAACCCTTTCTGACTTCATTTGCTATTTTTCATGCATTTACTGATTTTTTTAGCTAAATGACCCTGAAATTGAAAAGCACTACAAATGAACTCTGAAAAGGTTGAAAGTTGGCATGGTATCATCATTTCACCCACATAGAATGTGCTAAAAAGTTGAGAGGGTTACGGCAAAAACTGGATGCACTTCGTGTACAAAATGGACAATCTCTTTCGAAGTATCAGGCTTTCGCACGAGAACTCATCTGTTACAAAGGCATTTCATTTTTTTAACTTATTTCAACTCCAGACTTTTTGTGCATTCAGTATGCACCATTCAAAGCCACGTCATCAATTTTCCACCCTTTCTGACTTCATTTGCTATTTTTCATGCATTTACTGACTTTGTTTGAGCTAAATGACCCTGAAATTGAAAAGCACTACAAATGAACTCTGAAAAGGTTGAAAGTCGGCAGGGTATCATTATTTCACCCACATAGCATGTGCTAAAAAGTTGAGAGGGTTACGGCAAAAACTGGATGCACTTCGTGTACAAAATGGACAATCTCTTTCGAAGTATCAGGCTTTCGGACGAAAACTCATCTGTTACAAAGGAATTTCATTTTTTTAAACTTATTTCAACTCCAGACTTTTTGTGCGTTCAAGATGCACCATTCAAAGCCACGTCATCAATTTTCAACCCCTTCTGACTTCATTTGCTATTTTTCATGGATTTACTAATTTTTTTGACCTAAATGACCCTGAAATTGAAAAGCACTACAAATGAACTCTGAAAAGGTTGAAAGTTGGCATGGTATCATCATTTCACCCACATAGAATGTGCTAAAAATTTGAGAGGGTTACAGCAAAAACTGGATGCACTTCGTGTACAAAATGGACAATCTCTTTCGTAGTATCAGGCTTTCGGACGAGAACTCATCTGTTACAAAGGCATTTCATTTTTTTAAACTCATTTCAACTCCAGATTTTTTGTGCGTTCAGTATGCACCATTCAAAGCCACGTCATCAATTTTCAACCCTTTCTGACTTCATTTGCTATTTTTCATGCATTTACTGATTTTTTTGAGCTAAATGACCCTGAAATTGAAAAGCACTACAAATGAACTCTGAAAAGGTTGAAAGTTGGCATGGTATCATCATTTCACCCACATAGCATGTGCTAAAAAGTTGAGAGGGTTACGGCAAAAACTGGATGCAATTCGTGTACAAAATGGACAATCTCTTTCGAAGTATCAGGCTTTCGGACCAGAACTCATCTGTTACAAAGGCATTTCATTTTTTTAAACTCATTTCAACTCCAGAATTTTTGTGCGTTCAGTATGCACCATTCAAAGCCACGTCATCAATTTTCAACCCTTTCTGACTTCATTTGCTATTTTTCATGCATTTACTGATTTTTTGAGCTAAATGACCCTAAAATTGAAAAGCACTACAAATGAACTCTGAAAAAGGTTGAAAGTTGGCATGGTATCATCATTTCACCTACATAGCATGTACTAAAAAGATGAGAGGGTTACGGCAAAAACTGGATGCACTTCGTGTACAAAATGGACAATCTCTTTCGATGTATCAGGCTTTTGGACGAGAACTCATATGTTACAAAGGCATTTCATTTTTTTAAATTCATTTCAACTCGAGACTTTTTGTGCGTTCAGTATGCACCATTCAAAGCCACGTCATCAATTTTCAACCCTTTCTGACTTCATTTGCTATTTTTCATGCATTTACTGATTTTTTTGAGCTAAATGACCCTGAAATTGAAAAGCACTACAAATGAACTCTGAAAAGGTTGAAAGTTGGCATGGTATCATCATTTCACCCACATAGAATGTGCTAAAAAGTTGAGAGGGTTACGGCAAACTCTGGATGCACTTCATGTACAAAATGGACAATCTCTTTCGAAGTATCAGGCTTTCAGACGAAAACTCATCTGTTACAAAGGCATTTCATTTTTTTAAACTCATTTCAACTCCAGACTTTTTGTGCGTTCAGTATGCACCATTCAAAGCCACGTCATCAATTTTCAACCCTTTCTGACTTCATTTGCTATTTTTCATGCATTTACTGATTTTTTTGAGCTAAATGACCCTGAAATTGAAAGGCACTACAAATGAACTCTGAAAAGGTTGAAAGTTGGCATGGTATCATCATTTCACCCACATAGAATGTGCTAAAAAGTTGAGAGGGTTACGGCAAAAACTGGATGAACTTCGTGTACAAAATGGACAATCTCTTTCGAAGTATCAGGCTTTCGGACGAGAACTCATATGTTACAAAGGCATTTCATTTTTTTAAACTCATTTCAACTCCAGACTTTTTGTGCGTTCAGTATGCACCATTGAAATCCACGTCATCAATTTTCAACCCTTTCTGACTTCATTTGCTATTTTTCATGCATTTACTGATTTTTTGAGCTAAATGACCCTGAAATTGAAAAGCACTACAAATGAACTCTGAAAAGGTTGAAAGTTGGCATGGTATCATCATTTCACCCACATAGCATGTGCTAAAAAGTTGAGAGGGTTACGGCAAAAACTAGATGCAATTCGTGTACAAAATGGGCAATCTCTTTCGAAGTATCAGGCTTCCGGAAGAAAACTCATCTGTTATAAAGGCATTTCATTTTTTTAAACTTATTTCAACTGCAGACTTTTTGTGCATTCAGTATGCACCATTCAAAGCCACGTCATCAATTTTCAACCCTTTCTGACTTCATTTGCTATTTTTCATGCATTTACTGATTTTTTTGAACTAAATGACCCTGAAATTGAAAAGCACTACAAATGAACTCTGAAAAAGGTTGAAAGTTGGCATGGTATCATCATTTCACCTACATAGCATGTGCTAAAAAGATGAGAGGGTTACGGAAAACACTGGATGCACTTCGTGTACAAAATGGACAATCTCTTTCGAAGTATCAGGCTTTCGGACGAGAACTCATATGTTACAAAGGCATTTCATTTTTTTAAACTCATTTCAACTCCAGACTTTTTGTGCGTTCAGTATGCACCATTGAAATCCACGTCATCAATTTTCAACCCTTTCTGACTTCATTTGCTATTTTTCATGCATTTACTGATTTTTTTGAGCTAAATGACCCTGAAATTGAAAAGCACTACAAATGAACTCTGAAAAGGTTGAAAGTTGGCATGGTATCATCATTTCACCCACATAGCATGTGCTAAAAAGTTGAGAGGGTTACGGCAAAAACTAGATGCAATTCGTGTACAAAATGGGCAATCTCTTTCGAAGTATCAGGCTTCCGGAAGAAAACTCATCTGTTATAAAGGCATTTCATTTTTTTAAACTTATTTCAACTGCAGACTTTTTGTGCATTCAGTATGCACCATTCAAAGCCACGTCATCAATTTTCAACCCTTTCTGACTTCATTTGCTATTTTTCATGCATTTACTGATTTTTTTGAACTAAATGACCCTGAAATTGAAAAGCACTACAAATGAACTCTGAAAAAGGTTGAAAGTTGGCATGGTATCATCATTTCACCTACATAGCATGTGCTAAAAAGATGAGAGGGTTACGGCAAACACTGGATGCACTTCGTGTACAAAATGGACAATCTCTTTCGAAGTATCAGGCTTTCGGACGAGAACTCATATGTTACAAAGGCATTTCATTTTTTTAAACTCATTTCAACTCCAGACTTTTTGTGCGTTCAGTATGCACCATTGAAATCCACGTCATCAATTTTCAACCCTTTCTGACTTCATTTGCTATTTTTCATGCATTTACTGATTTTTTTGAGCTAAATGACCCTGAAATTGAAAAGCACTACAAATGAACTCTGAAAAGGTTGAAAGTTGGCATGGTATCATCATTTCACCCACATAGCATGTGCTAAAAAGTTGAGAGGGTTACGGCAAAAACTGGATGCAATTCGTGTACAAAATGGACAATCTCTTTCGAAGTATCAGGCTTTCGGACGAAAACTCATCTGTTACAAAGGCATTTCATTTTTTTAAACTGGTTTGAACTCCAAACTTTTTGTGCATTCAGTATGCACCATTCAAAGCCACGTCATCAATTTTCAACCCTTTCTGACTTCATTTGCTATTTTTCATGCATTTACTGATTTTTTGAGCTAAATGACCCTGAAATTGAAAAGCACTACAAATGAACTCTGAAAAAGGTTGAAAGTTGGCATGGTATCATCATTTCACCCACATAGAATGTGCTAAAAAGATGAGAGGGTTACGGCAAAAACTGGATGCACTTCATGTAGAAAATGGACAATCTCTTTCGATGTATCAGGCTTTTGGACGAGAACTCATATGTTACAAAGGCATTTCATTTTTTTAAATTCATTTCAACTCCAGACTTTTTGTGCGTTCAGTATGCACCATTCAAAGCCACGTCATCAATTTTCAACCCTTTCTGACTTCATTTGCTATTTTTCATGCATTTACTGATTTTTTTGAGCTAAATGTCCCTGAAATTGAAAAGCACTACAAATGAACTCTGAAAAGGTTGAAAGTTGGCATGGTATCATCATTTCACCCACATAGCATGTGCTTAAAAGTTGAGAGGGTTACGGCAAAAACTAGATGCAATTCGTGTACAAAATGGACAATCTCTTTCGAAGTATCAGGCTTTCGGACGAAAACTCATCTGTTACAAAGGCATTTCATTTTTTTAAACTTATTTCAACTCCAGACTTTTTGTGCGTTTAATATGCACCATTCAAAGCCACGTCATCAATTTTCAACCCCTTCTGACTTCATTTGCTATTTTTCATGCATTTACTGATTTTTTTTAGCTAAATGACCCTGAAATTGAAAAGCACTACAAATGAACTCTGAAAAGGTTGAAAGTTGGCATGGTATCATCATTTCACCCACATAGAATGTGCTAAAAAGTTGAGAGGGTTACGGCAAAAACTGGATGAACTTCGTGTACAAAATTGACAATCTCTTTCGAAGTATCAGGCTTTCGGACGAGAACTCATCTGTTACAAAGGCATTTCATTTTTTTAAATTCATTTCAACTCCAGACTTTTTGTGCGTTCAGTATGCACCATTCAAAGCCACGTCATCAATTTTCAACCCTTTCTGACTTCATTTGCTATTTTTCATGCATTTGCAGATTTTTTTGAGCTAAATGACCCTGAAATTGAAAAGCACTACAAATGAACTCTGAAAAGGTTGAAAGTTGGCATGGTATCATCATTTCACCCACATAGCATGTGCTAAAAAGTTGAGAGGGTTACGGCAAAAACTAGATGCAATTCGTGTACAAAATGGACAATCTCTTTCGAAGTATCAGGCTTCCGGACGAAAACTCATCTGTTATAAAGGCATTTCATTTTTTTAAACTTATTTCAACTCCAGACTTTTTGTGCATTCAGTATGCACCATTCAAAGCCACGTCATCAATTTTCAACCCTTTCTGACTTCATTTGCTATTTTTCATGCATTTACTGATTTTTTGAGCTAAATGACCCTGAAATTGAAAAGCACTACAAATGAACTCTGAAAAAGGTTGAAAGTTGGCATGGTATCATCATTTCACCTACATAGCATGTGCTAAAAAGATGAGAGGGTTATGGCAAACACTGGATGCACTTCGTGTACAAAATGGACAATCTCTTTCGAAGTATCAGGCTTTCGGACGAGAACTCATATGTTACAAAGGCATTTCATTTTTTTAAACTCATTTCAACTCCAGACTTTTTGTGCGTTCAGTATGCACCATTGAAATCCACGTCATCAATTTTCAACCCTTTCTGACTTCATTTGCTATTTTTCATGCATTTACTGATTTTTTTGAGCTAAATGACCCTGAAATTGAAAAGCACTACAAATGAACTCTGAAAAGGTTGAAAGTTGGCATGGTATCATCATTTCACCCACATAGCATGTGCTAAAAAGTTGAGAGGGTTACGGCAAAAACTAGATGCAATTCGTGTACAAAATGGACAATCTCTTTCGAAGTATCAGGCTTCCGGACGAAAACTCATCTGTTATAAAGGCATTTCATTTTTTTTAACTTATTTCAACTCCAGACTTTTTGTGCATTCAGTATGCACCATTCAAAGCCACGTCATCAATTTTCAACCCTTTCTGACTTCATTTGCTATTTTTCATGCATTTACTGATTTTTTTGAACTAAATGACCCTGAAATTGAAAAGCACTACAAATGAACTCTGAAAAAGGTTGAAAGTTGGCATGGTATCATCATTTCACCTACATAGCATGTGCTAAAAAGATGAGAGGGTTACGGCAAACACTGGATGCACTTCGTGTACAAAATGGACAATCTCTTTCGAAGTATCAGGCTTTCGGACGAGAACTCATATGTTACAAAGGCATTTCATTTTTTTAAACTCATTTCAACTCCAGACTTTTTGTGCGTTCAGTATGCACCATTGAAATCCACGTCATCAATTTTCAACCCTTTCTGACTTCATTTGCTATTTTTCATGCATTTACTGATTTTTTTGAGCTAAATGACCCTGAAATTGAAAAGCACTACAAATGAACTCTGAAAAGGTTGAAAGTTGGCATGGTATCATCATTTCACCCACATAGCATGTGCTAAAAAGTTGAGAGGGTTACGGCAAAAACTGGATGCAATTCGTGTACAAAATGGACAATCTCTTTCGAAGTATCAGGCTTTCGGACGAAAACTCATCTGTTACAAAGGCATTTCATTTTTTTAAACTGGTTTGACCTCCAAACTTTTTGTGCATTCAGTATGCACCATTCAAAGCCACGTCATCAATTTTCAACCCTTTCTGACTTCATTTGCTATTTTTCATGCATTTACTGATTTTTTGAGCTAAATGACCCTGAAATTGAAAAGCACTACAAATGAACTCTGAAAAAGGTTGAAAGTTGGCATGGTATCATCATTTCACCTACATAGCATGTACTAAAAAGATGAGAGGGTTACGGCAAAAACTGGATGCACTTCGTGTAGAAAATGGACAATCTCTTTCGATGTATCAGGCTTTTGGACGAGAACTCATATGTTACAAAGGCATTTCATTTTTTTAAATTCATTTCAACTCCAGACTTTTTGTGCGTTCAGTATGCACCATTCAAAGCCACGTCATCAATTTTCAACCCTTTCTGACTTCATTTGCTATTTTTCATGCATTTACTGATTTTTTTGAGCTAAATGTCCCTGAAATTGAAAAGCACTACAAATGAACTCTGAAAAGGTTGAAAGTTGGCATGGTATCATCATTTCACCAACATAGCATGTGCTTAAAAGTTGAGAGGGTTACGGCAAAAACTAGATGCAATTCGTGTACAAAATGGACAATCTCTTTCGAAGTATCAGGCTTTCGGACGAAAACTCATCTGTTACAAAGGCATTTCATTTTTTTAAACTTATTTCAACTCCAGACTTTTTGTGCGTTTAATATGCACCATTCAAAGCCACGTCATCAATTTTCAACCCCTTCTGACTTCATTTGCTATTTTTCATGCATTTACTGATTTTTTTTAGCTAAATGACCCTGAAATTGAAAAGCACTACAAATGAACTCTGAAAAGGTTGAAAGTTGGCATGGTATCATCATTTCACCCACATAGAATGTGCTAAAAAGTTGAGAGGGTTACGGCAAAAACTGGATGAACTTCGTGTACAAAATTGACAATCTCTTTCGAAGTATCAGGCTTTCGGACGAGAACTCATCTGTTACAAAGGCATTTCATTTTTTTAAATTCATTTCAACTCCAGACTTTATGTGCGTTCAGTATGCACCATTCAAAGCCACGTCATCAATTTTCAACCCTTTCTGACTTCATTTGCTATTTTTCATGCATTTGCAGATTTTTTTGAGCTAAATGACCCTGAAATTGAAAAGCACTACAAATGAACTCTGAAAAGGTTGAAAGTTGGCATGGTATCATCATTTCACCCACATAGCATGTGCTAAAAAGTTGAGAGGGTTACGGCAAAAACTAGATGCAATTCGTGTACAAAATGGACAATCTCTTTCGAAGTATCAGGCTTCCGGACGAAAACTCATCTGTTATAAAGGCATTTCATTTTTTTAAACTTATTTCAACTCCAGACTTTTTGTGCATTCAGTATGCACCATTCAAAGCCACGTCATCAATTTTCAACCCTTTCTGACTTCATTTGCTATTTTTCATGCATTTACTGATTTTTTTGAACTAAATGACCCTGAAATTGAAAAGCACTACAAATGAACTCTGAAAAAGGTTGAAAGTTGGCATGGTATCATCATTTCACCTACATAGCATGTGCTAAAAAGATGAGAGGGTTACGGCAAACACTGGATGCACTTCGTGTACAAAATGGACAATCTCTTTCGAAGTATCAAGCTTTCGGACGAGAACTCATATGTTACAAAGGCATTTCATTTTTTTAAACTCATTTCAACTCCAGACTTTTTGTGCATTCAGTATGCACCATTCAAAGCCACGTCATCAATTTTCAACCCTTTCTGACTTCATTTGCTATTTTTCATGCATTTACTGATTTTTTTGAGCTAAATGACCCTGAAATTGAAAAGCACTACAAATGAACTCTGAAAAGGTTGAAAGTTGGCATGGTATCATCATTTCACCCACATAGCATGTGCTAAAAAGTTGAGAGGGTTACGGCAAAAACTGGATGCAATTCGTGTACAAAATGGACAATCTCTTTCGATGTATCAGGCTTTCGGACGAGAACTCATATGTTACAAAGGCATTTCATTTTTTTAACTTATTTCAACTCCAGACTTTTTGTGTATTCAGTATGCACCATTCAAAGCCACGTCATCAATTTTCAACCCTTTCTGACTTCATTTGCTATTTTTCATGCATTTACTGATTTTGTTTGAGCTAAATGACCCTGAAATTGAAAAGCACTACAAATGAACTCTGAAAAGGTTGAAAGTCGGCACGGTATCATCATTTCACCCACATAGCATGTGCTAAAAAGTTGAGAGGGTTACGGCAAAAACTGGATGCACTTCGTGTACAAAATGGACAATCTCTTTCGAAGTATCACGCTTTCGGACGAAAACTCATCTGTTACAAAGGCATTTCATTTTTTTAAACTTATTTCAACTCCAGACTTTTTGTGCATTCAATATGCACCATTCAAAGCCACGTCATCAATTTTCAACCCCTTCTGACTTCATTTGCTATTTTTCATGGATTTACTAATTTTTTTGAGCTAAATGACCCTGAAATTGAAAAGCACTTCAAATGAACTCTGAAAAGGTTGAAAGTTGGCATGGTATCATCATTACACCCACATAGCATGTGCTAAAAAGTTGAGAGGGTTACGGCAAAAACTGGATGCACTTCGTGTACAAAATGGACAATCTCTTTCGAAGTATCAGGCTTTCGGACGAAAACTCATCTGTTACAAAGGCATTTCATTTTTAAAAACTTATTTCAACTCCAGACTTTTTGTGCGTTTAGTATGCACCATTCAAAGCCACGTCATCAATATGCAACCCCTTCTGACTTCATTTGCTATTTTTCATGCATTTACTGATTTTTTTTAGCTAAATGACCCTGAAATTGAAAAGCACTACAAATGAACTCTGAAAAGGTTGAAAGTTGGCATGGTATCATCATTTCACCCACATAGAATGTGCTAAAAAGTTCAGAGGGTTACGGCAAAAACTGGATGCACTTCGTGTACAAAATGTACAATCTCTTTCGAAGTATCAGGCTTTCGGACGAGAACTCATCTGTTACAAAGGCATTTCATTTTTTTAAACTTATTTCAACTCCAGACTTTTTGTGCGTTTACTATGCACCATTCAAAGCCACGTCATCAATTTTCAACCCTTTCTGAATTCATTTGCTTTTTTTCATGCATTTACTGAATTTTTGAGCTAAATGACCCTGAAATTGAAAAGCACTACAAATGAACTCTGAAAAGGTTGAAAGTTGGCATGGTATCATCATTTCACCTACATAGCATGTGCTAAAAAGTTGAGAGGGTTACGGCAAAAACTGGATGAACTTCGTGTACAAAATGGACAATCTCTTTCGAAGTATCATGCTTTCGGACGAGAACTCATCTGTTACAAAGGCATTTCATTTTTTTAAATTCATTTCAACTCCAGACTTTTTGTGCGTTCAGTATGCACCATTCAAAGCCACGTCATCAATTTTCAACCCTTTCTGACTTCACTTGCTATTTTTCATGCATTTACTGATTTTTTTGAGCTAAATGACCCTGAAATTGAAAAGCACTACAAATGAACTCTGAAAAGGTTGAAAGTTGGCATGGTATCATCATTTCACCCACATAGCATGTGCTAAAAAGTTGAGAGGGTTACGGCAAAAACTAGATGCAATTCATGTACAAAATGGACAATCTCTTTCGAAGTATCAGGCTTTCGGACGAAAACTCATCTGTTACAAAGGCATTTCATTTTTTTAAACTTATTTCAACTCCAGACTTTTTGTGCATTCAGTATGCACCATTCAAAGCCACGTCATCAATTTTCAACCCTTTCTGACTTCATTTGCTATTTTTCATGCATTTACTGATTTTTTGAGCTAAATGACCCTGAAATTGAAAAGCACTACAAATGAACTCTGAAAAAGGTTGAACGTTGGCATGGTATCATCATTTCACCTACATAGCATGTGCTAAAAAGATGAGAGGGTTACGGCAAACACTGGATGCACTTCGTGTACAAAATGGACAATCTCTTTCGAAGTATCAGGCTGTCGCACGAGAACTCATATGTTACAAAGGCATTTCATTTTTTTAAACTCATTTCAACTCCAGACTTTTTGTGCGTTCAGTATGCACCATTCAAAGCCACGTCATCAATTTTCAACCCTTTCTGACTTCATTTGCTATTTTTCATGCATTTACTGATTTTTTTGAGCTAAATGACCCTGAAATTGAAAAGCACTACAAATGAACTCTGAAAAGGTTGAAAGTTGGCATGGTATCATCATTTCACCCACATAGCATGCGCTAAAAAGTTGAGAGGGTTACGGCAAAAACTGGATGCAATTCGTGTACAAAATGGACAATCTCTTTTGAAGTATCAGGCTTTCGGACGAAAACTCATCTGTTACAAAGGCATTTCATTTTTTTAAACTTATTTCAACTCCAGACTTTTTGTGCATTCAGTATGCACCATTCAAAGCCACGTCATCAATTTTCAACCCTTTCTGACTTCATTTGCTATTTTTCATGCATTTACTGATTTTTTGAGCTCAATGACCCTGAAATTGAAAAGCACAACAAATGAACTCTGAAAAAGGTTGAAAGTTGGCATGGTATCATCATTTCACCTACATAGCATGTACTAAAAAGACGAGAGGGTTACGGCAAAAACTGGATGCACTTCGTGTACAAAATGGACAATCTCTTTCGATGTATCAGGCTTTCGGACGAGAACTCATATGTTACAAAGGCATTTCATTTTTTTAACTTATTTCAACTCCAGACTTTTTGTGCATTCAGTATGCACCATTCAAAGCCACGTCATCAATTTTCAACCCTTTCTGACTTCATTTGCTATTTTTCATGCATTTACTGATTTTGTTTGAGCTAAATGACCCTGAAATTGGAAAGCACTACAAATGAACTCTGAAAAGGTTGAAAGTCGGCACGGTATCATCATTTCACCCACATAGCATGTGCTGAAAAGTTGAGAGGGTTACGGCAAAAACTGGATGCACTACGTGTACAAAATGGACAATCTCTTTCGAAGTATCACGCTTTCGGACGAAAACTCATTTGTTACAAAGGCATTTCATTTTTTTAAACTTATTTCAACTCCAGACTTTTTGTGCGTTCAATATGCACCATTCAAAGCCACGTCATCAATTTTCAACCCCTTCTGACTTCATTTGCTCTTTTTCATGGATTTACTGATTTTTTTGAGCTAAATGACCCTGAAATTGAAAAGCACTACAAATGAACTCTGAAAAGGTTGAAAGTTGGCATGGTATCATGATTTCACCCACATAGCATGTGCTAAAAAGTTGAGAGGGTTACGGCAAAAACTGGATGCACTTCGTGTACAAAATGGACAATCTCTTTCGAAGTATCAGGCTTTCGGACGAAAACTCATCTGTTACAAAGGCATTTCATTTTTTTAAACTTTTTTCAACTCCCGACTTTTTTTGCGTTTAGTATGCACCATTCAAAGCCACGTCATCAATTTTGAACCCCTTCTGACTTCATTTGCTATTTTTCTTGCATTTACTGACTTTCTTTGAGCTAAATGACCCTGAAATTGAAAAGCACTACAAATGAACTCTGAAAAGGTTGAAAGTCGGTACGGTATCATCATTTCACCCACATAGCATGTGCTAAAAAGTTGAGAGGGTTACGGCAAACTCTGGATGCACTTCATGTACAAAATGGACAATCTCTTTCGAAGTATCAGGCTTTCGGACGAAAACTCATCTGTTACAAAGGCATTTCATTTTTTTAAACTCATTTCAACTCCAGACTTTTTGTGCGTTCAGTATGCACCATTCAAAGCCACGTCATCAATTTTCAACCCTTTCTGACTTCATTTGCTATTTTTCATGCATTTACTGATTTTTTGAGCTAAATGACACTGAAATTGAAAAGCACTACAAATGAACTCTGAAAAGGTTGAAAGTTGGCATGGTATCATCATTTCACCCACATAGCATGTGCTAAAAAGTTGAGAGGGTTACGGCAAAAACTGGATGCACTTCGTGTACAAAATGGACAATCTCTTTCGAAGTATCAGGCTTTCGGACGAAAACTCATCTGTTACAAAGGCATTTCATTTTTTTAAACTTTTTTCAACTCCCGACTTTTTTTGCGTTTAGTATGCACCATTCAAAGCCACGTCATCAATTTTCAACCCCTTCTGACTTCATTTGCTATTTTTCTTTCATTTACTGACTTTCTTTGAGCTAAATGACCCTGAAATTGAAAAGCACTACAAATGAACTCTGAAAAGGTTGAAAGTCGGTACGGTATCATCATTTCACCCACATAGCATGTGCTAAAAAGTTGAGAGGGTTGCGGCAAACTCTGGATGCACTTCATGTACAAAATGGACAATCTCTTTCGAAGTATCAGGCTTTCGGACGAAAACTCATCTGTTACAAAGGCATTTCATTTTTTTAAACTCATTTCAACTCCAGACTTTTTGTGCGTTCAGTATGCACCATTCAAAGCCACGTCATCAATTTTCAACCCTTTCTGACTTCATTTGCTATTTTTCATGCATTTACTGATTTTTTGAGCTAAATGACACTGAAATTGAAAAGCACTACAAATGAACTCTGAAAAGGTTGAAAGTTGGCATGGTATCATCATTTCACCCACATAGCATGTGCTAAAAAGTTGAGAGGGTTACGGCAAACTCTGGATGCACTTCATGTACAAAATGGACAATCTCTTTCGAAGTATCAGGATTTCGGACGAAAACTCATCTGTTACAAAGGCATTTCATTTTTTTAAACTTTTTTCAACTCCCGACTTTTTTTGCGTTTAGTATGCACCATTCAAAGCCACGTCATCAATTTTCAACCCCTTCTGACTTCATTTGCTATTTTTCTTGCATTTACTGATTTTTTTAGCTAAATGACCCTGAAATTGAAAAGCACTACAAATGAACTCTGAAAAGGTTGAAAGTTGGCATGGTATCATCATTTCACCCACATAGAATGTGCTAAAAAGTTGAGAGGGTTACGGCAAAAACTGGATGCACTTCGTGTACAAAATGGACAATCTCTTTCGAAGTATCAGGCTTTCGGACGAGAACTCATCTGTTACAAAGGCATTTCATTTTTTTAAACTTATTTCAACTCCAGACTTTTTGTGCGTTTAGTATGCACCATTCAAAGCCACGTCATCAATTGTCAACCCTTTCTGACTTCATTTGCTATTTTTCATGCATTTACTGATTTTTTGAGCTAAATGACCCTGAAATTGAAAAGCACTACAAATGAACTCTGAAAAGGTTGAAAGTTGGCATGGTTTCATCATTTCACCTACATAGCATGTGCTAAAAAGTAGAGAGGGTTACGGCAAAAACTGGATGAACTTCGTGTACAAAATGGACAATCTCTTTCGAAGTATCAGGCTTTCGGACGAAAACTCATCTGTTACAAAGGCATTTCATTTTTTTAAACTTATTTCAACTCCAGACTTTTTGTGCGTTTAGTATGCACCATTCAAAGCCACGTCATCAATTTTCAACCCCTTCTGACTTCATTTGCTATTTTTCATGCATTTACTGATTTTTTTTAGCTAAATGACCCTGAAATTGAAAAGCACTACAAATGAACTCTGAAAAGGTTGAAAGTTGGCATGGTATCATCATTTCACCCACATAGAATGTGCTAAAAAGTTGAGAGGGTTACGGCAAAAACTGCATGCACTTCGTGTACAAAATGGACAATCTCTTTCGAAGTATCAGGCTTTCGGACGAGAACTCATCTGTTACAAAGGCATTTCATTTTTTTAAACTTATTTCAACTCCAGACTTTTTGTGCGTTCAGTATGCACCATTCAAAGCCACGTCATCAATTTTCAACCCTTTCTGACTTCATTTGCTATTTTTCATGCATTTACTGACTTTGTTTGAGCTAAATGACCGTGAAATTGAAAAGCACTACAAATGAACTCTGAAAAGGTTGAAAGTCGGCACGGTATCATCATTTCACCCACATAGCATGTGCTAAAAAGTTGAGAGGGTTACGGCAAACTCTGGATGCACTTCATGTACAAAATGGACAATCTCTTTCGAAGTATCAGGCTTTCGGACGAAAACTCATCTGTTACAAAGGCATTTCATTTTTTTAAACTCATTTCAACTCCAGACTTTTTGTGCGTTCAGTATGCACCATTCAAAGCCACGTCATCAATTTTCAACCCTTTCTGACTTCATTTGCTATTTTTCATGCATTTACTGATTTTTTGAGCTAAATGACCCTGAAATTGAAAAGCACTACAAATGAACTCTGAAAAGGTTGAAAGTTGGCATGGTATCATCATTTCACCCACATAGCATGTGCTAAAAAGTTGAGAGGGTTACGACAAACTCTGGATGCACTTCATGTACAAAATGGACAATCTCTTTCGAAGTATCAGGCTTTCGGACGAAAACTCATCTGTTACAAAGGCATTTCATTTTTTTAAACTTATTTCAACTCCAGACTTTTTGTGCGTTTAGTATGCACCATTCAAAGCCACGTCATCAATTTTCAACCCCTTCTGACTTCATTTGCTATTTTTCTTGCATTTACTGATTTTTTTAGCTAAATGACCCCGAAATTGAAAAGCACTACAAATGAACTCTGAAAAGGTTGAAAGTTGGCATGGTATCATCATTTCACCCACATAGCATGTGCTAAAAAGTTGAGAGGGTTACGGCAAAAACTGGATGCACTTCGTGTACAAAATGGACAATCTCTTTCGAAGTATCAGGCTTTCGGACGAAAACTCATCTGTTACAAAGGCATTTCATTTTTTTAAACTTATTTCAACTCCCGACTTTTTTTGCGTTTAGTATGCACCATTCAAAGCCACGTCATCAATTTTCAACCCCTTCTGACTTCATTTGCTATTTTTCTTTCATTTACTGACTTTCTTTGAGCTAAATGACCCTGAAATTGAAAAGCACTACAAATGAACTCTGAAAAGGTTGAAAGTCGGTACGGTATCATCATTTCACCCACATAGCATGTGCTAAAAAGTTGAGAGGGTTACGGCAAACTCTGGATGCACTTCATGTACAAAATGGACAATCTCTTTCGAAGTATCAGGCTTTCGGACGAAAACTCATCTGTTACAAAGGCATTTCATTTTTTTAAACTCATTTCAACTCCAGACTTTTTGTGCGTTCAGTATGCACCATTCAAAGCCACGTCATCAATTTTCAACCCTTTCTGACTTCATTTGCTATTTTTCATGCATTTACTGATTTTTTGAGCTAAATGACACTGAAATTGAAAAGCACTACAAATGAACTCTGAAAAGGTTGAAAGTTGGCATGGTATCATCATTTCACCCACATAGCATGTGCTAAAAAGTTGAGAGGGTTACGGCAAACTCTGGATGCACTTCATGTACAAAATGGACAATCTCTTTCGAAGTATCAGGATTTCGGACGAAAACTCATCTGTTACAAAGGCATTTCATTTTTTTAAACTTTTTTCAACTCCCGACTTTTTTTGCGTTTAGTATGCACCATTCAAAGCCACGTCATCAATTTTCAACCCCTTCTGACTTCATTTGCTATTTTTCTTGCATTTACTGATTTTTTTAGCTAAATGACCCTGAAATTGAAAAGCACTACAAATGAACTCTGAAAAGGTTGAAAGTTGGCATGGTATCATCATTTCACCCACATAGAATGTGCTAAAAAGTTGAGAGGGTTACGGCAAACTCTGGATGCACTTCGTGTACAAAATGGACAATCTCTTTCGAAGTATCAGGCTTTCGGACGAGAACTCATCTGTTACAAAGGCATTTCATTTTTTTAAACTTATTTCAACTCCAGACTTTTTGTGCGTTTAGTATGCACCATTCAAAGCCACGTCATCAATTGTCAACCCTTTCTGACTTCATTTGCTATTTTTCATGCATTTACTGATTTTTTGAGCTAAATGACCCTGAAATTGAAAAGCACTACAAATGAACTCTGAAAAGGTTGAAAGTTGGCATGGTTTCATCATTTCACCTACATAGCATGTGCTAAAAAGTAGAGAGGGTTACGGCAAAAACTGGATGCACTTCGTGTACAAAATGGACAATCTCTTTCGAAGTATCAGGCTTTCGGATGAAAACTCATCTGTTACAAAGGCATTTCATTTTTTTAAACTTATTTCAACTCCAGACTTTTTGTGCGTTTAGTATGCACCATTCAAAGCCACGTCATCAATTTTCAACCCCTTCTGACTTCATTTGCTATTTTTCATGCATTTACTGATTTTTTTTAGCTAAATGACCCTGAAATTGAAAAGCACTACAAATGAACTCTGAAAAGGTTGAAAGTTGGCATGGTATCATCATTTCACCCACATAGAATGTGCTAAAAAGTTGAGAGGGTTACGGCAAAAACTGCATGCACTTCGTGTACAAAATGGACAATCTCTTTCGAAGTATCAGGCTTTCGGACGAGAACTCATCTGTTACAAAGGCATTTCATTTTTTTAAACTTATTTCAACTCCAGACTTTTTGTGCGTTCAGTATGCACCATTCAAAGCCACGTCATCAATTTTCAACCCTTTCTGACTTCATTTGCTATTTTTCATGCATTTACTGACTTTGTTTGAGCTAAAGGACCGTGAAATTGAAAAGCACTACAAATGAACTCTGAAAAGGTTGAAAGTCGGCACGGTATCATCATTTCACCCACATAGCATGTGCTAAAAAGTTGAGAGGGTTACGGCAAACTCTGGATGCACTTCATGTACAAAATGGACAATCTCTTTCGAAGTATCAGGCTTTCGGACGAAAACTCATCTGTTACAAAGGCATTTCATTTTTTTAAACTTTTTTCAACTCCAGACTTTTTGTGCGTTTAGTATGCACCATTCAAAGCCACGTCATCAATTTTCAACCCTTTCTGACTTCATTTGCTATTTTTCATGCATTTACTGATTTTTTGAGCTAAATGACCCTGAAATTGAAAAGCACTACAAATGAACTCTGAAAAGGTTGAAAGTTGGCATGGTATCATCATTTCACCCACATAGCATGTGCTAAAAAGTTGAGAGGGTTACGACAAACTCTGGATGCACTTCATGTACAAAATGGACAATCTCTTTCGAAGTATCAGGCTTTCGGACGAAAACTCATCTGTTACAAAGGCATTTCATTTTTTTAAACTTATTTCAACTCCAGACTTTTTGTGCGTTTAGTATGCACCATTCAAAGCCACGTCATCAATTTTCAACCCCTTCTGACTTCATTTGCTATTTTTCTTGCATTTACTGACTTTCTTTGAGCTAAATGACCCTGAAATTGAAAAGCACTACAAATGAACTCTGAAAAGGTTGAAAGTCGGTACGGTATCATCATTTCACCCACATAGCATGTGCTAAAAAGTTGAGAGGGTTACGGCAAACTCTGGATGCACTTCATGTACAAAATGGACAATCTCTTTCGAAGTATCACGGTTTCAGACGAAAACTCGTCTGTTACAAAGGCATTTCATTTTTTTAAACTTATTTCAACTCCAGACTTTTTGTGTGTTCAGTATGCACCATTCGAAGCCACGTCACCAATTTTCAACCCTTTCTGACTTCATTTGCTATTTTTCATGCATTTCCTGATTTTTTGAGCTAAATGACACTGAAATTGAAAAGCACTACAAATGAACTCTGAAAAGGATGAAAGTTGGCATGGTATCATCATTTCACCCACATAGCATGTGCTAAAAAGTTGAGAGGGTTACGGCAAACTCTGGATGCACTTCATGTACAAAATGGACAATCTCTTTCGAAGTATCAGGCTTTCGGACGAAAACTCATCTGATACAAAGGCATTTCATTTTTTTAAACTTTTTTCAACTCCCGACTTTTTTTGCGTTTAGTATGCACCATTCAAAGCCACGTCATCAATTTTCAACCTCTTCTGACTTCATTTGCTATTTTTCTTGCATTTACTGATTTTTTTAGCTAAATGACCCTGAAATTGAAAAGCACTACAAATGAACTCTGAAAAGGTTGAAAGTTGGCATGGTATCATCATTTCACCCACATAGAATGTGCTAAAAAGTTGAGAGGGTTACGGCAAAAACTGGATGCACTTCGTGTACAAAATGGACAATCTCTTTCGAAGTATCAGGCTTTCGGACGAGAACTCATCTGTTACAAAGGCATTTCATTTTTTTAAACTTATTTCAACTCCAGACTTTTTCTGCGTTTAGTATGCACCATTCAAAGCCACGTCATCAATTGTCAACCCTTTCTGACTTCATTTGCTATTTTTCATGCATTTACTGATTTTTTTAGCTAAATGACCCTGAAATTGAAAAGCACTACAAATGAACTCTGAAAAGGTTGAAAGTTGGCATGGTATCATCATTTCACCCGCATAGAATGTGCTAAAAAGTTGAGAGGGTTACGGCAAAAACTGCATGCACTTCGTGTACAAAATGGACAATCTCTTTCGAAGTATCAGGCTTTCGGACGAGAACTCATCTGTTACAAAGGCATTTCATTTTTTTAAACTTATTTCAACTCCAGACTTTTTGTGCGTTCAGTATGCACCATTCAAAGCCACGTCATCAATTTTCAACCCTTTCTGACTTCATTTGCTATTTTTCATGCATTTACTGACTTTGTTTGAGCTAAATGACCCTGAAATTGAAAAGCACTACAAATGAACTCTGAAAAGGTTGAAAGTCGGCACGGTATCATCATTTCACCCACATAGCATGTGCTAAAAAGTTGAGAGGGTTACGGCAAACTCTGGATGCACTTCATGTACAAAATGGACAATCTCTTTCGAAGTATCAGGCTTTCGGACGAAAACTCATCTGTTACAAAGGCATTTCATTTTTTTAAACTCATTTCAACTCCAGACTTTTTGTGCGTTCAGTATGCACCATTCAAAGCCACGTCATCAATTTTCAACCCTTTCTGACTTCATTTGCTATTTTTCATGCATTTACTGATTTTTTGAGCTAAATGACCCTGAAATTGAAAAGCACTACAAATGAACTCTGAAAATGTTGAAAGTTGGCATGGTATCATCATTTCACCCACATAGCATGTGCTAAAAAGTTGAGAGGGTTACGACAAACTCTGGATGCACTTCATGTACAAAATGGACAATCTCTTTCGAAGTATCAGGCTTTCGGACGAAAACTCATCTGTTACAAAGGCATTTCATTTTTTTAAACTTATTTCAACTCCAGACTTTTTGTGCGTTTAGTATGCACCATTCAAAGCCACGTCATCAATTTTCAACCCCTTCTGACTTCATTTGCTATTTTTCTTGCATTTACTGACTTTCTTTGAGCTAAATGACCCTGAAATTGAAAAGCACTACAAATGAACTCTGAAAAGGTTGAAAGTCGGTACGGTATCATCATTTCACCCACATAGCATGTGCTAAAAAGTTGAGAGGGTTACGGGAAAAGCTGGATGCACTTCGTGTACAAAATGGACAATCTCTTTCGAAGTATCACGGTTTCAGACGAAAACTCGTCTGTTACAAAGGCATTTCATTTTTTTAAACTTATTTCAACTCCAGACTTTTTGTGTGTTCAGTATGCACCATTCGAAGCCACGTCACCAATTTTCAACCCTTTCTGACTTCATTTGCTATTTTTCATGCATTTACTGATTTTTTTGAGCTAAATGACCCTAAAATTGAAAAGCACTACAAATGAACTCTGAAAAGGTTGAAAGTTGGCATGGTATCATAATTTCACCCACATAGCATGTGCTAAAAAGTTGAGAGGGTTACCGGAAAAGCTGGAGGCAATTCGTGTACAAAATGGACAATCTCTTTCGAAGTATCACGGTTTCAGACGAAAACTCGTCTGTTACAAAGGCATTTCATTTTTTTAAACTTATTTCAACTCCAGACTTTTTGTGTGTTCAGTATGCACCATTCGAAGCCACGTCACCAATTTTCAACCCTTTCTGACTTCATTTGCTATTTTTCATGCATTTCCTGATTTTTTGAGCTAAATGACACTGAAATTGAAAAGCACTACAAATGAACTCTGAAAAGGATGAAAGTTGGCATGGTATCATCATTTCACCCACATAGCATGTGCTAAAAAGTTGAGAGGGTTACGGCAAACTCTGGATGCACTTCATGTACAAAATGGACAATCTCTTTCGAAGTATCAGGCTTTCGGACGAAAACTCATCTGATACAAAGGCATTTCATTTTTTTAAACTTTTTTCAACTCCCGACTTTTTTTGCGTTTAGTATGCACCATTCAAAGCCACGTCATCAATTTTCAACCTCTTCTGACTTCATTTGCTATTTTTCTTGCATTTACTGATTTTTTGAGCTAAATGACCCTGAAATTGAAAAGCACTACAAATGAACTCTGAAAAGGTTGAAAGTTGGCATGGTATCATCATTTCACCCACATAGAATGTGCTAAAAAGTTGAGAGGGTTACGGCAAAAACTGGATGCACTTCGTGTACAAAATGGACAATCTCTTTCGAAGTATCAGGCTTTCGGACGAGAACTCATCTGTTACAAAGGCATTTCATTTTTTTAAACTTATTTCAACTCCAGACTTTTTCTGCGTTTAGTATGCACCATTCAAAGCCACGTCATCAATTGTCAACCCTTTCTGACTTCATTTGCTATTTTTCATGCATTTACTGATTTTTTTAGCTAAATGACCCTGAAATTGAAAAGCACTACAAATGAACTCTGAAAAGGTTGAAAGTTGGCATGGTATCATCATTTCACCCGCATAGAATGTGCTAAAAAGTTGAGAGGGTTACGGCAAAAACTGCATGCACTTCGTGTACAAAATGGACAATCTCTTTCGAAGTATCAGGCTTTCGGACGAGAACTCATCTGTTACAAAGGCATTTCATTTTTTTAAACTTATTTCAACTCCAGACTTTTTGTGCGTTCAGTATGCACCATTCAAAGCCACGTCATCAATTTTCAACCCTTTCTGACTTCATTTGCTATTTTTCATGCATTTACTGACTTTGTTTGAGCTAAATGACCCTGAAATTGAAAAGCACTACAAATGAACTCTGAAAAGGTTGAAAGTCGGCACGGTATCATCATTTCACCCACATAGCATGTGCTAAAAAGTTGAGAGGGTTACGGCAAACTCTGGATGCACTTCATGTACAAAATGGACAATCTCTTTCGAAGTATCAGGCTTTCGGACGAAAACTCATCTGTTACAAAGGCATTTCATTTTTTTAAACTCATTTCAACTCCAGACTTTTTGTGCGTTCAGTATGCACCATTCAAAGCCACGTCATCAATTTTCAACCCTTTCTGACTTCATTTGCTATTTTTCATGCATTTACTGATTTTTTGAGCTAAATGACCCTGAAATTGAAAAGCACTACAAATGAACTCTGAAAATGTTGAAAGTTGGCATGGTATCATCATTTCACCCACATAGCATGTGCTAAAAAGTTGAGAGGGTTACGACAAACTCTGGATGCACTTCATGTACAAAATGGACAATCTCTTTCGAAGTATCAGGCTTTCGGACGAAAACTCATCTGTTACAAAGGCATTTCATTTTTTTAAACTTATTTCAACTCCAGACTTTTTGTGCGTTTAGTATGCACCATTCAAAGCCACGTCATCAATTTTCAACCCCTTCTGACTTCATTTGCTATTTTTCTTGCATTTACTGACTTTCTTTGAGCTAAATGACCCTGAAATTGAAAAGCACTACAAATGAACTCTGAAAAGGTTGAAAGTCGGTACGGTATCATCATTTCACCCACATAGCATGTGCTAAAAAGTTGAGAGGGTTACGGGAAAAGCTGGATGCACTTCGTGTACAAAATGGACAATCTCTTTCGAAGTATCACGGTTTCAGACGAAAACTCGTCTGTTACAAAGGCATTTCATTTTTTTAAACTTATTTCAACTCCAGACTTTTTGTGTGTTCAGTATGCACCATTCGAAGCCACGTCACCAATTTTCAACCCTTTCTGACTTCATTTGCTATTTTTCATGCATTTACTGATTTTTTTGAGCTAAATGACCCTAAAATTGAAAAGCACTACAAATGAACTCTGAAAAGGTTGAAAGTTGGCATGGTATCATAATTTCACCCACATAGCATGTGCTAAAAAGTTGAGAGGGTTACCGGAAAAGCTGGAGGCAATTCGTGTACAAAATGGACAATCTCTTTCGAAGTATCACGGTTTCAGACGAAAACTCGTCTGTTACAAAGGCATTTCATTTTTTTAAACTTATTTCAACTCCAGACTTTTTGTGTGTTCAGTATGCACCATTCGAAGCCACGTCACCAATTTTCAACCCTTTCTGACTTCATTTGCTATTTTTCATGCATTTCCTGATTTTTTGAGCTAAATGACACTGAAATTGAAAAGCACTACAAATGAACTCTGAAAAGGATGAAAGTTGGCATGGTATCATCATTTCACCCACATAGCATGTGCTAAAAAGTTGAGAGGGTTACGGCAAACTCTGGATGCACTTCATGTACAAAATGGACAATCTCTTTCGAAGTATCAGGCTTTCGGACGAAAACTCATCTGATACAAAGGCATTTCATTTTTTTAAACTTTTTTCAACTCCCGACTTTTTTTGCGTTTAGTATGCACCATTCAAAGCCACGTCATCAATTTTCAACCTCTTCTGACTTCATTTGCTATTTTTCTTGCATTTACTGATTTTTTTAGCTAAATGACCCTGAAATTGAAAAGCACTACAAATGAAGTCTGAAAAGGTTGAAAGTTGGCATGGTATCATCATTTCACCCACATAGAATGTGCTAAAAAGTTGAGAGGGTTACGGCAAAAACTGGATGCACTTCGTGTACAAAATGGACAATCTCTTTCGAAGTATCAGGCTTTCGGACGAGAACTCATCTGTTACAAAGGCATTTCATTTTTTTAAACTTATTTCAACTCCAGACTTTTTCTGCGTTTAGTATGCACCATTCAAAGCCACGTCATCAATTGTCAACCCTTTCTGACTTCATTTGCTATTTTTCATGCATTTACTGATTTTTTGAGCTAAATGACCCTGAAATTGAAAAGCACTACAAATGAACTCTGAAAAGGTTGAAAGTTGGCATGGTTTCATCATTTCACCTACATAGCATGTGCTAAAAAGTAGAGAGGGTTACGGCAAAAACTGGATGAACTTCGTGTACAAAATGGACAATCTCTTTCGAAGTATCAGGCTTTCGGACGAAAACTCATCTGTTACAAAGGCATTTCATTTTTTTAAACTTATTTCAACTCCAGACTTTTTGTGCGTTTAGTATGCACCATTCAAAGCCACGTCATCAATTTTCAACCCCTTCTGACTTCATTTGCTATTTTTCATGCATTTACTGATTTTTTTTAGCTAAATGACCCTGAAATTGAAAAGCACTACAAATGAACTCTGAAAAGGTTGAAAGTTGGCATGGTATCATCATTTCACCCGCATAGAATGTGCTAAAAAGTTGAGAGGGTTACGGCAAAAACTGCATGCACTTCGTGTACAAAATGGACAATCTCTTTCGAAGTATCAGGCTTTCGGACGAGAACTCATCTGTTACAAAGGCATTTCATTTTTTTAAACTTATTTCAACTCCAGACTTTTTGTGCGTTCAGTATGCACCATTCAAAGCCACGTCATCAATTTTCAACCCTTTCTGACTTCATTTGCTATTTTTCATGCATTTACTGACTTTGTTTGAGCTAAATGACCCTGAAATTGAAAAGCACTACAAATGAACTCTGAAAAGGTTGAAAGTCGGCACGGTATCATCATTTCACCCACATAGCATGTGCTAAAAAGTTGAGAGGGTTACGGCAAACTCTGGATGCACTTCATGTA
The DNA here is from genome assembly GCA_039707655.1 of Elymus sibiricus. Taxonomy (NCBI): domain Eukaryota; kingdom Viridiplantae; phylum Streptophyta; class Magnoliopsida; order Poales; family Poaceae; genus Elymus; species Elymus sibiricus. Next base: position 33,071,426 of record CM077665.1, on the reverse strand, counting down.
CAAAATGGACAATCTCTTTCGAAGTATCAGGCTTTCGGACGAAAACTCATCTGTTACAAAGGCATTTCATTTTTTTAAACTCATTTCAACTCCAGACTTTTTGTGCGTTCAGTATGCACCATTCAAAGCCACGTCATCAATTTTCAACCCTTTCTGACTTCATTTGCTATTTTTCATGCATTTACTGATTTTTTGAGCTAAATGACCCTGAAATTGAAAAGCACTACAAATGAACTCTGAAAATGTTGAAAGTTGGCATGGTATCATCATTTCACCCACATAGCATGTGCTAAAAAGTTGAGAGGGTTACGACAAACTCTGGATGCACTTCATGTACAAAATGGACAATCTCTTTCGAAGTATCAGGCTTTCGGACGAAAACTCATCTGTTACAAAGGCATTTCATTTTTTTAAACTTATTTCAACTCCAGACTTTTTGTGCGTTTAGTATGCACCATTCAAAGCCACGTCATCAATTTTCAACCCCTTCTGACTTCATTTGCTATTTTTCTTGCATTTACTGACTTTCTTTGAGCTAAATGACCCTGAAATTGAAAAGCACTACAAATGAACTCTGAAAAGGTTGAAAGTTGGCATGGTATCATCATTTCACCCACATAGCATGTGCTAAAAAGTTGAGAGGGTTACGGCAAACTCTGGATGCACTTCATGTACAAAATGGACAATCTCTTTCGAAGTATCAGGCTTTCGGACGAAAACTCATCTGTTACAAAGGCATTTCATTTTTTTAAACTCATTTCAACTCCAGACTTTTTGTGCGTTCAGTATGCACCATTCAAAGCCACGTCATCAATTTTCAACCCTTTCTGACTTCATTTGCTATTTTTCATGCATTTCCTGATTTTTTGAGCTAAATGACACTGAAATTGAAAAGCACTACAAATGAACTCTGAAAAGGATGAAAGTTGGCATGGTATCATCATTTCACCCACATAGCATGTGCTAAAAAGTTGAGAGGGTTACGGCAAACTCTGGATGCACTTCATGTACAAAATGGACAATCTCTTTCGAAGTATCAGGCTTTCGGACGAAAACTCATCTGATACAAAGGCATTTCATTTTTTTTAACTTTTTTCAACTCCCGACTTTTTTTGCGTTTAGTATGCACCATTCAAAGCCACGTCATCAATTTTCAACCTCTTCTGACTTCATTTGCTATTTTTCTTGCATTTACTGATTTTTTTAGCTAAATGACCCTGAAATTGAAAAGCACTACAAATGAACTCTGAAAAGGTTGAAAGTTGGCATGGTATCATCATTTCACCCACATAGAATGTGCTAAAAAGTTGAGAGGGTTACGGCAAAAACTGGATGCACTTCGTGTACAAAATGGACAATCTCTTTCGAAGTATCAGGCTTTCGGACGAGAACTCATCTGTTACAAAGGCATTTCATTTTTTTAAACTTATTTCAACTCCAGACTTTTTCTGCGTTTAGTATGCACCATTCAAAGCCACGTCATCAATTGTCAACCCTTTCTGACTTCATTTGCTATTTTTCATGCATTTACTGATTTTTTGAGCTAAATGACCCTGAAATTGAAAAGCACTACAAATGAACTCTGAAAAGGTTGAAAGTTGGCATGGTTTCATCATTTCACCTACATAGCATGTGCTAAAAAGTAGAGAGGGTTACGGCAAAAACTGGATGAACTTCGTGTACAAAATGGACAATCTCTTTCGAAGTATCAGGCTTTCGGACGAAAACTCATCTGTTACAAAGGCATTTCATTTTTTTAAACTTATTTAAACTCCAGACTTTTTGTGCGTTTAGTATGCACCATTCAAAGCCACGTCATCAATTTTCAACCCCTTCTGACTTCATTTGATATTTTTCATGCATTTACTGATTTTTTGAGCTAAATGACACTGAAATTGAAAAGCACTACAAATGAACTCTGAAAAGGTTGAAAGTTGGCATGGTATCATCATTTCACCCACATAGCATGTGCTAAAAAGTTGAGAGGGTTACGGCAAACTCTGGATGCACTTCATGTACAAAATGGACAATGTCTTTCGAAGTATCAGGCTTTCGGACGAAAACTCATCTGTTACAAAGGCATTTCATTTTTTTAAACTTATTTCAACTCCCGACTTTTTGTGCGTTTAGTATGCACCATTCAAAGCCACGTCATCAATTTTCAACCCCTTCTGACTTCATTTGCTATTTTTCATGCATTTACTGATTTTTTTTAGCTAAATGACCCTGAAATTGAAAAGCACTACAAATGAACTCTGAAAAGGTTGAAAGTTGGCATGGTATCATCATTTCACCCGCATAGAATGTGCTAAAAAGTTGAGAGGGTTACGGCAAAAACTGCATGCACTTCGTGTACAAAATGGACAATCTCTTTCGAAGTATCAGGCTTTCGGACGAGAACTCATCTGTTACAAAGGCATTTCATTTTTTTAAACTTATTTCAACTCCAGACTTTTTGTGCGTTCAGTATGCACCATTCAAAGCCACGTCATCAATTTTCAACCCTTTCTGACTTCATTTGCTATTTTTCATGCATTTACTGACTTTGTTTGAGCTAAATGACCCTGAAATTGAAAAGCACTACAAATGAACTCTGAAAAGGTTGAAAGTCGGCACGGTATCATCATTTCACCCACATAGCATGTGCTAAAAAGTTGAGAGGGTTACGGCAAACTCTGGATGCACTTCATGTACAAAATGGACAATCTCTTTCGAAGTATCAGGCTTTCGGACGAAAACTCATCTGTTACAAAGGCATTTCATTTTTTTAAACTCATTTCAACTCCAGACTTTTTGTGCGTTCAGTATGCACCATTCAAAGCCACGTCATCAATTTTCAACCCTTTCTGACTTCATTTGCTATTTTTCATGCATTTACTGATTTTTTGAGCTAAATGACCCTGAAATTGAAAAGCACTACAAATGAACTCTGAAAATGTTGAAAGTTGGCATGGTATCATCATTTCACCCACATAGCATGTGCTAAAAAGTTGAGAGGGTTACGACAAACTCTGGATGCACTTCATGTACAAAATGGACAATCTCTTTCGAAGTATCAGGCTTTCGGACGAAAACTCATCTGTTACAAAGGCATTTCATTTTTTTAAACTTATTTCAACTCCAGACTTTTTGTGCGTTTAGTATGCACCATTCAAAGCCACGTCATCAATTTTCAACCCCTTCTGACTTCATTTGCTATTTTTCTTGCATTTACTGACTTTCTTTGAGCTAAATGACCCTGAAATTGAAAAGCACTACAAATGAACTCTGAAAAGGTTGAAAGTCGGTACGGTATCATCATTTCACCCACATAGCATGTGCTAAAAAGTTGAGAGGGTTACGGCAAACTCTGGATGCACTTCATGTACAAAATGGACAATCTCTTTCGAAGTATCAGGCTTTCGGACGAAAACTCATCTGTTACAAAGGCATTTCATTTTTTTAAACTTATTTCAACTCCAGACTTTTTGTGCGTTTAGTATGCACCATTCAAAGCCACGTCATCAATTTTCAACCCCTTCTGACTTCATTTGCTATTTTTCTTGCATTTACTGACTTTCTTTGAGCTAAATGACCCTGAAATTGAAAAGCACTACAAATGAACTCTGAAAAGGTTGAAAGTCGGTACGGTATCATCATTTCACCCACATAGCATGTGCTAAAAAGTTGAGAGGGTTACGGCAAACTCTGGATGCACTTCATGTACAAAATGGACAATCTCTTTCGAAGTATCAGGCTTTCGGACGAAAACTCATCTGTTACAAAGGCATTTCATTTTTTTAAACTCATTTCAACTCCAGACTTTTTGTGCGTTCAGTATGCACCATTCAAAGCCACGTCATCAATTTTCAACCCTTTCTGACTTCATTTGCTATTTTTCATGCATTTCCTGATTTTTTGAGCTAAATGACACTGAAATTGAAAAGCACTACAAATGAACTCTGAAAAGGATGAAAGTTGGCATGGTATCATCATTTCACCCACATAGCATGTGCTAAAAAGTTGAGAGGGTTACGGCAAACTCTGGATGCACTTCATGTACAAAATGGACAATCTCTTTCGAAGTATCAGGCTTTCGGACGAAAACTCATCTGATACAAAGGCATTTCATTTTTTTTAACTTTTTTCAACTCCCGACTTTTTTTGCGTTTAGTATGCACCATTCAAAGCCACGTCATCAATTTTCAACCTCTTCTGACTTCATTTGCTATTTTTCTTGCATTTACTGATTTTTTTAGCTAAATGACCCTGAAATTGAAAAGCACTACAAATGAACTCTGAAAAGGTTGAAAGTTGGCATGGTATCATCATTTCACCCACATAGAATGTGCTAAAAAGTTGAGAGGGTTACGGCAAAAACTGGATGCACTTCGTGTACAAAATGGACAATCTCTTTCGAAGTATCAGGCTTTCGGACGAGAACTCATCTGTTACAAAGGCATTTCATTTTTTTAAACTTATTTCAACTCCAGACTTTTTCTGCGTTTAGTATGCACCATTCAAAGCCACGTCATCAATTATCAACCCTTTCTGACTTCATTTGCTATTTTTCATGCATTTACTGATTTTTTGAGCTAAATGACCCTGAAATTGAAAAGCACTACAAATGAACTCTGAAAAGGTTGAAAGTTGGCATGGTTTCATCATTTCACCTACATAGCATGTGCTAAAAAGTAGAGAGGGTTACGGCAAAAACTGGATGAACTTCGTGTACAAAATGGACAATCTCTTTCGAAGTATCAGGCTTTCGGACGAAAACTCATCTGTTACAAAGGCATTTCATTTTTTTAAACTTATTTAAACTCCAGACTTTTTGTGCGTTTAGTATGCACCATTCAAAGCCACGTCATCAATTTTCAACCCCTTCTGACTTCATTTGATATTTTTCATGCATTTACTGATTTTTTGAGCTAAATGACACTGAAATTGAAAAGCACTACAAATGAACTCTGAAAAGGTTGAAAGTTGGCATGGTATCATCATTTCACCCACATAGCATGTGCTAAAAAGTTGAGAGGGTTACGGCAAACTCTGGATGCACTTCATGTACAAAATGGACAATGTCTTTCGAAGTATCAGGCTTTCGGACGAAAACTCATCTGTTACAAAGGCATTTCATTTTTTTAAACTTATTTCAACTCCAGACTTTTTGTGCGTTTAGTATGCACCATTCAAAGCCACGTCATCAATTTTCAACCCCTTCTGACTTCATTTGCTATTTTTCATGCATTTACTGATTTTTTTTAGCTAAATGACCCTGAAATTGAAAAGCACTACAAATGAACTCTGAAAAGGTTGAAAGTTGGCATGGTATCATCATTTCACCCGCATAGAATGTGCTAAAAAGTTGAGAGGGTTACGGCAAAAACTGCATGCACTTCGTGTACAAAATGGACAATCTCTTTCGAAGTATCAGGCTTTCGGACGAGAACTCATCTGTTACAAAGGCATTTCATTTTTTTAAACTTATTTCAACTCCAGACTTTTTGTGCGTTCAGTATGCACCATTCAAAGCCACGTCATCAATTTTCAACCCTTTCTGACTTCATTTGCTATTTTTCATGCATTTACTGACTTTGTTTGAGCTAAATGACCCTGAAATTGAAAAGCACTACAAATGAACTCTGAAAAGGTTGAAAGTCGGCACGGTATCATCATTTCACCCACATAGCATGTGCTAAAAAGTTGAGAGGGTTACGGCAAACTCTGGATGCACTTCATGTACAAAATGGACAATCTCTTTCGAAGTATCAGGCTTTCGGACGAAAACTCATCTGTTACAAAGGCATTTCATTTTTTTAAACTCATTTCAACTCCAGACTTTTTGTGCGTTCAGTATGCACCATTCAAAGCCACGTCATCAATTTTCAACCCTTTCTGACTTCATTTGCTATTTTTCATGCATTTACTGATTTTTTGAGCTAAATGACCCTGAAATTGAAAAGCACTACAAATGAACTCTGAAAATGTTGAAAGTTGGCATGGTATCATCATTTCACCCACATAGCATGTGCTAAAAAGTTGAGAGGGTTACGACAAACTCTGGATGCACTTCATGTACAAAATGGACAATCTCTTTCGAAGTATCAGGCTTTCGGACGAAAACTCATCTGTTACAAAGGCATTTCATTTTTTTAAACTTATTTCAACTCCAGACTTTTTGTGCGTTTAGTATGCACCATTCAAAGCCACGTCATCAATTTTCAACCCCTTCTGACTTCATTTGCTATTTTTCTTGCATTTACTGACTTTCTTTGAGCTAAATGACCCTGAAATTGAAAAGCACTACAAATGAACTCTGAAAAGGTTGAAAGTCGGTACGGTATCATCATTTCACCCACATAGCATGTGCTAAAAAGTTGAGAGGGTTACGGCAAACTCTGGATGCACTTCATGTACAAAATGGACAATCTCTTTCGAAGTATCAGGCTTTCGGACGAAAACTCATCTGTTACAAAGGCATTTCATTTTTTTAAACTCATTTCAACTCCAGACTTTTTGTGCGTTCAGTATGCACCATTCAAAGCCACGTCATCAATTTTCAACCCTTTCTGACTTCATTTGCTATTTTTCATGCATTTCCTGATTTTTTGAGCTAAATGACACTGAAATTGAAAAGCACTACAAATGAACTCTGAAAAGGATGAAAGTTGGCATGGTATCATCATTTCACCCACATAGCATGTGCTAAAAAGTTGAGAGGGTTACGGCAAACTCTGGATGCACTTCATGTACAAAATGGACAATCTCTTTCGAAGTATCAGGCTTTCGGACGAAAACTCATCTGATACAAAGGCATTTCATTTTTTTTAACTTTTTTCAACTCCCGACTTTTTTTGCGTTTAGTATGCACCATTCAAAGCCACGTCATCAATTTTCAACCTCTTCTGACTTCATTTGCTATTTTTCTTGCATTTACTGATTTTTTTAGCTAAATGACCCTGAAATTGAAAAGCACTACAAATGAACTCTGAAAAGGTTGAAAGTTGGCATGGTATCATCATTTCACCCACATAGAATGTGCTAAAAAGTTGAGAGGGTTACGGCAAAAACTGGATGCACTTCGTGTACAAAATGGACAATCTCTTTCGAAGTATCAGGCTTTCGGACGAGAACTCATCTGTTACAAAGGCATTTCATTTTTTTAAACTTATTTCAACTCCAGACTTTTTCTGCGTTTAGTATGCACCATTCAAAGCCACGTCATCAATTGTCAACCCTTTCTGACTTCATTTGCTATTTTTCATGCATTTACTGATTTTTTGAGCTAAATGACCCTGAAATTGAAAAGCACTACAAATGAACTCTGAAAAGGTTGAAAGTTGGCATGGTTTCATCATTTCACCTACATAGCATGTGCTAAAAAGTAGAGAGGGTTACGGCAAAAACTGGATGAACTTCGTGTACAAAATGGACAATCTCTTTCGAAGTATCAGGCTTTCGGACGAAAACTCATCTGTTACAAAGGCATTTCATTTTTTTAAACTTATTTAAACTCCAGACTTTTTGTGCGTTTAGTATGCACCATTCAAAGCCACGTCATCAATTTTCAACCCCTTCTGACTTCATTTGATATTTTTCATGCATTTACTGATTTTTTGAGCAAAATGACACTGAAATTGAAAAGCACTACAAATGAACTCTGAAAAGGTTGAAAGTTGGCATGGTATCATCATTTCACCCACATAGCATGTGCTAAAAAGTTGAGAGGGTTACGGCAAACTCTGGATGCACTTCATGTACAAAATGGACAATGTCTTTCGAAGTATCAGGCTTTCGGACGAAAACTCATCTGTTACAAAGGCATTTCATTTTTTTAAACTTTTTTCAACTCCCGACTTTTTTTGCGTTTAGTATGCACCATTCAAAGCCACGTCATCAATTTTCAACCCCTTCTGAGTTCATTTGCTATTTTTCTTGCATTTACTGATTTTTTTAGCTAAATGACCCTGAAATTGAAAAGCACTACAAATGAACTCTGAAAAGGTTGAAAGTTGGCATGGTATCATCATTTCACCCACATAGAATGTGCTAAAAAGTTGAGAGGGTTACGGCAAAAACTGGATGCACTTCGTGTACAAAATGGACAATCTCTTTCGAAGTATCAGGCTTTCGGACGAGAACTCATCTGTTACAAAGGCATTTCATTTTTTTAAACTTATTTCAACTCCAGACTTTTTGTGCGTTTAGTATGCACCATTCAAAGCCACGTCATCAATTGTCAACCCTTTCTGACTTCATTTGCTATTTTTCATGCATTTACTGATTTTTTGAGCTAAATGACCCTGAAATTGAAAAGCACTACAAATGAACTCTGAAAAGGTTGAAAGTTGGCATGGTTTCATCATTTCACCTACATAGCATGTGCTAAAAAGTAGAGAGGGTTACGGCAAAAACTGGATGAACTTCGTGTACAAAATGGACAATCTCTTTCGAAGTATCAGGCTTTCGGACGAAAACTCATCTGTTACAAAGGCATTTCATTTTTTTAAACTTATTTCAACTCCAGACTTTTTGTGCGTTTAGTATGCACCATTCAAAGCCACGTCATCAATTGTCAACCCTTTCTGACTTCATTTTCTATTTTTCATGCATTTACTGATTTTTTGAGCTAAATGACCCTGAAATTGAAAAGCACTACAAATGAACTCTGAAAAGGTTGAAAGTTGGCATGGTTTCATCATTTCACCTACATAGCATGTGCTAAAAAGTAGAGAGGGTTACGGCAAAAACTGGATGAACTTCGTGTACAAAATGGACAATCTCTTTCGAAGTATCAGGCTTTCGGACGAAAACTCATCTGTTACAAAGGCATTTCATTTTTTTAAACTTATTTAAACTCCAGACTTTTTGTGCGTTTAGTATGCACCATTCAAAGCCACGTCATCAATTTTCAACCCCTTCTGACTTCATTTGATATTTTTCATGCATTTACTGATTTTTTGAGCTAAATGACACTGAAATTGAAAAGCACTACAAATGAACTCTGAAAAGGTTGAAAGTTGGCATGGTATCATCATTTCACCCACATAGCATGTGCTAAAAAGTTGAGAGGGTTACGGCAAACTCTGGATGCGCTTCATGTACAAAATGGACAATGTCTTTCGAAGTATCAGGCTTTCGGACGAAAACTCATCTGTTACAAAGGTATTTCATTTTTTTAAACTTTTTTCAACTCCCGACTTTTTTTGCGTTTAGTATGCACCATTCAAAGCCACGTCATCAATTTTCAACCCCTTCTGAGTTCATTTGCTATTTTTCTTGCATTTACTGATTTTTTTAGCTAAATGACCCTGAAATTGAAAAGCACTACAAATGAACTCTGAAAAGGTTGAAAGTTGGCATGGTATCATCATTTCACCCACATAGAATGTGCTAAAAAGTTGAGAGGGTTACGGCAAAAACTGGATGCACTTCGTGTACAAAATGGACAATCTCTTTCGAAGTATCAGGCTTTCGGACGAGAACTCATCTGTTACAAAGGCATTTCATTTTTTTAAACTTATTTCAACTCCAGACTTTTTGTGCGTTTAGTATGCACCATTCAAAGCCACGTCATCAATTGTCAACCCTTTCTGACTTCATTTGCTATTTTTCATGCATTTACTGATTTTTTGAGCTAAATGACCCTGAAATTGAAAAGCACTACAAATGAACTCTGAAAAGGTTGAAAGTTGGCATGGTTTCATCATTTCACCTACATAGCATGTGCTAAAAAGTAGAGAGGGTTACGGCAAAAACTGGATGAACTTCGTGTACAAAATGGACAATCTCTTTCGAAGTATCAGGCTTTCGGACGAAAACTCATCTGTTACAAAGGCATTTCATTTTTTTAAACTTATTTCAACTCCAGACTTTTTGTGCGTTTAGTATGCACCATTCAAAGCCACGTCATCAATTGTCAACCCTTTCTGACTTCATTTGCTATTTTTCATGCATTTACTGATTTTTTGAGCTAAATGACCCTGAAATTGAAAAGCACTACAAATGAACTCTGAAAAGGTTGAAAGTTGGCATGGTTTCATCATTTCACCTACATAGCATGTGCTAAAAAGTAGAGAGGGTTACGGCAAAAACTGGATGAACTTCGTGTACAAAATGGACAATCTCTTTCGAAGTATCAGGCTTTCGGACGAAAACTCATCTGTTACAAAGGCATTTCATTTTTTTAAACTTATTTAAACTCCAGACTTTTTGTGCGTTTAGTATGCACCATTCAAAGCCACGTCATCAATTTTCAACCCCTTCTGACTTCATTTGATATTTTTCATGCATTTACTGATTTTTTGAGCTAAATGACACTGAAATTGAAAAGCACTACAAATGAACTCTGAAAAGGTTGAAAGTTGGCATGGTATCATCATTTCACCCACATAGCATGTGCTAAAAAGTTGAGAGGGTTACGGCAAACTCTGGATGCACTTCATGTACAAAATGGACAATGTCTTTCGAAGTATCAGGCTTTCGGACGAAAACTCATCTGTTACAAAGGCATTTCATTTTTTTAAACTTTTTTCAACTCCTGACTTTTTTTGCGTTTAGTATGCACCATTCAAAGCCACGTCATCAATTTTCAACCCCTTCTGAGTTCATTTGCTATTTTTCTTGCATTTACTGATTTTTTTAGCTAAATGACCCTGAAATTGAAAAGCACTACAAATGAACTCTGAAAAGGTTGAAAGTTGGCATGGTATCATCATTTCACCCACATAGAATGTGCTAAAAAGTTGAGAGGGTTACGGCAAAAACTGGATGCACTTCGTGTACAAAATGGACAATCTCTTTCGAAGTATCAGGCTTTCGGACGAGAACTCATCTGTTACAAAGGCATTTCATTTTTTTAAACTTATTTCAACTCCAGACTTTTTGTGCGTTTAGTATGCACCATTCAAAGCCACGTCATCAATTGTCAACCCTTTCTGACTTCATTTGCTATTTTTCATGCATTTACTGATTTTTTGAGCTAAATGACCCTGAAATTGAAAAGCACTACAAATGAACTCTGAAAAGGTTGAAAGTTGGCATGGTTTCATCATTTCACCTACATAGCATGTGCTAAAAAGTAGAGAGGGTTACGGCAAAAACTGGATGAACTTCGTGTACAAAATGGACAATCTCTTTCGAAGTATCAGGCTTTCGGACGAAAACTCATCTGTTACAAAGGCATTTCATTTTTTTAAACTTATTTCAACTCCAGACTTTTTGTGCGTTTAGTATGCACCATTCAAAGCCACGTCATAAATTTTCAACCCCTTCTGACTTCATTTGCTATTTTTCATGCATATACTGATTTTTTGAGCTAAATGACACTGAAATTGAAAAGCACTACAAATGAACTCTGAAAAGATTGAAAGTTGGCATGGTATCATCATTTCACCCACATAGCATGTGCTAAAAAGTTGAGAGGGTTACGGCAAACTCTGGATGCACTTCATGTACAAAATGGACAATCTCTTTCGAAGTATCAGGCTTTCGGACGAAAACTCATCTGTTACAAAGGCATTTCATTTTTTTAAACTTTTTTCAACTCCCGACTTTTTTTGCGTTTAGTATGCACCATTCAAAGCCACGTCATCAATTTTCAACCTCTTCTGACTTCATTTGCTATTTTTCTTGCATTTACTGATTTTTTTAGCTAAATGACCCTGAAATTGAAAAGCACTACAAATGAACTCTGAAAAGGTTGAAACTTGGCATGGTATCATCATTTCACCCACATAGAATGTGCTAAAAAGTTGAGAGGGTTACGGCAAAAACTGGATGCACTTCGTGTACAAAATGGACAATCTCTTTCGAAGTATCAGACTTTCGGATGAGAACTCATCTGTTACAAAGGCATTTCATTTTTTTAAACTTATTTCAACTCCAGACTTTTTGTGCGTTTAGTATGCACCATTCAAAGCCACGTCATCAATTGTCAACCCTTTCTGACTTCATTTTCTATTTTTCATGCATTTACTGATTTTTTGAGCTAAATGACCCTGAAATTGAAAAGCACTACAAATGAACTCTGAAAAGGTTGAAAGTTGGCATGGTTTCATCATTTCACCTACATAGCATGTGCTAAAAAGTAGAGAGGGTTACGGCAAAAACTGGATGAACTTCGTGTACAAAATGGACAATCTCTTTCGAAGTATCAGGCTTTCGGACGAAAACTCATCTGTTACAAAGGCATTTCATTTTTTTAAACTTATTTCAACTCCAGACTTTTTGTGCGTTTAGTATGCACCATTCAAAGCCACGTCATCAATTGTCAACCCTTTCTGACTTCATTTTCTATTTTTCATGCATTTACTGATTTTTTGAGCTAAATGACCCTGAAATTGAAAAGCACTACAAATGAACTCTGAAAAGGTTGAAAGTTGGCATGGTTTCATCATTTCACCTACATAGCATGTGCTAAAAAGTAGAGAGGGTTACGGCAAAAACTGGATGAACTTCGTGTACAAAATGGACAATCTCTTTCGAAGTATCAGGCTTTCGGACGAAAACTCATCTGTTACAAAGGCATTTCATTTTTTTAAACTTATTTAAACTCCAGACTTTTTGTGCGTTTAGTATGCACCATTCAAAGCCACGTCATCAATTTTCAACCCCTTCTGACTTCATTTGATATTTTTCATGCATTTACTGATTTTTTGAGCTAAATGACACTGAAATTGAAAAGCACTACAAATGAACTCTGAAAAGGTTGAAAGTTGGCATGGTATCATCATTTCACCCACATAGCATGTGCTAAAAAGTTGAGAGGGTTACGGCAAACTCTGGATGCGCTTCATGTACAAAATGGACAATGTCTTTCGAAGTATCAGGCTTTCGGACGAAAACTCATCTGTTACAAAGGTATTTCATTTTTTTAAACTTTTTTCAACTCCCGACTTTTTTTGCGTTTAGTATGCACCATTCAAAGCCACGTCATCAATTTTCAACCCCTTCTGAGTTCATTTGCTATTTTTCTTGCATTTACTGATTTTTTTAGCTAAATGACCCTGAAATTGAAAAGCACTACAAATGAACTCTGAAAAGGTTGAAAGTTGGCATGGTATCATCATTTCACCCACATAGAATGTGCTAAAAAGTTGAGAGGGTTACGGCAAAAACTGGATGCACTTCGTGTACAAAATGGACAATCTCTTTCGAAGTATCAGGCTTTCGGACGAGAACTCATCTGTTACAAAGGCATTTCATTTTTTTAAACTTATTTCAACTCCAGACTTTTTGTGCGTTTAGTATGCACCATTCAAAGCCACGTCATCAATTGTCAACCCTTTCTGACTTCATTTGCTATTTTTCATGCATTTACTGATTTTTTGAGCTAAATGACCCTGAAATTGAAAAGCACTACAAATGAACTCTGAAAAGGTTGAAAGTTGGCATGGTTTCATCATTTCACCTACATAGCATGTGCTAAAAAGTAGAGAGGGTTACGGCAAAAACTGGATGAACTTCGTGTACAAAATGGACAATCTCTTTCGAAGTATCAGGCTTTCGGACGAAAACTCATCTGTTACAAAGGCATTTCATTTTTTTAAACTTATTTCAACTCCAGACTTTTTGTGCGTTTAGTATGCACCATTCAAAGCCACGTCATCAATTGTCAACCCTTTCTGACTTCATTTGCTATTTTTCATGCATTTACTGATTTTTTGAGCTAAATGACCCTGAAATTGAAAAGCACTACAAATGAACTCTGAAAAGGTTGAAAGTTGGCATGGTTTCATCATTTCACCTACATAGCATGTGCTAAAAAGTAGAGAGGGTTACGGCAAAAACTGGATGAACTTCGTGTACAAAATGGACAATCTCTTTCGAAGTATCAGGCTTTCGGACGAAAACTCATCTGTTACAAAGGCATTTCATTTTTTTAAACTTATTTAAACTCCAGACTTTTTGTGCGTTTAGTATGCACCATTCAAAGCCACGTCATCAATTTTCAACCCCTTCTGACTTCATTTGATATTTTTCATGCATTTACTGATTTTTTGAGCTAAATGACACTGAAATTGAAAAGCACTACAAATGAACTCTGAAAAGGTTGAAAGTTGGCATGGTATCATCATTTCACCCACATAGCATGTGCTAAAAAGTTGAGAGGGTTACGGCAAACTCTGGATGCACTTCATGTACAAAATGGACAATGTCTTTCGAAGTATCAGGCTTTCGGACGAAAACTCATCTGTTACAAAGGCATTTCATTTTTTTAAACTTTTTTCAACTCCTGACTTTTTTTGCGTTTAGTATGCACCATTCAAAGCCACGTCATCAATTTTCAACCCCTTCTGAGTTCATTTGCTATTTTTCTTGCATTTACTGATTTTTTTAGCTAAATGACCCTGAAATTGAAAAGCACTACAAATGAACTCTGAAAAGGTTGAAAGTTGGCATGGTATCATCATTTCACCCACATAGAATGTGCTAAAAAGTTGAGAGGGTTACGGCAAAAACTGGATGCACTTCGTGTACAAAATGGACAATCTCTTTCGAAGTATCAGGCTTTCGGACGAGAACTCATCTGTTACAAAGGCATTTCATTTTTTTAAACTTATTTCAACTCCAGACTTTTTGTGCGTTTAGTATGCACCATTCAAAGCCACGTCATCAATTGTCAACCCTTTCTGACTTCATTTGCTATTTTTCATGCATTTACTGATTTTTTGAGCTAAATGACCCTGAAATTGAAAAGCACTACAAATGAACTCTGAAAAGGTTGAAAGTTGGCATGGTTTCATCATTTCACCTACATAGCATGTGCTAAAAAGTAGAGAGGGTTACGGCAAAAACTGGATGAACTTCGTGTACAAAATGGACAATCTCTTTCGAAGTATCAGGCTTTCGGACGAAAACTCATCTGTTACAAAGGCATTTCATTTTTTTAAACTTATTTCAACTCCAGACTTTTTGTGCGTTTAGTATGCACCATTCAAAGCCACGTCATCAATTTTCAACCCCTTCTGACTTCATTTGCTATTTTTCATGCATATACTGATTTTTTGAGCTAAATGACACTGAAATTGAAAAGCACTACAAATGAACTCTGAAAAGATTGAAAGTTGGCATGGTATCATCATTTCACCCACATAGCATGTGCTAAAAAGTTGAGAGGGTTACGGCAAACTCTGGATGCACTTCATGTACAAAATGGACAATCTCTTTCGAAGTATCAGGCTTTCGGACGAAAACTCATCTGTTACAAAGGCATTTCATTTTTTTAAACTTTTTTCAACTCCCGACTTTTTTTGCGTTTAGTATGCACCATTCAAAGCCACGTCATCAATTTTCAACCTCTTCTGACTTCATTTGCTATTTTTCTTGCATTTACTGATTTTTTTAGCTAAATGACCCTGAAATTGAAAAGCACTACAAATGAACTCTGAAAAGGTTGAAACTTGGCATGGTATCATCATTTCACCCACATAGAATGTGCTAAAAAGTTGAGAGGGTTACGGCAAAAACTGGATGCACTTCGTGTACAAAATGGACAATCTCTTTCGAAGTATCAGACTTTCGGATGAGAACTCATCTGTTACAAAGGCATTTCATTTTTTTAAACTTATTTCAACTCCAGACTTTTTGTGCGTTTAGTATGCACCATTCAAAGCCACGTCATCAATTGTCAACCCTTTCTGACTTCATTTGCTATTTTTCATGCATTTACTGATTTTTTGAGCTAAATGACCCTGAAATTGAAAAGCACTACAAATGAACTCTGAAAAGGTTGAAAGTTGGCATGGTTTCATCATTTCACCTACATAGCATGTGCTAAAAAGTAGAGAGGGTTACGGCAAAAACTGGATGAACTTCGTGTACAAAATGGACAATCTCTTTCGAAGTATCAGGCTTTCGGACGAAAACTCATCTGTTACAAAGGCATTTCATTTTTTTAAACTTATTTAAACTCCAGACTTTTTGTGCGTTTAGTATGCACCATTCAAAGCCACGTCATCAATTTTCAACCCCTTCTGACTTCATTTGATATTTTTCATGCATTTACTGATTTTTTGAGCTAAATGACACTGAAATTGAAAAGCACTACAAATGAACTCTGAAAAGGTTGAAAGTTGGCATGGTATCATCATTTCACCCACATAGCATGTGCTAAAAAGTTGAGAGGGTTACGGCAAACTCTGGATGCACTTCATGTACAAAATGGACAATCTCTTTCGAAGTATCAGGCCTTCGGACGAAAACTCATCTGTTACAAAGGCATTTCATTTTTTTAAACTTTTTTCAACTCCCGACTTTTTTTGCGTTTAGTATGCACCATTCAAAGCCACGTCATCAATTTTCAACCCCTTCTGAGTTCATTTGCTATTTTTCTTGCATTTACTGATTTTTTTAGCTAAATGACCCTGAAATTGAAAAGCACTACAAATGAACTCTGAAAAGGTTGAAAGTTGGCATGGTATCATCATTTCACCCACATAGAATGTGCTAAAAAGTTGAGAGGGTTACGGCAAAAACTGGATGCACTTCGTGTACAAAATGGACAATCTCTTTCGAAGTATCAGGCTTTCGGACGAGAACTCATCTGTTACAAAGGCATTTCATTTTTTTAAACTTATTTCAACTCCAGACTTTTTGTGCGTTTAGTATGCACCATTCAAAGCCACGTCATCAATTGTCAACCCTTTCTGACTTCATTTGCTATTTTTCATGCATTTACTGATTTTTTGAGCTAAATGACCCTGAAATTGAAAAGCACTACAAATGAACTCTGAAAAGGTTGAAAGTTGGCATGGTTTCATCATTTCACCTACATAGCATGTGCTAAAAAGTAGAGAGGGTTACGGCAAAAACTGGATGAACTTCGTGTACAAAATGGACAATCTCTTTCGAAGTATCAGGCTTTCGGACGAAAACTCATCTGTTACAAAGGCATTTCATTTTTTTAAACTTATTTCAACTCCAGACTTTTTGTGCGTTTAGTATGCACCATTCAAAGCCACGTCATCAATTTTCAACCCCTTCTGACTTCATTTGCTATTTTTCATGCATATACTGATTTTTTGAGCTAAATGACACTGAAATTGAAAAGCACTACAAATGAACTCTGAAAAGATTGAAAGTTGGCATGGTATCATCATTTCACCCACATAGCATGTGCTAAAAAGTTGAGAGGGTTACGGCAAACTCTGGATGCACTTCATGTACAAAATGGACAATCTCTTTCGAAGTATCAGGCTTTCGGACGAGAACTCATCTGTTACAAAGGCATTTCATTTTTTTAAACTTATTTCAACTCCAGACTTTTTGTGCGTTTAGTATGCACCATTCAAAGCCACGTCATCAATTGTCAACCCTTTCTGACTTCATTTGCTATTTTTCATGCATTTACTGATTTTTTGAGCTAAATGACCCTGAAATTGAAAAGCACTACAAATGAACTCTGAAAAGGTTGAAAGTTGGCATGGTTTCATCATTTCACCTACATAGCATGTGCTAAAAAGTAGAGAGGGTTACGGCAAAAACTGGATGAACTTCGTGTACAAAATGGACAATCTCTTTCGAAGTATCAGGCTTTCGGACGAAAACTCATCTGTTACAAAGGCATTTCATTTTTTTAAACTTATTTCAACTCCAGACTTTTTGTGCGTTTAGTATGCACCATTCAAAGCCACGTCATCAATTTTCAACCCCTTCTGACTTCATTTGCTATTTTTCATGCATTTACTGATTTTTTGAGCTAAATGACACTGAAATTGAAAAGCACTACAAATGAACTCTGAAAAGGTTGAAAGTTGGCATGGTATCATCATTTCACCCACATAGCATGTGCTAAAAAGTTGAGAGGGTTACGGCAAACTCTGGACGCACTTCATGTACAAAATGGACAATCTCTTTCGAAGTATCAGGCTTTCAGACGAAAACTCATCTGTTACAAAGGCATTTCATTTTTTTAAACGTTTTCAACTCCCGACTTTTTTTGCGTTTAGTATGCACCATTCAAAGCCACGTCATCAATTTTCAACCCCTTCTGACTTCATTTGCTATTTTTCTTGCATTTACTGATTTTTTTAGCTAAATGACCCTGAAATTGAAAAGCACTACAAATGAACTCTGAAAAGGTTGAAAGTTGGCATGGTATCATCATTTCACCCACATAGAATGTGCTAAAAAGTTGAGAGGGTTACGGCAAAAACTGGATGCACTTCGTGTACAAAATGGACAATCTCTTTCGAAGTATCAGGCTTTCGAACGAGAACTCATCTGTTACAAAGGCATTTCATTTTTTTAAACTTATTTCAACTCCAATCTTTTTGTGCGTTTAGTATGCACCATTCAAAGCCACGTCATCAATTGTCAACCCTTTCTGACTTCATTTGCTATTTTTCATGCATTTACTGATTTTTTGAGCTAAATGACCCTGAAATTGAAAAGCACTACAAATGAACTCTGAAAAGGTTGAAAGTTGGCATGGTTTCATCATTTCACCTACATAGCATGTGCTAAAAACTAGAGAGGGTTACGGCAAAAACTGGATGAACTTCGTGTACAAAATGGACAATCTCTTTCGAAGTATCAGGCTTTCGGACGAAAACTCATCTGTTACAAAGGCATTTCATTTTTTTAAACTTATTTCAACTCCAGACTTTTTGTGCGTTTAGTATGCACCATTCAAAGCCACGTCATCAATTTTCAACCCCTTCTGACTTCATTTGCTATTTTTCATGCATTTACTGATTTTTTTAGCTAAATGACCCTGAAATTGAAAAGCACTACAAATGAACTCTGAAAAGGTTGAAAGTTGGCATGGTATCATCATTTCACCCACATAGAATGTGCTAAAAAGTTGAGAGGGTTACGGCAAAAACTGGATGCACTTCGTGTACAAAATGGACAATCTCTTTCGAAGTATCAGGCTTTCGAACGAGAACTCATCTGTTACAAAGGCATTTCATTTTTTTAAACTTATTTCAACTCCAGACTTTTTGTGCGTTTAGTATGCACCATTCAAAGCCACGTCATCAATTGTCAACCCTTTCTGACTTCATTTGCTATTTTTCATGCATTTACTGATTTTTTGAGCTAAATGACCCTGAAATTGAAAAGCACTACAAATGAACTCTGAAAAGGTTGAAAGTTGGCATGGTTTCATCATTTCACCTACATAGCATGTGCTAAAAACTAGAGAGGGTTACGGCAAAAACTGGATGAACTTCGTGTACAAAATGGACAATCTCTTTCGAAGTATCAGGCTTTCGGACGAAAACTCATCTGTTACAAAGGCATTTCATTTTTTTAAACTTATTTCAACTCCAGACTTTTTGTGCGTTTAGTATGCACCATTCAAAGCCACGTCATCAATTTTCAACCCCTTCTGACTTCATTTGCTATTTTTCATGCATTTACTGATTTTTTTTAGCTAAATGACCCTGAAATTGAAAAGCACTACAAATGAACTCTGAAAAGGTTGAAAGTAGGCATGGTATCATCATTTCACCCACATAGAATGTGCTAAAAAGTTGAGAGGGTTACGGCAAAAACTGCATGCACTTCGTGTACAAAATGGACAATCTCTTTCGAAGTATCAGGCTTTCGGACGAGAACTCATCTGTTACAAAGGCATTTCATTTTTTTAAACTTATTTCAACTCCAGACTTTTTGTGCGTTCAGTATGCACCATTCAAAGCCACGTCATCAATTTTCAACCCTTTCTGACTTCATTTGCTATTTTTCATGCATTTACTGATTTTTTGAGCTAAATGACCCTGAAATTGAAAAGCACTACAAATGAACTCTGAAAAGGTTGAAAGTTGGCATGGTATCATCATTTCACCCACATAGCATGTGCTAAAAAGTTGAGAGGGTTACGACAAACTCTGGATGCACTTCATGTACAAAATGGACAATCTCTTTCGAAGTATCAGGCTTTCGGACGAAAACTCATCTGTTACAAAGGCATTTCATTTTCTTAAACTTATTTCAACTCCAGACTTTTTGTGCGTTTAGTATGCACCATTCAAAGCCACGTCATCAATTTTCAACCCCTTCTGACTTCATTTGCTATTTTTCTTGCATTTACTGACTTTCTTTGAGCTAAATGACCCTGAAATTGAAAAGCACTACAAATGAACTCTGAAAAGGTTGAAAGTCGGTACGGTATCATCATTTCACCCACATAGCATGTGCTAAAAAGTTGAGAGGGTTACGGCAAACTCTGGATGCACTTCATGTACAAAATGGACAATCTCTTTCGAAGTATCAGGCTTTCGGACGAAAACTCATCTGTTACAAAGGCATTTCATTTTTTTAAACTCATTTCAACTCCAGAATTTTTGTGCGTTTAGTATGCACCATTTAAAGCCACGTCATCAATTTTCAACCCTTTCTGACTTCATTTGCTATTTTTCATGCATTTCCTGATTTTTGAGCTAAATGACACTGAAATTGAAAAGCACTACAAATGAACTCTGAAAAGGTTGAAAGTTGGCATGGTATCATCATTTCACCCACATAGCATGTTCTAAAAAGTTGAGAGGGTTACGGCAAACTCTGGATGCACTTCATGTACAAAATGGACAATCTCTTTCGAAGTATCAGGCTTTCGGACGAAAACTCATCTGTTACAAAGGCATTTCATTTTTTTAAACTTTTTTCAACTCCCGACTTTTTTGCGTGTAGTATGCACCATTCAAAGCCACGTCATCAATTTTCAACCCCTTCTGACTTCATTTGCTATTTTTCTTGCATTTACTGATTTTTTTAGCTAAATGACCCTGAAATTGAAAAGCACTACAAATGAACTCTGAAAAGGTTGAAAGTTGGCATGGTATCATCATTTCACCCACATAGAATGTGCTAAAAAGTTGAGAGGGTTACGGCAAAAACTGGATGCACTTCGTGTACAAAATGGACAATCTCTTTCGAAGTATCAGGCTTTCGGGCGAGAACTCATCTGTTACAAAGGCATTTCATTTTTTTAAACTTATTTCAACTCCAGACTTTTTGTGCGTTTAGTATGCACCATTCAAAGCCACGTCATCAATTGTCAACCCTTTCTGACTTCATTTGCTATTTTTCATGCATTTACTGATTTTTTGAGCTAAATGACCCTGAAATTGAAAAGCACTACAAATGAACTCTGAAAAGGTTGAAAGTTGGCATGGTTTCATCATTTCACCTACATAGCATGTGCTAAAAAGTAGAGAGGGTTACGGCAAAAACTGGATGAACTTCGTGTACAAAATGGACAATCTCTTTCGAAGTATCTGGCTTTCGGACGAAAACTCATCTGTTACAAAGGCATTTCATTTTTTTAAACTTATTTCAACTCCAGACTTTTTGTGCGTTTAGTATGCACCATTCAAAGCCACGTCATCAATTTTCAACCCCTTCTGACTTCATTTGATATTTTTCATGCATTTACTGATTTTTTGAGCTAAATGACACTGAAATTGAAAAGCACTACAAATGAACTTTGAAAAGGTTGAAAGTTGGCATGGTATCATCATTTCACCCACATAGCATGTGCTAAAAAGTTGAGAGGGTTACGGCAAACTCTGGATGCACTTCATGTACAAAATGGACAATCTCTTTCGAAGTATCAGGCTTTCGGACGAAAACTCATCTGTTACAAAGGCATTTCATTTTTTTAAACTTTTTTCAACTCCCGACTTTTTTTGCGTTTAGTATGCACCATTCAAAGCCACGTCATCAATTTTCAACCCCTTCTGACTTCATTTGATATTTTTCATGCATTTACTGATTTTTTGAGCTAAATGACACTGAAATTGAAAAGCACTACAAATGAACTCTGAAAAGGTTGAAAGTTGGCATGGTATCATCATTTCACCCACATAGCATGTGCTAAAAAGTTGAGAGGGTTACGGCAAACTCTGGATGCACTTCATGTACAAAATGGACAATCTCTTTCGAAGTATCAGGCTTTCGGACGAAAACTCATCTGTTACAAAGGCATTTCATTTTTTTAAACTTTTTTCAACTCCCGACTTTTTTTGCGTGTAGTATGCACCATTCAAAGCCACGTCATCAATTTTCAACCCCTTCTGACTTCATTTGCTATTTTTCTTGCATTTACTGATTTTTTGAGCTAAATGACCCTGAAATTGAAAAGCACTACAAATGAACTCTGAAAAGGTTGAAAGTTGGCATGGTTTCATCATTTCACCTACATAGCATGTGCTAAAAAGTAGAGAGGGTTACGGCAAAAACTGGATGCACTTCGTGTACAAAATGGACAATCTCTTTCGAAGTATCTGGATTTCGGACGAAAACTCATCTGTTACAAAGGCATTTCATTTTTTTAAACTCATTTCAACTCCAGAATTTTTGTGCGTTTAGTATGCACCATTCAAAGCCACGTCATCAATTTTCAACCCTTTCTGACTTCATTTGCTATTTTTCATGCATTTCCTGATTTTTGAGCTAAATGACCCTGAAATTGAAAAGCACTACAAATGAACTCTGAAAAAGGTTGAAAGTTGGCATGGTATCATCATTTCACCCACATAGCATGTTCTAAAAAGTTGAGAGGGTTACGGCAAACTCTGGATGCACTTCATGTACAAAATGGACAATCTCTTTCGAAGTATCAGGCTTTCGGACGAAAACTCATCTGTTACAAAGGCATTTCATTTTTTTAAACTTTTTTCAACTCCCGACTTTTTTTGCGTGTAGTATGCACCATTCAAAGCCACGTCATCAATTTTCAACCCCTTCTGACTTCATTTGCTATTTTTCATGCATTTACTGATTTTTTGAGCTAAATGACCCTGAAATTGAAAAGCACTACAAATGAACTCTGAAAAGGTTGAAAGTTGGCATGGTTTCATCATTTCACGTACATATCATGTGCTAAAAAGTAGAGAGGGTTACGGCAAAAACTGGATGAACTTCGTGTACAAAATGGACAATCTCTTTCGAAGTATCAGGCTTTCGGACGAAAACTCATCTGTTACAAAGGCATTTCATTTTTTTAAACTTATTTCAACTCCAGACTTTTTGTGCGTTTAGTATGCACCATTCAAAGCCACGTCATCAATTTTCAACCCCTTCTGACTTCATTTGCTATTTTTCATGCATTTACTGATTTTTTGAGCTAAATGACACTGAAATTGAAAAGCACTACAAATGAACTCTGAAAAGGTTGAAAGTTGGCATGGTATCATCATTTCACCCACATAGCATGTGCTAAAAAGTTGAGAGGGTTACGGCAAACTCTGGATGCACTTCATGTACAAAATGGACAATCTCTTTCGAAGTATCAGGCTTTCGGACGAAAACTCATCTGTTACAAAGGCATTTCATTTTTTTAAACTTTTTTCAACTCCCGACTTTTTTTGCGTTTAGTATGCACCATTCAAAGCCACGTCATCAATTTTCAACCCCTTCTGACTTCATTTGCTATTTTTCTTGCATTTACTGATTTTTTTAGCTAAATGACCCTGAAATTGAAAAGCACTACAAATGAACTCTGAAAAGGTTGAAAGTTGGCATGGTATCATCATTTCACCCACATAGAATGTGCTAAAAAGTTGAGAGGGTTACGGCAAAAACTGGATGCACTTCGTGTACAAAATGGACAATCTCTTTCGAAGTATCAGGCTTTCGGACGAGAACTCATCTGTTACAAAGGCATTTCATTTTTTTAAACTTATTTCAACTCCAGACTTTTTGTGCGTTTAGTATGCACCATTCAAAGCCACGTCATCAATTGTCAACCCTTTCTGACTTCATTTGCTATTTTTCATGCATTTACTGATTTTTTGAGCTAAATGACCCTGAAATTGAAAAGCACTACAAATGAACTCTGAAAAGGTTGAAAGTTGGCATGGTTTCATCATTTCACCTACATAGCATGTGCTAAAAAGTAGAGAGGGTTACGGCAAAAACTGGATGAACTTCGTGTACAAAATGGACAATCTCTTTCGAAGTATCAGGCTTTCGGACGAAAACACATCTGTTACAAAGGCATTTCATTTTTTTAAACTTATTTCAACTCCAGACTTTTTGTGCGTTTAGTATGCACCATTCAAAGCCACGTCATCAATTTTCAACCCCTTCTGACTTCATTTGCTATTTTTCATGCATTTACTGATTTTTTGAGCTAAATGACACTGAAATTGAAAAGCACTACAAATGAACTCTGAAAAGGTTGAAAGTTGGCATGGTATCATCATTTCACCCACATAGCATGTGCTAAAAAGTTGAGAGGGTTACGGCAAACTCTGGATGCACTTCATGTACAAAATGGACAATCTCTTTCGAAGTATCAGGCTTTCGGACGAAAACTCATCTGTTACAAAGGCATTTCATTTTTTTAAACTTATTTCAACTCCAGACTTTTTGTGCGTTTAGTATGCACCATTCAAAGCCACGTCATCAATTTTCAACCCCTTCTGACTTCATTTGCTATTTTTCATGCATTTACTGATTTTTTGAGCTAAATGACACTGAAATTGAAAAGCACTACAAATGAACTCTGAAAAGGTTGAAAGTTGGCATGGTATCATCATTTCACCCACATAGCATGTGCTAAAAAGTTGAGAGGGTTACGGCAAACTCTGGATGCACTTCATGTACAAA
Organism: Elymus sibiricus; assembly: GCA_039707655.1. NCBI lineage: Eukaryota > Viridiplantae > Streptophyta > Magnoliopsida > Poales > Poaceae > Elymus > Elymus sibiricus. Next base: position 33,046,880 of record CM077665.1, on the reverse strand, counting down.
ATGGACAATCTCTTTCGAAGTATCAGGCTTTCGGACGAAAACTCATCTGTTACAAAGGCATTTCATTTTTTTAAACTTTTTTCAACTCCCGACTTTTTTTGCGTTTAGTATGCACCATTCAAAGCCACGTCATCAATTTTCAACCCCTTCTGACTTCATTTGCTATTTTTCTTGCATTTACTGATTTTTTTAGCTAAATGACCCTGAAATTGAAAAGCACTACAAATGAACTCTGAAAAGGTTGAAAGTTGGCATGGTATCATCATTTCACCCACATAGAATGTGCTAAAAAGTTGAGAGGGTTACGGCAAAAACTGGATGCACTTCGTGTACAAAATGGACAATCTCTTTCGAAGTATCAGGCTTTCGGACGAGAACTCATCTGTTACAAAGGCATTTCATTTTTTTAAACTTATTTCAACTCCAGACTTTTTGTGCGTTTAGTATGCACCATTCAAAGCCACGTCATCAATTGTCAACCCTTTCTGACTTCATTTGCTATTTTTCATGCATTTACTGATTTTTTGAGCTAAATGACCCTGAAATTGAAAAGCACTACAAATGAACTCTGAAAAGGTTGAAAGTTGGCATGGTATCATCATTTCACCCACATAGCATGTGCTAAAAAGTTGAGAGGGTTACGGCAAACTCTGGATGCACTTCATGTACAAAATGGACAATCTCTTTCGAAGTATCAGGCTTTCGGACGAAAACTCATCTGTTACAAAGGCATTTCATTTTTTTAAACTTATTTCAACTCCAGACTTTTTGTGCGTTTAGTATGCACCATTCAAAGCCACGTCATCAATTTTCAACCCCTTCTGACTTCATTTGCTATTTTTCATGCATTTACTGATTTTTTGAGCTAAATGACACTGAAATTGAAAAGCACTACAAATGAACTCTGAAAAGGTTGAAAGTTGGCATGGTATCATCATTTCACCCACATAGCATGTGCTAAAAAGTTGAGAGGGTTACGGCAAACTCTGGATGCACTTCATGTACAAAATGGACAATCTCTTTCGAAGTATCAGGCTTTCGGACGAAAACTCATCTGTTACAAAGGCATTTCATTTTTTTAAACTTTTTTCAACTCCCGACTTTTTTTGCGTTTAGTATGCACCATTCAAAGCCACGTCATCAATTTTCAACCCCTTCTGACTTCATTTGCTATTTTTCTTGCATTTACTGATTTTTTTAGCTAAATGACCCTGAAATTGAAAAGCACTACAAATGAACTCTGAAAAGGTTGAAAGTTGGCATGGTATCATCATTTCACCCACATAGAATGTGCTAAAAAGTTGAGAGGGTTACGGCAAAAACTGGATGCACTTCGTGTACAAAATGGACAATCTCTTTCGAAGTATCAGGCTTTCGGACGAGAACTCATCTGTTACAAAGGCATTTCATTTTTTTAAACTTATTTCAACTCCAGACTTTTTGTGCGTTTAGTATGCACCATTCAAAGCCACGTCATCAATTGTCAACCCTTTCTGACTTCATTTGCTATTTTTCATGCATTTACTGATTTTTTGAGCTAAATGACCCTGAAATTGAAAAGCACTACAAATGAACTCTGAAAAGGTTGAAAGTTGGCATGGTTTCATCATTTCACCTACATAGCATGTGCTAAAAAGTAGAGAGGGTTACGGCAAAAACTGGATGAACTTCGTGTACAAAATGGACAATCTCTTTCGAAGTATCAGGCTTTCGGACGAAAACACATCTGTTACAAAGGCATTTCATTTTTTTAAACTTATTTCAACTCCAGACTTTTTGTGCGTTTAGTATGCACCATTCAAAGCCACGTCATCAATTTTCAACCCCTTCTGACTTCATTTGCTATTTTTCATGCATTTACTGATTTTTTGAGCTAAATGACACTGAAATTGAAAAGCACTACAAATGAACTCTGAAAAGGTTGAAAGTTGGCATGGTATCATCATTTCACCCACATAGCATGTGCTAAAAAGTTGAGAGGGTTACGGCAAACTCTGGATGCACTTCATGTACAAAATGGACAATCTCTTTCGAAGTATCAGGCTTTCGGACGAAAACTCATCTGTTACAAAGGCATTTCATTTTTTTAAACTTATTTCAACTCCAGACTTTTTGTGCGTTTAGTATGCACCATTCAAAGCCACGTCATCAATTTTCAACCCCTTCTGACTTCATTTGCTATTTTTCATGCATTTACTGATTTTTTGAGCTAAATGACACTGAAATTGAAAAGCACTACAAATGAACTCTGAAAAGGTTGAAAGTTGGCATGGTATCATCATTTCACCCACATAGCATGTGCTAAAAAGTTGAGAGGGTTACGGCAAACTCTGGATGCACTTCATGTACAAAATGGACAATCTCTTTCGAAGTATCAGGCTTTCGGACGAAAACTCATCTGTTACAAAGGCATTTCATTTTTTTAAACTTTTTTCAACTCCCGACTTTTTTTGCGTTTAGTATGCACCATTCAAAGCCACGTCATCAATTTTCAACCCCTTCTGACTTCATTTGCTATTTTTCTTGCATTTACTGATTTTTTTAGCTAAATGACCCTGAAATTGAAAAGCACTACAAATGAACTCTGAAAAGGTTGAAAGTTGGCATGGTATCATCATTTCACCCACATAGAATGTGCTAAAAAGTTGAGAGGGTTACGGCAAAAACTGGATGCACTTCGTGTACAAAATGGACAATCTCTTTCGAAGTATCAGGCTTTCGGACGAGAACTCATCTGTTACAAAGGCATTTCATTTTTTTAAACTTATTTCAACTCCAGACTTTTTGTGCGTTTAGTATGCACCATTCAAAGCCACGTCATCAATTGTCAACCCTTTCTGACTTCATTTGCTATTTTTCATGCATTTACTGATTTTTTGAGCTAAATGACCCTGAAATTGAAAAGCACTACAAATGAACTCTGAAAAGGTTGAAAGTTGGCATGGTTTCATCATTTCACCTACATAGCATGTGCTAAAAAGTAGAGAGGGTTACGGCAAAAACTGGATGAACTTCGTGTACAAAATGGACAATCTCTTTCGAAGTATCAGGCTTTCGGACGAAAACTCATCTGTTACAAAGGCATTTCATTTTTTTAAACTTATTTCAACTCCAGACTTTTTGTGCGTTTAGTATGCACCATTCAAAGCCACGTCATCAATTTTCAACCCCTTCTGACTTCATTTGCTATTTTTCATGCATTTACTGATTTTTTGAGCTAAATGACACTGAAATTGAAAAGCACTACAAATGAACTCTGAAAAGGTTGAAAGTTGGCATGGTATCATCATTTCACCCACATAGCATGTGCTAAAAAGTTGAGAGGGTTACGGCAAACTCTGGATGCACTTCATGTACAAAATGGACAATCTCTTTCGAAGTATCAGGCTTTCGGACGAAAACTCATCTGTTACAAAGGCATTTCATTTTTTTAAACTTTTTTCAACTCCCGACTTTTTTTGCGTTTAGTATGCACCATTCAAAGCCACGTCATCAATTTTCAACCCCTTCTGACTTCATTTGCTATTTTTCTTGCATTTACTGATTTTTTTAGCTAAATGACCCTGAAATTGAAAAGCACTACAAATGAACTCTGAAAAGGTTGAAAGTTGGCATGGTATCATCATTTCACCCACATAGAATGTGCTAAAAAGTTGAGAGGGTTACGGCAAAAACTGGATGCACTTCGTGTACAAAATGGACAATCTCTTTCGAAGTATCAGGCTTTCGGACGAGAACTCATCTGTTACAAAGGCATTTCATTTTTTTAAACTTATTTCAACTCCAGACTTTTTGTGCGTTTAGTATGCACCATTCAAAGCCACGTCATCAATTGTCAACCCTTTCTGACTTCATTTGCTATTTTTCATGCATTTACTGATTTTTTGAGCTAAATGACCCTGAAATTGAAAAGCACTACAAATGAACTCTGAAAAGGTTGAAAGTTGGCATGGTTTCATCATTTCACCTACATAGCATGTGCTAAAAAGTAGAGAGGGTTACGGCAAAAACTGGATGAACTTCGTGTACAAAATGGACAATCTCTTTCGAAGTATCAGGCTTTCGGACGAAAACTCATCTGTTACAAAGGCATTTCATTTTTTTAAACTTATTTCAACTCCAGACTTTTTGTGCGTTTAGTATGCACCATTCAAAGCCACGTCATCAATTTTCAACCCCTTCTGACTTGATTTGCTATTTTTCATGCATTTACTGATTTTTTGAGCTAAATGACACTGAAATTGAAAAGCACTACAAATGAACTCTGAAAAGGTTGAAAGTTGGCATGGTATCATTATTTCACCCACATAGCATGTGCTAAAAAGTTGAGAGGGTTACGGCAAACTCTGGATGCACTTCATGTACAAAATGGACAATCTCTTTCGAAGTATCAGGCTTTCGGACGAAAACTCATCTGTTACAAAGGCATTTCATTTTTTTAAACTTTTTTCAACTCCCGACTTTTTTTGCGTTTAGTATGCACCATTCAAAGCCACGTCATCAATTTTCAACCCCTTCTGACTTCATTTGCTATTTTTCTTGCATTTACTGATTTTTTTAGCTAAATGACCCTGAAATTGAAAAGCACTACAAATGAACTCTGAAAAGGTTGAAAGTTGGCATGGTATCATCATTTCACCCACATAGAATGTGCTAAAAAGTTGAGAGGGTTACGACAAAAACTGGATGCACTTCGTGTACAAAATGGACAATCTCTTTCGAAGTATCAGGCTTTCGGACGAGAACTCATCTGTTACAAAGGCATTTCATTTTTTTAAACTTATTTCAACTCCAGACTTTTTGTGCGTTTAGTATGCACCATTCAAAGCCACGTCATCAATTGTCAACCCTTTCTGACTTCATTTGCTATTTTTCATGCATTTACTGATTTTTTGAGCTAAATGACCCTGAAATTGAAAAGCACTACAAATGAACTCTGAAAAGGTTGAAAGTTGGCATGGTTTCATCATTTCACGTACATAGCATGTGCTAAAAAGTAGAGAGGGTTACGGCAAAAACTGGATGAACTTCGTGTACAAAATGGACAATCTCTTTCGAAGTATCAGGCTTTCGGACGAAAACTCATCTGTTACAAAGGCATTTCATTTTTTTAAACTTATTTCAACTCCAGACTTTTTGTGCGTTTAGTATGCACCATTCAAAGCCATGTCATCAATTTTCAACCCCTTCTGACTTCATTTGCTATTTTTCATGCATTTACTGATTTTTTGAGCTAAATGACACTGAAATTGAAAAGCACTACAAATGAACTCTGAAAAGGTTGAAAGTTGGCATGGTATCATCATTTCACCCACATAGCATGTGCTAAAAAGTTGAGAGGGTTACGGCAAACTCTGGATGCACTTCATGTACAAAATGGACAATCTCTTTCGAAGTATCAGGCTTTCGGACGAAAACTCATCTGTTACAAAGGCATTTCATTTTTTAAAACTTTTTTCAACTCCCGACTTTTTTTGCGTTTAGTATGCACCATTCAAAGCCACGTCATCAATTTTCAACCCCTTCTGACTTCATTTGCTATTTTTCTTGCATTTACTGATTTTTTTAGCTAAATGACCCTGAAATTGAAAAGCACTACAAATGAACTCTGAAAAGGTTGAAAGTTGGCATGGTATCATCATTTCACCCACATAGAATGTGCTAAAAAGTTGAGAGGGTTACGGCAAAAACTGGATGCACTTCGTGTACAAAATGGACAATCTCTTTCGAAGTATCAGGCTTTCGGACGAGAACTCATCTGTTACAAAGGCATTTCATTTTTTTAAACTTATTTCAACTCCAGACTTTTTGTGCGTTTAGTATGCACCATTCAAAGCCACGTCATCAATTGTCAACCCTTTCTGACTTCATTTGCTATTTTTCATGCATTTACTGATTTTTTGAGCTAAATGACCCTGAAATTGAAAAGCACTACAAATGAACTCTGAAAAGGTTGAAAGTTGGCATGGTTTCATCATTTCACCTACATAGCATGTGCTAAAAAGTAGAGAGGGTTACGGAAAAAACTGGATGAACTTCGTGTACAAAATGGACAATCTCTTTCGAAGTATCAGGCTTTCGGACGAAAACTCATCTGTTACAAAGGCATTTCATTTTTTTAAACTTATTTCAACTCCAGACTTTTTGTGCGTTTAGTATGCACCATTCAAAGCCACGTCATCAATTTTCAACCCCTTCTGACTTCATTTGCTATTTTTCATGCATTTACTGATTTTTTGAGCTAAATGACACTGAAATTGAAAAGCACTACAAATGAACTCTGAAAAGGTTGAAAGTTGGCATGGTATCATCATTTCACCCACATAGCATGTGCTAAAAAGTTGAGAGGGTTACGGCAAACTCTGGATGCACTTCATGTACAAAATGGACAATCTCTTTCGAAGTATCAGGCTTTCGGACGAAAACTCATCTGTTACAAAGGCATTTCATTTTTTTAAACTTTTTTCAACTCCCGACTTTTTTTGCGTTTAGTATGCACCATTCAAAGCCACGTCATCAATTTTCAACCCCTTCTGACTTCATTTGCTATTTTTCATGCATTTACTGATTTTTTGAGCTAAATGACACTGAAATTGAAAAGCACTACAAATGAACTCTGAAAAGGTTGAAAGTTGGCATGGTATCATCATTTCACCCACATAGCATGTGCTAAAAAGTTGAGAGGGTTACGGCAAACTCTGGATGCACTTCATGTACAAAATGGACAATCTCTTTCGAAGTATCAGGCTTTCGGACGAAAACTCATCTGTTACAAAGGCATTTCATTTTTTTAAACTTTTTTCAACTCCCGACTTTTTTTGCGTTTAGTATGCACCATTCAAAGCCACGTCATCAATTTTCAACCCCTTCTGACTTCATTTGCTATTTTTCTTGCATTTACTGATTTTTTTAGCTAAATGACCCTGAAATTGAAAAGCACTACAAATGAACTCTGAAAAGGTTGAAAGTTGGCATGGTATCATCATTTCACCCACATAGAATGTGCTAAAAAGTTGAGAGGGTTACGACAAAAACTGGATGCACTTCGTGTACAAAATGGACAATCTCTTTCGAAGTATCAGGCTTTCGGACGAGAACTCATCTGTTACAAAGGCATTTCATTTTTTTAAACTTATTTCAACTCCAGACTTTTTGTGCGTTTAGTATGCACCATTCAAAGCCACGTCATCAATTGTCAACCCTTTCTGACTTCATTTGCTATTTTTCATGCATTTACTGATTTTTTGAGCTAAATGACCCTGAAATTGAAAAGCACTACAAATGAACTCTGAAAAGGTTGAAAGTTGGCATGGTTTCATCATTTCACCTACATAGCATGTGCTAAAAAGTAGAGAGGGTTACGGCAAAAACTGGATGAACTTCGTGTACAAAATGGACAATCTCTTTCGAAGTATCAGGCTTTCGGACGAAAACTCATCTGTTACAAAGGCATTTCATTTTTTTAAACTTATTTCAACTCCAGACTTTTTGTGCGTTTAGTATGCACCATTCAAAGCCACGTCATCAATTTTCAACCCCTTCTGACTTCATTTGCTATTTTTCATGCATTTACTGATTTTTTGAGCTAAATGACACTGAAATTGAAAAGCACTACAAATGAACTCTGAAAAGGTTGAAAGTTGGCATGGTATCATCATTTCACCCACATAGCATGTGCTAAAAAGTTGAGAGGGTTACGGCAAACTCTGGATGCACTTCATGTACAAAATGGACAATCTCTTTCGAAGTATCAGGCTTTCGGACGAAAACTCATCTGTTACAAAGGCATTTCATTTTTTTAAACTTTTTTCAACTCCCGACTTTTTTTGCGTTTAGTATGCACCATTCAAAGCCACGTCATCAATTTTCAACCCCTTCTGACTTCATTTGCTATTTTTCTTGCATTTACTGATTTTTTTAGCTAAATGACCCTGAAATTGAAAAGCACTACAAATGAACTCTGAAAAGGTTGAAAGTTGGCATGGTATCATCATTTCACCCACATAGAATGTGCTAAAAAGTTGAGAGGGTTACGGCAAAAACTGGATGCACTTCGTGTACAAAATGGACAATCTCTTTCGAAGTATCAGGCTTTCGGACGAGAACTCATCTGTTACAAAGGCATTTCATTTTTTTAAACTTATTTCAACTCCAGACTTTTTGTGCGTTTAGTATGCACCATTCAAAGCCACGTCATCAATTGTCAACCCTTTCTGACTTCATTTGCTATTTTTCATGCATTTACTGATTTTTTGAGCTAAATGACCCTGAAATTGAAAAGCACTACAAATGAACTCTGAAAAGGTTGAAAGTTGGCATGGTTTCATCATTTAACCTACATAGCATGTGCTAAAAAGTAGAGAGGGTTACGGCAAAAACTGGATGAACTTCGTGTACAAAATGGACAATCTCTTTCGAAGTATCAGGCTTTCGGACGAAAACTCATCTGTTACAAAGGCATTTCATTTTTTTAAACTTATTTCAACTCCAGACTTTTTGTGCGTTTAGTATGCACCATTCAAAGCCACGTCATCAATTTTCAACCCCTTCTGACTTCATTTGCTATTTTTCATGCATTTACTGATTTTTTGAGCTAAATGACACTGAAATTGAAAAGCACTACAAATGAACTCTGAAAAGGTTGAAAGTTGGCATGGTATCATCATTTCACCCACATAGCATGTGCTAAAAAGTTGAGAGGGTTACGGCAAACTCTGGATGCACTTCATGTACAAAATGGACAATCTCTTTCGAAGTATCAGGCTTTCGGACGAAAACTCATCTGTTACAAAGGCATTTCATTTTTTTAAACTTTTTTCAACTCCCGACTTTTTTTGCGTTTAGTATGCACCATTCAAAGCCACGTCATCAATTTTCAACCCCTTCTGACTTCATTTGCTATTTTTCTTGCATGTACTGATTTTTTTAGCTAAATGACCCTGAAATTGAAAAGCACTACAAATGAACTCTGAAAAGGTTGAAAGTTGGCATGGTATCATCATTTCACCCACATAGAATGTGCTAAAAAGTTGAGAGGGTTACGGCAAAAACTGGATGCACTTCGTGTACAAAATGGACAATCTCTTTCGAAGTATCAGGCTTTCGGACGAGAACTCATCTGTTACAAAGGCATTTCATTTTTTTAAACTTATTTCAACTCCAGACTTTTTGTGCGTTTAGTATGCACCATTCAAAGCCACGTCATCAATTGTCAACCCTTTCTGACTTCATTTGCTATTTTTCATGCATTTACTGATTTTTTGAGCTAAATGACCCTGAAATTGAAAAGCACTACAAATGAACTCTGAAAAGGTTGAAAGTTGGCATGGTTTCATCATTTAACCTACATAGCATGTGCTAAAAAGTAGAGAGGGTTACGGCAAAAACTGGATGAACTTCGTGTACAAAATGGACAATCTCTTTCGAAGTATCAGGCTTTCGGACGAAAACTCATCTGTTACAAAGGCATTTCATTTTTTTAAACTTATTTCAACTCCAGACTTTTTGTGCGTTTAGTATGCACCATTCAAAGCCACGTCATCAATTTTCAACCCCTTCTGACTTCATTTGCTATTTTTCATGCATTTACTGATTTTTTGAGCTAAATGATACTGAAATTGAAAAGCACTACAAATGAACTCTGAAAAGGTTGAAAGTTGGCATGGTATCATCATTTCACCCACATAGCATGTGCTAAAAAGTTGAGAGGGTTACGGCAAACTCTGGATGCACTTCATGTACAAAATGGACAATCTCTTTCGAAGTATCAGGCTTTCGGACGAAAACTCATCTGTTACAAAGGCATTTCATTTTTTTAAACTTTTTTCAACTCCCGACTTTTTTTGCGTTTAGTATGCACCATTCAAAGCCACGTCATCAATTTTCAACCCCTTCTGACTTCATTTGCTATTTTTCTTGCATTTACTGATTTTTTTAGCTAAATGACCCTGAAATTGAAAAGCACTACAAATGAACTCTGAAAAGGTTGAAAGTTGGCATGGTATCATCATTTCACCCACATAGAATGTGCTAAAAAGTTGAGAGGGTTACGGCAAAAACTGGATGCACTTCGTGTACAAAATGGACAATCTCTTTCGAAGTATCAGGCTTTCGGACGAGAACTCATCTGTTACAAAGGCATTTCATTTTTTTAAACTTATTTCAACTCCAGACTTTTTGTGCGTTTAGTATGCACCATTCAAAGCCACGTCATCAATTGTAAACCCTTTCTGACTTCATTTGCTATTTTTCATGCATTTACTGATTTTTTGAGCTAAATGACCCTGAAATTGAAAAGCACTACAAATGAACTCTGAAAAGGTTGAAAGTTGGCATGGTTTCATCATTTCACCTACATAGCATGTGCTAAAAAGTAGAGAGGGTTACGGCAAAAACTGGATGAACTTCGTGTACAAAATGGACAATCTCTTTCGAAGTATCAGGCTTTCGGACGAAAACTCATCTGTTACAAAGGCATTTCATTTTTTTAAACTTATTTCAACTCCAGACTTTTTGTGCGTTTAGTATGCACCATTCAAAGCCACGTCATCAATTTTCAACCCCTTCTGACTTCATTTGCTATTTTTCATGCATTTACTGATTTTTTGAGCTAAATGACACTGAAATTGAAAAGCACTACAAATGAACTCTGAAAAGGTTGAAAGTTGGCATGGTATCATCATTTCACCCACATAGCATGTGCTAAAAAGTTGAGAGGGTTACGGCAAACTCTGGATGCACTTCATGTACAAAATGGACAATCTCTTTCGAAGTATCAGGCTTTCGGACGAAAACTCATCTGTTACAAAGGCATTTCATTTTTTTAAACTTTTTTCAACTCCCGACTTTTTTTGCGTTTAGTATGCACCATTCAAAGCCACGTCATCAATTTTCAACCCCTTCTGACTTCATTTGCTATTTTTCTTGCATTTACTGATTTTTTTAGCTAAATGACCCTGAAATTGAAAAGCACTACAAATGAACTCTGAAAAGGTTGAAAGTTGGCATGGTATCATCATTTCACCCACATAGAATGTGCTAAAAAGTTGAGAGGGTTACGGCAAAAACTGGATGCACTTCGTGTACAAAATGGACAATCTCTTTCGAAGTATCAGGCTTTCGGACGAGAACTCATCTGTTACAAAGGCATTTCATTTTTTTAAACTTATTTCAACTCCAGACTTTTTGTGCGTTTAGTATGCACCATTCAAAGCCACGTCATCAATTGTCAACCCTTTCTGACTTCATTTGCTATTTTTCATGCATTTACTGATTTTTTGAGCTAAATGACCATGAAATTGAAAAGCACTACAAATGAACTCTGAAAAGGTTGAAAGTTGGCATGGTTTCATCATTTCACGTACATAGCATGTGCTAAAAAGTAGAGAGGGTTACGGCAAAAACTGGATGAACTTCGTGTACAAAATGGACAATCTCTTTCGAAGTATCAGGCTTTCGGACGAAAACTCATCTGTTACAAAGGCATTTCATTTTTTTAAACTTATTTCAACTCCAGACTTTTTGTGCGTTTAGTATGCACCATTCAAAGCCACGTCATCAATTTTCAACCCCTTCTGACTTCATTTGCTATTTTTCATGCATTTACTGATTTCTTGAGCTAAATGACACTGAAATTGAAAAGCACTACAAATGAACTCTGAAAAGGTTGAAAGTTGGCATGGTATCATCATTTCACCCACATAGCATGTGCTAAAAAGTTGAGAGGGTTACGGCAAACTCTGGATGCACTTCATGTACAAAATGGACAATCTCTTTCGAAGTATCAGGCTTTCGGACGAAAACTCATCTGTTACAAAGGCATTTCATTTTTTTAAACTTTTTTCAACTCCCGACTTTTTTTGCGTTTAGTATGCACCATTCAAAGCCACGTCATCAATTTTCAACCCCTTCTGACTTCATTTGCTATTTTTCTTGCATTTACTGATTTTTTTAGCTAAATGACCCTGAAATTGAAAAGCACTACAAATGAACTCTGAAAAGGTTGAAAGTTGGCATGGTATCATCATTTCACCCACATAGAATGTGCTAAAAAGTTGAGAGGGTTACGGCAAAAACTGGATGCACTTCGTGTACAAAATGGACAATCTCTTTCGAAGTATCAGGCTTTCGGACGAGAACTCATCTGTTACAAAGGCATTTCATTTTTTTAAACTTATTTCAACTCCAGACTTTTTGTGCGTTTAGTATGCACCATTCAAAGCCACGTCATCAATTGTCAACCCTTTCTGACTTCATTTGCTATTTTTCATGCATTTACTGATTTTTTGAGCTAAATGACCCTGAAATTGAAAAGCACTACAAATGAACTCTGAAAAGGTTGAAAGTTGGCATGGTTTCATCATTTCACCTACATAGCATGTGCTAAAAAGTAGAGAGGGTTACGGCAAAAACTGGATGAACTTCGTGTACAAAATGGACAATCTCTTTCGAAGTATCAGGCTTTCGGACGAAAACTCATCTGTTACAAAGGCATTTCATTTTTTTAAACTTATTTCAACTCCAGACTTTTTGTGCGTTTAGTATGCACCATTCAAAGCCACGTCATCAATTTTCAACCCCTTCTGACTTCATTTGCTATTTTTCATGCATTTACTGATTTTTTGAGCTAAATGACACTGAAATTGAAAAGCACTACAAATGAACTCTGAAAAGGTTGAAAGTTGGCATGGTATCATCATTTCACCCACATAGCATGTGCTAAAAAGTTGAGAGGGTTACGGCAAACTCTGGATGCACTTCATGTACAAAATGGACAATCTCTTTCGAAGTATCAGGCTTTCGGACGAAAACTCATCTGTTACAAAGGCATTTCATTTTTTTAAACTTTTTTCAACTCCCGACTTTTTTTGCGTTTAGTATGCACCATTCAAAGCAACGTCATCAATTTTCAACCCCTTCTGACTTCATTTGCTATTTTTCTTGCATTTACTGATTTTTTTAGCTAAATGACCCTGAAATTGAAAAGCACTACAAATGAACTCTGAAAAGGTTGAAAGTTGGCATGGTATCATCATTTCACCCACATAGAATGTGCTAAAAAGTTGAGAGGGTTACGGCAAAAACTGGATGCACTTCGTGTACAAAATGGACAATCTCTTTCGAAGTATCAGGCTTTCGGACGAGAAATCATCTGTTACAAAGGCATTTCATTTTTTTAAACTTATTTCAACTCCAGACTTTTTGTGCGTTTAGTATGCACCATTCAAAGCCACGTCATCAATTGTCAACCCTTTCTGACTTCATTTGCTATTTTTCATGCATTTACTGATTTTTTGAGCTAAATGACCCTGAAATTGAAAAGCACTACAAATGAACTCTGAAAAGGTTGAAAGTTGGCATGGTTTCATCATTTCACCTACATAGCATGTGCTAAAAAGTAGAGAGGGTTACAGCAAAAACTGGATGAACTTCGTGTACAAAATGGACAATCTCTTTCGAAGTATCAGGCTTTCGGACGAAAACTCATCTGTTACAAAGGCATTTCATTTTTTTAAACTTATTTCAACTCCAGACTTTTTGTGCGTTTAGTATGCACCATTCAAAGCCACGTCATCAATTTTCAACCCCTTCTGACTTCATTTGCTATTTTTCATGCATTTACTGATTTTTTGAGCTAAATGACACTGAAATTGAAAAGCACTACAAATGAACTCTGAAAAGGTTGAAAGTTGGCATGGTATCATCATTTCACCCACATAGCATGTGCTAAAAAGTTGAGAGGGTTACGGCAAACTCTGGATGCACTTCATGTACAAAATGGACAATCTCTTTCGAAGTATCAGGCTTTCGGACGAAAACTCATCTGTTACAAAGGCATTTCATTTTTTTAAACTTTTTTCAACTCCCGACTTTTTTTGCGTTTAGTATGCACCATTCAAAGCCACGTCATCAATTTTCAACCCCTTCTGACTTCATTTGCTATTTTTCTTGCATTTACTGATTTTTTTAGCTAAATGACCCTGAAATTGAAAAGCACTACAAATGAACTCTGAAAAGGTTGAAAGTTGGCATGGTATCATCATTTCACCCACATAGAATGTGCTAAAAAGTTGAGAGGGTTACGGCAAAAACTGGATGCACTTCGTGTACAAAATGGACAATCTCTTTCGAAGTATCAGGCTTTCGGACGAGAACTCATCTGTTACAAAGGCATTTCATTTTTTTAAACTTATTTCAACTCCAGACTTTTTGTGCGTTTAGTATGCACCATTCAAAGCCACGTCATCAATTGTCAACCCTTTCTGACTTCATTTGCTATTTTTCATGCATTTACTGATTTTTTGAGCTAAATGACCCGGAAATTGAAAAGCACTACAAATGAACTCTGAAAAGGTTGAAAGTTGGCATGGTTTCATCATTTCACCTACATAGCATGTGCTAAAAAGTAGAGAGGGTTACGGCAAAAACTGGATGAACTTCGTGTACAAAATGGACAATCTCTTTCGAAGTATCAGGCTTTCGGACGAAAACTCATCTGTTACAAAGGCATTTCATTTTTTTAAACTTATTTCAACTCCAGACTTTTTGTGCGTTTAGTATGCACCATTCAAAGCCACGTCATCAATTTTCAACCCCTTCTGACTTCATTTGCTATTTTTCATGCATTTACTGATTTTTTGAGCTAAATGACACTGAAATTGAAAAGCACTACAAATGAACTCTGAAAAGGTTGAAAGTTGGCATGGTATCATCATTTCACCCACATAGCATGTGCTAAAAAGGTGAGAGGGTTACGGCAAACTCTGGATGCACTTCATGTACAAAATGGACAATCTCTTTCGAAGTATCAGGCTTTCGGACGAAAACTCATCTGTTACAAAGGCATTTCATTTTTTTAAACTTTTTTCAACTCCCGACTTTTTTAGCGTTTAGTATGCACCATTCAAAGCCACGTCATCAATTTTCAACCCCTTCTGACTTCATTTGCTATTTTTCTTGCATTTACTGATTTTTTTAGCTAAATGACCCTGAAATTGAAAAGCACTACAAATGAACTCTGAAAAGGTTGAAAGTTGGCATGGTATCATCATTTCACCCACATAGAATGTGCTAAAAAGTTGAGAGGGTTACGGCAAAAACTGGATGCACTTCGTGTACAAAATGGACAATCTCTTTCGAAGTATCAGGCTTTCGGACGAGAACTCATCTGTTACAAAGGCATTTCATTTTTTTAAACTTATTTCAACTCCAGACTTTTTGTGCGTTTAGTATGCACCATTCAAAGCCACGTCATCAATTGTCAACCCTTTCTGACTTCATTTGCTATTTTTCATGCATTTACTGATTTTTTGAGCTAAATGACCCGGAAATTGAAAAGCACTACAAATGAACTCTGAAAAGGTTGAAAGTTGGCATGGTTTCATCATTTCACGTACATAGCATGTGCTAAAAAGTAGAGAGGGTTACGGCAAAAACTGGATGAACTTCGTGTACAAAATGGACAATCTCTTTCGAAGTATCAGGCTTTCGGACGAAAACTCATCTGTTACAAAGGCATTTCATTTTTTTAAACTTATTTCAACTCCAGACTTTTTGTGCGTTTAGTATGCACCATTCAAAGCCACGTCATCAATTTTCAACCCCTTCTGACTTCATTTGCTATTTTTCATGCATTTACTGATTTTTTGAGCTAAATGACACTGAAATTGAAAAGCACTACAAATGAACTCTGAAAAGGTTGAAAGTTGGCATGGTATCATCATTTCACCCACATAGCATGTGCTAAAAAGTTGAGAGGGTTACGGCAAACTCTGGATGCACTTCATGTACAAAATGGACAATCTCTTTCGAAGTATCAGGCTTTCGGACGAAAACTCATCTGTTACAAAGGCATTTCATTTTTTAAAACTTTTTTCAACTCCCGACTTTTTTTGCGTTTAGTATGCACCATTCAAAGCCACGTCATCAATTTTCAACCCCTTCTGACTTCATTTGCTATTTTTCTTGCATTTACTGATTTTTTTAGCTAAATGACCCTGAAATTGAAAAGCACTACAAATGAACTCTGAAAAGGTTGAAAGTTGGCATGGTATCATCATTTCACCCACATAGAATGTGCTAAAAAGTTGAGAGGGTTACGGCAAAAACTGGATGCACTTCGTGTACAAAATGGACAATCTCTTTCGAAGTATCAGGCTTTCGGACGATAACTCATCTGTTACAAAGGCATTTCATTTTTTTAAACTTATTTCAACTCCAGACTTTTTGTGCGTTTAGTATGCACCATTCAAAGCCACGTCATCAATTGTCAACCCTTTCTGACTTCATTTGCTATTTTTCATGCATTTACTGATTTTTTGAGCTAAATGACCCTGAAATTGAAAAGCACTACAAATGAACTCTGAAAAGGTTGAAAGTTGGCATGGTTTCATCATTTCACCTACATAGCATGTGCTAAAAAGTAGAGAGGGTTACGGCAAAAACTGGATGAACTTCGTGTACAAAATGGACAATCTCTTTCGAAGTATCAGGCTTTCGGACGAAAACTCATCTGTTACAAAGGCATTTCATTTTTTTAAACTTATTTCAACTCCAGACTTTTTGTGCGTTTAGTATGCACCATTCAAAGCCACGTCATCAATTTTCAACCCCTTCTGACTTCATTTGCTATTTTTCTTGCATTTACTGATTTTTTTAGCTAAATGACCCTGAAATTGAAAAGCACTACAAATGAACTCTGAAAAGGTTGAAAGTTGGCATGGTATCATCATTTCACCCACATAGAATGTGCTAAAAAGTTGAGAGGGTTACGGCAAAAACTGGATGCACTTCGTGTACAAAATGGACAATCTCTTTCGAAGTATCAGGCTTTCGGACGAGAACTCATCTGTTACAAAGGCATTTCATTTTTTTAAACTTATTTCAACTCCAGACTTTTTGTGCGTTTAGTATGCACCATTCAAAGCCACGTCATCAATTGTCAACCCTTTCTGACTTCATTTGCTATTTTTCATGCATTTACTGATTTTTTGAGCTAAATGACCCGGAAATTGAAAAGCACTACAAATGAACTCTGAAAAGGTTGAAAGTTGGCATGGTTTCATCATTTCACCTACATAGCATGTGCTAAAAAGTAGAGAGGGTTATGGCAAAAACTGGATGAACTTCGTGTACAAAATGGACAATCTCTTTCGAAGTATCAGGCTTTCGGACGAAAACTCATCTGTTACAAAGGCATTTCATTTTTTTAAACTTATTTCAACTCCAGACTTTTTGTGCGTTTAGTATGCACCATTCAAAGCCACGTCATCAATTTTCAACCCCTTCTGACTTCATTTGCTATTTTTCATGCATTTACTGTTTTTTTGAGCTAAATGACACTGAAATTGAAAAGCACTACAAATGAACTCTGAAAAGGTTGAAAGTTGGCATGGTATCATCATTTCACCCACATAGCATGTGCTAAAAAGTTGAGAGGGTTACGGCAAACTCTGGATGCACTTCATGTACAAAATGGACAATGTCTTTCGAAGTATCAGGCTTTCGGACGAAAACTCATCTGTTACAAAGGCATTTCATTTTTTTAAACTTTTTTCAACTCCCGACTTTTTTTGCGTTTAGTATGCACCATTCAAAGCCACGTCATCAATTTTCAACCCCTTCTGACTTCATTTGCTATTTTTCTTGCATTTACTGATTTTTTTAGCTAAATGACCCTGAAATTGAAAAGCACTACAAATGAACTCTGAAAAGGTTGAAAGTTGGCATGGTATCATCATTTCACCCACATAGAATGTGCTAAAAAGTTGAGAGGGTTACGGCAAAAACTGGATGCACTTCGTGTACAAAATGGACAATCTCTTTCGAAGTATCAGGCTTTCGGACGAGAACTCATCTGTTACAAAGGCATTTCATTTTTTTAAACTTATTTCAACTCCAGACTTTTTGTGCGTTTAGTATGCACCATTCAAAGCCACGTCATCAATTGTCAACCCTTTCTGACTTCATTTGCTATTTTTCATGCATTTACTGATTTTTTGAGCTAAATGACCCGGAAATTGAAAAGCACTACAAATGAACTCTGAAAAGGTTGAAAGTTGGCATGGTTTCATCATTTCACCTACATAGCATGTGCTAAAAAGTAGAGAGGGTTATGGCAAAAACTGGATGAACTTCGTGTACAAAATGGACAATCTCTTTCGAAGTATCAGGCTTTCGGACGAAAACTCATCTGTTACAAAGGCATTTCATTTTTTTAAACTTATTTCAACTCCAGACTTTTTGTGCGTTTAGTATGCACCATTCAAAGCCACGTCATCAATTTTCAACCCCTTCTGACTTCATTTGCTATTTTTCATGCATTTACTGATTTTTTGAGCTAAATGACACTGAAATTGAAAAGCACTACAAATGAACTCTGAAAAGGTTGAAAGTTGGCATGGTATCATCATTTCACCCACATAGCATGTGCTAAAAAGTTGAGAGGGTTACGGCAAACTCTGGATGCACTTCATGTACAAAATGGACAATCTCTTTCGAAGTATCAGGCTTTCGGACGAAAACTCATCTGTTACAAAGGCATTTCATTTTTTTAAACTTTTTTCAACTCCCGACTTTTTTTGCGTTTAGTATGCACCATTCAAAGCCACGTCATCAATTTTCAACCCCTTCTGACTTCATTTGCTATTTTTCTTGCATTTACTGATTTTTTTAGCTAAATGACCCTGAAATTGAAAAGCACTACAAATGAACTCTGAAAAGGTTGAAAGTTGGCATGGTATCATCATTTCACCCACATAGAATGTGCTAAAAAGTTGAGAGGGTTACGGCAAAAACTGGATGCACTTCGTGTACAAAATGGACAATCTCTTTCGAAGTATCAGGCTTTCGGACGAGAACTCATCTGTTACAAAGGCATTTCATTTTTTTAAACTTATTTCAACTCCAGACTTTTTGTGCGTTTAGTATGCACCATTCAAAGCCACGTCATCAATTGTCAACCCTTTCTGACTTCATTTGCTATTTTTCATGCATTTACTGATTTTTTGAGCTAAATGACCCGGAAATTGAAAAGCACTACAAATGAACTCTGAAAAGGTTGAAAGTTGGCATGGTTTCATCATTTCACCTACATAGCATGTGCTAAAAAGTAGAGAGGGTTATGGCAAAAACTGGATGAACTTCGTGTACAAAATGGACAATCTCTTTCGAAGTATCAGGCTTTCGGACGAAAACTCATCTGTTACAAAGGCATTTCATTTTTTTAAACTTATTTCAACTCCAGACTTTTTGTGCGTTTAGTATGCACCATTCAAAGCCACGTCATCAATTTTCAACCCCTTCTGACTTCATTTGCTATTTTTCATGCATTTACTGATTTTTTGAGCTAAATGACACTGAAATTGAAAAGCACTACAAATGAACTCTGAAAAGGTTGAAAGTTGGCATGGTATCATCATTTCACCCACATAGCATGTGCTAAAAAGTTGAGAGGGTTACGGCAAACTCTGGATGCACTTCATGTACAAAATGGACAATCTCTTTCGAAGTATCAGGCTTTCGGACGAAAACTCATCTGTTACAAAGGCATTTCATTTTTTTAAACTTTTTTCAACTCCCGACTTTTTTTGCGTTTAGTATGCACCATTCAAAGCCACGTCATCAATTTTCAACCCCTTCTGACTTCATTTGCTATTTTTCTTGCATTTACTGATTTTTTTAGCTAAATGACCCTGAAATTGAAAAGCACTACAAATGAACTCTGAAAAGGTTGAAAGTTGGCATGGTATCATCATTTCACCCACATAGAATGTGCTAAAAAGTTGAGAGGGTTACGGCAAAAACTGGATGCACTTCGTGTACAAAATGGACAATCTCTTTCGAAGTATCAGGCTTTCGGACGAGAACTCATCTGTTACAAAGGCATTTCATTTTTTTAAACTTATTTCAACTCCAGACTTTTTGTGCGTTTAGTATGCACCATTCAAAGCCACGTCATCAATTGTCAACCCTTTCTGACTTCATTTGCTATTTTTCATGCATTTACTGATTTTTTGAGCTAAATGACCCGGAAATTGAAAAGCACTACAAATGAACTCTGAAAAGGTTGAAAGTTGGCATGGTTTCATCATTTCACCTACATAGCATGTGCTAAAAAGTAGAGAGGGTTATGGCAAAAACTGGATGAACTTCGTGTACAAAATGGACAATCTCTTTCGAAGTATCAGGCTTTCGGACGAAAACTCATCTGTTACAAAGGCATTTCATTTTTTTAAACTTATTTCAACTCCAGACTTTTTGTGCGTTTAGTATGCACCATTCAAAGCCACGTCATCAATTTTCAACCCCTTCTGACTTCATTTGCTATTTTTCATGCATTTACTGATTTTTTGAGCTAAATGACACTGAAATTGAAAAGCACTACAAATGAACTCTGAAAAGGTTGAAAGTTGGCATGGTATCATCATTTCACCCACATAGCATGTGCTAAAAAGTTGAGAGGGTTACGGCAAACTCTGGATGCACTTCATGTACAAAATGGACAATCTCTTTCGAAGTATCAGGCTTTCGGACGAAAACTCATCTGTTACAAAGGCATTTCATTTTTTAAAACTTTTTTCAACTCCCGACTTTTTTTGCGTTTAGTATGCACCATTCAAAGCCACGTCATCAATTTTCAACCCCTTCTGACTTCATTTGCTATTTTTCTTGCATTTACTGATTTTTTTAGCTAAATGACCCTGAAATTGAAAAGCACTACAAATGAACTCTGAAAAGGTTGAAAGTTGGCATGGTATCATCATTTCACCCACATAGAATGTGCTAAAAAGTTGAGAGGGTTACGACAAAAACTGGATGCACTTCGTGTACAAAATGGACAATCTCTTTCGAAGTATCAGGCTTTCGGACGAGAACTCATCTGTTACAAAGGCATTTCATTTTTTTAAACTTATTTCAACTCCAGACTTTTTGTGCGTTTAGTATGCACCATTCAAAGCCACGTCATCAATTGTCAACCCTTTCTGACTTCATTTGCTATTTTTCATGCATTTACTGATTTTTTGAGCTAAATGACCCTGAAATTGAAAAGCACTACAAATGAACTCTGAAAAGGTTGAAAGTTGGCATGGTTTCATCATTTCACGTACATAGCATGTGCTAAAAAGTAGAGAGGGTTACGGCAAAAACTGGATGAACTTCGTGTACAAAATGGACAATCTCTTTCGAAGTATCAGGCTTTCGGACGAAAACTCATCTGTTACAAAGGCATTTCATTTTTTTAAACTTATTTCAACTCCAGACTTTTTGTGCGTTTAGTATGCACCATTCAAAGCCACGTCATCAATTTTCAACCCCTTCTGACTTCATTTGCTATTTTTCATGCATTTACTGATTTTTTGAGCTAAATGACACTGAAATTGAAAAGCACTACAAATGAACTCTGAAAAGGTTGAAAGTTGGCATGGTATCATCATTTCACCCACATAGCATGTGCTAAAAAGTTGAGAGGGTTACGGCAAACTCTGGATGCACTTCATGTACAAAATGGACAATCTCTTTCGAAGTATCAGGCTTTCGGACGAAAACTCATCTGTTACAAAGGCATTTCATTTTTTAAAACTTTTTTCAACTCCCGACTTTTTTTGCGTTTAGTATGCACCATTCAAAGCCACGTCATCAATTTTCAACCCCTTCTGACTTCATTTGCTATTTTTCTTGCATTTACTGATTTTTTTAGCTAAATGACCCTGAAATTGAAAAGCACTACAAATGAACTCTGAAAAGGTTGAAAGTTGGCATGGTATCATCATTTCACCCACATAGAATGTGCTAAAAAGTTGAGAGGGTTACGGCAAAAACTGGATGCACTTCGTGTACAAAATGGACAATCTCTTTCGAAGTATCAGGCTTTCGGACGAGAACTCATCTGTTACAAAGGCATTTCATTTTTTTAAACTTATTTCAACTCCAGACTTTTTGTGCGTTTAGTATGCACCAATCAAAGCCACGTCATCAATTGTCAACCCTTTCTGACTTCATTTGCTATTTTTCATGCATTTACTGATTTTTTGAGCTAAATGACCCGGAAATTGAAAAGCACTACAAATGAACTCTGAAAAGGTTGAAAGTTGGCATGGTTTCATCATTTCACCTACATAGCATGTGCTAAAAAGTAGAGAGGGTTACGGCAAAAACTGGATGAACTTCGTGTACAAAATGGACAATCTCTTTCGAAGTATCAGGCTTTCGGACGAAAACTCATCTGTTACAAAGGCATTTCATTTTTTTAAACTTATTTCAACTCCAGACTTTTTGTGCGTTTAGTATGCACCATTCAAAGCCACGTCATCAATTTTCAACCCCTTCTGACTTCATTTGCTATTTTTCATGCATTTACTGATTTTTTGAGCTAAATGACACTGAAATTGAAAAGCACTACAAATGAACTCTGAAAAGGTTGAAAGTTGGCATGGTATCATCATTTCACCCACATAGCATGTGCTAAAAAGTTGAGAGGGTTACGGCAAACTCTGGATGCACTTCATGTACAAAATGGACAATCTCTTTCGAAGTATCAGGCTTTCGGACGAAAACTCATCTGTTACAAAGGCATTTCATTTTTTAAAACTTATTTCAACTCCCGACTTTTTGTGCGTTTAGTATGCACCATTCAAAGCCACGTCATCAATTGTCAACCCCTTCTGACTTCATTTGCTATTTTTCTTGCATTTACTGATTTTTTGAGCTAAATGACCCTGAAATTGAAAAGCACTACAAATGAACTCTGAAAAGGTTGAAAGTTGGCATGGTATCATCATTTCACCCACATAGAATGTGCTAAAAAGTTGAGAGGGTTACGGCAAAAACTGGATGCACTTCGTGTACAAAATGGACAATCTCTTTCGAAGTATCAGGCTTTCGGACGAGAACTCATCTGTTACAAAGGCATTTCATTTTTTTAAACTTATTTCAACTCCAGACTTTTTGTGCGTTTAGTATGCACCATTCAAAGCCACGTCATCAATTGTCAACCCTTTCTGACTTCATTTGCTATTTTTCATGCATTTACTGATTTTTTGAGCTAAATGACCCGGAAATTGAAAAGCACTACAAATGAACTCTGAAAAGGTTGAAAGTTGGCATGGTTTCATCATTTCACGTACATAGCATGTGCTAAAAAGTAGAGAGGGTTATGGCAAAAACTGGATGAACTTCGTGTACAAAATGGACAATCTCTTTCGAAGTATCAGGCTTTCGGACGAAAACTCATCTGTTACAAAGGCATTTCATTTTTTTAAACTTATTTCAACTCCAGACTTTTTGTGCGTTTAGTATGCACCATTCAAAGCCACGTCATCAATTTTCAACCCCTTCTGACTTCATTTGCTATTTTTCATGCATTGACTGATTTTTTGAGCTAAATGACACTGAAATTGAAAAGCACTACAAATGAACTCTGAAAAGGTTGAAAGTTGGCATGGTATCATCATTTCACCCACATAGCATGTGCTAAAAAGTTGAGAGGGTTACGGCAAACTATGGATGCACTTCATGTACAAAATGGACAATCTCTTTCGAAGTATCAGGCTTTCGGACGAAAACTCATCTGTTACAAAGGCATTTCATTTTTTTAAACTTTTTTCAACTCCCGACTTTTTTTGCGTTTAGTATGCACCATTCAAAGCCACGTCATCAATTTTCAACCCCTTCTGACTTCATTTGCTATTTTTCTTGCATTTACTGATTTTTTTAGCTAAATGACCCTGAAATTGAAAAGCACTACAAATGAACTCTGAAAAGGTTGAAAGTTGGCATGGTATCATCATTTCACCCACATAGAATGTGCTAAAAAGTTGAGAGGGTTACGGCAAAAACTGGATGCACTTCGTGTACAAAATGGACAATCTCTTTCGAAGTATCAGGCTTTCGGACGAGAACTCATCTGTTACAAAGGCATTTCATTTTTTTAAACTTATTTCAACTCCAGACTTTTTGTGCGTTTAGTATGCACCATTCAAAGCCACGTCATCAATTGTCAACCCTTTCTGACTTCATTTGCTATTTTTCATGCATTTACTGATTTTTTGAGCTAAATGACCCTGAAATTGAAAAGCACTACAAATGAACTCTGAAAAGGTTGAAAGTTGGCATGGTTTCATCATTTCACCTACATAGCATGTGCTAAAAAGTAGAGAGGGTTACGGCAAAAACTGGATGAACTTCGTGTACAAAATGGACAATCTCTTTCGAAGTATCAGGCTTTCGGACGAAAACTCATCTGTTACAAAGGCATTTCATTTTTTTAAACTTATTTCAACTCCAGACTTTTTGTGCGTTTAGTATGCACCATTCAAAGCCACGTCATCAATTTTCAACCCCTTCTGACTTCATTTGCTATTTTTCATGCATTTACTGATTTTTTGAGCTAAATGACACTGAAATTGAAAAGCACTACAAATGAACTCTGAAAAGGTTGAAAGTTGGCATGGTATCATCATTTCACCCACATAGCATGTGCTAAAAAGTTGAGAGGGTTACGGCAAACTCTGGATGCACTTCATGTACAAAATGGACAATCTCTTTCGAAGTATCAGGCTTTCGGACGAAAACTCATCTGTTACAAAGGCATTTCATTTATTTAAACTTTTTTCAACTCCCGACTTTTTTTGCGTTTAGTATGCACCATTCAAAGCCACGTCATCAATTTTCAACCCCTTCTGACTTCATTTGCTATTTTTCTTGCATTTACTGATTTTTTTAGCTAAATGACCCTGAAATTGAAAAGCACTACAAATGAACTCTGAAAAGGTTGAAAGTTGGCATGGTATCATCATTTCACCCACATATAATGTGCTAAAAAGTTGAGAGGGTTACGGCAAAAACTGGATGCACTTCGTGTACAAAATGGACAATCTCTTTCGAAGTATCAGGCTTTCGGACGAGAACTCATCTGTTACAAAGGCATTTCATTTTTTTAAACTTATTTCAACTCCAGACTTTTTGTGCGTTTAGTATGCACCATTCAAAGCCACGTCATCAATTGTCAACCCTTTCTGACTTCATTTGCTATTTTTCATGCATTTACTGATTTTTTGAGCTAAATGACCCTGAAATTGAAAAGCACTACAAATGAACTCTGAAAAGGTTGAAAGTTGGCATGGTTTCATCATTTCACCTACATAGCATGTGCTAAAAAGTAGAGAGGGTTACGGCAAAAACTGGATGAACTTCGTGTACAAAATGGACAATCTCTTTCGAAGTATCAGGCTTTCGGACGAAAACTCATCTGTTACAAAGGCATTTCATTTTTTTAAACTTATTTCAACTCCAGACTTTTTGTGCGTTTAGTATGCACCATTCAAAGCCACGTCATCAATTTTCAACCCCTTCTGACTTCATTTGCTATTTTTCTTGCATTTACTGATTTTTTTAGCTAAATGACACTGAAATTGAAAAGCACTACAAATGAACTCTGAAAAGGTTGAAAGTTGGCATGGTATCATCATTTCACCCACATAGCATGTGCTAAAAAGTTGAGAGGGTTACGGCAAAAACTGGATGCACTTCATGTACAAAATGGACAATCTCTTTCGAAGTATCAGGCTTTCGGACGAGAACTCATCTGTTACAAAGGCATTTCATTTTTTTAAACTTATTTCAACTCCAGACTTTTTGTGCGTTTAGTATGCACCATTCAAAGCCACGTCATCAATTGTCAACCCTTTCTGACTTCATTTGCTATTTTTCATGCATTTACTGATTTTTTGAGCTAAATGACCCGGAAATTGAAAAGCACTACAAATGAACTCTGAAAAGGTTGAAAGTTGGCATGGTTTCATCATTTCACCTACATAGCATGTGCTAAAAAGTAGAGAGGGTTATGGCAAAAACTGGATGAACTTCGTGTACAAAATGGACAATCTCTTTCGAAGTATCAGGCTTTCGGACGAAAACTCATCTGTTACAAAGGCATTTCATTTTTTTAAACTTATTTCAACTCCAGACTTTTTGTGCGTTTAGTATGCACCATTCAAAGCCACGTCATCAATTTTCAACCCCTTCTGACTTCATTTGCTATTTTTCATGCATTTACTGATTTTTTGAGCTAAATGACCCTGAAATTGAAAAGCACTACAAATGAACTCTGAAAAGGTTGAAAGTTGGCATGGTATCATCATTTCACCCACATAGCATGTGCTAAAAAGTTGAGAGGGTTACGGCAAACTCTGGATGCACTTCATGTACAAAATGGACAATCTCTTTCGAAGTATCAGGCTTTCGGACGAAAACTCATCTGTTACAAAGGCATTTCATTTTTTTAAACTTATTTCAACTCCAGACTTTTTGTGCGTTTAGTATGCACCATTCAAAGCCACGTCATCAATTTTCAACCCCTTCTGACTTCATTTGCTATTTTTCTTGCATTTACTGATTTTTTTAGCTAAATGACACTGAAATTGAAAAGCACTACAAATGAACTCTGAAAAGGTTGAAAGTTGGCATGGTATCATCATTTCACCCACATAGAATGTGCTAAAAAGTTGAGAGGGTTACGGCAAAAACTGGATGCACTTCGTGTACAAAATGGACAATCTCTTTCGAAGTGTCAGGCTTTCGGACGAGAACTCATCTGTTACAAAGGCATTTCATTTTTTTAAACTTATTTCAACTCCAGACTTTTTGTGCGTTTAGTATGCACCATTCAAAGCCACGTCATCAATTGTCAACCCTTTCTGACTTCATTTGCTATTTTTCATGCATTTACTGATTTTTTGAGCTAAATGACCCGGAAATTGAAAAGCACTACAAATGAACTCTGAAAAGGTTGAAAGTTGGCATGGTTTCATCATTTCACCTACATAGCATGTGCTAAAAAGTAGAGAGGGTTATGGCAAAAACTGGATGAACTTCGTGTACAAAATGGACAATCTCTTTCGAAGTATCAGGCTTTCGGACGAAAACTCATCTGTTACAAAGGCATTTCATTTTTTTAAACTTATTTCAACTCCAGACTTTTTGTGCGTTTAGTATGCACCATTCAAAGCCACGTCATCAATTTTCAACCCCTTCTGACTTCATTTGCTATTTTTCATGCATTTACTGATTTTTTGAGCTAAATGACACTGAAATTGAAAAGCACTACAAATGAACTCTGAAAAGGTTGAAAGTTGGCATGGTATCATCATTTCACCCACATAGCATGTGCTAAAAAGTTGAGAGGGTTACGGCAAACTCTGGATGCACTTCATGTACAAAATGGACAATCTCTTTCGAAGTATCAGGCTTTCGGACGAAAACTCATCTGTTACAAAGGCATTTCATTTTTTTAAACTTTTTTCAACTCCCGACTTTTTTTGCGTTTAGTATGCACCATTCAAAGCCACGTCATCAATTTTCAACCCCTTCTGACTTCATTTGCTATTTTTCTTGCATTTACTGATTTTTTGAGCTAAATGACACTGAAATTGAAAAGCACTACAAATGAACTCTGAAAAGGTTGAAAGTTGGCATGGTATCATCATTTCACCCACATAGAATGTGCTAAAAAGTTGAGAGGGTTACGACAAAAACTGGATGCACTTCGTGTACAAAATGGACAATCTCTTTCGAAGTATCAGGCTTTCGGACGAGAACTCATCTGTTACAAAGGCATTTCATTTTTTTAAACTTATTTCAACTCCAGACTTTTTGTGTGTTTAGTATGCACCATTCAAAGCCACGTCATCAATTGTCAACCCTTTCTGACTTCATTTGCTATTTTTCTTGCATTTACTGATTTTTTGAGCTAAATGACCCTGAAATTGAAAAGCACTACAAATGAACTCTGAAAAGGTTGAAAGTTGGCATGGTTTCATCATTTCACGTACATAGCATGTGCTAAAAAGTAGAGAGGGTTACGGCAAAAACTGGATGAACTTCGTGTACAAAATGGACAATCTCTTTCGAAGTATCAGGCTTTCGGACGAAAACTCATCTGTTACAAAGGCATTTCATTTTTTTAAACTTATTTCAACTCCAGACTTTTTGTGCGTTTAGTATGCACCATTCAAAGCCACGTCATCAATTTTCAACCCCTTCTGACTTCATTTGCTATTTTTCATGCATTTACTGATTTTTTGAGCTAAATGACACTGAAATTGAAAAGCACTACAAATGAACTCTGAAAAGGTTGAAAGTTGGCATGGTATCATCATTTCACCCACATAGCATGTGCTAAAAAGTTGAGAGGGTTACGGCAAACTCTGGATGCACTTCATGTACAAAATGGACAATCTCTTTCGAAGTATCAGGCTTTCGGACGAAAACTCATCTGTTACAAAGGCATTTCATTTTTTTAAACTTTTTTCAACTCCCGACTTTTTTTGCGTTTAGTATGCACCATTCAAAGCCACGTCATCAATTTTCAACCCCTTCTGACTTCATTTGCTATTTTTCTTGCATTTACTGATTTTTTTAGCTAAATGACCCTGAAATTGAAAAGCACTACAAATGAACTCTGAAAAGGTTGAAAGTTGGCATGGTATCATCATTTCACCCACATAGAATGTGCTAAAAAGTTGAGAGGGTTACGGCAAAAACTGGATGCACTTCGTGTACAAAATGGACAATCTCTTTCGAAGTATCAGGCTTTCGGACGAGAACTCATCTGTTACAAAGGCATTTCATTTTTTTAAACTTATTTCAACTCCAGACTTTTTGTGCGTTTAGTATGCACCATTCAAAGCCACGTCATCAATTGTCAACCCTTTCTGACTTCATTTGCTATTTTTCATGCATTTACTGATTTTTTGAGCTAAATGACCCTGAAATTGAAAAGCACTACAAATGAACTCTGAAAAGGTTGAAAGTTGGCATGGTTTCATCATTTCACCTACATAGCATGTGCTAAAAAGTAGAGAGGGTTACGGCAAAAACTGGATGAACTTCGTGTACAAAATGGACAATCTCTTTCGAAGTATCAGGCTTTCGGACGAAAACTCATCTGTTACAAAGGCATTTCATTTTTTTAAACTTATTTCAACTCCAGACTCTTTGTGCGTTTAGTATGCACCATTCAAAGCCACGTCATCAATTTTCAACCCCTTCTGACTTCATTTGCTATTTTTCATGCATTTACTGATTTTTTGAGCTAAATGACACTGAAATTGAAAAGCACTACAAATGAACTCTGAAAAGGTTGAAAGTTGGCATGGTATCATCATTTCACCCACATAGCATGTGCTAAAAAGTTGAGAGGGTTACGGCAAACTCTGGATGCACTTCATGTACAAAATGGACAATCTCTTTCGAAGTATCAGGCTTTCGGACGAAAACTCATCTGTTACAAAGGCATTTCATTTTTTTAAACTTTTTTCAACTCCCGACTTTTTTTGCGTTTAGTATGCACCATTCAAAGCCACGTCATCAATTTTCAACCCCTTCTGACTTCATTTGCTATTTTTCTTGCATTTACTGATTTTTTTAGCTAAATGACCCTGAAATTGAAAAGCACTACAAATGAACTCTGAAAAGGTTGAAAGTTGGCATGGTATCATCATTTCACCCACATAGAATGTGCTAAAAAGTTGAGAGGGTTACGACAAAAACTGGATGCACTTCGTGTACAAAATGGACAATCTCTTTCGAAGTATCAGGCTTTCGGACGAGAACTCATCTGTTACAAAGGCATTTCATTTTTTTAAACTTATTTCAACTCCAGACTTTTTGTGCGTTTAGTATGCACCATTCAAAGCCACGTCATCAATTGTCAACCCTTTCTGACTTCATTTGCTATTTTTCATGCATTTACTGATTTTTTGAGCTAAATGACCCTGAAATTGAGAAGCACTACAAATGAACTCTGAAAAGGTTGAAAGTTGGCATGGTTTCATCATTTCACGTACATAGCATGTGCTAAAAAGTAGAGAGGGTTACGGCAAAAACTGGATGAACTTCGTGTACAAAATGGACAATCTCTTTCGAAGTATCAGGCTTTCGGACGAAAACTCATCTGTTACAAAGGCATTTCATTTTTTTAAACTTATTTCAACTCCAGACTTTTTGTGCGTTTAGTATGCACCATTCAAAGCCACGTCATCAATTTTCAACCCCTTCTGACTTCATTTGCTATTTTTCATGCATTTACTGATTTTTTGAGCTAAATGACACTGAAATTGAAAAGCACTACAAGTGAACTCTGAAAAGGTTGAAAGTTGGCATGGTATCATCATTTCACCCACATAGCATGTGCTAAAAAGTTGAGAGGGTTACGGCAAACTCTGGATGCACTTCATGTACAAAATGGACAATCTCTTTCGAAGTATCAGGCTTTCGGACGAAAACTCATCTGTTACAAAGGCATTTCATTTTTTAAAACTTTTTTCAACTCCCGACTTTTTTTGCGTTTAGTATGCACCATTCAAAGCCACGTCATCAATTTTCAACCCCTTCTGACTTGATTTGCTATTTTTCTTGCATTTACTGATTTTTTTAGCTAAATGACCCTGAAATTGAAAAGCACTACAAATGAACTCTGAAAAGGTTGAAAGTTGGCATGGTATCATCATTTCACCCACATAGAATGTGCTAAAAAGTTGAGAGGGTTACGGCAAAAACTGGATGCACTTCGTGTACAAAATGGACAATCTCTTTCGAAGTATCAGGCTTTCGGACGAGAACTCATCTGTTACAAAGGCATTTCATTTTTTTAAACTTATTTCAACTCCAGACTTTTTGTGCGTTTAGTATGCACCATTCAAAGCCACGTCATCAATTGTCAACCCTTTCTGACTTCATTTGCTATTTTTCATGCATTTACTGATTTTTTGAGCTAAATGACCCTGAAATTGAAAAGCACTACAAATGAACTCTGAAAAGGTTGAAAGTTGGCATGGTTTCATCATTTCACGTACATAGCATGTGCTAAAAAGTAGAGAGGGTTACGGCAAAAACTGGATGAACTTCGTGTACAAAATGGACAATCTCTTTCGAAGTATCAGGCTTTCGGACGAAAACTCATCTGTTACAAAGGCATTTCATTTTTTTAAACTTATTTCAACTCCAGACTTTTTGTGCGTTTAGTATGCACCATTCAAAGCCACGTCATCAATTTTCAACCCCTTCTGACTTCATTTGCTATTTTTCATGCATTTACTGATTTTTTGAGCTAAATGACACTGAAATTGAAAAGCACTACAAGTGAACTCTGAAAAGGTTGAAAGTTGGCATGGTATCATCATTTCACCCACATAGCATGTGCTAAAAAGTTGAGAGGGTTACGGCAAACTCTGGATGCACTTCATGTACAAAATGGACAATCTCTTTCGAAGTATCAGGCTTTCGGACGAAAACTCATCTGTTACAAAGGCATTTCATTTTTTTAAACTTTTTTCAACTCCCGACTTTTTTTGCGTTTAGTATGCACCATTCAAAGCCACGTCATCAATTTTCAACCCCTTCTGACTTGATTTGCTATTTTTCTTGCATTTACTGATTTTTTTAGCTAAATGACCCTGAAATTGAAAAGCACTACAAATGAACTCTGAAAAGGTTGAAAGTTGGCATGGTATCATCATTTCACCCACATAGAATGTGCTAAAAAGTTGAGAGGGTTACGGCAAAAACTGGATGCACTTCGTGTACAAAATGGACAATCTCTTTCGAAGTATCAGGCTTTCGGACGAGAACTCATCTGTTACAAAGGCATTTCATTTTTTTAAACTTATTTCAACTCCAGACTTTTTGTGCGTTTAGTATGCACCATTCAAAGCCACGTCATCAATTGTCAACCCTTTCTGACTTCATTTGCTATTTTTCATGCATTTACTGATTTTTTGAGCTAAATGACCCTGAAATTGAAAAGCACTACAAATGAACTCTGAAAAGGTTGAAAGTTGGCATGGTTTCATCATTTCACCTACATAGCATGTGCTAAAAAGTAGAGAGGGTTACGGCAAAAACTGGATGAACTTCGTGTACAAAATGGACAATCTCTTTCGAAGTATCAGGCTTTCGGACGAAAACTCATCTGTTACAAAGGCATTTCATTTTTTTAAACTTATTTCAACTCCAGACTTTTTGTGCGTTTAGTATGCACCATTCAAAGCCACGTCATCAATTTTCAACCCCTTCTGACTTCATTTGCTATTTTTCATGCATTTACTGATTTTTTGAGCTAAATGACACTGAAATTGAAAAGCACTACAAATGAACTCTGAAAAGGTTGAAAGTTGGCATGGTATCATCATTTCACCCACATAGCATGTGCTAAAAAGTTGAGAGGGTTACGGCAAACTCTGGATGCACTTCATGTACAAAATGGACAATCTCTTTCGAAGTATCAGGCTTTCGGACGAAAACTCATCTGTTACAAAGGCATTTCATTTTTTTAAACTTTTTTCAACTCCCGACTTTTTTTGCGTTTAGTATGCACCATTCAAAGCCACATCATCAATTTTCAACCCCTTCTGACTTCATTTGCTATTTTTCTTGCATTTACTGATTTTTTTAGCTAAATGACCCTGAAATTGAAAAGCACTACAAATGAACTCTGAAAAGGTTGAAAGTTGGCATGGTATCATCATTTCACCCACATAGAATGTGCTAAAAAGTTGAGAGGGTTACGACAAAAACTGGATGCACTTCGTGTACAAAATGGACAACCTCTTTCGAAGTATCAGGCTTTCGGACGAAAACTCATCTGTTACAAAGGCATTTCATTTTTTTAAACTTATTTCAACTCCAGACTTTTTGTGCGTTTAGTATGCACCATTCAAAGCCACGTCATCAATTGTCAACCCTTTCTGACTTCATTTGCTATTTTTCATGCATTTACTGATTTTTTTGAGCTAAATGACCCTGAAATTGAAAAGCACTACAAATGAACTCTGAAAAGGTTGAAAGTTGGCATGGTTTCATCATTTCACCTACATAGCATGTGCTAAAATGTAGAGAGGGTTACGGCAAAAACTGGATGAACTTCGTGTACAAAATGGACAACCTCTTTCGAAGTATCAGGCTTTCGGACGAAAACTCATCTGTTACAAAGGCATTTCATTTTTTTAAACTTATTTCAACTCCAGACTTTTTGTGCGTTTAGTATGCACCATTCAAAGCCACGTCATCAATTTTCAACCCCTTCTGACTTCATTTGCTATTTTTCATGCATTTACTGATTTTTTGAGCTAAATGACACTGAAATTGAAAAGCACTACAAATGAACTCTGAAAAGGTTGAAAGTTGGCATGGTATCATCATTTCACCCACATAGCATGTGCTAAAAAGTTGAGAGGGTTACGGCAAACTCTGGATGCACTTCATGTACAAAATGGACAATCTCTTTCGAAGTATCAGGCTTTCGGACGAAAACTCATCTGTTACAAAGGCATTTCATTTTTTTAAACTTTTTTCAACTCCCGACTTTTTTTGCGTTTAGTATGCACCATTCAAAGCCACGTCATCAATTTTCAACCCCTTCTGACTTCATTTGCTATTTTTCTTGCATTTACTGATTTTTTTAGCTAAATGACCCTGAAATTGAAAAGCACTACAAATGAACTCTGAAAAGGTTGAAAGTTGGCATGGTATCATCATTTCACCCACATAGAATGTGCTAAAAAGTTGAGAGGGTTACGGCAAAAACTGGATGCACTTCGTGTACAAAATGGACAATCTCTTTCGAAGTATCAGGCTTTCGGACGAGAACTCATCTGTTACAAAGGCATTTCATTTTTTTAAACTTATTTCAACTCCAGACTTTTTGTGCGTTTAGTATGCACCATTCAAAGCCACGTCATCAATTGTCAACCCTTTCTGACTTCATTTGCTATTTTTCATGCATTTACTGATTTTTTGAGCTAAATGACCCTGAAATTGAAAAGCACTACAAATGAACTCTGAAAAGGTTGAAAGTTGGCATGGTTTCATCATTTCACCTACATAGCATGTGCTAAAAAGTAGAGAGGGTTACGGCAAAAACTGGATGAACTTCGTGTACAAAATGGACAATCTCTTTCGAAGTATCAGGCTTTCGGACGAAAACTCATCTGTTACAAAGGCATTTCATTTTTTTAAACTTTTTTCAACTCCCGACTTTTTTTGCGTTTAGTATGCACCATTCAAAGCCACGTCATCAATTTTCAACCCCTTCTGACTTCATTTGCTATTTTTCTTGCATTTACTGATTTTTTTAGCTAAATGACCCTGAAATTGAAAAGCACTACAAATGAACTCTGAAAAGGTTGAAAGTTGGCATGGTATCATCATTTCACCCACATAGAATGTGCTAAAAAGTTGAGAGGGTTACGACAAAAACTGGATGCACTTCGTGTACAAAATGGACAATCTCTTTCGAAGTATCAGGCTTTCGGACGAAAACTCATCTGTTACAAAGGCATTTCATTTTTTTAAACTTTTTTCAACTCCCGACTTTTTTTGCGTTTAGTATGCACCATTCAAAGCCACGTCATCAATTTTCAACCCCTTCTGACTTCATTTGCTATTTTTCTTGCATTTACTGATTTTTTTAGCTAAATGACCCTGAAATTGAAAAGCACTACAAATGAACTCTGAAAAGGTTGAAAGTTGGCATGGTATCATCATTTCACCCACATAGAATGTGCTAAAAAGTTGAGAGGGTTACGGCAAAAACTGGATGCACTTCGTGTACAAAATGGACAATCTCTTTCGAAGTATCAGGCTTTCGGACGAGAACTCATCTGTTACAAAGGCATTTCATTTTTTTAAACTTATTTCAACTCCAGACTTTTTGTGCGTTTAGTATGCACCATTCAAAGCCACGTCATCAATTGTCAACCCTTTCTGACTTCATTTGCTATTTTTCATGCATTTACTGATTTTTTGAGCTAAATGACCCTGAAATTGAAAAGCACTACAAATGAACTCTGAAAAGGTTGAAAGTTGGCATGGTTTCATCATTTCACCCACATAGCATGTGCTAAAAAGTTGAGAGGGTTACGGCAAACTCTGGATGCACTTCATGTACAAAATGGACAATCTCTTTCGAAGTATCAGGCTTTCGGACGAAAACTCATCTGTTACAAAGGCATTTCATTTTTTTAAACTTTTTTCAACTCCCGACTTCATTTGCTATTTTTCTTGCATTTACTGATTTTTTTTAGCTAAATGACCCTGAAATTGAAAAGCACTACAAATTAACTCTGAAAAGGTTGAAAGTTGGCATGGTATCATCATTTCACCCACATAGAATGTGCTAAAAAGTTGAGAGTGTTACGGCAAAAACTGGATGCACTTCGTGTACAAAATGGACAATCTCTTTCGAAGTATCAGGCTTTCGGACGAGAACTCATCTGTTACAAAGGCATTTCATTTTTTTAAACTTATTTCAACTCCAGACTTTTTGTGCATTTAGTATGCACCATTCAAAGCCACGTCATCAATTGTCAACCCTTTCTGACTTCATTTGCTATTTTTCATGCATTTACTGATTTTTTGAGCTAAATGACCCTGAAATTGAAAAGCACTACAAATGAACTCTGAAAAGGTTGAAAGTTGGCATGGTTTCATCATTTCACCCACATAGCATGTGCTAAAAAGTAGAGAGGGTTACGGCAAAAACTGGATGAACTTCGTGTACAAAATGGACAATCTCTTTCGAAGTATCAGGCTTTCGGACGAAAACTCATCTGTTACAAAGGCATTTCATTTTTTTAAACTTATTTCAACTCCAGACTTTTTGTGCGTTTAGTATGCACCATTCAAAGCCACGTCATCAATTTTCAACCCCTTCTGACTTCATTTGCTATTTTTCATGCATTTACTGATTTTTTGAGCTAAATGACACTGAAATTGAAAAGCACTACAAATGAACTCTGAAAAGGTTGAAAGTTGGCATGGTTTCATCATTTCACGTACATAGCATGTGCTAAAAAGTTGAGAGGGTTACGGCAAACTCTGGATGCACTTCATGTACAAAATGGACAATCTCTTTCGAAGTATCAGGCTTTCGGACGAAAACTCATCTGTTACAAAGGCATTTCATTTTTTTAAACTTATTTCAACTCCCGACTTTTTTTGCGTTTAGTATGCACCATTCAAAGCCACGTCATCAATTTTCAACCCCTTCTGACTTCATTTGCTATTTTTCTTGCATTTACAGATTTTTTTAGCTAAATGACCCTGAAATTGAAAAGCACTACAAATGAACTCTGAAAAGGTTGAAAGTTGGCATGGTATCATCATTTCACCCACATAGAATGTGCTAAAAAGTTGAGAGGGTTACGACAAAAACTGGATGCACTTCGTGTACAAAATGGACAATCTCTTTCGAAGTATCAGGCTTTCGGACGAGAACTCATCTGTTACAAAGGCATTTCATTTTTTTAAACTTATTTCAACTCCAGACTTTTTGTGCGTTTAGTATGCACCATTCAAAGCCACGTCATCAATTGTCAACCCTTTCTGACTTCATTTGCTATTTTTCATGCATTTACTGATTTTTTGAGCTAAATGACCCTGAAATTGAAAAGCACTACAAATGAACTCTGAAAAGGTTGAAAGTTGGCATGGTATCATCATTTCACCCACATAGAATGTGCTAAAAAGTTGAGAGGGTTACGACAAAAACTGGATGCACTTCGTGTACAAAATGGACAATCTCTTTCGAAGTATCAGGCTTTCGGACGAAAACTCATCTGTTACAAAGGCATTTCATTTTTTTAAACTTTTTTCAACTCCCGACTTTTTTTGCGTTTAGTATGCACCATTCAAAGCCACGTCATCAATTTTCAACCCCTTCTGACTTCATTTGCTATTTTTCTTGCATTTACTGATTTTTTTAGCTAAATGACCCTGAAATTGAAAAGCACTACAAATGAACTCTGAAAAGGTTGAAAGTTGGCATGGTATCATCATTTCACCCACATAGAATGTGCTAAAAAGTTGAGAGGGTTACGGCAAAAACTGGATGCACTTCGTGTACAAAATGGACAATCTCTTTCGAAGTATCAGGCTTTCGGACGAGAACTCATCTGTTACAAAGGCATTTCATTTTTTTAAACTTATTTCAACTCCAGACTTTTTGTGCGTTTAGTATGCACCATTCAAAGCCACGTCATCAATTGTCAACCCTTTCTGACTTCATTTGCTATTTTTCATGCATTTACTGATTTTTTGAGCTAAATGACCCTGAAATTGAAAAGCACTACAAATGAACTCTGAAAAGGTTGAAAGTTGGCATGGTTTCATCATTTCACCCACATAGCATGTGCTAAAAAGTGGAGAGGGTTACGGCAAACTCTGGATGCACTTCATGTACAAAATGGACAATCTCTTTCGAAGTATCAGGCTTTCGGACGAAAACTCATCTGTTACAAAGGCATTTCATTTTTTTAAACTTTTTTCAACTCCCGACTTCATTTGCTATTTTTCTTGCATTTACTGATTTTTTTTAGCTAAATGACCCTGAAATTGAAAAGCACTACAAATGAACTCTGAAAAGGTTGAAAGTTGGCATGGTATCATCATTTCACCCACATAGAATGTGCTAAAAAGTTGAGAGTGTTACGGCAAAAACTGGATGCACTTCGTGTACAAAATGGACAATCTCTTTCGAAGTATCAGGCTTTCGGACGAGAACTCATCTGTTACAAAGTCATTTCATTTTTTTAAACTTATTTCAACTCCAGACTTTTTGTGCATTTAGTATGCACCATTCAAAGCCACGTCATCAATTGTCAACCCTTTCTGACTTCATTTGCTATTTTTCATGCATTTACTGATTTTTTGAGCTAAATGACCCTGAAATTGAAAAGCACTACAAATGAACTCTGAAAAGGTTGAAAGTTGGCATGGTTTCATCATTTCACCCACATAGCATGTGCTAAAAAGTAGAGAGGGTTACGGCAAAAACTGGATGAACTTCGTGTACAAAATGGACAATCTCTTTCGAAGTATCAGGCTTTCGGACGAAAACTCATCTGTTACAAAGGCATTTCATTTTTTTAAACTTATTTCAACTCCAGACTTTTTGTGCGTTTAGTATGCACCATTCAAAGCCACGTCATCAATTTTCAACCCCTTCTGACTTCATTTGCTATTTTTCATGCATTTACTGATTTTTTGAGCTAAATGACACTGAAATTGAAAAGCACTACAAATGAACTCTGAAAAGGTTGAAAGTTGGCATGGTTTCATCATTTCACGTACATAGCATGTGCTAAAAAGTTGATAGGGTTACGGCAAACTCTGGATGCACTTCATGTACAAAATGGACAATCTCTTTCGAAGTATCAGGCTTTCGGACGAAAACTCATCTGTTACAAAGGCATTTCATTTTTTTAAACTTATTTCAACTCCCGACTTTTTTTGCGTTTAGTATGCACCATTCAAAGCCACGTCATCAATTTTCAACCCCTTCTGACTTCATTTGCTATTTTTCTTGCATTTACTGATTTTTTTAGCTAAATGACCCTGAAATTGAAAAGCACTACAAATGAACTCTGAAAAGGTTGAAAGTTGGCATGGTATCATCATTTCACCCACATAGAGTGTGCTAAAAAGTTGAGAGGGTTACGACAAAAACTGGATGCACTTCGTGTACAAAATGGACAATCTCTTTCGAAGTATCAGGCTTTCGGACGAGAACTCATCTGTTACAAAGGCATTTCATTTTTTTAAACTTATTTCAACTCCAGACTTTTTGTGCGTTTAGTATGCACCATTCAAAGCCACGTCATCAATTGTCAACCCTTTCTGACTTCATTTGCTATTTTTCATGCATTTACTGATTTTTTGAGCTAAATGACCCTGAAATTGAAAAGCACTACAAATGAACTCTGAAAAGGTTGAAAGTTGGCATGGTTTCATCATTTCACGTACATAGCATGTGCTAAAAAGTAGAGAGGGTTACGGCAAAAACTGGATGAACTTCGTGTACAAAATGGACAATCTCTTTCGAAGTATCAGGCTTTCGGACGAGAACTCATCTGTTACAAAGGCATTTCATTTTTTTAAACTTTTTTCAACTCCAGACTTTTTGTGCGTTTAGTATGCACCATTCAAAGCCACGTCATCAATTTTCAACCCCTTCTGACTTCATTTGCTATTTTTCTTGCATTTACTGATTTTTTTAGCTAAATGACCCTGAAATTGAAAAGCACTACAAATGAACTCTGAAAAGGTTGAAAGTTGGCATGGTATCATCATTTCACCCACATAGAATGTGCTAAAAAGTTGAGAGGGTTACGGCAAAAACTGGATGCACTTCGTGTACAAAATGGACAATCTCTTTCGAAGTATCAGGCTTTCGGACGAGAACTCATCTGTTACAAAGGCATTTCATTTTTTTAAACTTATTTCAACTCCAGACTTTTTGTGCGTTTAGTATGCACCATTCAAAGCCACGTCATCAATTGTCAACCCTTTCTGACTTCATTTGCTATTTTTCATGCATTTACTGATTTTTTGAGCTAAATGACCCTGAAATTGAAAAGCACTACAAATGAACTCTGAAAAGGTTGAAAGTTGGCATGGTTTCATCATTTCACCCACATAGCATGTGCTAAAAAGTGGAGAGGGTTACGGCAAACTCTGGATGCACTTCATGTACAAAATGGACAATCTCTTTCGAAGTATCAGGCTTTCGGACGAAAACTCATCTGTTACAAAGGCATTTCATTTTTTTAAACTTTTTTCAACTCCCGACTTCATTTGCTATTTTTCTTGCATTTACTGATTTTTTTTAGCTAAATGACCCTGAAATTGAAAAGCACTACAAATGAACTCTGAAAAGGTTGAAAGTTGGCATGGTATCATCATTTCACCCACATAGAATGTGCTAAAAAGTTGAGAGTGTTACGGCAAAAACTGGATGCACTTCGTGTACAAAATGGACAATCTCTTTCGAAGTATCAGGCTTTCGGACGAGAACTCATCTGTTACAAAGTCATTTCATTTTTTTAAACTTATTTCAACTCCAGACTTTTTGTGCATTTAGTATGCACCATTCAAAGCCACGTCATCAATTGTCAACCCTTTCTGACTTCATTTGCTATTTTTCATGCATTTACTGATTTTTTGAGCTAAATGACCCTGAAATTGAAAAGCACTACAAATGAACTCTGAAAAGGTTGAAAGTTGGCATGGTTTCATCATTTCACCCACATAGCATGTGCTAAAAAGTAGAGAGGGTTACGGCAAAAACTGGATGAACTTCGTGTACAAAATGGACAATCTCTTTCGAAGTATCAGGCTTTCGGACGAAAACTCATCTGTTACAAAGGCATTTCATTTTTTTAAACTTATTTCAACTCCAGACTTTTTGTGCGTTTAGTATGCACCATTCAAAGCCACGTCATCAATTTTCAACCCCTTCTGACTTCATTTGCTATTTTTCATGCATTTACTGATTTTTTGAGCTAAATGACACTGAAATTGAAAAGCACTACAAATGAACTCTGAAAAGGTTGAAAGTTGGCATGGTTTCATCATTTCACGTACATAGCATGTGCTAAAAAGTTGAGAGGGTTACGGCAAACTCTGGATGCACTTCATGTACAAAATGGACAATCTCTTTCGAAGTATCAGGCTTTCGGACGAAAACTCATCTGTTACAAAGGCATTTCATTTTTTTAAACTTATTTCAACTCCCGACTTTTTTTGCGTTTAGTATGCACCATTCAAAGCCACGTCATCAATTTTCAACCCCTTCTGACTTCATTTGCTATTTTTCTTGCATTTACTGATTTTTTTAGCTAAATGACCCTGAAATTGAAAAGCACTACAAATGAACTCTGAAAAGGTTGAAAGTTGGCATGGTATCATCATTTCACCCACATAGAGTGTGCTAAAAAGTTGAGAGGGTTACGACAAAAACTGGATGCACTTCGTGTACAAAATGGACAATCTCTTTCGAAGTATCAGGCTTTCGGACGAGAACTCATCTGTTACAAAGGCATTTCATTTTTTTAAACTTATTTCAACTCCAGACTTTTTGTGCGTTTAGTATGCACCATTCAAAGCCACGTCATCAATTGTCAACCCTTTCTGACTTCATTTGCTATTTTTCATGCATTTACTGATTTTTTGAGCTAAATGACCCTGAAATTGAAAAGCACTACAAATGAACTCTGAAAAGGTTGAAAGTTGGCATGGTTTCATCATTTCACGTACATAGCATGTGCTAAAAAGTAGAGAGGGTTACGGCAAAAACTGGATGAACTTCGTGTACAAAATGGACAATCTCTTTCGAAGTATCAGGCTTTCGGACGAGAACTCATCTGTTACAAAGGCATTTCATTTTTTTAAACTTTTTTCAACTCCAGACTTTTTGTGCGTTTAGTATGCACCATTCAAAGCCACGTCATCAATTTTCAACCCCTTCTGACTTCATTTGCTATTTTTCTTGCATTTACTGATTTTTTTAGCTAAATGACCCTGAAATTGAAAAGCACTACAAATGAACTCTGAAAAGGTTGAAAGTTGGCATGGTATCATCATTTCACCCACATAGAATGTGCTAAAAAGTTGAGAGGGTTACGGCAAAAACTGGATGCACTTCGTGTACAAAATGGACAATCTCTTTCGAAGTATCAGGCTTTCGGACGAGAACTCATCTGTTACAAAGGCATTTCATTTTTTTAAACTTATTTCAACTCCAGACTTCATTTGCTATTTTTCTTGCATTTACTGATTTTTTTTAGCTAAATGACCCTGAAATTGAAAAGCACTACAAATGAACTCTGAAAAGGTTGAAAGTTGGCATGGTTTCATCATTTCACCCACATAGCATGTGCTAAAAAGTGGAGAGGGTTACGGCAAACTCTGGATGCACTTCATGTACAAAATGGACAATCTCTTTCGAAGTATCAGGCTTTCGGACGAAAACTCATCTGTTACAAAGGCATTTCATTTTTTTAAACTTTTTTCAACTCCCGACTTCATTTGCTATTTTTCTTGCATTTACTGATTTTTTTTAGCTAAATGACCCTGAAATTGAAAAGCACTACAAATGAACTCTGAAAAGGTTGAAAGTTGGCATGGTATCATCATTTCACCCACATAGAATGTGCTAAAAAGTTGAGAGTGTTACGGCAAAAACTGGATGCACTTCGTGTACAAAATGGACAATCTCTTTCGAAGTATCAGGCTTTCGGACGAGAACTCATCTGTTACAAAGTCATTTCATTTTTTTAAACTTATTTCAACTCCAGACTTTTTGTGCATTTAGTATGCACATTTCAAAGCCACGTCATCAATTGTCAACCCTTTCTGACTTCATTTGCTATTTTTCATGCATTTACTGATTTTTTGAGCTAAATGACCCTGAAATTGAAAAGCACTACAAATGAACTCTGAAAAGGTTGAAAGTTGGCATGGTTTCATCATTTCACCCACATAGCATGTGCTAAAAAGTAGAGAGGGTTACGGCAAAAACTGGATGAACTTCGTGTACAAAATGGACAATCTCTTTCGAAGTATCAGGCTTTCGGACGAAAACTCATCTGTTACAAAGGCATTTCATTTTTTTAAACTTATTTCAACTCCAGACTTTTTGTGCGTTTAGTATGCACCATTCAAAGCCACGTCATCAATTTTCAACCCCTTCTGACTTCATTTGCTATTTTTCATGCATTTACTGATTTTTTGAGCTAAATGACACTGAAATTGAAAAGCACTACAAATGAACTCTGAAAAGGTTGAAAGTTGGCATGGTTTCATCATTTCACGTACATAGCATGTGCTAAAAAGTTGAGAGGGTTACGGCAAACTCTGGATGCACTTCATGTACAAAATGGACAATCTCTTTCGAAGTATCAGGCTTTCGGACGAAAACTCATCTGTTACAAAGGCATTTCATTTTTTTAAACTTATTTCAACTCCCGACTTTTTTTGCGTTTAGTATGCACCATTCAAAGCCACGTCATCAATTTTCAACCCCTTCTGACTTCATTTGCTATTTTTCTTGCATTTACTGATTTTTTTAGCTAAATGACCCTGAAATTGAAAAGCACTACAAATGAACTCTGAAAAGGTTGAAAGTTGGCATGGTATCATCATTTCACCCACATAGAGTGTGCTAAAAAGTTGAGAGGGTTACGACAAAAACTGGATGCACTTCGTGTACAAAATGGACAATCTCTTTCGAAGTATCAGGCTTTCGGACGAGAACTCATCTGTTACAAAGGCATTTCATTTTTTTAAACTTATTTCAACTCCAGACTTTTTGTGCGTTTAGTATGCACCATTCAAAGCCACGTCATCAATTGTCAACCCTTTCTGACTTCATTTGCTATTTTTCATGCATTTACTGATTTTTTGAGCTAAATGACCCTGAAATTGAAAAGCACTACAAATGAACTCTGAAAAGGTTGAAAGTTGGCATGGTTTCATCATTTCACGTACATAGCATGTGCTAAAAAGTAGAGAGGGTTACGGCAAAAACTGGATGAACTTCGTGTACAAAATGGACAATCTCTTTCGAAGTATCAGGCTTTCGGACGAGAACTCATCTGTTACAAAGGCATTTCATTTTTTTAAACTTATTTCAACTCCAGACTTTTTGTGCGTTTAGTATGCACCATTCAAAGCCACGTCATCAATTGTCAACCCTTTCTGACTTCATTTGCTATTTTTCATGCATTTACTGATTTTTTGAGCTAAATGACCCTGAAATTGAAAAGCACTACAAATGAACTCTGAAAAGGTTGAAAGTTGGCATGGTTTCATCATTTCACCTACATAGCATGTGCTAAAAAGTAGAGAGGGTTACGGCAAAAACTGGATGAACTTCGTGTACAAAATGGACAATCTCTTTCGAAGTATCAGGCTTTCGGACGAAAACTCATCTGTTACAAAG
This sequence comes from Elymus sibiricus, assembly GCA_039707655.1. NCBI lineage: Eukaryota > Viridiplantae > Streptophyta > Magnoliopsida > Poales > Poaceae > Elymus > Elymus sibiricus. Next base: position 33,003,106 of record CM077665.1, on the reverse strand, counting down.
GCATTTCATTTTTTTAAACTTATTTCAACTCCAGACTTTTTGTGCGTTTAGTATGCACCATTCAAAGCCACGTCATCAATTTTCAACCCCTTCTGACTTCATTTGCTATTTTTCATGCATTTACTGATTTTTTGAGCTAAATGACACTGAAATTGAAAAGCACTACAAATGAACTCTAAAAAGGTTGAAAGTTGGCATGGTATCATCATTTCACCCACATAGCATGTGCTAAAAAGTTGAGAGGGTTACGACAAAAACTGGATGCACTTCGTGTACAAAATGGACAATCTCTTTCGAAGTATCAGGCTTTCGGACGAGAACTCATCTGTTACAAAGGCATTTCATTTTTTTAAACTTATTTCAACTCCAGACTTTTTGTGCGTTTAGTATGCACCATTCAAAGCCACGTCATCAATTGTCAACCCCTTCTGACTTCATTTGCTATTTTTCATGCATTTACTGATTTTTTGAGCTAAATGACCCTGAAATTGAAAAGCACTACAAATGAACTCTGAAAAGGTTGAAAGTTGGCATGGTTTCATCATTTCACGTACATAGCATGTGCTAAAAAGTAGAGAGGGTTACGGCAAAAACTGGATGCACTTCGTGTACAAAATGGACAATCTCTTTCGAAGTATCAGGCTTTCGGACGAGAACTCATCTGTTACAAAGGCATTTCATTTTTTTAAACTTATTTCAACTCCAGACTTTTTGTGCGTTTAGTATGCACCATTCAAAGCCACGTCATCAATTGTCAACCCTTTCTGACTTCATTTGCTATTTTTCATGCATTTACTGATTTTTTGAGCTAAATGACCCTGAAATTGAAAAGCACTACAAATGAACTCTGAAAAGGTTGAAAGTTAGCATGGTTTCATCATTTCACGTACATAGCATGTGCTAAAAAGTAGAGAGGGTTACGGCAAAAACTGGATGAACTTCGTGTACAAAATGGACAATCTCTTTCGAAGTATCAGGCTTTCGGACGAAAACTCATCTGTTACAAAGGCATTTCATTTTTTTAAACTTATTTCAACTCCAGACTTTTTGTGCGTTTAGTATGCACCATTCAAAGCCACGTCAACAATTTTCAACCCCTTCTGACTTCATTTGCTATTTTTCATGCATTTACTGATTTTTTGAGCTAAATGACCCTGAAATTGAAAAGCACTACAAATGAACTCTGAAAAGGTTGAAAGTTGGCATGGTATCATCATTTCACCCACATAGAATGTGCTAAAAAGTTGAGAGGGTTACGGCAAAAACTGGATGCACTTCGTGTAGAAAATGGACAATCTCTTTCGAAGTATCAGGCTTTCGGACGAGAACTCATCTGTTACAAAGGCATTTCATTTTTTTAAACTTATTTCAACTCCAGACATTTTGTGCGTTTAGTATGCACCATTCAAAGCCACGTCATCAATTGTCAACCCTTTCTGACTTCATTTGCTATTTTTCATGCATTTACTGATTTTTTGAGCTAAATGACCCTGAAATTGAAAAGCACTACAAATGAACTCTGAAAAGGTTGAAAGTTGGCATGGTTTCATCATTTCACCTACATAGCATGTGCTAAAAAGTAGAGAGGGTTACGGCAAAAACTGGATGCACTTCGTGTACAAAATGGACAATCTCTTTCGAAGTATCAGGCTTTCGGACGAGAACTCATCTGTTACAAAGGCATTTCATTTTTTTAAACTTATTTCAACTCCAGACTTTTTGTGCGTTTAGTATGCACCATTCAAAGCCACGTCATCAATTGTCAACCCTTTCTGACTTCATTTGCTATTTTTCATGCATTTACTGATTTTTTGAGCTAAATGACCCTGAAATTGAAAAGCACTACAAATGAACTCTGAAAAGGTTGAAAGTTGGCATGGTTTCATCATTTCACGTACATAGCATGTGCTAAAAAGTAGAGAGGGTTACGGCAAAAACTGGATGAACTTCGTGTACAAAATGGACAATCTCTTTCGAAGTATCAGGCTTTCGAACGAAACCTCATCTGTTACAAAGGCATTTCATTTTTTTAAACTTATTTCAACTCCAGACTTTTTGTGCGTTTAGTATGCACCATTCAAAGCCACGTCATCAATTTTCAACCCCTTCTGACTTCATTTGCTATTTTTCATGCATTTACTGATTTTTTGAGCTAAATGACACTGAAGTTGAAAAGCACTACAAATGAACTCTGAAAAGGTTGAAAGTTGGCATGGTATCATCATTTCACCCACATAGCATGTGCTAAAAAGTTGAGAGGGTTACGGCAAACTCTGGATGCACTTCGTGTACAAAATGGACAATCTCTTTCGAAGTATCAGGCTTTCGGACGAAAACTCAACTGTTACAAAGGCATTTCATTTTTTTAAACTTTTTTCAACTCCCGACTTTTTTTGCGTTTAGTATGCACCATTCAAAGCCACGTCATCAATTTTCAACCCCTTCTGACTTCATTTGCTATTTTTCTTGCATTTACTGATTTTTTTAGCTAAATGACCCTGAAATTGAAAAGCACTACAAATGAACTCTGAAAAGGTTGAAAGTTGGCATGGTTTCATCATTTCACGTACATAGCATGTGCTAAAAAGTAGAGAGGGTTACGGCAAAAACTGGATGAACTTCGTGTACAAAATGGACAATCTCTTTCGAAGTATCAGGCTTTCGGACGAAAACTCATCTGTTACAAAGGCATTTCATTTTTTTAAACTTATTTCAACTCCAGACTTTTTGTGCGTTTAGTATGCACCATTCAAAGCCACGTCATCAATTTTCAACCCCTTCTGACTTCATTTGCTATTTTTCATGCATTTACTGATTTTTTGAGCTAAATGACACTGAAATTGAAAAGCACTACAAATGAACTCTGAAAAGGTTGAAAGTTGGCATGGTATCATCATTTCACCCACATAGCATGTGCTAAAAAGTTGAGAGGGTTACGGCAAACTCTGGATGCACTTCATGTACAAAATGGACAATCTCTTTCGAAGTATCAGGCTTTCGGACGAAAACTCATCTGTTACAAAGGCATTTCATTTTTTTAAACTTTTTTCAACTCCCGACTTTTTTTGCGTTTAGTATGCACCATTCAAAGCCACGTCATCAATTTTCAACCCCTTCTGACTTCATTTGCTATTTTTCTTGCATTTACTGATTTTTTTAGCTAAATGACCCTGAAATTGAAAAGCACTACAAATGAACTCTGAAAAGGTTGAAAGTTGGCATGGTATCATCATTTCACCCACATAGAATGTGCTAAAAAGTTGAGAGGGTTACGGCAAAAACTGGATGCACTTCGTGTACAAAATGGACAATCTCTTTCGAAGTATCAGGCTTTCGGACGAGAACTCATCTGTTACAAAGGCATTTCATTTTTTTAAACTTATTTCAACTCCAGACTTTTTGTGCGTTCAGTATGCACCATTCAAAGCCACGTCATCAATTTTCAACCCTTTCTGACTTCATTTGCTATTTTTCATGCATTTACTGACTTTGTTTGAGCTAAATGACCCTGAAATTGAAAAGCACTACAAATGAACTCTGAAAAGGTTGAAAGTTGGCATGGTATCATCATTTCACCCACATAGAATGTGCTAAAAAGTTGAGAGGGTTACGGCAAAAACTGCATGCACTTCGTGTACAAAATGGACAATCTCTTTCGAAGTATCAGGCTTTCGGACGAGAACTCATCTGTTACAAAGGCATTTCATTTTTTTAAACTTTTTTCAACTCCCGACTTTTTTTGCGTTTAGTATGCACCATTCAAAGCCACGTCATCAATTTTCAACCCCTTCTGACTTCATTTGCTATTTTTCTTGCATTTACTGATTTTTTTAGCTAAATGACCCTGAAATTGAAAAGCACTACAAATGAACTCTGAAAAGGTTGAAAGTTGGCATGGTATCATCATTTCACCCACATAGAATGTGCTAAAAAGTTGAGAGGGTTACGACAAAAACTGGATGCACTTCGTGTACAAAATGGACAATCTCTTTCGAAGTATCAGGCTTTCGGACGAGAACTCATCTGTTACAAAGGCATTTCATTTTTTTAAACTTATTTCAACTCGAGACTTTTTGTGCGTTTAGTATGCACCATTCAAAGCCACGTCATCAATTGTCAACCCTTTCTGACTTCATTTGCTATTTTTCATGCATTTACTGATTTTTTGAGCTAAATGACACTGAAATTGAAAAGCACTACAAATGAACTCTGAAAAGGTTGAAAGTTGGCATGGTATCATCATTTCACCCACATAGCATGTGCTAAAAAGTTGAGAGGGTTACGGCAAACTCTGGATGCACTTCATGTACAAAATGGACAATCTCTTTCGAAGTATCAGGCTTTCGGACGAAAACTCATCTGTTACAAAGGCATTTCATTTTTTTAAACTTTTTTCAACTCCAGACTTTTTGTGCGTTTAGTATGCACCATTCAAAGCCACGTCATCAATTTTCAACCCCTTCTGACTTCATTTGCTATTTTTCATGCATTTACTGATTTTTTGAGCTAAATGACACTGAAATTGAAAAGCACTACAAATGAACTCTGAAAAGGTTGAAAGTTGGCATGGTATCATCATTTCACCCACATAGAATGTGCTAAAAAGTTGAGAGGGTTACGGCAAAAACTGGATGCACTTCGTGTACAAAATGGACAATCTCTTTCGAAGTATCAGGCTTTCGGACGAGAACTCATCTGTTACAAAGGCATTTCATTTTTTTAAACTTATTTCAACTCCAGACTTTTTGTGCGTTCAGTATGCACCATTCAAAGCCACGTCATCAATTTTCAACCCTTTCTGACTTCATTTGCTATTTTTCATGCATTTACTGACTTTGTTTGAGCTAAATGACCCTGAAATTGAGAAGCACTACAAATGAACTCTGAAAAGGTTGAAAGTTGGCATGGTATCATCATTTCACCCACATAGAATGTGCTAAAAAGTTGAGAGGGTTACGGCAAAAACTGCATGCACTTCGTGTACAAAATGGACAATCTCTTTCGAAGTATCAGGCTTTCGGACGAGAACTCATCTGTTACAAAGGCATTTCATTTTTTTAAACTTATTTCAACTCCCGACTTTTTGTGCGTTTAGTATGCACCATTCAAAGCCACGTCATCAATTTTCAACCCCTTCTGACTTCATTTGCTATTTTTCTTGCATTTACTGATTTTTTTAGCTAAATGACCCTGAAATTGAAAAGCACTACAAATGAACTCTGAAAAGGTTGAAAGTTGGCATGGTATCATCATTTCACCCACATAGAATGTGCTAAAAAGTTGAGAGGGTTACGGCAAAAACTGGATGCACTTCGTGTACAAAATGGACAATCTCTTTCGAAGTATCAGGCTTTCGGACGAGAACTCATCTGTTACAAAGGCATTTCATTTTTTTAAACTTATTTCAACTCCAGACTTTTTGTGCGTTCAGTATGCACCATTCAAAGCCACGTCATCAATTTTCAACCCTTTCTGACTTCATTTGCTATTTTTCATGCATTTACTGACTTTGTTTGAGCTAAATGACCCTGAAATTGAAAATCACTACAAATGAACTCTGAAAAGGTTGAAAGTTGGCATGGTATCATCATTTCACCCACATAGAATGTGCTAAAAAGTTGAGAGGGTTACGGCAAAAACTGCATGCACTTCGTGTACAAAATGGACAATCTCTTTCGAAGTATCAGGCTTTCGGACGAGAACTCATCTGTTACAAAGGCATTTCATTTTTTTAAACTTTTTTCAACTCCCGACTTTTTTTGCGTTTAGTATGCACCATTCAAAGCCACGTCATCAATTTTCAACCCCTTCTGACTTCATTTGCTATTTTTCTTGCATTTACTGATTTTTTTAGCTAAATGACCCTGAAATTGAAAAGCACTACAAATGAACTCTGAAAAGGTTGAAAGTTGGCATGGTATCATCATTTCACCCACATAGAATGTGCTAAAAAGTTGAGAGGGTTACGACAAAAACTGGATGCACTTCGTGTACAAAATGGACAATCTCTTTCGAAGTATCAGGCTTTCGGACGAGAACTCATCTGTTACAAAGGCATTTCATTTTTTTAAACTTATTTCAACTCGAGACTTTTTGTGCGTTTAGTATGCACCATTCAAAGCCACGTCATCAATTGTCAACCCTTTCTGACTTCATTTGCTATTTTTCATGCATTTACTGATTTTTTGAGCTAAATGACACTGAAATTGAAAAGCACTACAAATGAACTCTGAAAAGGTTGAAAGTTGGCATGGTATCATCATTTCACCCACATAGCATGTGCTAAAAAGTTGAGAGGGTTACGGCAAACTCTGGATGCACTTCATGTACAAAATGGACAATCTCTTTCGAAGTATCAGGCTTTCGGACGAAAACTCATCTGTTACAAAGGCATTTCATTTTTTTAAACTTTTTTCAACTCCAGACTTTTTGTGCGTTTAGTATGCACCATTCAAAGCCACGTCATCAATTTTCAACCCCTTCTGACTTCATTTGCTATTTTTCATGCATTTACTGATTTTTTGAGCTAAATGACACTGAAATTGAAAAGCACTACAAATGAACTCTGAAAAGGTTGAAAGTTGGCATGGTATCATCATTTCACCCACATAGAATGTGCTAAAAAGTTGAGAGGGTTACGGCAAAAACTGGATGCACTTCGTGTACAAAATGGACAATCTATTTCGAAGTATCAGGCTTTCGGACGAGAACTCATCTGTTACAAAGGAATTTCATTTTTTTAAACTTATTTCAACTCCAGACTTTTTGTGCGTTCAGTATGCACCATTCAAAGCCACGTCATCAATTTTCAACCCTTTCTGACTTCATTTGCTATTTTTCATGCATTTACTGACTTTGTTTGAGCTAAATGACCCTGAAATTGAAAAGCACTACAAATGAACTCTGAAAAGGTTGAAAGTTGGCATGGTATCATCATTTCACCCACATAGAATGTGCTAAAAAGTTGAGAGGGTTACGGCAAAAACTGCATGCACTTCGTGTACAAAATGGACAATCTCTTTCGAAGTATCAGGCTTTCGGACGAGAACTCATCTGTTACAAAGGCATTTCATTTTTTTAAACTTATTTCAACTCCCGACTTTTTGTGCGTTTAGTATGCACCATTCAAAGCCACGTCATCAATTTTCAACCCCTTCTGACTTCATTTGCTATTTTTCTTGCATTTACTGATTTTTTTAGCTAAATGACCCTGAAATTGAAAAGCACTACAAATGAACTCTGAAAAGGTTGAAAGTTGGCATGGTTTCATCATTTCACCCACATAGAATGTGCTAAAAAGTAGAGAGGGTTACGGCAAAAACTGGATGAACTTCGTGTACAAAATGGACAATCTCTTTCGAAGTATCAGGCTTTCGGACGAAAACTCATCTGTTACAAAGGCATTTCATTTTTTTAAACTTATTTCAACTCCAGACTTTTTGTGCGTTTAGTATGCACCATTCAAAGCCACGTCATCAATTTTCAACCCCTTCTGACTTCATTTGCTATTTTTCATGAATTTACTGATTTTTTTTAGCTAAATGACCCTGAAATTGAAAAGCACTACAAATGAACTCTGAAAAGGTTGAAAGTTGGCATGGTATCATCATTTCACCCACATAGAATGTGCTAAAAAGTTGAGAGGGTTACGGCAAAAACTGCATGCACTTCGTGTACAAAATGGACAATCTCTTTCGAAGTATCAGGCTTTCGGACGAGAACTCATCTGTTACAAAGGCATTTCATTTTTTTAAACTTATTTCAACTCCAGACTTTTTGTGCGTTCAGTATGAACAATTCAAAGCCACGTCATCAATTTTCAACCCTTTCTGACTTCATTTGCTATTTTTCATGCATTTACTGACTTTGTTTGAGCTAAATGACCCTGAAATTGAAAAGCACTACAAATGAACTCTGAAAAGGTTGAAAGTCGGCACGGTATCATCATTTCACCCACATAGCATGTGCTAAAAAGTTGAGAGGGTTACGGCAAACTCTGGATGCACTTCATGTACAAAATGGACAATCTCTTTCGAAGTATCAGGCTTTCGGACGAAAACTCATCTGTTACAAAGGCATTTCATTTTTTTAAACTCATTTCAACTCCAGACTTTTTGTGCGTTCAGTATGCACCATTCAAAGCCACGTCATCAATTTTCAACCCTTTCTGACTTCATTTGCTATTTTTCATGCATTTACTGATTTTTTGAGCTAAATGACCCTGAAATTGAAAAGCACTACAAATGAACTCTGAAAAGGTTGAAAGTTGGCATGGTATCATCATTTCACCCACATAGCATGTGCTAAAAAGTTGAGAGGGTTACGGCAAACTCTGGATGCACTTCATGTACAAAATGGACAATCTCTTTCGAAGTATCAGGCTTTCGGACGAAAACTCATCTGTTACAAAGGCATTTCATTTTTTTAAACTTTTTTCAACTCCAGACTTTTTGTGCGTTTAGTATGCACCATTCAAAGCCACGTCATCAATTTTCAACCCCTTCTGACTTCATTTGCTATTTTTCATGCATTTACTGATTTTTTGAGCTAAATGACACTGAAATTGAAAAGCACTACAAATGAACTCTGAAAAGGTTGAAAGTTGGCATGGTATCATCATTTCACCCACATAGAATGTGCTAAAAAGTTGAGAGGGTTACGGCAAAAACTGGATGCACTTCGTGTACAAAATGGACAATCTCTTTCGAAGTATCAGGCTTTCGGACGAGAACTCATCTGTTACAAAGGCATTTCATTTTTTTAAACTTATTTCAACTCCAGACTTTTTGTGCGTTCAGTATGCACCATTCAAAGCCACGTCATCAATTTTCAACCCTTTCTGACTTCATTTGCTATTTTTCATGCATTTACTGACTTTGTTTGAGCTAAATGACCCTGAAATTGAAAAGCACTACAAATGAACTCTGAAAAGGTTGAAAGTTGGCATGGTATCATCATTTCACCCACATAGAATGTGCTAAAAAGTTGAGAGGGTTACGGCAAAAACTGCATGCACTTCGTGTACAAAATGGACAATCTCTTTCGAAGTATCAGGCTTTCGGACGAGAACTCATCTGTTACAAAGGCATTTCATTTTTTTAAACTTATTTCAACTCCCGACTTTTTGTGCGTTTAGTATGCACCATTCAAAGCCACGTCATCAATTTTCAACCCCTTCTGACTTCATTTGCTATTTTTCTTGCATTTACTGATTTTTTTAGCTAAATGACCCTAAAATTGAAAAGCACTACAAATGAACTCTGAAAAGGTTGAAAGTTGGCATGGTTTCATCATTTCACCCACATAGAATGTGCTAAAAAGTAGAGAGGGTTACGGCAAAAACTGGATGAACTTCGTGTACAAAATGGACAATCTCTTTCGAAGTATCAGGCTTTCGGACGAAAACTCATCTGTTACAAAGGCATTTCATTTTTTTAAACTTATTTCAACTCCAGACTTTTTGTGCGTTTAGTATGCACCATTCAAAGCCACGTCATCAATTTTCAACCCCTTCTGACTTCATTTGCTATTTTTCATGAATTTACTGATTTTTTTTAGCTAAATGACCCTGAAATAGAAAAGCACTACAAATGAACTCTGAAAAGGTTGAAAGTTGGCATGGTATCATCATTTCACCCACATAGAATGTGCTAAAAAGTTGAGAGGGTTACGGCAAAAACTGCATGCACTTCGTGTACAAAATGGACAATCTCTTTCGAAGTATCAGGCTTTCGGACGAGAACTCATCTGTTACAAAGGCATTTCATTTTTTTAAACTTATTTCAACTCCAGACTTTTTGTGCGTTCAGTATGCACAATTCAAAGCCACGTCATCAATTTTCAACCCTTTCTGACTTCATTTGCTATTTTTCATGCATTTACTGACTTTGTTTGAGCTAAATGACCCTGAAATTGAAAAGCACTACAAATGAACTCTGAAAAGGTTGAAAGTCGGCACGGTATCATCATTTCACCCACATAGCATGTGCTAAAAAGTTGAGAGGGTTACGGCAAACTCTGGATGCACTTCATGTACAAAATGGACAATCTCTTTCGAAGTATCAGGCTTTCGGACGAAAACTCATCTGTTACAAAGGCATTTCATTTTTTTAAACTCATTTCAACTCCAGACTTTTTGTGCGTTCAGTATGCACCATTCAAAGCCACGTCATCAATTTTCAACCCTTTCTGACTTCATTTGCTATTTTTCATGCATTTACTGATTTTTTGAGCTAAATGACCCTGAAATTGAAAAGCACTACAAATGAACTCTGAAAAGGTTGAAAGTTGGCATGGTATCATCATTTCACCCACATAGCATGTGCTAAAAAGTTGAGAGGGTTACGACAAACTCTGGATGCACTTCATGTACAAAATGGACAATCTCTTTCGAAGTATCAGGCTTTCGGACGAAAACTCATCTGTTACAAAGGCATTTCATTTTTTTAAACTTATTTCAACTCCAGACTTTTTGTGCGTTTAGTATGCACCATTCAAAGCCACGTCATCAATTTTCAACCCCTTCTGACTTCATTTGCTATTTTTCATGCATTTACTGATTTTTTTTAGCTAAATGACCCTGAAATTGAAAAGCACTACAAATGAACTCTGAAAAGGTTGAAAGTTGGCATGGTTTCATCATTTCACCTACATAGCATGTGCTAAAAAGTAGAGAGGGTTACGGCAAAAACTGGATGAACTTCGTGTACAAAATGGACAATCTCTTTCGAAGTATCAGGCTTTCGGACGAAAACTCATCTGTTACAAAGGCATTTCATTTTTTTAAACTTATTTCAACTCCAGACTTTTTGTGCGTTTAGTATGCACCATTCAAAGCCACGTCATCAATTTTCAACCCCTTCTGACTTCATTTGCTATTTTTCATGCATTTACTGATTTTTTGAGCTAAATGACCCTGAAATTGAAAAGCACTACAAATGAACTCTGAAAAGGTTGAAAGTTGGCATGGTATCATCATTTCACCCACATAGCATGTGCTAAAAAGTTGAGAGGGTTACGACAAACTCTGGATGCACTTCATGTACAAAATGGACAATCTCTTTCGAAGTATCAGGCTTTCGGACGAGAACTCATCTGTTACAAAGGCATTTCATTTTTTTAAACTTATTTCAACTCCAGACTTTTTGTGCGTTCAGTATGCACCATTCAAAGCCACGTCATCAATTTTCAACCCTTTCTGACTTCATTTGCTATTTTTCATGCATTTACTGACTTTGTTTGAGCTAAATGACCCTGAAATTGAAAAGCACTACAAATGAACTCTGAAAAGGTTGAAAGTCGGCACGGTATCATCATTTCACCCACATAGCATGTGCTAAAAAGTTGAGAGGGTTACGGCAAACTCTGGATGCACTTCATGTACAAAATGGACAATCTCTTTCGAAGTATCAGGCTTTCGGACGAAAACTCATCTGTTACAAAGGCATTTCATTTTTTTAAACTCATTTCAACTCCAGACTTTTTGTGCGTTCAGTATGCACCATTCAAAGCCACGTCATCAATTTTCAACCCTTTCTGACTTCATTTGCTATTTTTTATGCATTTACTGATTTTTTTTAGCTAAATGACCCTGAAATTGAAAAGCACTACAAATGAACTCTGAAAAGGTTGAAAGTTTGCATGGTATCATCATTTCACCCACATAGAATGTGCTAAAAAGTTGAGAGGGTTACGGCAAAAACTGAATGCACTTCGTGTACAAAATGGACAATCTCTTTCGAAGTATCAGGCTTTCGGACGAGAACTCATCTGTTACAAAGGCATTTCATTTTTTTAAACTTATTTCAACTCCAGACTTTTTGTGCGTTCAGTATGCACCATTCAAAGCCACGTCATCAATTTTCAACCCTTTCTGACTTCATTTTCTATTTTTCATGCATTTACTGACTTTGTTTGAGCTAAATGACCCTGAAATTGAAAAGCACTACAAATGAACTCTGAAAAGGTTGAAAGTCGGCACGGTATCATCATTTCACCCACATAGCATGTGCTAAAAAGTTGAGAGGGTTACGGCAAACTCTGGATGCACTTCATGTACAAAATGGACAATCTCTTTCGAAGTATCAGGCTTTCGGACGAAAACTCATCTGTTACAAAGGCATTTCATTTTTTTAAACTCATTTCAACTCCAGACTTTTTGTGCGTTCAGTATGCACCATTCAAAGCCACGTCATCAATTTTCAACCCTTTCTGACTTCATTTGCTATTTTTCATGCATTTACTGATTTTTTTTAGCTAAATGACCCTGAAATTGAAAAGCACTACAAATGAACTCTGAAAAGGTTGAAAGTTGGCATGGTATCATCATTTCACCCACATAGAATGTGCTAAAAAGTTGAGAGGGTTACGGCAAAAACTGAATGCACTTCGTGTACAAAATGGACAATCTCTTTCGAAGTATCAGGCTTTCGGACGAGAACTCATCTGTTACAAAGGCATTTCATTTTTTTAAACTTATTTCAACTCCAGACTTTTGGTGCGTTCAGTATGCACCATTCAAAGCCACGTCATCAATTTTCAACCCTTTCTGACTTCATTTTCTATTTTTCATGCATTTACTGACTTTGTTTGAGCTAAATGACCCTGAAATTGAAAAGCACTACAAATGAACTCTGAAAAGGTTGAAAGTCGGCACGGTATCATCATTTCACCCACATAGCATGTGCTAAAAAGTTGAGAGGGTTACGGCAAACTCTGGATGCACTTCATGTACAAAATGGACAATCTCTTTCGAAGTATCAGGCTTTCGGACGAAAACTCATCTGTTACAAAGGCATTTCATTTTTTTAAACTCATTTCAACTCCAGACTTTTTGTGCGTTCAGTATGCACCATTCAAAGCCACGTCATCAATTTTCAACCCTTTCTGACTTCATTTGCTATTTTTCATGCATTTACTGATTTTTTGAGCTAAATGACCCTGAAATTGAAAAGCACTACAAATGAACTCTGCAAAGGTTGAAAGTTGGCATGGTATCATCATTTCACCCACATAGCATGTGCTAAAAAGTTGAGAGGGTTACGACAAACTCTGGATGCACTTCATGTACAAAATGGACAATCTCTTTCGAAGTATCAGGCTTTCGGACGAGAACTCATCTGTTACAAAGGCATTTCATTTTTTTAAACTTATTTCAACTCCAGACTTTTTGTGCGTTCAGTATGCACCATTCAAAGCCACGTCATCAATTTTCAACCCTTTCTGACTTCATTTTCTATTTTTCATGCATTTACTGACTTTGTTTGAGCTAAATGACCCTGAAATTGAAAAGCACTACAAATGAACTCTGAAAAGGTTGAAAGTCGGCACGGTATCATCATTTCACCCACATAGCATGTGCTAAAAAGTTGAGAGGGTTACGGCAAACTCTGGATGCACTTCATGTACAAAATGGACAATCTCTTTCGAAGTATCAGGCTTTCGGACGAAAACTCATCTGTTACAAAGGCATTTCATTTTTTTAAACTCATTTCAACTCCAGACTTTTTGTGCGTTCAGTATGCACCATTCAAAGCCACGTCATCAATTTTCAACCCTATCTGACTTCATTTGCTATTTTTCATGCATTTACTGATTTTTTTGAGCTAAATGACCCTGAAATTGAAAAGCACTACAAATGAACTCTGAAAAGGTTGAAAGTTGGCATGGTATCATCATTTCACCCACATAGAATGTGCTAAAAAGTTGAGAGGGTTACGGCAAAAACTGAATGCACTTCGTGTACAAAATGGACAATCTCTTTCGAAGTATCAGGCTTTCGGACGAGAACTCATCTGTTACAAAGGCATTTCATTTTTTTAAACTTATTTCAACTCCAGACTTTTTGTGCGTTCAGTATGCACCATTCAAAGCCACGTCATCAATTTTCAACCCTTTCTGACTTCATTTGCTATTTTTCATGCATTTACTGACTTTGTTTGAGCTAAATGACACTGAAATTGAAAAGCACTACAAATGAACTCTGAAAAGGTTGAAAGTCGGCACGGTATCATCATTTCACCCACATAGCATGTGCTAAAAAGTTGAGAGGGTTACGGCAAACTCTGGATGCACTTCATGTACAAAATGGACAATCTCTTTCGAAGTATCAGGCTTTCGGACGAAAACTCATCTGTTACAAAGGCATTTCATTTTTTTAAACTCATTTCAACTCCAGACTTTTTGTGCGTTCAGTATGCACCATTCAAAGCCACGTCATCAATTTTCAACCCTTTCTGACTTCATTTGCTATTTTTCATGCATTTACTGATTTTTTGAGCTAAATGACCCTGAAATTGAAAAGCACTACAAATGAACTCTGAAAAGGTTGAAAGTTGGCATGGTATCATCATTTCACCCACATAGCATGTGCTAAAAAGTTGAGAGGGTTACGACAAACTCTGGATGCACTTCATGTACAAAATGGACAATCTCTTTCGAAGTATCAGGCTTTCGGACGAAAACTCATCTGTTACAAAGGCATTTCATTTTTTTAAACTTATTTCAACTCCAGACTTTTTGTGCGTTCAGTATGCACCATTCAAAGCCACGTCATCAATTTTCAACCCTTTCTGACTTCATTTGCTATTTTTCATGCATTTACTGACTTTGTTTGAGCTAAATGACACTGAAATTGAAAAGCACTACAAATGAACTCTGAAAAGGTTGAAAGTCGGCACGGTATCATCATTTCACCCACATAGCATGTGCTAAAAAGTAGAGAGGGTTACGGCAAAAACTGGATGAACTTCGTGTACAAAATGGACAATCTCTTTCGAAGTATCAGGCTTTCGGACGAAAACTCATCTGTTACAAAGGCATTTCATTTTTTTTAACTTATTTCAACTCCAGACTTTTTGTGCGTTCAGTATGCACCATTCAAAGCCACGTCATCAATTTTCAACCCTTTCTGACTTCATTTGCTATTTTTCATGCATTTACTGATTTTTTTTAGCTAAATGACCCTGAAATTGAAAAGCACTACAAATGAACTCTGAAAAGGTTGAAAGTTGGCATGGTATCATCATTTCACCCACATAGAATGTGCTAAAAAGTTGAGAGGGTTACGGCAAAAACTGAATGCACTTCGTGTACAAAATGGACAATCTCTTTCGAAGTATCAGGCTTTCGGACGAGAACTCATCTGTTACAAAGGCATTTCATTTTTTTAAACTTATTTCAACTCCAGACTTTTTGTGCGTTCAGTATGCACCATTCAAAGCCACGTCATCAATTTTCAACCCTTTCTGACTTCATTTTCTATTTTTCATGCATTTACTGACTTTGTTTGAGCTAAATGACCCTGAAATTGAAAAGCACTACAAATGAACTCTGAAAAGGTTGAAAGTCGGCACGGTATCATCATTTCACCCACATAGCATGTGCTAAAAAGTTGAGAGGGTTACGGCAAACTCTGGATGCACTTCATGTACAAAATGGACAATCTCTTTCGAAGTATCAGGCTTTCGGACGAAAACTCATCTGTTACAAAGGCATTTCATTTTTTTAAACTCATTTCAACTCCAGACTTTTTGTGCGTTCAGTATGCACCATTCAAAGCCACGTCATCAATTTTCAACCCTTTCTGACTTCATTTGCTATTTTTCATGCATTTACTGATTTTTTGAGCTAAATGACCCTGAAATTGAAAAGCACTACAAATGAACTCTGAAAAGGTTGAAAGTTGGCATGGTTTCATCATTTCACGTACATAGCATGTGCTAAAAAGTAGAGAGGGTTACGGCAAAAACTGGATGAACTTCGTGTACAAAATGGACAATCTCTTTCGAAGTATCAGGCTTTCGGACGAAAACTCATCTGTTACAAAGGCATTTCATTTTTTTAAACTTATTTCAACTCCAGACTTTTTGTGCGTTTAGTATGCACCATTCAAAGCCACGTCATCAATTTTCAACCCCTTCTGACTTCATTTGCTATTTTTCATGCATTTACTGATTTTTTGAGCTAAATGACACTGAAATTGAAAAGCACTACAAATGAACTCTGAAAAGGTTGAAAGTTGGCATGGTATCATCATTTCACCCACATAGCATGTGCTAAAAAGTTGAGAGGGTTACGGCAAACTCTGGATGCACTTCATGTACAAAATGGACAATCTCTTTCGAAGTATCAGGCTTTCGGACGAAAACTCATCTGTTACAAAGGCATTTCATTTTTTTAAACTTTTTTCAACTCCCGACTTTTTTTGCGTTTAGTATGCACCATTCAAAGCCACGTCATCAATTTTCAACCCCTTCTGACTTCATTTGCTATTTTTCTCGCATTTACTGATTTTTTAGCTAAATGACCCTGAAATTGAAAAGCACTACAAATGAACTCTGAAAAGGTTGAAAGTTGGCATGGTATCATCATTTCACCCACATAGAATGTGCTAAAAAGTTGAGAGGGTTACGGCAAAAACTGGATGCACTTCGTGTACAAAATGGACAATCTCTTTCGAAGTATCAGGCTTTCGGACGAGAACTCATCTGTTACAAAGGCATTTCATTTTTTTAAACTTATTTCAACTCCAGACTTTTTGTGCGTTCAGTATGCACCATTCAAAGCCACATCATCAATTTTCAACCCTTTCTGACTTCATTTGCTATTTTTCATGCATTTACTGACTTTGTTTGAGCTAAATGACCCTGAAATTGAAAAGCACTACAAATGAACTCTGAAAAGGTTGAAAGTTGGCATGGTATCATCATTTCACCCACATAGAATGTGCTAAAAAGTTGAGAGGGTTACGGCAAAAACTGCATGCACTTCGTGTACAAAATGGACAATCTCTTTCGAAGTATCAGGCTTTCGGACGAGAACTCATCTGTTACAAAGGCATTTCATTTTTTTAAACTTTTTTCAACTCCCGACTTTTTTTGCGTTTAGTATGCACCATTCAAAGCCACGTCATCAATTTTCAACCCCTTCTGACTTCATTTGCTATTTTTCTTGCATTTACTGATTTTTTTAGCTAAATGACCCTGAAATTGAAAAGCACTACAAATGAACTCTGAAAAGGTTGAAAGTTGGCATGGTATCATCATTTCACCCACATAGAATGTGCTAAAAAGTTGAGAGGGTTACGACAAAAACTGGATGCACTTCGTGTACAAAATGGACAATCTCTTTCGAAGTATCAGGCTTTCGGACGAGAACTCATCTGTTACAAAGGCATTTCATTTTTTTAAACTTATTTCAACTCGACACTTTTTGTGCGTTTAGTATGCACCATTCAAAGCCACGTCATCAATTGTCAACCCTTTCTGACTTCATTTGCTATTTTTCATGCATTTACTGATTTTTTGAGCTAAATGACCCTGAAATTGAAAAGCACTACAAATGAACTCTGAAAAGGTTGAAAGTTGGCATGGTTTCATCATTTCACCTACATAGCATGTGCTAAAAAGTAGAGAGGGTTACGGCAAAAACTGGATGAACTTCGTGTACAAAATGGACAATCTCTTTCGAAGTATCAGGCTTTCGGACGAAAACTCATCTGTTACAAAGGCATTTCATTTTTTTAAACTTATTTCAACTCCAGACTTTTTGTGCGTTTAGTATGCACCATTCAAAGCCACGTCATCAATTTTCAACCCCTTCTGACTTCATTTGCTATTTTTCATGCATTTACTGATTTTTTGAGCTAAATGACACTGAAATTGAAAAGCACTACAAATGAACTCTGAAAAGGTTGAAAGTTGGCATGGTATCATCATTTCACCCACATAGCATGTGCTAAAAAGTTGAGAGGGTTACGGCAAACGCTGGATGCACTTCATGTACAAAATGGACAATCTCTTTCGAAGTATCAGGCTTTCGGACGAAAACTCATCTGTTACAAAGGCATTTCATTTTTTTAAACTTTTTTCAACTCCCGACTTTTTTTGCGTTTAGTATGCACCATTCAAAGCCACGTCATCAATTTTCAACCCCTTCTGACTTCATTTGCTATTTTTCTTGCATTTACTGATTTTTTTAGCTAAATGACCCTGAAATTGAAAAGCACTACAAATGAACTCTGAAAAGGTTGAAAGTTCGCATGGTATCATCATTTCACCCACATAGAATGTGCTAAAAAGTTGAGAGGGTTACGGCAAAAACTGGATGCACTTCGTGTACAAAATGGACAATCTCTTTCGAAGTATCAGGCTTTCGGACGAAAACTCATCTGTTACAAAGGCATTTCATTTTTTTAAACTTTTTTCAACTCCAGACTTTTTGTGCGTTTAGTATGCACCATTCAAAGCCACGTCATCAATTTTCAACCCCTTCTGACTTCATTTGCTATTTTTCATGCATTTACTGATTTTTTGAGCTAAATGACACTGAAATTGAAAAGCACTACAAATGAACTCTGAAAAGGTTGAAAGTTGGCATGGTATCATCATTTCACCCACATAGAATGTGCTAAAAAGTTGAGAGGGTTACGGCAAAAACTGGATGCACTTCGTGTACAAAATGGACAATCTCTTTCGAAGTATCAGGCTTTCGGACGAGAACTCATCTGTTACAAAGGCATTTCATTTTTTTAAACTTATTTCAACTCCAGACTTTTTGTGCGTTCAGTATGCACCATTCAAAGCCACGTCATCAATTTTCAACCCTTTCTGACTTCATTTGCTATTTTTCATGCATTTACTGACTTTGTTTGAGCTAAATGACCCTGAAATTGAAAAGCACTACAAATGAACTCTGAAAAGGTTGAAAGTTGGCATGGTATCATCATTTCACCCACATAGAATGTGCTAAAAAGTTGAGAGGGTTACGGCAAAAACTGCATGCACTTCGTGTACAAAATGGACAATCTCTTTCGAAGTATCAGGCTTTCGGACGAGAACTCATCTGTTACAAAGGCATTTCATTTTTTTAAACTTATTTCAACTCCCGACTTTTTGTGCGTTTAGTATGCACCATTCAAAGCC
Source organism: Elymus sibiricus (assembly GCA_039707655.1). Classification (NCBI taxonomy): domain Eukaryota; kingdom Viridiplantae; phylum Streptophyta; class Magnoliopsida; order Poales; family Poaceae; genus Elymus; species Elymus sibiricus. The sequence goes on along the minus strand of CM077665.1, from coordinate 32,984,183 downwards.
ATGTCATCAATTTTCAACCCCTTCTGACTTCATTTGCTATTTTTCTTGCATTTACTGATTTTTTTAGCTAAATGACCCTGAAATTGAAAAGCACTACAAATGAACTCTGAAAAGGTTGAAAGTTGGCATGGTTTCATCATTTCACCCACATAGAATGTGCTAAAAAGTAGAGAGGGTTACGGCAAAAACTGGATGAACTTCGTGTACAAAATGGACAATCTCTTTCGAAGTATCAGGCTTTCGGACGAAAACTCATCTGTTACAAAGGCATTTCATTTTTTTAAACTTATTTCAACTCCAGACTTTTTGTGCGTTTAGTATGCACCATTCAAAGCCACGTCATCAATTTTCAACCCCTTCTGACTTCATTTGCTATTTTTCATGAATTTACTGATTTTTTTTAGCTAAATGACCCTGAAATTGAAAAGCACTACAAATGAACTCTGAAAAGGTTGAAAGTTGGCATGGTATCATCATTTCACCCACATAGAATGTGCTAAAAAGTTGAGAGGGTTACGGCAAAAACTGCATGCACTTCGTGTACAAAATGGACAATCTCTTTCGAAGTATCAGGCTTTCGGACGAGAACTCATCTGTTACAAAGGCATTTCATTTTTTTAAACTTATTTCAACTCCAGACTTTTTGTGCGTTCAGTATGCACAATTCAAAGCCACGTCATCAATTTTCAACCCTTTCTGACTTCATTTGCTATTTTTCATGCATTTACTGACTTTGTTTGAGCTAAATGACCCTGAAATTGAAAAGCACTACAAATGAACTCTGAAAAGGTTGAAAGTCGGCACGGTATCATCATTTCACCCACATAGCATGTGCTAAAAAGTTGAGAGGGTTACGGCAAACTCTGGATGCACTTCATGTACAAAATGGACAATCTCTTTCGAAGTATCAGGCTTTCGGACGAAAACTCATCTGTTACAAAGGCATTTCATTTTTTTAAACTCATTTCAACTCCAGACTTTTTGTGCGTTCAGTATGCACCATTCAAAGCCACGTCATCAATTTTCAACCCTTTCTGACTTCATTTGCTATTTTTCATGCATTTACTGATTTTTTGAGCTAAATGACCCTGAAATTGAAAAGCACTACAAATGAACTCTGAAAAGGTTGAAAGTTGGCATGGTATCATCATTTCACCCACATAGCATGTGCTAAAAAGTTGAGAGGGTTACGACAAACTCTGGATGCACTTCATGTACAAAATGGACAATCTCTTTCGAAGTATCAGGCTTTCGGACGAAAACTCATCTGTTACAAAGGCATTTCATTTTTTTAAACTTATTTCAACTCCAGACTTTTTGTGCGTTTAGTATGCACCATTCAAAGCCACGTCATCAATTTTCAACCCCTTCTGACTTCATTTGCTATTTTTCATGCATTTACTGATTTTTTTTAGCTAAATGACCCTGAAATTGAAAAGCACTACAAATGAACTCTGAAAAGGTTGAAAGTTGGCATGGTTTCATCATTTCACCTACATAGCATGTGCTAAAAAGTAGAGAGGGTTACGGCAAAAACTGGATGAACTTCGTGTACAAAATGGACAATCTCTTTCGAAGTATCAGGCTTTCGGACGAAAACTCATCTGTTACAAAGGCATTTCATTTTTTAAACTTATTTCAACTCCAGACTTTTTGTGCGTTTAGTATGCACCATTCAAAGCCACGTCATCAATTTTCAACCCCTTCTGACTTCATTTGCTATTTTTCATGCATTTACTGATTTTTTGAGCTAAATGACCCTGAAATTGAAAAGCACTACAAATGAACTCTGAAAAGGTTGAAAGTTGGCATGGTATCATCATTTCACCCACATAGCATGTGCTAAAAAGTTGAGAGGGTTACGACAAACTCTGGATGCACTTCATGTACAAAATGGACAATCTCTTTCGAAGTATCAGGCTTTCGGACGAGAACTCATCTGTTACAAAGGCATTTCATTTTTTTAAACTTATTTCAACTCCAGACTTTTTGTGCGTTCAGTATGCACCATTCAAAGCCACGTCATCAATTTTCAACCCTTTCTGACTTCATTTGCTATTTTTCATGCATTTACTGACTTTGTTTGAGCTAAATGACCCTGAAATTGAAAAGCACTACAAATGAACTCTGAAAAGGTTGAAAGTCGGCACGGTATCATCATTTCACCCACATAGCATGTGCTAAAAAGTTGAGAGGGTTACGGCAAACTCTGGATGCACTTCATGTACAAAATGGACAATCTCTTTCGAAGTATCAGGCTTTCGGACGAAAACTCATCTGTTACAAAGGCATTTCATTTTTTTAAACTTTTTTCAACTCCAGACTTTTTGTGCGTTTAGTATGCACCATTCAAAGCCACGTCATCAATTTTCAACCCCTTCTGACTTCATTTGCTATTTTTCATGCATTTACTGATTTTTTGAGCTAAATGACACTGAAATTGAAAAGCACTACAAATGAACTCTGAAAAGGTTGAAAGTTGGCATGGTATCATCATTTCACCCACATAGAATGTGCTAAAAAGTTGAGAGGGTTACGGCAAAAACTGGATGCACTTCGTGTACAAAATGGACAATCTCTTTCGAAGTATCAGGCTTTCGGACGAGAACTCATCTGTTACAAAGGCATTTCATTTTTTTAAACTTATTTCAACTCCAGACTTTTTGTGCGTTCAGTATGCACCATTCAAAGCCACGTCATCAATTTTCAACCCTTTCTGACTTCATTTGCTATTTTTCATGCATTTACTGACTTTGTTTGAGCTAAATGACCCTGAAATTGAAAAGCACTACAAATGAACTCTGAAAAGGTTGAAAGTTGGCATGGTATCATCATTTCACCCACATAGAATGTGCTAAAAAGTTGAGAGGGTTACGGCAAAAACTGCATGCACTTCGTGTACAAAATGGACAATCTCTTTCGAAGTATCAGGCTTTCGGACGAGAACTCATCTGTTACAAAGGCATTTCATTTTTTTAAACTTATTTCAACTCCCGACTTTTTGTGCGTTTAGTATGCACCATTCAAAGCCATGTCATCAATTTTCAACCCCTTCTGACTTCATTTGCTATTTTTCTTGCATTTACTGATTTTTTTAGCTAAATGACCCTGAAATTGAAAAGCACTACAAATGAACTCTGAAAAGGTTGAAAGTTGGCATGGTTTCATCATTTCACCCACATAGAATGTGCTAAAAAGTAGAGAGGGTTACGGCAAAAACTGGATGAACTTCGTGTACAAAATGGACAATCTCTTTCGAAGTATCAGGCTTTCGGACGAAAACTCATCTGTTACAAAGGCATTTCATTTTTTTAAACTTATTTCAACTCCAGACTTTTTGTGCGTTTAGTATGCACCATTCAAAGCCACGTCATCAATTTTCAACCCCTTCTGACTTCATTTGCTATTTTTCATGAATTTACTGATTTTTTTTAGCTAAATGACCCTGAAATTGAAAAGCACTACAAATGAACTCTGAAAAGGTTGAAAGTTGGCATGGTATCATCATTTCACCCACATAGAATGTGCTAAAAAGTTGAGAGGGTTACGGCAAAAACTGCATGCACTTCGTGTACAAAATGGACAATCTCTTTCGAAGTATCAGGCTTTCGGACGAGAACTCATCTGTTACAAAGGCATTTCATTTTTTTAAACTTATTTCAACTCCAGACTTTTTGTGCGTTCAGTATGCACAATTCAAAGCCACGTCATCAATTTTCAACCCTTTCTGACTTCATTTGCTATTTTTCATGCATTTACTGACTTTGTTTGAGCTAAATGACCCTGAAATTGAAAAGCACTACAAATGAACTCTGAAAAGGTTGAAAGTCGGCACGGTATCATCATTTCACCCACATAGCATGTGCTAAAAAGTTGAGAGGGTTACGGCAAACTCTGGATGCACTTCATGTACAAAATGGACAATCTCTTTCGAAGTATCAGGCTTTCGGACGAAAACTCATCTGTTACAAAGGCATTTCATTTTTTTAAACTCATTTCAACTCCAGACTTTTTGTGCGTTCAGTATGCACCATTCAAAGCCACGTCATCAATTTTCAACCCTTTCTGACTTCATTTGCTATTTTTCATGCATTTACTGATTTTTTGAGCTAAATGACCCTGAAATTGAAAAGCACTACAAATGAACTCTGAAAAGGTTGAAAGTTGGCATGGTATCATCATTTCACCCACATAGCATGTGCTAAAAAGTTGAGAGGGTTACGACAAACTCTGGATGCACTTCATGTACAAAATGGACAATCTCTTTCGAAGTATCAGGCTTTCGGACGAAAACTCATCTGTTACAAAGGCATTTCATTTTTTTAAACTTATTTCAACTCCAGACTTTTTGTGCGTTTAGTATGCACCATTCAAAGCCACGTCATCAATTTTCAACCCCTTCTGACTTCATTTGCTATTTTTCATGCATTTACTGATTTTTTTTAGCTAAATGACCCTGAAATTGAAAAGCACTACAAATGAACTCTGAAAAGGTTGAAAGTTGGCATGGTTTCATCATTTCACCTACATAGCATGTGCTAAAAAGTAGAGAGGGTTACGGCAAAAACTGGATGAACTTCGTGTACAAAATGGACAATCTCTTTCGAAGTATCAGGCTTTCGGACGAAAACTCATCTGTTACAAAGGCATTTCATTTTTTAAACTTATTTCAACTCCAGACTTTTTGTGCGTTTAGTATGCACCATTCAAAGCCACGTCATCAATTTTCAACCCCTTCTGACTTCATTTGCTATTTTTCATGCATTTACTGATTTTTTGAGCTAAATGACCCTGAAATTGAAAAGCACTACAAATGAACTCTGAAAAGGTTGAAAGTTGGCATGGTATCATCATTTCACCCACATAGCATGTGCTAAAAAGTTGAGAGGGTTACGACAAACTCTGGATGCACTTCATGTACAAAATGGACAATCTCTTTCGAAGTATCAGGCTTTCGGACGAGAACTCATCTGTTACAAAGGCATTTCATTTTTTTAAACTTATTTCAACTCCAGACTTTTTGTGCGTTCAGTATGCACCATTCAAAGCCACGTCATCAATTTTCAACCCTTTCTGACTTCATTTGCTATTTTTCATGCATTTACTGACTTTGTTTGAGCTAAATGACCCTGAAATTGAAAAGCACTACAAATGAACTCTGAAAAGGTTGAAAGTCGGCACGGTATCATCATTTCACCCACATAGCATGTGCTAAAAAGTTGAGAGGGTTACGGCAAACTCTGGATGCACTTCATGTACAAAATGGACAATCTCTTTCGAAGTATCAGGCTTTCGGACGAAAACTCATCTGTTACAAAGGCATTTCATTTTTTTAAACTCATTTCAACTCCAGACTTTTTGTGCGTTCAGTATGCACCATTCAAAGCCACGTCATCAATTTTCAACCCTTTCTGACTTCATTTGCTATTTTTTATGCATTTACTGATTTTTTTTAGCTAAATGACCCTGAAATTGAAAAGCACTACAAATGAACTCTGAAAAGGTTGAAAGTTGGCATGGTATCATCATTTCACCCACATAGAATGTGCTAAAAAGTTGAGAGGGTTACGGCAAAAACTGAATGCACTTCGTGTACAAAATGGACAATCTCTTTCGAAGTATCAGGCTTTCGGACGAGAACTCATCTGTTACAAAGGCATTTCATTTTTTTAAACTTATTTCAACTCCAGACTTTTTGTGCGTTCAGTATGCACCATTCAAAGCCACGTCATCAATTTTCAACCCTTTCTGACTTCATTTTCTATTTTTCATGCATTTACTGACTTTGTTTGAGCTAAATGACCCTGAAATTGAAAAGCACTACAAATGAACTCTGAAAAGGTTGAAAGTCGGCACGGTATCATCATTTCACCCACATAGCATGTGCTAAAAAGTTGAGAGGGTTACGGCAAACTCTGGATGCACTTCATGTACAAAATGGACAATCTCTTTCGAAGTATCAGGCTTTCGGACGAAAACTCATCTGTTACAAAGGCATTTCATTTTTTTAAACTCATTTCAACTCCAGACTTTTTGTGCGTTCAGTATGCACCATTCAAAGCCACGTCATCAATTTTCAACCCTTTCTGACTTCATTTGCTATTTTTCATGCATTTACTGATTTTTTTTAGCTAAATGACCCTGAAATTGAAAAGCACTACAAATGAACTCTGAAAAGGTTGAAAGTTGGCATGGTATCATCATTTCACCCACATAGAATGTGCTAAAAAGTTGAGAGGGTTACGGCAAAAACTGAATGCACTTCGTGTACAAAATGGACAATCTCTTTCGAAGTATCAGGCTTTCGGACGAGAACTCATCTGTTACAAAGGCATTTCATTTTTTTAAACTTATTTCAACTCCAGACTTTTTGTGCGTTCAGTATGCACCATTCAAAGCCACGTCATCAATTTTCAACCCTTTCTGACTTCATTTTCTATTTTTCATGCATTTACTGACTTTGTTTGAGCTAAATGACCCTGAAATTGAAAAGCACTACAAATGAACTCTGAAAAGGTTGAAAGTCGGCACGGTATCATCATTTCACCCACATAGCATGTGCTAAAAAGTTGAGAGGGTTACGGCAAACTCTGGATGCACTTCATGTACAAAATGGACAATCTCTTTCGAAGTATCAGGCTTTCGGACGAAAACTCATCTGTTACAAAGGCATTTCATTTTTTTAAACTCATTTCAACTCCAGACTTTTTGTGCGTTCAGTATGCACCATTCAAAGCCACGTCATCAATTTTCAACCCTTTCTGACTTCATTTGCTATTTTTCATGCATTTACTGATTTTTTGAGCTAAATGACCCTGAAATTGAAAAGCACTACAAATGAACTCTGCAAAGGTTGAAAGTTGGCATGGTATCATCATTTCACCCACATAGCATGTGCTAAAAAGTTGAGAGGGTTACGACAAACTCTGGATGCACTTCATGTACAAAATGGACAATCTCTTTCGAAGTATCAGGCTTTCGGACGAGAACTCATCTGTTACAAAGGCATTTCATTTTTTTAAACTTATTTCAACTCCAGACTTTTTGTGCGTTCAGTATGCACCATTCAAAGCCACGTCATCAATTTTCAACCCTTTCTGACTTCATTTTCTATTTTTCATGCATTTACTGACTTTGTTTCAGCTAAATGACCCTGAAATTGAAAAGCACTACAAATGAACTCTGAAAAGGTTGAAAGTCGGCACGGTATCATCATTTCACCCACATAGCATGTGCTAAAAAGTTGAGAGGGTTACGGCAAACTCTGGATGCACTTCATGTACAAAATGGACAATCTCTTTCGAAGTATCAGGCTTTCGGACGAAAACTCATCTGTTACAAAGGCATTTCATTTTTTTAAACTCATTTCAACTCCAGACTTTTTGTGCGTTCAGTATGCACCATTCAAAGCCACGTCATCAATTTTCAACCCTTTCTGACTTCATTTGCTATTTTTCATGCATTTACTGATTTTTTTGAGCTAAATGACCCTGAAATTGAAAAGCACTACAAATGAACTCTGAAAAGGTTGAAAGTTGGCATGGTATCATCATTTCACCCACATAGAATGTGCTAAAAAGTTGAGAGGGTTACGGCAAAAACTGAATGCACTTCGTGTACAAAATGGACAATCTCTTTCGAAGTATCAGGCTTTCGGACGAGAACTCATCTGTTACAAAGGCATTTCATTTTTTTAAACTTATTTCAACTCCAGACTTTTTGTGCGTTCAGTATGCACCATTCAAAGCCACGTCATCAATTTTCAACCCTTTCTGACTTCATTTGCTATTTTTCATGCATTTACTGACTTTGTTTGAGCTAAATGACACTGAAATTGAAAAGCACTACAAATGAACTCTGAAAAGGTTGAAAGTCGGCACGGTATCATCATTTCACCCACATAGCATGTGCTAAAAAGTTGAGAGGGTTACGGCAAACTCTGGATGCACTTCATGTACAAAATGGACAATCTCTTTCGAAGTATCAGGCTTTCGGACGAAAACTCATCTGTTACAAAGGCATTTCATTTTTTTAAACTCATTTCAACTCCAGACTTTTTGTGCGTTCAGTATGCACCATTCAAAGCCACGTCATCAATTTTCAACCCTTTCTGACTTCATTTGCTATTTTTCATGCATTTACTGATTTTTTGAGCTAAATGACCCTGAAATTGAAAAGCACTACAAATGAACTCTGAAAAGGTTGAAAGTTGGCATGGTATCATCATTTCACCCACATAGAATGTGCTAAAAAGTTGAGAGGGTTACGGCAAAAACTGAATGCACTTCGTGTACAAAATGGACAATCTCTTTCGAAGTATCAGGCTTTCGGACGAGAACTCATCTGTTACAAAGGCATTTCATTTTTTTAAACTTATTTCAACTCCAGACTTTTTGTGCGTTCAGTATGCACCATTCAAAGCCACGTCATCAATTTTCAACCCTTTCTGACTTCATTTTCTATTTTTCATGCATTTACTGACTTTGTTTGAGCTAAATGACCCTGAAATTGAAAAGCACTACAAATGAACTCTGAAAAGGTTGAAAGTCGGCACGGTATCATCATTTCACCCACATAGCATGTGCTAAAAAGTTGAGAGGGTTACGGCAAACTCTGGATGCACTTCATGTACAAAATGGACAATCTCTTTCGAAGTATCAGGCTTTCGGACGAAAACTCATCTGTTACAAAGGCATTTCATTTTTTTAAACTCATTTCAACTCCAGACTTTTTGTGCGTTCAGTATGCACCATTCAAAGCCACGTCATCAATTTTCAACCCTTTCTGACTTCATTTGCTATTTTTCATGCATTTACTGATTTTTTTTAGCTAAATGACCCTGAAATTGAAAAGCACTACAAATGAACTCTGAAAAGGTTGAAAGTTGGCATGGTATCATCATTTCACCCACATAGAATGTGCTAAAAAGTTGAGAGGGTTACGGCAAAAACTGAATGCACTTCGTGTACAAAATGGACAATCTCTTTCGAAGTATCAGGCTTTCGGACGAGAACTCATCTGTTACAAAGGCATTTCATTTTTTTAAACTTATTTCAACTCCAGACTTTTTGTGCGTTCAGTATGCACCATTCAAAGCCACGTCATCAATTTTCAACCCTTTCTGACTTCATTTTCTATTTTTCATGCATTTACTGACTTTGTTTGAGCTAAATGACCCTGAAATTGAAAAGCACTACAAATGAACTCTGAAAAGGTTGAAAGTCGGCACGGTATCATCATTTCACCCACATAGCATGTGCTAAAAAGTTGAGAGGGTTACGGCAAACTCTGGATGCACTTCATGTACAAAATGGACAATCTCTTTCGAAGTATCAGGCTTTCGGACGAAAACTCATCTGTTACAAAGGCATTTCATTTTTTTTAAACTCATTTCAACTCCAGACTTTTTGTGCGTTCAGTATGCACCATTCAAAGCCACGTCATCAATTTTCAACCCTTTCTGACTTCATTTGCTATTTTTCATGCATTTACTGATTTTTTGAGCTAAATGACCCTGAAATTGAAAAGCACTACAAATGAACTCTGCAAAGGTTGAAAGTTGGCATGGTATCATCATTTCACCCACATAGCATGTGCTAAAAAGTTGAGAGGGTTACGACAAACTCTGGATGCACTTCATGTACAAAATGGACAATCTCTTTCGAAGTATCAGGCTTTCGGACGAGAACTCATCTGTTACAAAGGCATTTCATTTTTTTAAACTTATTTCAACTCCAGACTTTTTGTGCGTTCAGTATGCACCATTCAAAGCCACGTCATCAATTTTCAACCCTTTCTGACTTCATTTTCTATTTTTCATGCATTTACTGACTTTGTTTCAGCTAAATGACCCTGAAATTGAAAAGCACTACAAATGAACTCTGAAAAGGTTGAAAGTCGGCACGGTATCATCATTTCACCCACATAGCATGTGCTAAAAAGTTGAGAGGGTTACGGCAAACTCTGGATGCACTTCATGTACAAAATGGACAATCTCTTTCGAAGTATCAGGCTTTCGGACGAAAACTCATCTGTTACAAAGGCATTTCATTTTTTTAAACTCATTTCAACTCCAGACTTTTTGTGCGTTCAGTATGCACCATTCAAAGCCACGTCATCAATTTTCAACCCTTTCTTACTTCATTTGCTATTTTTCATGCATTTACTGATTTTTTTGAGCTAAATGACCCTGAAATTGAAAAGCACTACAAATGAACTCTGAAAAGGTTGAAAGTTGGCATGGTATCATCATTTCACCCACATAGAATGTGCTAAAAAGTTGAGAGGGTTACGGCAAAAACTGAATGCACTTCGTGTACAAAATGGACAATCTCTTTCGAAGTATCAGGCTTTCGGACGAGAACTCATCTGTTACAAAGGCATTTCATTTTTTTAAACTTATTTCAACTCCAGACTTTTTGTGCGTTCAGTATGCACCATTCAAAGCCACGTCATCAATTTTCAACCCTTTCTGACTTCATTTGCTATTTTTCATGCATTTACTGACTTTGTTTGAGCTAAATGACACTGAAATTGAAAAGCACTACAAATGAACTCTGAAAAGGTTGAAAGTCGGCACGGTATCATCATTTCACCCACATAGCATGTGCTAAAAAGTTGAGAGGGTTACGGCAAAAACTGGATGCACTTCGTGTACAAAATGGACAATCTCTTTCGAAGTATCAGGCTTTCGGACGAAAACTCATCTGTTACAAAGGCATTTCATTTTTTTAAACTTATTTCAACTCCAGACTTTTTGTGCGTTCAGTATGCACCATTCAAAGCCACGTCATCAATTTTCAACCCCTTCTGACTTCATTTGCTATTTTTCATGCATTTACTGATTTTTTGAGCTAAATGACACTGAAATTGAAAAGCACTACAAATGAACTCTGAAAAGGTTGAAAGTTGGCATGGTATCATCATTTCACCCACATAGCATGTGCTAAAAAGTTGAGAGGGTTACGGCAAACGCTGGATGCACTTCATGTACAAAATGGACAATCTCTTTCGAAGTATCAGGCTTTCGGACGAAAACTCATCTGTTACAAAGGCATTTCATTTTTTTAAACTTATTTCAACTCCAGACTTTTTTTGCGTTCAGTATGCACCATTCAAAGCCACGTCATCAATTTTCAACCCCTTCTGACTTCATTTGCTATTTTTCTTGCATTTACTGATTTTTTTAGCTAAATGACCCTGAAATTGAAAAGCACTACAAATGAACTCTGAAAAGGTTGAAAGTTCGCATGGTATCATCATTTCACCCACATAGCATGTGCTAAAAAGTTGAGAGGGTTACGGCAAAAACTGGATGCACTTCGTGTACAAAATGGACAATCTCTTTCGAAGTATCAGGCTTTCGGACGAAAACTCATCTGTTACAAAGGCATTTCATTTTTTTAAACTTTTTTCAACTCCCGACTTTTTTTGCGTTTAGTATGCACCATTCAAAGCCACGTCATCAATTTTCAACCCCTTCTGACTTCATTTGCTATTTTTCTTGCATTTACTGATTTTTTTAGCTAAATGACCCTGAAATTGAAAAGCACTACAAATGAACTCTGAAAAGGTTGAAAGTTCGCATGGTATCATCATTTCACCCACATAGAATGTGCTAAAAAGTTGAGAGGGTTACGGCAAAAACTGGATGCACTTCGTGTACAAAATGGACAATCTCTTTCGAAGTATCAGGCTTTCGGACGAGAACTCATCTGTTACAAAGGCATTTCATTTTTTTAAACTTATTTCAACTCCAGACTTTTTGTGCGTTTACTATGCACCATTCAAAGCCACGTCATCAATTTTCAACCCTTTCTGACTTCATTTGCTTTTTTTCATGCATTTACTGAATTTTTGAGCTAAATGACCCTGAAATTGAAAAGCACTACAAATGAACTCTGAAAAGGTTGAAAGTCGGCACGGTATCATCATTTCACCCACATAGCATGTGCTAAAAAGTTGAGAGGGTTACGGCAAACTCTGGATGCACTTCATGTACAAAATGGACAATCTCTTTCGAAGTATCAGGCTTTCGGACGAAAACTCATCTGTTACAAAGGCATTTCATTTTTTTAAACTCATTTCAACTCCAGACTTTTTGTGCGTTCAGTATGCACCATTCAAAGCCACGTCATCAATTTTCAACCCTTTCTGACTTCATTTGCTATTTTTCATGCATTTACTGATTTTTTTAGCTAAATGACCCTGAAATTGAAAAGCACTACAAATGAACTCTGAAAAGGTTGAAAGTTCGCACGGTATCATCATTTCACCCACATAGCATGTGCTAAAAAGTAGAGAGGGTTACGGCAAAAACTGGATGAACTTCGTGTACAAAATGGACAATCTCTTTCGAAGTATCAGGCTTTCGGACGAAAACTCATCTGTTACAAAGGCATTTCATTTTTTTAAACTTATTTCAACTCCAGACTTTTTGTGCGTTTAGTATGCACCATTCAAAGCCACGTCATCAATTTTCAACCCCTTCTGACTTCATTTGCTATTTTTCATGCATTTACTGATTTTTTGAGCTAAATGACACTGAAATTGAAAAGCACTACAAATGAACTCTGAAAAGGTTGAAAGTTGGCATGGTATCATCATTTCACCCACATAGCATGTGCTAAAAAGTTGAGAGGGTTACGGCAAACGCTGGATGCACTTCATGTACAAAATGGACAATCTCTTTCGAAGTATCAGGCTTTCGGACGAAAACTCATCTGTTACAAAGGCATTTCATTTTTTTAAACTTTTTTCAACTCCCGACTTTTTTTGCGTTTAGTATGCACCATTCAAAGCCACGTCATCAATTTTCAACCCCTTCTGACTTCATTTGCTATTTTTCTTGCATTTACTGATTTTTTTAGCTAAATGACCCTGAAATTGAAAAGCACTACAAATGAACTCTGAAAAGGTTGAAAGTTCGCATGGTATCATCATTTCACCCACATAGAATGTGCTAAAAAGTTGAGAGGGTTACGGCAAAAACTGGATGCACTTCGTGTACAAAATGGACAATCTCTTTCGAAGTATCAGGCTTTCGGACGAAAACTCATCTGTTACAAAGGCATTTCATTTTTTTAAACTTTTTTCAACTCCCGACTTTTTTTGCGTTTAGTATGCACCATTCAAAGCCACGTCATCAATTTTCAACCCCTTCTGACTTCATTTGCTATTTTTCTTGCATTTACTGATTTTTTTAGCTAAATGACCCTGAAATTGAAAAGCACTACAAATGAACTCTGAAAAGGTTGAAAGTTCGCATGGTATCATCATTTCACCCACATAGAATGTGCTAAAAAGTTGAGAGGGTTACGGCAAAAACTGGATGCACTTCGTGTACAAAATGGACAATCTCTTTCGAAGTATCAGGCTTTCGGACGAGAACTCATCTGTTACAAAGGCATTTCATTTTTTTAAACTTATTTCAACTCCAGACTTTTTGTGCGTTTACTATGCACCATTCAAAGCCACGTCATCAATTTTCAACCCTTTCTGACTTCATTTGCTTTTTTTCATGCATTTACTGAATTTTTGAGCTAAATGACCCTGAAATTGAAAAGCACTACAAATGAACTCTGAAAAGGTTGAAAGTCGGCACGGTATCATCATTTCACCCACATAGCATGTGCTAAAAAGTTGAGAGGGTTACGGCAAACTCTGGATGCACTTCATGTACAAAATGGACAATCTCTTTCGAAGTATCAGGCTTTCGGACGAAAACTCATCTGTTACAAAGGCATTTCATTTTTTTAAACTCATTTCAACTCCAGACTTTTTGTGCGTTCAGTATGCACCATTCAAAGCCACGTCATCAATTTTCAACCCTTTCTGACTTCATTTGCTATTTTTCATGCATTTACTGATTTTTTGAGCTAAATGACCCTGAAATTGAAAAGCACTACAAATGAACTCTGAAAAGGTTGAAAGTTGGCATGGTTTCATCATTTCACGTACATAGCATGTGCTAAAAAGTAGAGAGGGTTACGGCAAAAACTGGATGAACTTCGTGTACAAAATGGACAATCTCTTTCGAAGTATCAGGCTTTCGGACGAAAACTCATCTGTTACAAAGGCATTTCATTTTTCTAAACTTATTTCAACTCCAGACTTTTTGTGCGTTTAGTATGCACCATTCAAAGCCACGTCATCAATTTTCAACCCCTTCTGACTTCATTTGCTATTTTTCATGCATTTACTGATTTTTTGAGCTAAATGACACTGAAATTGAAAAGCACTACAAATGAACTCTGAAAAGGTTGAAAGTTGGCATGGTATCATCATTTCACCCACATAGCATGTGCTAAAAAGTTGAGAGGGTTACGGCAAACTCTGGATGCACTTCATGTACAAAATGGACAATCTCTTTCGAAGTATCAGGCTTTCGGACGAAAACTCATCTGTTACAAAGGCATTTCATTTTTTTAAACTTTTTTCAACTCCCGACTTTTTTTGCGTTTAGTATGCACCATTCAAAGCCACGTCATCAATTTTCAACCCCTTCTGACTTCATTTGCTATTTTTCTCGCATTTACTGATTTTTTAGCTAAATGACCCTGAAATTGAAAAGCACTACAAATGAACTCTGAAAAGGTTGAAAGTTGGCATGGTATCATCATTTCACCCACATAGAATGTGCTAAAAAGTTGAGAGGGTTACGGCAAAAACTGGATGCACTTCGTGTACAAAATGGACAATCTCTTTCGAAGTATCAGGCTTTCGGACGAGAACTCATCTGTTACAAAGGCATTTCATTTTTTTAAACTTATTTCAACTCCAGACTTTTTGTGCGTTCAGTATGCACCATTCAAAGCCACGTCATCAATTTTCAACCCTTTCTGACTTCATTTGCTATTTTTCATGCATTTACTGACTTTGTTTGAGCTAAATGACCCTGAAATTGAAAAGCACTACAAATGAACTCTGAAAAGGTTGAAAGTTGGCATGGTATCATCATTTCACCCACATAGAATGTGCTAAAAAGTTGAGAGGGTTACGGCAAAAACTGCATGCACTTCGTGTACAAAATGGACAATCTCTTTCGAAGTATCAGGCTTTCGGACGAGAACTCATCTGTTACAAAGGCATTTCATTTTTTTAAACTTTTTTCAACTCCCGACTTTTTTTGCGTTTAGTATGCACCATTCAAAGCCACGTCATCAATTTTCAACCCCTTCTGACTTCATTTGCTATTTTTCTTGCATTTACTGATTTTTTTAGCTAAATGACCCTGAAATTGAAAAGCACTACAAATGAACTCTGAAAAGGTTGAAAGTTGGCATGGTATCATCATTTCACCCACATAGAATGTGCTAAAAAGTTGAGAGGGTTACGACAAAAACTGGATGCACTTCGTGTACAAAATGGACAATCTCTTTCGAAGTATCAGGCTTTCGGACGAGAACTCATCTGTTACAAAGGCATTTCATTTTTTTAAACTTATTTCAACTCGAGACTTTTTGTGCGTTTAGTATGCACCATTCAAAGCCACGTCATCAATTGTCAACCCTTTCTGACTTCATTTGCTATTTTTCATGCATTTACTGATTTTTTGAGCTAAATGACCCTGAAATTGAAAAGCACTACAAATGAACTCTGAAAAGGTTGAAAGTTGGCATGGTTTCATCATTTCACCTACATAGCATGTGCTAAAAAGTAGAGAGGGTTACGGCAAAAACTGGATGAACTTCGTGTACAAAATGGACAATCTCTTTCGAAGTATCAGGCTTTCGGACGAAAACTCATCTGTTACAAAGGCATTTCATTTTTTTAAACTTATTTCAACTCCAGACTTTTTGTGCGTTTAGTATGCACCATTCAAAGCCACGTCATCAATTTTCAACCCCTTCTGACTTCATTTGCTATTTTTCATGCATTTACTGATTTTTTGAGCTAAATGACACTGAAATTGAAAAGCACTACAAATGAACTCTGAAAAGGTTGAAAGTTGGCATGGTATCATCATTTCACCCACATAGCATGTGCTAAAAAGTTGAGAGGGTTACGGCAAACGCTGGATGCACTTCATGTACAAAATGGACAATCTCTTTCGAAGTATCAGGCTTTCGGACGAAAACTCATCTGTTACAAAGGCATTTCATTTTTTTAAACTTTTTTCAACTCCCGACTTTTTTTGCGTTTAGTATGCACCATTCAAAGCCACGTCATCAATTTTCAACCCCTTCTGACTTCATTTGCTATTTTTCTTGCATTTACTGATTTTTTTAGCTAAATGACCCTGAAATTGAAAAGCACTACAAATGAACTCTGAAAAGGTTGAAAGTTCGCATGGTATCATCATTTCACCCACATAGAATGTGCTAAAAAGTTGAGAGGGTTACGGCAAAAACTGGATGCACTTCGTGTACAAAATGGACAATCTCTTTCGAAGTATCAGGCTTTCGGACGAGAACTCATCTGTTACAAAGGCATTTCATTTTTTTAAACTTATTTCAACTCCAGACTTTTTGTGCGTTCAGTATGCACCATTCAAAGCCACGTCATCAATTTTCAACCCTTTCTGACTTCATTTGCTATTTTTCATGCATTTACTGACTTTGTTTGAGCTAAATGACCCTGAAATTGAAAAGCACTACAAATGAACTCTGAAAAGGTTGAAAGTCGGCACGGTATCATCATTTCACCCACATAGCATGTGCTAAAAAGTTGAGAGGGTTACGGCAAACTCTGGATGCACTTCATGTACAAAATGGACAATCTCTTTCGAAGTATCAGGCTTTCGGACGAAAACTCATCTGTTACAAAGGCATTTCATTTTTTTAAACTCATTTCAACTCCAGACTTTTTGTGCGTTCAGTATGCACCATTCAAAGCCACGTCATCAATTTTCAACCCTTTCTGACTTCATTTGCTATTTTTCTTGCATTTACTGATTTTTTGAGCTAAATGACCCTGAAATTGAAAAGCACTACAAATGAACTCTGAAAAGGTTGAAAGTTGGCATGGTATCATCATTTCA
The DNA here is from genome assembly GCA_039707655.1 of Elymus sibiricus. NCBI lineage: Eukaryota > Viridiplantae > Streptophyta > Magnoliopsida > Poales > Poaceae > Elymus > Elymus sibiricus. Next base: position 32,967,202 of record CM077665.1, on the reverse strand, counting down.
CCCACATAGCATGTGCTAAAAAGTTGAGAGGGTTACGACAAACTCTGGATGCACTTCATGTACAAAATGGACAATCTCTTTCGAAGTATCAGGCTTTCGGACGAAAACTCATCTGTTACAAAGGCATTTCATTTTTTTAAACTCATTTCAACTCCAGACTTTTTGTGCGTTCAGTATGCACCATTCAAAGCCACGTCATCAATTTTCAACCCTTTCTGACTTCATTTGCTATTTTTCATGCATTTACTGATTTTTTTTAGCTAAATGACCCTGAAATTGAAAAGCACTACAAATGAACTCTGAAAAGGTTGAAAGTTGGCATGGTATCATCATTTCACCCACATAGAATGTGCTAAAAAGTTGAGAGGGTTACGGCAAAAACTGAATGCACTTCGTGTACAAAATGGACAATCTCTTTCGAAGTATCAGGCTTTCGGACGAGAACTCATCTGTTACAAAGGCATTTCATTTTTTTAAACTTATTTCAACTCCAGACTTTTTGTGCGTTCAGTATGCACCATTCAAAGCCACGTCATCAATTTTCAACCCTTTCTGACTTCATTTTCTATTTTTCATGCATTTACTGACTTTGTTTGAGCTAAATGACCCTGAAATTGAAAAGCACTACAAATGAACTCTGAAAAGGTTGAAAGTCGGCACGGTATCATCATTTCACCCACATAGCATGTGCTAAAAAGTTGAGAGGGTTACGGCAAACTCTGGATGCACTTCATGTACAAAATGGACAATCTCTTTCGAAGTATCAGGCTTTCGGACGAAAACTCATCTGTTACAAAGGCATTTCATTTTTTTAAACTCATTTCAACTCCAGACTTTTTGTGCGTTCAGTATGCACCATTCAAAGCCACGTCATCAATTTTCAACCCTTTCTGACTTCATTTGCTATTTTTCATGCATTTACTGATTTTTTGAGCTAAATGACCCTGAAATTGAAAAGCACTACAAATGAACTCTGAAAAGGTTGAAAGTTGGCATGGTATCATCATTTCACCCACATAGCATGTGCTAAAAAGTTGAGAGGGTTACGACAAACTCTGGATGCACTTCATGTACAAAATGGACAATCTCTTTCGAAGTATCAGGCTTTCGGACGAAAACTCATCTGTTACAAAGGCATTTCATTTTTTTAAACTTATTTCAACTCCAGACTTTTTGTGCGTTTAGTATGCACCATTCAAAGCCACGTCATCAATTTTCAACCCTTTCTGACTTCATTTGCTATTTTTCATGCATTTACTGACTTTGTTTGAGCTAAATGACCCTGAAATTGAAAAGCACTACAAATGAACTCTGAAAAGGTTGAAAGTCGGCACGGTATCATCATTTCACCCACATAGCATGTGCTAAAAAGTAGAGAGGGTTACGGCAAAAACTGGATGAACTTCGTGTACAAAATGGACAATCTCTTTCGAAGTATCAGGCTTTCGGACGAAAACTCATCTGTTACAAAGGCATTTCATTTTTTTTAACTTATTTCAACTCCAGACTTTTTGTGCGTTTAGTATGCACCATTCAAAGCCACGTCATCAATTTTCAACCCCTTCTGACTTCATTTGCTATTTTTCATGCATTTACTGATTTTTTTTAGCTAAATGACCCTGAAATTGAAAAGCACTACAAATGAACTCTGAAAAGGTTGAAAGTTGGCATGGTATCATCATTTCACCCACATAGAATGTGCTAAAAAGTTGAGAGGGTTACGGCAAAAACTGAATGCACTTCGTGTACAAAATGGACAATCTCTTTCGAAGTATCAGGCTTTCGGACGAGAACTCATCTGTTACAAAGGCATTTCATTTTTTTAAACTTATTTCAACTCCAGACTTTTTGTGCGTTCAGTATGCACCATTCAAAGCCACGTCATCAATTTTCAACCCTTTCTGACTTCATTTTCTATTTTTCATGCATTTACTGACTTTGTTTGAGCTAAATGACCCTGAAATTGAAAAGCACTACAAATGAACTCTGAAAAGGTTGAAAGTCGGCACGGTATCATCATTTCACCCACATAGCATGTGCTAAAAAGTTGAGAGGGTTACGGCAAACTCTGGATGCACTTCATGTACAAAATGGACAATCTCTTTCGAAGTATCAGGCTTTCGGACGAAAACTCATCTGTTACAAAGGCATTTCATTTTTTTTAAACTCATTTCAACTCCAGACTTTTTGTGCGTTCAGTATGCACCATTCAAAGCCACGTCATCAATTTTCAACCCTTTCTGACTTCATTTGCTATTTTTCATGCATTTACTGATTTTTTTTAGCTAAATGACCCTGAAATTGAAAAGCACTACAAATGAACTCTGAAAAGGTTGAAAGTTGGCATGGTATCATCATTTCACCCACATAGAATGTGCTAAAAAGTTGAGAGGGTTACGGCAAAAACTGAATGCACTTCGTGTACAAAATGGACAATTTCTTTCGAAGTATCAGGCTTTCGGACGAGAACTCATCTGTTACAAAGGCATTTCATTTTTTTAAACTTATTTCAACTCCAGACTTTTTGTGCGTTCAGTATGCACCATTCAAAGCCACGTCATCAATTTTCAACCCTTTCTGACTTCATTTTCTATTTTTCATGCATTTACTGACTTTGTTTGAGCTAAATGACCCTGAAATTGAAAAGCACTACAAATGAACTCTGAAAAGGTTGAAAGTCGGCACGGTATCATCATTTCACCCACATAGCATGTGCTAAAAAGTTGAGAGGGTTACGGCAAACTCTGGATGCACTTCATGTACAAAATGGACAATCTCTTTCGAAGTATCAGGCTTTCGGACGAAAACTCATCTGTTACAAAGGCATTTCATTTTTTTATACTCATTTCAACTCCAGACTTTTTGTGCGTTCAGTATGCACCATTCAAAGCCACGTCATCAATTTTCAACCCTTTCTGACTTCATTTGCTATTTTTCATGCATTTACTGATTTTTTGAGCTAAATGACCCTGAAATTGAAAAGCACTACAAATGAACTCTGAAAAGGTTGAAAGTTGGCATGGTTTCATCATTTCACGTACATAGCATGTGCTAAAAAGTAGAGAGGGTTACGGCAAAAACTGGATGAACTTCGTGTACAAAATGGACAATCTCTTTCGAAGTATCAGGCTTTCGGACGAAAACTCATCTGTTACAAAGGCATTTCATTTTTTTAAACTTATTTCAACTCCAGACTTTTTGTGCGTTTAGTATGCACCATTCAAAGCCACGTCATCAATTTTCAACCCCTTCTGACTTCATTTGCTATTTTTCATGCATTTACTGATTTTTTGAGCTAAATGACACTGAAATTGAAAAGCACTACAAATGAACTCTGAAAAGGTTGAAAGTTGGCATGGTATCATCATTTCACCCACATAGCATGTGCTAAAAAGTTGAGAGGGTTACGGCAAACTCTGGATGCACTTCATGTACAAAATGGACAATCTCTTTCGAAGTATCAGGCTTTCGGACGAAAACTCATCTGTTACAAAGGCATTTCATTTTTTTAAACTTTTTTCAACTCCCGACTTTTTTTGCGTTTAGTATGCACCATTCAAAGCCACGTCATCAATTTTCAACCCCTTCTGACTTCATTTGCTATTTTTCTCGCATTTACTGATTTTTTAGCTAAATGACCCTGAAATTGAAAAGCACTACAAATGAACTCTGAAAAGGTTGAAAGTTGGCATGGTATCATCATTTCACCCACATAGAATGTGCTAAAAAGTTGAGAGGGTTACGGCAAAAACTGGATGCACTTCGTGTACAAAATGGACAATCTCTTTCGAAGTATCAGGCTTTCGGACGAGAACTCATCTGTTACAAAGGCATTTCATTTTTTTAAACTTATTTCAACTCCAGACTTTTTGTGCGTTCAGTATGCACCATTCAAAGCCACGTCATCAATTTTCAACCCTTTCTGACTTCATTTGCTATTTTTCATGCATTTACTGACTTTGTTTGAGCTAAATGACCCTGAAATTGAAAAGCACTACAAATGAACTCTGAAAAGGTTGAAAGTTGGCATGGTATCATCATTTCACCCACATAGAATGTGCTAAAAAGTTGAGAGGGTTACGGCAAAAACTGCATGCACTTCGTGTACAAAATGGACAATCTCTTTCGAAGTATCAGGTTTTCGGACGAGAACTCATCTGTTACAAAGGCATTTCATTTTTTTAAACTTTTTTCAACTCCCGACTTTTTTTGCGTTTAGTATGCACCATTCAAAGCCACGTCATCAATTTTCAACCCCTTCTGACTTCATTTGCTATTTTTCTTGCATTTACTGATTTTTTTAGCTAAATGACCCTGAAATTGAAAAGCACTACAAATGAACTCTGAAAAGGTTGAAAGTTGGCATGGTATCATCATTTCACCCACATAGAATGTGCTAAAAAGTTGAGAGGGTTACGACAAAAACTGGATGCACTTCGTGTACAAAATGGACAATCTCTTTCGAAGTATCAGGCTTTCGGACGAGAACTCATCTGTTACAAAGGCATTTCATTTTTTTAAACTTATTTCAACTCGAGACTTTTTGTGCGTTTAGTATGCACCATTCAAAGCCACGTCATCAATTGTCAACCCTTTCTGACTTCATTTGCTATTTTTCATGCATTTACTGATTTTTTGAGCTAAATGACCCTGAAATTGAAAAGCACTACAAATGAACTCTGAAAAGGTTGAAAGTTGGCATGGTTTCATCATTTCACCTACATAGCATGTGCTAAAAAGTAGAGAGGGTTACGGCAAAAACTGGATGAACTTCGTGTACAAAATGGACAATCTCTTTCGAAGTATCAGGCTTTCGGACGAAAACTCATCTGTTACAAAGGCATTTCATTTTTTTAAACTTATTTCAACTCCAGACTTTTTGTGCGTTTAGTATGCACCATTCAAAGCCACGTCATCAATTTTCAACCCCTTCTGACTTCATTTGCTATTTTTCATGCATTTACTGATTTTTTGAGCTAAATGACACTGAAATTGAAAAGCACTACAAATGAACTCTGAAAAGGTTGAAAGTTGGCATGGTATCATCATTTCACCCACATAGCATGTGCTAAAAAGTTGAGAGGGTTACGGCAAACGCTGGATGCACTTCATGTACAAAATGGACAATCTCTTTCGAAGTATCAGGCTTTCGGACGAAAACTCATCTGTTACAAAGGCATTTCATTTTTTTAAACTTTTTTCAACTCCCGACTTTTTTTGCGTTTAGTATGCACCATTCAAAGCCACGTCATCAATTTTCAACCCCTTCTGACTTCATTTGCTATTTTTCTTGCATTTACTGATTTTTTTAGCTAAATGACCCTGAAATTGAAAAGCACTACAAATGAACTCTGAAAAGGTTGAAAGTTCGCATGGTATCATCATTTCACCCACATAGAATGTGCTAAAAAGTTGAGAGGGTTACGGCAAAAACTGGATGCACTTAGTGTACAAAATGGACAATCTCTTTCGAAGTATCAGGCTTTCGGACGAGAACTCATCTGTTACAAAGGCATTTCATTTTTTTAAACTTATTTCAACTCCAGACTTTTTGTGCGTTCAGTATGCACCATTCAAAGCCACGTCATCAATTTTCAACCCTTTCTGACTTCATTTGCTATTTTTCATGCATTTACTGACTTTGTTTGAGCTAAATGACCCTGAAATTGAAAAGCACTACAAATGAACTCTGAAAAGGTTGAAAGTCGGCACGGTATCATCATTTCACCCACATAGCATGTGCTAAAAAGTTGAGAGGGTTACGGCAAACTCTGGATGCACTTCATGTACAAAATGGACAATCTCTTTCGAAGTATCAGGCTTTCGGACGAAAACTCATCTGTTACAAAGGCATTTCATTTTTTTAAACTCATTTCAACTCCAGACTTTTTGTGCGTTCAGTATGCACCATTCAAAGCCACGTCATCAATTTTCAACCCCTTCTGACTTCATTTGCTATTTTTCATGCATTTACTGATTTTTTGAGCTAAATGACACTGAAATTGAAAAGCACTACAAATGAACTCTGAAAAGGTTGAAAGTTGGCATGGTATCATCATTTCACCCACATAGCATGTGCTAAAAAGTTGAGAGGGTTACGGCAAACGCTGGATGCACTTCATGTACAAAATGGACAATCTCTTTCGAAGTATCAGGCTTTCGGACGAAAACTCATCTGTTACAAAGGCATTTCATTTTTTTAAACTTTTTTCAACTCCCGACTTTTTTTGCGTTTAGTATGCACCATTCAAAGCCACGTCATCAATTTTCAACCCCTTCTGACTTCATTTGCTATTTTTCTTGCATTTACTGATTTTTTTAGCTAAATGACCCTGAAATTGAAAAGCACTACAAATGAACTCTGAAAAGGTTGAAAGTTCGCATGGTATCATCATTTCACCCACATAGAATGTGCTAAAAAGTTGAGAGGGTTACGGCAAAAACTGGATGCACTTAGTGTACAAAATGGACAATCTCTTTCGAAGTATCAGGCTTTCGGACGAGAACTCATCTGTTACAAAGGCATTTCATTTTTTTAAACTTATTTCAACTCCAGACTTTTTGTGCGTTCAGTATGCACCATTCAAAGCCACGTCATCAATTTTCAACCCTTTCTGACTTCATTTGCTATTTTTCATGCATTTACTGACTTTGTTTGAGCTAAATGACCCTGAAATTGAAAAGCACTACAAATGAACTCTGAAAAGGTTGAAAGTCGGCACGGTATCATCATTTCACCCACATAGCATGTGCTAAAAAGTTGAGAGGGTTACGGCAAACTCTGGATGCACTTCATGTACAAAATGGACAATCTCTTTCGAAGTATCAGGCTTTCGGACGAAAACTCATCTGTTACAAAGGCATTTCATTTTTTTAAACTCATTTCAACTCCAGACTTTTTGTGCGTTCAGTATGCACCATTCAAAGCCACGTCATCAATTTTCAACCCTTTCTGACTTCATTTGCTATTTTTCATGCATTTACTGATTTTTTTTAGCTAAATGACCCTGAAATTGAAAAGCACTACAAATGAACTCTGAAAAGGTTGAAAGTTGGCATGGTATCATCATTTCACCCACATAGAATGTGCTAAAAAGTTGAGAGGGTTACGGCAAAAACTGAATGCACTTCGTGTACAAAATGGACAATCTCTTTCGAAGTATCAGGCTTTCGGACGAGAACTCATCTGTTACAAAGGCATTTCATTTTTTTAAACTTATTTCAACTCCAGACTTTTTGTGCGTTCAGTATGCACCATTCAAAGCCACGTCATCAATTTTCAACCCTTTCTGACTTCATTTTCTATTTTTCATGCATTTACTGATTTTTTTTAGCTAAATGACCCTGAAATTGAAAAGCACTACAAATGAACTCTGAAAAGGTTGAAAGTTGGCACGGTATCATCATTTCACCCACATAGCATGTGCTAAAAAGTTGAGAGGGTTACGGCAAAAACTGAATGCACTTCGTGTACAAAATGGACAATCTCTTTCGAAGTATCAGGCTTTCGGACGAAAACTCATCTGTTACAAAGGCATTTCATTTTTTTAAACTCATTTCAACTCCAGACTTTTTGTGCGTTCAGTATGCACCATTCAAAGCCACGTCATCAATTTTCAACCCTTTCTGACTTCATTTGCTATTTTTCATGCATTTACTGATTTTTTGAGCTAAATGACCCTGAAATTGAAAAGCACTACAAATGAACTCTGAAAAGGTTGAAAGTCGGCACGGTATCATCATTTCACCCACATAGCATGTGCTAAAAAGTTGAGCGGGTTACGACAAACTCTGGATGCACTTCATGTACAAAATGGACAATCTCTTTCGAAGTATCAGGCTTTCGGACGAAAACTCATCTGTTACAAAGGCATTTCATTTTTTTAAACTTATTTCAACTCCAGACTTTTTGTGCGTTCAGTATGCACCATTCAAAGCCACGTCATCAATTTTCAACCCTTTCTGACTTCATTTTCTATTTTTCATGCATTTACTGACTTTGTTTGAGCTAAATGACCCTGAAATTGAAAAGCACTACAAATGAACTCTGAAAAGGTTGAAAGTCGGCACGGTATCATCATTTCACCCACATAGCATGTGCTAAAAAGTTGAGAGGGTTACGGCAAACTCTGGATGCACTTCATGTACAAAATGGACAATCTCTTTCGAAGTATCAGGCTTTCGGACGAAAACTCATCTGTTACAAAGGCATTTCATTTTTTTAAACTCATTTCAACTCCAGACTTTTTGTGCGTTCAGTATGCACCATTCAAAGCCACGTCATCAATTTTCAACCCTTTCTGACTTCATTTGCTATTTTTCATGCATTTACTGATTTTTTTTAGCTAAATGACACTGAAATTGAAAAGCACTACAAATGAACTCTGAAAAGGTTGAAAGTTGGCATGGTATCATCATTTCACCCACATAGAATGTGCTAAAAAGTTGAGAGGGTTACGGCAAAAACTGAATGCACTTCGTGTACAAAATGGACAATCTCTTTCGAAGTATCAGGCTTTCGGACGAGAACTCATCTGTTACAAAGGCATTTCATTTTTTTAAACTTATTTCAACTCCAGACTTTTTGTGCGTTCAGTATGCACCATTCAAAGCCACGTCATCAATTTTCAACCCTTTCTGACTTCATTTTCTATTTTTCATGCATTTACTGACTTTGTTTGAGCTAAATGACCCTGAAATTGAAAAGCACTACAAATGAACTCTGAAAAGGTTGAAAGTCGGCACGGTATCATCATTTCACCCACATAGCATGTGCTAAAAAGTTGAGAGGGTTACGGCAAACTCTGGATGCACTTCATGTACGAAATGGACAATCTCTTTCGAAGTATCAGGCTTTCGGACGAAAACTCATCTGTTACAAAGGCATTTCATTTTTTTAAACTCATTTCAACTCCAGACTTTTTGTGCGTTCAGTATGCACCATTCAAAGCCACGTCATCAATTTTCAACCCTTTCTGACTTCATTTGCTATTTTTCATGCATTTACTGATTTTTTGAGCTAAATGACCCTGAAATTGAAAAGCACTACAAATGAACTCTGAAAAGGTTGAAAGTTGGCATGGTATCATCATTTCACCCACATAGCATGTGCTAAAAAGTTGAGAGGGTTACGACAAACTCTGGATGCACTTCATGTACAAAATGGACAATCTCTTTCGAAGTATCAGGCTTTCGGACGAAAACTCATCTGTTACAAAGGCATTTCATTTTTTTAAACTTATTTCAACTCCAGACTTTTTGTGCGTTCAGTATGCACCATTCAAAGCCACGTCATCAATTTTCAACCCTTTCTGACTTCATTTGCTATTTTTCATGCATTTACTGACTTTGTTTGAGCTAAATGACACTGAAATTGAAAACTACTACAAATGAACTCTGAAAAGGTTGAAAGTCGGCACGGTATCATCATTTCACCCACATAGCATGTGCTAAAAAGTAGAGAGGGTTACGGCAAAAACTGGATGAACTTCGTGTACAAAATGGACAATCTCTTTCGAAGTATCAGGCTTTCGGACGAAAACTCATCTGTTACAAAGGCATTTCATTTTTTTTAACTTATTTCAACTCCAGACTTTTTGTGCGTTCAGTATGCACCATTCAAAGCCACGTCATCAATTTTCAACCCCTTCTGACTTCATTTGCTATTTTTCATGCATTTACTGATTTTTTTTAGCTAAATGACCCTGAAATTGAAAAGCACTACAAATGAACTCTGAAAAGGTTGAAAGTTGGCATGGTATCATCATTTCACCCACATAGAATGTGCTAAAAAGTTGAGAGGGTTACGGCAAAAACTGAATGCACTTCGTGTACAAAATGGACAATCTCTTTCGAAGTATCAGGCTTTCGGACGAGAACTCATCTGTTACAAAGGCATTTCATTTTTTTAAACTCATTTCAACTCCAGACTTTTTGTGCGTTCAGTATGCACCATTCAAAGCCACGTCATCAATTTTCAACCCTTTCTGACTTCATTTGCTATTTTTCATGCATTTACTGATTTTTTTTAGCTAAATGACACTGAAATTGAAAAGCACTACAAATGAACTCTGAAAAGGTTGAAAGTTGGCATGGTATCATCATTTCACCCACATAGAATGTGCTAAAAAGTTGAGAGGGTTACGGCAAAAACTGAATGCACTTCGTGTACAAAATGGACAATCTCTTTCGAAGTATCAGGCTTTCGGACGAGAACTCATCTGTTACAAAGGCATTTCATTTTTTTAAACTTATTTCAACTCCAGACTTTTTGTGCGTTCAGTATGCACCATTCAAAGCCACGTCATCAATTTTCAACCCTTTCTGACTTCATTTTCTATTTTTCATGCATTTACTGACTTTGTTTGAGCTAAATGACCCTGAAATTGAAAAGCACTACAAATGAACTCTGAAAAGGTTGAAAGTCGGCACGGTATCATCATTTCACCCACATAGCATGTGCTAAAAAGTTGAGAGGGTTACGGCAAACTCTGGATGCACTTCATGTACGAAATGGACAATCTCTTTCGAAGTATCAGGCTTTCGGACGAAAACTCATCTGTTACAAAGGCATTTCATTTTTTTAAACTCATTTCAACTCCAGACTTTTTGTGCGTTCAGTATGCACCATTCAAAGCCACGTCATCAATTTTCAACCCTTTCTGACTTCATTTGCTATTTTTCATGCATTTACTGATTTTTTGAGCTAAATGACCCTGAAATTGAAAAGCACTACAAATGAACTCTGAAAAGGTTGAAAGTCGGCACGGTATCATCATTTCACCCACATAGCATGTGCTAAAAAGTTGAGCGGGTTACGACAAACTCTGGATGCACTTCATGTACAAAATGGACAATCTCTTTCGAAGTATCAGGCTTTCGGACGAAAACTCATCTGTTACAAAGGCATTTCATTTTTTTAAACTTATTTCAACTCCAGACTTTTTGTGCGTTCAGTATGCACCATTCAAAGCCACGTCATCAATTTTCAACCCTTTCTGACTTCATTTTCTATTTTTCATGCATTTACTGACTTTGTTTGAGCTAAATGACCCTGAAATTGAAAAGCACTACAAATGAACTCTGAAAAGGTTGAAAGTCGGCACGGTATCATCATTTCACCCACATAGCATGTGCTAAAAAGTTGAGAGGGTTACGGCAAACTCTGGATGCACTTCATGTACAAAATGGACAATCTCTTTCGAAGTATCAGGCTTTCGGACGAAAACTCATCTGTTACAAAGGCATTTCATTTTTTTAAACTCATTTCAACTCCAGACTTTTTGTGCGTTCAGTATGCACCATTCAAAGCCACGTCATCAATTTTCAACCCTTTCTGACTTCATTTGCTATTTTTCATGCATTTACTGATTTTTTTAGCTAAATGACACTGAAATTGAAAAGCACTACAAATGAACTCTGAAAAGGTTGAAAGTTGGCATGGTATCATCATTTCACCCACATAGAATGTGCTAAAAAGTTGAGAGGGTTACGGCAAAAACTGAATGCACTTCGTGTACAAAATGGACAATCTCTTTCGAAGTATCAGGCTTTCGGACGAGAACTCATCTGTTACAAAGGCATTTCATTTTTTTAAACTTATTTCAACTCCAGACTTTTTGTGCGTTCAGTATGCACCATTCAAAGCCACGTCATCAATTTTCAACCCTTTCTGACTTCATTTTCTATTTTTCATGCATTTACTGACTTTGTTTGAGCTAAATGACCCTGAAATTGAAAAGCACTACAAATGAACTCTGAAAAGGTTGAAAGTCGGCACGGTATCATCATTTCACCCACATAGCATGTGCTAAAAAGTTGAGAGGGTTACGGCAAACTCTGGATGCACTTCATGTACGAAATGGACAATCTCTTTCGAAGTATCAGGCTTTCGGACGAAAACTCATCTGTTACAAAGGCATTTCATTTTTTTAAACTCATTTCAACTCCAGACTTTTTGTGCGTTCAGTATGCACCATTCAAAGCCACGTCATCAATTTTCAACCCTTTCTGACTTCATTTGCTATTTTTCATGCATTTACTGATTTTTTGAGCTAAATGACCCTGAAATTGAAAAGCACTACAAATGAACTCTGAAAAGGTTGAAAGTTGGCATGGTATCATCATTTCACCCACATAGCATGTGCTAAAAAGTTGAGAGGGTTACGACAAACTCTGGATGCACTTCATGTACAAAATGGACAATCTCTTTCGAAGTATCAGGCTTTCGGACGAAAACTCATCTGTTACAAAGGCATTTCATTTTTTTAAACTTATTTCAACTCCAGACTTTTTGTGCGTTCAGTATGCACCATTCAAAGCCACGTCATCAATTTTCAACCCTTTCTGACTTCATTTGCTATTTTTCATGCATTTACTGACTTTGTTTGAGCTAAATGACACTGAAATTGAAAACTACTACAAATGAACTCTGAAAAGGTTGAAAGTCGGCACGGTATCATCATTTCACCCACATAGCATGTGCTAAAAAGTAGAGAGGGTTACGGCAAAAACTGGATGAACTTCGTGTACAAAATGGACAATCTCTTTCGAAGTATCAGGCTTTCGGACGAAAACTCATCTGTTACAAAGGCATTTCATTTTTTTTAACTTATTTCAACTCCAGACTTTTTGTGCGTTCAGTATGCACCATTCAAAGCCACGTCATCAATTTTCAACCCCTTCTGACTTCATTTGCTATTTTTCATGCATTTACTGATTTTTTTTAGCTAAATGACCCTGAAATTGAAAAGCACTACAAATGAACTCTGAAAAGGTTGAAAGTTGGCATGGTATCATCATTTCACCCACATAGAATGTGCTAAAAAGTTGAGAGGGTTACGGCAAAAACTGAATGCACTTCGTGTACAAAATGGACAATCTCTTTCGAAGTATCAGGCTTTCGGACGAGAACTCATCTGTTACAAAGGCATTTCATTTTTTTAAACTTATTTCAACTCCAGACTTTTTGTGCGTTCAGTATGCACCATTCAAAGCCACGTCATCAATTTTCAACCCTTTCTGACTTCATTTTCTATTTTTCATGCATTTACTGACTTTGTTTGAGCTAAATGACCCTGAAATTGAAAAGCACTACAAATGAACTCTGAAAAGGTTGAAAGTCGGCACGGTATCATCATTTCACGTACATAGCATGTGCTAAAAAGTTGAGAGGGTTACGGCAAACTCTGGATGCACTTCATGTACAAAATGGACAATCTCTTTCGAAGTATCAGGCTTTCGGACGAAAACTCATCTGTTACAAAGGCATTTCATTTTTTTTAAACTCATTTCAACTCCAGACTTTTTGTGCGTTCAGTATGCACCATTCAAAGCCACGTCATCAATTTTCAACCCTTTCTGACTTCATTTGCTATTTTTCATGCATTTACTGATTTTTTTTAGCTAAATGACCCTGAAATTGAAAAGCACTACAAATGAACTCTGAAAAGGTTGAAAGTTGGCATGGTATCATCATTTCACCCACATAGAATGTGCTAAAAAGTTGAGAGGGTTACGGCAAAAACTGAATGCACTTCGTGTACAAAATGGACAATCTCTTTCGAAGTATCAGGCTTTCGGACGAGAACTCATCTGTTACAAAGGCATTTCATTTTTTTAAACTTATTTCAACTCCAGACTTTTTGTGCGTTCAGTATGCACCATTCAAAGCCACGTCATCAATTTTCAACCCTTTCTGACTTCATTTTCTATTTTTCATGCATTTACTGACTTTGTTTGAGCTAAATGACCCTGAAATTGAAAAGCACTACAAATGAACTCTGAAAAGGTTGAAAGTCGGCACGGTATCATCATTTCACCCACATAGCATGTGCTAAAAAGTTGAGAGGGTTACGGCAAACTCTGGATGCACTTCATGTACAAAATGGACAATCTCTTTCGAAGTATCAGGCTTTCGGACGAAAACTCATCTGTTACAAAGGCATTTCATTTTTTTAAACTCATTTCAACTCCAGACTTTTTGTGCGTTCAGTATGCACCATTCAAAGCCACGTCATCAATTTTCAACCCTTTCTGACTTCATTTGCTATTTTTCATGCATTTACTGATTTTTTGAGCTAAATGACCCTGAAATTGAAAAGCACTACAAATGAACTCTGAAAAGGTTGAAAGTTGGCATGGTTTCATCATTTCACGTACATAGCATGTGCTAAAAAGTAGAGAGGGTTACGGCAAAAACTGGATGAACTTCGTGTACAAAATGGACAATCTCTTTCGAAGTATCAGGCTTTCGGACGAAAACTCATCTGTTACAAAGGCATTTCATTTTTTTAAACTTATTTCAACTCCAGACTTTTTGTGCGTTTAGTATGCACCATTCAAAGCCACGTCATCAATTTTCAACCCCTTCTGACTTCATTTGCTATTTTTCATGCATTTACTGATTTTTTGAGCTAAATGACACTGAAATTGAAAAGCACTACAAATGAACTCTGAAAAGGTTGAAAGTTGGCATGGTATCATCATTTCACCCACATAGCATGTGCTAAAAAGTTGAGAGGGTTACGGCAAACTCTGGATGCACTTCACGTACAAAATGGACAATCTCTTTCGAAGTATCAGGCTTTCGGACGAAAACTCATCTGTTACAAAGGCATTTCATTTTTTTAAACTTTCTTCAACTCCCGACTTTTTTTGCGTTTAGTATGCACCATTCAAAGCCACGTCATCAATTTTCAACCCCTTCTGACTTCATTTGCTATTTTTCTTGCATTTACTGATTTTTTTAGCTAAATGACCCTGAAATTGAAAAGCACTACAAATGAACTCTGAAAAGGTTGAAAGTTGGCATGGTATCATCATTTCACCCACATAGAATGTGCTAAAAAGTTGAGAGGGTTACGGCAAAAACTGGATGCACTTCGTGTACAAAATGGACAATCTCTTTCGAAGTATCAGGCTTTCGGACGAGAACTCATCTGTTACAAAGGCATTTCATTTTTTTAAACTTATTTCAACTCCAGACTTTTTGTGCGTTCAGTATGCACCATTCAAAGCCACGTCATCAATTTTCAACCCTTTCTGACTTCATTTGCTATTTTTCATGCATTTACTGACTTTGTTTGAGCTAAATGACCCTGAAATTGAAAAGCACTACAAATAAACTCTGAAAAGGTTGAAAGTTGGCATGGTATCATCATTTCACCCACATAGAATGTGCTAAAAAGTTGAGAGGGTTACGGCAAAAACTGCATGCACTTCGTGTACAAAATGGACAATCTCTTTCGAAGTATCAGGCTTTCGGACGAGAACTCATCTGTTACAAAGGCATTTCATTTTTTTAAACTTTTTTCAACTCCCGACTTTTTTTGCGTTTAGTATGCACCATTCAAAGCCACGTCATCAATTTTCAACCCCTTCTGACTTCATTTGCTATTTTTCTTGCATTTACTGATTTTTTTAGCTAAATGACCCTGAAATTGAAAAGCACTACAAATGAACTCTGAAAAGGTTGAAAGTTGGCATGGTATCATCATTTCACCCACATAGAATGTGCTAAAAAGTTGAGAGGGTTACGACAAAAACTGGATGCACTTCGTGTACAAAATGGACAATCTCTTTCGAAGTATCAGGCTTTCGGACGAGAACTCATCTGTTACAAAGGCATTTCATTTTTTTAAACTTATTTCAACTCGAGACTTTTTGTGCGTTTAGTATGCACCATTCAAAGCCACGTCATCAATTGTCAACCCTTTCTGACTTCATTTGCTATTTTTCATGCATTTACTGATTTTTTGAGCTAAATGACCCTGAAATTGAAAAGCACTACAAATGAACTCTGAAAAGGTTGAAAGTTGGCATGGTTTCATCATTTCACCTACATAGCATGTGCTAAAAAGTAGAGAGGGTTACGGCAAAAACTGGATGAACTTCGTGTACAAAATGGACAATCTCTTTCGAAGTATCAGGCTTTCGGACGAAAACTCATCTGTTACAAAGGCATTTCATTTTTTTAAACTTATTTCAACTCCAGACTTTTTGTGCGTTTAGTATGCACCATTCAAAGCCACGTCATCAATTTTCAACCCCTTCTGACTTCATTTGCTATTTTTCATGCATTTACTGATTTTTTGAGCTAAATGACACTGAAATTGAAAAGCACTACAAATGAACTCTGAAAAGGTTGAAAGTTGGCATGGTATCATCATTTCACCCACATAGCATGTGCTAAAAAGTTGAGAGGGTTACGGCAAACGCTGGATGCACTTCATGTACAAAATGGACAATCTCTTTCGAAGTATCAGGCTTTCGGACGAAAACTCATCTGTTACAAAGGCATTTCATTTTTTTAAAATTTTTTCAACTCCCGACTTTTTTTGCGTTTAGTATGCACCATTCAAAGCCACGTCATCAATTTTCAACCCCTTCTGACTTCATTTGCTATTTTTCTTGCATTTACTGATTTTTTTAGCTAAATGACCCTGAAATTGAAAAGCACTACAAATGAACTCTGAAAAGGTTGAAAGTTCGCATGGTATCATCATTTCACCCACATAGAATGTGCTAAAAAGTTGAGAGGGTTACGGCAAAAACTGGATGCACTTCGTGTACAAAATGGACAATCTCTTTCGAAGTATCAGGCTTTCGGACGAGAACTCATCTGTTACAAAGGCATTTCATTTTTTTAAACTTATTTCAACTCCAGACTTTTTGTGCGTTTAGTATGCACCATTCAAAGCCACGTCATCAATTGTCAACCCTTTCTGACTTCATTTGCTATTTTTCATGCATTTACTGATTTTTTGAGCTAAATGACCCTGAAATTGAAAAGCACTACAAATGAACTCTGAAAAGGTTGAAAGTTGGCATGGTTTCATCATTTCACCTACATAGCATGTGCTAAAAAGTAGAGAGGGTTACGGCAAAAACTGGATGAACTTCGTGTACAAAATGGACAATCTCTTTCGAAGTATCAGGCTTTCGGACGAAAACTCATCTGTTACAAAGGCATTTCATTTTTTTAAACTTATTTCAACTCCAGACTTTTTGTGCGTTTAGTATGCACCATTCAAAGCCACGTCATCAATTTTCAACCCCTTCTGACTTCATTTGCTATTTTTCATGAATTTACTGATTTTTTTTAGCTAAATGACCCTGAAATTGAAAAGCACTACAAATGAACTCTGAAAAGGTTGAAAGTTGGCATGGTATCATCATTTCACCCACATAGAATGTGCTAAAAAGTTGAGAGGGTTACGGCAAAAACTGCATGCACTTCGTGTACAAAATGGACAATCTCTTTCGAAGTATCAGGCTTTCGGACGAGAACTCATCTGTTACAAAGGCATTTCATTTTTTTAAACTTATTTCAACTCCAGACTTTTTGTGCGTTCAGTATGCACCATTCAAAGCCACGTCATCAATTTTCAACCCTTTCTGACTTCATTTGCTATTTTTCATGCATTTACTGACTTTGTTTGAGCTAAATGACCCTGAAATTGAAAAGCACTACAAATGAACTCTGAAAAGGTTGAAAGTCGGCACGGTATCATCATTTCACCCACATAGCATGTGCTAAAAAGTTGAGAGGGTTACGGCAAACTCTGGATGCACTTCATGTACAAAATGGACAATCTCTTTCGAAGTATCAGGCTTTCGGACGAAAACTCATCTGTTACAAAGGCATTTCATTTTTTTAAACTCATTTCAACTCCAGACTTTTTGTGCGTTCAGTATGCACCATTCAAAGCCACGTCATCAATTTTCAACCCTTTCTGACTTCATTTGCTATTTTTCATGCATTTACTGATTTTTTGAGCTAAATGACCCTGAAATTGAAAAGCACTACAAATGAACTCTGAAAAGGTTGAAAGTTGGCATGGTATCATCATTTCACCCACATAGCATGTGCTAAAAAGTTGAGAGGGTTACGACAAACTCTGGATGCACTTCATGTACAAAATGGACAATCTCTTTCGAAGTATCAGGCTTTCGGACGAAAACTCATCTGTTACAAAGGCATTTCATTTTTTTAAACTTATTTCAACTCCAGACTTTTTGTGCGTTTAGTATGCACCATTCAAAGCCACGTCATCAATTTTCAACCCCTTCTGACTTCATTTGCTATTTTTCATGCATTTACTGATTTTTTTTAGCTAAATGACCCTGAAATTGAAAAGCACTACAAATGAACTCTGAAAAGGTTGAAAGTTGGCATGGTTTCATCATTTCACCTACATAGCATGTGCTAAAAAGTAGAGAGGGTTACGGCAAAAACTGGATGAACTTCGTGTACAAAATGGACAATCTCTTTCGAAGTATCAGGCTTTCGGACGAAAACTCATCTGTTACAAAGGCATTTCATTTTTTTAAACTTATTTCAACTCCAGACTTTTTGTGCGTTTAGTATGCACCATTCAAAGCCACGTCATCATTTTTCAACCCCTTCTGACTTCATTTGCTATTTTTCATGCATTTACTGATTTTTTATAGCTAAATGACCCTGAAATTGAAAAGCACTACAAATGAACTCTGAAAAGGTTGAAAGTTGGCATGGTATCATCATTTCACCCACATAGAATGTGCTAAAAAGTTGAGAGGGTTACGGCAAAAACTGCATGCACTTCGTGTACAAAATGGACAATCTCTTTCGAAGTATCAGGCTTTCGGACGAGAACTCATCTGTTACAAAGGCATTTCATTTTTTTAAACTTATTTCAACTCCAGACTTTTTGTGCGTTCAGTATGCACCATTCAAAGCCACGTCATCAATTTTCAACCCTTTCTGACTTCATTTGCTATTTTTCATGCATTTACTGACTTTGTTTGAGCTAAATGACCCTGAAATTGAAAAGCACTACAAATGAACTCTGAAAAGGTTGAAAGTCGGCACGGTATCATCATTTCACCCACATAGCATGTGCTAAAAAGTTGAGAGGGTTACGGCAAACTCTGGATGCACTTCATGTACAAAATGGACAATCTCTTTCGAAGTATCAGGCTTTCGGACGAAAACTCATCTGTTACAAAGGCATTTCATTTTTTTAAACTCATTTCAACTCCAGACTTTTTGTGCGTTCAGTATGCACCATTCAAAGCCACGTCATCAATTTTCAACCCTTTCTGACTTCATTTGCTATTTTTCATGCATTTACTGATTTTTTTTAGCTAAATGACCCTGAAATTGAAAAGCACTACAAATGAACTCTGAAAAGGTTGAAAGTTGGCATGGTATCATCATTTCACCCACATAGAATGTGCTAAAAAGTTGAGAGGGTTACGGCAAAAACTGAATGCACTTCGTGTACAAAATGGACAATCTCTTTCGAAGTATCAGGCTTTCGGACGAGAACTCATCTGTTACAAAGGCATTTCATTTTTTTAAACTTATTTCAACTCCAGACTTTTTGTGCGTTCAGTATGCACCATTCAAAGCCACGTCATCAATTTTCAACCCTTTCTGACTTCATTTTCTATTTTTCATGCATTTACTGACTTTGTTTGAGCTAAATGACCCTGAAATTGAAAAGCACTACAAATGAACTCTGAAAAGGTTGAAAGTCGGCACGGTATCATCATTTCACCCACATGGCATGTGCTAAAAAGTTGAGAGGGTTACGGCAAACTCTGGATGCACTTCATGTACAAAATGGACAATCTCTTTCGAAGTATCAGGCTTTCGGACGAAAACTCATCTGTTACAAAGGCATTTCATTTTTTTAAACTCATTTCAACTCCAGACTTTTTGTGCGTTCAGTATGCACCATTCAAAGCCACGTCATCAATTTTCAACCCTTTCTGACTTCATTTGCTATTTTTCATGCATTTACTGATTTTTTGAGCTAAATGACCCTGAAATTGAAAAGCACTACAAATGAACTCTGAAAAGGTTGAAAGTTGGCATGGTATCATCATTTCACCCACATAGCATGTGCTAAAAAGTTGAGAGGGTTACGACAAACTCTGGATGCACTTCATGTACAAAATGGACAATCTCTTTCGAAGTATCAGGCTTTCGGACGAAAACTCATCTGTTACAAAGGCATTTCATTTTTTTAAACTTATTTCAACTCCAGACTTTTTGTGCGTTTAGTATGCACCATTCAAAGCCACGTCATCAATTTTCAACCCCTTCTGACTTCATTTGCTATTTTTCATGCATTTACTGATTTTTTTTAGCTAAATGACCCTGAAATTGAAAAGCACTACAAATGAACTCTGAAAAGGTTGAAAGTTGGCATGGTATCATCATTTCACCCACATAGAATGTGCTAAAAAGTTGAGAGGGTTACGGCAAAAACTGCATGCACTTCGTGTACAAAATGGACAATCTCTTTCGAAGTATCAGGCTTTCGGACGAGAACTCATTTGTTACAAAGGCATTTCATTTTTTTAAACTTATTTCAACTCCAGACTTTTTGTGCGTTCAGTATGCACCATTCAAAGCCACATCATCAATTTTCAACCCTTTCTGACTTCATTTGCTATTTTTCATGCATTTACTGACTTTGTTTGAGCTAAATGACCCTGAAATTGAAAAGCACTACAAATGAACTCTGAAAAGGTTGAAAGTCGGCACGGTATCATCATTTCACCCACATAGCATGTGCTAAAAAGTTGAGAGGGTTACGGCAAACTCTGGATGCACTTCATGTACAAAATGGACAATCTCTTTCGAAGTATCAGGCTTTCGGACGAAAACTCATCTGTTACAAAGGCATTTCATTTTTTTAAACTCATTTCAACTCCAGACTTTTTGTGCGTTCAGTATGCACCATTCAAAGCCACGTCATCAATTTTCAACCCTTTCTGACTTCATTTGCTATTTTTCATGCATTTACTGATTTTTTGAGCTAAATGACCCTGAAATTGAAAAGCACTACAAATGAACTCTGAAAAGGTTGAAAGTTGGCATGGTATCATCATTTCACCCACATAGCATGTGCTAAAAAGTTGAGAGGGTTACGACAAACTCTGGATGCACTTCATGTACAAAATGGACAATCTCTTTCGAAGTATCAGGCTTTCGGACGAAAACTCATCTGTTACAAAGGCATTTCATTTTTTTAAACTTATTTCAACTCCAGACTTTTTGTGCGTTTAGTATGCACCATTCAAAGCCACGTCATCAATTTTCAACCCCTTCTGACTTCATTTGCTATTTTTCATGCATTTACTGATTTTTTTTAGCTAAATGACCCTGAAATTGAAAAGCACTACAAATGAACTCTGAAAAGGTTGAAAGTTGGCATGGTATCATCATTTCACCCACATAGAATGTGCTAAAAAGTTGAGAGGGTTACGGCAAAAACTGCATGCACTTCGTGTACAAAATGGACAATCTCTTTCGAAGTATCAGGCTTTCGGACGAGAACTCATCTGTTACAAAGGCATTTCATTTTTTTAAACTTATTTCAACTCCAGACTTTTTGTGCGTTCAGTATGCACCATTCAAAGCCACGTCATCAATTTTCAACCCTTTCTGACTTCATTTGCTATTTTTCATGCATTTACTGACTTTGTTTGAGCTAAATGACCCTGAAATTGAAAAGCACTACAAATGAACTCTGAAAAGGTTGAAAGTCGGCACGGTATCATCATTTCACCCACATAGCATGTGCTAAAAAGTTGAGAGGGTTACGGCAAACTCTGGATGCACTTCATGTACAAAATGGACAATCTCTTTCGAAGTATCAGGCTTTCGGACGAAAACTCATCTGTTACAAAGGCATTTCATTTTTTTAAACTCATTTCAACTCCAGACTTTTTGTGCGTTCAGTATGCACCATTCAAAGCCACGTCATCAATTTTCAACCCTTTCTGACTTCATTTGCTATTTTTCATGCATTTACTGATTTTTTGAGCTAAATGACCCTGAAATTGAAAAACACTACAAATGAACTCTGAAAAGGTTGAAAGTTGGCATGGTTTCATCATTTCACCTACATAGCATGTGCTAAAAAGTAGAGAGGGTTACGGCAAAAACTGGATGAACTTCGTGTACAAAATGGACAATCTCTTTCGAAGTATCAGGCTTTCGGACGAGAACTCATCTGTTACAAAGGCATTTCATTTTTTTAAACTCATTTCAACTCCAGAATTTTTGTGCGTTCAGTATGCACCATTCAAAGCCACGTCATCAATTTTCAACCCTTTCTGAGTTCATTTGCTATTTTTCATGCATTTACTGATTTTTTTGAGCTAAATGACCCTGAAATTGAAAAGCACTACAAATGAACTCTGAAAAGGTCGAAAGTTGGCATGGTATCGTCATTTCACCCACATAGCATGTGCTAAAAAGTTGAGAGGGTTACGGCAAAAACTGGATGCAATTCGTGTACAAAATGGACAATCTCTTTCGAAGTATCAGGCTTTCGGACGAGAACTCATCTGTTACAAAGGCATTTCATTTTTTTAAACTCATTTCAACTCCAGACTTTTTGGGCATTCAGTATGCACCATTCAAAGCCACGTCATCAATTTTCAACCCTTTCTGACTTCATTTGCTATTTTTCATGCATTTACTGATTTTTTGAGCTAAATGACCCTGAAATTGAAAAGCACTTCAAATGAACTCTGAAAAAGGTTGAAAGTTGGCATGGTATCATCATTTCACCTACATAGCATGTACTAAAAAGATGAGAGGGTTACGGCAAAAACTGGATGCACTTCGTGTACAAAATGGACAATCTCTTTCGATGTATCAGGCTTTTGGACGAGAACTCATCTGTTACAAAGGCATTTCATTTTTTTAAATTCATTTCAACTCCAGACTTTTTGTGCGTTCAGTATGCACCATTCAAAGCCACGTCATCAATTTTCAAACCTTTCTGACTTCATTTGCTATTTTTCATGCATTTACTGATTTTTTTGAGCTAAATGACCCTGAAATTGAAAAGCACTACAAATGAACTCTGAAAAGGTTGAAAGTTGGCATGGTATCATCATTTCACCCACATAGCATGTGCTAAAAAGTTGAGAGGGTTACGGCAAAAACTAGATGCAATTCGTGTACAAAATGGACAATCTCTTTCGAAGTATCAGGCTTTCGGACGAAAACTCATCTGTTACAAAGGAATTTCATTTTTTTAAACTTTTTTCAACTCCAGACTTTTTGTGCGTTTAGTATGCACCATTCAAAGCCACGTCATCAATTTTCAACCCCTTCTGACTTCATTTGCTATTTTTCATGCATTTACTGATTTTTTTAGCTAAATGACCCTGAAATTGAAAAGCACTACAAATGAACTCTGAAAAGGTTGAAAGTTGGCATGGTATCATCATTTCACCCACATAGAATGTGCTAAAAATTTGAGAGGGTTACAGCAAAAACTGGATGCACTTCATGTACAAAATGGACAATCTCTTTCGTAGTATCAGGCTTTCGGACGAGAACTCATCTGTTACAAAGGCATTTCATTTTTTTAAACTTATTTCAACTCCAGACTTTTTGTGCGTTTAGTATGCACCATTCAAAGCCACGTCATCAATTGTCAACCCTTTCTGACTTCATTTGCTATTTTTCATGCATTTACTGATTTTTTGAGCTAAATGACCCTAAAATTGAAAAGCACTACAAATGAACTCTGAAAAGGTTGAAAGTTGGCATGGTTTCATCATTTCACCTACATAGCATGTGCTAAAAAGTAGAGAGGGTTACGGCAAAAACTGGATGAACTTCGTGTACAAAATGGACAATCTCTTTCGAAGTATCAGGCTTTCGGACGAGAACTCATCTGTTACAAAGGCATTTCATTTTTTTAAACTCATTTCAACTCCAGACTTTTTGTGCGTTCAGTATGCACCATTCAAAGCCACGTCATCAATTTTCAACCCTTTCTGAGTTCATTTGCTATTTTTCATGCATTTACTGATTTTTTTGAGCTAAATGACCCTGAAATTGAAAAGCACTACAAATGAACTCTGAAAAGGTTGAAAGTTGGCATGGTATCGTCATTTCACCCACATAGCATGTGCTAAAAAGTTGAGAGGGTTACGGCAAAAACTGGATGCAATTCGTGTACAAAATGGACAATCTCTTTCGAAGTATCAGGCTTTCGGACGAAAACTCATCTGTTACAAAGGCATTTCATTTTTTTAAACTGGTTTGAACTCCAGACTTTTTGTGCATTCAGTATGCACCATTCAAAGCCACGTCATCAATTTTCAACCCTTTCTGACTTCATTTGCTATTTTTCATGCATTTACTGATTTTTTGAGCTAAATGACCCTGAAATTGAAAAGCACTTCAAATGAACTCTGAAAAAGGTTGAAAGTTGGCATGGTATCATCATTTCACCTACATAGCATGTACTAAAAAGATGAGAGGGTTACGGCAAAAACTGGATGCACTTCGTGTACAAAATGGACAATGTCTTTCGATGTATCAGGCTTTTGGACGAGAACTCATATGTTACAAAGGCATTTCATTTTTTTAAATTCATTTCAACTCTAGACTTTTTGTGCGTTCAGTATGCACCATTCAAAGCCACGTCATCAATTTTCAAACCTTTCTGACTTCATTTGCTATTTTTCATGCATTTACTGATTTTTTTGAGCTAAATGTCCCTGAAATTGAAAAGCACTACAAATGAACTCTGAAAAGGTTGAAAGTTGGCATGGTATCATCATTTCACCCACATAGCATGTGCTAAAAAGTTGAGAGGGTTACGGCAAAAACTAGATGCAATTCGTGTACAAAATGGACAATCTCTTTCGAAGTATCAGGCTTTCGGACGAAAACTCATCTGTTACAAAGGAATTTCATTTTTTTAAACTTTTTTCAACTCCAGACTTTTTGTGCGTTTAGTATGCACCATTCAAAGCCACGTCATCAATTTTCAACCCCTTCTGACTTCATTTGCTATTTTTCATGCATTTACTGATTTTTTTAGCTAAATGACCCTGAAATTGAAAAGCACTACAAATGAACTCTGAAAAGGTTGAAAGTTGGCATGGTATCATCATTTCACCCACATAGAATGTGCTAAAAATTTGAGAGGGTTACAGCAAAAACTGGATGCACTTCATGTACAAAATGGACAATCTCTTTCGTAGTATCAGGCTTTCGGACGAGAACTCATCTGTTACAAAGGCATTTCATTTTTTTAAACTTATTTCAACTCCAGACTTTTTGTGCGTTTAGTATGCACCATTCAAAGCCACGTCATCAATTGTCAACCCTTTCTGACTTCATTTGCTATTTTTCATGCATTTACTGATTTTTTGAGCTAAATGACCCTAAAATTGAAAAGCACTACAAATGAACTCTGAAAAGGTTGAAAGTTGGCATGGTTTCATCATTTCACCTACATAGCATGTGCTAAAAAGTAGAGAGGGTTACGGCAAAAACTGGATGAACTTCGTGTACAAAATGGACAATCTCTTTCGAAGTATCAGGCTTTCGGACGAGAACTCATCTGTTACAAAGGCATTTCATTTTTTTAAACTCATTTCAACTCCAGACTTTTTGTGCGTTCAGTATGCACCATTCAAAGCCACGTCATCAATTTTCAACCCTTTCTGAGTTCATTTGCTATTTTTCATGCATTTACTGATTTTTTTGAGCTAAATGACCCTGAAATTGAAAAGCACTACAAATGAACTCTGAAAAGGTTGAAAGTTGGCATGGTATCGTCATTTCACCCACATAGCATGTGCTAAAAAGTTGAGAGGGTTACGGCAAAAACTGGATGCAATTCGTGTACAAAATGGACAATCTCTTTCGAAGTATCAGGCTTTCGGACGAAAACTCATCTGTTACAAAGGCATTTCATTTTTTTAAACTGGTTTGAACTCCAGACTTTTTGTGCATTCAGTATGCACCATTCAAAGCCACGTCATCAATTTTCAACCCTTTCTGACTTCATTTGCTATTTTTCATGCATTTACTGATTTTTTGAGCTAAATGACCCTGAAATTGAAAAGCACTTCAAATGAACTCTGAAAAAGGTTGAAAGTTGGCATGGTATCATCATTTCACCTACATAGCATGTACTAAAAAGATGAGAGGGTTACGGCAAAAACTGGATGCACTTCGTGTACAAAATGGACAATCTCTTTCGATGTATCAGGCTTTTGGACGAGAACTCATATGTTACAAAGGCATTTCATTTTTTTAAATTCATTTCAACTCTAGACTTTTTGTGCGTTCAGTATGCACCATTCAAAGCCACGTCATCAATTTTCAAACCTTTCTGACTTCATTTGCTATTTTTCATGCATTTACTGATTTTTTTGAGCTAAATGTCCCTGAAATTGAAAAGCACTACAAATGAACTCTGAAAAGGTTGAAAGTTGGCATGGTATCATCATTTCACCCACATAGCATGTGCTAAAAAGTTGAGAGGGTTACGGCAAAAACTAGATGCAATTCGTGTACAAAATGGACAATCTCTTTCGAAGTATCAGGCTTTCGGACGAAAACTCATCTGTTACAAAGGAATTTCATTTTTTTAAACTTTTTTCAACTCCAGACTTTTTGTGCGTTTAGTATGCACCATTCAAAGCCACGTCATCAATTTTCAACCCCTTCTGACTTCATTTGCTATTTTTCATGCATTTACTGATTTTTTTAGCTAAATGACCCTGAAATTGAAAAGCACTACAAATGAACTCTGAAAAGGTTGAAAGTTGGCATGGTATCATCATTTCACCCACATAGAATGTGCTAAAAATTTGAGAGGGTTACAGCAAAAACTGGATGCACTTCATGTACAAAATGGACAATCTCTTTCGTAGTATCAGGCTTTCGGACGAGAACTCATCTGTTACAAAGGCATTTCATTTTTTTAAACTTATTTCAACTCCAGACTTTTTGTGCGTTTAGTATGCACCATTCAAAGCCACGTCATCAATTGTCAACCCTTTCTGACTTCATTTGCTATTTTTCATGCATTTACTGATTTTTTGAGCTAAATGACCCTAAAATTGAAAAGCACTACAAATGAACTCTGAAAAGGTTGAAAGTTGGCATGGTTTCATCATTTCACCTACATAGCATGTGCTAAAAAGTAGAGAGGGTTACGGCAAAAACTGGATGAACTTCGTGTACAAAATGGACAATCTCTTTCGAAGTATCAGGCTTTCGGACGAGAACTCATCTGTTACAAAGGCATTTCATTTTTTTAAACTCATTTCAACTCCAGACTTTTTGTGCGTTCAGTATGCACCATTCAAAGCCACGTCATCAATTTTCAACCCTTTCTGAGTTCATTTGCTATTTTTCATGCATTTACTGATTTTTTTGAGCTAAATGACCCTGAAATTGAAAAGCACTACAAATGAACTCTGAAAAGGTTGAAAGTTGGCATGGTATCGTCATTTCACCCACATAGCATGTGCTAAAAAGTTGAGAGGGTTACGGCAAAAACTGGATGCAATTCGTGTACAAAATGGACAATCTCTTTCGAAGTATCAGGCTTTCGGACGAAAACTCATCTGTTACAAAGGCATTTCATTTTTTTAAACTGGTTTGAACTCCAGACTTTTTGTGCATTCAGTATGCACCATTCAAAGCCACGTCATCAATTTTCAACCCTTTCTGACTTCATTTGCTATTTTTCATGCATTTACTGATTTTTTGAGCTAAATGACCCTGAAATTGAAAAGCACTTCAAATGAACTCTGAAAAAGGTTGAAAGTTGGCATGGTATCATCATTTCACCTACATAGCATGTACTAAAAAGATGAGAGGGTTACGGCA
Organism: Elymus sibiricus; assembly: GCA_039707655.1. Classification (NCBI taxonomy): domain Eukaryota; kingdom Viridiplantae; phylum Streptophyta; class Magnoliopsida; order Poales; family Poaceae; genus Elymus; species Elymus sibiricus. Next base: position 32,939,538 of record CM077665.1, on the reverse strand, counting down.
AAAACTGGATGCACTTCGTGTACAAAATGGACAATCTCTTTCGATGTATCAGGCTTTTGGACGAGAACTCATATGTTACAAAGGCATTTCATTTTTTTAAATTCATTTCAACTCCAGACTTTTTGTGCGTTCAGTATGCACCATTCAAAGCCACGTCATCAATTTTCAAACCTTTCTGACTTCATTTGCTATTTTTCATGCATTTACTGATTTTTTTGAGCTAAATGTCCCTGAAATTGAAAAGCACTACAAATGAACTCTGAAAAGGTTGAAAGTTGGCAAGGTATCATCATTTCACCCACATAGCATGTGCTAAAAATTTGAGAGGGTTACAGCAAAAACTGGATGCACTTCATGTACAAAATGGACAATCTCTTTCGTAGTATCAGGCTTTCGGACGAGAACTCATCTGTTACAAAGGCATTTCATTTTTTTAAACTTATTTCAACTCCAGACTTTTTGTGCGTTTAGTATGCACCATTCAAAGCCACGTCATCAATTGTCAACCCTTTCTGACTTCATTTGCTATTTTTCATGCATTTACTGATTTTTTGAGCTAAATGACCCTAAAATTGAAAAGCACTACAAATGAACTCTGAAAAGGTTGAAAGTTGGCATGGTTTCATCATTTCACCTACATAGCATGTGCTAAAAAGTAGAGAGGGTTACGGCAAAAACTGGATGAACTTCGTGTACAAAATGGACAATCTCTTTCGAAGTATCAGGCTTTCGGACGAGAACTCATCTGTTACAAAGGCATTTCATTTTTTTAAACTCATTTCAACTCCAGACTTTTTGTGCGTTCAGTATGCACCATTCAAAGCCACGTCATCAATTTTCAACCCTTTCTGAGTTCATTTGCTATTTTTCATGCATTTACTGATTTTTTTGAGCTAAATGACCCTGAAATTGAAAAGCACTACAAATGAACTCTGAAAAGGTTGAAAGTTGGCATGGTATCGTCATTTCACCCACATAGCATGTGCTAAAAAGTTGAGAGGGTTACGGCAAAAACTGGATGCAATTCGTGTACAAAATGGACAATCTCTTTCGAAGTATCAGGCTTTCGGACGAAAACTCATCTGTTACAAAGGCATTTCATTTTTTTAAACTGGTTTGAACTCCAGACTTTTTGTGCATTCAGTATGCACCATTCAAAGCCACGTCATCAATTTTCAACCCTTTCTGACTTCATTTGCTATTTTTCATGCATTTACTGATTTTTTGAGCTAAATGACCCTGAAATTGAAAAGCACTTCAAATGAACTCTGAAAAAGGTTGAAAGTTGGCATGGTATCATCATTTCACCTACATAGCATGTACTAAAAAGATGAGAGGGTTACGGCAAAAACTGGATGCACTTCGTGTACAAAATGGACAATCTCTTTCGATGTATCAGGCTTTTGGACGAGAACTCATATGTTACAAAGGCATTTCATTTTTTTAAATTCATTTCAACTCCAGACTTTTTGTGCGTTCAGTATGCACCATTCAAAGCCACGTCATCAATTTTCAAACCTTTCTGACTTCATTTGCTATTTTTCATGCATTTACTGATTTTTTTGAGCTAAATGTCCCTGAAATTGAAAAGCACTACAAATGAACTCTGAAAAGGTTGAAAGTTGGCAAGGTATCATCATTTCACCCACATAGCATGTGCTAAAAAGTTGAGAGGGTTACGGCAAAAACTAGATGCAATTCGTGTACAAAATGGACAATCTCTTTCGAAGTATCAGGCTTTCGGACGAAAACTCATCTGTTACAAAGGAATTTCATTTTTTTAAACTTTTTTCAACTCCAGACTTTATGTGCGTTTAGTATGCACCATTCAAAGCCACGTCATCAATTTTCAACCCCTTCTGACTTCATTTGCTATTTTTCATGCATTTACTGATTTTTTTAGCTAAATGACCCTGAAATTGAAAAGCACTACAAATGAACTCTGAAAAGGTTGAAAGTTGGCATGGTATCATCATTTCACCCACATAGAATGTGCTAAAAATTTGAGAGGGTTACAGCAAAAACTGGATGCACTTCATGTACAAAATGGACAATCTCTTTCGTAGTATCAGGCTTTCGGACGAGAACTCATCTGTTACAAAGGCATTTCATTTTTTTAAACTTATTTCAACTCCAGACTTTTTGTGCGTTTAGTATGCACCATTCAAAGCCACGTCATCAATTGTCAACCCTTTCTGACTTCATTTGCTATTTTTCATGCATTTACTGATTTTTTGAGCTAAATGACCCTAAAATTGAAAAGCACTACAAATGAACTCTGAAAAGGTTGAAAGTTGGCATGGTTTCATCATTTCACCTACATAGCATGTGCTAAAAAGTAGAGAGGGTTACGGCAAAAACTGGATGAACTTCGTGTACAAAATAGACAATCTCTTTCGAAGTATCAGGCTTTCGGACGAGAACTCATCTGTTACAAAGGCATTTCATTTTTTTAAACTCATTTCAACTCCAGACTTTTTGTGCGTTCAGTATGCACCATTCAAAGCCACGTCATCAATTTTCAACCCTTTCTGAGTTCATTTGCTATTTTTCATGCATTTACTGATTTTTTTGAGCTAAATGACCCTGAAATTGAAAAGCACTACAAATGAACTCTGAAAAGGTTGAAAGTTGGCATGGTATCATCATTTCACCCACATAGCATGTGCTAAAAAGTTGAGAGGGTTACGGCAAAAACTGGATGCAATTCGTGTACAAAATGGACAATCTCTTTCGAAGTATCAGGCTTTCGGACGAAAACTCATCTGTTACAAAGGCATTTCATTTTTTTAAACTGGTTTGAACTCCAGACTTTTTGTGCATTCAGTATGCACCATTCAAAGCCACGTCATCAATTTTCAACCCTTTCTGACTTCATTTGCTATTTTTCATGCATTTACTGATTTTTTGAGCTAAATGACCCTGAAATTGAAAAGCACTTCAAATGAACTCTGAAAAAGGTTGAAAGTTGGCATGGTATCATCATTTCACCTACATAGCATGTATTAAAAAGATGAGAGGGTTACGGCAAAACTTGGATGCACTTCGTGTACAAAATGGACAATCTCTTTCGATGTATCAGGCTTTTGGACGAGAACTCATATGTTACAAAGGCATTTCATTTTTTTAAATTCATTTCAACTCCAGACTTTTTGTGCGTTCAGTATGCACCATTCAAAGCCACGTCATCAATTTTCAAACCTTTCTGACTTCATTTGCTATTTTTCATGCATTTACTGATTTTTTTGAGCTAAATGTCCCTGAAATTGAAAAGCACTACAAATGAACTCTCAAAAGGTTGAAAGTTGGCATGGTATCATCATTTCACCCACATAGCATGTGCTAAAAAGTTGAGAGGGTTACGGCAAAACTAGATGCAATTCGTGTACAAAATGGACAATCTCTTTCGAAGTATCAGGCTTTCGGACGAAAACTCATCTGTTACAAAGGAATTTCATTTTTTTAAACTTTTTTCAACTCCAGACTTTTTGTGCGTTTAGTATGCACCATTCAAAGCCACGTCATCAATTTTCAACCCCTTCTGACTTCATTTGCTATTTTTCATGCATTTACTGATTTTTTTAGCTAAATGACCCTGAAATTGAAAAGCACTACAAATGAACTCTGAAAAGGTTGAAAGTTGGCATGGTATCATCATTTCACCCACATAGAATGTGCTAAAAATTTGAGAGGGTTACAGCAAAAACTGGATGCACTTCATGTACAAAATGGACAATCTCTTTCGTAGTATCAGTCTTCCGGACGAGAACTCATCTGTTACAAAGGCATTTCATTTTTTTAAACTTATTTCAACTCCAGACTTTTTGTGGGTTTAGTATGCACCATTCAAAGCCACGTCATCAATTGTCAACCCTTTCTGACTTCATTTGCTATTTTTCATGCATTTACTGATTTTTTGAGCTAAATGACCCTAAAATTGAAAAGCACTACAAATGAACTCTGAAAAGGTTGAAAGTTGGCATGGTTTCATCATTTCACCTACATAGCATGTGCTAAAAAGTAGAGAGGGTTACGGCAAAAACTGGATGAACTTCGTGTACAAAATGGACAATCTCTTTCGAAGTATCAGGCTTTCGGACGAGAACTCATCTGTTACAAAGGCATTTCATTTTTTTAAACTCATTTCAACTCCAGACTTTTTGTGCGTTCAGTATGCACCATTCAAAGCCACGTCATCAATTTTCAACCCTTTCTGAGTTCATTTGCTATTTTTCATGCATTTACTGATTTTTTTGAGCTAAATGACCCTGAAATTGAAAAGCACTACAAATGAACTCTGAAAAGGTTGAAAGTTGGCATGGTATCATCATTTCACCCACATAGCATGTGCTAAAAAGTTGAGAGGGTTACGGCAAAAACTGGATGCAATTCGTGTACAAAATGGACAATCTCTTTCGAAGTATCAGGCTTTCGGACGAAAACTCATCTGTTACAAAGGCATTTCATTTTTTTAAACTGGTTTGAACTCCAGACTTTTTGTGCATTCAGTATGCACCATTCAAAGCCACGTCATCAATTTTCAACCCTTTCTGACTTCATTTGCTATTTTTCATGCATTTACTGATTTTTTGAGCTAAATGACCCTGAAATTGAAAAGCACTTCAAATGAACTCTGAAAAAGGTTGAAAGTTGGCATGGTATCATCATTTCACCTACATAGCATGTACTAAAAAGATGAGAGGGTTACGGCAAAACTTGGATGCACTTCGTGTACAAAATGGACAATCTCTTTCGATGTATCAGGCTTTTGGACGAGAACTAATATGTTACAAAGGCATTTCATTTTTTTAAATTCATTTCAACTCCAGACTTTTTGTGCGTTCAGTATGCACCATTCAAAGCCACGTCATCAATTTTCAAACCTTTCTGACTTCATTTGCTATTTTTCATGCATTTACTGATTTTTTTGAGCTAAATGTCCCTGAAATTGAAAAGCACTACAAATGAACTCTGAAAAGGTTGAAAGTTGGCATGGTATCATCATTTCACCCACATAGCATGTGCTAAAAAGTTGAGAGGGTTACGGCAAAAACTAGATGCAATTCGTGTACAAAATGGACAATCTCTTTCGAAGTATCAGGCTTTCGGACGAAAACTCATCTGTTACAAAGGAATTTCATTTTTTTAAACTTTTTTCAACTCCAGAGTTTTTGTGCGTTTAGTATGCACCATTCAAAGCCACGTCATCAATTGTCAACCCCTTCTGACTTCATTTGCTATTTTTCATGCATTTACTGATTTTTTTAGCTAAATGACCCTGAAATTGAAAAGCACAACAAATGAACTCTGAAAAGGTTGAAAGTTGGCATGGTATCATCATTTCACCCACATAGAATGTGCTAAAAATTTGAGAGGGTTACAGCAAAAACTGGATGCACTTCGTGTACAAAATGGACAATCTCTTTCGTAGTATCAGGCTTTCGGACGAGAACTCATCTGTTACAAAGGCATTTCATTTTTTTAAACTTATTTCAACTCCAGACTTTTTGTGCGTTTAGTATGCACCATTCAAAGCCACGTCATCAATTGTCAACCCTTTCTGACTTCATTTGCTATTTTTCATGCATTTACTGATTTTTTGAGCTAAATGACCCTAAAATTGAAAAGCACTACAAATGAACTCTGAAAAGGTTGAAAGTTGGCATGGTTTCATCATTTCACCTACATAGCATGTGCTAAAAAGTAGAGAGGGTTACGGCAAAAACTGGATGAACTTCGTGTACAAAATGGACAATCTCTTTCGAAGTATCAGGCTTTCGGACGAGAACTCATCTGTTACAAAGGCATTTCATTTTTTTAAACTCATTTCAACTCCAGACTTTTTGTGCGTTCAGTATGCACCATTCAAAGCCACGTCATCAATTTTCAACCCTTTCTGAGTTCATTTGCTATTTTTCATGCATTTACTGATTTTTTTGAGCTAAATGACCCTGAAATTGAAAAGCACTACAAATGAACTCTGAAAAGGTTGAAAGTTGGCATGGTATCATCATTTCACCCACATAGCATGTGCTAAAAAGTTGAGAGGGTTACGGCAAAAACTGGATGCAATTCGTGTACAAAATGGACAATCTCTTTCGAAGTATCAGGCTTTCGGACGAAAACTCATCTGTTACAAGGGCATTTCATTTTTTTAAACTGGTTTGAACTCCAGACTTTTTGTGCATTCAGTATGCACCATTCAAAGCCACGTCATCAATTTTCAACCCTTTCTGACTTCATTTGCTATTTTTCATGCATTTACTGATTTTTTGAGCTAATTGACCCTGAAATTGAAAAGCACTACAAATGAACTCTGAAAAAGGTTGAAAGTTGGCATGGTATCATCATTTCACCTACATAGCATGTACTAAAAAGATGAGAGGGTTACGGCAAAAACTGGATGCACTTCGTGTACAAAATGGACAATCTCTTTCGATGTATCAGGCTTTTGGACGAGAACTCATATGTTACAAAGGCATTTCATTTTATTAAATTCATTTCAACTCCAGACTTTTTGTGCGTTCAGTATGCACCATTCAAAGCCACGTCATCAATTTTCAAACCTTTCTGACTTCATTTGCTATTTTTCATGCATTTACTGATTTTTTTGAGCTAAATGTCCCTGAAATTGAAAAGCACTACAAATGAACTCTGAAAAGGTTGAAAGTTGGCATGGTATCATCATTTCACCCACATAGCATGTGCTAAAAAGTTGAGAGGGTTACGGCAAAAACTAGATGCAATTCGTGTACAAAATGGACAATCTCTTTCGAAGTATCAGGCTTTCGGACGAAAACTCATCTGTTACAAAGGCATTTCATTTTTTTAAACTTATTTCAACTCCAGACTTTTTGTGCGTTTAATATGCACCATTCAAAGCCACGTCATCAATTTTCAACCCCTTCTGACTTCATTTGCTATTTTTCATGCATTTACTGATTTTTTTTAGCTAAATGACCCTGAAATTGAAAAGCACTACAAATGAACTCTGAAAAGGTTGAAAGTTGGCATGGTATCATCATTTCACCCACATAGAATGTGCGAAAAAGTTGAGAGGGTTACGGCAAAAACTGGATGAACTTCGTGTACAAAATGGACAATCTCTTTCGAAGTATCAGGCTTTCGGACGAGAACTCATCTGTTACAAAGGCATTTCATTTTTTTAAATTCATTTCAACTCCAGACTTTTTGTGCGTTCAGTATGCACCATTCAAAGCCACGTCATCAATTTTCAACCCTTTCTGACTTCATTTGCTATTTTTCATGCATTTACAGATTTTTTTGAGCTAAATGACCCTGAAATTGAAAAGCACTACAAATGAACTCTGAAAAGGTTGAAAGTTGGCATGGTATCATCATTTCACCCACATAGCATGTGCTAAAAAGTTGAGAGGGTTACGGCAAAAACTAGATGCAATTCGTGTACAAAATGGACAATCTCTTTCGAAGTATCAGGCTTCCGGACGAAAACTCATCTGTTATAAAGGCATTTCATTTTTTTAAACTTATTTCAACTCCAGACTTTTTGTGCATTCATTATGCACCATTCAAAGCCACGTCATCAATTTTCAACCCTTTCTGACTTCATTTGCTATTTTTCATGCATTTACTAATTTTTTTGAGCTAAATGACCCTGAAATTGAAAAGCACTACAAATGAACTCTGAAAAAGGTTGAAAGTTGGCATGGTATCATCATTTCACCTACATAGCATGTGCTAAAAAGATGAGAGGGTTACGGCAAACACTGGATGCACTTCGTGTACAAAATGGACAATCTCTTTCGAAGTATCAGGCTTTCGGACGAGAACTCATATGTTACAAAGGCATTTCATTTTTTTAAACTCATTTCAACTCCAAACTTTTTGTGCATTCAGTATGCACCATTCAAAGCCACGTCATCAATTTTCAACCCTTTCTGACTTCATTTGCTATTTTTCATGCATTTACTGATTTTTTTGAGCTAAATGACCCTAAAATTGAAAAGCACTACAAATGAACTCTGAAAAGGTTGAAAGTTGGCATGGTATCATCATTTCACCCACATAGCATGTGCTAAAAAGTTGAGAGGGTTACGGCAAAAACTGGATGCAATTCGTGTACAAAATGGACAATCTCTTTCGATGTATCAGGCTTTCGGACGAGAACTCATATGTTACAAAGGCATTTCATTTTTTTAACTTATTTCAACTCCAGACTTTTTGTGTATTCAGTATGCACCATTCAAAGCCACGTCATCAATTTTCAACCCTTTCTGACTTCATTTGCTATTTTTCATGCATTTACTGATTTTGTTTGAGCTAAATGACCCTGAAATTGAAAAGCACTACAAATGAACTCTGAAAAGGTTGAAAGTCAGCACGGTATCATCATTTCACCCACATAGCATGTGCTAAAAAGTTGAGAGGGTTACGGCAAAAACTGGATGCACTTCGTGTACAAAATGGACAATCTCTTTCGAAGTATCACGCTTTCGGACGAAAACTCATCTGTTACAAAGGCATTTCATTTTTTTAAACTTATTTCAACTCCAGACTTTTTGTGCATTCAATATGCACCATTCAAAGTCACGTCATCAATTTTCAACCCCTTCTGACTTCATTTGCTATTTTTCATGGATTTACTGATTTTTTTGAGCTAAATGACCCTGAAATTGAAAAGCACTACAAATGAACTCTGAAAAGGTTGAAAGTTGGCATGGTATCATCATTACACCCACATAGCATGTGCTAAAAAGTTGAGAGGGTTACGGCAAAAACTGGATGCACTTCGTGTACAAAATGGACAATCTCTTTCGAAGTATCAGGCTTTCGGACGAAAACTCATCTGTTACAAAGGCATTTCATTTTTTTAAACTTATTTCAACTCCAGACTTTTTGTGCGTTTAGTATGCACCATTCAAAGCCACGTCATCAATTTTCAACCCCTTCTGACTTCATTTGCTATTTTTCATGCATTTACTGATTTTTTTAGCTAAATGACCCTAAAATTGAAAAGCACTACAAATGAACTCTGAAAAGGTTGAAAGTTGGCATGGTATCATCATTTCACCCACATAGAATGTGCTAAAAAGTTGAGAGGGTTACGGCAAAAACTGGATGCACTTCGTGTACAAAATGTACAATCTCTTTCGAAGTATCAGGCTTTCGGACGAGAACTCATCTGTTACAAAGGCATTTTATTTTTTTAAACTTATTTCAACTCCAGACTTTTTGTGCGTTTACTATGCACCATTCAAAGCCACGTCATCAATTTTCAACCCTTTCTGACTTCATTTGCTTTTTTTCATGCATTTACTGAATTTTTGAGCTAAATGACCCTGAAATTGAAAAGCACTACAAATGAACTCTGAAAAGGTTGAAAGTTGGCATGGTATCATCATTTCACCTACATAGCATGTGCTAAAAAGTTGAGAGGGTTACGGCAAAAACTGGATGAACTTCGTGTACAAAATGGACAATCTCTTTCGAAGTATCATGCTTTCGGACGAGAACTCATCTGTTACAAAGGCATTTCATTTTTTTAAATTCATTTCAACTCCAGACTTTTTGTGCGTTCAGTATGCACCATTCAAAGCCACGTCATCGATTTTCAACCCTTTCTGACTTCATTTGCTATTTTTCATGCATTTACTGATTTTTTTGAGCTAAATGACCCTGAAATTGAAAAGCACTACAAATGAACTCTGAAAAGGTTGAAAGTTGGCATGGTATCATCATTTCACCCACATAGCATGTGCTAAAAAGTTGAGAGGGTTACGGCAAAAACTAGATGCAATTCGTGTACAAAATGGACAATCTCTTTCGAAGTATCAGGCTTTCGGACGAAAACTCATCTGTTACAAAGGCATTTCATTTTTTTAAACTTATTTCAACTCCAGACTTTTTGTGCATTCAGTATGCATCATTCAAAGCCACGTCATCAATTTTCAACCCTTTCTGACTTCATTTGCTATTTTTCATGCATTTACTGATTTTTTGAGCTAAATGACCCTGAAATTGAAAAGCACTACAAATGAACTCTGAAAAAGGTTGAACGTTGGCATGGTATCATCATTTCACCTACATAGCATGTGCTAAAAAGATGAGAGGGTTACGGCAAACACTGGATGCACTTCGTGTACAAAATGGACAATCTCTTTCGAAGTATCAGGCTGTCGCACGAGAACTCATATGTTACAAAGGCATTTCATTTTTTTAAACTCATTTCAACTCCAGACTTTTTGTGCGTTCAGTATGCACCATTCAAAGCCACGTCATCAATTTTCAACCCTTTCTGACTTCATTTGCTATTTTTCATGCATTTACTGATTTTTTTGAGCTAAATGACCCTGAAATTGAAAAGCACTACAAATGAACTCTGAAAAGGTTGAAAGTTGGCATGGTATCATCATTTCACCCACATAGCATGCGCTAAAAAGTTGAGAGGGTTACGGCAAAAACTGGATGCAATTCGTGTACAAAATGGACAATCTCTTTCGAAGTATCAGGCTTTCGGACGAAAACTCATCTGTTACAAAGGCATTTCATTTTTTTAAACTTATTTCAACTCCAGACATTTTGTGCATTCAGTATGCACCATTCAAAGCCACGTCATCAATTTTCAACCCTTTCTGACTTCATTTGCTATTTTTCATGCATTTACTGATTTTTTGAGCTCAATGACCCTGAAATTGAAAAGCACAACAAATGAACTCTGAAAAAGGTTGAAAGTTGGCATGGTATCATCATTTCACCTACATAGCATGTACTAAAAAGACGAGAGGGTTACGGCAAAAACTGGATGCACTTCGTGTAGAAAATGGACAATCTCTTTCGATGTATCAGGCTTTCGGAAGAGAACTCATATGTTACAAAGGCATTTCATTTTTCTAACTTATTTCAACTCTAGACTTTTTGTGCATTCAGTATGCACCATTCAAAGCCACGTCATCAATTTTCAACCCTTTCTGACTTCATTTGCTATTTTTCATGCATTTACTGATTTTGTTTGAGCTAAATGACCCTGAAATTGAAAAGCACTACAAATGAACTCTGAAAAGGTTGAAAGTCGGCACGGTATCATCATTTCACCCACATAGCATGTGCTGAAAAGTTGAGAGGGTTACGGCAAAAACTGGATGCACTACGTGTACAAAATGGACAATCTCTTTCGAAGTATCACGCTTTCGGACGAAAACTCATCTGTTACAAAGGCATTTCATTTTTTTAAACTTATTTCAACTCCAGAATTTTTGTGCGTTCAATATGCACCATTCAAAGCCACGTCATCAATTTTCACCCCCTTCTGCCTTCATTTGCTATTTTTCATGGATTTACTGATTTTTTTGAGCTAAATGACCCTGAAATTGAAAAGCACTACAAATGAACTCTGAAAAGGTTGAAAGTTGGCATGGTATCATCATTTCACCCACATAGAATGTGCTAAAAAGTTGAGAGGGTTACGGCAAAAACTGGATGCACTTCGTGTACAAAATGGACAATCTCTTTCGAAGTATCAGGCTTTTGGACGAGAACTCATCTGTTACAAAGGCATTTCATTTTTTAAACTTATTTCAACTCCAGACTTTTTGTGCGTTTAGTATGGACCATTCAAAGACACGTCATCAATTTTCAACCCTTTCTGACTTCATTTGCTATTTTTCATGCATTTACTGATTTTTTGAACTAAATGACCCTGAAATTGAAAAGCACTACAAATGAACTCTGAAAAGGTTGAAAGTTGGCATGGTATCAACATTTCACCTATATAGCATGTGCTAAAAAGTTGAGAGGGTTACGGCAAAAACTGGATGAACTTCGTGTACAAAATGGACAATCTCTTTCGAAGTATCAGGCTTTCGGACGAGAACTCATCTGTTACAAAGGCATTTCATTTTTTTAAATTCATTTCAACTCCAGACTTTTTGTGCGTTCAGTATGCACCATTCAAAGCCACGTCATCAATTTTCAACCCTTTCTGACTTCATTTGCTATTTTTCATGCATTTACTGATTTTTTTGCGCTAAATGACCCTGAAATTGAAAAGCACTACAAATGAACTCTGAAAAGGTTGAAAGTTGGCATGGTATCATCATTTCACCCACATAGCATGTGCTAAAAAGTTGAGAGGGTTATGGCAAAAACTAGATGCAATTCGTGTACAAAATGGACAATCTCTTTCGAAGTATCAGGCTTTCGGACGAAAACTCATCTGTTACAAAGGCATTTCATTTTTTTAAACTTATTTCAACTCCAGACTTTTTGTGCATTCAGTATGCACCATTCAAAGCCACATCATCAATTTTCAACCCTTTCTGACTTCATTTGCTATTTTTCATGCATTTACTGATTTTTTGAGCTAAATGACCCTGAAATTGAAAAGCACTACAAATGAACTCTGAAAAAGGTTGAAAGTTGGCATGGTATCATCATTTCACCGAGATAGCATGTACTAAAAAGATGAGAGGGTTACGGCAAAAACTGGATGCACTTCGTGTACAAAATGGACAATCTCTTTCGAAGTATCACGCTTTCGGACGAAAACTCATCTGTTACAAAGGCATTTCATTTTTTTAAACTTATTTCAACTCCAGACTTTTTGTGCGTTCAATATGCACCATTCAAAGCCACGTCATCAATTTTCAACCCCTTCTGACTTCATTTGCTATTTTTCATGCATTTACTGATTTTTTTGAGCTAAATGACCCTGAAATTGAAAAGCACTACAAATGAACTCTGAAAAGGTTGAAAGTTGGCATGGTATCATCATTTCACCCACATAGCATGTGCTAAAAAGTTGAGAGGGTTACGGCAAAAACTGGATGCACTTCGTGTACAAAATGGACAATCTCTTTCGAAGTATCAGGCTTTCGGACGAAAACTCATCTGTTACAAAGGCATTTCATTTTTTTAAACTTATTTCAACTCCAGACTTTTTGTGCGTTTAGTATGCACCATTCAAAGCCACGTCATCAATTTTCAACCCTTTCTGACTTCATTTGCTATTTTTCATGCATTTACTGATTTTTTGAGCTAAATGACCCTGAAATTGAAAAGCACTACAAATGAACTCTGAAAAGGTTGAAAGTTGGCATGGTATCATCATTTCACCCACATAGCATGTGCTAAAAAGTTGAGAGGGTTACGGCAAAAACTGGATGCACTTCGTGTACAAAATGGACAATCTCTTTCGAAGTATCAGGCTTTCGGACGAGAACTCATCTGTTACAAAGGCATTTCATTTTTTTAAATTCATTTCAACTCCAGACTTTTTGTGCGTTCAGTATGCACCATTCAAAGCCACGTCATCAATTTTCAACCCTTTCTGACTTCATTTGCTATTTTTCATGCATTTACTGATTTTTTTGAGCTAAATGACCCTGAAATTGAAAAGCACTACAAATGAACTCTGAAAAGGTTGAAAGTTGGCATGGTATCATCATTTCACCCACATAGCATGTGCTAAAAAGTTGAGAGGGTTACGGCAAAAACTGGATGCACTTCGTGTACAAAATGGACAATCTCTTTCGAAGTATCAGGCTTTCGGACGAAAACTCATCTGTTACAAAGGCATTTCATTTTTTTAAACTTATTTCAACTCCAGACTTTTTGTGCATTCAGTATGCACCATTCAAAGCCACGTCATCAATTTTCAACCCTTTCTGACTTCATTTGCTATTTTTCATGCATTTACTGATTTTTTTGAGCTAAATGACCCTGAAATTGAAAAGCACTACAAATGAACTCTGAAAAGGTTCAAAGTTGGCATGGTATCATCATTTCACCCACATAGCATGTGCTAAAAAGTTGAGAGGGTTACGGCAAAAACTGGATGCACTTCGTGTACAAAATGGACAATCTCTTTCGAAGTATCAGGCTTTTGGACGAGAACTCATCTGTTACAAAGGCATTTCATTTTTTTAAACTCATTTCAACTCCAGACTTTTTGTGCGTTCAGTATGCACCATTCAAAGCCACGTCATCAATTTTCAACCCTTTCTGACTTCATTTGCTATTTTTCATGCATTTACTGATTTTTTGAGCTAAATGACCCTGAAATTGAAAAGCACTACAAATGAACTCTGAAAAAGGTTGAAAGTTGGCATGGTATCATCATTTCACCCACATAGCATGTACTAAAAAGATGAGAGGGTTACGGCAAAAACTGGATGCACTTCGTGTACAAAATGGACAATCTCTTTCGAAGTATCAGGCTTTCGGACGAGAACTCATCTGTTACAAAGGCATTTCATTTTTTTAAACTTATTTCAACTCCAGACTTTTTTGTGCGTTCAGTATGCACCATTCAAAGCCACGTCATCAATTTTCAACACTTTCTGACTTCATTTGCTATTTTTCATGCATTTACTGATTTTTTTGAGCTAAATGACCCTGAAATTGAAAAGCACTACAAATGAACTCTGAAAAGGTTGAAAGTCGGCACGGTATCATCATTTCACCCACATAGCATGTGCTAAAAAGTTGAGAGGGTTACGGCAAAAACTGGATGCACTTCGTGTACAAAATGGACAATCTCTTTCGAAGTATCAGGCTTTCGGACGAGAACTCATCTGTTACAAAGGCATTTCATTTTTTTAAACTTATTTCAACTCCAGACTTTTTGTGCGTTTAGTATGCACCATTCAAAGCCACGTCATCAATTTTCAACCCTTTCTGACTTAATTTGCTATTTTTCATGCATTTACTAATTTTTGAGCTAAATGACCCTGAAATTGAAAAGCACTACAAATGAACTTTGAAAAGGTTGAAAGTTGGCATGGTATCATCATTTCACCTACATAGCATGTGCTAAAAAGTTGAGAGGGTTACGGCAAACACTGGATGCACTTCGTGTACAAAATGGACAATCTCTTTCGAAGTATCAGGCTGTCGCACGAGAACTCATATGTTACAAAGGCATTTCATTTTTTTAAACTCATTTCAACTCCACACTTTTTGTGCGTTCAGTATGCACCATTCATAGCCACGTCATCAATTTTCAACCCTTTCTGACTTCATTTGCTATTTTTCATGCATTTACCGATTTTTTTGAGCTAAATGACCCTGAAATTGAAAAGCACTACAAATGAACTCTGAAAAGGTTGAAAGTTGGCATGGTATCATCATTTCACCCACATAGCATGTGCTAAAAAGTTGAGAGGGTTACGGCAAAAACTGGATGCACTTCGTGTACAAAATGGACAATCTCTTTCGAAGTATCAGGCTTTCGGACGAAAACTCATCTGTTACAAAGGCATTTCATTTTTTTAAACATATTTCAACTCCAGACTTTTTGTGCATTCAGTATGCACCATTCAAAGCCACGTCATCAATTTTCAACCCTTTCTGACTTCATTTGCTATTTTTCATGCATTTACTGATTTTTTGAGCTAAATGACCCTGAAATTGAAAAGCACTACAAATGAACTCTGAAAAAGGTTGAAAGTTGGCATGGTATCATCATTTCACCCACATAGCATGTACTAAAAAGATGAGAGGGTTACGGCAAAAACTGGATGCACTTCGTGTACAAAATGGACAATCTCTTTCGATGTATGAGGCTTTCGGACGAGAACTCATATGTTACAAAGGCATTTTATTTTTTTAACTTATTTCAACTCCAGACTTTTTGTGCATTCAGTATGCACCATTCAAAGCCACGTCATCAATTTTCAACCCTTTCTGACTTCATTTGCTATTTTTCATGCATTTACTGATTTTGTTTGATCTAAATGACCCTGAAATTGAAAAGCACTACAAATGAACTCTGAAAAGGTTGAAAGTCGGCACGGTATCATCATTTCACCCACATAGCATGTGCTAAAAAGTTGAGAGGGTTACGGCAAAAACTGGATGCACTTCGTGTACAAAATGGACAATCTCTTTCGATGTATCAGGCTTTCGGACGAGAACTCATATGTTACAAAGGCATTTCATTTTTTTAACTTATTTCAACTCCAGACTTTTTGTGCGTTCAGTATGCACCATTCAAAGCCACGTCATCAATTTTCAACCCTTTCTGACTTCATTTGCTATTTTTCACGCATTTACTGATTTTTTTGAGCTAAATGACCCTGAAATTGAAAAGCACTACAAATGAACTCTGAAAAGGTTGAAAGTTGGCATGGTATCATCATTTCACCCACATAGCATGTGCTAAAAAGGTGAGAGGGTTACGGCAAAAACTGGATGCACTTCGTGTACAAAATGGACAATCTCTTTCGAAGTATCAGGCTTTCGGACGAAAACTCATCTGTTACAAAGGCATTTCATTTTTTTAAACTTATTTCAACTCCAGACTTTTTGTGCATTCAGTATGCACCATTCAAAGCCACGTCATCAATTTTCAACCCTTTCTAACTTCATTTGCTATTTTTCATGCATTTACTGATTTTTTTGAGCTAAATGACCCTGAAATTGAAAAGCACTACAAATGAACTCTGAAAAGGTTCAAAGTTGGCATGGTATCATCATTTCACCCACATAGCATGTGCTAAAAAGTTGAGAGGGTTACGGCAAAAACTGGATGCACTTCGTGTACAAAATGGACAATCTCTTTCGAAGTATCAGGCTTTTGGACGAGAACTCATCTGTTACAAAGGCATTTCATTTTTTAAAACTTATTTCAACTCCAGACTTTTTGTGCGTTTAGTATGCACCATTCAAAGCCACGTCATCAATTTTCAACCCTTTCTGACTTCATTTGCTATTTTTCATGCATTTACTGATTTTTTGAGCTAAATGACCCTGAAATTGAAAAGCACTACAAATGAACTCTGAAAAAGGTTGAAAGTTGGCATGGTATCATCATTTCACCTACATAGCATGTACTAAAAAGATGAGAGGGTTACGGCAAAAAGTGGATGCACTTCGTGTACAAAATGGACAATCTCTTTCGAAGTATCAGGCTTTCGGACGAGAACTCATCTGTTACAAAGGCATTTCATTTTTTTAAACTTATTTCAACTCCAGACTTTTTGTGCGTTCAGTATGCACCATTCAAAGCCACGTCATCAATTTTCAACACTTTCTGACTTCATTTGCTATTTTTCATGCATTTACTGATTTTTTTGAGCTAAATGACCCTGAAATTGAAAAGCACTACAAATGAACTCTGAAAAGGTTGAAAGTCGGCACGGTATCATCATTTCACCCACATAGCATGTGCTAAAAAGTTGAGAGGGTTACGGCAAAAACTGGATGCACTTCGTGTACAAAATGGACAATCTCTTTCGAAGTATCAGGCTTTCGGACGAGAACTCATCTGTTACAAAGGCATTTCATTTTTTTAAACTTATTTCAACTCCAGACTTTTTGTGCGTTTAGTATGCACCATTCAAAGCCACGTCATCAATTTTCAACCCTTTCAGACTTAATTTGCTATTTTTCATGCATTTACTGATTTTTGAGCTAAATGACCCTGAAATTGAAAAGCACTACAAATGAACTTTGAAAAGGTTGAAAGTTGGCATGGTATCATCATTTCACCTACATAGCATGTGCTAAAAAGTTGAGAGGGTTACGGCAAACACTGGATGCACTTCGTGTACAAAATGGACAATCTCTTTCGAAGTATCAGGCTGTCGCACGAGAACTCATATGTTACAAAGGCATTTCATTTTTTTAAACTCATTTCAACTCCACACTTTTTGTGCGTTCAGTATGCACCATTCAAAGCCACGTCATCAATTTTCAACCCTTTCTGACTTCATTTGCTATTTTTCATGCATTTACCGATTTTTTTGAGCTAAATGACCCTGAAATTGAAAAGCACTACAAATGAACTCTGAAAAGGTTGAAAGTTGGCATGGTATCATCATTTCACCCACATAGCATGTGCTAAAAAGTTGAGAGGGTTACGGCAAAAACTGGATGCACTTCGTGTACAAAATGGACAATCTCTTTCGAAGTATCAGGCTTTCGGACGAAAACTCATCTGTTACAAAGGCATTTCATTTTTTTAAACATATTTCAACTCCAGACTTTTTGTGCATTCAGTAAGCACCATTCAAAGCCACGTCATCAATTTTCAACCCTTTCTGACTTCATTTGCTATTTTTCATGCATTTACTGATTTTTTGAGCTAAATGACCCTGAAATTGAAAAGCACTACAAATGAACTCTGAAAAAGGTTGAAAGTTGGCATGGTATCATCATTTCAACCACATAGCATGTACTAAAAAGATGAGAGGGTTACGGCAAAAACTGGATGCACTTCGTGTACAAAATGGACAATCTCTTTCGAAGTATCAGGCTTTCGGACGAGAACTCATATGTTACAAAGGCATTTTATTTTTTTAACTTATTTGAACTCCAGACTTTTTGTGCATTCAGTATGCACCATTCAAAGCCACGTCATCAATTTTCAACCCTTTCTGACTTCATTTGCTATTTTTCATGCATTTACTGATTTTGTTTGATCTAAATGACCCTGAAATTGAAAAGCACTACAAATGAACTCTGAAAAGGTTGAAAGTCGGCACGGTATCATCATTTCACCCACATAGCATGTGCTAAAAAGTTGAGAGGGTTACGGCAAAAACTGGATGCACTTCGTGTACAAAATGGACAATCTCTTTCGATGTATCAGGCTTTCGGACGAGAACTCATATGTTACAAAGGCATTTCATTTTTTTAACTTATTTCAACTCCAGACTTTTTGTGCGTTCAGTATGCACCATTCAAAGCCACGTCATCAATTTTCAACCCTTTCTGACTTCATTTGCTATTTTTCACGCATTTACTGATTTTTTTGAGCTAAATGACCCTGAAATTGAAAAGCACTACAAATGAACTCTGAAAAGGTTGAAAGTCGGCACGGTATCATCATTTCACCCACATAGCATGTGCTAAAAAGTTGAGAGGGTTACGGCAAAAACTGGATGCACTTCGTGTACAAAATGGACAATCTCTTTCGAAGTATCACGCTTTCGGACGAAAACTCATCTGTTACAAAGGCATTTCATTTTTTTAAACTTATTTCAACTCCAGACTTTTTGTGCGTTCAATATGGACCATTCAAAGCCACGTCATCAATTTTCAACCCCTTCTGACTTCATTTGCTATTTTTCATGGATTTACTGATTTTTTGAGCTAAATGACCCTGAAATTGAAAAGCACTACAAATGAACTCTGAAAAGGTTGAAAGTTGGCATGGTATCATCATTACACCCACATAGCATGTGCTAAAAAGTTGAGAGGGTTACGGCAAAAACTGGATGCACTTCGTGTACCAAATGGACAATCTCTTTCGAAGTATCAGGCTTTCGGACGAAAACTCATCTGTTACAAAGGCATTTCATTTTTTTAAACTTATTTCAACTCCAGACTTTTTGTGCGTTTAGTATGCACCATTCAAAGCCACGTCATCAATTTTCAACCCCTTCTGACTTCATTTGCTATTTTTCATGCATTTACTGATTTTTTTTAGCTAAATGACCCTGAAATTGAAAAGCACTACAAATGAACTCTGAAAAGGTTGAAAGTTGGCATGGTATCATCATTTCACCCACATAGCATGTGCTAAAAAGTTGAGAGGGTTACGGCAAAAACTGGATGCACTTCGTGTACAAAATGAACAATCTCTTTCGAAGTATCAGGCTTTCGGACGAAAACTCATCTGTTACAAAGGCATTTCATTTTTTTAAACTTATTTCAACTCCAGACTTTTTGTGCATTCAGTATGCACCATTCAAAGCCACGTCATCAATTTTCAACCCTTTCTGACTTCATTTGCTATTTTTCATGCATTTACTGATTTTTTTGAGCTAAATGACCCTGAAATTGAAAAGCACTACAAATGAACTCTGAAAAGGTTGAAAGTTGGCATGGTATCATCATTTCACCCACATAGCATGTGCTAAAAAGTTGAGAGGGTTACGGCAAAAACTGGATGCACTTCGTGTACAAAATGGACAATCTCTTTCGAAGTATCAGGCTTTTGGACGAGAACTCATCTGTTACAAAGGCATTTCATTTTTTTAAACTTATTTCAACTCCAGACTTTTTGTGCGTTTAGTATGCACCATTCAAAGCCACGTCATCAATTATCAACCCTTTCTGACTTCATTTGCTATTTTTCATGCATTTACTGATTTTTTGAGCTAAATGACCCTGAAATTGAAAAGCACTACAAATGAACTCTGAAAAAGGTTGAAAGTTGGCATGGTATCATCATTTCACCGAGATAGCATGTACTAAAAAGATGAGAGGATTACGGCAAAAACTGGATGCACTTCGTGTACAAAATGGACAATCTCTTTCGAAGTATCACGCTTTCGGACGAAAACTCATCTGTTACAAAGGCATTTCATTTTTTTAAACTTATTTCAACTCCAGACTTTTTGTGCGTTCAATATGCACCATTATAAGCCACGTCATCAATTTTCAACCACTTCTGACTTCATTTGCTATTTTTCATGGATTTACTGATTTTTTTGAGCTAAATGACCCTGAAATTGAAAAGCACTACAAATGAACTCTGAAAAGGTTGAAAGTTGGCATGGTATCATCATTTCACCCACATAGCATGTGCTAAAAAGTTGAGAGGGTTACGGCAAAAACTGGATGCACTTCGTGTACAAAATGGACAATCTCTTTCGAAGTATCAGGCTTTCGGACGAAAACTCATCTGTTACAAAGG
Organism: Elymus sibiricus; assembly: GCA_039707655.1. Taxonomy (NCBI): domain Eukaryota; kingdom Viridiplantae; phylum Streptophyta; class Magnoliopsida; order Poales; family Poaceae; genus Elymus; species Elymus sibiricus. Next base: position 32,918,915 of record CM077665.1, on the reverse strand, counting down.
CATTTCATTTTTTTAAACTTATTTCAACTCCAGACTTTTTGTGCGTTTAGTATGCACCATTCAAAGCCACGTCATCAATTTTCAACCCTTTCTGACTTCATTTGCTATTTTTCATGCATTTACTGATTTTTTTGAGCTAAATGACCCTGAAATTGAAAAGCACTACAAATGAACTCTGAAAAGGTTGAAAGTCGGCACGGTATCATCATTTCACCCACATAGCACGTGCTAAAAAGTTGAGAGGGTTACGGCAAAAACTGGATGCACTTCGTGTACAAAATGGACAATCTCTTTCGAAGTATCACGCTTTCGGACGAAAACTCATCTGTTACAAAGGCATTTCATTTTTTTAAACTTATTTCAACTCCAGACTTTTTGTGCATTCAGTATGCACCATTCAAAGCCACGTCATCAATTTTCAACCCTTTCTGACTTCATTTGCTATTTTTCATGCATTTACTGATTTTTTGAGCTAAATGACCCTGAAATTGAAAAGCACTACAAATGAACTCTGAAAAAGGTTGAAAGTTGGCATGGTATCATCATTTCACCCACATAGCATGTACTAAAAAGATGAGAGGGTTACGGCAAAAACAGGATGCACTTCGTGTACAAAATGGACAATCTCTTTCGATGTATCAGGCTTTCGGACGAGAACTCATATGTTACAAAGGCATTTCATTTTTTTAACTTATTTCAACTCCAGACTTTTTGTGCATTCAGTATGCACCATTCAAAGCCACGTCATCAATTTTCAACCCTTTCTGACTTCATTTGCTATTTTTCATGCATTTACTGATTTTGTTTGATCTAAATGACCCTGAAATTGAAAAGCACTACAAATGAACTCGGAAAAGGTTGAAAGTCGGCACGGTATCATCATTTCACCCACATAGAATGTGCTAAAAAGTTGAGAGGGTTACGGCAAAAACTGGATGCACTTCGTGTACAAAATGGACAATCTCTTTCGATGTATCAGGCTTTCGGACGAGAACTCATATGTTACAAAGGCATTTCATTTTTTTAACTTATTTCAACTCCAGACTTTTTGTGCATTCAGTATGCGCCATTCAAAGCCACGTCATCAATTTTCAACCCTTTCTGACTTCATTTGCTATTTTTCATGCATTTACTGATTTTTTTGAGCTAAATGACCCTGAAATTGAAAAGCACTACAAATGAACTCTGAAAAGGTTGAAAGTCGGCACGGTATCATCATTTCACCCACATAGCATGTGCTAAAAAGTTGAGAGGGTTACGGCAAAAACTGGATGCACTTCGTGTACAAAATGGACAATCTCTTTCGAAGTATCACGCTTTCGGACGAAAACTCATCTGTTACAAAGGCATTTCATTTTTTTAAACTTATTTCAACTCCAGACTTTTTGTGCATTCAGTATGCACCATTCAAAGCCACGTCATCAATTTTCAACCCTTTCTGACTTCATTTGCTATTTTTCATGCATTTACTGATTTTTTGAGCTAAATGACCCTGAAATTGAAAAGCACTACAAATGAACTCTGAAAAAGGTTGAAAGTTGGCATGGTATCATCATTTCACCCACATAGCATGTACTAAAAAGATGAGAGGGTTACGGCAAAAACTGGATGCACTTCGTGTACAAAATGGACAATCTCTTTCGATGTATCAGGCTTTCGGACGAGAACTCATATGTTACAAAGGCATTTCATTTTTTTAACTTATTTCAACTCCAGACTTTTTGTGCATTCAGTATGCACCATTCAAAGCCACGTCATCAATTTTCAACCCTTTCTGACTTCATTTGCTATTTTTCATGCATTTACTGATTTTGTTTGATCTAAATGACCCTGAAATTGAAAAGCACTACAAATGAACTCGGAAAAGGTTGAAAGTCGGCACGGTATCATCATTTCACCCACATAGCATGTGCTAAAAAGTTGAGAGGGTTACGGCAAAAACTGGATGCACTTCGTGTACAAAATGGACAATCTCTTTCGAAGTATCAGGCTTTCGGACGAGAACTCATCTGTTACAAAGGCATTTCATTTTTTTAAATTCATTTCAACTCCAGACTTTTTGTGCGTTCAGTATGCACCATTCAAAGCCACGTCATTAATTTTCAACCCTTTCTGACTTCATTTGCTATTTTTCATGCATTTACTGATTTTTTTGAGCTAAATGACCCTGAAATTGAAAAGCACTACAAATGAACTCTGAAAAGGTTGAAAGTTGGCATGGTATCATCATTTCACCCACATAGCATGTGCTAAAAAGTTCAGAGGGTTACGGCAAAAACTGGATGCACTTCGTGTACAAAATGGACAATCTCTTTCGAAGTATCACGCTTTCGGACGAAAACTCATCTGTTACAAAGGCATTTCATTTTTTTAAACTTATTTCAACTCCAGACTTTTTGTGCGTTCAATATGCACCATTCAAAGCCACGTCATCAATTTTCAACCCCTTCTGACTTCATTTGCTATTTTTCATGGATTTACTGATTTTTTTGAGCTAAATGACCCTGAAATTGAAAAGCACTACAAATGAACTCTGAAAAGGTTGAAAGTTGGCATGGTATCATCATTACACCCACATAGCATGTGCTAAAAAGTTGAGAGGGTTACGGCCAAAACTGGATGCACTTCGTGTACAAAATGGACAATCTCTTTCGAAGTATCAGGCTTTCGGACAAAAACTCATCTGTTACAAAGGCATTTCATTTTTTTAAACTTATTTCAACTCCAGACTTTTTGTGCGTTTAGTATGCACCATTCAAAGCCACGTCATCAATTTTCAACCCCTTCTGACTTCATTTGCTATTTTTCATGCATTTACTGATTTTTTTTTAGCTAAATGACCCTGAAATTGAAAAGCACTACAAATGAACTCTGAAAAGGTTGAAAGTTGGCATGGTATCATCATTCCACCCACATAGAATGTGCTAAAAAGTTGAGAGGGTTACGGCAAAAACTGGATGCACTTCGTGTACAAAATGGACAATCTCTTTCGAAGTATCACGCTTTCGGACGAAAACTCATCTGTTACAAAGGCATTTCATTTTTTTAAACTTATTTCAACTCCAGACTTTTTGTGCATTCAGTATGCACCATTCAAAGCCACGTCATCAATTTTCAACCCTTTCTGACTTCATTTGCTATTTTTCATGCATTTACTGATTTTTTGAGCTAAATGACCCTGAAATTGAAAAGCACTACAAATGAACTCTGAAAAAGGTTGAAAGTTGGCATGGTATCATCATTTCACCCACATAGCATGTACTAAAAAGATGAGAGGGTTACGGCAAAAACTGGATGCACTTCGTGTACAAAATGGACAATCTCTTTCGATGTATCAGGCTTTCGGACGAGAACTCATATGTTACAAAGGCATTTCATTTTTTAACTTATTTCAACTCCAGACTTTTTGTGCATTCAGTATGCACCATTCAAAGCCACGTCATCAATTTTCAACCCTTTCTTACTTCATTTGCTATTTTTCATGCATTTACTGATTTTGTTTGATCTAAATGACCCTGAAATTGAAAAGCACTACAAATGAACTCGGAAAAGGTTGAAAGTCGGCACGGTATCATCATTTCACCCACATAGCATGTGCTAAAAAGTTGAGAGGGTTACGGCAAAAACTGGATGCACTTCGTGTACAAAATGGACAATCTCTTTCGAAGTATCAGGCTTTCGGACGAGAACTCATCTGTTACAAAGGCATTTCATTTTTTTAAATTCATTTCAACTCCAGACTTTTTGTGCGTTCAGTATGCACCATTCAAAGCCACGTCATTAATTTTCAACCCTTTCTGACTTCATTTGCTATTTTTCATGCATTTACTGATTTTTTTGAGCTAAATGACCCTGAAATTGAAAAGCACTACAAATGAACTCTGAAAAGGTTGAAAGTTGGCATGGTATCATCATTTCACCCACATAGCATGTGCTAAAAAGTTCATAGGGTTACGGCAAAAACTGGATGCACTTCGTGTACAAAATGGACAATCTCTTTCGAAGTATCACGCTTTCGGACGAAAACTCATCTGTTACAAAGGCATTTCATTTTTTTAAACTTATTTCAACTCCAGACTTTTTGTGCGTTCAATATGCACCATTCAAAGCCACGTCATCAATTTTCAACCCCTTCTGACTTCATTTGCTATTTTTCATGGATTTACTGATTTTTTTGAGCTAAATGACCCTGAAATTGAAAAGCACTACAAATGAACTCTGAAAAGGTTGAAAGTTGGCATGGTATCATCATTACACCCACATAGCATGTGCTAAAAAGTTGAGAGGGTTACTGCCAAAACTGGATGCACTTCGTGTACAAAATGGACAATCTCTTTCGAAGTATCAGGCTTTCGGACAAAAACTCATCTGTTACAAAGGCATTTCATTTTTTTAAACTTATTTCAACTCCAGACTTTTTGTGCGTTTAGTATGCACCATTCAAAGCCACGTCATCAATTTTCAACCCCTTCTGACTTCATTTGCTATTTTTCATGCATTTACTGATTTTTTTTTAGCTAAATGACCCTGAAATTGAAAAGCACTACAAATGAACTCTGAAAAGGTTGAAAGTTGGCATGGTATCATCATTCCACCCACATAGAATGTGCTAAAAAGTTGAGAGGGTTACGGCAAAAACTGGATGCACTTCGTGTACAAAATGGACAATCTCTTTCGAAGTATCAGGCTTTCGGACGAAAACTCATCTGTTACAAAGGCATTTCATTTTTTTAAACTTATTTCAACTCCCGACTTTTTGTGCATTCAGTATGCACCATTCAAAGCCACGTCATCAATTTTCAACCCTTTCTGACTTCATTTGCTATTTTTCATGCATTTACTGATTTTTTGAGCTAAATGACCCTGAAATTGAAAAGCACTACAAATGAACTCTGAAAAAGGTTGAAAGCTGGCATGGTATCATCATTTCACCCACATAGCATGTACTAAAAAGATGAGAGGGTTACGGCAAAAACTGGATGCACTTCGTGTACAAAATGGACAATCTCTTTCGATGTATCAGGCTTTCGGACGAGAACTCATATGTTACAAAGGCATTTCATTTTTTAACTTATTTCAACTCCAGACTTTTTGTGCATTCAGTATGCACCATTCAAAGCCACGTCATCAGTTTTCAACCCTTTCTGACTTCATTTGCTATTTTTCATGCATTTACTGATTTTGTTTGATCTAAATGACCCTGAAATTGAAAAGCACTACAAATGAACTCTGAAAAGGTTGAAAGTCGGCACGGTATCATCATTTCACCCACATAGCATGTGCTAAAAAGTTGAGAGGGTTACGGCAAAAACTGGATGCACTTCGTGTACAAAATGGACAATCTCTTTCGAAGTATCAGGCTTTCGGACGAGAACTCATCTGTTACAAAGGCATTTCATTTTTTTAAATTCATTTCAACTCCAGACTTTTTGTGCGTTCAGTATGCACCATTCAAAGCCACGTCATTAATTTTCAACCCTTTCTGACTTCATTTGCTATTTTTCATGCATTTACTGATTTTTTTGAGCTAAATGACCCTGAAATTGAAAAGCACTACAAATGAACTCTGAAAAGGTTGAAAGTTGGCATGGTATCATCATTTCACCCACATAGCATGTGCTAAAAAGTTCAGAGGGTTACGGCAAAAACTGGATGCACTTCGTGTACAAAATGGACAATCTCTTTCGAAGTATCACGCTTTCGGACGAAAACTCATCTGTTACAAAGGCATTTCATTTTTTTAAACTTATTTCAACTCCAGACTTTTTGTGCGTTCAATATGCACCATTCAAAGCCACGTCATCAATTTTCAACCCCTTCTGACTTCATTTGCTATTTTTCATGGATTTACTGATTTTTTTGAGCTAAATGACCCTGAAATTGAAAAGCACTACAAATGAACTCTGAAAAGGTTGAAAGTTGGCATGGTATCATCATTACACCCACATAGCATGTGCTAAAAAGTTGAGAGGGTTACGGCCAAAACTGGATGCACTTCGTGTACAAAATGGACAATCTCTTTCGAAGTATCAGGCTTTCGGACAAAAACTCATCTGTTACAAAGGCATTTCATTTTTTTAAACTTATTTCAACTCCAGACTTTTTGTGCGTTTAGTATGCACCATTCAAAGCCACGTCATCAATTTTCAACCCCTTCTGACTTCATTTGCTATTTTTCATGCATTTACTGATTTTTTTTTAGCTAAATGACCCTGAAATTGAAAAGCACTACAAATGAACTCTGAAAAGGTTGAAAGTTGGCATGGTATCATCATTCCACCCACATAGAATGTGCTAAAAAGTTGAGAGGGTTACGGCAAAAACTGGATGCACTTCGTGTACAAAATGGACAATCTCTTTCGAAGTATCACGCTTTCGGACGAAAACTCATCTGTTACAAAGGCATTTCATTTTTTTAAACTTATTTCAACTCCAGACTTTTTGTGCATTCAGTATGCACCATTCAAAGCCACGTCATCAATTTTCAACCCTTTCTGACTTCATTTGCTATTTTTCATGCATTTACTGATTTTTTGAGCTAAATGACCCTGAAATTGAAAAGCACTACAAATGAACTTTGAAAAAGGTTGAAAGTTGGCATGGTATCATCATTTCACCCACATAGCATGTACTAAAAAGATGAGAGGGTTACGGCAAAAACTGGATGCACTTCGTGTACAAAATGGACAATCTCTTTCGATGTATCAGGCTTTCGGACGAGAACTCATATGTTACAAAGGCATTTCATTTTTTAACTTATTTCAACTCCAGACTTTTTGTGCATTCAGTATGCACCATTCAAAGCCACGTCATCAATTTTCAACCCTTTCTGACTTCATTTGCTATTTTTCATGCATTTACTGATTTTGTTTGATCTAAATGACCCTGAAATTGAAAAGCACTACAAATGAACTCGGAAAAGGTTGAAAGTCGGCACGGTATCATCATTTCACCCACATAGCATGTGCTAAAAAGTTGAGAGGGTTACGGCAAAAACTGGATGCACTTCGTGTACAAAATGGACAATCTATTTCGAAGTATCAGGCTTTCGGACGAGAACTCATCTGTTACAAAGGCATTTCATTTTTTTAAATTCATTTCAACTCCAGACTTTTTGTGCGTTCAGTATGCACCATTCAAAGCCACGTCATTAATTTTCAACCCTTTCTGACTTCATTTGCTATTTTTCATGCATTTACTGATTTTTTTGAGCTAAATGACCCTGAAATTGAAAAGCACTACAAATGAACTCTGAAAAGGTTGAAAGTTGGCATGGTATCATCATTTCACCCACATAGCATGTGCTAAAAAGTTCATAGGGTTACGGCAAAAACTGGATGCACTTCGTGTACAAAATGGACAATCTCTTTCGAAGTATCACGCTTTCGGACGAAAACTCATCTGTTACAAAGGCATTTCATTTTTTTAAACTTATTTCAACTCCAGACTTTTTGTGCGTTCAATATGCACCATTCAAAGCCACGTCATCAATTTTCAACCCCTTCTGACTTCATTTGCTATTTTTCATGGATTTACTGATTTTTTTGAGCTAAATGACCCTGAAATTGAAAAGCACTACAAATGAACTCTGAAAAGGTTGAAAGTTGGCATGGTATCATCATTACACCCACATAGCATGTGCTAAAAAGTTGAGAGGGTTACTGCCAAAACTGGATGCACTTCGTGTACAAAATGGACAATCTCTTTCGAAGTATCAGGCTTTCGGACAAAAACTCATCTGTTACAAAGGCATTTCATTTTTTTAAACTTATTTCAACTCCAGACTTTTTGTGCGTTTAGTATGCACCATTCAAAGCCACGTCATCAATTTTCAACCCCTTCTGACTTCATTTGCTATTTTTCATGCATTTACTGATTTTTTTTTAGCTAAATGACCCTGAAATTGAAAAGCACTACAAATGAACTCTGAAAAGGTTGAAAGTTGGCATGGTATCATCATTCCACCCACATAGAATGTGCTAAAAAGTTGAGAGGGTTACGGCAAAAACTGGATGCACTTCGTGTACAAAATGGACAATCTCTTTCGAAGTATCAGGCTTTCGGACGAAAACTCATCTGTTACAAAGGCATTTCATTTTTTTAAACTTATTTCAACTCCCGACTTTTTGTGCATTCAGTATGCACCATTCAAAGCCACGTCATCAATTTTCAACCCTTTCTGACTTCATTTGCTATTTTTCATGCATTTACTGATTTTTTGAGCTAAATGACCCTGAAATTGAAAAGCACTACAAATGAACTCTGAAAAAGGTTGAAAGCTGGCATGGTATCATCATTTCACCCACATAGCATGTACTAAAAAGATGAGAGGGTTACGGCAAAAACTGGATGCACTTCGTGTACAAAATGGACAATCTCTTTCGATGTATCAGGCTTTCGGACGAGAACTCATATGTTACAAAGGCATTTCATTTTTTAACTTATTTCAACTCCAGACTTTTTGTGCATTCAGTATGCACCATTCAAAGCCACGTCATCAATTTTCAACCCTTTCTGACTTCATTTGCTATTTTTCATGCATTTACTGATTTTGTTTGATCTAAATGACCCTGAAATTGAAAAGCACTACAAATGAACTCTGAAAAGGTTGAAAGTCGGCACGGTATCATCATTTCACCCACATAGCATGTGCTAAAAAGTTGAGAGGGTTACGGCAAAAACTGGATGCACTTCGTGTACAAAATGGACAATCTCTTTCGAAGTATCAGGCTTTCGGACGAGAACTCATCTGTTACAAAGGCATTTCATTTTTTTAACTTATTTCAACTCCAGACTTTTTGTGCGTTCAGTATGCACCATTCAAAGCCACGTCATTAATTTTCAACCCTTTCTGACTTCATTTGCTATTTTTCATGCATTTACTGATTTTTTTGAGCTAAATGACCCTGAAATTGAAAAGCACTACAAATGAACTCTGAAAAGGTTGAAAGTCGGCACGGTATCATCATTTCACCCACATAGCATGTGCTAAAAAGTTGAGAGGGTTACGGAAAAAACTGGATGCACTTCGTGTACAAAATGGACAATCTCTTTCGAAGTATCACGCTTTCGGACGAAAACTCATCTGTTACAAAGGCATTTCATTTTTTTAAACTTATTTCAACTCCAGACTTTTTGTGCGTTCAATATGCACCATTCAAAGCCACGTCATCAATTTTCAACCCCTTCTGACTTCATTTGCTATTTTTCATGGATTTACTGATTTTTTTGAGCTAAATGACCCTGAAATTGAAAAGCACTACAAATGAACTCTGAAAAGGTTGAAAGTTGGCATGGTATCATCATTACACCCACATAGCATGTGCTAAAAAGTTGAGAGGGTTACGGCAAAAACTGGATGCACTTCGTGTACAAAATGGACAATCTCTTTCGAAGTATCAGGCTTTCGGACGAAAACTCATCTGTTACAAATGCATTTCATTTTTTTTAAACTTATTTCAACTCCAGACTTTTTGTGCGTTTAGTATGCACCATTCAAAGCCACGTCATCAATTTTCAACCCCTTCTGACTTCATTTGCTATTATTCATGCATTTACTGATTTTTTTAGCTAAATGACCCTGAAATTGAAAAGCACTACAAATGAACTCTGAAAAGGTTGAAAGTTGGCATGGTATCATCATTTCACCCACATAGAATGTGCTAAAAAGTTGAGAGGGTTACGGCAAAAACTGGATGCACTTCGTGTACAAAATGTACAATCTCTTTCTAAGTATCACGCTTTCGGACGAAAACTCATCTGTTACAAAGGCATTTCATTTTTTTAAACTTATTTCAACTCCAGACTTTTTGTGCGTTTAGTATGCACCATTCAAAGCCACGTCATCAATTTTCAACCCTTTCTGACTTCATTTGCTATTTTTCATGCATTTACTGATTTTTTGAGCTAAATGACCCTGAAATTGAAAAGCACTACAAATGAACTCTGAAAAAGGTTGAAAGTTGGCATGGTATCATCATTTCACCCACATAGCATGTACTAAAAAGATGAGAGGGTTACGGCAAAAACTGGATGCACTTCGTGTACAAAATGGACAATCTCTTTCGATGTATCAGACTTTCGGACGAGAACTCATATGTTACAAAGGCATTTCATTTTTTTAACTTATTTCAACTCCAGACTTTTTGTGCATTCAGTATGCACCATTCAAAGCCACGTCATCAATTTTCAACCCTTTCTGACTTCATTTGCTATTTTTCATGCATTTACTAATTTTGTTTGATCTAAATGACCCTGAAATTGAAAAGCACTACAAATGAACTCTGAAAAGGTTGAAAGTCGGCACGGTATCATCATTTCACCCACATAGAATGTGCTAAAAAGTTGAGAGGGTTAGTGCAAAAACTGGATGCACTTCGTGTACAAAATGGACAATCTCTTTCGATGTATCAGGCTTTCGGACGAGAACTCATATGTTACAAAGGCATTTCATTTTTTTAACTTATTTCAACTCCAGACTTTTTGTGCATTCAGTATGCACCATTCAAAGCCACGTCATCAATTTTCAACCCTTTCTGACTTCATTTGCTATTTTTCATGCATTTACTGATTTTTTTGAGCTAAATGACCCTGAAATTGAAAAGCACTACAAATGAACTCTGAAAAGGTTGAAAGTCGGCACGGTATCATCATTTCACCCACATAGCATGTGCTAAAAAGTTGAGAGGGTTACGGAAAAAACTGGATGCACTTCGTGTACAAAATGGACAATCTCTTTCGAAGTATCACGCTTTCGGACGAAAACTCATCTGTTACAAAGGCATTTCATTTTTTTAAACTTATTTCAACTCCAGACTTTTTGTGCGTTCAATATGCACCATTCAAAGCCACGTCATCAATTTTCAACCCCTTCTGACTTCATTTGCTATTTTTCATGGATTTACTGATTTTTTTGAGCTAAATGACCCTGAAATTGAAAAGCACTACAAATGAACTCTGAAAAGGTTGAAAGTTGGCATGGTATCATCATTACACCCACATAGCATGTGCTAAAAAGTTGAGAGGGTTACGGCAAAAACTGGATGCACTTCGTGTACAAAATGGACAATCTCTTTCGAAGTATCAGGCTTTCGGACGAAAACTCATCTGTTACAAATGCATTTCATTTTTTTTAAACTTATTTCAACTCCAGACTTTTTGTGCGTTTAGTATGCACCATTCAAAGCCACGTCATCAATTTTCAACCCCTTCTGACTTCATTTGCTATTATTCATGCATTTACTGATTTTTTTTAGCTAAATGACCCTGAAATTGAAAAGCACTACAAATGAACTCTGAAAAGGTTGAAAGTTGGCATGGTATCATCATTTCACCCACATAGAATGTGCTAAAAAGTTGAGAGGGTTACGGCAAAAACTGGATGCACTTCGTGTACAAAATGTACAATCTCTTTCTAAGTATCACGCTTTCGGACGAAAACTCATCTGTTACAAAGGCATTTCATTTTTTTAAACTTATTTCAACTCCAGACTTTTTGTGCGTTTAGTATGCACCATTCAAAGCCACGTCATCAATTTTCAACCCTTTCTGACTTCATTTGCTATTTTTCATGCATTTACTGATTTTTTGAGCTAAATGACCCTGAAATTGAAAAGCACTACAAATGAACTCTGAAAAGGTTGAAAGTCGGCACGGTATCATCATTTCACCCACATAGCATGTGCTAAAAAGTTGAGAGGGTTACGGCAAAAACTGGATGCACTTCGTGTACAAAATGGACAATCTCTTTCGAAGTATCACGCTTTCGGACGAAAACTCATCTGTTACAAAGGCATTTCATTTTTTTAAACTTATTTCAACTCCAGACTTTTTGTGCATTCAGTATGCACCATTCAAAGCCACGTCATCAATTTTCAACCCTTTCTGACTTCATTTGCTATTTTTCATGCATTTACTGATTTTTTGAGCTAAATGACCCTGAAATTGAAAAGCACTACAAATGAACTCTGAAAAAGGTTGAAAGTTGGCATGGTATCATCATTTCACCCACATAGCATGTACTAAAAAGATGAGAGGGTTACGGCAAAAACTGGATGCACTTCGTGTACAAAATGGACAATCTCTTTCGATGTATCAGGCTTTCGGACGAGAACTCATATGTTACAAAGGCATTTCATTTTTTTAACTTATTTCAACTCCAGACTTTTTGTGCATTCAGTATGCACCATTCAAAGCCACGTCATCAATTTTCAACCCTTTCTGACTTCATTTGCTATTTTTCATGCATTTACTGATTTTGTTTGATCTAAATGACCCTGAAATTGAAAAGCACTACAAATGAACTCGGAAAAGGTTGAAAGTCGGCACGGTATCATCATTTCACCCACATAGCATGTGCTAAAAAGTTGAGAGGGTTACGGCAAAAACTGGATGCACTTCGTGTACAAAATGGACAATCTCTTTCGAAGTATCAGGCTTTCGGACGAGAACTCATCTGTTACAAAGGCATTTCATTTTTTTAAATTCATTTCAACTCCAGACTTTTTGTGCGTTCAGTATGCACCATTCAAAGCCACGTCATTAATTTTCAACCCTTTCTGACTTCATTTGCTATTTTTCATGCATTTACTGATTTTTTTGAGCTAAATGACCCTGAAATTGAAAAGCACTACAAATGAACTCTGAAAAGGTTGAAAGTTGGCATGGTATCATCATTTCACCCACATAGCATGTGCTAAAAAGTTCAGAGGGTTACGGCAAAAACTGGATGCACTTCGTGTACAAAATGGACAATCTCTTTCGAAGTATCACGCTTTCGGACGAAAACTCATCTGTTACAAAGGCATTTCATTTTTTTAACTTATTTCAACTCCAGACTTTTTGTGCATTCAGTATGCGCCATTCAAAGCCACGTCATCAATTTTCAACCCTTTCTGACTTCATTTGCTATTTTTCATGCATTTACTGATTTTTTTGAGCTAAATGACCCTGAAATTGAAAAGCACTACAAATGAACTCTGAAAAGGTTGAAAGTTGGCATGGTATCATCATTTCACCCACATAGCATGTGCTAAAAAGTTCATAGGGTTACGGCAAAAACTGGATGCACTTCGTGTACAAAATGGACAATCTCTTTCGAAGTATCACGCTTTCGGACGAAATATCATCTGTTACAAAGGCATTTCATTTTTTTAAACTTATTTCAACTCCAGACTTTTTGTGCGTTCAATATGCACCATTCAAAGCCACGTCATCAATTTTCAACCCCTTCTGACTTCATTTGCTATTTTTCATGGATTTACTGATTTTTTTGAGCTAAATGACCCTGAAATTGAAAAGCACTACAAATGAACTCTGAAAAGGTTGAAAGTTGGCATGGTATCATCATTACACCCACATAGCATGTGCTAAAAAGTTGAGAGGGTTACTGCCAAAACTGGATGCACTTCGTGTACAAAATGGACAATCTCTTTCGAAGTATCAGGCTTTCGGACAAAAACTCATCTGTTACAAAGGCATTTCATTTTTTTAAACTTATTTCAACTCCAGACTTTTTGTGCGTTTAGTATGCACCATTCAAAGCCACGTCATCAATTTTCAACCCCTTCTGACTTCATTTGCTATTTTTCATGCATTTACTGATTTTTTTTTAGCTAAATGACCCTGAAATTGAAAAGCACTACAAATGAACTCTGAAAAGGTTGAAAGTTGGCATGGTATCATCATTCCACCCACATAGAATGTGCTAAAAAGTTGAGAGGGTTACGGCAAAAACTGGATGCACTTCGTGTACAAAATGGACAATCTCTTTCGAAGTATCAGGCTTTCGGACGAAAACTCATCTGTTACAAAGGCATTTCATTTTTTTAAACTTATTTCAACTCCAGACTTTTTGTGCATTCAGTATGCACCATTCAAAGCCACGTCATCAATTTTCAACCCTTTCTGACTTCATTTGCTATTTTTCATGCATTTACTGATTTTTTGAGCTAAATGACCCTGAAATTGAAAAGCACGACAAATGAACTCTGAAAAAGGTTGAAAGCTGGCATGGTATCATCATTTCACCCACATAGCATGTACTAAAAAGATGAGAGGGTTACGGCAAAAACTGGATGCACTTCGTGTACAAAATGGACAATCTCTTTCGATGTATCAGACTTTCGGACGAGAACTCATATGTTACAAAGGCATTTCATTTTTTTAACTTATTTCAACTCCAGACTTTTTGTGCATTCAGTATGCACCATTCAAAGCCACGTCATCAATTTTCAACCCTTTCTGACTTCATTTGCTATTTTTCATGCATTTACTAATTTTGTTTGATCTAAATGACCCTGAAATTGAAAAGCACTACAAATGAACTCTGAAAAGGTTGAAAGTCGGCACGGTATCATCATTTCACCCACATAGAATGTGCTAAAAAGTTGAGAGGGTTAGTGCAAAAACTGGATGCACTTCGTGTACAAAATGGACAATCTCTTTCGATGTATCAGGCTTTCGGACGAGAACTCATATGTTACAAAGGAATTTCATTTTTTTAACTTATTTCAACTCCAGACTTTTTGTGCATTCAGTATGCACCATTCAAAGCCACGTCATCAATTTTCAACCCTTTCTGACTTCATTTGCTATTTTTCATGCATTTACTGATTTTTTTGAGCTAAATGACCCTGAAATTGAAAAGCACTACAAATGAACTCTGAAAAGGTTGAAAGTCGGCACGGTATCATCATTTCACCCACATAGCATGTGCTAAAAAGTTGAGAGGGTTACGGAAAAAACTGGATGCACTTCGTGTACAAAATGGACAATCTCTTTCGAAGTATCACGCTTTCGGACGAAAACTCATCTGTTACAAAGGCATTTCATTTTTTTAAACTTATTTCAACTCCAGACTTTTTGTGCGTTCAATATGCACCATTCAAAGCCACGTCATCAATTTTCAACCCCTTCTGACTTCATTTGCTATTTTTCATGGATTTACTGATTTTTTTGAGCTAAATGACCCTGAAATTGAAAAGCACTACAAATGAACTCTGAAAAGGTTGAAAGTTGGCACGGTATCATCATTTCACCCACATAGCATGTGCTAAAAAGTTGAGAGGGTTACGGCAAAAACTGGATGCACTTCATGTACAAAATGGACAATCTCTTTCGATGTATCAGGCTTTCGGACGAGAACTCATATGTTACAAAGGCATTTCATTTTTTTAACTTATTTCAACTCCAGACTTTTTGTGCATTCAGTATGCACCATTCAAAGCCACGTCATCAATTTTCAACACTTTCTGACTTCATTTGCTATTTTTCATGCATTTACTGATTTTTTTGAGCTAAATGACCCTGAAATTGAAAAGCACTACAAATGAACTCTGAAAAGGTTGAAATTCGGCACGGTATCATCATTTCACCCACATAGCATGTGCTAAAAAGTTGAGAGGGTTACGGAAAAAACTGGATGCACTTCGTGTACAAAATGGACAATCTCTTTCGAAGTATCACGCTTTCGGACGAAAACTCATCTGTTACAAAGGCATTTCATTTTTTTAAACCTATTTCAACTCCAGACTTTTTGTGCGTTCAATATGCACCATTCAAAGCCACGTCATCAATTTTCAACCCCTTCTGACTTCATTTGCTATTTTTCATGGATTTACTGATTTTTTTGAGCTAAATGACCCTGAAATTGAAAAGCACTACAAATGAACTCTGAAAAGGTTGAAAGTTGGCATGGTATCATCATTACACCCACATAGCATGTGCTAAAAAGTTGAGAGGGTTACGGCAAAAACTGGATGCACTTCGTGTACAAAATGGACAATCTCTTTCGAAGTATCAGGCTTTCGGACGAAAACTCATCTGTTACAAAGGCATTTCATTTTTTTAAACTTATTTCAACTCCAGACTTTTTGTGCGTTTAGTATGCACCATTCAAAGCCACGTCATCAATTTTCAACCCCTTCTGACTTCATTTGCTATTTTTCATGCATTTACTGATTTTTTTTAGCTAAATGACCCTGAAATTGAAAAGCACTACAAATGAACTCTGAAAAGGTTGAAAGTTGGCATGGTATCATCATTTCACCCACATAGAATGTGCTAAAAAGTTGAGAGGGTTACGGCAAAAACTGGATGCACTTCGTGTACAAAATGTACAATCTCTTTCTAAGTATCACGCTTTCGGACGAAAACTCATCTGTTACAAAGGCATTTCATTTTTTTAAACTTATTTCAACTCCAGACTTTTTGTGCGTTTAGTATGCACCATTCAAAGCCACGTCATCAATTTTCAACCCTTTCTGACTTCATTTGCTATTTTTCATGCATTTACTGATTTTTTGAGCTAAATGACCCTGAAATTGAAAAGCACTACAAATGAACTCTGAAAAAGGTTGAAAGTTGGCATGGTATCATCATTTCACCCACATAGCATGTACTAAAAAGATGAGAGGGTTACGGCAAAAACTGGATGCACTTCATGTACAAAATGGACAATCTCTTTCGATGTATCAGACTTTCGGACGAGAACTCATATGTTACAAAGGCATTTCATTTTTTTAACTTATTTCAACTCCAGACTTTTTGTGCATTCAGTATGCACCATTCAAAGCCACGTCATCAATTTTCAACCCTTTCTGACTTCATTTGCTATTTTTCATGCATTTACTAATTTTGTTTGATCTAAATGACCCTGAAATTGAAAAGCACTACAAATGAACTCTGAAAAGGTTGAAAGTCGGCACGGTATCATCATTTCACCCACATAGAATGTGCTAAAAAGTTGAGAGGGTTACGGAAAAAACTGGATGCACTTCGTGTACAAAATGGACAATCTCTTTCGATGTATCAGGCTTTCGGACGAGAACTCATATGTTACAAAGGCATTTCATTTTTTTAAACTTATTTCAACTCCAGACTTTTTGTGCATTCAGTATGCACCATTCAAAGCCACGTCATCAATTTTCAACCCTTTCTGACTTCATTTGCTATTTTTCATGCATTTACTGATTTTTTGAGCTAAATGACCCTGAAATTGAAAAGCACTACAAATGAACTCTGAAAAAGGTTGAAAGTTGGCATGGTATCATCATTTCACCCACATAGCATGTACTAAAAAGATGAGAGGGTTACGGCAAAAACTGGATGCACTTCGTGTACAAAATGGACAATCTCTTTCGATGTATCAGACTTTCGGACGAGAACTCATATGTTACAAAGGCATTTCATTTTTTTAACTTATTTCAACTCCAGACTTTTTGTGCATTCAGTATGCACCATTCAAAGCGACGTCATCAATTTTCAACCCTTTCTGACTTCATTTGCTATTTTTCATGCATTTACTAATTTTGTTTGATCTAAATGACCCTGAAATTGAAAAGCACTACAAATGAACTCTGAAAAGGTTGAAAGTCGGCACGGTATCATCATTTCACCCACATAGAATGTGCTAAAAAGTTGACAGGGTTACGGCAAAAACTGGATGCACTTCGTGTACAAAATGGACAATCTCTTTCGATGTATCAGGCTTTCGGACGAGAACTCATATGTTACAAAGGCATTTCATTTTTTTAACTTATTTCAACTCCAGACTTTTTGTGCATTCAGTATGCACCATTCAAAGCCACGTCATCAATTTTCAACCCTTTCTGACTTCATTTGCTATTTTTCATGCATTTACTGATTTTTTTGAGCTAAATGACCCTGAAATTGAAAAGCACTACAAATGAACTCTGAAAAGGTTGAAATTCGGCACGGTATCATCATTTCACCCACATAGCATGTGCTAAAAAGTTGAGAGGGTTACGGAAAAAACTGGATGCACTTCGTGTACAAAATGGACAATCTCTTTCGAAGTATCACGCTTTCGGACGAAAACTCATCTGTTACAAAGGCATTTCATTTTTTTAAACTTATTTCAACTCCAGACTTTTTGTGCGTTCAATATGCACCATTCAAAGCCACGTCATCAATTTTCAACCCCTTTTGACTTCATTTGCTATTTTTCATGGATTTACTGATTTTTTTTGAGCTAAATGACCCTGAAATTGAAAAGCACTACAAATGAACTCTGAAAAGGTTGAAAGTTGGCATGGTATCATCATTACACCCACATAGCATGTGCTAAAAAGTTGAGAGGGTTACGGCAAAAACTGGATGCACTTCGTGTACAAAATGGACAATCTCTTTCGAAGTATCAGGCTTTCGGACGAAAACTCATCTGTTACAAAGGCATTTCATTTTTTTAAACTTATTTCAACTCCAGACTTTTTGTGCGTTTAGTATGCACCATTCAAAGCCACGTCATCAATTTTCAACCCCTTCTGACTTCATTTGCTATTTTTCATGCATTTACTGATTTTTTTTAGCTAAATGACCCTGAAATTGAAAAGCACTACAAATGAACTCTGAAAAGGTTGAAAGTTGGCATGGTATCATCATTTCACCCACATAGAATGTGCTAAAAAGTTGAGAGGGTTACGGCAAAAACTGGATGCACTTCGTGTACAAAATGTACAATCTCTTTCTAAGTATCACGCTTTCGGACGAAAACTCATCTGTTACAAAGGCATTTCATTTTTTTAAACTTATTTCAACTCCAGACTTTTTGTGCGTTTAGTATGCACCATTCAAAGCCACGTCATCAATTTTCAACCCTTTCTGACTTCATTTGCTATTTTTCATGCATTTACTGATTTTTTGAGCTAAATGACCCTGAAATTGAAAAGCACTACAAATGAACTCTGAAAAAGGTTGAAAGTTGGCATGGTATCATCATTTCACCCACATAGCATGTACTAAAAAGATGAGAGGGTTACGGCAAAAACTGGATGCACTTCGTGTACAAAATGGACAATCTCTTTCGATGTATCAGACTTTCGGACGAGAACTCATATGTTACAAAGGCATTTCATTTTTTTAACTTATTTCAACTCCAGACTTTTTGTGCATTCAGTATGCACCATTCAAAGCCACGTCATCAATTTTCAACCCTTTCTGACTTCATTTGCTATTTTTCATGCATTTACTAATTTTGTTTGATCTAAATGACCCTGAAATTGAAAAGCACTACAAATGAACTCTGAAAAGGTTGAAAGTCGGCACGGTATCATCATTTCACCCACATAGAATGTGCTAAAAAGTTGAGAGGGTTACGGAAAAAACTGGATGCACTTCGTGTACAAAATGGACAATCTCTTTCGATGTATCAGGCTTTCGGACGAGAACTCATATGTTACAAAGGCATTTCATTTTTTTAAACTTATTTCAACTCCAGACTTTTTGTGCATTCAGTATGCACCATTCAAAGCCACGTCATCAATTTTCAACCCTTTCTGACTTCATTTGCTATTTTTCATGCATTTACTGATTTTTTGAGCTAAATGACCCTGAAATTGAAAAGCACTACAAATGAACTCTGAAAAAGGTTGAAAGTTGGCATGGTATCATCATTTCACCCACATAGCATGTACTAAAAAGATGAGAGGGTTACGGCAAAAACTGGATGCACTTCGTGTACAAAATGGACAATCTCTTTCGATGTATCAGACTTTCGGACGAGAACTCATATGTTACAAAGGCATTTCATTTTTTTAACTTATTTCAACTCCAGACTTTTTGTGCATTCAGTATGCACCATTCAAAGCGACGTCATCAATTTTCAACCCTTTCTGACTTCATTTGCTATTTTTCATGCATTTACTAATTTTGTTTGATCTAAATGACCCTGAAATTGAAAAGCACTACAAATGAACTCTGAAAAGGTTGAAAGTCGGCACGGTATCATCATTTCACCCACATAGAATGTGCTAAAAAGTTGACAGGGTTACGGCAAAAACTGGATGCACTTCGTGTACAAAATGGACAATCTCTTTCGATGTATCAGGCTTTCGGACGAGAACTCATATGTTACAAAGGCATTTCATTTTTTTAACTTATTTCAACTCCAGACTTTTTGTGCATTCAGTATGCACCATTCAAAGCCACGTCATCAATTTTCAACCCTTTCTGACTTCATTTGCTATTTTTCATGCATTTACTGATTTTTTTGAGCTAAATGACCCTGAAATTGAAAAGCACTACAAATGAACTCTGAAAAGGTTGAAATTCGGCACGGTATCATCATTTCACCCACATAGCATGTGCTAAAAAGTTGAGAGGGTTACGGAAAAAACTGGATGCACTTCGTGTACAAAATGGACAATCTCTTTCGAAGTATCACGCTTTCGGACGAAAACTCATCTGTTACAAAGGCATTTCATTTTTTTAAACTTATTTCAACTCCAGACTTTTTGTGCGTTCAATATGCACCATTCAAAGCCACGTCATCAATTTTCAACCCCTTTTGACTTCATTTGCTATTTTTCATGGATTTACTGATTTTTTTGAGCTAAATGACCCTGAAATTGAAAAGCACTACAAATGAACTCTGAAAAGGTTGAAAGTTGGCATGGTATCATCATTACACCCACATAGCATGTGCTAAAAAGTTGAGAGGGTTACGGCAAAAACTGGATGCACTTCGTGTACAAAATGGACAATCTCTTTCGAAGTATCAGGCTTTCGGACGAAAACTCATCTGTTACAAAGGCATTTCATTTTTTTAAACTTATTTCAACTCCAGACTTTTTGTGCGTTTAGTATGCACCATTCAAAGCCACGTCATCAATTTTCAACCCCTTCTGACTTCATTTGCTATTTTTCATGCATTTACTGATTTTTTTTAGCTAAATGACCCTGAAATTGAAAAGCACTACAAATGAACTCTGAAAAGGTTGAAAGTTGGCATGGTATCATCATTTCACCCACATAGAATGTGCTAAAAAGTTGAGAGGGTTACGGCAAAAACTGGATGCACTTCGTGTACAAAATGTACAATCTCTTTCTAAGTATCACGCTTTCGGACGAAAACTCATCTGTTACAAAGGCATTTCATTTTTTTAAACTTATTTCAACTCCAGACTTTTTGTGCGTTTAGTATGCACCATTCAAAGCCACGTCATCAATTTTCAACCCTTTCTGACTTCATTTGCTATTTTTCATGCATTTACTGATTTTTTGAGCTAAATGACCCTGAAATTGAAAAGCACTACAAATGAACTCTGAAAAAGGTTGAAAGTTGGCATGGTATCATCATTTCACCCACATAGCATGTACTAAAAAGATGAGAGGGTTACGACAAAAACTGGATGCACTTCGTGTACAAAATGGACAATCTCTTTCGATGTATCAGACTTTCGGACGAGAACTCATATGTTACAAAGGCATTTCATTTTTTTAACTTATTTCAACTCCAGACTTTTTGTGCATTCAGTATGCACCATTCAAAGCCACGTCATCAATTTTCAACCCTTTCTGACTTCATTTGCTATTTTTCATGCATTTACTAATTTTGTTTGATCTAAATGACCCTGAAATTGAAAAGCACTACAAATGAACTCTGAAAAGGTTGAAAGTCGGCACGGTATCATCATTTCACCCACATAGAATGTGCTAAAAAGTTGAGAGGGTTACGGCAAAAACTGGATGCACTTCGTGTACAAAATGGACAATCTCTTTCGATGTATCAGGCTTTCGGACGAGAACTCATATGTTACAAAGGCATTTCATTTTTTTAACTTATTTCAACTCCAGACTTTTTGTGCATTCAGTATGCACCATTCGAAGCCACGTCATCAATTTTCAACCCTTTCTGACTTCATTTGCTATTTTTCATGCATTTACTGATTTTTTTTGAGCTAAATGACCCTGAAATTGAAAAGCACTACAAATGAACTCTGAAAAGGTTGAAAGTCGGCACGGTATCATCATTTCACCCACATAGCATGTGCTGAAAAGTTGAGAGGGTTACGGAAAAAACTGGATGCACTTCGTGTACAAAATGGACAATCTCTTTCGAAGTATCACGCTTTCGGACGAAAACTCATCTGTTACAAAGGCACTTCATTTTTTTAAACTTATTTCAACTCCAGACTTTTTGTGCGTTCAATATGCACCATTCAAAGCCACGTCATCAATTTTCAACCCCTTCTGACTTCATTTGCTATTTTTCATGGATTTACTGATTTTTTTGAGCTAAATGACCCTGAAATTGAAAAGCACTACAAATGAACTCTGAAAAGGTTGAAAGTTGGCATGGTATCATCATTACACCCACATAGCATGTGCTAAAAAGTTGAGAGGGTTACGGCAAAAACTGGATGCACTTCGTGTACAAAATGGACAATCTCTTTTGAATTATCAGGCTTTCGGACGAAAACTCATCTGTTACAAAGGCATTTCATTTTTTTAAACTTATTTCAACTCCAGACTTTTTGTGCGTTTAGTATGCACCATTCAAAGCCACGTCATCAATTTTCAACCCCTTCTGACTTCATTTGCTATTTTTCATGCATTTACTGATTTTTTTTAGCTAAATGACCCTGAAATTGAAAAGCACTACAAATGAACTCTGAAAAGGTTGAAAGTTGGCATGGTATCATCATTTCACCCACATAGAATGTGCTAAAAAGTTGAGAGGGTTACGGCAAAAACTGGATGCACTTCGTGTACAAAATGTACAATCTCTTTCTAAGTATCACGCTTTCGGACGAAAACTCATCTGTTACAAAGGCATTTCATTTTTTTAAACTTATTTCAACTCCAGACTTTTTGTGCGTTTAGTATGCACCATTCAAAGCCACGTCATCAATTTTCAACCCTTTCTGACTACATTTGCTATTTTTCATGCATTTACTGATTTTTTGAGCTAAATGACCGTGAAATTGAAAAGCACTACAAATTAACTCTGAAAAGGTTGAAAGTTGGCATGGTATCATCATTTCACCTACATAGCGTGTGCTAAAAAGTTGAGAGGGTTACGGCAAAAACTGGATGAACTTCGTGTACAAAATGGACAATCTCTTTCGAAGTATCAGGCTTTCGGACGAGAACTCATCTGTTACAAAGGCATTTCATTTTTTTAAATTCATTTCAACTCCAGACTTTTTGTGCGTTCAGTATGCACCATTCAAAGCCACGTCATCAATTTTCAACCCTTTCTGACTTCATTTGCTATTTTTCATGCATTTACTGATTTTTTTGAGCTAAATGACCCTGAAATTGAAAAGCACTACAAATGAACTCTGAAAAGGTTGAAAGTTGGCATGGTATCATCATTTCACCCACATAGCATGTGCTAAAAAGTTGAGAGGGTTACGGCAAAAACTAGATACAATTCGTGTACAAAATGGACAATCTCTTTCGAAGTATCAGGCTTTCGGACGAAAACTCATCTGTTACAAAGGCATTTCATTTTTTTAAACTTATTTCAACTCCAGACTTTTTGTGCATTCAGTATGCACCATTCAAAGCCACGTCATCAATTTTCAACCCTTTCTGACTTCATTTGCTATTTTTCATGCATTTACTGATTTTTTTGAGCTAAATGACCCTGAAATTGAAAAGCACTACAAATGAACTCTGAAAAGGTTGAAAGTTGGCATGGTATCATCATTTCACCCACATAGCATGTGCTAAAAAGTTGAGAGGGTTACGGCAAAAACTGGATGCACTTCGTGTACAAAATGGACAATCTCTTTCGAAGTATCAGGCTTTCGGACGAAAACTCATCTGTTACAAAGGCATTTCATTTTTTTAAACTTATTTCAACTCCAAACTTTTTGTGCATTTAGTATGCACCATTCAAAGCCACGTCATCAATTTTCAACCCCTTCTGACTTCATTTGCTATTTTTCATGCATTTACTGATTTTTTAGCTAAATGACCCTGAAATTGAAAAGCACTACAAATGATCTCTGAAAAGGTTGAAAGTTGGCATGGTATCATCATTTCACCCATATAGCATGTGCTAAAAAGTTGAGAGGGTTACGGCAAAAACTAGATGCTATTCGTGTACAAAATGGACAATCTCTTTCGAAGTATCAGGCTTTCGGACGAAAACTCATCTGTTACAAAGGCATTTCATTTTTTTAAACTTATTTCAACTCCAGACTTTTTGTGCATTCAGTATGCACCATTCAAAGCCACGTCATCAATTTTCAACCCTTTCTGACTTCATTTGCTATTTTCATGCATTTACTGATTTTTTGAGCTAAATGACCCTGAAATTGAAAAGCACTACAAATGATCTCTGAAAAGGTTGAAAGTTGGCATGGTATCATCATTTCACCCACATAGCATGTGCTAAAAAGTTGAGAGGGTTACGGCAAAAACTAGATACAATTCGTGTACAAAATGGACAATCTCTTTCGAAGTATCAGGCTTTCGGACGAAAACCCATCTGTTACAAAGGCATTTCATTTTTTTAAACTTATTTCAACTCCAGACTTTTTGTGCATTCAGTATGCACCATTCAAAGACACGTCATCAATTTTCAACCCTTTCTGACTTCATTTGCTATTTTTCATGCATTTACTGATTTTTTGAGCTAAATGACCCTGAAATTGAAAAGCACTACAAATGAACTCTGAAAAAGGTTGAAAGTTGGCATGGTATCATCATTTCACCTACATAGCATGTGCTAAAAAGATGAGAGGGTTACGGCAAACACTGGATGCACTTCGTGTACAAAATGGACAATCTCTTTCGAAGTATCAGGCTGTCGCACGAGAACTCATATGTTACAAAGGCATTTCATTTTTTTAAACTCATTTCAACTCCAGACTTTTTGTGCGTTCAGTATGCACCATTCAAAGCCACGTCATCAATTTTCAACCCTTTCTGACTTCATTTGCTATTTTTCATGCATTTACTGATTTTTTTGAGCTAAATGACCCTGAAATTGAAAAGCACTACAAATGAACTCTGAAAAGGTTGAAAGTTGGCATAGTATCATCATTTCACCCACATAGCATGTGCTAAAAAGTTGAGAGGGTTACGGCAAAAACTGGATGCACTTCGTGTACAAAATGGACAATCTCTTTCGAAGTATCAGGCGTTCGGACGAAAACTCATCTGTTACAAAGGCATTTCATTTTTTTAAACTTATTTCAACTCCAGACTTTTTGTGCGTTTAGTATGCACCATTCAAAGCCACGTCATCAATTTTCAACCCCTTCTGACTTCATTTGCTATTTTTCATGCATTTACTGATTTTTTAGCTAAATGACCCAGAAATTGAAAAGCACTACAAATGATCTCTGAAAAGGTTGAAAGTTGGCATGGTATCATCATTTCACCCATATAGCATGTGCTAAAAAGTTGAGAGGGTTACGGCAAAAACTAGATGCAATTCGTGTACAAAATGGACAATCTCTTTCGAAGTATCAGGCTTTCGGACGAAAACTCATCTGTTACAAAGGCATTTCATTTTTTTAAACTTATTTCAACTCCAGACTTTTTGTGCATTCAGTATGCACCATTCAAAGCCACGTCATCAATTTTCAACCCTTTCTGACTTCATTTGCTATTTTCATGCATTTACTGATTTTTTGAGCTAAATGACCCTGAAATTGAAAAGCACTACAAATGAACTCTGAAAAAGGTTGAAAGTTGGCATGGTATCATCATTTCACCTACATAGCATGTACTAAAAAGATAAGAGGGTTACGGCAAAAACTGGATGCACTTCGTGTACAAAATGGACAATCTCTTTCGATGTATCAGGCTTTCGGACGAGAACTCATATGTTACAAAGGCATTTCATTTTTTTAAACTTATTTCAACTCCAGACTTTTTGTGCGTTTAATATGCACCATTCAAAGCCACGTCATCAATTTTCAACCCCTTCTGACTTCATTTGCTATTTTTCATGCATTTACTGATTTTTTTTAGCTAAATGACCCTGAAATTGAAAAGCACTACAAATGAACTCTGAAAAGGTTGAAAGTTGGCATGGTATCATCATTTCACCCACATAGAATGTGCTAAAAAGTTGAGAGGGTTACGGCAAAAACTGGATGCACTTCGTGTACAAAATGGACAATCTCTTTCGAAGTATCAGGCTTTCGGACGAAAACTCATCTGTTACAAAGGCATTTCATTTTTTTAAACTTATTTCAACTCCAGACTTTTTGTGCGTTTAGTATGCACCATTCAAAGCCACGTCATCAATTTTCAACCCCTTCTGACTTCATTTGCTATTTTTCATGCATTTACTGATTTTTTAGCTAAATGACCCTGAAATTGAAAAGCACTACAAATGATCTCTGAAAAGGTTGAAAGTTGGCATGGTATCATCATTTCACCCATATAGCATGTGCTAAAAAGTTGAGAGGGTTACGGCAAAAACTAGATGCAATTCGTGTACAAAATGGACAATCTCTTTCGAAGTATCGGGCTTTCGGACGAAAACTCATCTGTTACAAAGGCATTTCATTTTTTTAAACTTATTTCAACTCCAGACTTTTTGTGCATTCAGTATGCACCATTCAAAGCCACGTCATCAATTTTCAACCCTTTCTGACTTCATTTGCTATTTTCATGCATTTACTGATTTTTTGAGCTAAATGACCCTGAAATTGAAAAGCACTACAAATGATCTCTGAAAAGGTTGAAAGTTGGCATGGTATCATCATTTCACCCACATAGCATGTGCTAAAAAGTTGAGAGGGTTACGGCAAAAACTAGATACAATTCGTGTACAAAATGGACAATCTCTTTCGAAGTATCAGGCTTTCGGACGAAAACTCATCTGTTACAAAGGCATTTCATTTTTTTAAACTTATTTCAACTCCAGACTTTTTGTGCATTCAGTATGCACCATTCAAAGCCACGTCATCAATTTTCAACCCTTTCTGACTTCATTTGCTATTTTTCATGCATTTACTGATTTTTTGAGCTAAATGACCCTGAAATTGAAAAGCACTACAAATGAACTCTGAAAAAGGTTGAAAGTTGGCATGGTATCATCATTTCACCTACATAGCATGTGCTAAAAAGATGAGAGGGTTACGGCAAACACTGGATGCACTTCGTGTACAAAATGGACAATCTCTTTCGAAGTATCAGGCTGTCGCACGAGAACTCATATGTTACAAAGGCATTTCATTTTTTTAAACTCATTTCAACTCCAGACTTTTTGTGCGTTCAGTATGCACCATTCAAAGCCACGTCATCAATTTTCAACCCTTTCTGACTTCATTTGCTATTTTTCATGCATTTACTGATTTTTTTGAGCTAAATGACCCTGAAATTGAAAAGCACTACAAATGAACTCTGAAAAGGTTGAAAGTTGGCATGGTATCATCATTTCACCCACATAGCATGTGCTAAAAAGTTGAGAGGGTTACGGCAAAAACTGGATGCACTTCGTGTACAAAATGGACAATCTCTTTCGAAGTATCAGGCTTTCGGACGAAAACTCATCTGTTACAAAGGCATTTCATTTTTTAAAATTATTTCAACTCCAGACTTTTTGTGCGTTTAGTATGCACCATTCAAAGCCACGTCATCAATTTTCAACCCCTTCTGACTTCATTTGCTATTTTTCATGCATTTACTGATTTTTTAGCTAAATGACCCTGAAATTGAAAAGCACTACAAATGATCTCTGAAAAGGTTGAAAGTTGGCATGGTATCATCATTTCACCCATATAGCATGTGCTAAAAAGTTGAGAGGGTTACGGCAAAAACTAGATGCAATTCGTGTACAAAATGGACAATCTCTTTCGAAGTATCAGGCTTTCGGACGAAAACTCATCTGTTACAAAGGCATTTCATTTTTTTAAACTTATTTCAACTCCAGACTTTTTGTGCATTCAGTATGCACCATTCAAAGCCACGTCATCAATTTTCAACCCTTTCTGACTTCATTTGCTATTTTCATGCATTTACTGATTTTTTGAGCTAAATGACCCTGAAATTGAAAAGCACTACAAATGATCTCTGAAAAGGTTGAAAGTTGGCATGGTATCATCATTTCACCCACATAGCATGTGCTAAAAAGTTGAGAGGGTTACGGCAAAAACTAGATACAATTCGTGTACAAAATGGACAATCTCTTTCGAAGTATCAGGCTTTCGGACGAAAACTCATCTGTTACAAAGGCATTTCATTTTTTTAAACTTATTTCAACTCCAGACTTTTTGTGCATTCAGTATGCACCATTCAAAGCCACGTCATCAATTTTCAACCCTTTCTGACTTCATTTGCTATTTTTCATGCATTTACTGATTTTTTGAGCTAAATGACCCTGAAATTGAAAAGCACTACAAATGAACTCTGAAAAAGGTTGAAAGTTGGCATGGTATCATCATTTCACCTACATAGCATGTGCTAAAAAGATGAGAGGGTTACGGCAAACACTGGATGCACTTCGTGTACAAAATGGACAATCTCTTTCGAAGTATCAGGCTGTCGCACGAGAACTCATATGTTACAAAGGCATTTCATTTTTTTAAACTCATTTCAACTCCAGACTTTTTGTGCGTTCAGTATGCACCATTCAAAGCCACGTCATCAATTTTCAACCCTTTCTGACTTCATTTGCTATTTTTCATGCATTTACTGATTTTTTTGAGCTAAATGACCCTGAAATTGAAAAGCACTACAAATGAACTCTGAAAAGGTTGAAAGTTGGCATGGTATCATCATTTCACCCACATAGCATGTGCTAAAAAGTTGAGAGGGTTACGGCAAAAACTGGATGCACTTCGTGTACAAAATGGACAATCTCTTTCGAAGTATCAGGCTTTCGGACGAAAACTCATCTGTTACAAAGGCATTTCATTTTTTTAAACTTATTTCAACTCCAGACTTTTTGTGCATTCAGTATGCACCATTCAAAGCCACGTCATCAATTTTCAACCCTTTTTGACTTCATTTGCTATTTTCATGCATTTACTGATTTTTTGAGCTAAATGACCCTGAAATTGAAAAGCACTACAAATGAACTCTGAAAAAGGTTGAAAGTTGGCATGGTATCATCATTTCACCTACATAGCATGTACTAAAAAGATAAGAGGGTTACGGCAAAAACTGGATGCACTTCGTGTACAAAATGGACAATCTCTTTCGATGTATCAGGCTTTCGGACGAGAACTCATATGTTACAAAGGCATTTCATTTTTTTAAACTTATTTCAACTCCAGACTTTTTGTGCGTTTAGTATGCACCATTCAAAGCCACGTCATCAATTTTCAACCCCTTCTGACTTCATTTGCTATTTTTCATGCATTTACTGATTTTTTAGCTAAATGACCCTGAAATTGAAAAGCACTACAAATGATCTCTGAAAAGGTTGAAAGTTGGCATGGTATCATCATTTCACCCATATAGCATGTGCTAAAAAGTTGAGAGGGTTACGGCAAAAACTAGATGCAATTCGTGTACAAAATGGACAATCTCTTTCGAAGTATCAGGCTTTCGGACGAAAACTCATCTGTTACAAAGGCATTTCATTTTTTTAAACTTATTTCAACTCCAGACTTTTTGTGCATTCAGTATGCACCATTCAAAGCCACGTCATCAATTTTCAACCCTTTCTGACTTCATTTGCTATTTTCATGCATTTACTGATTTTTTGAGCTAAATGACCCTGAAATTGAAAAGCACTACAAATGATCTCTGAAAAGGTTGAAAGTTGGCATGGTATCATCATTTCACCCACATAGCATGTGCTAAAAAGTTGAGAGGGTTACGGCAAAAACTAGATACAATTCGTGTACAAAATGGACAATCTCTTTCGAAGTATCAGGCTTTCGGACGAAAACTCATCTGTTACAAAGGCATTTCATTTTTTTAAACTTATTTCAACTCCAGACTTTTTGTGCATTCAGTATGCACCATTCAAAGCCACGTCATCAATTTTCAACCCTTTCTGACTTCATTTGCTATTTTTCATGCATTTACTGATTTTTTGAGCTAAATGACCCTGAAATTGAAAAGCACTACAAATGAACTCTGAAAAAGGTTGAAAGTTGGCATGGTATCATCATTTCACCTACATAGCATGTGCTAAAAAGATGAGAGGGTTACGGCAAACACTGGATGCACTTCGTGTACAAAATGGACAATCTCTTTCGAAGTATCAGGCTGTCGCACGAGAACTCATATGTTACAAAGGCATTTCATTTTTTTAAACTCATTTCAACTCCAGACTTTTTGTGCGTTCAGTATGCACCATTCAAAGCCACGTCATCAATTTTCAACCCTTTCTGACTTCATTTGCTATTTTTCATGCATTTACTGATTTTTTTGAGCTAAATGACCCTGAAATTGAAAAGCACTACAAATGAACTCTGAAAAGGTTGAAAGTTGGCATGGTATCATCATTTCACCCACATAGCATGTGCTAAAAAGTTGAGAGGGTTACGGCAAAAACTGGATGCACTTCGTGTACAAAATGGACAATCTCTTTCGAAGTATCAGGCTTTCGGACGAAAACTCATCTGTTACAAAGGCATTTCATTTTTTTAAACTTATTTCAACTCCAGACTTTTTGTGCATTCAGTATGCACCATTCAAAGCCACGTCATCAATTTTCAACCCTTTTTGACTTCATTTGCTATTTTCATGCATTTACTGATTTTTTGAGCTAAATGACCCTGAAATTGAAAAGCACTACAAATGAACTCTGAAAAAGGTTGAAAGTTGGCATGGTATCATCATTTCACCTACATAGCATGTACTAAAAAGATAAGAGGGTTACGGCAAAAACTGGATGCACTTCGTGTACAAAATGGACAATCTCTTTCGATGTATCAGGCTTTCGGACGAGAACTCATATGTTACAAAGGCATTTCATTTTTTTAAACTTATTTCAACTCCAGACTTTTTGTGCGTTTAGTATGCACCATTCAAAGCCACGTCATCAATTTTCAACCCCTTCTGACTTCATTTGCTATTTTTCATGCATTTACTGATTTTTTTTAGCTAAATGACCCTGAAATTGAAAAGCACTACAAATGAACTCTGAAAAGGTTGAAAGTTGGCATGGTATCATCATTTCACCCATATAGCATGTGCTAAAAACTTGAGAGGGTTACGGCAAAAACTAGATGCAATTCGTGTACAAAATGGACAATCTCTTTCGAAGTATCAGGCTTTCGGACGAAAACTCATCTGTTACAAAGGCATTTCATTTTTTTAAACTTATTTCAACTCCAGACTTTTTGTGCATTCAGTATGCACCATTCAAAGCCACGTCATCAATTTTCAACCCTTTCTGACTTCCTTTGCTATTTTCATGCATTTACTGATTTTTTGAGCTAAATGACCCTGAAATTGAAAAGCACTACAAATGATCTCTGAAAAGGTTGAAAGTTGGCATGGTATCATCATTTCAAACACATACCATGTGCTAAAAAGTTGAGAGGGTTACGGCAAAAACTAGATACAATTCGTGTACAAAATGGACAATCTCTTTCGAAGTATCAGGCTTTCGGACGAAAACTCATCTGTTACAAAGGCATTTCATTTTTTAAACTTATTTCAACTCCAGACTTTTTGTGCATTCAGTATGCACCATTCAAAGCCACGTCATCAATTTTCAACCCTTTCTGACTTGATTTGCTATTTTTCATGCATTTACTGATTTTTTGAGCTAAATGACCCTGAAATTGAAAAGCACTACAAATGAACTCTGAAAAAGGTTGAAAGTTGGCATGGTATCATCATTTCACCTACATAGCATGTGCTAAAAAGATGAGAGGGTAACGGCAAACACTGGATGCACTTCGTGTACAAAATGGACAATCTCTTTCGAAGTATCAGGCTGTCGCACGAGAACTCATATGTTACAAAGGCATTTCATTTTTTTAAACTCATTTCAACTCCAGACTTTTTGTGCGTTTAGTATGCACCATTCAAAGCCACGTCATCAATTTTCAACCCCTTCTGACTTCATTTGCTATTTTTCATGCATTTACTGATTTTTTTTTAGCTAAATGACCCTGAAATTGAAAAGCACTACAAATGAACTCTGAAAAGGTTGAAAGTTGGCATGGTATCATCATTTCACCCACATAGAATGTGCTAAAAAGTTGAGAGGGTTACGGCAAAAACTGGATGCACTTCGTGTACAAAATGGACAATCTCTTTCGAAGTATCAGGCTTTCGGACGAGAACTCATCTGTTACAAAGGCATTTCATTTTTTTAAACTTATTTCAACTCCAGACTTTTTGTGCGTTTAGTATGCACCATTCAAAGCCACGTCATCAATTTTCAACCCTTTCTGACTTCATTTGCTATTTTTCATGCATTTACTGATTTTTTGAGCTAAATGACCCTGAAATTGAAAAGCACTACAAATGAACTCTGAAAAGGTTGAAAGTTGGCATGGTATCATCATTTCACCTACATAGCGTGTGCTAAAAAGTTGAGAGGGTTACGGCAAAAACTGGATGAACTTCGTGTACAAAATGGACAATCTCTTTCGAAGTATCATGCTTTCGGACGAGAACTCATCTGTTACAAAGGCATTTCATTTTTTTAAATTCATTTCAACTCCAGACTTTTTGTGCGTTCAGTATGCACCATTCAAAGCCACGTCATCAATTTTCAACCCTTTCTGACTTCATTTGCTATTTTTCATGCATTTACTGATTTTTTTGAGCTAAATGACCCTGAAATTGAAAAGCACTACAAATGAACTCTGAAAAGGTTGAAAGTTGGCATGGTATCATCATTTCACCCACATAGCATGTGCTAAAAAGTTGAGAGGGTTACGGCAAAAACTAGATACAATTCGTGTACAAAATGGACAATCTCTTTCGAAGTATCAGGCTTTCGGACGAAAACTCATCTGTTACAAAGGCATTTCATTTTTTTAAACTTATTTCAACTCCAGACTTTTTGTGCATTCAGTATGCACCATTCAAAGCCACGTCATCAATGTTCAACCCTTTCTGACTTCATTTGCTATTTTTCATGCATTTACTGATTTTTTGAGCTAAATGACCCTGAAATTGAAAAGCACTACAAATGAACTCTGAAAAAGGTTGAAAGTTGGCATGGTGTCATCATTTCACCTACATAGCATGTGCTAAAAAGATGAGAGGGTTACGGCAAACACTGGATGCACTTCGTGTACAAAATGGACAATCTCTTTCGAAGTATCAGGCTGTCGCACGAGAACTCATATGTTACAAAGGCATTTCATTTTTTTAAACTCATTTCAACTCCAGACTTTTTGTGCGTTCAGTATGCACCATTCAAAGCCACGCCATCAATTTTCAACCCTTTCTGACTTCATTTGCTATTTTTCATGCATTTACTAATTTTTTTGAGCTAAATGACCCTGAAATTGAAAAGCACTACCAATGAACTCTGAAAAGGTTGAAAGTTGGCATGGTATCATCATTTCACCCACATAGCATGTGCTAAAAAGTCGAGAGGGTTACGGCAAAAACTGGATGCACTTCGTGTACAAAATGGACAATCTCTTTCGAAGTATCAGGCTTTCGGACGAAAACTCATCGGTTACAAAGGCATTTCATTTTTTTAAACTTATTTCAACTCCAGACTTTTTGTGCGTTCAATATGCACCATTCAAAGCCACGCCATCAATTTTCAACCCTTTCTGACTTCATTTGCTATTTTTCATGGCATTTACTGTTTTTTTTTATCTAAATGATCCTGAAATTGAAAAGCACTACAAATGAACTCTGAAAAGGTTGAAAGTTGGCATGGTATCATCATTTCACCCACATAGCATGTGCTAAAAAGATGAGAGGGTTACGGCAAAAACTGGATGCACTTCGTGTACAAAATGGACAATCTCTTGCGAAGTATCAGGCTTTCGCACGATAACTCATCTGTTACAAAGGCATTTCATTTTTTTAAACTTATTTCAACTCCAGACTTTTTGTGCATTCAGTATGCACCATTCAAAGCCACGTCATCAATTTTCAACCCTTTCTGACTTCATTTGCTATTTTTCATGCATTTACTGATTTTTTTTTAGCTAAATGACCCTGAAATTGAAAAGCACTACAAATGAACTCTGAATAGGTTGAAAGTTGGGATGGTATCATCATTTCACCCACATAGCATGTGCTAAAAAGTTGAAAGGGTTACGGCAAAAACTGGATGCACTTCATGTACAAAATGGACAATCTCTTTCGAAGTATCAGGCTTTCGGACGAAAACTCATCTGTTACAAAGGCATTTCATTTTTTTAAACTTATTACAACTCCAGACTTTTTGTGCGTTTAGTATGCACCATTCAATGCCACATCATCAATTTTCAACCCTTTCTGACTTCATTTGCTATTTTTCATGCATTTACTGATTTTTTTGAGCTAAATGACCCTGAAATTGAAAAGCACTACAAATGAACTCTGAAAAGGTTGAAAGTTGGCATGGTATCATCATTTCACCCACATAGCATGTCCTAAAAAGTTGAGAGGGTTATGGCAAAAACTAGATGCAATTCGTGTACAAAATGGACAATCTCTTTCGAAGTATCAGGCTTTCGGACGAGAACTCATCTGTTACAAAGGCATTTCATTTTTTTAACTTATTTCAACTCCAAACTTTTTGTGCATTCAGTATGCAACATTCAAAGCCACGTCATCAATTTTCAACCCTTTCTGACTTCATTTGCTATTTTTCATGCATTCACTGATTTTTTTGAGCTAAATGACCCTGAAATTCAAAAGCACTACAAATGAACTCTGAAAAGGTTGAAAGTTGGCATGGTATCATCATTTCACCCACATACCATGTGCTAAAAAAGTTGAGAGGGTTACGGCAAAAACTAGATGCACTTCGTGTACAAAATGGACAATCTCTTTCGAAGTATCAGGCTTTCGGACGAGAACTCATCTGTTACAAAGGCATTTCATTTTTTTTAACTTATTTCAACTCCAAACTTTTTGTGCATTCAGTATGCACCATTCAAAGCAATATCATCAATTTTCAACCCTTTCTGACTTCATTTGCTATTTTTCATGCAGTTACTAATTTTTTTGAGCTAAATGACCCTGAAATTGAAAAGCACTACAAATGAACACTGAAAAGGTTGAAAGTTGGCATGGTATCATCATTTCACCCACATAGCATGTGCAAAAAAGTTGAGAGGGTTACGGCAAAAATTGGATGCACTTCGTGTACAAAATGGACAATCTCTTTCGAAGTATCACGCTTTCGGACGAGAACTCATATGTTACAAAGGCATTTCATTTTTTTAACTTATTTCAACTCCAGACTTTTTGTGCATTCAGTATGCACCATTCAAAGCCACGTCATCAATTTTCAACCCTTTCTGACTTCATTTGCTATTTTTCATGCATTTACTGATTTTGTTTGAGCTAAATGACCCTGAAATTGAAAAGCACTACAAATGAACTCTGAAAAGGTTGAAAGTCGGCACGGTATCATCATTTCACCCACATAGCATGTGCTAAAAAGTTGAGAGGGTTACGGCAAAAACTGGATGCACTTCGTGTACAAAATGGACAATCTCTTTCGAAGTATCAGGCTTTCGGACGAGAACTCATCTGTTACAAAGGCATTTCATTTTTTTAAACTTATTTCAACTCCAGACTTTTTGTGCATTCAGTATGCACCTGTCAAAGCCACGTCATCAATTTTCAACCCTTTCTGACTTCATTTGCTATTTTTCATGCATTTACTGATTTTTTGAGCTAAATGACCCTGAAATTGAAAAGCACTACAAATGAACTCTGAAAAAGGTTGAAAGTTGGCATGTATCATCATTTCACCTACATAGCATGTGCTAAAAAGATGAGAGGGTTACGGCAAAAACTGGATGCACTTCGTGTACAAAATGGACAATCTCTTTCGAAGTATCAGGCTTTCGGACGAAAACTCATATGTTACAAAGGCATTTCATTTTTTTAACTTATTTCAACTCCAGACATTTTGTGCATTCAGTATGCACCATTCAAAGCCACGTCATCAATTTTCATCCCTTTCTGACTTCATTTGCTATTTTTCATGCATTTACTAATTTTGTTTGAGCTAAATGACCCTAAAATTGAAAAGCACTACAAATGAACTCTGAAAAGGTTGAAAGTTGGCACGGTATCATCATTTCACCCACATAGCATGTGCTAAAAAGTTGAGAGGGTTACGGCAAAAACTGGATGCACTTCGTGTACAAAATGGACAATCTCTTTCGAAGTATCAGGCTTTCGGACGAGAACTCATCTGTTACAAAGGCATTTCATTTTTTTAAACTCATTTCAACTCCAGACTTTGTGCGTTCAGTATGCACCATTCAAAGCCACGTCATCAATTTTCAACCCTTTCTAACTTCATTTGCTATTTTTCATGCATTTACTGATTTTTTTGAGCTAAATGACGCTGAAATTGAAAAGCACTACAAATGAACTCTGAAAAGGTTGAAAGTTGGCATGGTATCATCATTTCACCCACATAGCATGTGCTAAAAAGATGAGAGGGTTACGGCAAAAACTGGATGCACTTCGTGTACAAAATCCACAATCTCTTTCGAAGTATCAGGCTTTCGGACGAGAACTCATCTGTTACAAAGGCATTTCATTTTTTTTAAACTTATTTCAACTCCAGACTTTTTGTGCGTTCAATATGCACCATTCAAAGCCACGTCATCAGTTTTCAACCCCTTCTGACTTCATTTGCTATTTTTCATGGATTTACTGATTTTTTTGAGCTAAATGACCCTGAAATTGAAAAGCACTACAAATGAACTCTGAAAAGGTTGAAAGTTGGCATGGTATCATCATTTCACCCACATAGCATGTGCTAAAAAGTTCAGAGGGTTACGGCAAAAACTGGATGCACTTCGTGTACAAAATGGACCAAATCTTTCGAAGTATCAGGCTTTCAGACGAAAACTCATCTGTTACAAAGGCATTTCAATTTTTTAAACTCATTATAACTCCAGACTTTTTGTGCGTTCAGTATGCACCATTCAAAGCCACGTCAACAATTTTCAACCCTTTCTGACTTCATTTGCTATTTTTCATGCATTTACTGATTTTGTTTGAGCTAAATGACCCTGAAATTGAAAAGCACTACAAATGAACTCTGAAAAAGGTTGAAAGTTGGCATGGTATCATCATTTCACCTACATAGCATGTGCTAAAAAGATGAGAGGGTTACGGCAAAAACTGGATGCACTTCGTGTATAAAATGGACAATCTCTTTCGAAGTATCAGGCTTCCGGACGAGAACTCATATGTTACAAAGGCATTTCATTTTATTAACTTATTTCAACTCCAGACTTTTTGTGCATTCAGTATGCACCATTCAAAGCCACGTCATCAATTTTCAACCCTTTCTGACTTCATTTGCTATTTTTCATGCATTTACTGATTTTGTTTGAGCTAAATGACCCTGAAATTGAAAAGCACTACAAATGAACTCCGAAAAGGTTGAAAGTTGGCACGGTATCATCATTTCACCCACATAGCATGTGCTAAAAAGTTGAGAGGGTTACGGCAAAAACTGGATGCACTTCGTGTACAAAATGGACAATCTCTTTCGAAGTATCAGGCTTTCGGACGAAAACTCATCTGTTACAAAGGCATTTCATTTTTTTAAACTTATTTCAACTCCAGAATTTTTGTGCATTCAGTATGCACCATTCAAAGCCACGTCATCAATTTTTAACCCTTTCTGACTTCATTTGCTGTTTTTCATGCATTTACTGATTTTTTGAGCTAAATGACCCTGAAATTGAAAAGCACTACAAATGAACTGTGAAAAAGGTTGAAAGTTGGCATGGTATCATCATTTCACCTACATAGCATGTGCTAAAAAGTTGAGAGGGTTACGGCAAAAACTGGATGCACTTCGTGTACAAAATGGACAATCTCTTTCGAAGTATCAGGCTTTCGCACGATAACTCATCTGTTACAAAGGCATTTCATTTTTTTAAACTTATTTCAACTCCAGACTTTTTGTGCATTCAGTATGCACCATTCAAAGCCACGTCATCAATTTTCAACCCTTTCTGACTTCATTTGCTATTTTTCATGCATTTACTGATTTTTTGAGCTAAATGACCCTGAAATTGAAAAGAACTACAAATGAACTCTGAAAAGGTTGAAAGTTGGCATGGTATCATCATTTCACCCACATAGCATGTGCTAAAAAGTTGAGACGGTTACGGCAAAAACTGGATGCACTTCGTGTACAAAATGGACAATCCCTTTCGAAGTATCAGGCTTTCGGACGAGAACTCATCTGTTACAAAGGCATTTCATTTTTTTAAACTCATTTCAACTCTAGACTTTTTGTGCGTTCAGTATGCACCATTCAAAGCCACGTCATCAATTTTCAACCCTTTCTGACTTCATTTGCTATTTTTCATGTATTTACTGATTTTTTTTAGCTAAATGACCCTGAAATTGAAAAGCACTACAAATGAACTCTGAAAAGGTTGAAAGTTGGGATGGTATCATCATTTCACCCACATAGCATGTGCTAAAAATTTGAAAGGGTTACGGCAAAAACTGGACGCACTTCGTGTACAAAATGGACAATCTCTTTCGAAGTATCAGGCTTTCGGACGAAAACTCATCTGTTACAAAGGCATTTTATTTTTTTAAACTTATTACAACTCCAGACTTTTTGTGCGTTTAGTATGCACCATTCAATGCCACATCATCAATTTTCAACCCTTTCTGACTTCATTTGCTATTTTTCATGCATTTACTGATTTTTTTGAGCTAAATGACCCTGAAATTGAAAAGCACTACAAATGAACTCTGAAAAGGTTGAAAGTTGGCATGGTATCATCATTTCACCCACATAGCATGTGCTAAAAAGTTGAGAGGGTTACGGCAAAAACTAGATGCACTTCGTGTACAAAATGGACAATCTCTTTCGAGGTATCAGGCTTTCGGACGAGAACTCATCTGTTACAAAGGCATTTCATTTTTTTTAACTTATTTCAACTCCAAACTTTTTGTGCATTCAGTATGCACCATTCAAAGCCACATCATCAATTTTCAACCCTTTCTGACTTCATTTGCTATTTTTCATGCAGCTACTAATTTTTTTGAGCTAAATGACCCTGAAATTGAAAAGCACTACAAATGAACACTGAAAAGGTTGAAAGTTGGCATGGTATCATCATTTCACCCACATAGCATGTGCAAAAAAGTTGAGAGGGTTACGGCAGAAATTGGATGCACTTCGTGTACAAAATGGACAATCTCTTTCGAAGTATCATGCTTCCGGACGAAAACTCATGTGTTACAAAGGCATTTCATTTTTTTAAACTTATTTCAACTCCAGACTTTTTGTGCATTCAGTATGCACCATTCAAAGCCACGTCATCAATTTTCAACCCTTTCTGACTTCATTTGCTATTTTTCATGCATTTACTGATTTTTTTGAGCTAAATGACCCTGAAATTGAAAAGCACTACAAATGAACTCTGAAAAGGTTGAAAGTTGGCATGGAATCATGATTTCACCCACATAGCATGTGCTAAAAAGTTGAGAGGGTTACGGCAAAAACTGGATGCACTTCATGTACAAAATGGACAATCTCTTTCGAAGTATCGGGCTTTCGGACGAGAACTCATCTGTTACAAAGGCATTTCATTTTTTTAAACTTATTTCAACTCCACACTTTTTGTGCATTCAAAATGCACCATTCAAAGCCACGTCATCAATTTTCAACCCTTTCTGACTTCATTTCCTATTTTTCATGCATTTACTGATTTTTTGAGCTAAATGACCCTGAAATTGAAAAGCACTACAAATGAACTGTGAAAAAGGTTGAAAGTTGGCATGGTACCATCATTTCACCTACATAGCATGTGCTAAAAAGTTCAGAGGGTTACGGCAAAAACTGGATGCACTTCGTGTACAAAATGGACAATCTCTTTCGAAGTATC
This sequence comes from Elymus sibiricus, assembly GCA_039707655.1. Lineage (NCBI taxonomy): Eukaryota > Viridiplantae > Streptophyta > Magnoliopsida > Poales > Poaceae > Elymus > Elymus sibiricus. Next base: position 32,879,214 of record CM077665.1, on the reverse strand, counting down.
AGGCTTTCGGACGAGAACTCATCTGTTACAAAGGCATTTCAATTTTTAAAACTCATTTCAACTCCAGACTTTTTGTGCATTCAGTATGCACCATTCAAAGCCAGGTCATCAATTTTCAACCCTTTCTGACTTCATTTGCTATTTTTCATGCATTTACTGATTTTTTTTTGAGCTAAATGACCCTGAAATTGAAAAGCACTACAAATGAACTGTGAAAAAGGTTGAAAGTTGGAATGGTATCATCATTTCACCTACATAGCATGTGCTAAAAAGTTGAGAGGGTTACGGCAAAAACTGGATGCACTTCGTGTACAAAATGGACAATCTCTTTCGAAGTATCAGGCTTTCGGACGAAAACTCATCTGTTACAAAGGCATTTCATTTTTTTAAACTTATTTCAACTCCAGAATTTTTGTGCATTCAGTATGCACCATTCAAAGCCACGTCATCAATTTTTAACCCTTTCTGACTTCATTTGCTATTTTTCATGCATTTACTGATTTTTTGAGCTTAATGACCCTGAAATTGAAAAGCACTACAAATGAACTGTGAAAAAGGTTGAAAGTTGGCATGGTATCATCATTTCACCTACATAGCATGTGCTAAAAAGTTGAGAGGGTTACGGCAAAACTGGATGCACTTCGTGTACAAAATGGACAATCTCTTTCGAAGTATCAGGCTTTCGCACGATAACTCATCTGTTACAAAGGCATTTCATTTTTTTAAACTTATTTCAACTCCAGACTTTTTGTGCATTCAGTATGCACCATTCAAAGCCACGTCATCAATTTTCAACCCTTTCTGACTTCATTTGCTATTTTTCATACATTTACTAATTTTTTGGGCTAAATGACCCTGAAATTGAAAAGCACTACAAATGAACTCTGAAAAGGTTGAAAGTTCGCATGGTATCATCATTTCACCCACATAGCATGTGCTAAAAAGTTGAGAGGGTTACGGCTAAAACTGGATGCACTTCGTGTACAAAATGGACAATCTCTTTCGAAGTATCAGGCTTTCGCACGATAACTCATCTGTTACAAAGGCATTTCATTTTTTTAAACTTATTTCAACTCCAGACTTTTTGTTCATTCAGTATGCACCATTCAAAGCCACGTCATCAATTTTCAACCCTTTCTGACATCATATGCTATTTTTCATGCATTTACTGATTTTTTGAGCTAAATGACCCTGAAATTGAAAAGAACTACAAATGAACTCTAAAAAGGTTGAAAGTTGGCATGGTATCATCATTTCACCCACATAGCATGTGCTAAAAAGATGAGATGGTGACGGCAAAAACTGGATGCACTTCGTGTACAAAATGGACAATCCCTTTCGAAGTATCAGGCTTTCGGACGAGAACTCATCTGTTACAAAGGCATTTCATTTTTTCAAACTCATTTCAACTCTAGACTTTTTGTGCGTTCAGTATGCACCATTCAAAGCCACGTCATCAATTTTCAACCCTTTCTGACTTCATTTGCTATTTTGCATGTATTTACTGATTTTTTTGAGCTAAATGACCCTGAAATTGAAAAGCACTACAAATGAACACTGAAAAGGTTGAAAGTTGGTATGGTATCATCAGTTCACCCACATAGCATGTGCAAAAAAGATGAGAGGGTTACGGCAAAAATTGGATGCACTTCGTGTACAAAATGGACAATCTCTTTCGAAGTATCAGGCTTTCGGACGAAAACTCATGTGTTACAAAGGTATTTCATTTGTTTAAACTTATTTCAACTCCAGACTTTTTGTGCGTTCAATATGCACCATTCAAGGCCACGTCATCAATTTTCAACCATTTCTGACTTCATTTGCTATTTTTCATGCATTTACTGATTTGTTTTGAGCTAAATGACAATGAAATTGAAAAGCACTACAAATGAACTCTGAAAAGGTTGAAAGTTGGCATGGTATCATCATTTCACCCACATAGCATGTGCTAAAAAGTTGAGAGGGCTACGGCAAAAACTGGATGCACTACGTGTACAAAACGGACAATCTCTTTCGAAGTATCATGCTTTGGGACGAGAACTCATCTGGTACAAAGGCATTTCATTTTTTTAAACTTATTTCAACTCCAGACTTTTTGTGCGTTTAGTATGCACCATTCAAAGCCACGTCATCAATTTTCAACCCTTTCTGACTTCATTTGCTATTTTTCATGCATTTACTGATTTTTTTGAGCTAAATGTCCCTGAAATTGAAAAGCACTACAAATGAACTCTGAAAAGGTTTAAAGTTGGCATGGTATCATCATTTCACCCGCATAGCATGTGCTAAAAAGTTGAGAGGGTTACGGCAAAAACTGGATGCACTTCGTGTACAAAATGGACAATCTCTTTCGAAGTATCAGGCTTTCGGACGAGAACTCATTTGTTACAAAGGCATTTCATTTTTTTTAACTTATTTCAACTCCAGACTTTTTGTGCATTCAGTATGCACCATTCAAAGCCATGTCATCAATTTTCAACCCTTTCTGACTTCATTTGCTATTTTTCATGCATTTACTGATTTTTTGAGCTAAATGACCCTGAAATTGAAAAGCACTACAAATGAACTCTGAAAAGGTTGAAAGTTGGCATGGTATCATCATTTCACCCACATAGCATGTGCTAAAAAGTTGAGAGGCTTACGGCAAAAACTGGATGCACTTCGTGTACAAAATGGACAATCTCTTTCGAAGTATCAGGCTTTCGGACGAGAACTCATCTGTTACAAAGGCATTTCATTTTTTTAAACTCATTTCAACTCCAGACTTTTTGTGCGTTCAGTATGCACCATTCAAAGCCACGTCATCAATTTTCAACCCTTTCTGACTTCATTTGCTATTTTTCATGCATTTACTGATTTTTTTGAGCTAAATCACCCTGAAATTGAAAAGCACTACAAATGAACTATGAAAATGTTGAAAGTTGACATGGTATCATCACTTCACCCACATAGCATGTGCTAAAAAGTTGAGACGGTTAGAGCAAAAACTGGATGCACGTCGTGTACAAAATGGACAATCTCTTTCGAAGTATCAGGCTTTCGGACGAGAACTCATCTGTTACAAAGGCATTTCATTTTTTTAAACTTATTTCAACTCCAGACTTTTTGTGCGTTCAGTATGCACCATTCAAAGCCACATCATCAATTTTCAACCCTTTCTGACTTCATTTGCTATTTTTCATGCACATACTGATTTTTTTGAGCTAAATGACCCTGAAATTTAAAAGCACTACAAATGAACTCTGAAAAGGTTGAAAGTTGGCATGGTATCATCATTTCACCCGCATAGCATGTGCTAAAAAGTTGAGAGGGTTACGGCAAAAACTGGATGCACTTCGTGTACAAAATGGACAATCTCTTTCGAAGTATCAGGCTTTCGGACGAGAAATCATCTGTTACAAAGGCATTTCAATTTTTTAAATTTATTTCAACTCCAGACTTTTTGTGCATTTAGTATGCACCATTCAAAGCCACGTCATCAATTTTCAACCCTTTCTGACTTCATTTGTTATTTTTCATGCATTTACTGATTTTTTTGAGCTAAATGACCCTGAAATTGAAAATCACTACAAATGAACTCTGAAAAGGTTGAAAGTTGGCATGGTATCATCATTTCACCCACATAGCATGTGCTAAAAACTTGAGAGGGTTACGGCAAATACTGGATGCACTTCGTGTACAAAATGGACAATCTCTTTCGAAGTATCAGGCTTTTGGACGAAAACAAATCTGTTACAAAGGCATTTCATTTTTTTAAACTTATTTCAACTCCAAACTTTTTGTGCGTTCAGTATGCACCATTCAAAGCCACGTCATCAATTTTCAACCCTTTCTGACTTCATTTGTTATTTTTCATGCATTTACTGATTTTTTGAGCTAAAAGACCCTGAAATTGAAAAGCACTACAAATGAACTCTGAAAAGGTTGAAAGTTGGCATGGTATCATCATTTCACCCACATAGCATGTGCTAAAAAGTTGAGACGGTTACGGCAAAAACTGGATGCACTTCGTGTACAAAATGGACAATCTCTTTCGAAGTATCAGGCTTTCGGACGAGAACTCATCTGTTACAAAGGCATTACATTTTTTTAAACTTATTTCAACTCCAGACTTTTTGTGCGTTCAGTATGCACCATTCAAAGCCACGTCATCAATTTTCAACCATTTCTGACTTCATTTGCTATTTTTCATGCATTTACTGATTTGTTTTGAGCTAAATGACCCTGAAATTGAAAAGCACTACAAATGAACTCTGAAAAGGTTGAAAGTTGGCATGGTATCATCATTTCACCCACATAGCATCTGCTAAAAAGTTGAGAGGGCTACGGCAAAAACTGGATGCACTTCGTGTACAAAATGGACAATCTCTTTCGAAGTATCAGGCTTTCGGACGAGAACTCATCTGTTACAAAGGCATTTCATTTTTTTAAACTCATTTCAACTCCAGACTTTTTGTGCGTTCAGTATGCACCATTCAAAGCCACTTCATCAATTTTCAACCCTTTCTGACTTCATTTGCTATTTTTCATGCATTTACTGATTTTTTTGAGCTAAATGACCCTGAAATTGAAAAGTACTACAAATGAACTCTGAAAAGGTTGAAAGTTGGCATGGTATCATCATTTCACCCACATAGCATGTGCTAAAAAGTTGAGAGGGTTAGAGCAAAAACTGGATGCACGTCGTGTACAAAATGGACAATCTCTTTCGAAGTATCAGGCTTTCGGACGAGAACTCATCTGTTACAAAGGCATTTCATTTTTTTAAACTTATTTCAACTCCAAACTTTTTGTGCGTTCAGTATGCACCATTCAAAGCCACGTCATCAATTTTCAACCCTTTCTGACTTCATTTGCTATTTTCATGCATTTACTGATTTTTTTGAGCTAAATGACCCTGAAATTGAAAAGCACTACAAATGAACTCTGAAAAGGTTGAAAGTTGGCATGGTATCATCATTTCACCCACATAGCATGTGCTAAAAAGTTGAGAGGGTTACGGCAAAAACTGGATGCACTTCGTGTACAAAATGGACAATCTCTTTCGAAGTATCACGCTTTCGGACGAGAACTCATCTGTTACAAAGGCATTTCATTTTTTTAAACTCATTTCAACTCCAGACTTTTTGTGCATTCGGTATGCACCATTCAAAGCCACGTCATCAATTTTCAACCATTTCTGACTTCATTTGCTATTTTTCATGCATTTACTGATTTGTTTTGAGCTAAATGACCCTGAAATTGAAAAGCACTACAAATGAACTCTGAAAAGGTTGAAAGTTGGCATGGTATCATCATTTCACCGACATAGCATGTGCTAAAAAGTTGATTGGGTTACGGCAAAAACTGGATGCACTTTGTGTACAAAATGGACAATCTCTTTCGAAGTATCAGGCTTTCGGACGAGAACTCATCTGTTACAAAGGCAATTCATTTTTTTAAACTCATTTCAACTCCAGACTTTTTGTGCGTTCAGTATGCACCATTCAAAGCCACTTCATCAATTTTCAACCCTTTCTGACTTCATTTGCTATTTTTCATGCATTTACTGATTTTTTTGAGCTAAATGACCCTGAAATTGAAAAGTACTACAAATGAACTCTGAAAAGGTTGAAAGTTGGCATGGTATCATCATTTCACCCACATAGCATGTGCTAAAAAGTTGAGAGGGTTAGAGCAAAAACTGGATGCACGTCGTGTACAAAATGGACAATCTCTTTCGAAGTATCAGGCTTTCGGACGAGAACTCATCTGTTACAAAGGCATTTCATTTTTTTAAACTTATTTCAACTCCAAACTTTTTGTGCGTTCAGTATGCACCATTCAAAGCCACGTCATCAATTTTCAACCCTTTCTGACTTCATTTGCTATTTTCATGCATTTACTGATTTTTTTGAGCTAAATGACCCTGAAATTGAAAAGCACTACAAATGAACTCTGAAAAGGTTGAAAGTTGGCATGGTATCATCATTTCACCGACATAGCATGTGCTAAAAAGTTGAGAGGGTTACGGCAAAAACTGGATGCACTTCGTGTACAAAATGGACAATCTCTTTCGAAGTATCACGCTTTCGGACGAGAACTCATCTGTTACAAAGGCATTTCATTTTTTTAAACTCATTTCAACTCCAGACTTTTTGTGCTTTCGGTATGCACCATTCAAAGCCACGTCATCAATTTTCAACCATTTCTGACTTCATTTGCTATTTTTCATGCATTTACTGATTTGTTTTGAGCTAAATGACCCTGAAATTGAAAAGCACTACAAATGAACTCTGAAAAGGTTGAAAGTTGGCATGGTATCATCATTTCACCGACATAGCATGTGCTAAAAAGTTGATTGGGTTACGGCAAAAACTGGATGCACTTTGTGTACAGAATGGACAATCTCTTTCGAAGTATCAGGCTTTCGGACGAGAACTCATCTGTTACAAAGGCAATTCATATTTTTTAAACTTATTTCAACTCCAGACTTTTTGTGCATTTAGTATGCATCATTCAAAGCCACGTCATCAATTTTCAACCCTTTCTGACTTCATTTGCTATTTTTCATGCATTTACTGATTTTTCTGAGCTAAATGACCCTGAAATTGAAAATCACTACAAATGAACTCTGAAAAGGTTGAAAGTTGGCATGGTATCATCATTTCACCCACATAGCATGTGCTAAAAAGTTGAGAGGGTTACGGCAAAAACTGGATGCACTTCGTGTACAAAATGGACAATCTCTTTCGAAGTATCACGCTTTCGGACGAGAACTCATCTGTTACAAAGGCATTTCATTTTTTTAAACTCATTTCAACTCCAGACTTTTTGTGCATTCGGTATGCACCATTCAAAGCCACGTCATCAATTTTCAACCATTTCTGACTTCATTTGCTATTTTTCATGCATTTACTGATTTGTTTTGAGCTAAATGACCCTGAAATTGAAAAGCACTACAAATGAACTCTGAAAAGGTTGAAAGTTGGCATGGTATCATCATTTCACCGACATAGCATGTGCTAAAAAGTTGATTGGGTTACGGCAAAAACTGGATGCACTTTGTGTACAAAATGGACAATCTCTTTCGAAGTATCAGGCTTTCGGACGAGAACTCATCTGTTACAAAGGCAATTCATTTTTTTAAACTCATTTCAACTCCAGACTTTTTGTGCGTTCAGTATGCACCATTCAAAGCCACTTCATCAATTTTCAACCCTTTCTGACTTCATTTGCTATTTTTCATGCATTTACTGATTTTTTTGAGCTAAATGACCCTGAAATTGAAAAGTACTACAAATGAACTCTGAAAAGGTTGAAAGTTGGCATGGTATCATCATTTCACCCACATAGCATGTGCTAAAAAGTTGAGAGGGTTAGAGCAAAAACTGGATGCACGTCGTGTACAAAATGGACAATCTCTTTCGAAGTATCAGGCTTTCGGACGAGAACTCATCTGTTACAAAGGCATTTCATTTTTTTAAACTTATTTCAACTCCAAACTTTTTGTGCGTTCAGTATGCACCATTCAAAGCCACGTCATCAATTTTCAACCCTTTCTGACTTCATTTGCTATTTTCATGCATTTACTGATTTTTTTGAGCTAAATGACCCTGAAATTGAAAAGCACTACAAATGAACTCTGAAAAGGTTGAAAGTTGGCATGGTATCATCATTTCACCGACATAGCATGTGCTAAAAAGTTGAGAGGGTTACGGCAAAAACTGGATGCACTTCGTGTACAAAATGGACAATCTCTTTCGAAGTATCACGCTTTCGGACGAGAACTCATCTGTTACAAAGGCATTTCATTTTTTTAAACTCATTTCAACTCCAGACTTTTTGTGCATTCGGTATGCACCATTCAAAGCCACGTCATCAATTTTCAACCATTTCTGACTTCATTTGCTATTTTTCATGCATTTACTGATTTGTTTTGAGCTAAATGACCCTGAAATTGAAAAGCACTACAAATGAACTCTGAAAAGGTTGAAAGTTGGCATGGTATCATCATTTCACCGACATAGCATGTGCTAAAAAGTTGATTGGGTTACGGCAAAAACTGGATGCACTTTGTGTACAAAATGGACAATCTCTTTCGAAGTATCAGGCTTTCGGACGAGAACTCATCTGTTACAAAGGCAATTCATATTTTTTAAACTTATTTCAACTCCAGACTTTTTGTGCATTTAGTATGCATCATTCAAAGCCACGTCATCAATTTTCAACCCTTTCTGACTTCATTTGCTATTTTTCATGCATTTACTGATTTTTCTGAGCTAAATGACCCTGAAATTGAAAATCACTACAAATGAACTCTGAAAAGGTTGAAAGTTGGCATGGTATCATCATTTCACCCACATAGCATGTGCTAAAACGTTGAGAGGGTTACGCCAAATACTGGACGCACTTCATGTACAAAATGGACAATCTCTTTCGAAGTATCAGGCTTTCGGACGAGAACTCATCTGTTACAAAGGCATTTCATTTTTTTCAACTTATTTCAACTCCCGACTTTTTGCTCGTTTAGTATGCACCATTCAAAGCCACGTCATCAATTTTCAACCCTTTCTGACTTCATTTTCTATTTTTCATGTATTTACTGATTTTTTTGAGCTAAATGACCCTGAAATTGAAAAGCACTACAAATGAACACTGAAAAGGTTGAAAGTTGGTATGGTATCATCAGTTCACCCACATAGCATGTGCAAAAAAGATGAGAGGGTTACGGCAAAAATTGGATGCACTTCGTGTACAAAATGGACAATCTCTTTCGAAGTATCAGGCTTCCGGACGAAAACTCATGTGTTACAAAGGCATTTCATTTGTTTAAACTTATTTCAACTCCAGACTTTTTGTGCGTTCAGTATGCACCATTCAAGGCCACGTCATCAATTTTCAACCATTTCTGACTTCATTTGCTATTTTTCATGCATTTACTGATTTGTTTTGAGCTAAATGACCCTGAAATTGAAAAGCACTACAAACGAACTCTGAAAAGGTTGAAAGTTGGCATGGTATCATCATTTCACCCACATAGCATGTGCTAAAAAGTTGAGAGGGCTACGGCAAAAAATGGATGCACTTCGTGTAAAAATGGACAATCTCTTTCGAAGTATCATGCTTTGGGACGAGAACTCATCTGGTACAAAGGCATTTCATTTTTTTAAACTTATTTCAACTCCAGACTTTTTGTGCGTTTAGTATGCACCATTCAAAGCCACGTCATCAATTTTCAACCCTTTCTGACTTCATTTGCTATTTTTCATGCATTTACTGATTTTTTTGAGCTAAATGTCCCTGAAATTGAAAAGCACTACAAATGAACTCTGAAAAGGTTTAAAGTTGGCATGGAATCATCATTTCACCCGCATAGCATGTGCTAAAAAGTTGAGAGGGTTACGGCAAAAACTGGATGCACTTCGTGTACAAAATGGACAATCTCTTTCGAAGTATCAGGCTTTCGGACGAGAACTCATTTGTTACAAAGGTATTTCATTTTTTTTAACTTATTTCAACTCCAGACTTTTTGTGCATTCAGTATGCATCATTCAAAGCCATGTCATCAATTTTCAACCCTTTCTGACTTCATTTGCTATTTTTCATGCATTTACTAATTTTTTGAGCTAAATGACCCTGAAATTGAAAAGCACTACAAATGAACTCTGAAAAGGTTGAAAGTTGGCATGGTATCATCATTTCACCCACATAGCATGTGCTAAAAAGTTGAGAGGCTTACGGCAAAAACTGGATGCACTTCGTGTACAAAATGGACAATCTCTTTCGAAGTATCAGGCTTTCGGACGAGAACTCATCTGTTACAAAGGCATTTCATTTTTTTAAACTCATTTCAACTCCAGACTTTCTGTGCGTTCAGTATGCACCATTCAAAGCCACGTCATCAATTTTCAACCCTTTCTGACTTCATTTGCTATTTTTCATGCATTTACTGATTTTTTTGAGCTAAATCACCCTGAAATTGAAAAGCACTACAAATGAACTATAAAAATGTTGAAAGTTGACATGGTATCATCACTTCACCCACATAGCATGTGCTAAAAAGTTGAGACGGTTAGAGCAAAAACTGGATGCACGTCGTGTACAAAATGGACAATCTCTTTCGAAGTATCAGGCTTCCGGACGAGAACTCATCTGTTACAAAGGCATTTCATTTTTTTAAACTTATTTCAACTCCAGACTTTTTGTGCGTTCAGTATGCACCATTCAAAGCCACATCATCAATTTTCAACCCTTTCTGACTTCATTTGCTATTTTTCATGCATATACTGATTTTTTTGAGCTAAATGACCCTGAAATTTAAAAGCACTACAAATGAACTCTGAAAAGGTTGAAAGTTGGCATGGTATCATCATTTCACCCGCATAGCATGTGCTAAAAAGTTGAGAGGGTTACGGCAAAAACTGGATGCACTTCGTGTACAAAATGGACATTCTCTTTCGAAGTATCAGGCTTTCGGACGAGAAATCATCTGTTACAAAGGCATTTCAATTTTTTAAATTTATTTCAACTCCAGATTTTTTGTGCATTTAGTATGCACCATTCAAAGCCACGTCATCAGTTTTCAACCCTTTCTGACTTCATTTGCTATTTTTCATGCATTTACTGATTTTTTTGAGCTAAATGACCCTGAAATTGAAAATCACTACAAATGAACTCTGAAAAGGTTGAAAGTTGGCATGGTATCATCATTTCACCCACATAGCATGTGCTAAAAACTTGAGAGGGTTACGACAAATACTGGATGCACTTCGTGTACAAAATGGACAATCTCTTTCGAAGTATCAGCCTTTTGGACGAAAACAAATATGTTACAAAGGCATTTCATTTTTTTAAACTTATTTCAACTCCAAACTTTTTGTGCGTTCAGTATGCACCATTCAAAGCCACGTCATCAATTTTCAACCCTTTCTGACTTCATTTGTTATTTTTCATGCATTTACTGATTTTTTGAGCTAAATGACCCTGAAATTGAAAAGCACTACAAATGAACTCTGAAAAGGTTGAAAGTTGGCATGGTATCATCATTTGACCCACATAGCATGTGCTAAAAAGTTGAGAGGGTTACGGCAAAAACTGGATGCACTTCGTGTACAAAATGGACAATCTCTTTCGAAGTATCAGGCTTTCGGACGAGAACTCATCTGTTACAAAGGCATTTCATTTTTTTAAACTTATTTCAACTCCAGACTTTTTGTGCGTTCAGTATGCACCATTCAAAGCCACGTCATCAATTTTCAACCATTTCTGACTTCATTTGCTATTTTTCATGCATTTACTGATTTGTTTTGAGCTAAATGACCCTGAAATTGAAAAGCACTACAAATGAACTCTGAAAAGGTTGAAAGTTGGCATGGTATCATCATTTCACCCAAATAGCATCTGCTAAAAAGTTGAGAGGGCTACGGCAAAAACTGGATGCACTTCGTGTACAAAATGGACAATCTCTTTCGAAGTATCATGCTTTCGGACGAGAACTCATCTGTTACAAAGGCATTTCATTTTTTTAAACTTATTTCAACTCCAGACTTTTTGTGCGTTTAGTATGCACCATTCAAAGCCACGTCATCAATTTTCAACCCTTTCTGACTTCATTTGCTATTTTTTATGCATTTACTGATTTTTTTGAGCTAAATGACCCTAAAATTGAAAAGCACTACAAATGAACTCTGAAAAGGTTTAAAGTTGGCATGGTATCATCATTTCACCCACATAGCATGTGCTAAAAAGTTGAGAGGGTTACGGCAAAAACTGGATGCACTTCGTGTACAAAATGGACAATCTCTTTCGAAGTATCAGGATTTCGGACGAGAACTCATTTGTTACAAACGCATTTCATTTTTTTTAACTTATTTCAACTCCAGACTTTTTGTGCATTCAGTATGCACCATTCAAAGCCATGTCATCAATTTTCAACCCTTTCTGACTTCATTTGCTATTTTTCATGCATTTACTGATTTTTTGAGCTAAATGACCCTGAAATTGAAAAGCACTACAAATGAACTCTGAAAAGGTTGAAACTTGGCATGGTATCATCATTTCACCCACATAGCATGTGCTAAAAAGTTGAGAGGCTTACGGCAAAAACTGGATGCACTTCGTGTACAAAATGGACAATCTCTTTCGAAGTATCAGGCTTCGGACGAGAACTCATCTGTTACAAAGGCATTTCATTTTTTTAAACTAATTTCAACTCCAGACTTTTTGTGCGTTCAGTATGCACCATTCAAACCACGTCATCAATTTTCAACCCTTTCTGACTTCATTTGCTATTTTTCATGCATTTACTGATTTTTTTGAGCTAAATGACCCTGAAATTGAAAAGCACTACAAATGAACTCTGAAAAGGTTGAAAGTTGGCATGGTATCATCATTTCAACCACATAGCATGTGCTAAAAAGTTGAGAGGGTTAGAGCAAAAACTGGATGCACGTCGTGTACAAAATGGACAATCTCTTTCGAAGTATCAGGCTTTCGGACGAGAACTCATCTGTTACAAAGGCATTTCATTTTTTTAAACTTATTTCAACTCCAAACTTTTTGTGCGTTCAGTATGCACCATTCAAAGCCACGTCATCAATTTTCAACCCTTTCTGACTTCATTTGCTATTTTCATGCATTTATTGATTTTTTTGAGCTAAATGACCCTGAAATTGAAAAGCACTACAAATGAAATCTGAAAAGGTTGAAAGTTGGCATGGTATCATCATTTCACTCACGTAGCATGTGCTAAAAAGTTGAGAGGGTTACGACAAAAACTGGATGCACTTCGTGTACAAAATGGACAATCTCTTTCGAAGTATCAGGCTTTCGCACGAGAACTCATCTGTTACAAAGGCATTTCATTTTTTTAAACTTATTTCAACTCCAGACTTTTTGTGCGTTCAGTATGCACCATTCAAAGCCACGTCATCAATTTTCAACCCTTTCTGACTTCATTTGCTATTTTTCATGCATTTACTGATTTTTTGAGCTAAATGACCCAGAAATTGAAAAGCACTACAAATGAACTCTGAAAAGGTTGAAAGTTGGCATGGTATCATCATTTCACCCACATAGCATGTGCTAAAAAGTTGAGAGGGTTACGGCAAAAACTAGATGCACTTCGTGTACAAAATGGACAATCTCTTTCGAAGTATCAGGCTTTCGGACGAGAACTCATCTGTTACAAAGGCATTTCATTTTTTTAAACTCATTTCAACTCCAGACTTTCTGTGCGTTCAGTATGCACCATTCAAAGCCACGTCATCAATTTTCAACCCTTTCTGACTTCATTTGCTATTTTTCATGCATTTACTGATTTTTTTGAGCTAAATCACCCTGAAATTGAAAAGCACTACAAATGAACTATGAAAATGTTGAAAGTTGACATGGTATCATCACTTCACCCACATAGCATGTGCTAAAAAGTTGAGACGGTTAGAGCAAAAACTGGATGCACGTCGTGTACAAAATGGACAATCTCTTTCGAAGTATCAGGCTTCCGGACGAGAACTCATCTGTTACAAAGGCATTTCATTTTTTTAAACTTATTTCAACTCCAGACTTTTTGTGCGTTCAGTATGCACCATTCAAAGCCACATCATCAATTTTCAACCCTTTCTGACTTCATTTGCTATTTTTCATGCATATACTGATTTTTTTGAGCTAAATGACCCTGAAATTTAAAAGCACTACAAATGAACTCTGAAAAGGTTGAAAGTTGGCATGGTATCATCATTTCACCCGCATAGCATGTGCTAAAAAGTTGAGAGGGTTACGGCAAAAACTGGATGCACTTCGTGTACAAAATGGACATTCTCTTTCGAAGTATCAGGCTTTCGGACGAGAAATCATCTGTTACAAAGGCATTTCAATTTTTTAAATTTATTTCAACTCCAGATTTTTTGTGCATTTAGTATGCACCATTCAAAGCCACGTCATCAATTTTCAACCCTTTCTGACTTCATTTGCTATTTTTCATGCATTTACTGATTTTTTTGAGCTAAATGACCCTGAAATTGAAAATCACTACAAATGAACTCTGAAAAGGTTGAAAGTTGGCATGGTATCATCATTTCACCCACATAGCATGTGCTAAAAACTTGAGAGGGTTACGACAAATACTGGATGCACTTCGTGTACAAAATGGACAATCTCTTTCGAAGTATCAGCCTTTTGGACGAAAACAAATATGTTACAAAGGCATTTCATTTTTTTAAACTTATTTCAACTCCAAACTTTTTGTGCGTTCAGTATGCACCATTCAAAGCCACGTCATCAATTTTCAACCCTTTCTGACTTCATTTGTTATTTTTCATGCATTTACTGATTTTTTGAGCTAAATGACCCTGAAATTGAAAAGCACTACAAATGAACTCTGAAAAGGTTGAAAGTTGGCATGGTATCATCATTTGACCCACATAGCATGTGCTAAAAAGTTGAGAGGGTTACGGCAAAAACTGGATGCACTTCGTGTACAAAATGGACAATCTCTTTCGAAGTATCAGGCTTTCGGACGAGAACTCATCTGTTACAAAGGCATTTCATTTTTTTAAACTTATTTCAACTCCAGACTTTTTGTGCGTTCAGTATGCACCATTCAAAGCCACGTCATCAATTTTCAACCATTTCTGACTTCATTTGCTATTTTTCATGCATTTACTGATTTGTTTTGAGCTAAATGACCCTGAAATTGAAAAGCACTACAAATGAACTCTGAAAAGGTTGAAAGTTGGCATGGTATCATCATTTCACCCAAATAGCATCTGCTAAAAAGTTGAGAGGGCTACGGCAAAAACTGGATGCACTTCGTGTACAAAATGGACAATCTCTTTCGAAGTATCATGCTTTCGGACGAGAACTCATCTGTTACAAAGGCATTTCATTTTTTTAAACTTATTTCAACTCCAGACTTTTTGTGCGTTTAGTATGCACCATTCAAAGCCACGTCATCAATTTTCAACCCTTTCTGACTTCATTTGCTATTTTTTATGCATTTACTGATTTTTTTGAGCTAAATGACCCTAAAATTGAAAAGCACTACAAATGAACTCTGAAAAGGTTTAAAGTTGGCATGGTATCATCATTTCACCCACATAGCATGTGCTAAAAAGTTGAGAGGGTTACGGCAAAAACTGGATGCACTTCGTGTACAAAATGGACAATCTCTTTCGAAGTATCAGGATTTCGGACGAGAACTCATTTGTTACAAACGCATTTCATTTTTTTTAACTTATTTCAACTCCAGACTTTTTGTGCATTCAGTATGCACCATTCAAAGCCATGTCATCAATTTTCAACCCTTTCTGACTTCATTTGCTATTTTTCATGCATTTACTGATTTTTTGAGCTAAATGACCCTGAAATTGAAAAGCACTACAAATGAACTCTGAAAAGGTTGAAACTTGGCATGGTATCATCATTTCACCCACATAGCATGTGCTAAAAAGTTGAGAGGCTTACGGCAAAAACTGGATGCACTTCGTGTACAAAATGGACAATCTCTTTCGAAGTATCAGGCTTCGGACGAGAACTCATCTGTTACAAAGGCATTTCATTTTTTTAAACTA
Organism: Elymus sibiricus; assembly: GCA_039707655.1. Lineage (NCBI taxonomy): Eukaryota > Viridiplantae > Streptophyta > Magnoliopsida > Poales > Poaceae > Elymus > Elymus sibiricus. Next base: position 32,863,663 of record CM077665.1, on the reverse strand, counting down.
ATTTCAACTCCAGACTTTTTGTGCGTTCAGTATGCACCATTCAAAGCCACGTCATCAATTTTCAACCCTTTCTGACTTCATTTGCTATTTTTCATGCATTTACTGATTTTTTTGAGCTAAATGACCCTGAAATTGAAAAGCACTACAAATGAACTCTGAAAAGGTTGAAAGTTGGCATGGTATCATCATTTCAACCACATAGCATGTGCTAAAAAGTTGAGAGGGTTAGAGCAAAAACTGGATGCACGTCGTGTACAAAATGGACAATCTCTTTCGAAGTATCAGGCTTTCGGACGAGAACTCATCTGTTACAAAGGCATTTCATTTTTTTAAACTTATTTCAACTCCAAACTTTTTGTGCGTTCAGTATGCACCATTCAAAGCCACGTCATCAATTTTCAACCCTTTCTGACTTCATTTGCTATTTTCATGCATTTATTGATTTTTTTGAGCTAAATGACCCTGAAATTGAAAAGCACTACAAATGAACTCTGAAAAGGTTGAAAGTTGGCATGGTATCATCATTTCACTCACGTAGCATGTGCTAAAAAGTTGAGAGGGTTACGACAAAAACTGGATGCACTTCGTGTACAAAATGGACAATCTCTTTCGAAGTATCAGGCTTTCGCACGAGAACTCATCTGTTACAAAGGCATTTCATTTTTTTAAACTTATTTCAACTCCAGACTTTTTGTGCGTTCAGTATGCACCATTCAAAGCCACGTCATCAATTTTCAACCCTTTCTGACTTCATTTGCTATTTTTCATGCATTTACTGATTTTTTTGAGCTAAATGACCCAGAAATTGAAAAGCACTACAAATGAACTCTGAAAAGGTTGAAAGTTGGCATGGTATCATCATTTCACCCACATAGCATGTGCTAAAAAGTTGAGAGGGTTACGGCAAAAACTAGATGCACTTCGTGTACAAAATGGACAATCTCTTTCGAAGTATCAGGCTTTCGGACGAGAACTCATCTGTTACAAAGGCATTTCATTTTTTTAAACTCATTTCAACTCCAGACTTTTTGTGCGTTCGGTATGCACCATTCAAAGCCACGTCATCAATTTTCAACCATTTCTGACTTCATTTGCTATTTTTCATGCATTTACTGATTTGTTTTGAGCTAAATGACCCTGAAATTGAAAAGCACTACAAATGAACTCTGAAAAGGTTGAAAGTTGGCATGGTATCATCATTTCACCCACATAGCATGTGCTAAAAAGTTGAGAGGGTTACGGCAGAAACTGGATGCACTTCGTGTACAAAATGGACAAACTCTTTCGAAGTATCAGGCTTTCGGATGAGAAATCATCTGTTACAAAGGCATTTCATTTTTTTAAACTTATTTCAACTCCAGACTTTTTGTGCGTTTAGTATGCACCATTTAAAGCCACGTCATCAATTTTCAACCCTTTCTAACTTCATTTGCTATTTTTCATGCATTTACTGATTTGTTTTGAGCTAAATGACCCTGAAATTGAAAAGCACTACAAATGAACTCTGAAAAGGTTTAAAGTTGGCATGGTATCATAATTTCACCCACATAGCATGTGCTAATAAGTTGAGAGGGTTACGGAAAAAACTGGATGCACTTCGTGTACAAAATGGACAATCTCTTTCGAAGTATCAGGCTTTCGGACGAGAACTCATCTGTTACAAAGGCATTTCATTTTTTTTAACTCATTTCAACTCCAGACTTTTTGTGCATTCAGTATGCACCATTCAAAGCCACGTCATCAATTTTCAACCCTTTCTGACTTCATTTGCTATTTTTCATGCATTTACTGATTTTTTTGAGCTAAATGACCCTGAAATTGAAAAGCACTACAAATGAACTTTGAAAAGGTTGAAAGTTGGCATGGTATCATCATTTCACCCACATAGCATGTGCTAAAAAGTTGAGAGGCATACGGCAAAAACTGGATGCACTTCGTGTACAAAATGGACAATCTCTTTCGAAGTATCACGCTTTCGGACGAGAACTCATCTGTTACAAAGGCATTTCATTTTTTTAAACTTATTTCAACTCCAGACTTTTTGTGCGTTCAGTATGCACCATTCAAAGCCACGTCATCAATTTTCAACCCTTTCTGACTTCATTTGCTATTTTTCATGCATTTACTGATTTTTTTGAGCTAAATGACCCTGAAATTGAAAAGCACTACAAATGAACTCTGAAAAGGTTTAAAGTTGGCATGGTATCATCATTTCACCCACATAGCATGTGCTAAAAAGTTGAGAGGGTTACGGCAAAAACTGGATCCACTTCGTGTACAAAATGGACAATCTCTTTCGAAGTATCAGGCTTTCGGACGAGAACTCATTTGTTACAAAGGCATTTCATTTTTTTTAACTTATTTCAACTCCAGACTTTTTGTGCATTCAGTATGCACCATTCAAAGCCACGTCATCAATTTTCAACCCTTTCTGACTTCATTTGCTATTTTTCATGCATTTACTGATTTTTTTGAGCTAAATGACCCAGAAATTGAAAAGCACTACAAATGAACTCTGAAAAGGTTGAAAGTTGGCATGGTATCATCATTTCACCCACATAGCATGTGCTAAAAAGTTGAGAGGGTTAGAGCAAAAACTGGATGCACGTCGTGTACAAAATGGACAATCTCTTTCGAAGTATCAGGCTTTCGGACGAGAACTCATCTGTTACAAAGGCATTTCATTTTTTTAAACTTATTTCAACTCCAAACTTTTTGTGCGTTCAGTATGCACCATTCAAAGCCACGTCATCAATTTTCAACCCTTTCTGACTTCATTTGCTATTTTCATGCATTTATTGATTTTTTTGAGCTAAATGACCCTGAAATTGAAAAGCACTACAAATGAACTCTGAAAAGGTTGAAAGTTGGCATGGTATCATCATTTCACTCACGTAGCATGTGCTAAAAAGTTGAGAGGGTTACGACAAAAACTGGATGCACTTCGTGTACAAAATGGACAATCTCTTTCGAAGTATCAGGCTTTCGCACGAGAACTCATCTGTTACAAAGGCATTTCATTTTTTTAAACTTATTTCAACTCCAGACTTTTTGTGCGTTCAGTATGCACCATTCAAAGCCACGTCATCAATTTTCAACCCTTTCTGACTTCATTTGCTATTTTTCATGCATTTACTGATTTTTTTGAGCTAAATGACCCAGAAATTGAAAAGCACTACAAATGAACTCTGAAAAGGTTGAAAGTTGGCATGGTATCATCATTTCACCCACATAGCATGTGCTAAAAAGTTGAGAGGGTTACGGCAAAAACTAGATGCACTTCGTGTACAAAATGGACAATCTCTTTCGAAGTATCAGGCTTTCGGACGAGAACTCATCTGTTACAAAGGCATTTCATTTTTTTAAACTCATTTCAACTCCAGACTTTTTGTGCGTTCGGTATGCACCATTCAAAGCCACGTCATCAATTTTCAACCATTTCTGACTTCATTTGCTATTTTTCATGCATTTACTGATTTGTTTTGAGCTAAATGACCCTGAAATTGAAAAGCACTACAAATGAACTCTGAAAAGGTTGAAAGTTGGCATGGTATCATCATTTCACCCACATAGCATGTGCTAAAAAGTTGAGAGGGTTACGGCAGAAACTGGATGCACTTCGTGTACAAAATGGACAATCTCTTTCGAAGTATCAGGCTTTCGGACGAGAACTCATCTGTTACAAAGGCATTTCATTTTTTTAAACTTATTTCAACTCCAAACTTTTTGTGCGTTCAGTATGTACCATTCAAAGCCACGTCATCAATTTTCAACCCTTTCTGACTTCATTTGCTATTTTCATGCATTTATTGATTTTTTTGAGCTAAATGACCCTGAAATTGAAAAGCACTACAAATGAACTCTGAAAAGGTTGAAAGTTGGCATGGTATCATCATTTCACTCACGTAGCATGTGCTAAAAAGTTGAGAGGGTTACGACAAAAACTGGATGCACTTCGTGTACAAAATGGACAATCTCTTTCGAAGTATCAGGCTTTCGCACGAGAACTCATCTGTTACAAAGGCATTTCATTTTTTTAAACTTATTTCAACTCCAGACTTTTTGTGCATTCAGTATGCACCATTCAAAGCCACGTCATCAATTTTCAACCCTTTCTGACTTCATTTGCTATTTTTCATGCATTTACTGATTTTTTTGAGCTAAATGACCCAGAAATTGAAAAGCACTACAAATGAACTCTGAAAAGGTTGAAAGTTGGCATGGTATCATCATTTCACCCACATAGCATGTGCTAAAAAGTTGAGAGGGTTACGGCAAAAACTAGATGCACTTCGTGTACAAAATGGACAATCTCTTTCGAAGTATCAGGCTTTCGGACGAGAACTCATCTGTTACAAAGGCATTTCATTTTTTTAAACTCATTTCAACTCCAGACTTTTTGTGCGTTCGGTATGCACCATTCAAAGCCACGTCATCAATTTTCAACCATTTCTGACTTCATTTGCTATTTTTCATGCATTTACTGATTTGTTTTGAGCTAAATGACCCTGAAATTGAAAAGCACTACAAATGAACTCTGAAAAGGTTGAAAGTTGGCATGGTATCATCATTTCACCCACATAGCATGTGCTAAAAAGTTGAGAGGGTTACGGCAGAAACTGGATGCACTTCGTGTACAAAATGGACAAACTCTTTCGAAGTATCAGGCTTTCGGATGAGAAATCATCTGTTACAAAGGCATTTCATTTTTTTAAACTTATTTCAACTCCAGACTTTTTGTGCGTTTAGTATGCACCATTTAAAGCCACGTCATCAATTTTCAACCCTTTCTAACTTCATTTGCTATTTTTCATGCATTTACTGATTTGTTTTGAGCTAAATGACCCTGAAATTGAAAAGCACTACAAATGAACTCTGAAAAGGTTTAAAGTTGGCATGGTATCATAATTTCACCCACATAGCATGTGCTAATAAGTTGAGAGGGTTACGGAAAAAACTGGATGCACTTCGTGTACAAAATGGACAATCTCTTTCGAAGTATCAGGCTTTCGGACGAGAACTCATCTGTTACAAAGGCATTTCATTTTTTTTAACTCATTTCAACTCCAGACTTTTTGTGCATTCAGTATGCACCATTCAAAGCCACGTCATCAATTTTCAACCCTTTCTGACTTCATTTGCTATTTTTCATGCATTTACTGATTTTTTTGAGCTAAATGACCCTGAAATTGAAAAGCACTACAAATGAACTTTGAAAAGGTTGAAAGTTGGCATGGTATCATCATTTCACCCACATAGCATGTGCTAAAAAGTTGAGAGGCATACGGCAAAAACTGGATGCACTTCGTGTACAAAATGGACAATCTCTTTCGAAGTATCACGCTTTCGGACGAGAACTCATCTGTTACAAAGGCATTTCATTTTTTTAAACTTATTTCAACTCCAGACTTTTTGTGCGTTCAGTATGCACCATTCAAAGCCACGTCATCAATTTTCAACCCTTTCTGACTTCATTTGCTATTTTTCATGCATTTACTGATTTTTTTGAGCTAAATGACCCTGAAATTGAAAAGCACTACAAATGAACTCTGAAAAGGTTTAAAGTTGGCATGGTATCATCATTTCACCCACATAGCATGTGCTAAAAAGTTGAGAGGGTTACGGCAAAAACTGGATCCACTTCGTGTACAAAATGGACAATCTCTTTCGAAGTATCAGGCTTTCGGACGAGAACTCATTTGTTACAAAGGCATTTCATTTTTTTTAACTTATTTCAACTCCAGACTTTTTGTGCATTCAGTATGCACCATTCAAAGCCATGTCATCAATTTTCAACCCTTTCTGACTTTATTTGCTATTTTTCATGCATTTACTGATTTTTTTGAGCTAAATGAACCTGAAATTGAAAATCACTACAAATGAACTCTGAAAAGGTTGAAAGTTGGCATGGTATCATAATTTCACCCACATAGCTTGTGCTTAAAACTTGAGAGGGTTACGGCAAATACTGGATGCACTTCGTGTACAAAATGGACAATCTCTGTCGAAGTATCAGGCTTTCGGACGAAAACAAATCTGTTACAAAGGCATTTCATTTTTTTAAACTTATTTCAACTCCAAACTTTTTGTGCGTTCAGTATGCACCATTCAAAGCCACGTCATCAATTTTCAACCCTTTTTGACTTCATTTGTTATTTTTCATGCATTTACTGATTTTTTGAGCTAAATGACCCTGAAATTGAAAAGCACTACAAATGAACTCTGAAAAGGTTGAAAGTTGGCATGGTATCATCATTTCACCCACATAGCATGTGCTAAAAAGTTGAGAGGGTTACGGCAAAAACTGGATGCACTTCGTGTACAAAATGGACAATTTCTTTCGAAGTATCAGGCTTTCGGACGAGAACTCATCTGTTACAAAGGCATTTCATTTTTTTAAACTTATTTCAACTCCAGACTTTTTGTGCGTTTAGTATGCACCATTCAAAGCCACGTCATCAATTTTCAACCATTTCTGACTTCATTTGCTATTTTTCATGCATTTACTGATTTGTTTTGAGCTAAATGACCCTGAAATTGAAAAGCACTACAAATGAACTCTGAAAAGGTTGAAAGTTGGCATGGTATCATCATTTAACCCACATAGCATCTGCTAAAATGTTGAGAGGTCTACGGCAAAAACTGGATGCACTTCGTGTACAAAATGGACAATCTCTTTCGAAGTATCATGCTTTCGGACGTGAACTCATCTGTTACAAAGGCATTTCATTTTTTTAAACTTATTTCAACTCCAAACTTTTCGTGCGTTTAGTATGCACCATTCAAAGCCACGTCATCAATTTTCAACCCTTTCTGACTTCATTTGCTATTTTTCATGCATTTACTGATTTTTTTGAGCTAAATGACCCTGAAATCGAAAAGCACTACAAATGAACTCTGAAAAGGTTTAAAGTTGGCATGGTATCATCATTTCACCCACATAGCATGTGCTAAAAAGTTGAGAGGGTTACGGCAAAAACTAGATGCACTTCGTGTACAAAATGGACAATCTCTTTCGAAGTATCAGGCTTTCGGACGAGAACTCATTTGTTACAAAGGCATTTCATTTTTTAACTTATTTCAACTCCAGACTTTTTGTGCATTCAGTATGCACCATTCAAAGCCATGTCATCAATTTTCAACCCTTTCTGACTTCATTTGCTATTTTTCATGCATTTACTGATTTTTTGAGCTAAATGACCCTGAAATTGAAAAGCACTACAAATGAACTCTGAAAAGGTTGAAAGTTGGCATGGTATCATCATTTCACCCACATAGCATGTGCTAAAAAGTTGAGAGGCTTACGGCAAAAACTGGATGCACTTCGTATACAAAATGGACAATCTCTTTCGAAGTATCAGGCTTTCGGACGAGAACTCATCTGTTACAAAGGCATTTCATTTTTTTAAACTCATTTCAACTCCAGACTTTTTGTGCGTTCAGTATGCACCATTCAAAGCCACGTCATCAATTTTCAACCCTTTCTGACTTCATTTGCTATTTTTCATGCATTTACTGATTTTTTTGAGCTAAATGACCCTGAAAATGAAAGGCACTACAAATGAACTCTGAAAAGGTTGTAAGTTGGCATGGTATCATCATTTCACCCACATAGCATGTGCTAAAAAGTTGAGAGGGTTAGAGCAAAAACTGGATGCACGTCGTGTACAAAATGGACAATCTCTTTCGAAGTATCAGGCTTTCGGACGAGAACTCATCTGTTACAAAGGCATTTCATTTTTTTAAACTTATTTCAACTCCAAACTTTTTGTGCGTTCAGTATGCACCATTCAAAGCCACGTCATCAATTTTCAACCCTTTCTGACTTCATTTGCTATTTTCATGCATTTACTGATTTTTTTGAGCTAAATGACCCTGAAATTGAAAAGCACTACAAATGAACTCTGAAAAGGTTGAAAGTTGGCATGGTATCATCATTTCACTCACATAGCATGTGCTAAAAAGTTGAGAGGGTTACGGCAAAAACTGGATGCACTTCGTGTACAAAATGGACAATCTCTTTCGAAGTATCAGGCTTTCGGACGAGAACTCATCTGTTACAAAGGCATTTCATTTTTTTAAACTTATTTCAACTCCAGACTTTTTGTGCTTTCAGTATGCACCATTCAAAGCCACGTCATCAATTTTCAACCCTTTCTGACTTAATTTGCTATTTTTCATGCATTTACTGATTTTTTTGAGCTAAATGGCCCTGAAATTGAAAAGCACTACAAATGAACTCTGAAAAGGTTGAAAGTTGGCATGGTATCATCATTTCACCAACATAGCATGTGCTAAAAAGTTGAGAGGCTTGCAGCAAAAACTGGATGCACTTCGTGTACAAAATGGACAATCTCTTTCGAAGTATCACGCTTTCGGACGAGAACTCATCTGTTACAAAGGCATTTCATTTTTTTAAACTTATTTCAACTCCAGACTTTTTTTGCGTTCAGTATGCACCATTCAAAGCCACGTCATCAATTTTCAACCATTTCTGACTTCATTTGCTATTTTTCATGCATTTACTGAATTTTTTGAGCTAAATGACCCTGAAAATGAAAAGCACTACAAATGAACTCTGAAAAGGTTGAAAGTTGGCATGGTATCATCATTTCACCCACATAGCATGTGCTAAAAAGTTGAGACGGTTAGAGCAAAAACTGGATGCACGTCGTGTACAAAATGGACAATCTCTTTCGAAGTATCAGGCTTTCGGACGAGAACTCATCTGTTACAAAGGCATTTCATTTTTTTAAACTCATTTCAACTCCAGACTTTTTGTGCGTTCAGTATGCACCATTCAAAGCCACGTCATCAATTTTCAACCCTTTCTGACTTCATTTGCTATTTTTCATGCATTTACTGATTTTTTTGAGCTAAATGACCCTGAAAATGAAAGGCACTACAAATGAACTCTGAAAAGGTTGTAAGTTGGCATGGTATCATCATTTCACCCACATAGCATGTGCTAAAAAGTTGAGAGGGTTAGAGCAAAAACTGGATGCACGTCGTGTACAAAATGGACAATCTCTTTCGAAGTATCAGGCTTTCGGACGAGAACTCATCTGTTACAAAGGCATTTCATTTTTTTAAACTTATTTCAACTCCAAACTTTTTGTGCGTTCAGTATGCACCATTCAAAGCCACGTCATCAATTTTCAACCCTTTCTGACTTCATTTGCTATTTTCATGCATTTACTGATTTTTTTGAGCTAAATGACCCTGAAATTGAAAAGCACTACAAATGAACTCTGAAAAGGTTGAAAGTTGGCATGGTATAATCATTTCACTCACATAGCATGTGCTAAAAAGTTGAGAGGGTTACGGCAAAAACTGGATGCACTTCGTGTACAAAATGGACAATCTCTTTCGAAGTATCAGGCTTTGGGACGAGAACTCATCTGTTACAAAGGCATTTCATTTTTTTAAACTTATTTCAACTCCAGACTTTTTGTGCTTTCAGTATGCACCATTCAAAGCCACGTCATCAATTTTCAACCCTTTCTGACTTAATTTGCTATTTTTCATGCATTTACTGATTTTTTTGAGCTAAATGGCCCTGAAATTGAAAAGCACTACAAATGAACTCTGAAAAGGTTGAAAGTTGGCATGGTATCATCATTTCACCAACATAGCATGTGCTAAAAAGTTGAGAGGCTTGCAGCAAAAACTGGATGCACTTCGTGTACAAAATGGGCAATCTCTTTCGAAGTATCACGCTTTCGGACGAGAACTCATCTGTTACAAAGGCATTTCATTTTTTTAAACTTATTTCAACTCCAGACTTTTTTTGCGTTCAGTATGCACCATTCAAAGCCACGTCATCAATTTTCAACCATTTCTGACTTCATTTGCTATTTTTCATGCATTTACTGAATTTTTTGAGCTAAATGACCCTGAAAATGAAAAGCACTACAAATGAACTCTGAAAAGGTTGAAAGTTGGCATGGTATCATCATTTCACCCACATAGCATGTGCTAAAAAGTTGAGACGGTTAGAGCAAAAACTGGATGCACGTCGTGTACAAAATGGACAATCTCTTTCGAAGTATCAGGCTTTCGGACGAGAACTCATCTGTTACAAAGGCATTTCATTTTTTTAAACTTATTTCAACTCAAGACTTTTTGTGCGTTCAGTATGCACCATTCAAAGCCACGTCATCAATTTTCAACCATTTCTGACTTCATTTGCTATTTTTCATGCATTTACTGATTTTTTTGAGCTAAATGACCCTGAAAATGAAAAGCACTACAAATGAACTCTGAAAAGGTTGAAAGTTGGCATGGTATCATCATTTCACCCACATAGCATGTGCTAAAAAGTTGAGAGGGTTAGAGCAAAAACTGGATGCACGTCGTGTACAAAATGGACAATCTCTTTCGAAGTATCAGGCTTTCGGACGAGAACTCATCTGTTACAAAGGCATTTCATTTTTTTAAACTTATTTCAACTCCAAACTTTTTGTGCGTTCAGTATGCACCATTCAAAGCCACGTCTTCAATTTTCAACCATTTCTGACTTCATTTGCTATTTTCATGCATTTACTGATTTTTTGAGCTAAATGACCCTGAAATTGAAAAGCACTACAAATGAACTCTGAAAAGGTTGAAAGTTGGCATGGTATCATCATTTCACTCACATAGCATGTGCTAAAAAGTTGAGAGGGTTACGGCAAAAACTGGATGCACTTCGTGTACAAAATGGACAATCTCTTTCGAAGTATCAGGCTTTCGGACGAGAACTCATCTGTTACAAAGGCATTTCATTTTTTTAAACTCATTTCAACTCCAGACTTTTTGTGCGTTCAGTATGCACCATTCAAAGCCACGTCATCAATTTTCAACCCTTTCTGACTTCATTTGCTATTTTTCATGCATTTACTGATTTTTTTGAGCTAAATGACCCTGAAAATGAAAAGCACTACAAATGAACTCTGAAAAGGTTGTAAGTTGGCATGGTATCATCATTTAACCCACATAGCATCTGCTAAAATGTTGAGAGGTCTACGGCAAAAACTGGATGCACTTCGTGTACAAAATGGACAATCTCTTTCGAAGTATCATGCTTTCGGACGAGAACTCATCTGTTACAAAGGCATTTCATTTTTTTAAACTTATTTCAACTCCAAACTTTTCGTGCGTTTAGTATGCACCATTCAAAGCGACGTCATCAATTTTCAACCCTTTCTGACTTCATTTGCTATTTTTCATGCATTTACTGATTTTTTTGAGCTAAATGACCCTGAAATCGAAAAGCACTACAAATGAACTCTGAAAAGGTTTAAAGTTGGCATGGTATCATCATTTCACCCACATAGCATGTGCTAAAAAGTTGAGAGGGTTACGGCAAAAACTGGATGCACTTCGTGTACAAAATGGACAATCTCTTTCGAAGTATCAGGCTTTCGGACGAGAACTCATTTGTTACAAAGGCATTTCATTTTTTTTAACTTATTTCAACTCCAGACTTTTTGTGCATTCAGTATGCACCATTCAAAGCCATGTCATCAATTTTCAACCCTTTCTGACTTCATTTGCTATTTTTCATGCATTTACTGATTTTTTGAGCTAAATGACCCTGAAATTGAAAAGCACTACAAATGAACTCTGAAAAGGTTGAAAGTTGGCATGGTATCATCATTTCACCCACATAGCATGTGCTAAAAAGTTGAGAGGCTTACGGCAAAAACTGGATGCACTTCGTATACAAAATGGACAATCTCTTTCGAAGTATCAGGCTTTCGGACGAGAACTCATCTGTTACAAAGGCATTTCATTTTTTTAAACTCATTTCAACTCCAGACTTTTTGTGCGTTCAGTATGCACCATTCAAAGCCACGTCATCAATTTTCAACCCTTTCTGACTTCATTTGCTATTTTTCATGCATTTACTGATTTTTTTGAGCTAAATGACCCTGAAAATGAAAGGCACTACAAATGAACTCTGAAAAGGTTGTAAGTTGGCATGGTATCATCATTTCACCCACATAGCATGTGCTAAAAAGTTGAGAGGGTTAGAGCAAAAACTGGATGCACGTCGTGTACAAAATGGACAATCTCTTTCGAAGTATCAGGCTTTCGGACGAGAACTCATCTGTTACAAAGGCATTTCATTTTTTTAAACTTATTTCAACTCCAAACTTTTTGTGCGTTCAGTATGCACCATTCAAAGCCACGTCATCAATTTTCAACCCTTTCTGACTTCATTTGCTATTTTCATGCATTTACTGATTTTTTTGAGCTAAATGACCCTGAAATTGAAAAGCACTACAAATGAACTCTGAAAAGGTTTAAAGTTGGCATGGTATCATCATTTCACTCACATAGCATGTGCTAAAAAGTTGAGAGGGTTACGGCAAAAACTGGATGCACTTCGTGTACAAAATGGACAATCTCTTTCGAAGTATCAGGCTTTCGGACGAGAACTCATCTGTTACAAAGGCATTTCATTTTTTTAAACTTATTTCAACTCCAGACTTTTTGTGCTTTCAGTATGCACCATTCAAAGCCACGTCATCAATTTTCAACCCTTTCTGACTTAATTTGCTATTTTTCATGCATTTACTGATTTTTTTGAGCTAAATGGCCCTGAAATTGAAAAGCACTACAAATGAACTCTGAAAAGGTTGAAAGTTGGCATGGTATCATCATTTCACCAACATAGCATGTGCTAAAAAGTTGAGAGGCTTGCAGCAAAAACTGGACGCACTTCGTGTACAAAATGGACAATCTCTTTCGAAGTATCACGCTTTCGGACGAGAACTCATCTGTTACAAAGGCATTTCATTTTTTTAAACTTATTTCAACTCCAGACTTTTTTTGCGTTCAGTATGCACCATTCAAAGCCACGTCATCAATCTTCAACCATTTCTGACTTCATTTGCTATTTTTCATGCATTTACTGAATTTTTTGAGCTAAATGACCCTGAAAATGAAAAGCACTACAAATGAACTCTGAAAAGGTTGAAAGTTGGCATGGTATCATCATTTCACCCACATAGCATGTGCTAAAAAGTTGAGACGGTTAGAGCAAAAACTGGATGCACGTCGTGTACAAAATGGACAATCTCTTTCGAAGTATCAGGCTTTCGGACGAGAACTCATCTGTTACAAAGGCATTTCATTTTTTAAACTTATTTCAACTCCAAACTTTTTGTGCGTTCAGTATGCACCATTCAAAGCCACGTCTTCAATTTTCAACCCTTTCTGACTTCATTTGCTATTTTCATGCATTTACTGATTTTTTTGAGCTAAATGACCCTGAAATTGAAAAGCACTACAAATGAACTCTGAAAAGGTTGTAAGTTGGCATGGTATCATCATTTAACCCACATAGCATCTGCTAAAATGTTGAGAGGTCTACGGCAAAAACTGGATGCACTTCGTGTACAAAATGGACAATCTCTTTCGAAGTATCATGCTTTCGGACGAGAACTCATCTGTTACAAAGGCATTTCATTTTTTTAAACTTATTTCAACTCCAAACTTTTCGTGCGTTTAGTATGCACCATTCAAAGCGACGTCATCAATTTTCAACCCTTTCTGACTTCATTTGCTATTTTTCATGCATTTACTGATTTTTTTGAGCTAAATGACCCTGAAATCGAAAAGCACTACAAATGAACTCTGAAAAGGTTTAAAGTTGGCATGGTATCATCATTTCACCCACATAGCATGTGCTAAAAAGTTGAGAGGGTTACGGCAAAAACTGGATGCACTTCGTGTACAAAATGGACAATCTCTTTCGAAGTATCAGGCTTTCGGACGAGAACTCATTTGTTACAAAGGCATTTCATTTTTTTTAACTTATTTCAACTCCAGACTTTTTGTGCATTCAGTATGCACCATTCAAAGCCATGTCATCAATTTTCAACCCTTTCTGACTTCATTTGCTATTTTTCATGCATTTACTGATTTTTTGAGCTAAATGACCCTGAAATTGAAAAGCACTACAAATGAACTCTGAAAAGGTTGAAAGTTGGCATGGTATCATCATTTCACCCACATAGCATGTGCTAAAAAGTTGAGAGGCTTACGGCAAAAACTGGATGCACTTCGTATACAAAATGGACAATCTCTTTCGAAGTATCAGGCTTTCGGACGAGAACTCGTCTGTTACAAAGGCATTTCATTTTTTTAAACTCATTTCAACTCCAGACTTTTTGTGCGTTCAGTATGCACCATTCAAAGCCACGTCATCAATTTTCAACCCTTTCTGACTTCATTTGCTATTTTTCATGCATTTACTGATTTTTTTGAGCTAAATGACCCTGAAAATGAAAGGCACTACAAATGAACTCTGAAAAGGTTGTAAGTTGGCATGGTATCATCATTTCACCCACATAGCATGTGCTAAAAAGTTGAGAGGGTTAGAGCAAAAACTGGATGCACGTCGTGTACAAAATGGACAATCTCTTTCGAAGTATCAGGCTTTCGGACGAGAACTCATCTGTTACAAAGGCATTTCATTTTTTTAAACTTATTTCAACTCCAAACTTTTTGTGCGTTCAGTATGCACCATTCAAAGCCACGTCATCAATTTTCAACCCTTTCTGACTTCATTTGCTATTTTCATGCATTTACTGATTTTTTTGAGCTAAATGACCCTGAAATTGAAAAGCACTACAAATGAACTCTGAAAAGGTTGAAAGTTGGCATGGTATCATCATTTCACTCACATAGCATGTGCTAAAAAGTTGAGAGGGTTACGGCAAAAACTGGATGCACTTCGTGTACAAAATGGACAATCTCTTTCGAAGTATCAGGCTTTCGGACGAGAACTCATATGTTACAAAGGCATTTCATTTTTTTAAACTTATTTCAACTCCAGACTTTTTGTGCTTTCAGTATGCACCATTCAAAGCCACGTCATCAATTTTCAACCCTTTCTGACTTAATTTGCTATTTTTCATGCATTTACTGATTTTTTTGAGCTAAATGGCCCTGAAATTGAAAAGCACTACAAATGAACTCTGAAAAGGTTGAAAGTTGGCATGGTATCATCATTTCACCAACATAGCATGTGCTAAAAAGTTGAGAGGCTTGCAGCAAAAACTGGACGCACTTCGTGTACAAAATGGACAATCTCTTTCGAAGTATCACGCTTTCGGACGAGAACTCATCTGTTACAAAGGCATTTCATTTTTTTAAACTTATTTCAACTCCAGACTTTTTTTGCGTTCAGTATGCACCATTCAAAGCCACGTCATCAATCTTCAACCATTTCTGACTTCATTTGCTATTTTTCATGCATTTACTGAATTTTTTGAGCTAAATGACCCTGAAAATGAAAAGCACTACAAATGAACTCTGAAAAGGTTGAAAGTTGGCATGGTATCATCATTTCACCCACATAGCATGTGCTAAAAAGTTGAGACGGTTAGAGCAAAAACTGGATGCACGTCGTGTACAAAATGGACAATCTCTTTCGAAGTATCAAGCTTTCGGACGAGAACTCATCTGTTACAAAGGCATTTCATTTTTTTAAACTTATTTCAACTCCAAACTTTTTGTGCGTTCAGTATGCACCATTCAAAGCCACGTCTTCAATTTTCAACCCTTTCTGACTTCATTTGCTATTTTCATGCATTTACTGATTTTTTTGAGCTAAATGACCCTGAAATTGAAAAGCACTACAAATGAACTCTGAAAAGGTTGAAAGTTGGCATGGTATCATCATTTCACTCACATAGCATGTGCTAAAAAGTTGAGAGAGTTACTGCAAAAACTGGATGCACTTCGTGTACAAAATGGACAATCTCTTTCGAAGTATCAGGCTTTCGGACGAGAACTCATCTGTTACAAAGGCATTTCATTTTTTTAAACTTATTTCAACTCCAGACTTTTTGTGCTTTCAGTATGCACCATTCAAAGCCACGTCATCAATTTTCAACCCTTTCTGACTTAATTTGCTATTTTTCATGCATTTACTGATTTTTTTGAGCTAAATGGCCCTGAAATTGAAAAGCACTACAAATGAACTCTGAAAAGGTTGAAAGTTGGCATGGTATCATCATTTCACCAACATAGCATGTGCTAAAAAGTTGAGAGGCTTGCAGCAAAAACTGGATGCACTTCGTGTACAAAATGGACAATCTCTTTCGAAGTATCACGCTTTCGGACGAGAACTCATCTGTTACAAAGGCATTTCATTTTTTTAAACTTATTTCAACTCCAGACTTTTTGTGCGTTCAGTATGCACCATTCAAAGCCACGTCATCAATTTTCAACCATTTCTGACTTCATTTGCTATTTTTCATGCATTTACTGATTTTTTTGAGCTAAATGACCCTGAAAATGAAAAGCACTACAAATGAACTCTGAAAAGGTTGAAAGTTGGCATGGTATCATCATTTCACCCACATAGCATGTGCTAAAAAGTTGAGAGGGTTAGAGCAAAAACTGGATGCACGTCGTGTACAAAATGGACAATCTCTTTCGAAGTATCAGGCTTTCGGACGAGAACTCATCTGTTACAAAGGCATTTCATTTTTTTAAACTTATTTCAACTCCAAACTTTTTGTGCGTTCAGTATGCACCATTCAAAGCCACGTCTTCAATTTTCAACCATTTCTGACTTCATTTGCTATTTTCATGCATTTACTGATTTTTTTGAGCTAAATGACCCTGAAATTGAAAAGCACTACAAATGAACTCTGAAAAGGTTGAAAGTTGGCATGGTATCATCATTTCACTCACATAGCATGTGCTAAAAAGTTGAGAGGGTTACGGCAAAAACTGGATGCACTTCGTGTACAAAATGGACAATCTCTTTCGAAGTATCAGGCTTTCGGACGAGAACTCATCTGTTACAAAGGCATTTCATTTTTTTAAACTCATTTCAACTCCAGACTTTTTGTGCGTTCAGTATGCACCATTCAAAGCCACGTCATCAATTTTCAACCCTTTCTGACTTCATTTGCTATTTTTCATGCATTTACTGATTTTTTTGAGCTAAATGACCCTGAAAATGAAAAGCACTACAAATGAACTCTGAAAAGGTTGTAAGTTGGCATGGTATCATCATTTCACCCACATAGCATGTGCTAAAAAGTTGAGAGGGTTAGAGCAAAAACTGGATGCACGTCGTGTACAAAATGGACAATCTCTTTCGAAGTATCAGGCTTTCGGACGAGAACTCATCTGTTACAAAGGCATTTCATTTTTTTAAACTTATTTCAACTCCAAACTTTTTGTGCGTTCAGTATGCACCATTCAAAGCCACGTCATCAATTTTCAACCCTTTCTGACTTCATTTGCTATTTTCATGCATTGACTGATTTTTTTGAGCTAAATGACCCTGAAATTGAAAAGCACTACAAATGAACTCTGAAAAGGTTGAAAGTTGGCATGGTATCATCATTTCACTCACATAGCATGTGCTAAAAAGTTGAGAGGGTTACGGCAAAAACTAGATGCACTTCGTGTACAAAATGGACAATCTCTTTCGAAGTATCAGGCTTTCGGACGAGAACTCATCTGTTACAAAGGCATTTCATTTTTTTAAACTTATTTCAACTCCAGACTTTTTGTGCTTTCAGTATGCACCATTCAAAGCCACGTCATCAATTTTCAACCCTTTCTGACTTCATTTGCTATTTTTCATGCATTTACTGATTTTTTTGAGCTAAATGGCCCTGAAATTGAAAAGCACTACAAATGAACTCTGAAAAGGTTGAAAGTTGGCATGGTATCATCATTTCACCAACATAGCATGTGCTAAAAAGTTGAGAGGCTTGCAGCAAAAACTGGATGCACTTCGTGTACAAAATGGACAATCTCTTTCGAAGTATCACGCTTTCGGACGAGAACTCATCTGTTACAAAGGCATTTCATTTTTTTAAACTTATTTCAACTCCAGACTTTTTGTGCTTTCAGTATGCACCATTCAAAGCCACGTCTTCAATTTTCAACCATTTCTGACTTCATTTGCTATTTTCATGCATTTACTGATTTTTTTGAGCTAAATGACCCTGAAATTGAAAAGCACTACAAATGAACTCTGAAAAGGTTGAAAGTTGGCATGGTATCATCATTTCACTCACATAGCATGTGCTAAAAAGTTGAGAGGGTTACGGCAAAAACTGGATGCACTTCGTGTACAAAATGGACAATCTCTTTCGAAGTATCAGGCTTTCGGACGAGAACTCATCTGTTACAAAGGCATTTCATTTTTTTAAACTCATTTCAACTCCAGACTTTTTGTGCGTTCAGTATGCACCATTCAAAGCCACGTCATCAATTTTCAACCCTTTCTGACTTCATTTGCTATTTTTCATGCATTTACTGATTTTTTTGAGCTAAATGACCCTGAAATTGAAAAGCACTACAAATGAACTCTGAAAAGGTTGAAAGTTGGCATGGTATGATCATTTCACCCACATAGCATGTGCTAAAAAGTTGAGAGGCTTACAGCAAAAACTGGATGCACGTCGTGTACAAAATGGACAATCTCTTTCGAAGTATCACGCTTTCGGACGAGAACTCATCTGTTACAAAGGCATTCCATTTTTTTAAACTTATTTCAACTCCAGACTTTTTGTGCGTTCAGTATGCACCATTCAAAGCCACGTCATCAATTTTCAACCATTTCTGACTTCATTTGCTATTTTTCATGCATTTACTGATTTGTTTTGAGCTAAATGACCCTGAAATTGAAAAGCACTACAAATGAACTCTGAAAAGGTTGAAACTTGGCATGGTATCATCATTTCACCCACATAGCATGTGCTAAAAAGTTGAGAGGGTTATGGCAAAAACTGGATGCACTTCGTGTACAAAATGGACAATCTCTTTCGAAGTATCAGGCTTTCGGACGAGAACTCATCTGTTACAAAGGCATTTCATTTTTTTAAACTCATTTCAACTCCAGACTTTTTGTGCGTTCAGTATGCACCATTCAAAGCCACGTCATCAATTTTCAACCCTTTCTGACTTCATTTGCTATTTTTCATGCATTTACTGATTTTTTTGAGCTAAATGACCCTGAAAATGAAAAGCACTACAAATGAACTCTGAAAAGGTTGTAAGTTGGCATGGTATCATCATTTCACCCACATAGCATGTGCTAAAAAGTTGAGAGGGTTAGAGCAAAAACTGGATGCACGTCGTGTACAAAATGGACAATCTCTTTCGAAGTATCAGGCTTTCGGACGAGAACTCATCTGTTACAAAGGCATTTCATTTTTTTAAACTTATTTCAACTCCAAACTTTTTGTGCGTTCAGTATGCACCATTCAAAGCCACGTCATCAATTTTCAACCCTTTCTGACTTCATTTGCTATTTTCATGCATTGACTGATTTTTTTGAGCTAAATGACCCTGAAATTGAAAAGCACTACAAATGAACTCTGAAAAGGTTGAAAGTTGGCATGGTATCATCATTTCACTCACATAGCATGTGCTAAAAAGTTGAGAGGGTTACGGCAAAAACTAGATGCACTTCGTGTACAAAATGGACAATCTCTTTCGAAGTATCAGGCTTTCGGACGAGAACTCATCTGTTACAAAGGCATTTCATTTTTTTAAACTTATTTCAACTCCAGACTTTTTGTGCTTTCAGTATGCACCATTCAAAGCCACGTCATCAATTTTCAACCCTTTCTGACTTCATTTGCTATTTTTCATGCATTTACTGATTTTTTTGAGCTAAATGGCCCTGAAATTGAAAAGCACTACAAATGAACTCTGAAAAGGTTGAAAGTTGGCATGGTATCATCATTTCACCAACATAGCATGTGCTAAAAAGTTGAGAGGCTTGCAGCAAAAACTGGATGCACTTCGTGTACAAAATGGACAATCTCTTTCGAAGTATCACGCTTTCGGACGAGAACTCATCTGTTACAAAGGCATTTCATTTTTTTAAACTTATTTCAACTCCAGACTTTTTGTGCTTTCAGTATGCACCATTCAAAGCCACGTCTTCAATTTTCAACCATTTCTGACTTCATTTGCTATTTTCATGCATTTACTGATTTTTTTGAGCTAAATGACCCTGAAATTGAAAAGCACTACAAATGAACTCTGAAAAGGTTGAAAGTTGGCATGGTATCATCATTTCACTCACATAGCATGTGCTAAAAAGTTGAGAGGGTTACGGCAAAAACTGGATGCACTTCGTGTACAAAATGGACAATCTCTTTCGAAGTATCAGGCTTTCGGACGAGAACTCATCTGTTACAAAGGCATTTCATTTTTTTAAACTCATTTCAACTCCAGACTTTTTGTGCGTTCAGTATGCACCATTCAAAGCCACGTCATCAATTTTCAACCCTTTCTGACTTCATTTGCTATTTTTCATGCATTTACTGATTTTTTTGAGCTAAATGACCCTGAAATTGAAAAGCACTACAAATGAACTCTGAAAAGGTTGAAAGTTGGCATGGTATGATCATTTCACCCACATAGCATGTGCTAAAAAGTTGAGAGGCTTACAGCAAAAACTGGATGCACGTCGTGTACAAAATGGACAATCTCTTTCGAAGTATCACGCTTTCGGACGAGAACTCATCTGTTACAAAGGCATTCCATTTTTTTAAACTTATTTCAACTCCAGACTTTTTGTGCGTTCAGTATGCACCATTCAAAGCCACGTCATCAATTTTCAACCATTTCTGACTTCATTTGCTATTTTTCATGCATTTACTGATTTGTTTTGAGCTAAATGACCCTGAAATTGAAAAGCACTACAAATGAACTCTGAAAAGGTTGAAACTTGGCATGGTATCATCATTTCACCCACATAGCATGTGCTAAAAAGTTGAGAGGGTTATGGCAAAAACTGGATGCACTTCGTGTACAAAATGGACAATCTCTTTCGAAGTATCAGGCTTTCGGACGAGAACTCATCTGTTACAAAGGCATTTCATTTTTTTAAACTCATTTCAACTCCAGACTTTTTGTGCGTTCGGTATGCACCATTCAAAGCCACGTCATCAATTTTCAACCATTTCTGACTTCATTTGCTATTTTTCATGCATTTACTGATTTGTTTTGAGCTAAATGACCCTGAAATTGAAAAGCACTACAAATGAACTCTGAAAAGGTTGAAAGTTGGCATGGTATCATCATTTCACCAACATAGCATGTGCTAAAAAGTTGAGAGGCTTGCAGCAAAAACTGGACGCACTTCGTGTACAAAATGGACAATCTCTTTCGAAGTATCACGCTTTCGGACGAGAACTCATCTGTTACAAAGGCATTTCATTTTTTTAAACTTATTTCAACTCCAGACTTTTTTTGCGTTCAGTATGCACCATTCAAAGCCACGTCATCAATCTTCAACCATTTCTGACTTCATTTGCTATTTTTCATGCATTTACTGAATTTTTTGAGCTAAATGACCCTGAAAATGAAAAGCACTACAAATGAACTCTGAAAAGGTTGAAAGTTGGCATGGTATCATCATTTCACCCACATAGCATGTGCTAAAAAGTTGAGACGGTTAGAGCAAAAACTGGATGCACGTCGTGTACAAAATGGACAATCTCTTTCGAAGTATCAGGCTTTCGGACGAGAACTCATCTGTTACAAAGGCATTTCATTTTTTTAAACTTATTTCAACTCCAAACTTTTTGTGCGTTCAGTATGCACCATTCAAAGCCACGTCTTCAATTTTCAACCCTTTCTGACTTCATTTGCTATTTTCATGCATTTACTGATTTTTTTGAGCTAAATGACCCTGAAATTGAAAAGCACTACAAATGAACTCTGAAAAGGTTGAAAGTTGGCATGGTATCATCATTTCACTCACATAGCATGTGCTAAAAAGTTGAGAGAGTTACTGCAAAAACTGGATGCACTTCGTGTACAAAATGGACAATCTCTTTCGAAGTATCAGGCTTTCGGACGAGAACTCATCTGTTACAAAGGCATTTCATTTTTTTAAACTTATTTCAACTCCAGACTTTTTGTGCTTTCAGTATGCACCATTCAAAGCCACGTCATCAATTTTCAACCCTTTCTGACTTAATTTGCTATTTTTCATGCATTTACTGATTTTTTTGAGCTAAATGGCCCTGAAATTGAAAAGCACTACAAATGAACTCTGAAAAGGTTGAAAGTTGGCATGGTATCATCATTTCACCAACATAGCATGTGCTAAAAAGTTGAGAGGCTTGCAGCAAAAACTGGATGCACTTCGTGTACAAAATGGACAATCTCTTTCGAAGTATCACGCTTTCGGACGAGAACTCATCTGTTACAAAGGCATTTCATTTTTTTAAACTTATTTCAACTCCAGACTTTTTGTGTGTTCAGTATGCACCATTCAAAGCCACGTCATCAATTTTCAACCATTTCTGACTTCATTTGCTATTTTTCATGCATTTACTGATTTTTTTGAGCTAAATGACCCTGAAAATGAAAAGCACTACAAATGAACTCTGAAAAGGTTGAAAGTTGGCATGGTATCATCATTTCACCCACATAGCATGTGCTAAAAAGTTGAGAGGGTTAGAGCAAAAACTGGATGCACGTCGTGTACAAAATGGACAATCTCTTTCGAAGTATCAGGCTTTCGGACGAGAACTCATCTGTTACAAAGGCATTTCATTTTTTTAAACTTATTTCAACTCCAAACTTTTTGTGCGTTCAGTATGCACCATTCAAAGCCACGTCATCAATTTTCAACCATTTCTGACTTCATTTGCTATTTTTCATGCATTTACTGATTTGTTTTGAGCTAAATGACCCTGAAATTGAAAAGCACTACAAATGAACTCTGAAAAGGTTGAAACTTGGCATGGTATCATCATTTCACCCACATAGCATGTGCTAAAAAGTTGAGAGGGTTATGGCAAAAACTGGATGCACTTCGTGTACAAAATGGACAATCTCTTTCGAAGTATCAGGCTTTCGGACGAGAACTCATCTGTTACATAGGCATTTCATTTTTTTAAACTCATTTCAACTCCAGACTTTTTGTGCGTTCGGTATGCACCATTCAAAGCCACGTCATCAATTTTCAACCATTTCTGACTTCATTTGCTATTTTTCATGCATTTACTGATTTGTTTTGAGCTAAATGACCCTGAAATTGAAAAGCACTACAAATGAACTCTGAAAAGGTTGAAAGTTGGCATGGTATCATCATTTCACCAACATAGCATGTGCTAAAAAGTTGAGAGGCTTGCAGCAAAAACTGGACGCACTTCGTGTACAAAATGGACAATCTCTTTCGAAGTATCACGCTTTCGGACGAGAACTCATCTGTTACAAAGGCATTTCATTTTTTTAAACTTATTTCAACTCCAGACTTTTTTTGCGTTCAGTATGCACCATTCAAAGCCACGTCATCAATCTTCAACCATTTCTGACTTCATTTGCTATTTTTCATGCATTTACTGAATTTTTTGAGCTAAATGACCCTGAAAATGAAAAGCACTACAAATGAACTCTGAAAAGGTTGAAAGTTGGCATGGTATCATCATTTCACCCACATAGCATGTGCTAAAAAGTTGAGACGGTTAGAGCAAAAACTGGATGCACGTCGTGTACAAAATGGACAATCTCTTTCGAAGTATCAGGCTTTCGGACGAGAACTCATCTGTTACAAAGGCATTTCATTTTTTTAAACTTATTTCAACTCCAAACTTTTTGTGCGTTCAGTATGCACCATTCAAAGCCACGTCTTCAATTTTCAACCCTTTCTGACTTCATTTGCTATTTTCATGCATTTACTGATTTTTTTGAGCTAAATGACCCTGAAATTGAAAAGCACTACAAATGAACTCTGAAAAGGTTGAAAGTTGGCATGGTATCATCATTTCACTCACATAGCATGTGCTAAAAAGTTGAGAGAGTTACTGCAAAAACTGGATGCACTTCGTGTACAAAATGGACAATCTCTTTCGAAGTATCAGGCTTTCGGACGAGAACTCATCTGTTACAAAGGCATTTCATTTTTTTAAACTTATTTCAACTCCAGACTTTTTGTGCTTTCAGTATGCACCATTCAAAGCCACGTCATCAATTTTCAACCCTTTCTGACTTAATTTGCTATTTTTCATGCATTTACTGATTTTTTTGAGCTAAATGGCCCTGAAATTGAAAAGCACTACAAATGAACTCTGAAAAGGTTGAAAGTTGGCATGGTATCATCATTTCACCAACATAGCATGTGCTAAAAAGTTGAGAGGCTTGCAGCAAAAACTGGATGCACTTCGTGTACAAAATGGACAATCTCTTTCGAAGTATCACGCTTTCGGACGAGAACTCATCTGTTACAAAGGCATTTCATTTTTTTAAACTTATTTCAACTCCAGACTTTTTGTGCGTTCAGTATGCACCATTCAAAGCCACGTCATCAATTTTCAACCATTTCTGACTTCATTTGCTATTTTTCATGCATTTACTGATTTTTTTGAGCTAAATGACCCTGAAAATGAAAAGCACTACAAATGAACTCTGAAAAGGTTGAAAGTTGGCATGGTATCATCATTTCACCCACATAGCATGTGCTAAAAAGTTGAGAGGGTTAGAGCAAAAACTGGATGCACGTCGTGTACAAAATGGACAATCTCTTTCGAAGTATCAGGCTTTCGGACGAGAACTCATCTGTTACAAAGGCATTTCATTTTTTTAAACTTATTTCAACTCCAAACTTTTTGTGCGTTCAGTATGCACCATTCAAAGCCACGTCTTCAATTTTCAACCATTTCTGACTTCATTTGCTATTTTCATGCATTTACTGATTTTTTTGAGCTAAATGACCCTGAAATTGAAAAGCACTACAAATGAACTCTGAAAAGGTTGAAAGTTGGCATGGTATCATCATTTCACTCACATAGCATGTGCTAAAAAGTTGAGAGGGTTACGGCAAAAACTGGATGCACTTCGTGTACAAAATGGACAATCTCTTTCGAAGTATCAGGCTTTCGGACGAGAACTCATCTGTTACAAAGGCATTTCATTTTTTTAAACTCATTTCAACTCCAGACTTTTTGTGCGTTCAGTATGCACCATTCAAAGCCACGTCATCAATTTTCAACCCTTTCTGACTTCATTTGCTATTTTTCATGCATTTACTGATTTTTTTGAGCTAAATGACCCTGAAAATGAAAAGCACTACAAATGAACTCTGAAAAGGTTGTAAGTTGGCATGGTATCATCATTTCACCCACATAGCATGTGCTAAAAAGTTGAGAGGGTTAGAGCAAAAACTGGATGCACGTCGTGTACAAAATGGACAATCTCTTTCGAAGTATCAGGCTTTCGGACGAGAACTCATCTGTTACAAAGGCATTTCATTTTTTTAAACTTATTTCAACTCCAAACTTTTTGTGCGTTCAGTATGCACCATTCAAAGCCACGTCATCAATTTTCAACCCTTTCTGACTTCATTTGCTATTTTCATGCATTGACTGATTTTTTTGAGCTAAATGACCCTGAAATTGAAAAGCACTACAAATGAACTCTGAAAAGGTTGAAAGTTGGCATGGTATCATCATTTCACTCACATAGCATGTGCTAAAAAGTTGAGAGGGTTACGGCAAAAACTGGATGCACTTCGTGTACAAAATGGACAATCTCTTTCGAAGTATCAGGCTTTCGGACGAGAACTCATCTGTTACAAAGGCATTTCATTTTTTTTAACTTATTTCAACTCCAGACTTTTTGTGCTTTCAGTATGCACCATTCAAAGCCACGTCATCAATTTTCAACCCTTTCTGACTTCATTTGCTATTTTTCATGCATTTACTGATTTTTTTGAGCTAAATGGCCCTGAAATTGAAAAGCACTACAAATGAACTCTGAAAAGGTTGAAAGTTGGCATGGTATCATCATTTCACCAACATAGCATGTGCTAAAAAGTTGAGAGGCTTGCAGCAAAAACTGGATGCACTTCGTGTACAAAATGGACAATCTCTTTCGAAGTATCACGCTTTCGGACGAGAACTCATCTGTTACAAAGGCATTTCATTTTTTTAAACTTATTTCAACTCCAGACTTTTTGTGCTTTCAGTATGCACCATTCAAAGCCACGTCTTCAATTTTCAACCATTTCTGACTTCATTTGCTATTTTCATGCATTTACTGATTTTTTTGAGCTAAATGACCCTGAAATTGAAAAGCACTACAAATGAACTCTGAAAAGGTTGAAAGTTGGCATGGTATCATCATTTCACTCACATAGCATGTGCTAAAAAGTTGAGAGGGTTACGGCAAAAACTGGATGCACTTCGTGTACAAAATGGACAATCTCTTTCGAAGTATCAGGCTTTCGGACGAGAACTCATCTGTTACAAAGGCATTTCATTTTTTTAAACTCATTTCAACTCCAGACTTTTTGTGCGTTCAGTATGCACCATTCAAAGCCACGTCATCAATTTTCAACCCTTTCTGACTTCATTTGCTATTTTTCATGCATTTACTGATTTTTTTGAGCTAAATGACCCTGAAATTGAAAAGCACTACAAATGAACTCTGAAAAGGTTGAAAGTTGGCATGGTATGATCATTTCACCCACATAGCATGTGCTAAAAAGTTGAGAGGCTTACAGCAAAAACTGGATGCACGTCGTGTACAAAATGGACAATCTCTTTCGAAGTATCACGCTTTCGGACGAGAACTCATCTGTTACAAAGGCATTCCATTTTTTTAAACTTATTTCAACTCCAGACTTTTTGTGCGTTCAGTATGCACCATTCAAAGCCACGTCATCAATTTTCAACCATTTCTGACTTCATTTGCTATTTTTCATGCATTTACTGATTTGTTTTGAGCTAAATGACCCTGAAATTGAAAAGCACTACAAATGAACTCTGAAAAGGTTGAAACTTGGCATGGTATCATCATTTCACCCACATAGCATGTGCTAAAAAGTTGAGAGGGTTATGGCAAAAACTGGATGCACTTCGTGTACAAAATGGACAATCTCTTTCGAAGTATCAGGCTTTTGGACGAGAACTCATCTGTTACAAAGGCATTTCATTTTTTTAAACTCATTTCAACTCCAGACTTTTTGTGCGTTCGGTATGCACCATTCAAAGCCACGTCATCAATTTTCAACCATTTCTGACTTCATTTGCTATTTTTCATGCATTTACTGATTTGTTTTGAGCTAAATGACCCTGAAATTGAAAAGCACTACAAATGAACTCTGAAAAGGTTGAAAGTTGGCATGGTATCATCATTTCACCCACATAGCATGTGCTAAAAATTTGAGAGGGTTACGGCAAAAACTGGATGCACTTCGTGTACAAAATGGACAAACTCTTTCGAAGTATCAGGCTTTCGGACGAGAACTCATCTGTTACAAAGGCATTTCATTTTTTTAAACTTATTTCAACTCCAGACTTTTTGTGCGTTTAGTATGCACCATTCAAAGCCACGTCATCAATTTTCAACCCTTTCTGACTTCATTTGCTATTTTTCATGCATTTACGGATTTTTTTGAGATAAATGACCCTGAAATTGAAAAGCACTACAAATGAACTCTGAAAAGGTTGAAAGTTGGCATGGTATCATAATTTCACCCACATAGCATGTGCTAAAAAGTTGAGAGGGTTACGGCAAAAACTGGATGCACTTCGTGTACAAAATGGACAATCTCTTTCGAAGTATCAGGCTTTCGGACGAGAACTCATCTGTTACAAAGGCATTTCATTTTTTTTAACTCATTTCAACTCCAGACTTTTTGTGCCTTCAGTATGCACCATTCAAAGCCACGTCATCAATTTTCAACCCTTTCTGACTTCATTTGCTATTTTTCATGCATTTACTGATTTTTTGAGCAAAATGACCCTGAAATTTAAAAGCACTACAAATGAACTCTGAAAAGGTTGAAACTTGGAATGGTATCATCATTTCACCCACATAGCATGTGCTAAAAAGTTGAGAGGGTTATGGCAAAAACTGGATGCACTTGGTGTACAAAATGGACAATCTCTTTCGAAGTATCAGGCTTTCGGACGAGAACTCATCTGTTACAAAGGCATTTCATTTTTTTAAACTCATTTCAACTCCAGACTTTTTGTGCGTTCGGTATGCACCATTCAAAGCCACGTCATCAATTTTCAACCATTTCTGACTTCATTTGCTATTTTTCATGCATTTACTGATTTGTTTTGAGCTAAATGACCCTGAAATTGAAAAGCACTACAAATGAACTATGAAAAGGTTGAAAGTTGGCATGGTATCATCATTTCACCCACATAGCATGTGCTAAAAAGTTGAGAGGGTTACGGCAAAAACTGGATGCACTTCGTGTACAAAATGGACAAACTCTTTCGAAGTATCAGGCTTTCGGACGAGAACTCATCTGTTACAAAGGCATTTCATTTTTTTAAACTCATTTCAACTCCATACTTTTTGTGCGTTCGGTATGCACCATTCAAAGCCACGTCATCAATTTTCAACCATTTCTGACTTCATTTGCTATTTTTCATGCATTTACTGATTTGTTTTGAGCTAAATGACCCTGAAATTGAAAAGCACTACAAATGAACTCTGAAAAGGTTGAAAGTTGGCATGGTATCATAATTTCACCCACATAGCATGTGCTAATAAGTTGAGAGGGTTACGGCAAAAACTGGATGCACTTCGTGTACAAAATGGACAATCTCTTTCGAAGTATCAGGCTTTCGGACGAGAACTCATCTGTTACAAAGCCATTTCATTTTTTTTAACTCATTTCAACTCCAGACTTTTTGTGCCTTCAGTATGCACCATTCAAAGCGACGTCATCAATTTTCAACCCTTTCTGACTTCATTTGCTATTTTTCATGCATTTACTGATTTTTTGAGCTAAATGACCCTGAAATTGAAAAGCACTACAAATGAACTCTGAAAAGGTTGAAAGTTGGAATGGTATCATCATTTCACCCACATAGCATGTGCTAAAAAGTTGAGAGGCTTACGGCAAAAACTGGATGCACTTGGTGTACAAAATGGACAATCTCTTTCGAAGTATCAGGCTTCCGGACGAGAACTCATCTGTTACAAAGGCATTTCATTTTTTTAAACTCATTTCAACTCCAGACTTTTTGTGCGTTCAGTATGCACCATTCAAAGCCACGTCATCAATTTTCAACCCTTTCTGACTTCATTTGCTATTTTTCATGCATTTACTGATTTTTTGAGCTAAATGACCCTGAAATTGAAAAGCACTACAAATGAACTCTGAAAAGGTTGAAACTTGGAATGGTATCATCATTTCACCCACATAGCATGTGCTAAAAAGTTGAGAGGGTTATGGCAAAAACTGGATGCACTTGGTGTACAAAATGGACAATCTCTTTCGAAGTATCAGGCTTTCGGACGAGAACTCATCTGTTACAAAGGCATTTCATTTTTTTAAACTCATTTCAACTCCAGACTTTTTGTGCGTTCGGTATGCACCATTCAAAGCCACGTCATCAATTTTCAACCATTTCTGACTTCATTTGCTATTTTTCATGCATTTACTAATTTGTTTTGAGCTAAATGACCCTGAAATTGAAAAGCACTACAAATGAACTATGAAAAGGTTGAAAGTTGGCATGGTATCATCATTTCACCCACATAGCATGTGCTAAAAAGTTGAGAGGGTTACGGCAAAAACTGGATGCACTTCTTGTACAAAATGGACAAACTCTTTCGAAGTATCAGGCTTTCGGACGAGAACTCATCTGTTACAAAGGCATTTCATTTTTTTAAACTTATTTCAACTCCAGACTTTTTGTGCGTTTAGTATGGACCATTCAAAGCCATGTCATCAATTTTCAACCCTTTCTAACTTCATTTGCTATTTTTCATGCATGTACTAATTTTTTTGAGATAAATGACCCTGGAATTGAAAAGCACTACAAATGAACT
Source organism: Elymus sibiricus (assembly GCA_039707655.1). Classification (NCBI taxonomy): domain Eukaryota; kingdom Viridiplantae; phylum Streptophyta; class Magnoliopsida; order Poales; family Poaceae; genus Elymus; species Elymus sibiricus. Next base: position 32,833,867 of record CM077665.1, on the reverse strand, counting down.
CTGAAAAGGTTGAAAGTTGGCATGGTATCATAATTTCACCCACATAGCATGTGCTAATAAGTTGAGAGGGTTACGGCAAAAACTGGATGCACTTCGTGTACAAAATGGACAATCTCTTTCGAAGTATCAGGCTTTCGGACGAGAACTCATCTGTTACAAAGCCATTTCATTTTTTTTAACTCATTTCAACTCCAGACTTTTTGTGCCTTCAGTATGCACCATTCAAAGCGACGTCATCAATTTTCAACCCTTTCTGACTTCATTTGCTATTTTTCATGCATTTACTGATTTTTTGAGCTAAATGACCCTGAAATTGAAAAGCACTACAAATGAACTCTGAAAAGGTTGAAAGTTGGAATGGTATCATCATTTCACCCACATAGCATGTGCTAAAAAGTTGAGAGGCTTACGGCAAAAACTGGATGCACTTGGTGTACAAAATGGACAATCTCTTTCGAAGTATCAGGCTTCCGGACGAGAACTCATCTGTTACAAAGGCATTTCATTTTTTTAAACTCATTTCAACTCCAGACTTTTTGTGCGTTCAGTATGCACCATTCAAAGCCACGTCATCAATTTTCAACCCTTTCTGACTTCATTTGCTATTTTTCATGCATTTACTGATTTTTTTGAGCTAAATCATCCTGAAATTGAAAAGCACTACAAATGAACTATGAAAAGGTTGAAAGTTGACATGGTATCATCACTTCACCCACATAGCATGTGCTAAAAAGTTGAGACGGTTACGGCAAAAACTGGATGCACGTCGTGTACAAAATGGACAATCTCTTTCGAAGTATCAGGCTTTCGGACGAGAACTCATCTGTTACAAAGGCATTTCATTTTTTTAAACTTATTTCAACTCCAGACTTTTTGTGCATTCAGTATGCACCATTCAAAGCCACGTCATCAATTTTCAACCCTTTCTGACTTCATTTGCTATTTTTCATGCATTTACTGATTTGTTTTGAGCTAAATGACCCTGAAATTGAAAAGCACTACAAATGAACTCTGAAAAGGTTGAAAGTTGGCATGGTATCATCATTTCACTCACATATCATGTGCTAAAAAGTTGAGAGGGTTATGGCAAAAACTGGATGCACTTCGTGTACAAAATGGACAATCTCTTTCGAAGTATCACGCTTTCGGACGAGAACTCATCCGTTACAAAGGCATTTCATTTTTTTAAACTTATTTCAACTCCAGACTTTTTGTGCGTTCAGTATGCACCATTCAAAGCCACGTCATTAATTTTCAACCCTTTCTGACTTCATTTGCTATTTTCATGCATTTACAGATTTTTTTGAGCTAAATGACCCTGAATTTGAAAAGCACTACAAATGAACTCTGAAAAGGTTGAAAGTTGGAATGGTATCATCATTTCACCCACATAGCATGTGCTAAAAAGTTGAGACGGTTACAGCAAAAACTGGATGCACTTCGTGTACAAAATGGACAATCTCTTTCGAAGTATCACGCTTTCGGACGAGAACTCATCTGTTACAAAGGCATTTCATTTTTTTAAACTTATTTCAACTCCAGACGTTTTGTGCGTTTAGTATGCACCATTCAAAGCCACGTCATCAATTTTCAACCCTTTCTGACTTCATTTGCTATTTTTCATGCATTTACTGATTTGTTTTGAGCTAAATGACCCCGAAATTGAAAAGCACTACAAATGAACTCTGAAAAGGTTTAAAGTTGGCATGGTATCATCATTTCACCCACATAGCATGTGCTAAAAAGTTGAGAGGGTTACGGCAAAAACTGGATGCACTTCGTGTACAAAATGGACAATCTCTTTCGAAGTATCAGGCTTTCGGACGAGAACTCATCTGTTAGAAAGGCATTTCATTTTTTTAAACTTATTTCAACTCCAGACTTTTTGTGCGTTCGGTATGCACCATTCAAAGCCAGGTCATCAATTTTCAACCATTTCTGACTTCATTTGCTATTTTTCATGCATTTACTGATTTGTTTTGAGCTAAATGACCCTGAAATTGAAAAGCACTACAAATAAACTCTGAAAAGGTTGAAAGTTGGCATTGTATCATCATTTCACCCACATAGCATGTGCTAAAAAGTTGAGAGGGTTACGGCAAAAACTGGATGCACTTCGTGTACAAAATGGACAATCTCTTTCGAAGTATCAGGCTTTCGGACCAGAACTCATCTGTTACAAAGGCATTTCATTTTTTTAAACTTATTTCAACTCCAGACTTTTTGTGCATTCAGTATGCACCATTCAAAGCCACGTCATCAATTTTCAACCCTTTCTGACTTCATTTGCTATTTTTCATGCATTTACTTATTTGTTTTGAGCTAAATGACCCTGAAATTGAAAAGCACTACAAATGAACTCTGAAAAGGTTGAAAGTTGGCATGGTATCATCATTTCACCCACATAACATGTGCTAAAAAGTTGAGAGGCTTACGGCAAAAACTGGATGCACTTCGTGTACAAAATGGACAATCTCTTTCGAAGTATCACGCTTTCGGACGAGAACTCATCGGTTACAAAGGCATTTCATTTTTTTAAAATTATTTCAACTCCACACTTTTTGTGCGTTCAGTATGCACCATTCAAAGCCACGTCATCAATTTTCAACCCTTTCTGACTTCATTTGCTATTTTTCATGCATTTACTGATTTGTTTTGAGCTAAATGACCCTGAAATTGAAAAGCACTACAAATGAACTCTGAAAAGGTTGAAAGTTGGCATGGTATCATCATTTCACCCACATAGCATGTGCTAAAAAGGTGAGAGGGTTACGGCAAAAACTGGATGCACTTCATGTACAAAATGGACAATCTCTTTCGAAGTATCAGGCTTTCGGACGAGAACTCATTTGTTACAAAACCATTTCATTTTTTTAAACTTATTTCAACTCCAGACTTTTTGTGCATTTAGTATGCACCATTCAAAGCCACGCCATCAATTTTCAACCTTTTCTGACTTCATTTGCTATTTTTCATGCATTTACTCATTTTTTTGAGCTAAATGACCCTGAAATTGAAAAGCACTACAAATGAACTCTGAAAAGGTTGAAAGTTAGCATGGTATCATCATTTCACCCACATAACATGTGCTAAAAAGTTGAGAGGCTTACGGCAAAAACTGGATGCACTTCGTGTACAAAATGGACAATCTCTTTCGAAGTATCACGCTTTCGGACGAGAACTCATCTGTTACAAAGGCATTTCATTTTTTTAAACTTATTTCAACTCCCGACTTTTTGTGCGTTCAGTATGCACCATTCAAAGCCACGTCATCAATTTTCAACCCTTTCTGACTTCATTTGCTATTTTTCATGCATTTACTGATTTGTTTTGAGCTAAATGACCCTGAAATTGAAAAGCACTACAAATGAACTCTGAAAAGGTTGAAAGTTGGCATGGTATCATCATTTCACCCACATAGCATGTGCTAAAAAGGTGAGAGGATTACGGCAAAAACTGGATGCACTTCGTGTACAAAATGGACAATCTCTTTCGAAGTATCAGGCTTTCGGACGAGAACTCATCTGTTACAAAGGTATTTCATTTTTTAAAAATTATTTCTACTCCAGACTTTTTGTGCATTTTGTATGCACCATTCAAAGCCACGTCATCAATTTTCAACCCTTTCTGACTTCATTTGCTATTTTTCATGCATTTACTGATTTTTTTGAGCTAAATGACCCTGAAATTGAAAAGCACTACAAATGAACTCTGAAAAGGTTAAAAGTTGGCATGGTATCATCATTTCACCCACATAGCATGTGTTAAAAAGTTGAGAGGGTTACGGCAAAAACTGGATGCACTTCATGTACAAAATGGACAATCTCTTTCGAAGTATCAAGCTTTCGGACGAGAACTCATCTGTTACAAAGGCATTTCATTTTTTTAAACTTATTTCAACTCCAGACTTTTTGTGCGTTTAGTATGCACCATTCAAAGCCACGTCATCAATTTTCAACCCTTTCTGACTTCATTTGCTATTTTTCATGCATTTACTGTTTTTTTTGAGCTAAATGACCCTGAAATTGAAAAGCACTACAAATGAACTCTGAAAAGGTTTAAAGTTGGCATGGTATCATCATTTCACCCACATAGCATGTGCTAAAAAGTTGAGAGGGTTACGGCAAAAACTGGATGCACTTCGTGTACAAAATGGACAATCTCTTTCGAAGTATCAGGCTTTCGGACGAGAACTCATCTGTTACAAAGGAATTTCATTTTTTTTAACTCATTTCAACTCCAGACTTTTTGTGCCTTCAGTATGCACCATTCAAAGCCACGTCATCAATTTTCAACCCATTCTGACATCATTTGTTATTTTTCATGCATTTACTGATTTGTTTTGAGCTAAATGACCCCGAAATTGAAAAGCACTACAAATGAACTCTGAAAAGGTTTAAAGTTGGCATGGTATCATCATTTCACCCACATAGCATGTGCTAAAAAGTTGAGACAGTTACGGCAAAAACTGGATGCACTTCGTGTACAAAATGGACAATCTCTTTTGAAGTATCAGGCTTTCGGACGAGAACTCATCTGTTACAAAGGCATTTTATTTTTTTAAACTTATTTCAACTCCAGACTTTTTGTGCATTCAGTATGCACCATTCAAAGCCATGTCATCATTTTTCAACCATTTCTGACTTCATTTGCTATTTTTCATGCATTTACTGATTTGTTTTGAGCTAAATGACCCTGAAATTTAAAAGCACTACAAATGAACTCTGAAAAGGTTGAAAGTTGGCATGGTATCATCATTTCACCCACATAGCATGTGCTAAAAAGTTGAGAGGCTTACGGCAAAAACTGGATGCACTGCGTGTACAAAATGGACAATCTCTTTCGAAGTATCACGCTTTCGGACGAGAACTCTTCTGTTACAAAGGCATTTCATTTTTTTAAACTTATTTCAACTCCAGACTTTTTGTGCATTCAGTATGCACCATTCAAAGCCACGTCATCAATTTTCAACCCTTTCTGACTTCATTTGCTATTTTTCATGCATTTACTGATTTGTTTTGAGCTAAATGACCCTGAAATTGAAAAGCACTACAAATGAACTCTGAAAAGGTTGAAAGTTGGCATGGTATCATCATTTCACTCACATAGCATGTGCTAAAAAGTTGAGAGGGTTATGGCAAAAACTGGATGCACTTCGTGTACAAAATGGACAATCTCTTTCGAAGTAGCACGCTTTCGGACGAGAACTCATCTGTTACAAAGGCATTTCATTTTTTTAAACTTATTTCAACTCCAGACTTTTTGTGCGTTCAGTATGCACCATTCAAAGCCACGTCATTAATTTTCAACCCTTTCTGACTTCATTTGCTATTTTCATGCATTTACAGATTTTTTTGAGCTAAATGACCCTGAATTTGAAAAGCACTACAAATGAACTCTGAAAAGGTTGAAAGTTGGAATGGTATCATCATTTCACCCACATAGCATGTGCTAAAAAGTTGAGACGGTTACAGCAAAAACTGGATGCACTTCGTGTACAAAATGGACAATCTCTTTCGAAGTATCACGCTTTCGGACGAGAACTCATCTGTTACAAAGGCATTTCATTTTTTTAAACTTATTTCAACTCCAGACTTTTTGTGCGTTTAGTATGCACCATTCAAAGCCACGTCATCAATTTTCAACCCTTTCTGACTTCATTTGCTATTTTTCATGCATTTACTGATTTGTTTTGAGCTAAATGACCCCGAAATTGAAAAGCACTACAAATGAACTCTGAAAAGGTTTAAAGTTGGCATGGTATCATCATTTCACCCACATAGCATGTGCTAAAAAGTTGAGAGGGTTACGGCAAAAACTGGATGCACTTCGTGTACAAAATGGACAATCTCTTTCGAAGTATCAGGCTTTCGGACGAGAACTCATCTGTTACAAAGGCATTTCATTTTTTTAAACTTATTTCAACTCCAGACTTTTTGTGCGTTCGGTATGCACCATTCAAAGCCAGGTCATCAATTTTCAACCATTTCTGACTTCATTTGCTATTTTTCATGCATTTACTGATTTGTTTTGAGCTAAATGACCCTGAAATTGAAAAGCACTACAAATAAACTCTGAAAAGGTTGAAAGTTGGCATTGTATCATAATTTCACCCACATAGCATGTGCTAAAAAGTTGAGAGGCGTGCGGCAAAAACTGGATGCACTTCGTGTACAAAATGGACAATCTCTTTCGAAGTATCAGGCTTTCGGACCAGAACTCATCTGTTACAAAGGCATTTCATTTTGTTAAACTTATTTCAACTCCAGACTTTTTGTGCATTCAGTATGCACCATTCAAAGCCACGTCATCAATTTTCAACCCTTTCTGACTTCATTTGCTATTTTTCATGCATTTACTTATTTGTTTTGAGCTAAATGACCCTGAAATTGAAAAGCACTACAAATGAACTCTGAAAAGGTTGAAAGTTGGCATGGTATCATCATTTCACCCACATAACATGTGCTAAAAAGTTGAGAGGCTTACGGCAAAAACTGGATGCACTTCGTGTTCAAAATGGACAATCTCTTTCGAAGTATCACGCTTTCGGACGAGAACTCATCTGTTACAAAGGCATTTCATTTTTTTAAACTTATTTCAACTCCAGACTTTTTGTGCGTTCAGTATGCACCATTCAAAGCCACGTCATTAATTTTCAACCCTTTCTGACTTCATTTGCTATTTTCATGCATTTACAGATTTTTTTGAGCTAAATGACCCTGAATTTGAAAAGCACTACAAATGAACTCTGAAAAGGTTGAAAGTTGGCATGGTATCATTATTTCACCCACATAGCATGTGCTAAAAAGTTGAGAGGCTTACGGCAAAAACTGGATGCACTTCGTGTACAAAATGGACAATCTCTTTCGAAGTATCACGCTTTCGGACGAGAACTCTTCTGTTACAAAGGCATTTCATTTTTTTAAACTTATTTCAACTCCAGACTTTTTGTGCATTCAGTATGCACCATTCAAAGCCACGTCATCAATTTTCAACCCTTTCTGACTTCATTTGCTATTTTTCATGCATTTACTGATTTGTTTTGAGCTAAATGACCCTGAAATTGAAAAGCACTACAAATGAACTCTGAAAAGGTTGAAAGTTGGCATGGTATCATCATTTCACTCACATAGCATGTGCTAAAAAGTTGAGAGGGTTATGGCAAAAACTGGATGCACTTCGTGTACAAAATGGACAATCTCTTTCGAAGTATCACGCTTTCGGACGAGAACTCATCTGTTACAAAGGCATTTCATTTTTTTAAACTTATTTCAACTCCAGACTTTTTGTGCGTTCAGTATGCACCATTCAAAGCCACGTCATTAATTTTCAACCCTTTCTGACTTCATTTGCTATTTTCATGCATTTACAGATTTTTTTGAGCTAAATGACCCTGAATTTGAAAAGCACTACAAATGAACTCTGAAAAGGTTGAAAGTTGGCATGGTATCATTATTTCACCCACATAGCATGTGCTAAAAAGTTGAGAGGCTTACGGCAAAAACTGGATGCACTTCGTGTACAAAATGGACAATCTCTTTCGAAGTATCACGCTTTCGGACGAGAACTCTTCTGTTACAAAGGCATTTCATTTTTTTAAACTTATTTCAACTCCAGACTTTTTGTGCATTCAGTATGCACCATTCAAAGCCACGTCATCAATTTTCAACCCTTTCTGACTTCATTTGCTATTTTTCATGCATTTACTGATTTGTTTTGAGCTAAATGACCCTGAAATTGAAAAGCACTACAAATGAACTCTGAAAAGGTTGAAAGTTGGCATGGTATCATCATTTCACTCACATAGCATGTGCTAAAAAGTTGAGAGGGTTATGGCAAAAACTGGATGCACTTCGTGTACAAAATGGACAATCTCTTTCGAAGTATCACGCTTTCGGACGAGAACTCATCTGTTACAAAGGCATTTCATTTTTTTAAACTTATTTCAACTCCAGACTTTTTGTGCGTTCAGTATGCACCATTCAAAGCCACGTCATTAATTTTCAACCCTTTCTGACTTCATTTGCTATTTTCATGCATTTACAGATTTTTTTGAGCTAAATGACCCTGAATTTGAAAAGCACTACAAATGAACTCTGAAAAGGTTGAAAGTTGGAATGGTATCATCATTTCACCCACATAGCATGTGCTAAAAAGTTGAGACGGTTACAGCAAAAACTGGATGCACTTCGTGTACAAAATGGACAATCTCTTTCGAAGTATCACGCTTTCGGACGAGAACTCATCTGTTACAAAGGCATTTCATTTTTTTAAACTTATTTCAACTCCAGACTTTTTGTGCGTTTAGTATGCACCATTCAAAGCCACGTCATCAATTTTCAACCCTTTCTGACTTCATTTGCTATTTTTCATGCATTTACTGATTTGTTTTGAGCTAAATGACCCCGAAATTGAAAAGCACTACAAATGAACTCTGAAAAGGTTTAAAGTTGGCATGGTATCATCATTTCACCCACATAGCATGTGCTAAAAAGTTGAGAGGGTTACGGCAAAAACTGGATGCACTTCGTGTACAAAATGGACAATCTCTTTCGAAGTATCAGGCTTTCGGACGAGAACTCATCTGTTACAAAGGCATTTCATTTTTTTAAACTTATTTCAACTCCAGACTTTTTGTGCGTTCGGTATGCACCATTCAAAGCCAGGTCATCAATTTTCAACCATTTCTGACTTCATTTGCTATTTTTCATGCATTTACTGATTTGTTTTGAGCTAAATGACCCTGAAATTGAAAAGCACTACAAATAAACTCTGAAAAGGTTGAAAGTTGGCATTGTATCATAATTTCACCCACATAGCATGTGCTAAAAAGTTGAGAGGCGTGCGGCAAAAACTGGATGCACTTCGTGTACAAAATGGACAATCTCTTTCGAAGTATCAGGCTTTCGGACCAGAACTCATCTGTTACAAAGGCATTTCATTTTTTTAAACTTATTTCAACTCCAGACTTTTTGTGCATTCAGTATGCACCATTCAAAGCCACGTCATCAATTTTCAACCCTTTCTGACTTCATTTGCTATTTTTCATGCATTTACTTATTTGTTTTGAGCTAAATGACCCTGAAATTGAAAAGCACTACAAATGAACTCTGAAAAGGTTGAAAGTTGGCATGGTATCATCATTTCACCCACATAACATGTGCTAAAAAGTTGAGAGGCTTACGGCAAAAACTGGATGCACTTCGTGTTCAAAATGGACAATCTCTTTCGAAGTATCACGCTTTCGGACGAGAACTCATCTGTTACAAAGGCATTTCATTTTTTTAAACTTATTTCAACTCCAGACTTTTTGTGCGTTCAGTATGCACCATTCAAAGCCACGTCATTAATTTTCAACCCTTTCTGACTTCATTTGCTATTTTCATGCATTTACAGATTTTTTTGAGCTAAATGACCCTGAATTTGAAAAGCACTACAAATGAACTCTGAAAAGGTTGAAAGTTGGCATGGTATCATTATTTCACCCACATAGCATGTGCTAAAAAGTTGAGAGGCTTACGGCAAAAACTGGATGCACTTCGTGTACAAAATGGACAATCTCTTTCGAAGTATCACGCTTTCGGACGAGAACTCTTCTGTTACAAAGGCATTTCATTTTTTTAAACTTATTTCAACTCCAGACTTTTTGTGCATTCAGTATGCACCATTCAAAGCCACGTCATCAATTTTCAACCCTTTCTGACTTCATTTGCTATTTTTCATGCATTTACTGATTTGTTTTGAGCTAAATGACCCTGAAATTGAAAAGCACTACAAATGAACTCTGAAAAGGTTGAAAGTTGGCATGGTATCATCATTTCACTCACATAGCATGTGCTAAAAAGTTGAGAGGGTTATGGCAAAAACTGGATGCACTTCGTGTACAAAATGGACAATCTCTTTCGAAGTATCACGCTTTCGGACGAGAACTCATCTGTTACAAAGGCATTTCATTTTTTTAAACTTATTTCAACTCCAGACTTTTTGTGCGTTCAGTATGCACCATTCAAAGCCACGTCATTAATTTTCAACCCTTTCTGACTTCATTTGCTATTTTCATGCATTTACAGATTTTTTTGAGCTAAATGACCCTGAATTTGAAAAGCACTACAAATGAACTCTGAAAAGGTTGAAAGTTGGAATGGTATCATCATTTCACCCACATAGCATGTGCTAAAAAGTTGAGACGGTTACAGCAAAAACTGGATGCACTTCGTGTACAAAATGGACAATCTCTTTCGAAGTATCACGCTTTCGGACGAGAACTCATCTGTTACAAAGGCATTTCATTTTTTTAAACTTATTTCAACTCCAGACTTTTTGTGCGTTTAGTATGCACCATTCAAAGCCACGTCATCAATTTTCAACCCTTTCTGACTTCATTTGCTATTTTTCATGCATTTACGGATTTGTTTTGAGCTAAATGACCCCGAAATTGAAAAGCACTACAAATGAACTCTGAAAAGGTTTAAAGTTGGCATGGTATCATCATTTCACCCACATAGCATGTGCTAAAAAGTTGAGAGGGTTACGGCAAAAACTGGATGCACTTCGTGTACAAAATGGACAATCTCTTTCGAAGTATCAGGCTTTCGGACGAGAACTCATCTGTTACAAAGGCATTTCATTTTTTTAAACTTATTTCAACTCCAGACTTTTTGTGCGTTTAGTATGCACCATTCAAAGCCAGGTCATCAATTTTCAACCATTTCTGACTTCATTTGCTATTTTTCATGCATTTACTGATTTGTTTTGAGCTAAATGACCCTGAAATTGAAAAGCACTACAAATAAACTCTGAAAAGGTTGAAAGTTGGCATTGTATCATCATTTCACCCACATAGCATGTGCTAAAAAGTTGAGAGGCGTGCGGCAAAAACTGGATGCACTTCGTGTACAAAATGGACAATCTCTTTCGAAGTATCAGGCTTTCGGACCAGAACTCATCTGTTACAAAGGCATTTCATTTTTTTAAACTTATTTCAACTCCAGACTTTTTGTGCATTCAGTATGCACCATTCAAAGCCACGTCATCAATTTTCAACCCTTTCTGACTTCATTTGCTATTTTTCATGCATTTACTTATTTGTTTTGAGCTAAATGACCCTGAAATTGAAAAGCACTACAAATGAACTCTGAAAAGGTTGAAAGTTGGCATGGTATCATCATTTCACCCACATAACATGTGCTAAAAAGTTGAGAGGCTTACGGCAAAAACTGGATGCACTTCGTGTTCAAAATGGACAATCTCTTTCGAAGTATGACGCTTTCGGACGAGAACTCATCGGTTACAAAGGCATTTCATTTTTTTAAACTTATTTCAACTCCAGACTTTTTGTGCGTTTAGTATGCACCATTCAAAGCCACGTCATCAATTTTCAACCCTTTCTGACTTCATTTGCTATTTTTCATGCATTTACGGATTTGTTTTGAGCTAAATGACCCCGAAATTGAAAAGCACTACAAATGAACTCTGAAAAGGTTTAAAGTTGGCATGGTATCATCATTTCACCCACATAGCATGTGCTAAAAAGTTGAGAGGGTTACGGCAAAAACTGGATGCACTTCGTGTACAAAATGGACAATCTCTTTCGAAGTATCAGGCTTTCGGACGAGAACTCATCTGTTACAAAGGCATTTCATTTTTTTAAACTTATTTCAACTCCAGACTTTTTGTGCGTTTAGTATGCACCATTCAAAGCCAGGTCATCAATTTTCAACCATTTCTGACTTCATTTGCTATTTTTCATGCATTTACTGATTTGTTTTGAGCTAAATGACCCTGAAATTGAAAAGCACTACAAATAAACTCTGAAAAGGTTGAAAGTTGGCATTGTATCATCATTTCACCCACATAGCATGTGCTAAAAAGTTGAGAGGCGTGCGGCAAAAACTGGATGCACTTCGTGTACAAAATGGACAATCTCTTTCGAAGTATCAGGCTTTCGGACCAGAACTCATCTGTTACAAAGGCATTTCATTTTTTTAAACTTATTTCAACTCCAGACTTTTTGTGCATTCAGTATGCACCATTCAAAGCCACGTCATCAATTTTCAACCCTTTCTGACTTCATTTGCTATTTTTCATGCATTTACTTATTTGTTTTGAGCTAAATGACCCTGAAATTGAAAAGCACTACAAATGAACTCTGAAAAGGTTGAAAGTTGGCATGGTATCATCATTTCACCCACATAACATGTGCTAAAAAGTTGAGAGGCTTACGGCAAAAACTGGATGCACTTCGTGTTCAAAATGGACAATCTCTTTCGAAGTATGACGCTTTCGGACGTGAACTCATCGGTTACAAAGGCATTTCATTTTTTTAAACTTATTTCAACTCCAGACTTTTTGTGCGTTCAGTATGCACCATTCAAAGCCACGTCATCAATTTTCAACCCTTTCTGACTTCATTTGCTATTTTTCATGCATTTACTGATTTGTTTTGAGCTAAATGACCCTGAAATTGAAAAGCACTACAAATGAACTCTGAAAAGGTTGAAAGTTGGCATGGTATCATCATTTCACCCACATAGCATGTGCTAAAAAGTTGAGAGGCTTACGGCAAAAACTGGATGCACTTCGTGTACAAAATGGACAATCTCTTTCGAAGTATCACGCTTTCGGACGAGAACTCTTCTGTTACAAAGGCATTTCATTTTTTTAAACTTATTTCAACTCCAGACTTTTTGTGCATTCAGTATGCACCATTCAAAGCCACGTCATCAATTTTCAACCCTTTCTGACTTCATTTGCTATTTTTCATGCATTTACTGATTTGTTTTGAGCTAAATGACCCTGAAATTGAAAAGCACTACAAATGAACTCTGAAAAGGTTGAAAGTTGGCATGGTATCATCATTTCACCCACATAACATGTGCTAAAAAGTTGAGAGGCTTACGGCAAAAACTGGATGCACTTCGTGTTCAAAATGGACAATCTCTTTCGAAGTATCACGCTTTCGGACGAGAACTCATCTGTTACAAAGGCATTTCATTTTTTTAAACTTATTTCAACTCCAGACTTTTTGTGCGTTCAGTATGCACCATTCAAAGCCACGTCATTAATTTTCAACCCTTTCTGACTTCATTTGCTATTTTCATGCATTTACAGATTTTTTTGAGCTAAATGACCCTGAATTTGAAAAGCACTACAAATGAACTCTGAAAAGGTTAAAGTTGGCATGGTATCATCATTTCACCCACATAGCATGTGCTAAAAAGTTGAGAGGCTTACGGCAAAAACTGGATGCACTTCGTGTACAAAATGGACAATCTCTTTCGAAGTATCACGCTTTCGGACGAGAACTCATCTGTTACTAAGGCATTTCATTTTTTTAAACTTATTTCAACTCCAGACTTTTTGTGCGTTTAGTATGCACCATTCAAAGCCACGTCATCAATTTTCAACCCTTTCTGACTTCATTTGCTATTTTTCACGCATTTACTGATTTGTTCTGAGCTAAATGACCCCGAAATTGAAAAGCACTACAAATGAACTCTGAAAAGGTTTAAAGTTGGCATGGTATCATCATTTCACCCACATAGCATGTGCTAAAAAGTTGAGAGGCGTGCGGCAAAAACTGGATGCACTTCGTGTACAAAATGGACAATCTCTTTCGAAGTATCAGGCTTCCGGACCAGAACTCATCTGTTACAAAGGTATTTCATTTTTTTAAACTTATTTCAACTCCAGACTTTTTGTGCATTCAGTATGCACCATTCAAAGCCACGTCATCAATTTTCAACCCTTTCTGACTTCATTTGCTATTTTTCATGCATTTACTTATTTGTTTTGAGCTAAATGACCCTGAAATTGAAAAGCACTACAAATGAACTCTGAAAAGGTTTAAAGTTGGCATGGTATCATCATTTCACCCACATAACATGTGCTAAAAAGTTGAGAGGCTTACGGCAAAAACTGGATGCACTTCGTGTTCAAAATGGACAATCTCTTTCGAAGTATGACGCTTTCGGACGAGAACTCATCGGTTACAAAGGCATTTCATTTTTTTAAACTTATTTCAACTCCAGACTTTTTGTGCGTTCAGTATGCAACATTCAAAGCCACGTCATCAATTTTCAACCCTTTCTGACTTCATTTGCTATTTTTCATGCATTTACTGATTTGTTTTGAGCTAAATGACCCTGAAATTGAAAAGCACTACAAATGAACTCTGAAAAGGTTGAAAGTTGGCATGGTATCATCATTTCACCCACATAGCATGTGCTAAAAAGTTGAGAGGCTTACGGCAAAAACTGGATGCACTTCGTGTACAAAATGGACAATCTCTTTCGAAGTATCACGCTTTCGGACGAGAACTCTTCTGTTACAAAGGCATTTCATTTTTTTAAACTTATTTCAACTCCAGACTTTTTGTGCATTCAGTATGCACCATTCAAAGCCACGTCATCAATTTTCAACCCTTTCTGACTTCATTTGCTATTTTTCATGCATTTACTGATTTGTTTTGAGCTAAATGACCCTGAAATTGAAAAGCACTACAAATGAACTCTGAAAAGGTTGAAAGTTGGCATGGTATCATCATTTCACCCACATAACATGTGCTAAAAAGTTGAGAGGCTTACGGCAAAAACTGGATGCACTTCGTGTTCAAAATGGACAATCTCTTTCGAAGTATCACGCTTTCGGACGAGAACTCATCTGTTACAAAGGCATTTCATTTTTTTAAACTTATTTCAACTCCAGACTTTTTGTGCGTTTAGTATGCACCATTCAAAGCCACGTCATTAATTTTCAACCCTTTCTGACTTCATTTGCTATTTTCATGCATTTACAGATTTTTTTGAGCTAAATGACCCTGAATTTGAAAAGCACTACAAATGAACTCTGAAAAGGTTGAAAGTTGGCATGGTATCATCATTTCACCCACATAGCATGTGCTAAAAAGTTGAGAGGCTTACGGCAAAAACTGGATGCACTTCGTGTACAAAATGGACAATCTCTTTCGAAGTATCACGCTTTCGGACGAGAACTCATCTGTTACAAAGGCATTTCATTTTTTTAAACTTATTTCAACTCCAGACTTTTTGTGCGTTTAGTATGCACCATTCAAAGTCACGTCATCAATTTTCAACCCTTTCTGACTTCATTTGCTATTTTTCACGCATTTACTGATTTGTTCTGAGCTAAATGACCCCGAAATTGAAAAGCACTACAAATGAACTCTGAAAAGGTTTAAAGTTGGCATGGTATCATCATTTCACCCACATAGCATGTGCTAAAAAGTTGAGAGGCGTGCGGCAAAAACTGGATGCACTTCGTGTACAAAATGGACAATCTCTTTCGAAGTATCAGGCTTCCGGACCAGAACTCATCTGTTACAAAGGCATTTCATTTTTTTAAACTTATTTCAACTCCAGACTTTTTGTGCATTCAGTATGCACCATTCAAAGCCACGTCATCAATTTTCAACCCTTTCTGACTTCATTTGCTATTTTTCATGCATTTACTTATTTGTTTTGAGCTAAATGACCCTGAAATTGAAAAGCACTACAAATGAACTCTGAAAAGGTTTAAAGTTGGCATGGTATCATCATTTCACCCACATAACATGTGCTAAAAAGTTGAGAGGCTTACGGCAAAAACTGGATGCACTTCGTGTTCAAAATGGACAATCTCTTTCGAAGTATGACGCTTTCGGACGAGAACTCATCGGTTACAAAGGCATTTCATTTTTTTAAACTTATTTCAACTCCAGACTTTTTGTGCGTTCAGTATGCACCATTCAAAGCCACGTCATCAATTTTCAACCCTTTCTGACTTCATTTACTATTTTTCATGCATTTACTGATTTGTTTTGAGCTAAATGACCCTGAAATTGAAAAGCACTACAAATGAACTCTGAAAAGGTTGAAAGTTGGCATGGTATCATCATTTCACCCACATAGCATGTGCTAAAAAGTTGAGAGGCTTACGGCAAAAACTGGATGCACTTCGTGTACAAAATGGACAATCTCTTTCGAAGTATCACGCTTTCGGACGAGAACTCTTCTGTTACAAAGGCATTTCATTTTTTTAAACTTATTTCAACTCCAGACTTTTTGTGCATTCAGTATGCACCATTCAAAGCCACGTCATCAATTTTCAACCCTTTCTGACTTCATTTGCTATTTTTCATGCATTTACTGATTTGTTTTGAGCTAAATGACCCTGAAATTGAAAAGCACTACAAATGAACTCTGAAAAGGTTGAAAGTTGGCATGGTATCATCATTTCACTCACATAGCATGTGCTAAAAAGTTGAGAGGGTTATGGCAAAAACTGGATGCACTTCGTGTACAAAATGGACAATCTCTTTCGAAGTATCACGCTTTCGGACGAGAACTCATCTGTTACAAAGGCATTTCATTTTTTTAAACTTATTTCAACTCCAAACTTTTTGTGCGTTCAGTATGCACCATTCAAAGCCACGTCATTAATTTTCAACCCTTTCTGACTTCATTTGCTATTTTCATGCATTTACAGATTTTTTTGAGCTAAATGACCCTGAATTTGAAAAGCACTACAAATGAACTCTGAAAAGGTTGAAAGTTGGAATGGTATCATCATTTCACCCACATAGCATGTGCTAAAAAGTTGAGACGGTTACAGCAAAAACTGGATGCACTTCGTGTACAAAATGGACAATCTCTTTCGAAGTATCACGCTTTCGGACGAGAACTCATCTGTTACAAAGGCATTTCATTTTTTTAAACTTATTTCAACTCCAGACTTTTTGTGCGTTTAGTATGCACCATTCAAAGCCACGTCATCAATTTTCAACCCTTTCTGACTTCATTTGCTATTTTTCATGCATTTACTGATTTGTTCTGAGCTAAATGACCCCGAAATTGAAAAGCACTACAAATGAACTCTGAAAAGGTTTAAAGTTGGCATGGTATCATCATTTCACCCACATAGCATGTGCTAAAAAGTTGAGAGGGTTACGGCAAAAACTGGATGCACTTCGTGTACAAAATGGACAATCTCTTTCGAAGTATCAGGCTTTCGGACGAGAACTCATCTGTTACAAAGGCATTTCATTTTTTTAAACTTATTTCAACTCCAGACTTTTTGTGCGTTCGGTATGCACCATTCAAAGCCAGGTCATTAATTTTCAACCATTTCTGACTTCATTTGCTATTTTTCATGCATTTACTGATTTGTTTTGAGCTAAATGACCCTGAAATTGAAAAGCACTACAAATAAACTCTGAAAAGGTTGAAAGTTGGCATTGTATCATCATTTCACCCACATAGCATGTGCTAAAAAGTTGAGAGGCGTGCGGCAAAAACTGGATGCACTTCGTGTACAAAATGGACAATCTCTTTCGAAGTATCAGGCTTCCGGACCAGAACTCATCTGTTACAAAGGCATTTCATTTTTTTAAACTTATTTCAACTCCAGACTTTTTGTGCATTCAGTATGCACCATTCAAAGCCACGTCATCAATTTTCAACCCTTTCTGACTTCATTTGCTATTTTTCATGCATTTACTTATTTGTTTTGAGCTAAATGACCCTGAAATTGAAAAGCACTACAAATGAACTCTGAAAAGGTTGAAAGTTGGCATGGTATCATCATTTCACCCACATAACATGTGCTAAAAAGTTGAGAGGCTTACGGCAAAAACTGGATGCACTTCGTGTTCAAAATGGACAATCTCTTTCGAAGTATCACGCTTTCGGACGAGAACTCATCTATTACAAAGGCATTTCATTTTTTTAAACTTATTTCAACTCCAGACTTTTTGTGCGTTCAGTATGCACCATTCAAAGCCACGTCATTAATTTTCAACCCTTTCTGACTTCATTTGCTATTTTCATGCATTTACAGATTTTTTTGAGCTAAATGACCCTGAATTTGAAAAGCACTACAAAAGAACTCTGAAAAGGTTGAAAGTTGGCATGGTATCATCATTTCACCCACATAGCATGTGCTAAAAAGTTGAGAGGCTTACGGCAAAAACTGGATGCACTTCGTGTACAAAATGGACAATCTCTTTCGAAGTATCACGCTTTCGGACGAGAACTCTTCTGTTACAAAGGCATTTCATTTTTTTAAACTTATTTCAACTCCAGACTTTTTGTGCATTCAGTATGCACCATTCAAAGCCACGTCATCAATTTTCAACCCTTTCTGACTTCATTTGCTATTTTTCATGCATTTACTGATTTGTTTTGAGCTAAATGACCCTGAAATTGAAAAGCACTACAAATGAACTCTGAAAAGGTTGAAAGTTGGCATGGTATCATCATTTCACTCACATAGCATGTGCTAAAAAGTTGAGAGGGTTATGGCAAAAACTGGATGCACTTCGTGTACAAAATGGACAATCTCTTTCGAAGTATCACGCTTTCGGACGAGAACTCATCTGTTACAAAGGCATTTCATTTTTTTAAACTTATTTCAACTCCAGACTTTTTGTGCGTTCAGTATGCACCATTCAAAGCCACGTCATTAATTTTCAACCCTTTCTGACTTCATTTGCTATTTTCATGCATTTACAGATTTTTTTGAGCTAAATGACCCTGAATTTGAAAAGCACTACAAATGAACTCTGAAAAGGTTGAAAGTTGGAATGGTATCATCATTTCACCCACATAGCATGTGCTAAAAAGTTGAGACGGTTACAGCAAAAACTGGATGCACTTCGTGTACAAAATGGACAATCTCTTTCGAAGTATCACGCTTTCGGACGAGAACTCATCTGTTACAAAGGCATTTCATTTTTTTAAACTTATTTCAACTCCAGACTTTTTGTGCGTTTAGTATGCACCATTCAAAGCCACGTCGTCAATTTTCAACCCTTTCTGACTTCATTTGCTATTTTTCATGCATTTACGGATTTGTTTTGAGCTAAATGACCCCGAAATTGAAAAGCACTACAAATGAACTCTGAAAAGATTTAAAGTTGGCATGGTATCATCATTTCACCCACATAGCATGTGCTAAAAAGTTGAGAGGGTTACGGCAAAAACTGGATGCACTTCGTGTACAAAATGGACAATCTCTTTCGAAGTATCAGGCTTTCGGACGAGAACTCATCTGTTACAAAGGCATTTCATTTTTTTAAACTTATTTCAACTCCAGAGTTTTTGTGCGTTTAGTATGCACCATTCAAAGCCACGCCATCAATTTTCAACCATTTCTGACTTCATTTGCTATTTTTCATGCATTTACTGATTTGTTTTGAGCTAAATGACCCTGAAATTGAAAAGCACTACAAATAAACTCTGAAAAGGTTGAAAGTTGGCATGGTATCATCATTTCACCCACATAGCATGTGCTAAAAAGTTGAGAGGCTTACGGCAAAAACTGGATGCACTTCGTGTACAAAATGGACAATCTCTTTCGAAGTATCACGCTTTCGGACGAGAACTCTTCTGTTACAAAGGCATTTCATTTTTTTAAACTTATTTCAACTCCAGACTTTTTGTGCATTCAGTATGCACCATTCAAAGCCACGTCATCAATTTTCAACCCTTTCTGACTTCATTTGCTATTTTTCATGCATTTACTGATTTGTTTTGAGCTAAATGACCCTGAAATTGAAAAGCACTACAAATGAACTCTGAAAAGGTTGAAAGTTGGCATGGTATCATCATTTCACTCACATAGCATGTGCTAAAAAGTTGAGAGGGTTATGGCAAAAACTGGATGCACTTCGTGTACAAAATGGACAATCTCTTTCGAAGTATCACGCTTTCGGACGAGAACTCATCTGTTACAAAGGCATTTCATTTTTTTAAACTTATTTCAACTCCAGACTTTTTGTGCATTCAGTATGCACCATTCAAAGCCACGTCATTAATTTTCAACCCTTTCTGACTTCATTTGCTATTTTCATGCATTTACAGATTTTTTTGAGCTAAATGACCCTGAATTTGAAAAGCACTACAAATGAACTCTGAAAAGGTTGAAAGTTGGAATGGTATCATCATTTCACCCACATAGCATGTGCTAAAAAGTTGAGACGGTTACAGCAAAAACTGGATGCACTTCGTGTACAAAATGGACAATCTCTTTCGAAGTATCACGCTTTCGGACGAGAACTCATCTGTTACAAAGGCATTTCATTTTTTTAAACTTATTTCAACTCCAGACTTTTTGTGCGTTTAGTATGCACCATTCAAAGCCACGTCATCAATTTTCAACCCTTTCTGACTTCATTTGCTATTTTTCATGCATTTACTGATTTGTTCTGAGCTAAATGACCCCGAAATTGAAAAGCACTACAAATGAACTCTGAAAAGGTTTAAAGTTGGCATGGTATCATCATTTCACCCACATAGCATGTGCTAAAAAGTTGAGAGGGTTACGGCAAAAACTGGATGCACTTCGTGTACAAAATGGACAATCTCTTTCGAAGTATCAGGCTTTCGGACGAGAACTCATCTGTTACAAAGGCATTTCATTTTTTTAAACTTATTTCAACTCCAGACTTTTTGTGCGTTCGGTATGCACCATTCAAAGCCAGGTCATCAATTTTCAACCATTTCTGACTTCATTTGCTATTTTTCATGCATTTACTGATTTGTTTTGAGCTAAATGACCCTGAAATTGAAAAGCACTACAAATAAACTCTGAAAAGGTTGAAAGTTGGCATTGTATCATCATTTCACCCACATAGCATGTGCTAAAAACTTGAGAGGCGTGCGGCAAAAACTGGATGCACTTCGTGTACAAAATGGACAATCTCTTTCGAAGTATCAGGCTTCCGGACCAGAACTCATCTGTTACAAAGGCATTTCATTTTTTTAAACTTATTTCAACTCCAGACTTTTTGTGCATTCAGTATGCACCATTCAAAGCCACGTCATCAATTTTCAACCCTTTCTGACTTCATTTGCTATTTTTCATGCATTTACTTATTTGTTTTGAGCTAAATGACCCTGAAATTGAAAAGCACTACAAATGAACTCTGAAAAGGTTGAAAGTTGGCATGGTATCATCATTTCACCCACATAACATGTGCTAAAAAGTTGAGAGGCTTACGGCAAAAACTGGATGCACTTCGTGTTCAAAATGGACAATCTCTTTCGAAGTATCACGCTTTCGGACGAGAACTCATCTGTTACAAAGGCATTTCATTTTTTTAAACTTATTTCAACTCCAGACTTTTTGTGCGTTCAGTATGCACCATTCAAAGCCACGTCATTAATTTTCAACCCTTTCTGACTTCATTTGCTATTTTCATGCATTTACAGATTTTTTTGAGCTAAATGACCCTGAATTTGAAAAGCACTACAAATGAACTCTGAAAAGGTTGAAAGTTGGCATGGTATCATCATTTCACCCACATAGCATGTGCTAAAAAGTTGAGAGGCATACGGCAAAAACTGGATGCACTTCGTGTACAAAATGGACAATCTCTTTCGAAGTATCACGCTTTCGGACGAGAACTCTTCTGTTACAAAGGCATTTCATTTTTTTAAACTTATTTCAACTCCAGACTTTTTGTGCATTCAGTATGCACCATTCAAAGCCACGTCATCAATTTTCAACCCTTTCTGACTTCATTTGCTATTTTTCATGCATTTACTGATTTGTTTTGAGCTAAATGACCCTGAAATTGAAAAGCACTACAAATGAACTCTGAAAAGGTTGAAAGTTGGCATGGTATCATCATTTCACTCACATAGCATGTGCTAAAAAGTTGAGAGGGTTATGGCAAAAACTGGATGCACTTCGTGTACAAAATGGACAATCTCTTTCGAAGTATCACGCTTTCGGACGAGAACTCATCTGTTACAAAGGCATTTCATTTTTTTAAACTTATTTCAACTCCAGACTTTTTGTGCGTTCAGTATGCACCATTCAAAGCCACGTCATTAATTTTCAACCCTTTCTGACTTCATTTGCTATTTTCATGCATTTACAGATTTTTTTGAGCTAAATGACCCTGAATTTGAAAAGCACTACAAATGAACTCTGAAAAGGTTGAAAGTTGGCATGGTATCATCATTTCACCCACATAGCATGTGCTAAAAAGTTGAGAGGCATACGGCAAAAACTGGATGCACTTCGTGTACAAAATGGACAATCTCTTTCGAAGTATCACGCTTTCGGACGAGAACTCTTCTGTTACAAAGGCATTTCATTTTTTTAAACTTATTTCAACTCCAGACTTTTTGTGCATTCAGTATGCACCATTCAAAGCCACGTCATCAATTTTCAACCCTTTCTGACTTCATTTGCTATTTTTCATGCATTTACTGATTTGTTTTGAGCTAAATGACCCTGAAATTCAAAAGCACTACAAATGAACTCTGAAAAGGTTGAAAGTTGGCATGGTATCATCATTTCACTCACATAGCATGTGCTAAAAAGTTGAGAGGATTATGGCAAAAACTGGATGCACTTCGTGTACAAAATGGACAATCTCTTTCGAAGTATCACGCTTTCGGACGAGAACTCATCTGTTACAAAGGCATTTCATTTTTTTAAACTTATTTCAACTCCAGACTTTTTGTGCGTTCAGTATGCACCATTCAAAGCCACGTCATTAATTTTCAACCCTTTCTGACTTCATTTGCTATTTTCATGCATTTACAGATTTTTTTGAGCTAAATGACCCTGAATTTGAAAAGCACTACAAATGAACTCTGAAAAGGTTGAAAGTTGGAATGGTATCATCATTTCACCCACATAGCATGTGCTAAAAAGTTGAGACGGTTACAGCAAAAACTGGATGCACTTCGTGTACAAAATGGACAATCTCTTTCGAAGTATCACGCTTTCGGACGAGAACTCATCTGTTACAAAGGCATTTCATTTTTTTAAACTTATTTCAACTCCAGACTTTTTGTGCGTTTAGTATGCACCATTCAAAGCCACGTCATCAATTTTCAACCCTTTCTGACTTCATTTGCTATTTTTCATGCATTTACGGATTTGTTTTGAGCTAAATGACCCCGAAATTGAAAAGCACTACAAATGAACTCTGAAAAGGTTTAAAGTTGGCATGGTATCATCATTTCACCCACATAGCATGTGCTAAAAAGTTGAGAGGGTTACGGCAAAAACTGGATGCACTTCGTGTACAAAATGGACAATCTCTTTCGAAGTATCAGGCTTTCGGACGAGAACTCATCTGTTACAAAGGCATTTCATTTTTTTAAACTTATTTCAACTCCAGACTTTTTGTGCGTTCGGTATGCACCATTCAAAGCCAGGTCATCAATTTTCAACCATTTCTGACTTCATTTGCTATTTTTCATGCATTTACTGATTTGTTTTGAGCTAAATGACCCTGAAATTGAAAAGCACTACAAATAAACTCTGAAAAGGTTGAAAGTTGGCATTGTATCATCATTTCACCCACATAGCATGTGCTAAAAAGTTGAGAGGCGTGCGGCAAAAACTGGATGCACTTCGTGTACAAAATGGACAATCTCTTTCGAAGTATCAGGCTTTCGGACCAGAACTCATCTGTTACAAAGGCATTTCATTTTTTTAAACTTATTTCAACTCCAGACTTTTTGTGCATTCAGTATGCACCATTCAAAGCCACGTCATCAATTTTCAACCCTTTCTGACTTCATTTGCTATTTTTCATGCATTTACTTATTTGTTTTGAGCTAAATGACCCTGAAATTGAAAAGCACTACAAATGAACTCTGAAAAGGTTGAAAGTTGGCATGGTATCATCATTTCACCCACATAACATGTGCTAAAAAGTTGAGAGGCTTACGGCAAAAACTGGATGCACTTCGTGTTCAAAATGGACAATCTCTTTCGAAGTATCACGCTTTCGGACGAGAACTCATCGGTTACAAAGGCATTTCATTTTTTTAAACTTATTTCAACTCCAGACTTTTTGTGCGTTCAGTATGCACCATTCAAAGCCACGCCATCAATTTTCAACCCTTTCTGACTTCATTTGCTATTTTTCATGCATTTACTGATTTGTTTTGAGCTAAATGACCCTGAAATTGAAAAGCACTACAAATGAACTCTGAAAAGGTTGAAAGTTGGCATGGTATCATCATTTCACCCACATAGCATGTGCTAAAAAGGTGAGAGGGTTACGGCAAAAACTGAATGCACTTCATGTACAAAATGGACAATCTCTTTCGAAGTATCAGGCTTTCGGACGAGAACTCATTTGTTACAAAGGCATTTCATTTTTTTAAACTTATTTCAACTCCAGACTTTTTGTGCATTTAGTATGCACCATTCAAAGCCACGCCATCAATTTTCAACCTTTTCTGACTTCATTTGCTATTTTTCATGCATTTACTCATTTTTTTGAGCTAAATGACCCTGAAATTGAAAAGCTCTACAAATGAACTCTGAAAAGGTTGAAAGTTAGCATGGTATCATCATTTCACCCACATAACATGTGCTAAAAAGTTGAGAGGCTTACGGCAAAAACTGGATGCACTTCGTGTACAAAATGGACAATCTCTTTCGAAGTATCACGCTTTCGGACGAGAACTCATCTGTTACAAAGGCATTTCATTTTTTTAAACTTATTTCAACTCCCGACTTTTTGTGCGTTCAGTATGCACCATTCAAAGCCACGTCATCAATTTTCAACCCTTTCTGACTTCATTTGCTATTTTTCATGCATTTACTGATTTGTTTTGAGCTAAATGACCCTGAAATTGAAAAGCACTACAAATGAACTCTGAAAAGGTTGAAAGTTGGCATGGTATCATCATTTCACCCACATAGCATGTGCTAAAAAGGTGAGAGGGTTACGGCAAAAACTGGATGCACTTCGTGTACAAAATGGACAATCTCTTTCGAAGTATCAGGCTTTCGGACGAGAACTCATCTGTTACAAAGGTATTTCATTTTTTTAAACTTATTTCTACTCCAGACTTTTTGTGCATTTTGTATGCACCATTCAAAGCCACGTCATCAATTTTCAACCCTTTCTGACTTCATTTGCTATTTTTCATGCATTTACTGATTTTTTTGAGCTAAATGACCCTGAAATTGAAAAGCACTACAAATGAACTCTGAAAAGGTTGAAAGTTGGCATGGTATCATCATTTCACCCACATAGCACGTGTTAAAGAGTTGAGAGGGTTACGGCAAAAACTGGATGCACTTCATGTACAAAATGGACAATCTCTTTCGAAGTATCAGGCTTTCGGACGAGAACTCATCTGTTACAAAGGCATTTCATTTTTTTAAACTTATTTCAACTCCAGACTTTTTGTGCGTTTAGTATGCACCATTCAAAGCCACGTCATCAATTTTCAACCCTTTCTGACTTCATTTGCTATTTTTCATGCATTTACTGTTTTTTTTAGCTAAATGACCCTGAAATTGAAAAGCACTACAAATGAACTCTGAAAAGGTTTAAAGTTGGCATGGTATCATCATTTCACCCACATAGCATGTGCTAAAAAGTTGAGAGGGTTACGGCAAAAACTGGATGCACTTCGTGTACAAAATGGACAATGTCTTTCGAAGTATCAGGCTTTCGGACGAGAACTCATCTGTTACAAAGGCATTTCATTTTTTTTAACTCATTTCAACTCCAGACTTTTTGTGCCTTCAGTATGCACCATTCAAAGCCACGTCATCAATTTTCAACCCATTCTGACATCATTTGTTATTTTTCATGCATTTACTGATTTGTTTTGAGCTAAATGACCCCGAAATTGAAAAGCACTACAAATGAACTCTGAAAAGGTTTAAAGTTGGCATGGTATCATCATTTCACCCACATAGCATGTGCTAAAAAGTTGAGACAGTTACGGCAAAAACTGGATGCACTTCGTGTACAAAATGGACAATCTCTTTCGAAGTATCAGGCTTTCGGACGAGAACTCATCTGTTACAAAGGCATTTTATTTTTTTAAACTTATTTCAACTCCAGACTTTTTGTGCGTTCAGTATGCACCATTCAAAGCCACGTCATCAATTGTCAACCCTTTCTGACTTCATTTGCTATTTTTCATGCATTTACTGATTTGTTTTGAGCTAACTGACCCTGAAATTGAAAAGCACTACAAATGAACTCTGAAAAGGTTGAAAGTTGGCATGGTATCATCATTTCACCCACATAGCATGTGCTAAAAAGTTGAGAGGCTTACGGCAAAAACTGGATGCACTTCGTGTACAAAATGGACAATCTCTTTCGAAGTATCACGCTTTCGGACGAGAACTCTTCTGTTACAAAGGCATTTCATTTTTTTAAACTTATTTCAACTCCAGACTTTTTGTGCGTTCAGTATGCACCATTCAAAGCCACGTCATCAATTTTCAACCCTTTCTGACTTCATTTGCTATTTTCATGCATTTACTGATTTTTTTAAGCTAAATGACCCTGAAATTGAAAAGCACTACAAATGAACTCTGAGAAGGTTGAAAGTTGGCATGGTATCATCATTTCACCCACATAGCATGTGCTAAAAAGTTGAGAGGGTTACGACAAAAACTGGATGCACTTCGTGTACAAAATGGACAATCTCTTTCGAAGTATCACGCTTTCGGACGAGAACTCATCTGTTACAAAGGCATTTCATTTTTTTAAACTTATTTCAACTCCAGACTTTTGGTGCGTTCAGTATGCACCATTCGAAGCCACGTCATCAATTTTCAACCCTTTCTAACTTCATTTGCTATTTTTCATGCATTTACTGATTTTTTGAGCTAAATGACCCTGAAATTGAAAAGCACTACAAATGAACTCTGAAAAGGTTGAAAGTTGGCATGGTATCATCATTTCACCCACATAGCATGTGCTACAAAATTGAGAGGGTTACGGCAAAAACTGGATGCACTTCGTGTACAAAATGGACAATCTCTTTCGAAGTATCAGGCTTTCGGACGAGAACTCATCTGTTACAAAGGCATTTCATTTTTTTAAACTTATTTCAACTCCAGACTTTTTGTGCGTTCGGTATGCACCATTCAAAGCCAGGTCATCAATTTTCAACCATTTCTGACTTCATTTTCTATTTTTCATGCATTTACTGATTTGTTTTGAGCTAAATGACCCTGAAATTGAAAAGCACTACAAATGAACTCTGAAAAGGTTGAAAGTTGGCATTGTATCATCATTTCACCCACATAGCAGGTGCTAAAAAGTTGAGAGGCTTACGGCAAAAACTGGATGCACTTCGTGTACAAAATGGACAATCCCTTTCGAAGTATCACGCTTTCGGACGAGAACTCATCTGTTACAAAGGCATTTCATTTTTTTAAACTTATTTCAACTCCAGACTTTTTGTGCGTTCAGTATGCACCATTCAAAGCCACGTCATCAATTGTCAACCCTTTCTGACTTCATTTGCTATTTTTCATGCATTTACTGATTTGTTTTGAGCTAAATGACCCTGAAATTGAAAAGCACTACAAATGAACTCTGAAAAGGTTGAAACTTGGCATGGTATCATCATTTCACCCACATAGCATGTGATAAAAAGTTGAGAGGCTTACGGGAAAAACTGGATGCACATCGTGTACAAAATGGACAATATCTTTCGAAGTATCAGGCTTTCGGACGAAAACTCATCTGTTACAAAGGCATTTCATTTTTTTAAACTTATTTCAACTCCAGACTTTTTGTGCGTTCAGTATGCACCATTCAAAGCCACGTCATCAATTTTCAACCCTTTCTGACTTCATTTGCTATTTTTCATGCATTTACTGATTTTTTGAGCTAAATGACCCTGAAATTGAAAATCACTACAAATGAACTCTCAGAAGGTTGAAAGTTGGCATGGTATCATCATTTCACCCACATAGCATGTGCTAAAAAGTTGAGAGGTTTACGACAAAAACTGGATGAACTTCGTGTACAAAATGGACAATCCCTTTCGAAGTATCAGGCTTTCGGACGAGAACTCATCTGTTACAAAGGCATTTCATTTTTTTTAAACTCATTTCAACTCCAGACTTTTCGTGCGTTCAGTATGCACCATTCAAAGCCACGTCATCAATTTTCAACCCTTTCTGACTTCATTTGCTATTTTTCACGCATTTACTGATTTTTTTGAGCTAAATGACCCAGAAATTGAAAAGCACTACAAATGAACTCTGAAAAGGTTGAAAGTTGGCATGGTATCATCATTTCACCCACATAGCATGTGATAAAAAGTTGAGAGGCTTACGGCAAAAACTGGATGCACATCGTGTACAAAATGGACAATCTCTTTCGAAGTATCAGGCTTTCGGACGAAAACTCAAAAGTTACAAAGGCATTTCATTTTTTTAAACTTATTTTAACTCCAGACTTTTTGTGCATTCAGTATGCACCATTCAAAGCCATGTCATCAATTTTCAACCATTTCTGACTTCATTTGCTATTTTTCACGCATTTACTGATTTTTTTTAGCTAAATGACCCAGAAATTGAAAAGCACAACAATTGAACTCTGAAAAGGTTGAAAGTTGGCATGGTATCATCATTTCACCCACATAGTATCTACTAAAAAGTTGAGAGGGTTACGGCAAAAACTGGATGCACTTCGTGTACAAAATGGACAATCTCTTTCGAAGTATCACGCTTTCGGACGAGAACTCATCTGTTACAAAGGCATTTCATTTTTTTAAACTTATTTCAACTCTAGACTTTTTGTGCTTTCAGTATGCACCATTCAAAGCCACGTCATCAATTTTCAACCCTTTCTAACTTCATTTGCTATTTTTCATGCATTTACTGATTTTTTTGAGCTAAATGACCCTAAAATTGAAAAGCACTACAAATGAACTCTGAAAAGGTTGAAAGTTGGCATGGTATCATCATTTCACCCACATAGCATCTGCTAAAAAGTTGAGAGGGTTACGGCAAAAACTGGATGCACTTCGTGTACAAAATGGACAATCTCTTTCGAAGTATCAGGCTTTCGGACGAGAACTCATCTGTTACAAAGGCATTTCATTTTTTTAAACTTATTTCAACTCCAGACTTTTTGTGCATTCAGTATGCACCATTCAAAGCCACGTCATCAATTTTCAACCCTTTCTAACTTCATTTGCTATTTTTCATGCATTTACTGATTTTTTTTGAGCTAAATGACCCTGAAATTGAAAAGCACTACAAATGAACTCTGAAAAGGTTGAAAGTTGGCATGGTATCATCATGTCACCCACATAGCATGTGTTAAAAAGTTGAGACTGTTACGGCAAAAACTGGATGCACTTCGTGTACAAAATGGGCAATCTCTTTCGAAGTATCAGGCTTTCGGATGAGAACTCATTTGTTACAAAGGCATTTCATTTTTTTTAACTTATTTCAACTCCAGACTTTTTGTGCATTCAGTATGCACCATTCAAAGCCATGTCATCAATTTTCAACCCTTTCTGACTTCATTTGCTATTTTTCATGCATTTACTGATTTTTTGAGCTAAATGACCTTGAAATTGAAAAGCACTACAAATGAACTCTGAAAAGGTTGAAAGTTGGCATGGTATCATCATTTCACCCACATAGCATGTGCTAAAAAGTTGAGAGGGTTACGACAAAAACTGGATGCACTTCGTGTACAAAATGGACAATCCCTTTCGAAGTATCAGGCTTTCGGACGAGAACTCATCTGTTACAAAGGCATTTTATTTTTTTAAACTTATTTCAACTCCAGACTTTTTGTGCGTTCAGTATGCACCATTCAAAGCCACGTCATCAATTGTCAACCCTTTCTGACTTCATTTGCTATTTTTCATGCATTTACTGATTTGTTTTGAGCTAAATGACCCTGAAATTGAAAAGCACTACAAATGAACTCTGAAAAGGTTGAAACTTGGCATGGTATCATCATTTCACCCACATAGCATGTGATAAAAAGTTGAGAGGCTTACGGGAAAAACTGGATGCACATCGTGTACAAAATGGACAATATCTTTCGAAGTATCAGGCTTTCGGACGAAAACTCATCTGTTACAAAGGCATTTCATTTTTTTAAACTTATTTCAACTCCAGACTTTTTGTGCGTTCAGTATGCACCATTCAAAGCCACGTCATCAATTTTCAACCCTTTCTGACTTCATTTGCTAATTTTCATGCATTTACTGATTTTTTGAGCTAAATGACCCTGAAATTGAAAATCACTACAAATGAACTCTCAGAAGGTTGAAAGTTGGCATGGTATCATCATTTCACCCACATAGCATGTGCTAAAAAGTTGAGAGGGTTACGACAAAAACTGGATGAACTTCGTGTACAAAATGGACAATCCCTTTCGAAGTATCAGGCTTTCGGACGAGAACTCATCTGTTACAAAGGCATTTCATTTTTTTTAAACTCATTTCAACTCCAGACTTTTTGTGCGTTCAGTATGCACCATTCAAAGCCACGTCATCAATTTTCAACCCTTTCTGACTTCATTTGCTATTTTTCACGCAGTTACTGATTTTGTTGAGCTAAATGACCCAGAAATTGAAAAGCACTACAAATGAACTCTGAAAAGGTTGAAAGTTGGCATGGTATCATCATTTCACCCACATAGCATGTGATAAAAAGTTGAGAGGCTTACGGCAAAAACTGGATGCACATCGTGTACAAAATGGACAATCTCTTTCGAAGTATCAGGCTTTCGGACGAAAACTCATCAGTTACAAAGGCATTTCATTTTTTTAAACTTATTTTAACTCCAGACTTTTTGTGCATTCAGTATGCACCATTCAAAGCCATGTCATCAATTTTCAACCATTTCTGACTTCATTTGCTATTTTTCACGCATTTACTGATTTTTTTGAGCTAAATGACCCAGAAATTGAAAAGCACAACAAATGAACTCTGAAAAGGTTGAAAGTTGGCATGGTATCATCATTTCACCCACATAGTATGTACTAAAAAGTTGAGAGGGTTACGGCAAAAACTGGATGCACTTCGTGTACAAAATGGACAATCTCTTTCGAAGTATCACGCTTTCGGACGAGAACTCATCTGTTACAAAGGCATTTCATTTTTTTAAACTTATTTCAACTCTAGACTTTTTGTGCTTTCAGTATGCACCATTCAAAGCCACGTCATCAATTTTCAACCCTTTCTAACTTCATTTGCTATTTTTCATGCATTTACTAATTTTTTTGAGCTAAATGACCCTAAAATTGAAAAGCACTACAAATGAACTCTGAAAAGGTTGAAAGTTGGCATGGTATCATCATTTCACCCACATAGCATCTGCTATAAAGTTGAGAGGGTTACGGCAAAAACTGGATGCACTTCGTGTACAAAATGGACAATCTCTTTCGAAGTATCAGGCTTTCGGACGAGAACTCATCTGTTACAAAGGCATTTCATTTTTTTAAACTTATTTCAACTCCAGACTTTTTGTGCATTCAGTATGCACCATTCAAAGCCACGTCATCAATTTTCAACCCTTTCTAACTTCATTTGCTATTTTTCATGCATTTACTGATTTTTTTGAGCTAAATGACCCTGAAATTGAAAAGCACTACAAATGAACTCTGAAAAGGTTGAAAGTTGGCATGGTATCATCATGTCACCCACATAGCATGTGTTAAAAAGTTGAGACTGTTACGGCAAAAACTGGATGCACTTCGTGTACAAAATGGGCAATCTCTTTCGAAGTATCAGGCTTTCGGACGAGAACTCATTTGTTACAAAGCCATTTCATTTTTTTAACTTATTTCAACTCCAGACTTTTTGTGCATTCAGTATGCACCATTCAAAGCCATGTCATCAATTTTCAACCCTTTCTGACATCATTTGCTATTTTTCATGCATTTACTGATTTTTTGAGCTAAATGACCCTGAAATTGAAAAGCACTACAAATGAACTCTGAAAAGGTTGAAAGTTGTCATGGTATCATCATTTCACCCACATAGCATCTGCTAAAAAGTTGAGAGGGTTACGGCAAAAACTGGATGCACTTCGTGTACAAAATGGACAATCTCTTTCGAAGTATCAGGCTTTCGGACGAGAACTCATCTGTTACAAAGGCATTTCATTTTTTTAAACTTATTTCAACTCCAGACTTTTTGTGCGTTTAGTATGCACCATTCAAAGCCACGTCATCAATTTTCAACCCTTTCTGACTTCATTTGCTATTTTTCATGCATTTACTGATTTTTTTGAGCTAAATGACCCTGAAATTGAAAAGCACTACAAATGAACTCTGAAAAGGTTGAAAGTTGGCATGGTATCATCATTTCACCCACATTGCATGTGCTAAAAAGTTGAGACGGTTACGGCAAAAACTGGATGCACGTCGTGTACAAAATGGACAATCTCTTTCGAAGTATCAGGCTTTCGGACGAGAAGTCATCTGTTACAAAGGCATTTAATTTTTTTAAACTTATTTCAAGTCCAGACTTTTTGTGCGTTCAGTATGCACCATTCAAAGCCACGTCATCAATTTTCAACCCTTTCTGACTTCATTTGCTATTTTTCATGCATTTACTGATTTGTTTTGAGCTAAATGACCCTGAAACTGAAAAGCACTACAAATGAACTCTGAAAAGGTTGAAAGTTGGCATGGTATCATCATTTCACCCACATAGCATCTGCTAAAAAGTTGAGAGGGTTACGGCAAAAACTGGATGCACTTCGTGTACAAAATGGACAATCTCTTTCGAAGTATCAGGCTTTCGGACGAGAACTCATCTGTTACAAAGGCATTTCATTTTTTTAAACTTATTTCAACTCCAGACTTTTTGTGCATTCAGTATGCACCATTCAAAGCCACGTCATCAATTTTCAACCCTTTCTAACTTCATTTGCTATTTTTCATGCATTTACTGATTTTTTTGAGCTAAATGACCCTGAAATTGAAAAGCACTACAAATGAACTCTGAAAAGGTTGAAAGTTGGCATGGTATCGTCATTTCACCCACATAGCATGTGCTAAAAAGGTGAGAGGGTTACGGCAAAAACTGGATGCACTTCGTGTACAAAATGGACAATCTCTTTCGAAGTATCAGGCTTTCGGACGAGAACTCATCTGTTACAAAGGCATTTCATTTTTTTAAACTTATTTCTACTCCAGACTTTTTGTGCATTTTGTATGCACCATTCAAAGCCACGTCATCAATTTTCAACCCTTTCTGACTTCATTTGCTATTTTTCATGCATTTACTAATTTTTTTGAGCTAAATGACCCTGAAATTGAAAAGCACTACAAACGAACTCTGAAAAGGTTGAAAGTTGGCATGGTATCATCATTTCACCCACATAGCATGTGTTAAAAAGTTGAGAGGTTTACGGCAAAAACTGGATGCACTTCATGTACAAAATGGACAATCTCTTTCGAAGTATCAGGCTTTCGGACGAGAACTCATCTGTTACAAAGGCATTTCATTTTTTTAAACTGATTTCAACTCCAGACTTTTTGTGCGTTTAGTATGCACCATTCAAAGCCACGTCATCAATTTTCAACCCTTTCTGACTTCATTTGCTATTTTTCATGCATTTACTGTTTTTTTGAGCTAAATGACCCTGAAATTGAAAAGCACTACAAATGAACTCTGAAAAGGTTTAAAGTTGGCATGGTATCATCATTTCACCCACATAGCATGTGCTAAAAAGTTGAGAGGGTTACGGCAAAAACTGGATGCACTTCGTGTACAAAATGGACAATCTCTTTCGAAGTATCAGGCTTTCGGACGAGAAGTCATTTGTTACAAAGGCATTTCATTTTTTTTAACTTATTTCAACTCTAGACTTTTTGTGCATTCAGTATGCACCATTCAAAGCCATGTCATCAATTTTCAACCCTTTCTGACTTCATTTGCTATTTTTCATTAATTTACTGATTTTTTGAGCTAAATGACCCTGAAATTGAAAAGCACTACAAATGAACTCTAAAAAGGTTGAAAGTTGGCATGGTATCATCATTTCACCCACATAGCATGTGCTAAAAAGTTGAGAGGCTTACAGCAAAAACTGGATGCACTTCGTGAACAAAATGGAGAATCCCTTTCGAAGTATCAGGCTTCCGGACGAGAACTCATCTGTTACAAAGGCATTTCATTTTTTTAAACTCATTTCAACTCCAGACTTTTTGTGCGTTCAGTATGCACCATTCAAAGCCACGTCATCAATTTTCAACCCTTTCTGACTTCATTTGCTTTTTTTCATGCATTTACTGATTTTTTTGAGCTAAATCACCCTGAAATTGAAAAGCACTACAAATTAACTATGAAAAGGTTGAAAGTTGACGTGGTATCATCACTTCACCCACATAGCTTGTGCTAAAAAGTTGAGACGGTTACGGCAAAAACTGGATGCACGTCGTGTACAAAATGGACAATCTCATTCGAAGTATCAGGCTTTCGGACGAGAAGTCATCTGTTACAAAGGCATTTCATTTTTTTAAACTTATTTCAACTTCAGACTTTTTGTGCGTTCAGTATACACCATTCAAAGCCACGTCATCAATTTTCAACCCTTTCTGACTTCATTTGCTATTTTTCATGCATTTACTGATTTGGTTTGAGCTAAATGACCCTAAAATTGAAAAGCACTACAAATGAACTCTGAAAAGGTTGCATTTGGCATGGTATCATCATTTCACCCACATAGCATCTGCTAAAAAGTTGAGAGGGTTACGGCAAAAACTGGATGCACTTCGTGTACAAAATGGACAATCTCTTTCGAAGTATCAGGCTTTCGGACGAGAACTCATCTGTTACAAAGGCATTTCATTTTTTTAAACTTATTTCAACTCCAGACTTTTTGTGCATTCAGTATGCACCATTCAAAGCCACGTCATCAATTTTCAACCCTTTCTAACTTCATTTGCTATTTTTCATGCATTTACTGATTTTTTTGAGCTAAATGACCCTAAAATTGAAAAGCACTACAAATGAACTCTGAAAAGGTTGAAAGTTGGCATGGTATCATCATTTCACCCACATAGCATGTGTTAAAAAGTTGAGACTATTACGGCAAAAACTGGATGCACTTCGTGTACAAAATGGGCAATCTCTTTCGAAGTATCAGGCTTTCGGACGAGAACTTATTTGTTACAAAGGCATTTCATTTTTTTAACTTATTTCAACTCCAGACTTTTTGTGCATTCAGTATGCACCATTCAAAGCCATGTCATCAATTTTCAACCCTTTCTGACTTCATTTGCTATTTTTCATGCATTTACTGATTTTTTGAGCTAAATGACCCTGTAATTGAAAAGCACTACAAATGAACTCTGAAAAGGTTGAAAGTTGGCATGGTATCATCATTTCACCCACATAGCATCTGCTAAAAAGTTGAGAGGGTTACGGCAAAAACTGGATGCACTTCGTGTACAAAATGGACAATCTCTTTCGAAGTATCAGGCTTTCGGACGAGAACTCATCTGTTACAAAGGCATTTCATTTTTTTAAACTTATTTCAACTCCAGACTTTTTGTGCGTTTAGTATGCACCATTCAAAGCCACGTCATCAATTTTCAACCCTTTCTGACTTCATTTGCTATTTTTCATGCATTTACTGATTTTTTTGAGCTAAATGACCCTGAAATTGAAAAGCACTACAAATGAACTCTGAAAAGGTTGAAGGTTGGCATGGTATCATCATTTCACCCACATAGCATGTGCTAAAAAGTTGAGACGGTTACGGCAAAAACTGGATGCACGTCGTGTACAAAATGGACAATCTCTTTCGAAGTATCACGCTTTCGGACGAGAAGTCATCTGTTACAAAGGCATTTCATTTTTTAAAACTTATTTCTACTCCAGACTTTTTGTGCATTTTGTATGCACCATTCAAAGCCACGTCATCAATTTTCAACCCTTTCTGACTTCATTTGCTATTTTTCATGCATTTACTGATTTGTTTTGAGCTAAATGACCCTGAAATTGAAAAGCACTACAAATGAACTCTGAAAAGGTTGAAAGTTGGCATGGTATCATCATTTCACCCACATAGCATCTGCTAAAAAGTTGAGAGGGTTATGGCAAAAACTGGATGCACTTCGTGTACAAAATGGACAATCTCTTTCGAAGTATCAGGCTTTCGGACGAGAACTCATCTGTTACAAAGGCATTTCATTTTTTTAAACTTATTTCAAATCCAGACTTTTTGTGCATTCAGTATGCACCATTCAAAGCCACGTCATCAATTTTCAACCCTTTCTAACTTCATTTGCTATTTTTCATGCATTTACTGATTTTTTTGTGCTAAATGACCCTGAAATTGAAAAGCACTACAAATGAACTCTGAAAAGGTTGAAAGTTGGCATGGTATCATCATTTCACCCACATAGCATGTGTTAAAAAGTTGAGACTGTTACGGCAAAAACTGGATGCACTTCGTGTACAAAATGGGCAATCTCTTTCGAAGTATCAAGCTTTCGGACGAGAACTCATCTGTTACAAAGGCATTTCATTTTTTTAAACTTATTTCAACTCCATACTTTTTGTGCGTTTAGTATGCACCATTCAAAGCCACGTCATCAATTTTCAACCCTTTCTGACTTCATTTGCTATTTTTCATGCATTTACTGATTTTTTTGAGCTAAATAACCCTGAAATTGAAAAGCACTACAAATGAACTCTGAAAAGGTTGAAAGTTGGCATGGTATCATCATTTCACCCACATAGCATGTGCTAAAAAGTTGAGACGGTTACGGCAAAAACTGGATGCACGTCGTGTACAAAATGGACAATCTCTTTCGAAGTATCAGGCTTTCGGACGAGAAGTCATCTGTTACAAAGGCATTTCATTTTTTTAAACTTATTTCAACTCCAGACTTTTTGTGCGTTCAGTATGCACCATTCAAAGCCACGTCATCAATTTTCAACCCTTTCTGACTTCATTTGCTATTTTTCATGCATTTACTGATTTGTTTTGAGCTAAATGACCCTGAAATTGAAAAGCACTACAAATGAACTCTGAAAAGGTTGAAAGTTGGCATGGTATCATCATTTCACCCACATAGCATCTGCTAAAAAGTTGAGAGGGTTACGGCAAAATTTGGATGCACTTCGTGTACAAAATGGACAATCTCTTTCGAAGTATCAGGCTTTCGGACGAGAACTCATCTGTTACAAAGGCATTTCATTTTTTTAAACTTATTTCAACTCCAGACTTTTTGTGCGTTTAGTATGCACCATTCAAAGCCACGTCATCAATTTTCAACCCTTTCTAACTTCATTTGCTATTTTTCATGCATTTACTAATTTTTTTGAGATAAATGACCCTGAAATTGAAAAGCACTACAAATGAACTCTGAAAAGGTTGAAAGTTGGCATGGTATCATAATTTCACCCACATAGCATGTGGTAATAAGTTGAGAGGGTTACGGCAAAAACTGGATGCACTTCGTGTACAAAATGGACAATCTCTTTCGAAGTATCAGGCTTTCGGACGAGAAGTCATTTGTTACAAAGGCATTTCATTTTTTTTAACTTATTTCAACTCTAGACTTTTTGTGCGTTCAGTATGCACCATTCAAAGCCACGTCATCAATTTTCAACCCTTTCTGACTTCATTTGCTATTTTTCATTAATTTACTGATTTTTTGAGCTAAATGACCCTGAAATTGAAAAGCACTACAAATGAACTCTAAAAAGGTTGAAAGTTGGCATGGTATCATCATTTCACCCACATAGCATGTGCTAAAAAGTTGAGAGGCTTACAGCAAATACTGGATGCACTTCGTGAACAAAATGGAGAATCCCTTTCGAAGTATCAGGCTTCCGGACGAGAACTCATCTGTTACAAAGGCATTTCATTTTTTTAAACTCATTTCAACTCCAGACTTTTTGTGCGTTCAGTATGCACCATTCAAAGCCACGTCATCAATTTTCAACCCTTTCTGACTTCATTTGCTTTTTTTCATGCATTTACTGATTTTTTTGAGCTAAATCACCCTGAAATTGAAAAGCACTACAAATTAACTATGAAAAGGTTGAAAGTTGACGTGGTATCATCACTTCACCCACATAGCTTGTGCTAAAAAGTTGAGACGGTTACGGCAAAAACTGGATGCACGTCGTGTACAAAATGGACAATCTCATTCGAAGTATCAGGCTTTCGGACGAGAAGTCATCTGTTACAAAGGCATTTCATTTTTTTAAACTTATTTCAACTTCAGACTTTTTGTGCGTTCAGTATACACCATTCAAAGCCACGTCATCAATTTTCAACCCTTTCTGACTTCATTTGCTATTTTTCATGCATTTACTGATTTGTTTTGAGCTAAATGACCCTAAAATTGAAAAGCACTACAACTGAACTCTGAAAAGGTTGCATTTGGCATGGTATCATCATTTCACCCACATAGCATCTGCTAAAAAGTTGAGAGGGTTACGGCAAAAACTGGATGCACTTCGTGTACAAAATGGACAATCTCTTTCGAAGTATCAGGCTTTCGGACGAGAACTCATCTGTTACAAAGGCATTTCATTTTTTTAAACTTATTTCAACTCCAGACTTTTTGTGCATTCAGTATGCACCATTCAAAGCCACGTCATCAATTTTCAACCCTTTCTAACTTCATTTGCTATTTTTCATGCATTTACTGATTTTTTTGAGCTAAATGACCCTAAAATTGAAAAGCACTACAAATGAACTCTGAAAAGGTTGAAAGTTGGCATGGTATCATCATTTCACCCACATAGCATGTGTTAAAAAGTTGAGACTATTACGGCAAAAACTGGATGCACTTCGTGTACAAAATGGGCAATCTCTTTCGAAGTATCAGGCTTTCGGACGAGAACTTATTTGTTACAAAGGCATTTCATTTTTTTAACTTATTTCAACTCCAGACTTTTTGTGCATTCAGTATGCACCATTCAAAGCCATGTCATCAATTTTCAACCCTTTCTGACTTCATTTGCTATTTTTCATGCATTTACTGATTTTTTGAGCTAAATGACCCTGTAATTGAAAAGCACTACAAATGAACTCTGAAAAGGTTGAAAGTTGGCATGGTATCATCATTTCACCCACATAGCATCTGCTAAAAAGTTGAGAGGGTTACGGCAAAAACTGGATGCACTTCGTGTACAAAATGGACAATCTCTTTCGAAGTATCAGGCTTTCGGACGAGAACTCATCTGTTACAAAGGCATTTCATTTTTTTAAACTTATTTCAACTCCAGACTTTTTGTGCGTTTAGTATGCACCATTCAAAGCCACGTCATCAATTTTCAACCCTTTCTGACTTCATTTGCTATTTTTCATGCATTTACTGATTTTTTTGAGCTAAATGACCCTGAAATTGAAAAGCACTACAAATGAACTCTGAAAAGGTTGAAAGTTGGCATGGTATCATCATTTCACCCACATAGCATGTGCTAAAAAGTTGAGACGGTTACGGCAAAAACTGGATGCACGTCGTGTACAAAATGGACAATCTCTTTCGAAGTATCACGCTTTCGGACGAGAAGTCATCTGTTACAAAGGCATTTCATTTTTTAAAACTTATTTCTACTCCAGACTTTTTGTGCATTTTGTATGCACCATTCAAAGCCACGTCATCAATTTTCAACCCTTTCTGACTTCATTTGCTATTTTTCATGCATTTACTGATTTGTTTTGAGCTAAATGACCCTGAAATTGAAAAGCACTACAAATGAACTCTGAAAAGGTTGAAAGTTGGCATGGTATCATCATTTCACCCACATAGCATCTGCTAAAAAGTTGAGAGGGTTATGGCAAAAACTGGATGCACTTCGTGTACAAAATGGACAATCTCTTTCGAAGTATCAGGCTTTCGGACGAGAACTCATCTGTTACAAAGGCATTTCATTTTTTTAAACTTATTTCAAATCCAGACTTTTTGTGCATTCAGTATGCACCATTCAAAGCCACGTCATCAATTTTCAACCCTTTCTAACTTCATTTGCTATTTTTCATGCATTTACTGATTTTTTTGTGCTAAATGACCCTGAAATTGAAAAGCACTACAAATGAACTCTGAAAAGGTTGAAAGTTGGCATGGTATCATCATTTCACCCACATAGCATGTGTTAAAAAGTTGAGACTGTTACGGCAAAAACTGGATGCACTTCGTGTACAAAATGGGCAATCTCTTTCGAAGTATCAAGCTTTCGGACGAGAACTCATCTGTTACAAAGGCATTTCATTTTTTTAAACTGATTTCAACTCCAGACTTTTTGTGCGTTTAGTATGCACCATTCAAAGCCACGTCATCAATTTTCAACCCTTTCTGACTTCATTTGCTATTTTTCATGCATTTACTGTTTTTTTGAGCTAAATGACCCTGAAATTGAAAAGCACTACAAATGAACTCTGAAAAGGTTTAAAGTTGGCATGGTATCATCATTTCACCCACATAGCATGTGCTAAAAAGTTGAGAGGGTTACGGCAAAAACTGGATGCACTTCGTGTACAAAATGGACAATCTCTTTCGAAGTATCAGGCTTTCGGACGAGAAGTCATTTGTTACAAAGGCATTTCATTTTTTTTAACTTATTTCAACTCTAGACTTTTTGTGCATTCAGTATGCACCATTCAAAGCCATGTCATCAATTTTCAACCCTTTCTGACTTCATTTGCTATTTTTCATTAATTTACTGATTTTTTGAGCTAAATGACCCTGAAATTGAAAAGCACTACAAATGAACTCTAAAAAGGTTGAAAGTTGGCATGGTATCATCATTTCACCCACATAGCATGTGCTAAAAAGTTGAGAGGCTTACAGCAAAAACTGGATGCACTTCGTGAACAAAATGGAGAATCCCTTTCGAAGTATCAGGCTTCCGGACGAGAACTCATCTGTTACAAAGGCATTTCATTTTTTTAAACTCATTTCAACTCCAGACTTTTTGTGCGTTCAGTATGCACCATTCAAAGCCACGTCATCAATTTTCAACCCTTTCTGACTTCATTTGCTTTTTTTCATGCATTTACTGATTTTTTTGAGCTAAATCACCCTGAAATTGAAAAGCACTACAAATTAACTATGAAAAGGTTGAAAGTTGACGTGGTATCATCACTTCACCCACATAGCTTGTGCTAAAAAGTTGAGACGGTTACGGCAAAAACTGGATGCACGTCGTGTACAAAATGGACAATCTCATTCGAAGTATCAGGCTTTCGGACGAGAAGTCATCTGTTACAAAGGCATTTCATTTTTTTAAACTTATTTCAACTTCAGACTTTTTGTGCGTTCAGTATACACCATTCAAAGCCACGTCATCAATTTTCAACCCTTTCTGACTTCATTTGCTATTTTTCATGCATTTACTGATTTGTTTTGAGCTAAATGACCCTAAAATTGAAAAGCACTACAAATGAACTCTGAAAAGGTTGCATTTGGCATGGTATCATCATTTCACCCACATAGCATCTGCTAAAAAGTTGAGAGGGTTACGGCAAAAACTGGATGCACTTCGTGTACAAAATGGACAATCTCTTTCGAAGTATCAGGCTTTCGGACGAGAACTCATCTGTTACAAAGGCATTTCATTTTTTTAAACTTATTTCAACTCCAGACTTTTTGTGCATTCAGTATGCACCATTCAAAGCCACGTCATCAATTTTCAACCCTTTCTAACTTCATTTGCTATTTTTCATGCATTTACTGATTTTTTTGAGCTAAATGACCCTAAAATTGAAAAGCACTACAAATGAACTCTGAAAAGGTTGAAAGTTGGCATGGTATCATCATTTCACCCACATAGCATGTGTTAAAAAGTTGAGACTATTACGGCAAAAACTGGATGCACTTCGTGTACAAAATGGGCAATCTCTTTCGAAGTATCAGGCTTTCGGACGAGAACTTATTTGTTACAAAGGCATTTCATTTTTTTAACTTATTTCAACTCCAGACTTTTTGTGCATTCAGTATGCACCATTCAAAGCCATGTCATCAATTTTCAACCCTTTCTGACTTCATTTGCTATTTTTCATGCATTTACTGATTTTTTGAGCTAAATGACCCTGTAATTGAAAAGCACTACAAATGAACTCTGAAAAGGTTGAAAGTTGGCATGGTATCATCATTTCACCCACATAGCATCTGCTAAAAAGTTGAGAGGGTTACGGCAAAAACTGGATGCACTTCGTGTACAAAATGGACAATCTCTTTCGAAGTATCAGGCTTTCGGACGAGAACTCATCTGTTACAAAGGCATTTCATTTTTTTAAACTTATTTCAACTCCAGACTTTTTGTGCGTTTAGTATGCACCATTCAAAGCCACGTCATCAATTTTCAACCCTTTCTGACTTCATTTGCTATTTTTCATGCATTTACTGATTTTTTTGAGCTAAATGACCCTGAAATTGAAAAGCACTACAAATGAACTCTGAAAAGGTTGAAAGTTGGCATGGTATCATCATTTCACCCACATAGCATGTGCTAAAAAGTTGAGACGGTTACGGCAAAAACTGGATGCACGTCGTGTACAAAATGGACAATCTCTTTCGAAGTATCACGCTTTCGGACGAGAAGTCATCTGTTACAAAGGCATTTCATTTTTTAAAACTTATTTCTACTCCAGACTTTTTGTGCATTTTGTATGCACCATTCAAAGCCACGTCATCAATTTTCAACCCTTTCTGACTTCATTTGCTATTTTTCATGCATTTACTGATTTGTTTTGAGCTAAATGACCCTGAAATTGAAAAGCACTACAAATGAACTCTGAAAAGGTTGAAAGTTGGCATGGTATCATCATTTCACCCACATAGCATCTGCTAAAAAGTTGAGAGGGTTATGGCAAAAACTGGATGCACTTCGTGTACAAAATGGACAATCTCTTTCGAAGTATCAGGCTTTCGGACGAGAACTCATCTGTTACAAAGGCATTTCATTTTTTTAAACTTATTTCAAATCCAGACTTTTTGTGCATTCAGTATGCACCATTCAAAGCCACGTCATCAATTTTCAACCCTTTCTAACTTCATTTGCTATTTTTCATGCATTTACTGATTTTTTTGTGCTAAATGACCCTGAAATTGAAAAGCACTACAAATGAACTCTGAAAAGGTTGAAAGTTGGCATGGTATCATCATTTCACCCACATAGCATGTGTTAAAAAGTTGAGACTGTTACGGCAAAAACTGGATGCACTTCGTGTACAAAATGGGCAATCTCTTTCGAAGTATCAAGCTTTCGGACGAGAACTCATCTGTTACAAAGGCATTTCATTTTTTTAAACTGATTTCAACTCCAGACTTTTTGTGCGTTTAGTATGCACCATTCAAAGCCACGTCATCAATTTTCAACCCTTTCTGACTTCATTTGCTATTTTTCATGCATTTACTGTTTTTTTGAGCTAAATGACCCTGAAATTGAAAAGCACTACAAATGAACTCTGAAAAGGTTTAAAGTTGGCATGGTATCATCATTTCACCCACATAGCATGTGCTAAAAAGTTGAGAGGGTTACGGCAAAAACTGGATGCACTTCGTGTACAAAATGGACAATCTCTTTCGAAGTATCAGGCTTTCGGACGAGAAGTCATTTGTTACAAAGGCATTTCATTTTTTTTAACTTATTTCAACTCTAGACTTTTTGTGCATTCAGTATGCACCATTCAAAGCCATGTCATCAATTTTCAACCCTTTCTGACTTCATTTGCTATTTTTCATTAATTTACTGATTTTTTGAGCTAAATGACCCTGAAATTGAAAAGCACTACAAATGAACTCTAAAAAGGTTGAAAGTTGGCATGGTATCATCATTTCACCCACATAGCATGTGCTAAAAAGTTGAGAGGCTTACAGCAAAAACTGGAT
Organism: Elymus sibiricus; assembly: GCA_039707655.1. Lineage (NCBI taxonomy): Eukaryota > Viridiplantae > Streptophyta > Magnoliopsida > Poales > Poaceae > Elymus > Elymus sibiricus. The sequence continues at coordinate 32,790,281 of CM077665.1, read as the reverse complement.
GCACTTCGTGAACAAAATGGAGAATCCCTTTCGAAGTATCAGGCTTCCGGACGAGAACTCATCTGTTACAAAGGCATTTCATTTTTTTAAACTCATTTCAACTCCAGACTTTTTGTGCGTTCAGTATGCACCATTCAAAGCCACGTCATCAATTTTCAACCCTTTCTGACTTCATTTGCTTTTTTTCATGCATTTACTGATTTTTTTGAGCTAAATCACCCTGAAATTGAAAAGCACTACAAATTAACTATGAAAAGGTTGAAAGTTGACGTGGTATCATCACTTCACCCACATAGCTTGTGCTAAAAAGTTGAGACGGTTACGGCAAAAACTGGATGCACGTCGTGTACAAAATGGACAATCTCATTCGAAGTATCAGGCTTTCGGACGAGAAGTCATCTGTTACAAAGGCATTTCATTTTTTTAAACTCATTTCAACTCCAGACTTTTTGTGCGTTCAGTATGCACCATTCAAAGCCACGTCATCAATTTTCAACCCTTTCTGACTTCATTTGCTTTTTTTCATGCATTTACTGATTTTTTTGAGCTAAATCACCCTGAAATTGAAAAGCACTACAAATTAACTATGAAAAGGTTGAAAGTTGACGTGGTATCATCACTTCACCCACATAGCTTGTGCTAAAAAGTTGAGACGGTTACGGCAAAAACTGGATGCACGTCGTGTACAAAATGGACAATCTCATTCGAAGTATCAGGCTTTCGGACGAGAAGTCATCTGTTACAAAGGCATTTCATTTTTTTAAACTTATTTCAACTTCAGACTTTTTGTGCGTTCAGTATACACCATTCAAAGCCACGTCATCAATTTTCAACCCTTTCTGACTTCATTTGCTATTTTTCATGCATTTACTGATTTTTTGAGCTAAATGACCCTGTAATTGAAAAGCACTACAAATGAACTCTGAAAAGGTTGAAAGTTGGCATGGTATCATCATTTCACCCACATAGCATCTGCTAAAAAGTTGAGAGGGTTACGGCAAAAACTGGATGCACTTCGTGTACAAAATGGACAATCTCTTTCGAAGTATCAGGCTTTCGGACGAGAACTCATCTGTTACAAAGGCATTTCATTTTTTTAAACTTATTTCAACTCCAGACTTTTTGTGCGTTTAGTATGCACCATTCAAAGCCACGTCATCAATTTTCAACCCTTTCTGACTTCATTTGCTATTTTTCATGCATTTACTGATTTTTTTGAGCTAAATGACCCTGAAATTGAAAAGCACTACAAATGAACTCTGAAAAGGTTGAAAGTTGGCATGGTATCATCATTTCACCCACATAGCATGTGCTAAAAAGTTGAGACGGTTACGGCAAAAACTGGATGCACGTCGTGTACAAAATGGACAATCTCTTTCGAAGTATCACGCTTTCGGACGAGAAGTCATCTGTTACAAAGGCATTTCATTTTTTAAAACTTATTTCTACTCCAGACTTTTTGTGCATTTTGTATGCACCATTCAAAGCCACGTCATCAATTTTCAACCCTTTCTGACTTCATTTGCTATTTTTCATGCATTTACTGATTTGTTTTGAGCTAAATGACCCTGAAATTGAAAAGCACTACAAATGAACTCTGAAAAGGTTGAAAGTTGGCATGGTATCATCATTTCACCCACATAGCATCTGCTAAAAAGTTGAGAGGGTTATGGCAAAAACTGGATGCACTTCGTGTACAAAATGGACAATCTCTTTCGAAGTATCAGGCTTTCGGACGAGAACTCATCTGTTACAAAGGCATTTCATTTTTTTAAACTTATTTCAAATCCAGACTTTTTGTGCATTCAGTATGCACCATTCAAAGCCACGTCATCAATTTTCAACCCTTTCTAACTTCATTTGCTATTTTTCATGCATTTACTGATTTTTTTGTGCTAAATGACCCTGAAATTGAAAAGCACTACAAATGAACTCTGAAAAGGTTGAAAGTTGGCATGGTATCATCATTTCACCCACATAGCATGTGTTAAAAAGTTGAGACTGTTACGGCAAAAACTGGATGCACTTCGTGTACAAAATGGGCAATCTCTTTCGAAGTATCAAGCTTTCGGACGAGAACTCATCTGTTACAAAGGCATTTCATTTTTTTAAACTTATTTCAACTCCATACTTTTTGTGCGTTTAGTATGCACCATTCAAAGCCACGTCATCAATTTTCAACCCTTTCTGACTTCATTTGCTATTTTTCATGCATTTACTGATTTTTTTGAGCTAAATAACCCTGAAATTGAAAAGCACTACAAATGAACTCTGAAAAGGTTGAAAGTTGGCATGGTATCATCATTTCACCCACATAGCATGTGCTAAAAAGTTGAGACGGTTACGGCAAAAACTGGATGCACGTCGTGTACAAAATGGACAATCTCTTTCGAAGTATCAGGCTTTCGGACGAGAAGTCATCTGTTACAAAGGCATTTCATTTTTTTAAACTTATTTCAACTCCAGACTTTTTGTGCGTTCAGTATGCACCATTCAAAGCCACGTCATCAATTTTCAACCCTTTCTGACTTCATTTGCTATTTTTCATGCATTTACTGATTTGTTTTGAGCTAAATGACCCTGAAATTGAAAAGCACTACAAATGAACTCTGAAAAGGTTGAAAGTTGGCATGGTATCATCATTTCACCCACATAGCATCTGCTAAAAAGTTGAGAGGGTTACGGCAAAATTTGGATGCACTTCGTGTACAAAATGGACAATCTCTTTCGAAGTATCAGGCTTTCGGACGAGAACTCATATGTTACAAAGGCATTTCATTTTTTTAAACTTATTTCAACTCCAGACTTTTTGTGCGTTTAGTATGCACCATTCAAAGCCACGTCATCAATTTTCAACCCTTTCTAACTTCATTTGCTATTTTTCATGCATTTACTAATTTTTTTGAGATAAATGACCCTGAAATTGAAAAGCACTACAAATGAACTCTGAAAAGGTTGAAAGTTGGCATGGTATCATAATTTCACCCACATAGCATGTGGTAATAAGTTGAGAGGGTTACGGCAAAAACTGGATGCACTTCGTGTACAAAATGGACAATCTCTTTCGAAGTATCAGGCTTTCGGACGAGAAGTCATTTGTTACAAAGGCATTTCATTTTTTTTAACTTATTTCAACTCTAGACTTTTTGTGCGTTCAGTATGCACCATTCAAAGCCACGTCATCAATTTTCAACCCTTTCTGACTTCATTTGCTATTTTTCATTAATTTACTGATTTTTTGAGCTAAATGACCCTGAAATTGAAAAGCACTACAAATGAACTCTAAAAAGGTTGAAAGTTGGCATGGTATCATCATTTCACCCACATAGCATGTGCTAAAAAGTTGAGAGGCTTACAGCAAAAACTGGATGCACTTCGTGAACAAAATGGAGAATCCCTTTCGAAGTATCAGGCTTCCGGACGAGAACTCATCTGTTACAAAGGCATTTCATTTTTTTAAACTCATTTCAACTCCAGACTTTTTGTGCGTTCAGTATGCACCATTCAAAGCCACGTCATCAATTTTCAACCCTTTCTGACTTCATTTGCTTTTTTTCATGCATTTACTGATTTTTTTGAGCTAAATCACCCTGAAATTGAAAAGCACTACAAATTAACTATGAAAAGGTTGAAAGTTGACGTGGTATCATCACTTCACCCACATAGCTTGTGCTAAAAAGTTGAGACGGTTACGGCAAAAACTGGATGCACGTCGTGTACAAAATGGACAATCTCATTCGAAGTATCAGGCTTTCGGACGAGAAGTCATCTGTTACAAAGGCATTTCATTTTTTTAAACTTATTTCAACTTCAGACTTTTTGTGCGTTCAGTATACACCATTCAAAGCCACGTCATCAATTTTCAACCCTTTCTGACTTCATTTGCTATTTTTCATGCATTTACTGATTTGTTTTGAGCTAAATGACCCTAAAATTGAAAAGCACTACAACTGAACTCTGAAAAGGTTGCATTTGGCATGGTATCATCATTTCACCCACATAGCATCTGCTAAAAAGTTGAGAGGGTTACGGCAAAAACTGGATGCACTTCGTGTACAAAATGGACAATCTCTTTCGAAGTATCAGGCTTTCGGACGAGAACTCATCTGTTACAAAGGCATTTCATTTTTTTAAACTTATTTCAACTCCAGACTTTTTGTGCATTCAGTATGCACCATTCAAAGCCACGTCATCAATTTTCAACCCTTTCTAACTTCATTTGCTATTTTTCATGCATTTACTGATTTTTTTGAGCTAAATGACCCTAAAATTGAAAAGCACTACAAATGAACTCTGAAAAGGTTGAAAGTTGGCATGGTATCATCATTTCACCCACATAGCATGTGTTAAAAAGTTGAGACTATTACGGCAAAAACTGGATGCACTTCGTGTACAAAATGGGCAATCTCTTTCGAAGTATCAGGCTTTCGGACGAGAACTTATTTGTTACAAAGGCATTTCATTTTTTTAACTTATTTCAACTCCAGACTTTTTGTGCATTCAGTATGCACCATTCAAAGCCATGTCATCAATTTTCAACCCTTTCTGACTTCATTTGCTATTTTTCATGCATTTACTGATTTTTTGAGCTAAATGACCCTGTAATTGAAAAGCACTACAAATGAACTCTGAAAAGGTTGAAAGTTGGCATGGTATCATCATTTCACCCACATAGCATCTGCTAAAAAGTTGAGAGGGTTACGGCAAAAACTGGATGCACTTCGTGTACAAAATGGACAATCTCTTTCGAAGTATCAGGCTTTCGGACGAGAACTCATCTGTTACAAAGGCATTTCATTTTTTTAAACTTATTTCAACTCCAGACTTTTTGTGCGTTTAGTATGCACCATTCAAAGCCACGTCATCAATTTTCAACCCTTTGTGACTTCATTTGCTATTTTTCATGCATTTACTGATTTTTTTGAGCTAAATGACCCTGAAATTGAAAAGCACTACAAATGAACTCTGAAAAGGTTGAAAGTTGGCATGGTATCATCATTTCACCCACATAGCATGTGCTAAAAAGTTGAGACGGTTACGGCAAAAACTGGATGCACGTCGTGTACAAAATGGACAATCTCTTTCGAAGTATCACGCTTTCGGACGAGAAGTCATCTGTTACAAAGGCATTTCATTTTTTAAAACTTATTTCTACTCCAGACTTTTTGTGCATTTTGTATGCACCATTCAAAGCCACGTCATCAATTTTCAACCCTTTCTGACTTCATTTGCTATTTTTCATGCATTTACTGATTTGTTTTGAGCTAAATGACCCTGAAATTGAAAAGCACTACAAATGAACTCTGAAAAGGTTGAAAGTTGGCATGGTATCATCATTTCACCCACATAGCATCTGCTAAAAAGTTGAGAGGGTTATGGCAAAAACTGGATGCACTTCGTGTACAAAATGGACAATCTCTTTCGAAGTATCAGGCTTTCGGACGAGAACTCATCTGTTACAAAGGCATTTCATTTTTTTAAACTTATTTCAAATCCAGACTTTTTGTGCATTCAGTATGCACCATTCAAAGCCACGTCATCAATTTTCAACCCTTTCTAACTTCATTTGCTATTTTTCATGCATTTACTGATTTTTTTGTGCTAAATGACCCTGAAATTGAAAAGCACTACAAATGAACTCTGAAAAGGTTGAAAGTTGGCATGGTATCATCATTTCACCCACATAGCATGTGTTAAAAAGTTGAGACTGTTACGGCAAAAACTGGATGCACTTCGTGTACAAAATGGGCAATCTCTTTCGAAGTATCAAGCTTTCGGACGAGAACTCATCTGTTACAAAGGCATTTCATTTTTTTAAACTGATTTCAACTCCAGACTTTTTGTGCGTTTAGTATGCACCATTCAAAGCCACGTCATCAATTTTCAACCCTTTCTGACTTCATTTGCTATTTTTCATGCATTTACTGTTTTTTTGAGCTAAATGACCCTGAAATTGAAAAGCACTACAAATGAACTCTGAAAAGGTTTAAAGTTGGCATGGTATCATCATTTCACCCACATAGCATGTGCTAAAAAGTTGAGAGGGTTACGGCAAAAACTGGATGCACTTCGTGTACAAAATGGACAATCTCTTTCGAAGTATCAGGCTTTCGGACGAGAAGTCATTTGTTACAAAGGCATTTCATTTTTTTTAACTTATTTCAACTCTAGACTTTTTGTGCATTCAGTATGCACCATTCAAAGCCATGTCATCAATTTTCAACCCTTTCTGACTTCATTTGCTATTTTTCATTAATTTACTGATTTTTTGAGCTAAATGACCCTGAAATTGAAAAGCACTACAAATGAACTCTAAAAAGGTTGAAAGTTGGCATGGTATCATCATTTCACCCACATAGCATGTGCTAAAAAGTTGAGAGGCTTACAGCAAAAACTGGATGCACTTCGTGAACAAAATGGAGAATCCCTTTCGAAGTATCAGGCTTCCGGACGAGAACTCATCTGTTACAAAGGCATTTCATTTTTTTAAACTCATTTCAACTCCAGACTTTTTGTGCGTTCAGTATGCACCATTCAAAGCCACGTCATCAATTTTCAACCCTTTCTGACTTCATTTGCTTTTTTTCATGCATTTACTGATTTTTTTGAGCTAAATCACCCTGAAATTGAAAAGCACTACAAATTAACTATGAAAAGGTTGAAAGTTGACGTGGTATCATCACTTCACCCACATAGCTTGTGCTAAAAAGTTGAGACGGTTACGGCAAAAACTGGATGCACGTCGTGTACAAAATGGACAATCTCATTCGAAGTATCAGGCTTTCGGACGAGAAGTCATCTGTTACAAAGGCATTTCATTTTTTTAAACTTATTTCAACTTCAGACTTTTTGTGCGTTCAGTATACACCATTCAAAGCCACGTCATCAATTTTCAACCCTTTCTGACTTCATTTGCTATTTTTCATGCATTTACTGATTTGTTTTGAGCTAAATGACCCTAAAATTGAAAAGCACTACAAATGAACTCTGAAAAGGTTGCATTTGGCATGGTATCATCATTTCACCCACATAGCATCTGCTAAAAAGTTGAGAGGGTTACGGCAAAAACTGGATGCACTTCGTGTACAAAATGGACAATCTCTTTCGAAGTATCAGGCTTTCGGACGAGAACTCATCTGTTACAAAGGCATTTCATTTTTTTAAACTTATTTCAACTCCAGACTTTTTGTGCATTCAGTATGCACCATTCAAAGCCACGTCATCAATTTTCAACCCTTTCTAACTTCATTTGCTATTTTTCATGCATTTACTGATTTTTTTGAGCTAAATGACCCTAAAATTGAAAAGCACTACAAATGAACTCTGAAAAGGTTGAAAGTTGGCATGGTATCATCATTTCACCCACATAGCATGTGTTAAAAAGTTGAGACTATTACGGCAAAAACTGGATGCACTTCGTGTACAAAATGGGCAATCTCTTTCGAAGTATCAGGCTTTCGGACGAGAACTTATTTGTTACAAAGGCATTTCATTTTTTTAACTTATTTCAACTCCAGACTTTTTGTGCATTCAGTATGCACCATTCAAAGCCATGTCATCAATTTTCAACCCTTTCTGACTTCATTTGCTATTTTTCATGCATTTACTGATTTTTTGAGCTAAATGACCCTGTAATTGAAAAGCACTACAAATGAACTCTGAAAAGGTTGAAAGTTGGCATGGTATCATCATTTCACCCACATAGCATCTGCTAAAAAGTTGAGAGGGTTACGGCAAAAACTGGATGCACTTCGTGTACAAAATGGACAATCTCTTTCGAAGTATCAGGCTTTCGGACGAGAACTCATCTGTTACAAAGGCATTTCATTTTTTTAAACTTATTTCAACTCCAGACTTTTTGTGCGTTTAGTATGCACCATTCAAAGCCACGTCATCAATTTTCAACCCTTTCTGACTTCATTTGCTATTTTTCATGCATTTACTGATTTTTTTGAGCTAAATGACCCTGAAATTGAAAAGCACTACAAATGAACTCTGAAAAGGTTGAAAGTTGGCATGGTATCATCATTTCACCCACATAGCATGTGCTAAAAAGTTGAGACGGTTACGGCAAAAACTGGATGCACGTCGTGTACAAAATGGACAATCTCTTTCGAAGTATCACGCTTTCGGACGAGAAGTCATCTGTTACAAAGGCATTTCATTTTTTAAAACTTATTTCTACTCCAGACTTTTTGTGCATTTTGTATGCACCATTCAAAGCCACGTCATCAATTTTCAACCCTTTCTGACTTCATTTGCTATTTTTCATGCATTTACTGATTTGTTTTGAGCTAAATGACCCTGAAATTGAAAAGCACTACAAATGAACTCTGAAAAGGTTGAAAGTTGGCATGGTATCATCATTTCACCCACATAGCATCTGCTAAAAAGTTGAGAGGGTTATGGCAAAAACTGGATGCACTTCGTGTACAAAATGGACAATCTCTTTCGAAGTATCAGGCTTTCGGACGAGAACTCATCTGTTACAAAGGCATTTCATTTTTTTAAACTTATTTCAAATCCAGACTTTTTGTGCATTCAGTATGCACCATTCAAAGCCACGTCATCAATTTTCAACCCTTTCTAACTTCATTTGCTATTTTTCATGCATTTACTGATTTTTTTGTGCTAAATGACCCTGAAATTGAAAAGCACTACAAATGAACTCTGAAAAGGTTGAAAGTTGGCATGGTATCATCATTTCACCCACATAGCATGTGTTAAAAAGTTGAGACTGTTACGGCAAAAACTGGATGCACTTCGTGTACAAAATGGGCAATCTCTTTCGAAGTATCAAGCTTTCGGACGAGAACTCATCTGTTACAAAGGCATTTCATTTTTTTAAACTGATTTCAACTCCAGACTTTTTGTGCGTTTAGTATGCACCATTCAAAGCCACGTCATCAATTTTCAACCCTTTCTGACTTCATTTGCTATTTTTCATGCATTTACTGTTTTTTTGAGCTAAATGACCCTGAAATTGAAAAGCACTACAAATGAACTCTGAAAAGGTTTAAAGTTGGCATGGTATCATCATTTCACCCACATAGCATGTGCTAAAAAGTTGAGAGGGTTACGGCAAAAACTGGATGCACTTCGTGTACAAAATGGACAATCTCTTTCGAAGTATCAGGCTTTCGGACGAGAAGTCATTTGTTACAAAGGCATTTCATTTTTTTTAACTTATTTCAACTCTAGACTTTTTGTGCATTCAGTATGCACCATTCAAAGCCATGTCATCAATTTTCAACCCTTTCTGACTTCATTTGCTATTTTTCATTAATTTACTGATTTTTTGAGCTAAATGACCCTGAAATTGAAAAGCACTACAAATGAACTCTAAAAAGGTTGAAAGTTGGCATGGTATCATCATTTCACCCACATAGCATGTGCTAAAAAGTTGAGAGGCTTACAGCAAAAACTGGATGCACTTCGTGAACAAAATGGAGAATCCCTTTCGAAGTATCAGGCTTCCGGACGAGAACTCATCTGTTACAAAGGCATTTCATTTTTTTAAACTCATTTCAACTCCAGACTTTTTGTGCGTTCAGTATGCACCATTCAAAGCCACGTCATCAATTTTCAACCCTTTCTGACTTCATTTGCTTTTTTTCATGCATTTACTGATTTTTTTGAGCTAAATCACCCTGAAATTGAAAAGCACTACAAATTAACTATGAAAAGGTTGAAAGTTGACGTGGTATCATCACTTCACCCACATAGCTTGTGCTAAAAAGTTGAGACGGTTACGGCAAAAACTGGATGCACGTCGTGTACAAAATGGACAATCTCATTCGAAGTATCAGGCTTTCGGACGAGAAGTCATCTGTTACAAAGGCATTTCATTTTTTTAAACTTATTTCAACTTCAGACTTTTTGTGCGTTCAGTATACACCATTCAAAGCCACGTCATCAATTTTCAACCCTTTCTGACTTCATTTGCTATTTTTCATGCATTTACTGATTTGTTTTGAGCTAAATGACCCTAAAATTGAAAAGCACTACAAATGAACTCTGAAAAGGTTGCATTTGGCATGGTATCATCATTTCACCCACATAGCATCTGCTAAAAAGTTGAGAGGGTTACGGCAAAAACTGGATGCACTTCGTGTACAAAATGGACAATCTCTTTCGAAGTATCAGGCTTTCGGACGAGAACTCATCTGTTACAAAGGCATTTCATTTTTTTAAACTTATTTCAACTCCAGACTTTTTGTGCATTCAGTATGCACCATTCAAAGCCACGTCATCAATTTTCAACCCTTTCTAACTTCATTTGCTATTTTTCATGCATTTACTGATTTTTTTGAGCTAAATGACCCTAAAATTGAAAAGCACTACAAATGAACTCTGAAAAGGTTGAAAGTTGGCATGGTATCATCATTTCACCCACATAGCATGTGTTAAAAAGTTGAGACTATTACGGCAAAAACTGGATGCACTTCGTGTACAAAATGGGCAATCTCTTTCGAAGTATCAGGCTTTCGGACGAGAACTTATTTGTTACAAAGGCATTTCATTTTTTTAACTTATTTCAACTCCAGACTTTTTGTGCATTCAGTATGCACCATTCAAAGCCATGTCATCAATTTTCAACCCTTTCTGACTTCATTTGCTATTTTTCATGCATTTACTGATTTTTTGAGCTAAATGACCCTGTAATTGAAAAGCACTACAAATGAACTCTGAAAAGGTTGAAAGTTGGCATGGTATCATCATTTCACCCACATAGCATCTGCTAAAAAGTTGAGAGGGTTACGGCAAAAACTGGATGCACTTCGTGTACAAAATGGACAATCTCTTTCGAAGTATCAGGCTTTCGGACGAGAACTCATCTGTTACAAAGGCATTTCATTTTTTTAAACTTATTTCAACTCCAGACTTTTTGTGCGTTTAGTATGCACCATTCAAAGCCACGTCATCAATTTTCAACCCTTTCTGACTTCATTTGCTATTTTTCATGCATTTACTGATTTTTTTGAGCTAAATGACCCTGAAATTGAAAAGCACTACAAATGAACTCTGAAAAGGTTGAAAGTTGGCATGGTATCATCATTTCACCCACATAGCATGTGCTAAAAAGTTGAGACGGTTACGGCAAAAACTGGATGCACGTCGTGTACAAAATGGACAATCTCTTTCGAAGTATCACGCTTTCGGACGAGAAGTCATCTGTTACAAAGGCATTTCATTTTTTAAAACTTATTTCTACTCCAGACTTTTTGTGCATTTTGTATGCACCATTCAAAGCCACGTCATCAATTTTCAACCCTTTCTGACTTCATTTGCTATTTTTCATGCATTTACTGATTTGTTTTGAGCTAAATGACCCTGAAATTGAAAAGCACTACAAATGAACTCTGAAAAGGTTGAAAGTTGGCATGGTATCATCATTTCACCCACATAGCATCTGCTAAAAAGTTGAGAGGGTTATGGCAAAAACTGGATGCACTTCGTGTACAAAATGGACAATCTCTTTCGAAGTATCAGGCTTTCGGACGAGAACTCATCTGTTACAAAGGCATTTCATTTTTTTAAACTTATTTCAAATCCAGACTTTTTGTGCATTCAGTATGCACCATTCAAAGCCACGTCATCAATTTTCAACCCTTTCTAACTTCATTTGCTATTTTTCATGCATTTACTGATTTTTTTGTGCTAAATGACCCTGAAATTGAAAAGCACTACAAATGAACTCTGAAAAGGTTGAAAGTTGGCATGGTATCATCATTTCACCCACATAGCATGTGTTAAAAAGTTGAGACTGTTACGGCAAAAACTGGATGCACTTCGTGTACAAAATGGGCAATCTCTTTCGAAGTATCAAGCTTTCGGACGAGAACTCATCTGTTACAAAGGCATTTCATTTTTTTAAACTTATTTCAACTCCAGACTTTTTGTGCGTTTAGTATGCACCATTCAAAGCCACGTCATCAATTTTCAACCCTTTCTGACTTCATTTGCTATTTTTCATGCATTTACTGATTTTTTTGAGCTAAATAACCCTGAAATTGAAAAGCACTACAAATGAACTCTGAAAAGGTTGAAAGTTGGCATGGTATCATCATTTCACCCACATAGCATGTGCTAAAAAGTTGAGACGGTTACGGCAAAAACTGGATGCACGTCGTGTACAAAATGGACAATCTCTTTCGAAGTATCAGGCTTTCGGACGAGAAGTCATCTGTTACAAAGGCATTTCATTTTTTTAAACTTATTTCAACTCCAGACTTTTTGTGCGTTCAGTATGCACCATTCAAAGCCACGTCATCAATTTTCAACCCTTTCTGACTTCATTTGCTATTTTTCATGCATTTACTGATTTGTTTTGAGCTAAATGACCCTGAAATTGAAAAGCACTACAAATGAACTCTGAAAAGGTTGAAAGTTGGCATGGTATCATCATTTCACCCACATAGCATCTGCTAAAAAGTTGAGAGGGTTACGGCAAAATTTGGATGCACTTCGTGTACAAAATGGACAATCTCTTTCGAAGTATCAGGCTTTCGGACGAGAACTCATCTGTTACAAAGGCATTTCATTTTTTTAAACTTATTTCAACTCCAGACTTTTTGTGCGTTTAGTATGCACCATTCAAAGCCACGTCATCAATTTTCAACCCTTTCTAACTTCATTTGCTATTTTTCATGCATTTACTAATTTTTTTGAGATAAATGACCCTGAAATTGAAAAGCACTACAAATGAACTCTGAAAAGGTTGAAAGTTGGCATGGTATCATAATTTCACCCACATAGCATGTGGTAATAAGTTGAGAGGGTTACGGCAAAAACTGGATGCACATCGTGTACAAAATGGACAATCTCTTTCGAAGTATCAGGCTTTCGAACGAGAACTCATCTGTTACAAAGGCATTTCATTTTTTTTAACTCATTTCAACTCCAGACTTTTTGTGCGTTCAGTATGCACCATTCAAAGCCACGTCATCAATTTTCAACCCATTCTGACATCATTTGTTATTTTTCATGCATTTACTGATTTGTTTTGAGCTAAATGACCCCGAAATTGAAAAGCACTACAAATGAACTCTGAAAAGGTTTAAAGTTGGCATGGTATCATCATTTCACCCACATAGCATGTGCTAAAAAGTTGAGACAGTTACGGCAAAAACTGGATGCACTTCGTGTACAAAATGGACAATCTCTTTCGAAGTATCAGGCTTTCGGACGAGAACTCATCTGTTACAAAGGCATTTTATTTTTTTAAACTTATTTCAACTCCAGACTTTTTGTGCGTTCAGTATGCACCATTCAAAGCCACGTCATCAATTGTCAACCCTTTCTGACTTCATTTGCTATTTTTCATGCATTTACTGATTTTTTAAGCTAAATGACCCTGAAATTGAAAAGCACTACAAATGAACTCTGAAAAGGTTGAAAGTTGGCATGGTATCATCATTTCACCCACATAGCATGTGCTAAAAAGTTGAGAGGCTTACGGCAAAAACTGGATGCACTTCGTGTACAAAATGGACAATCCCTTCCGAAGTATCACGCTTTCGGACGAGAACTCATCTGTTACAAAGGCATTTCATTTTTTTAAACTTATTTCAACTCCAGACTTTTTGTGCGTTCAGTATGCACCATTCAAAGCCATGTCATCAATTTTCAACCCTTTCTGACTACATTTGCTATTTTTCATGCATTTACTGATTTTTTGAGCTAAATGACCCTGAAATTGAAAAGCACTACAAATGAACTCTGAAAAGGTTGAAAGTTGGAATGGTATCATCATTTCACCCACATAGCATGTGCTAAAAAGTTGAGAGGCTTACGGCAAAAACTGGATGCACTTGGTGTACAAAATGGACAATCTCTTTCAAAGTATCAGGCTTTCGGACGAGAACTCATCTGTTACAAAGGCATTTCATTTTTTTAAACTCATTTCAACTCCAGACTTTTTGTGCGTTCAGTATGCACCATTCAAAGCCACGTCATCAGTTTTCAACCCTTTCTGACTTCATTTGCTATTTTTCATGCATTTACTGATTTTTTTGAGCTAAATCACCCTGAAATTGAAAAGCACCACAAATGAACTATGAAAAGGTTGAAAGTTGACATGGTATCATCACTTCACCCACATAGCATGTGCTAAAAAGTTGAGATGGTTACGGCAAAAGCTGGATGCACGTCGTGTACAAAATGGACAATCTCTTTCGAAGTATCAGGCTTTCGGACGAGAACTCATCTCTTACAAAGGCATTTCATTTTTTTAAACTTATTTCAACTCCAGACTTTTTGTGCATTCAGTATGCACCATTCAAAGCCACGTCATCTATTTTCAACCCTTTCTGACTTCATTTGCTATTTTTCATGCATTTACTGATTTTTTTGAGCTAAATGACCCTGAAATTGGAAACACTACAAATGAACTCTGAAAAGGTTGAAAGTTGGCTTGGTATCATCATTTCACCCACATAGCATGTGCTAAAAAGTTGAGAGGCTTTCGGCAAAAACTGGATGCACTTCGTGTACAAAATGGACAATCTCTTTCGAAGTATCACGCTTTCAGACGAGAACTCATCTGTTACAAAGGCATTTCATTTTTTTAAACTTATTTCAACTCCAGACTTTTTGTGCGTTCAGTATGCACCATTCAAAGCCACGTCATTAATTTTCAACCCTTTCTGACTTCATTTGCTATTTTCATGCATTTACAGATTTTTTTGAGCTAAATGACCCTGAATTTGAAAAGCACTACAAATGAACTCTGAAAAGGTTGAAAGTTGGAATGGTATCATCATTTCACCCACATAGCATGTGCTAAAAAGTTGAGACGGTTACAGCAAAAACTGGATGCACTTCGTGTACAAAATGGACAATCTCTTTCGAAGTATCACGCTTTCGGACGAGAACTCATCTGTTACAAAGGCATTTCATTTTTTTAAACTAATTTCAACTCCAGACTTTTTGTGCGTTTAGTATGCACCATTCAAAGCCACGTCATCAATTTTCAACCCTTTCTGACTTCATTTGCTATTTTTCATGCATTTACTGATTTGTTTTGAGCTAAATGACCCCGAAATTGAAAAGCACTACAAATGAACTCTGAAAAGGTTTAAAGTTGGCATGGTATCATCATTTCACCCACATAGCATGTGCTAAAAAGTTGAGAGGGATACGGCAAAAACTGGATGCACTTCGTGTACAAAATGGACAATCTCTTTCGAAGTATCAGGCTTTCGGACGAGAACTCATCTGTTACAAAGGCATTTCATTTTTTTAAACTTATTTCAACTCCAGACTTTTTGTGCGTTCGGTATGCACCATTCAAAGCCAGGTCATCAATTTTCAACCATTTCTGACTTCATTTGCTATTTTTCATGCATTTACTGATTTGTTTTGAGCTAAATGACCCTGAAATTGAAAAGCACTACAAATAAACTCTGAAAAGGTTGAAAGTTGGCATTGTATCATCATTTCACCCACATAGCATGTGCTAAAAAGTTGAGAGGCGTGCGGCAAAAACTGGATGCACTTCGTGTACAAAATGGACAATCTCTTTCGAAGTATCAGGCTTTCGGACCAGAACTCATCTGTTACAAAAGGCATTTCATTTTTTTAAACTTATTTCAACTCCAGACTTTTTGTGCATTCAGTATGCACCATTCAAAGCCACGTCATCAATTTTCAACCCTTTCTGACTTCATTTGCTATTTTTCATGCATTTACTGATTTGTTTTGAGCTAAATGACCCTGAAATTGAAAAGCACTACAAATGAACTCTGAAAAGGTTGAAAGTTGGCATGGTATCATCATTTCACGCACATAGCATGTGGTAAAAAGGTCAGAGGGTTGCGGCAAAAACTGGATGCACTTCGTGTACAAAATGGACAATCTCTTTCGAAGTATCAGGCTTTCGGACGAGAACTCATCTGTTACAAAGGTATTTCATTTTTTAAAACTTATTTCTACTCCAGACTTTTTGTGCATTTTGTATGCACCATTCAAAGCCACGTCATCAATTTTCAACCCTTTCTGACTTCATTTGCTATTTTTCATGCATTTACTGATTTTTTTGTGCTAAATGACCCTGAAATTGAAAAGCACTACAAATGAACTCTGAAAAGGTTGAAAGTTGGCATGGTATCATCATTTCACCCACATAGCATGTGTTAAAAAGTTGAGAGGGTTACGGCAAAAACTGGATGCACTTCATGTACAAAATGGACAATCTCTTTCGAAGTATCAGGCTTTCGGACGAGAACTCATCTGTTACAAAGACATTTCATTTTTTTAAACTTATTTCAACTCCAGACTTTTTGTGCGTTTAGTATGCACCATTCAAAGCCACGTCATCAATTTTCAACCCTTTCTGACTTCATTTGCTATTTTTCATGCATTTACTGTTTTTTTTGAGCTAAATGACCCTGAAATTGAAAAGCACTACAAATGAACTCTGAAAAGGTTTAAAGTTGGCATGGTATCATCATTTCACCCACATAGCATGTGCTAAAAAGTTGAGAGGGTTACGGCAAAAACTGGATGCACTTCGTGTACAAAATGGACAATCTCTTTCGAAGTATCAGGCTTTCGAACGAGAACTCATCTGTTACAAAGGCATTTCATTTTTTTTAACTCATTTCAACTCCAGACTTTTTGTGCCTTCAGTATGCACCATTCAAAGCCACGTCATCAATTTTCAACCCATTCTGACATCATTTGTTATTTTTCATGCATTTACTGATTTGTTTTGAGCTAAATGACCCCGAAATTGAAAAGCACTACAAATGAACTCTGAAAAGGTTTAAAGTTGGCATGGTATCATCATTTCACCCACATAGCATGTGCTAAAAAGTTGAGACAGTTACGGCAAAAACTGGATGCACTTCGTGTACAAAATGGACAATCTCTTTCGAAGTATCAGGCTTTCGGACGAGAACTCATCTGTTACAAAGGCATTTTATTTTTTTAAACTTATTTCAACTCCAGACTTTTTGTGCGTTCAGTATGCACCATTCAAAGCCACGTCATCAATTGTCAACCCTTTCTGACTTCATTTGCTATTTTTCATGCATTTACTGATTTTTTAAGCTAAATGACCCTGAAATTGAAAAGCACTACAAATGAACTCTGAAAAGGTTGAAAGTTGGCATGGTATCATCATTTCACCCACATAGCATGTGCTAAAAAGTTGAGAGGCTTACGGCAAAAACTGGATGCACTTCGTGTACAAAATGGACAATCTCTTTCGAAGTATCACGCTTTCGGACGAGAACTCTTCTGTTACAAAGGCATTTCATTTTTTTAAACTTATTTCAACTCCAGACTTTTTGTGCGTTCAGTATGCACCATTCAAAGCCACGTCATCAATTTTCAACCCTTTCTGACTTCATTTGCTATTTTCATGCATTTACTGATTTTTTTAAGCTAAATGACCCTGAAATTGAAAAGCACTACAAATGAACTCTGAGAAGGTTGAAAGTTGGCATGGTATCATCATTTCACCCACATAGCATGTGCTAAAAAGTTGAGAGGGTTACGACAAAAACTGGATGCACTTCGTGTACAAAATGGACAATCTCTTTCGAAGTATCACGCTTTCGGACGAGAACTCATCTGTTACAAAGGCATTTCATTTTTTTAAACTTATTTCAACTCCAGACTTTTTGTGCGTTTAGTATGCACCATTCAAAGCCACGTCATCAATTTTCAACCCTTTCTGACTTCATTTGCTATTTTTCATGCATTTACTGATTTGTTTTGAGCTAAATGACCCTGAAATTGAAAAGCACTACAAATGAACTCTGAAAAGGTTGAAAGTTGGCATTGTATCATCATTTCACCCACATAGCATGTGATAAAAAGTTGAGAGGCTTACGGCAAAAACTGGATGCACTTCGTGTACAAAATGGAAAATCCCTTTCGAAGTATCACGCTTTCGGACGAGAACTCATCTGTTACAAAGGCATTTCATTTTTTTAAACTTATTTCAACTCCAGACTTTTTGTGCGTTCAGTATGCACCATTCAAAGCCATGTCATCAATTTTCAACCCTTTCTGACTTCATTTGCTATTTTTCATGCATTTACTGATTTTTTGAGCTAAATGACCCTGAAATTGAAAAGCACTACAAATGAACTCTGAAAAGGTTGAAAGTTGGCATGGTATCATCATTTCACCCACATAGCATGTGCTAAAAAGTTGAGAGGGTTCCGACAAAAACTGGATGCACTTCGTGTACAAAATGGACAATCCCTTTCGAAGTATCAGGCTTTCGGACGAGAACTCATCTGTTACAAAGGCATTTTATTTTTTTAAACTTATTTCAACTCCAGACTTTTTGTGCGTTCAGTATGCACCATTCAAAGCCACGTCATCAATTGTCAACCCTTTCTGACTTCATTTGCTATTTTTCATGCATTTACTGATTTGTTTTGAGCTAAATGACCCTGAAATTGAAAAGCACTACAAATGAACTCTGAAAAGGTTGAAAGTTGGCATGGTATCATCATTTCACCCACATAGCATGTGATAAAAAGTTGAGAGGCTTACGGGAGAAACTGGATGCACTTCGTGTACAAAATGGACAATCCCTTTCGAAGTATCATGCTTTCGGACGAGAACTCATCTGTTACAAAGGCATTTCATCTTTTTAAACTTATTTCAACTCCAGACTTTTTGTGCGTTCAGTATGCACCATTCAAAGCCATGTCATCAATTTTCAACCCTTTCTGACTTCATTTGCTATTTTTGATGCATTTACTAATTTTTTGAGCTAAATGACCCTGAAATTGAAAAGCACTACAAATGAACTCTGAAAAGGTTGAAAGTTGGCATGGTATCATCATTTCACCCACATAGCATGTGCTAAAAAGTTGAGAGGGTTCCGACAAAAACTGGATGCACTTCGTGTACAAAATGGACAATCCCTTTCGAAGTATCAGGCTTTCGGACGAGAACTCATCTGTTACAAAGGCATTTTATTTTTTTAAACTTATTTCAACTCCAGACTTTTTGTGCGTTCAGTATGCACCATTCAAAGCCGCGTCATCAATTTTCAACCCTTTCTGACTTCATTTGCTATTTTTCATGCATTTACTGTTTTTTTTTAGCTAAATGACCCTGAAATTGAAAAGCACTACAAATGAACTCTGAAAAGGTTTAAAGTTGGCATGGTATCATCATTTCACCCACATAGCATGTGCTAAAAAGTTGAGAGGGTTACGGCAAAAACTGGATGCACTTCGTGTACAAAATGGACAATCTCTTTCGAAGTATCAGGCTTTCGGACGAGAACTCATCTGTTACAAAGGCATTTTATTTTTTTAAACTTATTTCAACTCCAGACTTTTTGTGCGTTTAGTATGCACCATTCAAAGCCACGTCATCAATTTTCAACCCTTTCTGACTTCATTTGCTATTTTTCATGCATTTACTGATTTTTTTGAGCTAAATGACCCTGAAATTGAAAAGCACTACAAATGAACTCTGAAAAGGTTGAAAGTTGGCATGGTATCATCATTTCACCCACATAGCATGTGCTAAAAAGTTGAGAGGGTTACGGCAAAAACTGGATGCACTTCGTGTACAAAATGGACAATCTCTTTCGAAGTATCAGGCTTTCGAACGAGAACTCATCTGTTACAAAGGCATTTCATTTTTTTTAACTCATTTCAACTCCAGACTTTTTGTGCCTTCAGTATGCACCATTCAAAGCCACGTCATCAATTTTCAACCCATTCTGACATCATTTGTTATTTTTCATGCATTTACTGATTTGTTTTGAGCTAAATGACCCCGAAATTGAAAAGCACTACATGAACTCTGAAAAGGTTTAAAGTTGGCATGGTATCATCATTTCACCCACATAGCATGTGCTAAAAAGTTGAGACAGTTACGGCAAAAACTGGATGCACTTCGTGTACAAAATGGACAATCTCTTTCGAAGTATCAGGCTTTCGGACGAGAACTCATCTGTTACAAAGGCATTTTATTTTTTTAAACTTATTTCAACTCCAGACTTTTTGTGCGTTCAGTATGCACCATTCAAAGCCACGTCATCAATTGTCAACCCTTTCTGACTTCATTTGCTATTTTTCATGCATTTACTGATTTTTTAAGCTAAATGACCCTGAAATTGAAAAGCACTACAAATGAACTCTGAAAAGGTTGAAAGTTGGCATGGTATCATCATTTCACCCACATAGCATGTGCTAAAAAGTTGAGAGGCTTACGGCAAAAACTGGATGCACTTCGTGTACAAAATGGACAATCTCTTTCGAAGTATCAGGCTTTCGGACGAGAAGTCATTTGTTACAAAGGCATTTCATTTTTTTTAACTTATTTCAACTCCAGACTTTTTGTGCATTCAGTATGCACCATTCAAAGCCATGTCATCAATTTTCAACCCTTTCTGACTTCATTTGCTATTTTTCATTAATTTACTGATTTTTTTAAGCTAAATGACCCTGAAATTGAAAAGCACTACAAATGAACTCTGAGAAGGTTGAAAGTTGGCATGGTATCATCATTTCACCCACATAGCATGTGCTAAAAAGTTGAGAGGGTTACGACAAAAACTGGATGCACTTCGTGTACAAAATGGACAATCTCTTTCGAAGTATCACGCTTTCGGACGAGAACTCATCTGTTACAAAGGCATTTCATTTTTTTAAACTTATTTCAACTCCAGACTTTTTGTGCGTTTAGTATGCACCATTCAAAGCCACGTCATCAATTTTCAACCCTTTCTGACTTCATTTGCTATTTTCATGCATTTACTGATTTTTTTAAGCTAAATGACCCTGAAATTGAAAAGCACTACAAATGAACTCTGAGAAGGTTGAAAGTTGGCATGGTATCATCATTTCACCCACATAGCATGTGCTAAAAAGTTGAGAGGGTTACGACAAAAACTGGATGCACTTCGTGTACAAAATGGACAATCTCTTTCGAAGTATCACGCTTTCGGACGAGAACTCATCTGTTACAAAGGCATTTCATTTTTTTAAACTTATTTCAACTCCAGACTTTTTGTGCGTTTAGTATGCACCATTCAAAGCCACGTCATCAATTTTCAACCCTTTCTGACTTCATTTGCTATTTTTCATGCATTTACTGATTTGTTTTGAGCTAAATGACCCTGAAATTGAAAAGCACTACAAATGAACTCTGAAAAGGTTGAAAGTTGGCATTGTATCATCATTTCACCCACATAGCATGTGATAAAAAGTTGAGAGGCTTACGGCAAAAACTGGATGCACTTCGTGTACAAAATGGAAAATCCCTTTCGAAGTATCACGCTTTCGGACGAGAACTCATCTGTTACAAAGGCATTTCATTTTTTTAAACTTATTTCAACTCCAGACTTTTTGTGCGTTCAGTATGCACCATTCAAAGCCATGTCATCAATTTTCAACCCTTTCTGACTTCATTTGCTATTTTTCATGCATTTACTGATTTTTTGAGCTAAATGACCCTGAAATTGAAAAGCACTACAAATGAACTCTGAAAAGGTTGAAAGTTGGCATGGTATCATCATTTCACCCACATAGCATGTGCTAAAAAGTTGAGAGGGTTCCGACAAAAACTGGATGCACTTCGTGTACAAAATGGACAATCCCTTTCGAAGTATCAGGCTTTCGGACGAGAACTCATCTGTTACAAAGGCATTTTATTTTTTTAAACTTATTTCAACTCCAGACTTTTTGTGCGTTCAGTATGCACCATTCAAAGCCGCGTCATCAATTTTCAACCCTTTCTGACTTCATTTGCTATTTTTCATGCATTTACTGTTTTTTTTTAGCTAAATGACCCTGAAATTGAAAAGCACTACAAATGAACTCTGAAAAGGTTGAAAGTTGGCATGGTATCATCATTTCACCCACATAGCATGTGATAAAAAGTTGAGAGGCTTACGGGAGAAACTGGATGCACTTCGTGTACAAAATGGACAATCCCTTTCGAAGTATCATGCTTTCGGACGAGAACTCATCTGTTACAAAGGCATTTCATCTTTTTAAACTTATTTCAACTCCAGACTTTTTGTGCGTTCAGTATGCACCATTCAAAGCCATGTCATCAATTTTCAACCCTTTCTGACTTCATTTGCTATTTTTGATGCATTTACTAATTTTTTGAGCTAAATGACCCTGAAATTGAAAAGCACTACAAATGAACTCTGAAAAGGTTGAAAGTTGGCATGGTATCATCATTTCACCCACATAGCATGTGCTAAAAAGTTGAGAGGGTTCCGACAAAAACTGGATGCACTTCGTGTACAAAATGGACAATCCCTTTCGAAGTATCAGGCTTTCGGACGAGAACTCATCTGTTACAAAGGCATTTTATTTTTTTAAACTTATTTCAACTCCAGACTTTTTGTGCGTTCAGTATGCACCATTCAAAGCCGCGTCATCAATTTTCAACCCTTTCTGACTTCATTTGCTATTTTTCATGCATTTACTGTTTTTTTTTAGCTAAATGACCCTGAAATTGAAAAGCACTACAAATGAACTCTGAAAAGGTTTAAAGTTGGCATGGTATCATCATTTCACCCACATAGCATGTGCTAAAAAGTTGAGAGGGTTACGGCAAAAACTGGATGCACTTCGTGTACAAAATGGACAATCTCTTTCGAAGTATCAGGCTTTCGGACGAGAACTCATCTGTTACAAAGGCATTTTATTTTTTTAAACTTATTTCAACTCCAGACTTTTTGTGCGTTTAGTATGCACCATTCAAAGCCACGTCATCAATTTTCAACCCTTTCTGACTTCATTTGCTATTTTTCATGCATTTACTGATTTTTTTGAGCTAAATGACCCTGAAATTGAAAAGCACTACAAATGAACTCTGAAAAGGTTGAAAGTTGGCATGGTATCATCATTTCACCCACATAGCATGTGCTAAAAAGTTGAGAGGGTTACGGCAAAAACTGGATGCACTTCGTGTACAAAATGGACAATCTCTTTCGAAGTATCAGGCTTTCGAACGAGAACTCATCTGTTACAAAGGCATTTCATTTTTTTTAACTCATTTCAACTCCAGACTTTTTGTGCCTTCAGTATGCACCATTCAAAGCCACGTCATCAATTTTCAACCCATTCTGACATCATTTGTTATTTTTCATGCATTTACTGATTTGTTTTGAGCTAAATGACCCCGAAATTGAAAAGCACTACATGAACTCTGAAAAGGTTTAAAGTTGGCATGGTATCATCATTTCACCCACATAGCATGTGCTAAAAAGTTGAGACAGTTACGGCAAAAACTGGATGCACTTCGTGTACAAAATGGACAATCTCTTTCGAAGTATCAGGCTTTCGGACGAGAACTCATCTGTTACAAAGGCATTTTATTTTTTTAAACTTATTTCAACTCCAGACTTTTTGTGCGTTCAGTATGCACCATTCAAAGCCACGTCATCAATTGTCAACCCTTTCTGACTTCATTTGCTATTTTTCATGCATTTACTGATTTTTTAAGCTAAATGACCCTGAAATTGAAAAGCACTACAAATGAACTCTGAAAAGGTTGAAAGTTGGCATGGTATCATCATTTCACCCACATAGCATGTGCTAAAAAGTTGAGAGGCTTACGGCAAAAACTGGATGCACTTCGTGTACAAAATGGACAATCTCTTTCGAAGTATCACGCTTTCGGACGAGAACTCTTCTGTTACAAAGGCATTTCATTTTTTTAAACTTATTTCAACTCCAGACTTTTTGTGCGTTCAGTATGCACCATTCAAAGCCACGTCATCAATTTTCAACCCTTTCTGACTTCATTTGCTATTTTCATGCATTTACTGATTTTTTTAAGCTAAATGACCCTGAAATTGAAAAGCACTACAAATGAACTCTGAGAAGGTTGAAAGTTGGCATGGTATCATCATTTCACCCACATAGCATGTGCTAAAAAGTTGAGAGGGTTACGACAAAAACTGGATGCACTTCGTGTACAAAATGGACAATCTCTTTCGAAGTATCACGCTTTCGGACGAGAACTCATCTGTTACAAAGGCATTTCATTTTTTTAAACTTATTTCAACTCCAGACTTTTTGTGCGTTTAGTATGCACCATTCAAAGCCACGTCATCAATTTTCAACCATTTCTGACTTCATTTGCTATTTTTCATGCATTTACTGATTTGTTTTGAGCTAAATGACCCTGAAATTGAAAAGCACTACAAATGAACTCTGAAAAGGTTGAAAGTTGGCATTGTATCATCATTTCACCCACATAGCATGTGATAAAAAGTTGAGAGGCTTACGGCAAAAACTGGATGCACTTCGTGTACAAAATGGAAAATCCCTTCCGAAGTATCACGCTTTCGGACGAGAACTCATCTGTTACAAAGGCATTTCATTTTTTTAAACTTATTTCAACTCCAGACTTTTTGTGCGTTCAGTATGCACCATTCAAAGCCATGTCATCAATTTTCAACCCTTTCTGACTACATTTGCTATTTTTCATGCATTTACTGATTTTTTGAGCTAAATGACCCTGAAATTGAAAAGCACTACAAATGAACTCTCAAAAGGTTGAAAGTTGGCATGGTATCATCATTTCACCCACATAGCATGTGCTAAAAAGTTGAGAGGGTTCCGACAAAAACTGGATGCACTTCGTGTACAAAATGGACAATCCCTTTCGAAGTATCAGGCTTTCGGACGAGAACTCATCTGTTACAAAGGCATTTTATTTTTTTAAACTTATTTCAACTCCAGACTTTTTGTGCGTTCAGTATGCACCATTCAAAGCCACGTCATCAATTGTCAACCCTTTCTGACTTCATTTGCTATTTTTCATGCATTTACTGATTTGTTTTGAGCTAAATGACCCTGAAATTGAAAAGCACTACAAATGAACTCTGAAAAGGTTGAAAGTTGGCATGGTATCATCATTTCACCAACATAGCATGTGATAAAAAGTTGAGAGGCTTACGGGAGAAACTGGATGCACTTCGTGTACAAAATGGACAATCCCTTTCGAAGTATCACGCTTTCGGACGAGAACTCATCTGTTACAAAGGCATTTCATTTTTTTAAACTTATTTCAACTCCAGACTTTTTGTGCGTTCAGTATGCACCATTCAAAGCCATGTCATCAATTTTCAACCCTTTCTGACTTCATTTGCTATTTTTGATGCATTTACTGATTTTTTGAGCTAAATGACCCTGAAATTGAAAAGCACTACAAATGAACTCTGAAAAGGTTTAAAGTTGGCATGGTATCATCATTTCACCCACATAGCATGTGATAAAAAGTTGAGAGGGTTACGGCAAAAACTGGATGCACTTCATGTACAAAATGGACAATCTCTTTCGAAGTATCAGGCTTTCGGACGAGAACTCATCTGTTACAAAGGCATTTCATTTTTTTAAACTTATTTCAACTCCAGACTTTTTGTGCGTTCGGTATGCACCATTCAAAGCCAGGTCATCAATTTTCAACCATTTCTGACTTCATTTTCTATTTTTCATGCATTTACTGATTTGTTTTGAGCTAAATGACCCTGAAATTGAAAAGCAGTACAAATGAACTCTGAAAAGGTTGAAAGTTGGCATTGTATCATCATTTCACCCACATAGCATGTGCTAAAAAGTTGAGAGGGTTACGACAAAAACTGGATGCACTTCGTGTACAAAATGGACAATCCCTTTCGAAGTATCAGGCTTTCGGACGAGAACTCATCTGTTACAAAGGCATTTTATTTTTTTAAACTTATTTCAACTCCAGACTTTTTGTGCGTTCAGTATGCACCATTCAAAGCCATGTCATCAATTTTCAACCCTTTCTGACTTCATTTGCTATTTTTCATGCATTTACTGATTTTTTTGAGCTAAATGACCCTGAAATTGAAAAGCACTACAAATGAACTCTGAAAAGGTTGAAAGTTGGCATGGTATCATCATTTCACCCACATAGCATGTGCTAAAAAGTTGAGAGGGTTACGACAAAAACTGGATGCACTTCGTGTACAAAATGGACAATCCCTTTCGAAGTATCAGGCTTTCGGACGAGAACTCATCTGTTACAAAGGCATTTTATTTTTTTAAACTTATTTCAACTCCAGACTTTTTGTGCGTTTAGTATGCACCATTCAAAGCCACGTCATCAATTGTCAACCCTTTCTGACTTCATTTGCTATTTTTCATGCATTTACTGATTTGTTTTGAGCTAAATGACCCTGAAATAGAAAAGCACTACAAATGAACTCTGAAAAGGTTGAAAGTTTGCATGTGATAAAAAGTTGAGAGGCTTACGGGAAAAACTGGATGCACATCGTGTACAAAATGGACAATCTCTTTCGAAGTATCAGGCTTTCGGACGAAAACTCATCTGTTACAAAGGCATTTCATTTTTTTAAACTTATTTCAACTCCAGACTTTTTGTGCGTTCAGTATGCACCATTCAAAGCCACGTCATCAACTTTCAACCCTTTCTGACTTCATTTGCTATTTTTCATGCATTTACTGATTTTTTGAGCTAAATGACCCTGAAATTGAAAATCACTACAAATGAACTCTCAGAAGGTTGAAAGTTGGCATGGTATCATCATTTCACCCACATAGCATGTGCTAGAAAGTTGAGAGGGTTACGACAAAAACTGGATGAACTTCGTGTACAAAATGGACAATCGCTTTCGAAGTATCAGGCTTTCGGACGAGAACTCATCTGTTACAAAGGCATTTCATTTTTTTTAAACTCATTTCAACTCCAGACTTTTTGTGCGTTCAGTATGCACCATTCAAAGCCACATCATCAATTTTCAACCCTTTCTGACTTCATTTGCTATTTTTCACGCATTTACTGATTTTTTTGAGCTAAGTGACCCAGAAATTGAAAAGCACTACAAATGAACTCTGAAAAGGTTGAAAGTTGGCATGGTATCATCATTTCACCCACATAGCATGTGATAAAAAGTTGAGAGGCTTACGGCAAAAACTGGATGCACATCGTGTACAAAATGGACAATCTCTTTCGAAGTATCAGGCTTTCGGACGAAAACTCATCAGTTACAAAGGCACTTCATTTTTTAAAACTTATTTCAACTCCAGACTTTTTGTGCGTTCAGTATGCACCATTCAAAGCCACGTCATCAATTTTCAACCCTTTCTGACTTCATTTGCTATTTTTCATGCATTTACTGATTTTTTGAGCTAAATGACCCTGAAATTGAAAATCACTACAAATGAACTCTGAAAAGGTTGAAAGTTGGCATGGTATTATCATTTCACCCACATAGCATGTGCTAAAAAGTTGAGAGGCTTACGGCAAAAACTGGATGCACTTCGTGTACAAAATGGACAATCTCTATCGAAGTATCACGCTTCCGGACGAGAACTCATCTGTTACAAAGGCATTTCATTTTTTTAAACTTATTTTAACTCCAGACTTTTTGTGCATTCAGTATGCACCATTCAAAGCCATGTCATCAATTTTCAACCCTTTCTGACTTCATTTGCTATTTTTCATGCATTTACTGATTTTTTGAGCTAAATGACCCTGAAATTGAAAAGCACTACAAATGAACTCTGAAAAGGTTGAAAGTTGGCATGGTATCATCATTTCACCCACATAGCATATGCTAAAAAGTTGAGAGGGTTACGACAAAAACTGGATGCACTTCGTGTACAAAATGGACAATCCCTTTCGAAGTATCACGCTTTCGGACGAGAACTCATCTGTTACAAAGGCATTTCATTTTTTTTAAACTCATTTCAACTCCAGACTTTTTGTGCGTTCAGTATGCACCATTCAAAGCCACGTCATCAATTTTCAACCCTTTCTGACTTCATTTGCTATTTTTCACGCATTTACTGATTTTTTTGAGCTAAATGACCCAGAAATTGAAAAGCACAACAAATGAACTCTGAAAAGGTTGAAAGTTGGCAGGGTATCATCATTTCACCCACATAGTATCTACTAAAAAGTTGAGAGGGTTACGGCAAAAACTGGATGCACTTCGTGTACAAAATGGACAATCTCTTTCGAAGTATCACGCTTTCGGACGAGAACTCATCTGTTACAAAGGCATTTCATTTTTTTAAACTTATTTCAACTCTAGACTTTTTTTGCTTTCAGTATGCACCATTCAAAGCCACGTCATCAATTTTCAACCCTTTCTAACTTCATTTGCTATTTTTCATGTATTTACTGATTTTTTTGAGCTAAATGACCCTAAAATTGAAAAGCACTACAAATGAACTCTGAAAAGGTTGAAAGTTGGCATGGTATCATCATTTCACCCACATAGCATCTGCTAAAAAGTTGAGAGGGTTACGGCAAAAACTGGATGCACTTTGTGTACAAAATGGACAATCTCTTTCGAAGTATCAGGCTTTCGGACGAGAACTCATCTGTTACAAAGGCATTTCATTTTTTTAAACTTATTTCAACTCCAGACTTTTTGTGCATTCAGTATGCACCATTCAAAGCCACGTCATCAATTTTCAACCCTTTCTAACTTCATTTGCTATTTTTCATGCATTTACTGATTTTTTTGAGCTAAATGACCCTGAAATTGAAAAGCACTACAAATGAACTCTGAAAAGGTTGAAAGTTGGCATGGTATCATCATTTCACCCACATAGCATGTGTTAAAAAGTTGAGACTGTTACGGCAAAAACTGGATGCACTTCGTGTAAAAAATGGGCAATCTCTTTCGAAGTATCAGGCTTTCGGACGAGAACTCATTTGTTACAAAGGCATTTCATTTTTTTTAACTTATTTCAACTCCAGACTTTTTGTGTATTCAGTATGCATCATTCAAAGCCATGTCATCAATTTTCAACCCTTTCTGACTTCATTTGCTATTTTTCATGCATTTACTGATTTTTTGAGCTAAATGACCCTGAAATTGAAAAGCACTACAAATGAACTCTGAAAAGGTTGAAAGTTGGCATGGTATCATTATTTCACCCACATAGCATCTGCTAAAAAGTTGAGAGGGTTATGGCAAAAACTGGATGCACTTCGTGTACAAAATGGACAATCTCTTTCGAAGTATCAGGCTTTCGGACGAGAACTCATCTGTTACATAGGCATTTCATTTTTTTAAACTTATTTCAACTCCAGACTTTTTGTGCGTTTAGTATGCACCATTCAAAGCCACGTCATCAATTTTCAACCCTTTCTGACTTCATTTGCTATTTTTCATGCATTTACTGATTTTTTTGAGCTAAATGACCCTGAAATTGAAAAGCACTACAAATGAACTCTGAAAAGGTTGAAAGTTGGCATGGTATCATCATTTCACCCACATAGCATGTGCTAAAAAGTTGAGACGGTTACGGCAAAAACTGGATGCACGTCGTGTACAAAATGGACAATCTCTTTCGAAGTATCAGGCTTTCGGACGAGAAGTCATCTGTTACAAAGGCATTTAATTTTTTTAAACTTATTTCAAGTCCAGACTTTTTGTGCGTTCAGTATGCACCATTCAAAGCCACGTCATCAATTTTCAACCCTTTCTGACTTCATTTGCTATTTTTCATGCATTTACTGATTTGTTTTGAGCTAAATGACCCTGAAATTGAAAAGCACTACAAATGAACTCTGAAAAGGTTGAAAGTTGGCATGGTATCATCATTTCACCCACATAGCATCTGCTAAAAAGTTGAGAGGGTTACGGCAAAAACTGGATGCACTTCGTGTACAAAATGGACAATCTCTTTCGAAGTATCGGGCTTTCGGACGAGAACTCATCTGTTACAAAGGCATTTCATTTTTTTAAACTTATTTCAACTCCAGACTTTTTGTGCATTCAGTATGCACCATTCAAAGCCACGTCATCAATTTTCAACCCTTTCTAACTTCATTTGCTATTTTTCATGCATTTACTGATTTTTTTGAGCTAAATGACCCTGAAATTGAAAAGCACTACAAATGAACTCTGAAAAGGTTGAAAGTTGGCATGGTATCATCATTTCACCCACATAGCATGTGCTAAAAAGGTGAGAGGGTGACGGCAAAAACTGGATGCACTTCGTGTACAAAATGGACAATCTCCTTCGAAGTATCAAGCTTTCGGACGAGAACTCATCTGTTACAAAGGCATTTCATTTTTTTAAACTTATTTCTACTCCAGACTTTTTGCGCATTTTGTATGCACCATTCAAAGCCACGTCATCAATTTTCAACCCTTTCTGACTTCATTTGCTATTTTTCATGCATTTACTGATTTTTTTGAGCTAAATGACCCTGAAATTGAAAAGCACTACAAATGAACTCTGAAAAGGTTGAAAGTTGGCATGGTATCATCATTTCACCCACATAGCATGTGTTAAAAAGTTGAGAGGGTTACGGCAAAAACTGGATGCACTTCATGTACAAAATGGACAATCTCTTTCGAAGTATCAGGCTTTCGGACGAGAACTCATCTGTTACAAAGGCATTTCATTTTTTTAAACTTATTTCAACTCCAGACTTTTTGTGCGTTTAGTATGCACCATTCAAAGCCACGTCATCAATTTTCAACCCTTTCTGACTTCATTTGCTATTTTTCATGCATTTACTGATTTTTTGAGCTAAATGACCCTGAAATTGAAAAGCACTACAAATGAACTCTGAAAAGGTTTAAAGTTGGCATGGTATCATCATTTCACCCACATAGCATGTGCTAAAAAGTTGAGAGGGTTACGGCAAAAACTTGATGCACTTCGTGTACAAAATGGACAATCTCTTTCGAAGTATCAGGCTTTCGGACGAGAAGTCATTTGTTACAAAGGCATTTCATTTTTTTTAACTTATTTCAACTCCAGACTTTTTGTGCATTCAGTATGCACCATTCAAAGCCATGTCATCAATTTTCAACCCTTTCTGACTTCATTTGCTATTTTTCATTAATTTACTGATTTTTTGAGCTAAATGACCCTGAAATTGAAAAGCACTACAAATGAACTCTAAAAAGGTTGAAAGTTGGCAGGGTATCATCATTTCACCCACATAGCATGTGCTAAAAAGTTGAGAGGCTTACGGCAAAAACTGGATGCACTTCGTGTACAAAATGGACAATCCCTTTCGAAGTATCAGGCTTCCGGACGAGAACTCATCTGTTACAAAGGCATTTCATTTTTTTAAACTCATTTCAACTCCAGACTTTTTGTGCGTTCAGTATGCACCATTCAAAGCCACGTCATCAATTTTCAACCCTTTCTGACTTCATTTGCTTTTTTTCATGCATTTACTGATTTTTTTGAGCTAAATCACCCTGAAATTGAAAAGCACTACAAATTAACTATGAAAAGGTTGAAAGTTGACGTGGTATCATCACTTCACCCACATAGCATGTGCTAAAAAGTTGAGACGGTTACGGCAAAAACTGGATGCACGTCGTGTACAAAATGGACAATCTCTTTCGAAGTATCAGGCTTTCGGACGAGAAGTCACCTGTTACAAAGGCATTTCATTTTTTTAAACTTATTTCAACTCCAGACTTTTTGTGCGTTCAGTATACACCATTCAAAGCCACGTCATCAATTTTCAACCCTTTCTGACTTCATTTGCTATTTTTCATGCATTTACTGATTTGTTTTGAGCTAAATGACCCTAAAATTGAAAAGCACTACAAATGAACTCTGAAAAGGTTGCATTTGGCATGGTATCATCATTTCACCCACATAGCATCTGCTAAAAAGTTGAGAGGGTTACGGCAAAAACTGGATGCACTTCGTGTACAAAATGGACAATCTCTTTCGAAGTATCAGGCTTTCGGACGAGAACTTATTTGTTACAAAGGCATTTCATTTTTTTTAACTTATTTCAACTCCAGACTTTTTGTGCATTCAGTATGCACCATTAAAAGCCATGTCATCAATTTTCAACCCTTTCTAACTTCATTTGCTATTTTTCATGCATTTATTGATTTTTTGAGCAAAATGACCCTGAAATTGAAAAGCACTACAAATGAACTCTGAAAAGGTTGAAAGTTGGCATGGTATCTTCATTTCACCCACATAGCATCTGCTAATAAGTTGAGAGGGTTATGGCAAAAACTGGATGCACTTCGTGTACAAAATGGACAATCTCTTTCGAAGTATCAGGCTTTCGGACGAGAACTCATCTGTTACAAAGGCATTTCATTTTTTTAAACTTATTTCAACTCCAGACTTTTTGTGCATTTAGTATGCACCATTCAAAGCCACGTCATCAATTTTCAACCCTTTCTGACTTCATTTGCTATTTTTCATGCATTTACTGATTTTTTTGAGCTAAATGACCCTGAAATTGAAAAGCACTACAAATGAACTCTGAAAAGGTTGAAAGTTGGCATGGTATCATCATTTCACCCACATAGCATGTGCTAAAAAGTTGAGACGGTTACGGCAAAAACTGGATGCACGTCGTGTACAAAATGGACAATCTCTTTCGAAGTATCACGCTTTCGGACGAGAAGTCATCTGTTACAAAGGCATTTCATTTTTTAAAACTTATTTCTACTCCAGACTTTTTGTGCATTTTGTATGCACCATTCAAAGCCACGTCATCAATTTTCAACCCTTTTTGACTTCATTTGCTATTTTTCATGCATTTACTGATTTGTTTTGAGCTAAATGACCCTGAAATTGAAAAGCACTACAAATGAACTCTGAAAAGGTTGAAAGTTGGCATGGTATCATCATTTCACCCTCATAGCATCTGCTAAAAAGTTGAGAGGGTTATGGCAAAAACTGGATGCACTTCGTGTACAAAATGGACAATCTCTTTCGAAGTATCAGGCTTTCGGACGAGAACTCATCTGTTACAAAGGCATTTCATTTTTTTAAACTAATTTCAAATCCAGACTTTTTGCGCATTCAGTATGCACCATTCAAAGCCACGTCATCAATTTTCAACCCTTTCTAACTTCATTTGCTATTTTTCATGCATTTACTGATTTTTTTGACCTAAATGACCCTGAAATTGAAAAGCACTACAAATGAACTCTGAAAAGGTTGAAAGTTGGCATGGTATCATCATTTCACCCACATAGCATGTGTTAAAAAGTTGAGACTGTTACGGCAAAAACTTGATGCACTTCGTGTACAAAATGGGCAATCTCTTTCGAAGTATCAGGCTTTCGGACGAGAACTCATTTGTTACCAAGGCATTTCATTTTTTTTTGCTTATTTCAACTCCAGACTTTTTGTGCATTCAGTATACACCATTCAAAGCCATGTCATCAATTTTCAACCCTTTCTGACTTCATTTGCTATTTTTCATGCATTTACTGATTTTTTTGAGCTAAATCACCCTGAAATTGAAAAGCACTACAAATTAACTATGAAAAGGTTGAAAGTTGACATGGTATCATCACTTCACCCACACAGCATGTGCTAAAAAGTTGAGACGGTTACGGCAAAAACTGGACGCACGTCGTGTACAAAATGGACAATCACTTTCGAAGTATCAGGCTTTCGGACGAGAAGTCATCTGTTACAAAGGCATTTCATTTTTTTAAACTTATTTCAACTCTAGACTTTTTGTGCGTTCAGTATGCACCATTCAAAGCCACATCATCAATTTTCAACCCTTTCGACTTCATTTGCTATTTTTCATGCATTTACTGATTTGTTTTGAGCTAAATGACCCTGAAATTGAAAAGCACTACAAATGAACTCTGAAAAGGTTGAAAGTTGGCATGGTATCATCATTTCACCCACATAGCATCTGCTAAAAAGTTGAGAGGGTTACGGCAAAAACTGGATGCACTTCGTGTACAAAATGGACAATCTCTTTCGAAGTATCAAGCTTTCGGACGAGAACTCATCTGTTACAAAGGCATTTCATTTTTTTAAACTTATTTCAACTCCAGACTTTTTGTGCGTTTAGTATGCACCATTCAAAGCCACGTCATCAATTTTCAACCGTTTCTGACTTCATTTGCTATTTTTCATGCATTTACTGATTTTTTTGAGCTAAATAACCCTGAAATTGAAATGCACTACAAATGAACTCTGAAAAGGTTGAAAGTTGGCATGGTATCATCATTTCACCCACATAGCATGTGCTAAAAAGTTGAGACGGTTACGGCAAAAACTGGAGGCACGTCGTGTACAAAATGGACAATCTCTTTCGAAGTATTAGGCTTTCGGACGAGAAGTCATCTGTTACAAAGGCATTTCATTTTTTTAAACTTATTTCAACTCCAGACTTTTTGTGCGTTCAGTATGCACCATTCAAAGCCACGTCATCAATTTTCAACCCTTTCTGACTTCATTTGCTATTTTTCATGCATTTACTGATTTTGTTTTGAGCTAAATGACCCTGAAATTGAAAAGCACTACAAATGAACTCTGAAAAGGTTGAAAGTTGGCATGGTATCATCATTTCACCCACATAGCATCTGCTAAAAAGTTGAGAGGGTTACGGCAAAATTTGGATGCACTTCGTGTACAAAATGGACAATCTCTTTCGAAGTATCAGGCTTTCGGACGAGAACTCATCTATTACAAAGGCATTTCATTTTTTTAAACTTATTTCAACTCCACACTTTTTGTGCATTCAGTATGCACCATTCAAAGCCACGTCATCAATTTTCAACCCTTTCTAACTTCATTTGCTATTTTTCATGCATTTACTGATTTTTTTGAGCTAAATGACCCTGAAATTGAAAAGCACTACAAATGTACTCTGAAAAGGTTGAAAGTTGGCATGGTATCATCATTTCACCCACATAGCATGTGTTAAAAAGTTGAGACTATTACGGCAAAAACTGGATGCACTTCGTGTACAAAATGGGCAATCTCTTTCGAAGTATCAGGCTTTCGGACGAGAACTCATCTGTTAAAAAGGCATTTCATTTTTTTTAACTTATTTCAACTCCAGACTTTTTGTGCATTCAGTATGCACGATTCAAAGCCATGTCATCAATTTTCAACCCTTTCTGACTTCATTTGCTATTTTTCATGCATTTACTGATTTTTTTTGAGCTAAATCACCCTGAAATTGAAAAGGACTACAAATTAACTATGAAAAGGTTGAAAGTTGACATGGTATCATCACTTCACCCACATAGCATGTGCTAAAAAGTTGAGACGGTTACGGCAAAAACTGGATGCACGTCGTGTACAAAATGGACAATCTCTTTTGAAGTATCAGGCTTTCGGACGAGAAGTCATCTGTTACAAAGGCATTTCATTTTTTTAAACTTATTTCAACTCTAGACTTTTTGTGCATTCAGTATGCACCATTCAAAGCCACGTCATCAATTTTCAACCCTTTCTAACTTCATTTGCTATTTTTCATGCATTTACTGATTTTTTTGAGCTAAATGACCCTGAAATTGAAAAGCACTACAAATGAACTCTGAAAAGGTTGCATTTGGCATGGTATCATCATTTCACCCACATAGCATGTGTTAAAAAGTTGAGAGGGTTACGGCAAAAACTGGACGCACGTCGTGTACAAAATGGACAATCTCTTTCGAAGTATCAGGCTTTCGGACGAGAAGTCATCTGTTACAAAGGCATTTCATTTTTTTAAACTTATTTCAACTCTAGACTTTTTGTGCGTTCAGTATGCACCATTCAAAGCCACATCATCAATTTTCAACCCTTTCGACTTCATTTGCTATTTTTCATGCATTTACTGATTTGTTTTGAGCTAAATGACCCTGAAATTGAAAAGCACTACAAATGAACTCTGAAAAGGTTGAAAGTTGGCATGGTATCATCATTTCACCCACATAGCATCTGCTAAAAAGTTGAGAGGGTTACGGCAAAAACTGGATGCACTTCGTGTACAAAATGGACAATCTCTTTCGAAGTATCAAGCTTTCGGACGAGAACTCATCTGTTACAAAGGCATTTCATTTTTTTAAACTTATTTCAACTCCAGACTTTTTGTGCGTTTAGTATGCACCATTCAAAGCCACGTCATCAATTTTCAACCCTTTCTGACTTCATTTGCTATTTTTCATGCATTTACAGATTTTTTTGAGCTAAATAACCCTGAAATTGAAATGCACTACAGATGAACTCTGAAAAGGTTGAAAGTTGGCATGGTATCATCATTTCACCCACATAGCATGTGCTAAAAAGTTGAGACGGTTACGGCAAAAACTGGATGCACGTCGTGTACAAAATGGAAAATCTCTTTCGAAGTATTAGGCTTTCGGACGAGAAGTCATCTGTTACAAAGGCATTTCATTTTTTTAAACTTATTTGAACTCCAGACTTTTTGTGCGTTCAGTATGCACCATTCAAAGCCACGTCATCAATTTTCAACCCTTTCTGACTTCATGTGCTATTTTTCATGCATTTACTGATTTGTTTTGAGCTAAATGACCCTGAAATTGAAAAGCACTACAAATGAACTCTGAAAAGGTTGAAAGTTGGCATGGTATCATCATTTCACCCACATAGCATCTGCTAAAAAGTTGAGAGGGTTACGGCAAAATTTGGATGCACTTCGTGTACAAAATGGACAATCTCTTTCGAAGTATCAGGCTTTCGGACGAGAACTTATTTGTTACAAAGGCATTTCATTTTTTTAAACTTATTTCAACTCCAGACTTTTTGTGCATTCAGTATGCACCATTCAAAGCCACGTCATCAATTTTCAACCCTTTCTAACTTCATTTGCTATTTTTCATGCATTTACTGATTTTTTTGAGCTAAATGACCCTGAAATTGAAAAGCACTACAAATGTACTCTGAAAAGGTTGAAAGTTGGCATGGTATCATCATTTCACCCACATAGCATGTGTTAAAAAGTTGAGACTATTACGGCAAAAACTGGATGCACTTCGTGTACAAAATGGGCAATCTCTTTCGAAGTATCAGGCTTTCGGACGAGAACTCATCTGTTAAAAAGGCATTTCTTTTTTTTTTAACTTATTTCAACTCCAGACTTTTTGTGCATTCAGTATGCACCATTCAAAGCCATGTCATCAATTTTCAACCCTTTCTGACTTCATTTGCTATTTTTCATGCATTTACTGATTATTTTTGAGCTAAATCACCCTGAAATTGAAAAGCACTACAAATTAACTATGAAAAGGTTGAAAGTTGACATGGTATCATCACTTCACCCACATAGCATGTGCTAAAAAGTTGAGACGGTTACGGCAAAAACTGGATGCACGTCGTGTACAAAATGGACAATCTCTTTCGAAGTATCAGGCTTTCGGACGAGAAGTCATCTGTTACAAAGGCATTTCATTTTTTTAAACTTATTTCAACTCTAGACTTTTTGTGCATTCAGTATGCACCATTCAAAGCCACGTCATCAATTTTCAACCCTTTCTAACTTCATTTGCTATTTTTCATGCATTTACTGATTTTTTTGAGCTAAATGACCCTGAAATTGAAAAGCACTACAAATGAACTCTGAAAAGGTTGAAAGTTGGCATGGTATCATCATTTCACCCACATAGCATGTGTTAAAAAGTTGAGACTGTTACGGCAAAAACTGGATGCACTTCGTGTACAAAATGGGCAATCTCTTTCGAAGTATCAGGCTTTCGGACGAGAACTCATTTGTTACAAAGGCATTTCATTTTTTTTAACTTATTTCAACTCCAGACTTTTTGTGCATTCAGTATGCACCATTCAAAGCCATGTCATCAATTTTCAACCCTTTCTGACTTCATTTGCTATTTTTCATGCATTTACTGATTTTTTGAGCTAAATGACCCTGAAATTGAAAAGCACTACAAATGAACTCTGAAAAGGTTGAAAGTTGGCATGGTATCATCATTTCACCCACATAGCATGTGCTAAAAAGTTGAGAGGCTTACGGCAAAAACTGGATGCACTTCGTGTACAAAATGGACAATCCCTTTCGAAGTATCACGCTTTCGGACGAGAACTCATCTGTTGCAAAGGCATTTCATTTTTTTAAACTTATTTCAACTCCAGACTTTTTGTGCGTTCAGTATGCACCATTCAAAGCCATGTCATCAATTTTCAACCCTTTCTGACTTCATTTGCTATTTTTCATGCATTTACTGATTTTTTGAGCTAAATGACCCTGAAATTGAAAAGCACTACAAATGAACTCTGAAAAGGTTGAAAGTTGGCATGGTATCATCATTTCACCCACATAGCATCTGCTAAAAAGTTGAGAGGGTTATGGCAAAAACTGGATGCACTTCGTGTACAAAATGGACAATCTCTTTCGAAGTATCAAGCTTTCGGACGAGAACTCATCTGTTACAAAGGCATTTCATTTTTTTAAACTTATTTCAAATCCAGACTTTTTGTGCGTTCAGTATGCACCATTCAAAGCCACGTCATCAATTTTCAACCCTTTCTAACTTCATTTGCTATTTTTCATGCATTTACTGATTTTTTTTGAGCTAAATGACCCTGAAATTGAAAAGCACTACAAATGAACTCTGAAAAGGTTGAAAGTTAGCATGGTATCATCATTTCACCCACATAGCATCTGTTAAAGAGTTGAGACTGTTACGGCAAAAACTGGATGCACTTCGTGTACAAAATGGGCAATCTCTTTCGAAGTATCAGGCTTTCGAACGAGAACTCATTTGTTACCAAGGCATTTCATTTTTTTTTGCTTATGTCAACTCCAGACTTTTTGTGCATTCAGTATACACCATTCAAAGCCATGTCATCAATTTTCAACCCTTTCTGACTTCATTTGCCATTTTTCATGCATTTACTGATTTTTTTGAGCTAAATCACCCTGAAATTGAAAAGCACTACAAATTAACTATGAAAAGGTTGAAAGTTGACATGGTATCATCACTTCACCCACATAGCATGTGCTAAAAAGTTGAGACGGTTACGGAAAAAACTGGACGCACGTCGTGTACAAAATGGACAATCTCTTTCGAAGTATCAGGCTTTCGGACGAGAAGTCATCTGTTACAAAGGCATT
This sequence comes from Elymus sibiricus, assembly GCA_039707655.1. Lineage (NCBI taxonomy): Eukaryota > Viridiplantae > Streptophyta > Magnoliopsida > Poales > Poaceae > Elymus > Elymus sibiricus. The sequence continues at coordinate 32,751,485 of CM077665.1, read as the reverse complement.
TCATTTTTTTAAACTTATTTCAACTCTAGACTTTTTGTGCGTTCAGTATGCACCATTCAAAGCCACGTCATCAATTTTCAACCCTTTCGACTTCATTTGCTATTTTTCATGCATTTACTGATTTGTTTTGAGCTAAATGACCCTGAAATTGAAAAGCACTACAAATGAACTCTGAAAAGGTTGAAAGTTGGCATGGTATCATCATTTCACCCACATAGCATCTGTTAAAAAGTTGAGAGGGTTACGGCAAAAACTGGATGCACTTCGTGTACAAAATGGACAATCTCTTTCGAAGTATCAAGCTTTCGGACGAGAACTCATCTGTTACAAAGGCATTTCATTTTTTTAAACTTATTTCAACTCCAGACTTTTTGTGCGTTTAGTATGCACCATTCAAAGCCACGTCATCAATTTTCAACCCTTTCTGACTTCATTTGCTATTTTTCATGCATTTACTGATTTTTTTGAGCTAAATAACCCTGAAATTGAAAAGCACTACAAATGAACTCTGAAAAGGTTGAAAGTTGGCATGGTATCATCATTTCACCCACATAGCATGTGCTAAAAAGTTGAGACGGTTACGGCAAAAACTGGATGCACGTCGTGTACAAAATGGACAATCTCTTTCGAAGTATTAGGCTTTCGGACGAGAAGTCATCTGTTACAAAGGCATTTCATTTTTTTAAACTTATTTCAACTCCAGACTTTTTGTGCGTTCAGTATGCACCATTCAAAGCCACGTCATCAATTTTCAACCCTTTCTGTCTTCATTTGCTATTTTTCATGCATTTACTGATTTGTTTTGAGCTAAATGACCCTGAAATTGAAAAGCACTACAAATGAACTCTGAAAAGGTTGAAAGTTGGCATGGTATCATCATTTCACCCACATAGCATCTGCTAAAAAGTTGAGAGGGTTACGGCAAAATTTGGATGCACTTCGTGTACAAAATGGACAATCTCTTTCGAAGTATCAGGCTTTCGGACGAGAACTCATCTGTTACAAAGGCATTTCATTTTTTAAAACTTATTTCAACTCCAGACTTTTTGTGCATTCAGTATGCACCATTCAAAGCCACGTCATCAATTTTCAACCCTTTCTAACTTCATTTGCTATTTTTCATGCATTTACTGATTTTTTTGAGCTAAATGACCCTGAAATTGAAAAGCACTACAAATGTACTCTGAAAAGGTTGAAAGTTGGCATGGTATCATCATTTCACCCACATAGCATGTGTTAAAAAGTTGAGACTATTACGGCAAAAACTGGATGCACTTCGTGTACAAAATGGGCAATCTCTTTCGAAGTATCAGGCTTTCGGACGAGAACTCATCTGTTAAAAAGGCATTTCATTTTTTTAACTTATTTCAACTCCAGACTTTTTGTGCATTCAGTATGCACCATTCAAAGCCATGTCATCAATTTTCAACCCTTTCTGACTTCATTTGCTATTTTTCATGCATTTACTGATTTTTTTTGAGCTAAATCACCCTGAAATTGAAAAGCACTACAAATTAACTATGAAAAGGTTGAAAGTTGACATGGTATCATCACTTCACCCACATAGCATGTGCAAAAAAGTTGAGATGGTTACGGCAAAAACTGGATGCACGTCGTGTACAAAATGGACAATCTCTTTCGAAGTATCAGGCTTTCGGACGAGAAGTCATCTGTTACAAAGGCATTTCATTTTTTTAAACTTATTTCAACTCTAGACTTTTTGTGCATTCAGTATGCACCATTCGAAGCCACGTCATCAATTTTCAACCCTTTCTAACTTCATTTGCTATTTTTCATGCATTTACTGATTTTTTTTGAGCTAAATGACCCTGAAATTGAAAAGCACTACAAATGAACTCTGAAAAGGTTGAAAGTTGGCATGGTATCATCATTTCACCCACATAGCATGTGTTAAAAAGTTGAGACTGTTACGGCAAAAACTGGATGCACTTCGTGTACAAAATGGGCAATCTCTTTCGAAGTATCAGGCTTTCGGACGAGAACTCATTTGTTACAAAGGCATTTCATTTTTTTTAACTTATTTCAACTCCAGACTTTTTGTGCATTCAGTATGCACCATTCAAAGCCATGTCATCAATTTTCAACCCTTTCTGACTTCATTTGCTATTTTTCATGCATTTACTGATTTTTTGAGCTAAATGACCCTGAAATTGAAAAGCACTACAAATGAACTCTGAAAAGGTTGAAAGTTGGCATGGTATCATCATTTCACCCACATAGCATGTGCTAAAAAGTTGAGAGGCTTACGGCAAAAACTGGATGCACTTCGTGTACAAAATGGACAATCCCTTTCGATGTATCACGCTTTCGGACGAGAACTCATCTGTTGCAAAGGCATTTCATTTTTTTAAATTTATTTCAAGTCCAGACTTTTTGTGCGTTCAGTATGCACCATTCAAAGCCATGTCATCAATTTTCAACCCTTTCTGACTTCATTTGCTATTTTTCATGCATTTACTGATTTTTTGAGCTAAATGACCCTGAAATTGAAAAGCACTACAAATGAACTCTGAAAAGGTTGAAAGTTGGCATGGTATCATCATTTCACCCACATAGCATGTGCTAAAAAGTTGAGAGGCTTACGGCAAAAACTGGATGCACTTCGTGTACAAAATGGACAATCCCTTTCGAAGTATCACGCTTTCGGACGAGAACTCATCTGTTGCAAAGGCACTTCATTTTTTTAAACTTATTTCAACTCCAGACTTTTTGTGCGTTCAGTATGCACCATTCAAAGCCACGTCATCAATTTTCAACCCTTTCTGACTTCATTTGCTATTTTTCATGCATTTACTGATTTTTTGAGCTAAATGACCCTGAAATTGAAAATCACTACAAATGAACTCTGAAAAGGTTGAAAGTTGGCATGGTATTATCATTTCACCCACATAGCATGTGCTAAAAAGTTGAGAGGCTTAAGGCAAAAACTGGATGCACTTCGTGTACAAAATGGACAATCTCTTTCGAAGTATCAGGCTTTTGGACGAGAACTCATCTGTTACAAAGGCATTTGATTTTTTTAACTTATTTCAACTCCAGACTTTTTGTGCGTTTAGTATGCACCATTCAAAGCCACGTCATCAATTTTCAACCCTTTCTGACTTCATTTGCTATTTTCATGCATTTACTGATTTTTTGAGCTAAATGACCCTGAAATTGAAAAGCACTACAAATGAACTCTGAAAAGGTTGAAAGTTGGCATGGTATCATCATTTCACCCACATAGCATGTGCTAAAAAGTTGAGAGGGTTACGGCAAAAACTGGATGCACTTCGTGTACAAAATGGACAATCTCTTTCGAAGTATCAGGCTTTCGGACGAGAACTCATCTGTTACAAAGGCATTTGATTTTTTTAAACTCATTTCAACTCCAGACTTTTTGTGCGTTCAGTATGCACCATTCAAAGCCACGTCATCAATTTTCAACCCATTCTGACATCATTTGCTATTTTTCATGCATTTACTGATTTTTTTGAGCTAAATGACCCTGAAATTGAAAAGCACTACTAATGAACTCTGAAAAGGTTGAAAGTTGACATGGTATCATCATTTCACCCACATAGCATGTGATAAAAAGTTGAGACGGTTACGGCAAAAACTGGATGCACTTCGTGTACAAAATGGACAATCTCTTTCGAAGTATCAGGCTTTCGGACGAGAACTCATCTGTTACAAAGGCATTTTATTTTTTTAAACTTATTTCAACTCCAGACTTTTTGTGCGTTCAGTATGCACCATTCAAAGCCACGTCATCAATTGTCAACCCTTTCTGACTTCATTTGCTATTTTTCATGCATTTACTGATTTGTTTTGAGCTAAATGACCCTGAAATTGAAAAGCACTACAAATGAACTCTGAAAAGGTTGAAAGTTGGCATGGTATCATCATTTCACCCACATAGCATGTGATAAAAAGTTGAGAGGCTTACGGCAAAAACTGGATGCACATCGTGTACAAAATGGACAATCTCTTTCGAAGTATCAGGCTTTCGGACGAGAACTCATCTGTTACAAAGGCATTTCTGTTGGGGAACGTTGCATGGGAAACAAAAATTTTCCTACGCACACATAAGATCTATCCATGGTGATGAGCATCTACGAGAGGGAGAGTGAATCTACATACCCTTGTAGATCGCTAAGCGGAAGCGTTAATAAACGCGGTTGATGTAGTCGAACGTCTTCGCGATCCAAATCGCCGAGCGTCCCGCGATCCAATCACGATCCTTCCGATCTAGTGCCGAACGGACGGCACCTCCGCGTTCAACACACGTACGGCTTGATGACGCCTTCACCTCCTCGATCCAGCGAGCGATGGTGAAGTAGTGGTTGAGTTCCAGCAGCACGACGGCGTGGTGATGGTGGTGAGGAACAATCTCTGCAGGGCTTCGCCAAGCGCTACGGAGATTATGACGGAGGAACTAGAGGGCTAGGGTTGCCGGCACACGGCTTGGGAAATCCTGATGTGTCCCGTGTGCTAGCCCTGCCCCTCTATTTATATGTTGAGCCTTGGGGTCTAAACTTGGAGTAAAAGCCTCCTCCAGGTCGGTTTTGCCCGCACAAGGTCGGTTTGGCCCGCAGGGAAAGAGTCCAACTCGGACCCCTGCCGAATCGTGCACAGCCGCACACAAGCGGTAGTACCGCTTGACACAAGCGGTAGTACCGCTTGGGCGGTAGTACCGCTTCACACAAGCGGTAGTACCGCTCCGGCGGTAGTACCGCTTCACCAAGCGGTAGTACCGCTTACGCGGCAGCAAAACTACTTTTGCACTTTCCAATACCTTGTGGGTTTTATCCTTTTGGCTCATATAAAGTGTTGCTGCACCCGAACACTTCGGTAAACATCCGGAACCCATTCCGGTGAACTCTGGAACTCTTCCGGAGATCGAAACACTATTATCACATATATCAATCTTTACCTCCGGACTCTTCCGGAGATCCTCGTCATGTCCGGGATCTTATCCGGGACTCCGAACAACTTTCGGTCACCAACATAATAACTCAATTATACTAATCGTCACCAAACGTTAAGTGTGTAGACCCTGCGGGTTCGAGAACTATGTAGACATGACCGAGACACCTCTACGGCCAATAACCAATAGCGGGACCTGGATGCCCATATTGGCTCCTACATATTCTACGAAGATCTTTATCGGTCGAACCTCTATGTCAAGGATTCAGTTAATCCCGTATGCTGTTCCCTTTGTTCTTCGGTATGTTACTTGCCCGAGATTCGATCGTCGGTATCACTATACCTAGTTCAATCTCGTTACCGGCAAGTCTCTTTACTCGTTCCGTAATACAAGATCCTGTGGCTAACTCTTTAGTCACTTTGCTTGCAAGGCTCAATGTGATGTTGTATTACCGAGTGGGCCCTGAGATACCTCTCCGTCACACGGAGTAACAAATCCCAGTCTTGATCCATGCCAACCCAACAGACACCCTCGGAGATACCTGTAGAGCACCTTTATAGTCACCCAGTTACGTTGCGACGTTTGATACACACAAGGTATTCCTCCGGTGTCAGTGAGTTGCATGATCTCATGGTCAAAGGAACAGATACTTGACATGCAGAAAACAATAGCAATAAACTGACACGATCAAATGCTACGTTTACAGTTTGGGTCTTGTCCATCACATCATTCTCCTAATGATGTGATCCCGTTATCAAATGACATCTCATGTCCATGGCTAGGAAACCTTAACCATCTTTGATCAACAAGCTAGTCAACTAGAGGCTTACTAGGGACACAGTGTTGTCTATGTACCCACACATGTATTTGAGTTTCCAATCAATACAATTATAGCATGGATAATAAACAATTATCATTAACAAGGAAATATAATAATAACCAATTTATTATTGCCTCTAGGGCATATTTCCAACAATTTCATTTATTAAAACTTATTTCAACTCCAGACTTTTTGTGCGTTCAGTATGCACCATTCAAAGCCACGTCATCAATTTTCAACCCTTTCTGACTTCATTTGCTATTTTTCATGCATTTACTGATTTTTTGAGCTAAATGACCCTGAAATTGAAAATCACTACAAATGAACTCTCAGAAGGTTGAAAGTTGGCATGGTATCATCATTTCACCCACATAGCATGTGCTAGAAAGTTGAGAGGGTTACGACAAAAACTGGATGAACTTCGTGTACAAAATGGACAATCGCTTTCGAAGTATCAGGCTTTCGGACGAGAACTCATCTGTTACAAAGGCATTTCATTTTTTTTAAACTCATTTCAACTCCAGACTTTTTGTGCGTTCAGTATGCACCATTCAAAGCCACATCATCAATTTTCAACCCTTTCTGACTTCATTTGCTATTTTTAACGCATTTACTGATTTTTTTGAGCTAAGTGACCCAGAAATTGAAAAGCACTACAAATGAACTCTGAAAAGGTTGAAAGTTGGCATGGTATCATCATTTCACCCACATAGCATGTGATAAAAAGTTGAGAGGCTTACGGCAAAAACTGGATGCACATCGTGTACAAAATGGACAATCTCTTTCGAAGTATCAGGCTTTCGGACGAAAACTCATCAGTTACAAAGGCACTTCATTTTTTAAAACTTATTTCAACTCCAGACTTTTTGTGCGTTCAGTATGCACCATTCAAAGCCACGTCATCAATTTTCAACCCTTTCTGACTTCATTTGCTATTTTTCATGCATTTACTGATTTTTTGAGCTAAATGACCCTGAAATTGAAAATCACTACAAATGAACTCTGAAAAGGTTGAAAGTTGGCATGGTATTATCATTTCACCCACATAGCATGTGCTAAAAAGTTGAGAGGCTTACGGCAAAAACTGGATGCACTTCGTGTACAAAATGGACAATCTCTATCGAAGTATCACGCTTCCGGACGAGAACTCATCTGTTACAAAGGCATTTCATTTTTTTAAACTTATTTTAACTCCAGACTTTTTGTGCATTCAGTATGCACCATTCAAAGCCATGTCATCAATTTTCAACCCTTTCTGACTTCATTTGCTATTTTTCATGCATTTACTGATTTTTTGAGCTAAATGACCCTGAAATTGAAAAGCACTACAAATGAACTCTGAAAAGGTTGAAAGTTGGCATGGTATCATCATTTCACCCACATAGCATATGCTAAAAAGTTGAGAGGGTTACGACAAAAACTGGATGCACTTCGTGTACAAAATGGACAATCCCTTTCGAAGTATCACGCTTTCGGACGAGAACTCATCTGTTACAAAGGCATTTCATTTTTTTTAAACTCATTTCAACTCCAGACTTTTTGTGCGTTCAGTATGCACCATTCAAAGCCACGTCATCAATTTTCAACCCTTTCTGACTTCATTTGCTATTTTTCACGCATTTACTGATTTTTTTGAGCTAAATGACCCAGAAATTGAAAAGCACAACAAATGAACTCTGAAAAGGTTGAAAGTTGGCAGGGTATCATCATTTCACCCACATAGTATCTACTAAAAAGTTGAGAGGGTTACGGCAAAAACTGGATGCACTTCGTGTACAAAATGGACAATCTCTTTCGAAGTATCACGCTTTCGGACGAGAACTCATCTGTTACAAAGGCATTTCATTTTTTTAAACTTATTTCAACTCTAGACTTTTTTTGCTTTCAGTATGCACCATTCAAAGCCACGTCATCAATTTTCAACCCTTTCTAACTTCATTTGCTATTTTTCATGTATTTACTGATTTTTTTGAGCTAAATGACCCTAAAATTGAAAAGCACTACAAATGAACTCTGAAAAGGTTGAAAGTTGGCATGGTATCATCATTTCACCCACATAGCATCTGCTAAAAAGTTGAGAGGGTTACGGCAAAAACTGGATGCACTTTGTGTACAAAATGGACAATCTCTTTCGAAGTATCAGGCTTTCGGACGAGAACTCATCTGTTACAAAGGCATTTCATTTTTTTAAACTTATTTCAACTCCAGACTTTTTGTGCATTCAGTATGCACCATTCAAAGCCACGTCATCAATTTTCAACCCTTTCTAACTTCATTTGCTATTTTTCATGCATTTACTGATTTTTTTGAGCTAAATGACCCTGAAATTGAAAAGCACTACAAATGAACTCTGAAAAGGTTGAAAGTTGGCATGGTATCATCATTTCACCCACATAGCATGTGTTAAAAAGTTGAGACTGTTACGGCAAAAACTGGATGCACTTCGTGTAAAAAATGGGCAATCTCTTTCGAAGTATCAGGCTTTCGGACGAGAACTCATTTGTTACAAAGGCATTTCATTTTTTTAACTTATTTCAACTCCAGACTTTTTGTGTATTCAGTATGCATCATTCAAAGCCATGTCATCAATTTTCAACCCTTTCTGACTTCATTTGCTATTTTTCATGCATTTACTGATTTTTTGAGCTAAATGACCCTGAAATTGAAAAGCACTACAAATGAACTCTGAAAAGGTTGAAAGTTGGCATGGTATCATTATTTCACCCACATAGCATCTGCTAAAAAGTTGAGAGGGTTATGGCAAAAACTGGATGCACTTCGTGTACAAAATGGACAATCTCTTTCGAAGTATCAGGCTTTCGGACGAGAACTCATCTGTTACATAGGCATTTCATTTTTTTAAACTTATTTCAACTCCAGACTTTTTGTGCGTTTAGTATGCACCATTCAAAGCCACGTCATCAATTTTCAACCCTTTCTGACTTCATTTGCTATTTTTCATGCATTTACTGATTTTTTTGAGCTAAATGACCCTGAAATTGAAAAGCACTACAAATGAACTCTGAAAAGGTTGAAAGTTGGCATGGTATCATCATTTCACCCACATAGCATGTGCTAAAAAGTTGAGACGGTTACGGCAAAAACTGGATGCACGTCGTGTACAAAATGGACAATCTCTTTCGAAGTATCAGGCTTTCGGACGAGAAGTCATCTGTTACAAAGGCATTTAATTTTTTTAAACTTATTTCAAGTCCAGACTTTTTGTGCGTTCAGTATGCACCATTCAAAGCCACGTCATCAATTTTCAACCCTTTCTGACTTCATTTGCTATTTTTCATGCATTTACTGATTTGTTTTGAGCTAAATGACCCTGAAATTGAAAAGCACTACAAATGAACTCTGAAAAGGTTGAAAGTTGGCATGGTATCATCATTTCACCCACATAGCATCTGCTAAAAAGTTGAGAGGGTTACGGCAAAAACTGGATGCACTTCGTGTACAAAATGGACAATCTCTTTCGAAGTATCGGGCTTTCGGACGAGAACTCATCTGTTACAAAGGCATTTCATTTTTTTAAACTTATTTCAACTCCAGACTTTTTGTGCATTCAGTATGCACCATTCAAAGCCACGTCATCAATTTTCAACCCTTTCTAACTTCATTTGCTATTTTTCATGCATTTACTGATTTTTTTGAGCTAAATGACCCTGAAATTGAAAAGCACTACAAATGAACTCTGAAAAGGTTGAAAGTTGGCATGGTATCATCATTTCACCCACATAGCATGTGCTAAAAAGGTGAGAGGGTGACGGCAAAAACTGGATGCACTTCGTGTACAAAATGGACAATCTCCTTCGAAGTATCAAGCTTTCGGACGAGAACTCATCTGTTACAAAGGCATTTCATTTTTTTAAACTTATTTCTACTCCAGACTTTTTGCGCATTTTGTATGCACCATTCAAAGCCACGTCATCAATTTTCAACCCTTTCTGACTTCATTTGCTATTTTTCATGCATTTACTGATTTTTTTGAGCTAAATGACCCTGAAATTGAAAAGCACTACAAATGAACTCTGAAAAGGTTGAAAGTTGGCATGGTATCATCATTTCACCCACATAGCATGTGTTAAAAAGTTGAGAGGGTTACGGCAAAAACTGGATGCACTTCATGTACAAAATGGACAATCTCTTTCGAAGTATCAGGCTTTCGGACGAGAACTCATCTGTTACAAAGGCATTTCATTTTTTTAAACTTATTTCAACTCCAGACTTTTTGTGCGTTTAGTATGCACCATTCAAAGCCACGTCATCAATTTTCAACCCTTTCTGACTTCATTTGCTATTTTTCATGCATTTACTGATTTTTTGAGCTAAATGACCCTGAAATTGAAAAGCACTACAAATGAACTCTGAAAAGGTTTAAAGTTGGCATGGTATCATCATTTCACCCACATAGCATGTGCTAAAAAGTTGAGAGGGTTACGGCAAAAACTTGATGCACTTCGTGTACAAAATGGACAATCTCTTTCGAAGTATCAGGCTTTCGGACGAGAAGTCATTTGTTACAAAGGCATTTCATTTTTTTTAACTTATTTCAACTCCAGACTTTTTGTGCATTCAGTATGCACCATTCAAAGCCATGTCATCAATTTTCAACCCTTTCTGACTTCATTTGCTATTTTTCATTAATTTACTGATTTTTTGAGCTAAATGACCCTGAAATTGAAAAGCACTACAAATGAACTCTAAAAAGGTTGAAAGTTGGCAGGGTATCATCATTTCACCCACATAGCATGTGCTAAAAAGTTGAGAGGCTTACGGCAAAAACTGGATGCACTTCGTGTACAAAATGGACAATCCCTTTCGAAGTATCAGGCTTCCGGACGAGAACTCATCTGTTACAAAGGCATTTCATTTTTTTAAACTCATTTCAACTCCAGACTTTTTGTGCGTTCAGTATGCACCATTCAAAGCCACGTCATCAATTTTCAACCCTTTCTGACTTCATTTGCTTTTTTTCATGCATTTACTGATTTTTTTGAGCTAAATCACCCTGAAATTGAAAAGCACTACAAATTAACTATGAAAAGGTTGAAAGTTGACGTGGTATCATCACTTCACCCACATAGCATGTGCTAAAAAGTTGAGACGGTTACGGCAAAAACTGGATGCACGTCGTGTACAAAATGGACAATCTCTTTCGAAGTATCAGGCTTTCGGACGAGAAGTCACCTGTTACAAAGGCATTTCATTTTTTTAAACTTATTTCAACTCCAGACTTTTTGTGCGTTCAGTATACACCATTCAAAGCCACGTCATCAATTTTCAACCCTTTCTGACTTCATTTGCTATTTTTCATGCATTTACTGATTTGTTTTGAGCTAAATGACCCTAAAATTGAAAAGCACTACAAATGAACTCTGAAAAGGTTGCATTTGGCATGGTATCATCATTTCACCCACATAGCATCTGCTAAAAAGTTGAGAGGGTTACGGCAAAAACTGGATGCACTTCGTGTACAAAATGGACAATCTCTTTCGAAGTATCAGGCTTTCGGACGAGAACTTATTTGTTACAAAGGCATTTCATTTTTTTTAACTTATTTCAACTCCAGACTTTTTGTGCATTCAGTATGCACCATTAAAAGCCATGTCATCATTTTTCAACCCTTTCTAACTTCATTTGCTATTTTTCATGCATTTATTGATTTTTTGAGCAAAATGACCCTGAAATTGAAAAGCACTACAAATGAACTCTGAAAAGGTTGAAAGTTGGCATGGTATCTTCATTTCACCCACATAGCATCTGCTAATAAGTTGAGAGGGTTATGGCAAAAACTGGATGCACTTCGTGTACAAAATGGACAATCTCTTTCGAAGTATCAGGCTTTCGGACGAGAACTCATCTGTTACAAAGGCATTTCATTTTTTTAAACTTATTTCAACTCCAGACTTTTTGTGCATTTAGTATGCACCATTCAAAGCCACGTCATCAATTTTCAACCCTTTCTGACTTCATTTGCTATTTTTCATGCATTTACTGATTTTTTTGAGCTAAATGACCCTGAAATTGAAAAGCACTACAAATGAACTCTGAAAAGGTTGAAAGTTGGCATGGTATCATCATTTCACCCACATAGCATGTGCTAAAAAGTTGAGACGGTTACGGCAAAAACTGGATGCACGTCGTGTACAAAATGGACAATCTCTTTCGAAGTATCACGCTTTCGGACGAGAAGTCATCTGTTACAAAGGCATTTCATTTTTTAAAACTTATTTCTACTCCAGACTTTTTGTGCATTTTGTATGCACCATTCAAAGCCACGTCATCAATTTTCAACCCTTTTTGACTTCATTTGCTATTTTTCATGCATTTACTGATTTGTTTTGAGCTAAATGACCCTGAAATTGAAAAGCACTACAAATGAACTCTGAAAAGGTTGAAAGTTGGCATGGTATCATCATTTCACCCTCATAGCATCTGCTAAAAAGTTGAGAGGGTTATGGCAAAAACTGGATGCACTTCGTGTACAAAATGGACAATCTCTTTCGAAGTATCAGGCTTTCGGACGAGAACTCATCTGTTACAAAGGCATTTCATTTTTTTAAACTAATTTCAAATCCAGACTTTTTGCGCATTCAGTATGCACCATTCAAAGCCACGTCATCAATTTTCAACCCTTTCTAACTTCATTTGCTATTTTTCATGCATTTACTGATTTTTTTGACCTAAATGACCCTGAAATTGAAAAGCACTACAAATGAACTCTGAAAAGGTTGAAAGTTGGCATGGTATCATCATTTCACCCACATAGCATGTGTTAAAAAGTTGAGACTGTTACGGCAAAAACTTGATGCACTTCGTGTACAAAATGGGCAATCTCTTTCGAAGTATCAGGCTTTCGGACGAGAACTCATTTGTTACCAAGGCATTTCATTTTTTTTTGCTTATTTCAACTCCAGACTTTTTGTGCATTCAGTATACACCATTCAAAGCCATGTCATCAATTTTCAACCCTTTCTGACTTCATTTGCTATTTTTCATGCATTTACTGATTTTTTTGAGCTAAATCACCCTGAAATTGAAAAGCACTACAAATTAACTATGAAAAGGTTGAAAGTTGACATGGTATCATCACTTCACCCACACAGCATGTGCTAAAAAGTTGAGACGGTTACGGCAAAAACTGGACGCACGTCGTGTACAAAATGGACAATCACTTTCGAAGTATCAGGCTTTCGGACGAGAAGTCATCTGTTACAAAGGCATTTCATTTTTTTAAACTTATTTCAACTCTAGACTTTTTGTGCGTTCAGTATGCACCATTCAAAGCCACATCATCAATTTTCAACCCTTTCGACTTCATTTGCTATTTTTCATGCATTTACTGATTTGTTTTGAGCTAAATGACCCTGAAATTGAAAAGCACTACAAATGAACTCTGAAAAGGTTGAAAGTTGGCATGGTATCATCATTTCACCCACATAGCATCTGCTAAAAAGTTGAGAGGGTTACGGCAAAAACTGGATGCACTTCGTGTACAAAATGGACAATCTCTTTCGAAGTATCAAGCTTTCGGACGAGAACTCATCTGTTACAAAGGCATTTCATTTTTTTAAACTTATTTCAACTCCAGACTTTTTGTGCGTTTAGTATGCACCATTCAAAGCCACGTCATCAATTTTCAACCGTTTCTGACTTCATTTGCTATTTTTCATGCATTTACTGATTTTTTTGAGCTAAATAACCCTGAAATTGAAATGCACTACAAATGAACTCTGAAAAGGTTGAAAGTTGGCATGGTATCATCATTTCACCCACATAGCATGTGCTAAAAAGTTGAGACGGTTACGGCAAAAACTGGAGGCACGTCGTGTACAAAATGGACAATCTCTTTCGAAGTATTAGGCTTTCGGACGAGAAGTCATCTGTTACAAAGGCATTTCATTTTTTTAAACTTATTTCAACTCCAGACTTTTTGTGCGTTCAGTATGCACCATTCAAAGCCACGTCATCAATTTTCAACCCTTTCTGACTTCATTTGCTATTTTTCATGCATTTACTGATTTTGTTTTGAGCTAAATGACCCTGAAATTGAAAAGCACTACAAATGAACTCTGAAAAGGTTGAAAGTTGGCATGGTATCATCATTTCACCCACATAGCATCTGCTAAAAAGTTGAGAGCGTTACGGCAAAATTTGGATGCACTTCGTGTACAAAATGGACAATCTCTTTCGAAGTATCAGGCTTTCGGACGAGAACTCATCTATTACAAAGGCATTTCATTTTTTTAAACTTATTTCAACTCCACACTTTTTGTGCATTCAGTATGCACCATTCAAAGCCACGTCATCAATTTTCAACCCTTTCTAACTTCATTTGCTATTTTTCATGCATTTACTGATTTTTTTGAGCTAAATGACCCTGAAATTGAAAAGCACTACAAATGTACTCTGAAAAGGTTGAAAGTTGGCATGGTATCATCATTTCACCCACATAGCATGTGTTAAAAAGTTGAGACTATTACGGCAAAAACTGGATGCACTTCGTGTACAAAATGGGCAATCTCTTTCGAAGTATCAGGCTTTCGGACGAGAACTCATCTGTTAAAAAGGCATTTCATTTTTTTTAACTTATTTCAACTCCAGACTTTTTGTGCATTCAGTATGCACGATTCAAAGCCATGTCATCAATTTTCAACCCTTTCTGACTTCATTTGCTATTTTTCATGCATTTACTGATTTTTTTTGAGCTAAATCACCCTGAAATTGAAAAGGACTACAAATTAACTATGAAAAGGTTGAAAGTTGACATGGTATCATCACTTCACCCACATAGCATGTGCTAAAAAGTTGAGACGGTTACGGCAAAAACTGGATGCACGTCGTGTACAAAATGGACAATCTCTTTTGAAGTATCAGGCTTTCGGACGAGAAGTCATCTGTTACAAAGGCATTTCATTTTTTTAAACTTATTTCAACTCTAGACTTTTTGTGCATTCAGTATGCACCATTCAAAGCCACGTCATCAATTTTCAACCCTTTCTAACTTCATTTGCTATTTTTCATGCATTTACTGATTTTTTTGAGCTAAATGACCCTGAAATTGAAAAGCACTACAAATGAACTCTGAAAAGGTTGCATTTGGCATGGTATCATCATTTCACCCACATAGCATGTGTTAAAAAGTTGAGAGGGTTACGGCAAAAACTAGACGCACGTCGTGTACAAAATGGACAATCTCTTTCGAAGTATCAGGCTTTCGGACGAGAAGTCATCTGTTACAAAGGCATTTCATTTTTTTAAACTTATTTCAACTCTAGACTTTTTGTGCGTTCAGTATGCACCATTCAAAGCCACATCATCAATTTTCAACCCTTTCGACTTCATTTGCTATTTTTCATGCATTTACTGATTTGTTTTGAGCTAAATGACCCTGAAATTGAAAAGCACTACAAATGAACTCTGAAAAGGTTGAAAGTTGGCATGGTATCATCATTTCACCCACATAGCATCTGCTAAAAAGTTGAGAGGGTTACGGCAAAAACTGGATGCACTTCGTGTACAAAATGGACAATCTCTTTCGAAGTATCAAGCTTTCGGACGAGAACTCATCTGTTACAAAGGCATTTCATTTTTTTAAACTTATTTCAACTCCAGACTTTTTGTGCGTTTAGTATGCACCATTCAAAGCCACGTCATCAATTTTCAACCCTTTCTGACTTCATTTGCTATTTTTCATGCATTTACAGATTTTTTTGAGCTAAATAACCCTGAAATTGAAATGCACTACAGATGAACTCTGAAAAGGTTGAAAGTTGGCATGGTATCATCATTTCACCCACATAGCATGTGCTAAAAAGTTGAGACGGTTACGGCAAAAACTGGATGCACGTCGTGTACAAAATGGAAAATCTCTTTCGAAGTATTAGGCTTTCGGACGAGAAGTCATCTGTTACAAAGGCATTTCATTTTTTTAAACTTATTTGAACTCCAGACTTTTTGTGCGTTCAGTATGCACCATTCAAAGCCACGTCATCAATTTTCAACCCTTTCTGACTTCATTTGCTATTTTTCATGCATTTACTGATTTGTTTTGAGCTAAATGACCCTGAAATTGAAAAGCACTACAAATGAACTCTGAAAAGGTTGAAAGTTGGCATGGTATCATCATTTCACCCACATAGCATCTGCTAAAAAGTTGAGAGGGTTACGGCAAAATTTGGATGCACTTCGTGTACAAAATGGACAATCTCTTTCGAAGTATCAGGCTTTCGGACGAGAACTCATCTGTTACAAAGGCATTTCATTTTTTTAAACTTATTTCAACTCCAGACTTTTTGTGCATTCAGTATGCACCATTCAAAGCTACGTCATCAATTTTCAACCCTTTCTAACTTCATTTGCTATTTTTCATGCATTTACTGATTTTTTTGAGCTAAATGACCCTGAAATTGAAAAGCACTACAAATGTACTCTGAAAAGGTTGAAAGTTGGCATGGTATCATCATTTCACCCACATAGCATGTGTTAAAAAGTTGAGACTATTACGGCAAAAACTGGATGCACTTCGTGTACAAAATGGGCAATCTCTTTCGAAGTATCAGGCTTTCGGACGAGAACTCATCTGTTAAAAAGGCATTTCTTTTTTTTTAACTTATTTCAACTCCAGACTTTTTGTGCATTCAGTATGCACCATTCAAAGCCATGTCATCAATTTTCAACCCTTTCTGACTTCATTTGCTATTTTTCATGCATTTACTGATTATTTTTGAGCTAAATCACCCTGAAATTGAAAAGCACTACAAATTAACTATGAAAAGGTTGAAAGTTGACATGGTATCATCACTTCACCCACATAGCATGTGCTAAAAAGTTGAGACGGTTACGGCAAAAACTGGATGCACGTCGTGTACAAAATGGACAATCTCTTTCGAAGTATCAGGCTTTCGGACGAGAAGTCATCTGTTACAAAGGCATTTCATTTTTTTAAACTTATTTCAACTCTAGACTTTTTGTGCATTCAGTATGCACCATTCAAAGCCACGTCATCAATTTTCAACCCTTTCTAACTTCATTTGCTATTTTTCATGCATTTACTGATTTTTTTGAGCTAAATGACCCTGAAATTGAAAAGCACTACAAATGAACTCTGAAAAGGTTGAAAGTTGGCATGGTATCATCATTTCACCCACATAGCATGTGTTAAAAAGTTGAGACTGTTACGGCAAAAACTGGATGCACTTCGTGTACAAAATGGGCAATCTCTTTCGAAGTATCAGGCTTTCGGACGAGAACTCATTTGTTACAAAGGCATTTCATTTTTTTTAACTTATTTCAACTCCAGACTTTTTGTGCATTCAGTATGCACCATTCAAAGCCATGTCATCAATTTTCAACCCTTTCTGACTTCATTTGCTATTTTTCATGCATTTACTGATTTTTTGAGCTAAATGACCCTGAAATTGAAAAGCACTACAAATGAACTCTGAAAAGGTTGAAAGTTGGCATGGTATCATCATTTCACCCACATAGCATGTGCTAAAAAGTTGAGAGGCTTACGGCAAAAACTGGATGCACTTCGTGTACAAAATGGACAATCCCTTTCGAAGTATCACGCTTTCGGACGAGAACTCATCTGTTGCAAAGGCATTTCATTTTTTTAAACTTATTTCAACTCCAGACTTTTTGTGCGTTCAGTATGCACCATTCAAAGCCATGTCATCAATTTTCAACCCTTTCTGACTTCATTTGCTATTTTTCATGCATTTACTGATTTTTTGAGCTAAATGACCCTGAAATTGAAAAGCACTACAAATGAACTCTGAAAAGGTTGAAAGTTGGCATGGTATCATCATTTCACCCACATAGCATCTGCTAAAAAGTTGAGAGGGTTATGGCAAAAACTGGATGCACTTCGTGTACAAAATGGACAATCTCTTTCGAAGTATCAAGCTTTCGGACGAGAACTCATCTGTTACAAAGGCATTTCATTTTTTTAAACTTATTTCAAATCCAGACTTTTTGTGCGTTCAGTATGCACCATTCAAAGCCACGTCATCAATTTTCAACCCTTTCTAACTTCATTTGCTATTTTTCATGCATTTACTGATTTTTTTTGAGCTAAATGACCCTGAAATTGAAAAGCACTACAAATGAACTCTGAAAAGGTTGAAAGTTAGCATGGTATCATCATTTCACCCACATAGCATCTGTTAAAGAGTTGAGACTGTTACGGCAAAAACTGGATGCACTTCGTGTACAAAATGGGCAATCTCTTTCGAAGTATCAGGCTTTCGAACGAGAACTCATTTGTTACCAAGGCATTTCATTTTTTTTTGCTTATGTCAACTCCAGACTTTTTGTGCATTCAGTATACACCATTCAAAGCCATGTCATCAATTTTCAACCCTTTCTGACTTCATTTGCTATTTTTCATGCATTTACTGATTTTTTTGAGCTAAATCACCCTGAAATTGAAAAGCACTACAAATTAACTATGAAAAGGTTGAAAGTTGACATGGTATCATCACTTCACCCACATAGCATGTGCTAAAAAGTTGAGACGGTTACGGAAAAAACTGGACGCACGTCGTGTACAAAATGGACAATCTCTTTCGAAGTATCAGGCTTTCGGACGAGAAGTCATCTGTTACAAAGGCATTTCATTTTTTTAAACTTATTTCAACTCTAGACTTTTTGTGCGTTCAGTATGCACCATTCAAAGCCACGTCATCAATTTTCAACCCTTTCGACTTCATTTGCTATTTTTCATGCATTTACTGATTTGTTTTGAGCTAAATGACCCTGAAATTGAAAAGCACTACAAATGAACTCTGAAAAGGTTGAAAGTTGGCATGGTATCATCATTTCACCCACATAGCATCTGTTAAAAAGTTGAGAGGGTTACGGCAAAAACTGGATGCACTTCGTGTACAAAATGGACAATCCCTTTCGAAGTATCAAGCTTTCGGACGAGAACTCATCTGTTACAAAGGCATTTCATTTTTTTAAACTTATTTCAACTCCAGACTTTTTGTGCGTTTAGTATGCACCATTCAAAGCCACGTCATCAATTTTCAACCCTTTCTGACTTCATTT
This sequence comes from Elymus sibiricus, assembly GCA_039707655.1. Classification (NCBI taxonomy): domain Eukaryota; kingdom Viridiplantae; phylum Streptophyta; class Magnoliopsida; order Poales; family Poaceae; genus Elymus; species Elymus sibiricus. Next base: position 32,732,673 of record CM077665.1, on the reverse strand, counting down.
GCTATTTTTCATGCATTTACTGATTTTTTTGAGCTAAATAACCCTGAAATTGAAAAGCACTACAAATGAACTCTGAAAAGGTTGAAAGTTGGCATGGTATCATCATTTCACCCACATAGCATGTGCTAAAAAGTTGAGACGGTTACGGCAAAAACTGGATGCACGTCGTGTACAAAATGGACAATCTCTTTCGAAGTATTAGGCTTTCGGACGAGAAGTCATCTGTTACAAAGGCATTTCATTTTTTTAAACTTATTTCAACTCCAGACTTTTTGTGCGTTCAGTATGCACCATTCAAAGCCACGTCATCAATTTTCAACCCTTTCTGTCTTCATTTGCTATTTTTCATGCATTTACTGATTTGTTTTGAGCTAAATGACCCTGAAATTGAAAAGCACTACAAATGAACTCTGAAAAGGTTGAAAGTTGGCATGGTATCATCATTTCACCCACATAGCATCTGCTAAAAAGTTGAGAGGGTTACGGCAAAATTTGGATGCACTTCGTGTACAAAATGGACAATCTCTTTCGAAGTATCAGGCTTTCGGACGAGAACTCATCTGTTACAAAGGCATTTCATTTTTTAAAACTTATTTCAACTCCAGACTTTTTGTGCATTCAGTATGCACCATTCAAAGCCACGTCATCAATTTTCAACCCTTTCTAACTTCATTTGCTATTTTTCATGCATTTACTGATTTTTTTGAGCTAAATGACCCTGAAATTGAAAAGCACTACAAATGTACTCTGAAAAGGTTGAAAGTTGGCATGGTATCATCATTTCACCCACATAGCATGTGTTAAAAAGTTGAGACTATTACGGCAAAAACTGGATGCACTTCGTGTACAAAATGGGCAATCTCTTTCGAAGTATCAGGCTTTCGGACGAGAACTCATCTGTTAAAAAGGCATTTCATTTTTTTAACTTATTTCAACTCCAGACTTTTTGTGCATTCAGTATGCACCATTCAAAGCCATGTCATCAATTTTCAACCCTTTCTGACTTCATTTGCTATTTTTCATGCATTTACTGATTTTTTTTGAGCTAAATCACCCTGAAATTGAAAAGCACTACAAATTAACTATGAAAAGGTTGAAAGTTGACATGGTATCATCACTTCACCCACATAGCATGTGCAAAAAAGTTGAGATGGTTACGGCAAAAACTGGATGCACGTCGTGTACAAAATGGACAATCTCTTTCGAAGTATCAGGCTTTCGGACGAGAAGTCATCTGTTACAAAGGCATTTCATTTTTTTAAACTTATTTCAACTCTAGACTTTTTGTGCATTCAGTATGCACCATTCGAAGCCACGTCATCAATTTTCAACCCTTTCTAACTTCATTTGCTATTTTTCATGCATTTACTGATTTTTTTTGAGCTAAATGACCCTGAAATTGAATAGCACTACAAATGAACTCTGAAAAGGTTGAAAGTTGGCATGGTATCATCATTTCACCCACATAGCATGTGTTAAAAAGTTGAGACTGTTACGGCAAAAACTGGATGCACTTCGTGTACAAAATGGGCAATCTCTTTCGAAGTATCAGGCTTTCGGACGAGAACTCATTTGTTACAAAGGCATTTCATTTTTTTTAACTTATTTCAACTCCAGACTTTTTGTGCATTCAGTATGCACCATTCAAAGCCATGTCATCAATTTTCAACCCTTTCTGACTTCATTTGCTATTTTTCATGCATTTACTGATTTTTTGAGCTAAATGACCCTGAAATTGAAAAGCACTACAAATGAACTCTGAAAAGGTTGAAAGTTGGCATGGTATCATCATTTCACCCACATAGCATGTGCTAAAAAGTTGAGAGGCTTACGGCAAAAACTGGATGCACTTCGTGTACAAAATGGACAATCCCTTTCGATGTATCACGCTTTCGGACGAGAACTCATCTGTTGCAAAGGCATTTCATTTTTTTAAACTTATTTCAAGTCCAGACTTTTTGTGCGTTCAGTATGCACCATTCAAAGCCATGTCATCAATTTTCAACCCTTTCTGACTTCATTTGCTATTTTTCATGCATTTACTGATTTTTTGAGCTAAATGACCCTGAAATTGAAAAGCACTACAAATGAACTCTGAAAAGGTTGAAAGTTGGCATGGTATCATCATTTCACCCATATAGCATGTGCTAAAAAGTTGAGAGGCTTACGGCAAAAACTGGATGCACTTCGTGTACAAAATGGACAATCCCTTTCGAAGTATCACGCTTTCGGACGAGAACTCATCTGTTGCAAAGGCACTTCATTTTTTTAAACTTATTTCAACTCCAGACTTTTTGTGCGTTCAGTATGCACCATTCAAAGCCACGTCATCAATTTTCAACCCTTTCTGACTTCATTTGCTATTTTTCATGCATTTACTGATTTTTTGAGCTAAATGACCCTGAAATTGAAAATCACTACAAATGAACTCTGAAAAGGTTGAAAGTTGGCATGGTATTATCATTTCACCCACATAGCATGTGCTAAAAAGTTGAGAGGCTTAAGGCAAAAACTGGATGCACTTCGTGTACAAAATGGACAATCTCTTTCGAAGTATCAGGCTTTTGGACGAGAACTCATCTGTTACAAAGGCATTTGATTTTTTTAACTTATTTCAACTCCAGACTTTTTGTGCGTTTAGTATGCACCATTCAAAGCCACGTCATCAATTTTCAACCCTTTCTGACTTCATTTGCTATTTTCATGCATTTACTGATTTTTTGAGCTAAATGACCCTGAAATTGAAAAGCACTACAAATGAACTCTGAAAAGGTTGAAAGTTGGCATGGTATCATCATTTCACCCACATAGCATGTGCTAAAAAGTTGAGAGGGTTACGGCAAAAACTGGATGCACTTCGTGTACAAAATGGACAATCTCTTTCGAAGTATCAGGCTTTCGGACGAGAACTCATCTGTTACAAAGGCATTTGATTTTTTTAAACTCATTTCAACTCCAGACTTTTTGTGCGTTCAGTATGCACCATTCAAAGCCACGTCATCAATTTTCAACCCATTCTGACATCATTTGCTATTTTTCATGCATTTACTGATTTTTTTGAGCTAAATGACCCTGAAATTGAAAAGCACTACTAATGAACTCTGAAAAGGTTGAAAGTTGACATGGTATCATCATTTCACCCACATAGCATGTGATAAAAAGTTGAGACGGTTACGGCAAAAACTGGATGCACTTCGTGTACAAAATGGACAATCTCTTTCGAAGTATCAGGCTTTCGGACGAGAACTCATCTGTTACAAAGGCATTTTATTTTTTTAAACTTATTTCAACTCCAGACTTTTTGTGCGTTCAGTATGCACCATTCAAAGCCACGTCATCAATTGTCAACCCTTTCTGACTTCATTTGCTATTTTTCATGCATTTACTGATTTGTTTTGAGCTAAATGACCCTGAAATTGAAAAGCACTACAAATGAACTCTGAAAAGGTTGAAAGTTGGCATGGTATCATCATTTCACCCACATAGCATGTGATAAAAAGTTGAGAGGCTTACGGCAAAAACTGGATGCACATCGTGTACAAAATGGACAATCTCTTTCGAAGTATCAGGCTTTCGGACGAGAACTCATCTGTTACAAAGGCATTTCTGTTGGGGAACGTTGCATGGGAAACAAAAATTTTCCTACGCACACATAAGATCTATCCATGGTGATGAGCATCTACGAGAGGGAGAGTGAATCTACATACCCTTGTAGATCGCTAAGCGGAAGCGTTAATAAACGCGGTTGATGTAGTCGAACGTCTTCGCGATCCAAATCGCCGAGCGTCCCGCGATCCAATCACGATCCTTCCGATCTAGTGCCGAACGGACGGCACCTCCGCGTTCAACACACGTACGGCTTGATGACGCCTTCACCTCCTCGATCCAGCGAGCGATGGTGAAGTAGTGGTTGAGTTCCAGCAGCACGACGGCGTGGTGATGGTGGTGAGGAACAATCTCTGCAGGGCTTCGCCAAGCGCTACGGAGATTATGACGGAGGAACTAGAGGGCTAGGGTTGCCGGCACACGGCTTGGGAAATCCTGATGTGTCCCGTGTGCTAGCCCTGCCCCTCTATTTATATGTTGAGCCTTGGGGTCTAAACTTGGAGTAAAAGCCTCCTCCAGGTCGGTTTTGCCCGCACAAGGTCGGTTTGGCCCGCAGGGAAAGAGTCCAACTCGGACCCCTGCCGAATCGTGCACATCCGCACACAAGCGGTAGTACCGCTTGACACAAGCGGTAGTACCGCTTGGGCGGTAGTACCGCTTCACACAAGCGGTAGTACCGCTCCGGCGGTAGTACCGCTTCACCAAGCGGTAGTACCGCTTACGCGGCAGCAAAACTACTTTTGCACTTTCCAATACCTTGTGGGTTTTATCCTTTTGGCTCATATAAAGTGTTGCTGCACCCGAACACTTCGGTAAACATCCGGAACCCATTCCGGTGAACTCTGGAACTCTTCCGGAGATCGAAACACTATTATCACATATATCAATCTTTACCTCCGGACTCTTCCGGAGATCCTCGTCATGTCCGGGATCTTATCCGGGACTCCGAACAACTTTCGGTCACCAACATAATAACTCAATTATACTAATCGTCACCAAACGTTAAGTGTGTAGACCCTGCGGGTTCGAGAACTATGTAGACATGACCGAGACACCTCTACGGCCAATAACCAATAGCGGGACCTGGATGCCCATATTGGCTCCTACATATTCTACGAAGATCTTTATCGGTCGAACCTCTATGTCAAGGATTCAGTTAATCCCGTATGCTGTTCCCTTTGTTCTTCGGTATGTTACTTGCCCGAGATTCGATCGTCGGTATCACTATACCTAGTTCAATCTCGTTACCGGCAAGTCTCTTTACTCGTTCCGTAATACAAGATCCTGTGGCTAACTCTTTAGTCACTTTGCTTGCAAGGCTCAATGTGATGTTGTATTACCGAGTGGGCCCTGAGATACCTCTCCGTCACACGGAGTAACAAATCCCAGTCTTGATCCATGCCAACCCAACAGACACCCTCGGAGATACCTGTAGAGCACCTTTATAGTCACCCAGTTACGTTGCGACGTTTGATACACACAAGGTATTCCTCCGGTGTCAGTGAGTTGCATGATCTCATGGTCAAAGGAACAGATACTTGACATGCAGAAAACAATAGCAATAAACTGACACGATCAAATGCTACGTTTACAGTTTGGGTCTTGTCCATCACATCATTCTCCTAATGATGTGATCCCGTTATCAAATGACATCTCATGTCCATGGCTAGGAAACCTTAACCATCTTTGATCAACAAGCTAGTCAACTAGAGGCTTACTAGGGACACAGTGTTGTCTATGTACCCACACATGTATTTGAGTTTCCAATCAATACAATTATAGCATGGATAATAAACAATTATCATTAACAAGGAAATATAATAATAACCAATTTATTATTGCCTCTAGGGCATATTTCCAACAGTCTCCCACTTGCACTAGAGTCAATAATCTAGTTCACATCACTATGTGATTTACATTGTAATGAATCGAACACCCATGCAGTTCTGGTGTTGTTCATGTTTAGCCTTTGGAAGAGGTTTAGTCATCGGATCTGCAACATTTAGATCCGTGTGTACTTTGCAAATATTTATGTCGTCCTCCTTGATGTAATCGCGGATGGAATTGAAACGTCGTTTTATGTGTCTGGTCCTCTTGTGAAATCTTGGTTCCTTGGCTAGAGCAATGGCACCAGTGTTATCACAAAACAGAGTCATTGGGTTAAGCGCACTAGGCACTACTCCAAGATCTGTCATGAACTCCTTCATCCAGACACCTTCCTTCGCCGCCTCCGAGGCTGCGATGTACTCCGCTTCGCATGTAGAATCAGCTACCACGCTTTGCTTGGAACTGCACCAGCTAACCGCACCCCCATTAAGAATAAATACGTATCCGGTTTGCGACTTAGAGTCATCCGGATCATTGTCAAAGCTTGCATCGACGTAACCCTTTACGACGAGCTCTTGATCACCTCCATAAACGAGAAACATGTCCTTAGTCCTTTTCAGGTACTTCAGGATATTCTTGACCGCTGTCCAGTGTTCCATTCCTGGATCACTTTGAAACCTTCCGACCATACTTATGGCAAGGCTGACATCGGGTCTTGTGCACAGCATTGCATACATGATAGAGCCTATGGCTGAAGCATAGGGGATGACACTCATCTTTTCTCTATCTTCTGCAGTCACTGGGCATTGAGTCTTACTCAACTTCACACCTTGCAAAACAGGCAAGAACCCCTTCTTGGACTGATCCATTTTGAACTTCTTCAAAATCTTATCAAGGTATGTGCTTTGTGAAAGTCCTATTAAGCGTCTCGATCTATCTCTATAGATCTTGATGCCTAATATGAAAGCAGCTTCTCCTAGGTCCTTCATTGAAAAACTCTTGTTCAAATATTCCTTTACGCTTTCCAGCATTTCTATATTGTTTCCAATCAGCAATATGTCATCCACATATAATATTAGAAACGCTATAGAGCTCCCACTCACTTTCTTGTAAATGCAAGCTTCTCCGTAAACTTGTATAAACTCGAACGCTTTGATCACCTCATCAAAACGAAGATTCCAACTCCGAGATGCTTGCACCAGTCCATAAATGGATCGCTGGAGTTTGCAAACTTTGTCAGCATTCTCTGGATCGACAAAACCTTCTGGTTGCATCATATACAACTCTTCCTTAAGGTAACCGTTAAGGAACGCTGTTTTGACATCCATCTGCCAAATTTCATAATCGAAAAAGGCAGCTATTGCTAACATGATTCTGACGGACTTAAGCATCGCTACGGGTGAGAAGGTCTCATCGTAGTCAACTCCTTGAACTTGTAAAAAACCCTTTGCCACAAGTCGAGCTTTATAGACGGTGACATTACCGTCCGCGTCCGTCTTCCTCTTAAAGATCCATTTGTTCTGAATGGCCTTACGCCCTTCAGGTAATACTTCCAAAGTCCATACTTTGTTTTCATACATGGATCCCATCTCGGATTTCATGGCCTCTAACCACTTCTCGGAATCCGGGCCCATCATCGCTTCTCCATAGCTCGTAGGTTCATCGTTGTTTAACAACATGACCTCTAAGACAGGGTTGCCGTACCACTCAGGAGTAGTACGCGTCCTTGTCGACCTACGAGGTTCGATAGCAACTTGATCCAAAGCTTCATGATCATCATCATTAACTTCCTCTTCAGCTAATGTAGGCTCCACAGAAACAACTTTCTGCGCTGCGCTACTCTCAGGTTGAAGTAAAGGTTCAACAACCTCATCAAGTTCTATCTTCCTCCCACTCAATTCTTTCGAGAGAAACTCTTTCTCAAGAAACGTTCCGTTTTTAGCGACAAACACTTTGCCTTCGGATCTGAGATAGAAGGTATACCCAACTGTCTCTTTTGGGTATCCTATGAAGACGCATTTCTCCGCTTTGGGTTCCAGCTTTTCAGGCTGAAGCTTTTTGACATAAGCATCACATCCCCAAACTTTAAGAAACGACAGCTTTGGCTTCTTGCCAAACCAAAGTTCATATGGCGTCGTCTCAACGGATTTCGATGGTGCCCTATTTAAAGTGAATGCAGCTGTCTCTAATGCATAACCCCAAAACGATAGTGGCAAATCGGCAAGAGACATCATAGATCGCACCATATCCAATAAGGTTCGATTACGACGTTCGGACACACCATTACGCTGTGGTGTTCCAGGCGGTGTTAATTGTGAAACAATTCCACACTGTCTTAAGTGACTGCCAAACTCATAACTCAGATATTCTCCTCCTCGATCAGATCGTAGGAATTTAATCTTCTTGTTACGATGATTCTCAACTTCACTCTGAAATTGTTTGAACTTTTCAAATGTTTCAGACTTGTGTTTCATTAAGTAAATATACCCATATCTACTTAAGTCATCAGTGAAGGTGAGAAAGTAACGATAACCACCGCGCGCCTCAATGCTCATCGGACCGCACACATCAGTATGTATGATTTCCAATAAGTCACTTGCCCGTTCCATTATTCCAGAGAACGGCGTTTTAGTCATCTTGCCCATGAGGCATGGCTCACATGTGTCAAGTGATTCAAAATCAAGTGACTCCAAAAGTCCATCAGCATGGAGCTTCCTCATGCGTTTTACGCCAATATGACCTAAACGGCAGTGCCACAAGAAAGTGGTATTATCATTATCAATTCTACATCTTTTGGCATCAATGTTATGAACATGTGTATTATTACTATCGAGATTCAATAAGAATAAACCCCTCACATTGGGTGCATGACCATAAAAGATATTACTCATATAAATAGAACAACCATTATTCTTTGATTTAAATGAGTAACCGTCTCGCAATAAACAAGATCCAGATATAATGTTCATGCTTAACGCAGGCACCAAATAACACTTATTTAGGTTCATCACTAATCCCGACGGTAATCGAAGAGCGAGCGTGCCGACGGCGATCACATCAACCTTGGAACCATTTCCCACGCGCATCGTCACTTCGTCCTTTGCCAGCCTCCGTCTATTCCGCAGTTCCTGTTTTGAGTTGCAAATATGAGCAACCGCACCGGTATCAAATACCCAGGCACTACAACGAGAGTTGGTAAGGTACACATCAATAACATGTATATCATATATACCTTGTTTGTTGTTGGCCGCCTTCTTGTCAGCCAAATACTTGGGGCAATTCCGCTTCCAGTGTCCAGTTCCCTTGCAATGAAAACACACAGTTTCTGGTTTGGGTCCAGCCTTGGGTTTCTTCACGAGAGGAGCAACTGCTTTGCCACTCTGCTTGGAGTTACCCTTCTTACCCTTGCCATTTTTCTTGAAACTAGTGGTTTTATTGACCATCAACACTTGATGCTCCTTCTGAATTTCAGACTCAGCGATTTTCAGCATCGCAAACAGCTCGGCGACTGACTTGTTCATCCCGTGCATGTTATAGTTCAACACGAAGCTCTTGTAGCTAGGTGGCAATGATTGAAGAACTCTGTCAGTGATAGCCTCTGGCGGAAGGGGCATCCCTAACTCAGCCAGACGGGTGGAGTACCCAGACATTCTGAGCACGTGATCACTGATAGACCCGTTCTCCTCCATCTTGCAAGCATAGAACTTATCGGAGATCTCATATCTCTCGATCCGGGCATTCTTCTGAAAGATAAACTTCAACTCCTGGAACATCTCATATGCTCCATGACGTTCAAAACGTCTTTGAAGTCCCGGTTCTAAGCCATACAACATTGTACATTGAACTATTGAGTAATCATCAGAACGAGCCTGCCAGGCGTTCACAACGTCTAGAGACTCAACTGGAGCAGGTGGATCACCAAGCGGTGCATCAAGGACATAAGCCTTCTGGGAAGCCGTAAGGATAATCCTTAGATTACGGGCCCAGTCCACAAAGTTACTTCCATCATCTTTCAACTTAGCTTTCTCTAGGAACGCATTAAAATTCAGGGGTGCTACTGCGCGAGCCATGATCTACAACATAAATATAGCAAAGACAACTTAGACTATTGTTCTAGATAATGAGTTTAGTTAATCATATTACTTAAAAAACTCCCACTCAAATTGACATCCCTCCGATCATTCGAGTGTAACATGATCCAAATCCACCAACTCAAGTCCGATCATCACGTGAGTTGAGGTGGTTTCAATGGTGAACATCTTCATGTTGATCATATCTACTATATGACTCATGTTCGACCTTTCGGTCTCTTGTGTTCCGAGGCCATGTCTGTACATGCTAGGCTCGTCAAGTTTAACCCGAGTGTTCCGCACGTGTAACATGGCTTACACCCGTTGTATGCGAACGTAGAGTCTATCACACCCGATCATCACGGCGTGTCTCGAAACGACGAACTTTCGCAACGGTGCACACTTGGGGAGAACACAATTTTATCTTGAAATTTAAGTGAGGGATCACCTTATAATGCTACCGTCGTCCTAAGCAAAATAAGATGCATAAAAGGATTAACATCACATGCAAATCATAAGTGACATGATATGGCCATGAACTTGTGCTTTTGATCTCCATCTCCAAAGCACCGGCATGATCTCCATCGTCACCGGCATGACACCATGATCTCCATCATCTTGATCTCCATCAACGTGTCGCCATAAGGTTGTCGCGCCGACTGTTGCTTCCACGACTATTGCTAACGTTTAGCGATAAAGTAAAGCATTACATAGCGCTTAATGATTGACACGCAGGTCATACAATAATTAAAGACAACTCTATGGCTCCTGCCAGTTGCCGTATTCATCGACATGCAAGTCGTGATATTCTATACAACACATGATCATCTCATACATCACATATATCTCATCATGTAATTGGCCATATCACATCACAACATACCCTGCAAAAACAAGTTAGACGTCCTCTAATTGTTGTTGCAAATTTTACGTGGCTGCTACGGGTTTGCAAGAACCGTTCTTACCTACGCAAAACCACAACGTGGTGTAGTGATTGCTTTTTGATCTTCTAAAAGAACCCTCTTCATTGAAATCGATTCAACTAAAGTGAGAGAGACAGACACCCGCTAGCCATCTTTATGCAACGAAGTTACATGTTAGTTGAAGGAACCTGTCTCGCGTAAGTGTACGCGTAATGTCGGTCCGGGCCGCTTCATCTCACAGTACCGCCGAATCAAATATCAACTAGTAACGGCAAGCAATATGTATACACCCACGCCCACAACTCGTTTGTGTTCTACTCGAGATCTCATCTACGCATAGACCTAGCTCATGATGCCACTGTTGGGGAACGTTGCATGGGAAACAAAAATTTTCCTACGCACACATAAGATCTATCCATGGTGATGAGCATCTACGAGAGGGAGAGTGAATCTACATACCCTTGTAGATCGCTAAGCGGAAGCGTTAATAAACGCGGTTGATGTAGTCGAACGTCTTCGCGATCCAAATCGCCGAGCGTCCCGCGATCCAATCACGATCCTTCCGATCTAGTGCCGAACGGACGGCACCTCCGCGTTCAACACACGTACGGCTTGATGACGCCTTCACCTCCTCGATCCAGCGAGCGATGGTGAAGTAGTGGTTGAGTTCCAGCAGCACGACGGCGTGGTGATGGTGGTGAGGAACAATCTCTGCAGGGCTTCGCCAAGCGCTACGGAGATTATGACGGAGGAACTAGAGGGCTAGGGTTGCCGGCACACGGCTTGGGAAATCCTGATGTGTCCCGTGTGCTAGCCCTGCCCCTCTATTTATATGTTGAGCCTTGGGGTCTAAACTTGGAGTAAAAGCCTCCTCCAGGTCGGTTTTGCCCGCACAAGGTCGGTTTGGCCCGCAGGGAAAGAGTCCAACTCGGACCCCTGCCGAATCGTGCACAGCCGCACACAAGCGGTAGTACCGCTTGACACAAGCGGTAGTACCGCTTGGGCGGTAGTACCGCTTCACACAAGCGGTAGTACCGCTCCGGCGGTAGTACCGCTTCACCAAGCGGTAGTACCGCTTACGCGGCAGCAAAACTACTTTTGCACTTTCCAATACCTTGTGGGTTTTATCCTTTTGGCTCATATAAAGTGTTGCTGCACCCGAACACTTCGGTAAACATCCGGAACCCATTCCGGTGAACTCTGGAACTCTTCCGGAGATCGAAACACTATTATCACATATATCAATCTTTACCTCCGGACTCTTCCGGAGATCCTCGTCATGTCCGGGATCTTATCCGGGACTCCGAACAACTTTCGGTCACCAACATAATAACTCAATTATACTAATCGTCACCAAACGTTAAGTGTGTAGACCCTGCGGGTTCGAGAACTATGTAGACATGACCGAGACACCTCTACGGCCAATAACCAATAGCGGGACCTGGATGCCCATATTGGCTCCTACATATTCTACGAAGATCTTTATCGGTCGAACCTCTATGTCAAGGATTCAGTTAATCCCGTATGCTGTTCCCTTTGTTCTTCGGTATGTTACTTGCCCGAGATTCGATCGTCGGTATCACTATACCTAGTTCAATCTCGTTACCGGCAAGTCTCTTTACTCGTTCCGTAATACAAGATCCTGTGGCTAACTCTTTAGTCACTTTGCTTGCAAGGCTCAATGTGATGTTGTATTACCGAGTGGGCCCTGAGATACCTCTCCGTCACACGGAGTAACAAATCCCAGTCTTGATCCATGCCAACCCAACAGACACCCTCGGAGATACCTGTAGAGCACCTTTATAGTCACCCAGTTACGTTGCGACGTTTGATACACACAAGGTATTCCTCCGGTGTCAGTGAGTTGCATGATCTCATGGTCAAAGGAACAGATACTTGACATGCAGAAAACAATAGCAATAAACTGACACGATCAAATGCTACGTTTACAGTTTGGGTCTTGTCCATCACATCATTCTCCTAATGATGTGATCCCGTTATCAAATGACATCTCATGTCCATGGCTAGGAAACCTTAACCATCTTTGATCAACAAGCTAGTCAACTAGAGGCTTACTAGGGACACAGTGTTGTCTATGTACCCACACATGTATTTGAGTTTCCAATCAATACAATTATAGCATGGATAATAAACAATTATCATTAACAAGGAAATATAATAATAACCAATTTATTATTGCCTCTAGGGCATATTTCCAACAATTTCATTTATTAAAACTTATTTCAACTCCAGACTTTTTGTGCGTTCAGTATGCACCATTCAAAGCCACGTCATCAATTTTCAACCCTTTCTGACTTCATTTGCTATTTTTCATGCATTTACTGATTTTTTGAGCTAAATGACCCTGAAATTGAAAATCACTACAAATGAACTCTGAAAAGGTTGAAAGTTGGCATGGTATTATCATTTCACCCACATAGCATGTGCTAAAAAGTTGAGAGGCTTAAGGCAAAAACTGGATGCACTTCGTGTACAAAATGGACAATCTCTTTCGAAGTATCAGGCTTTCGGACGAGAACTCATCTGTTACAAAGGCATTTGATTTTTTTAACTTATTTCAACTCCAGACTTTTTGTGCGTTTAGTATGCACCATTCAAAGCCACGTCATCAATTTTCAACCCTTTCTGACTTCATTTGCTATTTTTCATGCATTTACTGATTTTTTGAGCTAAATGACCCTGAAATTGAAAATCACTACAAATAAACTCAGAGAAGGTTGAAAGTTGGCATGGTATCATCATTTCACCCACATAGCATGTGCTAAAAAGTTGAGAGGCTTACGGCAAAACCTGGATGCACTTCGTGTACAAAATGGACAATCTCTTTCGAAGTATCAGGCTTTCGGACGAGAACTCATCTGTTACAAAGGCATTTCATTTTTTTAAACTCATTTCAACTCCAGACTTTTTGTGCATTCAGTATGCACCATTCAAAGCCACGTCATCAATTTTCAACCCATTCTGACATCATTTGCTATTTTTCATGCATTTACTGATTTTTTTGAGCTAAATGACCCTGAAATTGAAAAGCACTACAAATGAACTCTGAAAAGGTTGAAAGTTGACATGGTATCATCATTTCACCCACATAGCATGTGATAAAAAGTTGAGACGGTTACGGCAAAAACTGGATGCACTTCGTGTACAAAATGGACAATCTCTTTCGAAGTATCAGGTTTTCGGACGAGAACTCATCTGTTACAAAGGCATTTTATTTTTTTAAACTTATTTCAACTCCAGACTTTTTGTGCGTTCAGTATGCACCATTCAAAGCCACGTCATCAATTTTCAACCCTTTCTGACTTCATTTGCTATTTTTCATGCATTTACTGATTTGTTTTGAGCTAAATGACAATGAAATTGAAAAGCACTACAAATGAACTCTGAAAAGGTTGAAAGTTGGCATGGTATCATCATTTCACCCACATAGCATGTGATAAAAAGTTGAGAGGCTTACGGCAAAAACTGGATGCACATCGTGTACAAAATGGACAATCTCTTTCGAAGTATCAGGCTTTCGGACGAGAACTCATCTGTTACAAAGGCATTTCATTTTTTAAAACTTATTTCAACTCCAGACTTTTTGTGCGTTCAGTATGCACCATTCAAAGCCACGTCATCAATTTTCAACCCTTTCTGACTTCATTTGCTATTTTTCATGCATTTACTGATTTTTTGAGCTAAATGACCCTGAAATTGAAAATCACTACAAATGAACTCTGAAAAGGTTGAAAGTTGGCATGGTATCATCATTTCACCCACATAGCATGTGCTAAAAAGTTGAGAGGCTTAAGGCAAAAACTGGATGCACTTCGTGTACAAAATGGACAATCTCTTTCGAAGTATCAGGCTTTCGGACGAGAACTCATCTGTTACAAAGGCATTTGATTTTTTTAACTTATTTCAACTCCAGACTTTTTGTGCGTTCAGTATACACCATTCAAAGCCACGTCATCAATTGTCAACCCTTTCTGACTTCATTTGCTATTTTTCATGCATTTACTGATTTGTTTTGAGCTAAATGACCCTGAAATTGAAAAGCACTACAAATGAACTCTGAAAAGGTTGAAAGTTGGCATGGTATCATCATTTCACCCACATAGCATGTGATAAAAAGTTGAGAGGCTTACGGCAAAAACTGGATGCACATCGTGTACAAAATGGACAATCTCTTTCGAAGTATCAGGCTTTCGGACGAGAACTCATCTGTTACAAAGGCATTTCATTTTTTTAAACTTATTTCAACTCCAGACTTTTTGTGCGTTCAGTATGCACCATTCAAAGCCACGTCATCAATTTTCAACCCTTTCTGACTTCATTTGGTATTTTTCATGCATTTACTGATTTTTTGAGCTAAATGACCCTGAAATTGAAAAGCACTACAAATGAACTCTGAAAAGGTTGAAAGTTGGCATGGTATCATCATTTCACCCACATAGCATGTGCTAAAAAGTTGAGAGGCTTAAGGCAAAAACTGGATGCACTTCGTGTACAAAATGGACAATCTCTTTCGAAGTATCAGGCTTTCGGACGAGAACTCATCTGTTACAAAGGCATTTGATTTTTTTAACTTATTTCAACTCCAGACTTTTTGTGCGTTTAGTATGCACCATTCAAAGCCACGTCATCAATTTTCAACCCTTTCTGACTTCATTTGCTATTTTTCATGCATTTACTGATTTGTTTTGAGCTAAATGACCCTGAAATTGAAAATCACTACAAATGAACTCTGAAAAGGTTGAAAGTTGGCATGGTATCATCATTTCACCCACATAGCATGTGATAAAAAGTTGAGAGGCTTACGACAAAAACTGGATGCACATCGTGTACAAAATGGACAATCTCTTTCGAAGTATCAGGCTTTCGGACGAGAACTAATCTGTTACAAAGGCATTTCATTTTTGTAAACTTATTTCAACTCCAGACTTTTTGTGCGTTCAGTATGCACCATTCAAAGCCACGTCATCAATTTTCAACCCTTTCTGACTTCATTTAATATTTTTCATGCATTTACTGATTTTTTGAGCTAAATGACCCTGAAATTGAAAAGCACTACAAATGAACTCTGAAAAGGTTGAAAGTTGGCATGGTATCATCATTTCACCCACATAGCATATGTGATAAAAAGTTGAGAGGCTTACGGCAAAAACTGGATGCACATCGTGTACAAAATGGACAATCTCTTTCGAAGTATCAGGCTTTCGGACGAGAACTCATCTGTTACTAAGGCACTTCATTTTTTAAAACTTATTTCAACTCCAGACTTTTTGTGCGTTCAGTATGCACCATTCAAAGCCACGTCATCAATTTTCAACCCTTTCTGACTTCATTTGCTATTTTTCATGCATTTACTGAATTTTTGAGCTAAATGACCCTGAAATTGAAAATCACTACAAATGAACTCTGAAAAGGTTGAAAGTTGGCATGGTCTTATCATTTCACCCACATAGCATGTGCTAAAAAGTTGAGAGGCTTAAGGCAAAAACTGGATGCACTTCGTGTACAAAATGGACAATCTCTTTCGAAGTATCAGGCTTTCGGACGAGAACTCATCTGTTACAAAGGCATTTGATTTTTTTAACTTATTTCAACTCCAGACTTTTTGTGCGTTTAGTATGCACCATTCAAAGCCACGTCATCAATTTTCAACCCTTTCTGACTTCATTTGCTATTTTCATGCATTTACTGATTTTTTGAGCTAAATGACCCTGAAATTGAAAAGCACTACAAATGAACACTGAAAAGGTTGAAAGTTGGCAAGGTATCATCATTTCACCCACATAGCTTGTGCAAAAAAGTTGAGAGGGTTACGGCAAAAACTGGATGCACTTCGTGTACAAAATGGACAATCTCTTTCGAAGTATTAGGCTTTCGGACGAGAACTCATCTGTTACAAAGGCATTTCATTTTTTTAAACTAATTTCAACTCCAGACTTTTTGTGCGTTTAGTATGCAGCATTCAAAGCCACGTCATCAATTTTCATCCCTTTCTGACTTCATTTGCTATTTTCATGCATTTACTGATTTTTTTGAGCTAAATGGCCTTGAAATTGAAAAGCAATACAAATGAACTATGAAAAGGTTGAAAGTTGGAATGTTATCATCATTTCACCCACATAGCATGTGCTAAAAAGTTGAGAGGCTTACGGCAAAACCTGGATGCACTTCGTGTAGAAAATGGACAATCTCTTTCGAAGTATCAGGCTTTCGGACGAGAACTCATCTGTTACAAAGGCATTTCATTTTTTTAAACTCATTTCAACTCCAGACTTTTTGTGCATTCAGTATGCACCATTCAAAGCCACGTCATCAATTTTCAACCCATTCTGACATCATTTGCTATTTTTCATGCATTTACTGATTTTTTTGAGCTAAATGACCCTGAAATTGAAAAGCACTACAAATGAACTCTGAAAAGGTTGAAAGTTGACATGGTATCATCATTTCAACCACATAGCATGTGATAAAAAGTTGAGACGGTTACGGCAAAAACTGGATGCACTTCGTGTACAAAATGGACAATCTCTTTCGAAGTATCAGGCTTTCGGAAGAGAACTCATCTGTTACAAAGGCATTTTATTTTTTTAAACTTATTTCAACTCCAGACTTTTTGTGCGTTCAGTATGCACCATTCAAAGCCACGTCATCAATTGTCAACCCTTTCTGACTTCATTTGCTATTTTTCATGCATTTACTGATTTGTTTTGAGCTAAATGACCCTGAAATTGAAAATCACTACAAATGAACTCTGAAAAGGTTGAAAGTTGGCATGGTATCATCATTTCACCCACATAGCATGTGATAAAAAGTTGAGAGGCTTACGACAAAAACTGGATGCACATCGTGTACAAAATGGACAATCTCTTTCGAAGTATCAGGCTTTCGGACGAGAACTAATCTGTTACAAAGGCATTTCATTTTTGTAAACTTATTTCAACTCCAGACTTTTTGTGCGTTCAGTATGCACCATTCAAAGCCACGTCATCAATTTTCAACCCTTTCTGACTTCATTTAATATTTTTCATGCATTTACTGATTTTTTGAGCTAAATGACCCTGAAATTGAAAAGCACTACAAATGAACTCTGAAAAGGTTGAAAGTTGGCATGGTATCATCATTTCACCCACATAGCATATGTGATAAAAAGTTGAGAGGCTTACGGCAAAAACTGGATGCACATCGTGTACAAAATGGACAATCTCTTTCGAAGTATCAGGCTTTCGGACGAGAACTCATCTGTTACTAAGGCACTTCATTTTTTAAAACTTATTTCAACTCCAGACTTTTTGTGCGTTCAGTATGCACCATTCAAAGCCACGTCATCAATTTTCAACCCTTTCTGACTTCATTTGCTATTTTTCATGCATTTACTGATTTTTTGAGCTAAATGACCCTGAAATTGAAAATCACTACAAATGAACTCTGAAAAGGTTGAAAGTTGGCATGGTCTTATCATTTCACCCACATAGCATGTGCTAAAAAGTTGAGAGGCTTAAGGCAAAAACTGGATGCACTTCGTGTACAAAATGGACAATCTCTTTCGAAGTATCAGGCTTTCGGACGAGAACTCATCTGTTACAAAGGCATTTGATTTTTTTAACTTATTTCAACTCCAGACTTTTTGTGCGTTTAGTATGCACCATTCAAAGCCACGTCATCAATTTTCAACCCTTTCTGACTTCATTTGCTATTTTCATGCATTTACTGATTTTTTGAGCTAAATGACCCTGAAATTGAAAAGCACTACAAATGAACACTGAAAAGGTTGAAAGTTGGCAAGGTATCATCATTTCACCCACATAGCTTGTGCAAAAAAGTTGAGAGGGTTACGGCAAAAACTGGATGCACTTCGTGTACAAAATGGACAATCTCTTTCGAAGTATTAGGCTTTCGGACGAGAACTCATCTGTTACAAAGGCATTTCATTTTTTTAAACTAATTTCAACTCCAGACTTTTTGTGCGTTTAGTATGCAGCATTCAAAGCCACGTCATCAATTTTCATCCCTTTCTGACTTCATTTGCTATTTTCATGCATTTACTGATTTTTTTGAGCTAAATGGCCTTGAAATTGAAAAGCAATACAAATGAACTATGAAAAGGTTGAAAGTTGGAATGTTATCATCATTTCACCCACATAGCATGTGCTAAAAAGTTGAGAGGCTTACGGCAAAACCTGGATGCACTTCGTGTAGAAAATGGACAATCTCTTTCGAAGTATCAGGCTTTCGGACGAGAACTCATCTGTTACAAAGGCATTTCATTTTTTTAAACTCATTTCAACTCCAGACTTTTTGTGCATTCAGTATGCACCATTCAAAGCCACGTCATCAATTTTCAACCCATTCTGACATCATTTGCTATTTTTCATGCATTTACTGATTTTTTTGAGCTAAATGACCCTGAAATTGAAAAGCACTACAAATGAACTCTGAAAAGGTTGAAAGTTGACATGGTATCATCATTTCAACCACATAGCATGTGATAAAAAGTTGAGACGGTTACGGCAAAAACTGGATGCACTTCGTGTACAAAATGGACAATCTCTTTCGAAGTATCAGGCTTTCGGAAGAGAACTCATCTGTTACAAAGGCATTTTATTTTTTTAAACTTATTTCAACTCCAGACTTTTTGTGCGTTCAGTATGCACCATTCAAAGCCACGTCATCAATTGTCAACCCTTTCTGACTTCATTTGCTATTTTTCATGCATTTACTGATTTGTTTTGAGCTAAATGACCCTGAAATTGAAAATCACTACAAATGAACTCTGAAAAGGTTGAAAGTTGGCATGGTATCATCATTTCACCCACATAGCATGTGATAAAAAGTTGAGAGGCTTACGGCAAAAACTGGATGCACATCGTGTACAAAATGGACAATCTCTTTCGAAGTATCAGGCTTTCGGACGAGAACTCATCTGTTACAAAGGCATTTCATTTTTTTAAACTTATTTCAACTCCAGACTTTTTGTGCGTTCAGTATGCACCATTCAAAGCCACGTCATCAATTTTCAACCCTTTCTGACTTCATTTAATATTTTTCATGCATTTACTGATTTTTTGAGCTAAATGACCCTGAAATTGAAAAGCACTACAAATGAACTCTGAAAAGGTTGAAAGTTGGCATGGTATCATCATTTCACCCACATAGCATATGTGATAAAAAGTTGAGAGGCTTACGGCAAAAACTGGATGCACATCGTGTACAAAATGGACAATCTCTTTCGAAGTATCAGGCTTTCGGACGAGAACTCATCTGTTACTAAGGCACTTCATTTTTTAAAACTTATTTCAACTCCAGACTTTTTGTGCGTTCAGTATGCACCATTCAAAGCCACGTCATCAATTTTCAACCCTTTCTGACTTCATTTGCTATTTTTCATGCATTTACTGATTTTTTGAGCTAAATGACCCTGAAATTGAAAATCACTACAAATGAACTCTGAAAAGGTTGAAAGTTGGCATGGTCTTATCATTTCACCCACATAGCATGTGCTAAAAAGTTGAGAGGCTTAAGGCAAAAACTGGATGCACTTCGTGTACAAAATGGACAATCTCTTTCGAAGTATCAGGCTTTCGGACGAGAACTCATCTGTTACAAAGGCATTTGATTTTTTTAACTTATTTCAACTCCAGACTTTTTGTGCGTTTAGTATGCACCATTCAAAGCCACGTCATCAATTTTCAACCCTTTCTGACTTCATTTGCTATTTTCATGCATTTACTGATTTTTTGAGCTAAATGACCCTGAAATTGAAAAGCACTACAAATGAACACTGAAAAGGTTGAAAGTTGGCAAGGTATCATCATTTCACCCACATAGCTTGTGCAAAAAAGTTGAGAGGGTTACGGCAAAAACTGGATGCACTTCGTGTACAAAATGGACAATCTCTTTCGAAGTATCAGGCTTTCGGACGAGAACTCATCTGTTACAAAGGCATTTCATTTTTTTAAACTTATTTCAACTCCAGACTTTTTGTGCATTCAGTATGCACCATTCAAAGCCAGGTCATCAATTTTCAACCCTTTCTGACTTCATTTTCTATTTTTCATGCATTTACTGATTTTTTGAGCTAAATGACCCTGAATATGAAAAGCACTACAAATGAACTCTGAAAAGGTTGAAAGTTGGCATGGTATCATCATTTCACCCACATAGCATGTGCTAAAAAGTTGAGAGGGTTACGGCAAAAACTGGATGCACTTCGTGTACAAAATCGACAATCTATTTCGAAGTATCAGGCTTTCGGACAAGAACTCATCTGTTACAAAGGCATTTCATTTTTTAAACTCATTTTAACTCCAGACTTTTTGTGCGTTCAGTATCCACCATTCAAAGCCAAGTCATCAATTTTCAACCCTTTCTGACTTCATTTGCTATTTTGCATGCATTTACTGATTTTTTTTGAGCTAAATGACCCTGAAACTGAAAAGCACTACAAATGAACTCTGAAAAGGTTGAAAGTTGGCATGGTATCATCATTTCACCCACATAGCATGTGCTAAAAAGTTGAGAGGTTTACGGCAAAAACTGGATGCACTTCGTGTACAAAATGGACAATCTCTTTCGAAGTATCAGGCTTTCGGACGAGAACTCATCTGTTACAAAGGCATTTCATTTTTTTAAACTTATTTCATCTCCAGACTTTTTGTGCATTCAGTATGCACCATTCAAAGCCACGTCATCAATTTTCAACCCTTTCTGACTTCATTTGCTATTTTTCTTGCATTTACTGATTTTTTTGAGCTAAATGACCCAGAAATTGAAAAGCACTACAAATGAACTCTGAAAAGGTTGAAAGTTGACATGGTATCATCATTTCACCCACATAGCATGTGCTAAAATGTTGAGACGGTTACGGCAAAAACTGGATGCACTTCGTGTACAAAATGGACAATCTCTTTCGAAGTATCAGGCTTTCGGACGAGAACTCATCTGTTACAAAGGCATTTCATTTTTTTAAACTTATTTAAACTCCAGACTTTTTGTGCATTCAGTATGCACCATTCAAAGCCACGTTATCAATTTTCAACCCTTTCTGACTTCATTTGCTATTTTTCATGCATTTACTGATTTGTTTTGAGCTAAATGACCGTGAAATTGAAAAGCACTGCAAATGAACTCTGAACAGGTTGAAAGTTGGCATGGTATCATCATTTATCCCCACATAGTATGTGCTCAAAAGTTGAGAGGGTTACGACAAAAACTGGATGCACTTCGTGTACAAAATGGACAATCCCTTTTGAAGTATGAGGCTTTCGGACGAGAACTCATCTGTTACAAAGGCATTTGATTTTTTTAACTTATTTCAACTCCAGACTTTTTGTGCGTTTAGTATGCACCATTCAAAGCCACGTCATCAATTTTCAACCCTTTCTGACTTCATTTGCTATTTTCATGCATTTACTGATTTTTTGAGCTAAATGACCTTGAAATTGAAAAGCACTACAAATGAACTCTGAAAAGGTTGAAAGTTGGCATGGTATCATCATTTCACCCACATAGCATGTGCTAAAAAGTTGAGAGGGTTACGGCAAAAACTGGATGCACTTCGTGTACAAAATAGACAATCTCTTTCGAAGTATCAGGCTTTCGGACGAGAACTCATCTGTTACAAAGGCATTTTCATTTTTTTAAACTTATTTCAACTCCAGACTTTTTGTGCATTCAGTATGCACCATTCAAAGACAGATCATCAATTTTCAACCCTTTCTGACTTCATTTTCTATTTTTCATGCATTTACTGATTTTTTGAGCTAAATGACCCTGAATATGAAAAGCACTACAAATGATCTCTGAAAAGGTTGAAAGTTGGCATGGTATCATCATTTCACCCACATAGCATGTGCTAAAAAGTTGAGTGGCTTACGGCAAAAACTGGATACACTTCGTGTACAAAATGGACAATCTCTTTCGAAATATCAAGCTTTCGGACGAGAACTCATCTGTTACAAAGGCATTTCATTTTTTTAAACTCATTTTAACTCCAGACATTTTGTGCGTTCAGTATCCACCATTCAAACCCACGTCATCAATTTTCAACCCTTTCTGACTTCATTTGCTATTTTGCATGCATTTACTGATTTTTTTTGAGCTAAATGACCCTGAAATTGAAAAGCACTTCAAATGAACTCTGAAAAGGTTGAAAGTTGGCATGGTATCATTATTTTACACACATAGCATGTGCTAAAAAGTTGAGAGGGTTACGGCAAAAACTGGATGCACTTCGTGTACAAAATGGACAATCTCTTTCGAAGTATCAGGCTTTCGGACGAGAACTCATCTGTTACAAAGGCATTTCATTTTTTTAAACTTATTTCAACTCCAGACTTTTTGTGCGTTTAGTATGCACCATTCAAATCCACGTCATCAATTTTCAACCCTTTCTGACTTCATTTGCTATTTTTCATGCATTTACTGATTTTTTTGAGCTAAATGACCCTGAAATTGAAAAGCACTACAAATGAACACTGAAAAGGTTGAAAGTTGGCATGGTATCATCATTTCACCCACATAGCATGTGCAAAAAAGGTGAGAGGGTTACGGCAAAAACTGGATGCACTTCGTGTACAAAATGGACAATCTCTTTCGAAGTATTAGGCTTTCGGACGAGAACTCATCTGTTACAAAGGCATTTCATTTTTTTAAACTAATTTCAACTCCAGACTTTTTGTGCGTTTAGTATGCAGCATTCAAAGCCACGTCATCAATTTTCAACCCTTTCTGACTTCATTTGCTATTTTCATGCATTTACTGTTTTTTTGAGCTAAATGGCCCTGAAATTAAAAAGCAATACAAATGAACTATGAAAAGGTTGAAAGTTGGAATGGTATCATCATTTCACCCACATAGCATGTGCTAAAAAGTTGAGAGGGTTACGGCAAAAACTGGATGCACTTCGTGTACAAAATGGACAATCTCTTTCGAAGTATCAGGCTTTCGGACGAGAATTCATCTGTTACAAAGGCATTTCATTTTTTTAAACTTATTTCAACTCCAGACTTTTTGTGCATTCAGTATGCACCATTCAAAGCCAGGTCATCAATTTTCAAATCTTTCTGACTTCATTTTCTATTTTTCATGCATTTACTGATTTTTTGAGCTAAATGACCCTGAATATGAAAAGCACTACAAATGAACTCTGAAAAGGTTGAAAGTTGGCATGGTATCATCATTTCACCCACATAGCATGTGCTAAAAAGTTGAGAGGGTTACGGCAAAAACTGGATGCACTTCGTGTACAAAATCGACAATCTCTTTCGAAGTATCAGGCTTTCGGACGAGAACTCATCTGTTACAAAGGCATTTCATTTTTTAAACTCATTTTAACTCCAGACTTTTTGTGCGTTCAGTATCCACCATTCAAAGCCAAGTCATCAATTTTCAACCCTTTCTGACTTCATTTGCTATTTTGCATGCATTTACTGATTTTTTTTTGAGCTAAATGACCCTGAAACTGAAAAGCACTACAAATGAACTCTGAAAAGGTTGAAAGTTGGCATGGTATCATAATTTCACCCACATAGCATGTGCTAAAAAGTTGAGAGGTTTACGGCAAAAACTGGATGCACTTCGTGTACAAAATGGACAATCTCTTTCGAAGTATCAGGCTTTCGGACGAGAACTCATCTGTTACAAAGGCATTTCATTTTTTTAAACTTATTTCAACTCCAAACTTTTTGTGCATTCAGTATGCACCATTCAAAGCCACGTCATCAATTTTCAACCCTTTCTGACTTCATTTGCTATTTTTCTTGCATTTACTGATTTTTTTGAGCTAAATGACCCAGAAATTGAAAAGCACTACAAATGAACTCTGAAAAGGTTGAAAGTTGACATGGTATTATCATTTCACCCACATAGCATGTGCTAAAATGTTGAGACGGTTACGGCAAAAACTGGATGCACTTCGTGTACAAAATGGACAATCTCTTTCGAAGTATCAGGCTTTCGGACGAGAACTCATCTGTTACAAAGGCATTTCATTTTTTTAAACTTATTTCAACTCCAGACTTTTTGTGCATTCAGTATGCACCATTCAAACCCACGTTATCAATTTTCAACCCTTTCTGACTTCATTTGCTATTTTTCATGCATTTACTGATTTGTTTTGAGCTAAATGACCCTGAAATTGAAAAGCACTGCAAATGAACTCTGAACAGGTTGAAAGTTGGCATGGTATCATCATTTCACCCACATAGCATGTGCTCAAAAGTTGAGAGGGTTACGACAAAAACTGGATGCACTTCGTGTACAAAATGGACAATCCCTTTCGAAGTATCAGGCTTTCGGACGAGAACTCATCTGTTACAAAGGCATTTGATTTTTTTAACTTATTTCAACTCCAGACTTTTTGTGCGTTTAGTATGCACCATTCAAAGCCACGTCATCAATTTTCAACCCTTTCTGAATTCATTTGCTATTTTCGTGCATTTACTGATTTTTTGAGCTAAATGACCTTGAAATTGAAAAGCACTACAAATGAACTCTGAAAAGGTTGAAAGTTGGCATGGTATCATCATTTCACCCACATAGCATGTGCTAAAAAGTTGAGAGGGTTACGGCAAAAACTGGATGCACTTCGTGTACAAAATGGACAATCTCTTTCGAAGTATTAGGCTTTCGGACGAGAACTCATCTGTTACAAATGCATTTCATTTTTTTAAACTAATTTCAACTCCACACTTTTTGTGCGTTTAGTATGCACCATTCAAAGCCACGTCATCAATTTTCAACCCTTTCTGACTTCATTTGCTATTTTCATGCATTTACTGATTTTTTTGAGCTAAATGGCCCTGAAATTGAAAAGCAATACAAATGAACTATGAAAAGGTTGAAAGTTGGAATGGTATCATCATTTCACCCACATAGCATGTGCTAAAAAGTTGAGAGGGTTACGGCAAAAACTGGATGCACTTCGTGTACAAAATGGACAATCTCTTTCGAAGTATCAGGCTTTCGGACGAGAACTCATCTGTTACAAAGGCATTTTCATTTTTTTTAACTTATTTCAACTCCAGACTTTTTGTGCATTCAGTATGCACCATTCAAAGACAGGTCATCAATTTTCAACCCTTTCTGACTTCATTTTCTATTTTTCATGCATTTACTGATTTTTTGAGCTAAATGACCCTGAATATGAAAAGCACTACAAATGATCTCTGAAAAGGTTGAAAGTTGGCATGGTATCATCATTTCACCCACATAGCATGTGCTAAAAAGTTGAGAGGCTTACGGCAAAAACTGGATACACTTTGTGTACAAAATGGACAATCTCTTTCGATGTATCAGGCTTTCGGACGAGAACTCATCTGTTACAAAGGCATCTCATTTTTTTAAACTCATTTATCTCCAGACATTTTGTGCGTTCAGTATCCACCATTCAAAGACACGTCATCAATTTTCAACCCTTTCGGACTTCATTTGCTATTTTGCATGCATTTACTGATTTTTTTTGAGCTAAATGACCCTGAAATTGAAAAGCACTACAAATGAACTCTGAAAAGGTTGAAAGTTGGCATGGTATCATCATTTCACCCACATAGCATGTGCTAAAAAGTTGAGAGGGTTACGGAAAATACTGGATGCACTTCGTGTACAAAATGCACAATCTCTTTCGAAGTATCAGGCTTTCGGACGAGAACTCATCTGTTACAAAGGCATTTCATTTTTTTAAACTTATTTCAACTCCAGACTTTTTGTGCGTTTAGTATGCACCATTCAAAGCCACGTCATCAATTTTCAACCATTTCTGACTTCATTTGCTATTTTTCATGCATTTACTGATTTTTTGAGCTAAATGACCCTGAAATTGAAAATCACTACAAATAAACTCTGAGAAGGTTGAAAGTTGGCATGGTATCATCATTTCACCCACATAGCATGTGCTAAAAAGTTGAGAGGCTTACGGCAAAACCTGGATGCACTTCATGTACAAAATGGACAATCTCTTTCGAAGTATCAGGCTCTCGGACGAGAACTCATCTGTTACAAAGGCATTTCATTTTTTTAAACTCATTTCAACTCCAGACTTTTTGTGCATTCAGTATGCACCATTCAAAGCCACGTCATCAATTTTCAACCCATTCTGACATCATTTGCTATTTTTCATGCATTTACTGATTTTTTTGAGCTAAATGACCCTGAAATTGAAAAGCACTACAAATGAACTCTGAAAAGGTTGAAAGTTGACATGGTATCATCATTTCACCCACATAGCATGTGATAAAAAGTTGAGACGGTTACGGCAAAAACTGGATGCACTTCGTGTACAAAATGGACAATCTCTTTCGAAGTATCAGGCTTTCGGACGAGAACTCATCTGTTACAAAGGCATTTTATTTTTTTAAACTTATTTCAACTCCAGACTTTTTGTGCGTTCAGTATGCACCATTCAAAGCCACGTCATCAATTGTCAACCCTTTCTGACTTCATTTGCTATTTTTCATGCATTTACTGATTTGTTTTGAGCTAAATGACCCTGAAATTGAAAAGCACTACAAATGAACTCTGAAAAGGTTGAAAGTTGGCATGGTATCATCATTTCACCCACATAGCATGTGATAAAAAGTTGAGAGGCTTACGGCAAAAACTGGATGCACATCGTGTACAAAATGGACAATCTCTTTCGAAGTATCAGGCTTTCGGACGAGAACTCATCTGTTACAAAGGCATTTCATTTTTTTAAACTTATTTCAACTCCAGACTTTTTGTGCGTTCAGTATGCACCATTCAAAGCCACGTCATCAATTTTCAACCCTTTCTGACTTCATTTGCTATTTTTCATGCATTTACTGATTTTTTGAGCTAAATGACCCTGAAATTGAAAAGCACTACAAATGAACTCTGAAAAGGTTGAAAGTTGGCATGGTATCATAATTTCACCCACATAGCATGTGCTAAAAAGTTGAGAGGGTTACGACAAAAACTGGATGCACTTCGTGTACAAAATGGACAATCCCTTTCGAAGTATGAGGCTTTCCGACGAGAACTCATCTGTTACAAAGGCATTTCATTTTTTTAAACTCATTTCAACTCCAGACTTTTTGTGCGTTCAGTATGCACCATTCAAAGCCACGTCATCAATTTTCAACCCTTTCTGACTTCATTTGCTATTTTTCACGCATTTACTGATTTTTTTGAGCTAAATGACCCAGAAATTGAAAAGCACTACAAATGAACTCTGAAAAGGTTGAAAGTTGGCATGGTATCATCATTTCACCCACATAGCATATGTGATAAAAAGTTGAGAGGCTTACGGCAAAAACTGGATGCACATCGTGTACAAAATGGACAATCTCTTTCGAAGTATCAGGCTTTCGGACGAGAACTCATCTGTTACAAAGGCATTTCATTTTTTTAAACTTATTTCAACTCCAAACTTTTTGTGCATTCAGTATGCACCATTCAAAGCCACGTCATCAATTTTCAACCCTTTCTGACTTCATTTGCTATTTTTCTTGCATTTACTGATTTTTTTGAGCTAAATGACCCAGAAATTGAAAAGCACTACAAATGAACTCTGAAAAGGTTGAAAGTTGACATGGTATTATCATTTCACCCACATAGCATGTGCTAAAATGTTGAGACGGTTACGGCAAAAACTGGATGCACTTCGTGTACAAAATGGACAATCTCTTTCGAAGTATCAGGCTTTCGGACGAGAACTCATCTGTTACAAAGGCATTTCATTTTTTTAAACTTATTTCAACTCCAGACTTTTTGTGCATTCAGTATGCACCATTCAAACCCACGTTATCAATTTTCAACCCTTTCTGACTTCATTTGCTATTTTTCATGCATTTACTGATTTGTTTTGAGCTAAATGACCCTGAAATTGAAAAGCACTGCAAATGAACTCTGAACAGGTTGAAAGTTGGCATGGTATCATCATTTCACCCACATAGCATGTGCTCAAAAGTTGAGAGGGTTACGACAAAAACTGGATGCACTTCGTGTACAAAATGGACAATCCCTTTCGAAGTATCAGGCTTTCGGACGAGAACTCATCTGTTACAAAGGCATTTGATTTTTTTAACTTATTTCAACTCCAGACTTTTTGTGCGTTTAGTATGCACCATTCAAAGCCACGTCATCAATTTTCAACCCTTTCTGAATTCATTTGCTATTTTCGTGCATTTACTGATTTTTTGAGCTAAATGACCTTGAAATTGAAAAGCACTACAAATGAACTCTGAAAAGGTTGAAAGTTGGCATGGTATCATCATTTCACCCACATAGCATGTGCTAAAAAGTTGAGAGGGTTACGGCAAAAACTGGATGCACTTCGTGTACAAAATGGACAATCTCTTTCGAAGTATTAGGCTTTCGGACGAGAACTCATCTGTTACAAAGGCATTTCATTTTTTTAAACTAATTTCAACTCCACACTTTTTGTGCGTTTAGTATGCACCATTCAAAGCCACGTCATCAATTTTCAACCCTTTCTGACTTCATTTGCTATTTTCATGCATTTACTGATTTTTTTGAGCTAAATGGCCCTGAAATTGAAAAGCAATACAAATGAACTATGAAAAGGTTGAAAGTTGGAATGGTATCATCATTTCACCCACATAGCATGTGCTAAAAAGTTGAGAGGGTTACGGCAAAAACTGGATGCACTTCGTGTACAAAATGGACAATCTCTTTCGAAGTATCAGGCTTTCGGACGAGAACTCATCTGTTACAAAGGCATTTCATTTTTTTAAACTCATTTCAACTCCAGACTTTTTGTGCATTCAGTATGCACCATTCAAAGCCACGTCATCAATTTTCAACCCATTCTGACATCATTTGCTATTTTTCATGCATTTACTAATTTTTTTGAGCTAAATGACCCTGAAATTGAAAAGCACTACAAATGAACTCTGAAAAGGTTGAAAGTTGACATGGTATCATCATTTCACCCACATAGCATGTGATAAAAAGTTGAGACGGTTACGGCAAAAACTGGATGCACTTCGTGTACAAAATGGACAATCTCTTTCGAAGTATCAGGCTTTCGGACGAGAACTCATCTGTTACAAAGGCATTTTATTTTTTTAAACTTATTTCAACTCCAGACTTTTTGTGCGTTCAGTATGCACCATTCAAAGCCACGTCATCAATTGTCAACCCTTTCTGACTTCATTTGCTATTTTTCATGCATTTACTGATTTGTTTTGAGCTAAATGACCCTGAAATTGAAAAGCACTACAAATGAACTCTGAAAAGGTTGAAAGTTGGCATGGTATCATCATTTCACCCACATAGCATGTGATAAAAAGTTGAGAGGCTTACGGCAAAAACTGGATGCACATCGTGTACAAAATGGACAATCTCTTTCGAAGTATCAGGCTTTCGGACGAGAACTCATCTGTTACAAAGGCATTTCATTTTTTTAAACTTATTTCAACTCCAGACTTTTTGTGCGTTCAGTATGCACCATTCAAAGCCACGTCATCAATTTTCAACCCTTTCTGACTTCATTTGCTATTTTTCATGCATTTACTGATTTTTTGAGCTAAATGACCCTGAAATTGAAAAGCACTACAAATGAACTCTGAAAAGGTTGAAAGTTGGCATGGTATCATAATTTCACCCACATAGCATGTGCTAAAAAGTTGAGAGGGTTACGACAAAAACTGGATGCACTTCGTGTACAAAATGGACAATCCCTTTCGAAGTATGAGGCTTTCCGACGAGAACTCATCTGTTACAAAGGCATTTCATTTTTTTAAACTCATTTCAACTCCAGACTTTTTGTGCGTTCAGTATGCACCATTCAAAGCCACGTCATCAATTTTCAACCCTTTCTGACTTCATTTGCTATTTTTCACGCATTTACTGATTTTTTTGAGCTAAATGACCCAGAAATTGAAAAGCACTACAAATGAACTCTGAAAAGGTTGAAAGTTGGCATGGTATCATCATTTCACCCACATAGCATATGTGATAAAAAGTTGAGAGGCTTACGGCAAAAACTGGATGCACATCGTGTACAAAATGGACAATCTCTTTCGAAGTATCAGGCTTTCGGACGAGAACTCATCTGTTACAAAGGCATTTCATTTTTTTAAACTTATTTCAACTCCAAACTTTTTGTGCATTCAGTATGCACCATTCAAAGCCACGTCATCAATTTTCAACCCTTTCTGACTTCATTTGCTATTTTTCTTGCATTTACTGATTTTTTTGAGCTAAATGACCCAGAAATTGAAAAGCACTACAAATGAACTCTGAAAAGGTTGAAAGTTGACATGGTATTATCATTTCACCCACATAGCATGTGCTAAAATGTTGAGACGGTTACGGCAAAAACTGGATGCACTTCGTGTACAAAATGGACAATCTCTTTCGAAGTATCAGGCTTTCGGACGAGAACTCATCTGTTACAAAGGCATTTCATTTTTTTAAACTTATTTCAACTCCAGACTTTTTGTGCATTCAGTATGCACCATTCAAACCCACGTTATCAATTTTCAACCCTTTCTGACTTCATTTGCTATTTTTCATGCATTTACTGATTTGTTTTGAGCTAAATGACCCTGAAATTGAAAAGCACTGCAAATGAACTCTGAACAGGTTGAAAGTTGGCATGGTATCATCATTTCACCCACATAGCATGTGCTCAAAAGTTGAGAGGGTTACGACAAAAACTGGATGCACTTCGTGTACAAAATGGACAATCCCTTTCGAAGTATCAGGCTTTCGGACGAGAACTCATCTGTTACAAAGGCATTTGATTTTTTTAACTTATTTCAACTCCAGACTTTTTGTGCGTTTAGTATGCACCATTCAAAGCCACGTCATCAATTTTCAACCCTTTCTGAATTCATTTGCTATTTTCGTGCATTTACTGATTTTTTGAGCTAAATGACCTTGAAATTGAAAAGCACTACAAATGAACTCTGAAAAGGTTGAAAGTTGGCATGGTATCATCATTTCACCCACATAGCATGTGCTAAAAAGTTGAGAGGGTTACGGCAAAAACTGGATGCACTTCGTGTACAAAATGGACAATCTCTTTCGAAGTATTAGGCTTTCGGACGAGAACTCATCTGTTACAAAGGCATTTCATTTTTTTAAACTAATTTCAACTCCACACTTTTTGTGCGTTTAGTATGCACCATTCAAAGCCACGTCATCAATTTTCAACCCTTTCTGACTTCATTTGCTATTTTCATGCATTTACTGATTTTTTTGAGCTAAATGGCCCTGAAATTGAAAAGCAATACAAATGAACTATGAAAAGGTTGAAAGTTGGAATGGTATCATCATTTCACCCACATAGCATGTGCTAAAAAGTTGAGAGGGTTACGGCAAAAACTGGATGCACTTCGTGTACAAAATGGACAATCTCTTTCGAAGTATCAGGCTTTCGAACGAGAACTCATCTGTTACAAAGGCATTTTCATTTTTTTTAACTTATTTCAACTCCAGACTTTTTGTGCATTCAGTATGCACCATTCAAAGACAGGTCATCAATTTTCAACCCTTTCTGACTTCATTTTCTATTTTTCATGCATTTACTGATTTTTTGAGCTAAATGACCCTGAATATGAAAAGCACTACAAATGATCTCTGAAAAGGTTGAAAGTTGGCATGGTATCATCATTTCACCCACATAGCATGTGCTAAAAAGTTGAGAGGCTTACGGCAAAAACTGGATACACTTTGTGTACAAAATGGACAATCTCTTTCGATGTATCAGGCTTTCGGACGAGAACTCATCTGTTACAAAGGCATCTCATTTTTTTAAACTCATTTATCTCCAGACATTTTGTGCGTTCAGTATCCACCATTCAAAGACACGTCATCAATTTTCAACCCTTTCGGACTTCATTTGCTATTTTGCATGCATTTACTGATTTTTTTTGAGCTAAATGACCCTGAAATTGAAAAGCACTACAAATGAACTCTGAAAAGGTTGAAAGTTGGCATGGTATCATCATTTCACCCACATAGCATGTGCTAAAAAGTTGAGAGGGTTACGGAAAATACTGGATGCACTTCGTGTACAAAATGCACAATCTCTTTCGAAGTATCAGGCTTTCGGACGAGAACTCATCTGTTACAAAGGCATTTCATTTTTTTAAACTTATTTCAACTCCAGACTTTTTGTGCGTTTAGTATGCACCATTCAAAGCCACGTCATCAATTTTCAACCATTTCTGACTTCATTTGCTATTTTTCATGCATTTACTGATTTTTTGAGCTAAATGACCCTGAAATTGAAAATCACTACAAATAAACTCTGAGAAGGTTGAAAGTTGGCATGGTATCATCATTTCACCCACATAGCATGTGCTAAAAAGTTGAGAGGCTTACGGCAAAACCTGGATGCACTTCATGTACAAAATGGACAATCTCTTTCGAAGTATCAGGCTCTCGGACGAGAACTCATCTGTTACAAAGGCATTTCATTTTTTTAAACTCATTTCAACTCCAGACTTTTTGTGCATTCAGTATGCACCATTCAAAGCCACGTCATCAATTTTCAACCCATTCTGACATCATTTGCTATTTTTCATGCATTTACTGATTTTTTTGAGCTAAATGACCCTGAAATTGAAAAGCACTACAAATGAACTCTGAAAAGGTTGAAAGTTGACATGGTATCATCATTTCACCCACATAGCATGTGATAAAAAGTTGAGACGGTTACGGCAAAAACTGGATGCACTTCGTGTACAAAATGGACAATCTCTTTCGAAGTATCAGGCTTTCGGACGAGAACTCATCTGTTACAAAGGCATTTTATTTTTTTAAACTTATTTCAACTCCAGACTTTTTGTGCGTTCAGTATGCACCATTCAAAGCCACGTCATCAATTGTCAACCCTTTCTGACTTCATTTGCTATTTTTCATGCATTTACTGATTTGTTTTGAGCTAAATGACCCTGAAATTGAAAAGCACTACAAATGAACTCTGAAAAGGTTGAAAGTTGGCATGGTATCATCATTTCACCCACATAGCATGTGATAAAAAGTTGAGAGGCTTACGGCAAAAACTGGATGCACATCGTGTACAAAATGGACAATCTCTTTCGAAGTATCAGGCTTTCGGACGAGAACTCATCTGTTACAAAGGCATTTCATTTTTTTAAACTTATTTCAACTCCAGACTTTTTGTGCGTTCAGTATGCACCATTCAAAGCCACGTCATCAATTTTCAACCCTTTCTGACTTCATTTGCTATTTTTCATGCATTTACTGATTTTTTGAGCTAAATGACCCTGAAATTGAAAAGCACTACAAATGAACTCTGAAAAGGTTGAAAGTTGGCATGGTATCATAATTTCACCCACATAGCATGTGCTAAAAAGTTGAGAGGGTTACGACAAAAACTGGATGCACTTCGTGTACAAAATGGACAATCCCTTTCGAAGTATGAGGCTTTCCGACGAGAACTCATCTGTTACAAAGGCATTTCATTTTTTTAAACTCATTTCAACTCCAGACTTTTTGTGCGTTCAGTATGCACCATTCAAAGCCACGTCATCAATTTTCAACCCTTTCTGACTTCATTTGCTATTTTTCACGCATTTACTGATTTTTTTGAGCTAAATGACCCAGAAATTGAAAAGCACTACAAATGAACTCTGAAAAGGTTGAAAGTTGGCATGGTATCATCATTTCACCCACATAGCATATGTGATAAAAAGTTGAGAGGCTTACGGCAAAAACTGGATGCACATCGTGTACAAAATGGACAATCTCTTTCGAAGTATCAGGCTTTCGGACGAGAACTCATCTGTTATTAAGGCACTTCATTTTTTTAAACTTATTTCAACTCCAGACTTTTTGTGCGTTCAGTATGCACCATTCAAAGCCACGTCATCAATTTTCAACCCTTTCTGACTTCATTTCCTATTTTTCATGCATTTACTGATTTTTTGAGCTAAATGACCCTGAAATTGAAAATCACTACAAATGAACTCTGAAAAGGTTGAAAGTTGGCATGGTATTATCATTTCACCCACATAGCATGTGCTAAAAAGTTGAGAGGCTTAAGGCAAAAACTGGATGCACTTCGTGTACAAAATGGACAATCTCTTTCGAAGTATCAAGCTTTCGGACGAGAACTCATCTGTTACAAAGGGATTTGATTTTTTTAACTTATTTCAACTCCAGACTTTTTGTGCGTTTAGTATGCACCATTCAAAGCCACGTCATCAATTTTCAACCCTTTCTGACTTCATTTGCTATTTTCATGCATATACTGATTTTTTGAGCTAAATGACCTTGAAATTGAAAAGCACTACAAATGAACTCTGAAAAGGTTGAAAGTTGGCATGGTATCATCATTTCACCCACATAGCATGTGCTAAAAAGTTGAGAGGGTTACGGCAAAAACTGGATGCACTTCGTGTACAAAATGGACAATCTCTTTCGAAGTATTAGGCTTTCGGACGAGAACTCAACTGTTACAAAGGCATTTCATTTTTTAAACTCATTTTAACTCCAGACTTTTTGTGCATTCAGTATCCACCATTCAAAGCCACATCATCAATTTTCAACCCTTTCTGACTTCATTTGCTATTTTGCATGCATTTACTGATTTTTTTTGAGCTAAATGACCCTGAAATTGAAAAGCACTACAAATGAACTCTGAAAAGGTTGAAAGTTGGCATGGTATCATCATTTTACACACATAGCACGTGCTAAAAAGTTGAGAGGGTTACGGCAAAAACTGGATGCACTTCGTGTACAAAATGGACAATCTCTTTCGAAGTATCAGGCTTTCGGACGAGAACTCATCTGTTACAAAGGCATTTCATTTTTTTAAACTTATTTCAACTCCAGACTTTTTGTGCGTTTAGTATGCACCATTCAAATCCACGTCATCAATTTTCAACCCTTTCTGACTTCATTTGCTATTTTTCATGCATTTACTGATTTTTTTAAGCTAAATGACGCTGAAATTGAAAAGCACTACAAATGAACACTGAAAAGGTTGAAAGTTGGCATGGTATCATCATTTCACCCACATAGCATGTGCAAAAAAGTTGAGAGGGTTACGGCAAAAACTGGATGCACTTCGTGTACAAAATGGACAATCTCTTTCGAAGTATTAGGCTTTCGGACGAGAACTCATCTGTTACAAAGGCATTTCATTTTTTTAAACTAATTTCAACTCCACACTTTTTGTGCGTTTAGTATGCACCATTCAAAGCCACGTCATCAATTTTCAACCCTTTCTGACTTCATTTGCTATTTTCATGCATTTACTAATTTTTTTGAGCTAAATGGCCCTGAAATTGAAAAGCAATACAAATGAACTATGAAAAGGTTGAAAGTTGGAATGGTATCATCATTTCACCCACATAGCATGTGCTAAAAAGTTGAGAGGGTTACGGCAAAAACTGGATGCACTTCGTGTACAAAATGGACAATCTCTTTCGAAGTATCAGGCTTTCGGACGAGAACTCATCTGTTACAAAGGCATTTTCATTTTTTTAAACTTATTTCAACTCCAGACTTTTTGTGCATTCAGTATGCACCATTCAAAGACAGGTCATCAATTTTCAACCCTTTCTGACTTCATTTTCTATTTTTCATGCATTTACTGATTTTTTGAGCTAAATGACCCTGAATATGAAAAGCACTACAAATGATCTCTGAAAAGGTTGAAAGTTGGCATGGTATCATCATTTCACCCACATAGCATGTGCTAAAAAGTTGAGAGGCTTACGGCAAAAACTGGATACACTTTGTGTACAAAATGGACAATCTCTTTCGATGTATCAGGCTTTCGGACGAGAACTCATCTGTTACAAAGGCATCTCATTTTTTTAAACTCATTTATCTCCAGACATTTTTTGCATTCAGTATCCACCATTCAAAGACACGTCATCAATTTTCAACCCTTTCGGACTTCATTTGCTATTTTGCATGCATTTACTGATTTTTTTTGAGCTAAATGACCCTGAAATTGAAAAGCACTACAAATGAACTCTGAAAAGGTTGAAAGTTGGCATGGTATCTTCATTTCACCCACATAGCATGTGCTAAAAAGTTGAGAGGGTTACGGAAAATACTGGATGCACTTCGTGTACAAAATGCACAATCTCTTTCGAAGTATCAGGCTTTCGGACGAGAACTCATCTGTTACAAAGGCATTTCATTTTTTTAAACTTATTTCAACTCCAGACTTTTTGTGCGTTTAGTATGCACCATTCAAAGCCACGTCATCAATTTTCAACCATTTCTGACTTCATTTGCTATTTTTCATGCATTTACTGATTTTTTGAGCTAAATGACCCTGAAATTGAAAATCACTACAAATAAACTCTGAGAAGGTTGAAAGTTGGCATGGTATCATCATTTCACCCACATAGCATGTGCTAAAAAGTTGAGAGGCTTACGGCAAAACCTGGATGCACTTCATGTACAAAATGGACAATCTCTTTCGAAGTATCAGGCTCTCGGACGAGAACTCATCTGTTACAAAGGCATTTCATTTTTTTAAACTCATTTCAACTCCAGACTTTTTGTGCATTCAGTATGCACCATTCAAAGCCACGTCATCAATTTTCAACCCATTCTGACATCATTTGCTATTTTTCATGCATTTACTGATTTTTTTGAGCTAAATGACCCTGAAATTGAAAAGCACTACAAATGAACTCTGAAAAGGTTGAAAGTTGACATGGTATCATCATTTCACCCACATAGCATGTGATAAAAAGTTGAGACGGTTACGGCAAAAACTGGATGCACTTCGTGTACAAAATGGACAATCTCTTTCGAAGTATCAGGCTTTCGGACGAGAACTCATCTGTTACAAAGGCATTTTATTTTTTTAAACTTATTTCAACTCCAGACTTTTTGTG
The DNA here is from genome assembly GCA_039707655.1 of Elymus sibiricus. Lineage (NCBI taxonomy): Eukaryota > Viridiplantae > Streptophyta > Magnoliopsida > Poales > Poaceae > Elymus > Elymus sibiricus. The sequence goes on along the minus strand of CM077665.1, from coordinate 32,695,410 downwards.
CGTTCAGTATGCACCATTCAAAGCCACGTCATCAATTGTCAACCCTTTCTGACTTCATTTGCTATTTTTCATGCATTTACTGATTTGTTTTGAGCTAAATGACCCTGAAATTGAAAAGCACAACAAATGAACTCTGAAAAGGTTGAAAGTTGGCATGGTATCATCATTTCACCCACATAGCATGTGATAAAAAGTTGAGAGGCTTACGGCAAAAACTGGATGCACATCGTGTACAAAATGGACAATCTCTTTCGAAGTATCAGGCTTTCGGACGAGAACTCATCTGTTACAAAGGCATTTCATTTTTTTAAACTTATTTCAACTCCAGACTTTTTGTGCGTTCAGTATGCACCATTCAAAGCCACGTCATCAATTTTCAACCCTTTCTGACTTCATTTGCTATTTTTCATGCATTTACTGATTTTTTGAGCTAAATGACCCTGAAATTGAAAAGCACTACAAATGAACTCTGAAAAGGTTGAAAGTTGGCATGGTATCATAATTTCACCCACATAGCATGTGCTAAAAAGTTGAGAGGGTTACGACAAAAACTGGATGCACTTCGTGTACAAAATGGACAATCCCTTTCGAAGTATGAGGCTTTCCGACGAGAACTCATCTGTTACAAAGGCATTTCATTTTTTTAAACTCATTTCAACTCCAGACTTTTTGTGCGTTCAGTATGCACCATTCAAAGCCACGTCATCAATTTTCAACCCTTTCTGACTTCATTTGCTATTTTTCACGCATTTACTGATTTTTTTGAGCTAAATGACCCAGAAATTGAAAAGCACTACAAATGAACTCTGAAAAGGTTGAAAGTTGGCATGGTATCATCATTTCACCCACATAGCATATGTGATAAAAAGTTGAGAGGCTTACGGCAAAAACTGGATGCACATCGTGTACAAAATGGACAATCTCTTTCGAAGTATCAGGCTTTCGGACGAGAACTCATCTGTTATTAAGGCACTTCATTTTTTTAAACTTATTTCAACTCCAGACTTTTTGTGCGTTCAGTATGCACCATTCAAAGCCACGTCATCAATTTTCAACCCTTTCTGACTTCATTTCCTATTTTTCATGCATTTACTGATTTTTTGAGCTAAATGACCCTGAAATTGAAAATCACTACAAATGAACTCTGAAAAGGTTGAAAGTTGGCATGGTATTATCATTTCACCCACATAGCATGTGCTAAAAAGTTGAGAGGCTTAAGGCAAAAACTGGATGCACTTCGTGTACAAAATGGACAATCTCTTTCGAAGTATCAAGCTTTCGGACGAGAACTCATCTGTTACAAAGGGATTTGATTTTTTTAACTTATTTCAACTCCAGACTTTTTGTGCGTTTAGTATGCACCATTCAAAGCCACGTCATCAATTTTCAACCCTTTCTGACTTCATTTGCTATTTTCATGCATATACTGATTTTTTGAGCTAAATGACCCTGAAATTGAAAAGCACTACAAATGAACTCTGAAAAGGTTGAAAGTTGGCATGGTATCATCATTTCACCCACATAGCATGTGCTAAAAAGTTGAGAGGGTTACGGCAAAAACTGGATGCACTTCGTGTACAAAATGGACAATCTCTTTCGAAGTATTAGGCTTTCGGACGAGAACTCAACTGTTACAAAGGCATTTCATTTTTTTAAACTCATTTTAACTCCAGACTTTTTGTGCATTCAGTATCCACCATTCAAAGCCACATCATCAATTTTCAACCCTTTCTGACTTCATTTGCTATTTTGCATGCATTTACTGATTTTTTTTGAGCTAAATGACCCTGAAATTGAAAAGCACTACAAATGAACTCTGAAAAGGTTGAAAGTTGGCATGGTATCATCATTTTACACACATAGCACGTGCTAAAAAGTTGAGAGGGTTACGGCAAAAACTGGATGCACTTCGTGTACAAAATGGACAATCTCTTTCGAAGTATCAGGCTTTCGGACGAGAACTCATCTGTTACAAAGGCATTTCATTTTTTTAAACTTATTTCAACTCCAGACTTTTTGTGCGTTTAGTATGCACCATTCAAATCCACGTCATCAATTTTCAACCCTTTCTGACTTCATTTGCTATTTTTCATGCATTTACTGATTTTTTTAAGCTAAATGACGCTGAAATTGAAAAGCACTACAAATGAACACTGAAAAGGTTGAAAGTTGGCATGGTATCATCATTTCACCCACATAGCATGTGCAAAAAAGTTGAGAGGGTTACGGCAAAAACTGGATGCACTTCGTGTACAAAATGGACAATCTCTTTCGAAGTATTAGGCTTTCGGACGAGAACTCATCTGTTACAAAGGCATTTCATTTTTTTAAACTAATTTCAACTCCAGACTTTTTGTGCGTTTAGTATGCAGCATTCAAAGCCACGTCATCAATTTTCAACCCTTTCTGACTTCATTTGCTATTTTCATGCATTTACTGATTTTTTGAGCTAAATGACCCTGAATATGAAAAGCACTACAAATGAACTCTGAAAAGGTTGAAAGTTGGCATGGTATCATCATTTCACCCACATAGCATGTGCTAAAATGTTGATTCGGTTACGGCAAAAACTGGATGCACTTCGTGTACAAAATGGACAATCTCTTTCGAAGTATCAGGCTTTCGGACGAGAACTCATCTGTTTCAAAGGCATTTCATTTTTTTAAACTTATTTCAACTCCAGACTTTTTGTGCATTCAGTATGCACCATTCAAAGCCACGTTATCAATTTTCAACCCTTTCTGACTTTATTTGCTATTTTTCATGCATTTACTGATTTGTTTTGAGCTAAATGACCCTGAAATTGAAAAGCACTGCAAATGAACTCTGAACTGGTTGAAAGTTGGCATGGTATCATCATTTCACCCACATAGCATGTGCTCAAAAGTTGAGAGGGTTACGACAAAAACTGGATGCACTTCGTGTACAAAATGGACAATCCCTTTTGAAGTATGAGGCTTTCGGACGAGAACTCATCTGTTACAAAGGCATTTGATTTTTTTAACTTATTTCAACTCCAGACTTTTTGTGCGTTTAGTATGCACCATTCAAAGCCACGTCATCAATTTTCAACCCTTTCTGACTTCATTTGCTATTTTCATGCATTTACTGATTTTTTGAGCTAAATGACCTTGAAATTGAAAAGCACTACAAATGAACTCTGAAAAGGTTGAAAGTTGGCATGGTATCATCATTTCACCCACATAGCATGTGCTAAAAAGTTGAGAGGGTTACGGCAAAAACTGGATGCACTTCGTGTACAAAATGGACAATCTCTTTCGAAGTATTAGGCTTTCGGACGAGAACTCATCTGTTACAAAGGCATTTCATTTTTTTAAACTAATTTCAACTCCACACTTTTTGTGCGTTTAGTATGCACCATTCAATGCCACGTCATCAATTTTCAACCCTTTCTGACTTCATTTGCAATTTTCATGCATTTACTGATTTTTTTGAGCTAAATGGCCCTGAAATTGAAAAACAATACAAATGAACTATGAAAAGGTTGAAAGTTGGAATGGTATCATCATTTCACCCACATAGCATGTGCTAAAAAGTTGAGAGGGTTACGGCAAAAACTGGATGCACTTCGTGTACAAAATGGACAATCTCTTTCGAAGTATCAGGCTTTCGGACGAGAACTCATCTGTTACAAAGGCATTTTCATTTTTTTAAACTTATTTCAACTCCAGACTTGTTGTCCATTCAGTATGCACCATTCAAAGACAGGTCATCAATTTTCAACCCTTTCTGACTTCATTTTCTATTTTTCATGCATTTACCTTTTTTTTGAGCTAAATGACCCTGAATATGAAAAGCACTACAAATGATCTCTGAAAAGGTTGAAAGTTGGCATGGTATCATCATTTCACCCACATAGCATGTGCTAAAAAGTTGAGACGGTTACGGAAAAAACTGGATGCACTTCGTGTACAAAATGGACAATCTCTTTCGAAGTATCAGGCTTTCGGACGAGAACTCATCTGTTACAAAGGCATTTCATTTTTTTAAACTTATTTCAACTCCAGACTTTTTGTGCGTTTAGTATGCACCATTCAAAGCCACGTCATCAATTTTCAACCCTTTCTGACTTCATTTGCTATTTTTCATGCATTTACTGATTTGTTTTGAGCTAAATGACCCTGAAATTGAAAAGCACTGCAAATGAACTCTGAACAGGTTGAAAGTTGGCATGGTACCATCATTTCACCCACATAGCATGTGCTCAAAAGTTGAGAGGGTTACGACAAAAACTGGATGCACTTCGTGTACAAAATGGACAATCCCTTTTGAAGTATGAGGCTTTCGGACGAGAACTCATCTGTTACAAAGGCATTTGATTTTTTTAACTTATTTCAACTCCAGACTTTTTGTGCGTTTAGTATGCACCATTCAAAGCCACGTCATCAATTTTCAACCCTTTCTGACTTCATTTCCTATTTTCATGCATTTACTGATTTTTTGAGCTAAATTACCCTCAAATTGAAAAGCACTACAAATGAACTCTGAAAAGGTTGAAAGTTGGCATGGCATCATCATTTCACCCACATACCATGTGCTAAAAAGTTGAGAGGGTTACGGCAAAAACTGGATGCACTTCGTGTACAAAATGGACAATCTCTTTCGAAGTATTAGGCTTTCGGACGAGAACTCATCTGTTACAAAGGCATTTCATTTTTTTAAACTAATTTCAACTCCAGACTTTTTGTGCGTTTAGTATGCACCATTCAAAGCCACGTCATCAATTTTCAACCCTTTCTGACTTCATTTGCTATTTTCATGCATTTACTGATTTTTTTGAGCTAAATGGGCCTGAAATTGAAAAGCAATACAAATGAACTCTGAAAAGGTTGAAAGTTGGAATGGTATCATCATTTCACCCACACAGCATGTGCTAAAAAGTTGAGAGGGTTACGGCAAAAACTGGATGCACTTCGTGTACAAAATGGACAATCTCTTTCGAAGTATCAGGCTTTCGGACGAGAACTCATCTGTTACAAAGGCATTTCATTTTTTTAAACTTATTTCGTGCATTCAGTATGCACCATTCAAAGCCAGGTCATCAATTTTCAAGCCTTTCTGACTTCATTTTCTATTTTTCATGCATTTACTGATTTTTTGAGCTAAATGACCCTGAATATGAAAAGCACTACAAATGATCTCTGAAAAGGTTGAAAGTTGGCATGGTATCATCATTTCAGCCACATAGCATGTGCTAAAAAGTTGAGAGGCTTACGGCAAAAACTGGATACACTTCGTGTACAAAATGGACAATCTCTTTCGAAGTATCAGGCTTTCGGACGAGAACTCATCTGTTACAAAGGCATTTCATTTTTTTAAACTCATTTTAACTCCAGACTTTTTGTGCGTTCACTATCCACCATTCAAAGCCACGTCATCAATTTTCAACCCTTTCTGACTTCATTTGCTATTTTGCATGCATTTACTGAATTTTTTTGAGCTAAATGACCCTGAAATTGAAAAGCACTACAAATGAACTCTGAAAAGGTTGAAAGTTGGCATGGTATCATCGTTTCACCCACACAGCATGTGCTAAAAAGTTGAGAGGGTTACGGCAAAAACTGGATGCACTTCGTGTACAAAATGGACAATCTCTTTCGAAGTATCAGGCTTTCGGACGAGAACTCATCTGTTACAAAGGCATTTCATTTTTTCAAACTTATTTCAACTCCAGACTTTTTGTGCATTCAATATGCACCATTCAAAGCCACATCATCAATTTTCAACCCTTTCTGACTTCATTTGCTATTTTTCATGCATTTACTGATTTTTTTTAGCTAAATGACCCTGAAATTGAGAAGCACTACAAATGAACTCTGAAAAGGTTGAAAGTTGGCATGGTATCATCATTTCACCCACATAGCATGTGCTAAAAAGTTGAGAGGGTTATGGCAAAAACTGGATGCACTTCGTGTACAAAATCGACAATCTCTTTCGAAGTTTCAGGCTTTCGGACGAGAACTCATCTGTTACAAAGGCATTTCATTTTTTTTAAACTTATTTCAACTCCAGACTTTTTGTGCATTCAGTATGCACCATTCAAAGCCATGTCATCAATTTTCAACCCTTTCTGACTTCATTTGCTATTTTTCATGCATTTACTGATTTTTTGAGCTAAATGACCCTGAAATTGAAAAGCACTACAAATGAACTCTGAAAAGGTTGAAAGTTGGCATGGTATCATCATTTCATCCACATAGCATGTGCTAAAAAGTTGAGAGGCTTACGGCAAAAACTGGATGCACTTCGTGTACAAAATCGACAATCTCTTTCGAAGTATGAGGCTTTCGGACGAGAACTCATCTGTTACAAAGGCATTTCATTTTTTTAAACTCATTTCAACTCCAGACTTTTTGTGTGTTCAGTATGCACCATTCAAAGCCACGTCATCAATTTTCAACCCTTTCTGACTTCATTTGCTATTTTTCACGCATTTACTGATTTTTTTGAGCTAAATGACCCTGAAATTTAAAAGCACTACAAATGAACTCTGAATAGATTGAAAGTTGGCATGGTATCATCATTTCACCCACATAGCATGTGCTAAAAAGTTGAGAGGGTTACGGCAAAAACTGGATGCACTTCGTGTACAAAATGGACAATCTCTTTCGAAGTATCAGGCTTTCGGACGAAAACTCATCTGTTACAAAGGCATTTCATTTTTTTAAACTTGTTTCAACTCCAGACTTTTTGTGCATTCAATATGCACCATTCAAAGCCACGTCATCAATTTTCAACCCTTTCTGACTTCGTTTGCTATTTTTCATGCATTTACTGATTTTTTGAGCTAAATGACCCTGAAATTGAAAAGCACTACAAATGAACTCTGAAAAGGTTGAAAGTTGGCATGGTATCATCATTTCACCCACATAGCATGTGCTAAAAAGTTGAGAGGGTTACGGCAAAAACTGGATGCACTTCGTGTACAAAATGGACAATCTCTTTCGAAGTATCAAGCTTTCGGACGAGAACTCATCTGTTCAAAAGGCATTTCATTTTTTTAAACTTATTTCAACTCTAGACTTTTTGTCCGGTCAGTATGCACCATTCAAAGCCACGTCATCAATTTTCAACCCTTTCTGACTTCATTTGCAATTTCTCATGCATTTACTGATTTTTTTTGAGCTAAATGACCCTGAAATTGAAAAGCACTACAAATGAACTCTGAAAAGGTTGAAAGTTGGCATGGTATCATCATTTAACCCACATAAATTGTGCTAAAACGTGGAGAGGGTTACGGCAAAAACTGGATGCACTTCGTGTACAAAATGGACAATCTCTTTCGAAGTATCAGGCTTTCGGACGAGAACTCATCTGTTACAAAGGCATTTCATTTTTTTTAACACATTTCAAGTCCAGACTTTTTGTGCGTTCAGTATGCACAATTCAAAGCCACATCATCAATTTTCAACCCTTTCTGACTTCATTTGCTATTTCTCATGCATTTACTGATTTTTTTGAGCTAAATGACGCAGAAATTGAAAAGCACTACAAATGAACTCTGAAAAGGTAGAAAGTTGGCATGGTATCATCAGTTCACCCACATAGCATGTGCTAAAAAGTTGAGAGGGTTACGGCAAAAACTGGATGCACTTCGTGTACAAAATGGACAATCCCTTTCGAAGTATGAGGCTTTCGGACGAGAACTCATCTGTTACAGAGGCATTTCATTTTTTTAAACTAATTTCAACTCCACACTTTTTGTGCGTTTAGTATGCACCATTCAAAGCCACGTCATCAATTTTCAACCCTTTCTGACTTCATTTGCTATTTTCATGCATTTACTGATTTTTTGAGCTAAATGACCCTCAAATTGAAAAGCACTACAAATGAACTCTGAAAAGGATGAAAGTTGGAATGGTATCATCATTTCACCCACATAGCATGTGCTAAAAAGTTGAGAGGGTTACGGCATAAACTGGATGCACTTCGTGTACAAAATTGACAATCTCTTTCGAAGTATCAGGCTTTCGGACGAGAACTCATCTGTTACAAAGGCATTTCATTTTTTTAAACTTATTTGAACTCCAGACTTTTTGTGCATTCAGTATGCACCATTCAAAGCCACGTCATCAATTTTCAACCCTTTCTGACTTCATTTGCTATTTTTCATGCATTTACTGATTTTTTTGAGCTAAATGACCCTGAAATTGAAAAGCACTACAAATGAACTCTGAAAAGGTTGATAGTTGGCATGGTATCATTATTTCACCCACATAGCATGTGCTAAAACGTTGAGAGCGTTACGGCAAAAACTGGATGCACTTCGTGTACAAAATGGACAATCTCTTTCGAAGTATGAGGCTTTCGGACGAGAACTCATCTGTTACAAAGGCATTTCATTTTTTTAACTTATTTCAACTCCAAACTTTTTGTGCATTCACTATGCACCATTCAAAGCCACGTTATCAATTTTCAACCCTTTTTGACTTCATTTGCTATTTTTCATGCATTTACTGATTTTATTGAGCTAAATGACCCTGAAATTGAAAAGCACTACAAATGAACTCTGAAAAGGTTGAAAGTTGGCATTGTATCATCATTTCACCCACATAGCATGTGCTAAAATGTTGAGAGGGTTACGGCAAAAACTGGATGCACTTCGTGTACAAAATGGTCAATCTCTTTCGAAGTATCAGGCTTTCGGACGAAAACTCATCTGTTACAAAGGCATTTCATTTTTTTAAACTTATTTCAACTCCAGACTTTTTGTGCGTTCAGTATGCACCATTCAAAGCCACATCATCAATTCTCAACCCTTTCTGACTTCATTTGCTATTTTTCATGCATTTACTGATTTTTTTTAGCTAAATGACCCTGAAATTGAGAAGCACTACAAATGAACTCTGAAAAGGTTGAAAGTTGGCATGGTATCATCATTTCACCCACATAGCATGTGCTAAAAAGTTGAGAGGGTTACGGCAAAAACTGGATGCACTTCGTGTACAAAATCGACAATCTCTTTCGAAGTTTCAGGCTTTCGGACGAGAACTCATCTGTTACAAAGGCATTTCATTTTTTTAAAACTTATTTCAACTCCAAACTTTTTGTGCATTCAGTATGCACCATTCAAAGCCATGTCATCAATTTTCAACCCTTTCTGACTTCATTTGCTATTTTTCATGCATTTACTGATTTTTTGAGCTAAATGACCCTGAAATTGAAAAGCACTACAAATGAACTCTGAAAAGGTTGAAAGTTGGCATGGTATCATCATTTCATCCACATAGCATGTGCCAAAAAGTTGAGAGGTTTACGGCAAAAACTGGATGCACTTCGTGTACAAAATCGACAATCTCTTTCGAAGTATGAGGCTTTCGGACGAGAACTCATCTGTTACAAAGGCATTTCATTTTTTTAAACTCATTTCAACTCCAGACTTTTTGTGTGTTCAGTATGCACCATTCAAAGCCACGTCATCAATTTTCAACCCTTTCTGACTTCATTTGCTATTTTTCTCGCATTTACTGATTTTTTTGAGCTAAATGACCCCGAAATTTAAAAACACTACAAATGAACTCTGAATAGATTGAAAGTTGGCATGGTATCATCATTTCACCCACATAGCATGTGCTAAAAAGTTGAGAGGGTTACGGCAAAAACTGGATGCACTTCGTGTACAAAATGGACAATCTCTTTCAAAGTATCAGGCTTTCGGACGAAAACTCATCTGTTACAAAGGCATTTCATTTTTTTACACTTGTTTCAACTCCAGACTTTTTGTGCGTTCAGTATGCACCATTCAAAGCCACGTCATCAATTTTCAACCCTTTCTGACTTCATTTGCTATTTTTCATGCATTTACTGATTTTTTGAGCTAAATGACCCTGAAATTGAAAAGCACTACAAATGAACTCTGAAAAGGTTGAAAGTTGGCATGGTATCATCATTTCACCCACATAGCATGTGCTAAAAAGTTGAGAGGGTTACGGCAAAAACTGGATGCACTTCGTGTACAAAATGGACAATCTCTTTCGAAGTATCAGGCTTTCGGACGAGAACTCATCTGTTAAAAAGGCATTTCATTTTTTTAAACTTATTTCAACTCTAGACTTTTTGTCCGTTCAGTATGCACCATTCAAAGCCACGTCATCAATTTTCAACCCTTTCTGACTTCATTTGCAATTTCTCATGCATTTACTGATTTTTTTTGAGCTAAATGACCCTGAAATTGAAAAGCACTACAAATGAACTCTGAAAAGGTTGAAAGTTGGCATGGTATCATCATTTAACCCACATAAATTGTGCTAAAACGTGGAGAGGGTTACGGCAAAAACTGGATGCACTTCGTGTACAAAATGGACAATCTCTTTCGAAGTATCAGGCTTTCGGACGAGAACTCATCTGTTACAAAGGCATTTCATTTTTTTAACTTATTTCAACTCCAAACTTTTTGTGCATTCACTATGCACCATTCAAAGCCACGTTATCAATTTTCAACCCTTTTTGACTTCATTTGCTATTTTTCATGCATTTACTGATTTTATTGAGCTAAATGACCCTGAAATTGAAAAGCACTACAAATGAACTCTGAAAAGGTTGAAAGTTGGCATTGTATCATCATTTCACCCACATAGCATGTGCTAAAATGTTGAGAGGGTTACGGCAAAAACTGGATGCACTTCGTGTACAAAATGGTCAATCTCTTTCGAAGTATCAGGCTTTCGGACGAAAACTCATCTGTTACAAAGGCATTTCATTTTTTTAAACTTATTTCAACTCCAGACTTTTTGTGCGTTCAGTATGCACCATTCAAAGCCACATCATCAATTTTCAACCCTTTCTGACTTCATTTGCTATTTTTCATGCATTTACTGATTTTTTTTAGCTAAATGACCCTGAAATTGAGAAGCACTACAAATGAACTCTGAAAAGGTTGAAAGTTGGCATGGTATCATCATTTCACCCACATAGCATGTGCTAAAAAGTTGAGAGGGTTACGGCAAAAACTGGATGCACTTCGTGTACAAAATCGACAATCTCTTTCGAAGTTTCAGGCTTTCGGACGAGAACTCATCTGTTACAAAGGCATTTCATTTTTTTAAAACTTATTTCAACTCCAAACTTTTTGTGCATTCAGTATGCACCATTCAAAGCCATGTCATCAATTTTCAACCCTTTCTGACTTCATTTGCTATTTTTCATGCATTTACTGATTTTTTTTAGCTAAATGACCCTGAAATTGAGAAGCACTACAAATGAACTCTGAAAAGGTTGAAAGTTGGCATGGTATCATCATTTCACCCACATAGCATGTGCTAAAAAGTTGAGAGGGTTACGGCAAAAACTGGATGCACTTCGTGTACAAAATCGACAATCTCTTTCGAAGTTTCAGGCTTTCGGACGAGAACTCATCTGTTACAAAGGCATTTCATTTTTTTAAAACTTATTTCAACTCCAAACTTTTTGTGCATTCAGTATGCACCATTCAAAGCCATGTCATCAATTTTCAACCCTTTCTGACTTCATTTGCTATTTTTCATGCATTTACTGATTTTTTGAGCTAAATGACCCTGAAATTGAAAAGCACTACAAATGAACTCTGAAAAGGTTGAAAGTTGGCATGGTATCATCATTTCATCCACATAGCATGTGCTAAAAAGTTGAGAGGCTTACGGCAAAAACTGGATGCACTTCGTGTACAAAATCGACAATCTCTTTCGAAATATGAGGCTTTCGGACGAGAACTCATCTGTTACAAAGGCATTTCATTTTTTTAAACTCATTTCAACTCCAGACTTTTTGTGTGTTCAGTATGCACCATTCAAAGCCACGTCATCAATTTTCAACCCTTTCTGACTTCATTTGCTATTTTTCACGCATTTACTGATTTTTTTGAGCTAAATGACCCTGAAATTTAAAAGCACTACAAATGAACTCTGAATAGATTGAAAGTTGGCATGGTATCATCATTTCACCCACATAGCATGTGCTAAAAAGTTGAGAGGGTTACGGCAAAAACTGGATGCACTTCGTGTACAAAATGGACAATCTCTTTCGAAGTATCAGGCTTTCGGACGAAAACTCATCTGTTACAAAGGCATTTCATTTTTTTAAACTTGTTTCAACTCCAGACTTTTTGTGCATTCAATATGCACCATTCAAAGCCACGTCATCAATTTTCAACCCTTTCTGTCTTCGTTTGCTATTTTTCATGCATTTACTGATTTTTTGAGCTAAATGACCCTGAAATTGAAAAGCACTACAAATGAACTCTGAAAAGGTTGAAAGTTGGCATGGTATCATCATTTCACCCACATAGCACGTGCTAAAAAGTTGAGAGGGTTACGGCAAAAACTGGATGCACTTCGTGTACAAAATGGACAATCTCTTTCGAAGTATCAGGCTTTCGGACGAGAACTCATCTGTTCAAAAGGCATTTCATTTTTTTAAACTTATTTCAACTCTAGACTTTTTGTCCGGTCAGTATGCACCATTCAAAGCCACGTCATCAATTTTCAACCCTTTCTGACTTCATTTCTAATTTCTCATGCATTTACTGATTTTTTTTGAGCTAAATGACCCTGAAATTGAAAAGCACTACAAATGAACTCTGAAAAGGTTGAAAGTTGGCATGGTATCATCATTTAACCCACATAAATTGTGCTAAAACGTGGAGAGGGTTACGGCAAAAACTGGATGCACTTCGTGTACAAAATGGACAATCTCTTTCGAAGTATCAGGCTTTCGGACGAGAACTCATCTGTTACAAAGGCATTTCATTTTTTTTAACACATTTCAAGTCCAGACTTTTTGTGCGTTCAGTATGCACAATTCAAAGCCACATCATCAATTTTCAACCCTTTCTGACTTCATTTGCTATTTCTCATGCATTTACTGATTTTTTTGAGCTAAATGACGCAGAAATTGAAAAGCACTACAAATGAACTCTGAAAAGGTTGAAAGTTGGCATGGTATCATCAGTTCACCCACATAGCATGTGCTAAAAAGTTGAGAGGGTTACGGCAAAAACTGGATGCACTTCGTGTACAAAATGGACAATCCCTTTCGAAGTATGAGGCTTTCGGACGAGAACTCATCTGTTACAGAGGCATTTCATTTTTTTAAACTAATTTCAACTCCACACTTTTTGTGCGTTTAGTATGCACCATTCAAAGCCACGTCATCAATTTTCAACCCTTTCTGACTTCATTTGCTATTTTCATGCATTTACTGATTTTTTGAGCTAAATGACCCTCAAATTGAAAAGCACTACAAATGAACTCTGAAAAGGATGAAAGTTGGAATGGTATCATCATTTCACCCACATAGCATGTGCTAAAAAGTTGAGAGGGTTACGGCATAAACTGGATGCACTTCGTGTACAAAATTGACAATCTCTTTCGAAGTATCAGGCTTTCGGACGAGAACTCATCTGTTACAAAGGCATTTCATTTTTTAAAACTTATTTGAACTCCAGACTTTTTGTGCATTCAGTATGCACCATTCAAAGCCACGTCATCAATTTTCAACCCTTTCTGACTTCATTTGCTATTTTTCATGCATTTACTGATTTTTTTGAGCTAAATGACCCTGAAATTGAAAAGCACTACAAATGAACTCTGAAAAGGTTGAAAGTTGGCATGGTATCATCATTTAACCCACATAGCATGTGCTAAAAAGTTGAGAGGGTTACGGCAAAAACTGGATGCACTTCGTGTACAAAATCGACAATCTCTTTCGAAGTATCAGGCTTTCGGACGAGAACTCATCTGTTACAAAGGCATTTCATTTTTTTTAACTCATTTCAAGTCCAGACTTTTTGTGCGTTCAGTATGCACCATTCAAAGCCACATCATCAATTTTCAACCCTTTCTGACTTCATTTGCTATTTCTCATGCATTTACTGATTTTTTTGAGCTAAATGACGCTGAAATTGAAAAGCACTACAAATGAACTCTGAAAAGGTTGAAAGGTGGCACGGTATCATCAGTTCACCCACACAGCATGTGCTAAAAAGTTGAGAGTGTTACGGCAAAAACTGGATGCACTTCGTGTACAAAATGGACAATCCCTTTCGAAGTATGAGGCCTTCGGACGAGAACTCATCTGTTACAGAGGCATTTCATTTTTTTAACTTATTTCAACTCCAAACTTTTTGTGCATTCAGTATGCACCATTCAAAGCCACGTCATCAATTTTCAACCCTTTCTGACTTCATTTGCTATTTTCATGCATTTACTGATTTTTTGAGCTAAATGACCCTCAAATTGAAAAGCACTACAAATGAACTCTGAAAATGTTGAAAGTTGGAATGGTATCATCATTTCACCCACATAGCATGTGCTAAAAAGTTGAGAGGGTTACGGCAAAAACTGGATGCACTTCGTGTACAAAATTGACAATCTCTTTCGAAGTATCAGGCTTTCGCACGAGAACTCATCTGTTACAAAGGCTTTTCATTTTTTTAAACTTATTTGAACTCCAGACTTTTTGTGCGTTCAGTATGCACCATTCAAAGCCACGTCATCAATTTTCAACCCTTTCTGACTTCATTTGCTATTTTTCATGCATTTACTGATTTTTTTGAGCTAAATGACTCTGAAATTGAAAAGCACTACAAATGAACTCTTAAAAGGTTGAAAGTTGGCATGGTATCATCATTTCACCCACATAGCATGTGCTAAAAAGTTGAGAGGGTTACGGCAAAAACTGGATGCACTTCGTGTACAAAATGGACAATCTCTTTCGAAGTATCAGGCTTTCGGACGAGAACTCATCTGTTACAAAGGCATTTCATTTTTTTAAACTTATTTGAACTCCAGACTTTTTGTGCATTCAGTATGCACCATTCAAAGCCACGTCATCAATTTTCAACTTTTCTGACTTCATTTGCTATTTTTCATGCAGTTACTGAATTTTTTGAGCTAAATGACCCTGAAATTGAAAAGCACTACAAATGAACTCTGAAAAGGTTGAAAGTTGGCATGGTATCATCATTTCACCCACATAGCATGTGCTAAAAAGTTGAGAGGGTTACGGCAAAAAGTGGATGCACTTCGTGTACAAAATGGACAATCCCTTTCAAAGTATGAAGCTTTCGGACGAGAACTCATCTGTTACAAAGGCGTTGCATTTTTTTAAACTTATTTCAACTCCAGACTTTTTGTGCGTTCAGTATGCACCATTCAAAGCCATCTCATCAATTTTCAACCCTTTCTGACTTCATTTGCTATTTTTCATGCACTTACTGATTTTTTTTTAGCTAAATGACCCTGAAATTGAAAAGCACTACAAATGAACTCTGAAAAGGTTGAAAGTTGGCATGGTATCATCATTTCACCCACATAGCATGTGCTAAAAAGTTGAGAGGGTTACGGCAAAAATTGGATGCACTTCGTGTACAAAATGGACAATCTCTTTCGAAGTATCAGGCTTTCGGACGAGAACTCATCTGTTACAAAGGCATTTCATTTTTTTAAACTTATTTCAACTCCAGACTTTTTGTGCGTTCAGTATGCACCATTCAAATCCACGTCATTAATTTTCAACCCTTTCTGACTTCATTTGCTATTCTTCATGCATTTACTGATTTTTTTTGAGCTAAATGACCCTGAAATTGAAAAGCACTACAAATGAACTCTTAAAAGGTTGAAAGTTGGCATGGTATCATCATTTCACCCTCATAGCATGTGCTAAAAAGTTGAGAGGGTTACGGCAAAAACTGGATGCACTTCGTGTACAAAATGGACAATCTATTTCGAAGTATCAGGCTTTCGGACGAGAACTCATCTGTTACAAAGGCAATTCATTTTTTTAAACTTATTTCAACTCCAGACTTTTTGTGCGTTCAGTATGCACCATTCAAAGCCACGTCATCAATTTTCAACCCTTTCTGACTTCATTTTCTATTTTTCATGCATTTACTGATTTTTTTTGAGCTAAATGACCCTGAAATTGAAAAGCACTACAAATGAACTCTGAAAAGGTTGATAGTTGGCATGGTATCATTATTTCACCCACATAGCATGTGCTAAAAAGTTGAGAGGGTTACGGCAAAAACTGGATGCACTTCGTGTACAAAATGGACAATCTCTTTCGAAGTATCAGGCTTTCGGACGAGAACTCATCTGTTACAAAGGCATTTCATTTTTTTAAACTTATTTCAACTCCAGACTTTTTGTGCGTTCAGTATGCACCATTCAAATCCACGTCATTAATTTTCAACCCTTTCTGACTTCATTTGCTATTCTTCATGCATTTACTGATTTTTTTTGAGCTAAATGGCCCTGAAATTGAAAAGCACTACAAATGAACTCTGAAAAGGTTGAAAGTTGGCATGGTATCATCATTTCACCCACATAGCATGTGCTAAAAAGTTGAGAGGGTTACGGCAAAAACTGGATGCACTGCGTGTACAAAATGGACAATCTCTTTCGAAGTATCAGGCTTTCGGACGAGAACTCATCTGTTACAAAGGCATTTCATTTTTTTAACTTATTTCAACTCCAGACTTTTTGTGCGTTCAGTATGCACCATTCAAAGCCATGTCATCAATTTTCAACACTTTCTGACTTCATTTGCTATTTTTCATGCATTTACTGATTTTTTTTGAGCTAAATGACCCTGAAATTGAAAAGCACTACAAATGAACTCTGAAAAGGTTGAAAGTTGGCATGGTATCATCATTTCACCCACATAGCATGTGCTAAAAAGTTGAGAGGGTTACGGCAAAAACTGGATGCACTCCGTGTACAAAATGGACAATCTCTTTCGAAGTATCAGGCTTTCGGACGAGAACTCATCTGTTACAAAGGCATTTCATTTTTTTAAACTTATTTCAACTCCAGACTTTTTGTGCATTCAGTATGCACCATTCAAAGCCGCGTCATTAATTTTCAACCCTTTCTGACTTCATTTGCTATTTTTCATGCATTTACTGATTTTTTTTGAGCTAAATGGCCCTGAAATTGAAAAGCACTACAAATGAACTCTGAAAAGGTTGAAAGTTGGCATGGTATCATCATTTCACTCACATAGCATGTGCTAAAAAGTTGAGAGGGTTACGGCAAATACTGGATGCACTGCGTGTACAAAATGGACAATCTCTTTCGAAGTATCAGGCTTTCGGACGAGAACTCATCTGTTACAAAGGCATTTCATTTTTTTAAACTTATTTCAACTCCAGACTTTTTGTGCGTTCAGTATGCACCATTCAAAGCCACGTCATCAATTTTCAACCCTTTCTGACTTCATTTGCTATTTTTCATGCATTTACTGATTTTTTTGAGCTAAATGACCCTGAAATTGAAAAGCACTACAAATGAACTCTGAAAAGGTTGAAAGTTGGCATGGTATCATCATTTCACCCACATAGAATGTGCTAAAAAGTTGAGAGGGTTACGGCAAAAACTGGATGCACTTCGTGTACAAAATGGACAATCTCTTTCGAAGTATCAGGCTTTCGGACGAGAACTCATCTGTTACAAAGGCATTTCATTTTTTTAAACTTATTTCAACTCCAGACTTTTTGTGCGTTCAGTAAGCACCATTCAAAGCCACGTCATCAATTTTCAACCCTTTCTATCTTCATTTGCTATTTTTCATGCAATTACTGATTTTTTTTGAGCTAAATGACCCTGAAATTGAAAAGCACTACAAATGAACTCTGAAAAGGTTGAAAGTTATCATGGTATCATAATTTCACCCACATAGCACGTGCTAAAAAGTTGAGAGGGTTACGGCAAAAACTGGATGCACTTCGTGTACAAAATGGACAATATCTTTCGAAGTATCAGGCTTTCGGACGAGAACTCATTTCTTACAAAGGCATTTCATTTTTTTAACTTATTTCAACTCCAAACTTTTTGTGCATTCAGTATGCACCATTCAAAGCCATGTCATCAATTTTCAACCCTTTCTGACTTCATTTGCTATTTTTCATGCATTTACTAATTTTTTTTTTGAGCTAAATGACCCTGAAATTGAAAAGCACTACAAATGAACTCTTAAAAGGTTGAAAGTTGGCATGGTATCATCATTTCACCCACATAGCATGTGCTAAAAAGTTGAGAGGGTTACGGCAAAAACTGGATGCACTTCGTGTACAAAATGGACAATCTATTTCGAAGTATCAGGCTTTCGGACGAGAACTCATCTGTTACAAAGGCAATTCATTTTTTTAAACTTATTTCAACTCCAGACTTTTTGTGCGTTCAGTATGCACCATTCAAAGCCACGTCATCAATTTTCAACCCTTTCTGACTTCATTTTCTATTTTTCATGCATTTACTGATTTTTTTTGAGCTAAATGACCCTGAAATTGAAAAGCACTACAAATGAACTCTGAAAAGGTTGAAAGTTGGCATGGTATCATCATTTAAGTATCAGGCTTTCGGACGAGAACTCATCTGTTACAAAGGCATTTCATTTTTTTAACTTATTTCAACTCCAAACTTTTTGTGCATTCAGTATGCACCATTCAAAGCCATGTCATCAATTTTCAACCCTTTCTGACTTTATTTGCTATTTTTCATGCATTTACTGATTTTTTTGAGCTAAATGACCCTGAAATTGAAAAGCACTACAAATGAACTCTGAAAAGGTTGAAAGTTGGCATGGTATCATCATTTCACCCACATAGCATGTGCTAAAAAGTCGAGAGGGTTACGGCAAAAACTGGATGCACTTCGTGTACAAAATGGACAATCTCTTTCGAAGTATCAGGCTTTCGGACGAGAACTCATCTGTTACAAAGGCATTTCATTTTTTTTAACTTATTTCAACTCCAAACTTTTTGTGAATTCAGTATGCACCATTCAAAGCCATCTCATCAATTTTCAACCCTTTCTGACTTCATTTGCTATTTTTCATGCATTTACTGATTTTTTTTGAGCTAAATGACCCTGAAATTGAAAAGCACTACAAATGAACTCTGAAAAGGTTGAAAGTTGGCATGGTATCATCATTTCACCCACATAGAATGTGCTAAAAAGTTGAGAGGGTTACGGCAAAAACTGGATGCACTTCGTGTACAAAATGGACAATCTCTTTCGAAGTATTAGGCTTTCGGACGAGAACTCATCTGTTACAAAGGCATTTCATTTTTTTAACTTATTTCAACTCCAAACTTTTTGTGCATTCAGTATGCACCATTCAAAGCCATGTCATCAATTTTCAACCCTTTCTGACTTTATTTGCTATTTTTCATGCATTTACTGATTTTTTTGAGCTAAATGACCCTGAAATTGAAAAGCACTACAAATGAACTCTGAAAAGGTTGAAAGTTGGCATGGTATCATCATTTCACCCACATAGCATGTGCTAAAAAGTCGAGAGGGTTACGGCAAAAACTGGATGCACTTCGTGTACAAAATGGACAATCTATTTCGAAGTATCAGGCTTTCGGACGAGAACTCATCTGTTACAAAGGAATTTCATTTTTTTAAACTTATTTCAACTCCAGACTTTTTGTGCGTTCGGTATGCACCATTCAAAGCCACGTCATCAATTTTCAACCCTTTCTGACTTCATTTTCTATTTTTCATGCATTTACTGATTTTTTTTGAGCTAAATGACCCTGAAATTGAAAAGCACTACAAATGAACTCTGAAAAGGTTGAAAGTTGGCATGGTATCATCATTTCACCCACATAGAATGTGCTAAAAAGTTGAGAGGGTTACGGCAAAAACTGGATGCACTTCGTGTACAAAATGGACAATCTCTTTCGAAGTATCAGGCTTTCGGACGAGAACTCATCTGTTACAAAGGCATTTCATTTTTTTAACTTAATTCAACTCCAAACTTTTTGTGCATTCAGTATGCACCATTCAAAGCCATGTCATCAATTTTCAACCCTTTCTGACTTTATTTGCTATTTTTCATGCATTTACTGATTTTTTTGAGCTAAATGACCCTGAAATTGAAAAGCACTACAAATGAACTCTGAAAAGGTTGAAAGTTGGCATGGTATCATCATTTCACCCACATAGCATGTGCTAAAAAGTCGAGAGGGTTACGGCAAAAACTGGATGCACTTCGTGTACAAAATGGACAATCTATTTCGAAGTATCAGGCTTTCGGACGAGAACTCATCTGTTACAAAGGAATTTCATTTTTTTAAACTTATTTCAACTCCAGACTTTTTGTGCGTTCGGTATGCACCATTCAAAGCCACGTCATCAATTTTCAACCCTTTCTGACTTCATTTTCTATTTTTCATGCATTTACTGATTTTTTTTGAGCTAAATGACCCTGAAATTGAAAAGCACTACAAATGAACTCTGAAAAGGTTGAAAGTTGGCATGGTATCATCATTTCACCCACATAGAATGTGCTAAAAAGTTGAGAGGGTTACGGCAAAAACTGGATGCACTTCGTGTACAAAATGGACAATCTCTTTCGAAGTATCAGGCTTTCGGACGAGAACTCATCTGTTACAAAGGCATTTCATTTTTTTAACTTAATTCAAC
Organism: Elymus sibiricus; assembly: GCA_039707655.1. Lineage (NCBI taxonomy): Eukaryota > Viridiplantae > Streptophyta > Magnoliopsida > Poales > Poaceae > Elymus > Elymus sibiricus. Next base: position 32,674,978 of record CM077665.1, on the reverse strand, counting down.
TCCAAACTTTTTGTGCATTCAGTATGCACCATTCAAAGCCATGTCATCAATTTTCAACCCTTTCTGACTTTATTTGCTATTTTTCATGCATTTACTGATTTTTTTGAGCTAAATGACCCTGAAATTGAAAAGCACTACAAATGAACTCTGAAAAGGTTGAAAGTTGGCATGGTATCATCATTTCACCCACATAGCATGTGCTAAAAAGTCGAGAGGGTTACGGCAGAAACTGGATGCACTTCGTGTACAAAATGGACAATCTCTTTCGAAGTATCAGGCTTTCGGACGAGAACTCATCTGTTACAAAGGCATTTCATTTTTTTAACTTATTTCAACTCCAAACTTTTTGTGAATTCAGTATGCACCATTCAAAGCCATCTCATCAATTTTCAACCCTTTCTGACTTCATTTGCTATTTTTCATGCATTTACTGATTTTTTTTGAGCTAAATGACCCTGAAATTGAAAAGCACTACAAATGAACTCTGAAAAGGTTGAAAGTTGGCATGGTATCATCATTTCACCCACATAGAATGTGCTAAAAAGTTGAGAGGGTTACGGCAAAAACTGGATGCACTTCGTGTACAAAATGGACAATCTCTTTCGAAGTATTAGGCTTTCGGACGAGAACTCATCTGTTACAAAGGCATTTCATTTTTTTAACTTATTTCAACTCCAAACTTTTTGTGCATTCAGTATGCACCATTCAAAGCCATGTCATCAATTTTCAACCCTTTCTGACTTTATTTGCTATTTTTCATGCATTTACTGATTTTTTTGAGCTAAATGACCCTGAAATTGAAAAGCCCTACAAATGAACTCTGAAAAGGTTGAAAGTTGGCATGGTATCATCATTTCACCCACATAGCATGTGCTAAAAAGTCGAGAGGGTTACGGCAAAAACTGGATGCACTTCGTGTACAAAATGGACAATCTATTTCGAAGTATCAGGCTTTCGGACGAGAACTCATCTGTTACAAAGGAATTTCATTTTTTTAAACTTATTTCAACTCCAGACTTTTTGTGCGTTCGGTATGCACCATTCAAAGCCACGTCATCAATTTTCAACCCTTTCTGACTTCATTTTCTATTTTTCATGCATTTACTGATTTTTTTTGAGCTAAATGACCCTGAAATTGAAAAGCACTACAAATGAACTCTGAAAAGGTTGAAAGTTGGCATGGTATCATCATTTCACCCACATAGAATGTGCTAAAAAGTTGAGAGGGTTACGGCAAAAACTGGATGCACTTCGTGTACAAAATGGACAATCTCTTTCGAAGTATCAGGCTTTCGGACGAGAACTCATCTGTTACAAAGGCATTTCATTTTTTTAACTTAATTCAACTCCAAACTTTTTGTGCATTCAGTATGCACCATTCAAAGCCATGTCATCAATTTTCAACCCTTTCTGACTTTATTTGCTATTTTTCATGCATTTACTGATTTTTTTGAGCTAAATGACCCTGAAATTGAAAAGCACTACAAATGAACTCTGAAAAGGTTGAAAGTTGGCATGGTATCATCATTTCACCCACATAGCATGTGCTAAAAAGTCGAGAGGGTTACGGCAAAAACTGGATGCACTTCGTGTACAAAATGGACAATCTATTTCGAAGTATCAGGCTTTCGGACGAGAACTCATCTGTTACAAAGGAATTTCATTTTTTTAAACTTATTTCAACTCCAGACTTTTTGTGCGTTCGGTATGCACCATTCAAAGCCACGTCATCAATTTTCAACCCTTTCTGACTTCATTTTCTATTTTTCATGCATTTACTGATTTTTTTTGAGCTAAATGACCCTGAAATTGAAAAGCACTAAAATGAACTCTGAAAAGGTTGAAAGTTGGCATGGTATCATCATTTCACCCACATAGAATGTGCTAAAAAGTTGAGAGGGTTACGGCAAAAACTGGATGCACTTCGTGTACAAAATGGACAATCTCTTTCGAAGTATCAGGCTTTCGGACGAGAACTCATCTGTTACAAAGGCATTTCATTTTTTTAACTTAATTCAACTCCAAACTTTTTGTGCATTCAGTATGCACCATTCAAAGCCATGTCATCAATTTTCAACCCTTTCTGACTTTATTTGCTATTTTTCATGCATTTACTGATTTTTTTGAGCTAAATGACCCTGAAATTGAAAAGCACTACAAATGAACTCTGAAAAGGTTGAAAGTTGGCATGGTATCATCATTTCACCCACATAGAATGTGCTAAAAAGTTGAGAGGGTTACGGCAAAAACTGGATGCACTTCGTGTACAAAATGGACAACCTATTTCGAAGTATCAGGCTTTCGGACGAAACTCATCTGTTACAAAGGCATTTCATTTTTTTAAACTTATTTCAACTCCAGACTTTTTGTGCGTTCAGTATGCACCATTCAAAGCCACGTCATCAATTTTCAACCCTTTCTGACTTCATTTTCTATTTTTCATGCATTTATTGATTTTTTTTGAGCTAAATGACCCTGAAATTGAAAAGCACTACAAATGAACTCTGAAAAGGTTGAAAGTTGGCATGGTATCATCATTTCACCCACATAGCATGTGCTAAAAAGTTGAGAGGGTTACGGCAAACTCTGGATGCACTTCATGTACAAAATGGACAATCTCTTTCGAAGTATCAGGCTTTCGGACGAAAACTCATCTGTTACAAAGGCATTTCATTTTTTTAAACTTATTTCAACTCCAGACTTTTTGTGCGTTCAGTATGCACCATTCAAAGCCATGTCATCAATTTTCAACCCTTTCTGACTTTATTTGCTATTTTTCATGCATTTACTGAATTTTTTTTGAGCTAAATGACCCTGAAATTGAAAAGCACTACAAATGAACTCTTAAAAGGTTGAAAGTTGGCATGGTATCATCATTTCACCCACATAGCATGTGCTAAAAAGTTGAGAGGGTTACGGCAAAAACTGGATGCACTTCGTGTACAAAATGGACAATCTCTTTCGAAGTATCAGGCTTTCGGACGAGAACTCATCTGTTACAAAGGCATTTCATTTTTTTTAACTTATTTCAACTCCAAACTTTTTGTGCATTCAGTATGCACCATTCAAAGCCATGTCATCATTTTTCAACCCTTTCTAACTTCATTTGCTATTTTTCATGCATTTACTGATTTTTTTGAGCTAAATGACAATGAAATTGAAAAGCACTACAAATGAACTCTGAAAAGGTTGAAAGTTGGCATGGTATCATAATTTCACCCAAATAGCATGTGCTAAAAAGTTGAGAGGGTTACGGCAAAAACTGGATGCACTTCGTATACAAAATGGACAATCTCTTTCGAAGTATCAGGCTTTCGGACGAGAACTCATCTGTTACAAAGGCATTTCATTTTTTTAAACTTATTTCAACTCCAGACCTTTTGTGCTTTCAGTATGCACCATTCAAAGCCACGTCATCAATTTTCAACCCTTTCTGACTTCATTTGCTATTTTTCATGCATTTACTGATTTTTTTTGAGCTAAATGACCCTGAAATTGAAAAGCACTACAAATGAACTCTGAAAAGGTTGAAAGTTGGCATGGTATCATCATTTCACCCACATAGAATGTGCTAAAAAGTTGAGAGGGTTACGGCAAAAACTGGATGCACTTCGTGTACAAAATGGACAATCTCTTTCGAAGTATCAGGCTTTCGGACGAGAACTCATCTGTTACAATAAAGGCATTTCATTTTTTTAACTTATTTCAACTCCAAACTTTTTGTGAATTCAGTATGCACCATTCAAAGCCATGTCATCAATTTTCAACCCTTTCTGACTTTATTTGCTATTTTTCATGCATTTACTGATTTTTTTGAGCTAAATGACCCTGAAATTGAAAAGCACTACAAATGAACTCTGAAAAGGTTGAAAGTTGGCATGGTATCATCATTTCACCCACATAGCATGTGCTAAAAAGTTGAGAGGGTTACGGCAAATACTGGATGCGCTGCGTGTACAAAATGGACAATCTCTTTCGAAGTATCAGGCTTTCGGACGAGAACTCATCTGTTACAAAGGCATTTCATTTTTTTAAACTTATTTCAACTCCAGACTTTTTGTGCGTTCAGTATGCACCATTCAAAGCCATGTCATCAATTTTCAACCCTTTCTGACTTCATTTGCTATTTTTCATGCATTTACTGAATTTTTTTTGAGCTAAATGACCCTGAAATTGAAAAGCACTACAAATGAACTCTGAAAAGGTTGAAAGTTGGCATGGTATCATCATTTCACCCACATAGCATGTGCTAAAAAGTTGAGAGGGTTACGGCAAAAACTGGATGCACTTCGTGTACAAAATGGACAATCTCTTTCGAAGTATTAGGCTTTCGGACGAGAACTCATCTGTTACAAAGGCATTTCATTTTTTTAACTTATTTCAACTCCAAACTTTTTGTGCATTCAGTATGCACCATTCAAAGCCATGTCATCAATTTTCAACCCTTTCTGACTTTATTTGCTATTTTTCATGCATTTACTGATTTTTTTGAGCTAAATGACCCTGAAATTGAAAAGCACTACAAATGAACTCTGAAAAGGTTGAAAGTTGGCATGGTATCATCATTTCACCCACATAGAATGTGCTAAAAAGTTGAGAGGGTTACGGCAAAAACTGGATGCACTTCGTGTACAAAATGGACAATCTCTTTCGAAGTATCAGGCTTTCGGACGAGAACTCATCTGTTACAAAGGCATTTCATTTTTTTAACTTAATTCAACTCCAAACTTTTTGTGCATTCAGTATGCACCATTCAAAGCCATGTCATCAATTTTCAACCCTTTCTGACTTTATTTGCTATTTTTCATGCATTTACTGATTTTTTTGAGCTAAATGACCCTGAAATTGAAAAGCACTACAAATGAACTCTGAAAAGGTTGAAAGTTGGCATGGTATCATCATTTCACCCACATAGCATGTGCTAAAAAGTCGAGAGGGTTACGGCAAAAACTGGATGCACTTCGTGTACAAAATGGACAATCTATTTCGAAGTATCAGGCTTTCGGACGAGAACTCATCTGTTACAAAGGAATTTCATTTTTTTAAACTTATTTCAACTCCAGACTTTTTGTGCGTTCGGTATGCACCATTCAAAGCCACGTCATCAATTTTCAACCCTTTCTGACTTCATTTTCTATTTTTCATGCATTTACTGATTTTTTTTGAGCTAAGTGACCCTGAAATTGAAAAGCACTACAAATGAACTCTGAAAAGGTTGAAAGTTGGCATGGTATCATCATTTCACCCACATAGAATGTGCTAAAAAGTTGAGAGGGTTACGGCAAAAACTGGATGCACTTCGTGTACAAAATGGACAATCTCTTTCGAAGTATCAGGCTTTCGGACGAGAACTCATCTATTACAAAGGCATTTCATTTTTTTAACTTAATTCAACTCCAAACTTTTTGTGCATTCAGTATGCACCATTCAAAGCCATGTCATCAATTTTCAACCCTTTCTGACTTTATTTGTTTTTTTTCATGCATTTACTGATTTTTTTGAGCTAAATGACCCTGAAATTGAAAAGCACTACAAATGAACTCTGAAAAGGTTGAAAGTTGGCATGGTATCATCATTTCACCCACATAGCATGTGCTAAAAAGTCGAGAGGGTTACGGCAGAAACTGGATGCACTTCGTGTACAAAATGGACAATCTCTTTCGAAGTATCAGGCTTTCGGACGAGAACTCATCTGTTACAAAGGCATTTCATTTTTTTAACTTATTTCAACTCCAAACTTTTTGTGAATTCAGTATGCACCATTCAAAGCCATCTCATCAATTTTCAACCCTTTCTGACTTCATTTGCTATTTTTCATGCATTTACTGATTTTTTTTGAGCTAAATGACCCTGAAATTGAAAAGCACTACAAATGAACTCTGAAAAGGTTGAAAGTTGGCATGGTATCATCATTTCACCCACATAGAATGTGCTAAAAAGTTGAGAGGGTTACGGCAAAAACTGGATGCACTTCGTGTACAAAATGGACAATCTATTTCGAAGTATCAGGCTTTCGGACGAAACTCATCTGTTACAAAGGCATTTCATTTTTTTAAACTTATTTCAACTCCAGACTTTTTGTGCGTTCAGTATGCACCATTCAAAGCCACGTCATCAATTTTCAACCCTTTCTGACTTCATTTTCTATTTTTCATGCATTTATTGATTTTTTTTGAGCTAAATGACCCTGAAATTGAAAAGCACTACAAATGAACTCTGAAAAGGTTGAAAGTTGGCATGGTATCATCATTTCACCCACATAGCATGTGCTAAAAAGTTGAGAGGGTTACGGCAAATACTGGATGCACTGCGTGTACAAAATGGACAATCTCTTTCGAAGTATCAGGCTTTCGGACGAGAACTCATCTGTTACAAAGGCATTTCATTTTTTTAAACTTATTTCAACTCCAGACTTTTTGTGCGTTCAGTATGCACCATTCAAAGCCATGTCATCAATTTTCAACCCTTTCTGACTTTATTTGCTATTTTTCATGCATTTACTGAATTTTTTTTGAGCTAAATGACCCTGAAATTGAAAAGCACTACAAATGAACTCTTAAAAGGTTGAAAGTTGGCATGGTATCATCATTTCACCCACATAGCATGTGCTAAAAAGTTGAGAGGGTTACGGCAAAAACTGGATGCACTTCGTGTACAAAATGGACAATCTCTTTCGAAGTATCAGGCTTTCGGACGAGAACTCATCTGTTACAAAGGCATTTCATTTTTTTTAACTTATTTCAACTCCAAACTTTTTGTGCATTCAGTATGCGCCATTCAAAGCCATGTCATCATTTTTCAACCCTTTCTAACTTCATTTGCTATTTTTCATGCATTTACTGATTTTTTTGAGCTAAATGACAATGAAATTGAAAAGCACTACAAATGAACTCTGAAAAGGTTGAAAGTTGGCATGGTATCATAATTTCACCCACATAGCATGTGCTAAAAAGTTGAGAGGGTTACGGCAAAAACTGGATGCACTTCGTATACAAAATGGACAATCTCTTTCGAAGTATCAGGCTTTCGGACGAGAACTCATCTGTTACAAAGGCATTTCATTTTTTTAAACTTATTTCAACTCCAGACTTTTTGTGCTTTCAGTATGCACCATTCAAAGCCACGTCATCAATTTTCAACCCTTTCTGACTTCATTTGCTATTTTTCATGCATTTACTGATTTTTTTTGAGCTAAATGACCCTGAAATTGAAAAGCACTACAAATGAACTCTGAAAAGGTTGAAAGTTGGCATGGTATCATCATTTCACCCACATAGAATGTGCTAAAAAGTTGAGAGGGTTACGGCAAAAACTGGATGCACTTCGTGTACAAAATGGACAATCTCTTTCGAAGTATCAGGCTTTCGGACGAGAACTCATCTGTTACAATAAAGGCATTTCATTTTTTTAACTTATTTCAACTCCAAACTTTTTGTGAATTCAGTATGCACCATTCAAAGCCATGTCATCAATTTTCAACCCTTTCTGACTTTATTTGCTATTTTTCATGCATTTACTGATTTTTTTGAGCTAAATGACCCTGAAATTGAAAAGCACTACAAATGAACTCTGAAAAGGTTGAAAGTTGGCATGGTATCATCATTTCACCCACATAGCATGTGCTAAAAAGTTGAGAGGGTTACGGCAAAAACTGGATGCACTTCGTGTACAAAATGGACAATCTCTTTCGAAGTATCAGGCTTTCGGACGAGAACTCATCTGTTACAATAAAGGCATTTCATTTTTTTAACTTATTTCAACTCCAAACTTTTTGTGAATTCAGTATGCACCATTCAAAGCCATGTCATCAATTTTCAACCCTTTCTGACTTTATTTGCTATTTTTCATGCATTTACTGATTTTTTTGAGCTAAATGACCCTGAAATTGAAAAGCACTACAAATGAACTCTGAAAAGGTTGAAAGTTGGCATGGTATCATCATTTCACCCACATAGCATGTGCTAAAAAGTTGAGAGGGTTACGGCAAATACTGGATGCGCTGCGTGTACAAAATGGACAATCTCTTTCGAAGTATCAGGCTTTCGGACGAGAACTCATCTGTTACAAAGGCATTTCATTTTTTTAAACTTATTTCAACTCCAGACTTTTTGTGCGTTCAGTATGCACCATTCAAAGCCATGTCATCAATTTTCAACCCTTTCTGACTTCATTTGCTATTTTTCATGCATTTACTGAATTTTTTTTGAGCTAAATGACCCTGAAATTGAAAAGCACTACAAATGAACTCTTAAAAGGTTGAAAGTTGGCATGGTATCATCATTTCACCCACATAGCATGTGCTAAAAAGTTGAGAGGGTTACGGCAAAAACTGGATGCACTTCGTGTACAAAATGGACAATCTCTTTCGAAGTATCAGGCTTTCGGACGAGAACTCATCTGTTACAAAGGCATTTCATTTTTTTTAACTTATTTGAACTCCAAACTTTTTGTGCATTCAGTATGCACCATTCAAAGCCATGTCATCATTTTTCAACCCTTTCTAACTTCATTTGCTATTTTTCATGCATTTACTGATTTTTTTGAGCTAAATGACAATGAAATTGAAAAGCACTACAAATGAACTCTGAAAAGGTTGAAAGTTGGCATGGTATCATAATTTCACCCACATAGCATGTGCCAAAAAGTTGAGAGGGTTACGGCAAAAACTGGATGCACTTCGTATACAAAATGGACAATCTCTTTCGAAGTATCAGGCTTTCGGACGAGAACTCATCTGTTACAAAGGCATTTCATTTTTTTAACTTATTTCAACTCCAAACTTTTTGTGAATTCAGTATGCACCATTCAAAGCCATCTCATCAATTTTCAACCCTTTCTGACTTCATTTGCTATTTTTCATGCATTTACTGATTTTTTTTGAGCTAAATGACCCTGAAATTGAAAAGCACTACAAATGAACTCTGAAAAGGTTGAAAGTTGGCATGGTATCATCATTTCACCCACATAGAATGTGCTAAAAAGTTGAGAGGGTTACGGCAAAAACTGGATGCACTTCGTGTACAAAATGGACAATCTATTTCGAAGTATCAGGCTTTCGGACGAAACTCATCTGTTACAAAGGCATTTCATTTTTTTAAACTTATTTCAACTCCAGACTTTTTGTGCGTTCAGTATGCACCATTCAAAGCCACGTCATCAATTTTCAACCCTTTCTGACTTCATTTTCTATTTTTCATGCATTTATTGATTTTTTTTGAGCTAAATGACCCTGAAATTGAAAAGCACTACAAATGAACTCTGAAAAGGTTGAAAGTTGGCATGGTATCATCATTTCACCCACATAGCATGTGCTAAAAAGTTGAGAGGGTTACGGCAAATACTGGATGCACTGCGTGTACAAAATGGACAATCTCTTTCGAAGTATCAGGCTTTCGGACGAGAACTCATCTGTTACAAAGGCATTTCATTTTTTTAAACTTATTTCAACTCCAGACTTTTTGTGCGTTCAGTATGCACCATTCAAAGCCATGTCATCAATTTTCAACCCTTTCTGACTTCATTTGCTATTTTTCATGCATTTACTGAATTTTTTTTGAGCTAAATGACCCTGAAATTGAAAAGCACTACAAATGAACTCTTAAAAGGTTGAAAGTTGGCATGGTATCATCATTTCACCCACATAGCATGTGCTAAAAAGTTGAGAGGGTTACGGCAAAAACTGGATGCACTTCGTGTACAAAATGGACAATCTCTTTCGAAGTATCAGGCTTTCGGACGAGAACTCATCTGTTACAAAGGCATTTCATTTTTTTTAACTTATTTCAACTCCAAACTTTTTGTGCATTCAGTATGCGCCATTCAAAGCCATGTCATCATTTTTCAACCCTTTCTAACTTCATTTGCTATTTTTCATGCATTTACTGATTTTTTTGAGCTAAATGACAATGAAATTGAAAAGCACTACAAATGAACTCTGAAAAGGTTGAAAGTTGGCATGGTATCATAATTTCACCCACATAGCATGTGCTAAAAAGTTGAGAGGGTTACGGCAAAAACTGGATGCACTTCGTATACAAAATGGACAATCTCTTTCGAAGTATCAGGCTTTCGGACGAGAACTCATCTGTTACAAAGGCATTTCATTTTTTTAAACTTATTTCAACTCCAGACTTTTTGTGCTTTCAGTATGCACCATTCAAAGCCACGTCATCAATTTTCAACCCTTTCTGACTTCATTTGCTATTTTTCATGCATTTACTGATTTTTTTTGAGCTAAATGACCCTGAAATTGAAAAGCACTACAAATGAACTCTGAAAAGGTTGAAAGTTGGCATGGTATCATCATTTCACCCACATAGAATGTGCTAAAAAGTTGAGAGGGTTACGGCAAAAACTGGATGCACTTCGTGTACAAAATGGACAATCTCTTTCGAAGTATCAGGCTTTCGGACGAGAACTCATCTGTTACAATAAAGGCATTTCATTTTTTTAACTTATTTCAACTCCAAACTTTTTGTGAATTCAGTATGCACCATTCAAAGCCATGTCATCAATTTTCAACCCTTTCTGACTTTATTTGCTATTTTTCATGCATTTACTGATTTTTTTGAGCTAAATGACCCTGAAATTGAAAAGCACTACAAATGAACTCTGAAAAGGTTGAAAGTTGGCATGGTATCATCATTTCACCCACATAGCATGTGCTAAAAAGTTGAGAGGGTTACGGCAAAAACTGGATGCACTTCGTGTACAAAATGGACAATCTCTTTCGAAGTATCAGGCTTTCGGACGAGAACTCATCTGTTACAATAAAGGCATTTCATTTTTTTAACTTATTTCAACTCCAAACTTTTTGTGAATTCAGTATGCACCATTCAAAGCCATGTCATCAATTTTCAACCCTTTCTGACTTTATTTGCTATTTTTCATGCATTTACTGATTTTTTTGAGCTAAATGACCCTGAAATTGAAAAGCACTACAAATGAACTCTGAAAAGGTTGAAAGTTGGCATGGTATCATCATTTCACCCACATAGCATGTGCTAAAAAGTTGAGAGGGTTACGGCAAATACTGGATGCGCTGCGTGTACAAAATGGACAATCTCTTTCGAAGTATCAGGCTTTCGGACGAGAACTCATCTGTTACAAAGGCATTTCATTTTTTTAAACTTATTTCAACTCCAGACTTTTTGTGCGTTCAGTATGCACCATTCAAAGCCATGTCATCAATTTTCAACCCTTTCTGACTTCATTTGCTATTTTTCATGCATTTACTGAATTTTTTTTGAGCTAAATGACCCTGAAATTGAAAAGCACTACAAATGAACTCTTAAAAGGTTGAAAGTTGGCATGGTATCATCATTTCACCCACATAGCATGTGCTAAAAAGTTGAGAGGGTTACGGCAAAAACTGGATGCACTTCGTGTACAAAATGGACAATCTCTTTCGAAGTATCAGGCTTTCGGACGAGAACTCATCTGTTACAAAGGCATTTCATTTTTTTTAACTTATTTCAACTCCAAACTTTTTGTGCATTCAGTATGCACCATTCAAAGCCATGTCATCATTTTTCAACCCTTTCTAACTTCATTTGCTATTTTTCATGCATTTACTGATTTTTTTGAGCTAAATGACAATGAAATTGAAAAGCACTACAAATGAACTCTGAAAAGGTTGAAAGTTGGCATGGTATCATAATTTCACCCACATAGCATGTGCTAAAAAGTTGAGAGGGTTACGGCAAAAACTGGATGCACTTCGTATACAAAATGGACAATCTCTTTCGAAGTATCAGGCTTTCGGACGAGAACTCATCTGTTACAAAGGCATTTCATTTTTTTAACTTATTTCAACTCCAAACTTTTTGTGAATTCAGTATGCACCATTCAAAGCCATCTCATCAATTTTCAACCCTTTCTGACTTCATTTGCTATTTTTCATGCATTTACTGATTTTTTTTGAGCTAAATGACCCTGAAATTGAAAAGCACTACAAATGAACTCTGAAAAGGTTGAAAGTTGGCATGGTATCATCATTTCACCCACATAGAATGTGCTAAAAAGTTGAGAGGGTTACGGCAAAAACTGGATGCACTTCGTGTACAAAATGGACAATCTATTTCGAAGTATCAGGCTTTCGGACGAAACTCATCTGTTACAAAGGCATTTCATTTTTTTAAACTTATTTCAACTCCAGACTTTTTGTGCGTTCAGTATGCACCATTCAAAGCCACGTCATCAATTTTCAACCCTTTCTGACTTCATTTTCTATTTTTCATGCATTTATTGATTTTTTTTGAGCTAAATGACCCTGAAATTGAAAAGCACTACAAATGAACTCTGAAAAGGTTGAAAGTTGGCATGGTATCATCATTTCACCCACATAGCATGTGCTAAAAAGTTGAGAGGGTTACGGCAAATACTGGATGCACTGCGTCTACAAAATGGACAATCTCTTTCGAAGTATCAGGCTTTCGGACGAGAACTCATCTGTTACAAAGGCATTTCATTTTTTTAAACTTATTTCAACTCCAGACTTTTTGTGCGTTCAGTATGCACCATTCAAAGCCATGTCATCAATTTTCAACCCTTTCTGACTTTATTTGCTATTTTTCATGCATTTACTGAATTTTTTTTGAGCTAAATGACCCTGAAATTGAAAAGCACTACAAATGAACTCTTAAAAGGTTGAAAGTTGGCATGGTATCATCATTTCACCCACATAGCATGTGCTAAAAAGTTGAGAGGGTTACGGCAAAAACTGGATGCACTTCGTGTACAAAATGGACAATCTCTTTCGAAGTATCAGGCTTTCGGACGAGAACTCATCTGTTACAAAGGCATTTCATTTTTTTTAACTTATTTCAACTCCAAACTTTTTGTGCATTCAGTATGCGCCATTCAAAGCCATGTCATCATTTTTCAACCCTTTCTAACTTCATTTGCTATTTTTCATGCATTTACTGATTTTTTTGAGCTAAATGACAATGAAATTGAAAAGCACTACAAATGAACTCTGAAAAGGTTGAAAGTTGGCATGGTATCATAATTTCACCCACATAGCATGTGCTAAAAAGTTGAGAGGGTTACGGCAAAAACTGGATGCACTTCGTATACAAAATGGACAATCTCTTTCGAAGTATCAGGCTTTCGGACGAGAACTCATCTGTTACAAAGGCATTTCATTTTTTTAAACTTATTTCAACTCCAGACTTTTTGTGCTTTCAGTATGCACCATTCAAAGCCACGTCATCAATTTTCAACCCTTTCTGACTTCATTTGCTATTTTTCATGCATTTACTGATTTTTTTTGAGCTAAATGACCCTGAAATTGAAAAGCACTACAAATGAACTCTGAAAAGGTTGAAAGTTGGCATGGTATCATCATTTCACCCACATAGAATGTGCTAAAAAGTTGAGAGGGTTACGGCAAAAACTGGATGCACTTCGTGTACAAAATGGACAATCTCTTTCGAAGTATCAGGCTTTCGGACGAGAACTCATCTGTTACAATAAAGGCATTTCATTTTTTTAACTTATTTCAACTCCAAACTTTTTGTGAATTCAGTATGCACCATTCAAAGCCATGTCATCAATTTTCAACCCTTTCTGACTTTATTTGCTATTTTTCATGCATTTACTGATTTTTTTGAGCTAAATGACCCTGAAATTGAAAAGCACTACAAATGAACTCTGAAAAGGTTGAAAGTTGGCATGGTATCATCATTTCACCCACATAGCATGTGCTAAAAAGTTGAGAGGGTTACGGCAAATACTGGATGCGCTGCGTGTACAAAATGGACAATCTCTTTCGAAGTATCAGGCTTTCGGACGAGAACTCATCTGTTACAAAGGCATTTCATTTTTTTAAACTTATTTCAACTCCAGACTTTTTGTGCGTTCAGTATGCACCATTCAAAGCCATGTCATCAATTTTCAACCCTTTCTGACTTCATTTGCTATTTTTCATGCATTTACTGAATTTTTTTTGAGCTAAATGACCCTGAAATTGAAAAGCACTACAAATGAACTCTTAAAAGGTTGAAAGTTGGCATGGTATCATCATTTCACCCACATAGCATGTGCTAAAAAGTTGAGAGGGTTACGGCAAAAACTGGATGCACTTCGTGTACAAAATGGACAATCTCTTTCGAAGTATCAGGCTTTCGGACGAGAACTCATCTGTTACAAAGGCATTTCATTTTTTTTAACTTATTTCAACTCCAAACTTTTTGTGCATTCAGTATGCGCCATTCAAAGCCATGTCATCATTTTTCAACCCTTTCTAACTTCATTTGCTATTTTTCATGCATTTACTGATTTTTTTGAGCTAAATGACAATGAAATTGAAAAGCACTACAAATGAACTCTGAAAAGGTTGAAAGTTGGCATGGTATCATAATTTCACCCACATAGCATGTGCTAAAAAGTTGAGAGGGTTACGGCAAAAACTGGATGCACTTCGTATACAAAATGGACAATCTCTTTCGAAGTATCAGGCTTTCGGACGAGAACTCATCTGTTACAAAGGCATTTCATTTTTTTAAACTTATTTCAACTCCAGACTTTTTGTGCTTTCAGTATGCACCATTCAAAGCCACGTCATCAATTTTCAACCCTTTCTGACTTCATTTGCTATTTTTCATGCATTTACTGATTTTTTTTGAGCTAAATGACCCTGAAATTGAAAAGCACTACAAATGAACTCTGAAAAGGTTGAAAGTTGGCATGGTATCATCATTTCACCCACATAGAATGTGCTAAAAAGTTGAGAGGGTTACGGCAAAAACTGGATGCACTTCGTGTACAAAATGGACAATCTCTTTCGAAGTATCAGGCTTTCGGACGAGAACTCATCTGTTACAATAAAGGCATTTCATTTTTTTAACTTATTTCAACTCCAAACTTTTTGTGAATTCAGTATGCACCATTCAAAGCCATGTCATCAATTTTCAACCCTTTCTGACTTTATTTGCTATTTTTCATGCATTTACTGATTTTTTTGAGCTAAATGACCCTGAAATTGAAAAGCACTACAAATGAACTCTGAAAAGGTTGAAAGTTGGCATGGTATCATCATTTCACCCACATAGCATGTGCTAAAAAGTTGAGAGGGTTACGGCAAATACTGGATGCGCTGCGTGTACAAAATGGACAATCTCTTTCGAAGTATCAGGCTTTCGGACGAGAACTCATCTGTTACAAAGGCATTTCATTTTTTTAAACTTATTTCAACTCCAGACTTTTTGTGCGTTCAGTATGCACCATTCAAAGCCATGTCATCAATTTTCAACCCTTTCTGACTTCATTTGCTATTTTTCATGCATTTACTGAATTTTTTTTGAGCTAAATGACCCTGAAATTGAAAAGCACTACAAATGAACTCTTAAAAGGTTGAAAGTTGGCATGGTATCATCATTTCACCCACATAGCATGTGCTAAAAAGTTGAGAGGGTTACGGCAAAAACTGGATGCACTTCGTGTACAAAATGGACAATCTCTTTCGAAGTATCAGGCTTTCGGACGAGAACTCATCTGTTACAAAGGCATTTCATTTTTTTTAACTTATTTCAACTCCAAACTTTTTGTGCATTCAGTATGCGCCATTCAAAGCCATGTCATCATTTTTCAACCCTTTCTAACTTCATTTGCTATTTTTCATGCATTTACGGATTTTTTTGAGCTAAATGACAATGAAATTGAAAAGCACTACAAATGAACTCTGAAAAGGTTGAAAGTTGGCATGGTATCATAATTTCACCCACATAGCATGTGCTAAAAAGTTGAGAGGGTTACGGCAAAAACTGGATGCACTTCGTATACAAAATGGACAATCTCTTTCGAAGTATCAGGCTTTCGGACGAGAACTCATCTGTTACAAAGGCATTTCATTTTTTTAAACTTATTTCAACTCCAGACTTTTTGTGCTTTCAGTATGCACCATTCAAAGCCACGTCATCAATTTTCAACCCTTTCTGACTTCATTTGCTATTTTTCATGCATTTACTGATTTTTTTTGAGCTAAATGACCCTGAAATTGAAAAGCACTACAAATGAACTCTGAAAAGGTTGAAAGTTGGCATGGTATCATCATTTCACCCACATAGAATGTGCTAAAAAGTTGAGAGGGTTACGGCAAAAACTGGATGCACTTCGTGTACAAAATGGACAATCTCTTTCGAAGTATCAGGCTTTCGGACGAGAACTCATCTGTTACAATAAAGGCATTTCATTTTTTTAACTTATTTCAACTCCAAACTTTTTGTGAATTCAGTATGCACCATTCAAAGCCATGTCATCAATTTTCAACCCTTTCTGACTTTATTTGCTATTTTTCATGCATTTACTGATTTTTTTGAGCAAAATGACCCTGAAATTGAAAAGCACTACAAATGAACTCTGAAAAGGTTGAAAGTTGGCATGGTATCATCATTTCACCCACATAGCATGTGCTAAAAAGTTGAGAGGGTTACGGCAAATACTGGATGCGCTGCGTGTACAAAATGGACAATCTCTTTCGAAGTATCAGGCTTTCGGACGAGAACTCATCTGTTACAAAGGCATTTCATTTTTTTAAACTTATTTCAACTCCAGACTTTTTGTGCGTTCAGTATGCACCATTCAAAGCCATGTCATCAATTTTCAACCCTTTCTGACTTCATTTGCTATTTTTCATGCATTTACTGAATTTTTTTTGAGCTAAATGACCCTGAAATTGAAAAGCACTACAAATGAACTCTTAAAAGGTTGAAAGTTGGCATGGTATCATCATTTCACCCACATAGCATGTGCTAAAAAGTTGAGAGGGTTACGGCAAAAACTGGATGCACTTCGTGTACAAAATGGACAATCTCTTTCGAAGTATCAGGCTTTCGGACGAGAACTCATCTGTTACAAAGGCATTTCATTTTTTTTAACTTATTTCAACTCCAAACTTTTTGTGCATTCAGTATGCACCATTCAAAGCCATGTCATCATTTTTCAACCCTTTCTAACTTCATTTGCTATTTTTCATGCATTTACTGATTTTTTTGAGCTAAATGACAATGAAATTGAAAAGCACTACAAATGAACTCTGAAAAGGTTGAAAGTTGGCATGGTATCATAATTTCACCCACATAGCATGTGCCAAAAAGTTGAGAGGGTTACGGCAAAAACTGGATGCACTTCGTATACAAAATGGACAATCTCTTTCGAAGTATCAGGCTTTCGGACGAGAACTCATCTGTTACAAAGGCATTTCATTTTTTTAAACTTATTTCAACTCCAGACTTTTTGTGCTTTCAGTATGCACCATTCAAAGCCACGTCATCAATTTTCAACCCTTTCTGACTTCATTTGCTATTTTTCATGCATTTACTGATTTTTTTTGAGCTAAATGACCCTGAAATTGAAAAGCACTACAAATGAACTCTGAAAAGGTTGAAAGTTGGCATGGTATCATCATTTCACCCACATAGAATGTGCTAAAAAGTTGAGAGGGTTACGGCAAAAACTGGATGCACTTCGTGTACAAAATGGACAATCTCTTTCAAAGTATCAGGCTTTCGGACGAGAACTCATCTGTTACAATAAAGGCATTTCATTTTTTTAACTTATTTCAACTCCAAACTTTTTGTGAATTCAGTATGCACCATTCAAAGCCATGTCATCAATTTTCAACCCTTTCTGACTTTATTTGCTATTTTTCATGCATTTACTGATTTTTTTGAGCTAAATGACCCTGAAATTGAAAAGCACTACAAATGAACTCTGAAAAGGTTGAAAGTTGGCATGGTATCATCATTTCACCCACATAGCATGTGCTAAAAAGTTGAGAGGGTTACGGCAAAAACTGGATGCACTTCGTGTACAAAATGGACAATCTATTTCGAAGTATCAGGCTTTCGGACGAAACTCATCTGTTACAAAGGCATTTCATTTTTTTAAACTTATTTCAACTCCAGACTTTTTGTGCGTTCAGTATGCACCATTCAAAGCCACGTCATCAATTTTCAACCCTTTCTGACTTCATTTTCTATTTTTCATGCATTTATTGATTTTTTTTGAGCTAAATGACCCTGAAATTGAAAAGCACTACAAATGAACTCTGAAAATGTTGAAAGTTGGCATGGTATCATCATTTCACCCACATAGAATGTGCTAAAAAGTTGAGAGGGTTACGGCAAAAACTGGATGCACGTCGTGTACAAAATGGACAATCTCTTTCGAAGTATCAGGCTTTCGGACGAGAACTCATCTGTTACAAAGGCATTTCATTTTTTTTAACTTATTTCAACTCCAAACTTTTTGTGAATTCAGTATGCACCATTCAAAGCCATGTCATCAATTTTCAACCCTTTCTGACTTCATTTTCTATTTTTCATGCATTTATTGATTTTTTTTGAGCTAAATGACCCTGAAATTGAAAAGCACTACAAATGAACTCTGAAAAGGTTGAAAGTTGGCATGGTATCATCATTTCACCCACATAGCATGTGCTAAAAAGTTGAGAGGGTTACGTCAAAAACTGGATGCACTTCGTGTACAAAATGGACAATCTCTTTCGAAGTATCAGGCTTTCGGACGAGAACTCATCTGTTACAAAGGCATTTCATTTTTTTAAACTTATTTCAGCTCCAGACTTTTTGTGCTTTCAGTATGCACCATTCAAAGCCACGTCATCAATTTTCAACCCTTTCTGACTTCATTTGCTATTTTTCATGCATTTACTGATTTTTTTTGAGCTAAATGACCCTGAAATTGAAAAGCACTACAAATGAACTCTGAAAAGGTTGAAAGTTGGCATGGTATCATCATTTCACCCACATAGAATGTGCTAAAAAGTTGAGAGGGTTACGGCAAAAAATGGATGCACTTCGTGTACAAAATGGACAATCTCTTTCGAAGTATCAGGCTTTCGGACGAGAACTCATCTGTTACAATAAAGGCATTTCATTTTTTTAACTTATTTCAACTCCAAACTTTTTGTGAATTCAGTATGCACCATTCAAAGCCATGTCATCAATTTTCAACCCTTTCTGACTTTATTTGCTATTTTTCATGCATTTACTGATTTTTTTGAGCTAAATGACCCTGAAATTGAAAAGCACTACAAATGAACTCTGAAAAGGTTGAAAGTTGGCATGGTATCATCATTTCACCCACATAGCATGTGCTAAAAAGTTGAGAGGGTTACGGCAAAAACTGGATGCACTTCGTGTACAAAATGGACAATCTATTTCGAAGTATCAGGCTTTCGGACGAAACTCATCTGTTACAAAGGCATTTCATTTTTTTAAACTTATTTCAACTCCAGACTTTTTGTGCGTTCAGTATGCACCATTCAAAGCCACGTCATCAATTTTCAACCCTTTCTGACTTCATTTTCTATTTTTCATGCATTTATTGATTTTTTTTGAGCTAAATGACCCTGAAATTGAAAAGCACTACAAATGAACTCTGAAAATGTTGAAAGTTGGCATGGTATCATCATTTCACCCACATAGAATGTGCTAAAAAGTTGAGAGGGTTACGGCAAAAACTGGATGCACGTCGTGTACAAAATGGACAATCTCTTTCGAAGTATCAGGCTTTCGGACGAGAACTCATCTGTTACAAAGGCATTTCATTTTTTTAACTTATTTCAACTCCAAACTTTTTGTGAATTCAGTATGCACCATTCAAAGCCATCTCATCAATTTTCAACCCTTTCTGACTTCATTTGCTATTTTTCATGCATTTACTGATTTTTTTTGAGCTAAATGACCCTGAAATTGAAAAGCACTACAAATGAACTCTGAAAAGGTTGAAAGTTGGCATGGTATCATCATTTCACCCACATAGCATGTGCTAAAAAGTTGAGAGGGTTACGGCAAAAACTGGATGCACTTCGTGTACAAAATGGACAATCTCTTTCGAAGTATCAGGCTTTCGGACGAGAACTCATCTGTTACAAAGGCATTTCATTTTTTTTAACTTATTTCAACTCCAAACTTTTTGTGCATTCAGTATGCACCATTCAAAGCCATGTCATCATTTTTCAACCCTTTCTAACTTCATTTGCTATTTTTCATGCATTTACTGATTTTTTTGAGCTAAATGACAATGAAATTGAAAAGCACTACAAATGAACTCTGAAAAGGTTGAAAGTTGGCATGGTATCATAATTTCACCCACATAGCATGTGCTAAAAAGTTGAGAGGGTTACGGCAAAAACTGGATGCACTTCGTATACAAAATGGACAATCTCTTTCGAAGTATCAGGCTTTCGGACGAGAACTCATCTGTTACAAAGGCATTTCATTTTTTTAAACTTATTTCAGCTCCAGACTTTTTGTGCTTTCAGTATGCACCATTCAAAGCCACGTCATCAATTTTCAACCCTTTCTGACTTCATTTGCTATTTTTCATGCATTTACTGATTTTTTTGAGCTAAATGACCCTGAAATTGAAAAGCACTACAAATGAACTCTGAAAAGGTTGAAAGTTGGCATGGTATCATCATTTCACCCACATAGAATGTGCTAAAAAGTTGAGAGGGTTACGGCAAAAACTGGATGCACTTCGTGTACAAAATGGACAATCTCTTTCGAAGTATCAGGCTTTCGGACGAGAACTCATCTGTTACAATAAAGGCATTTCATTTTTTTAACTTATTTCAACTCCAAACTTTTTGTGAATTCAGTATGCACCATTCAAAGCCATGTCATCAATTTTCAACCCTTTCTAACTTTATTTGCTATTTTTCATGCATTTACTGATTTTTTTGAGCTAAATGACCCTGAAATTGAAAAGCACTACAAATGAACTCTGAAAAGGTTGAAAGTTGGCATGGTATCATCATTTCACCCACATAGCATGTGCTAAAAAGTTGAGAGGGTTACGGCAAAAACTGGATGCACTTCGTGTACAAAATGGACAATCTATTTCGAAGTATCAGGCTTTCGGACGAAACTCATCTGTTACAAAGGCATTTCATTTTTTTAAACTTATTTCAACTCCAGACTTTTTGTGCGTTCAGTATGCACCATTCAAAGCCACGTCATCAATTTTCAACCCTTTCTGACTTCATTTTCTATTTTTCATGCATTTATTGATTTTTTTTGAGCTAAATGACCCTGAAATTGAAAAGCACTACAAATGAACTCTGAAAAGGTTGAAAGTTGGCATGGTATCATCATTTCACCCACATAGAATGTGCTAAAAAGTTGAGAGGGTTACGGCAAAAACTGGATGCACTTCGTGTACAAAATGGACAATCTCTTTCGAAGTATCAGGCTTTCGGACGAGAACTCATCTGTTACAAAGGCTTTTCATTTTTTTAACTTATTTCAACTCCAAACTTATTGTGCATTCAGTATGCACCATTCAAAGCCATGTCATCAATTTTCAACCCTTTCTGACTTTATTTGCTATTTTTCATGCATTTACTGATTTTTTTGAGCTAAATGACCCTGAAATTGAAAAGCACTACAAATGAACTCTGAAAAGGTTGAAAGTTGGCATGGTATCATCATTTCACCCACATAGCATGTGCTAAAAAGTCGAGAGGGTTACGGCAAAAACTGGATGCACTTCGTGTACAAAATGGACAATCTCTTTCGAAGTATCAGGCTTTCGGACGAGAACTCATCTGTTACAAAGGCATTTCATTTTTTTAAACTTATTTCAACTCCAGACTTTTTGTGCGTTCAGTATGCACCATTCAAAGCCATGTCATCAATTTTCAACCCTTTCTGACTTTATTTGCTATTTTTCATGCATTTACTGAATTTTTTTTTGAGCTAAATGACCCTGAAATTGAAAAGCACTACAAATGAACTCTTAAAAGGTTGAAAGTTGGCATGGTATCATCATTTCACCCACATAGCATGTGCTAAAAAGTTGAGAGGGTTACGGCAAAAACTGGATGCACTTCGTGTACAAAATGGACAATCTCTTTCGAAGTATCAGGCTTTCGGACGAGAACTCATCTGTTACAAAGGCATTTCATTTTTTTTAACTTATTTCAACTCCAAACTTTTTGTGCATTCAGTATGCACCATTCAAAGCCATGTCATCATTTTTCAACCCTTTCTAACTTCATTTGCTATTTTTCATGCATTTACTGATTTTTTTGAGCTAAATGACAATGAAATTGAAAAGCACTACAAATGAACTCTGAAAAGGTTGAAAGTTGGCATGGTATCATAATTTCACCCACATAGCATGTGCTAAAAAGTTGAGAGGGTTA
Source organism: Elymus sibiricus (assembly GCA_039707655.1). NCBI lineage: Eukaryota > Viridiplantae > Streptophyta > Magnoliopsida > Poales > Poaceae > Elymus > Elymus sibiricus. The sequence continues at coordinate 32,652,804 of CM077665.1, read as the reverse complement.
CGGCAAAAACTGGATGCACTTCGTATACAAAATGGACAATCTCTTTCGAAGTATCAGGCTTTCGGACGAGAACTCATCTGTTACAAAGGCATTTCATTTTTTTAAACTTATTTCAACTCCAGACTTTTTGTGCTTTCAGTATGCACCATTCAAAGCCACGTCATCAATTTTCAACCCTTTCTGACTTCATTTGCTATTTTTCATGCATTTACTGATTTTTTTTGAGCTAAATGACCCTGAAATTGAAAAGCACTACAAATGAACTCTGAAAAGGTTGAAAGTTGGCATGGTATCATCATTTCACCCACATAGAATGTGCTAAAAAGTTGAGAGGGTTACGGCAAAAACTGGATGCACTTCGTGTACAAAATGGACAATCTCTTTCGAAGTATCAGGCTTTCGGACGAGAACTCATCTGTTACAATAAAGGCATTTCATTTTTTTAACTTATTTCAACTCCAAACTTTTTGTGAATTCAGTATGCACCATTCAAAGCCATGTCATCAATTTTCAACCCTTTCTAACTTTATTTGCTATTTTTCATGCATTTACTGATTTTTTTGAGCTAAATGACCCTGAAATTGAAAAGCACTACAAATGAACTCTGAAAAGGTTGAAAGTTGGCATGGTATCATCATTTCACCCACATAGCATGTGCTAAAAAGTTGAGAGGGTTACGGCAAAAACTGGATGCACTTCGTGTACAAAATGGACAATCTATTTCGAAGTATCAGGCTTTCGGACGAAACTCATCTGTTACAAAGGCATTTCATTTTTTTAAACTTATTTCAACTCCAGACTTTTTGTGCGTTCAGTATGCACCATTCAAAGCCACGTCATCAATTTTCAACCCTTTCTGACTTCATTTTCTATTTTTCATGCATTTATTGATTTTTTTTGAGCTAAATGACCCTGAAATTGAAAAGCACTACAAATGAACTCTGAAAAGGTTGAAAGTTGGCATGGTATCATCATTTCACCCACATAGAATGTGCTAAAAAGTTGAGAGGGTTACGGCAAAAACTGGATGCACTTCGTGTACAAAATGGACAATCTCTTTCGAAGTATCAGGCTTTCGGACGAGAACTCATCTGTTACAAAGGCATTTCATTTTTTTAACTTATTTCAACTCCAAACTTATTGTGCATTCAGTATGCACCATTCAAAGCCATGTCATCAATTTTCAACCCTTTCTGACTTTATTTGCTATTTTTCATGCATTTACTGATTTTTTTGAGCTAAATGACCCTGAAATTGAAAAGCACTACAAATGAACTCTGAAAAGGTTGAAAGTTGGCATGGTATCATCATTTCACCCACATAGCATGTGCTAAAAAGTCGAGAGGGTTACGGCAAAAACTGGATGCACTTCGTGTACAAAATGGACAATCTCTTTCGAAGTATCAGGCTTTCGGACGAGAACTCATCTGTTACAAAGGCATTTCATTTTTTTAAACTTATTTCAACTCCAGACTTTTTGTGCGTTCAGTATGCACCATTCAAAGCCATGTCATCAATTTTCAACCCTTTCTGACTTTATTTGCTATTTTTCATGCATTTACTGAATTTTTTTTGAGCTAAATGACCCTGAAATTGAAAAGCACTACAAATGAACTCTTAAAAGGTTGAAAGTTGGCATGGTATCATCATTTCACCCACATAGCATGTGCTAAAAAGTTGAGAGGGTTACGGCAAAAACTGGATGCACTTCGTGTACAAAATGGACAATCTCTTTCGAAGTATCAGGCTTTCGGACGAGAACTCATCTGTTACAAAGGCATTTCATTTTTTTTAACTTATTTCAACTCCAAACTTTTTGTGCATTCAGTATGCACCATTCAAAGCCATGTCATCATTTTTCAACCCTTTCTAACTTCATTTGCTATTTTTCATGCATTTACTGATTTTTTTGAGCTAAATGACAATGAAATTGAAAAGCACTACAAATGAACTCTGAAAAGGTTGAAAGTTGGCATGGTATCATAATTTCACCCACATAGCATGTGCTAAAAAGTTGAGAGGGTTACGGCAAAAACTGGATGCACTTCGTATACAAAATGGACAATCTCTTTCGAAGTATCAGGCTTTCGGACGAGAACTCATCTGTTACAAAGGCATTTCATTTTTTTAAACTTATTTCAACTCCAGACTTTTTGTGCTTTCAGTATGCACCATTCAAAGCCACGTCATCAATTTTCAACCCTTTCTGACTTCATTTGCTATTTTTCATGCATTTACTGATTTTTTTTGAGCTAAATGACCCTGAAATTGAAAAGCACTACAAATGAACTCTGAAAAGGTTGAAAGTTGGCATGGTATCATCATTTCACCCACATAGAATGTGCTAAAAAGTTGAGAGGGTTACGGCAAAAACTGGATGCACTTCGTGTACAAAATGGACAATCTCTTTCGAAGTATCAGGCTTTCGGACGAGAACTCATCTGTTACAATAAAGGCATTTCATTTTTTTAACTTATTTCAACTCCAAACTTTTTGTGAATTCAGTATGCACCATTCAAAGCCATGTCATCAATTTTCAACCCTTTCTGACTTTATTTGCTATTTTTCATGCATTTACTGATTTTTTTGAGCTAAATGACCCTGAAATTGAAAAGCACTACAAATGAACTCTGAAAAGGTTGAAAGTTGGCATGGTATCATCATTTCACCCACATAGCATGTGCTAAAAAGTTGAGAGGGTTACGGCAAATACTGGATGCGCTGCGTGTACAAAATGGACAATCTCTTTCGAAGTATCAGGCTTTCGGACGAGAACTCATCTGTTACAAAGGCATTTCATTTTTTTAAACTTATTTCAACTCCAGACTTTTTGTGCGTTCAGTATGCACCATTCAAAGCCATGTCATCAATTTTCAACCCTTTCTGACTTCATTTGCTATTTTTCATGCATTTACTGAATTTTTTTTGAGCTAAATGACCCTGAAATTGAAAAGCACTACAAATGAACTCTTAAAAGGTTGAAAGTTGGCATGGTATCATCATTTCACCCACATAGCATGTGCTAAAAAGTTGAGAGGGTTACGGCAAAAACTGGATGCACTTCGTGTACAAAATGGACAATCTCTTTCGAAGTATCAGGCTTTCGGACGAGAACTCATCTGTTACAAAGGCATTTCATTTTTTTTAACTTATTTCAACTCCAAACTTTTTGTGCATTCAGTATGCACCATTCAAAGCCATGTCATCATTTTTCAACCCTTTCTAACTTCATTTGCTATTTTTCATGCATTTACTGATTTTTTTGAGCTAAATGACAATGAAATTGAAAAGCACTACAAATGAACTCTGAAAAGGTTGAAAGTTGGCATGGTATCATAATTTCACCCACATAGCATGTGCCAAAAAGTTGAGAGGGTTACGGCAAAAACTGGATGCACTTCGTATACAAAATGGACAATCTCTTTCGAAGTATCAGGCTTTCGGACGAGAACTCATCTGTTACAAAGGCATTTCATTTTTTTAAACTTATTTCAACTCCAGACTTTTTGTGCTTTCAGTATGCACCATTCAAAGCCACGTCATCAATTTTCAACCCTTTCTGACTTCATTTGCTATTTTTCATGCATTTACTGATTTTTTTTGAGCTAAATGACCCTGAAATTGAAAAGCACTACAAATGAACTCTGAAAAGGTTGAAAGTTGGCATGGTATCATCATTTCACCCACATAGAATGTGCTAAAAAGTTGAGAGGGTTACGGCAAAAACTGTATGCACTTCGTGTACAAAATGGACAATCTCTTTCGAAGTATCAGGCTTTCGGACGAGAACTCATCTGTTACAATAAAGGCATTTCATTTTTTTAACTTATTTCAACTCCAAACTTTTTGTGAATTCAGTATGCACCATTCAAAGCCATGTCATCAATTTTCAACCCTTTCTGACTTTATTTGCTATTTTTCATGCATTTACTGATTTTTTTGAGCTAAATGACCCTGAAATTGAAAAGCACTACAAATGAACTCTGAAAAGGTTGAAAGTTGGCATGGTATCATCATTTCACCCACATAGCATGTGCTAAAAAGTTGAGAGGGTTACGGCAAATACTGGATGCGCTGCGTGTACAAAATGGACAATCTCTTTCGAAGTATCAGGCTTTCGGACGAGAACTCATCTGTTACAAAGGCATTTCATTTTTTTAAACTTATTTCAACTCCAGACTTTTTGTGCGTTCAGTATGCACCATTCAAAGCCATGTCATCAATTTTCAACCCTTTCTGACTTCATTTGCTATTTTTCATGCATTTACTGAATTTTTTTTGAGCTAAATGACCCTGAAATTGAAAAGCACTACAAATGAACTCTTAAAAGGTTGAAAGTTGGCATGGTATCATCATTTCACCCACATAGCATGTGCTAAAAAGTTGAGAGGGTTACGGCAAAAACTGGATGCACTTCGTATACAAAATGGACAATCTCTTTCGAAGTATCAGGCTTTCGGACGAGAACTCATCTGTTACAAAGGCATTTCATTTTTTTAAACTTATTTCAACTCCAGACTTTTTGTGCTTTCAGTATGCACCATTCAAAGCCACGTCATCAATTTTCAACCCTTTCTGACTTCATTTGCTATTTTTCATGCATTTACTGATTTTTTTTGAGCTAAATGACCCTGAAATTGAAAAGCACTACAAATGAACTCTGAAAAGGTTGAAAGTTGGCATGGTATCATCATTTCACCCACATAGAATGTGCTAAAAAGTTGAGAGGGTTACGGCAAAAACTGGATGCACTTCGTGTACAAAATGGACAATCTCTTTCGAAGTATCAGGCTTTCGGACGAGAACTCATCTGTTACAATAAAGGCATTTCATTTTTTTAACTTATTTCAACTCCAAACTTTTTGTGAATTCAGTATGCACCATTCAAAGCCATGTCATCAATTTTCAACCCTTTCTGACTTTATTTGCTATTTTTCATGCATTTACTGATTTTTTTGAGCTAAATGACCCTGAAATTGAAAAGCACTACAAATGAACTCTGAAAAGGTTGAAAGTTGGCATGGTATCATCATTTCACCCACATAGCATGTGCTAAAAAGTTGAGAGGGTTACGGCAAATACTGGATGCGCTGCGTGTACAAAATGGACAATCTCTTTCGAAGTATCAGGCTTTCGGACGAGAACTCATCTGTTACAAAGGCATTTCATTTTTTTAAACTTATTTCAACTCCAGACTTTTTGTGCGTTCAGTATGCACCATTCAAAGCCATGTCATCAATTTTCAACCCTTTCTGACTTCATTTGCTATTTTTCATGCATTTACTGAATTTTTTTTGAGCTAAATGACCCTGAAATTGAAAAGCACTACAAATGAACTCTTAAAAGGTTGAAAGTTGGCATGGTATCATCATTTCACCCACATAGCATGTGCTAAAAAGTTGAGAGGGTTACGGCAAAAACTGGATGCACTTCGTGTACAAAATGGACAATCTCTTTCGAAGTATCAGGCTTTCGGACGAGAACTCATCTGTTACAAAGGCATTTCATTTTTTTTAACTTATTTCAACTCCAAACTTTTTGTGCATTCAGTATGCACCATTCAAAGCCATGTCATCATTTTTCAACCCTTTCTAACTTCATTTGCTATTTTTCATGCATTTACTGATTTTTTTGAGCTAAATGACAATGAAATTGAAAAGCACTACAAATGAACTCTGAAAAGGTTGAAAGTTGGCATGGTATCATAATTTCACCCACATAGCATGTGCCAAAAAGTTGAGAGGGTTACGGCAAAAACTGGATGCACTTCGTATACAAAATGGACAATCTCTTTCGAAGTATCAGGCTTTCGGACGAGAACTCATCTGTTACAAAGGCATTTCATTTTTTTAAACTTATTTCAACTCCAGACTTTTTGTGCTTTCAGTATGCACCATTCAAAGCCACGTCATCAATTTTCAACCCTTTCTGACTTCATTTGCTATTTTTCATGCATTTACTGATTTTTTTTGAGCTAAATGACCCTGAAATTGAAAAGCACTACAAATGAACTCTGAAAAGGTTGAAAGTTGGCATGGTATCATCATTTCACCCACATAGAATGTGCTAAAAAGTTGAGAGGGTTACGGCAAAAACTGGATGCACTTCGTGTACAAAATGGACAATCTCTTTCGAAGTATCAGGCTTTCGGACGAGAACTCATCTGTTACAATAAAGGCATTTCATTTTTTTAACTTATTTCAACTCCAAACTTTTTGTGAATTCAGTATGCACCATTCAAAGCCATGTCATCAATTTTCAACCCTTTCTGACTTTATTTGCTATTTTTCATGCATTTACTGATTTTTTTGAGCTAAATGACCCTGAAATTGAAAAGCACTACAAATGAACTCTGAAAAGGTTGAAAGTTGGCATGGTATCATCATTTCACCCACATAGCATGTGCTAAAAAGTTGAGAGGGTTACGGCAAATACTGGATGCGCTGCGTGTACAAAATGGACAATCTCTTTCGAAGTATCAGGCTTTCGGACGAGAACTCATCTGTTACAAAGGCATTTCATTTTTTTAAACTTATTTCAACTCCAGACTTTTTGTGCGTTCAGTATGCACCATTCAAAGCCATGTCATCAATTTTCAACCCTTTCTGACTTCATTTGCTATTTTTCATGCATTTACTGAATTTTTTTTGAGCTAAATGACCCTGAAATTGAAAAGCACTACAAATGAACTCTTAAAAGGTTGAAAGTTGGCATGGTATCATCATTTCACCCACATAGCATGTGCTAAAAAGTTGAGAGGGTTACGGCAAAAACTGGATGCACTTCGTGTACAAAATGGACAATCTCTTTCGAAGTATCAGGCTTTCGGACGAGAACTCATCTGTTACAAAGGCATTTCATTTTTTTTAACTTATTTCAACTCCAAACTTTTTGTGCATTCAGTATGCACCATTCAAAGCCATGTCATCATTTTTCAACCCTTTCTAACTTCATTTGCTATTTTTCATGCATTTACTGATTTTTTTGAGCTAAATGACAATGAAATTGAAAAGCACTACAAATGAACTCTGAAAAGGTTGAAAGTTGGCATGGTATCATAATTTCACCCACATAGCATGTGCCAAAAAGTTGAGAGGGTTACGGCAAAAACTGGATGCACTTCGTATACAAAATGGACAATCTCTTTCGAAGTATCAGGCTTTCGGACGAGAACTCATCTGTTACAAAGGCATTTCATTTTTTTAAACTTATTTCAACTCCAGACTTTTTGTGCTTTCAGTATGCACCATTCAAAGCCACGTCATCAATTTTCAACCCTTTCTGACTTCATTTGCTATTTTTCATGCATTTACTGATTTTTTTTGAGCTAAATGACCCTGAAATTGAAAAGCACTACAAATGAACTCTGAAAAGGTTGAAAGTTGGCATGGTATCATCATTTCACCCACATAGAATGTGCTAAAAAGTTGAGAGGGTTACGGCAAAAACTGGATGCACTTCGTGTACAAAATGGACAATCTCTTTCGAAGTATCAGGCTTTCGGACGAGAACTCATCTGTTACAATAAAGGCATTTCATTTTTTTAACTTATTTCAACTCCAAACTTTTTGTGAATTCAGTATGCACCATTCAAAGCCATGTCATCAATTTTCAACCCTTTCTGACTTAATTTGCTATTTTTCATGCATTTACTGATTTTTTTGAGCTAAATGACCCTGAAATTGAAAAGCACTACAAATGAACTCTGAAAAGGTTGAAAGTTGGCATGGTATCATCATTTCACCCACATAGCATGTGCTAAAAAGTTGAGAGGGTTACGGCAAAAACTGGATGCACTTCGTGCACAAAATGGACAATCTATTTCGAAGTATCAGGCTTTCGGACGAAACTCATCTGTTACAAAGGCATTTCATTTTTTTAAACTTATTTCAACTCCAGACTTTTTGTGCGTTCAGTATGCACCATTCAAAGCCACGTCATCAATTTTCAACCCTTTCTGACTTCATTTTCTATTTTTCATGCATTTATTGATTTTTTTTGAGCTAAATGACCCTGAAATTGAAAAGCACTACAAATGAACTCTGAAAAGGTTGAAAGTTGGCATGGTATCATCATTTCACCCACATAGAATGTGCTAAAAAGTTGAGAGGGTTACGGCAAAAACTGGATGCACATCGTGTACAAAATGGACAATCTCTTTCGAAGTATCAGGCTTTCGGACGAGAACTCATCTGTTACAAAGGCATTTCATTTTTTTAACTTATTTCAACTCCAAACTTATTGTGCATTCAGTATGCACCATTCAAAGCCATGTCATCAATTTTCAACCCTTTCTGACTTTATTTGCTATTTTTCATGCATTTACTGATTTTTTTGAGCTAAATGACCCTGAAATTGAAAAGCACTACAAATGAACTCTGAAAAGGTTGAAAGTTGGCATGGTATCATCATTTCACCCACATAGCATGTGCTAAAAAGTCGAGAGGGTTACGGCAAAAACTGGATGCACTTCGTGTACAAAATGGACAATCTCTTTCGAAGTATCAGGCTTTCGGACGAGAACTCATCTGTTACAAAGGCATTTCATTTTTTTTAACTTATTTCAACTCCAAACTTTTTGTGAATTCAGTATGCACCATTCAAAGCCATCTCATCAATTTTCAACCCTTTCTGACTTCATTTGCTATTTTTCATGCATTTACTGATTTTTTTTGAGCTAAATGACCCTGAAATTGAAAAGCACTACAAATGAACTCTGAAAAGGTTGAAAGTTGGCATGGTATCATCATTTCACCCACATAGAATGTGCTAAAAAGTTGAGAGGGTTACGGCAAAAACTGGATGCACTTCGTGTACAAAATGGACAATCTCTTTCGAAGTATCAGGCTTTCGGACGAGAACTCATCTGTTACAAAGGCATTTCATTTTTTTAACTTATTTCAACTCCAAACTTATTGTGCATTCAGTATGCACCATTCAAAGCCATGTCATCAATTTTCAACCCTTTCTGACTTCATTTGCTATTTTTCATGCATTTACTGATTTTTTTGAGCTAAATGACCCTGAAATTGAAAAGCACTACAAATGAACTCTTAAAAGGTTGAAAGTTGGCATGGTCTCATCATTTCACCCACATAGCATGTGCTAAAAAGTTGAGAGGGTTACGGCAAAAACTGGATGCACTTCGTGTACAAAATGGACAATCTCTTTCGAAGTATCAGGCTTTCAGACGAGAACTCATCTGTTACAAAGGCATTTCATTTTTTTAAACTTATTTCAACTCCAGACTTTTTGTGCTTTCAGTATGCACCATTCAAAGCCACGTCATCAATTTTCAACCCTTTCTGACTTCATTTGCTATTTTTCATGCATTTACTGATTTTTTTGAGCTAAATGACCCTGAAATTGAAAAGCACTACAAATGAACTCTGCAAAGGTTGAAAGTTGGCATGGTATCATCATTTCACCCACATAGAATGTGCTAAAAAGTTGAGAGGGTTACGGCAAAAACTGGATGCACTTCGTGTACAAAATGGACAATCTCTTTCGAAGTATCAGGCTTTCGGACGAGAACTCATCTGTTACAATAAAGGCATTTCATTTTTTTAACTTATTTCAACTCCAAACTTTTTGTGAATTCAGTATGCACCATTCAAAGCCATGTCATCAATTTTCAACCCTTTCTAACTTTATTTGCTATTTTTCATGCATTTACTGATTTTTTTGAGCTAAATGACCCTGAAATTGAAAAGCACTACAAATGAACTCTGAAAAGGTTGAAAGTTGGCATGGTATCATCATTTCACCCACATAGCATGTGCTAAAAAGTTGAGAGGGTTACGGCAAAAATTGGATGCACTTCGTGTACAAAATGGACAATCTATTTCGAAGTATCAGGCTTTCGGACGAAACTCATCTGTTACAAAGGCATTTCATTTTTTTAAACTTATTTCAACTCCAGACTTTTTGTGCGTTCAGTATGCACCATTCAAAGCCACGTCATCAATTTTCAACCCTTTCTGACTTCATTTTCTATTTTTCATGCATTTATTGATTTTTTTTGAGCTAAATGACCCTGAAATTGAAAAGCACTACAAATGAACTCTGAAAAGGTTGAAAGTTGGCATGGTATCATCATTTCACCCACATAGAATGTGCTAAAAAGTTGAGAGGGTTACGGCAAAAACTGGATGCACTTCGTGTACAAAATGGACAATCTCTTTCGAAGTATCAGGCTTTCGGACGAGAACTCATCTGTTACAAAGGCATTTCATTTTTTTAACTTATTTCAACTCCAAACTTATTGTGCATTCAGTATGCACCATTCAAAGCCATGTCATCAATTTTCAACCCTTTCTGACTTTATTTGCTATTTTTCATGCATTTACTGATTTTTTTGAGCTAAATGACCCTGAAATTGAAAAGCACTACAAATGAACTCTGAAAAGGTTGAAAGTTGGCATGGTATCATCATTTCACCCACATAGCATGTGCTAAAAAGTCGAGAGGGTTACGGCAAAAACTGGATGCACTTCGTGTACAAAATGGACAATCTCTTTCGAAGTATCAGGCTTTCGGACGAGAACTCATCTGTTACAAAGGCATTTCATTTTTTTAAACTTATTTCAACTCCAGACTTTTTGTGCGTTCAGTATGCACCATTCAAAGCCATGTCATCAATTTTCAACCCTTTCTGACTTTATTTGCTATTTTTCATGCATTTACTGAATTTTTTTTGAGCTAAATGACCCTGAAATTGAAAAGCACTACAAATGAACTCTTAAAAGGTTGAAAGTTGGCATGGTATCATCATTTCACCCACATAGCATGTGCTAAAAAGTTGAGAGGGTTACGGCAAAAACTGGATGCACTTCGTGTACAAAATGGACAATCTCTTTCGAAGTATCAGGCTTTCGGACGAGAACTCATCTGTTACAAAGGCATTTCATTTTTTTTAACTTATTTCAACTCCAAACTTTTTGTGCATTCAGTATGCACCATTCAAAGCCATGTCATCATTTTTCAACCCTTTCTAACTTCATTTGCTATTTTTCATGCATTTACTGATTTTTTTGAGCTAAATGACAATGAAATTGAAAAGCACTACAAATGAACTCTGAAAAGGTTGAAAGTTGGCATGGTATCATAATTTCACCCACATAGCATGTGCTAAAAAGTTGAGAGGGTTACGGCAAAAACTGGATGCACTTCGTATACAAAATGGACAATCTCTTTCGAAGTATCAGGCTTTCGGACGAGAACTCATCTGTTACAAAGGCATTTCATTTTTTTAAACTTATTTCAACTCCAGACTTTTTGTGCTTTCAGTATGCACCATTCAAAGCCACGTCATCAATTTTCAACCCTTTCTGACTTCATTTGCTATTTTTCATGCATTTACTGATTTTTTTTGAGCTAAATGACCCTGAAATTGAAAAGCACTACAAATGAACTCTGAAAAGGTTGAAAGTTGGCATGGTATCATCATTTCACCCACATAGAATGTGCTAAAAAGTTGAGAGGGTTACGGCAAAAACTGGATGCACTTCGTGTACAAAATGGACAATCTCTTTCGAAGTATCAGGCTTTCGGACGAGAACTCATCTGTTACAATAAAGGCATTTCATTTTTTTAACTTATTTCAACTCCAAACTTTTTGTGAATTCAGTATGCACCATTCAAAGCCATGTCATCAATTTTCAACCCTTTCTGACTTTATTTGCTATTTTTCATGCATTTACTGATTTTTTTGAGCTAAATGACCCTGAAATTGAAAAGCACTACAAATGAACTCTGAAAAGGTTGAAAGTTGGCATGGTATCATCATTTCACCCACATAGCATGTGCTAAAAAGTTGAGAGGGTTACGGCAAATACTGGATGCGCTGCGTGTACAAAATGGACAATCTCTTTCGAAGTATCAGGCTTTCGGACGAGAACTCATCTGTTACAAAGGCATTTCATTTTTTTAAACTTATTTCAACTCCAGACTTTTTGTGCGTTCAGTATGCACCATTCAAAGCCATGTCATCAATTTTCAACCCTTTCTGACTTCATTTGCTATTTTTCATGCATTTACTGAATTTTTTTTGAGCTAAATGACCCTGAAATTGAAAAGCACTACAAATGAACTCTTAAAAGGTTGAAAGTTGGCATGGTATCATCATTTCACCCACATAGCATGTGCTAAAAAGTTGAGAGGGTTACGGCAAAAACTGGATGCACTTCGTGTACAAAATGGACAATCTCTTTCGAAGTATCAGGCTTTCGGACGAGAACTCATCTGTTACAAAGGCATTTCATTTTTTTTAACTTATTTCAACTCCAAACTTTTTGTGCATTCAGTATGCACCATTCAAAGCCATGTCATCATTTTTCAACCCTTTCTAACTTCATTTGCTATTTTTCATGCATTTACTGATTTTTTTGAGCTAAATGACAATGAAATTGAAAAGCACTACAAATGAACTCTGAAAAGGTTGAAAGTTGGCATGGTATCATAATTTCACCCACATAGCATGTGCCAAAAAGTTGAGAGGGTTACGGCAAAAACTGGATGCACTTCGTATACAAAATGGACAATCTCTTTCGAAGTATCAGGCTTTCGGACGAGAACTCATCTGTTACAAAGGCATTTCATTTTTTTAAACTTATTTCAACTCCAGACTTTTTGTGCTTTCAGTATGCACCATTCAAAGCCACGTCATCAATTTTCAACCCTTTCTGACTTCATTTGCTATTTTTCATGCATTTACTGATTTTTTTTGAGCTAAATGACCCTGAAATTGAAAAGCACTACAAATGAACTCTGAAAAGGTTGAAAGTTGGCATGGTATCATCATTTCACCCACATAGAATGTGCTAAAAAGTTGAGAGGGTTACGGCAAAAACTGGATGCACTTCGTGTACAAAATGGACAATCTCTTTCGAAGTATCAGGCTTTCGGACGAGAACTCATCTGTTACAATAAAGGCATTTCATTTTTTTAACTTATTTCAACTCCAAACTTTTTGTGAATTCAGTATGCACCATTCAAAGCCATGTCATCAATTTTCAACCCTTTCTGACTTTATTTGCTATTTTTCATGCATTTACTGATTTTTTTGAGCTAAATGACCCTGAAATTGAAAAGCACTACAAATGAACTCTGAAAAGGTTGAAAGTTGGCATGGTATCATCATTTCACCCACATAGCATGTGCTAAAAAGTTGAGAGGGTTACGGCAAAAACTGGATGCACTTCGTGTACAAAATGGACAATCTATTTCGAAGTATCAGGCTTTCGGACGAAACTCATCTGTTACAAAGGCATTTCATTTTTTTAAACTTATTTCAACTCCAGACTTTTTGTGCGTTCAGTATGCACCATTCAAAGCCACGTCATCAATTTTCAACCCTTTCTGACTTCATTTTCTATTTTTCATGCATTTATTGATTTTTTTTGAGCTAAATGACCCTGAAATTGAAAAGCACTACAAATGAACTCTGAAAAGGTTGAAAGTTGGCATGGTATCATCATTTCACCCACATAGAATGTGCTAAAAAGTTGAGAGGGTTACGGCAAAAACTGGATGCACATCGTGTACAAAATGGACAATCTCTTTCGAAGTATCAGGCTTTCGGACGAGAACTCATCTGTTACAAAGGCATTTCATTTTTTTAACTTATTTCAACTCCAAACTTATTGTGCATTCAGTATGCACCATTCAAAGCCATGTCATCAATTTTCAACCCTTTCTGACTTTATTTGCTATTTTTCATGCATTTACTGATTTTTTTGAGCTAAATGACCCTGAAATTGAAAAGCACTACAAATGAACTCTGAAAAGGTTGAAAGTTGGCATGGTATCATCATTTCACCCACATAGCATGTGCTAAAAAGTCGAGAGGGTTACGGCAAAAACTGGATGCACTTCGTGTACAAAATGGACAATCTCTTTCGAAGTATCAGGCTTTCGGACGAGAACTCATCTGTTACAAAGGCATTTCATTTTTTTTAACTTATTTCAACTCCAAACTTTTTGTGAATTCAGTATGCACCATTCAAAGCCATCTCATCAATTTTCAACCCTTTCTGACTTCATTTGCTATTTTTCATGCATTTACTGATTTTTTTTGAGCTAAATGACCCTGAAATTGAAAAGCACTACAAATGAACTCTGAAAAGGTTGAAAGTTGGCATGGTATCATCATTTCACCCACATAGAATGTGCTAAAAAGTTGAGAGGGTTACGGCAAAAACTGGATGCACTTCGTGTACAAAATGGACAATCTCTTTCGAAGTATCAGGCTTTCGGACGAGAACTCATCTGTTACAAAGGCATTTCATTTTTTTAACTTATTTCAACTCCAAACTTATTGTGCATTCAGTATGCACCATTCAAAGCCATGTCATCAATTTTCAACCCTTTCTGACTTCATTTGCTATTTTTCATGCATTTACTGATTTTTTTGAGCTAAATGACCCTGAAATTGAAAAGCACTACAAATGAACTCTTAAAAGGTTGAAAGTTGGCATGGTCTCATCATTTCACCCACATAGCATGTGCTAAAAAGTTGAGAGGGTTACGGCAAAAACTGGATGCACTTCGTGTACAAAATGGACAATCTCTTTCGAAGTATCAGGCTTTCAGACGAGAACTCATCTGTTACAAAGGCATTTCATTTTTTTTAACTTATTTCAACTCCAAACTTTTTGTGCATTCAGTATGCACCATTCAAATCCACGTCATCAATTTTCAACCCTTTCTGACTTCATTTGCTATTTTTCATGCATTTACTGATTTTTTTGAGCTAAATGACCCTGAAATTGAAAAGCACTACAAATGAAATCTGAAAAGGTTGAAAGTTGGCATGGTATCATCATTTCACCCACATAGAATGTGCTAAAAAGTTGAGAGGGTTACGGCAAAAACTGGATGCACTTCGTGTACAAAATGGACAATCTCTTTCGAAGTATCAGGCTTTCGGACGAGAACTCATCTGTTACAAAGGCATTTCATTTTTTTAAACTTATTTCAACTCCAAACTTTTTGTGCATTCAGTATGCACCATTCAAAGCCATGTCATAAATTTTCAACCCTTTCTGACTTCATTTGCTATTTTTCATGCATTTACTGATTTTTTTGAGCTAAATGACCCTGAAATTGAAAAGCACTACAAATGAACTCTGAAAAGGTTGAAAGTTGGCATGGTATCATCATTTCACCCACATAGCATGTGCTAAAAAGTTGAGAGGGTTACGGCAAAAACTGGATGCACTTCGTGTACAAAATGGACAATCTCTTTCGAAGTATCACGCTTTCGGACGAGAACTCATCTGTTACAAAGGCATTTCATTTTTTTAAACATATTTCAACTCCAGACTTTTTGTGCGTTCAGTATGCACCATTCAAAGCCATGTCATCAATTTTCAACCCTTTCTGACTTCATTTGCTATTTTTCATTTTTTTAAACATATTTCAACTCCAGACTTTTTGTGCGTTCAGTATGCACCATTCAAAGCCACGTCATCAATTTTCATCCCTTTCTGACTTCATTTGCTATTTTTCATGCATTTACTGATTTTTTTTGAGCTAAATGACCCTGAAATTGAAAAGCACTACAAATGAACTCTGAAAAGGTTGAAAGTTGGCATGGTATCATCATTTCACCCACATAGAATGTGCTAAAAAGTTGAGAGGGTTACGGCAAAAACTGGATGCACTTCGTGTACAAAATGGACAATCTCTTTCGAAGTATCAGGCTTTCGGACGAGAACTCATCTGTTACAAAGGCATTTCATTTTTTTAAACTTATTTCAACTCCAGACTTTTTGTTCGTTCAGTATGCACCATTCAAAGCCACGTCATCAATTTTCAACCCTTTCTGACTTCATTTTCTATTTTTCATGCATTTACTAATTTTTTTTGAGCTAAATGACCCTGAAATTGAAAAGCACTACAAATGAACTCTGAAAAGGTTGAAAGTTGGCATGGTATCATCATTTCACCCACATAGAATGTGCTAAAAAGTTGAGAGGGTTACGGCAAAAACTGGATGCACTTCGTGTACAAAATGGACAATCTCTTTCGAAGTATCAGGCTTTCGGACGAGAACTCATCTGTTACAAAGGCATTTCATTTTTTTAAACTTATTTCAACTCCAAACTTTTTGTGCATTCAGTATGCACCATTCAAAGCCATGTCATCAATTTTCAACCCTTTCTGACTTCATTTGCTATTTTTCATGCATTTACTGATTTTTTTGAGCTAAATGACCCTGAAATTGAAAAGCACTACAAATGAACTCTGAAAAGGTTGAAAGTTGGCATGGTATCATCATTTCACCCACATAGCATGTGCTAAAAAGTTGAGAGGGTTACGGCAAAAACTGGATGCACTTCGTGTACAAAATGGACAATCTCTTTCGAAGTATCAGGCTTTCGGACGAGAACTCATCTGTTACAAAGGCATTTCATTTTTTTAAACATATTTCAACTCCAGACTTTTTGTGCGTTCAGTATGCACCATTCAAAGCCACGTCATCAATTTTCATCCCTTTCTGACTTCATTTGCTATTTTCATGCATTTACTGATTTTTTTGAGCTAAATGGGCCTGAAATTGAAAAGCAATACAAATGAACTATGAAAAGGTTCAAAGTTGGAATGGTATCATCATTTCACCCACATAGCATGTGCTAAAAAGTTGAGAGGGTTACGGCAAAAACTGGATGCACTTCGTGTACAAAATGGACAATCTCTTTCGAAGTATCAGGCTTTCGGACGAGAACTCATCTGTTACAAAGGCATTTCATTTTTTTAAACTTATTTCGTGCATTCAGTATGCACCATTCAAAGCCAGGTCATCAATTTTCAAGCCTTTCTGACTTCATTTTCTATTTTTCATGCATTTACTGATTTTTTGAGCTAAATGACCCTGAATATGAAAAGCACTACAAATGATCTCTGAAAAGGTTGAAAGTTGGCATGGTATCATCATTTCACCCACATAGCTTGTGCTAAAAAGTTGAGAGGCTTACGGCAAAAACTGGATACACTTCGTGTTCAAAATGGACAATCTCTTTCGAAGTATCAGGCTTTCGGACGAGAACTCATCTGTTACAAAGGCATTTCATTTTTTTAAACTCATTTTAACTCCAGACTTTTTGTGCGTTCAGTATCCACCATTCAAAGCCACGTCATCAATTTTCAACCCTTTCTGACTTCATTTGCTATTTTGCATGCATTTACTGAATTTTTTTGAGCTAAATGACCCTGAAATTGAAAAGCACTACAAATGAACTCTGAAAAGGTTGAAAGTTGGCATGGTATCATCATTTCACCCACACAGCATGTGCTAAAAAGTTGAGAGGGTTACGGCAAAAACTGGATGCACTTCGTGTACAAAATGGACAATCTCTTTCGAAGTATCAGGCTTTCGGACGAGAACTCATCTGTTACAAAGGCATTTCATTTTTTTAAACTTATTTCAACTCCAGACTTTTTGTGCGTTTAGTATGCACCATTCAAAGCCACGTCATCAATTTTCAACCCTTTCTGACTTCATTTGCTATTTTTCATGCATTTACTGATTTTTTTGAGCTAAATGACCCTGAAATTGAAAAGCACTACAAATGAACACTGAAAAGGTTGAAAGTTGGCATGGTATCATCATTTCACCCACATAGCATGTGCAAAAAAGTTGAGAGGCTTACGGCAAAAATTGGATGCACTTCGTGTACAAAATGGTCAATCTCTTTCGAAGTATCAGGCTTTCGGACGAAAACTCATGTGTTACAAAGGCATTTCATTTTTTCAAACTTATTTCAACTCCAGACTTTTTGTGCATTCAATATGCACCATTCAAAGCCACATCATCAATTTTCAACCCTTTCTGACTTCATTTGCTATTTTTCATGCATTTACTGATTTTTTTTAGCTAAATGACCCTGAAATTGAGAAGCACTACAAATGAACTCTGAAAAGGTTGAAAGTTGGCATGGTATCATCATTTCACCCACATAGCATGTGCTAAAAAGTTGAGAGGGTTATGGCAAAAACTGGATGCACTTCGTGTACAAAATCGACAATCTCTTTCGAAGTTTCAGGCTTTCGGACGAGAACTCATCTGTTACAAAGGCATTTCATTTTTTTAAAACTTATTTCAACTCCAGACTTTTTGTGCATTCAGTATGCACCATTCAAAGCCATGTCATCAATTTTCAACCCTTTCTGACTTCATTTGCTATTTTTCATGCATTTACTGATTTTTTGAGCTAAATGACCCTGAAATTGAAAAGCACTACAAATGAACTCTGAAAAGGTTGAAAGTTGGCATGGTATCATCATTTCATCCACATAGCATGTGCTAAAAAGTTGAGAGGCTTACGGCAAAAACTGGATGCACTTCGTGTACAAAATCGACAATCTCTTTCGAAGTATGAGGCTTTCGGACGAGAACTCATCTGTTACAAAGGCATTTCATTTTTTTAAACTCATTTCAACTCCAGACTTTTTGTGTGTTCAGTATGCACCATTCAAAGCCACGTCATCAATTTTCAACCCTTTCTGACTTCATTTGCTATTTTTCACGCATTTACTGATTTTTTTGAGCTAAATGACCCTGAAATTTAAAAGCACTACAAATGAACTCTGAATAGATTGAAAGTTGGCATGGTATCATCATTTCACCCACATAGCATGTGCTAAAAAGTTGAGAGGGTTACGGCAAAAACTGGATGCACTTCGTGTACAAAATGGACAATCTCTTTCGAAGTATCAGGCTTTCGGACGAAAACTCATCTGTTACAAAGGCATTTCATTTTTTTAAACTTGTTTCAACTCCAGACTTTTTGTGCGTTCAGTATGCACCATTCAAAGCCACGTCATCAATTTTCAACCCTTTCTGACTTCATTTGCTATTTTTCATGCATTTACTGATTTTTTGAGCTAAATGACCCTGAAATTGAAAAGCACTACAAATGAACTCTGAAAAGGTTGAAAGTTGGCATGGTATCATCATTTCACCCACATAGCATGTGCTAAAAAGTTGAGAGGGTTACGGCAAAAACTGGATGCACTTCGTGTACAAAATGGACAATCTCTTTCGAAGTATCAGGCTTTCGGACGAGAACTCATCTGTTAAAAAGGCATTTCATTTTTTTAAACTTATTTCAACTCTAGACATTTTGTCCGTTCAGTATGCACCATTCAAAGCCACGTCATCAATTTTCAACCCTTTCTGACTTCATTTGCAATTTATCATGCATTTACTGATTTTTTTTGAGCTAAATGACCCTGAAATTGGAAAGCACTACAAATGAACTCTGAAAAGGTTGAAAGTTGGCATGGTATCATCATTTAACCCACATAAATTGTGCTAAAACGTGGAGAGGGTTACGGCAAAAACTGGATGCACTTCGTGTACAAAATGGACAATCTCTTTCGAAGTATCAGGCTTTCGGACGAGAACTCATCTGTTACAAAGGCATTTCATTTTTTTTAACTCATTTCAAGTCCAGACTTTTTGTGCGTTCAGTATGCACCATTCAAAGCCACATCATCAATTTTCAACCCTTTCTGACTTCATTTGCTATTTCTCATGCATTTACTGATTTTTTTTAGCTAAATGACGCTGAAATTGAAAAGCACTACAAATGAACTCTGAAAAGGTTGAAAGTTGGCATGGTATCATCAGTTCACCCACATAGCATGTGCTAAAAAGTTGAGAGGGTTACGGCAAAAACTGGATGCACTTCGTGTACAAAATGGACAATCCCTTTCGAAGTATGAGGCATTCGGACGAGAACTCATCTGTTACAGAGGCATTTCATTTTTTTAAACTAATTTCAACTCCACACTTTTTGTGCGTTTAGTATGCACCATTCAAAGCCACGTCATCAATTTTCAACCCTTTCTGACTTCATTTGCTATTTTCATGCATTTACTGATTTTTTGAGCTAAATGACCCTCAAATTGAAAAGCACTAAAAATGAACTCTGAAAAGGATGAAAGTTGGAATGGTATCATCATTTCACCCACATAGCATGTGCTAAAAAGTTGAGAGGGTTACGGCAAAAACTGGATGCACTTCGTGTACAAAATTGACAATCTCTTTCGAAGTATCAGGCTTTCGGACGAGAACTCATCTGTTACAAAGGCATTTCATTTTTTTAAACTTATTTGAACTCCAGACTTTTTGTGCATTCAGTATGCACCATTCAAAGCCACGTCATCAATTTTCAACCCTTTCTGACTTCATTTGCTATTTTTCATGCATTTACTGATTTTTTTGAGCTAAATGACCCTGAAATTGAAAAGCACTACAAATGAACTCTGAAAAGGTTGATAGTTGGCATGGTATCATCATTTCACCCACATAGCATGTGCTAAAAAGTTGAGAGGGTTACGGCAAAAACTGGATGCACTTCGTGTACAAAATGGACAATCTCTTTCGAAGTATCAGGCTTTCGGACGAGAACTCATCTGTTACAAAGGCATTTCATTTTTTTAACTTATTTCAACTCCAAACTTTTTGTGCATTCACTATGCACCATTCAAAGCCACGTCATCAATTTTCAACCCTTTTTGACTTCATTTGCTATTTTTCATGCATTTACTGATTTTATTGAGCTAAATGACCCTGAAATTGAAAAGCACTACAAATGAACTCTGAAAAGGTTGAAAGTTGGCATTGTATCATCATTTCACCCACATAGCATGTGCTAAAAAGTTGAGAGGGTTACGGCAAAAACTGGATGCACTTCGTGTACAAAATGGTCAATCTCTTTCGAAGTATCAGGCTTTCGGACGAAAACTCATCTGTTACCAAGGCATTTCATTTTTTTAAACTTATTTCAACTCCAGACTTTTTGTGCGATCAGTATGCACCATTCAAAGCCACATCATCAATTTTCAACCCTTTCTGACTTCATTTGCTATTTTTCATGCATTTACTGATTTTTTTTAGCTAAATGACCCTGAAATTGAGAAGCACTACAAATGAACTCTGAAAAGGTTGAAAGTTGGCATGGTATCATCATTTCACCCACATAGCATGTGCTAAAAAGTTGAGAGGGTTATGGCAAAAACTGGATGCACTTCGTGTACAAAATCGACAATCTCTTTCGAAGTTTCAGGCTTTCGGACGAGAACTCATCTGTTACAAAGGCATTTCATTTTTTTAAAACTTATTTCAACTCCAGACTTTTTGTGCATTCAGTATGCACCATTCAAAGCCATGTCATCAATTTTCAACCCTTTCTGACTTCATTTGCTATTTTTCATGCATTTACTGATTTTTTGAGCTAAATGACCCTGAAATTGAAAAGCACTACAAATGAACTCTGAAAAGGTTGAAAGTTGGCATGGTATCATCATTTCATCCACATAGCATGTGCTAAAAAGTTGAGAGGCTTACGGCAAAAACTGGATGCACTTCGTGTACAAAATCGACAATCTCTTTCGAAGTATGAGGCTTTCGGACGAGAACTCATCTGTTACAAAGGCATTTCATTTTTTTAAACTCATTTCAACTCCAGACTTTTTGTGTGTTCAGTATGCACCATTCAAAGCCACGTCATCAATTTTCAACCCTTTCTGACTTCATTTGCTATTTTTCACGCATTTACTGATTTTTTTGAGCTAAATGACCCTGAAATTTAAAAGCACTACAAATGAACTATGAATAGATTGAAAGTTGGCATGGTATCATCATTTCACCCACATAGCATGTGCTAAAAAGTTGAGAGGGTTACGGCAAAAACTGGATGCACTTCGTGTACAAAATGGACAATCTCTTTCGAAGTATCAGGCTTTCGGACGAAAACTCATCTGTTACAAAGGCATTTCATTTTTTTAAACTTGTTTCAACTCCAGACTTTTTGTGCGTTCAGTATGCACCATTCAAAGCCACGTCATCAATTTTCAACCCTTTCTGACTTCATTTGCTATTTTTCATGCATTTACTGATTTTTTGAGCTAAATGACCCTGAAATTGAAAAGCACTACAAATGAACTCTGAAAAGGTTGAAAGTTGGCATGGTATCATCATTTCACCCACATAGCATGTGCTAAAAAGTTGAGAGGGTTACGGCAATAACTGGATGCACTTCGTGTACAAAATGGACAATCTGTTTCGAAGTATCAGGCTTTCGGACGAGAACTCATCTGTTAAAAAGGCATTTCATTTTTTTAAACTTATTTCAACTCTAGACATTTTGTCCGTTCAGTATGCACCATTCAAAGCCACGTCATCAATTTTCAACCCTTTCTGACTTCATTTGCAATTTATCATGCATTTACTGATTTTTTTTGAGCTAAATGACCCTGAAATTGGAAAGCACTACAAATGAACTCTGAAAAGGTTGAAAGTTGGCATGGTATCATCATTTAACCCACATAAATTGTGCTAAAACGTGGAGAGGGTTACGGCAAAAACTGGATGCACTTCGTGTACAAAATGGACAATCTCTTTCGAAGTATCAGGCTTTCGGACGAGAACTCATCTGTTACAAAGGCATTTCATTTTTTTTAACTCATTTCAAGTCCAGACTTTTTGTGCGTTCAGTATGCACCATTCAAAGCCACATCATCAATTTTCAACCCTTTCTGACTTCATTTGCTATTTCTCATGCATTTACTGATTTTTTTTAGCTAAATGACGCTGAAATTGAAAAGCACTACAAATGAACTCTGAAAAGGTTGAAAGTTGGCATGGTATCATCAGTTCACCCACATAGCATGTGCTAAAAAGTTGAGAGGGTTACGGCAAAAACTGGATGCACTTCGTGTACAAAATGGACAATCCCTTTCGAAGTATGAGGCATTCGGACGAGAACTCATCTGTTACAGAGGCATTTCATTTTTTTAAACTAATTTCAACTCCACACTTTTTGTGCGTTTAGTATGCACCATTCAAAGCCACGTCATCAATTTTCAACCCTTTCTGACTTCATTTGCTATTTTCATGCATTTACTGATTTTTTGAGCTAAATGACCCTCAAATTGAAAAGCACTACAAATGAACTCTGAAAAGGATGAAAGTTGGAATGGTATCATCATTTCACCCACATAGCATGTGCTAAAAAGTTGAGAGGGTTACGGCAAAAACTGGATGCACTTCGTGTACAAAATTGACAATCTCTTTCGAAGTATCAGGCTTTCGGACGAGAACTCATCTGTTACAAAGGCATTTCATTTTTTTAAACTTATTTGAACTCCAGACTTTTTGTGCATTCAGTATGCACCATTCAAAGCCACGTCATCAATTTTCAACCCTTTCTGACTTCATTTGCTATTTTTCATGCATTTACTGATTTTTTTGAGCTAAATGACCCTGAAATTGAAAAGCACTACAAATGAACTCTGAAAAGGTTGATAGTTGGCATGGTATCATCATTTCACCCACATAGCATGTGCTAAAAAGTTGAGAGGGTTACGGCAAAAACTGGATGCACTTCGTGTACAAAATGGACAATCTCTTTCGAAGTATCAGGCTTTCGGACGAGAACTCATCTGTTACAAAGGCATTTCATTTTTTTAACTTATTTCAACTCCAAACTTTTTGTGCATTCACTATGCACCATTCAAAGCCACGTCATCAATTTTCAACCCTTTTTGACTTCATTTGCTATTTTTCATGCATTTACTGATTTTATTGAGCTAAATGACCCTGAAATTGAAAAGCACTACAAATGAACTCTGAAAAGGTTGAAAGTTGGCATTGTATCATCATTTCACCCACATAGCATGTGCTAAAAAGTTGAGAGGGTTACGGCAAAAACTGGATGCACTTCGTGTACAAAATGGTCAATCTCTTTCGAAGTATCAGGCTTTCGGACGAAAACTCATCTGTTACCAAGGCATTTCATTTTTTTAAACTTATTTCAACTCCAGACTTTTTGTGCGATCAGTATGCACCATTCAAAGCCACATCATCAATTTTCAACCCTTTCTGACTTCATTTGCTATTTTTCATGCATTTACTGATTTTTTTTAGCTAAATGACCCTGAAATTGAGAAGCACTACAAATGAACTCTGAAAAGGTTGAAAGTTGGCATGGTATCATCATTTCACCCACATAGCATGTGCTAAAAAGTTGAGAGGGTTACGGCAAAAATTGGATGCACTTCGTGTACAAAATCGACAATCTCTTTCGAAGTTTCAGGCTTTCGGACGAGAACTCATCTGTTACAAAGGCATTTCATTTTTTTTAAACTTATTTCAACTCCAAACTTTTTGTGCATTCAGTATGCACCATTCAAAGCCATGTCATCAATTTTCAACCCTTTCTGACTTCATTTGCTATTTTTCATGCATTTACTGATTTTTTGAGCTAAATGACCCTTTAATTGAAAAGCACTACAAATGAACTCTGAAAAGGTTGAAAGTTGGCATGGTATCATCATTTCATCCACATAGCATGTGCCAAAAAGTTGAGAGGCTTACGGCAAAAACTGGATGCACTTCGTGTACAAAATGGACAATCTCTTTCGAAGTATGAGGCTTTCGGACGAGAACTCATCTGTTACAAAGGCATTTCATTTTTTTAAACTCATTTCAACTCCAGACTTTTTGCGTGTTCAGTATGCACCATTCAAACCCACGTCATCAATTTTCAACCCTTTCTGACTTCATTTGCTATTTTTCTCACATTTACTGATTTTTTTGAGCTAAATGACCCTGAAATTTAAAAGCACTACAAATGAACTCTGAATAGATTGAAAGTTGGCATGGTATCATCATTTCACCCACATAGCATGTGCTAAAAAGTTGAGAGGGTTACGGCAAAAACTGGATGCACTTCGTGTACAAAATAGACAATCTCTTTCGAAGTATCAGGCTTTCGGACGAAAACTCATCTGTTACAAAGGCATTTCATTTTTTTAAACTTGTTTCAACTCCAGACTTTTTGTGCGTTCAGTATGCACCATTCAAAGCCACGTCATCAATTTTCAACCCTTTCTGACTTCATTTGCTATTTTTCATGCATTTACTGATTTTTTGAGCTAAATGACCCTGAAATTGAAAAGCACTACAAATGAACTCTGAAAAGGTTGAAAGTTGGCATGGTATCATCATTTCACCCACATAGCATGTGCTAAAAAGTTGAGAGGGTTACGGCAAAAACTGGATGCACTTCGTGTACAAAATGGACAATCTCTTTCGAAGTATCAGGCTTTCGGACGAGAACTCATCTGTTAAAAAGGCATTTCATTTTTTTAAACTTATTTCAACTCTAGACTTTTTGTCCGTTCAGTATGCACCATTCAAAGCCACGTCATCAATTTTCAACCCTTTCTGACTTCATTTGCAATTTCTCATGCATTTACTGATTTTTTTTGAGCTAAATGACCCTGAAATTTAAAAGCACTACAAATGAACTCTGAAAAGGTTGAAAGTTGGCATGGTATCATCATTTAACCCACATAAATTGTGCTAAAACGTGGAGAGGGTTACGGCAAAAACTGGATGCACCTCGTGTACAAAATGGACAATCTCTTTCGAAGTATCAGGCTTTCGGACGAGAACTCATCTGTTACAAAGGCATTTCATTTTTTTAACTCATTTCAAGTCCAGACTTTTTGTGCGTTCAGTATGCACCATTCAAAGCCACATCATCAATTTTCAACCCTTTCTGACTTCATTTGCTATTTCTCATGCATTTACTGATTTTTTTGAGCTAAATGGCGCTGAAATTGAAAAGCACTACAAATGAACTCTGAAAAGGTTGAAAGTTTGCATGGTATCATCAGTTCACCCACATAGCATGTGCTAAAAAGTTGAGAGGGGTACGGCAAAAACTGGATGCACTTCGTGTACAAAATGGACAATCCCTTTCGAAGTATGAGGCTTTCGGACGAGAACTCATCTGTTACAGAGGCATTTCATTTTTTTAACTTATTTCAACTCCAAACTTTTTGTGCATTCAGTATGCACCATTCAAAGCCACGTCATCAATTTTCAACCCTTTCTGACTTCATTTGCTATTTTCATGCATTTACTGATTTTTTGAGCTAAATGACCCTCAAATTGAAAAGCACTACAAATGAACTCTGAAAATGTTGAAAGTTGGAATGGTATCATCATTTCACCCACATAGCATGTGCTAAAAAGTTGAGAGGGTTACGGCAAAAACTGGATGCACTTCGTGTACAAAATTGACAATCTCTTTCGAAGTATCAGGCTTTCGGACGAGAACTCATCTGTTACAAAGGCTTTTCATTTTTTTAAACTTATTTGAACTCCAGACTTTTTGTGCGTTCAGTATGCAACATTCAAAGCCACGTCATCAATTTTCAAACCTTTCAGACTTCATTTGCTATTTTTCATGCATTTACTGATTTTTTTGACCTAAGTGACCCTGAAATTGAAAAGCACTACAAATGAACTCTTAAAAGGTTGAAAGTTGGCATGGTATCATCATTTCACCCACATAGCATGTGCTAAAAAGTTGAGAGGGTTACGGCAAAAACTGGATGCACTTCGTGTACAAAATGGACAATCCCTTTCGAAGTATGAAGCTTTCGGACGAGAACTCATCTGTTACAAAGGCATTTCATTTTTTTTAAACTTATTTCAACTCCAGACTTTTTGTGCATTCAGTATGCACCATTCAAAGCCATGTCATCAATTTTCAACCCTTTCTGACTTCATTTGCTATTTTTCATGCATTTACTGATTTTTTGAGCTAAATGACCCTGAAATTGAAAAGCACTACAAATGAACTCTGAAAAGGTTGAAAGTTGGCATGGTATCATCATTTCATCCACATAGCATGTGCTAAAAAGTTGAGAGGCTTACGGCAAAAACTGGATGCACTTCGTGTACAAAATCGACAATCTCTTTCGAAGTATGAGGCTTTCGGACGAGAACTCATCTGTTACAAAGGCATTTCACTTTTTTAAACTCATTTCAACTCCAGACTTTTTGTGTGTTCAGTATGCACCATTGAAAGCCACGTCATCAATTTTCAACCCTTTCTGACTTCATTAGCTATTTTTCACGCATTTACTGATTTTTTTGAGCTAAATGACCCTGAAATTTAAAAGCACTACAAATGAACTCTGAATAGATTGAAAGTTGGCATGGTATCATCATTTCACCCACATAGCATGTGCTAAAAAGTTGAGAGGGTTACGGCAAAAACTGGATGCACTTCGTGTACAAAATGGACAATCTCTTTCGAAGTATCAGGCTTTCGGACGAAAACTCATCTGTTACAAAGGCATTTCATTTTTTTAAACTTGTTTCAACTCCAGACTTTTTGTGCGTTCAGTATGCACCATTCAAGGCCACGTCATCAATTTTCAACCCTTTCTGACTTCATTTGCTATTTTTCATGCATTTACTGATTTTTTGAGCTAAATGACCCTGAAATTGAAAAGCACTACAAATGAACTCTGAAAAGGTTGAAAGTTGGCATGGTATCATCATTTCACCCACATAGCATGTGCTAAAAAGTTGAGAGGGTTACGGCAAAAACTGGATGCACTTCGTGTACAAAATCGACAATCTCTTTCGAAGTATGAGGCTTTCGGACGAGAACTCATCTGTTAAAAAGGCATTTCATTTTTTTAAACTCATTTCAACTCCAGAATTTTTGTGTGTTCAGTATGCACCATTCAAAGCCACGTCATCAATTTTCAACCCTTTCTGACTTCATTTGCTATTTTTCACGCATTTACTGATTTTTTTGAGCTAAATGACCCTGAAATTTAAAAGCACTACAAATGAACTCTGAATAGATTGAAAGTTGGCATGGTATCATCATTTCACCCACATAGCATGTGCTAAAAAGTTGAGAGGGTTACGGCAAAAACTGGATGCACTTCGTGTACAAAATGGACAATCTCTTTCGAAGTATCAGGCTTTCGGACGAAAACTCATCTGTTACAAAGGCATTTCATTTTTTTAAACTTGTTTCAACTCCAGACTTTTTGTGCGTTCAGTATGCACCATTCAAGGCCACGTCATCAATTTTCAACCCTTTCTGACTTCATTTGCTATTTTTCATGCATTTACTGATGTTTTGAGCTAAATGACCCTGAAATTGAAAAGCACTACAAATGAACTCTGAAAAGGTTGAAAGTTGGCATGGTATCATCATTTCACCCACATAGCATGTGCTAAAAAGTTGAGAGGGTTACGGCAAAAACTGGATGCACTTCGTGTACAAAATGGACAATCTCTTTCGAAGTATCAGGCTTTCGGACGAGAACTCATCTGTTAAAAAGGCATTTCATTTTTGTAAACTTATTTCAACTCTAGACTTTTTGTCCGTTCAGTATGCACCATTCAAAGCCACGTCATCAATTTTCAACCCTTTCTGACTTCATTTGCAATTTCTCATGCATTTACTGATTTTTTTTGAGCTAAATGACCCTGAAATTGAAAAGCACTACAAATGAACTCTGAAAAGGTTGAAAGTTGGCATGGTATCATCATTTAACCCACATAAATTGTGCTAAAACGTGGAGAGGGTTACGGCAAAAACTGGATGCACTTCGTGTACAAAATGGACAATCTCTTTCGAAGTATCAGGCTTTCGGACGAGAACTCATCTGTTACAAAGGCATTTCATTTTTTTTAACTCATTTCAAGTCCAGACTTTTTGTGCGTTCAGTATGCAACATTCAAAGCCACATCATCAATTTTCAACCCTTTCTGACTTCATTTGCTATTTCTCATGCATTTACTGATTTTTTTGAGCTAAATGGCGCTGAAATTGAAAAGCACTACAAATGAACTCTGAAAAGGTTGAAAGTTGGCATGGTATCATCAGTTCACCCACATAGCATGTGCTAAAAAGTTGAGAGGGTTACGGCAAAAACTGGATGCACTTCGTGTACAAAATGGACAATCACTTTCGAAGTATGAGGCTTTCGGACGAGAACTCATCTGTTACAGAGGCATTTCATTTTTTTAATTTATTTCAACTCCAAACTTTTTGTGCATTCAGTATGCACCATTCAAAGCCACGTCATCAATTTTCAACCCTTTCTGACTTCATTTGCTATTTTCATGCATTTACTGATTTTTTGAGCTAAATGACCCTCAAATTGAAAAGCACTACAAATGAACTCTGAAAATGTTGAAAGTTGGAATGGTATCATCATTTCACCCACATAGCATGTGCTAAAAAGTTGAGAGGGTTACGGCAAAAACTGGATGCACTTCGTGTACAAAATTGACAATCTCTTTCGAAGTATCAGGCTTTCGGACGAGAACTCATCTGTTACAAAGGCTTTTCATTTTTTTAAACTTATTTGAACTCCAGACTTTTTGTGCGTTCAGTATGCACCATTCAAAGCCACGTCATCAATTTTCAACCCTTTCTGACTTCATTTGCTATTTTTCATGCATTTACTGATTTTTTTGAGCTAAATGACCCTGAAATTGAAAAGCACTACAAATGAACTCTTAAAAGGTTGAAAGTTGGCATGGTATCATCATTTCACCCACATAGCATGTGCTAAAAAGTTGAGAGGGTTACGGCAAAAACTGGATGCACTTCGTGTACAAAATGGACAATCCCTTTCGAAGTATGAAGCTTTCGGACGAGAACTCATCTGTTACAAAGGCATTTCATTTTTTTTAAACTTATTTCAACTCCAGACTTTTTGTGCATTCAGTATGCACCATTCAAAGCCATGTCATCAATTTTCAACCCTTTCTGACTTCATTTGCTATTTTTCATGCATTTACTGATTTTTTGAGCTAAATGACCCTGAAATTGAAAAGCACTACAAATGAACTCTGAAAAGGTTGAAAGTTGGCATGGTATCATCATTTCATCCACATAGCATGTGCTAAAAAGTTGAGAGGCTTACGGCAAAAACTGGATGCACTTCGTGTACAAAATCGACAATCTCTTTCGAAGTATGAGGCTTTCGGACGAGAACTCATCTGTTACAAAGGCATTTCATTTTTTTAAACTCATTTCAACTCCAGACTTTTTGTGTGTTCAGTATGCACCATTCAAAGCCACGTCATCAATTTTCAACCCTTTCTGACTTCATTTGCTATTTTTCACGCATTTACTGATTTTTTTGAGCTAAATGACCCTGAAATTTAAAAGCACTACAAATGAACTCTGAATAGATTGAAAGTTGGCATGGTATCATCATTTCACCCACATAGCATGTGCTAAAAAGTTGAGAGGGTTACAGCAAAAACTGGATGCACTTCGTGTACAAAATGGACAATCTCTTTCGAAGTATCAGGCTTTCGGACGAAAACTCATCTGTTACAAAGGCATTTCATTTTTTTAAACTTGTTTCAACTCCAGACTTTTTGTGCGTTCAGTATGCACCATTCAAAGCCACGTCATCAATTTTCAACCCTTTCTGACTTCATTTGCTATTTTTCATGCATTTACTGATTTTTTGAGCTAAATGACCCTGAAATTGAAAAGCACTACAAATGAACTCTGAAAAGGTTGAAAGTTGGCATGGTATCATCATTTCACCCACATAGCATGTGCTAAAAAGTTGAGAGGGTTACGGCAAAAACTGGATGCACTTCGTGTACAAAATGGACAATCTCTTTCGAAGTATCAGGCTTTCGGACGAGAACTCATCTGTTAAAAAGGCATTTCATTTTTTTAAACTTATTTCAACTCTAGACTTTTTGTCCGTTCAGTATGCACCATTCAAAGCCACGTCATCAATTTTCAACCCTTTCTGACTTCATTTGCAATTTCTCATGCATTTACTGATTTTTTTTGAGCTAAATGACCCTGAAATTGAAAAGCACTACAAATGAACTCTGAAAAGGTTGAAAGTTGGCATGGTATCATCATTTAACCCACATAAATTGTGCTAAAACGTGGAGAGGGTTACGGCAAAAACTGGATGCACTTCGTGTACAAAATGGACAATCTCTTTCGAAGTATCAGGCTTTCGGACGAGAACTCATCTGTTACAAAGGCATTTCATTTTTTTAACTCATTTCAAGTCCAGACTTTTTGTGCGTTCAGTATGCAACATTCAAAGCCACATCATCAATTTTCAACCCTTTCTGACTTCATTTGCTATTTCTCATGCATTTACTGATTTTTTTGAGCTAAATGGCGCTGAAATTGAAAAGCACTACAAATGAACTCTGAAAAGGTTGAAAGTTGGCATGGTATCATCAGTTCACCCACATAGCATGTGCTAAAAAGTTGAGAGGGTTACGGCAAAAACTGGATGCACTTCGTGTACAAAATGGACAATCACTTTCGAAGTATGAGGCTTTCGGACGAGAACTCATCTGTTACAGAGGCATTTCATTTTTTTAATTTATTTCAACTCCAAACTTTTTGTGCATTCAGTATGCACCATTCAAAGCCACGTCATCAATTTTCAACCCTTTCTGACTTCATTTGCTATTTTCATGCATTTACTGATTTTTTGAGCTAAATGACCCTCAAATTGAAAAGCACTACAAATGAACTCTGAATAGATTGAAAGTTGGCATGGTATCATCATTTCACCCACATAGCATGTGCTAAAAAGTTGAGAGGGTTACGGCAAAAACTGGATGCACTTCGTGTACAAAATGGACAATCTCTTTCGAAGTATCAGGCTTTCGGACGAAAACTCATCTGTTACAAAGGCATTTCATTTTTTTAAACTTGTTTCAACTCCAGACTTTTTGTGCGTTCAGTATGCACCATTCAAGGCCACGTCATCAATTTTCAACCCTTTCTGACTTCATTTGCTATTTTTCATGCATTTACTGATTTTTTGAGCTAAATGACCCTGAAATTGAAAAGCACTACAAATGAACTCTGAAAAGGTTGAAAGTTGGCATGGTATCATCATTTCACCCACATAGCATGTGCTAAAAAGTTGAGAGGGTTACGGCAAAAACTGGATGCACTTCGTGTACAAAATCGACAATCTCTTTCGAAGTATGAGGCTTTCGGACGAGAACTCATCTGTTAAAAAGGCATTTCATTTTTTTAAACTCATTTCAACTCCAGACTTTTTGTGTGTTCAGTATGCACCATTCAAAGCCACGTCATCAATTTTCAACCCTTTCTGACTTCATTTGCTATTTTTCACGCATTTACTGATTTTTTTGAGCTAAATGACCCTGAAATTTAAAAGCACTACAAATGAACTCTGAATAGATTGAAAGTTGGCATGGTATCATCATTTCACCCACATAGCATGTGCTAAAAAGTTGAGAGGGTTACGGCAAAAACTGGATGCACTTCGTGTACAAAATGGACAATCTCTTTCGAAGTATCAGGCTTTCGGACGAAAACTCATCTGTTACAAAGGCATTTCATTTTTTTAAACTTGTTTCAACTCCAGACTTTTTGTGCGTTCAGTATGCACCATTCAAGGCCACGTCATCAATTTTCAACCCTTTCTGACTTCATTTGCTATTTTTCATGCATTTACTGATTTGGTTTGAGCTAAATGACCCTCAAATTGAAAAGCACTACAAATGAACTCTGAAAATGTTGAAAGTTGGAATGGTATCATCATTTCACCCACATAGCATGTGCTAAAAAGTTGAGAGGGTTACGGCAAAAACTGGATGCACTTCGTGTACAAAATTGACAATCTCTTTCGAAGTATCAGGCTTTCGGACGAGAACTCATCTGTTACAAAGGCTTTTCATTTTTTTAAACTTATTTGAACTCCAGACTTTTTGTGCGTTCAGTATGCACCATTCAAAGCCACGTCATCAATTTTCAACCCTTTCTGACTTCATTTGCTATTTTTCATGCATTTACTGATTTTTTTGAGCTAAATGACCCTGAAATTGAAAAGCACTACAAATGAACTCTTAAAAGGTTGAAAGTTGGCATGGTATCATCATTTCACCCACATAGCATGTGCTAAAAAGTTGAGAGGGTTACGGCAAAAACTGGATGCACTTCGTGTACAAAATGGACAATCCCTTTCGAAGTATGAAGCTTTCGGACGAGAACTCATCTGTTACAAAGGCATTTCATTTTTTTAAAACTTATTTCAACTCCAGACTTTTTGTGCATTCAGTATGCACCATTCAAAGCCATGTCATCAATTTTCAACCCTTTCTGACTTCATTTGCTATTTTTCATGCATTTACTGATTTTTTGAGCTAAATGACCCTGAAATTGAAAAGCACTACAAATGAACTCTGAAAAGGTTGAAAGTTGGCATGGTATCATCATTTCATCCACATAGCATGTGCTAAAAAGTTGAGAGGCTTACGGCAAAAACTGGATGCACTTCGTGTACAAAATCGACAATCTCTTTCGAAGTATGAGGCTTTCGGACGAGAACTCATCTGTTACAAAGGCATTTCATTTTTTTAAACTCATTTCAACTCCAGACTTTTTGTGTGTTCAGTATGCACCATTCAAAGCCACGTCATCAATTTTCAACCCTTTCTGACTTCATTTGCTATTTTTCACGCATTTACTGATTTTTTTGAGCTAAATGACCCTGAAATTTAAAAGCACTACAAATGAACTCTGAATAGATTGAAAGTTGGCATGGTATCATCATTTCACCCACATAGCATGTGCTAAAAAGTTGAGAGGGTTACAGCAAAAACTGGATGCACTTCGTGTACAAAATGGACAATCTCTTTCGAAGTATCAGGCTTTCGGACGAAAACTCATCTGTTACAAAGGCATTTCATTTTTTTAAACTTGTTTCAACTCCAGACTTTTTGTGCGTTCAGTATGCACCATTCAAAGCCACGTCATCAATTTTCAACCCTTTCTGACTTCATTTGCTATTTTTCATGCATTTACTGATTTTTTGAGCTAAATGACCCTGAAATTGAAAAGCACTACAAATGAACTCTGAAAAGGTTGAAAGTTGGCATGGTATCATCATTTCACCCACATAGCATGTGCTAAAAAGTTGAGAGGGTTACGGCAAAAACTGGATGCACTTCGTGTACAAAATGGACAATCTCTTTCGAAGTATCAGGCTTTCGGACGAGAACTCATCTGTTAAAAAGGCATTTCATTTTTTTAAACTTATTTCAACTCTAGACTTTTTGTCCGTTCAGTATGCACCATTCAAAGCCACGTCATCAATTTTCAACCCTTTCTGACTTCATTTGCAATTTCTCATGCATTTACTGATTTTTTTTGAGCTAAATGACCCTGAAATTGAAAAGCACTACAAATGAACTCTGAAAAGGTTGAAAGTTGGCATGGTATCATCATTTAACCCACATAAATTGTGCTAAAACGTGGAGAGGGTTACGGCAAAAACTGGATGCACTTCGTGTACAAAATGGACAATCTCTTTCGAAGTATCAGGCTTTCGGACGAGAACTCATCTGTTACAAAGGCATTTCATTTTTTTAACTCATTTCAAGTCCAGACTTTTTGTGCGTTCAGTATGCAACATTCAAAGCCACATCATCAATTTTCAACCCTTTCTGACTTCATTTGCTATTTCTCATGCATTTACTGATTTTTTTGAGCTAAATGGCGCTGAAATTGAAAAGCACTACAAATGAACTCTGAAAAGGTTGAAAGTTGGCATGGTATCATCAGTTCACCCACATAGCATGTGCTAAAAAGTTGAGAGGGTTACGGCAAAAACTGGATGCACTTCGTGTACAAAATGGACAATCACTTTCGAAGTATGAGGCTTTCGGACGAGAACTCATCTGTTACAGAGGCATTTCATTTTTTTAATTTATTTCAACTCCAAACTTTTTGTGCATTCAGTATGCACCATTCAAAGCCACGTCATCAATTTTCAACCCTTTCTGACTTCATTTGCTATTTTCATGCATTTACTGATTTTTTGAGCTAAATGACCCTCAAATTGAAAAGCACTACAAATGAACTCTGAATAGATTGAAAGTTGGCATGGTATCATCATTTCACCCACATAGCATGTGCTAAAAAGTTGAGAGGGTTACGGCAAAAACTGGATGCACTTCGTGTACAAAATGGACAATCTCTTTCGAAGTATCAGGCTTTCGGACGAAAACTCATCTGTTACAAAGGCATTTCATTTTTTTAAACTTGTTTCAACTCCAGACTTTTTGTGCGTTCAGTATGCACCATTCAAGGCCACGTCATCAATTTTCAACCCTTTCTGACTTCATTTGCTATTTTTCATGCATTTACTGATTTTTTGAGCTAAATGACCCTGAAATTGAAAAGCACTACAAATGAACTCTGAAAAGGTTGAAAGTTGGCATGGTATCATCATTTCACCCACATAGCATGTGCTAAAAAGTTGAGAGGGTTACGGCAAAAACTGGATGCACTTCGTGTACAAAATCGACAATCTCTTTCGAAGTATGAGGCTTTCGGACGAGAACTCATCTGTTAAAAAGGCATTTCATTTTTTTAAACTCATTTCAACTCCAGACTTTTTGTGTGTTCAGTATGCACCATTCAAAGCCACGTCATCAATTTTCAACCCTTTCTGACTTCATTTGCTATTTTTCACGCATTTACTGATTTTTTTGAGCTAAATGACCCTGAAATTTAAAAGCACTACAAATGAACTCTGAATAGATTGAAAGTTGGCATGGTATCATCATTTCACCCACATAGCATGTGCTAAAAAGTTGAGAGGGTTACGGCAAAAACTGGATGCACTTCGTGTACAAAATGGACAATCTCTTTCGAAGTATCAGGCTTTCGGACGAAAACTCATCTGTTACAAAGGCATTTCATTTTTTTAAACTTGTTTCAACTCCAGACTTTTTGTGCGTTCAGTATGCACCATTCAAGGCCACGTCATCAATTTTCAACCCTTTCTGACTTCATTTGCTATTTTTCATGCATTTACTGATTTTTTGAGCTAAATGACCCTGAAATTGAAAAGCACTACAAATGAACTCTGAAAAGGTTGAAAGTTGGCATGGTATCATCATTTCACCCACATAGCATGTGCTAAAAAGTTGAGAGGGTTACGGCAAAAACTGGATGCACTTCGTGTACAAAATGGACAATCTCTTTCGAAGTATCAGGCTTTCGGACGAGAACTCATCTGTTAAAAAGGCATTTCATTTTTGTAAACTTATTTCAACTCTAGACTTTTTGTCCGTTCAGTATGCACCATTCAAAGCCACGTCATCAATTTTCAACCCTTTCTGACTTCATTTGCAATTTCTCATGCATTTACTGATTTTTTTTGAGCTAAATGACCCTGAAATTGAAAAGCACTACAAATGAACTCTGAAAAGGTTGAAAGTTGGCATGGTATCATCATTTAACCCACATAAATTGTGCTAAAACGTGGAGAGGGTTACGGCAAAAACTGGATGCACTTCGTGTACAAAATGGACAATCTCTTTCGAAGTATCAGGCTTTCGGACGAGAACTCATCTGTTACAAAGGCATTTCATTTTTTTTAACTCATTTCAAGTCCAGACTTTTTGTGCGTTCAGTATGCAACATTCAAAGCCACATCATCAATTTTCAACCCTTTCTGACTTCATTTGCTATTTCTCATGCATTTACTGATTTTTTTGAGCTAAATGGCGCTGAAATTGAAAAGCACTACAAATGAACTCTGAAAAGGTTGAAAGTTGGCATGGTATCATCAGTTCACCCACATAGCATGTGCTAAAAAGTTGAGAGGGTTACGGCAAAAACTGGATGCACTTCGTGTACAAAATGGACAATCACTTTCGAAGTATGAGGCTTTCGGACGAGAACTCATCTGTTACAGAGGCATTTCATTTTTTTAATTTATTTCAACTCCAAACTTTTTGTGCATTCAGTATGCACCATTCAAAGCCACGTCATCAATTTTCAACCCTTTCTGACTTCATTTGCTATTTTCATGCATTTACTGATTTTTTGAGCTAAATGACCCTCAAATTGAAAAGCACTACAAATGAACTCTGAAAATGTTGAAAGTTGGAATGGTATCATCATTTCACCCACATAGCATGTGCTAAAAAGTTGAGAGGGTTACGGCAAAAACTGGATGCACTTCGTGTACAAAATTGACAATCTCTTTCGAAGTATCAGGCTTTCGGACGAGAACTCATCTGTTACAAAGGCTTTTCATTTTTTTAAACTTATTTGAACTCCAGACTTTTTGTGCGTTCAGTATGCACCATTCAAAGCCACTTCATCAATTTTCAACCCTTTCTGACTTCATTTGCTATTTTTCATGCATTTACTGATTTTTTTGAGCTAAATGACCCTGAAATTGAAAAGCACTACAAATGAACTCTTAAAAGGTTGAAAGTTGGCATGGTATCATCATTTCACCCACATAGCATGTGCTAAAAAGTTGAGAGGGTTACGGCAAAAACTGGATGCACTTCGTGTACAAAATGGACAATCCCTTTCGAAGTATGAAGCTTTCGGACGAGAACTCATCTGTTACAAAGGCATTTCATTTTTTTTAAACTTATTTCAACTCCAGACTTTTTGTGCATTCAGTATGCACCATTCAAAGCCATGTCATCAATTTTCAACCCTTTCTGACTTCATTTGCTATTTTTCATGCATTTACTGATTTTTTGAGCTAAATGACCCTGAAATTGAAAAGCACTACAAATGAACTCTGAAAAGGTTGAAAGTTGGCATGGTATCATCATTTCATCCACATAGCATGTGCTAAAAAGTTGAGAGGCTTACGGCAAAAACTGGATGCACTTCGTGTACAAAATCGACAATCTCTTTCGAAGTATGAGGCTTTCGGACGAGAACTCATCTGTTACAAAGGCATTTCATTTTTTTAAACTCATTTCAACTCCAGACTTTTTGTGTGTTCAGTATGCACCATTCAAAGCCACGTCATCAATTTTCAACCCTTTCTGACTTCATTTGCTATTTTTCACGCATTTACTGATTTTTTTGAGCTAAATGACCCTGAAATTTAAAAGCACTACAAATGAACTCTGAATAGATTGAAAGTTGGCATGGTATCATCATTTCACCCACATAGCATGTGCTAAAAAGTTGAGAGGGTTACGGCAAAAACTGGATGCACTTCGTGTACAAAATGGACAATCTCTTTCGAAGTATCAGGCTTTCGGACGAAAACTCATCTGTTACAAAGGCATTTCATTTTTTTAAACTTGTTTCAACTCCAGACTTTTTGTGCGTTCAGTATGCACCATTCAAAGCCACGTCATCAATTTTCAACCCTTTCTGACTTCATTTGCTATTTTTCATGCATTTACTGATATTTTGAGCTAAATGACCCTGAAATTGAAAAGCACTACAAATGAACTCTGAAAAGGTTGAAAGTTGGCATGGTATCATCATTTCACCCACATAGCATGTGCTAAAAAGTTGAGAGGGTTACGGCAAAAACTGGATGCACTTCGTGTACAAAATGGACAATCTCTTTCGAAGTATCAGGCTTTCGGACGAGAACTCATCTGTTAAAAAGGCATTTCATTTTTTTAAACTTATTTCAACTCTAGACTTTTTGTCCGTTCAGTATGCACCATTCAAAGCCACGTCATCAATTTTCAACCCTTTCTGACTTCATTTGCAATTTCTCATGCATTTACTGATTTTTTTTGAGCTAAATGACCCTGAAATTGAAAAGCACTACAAATGAACTCTGAAAAGGTTGAAAGTTGGCATGGTATCATCATTTAACCCACATAAATTGTGCTAAAACGTGGAGAGGGTTACGGCAAAAACTGGATGCACTTCGTGTACAAAATGGACAATCTCTTTCGAAGTATCAGGCTTTCGGACGAGAACTCATCTGTTACAAAGGCATTTCATTTTTTTTAACTCATTTCAAGTCCAGACTTTTTGTGCGTTCAGTATGCAACATTCAAAGCCACATCATCAATTTTCAACCCTTTCTGACTTCATTTGCTATTTCTCATGCATTTACTGATTTTTTTGAGCTAAATGGCGCTGAAATTGAAAAGCACTACAAATGAACTCTGAAAAGGTTGAAAGTTGGCATGGTATCATCAGTTCACCCACATAGCATGTGCTAAAAAGTTGAGAGGGTTACGGCAAAAACTGGATGCACTTCGTGTACAAAATGGACAATCACTTTCGAAGTATGAGGCTTTCGGACGAGAACTCATCTGTTACAGAGGCATTTCATTTTTTTAATTTATTTCAACTCCAAACTTTTTGTGCATTCAGTATGCACCATTCAAAGCCACGTCATCAATTTTCAACCCTTTCTGACTTCATTTGCTATTTTCATGCATTTACTGATTTTTTGAGCTAAATGACCCTCAAATTGAAAAGCACTACAAATGAACTCTGAAAATGTTGAAAGTTGGAATGGTATCATCATTTCACCCACATAGCATGTGCTAAAAAGTTGAGAGGGTTACGGCAAAAACTGGATGCACTTCGTGTACAAAATTGACAATCTCTTTCGAAGTATCAGGCTTTCGGACGAGAACTCATCTGTTACAAAGGCTTTTCATTTTTTTAAACTTATTTGAACTCCAGACTTTTTGTGCGTTCAGTATGCACCATTCAAAGCCACGTCATCAATTTTCAACCCTTTCTGACTTCATTTGCTATTTTTCATGCATTTACTGATTTTTTTGAGCTAAATGACCCTGAAATTGAAAAGCACTACAAATGAACTCTTAAAAGGTTGAAAGTTGGCATGGTATCATCATTTCACCCACATAGCATGTGCTAAAAAGTTGAGAGGGTTACGGCAAAAACTGGATGCACTTCGTGTACAAAATGGACAATCCCTTTCGAAGTATGAAGCTTTCGGACGAGAACTCATCTGTTACAAAGGCATTTCATTTTTTTTAAACTTATTTCAACTCCAGACTTGTTGTGCATTCAGTATGCACCATTCAAAGCCATGTCATCAATTTTCAACCCTTTCTGACTTCATTTGCTATTTTTCATGCATTTACTGATTTTTTGAGCTAAATGACCCTGAAATTGAAAAGCACTACAAATGAACTCTGAAAAGGTTGAAAGTTGGCATGGTATCATCATTTCATCCACATAGCATGTGCTAAAAAGTTGAGAGGCTTACGGCAAAAACTGGATGCACTTCGTGTACAAAATCGACAATCTCTTTCGAAGTATGAGGCTTTCGGACGAGAACTCATCTGTTACAAAGGCATTTCATTTTTTTAAACTCATTTCAACTCCAGACTTTTTGTGTGTTCAGTATGCACCATTCAAAGCCACGTCATCAATTTTCAACCCTTTCTGACTTCATTTGCTATTTTTCACGCATTTACTGATTTTTATGAGCTAAATGACCCTGAAATTTAAAAGCACTACAAATGAACTCTGAATAGATTGAAAGTTGGCATGGTATCATCATTTCACCCACATAGCATGTGCTAAAAAGTTGAGAGGGTTACGGCAAAAACTGGATGCACTTCGTGTACAAAATGGACAATCTCTTTCGAAGTATCAGGCTTTCGGACGAAAACTCATCTGTTACAAAGGCATTTCATTTTTTTAAACTTGTTTCAACTCCAGACTTTTTGTGCGTTCAGTATGCACCATTCAAAGCCACGTCATCAATTTTCAACCCTTTCTGACTTCATTTGCTATTTTTCATGCATTTACTGATTTTTTGAGCTAAATGACCCTGAAATTGAAAAGCACTACAAATGAACTCTGAAAAGGTTGAAAGTTGGCATGGTATCATCATTTCACCCACATAGCATGTGCTAAAAAGTTGAGAGGGTTACGGCAAAAACTGGATGCACTTCGTGTACAAAATGGACAATCTCTTTCGAAGTATCAGGCTTTCGGACGAGAACTCATCTGTTAAAAAGGCATTTCATTTTTTAAAACTTATTTCAACTCTAGACTTTTTGTCCGTTCAGTATGCACCATTCAAAGCCACGTCATCAATTTTCAACCCTTTCTGACTTCATTTGCAATTTCTCATGCATTTACTGATTTTTTTTGAGCTAAATGACCCTGAAATTGAAAAGCACTACAAATGAACTCTGAAAAGGTTGAAAGTTGGCATGGTATCATCATTTAACCCACATAAATTGTGCTAAAACGTGGAGAGGGTTACGGCAAAAACTGGATGCACTTCGTGTACAAAATGGACAATCTCTTTCGAAGTATCAGGCTTTCGGACGAGAACTCATCTGTTACAAAGGCATTTCATTTTTTTTAACTCATTTCAAGTCCAGACTTTTTGTGCGTTCAGTATGCACCATTCAAAGCCACATCATCAATTTTCAACCCTTTCTGACTTCATTTGCTATTTCTCATGCATTTACTCATTTTTTTGAGCTAAATGACGCTGAAATTGAAAAGCACTACAAATGAACTATGAAAAGGTTGAAAGTTGGCATGGTATCATCAGTTCACCCACATAGCATGTGCTAAAAAGTTGAGAGGGTTACAGCAAAAACTGGATGCACTTCGTGTACAAAATGGACAATCCCTTTCGAAGTATGAGGCTTTCGGACGAGAACTCATCTGTTACAGAGGCATTTCATTTTTTTAAACAAATTTCAACTCCACACTTTTTGTGCGTTTAGTATGCACCATTCAAAGCCACGTCATCAATTTTCAACCCTTTATGACTTCATTTGCTATTTTCATGCATTTACTGATTTTTTGAGCTAAATGACCCTCAAATTGAAAAGCACTACAAATGAACTCTGAAAACGATGAAAGTTGGAATGGTATCATCATTTCACCCACATAGCATGTGCTAAAAAGTTGAGAGGGTTACGGCAAAAACTGGATGCACTTCGTGTACAAAATTGACAATCTCTTTCGAAGTATCAGGCTTTCGGACGAGAACTCATCTGTCACAATGGCATTTCATTTTTTTAAA
Source organism: Elymus sibiricus (assembly GCA_039707655.1). Taxonomy (NCBI): domain Eukaryota; kingdom Viridiplantae; phylum Streptophyta; class Magnoliopsida; order Poales; family Poaceae; genus Elymus; species Elymus sibiricus. Next base: position 32,611,149 of record CM077665.1, on the reverse strand, counting down.
CTTATTTGAACTCCAAACTTTTTGTGCATTCAGTATGCACCATTCAAAGCCACGTCATCAATTTTCAACCCTTTCTGACTTCATTTGCTATTTTTCATGCATTTACTGATTTTTTTGAGCTAAATGACCCTGAAATTGAAAAGCACTACAAATGAACTCTGAAAAGGTTGATAGTTGGCATGGTATCATCATTTCACCCACATAGCATGTGCTAAAAAGTTGAGAGGGTTACGGCAAAAACTGGATGCACTTCGTGTACAAAATGGACAATCTCTTTCGAAGTATCAGGCTTTCGGACGAGAACTCATCTGTTACAAAGGCATTTCATTTTTTTAACTTATTTCAACTCCAAACTTTTTGTGCATTCACTATGCACCATTCAAAGCCACGTCATCAATTTTCAACCCTTTTTGACTTCATTTGCTATTTTTCATGCATTTACTGATTTTATTGAGCTAAATGACCCTGAAATTGAAAAGCACTACAAATGAACTCTGAAAAGGTTGAAAGTTGGCATTGTATCATCATTTCACCCACATAGCATGTGCTAAAAAGTTGAGAGGGTTACGGCAAAAACTGGATGCACTTCGTGTACAAAATGGTCAATCTCTTTCGAAGTATCAGGCTTTCGGACGAAAACTCATCTGTTACAAAGGCATTTCATTTTTTTAAACTTATTTCAACTCCAGACTTTTTGTGCGTTCAGTATGCACCATTCAAAGCCACGTCATCAATTTTCAACCCTTTCGGACTTCATTTGCTATTTTCATGCATTTACTGATTTTTTGAGCTAAATGACCCTCAAATTGAAAAGCACTACAAATGAACTCTGAAAATGTTGAAAGTTGGAATGGTATCATCATTTCACCCACATAGCATGTGCTAAAAAGTTGAGAGGGTTACGGCAAAAACTGGATGCACTTCGTGTACAAAATTGACAATCTCTTTCGAAGTATCAGGCTTTCGGACGAGAACTCATCTGTTACAAAGGCTTTTCATTTTTTTAAACTTATTTGAACTCCAGACTTTTTGTGCGTTCAGTATGCACCATTCAAAGCCACGTCATCAATTTTCAACCCTTTCTGACTTCATTTGCTATTTTTCATGCATTTACTGATTTTTTTGAGCTAAATGACCCTGAAATTGAAAAGCACTACAAATGAACTCTTAAAAGGTTGAAAGTTGGCATGGTATCATCATTTCACCCACATAGCATGTGCTAAAAAGTTGAGAGGGTTACGGCAAAAACTGGATGCACTTCGTGTACAAAATGGACAATCCCTTTCGAAGTATGAAGCTTTCGGACGAGAACTCATCTGTTACAAAGGCATTTCATTTTTTTTAAACTTATTTCAACTCCAGACTTGTTGTGCATTCAGTATGCACCATTCAAAGCCATGTCATCAATTTTCAACCCTTTCTGACTTCATTTGCTATTTTTCATGCATTTACTGATTTTTTGAGCTAAATGACCCTGAAATTGAAAAGCACTACAAATGAACTCTGAAAAGGTTGAAAGTTGGCATGGTATCATCATTTCATCCACATAGCATGTGCTAAAAAGTTGAGAGGCTTACGGCAAAAACTGGATGCACTTCGTGTACAAAATCGACAATCTCTTTCGAAGTATCAGGCTTTCGGACGAAAACTCATCTGTTACAAAGGCATTTCATTTTTTTAAACTCATTTCAACTCCAGACTTTTTGTGTGTTCAGTATGCACCATTCAAAGCCACGTCATCAATTTTCAACCCTTTCTGACTTCATTTGCTATTTTTCACGCATTTACTGATTTTTTTGAGCTAAATGACCCTGAAATTTAAAAGCACTACAAATGAACTCTGAATAGATTGAAAGTTGGCATGGTATCATCATTTCACCCACATAGCATGTGCTAAAAAGTTGAGAGGGTTACGGCAAAAACTGGATGCACTTCGTGTACAAAATGGACAATCTCTTTCGAAGTATCAGGCTTTCGGACGAAAACTCATCTGTTACAAAGGCATTTCATTTTTTTAAACTTGTTTCAACTCCAGACTTTTTGTGCGTTCAGTATGCACCATTCAAAGCCACGTCATCAATTTTCAACCCTTTCTGACTTCATTTGCTATTTTTCATGCATTTACTGATTTTTTGAGCTAAATGACCCTGAAATTGAAAAGCACTACAAATGAACTCTGAAAAGGTTGAAAGTTGGCATGGTATCATCATTTCACCCACATAGCATGTGCTAAAAAGTTGAGAGGGTTACGGCAAAAACTGGATGCACTTCGTGTACAAAATGGACAATCTCTTTCGAAGTATCAGGCTTTCGGACGAGAACTCATCTGTTAAAAAGGCATTTCATTTTTTAAAACATATTTCAACTCTAGACTTTTTGTCCGTTCAGTATGCACCATTCAAAGCCACGTCATCAATTTTCAACCCTTTCTGACTTCATTTGCAATTTCTCATGCATTTACTGATTTTTTTTGAGCTAAATGACCCTGAAATTGAAAAGCACTACAAATGAACTCTGAAAAGGTTGAAAGTTGGCATGGTATCATCATTTAACCCACATAAATTGTGCTAAAACGTGGAGAGGGTTACGGCAAAAACTGGATGCACTTCGTGTACAAAATGGACAATCTCTTTCGAAGTATCAGGCTTTCGGACGAGAACTCATCTGTTACAAAGGCATTTCATTTTTTTTAACTCATTTCAAGTCCAGACTTTTTGTGCGTTCAGTATGCACCATTCAAAGCCACATCATCAATTTTCAACCCTTTCTGACTTCATTTGCTATTTCTCATGCATTTACTCATTTTTTTGAGCTAAATGACGCTGAAATTGAAAAGCACTACAAATGAACTATGAAAAGGTTGAAAGTTGGCATGGTATCATCAGTTCACCCACATAGCATGTGCTAAAAAGTTGAGAGGGTTACAGCAAAAACTGGATGCACTTCGTGTACAAAATGGACAATCCCTTTCGAAGTATGAGGCTTTCGGACGAGAACTCATCTGTTACAGAGGCATTTCATTTTTTTAAACAAATTTCAACTCCACACTTTTTGTGCGTTTAGTATGCACCATTCAAAGCCACGTCATCAATTTTCAACCCTTTATGACTTCATTTGCTATTTTCATGCATTTACTGATTTTTTGAGCTAAATGACCCTCAAATTGAAAAGCACTACAAATGAACTCTGAAAACGATGAAAGTTGGAATGGTATCATCATTTCACCCACATAGCATGTGCTAAAAAGTTGAGAGGGTTACGGCAAAAACTGGATGCACTTCGTGTACAAAATTGACAATCTCTTTCGAAGTATCAGGCTTTCGGACGAGAACTCATCTGTCACAATGGCATTTCATTTTTTTAAACTTATTTGAACTCCAAACTTTTTGTGCATTCAGTATGCACCATTCAAAGCCACGTCATCAATTTTCAACCCTTTCTGACTTCATTTGCTATTTTTCATGCATTTACTGATTTTTTTGAGCTAAATGACCCTGAAATTGAAAAGCACTACAAATGAACTCTGAAAAGGTTGATAGTTGGCATGGTATCATCATTTCACCCACATAGCATGTGCTAAAAAGTTGAGAGGGTTACGGCAAAAACTGGATGCACTTCGTGTACAAAATGGACAATCTCTTTCGAAGTATCAGGCTTTCGGACGAGAACTCATCTGTTACAAAGGCATTTCATTTTTTTAACTTATTTCAACTCCAAACTTTTTGTGCATTCACTATGCACCATTCAAAGCCACGTCATCAATTTTCAACCCTTTTTGACTTCATTTGCTATTTTTCATGCATTTACTGATTTTATTGAGCTAAATGACCCTGAAATTGAAAAGCACTACAAATGAACTCTGAAAAGGTTGAAAGTTGGCATTGTATCATCATTTCACCCACATAGCATGTGCTAAAAAGTTGAGAGGGTTACGGCAAAAACTGGATGCACTTCGTGTACAAAATGGTCAATCTCTTTCGAAGTATCAGGCTTTCGGACGAAAACTCATCTGTTACAAAGGCATTTCATTTTTTTAAACTTATTTCAACTCCAGACTTTTTGTGCGTTCAGTATGCACCATTCAAAGCCACATCATCAATTTTCAACCCTTTCTGACTTCATTTGCTATTTTTCATGCATTTACTGATTTTTTTTAGCTAAATGACCCTGAAATTGAGAAGCACTACAAATGAACTCTGAAAAGGTTGAAAGTTGGCATGGTATCATCATTTCACCCACATAGCATGTGCTAAAAAGTTGAGAGGGTTACGGCAAAAACTGGAGGCACTTCGTGTACAAAATCGACAATCTCTTTCGAAGTTTCAGGCTTTCGGACGAGAACTCATCTGTTACAAAGGCATTTCATTTTTTTAAAACTTATTTCAACTCCAAACTTTTTGTGCATTCAGTATGCACCATTCAAAGCCATGTCATCAATTTTCAACCCTTTCTGACTTCATTTGCTATTTTTCATGCATTTACTGATTTTTTGAGCTAAATGACCCTGAAATTGAAAAGCACTACAAATGAACTCTGAAAAGGTTGAAAGTTGGCATGGAATCATCATTTCATCCACATAGCATGTGCCAAAAAGTTGAGAGGCTTACGGCAAAAACTGGATGCACTTCGTGTACAAAATCGACAATCTCTTTCGAAGTATGAGGCTTTCGGACGAGAACTCATCTGTTACAAAGGCATTTCATTTTTTTAAACTCATTTCAACTCCAGACTTTTTGTGTGTTCAGTATGCACCATTCAAAGCCACGTCATCAATTTTCAACCCTTTCTGACTTCATTTGCTATTTTTCTCGCATTTACTGGTTTTTTTGAGCTAAATGACCCTGAAATTTAAAAGCACTACAAATGAACTCTGAATAGATTGAAAGTTGGCATGGTATCATCATTTCACCCACAGAGCATGTGCTAAAAAGTTGAGAGGGTTACGGCAAAAACTGGATGCACTTCGTGTACAAAATGGACAATCTCTTTCGAAGTATCAGGCTTTCGGACGAAAACTCATCTGTTACAAAGGCATTTCATTTTTTAAAACATATTTCAACTCTAGACTTTTTGTCCGTTCAGTATGCACCATTCAAAGCCACGTCATCAATTTTCAACCCTTTCTGACTTCATTTGCAATTTCTCATGCATTTACTGATTTTTTTTGAGCTAAATGACCCTGAAATTGAAAAGCACTACAAATGAACTCTGAAAAGGTTGAAAGTTGGCATGGTATCATCATTTAACCCACATAAATTGTGCTAAAACGTGGAGAGGGTTACGGCAAAAACTGGATGCACTTCGTGTACAAAATGGACAATCTCTTTCGAAGTATCAGGCTTTCGGACGAGAACTCATCTGTTACAAAGGCATTTCATTTTTTTTAACTCATTTCAAGTCCAGACTTTTTGTGCGTTCAGTATGCACCATTCAAAGCCACATCATCAATTTTCAACCCTTTCTGACTTCATTTGCTATTTCTCATGCATTTACTCATTTTTTTGAGCTAAATGACGCTGAAATTGAAAAGCACTACAAATGAACTATGAAAAGGTTGAAAGTTGGCATGGTATCATCAGTTCACCCACATAGCATGTGCTAAAAAGTTGAGAGGGTTACAGCAAAAACTGGATGCACTTCGTGTACAAAATGGACAATCCCTTTCGAAGTATGAGGCTTTCGGACGAGAACTCATCTGTTACAGAGGCATTTCATTTTTTTAAACAAATTTCAACTCCACACTTTTTGTGCGTTTAGTATGCACCATTCAAAGCCACGTCATCAATTTTCAACCCTTTATGACTTCATTTGCTATTTTCATGCATTTACTGATTTTTTGAGCTAAATGACCCTCAAATTGAAAAGCACTACAAATGAACTCTGAAAACGATGAAAGTTGGAATGGTATCATCATTTCACCCACATAGCATGTGCTAAAAAGTTGAGAGGGTTACGGCAAAAACTGGATGCACTTCGTGTACAAAATTGACAATCTCTTTCGAAGTATCAGGCTTTCGGACGAGAACTCATCTGTCACAATGGCATTTCATTTTTTTAAACTTATTTGAACTCCAAACTTTTTGTGCATTCAGTATGCACCATTCAAAGCCACGTCATCAATTTTCAACCCTTTCTGACTTCATTTGCTATTTTTCATGCATTTACTGATTTTTTTGAGCTAAATGACCCTGAAATTGAAAAGCACTACAAATGAACTCTGAAAAGGTTGATAGTTGGCATGGTATCATCATTTCACCCACATAGCATGTGCTAAAAAGTTGAGAGGGTTACGGCAAAAACTGGATGCACTTCGTGTACAAAATGGACAATCTCTTTCGAAGTATCAGGCTTTCGGACGAGAACTCATCTGTTACAAAGGCATTTCATTTTTTTAACTTATTTCAACTCCAAACTTTTTGTGCATTCACTATGCACCATTCAAAGCCACGTCATCAATTTTCAACCCTTTTTGACTTCATTTGCTATTTTTCATGCATTTACTGATTTTATTGAGCTAAATGACCCTGAAATTGAAAAGCACTACAAATGAACTCTGAAAAGGTTGAAAGTTGGCATTGTATCATCATTTCACCCACATAGCATGTGCTAAAAAGTTGAGAGGGTTACGGCAAAAACTGGATGCACTTCGTGTACAAAATGGTCAATCTCTTTCGAAGTATCAGGCTTTCGGACGAAAACTCATCTGTTACAAAGGCATTTCATTTTTTTAAACTTATTTCAACTCCAGACTTTTTGTGCGTTCAGTATGCACCATTCAAAGCCACATCATCAATTTTCAACCCTTTCTGACTTCATTTGCTATTTTTCATGCATTTACTGATTTTTTTTAGCTAAATGACCCTGAAATTGAGAAGCACTACAAATGAACTCTGAAAAGGTTGAAAGTTGGCATGGTATCATCATTTCACCCACATAGCATGTGCTAAAAAGTTGAGAGGGTTACGGCAAAAACTGGAGGCACTTCGTGTACAAAATCGACAATCTCTTTCGAAGTTTCAGGCTTTCGGACGAGAACTCATCTGTTACAAAGGCATTTCATTTTTTTAAAACTTATTTCAACTCCAAACTTTTTGTGCATTCAGTATGCACCATTCAAAGCCATGTCATCAATTTTCAACCCTTTCTGACTTCATTTGCTATTTTTCATGCATTTACTGATTTTTTGAGCTAAATGACCCTGAAATTGAAAAGCACTACAAATGAACTCTGAAAAGGTTGAAAGTTGGCATGGAATCATCATTTCATCCACATAGCATGTGCCAAAAAGTTGAGAGGCTTACGGCAAAAACTGGATGCACTTCGTGTACAAAATCGACAATCTCTTTCGAAGTATGAGGCTTTCGGACGAGAACTCATCTGTTACAAAGGCATTTCATTTTTTTAAACTCATTTCAACTCCAGACTTTTTGTGTGTTCAGTATGCACCATTCAAAGCCACGTCATCAATTTTCAACCCTTTCTGACTTCATTTGCTATTTTTCTCGCATTTACTGGTTTTTTTGAGCTAAATGACCCTGAAATTTAAAAGCACTACAAATGAACTCTGAATAGATTGAAAGTTGGCATGGTATCATCATTTCACCCACAGAGCATGTGCTAAAAAGTTGAGAGGGTTACGGCAAAAACTGGATGCACTTCGTGTACAAAATGGACAATCTCTTTCGAAGTATCAGGCTTTCGGACGAAAACTCATCTGTTACAAAGGCATTTCATTTTTTTAAACTTGTTTCAACTCCAGACTTTTTGTGCGTTCAGTATGCACCATTCAAAGCCACGTCATCAATTTTCAACCCTTTCTGACTTCATTTGCTATTTTTCATGCATTTACTGATTTTTTGAGCTAAATGACCCTTAAATTGAAAAGCACTACAAATGAACTCTGAAAAGGTTGAAAGTTGGCATGGTATCATCATTTCACCCACATAGCATGTGCTAAAAAGTTGAGAGGGTTACGGCAAAAACTGGATGCACTTCGTGTACAAAATGGACAATCTCTTTCGAAGTATCAGGCTTTCGGACGAGAACTCATCTGTTAAAAAGGCATTTCATTTTTTTAAACTTATTTCAACTCTAGACTTTTTGTCCGTTCAGTATGCACCATTCAAAGCCACGTCATCAATTTTCAACCCTCTCTGACTTCATTTGCAATTTCTCATGCATTTACTGATTTTTTTTTAGCTAAATGACCCTGAAATTGAAAAGCACTACAAATGAACTCTGAAAAGGTTGAAAGTTGGCATGGTATCATCATTTAACCCACATAAATTGTGCTAAAACGTGGAGAGGGTTACGGCAAAAACTGGATGCACTTCGTGTACAAAATGGACAATCTCTTTCGAAGTATCAGGCTTTCGGACGAGAACTCATCTGTTACAAAGGCATTTCATTTTTTTTAACTCATTTCAAGTCCAGACTTTTTGTGCGTTCAGTATGCACCATTCAAAGCCACATCATCAATTTTCAACCCTTTCTGACTTCATTTGCTATTTCTCATGCATTTACTGATTTTTTTGAGCTAAATGACGCTGAAATTGAAAAGCACTACAAATGAACTCTGAAAAGGTTGAAAGTTGGCATGGTATCATCAGTTCACCCACATAGCATGTGCTAAAAAGTTGAGAGGGTTACGGCAAAAACTGGATGCACTTCGTGTACAAAATGGACAATCCCTTTCGAAGTATGAGGCTTTCGGACGAGAACTCATCTGTTACAGAGGCATTTCATTTTTTTAACTTATTTCAACTCCAAACTTTTTGTGCATTCAGTATGCACCATTCAAAGCCACGTCATCAATTTTCAACCCTTTCTGACTTCATTTGCTATTTTCATGCATTTTTACTGATTTTTTGAGCTAAATGACCCTCAAATTGAAAAGCACTACAAATGAACTCTGAAAATGTTGAAAGTTGGAATGGTATCATCATTTCACCCACATAGCATGTGCTAAAAAGTTGAGAGGGTTACGGCAAAAACTGGATGCACTTCGTGTACAAAATTGACAATCTCTTTCGAAGTATCAGGCTTTCGGACGAGAATTCATCTGTTACAAAGGCTTTTCATTTTTTTAAACTTATTTGAACTCCAGACTTTTTGTGCGTTCAGTATGCACCATTCAAAGCCACGTCATCAATTTTCAACCCTTTCTGACTTCATATGCTATTTTTCATGCATTTACTGATTTTTTTGAGCTAAATGACCCTGAAATTGAAAAGCACTACAAATGAACTCTTAAAAGGTTGAAAGTTGGCATGGTATCATCATTTCACCCACATAGCATGTGCTAAAAAGTTGAGAGGGTTACGGCAAAAACTGGATGCACTTCGTGTACAAAATTGACAATCCCTTTCGAAGTATGAAGCTTTCGGACGAGAACTCATCTGTTACAAAGGCATTTCATTTTTTTAAACTTATTTCAACTCCAGACTTTTTGTGCGTTCAGTATGCACCATTCAAAGCCACGTCATCAATTTTCAACCCTTTCTGACTTCATTTGCTATTTTTCATGCATTTACTGATTTTTTTTTAGCTAAATGACCCTGAAATTGAAAAGCACTACAAATGAACTCTGAAAAGGTTGAAAGTTGGCATGGTATCATCATTTCACCCACATAGCATGTGCTAAAAAGTTGAGAGGGTTACGGCAAAAACTGGATGCACTTCGTGTACAAAATGGACAATCTCTTTCGAAGTATCAGGCTTTCGGACGAGAACTCATCTGTTACAAAGGCATTTCATTTTTTTAAACTTATTTGAACTCCAGACTTTTTGTGCATTCAGTATGCACCATTCAAAGCCACGTCATCAATTTTCAACTTTTTCTGACTTCATTTGCTATTTTTCATGCAGTTACTGAATTTTTTGAGCTAAATGACCCTGAAATTGAAAAGCACTACAAATGAACTCTGAAAAGGTTGAAAGTTGGCATGGTATCATCATTTCACCCACATAGCATGTGCTAAAAAGTTGAGAGGGTTACGGCAAAAACTGGATGCACTTCGTGTACAAAATGGACAATCCCTTTCGAAGTATGAAGCTTTCGGACGAGAACTCATCTGTTACAAAGGCATTTCATTTTTTTTAACTTATTTCAACTCCAGACTTTTTGTGCGTTAAGTATGCACCATTCAAAGCCATCTCATCAATTTTCAACCCTTTCTGACTTCATTTGCTATTTTTCATGCACTTACTGATTTTTTTTGAGCTAAATGACCCTGAAATTGAAAAGCACTACAAATGAACTCTGAAAAGGTTGAAAGTTGGCATGGTATCATCATTTCACCCACATAGCATGTGCTAAAAAGTTGAGAGGGTTACGGCAAAAACTGGATGCACTTCGTGTACAAAATGGACAATCTCTTTCGAAGTATCAGGCTTTCGGACGAGAACTCATCTGTTACAAAGGCATTTCATTTTTTTAAACTTATTTCAACTCCAGACTTTTTGTGCGTTCAGTATGCACCATTCAAATCCACGTCATGAATTTTCAACCCTTTCTGACTTCATTTGCTATTCTTCATGCATTTACTGATTTTTTTTGAACTAAATGACCCTGAAATTGAAAAGCACTACAAATGAACTCTGAAAAGGTTGAAAGCTGGCATGGTATCATCATTTCACCCACATAGCATGTGCTAAAAAGTTGAGAGGGTTACGGCAAAAACTGGATGCACTGCGTGTACAAAATGGACAATCTCTTTCGAAGTATCAGGCTTTCGGACGAGAACTCATCTGTTACAAAGGCATTTCATTTTTTTTTAACTTATTTCAACTCCAAACTTTTTGTGCATTCAGTATGCACCATTCAAAGCCATGTCATCAATTTTCAACCCTTTCTGACTTCATTTGCTATTTTTCATGCACTTACTGATTTTTTTTGAGCTAAATGACCCTGAAATGGAAAAGCACTACAAATGAACTCTGAAAAGGTTGAAAGTTGGCATGGTATCATCATTTCACCCACATAGCATGTGCTAAAAAGTTGAGAGGGTTACGCTAAAAACTGGATGCACTTCGTGTACAAAATGGACAATCTCTTTCGAAGTATCAGGCTTTCGGACGAGAACTCATCTGTTACAAAGGCATTTCATTTTTTTAAACTTATTTCAACTCCAGACTTTTTGTGCGTTCAGTATGCACCATTCAAATCCACGTCATTAATTTTCAACCCTTTCTGACTTCATTTGCTATTCTTCATGCATTTACTGATTTGTTTTGAGCTAAATGGCCCTGAAATTGAAAAGCACTACAAATGAACTCTGAAAAGGTTGAAAGTTGGCATGGTATCATCATTTCACCCACATAGCATGTGCTAAAAAGTTGAGAGGGTTACGGCAAAAACTGGATGCACTGCGTGTACAAAATGGACAATCTATTTCGAAGTATCAGGCTTTCGGACGAGAACTCATCTGTTACAAAGGCATTTCATTTTTTTTAACTTATTTCAACTCCAGACTTTTTGTGCGTTCAGTATGCACCATTCAAAGCCATGTCATCAATTTTCAACCCTTTCTGACTTCATTTTCTATTTTTCATGCATTTACTGATTTTTTTTGAGCTAAATGACCCTGAAATTGAAAAGCACTACAAATGAACTCTGAAAAGGTTGAAAGTTGGCATGGTATCATCATTTCACCCACATAGCATGTGCTAAAAAGTTGAGAGGGTTACGGCAAAAACTGGATGCACTTCGTGTACAAAATGGACAATCTCTTTCGAAGTATCAGGCTTTCGGACGAGAACTCATCTGTTACAAAGGCATTTCATTTTTTTAAACTTATTTCAACTCCAGACTTTTTGTGCGTTCAGTATGCACCATTCAAAGCCACGTCATCAATTTTCAACCCTTTCTGACTTCATTTGCTATTTTTCATGCATTTACTGATTTTTTTTGAGCTAAATGACCCTGAAATTGAAAAGCACTACAAATGAACTCTGAAAAGGTTGAAAGTTGGCATGGTATCATCATTTCACCCACATAGAATGTGCTAAAAAGTTGAGAGGGTTACGGCAAAAACTGGATGCACTTCGTGTACAAAATGGACAATCTCTTTCGAAGTATCAGGCTTTCGGACGAGAACTCATCTGTTACAAAGGCATTTCATTTTTTTAAACTTATTTCAACTCCAGACTTTTTGTGCGTTCAGTAAGCACCATTCAAAGCCACGTCATCAATTTTCAACCCTTTCTGACTTCATTTGCTATTTTTCATGCAATTACTGATTTTTTTTAATCTAAATGACCCTGAAATTGAAAAGCACTACAAATGAACTCTTAAAAGGTTGAAAGTTATCATGGTATCATAATTTCACCCACATAGCATGTGCTAAAAAGTTGAGAGGGTTACGGCAAAAACTGGATGCACTGCGTGTACAAAATGGACAATCTCTTTCGAAGTATCAGGCTTTCGGACGAGAACTCATCTGTTACAAAGGCATTTCATTTTTTTTAACTTATTTCAACTCCAAACTTTTTGTGCATTCAGTATGCACCATTCAAAGCCATGTCATCAATTTTCAACCCTTTCTGACTTCATTTGCTATTTTTCATGCATTTACTGATTTTTTTTGAGCTAAATGACCCTGAAATTGAAAAGCACTACAAATGAACTCTGAAAAGGTTGAAAGTTGGCATGGTATCATCAGTTCACCCACATAGCATGTGCTAAAAAGTTGAGAGGGTTACGGCAAAAACTGGATGTTTCGTGTACAAAATGGACAATCCCTTTCGAAGTATGAGGCTTTCGGACGAGAACTCATCTGTTACAGAGGCATTTCATTTTTTTAACTTATTTCAACTCCAAACTTTTTGTGCATTCAGTATGCACCATTCAAAGCCACGTCATCAATTTTCAACCCTTTCTGACTTCATTTGCTATTTTCATGCATTTACTGATTTTTTGAGCTAAATGACCCTCAAATTGAAAAGCACTACAAATGAACTCTGAAAATGTTGAAAGTTGGAATGGTATCATCATTTCACCCACATAGCATGTGCTAAAAAGTTGAGAGGGTTACGGCAAAAACTGGATGCACTTCGTGTACAAAATTGACAATCTCTTTCGAAGTATCAGGCTTCCGGACGAGAACTCATCTGTTACAAAGGCTTTTCATTTTTTTAAACTTATTTGAACTCCAGACTTTTTGTGCGTTCAGTATGCACCATTCAAAGCCACGTCATCAATTTTCAACCCTTTGTGACTTCATTTGCTATTTTTCATGCATTTACTGATTTTTTTGAGCTAAATGACCCTGAAATTGAAAAGCACTACAAATGAACTCTTAAAAGGTTGAAAGTTGGCATGGTATCATCATTTCACCCACATAGCATGTGCTAAAAAGTTGAGAGGGTTACGGCAAAAACTGGATGCACTTCGTGTACAAAATGGACAATCCCTTTCGAAGTATGAAGCTTTCGGACGAGAACTCATCTGTTACAAAGGCATTTCATTTTTTTTAAACTTATTTCAACTCCAGACTTTTTGAGCATTCAGTATGCACCATTCAAAGCCATGTCATCAATTTTCAACCCTTTCTGACTTCATTTGCTATTTTTCATGCATTTACTGATTTTTTGAGCTAAATGACCCTGAAATTGAAAAGCACTACAAATGAACTCTGAAAAGGTTGAAAGTTGGCATGGTATCATCATTTCATCCACATAGCATGTGCTAGAAAGTTGAGAGGCTTACGGCAAAAACTGGATGCACTTCGTGTACAAAATCGACAATCTCTTTCGAAGTATGAGGCTTTCGGACGAGAACTCATCTGTTACAAAGGCATTTCATTTTTTTAAACTCATTTCAACTCCAGACTTTTTGTGTGTTCAGTATGCACCATTCAAAGCCACGTCATCAATTTTCAACCCTTTCTGACTTCATTTGCTATTTTTCACGCATTTACTGATTTTTTTGAGCTAAATGACCCTGAAATTTAAAAGCACTACAAATGAACTCTGAATAGATTGAAAGTTGGCATGGTATCATCATTTCACCCACATAGCATGTGCTAAAAAGTTGAGAGGGTTACGGCAAAAACTGGATGCACTTCGTGTACAAAATGGACAATCTCTTTCGAAGTATCAGGCTTTCGGACGAAAACTCATCTGTTACAAAGGCATTTCATTTTTTTAAACTTGTTTCAACTCCAGACTTTTTGTGCGTTCAGTATGCACTATTCAAAGCCACGTCATCAATTTTCAACCCTTTCTGACTTCATTTGCTATTTTTCATGCATTTACTGATTTTTTGAGCTAAATGACCCTGAAATTGAAAAGCACTACAAATGAACTCTGAAAAGGTTGAAAGTTGGCATGGTATCATCATTTCACCCACATAGCATGTGCTAAAAAGTTGAGAGGGTTACGGCAAAAACTGGATGCACTTCGTGTACAAAATGGACAATCTCTTTCGAAGTATCAGGCTTTCGGACGAGAACTCATCTGTTAAAAAGGCATTTCATTTTTTTAAACTTATTTCAACTCTAGACTTTTTGTCCGTTCAGTATGCACCATTCAAAGCCACGTCATCAATTTTCAACCCTTTCTGACTTCATTTGCAATTTCTCATGCATTTACTGATTTTTTTTGAGCTAAATGACCCTGAAATTGAAAAGCACTACAAATGAACTCTGAAAAGGTTGAAAGTTGGCATGGTATCATCATTTAACCCACATAAATTGTGCTAAAACGTGGAGAGGGTTACGGCAAAAACTGGATGCACTTCGTGTACAAAATGGACAATCTCTTTCGAAGTATCAGGCTTTCGGACGAGAACTCATCTGTTACAAAGGCATTTCATTTTTTTTAACTCATTTCAAGTCCAGACTTTTTGCGCGTTCAGTATGCACCATTCAAAGCCACATCATCAATTTTAAACCCTTTCTGACTTCATTTGCTATTTCTCATGCATTTACTGATTTTTTTGAGCTAAATGACGCTGAAATTGAAAAGCACTACAAATGAACTCTGAAAAGGTTGAAAGTTGGCATGGTATCATCAGTTCACCCACATAGCATGTGCTAAAAAGTTGAGAGGGTTACGGCAAAAACTGGATGCACTTCGTGTACAAAATTGACAATCCCTTTCGAAGTATGAGGCTTTCGGACGAGAACTCATCTGTTACAGAGGCATTTCATTTTTTTAAACAAATTTCAACTCCACACTTTTTGTGCGTTTAGTATGCACCATTCAAAGCCACGTCATCAATTTTCAACCCTTTCTGACTTCATTTGCTATTTTCATGCATTTACTGATTTTTTGAGCTAAATGACCCTCAAATTGAAAAGCACTACAAATGAACTCTTAAAAGGTTGAAAGTTGGCATGGTATCATCATTTCACCCACATAGCATGTGCTAAAAAGTTGAGAGGGTTACGGCAAAAACTGGATGCACTTCGTGTACAAAATGGACAATCCCTTTCGAAGTATGAAGCTTTCAGACGAGAACTCATCTGTTACAAAGGCATTTCATTTTTTTAAAACTTATTTCAACTCCAGACTTTTTGAGCATTCAGTATGCACCATTCAAAGCCATGTCATCAATTTTCAACCCTTTCTGACTTCATTTGCTATTTTTCATGCATTTACTGATTTTTTGAGCTAAATGACCTTGAAATTGAAAAGCACTACAAATGAACTCTGAAAAGGTTGAAAGTTGGCATGGTATCATCATTTCATCCACATAGCATGTGCTAAAAAGTTGAGAGGCTTACGGCAAAAACTGGATGCACTTCGTGTACAAAATCGACAATCTCTTTCGAAGTATGAGGCTTTCGGACGAGAACTCATCTGTTACAAAGGCATTTCATTTTTTTAAACTTATTTCAACTCCAGACTTTTTGTGCGTTCAGTATGCACCATTCAAATCCACGTCATTAATTTTCAACCCTTTCTGACTTCATTTGCTATTCTTCATGCATTTACTGATTTGTTTTGAGCTAAATGGCCCTGAAATTGAAAAGCACTACAAATGAACTCTGAAAAGGTTGAAAGTTGGCATGGTATCATCATTTCACCCACATAGCATGTGCTAAAAAGTTGAGAGGGTTACGGCAAAAACTGGATGCACTGCGTGTACAAAATGGACAATCTATTTCGAAGTATCAGGCTTTCGGACGAGAACTCATCTGTTACAAAGGCATTTCATTTTTTTTAACTTATTTCAACTCCAGACTTTTTGTGCGTTCAGTATGCGCCATTCAAAGCCATGTCATCAATTTTCAACCCTTTCTGACTTCATTTTCTATTTTTCATGCATTTACTGTTTTTTTTTGAGCTAAATGACCCTGAAATTGAAAAGCACTACAAATGAACTCTGAAAAGGTTGAAAGTTGGCATGGTATCATCATTTCACCCACATAGCATGTGCTAAAAAGTTGAGAGGGTTACGGCAAAAACTGGATGCACTTCGTGTACAAAATGGACAATCTCTTTCGAAGT
This sequence comes from Elymus sibiricus, assembly GCA_039707655.1. Lineage (NCBI taxonomy): Eukaryota > Viridiplantae > Streptophyta > Magnoliopsida > Poales > Poaceae > Elymus > Elymus sibiricus. The sequence goes on along the minus strand of CM077665.1, from coordinate 32,594,694 downwards.
ATCAGGCTTTCGGACGAGAACTCATCTGTTACAAAGGCATTTCATTTTTTTAAACTTATTTCAACTCCAGACTTTTTGTGCGTTCAGTATGCACCATTCAAAGCCACGTCATCAATTTTCAACCCTTTCTGACTTCATTTGCTATTTTTCATGCATTTACTGATTTTTTTTGAGCTAAATGACCCTGAAATTGAAAAGCACTACAAATGAACTCTGAAAAGGTTGAAAGTTGGCATGGTATCATCATTTCACCCACATAGAATGTGCTAAAAAGTTGAGAGGGTTACGGCAAAAACTGGATGCACTTCGTGTACAAAATGGACAATCTCTTTCGAAGTATCAGGCTTTCGGACGAGAACTCATCTGTTACAAAGGCATTTCATTTTTTTAAACTTATTTCAACTCCAGACTTTTTGTGCGTTCAGTAAGCACCATTCAAAGCCACGTCATCAATTTTCAACCCTTTCTGACTTCATTTGCTATTTTTCATGCAATTACTGATTTTTTTTTGATCTAAATGACCCTGAAATTGAAAAGCACTACAAATGAACTCTTAAAAGGTTGAAAGTTATCATGGTATCATAATTTCACCCACATAGCATGTGCTAAAAAGTTGAGAGGGTTACGGCAAAAACTGGATGCACTGCGTGTACAAAATGGACAATCTCTTTCGAAGTATCAGGCTTTCGGACGAGAACTCATCTGTTACAAAGGCATTTCATTTTTTTTAACTTATTTCAACTCCAAACTTTTTGTGCATTCAGTATGCACCATTCAAAGCCATGTCATCAATTTTCAACCCTTTCTGACTTCATTTGCTATTTTTCATGCATTTACTGATTTTTTTTGAGCTAAATGACCCTGAAATTGAAAAGCACTACAAATGAACTCTGAAAAGGTTGAAAGTTGGCATGGTATCATCAGTTCACCCACATAGCATGTGCTAAAAAGTTGAGAGGGTTACGGCAAAAACTGGATGTTTCGTGTACAAAATGGACAATCCCTTTCGAAGTATGAGGCTTTCGGACGAGAACTCATCTGTTACAGAGGCATTTCATTTTTTTAACTTATTTCAACTCCAAACTTTTTGTGCATTCAGTATGCACCATTCAAAGCCACGTCATCAATTTTCAACCCTTTCTGACTTCATTTGCTATTTTCATGCATTTACTGATTTTTTGAGCTAAATGACCCTCAAATTGAAAAGCACTACAAATGAACTCTGAAAATGTTGAAAGTTGGAATGGTATCATCATTTCACCCACATAGCATGTGCTAAAAAGTTGAGAGGGTTACGGCAAAAACTGGATGCACTTCGTGTACAAAATTGACAATCTCTTTCGAAGTATCAGGCTTCCGGACGAGAACTCATCTGTTACAAAGGCTTTTCATTTTTTTAAACTTATTTGAACTCCAGACTTTTTGTGCGTTCAGTATGCACCATTCAAAGCCACGTCATCAATTTTCAACCCTTTGTGACTTCATTTGCTATTTTTCATGCATTTACTGATTTTTTTGAGCTAAATGACCCTGAAATTGAAAAGCACTACAAATGAACTCTTAAAAGGTTGAAAGTTGGCATGGTATCATCATTTCACCCACATAGCATGTGCTAAAAAGTTGAGAGGGTTACGGCAAAAACTGGATGCACTTCGTGTACAAAATGGACAATCCCTTTCGAAGTATGAAGCTTTCGGACGAGAACTCATCTGTTACAAAGGCATTTCATTTTTTTTAAACTTATTTCAACTCCAGACTTTTTGAGCATTCAGTATGCACCATTCAAAGCCATGTCATCAATTTTCAACCCTTTCTGACTTCATTTGCTATTTTTCATGCATTTACTGATTTTTTGAGCTAAATGACCCTGAAATTGAAAAGCACTACAAATGAACTCTGAAAAGGTTGAAAGTTGGCATGGTATCATCATTTCATCCACATAGCATGTGCTAGAAAGTTGAGAGGCTTACGGCAAAAACTGGATGCACTTCGTGTACAAAATCGACAATCTCTTTCGAAGTATGAGGCTTTCGGACGAGAACTCATCTGTTACAAAGGCATTTCATTTTTTTAAACTCATTTCAACTCCAGACTTTTTGTGTGTTCAGTATGCACCATTCAAAGCCACGTCATCAATTTTCAACCCTTTCTGACTTCATTTGCTATTTTTCACGCATTTACTGATTTTTTTGAGCTAAATGACCCTGAAATTTAAAAGCACTACAAATGAACTCTGAATAGATTGAAAGTTGGCATGGTATCATCATTTCACCCACATAGCATGTGCTAAAAAGTTGAGAGGGTTACGGCAAAAACTGGATGCACTTCGTGTACAAAATGGACAATCTCTTTCGAAGTATCAGGCTTTCGGACGAAAACTCATCTGTTACAAAGGCATTTCATTTTTTTAAACTTGTTTCAACTCCAGACTTTTTGTGCGTTCAGTATGCACTATTCAAAGCCACGTCATCAATTTTCAACCCTTTCTGACATCATTTGCTATTTTTCATGCATTTACTGATTTTTTGAGCTAAATGACCCTGAAATTGAAAAGCACTACAAATGAACTCTGAAAAGGTTGAAAGTTGGCATGGTATCATCATTTCACCCACATAGCATGTGCTAAAAAGTTGAGAGGGTTACGGCAAAAACTGGATGCACTTCGTGTACAAAATGGACAATCTCTTTCGAAGTATCAGGCTTTCGGACGAGAACTCATCTGTTAAAAAGGCATTTCATTTTTTTAAACTTATTTCAACTCTAGACTTTTTGTCCGTTCAGTATGCACCATTCAAAGCCACGTCATCAATTTTCAACCCTTTCTGACTTCATTTGCAATTTCTCATGCATTTACTGATTTTTTTTGAGCTAAATGACCCTGAAATTGAAAAGCACTACAAATGAACTCTGAAAAGGTTGAAAGTTGGCATGGTATCATCATTTAACCCACATAAATTGTGCTAAAACGTGGAGAGGGTTACGGCAAAAACTGGATGCACTTCGTGTACAAAATGGACAATCTCTTTCGAAGTATCAGGCTTTCGGACGAGAACTCATCTGTTACAAAGGCATTTCATTTTTTTTAACTCATTTCAAGTCCAGACTTTTTGCGCGTTCAGTATGCACCATTCAAAGCCACATCATCAATTTTAAACCCTTTCTGACTTCATTTGCTATTTCTCATGCATTTACTGATTTTTTTGAGCTAAATGACGCTGAAATTGAAAAGCACTACAAATGAACTCTGAAAAGGTTGAAAGTTGGCATGGTATCATCAGTTCACCCACATAGCATGTGCTAAAAAGTTGAGAGGGTTACGGCAAAAACTGGATGCACTTCGTGTACAAAATTGACAATCCCTTTCGAAGTATGAGGCTTTCGGACGAGAACTCATCTGTTACAGAGGCATTTCATTTTTTTAAACAAATTTCAACTCCACACTTTTTGTGCGTTTAGTATGCACCATTCAAAGCCACGTCATCAATTTTCAACCCTTTCTGACTTCATTTGCTATTTTCATGCATTTACTGATTTTTTGAGCTAAATGACCCTCAAATTGAAAAGCACTACAAATGAACTCTTAAAAGGTTGAAAGTTGGCATGGTATCATCATTTCACCCACATAGCATGTGCTAAAAAGTTGAGAGGGTTACGGCAAAAACTGGATGCACTTCGTGTACAAAATGGACAATCCCTTTCGAAGTATGAAGCTTTCAGACGAGAACTCATCTGTTACAAAGGCATTTCATTTTTTTAAAACTTATTTCAACTCCAGACTTTTTGAGCATTCAGTATGCACCATTCAAAGCCATGTCATCAATTTTCAACCCTTTCTGACTTCATTTGCTATTTTTCATGCATTTACTGATTTTTTGAGCTAAATGACCCTGAAATTGAAAAGCACTACAAATGAACTCTGAAAAGGTTGAAAGTTGGCATGGTATCATCATTTCATCCACATAGCATGTGCTAAAAAGTTGAGAGGCTTACGGCAAAAACTGGATGCACTTCGTGTACAAAATCGACAATCTCTTTCGAAGTATGAGGCTTTCGGACGAGAACTCATCTGTTACAAAGGCATTTCATTTTTTTAAACTCATTTCAACTCCAGACTTTTTGTGTGTTCAGTATGCACCATTCAAAGCCACGTCATCAATTTTCAACCCTTTCTGACTTCATTTGCTATTTTTCACGCATTTACTGATTTTTTTGAGCTAAATGACCCTGAAATTTAAAAGCACTACAAATGAACTCTGAATAGATTGAAAGTTGGCATGGTATCATCATTTCACCCACATAGCATGTGCTAAAAAGTTGAGAGGGTTATGGCAAAAACTGGATGCACTTCGTGTACAAAATGGACAATCTCTTTCGAAGTATCAGGCTTTCGGACGAAAACTCATCTGTTACAAAGGCATTTCATTTTTTTAAACTTGTTTCAACTCCAGACTTTTTGTGCGTTCAGTATGCACTATTCAAAGCCACGTCATCAATTTTCAACCCTTTCTGACTTCATTTGCTATTTTTCATGCATTTACTGATTTTTTGAGCTAAATGACCCTGAAATTGAAAAGCACTACAAATGAACTCTGAAAAGGTTGAAAGTTGGCATGGTATCATCATTTCACCCACATAGCATGTGCTAAATAGTTGAGAGGGTTACGGCAAAAACTGGATGCACTTCGTGTACAAAATGGACAATCTCTTTCGAAGTATCAGGCTTTCGGACGAGAACTCATCTGTTAAAAAGGCATTTCATTTTTTTAAACTTATTTCAACTCTAGACTTTTTGTCCGTTCAGTATGCACCATTCAAAGCCACGTCATCAATTTTCAACCCTTTCTGACTTCATTTGCAATTTCTCATGCATTTACTGATTTTTTTTGAGCTAAATGACCCTGAAATTGAAAAGCACTACAAATGAACTCTGAAAAGGTTGAAAGTTGGCATGGTATCATCATTTAACCCACATAAATTGTGCTAAAACGTGGAGAGGGTTACGGCAAAAACTGGATGCACTTCGTGTACAAAATGGACAATCTCTTTCGAAGTATCAGGCTTTCGGACGAGAACTCATCTGTTACAAAGGCATTTCATTTTTTTTAACTCATTTCAAGTCCAGACTTTTTGCGCGTTCAGTATGCACCATTCAAAGCCACATCATCAATTTTAAACCCTTTCTGACTTCATTTGCTATTTCTCATGCATTTACTGATTTTTTTGAGCTAAATGACGCTGAAATTGAAAAGCACTACAAATGAACTCTGAAAAGGTTGAAAGTTGGCATGGTATCATCAGTTCACCCACATAGCATGTGCTAAAAAGTTGAGAGGGTTACGGCAAAAACTGGATGCACTTCGTGTACAAAATGGACAATCCCTTTCGAAGTATGAGGCTTTCGGACGAGAACTCATCTGTTACAGAGGCATTTCATTTTTTTAAACAAATTTCAACTCCACACTTTTTGTGCGTTTAGTATGCACCATTCAAAGCCACGTCATCAATTTTCAACCCTTTCTGACTTCATTTGCTATTTTCATGCATTTACTGATTTTTTGAGCTAAATGACCCTCAAATTGAAAAGCACTACAAATGAACTCTGAAAAGGATGAAAGTTGGAATGGTATCATCATTTCACCCACATAGCATGTGCTAAAAAGTTGAGAGGGTTACGGCAAAAACTGGATGCACTTCGTGTACAAAATTGACAATCTCTTTCGAAGTATCAGGCTTTCGGACGAGAACTCATCTGTTACAAAGGCATTTCATTTTTTTAAACTTATTTGAACTCCAGACTTTTTGTGCATTCAGTATGCACCATTCAAAGCCACGTCATCAATTTTCAACCCTTTCTGACTTCATTTGCTATTTTTCATGCATTTACTGATTTTTTTGAGCTAAATGACCCTGAAATTGAAAAGCACTACAAATGAACTCTGAAAAGGTTGATAGTTGGCATGGTATCATCATTTCACCCACATAGCATGTGCTAAAAAGTTGAGAGGGTTACGGCAAAAACTGGATGCACTTCGTGTACAAAATGGACAATCTCTTTCGAAGTATCAGGCTTTCGGACGAGAACTCATCTGTTACAAAGGCATTTCATTTTTTTAACTTATTTCAACTCCAAACTTTTTGTGCATTCACTATGCACCATTCAAAGCCACGTCATCAATTTTCAACCCTTTTTGACTTCATTTGCTATTTTTCATGCATTTACTGATTTTATTGAGCTAAATGACCCTGAAATTGAAAAGCACTACAAATGAACTCTGAAAAGGTTGAAAGTTGGCATTGTATCATCATTTCACCCACATAGCATGTGCTAAAAAGTTGAGAGGGTTACGGCAAAAACTGGATGCACTTCGTGTACAAAATGGTCAATCTCTTTCGAAGTATCAGGCTTTCGGACGAAAACTCATCTGTTACCAAGGCATTTCATTTTTTTAAACTTATTTCAACTCCAGACTTTTTGTGCGATCAGTATGCACCATTCAAAGCCACATCATCAATTTTCAACCCTCTCTGACTTCATTTGCTATTTTTCATGCATTTACTGATTTTTTTAGCTAAATGACCCTGAAATTGAGAAGCACTACAAATGAACTCTGAAAAGGTTGAAAGTTGGCATGGTATCATCATTTCACCCACATAGCATGTGCTAAAAAGTTGAGAGGGTTACGGCAAAAACTGGATGCACTTCGTGTACAAAATCGACAATCTCTTTCGAAGTTTCAGGCTTTCGGACGAGAACTCATCTGTTACAAAGGCATTTCATTTTTTTTAAACTTATTTCAACTCCAAACTTTTTGTGCATTTAGTATGCACCATTCAAAGCCATGTCATCAATTTTCAACCCTTTCTGACTTCATTTGCTATTTTTCATGCATTTACTGATTTTTTGAGCTAAATGACCCTGAAATTGAAAAGCACTACAAATGAACTCTGAAAAGGTTGAAAGTTGGCATGGAATCATCATTTCATCCACATAGCATGTGCCAAAAAGTTGAGAGGCTTACGGCAAAAACTGGATGCACTTCGTGTACAAAATCGACAATCTCTTTCGAAGTATGAGGCTTTCGGACGAGAACTCATCTGTTACAAAGGCATTTCATTTTTTTAAACTCATTTCAACTCCAGACTTTTTGTGTGTTCAGTATGCACCATTCAAAGCCACGTCATCAATTTTCAACCCTTTCTGACTTCATTTGCTATTTTTCTCGCATTTACTGATTTTTTTTAGCTAAATGACCCTGAAATTTAAAAGCACTACAAATGAACTCTGAATAGATTGAAAGTTCGCATGGTATCATCATTTCACCCACATAGCATGTGCAAAAAGTTGAGAGGGTTACGGCAAAAACTGGATGCACTTCGTGTACAAAATGGACAATCTCTTTCGAAGTATCAGGCTTTCGGACGAAAACTCATCTGTTACAAAGGCATTTCATTTTTTTAAACTTATTTCAACTCCAGACTTTTTGTGCGATCAGTATGCACCATTCAAAGCCACATCATCAATTTTCAACCCTCTCTGACTTCATTTGCTATTTTTCATGCATTTACTGATTTTTTTAGCTAAATGACCCTGAAATTGAGAAGCACTACAAATGAACTCTGAAAAGGTTGAAAGTTGGCATGGTATCATCATTTCACCCACATAGCATGTGCTAAAAAGTTGAGAGGGTTACGGCAAAAACTGGATGCACTTCGTGTACAAAATCGACAATCTCTTTCGAAGTTTCAGGCTTTCGGACGAGAACTCATCTGTTACAAAGGCATTTCATTTTTTTTAAACTTATTTCAACTCCAAACTTTTTGTGCATTTAGTATGCACCATTCAAAGCCATGTCATCAATTTTCAACCCTTTCTGACTTCATTTGCTATTTTTCATGCATTTACTGATTTTTTGAGCTAAATGACCCTGAAATTGAAAAGCACTACAAATGAACTCTGAAAAGGTTGAAAGTTGGCATGGAATCATCATTTCATCCACATAGCATGTGCCAAAAAGTTGAGAGGCTTACGGCAAAAACTGGATGCACTTCGTGTACAAAATCGACAATCTCTTTCGAAGTATGAGGCTTTCGGACGAGAACTCATCTGTTACAAAGGCATTTCATTTTTTTAAACTCATTTCAACTCCAGACTTTTTGTGTGTTCAGTATGCACCATTCAAAGCCACGTCATCAATTTTCAACCCTTTCTGACTTCATTTGCTATTTTTCTCGCATTTACTGATTTTTTTTAGCTAAATGACCCTGAAATTTAAAAGCACTACAAATGAACTCTGAATAGATTGAAAGTTCGCATGGTATCATCATTTCACCCACATAGCATGTGCAAAAAGTTGAGAGGGTTACGGCAAAAACTGGATGCACTTCGTGTACAAAATGGACAATCTCTTTCGAAGTATCAGGCTTTCGGACGAAAACTCATCTGTTACAAAGGCATTTCATTTTTTTAAACTTGTTTCAACTCCAGACTTTTTGTGCGTTCAGTATGCACCATTCAAAGCCACGTCATCAATTTTCAACCCTTTTTGACTTCATTTGCTATTTTTCATGCATTTACTGATTTTTTGAGCTAAATGACCCTGAAATTGAAAAGCACTACAAATGAACTCTGAAAAGGTTGAAAGTTGGCATGGTATCATCATTTCACCCACATAGCATGTGCTAAAAAGTTGAGAGGGTTACGGCAAAAACTGGATGCACTTCGTGTACAAAATGGACAATCTCTTTCGAAGTATCAGGCTTTCGGACGAGAACTCATCTGTTAAAAAGGCATTTCATTTTTTTAAACTTATTTCAACTCTAGACTTTTTGTCCGTTCAGTATGCACCATTCAAAGCCACGTCATCAATTTTCAACCCTCTCTGACTTCATTTGCAATTTCTCATGCATTTACTGATTTTTTTTGAGCTAAATGACCCTGAAATTGAAAAGCACTACAAATGAACTCTGAAAAGGTTGAAAGTTGGCATGGTATCATCATTTCACCCACATAGCATGTGCTAAAAAGTGGAGAGGGTTACGGCAAAAACTGGATGCACTTCGTGTACAAAATGGACAATCTCTTTCGAAGTATCAGGCTTTCGGACGAGAACTCATCTGTTACAAAGGCATTTCATTTTTTTTAACTCATTTCAAGTCCAGACTTTTTGTGCGTTCAGTATGCACCATTCAAAGCCACATCATCAATTTTCAACCCTTTCTGACTTCATTTGCTATTTCTCATGCATTTACTGATTTTTTTGAGCTAAATGACGCTGAAATTGAAAAGCACTACAAATGAACTCTGAAAAGGTTGAAAGTTGGCATGGTATCATCAGTTCACCCACATAGCATGTGCTAAAAAGTTGAGAGGGTTACGGCAAAAACAGGATGCACTTCGTGTACAAAATGGACAATCCCTTTCGAAGTATGAGGCTTTCGGACGAGAACTCATCTGTTACAGAGGCATTTCATTTTTTTAACTTATTTCAACTCCAAACTTTTTGTGCATTTAGTATGCACCATTCAAAGCCACGTCATCAATTTTCAACCCTTTCTGACTTCATTTGCTATTTTCATGCATTTACTGATTTTTTGAGCTAAATGACCCTCAAATTGAAAAGCACTACAAATGAACTCTGAAAATGTTGAAAGTTGGAATGGTATCATCATTTCACCCACATAGCATGTGCTAAAAAGTTGAGAGGGTTACGGCAAAAACTGGATGCACGTCGTGTACAAAATTGACAATCTCTTTCGAAGTATCAGGCTTTCGGATGAGAACTCATCTGTTACAAAGGCTTTTCATTTTTTTAAACTTATTTGAACTCCAGACTTTTTGTGCGTTCAGTATGCACCATTCAAAGCCACGTCATCAATTTTCAACCCTTTCTGACTTCATTTGCTATTTTTCATGCATTTACTGATTTTTTTGAGCTAAATGACCCTGAAATTGAAAAGCACTACAAATGAACTCTTAAAAGGTTGAAAGTTGGCATGGTATCATCATTTCACCCACATAGCATGTGCTAAAAAGTTGAGAGGGTTACCGGAAAAACTGGATGCACTTCGTGTACAAAATGGACAATCCCTTTCGAAGTATGAAGCTTTCGGACGAGAACTCATCTGTTACAAAGGCATTTCATTTTTTTAAACTTATTTCAACTCCAGACTTTTTGTGCGTTCAGTATGCACCATTCAAAGCCACGTCATCAATTTTCAACCCTTTCTGACTTCATTTGCTATTTTTCATGCATTTACTGATTTTTTTTTAGCTAAATGACCCTGAAATTGAAAAGCACTACAAATGAACTCTGAAAAGGTTGAAAGTTGGCATGGTATCATCATTTCACCCACATAGCATGTACTAAAAAGTTGAGAGGGTTACGGCAAAAACTGGATGCACTTCGTGTACAAAATGGACAATCTCTTTCGAAGTATCAGGCTTTCGGACGAGAACTCATCTGTTACAAAGGCATTTCATTTTTTTAAACTTATTTGAACTCCAGACTTTTTGTGCATTCAGTATGCACCATTCAAAGCCACGTCATCAATTTTCAACTTTTTCTGACTTCATTTGCTATTTTTCATGCAGTTACTGAATTTTTTGAGCTAAATGACCCTGAAATTGAAAAGCACTACAAATGAACTCTGAAAAGGTTGAAAGTTGGCATGGTATCATCATTTCACCCACATAGCATGTGCTAAAAAGTTGAGAGGGTTACGGCAAAAACTGGATGCACTTCGTGTACAAAATGGACAATCTCTTTCGAAGTATCAGGCTTTCGGACGAAAACTCATCTGTTACAAAGGCATTTCATTTTTTAAAACTTGTTTCAACTCCAGACTTTTTGTGCGTTCAGTATGCACCATTCAAAGCCACGTCATCAATTTTCAACCCTTTTTGACTTCATTTGCTATTTTTCATGCATTTACTGATTTTTTGAGCTAAATGACCCTGAAATTGAAAAGCACTACAAATGAACTCTGAAAAGGTTGAAAGTTGGCATGGTATCATCATTTCACCCACATAGCATGTGCTAAAAAGTTGAGAGGGTTACGGCAAAAACTGGATGCACTTCGTGTACAAAATGGACAATCTCTTTCGAAGTATCAGGCTTTCGGACGAGAACTCATCTGTTAAAAAGGCATTTCATTTTTTTAAACTTATTTCAACTCTAGACTTTTTGTCCGTTCAGTATGCACCATTCAAAGCCACGTCATCAATTTTCAACCCTCTCTGACTTCATTTGCAATTTCTCATGCATTTACTGATTTTTTTTGAGCTAAATGACCCTGAAATTGAAAAGCACTACAAATGAACTCTGAAAAGGTTGAAAGTTGGCATGGTATCATCATTTAACCCACATAAATTGTGCTAAAACGTGGAGAGGGTTACGGCAAAAACTGGATGCACTTCGTGTACAAAATGGACAATCTCTTTCGAAGTATCAGGCTTTCGGACGAGAACTCATCTGTTACAAAGGCATTTCATTTTTTTTAACTCATTTCAAGTCCAGACTTTTTGTGCGTTCAGTATGCACCATTCAAAGCCACATCATCAATTTTCAACCCTTTCTGACTTCATTTGCTATTTCTCATGCATTTACTGATTTTTTTGAGCTAAATGACGCTGAAATTGAAAAGCACTACAAATGAACTCTGAAAAGGTTGAAAGTTGGCATGGTATCATCAGTTCACCCACATAGCATGTGCTAAAAAGTTGAGAGGGTTACGGCAAAAACAGGATGCACTTCGTGTACAAAATGGACAATCCCTTTCGAAGTATGAGGCTTTCGGACGAGAACTCATCTGTTACAGAGGCATTTCATTTTTTTAACTTATTTCAACTCCAAACTTTTTGTGCATTTAGTATGCACCATTCAAAGCCACGTCATCAATTTTCAACCCTTTCTGACTTCATTTGCTATTTTCATGCATTTACTGATTTTTTGAGCTAAATGACCCTCAAATTGAAAAGCACTACAAATGAACTCTGAAAATGTTGAAAGTTGGAATGGTATCATCATTTCACCCACATAGCATGTGCTAAAAAGTTGAGAGGGTTACGGCAAAAACTGGATGCACGTCGTGTACAAAATTGACAATCTCTTTCGAAGTATCAGGCTTTCGGATGAGAACTCATCTGTTACAAAGGCTTTTCATTTTTTTAAACTTATTTGAACTCCAGACTTTTTGTGCGTTCAGTATGCACCATTCAAAGCCACGTCATCAATTTTCAACCCTTTCTGACTTCATTTGCTATTTTTCATGCATTTACTGATTTTTTTGAGCTAAATGACCCTGAAATTGAAAAGCACTACAAATGAACTCTTAAAAGGTTGAAAGTTGGCATGGTATCATCATTTCACCCACATAGCATGTGCTAAAAAGTTGAGAGGGTTACCGGAAAAACTGGATGCACTTCGTGTACAAAATGGACAATCCCTTTCGAAGTATGAAGCTTTCGGACGAGAACTCATCTGTTACAAAGGCATTTCATTTTTTTAAACTTATTTCAACTCCAGACTTTTTGTGCGTTCAGTATGCACCATTCAAAGCCACGTCATCAATTTTCAACCCTTTCTGACTTCATTTGCTATTTTTCATGCATTTACTGATTTTTTTTTAGCTAAATGACCCTGAAATTGAAAAGCACTACAAATGAACTCTGAAAAGGTTGAAAGTTGGCATGGTATCATCATTTCACCCACATAGCATGTACTAAAAAGTTGAGAGGGTTACGGCAAAAACTGGATGCACTTCGTGTACAAAATGGACAATCTCTTTCGAAGTATCAGGCTTTCGGACGAGAACTCATCTGTTACAAAGGCATTTCATTTTTTTAAACTTATTTGAACTCCAGACTTTTTGTGCATTCAGTATGCACCATTCAAAGCCACGTCATCAATTTTCAACTTTTTCTGACTTCATTTGCTATTTTTCATGCAGTTACTGAATTTTTTGAGCTAAATGACCCTGAAATTGAAAAGCACTACAAATGAACTCTGAAAAGGTTGAAAGTTGGCATGGTATCATCATTTCACCCACATAGCATGTGCTAAAAAGTTGAGAGGGTTACGGCAAAAACTGGATGCACTTCGTGTACAAAATGGACAATCTCTTTCGAAGTATCAGGCTTTCGGACGAAAACTCATCTGTTACAAAGGCATTTCATTTTTTAAAACTTGTTTCAACTCCAGACTTTTTGTGCGTTCAGTATGCACCATTCAAAGCCACGTCATCAATTTTCAACCCTTTTTGACTTCATTTGCTATTTTTCATGCATTTACTGATTTTTTGAGCTAAATGACCCTGAAATTGAAAAGCACTACAAATGAACTCTGAAAAGGTTGAAAGTTGGCATGGTATCATCATTTCACCCACATAGCATGTGCTAAAAAGTTGAGAGGGTTACGGCAAAAACTGGATGCACTTCGTGTACAAAATGGACAATCTCTTTCGAAGTATCAGGCTTTCGGACGAGAACTCATCTGTTAAAAAGGCATTTCATTTTTTTAAACTTATTTCAACTCTAGACTTTTTGTCCGTTCAGTATGCACCATTCAAAGCCACGTCATCAATTTTCAACCCTCTCTGACTTCATTTGCAATTTCTCATGCATTTACTGATTTTTTTTGAGCTAAATGACCCTGAAATTGAAAAGCACTACAAATGAACTCTGAAAAGGTTGAAAGTTGGCATGGTATCATCATTTAACCCACATAAATTGTGCTAAAACGTGGAGAGGGTTACGGCAAAAACTGGATGCACTTCGTGTACAAAATGGACAATCTCTTTCGAAGTATCAGGCTTTCGGACGAGAACTCATCTGTTACAAAGGCATTTCATTTTTTTTAACTCATTTCAAGTCCAGACTTTTTGTGCGTTCAGTATGCACCATTCAAAGCCACATCATCAATTTTCAACCCTTTCTGACTTCATTTGCTATTTCTCATGCATTTACTGATTTTTTTGAGCTAAATGACGCTGAAATTGAAAAGCACTACAAATGAACTCTGAAAAGGTTGAAAGTTGGCATGGTATCATCAGTTCACCCACATAGCATGTGCTAAAAAGTTGAGAGGGTTACGGCAAAAACAGGATGCACTTCGTGTACAAAATGGACAATCCCTTTCGAAGTATGAGGCTTTCGGACGAGAACTCATCTGTTACAGAGGCATTTCATTTTTTTAACTTATTTCAACTCCAAACTTTTTGTGCATTTAGTATGCACCATTCAAAGCCACGTCATCAATTTTCAACCCTTTCTGACTTCATTTGCTATTTTCATGCATTTACTGATTTTTTGAGCTAAATGACCCTCAAATTGAAAAGCACTACAAATGAACTCTGAAAATGTTGAAAGTTGGAATGGTATCATCATTTCACCCACATAGCATGTGCTAAAAAGTTGAGAGGGTTACGGCAAAAACTGGATGCACTTCGTGTACAAAATTGACAATCTCTTTCGAAGTATCAGGCTTTCGGATGAGAACTCATCTGTTACAAAGGCTTTTCATTTTTTTAAACTTATTTGAACTCCAGACTTTTTGTGCGTTCAGTATGCACCATTCAAAGCCACGTCATCAATTTTCAACCCTTTCTGACTTCATTTGCTATTTTTCATGCATTTACTGATTTTTTTGAGCTAAATGACCCTGAAATTGAAAAGCACTACAAATGAACTCTTAAAAGGTTGAAAGTTGGCATGGTATCATCATTTCACCCACATAGCATGTGCTAAAAAGTTGAGAGGGTTACGGCAAAAACTGGATGCACTTCGTGTACAAAATGGACAATCCCTTTCGAAGTATGAAGCTTTCGGACGAGAACTCATCTGTTACAAAGGCATTTCATTTTTTTAAACTTATTTCAACTCCAGACTTTTTGTGCGTTCAGTATGCACCATTCAAAGCCACGTCATCAATTTTCAACCCTTTCTGACTTCATTTGCTATTTTTCATGCATTTACTGATTTTTTTTTAGCTAAATGACCCTGAAATTGAAAAGCACTACAAATGAACTCTGAAAAGGTTGAAAGTTGGCATGGTATCATCATTTCACCCACATAGCATGTACTAAAAAGTTGAGAGGGTTACGGCAAAAACTGGATGCACTTCGTGTACAAAATGGACAATCTCTTTCGAAGTATCAGGCTTTCGGACGAGAACTCATCTGTTACAAAGGCATTTCATTTTTTTAAACTTATTTGAACTCCAGACTTTTTGTGCATTCAGTATGCACCATTCAAAGCCACGTCATCAATTTTCAACTTTTTCTGACTTCATTTGCTATTTTTCATGCAGTTACTGAATTTTTTGAGCTAAATGACCCTGAAATTGAAAAGCACTACAAATGAACTCTGAAAAGGTTGAAAGTTGGCATGGTATCATCATTTCACCCACATAGCATGTGCTAAAAAGTTGAGAGGGTTACGGCAAAAACTGGATGCACTTCGTGTACAAAATGGACAATCCCTTTCGAAGTTTCAGGCTTTCGGACGAGAACTCATCTGTTACAAAGGCATTTCATTTTTTTAAACTTATTTCAACTCCAGACTTTTTGTGCGTTCAGTATGCACCATTCAAAGCCATCTCATCAATTTTCAACCCTTTCTGACTTCATTTGCTATTTTTCATGCACTTACTGATTTTTTTTGAGCTAAATGACCCTGAAATTGAAAAGCACTACAAATGAACTCTGAAAAGGTTGAAAGTTGGCATGGTATCATCATTTCACCCACATAGCATGTGCTAAAAAGTTGAGAGGGTTACGGCAAAAACTGGATGCACTTCGTGTACAAAATGGACAATCTCTTTCGAAGTATCAGGCTTTCGGACGAGAACTCATCTGTTACAAAGGCATTTCATTTTTTTAAACTTATTTCAACTCCAGACTTTTTGTGCGTTCAGTATGCACCATTCAAATCCACGTCATTAATTTTCAACCCTTTCTGACTTCATTTGCTATTCTTCATGCATTTACTGATTTGTTTTGAGCTAAATGACCCTGAAATTGAAAAGCACTACAAATGAACTCTGAAAAGGTTGAAAGTTGGCAAGGTATCATCATTTCACCCACATAGCATGTGCTAAAAAGTTGAGAGGGTTATGGCAAAAACTGGATGCACTGCGTGTACAAAATGGACAATCTCTTTCGAAGTATCAGGCTTTCGGACGAGAACTCATCTGTTACAAAGGCATTTCATTTTTTTTAACTTATTTCAACTCCAAACTTTTTGTGCATTTAGTATGCACCATTCAAAGCCATGTCATCAATTTTCAACCCTTTCTGACTTCATTTGCTATTTTTCATGCACTTACTGATTTTTTTTGAGCTAAATGACCCTGAAATGGAAAAGCACTACAAATGAACTCTGAAAAGGTTGAAAGTTGGCATGGTATCATCATTTCACCCACATAGCATGTGCTAAAAAGTTGAGAGGGTTACGGCAAAAACTGGATGCACTTCGTGTACAAAATGGACAATCTCTTTCGAAGTATCAGGCTTTCGGACGAGAACTCATCTGTTACAAAGGCATTTCATTTTTTTAAACTTATTTCAACTCCAGACTTTTTGTGCGTTCAGTATGCACCATTCAAATCCACGTCATTAATTTTCAACCCTTTCTGACTTCATTTGCTATTCTTCATGCATTTACTGATTTTTTTTGAGCTAAATGGCCCTGAAATTGAAAAGCACTACAAATGAACTCTGAAAAGGTTGAAAGTTGGCATGGTATCATCATTTCACCCACATAGCATGTGCTAAAAAGTTGAGAGGGTTACGGCAAAAACTGGATGCACTGCGTGTACAAAATGGACAATCTATTTCGAAGTATCAGGCTTTCGGACGAGAACTCATCTGTTACAAAGGCATTTCATTTTTTTTAACTTATTTCAACTCCAGACTTTTTGTGCGTTTAGTATGCACCATTCAAAGCCATGTCATCAATTTTCAACCCTTTCTGACTTCATTTGCTATTTTTCATGCATTTACTGATTTTTTTTGAGCTAAATGACCCTGAAATTGAAAAGCACTACAAATGAACTCTGAAAAGGTTGAAAGTTGGCATGGTATCATCATTTCACCCACATAGCATGTGCTAGAAAGTTGAGAGGGTTACGGCAAAAACTGGATGCACTTCGTGTACAAAATGGACAATCTCTTTCGAAGTATCAGGCTTTCGGACGAGAACTCATCTGTTACAAAGGCATTTCATTTTTTTAAACTTATTTCAACTCCAGACTTTTTGTGCGTTCAGTATGCACCATTCAAAGCCACGTCATCAATTTTCAACCCTTTCTGACTTCATTTGCTATTTTTCATGCATTTACTGATTTTTTTTTGAGCTAAATGACCCTGAAATTGAAAAGCACTACAAATGAACTCTGAAAAGGTTGAAAGTTGGCATGGTATCATCATTTCACCCACATAGAATGTGCTAAAAAGTTGAGAGGGTTACGGCAAAAACTGGATGCACTTCGTGTACAAAATGGACAATCTCTTTCGAAGTATCAGGCTTTCGGACGAGAACTCATCTGTTACAAAGGCATTTCAGTTTTTTAAACTTATTTCAACTCCAGACTTTTTGTGCGTTCAGTAAGCACCATTCAAAGCCACGTCATCAATTTTCAACCCTTTCTGACTTCATTTGCTATTTTTCATGCAATTACTGATTTTTTTTTGATCTAAATGACCCTGAAATTGAAAAGCACTACAAATGAACTCTTAAAAGGTTGAAAGTTATCATGGTATCATAATTTCACCCACATAGCATGTGCTAAAAAGTTGAGAGGGTTACGGCAAAAACTGGATGCACTTCGTGTACAAAATGGACAATCTCTTTCGAAGTATCAGGCTTTCGGACGAGAACTCATCCGTTACAAAGGCATTTCATTTTTTTAAACTTATTTCAACTCCAGACTTTTTGTGCGTTCAGTATGCACCATTCAAAGCCACGTCATCAATTTTCAACCCTTTCTGACTTCATTTGCTATTTTTCATGCATTTACTGATTTTTTTTTAGCTAAATGACCCTGAAATTGAAAAGCACTACAAATGAACTCTGAAAAGGTTGAAAGTTGGCATGGTATCATCATTTACCCACATAGCATGTGCTAAAAAGTTGAGAGGGTTACGGCAAAAACTGGATGCACTTCGTGTACAAAATGGACAATCTCTTTCGAAGTATCAGGCTTTCGGACGAGAACTCATCTGTTACAAAGGCATTTCATTTTTTTAAACTTATTTCAACTCCAGACTTTTTGTGCGTTCAGTATGCACCATTCAAAGCCACGTCATCAATTTTCAACCCTTTCTGACTTCATTTGCTATTTTTCATGCATTTACTGATTTTTTTTTGAGCTAAATGACCCTGAAATTGAAAAGCACTACAAATGAACTCTGAAAAGGTTGAAAGTTGGCAAGGTATCATCATTTCACCCACATAGCATGTGCTAAAAAGTTGAGAGGGTTACGGCAAAAACTGGATGCACTGCGTGTACAAAATGGACAATCTCTTTCGAAGTATCAGGCTTTCGGACGAGAACTCATCTGTTACAAAGGCATTTCATTTTTTTTAACTTATTTCAACTCCAAACTTTTTGTGCATTTAGTATGCACCATTCAAAGCCATGTCATCAATTTTCAACCCTTTCTGACTTCATTTGCTATTTTTCATGCACTTACTGATTTTTTTTGAGCTAAATGACCCTGAAATGGAAAAGCACTACAAATGAACTCTGAAAAGGTTGAAAGTTGGCATGGTATCATCATTTCACCCACATAGCATGTGCTAAAAAGTTGAGAGGGTTACGGCAAAAACTGGATGCACTTCGTGTACAAAATGGACAATCTCTTTCGAAGTATCAGGCTTTCGGACGAGAACTCATCTGTTACAAAGGCATTTCATTTTTTTAAAGTTATTTCAACTCCAGACTTTTTGTGCGTTCAGTATGCACCATTCAAATCCACGTCATTAATTTTCAACCCTTTCTGACTTCATTTGCTATTCTTCATGCATTTACTGATTTTTTTTGAGCTAAATGGCCCTGAAATTGAAAAGCACTACAAATGAACTCTGAAAAGGTTGAAAGTTGGCATGGTATCATCATTTCACCCACATAGCATGTGCTAAAAAGTTGAGAGGGTTACGGCAAAAACTGGATGCACTGCGTGTACAAAATGGACAATCTATTTCGAAGTATCAGGCTTTCGGACGAGAACTCATCTGTTACAAAGGCATTTCATTTTTTTTAACTTATTTCAACTCCAGACTTTTTGTGCGTTTAGTATGCACCATTCAAAGCCATGTCATCAATTTTCAACCCTTTCTGACTTCATTTGCTATTTTTCATGCATTTACTGATTTTTTTTGAGCTAAATGACCCTGAAATTGAAAAGCACTACAAATGAACTCTGAAAAGGTTGAAAGTTGGCATGGTATCATCATTTCACCCACATAGCATGTGCTAAAAAGTTGAGAGGGTTACGGCAAAAACTGGATGCACTTCGTGTACAAAATGGACAATCTCTTTCGAAGTATCAGGCTTTCGGACGAGAACTCATCTGTTACAAAGGCATTTCATTTTTTTAAACTTATTTCAACTCCAGACTTTTTGTGCGTTCAGTATGCACCATTCAAAGCCACGTCATCAATTTTCAACCCTTTCTGACTTCATTTGCTATTTTTCATGCATTTACTGATTTTTTTTTTGAGCTAAATGACCCTGAAATTGAAAAGCACTACAAATGAACTCTGAAAAGGTTGAAAGTTGGCATGGTATCATCATTTCACCCACATAGAATGTGCTAAAAAGTTGAGAGAGTTACGGCAAAAACTGGATGCACTTCGTGTACAAAATGGACAATCTCTTTCGAAGTATCAGGCTTTCGGACGAGAACTCATCTGTTACAAAGGCATTTCAGTTTTTTAAACTTATTTCAACTCCAGACTTTTTGTGCGTTCAGTAATCACCATTCAAAGCCACGTCATCAATTTTCAACCCTTTCTGACTTCATTTGCTATTTTTCATGCAATTACTGATTTTTTTTGATCTAAATGACCCTGAAATTGAAAAGCACTACAAATGAACTCTTAAAAGGTTGAAAGTTATCATGGTATCATAATTTCACCCACATAGCATGTGCTAAAAAGTTGAGAGGGTTACGGCAAAAACTGGATGCACTTCGTGTACAAAATGGACAATCTCTTTCGAAGTATCAGGCTTTCGGACGAGAACTCATCCGTTACAAAGGCATTTCATTTTTTTAAACTTATTTCAACTCCAGACTTTTTGTGCGTTCAGTATGCACCATTCAAAGCCACGTCATCAATTTTCAACCCTTTCTGACTTCATTTGCTATTTTTCATGCATTTACTGATTTTTTTTTAGCTAAATGACCCTGAAATTGAAAAGCACTACAAATGAACTCTGAAAAGGTTGAAAGTTGGCATGGTATCATCATTTCACCCACATAGAATGTGCTAAAAAGTTGAGAGGGTTACGGCAAAAACTGGATGCACTTCGTGTACAAAATGGACAATCTCTTTCGAAGTATCAGGCTTTCGGACGAGAACTCATCTGTTACAAAGGCATTTCATTTTTTTAAACTTATTTCAACTCCAGACTTTTTGTGCGTTCAGTAAGCACCATTCAAAGCCACGTCATCAATTTTCAACCCTTTCTATCTTCATTTGCTATTTTTCATGCAATTACTGATTTTTTTTGAGCTAAATGACCCTGAAATTGAAAAGCACTACAAATGAACTCTGAAAAGGTTGAAAGTTATCATGGTATCATAATTTCACCCACATAGCATGTGCTAAAAAGTTGAGAGGGTTACGGCAAAAACTGGATGCACATCGTGTACAAAATGGACAATATCTTTCGAAGTATCAGGCTTTCGGACGAGAACTCATTTCTTACAAAGGCATTTCATTTTTTTAACTTATTTCAACTCCAAACTTTTTGTGCATTCAGTATGCACCATTCAGAGCCATGTCATCAATTTTCAACCCTTTCTGACTTCATTTGCTATTTTTCATGCATTTACTAATTTTTTTTTGAGCTAAATGACCCTGAAATTGAAAAGCACTACAAATGAACTCTTAAAAGGTTGAAAGTTGGCATGGTATCATCATTTCACCCACATAGCATGTGCTAAAAAGTTGAGAGGGTTACGGCAAAAACTGGATGCACTTCGTGTACAAAATGGACAATCTATTTCGAAGTATCAGGCTTTCAGACGAGAACTCATCTGTTACAAAGGCAATTCATTTTTTTAAACTTATTTCAACTCCAGACTTTTTGTGCGTTCAGTATGCACCATTCAAAGCCACGTCATCAATTTTCAACCCTTTCTGACTTCATTTTCTATTTTTCATGCATTTACTGATTTTTTTGAGCTAAATGACCCTGAAATTGAAAAGCACTACAAATGAACTCTGAAAAGGTTGAAAGTTGGCATGGTATCATCATTTAAGTATCAGGCTTTCGGACGAGAACTCATCTGTTACAAAGGCATTTCATTTTTTTAACTTATTTCAACTCCAAACTTTTTGTGCATTCAGTATGCACCATTCAAAGCCATGTCATCAATTTTCAACCCTTTCTGACTTCATTTGCTATTTTTCATGCATTTACTAATTTTGTTGAGCTAAATGACCCTGAAATTGAAAAGCACTACAAATGAACTCTGAAAAGGTTGAAAGTTGGCATGGTATCATCATTTAACCCACATAAATTGTGCTAAAACGTGGAGAGGGTTACGGCAAAAACTGGATGCACTTCGTGTACAAAATGGACAATCTCTTTCGAAGTATCAGGCTTTCGGACGAGAACTCATCTGTTACAAAGGCATTTCAGTTTTTTAAACTTATTTCAACTCCAGACTTTTTGTGCGTTCAGTAAGCACCATTCAAAGCCACGTCATCAATTTTCAACCCTTTCTGACTTCATTTGCTATTTTTCATGCAATTACTGATTTTTTTTTGATCTAAATGACCCTGAAATTGAAAAGCACTACAAATGAACTCTTAAAAGGTTGAAAGTTATCATGGTATCATAATTTCACCCACATAGCATGTGCTAAAAAGTTGAGAGGGTTACGGCAAAAACTGGATGCACTTCGTGTACAAAATGGACAATCTCTTTCGAAGTATCAGGCTTTCGGACGAGAACTCATCTGTTACAAAGGCATTTCATTTTTTTAAACTTATTTCAACTCCAGACTTTTTGTGCGTTCAGTATGCACCATTCAAAGCCACGTCATCAATTTTCAACCCTTTCTGACTTCATTTGCTATTTTTCATGCATTTACTGATTTTTTTTGAGCTAAATGACCCTGAAATTGAAAAGCACTACAAATGAACTCTGAAAAGGTTGAAAGTTGGCATGGTATCATCATTTCACCCACATAGAATGTGCTAAAAAGTTGAGAGGGTTACGGCAAAAACTGGATGCACTTCGTGTACAAAATGGACAATCTCTTTCGAAGTATCAGGCTTTCGGACGAGAACTCATCTGTTACAAAGGCATTTCATTTTTTTAAACTTATTTCAACTCCAGACTTTTTGTGCGTTCAGTAGGCACCATTCAAAGCCAGGTCATCAATTTTCAACCCTTTCTATCTTCATTTGCTATTTTTCATGCAATTACTGATTTTTTTTGAGCAAAATGACCCTGAAATTGAAAAGCACTACAAATGAACTCTGAAAAGGTTGAAAGTTATCATGGTATCATAATTTCACCCACATAGCATGTGCTAAAAAGTTGAGAGGGTTACGGCAAAAACTGGATGCACATCGTGTACAAAATGGACAATATCTTTCGAAGTATCAGGCTTTCGGACGAGAACTCATTTCTTACAAAGGCATTTCATTTTTTTAACTTATTTCAACTCCAAACTTTTTGTGCATTCAGTATGCACCATTCAAAGCCATGTCATCAATTTTCAACCCTTTCTGACTTCATTTGCTATTTTTCATGCATTTACTAATTTTTTTTGAGCTAAATGACCCTGAAATTGAAAAGCACTACAAATGAACTCTTAAAAGGTTGAAAGTTGGCATGGTATCATCACTTCACCCACATAGCATGTGCTAAAAAGTTGAGAGGGTTACGGCAAAAACTGGATGCACTTCGTGTACAAAATGGACAATCTATTTCGAAGTATCAGGCTTTCAGACGAGAACTCATCTGTTACAAAGGCAATTCATTTTTTTAAACTTATTTCAACTCCAGACTTTTTGTGCGTTCAGTATGCACCATTCAAAGCCACGTCATCAATTTTCAACCCTTTCTGACTTCATTTTCTATTTTTCATGCATTTACTGATTTTTTTTGAGCTAAATGACCCTGAAATTGAAAAGCACTACAAATGAACTCTGAAAAGGTTGAAAGTTGGCATGGTATCATCATTTAAGTATCAGGCTTTCGGACGAGAACTCATCTGTTACAAAGGCATTTCATTTTTTGAACTTATTTCAACTCCAAACTTTTTGTGCATTCAGTATGCACCATTCAAAGCCATGTCATCAATTTTCAACCCTTTCTGACTTTATTTGCTATTTTTCATGCATTTACTGATTTTTTTGAGCTAAATGACCCTGAAATTGAAAAGCACTACAAATGAACTCTGAAAAGGTTGAAAGTTGGCATGGTATCATCATTTCACCCACATAGCATGTGCTAAAAAGTCGAGAGGGTTACGGCAAAAACTGGATGCACTTCGTGTACAAAATGGACAATCTCTTTCGAAGTATCAGGCTTTCGGACGAGAACTCATCTGTTACAAAGGCATTTCATTTTTTTTAACTTATTTCAACTCCAAACTTTTTTTGAATTCAGTATGCACCATTCAAAGCCATCTCATCAATTTTCAACCCTTTCTGACTTCATTTGCTATTTTTCATGCATTTACTGATTTTTTTTGAGCTAAATGACCCTACAATTGAAAAGCACTACAAATGAACTCTGAAAAGGTTGAAAGTTGGCATGGTATCATCATTTCACTCACATAGAATGTGCTAAAAAGTTGAGAGGGTTACGGCAAAAAATGGATGCACTTCGTGTACAAAATGGACAATCTCTTTCGAAGTATCAGGCTTTCGGACGAGAACTCATCTGTTACAAAGGCATTTCATTTTTTTAAACTTATTTCAACTCCAGACTTTTTGTGCGTTCAGTAAGCACCATTCAAAGCCACGTCATCAATTTTCAACCCTTTCTATCTTCATTTGCTATTGTTCATGCAATTACTGATTTTTTTTGAGCTAAATGACCCTGAAATTGAAAAGCACTACAAATGAACTCTGAAAAGGTTGAAAGTTATCATGGTATCCTAATTTCACCCACATAGCATGTGCTAAAAAGTTGAGAGGGTTACGGCAAAAACTGGATGCACTTCGTGTACAAAATGGACAATATCTTTCGAAGTATCAGGCTTTCGGACGAGAACTCATTTCTTACAAAGGCATTTCATTTTTTTTAACTTATTTCAACTCCAAACTTTTTGTGCATTCAGTATGCACCATTCAAAGCCATGTCATCAATTTTCAACCCTTTCTGACTTCATTTGCTATTTTTCATGCATTTACTAATTTTTTTTTGAGCTAAATGACCCTGAAATTGAAAAGCACTACAAATGAACTCTTAAAAGGTTGAAAGTTGGCATGGTATCATCATTTCACCCACATAGCATGTGCTAAAAAGTTGAGAGGGTTACGGCAAAAACTGGATGCACTTCGTGTACAAAATGGACAATCTCTTTCGAAGTATCAGGCTTTCGGACGAGAACTCATCTGTTAAAAAGGCATTTCATTTTTTTAAACTTATTTCAACTCTAGACTTTTTGTCCGTTCAGTATGCACCATTCAAAGCCACGTCATCAATTTTCAACCCTTTCTGACTTCATTTGCAATTTCTCATGCATTTACTGATTTTTTTTGAGCTAAATGACCCTGAAATTGAAAAGCACTACAAATGAACTCTGAAAAGGTTGAAAGTTGGCATGGTATCATCATTTAACCCACATAAATTGTGCTAAAACGTGGAGAGGGTTACGGCAAAAACTGGATGCACTTCGTGTACAAAATGGACAATCTCTTTCGAAGTATCAGGCTTTCGGACGAGAACTCATCTGTTACAAAGGCATTTCATTTTTTTTAACTCATTTCAAGTCCAGACTTTTTGTGCGTTCAGTATGCACCATTCAAAGCCACATCATCAATTTTCAACCCTTTCTGACTTCATTTGCTATTTCTCATGCATTTACTGATTTTTTTGAGCTAAATGACGCTGAAATTGAAAAGCACTACAAATGAACTCTGAAAAGGTTGAAAGTTGGCATGGTATCATCAGTTCACCCACATAGCATGTGCTAAAAAGTTGAGAGGGTTACGGCAAAAACTGGATGCACTTCGTGTACAAAATGGACAATCCCTTTCGAAGTATGAGGCTTTCGGACGAGAACTCATCTGTTACAGAGGCATTTCATTTTTTTAACTTATTTCAACTCCAAACTTTTTGTGCATTCAGTATGCACCATTCAAAGCCACGTCATCAATTTTCAACCCTTTCTGACTTCATTTGCTATTTTCATGCATTTATTGATTTTTTGAGCTAAATGACCCTCAAATTGAAAAGCACTACAAATGAACTCTGAAAATGTTGAAAGTTGGAATGGTATCATCATTTCACCCACATAGCATGTGCTAAAAAGTTGAGAGGGTTACGGCAAAAACTGGATGCACTTCGTGTACAAAATTGACAATCTCTTTCGAAGTATCAGGCTTTCGGACGAGAACTCATCTGTTACAAAGGCTTTTCATTTTTTTAAACTTATTTGAACTCCAGACTTTTTGTGCGTTCAGTATGCACCATTCAAAGCCACATCATCAATTTTCAACCCTTTCTGACTTCATTTGCTATTTTTCATGCATTTACTGATTTTTTTGAGCTAAATGACCCTGAAATTGAAAAGCACTACAAATGAACTCTTAAAAGGTTGAAAGTTGGCATGGTATCATCATTTCACCCACATAGCATGTGCTAAAAAGTTGAGAGGGTTACGGCAAAAACTGGATGCACTTCGTGTACAAAATGGACAATCCCTTTCGAAGTATGAAGCTTTCGGACGAGAACTCATCTGTTACAAAGGCATTTCATTTTTTTAAACTTATTTCAACTCCAGACTTTTTGTGCGTTCAGTATGCACCATTCAAAGCCACGTCATCAATTTTCAACCCTTTCTGACTTCATTTGCTATTTTTCATGCATTTACTGAATTTTTTTTAGCTAAATGACCCTGAAATTGAAAAGCACTACAAATGAACTCTGAAAAGGTTGAAAGTTGGCATGGTATCATCATTTCACCCACATAGCATGTGCTAAAAAGTTGAGAGGGTTACGGCAAAAACTGGATGCACTTCGTGTACAAAATGGACAATCTCTTTCGAAGTATCAGGCTTTCGGACGAGAACTCATCTGTTAAAAAGGCATTTCATTTTTTAAACTTATTTGAACTCCAGACTTTTTGTGCATTCAGTATGCACCATTCAAAGCCACGTCATCAATTTTCAACTTTTTCTGACTTCATTTGCTATTTTTCATGCAGTTACTGATTTTTTTGAGCTAAATGACCCTGAAATTGAAAAGCACTACAAATGAACTCTGAAAAGGTTGAAAGTTGGCATGGTATCATCATTTCACCCACATAGCATGTGCTAAAAAGTTGAGAGGGTTACGGCAAAAACTGGATGCACTTCGTGTACAAAATGGACAATCCCTTTCGAAGTATGAAGCTTTCGGACGAGAACTCATCTGTTACAAAGGCATTTCATTTTTTTAAACTTATTTCAACTCCAGACTTTTTGTGCGTTCAGTATGCACCATTCAAAGCCATCTCATCAATTTTCAACCCTTTCTGACTTCATTTGCTATTTTTCATGCACTTACTGATTTTTTTTGAGCTAAATGACCCTGAAATTGAAAAGCACTACAAATGAACTCTGAAAAGGTTGAAAGTTGGCATGGTATCATCATTTCACCCACATAGCATGTGCTAAAAAGTTGAGAGGGTTACGGCAAAAACTGGATGCACTTCGTGTACAAAATGGACAATCTCTTTCGAAGTATCAGGCTTTCGGACAAGAACTCATCTGTTACAAAGGCATTTCATTTTCTTAAACTTATTTCAACTCCAGACTTTTTGTGCGTTCAGTATGCACCATTCAAATCCACGTCATTAATTTTCAACCCTTTCTGACTTCATTTGCTATTCTTCATGCATTTACTGATTTTTTTTGAGCTAAATGACCCTGAAATTGAAAAGCACTACAAATGAACTCTGAAAAGGTTGAAAGTTGGCATGGTATCATCATTTCACCCACATAGCATGTGCTAAAAAGTTGAGAGGGTTACGGCAAAAACTGGATGCACTGCGTGTACAAAATGGACAATCTCTTTCGAAGTATCAGGCTTTCGGACGAGAACTCATCTGTTACAAAGGCATTTCATTTTTTTTAACTTATTTCAACTCCAAACTTTTTGTGCATTCAGTATGCACCATTCAAAGCCATGTCATCAATTTTCAACCCTTTCTGACTTCATTTGCTATTTTTCATGCACTTACTGATATTTTTTGAGCTAAATGACCCTGAAATTGAAAAGCACTACAAATGAACTCTGAAAAGGTTGAAAGTTGGAATGGTATCATCATTTCACCCACATAGCATGTGCTAAAAAGTTGAGAGGGTTACGGCAAAAACTGGATGCACTTCGTGTACAAAATTGACAATCTCTTTCGAAGTATCAGGCTTTCGGACGAGAACTCATCTGTTACAAAGGCTTTTCATTTTTTTAAACTTATTTGAACTCCAGACTTTTTGTGCGTTCAGTATGCACCATTCAAAGCCACGTCATCAATTTTCAACCCTTTCTGACTTCATTTGCTATTTTTCATGCATTTACTGATTTTTTTGAGCTAAATGACCCTGAAATTGAAAAGCACTACAAATGAACTCTTAAAAGGTTGAAAGTTGGCATGGTATCATCATTTCACCCACATAGCATGTGCTAAAAAGTTGAGAGGGTTACGGCAAAAACTGGATGCACTTCGTGTACAAAATGGACAATCCCTTTCGAAGTATGAAGCTTTCGGACGAGAACTCATCTGTTACAAAGGCATTTCATTTTTTTAAACTTATTTCAACTCCAGACTTTTTGTGCGTTCAGTATGCACCATTCAAAGCCACGTCATCAATTTTGAACCCTTTCTGACTTCATTTGCTATTTTTCATGCATTTACTGATTTTTTTTTAGCTAAATGACCCTGAAATTGAAAAGCACTACAAATGAACTCTGAAAAGGTTGAAAGTTGGCATGGTATCATCATTTCACCCACATAGCATGTGCTAAAAAGTTGAGAGGGTTACGGCAAAAACTGGATGCACTTCGTGTACAAAATGGACAATCTCTTTCGAAGTATCAGGCTTTCGGACGAGAACTCATCTGTTAAAAAGGCATTTCATTTTTTTAAACTTATTTGAACTCCAGACTTTTTGTGCATTCAGTATGCACCATTCAAAGCCACGTCATCAATTTTCAACTTTTTCTGACTTCATTTGCTATTTTTCATGCAGTTACTGAATTTTTTGAGCTAAATGACCCTGAAATTGAAAAGCACTACAAATGAACTCTGAAAAGGTTGAAAGTTGGCATGGTATCATCATTTCACCCACATAGCATGTGCTAAAAAGTTGAGAGGGTTACGGCAAAAACTGGATGCACTTCGTGTACAAAATGGACAATCCCTTTCGAAGTATGAAGCTTTCGGACGAGAACTCATCTGTTACAAAGGCATTTCATTTTTTTAAACTTATTTCAACTCCAGACTTTTTGTGCGTTCAGTATGCACCATTCAAAGCCATCTCATCAATTTTCAACGCTTTCTGACTTCATTTGCTATTTTTCATGCACTTACTGATTTTTTTGAGCTAAATGACCCTGAAATTGAAAAGCACTACAAATGAACTCTGAAAAGGTTGAAAGTTGGCATGGTATCATCATTTCACCCACATAGCATGTGCTAAAAAGTTGAGAGGGTTACGGCAAAAACTGGATGCACTGCGTGTACAAAATGGACAATCTCTTTCGAAGTATCAGGCTTTCGGACGAGAACTCATCTGTTACAAAGGCATTTCATTTTTTTTAACTTATTTCAACTCCAAACTTTTTGTGCATTCAGTATGCACCATTCAAAGCCATGTCATCAATTTTCAACCCTTTCTGACTTCATTTGCTATTTTTCATGCGCTTACTGATTTTTTTTTGAGCTAAATGACCCTGAAATTGAAAAGCACTACAAATGAACTCTGAAAAGGTTGAAAGTTGGCATGGTATCATCATTTCACCCACATAGCATGTGCTAAAAAGTTGAGAGGGTTACGGCAAAAACTGGATGCACTTCGTGTACAAAATGGACAATCTCTTTCGAAGTATCAGGCTTTCGGACGAGAACTCATCTGTTACAAAGGCATTTCATTTTTTTAAACTTATTTCAACTCCAGACTTTTTGTGCGTTCAGTATGCACCATTCAAATCCACGTCATTAATTTTCAACCCTTTCTGACTTCATTTGCTATTCTTCATGCATTTACTGATTTTTTTTGAGCTAAATGGCCCTGAAATTGAAAAGCACTACAAATGAACTCTGAAAAGGTTGAAAGTTGGCATGGTATCATCATTTCACCCACATAGCATGTGCTAAAAAGTTGAGAGGGTTACGGCAAAAACTGGATGCACTGCGTGTACAAAATGGACAATCTCTTTCGAAGTATCAGGCTTTCGGACGAGAACTCATCTGTTACAAAGGCATTTCATTTTTTTTAACTTATTTCAACTCCAGACTTTTTGTGCGTTCAGTATGCACCATTCAAAGCCATGTCATCAATTTTCAACCCTTTCTGACTTCATTTGCTATTTTTCATGCATTTACTGATTTTTTTTGAGCTAACTGACCCTGAAATTGAAAAGCACTACAAATGAACTCTGAAAAGGTTGAAATTTTGCATGGTATCATCATTTCACCCACATAGCATGTGCTAAAAAGTTGAGAGGGTTACGGCAAAAACTGGATGCACTTCGTGTACAAAATGGACAATCTCTTTCGAAGTATCAGGCTTTCGGACGAGAACTCATCTGTTACAAAGGCATTTCATTTTTTTAAACTTATTTCAACTCCAGACTTTTTGTGCATTCAGTATGCACCATTCAAAGCCGCGTCATTAATTTTCAACCCTTTCTGACTTCATTTGCTATTTTTCATGCATTTACTGATTTTTTTTGAGCTAAATGGCCCTGAAATTGAAAAGCACTACAAATGAACTCTGAAAAGGTTGAAAGTTGGCATGGTATCATCATTTCACCCACATAGCATGTGCTAAAAAGTTGAGAGGGTTACGGCAAATACTGGATGCACTGCGTGTACAAAATGGACAATCTCTTTCGATGTATCAGGCTTTCGGACGAGAACTCATCTGTTACAAAGGCATTTCATTTTTTTAAACTTATTTAAACTCCAGACTTTTTGTGCGTTCAGTATGCACCATTCAAAGCCACGTCATCAATTTTCAACCCTTTCTGACTTCATTTGCTATTTTTCATGCATTTACTGATTTTTTTGAGCTAAATGACCCTGAAATTGAAAATCACTACAAATGAACTCTGAAAAGGTTGAAAGTTGGCATGGTATCATCATGTCACCCACATAGCATGTGCTAAAAACTTGAGAGGGTTACGGCAAAAACTGGATGCACTTCGTGTACAAAATGGACAATCTCTTTCGAAGTATCAGGCTTTCGGACGAGAACTCATCTGTTACAAAGGCATTTCATTTTTTTAAACTTATTTCAACTCCAGACTTTTTGTGCGTTCAGTATGCACCATTCAAATCCACGTCATTAATTTTCAACCCTTTCTGACTTCATTTGCTATTCTTCATGCATTTACTGATTTTTTTTGAGCTAAATGGCCCTGAAATTGAAAAGCACAACAAATGAACTCTGAAAAGGTTGAAAGTTGGCATGGTATCATCATTTCACCCACATAGCATGTGCTAAAAAGTTGAGAGGGTTACGGCAAAAACTGGATGCACTGCGTGTACAAAATGGACAATCTCTTTCGAAGTATCAGGCTTTCGGACGAGAACTCATCTGTTACAAAGGCATTTCATTTTTTTTAACTTATTTCAACTCCAGACTTTTTGTGCGTTCAGTATGCACCATTCAAAGCCATGTCATCAATTTTCAACCCTTTCTGACTTCATTTGCTATTTTTCATGCATTTACTGATTTTTTTTGAGCTAAATGACCCTGAAATTGAAAAGCACTACAAATGAACTCTGAAAAGGTTGAAAGTTGGCATGGTATCATCATTTCACCCACATAGCATGTGCTAAAAAGTTGAGAGGGTTACGGCAAAAACTGGATGCACTTCGTGTACAAAATGGACAATCCCTTTCGAAGTATGAAGCTTTCGGACGAGAACTCATCTGTTACAAAGGCATTTCATTTTTTTAAAGTTATTTCAACTCCAGACTTTTTGTGCGTTCAGTATGCACCATTCAAAGCCACGTCATCAATTTTCAACCCTTTCTGACTTCATTTGCTATTTTTCATGCATTTACTGATTTTTTTTAGCTAAATGACCCTGAAATTGAAAAGCACTACAAATGAACTCTGAAAAGGTTGAAAGTTGGCATGGTATCATCATTTCACCCACATAGCATGTGCTAAAAAGTTGAGAGGGTTACGGCAAAAACTGGATGCACTTCGTGTACAAAATGGACAATCTCTTTCGAAGTATCAGGCTTTCGGACGAGAACTCATCTGTTAAAAAGGCATTTCATTTTTTTAAACTTATTTGAACTCCAGACTTTTTGTGCATTCAGTATGCACCATTCAAAGCCACGTCATCAATTTTCAACTTTTTCTGACTTCATTTGCTATTTTTCATGCAGTTACTGAATTTTTTGAGCTAAATGACCCTGAAATTGAAAAGCACTACAAATGAACTCTGAAAAGGTTGAAAGTTGGCATGGTATCATCATTTCACCCACATAGCATGTGCTAAAAAGTTGAGAGGGTTACGGCAAAAACTGGATGCACTTCGTGTACAAAATGGACAATCCCTTTCGAAGTATGAAGCTTTCGGACGAGAACTCATCTGTTACAAAGGCATTTCATTTTTTTAAACTTATTTCAACTCCAGACTTTTTGTGCGTTCAGTATGCACCATTCAAAGCCATCTCATCAATTTTCAACCCTTTCTGACTTCATTTGCTATTTTTCATGCACTGATTTTTTTTGAGCTAAATGACCCTGAAATTGAAAAGCACTACAAATGAACTCTGAAAAGGTTGAAAGTTGGCATGGTATCATCATTTCACCCACATAGCATGTGCTAAAAAGTTGAGAGGGTTACGGCAAAAACTGGATGCACTTCGTGTACAAAATGGACAATCTCTTTCGAAGTATCAGCCTTTCGGACGAGAACTCATCTGTTACAAAGGCATTTCATTTTTTTAAACTTATTTCAACTCCAGACTTTTTGTGCGTTCAGTATGCACCATTCAAATCCACGTCATTAATTTTCAACCCTTTCTGACTTCATTTGCTATTCTTCATGCATTTACTGATTTTTTTTGAGCTAAATGACCCTGAAATTGAAAAGCACTACAAATGAACTCTGAAAAGGTTGAAAGTTGGCATGGTATCATCATTTCACCCACATAGCATGTGCTAAAAAGTTGAGAGGGTTACGGCAAAAACTGGATGCACTGCGTGTACAAAATGGACAATCTCTTTCGAAGTATCAGGCTTTCGGACGAGAACTCATCTGTTACAAAGGCATTTCATTTTTTTTAACTTATTTCAACTCCAAACTTTTTGTGCATTCAGTATGCACCATTCAAAGCCATGTCATCAATTTTCAACCCTTTCTGACTTCATTTGCTATTTTTCATGCACTTACTGATTTTTTTTGAGCTAAATGACCCTGAAATTGAAAAGCACTACAAATGAACTCTGAAAAGGTTGAAAGTTGGCATGGTATCATCATTTCACCCACATAGCATGTGCTAAAAAGTTGAGAGGGTTACGGCAAAAACTGGATGCACTTCGTGTACAAAATGGACAATCTCTTTCGAAGTATCAGGCTTTCGGACGAGAACTCATCTGTTACAAAGGCATTTCATTTTTTTTAACTTATTTCAACTCCAAACTTTTTGTGCATTCAGTATGCACCATTCAAAGCCATGTCATCAATTTTCAACCCTTTCTGACTTCATTTGCTATTTTTCATGCACTTACTGATTTTTTTTTGAGCTAAATGACCCTGAAATTGAAAAGCACTACAAATGAACTCTGAAAAGGTTGAAAGTTGGCATGGTATCATCATTTCACCCACATAGCATGTGCTAAAAAGTTGAGAGGGTTACGGCAAAAACTGGATGCACTTCGTGTACAAAATGGACAATCTCTTTCGAAGTATCAGGCTTTCGGACGAGAACTCATCTGTTACAAAGGCATTTCATTTTTTTAAACTTATTTCAACTCCAGACTTTTTGTGCGTTCAGTATGCACCATTCAAATCCACGTCATTAATTTTCAACCCTTTCTGACTTCATTTGCTATTCTTCATGCATTTACTGATTTTTTTTGAGCTAAATGGCCCTGAAATTGAAAAGCACTACAAATGAACTCTGAAAAGGTTGAAAGTTGGCATGGTATCATCATTTCACCCACATAGCATGTGCTAAAAAGTTGAGAGGGTTACGGCAAAAACTGGATGCACTGCGTGTACAAAATGGACAATCTCTTTCGAAGTATCAGGCTTTCGGACGAGAACTCATCTGTTACAAAGGCATTTCATTTTTTTTAACTTATTTCAACTCCAGACTTTTTGTGCGTTCAGTATGCACCATTCAAAGCCATGTCATCAATTTTCAACCCTTTCTGACTTCATTTGCTATTTTTCATGCATTTACTGATTTGTTTTGAGCTAACTGACCCTGAAATTGAAAAGCACTACAAATGAACTCTGAAAAGGTTGAAATTTTGCATGGTATCATCATTTCACCCACATAGCATGTGCTAAAAAGTTGAGAGGGTTACGGCAAAAACTGGATGCACTTCGTGTACAAAATGGACAATCTCTTTCGAAGTATCAGGCTTTCGGACGAGAACTCATCTGTTACAAAGGCATTTCATTTTTTTAAACTTATTTCAACTCCAGACTTTTTGTGCATTCAGTATGCACCATTCAAAGCCGCGTCATTAATTTTCAACCCTTTCTGACTTCATTTGCTATTTTTCATGCATTTACTGATTTTTTTTGAGCTAAATGGCCCTGAAATTGAAAAGCACTACAAATGAACTCTGAAAAGGTTGAAAGTTGGCATGGTATCATCATTTCACCCACATAGCATGTGCTAAAAAGTTGAGAGGGTTACGGCAAATACTGGATGCACTGCGTGTACAAAATGGACAATCTCTTTCGAAGTATCAGGCTTTCGGACGAGAACTCATCTGTTACAAAGGCATTTCATTTTTTTAAACTTATTTCAACTCCAGACTTTTTGTGCGTTCAGTATGCACCATTCAAAGCCACATCATCAATTTTCAACCCTTTCTGACTTCATTTGCTATTTTTCATGCATTTACTGATTTTTTTGAGCTAAATGACCCTGAAATTGAAAATCACTACAAATGAACTCTGAAAAGGTTGAAAGTTGGCATGGTATCATCATTTCACCCACATAGCATGTGCTAAAAACTTGAGAGGGTTACGGCAAAAACTGGATGCACTTCGTGTACAAAATGGACAATCTCTTTCGAAGTATCAGGCTTTCGGACGAGAACTCATCTGTTACAAAGGCATTTCATTTTTTTAAACTTATTTCAACTCCAGACTTTTTGTGCGTTCAGTATGCACCATTCAAATCCACGTCTTTAATTTTCAACCCTTTCTGACTTCATTTGCTATTCTTCATGCATTTACTGATTTTTTTTGAGCTAAATGACCCTGAAATTGAAAAGCATTACAAATGAACTCTGAAAAGGTTGAAAGTTGGCATGGTATCATCATTTCACCCACATAGCATGTGCTAAAAAGTTGAGAGGGTTACGGCAAAAACTGGATGCACTGCGTGTACAAAATGGACAATCTCTTTCGAAGTATCAGGCTTTCGGACGAGAACTCATCTGTTACAAAGGCATTTAATTTTTTTTAACTTATTTCAACTCCAAACTTTTTGTGCATTCAGTATGCACCATTCAAAGCCATGTCATCAATTTTCAACCCATTCTGACTTCATTTGCTATTTTTCATGCACTTACTGATTTTTTTTGAGCTAAATGACCCTGAAATTGAAAAGCACTACAAATGAACTCTGAAAAGGTTGAAAGTTGGCATGGTATCATTATTTCACCCACATAGCATGTGCTAAAAAGTTGAGAGGGTTACGGCAAAAACTGGATGCACTTCGTGTACAAAATGGACAATCTCTTTCGAAGTATCAGGCTTTCGGACGAGAACTCATCTGTTACAAAGGCATTTAATTTTTTTTAACTTATTTCAACTCCAAACTTTTTGTGCATTCAGTATGCACCATTCAAATCCACGTCATTAATTTTCAACCCTTTCTGACTTCATTTGCTATTCTTCATGCATTTACTGATTTTTTTTGAGCTAAATGGCCCTGAAATTGAAAAGCACTACAAATGAACTCTGAAAAGGTTGAAAGTTGGCATGGTATCATCATTTCACCCACATAGCATGTGCTAAAAAGTTGAGAGGGTTACGGCAAAAACTGGATGCACTGCGTGTACAAAATGGACAATCTCTTTCGAAGTATCAGGCTTTCGGACGAGAACTCATCTGTTACAAAGGCATTTCATTTTTTTTAACTTATTTCAACTCTAGACTTTTTGTGCGTTCAGTATGCACCATTCAAAGCCATGTCATCAATTTTCAACCCTTTCTGACTTCATTTGCTATTTTTCATGCATTTACTGATTTTTTTTGAGCTAAATGACCCTGAAATTGAAAAGCACTACAAATGAACTCTGAAAAGGTTGAAAGTTGGCATGGTATCATCATTTCACCCACATAGCATGTGCTAAAAAGTTGAGAGGGTTACGGCAAAAACTGGATGCACTTCGTGTACAAAATGGACAATCTCTTTCGAAGTATCAGGCTTTCGGACGAGAACTCATCTGTTACAAAGGCATTTCATTTTTTTAAACTTATTTCAACTCCAGACTTTTTGTGCATTCAGTATGCACCATTCAAAGCCGCGTCATTAATTTTCAACCCTTTCTGACTTCATTTGCTATTTTTCATGCATTTACTGATTTTTTTTGAGCTAAATGGCCCTGAAATTGAAAAGCACTACAAATGAACTCTGAAAAGGTTGAAAGTTGGCATGGTATCATCATTTCACCCACATAGCATGTGCTAAAAAGTTGAGAGGGTTACGGCAAATACTGGATGCACTGCGTGTACAAAATGGACAATCTCTTTCGAAGTATCTGGCTTTCGGACGAGAACTCATCTGTTACAAAGGCATTTCATTTTTTTAAACTTATTTCAACTCCAGACTTTTTGTGCGTTCAGTATGCACCATTCAAAGCCACGTCATCAATTTTCAACCCTTTCTGACTTCATTTGCTATTTTTCATGCATTTACTGATTTTTTTTGAGCTAAATGACCCTGAAATTGAAAATCACTACAAATGAACTCTGAAAAGGTTGAAAGTTGGCATGGTATCATCATTTCACCCACATAGCATGTGCTAAAAAGTTGAGAGGGTTACGGCAAATACTGGATGCACTGCGTGTACAAAATGGACAATCTCTTTCGATGTATCAGGCTTTCGGACGAGAACTCATCTGTTACAAAGGCATTTCATTTTTTTAAACTTATTTAAACTCCAGACTTTTTGTGCGTTCAGTATGCACCATTCAAAGCCACGTCATCAATTTTCAACCCTTTCTGACTTCATTTGCTATTTTTCATGCATTTACTGATTTTTTTGAGCTAAATGACCCTGAAATTGAAAATCACTACAAATGAACTCTGAAAAGGTTGAAAGTTGGCATGGTATCATCATGTCACCCACATAGCATGTGCTAAAAACTTGAGAGGGTTACGGCAAAAACTGGATGCACTTCGTGTACAAAATGGACAATCTCTTTCGAAGTATCAGGCTTTCGGACGAGAACTCATCTGTTACAAAGGCATTTCATTTTTTTAAACTTATTTCAACTCCAGACTTTTTGTGCGTTCAGTATGCACCATTCAAATCCACGTCATTAATTTTCAACCCTTTCTGACTTCATTTGCTATTCTTCATGCATTTACTGATTTTTTTTGAGCTAAATGGCCCTGAAATTGAAAAGCACAACAAATGAACTCTGAAAAGGTTGAAAGTTGGCATGGTATCATCATTTCACCCACATAGCATGTGCTAAAAAGTTGAGAGGGTTACGGCAAAAACTGGATGCACTGCGTGTACAAAATGGACAATCTCTTTCGAAGTATCAGGCTTTCGGACGAGAACTCATCTGTTACAAAGGCATTTCATTTTTTTTAACTTATTTCAACTCCAGACTTTTTGTGCGTTCAGTATGCACCATTCAAAGCCATGTCATCAATTTTCAACCCTTTCTGACTTCATTTGCTATTTTTCATGCATTTACTGATTTTTTTTGAGCTAAATGACCCTGAAATTGAAAAGCACTACAAATGAACTCTGAAAAGGTTGAAAGTTGGCATGGTATCATCATTTCACCCACATAGCATGTGCTAAAAAGTTGAGAGGGTTACGGCAAAAACTGGATGCACTTCGTGTACAAAATGGACAATCCCTTTCGAAGTATGAAGCTTTCGGACGAGAACTCATCTGTTACAAAGGCATTTCATTTTTTTAAAGTTATTTCAACTCCAGACTTTTTGTGCGTTCAGTATGCACCATTCAAAGCCACGTCATCAATTTTCAACCCTTTCTGACTTCATTTGCTATTTTTCATGCATTTACTGATTTTTTTTAGCTAAATGACCCTGAAATTGAAAAGCACTACAAATGAACTCTGAAAAGGTTGAAAGTTGGCATGGTATCATCATTTCACCCACATAGCATGTGCTAAAAAGTTGAGAGGGTTACGGCAAAAACTGGATGCACTTCGTGTACAAAATGGACAATCTCTTTCGAAGTATCAGGCTTTCGGACGAGAACTCATCTGTTAAAAAGGCATTTCATTTTTTTAAACTTATTTGAACTCCAGACTTTTTGTGCATTCAGTATGCACCATTCAAAGCCACGTCATCAATTTTCAACTTTTTCTGACTTCATTTGCTATTTTTCATGCAGTTACTGAATTTTTTGAGCTAAATGACCCTGAAATTGAAAAGCACTACAAATGAACTCTGAAAAGGTTGAAAGTTGGCATGGTATCATCATTTCACCCACATAGCATGTGCTAAAAAGTTGAGAGGGTTACGGCAAAAACTGGATGCACTTCGTGTACAAAATGGACAATCCCTTTCGAAGTATGAAGCTTTCGGACGAGAACTCATCTGTTACAAAGGCATTTCATTTTTTTAAACTTATTTCAACTCCAGACTTTTTGTGCGTTCAGTATGCACCATTCAAAGCCATCTCATCAATTTTCAACCCTTTCTGACTTCATTTGCTATTTTTCATGCACTGATTTTTTTTGAGCTAAATGACCCTGAAATTGAAAAGCACTACAAATGAACTCTGAAAAGGTTGAAAGTTGGCATGGTATCATCATTTCACCCACATAGCATGTGCTAAAAAGTTGAGAGGGTTACGGCAAAAACTGGATGCACTTCGTGTACAAAATGGACAATCTCTTTCGAAGTATCAGCCTTTCGGACGAGAACTCATCTGTTACAAAGGCATTTCATTTTTTTAAACTTATTTCAACTCCAGACTTTTTGTGCGTTCAGTATGCACCATTCAAATCCACGTCATTAATTTTCAACCCTTTCTGACTTCATTTGCTATTCTTCATGCATTTACTGATTTTTTTTGAGCTAAATGACCCTGAAATTGAAAAGCACTACAAATGAACTCTGAAAAGGTTGAAAGTTGGCATGGTATCATCATTTCACCCACATAGCATGTGCTAAAAAGTTGAGAGGGTTACGGCAAAAACTGGATGCACTGCGTGTACAAAATGGACAATCTCTTTCGAAGTATCAGGCTTTCGGACGAGAACTCATCTGTTACAAAGGCATTTCATTTTTTTTAACTTATTTCAACTCCAAACTTTTTGTGCATTCAGTATGCACCATTCAAAGCCATGTCATCAATTTTCAACCCTTTCTGACTTCATTTGCTATTTTTCATGCACTTACTGATTTTTTTTGAGCTAAATGACCCTGAAATTGAAAAGCACTACAAATGAACTCTGAAAAGGTTGAAAGTTGGCATGGTATCATCATTTCACCCACATAGCATGTGCTAAAAAGTTGAGAGGGTTACGGCAAAAACTGGATGCACTTCGTGTACAAAATGGACAATCTCTTTCGAAGTATCAGGCTTTCGGACGAGAACTCATCTGTTACAAAGGCATTTCATTTTTTTTAACTTATTTCAACTCCAAACTTTTTGTGCATTCAGTATGCACCATTCAAAGCCATGTCATCAATTTTCAACCCTTTCTGACTTCATTTGCTATTTTTCATGCACTTACTGATTTTTTTTGAGCTAAATGACCCTGAAATTGAAAAGCACTACAAATGAACTCTGAAAAGGTTGAAAGTTGGCATGGTATCATCATTTCACCCACATAGCATGTGCTAAAAAGTTGAGAGGGTTACGGCAAAAACTGGATGCACTTCGTGTACAAAATGGACAATCTCTTTCGAAGTATCAGGCTTTCGGACGAGAACTCATCTGTTACAAAGGCATTTCATTTTTTTAAACTTATTTCAACTCCAGACTTTTTGTGCGTTCAGTATGCACCATTCAAATCCACGTCATTAATTTTCAACCCTTTCTGACTTCATTTGCTATTCTTCATGCATTTACTGATTTTTTTTGAGCTAAATGGCCCTGAAATTGAAAAGCACTACAAATGAACTCTGAAAAGGTTGAAAGTTGGCATGGTATCATCATTTCACCCACATAGCATGTGCTAAAAAGTTGAGAGGGTTACGGCAAAAACTGGATGCACTGCGTGTACAAAATGGACAATCTCTTTCGAAGTATCAGGCTTTCGGACGAGAACTCATCTGTTACAAAGGCATTTCATTTTTTTTAACTTATTTCAACTCCAGACTTTTTGTGCGTTCAGTATGCACCATTCAAAGCCATGTCATCAATTTTCAACCCTTTCTGACTTCATTTGCTATTTTTCATGCATTTACTGATTTGTTTTGAGCTAACTGACCCTGAAATTGAAAAGCACTACAAATGAACTCTGAAAAGGTTGAAATTTTGCATGGTATCATCATTTCACCCACATAGCATGTGCTAAAAAGTTGAGAGGGTTACGGCAAAAACTGGATGCACTTCGTGTACAAAATGGACAATCTCTTTCGAAGTATCAGGCTTTCGGACGAGAACTCATCTGTTACAAAGGCATTTCATTTTTTTAAACTTATTTCAACTCCAGACTTTTTGTGCATTCAGTATGCACCATTCAAAGCCGCGTCATTAATTTTCAACCCTTTCTGACTTCATTTGCTATTTTTCATGCATTTACTGATTTTTTTTGAGCTAAATGGCCCTGAAATTGAAAAGCACTACAAATGAACTCTGAAAAGGTTGAAAGTTGGCATGGTATCATCATTTCACCCACATAGCATGTGCTAAAAAGTTGAGAGGGTTACGGCAAATACTGGATGCACTGCGTGTACAAAATGGACAATCTCTTTCGAAGTATCAGGCTTTCGGACGAGAACTCATCTGTTACAAAGGCATTTCATTTTTTTAAACTTATTTCAACTCCAGACTTTTTGTGCGTTCAGTATGCACCATTCAAAGCCACATCATCAATTTTCAACCCTTTCTGACTTCATTTGCTATTTTTCATGCATTTACTGATTTTTTTGAGCTAAATGACCCTGAAATTGAAAATCACTACAAATGAACTCTGAAAAGGTTGAAAGTTGGCATGGTATCATCATTTCACCCACATAGCATGTGCTAAAAACTTGAGAGGGTTACGGCAAAAACTGGATGCACTTCGTGTACAAAATGGACAATCTCTTTCGAAGTATCAGGCTTTCGGACGAGAACTCATCTGTTACAAAGGCATTTCATTTTTTTAAACTTATTTCAACTCCAGACTTTTTGTGCGTTCAGTATGCACCATTCAAATCCACGTCTTTAATTTTCAACCCTTTCTGACTTCATTTGCTATTCTTCATGCATTTACTGATTTTTTTTGAGCTAA
The DNA here is from genome assembly GCA_039707655.1 of Elymus sibiricus. Taxonomy (NCBI): domain Eukaryota; kingdom Viridiplantae; phylum Streptophyta; class Magnoliopsida; order Poales; family Poaceae; genus Elymus; species Elymus sibiricus. The sequence goes on along the minus strand of CM077665.1, from coordinate 32,553,199 downwards.
ATGACCCTGAAATTGAAAAGCATTACAAATGAACTCTGAAAAGGTTGAAAGTTGGCATGGTATCATCATTTCACCCACATAGCATGTGCTAAAAAGTTGAGAGGGTTACGGCAAAAACTGGATGCACTGCGTGTACAAAATGGACAATCTCTTTCGAAGTATCAGGCTTTCGGACGAGAACTCATCTGTTACAAAGGCATTTAATTTTTTTTAACTTATTTCAACTCCAAACTTTTTGTGCATTCAGTATGCACCATTCAAAGCCATGTCATCAATTTTCAACCCATTCTGACTTCATTTGCTATTTTTCATGCACTTACTGATTTTTTTTGAGCTAAATGACCCTGAAATTGAAAAGCACTACAAATGAACTCTGAAAAGGTTGAAAGTTGGCATGGTATCATTATTTCACCCACATAGCATGTGCTAAAAAGTTGAGAGGGTTACGGCAAAAACTGGATGCACTTCGTGTACAAAATGGACAATCTCTTTCGAAGTATCAGGCTTTCGGACGAGAACTCATCTGTTACAAAGGCATTTAATTTTTTTTAACTTATTTCAACTCCAAACTTTTTGTGCATTCAGTATGCACCATTCAAATCCACGTCATTAATTTTCAACCCTTTCTGACTTCATTTGCTATTCTTCATGCATTTACTGATTTTTTTTGAGCTAAATGGCCCTGAAATTGAAAAGCACTACAAATGAACTCTGAAAAGGTTGAAAGTTGGCATGGTATCATCATTTCACCCACATAGCATGTGCTAAAAAGTTGAGAGGGTTACGGCAAAAACTGGATGCACTGCGTGTACAAAATGGACAATCTCTTTCGAAGTATCAGGCTTTCGGACGAGAACTCATCTGTTACAAAGGCATTTCATTTTTTTTAACTTATTTCAACTCTAGACTTTTTGTGCGTTCAGTATGCACCATTCAAAGCCATGTCATCAATTTTCAACCCTTTCTGACTTCATTTGCTATTTTTCATGCATTTACTGATTTTTTTTGAGCTAAATGACCCTGAAATTGAAAAGCACTACAAATGAACTCTGAAAAGGTTGAAAGTTGGCATGGTATCATCATTTCACCCACATAGCATGTGCTAAAAAGTTGAGAGGGTTACGGCAAAAACTGGATGCACTTCGTGTACAAAATGGACAATCTCTTTCGAAGTATCAGGCTTTCGGACGAGAACTCATCTGTTACAAAGGCATTTCATTTTTTTAAACTTATTTCAACTCCAGACTTTTTGTGCATTCAGTATGCACCATTCAAAGCCGCGTCATTAATTTTCAACCCTTTCTGACTTCATTTGCTATTTTTCATGCATTTACTGATTTTTTTTGAGCTAAATGGCCCTGAAATTGAAAAGCACTACAAATGAACTCTGAAAAGGTTGAAAGTTGGCATGGTATCATCATTTCACCCACATAGCATGTGCTAAAAAGTTGAGAGGGTTACGGCAAATACTGGATGCACTGCGTGTACAAAATGGACAATCTCTTTCGAAGTATCTGGCTTTCGGACGAGAACTCATCTGTTACAAAGGCATTTCATTTTTTTAAACTTATTTCAACTCCAGACTTTTTGTGCGTTCAGTATGCACCATTCAAAGCCACGTCATCAATTTTCAACCCTTTCTGACTTCATTTGCTATTTTTCATGCATTTACTGATTTTTTTTGAGCTAAATGACCCTGAAATTGAAAATCACTACAAATGAACTCTGAAAAGGTTGAAAGTTGGCATGGTATCATCATTTCACCCACATAGAATGTGCTAAAAAGTTGAGAGGGTTACGGCAAAAACTGGATGCACTTCGTGTACAAAATGGACAATCTCTTTCGAAGTATCAGGCTTTCGGACGAGAACTCATCTGTTACAAAGGCATTTCATTTTTTTAAACTTATTTCAACTCCAGACTTTTTGTGCGTTCAGTAAGCACCATTCAAAGCCACGTCATCAATTTTCAACCCTTTCTGACTTCATTTGCTATTTTTCATGCAATTACTGATTTTTTTTTTGATCTAAATGACCCTGAAATTGAAAAGCACTACAAATGAACTCTTAAAAGGTTGAAAGTTATCATGGTATCATAATTTCACCCACATAGCATGTGCTAAAAAGTTGAGAGGGTTACGGCAAAAACTGGATGCACTTCGTGTACAAAATGGACAATCTCTTTCGAAGTATCAGGCTTTCGGACGAGAACTCATCTGTTACAAAGGCATTTCATATTTTTAAACTTATTTCAACTCCAGACTTTTTGTGCGTTCAGTATGCACCATTCAAAGCCACGTCATCAATTTTCAACCCTTTCTGATTTCATTTGCTATTTTTCATGCATTTACTGATTTTTTTTGAGCTAAATGACCCTGAAATTGAAAAGCACTACAAATGAACTCTGAAAAGGTTGAAAGTTGGCATGGTATCATCATTTCACCCACATAGAATGTGCTAAAAAGTTGAGAGGGTTACGGCAAAAACTGGATGCACTTCGTGTACAAAATGGACAATCTCTTTCGAAGTATCAGGCTTTCGGACGAGAACTCATCTGTTACAAAGGCATTTCATTTTTTTAAACTTATTTCAACTCCAGACTTTTTGTGCGTTCAGTAAGCACCATTCAAAGCCACGTCATCAATTTTCAACCCTTTCTATCTTCATTTGCTATTTTTCATGCAACTAGCAAAGTGGCCCGCTCTTCGCGCGGGCTAGTATTTACCAGTTATTTGAGCGGGTCGTGAAGTGGCGATTTTAAGGATATATAAGTGTTACTGCTTTAATGTTTCAAGGAAATATCTGGAGGTTATGTAGTTGCTGAACTTTTTCAGTTCCACGTGCTCAAATCCATGGGTTTACCTAAGGCGGCTGCAGTGATATGTACATGGTGTGTGGCTCGCTTGACAATCTCGTTGAGGTGTATTAAAGTATCTTATTTTATGTTAGCATGGATTTATTTTGAAAAAGTTTGCGTCACCAAAAATTACATAATTTACGCTAAAAATACGTAGATGCACTATACTTTTGTCCCAAGATGATGTACTTTAATCATAGGTGTTTTTTCGTAATTCATAGCTCATTTTTTTAGAGAAATTTATAGCTGATTATTTGTGTTGTGTGTAGTAAAATAATTTTTTCGCCCTTGAATGATTAGTTGGGATTTTACCCCAACAGGCTCACGCAGATGCAGACAACGTTCAAGCATCTCTCACACTCCACAGTCAGCACCTTCACACAAAGGCTGGTCTTGCTAGATCCCCTTTGTCCATTTCTCCTTTCCTTCCTTTCTCCGTTGACTCCCAGGTTGCTGTTGTTAGCTGATGTCCAACAACTCATACATCAAATACAACCTACATTTGTCTGTTGACTCCCAGATTGATGTCGCTACGCAAAGAGCAACATCGGTGTTGTTGATGACTCGTTGTGGCCTTGTTGGCATGGATCTCATCTCCCATAGCTAGATTGAATCCGGGCTGAGTACATCCTCCAGAAGAACCATCCATATTAGTGAAAATCAAAGCCAACCGACACGTCGTCTTCATCCTCCATTGCGGATACCATCTTCTACCTGTAGGGCAAACTTTTTCCCTTACATGTTCATGTTATATTTCCCCCTTCTTCTTATCACTTTCCCGTGTTTGTACTCTTAACCCGATGTAATTATGGTAGTGAAAATATTAATTTATTTATGCCTATCCACTTTATTCTTTCTTGGGATCGACATTGGCAATTGCGCCCGTACCCCTATTCATATTCAAGCTCTCAACTATGAATGAGCCTCAAATATCAGACAATATTGAGCATCGATGTTAGGTACGAATGAGTTGTTCCCATCAAATGCCGATGCACATTTACATTACTTCTGCATATCAGTAGACCATATAGATCCTGCCATAACATGTTGGCATTGATATGTTAGTTATTATTTTGAAGATAGTTTGTAGTATAGATATTTTCATGTACTTATTCTCGTCTAATAAAATGTGAGTAGCAACATCTTGTTGTAGAAGAACTATACTAAAAGTTTTTCTTTCATGCCTTTATTGCGATTCTTGGGAATGCTACGTACAGTCCTCCATGTGTAAACACATGTTTGGGAAGAGATGCGTCTATTTTTTTGATCTGCAGGTCTCACTTCCCCTTATTTATTTTTTGTCATCGTACAATTGAACTAATAAATTAATAAGGTAGTTTGTGTTAGTGACTAACCTTTCAATTTGTGTTTTTGTATCTTCACTCGATTGACTTATGGCCAAGTTACAAAATGATGATTGTAAGTTATGAAGGTCAATTAAAAAATTGTAGTGTTAATTTGTTTATATTCCCTTGACCTTTTTCTTGTATTGGGACCAGCATTGGCAGTGTTAGGCCCTTCTTCACCTATTAATTTTCAACAAACTCCCAAATACATGTTAAGATTTAATAACTAAATAAGAAAGCATGTTTGATTGCATTCTACATATAAAATATAACAATGTCCAGATGCTCTTACTATTGGCCACACTATATAAAAAGCGTGAGGACTCAGATATCGCATACCATTGATTTTTCATTGTTTGAAACCGATAAACTATTTCAACCAATTATTACTCTTTAGAGTTGTTGATATATGTATATTGTTCTAAATAAATGCAAGTAACCTAAGCAAATGTCATCCGCCTCATGCCTACAAGGCGCGTACTCCGTGCTACCACCATCCCACAATATTACAACCGCTGTTTCATTCCATTTATATGTACTGCTGCAGGATTCAAAACATCCCGATGTGCCTACTTTGGCGACAATAACCTTGCAGCCAAGATTGAGGAAGTTGGTGCATCGCAGGCTTGTACGTCCGGAGGCAAAAACCTGGTAGCTAGGATCGATGAAGCTAGTGGATCTAAGGCTCGGACATCGAGTGATAATAGTGGAAGGGACCCTAGAGAAGGAGATCGGGAATTGATGCCTTGAACATAGTTTTTTCTTTCTACAAAAAGAGATCGAGAGTTGATAGTTTTTTTTGTATCTAGGTGGCGACGGAGAGACCACAGATCACAAAGCAAATCTGGTTGCACTGGTGCAGAGACTCATTGCGACAGTTTCTAAGTGACGTCAAGGACATAGGGGACGACAGCTACATGTGTTTTTTTTCAAAAATCACGTTCTCTCTCTTTGGATTAAACCATAAGTGTATTTAACTTTGCGCTTCATCCTTGTTCCCTACTATGGGAAACAATGCTCCATGTCCTGGTTGCGATCCGATCTTGTCTTAATGTAGTAGCCATATTGTCAGCCCGGCAAGGCAACTCATCAATAATAATATGTGAGGAGAACTCCCAGTGTAGTGCTTATGCTACTACAACCTGACAAGCATGTCGACAAATTAGGATCGTCATAACTGAAAGAATTACCCACATATGTCGTATAATAACTTTCCTCATATCAATTATATTCCCTTCGATCAATTCATCATATGGAGGGAAACACATATTCTTGTTCAATATTCTTACAAAAGTTTGTCCTTGAAGCCACCATGCAATATTCATCTGCTCCTCATCCAAATATTTAAATTAGTTCAACCTTCTGTAGGCTTGAATTTCATTTCTCTGTACGTCTCGCTTGAAAACCTTGTACAATAATCCGGTTGTAGGAAGGGTATGATGATATTTTACGGATTAGCAATTAAACGACCAGATATCCTGTCCCTTATCTCATGTTGTGTGGGAGTCTGTTGCACATTAGTTGCCCGCAGTGTCGTCCAGATATTCTACAAGGTCGCCGACTTGAAGATATGCCTACATTACGCAGCGTCATTCTTTTCATCAATATGAAGCTCAATGACCGTGAGAGACGCGTGGAGGATCCAAAGCAAGCTCTTGAATGGATTCTGGTGGATGCAAACATGTCGAACTATTTTTTTACATGTACGTGAAGCTAAATGCAAATATGTGAAGTTGTGGTTTTTTACATGTACGTGAAGCTAGCTTGAAAGGACTACGGGCTGATTGATCCCTTTTTTTACCTGGTTGATCTATCTTTTTTTAAAGGGTGGGAGGCCTGATCGATCAATTTTTAGGGAGTGGGGTCGATCCATTTAGAATTTTTTTTTTACGTACACGTGAAGCTAGCTTGAATAGACTTAAAGTTGATCGTTTTCTTACATGTACGTGAAGCTGGGGCTGATGGACCTTTTTTTACGCGGAGGCTGGTTGGTGCTTTTTTATGGAATTGCTTGGGAGGCTGATCAAACGTACAGGCTAAGGATAGCTACAGTTTTTTTTCTGTTAATTAGGTACGTACATGCTTAGGATAGCTGTATTTTTTTCCTCCTTTTGAGATGGAGTGCTCTTAGATCTAATCCGTTAATTATGTCTTTTAAGTTACAGGTCCACCAAATCAACGGTCAGATGTTTCTAATTATTGTGGTAATTCCTAGATTATTTATCTTTTTTCTGATTAACCCGTCAAGCACTTTTTATATATAATAGATTACTGATTTTTTTGAGCTAAATGACCCTGAAATTGAAAAGCACTACAAATGAACTCTGAAAAGGTTGAAAGTTATCATGGTATCATAATTTCACCCACATAGCATGTGCTAAAAAGTTGAGAGGGTTACGGCAAAAACTGGATGCACTTCGTGTACAAAATGGACAATATCTTTCGAAGTATCAGGCTTTCGGACGAGAACTCTTTTCTTACAAAGGCATTTAATTTTTTAACTTATTTCAACTCCAAACTTTTTGTGCATTCAGTATGCACCATTCAAAGCCATGTCATCAATTTTCAACCCTTTCTGACTTCATTTGCTATTTTTCATGCATTTACTAATTTTTTTTTGAGCTAAATGACCCTGAAATTGAAAAGCACTACAAATGAACTCTTAAAAGGTTGAAAGTTGGCATGGTATCATCATTTCACCCACATAGCATGTGCTAAAAAGTTGAGAGGGTTACGGCAAAAACTGGATGCACTTCGTGTACAAAATGGACAATCTATTTCGAAGTATCAGGCTTTCGGACGAGAACTCATCTGTTACAAAGGCAATTCATTTTTTTAAACTTATTTCAACTCCAGACTTTTTGTGCGTTCAGTATGCACCATTCAAAGCCACGTCATCAATTTTCAACCCTTTCTGACTTCATTTTCTATTTTTCATGCATTTACTGATTTTTTTTGAGCTAAATGACCCTGAAATTGAAAAGCACTACAAATGAACTCTGAAAAGGTTGAAAGTTGGCATGGTATCATCATTTCACCCACATAGCATGTGCTAAAAAGTTGAGAGGGTTACGGCAAAAACTGGATGCACTTCGTGTACAAAATGGACAATCTCTTTCGAAGTATCAGGCTTTCGGACGAGAACTCATCTGTTACAAAGGCATTTCATTTTTTTAAACTTATTTCAACTCCAGACTTTTTGTGCATTCAGTATGCACCATTCAAAGCGCGTCATTAATTTTCAACCCTTTCTGACTTCATTTGCTATTTTTCATGCATTTACTGATTTTTTTTGAGCTAAATGGCCCTGAAATTGAAAAGCACTACAAATGAACTCTGAAAAGGTTGAAAGTTGGCATGGTATCATCATTTCACCCACATAGCATGTGCTAAAAAGTTGAGAGGGTTACGGCAAATACTGGATGCACTGCGTGTACAAAATGGACAATCTCTTTCGAAGTATCAGGCTTTCGGACGAGAACTCATCTGTTACAAAGGCATTTCATTTTTTTAAACTTATTTCAACTCCAGACTTTTTGTGCGTTCAGTATGCACCATTCAAAGCCACGTCATCAATTTTCAACCCTTTCTGACTTCATTTGCTATTTTTCATGCATTTACTGATTTTTTTTGAGCTAAATGACCCTGAAATTGAAAATCACTACAAATGAACTCTGAAAAGGTTGAAAGTTGGCATGGTATCATCATTTCACCCACATAGAATGTGCTAAAAAGTTGAGAGGGTTACGGCAAAAACTGGATGCACTTCGTGTACAAAATGGACAATCTCTTTCGAAGTATCAGGCTTTCGGACGAGAACTCATCTGTTACAAAGGCATTTCATTTTTTTAAACGTATTTCAACTCCAGACTTTTTGTGCGTTCAGTAAGCACCATTCAAAGCCACGTCATCAATTTTCAACCCTTTCTGACTTCATTTGCTATTTTTCATGCAATTACTGATTTTTTTTTGATCTAAATGACCCTGAAATTGAAAAGCACTACAAATGAACTCTTAAAAGGTTGAAAGTTATCATGGTATCATAATTTCACCCACATAGCATGTGCTAAAAAGTTGAGAGGGTTACGGCAAAAACTGGATGCACTTCGTGTACAAAATGGACAATCTCTTTCGAAGTATCAGGCTTTCGGACGAGAACTCATCTGTTACAAAGGCATTTCATTTTTTTAAACTTATTTCAACTCCAGACTTTTTGTGCGTTCAGTATGCACCATTCAAAGCCACGTCATCAATTTTCAACCCTTTCTGATTTCATTTGCTATTTTTCATGCATTTACTGATTTTTTTTGAGCTAAATGACCCTGAAATTGAAAAGCACTACAAATGAACTCTGAAAAGGTTGAAAGTTGGCATGGTATCATCATTTCACCCACATAGCATGTGCTAAAAAGTTGAGAGGGTTACGGCAAATACTGGATGCACTGCGTGTACAAAATGGACAATCTCTTTCGAAGTATCAGGCTTTCGGACGAGAACTCATCTGTTACAAAGGCATTTCATTTTTTTAAACTTATTTCAACTCCAGACTTTTTGTGCGTTCAGTATGCACCATTCAAAGCCACGTCATCAATTTTCAACCCTTTCTGACTTCATTTGCTATTTTTCATGCATTTACTGATTTTTTTTGAGCTAAATGACCCTGAAATTGAAAATCACTACAAATGAACTCTGAAAAGGTTGAAAGTTGGCATGGTATCATCATTTCACCCACATAGAATGTGCTAAAAAGTTGAGAGGGTTACGGCAAAAACTGGATGCACTTCGTGTACAAAATGGACAATCTCTTTCGAAGTATCAGGCTTTCGGACGAGAACTCATCTGTTACAAAGGCATTTCATTTTTTTAAACTTATTTCAACTCCAGACTTTTTGTGCGTTCAGTAAGCACCATTCAAAGCCACGTCATCAATTTTCAACCCTTTCTATCTTCATTTGCTATTTTTCATGCAATTACTGATTTTTTTTTTAGCTAAATGACCCTGAAATTGAAAAGCACTACAAATGAACTCTGAAAAGGTTGAAAGTTATCATGGTATCATAATTTCACCCACATAGCATGTGCTAAAAAGTTGAGAGGGTTACGGCAAAAACTGGATGCACTTCGTGTACAAAATGGACAATATCTTTCGAAGTATCAGGCTTTCGGACGAGAACTCATTTCTTACAAAGGCATTTCATTTTTTTAACTTATTTCAACTCCAAACTTTTTGTGCATTCAGTATGCACCATTCAAAGCCATGTCATCAATTTTCAACCCTTTCTGACTTCATTTGCTATTTTTCATGCATTTACTAATTTTTTTGAGCTAAATGACCCTGAAATTGAAAAGCACTACAAATGAACTCTTAAAAGGTTGAAAGTTGGCATGGTATCATCATTTCACCCACATAGCATGTGCTAAAAAGTTGAGAGGGTTATGGCAAAAACTGGATGCACTTCGTGTACAAAATGGACAATCTATTTCGAAGTATCAGGCTTTCGGACGAGAACTCATCTGTTACAAAGGCAATTCATTTTTTTAAACTTATTTCAACTCCAGACTTTTTGTGCGTTCAATATGCACCATTCAAAGCCACGTCATCAATTTTCAACCCTTTCTGACTTCATTTTCTATTTTTCATGCATTTACTGATTTTTTTTGAGCTAAATGACCCTGAAATTGAAAAGCACTACAAATGAACTCTGAAAAGGTTGAAAGTTGGCATGGTATCATCATTTAAGTATCAGGCTTTCAGACGAGAACTCATCTGTTACAAAGGCATTTCATTTTTTTAACTTATTTCAACTCCAAACTTTTTGTGCATTCAGTATGCACCATTCAAAGCCATGTCATCAATTTTCAACCCTTTCTGACTTTATTTGCTATTTTTCATGCATTTACTGATTTTTTTGAGCTAAATGACCCTGAAATTGAAAAGCACTACAAATGAACTCTTAAAAGGTTGAAAGTTGGCATGGTATCATCATTTCACCCACATAGCATGTGCTAAAAAGTTGAGAGGGTTATGGCAAAAACTGGATGCACTTCGTGTACAAAATGGACAATCTATTTCGAAGTATCAGGCTTTCGGACGAGAACTCATCTGTTACAAAGGCAATTCATTTTTTTAAACTTATTTCAACTCCAGACTTTTTGTGCGTTCAATATGCACCATTCAAAGCCACGTCATCAATTTTCAACCCTTTCTGACTTCATTTTCTATTTTTCATGCATTTACTGATTTTTTTTGAGCTAAATGACCCTGAAATTGAAAAGCACTACAAATGAACTCTGAAAAGGTTGAAAGTTGGCATGGTATCATCATTTAAGTATCAGGCTTTCAGACGAGAACTCATCTGTTACAAAGGCATTTCATTTTTTTAACTTATTTCAACTCCAAACTTTTTGTGCATTCAGTATGCACCATTCAAAGCCATGTCATCAATTTTCAACCCTTTCTGACTTTATTTGCTATTTTTCATGCATTTACTGATTTTTTTGAGCTAAATGACCCTGAAATTGAAAAGCACTACAAATGAACTCTGAAAAGGTTGAAAGTTATCATGGTATCATAATTTCACCCACATAGCATGTGCTAAAAAGTTGAGAGGGTTACGGCAAAAACTGGATGCACTTCGTGTACAAAATGGACAATATCTTTCGAAGTATCAGGCTTTCGGACGAGAACTCATTTCTTACAAAGGCATTTCATTTTTTTAACTTATTTCAACTCCAAACTTTTTGTGCATTCAGTATGCACCATTCAAAGCCATGTCATCAATTTTCAACCCTTTCTGACTTCATTTGCTATTTTTCATGCATTTACTAATTTTTTTGAGCTAAATGACCCTGAAATTGAAAAGCACTACAAATGAACTCTTAAAAGGTTGAAAGTTGGCATGGTATCATCATTTCACCCACATAGCATGTGCTAAAAAGTTGAGAGGGTTATGGCAAAAACTGGATGCACTTCGTGTACAAAATGGACAATCTATTTCGAAGTATCAGGCTTTCGGACGAGAACTCATCTGTTACAAAGGCAATTCATTTTTTTAAACTTATTTCAACTCCAGACTTTTTGTGCGTTCAATATGCACCATTCAAAGCCACGTCATCAATTTTCAACCCTTTCTGACTTCATTTTCTATTTTTCATGCATTTACTGATTTTTTTTGAGCTAAATGACCCTGAAATTGAAAAGCACTACAAATGAACTCTGAAAAGGTTGAAAGTTGGCATGGTATCATCATTTAAGTATCAGGCTTTCAGACGAGAACTCATCTGTTACAAAGGCATTTCATTTTTTTAACTTATTTCAACTCCAAACTTTTTGTGCATTAAGTATGCACCATTCAAAGCCATGTCATCAATTTTCAACCCTTTCTGACTTTATTTGCTATTTTTCATGCATTTACTGATTTTTTTGAGCTAAATGACCCTGAAATTGAAAAGCACTACAAATGAACTCTGAAAAGGTTGAAAGTTGGCATGGTATCATCATTTCACCCACATAGCATGTGCTAAAAAGTCGAGAGGGTTACGGCAAAAACTGGATGCACTTCGTGTACAAAATGGACAATCTCTTTCGAAGTATCAGGCTTTCGGACGAGAACTCATCTGTTACAAAGGCATTTCATTTTTTTTAACTTATTTTAACTCCAAACTTTTTGTGAATTCAGTATGCACCATTCAAAGCCATCTCATCAATTTTCAACCCTTTCTGACTTCATTTGCTATTTTTCATGCATTTACTGATTTTTTTTGAGCTAAATGACCCTGAAATTGAAAAGCACTACAAATGAACTCTGAAAAGGTTGAAAGTTGGCATGGTATCATCATTTCACCCACATAGAATGTGCTAAAAAGTTGAGAGGGTTACGGCAAAAACTGGATGCACTTCGTGTACAAAATGGACAATCTCTTTCGAAGTATCAGGCTTTTGGACGAGAACTCATTTGTTACAAAGGCATTTCTTTTTTTTAACTTATTTCAACTCCAAACTTTTTGTGCATTCAGTATGCACCATTCAAAGCCATGTCATCAATTTTCAACCCTTTCTGACTTCATTTGCTATTTTTCATGCATTTACTGATTTTTTTGAGCTAAATGACCCTGAAATTGAAAAGCACTACAAATGAACTCTTAAAAGGTTGAAAGTTGGCAAGGTATCATCATTTCACCCACATAGCATGTGCTAAAAAGTTGAGAGGGTTACGGCAAAAACTGGATGCACTTCGTGTACAAAATGGACAATCTCTTTCGAAGTATCAGGCTTTCGGACGAGAACTCATCTGTTACAAAGGCATTTCATTTTTTTAACTTATTTCAACTCCAAACTTTTTGTGCATTCAGTATGCACCATTCAAAGCCATGTCATCAATTTTCAACCCTTTCTGACTTTATTTGCTATTTTTCATGCATTTACTGATTTTTTTGAGCTAAATGACCCTGAAATTAAAAAGCACTACAAATGAACTCTGAAAAGGTTGAAAGTTGGCATGGTATCATCATTTCACCCACATAGCATGTGCTTAAAAGTCGAGAGGGTTATGGCAAAAACTGGATGCACTTCGTGTACAAAATGGACAATCTATTTCGAAGTATCAGGCTTTCGGACGAGAACTCATCTGTTACAAAGGAATTTCATTTTTTTAAACTTATTTCAACTCCAGACTTTTTGTGCGTTCGGTATGCACCATTCAAAGCCACGTCATCAATTTTCAACCCTTTCTGACTTCATTTTCTATTTTTCATGCATTTACTGATTTTTTTGAGCTAAATGACCCTGAAATTGAAAAGCACTACAAATGAACTCTGAAAAGGTTGAAAGTTGGCATGGTATCATCATTTCACCCACATAGAATGTGCTAAAAAGTTGAGAGGGTTACGGCAAAAACTGGATGCACTTCGTGTACAAAATGGACAATCTCTTTCGAAGTATCAGGCTTTCGGACGAGAACTCATCTGTTACAAAGGCATTTCATTTTTCTAACTTAATTCAACTCCAAACTTTTTGTGCATTCAGTATGCACCATTCAAAGCCATGTCATCAATTTTCAACCCTTTCTGACTTTATTTGCTATTTTTCATGCATTTACTGATTTTTTTGAGCTAAATGACCCTGAAATTGAAAAGCACTACAAATGAACTCTGAAAAGGTTGAAAGTTGGCATGGTATCATCATTTCACCCACATAGCATGTGCTAAAAAGTCGAGAGGGTTACGGCAAAAACTGGATGCACTTCGTGTACAAAATGGACAATCTATTTCGAAGTATCAGGCTTTCGGACGAGAACTCATCTGTTACAAAGGAATTTCATTTTTTTAAACTTATTTCAACTCCAGACTTTTTGTGCGTTCGGTATGCACCATTCAAAGCCACGTCATCAATTTTCAACCCTTTCTGACTTCATTTTCTATTTTTCATGCATTTACTGATTTTTTTTGAGCTAAATGACCCTGAAATTGAAAAGCACTACAAATGAACTCTGAAAAGGTTGAAAGTTGGCATGGTATCATCATTTCACCCACATAGAATGTGCTAAAAAGTTGAGAGGGTTACGGCAAAAACTGGATGCACTTCGTGTACAAAATGGACAATGTCTTTCGAAGTATCAGGCTTTCGGACGAGAACTCATCTGTTACAAAGGCATTTCATTTTTTTAACTTAATTCAACTCCAAACTTTTTGTGCATTCAGTATGCACCATTCAAAGCCATGTCATCAATTTTCAACCCTTTCTGACTTTATTTGCTATTTTTCATGCATTTACTGATTTTTTTGAGCTAAATGACCCTGAAATTGAAAAGCACTACAAATGAACTCTGAAAAGGTTGAAAGTTGGCATGGTATCATCATTTCACCCACATAGCATGTGCTAAAAAGTCGAGAGGGTTATGGCAAAAACTGGATGCACTTCGTGTACAAAATGGACAATCTATTTCGAAGTATCAGGCTTTCGGACGAGAACTCATCTGTTACAAAGGAATTTCATTTTTTTAAACTTATTTCAACTCCAGACTTTTTGTGCGTTCGGTATGCACCATTCAAAGCCACGTCATCAATTTTCAACCCTTTCTGACTTCAGTTTCTATTTTTCATGCATTTACTGATTTTTTTGAGCTAAATGACCCAGAAATTGAAAAGCACTACAAATGAACTCTGAAAAGGTTGAAAGTTGGCATGGTATCATCATTTCACCCACATAGAATGTGCTAACAAGTTGAGAGGGTTACGGCAAAAACTGGATGCACTTCGTGTACAAAATGGACAATCTCTTTCGAAGTATCAGGCTTTCGGACGAGAACTCATCTGTTACAAAGGCATTTCATTTTTTTAACTTAATTCAACTCCAAACTTTTTGTGCATTCAGTATGCACCATTCAAAGCCATGTCATCAATTTTCAACCCTTTCTGACTTTATTTGCTATTTTTCATGCATTTACTGATTTTTTTGAGCTAAATGACCCTGAAATTGAAAAGCACTACAAATGAACTCTGAAAAGGTTGAAAGTTGGCATGGTATCATCATTTCACCCACATAGCATGTGCTAAAAAGTCGAGAGGGTTACGGCAAAAACTGGATGCACTTCGTGTACAAAATGGACAATCTATTTCGAAGTATCAGGCTTTCGGACGAGAACTCATCTGTTACAAAGGAATTTCATTTTTTTAAACTTATTTCAACTCCAGACTTTTTGTGCGTTCGGTATGCACCATTCAAAGCCACGTCATCAATTTTCAACCCTTTCTGACTTCATTTTCTATTTTTCATGCATTTACTGATTTTTTTTTGAGCTAAATGACCCTGAAATTGAAAAGCACTACAAATGAACTCTGAAAAGGTTGAAAGTTGGCATGGTATCATCATTTCACCCACATAGAATGTGCTAAAAAGTTGAGAGGGTTACGGCAAAAACTGGATGCACTTCGTGTACAAAATGGACAATGTCTTTCGAAGTATCAGGCTTTCGGACGAGAACTCATCTGTTACAAAGGCATTTCATTTTTTTAACTTAATTCAACTCCAAACTTTTTGTGCATTCAGTATGCACCATTCAAAGCCATGTCATCAATTTTCAACCCTTTCTGACTTTATTTGCTATTTTTCATGCATTTACTGATTTTTTTGAGCTAAATGACCCTGAAATTGAAAAGCACTACAAATGAACTCTGAAAAGGTTGAAAGTTGGCATGGTATCATCATTTCACCCACATAGCATGTGCTAAAAAGTTGAGAGGGTTACGGCAAAAACTGGATGCACTTCGTGTACAAAATGGACAATGTCTTTCGAAGTATCAGGCTTTCGGACGAGAACTCATCTGTTACAAAGGCATTTCATTTTTTTAACTTAATTCAACTCCAAACTTTTTGTGCATTCAGTATGCACCATTCAAAGCCATGTCATCAATTTTCAACCCTTTCTGACTTTATTTGCTATTTTTCATGCATTTACTGATTTTTTTGAGCTAAATGACCCTGAAATTGAAAAGCACTACAAATGAACTCTGAAAAGGTTGAAAGTTGGCATGGTATCATCATTTCACCCACATAGCATGTGCTAAAAAGTCGAGAGGGTTATGGCAAAAACTGGATGCACTTCGTGTACAAAATGGACAATCTATTTCGAAGTATCAGGCTTTCGGACGAGAACTCATCTGTTACAAAGGAATTTCATTTTTTTAAACTTATTTCAACTCCAGACTTTTTGTGCGTTCGGTATGCACCATTCAAAGCCACGTCATCAATTTTCAACCCTTTCTGACTTCAGTTTCTATTTTTCATGCATTTACTGATTTTTTTGAGCTAAATGACCCTGAAATTGAAAAGCACTACAAATGAACTCTGAAAAGGTTGAAAGTTGGCATGGTATCATCATTTCACCCACATAGAATGTGCTAAAAAGTTGAGAGGGTTACGGCAAAAACTGGATGCACTTCGTGTACAAAATGGACAATCTCTTTCGAAGTATCAGGCTTTCGGACGAGAACTCATCTGTTACAAAGGCATTTCATTTTTTTAACTTAATTCAACTCCAAACTTTTTGTGCATTCAGTATGCACCATTCAAAGCCATGTCATCAATTTTCAACCCTTTCTGACTTTATTTGCTATTTTTCATGCATTTACTGATTTTTTTGAGCTAAATGACCCTGAAATTGAAAAGCACTACAAATGAACTCTGAAAAGGTTGAAAGTTGGCATGGTATCATCATTTCACCCACATAGCATGTGCTAAAAAGTCGAGAGGGTTACGGCAAAAACTGGATGCACTTCGTGTACAAAATGGACAATCTATTTCGAAGTATCAGGCTTTCGGACGAGAACTCATCTGTTACAAAGGAATTTCATTTTTTTAAACTTATTTCAACACCAGACTTTTTGTGCGTTCGGTATGCACCATTCAAAGCCACGTCATCAATTTTCAACCCTTTCTGACTTCATTTTCTATTTTTCATGCATTTACTGATTTTTTTTTGAGCTAAATGACCCTGAAATTGAAAAGCACTACAAATGAACTCTGAAAAGGTTGAAAGTTGGCATGGTATCATCATTTCACCCACATAGAATGTGCTAAAAAGTTGAGAGGGTTACGGCAAAAACTGGATGCACTTCGTGTACAAAATGGACAATGTCTTTCGAAGTATCAGGCTTTCGGACGAGAACTCATCTGTTACAAAGGCATTTCATTTTTTTAACTTAATTCAACTCCAAACTTTTTGTGCATTCAGTATGCACCATTCAAAGCCATGTCATCAATTTTCAACCCTTTCTGACTTTATTTGCTATTTTTCATGCATTTACTGATTTTTTTGAGCTAAATGACCCTGAAATTGAAAAGCACTACAAATGAACTCTGAAAAGGTTGAAAGTTGGCATGGTATCATCATTTCACCCACATAGCATGTGCTAAAAAGTCGAGAGGGTTATGGCAAAAACTGGATGCACTTCGTGTACAAAATGGACAATCTATTTCGAAGTATCAGGCTTTCGGACGAGAACTCATCTGTTACAAAGGAATTTCATTTTTTTAAACTTATTTCAACTCCAGACTTTTTGTGCGTTCGGTATGCACCATTCAAAGCCACGTCATCAATTTTCAACCCTTTCTGACTTCAGTTTCTATTTTTCATGCATTTACTGATTTTTTTGAGCTAAATGACCCTGAAATTGAAAAGCACTACAAATGAACTCTGAAAAGGTTGAAAGTTGGCATGGTATCATCATTTCACCCACATAGAATGTGCTAAAAAGTTGAGAGGGTTACGGCAAAAACTGGATGCACTTCGTGTACAAAATGGACAATCTCTTTCGAAGTATCAGGCTTTCGGACGAGAACTCATCTGTTACAAAGGCATTTCATTTTTTTAACTTAATTCAACTCCAAACTTTTTGTGCATTCAGTATGCACCATTCAAAGCCATGTCATCAATTTTCAACCCTTTCTGACTTTATTTGCTATTTTTCATGCATTTACTGATTTTTTTGAGCTAAATGACCCTGAAATTGAAAAGCACTACAAATGAACTCTGAAAAGGTTGAAAGTTGGCATGGTATCATCATTTCACCCACATAGCATGTGCTAAAAAGTCGAGAGGGTTACGGCAAAAACTGGATGCACTTCGTGTACAAAATGGACAATCTATTTCGAAGTATCAGGCTTTCGGACGAGAACTCATCTGTTACAAAGGAATTTCATTTTTTTAAACTTATTTCAACTCCAGACTTTTTGTGCGTTCGGTATGCACCATTCAAAGCCACGTCATCAATTTTCAACCCTTTCTGACTTCAGTTTCTATTTTTCATGCATTTACTGATTTTTTTGAGCTAAATGACCCTGAAATTGAAAAGCACTACAAATGAACTCTGAAAAGGTTGAAAGTTGGCATGGTATCATCATTTCACCCACATAGAATGTGCTAAAAAGTTGAGAGGGTTACGGCAAAAACTGGATGCACTTCGTGTACAAAATGGACAATCTCTTTCGAAGTATCAGGCTTTCGGACGAGAACTCATCTGTTACAAAGGCATTTCATTTTTTTAACTTAATTCAACTCCAAACTTTTTGTGCATTCAGTATGCACCATTCAAAGCCATGTCATCAATTTTCAACCCTTTCTGACTTTATTTGCTATTTTTCATGCATTTACTGATTTTTTTGAGCTAAATGACCCTGAAATTGAAAAGCACTACAAATGAACTCTGAAAAGGTTGAAAGTTGGCATGGTATCATCATTTCACCCACATAGCATGTGCTAAAAAGTCGAGAGGGTTACGGCAAAAACTGGATGCACTTCGTGTACAAAATGGACAATCTATTTCGAAGTATCAGGCTTTCGGACGAGAACTCATCTGTTACAAAGGAATTTCATTTTTTTAAACTTATTTCAACTCCAGACTTTTTGTGCGTTCGGTATGCACCATTCAAAGCCACGTCATCAATTTTCAACCCTTTCTGACTTCATTTTCTATTTTTCATGCATTTACTGATTTTTTTTTGAGCTAAATGACCCTGAAATTGAAAAGCACTACAAATGAACTCTGAAAAGGTTGAAAGTTGGCATGGTATCATCATTTCACCCACATAGAATGTGCTAAAAAGTTGAGAGGGTTACGGCAAAAACTGGATGCACTTCGTGTACAAAATGGACAATGTCTTTCGAAGTATCAGGCTTTCGGACGAGAACTCATCTGTTACAAAGGCATTTCATTTTTTTAACTTAATTCAACTCCAAACTTTTTGTGCATTCAGTATGCACCATTCAAAGCCATGTCATCAATTTTCAACCCTTTCTGACTTTATTTGCTATTTTTCATGCATTTACTGATTTTTTTGAGCTAAATGACCCTGAAATTGAAAAGCACTACAAATGAACTCTGAAAAGGTTGAAAGTTGGCATGGTATCATCATTTCACCCACATAGAATGTGCTAAAAAGTTGAGAGGGTTACGGCAAAAACTGGATGCACTTCGTGTACAAAATGGACAATCTCTTTCGAAGTATCAGGCTTTCGGACGAGAACTCATCTGTTACAAAGGCATTTCATTTTTTTAACTTAATTCAACTCCAAACTTTTTGTGCGTTCAGTATGCACCATTCAAAGCCATGTCATCAATTTTCAACCCTTTCTGACTTTATTTGCTATTTTTCATGCATTTACTGATTTTTTTGAGCTAAATGACCCTGAAATTGAAAAGCACTACAAATGAACTCTGAAAAGGTTGAAAGTTGGCATGGTATCATCATTTCACCCACATAGCATGTGCTAAAAAGTCGAGAGGGTTACGGCAAAAACTGGATGCACTTCGTGTACAAAATGGACAATCTATTTCGAAGTATCAGGCTTTCGGACGAGAACTCATCTGTTACAAAGGAATTTCATTTTTTTAAACTTATTTCAACTCCAGACTTTTTGTGCGTTCGGTATGCACCATTCAAAGCCACGTCATCAATTTTCAACCCTTTCTGACTTCATTTTCTATTTTTCATGCATTTACTGATTTTTTTTTGAGCTAAATGACCCTGAAATTGAAAAGCACTACAAATGAACTCTGAAAAGGTTGAAAGTTGGCATGGTATCATCATTTCACCCACATAGAATGTGCTAAAAAGTTGAGAGGGTTACGGCAAAAACTGGATGCACTTCGTGTACAAAATGGACAATGTCTTTCGAAGTATCAGGCTTTCGGACGAGAACTCATCTGTTACAAAGGCATTTCATTTTTTTAACTTAATTCAACTCCAAACTTTTTGTGCATTCAGTATGCACCATTCAAAGCCATGTCATCAATTTTCAACCCTTTCTGACTTTATTTGCTATTTTTCATGCATTTACTGATTTTTTTGAGCTAAATGACCCTGAAATTGAAAAGCACTACAAATGAACTCTGAAAAGGTTGAAAGTTGGCATGGTATCATCATTTCACCCACATAGCATGTGCTAAAAAGTCGAGAGGGTTATGGCAAAAACTGGATGCACTTCGTGTACAAAATGGACAATCTATTTCGAAGTATCAGGCTTTCGGACGAGAACTCATCTGTTACAAAGGAATTTCATTTTTTTAAACTTATTTCAACTCCAGACTTTTTGTGCGTTCGGTATGCACCATTCAAAGCCACGTCATCAATTTTCAACCCTTTCTGACTTCAGTTTCTATTTTTCATGCATTTACTGATTTTTTTGAGCTAAATGACCCTGAAATTGAAAAGCACTACAAATGAACTCTGAAAAGGTTGAAAGTTGGCATGGTATCATCATTTCACCCACATAGAATGTGCTAAAAAGTTGAGAGGGTTACGGCAAAAACTGGATGCACTTCGTGTACAAAATGGACAATCTCTTTCGAAGTATCAGGCTTTCGGACGAGAACTCATCTGTTACAAAGGCATTTCATTTTTTTAACTTAATTCAACTCCAAACTTTTTGTGCATTCAGTATGCACCATTCAAAGCCATGTCATCAATTTTCAACCCTTTCTGACTTTATTTGCTATTTTTCATGCATTTACTGATTTTTTTGAGCTAAATGACCCTGAAATTGAAAAGCACTACAAATGAACTCTGAAAAGGTTGAAAGTTGGCATGGTATCATCATTTCACCCACATAGCATGTGCTAAAAAGTCGAGAGGGTTACGGCAAAAACTGGATGCACTTCGTGTACAAAATGGACAATCTATTTCGAAGTATCAGGCTTTCGGACGAGAACTCATCTGTTACAAAGGAATTTCATTTTTTTAAACTTATTTCAACTCCAGACTTTTTGTGCGTTCGGTATGCACCATTCAAAGCCACGTCATCAATTTTCAACCCTTTCTGACTTCATTTTCTATTTTTCATGCATTTACTGATTTTTTTTTGAGCTAAATGACCCTGAAATTGAAAAGCACTATAAATGAACTCTGAAAAGGTTGAAAGTTGGCATGGTATCATCATTTCACCCACATAGAATGTGCTAAAAAGTTGAGAGGGTTACGGCAAAAACTGGATGCACTTCGTGTACAAAATGGACAATGTCTTTCGAAGTATCAGGCTTTCGGACGAGAACTCATCTGTTACAAAGGCTTTTCATTTTTTTAACTTAATTCAACTCCAAACTTTTTGTGCATTCAGTATGCACCATTCAAAGCCATGTCATCAATTTTCAACCCTTTCTGACTTTATTTGCTATTTTTCATGCATTTACTGATTTTTTTGAGCTAAATGACCCTGAAATTGAAAAGCACTACAAATGAACTCTGAAAAGGTTGAAAGTTGGCATGGTATCATCATTTCACCCACATAGCATGTGCTAAAAAGTCGAGAGGGTTACGGCAAAAACTGGATGCACTTCGTGTACAAAATGGACAATCTATTTCGAAGTATCAGGCTTTCGGACGAGAACTCATCTGTTACAAAGGAATTTCATTTTTTTAAACTTATTTCAACTCCAGACTTTTTGTGCGTTCGGTATGCACCATTCAAAGCCACGTCATCAATTTTCAACCCTTTCTGACTTCATTTTCTATTTTTCATGCATTTACTGATTTTTTTTGAGCTAAATGACCCTGAAATTGAAAAGCACTACAAATGAACTCTGAAAAGGTTGAAAGTTGGCATGGTATCATCATTTCACCCACATAGCATGTGCTAAAAAGTCGAGAGGGTTACGGCAAAAACTGGATGCACTTCATGTACAAAATGGACAATCTATTTCGAAGTATCAGGCTTTCGGACGAGAACTCATCTGTTACAAAGGAATTTCATTTTTTTAAACTTATTTCAACTCCAGACTTTTTGTGCGTTCGGTATGCACCATTCAAAGCCACGTCATCAATTTTCAACCCTTTCTGACTTCATTTTCTATTTTTCATGCATTTACTGATTTTTTTTGAGCTAAATGACCCTGAAATTGAAAAGCACTACAAATGAACTCTGAAAAGGTTGATAGTTGGCATGGTATCATCATTTCACCCACATAGAATGTGCTAAAAAGTTGAGAGGGTTACGGCAAAAACTGGATGCACTTCGTGTACAAAATGGACAATCTCTTTCGAAGTATCAGGCTTTCGGACGAGAACTCATCTGTTACAAAGGCATTTCATTTTTTTAACTTAATTCAACTCCAAACTTTTTGTGCATTCAGTATGCACCATTCAAAGCCATGTCATCAATTTTCAACCCTTTCTGACTTTATTTGCTATTTTTCATGCATTTACTGATTTTTTTTGAGCTAAATGACCCTGAAATTGAAAAGCACTACAAATGAACTCTGAAAAGGTTGAAAGTTGGCATGGTATCATCATTTCACCCACATAGCATGTGCTAAAAAGTCGAGAGGGTTACGGAAATACTGGATGCACTGCGTGTACAAAATGGACAATCTCTTTCGAAGTATCAGGCTTTCGGACGAGAACTCATCTGTTACAAAGGCATTTCATTTTTTTAACTTATTTCAACTCCAAACTTTTTGTGAATTCAGTATGCACCATTCAAAGCCATCTCATCAATTTTCAACCCTTTCTGACTTCATTTGCTATTTTTCATGCATTTACTGATTTTTTTTTGAGCTAAATGACCCTGAAATTGAAAAGCACTACAAATGAACTCTGAAAAGGTTGAAAGTTGGCATGGTATCATCATTTCACCCACATAGAATGTGCTAAAAAGTTGAAACGGTTACGGCAAAAACTGGATGCACTTCGTGTACAAAATGGACAATCTCTTTCGAAGTATCAGGCTTTCGGACGAGAACTCATCTGTTACAAAGGCATTTCATTTTTTTTAACTTATTTCAACTCCAAACTTTTTGTGCATTCAGTATGCACCATTCAAAGCCATGTCATCAACTTTCAACCCTTTCTGACTTCATTTGCTATTTTTCATGCATTTACCGATTTTTTTGAGCTAAAGGACCCTGAAATTGAAAAGCACTACAAATGAACTCTGAAAAGGTTGAAAGTTGGCATGGTATCATCATTTCACCCACATAGCATGTGCTAAAAAGTTGAGAGGGTTACGGCAAATACTGGATGCACTGCGTGTACAAAATGGACAATCTCTTTCGAAGTATCAGGCTTTCGGACGAGAACTCA
Organism: Elymus sibiricus; assembly: GCA_039707655.1. Classification (NCBI taxonomy): domain Eukaryota; kingdom Viridiplantae; phylum Streptophyta; class Magnoliopsida; order Poales; family Poaceae; genus Elymus; species Elymus sibiricus. Next base: position 32,529,925 of record CM077665.1, on the reverse strand, counting down.
TCTGTTACAAAGACATTTCATTTTTTTTAACTTATTTCAACTCCAAACTTTTTGTGCATTAAGTATGCACCATTCAAAGCCATCTCATCAATTTTCAACCCTTTCTGACTTCATTTGCTATTTTTCATGCATTTACTGATTTTTTTTGAGCTACATGACCCTGAAATTGAAAAGCACTACAAATGAACTCTGAAAAGGTTGAAAGTTGGCATGGTATCATCATTTCACCCACATAGCATGTGCTAAAAAGTTGAGAGGGTTACGGCAAAAACTGGATGCACTTCGTGTACAAAATGGACAATCTCTTTCGAAGTATCAGGCTTTCGGACGAGAACTCATCTGTTACAAAGGCATTTCATTTTTTTAAACTTATTTCAACTCCAGACTTTTTGTGCGTTCAGTATGCACCATTCAAAGCCACGTCATCAATTTTCAACCCTTTCTGACTTCAGTTTCTATTTTTCATGCATTTACTGATTTTTTTGAGCTAAATGACCCTGAAATTGAAAAGCACTACAAATGAACTCTGAAAAGGTTGAAAGTTGGCATGGTATCATCATTTCACCCACATAGAATGTGCTAAAAAGTTGAGAGGGTTACGGCAAAAACTGGATGCACTTCGTGTACAAAATGGACAATCTCTTTCGAAGTATCAGGCTTTCGGACGAGAACTCATCTGTTACAAAGGCATTTCATTTTTTTAACTTAATTCAACTCCAAACTTTTTGTGCATTCAGTATGCACCATTCAAAGCCATGTCATCAATTTTCAACCCTTTCTGACTTTATTTGCTATTTTTCATGCATTTACTGATTTTTTTGAGCTAAATGACCCTGAAATTGAAAAGCACTACAAATGAACTCTGAAAAGGTTGAAAGTTGGCATGGTATCATCATTTCACCCACATAGCATGTGCTAAAAAGTCGAGAGGGTTACGGCAAAAACTGGATGCACTTCGTGTACAAAATGGACAATCTATTTCGAAGTATCAGGCTTTCGGACGAGAACTCATCTGTTACAAAGGAATTTCATTTTTTTAAACTTATTTCAACTCCAGACTTTTTGTGCGTTCGGTATGCACCATTCAAAGCCACGTCATCAATTTTCAACCCTTTCTGACTTCATTTTCTATTTTTCATGCATTTACTGATTTTTTTTTGAGCTAAATGACCCTGAAATTGAAAAGCACTATAAATGAACTCTGAAAAGGTTGAAAGTTGGCATGGTATCATCATTTCACCCACATAGAATGTGCTAAAAAGTTGAGAGGGTTACGGCAAAAACTGGATGCACTTCGTGTACAAAATGGACAATGTCTTTCGAAGTATCAGGCTTTCGGACGAGAACTCATCTGTTACAAAGGCTTTTCATTTTTTTAACTTAATTCAACTCCAAACTTTTTGTGCATTCAGTATGCACCATTCAAAGCCATGTCATCAATTTTCAACCCTTTCTGACTTTATTTGCTATTTTTCATGCATTTACTGATTTTTTTGAGCTAAATGACCCTGAAATTGAAAAGCACTACAAATGAACTCTGAAAAGGTTGAAAGTTGGCATGGTATCATCATTTCACCCACATAGCATGTGCTAAAAAGTCGAGAGGGTTACGGCAAAAACTGGATGCACTTCGTGTACAAAATGGACAATCTATTTCGAAGTATCAGGCTTTCGGACGAGAACTCATCTGTTACAAAGGAATTTCATTTTTTTAAACTTATTTCAACTCCAGACTTTTTGTGCGTTCGGTATGCACCATTCAAAGCCACGTCATCAATTTTCAACCCTTTCTGACTTCATTTTCTATTTTTCATGCATTTACTGATTTTTTTTGAGCTAAATGACCCTGAAATTGAAAAGCACTACAAATGAACTCTGAAAAGGTTGAAAGTTGGCATGGTATCATCATTTCACCCACATAGCATGTGCTAAAAAGTCGAGAGGGTTACGGCAAAAACTGGATGCACTTCATGTACAAAATGGACAATCTATTTCGAAGTATCAGGCTTTCGGACGAGAACTCATCTGTTACAAAGGAATTTCATTTTTTTAAACTTATTTCAACTCCAGACTTTTTGTGCGTTCGGTATGCACCATTCAAAGCCACGTCATCAATTTTCAACCCTTTCTGACTTCATTTTCTATTTTTCATGCATTTACTGATTTTTTTTGAGCTAAATGACCCTGAAATTGAAAAGCACTACAAATGAACTCTGAAAAGGTTGATAGTTGGCATGGTATCATCATTTCACCCACATAGAATGTGCTAAAAAGTTGAGAGGGTTACGGCAAAAACTGGATGCACTTCGTGTACAAAATGGACAATCTCTTTCGAAGTATCAGGCTTTCGGACGAGAACTCATCTGTTACAAAGGCATTTCATTTTTTTAACTTAATTCAACTCCAAACTTTTTGTGCATTCAGTATGCACCATTCAAAGCCATGTCATCAATTTTCAACCCTTTCTGACTTTATTTGCTATTTTTCATGCATTTACTGATTTTTTTTGAGCTAAATGACCCTGAAATTGAAAAGCACTACAAATGAACTCTGAAAAGGTTGAAAGTTGGCATGGTATCATCATTTCACCCACATAGCATGTGCTAAAAAGTCGAGAGGGTTACGGAAATACTGGATGCACTGCGTGTACAAAATGGACAATCTCTTTCGAAGTATCAGGCTTTCGGACGAGAACTCATCTGTTACAAAGGCATTTCATTTTTTTAACTTATTTCAACTCCAAACTTTTTGTGAATTCAGTATGCACCATTCAAAGCCATCTCATCAATTTTCAACCCTTTCTGACTTCATTTGCTATTTTTCATGCATTTACTGATTTTTTTTTGAGCTAAATGACCCTGAAATTGAAAAGCACTACAAATGAACTCTGAAAAGGTTGAAAGTTGGCATGGTATCATCATTTCACCCACATAGAATGTGCTAAAAAGTTGAAACGGTTACGGCAAAAACTGGATGCACTTCGTGTACAAAATGGACAATCTCTTTCGAAGTATCAGGCTTTCGGACGAGAACTCATCTGTTACAAAGGCATTTCATTTTTTTTAACTTATTTCAACTCCAAACTTTTTGTGCATTCAGTATGCACCATTCAAAGCCATGTCATCAACTTTCAACCCTTTCTGACTTCATTTGCTATTTTTCATGCATTTACCGATTTTTTTGAGCTAAAGGACCCTGAAATTGAAAAGCACTACAAATGAACTCTGAAAAGGTTGAAAGTTGGCATGGTATCATCATTTCACCCACATAGCATGTGCTAAAAAGTTGAGAGGGTTACGGCAAATACTGGATGCACTGCGTGTACAAAATGGACAATCTCTTTCGAAGTATCAGGCTTTCGGACGAGAACTCATCTGTTACAAAGACATTTCATTTTTTTTAACTTATTTCAACTCCAAACTTTTTGTGCATTAAGTATGCACCATTCAAAGCCATCTCATCAATTTTCAACCCTTTCTGACTTCATTTGCTATTTTTCATGCATTTACTGATTTTTTTTGAGCTACATGACCCTGAAATTGAAAAGCACTACAAATGAACTCTGAAAAGGTTGAAAGTTGGCATGGTATCATCATTTCACCCACATAGCATGTGCTAAAAAGTTGAGAGGGTTACGGCAAAAACTGGATGCACTTCGTGTACAAAATGGACAATCTCTTTCGAAGTATCAGGCTTTCGGACGAGAACTCATCTGTTACAAAGGCATTTCATTTTTTTAAACTTATTTCAACTCCAGACTTTTTGTGCGTTCAGTATGCACCATTCAAAGCCATGTCATCAATTTTCAACCCTTTCTGACTTCATTTGCTATTTTTCATGCATTTACTGATTTTTTTTGAGCTAAATGACCCTGAAATTGAAAAGCACTACAAATGAACTCTTAAAAGGTTGAAAGTTGGCATGGTATCATCATTTCACCCACATAGCATGTGCTAAAAAGTTGAGAGGGTTACGGCAAAAACTGGATGCACTTCGTGTACAAAATGGACAATCTCTTTCGAAGTATCAGGCTTTCGGACGAGAACTCATCTGTTACAAAGGCATTTCATTTTTTTTAACTTATTTGAACTCCAAACTTTTTGTGCATTCAGTATGCACCATTCAAAGCCATGTCATCATTTTTCAACCCTTTCTAACTTCATTTGCTATTTTTCATGCATTTACTGATTTTTTTGAGCTAAATGACAATGAAATTGAAAAGCACTACAAATGAACTCTGAAAAGGTTGAAAGTTGGCATCGTATCATAATTTCACCCACATAGCATGTGCTAAAAAGTTGAGAGGGTTACGGCAAAAACTGGATGCACTTCGTGTACAAAATGGACAATCTCTTTCGAAGTATCAGGCTTTCGGACGAGAACTCATCTGTTACAAAGGAATTTCATTTTTTTAAACTTATTTCAACTCCAGACTTTTTGTGCGTTCAGTATGCACCATTCAAAGCCACGTCATCAATTTTCAACCCTTTCTGACTTCATTTGCTATTTTTCATGCATTTACTGATTTTTTTTTAGCTAAATCACCCTGAAATTGAAAAGCACTACAAATGAACTCCGAAAAGGTTGAAAGTTGGCATGGTATCATCATTTCACCCACATAGAATGTGCTAAAAAGTTGAGAGGGTTACGGCAAAAACTGGATGCACTTCGTGTACAAAATGGACAATCTCTTTCGAAGTATCAGGCTTTCGGACGAGAACTCATCTGTTACAAAGGCATTTCATTTTTTTAACTTATTTCAACTCCAAACTTTTTGTGCATTCAGTATGCACCATTCAAAGCCATGTCATCAATTTTCAACCCTTTCTGACTTTATTTGCTATTTTTCATGCATTTACTGATTTTTTTGAGCTAAATGACCCTGAAATTGAAAAGCACTACAAATGAACTCTGAAAAGGTTGAAAGTTGGCATGGTATCATCATTTCACCCACATAGCATGTGCTAAAAAGTCGAGAGGGTTACGGCAAAAACTGGATGCACTTCATGTACAAAATGGACAATCTATTTCGAAGTATCAGGCTTTCGGACGAGAACTCATCTGTTACAAAGGAATTTCATTTTTTTAAACTTATTTCAACTCCAGACTTTTTGTGCGTTCGGTATGCACCATTCAAAGCCACGTCATCAATTTTCAACCCTTTCTGACTTCATTTTCTATTTTTCATGCATTTACTGATTTTTTTTGAGCTAAATGACCCTGAAATTGAAAAGCACTACAAATGAACTCTGAAAAGGTTGATAGTTGGCATGGTATCATCATTTCACCCACATAGAATGTGCTAAAAAGTTGAGAGGGTTACGGCAAAAACTGGATGCACTTCGTGTACAAAATGGACAATCTCTTTCGAAGTATCAGGCTTTCGGACGAGAACTCATCTGTTACAAAGGCATTTCATTTTTTTAACTTAATTCAACTCCAAACTTTTTGTGCATTCAGTATGCACCATTCAAAGCCATGTCATCAATTTTCAACCCTTTCTGACTTTATTTGCTATTTTTCATGCATTTACTGATTTTTTTTGAGCTAAATGACCCTGAAATTGAAAAGCACTACAAATGAACTCTGAAAAGGTTGAAAGTTGGCATGGTATCATCATTTCACCCACATAGCATGTGCTAAAAAGTCGAGAGGGTTACGGAAATACTGGATGCACTGCGTGTACAAAATGGACAATCTCTTTCGAAGTATCAGGCTTTCGGACGAGAACTCATCTGTTACAAAGGCATTTCATTTTTTTAACTTATTTCAACTCCAAACTTTTTGTGAATTCAGTATGCACCATTCAAAGCCATCTCATCAATTTTCAACCCTTTCTGACTTCATTTGCTATTTTTCATGCATTTACTGATTTTTTTTTGAGCTAAATGACCCTGAAATTGAAAAGCACTACAAATGAACTCTGAAAAGGTTGAAAGTTGGCATGGTATCATCATTTCACCCACATAGAATGTGCTAAAAAGTTGAAACGGTTACGGCAAAAACTGGATGCACTTCGTGTACAAAATGGACAATCTCTTTCGAAGTATCAGGCTTTCGGACGAGAACTCATCTGTTACAAAGGCATTTCATTTTTTTTAACTTATTTCAACTCCAAACTTTTTGTGCATTCAGTATGCACCATTCAAAGCCATGTCATCAATTTTCAACCCTTTCTGACTTCATTTGCTATTTTTCATGCATTTACCGATTTTTTTGAGCTAAAGGACCCTGAAATTGAAAAGCACTACAAATGAACTCTGAAAAGGTTGAAAGTTGGCATGGTATCATCATTTCACCCACATAGCATGTGCTAAAAAGTTGAGAGGGTTACGGCAAATACTGGATGCACTGCGTGTACAAAATGGACAATCTCTTTCGAAGTATCAGGCTTTCGGACGAGAACTCATCTGTTACAAAGACATTTCATTTTTTTTAACTTATTTCAACTCCAAACTTTTTGTGCATTAAGTATGCACCATTCAAAGCCATCTCATCAATTTTCAACCCTTTCTGACTTCATTTGCTATTTTTCATGCATTTACTGATTTTTTTTGAGCTACATGACCCTGAAATTGAAAAGCACTACAAATGAACTCTGAAAAGGTTGAAAGTTGGCATGGTATCATCATTTCACCCACATAGCATGTGCTAAAAAGTTGAGAGGGTTACGGCAAAAACTGGATGCACTTCGTGTACAAAATGGACAATCTCTTTCGAAGTATCAGGCTTTCGGACGAGAACTCATCTGTTACAAAGGCATTTCATTTTTTTAAACTTATTTCAACTCCAGACTTTTTGTGCGTTCAGTATGCACCATTCAAAGCCATGTCATCAATTTTCAACCCTTTCTGACTTCATTTGCTATTTTTCATGCATTTACTGATTTTTTTTGAGCTAAATGACCCTGAAATTGAAAAGCACTACAAATGAACTCTTAAAAGGTTGAAAGTTGGCATGGTATCATCATTTCACCCACATAGCATGTGCTAAAAAGTTGAGAGGGTTACGGCAAAAACTGGATGCACTTCGTGTACAAAATGGACAATCTCTTTCGAAGTATCAGGCTTTCGGACGAGAACTCATCTGTTACAAAGGCATTTCATTTTTTTTAACTTATTTGAACTCCAAACTTTTTGTGCATTCAGTATGCACCATTCAAAGCCATGTCATCATTTTTCAACCCTTTCTAACTTCATTTGCTATTTTTCATGCATTTACTGATTTTTTTGAGCTAAATGACAATGAAATTGAAAAGCACTACAAATGAACTCTGAAAAGGTTGAAAGTTGGCATCGTATCATAATTTCACCCACATAGCATGTGCTAAAAAGTTGAGAGGGTTACGGCAAAAACTGGATGCACTTCGTGTACAAAATGGACAATCTCTTTCGAAGTATCAGGCTTTCGGACGAGAACTCATCTGTTACAAAGGAATTTCATTTTTTTAAACTTATTTCAACTCCAGACTTTTTGTGCGTTCAGTATGCACCATTCAAAGCCACGTCATCAATTTTCAACCCTTTCTGACTTCATTTGCTATTTTTCATGCATTTACTGATTTTTTTTTAGCTAAATCACCCTGAAATTGAAAAGCACTACAAATGAACTCCGAAAAGGTTGAAAGTTGGCATGGTATCATCATTTCACCCACATAGAATGTGCTAAAAAGTTGAGAGGGTTACGGCAAAAACTGGATGCACTTCGTGTACAGAATGGACAATCTCTTTCGAAGTATCAGGCTTTCGGACGAGAACTCATCTGTTACAAAGGCATTTCATTTTTTTAACTTATTTCAACTCCAAACTTTTTGTGCATTCAGTATGCACCATTCAAAGCCATGTCATCAATTTTCAACCCTTTCTGACTTTATTTGCTATTTTTCATGCATTTACTGATTTTTTTGAGCTAAATGACCCTGAAATTGAAAAGCACTACAAATGAACTCTGAAAAGGTTGAAAGTTGGCATGGTATCATCATTTCACCCAGATAGCATGTGCTAAAAAGTTGAGAGGGTTACGGCAAAAACTGGATGCACTTCGTGTACAAAATGGACAATCTATTTCGAAGTATCAGGCTTTCGGACGAGAACTCATCTGTTACAAAGGCATTTCATTTTTTTAAACTTATTTCAACTCCAGACTTTTTGTGCATTCAGTATGCACCATTCAAAGCCACGTCATCAATTTTCAACCCTTTCTGACTTCATTTTCTATTTTTCATGCATTTACTGATTTTTTTTGAGCTAAATGACCATGAAATTGAAAAGCACTACAAATGAACTCTGAAAAGGTTGAAAGTTGGCATGGAATCATCATTTCACCCACATAGAATGTGCTAAAAAGTTGAGAGGGTTACGGCAAAAACTGGATGCACTTCGTGTACAAAATGGACAATCTCTTTCGAAGTATCAGGCTTTCGGACGAGAACTCATCTGTTACAAAGGCATTTCATTTTTTTAACTTATTTCAACTCCAAACTTATTGTGCATTCAGTATGCACCATTCAAAGCCATGTCATCAATTTTCAACCCTTTCTGACTTTATTTGCTATTTTTCATGCATTTACTGATTTTTTTGAGCTAAATGACCCTGAAATTGAAAAGCACTACAAATGAACTCTGAAAAGGTTGAAAGTTGGCATGGTATCATCATTTCACCCACATAGCATGTGCTAAAAAGTCGAGAGGGTTACGGCAAAAACTGGATGCACTTCGTGTACAAAATGGACAATCTCTTTCGAAGTATCAGGCTTTCGGACGAGAACTCATCTGTTACAAAGGCATTTCATTTTTTTAACTTATTTCAACTCCAAACTTTTTGTGAATTCAGTATGCACCATTCAAAGCCATGTCATCAATTTTCAACCCTTTCTGACTTCATTTGCTTTTTTTCATGCATTTACTGATTTTTTTTGAGCTAAATGACCCTGAAATTGAAAAGCACTACAAATGAACTCTGAAAAGGTTGAAAGTTGGCATGGTATCATCACTTCACCCACATAGAATGTGCTAAAAAGTTGAGAGGGTTACGGCAAAAACTGGATGCACTTCGTGTACAAAATGGACAATCTCTTTCGAAGTATCAGGCTTTCGGACGAGAACTCATCTGTTACAAAGGCATTTCATTTTTTTAACTTATTTCAACTCCAAACTTATTGTGCATTCAGTATGCACCATTCAAAGCCATGTCATCAATTTTCAACCCTTTCTGACTTCATTTGCTATTTTTCATGCATTTACTGATTTTTTTGAGCTAAATGACCCTGAAATTGAAAAGCACTACAAATGAACTCTGAAAAGGTTGAAAGTTGGCATGGTATCATCATTTCACCCACATAGCATGTGCTAAAAAGTCGAGAGGGTTACGGCAAAAACTGGATGCACTTCGTGTACAAAATGGACAATCTATTTCGAAGTATCAGGCTTTCGGACGAGAACTCATCTGTTACAAAGGAATTTCATTTTTTTAAACTTATTTCAACTTCAGACTTTTTGTGCGTTCGGTATGCACCATTCAAAGCCACGTCATCAATTTTCAACCCTTTCTGACTTCATTTTCTATTTTTCATGCATTTACTGATTTTTTTGAGCTAAATGACCCTGAAATTGAAAAGCACTACAAATGAACTCTGAAAAGGTTGAAAGTTGGCATGGTATCATCATTTCACCCACATAGAATGTGCTAAAAAGTTGAGACGGTTACGGCAAAAACTGGATGCACTTCGTGTACAAAATGGACAATCTCTTTCGAAGTATCAGGCTTTCGGACGAGAACTCATCTGTTACAAAGGCATTTCATTTTTTTAACTTAATTCAACTCCAAACTTTTTGTGCATTCAGTATGCACCATTCAAAGCCATGTCATCAATTTTCAACCCTTTCTGACTTTATTTGCTATTTTTCATGCATTTACTGATTTTTTTGAGCTAAATGACCCTGAAATTGAAAAGCACTACAAATGAACTCTGAAAAGGTTGAAAGTTGGCATGGTATCATCATTTCACCCACATAGCATGTGCTAAAAAGTCGAGAGGGTTACGGCAAAAACTGGATGCACTTCGTGTACAAAATGGACAATCTCTTTCGAAGTATCAGGCTTTCGGACGAGAACTCATCTGTTACAAAGGCATTTCATTTTTTTAACTTATTTCAACTCCAAACTTTTTGTGAATTCAGTATGCACCATTCAAAGCCATGTCATCAATTTTCAACCCTTTCTGACTTCATTTGCTATTTTTCATGCATTTACTGATTTTTTTTGAGCTAAATGACCCTGAAATTGAAAAGCACTACAAATGAACTCTGAAAAGGTTGAAAGTTGGCATGGTATCATCACTTCACCCACATAGAATGTGCTAAAAAGTTGAGAGGGTTACGGCAAAAACTGGATGCACTTCGTGTACAAAATGGACAATCTCTTTCGAAGTATCAGGCTTTCGGACGAGAACTCATCTGTTACAAAGGCATTTCATTTTTTTAACTTATTTCAACTCCAAACTTATTGTGCATTCAGTATGCACCATTCAAAGCCATGTCATCAATTTTCAACCCTTTCTGACTTCATTTGCTATTTTTCATGCATTTACTGATTTTTTTGAGCTAAATGACCCTGAAATTGAAAAGCACTACAAATGAACTCTGAAAAGGTTGAAAGTTGGCATGGTATCATCATTTCACCCACATAGCATGTGCTAAAAAGTCGAGAGGGTTACGGCAAAAACTGGATGCACTTCGTGTACAAAATGGACAATCTATTTCGAAGTATCAGGCTTTCGGACGAGAACTCATCTGTTACAAAGGAATTTCATTTTTTTAAACTTATTTCAACTTCAGACTTTTTGTGCGTTCGGTATGCACCATTCAAAGCCACGTCATCAATTTTCAACCCTTTCTGACTTCATTTTCTATTTTTCATGCATTTACTGATTTTTTTTGAGCTAAATGACCCTGAAATTGAAAAGCACTACAAATGAACTCTGAAAAGGTTGAAAGTTGGCATGGTATCATCATTTCACCCACATAGAATGTGCTAAAAAGTTGAGACGGTTACGGCAAAAACTGGATGCACTTCGTGTACAAAATGGACAATCTCTTTCGAAGTATCAGGCTTTCGGACGAGAACTCATCTGTTACAAAGGCATTTCATTTTTTTAACTTAATTCAACTCCAAACTTTTTGTGCATTCAGTATGCACCATTCAAAGCCATGTCATCAATTTTCAACCCTTTCTGACTTTATTTGCTATTTTTCATGCATTTACTGATTTTTTTGAGCTAAATGACCCTGAAATTGAAAAGCACTACAAATGAACTCTGAAAAGGTTGAAAGTTGGCATGGTATCATCATTTTACCCACATAGCATGTGCTAAAAAGTCGAGAGGGTTACGGCAAAAACTGGATGCACTTCGTGTACAAAATGGACAATCTATTTCGAAGTATCAGGCTTTCGGACGAGAACTCATCTGTTACAAAGGAATTTCATTTTTTTAAACTTATTTCAACTCCAGACTTTTTGTGCGTTCGGTATGCACCATTCAAAGCCACGTCATCAATTTTCAACCCTTTCTGACTTCATTTTCTATTTTTCATGCATTTACTGATTTTTTTTGAGCTAAATGACCCTGAAATTGAAAAGCACTACAAATGAACTCTGAAAAGGTTGAAAGTTGGCATGGTATCATCATTTCACCCACATAGAATGTGCTAAAAAGTTGAGAGGGTTACGGCAAAAACTGGATGCACTTCGTGTACAAAATGGACAATCTCTTTCGAAGTATCAGGCTTTCGGACGAGAACTCATCTGTTACAAAGGCATTTCATTTTTTTAACTTAATTCAACTCCAAACTTTTTGTGCATTCAGTATGCACCATTCAAAGCCATGTCATCAATTTTCAACCCTTTCTGACTTTATTTGCTATTTTTCATGCATTTACTGATTTTTTTGAGCTAAATGACCCTGAAATTGAAAAGCACTACAAATGAACTCTGAAAAGGTTGAAAGTTGGCATGGTATCATCATTTCACCCACATAGCATGTGCTAAAAAGTCGAGAGGGTTACGGCAAAAACTGGATGCACTTCGTGTACAAAATGGACAATCTATTTCGAAGTATCAGGCTTTCGGACGAGAACTCATCTGTTACAAAGGAATTTCATTTTTTTAAACTTATTTCAACTCCAGACTTTTTGTGCGTTCGGTATGCAGCATTCAAAGCCACGTCATCAATTTTCAACCCTTTCTGACTTCATTTTCTATTTTTCATGCATTTACTGATTTTTTTTGAGCTAAATGACCCTGAAATTGAAAAGCACTACAAATGAACTCTGAAAAGGTTGAAAGTTGGCATGGTATCATCATTTCACCCACATAGAATGTGCTAAAAAGTTGAGAGGGTTACGGCAAAAACTGGATGCACTTCGTGTACAAAATGGACAATCTCTTTCGAAGTATCAGGCTTTCGGACGAGAACTCATCTGTTACAAAGGCATTTCATTTTTTTAACTTAATTCAACTCCAAACTTTTTGTGCATTCAGTATGCACCATTCAAAGCCATGTCATCAATTTTCAACCCTTTCTGACTTTATTTGCTATTTTTCATGCATTTACTGATTTTTTTGAGCTAAATGACCCTGAAATTGAAAAGCACTACAAATGAACTCTGAAAAGGTTGAAAGTTGGCATGGTATCATCATTTCACCCACATAGCATGTGCTAAAAAGTCGAGAGGGTTACGGCAAAAACTGGATGCACTTCGTGTACAAAATGGACAATCTATTTCGAAGTATCAGGCTTTCGGACGAGAACTCATCTGTTACAAAGGAATTTCATTTTTTTAAACTTAATTCAACTCCAAACTTTTTGTGCGTTCGGTATGCACCATTCAAAGCCACGTCATCAATTTTCAACCCTTTCTGACTTCATTTTCTATTTTTCATGCATTTACTGATTTTTTTTGAGCTAAATGACCCTGAAATTGAAAAGCACTACAAATGAACTCTGAAAAGGTTGATAGTTGGCATGGTATCATCATTTCACCCACATAGCATGTGCTAAAAAGTCGAGAGGGTTACGGCAAAAACTGGATGCACTTCGTGTACAAAATGGACAATCTATTTCGAAGTATCAGGCTTTCGGACGAGAACTCATCTGTTACAAAGGCATTTCATTTTTTTAACTTATTTCAACTCCAAACTTTTTGTGAATTCAGTATGCACCATTCAAAGCCATCTCATCAATTTTCAACCCTTTCTGACTTCATTTGCTATTTTTCAAGCATTTACTGATTTTTTTTGAGCTAAATGACCCTGAAATTGAAAAGCACTACAAATGAACTCTGAAAAGGTTGAAAGTTGGCATGGTATCATCATTTCACCCACATAGAATGTGCTAAAAAGTTGAGAGGGTTACGGCAAAAACTGGATGCACTTCGTGTACAAAATGGACAATCTCTTTCGAAGTATCAGGCTTTCGGACGAGAACTCATCTGTTACAAAGGCATTTCATTTTTTTAACTTAATTCAACTCCAAACTTTTTGTGCATTCAGTATGCACCATTCAAAGCCATGTCATCAATTTTCAACCCTTTCTGACTTTATTTGCTATTTTTCATGCATTTACTGATTTTTTTGAGCTAAATGACCCTGAAATTGAAAAGCACTACAAATGAACTCTGAAAAGGTTGAAAGTTGGCATGGTATCATCATTTCACCCACATAGAATGTGCTAAAAAGTCGAGAGGGTTACGGCAAAAACTGGATGCACTTCGTGTACAAAATGGACAATCTATTTCGAAGTATCAGGCTTTCGGACGAGAACTCATCTGTTACAAAGGAATTTCATTTTTTTAAACTTATTTCAACTCCAGACTTTTTGTGCGTTCGGTATGCACCATTCAAAGCCACGTCATCAATTTTCAACCCTTTCTGACTTCATTTTCTATTTTTCATGCATTTACTGATTTTTTTTGAGCTAAATGACCCTGAAATTGAAAAGCACTACAAATGAACTCTGAAAAGGTTGATAGTTGGCATGGTATCATCATTTCACCCACATAGCATGTGCTAAAAAGTCGAGAGGGTTACGGCAAAAACTGGATGCACTTCGTGTACAAAATGGACAATCTCTTTCGAAGTATCAGGCTTTCGGACGAGAACTCATCTGTTACAAAGGCATTTCATTTTTTTAACTTATTTCAACTCCAAACTTTTTGTGAATTCAGTATGCACCATTCAAAGCCATCTCATCAATTTTCAACCCTTTCTGACTTCATTTGCTATTTTTCAAGCATTTACTGATTTTTTTTGAGCTAAATGACCCTGAAATTGAAAAGCACTACAAATGAACTCTGAAAAGGTTGAAAGTTGGCATGGTATCATCATTTCACCCACATAGAATGTGCTAAAAAGTTGAGAGGGTTACGGCAAAAACTGGATGCACTTCGTGTACAAAATGGACAATCTCTTTCGAAGTATCAGGCTTTCGGACGAGAACTCATCTGTTACAAAGGCATTTCATTTTTTTGAACTTATTTCAACTCCAAACTTTTTGTGCATTCAGTATGCACCATTCAAAGCCATGTCATCAATTTTCAACCCTTTCTGACTTCATTTGCTATTTTTCATGCATTTACCGATTTTTTTGAGCTAAAGGACCCTGAAATTGAAAAGCACTACAAATGAACTCTGAAAAGGTTGAAAGTTGGCATGGTATCATCATTTCACCCACATAGCATGTGCTAAAAAGTTGAGAGGGTTACGGCAAATACTGGATGCACTGCGTGTACAAAATGGACAATCTCTTTCGAAGTATCAGGCTTTCGGACGAGAACTCATCTTTTACAAAGACATTTCATTTTTTTTAACTTATTTCAACTCCAAACTTTTTGTGCCTTCAGTATGCACCATTCAAAGCCATCTCATCAATTTTCAACCCTTTCTGACTTCATTTGCTATTTTTCATGCATTTACTGATTTTTATTGAGCTACATGACCCTGAAATTGAAAAGCACTACAAATGAACTCTGAAAAGGTTGAAAGTTGGCATGGTATCATCATTTCACCCACATAGCATGTGCTAAAAAGTTGAGAGGGTTACGGAAAAAACTGGATGCACTTCGTGTACAAAATGGACAATCTCTTTCGAAGTATCAGGCTTTCGGACGAGAACTCATCTGTTACAAAGGCATTTCATTTTTTTAAACTTATTTCAACTCCAGACTTTTTGTGCGTTCAGTATGCACCATTCAAAGCCATGTCATCAATTTTCAACCCTTTCTGACTTCATTTGCTATTTTTCATGCATTTACTGATTTTTTTTTGAGCTAAATGACCCTGAAATTGAAAAGCACTACAAATGAACTCTTAAAAGGTTGAAAGTTGGCATGGTATCATCATTTCACCCACATAGCATGTGCTAAAAAGTTGAGAGGGTTACGGCAAAAACTGGATGCACTTCGTGTACAAAATGGACAATCTCTTTCGAAGTATCAGGCTTTCGGACGAGAACTCATCTGTTACAAAGGCATTTCATTTTTTTAAACTTATTTCAACTCCAAACTTTTTGTGCATTCAGTATGCACCATTCAAAGCCATGTCATCATTTTTCAACCCTTTCTAACTTCATTTGCTATTTTTCATGCATTTACTGATTTTTTTGAGCTAAATGACAATGAAATTGAAAAGCACTACAAATGAACTCTGAAAAAGGTTGAAAGTTGGCATGGTATCATAATTTCACCCACATAGCATGTGCTAAAAAGTTGAGAGGGTTACGGCAAAAACTGGATGCACTTCGTGTACAAAATGGACAATCTCTTTCGAAGTATCAGGCTTTCGGACGAGAACTCATCTGTTACAAAGGCATTTCATTTTTTAACTTAATTCAACTCCAGACTTTTTGTGCGTTCAGTATGCACCATTCAAAGCCACGTCATCAATTTTCAACCCTTTCTGACTTCATTTGCTATTTTTCATGCATTTACTGATTTTTTTTGAGCTAAATGACCCTGAAATTGAAAAGCACTACAAATGAACTCTGAAAAGGTTGAAAGTTGGCATGGTATCATCATTTCACCCACATAGCATGTGCTAAAAAGTTGAGAGGGTTACGGCAAAAACTGGATGCACTTCGTGTACAAAATGGACAATCTATTTCGAAGTATCAGGCTTTCGGACGAGAACTCATCTGTTACAAAGGAATTTCATTTTTTTAAACTTATTTCAACTCCAGACTTTTTGTGCGTTCGGTATGCACCATTCAAAGCCACATCATCAATTTTCAACCCTTTCTGACTTCATTTTCTATTTTTCATGCATTTACTGATTTTTTTTGAGCTAAATGACCCTGAAATTGAAAAGCACTACAAATGAACTCTGAAAAGGTTGAAAGTTGGCATGGTATCATCATTTCACCCACATAGCATGTGCTAAAAAGTCGAGAGGGTTACGGCAAAAACTGGATGCACTTCGTGTACAAAATGGACAATCTATTTCGAAGTATCAGGCTTTCGGACGAGAACTCATCTGTTACAAAGGAATTTCATTTTTTTAAACTTATTTCAACTCCAGACTTTTTGTGCGTTCGGTATGCACCATTCAAAGCCACGTCATCAATTTTCAACCCTTTCTGACTTCATTTTCTATTTTTCATGCATTTACTGATTTTTTTTGAGCTAAATGACCCTGAAATTGAAAAGCACTACAAATGAACTCTGAAAAGGTTGATAGTTGGCATGGTATCATCATTTCACCCACATAGCATGTGCTAAAAAGTCGAGAGGGTTACGGCAAAAACTGGATGCACTTCGTGTACAAAATGGACAATCTCTTTCGAAGTATCAGGCTTTCGGACGAGAACTCATCTGTAACAAAGGCATTTCATTTTTTTAACTTATTTCAACTCCAAACTTTTTGTGAATTCAGTATGCACCATTCAAAGCCATCTCATCAATTTTCAACCCTTTCTGACTTCATTTGCTATTTTTCAAGCATTTACTGATTTTTTTTGAGCTAAATGACCCTGAAATTGAAAAGCACTACAAATGAACTCTGAAAAGGTTGAAAGTTGGCATGGTATCATCATTTCACCCACATAGAATGTGCTAAAAAGTTGAGAGGGTTACGGCAAAAACTGGATGCACTTCGTGTACAAAATGGACAATCTCTTTCGAAGTATCAGGCTTTCGGACGAGAACTCATCTGTTACAAAGGCATTTCATTTTTTTTAACTTATTTCAACTCCAAACTTTTTGTGCATTCAGTATGCACCATTCAAAGCCATGTCATCAATTTTCAACCCTTTCTGACTTCATTTGCTATTTTTCATGCATTTACCGATTTTTTTGAGCTAAAGGACCCTGAAATTGAAAAGCACTACAAATGAACTCTGAAAAGGTTGAAAGTTGGCATGGTATCATCATTTCACCCACATAGCATGTGCTAAAAAGTTGAGAGGGTTACGGCAAATACTGGATGCACTGCGTGTACAAAATGGACAATCTCTTTCGAAGTATCAGGCTTTCGGACGAGAACTCATCTTTTACAAAGATATTTCATTTTTTTTAACTTATTTCAACTCCAAACTTTTTGTGCCTTCAGTATGCACCATTCAAAGCCATCTCATCAATTTTCAACCCTTTCTGACTTCATTTGCTATTTTTCATGCATTTACTGATTTTTATTGAGCTACATGACCCTGAAATTGAAAAGCACTACAAATGAACTCTGAAAAGGTTGAAAGTTGGCATGGTATCATCATTTCACCCACATAGCATGTGCTAAAAAGTTGAGAGGGTTACGGCAAAAACTGGATGCACTTCGTGTACAAAATGGACAATCTCTTTCGAAGTATCAGGCTTTCGGACGAGAACTCATCTGTTACAAAGGCATTTCATTTTTTTAAACTTATTTCAACTCCAGACTTTTTGTGCGTTCGGTATGCACCATTCAAAGCCACGTCATCAATTTTCAACCCTTTCTGACTTCAGTTTCTATTTTTCATGCATTTACTGATTTTTTTGAGCTAAATGACCCTGAAATTGAAAAGCACTACAAATGAACTCTGAAAAGGTTGAAAGTTGGCATGGTATCATCATTTCACCCACATAGAATGTGCTAAAAAGTTGAGAGGGTTACGGCAAAAACTGGATGCACTTCGTGTACAAAATGGACAATCTCTTTCGAAGTATCAGGCTT
Organism: Elymus sibiricus; assembly: GCA_039707655.1. Classification (NCBI taxonomy): domain Eukaryota; kingdom Viridiplantae; phylum Streptophyta; class Magnoliopsida; order Poales; family Poaceae; genus Elymus; species Elymus sibiricus. Next base: position 32,511,730 of record CM077665.1, on the reverse strand, counting down.
TCGGACGAGAACTCATCTGTTACAAAGGCATTTCATTTTTTTAACTTAATTCAACTCCAAACTTTTTGTGCATTCAGTATGCACCATTCAAAGCCATGTCATCAATTTTCAACCCTTTCTGACTTTATTTGCTATTTTTCATGCATTTACTGATTTTTTTGAGCTAAATGACCCTGAAATTGAAAAGCACTACAAATGAACTCTGAAAAGGTTGAAAGTTGGCATGGTATCATCATTTCACCCACATAGCATGTGCTAAAAAGTCGAGAGGGTTACGGCAAAAACTGGATGCACTTCGTGTACAAAATGGACAATCTATTTCGAAGTATCAGGCTTTCGGACGAGAACTCATCTGTTACAAAGGAATTTCATTTTTTTAAACTTATTTCAACTCTAGACTTTTTGTGCGTTCGGTATGCACCATTCAAAGCCACGTCATCAATTTTCAACCCTTTCTGACTTCATTTTCTATTTTTCATGCATTTACTGATTTTTTTTTGAGCTAAATGACCCTGAAATTGAAAAGCACTACAAATGAACTCTGAAAAGGTTGAAAGTTGGCATGGTATCATCATTTCACCCACATAGAATGTGCTAAAAAGTTGAGAGGGTTACGGCAAAAACTGGATGCACTTCGTGTACAAAATGGACAATGTCTTTCGAAGTATCAGGCTTTCGGACGAGAACTCATCTGTTACAAAGGCATTTCATTTTTTTAACTTAATTCAACTCCAAACTTTTTGTGCATTCAGTATGCACCATTCAAAGCCATGTCATCAATTTTCAACCCTTTCTGACTTTATTTGCTATTTTTCATGCATTTACTGATTTTTTTGAGCTAAATGACCCTGAAATTGAAAAGCACTACAAATGAACTCTGAAAAGGTTGAAAGTTGGCATGGTATCATCATTTCACCCACATAGAATGTGCTAAAAAGTTGAGAGGGTTACGGCAAAAACTGGATGCACTTCGTGTACAAAATGGACAATCTCTTTCGAAGTATCAGGCTTTCGGACGAGAACTCATCTGTTACAAAGGCATTTCATTTTTTTAACTTAATTCAACTCCAAACTTTTTGTGCGTTCAGTATGCACCATTCAAAGCCATGTCATCAATTTTCAACCCTTTCTGACTTTATTTGCTATTTTTCATGCATTTACTGATTTTTTTGAGCTAAATGACCCTGAAATTGAAAAGCACTACAAATGAACTCTGAAAAGGTTGAAAGTTGGCATGGTATCATCATTTCACCCACATAGCATGTGCTAAAAAGTCGAGAGGGTTACGGCAAAAACTGGATGCACTTCGTGTACAAAATGGACAATCTATTTCGAAGTATCAGGCTTTCGGACGAGAACTCATCTGTTACAAAGGAATTTCATTTTTTTAAACTTATTTCAACTCCAGACTTTTTGTGCGTTCGGTATGCACCATTCAAAGCCACGTCATCAATTTTCAACCCTTTCTGACTTCATTTTCTATTTTTCATGCATTTACTGATTTTTTTTTGAGCTAAATGACCCTGAAATTGAAAAGCACTACAAATGAACTCTGAAAAGGTTGAAAGTTGGCATGGTATCATCATTTCACCCACATAGAATGTGCTAAAAAGTTGAGAGGGTTACGGCAAAAACTGGATGCACTTCGTGTACAAAATGGACAATGTCTTTCGAAGTATCAGGCTTTCGGACGAGAACTCATCTGTTACAAAGGCATTTCATTTTTTTAACTTAATTCAACTCCAAACTTTTTGTGCATTCAGTATGCACCATTCAAAGCCATGTCATCAATTTTCAACCCTTTCTGACTTTATTTGCTATTTTTCATGCATTTACTGATTTTTTTGAGCTAAATGACCCTGAAATTGAAAAGCACTACAAATGAACTCTGAAAAGGTTGAAAGTTGGCATGGTATCATCATTTCACCCACATAGCATGTGCTAAAAAGTCGAGAGGGTTATGGCAAAAACTGGATGCACTTCGTGTACAAAATGGACAATCTATTTCGAAGTATCAGGCTTTCGGACGAGAACTCATCTGTTACAAAGGAATTTCATTTTTTTAAACTTATTTCAACTCCAGACTTTTTGTGCGTTCGGTATGCACCATTCAAAGCCACGTCATCAATTTTCAACCCTTTCTGACTTCAGTTTCTATTTTTCATGCATTTACTGATTTTTTTGAGCTAAATGACCCTGAAATTGAAAAGCACTACAAATGAACTCTGAAAAGGTTGAAAGTTGGCATGGTATCATCATTTCACCCACATAGAATGTGCTAAAAAGTTGAGAGGGTTACGGCAAAAACTGGATGCACTTCGTGTACAAAATGGACAATCTCTTTCGAAGTATCAGGCTTTCGGACGAGAACTCATCTGTTACAAAGGCATTTCATTTTTTTAACTTAATTCAACTCCAAACTTTTTGTGCATTCAGTATGCACCATTCAAAGCCATGTCATCAATTTTCAACCCTTTCTGACTTTATTTGCTATTTTTCATGCATTTACTGATTTTTTTGAGCTAAATGACCCTGAAATTGAAAAGCACTACAAATGAACTCTGAAAAGGTTGAAAGTTGGCATGGTATCATCATTTCACCCACATAGCATGTGCTAAAAAGTCGAGAGGGTTACGGCAAAAACTGGATGCACTTCGTGTACAAAATGGACAATCTATTTCGAAGTATCAGGCTTTCGGACGAGAACTCATCTGTTACAAAGGAATTTCATTTTTTTAAACTTATTTCAACTCCAGACTTTTTGTGCGTTCGGTATGCACCATTCAAAGCCACGTCATCAATTTTCAACCCTTTCTGACTTCATTTTCTATTTTTCATGCATTTACTGATTTTTTTTTGAGCTAAATGACCCTGAAATTGAAAAGCACTACAAATGAACTCTGAAAAGGTTGAAAGTTGGCATGGTATCATCATTTCACCCACATAGAATGTGCTAAAAAGTTGAGAGGGTTACGGCAAAAACTGGATGCACTTCGTGTACAAAATGGACAATGTCTTTCGAAGTATCAGGCTTTCGAACGAGAACTCATCTGTTACAAAGGCATTTCATTTTTTTAACTTAATTCAACTCCAAACTTTTTGTGCATTCAGTATGCACCATTCAAAGCCATGTCATCAATTTTCAACCCTTTCTGACTTTATTTGCTATTTTTCATGCATTTACTGATTTTTTTGAGCTAAATGACCCTGAAATTGAAAAGCACTACAAATGAACTCTGAAAAGGTTGAAAGTTGGCATGGTATCATCATTTCACCCACATAGCATGTGCTAAAAAGTCGAGAGGGTTACGGCAAAAACTGGATGCACTTCGTGTACAAAATGGACAATCTATTTCGAAGTATCAGGCTTTCGGACGAGAACTCATCTGTTACAAAGGAATTTCATTTTTTTAAACTTATTTCAACTCCAGACTTTTTGTGCGTTCGGTATGCACCATTCAAAGCCACGTCATCAATTTTCAACCCTTTCTGACTTCATTTTCTATTTTTCATGCATTTACTGATTTTTTTTGAGCTAAATGACCCTGAAATTGAAAAGCACTACAAATGAACTCTGAAAAGGTTGAAAGTTGGCATGGTATCATCATTTCACCCACATAGCATGTGCTAAAAAGTCGAGAGGGTTACGGCAAAAACTGGATGCACTTCATGTACAAAATGGACAATCTATTTCGAAGTATCAGGCTTTCGGACGAGAACTCATCTGTTACAAAGGAATTTCATTTTTTTAAACTTATTTCAACTCCAGACTTTTTGTGCGTTCGGTATGCACCATTCAAAGCCACGTCATCAATTTTCAACCCTTTCTGACTTCATTTTCTATTTTTCATGCATTTACTGATTTTTTTTGAGCTAAATGACCCTGAAATTGAAAAGCACTACAAATGAACTCTGAAAAGGTTGATAGTTGGCATGGTATCATCATTTCACCCACATAGAATGTGCTAAAAAGTTGAGAGGGTTACGGCAAAAACTGGATGCACTTCGTGTACAAAATGGACAATCTCTTTCGAAGTATCAGGCTTTCGGACGAGAACTCATCTGTTACAAAGGCATTTCATTTTTTTAACTTAATTCAACTCCAAACTTTTTGTGCATTCAGTATGCACCATTCAAAGCCATGTCATCAATTTTCAACCCTTTCTGACTTTATTTGCTATTTTTCATGCATTTACTGATTTTTTTTGAGCTAAATGACCCTGAAATTGAAAAGCACTACAAATGAACTCTGAAAAGGTTGAAAGTTGGCATGGTATCATCATTTCACCCACATAGCATGTGCTAAAAAGTCGAGAGGGTTACGGAAATACTGGATGCACTGCGTGTACAAAATGGACAATCTCTTTCGAAGTATCAGGCTTTCGGACGAGAACTCATCTGTTACAAAGGCATTTCATTTTTTTAACTTATTTCAACTCCAAACTTTTTGTGAATTCAGTATGCACCATTCAAAGCCATCTCATCAATTTTCAACCCTTTCTGACTTCATTTGCTATTTTTCATGCATTTACTGATTTTTTTTTGAGCTAAATGACCCTGAAATTGAAAAGCACTACAAATGAACTCTGAAAAGGTTGAAAGTTGGCATGGTATCATCATTTCACCCACATAGAATGTGCTAAAAAGTTGAAACGGTTACGGCAAAAACTGGATGCACTTCGTGTACAAAATGGACAATCTCTTTCGAAGTATCAGGCTTTCGGACGAGAACTCATCTGTTACAAAGGCATTTCATTTTTTTTAACTTATTTCAACTCCAAACTTTTTGTGCATTCAGTATGCACCATTCAAAGCCATGTCATCAACTTTCAACCCTTTCTGACTTCATTTGCTATTTTTCATGCATTTACCGATTTTTTTGAGCTAAAGGACCCTGAAATTGAAAAGCACTACAAATGAACTCTGAAAAGGTTGAAAGTTGGCATGGTATCATCATTTCACCCACATAGCATGTGCTAAAAAGTTGAGAGGGTTACGGCAAATACTGGATGCACTGCGTGTACAAAATGGACAATCTCTTTCGAAGTATCAGGCTTTCGGACGAGAACTCATCTGTTACAAAGACATTTCATTTTTTTTAACTTATTTCAACTCCAAACTTTTTGTGCATTAAGTATGCACCATTCAAAGCCATCTCATCAATTTTCAACCCTTTCTGACTTCATTTGCTATTTTTCATGCATTTACTGATTTTTTTTGAGCTACATGACCCTGAAATTGAAAAGCACTACAAATGAACTCTGAAAAGGTTGAAAGTTGGCATGGTATCATCATTTCACCCACATAGCATGTGCTAAAAAGTTGAGAGGGTTACGGCAAAAACTGGATGCACTTCGTGTACAAAATGGACAATCTCTTTCGAAGTATCAGGCTTTCGGACGAGAACTCATCTGTTACAAAGGCATTTCATTTTTTTAAACTTATTTCAACTCCAGACTTTTTGTGCGTTCAGTATGCACCATTCAAAGCCATGTCATCAATTTTCAACCCTTTCTGACTTCATTTGCTATTTTTCATGCATTTACTGATTTTTTTTGAGCTAAATGACCCTGAAATTGAAAAGCACTACAAATGAACTCTTAAAAGGTTGAAAGTTGGCATGGTATCATCATTTCACCCACATAGCATGTGCTAAAAAGTTGAGAGGGTTACGGCAAAAACTGGATGCACTTCGTGTACAAAATGGACAATCTCTTTCGAAGTATCAGGCTTTCGGACGAGAACTCATCTGTTACAAAGGCATTTCATTTTTTTTAACTTATTTGAACTCCAAACTTTTTGTGCATTCAGTATGCACCATTCAAAGCCATGTCATCATTTTTCAACCCTTTCTAACTTCATTTGCTATTTTTCATGCATTTACTGATTTTTTTGAGCTAAATGACAATGAAATTGAAAAGCACTACAAATGAACTCTGAAAAGGTTGAAAGTTGGCATCGTATCATAATTTCACCCACATAGCATGTGCTAAAAAGTTGAGAGGGTTACGGCAAAAACTGGATGCACTTCGTGTACAAAATGGACAATCTCTTTCGAAGTATCAGGCTTTCGGACGAGAACTCATCTGTTACAAAGGAATTTCATTTTTTTAAACTTATTTCAACTCCAGACTTTTTGTGCGTTCAGTATGCACCATTCAAAGCCACGTCATCAATTTTCAACCCTTTCTGACTTCATTTGCTATTTTTCATGCATTTACTGATTTTTTTTTAGCTAAATCACCCTGAAATTGAAAAGCACTACAAATGAACTCCGAAAAGGTTGAAAGTTGGCATGGTATCATCATTTCACCCACATAGAATGTGCTAAAAAGTTGAGAGGGTTACGGCAAAAACTGGATGCACTTCGTGTACAAAATGGACAATCTCTTTCGAAGTATCAGGCTTTCGGACGAGAACTCATCTGTTACAAAGGCATTTCATTTTTTTAACTTATTTCAACTCCAAACTTTTTGTGCATTCAGTATGCACCATTCAAAGCCATGTCATCAATTTTCAACCCTTTCTGACTTTATTTGCTATTTTTCATGCATTTACTGATTTTTTTGAGCTAAATGACCCTGAAATTGAAAAGCACTACAAATGAACTCTGAAAAGGTTGAAAGTTGGCATGGTATCATCATTTCACCCACATAGCATGTGCTAAAAAGTCGAGAGGGTTACGGCAAAAACTGGATGCACTTCATGTACAAAATGGACAATCTATTTCGAAGTATCAGGCTTTCGGACGAGAACTCATCTGTTACAAAGGAATTTCATTTTTTTAAACTTATTTCAACTCCAGACTTTTTGTGCGTTCGGTATGCACCATTCAAAGCCACGTCATCAATTTTCAACCCTTTCTGACTTCATTTTCTTTTTTTCATGCATTTACTGATTTTTTTTGAGCTAAATGACCCTGAAATTGAAAAGCACTACAAATGAACTCTGAAAAGGTTGATAGTTGGCATGGTATCATCATTTCACCCACATAGAATGTGCTAAAAAGTTGAGAGGGTTACGGCAAAAACTGGATGCACTTCGTGTACAAAATGGACAATCTCTTTCGAAGTATCAGGCTTTCGGACGAGAACTCATCTGTTACAAAGGCATTTCATTTTTTTAACTTAATTCAACTCCAAACTTTTTGTGCATTCAGTATGCACCATTCAAAGCCATGTCATCAATTTTCAACCCTTTCTGACTTTATTTGCTATTTTTCATGCATTTACTGATTTTTTTTGAGCTAAATGACCCTGAAATTGAAAAGCACTACAAATGAACTCTGAAAAGGTTGAAAGTTGGCATGGTATCATCATTTCACCCACATAGCATGTGCTAAAAAGTCGAGAGGGTTACGGAAATACTGGATGCACTGCGTGTACAAAATGGACAATCTCTTTCGAAGTATCAGGCTTTCGGACGAGAACTCATCTGTTACAAAGGCATTTCATTTTTTTAACTTATTTCAACTCCAAACTTTTTGTGAATTCAGTATGCACCATTCAAAGCCATCTCATCAATTTTCAACCCTTTCTGACTTCATTTGCTATTTTTCATGCATTTACTGATTTTTTTTTGAGCTAAATGACCCTGAAATTGAAAAGCACTACAAATGAACTCTGAAAAGGTTGAAAGTTGGCATGGTATCATCATTTCACCCACATAGAATGTGCTAAAAAGTTGAAACGGTTACGGCAAAAACTGGATGCACTTCGTGTACAAAATGGACAATCTCTTTCGAAGTATCAGGCTTTCGGACGAGAACTCATCTGTTACAAAGGCATTTCATTTTTTTTAACTTATTTCAACTCCAAACTTTTTGTGCATTCAGTATGCACCATTCAAAGCCATGTCATCAATTTTCAACCCTTTCTGACTTCATTTGCTATTTTTCATGCATTTACCGATTTTTTTGAGCTAAAGGACCCTGAAATTGAAAAGCACTACAAATGAACTCTGAAAAGGTTGAAAGTTGGCATGGTATCATCATTTCACCCACATAGCATGTGCTAAAAAGTTGAGAGGGTTACGGCAAATACTGGATGCACTGCGTGTACAAAATGGACAATCTCTTTCGAAGTATCAGGCTTTCGGACGAGAACTCATCTGTTACAAAGACATTTCATTTTTTTTAACTTATTTCAACTCCAAACTTTTTGTGCATTAAGTATGCACCATTCAAAGCCATCTCATCAATTTTCAACCCTTTCTGACTTCATTTGCTATTTTTCATGCATTTACTGATTTTTTTTGAGCTACATGACCCTGAAATTGAAAAGCACTACAAATGAACTCTGAAAAGGTTGAAAGTTGGCATGGTATCATCATTTCACCCACATAGCATGTGCTAAAAAGTTGAGAGGGTTACGGCAAAAACTGGATGCACTTCGTGTACAAAATGGACAATCTCTTTCGAAGTATCAGGCTTTCGGACGAGAACTCATCTGTTACAAAGGCATTTCATTTTTTTAACTTATTTCAACTCCAAACTTTTTGTGCATTCAGTATGCACCATTCAAAGCCATGTCATCAATTTTCAACCCTTTCTGACTTTATTTGCTATTTTTCATGCATTTACTGATTTTTTTGAGCTAAATGACCCTGAAATTGAAAAGCACTACAAATGAACTCTGAAAAGGTTGAAAGTTGGCATGGTATCATCATTTCACCCACATAGCATGTGCTAAAAAGTCGAGAGGGTTACGGCAAAAACTGGATGCACTTCATGTACAAAATGGACAATCTATTTCGAAGTATCAGGCTTTCGGACGAGAACTCATCTGTTACAAAGGAATTTCATTTTTTTAAACTTATTTCAACTCCAGACTTTTTGTGCGTTCGGTATGCACCATTCAAAGCCACGTCATCAATTTTCAACCCTTTCTGACTTCATTTTCTTTTTTTCATGCATTTACTGATTTTTTTTGAGCTAAATGACCCTGAAATTGAAAAGCACTACAAATGAACTCTGAAAAGGTTGATAGTTGGCATGGTATCATCATTTCACCCACATAGAATGTGCTAAAAAGTTGAGAGGGTTACGGCAAAAACTGGATGCACTTCGTGTACAAAATGGACAATCTCTTTCGAAGTATCAGGCTTTCGGACGAGAACTCATCTGTTACAAAGGCATTTCATTTTTTTAACTTAATTCAACTCCAAACTTTTTGTGCATTCAGTATGCACCATTCAAAGCCATGTCATCAATTTTCAACCCTTTCTGACTTTATTTGCTATTTTTCATGCATTTACTGATTTTTTTTGAGCTAAATGACCCTGAAATTGAAAAGCACTACAAATGAACTCTGAAAAGGTTGAAAGTTGGCATGGTATCATCATTTCACCCACATAGCATGTGCTAAAAAGTCGAGAGGGTTACGGAAATACTGGATGCACTGCGTGTACAAAATGGACAATCTCTTTCGAAGTATCAGGCTTTCGGACGAGAACTCATCTGTTACAAAGGCATTTCATTTTTTTAACTTATTTCAACTCCAAACTTTTTGTGAATTCAGTATGCACCATTCAAAGCCATCTCATCAATTTTCAACCCTTTCTGACTTCATTTGCTATTTTTCATGCATTTACTGATTTTTTTTTGAGCTAAATGACCCTGAAATTGAAAAGCACTACAAATGAACTCTGAAAAGGTTGAAAGTTGGCATGGTATCATCATTTCACCCACATAGAATGTGCTAAAAAGTTGAAACGGTTACGGCAAAAACTGGATGCACTTCGTGTACAAAATGGACAATCTCTTTCGAAGTATCAGGCTTTCGGACGAGAACTCATCTGTTACAAAGGCATTTCATTTTTTTTAACTTATTTCAACTCCAAACTTTTTGTGCATTCAGTATGCACCATTCAAAGCCATGTCATCAATTTTCAACCCTTTCTGACTTCATTTGCTATTTTTCATGCATTTACCGATTTTTTTGAGCTAAAGGACCCTGAAATTGAAAAGCACTACAAATGAACTCTGAAAAGGTTGAAAGTTGGCATGGTATCATCATTTCACCCACATAGCATGTGCTAAAAAGTTGAGAGGGTTACGGCAAATACTGGATGCACTGCGTGTACAAAATGGACAATCTCTTTCGAAGTATCAGGCTTTCGGACGAGAACTCATCTGTTACAAAGACATTTCATTTTTTTTAACTTATTTCAACTCCAAACTTTTTGTGCATTAAGTATGCACCATTCAAAGCCATCTCATCAATTTTCAACCCTTTCTGACTTCATTTGCTATTTTTCATGCATTTACTGATTTTTTTTGAGCTACATGACCCTGAAATTGAAAAGCACTACAAATGAACTCTGAAAAGGTTGAAAGTTGGCATGGTATCATCATTTCACCCACATAGCATGTGCTAAAAAGTTGAGAGGGTTACGGCAAAAACTGGATGCACTTCGTGTACAAAATGGACAATCTCTTTCGAAGTATCAGGCTTTCGGACGAGAACTCATCTGTTACAAAGGCATTTCATTTTTTTAAACTTATTTCAACTCCAGACTTTTTGTGCGTTCAGTATGCACCATTCAAAGCCATGTCATCAATTTTCAACCCTTTCTGACTTCATTTGCTATTTTTCATGCATTTACTGATTTTTTTTGAGCTAAATGACCCTGAAATTGAAAAGCACTACAAATGAACTCTTAAAAGGTTGAAAGTTGGCATGGTATCATCATTTCACCCACATAGCATGTGCTAAAAAGTTGAGAGGGTTACGGCAAAAACTGGATGCACTTCGTGTACAAAATGGACAATCTCTTTCGAAGTATCAGGCTTTCGGACGAGAACTCATCTGTTACAAAGGCATTTCATTTTTTTTAACTTATTTGAACTCCAAACTTTTTGTGCATTCAGTATGCACCATTCAAAGCCATGTCATCATTTTTCAACCCTTTCTAACTTCATTTGCTATTTTTCATGCATTTACTGATTTTTTTGAGCTAAATGACAATGAAATTGAAAAGCACTACAAATGAACTCTGAAAAGGTTGAAAGTTGGCATCGTATCATAATTTCACCCACATAGCATGTGCTAAAAAGTTGAGAGGGTTACGGCAAAAACTGGATGCACTTCGTGTACAAAATGGACAATCTCTTTCGAAGTATCAGGCTTTCGGACGAGAACTCATCTGTTACAAAGGAATTTCATTTTTTTAAACTTATTTCAACTCCAGACTTTTTGTGCGTTCAGTATGCACCATTCAAAGCCACGTCATCAATTTTCAACCCTTTCTGACTTCATTTGCTATTTTTCATGCATTTACTGATTTTTTTTTAGCTAAATCACCCTGAAATTGAAAAGCACTACAAATGAACTCCGAAAAGGTTGAAAGTTGGCATGGTATCATCATTTCACCCACATAGAATGTGCTAAAAAGTTGAGAGGGTTACGGCAAAAACTGGATGCACTTCGTGTACAAAATGGACAATCTCTTTCGAAGTATCAGGCTTTCGGACGAGAACTCATCTGTTACAAAGGCATTTCATTTTTTTAACTTATTTCAACTCCAAACTTTTTGTGCATTCAGTATGCACCATTCAAAGCCATGTCATCAATTTTCAACCCTTTCTGACTTTATTTGCTATTTTTCATGCATTTACTGATTTTTTTGAGCTAAATGACCCTGAAATTGAAAAGCACTACAAATGAACTCTGAAAAGGTTGAAAGTTGGCATGGTATCATCATTTCACCCAGATAGCATGTGCTAAAAAGTTGAGAGGGTTACGGCAAAAACTGGATGCACTTCGTGTACAAAATGGACAATCTATTTCGAAGTATCAGGCTTTCGGACGAGAACTCATCTGTTACAAAGGCATTTCATTTTTTTAAACTTATTTCAACTCCAGACTTTTTGTGCATTCAGTATGCACCATTCAAAGCCACGTCATCAATTTTCAACCCTTTCTGACTTCATTTTCTATTTTTCATGCATTTACTGATTTTTTTTCAGCTAAATGACCATGAAATTGAAAAGCACTACAAATGAACTCTGAAAAGGTTGAAAGTTGGCATGGAATCATCATTTCACCCACATAGAATGTGCTAAAAAGTTGAGAGGGTTACGGCAAAAACTGGATGCACTTCGTGTACAAAATGGACAATCTCTTTCGAAGTATCAGGCTTTCGGACGAGAACTCATCTGTTACAAAGGCATTTCATTTTTTTAACTTATTTCAACTCCAAACTTATTGTGCATTCAGTATGCACCATTCAAAGCCATGTCATCAATTTTCAACCCTTTCTGACTTTATTTGCTATTTTTCATGCATTTACTGATTTTTTTGAGCTAAATGACCCTGAAATTGAAAAGCACTACAAATGAACTCTGAAAAGGTTGAAAGTTGGCATGGTATCATCATTTCACCCACATAGCATGTGCTAAAAAGTCGAGAGGGTTACGGCAAAAACTGGATGCACTTCGTGTACAAAATGGACAATCTCTTTCGAAGTATCAGGCTTTCGGACGAGAACTCATCTGTTACAAAGGCATTTCATTTTTTTAACTTATTTCAACTCCAAACTTTTTGTGAATTCAGTATGCACCATTCAAAGCCATGTCATCAATTTTCAACCCTTTCTGACTTCATTTGCTTTTTTTCATGCATTTACTGATTTTTTTTGAGCTAAATGACCCTGAAATTGAAAAGCACTACAAATGAACTCTGAAAAGGTTGAAAGTTGGCATGGTATCATCACTTCACCCACATAGAATGTGCTAAAAAGTTGAGAGGGTTACGGCAAAAACTGGATGCACTTCGTGTACAAAATGGACAATCTCTTTCGAAGTATCAGGCTTTCGGACGAGAACTCATCTGTTACAAAGGCATTTCATTTTTTTAACTTATTTCAACTCCAAACTTATTGTGCATTCAGTATGCACCATTCAAAGCCATGTCATCAATTTTCAACCCTTTCTGACTTCATTTGCTATTTTTCATGCATTTACTGATTTTTTTGAGCTAAATGACCCTGAAATTGAAAAGCACTACAAATGAACTCTGAAAAGGTTGAAAGTTGGCATGGTATCATCATTTCACCCACATAGCATGTGCTAAAAAGTCGAGAGGGTTACGGCAAAAACTGGATGCACTTCGTGTACAAAATGGACAATCTATTTCGAAGTATCAGGCTTTCGGACGAGAACTCATCTGTTACAAAGGAATTTCATTTTTTTAAACTTATTTCAACTTCAGACTTTTTGTGCGTTCGGTATGCACCATTCAAAGCCACGTCATCAATTTTCAACCCTTTCTGACTTCATTTTCTATTTTTCATGCATTTACTGATTTTTTTTGAGCTAAATGACCCTGAAATTGAAAAGCACTACAAATGAACTCTGAAAAGGTTGAAAGTTGGCATGGTATCATCATTTCACCCACATAGAATGTGCTAAAAAGTTGAGACGGTTACGGCAAAAACTGGATGCACTTCGTGTACAAAATGGACAATCTCTTTCGAAGTATCAGGCTTTCGGACGAGAACTCATCTGTTACAAAGGCATTTCATTTTTTTAACTTAATTCAACTCCAAACTTTTTGTGCATTCAGTATGCACCATTCAAAGCCATGTCATCAATTTTCAACCCTTTCTGACTTTATTTGCTATTTTTCATGCATTTACTGATTTTTTTGAGCTAAATGACCCTGAAATTGAAAAGCACTACAAATGAACTCTGAAAAGGTTGAAAGTTGGCATGGTATCATCATTTCACCCACATAGCATGTGCTAAAAAGTCGAGAGGGTTACGGCAAAAACTGGATGCACTTCGTGTACAAAATGGACAATCTCTTTCGAAGTATCAGGCTTTCGGACGAGAACTCATCTGTTACAAAGGCATTTCATTTTTTTAACTTATTTCAACTCCAAACTTTTTGTGAATTCAGTATGCACCATTCAAAGCCATGTCATCAATTTTCAACCCTTTCTGACTTCATTTGCTATTTTTCATGCATTTACTGATTTTTTTTGAGCTAAATGACCCTGAAATTGAAAAGCACTACAAATGAACTCTGAAAAGGTTGAAAGTTGGCATGGTATCATCACTTCACCCACATAGAATGTGCTAAAAAGTTGAGAGGGTTACGGCAAAAACTGGATGCACTTCGTGTACAAAATGGACAATCTCTTTCGAAGTATCAGGCTTTCGGACGAGAACTCATCTGTTACAAAGGCATTTCATTTTTTTAACTTATTTCAACTCCAAACTTATTGTGCATTCAGTATGCACCATTCAAAGCCATGTCATCAATTTTCAACCCTTTCTGACTTCATTTGCTATTTTTCATGCATTTACTGATTTTTTTGAGCTAAATGACCCTGAAATTGAAAAGCACTACAAATGAACTCTGAAAAGGTTGAAAGTTGGCATGGTATCATCATTTCACCCACATAGCATGTGCTAAAAAGTCGAGAGGGTTACGGCAAAAACTGGATGCACTTCGTGTACAAAATGGACAATCTATTTCGAAGTATCAGGCTTTCGGACGAGAACTCATCTGTTACAAAGGAATTTCATTTTTTTAAACTTATTTCAACTTCAGACTTTTTGTGCGTTCGGTATGCACCATTCAAAGCCACGTCATCAATTTTCAACCCTTTCTGACTTCATTTTCTATTTTTCATGCATTTACTGATTTTTTTTGAGCTAAATGACCCTGAAATTGAAAAGCACTACAAATGAACTCTGAAAAGGTTGAAAGTTGGCATGGTATCATCATTTCACCCACATAGAATGTGCTAAAAAGTTGAGACGGTTACGGCAAAAACTGGATGCACTTCGTGTACAAAATGGACAATCTCTTTCGAAGTATCAGGCTTTCGGACGAGAACTCATCTGTTACAAAGGCATTTCATTTTTTTAACTTAATTCAACTCCAAACTTTTTGTGCATTCAGTATGCACCATTCAAAGCCATGTCATCAATTTTCAACCCTTTCTGACTTTATTTGCTATTTTTCATGCATTTACTGATTTTTTTGAGCTAAATGACCCTGAAATTGAAAAGCACTACAAATGAACTCTGAAAAGGTTGAAAGTTGGCATGGTATCATCATTTTACCCACATAGCATGTGCTAAAAAGTCGAGAGGGTTACGGCAAAAACTGGATGCACTTCGTGTACAAAATGGACAATCTATTTCGAAGTATCAGGCTTTCGGACGAGAACTCATCTGTTACAAAGGAATTTCATTTTTTTAAACTTATTTCAACTCCAGACTTTTTGTGCGTTCGGTATGCACCATTCAAAGCCACGTCATCAATTTTCAACCCTTTCTGACTTCATTTTCTATTTTTCATGCATTTACTGATTTTTTTTGAGCTAAATGACCCTGAAATTGAAAAGCACTACAAATGAACTCTGAAAAGGTTGAAAGTTGGCATGGTATCATCATTTCACCCACATAGAATGTGCTAAAAAGTTGAGAGGGTTACGGCAAAAACTGGATGCACTTCGTGTACAAAATGGACAATCTCTTTCGAAGTATCAGGCTTTCGGACGAGAACTCATCTGTTACAAAGGCATTTCATTTTTTTAACTTAATTCAACTCCAAACTTTTTGTGCATTCAGTATGCACCATTCAAAGCCATGTCATCAATTTTCAACCCTTTCTGACTTTATTTGCTATTTTTCATGCATTTACTGATTTTTTTGAGCTAAATGACCCTGAAATTGAAAAGCACTACAAATGAACTCTGAAAAGGTTGAAAGTTGGCATGGTATCATCATTTTACCCACATAGCATGTGCTAAAAAGTCGAGAGGGTTACGGCAAAAACTGGATGCACTTCGTGTACAAAATGGACAATCTATTTCGAAGTATCAGGCTTTCGGACGAGAACTCATCTGTTACAAAGGAATTTCATTTTTTTAAACTTATTTCAACTCCAGACTTTTTGTGCGTTCGGTATGCACCATTCAAAGCCACGTCATCAATTTTCAACCCTTTCTGACTTCATTTTCTATTTTTCATGCATTTACTGATTTTTTTTGAGCTAAATGACCCTGAAATTGAAAAGCACTACAAATGAACTCTGAAAAGGTTGAAAGTTGGCATGGTATCATCATTTCACCCACATAGAATGTGCTAAAAAGTTGAGAGGGTTACGGCAAAAACTGGATGCACTTCGTGTACAAAATGGACAATCTCTTTCGAAGTATCAGGCTTTCGGACGAGAACTCATCTGTTACAAAGGCATTTCATTTTTTTAACTTAATTCAACTCCAAACTTTTTGTGCATTCAGTATGCACCATTCAAAGCCATGTCATCAATTTTCAACCCTTTCTGACTTTATTTGCTATTTTTCATGCATTTACTGATTTTTTTGAGCTAAATGACCCTGAAATTGAAAAGCACTACAAATGAACTCTGAAAAGGTTGAAAGTTGGCATGGTATCATCATTTCACCCACATAGCATGTGCTAAAAAGTCGAGAGGGTTACGGCAAAAACTGGATGCACTTCGTGTACAAAATGGACAATCTATTTCGAAGTATCAGGCTTTCGGACGAGAACTCATCTGTTACAAAGGAATTTCATTTTTTTAAACTTATTTCAACTCCAGACTTTTTGTGCGTTCGGTATGCACCATTCAAAGCCACGTCATCAATTTTCAACCCTTTCTGACTTCATTTTCTATTTTTCATGCATTTACTGATTTTTTTTGAGCTAAATGACCCTGAAATTGAAAAGCACTACAAATGAACTCTGAAAAGGTTGATAGTTGGCATGGTATCATCATTTCACCCACATAGCATGTGCTAAAAAGTCGAGAGGGTTACGGCAAAAACTGGATGCACTTCGTGTACAAAATGGACAATCTCTTTCGAAGTATCAGGCTTTCGGACGAGAACTCATCTGTTACAAAGGCATTTCATTTTTTTAACTTATTTCAACTCCAAACTTTTTGTGAATTCAGTATGCACCATTCAAAGCCATCTCATCAATTTTCAACCCTTTCTGACTTCATTTGCTATTTTTCAAGCATTTACTGATTTTTTTTGAGCTAAATGACCCTGAAATTGAAAAGCACTACAAATGAACTCTGAAAAGGTTGAAAGTTGGCATGGTATCATCATTTCACCCACATAGAATGTGCTAAAAAGTTGAGAGGGTTACGGCAAAAACTGGATGCACTTCGTGTACAAAATGGACAATCTCTTTCGAAGTATCAGGCTTTCGGACGAGAACTCATCTGTTACAAAGGCATTTCATTTTTTTAACTTAATTCAACTCCAAACTTTTTGTGCATTCAGTATGCACCATTCAAAGCCATGTCATCAATTTTCAACCCTTTCTGACTTTATTTGCTATTTTTCATGCATTTACTGATTTTTTTGAGCTAAATGACCCTGAAATTGAAAAGCACTACAAATGAACTCTGAAAAGGTTGAAAGTTGGCATGGTATCATCATTTCACCCACATAGCATGTGCTAAAAAGTCGAGAGGGTTACGGCAAAAACTGGATGCACTTCGTGTACAAAATGGACAATCTATTTCGAAGTATCAGGCTTTCGGACGAGAACTCATCTGTTACAAAGGAATTTCATTTTTTTAAACTTATTTCAACTCCAGACTTTTTGTGCGTTCGGTATGCACCATTCAAAGCCACGTCATCAATTTTCAACCCTTTCTGACTTCATTTTCTATTTTTCATGCATTTACTGATTTTTTTTGAGCTAAATGACCCTGAAATTGAAAAGCACTACAAATGAACTCTGAAAAGGTTGATAGTTGGCATGGTATCATCATTTCACCCACATAGCATGTGCTAAAAAGTCGAGAGGGTTACGGCAAAAACTGGATGCACTTCGTGTACAAAATGGACAATCTCTTTCGAAGTATCAGGCTTTCGGACGAGAACTCATCTGTTACAAAGGCATTTCATTTTTTTAACTTATTTCAACTCCAAACTTTTTGTGAATTCAGTATGCACCATTCAAAGCCATCTCATCAATTTTCAACCCTTTCTGACTTCATTTGCTATTTTTCAAGCATTTACTGATTTTTTTTGAGCTAAATGACCCTGAAATTGAAAAGCACTACAAATGAACTCTGAAAAGGTTGAAAGTTGGCATGGTATCATCATTTCACCCACATAGAATGTGCTAAAAAGTTGAGAGGGTTACGGCAAAAACTGGATGCACTTCGTGTACAAAATGGACAATCTCTTTCGAAGTATCAGGCTTTCGGACGAGAACTCATCTGTTACAAAGGCATTTCATTTTTTTGAACTTATTTCAACTCCAAACTTTTTGTGCATTCAGTATGCACCATTCAAAGCCATGTCATCAATTTTCAACCCTTTCTGACTTCATTTGCTATTTTTCATGCATTTACCGATTTTTTTGAGCTAAAGGACCCTGAAATTGAAAAGCACTACAAATGAACTCTGAAAAGGTTGAAAGTTGGCATGGTATCATCATTTCACCCACATAGCATGTGCTAAAAAGTTGAGAGGGTTACGGCAAATACTGGATGCACTGCGTGTACAAAATGGACAATCTCTTTCGAAGTATCAGGCTTTCGGACGAGAACTCATCTTTTACAAAGACATTTCATTTTTTTTAACTTATTTCAACTCCAAACTTTTTGTGCCTTCAGTATGCACCATTCAAAGCCATCTCATCAATTTTCAACCCTTTCTGACTTCATTTGCTATTTTTCATGCATTTACTGATTTTTATTGAGCTACATGACCCTGAAATTGAAAAGCACTACAAATGAACTCTGAAAAGGTTGAAAGTTGGCATGGTATCATCATTTCACCCACATAGCATGTGCTAAAAAGTTGAGAGGGTTACGGAAAAAACTGGATGCACTTCGTGTACAAAATGGACAATCTCTTTCGAAGTATCAGGCTTTCGGACGAGAACTCATCTGTTACAAAGGCATTTCATTTTTTTAAACTTATTTCAACTCCAGACTTTTTGTGCGTTCAGTATGCACCATTCAAAGCCATGTCATCAATTTTCAACCCTTTCTGACTTCATTTGCTATTTTTCATGCATTTACTGATTTTTTTTTGAGCTAAATGACCCTGAAATTGAAAAGCACTACAAATGAACTCTTAAAAGGTTGAAAGTTGGCATGGTATCATCATTTCACCCACATAGCATGTGCTAAAATGTTGAGAGGGTTACGGCAAAAACTGGATGCACTTCGTGTACAAAATGGACAATCTCTTTCGAAGTATCAGGCTTTCGGACGAGAACTCATCTGTTACAAAGGCATTTCATTTTTTTAAACTTATTTCAACTCCAAACTTTTTGTGCATTCAGTATGCACCATTCAAAGCCATGTCATCATTTTTCAACCCTTTCTAACTTCATTTGCTATTTTTCATGCATTTACTGATTTTTTTGAGCTAAATGACAATGAAATTGAAAAGCACTACAAATGAACTCTGAAAAAGGTTGAAAGTTGGCATGGTATCATAATTTCACCCACATAGCATGTGCTAAAAAGTTGAGAGGGTTACGGCAAAAACTGGATGCACTTCGTGTACAAAATGGACAATCTCTTTCGAAGTATCAGGCTTTCGGACGAGAACTCATCTGTTACAAAGGCATTTCATTTTTTAACTTAATTCAACTCCAGACTTTTTGTGCGTTCAGTATGCACCATTCAAAGCCACGTCATCAATTTTCAACCCTTTCTGACTTCATTTGCTATTTTTCATGCATTTACTGATTTTTTTTGAGCTAAATGACCCTGAAATTGAAAAGCACTACAAATGAACTCTGAAAAGGTTGAAAGTTGGCATGGTATCATCATTTCACCCACATAGCATGTGCTAAAAAGTTGAGAGGGTTACGGCAAAAACTGGATGCACTTCGTGTACAAAATGGACAATCTATTTCGAAGTATCAGGCTTTCGGACGAGAACTCATCTGTTACAAAGGAATTTCATTTTTTTAAACTTATTTCAACTCCAGACTTTTTGTGCGTTCGGTATGCACCATTCAAAGCCACATCATCAATTTTCAACCCTTTCTGACTTCATTTTCTATTTTTCATGCATTTACTGATTTTTTTTGAGCTAAATGACCCTGAAATTGAAAAGCACTACAAATGAACTCTGAAAAGGTTGAAAGTTGGCATGGTATCATCATTTCACCCACATAGCATGTGCTAAAAAGTCGAGAGGGTTACGGCAAAAACTGGATGCACTTCGTGTACAAAATGGACAATCTATTTCGAAGTATCAGGCTTTCGGACGAGAACTCATCTGTTACAAAGGAATTTCATTTTTTTAAACTTATTTCAACTCCAGACTTTTGTGCGTTCGGTATGCACCATTCAAAGCCACGTCATCAATTTTCAACCCTTTCTGACTTCATTTTCTATTTTTCATGCATTTACTGATTTTTTTTGAGCTAAATGACCCTGAAATTGAAAAGCACTACAAATGAACTCTGAAAAGGTTGATAGTTGGCATGGTATCATCATTTCACCCACATAGCATGTGCTAAAAAGTCGAGAGGGTTACGGCAAAAACTGGATGCACTTCGTGTACAAAATGGACAATCTCTTTCGAAGTATCAGGCTTTCGGACGAGAACTCATCTGTAACAAAGGCATTTCATTTTTTTAACTTATTTCAACTCCAAACTTTTTGTGAATTCAGTATGCACCATTCAAAGCCATCTCATCAATTTTCAACCCTTTCTGACTTCATTTGCTATTTTTCAAGCATTTACTGATTTTTTTTGAGCTAAATGACCCTGAAATTGAAAAGCACTACAAATGAACTCTGAAAAGGTTGAAAGTTGGCATGGTATCATCATTTCACCCACATAGAATGTGCTAAAAAGTTGAGAGGGTTACGGCAAAAACTGGATGCACTTCGTGTACAAAATGGACAATCTCTTTCGAAGTATCAGGCTTTCGGACGAGAACTCATCTGTTACAAAGGCATTTCATTTTTTTTAACTTATTTCAACTCCAAACTTTTTGTGCATTCAGTATGCACCATTCAAAGCCATGTCATCAATTTTCAACCCTTTCTGACTTCATTTGCTATTTTTCATGCATTTACCGATTTTTTTGAGCTAAAGGACCCTGAAATTGAAAAGCACTACAAATGAACTCTGAAAAGGTTGAAAGTTGGCATGGTATCATCATTTCACCCACATAGCATGTGCTAAAAAGTTGAGAGGGTTACGGCAAATACTGGATGCACTGCGTGTACAAAATGGACAATCTCTTTCGAAGTATCAGGCTTTCGGACGAGAACTCATCTGTTACAAAGACATTTCATTTTTTTTAACTTATTTCAACTCCAAACTTTTTGTGCATTAAGTATGCACCATTCAAAGCCATCTCATCAATTTTCAACCCTTTCTGACTTCATTTGCTATTTTTCATGCATTTACTGATTTTTTTTTGAGCTAAATGACCCTGAAATTGAAAAGCACTACAAATGAACTCTGAAAAGGTTGAAAGTTGGCATGGTATCATCATTTCACCCACATAGAATGTGCTAAAAAGTTGAAACGGTTACGGCAAAAACTGGATGCACTTCGTGTACAAAATGGACAATCTCTTTCGAAGTATCAGGCTTTCGGACGAGAACTCATCTTTTACAAAGATATTTCATTTTTTTTAACTTATTTCAACTCCAAACTTTTTGTGCCTTCAGTATGCACCATTCAAAGCCATCTCATCAATTTTCAACCCTTTCTGACTTCATTTGCTATTTTTCATGCATTTACTGATTTTTATTGAGCTACATGACCCTGAAATTGAAAAGCACTACAAATGAACTCTGAAAAGGTTGAAAGTTGGCATGGTATCATCATTTCACCCACATAGCATGTGCTAAAAAGTTGAGAGGGTTACGGCAAAAACTGGATGCACTTCGTGTACAAAATGGACAATCTCTTTCGAAGTATCAGGCTTTCGGACGAGAACTCATCTGTTACAAAGGCATTTCATTTTTTTAAACTTATTTCAACTCCAGACTTTTTGTGCGTTCAGTATGCACCATTCAAAGCCATGTCATCAATTTTCAACCCTTTCTGACTTCATTTGCTATTTTTCATGCATTTACTGATTTTTTTTTTGAGCTAAATGACCCTGAAATTGAAAAGCACTACAAATGAACTCTTAAAAGGTTGAAAGTTGGCATGGTAACATCATTTCACCCACATAGCATGTGCTAAAAAGTTGAGAGGGTTACGGCAAAAACTGGATGCACTTCGTGTACAAAATGGACAATCTCTTTCGAAGTATCAGGCTTTCGGACGAGAACTCATCTGTTACAAAGGCATTTCATTTTTTTGAACTTATTTCAACTCCAAACTTTTTGTGCATTCAGTATGCACCATTCAAAGCCATGTCATCATTTTTCAACCCTTTCTAACTTCATTTGCTATTTTTCATGCATTTACTGATTTTTTTGAGCTAAATGACAATGAAATTGAAAAGCACTACAAATGAACTCTGAAAAGGTTGAAAGTTGGCATGGTATCATAATTTCACCCACATAGCATGTGCTAAAAAGTTGAGAGGGTTACGGCAAAAACTGGATGCACTTCGTGTACAAAATGGACAATCTCTTTCGAAGTATCAGGCTTTCGGACGAGAACTCATCTGTTACAAAGGCATTTCATTTTTTAACTTAATTCAACTCCAGACTTTTTGTGCGTTCAGTATGCACCATTCAAAGCCACGTCATCAATTTTCAACCCTTTCTGACTTCATTTGCTATTTTTCATGCATTTACTGATTTTTTTTGAGCTAAATGACCCTGAAATTGAAAAGCACTACAAATGAACTCTGAAAAGGTTGAAAGTTGGCATGGTATCATCATTTCACCCACATAGCATGTGCTAAAAAGTTGAGAGGGTTACGGCAAAAACTGGATGCACTTCGTGTACAAAATGGACAATCTCTTTCGAAGTATCAGGCTTTCGGACGAGAACTCATCTGTTACAAAGGAATTTCATTTTTTTAAACTTATTTCAACTCCAGACTTTTTGTGCGTTCGGTATGCACCATTCAAAGCCACGTCATCAATTTTCAACCCTTTCTGACTTCATTTTCTATTTTTCATGCATTTACTGATTTTTTTTGAGCTAAATGACCCTGAAATTGAAAAGCACTACAAATGAACTCTGAAAAGGTTGAAAGTTGGCATGGTATCATCATTTCACCCACATAGAATGTGCTAAAAAGTTGAGAGGGTTACGGCAAAAACTGGATGCACTTCGTGTACAAAATGGACAATCTCTTTCGAAGTATCAGGCTTTCGGACGAGAACTCATCTGTTACAAAGGCATTTCATTTTTTTAAACTTATTTCAACTCCAAACTTTTTGTGCATTTAGTATGCACCATTCAAAGCCATGTCATCAATTTTCAACCCTTTCTGACTTCATTTGCTATTTTTCATGCATTTACTGATTTTTTTGAGCTAAATGACCCTGAAATTGAAAAGCACTACAAATGAACTCTGAAAAGGTTGAAAGTTGGCATGGTATCATCATTTCACCCACATAGCATGTGCTCAAAAGTTGAGAGGGTTACGGCAAAAACTGGATGCACTTCGTGTACAAAATGGACAATCTCTTTCGAAGTATCAGGCTTTCGGACGAGAACTCATCTGTTACAAAGGCATTTCATTTTTTTAACTTATTTCAACTCCAAACTTTTTGTGAATTCAGTATGCACCATTCAAAGCCATCTCATCAATTTTCAACCCTTTCTGACTTCATTTGCTATTTTTCATGCATTTACTGATTTTTTTTGAGCTAAATGACCCTGAAATTGAAAAGCACTACAAATGAACTCTGAAAAGGTTGAAAGTTGGCATGGTATCATCATTTCACCCACATAGCATGTGCTAAAAAGTCGAGAGGGTTACGGCAAAAACTGGATGCACTTCGTGTACAAAATGGACAATCTCTTTCGAAGTATCAGGCTTTCGGACGAGAACTCATCAGTTACAAAGGCATTTCATTTTTTTTAACTTATTTCAACTCCAAACTTTTTGTGCATTCAGTATGCACCATTCAAAGCCATGTCATCAATTTTCAACCCTTTCTGACTTCATTTGCTATTTTTCATGCATTTACCGATTTTTTTGAGCTAAAGGACCCTGAAATTGAAAAGCACTACAAATGAACTCTGAAAAGGTTGAAAGTTGGCATGGTATCATCATTTCACCCACATAGCATGTGCTAAAAAGTTGAGAGGGTTACGGCAAAAACTGGATGCACTTCGTGTACAAAATGGACAATCTCTTTCGAAGTATCAGGCTTTCGGACGAGAACTCATCTGTTACAAAGGCATTTCATTTTTTTAAACTTATTTCAACTCCAAACATTTTGTGCATTCAGTATGCACCATTCAAAGCCACGTCATCAATTTTCATCCCTTTCTGACTTCATTTGCTATTTTTCATGCATTTACTGATTTTTTTGAGCTAAATGACCCTGAAATTGAAAAGCACTACAAATGAACTCTTAAAAGGTTGAAAGTTGGCATGGTATCATCATTTCACCCACATAGCATGTGCTAAAAAGTTGAGAGGGTTACGGCAAAAACTGGATGCACTTCGTGTACAAAATGGACAATCTCTTTCGAAGTATCAGGCTTTCGGACGAGAACTCATCTGTTACAAAGGCATTTCATTTTTTTTAACTTATTTCAACTCCAAACTTTTTGTGCATTCAGTATGCACCATTCAAATCCACGTCATCAATTTTCAACCCTTTCTGACTTCATTTGCTATTTTTCATGCATTTACTGATTTTTTTGAGCTAAATGACCCTGAAATTGAAAAGCACTACAAATGAAATCTGAAAAGGTTGAAAGTTGGCATGGTATCATCATTTCACCCACATAGCATGTGCTAAAAAGTTGAGAGGGTTACGGCAAAAACTGGATGCACTTCGTGTACAAAATGGACAATCTCTTTCGAAGTATCAGGCTTTCGGACGAGAACTCATCTGTTACAAAGGCATTTCATTTTTTTAAACTTATTTCAACTCCAAACTTTTTGTGCATTCAGTATGTACCATTCAAAGCCACGTCATCAATTTTCATCCCTTTCTGACTTCATTTGCTATTTTTCATGCATTTACTGATTTTTTTGAGCTAAATGACCCTGAAATTGAAAAGCACTACAAATGAACTCTGAAAAGGTTGAAAGTTGGCATGGTATCATCATTTCACCCACATAGCATGTGCTAAAAAGTTGAGAGGGTTACGTCAAAAACTGGATGCACTTCGTGTACAAAATGGACAATCACTTTCGAAGTATCACGCTTTCGGACGAGAACTCATCTGTTACAAAGGCATTTCATTTTTTTAAACATATTTCAACTCCAGACTTTTTGTGCGTTCAGTATGCACCATTCAAAGCCACGTCATCAATTTTCATCCCTTTCTGACTTCATTTGCTATTTTTCATGCATTTACTGATTTTTTTGAGCTAAATGACCCTGAAATTGAAAAGCACTACAAATGAACTCTGAAAAGGTTGAAAGTTGGCATGGTATCATCATTTCACCCACATAGAATGTGCTAAAAAGTTGAGAGGGTTACGGCAAAAACTGGATGCACTTCGTGTACAAAATGGACAATCTCTTTCGAAGTATCAGGCTTTCGGACGAGAACTCATCTGTTACAAAGGCATTTCATTTTTTTAAACTTATTTCAACTCCAGACTTTTTGTGCATTCAGTATGCACCATTCAAAGCCACGTCATCAATTTTCAACCCTTTCTGACTTCATTTTCTATTTTTCATGCATTTACTAATTTTTTTTGAGCTAAATGACCCTGAAATTGAAAAGCACTACAAATGAACTCTGAAAAGGTTGAAAGTTGGCATGGTATCATCATTTCACCCACATAGAATGTGCTAAAAAGTTGAGAGGGTTACGGCAAAAACTGGATGCACTGCGTGTACAAAATGGACAATCTCTTTCGAAGTATCGGGCTTTCGGACGAGAACTCATCTGTTACAAAGGCATTTCATTTTTTAAAACTTATTTCAACTCCAGACTTTTTGTGCGTTCAGTATGCACCATTCAAAGCCACGTCATCAATTTTCAACCCTTTCTGATTTCATTTTCTATTTTTCATGCATTTACTGATTTTGTTTGAGCTAAATGACCCTGAAATTGAAAAACACTACAAATGAACTCTGAAAAGGTTGTAAGTTGGCATGGTATATATCATCATTTCACCCACATAGCATGTGTTAAAAAGTTGAGAGGGTTACGGCAAAAACTGGATGCACTTCGTGTACAAAATGGACAATCTCTTTCGAAGTATCAGGCTTTCGGACGAGAACTCATCTGTTACAAAGGCATTTCATTTTTTTTAACTTATTTCAACTCCAAACTTTTTGTGCATTCAGTATGCACCATTCAAATCCACGTCATCAATTTTCAACCCTTTCTGACTTCATTTGCTATTTTTCATGCATTTACTGATTTTTTTGAGCTAAATGACCCTGAAATTGAAAAGCACTACAAATGAAATCTGAAAAGGTTGAAAGTTGGCATGGTATCATCATTTCACCCACATAGCATGTGCTAAAAAGTTGAGAGGGTTACGGCAAAAACTGGATGCACTTCGTGTACAAAATGGACAATCTCTTTCGAAGTATCAGGCTTTCGGACGAGAACTCATCTGTTACAAAGGCATTTCATTTTTTTAAACTTATTTCAACTCCAAACTTTTTGTGCATTCAGTATGTACCATTCAAAGCCACGTCATCAATTTTCATCCCTTTCTGACTTCATTTGCTATTTTTCATGCATTTACTGATTTTTTTGAGCTAAATGACCCTGAAATTGAAAAGCACTACAAATGAACTCTGAAAAGGTTGAAAGTTGGCATGGTATCATCATTTCACCCACATAGCATGTGCTAAAAAGTTGAGAGGGTTACGTCAAAAACTGGATGCACTTCGTGTACAAAATGGACATTCACTTTCGAAG
This sequence comes from Elymus sibiricus, assembly GCA_039707655.1. Taxonomy (NCBI): domain Eukaryota; kingdom Viridiplantae; phylum Streptophyta; class Magnoliopsida; order Poales; family Poaceae; genus Elymus; species Elymus sibiricus. The sequence continues at coordinate 32,484,757 of CM077665.1, read as the reverse complement.
TATCACGCTTTCGGACGAGAACTCATCTGTTACAAAGGCATTTCATTTTTTTAAACATATTTCAACTCCAGACTTTTTGTGCGTTCAGTATGCACCATTCAAAGCCACGTCATCAATTTTCATCCCTTTCTGACTTCATTTGCTATTTTTCATGCATTTACTGATTTTTTTGAGCTAAATGACCCTGAAATTGAAAAGCACTACAAATGAACTCTGAAAAGGTTGAAAGTTGGCATGGTATCATCATTTCACCCACATAGAATGTGCTAAAAAGTTGAGAGGGTTACGGCAAAAACTGGATGCACTTCGTGTACAAAATGGACAATCTCTTTCGAAGTATCAGGCTTTCGGACGAGAACTCATCTGTTACAAAGGCATTTCATTTTTTTAAACTTATTTCAACTCCAGACTTTTTGTGCGTTCAGTATGCACCATTCAAAGCCACGTCATCAATTTTCAACCCTTTCTGACTTCATTTTCTATTTTTCATGCATTTACTAATTTTTTTTGAGCTAAATGACCCTGAAATTGAAAAGCACTACAAATGAACTCTGAAAAGGTTGAAAGTTGGCATGGTATCATCATTTCACCCACATAGAATGTGCTAAAAAGTTGAGAGGGTTACGGCAAAAACTGGATGCACTTCGTGTACAAAATGGACAATCTCTTTCGAAGTATCGGGCTTTCGGACGAGAACTCATCTGTTACAAAGGCATTTCATTTTTTTAAACTTATTTCAACTCCAGACTTTTTGTGCGTTCAGTATGCACCATTCAAAGCCACGTCATCAATTTTCAACCCTTTCTGATTTCATTTTCTATTTTTCATGCATTTACTGATTTTTTTTGAGCTAAATGACCCTGAAATTGAAAAGCACTACAAATGAACTCTGAAAAGGTTGAAAGTTGGCATGGTATCATCATTTCACCCACATAGAATGTGCTAAAAAGTTGAGAGGGTTACGGCAAAAACTGGATGCACTTCGTGTACAAAATGGACAATCTCTTTCGAAGTATCAGGCTTTCGGACGAGAACTCATCTGTTACAAAGGCATTTCATTTTTTTAAACTTATTTCAACTCCAAACTTTTTGTGCATTCAGTATGCACCATTCAAAGCCATGTCATCAATTTTCAACCCTTTCTGACTTCATTTGCTATTTTTCATGCATTTACTGATTTTTTTGAGCTAAATGACCCTGAAATTGAAAAGCACTACAAATGAACTCTGAAAAGGTTGAAAGTTGGCATGGTATCATCATTTCACCCACATAGCATGTGCTCAAAAGTTGAGAGGGTTACGGCAAAAACTGGATGCACTTCGTGTACAAAATGGACAATCTCTTTCGAAGTATCAGGCTTTCGGACGAGAACTCATCTGTTACAAAGGCATTTCATTTTTTTAAACATATTTCAACTCCAGACTTTTTGTGCGTTCAGTATGTACCATTCAAAGCCACGTCATCAATTTTCATCCCTTTCTGACTTCATTTGCTATTTTTCATGCATTTACTGATTTTTTTTGAGCTAAATGACCCTGAAATTGAAAAGCACTACAAATGAACTCTGAAAAGGTTGAAAGTTGGCATGGTATCATCATTTCACCCACATAGAATGTGCTAAAAAGTTGAGAGGGTTACGGCAAAAACTGGATGCACTTCGTGTACAAAATGGACAATCTCTTTCGAAGTATCAGGCTTTCGGACGAGAACTCATCTGTTACAAAGGCATTTCATTTTTTTAAACTTATTTCAACTCCAGACTTTTTGTGCGTTCAGTATGCACCATTCAAAGCCATGTCATCAATTTTCAACCCTTTCTGACTTCATTTTCTATTTTTCATGCATTTACTAATTTTTTTTGAGCTAAATGACCCTGAAATTGAAAAGCACTACAAATGAACCCTGAAAAGGTTGAAAGTTGGCATGGTATCATCATTTCACCCACATAGAATGTGCTAAAAAGTTGAGAGGGTTACGGCAAAAACTGGATGCACTTCGTGTACAAAATGGACAATCTCTTTCGAAGTATCAGGCTTTCGGACGAGAACTCATCTGTTACAAAGGCATTTCATTTTTTTAAACTTATTTCAACTCCAGACTTTTTGTGCGTTCAGTATGCACCATTCAAAGCCACGTCATCAATTTTCAACCCTTTCTGACTTCATTTTCTATTTTTCATGCATTTACTAATTTTTTTTGAGCTAAATGACCCTGAAATTGAAAAGCACTACAAATGAACTCTGAAAAGGTTGAAAGTTGGCATGGTATCATCATTTCACCCACATAGAATGTGCTAAAAAGTTGAGAGGGTTACGGCAAAAACTGGATGCACTTCGTGTACAAAATGGACAATCTCTTTCGAAGTATCAGGCTTTCGGACGAGAACTCATCTGTTACAAAGGCATTTCATTTTTTTAAACTTATTTCAACTCCAGACTTTTTGTGCGTTCAGTATGCACCATTCAAAGCCACGTCATCAATTTTCAACCCTTTCTGACTTCATTTTCTATTTTTCATGCATTTACTGATTTTTTTTGAGCTAAATGACCCTGAAATTGAAAAGCACTACAAATGAACTCTGAAAAGGTTGAAAGTTGGCATGGTATCATCATTTCACCCACATAGAATGTGCTAAAAAGTTGAGAGGGTTACGGCAAAAACTGGATGCACTTCGTGTACAAAATGGACAATCTCTTTCGAAGTATCAGGCTTTCGGACGAGAACTCATCTGTTACAAAGGCATTTCATTTTTTTAAACTTATTTCAACTCCAAACTTTTTGTGCATTCAGTATGCACCATTCAAAGCCATGTCATCAATTTTCAACCCTTTCTGACTTCATTTGCTATTTTTCATGCATTTACTGATTTTTTTGAGCTAAATGACCCTGAAATTGAAAAGCACTACAAATGAACTCTGAAAAGGTTGAAAGTTGGCATGGTATCATCATTTCACCCACATAGCATGTGCTCAAAAGTTGAGAGGGTTACGGCAAAAACTGGATGCACTTCGTGTACAAAATGGACAATCTCTTTCGAAGTATCAGGCTTTCGGACGAGAACTCATCTGTTACAAAGGCATTTCATTTTTTTAAACATATTTCAACTCCAGACTTTTTGTGCGTTCAGTATGTACCATTCAAAGCCACGTCATCAATTTTCATCCCTTTCTGACTTCATTTGCTATTTTTCATGCATTTACTGATTTTTTTTGAGCTAAATGACCCTGAAATTGAAAAGCACTACAAATGAACTCTGAAAAGGTTGAAAGTTGGCATGGTATCATCATTTCACCCACATAGAATGTGCTAAAAAGTTGAGAGGGTTACGGCAAAAACTGGATGCACTTCGTGTACAAAATGGACAATCTCTTTCGAAGTATCAGGCTTTCGGACGAGAACTCATCTGTTACAAAGGCATTTCATTTTTTTAAACTTATTTCAACTCCAGACTTTTTGTGCGTTCAGTATGCACCATTCAAAGCCACGTCATCAATTTTCAACCCTTTCTGACTTCATTTTCTATTTTTCATGCATTTACTAATTTTTTTTGAGCTAAATGACCCTGAAATTGAAAAGCACTACAAATGAACCCTGAAAAGGTTGAAAGTTGGCATGGTATCATCATTTCACCCACATAGAATGTGCTAAAAAGTTGAGAGGGTTACGGCAAAAACTGGATGCACTTCGTGTACAAAATGGACAATCTCTTTCGAAGTATCAGGCTTTCGGACGAGAACTCATCTGTTACAAAGGCATTTCATTTTTTTAAACTTATTTCAACTCCAGACTTTTTGTGCGTTCAGTATGCACCATTCAAAGCCACGTCATCAATTTTCAACCCTTTCTGACTTCATTTTCTATTTTTCATGCATTTACTGATTTTTTTTGAGCTAAATGACCCTGAAATTGAAAAGCACTACAAATGAACTCTGAAAAGGTTGAAAGTTGGCATGGTATCATCATTTCACCCACATAGAATGTGCTAAAAAGTTGAGAGGGTTACGGCAAAAACTAGATGCACTTCGTGTACAAAATGGACAATCTCTTTCGAAGTATCAGGCTTTCGGACGAGAACTCATCTGTTACAAAGGCATTTCATTTTTTTAACTTATTTCAACTCCAAACTTATTGTGCATTCAGTATGCACCATTCAAAGCCATGTCATCAATTTTCAACCCTTTCTGACTTTATTTGCTATTTTTCATGCATTTACTGATTTTTTTGAGCTAAATGACCCTGAAATTGAAAAGCACTACAAATGAACCCTGAAAAGGTTGAAAGTTGGCATGGTATCATCATTTCACCCACATAGCATGTGCTAAAAAGTCGAGAGGGTTACGGCAAAAACTGGATGCACTTCGTGTACAAAATGGACAATCTCTTTCGAAGTATCAGGCTTTCGGACGAGAACTCATCTGTTACAAAGGCATTTCATTTTTTTTAACTTATTTCAACTCCAAACTTTTTGTGAATTCAGTATGCACCATTCAAAGCCATCTCATCAATTTTCAACCCTTTCTGACTTCATTTGCTATTTTTCATGCATTTACTGATTTTTTTTGAGCTAAATGACCCTGAAATTGAAAAGCACTACAAATGAACTCTGAAAAGGTTGAAAGTTGGCATGGTATCATCATTTCACCCACATAGAATGTGCTAAAAAGTTGAGAGGGTTACGGCAAAAACTGGATGCACTTCGTGTACAAAATGGACAATCTCTTTCGAAGTATCAGGCTTTCGGACGAGAACTCATCTGTTACAAAGGCATTTCATTTTTTTAAACATATTTCAACTCCAAACTTTTTGTGCATTCAGGATGCACCATTCAAAGCCATGTCATCAATTTTCAACCCTTTCTGACTTCATTTGCTATTTTTCATGCATTTACTGATTTTTTTGAGCTAAATGACCCAGAAATTGAAAAGCACTACAAATGAACTCTTAAAAGGTTGAAAGTTGGCATGGTATCATCATTTCACCCACATAGCATGTGCTAAAAAGTTGAGAGGGTTACGGCAAAAACTGGATGCACTTCGTGTACAAAATGGACAATCTCTTTCGAAGTATCAGGCTTTCGGACGAGAACTCATCTGTTACAAAGGCATTTCATTTTTTTTAACTTATTTCAACTCCAAACTTTTTGTGCATTCAGTATGCACCATTCAAATCCACGTCATCAATTTTCAACCCTTTCTGACTTCATTTGCTATTTTTCATGCATTTACTGATTTTTTTGAGCTAAATGACCCTGAAATTGAAAAGCACTACAAATGAAATCTGAAAAGGTTGAAAGTTGGCATGGTATCATCATTTCACCCACATAGCATGTGCTAAAAAGTTGAGAGGGTTACGGCAAAAACTGGATGCACTTCGTGTACAAAATGGACAATCTCTTTCGAAGTATCAGGCTTTCGGACGAGAACTCATCTGTTACAAAGGCATTTCATTTTTTTAAACTTATTTCAACTCCAAACTTTTTGTGCATTCAGTATGCACCATTCAAAGCCATGTCATCAATTTTCAACCCTTTCTGACTTCATTTGCTATTTTTCATGCATTTACTGATTTTTTTTAGCTAAATGACCCTGAAATTGAAAAGCACTACAAATGAACTCTGAAAAGGTTGAAAGTTGGCATGGTATCATCATTTCACCCACATAGCATGTGCTAAAAAGTTGAGAGGGTTACGGCAAAAACTGGATGCACTTCGTGTACAAAATGGACAATCTCTTTCGAAGTATCACGCTTTCGGACGAGAACTCATCTGTTACAAAGGCATTTCATTTTTTTAAACATATTTGAACTCCAGACTTTTTGTGCGTTCAGTATGCACCATTCAAAGCCACGTCATCAATTTTCATCCCTTTCTGACTTCATTTGCTATTTTTCATGCATTTACTGATTTTTTTTGAGCTAAATGACCCTGAAATTGAAAAGCACTACAAATGAACTCTGAAAAGGTTGAAAGTTGGCATGGTATCATCATTTCACCCACATAGAATGTGCTAAAAAGTTGAAAGGGTTACGGCAAAAACTGGATGCACTTCGTGTACAAAATGGACAATATCTTTCGAAGTATCAGGCTTTCGGACGAGAACTCATCTGTTACAAAGGCATTTCATTTTTTTAAACTTATTTCAACTCCAAACTTTTTGTGCGTTCAGTATGCACCATTCAAAGCCACGTCATCAATTTTCAACCCTTTCTGACTTCATTTTCTATTTTTCATGCATTTACTAATTTTTTTTGAGCTAAATGACCCTGAAATTGAAAAGCACTACAAATGAACTCTGAAAAGGTTGAAAGTTGGCATGGTATCATCATTTCACCCACATAGCATGTGCTAAAAAGTTGAGAGGGTTACGACAAAAACTGGATGCACTTCGTGTACAAAATGGACAATCTCTTTCGAAGTATCAGGCTTTCGGACGAGAACTCATCTGTTACAAAGGCATTTCATTTTTTTAAACATATTTCAACTCCAGACTTTTTGTGCGTTCAGTATGCACCATTCAAAGCCACGTCATCAATTTTCATCCCTTTCTGACTTCATTTGCTATTTTTCATGCATTTACTGATTTTTTTTGAGCTAAATGACCCTGAAATTGAAAAGCACTACAAATGAACTCTGAAAAGGTTGAAAGTTGGCATGGTATCATCATTTCACCCACATAGAATGTGCTAAAAAGTTGAGAGGCTTACGGCAAAAACTGGATGCACTTCGTGTACAAAATGGACAATCTCTTTCGAAGTATCAGGCTTTCGGACGAGAACTCATCTGTTACAAAGGCATTTCATTTTTTTAACTTATTTCAACTCCAAACTTTTTGTGCATTCAGTATGCACCATTCAAAGCCATGTCATCAATTTTCAACCCTTTCTGACTTTATTTGCTATTTTTCATGCATTTACTGATTTTTTTGAGCTAAATGACCCAGAAATTGAAAAGCACTACAAATGAAATCTGAAAAGGTTGAAAGTTGGCATGGAATCATCATTTCACCCACACAGCATGTGCTAAAAAGTCGAGAGGGTTACGGCAAAAACTGGATGCATTTCGTGTACAAAATGGACAATCTCTTTCGAAGTATCAGGCTTTCAGACGAGAACTCATCTGTTACAAAGGCATTTCATTTTTTTTAACTTATTTCAACACCAAACTTTTTGTGCATTCAGTATGCACCATTCAAAGCCATGTCATCATTTTTCAACCATTTCTGACTTCATTTGCTATTTTTCATGCATTTACTGATTTTTCTGAGCTAAATGACCCTGAAATTGAAAAGCACTACAAATGAACTCTGAAAAGGTTGAAAGTTGGCATGGAATCATAATTTCACCCACATAGCATGTGCTAAAAAGTTGAGAGGGTTACGGCAAAAACTGGATGCACTTCGTGTACAAAATGGACAATCTCTTTCGAAGTATCAGGCTTTCGGACGAGAACTCATCTGTTACAAAGGTATTTCATTTTTTTAACTTATTTCAACTCCAAACTTTTTGTGCATTCAGTATGCACCATTCAAAGCCATGTCATCAATTTTCAACCCTTTCTGACTTTATTTGCTATTTTTCATGCATTTACTGATTTTTTTGAGCTAAATGACCCTGAAATTGAAAAGCACTACAAATGAACTCTGAAAAGGTTGAAAGTTGGCATGGAATCATCATTTCACCCACACAGCATGTGCTAAAAAGTCGAGAGGGTTACGGCAAAAACTGGATGCATTTCGTGTACAAAATGGACAATCTCTTTCGAAGTATCAGGCTTTCAGACGAGAACTCATCTGTTACAAAGGCATTTCATTTTTTTTAACTTATTTCAACACCAAACTTTTTGTGCATTCAGTATGCACCATTCAAAGCCATGTCATCATTTTTCAACCATTTCTGACTTCATTTGCTATTTTTCATGCATTTACTGATTTTTCTGAGCTAAATGACCCTGAAATTGAAAAGCACTACAAATGAACTCTGAAAAGGTTGAAAGTTGGCATGGAATCATAATTTCACCCACATAGCATGTGCTAAAAAGTTGAGAGGGTTACGGCAAAAACTGGATGCACTTCGTGTACAAAATGGACAATCTCTTTCGAAGTATCAGGCTTTCGGACGAGAACTCATCTGTTACAAAGGTATTTCATTTTTTTAACTTATTTCAACTCCAAACTTTTTGTGCATTCAGTATGCACCATTCAAAGCCATGTCATCAATTTTCAACCCTTTCTGACTTTATTTGCTATTTTTCATGCATTTACTGATTTTTTTGAGCTAAATGACCCTGAAATTGAAAAGCACTACAAATGAAATCTGAAAAGGTTGAAAGTTGGCATGGTATCATCATTTCACCCACATAGCATGTGCTAAAAAGTTGAGAGGGTTACGGCAAAAACTGGATGCACTTCGTGTACAAAATGGACAATCTCTTTCGAAGTATCACGCTTTCGGACGAGAACTCATCTGTTACAAAGGCATTTCATTTTTTTAAACTTATTTCAACTCCAAACTTTTTGTGCATTCAGTATGCACCATTCAAAGCCATGTCATCAATTTTCAACCCTTTCTGACTTCATTTGCTATTTTTCATGCATTTACTGATTTTTTTGAGCTAAATGACCCTGAAATTGAAAAGCACTACAAATGAACTCTGAAAAGGTTGAAAGTTGGCATGGTATCATCATTTCACCCACATAGCATGTGCTAAAAAGTTGAGAGGGTTACGGCAAAAACTGGATGCACTTCGTGTACAAAATGGACAATCTCTTTCGAAGTATCACGCTTTCGGACGAGAACTCATCTGTTACAAAGGCATTTCATTTTTTTAAACATATTTCAACTCCAGACTTTTTGTGCGTTCAGTATGCACCATTCAAAGCCACGTCATCAATTTTCATCCCTTTCTGACTTCATTTGCTATTTTTCATGCATTTACTGATTTTTTTTGAGCTAAATGACCCTGAAATTGAAAAGCACTACAAATGAACTCTGAAAAGGTTAAAAGTTGGCATGGTATCATCATTTCACCCACATAGAATGTGCTAAAAAGTTGAGAGGGTTACGGCAAAAACTGGATGTACTTCGTGTACAAAATGGACAATCTCTTTCGAAGTATCAGGCTTTCGGACGAGAACTCATCTGTTACAAAGGCATTTCATTTTTTTAAACTTATTTCAACTCCAGACTTTTTGTGCGTTCAGTATGCACCATTCAAAGCCACGTCATCAATTTTCAACCCTTTCTGACTTCATTTTCTATTTTTCATGCATTTACTAATTTTTTTTGAGCTAAATGACCCTGAAATTGAAAAGCACTACAAATGAACTCTGAAAAGGTTGAAAGTTGGCATGGTATCATCATTTCACCCACATAGAATGTGCTAAAAAGTTGAGAGGGTTACGGCAAAAACTGGATGCACTTCGTGTACAAAATGGACAATCTCTTTCGAAGTATCAGGCTTTCGGACGAGAACTCATCTGTTACAAAGGCATTTCATTTTTTTAAACTTATTTCAACTCCAAACTTTTTGTGCATTCAGTATGCACCATTCAAAGCCATGTCATCAATTTTCAACCCTTTCTGACTGCATTTGCTATTTTTCATGCATTTACTGATTTTTTTGAGCTAAATGACCCTGAAATTGAAAAGCACTACAAATGAACTCTGAAAAGGTTGAAAGTTGGCATGGTATCATCATTTCACCCACATAGCGTATGCTAAAAAGTTGAGAGGGTTACGGCAAAAACTGGATGCACTTCGTGTACAAAATGGACAATCTCTTTTGAAGTATCAGGCTTTCGGACGAGAACTCATCTGTTACAAAGGCATTTCATTTTTTTAAACATATTTCAACTCCAGACTTTTTGTGCGTTCAGTATGCACCATTCAAAGCCACGTCATCAATTTTCATCCCTTTCTGACTTCATTTGCTATTTTTCATGCATTTACTGATTTTTTTTGAGCTAAATGACCCTGAAATTGAAAAGCACTACAAATGAACTCTGAAAAGGTTGAAATTGGCATGGTATCATCATTTCACCCACATAGAATGTGCTAAAAAGTTGAGAGGCTTACGGCAAAAACTGGATGCACTTCGTGTACAAAATGGACAATCTCTTTCGAAGTATCAGGCTTTCGGACGAGAACTCATCTGTTACAAAGGCATTTCATTTTTTTAACTTATTTCAACTCCAATCTTTTTGTGCATTCAGTATGCACCATTCAAAGCCATGTCATCAATTTTCAACATTTTCTGACTTTATTTGCTATTTTTCATGCATTTACTGATTTTTTTGAGCTAAATGACCCTGAAATTGAAAAGCACTACAAATGAACTCTGAAAAGGTTGAAAGTTGGCATGGTATCATCATTTCACCCACATAGCATGTGATAAAAAGTCGAGAGGGTTACGGCAAAAACTGGATGCACTTCGTGTACAAAATGGACAATCTCTTTCGAAGTATCAGGCTTTCAGACGAGAACTCATCTGTTACAAAGGCATTTCATTTTTTTTAACTTATTTCAACTCCAAACTTTTTGTGCATTCAGTATGCACCATTAAAAGCCATGTCATCATTTTTCAACCATTTCTGACTTCATTTGCTATTTTTCATGCATTTACTGATTTTTCTGAGCTAAATGACCCTGAAATTGAAAAGCACTACAAATGAACTCTGAAAAGGTTGAAAGTTGGCATGGTATCATAATTTCACCCACATAGCATGTGCTAAAAAGTTGAGAGGGTTACGGCAAAAACTGGATGCACTTCGTGTACAAAATGGACAATCTCTTTCGAAGTATCAGGCTTTCGGACGAGAACTCATCTGTTACAAAGGCATTTCATTTTTTTAAACTTATTTCAACTCCAGACTTTTTGTGCGTTCAGTATGCACCATTCAAAGCCACGTCATCAATTTTCAACCCTTTCTGACTTCATTTGCTATTTTTCATGCATTTACTGATTTTTTTTGAGCTAAATGACCCTGAAATTGAAAAGCACTACAAATGAACTCTGAAAAGGTTGAAAGTTGGCATGGTATCATCATTTCACCCACATAGCATGTGCTAAAAAGTTGAGAGGGTTACGGCAAAAACTGGATGCACTTCGTGTACAAAATGGACAATCTCTTTCGAAGTATCAGGCTTTCGGACGAGAACTCATCTGTTACAAAGGCATTTCATTTTTTTAACTTATTTCAACTCCAAACTTTTTGTGCATTCAGTATGCACCATTCAAAGCCATGTCATCAATTTTCAACCCTTTCTGACTTTATTTGCTATTTTTCATGCATTTACTGATTTTTTTGAGCTAAATGACCCAGAAATTGAAAAGCACTACAAATGAACTCTGAAAAGGTTGAAAGTTGGCATGGAATCATCATTTCACCCACATAGCATGTGCTAAAAAGTCGAGAGGGTTACGGCAAAAACTGGATGCATTTCGTGTACAAAATGGACAATCTCTTTCGAAGTATCAGGCTTTCAGACGAGAACTCATCTGTTACAAAGGCATTTCATTTTTTTTAACTTATTTCAACACCAAACTTTTTGTGCATTCAGTATGCACCATTCAAAGCCATGTCATCATTTTTCAACCATTTCTGACTTCATTTGCTATTTTTCATGCATTTACTGATTTTTCTGAGCTAAATGACCCTGAAATTGAAAAGCACTACAAATGAACTCTGAAAAGGTTGAAAGTTGGCATGGAATCATAATTTCACCCACATAGCATGTGCTAAAAAGTTGAGAGGGTTACGGCAAAAACTGGATGCACTTCGTGTACAAAATGGACAATCTCTTTCGAAGTATCAGGCTTTCGGACGAGAACTCATCTGTTACAAAGGTATTTCATTTTTTTAACTTATTTCAACTCCAAACTTTTTGTGCATTCAGTATGCACCATTCAAAGCCATGTCATCAATTTTCAACCCTTTCTGACTTTATTTGCTATTTTTCATGCATTTACTGATTTTTTTGAGCTAAATGACCCTGAAATTGAAAAGCACTACAAATGAAATCTGAAAAGGTTGAAAGTTGGCATGGTATCATCATTTCACCCACATAGCATGTGCTAAAAAGTTGAGAGGGTTACGGCAAAAACTGGATGCACTTCGTGTACAAAATGGACAATCTCTTTCGAAGTATCACGCTTTCGGACGAGAACTCATCTGTTACAAAGGCATTTCATTTTTTTAAACTTATTTCAACTCCACACTTTTTGTGCATTCAGTATGCACCATTCAAAGCCATGTCATCAATTTTCAACCCTTTCTGACTTCATTTGCTATTTTTCATGCATTTACTGATTTTTTTGAGCTAAATGACCCTGAAATTGAAAAGCACTACAAATGAACTCTGAAAAGGTTGAAAGTTGGCATGGTATCATCATTTCACCCACATAGCATGTGCTAAAAAGTTGAGAGGGTTACGGCAAAAACTGGATGCACTTCGTGTACAAAATGGACAATCTCTTTCGAAGTATCACGCTTTCGGACGAGAACTCATCTGTTACAAAGGCATTTCATTTTTTTAAACATATTTCAACTCCAGACTTTTTGTGCGTTCAGTATGCACCATTCAAAGCCACGTCATCAATTTTCATCCCTTTCTGACTTCATTTGCTATTTTTCATGCATTTACTGATTTTTTTTGAGCTAAATGACCCTGAAATTGAAAAGCACTACAAATGAACTCTGAAAAGGTTAAAAGTTGGCATGGTATCATCATTTCACCCACATAGAATGTGCTAAAAAGTTGAGAGGGTTACGGCAAAAACTGGATGTACTTCGTGTACAAAATGGACAATCTCTTTCGAAGTATCAGGCTTTCGGACGAGAACTCATCTGTTACAAAGGCATTTCATTTTTTTAAACTTATTTCAACTCCAGACTTTTTGTGCGTTCAGTATGCACCATTCAAAGCCACGTCATCAATTTTCAACCCTTTCTGACTTCATTTTCTATTTTTCATGCATTTACTAATTTTTTTTGAGCTAAATGACCCTGAAATTGAAAAGCACTACAAATGAACTCTGAAAAGGTTGAAAGTTGGCATGGTATCATCATTTCACCCACATAGAATGTGCTAAAAAGTTGAGAGGGTTACGGCAAAAACTGGATGCACTTCGTGTACAAAATGGACAATCTCTTTCGAAGTATCAGGCTTTCGGACGAGAACTCATCTGTTACAAAGGCATTTCATTTTTTTAAACTTATTTCAACTCCAAACTTTTTGTGCATTCAGTATGCACCATTCAAAGCCATGTCATCAATTTTCAACCCTTTCTGACTGCATTTGCTATTTTTCATGCATTTACTGATTTTTTTGAGCTAAATGACCCTGAAATTGAAAAGCACTACAAATGAACTCTGAAAAGGTTGAAAGTTGGCATGGTATCATCATTTCACCCACATAGCGTATGCTAAAAAGTTGAGAGGGTTACGGCAAAAACTGGATGCACTTCGTGTACAAAATGGACAATCTCTTTCGAAGTATCAGGCTTTCGGACGAGAACTCATCTGTTACAAAGGCATTTCATTTTTTTAAACATATTTCAACTCCAGACTTTTTGTGCGTTCAGTATGCACCATTCAAAGCCACGTCATCAATTTTCATCCCTTTCTGACTTCATTTGCTATTTTTCATGCATTTACTGATTTTTTTTGAGCTAAATGACCCTGAAATTGAAAAGCACTACAAATGAACTCTGAAAAGGTTGAAATTGGCATGGTATCATCATTTCACCCACATAGAATGTGCTAAAAAGTTGAGAGGCTTACGGCAAAAACTGGATGCACTTCGTGTACAAAATGGACAATCTCTTTCGAAGTATCAGGCTTTCGGACGAGAACTCATCTGTTACAAAGGCATTTCATTTTTTTAACTTATTTCAACTCCAAACTTTTTGTGCATTCAGTATGCACCATTCAAAGCCATGTCATCAATTTTCAACATTTTCTGACTTTATTTGCTATTTTTCATGCATTTACTGATTTTTTTGAGCTAAATGACCCTGAAATTGAAAAGCACTACAAATGAACTCTGAAAAGGTTGAAAGTTGGCATGGTATCATCATTTCACCCACATAGCATGTGATAAAAAGTCGAGAGGGTTACGGCAAAAACTGGATGCACTTCGTGTACAAAATGGACAATCTCTTTCGAAGTATCAGGCTTTCAGACGAGAACTCATCTGTTACAAAGGCATTTCATTTTTTTTAACTTATTTCAACTCCAAACTTTTTGTGCATTCAGTATGCACCATTAAAAGCCATGTCATCATTTTTCAACCATTTCTGACTTCATTTGCTATTTTTCATGCATTTACTGATTTTTCTGAGCTAAATGACCCTGAAATTGAAAAGCACTACAAATGAACTCTGAAAAGGTTGAAAGTTGGCATGGTATCATAATTTCACCCACATAGCATGTGCTAAAAAGTTGAGAGGGTTACGGCAAAAACTGGATGCACTTCGTGTACAAAATGGACAATCTCTTTCGAAGTATCAGGCTTTCGGACGAGAACTCATCTGTTACAAAGGCATTTCATTTTTTTAAACTTATTTCAACTCCAGACTTTTTGTGCATTCAGTATGCACCATTCAAAGCCACGTCATCAATTTTCAACCCTTTCTGACTTCATTTGCTATTTTTCATGCATTTACTGATTTTTTTTGAGCTAAATGACCCTGAAATTGAAAAGCACTACAAATGAACTCTGAAAAGGTTGAAAGTTGGCATGGTATCATCATTTCACCCACATAGCATGTGCTAAAAAGTTGAGAGGGTTACGGCAAAAACTGGATGCACTTCGTGTACAAAATGGACAATCTCTTTCGAAGTATCAGGCTTTCGGACGAGAACTCATCTGTTACAAAGGCATTTCATTTTTTTTAACTTATTTCAACTCCAAACTTTTTGTGCATTCAGTATGCACCATTCAAAGCCACGTCATCAATTTTCAACCCTTTCTGACTTCATTTGCTATTTTTCATGCATTTACTGATTGTTTTTGAGCTAAATGACCCTGAAATTGAAAAGCACTACAAATGAACTCTGAAAAGGTTGAAAGTTGGCATGGTATCATCATTTCACCCACATAGAATGTGCTAAAAAGTCGAGAGGGTTACGGCAAAAACTGGATGCACTTCGTGTACAAAATGGACAATCTCTTTCGAAGTATCAGGCTTTCGGACGAGAACTCATCTGTTACAAAGGCATTTCATTTTTTTTAACTTATTTCAACTCCAAACTTTTTGTGCATTCAGTATGCACCATTCAAAGCCATGTCATCATTTTTCAACCATTTCTGACTTCATTTGCTATTTTTCATGCATTTACTGATTTTTCCGAGCTAAATGACCCTGAAATTGAAAAGCACTACAAATGAACTCTGAAAAGGTTGAAAGTTGGCATGGTATCATCATTTCACCCACATAGAATGTGCTAAAAAGTTGAGAGGGTTACGGCAAAAACTGGATGCACTTCGTGTACAAAATGGACAATCTCTTTCGAAGTATCAGGCTTTCGAACGAGAACTCATCTGTTACAAAGGCATTTCATTTTTTAAACTTATTTCAACTCCAGACTTTTTGTGCGTTCAGTATGCACCATTCAAAGCCACGTCATCAATTTTCAACCCTTTCTGACTTCATTTGCTATTTTTCATGCATTTACAGATTTTTTTTTAGCTAAATGACCCTGAAATTGAAAAGCACTACAAATGAACTCTGAAAAGGTTGAAAGTTGGCATGGTATCATCATTTCACCCACATAGAATGTGCTAAAAAGTTGAGAGGGTTACGGCCAAAACTGGATGCACTTCGTGTACAAAATGGACAATCTCTTTCGAAGTATCAGGCTTTCGGACGAGAACTCATCTATTACAAAGGCATTTCATTTTTTTAAACTTATTTCAACTCCAGACTTTTTGTGCGTTCAGTATGCACCATTCAAAGCCACGTCATCAATTTTCAACCATTTCTGACTTCATTTGCTATTTTTCATGCATTTACTGATTGTTTTTGAGCTAAATGACCCTGAAATTGAAAAGCACTACAAATGAACTCTGAAATGGTTGAAAGTTGGCATGGTATCATCATTTCACCCACATAGAATGTGCTAAAAAGTTGAGAGGGTTACGGCAAAAACTGGTTGCACTTCGTGTACAAAATGGACAATCTCTTTCGAAGTATCAGGCTTTCGAACGAGAACTCATCTGTTACAAAGGCATTTCATTTTTTAAACTTATTTCAACTCCAGACTTTTTGTGCGTTCAGTATGCACCATTCAAAGCCACGTCATCAATTTTCAACCCTTTCTGACTTCATTTGCTATTTTTCATGCATTTACAGATTTTTTTTGAGCTAAATGACCCTGAAATTGAAAAGCACTACAAATGAACTCTGAAAAGGTTGAAAGTTGGCATGGTATCATCATTTCACCCACATAGAATGTGCTAAAAAGTTGAGAGGGTTACGGCCAAAACTGGATGCACTTCGTGTACAAAATGGACAATCTCTTTCGAAGTATCAGGCTTTCGGACGAGAACTCATCTATTACAAAGGCATTTCATTTTTTTAAACTTATTTCAACTCCAGACTTTTTGTGCGTTCAGTATGCACCATTCAAAGCCACGTCATCAATTTTCAACCCTTTCTGACTTCATTTGCTATTTTTCATGCATTTACTGATTGTTTTTGAGCTAAATGACCCTGAAATTGAAAAGCACTACAAATGAACTCTGAAAAGGTTGAAAGTTGGCATGGTATCATCATTTCACCCACATAGAATGTGCTAAAAAGTTGAGAGGGTTACGGCAAAAACTGGATGCACTTCGTGTACAAAATGGACAATCTCTTTCGAAGTATCAGGCTTTCGGACGAGAACTCATCTGTTACAAAGGCATTTCATTTTTTTAACTTATTTCAACTCCAAACTTTTTGTGCATTCAGTATGCACCATTCAAAGCCATGTCATCAATTTTCAACCCTTTCTGACTTCATTTGCTATTTTTCATGCATTTACTGATTTTTTTGAGCTAAATGACCCTGAAATTGAAAAGCACTACAAATGAACTCTGAAAAGGTTGAAAGTTGGCATGGTATCATCATTTCACCCACATAGAATGTGCTAAAAAGTTGAGAGGGTTACGGCAAAAACTGGATGCACTTCGTGTACAAAATGGACAATCTCTTTCGAAGTATCAGGCTTTCGGACGAGAACTCATTTGTTACAAAGGCATTTCATTTTTTTAACTTATTTCAACTCCAAACTTTTTGTGCATTCAGTATGCACCATTCAAAGCCATGTCATCAATTTTCAACCCTTTCTGACTTCATTTGCTATTTTTCATGCATTTACTGATTTTTTTGAGCTAAATGACCCTGAAATTGAAAAGCACTACAAATGAACTCTTAAAAGGTTGAAAGTGGGCATGGTATCACCATTTCACCCACATAGCATGTGCTAAAAAGTTGAGAGGGTTACGGCAAAAACTGGATGCACTTCGTGTACAAAATGGACAATCTCTTTCGAAGTATCAGGCTTTCGGACGAGAACTCATCTGTTACAAAGGCATTTCATTTTTTAAACTTATTTCAACTCCAGACTTTTTGTGCGTTCAGTATGCACCATTCAAAGCCACGTCATCAATTTTCAACCCTTTCTGACTTCATTTGCTATTTTTCATGCATTTACAGATTTTTTTTGAGCTAAATGACCCTGAAATTGAAAAGCACTACAAATGAACTCTGAAAAGGTTGAAAGTTGGCATGGTATCATCATTTCACCCACATAGAATGTGCTAAAAAGTTGAGAGGGTTACGGCCAAAACTGGATGCACTTCGTGTACAAAATGGACAATCTCTTTCGAAGTATCAGGCTTTCGGACGAGAACTCATCTGTTACAAAGGCATTTCATTTTTTTAAACTTATTTCAACTCCAGACTTTTTGTGCGTTCAGTATGCACCATTCAAAGCCACGTCATCAATTTTCAACCCTTTCTGACTTCATTTGCTATTTTTCATGCATTTACTGATTGTTTTTGAGCTAAATGACCCTGAAATTGAAAAGCACTACAAATGAACTCTGAAAAGGTTGAAAGTTGGCATGGTATCATCATTTCACCCACATAGAATGTGCTAAAAAGTTGAGAGGGTTACGGCAAAAACTGGATGCACTTCGTGTACAAAATGGACAATCTCTTTCGAAGTATCAGGCTTTCGGTCGAGAACTCATCTGTTACAAAGGCATTTCATTTTTTTAACTTATTTCAACTCCAAACTTTTTGTGCATTCAGTATGCACCATTCAAAGCCATGTCATGAATTTTCAACCCTTTCTGACTTCATTTGCTATTTTTCATGCATTTACTGATTTTTTTGAGCTAAATGACCCTGAAATTGAAAAGCACTACAAATGAACTCTTAAAAGGTTGAAAGTTGGCATGGTATCATCATTTCACCCACATAGCATGTGCTAAAAAGTTGAGAGGGTTACGGCAAAAACTGGATGCACTTCGTGTACAAAATGGACAATCTCTTTCGAAGTATCAGGCTTTCGGACGAGTACTCATCTGTTACAAAGGAATTTCATTTTTTTTAACTTATTTCAACTCCAAACTTTTTGTGCATTCAGTATGCACCATTCAAAGCCATGTCATCATTTTTCAACCATTTCTGACTTCATTTGCTATTTTTCATGCATTTACTGATTTTTTGAGCTAAATGACCCTGAAATTAAAAGCACTACAAATGAACTCTGAAAAGGTTGAAAGTTGGCATGGTATCATAATTTCACCCACATAGCATGTGCTAAAAAGTTGAGAGGGTTACGGCAAAAACTGGATGCACTTCGTGTACAAAATGGACAATCTCTTTCGAAGTATCTGGCTTTCGGACGAGAACTCATCTGTTAGAAAGGCATTTCATTTTTTTAAACTTATTTCAACTCCAGACTTTTTGTGCGTTCAGTATGCACCATTCAAAGCCACGTCATCAATTTTCAACCCTTTCTGACTTCATTTGCTATTTTTCATGCATTTACTGATTTTTTTTGAGCTAAATGACCCTGAAATTGAAAAGCACTACAAATGAACTCTGAAAAGGTTGAAAGTTGGCATGGTATCATCATTTCACCCACATAGAATGTGCTAAAAAGTTGAGAGGGTTACGGCAAAAACTGGATGCACTTCGTGTACAAAATGGACAATCTCTTTCGAAGTATCAGGCTTTCGGACGAGAACTCATCTGTTACAAAGGCATTTCATTTTTTTAACTTATTTCAACTCCAAACTTTTTGTGCATTCAGTATGCACCATTCAAAGCCATGTCATCAATTTTCAACCCTTTCTGACTTCATTTGCTATTTTTCATGCATTTACTGATTTTTTTGAGCTAAATGACCCTGAAATTGAAAAGCACTACAAATGAACTCTTAAAAGGTTGAAAGTTGGCATGGTATCACCATTTCACCCACATAGCATGTGCTAAAAAGTTGAGAGGGTTACGGCAAAAACTGGATGCACTTCGTGTACAAAATGGACAATCTCTTTCGAAGTATCAGGCTTTCGGACGAGAACTCATCTGTTACAAAGGCATTTCATTTTTTTAAACGTATTTCAACTCCAAACTTTTTGTGCATTCAGTATGCACCATTCAAAGCCATGTCATCAATTTTCAACCCTTTCTGACTTCATTTGCTATTTTTCATGCATTTACTGATTTTTTTGAGCTAAATGACCCTGAAATTGAAAAGCACTACAAATGAACTCTTAAAAGGTTGAAAGTTGGCATGGTATCATCATTTCACCCACATAGCATGTGCTAAAAAGTTGAGAGGGTTACGGCAAAAACTGGATGCACTTCGTGTACAAAATGGACAATCTCTTTCGAAGTATCAGGCTTTCGGACGAGAACTCATCTGTTACAAAGGCATTTCATTTTTTTTAACTTATTTCAACTCCAAACTTTTTGTGCATTCAGTATGCACCATTCAAAGCCATGTCATCAATTTTCAACCCTTTCTGACTTCATTTGCTATTTATCATGCATTTACTGATTTTTTTGAGCTAAATGACCCTGAAATTGAAAAGCACTACAAATGAACTCTTAAAAGGTTGAAAGTTGGCATGGTATCACCATTTCACCCACATAGCATGTGCTAAAAAGTTGAGAGGGTTACGGCAAAAACTGGATGCACTTCGTGTACAAAATGGACAATCTCTTTCGAAGTATCAGGCTTTCGGACGAGAACTCATCTGTTACAAAGGCATTTCATTTTTTTAAACTTATTTCAACTCCAAACTTTTTGTGCATTCAGTATGCACCATTCAAAGCCATGTCATCAATTTCCAACCCTTTCTGACTTCATTTGCTATTTTTCATGCATTTACTGATTTTTTTGAGCTAAATGACCCTGAAATTGAAAAGCACTACAAATGAACTCTTAAAAGGTTGAAAGTTGGCATGGTATCATCATTTCACCCACATAGCATGTGCTAAAAAGTTGAGAGGGTTACGGCAAAAACTGGATGCACTTCGTGTACAAAATGGACAATCTCTTTCGAAGTATCAGGCTTTCGGACGAGAACTCATCTGTTACAAAGGCATTTCATTTTTTTTAACTTATTTCAACTCCAAACTTTTTGTGCATTCAGTATGCACCATTCAAATCCACGTCATCAATTTTCAACCCTTTCTGACTTCATTTGCTATTTTTCATGCATTTACTGATTTTTTTGAGCTAAATGACCCTGAAATTGAAAAGCACTACAAATGAAATCTGAAAAGGTTGAAAGTTGGCATGGTATCATCATTTCACCCACATAGCATGTGCTAAAAAGTTGAGAGGGTTACGGCAAAAACTGGATGCACTTCGTGTACAAAATGGACAATCTCTTTCGAAGTATCAGGCTTTCGGACAAGAACTCATCTGTTACAAAGGCATTTCATTTTTTTAAACTTATTTCAACTCCAGACTTTTTGTGCGTTCAGTATGCACCATTCAAAGCCACGTCATCAATTTTCAACCCTTTCTGACTTCATTTGCTATTTTTCATGCATTTACTGATTTTTTTTTGAGCTAAATGACCCTGAAATTGAAAAGCACTACAAATGAACTCTGAAAAGGTTGAAAGTTGGCATGGTATCATCATTTCACCCACATAGAATGTGCTAAAAAGTTGAGAGGGTTACGGCAAAAACTGGATGCACTTCGTGTACAAAATGGACAATCTCTTTCGAAGTATCAGGCTTTCGGACGAGAACTCATCTGTTACAAAGGCATTTCATTTTTTTAACTTATTTCAACTCCAAACTTTTTGTGCATTCAGTATGCACCATTCAAATCCACGTCATCAATTTTCAACCCTTTCTGACTTCATTTGCTATTTTTCATGCATTTACAGATTTTTTTTGAGCTAAATGACCCTGAAATTGAAAAGCACTACAAATGAACTCTGAAAAGGTTGAAAGTTGGCATGGTATCATCATTTCACCCACATAGAATGTGCTAAAAAGTTGAGAGGGTTACGGCCAAAACTGGATGCACTTCGTGTACAAAATGGACAATCTCTTTCGAAGTATCAGGCTTTCGGACGAGAACTCATCTATTACAAAGGCATTTCATTTTTTTAAACTTATTTCAACTCCAGACTTTTTGTGCGTTCAGTATGCACCATTCAAAGCCACGTCATCAATTTTCAACCCTTTCTGACTTCATTTGCTATTTTTCATGCATTTACTGATTGTTTTTGAGCTAAATGACCCTGAAATTGAAAAGCACTACAAATGAACTCTGAAAAGGTTGAAAGTTGGCATGGTATCATCATTTCACCCACATAGAATGTGCTAAAAAGTTGAGAGGGTTACGGCAAAAACTGGATGCACTTCGTGTACAAAATGAACAATCTCTTTCGAAGTATCAGGCTTTCGGACGAGAACTCATCTGTTACAAAGGCATTTCATTTTTTTAACTTATTTCAACTCCAAACTTTTTGTGCATTCAGTATGCACCATTCAAAGCCATGTCATCAATTTTCAACCCTTTCTGACTTCATTTGCTATTTTTCATGCATTTACTGATTTTTTTGAGCTAAATGACCCTGAAATTGAAAAGCACTACAAATGAACTCTGAAAAGGTTGAAAGTTGGCATGGTATCATCATTTCACCCACATAGAATGTGCTAAAAAGTTGAGAGGGTTACGGCAAAAACTGGATGCACTTCGTGTACAAAATGGACAATCTCTTTCGAAGTATCAGGCTTTCGGACGAGAACTCATTTGTTACAAAGGCATTTCATTTTTTTAACTTATTTCAACTCCAAACTTTTTGTGGATTCAGTATGCACCATTCAAAGCCATGTCATCAATTTTCAACCCTTTCTGACTTCATTTGCTATTTTTCATGCATTTACTGATTTTTTTGAGCTAAATGACCCTGAAATTGAAAAGCACTACAAATGAACTCTTAAAAGGTTGAAAGTGGGCATGGTATCACCATTTCACCCACATAGCATGTGCTAAAAAGTTGAGAGGGTTACGGCAAAAACTGGATGCACTTCGTGTACAAAATGGACAATCTCTTTCGAAGTATCAGGCTTTCGGACGAGAACTCATCTGTTACAAAGGCATTTCATTTTTTAAACTTATTTCAACTCCAGACTTTTTGTGCGTTCAGTATGCACCATTCAAAGCCACGTCATCAATTTTCAACCCTTTCTGACTTCATTTGCTATTTTTCATGCATTTACAGATTTTTTTTGAGCTAAATGACCCTGAAATTGAAAAGCACTACAAATGAACTCTGAAAAGGTTGAAAGTTGGCATGGTATCATCATTTCACCCACATAGAATGTGCTAAAAAGTTGAGAGGGTTACGGCCAAAACTGGATGCACTTCGTGTACAAAATGGACAATCTCTTTCGAAGTATCAGGCTTTCGGACGAGAACTCATCTGTTACAAAGGCATTTCATTTTTTTAAACTTATTTCAACTCCAGACTTTTTGTGCGTTCAGTATGCACCATTCAAAGCCACGTCATCAATTTTCAACCCTTTCTGACTTCATTTGCTATTTTTCATGCATTTACTGATTGTTTTTGAGCTAAATGACCCTGAAATTGAAAAGCACTACAAATGAACTCTGAAAAGGTTGAAAGTTGGCATGGTATCATCATTTCACCCACATAGAATGTGCTAAAAAGTTGAGAGGGTTACGGCAAAAACTGGATGCACTTCGTGTACAAAATGGACAATCTCTTTCGAAGTATCAGGCTTTCGGTCGAGAACTCATCTGTTACAAAGGCATTTCATTTTTTTAACTTATTTCAACTCCAAACTTTTTGTGCATTCAGTATGCACCATTCAAAGCCATGTCATGAATTTTCAACCCTTTCTGACTTCATTTGCTATTTTTCATGCATTTACTGATTTTTTTGAGCTAAATGACCCTGAAATTGAAAAGCACTACAAATGAACTCTTAAAAGGTTGAAAGTTGGCATGGTATCATCATTTCACCCACATAGCATGTGCTAAAAAGTTGAGAGGGTTACGGCAAAAACTGGATGCACTTCGTGTACAAAATGGACAATCTCTTTCGAAGTATCAGGCTTTCGGACGAGTACTCATCTGTTACAAAGGAATTTCATTTTTTTTAACTTATTTCAACTCCAAACTTTTTGTGCATTCAGTATGCACCATTCAAAGCCATGTCATCATTTTTCAACCATTTCTGACTTCATTTGCTATTTTTCATGCATTTACTGATTTTTTGAGCTAAATGACCCTGAAATTAAAAGCACTACAAATGAACTCTGAAAAGGTTGAAAGTTGGCATGGTATCATAATTTCACCCACATAGCATGTGCTAAAAAGTTGAGAGGGTTACGGCAAAAACTGGATGCACTTCGTGTACAAAATGGACAATCTCTTTCGAAGTATCAAGCTTTCGGACGAGAACTCATCTGTTACAAAGGCATTTCATTTTTTTAAACTTATTTCAACTCCAGACTTTTTGTGCGTTCAGTATGCACCATTCAAAGCCACGTCATCAATTTTCAACCCTTTCTGACTTCATTTGCTATTTTTCATGCATTTACTGATTTTTTTTGAGCTAAATGACCCTGAAATTGAAAAGCACTACAAATGAACTCTGAAAAGGTTGAAAGTTGGCATGGTATCATCATTTCACCCACATAGAATGTGCTAAAAAGTTGAGAGGGTTACGGCAAAAACTGGATGCACTTCGTGTACAAAATGGACAATCTCTTTCGAAGTATCAGGCTTTCGGACGAGAACTCATCTGTTACAAAGGCATTTCATTTTTTTAACTTATTTCAACTCCAAACTTTTTGTGCATTCAGTATGCACCATTCAAAGCCATGTCATCAATTTTCAACCCTTTCTGACTTCATTTGCTATTTATCATGCATTTACTGATTTTTTTGAGCTAAATGACCCTGAAATTGAAAAGCACTACAAATGAACTCTTAAAAGGTTGAAAGTTGGCATGGTATCACCATTTCACCCACATAGCATGTGCTAAAAAGTTGAGAGGGTTACGGCAAAAACTGGATGCACTTCGTGTACAAAATGGACAATCTCTTTCGAAGTATCAGGCTTTCGGACGAGAACTCATCTGTTACAAAGGCATTTCATTTTTTTAAACGTATTTCAACTCCAAACTTTTTGTGCATTCAGTATGCACCATTCAAAGCCATGTCATCAATTTTCAACCCTTTCTGACTTCATTTGCTATTTTTCATGCATTTACTGATTTTTTTGAGCTAAATGACCCTGAAATTGAAAAGCACTACAAATGAACTCTTAAAAGGTTGAAAGTTGGCATGGTATCATCATTTCACCCACATAGCATGTGCTAAAAAGTTGAGAGGGTTACGGCAAAAACTGGATGCACTTCGTGTACAAAATGGACAATCTCTTTCGAAGTATCAGGCTTTCGGACGAGAACTCATCTGTTACAAAGGCATTTCATTTTTTTTAACTTATTTCAACTCCAAACTTTTTGTGCATTCAGTATGCACCATTCAAAGCCATGTCATCAATTTTCAACCCTTTCTGACTTCATTTGCTATTTATCATGCATTTACTGATTTTTTTGAGCTAAATGACCCTGAAATTGAAAAGCACTACAAATGAACTCTTAAAAGGTTGAAAGTTGGCATGGTATCACCATTTCACCCACATAGCATGTGCTAAAAAGTTGAGAGGGTTACGGCAAAAACTGGATGCACTTCGTGTACAAAATGGACAATCTCTTTCGAAGTATCAGGCTTTCGGACGAGAACTCATCTGTTACAAAGGCATTTCATTTTTTTAAACTTATTTCAACTCCAAACTTTTTGTGCATTCAGTATGCACCATTCAAAGCCATGTCATCAATTTTCAACCCTTTCTGACTTCATTTGCTATTTTTCATGCATTTACTGATTTTTTTGAGCTAAATGACCCTGAAATTGAAAAGCACTACAAATGAACTCTTAAAAGGTTGAAAGTTGGCATGGTATCATCATTTCACCCACATAGCATGTGCTAAAAAGTTGAGAGGGTTACGGCAAAAACTGGATGCACTTCGTGTACAAAATGGACAATCTCTTTCGAAGTATCAGGCTTTCGGACGAGAACTCATCTGTTACAAAGGCATTTCATTTTTTTTAACTTATTTCAACTCCAAACTTTTTGTGCATTCAGTATGCACCATTCAAATCCACGTCATCAATTTTCAACCCTTTCTGACTTCATTTGCTATTTTTCATGCATTTACTGATTTTTTTGAGCTAAATGACCCTGAAATTGAAAAGCACTACAAATGAAATCTGAAAAGGTTGAAAGTTGGCATGGTATCATCATTTCACCCACATAGCATGTGCTAAAAAGTTGAGAGGGTTACGGCAAAAACTGGATGCACTTCGTGTACAAAATGGACAATCTCTTTCGAAGTATCAGGCTTTCGGACAAGAACTCATCTGTTACAAAGGCATTTCATTTTTTTTAACTTATTTCAACTCCAAACTTTTTGTGCATTCAGTATGCACCATTCAAAGCCATGTCATCAATTTTCAACCCTTTCTGACTTCATTTGCTATTTATCATGCATTTACTGATTTTTTTGAGCTAAATGACCCTGAAATTGAAAAGCACTACAAATGAACTCTTAAAAGGTTGAAAGTTGGCATGGTATCACCATTTCACCCACATAGCATGTGCTAAAAAGTTGAGAGGGTTACGGCAAAAACTGGATGCACTTCGTGTACAAAATGGACAATCTCTTTCGAAGTATCAGGCTTTCGGACGAGAACTCATCTGTTACAAAGGCATTTCATTTTTTTAACTTATTTCAACTCCAAACTTTTTGTGCATTCAGTATGCACCATTCAAAGCCATGTCATCAATTTTCAACCCTTTCTGACTTCATTTGCTATTTATCATGCATTTACTGATTTTTTTGAGCTAAATGACCCTGAAATTGAAAAGCACTACAAATGAACTCTTAAAAGGTTGAAAGTTGGCATGGTATCACCATTTCACCCACATAGCATGTGCTAAAAAGTTGAGAGGGTTACGGCAAAAACTGGATGCACTTCGTGTACAAAATGGACAATCTCTTTCGAAGTATCAGGCTTTCGGACGAGAACTCATCTGTTACAAAGGCATTTCATTTTTTTAAACGTATTTCAACTCCAAACTTTTTGTGCATTCAGTATGCACCATTCAAAGCCATGTCATCAATTTTCAACCCTTTCTGACTTCATTTGCTATTTTTCATGCATTTACTGATTTTTTTGAGCTAAATGACCCTGAAATTGAAAAGCACTACAAATGAACTCTTAAAAGGTTGAAAGTTGGCATGGTATCATCATTTCACCCACATAGCATGTGCTAAAAAGTTGAGAGGGTTACGGCAAAAACTGGATGCACTTCGTGTACAAAATGGACAATCTCTTTCGAAGTATCAGGCTTTCGGACGAGAACTCATCTGTTACAAAGGCATTTCATTTTTTTTAACTTATTTCAACTCCAAACTTTTTGTGCATTCAGTATGCACCATTCAAAGCCATGTCATCAATTTTCAACCCTTTCTGACTTCATTTGCTATTTATCATGCATTTACTGATTTTTTTGAGCTAAATGACCCTGAAATTGAAAAGCACTACAAATGAACTCTTAAAAGGTTGAAAGTTGGCATGGTATCACCATTTCACCCACATAGCATGTGCTAAAAAGTTGAGAGGGTTACGGCAAAAACTGGATGCACTTCGTGTACAAAATGGACAATCTCTTTCGAAGTATCAGGCTTTCGGACGAGAACTCATCTGTTACAAAGGCATTTCATTTTTTTAAACTTATTTCAACTCCAAACTTTTTGTGCATTCAGTATGCACCATTCAAAGCCATGTCATCAATTTTCAACCCTTTCTGACTTCATTTGCTATTTTTCGTGCATTTACTGATTTTTTTGAGCTAAATGACCCTGAAATTGAAAAGCACTACAAATGAACTCTTAAAAGGTTGAAAGTTGGCATGGTATCATCATTTCACCCACATAGCATGTGCTAAAAAGTTGAGAGGGTTACGGCAAAAACTGGATGCACTTCGTGTACAAAATGGACAATCTCTTTCGAAGTATCAGGCTTTCGGACGAGAACTCATCTGTTACAAAGGCATTTCATTTTTTTTAACTTATTTCAACTCCAAACTTTTTGTGCATTCAGTATGCACCATTCAAATCCACGTCATCAATTTTCAACCCTTTCTGACTTCATTTGCTATTTTTCATGCATTTACTGATTTTTTTGAGCTAAATGACCCTGAAATTGAAAAGCACTACAAATGAAATCTGAAAAGGTTGAAAGTTGGCATGGTATCATCATTTCACCCACATAGCATGTGCTAAAAAGTTGAGAGGGTTACGGCAAAAACTGGATGCACTTCGTGTACAAAATGGACAATCTCTTTCGAAGTATCAGGCTTTCGGACAAGAACTCATCTGTTACAAAGGCATTTCATTTTTTTAAACTTATTTCAACTCCAGACTTTTTGTGCGTTCAGTATGCACCATTCAAAGCCACGTCATCAATTTTCAACCCTTTCTGACTTCATTTGCTATTTTTCATGCATTTACTGATTTTTTTTTCAGCTAAATGACCCTGAAATTGAAAAGCACTACAAATGAACTCTGAAAAGGTTGAAAGTTGGCATGGTATCATCATTTCACCCACATAGAATGTGCTAAAAAGTTGAGAGGGTTACGGCAAAAACTGGATGCACTTCGTGTACAAAATGGACAATCTCTTTCGAAGTATCAGGCTTTCGGACGAGAACTCATCTGTTACAAAGGCATTTCATTTTTTTAACTTATTTCAACTCCAAACTTTTTGTGCATTCAGTATGCACCATTCAAATCCACGTCATCAATTTTCAACCCTTTCTGACTTCATTTGCTATTTTTCATGCATTTACTGATTTTTTTGAGCTAAATGACCCTGAAATTGAAAAGCACTACAAATGAAATCTGAAAAGGTTGAAAGTTGGCATGGTATCATCATTTCACCCACATAGCATGTGCTAAAAAGTTGAGAGGGTTACGGCAAAAACTGGATGCACTTCGTGTACAAAATGGACAATCTCTTTCGAAGTATCAGGCTTTCGGACAAGAACTCATCTGTTACAAAGGCATTTCATTTTTTTAAACTTATTTCAACTCCAGACTTTTTGTGCGTTCAGTATGCACCATTCAAAGCCACGTCATCAATTTTCAACCCTTTCTGACTTCATTTGCTATTTTTCATGCATTTACTGATTTTTTTTTTGAGCTAAATGACCCTGAAATTGAAAAGCACTACAAATGAACTCTGAAAAGGTTGAAAGTTGGCATGGTATCATCATTTCACCCACATAGAATGTGCTAAAAAGTTGAGAGGGTTACGGCAAAAACTGGATGCACTTCGTGTACAAAATGGACAATCTCTTTCGAAGTATCAGGCTTTCGGACGAGAACTCATCTGTTACAAAGGCATTTCATTTTTTTAACTTATTTCAACTCCAAACTTTTTGTGCATTCAGTATGCACCATTCAAAGCCATGTCATCTATTTTCAACCCTTTCTGACTTCATTTGCTATTTTTCATGCATTTACTGATTTTTTTGAGCTAAATGACCCTGAAATTGAAAAGCACTACAAATGAACTCTGAAAAGGTTGAAAGTTGGCATGCTATCATCATTTCACCCACATAGCATGTGAGAAAAAGTTGAGAGGGTTACGGCAAAAACTGGATGCACTTCGTGTACAAAATGGACAATCTCTTTCGAAGTATCAGGCTTTCGGACGAGAACTCATCTGTTACAAAGGCATTTCATTTTTTTAACTTATTTCAACTCCAAAATTTTTGTGCATTCAGTATGCACCATTCAAAGCCATGTCATCAATTTTCAACCCTTTCTGACTTCATTTGCTATTTTTCATGCATTTACTGATTTTTTTGAGCTAAATGACCCTGAAATTGAAAAGCACTACAAATGAACTCTGAAAAGGTTGAAAGTTGGCATGGTATCATCATTTCACCCACATAGCATGTGCTAAAAAGTTGAGAGGGTTACGTCAAAAACTGGATGCACTTCGTGTACAAAATGGACAATCTCTTTCGAAGTATCAGGCTTTCGGACGAGAACTCATCTGTTACAAAGGCATTTCATTTTTATAACTTATTTCAACTCCAAACTTTTTGTGCATTCAGTATGCACCATTCAAAGCCATGTCATCAATTTTCAACCCTTTCTGACTTCATTTGCTATTTTTCATGCATTTACTGATTTTTTTGAGCTAAATGACCCTGAAATTGAAAAGCACTACAAATGAACTCTTAAAAGGTTGAAAGTTGGCATGGTATCACCATTTCACCCACATAGCATGTGCTAAAAAGTTGAGAGGGTTACGGCAAAAACTGGATGCACTTCGTGTACAAAATGGACAATCTCTTTCGAAGTATCAGGCTTTCGGACGAGAACTCATCTGTTACAAAGGCATTTCATTTTTTTAAACTTATTTCAACTCCAAACTTTTTGTGCATTCAGTATGCACCATTCAAAGCCATGTCATCAATTTTCAACCCTTTCTGACTTCATTTGCTATTTTTCATGCATTTACTGATTTTTTTGAGCTAAATGACCCTGAAATTGAAAAGCACTACAAATGAACTCTTAAAAGGTTGAAAGTTGGCATGGTATCATCATTTCACCCACATAGCATGTGCTAAAAAGTTGAGAGGGTTACGGCAAAAACTGGATGCACTTCGTGTACAAAATGGACAATCTCTTTCGAAGTATCAGGCTTTCGGACAAGAACTCATCTGTTACAAAGGCATTTCATTTTTTTTAACTTATTTCAACTCCAAACTTTTTGTGCATTCAGTATGCACCATTCAAATCCACGTCATCAATTTTCAACCCTTTCTGACTTCATTTGCTATTTTTCATGCATTTACTGATTTTTTTGAGCTAAATGACCCTGAAATTGAAAAGCACTACAAATGAAATCTGAAAAGGTTGAAAGTTGGCATGGTATCATCATTTCACCCACATAGCATGTGCTAAAAAGTTGAGAGGGTTACGGCAAAAACTGGATGCACTTCGTGTACAAAATGGACAATCTCTTTCGAAGTATCAGGCTTTCGGACAAGAACTCATCTGTTACAAAGGCATTTCATTTTTTTAAACTTATTTCAACTCCAGACTTTTTGTGCGTTCAGTATGCACCATTCAAAGCCACGTCATCAATTTTCAACCCTTTCTGACTTCATTTGCTATTTTTCATGCATTTACTGATTTTTTTTTTGAGCTAAATGACCCTGAAATTGAAAAGCACTACAAATGAACTCTGAAAAGGTTGAAAGTTGGCATGGTATCATCATTTCACCCACATAGAATGTGCTAAAAAGTTGAGAGGGTTACGGCAAAAACTGGATGCACTTCGTGTACAAAATGGACAATCTCTTTCGAAGTATCAGGCTTTCGGACGAGAACTCATCTGTTACAAAGGCATTTCATTTTTTTTAACTTATTTCAACTCCAAACTTTTTGTGCATTCAGTATGCACCATTCAAATCCACGTCATCAATTTTCAACCCTTTCTGACTTCATTTGCTATTTTTCATGCATTTACTGATTTTTTTGAGCTAAATGACCCTGAAATTGAAAAGCACTACAAATGAAATCTGAAAAGGTTGAAAGTTGGCATGGTATCATCATTTCACCCACATAGCATGTGCTAAAAAGTTGAGAGGGTTACGGCAAAAACTGGATGCACTTCGTGTACAAAATGGACAATCTCTTTCGAAGTATCAGGCTTTCGGACAAGAACTCATCTGTTACAAAGGCATTTCATTTTTTTAAACTTATTTCAACTCCAGACTTTTTGTGCGTTCAGTATGCACCATTCAAAGCCACGTCATCAATTTTCAACCCTTTCTGACTTCATTTGCTATTTTTCATGCATTTACTGATTTTTTTTTGAGCTAAATGACCCTGAAATTGAAAAGCACTACAAATGAACTCTGAAAAGGTTGAAAGTTGGCATGGTATCATCATTTCACCCACATAGAATGTGCTAAAAAGTTGAGAGGGTTACGGCAAAAACTGGATGCACTTCGTGTACAAAATGGACAATCTCTTTCGAAGTATCAGGCTTTCGGACGAGAACTCATCTGTTACAAAGGCATTTCATTTTTTTAACTTATTTCAACTCCAAACTTTTTGTGCATTCAGTATGCACCATTCAAAGCCATGTCATCTATTTTCAACCCTTTCTGACTTCATTTGCTATTTTTCATGCATTTACTGATTTTTTTGAGCTAAATGACCCTGAAATTGAAAAGCACTACAAATGAACTCTGAAAAGGTTGAAAGTTGGCATGCTATCATCATTTCACCCACATAGCATGTGAGAAAAAGTTGAGAGGGTTACGGCAAAAACTGGATGCACTTCGTGTACAAAATGGACAATCTCTTTCGAAGTATCAGGCTTTCGGACGAGAACTCATCTGTTACAAAGGCATTTCATTTTTTTAACTTATTTCAACTCCAAAATTTTTGTGCATTCAGTATGCACCATTCAAAGCCATGTCATCAATTTTCAACCCTTTCTGACTTCATTTGCTATTTTTCATGCATTTACTGATTTTTTTGAGCTAAATGACCCTGAAATTGAAAAGCACTACAAATGAACTCTGAAAAGGTTGAAAGTTGGCATGGTATCATCATTTCACCCACATAGCATGTGCTAAAAAGTTGAGAGGGTTACGGCAAAAACTGGATGCACTTCGTGTACAAAATGGACAATCTCTTTCGAAGTATCAGGCTTTCGGACGAGAACTCATCTGTTACAAAGGCATTTCATTTTTTTAAACATATTTCAACTCCAGACTTTTTGTGCGTTCAGTATGCACCATTCAAAGCCACGTCATCAATTTTCATCCCTTTCTGACTTCATTTGCTATTTTTCATGCATTTACTGATTTTTTTTGAGCTAAATGACCCTGAAATTGAAAAGCACTAAAAATGAACTCTGAAAAGGTTGAAAGTTGGCATGGTATCATCATTTCACCCACATAGCATGTGCTAAAAAGTTGAGAGGGTTACGGCAAAAACTGGATGCACTTCGTGCACAAAATGGACAATCTCTTTCGAAGTATCAGGCTTTCGGACGAGAACTCATCTGTTACAAATGCATTTCATTTTTTTTAACTTATTTCAACTCCAAACTTTTTGTGCATTCAGTATGCACCATTCAAAGCCATGTCATCATTTTTCAACCATTTCTGACTTCATTTGCTATTTTTCATGCATTTACTGATTTTTTTTAGCTAAATGACCCTGAAATTGAAAAGCACTACAAATGAACTCTGATAAGGTTGAAAGTTGGCATGGTATCATAATTTCACCCACATAGCATGTGCTAAAAAGTTGAGAGGGTTACGGCAAAAACTGGATGCACTTCGTGTACAAAATGGACACTCTCTTTCGAAGTATCAGGCTTTCGGACGAGAACTCATCTGTTAGAAAGGCATTTCATTTTTTTAAACATATTTCAACTCCAGACTTTTTGTGCGTTCAGTATGCACCATTCAAAGCCACGTCATCAATTTTCATCCCTTTCTGACTTCATTTGCTATTTTTCATGCATTTACTGATTTTTTTGAGCTAAATGACCCTGAAATTGAAAAGCACTACAAATGAACTCTAAAAAGGTTGAAAGTTGGCATGGTATCATCATTTCACCCACATAGCATGTGCTAAAAAGTTGAGAGGGTTAAGGCAAAAACTGGATGCACTTCGTGTACAAAATGGACAATCTCTTTCGAAGTATCAGGCTTTCGGACGAGAACTCATCTGTTACAAAGGCATTTCATTTTTTTTAACTTATTTCAACTCCAAACTTTTTGTGCATTCAGTATGCACCATTCAAAGCCATGTCATCATTTTTCAACCATTTCTGACTTCATTTGCTATTTTTCATGCATTTACTGATTTTTTTTGAGCTAAATGACCCTGAAATTGAAAAGCACTACAAATGAACTCTGAAAAGGTTGAAAGTTGGCATGGTATCATCATTTCACCCACATAGCATGTGCTAAAAAGTTGAGAGGGTTACGGCAAAAACTGGATGCACTTCGTGCACAAAATGGACAATCTCTTTCGAAGTATCAGGCTTTCGGACGAGAACTCATCTGTTACAAAGGCATTTCATTTTTTTAACTTATTTCAACTCCAAACTTTTTGTGCATTCAGTATGCACCATTCAAAGCCATGTCATCATTTTTCAACCATTTCTGACTTCATTTGCTATTTTTCATGCATTTACTGATTTTTTGAGCTAAATGACCCTGAAATTGAAAAGCACTACAAATGAACTCTGATAAGGTTGAAAGTTGGCATGGTATCATAATTTCACCCACATAGCATGTGCTAAAAAGTTGAGAGGGTTACGGCAAAAACTGGAGGCACTTCGTGTACAAAATGGACACTCTCTTTCGAAGTATCAGGCTTTCGGACGAGAACTCATCTGTTAGAAAGGCATTTCATTTTTTTAAACATATTTCAACTCCAGACTTTTTGTGCGTTCAGTATGCACCATTCAAAGCCACGTCATCAATTTTCATCCCTTTCTGACTTCATTTGCTATTTTTCATGCATTTACTGATTTTTTTGAGCTAAATGACCCTGAAATTGAAAAGCACTACAAATGAACTCTAAAAAGGTTGAAAGTTGGCATGGTATCATCATTTCACCCACATAGCATGTGCTAAAAAGTTGAGAGGGTTACGGCAAAAACTGGATGCACTTCGTGTACAAAATGGACAATCTCTTTCGAAGTTTCAGGCTTTCGGACGAGAACTCATCTGTTACAAAGGCATTTCATTTTTTTTAACTTATTTCAACTCCAAACTTTTTGTGCATTCAGTATGCACCATTCAAAGCCATGTCATCATTTTTCAACCATTTCTGACTTCATTTGCTATTTTTCATGCATTTACTGATTTTTTGAGCTAAATGACCCTGAAATTGAAAAGCACTACAAATGAACTCTGAAAAGGTTGAAAGTTGGCATGGTATCATAATTTCACCCACATAGCATGTGCTAAAAAGTTGAGAGGGTTACGGCAAAAACTGGATGCACTTCGTGTACAAAATGGACAATCTCTTTCGAAGTATCAGGCTTTCGGACGAGAACTCATCTGTTACAAAGGCATTTCATTTTTTAAACTTATTTCAACTCCAGACTTTTTGTGCATTCAGTATGCACCATTCAAAGCCACGTCATCAATTTTCAACCCTTTCTGACTTCATTTGCTATTTTTCATGCATTTACTGATTTTTTTTGAGCTAAATGACCCTGAAATTGAAAAGCACTACAAATGAACTCTGAAAAGGTTGAAAGTTGGCATGGTATCATCATTTCACCCACATAGAATGTGCTAAAAAGTTGAGAGGGTTACGGCAAAAACTGGATGCACTTCGTGTACAAAATGGACAATCTCTTTCGAAGTATCAGGCTTTCGGACGAGAACTCATTTGTTACAAAGGCATTTCATTTTTTTAACTTATTTCAACTCCAAACTTTTTGTGCATTCAGTATGCACCATTCAAAGCCATGTCATCAATTTTCAACCCTTTCTGACTTCATTTGCTATTTTTCATGCATTTACTGATTTTTTTGAGCTAAATGACCCTGAAATTGAAAAGCACTACAAATGAACTCTGAAAAGGTTGAAAGTTGGCATGGTATCATAATTTCACCCACATAGCATGTGCTAAAAAGTTGAGAGGGTTACGGCAAAAACTGGATGCACTTCGTGTACAAAATGGACAATCTCTTTCGAAGTATCAGGCTTTCGGACGAGAACTCGTCTGTTAGAAAGGCATTTCATTTTTTTAAACATATTTCAACTCCAGACTTTTTGTGCGTTCAGTATGCACCATTCAAAGCCACGTCATCAATTTTCATCCCTTTCTGACTTCATTTGCTATTTTTCATGCATTTACTGATTTTTTTGAGCTAAATGACCCTGAAATTGAAAAGCACTACAAATGAACTCTAAAAAGGTTGAAAGTTGGCATGGTATCATCATTTCACCCACATAGCATGTGCTAAAAAGTTGAGAGGGTTACGGCAAAAACTGGATGCACTTCGTGTACAAAATGGACAATCTCTTTCGAAGTTTCAGGCTTTCGGACGAGAACTCATCTGTTACAAAGGCATTTCATTTTTTTTAACTTATTTCAACTCCAAACTTTTTGTGCATTCAGTATGCACCATTCAAAGCCATGTCATCATTTTTCAACCATTTCTGACTTCATTTGCTATTTTTCATGCATTTACTGATTTTTTGAGCTAAATGACCCTGAAATTGAAAAGCACTACAAATGAACTCTGAAAAGGTTGAAAGTTGGCATGGTATCATAATTTCACCCACATAGCATGTGCTAAAAAGTTGAGAGGGTTACGGCAAAAACTGGATGCACTTCGTGTACAAAATGGACAATCTCTTTCGAAGTATCAGGCTTTCGGACGAGAACTCATCTGTTACAAAGGCATTTCATTTTTTAAACTTATTTCAACTCCAGACTTTTTGTGCATTCAGTATGCACCATTCAAAGCCACGTCATCAATTTTCAACCCTTTCTGACTTCATTTGCTATTTTTCATGCATTTACTGATTTTTTTTGAGCTAAATGACCCTGAAATTGAAAAGCACTACAAATGAACTCTGAAAAGGTTGAAAGTTGGCATGGTATCATCATTTCACCCACATAGAATGTGCTAAAAAGTTGAGAGGGTTACGGCAAAAACTGGATGCACTTCGTGTACAAAATGGACAATCTCTTTCGAAGTATCAGGCTTTCGGACGAGAACTCATTTGTTACAAAGGCATTTCATTTTTTTAACTTATTTCAACTCCAAACTTTTTGTGCATTCAGTATGCACCATTCAAAGCCATGTCATCAATTTTCAACCCTTTCTGACTTCATTTGCTATTTTTCATGCATTTACTGATTTTTTTGAGCTAAATGACCCTGAAATTGAAAAGCACTACAAATGAACTCTGAAAAGGTGGAAAGTTGGCATGGTATCATAATTTCACCCACATAGCATGTGCTAAAAAGTTGAGAGGGTTACGGCAAAAACTGGATGCACTTCGTGTACAAAATGGACAATCTCTTTCGAAGTATCAGGCTTTCGGACGAGAACTCATCTGTTACAAAGGCATTTCATTTTTTTAAACTTATTTCAACTCCAGAATTTTTGTGCATTCAGTATGCACCATTCAAAGCCACGTCATCAATTTTCAACCCTTTCTGACTTCATTTGCTATTTTTCATGCATTTACTGATTTTTTTTGAGCTAAATGACCCTGAAATTGAAAAGCACTACAAATGAACTCTGAAAAGGTTGAAAGTTGGCATGGTATCATCATTTCACCCACATAGCATGTGCTAAAAAGTTGAGAGGGTTACGGCAAAAACTGGATGCACTTCGTGTACAAAATGGACAATCTCTTTCGAAGTATCAGGCTTTCGGACGAGAACTCATCTGTTACAAAGGCATTTCATTTTTTTAAACATATTTGAACTCCAGACTTTTTGTGCGTTCAGTATGCACCATTCAAAGCCACGTCATCAATTTTCATCCCTTTCTGACTTCATTTGCTATTTTTCATGCATTTACTGATTTTTTTGAGCTAAATGACCCTGAAATTGAAAAGCACTACAAATGAACTCTTAAAAGGTTGAAAGTTGGCATGGTATCATAATTTCACCCACATAGCATGTGCTAAAAAGTTGAGAGGGTTACGGCAAAAACTGGATGCACTTCGTGTACAAAATGGACAATCTCTTTCGACGTATCAGGCTTTCGGACGAGAACTCATTTGTTACAAAGGCATTTCATTTTTTTAAACATATTTGAACTCCAGACTTTTTGTGCGTTCAGTATGCACCATTCAAAGCCACGTCATCAATTTTCATCCCTTTCTGACTTCATTTGCTATTTTTCATGCATTTACTGATTTTTTTTGAGCTAAATGACCCTGAAATTGAAAAGCACTACAAATGAACTCTGAAAAGGTTGAAAGTTGGCATGGTATCATCATTTCACCCACATAGCATGTGCTAAAAAGTTGAGAGGGTTACGGCAAAAACTGGATGCACTTCGTGTACAAAATGGACAATCTCTTTCGAAGTATCAGGCTTTTAGACGAGAACTCATCTGTTACAAAGGCATTTCATTTTTTTTAACTTATTTCAACTCCAAACTTTTTGTGCATTCAGTATGCACCATTCAAAGCCATGTCATCATTTTCCAACCATTTCTGACTTCATTTGCTATTTTTCATGCATTTACTGATTTTTTGAGCTAAATGACCCTGAAATTGAAAAGCACTACAAATGAACTCTGAAAAGGTTGAAAGTTGGCATGGTATCATAATTTCTCCCACATAGCATGTGCTAAAAAGTTGAGAGGGTTACGGCAAAAACTGGATGCACTTCGTGTACAAAATGGACAATCTCTTTCGAAGTATCAGGCTTTCGGACGAGAACTCATCTGTTACAAAGGCATTTCATTTTTTTAAACTTATTTCAACTCCAGACTTTTTGTGCATTCAGTATGCACCATTCAAAGCCACGTCATCAATTTTCAACCCTTTCTGACTTCATTTGCTATTTTTCATGCATTTACTGATTTTTTTTGAGCTAAATGACCCTGAAATTGAAAAGCACTACAAATGAACTCTGAAAAGGTTGGAAGTTGGCATGGTATCATAATTTCACCCACATAGCATGTGCTAAAAAGTTGAGAGGGTTACGGCAAAAACTGGATGCACTTCGTGTACAAAATGGACAATCTCTTTCGAAGTATCAGGCTTTCGGACGAGAACTCATCTGTTACAAAGGCATTTCATTTTTTTAAACTTATTTCAACTCCAGACTTTTTGTGCATTCAGTATGCACCATTCAAAGCCACGTCATCAATTTTCAACCCTTTCTGACTTCATTTGCTATTTTTCATGCATTTACTGATTTTTTTGAGCTAAATGACCCTGAAATTGAAAAGCACTACAAATGAACTCTGAAAAGGTTGAAAGTTGGCATGGTATCATAATTTCACCCACATAGCATGTGCTAAAAAGTTGAGAGGGTTACGGCAAAAACTGGATGCACTTCGTGTACAAAATGGACAATCTCTTTCGAAGTATCAGGCTTTCGGACGAGAACTCATCTGTTACAAAGGCATTTCATTTTTTTAAACATATTTGAACTCCAGACTTTTTGTGCGTTCAGTATGCACCATTCAAAGCCACGTCATCAATTTTCATCCCTTTCTGACTTCATTTGCTATTTTTCATGCATTTACTGATTTTTTTCGAGCTAAATGACCCTGAAATTGAAAAGCACTACAAATGAACTCTGAAAAGGTTGAAAGTTGGCATGGTATCATCATTTCACCCACATAGCATGTGCTAAAAAGTTGAGAGGGTTACGGCAAAAACTGGATGCACTTCGTGTACAAAATGGACAATCTCTTTCGAAGTATCAGGCTTTCGGACGAGAACTCATCTGTTACAAAGGCATTTCATTTTTTTTAACTTATTTCAACTCCAAACTTTTTGTGCATTCAGTATGCACCATTCAAAGCCATGTCATCATTTTCCAACCATTTCTGACTTCATTTGCTATTTTTCATGCATTTACTGATTTTTTGAGCTAAATGACCCTGAAATTGAAAAGCACTACAAATGAACTCTGAAAAGGTTGAAAGTTGGCATGGTATCATAATTTCACCCACATAGCATGTGCTAAAAAGTTGAGAGGGTTACGGCAAAAACTGGATGCACTTCGTGTACAAAATGGACAATCTCTTTCGAAGTATCAGGCTTTCGGACGAGAACTCATCTGTTACAAAGGCATTTCATTTTTTTAAACTTATTTCAACTCCAAACTTTTTGTGCATTCAGTATGCACCATTCAAAGCCATGTCATCATTTTTCAACCCTTTCTGACTTCATTTGCTATTTTTCATGCATTTACTGATTTTTTTTGAGCTAAATGACCCTGAAATTGAAAAGCACTACAAATGAACTCTGAAAAGGTTGAAAGTTGGCATGGTATCATCATTTCACCCACATAGCATGTGTTAAAAAGTTGAGAGGGTTACGGCAAAAACTGGATGCACTTCGTGTACAAAATGGACAATCTCTTTCGAAGTATCAGGCTTTCGGACGAGAACTCATTTGTTACAAAGGCATTTCATTTTTTTAAACTTATTTCAACTCCAGACTTTTTGTGCGTTCAGTATGCACCATTCAAAGCCACGTCATCAATTTTCAACCCTTTCTGACTTCATTTGCTATTTTTCATGCATTTACTGATTTTTTTGAGCTAAATGACCCTGAAATTGAAAAGCACTACAAATGAACTCTTAAAAGGTTGAAAGTTGGCATGGTATCATCATTTCACCCACATAGCATGTGCTAAAAAGTTTAGAGGGTTACGGCAAAAACTGGATGCACTTCGTGTACAAAATGGACAATCTCTTTCGAAGTATCAGGCTTTCGGACGAGAACTCATCTGTTACAAAGGCATTTCATTTTTTTTAACTTATTTCAACTCCAAACTTTTTGTGCATTCAGTATGCACCATTCAAAGCCATGTCATCATTTTTCAACCATTTCTGACTTCATTTGCTATTTTTCATGCATTTACTGATTTTTTGAGCTAAATGACCCTGAAATTGAAAAGCACTACAAATGAACTCTGAAAAGGTTGAAAGTTGGCATGGTATCATAATTTCACCCACATAGCATGTGCTAAAAAGTTGAGAGGGTTACGGAAAAAACTGGATGCACTTCGTGTACAAAATGGACAATCTCTTTCGAAGTATCAGGCTTTCGGACGAGAACTCATCTGTTACAAAGGCATTTCATTTTTTTAAACTTATTTCAACTCCAGACTTTTTGTGCATTCAGTATGCACCATTCAAAGCCACGTCATCAATTTTCAACCCTTTCTGACTTCATTTGCTATTTTTCATGCATTTACTGATTTTTTTTGAGCTAAATGACACTGAAATTGAAAAGCACTACAAATGAACTCTGAAAAGGTTGGAAGTTGGCATGGTATCATAATTTCACCCACATAGCATGTGCTAAAAAGTTGAGAGGGTTACGGCAAAAACTGGATGCACTTCGTGTACAAAATGGACAATCTCTTTCGAAGTATCAGGCTTTCGGACGAGAACTCATCTGTTACAAAGGCATTTCATTTTTTTAAACTTATTTCAACTCCAGACTTTTTGTGCATTCAGTATGCACCATTCAAAGCCACGTCATCAATTTTCAACCCTTTCTGACTTCATTTGCTATTTTTCATGCATTTACTGATTTTTTTTGAGCTAAATGACCCTGAAATTGAAAAGCACTACAAATGAACTCTGAAAAGGTTGGAAGTTGGCATGGTATCATAATTTCACCCACATAGCATGTGCTAAAAAGTTGAGAGGGTTACGGCAAAAACTGGATGCACTTCGTGTACAAAATGGACAATCTCTTTCGAAGTATCAGGCTTTCGGACGAGAACTCATCTGTTACAAAGGCATTTCATTTTTTTAAACTTATTTCAACTCCAGACTTTTTGTGCATTCAGTATGCACCATTCAAAGCCACGTCATCAATTTTCAACCCTTTCTGACTTCATTTGCTATTTTTCATGCATTTACTGATTTTTTTTGAGCTAAATGACCCTGAAATTGAAAAGCACTACAAATGAACTCTGAAAAGGTTGAAAGTTGGCATGGTATCATAATTTCACCCACATAGCATGTGCTAAAAAGTTGAGAGGGTTACGGCAAAAACTGGATGCACTTCGTGTACAAAATGGACAATCTCTTTCGAAGTATCAGGCTTTCGGACGAGAACTCATCTGTTACAAAGGCATTTCATTTTTTTAAACATATTTGAACTCCAGACTTTTTGTGCGTTCAGTATGCACCATTCAAAGCCACGTCATCAATTTTCATCCCTTTCTGACTTCATTTGCTATTTTTCATGCATTTACTGATTTTTTTTGAGCTAAATGACCCTGAAATTGAAAAGCACTACAAATGAACTCAGAAAAGGTTGAAAGTTGGCATGGTATCATCATTTCACCCACATAGCATGTGCTAAAAAGTTGAGAGGGTTACGGCAAAAACTGGATGCACTTCGTGTACAAAATGGACAATCTCTTTCGAAGTATCAGGCTTTCGGACGAGAACTCATCTGTTACAAAGGCATTTCATTTTTTTTAACTTATTTCAACTCCAAACTTTTTGTGCATTCAGTATGCACCATTCAAAGCCATGTCATCATTTTCCAACCATTTCTGACTTCATTTGCTATTTTTCATGCA
Organism: Elymus sibiricus; assembly: GCA_039707655.1. Lineage (NCBI taxonomy): Eukaryota > Viridiplantae > Streptophyta > Magnoliopsida > Poales > Poaceae > Elymus > Elymus sibiricus. The sequence continues at coordinate 32,442,799 of CM077665.1, read as the reverse complement.
TTTACTGATTTTTTGAGCTAAATGACCCTGAAATTGAAAAGCACTACAAATGAACTCTGAAAAGGTTGAAAGTTGGCATGGTATCATAATTTCACCCACATAGCATGTGCTAAAAAGTTGAGAGGGTTACGGCAAAAACTGGATGCACTTCGTGTACAAAATGGACAATCTCTTTCGAAGTATCAGGCTTTCGGACGAGAACTCATCTGTTACAAAGGCATTTTATTTTTTTAAACTTATTTCAACTCCAAACTTTTTGTGCATTCAGTATGCACCATTCAAAGCCATGTCATCATTTTTCAACCCTTTCTGACTTCATTTGCTATTTTTCATGCATTTACTGATTTTTTTTGAGCTAAATGACCCTGAAATTGAAAAGCACTACAAATGAACTCTGAAAAGGTTGAAAGTTGGCATGGTATCATCATTTCACCCACATAGCATGTGTTAAAAAGTTGAGAGGGTTACGGCAAAAACTGGATGCACTTCGTGTACAAAATGGACAATCTCTTTCGAAGTATCAGGCTTTCGGACGAGAACTCATTTGTTACAAAGGCATTTCATTTTTTTAAACTTATTTCAACTCCAGACTTTTTGTGCGTTCAGTATGCACCATTCAAAGCCACGTCATCAATTTTCAACCCTTTCTGACTTCATTTGCTATTTTTCATGCATTTACTGATTTTTTTGAGCTAAATGACCCTGAAATTGAAAAGCACTACAAATGAACTCTTAAAAGGTTGAAAGTTGGCATGGTATCATCATTTCACCCACATAGCATGTGCTAAAAAGTTTAGAGGGTTACGGCAAAAACTGGATGCACTTCGTGTACAAAATGGACAATCTCTTTCGAAGTATCAGGCTTTCGGACGAGAACTCATCTGTTACAAAGGCATTTCATTTTTTTTAACTTATTTCAACTCCAAACTTTTTGTGCATTCAGTATGCACCATTCAAAGCCATGTCATCATTTTTCAACCATTTCTGACTTCATTTGCTATTTTTCATGCATTTACTGATTTTTTGAGCTAAATGACCCTGAAATTGAAAAGCACTACAAATGAACTCTGAAAAGGTTGAAAGTTGGCATGGTATCATAATTTCACCCACATAGCATGTGCTAAAAAGTTGAGAGGGTTACGGCAAAAACTGGATGCACTTCGTGTACAAAATGGACAATCTCTTTCGAAGTATCAGGCTTTCGGACGAGAACTCATCTGTTACAAAGGCATTTCATTTTTTTAAACTTATTTCAACTCCAGACTTTTTGTGCATTCAGTATGCACCATTCAAAGCCACGTCATCAATTTTCAACCCTTTCTGACTTCATTTGCTATTTTTCATGCATTTACTGATTTTTTTTGAGCTAAATGACCCTGAAATTGAAAAGCACTACAAATGAACTCTGAAAAGGTTGGAAGTTGGCATGGTATCATAATTTCACCCACATAGCATGTGCTAAAAAGTTGAGAGGGTTACGGCAAAAACTGGATGCACTTCGTGTACAAAATGGACAATCTCTTTCGAAGTATCAGGCTTTCGGACGAGAACTCATCTGTTACAAAGGCATTTCATTTTTTTAAACTTATTTCAACTCCAGACTTTTTGTGCATTCAGTATGCACCATTCAAAGCCACGTCATCAATTTTCAACCCTTTCTGACTTCATTTGCTATTTTTCATGCATTTACTGATTTTTTTTTGAGCTAAATGACCCTGAAATTGAAAAGCACTACAAATGAACTCTGAAAAGGTTGGAAGTTGGCATGGTATCATAATTTCACCCACATAGCATGTGCTAAAAAGTTGAGAGGGTTACGGCAAAAACTGGATGCACTTCGTGTACAAAATGGACAATCTCTTTCGAAGTATCAGGCTTTCGGACGAGAACTCATCTGTTACAAAGGCATTTCATTTTTTTAAACTTATTTCAACTCCAGACTTTTTGTGCATTCAGTATGCACGATTCAAAGCCACGTCATCAATTTTCAACCCTTTCTGACTTCATTTGCTATTTTTCATGCATTTACTGATTTTTTTTGAGCTAAATGACCCTGAAATTGAAAAGCACTACAAATGAACTCTGAAAAGGTTGAAAGTTGGCATGGTATCATAATTTCACCCACATAGCATGTGCTAAAAAGTTGAGAGGGTTACGGCAAAAACTGGATGCACTTCATGTACAAAATGGACAATCTCTTTCGAAGTATCAGGCTTTCGGACGAGAACTCATCTGTTACAAAGGCATTTCATTTTTTTAAACATATTTGAACTCCAGACTTTTTGTGCGTTCAGTATGCACCATTCAAAGCCACGTCATCAATTTTCATCCCTTTCTGACTTCATTTGCTATTTTTCATGCATTTACTGATTTTTTTTGAGCTAAATGACCCTGAAATTGAAAAGCACTACAAATGAACTCTGAAAAGGTTGAAAGTTGGCATGGTATCATCATTTCACCCACATAGCATGTGCTAAAAAGTTGAGAGGGTTACGGCAAAAACTGGATGCACTTCGTGTACAAAATGGACAATCTCTTTCGAAGTATCAGGCTTTCGGACGAGAACTCATCTGTTACAAAGGCATTTCATTTTTTTTAACTTATTTCAACTCCAAACTTTTTGTGCATTCAGTATGCACCATTCAAAGCCATGTCATCATTTTCCAACCATTTCTGACTTCATTTGCTATTTTTCATGCATTTACTGATTTTTTGAGCTAAATGACCCTGAAATTGAAAAGCACTACAAATGAACTCTAAAAAGGTTGAAAGTTGGCATGGTATCATAATTTCACCCACATAGCATGTGCTAAAAAGTTGAGAGGGTTACGGCAAAAACTGGATGCACTTCGTGTACAAAATGGACAATCTCTTTCGAAGTATCAGGCTTTCGGACGAGAACTCATCTGTTACAAAGGCATTTCATTTTTTTAAACTTATTTCAACTCCAAACTTTTTGTGCATTCAGTATGCACCATTCAAAGCCATGTCATCATTTTTCAACCCTTTCTGACTTCATTTGCTATTTTTCATGCATTTACTGATTTTTTTTGAGCTAAATGACCCTGAAATTGAAAAGCACTACAAATGAACTCTGAAAAGGTTGAAAGTTGGCATGGTATCATCATTTCACCCACATAGCATGTGTTAAAAAGTTGAGAGGGTTACGGCAAAAGCTGGATGCACTTCGTGTACAAAATGGACAATCTCTTTCGAAGTATCAGGCTTTCGGACGAGAACTCATTTGTTACAAAGGCATTTCATTTTTTTAAACTTATTTCAACTCCAGACTTTTTGTGCGTTCAGTATGCACCATTCAAAGCCACGTCATCAATTTTCAACCCTTTCTAACTTCATTTGCTATTTTTCATGCATTTACTGATTTTTTTGAGCTAAATGACCCTGAAATTGAAAAGCACTACAAATGAACTCTTAAAAGGTTGAAAGTTGGCATGGTATCATCATTTCACCCACATAGCATGTGCTAAAAAGTTTAGAGGGTTACGGCAAAAACTGGATGCACTTCGTGTACAAAATGGACAATCTCTTTCGAAGTATCAGGCTTTCGGACGAGAACTCATCTGTTACAAAGGCATTTCATTTTTTTTAACTTATTTCAACTCCAAACTTTTTGTGCATTCAGTATGCACCATTCAAAGCCATGTCATCATTTTTCAACCATTTCTGACTTCATTTGCTATTTTTCATGCATTTACTGATTTTTTGAGATAAATGACCCTGAAATTGAAAAGCACTACAAATGAACTCTGAAAAGGTTGAAAGTTGGCATGGTATCATAATTTCACCCACATAGCATGTGCTAAAAAGTTGAGAGGGTTACGGCAAAAACTGGATGCACTTCGTGTACAAAATGGACAATCTCTTTCGAAGTATCAGGCTTTCGGACGAGAACTCATCTGTTACAAAGGCATTTCATTTTTTTAAACTTATTTCAACTCCAGACTTTTTGTGCATTCAGTATGCACCATTCAAAGCCACGTCATCAATTTTCAACCCTTTCTGACTTCATTTGCTATTTTTCATGCATTTACTGATTTTTTTTTGAGCTAAATGACCCTGAAATTGAAAAGCACTACAAATGAACTCTGAAAAGGTTGAAAGTTGGCATGGTATCATCATTTCACCGACATAGAATGTGTTAAAAAGTTGAGAGGGTTACGGCAAAAACTGGATGCACTTCGTGTACAAAATGGACAATCTCTTTCGAAGTATCAGGCTTTCGGACGAGAACTCATCTGTTACAAAGGCATTTCATTTTTTTAAACTTATTTCAACTCCAGACTTTTTGTGCGTTCAGTATGCACCATTCAAAGCCACGTCATCAATTTTCAACCCTTTCTGACTTCATTTGCTATTTTTCATGCATTTACTGATTTTTTTGAGCTAAATGACCCTGAAATTGAAAAGCACTACAAATGAACTCTTAAAAGGTTGAAAGTTGGCATGGTATCATCATTTCACCCACATAGCATGTGCTAAAAAGTTTAGAGGGTTACGGCAAAAACTGAATGCACTTCGTGTACAAAATGGACAATCTCTTTCGAAGTATCAGGCTTTCGGACGAGAACTCATCTGTTACAAAGGCATTTCATTTTTTTTAACTTATTTCAACTCCAAACTTTTTGTGCATTCAGTATGCACCATTCAAAGCCATGTCATCATTTGTCAACCATTTCTGACTTCATTTGCTATTTTTCATGCATTTACTGATTTTTTGAGCTAAATGACCCTGAAATTGAAAAGCACTACAAATGAACTCTGAAAAGGTTGAAAGTTGGCATGGTATCATAATTTCACCCACATAGCATGTGCTAAAAAGTTGAGAGGGTTACGGCAAAAACTGGATGCACTTCGTGTACAAAATGGACAATCTCTTTCGAAGTATCAGGCTTTCGGACGAGAACTCATCTGTTACAAAGGCATTTCATTTTTTTAAACTTATTTCAACTCCAGACTTTTTGTGCATTCAATATGCACCATTCAAAGCCACGTCATCAATTTTCAACCCTTTCTGACTTCATTTGCTATTTTTCATGCATTTACTGATTTTTTTTTGAGCTAAATGACCCTGAAATTGAAAAGCACTACAAATGAACTCTGAAAAGGTTGAAAGTTGGCATGGTATCATCATTTCACCGACATAGAATGTGTTAAAAAGTTGAGAGGGTTACGGCAAAAACTGGATGCACTTCGTGTACAAAATGGACAATCTCTTTCGAAGTATCAGGCTTTCGGACGAGAACTCATCTGTTACAAAGGCATTTCATTTTTTTAAACTTATTTCAACTCCAGACTTTTTGTGCGTTCAGTATGCACCATTCAAAGCCACGTCATCAATTTTCAACCCTTTCTGACTTCATTTGCTATTTTTCATGCATTTACTGATTTTTTTGAGCTAAATGACCCTGAAATTGAAAAGCACTACAAATGAACTCTTAAAAGGTTGAAAGTTGGCATGGTATCATCATTTCACCCACATAGCATGTGCTAAAAAGTTTAGAGGGTTACGGCAAAAACTGAATGCACTTCGTGTACAAAATGGACAATCTCTTTCGAAGTATCAGGCTTTCGGACGAGAACTCATCTGTTACAAAGGCATTTCATTTTTTTAAACTTATTTCAACTCCAGACTTTTTGTGCATTCAGTATGCACCATTCAAAGCCACGTCATCAATTTTCAACCCTTTCTGACTTCATTTGCTATTTTTCATGCATTTACTGATTTTTTTTTGAGCTAAATGACCCTGAAATTGAAAAGCACTACAAATGAACTCTGAAAAGGTTGAAAGTTGGCATGGTATCATCATTTCACCGACATAGAATGTGTTAAAAAGTTGAGAGGGTTACGGCAAAAACTGGATGCACTTCGTGTACAAAATGGACAATCTCTTTCGAAGTATCAGGCTTTCGGACGAGAACTCATCTGTTACAAAGGCATTTCATTTTTTTAAACTTATTTCAACTCCAGACTTTTTGTGCGTTCAGTATGCACCATTCAAAGCCACGTCATCAATTTTCAACCCTTTCTGACTTCATTTGCTATTTTTCATGCATTTACTGATTTTTTTGAGCTAAATGACCCTGAAATTGAAAAGCACTACAAATGAACTCTTAAAAGGTTGAAAGTTGGCATGGTATCATCATTTCACCCACATAGCATGTGCTAAAAAGTTTAGAGGGTTACGGCAAAAACTGAATGCACTTCGTGTACAAAATGGACAATCTCTTTCGAAGTATCAGGCTTTCGGACGAGAACTCATCTGTTACAAAGGCATTTCATTTTTTTTAACTTATTTCAACTCCAAACTTTTTGTGCATTCAGTATGCACCATTCAAAGCCATGTCATCATTTGTCAACCATTTCTGACTTCATTTGCTATTTTTCATGCATTTACTGATTTTTTGAGCTAAATGACCCTGAAATTGAAAAGCACTACAAATGAACTCTGAAAAGGTTGAAAGTTGGCATGGTATCATAATTTCACCCACATAGCATGTGCTAAAAAGTTGAGAGGGTTACGGCAAAAACTGGATGCACTTCGTGTACAAAATGGACAATCTCTTTCGAAGTATCAGGCTTTCGGACGAGAACTCATCTGTTACAAAGGCATTTCATTTTTTTAAACTTATTTCAACTCCAGACTTTTTGTGCATTCAGTATGCACCATTCAAAGCCACGTCATCAATTTTCAACCCTTTCTGACTTCATTTGCTATTTTTCATGCATTTACTGATTTTTTTTTGAGCTAAATGACCCTGAAATTGAAAAGCACTACAAATGAACTCTGAAAAGGTTGAAAGTTGGCATGGTATCATCATTTCACCGACATAGAATGTGTTAAAAAGTTGAGAGGGTTACGGCAAAAACTGGATGCACTTCGTGTACAAAATGGACAATCTCTTTCGAAGTATCAGGCTTTCGGACGAGAACTCATCTGTTACAAAGGCATTTCATTTTTTTAAACTTATTTCAACTCCAGACTTTTTGTGCGTTCAGTATGCACCATTCAAAGCCACGTCATCAATTTTCAACCCTTTCTGACTTCATTTGCTATTTTTCATGCATTTACTGATTTTTTTGAGCTAAATGACCCTGAAATTGAAAAGCACTACAAATGAACTCTTAAAAGGTTGAAAGTTGGCATGGTATCATCATTTCACCCACATAGCATGTGCTAAAAAGTTTAGAGGGTTACGGCAAAAACTGAATGCACTTCGTGTACAAAATGGACAATCTCTTTCGAAGTATCAGGCTTTCGGACGAGAACTCATCTGTTACAAAGGCATTTCATTTTTTTTAACTTATTTCAACTCCAAACTTTTTGTGCATTCAGTATGCACCATTCAAAGCCATGTCATCATTTGTCAACCATTTCTGACTTCATTTGCTATTTTTCATGCATTTACTGATTTTTTGAGCTAAATGACCCTGAAATTGAAAAGCACTACAAATGAACTCTGAAAAGGTTGAAAGTTGGCATGGTATCATAATTTCACCCACATAGCATGTGCTAAAAAGTTGAGAGGGTTACGGCAAAAACTGGATGCACTTCGTGTACAAAATGGACAATCTCTTTCGAAGTATCAGGCTTTCGGACGAGAACTCATCTGTTACAAAGGCATTTCATTTTTTTAAACTTATTTCAACTCCAGACTTTTTGTGCATTCAGTATGCACCATTCAAAGCCACGTCATCAATTTTCAACCCTTTCTGACTTCATTTGCTATTTTTCATGCATTTACTGATTTTTTTTTGAGCTAAATGACCCTGAAATTGAAAAGCACTACAAATGAACTCTGAAAAGGTTGAAAGTTGGCATGGTATCATCATTTCACCGACATAGAATGTGTTAAAAAGTTGAGAGGGTTACGGCAAAAACTGGATGCACTTCGTGTACAAAATGGACAATCTCTTTCGAAGTATCAGGCTTTCGGACGAGAACTCATCTGTTACAAAGGCATTTCATTTTTTTAAACTTATTTCAACTCCAGACTTTTTGTGCGTTCAGTATGCACCATTCAAAGCCACGTCATCAATTTTCAACCCTTTCTGACTTCATTTGCTATTTTTCATGCATTTACTGATTTTTTTGAGCTAAATGACCCTGAAATTGAAAAGCACTACAAATGAACTCTTAAAAGGTTGAAAGTTGGCATGGTATCATCATTTCACCCACATAGCATGTGCTAAAAAGTTGAGAGGGTTACGGCAAAAACTGGATGCACTTCGTGTACAAAATGGACAATCTCTTTCGAAGTATCAGGCTTTCGGACGAGAACTCATCTGTTACAAAGGCATTTCATTTTTTTAACTTATTTCAACTCCAAACTTTTTGTGCATTCAGTATGCACCATTCAAAGCCATGTCATCAATTTTCAACCCTTTCTGACTTCATTTGCTATTTTTCATGCATTTACTGATTTTTTTGAGCTAAATGACCCTGAAATTGAAAAGCACTACAAATGAACTCTGAAAAGGTTGAAAGTTGGCATGGTATCATCATTTCACCCACATAGCATGTGCTAAAAAGTTGAGAGGGTTACGGCAAAAACTGGATGCACTTCGTGTACAAAATGGACAATCTCTTTCGAAGTATCAGGCTTTCGGACGAGAACTCATCTGTTACAAAGGCATTTCATTTTTTTAAACATATTTCAACTCCAGACTTTTTGTGCGTTCAGTATGCACCATTCAAAGCCACGTCATCAATTTTCATCCCTTTCTGACTTCATTTGCTATTTTTCATGCATTTACTGATTTTTTTTGAGCTAAATGACCCTGAAATTGAAAAGCACTACAAATGAACTCTGAAAAGGTTGAAAGTTGGCATGGTATCATCATTTCACCCACATAGCATGTGCTAAAAAGTTGAGAGGGTTACGGCAAAAAGTGGATGCACTTCGTGTACAAAATGGACAATCTCTTTCGAAGTATCAGGCTTTCGGACGAGAACTCATCTGTTACAAAGGCATTTCATTTTTTTAACTTATTTCAACTCCAAACTTTTTGTGCGTTCAGTATGCACCATTCAAAGCCATGTCATCAATTTTCAACCATTTCTGACTTCATTTGCTATTTTTCATGTATTTACTGATTTTTTTTGAGCTAAATGACCCTGAAATTGAAAAGCACTACAAATGAACTCTGAAAAGGTTGAAAGTTGGCATGGTATCATCATTTCACCCACATAGCATGTGCTAAAAAGTTGAGAGGGTTACGGCAAAAACTGGATGCACTTCGTGTACAAAATGGACAATCTCTTTCGAAGTATCAGGCTTTCGGACGAGAACTCATCTGTTACAAAGGCATTTCATTTTTTTAAACTTATTTCAACTCCAGACTTTTTGTGCATTCAGTATGCACCATTCAAAGCCACGTCATCAATTTTCAACCCTTTCTGACTTCATTTGCTATTTTTCATGCATTTACTGATTTTTTTTTAGCTAAATGACCCTGAAATTGAAAAGCACTACAAATGAACTCTGAAAAGGTTGAAAGTTGGCATGGTATCATCATTTCACCCACATAGAATGTGCTAAAAAGTTGAGAGGGTTACGGCAAAAAGTGGATGCACTTCGTGTACAAAATGGACAATCTCTTTCGAAGTATCAGGCTTTCGGACGAGAACTCATCTGTTACAAAGGCATTTCATTTTTTTAACTTATTTCAACTCCAAACTTTTTGTGCGTTCAGTATGCACCATTCAAAGCCATGTCATCAATTTTCAACCCTTTCTGACTTCATTTGCTATTTTTCATGCATTTACTGATTTTTTTTGAGCTAAATGACCCTGAAATTGAAAAGCACTACAAATGAACTCTGAAAAGGTTGAAAGTTGGCATGGTATCATCATTTCACCCACATAGCATGTGCTAAAAAGTTGAGAGGGTTACGGCAAAAACTGGATGCACTTCGTGTACAAAATGGACAATCTCTTTCGAAGTATCAGGCTTTCGGACGAGAACTCATCTGTTACAAAGGCATTTCATTTTTTTAAACTTATTTCAACTCCAGACTTTTTGTGCGTTCAGTATGCACCATTCAAAGCCACGTCATCAATTTTCATCCCTTTCTGACTTCATTTGCTATTTTTCATGCATTTACTGATTTTTTTTGAGCTAAATGACCCTGAAATTGAAAAGCACTACAAATGAACTCTGAAAAGGTTGAAAGTTGGCATGGTATCATCATTTCACCCACATAGCATGTGTTAAAAAGTTGAGAGGGTTAGGGCAAAAACTGGATGCACTTCGTGTACAAAATGGACAATCTCTTTCGAAGTATCAGGCTTTCGGACGAGAACTCATCTGTTACAAAGGCATTTCATTTTTTTAAACTTATTTCAACTCCAGACTTTTTGTGCGTTCAGTATGCACCATTCAAAGCCACGTCATCAATTTTCAACCCTTTCTGACTTCATTTGCTATTTTTCATGCATTTACTGATTTTTTTGAGCTAAATGACCCTGAAATTGAAAAGCACTACAAATGAACTCTGAAAAGGTTGAAAGTTGGCATGGTATCATCATTTCACCCACATAGCATGTGCTAAAAAGTTGAGAGGGTTACGGCAAAAACTGGATGCACTTCGTGTACAAAATGGACAATCTCTTTCGAAGTATCAGGCTTTCGGACGAGAACTCATCTGTTACAAAGGCATTTCATTTTTTTAACTTATTTCAACTCCAAACTTTTTGTGCATTCAGTATGCACCATTCAAAGCCATGTCATCAATTTTCAACCCTTTCTGACTTCATTTGCTATTTTTCATGCATTTACTGATTTTTTTGAGCTAAATGACCCTGAAATTGAAAAGCACTACAAATGAACTCTGAAAAGGTTGAAAGTTGGCATGGTATCCTCATTTCACCCACATAGCATGTGCTAAAAAGTTGAGAGGGTTACGGCAAAAAGTGGATGCACTTCGTGTACAAAATGGACAATCTCTTTCGAAGTATCAGGCTTTCGGACGAGAACTCATCTGTTACAAAGGCATTTCATTTTTTTAAACATATTTCAACTCCAGACTTTTTGTGCGTTCAGTATGCACCATTCAAAGCCACGTCATCAATTTTCATCCCTTTCTGACTTCATTTGCTATTTTTCATGCATTTACTGATTTTTTTTGAGCTAAATGACCCTGAAATTGAAAAGCACTACAAATGAACTCTGAAAAGGTTGAAAGTTGGCATGGTATCATCATTTCACCCACATAGCATGTGCTAAAAAGTTGAGAGGGTTACGGCAAAAAGTGGATGCACTTCGTGTACAAAATGGACAATCTCTTTCGAAGTATCAGGCTTTCGGACGAGAACTCATCTGTTACAAAGGCATTTCATTTTTTTAACTTATTTCAACTCCAAACTTTTTGTGCGTTCAGTATGCACCATTCAAAGCCATGTCATCAATTTTCAACCATTTCTGACTTCATTTGCTATTTTTCATGTATTTACTGATTTTTTTTGAGCTAAATGACCCTGAAATTGAAAAGCACTACAAATGAACTCTGAAAAGGTTGAAAGTTGGCATGGTATCATCATTTCACCCACATAGCATGTGCTAAAAAGTTGAGAGGGTTACGGCAAAAACTGGATGCACTTCGTGTACAAAATGGACAATCTCTTTCGAAGTATCAGGCTTTCGGACGAGAACTCATCTGTTACAAAGGCATTTCATTTTTTTAAACTTATTTCAACTCCAGACTTTTTGTGCATTCAGTATGCACCATTCAAAGCCACGTCATCAATTTTCAACCCTTTCTGACTTCATTTGCTATTTTTCATGCATTTACTGATTTTTTTTTAGCTAAATGACCCTGAAATTGAAAAGCACTACAAATGAACTCTGAAAAGGTTGAAAGTTGGCATGGTATCATCATTTCACCCACATAGAATGTGCTAAAAAGTTGAGAGGGTTACGGCAAAAAGTGGATGCACTTCGTGTACAAAATGGACAATCTCTTTCGAAGTATCAGGCTTTCGGACGAGAACTCATCTGTTACAAAGGCATTTCATTTTTTTAACTTATTTCAACTCCAAACTTTTTGTGCGTTCAGTATGCACCATTCAAAGCCATGTCATCAATTTTCAACCCTTTCTGACTTCATTTGCTATTTTTCATGCATTTACTGATTTTTTTTGAGCTAAATGACCCTGAAATTGAAAAGCACTACAAATGAACTCTGAAAAGGTTGAAAGTTGGCATGGTATCATCATTTCACCCACATAGCATGTGCTAAAAAGTTGAGAGGGTTACGGCAAAAACTGGATGCACTTCGTGTACAAAATGGACAATCTCTTTCGAAGTATCAGGCTTTCGGACGAGAACTCATCTGTTACAAAGGCATTTCATTTTTTTAAACTTATTTCAACTCCAGACTTTTTGTGCGTTCAGTATGCACCATTCAAAGCCACGTCATCAATTTTCATCCCTTTCTGACTTCATTTGCTATTTTTCATGCATTTACTGATTTTTTTTGAGCTAAATGACCCTGAAATTGAAAAGCACTACAAATGAACTCTGAAAAGGTTGAAAGTTGGCATGGTATCATCATTTCACCCACATAGCATGTGTTAAAAAGTTGAGAGGGTTAGGGCAAAAACTGGATGCACTTCGTGTACAAAATGGACAATCTCTTTCGAAGTATCAGGCTTTCGGACGAGAACTCATCTGTTACAAAGGCATTTCATTTTTTTAAACTTATTTCAACTCCAGACTTTTTGTGCGTTCAGTATGCACCATTCAAAGCCACGTCATCAATTTTCAACCCTTTCTGACTTCATTTGCTATTTTTCATGCATTTACTGATTTTTTTGAGCTAAATGACCCTGAAATTGAAAAGCACTACAAATGAACTCTGAAAAGGTTGAAAGTTGGCATGGTATCATCATTTCACCCACATAGCATGTGCTAAAAAGTTGAGAGGGTTACGGCAAAAACTGGATGCACTTCGTGTACAAAATGGACAATCTCTTTCGAAGTATCAGGCTTTCGGACGAGAACTCATCTGTTACAAAGGCATTTCATTTTTTTAACTTATTTCAACTCCAAAATTTTTGTGCATTCAGTATGCACCATTCAAAGCCATGTCATCAATTTTCAACCCTTTCTGACTTCATTTGCTATTTTTCATGCATTTACTGATTTTTTTTGAGCTAAATGACCCTGAAATTGAAAAGCACTACAAATGAACTCTGAAAAGGTTGAAAGTTGGCATGGTATCATCATTTCACCCACATAGCATGTGCTAAAAAGTTGAGAGGGTTACGGCAAAAACTGGATGCACTTCGTGTACAAAATGGACAATCTCTTTCGAAGTATCAGGCTTTCGGACGAGAACTCATCTGTTACAAAGGCATTTCATTTTTTTAAACTTATTTCAACTCCAGACTTTTTGTGCGTTCAGTATGCACCATTCAAAGCCACGTCATCAATTTTCATCCCTTTCTGACTTCATTTGCTATTTTTCATGCATTTACTGATTTTTTTTGAGCTAAATGACCCTGAAATTGAAAAGCACTACAAATGAACTCTGAAAAGGTTGAAAGTTGGCATGGTATCATCATTTCACCCACATAGCATGTGTTAAAAAGTTGAGAGGGTTAGGGCAAAAACTGGATGCACTTCGTGTACAAAATGGACAATCTCTTTCGAAGTATCAGGCTTTCGGACGAGAACTCATCTGTTACAAAGGCATTTCATTTTTTTAAACTTATTTCAACTCCAGACTTTTTGTGCGTTCAGTATGCACCATTCAAAGCCACGTCATCAATTTTCAACCCTTTCTGACTTCATTTGCTATTTTTCATGCATTTACTGATTTTTTTGAGCTAAATGACCCTGAAATTGAAAAGCACTACAAATGAACTCTGAAAAGGTTGAAAGTTGGCATGGTATCATCATTTCACCCACATAGCATGTGCTAAAAAGTTGAGAGGGTTACGGCAAAAACTGGATGCACTTCGTGTACAAAATGGACAATCTCTTTCGAAGTATCAGGCTTTCGGACGAGAACTCATCTGTTACAAAGGCATTTCATTTTTTTAACTTATTTCAACTCCAAACTTTTTGTGCATTCAGTATGCACCATTCAAAGCCATGTCATCAATTTTCAACCCTTTCTGACTTCATTTGCTATTTTTCATGCATTTACTGATTTTTTTGAGCTAAATGACCCTGAAATTGAAAAGCACTACAAATGAACTCTGAAAAGGTTGAAAGTTGGCATGGTATCCTCATTTCACCCACATAGCATGTGCTAAAAAGTTGAGAGGGTTACGGCAAAAAGTGGATGCACTTCGTGTACAAAATGGACAATCTCTTTCGAAGTATCAGGCTTTCGGACGAGAACTCATCTGTTACAAAGGCATTTCATTTTTTTAAACATATTTCAACTCCAGACTTTTTGTGCGTTCAGTATGCACCATTCAAAGCCACGTCATCAATTTTCATCCCTTTCTGACTTCATTTGCTATTTTTCATGCATTTACTGATTTTTTTTGAGCTAAAGGACCCTGAAATTGAAAAGCACTACAAATGAACTCTGAAAAGGTTGAAAGTTGGCATGGTATCATCATTTCACCCACATAGCATGTGTTAAAAAGTTGAGAGGGTTAGGGCAAAAACTGGATGCACTTCGTGTACAAAATGGACAATCTCTTTCGAAGTATCAGGCTTTCGGACGAGAACTCATCTGTTACAAAGGCATTTCATTTTTTTAAACTTATTTCAACTCCAGACTTTTTGTGCGTTCAGTATGCACCATTCAAAGCCACGTCATCAATTTTCAACCCTTTCTGACTTCATTTGCTATTTTTCATGCATTTACTGATTTTTTTGAGCTAAATGACCCTGAAATTGAAAAGCACTACAAATAAACTCTTAAAAGGTTGAAAGTTGGCATGGTATCATCATTTCACCCACATAGCATGTGCTAAAAAGTTGAGAGGGTTACGGCAAAAACTGGATGCACTTCGTGTACAAAATGGACAATCTCTTTCGAAGTATCAGGCTTTCGGACGAGAACTCATCTGTTACAAAGGCATTTCATTTTTTTTAACTTATTTCAACTCCAAACTTTTTGTGCATTCAGTATGCACCATTCAAAGCCATGTCATCATTTTCCAACCATTTCTGACTTCATTTGCTATTTTTCATGCATTTACTGATTTTTTTGAGCTAAATGACCCTGAAATTGAAAAGCACTACAAATGAACTCTGAAAAGGTTGAAAGTTGGCATGGTATCATAATTTCACCCACATAGCATGTGCTAAAAAGTTGAGAGGGTTACGGCAAAAACTGGATGCACTTCGTGTACAAAATGGACAATCTCTTTCGAAGTATCAGGCTTTCGGACGAGAACTCATCTGTTACAAAGGCATTTCATTTTTTTAAACTTATTTCAACTCCAGACTTTTTGTGCATTCAGTATGCACCATTCAAAGCCACGTCATCAATTTTCAACCCTTTCTGACTTCATTTGCTATTTTTCATGCATTTACTGATTTTTTTTTAGCTAAATGACCCTGAAATTGAAAAGCACTACAAATGAACTCTGAAAAGGTTGAAAGTTGGCATGGTATCATCATTTCACCCACATAGCATGTGCTAAAAAGTTGAGAGGGTTACGGCAAAAAGTGGATGCACTTCGTGTACAAAATGGACAATCTCTTTCGAAGTATCAGGCTTTCGGACGAGAACTCATCTGTTACAAAGGCATTTCATTTTTTTAACTTATTTCAACTCCAAACTTTTTGTGCGTTCAGTATGCACCATTCAAAGCCACGTCATCATTTTTCAACCATTTCTGACTTCATTTGCTATTTTTCATGCATTTACTGATTTTTTTGAGCTAAATGACCCTGAAATTGAAAAGCACTACAAATGAACTCTGAAAAGGTTGAAAGTTGGCATGGTATCATAATTTCACCCACATAGCATGTGCTAAAAAGTTGAGAGAGTTACGGCAAAAACTGGATGCACTTCGTGTACAAAATGGACAATCTCTTTCGAAGTATCAGGCTTTCGGACGAGAACTCATCTGTTACAAAGGCATTTCATTTTTTTAAACTTATTTCAACTCCAGACTTTTTGTGCATTCAGTATGCACCATTCAAAGCCACGTCATCAATTTTCAACCCTTTCTGACTTCATTTGCTATTTTTCATGCATTTACTGATTTTTTTTTAGCTAAATGACCCTGAAATTGAAAAGCACTACAAATGAACTCTGAAAAGGTTGAAAGTTGGCATGGTATCATCATTTCTCCCACATAGAATGTGCTAAAAAGTTGAGAGGGTTACGGCAAAAAGTGGATGCACTTCGTGTACAAAATGGACAATCTCTTTCGAAGTATCAGGCTTTCGGACGAGAACTCATCTGTTACAAAGGCATTTCATTTTTTAACTTATTTCAACTCCAAACTTTTTGTGCGTTCAGTATGCACCATTCAAAGCCACGTCATCAATTTTCAACCCTTTCTGACTTCATTTGCTATTTTTCATGCATTTACTGATTTTTTTTGAGCTAAATGACCCTGAAATTGAAAAGCACTACAAATGAACTCTGAAAAGGTTGAAAGTTGGCATGGTATCATCATTTCACCCACATAGCATGTGCTAAAAAGTTGAGAGGGTTACGGCAAAAAGTGGATGCACTTCGTGTACAAAATGGACAATCTCTTTCGAAGTATCAGGCTTTCGGACGAGAACTCATCTGTTACAAAGGCATTTCATTTTTTTAACTTATTTCAACTCCAAACTTTTTGTGCATTCAGTATGCACCATTCAAAGCCATGTCATCAATTTTCAACCCTTTCTGACTTCATTTGCTATTTTTCATGCATTTACTGATTTTTTTGAGCTAAATGACCCTGAAATTGAAAAGCACTACAAATGAACTCTGAAAAGGTTGAAAGTTGGCATGGTATCATCATTTCACCCACATAGCATGTGCTAAAAAGTTGAGAGGGTTACGGCAAAAACTGGATGCACTTCGTGTACAAAATGGACAATCTCTTTCGAAGTATCAGGCTTTCGGACGAGAACTCATCTGTTACAAAGGCATTTCATTTTTTTAAACTTATTTCAACTCTAGACTTTTTGTGCATTCAGTATGCACCATTCAAAGCCACGTCATCAATTTTCAACCCTTTCTGACTTCATTTGCTATTTTTCATGCATTTACTGATTTTTTTTGAGCTAAATGACCCTGAAATTGAAAAGCACTACAAATGAACTCTGAAATGGTTGAAAGTTGGCATGGTATCATCATTTCACCCACATAGCATGTGCTAAAAAGTTGAGAGGGTTACGGCAAAAACTGGATGCACTTCGTGTACAAAATGGACAATCTCTTTCGAAGTATCAGGCTTTCGGACGAGAACTCATCTGTTACAAAGGCATTTCATTTTTTTAACTTATTTCAACTCCAAACTTTTTGTGCGTTCAGTATGCACCATTCAAAGCCATGTCATCAATTTTCAACCCTTTCTGACTTCATTTGCTATTTTTCATGCATTTACTGATTTTTTTTTAGCTAAATGACCCTGAAATTGAAAAGCACTACAAATGAACTCTGAAAAGGTTGAAAGTTGGCATGGTATCATCATTTCACCCACATAGCTGTTGGGGAACGTTGCATGGGAAACAAAATTTTTCCTACGCACACATAAGATCTATCCATGGTGATGAGCATCTACGAGAGGGAGAGTGAATCTACATACCCTTGTAGATCGCTAAGCGGAAGCGTTAATAAACGCGGTTGATGTAGTCGAACGTCTTCGCGATCCAAATCGCCGAGCGTCCCGCGATCTAATCACGATCCTTCCGATCTAGTGCCGAACGGACGGCACCTCCGCGTTCAACACACGTACGGCTTGATGACGCCTTCAGCTCCTCGATCCAGCGAGCGATGGTGAAGTAGTGGTTGAGTTCCAGCAGCACGACGGCGTGGTGATGGTGGTGAGGAACAATCTCTGCAGGGCTTCGCCAAGCGCTACGGAGATTATGACGGAGGAACTAGAGGGCTAGGGTTGCCGGCACACGGCTTGGGAAATCCTGATGTATCCCGTGTGCTAGCCCTGCCCCTCTATTTATATGTTGAGCCTTGGGGTCTAAACTTGGAGTAAAAGCCTCCTCCAGGTCGGTTTTGCCCGCACAAGGTCGGTTTGGCCCGCAGGGAAAGAGTCCAACTCGGACCCCTGCCGAATCGTGCACAGCCGCACACAAGCGGTAGTACCGCTTCACACAAGCGGTAGTACCGCTTGGGCGGTAGTACCGCTTCACACAAGCGGTAGTACCGCTCCGGCGGTAGTACCGCTTCACACAAGCGGTAGTACCGCTCCGGCGGTAGTACCGCTTCACCAAGCAGTAGTACCGCTTACGCGGCAGCAAAACTACTTTTGCACTTTCCAATACCTTGTGGGTTTTATCCTTTTGGCTCATATAAAGTGTTGCTGCACCCGAACACTTCGGTAAACATCCGGAACCCCTTCCGGTGAACTTCGGAACCCTTCCAGAGATCAAAACACTATTATCACATATATCAATCTTTACCTCCGGACTATTCCGGAGATCCTCGTCATGTCCGGGATCTTATCCGGGACTCCGAACAACTTTCGGTCACCAACATAATAACTCAATTATACTAATCGTCACCAAACGTTAAGTGTGTAGACCCTGCGGGTTCGAGAACTATGTAGACATGACCGAGACACCTCTACGGCCAATAACCAATAGCGGGACCTGGATGCCCATATTGGCTCCTACATATTCTACGAAGATCTTTATCGGTCGAACCTCTATGTCAAGGATTCAGTTAATCCCGTATGCTGTTCCCTTTGTTCTTCGGTATGTTACTTGCCCGAGATTCGATCGTCGGTATCACTATACCTAGTTCAATCTCGTTACCGGCAAGTCTCTTTACTCGTTCCGTAATACAAGATCTCGTGGCTAACACTTTAGTCACATTGCTTGCAAGGCTCATTGTGATGTTGTATTACCGAGTGGGCCCTGAGATACCTCTCCGTCATACGGAGTAACAAATCCCAGTCTTGATCCATGCCAACCCAACAGACACCCTCGGAGATACCTGTAGAGCACCTTTATAGTCACCCAGTTACGTTGCGACGTTTGATACACACAAGGTATTCCTCCGGTGTTAGTGAGTTGCATGATCTCATGGTCAAAGGAACAGATACTTGACATGCAGAAAACAATAGCAATAAACTGACACGATCAAATGCTACGTTTACAGTTTGGGTCTTGTCCATCACATCATTCTCCTAATGATGTGATCCCGTTATCAAATGACATCTCATGTCAATGGCTAGGAAACCTTAACCATCTTTGATCAACGAGCTAGTCAACTAGAGGCTTACTAGGGACACAGTGTTGTCTATGTACCCACACATGTATTTGAGTTTCCAATCAATACAATTATAGCATGGATAATAAACGATTATCATGAACAAGGAAATATAATAATAACCAATTTATTATTGCCTCTAGGGCATATTTCCAACAGTCTCCCACTTGCACTAGAGTCAATAATCTAGTTCACATCACTATGTGATTTACATTGTAATGAATCGAACACCCATGCAGTTCTGGTGTTGTTCATGTTTAGCCCTTGGAAGAGGTTTAGTCATCGGATCTGCAACATTTAGATCCGTGTGTACTTTGCAAATATTTATGTCGTCCTCCTTGATGTAATCGCGGATGGAATTGAAACGTCGCTTTATGTGTCTGGTCCTCTTGTGAAATCTTGGTTCCTTGGCTAGAGCAATGGCACCAGTATTATCACAAAACAGAGTCATTGGGTTAAGTGCACTAGGCACTACTCCAAGATCTGTCATGAACTCCTTCATCCAGACACCTTCCTTCGCCGCCTCCGAGGCAGCGATGTACTCCGCTTCGCATGTAGAATCTGCTACCACGCTTTGCTTGGAACTGCACCAGCTAACCGCACCCCCATTAAGAATAAATACGTATCCGGTTTGCGACTTAGAGTCATCCGGATCAGTGTCAAAGCTTGCATCGACGTAACCCTTTACGACGAGCTCTTGATCACCTCCATAAACGAGAAACATGTCCTTAGTCCTTTTCAGGTATTTCAGGATATTCTTGACCGCCGTCCAGTGTTCCATTCCTGGATCACTTTGAAACCTTCCGACCATACTTATGGCAAGGCTGACATCGGGTCTTGTGCACAGCATTGCATACATGATAGAGCCTATGGCCGAAGCATAGGGGATGACACTCATCTTTTCTCTATCTTCTGCAGTCACTGGGCATTGAGTCTTACTCAACTTCACACCTTGTAAAACAGGCAAGAACCCCTTCTTGGACTGATCCATTTTGAACTTCTTCAAAATCTTATCAAGGTATGTGCTTTGTGAAAGTCCTATTAAGCGTCTTGATCTATCTCTATAGATCTTTATGCCTAATATGAAAGCAGCTTCTCCTAGGTCCTTCATTGAAAAACTCTTGTTCAAATATTCCTTTACGCTTTCCAGCATTTCTATATTGTTTCCAATCAGCAATATGTCATCCACATATAATATTAGAAACGCTATAGAGCTCCCACTCACTTTCTTGTAAATACAAGCTTCTCCGTAAACTTGTATAAACTCGAACGCTTTGATCACTTCATCAAAGCGAAGATTCCAACTCCGAGATGCTTGCACCAGTCCATAAATGGATCGCTGGAGTTTGCAAACTTTGTCAGCATTCTCTGGATCGACAAAACCTTCTGGCTGCATCATATACAACTCTTCCTTAAGGTAACCGTTAAGGAACGCTGTTTTGACATCCATCTGCCAAATTTCATAATCGAAAAAGGCAGCTATTGCTAACATGATTCTGACGGACTTAAGCATCGCTACGGGTGAGAAGGTCTCATCGTAGTCAACTCCTTGAACTTGTGAAAAACCCTTTGCCACAAGTCGAGCTTTATAGACGGTGACATTACCGTCCGCGTCCGTCTTCCTCTTAAAGATCCATTTGTTCTGAATGGCCTTACGCCCTTTAGGTAATACTTCCAAAGTCCATACTTTGTTTTCATACATGGATCCCATCTCGGATTTCATGGCCTCTAACCACTTCTCGGAATCCGGGCCCATCATCGCTTCTCCATAGCTCGTAGGTTCATCGTTGTCTAACAACATGACCTCTAAGACAGGGTTGCCGTACCACTCGGGAGCAGTACGCGTCCTTGTCGACCTACGAGGTTCGATAGCAACTTGATCCAAAGCTTCATGATCATCATCATTAACTTCCTCTTCAGCTAATGTAGGCTCCACAGAAACAACTTTCTGCACTGCGCTACTCTTAGGTTGAAGTAAAGGTTCAACAACCTCATCAAGTTCTATCTTCCTCCCACTCAATTCTTTCGAGAGAAACTCTTTCTCAAGAAATGTTCCGTTTTTAGCGACAAACACTTTGCCTTCGGATCTGAGATAGAAGGTATACCCAACTGTCTCTTTTGGGTATCCTATGAAGACGCATTTCTCCGCTTTGGGTTCCAGCTTTTCAGGCTGAAGCTTTTTGACATAAGCATCACATCCCCAAACTTTAAGAAACGACAGCTTTGGCTTCTTGCCAAACCAAAGTTCATATGGCGTCGTCTCAACGGATTTCGATGGTGCCCTATTTAAAGTGAATGCAGCTGTCTCTAATGCATAACCCCAAAACGATAGTGGCAAATCGGCAAGAGACATCATAGATCGCACCATATCCAATAAGGTTCGATTACGACGTTCGGACACACCATTACGCTGTGGTGTTCCAGGCGGTGTCAATTGTGAAACAATTCCACACTGTCTTAAGTGACTGCCAAACTCATAACTCAGATATTCTCCTCCTCGATCAGATCGTAGGAATTTAATCTTCTTGTTACGATGATTCTCAACTTCACTCTGAAATTGTTTGAACTTTTCAAATGTTTCAGACTTGTGTTTCATTAAGTAAATATACCCATATCTACTTAAGTCATCAGTGAAGGTGAGAAAGTAACGATAACCACCGCGCGCCTCAATACTCATTGGACCGCACACATCAGTATGTATGATTTCCAATAAGTCACTTGCCCGTTCCATTATTCCAGAGAACGGCGTTTTAGTCATCTTGCCCATGAGGCATGGCTCACATGTGTCAAGTGATTCAAAATCAAGTGACTCCAAAAGTCCATCAGCATGGAGCTTCCTCATGCGTTTTACGCCAATATGACCTAAACGGCAGTGCCACAAGAAAGTGGTATTATCATTATCAATTCTACATCTTTTGGCATCAATGTTATGAACATGTGTATCATTACTATCGAGATTCAACAAGAATAAACCCCTCACATTGGGTGCATGACCATAAAAGATATTACTCATATAAATAGAACAACCATTATTCTCTGATTTAAATGAGTAACCGTCTCGCAATAAACAAGATCCAGATATAATGTTCATGCTTAACGCAGGCACCAAATAACACTTATTTAGGTTCATCACTAATCCCGACGGTAATCGAAGAGCGAGCGTGCCGACGGCGATCACATCAACCTTGGAACCATTTCCCACGCGCATCGTCACTTCGTCCTTTGCCAGCCTCCGTCTATTCCGCAGTTCCTGTTTTGAGTTGCAAATATGAGCAACCGCACCGGTATCAAATACCCAGGCACTACAACGAGAGTTGGTAAGGTACACATCAATAACATGTATATCATATATACCTTGTTTGTTGTTGGCCGCCTTCTTGTCAGCCAAATACTTGGGGCAGTTCCGCTTCCAGTGTCCAGGTCCCTTGCAATGAAAACACTCAGTTTCTGGTTTGGGTCCAGCCTTGGGTTTCTTCACGAGAGGAGCAACTGCTTTGCCACTCTTCTTAGAGTTACCCTTCTTACCCTTGCCATTTTTCTTGAAACTAGTGGTTTTATTGACCATCAACACTTGATGCTCCTTCTGAATTTCAGACTCAGCGACTTTCAGCATCGCAAACAGCTCGGCGACTGACTTGTTCATCCCGTGCATGTTATAGTTCAACACGAAGCTCTTGTAGCTAGGCGGCAATGATTGAAGAACTCTGTCAGTGATAGCCTCTGGCGGAAGGGGCATCCCTAACTCAGCCAGACGGGTGGAGTACCCAGACATTCTGAGCACGTGATCACTGATAGACCCGTTCTCCTCCATCTTGCAAGCATAGAACTTATCGGAGATCTCATATCTCTCGATCCGGGCATTCTTCTGAAAGATTAACTTCAACTCCTGGAACATCTCATATGCTCCATGACGTTCAAAACGTCTTTGAAGTCCCGGTTCTAAGCCATACAACATTGCACATTGAACTATTGAGTAATCATCAGAACGAGCCTGCCAGGCGTTCACAACGTCTAGAGACTCAACTGGAGCGGGTGGATCACCAAGCGGTGCATCAAGGACATAAGCCTTCTGGGAAGCCGTAAGGATAATCCTTAGATTACGGGCCCAGTCCACAAAGTTACTTCCATCATCTTTCAACTTAGCTTTCTCTAGGAACGCATTAAAATTCAGGGGTGCTACTGCGCGAGCCATGATCTACAACATAAATATTGCAAAGACAACTTAGACTATTGTTCTAGATAATGAGTTTAGTTAATCATATTACTTAAAAAACTCCCACTCAAATTGACATCCCTCCGATCATTCGAGTGTAACATGATCCAAATCCACCAACTCAAGTCCGATCATCACGTGAGTTGAGGTGGTTTCAATGGTGAACATCTTCATGTTGATCATATCTACTATATGACTCATGTTCGACCTTTCGGTCTCTTGTGTTCCGAGGCCATGTCTGTACATGCTAGGCTCGTCAAGTTTAACCCGAGTGTTCCGCACGTGTAACATGGCTTACACCCGTTGTATGCGAACGTAGAGTCTATCACACCCGATCGTCACGGCGTGTCTCGAAACGACGAACTTTCGCAACGGTGCACACTTGGGGAGAACACAATTTTATCTTGAAATTTAAGTGAGGGATCACCTTATAATGCCACCGTCGTCCTAAGCAAAATAAGATGCATAAAAGGATTAACATCACATGCAAATCATAAGTGACATGATATGGCCATGAACTTGTGCTTTTGATCTCCATCTCCAAAGCACCGGCATGATCTCCATCGTCACCGGCATGACACCATGATCTCCATCATCTTGATCTCCATCAACGTGTCGCCATAAGGTTGTCGCGCCGACTGTTGCTTCCACGACTATAGCTAACGTTTAGCGATAAAGTAAAGCATTACATAGCGCTTAATGATTGACACGCAGGTCATACAATAATTAAAGACAACTCTATGGCTCCTGCCAGTTGCCGTACTCATCGACATGCAAGTCGTGATATTCTATACAAAACATGATCATCTCATACATCACATATATCTCATCATGTAATTGGCCATATCACATCACAACATACCCTGCAAAAACAAGTTAGACGTCCTCTAATTGTTGTTGCAAATTTTACGTGGCTGCTATGGGTTTGCAAGAACCGTTCTTACCTACGCAAAACCACAACGTGGTGTAGTGATTGCTTTTTGATCTTCTAAAAGAACCCTCTTCATTGAAATCGATTCAACTAAAGTGAGAGAGACAGACACCCGCTAGCCATCTTTATGCAACGAAGTTACATGTTAGTTGAAGGAACCTGTCTCGCGTAAGTGTACGCGTAATGTCGGTCCGGGCCGCTTCATCTCACAGTACCGCCGAATCAAATATCAACTAGTAACGGCAAGCAATATGTATACACCCACGCCCACAACTCGTTTGTGTTCTACTCGAGATCTCATCTACGCATAGACCTAGCTCATGATGCCACTGTTGGGGAACGTTGCATGGGAAACAAAATTTTTCCTACGCACACATAAGATCTATCCATGGTGATGAGCATCTACGAGAGGGAGAGTGAATCTACATACCCTTGTAGATCGCTAAGCGGAAGCGTTAATAAACGCGGTTGATGTAGTCGAACGTCTTCGCGATCCAAATCGCCGAGCGTCCCGCGATCTAATCACGATCCTTCCGATCTAGTGCCGAACGGACGGCACCTCCGCGTTCAACACACGTACGGCTTGATGACGCCTTCACCTCCTCGATCCAGCGAGCGATGGTGAAGTAGTGGTTGAGTTCCAGCAGCACGACGGCGTGGTGATGGTGGTGAGGAACAATCTCTGCAGGGCTTCGCCAAGCGCTACGGAGATTATGACGGAGGAACTAGAGGGCTAGGGTTGCCGACACACGGCTTGGGAAATCCTGATGTATCCCGTGTGCTAGCCCTGCCCCTCTATTTATATGTTGAGCCTTGGGGTCTAAACTTGGAGTAAAAGCCTCCTCCAGGTCGGTTTTGCCCGCACAAGGTCGGTTTGGCCCGCAGGGAAAGAGTCCAACTCGGACCCCTGCCGAATCGTGCACAGCCGCACACAAGCGGTAGTACCGCTTCACACAAGCGGTAGTACCGCTTGGGCGGTAGTACCGCTTCACACAAGCGGTAGTACCGCTCCGGCGGTAGTACCGCTTCACACAAGCGGTAGTACCGCTCCGGCGGTAGTACCGCTTCACCAAGCGGTAGTACCGCTTACGCGGCAGCAAAACTACTTTTGCACTTTCCAATACCTTGTGGGTTTTATCCTTTTGGCTCATATAAAGTGTTGCTGCACCCGAACACTTCGGTAAACATCCGGAACCCCTTCCGGTGAACTTCGGAACCCTTCCAGAGATCAAAACACTATTATCACATATATCAATCTTTACCTCCGGACTATTCCGGAGATCCTCGTCATGTCCGGGATCTTATCCGGGACTCCGAACAACTTTCGGTCACCAACATAATAACTCAATTATACTAATCGTCACCAAACGTTAAGTGTGTAGACCCTGCGGGTTCGAGAACTATGTAGACATGACCGAGACACCTCTACGGCCAATAACCAATAGCGGGACCTGGATGCCCATATTGGCTCCTACATATTCTACGAAGATCTTTATCGGTCGAACCTCTATGTCAAGGATTCAGTTAATCCCGTATGCTGTTCCCTTTGTTCTTCGGTATGTTACTTGCCCGAGATTCGATCGTCGGTATCACTATACCTAGTTCAATCTCGTTACCGGCAAGTCTCTTTACTCGTTCCGTAATACAAGATCTCGTGGCTAACACTTTAGTCACATTGCTTGCAAGGCTCATTGTGATGTTGTATTACCGAGTGGGCCCTGAGATACCTCTCCGTCATACGGAGTAACAAATCCCAGTCTTGATCCATGCCAACCCAACAGACACCCTCGGAGATACCTGTAGAGCACCTTTATAGTCACCCAGTTACGTTGCGACGTTTGATACACACAAGGTATTCCTCCGGTGTTAGTGAGTTGCATGATCTCATGGTCAAAGGAACAGATACTTGACATGCAGAAAACAATAGCAATAAACTGACACGATCAAATGCTACGTTTACAGTTTGGGTCTTGTCCATCACATCATTCTCCTAATGATGTGATCCCGTTATCAAATGACATCTCATGTCAATGGCTAGGAAACCTTAACCATCTTTGATCAACGAGCTAGTCAACTAGAGGCTTACTAGGGACACAGTGTTGTCTATGTACCCACACATGTATTTGAGTTTCCAATCAATACAATTATAGCATGGATAATAAACGATTATCATGAACAAGGAAATATAATAATAACCAATTTATTATTGCCTCTAGGGCATATTTCCAACAATAGCATGTGCTAAAAAGTTGAGAGGGTTACGGCAAAAACTGGATGCACTTCGTGTACAAAATGGACAATCTCTTTCGAAGTATCAAGCTTTCGGACGAGAACTCATCTGTTACAAAGGCATTTCATTTTTTTAACTTATTTCAACTGCAAACTTTTTGTGCATTCAGTATTCACCATTCAAAGCCACGTCATCAATTTTCAACCCTTTCTGACTTCATTTGCTATTTTTCATGCATTTACTGATTTTTTTGAGCTAAATGACCCTGAAATTGAAAAGCACTACAAATGAGCTCTGAAAAGGATGAAAGTTGGCATGGTATCATCATTTCACCCACATAGCATGTGCTAAAAAGTTGAGAGGGTTACGGCAAAAACTGGATGCACTTCGTGTACAAAATGGACAATCTCTTTCGAAGTATCAGGCTTTCGGACGAGAACTCATCTGTTACAAAGGCATTTCATTTTTTTAAACATATTTCAACTCCAGACTTTTTGTGCGTTCAGTATGCACCATTCAAAGCCACGTCATCAATTTTCATCCCTTTCTGACTTCATTTGCTATTTTTCATGCATTTACTGATTTTTTTTGAGCTAAATGACCCTGAAATTGAAAAGCACTACAAATGAACTCTGAAAAGGTTGAAAGTTGGCATGGTATCATCATTTCACCCACATAGCATGTGCTAAAAAGTTGAGAGGGTTACGGCAAAAACTGGATGCACTTCGTGTACAAAATGGACAATCTCTTTCGAAGTATCAGGCTTTCGGACGAGAACTCATCTGTTACAAAGGCATTTCATTTTTTTAAACTTATTTCAACTCCAGACTTTTTGTGCATTCAGTATGCACCATTCAAAGCCATGTCATCAATTTTCAACCCTTTCTGACTTCATTTGCTATTTTTCATGCATTTACTGATTTTTTTGAGCTAAATGACCCTGAAATTGAAAAGCACTACAAATGAACTCTGAAAAGGTTGAAAGTTGGCATGGTATCATCATTTCACCCACATAGCATGTGCTAAAAAGTTGAGAGGGTTACGGCAAAAACTGGATGCACTTCGTGTACAAAATGGACAATCTCTTTCGAAGTATCAGGCTTTCGGACGAGAACTCATCTGTTACAAAGGCATTTCATTTTTTTTAACTTATTTCAACTCCAAACTTTTTGTGCATTCAGTATGCACCATTCAAAGCCATGTCATCATTTTTCATCCATTTCTGACTTCATTTGCTATTTTTCATGCATTTACTGATTTTTTTTGAGCTAAATGACCCTGAAATTGAAAAGCACTACAAATGAACTCTGAAAAGGTTGAAAGTTGGCATGGTATCATCATTTCACCCACATAGCATGTGCTAAAAAGTTGAGAGGGTTACGGCAAAAACTGGATGCACTTCGTGTACAAAATGGACAATCTCTTTCGAAGTATCAGGCTTTCGGACGAGAACTCATCTGTTACAAAGGCATTTCATTTTTTTAACTTATTTCAACTCCAAACTTTTTGTGCATTCAGTATGCACCATTCAAAGCCATGTCATCAATTTTCAACCCTTTCTGACTTCATTTGCTATTTTTCATGCATTTACTGATTTTTTTGAGCTAAATGACCCTGAAATTGAAAAGCACTACAAATGAGCTCTGAAAAGGTTGAAAGTTGGCATGGTATCATCATTTCACCTACATAGCATGTGCTAAAAAGTTGAGAGGGTTACGGCAAAAACTGGATGCACTTCGTGTACAAAATGGACAATCTCTTTCGAAGTATCAGGCTTTCGGACGAGAACTCATCTGTTACAAAGGCATTTCATTTTTTTAAACGTATTTCAACTCCAGACTTTTTGTGCGTTCAGTATGCACCATTCAAAGCCACGTCATCAATTTTCATCCCTTTCTGACTTCATTTGCTATTTTTCATGCATTTACTGATTTTTTTTGAGCTAAATGACCCTGAAATTGAAAAGCACTACAAATGAACTCTGAAAAGGTTGAAAGTTGGCATGGTATCATCATTTCACCCACATAGCATGTGCTAAAAAGTTGAGAAGGTTACGGCAAAAACTGGATGCACTTCGTGTACAAAATGGACAATCTCTTTCGAAGTATCAGGCTTTCGGACGAGAACTCATCTGTTACAAAGGCATTTCATTTTTTTAAACATATTTCAACTCCAGACTTTTTGTGCATTCAGTATGCACCATTCAAAGCCATGTCATCAATTTTCAACCCTTTCTGACTTCATTTGCTATTTTTCATGCATTTACTGATTTTTTTGAGCTAAATGACCCTGAAATTGAAAAGCACTACAAATGAACTCTGAAAAGGTTGAAAGTTGGCATGGTATCATCATTTCACCCACATAGCATGTGCTAAAAAGTTGAGAGGGTTACGGCAAAAACTGGATGCACTTCGTGTACAAAATGGACAATCTCTTTCGAAGTATCAGGCTTTCGGACGAGAACTCATCTGTTACAAAGGCATTTCATTTTTTTTAACTTATTTCAACTCCGAACTTTTTGTGCATTCAGTATGCACCATTCAAAGCCATGTCATCATTTTTCAACCATTTCTGACTTCATTTGCTATTTTTCATGCATTTACTGATTTTTTTGAGCTAAATGACCCTGAAATTGAAAAGCACTACAAATGAGCTCTGAAAAGGTTGAAAGTTGGCATGGTATCATAATTTCACCCACATAGCATGTGCTAAAAAGTTGAGAGGGTTACGGCAAAAACTGGATGCACTTCGTGTACAAAATGGACAATCTCTTTCGAAGTATCAGGCTTTCGGACGAGAACTCATCTGTTACAAAGGCATTTCATTTTTTAAACTTATTTCAACTCCAGACTTTTTGTGCATTCAGTATGCACCATTCAAAGCCACGTCATCAATTTTCAACCCTTTCTGACTTCATTTGCTATTTTTCATGCATTTACTGATTTTTTTTGAGCTAAATGACCCTGAAATTGAAAAGCACTACAAATGAACTCTGAAAAGGTTGAAAGTTGGCATGGTATCATCATTTCACCCACATAGAATGTGCTAAAAAGTTGAGAGGGTTACGGCAAAAACTGGATGCACTTCGTGTACAAAATGGACAATCTCTTTCGAAGTATCAGGCTTTCGGACGAGAACTCATTTGTTACAAAGGCATTTCATTTTTTTAACTTATTTCAACTCCAAACTTTTTGTGCATTCAGTATGCACCATTCAAAGCCATGTCATCAATTTTCAACCCTTTCTGACTTCATTTGCAATTTTTCATGCATTTACTGATTTTTTTGAGCTAAATGACCCTGAAATTGAAAAGCACTACAAATGAACTCTTAAAAGGTTGAAAGTTGGCATGGTATCACCATTTCACCCACATAGCATGTGCTCAAAAGTTGAGAGGGTTACGGCAAAAACTGGATGCACTTCGTGTACAAAATGGACAATCTCTTTCGAAGTATTAGGCTTTCGGACGAGATCTCATCTGTTACAAAGGCATTTCATTTTTTTTTAACTTATTTCAACTCCAAACTTTTTGTGCATTCAGTATGCACCATTCAAAGCCACGTCATCATTTTTCAACCATTTCTGACTTCATTTGCTATTTTTCATGCATTTACTGATTTTTTGAGCTAAATGACCCTGAAATTGAAAAGCACTACAAATGAACTCTGAAAAGGTTGAAAGTTGGCATGGTATCATAATTTCACCCACATAGCATGTGCTAAAAAGTTGAGAGGGTTACGGTAAAAACTGGATGCACTTCGTGTACAAAATGGACAATCTCTTTCGAAGTATCAGGCTTTCGGACGAGAACTCATCTGTTACAAAGGCATTTCATTTTTTAAAACTTATTTCAACTCCAAACTTTTTGTGCATTCAGTTTGCACCATTCAAAGCCACGTCATCAATTTTCAACCCTTTCTGACTTCATTTGCTATTTTTCATGCATTTACTGATTTTTTTGAGCTAAATGACCCTGAAATTGAAAAGCACTACAAATGAACTCTTAAAAGGTTGAAAGTTGGCATGGTATCATCATTTCACCCACATAGCATGTGCTAAAAAGTTCAGAGGGTTACGGCAAAAACTGGATGCACTTCGTGTACAAAATGGACAATCTCTTTCGAAGTATCAGGCTTTCGGACGAGAACTCATCTGTTACAAAGGCATTTCATTTTTTTAACTTATTTCAACTCCAAACTTTTTGTGCGTTCAGTATGCACCATTCAAAGCCATGTCATCAATTTTCAACCCTTTCTGACTTCATTTGCTATTTTTCATGCATTTACTGATTTTTTTGAGCTAAATGACCCTGAACTTGAAAAGCACTACAAATGAACTCTGAAAAGGTTGAAAGTTGGCATGGTATCATCATTTCACCCACATAGCATGTGCTAAAAAGTTGAGAGGGTTACGGCAAAAACTGGATGCACTTCGTGTACAAAATGGACAATCTCTTTCGAAGTATCAGGCTTTCGGACGAGAACTCATCTGTTACAAAGGCATTTCATTTTTTTAACTTATTTCAACTCCAAACTTTTTGTGCGTTCAATATGCACCATTCAAAGCCATGTCATCAATTTTCAACCCTTTCTGACTTCATTTGCTATTTTTCATGCATTTACTGATTTTTTTTTAGCTAAATGACCCTGAAATTGAAAAGCACTACAAATGAACTCTGAAAAGGTTGAAAGTTGGCATGGTATCATCATTTCACCCACATAGCATGTGCTAAAAAGTTGAGAGGGTTACGGCAAAAACTGGATGCACTTCGTGTACAAAATGGACAATCTCTTTCGAAGTATCAAGCTTTCGGACGAGAACTCATCTGTTACAAAGGCATTTCATTTTTTTAACTTATTTCAACTCCAAACTTTTTGTGCATTCAGTATGCACCATTCAAAGCCACGTCATCAATTTTCAACCCTTTCTGACTTCATTTGCTATTTTTCATGCATTTACTGATTTTTTTGAGCTAAATGACCCTGAAATTGAAAAGCACTACAAATGAGCTCTGAAAAGGATGAAAGTTGGCATGGTATCATCATTTCACCCACATAGCATGTGCTAAAAAGTTGAGAGGGTTACGGCAAAAACTGGATGCACTTCGTGTACAAAATGGACAATCTCTTTCGAAGTATCAGGCTTTCGGACGAGAACTCATCTGTTACAAAGGCATTTCATTTTTTTAAACATATTTCAACTCCAGACTTTTTGTGCGTTCAGTATGCACCATTCAAAGCCACGTCATCAATTTTCATCCCTTTCTGACTTCATTTGCAATTTTTCATGCATTTACTGATTTTTTTTGAGCTAAATGACCCTGAAATTGAAAAGCACTACAAATGAACTCTGAAAAGGTTGAAAGTTGGCATGGTATCATCATTTCACCCACATAGCATGTGCTAAAAAGTTGAGAGGGTTACGGCAAAAACTGGATGCACTTCGTGTACAAAATGGACAATCTCTTTCGAAGTATCAGGCTTTCGGACGAGAACTCATCTGTTACAAAGGCATTTCATTTTTTTAAACTTATTTCAACTCCAGACTTTTTGTGCATTCAGTATGCACCATTCAAAGCCATGTCATCAATTTTCAACCCTTTCTGACTTCATTTGCTATTTTTCATGCATTTACTGATTTTTTTGAGCTAAATGACCCTGAAATTGAAAAGCACTACAAATGAACTCTGAAAAGGTTGAAAGTTGGCATGGTATCATCATTTCACCCACATAGCATGTGCTAAAAAGTTGAGAGGGTTACGGCAAAAACTGGATGCACTTCGTGTACAAAATGGACAATCTCTTTCGAAGTATCAGGCTTTCGGACGAGAACTCATCTGTTACAAAGGCATTTCATTTTTTTTAACTTATTTCAACTCCAAACTTTTTGTGCATTCAGTATGCACCATTCAAAGCCATGTCATCATTTTTCAACCATTTCTGACTTCATTTGCTATTTTTCATGCATTTACTGATTTTTTTTTAGCTAAATGACCCTGAAATTGAAAAGCACTACAAATGAACTCTGAAAAGGTTGAAAGTTGGCATGGTATCATCATTTCACCCACATAGCATGTGCTAAAAAGTTCAGAGGGTTACGGCAAAAACTGGATGCACTTCGTGTACAAAATGGACAATCTCTTTCGAAGTATCAGGCTTTCGGACGAGAACTCATCTGTTACAAAGGCATTTCATTTTTTTAACTTATTTCAACTCCAAACTTTTTGTGCATTCAGTATGCACCATTCAAAGCCATGTCATCAATTTTCAACCCTTTCTGACTTCATTTGCTATTTTTCATGCATTTACTGATTTTTTTGAGCTAAATGACCCTGAAATTGAAAAGCACTACAAATGAGCTCTGAAAAGGTTGAAAGTTGGCATGCTATCATCATTTCATCCACATAGCATGTGCTAAAAAGTTGAGAGGGTTACGGCAAAAACTGGATGCACTTCGTGTACAAAATGGACAATCTCTTTCGAAGTATCAGGCTTTCGGATGAGAACTCATCTGTTACAAAGGCATTTCATTTTTTTAAACATATTTCAACTCCAGACTTTTTGTGCGTTCAGTATGCACCATTCAAAGCCACGTCATCAATTTTCATCCCATTCTGACTTCATTTGCTATTTTTCATGCATTTACTGCTTTTTTTTGAGCTAAATGACCCTGAAATTGAAAAGCACTACAAATGAACTCTGAAAAGGTTGAAAGTTGGCATGGTATCATCATTTCACCCACATAGCATGTGCTAAAAAGTTGAGAGGGTTACGGCAAAAACTGGATGCACTTCGTGTACAAAATGGACAATCTCTTTCGAAGTATCAGGCTTTCGGACGAGAACTCATCTGTTACAAAGGCATTTCATTTTTTTAAACATATTTCAACTCCAGACTTTTTGTGCATTCAGTATGCACCATTCAAAGCCATGTCATCAATTTTCAACCCTTTCTGACTTCATTTGCTATTTTTCATGCATTTACTGATTTTTTTGAGCTAAATGACCCTGAAATTGAAAAGCACTACAAATGAACTCTGAAAAGATTGAAAGTTGGCATGGTATCATCATTTCACCCACATAGCATGTGCTAAAAAGTTGAGAGGGTTACGGCAAAAACTGGATGCACTTCGTGTACAAAATGGACAATCTCTTTCGAAGTATCAGGCTTTCGGACGAGAACTCATCTGTTACAAAGGCATTTCATTTTTTTTAACTTATTTCAACTCCAAACTTTTTGTGCATTCAGTATGCACCATTCAAAGCCATGTCATCATTTTTCAACCATTTCTGACTTCATTTGCTATTTTTCATGCATTTACTGATTTTTTTGAGCTAAATGACCCTGAAATTGAAAAGCACTACAAATGAGCTCTGAAAAGGTTGAAAGTTGGCATGGTATCATAATTTCACCCACATAGCATGTGCTAAAAAGTTGAGAGGGTTACGGCAAAAACTGGATGCACTTCGTGTACAAAATGGACAATCTCTTTCGAAGTATCAAGCTTTCGGACGAGAACTCATCTGTTACAAAGGCATTTCATTTTTTAAACTTATTTCAACTCCAGACTTTTTGTGCATTCAGTATGCACCATTCAAAGCCACGTCATCAATTTTCAACCCTTTCTGACTTCATTTGCTATTTTTCATGCATTTACTGATTTTTTTTGAGCTAAATGACCCTGAAATTGAAAAGCACTACAAATGAACTCTGAAAAGGTTGAAAGTTGGCATGGTATCATCATTTCACCCACATAGAATGTGCTAAAAAGTTGAGAGGGTTACGGCAAAAACTGGATGCACTTCGTGTACAAAATGGACAATCTCTTTCGAAGTATCAGGCTTTCGGACGAGAACTCATTTGTTACAAAGGCATTTCATTTTTTTAACTTATTTCAACTCCAAACTTTTTGTGCATTCAGTATGCACCATTCAAAGCCATGTCATCAATTTTCAACCCTTTCTGACTTCATTTGCAATTTTTCATGCATTTACTGATTTTTTTGAGCTAAATGACCCTGAAATTGAAAAGCACTACAAATGAACTCTTAAAAGGTTGAAAGTTGGCATGGTATCACCATTTCACCCACATAGCATGTGCTAAAAAGTTGAGAGGGTTACGGCAAAAACTGGATGCACTTCGTGTACAAAATGGACAATCTCTTTCGAAGTATTAGGCTTTCGGACGAGATCTCATCTGTTACAAAGGCATTTCATTTTTTTTTAACTTATTTCAACTCCAAACTTTTTGTGCATTCAGTATGCACCATTCAAAGCCACGTCATCATTTTTCAACCATTTCTGACTTCATTTGCTATTTTTCATGCATTTACTGATTTTTTGAGCTAAATGACCCTGAAATTGAAAAGCACTACAAATGAACTCTGAAAAGGTTGAAAGTTGGCATGGTATCATAATTTCACCCACATAGCATGTGCTAAAAAGTTGAGAGGGTTACGGTAAAAACTGGATGCACTTCGTGTACAAAATGGACAATCTCTTTCGAAGTATCAGGCTTTCGGACGAGAACTCATCTGTTACAAAGGCATTTCATTTTTTTAAACTTATTTCAACTCCAAACTTTTTGTGCATTCAGTATGCACCATTCAAAGCCACGTCATCAATTTTCAACCCTTTCTGACTTCATTTGCTATTTTTCATGCATTTACTGATTTTTTTGAGCTAAATGACCCTGAAATTGAAAAGCACTACAAATGAACTCTTAAAAGGTTGAAAGTTGGCATGGTATCATCATTTCACCCACATAGCATGTGCTAAAAAGTTCAGAGGGTTACGGCAAAAACTGGATGCACTTCGTGTACAAAATGGACAATCTCTTTCGAAGTATCAGGCTTTCGGACGAGAACTCATCTGTTACAAAGGCATTTCATTTTTTTAACTTATTTCAACTCCAAACTTTTTGTGCGTTCAGTATGCACCATTCAAAGCCATGTCATCAATTTTCAACCCTTTCTGACTTCATTTGCTATTTTCATGCATTTACTGATTTTTTTGAGCTAAATGACCCTGAAATTGAAAAGCACTACAAATGAACTCTGAAAAGGTTGAAAGTTGGCATGGTATCATCATTTCACCCACATAGCATGTGCTAAAAAGTTGAGAGGGTTACGGCAAAAACTGGATGCACTTCGTGTACAAAATGGACAATCTCTTTCGAAGTATCAGGCTTTCGGACGAGAACTCATCTGTTACAAAGGCATTTCATTTTTTTAACTTATTTCAACTCCAAACTTTTTGTGCATTCAGTATGCACCATTCAAAGCCATGTCATCAATTTTCAACCCTTTCTGACTTCATTTGCTATTTTTCATGCATTTACTGATTTTTTTGAGCTAAATGACCCTGAAATTGAAAAGCACTACAAATGAACTCTGAAAAGGTTGAATGTTGGCATGGTATCATCATTTCACCCACATAGCATGTGCTAAAAAGTTGAGAGGGTTACGGCAAAAACTGGATGCACTTCGTGTACAAAATGGACAATCTCTTTCGAAGTATCAGGCTTTCGGACGAGAACTCATCTGTTACAAAGGCATTTCATTTTTTTAAACATATTTCAACTCCAGACTTTTTGTGCGTTCAGTATGCACCATTCAAAGCCACGTCATCAATTTTCATCCCTTTCTGACTTCATTTGCTATTTTTCATGCATTTACTGATTTTTTTTGAGCTAAATGACCCTGAAATTGAAAAGCACTACAAATGAACTCTGAAAAGGTTGAAAGTTGGCATGGTATCATCATTTCACCCACATAGCATGTGTTAAAAAGTTGAGAGGGTTACGGCAAAAACTGGATGCACTTCGTGTACAAAATGGACAATCTCTTTCGAAGTATCAGGCTTTCGGACGAGAACTCATCTGTTACAAAGGCATTTCATTTTTTTTAACTTATTTCAACTCCAAACTTTTTGTGCATTCAGTATGCACCATTCAAAGCCATGTCATCATTTTTCAACCATTTCTGACTTCATTTGCTATTTTTCATGCATTTACTGATTTTTTTTGAGCTAAATGACCCTGAAATTGAAAAGCACTACAAATGAACTCTGAAAAGGTTGAAAGTTGGCATGGTATCATCATTTCACCCACATAGCATGTGCTAAAAAGTTGAGAGGGTTACGGCAAAAACTGGATGCACTTCGTGTACAAAATGGACAATCTCTTTCGAAGTATCAGGCTTTCGGACGAGAACTCATCTGTTACAAAGGCATTTCATTTTTTTAACTTATTTCAACTCCAAACTTTTTGTGCATTCAGTATGCACCATTCAAAGCCATGTCATCAATTTTCAACCCTTTCTGACTTCATTTGCTATTTTTCATGCATTTACTGATTTTTTTGAGCTAAATGACCCTGAAATTGAAAAGCACTACAAATGAGCTCTGAAAAGGTTGAAAGTTGGCATGCTATCATCATTTCACCCACATAGCATGTGCTAAAAAGTTGAGAGGGTTACGGCAAAAACTGGATGCACTTCGTGTACAAAATGGACAATCTCTTTCGAAGTATCAGGCTTTCGGACGAGAACTCATCTGTTACAAAGGCATTTCATTTTTTTAAACATATTTCAACTCCAGACTTTTTGTGCGTTCAGTATGCACCATTCAAAGCCACGTCATCAATTTTCATCCCTTTCTGACTTCATTTGCTATTTTTCATGCATTTACTGATTTTTTTTGAGCTAAATGACCCTGAAATTGAAAAGCACTACAAATGAACTCTGAAAAGGTTGAAAGTTGGCATGGTATCATCATTTCACCCACATAGCATGTGCTAAAAAGTTGAGAGGGTTACGGCAAAAACTGGATGCACTTCGTGTACAAAATGGACAATCTCTTTCGAAGTATCAGGCTTTCGGACGAGAACTCATCTGTTACAAAGGCATTTCATTTTTTTAAACATATTTCAACTCCAGACTTTTTGTGCATTCAGTATGCACCATTCAAAGCCATGTCATCAATTTTCAACCCTTTCTGACTTCATTTGCTATTTTTCATGCATTTACTGATTTTTTTGAGCTAAATGACCCTGAAATTGAAAAGCACTACAAATGAACTCTGAAAAGGTTGAAAGTTGGCATGGTATCATCATTTCACCCACATAGCATGTGCTAAAAAGTTGAGAGGGTTACGGCAAAAACTGGATGCACTT
Source organism: Elymus sibiricus (assembly GCA_039707655.1). Taxonomy (NCBI): domain Eukaryota; kingdom Viridiplantae; phylum Streptophyta; class Magnoliopsida; order Poales; family Poaceae; genus Elymus; species Elymus sibiricus. Next base: position 32,404,867 of record CM077665.1, on the reverse strand, counting down.
CGTGTACAAAATGGACAATCTCTTTCGAAGTATCAGGCTTTCGGACGAGAACTCATCTGTTACAAAGGCATTTCATTTTTTTTAACTTATTTCAACTCCAGACTTTTTGTGCATTCAGTATGCACCATTCAAAGCCATGTCATCATTTTTCAACCATTTCTGACTTCATTTGCTATTTTTCATGCATTTACTGATTTTTTTGAGCTAAATGACCCTGAAATTGAAAAGCACTACAAATGAGCTCTGAAAAGGTTGAAAGTTGGCATGGTATCATAATTTCACCCACATAGCATGTGCTAAAAAGTTGAGAGGGTTACGGCAAAAACTGGATGCACTTCGTGTACAAAATGGACAATCTCTTTCGAAGTATCAGGCTTTCGGACGAGAACTCATCTGTTACAAAGGCATTTCATTTTTTAAACTTATTTCAACTCCAGACTTTTTGTGCATTCAGTATGCACCATTCAAAGCCACGTCATCAATTTTCAACCCTTTCTGACTTCATTTGCTATTTTTCATGCATTTACTGATTTTTTTTGAGCTAAATGACCCTGAAATTGAAAAGCACTACAAATGAACTCTGAAAAGGTTGAAAGTTGGCATGGTATCATCATTTCACCCACATAGAATGTGCTAAAAAGTTGAGAGGGTTACGGCAAAAACTGGATGCACTTCGTGTACAAAATGGACAATCTCTTTCGAAGTATCAGGCTTTCGGACGAGAACTCATTTGTTACAAAGGCATTTCATTTTTTTAACTTATTTCAACTCCAAACTTTTTGTGCATTCAGTATGCACCATTCAAAGCCATGTCATCAATTTTCAACCCTTTCTGACTTCATTTGCAATTTTTCATGCATTTACTGATTTTTTTGAGCTAAATGACCCTGAAATTGAAAAGCACTACAAATGAACTCTTAAAAGGTTGAAAGTTGGCATGGTATCACCATTTCACCCACATAGCATGTGCTAAAAAGTTGAGAGGGTTACGGCAAAAACTGGATGCACTTCGTGTACAAAATGGACAATCTCTTTCGAAGTATTAGGCTTTCGGACGAGATCTCATCTGTTACAAAGGCATTTCATTTTTTTTTAACTTATTTCAACTCCAAACTTTTTGTGCATTCAGTATGCACCATTCAAAGCCACGTCATCATTTTTCAACCATTTCTGACTTCATTTGCTATTTTTCATGCATTTACTGATTTTTTGAGCTAAATGACCCTGAAATTGAAAAGCACTACAAATGAACTCTGAAAAGGTTGAAAGTTGGCATGGTATCATAATTTCACCCACATAGCATGTGCTAAAAAGTTGAGAGGGTTACGGTAAAAACTGGATGCACTTCGTGTACAAAATGGACAATCTCTTTCGAAGTATCAGGCTTTCGGACGAGAACTCATCTGTTACAAAGGCATTTCATTTTTTTAAACTTATTTCAACTCCAAACTTTTTGTGCATTCAGTATGCACCATTCAAAGCCACGTCATCAATTTTCAACCCTTTCTGACTTCATTTGCTATTTTTCATGCATTTACTGATTTTTTTGAGCTAAATGACCCTGAAATTGAAAAGCACTACAAATGAACTCTTAAAAGGTTGAAAGTTGGCATGGTATCATCATTTCACCCACATAGCATGTGCTAAAAAGTTCAGAGGGTTACGGCAAAAACTGGATGCACTTCGTGTACAAAATGGACAATCTCTTTCGAAGTATCAGGCTTTCGGACGAGAACTCATCTGTTACAAAGGCATTTCATTTTTTTAACTTATTTCAACTCCAAACTTTTTGTGCGTTCAGTATGCACCATTCAAAGCCATGTCATCAATTTTCAACCCCTTCTGACTTCATTTGCTATTTTCATGCATTTACTGATTTTTTTGAGCTAAATGACCCTGAAATTGAAAAGCACTACAAATGAACTCTGAAAAGGTTGAAAGTTGGCATGGTATCATCATTTCACCCACATAGCATGTGCTAAAAAGTTGAGAGGGTTACGGCAAAAACTGGATGCACTTCGTGTACAAAATGGACAATCTCTTTCGAAGTATCAGGCTTTCGGACGAGAACTCATCTGTTACAAAGGCATTTCATTTTTTTAACTTATTTCAACTCCAAACTTTTTGCGCATTCAGTATGCACCATTCAAAGCCATGTCATCAATTTTCAACCCTTTCTGACTTCATTTGCTATTTTTCATGCATTTACTGATTTTTTTGAGCTAAATGACCCTGAAATTGAAAAGCACTACAAATGAACTCTGAAAAGGTTGAATGTTGGCATGGTATCATCATTTCACCCACATAGCATGTGCTAAAAAGTTGAGAGGGTTACGGCAAAAACTGGATGCACTTCGTGTACAAAATGGACAATCTCTTTCGAAGTATCAGGCTTTCGGACGAGAACTCATCTGTTACAAAGGCATTTCATTTTTTTAAACATATTTCAACTCCAGACTTTTTGTGCGTTCAGTATGCACCATTCAAAGCCACGTCATCAATTTTCATCCCTTTCTGACTTCATTTGCTATTTTTCATGCATTTACTGATTTTTTTTGAGCTAAATGACCCTGAAATTGAAAAGCACTACAAATGAACTCTGAAAAGGTTGAAAGTTGGCATGGTATCATCATTTCACCCACATAGCATGTGTTAAAAAGTTGAGAGGGTTACGGCAAAAACTGGATGCACTTCGTGTACAAAATGGACAATCTCTTTCGAAGTATCAGGCTTTCGGACGAGAACTCATCTGTTACAAAGGCATTTCATTTTTTTAAACTTATTTCAACTCCAGACTTTTTGTGCGTTCAGTATGCACCATTCAAAGCCACGTCATCAATTTTCAACCCTTTCTGACTTCATTTGCTATTTTTCATGCATTTACTGATTTTTTTGAGCTAAATGACCCTGAAATTGAAAAGCACTACAAATGAACTCTGAAAAGGTTGAAAGTTGGCATGGTATCATCATTTCACCCACATAGCATGTGCTAAAAAGTTGAGAGGGTTACGGCAAAAACTGGATGCACTTCGTGTACAAAATGGACAATCTCTTTCGAAGTATCAGGCTTTCGGACGAGAACTCATCTGTTACAAAGGCATTTCATTTTTTTAAACATATTTCAACTCCAGACTTTTTGTGCGTTCAGTATGCACCATTCAAAGCCACGTCATCAATTTTCATCCCTTTCTGACTTCATTTGCTATTTTTCATGCATTTACTGATTTTTTTTGAGCTAAATGACCCTGAAATTGAAAAGCACTACAAATGAACTCTGAAAAGGTTGAAAGTTGGCATGGTATCATCATTTCACCCACATAGCATGTGTTAAAAAGTTGAGAGGGTTACGGCAAAAACTGGATGCACTTCGTGTAAAAAATGGACAATCTCTTTCGAAGTATCAGGCTTTCGGACGAGAACTCATCTGTTACAAAGGCATTTCATTTTTTTAAACTTATTTCAACTCCAGACTTTTTGTGCGTTCAGTATGCACCATTCAAAGCCACGTCATCAATTTTCAACCCTTTCTGACTTCATTTGCTATTTTTCATGCATTTACTGATTTTTTTGAGCTAAATGACCCTGAAATTGAAAAGCACTACAAATGAACTCTGAAAAGGTTGAAAGTTGGCATGGTATCATCATTTCACCCACATAGCATGTGCTAAAAAGTTGAGAGGGTTACGGCAAAAACTGGATGCACTTCGTGTACAAAATGGACAATCTCTTTCGAAGTATCAGGCTTTCGGACGAGAACTCATCTGTTACAAAGGCATTTCATTTTTTTAAACATATTTCAACTACAGACTTTTTGTGCGTTCAGTATGCACCATTCAAAGCCATGTCATCAATTTTCATCCCTTTCTGACTTCATTTGCTATTTTTCATGCATTTACTGATTTTTTTGAGCTAAATGACCCTGAAATTGAAAAGCACTACAAATGAACTCTGAAAAGGTTGAAAGTTGGCATGGTATCATCATTTCACCCACATAGCATGTGCTAAAAAGGTGAGAGGGTTACGGCAAAAACTGGATGCACTTCGTGTACAAAATGGACAATCTCTTTCGAAGTATCAGGCTTTCGGACGAGAACTCATCTGTTACAAAGGCATTTCATTTTTTTAAACATATTTCAACTCCAGACTTTTTGTGCGTTCAGTATGCACCATTCAAAGCCACGTCATCAATTTTCATCCCTTTCTGACTTCATTTGCTATTTTTCATGCATTTACTGATTTTTTTTGAGCTAAATGACCCTGAAATTGAAAAGCACTACAAATGAACTCTGAAAAGGTTGAAAGTTGGCATGGTATCATCATTTCACCCACATAGCATGTGTTAAAAAGTTGAGAGGGTTACGGCAAAAACTGGATGCACTTCGTGTACAAAATGGACAATCTCTTTCGAAGTATCAGGCTTCCGGACGAGAACTCATCTGTTACAAAGGCATTTCATTTTTTTAAACTTATTTCAACTCCAGACTTTTTGTGCGTTCAGTATGCACCATTCAAAGCCACGTCATCAATTTTCAACCCTTTCTGACTTCATTTGCTATTTTTCATGCATTTACTGATTTTTTTGAGCTAAATGACCCTGAAATTGAAAAGCACTACAAATGAACTCTGAAAAGGTTGAAAGTTGGCATGGTATCATCATTTCACCCACATAGCATGTGCTAAAAAGTTGAGAGGGTTACGGCAAAAACTGGATGCACTTCGTGTACAAAATGGACAATCTCTTTCGAAGTATCAGGCTTTCGGACGAGAACTCATCTGTTACAAAGGCATTTCATTTTTTTAAACATATTTCAACTACAGACTTTTTGTGCATTCAGTATGCACCATTCAAAGCCACGTCGTCAATTTTCATCCCTTTCTGACTTCATTTGCTATTTTTCATGCATTTACTGATTTTTTTGAGCTAAATGACCCTGAAATTGAAAAGCACTACAAATGAACTCTGAAAAGGTTGAAAGTTGGCATGGTATCATCATTTCACCCACATAGCATGTGCTAAAAAGTTGAGAGGGTTACGGCAAAAACTGGATGCACTTCGTGTACAAAATGGACAATCTCTTTCGAAGTATCAGGCTTTCGGACGAGAACTCATCTGTTACAAAGGCATTTCATTTTTTTAACTTATTTCAACTCCAAACTTTTTGTGCATTCAGTATGCACCATTCAAAGCCATGTCATCAATTTTCAACCCTTTCTGAGTTCATTTGCTATTTTTCATGCATTTACTGATTTTTTTGAGCTAAATGACCCTGAAATTGAAAAGCACTACAAATGAACTCTGAAAAGGTTGAATGTTGGCATGGTATCATCATTTCACCCACATAGCATGTGCTAAAAAGTTGAGAGGGTTACGGCAAAAACTGGATGCACTTCGTGTACAAAATGGACAATCTCTTTCGAAGTATCAGGCTTTCGGACGAGAACTCATCTGTTACAAAGGCATTTCATTTTTTTAAACATATTTCAACTCCAAACTTTTTGTGCATTCAGTATGCACCATTCAAAGCCACGTCATCAATTTTCATCCCTTTCTGACTTCATTTGCTATTTTTCATGCATTTACTGATTTTTTTTGAGCTAAATGACCCTGAAATTGAAAAGCACTACAAATGAACTCTGAAAAGGTTGAAAGTTGGCATGGTATCATCATTTCACCCACATAGCATGTGTTAAAAAGTTGAGAGGGTTACGGCAAAAACTGGATGCACTTCGTGTACAAAATGGACAATCTCTTTCGAAGTATCACGCTTTCGGACGAGAACTCATCTGTTACAAAGGCATTTCATTTTTTAACTTATTTCAACTCCAAACTTTTTGTGCATTCAGTATGCACCATTCAAAGCCATGTCATCAATTTTCAACCCTTTCTGACTTCATTTGCTATTTTTCATGCATTTACTGATTTTTTTGAGCTAAATGACCCTGAAATTGAAAAGCACTACAAATGAACTCTGAAAAGGTTGAAAGTTGGCATGGTATCATCATTTCACCCACATAGCATGTGCTAAAAAGTTGAGAGGGTTACGGCAAAAACTGGATGCACTTCGTGTACAAAATGGACAATCTCTTTCGAAGTATCAGGCTTTCGGACGAGAACTCATCTGTTACAAAGGCATTTCATTTTTTAAAACATATTTCAACTACAGACTTTTTGTGCGTTCAGTATGCACCATTCAAAGCCACGTCGTCAATTTTCATCCCTTTCTGACTTCATTTGCTATTTTTCATGCATTTACTGATTTTTTTGAGCTAAATGACCCTGAAATTGAAAAGCACTACAAATGAACTCTGAAAAGGTTGAAAGTTGGCATGGTATCATCATTTCACCCACATAGCATGTGCTAAAAAGTTGAGAGGGTTACGGCAAAAACTGGATGCACTTCGTGTACAAAATGGACAATCTCTTTCGAAGTATCAGGCTTTCGGACGAGAACTCATCTGTTACAAAGGCATTTCATTTTTTTAACTTATTTCAACTCCAAACTTTCTGTGCATTCAGTATGCACCATTCAAAGCCATGTCATCAATTTTCAACCCTTTCTGACTTCATTTGCTATTTTTCATGCATTTACTGATTTTTTTGAGCTAAATGACCCTGAAATTGAAAAGCACTACAAATGAACTCTGAAAAGGTTGAAAGTTGGCATGGTATCATCATTTCACCCACATAGCATGTGCTAAAAAGTTGAGAGGGTTACGGCAAAAACTGGATGCACTTCGTGTACAAAATGGACAATCTCTTTCGAAGTATCAGGCTTTCGGACGAGAACTCATCTGTTACAAAGGCATTTCATTTTTTTAAACATATTTCAACTCCAGACTTTTTGTGCGTTCAGTATGCACCATTCAAAGCCATGTCATCAATTTTCATCCCTTTCTGACTTCATTTGCTATTTTTCATGCATTTACTGATTTTTTTGAGCTAAATGACCCTGAAATTGAAAAGCACTACAAATGAACTCTGAAAAGGTTGAAAGTTGGCATGGTATCATCATTTCACCCACATAGCATGTGCTAAAAAGTTGAGAGGGTTACGGCAAAAACTGGATGCACTTCGTGTACAAAATGGACAATCTCTTTCGAAGTATCAGGCTTTCGGACGAGAACTCATCTGTTACAAAGGCATTTCATTTTTTTAAACATATTTCAACTCCAAACTTTTTGTGCATTCAGTATGCACCATTCAAAGCCACGTCATCAATTTTCATCCCTTTCTGACTTCATTTGCTATTTTTCATGCATTTACTGATTTTTTTTGAGCTAAATGACCCTGAAATTGAAAAGCACTACAAATGAACTCTGAAAAGGTTGAAAGTTGGCATGGTATCATCATTTCACCCACATAGCATGTGCTAAAAAGTTGAGAGGGTTACGGCAAAAACTGGATGCACTTCGTGTACAAAATGGACAATCTCTTTCGAAGTATCAGGCTTTCGGACGAGAACTCATCTGTTACAAAGGCATTTCATTTTTTTAAACTTATTTCAACTCCAGACTTTTTGTGCGTTCAGTATGCACCATTCAAAGCCACGTCATCAATTTTCAACCCTTTCTGACTTCATTTGCTATTTTTCATGCATTTACTGATTTTTTTGAGCTAAATGACCCTGAAATTGAAAAGCACTACAAATGAACTCTAAAAAGGTTGAAAGTTGGCATGGTATCATCATTTCACCCACATAGCATGTGCTAAAAAGTTGAGAGGGTTACGGCAAAAACTGGATGCACTTCGTGTACAAAATGGACAATCTCTTTCGAAGTATCAGGCTTTCGGACGAGAACTCATCTGTTACAAAGGCATTTCATTTTTTTAACTTATTTCAACTCCAAACTTTTTGTGCATTCAGTATGCACCATTCAAATCCATGTCATCAATTTTCAACCCTTTCTGACTTCATTTGCTATTTTTCATGCATTTACTGATTTTTTTGAGCTAAATGACCCTGAAATTGAAAAGCACTACAAATGAACTCTGAAAAGGTTGAAAGTTGGCATGGTATCATCATTTCACCCACATAGCATGTGCTAAAAAGTTGAGAGGGTTACGGCAAAAACTGGATGCACTTCGTGTACAAAATGGACAATCTCTTTCGAAGTATCAGGCTTTCGGACGAGAACTCATCTGTTACAAAGGCATTTCATTTTTTTAAACATATTTCAACTACAGACTTTTTGTGCGTTCAGTATGCACCATTCAAAGCCACGTCGTCAATTTTCATCCCTTTCTGACTTCATTTGCTATTTTTCATGCATTTACTGATTTTTTTGAGCTAAATGACCCTGAAATTGAAAAGCACTACAAATGAACTCTGAAAAGGTTGAAAGTTGGCATGGTATCATCATTTCACCCACATAGCATGTGCTAAAAAGTTGAGAGGGTTACGGCAAAAACTGGATGCACTTCGTGTACAAAATGGACAATCTCTTTCGAAGTATCAGGCTTTCGGACGAGAACTCATCTGTTACAAAGGCATTTCATTTTTTTAACTTATTTCAACTCCAAACTTTTTGTGCATTCAGTATGCACCATTCAAAGCCATGTCATCAATTTTCAACCCTTTCTGACTTCATTTGCTATTTTTCATGCATTTACTGATTTTTTTGAGCTAAATGACCCTGAAATTGAAAAGCACTACAAATGAACTCTGAAAAGGTTGAAAGTTGGCATGGTATCATCATTTCACCCACATAGCATGTGCTAAAAAGTTGAGAGGGTTACGGCAAAAACTGGATGCACTTCGTGTACAAAATGGACAATCTCTTTCGAAGTATCAGGCTTTCGGACGAGAACTCATCTGTTACAAAGGCATTTCATTTTTTTAAACATATTTCAACTACAGACTTTTTGTGCGTTCAGTATGCACCATTCAAAGCCACGTCGTCAATTTTCATCCCTTTCTGACTTCATTTGCTATTTTTCATGCATTTACTGATTTTTTTGAGCTAAATAACCCTGAAATTGAAAAGCACTACAAATGAACTCTGAAAAGGTTGAAAGTTGGCATGGTATCATCATTTCACCCACATAGCATGTGCTAAAAAGTTGAGAGGGTTACGGCAAAAACTGGATGCACTTCGTGTACAAAATGGACAATCTTTCGAAGTATCAGGCTTTCGGACGAGAACTCATCTGTTACAAAGGCATTTCATTTTTTTAAACATATTTCAACTCCAGACTTTTTGTGCGTTCAGTATGCACCATTCAAAGCCACGTCATCAATTTTCGTCCCTTTCTGACTTCATTTGCTATTTTTCATGCATTTACTGATTTTTTTTGAGCTAAATGACCCTGAAATTGAAAAGCACTACAAATGAACTCTGAAAAGGTTGAAAGTTGGCATGGTATCATCATTTCACCCACATAGCATGTGTTAAAAAGTTGAGAGGGTTACGGCAAAAACTGGATGCACTTCGTGTACAAAATGGACAATCTCTTTCGAAGTATCAGGCTTTCGGACGAGAACTCATCTGTTACAAAGGCATTTCATTTTTTTAAACTTATTTCAACTCCAGACTTTTTGTGCGTTCAGTATGCACCATTCAAAGCCACGTCATCAATTTTCAACCCTTTCTGACTTCATTTGCTATTTTTCATGCATTTACTGATTTTTTTGAGCTAAATGACCCTGAAATTGAAAAGCACTACAAATGAACTCTTAAAAGGTTGAAAGTTGGCATGGTATCATCATTTCACCCACATAGCATGTGCTAAAAAGTTGAGAGGGTTACGGCAAAAACTGGATGCACTTCGTGTACAAAATGGACAATCTCTTTCGAAGTATCAGGCTTTCGGACGAGAACTCATCTGTTACAAAGGCATTTCATTTTTTTAACTTATTTCAACTCCAAACTTTTTGTGCATTCAGTATGCACCATTCAAAGCCATGTCATCATTTTTCAACCATTTCTGACTTCATTTGCTATTTTTCATGCATTTACTGATTTTTTTGAGCTAAATGACCCTGAAATTGAAAAGCACTACAAATGAACTCTGAAAAGGTTGAAAGTTGGCATGGTATCATAATTTCACCCACATAGCATGTGCTAAAAAGTTGAGAGGGTTACGGCAAAAACTGGATGCACTTCGTGTACAAAATGGACAATCTCTTTCGAAGTATCAGGCTTTCGGACGAGAACTCATCTGTTACAAAGGCATTTCATTTTTTTAAACTTATTTCAACTCCAGACTTTTTGTGCATTCAGTATGCACCATTCAAAGCCACGTCATCAATTTTCAACCCTTTCTTACTTCATTTGCTATTTTTCATGCATTTACTGATTTTTTTTGAGCTAAATGACCCTGAAATTGAAAAGCACTACAAATGAACTCTGAAAAGGTTGAAAGTTGGCATGGTATCATCATTTCACCCACATAGAATGTGCTAAAAAGTTGAGAGGGTTACGGCAAAAAGTGGATGCACTTCGTGTACAAAATGGACAATCTCTTTCGAAGTATCAGGCTTTCGGACGAGAACTCATCTGTTACAAAGGCATTTCATTTTTTTAACTTATTTCAACTCCAAACTTTTTGTGCGTTCAGTATGCACCATTCAAAGCCATGTCATCAATTTTCAACCCTTTCTGACTTCATTTGCTATTTTTCATGCATTTCTGATTTTTTTTGAGCTAAATGACCCTGAAATTGAAAAGCACTACAAATGAACTCTGAAAAGGTTGAAAGTTGGCATGGTATCATCATTTCACCCACATAGCATGTGTTAAAAAGTTGAGAGGGTTACGGCAAAAACTGGATGCACTTCGTGTACAAAATGGACAATCTCTTTCGAAGTATCAGGCTTTCGGACGAGAACTCATCTGTTACAAAGGCATTTCATTTTTTTAAACTTATTTCAACTCCAGACTTTTTGTGCGTTCAGTATGCACCATTCAAAGCCACGTCATCAATTTTCAACCCTTTCTGAATTCATTTGCTATTTTTCATGCATTTACTGATTTTTTTGAGCTAAATGACCCTGAAATTGAAAAGCACTACAAATGAACTCTGAAAAGGTTGAAAGTTGGCATGGTATCATTATTTCACCCACATAGCATGTGCTAAAAAGTTGAGAGGGTTACGGCAAAAACTGGATGCACTACGTGTACAAAATGGACAATCTCTTTCGAAGTATCAGGCTTTCGGACGAGAACTCATCTGTTACAAAGGCATTTCATTTTTTTAAACATATTCCAACTCCAGACTTTTTGTGCGTTCAGTATGCACCATTCAAAGCCACGTCATCAATTTTCATCCCTTTCTGACTTCATTTGCTATTTTTCATGCATTTACTGATTTTTTTTGAGCTAAATGACCCTGAAATTGAAAAGCACTACAAATGAACTCTGAAAAGGTTGAAAGTTGGCATGGTATCATCATTTCACCCACATAGCATGTGTTAAAAAGTTGAGAGGGTTACGGCAAAAACTGGATGCACTTCGTGTACAAAATGGACAATCTCTTTCGAAGTATCAGGCTTTCGGACGAGAACTCATCTGTTACAACGGCATTTCATTTTTTTAAACTTATTTCAACTCCAGACTTTTTGTGCGTTCAGTATGCACCATTCAAAGCCACGTCATCAATTTTCAACCCTTTCTGACTTCATTTGCTATTTTTCATGCATTTACTGATTTTTTTGAGCTAAATGACCCTGAAATTGAAAAGCACTACAAATGAACTCTTAAAAGGTTGAAAGTTGGCATGGTATCATCATTTCACCCACATAGCATGTGCTAAAAAGTTGAGAGGGTTACGGCAAAAACTGGATGCACTTTGTGTACAAAATGGACAATCTCTTTCGAAGTATCAGGCTTTCGGACGAGAACTCATCTGTTACAAAGGCATTTCATTTTTTTTAACTTATTTCAACTCCAAACTTTTTGTGCATTCAGTATGCACCATTCAAAGCCATGTCATCATTTTTCAACCATTTCTGACTTCATTTGCTATTTTTCATGCATTTACTGATTTTTTTGAGCTAAATGACCCTGAAATTGAAAAGCACTACAAATGAACTCTGAAAAGGTTGAAAGTTGGCATGGTATCATAATTTCACCCACATAGCATGTGCTAAAAAGTAGAGAGGGTTACGGCAAAAACTGGATGCACTTCGTGTACAAAATGGACAATCTCTTTCGAAGTATCAGGCTTTCGGACGAGAACTCATCTGTTACAAAGGCATTTCATTTTTTTAAACTTATTTCAACTCCAGACTTTTTGTGCATTCAGTATGCACCATTCAAAGCCACGTCATCAATTTTCAACCCTTTCTGACTTCATTTGCTATTTTTCATGCATTTACTGATTTTTTTTGAGCTAAACGACCCTGAAATTGAAAAGCACTACAAATGAACTCTGAAAAGGTTGAAAGTTGGCATGGTATCATCATTTCACCCACATAGAATGTGCTAAAAAGTTGAGAGGGTTACGGCAAAAAGTGGATGCACTTCGTGTAGAAAATGGACAATCTCTTTCGAAGTATCAGGCTTTCGGACGAGAACTCATCTGTTACAAAGGCATTTCATTTTTTTAACTTATTTCAACTCCAAACTTTTTGTGCGTTCAGTATGCACCATTCAAAGCCATGTCATCAATTTTCAACCCTTTCTGACTTCATTTGCTATTTTTCATGCATTTACTGATTTTTTTTGAGCTAAATGACCCTGAAATTGAAAAGCACTACAAATGAACTCTGAAAAGGTTGAAAGTTGGCATGGTATCATCATTTCACCCACATAGCATGTGCTAAAAAGTTGAGAGGGTTACGGCACAAACTGGATGCACTTCGTGTACAAAATGGACAATCTCTTTCGAAGTATCAGGCTTTCGGACGAGAACTCATCTGTTACAAAGGCATTTCATTTTTTTTAACTTATTTCAACTCCAAACTTTTTGTGCATTCAGTATGCACCATTCAAAGCCATGTCATCATTTTTCAACCATTTCTGACTTCATTTGCTATTTTTCATGCATTTACTGATTTTTTTGAGCTAAATGACCCTGAAATTGAAAAGCACTACAAATGAACTCTGAAAAGGTTGAAAGTTGGCATGGTATCATAATTTCACCCACATAGCATGTGCTAAAAAGTAGAGAGGGTTACGGCAAAAACTGGATGCACTTCGTGTACAAAATGGACAATCTCTTTCGAAGTATCAGGCTTTCGGACGAGAACTCATCTGTTACAAAGGCATTTCATTTTTTTAAACTTATTTCAACTCCAGACTTTTTGTGCATTCAGTATGCACCATTCAAAGCCACGTCATCAATTTTCAACCCTTTCTGACTTCATTTGCTATTTTTCATGCATTTACTGATTTTTTTTGAGCTAAACGACCCTGAAATTGAAAAGCACTACAAATGAACTCTGAAAAGGTTGAAAGTTGGCATGGTATCATCATTTCACCCACATAGAATGTGCTAAAAAGTTGAGAGGGTTACGGCAAAAAGTGGATGCACTTCGTGTAGAAAATGGACAATCTCTTTCGAAGTATCAGGCTTTCGGACGAGAACTCATCTGTTACAAAGGCATTTCATTTTTTTAACTTATTTCAACTCCAAACTTTTTGTGCGTTCAGTATGCACCATTCAAAGCCATGTCATCAATTTTCAACCCTTTCTGACTTCATTTGCTATTTTTCATGCATTTACTGATTTTTTTTGAGCTAAATGACCCTGAAATTGAAAAGCACTACAAATGAACTCTGAAAAGGTTGAAAGTTGGCATGGTATCATCATTTCACCCACATAGCATGTGCTAAAAAGTTGAGAGGGTTACGGCACAAACTGGATGCACTTCGTGTACAAAATGGACAATCTCTTTCGAAGTATCAGGCTTTCGGACGAGAACTCATCTGTTACAAAGGCATTTCATTTTTTTTAACTTATTTCAACTCCAAACTTTTTGTGCATTCAGTATGCACCATTCAAAGCCATGTCATCATTTTTCAACCATTTCTGACTTCATTTGCTATTTTTCATGCATTTACTGATTTTTTTGAGCTAAATGACCCTGAAATTGAAAAGCACTACAAATGAACTCTGAAAAGGTTGAAAGTTGGCATGGTATCATCATTTCACCCACATAGCATGTGCTAAAAAGTTGAGAGGGTTACGGCAAAAACTGGATGCACTTCGTGTACAAAATGGACAATCTCTTTCGAAGTATCAGGCTTTCGGACGAGAACTCATCTGTTACAAAGGCATTTCATTTTTTTAAACATATTTCAACTACAGACTTTTTGTGCGTTCAGTATGCACCATTCAAAGCCACGTCATCAATTTTCATCCCTTTCTGACTTCATTTGCTATTTTTCATGCATTTACTGATTTTTTTTGAGCTAAATGACCCTGAAATTGAAAAGCACTACAAATGAACTCTGAAAAGGTTGAAAGTTGGCATGGTTTCATCATTTCACCCACATAGCATGTGCTAAAAAGTTGAGAGGGTTACGGCAAAAACTGGATGCACTTCGTGTACAAAATGGACAATCTCTTTCGAAGTATCAGGCTTTCGGACGAGAACTCATCTGTTACAAAGGCATTTCAATTTTTTAACTTATTTCAACTCCAAACTTTTTGTGCGTTCAGTATGCACCATTCAAAGCCATGTCATCAATTTTCAACCCTTTCTGACTTCATTTGCTATTTTTCATGCATTTCTGATTTTTTTTGAGCTAAATGACCCTGAAATTGAAAAGCACTACAAATGAACTCTGAAAAGGTTGAAAGTTGGCATGGTATCATCATTTCACCCACATAGCATGTGTTAAAAAGTTGAGAGGGTTACGGCAAAAACTGGATGCACTTCGTGTACAAAATGGACAATCTCTTTCGAAGTATCAGGCTTTCGGACGAGAACTCATCTGTTACAAAGGCATTTCATTTTTTTAAACTTATTTCAACTCCAGACTTTTTGTGCGTTCAGTATGCACCATTCAAAGCCACGTCATCAATTTTCAACCCTTTCTGAATTCATTTGCTATTTTTCATGCATTTACTGATTTTTTTGAGCTAAATGACCCTGAAATTGAAAAGCACTACAAATGAACTCTGAAAAGGTTGAAAGTTGGCATGGTATCATCATTTCACCCACATAGCATGTGTTAAAAAGTTGAGAGGGTTACGGCAAAAACTGGATGCACTTCGTGTACAAAATGGACAATCTCTTTCGAAGTATCAGGCTTTCGGACGAGAACTCATCTGTTACAAAGGCATTTCATTTTTTTAAACTTATTTCAACTCCAGACTTTTTGTGCATTCAGTATGCACCATTCAAAGCCACGTCATCAATTTTCAACCCTTTCTGACTTCATTTGCTATTTTTCATGCATTTACTGATTTTTTTTGAGCTAAATGACCCTGAAATTGAAAAGCACTACAAATGAACTCTGAAAAGGTTGAAAGTTGGCATGGTATCATCATTTCACCCACATAGCATGTGTTAAAAAGTTGAGAGGGTTACGGCAAAAACTGGATGCACTTCGTGTACAAAATGGACAATCTCTTTCGAAGTATCAGGCTTTCGGACGAGAACTCATCTGTTACAACGGCATTTCATTTTTTTAAACTTATTTCAACTCCAGACTTTTTGTGCGTTCAGTATGCACCATTCAAAGCCACGTCATCAATTTTCAACCCTTTCTGACTTCATTTGCTATTTTTCATGCATTTACTGATTTTTTTGAGCTAAATGACCCTGAAATTGAAAAGCACTACAAATGAACTCTTAAAAGGTTGAAAGTTGGCATGGTATCATCATTTCACCCACATAGCATGTGCTAAAAAGTTGAGAGGGTTACGGCAAAAACTGGATGCACTTTGTGTACAAAATGGACAATCTCTTTCGAAGTATCAGGCTTTCGGACGAGAACTCATCTGTTACAAAGGCATTTCATTTTTTTTAACTTATTTCAACTCCAAACTTTTTGTGCATTCAGTATGCACCATTCAAAGCCATGTCATCATTTTTCAACCATTTCTGACTTCATTTGCTATTTTTCATGCATTTACTGATTTTTTTGAGCTAAATGACCCTGAAATTGAAAAGCACTACAAATGAACTCTGAAAAGGTTGAAAGTTGGCATGGTATCATAATTTCACCCACATAGCATGTGCTAAAAAGTAGAGAGGGTTACGGCAAAAACTGGATGCACTTCGTGTACAAAATGGACAATCTCTTTCGAAGTATCAGGCTTTCGGACGAGAACTCATCTGTTACAAAGGCATTTCATTTTTTTAAACTTATTTCAACTCCAGACTTTTTGTGCATTCAGTATGCACCATTCAAAGCCACGTCATCAATTTTCAACCCTTTCTGACTTCATTTGCTATTTTTCATGCATTTACTGATTTTTTTTGAGCTAAATGACCCTGAAATTGAAAAGCACTACAAATGAACTCTGAAAAGGTTGAAAGTTGGCATGGTATCATCATTTCACCCACATAGAATGTGCTAAAAAGTTGAGAGGGTTACGGCAAAAAGTGGATGCACTTCGTGTAGAAAATGGACAATCTCTTTCGAAGTATCAGGCTTTCGGACGAGAACTCATCTGTTACAAAGGCATTTCATTTTTTTAACTTATTTCAACTCCAAACTTTTTGTGCGTTCAGTATGCACCATTCAAAGCCATGTCATCAATTTTCAACCCTTTCTGACTTCATTTGCTATTTTTCATGCATTTACTGATTTTTTTTGAGCTAAATGACCCTGAAATTGAAAAGCACTACAAATGAACTCTGAAAAGGTTGAAAGTTGGCATGGTATCATCATTTCACCCACATAGCATGTGCTAAAAAGTTGAGAGGGTTACGGCACAAACTGGATGCACTTCGTGTACAAAATGGACAATCTCTTTCGAAGTATCAGGCTTTCGGACGAGAACTCATCTGTTACAAAGGCATTTCATTTTTTTTAACTTATTTCAACTCCAAACTTTTTGTGCATTCAGTATGCACCATTCAAAGCCATGTCATCATTTTTCAACCATTTCTGACTTCATTTGCTATTTTTCATGCATTTACTGATTTTTTTGAGCTAAATGACCCTGAAATTGAAAAGCACTACAAATGAACTCTGAAAAGGTTGAAAGTTGGCATGGTATCATCATTTCACCCACATAGCATGTGCTAAAAAGTTGAGAGGGTTACGGCAAAAACTGGATGCACTTCGTGTACAAAATGGACAATCTCTTTCGAAGTATCAGGCTTTCGGACGAGAACTCATCTGTTACAAAGGCATTTCATTTTTTTAAACATATTTCAACTACAGACTTTTTGTGCGTTCAGTATGCACCATTCAAAGCCACGTCATCAATTTTCATCCCTTTCTGACTTCATTTGCTATTTTTCATGCATTTACTGATTTTTTTTGAGCTAAATGACCCTGAAATTGAAAAGCACTACAAATGAACTCTGAAAAGGTTGAAAGTTGGCATGGTTTCATCATTTCACCCACATAGCATGTGCTAAAAAGTTGAGAGGGTTACGGCAAAAACTGGATGCACTTCGTGTACAAAATGGACAATCTCTTTCGAAGTATCAGGCTTTCGGACGAGAACTCATCTGTTACAAAGGCATTTCAATTTTTTAACTTATTTCAACTCCAAACTTTTTGTGCGTTCAGTATGCACCATTCAAAGCCATGTCATCAATTTTCAACCCTTTCTGACTTCATTTGCTATTTTTCATGCATTTCTGATTTTTTTTGAGCTAAATGACCCTGAAATTGAAAAGCACTACAAATGAACTCTGAAAAGGTTGAAAGTTGGCATGGTATCATCATTTCACCCACATAGCATGTGTTAAAAAGTTGAGAGGGTTACGGCAAAAACTGGATGCACTTCGTGTACAAAATGGACAATCTCTTTCGAAGTATCAGGCTTTCGGACGAGAACTCATCTGTTACAAAGGCATTTCATTTTTTTAAACTTATTTCAACTCCAGACTTTTTGTGCGTTCAGTATGCACCATTCAAAGCCACGTCATCAATTTTCAACCCTTTCTGAATTCATTTGCTATTTTTCATGCATTTACTGATTTTTTTGAGCTAAATGACCCTGAAATTGAAAAGCACTACAAATGAACTCTGAAAAGGTTGAAAGTTGGCATGGTATCATTATTTCACCCACATAGCATGTGCTAAAAAGTTGAGAGGGTTACGACAAAAACTGGATGCACTACGTGTACAAAATGGACAATCTCTTTCGAAGTATCAGGCTTTCGGACGAGAACTCATCTGTTACAAAGGCATTTCATTTTTTTAAACATATTCCAACTCCAGACTTTTTGTGCGTTCAGTATGCACCATTCAAAGCCACGTCATCAATTTTCATCCCTTTCTGACTTCATTTGCTATTTTTCATGCATTTACTGATTTTTTTTGAGCTAAATGACCCTGAAATTGAAAAGCACTACAAATGAACTCTGAAAAGGTTGAAAGTTGGCATGGTATCATCATTTCACCCACATAGCATGTGTTAAAAAGTTGAGAGGGTTACGGCAAAAACTGGATGCACTTCGTGTACAAAATGGACAATCTCTTTCGAAGTATCAGGCTTTCGGACGAGAACTCATCTGTTACAACGGCATTTCATTTTTTTAAACTTATTTCAACTCCAGACTTTTTGTGCGTTCAGTATGCACCATTCAAAGCCACGTCATCAATTTTCAACCCTTTCTGACTTCATTTGCTATTTTTCATGCATTTACTGATTTTTTTGAGCTAAATGACCCTGAAATTGAAAAGCACTACAAATGAACTCTTAAAAGGTTGAAAGTTGGCATGGTATCATCATTTCACCCACATAGCATGTGCTAAAAAGTTGAGAGGGTTACGGCAAAAACTGGATGCACTTTGTGTACAAAATGGACAATCTCTTTCGAAGTATCAGGCTTTCGGACGAGAACTCATCTGTTACAAAGGCATTTCATTTTTTTTAACTTATTTCAACTCCAAACTTTTTGTGCATTCAGTATGCACCATTCAAAGCCATGTCATCATTTTTCAACCATTTCTGACTTCATTTGCTATTTTTCATGCATTTACTGATTTTTTTGAGCTAAATGACCCTGAAATTGAAAAGCACTACAAATGAACTCTGAAAAGGTTGAAAGTTGGCATGGTATCATAATTTCACCCACATAGCATGTGCTAAAAAGTAGAGAGGGTTACGGCAAAAACTGGATGCACTTCGTGTACAAAATGGACAATCTCTTTCGAAGTATCAGGCTTTCGGACGAGAACTCATCTGTTACAAAGGCATTTCATTTTTTTAAACTTATTTCAACTCCAGACTTTTTGTGCATTCAGTATGCACCATTCAAAGCCACGTCATCAATTTTCAACCCTTTCTGACTTCATTTGCTATTTTTCATGCATTTACTGATTTTTTTTGAGCTAAATGACCCTGAAATTGAAAAGCACTACAAATGAACTCTGAAAAGGTTGAAAGTTGGCATGGTATCATCATTTCACCCACATAGAATGTGCTAAAAAGTTGAGAGGGTTACGGCAAAAAGTGGATGCACTTCGTGTAGAAAATGGACAATCTCTTTCGAAGTATCAGGCTTTCGGACGAGAACTCATCTGTTACAAAGGCATTTCATTTTTTTAACTTATTTCAACTCCAAACTTTTTGTGCGTTCAGTATGCACCATTCAAAGCCATGTCATCAATTTTCAACCCTTTCTGACTTCATTTGCTATTTTTCATGCATTTACTGATTTTTTTTGAGCTAAATGACCCTGAAATTGAAAAGCACTACAAATGAACTCTGAAAAGGTTGAAAGTTGGCATGGTATCATCATTTCACCCACATAGCATGTGCTAAAAAGTTGAGAGGGTTACGGCACAAACTGGATGCACTTCGTGTACAAAATGGACAATCTCTTTCGAAGTATCAGGCTTTCGGACGAGAACTCATCTGTTACAAAGGCATTTCATTTTTTTTAACTTATTTCAACTCCAAACTTTTTGTGCATTCAGTATGCACCATTCAAAGCCATGTCATCATTTTTCAACCATTTCTGACTTCATTTGCTATTTTTCATGCATTTACTGATTTTTTTGAGCTAAATGACCCTGAAATTGAAAAGCACTACAAATGAACTCTGAAAAGGTTGAAAGTTGGCATGGTATCATCATTTCACCCACATAGCATGTGCTAAAAAGTTGAGAGGGTTACGGCAAAAACTGGATGCACTTCGTGTACAAAATGGACAATCTCTTTCGAAGTATCAGGCTTTCGGACGAGAACTCATCTGTTACAAAGGCATTTCATTTTTTTAAACATATTTCAACTACAGACTTTTTGTGCGTTCAGTATGCACCATTCAAAGCCACGTCATCAATTTTCATCCCTTTCTGACTTCATTTGCTATTTTTCATGCATTTACTGATTTTTTTTGAGCTAAATGACCCTGAAATTGAAAAGCACTACAAATGAACTCTGAAAAGGTTGAAAGTTGGCATGGTTTCATCATTTCACCCACATAGCATGTGCTAAAAAGTTGAGAGGGTTACGGCAAAAACTGGATGCACTTCGTGTACAAAATGGACAATCTCTTTCGAAGTATCAGGCTTTCGGACGAGAACTCATCTGTTACAAAGGCATTTCAATTTTTTAACTTATTTCAACTCCAAACTTTTTGTGCATTCAGTATGCACCATTCAAAGCCATGTCATCATTTTTCAACCATTTTTGACTTCATTTGCTATTTTTCATGCATTTACTGATTTTTTTGAGCTAAATGACCCTGAAATTGAAAAGCACTACAAATGAACTCTGAAAAGGTTGAAAGTTGGCATGGTATCATAATTTGACCCACATAGCATGTGCTAAAAAGTTGAGAGGGTTACGGCAAAAACTGGATGCACTTCGTGTACAAAATGGACAATCTCTTTCGAAGTATCAGGCTTTCGGACGAGAACTCATCTGTTACAAAGGCATTTCATTTTTTTAAACTTATTTCAACTCCAGACTTTTTGTGCGTTCAGTATGCACCATTCAAAGCCACGTCATCAATTTTCAACCCTTTCTGACTTCATTTGCTATTTTTCATGCATTTACTGATTTTTTTGAGCTAAATGACCCTGAAATTGAAAAGCACTACAAATGAACTCTTAAAAGGTTGAAAGTTGGCATGGTATCACCATTTCACCCACATAGCATGTGCTAAAAAGTTGAGAGGGTTACGGCAAAAACTGGATGCACTTCGTGTACAAAATGGACAATCTCTTTCGAAGTATCAGGCTTTCGGACGAGATCTCATCTGTTACAAAGGCATTTCATTTTTTTTAACTTATTTCAACTCCAAACTTTTTGTGCATTCAGTATGCACCATTCAAAGCCAGGTCATCATTTTTCAACCATTTCTGACTTCATTTGCTATTTTTCATGCATTTACTGATTTTTTGAGCTAAATGACCCTGAAATTGAAAAGCACTACAAATGAACTCTGAAAAGGTTGAAAGTTGGCATGGTATCATAATTTCACCCACATAGCATGTGCTAAAAAGTTGAGAGGGTTACGGCAAAAACTGGATGCACTTCGTGTACAAAATTGACAATCTCTTTCGAAGTATCAGGCTTTCGGACGAGAACTCATCTGTTACAAAGGCATTTCATTTTTTTAAACTTATTTCAACTCCAGACTTTTTGTGCATTCAGTATGCACCATTCAAAGCCACGTCATCAATTTTCAACCCTTTCTGACTTCATTTGCTATTTTTCATGCATTTACTGATTTTTTTTGAGCTAAATGACCCTGAAATTGAAAAGCACTACAAATGAACTCTGAAAAGTTTGAAAGTTGGCATGGTATCATCATTTCACCCACATAGAATGTGCTAAAAAGTTGAGAGGGTTACGGCAAAAACTGGATGCACTTCGTGTACAAAATGGACAATCTCTTTCGAAGTATCAGGCTTTCGGACGAGAACTCATTTGTTACAAAGGCATTTCATTTTTTTAACTTATTTCAACTCCAAACTTTTTGTGCATTCAGTATGCACCATTCAAAGCCATGTCATCAATTTTCAACCCTTTCTGACTTCATTTGCAATTTTTCATGCATTTACTGATTTTTTTGAGCTAAATGACCCTGAAATTGAAAAGCACTACAAATGAACTCTTAAAAGGTTGAAAGTTGGCATGGTATCACCATTTCACCCACATAGCATGTGCTAAAAAGTTGAGAGGGTTATGGCAAAAACTGGATGCACTTCGTGTACAAAATGGACAATCTCTTTCGAAGTATCAGGCTTTCGGACGAGAACTCATTTGTTACAAAGGCATTTCATTTTTTTTAACTTATTTCAACTCCAGACTTTTTGTGCATTCAGTATGCACCATTCAAAGCCACGTCATCATTTTTCAACCATTTCTGACTTCATTTGCTATTTTTCATGCATTTACTGATTTTTTTGAGCTAAATGACCCTGAAATTGAAAAGCACTACAAATGAACTCTGAAAAGGTTGAAAGTTGGCATGGTTTCATCATTTCACCCACATAGCATGTGCTAAAAAGTTGAGAGGGTTACGGCAAAAACTGGATGCACTTCGTGTACAAAATGGACAATCTCTTTCGAAGTATCAGGCTTTCGGACGAGAACTCATTTGTTACAAAGGCATTTCAATTTTTTTAACTTATTTCAACTCCAAACTTTTTGTGCATTCAGTATGCACCATTCAAAGCCATGTCATCATTTTTCAACCATTTCTGACTTCATTTGCTATTTTTCATGCATTTACTGATTTTTTTGAGCTAAATGACCCTGAAATTGAAAAGCACTACAAATGAACTCTGAAAAGGTTGAAAGTTGGCATGGTATCATCATTTCACCCACATAGCATGTGCTAAAAAGTTGAGAGGGTTACGGCAAAAACTGGATGCACTTCGTGTACAAAATGGACAATCTCTTTCGAAGTATCAGGCTTTCGGACGAGAACTCATCTGTTACAAGGGCATTTCATTTTTTAAACTTACTTCAACTCCAAACTTTTTGTGAATTCAGTATGCACCATTCAAAGCCATGTCATCAATTTTCAACCCTTTCTGACTTCATTTGCAATTTTTCATGCATTTACTGATTTTTTTGAGCTAAATGACCCTGAAATTGAAAAGCACTACAAATGAACTCTTAAAAGGTTGAAAGTTGGCATGGTATCACCATTTCACCCACATAGCATGTGCTAAAAAGTTGAGAGGGTTACGGCAAAAACTGGATGCACTTCGTGTACAAAATGGACAATCTCTTTCGAAGTATCAGGCTTTCGGACGAGATCTCATCTGTTACAAAGGCATTTCATTTTTTTTAACTTATTTCAACTCCAAACTTTTTGTGCATTCAGTATGCACCATTCAAAGCCAGGTCATCATTTTTCAACCATTTCTGACTTCATTTGCTATTTTTCATGCATTTACTGATTTTTTGAGCTAAATGACCCTGAAATTGAAAAGCACTACAAATGAACTCTGAAAAGGTTGAAAGTTGGCATGGTATCATAATTTCACCCACATAGCATGTGCTAAAAAGTTGAGAGGGTTACGGCAAAAACTGGATGCACTTCGTGTACAAAATGGACAATCTCTTTCGAAGTATCAGGCTTTCGGACGAGAACTCATCTGTTACAAAGGCATTTCATTTTTTTAAACTTATTTGAACTCCAGACTTTTTGTGCATTCAGTATGCACCATTCAAAGCCACGTCATCAATTTTCAACCCTTTCTGACTTCATTTGCTATTTTTCATGCATTTACTGATTTTTTTTGAGCTAAATGACCCTGAAATTGAAAAGCACTACAAATGAACTCTGAAAAGGTTGAAAGTTGGCATGGTATCATCATTTCACCCACATAGAATGTGCTAAAAAGTTGAGAGGGTTACGGCAAAAACTGGATGCACTTCGTGTACAAAATGGACAATCTCTTTCGAAGTATCAGGCTTTCGGACGAGAACTCATTTGTTACAAAGGCATTTCATTTTTTTAACTTATTTCAACTCCAAACTTTTTGTGCATTCAGTATGCACCATTCAAAGCCATGTCATCAATTTTCAACCCTTTCTGACTTCATTTGCAATTTTTCATGCATTTACTGATTTTTTTGAGCTAAATGACCCTGAAATTGAAAAGCACTACGAATGAACTCTTAAAAGGTTGAAAGTTGGCATGGTATCACCATTTCACCCACATAGCATGTGCTAAAAAGTTGAGAGGGTTATGGCAAAAACTGGATGCACTTCGTGTACAAAATGGACAATCTCTTTCGAAGTATCAGCCTTTCGGACGAGATCTCATCTGTTACAAAGGCATTTCATTTTTTTTTAACTTATTTCAACTCCAAACTTTTTGTGCATTCAGTATGCACCATTCAAAGCCATGTCATCATTTTTCAACCATTTCTGACTTCATTTGCTATTTTTCATGCATTTACTGATTTTTTTGAGCTAAATGACCCTGAAATTGAAAAGCACTACAAATGAACTCTGAAAAGGTTGAAAGTTGGCATGGTATCATAATTTCACCCACATAGCATGTGCTAAAAAGTTGAGAGGGTTACGGCAAAAACTGGATGCACTTCGTGTACAAAATGGACAATCTGTTTCGAAGTATCAGGCTTTCGGACGAGAACACATCTGTTACAAAGGCATTTCATTTTTTTTAACTTATTTCAACTCCAAACTTTTTGTGCATTCAGTATGCACCGTTCAAAGCCATGTCATCATTTTTCAACCATTTCTGACTTCATTTGCTATTTTTCATGCATTTACTGATTTTTTGAGCTAAATGACCCTGAAATTGAAAAGCACTACAAATGAACTCTGAAAAGGTTGAAAGTTGGCATGGTATCATCATTTCACCCACATAGCATGTGCTAAAAAGTTGAGAGGGTTACGGCAAAAACTGGATGCACTTCGTGTACAAAATGGACAATCTCTTTCGAAGTATCAGGCTTTCGGACAAGAACTCATCTGTTACAAAGGCATTTCATTTTTTTAAACATATTTCAACTCCAGACTTTTTGTGCATTCAGTATGCACCATTCAAAGCCACGTCATCAATTTTCATCCCTTTCTGACTTCATTTGCTATTTTTCATGCATTTACTGATTTTTTTTGAGCTAAATGACCCTGAAATTGAAAAGCACTACAAATGAACTCTGAAAAGGTTGAAAGTTGGCATGGTATCATCATTTCACCCACATAGCATGTGCTAAAAAGTTGAGAGGGTTACGGCAAAAACTGGATGCACTTCGTGTACAAAATGGACAATCTCTTTCGAAGTATCAGGCTTTCGGACGAGAACTCATCTGTTACAAAGGCATTTCATTTTTTAAACTTATTTCAACTCCAGACTTTTTGTGCGTTCAGTATGCACCATTCAAAGCCACGTCATCAATTTTCAACCCTTTCTGACTTCATTTGCTATTTTTCATGCATTTACTGATTTTTTTTGAGCTAAATGACCCTGAAATTGAAAAGCACTACAAATGAACTCTGAAAAGGTTGAAAGTTGGCATGGTATCATCATTTCACCCACATAGAATGTGGTAAAAAGTTGAGAGGGTTACGGCAAAAACTGGATGCACTTCGTGTACAAAATGGACAATCTCTTTCGAAGTATCAGGCTTTCGGACGAGAACTCATTTGTTACAAAGGCATTTCATTTTTTTAACTTATTTCAACTCCAAACTTTTTGTGAATTCAGTATGCACCATTCAAAGCCATGTCATCAATTTTCAACCCTTTCTGACTTCATTTGCAATTTTTCATGCATTTACTGATTTTTTTGAGCTAAATGACCCTGAAATTGAAAAGCACTACAAATGAACTCTTAAAAGGTTGAAAGTTGGCATGGTATCACCATTTCACCCACATAGCATGTGCTAAAAAGTTGAGAGGGTTACGGCAAAAACTGGATGCACTTCGTGTACAAAATGGACAATCTCTTTCGAAGTATCAGGCTTTCGGACGAGATCTCATCTGTTACAAAGGCATTTCATTTTTTTTAACTTATTTCAACTCCAAACTTTTTGTGCATTCAGTATGCACCATTCAAAGCCAGGTCATCATTTTTCAACCATTTCTGACTTCATTTGCTATTTTTCATGCATTTACTGATTTTTTGAGCTAAATGACCCTGAAATTGAAAAGCACTACAAATGAACTCTGAAAAGGTTGAAAGTTGGCATGGTATCATAATTTCACCCACATAGCATGTGCTAAAAAGTTGAGAGGGTTACGGCAAAAACTGGATGCACTTCGTGTACAAAATGGACAATCTCTTTCGAAGTATCAGGCTTTCGGACGAGAACTCATCTGTTACAAAGGCATTTCATTTTTTTAAACTTATTTGAACTCCAGACTTTTTGTGCATTCAGTATGCACCATTCAAAGCCACGTCATCAATTTTCAACCCTTTCTGACTTCATTTGCTATTTTTCATGCATTTACTGATTTTTTTTGAGCTAAATGACCCTGAAATTGAAAAGCACTACAAATGAACTCTGAAAAGGTTGAAAGTTGGCATGGTATCATCATTTCACCCACATAGAATGTGCTAAAAAGTTGAGAGGGTTACGGCAAAAACTGGATGCACTTCGTGTACAAAATGGACAATCTCTTTCGAAGTATCAGGCTTTCGGACGAGAACTCATTTGTTACAAAGGCATTTCATTTTTTTAACTTATTTCAACTCCAAACTTTTTGTGCATTCAGTATGCACCATTCAAAGCCATGTCATCAATTTTCAACCCTT
Source organism: Elymus sibiricus (assembly GCA_039707655.1). Lineage (NCBI taxonomy): Eukaryota > Viridiplantae > Streptophyta > Magnoliopsida > Poales > Poaceae > Elymus > Elymus sibiricus. The sequence goes on along the minus strand of CM077665.1, from coordinate 32,378,090 downwards.
TCTGACTTCATTTGCAATTTTTCATGCATTTACTGATTTTTTTGAGCTAAATGACCCTGAAATTGAAAAGCACTACAAATGAACTCTTAAAAGGTTGAAAGTTGGCATGGTATCACCATTTCACCCACATAGCATGTGCTAAAAAGTTGAGAGGGTTATGGCAAAAACTGGATGCACTTCGTGTACAAAATGGACAATCTCTTTCGAAGTATCAGCCTTTCGGACGAGATCTCATCTGTTACAAAGGCATTTCATTTTTTTTTAACTTATTTCAACTCCAAACTTTTTGTGCATTCAGTATGCACCATTCAAAGCCATGTCATCATTTTTCAACCATTTCTGACTTCATTTGCTATTTTTCATGCATTTACTGATTTTTTTGAGCTAAATGACCCTGAAATTGAAAAGCACTACAAATGAACTCTGAAAAGGTTGAAAGTTGGCATGGTATCATAATTTCACCCACATAGCATGTGCTAAAAAGTTGAGAGGGTTACGGCAAAAACTGGATGCACTTCGTGTACAAAATGGACAATCTGTTTCGAAGTATCAGGCTTTCGGACGAGAACACATCTGTTACAAAGGCATTTCATTTTTTTTAACTTATTTCAACTCCAAACTTTTTGTGCATTCAGTATGCACCGTTCAAAGCCATGTCATCATTTTTCAACCATTTCTGACTTCATTTGCTATTTTTCATGCATTTACTGATTTTTTGAGCTAAATGACCCTGAAATTGAAAAGCACTACAAATGAACTCTGAAAAGGTTGAAAGTTGGCATGGTATCATCATTTCACCCACATAGCATGTGCTAAAAAGTTGAGAGGGTTACGGCAAAAACTGGATGCACTTCGTGTACAAAATGGACAATCTCTTTCGAAGTATCAGGCTTTCGGACAAGAACTCATCTGTTACAAAGGCATTTCATTTTTTTAAACATATTTCAACTCCAGACTTTTTGTGCATTCAGTATGCACCATTCAAAGCCACGTCATCAATTTTCATCCCTTTCTGACTTCATTTGCTATTTTTCATGCATTTACTGATTTTTTTTGAGCTAAATGACCCTGAAATTGAAAAGCACTACAAATGAACTCTGAAAAGGTTGAAAGTTGGCATGGTATCATCATTTCACCCACATAGCATGTGCTAAAAAGTTGAGAGGGTTACGGCAAAAACTGGATGCACTTCGTGTACAAAATGGACAATCTCTTTCGAAGTATCAGGCTTTCGGACGAGAACTCATCTGTTACAAAGGCATTTCATTTTTTAAACTTATTTCAACTCCAGACTTTTTGTGCGTTCAGTATGCACCATTCAAAGCCACGTCATCAATTTTCAACCCTTTCTGACTTCATTTGCTATTTTTCATGCATTTACTGATTTTTTTTGAGCTAAATGACCCTGAAATTGAAAAGCACTACAAATGAACTCTGAAAAGGTTGAAAGTTGGCATGGTATCATCATTTCACCCACATAGAATGTGGTAAAAAGTTGAGAGGGTTACGGCAAAAACTGGATGCACTTCGTGTACAAAATGGACAATCTCTTTCGAAGTATCAGGCTTTCGGACGAGAACTCATTTGTTACAAAGGCATTTCATTTTTTTAACTTATTTCAACTCCAAACTTTTTGTGAATTCAGTATGCACCATTCAAAGCCATGTCATCAATTTTCAACCCTTTCTGACTTCATTTGCAATTTTTCATGCATTTACTGATTTTTTTGAGCTAAATGACCCTGAAATTGAAAAGCACTACAAATGAACTCTTAAAAGGTTGAAAGTTGGCATGGTATCACCATTTCACCCACATAGCATGTGCTAAAAAGTTGAGAGGGTTACGGCAAAAACTGGATGCACTTCGTGTACAAAATGGACAATCTCTTTCGAAGTATCAGGCTTTCGGACGAGATCTCATCTGTTACAAAGGCATTTCATTTTTTTTAACTTATTTCAACTCCAAACTTTTTGTGCATTCAGTATGCACCATTCAAAGCCAGGTCATCATTTTTCAACCATTTCTGACTTCATTTGCTATTTTTCATGCATTTACTGATTTTTTGAGCTAAATGACCCTGAAATTGAAAAGCACTACAAATGAACTCTGAAAAGGTTGAAAGTTGGCATGGTATCATAATTTCACCCACATAGCATGTGCTAAAAAGTTGAGAGGGTTACGGCAAAAACTGGATGCACTTCGTGTACAAAATGGACAATCTCTTTCGAAGTATCAGGCTTTCGGACGAGAACTCATCTGTTACAAAGGCATTTCATTTTTTTAAACTTATTTGAACTCCAGACTTTTTGTGCATTCAGTATGCACCATTCAAAGCCACGTCATCAATTTTCAACCCTTTCTGACTTCATTTGCTATTTTTCATGCATTTACTGATTTTTTTTGAGCTAAATGACCCTGAAATTGAAAAGCACTACAAATGAACTCTGAAAAGGTTGAAAGTTGGCATGGTATCATCATTTCACCCACATAGAATGTGCTAAAAAGTTGAGAGGGTTACGGCAAAAACTGGATGCACTTCGTGTACAAAATGGACAATCTCTTTCGAAGTATCAGGCTTTCGGACGAGAACTCATTTGTTACAAAGGCATTTCATTTTTTTAACTTATTTCAACTCCAAACTTTTTGTGCATTCAGTATGCACCATTCAAAGCCATGTCATCAATTTTCAACCCTTTCTGACTTCATTTGCAATTTTTCATGCATTTACTGATTTTTTTGAGCTAAATGACCCTGAAATTGAAAAGCACTACAAATGAACTCTTAAAAGGTTGAAAGTTGGCATGGTATCACCATTTCACCCACATAGCATGTGCTAAAAAGTTGAGAGGGTTATGGCAAAAACTGGATGCACTTCGTGTACAAAATGGACAATCTCTTTCGAAGTATCAGCCTTTCGGACGAGATCTCATCTGTTACAAAGGCATTTCATTTTTTTTTAACTTATTTCAACTCCAAACTTTTTGTGCATTCAGTATGCACCATTCAAAGCCATGTCATCATTTTTCAACCATTTCTGACTTCATTTGCTATTTTTCATGCATTTACTGATTTTTTTGAGCTAAATGACCCTGAAATTGAAAAGCACTACAAATGAACTCTGAAAAGGTTGAAAGTTGGCATGGTATCATAATTTCACCCACATAGCATGTGCTAAAAAGTTGAGAGGGTTACGGCAAAAACTGGATGCACTTCGTGTACAAAATGGACAATCTGTTTCGAAGTATCAGGCTTTCGGACGAGAACACATCTGTTACAAAGGCATTTCATTTTTTTTAACTTATTTCAACTCCAAACTTTTTGTGCATTCAGTATGCACCGTTCAAAGCCATGTCATCATTTTTCAACCATTTCTGACTTCATTTGCTATTTTTCATGCATTTACTGATTTTTTGAGCTAAATGACCCTGAAATTGAAAAGCACTACAAATGAACTCTGAAAAGGTTGAAAGTTGGCATGGTATCATCATTTCACCCACATAGCATGTGCTAAAAAGTTGAGAGGGTTACGGCAAAAACTGGATGCACTTCGTGTACAAAATGGACAATCTCTTTCGAAGTATCAGGCTTTCGGACAAGAACTCATCTGTTACAAAGGCATTTCATTTTTTTAAACATATTTCAACTCCAGACTTTTTGTGCATTCAGTATGCACCATTCAAAGCCACGTCATCAATTTTCATCCCTTTCTGACTTCATTTGCTATTTTTCATGCATTTACTGATTTTTTTTGAGCTAAATGACCCTAAAATTGAAAAGCACTACAAATGAACTCTGAAAAGGTTGAAAGTTGGCATGGTATCATCATTTCACCCACATAGCTTGTGCTAAAAAGTTGAGAGGGTTACGGCAAAAACTGGATGCACTTCGTGTACAAAATGGACAATCTCTTTCGAAGTATCAGGCTTTCGGACGAGAACTCATCTGTTACAAAGGCATTTCATTTTTAAACTTATTTCAACTCCAGACTTTTTGTGCGTTCAGTATGCACCATTCAAAGCCACGTCATCAATTTTCAACCCTTTCTGACTTCATTTGCTATTTTTCATGCATTTACTGATTTTTTTTGAGCTAAATGACCCTGAAATTGAAAAGCACTACAAATGAACTCTGAAAAGGTTGAAAGTTGGCATGGTATCATCATTTCACCCACATAGAATGTGGGAAAAAGTTGAGAGGGTTACGGCAAAAACTGGATGCACTTCGTGTACAAAATGGACAATCTCTTTCGAAGTATCAGGCTTTCGGACGAGAACTCATTTGTTACAAAGGCATTTCATTTTTTTAACTTATTTCAACTCCAAACTTTTTGTGAATTCAGTATGCACCATTCAAAGCCATGTCATCAATTTTCAACCCTTTCTGACTTCATTTGCAATTTTTCATGCATTTACTAATTTTTTTGAGCTAAATGACCCTGAAATTGAAAAGCACTACAAATGAACTCTTAAAAGGTTGAAAGTTGGCATGGTATCACCATTTCACCCACATAGCATGTGCTAAAAAGTTGAGAGGGTTACGGCAAAAACTGGATGCACTTCGTGTACAAAATGGACAATCTCTTTCGAAGTATCAGGCTTTCGGACGAGATCTCATCTGTTACAAAGGCATTTCATTTTTTTTAACTTATTTCAACTCCAAACTTTTTGTGCATTCAGTATGCACCATTCAAAGCCAGGTCATCATTTTTCAACCATTTCTGACTTCATTTGCTATTTTTCATGCATTTACTGATTTTTTGAGCTAAATGACCCTGAAATTGAAAAGCACTACAAATGAACTCTGAAAAGGTTGAAAGTTGGCATGGTATCATAATTTCACCCACATAGCATGTGCTAAAAAGTTGAGAGGGTTACGGCAAAAACTGGATGCACTTCGTGTACAAAATGGACAATCTCTTTCGAAGTATCAGGCTTTCGGACGAGAACTCATCTGTTACAAAGGCATTTCATTTTTTTAAACTTATTTCAACTCCAGACTTTTTGTGCATTCAGTATGCACCATTCAAAGCCACGTCATCAATTTTCAACCCTTTCTGACTTCATTTGCTATTTTTCATGCATTTACTGATTTTTTTTGAGCTAAATGACCCTGAAATTGAAAAGCACTACAAATGAACTCTGAAAAGGTTGAAAGTTGGCATGGTATCATCATTTCACCCACATAGAATGTGCTAAAAAGTTGAGAGGGTTACGGCAAAAACTGGATGCACTTCGTGTACAAAATGGACAATCTCTTTCGAAGTATCAGGCTTTCGGACGAGAACTCATTTGTTACAAAGGCATTTCATTTTTTTAACTTATTTCAACTCCAAACTTTTTGTGCATTCAGTATGCACCATTCAAAGCCATGTCATCAATTTTCAACCCTTTCTGACTTCATTTGCAATTTTTCATGCATTTACTGATTTTTTTGAGCTAAATGACCCTGAAATTGAAAAGCACTACAAATGAACTCTTAAAAGGTTGAAAGTTGGCATGGTATCACCATTTCACCCACATAGCATGTGCTAAAAAGTTGAGAGGGTTATGGCAAAAACTGGATGCACTTCGTGTACAAAATGGACAATCTCTTTCGAAGTATCAGCCTTTCGGACGAGATCTCATCTGTTACAAAGGCATTTCATTTTTTTTTAACTTATTTCAACTCCAAACTTTTTGTGCATTCAGTATGCACCATTCAAAGCCATGTCATCATTTTTCAACCATTTCTGACTTCATTTGCTATTTTTCATGCATTTACTGATTTTTTGAGCTAAATGACCCTGAAATTGAAAAGCACTACAAATGAACTCTGAAAAGGTTGAAAGTTGGCATGGTATCATAATTTCACCCACATAGCATGTGCTAAAAAGTTGAGAGGGTTACGGCAAAAACTGGATGCACTTCGTGTACAAAATGGACAATCTGTTTCGAAGTATCAGGCTTTCGGACGAGAACACATCTGTTACAAAGGCATTTCATTTTTCTTAACTTATTTCAACTCCAAACTTTTTGTGCATTCAGTATGCACCGTTCAAAGCCATGTCATCATTTTTCAACCATTTCTGACTTCATTTGCTATTTTTCATGCATTTACTGATTTTTTGAGCTAAATGACCCTGAAATTGAAAAGCACTACAAATGAACTCTGAAAAGGTTGAAAGTTGGCATGGTATCATCATTTCACCCACATAGCATGTGCTAAAAAGTTGAGAGGGTTACGGCAAAAACTGGATGCACTTCGTGTACAAAATGGACAATCTCTTTCGAAGTATCAGGCTTTCGGACAAGAACTCATCTGTTACAAAGGCATTTCATTTTTTTAAACATATTTCAACTCCAGACTTTTTGTGCATTCAGTATGCACCATTCAAAGCCACGTCATCAATTTTCATCCCTTTCTGACTTCATTTGCTATTTTTCATGCATTTACTGATTTTTTTTGAGCTAAATGACCCTGAAATTGAAAAGCACTACAAATGAACTCTGAAAAGGTTGAAAGTTGGCATGGTATCATCATTTCACCCACATAGCTTGTGCTAAAAAGTTGAGAGGGTTACGGCAAAAACTGGATGCACTTCGTGTACAAAATGGACAATCTCTTTCGAAGTATCAGGCTTTCGGACGAGAACTCATCTGTTACAAAGGCATTTCATTTTTTAAACTTATTTCAACTCCAGACTTTTTGTGCGTTCAGTATGCACCATTCAAAGCCACGTCATCAATTTTCAACCCTTTCTGACTTCATTTGCTATTTTTCATGCATTTACTGATTTTTTTTGAGCTAAATGACCCTGAAATTGAAAAGCACTACAAATGAACTCTGAAAAGGTTGAAAGTTGGCATGGTATCATCATTTCACCCACATAGAATGTGCTAAAAAGTTGAGAGGGTTACGGCAAAAACTGGATGCACTTCGTGTACAAAATGGACAATCTCTTTCGAAGTATCAGGCTTTCGGACGAGAACTCATTTGTTACAAAGGCATTTCATTTTTTTAACTTATTTCAACTCCAAACTTTTTGTGCATTCAGTATGCACCATTCAAAGCCATGTCATCAATTTTCAACCCTTTCTGACTTCATTTGCAATTTTTCATGCATTTACTGATTTTTTTGAGCTAAATGACCCTGAAATTGAAAAGCACTACAAATGAACTCTTAAAAGGTTGAAAGTTGGCATGGTATCACCATTTCACCTACATAGCATGTGCTAAAAAGTTGAGAGGGTTATGGCAAAAACTGGATGCACTTCGTGTACAAAATGGACAATCTCTTTCGAAGTATCAGCCTTTCGGACGAGATCTCATCTGTTACAAAGGCATTTCATTTTTTTTTAACTTATTTCAACTCCAAACTTTTTGTGCATTCAGTATGCACCATTCAAAGCCATGTCATCATTTTTCAACCATTTCTGACTTCATTTGCTATTTTTCATGCATTTACTGATTTTTTTGAGCTAAATGACCCTGAAATTGAAAAGCACTACAAATGAACTCTGAAAAGGTTGAAAGTTGGCATGGTATCATAATTTCACCCACATAGCATGTGCTAAAAAGTTGAGAGGGTTACGGCAAAAACTGGATGCACTTCGTGTACAAAATGGACAATCTGTTTCGAAGTATCAGGCTTTCGGACGAGAACACATCTGTTACAAAGGCATTTCATTTTTTTTAACTTATTTCAACTCCAAACTTTTTGTGCATTCAGTATGCACCGTTCAAAGCCATGTCATCATTTTTCAACCATTTCTGACTTCATTTGCTATTTTTCATGCATTTACTGATTTTTTGAGCTAAATGACCCTGAAATTGAAAAGCACTACAAATGAACTCTGAAAAGGTTGAAAGTTGGCATGGTATCATCATTTCACCCACATAGCATGTGCTAAAAAGTTGAGAGGGTTACGGCAAAAACTGGATGCACTTCGTGTACAAAATGGACAATCTCTTTCGAAGTATCAGGCTTTCGGACAAGAACTCATCTGTTACAAAGGCATTTCATTTTTTTAAACATATTTCAACTCCAGACTTTTTGTGCATTCAGTATGCACCATTCAAAGCCACGTCATCAATTTTCATCCCTTTCTGACTTCATTTGCTATTTTTCATGCATTTACTGATTTTTTTTGAGCTAAATGACCCTGAAATTGAAAAGCACTACAAATGAACTCTGAAAAGGTTGAAAGTTGGCATGGTATCATCATTTCACCCACATAGCTTGTGCTAAAAAGTTGAGAGGGTTACGGCAAAAACTGGATGCACTTCGTGTACAAAATGGACAATCTCTTTCGAAGTATCAGGCTTTCGGACGAGAACTCATCTGTTACAAAGGCATTTCATTTTTAAACTTATTTCAACTCCAGACTTTTTGTGCGTTCAGTATGCACCATTCAAAGCCACGTCATCAATTTTCAACCCTTTCTGACTTCATTTGCTATTTTTCATGCATTTACTGATTTTTTTTGAGCTAAATGACCCTGAAATTGAAAAGCACTACAAATGAACTCTGAAAAGGTTGAAAGTTGGCATGGTATCATCATTTCACCCACATAGAATGTGGGAAAAAGTTGAGAGGGTTACGGCAAAAACTGGATGCACTTCGTGTACAAAATGGACAATCTCTTTCGAAGTATCAGGCTTTCGGACGAGAACTCATTTGTTACAAAGGCATTTCATTTTTTTAACTTATTTCAACTCCAAACTTTTTGTGAATTCAGTATGCACCATTCAAAGCCATGTCATCAATTTTCAACCCTTTCTGACTTCATTTGCAATTTTTCATGCATTTACTAATTTTTTTGAGCTAAATGACCCTGAAATTGAAAAGCACTACAAATGAACTCTTAAAAGGTTGAAAGTTGGCATGGTATCACCATTTCACCCACATAGCATGTGCTAAAAAGTTGAGAGGGTTACGGCAAAAACTGGATGCACTTCGTGTACAAAATGGACAATCTCTTTCGAAGTATCAGGCTTTCGGACGAGATCTCATCTGTTACAAAGGCATTTCATTTTTTTTAACTTATTTCAACTCCAAACTTTTTGTGCATTCAGTATGCACCATTCAAAGCCAGGTCATCATTTTTCAACCATTTCTGACTTCATTTGCTATTTTTCATGCATTTACTGATTTTTTGAGCTAAATGACCCTGAAATTGAAAAGCACTACAAATGAACTCTGAAAAGGTTGAAAGTTGGCATGGTATCATAATTTCACCCACATAGCATGTGCTAAAAAGTTGAGAGGGTTACGGCAAAAACTGGATGCACTTCGTGTACAAAATGGACAATCTCTTTCGAAGTATCAGGCTTTCGGACGAGAACTCATCTGTTACAAAGGCATTTCATTTTTTTAAACTTATTTCAACTCCAGACTTTTTGTGCATTCAGTATGCACCATTCAAAGCCACGTCATCAATTTTCAACCCTTTCTGACTTCATTTGCTATTTTTCATGCATTTACTGATTTTTTTTGAGCTAAATGACCCTGAAATTGAAAAGCACTACAAATGAACTCTGAAAAGGTTGAAAGTTGGCATGGTATCATCATTTCACCCACATAGAATGTGCTAAAAAGTTGAGAGGGTTACGGCAAAAACTGGATGCACTTCGTGTACAAAATGGACAATCTCTTTCGAAGTATCAGGCTTTCGGACGAGAACTCATTTGTTACAAAGGCATTTCATTTTTTTAACTTATTTCAACTCCAAACTTTTTGTGCATTCAGTATGCACCATTCAAAGCCATGTCATCAATTTTCAACCCTTTCTGACTTCATTTGCAATTTTTCATGCATTTACTGATTTTTTTGAGCTAAATGACCCTGAAATTGAAAAGCACTACAAATGAACTCTTAAAAGGTTGAAAGTTGGCATGGTATCACCATTTCACCCACATAGCATGTGCTAAAAAGTTGAGAGGGTTATGGCAAAAACTGGATGCACTTCGTGTACAAAATGGACAATCTCTTTCGAAGTATCAGCCTTTCGGACGAGATCTCATCTGTTACAAAGGCATTTCATTTTTTTTTAACTTATTTCAACTCCAAACTTTTTGTGCATTCAGTATGCACCATTCAAAGCCATGTCATCATTTTTCAACCATTTCTGACTTCATTTGCTATTTTTCATGCATTTACTGATTTTTTTGAGCTAAATGACCCTGAAATTGAAAAGCACTACAAATGAACTCTGAAAAGGTTGAAAGTTGGCATGGTATCATAATTTCACCCACATAGCATGTGCTAAAAAGTTGAGAGAGTTACGGCAAAAACTGGATGCACTTCGTGTACAAAATGGACAATCTGTTTCGAAGTATCAGGCTTTCGGACGAGAACACATCTGTTACAAAGGCATTTCATTTTTCTTAACTTATTTCAACTCCAAACTTTTTGTGCATTCAGTATGCACCGTTCAAAGCCATGTCATCATTTTTCAACCATTTCTGACTTCATTTGCTATTTTTCATGCATTTACTGATTTTTTGAGCTAAATGACCCTGAAATTGAAAAGCACTACAAATGAACTCTGAAAAGGTTGAAAGTTGGCATGGTATCATCATTTCACCCACATAGCATGTGCTAAAAAGTTGAGAGGGTTACGGCAAAAACTGGATGCACTTCGTGTACAAAATGGACAATCTCTTTCGAAGTATCAGGCTTTCGGACAAGAACTCATCTGTTACAAAGGCATTTCATTTTTTTAAACATATTTCAACTCCAGACTTTTTGTGCATTCAGTATGCACCATTCAAAGCCACGTCATCAATTTTCATCCCTTTCTGACTTCATTTGCTATTTTTCATGCATTTACTGATTTTTTTTGAGCTAAATGACCCTGAAATTGAAAAGCACTACAAATGAACTCTGAAAAGGTTGAAAGTTGGCATGGTATCATCATTTCACCCACATAGCTTGTGCTAAAAAGTTGAGAGGGTTACGGCAAAAACTGGATGCACTTCGTGTACAAAATGGACAATCTCTTTCGAAGTATCAGGCTTTCGGACGAGAACTCATCTGTTACAAAGGCATTTCATTTTTTAAACTTATTTCAACTCCAGACTTTTTGTGCGTTCAGTATGCACCATTCAAAGCCACGTCATCAATTTTCAACCCTTTCTGACTTCATTTGCTATTTTTCATGCATTTACTGATTTTTTTTGAGCTAAATGACCCTGAAATTGAAAAGCACTACAAATGAACTCTGAAAAGGTTGAAAGTTGGCATGGTATCATCATTTCACCCACATAGAATGTGGTAAAAAGTTGAGAGGGTTACGGCAAAAACTGGATGCACTTCGTGTACAAAATGGACAATCTCTTTCGAAGTATCAGGCTTTCGGACGAGAACTCATTTGTTACAAAGGCATTTCATTTTTTTAACTTATTTCAACTCCAAACTTTTTGTGAATTCAGTATGCACCATTCAAAGCCATGTCATCAATTTTCAACCCTTTCTGACTTCATTTGCAATTTTTCATGCATTTACTAATTTTTTTGAGCTAAATGACCCTGAAATTGAAAAGCACTACAAATGAACTCTTAAAAGGTTGAAAGTTGGCATGGTATCACCATTTCACCCACATAGCATGTGCTAAAAAGTTGAGAGGGTTACGGCAAAAACTGGATGCACTTCGTGTACAAAATGGACAATCTCTTTCGAAGTATCAGGCTTTCGGACGAGATCTCATCTGTTACAAAGGCATTTCATTTTTTTTAACTTATTTCAACTCCAAACTTTTTGTGCATTCAGTATGCACCATTCAAAGCCAGGTCATCATTTTTCAACCATTTCTGACTTCATTTGCTATTTTTCATGCATTTACTGATTTTTTGAGCTAAATGACCCTGAAATTGAAAAGCACTACAAATGAACTCTGAAAAGGTTGAAAGTTGGCATGGTATCATAATTTCACCCACATAGCATGTGCTAAAAAGTTGAGAGGGTTACGGCAAAAACTGGATGCACTTCGTGTACAAAATGGACAATCTCTTTCGAAGTATCAGGCTTTCGGACGAGAACTCATCTGTTACAAAGGCATTTCATTTTTTTAAACTTATTTCAACTCCAGACTTTTTGTGCATTCAGTATGCACCATTCAAAGCCACGTCATCAATTTTCAACCCTTTCTGACTTCATTTGCTATTTTTCATGCATTTACTGATTTTTTTTGAGCTAAATGACCCTGAAATTGAAAAGCACTACAAATGAACTCTGAAAAGGTTGAAAGTTGGCATGGTATCATCATTTCACCCACATAGAATGTGCTAAAAAGTTGAGAGGGTTACGGCAAAAACTGGATGCACTTCGTGTACAAAATGGACAATCTCTTTCGAAGTATCAGGCTTTCGGACGAGAACTCATTTGTTACAAAGGCATTTCATTTTTTTAACTTATTTCAACTCCAAACTTTTTGTGCATTCAGTATGCACCATTCAAAGCCATGTCATCAATTTTCAACCCTTTCTGACTTCATTTGCAATTTTTCATGCATTTACTGATTTTTTTGAGCTAAATGACCCTGAAATTGAAAAGCACTACAAATGAACTCTTAAAAGGTTGAAAGTTGGCATGGTATCACCATTTCACCCACATAGCATGTGCTAAAAAGTTGAGAGGGTTATGGCAAAAACTGGATGCACTTCGTGTACAAAATGGACAATCTCTTTCGAAGTATCAGCCTTTCGGACGAGATCTCATCTGTTACAAAGGCATTTCATTTTTTTTTAACTTATTTCAACTCCAAACTTTTTGTGCATTCAGTATGCACCATTCAAAGCCATGTCATCATTTTTCAACCATTTCTGACTTCATTTGCTATTTTTCATGCATTTACTGATTTTTTTGAGCTAAATGACCCTGAAATTGAAAAGCACTACAAATGAACTCTGAAAAGGTTGAAAGTTGGCATGGTATCATAATTTCACCCACATAGCATGTGCTAAAAAGTTGAGAGGGTTACGGCAAAAACTGGATGCACTTCGTGTACAAAATGGACAATCTGTTTCGAAGTATCAGGCTTTCGGACGAGAACACATCTGTTACAAAGGCATTTCATTTTTCTTAACTTATTTCAACTCCAAACTTTTTGTGCATTCAGTATGCACCGTTCAAAGCCATGTCATCATTTTTCAACCATTTCTGACTTCATTTGCTATTTTTCATGCATTTACTGATTTTTTGAGCTAAATGACCCTGAAATTGAAAAGCACTACAAATGAACTCTGAAAAGGTTGAAAGTTGGCATGGTATCATCATTTCACCCACATAGCATGTGCTAAAAAGTTGAGAGGGTTACGGCAAAAACTGGATGCACTTCGTGTACAAAATGGACAATCTCTTTCGAAGTATCAGGCTTTCGGACAAGAACTCATCTGTTACAAAGGCATTTCATTTTTTTAAACATATTTCAACTCCAGACTTTTTGTGCATTCAGTATGCACCATTCAAAGCCACGTCATCAATTTTCATCCCTTTCTGACTTCATTTGCTATTTTTCATGCATTTACTGATTTTTTTTGAGCTAAATGACCCTGAAATTGAAAAGCACTACAAATGAACTCTGAAAAGGTTGAAAGTTGGCATGGTATCATCATTTCACCCACATAGCTTGTGCTAAAAAGTTGAGAGGGTTACGGCAAAAACTGGATGCACTTCGTGTACAAAATGGACAATCTCTTTCGAAGTATCAGGCTTTCGGACGAGAACTCATCTGTTACAAAGGCATTTCATTTTTTAAACTTATTTCAACTCCAGACTTTTTGTGCGTTCAGTATGCACCATTCAAAGCCACGTCATCAATTTTCAACCCTTTCTGACTTCATTTGCTATTTTTCATGCATTTACTGATTTTTTTTGAGCTAAATGACCCTGAAATTGAAAAGCACTACAAATGAACTCTGAAAAGGTTGAAAGTTGGCATGGTATCATCATTTCACCCACATAGAATGTGGTAAAAAGTTGAGAGGGTTACGGCAAAAACTGGATGCACTTCGTGTACAAAATGGACAATCTCTTTCGAAGTATCAGGCTTTCGGACGAGAACTCATTTGTTACAAAGGCATTTCATTTTTTTAACTTATTTCAACTCCAAACTTTTTGTGAATTCAGTATGCACCATTCAAAGCCATGTCATCAATTTTCAACCCTTTCTGACTTCATTTGCAATTTTTCATGCATTTACTAATTTTTTTGAGCTAAATGACCCTGAAATTGAAAAGCACTACAAATGAACTCTTAAAAGGTTGAAAGTTGGCATGGTATCACCATTTCACCCACATAGCATGTGCTAAAAAGTTGAGAGGGTTACGGCAAAAACTGGATGCACTTCGTGTACAAAATGGACAATCTCTTTCGAAGTATCAGGCTTTCGGACGAGATCTCATCTGTTACAAAGGCATTTCATTTTTTTTAACTTATTTCAACTCCAAACTTTTTGTGCATTCAGTATGCACCATTCAAAGCCAGGTCATCATTTTTCAACCATTTCTGACTTCATTTGCTATTTTTCATGCATTTACTGATTTTTTGAGCTAAATGACCCTGAAATTGAAAAGCACTACAAATGAACTCTGAAAAGGTTGAAAGTTGGCATGGTATCATAATTTCACCCACATAGCATGTGCTAAAAAGTTGAGAGGGTTACGGCAAAAACTGGATGCACTTCGTGTACAAAATGGACAATCTCTTTCGAAGTATCAGGCTTTCGGACGAGAACTCATCTGTTACAAAGGCATTTCATTTTTTTAAACTTATTTCAACTCCAGACTTTTTGTGCATTCAGTATGCACCATTCAAAGCCACGTCATCAATTTTCAACCCTTTCTGACTTCATTTGCTATTTTTCATGCATTTACTGATTTTTTTTGAGCTAAATGACCCTGAAATTGAAAAGCACTACAAATGAACTCTGAAAAGGTTGAAAGTTGGCATGGTATCATCATTTCACCCACATAGAATGTGCTAAAAAGTTGAGAGGGTTACGGCAAAAACTGGATGCACTTCGTGTACAAAATGGACAATCTCTTTCGAAGTATCAGG
Source organism: Elymus sibiricus (assembly GCA_039707655.1). Taxonomy (NCBI): domain Eukaryota; kingdom Viridiplantae; phylum Streptophyta; class Magnoliopsida; order Poales; family Poaceae; genus Elymus; species Elymus sibiricus. The sequence goes on along the minus strand of CM077665.1, from coordinate 32,363,053 downwards.
CTTTCGGACGAGAACTCATTTGTTACAAAGGCATTTCATTTTTTTAACTTATTTCAACTCCAAACTTTTTGTGCATTCAGTATGCACCATTCAAAGCCATGTCATCAATTTTCAACCCTTTCTGACTTCATTTGCAATTTTTCATGCATTTACTGATTTTTTTGAGCTAAATGACCCTGAAATTGAAAAGCACTACAAATGAACTCTTAAAAGGTTGAAAGTTGGCATGGTATCACCATTTCACCCACATAGCATGTGCTAAAAAGTTGAGAGGGTTATGGCAAAAACTGGATGCACTTCGTGTACAAAATGGACAATCTCTTTCGAAGTATCAGCCTTTCGGACGAGATCTCATCTGTTACAAAGGCATTTCATTTTTTTTTAACTTATTTCAACTCCAAACTTTTTGTGCATTCAGTATGCACCATTCAAAGCCATGTCATCATTTTTCAACCATTTCTGACTTCATTTGCTATTTTTCATGCATTTACTGATTTTTTTGAGCTAAATGACCCTGAAATTGAAAAGCACTACAAATGAACTCTGAAAAGGTTGAAAGTTGGCATGGTATCATAATTTCACCCACATAGCATGTGCTAAAAAGTTGAGAGGGTTACGGCAAAAACTGGATGCACTTCGTGTACAAAATGGACAATCTGTTTCGAAGTATCAGGCTTTCGGACGAGAACACATCTGTTACAAAGGCATTTCATTTTTTTTAACTTATTTCAACTCCAAACTTTTTGTGCATTCAGTATGCACCGTTCAAAGCCATGTCATCATTTTTCAACCATTTCTGACTTCATTTGCTATTTTTCATGCATTTACTGATTTTTTGAGCTAAATGACCCTGAAATTGAAAAGCACTACAAATGAACTCTGAAAAGGTTGAAAGTTGGCATGGTATCATCATTTCACCCACATAGCATGTGCTAAAAAGTTGAGAGGGTTACGGCAAAAACTGGATGCACTTCGTGTACAAAATGGACAATCTCTTTCGAAGTATCAGGCTTTCGGACAAGAACTCATCTGTTACAAAGGCATTTCATTTTTTTAAACATATTTCAACTCCAAACTTTTTGTGCATTCAGTATGCACCATTCAAAGCCACGTCATCAATTTTCATCCCTTTCTGACTTCATTTGCTATTTTTCATGCATTTACTGATTTTTTTTGAGCTAAATGACCCTGAAATTGAAAAGCACTACAAATGAACTCTGAAAAGGTTGAAAGTTGGCATGGTATCATCATTTCACCCACATAGCATGTGCTAAAAAGTTGAGAGGGTTACGGCAAAAACTGGATGCACTTCGTGTACAAAATGGACAATCTCTTTCGAAGTATCAGGCTTTCAGACGAGATCTCATCTGTTACAAAGGCATTTCATTTTTTTTAACTTATTTCAACTCCAAACTTTTTGTGCATTCAGTATGCACCATTCAAAGCCAGGTCATCATTTTTCAACCATTTCTGACTTCATTTGCTATTTTTCATGCATTTACTGATTTTTTGAGCTAAATGACCCTGAAATTGAAAAGCACTACAAATGAACTCTGAAAAGGTTGAAAGTTGGCATGGTATCATAATTTCACCCACATAGCATGTGCTAAAAAGTTGAGAGGGTTACGGCAAAAACTAGATGCACTTCGTGTACAAAATGGACAATCTCTTTCGAAGTATCAGGCTTTCGGACGAGAACTCATCTGTTACAAAGGCATTTCATTTTTTTAAACTTATTTCAACTCCAGACTTTTTGTGCATTCAGTATGCACCATTCAAAGCCACGTCATCAATTTTCAACCCTTTCTGACTTCATTTGCTATTTTTCATGCATTTACTGATTTTTTTTGAGCTAAATGACCCTGAAATTGAAAAGCACTACAAATGAACTCTGAAAAGGTTGAAAGTTGGCATGGTATCATCATTTCACCCACATAGAATGTGCTAAAAAGTTGAGAGGGTTACGGCAAAAACTGGATGCACTTCGTGTACAAAATGGACAATCTCTTTCGAAGTATCAGGCTTTCGGACGAGAACTCATTTGTTACAAAGGCATTTCATTTTTTTAACTTATTTCAACTCCAAACTTTTTGTGCATTCAGTATGCACCATTCAAAGCCATGTCATCAATTTTCAACCCTTTCTGACTTCATTTGCAATTTTTCATGCATTTACTGATTTTTTTGAGCTAAATGACCCTGAAATTGAAAAGCACTACAAATGAACTCTTAAAAGGTTGAAAGTTGGCATGGTATCACCATTTCACCCACATAGCATGTGCTAAAAAGTTGAGAGGGTTATGGCAAAAACTGGATGCACTTCGTGTACAAAATGGACAATCTCTTTCGAAGTATCAGCCTTTCGGACGAGATCTCATCTGTTACAAAGGCATTTCATTTTTTTTTAACTTATTTCAACTCCAAACTTTTTGTGCATTCAGTATGCACCATTCAAAGCCATGTCATCATTTTTCAACCATTTCTGACTTCATTTGCTATTTTTCATGCATTTACTGATTTTTTTGAGCTAAATGACCCTGAAATTGAAAAGCACTACAAATGAACTCTGAAAAGGTTGAAAGTTGGCATGGTATCATAATTTCACCCACATAGCATCTGCTAAAAAGTTGAGAGGGTTACGGCAAAAACTGGATGCACTTCGTGTACAAAATGGACAATCTGTTTCGAAGTATCAGGCTTTCGGACGAGAACACATCTGTTACAAAGGCATTTCATTTTTTTTAACTTATTTCAACTCCAAACTTTTTGTGCATTCAGTATGCACCGTTCAAAGCCATGTCATCATTTTTCAACCATTTCTGACTTCATTTGCTATTTTTCATGCATTTACTGATTTTTTGAGCTAAATGACCCTGAAATTGAAAAGCACTACAAATGAACTCTGAAAAGGTTGAAAGTTGGCATGGTATCATCATTTCACCCACATAGCATGTGCTAAAAAGTTGAGAGGGTTACGGCAAAAACTGGATGCACTTCGTGTACAAAATGGACAATCTCTTTCGAAGTATCAGGCTTTCGGACAAGAACTCATCTGTTACAAAGGCATTTCATTTTTTTAAACATATTTCAACTCCAAACTTTTTGTGCATTCAGTATGCACCATTCAAAGCCACGTCATCAATTTTCATCCCTTTCTGACTTCATTTGCTATTTTTCATGCATTTACTGATTTTTTTTGAGCTAAATGACCCTGAAATTGAAAAGCACTACAAATGAACTCTGAAAAGGTTGAAAGTTGGCATGGTATCATCATTTCACCCACATAGCATGTGCTAAAAAGTTGAGAGGGTTACGGCAAAAACTGGATGCACTTCGTGTACAAAATGGACAATCTCTTTCGAAGTATCAGGCTTTCAGACGAGATCTCATCTGTTACAAAGGCATTTCATTTTTTTTAACTTATTTCAACTCCAAACTTTTTGTGCATTCAGTATGCACCATTCAAAGCCAGGTCATCATTTTTCAACCATTTCTGACTTCATTTGCTATTTTTCATGCATTTACTGATTTTTTGAGCTAAATGACCCTGAAATTGAAAAGCACTACAAATGAACTCTGAAAAGGTTGAAAGTTGGCATGGTATCATAATTTCACCCACATAGCATGTGCTAAAAAGTTGAGAGGGTTACGGCAAAAACTGGATGCACTTCGTGTACAAAATGGACAATCTCTTTCGAAGTATCAGGCTTTCGGACGAGAACTCATCTGTTACAAAGGCATTTCATTTTTTTAAACTTATTTCAACTCCAGACTTTTTGTGCATTCAGTATGCACCATTCAAAGCCACGTCATCAATTTTCAACCCTTTCTGACTTCATTTGCTATTTTTCATGCATTTACTGATTTTTTTTGAGCTAAATGACCCTGAAATTGAAAAGCACTACAAATGAACTCTGAAAAGGTTGAAAGTTGGCATGGTATCATCATTTCACCCACATAGAATGTGCTAAAAAGTTGAGAGGGTTACGGCAAAAACTGGATGCACTTCGTGTACAAAATGGACAATCTCTTTCGAAGTATCAGGCTTTCGGACGAGAACTCATTTGTTACAAAGGCATTTCATTTTTTTAACTTATTTCAACTCCAAACTTTTTGTGCATTCAGTATGCACCATTCAAAGCCATGTCATCAATTTTCAACCCTTTCTGACTTCATTTGCAATTTTTCATGCATTTACTGATTTTTTTGAGCTAAATGACCCTGAAATTGAAAAGCACTACAAATGAACTCTTAAAAGGTTGAAAGTTGGCATGGTATCACCATTTCACCCACATAGCATGTGCTAAAAAGTTGAGAGGGTTATGGCAAAAACTGGATGCACTTCGTGTACAAAATGGACAATCTCTTTCGAAGTATCAGCCTTTCGGACGAGATCTCATCTGTTACAAAGGCATTTCATTTTTTTTTAACTTATTTCAACTCCAAACTTTTTGTGCATTCAGTATGCACCATTCAAAGCCATGTCATCATTTTTCAACCATTTCTGACTTCATTTGCTATTTTTCATGCATTTACTGATTTTTTTGAGCTAAATGACCCTGAAATTGAAAAGCACTACAAATGAACTCTGAAAAGGTTGAAAGTTGGCATGGTATCATAATTTCACCCACATAGCATCTGCTAAAAAGTTGAGAGGGTTACGGCAAAAACTGGATGCACTTCGTGTACAAAATGGACAATCTGTTTCGAAGTATCAGGCTTTCGGACGAGAACACATCTGTTACAAAGGCATTTCATTTTTTTTAACTTATTTCAACTCCAAACTTTTTGTGCATTCAGTATGCACCGTTCAAAGCCATCTCATCATTTTTCAACCATTTCTGACTTCATTTGCTATTTTTCATGCATTTACTGATTTTTTGAGCTAAATGACCCTGAAATTGAAAAGCACTACAAATGAACTCTGAAAAGGTTGAAAGTTGGCATGGTATCATCATTTCACCCACATAGCATGTGCTAAAAAGTTGAGAGGGTTACGGCAAAAACTGGATGCACTTCGTGTACAAAATGGACAATCTCTTTCGAAGTATCAGGCTTTCGGACAAGAACTCATCTGTTACAAAGGCATATCATTTTTTTAAACATATTTCAACTCCAGACTTTTTGTGCATTCAGTATGCACCATTCAAAGCCACGTCATCAATTTTCATCCCTTTCTGACTTCATTTGCTATTTTTCATGCATTTACTGATTTTTTTTGAGCTAAATGACCCTGAAATTGAAAAGCACTACAAATGAACTCTGAAAAGGTTGAAAGTTGGCATGGTATCATCATTTCACCCACATAGCATGTGCTAAAAAGTTGAGAGGGTTACGGCAAAAATTGGATGCACTTCTTGTACAAAATGGACAATCTCTTTCGAAGTATCAGGCTTTCGGACGAGAACTCATCTGTTACAAAGGCATTTCATTTTTTTTAACTTATTTCAACTCCAAACTTTTTGTGCATTCAGTATGCACCATTCAAAGCCATGTCATCATTTTTCAACCATTTCTGACTTCATTTGCTATTTTTCATGCATTTACTGATTTTTTTGAGCTAAATGACCCTGAAATTGAAAAGCACTACAAATGAACTCTGAAAAGGTTGAAAGTTGGCATGGTATCATAATTTCACCCACATAGCATGTGCTAAAAAGTTGAGAGGGTTATGGCAAAAACTGGATGCACTTCGTGTACAAAATGGACAATCTCTTTCGAAGTATCAGCCTTTCGGACGAGATCTCATCTGTTACAAAGGCATTTCATTTTTTTTAACTTATTTCAACTCCAAACTTTTTGTGCATTCAGTATGCACCATTCAAAGCCATGTCATCATTTTTCAACCATTTCTGACTTCATTTGCTATTTTTCATGCATTTACTGATTTTTTTGAGCTAAATGACCCTGAAATTGAAAAGCACTACAAATGAACTCTGAAAAGGTTGAAAGTTGGCATGGTATCATAATTTCACCCACATAGCATCTGCTAAAAAGTTGAGAGGGTTACGGCAAAAACTGGATGCACTTCGTGTACAAAATGGACAATCTGTTTCGAAGTATCAGGCTTTCGGACGAGAACACATCTGTTACAAAGGCATTTCATTTTTTTAACTTATTTCAACTCCAAACTTTTTGTGCATTCAGTATGCACCGTTCAAAGCCATCTCATCATTTTTCAACCATTTCTGACTTCATTTGCTATTTTTCATGCATTTACTGATTTTTTGAGCTAAATGACCCTGAAATTGAAAAGCACTACAAATGAACTCTGAAAAGGTTGAAAGTTGGCATGGTATCATCATTTCACCCACATAGCATGTGCTAAAAAGTTGAGAGGGTTACGGCAAAAACTGGATGCACTTCGTGTACAAAATGGACAATCTCTTTCGAAGTATCAGGCTTTCGGACAAGAACTCATCTGTTACAAAGGCATATCATTTTTTTAAACATATTTCAACTCCAGACTTTTTGTGCATTCAGTATGCACCATTCAAAGCCACGTCATCAATTTTCATCCCTTTCTGACTTCATTTGCTATTTTTCATGCATTTACTGATTTTTTTTGAGCTAAATGACCCTGAAATTGAAAAGCACTACAAATGAACTCTGAAAAGGTTGAAAGTTGGCATGGTATCATCATTTCACCCACATAGCATGTGCTAAAAAGTTGAGAGGGTTACGGCAAAAACTGGATGCACTTCTTGTACAAAATGGACAATCTCTTTCGAAGTATCAGGCTTTCGGACGAGAACTCATCTGTTACAAAGGCATTTCATTTTTTTTAACTTATTTCAACTCCAAACTTTTTGTGCATTCAGTATGCACCATTCAAAGCCATGTCATCATTTTTCAACCATTTCTGACTTCATTTGCTATTTTTCATGCATTTACTGATTTTTTTGAGCTAAATGACCCTGAAATTGAAAAGCACTACAAATGAACTCTGAAAAGGTTGAAAGTTGGCATGGTATCATAATTTCACCCACATAGCATGTGCTAAAAAGTTGAGAGGGTTATGGCAAAAACTGGATGCACTTCGTGTACAAAATGGACAATCTCTTTCGAAGTATCAGCCTTTCGGACGAGATCTCATCTGTTACAAAGGCATTTCATTTTTTTTAACTTATTTCAACTCCAAACTTTTTGTGCATTCAGTATGCACCATTCAAAGCCATGTCATCATTTTTCAACCATTTCTGACTTCATTTGCTATTTTTCATGCATTTACTGATTTTTTTGAGCTAAATGACCCTGAAATTGAAAAGCACTACAAATGAACTCTGAAAAGGTTGAAAGTTGGCATGGTATCATAATTTCACCCACATAGCATGTGCTAAAAAGTTGAGAGGGTTACGGCAAAAACTGGATGCACTTCGTGTACAAAATGGACAATCTGTTTCGAAGTATCAGGCTTTCGGACGAGAACACATCTGTTACAAAGGCATTTCATTTTTTTTAACTTATTTCAACTCCAAACTTTTTGTGCATTCAGTATGCACCGTTCAAAGCCATCTCATCATTTTTCAACCATTTCTGACTTCATTTGCTATTTTTCATGCATTTACTGATTTTTTGAGCTAAATGACCCTGAAATTGAAAAGCACTACAAATGAACTCTGAAAAGGTTGAAAGTTGGCATGGTATCATCATTTCACCCACATAGCATGTGCTAAAAAGTTGAGAGGGTTACGGCAAAAACTGGATGCACTTCGTGTACAAAATGGACAATCTCTTTCGAAGTATCAGGCTTTCGGACAAGAACTCATCTGTTACAAAGGCATTTCATTTTTTTAAACATATTTCAACTCCAGACTTTTTGTGCATTCAGTATGCACCATTCAAAGCCACGTCATCAATTTTCATCCCTTTCTGACTTCATTTGCTATTTTTCATGCATTTACTGATTTTTTTTGAGCTAAATGACCCTGAAATTGAAAAGCACTACAAATGAACTCTGAAAAGGTTGAAAGTTGGCATGGTATCATCATTTCACCCACATAGCATGTGCTAAAAAGTTGAGAGGGTTACGGCAAAAACTGGATGCACTTCTTGTACAAAATGGACAATCTCTTTCGAAGTATCAGGCTTTCGGACGAGAACTCATCTGTTACAAAGACATTTCATTTTTTTTAACTTATTTCAACTCCAAACTTTTTGTGCATTCAGTATGCACCATTCAAAGCCATGTCATCATTTTTCAACCATTTCTGACTTCATTTGCTATTTTTCATGCATTTACTGATTTTTTTGAGCTAAATGACCCTGAAATTGAAAAGCACTACAAATGAACTCTGAAAAGGTTGAAAGTTGGCATGGTATCATAATTTCACCCACATAGCATGTGCTAAAAAGTTGAGAGGGTTACGGCAAAAACTGGATGCACTTCGTGTACAAAATGGACAATCTCTTTCAAAGTATCAGGCTTTCGGACGAGAACTCATCTGTTACAAAGGCATTTCATTTTTTTAAACATATTTCAACTCCAGACTTTTTGTGCGTTCAGTATGCACCATTCAAAGCCACGTCATCAATTTTCATCCCTTTCTGACTTCATTTTCTATTTTTCATGCATTTACTGATTTTTTTTGAGCTAAATGACCCTGAAATTGAAAAGCACTACAAATGAACTCTGAAAAGGTTGAAAGTTGGCATGGTATCATCATTTCACCCACATAGCATGTGCTAAAAAGTTGAGAGGGTTACGGCAAAAACTGGATGCACTTCGTGTACAAAATGGACAATCTCTTTCGAAGTATCAGGCTTTCGGACGAGAACTCATCTGTTACAAAGGCATTTCATTTTTTTTAACTTATTTAAACTCCAAACTTTTTGTGCATTCAGTATGCACCATTCAAATCCATGTCATCATTTTTCAACCATTTCTGACTTCATTTGCTATTTTTCATGCATTTACTGATTTTTTGAGCTAAATGACCCTGAAATTGAAAAGCACTACAAATGAACTCTGAAAAGGTTGAAAGTTGGCATGGTATCATAATTTCACCCACATAGCATGTGCTAAAAAGTTGAGAGGGTTACGGCAAAAACTGGATGCACTTCGTGTACAAAATGGACAATCTGTTTCGAAGTATCACGCTTTCGGACGAGAACTCATCTGTTACAAAGGCATTTCATTTTTTTAAACTTATTTCAACTCCAGACTTTTTGTGCATTCAGTATGCACCATTCAAAGCCACGTCATCAATTTTCAACCCTTTCTGACTTCATTTGCTATTTTTCATGCATTTACTGATTTTTTTTGAGCTAAATGACCCTGAAATTGAAAAGCACTACAAATGAACTCTGAAAAGGTTGAAAGTTGGCATGGTATCATCATTTCACCCACATAGAATGTGCTAAAAAGTTGAGAGGGTTACGGCAAAAACAGGATGCACTTCGTGTACAAAATGGACAATCTCTTTCGAAGTATCAGGCTTTCGGACGAGAACTCATTTGTTACAAAGGCATTTCATTTTTTTAACTTATTTCAACTCCAAACTTTTTGTGCATTCAGTATGCACCATTCAAAGCCATGTCATCAATTTTCAACCCTTTCTGACTTCATTTGCAATTTTTCATGCATTTACTGATTTTTTTGAGCTAAATGACCCTGAAATTGAAAAGCACTACAAATGAACTCTTAAAAGGTTGAAAGTTGGCATGGTATCACCATTTCACCCACATTGCATGTGCTAAAAAGTTGAGAGGGTTACGACAAACACTGGATGCACTTCGTGTACAAAATGGACAATCTCTTTCGAAGTATCAGGCTTTCGGACGAGATCTCATCTGTTACAAAGGCATTTCATTTTTTTTTAACTTATTTCAACTCCAAACTTTTTGTGCATTCAGTATGCACCATTCAAAGCCATGTCATCATTTTTCAACCATTTCTGACTTCATTTGCTATTTTTCATGCATTTACTGATTTTTTTGAGCTAAATGACCCTGAAATTGAAAAGCACTACAAATGAACTCTGAAAAGGTTGAAAGTTGGCATGGTATCACAATTTCACCCACATAGCATGTGCTAAAAAGTTGAGAGGGTTACGGCAAAAACTGGATGCACTTCGTGTACAAAATGGACAATCTGTTTCGAAGTATCAGGCTTTCGGATGAGAAATCATCTGTTACAAAGGCATTTCATTTTTTTTAACTTATTTCAACTCCAAACTTTTTGTGCATTCAGTATGCACCATTCAAAGCCACGTCATCAATTTTCAACCCTTTCTGACTTCATTTGCTATTTTTCATGCATTTACTGATTTTTTTTGAGCTAAATGACCCTGAAATTGAAAAGCACTACAAATGAACTCTGAAAAGGTTGAAAGTTGGCATGGTATCATCATTTCACCCACATAGAATGTGCTAAAAAGTTGAGAGGGTTACGGCAAAAACTGGATGCACTTCGTGTACAAAATGGACAATCTCTTTCGAAGTATCAGGCTTTCGGACGAGAACTGATTTGTTACAAAGGTATTTCATTTTTTTAACTTATTTCAACTCCAAACTTTTTGTGCATTCAGTATGCACCATTCAAAGCCATGTCATCAATTTTCAACCCTTTCTGACTTCATTTGCAATTTTTCATGCATTTACTGATTTTTTTGAGCTAAATGACCCTGAAATTGAAAAGCACTACAAATGAACTCTTAAAAGGTTGAAAGTTGGCATGGTATCACCATTTCACCCACATTGCATGTGCTAAAAAGTTGAGAGGGTTACGGCAAAAACTGGATGCACTTCGTGTACAAAATGGACAATCTCTTTCGAAGTATCAGGCTTTCGGACGAGATCTCATCTGTTACAAAGGCATTTCATTTTTTCTTAACTTATTTCAACTCCAAACTTTTTGTGCATTCAGTATGCACCATTCAAAGCCATGTCATCATTTTTCAACCATTTCTGACTTCATTTGCTATTTTTCATGCATTTACTGATTTTTTTGAGCTAAATGACCCTGAAATTGAAAAGCACTACAAATGAACTCTGAAAAGGTTGAAAGTTGGCATGGTATCATCATTTCACCCACATAGCATGTGCTAAAAAGTTGAGAGGGTTACGGCAAAAACTGGATGCACTTCGTGTACAAAATGGACAATCTCTTTCGAAGTATCAGGCTTTCGGACGAGAACTCATTTGTTACAAAGGCATTTCATTTTTTTAACTTATTTCAACTCCAAACTTTTTGTGCATTCAGTATGCACCACTCAAAGCCATGTCATCAATTTTCAACCCTTTCTGACTTCATTTGCAATTTTTCATGCATTTACTGATTTTTTTGAGCTAAATGACCCTGAAATTGAAAAGCACTACAAATGAACTCTTAAAAGGTTGAAAGTTGGCATGGTATCATCATTTCACCCACATAGCATGTGCTAAAAAGTTGAGAGGGTTACGGCAAAAACTGGATGCACTTCGTGTACAAAATGGACAATCTCTTTCGAAGTATCAAGCTTTCGGACGAGAACTCATCTGTTACAAAGGCATTTCATTTTTTTAAAGATATTTCAACTCCAAACTTTTTGTGCGTTCAGTATGCAACATTCAAAGCCACGTCATCAATTTTCATCCCTTTCTGACTTCATTTGCTATTTTTCATGCATTTACTGATTTTTTTTGAGCTAATTGACCCTGAAATTGAAAAGCACTACAAATGAACTCTGAAAAGGTTGAAAGTTGGCATGGTATCATGATTTCACCCACATAGCATGTGCTAAAAAGTTGAGAGGGTTACGGCACAAACTGGATGCACTTCGTGTACAAAATGGACAATCTCTTTCGAAGTATCAGGCTTTCGGACGAGAACTCATCTGTTACAAAGGCATTTCATTTTTTTTAACTTATTTAAACTCCAAACTTTTTGTGCATTCAGTATGCACCATTCAAAGCCATGTCATCATTTTTCAACCATTTCTGACTTCATTTGCTATTTTTCATGCATTTACTGATTTTTTGAGCTAAATGACCCTGAAATTGAAAAGCACTACAAATGAACTCTGAAAAGGTTGAAAGTTGGCATGGTATCATAATTTCACCCACATAGCATGTGCTAAAAAGTTGAGAGGGTTACGGCAAAAACTGGATGCACTTCGTGTACAAAATGGACAATCTGTTTCGAAGTATCACGCTTTCGGACGAGAACTCATCTGTTACAAAGGCATTTCATTTTTTTAAACTTATTTCAACTCCAGACTTTTTGTGCATTCAGTATGCACCATTCAAAGCCACGTCATCAATTTTCAACCCTTTCTGACTTCATTTGCTATTTTTCATGCATTTACTGATTTTTTTTGAGCTAAATGACCCTGAAATTGAAAAGCACTACAAATGAACTCTGAAAAGGTTGAAAGTTGGCATGGTATCATCATTTCACCCACATAGAATGTGCTAAAAAGTTGAGAGGGTTACGGCAAAAACAGGATGCACTTCGTGTACAAAATGGACAATCTCTTTCGAAGTATCAGGCTTTCGGACGAGAACTCATTTGTTACAAAGGCATTTCATTTTTTTAACTTATTTCAACTCCAAACTTTTTGTGCATTCAGTATGCACCATTCAAAGCCATGTCATCAATTTTCAACCCTTTCTGACTTCATTTGCAATTTTTCATGCATTTACTAATTTTTTTGAGCTAAATGACCCTGAAATTGAAAAGCACTACAAATGAACTCTTAAAAGGTTGAAAGTTGGCATGGTATCACCATTTCACCCACATTGCATGTGCTAAAAAGTTGAGAGGGTTACGGCAAACACTGGATGCACTTCGTGTACAAAATGGACAATCTCTTTCGAAGTATCAGGCTTTCGGACGAGATCTCATCTGTTACAAAGGCATTTCATTTTTTTTAACTTATTTCAACTCCAAACTTTTTGTGCATTCAGTATGCACCATTCAAAGCCATGTCATCATTTTTCAACCATTTCTGACTTCATTTGCTATTTTTCATGCATTTACTGATTTTTTTGAGCTAAATGACCCTGAAATTGAAAAGCACTACAAATGAACTCTGAAAAGGTTGAAAGTTGGCATGGTATCACAATTTCACCCACATAGCATGTGCTAAAAAGTTGAGAGGGTTACGGCAAAAACTGGATGCACTTCGTGTACAAAATGGACAATCTGTTTCGAAGTATCAGGCTTTCGGATGAGAAATCATCTGTTACAAAGGCATTTCATTTTTTTTAACTTATTTCAACTCCAAACTTTTTGTGCATTCAGTATGCACCATTCAAAGCCACGTCATCAATTTTCAACCCTTTCTGACTTCATTTGCTATTTTTCATGCATTTACTGATTTTTTTTGAGCTAAATGACCCTGAAATTGAAAAGCACTACAAATGAACTCTGAAAAGGTTGAAAGTTGGCATGGTATCATCATTTCACCCACATAGAATGTGCTAAAAAGTTGAGAGGGTTACGGCAAAAACTGGATGCACTTCGTGTACAAAATGGACAATCTCTTTCGAAGTATCAGGCTTTCGGACGAGAACTGATTTGTTACAAAGGTATTTCATTTTTTTAACTTATTTCAACTCCAAACTTTTTGTGCATTCAGTATGCACCATTCAAAGCCATGTCATCAATTTTCAACCCTTTCTGACTTCATTTGCAATTTTTCATGCATTTACTGATTTTTTTGAGCTAAATGACCCTGAAATTGAAAAGCACTACAAATGAACTCTTAAAAGGTTGAAAGTTGGCATGGTATCACCATTTCACCCACATTGCATGTGCTAAAAAGTTGAGAGGGTTACGGCAAAAACTGGATGCACTTCGTGTACAAAATGGACAATCTCTTTCGAAGTATCAGGCTTTCGGACGAGATCTCATCTGTTACAAAGGCATTTCATTTTTTCTTAACTTATTTCAACTCCAAACTTTTTGTGCATTCAGTATGCACCATTCAAAGCCATGTCATCATTTTTCAACCATTTCTGACTTCATTTGCTATTTTTCATGCATTTACTGATTTTTTTGAGCTAAATGACCCTGAAATTGAAAAGCACTACAAATGAACTCTGAAAAGGTTGAAAGTTGGCATGGTATCATCATTTCACCCACATAGCATGTGCTAAAAAGTTGAGAGGGTTACGGCAAAAACTGGATGCACTTCGTGTACAAAATGGACAATCTCTTTCGAAGTATCAGGCTTTCGGACGAGAACTCATTTGTTACAAAGGCATTTCATTTTTTTAACTTATTTCAACTCCAAACTTTTTGTGCATTCAGTATGCACCATTCAAAGCCATGTCATCAATTTTCAACCCTTTCTGACTTCATTTGCAATTTTTCATGCATTTACTGATTTTTTTGAGCTAAATGACCCTGAAATTGAAAAGCACTACAAATGAACTCTTAAAAGGTTGAAAGTTGGCATGGTATCATCATTTCACCCACATAGCATGTGCTAAAAAGTTGAGAGGGTTACGGCAAAAACTGGATGCACTTCGTGTACAAAATGGACAATCTCTTTCGAAGTATCAAGCTTTCGGACGAGAACTCATCTGTTACAAAGGCATTTCATTTTTTTAAAGATATTTCAACTCCAAACTTTTTGTGCGTTCAGTATGCAACATTCAAAGCCACGTCATCAATTTTCATCCCTTTCTGACTTCATTTGCTATTTTTCATGCATTTACTGATTTTTTTTGAGCTAATTGACCCTGAAATTGAAAAGCACAACAAATGAACTCTGAAAAGGTTGAAAGTTGGCATGGTATCATGATTTCACCCACATAGCATGTGCTAAAAAGTTGAGAGGGTTACGGCACAAACTGGATGCACTTCGTGTACAAAATGGACAATCTCTTTCGAAGTATCAGGCTTTCGGACGAGAACTCATCTGTTACAAAGGCATTTCATTTTTTTAACTTATTTCAACTCCAAACTTTTTGTGCATTCAGTATGCACCATTCAAAGCCATGTCATCAATTTTCAACCCTTTCTGACTTCATTTGCTATTTTTCATGCATTTACTGATTTTTTTGAGCTAAATGACCATGAAATTGAAAAGCACTACAAATGAACTCTGAAAAGGTTGAAAGTTGGCATGGTATCATAATTTCACCCACATAGCATGTGCTAAAAAGTTGAGAGGGTTACGGCAAAAACTGGATGCACTTCGTGTACAAAATGGACAATCTGTTTCGAAGTATCAGGCTTTCGGACGAGAACTCATCTGTTACAAAGGCATTTCATTTTTTTTAACTTATTTCAACTCCAAACTTTTTGTGCATTCAGTATGCACCATTCAAAGCCATGTCATCATTTTTCAACCATTTCTGACTTCATTTGCTATTTTTCATGCATTTATTGATTTTTTTCAGCTAAATGACCCTGAAATTGAAAAGCACTACAAATGAACTCTGAAAAGGTTGAAAGTTGGCATGGTATCATCATTTCACCCACATAGCATGTGCTAAAAAGTTGAGAGGGTTACGGCAAAAACTGGATGCACTTCGTGTACAAAATGGACAATCTCTTTCGAAGTATCAGGCTTTCGGACGAGAACTCATCTGTTACAAAGGCATTTCATTTTTTTAAACTTATTTCAACTCCAGACTTTTTGTGCATTCAGTATGCTCCATTCAAAGCCACGTCATCAATTTTCAACCCTTTCTGACTTCATTTGCTATTTTTCATGCATTTACTGATTTTTTTTGAGCTAAATGACCCTGAAATTGAAAAGCACTACAAATGAACTCTGAAAAGGTTGAAAGTTGGCATGGTATCATCATTTCACCCACATAGAATGTGCTAAAAAGTTGAGAGGGTTACGGCAAAATCTGGATGCACTTCGTGTACAAAATGGACAATCTCTTTCGAAGTATCAGGCTTTCGGACGAGAACTCATCTGTTACAAAGGCATTTCATTTTTTTAACTTATTTCAACTCCAAACTTTTTGTGCGTTCAGTATGCACCATTCAAAGCCATGCCATCAATTTTCAACCCTTTCTGACTTCATTTGCTATTTTTCATGCATTTACTGATTTTTTTTGAGCTAAATGACCCTGAAATTGAAAAGCACTACAAATGAACGCTGAAAAGGTTGAAAGTTGGCATGGTATCATCATTTCACCCACATAGCATGTGCTAAAAAGTTGAGAGGGTTACGGCAAAAACTGGATGCACTTCGTGTACAAAATGGACAATCTCTTTCGAAGTATCAGGCTTTCGGACGAGAACTCATCTGTTACAAAGGCATTTCATTTTTTTAACTTATTTCAACTCCAAACTTTTTGTGCATTCAGTATGCACCATTCAAAGCCATGTCATCAATTTTCAACCCTTTCTGACTTCATTTGCTATTTTTCATGCATTTACTGATTTTTTTGAGCTAAATGACCCTGAAATTGAAAAGCACTACAAATGAACTCTGAAAAGGTTGAAAGTTGGCATGGTATCATCATTTCACCCACATAGCATGTGCTAAAAAGTTGAGAGGGTTACGGCAAAAACTGGATGCACTTCGTGTACAAAATGGACAATCTCTTTCGAAGTATCAGGCTTTCGGACGAGAACTCATCTGTTACAAAGGCATTTCATTTTTTTAAACTTATTTCAACTCCAGACTTTTTGTGCGTTCAGTATGCACCATTCAAAGCCACGTCATCAATTTTCATCCCTTTCTGACTTCATTTGCTATTTTTCATGCATTTACTGATTTTTTTTGAGCTAAATGACCCTAAAATTGAAAAGCACTACAAATGAACTCTGAAAAGGTTGAAAGTTGGCATGGTATCATCATTTCACCCACATAGAATGTGCTAAAAAGTTGAGAGGGTTACGGCAAAAACTGGATGCACTTCGTGTACAAAATGGACAATCTCTTTCGAAGTATCAGGCTTTCGGACGAGAACTCATCTGTTACAAAGGCATTTCATTTTTTTAACTTATTTCAACTCCAAACTTTTTGTGCATTCAGTATGCACCATTCAAAGCCATGTCATCAATTTTCAACCCTTTCTGACTTCATTTGCTATTTTTCATGCATATACTGATTTTTTTGAGCTAAATGACCCTGAAATTGAAAAGCACTACAAATGAACTCTGAAAAGGTTGAAAGTTGGCATGGTATCATCATTTCACCCACATAGCATGTGCGAAAAAGTTGAGAGGGTTACGGCAAAAACTGGATGCACTTCGTGTACAAAATGGACAATCTCTTTCGAAGTATCAGGCTTTTGGACGAGAACTCATCTGTTACAAAGGCATTTCATTTTTTTAACTTATTTCAACTCCAAACTTTTTGTGCATTCAGTATGCACCATTCAAAGCCATGTCATCAATTTTCAACCCTTTCTGACTTCATTTGCTATTTTTCATGCATTTACTTATTTTTTTGAGCTAAATGACCCTGAAATTGAAAAGCACTACAAATGAACTCTGAAAAGGTTGAAAGTTGGCATGGTATCATCATTTCACCCACATAGCATGTGCTAAAAAGTTGAGAGGGTTACGGCAAAAACTGGATCCACTTCGTGTACAAAATGGACAATCTCTTTCGAAGTATCAGGCTTTCGGACGAGAACTGATCTGTTACAAAGGCATTTCATTTTTTTAAACATATTTCAACTCCAAACTTTTTGTGCGTTCAGTATGCACCATTCAAAGCCACGTCATCAATTTTCATCCCTTTCTGACATCATTTGCTATTTTTCATGCATTTACTGATTTTTTTTGAGCTAAATGACCCTGAAATTGAAAAGCACTACAAATGAACTCTGAAAAGGTTGAAAGTTGGCATGGTATCATAATTTCACCCACATAGCATGTGCTAAATGAGAGGGTTACGGCAAAAACTATATGCACTTCGTGTACAAAATGGACAATCTGTTTCGAAGTATCAGGCTTTCGGACGAGAACTCATCTGTTACAAAGGCATTTCATTTTTTTTAACTTATTTCAACTCCAAACTTTTTGTGCATTCAGTATGCACCATTCAAAGCCATGTCATCATTTTTCAACCATTTCTGACTTCATTTGCTATTTTTCATGCATTTATTGATTTTTTTCAGCTAAATGACCCTGAAATTGAAAAGCACTACAAATGAACTCTGAAAAGGTTGAAAGTTGGCATGGTATCATCATTTCACCCACATAGCATGTGCTAAAAAGTTGAGAGGGTTACGGCAAAAACTGGATGCACTTCGTGTACAAAATGGACAATCTCTTTCGAAGTATCAGGCTTTCGGACGAGAACTCATCTGTTACAAAGGCATTTCATTTTTTTAAACTTATTTCAACTCCAGACTTTTTGTGCATTCAGTATGCTCCATTCAAAGCCACGTCATCAATTTTCAACCCTTTCTGACTTCATTTGCTATTTTTCATGCATTTACTGATTTTTTTTGAGCTAAATGACCCTGAAATTGAAAAGCACTACAAATGAACTCTGAAAAGGTTGAAAGTTGGCATGGTATCATCATTTCACCCACATAGAATGTGCTAAAAAGTTGAGAGGGTTACGGCAAAATCTGGATGCACTTCGTGTACAAAATGGACAATCTCTTTCGAAGTATCAGGCTTTCGGACGAGAACTCATCTGTTACAAAGGCATTTCATTTTTTTAA
Source organism: Elymus sibiricus (assembly GCA_039707655.1). Lineage (NCBI taxonomy): Eukaryota > Viridiplantae > Streptophyta > Magnoliopsida > Poales > Poaceae > Elymus > Elymus sibiricus. The sequence continues at coordinate 32,344,474 of CM077665.1, read as the reverse complement.
CTTATTTCAACTCCAAACTTTTTGTGCGTTCAGTATGCACCATTCAAAGCCATGCCATCAATTTTCAACCCTTTCTGACTTCATTTGCTATTTTTCATGCATTTACTGATTTTTTTTGAGCTAAATGACCCTGAAATTGAAAAGCACTACAAATGAACGCTGAAAAGGTTGAAAGTTGGCATGGTATCATCATTTCACCCACATAGCATGTGCTAAAAAGTTGAGAGGGTTACGGCAAAAACTGGATGCACTTCGTGTACAAAATGGACAATCTCTTTCGAAGTATCAGGCTTTCAGACGAGAACTCATCTGTTACAAAGGCATTTCATTTTTTTAACTTATTTCAACTCCAAACTTTTTGTGCATTCAGTATGCACCATTCAAAGCCATGTCATCAATTTTCAACCCTTTCTGACTTCATTTGCTATTTTTCATGCATTTACTGATTTTTTTGAGCTAAATGACCCTGAAATTGAAAAGCACTACAAATGAACTCTGAAAAGGTTGAAAGTTGGCATGGTATCATCATTTCACCCACATAGAATGTGCTAAAAAGTTGAGAGGGTTACGGCAAAAACTGGATGCACTTCGTGTACAAAATGGACAATCTCTTTCGAAGTATCAGGCTTTCGGACGAGAACTCATCTGTTACAAAGGCATTTCATTTTTTTAAACTTATTTCAACTCTAGACTTTTTGTGCGTTCAGTATGCACCATTCAAAGCCACGTCATCAATTTTCATCCCTTTCTGACTTCATTTGCTATTTTTCATGCATTTACTTATTTTTTTTGAGCTAAATGACCCTAAAATTGAAAAGCACTACAAATGAACTCTGAAAAGGTTGAAAGTTGGCATGGTATCATCATTTCACCCACATAGAATGTGCTAAAAAGTTGAGAGGGTTACGGCAAAAACTGGATGCACTTCGTGTACAAAATGGACAATCTCTTTCGAAGTATCAGGCTTTCGGACGAGAACTCATCTGTTACAAAGGCATTTCATTTTTTTAACTTATTTCAACTCCAAACTTTTTGTGCATTCAGTATGCACCATTCAAAGCCATGTCATCAATTTTCAACCCTTTCTGACTTCATTTGCTATTTTTCATGCATATACTGATTTTTTTGAGCTAAATGACCCTGAAATTGAAAAGCACTACAAATGAACTCTGAAAAGGTTGAAAGTTGGCATGGTATCATCATTTCACCCACATAGCATGTGCGAAAAAGTTGAGAGGGTTACGGCAAAAACTGGATGCACTTCGTGTACAAAATGGACAATCTCTTTCGAAGTATCAGGCTTTTGGACGAGAACTCATCTGTTACAAAGGCATTTCATTTTTTTAACTTATTTCAACTCCAAACTTTTTGTGCATTCAGTATGCACCATTCAAAGCCATGTCATCAATTTTCAACCCTTTCTGACTTCATTTGCTATTTTTCATGCATTTACTTATTTTTTTGAGCTAAATGACCCTGAAATTGAAAAGCACTACAAATGAACTCTGAAAAGGTTGAAAGTTGGCATGGTATCATCATTTCACCCACATAGCATGTGCTAAAAAGTTGAGAGGGTTACGGCAAAAACTGGATCCACTTCGTGTACAAAATGGACAATCTCTTTCGAAGTATCAGGCTTTCGGACGAGAACTGATCTGTTACAAAGGCATTTCATTTTTTTAAACATATTTCAACTCCAAACTTTTTGTGCGTTCAGTATGCACCATTCAAAGCCACGTCATCAATTTTCATCCCTTTCTGACATCATTTGCTATTTTTCATGCATTTACTGATTTTTTTTGAGCTAAATGACCCTGAAATTGAAAAGCACTACAAATGAACTCTGAAAAGGTTGAAAGTTGGCATGGTATCATCATTTCACCCACATAGAATGTGCTAAAAAGTTGAGAGGGTTACGGCAAAAACTGGATGCACTTCGTGTACAAAATGGACAATCTCTTTCGAAGTATCAGGCTTTCGGACGAGAACTCATCTGTTACAAAGGCATTTCATTTTTTTAACTTATTTCAACTCCAAACTTTTTGTGCATTCAGTATGCACCATTCAAAGCCATGTCATCAATTTTCAACCCTTTCTGACTTCATTTGCTATTTTTCATGCATTTACTGATTTTTTTGAGCTAAATGACCCTGAAAATGAAAAGCACTACAAATGAACTCTGAAAAGGTTGAAAGTTGGCATGGTATCATCATTTCACCCACATAGCATGTGCTAAAAAGTTGAGAGGGTTACGGCAAAAACTGGATGCACTTCGTGTACAAAATGGACAATCTCTTTCGAAGTATCTGGCTTTCGGACGAGAACTCATCTGTTACAAAGGCATTTCATTTTTTTAAAGATATTTCAACTCCAGACTTTTTGTGCGTTCAGTATGCAACATTCAAAGCCATGTCATCATTTTTCATCCCTTTCTGACTTCATTTGCTATTTTTCATGCATTTACTGATTTTTTTTTGAGCTAAATGACCCTGAAATTGAAAAGCACTACAAATGAACTCTGAAAAGGTTGAAAGTTGGCATGGTATCATCATTTCACCCACATAGAATGTGCTAAAAAGTTGAGAGGGTTACGGCAAAAACTGGATGCACTTCGTGTACAAAATGGACAATCTCTTTCGAAGTATCAGGCTTTCGGACGAGAACTCATCTGTTACAAAGGCATTTCATTTTTTTAACTTATTTCAACTCAAAACTTTTTGTGCATTCAGTATGCACCATTCAAAGCCATGTCATCAATTTTCAACCCTTTCTGACTTCATTTGCTATTTTTCATGCATTTACTGATTTTTTTGAGCTAATTGACCCTGAAATTGAAAAGCACTACAAATGAACTCTGAAAAGGTTGAAAGTTGGCATGGTATCATGATTTCACCCACATAGCATGTGCTAAAAAGTTGAGAGGGTTACGGTAAAAACTGGATGCACTTCGTGTACAAAATGGACAATCTCTTTCGAAGTATCAGGCTTTCGGACGAGAACTCATCTGTTACAAAGGCATTTCATTTTTTTAAACATATTTCAACTCCAGACTTTTTTTGCGTTCAGTATGCACCATTCAAAGCCACGTCATCAATTTTCATCCCTTTCTGACTTCATTTGCTATTTTTCATGCATTTACTGATTTTTTTTGAGCTAAATGACCCTGAAATTGAAAAGCACTACAAATGAACTCTGAAAAGGTTGAAAGTTGGCATGGTATCATCATTTCACCCACATAGCATGTGCTAAAAAGTTGAGAGGGTTACGGCAAAAACTGGATGCACTTCGTGTACAAAATGGACAATCTCTTTCGAAGTATCAGGCTTTCGGACGAGAACTCATCTGTTACAAAGGCATTTCATTTTTTTAACTTATTTCAACTCCAAACTTTTTGTGCATTCAGTATGCACCATTCAAAGCCATGTCATCAATTTTCAACCCTTTCTGACTTCATTTGCTATTTTTCATGCATTTACTGATTTTTTTGAGCTAAATGACCCTGAAAATGAAAAGCACTACAAATGAACTCTGAAAAGGTTGAAAGTTGGCATGGTATCATCATTTCACCCACATAGCATGTGCTAAAAAGTTGAGAGGGTTACGGCAAAAACTGGATGCACTTCGTGTACAAAATGGACAATCTCTTTCGAAGTATCAAGCTTTCGGACGAGAACTCATCTGTTACAAAGGCATTTCATTTTTTTAAAGATATTTCAACTCCAGACTTTTTGTGCGTTCAGTATGCAACATTCAAAGCCACGTCATCAATTTTCATCCCTTTCTGACTTCATTTGCTATTTTTCATGCATTTACTGATTTTTTTTGAGCTAATTGACCCTGAAATTGAAAAGCACTACAAATGAACTCTGAAAAGGTTGAAAGTTGGCATGGTATCATGATTTCACCCACATAGCATGTGCTAAAAAGTTGAGAGGGTTACGGTAAAAACTGGATGCACTTCGTGTACAAAATGGACAATCTCTTTCGAAGTATCAGGCTTTCGGACGAGAACTCATCTGTTACAAAGGCATTTCATTTTTTTAAACATATTTCAACTCCAGACTTTTTTTGCGTTCAGTATGCACCATTCAAAGCCACGTCATCAATTTTCATCCCTTTCTGACTTCATTTGCTATTTTTCATGCATTTACTGATTTTTTTTGAGCTAAATGACCCTGAAATTGAAAAGCACTACAAATGAACTCTGAAAAGGTTGAAAGTTGGCATGGTATCATCATTTCACCCACATAGCATGTGCTAAAAAGTTGAGAGGGTTACGGCAAAAACTGGATGCACTTCGTGTACAAAATGGACAATCTCTTTCGAAGTATCAGGCTTTCGGACGAGAACTCATCTGTTACAAAGGCATTTCATTTTTTTAACTTATTTCAACTCCAAACTTTTTGTGCATTCAGTATGCACCATTCAAAGCCATGTCATCAATTTTCAACCCTTTCTGACTTCATTTGCTATTTTTCATGCATTTACTGATTTTTTTGAGCTAAATGACCCTGAAAATGAAAAGCACTACAAATGAACTCTGAAAAGGTTGAAAGTTGGCATGGTATCATCATTTCACCCACATAGCATGTGCTAAAAAGTTGAGAGGGTTACGGCAAAAACTGGATGCACTTCGTGTACAAAATGGACAATCTCTTTCGAAGTATCAAGCTTTCGGACGAGAACTCATCTGTTACAAAGGCATTTCATTTTTTTAAAGATATTTCAACTCCAGACTTTTTGTGCGTTCAGTATGCAACATTCAAAGCCACGTCATCAATTTTCATCCCTTTCTGACTTCATTTGCTATTTTTCATGCATTTACTGATTTTTTTTGAGCTAATTGACCCTGAAATTGAAAAGCACTACAAATGAACTCTGAAAAGGTTGAAAGTTGGCATGGTATCATGATTTCACCCACATAGCATGTGCTAAAAAGTTGAGAGGGTTACGGCAAAAACTGGATGCACTTCGTGTACAAAATGGACAATCTCTTTCGAAGTATCAGGCTTTCGGAGGAGAACTCATCTGTTACAAAGGCATTTCATTTTTTTAAACATATTTCAACTCCAGACTTTTTTTGCGTTCAGTATGCACCATTCAAAGCCACGTCATCAATTTTCATCCCTTTCTGACTTCATTTGCTATTTTTCATGCATTTACTGATTTTTTTTGAGCTAAATGACCCTGAAATTGAAAAGCACTACAAATGAACTCTGAAAAGGTTGAAAGTTGGCATGGTATCATCATTTCACCCACATAGCATGTGCTAAAAAGTTGAGAGGGTTACGGCAAAAACTGGATGCACTTCGTGTACAAAATGGACAATCTCTTTCGAAGTATCAGGCTTTCGGACGAGAACTCATCTGTTACAAAGGCATTTCAGTTTTTTAAACTTTTTTCAAATCCAGACTTTTTGTGCATTCAGTATGCACCATTCAAATCCACGTCATCAAATTTCGTCCCTTTCTGACTTCATTTGCTATTTTTCATGCATTTACTGATTTTTTTTGAGCTAAATGACCCTGAAATTGAAAAGCACTACAAATGAACTCTGAAAAGGTTGAAAGTTGGCATGGTATCATCATTTCACCCACATAGCATGTGCTAAAAAGTTGAGAGGGTTATGGCAAAAACTGGATGCACTTCGTGTACAAAATGGACAATCTCTTTCGAAGTATCAGGCTTTCGGACGAGAACTCATCCGTTACAAAGGCATTTCATTTTTTTTAACTTATTTCAACTCCAAACTTTTTGTGCGTTCAGTATGCACCATTCAAAGCCATCTCATTAATTTTCATCCCTTTCTGACTTCATTTCCTATTTTTCATGCATTTACTGATTTTTTTGAGCTAAATGACCCTGAAATTGAAAAGCACTACAAATGAACTCTGAAAAGGTTGAAAGTTGGCATGGTATCATCATTTCACCCACATAGCATGTGCTACAAAGTTGAGAGGGTTACGGCAAAAACTGGATGCACTTCGTGTACAAAATGGACAATCTCTTTCGAAGTATCAGGCTTTCGGACGAGAACTCATCTGTTACAAAGGCATTTCTTTTTTTTAAACATATTTCAACTCCAGACTTTTTGTGCGTTCAGTATGCACCATTCAAAGCCACGTCATCAATTTTCATCCCTTTCTGACTTCATTTGCTATTTTTCATGCATTTACTGATTTTTTTTGAGCTAAATGACCCTGAAATTGAAAAGCACTACAAATGAACTCTGAAAAGGTTGAAAGTTGGCATGGTATCATCATTTCACCCACATAGCATGTGCTAAAAAGTTGAGAGGGTTACGGCAAAAACTGGATGCACTTCGTGTACAAAATGGACAATCTCTTTCGAAGTATCAGGCTTTCGGACGAGAACTCATCTGTTACAAAGGCATTTCATTTTTTTAACTTATTTCAACTCCAAACTTTTTGTGCATTCAGTATGCACCATTCAAAGCCATGTCATCAATTTTCAACCCTTTCTGACTTTATTTGCTATTTTTCATGCATTTACTGATTTTTTTGAGCTAAATGACCCTGAAATTGAAAAGCACTACAAATGAACTCTGAAAAGGTTGAAAGTTGGCATGGTATCATCATTTCACCCACATAGCATGTGCTAAAAAGTTGAGAGGGTTACGGCAAAAACTGGATGCACTTCGTGTACAAAATGGACAATCTCTTTCGAAGTATCAGGCTTTCGGACGAGAACTCATCTGTTACAAAGGCATTTCATTTTTTTTAACTTATTTCAACTCCAAACGTTTTGTGCATTCAGTATGCACCATTCAAAGCCATCTCATCAATTTTCAACCCTTTCTGACTTCATTTGCTATTTTTCATGCATTTACTGATTTTTTTTGAGCTAAATGACCCTGAAATTGAAAAGCACTACAAATGAACTCTGAAAAGGTTGAAAGTTGGCATGGCATCATCATTTCACCCACATAGAATGTGCTAAAAAGTTGAGAGGGTTACGGCAAAAACTGGATGCACTTCGTGTACAAAATGGACAATCTCTTTCGAAGTATCAGGCTTTCGGACGAGAACTCATCCGTTACAAAGGCATTTCATTTTTTTTAACTTATTTCAACTCCAAACTTTTTGTGCGTTCAGTATGCACCATTCAAAGCCATCTCATTAATTTTCATCCCTTTCTGACTTCATTTCCTATTTTTCATGCATTTACTGATTTTTTTGAGCTAAATGACCCTGAAATTGAAAAGCACTACAAATGAACTCTGAAAAGGTTGAAAGTTGGCATGGTATCATCATTTCACCCACATAGCATGTGCTACAAAGTTGAGAGGGTTACGGCAAAAACTGGATGCACTTCGTGTACAAAATGGACAATCTCTTTCGAAGTATCAGGCTTTCGGACGAGAACTCATCTGTTACAAAGGCATTTCATTTTTTTAAACATATTTCAACTCCAGACTTTTTGTGCGTTCAGTATGCACCATTCAAAGCCACGTCATCAATTTTCATCCCTTTCTGACTTCATTTGCTATTTTTCATGCATTTACTGATTTTTTTTGAGCTAAATGACCCTGAAATTGAAAAGCACTACAAATGAACTCTGAAAAGGTTGAAAGTTGGCATGGTATCATCATTTCACCCACATAGCATGTGCTAAAAAGTTGAGAGGGTTACGGCAAAAACTGGATGCACTTCGTGTACAAAATGGACAATCTCTTTCGAAGTATCAGGCTTTCGGACGAGAACTCATCTGTTACAAAGGCATTTCATTTTTTTAACTTATTTCAACTCCAAACTTTTTGTGCATTCAGTATGCACCATTCAAAGCCATGTCATCAATTTTCAACCCTTTCTGACTTTATTTGCTATTTTTCATGCATTTACTGATTTTTTTGAGCTAAATGACCCTGAAATTGAAAAGCACTACAAATGAACTCTGAAAAGGTTGAAAGTTGGCATGGTATCATCATTTTACCCACATAGCATGTGCTAAAAAGTTGAGAGGGTTACGGCAAAAACTGGATGCACTTCGTGTACAAAATGGACAATCTCTTTCGAAGTATCAGGCTTTCGGACGAGAACTCATCTGTTACAAAGGCATTTCAGTTTTTTAAACTTTTTTCAAATCCAGACTTTTTGTGCATTCAGTATGCACCATTCAAATCCACGTCATCAAATTTCGTCCCTTTCTGACTTCATTTGCTATTTTTCATGCATTTACTGATTTTTTTTGAGCTAAATGACCCTGAAATTGAAAAGCACTACAAATGAACTCTGAAAAGGTTGAAAGTTGGCATGGCATCATCATTTCACCCACATAGAATGTGCTAAAAAGTTGAGAGGGTTACGGCAAAAACTGGATGCACTTCGTGTACAAAATGGACAATCTCTTTCGAAGTATCAGGCTTTCGGACGAGAACTCATTTGTTACAAAGGCATTTCATTTTTTTAACTTATTTCAACACCAAACTTTTTGTGCATTCAGTATGCACCATTCAAAGCCATGTCATCAATTTTCAACCCTTTCTGACTTCATTTGCTATTTTTCATGCATTTACTGATTTTTTTGAGCTAAATGACCCTGAAATTGAAAAGCACTACAAATGAACTCTTAAAAGGTTAAAAGTTCGCATGGTATCATCATTTCACCCACATAGCATGTGCTAAAAAGTTGAGAGGGTTACGGCAAAAACTGGATGCACTTCGTGTACAAAATGGACAATCTCTTTCGAAGTATCAGGCTTTCGGACGAGAACTCGTCTGTTACAAAGGCATTTCAATTTTTTTAACTTATTTCAACTCCAAACTTTTTGTGCATTCAGTATGCACCATTCAAAGCCATGTCATCAATTTTCAACCCTTTCTGACTTCATTTGCTATTTTTCATGCATTTACTGATTTTTTTGAGCTAAATGACCCTGAAATTGAAAAGCACTACAAATGAACTCTGAAAAGGTTGAAAGTTGGCATGGTATCATCATTTCACCCACATAGCATGTGCTAAAAAGTTGAGAGGGTTACGGCAAAAACTGGATGCACTTCGTGTACAAAATGGACAATCTCTTTCGAAGTATCGGGCTTTCGGACGAGAACTCATCTGTTACAAAGGCATTTCATTTTTTTAACTTATTTCAACTCCAAACTTTTTGTGCATTCAGTATGCACCATTCAAAGCCATGTCATCAATTTTCAACCCTTTCTGACTTTATTTGCTATTTTTCATGCATTTATTGATTTTTTTGAGCTAAATGACCCTGAAATTGAAAAGCACTACAAATGAACTCTGAAAAGGTTGAAAGTTGGCATGGTATCATCATTTCACCCACATAGCATGTGCTAAAAAGTTGAGAGGGTTACGGCAAAAACTAGATGCACTTCGTGTACAAAATGGACAATCTCTTTCGAAGTATCAGGCTTTCGGACGAGAACTCATCTGTTACAAAGGCATTTCATTTTTTTTAACTTATTTCAACTCCAAACTTTTTGTGCATTCAGTATGCACCATTCAAAGCCATCTCATCAATTTTCAACCATTTCTGACTTCATTTGCTATTTTTCATGCATTTACTGATTTTTTTTGAGCTAAATGACCCTGAAATTGAAAAGCACTACGAATGAACTCTGAAAAGGTTGAAAGTTGGCATGGCATCATCATTTCACCCACATAGAATGTGCTAAAAAGTTGAGAGGGTTACGGCAAAAACTGGATGCACTTCGTGTACAAAATGAACAATCTCTTTCGAAGTATCAGGCTTTCGGACGAGAACTCATCTGTTACAAAGGCATTTCATTTTTTTAACTTATTTCAACTCCAAACTTTTTGTGCATTCAGTATGCACCATTCAAAGCCATGTCATCAATTTTCAACCCTTTCTGACTTCATTTGCTATTTTTCATGCATTTACTGATTTTTTTGAGCTAAATGACCCTGAAATTGAAAAGCACTACAAATGAACTCTTAAAAGGTTGAAAGTTGGCATGGTATCATCATTTCACCCACATAGCATGTGCTAAAAAGTTGAGAGGGTTACGGCAAAAACTGGATGCACTTCGTGTACAAAATGGACAATCTCTTTCGAAGTATTAGGCTTTCGGACGAGAACTCATCTGTTACAAAGGCATTTCATTTTTTTTAACTTATTTCAACTCCAAACTTTTTGTGCATTCAGTATGCACCATTCAAAGCCATGTCATCATTTTTCAACCATTTCTGACTTCATTTGCTATTTTTCATGCATTTACTGATTTTTTTGAGCTAAATGACCCTGAAATTGAAAAGCACTACAAATGAACTCTGAAAAGGTTGAAATTTGGCATGGTATCATCATTTCACCCACATAGCATGTGCTAAAAAGTTGAGAGGGTTACGGCAAAAACTGGATGCACTTCGTGTACAAAATGGACAATCTCTTTCGAAGTATCAGGCTTTCGGACGAGAACTCATCTGTTACAAAGGCATTTCATTTTTTTAAACTTATTTCAACTCCAGACTTTTTGTGCGTTCAGTATGCACCATTCAAAGCCACGTCATCAATTTTCAACCCTTTCTGACTTCATTTGCTATTTTTCATGCATTTACTGATTTTTTTGAGCTAAATGACCCTGAAATTGAAAAGCACTACAAATGAACTCTGAAAAGGTTGAAAGTTGGCATGGTATCATTATTTCACCCACATAGCATGTGCTAAAAAGTTGAGAGGGTTACGGCAAAAACTGGATGCACTTCGTGTACAAAATGGACAATCTCTTTCGAAGTATCAGGCTTTCGGACGAGAACTCATCTGTTACAAAGGCATTTCATTTTTTTTAACTTATTTCAACTCCAAACTTTTTGTGCATTCAGTATGCACCATTCAAAGCCATCTCATCAATTTTCAACCATTTCTGACTTCATTTGCTATTTTTCATGCATTTACTGATTTTTTTTGAGCTAAATGACCCTGAAATTGAAAAGCACTACAAATGAACTCTGAAAAGGTTGAAAGTTGGCATGGTATCATCATTTCACCCACATAGAATGTGCTAAAAAGTTGAGAGGGTTACGGCAAAAACTAGATGCACTTCGTGTACAAAATGGACAATCTCTTTCGAAGTATCAGGCTTTCGGACGAGAACTCATCTGTTACAAAGGCATTTCATTTTTTTTAACTTATTTCAACTCCAAACTTTTTGTGCATTCAGTATGCACCATTCAAAGCCATCTCATCAATTTTCAACCATTTCTGACTTCATTTGCTATTTTTCATGCATTTACTGATTTTTTTTGAGCTAAATGACCCTGAAATTGAAAAGCACTACGAATGAACTCTGAAAAGGTTGAAAGTTGGCATGGCATCATCATTTCACCCACATAGAATGTGCTAAAAAGTTGAGAGGGTTACGGCAAAAACTGGATGCACTTCGTGTACAAAATGGACAATCTCTTTCGAAGTATCAGGCTTTCGGACGAGAACTCATCTGTTACAAAGGCATTTCATTTTTTTAAACATATTTCAACTCCAGACTTTTTGTGCGTTCAGTATGTACCATTCAAAGCCACGTCATCAATTTTCATCCCTTTCTGACTTCATTTGCTATTTTTCATGCATTTACTGATTTTTTTTGAGCTAAATGACCCTGAAATTGAAAAGCACTACAAATGAACTCTGAAAAGGTTGAAAGTTGGCATGGTATCATCATTTCACCCACATAGAATGTGCTAAAAAGTTGAGAGGGTTACGGCAAAAACTGGATGCACTTCGTGTACAAAATGGACAATCTCTTTCGAAGTATCAGGCTTTCGGACGAGAACTCATCTGTTACAAAGGCATTTCATTTTTTTAAACTTATTTCAACTCCAGACTTTTTGTGCGTTCAGTATGCACCATTCAAAGCCACGTCATCAATTTTCAACCCTTTCTGACTTCATTTGCTATTTTTCATGCATTTACTAATTTTTTTGAGCTAAATGACCCTGAAATTGAAAAGCACTACAAATGAACTCTGAAAAGGTTGAAAGTTGGCATGGTATCATTATTTCACCCACATAGCATGTGCTAAAAAGTTGAGAGGGTTACGGCAAAAACTGGATGCACTTCGTGTACAAAATGGACAATCTCTTTCGAAGTATCAGGCTTTCGGACGAGAACTCATCTGTTACAAAGGCATTTCATTTTTTTAAACTTATTTCAACTCCAGACTTTTTGTGCGTTCAGTATGCACCATTCAAAGCCACGTCATCAATTTTCAACCCTTTCTGACTTCATTTGCTATTTCTCATGCATTTACTGATTTTTTTGAGCTAAATGACCCTGAAATTGAAAAGCACTACAAATGAACTCTGAAAAGGTTGAAAGTTGGCATGGTATCATAATTTCACCCACATAGCATGTGCTAAATAGTTGAGACGGTTACGGCAAAAACTGGATGCACTTCGTGTACAAAATGGACAATCTCTTTCGAAGTATCAGGCTTTCGGACGAGAACTCATCTGTTACAAAGGCATTGCATTTTTTTAAACTTATTTCAACTCCAGACTTTTTGTGCGTTCAGTATGCACCATTCAAAGCCACGTCATCAATTTTCAACCCTTTCTGACTTCATTTGCTATTTTTCATGCATTTACTGATTTTTTTGAGCTAAATGACCCTGAAATTGAAAAGCACTACAAAATGAACTCTGAAAAGGTTGAAAGTTGGCATGGTATCATCATTTCAGCCACATAGAATGTGCTAAAAAGTTGAGAGGGTTACGGCAAAAACTGGATGCACTTCGTGTACAAAATGGACAATCTCTTTCGAAGTATCAGGCTTTCGGACGAGAACTCATCTGTTACAAAGGCATTTCATTTTTTTAACTTATTTCAACTCCAAACTTTTTGTGCATTCAGTATGCACCATTCAAAGCCATGTCATCAATTTTCAACCCTTTCTGGCTTCATTTGCTATTTTTCATGCATTTACTGATTTTTTTGAGCTAAATGACCCTGAAATTGAAAAGCACTACAAATGAACTCTTAAAAGGTTGAAAGTTGGCATGGTATCATCATTTCACCCACATAGCATGTGCTAAAAAGTTGAGAGGGTTACGGCAAAAACTGGATGCACTTCGTGTACAAAATGGACAATCTCTTTCGAAGTATCAGGCTTTCTGACGAGAACTCATCTGTTACAAAGGCATTTCATTTTTTTTAACTTATTTCAACTCCAAACTTTTTGTGCATTCAGTATGCACCATTCAAAGCCATGTCATCATTTTTCAACCATTTCTGACTTCATTTGCTATTTTTCATGCATTTACTGATTTTTTTGAGCTAAATCACCCTGAAATTGAAAAGCACTACAAATGAACTCTGAAAAAGTTGAAAGTTGGCATGGTATCATCATTTCACCCACATAGCATGTGCTAAAAAGTTGAGAGGGTTACGGCAAAAACTGGATGCACTTCGTGTACAAAATGGACAATCTCTTTCGAAGTATCAGGCTTTCGGACGAGAACTCATCTGTTACAAAGGCATTTCATTTTTTTAACTTATTTCAACTCCAAACTTTTTGTGCATTCAGTATGCACCATTCAAAGCCATGTCATCAATTTTCAACCCTTTCTGACTTTATTTGCTATTTTTCATGCATTTACTGATTTTTTTGAGCTAAATGACCCTGAAATTGAAAAGCACTACAAATGAACTCTGAAAAGGTTGAAAGTTGGCATGGTATCATCATTTCACCCACATAGCATGTGCTAAAAAGTTGAGAGGGTTACGGCAAAAACTGGATGCACTTCGTGTACAAAATGGACAATCTCTTTCGAAGTATCAGGCTTTCGGACGAGAACTCATCTGTTACAAAGGCATTTCATTTTTTTTAACTTATTTCAACTCCAAACGTTTTGTGCATTCAGTATGCACCATTCAAAGCCATCTCATCAATTTTCAACCCTTTCTGACTTCATTTGCTATTTTTCATGCATTTACTGATTTTTTTTGAGCTAAATGACCCTGAAATTGAAAAGCACTACAAATGAACTCTGAAAAGATTGAAAGTTGGCATGGCATCATCATTTCACCCACATAGAATGTGCTAAAAAGTTGAGAGGGTTACGGCAAAAACTGTATGCACTTCGTGTACAAAATGGACAATCTCTTTCGAAGTATCAGGCTTTCGGACGAGAACTCATCCGTTACAAAGGCATTTCATTTTTTTTAACTTATTTCAACTCCAAACTTTTTGTGCGTTCAGTATGCACCATTCAAAGCCATCTCATTAATTTTCATCCCTTTCTGACTTCATTTCCTATTTTTCATGCATTTACTGATTTTTTTGAGCTAAATGACCCTGAAATTGAAAAGCACTACAAATGAACTCTGAAAAGGTTGAAAGTTGGCATGGTATCATCATTTCACCCACATAGCATGTGCTACAAAGTTGAGAGGGTTACGGCAAAAACTGGATGCACTTCGTGTACAAAATGGACAATCTCTTTCGAAGTATCAGGCTTTCGGACGAGAACTCATCTGTTACAAAGGCATTTCATTTTTTTAAACATATTTCAACTCCAGACTTTTTGTGCGTTCAGTATGCACCATTCAAAGCCACGTCATCAATTTTCATCCCTTTCTGACTTCATTTGCTATTTTTCATGCATTTACTGATTTTTTTTGAGCTAAATGACCCTGAAATTGAAAAGCACTACAAATGAACTCTGAAAAGGTTGAAAGTTGGCATGGTATCATCATTTCACCCACATAGCATGTGCTAAAAAGTTGAGAGGGTTACGGCAAAAACTGGATGCACTTCGTGTACAAAATGGACAATCTCTTTCGAAGTATCAGGCTTTCGGACGAGAACTCATCTGTTACAAAGGCATTTCATTTTTTTAACTTATTTCAACTCCAAACTTTTTGTGCATTCAGTATGCACCATTCAAAGCCATGTCATCAATTTTCAACCCTTTCTGACTTTATTTGCTATTTTTCATGCATTTACTGATTTTTTTGAGCTAAATGACCCTGAAATTGAAAAGCACTACAAATGAACTCTGAAAAGGTTGAAAGTTGGCATGGTATCATCATTTCACCCACATAGCATGTGCTAAAAAGTTGAGAGGGTTACGGCAAAAACTGGATGCACTTCGTGTACAAAATGGACAATCTCTTTCGAAGTATCAGGCTTTCGGACGAGAACTCATCTGTTACAAAGGCATTTCATTTTTTTTTAACTTATTTCAACTCCAAACGTTTTGTGCATTCAGTATGCACCATTCAAAGCCATCTCATCAATTTTCAACCCTTTCTGACTTCATTTGCTATTTTTCATGCATTTACTGATTTTTTTGAGCTAAATGACCCTGAAATTGAAAAGCACTACAAATGAACTCTGAAAAGGTTGAAAGTTGGCATGGTATCATCATTTCACCCACATAGCATGTGCTAAAAAGTTGAGAGGGTTACGGCAAAAACTGGATGCACTTCGTGTACAAAATGGACAATCTCTTTCGAAGTATCGGGCTTTCGGACGAGAACTCATCTGTTACAAAGGCATTTCATTTTTTTAACTTATTTCAACTCCAAACTTTTTGTGCATTCAGTATGCACCATTCAAAGCCATGTCATCAATTTTCAACCCTTTCTGACTTTATTTGCTATTTTTCATGCATTTATTGATTTTTTTGAGCTAAATGACCCTGAAATTGAAAAGCACTACAAATGAACTCTGAAAAGGTTGAAAGTTGGCATGGTATCATCATTTCACCCACATAGCATGTGCTAAAAAGTTGAGAGGGTTACGGCAAAAACTAGATGCACTTCGTGTACAAAATGGACAATCTCTTTCGAAGTATTAGGCTTTCGGACGAGAACTCATCTGTTACAAAGGCATTTCATTTTTCTTAACTTATTTCAACTCCAGACTTTTTGTGCGTTGAGTATGCACCATTCAAAGCCACGTCATCAATTTTCAACCCTTTCTGACTTCATTTGCTATTTTTCATGCATTTACTGATTTTTTTGAGCTAAATGACCCTGAAATTGAAAAGCACTACAAATGAACTCTGAAAAGGTTGAAAGTTGGCATGGTATCATCATTTCACCCACATAGCATGTGCTAAAAAGTTGAGAGGGTTACGGCAAAAACTAGATGCACTTCGTGTACAAAATGGACAATCTCTTTCGAAGTATCAGGCTTTCGGACGAGAACTCATCTGTTACAAAGGCATTTCATTTTTTTTAACTTATTTCAACTCCAAACTTTTTGTGCATTCAGTATGCACCATTCAAAGCCATCTCATCAATTTTCAACCATTTCTGACTTCATTTGCTATTTTTCATGCATTTACTGATTTTTTTTGAGCTAAATGACCCTGAAATTGAAAAGCACTACGAATGAACTCTGAAAAGGTTGAAAGTTGGCATGGCATCATCATTTCACCCACATAGAATGTGCTAAAAAGTTGAGAGGGTTACGGCAAAAACTGGATGCACTTCGTGTACAAAATGGACAATCTCTTTCGAAGTATCAGGCTTTCGGACGAGAACTCATCTGTTACAAAGGCATTTCATTTTTTTAACTTATTTCAGCTCCAAACTTTTTGTGCATTCAGTATGCACCATTCAAAGCCATGTCATCAATTTTCAACCCTTTCTGACTTCATTTGCTATTTTTCATGCATTTACTGATTTTTTTGAGCTAAATGACCCTGAAATTGAAAAGCACTACAAATGAACTCTTAAAAGGTTGAAAGTTGGCATGGTATCATCATTTCACCCACATAGCATGTGCTAAAAAGTTGAGAGGGTTACGGCAAAAACTGGATGCACTTCGTGTACAAAATGGACAATCTCTTTCGAAGTATTAGGCTTTCGGACGAGAACTCATCTGTTACAAAGGCATTTCATTTTTTTTAACTTATTTCAACTCCAAACTTTTTGTGCATTCAGTATGCACCATTCAAAGCCATGTCATCATTTTTCAACCATTTCTGACTTCATTTGCTATTTTTCATGCATTTACTGATTTTTTTGAGCTAAATGACCCTGAAATTGAAAAGCACTACAAATGAACTCTGAAAAGGTTGAAATTTGGCATGGTATCATCATTTCACCCACATAGCATGTGCTAAAAAGTTGAGAGGGTTACGGCAAAAACTGGATGCACTTCGTGTACAAAATGGACAATCTCTTTCGAAGTATCAGGCTTTCGGACGAGAACTCATCTGTTACAAAGGCATTTCATTTTTTTAAACTTATTTCAACTCCAGACTTTTTGTGCGTTCAGTATGCACCATTCAAAGCCACGTCATCAATTTTCAACCCTTTCTGACTTCATTTGCTATTTTTCATGCATTTACTGATTTTTTTGAGCTAAATGACCCTGAAATTGAAAAGCACTACAAATGAACTCTTAAAAGGTTGAAAGTTGGCATGGTATCATCATTTCACCCACATAGCATGTGCTAAAAAGTTGAGAGGGTTACGGCAAAAACTGGATGCACTTCGTGTACAAAATGGACAATCTCTTTCGAAGTATCAGGCTTTCGGACGAGAACTCATCTGTTACAAAGGCATTTCATTTTTTTAACTTATTTCAACTCCAAACTTTTTGTGCATTCAGTATGCACCATTCAAAGCCATGTCATCAATTTTCAACCCTTTCTGGCTTCATTTGCTATTTTTCATGCATTTACTGATTTTCTTGAGCTAAATGACCCTGAAATTGAAAAGCACTACAAATGAACTCTTAAAAGGTTGAAAGTTGGCATGGTATCATCATTTCACCCACATAGCATGTGCTAAAAAGTTGAGAGGGTTACGGCAAAAACTGGATGCACTTCGTGTACAAAATGGACAATCTCTTTCGAAGTATCAGGCTTTCTGACGAGAACTCATCTGTTACAAAGGCATTTCATTTTTTTTAACTTATTTCAACTCCAAACTTTTTGTGCATTCAGTATGCACCATTCAAAGCCATGTCATCATTTTTCAACCATTTCTGACTTCATTTGCTATTTTTCATGCATTTACTGATTTTTTGAGCTAAATGACCCTGAAATTGAAAAGCACTACAAATGAACTCTGAAAAGGTTGAAAGTTGGCATGGTATCATCATTTCACCCACATAGCATGTGCTAAAAAGTTGAGAGGGTTACGGCAAAAACTGGATGCACTTCGTGTACAAAATGGACAATCTCTTTCGAAGTATCAGGCTTTCGGACGAGAACTCATCTGTTACAAAGGCATTTCATTTTTTTAAACTTGTTTCAACTCCAGACTTTTTGTGCGTTCAGTATGCACCATTCAAAGCCACGTCATCAATTTTCAACCCTTTCTGACTTCATTTGCTATTTTTCATGCATTTACTGATTTTTTTGAGCTAAATGACCCTGAAATTGAAAAGCACTACAAATGAACTCTGAAAAGGTTGAAAGTTGGCATGGTATCATAATTTCACCCACATAGCATGTGCTAAAAAGTTGAGACGGTTACGGCAAAAACTGGATGCACTTCGTGTACAAAATGGACAATCTCTTTCGAAGTATCAGGCTTTCGGACGAGAACTCATCTGTTACAAAGGCATTGCATTTTTTTAAACTTATTTCAACTCCAGACTTTTTGTGCGTTCAGTATGCACCATTCAAAGCCACGTCATCAATTTTCAACCCTTTCTGACTTCATTTGCTATTTTTCATGCATTTACTGATTTTTTTGAGCTAAATGACCCTGAAATTGAAAAGCACTACAAATGAACTCTGAAAAGGTTGAAAGTTGGCATGGTATCATCATTTCAGCCACATAGAATGTGCTAAAAAGTTGAGAGGGTTACGGCAAAAACTGGATGCACTTCGTGTACAAAATGGACAATCTCTTTCGAAGTATCAGGCTTTCGGACGAGAACTCATCTGTTACAAAGGCATTTCATTTTTTTAACTTATTTCAACTCCAAACTTTTTGTGCATTCAGTATGCACCATTCAAAGCCATGTCATCAATTTTCAACCCTTTCTGGCTTCATTTGCTATTTTTCATGCATTTACTGATTTTTTTGAGCTAAATGACCCTGAAATTGAAAAGCACTACAAATGAACTCTTAAAAGGTTGAAAGTTGGCATGGTATCATCATTTCACCCACATAGCATGTGCTAAAAAGTTGAGAGGGTTACGGCAAAAACTGGATGCACTTCGTGTACAAAATGGACAATCTCTTTCGAAGTATCAGGCTTTCTGACGAGAACTCATCTGTTACAAAGGCATTTCATTTTTTTTAACTTATTTCAACTCCAAACTTTTTGTGCATTCAGTATGCACCATTCAAAGCCATGTCATCATTTTTCAACCATTTCTGACTTCATTTGCTATTTTTCATGCATTTACTGATTTTTTTGAGCTAAATGACCCTGAAATTGAAAAGCACTACAAATGAACTCTAAAAAGGTTGAAAGTTGGCATGGTATCATCATTTCACCCACATAGCATGTGCTAAAAAGTTGAGAGGGTTACGGCAAAAACTGGATGCACTTCGTGTACAAAATGGACAATCTCTTTCGAAGTATCAGGCTTTCGGACGAGAACTCATCTGTTACAAAGGCATTTCATTTTTTTAAACTTATTTCAACTCCAGACTTTTTGTGCGTTCAGTATGCACCATTCAAAGCCACGTCATCAATTTTCAACCCTTTCTGACTTCATTTGCTATTTTTCATGCATTTACTGATTTTTTTGAGCTAAATGACCCTGAAATTGAAAAGCACTACAAATGAACTCTGAAAAGGTTGAAAGTTGGCATGGTATCATAATTTCACCCACATAGCATGTGCTAAAAAGTTGAGACGGTTACGGCAAAAACTGGATGCACTTCGTGTACAAAATGGACAATCTCTTTCGAAGTATCAGGCTTTCGGACGAGAACTCATCTGTTACAAAGGCATTGCATTTTTTTAAACTTATTTCAACTCCAGACTTTTTGTGCGTTCAGTATGCACCATTCAAAGCCACGTCATCAATTTTCAACCCTTTCTGACTTCATTTGCTATTTTTCATGCATTTACTGATTTTTTTTGAGCTAAATGACCCTGAAATTGAAAAGCACTACAAATGAACTCTGAAAAGGTTGAAAGTTGGCATGGTATCATCATTTCAGCCACATAGAATGTGCTAAAAAGTTGAGAGGGTTACGGCAAAAACTGGATGCACTTCGTGTACAAAATGGACAATCTCTTTCGAAGTATCAGGCTTTCGGACGAGAACTCATCCGTTACAAAGGCATTTCATTTTTTTAACTTATTTCAACTCCAAACTTTTTGTGCATTCAGTATGCACCATTCAAAGCCATGTCATCAATTTTCAACCCTTTCTGGCTTCATTTGCTATTTTTCATGCATTTACTGTTTTTTTTGAGCTAAATGACCCTGAAATTGAAAAGCACTACAAATGAACTCTTAAAAGGTTGAAAGTTGGCATGGTATCATCATTTCACCCACATAGCATGTGCTAAAAAGTTGAGAGGGTTACGACAAAAACTGGATGCACTTCGTGTACAAAATCGACAATCTCTTTCGAAGTATCAGGCTTTCGGACGAGAACTCATCTGTTACAAAGGCATTTCATTTTTTTTAACTTATTTCAACTCCAAACTTTTTGTGCATTCAGTATGCACCATTCAAAGCCATGTCATCATTTTTCAACCATTTCTGACTTCATTTGCTATTTTTCATGCATTTACTGATTTTTTTGAGCTAAATGACCCTGAAATTGAAAAGCACTACAAATGAACTCTGAAAAGGTTGAAAGTTGGCATGGTATCATCACTTCACCCACATAGCATGTGCTAAAAAGTTGAGAGGGTTACGGCAAAAACTGGATGCACTTCGTGTACAAAATGGACAATCTCTTTCGAAGTATCAGGCTTTCGGACGAGAACTCATCTGTTACAAAGGCATTTCATTTTTTTAAACATATTTCAACTCCAGACTTTTTGTGCGTTCAGTATGCACCATTCAAAGCCACGTCATCAATTTTCATCCCTTTCTGACTTCATTTGCTATTTTTCATGCATTTACAGATTTTTTTTGAGCTAAATGACCCTGAAATTGAAAAGCACTACAAATGAACTCTGAAAAGGTTGAAAGTTGCATGGTATCATCATTTCACCCACATAGCATGTGCTAAAAAGTTGAGAGGGTTACGGCAAAAACTGGATGCACTTCGTGTACAAAATGGACAATCTCTTTCGAAGTATCAGGCTTTCGGACGAGAACTCATCTGTTACAAAGGCATTTCATTTTTTTAAACTTATTTCAACTCCAGAATTTTTGTGCGTTCAGTATGCACCATTCAAAGCCACGTCATCAATTTTCAACCCTTTCTGACTTCATTTGCTATTTTTCATGCATTTACTGATTTCTTTGAGCTAAATGACCCTGAAATTGAAAAGCACTACAAATGAACTCTGAAAAGGTTGAAAGTTGGCATGGTATCATAATTTCACCCACATAGCATGTGCTAAAAAGTTGAGAGGGTTACGGCAAAAACTGGATGCACTTCGTGTACAAAATGGACAATCTCTTTCGAAGTATCAGGCTTTCGGACGAGAACTCATCTGTTACAAAGGCATTGCATTTTTTTAAACTTATTTCAACTCCAGACTTTTTGTGCGTTCAGTATGCACCATTCAAAGCCACGTCATCAATTTTCAACCCTTTCTGACTTCATTTGCTATTTTTCATGCATTTACTGATTTTTTTTGAGCTAAATGACCCTGAAATTGAAAAGCACTACAAATGAACTCTTAAAAGGTTGAAAGTTGGGATGGTATCATCATTTCACCCACATAGCATGTGCTAAAAAGTTGAGAGGGTTACGGCAAAAACTGGATGCACTTCGTGTACAAAATGGACAATCTCTTTCGAAGTATCAGGCTTTCGGACGAGAACTCATCTGTTACAAAGGCATTTCATTTTTTTTAACTTATTTAAACTCCAAACTTTTTGTGCATTCAGTATGCACCATTCAAAGCCATGTCATCAATTTTCAACCATTTCTGACTTCATTTGCTATTTTTCATGCATTTACTGATTTTTTTGAGCTAAATGACCCTGAAATTGAAAAGCACTACAAATGAACTCTGAAAAGGTTGAAAGTTGGCATGGTATCATCATTTCACCCACATAGCATGTGCTTAAAAGTTGAGAGGGTTACGGCAAAAACTGGATGCACTTCGTGTACAAAATGGACAATCTCTTTCGAAGTATCAGGCTTTCGGACGAGAACTCATTTGTTACAAAGGCATTTCATTTTTTTAACTTATTTCAACTCCAAACTTTTTGTGCATTCAGTATGCACCATTCAAAGGCATGTCATCAATTTTCAACCCTTTCTGACTTCATTTGCTATTTTTCATGCATTTACTGATTTTTTTGAGCTAAATGACCCTGAAATTGAAAAGCACTACAAATGAACTCTTAAAAGGTTGAAAGTTGGCATGGTATCATCATTTCACCCACATAGCATGTGCTAAAAAGTTGAGAGGGTTACGGCAAAAACTGGATGCACTTCGTGTACAAAATGGACAATCTCTTTCGAAGTATCAGGCTTTCGGACGAGAACTCATCTGTTACAAAGGCATTTCATTTTTTTTAACTTATTTCAACTCCAAACTTTTTGTGCATTCAGTATCCACCATTCAAAGCCATGTCATCAATTTTCAACCCTTTCTGACTTCATTTGCTATTTTTCATGCATTTACTGATTTTTTTTGAGCTAAATGACCCTGAAATTGAAAAGCACTACAAATGAACTCTGAAAAGGTTGAAAGTTGGCATGGCATCATCATTTCACCCACATAGAATGTGCTAAAAAGTTGAGAGGGTTACGGCAAAAACTGGATGCACTTCGTGTACAAAATGGACAATCTCTTTCGAAGTATCAGGCTTTCGGACGAGAACTCATCTGTTACAAAGGCATTTCATTTTTTTAACTTATTTCAACTCCAAACTTTTTGTGCATTCAGTATGCACCATTCAAAGCCATGTCATCAATTTTCAACCCTTTCTGACTTCATTTGCTATTTTTCATGCATTTACTGATTTTTTTTGAGCTAAATGACCCTGAAATTGAAAAGCACTACAAATGAACTCTTAAAAGGTTGAAAGTTGCATGGTATCATCATTTCACCCACATAGCATGTGCTAAAAAGTTGAGAGGGTTACGGCAAAAACTGGATGCACTTCGTGTACAAAATGGACAATCTCTTTCGAAGTATCAGGCTTTCGGACGAGAACTCATCTGTTACAAAGGCATTTCATTTTTTTAAACTTATTTCAACTCCAGAATTTTTGTGCGTTCAGTATGCACCATTCAAAGCCACGTCATCAATTTTCAACCCTTTCTGACTTCATTTGCTATTTTTCATGCATTTACTGATTTCTTTGAGCTAAATGACCCTGAAATTGAAAAGCACTACAAATGAACTCTGAAAAGGTTGAAAGTTGGCATGGTATCATAATTTCACCCACATAGCATGTGCTAAAAAGTTGAGAGGGTTACGGCAAAAACTGGATGCACTTCGTGTACAAAATGGACAATCTCTTTCGAAGTATCAGGCTTTCGGACGAGAACTCATCTGTTACAAAGGCATTGCATTTTTTTAAACTTATTTCAACTCCAGACTTTTTGTGCGTTCAGTATGCACCATTCAAAGCCACGTCATCAATTTTCAACCCTTTCTGACTTCATTTGCTATTTTTCATGCATTTACTGATTTTTTTTGAGCTAAATGACCCTGAAATTGAAAAGCACTACAAATGAACTCTTAAAAGGTTGAAAGTTGGGATGGTATCATCATTTCACCCACATAGCATGTGCTAAAAAGTTGAGAGGGTTACGGCAAAAACTGGATGCACTTCGTGTACAAAATGGACAATCTCTTTCGAAGTATCAGGCTTTCGGACGAGAACTCATCTGTTACAAAGGCATTTCATTTTTTTTAACTTATTTAAACTCCAAACTTTTTGTGCATTCAGTATGCACCATTCAAAGCCATGTCATCAATTTTCAACCATTTCTGACTTCATTTGCTATTTTTCATGCATTTACTGATTTTTTTGAGCTAAATGACCCTGAAATTGAAAAGCACTACAAATGAACTCTGAAAAGGTTGAAAGTTGGCATGGTATCATCATTTCACCCACATAGCATGTGCTTAAAAGTTGAGAGGGTTACGGCAAAAACTGGATGCACTTCGTGTACAAAATGGACAATCTCTTTCGAAGTATCAGGCTTTCGGACGAGAACTCATTTGTTACAAAGGCATTTCATTTTTTTAACTTATTTCAACTCCAAACTTTTTGTGCATTCAGTATGCACCATTCAAAGGCATGTCATCAATTTTCAACCCTTTCTGACTTCATTTGCTATTTTTCATGCATTTACTGATTTTTTTGAGCTAAATGACCCTGAAATTGAAAAGCACTACAAATGAACTCTTAAAAGGTTGAAAGTTGGCATGGTATCATCATTTCACCCACATAGCATGTGCTAAAAAGTTGAGAGGGTTACGGCAAAAACTGGATGCACTTCGTGTACAAAATGGACAATCTCTTTCGAAGTATCAGGCTTTCGGACGAGAACTCATCTGTTACAAAGGCATTTCATTTTTTTTAACTTATTTCAACTCCAAACTTTTTGTGCATTCAGTATCCACCATTCAAAGCCATGTCATCAATTTTCAACCCTTTCTGACTTCATTTGCTATTTTTCATGCATTTACTGATTTTTTTTGAGCTAAATGACCCTGAAATTGAAAAGCACTACAAATGAACTCTGAAAAGGTTGAAAGTTGGCATGGCATCATCATTTCACCCACATAGAATGTGCTAAAAAGTTGAGAGGGTTACGGCAAAAACTGGATGCACTTCGTGTACAAAATGGACAATCTCTTTCGAAGTATCAGGCTTTCGGACGAGAACTCATCTGTTACAAAGGCATTTCATTTTTTTAACTTATTTCAACTCCAAACTTTTTGTGCATTCAGTATGCACCATTCAAAGCCATGTCATCAATTTTCAACCCTTTCTGACTTCATTTGCTATTTTTCATGCATTTACTGATTTTTTTTGAGCTAAATGACCCTGAAATTGAAAAGCACTACAAATGAACTCTTAAAAGGTTGAAAGTTGGCATGGTATCATCATTTCACCCACATAGCATGTGCTAAAAAGTTGAGAGGGTTACGGCAAAAACTGGATGCACTTCGTGTACAAAATGGACAATCTCTTTCGAAGTATTAGGCTTTCGGACGAGAACTCATCTGTTACAAAGGCATTTCATTTTTTTTAACTTATTTCAACTCCAAACTTTTTGTGCATTCAGTATGCACCATTCAAAGCCATGTCATCATTTTTCAACCATTTCTGACTTCATTTGCTATTTTTCATGCATTTACTGATTTTTTTGAGCTAAATGACCCTGAAATTGAAAAGCACTACAAATGAACTCTGAAAAGGTTGAACGTTGGCATGGTATCATCATTTCACCCACATAGCATGTGCTAAAAAGTTAAGATGGTTACGGCAAAAACTGGATGCACTTCGTGTACAAAATGGACAATCTCTTTCGAAGTATCAGGCTTTCGGACGAGAACTCATCTGTTACAAAGGTATTTCATTTTTTTAAACTTATTTCAACTCCAGACTTTTTGTGCGTTTAGTATGCACCATTCAAAGCCACGTCATCAATTTTCAACCCTTTCTGACTTCATTTGCTATTTTTCATGCATTTACTGATTTCTTTGAGCTAAATGACCCTGAAATTGAAAAGCACTACAAATGAACTCTGAAAAGGTTGAAAGTTGGCATGGTATCATCATTTCACCCACATAGCATGTGCTAAAAAGTTGAGAGGGTTACGGCAAAAACTGGATGCACTTCGTGTACAAAATGGACAATCTCTTTCGAAGTATCAGGCTTTCGGACGAGAACTCATCTGTTACAAAGGCATTTCATTTTTTTAACTTATTTCAACTCCAGACTTTTTGTGCGTTCAGTATGCACCATTCAAAGCCACGTCATCAATTTTCAACCCTTTCTGACTTCATTTGCTATTTTTCATGCATTTACTGATTTTTTTGAGCTAAATGACCCTGAAATTGAAAAGCACTACAAATGAACTCTGAAAAGGTTGAAAGTTGGCATGGTATCATAATTTCACCCACATAGCATGTGCTAAAAAGTTGAGAGGGTTACGGCAAAAACTGGATGCACTTCGTGTACAAAATGGACAATCTCTTTCGAAGTATCAGGCTTTCGGACGAGAACTCATCTGTTACAAAGGCATTGCATTTTTTTTAAACTTATTTCAACTCCAGACTTTTTGTGCGTTCAGTATGCACCATTCAAAGCCACGTCATCAATTTTCAACCCTTTCTGACTTCATTTGCTATTTTTCATGCATTTACTGATTTTTTTTGAGCTAAATGACCCTGAAATTGAAAAGCACTACAAATGAACTCTGAAAAGGTTGAAAGTTGGCATGGTATCATCATTTCAGCCACATAGAATGTGCTAAAAAGTTGAGATGGTTACGGCAAAAACTGGATGCACTTCGTGTACAAAATGGACAATCTCTTTCGAAGTATCAGGCTTTCGGACGAGAACTCATCTGTTACAAAGGCATTTCATTTTTTTAACTTATTTCAACTCCAAACTTTTTGTGCATTCAGTATGCACCATTCAAAGCCATTTCATCAATTTTCAACCCTTTCTGGCTTCATTTGCTATTTTTCATGCATTTACTGATTTTTTTGAGCTAAATGACCCTGAAATTGAAAAGCACTACAAATGAACTCTTAAAAGGTTGAAAGTTGGCATGGTATCATCATTTCACCCACATAGCATGTGCTAAAAAGTTGAGAGGGTTACGGCAAAAACTGGATGCACTTCGTGTACAAAATGGACAATCTCTTTCGAAGTATCAGGCTTTCTGACGAGAACTCATCTGTTACAAAGGCATTTCATTTTTTTTAACT
The DNA here is from genome assembly GCA_039707655.1 of Elymus sibiricus. Taxonomy (NCBI): domain Eukaryota; kingdom Viridiplantae; phylum Streptophyta; class Magnoliopsida; order Poales; family Poaceae; genus Elymus; species Elymus sibiricus. The sequence goes on along the minus strand of CM077665.1, from coordinate 32,317,507 downwards.
TATTTCAACTCCAAACTTTTTGTGCATTCAGTATGCACCATTCAAAGCCATGTCATCATTTTTCAACCATTTCTGACTTCATTTGCTATTTTTCATGCATTTACTGATTTTTTTGAGCTAAATGACCCTGAAATTGAAAAGCACTACAAATGAACTCTGAAAAGGTTGAAAGTTGGCATGGTATCATCATTTCACCCACATAGCATGTCCTAAAAAGTTGAGAGGGTTACGGACAAAACTGGATGCACTTCGTATACAAAATGGACAATCTCTTTCGAAGTATCAGGCTTTTGGACGAGAACTCATCTGTTACAAAGGCATTTCATTTTTTTAAACATATTTCAACTCCAGACTTTTTGTGCGTTCAGTATGCACCATTCAAAGCCACGTCATCAATTTTCATCCCTTTCTGACTTCATTTGCTATTTTTCATGCATTTACAGATTTTTTTTGAGCTAAATGACCCTGAAATTGAAAGGCACTACAAATGAACTCTGAAAAGGTTGAAAGTTGGCACGGTATCATCATTTCACCCACATAGCATGTGCTAAAAAGTTGAGAGGGTTACGGCAAAAACTGGATGCACTTCGTGTACAAAATGGACAATCTCTTTCGAAGTATCAGGCTTTCGGACGAGAACTCATCTGTTACAAAGGCATATCATTTTTTTAAACTTATTTCAACTCCAGACTTTTTGTGCGTTCAGTATGCACCATTCAAAGCCACGTCATCAATTTTCAACCCTTTCTGACTTCATTTGCTATTTTTCATGCATTTACTGATTTCTTTGAGCTAAATGACCCTGAAATTGAAAAGCACTACAAATGAACTCTGAAAAGGTTGAAAGTTGGCATGGTATCATAATTTCACCCACATAGCATGTGCTAAAAAGTTGAGAGGGTTACGGCAAAAACTGGATGCACTTCGTGTACAAAATGGACAATCTCTTTCGAAGTATCAGGCTTTCGGACGAGAACTCATCTGTTACAAAGGCATTGCATTTTTTTTAAACTTATTTCAACTCCAGACTTTTTGTGCGTTCAGTATGCACCATTCAAAGCCATGTCATCAATTTTCAACCCTTTCTGACTTCATTTGCTATTTTTCATGCATTTACTGATTTTTTTTAGCTAAATGACCCTGAAATTGAAAAGCACTACAAATGAACTCTTAAAAGGTTGAAAGTTGGCATGGTATCATCATTTCACCCACATAGCATGTGCTAAAAAGTTGAGAGGGTTACGGCAAAAACTGGATGCACTTCGTGTACAAAATGGACAATCTCTTTCGAAGTATCAGGCTTTCGGACGAGAACTCATCTGTTACAAAGGCATTTCATTTTTTTTAACTTATTTCAACTCCAAACTTTTTGTGCATTCAGTATGCACCATTCAAAGCCATGTCATCATTTTTCAACCATTTCTGACTTCATTTGCTATTTTTCATGCATTTACTGATTATTTTGAGCTAAATGACCCTGAAATTGAAAAGCACTACAAATGAACTCTGAAAAGGTTGAAAGTTGGCATGGTATCATCATTTCACCCACATAGCATGTGCTAAAAAGTTGAGAGGGTTACGGCAAAAACTGGATGCACTTCGTGTACAAAATGGACAATCTCTTTCGAAGTATCAGGCTTTCGGACGAGAACTCATTTCTTACAAAGGCATTTCATTTTTTTAACTTATTTCAACTCCAAACTTTTTGTGCATTCAGTATGCACCATTCAAAGCCATGTCATCAATTTTCAACCCTTTCTGACTTCATTTGCTATTTTTCATGCATTTACTGATTTTTTTGAGCTAAATGACCCTGAAATTGAAAAGCACTACAAATGAACTCTTAAAAGGTTGAAAGTTGGCATGGTATCATCATTTCACCCACATAGCATGTGCTAAAAAGTTGAGAGGGTTACGGCAAAAACTGGATGCACTTCGTGTACAAAATGGACAATCTCTTTCGAAGTATCAGGCTTTCGGACGAGAACTCATCTGTTACAAAGGCATTTCATTTTTTTTAACTTATTTAAACTCCAAACTTTTTGTGCATTCAGTATGCACCATTCAAAGCCATGTCATCAATTTTCAACCCTTTCTGACTTCATTTGCTATTTTTCATGCATTTACTGATTTTTTTGAGCTAAATGACCCTGGAATTGAAAAGCACTACAAATGAACTCTTAAAAGGTTGAAAGTTGGCATGGTATCATCATTTCACCCACATAGCATGTGCTAAAAAGTTGAGAGGGTTACGGCAAAAACTGGATGCACTTCGTGTACAAAATGGACAATCTCTTTCGAAGTATCAGGCTTTCGGACGAGAACTCATCTGTTACAAAGGCATTTCATTTTTTTTAACTTATTTAAACTCCAAACTTTTTGTGCATTCAGTATGCACCATTCAAAGCCATGTCATCAATTTTCAACCCTTTCTGACTTCATTTGCTATTTTTCATGCATTTACTGATTTTTTTGAGCTAAATGACCCTGAAATTGAAAAGCACTACAAATGAACTCTGAAAAGGTTGAAAGTTGGCATGGTATCATAATTTCACCCACATAGCATGTGCTAAAAAGTTGAGAGGGTTACGGCAAAAACTGGATGCACTTCGTGTACAAAATGGACAATCTCTTTCGAAGTATCAAGCTTTCGGACGAGAACTCATTTGTTACAAAGGCATTTCATTTTTCTAACTTATTTCAACTCCAAACTTTTTGTGCATTCATTATGCACCATTCAAAGCCATGTCATCAATTTTCAACCCTTTCTGACTTCATTTGCTATTTTTCATGCATTTACTGATTTTTTTGAGCTAAATGACCCTGAAATTGAAAAGCACTACAAATGAACTCTTAAAAGGTTGAAAGTTGGCATGGTATCATCATTTCACCCACATAGCATGTGCTAAAAAGTTGAGAGGGTTACGGCAAAAACTGGATGCACTTCGTGTACAAAATGGACAATCTCTTTCGAAGTATCAGGCTTTCGGACGAGAACTCATCTGTTACAAAGGCATTTCATTTTTTTTAACTTATTTAAACTCCAAACTTTTTGTGCATTCAGTATGCACCATTCAAAGCCATGTCATCAATTTTCAACCCTTTCTGACTTCATTTGCTATTTTTCATGCATTTACTGATTTTTTTGAGCTAAATGACCCTGAAATTGAAAAGCACTACAAATGAACTCTGAAAAGGTTGAAAGTTGGCATGGTATCATAATTTCACCCACATAGCATGTGCTAAAATGTTGAGAGGGTTACGGCAAAAACTGGATGCACTTCGTGTACAAAATGGACAATCTCTTTCGAAGTATCAGGCTTTCGGACGAGAACTCATCTGTTACAAAGGCATTGCATTTTTTTAAACTTATTTCAACTCCAGACTTTTTGTGCGTTCAGTATGCACCATTCAAAGCCACGTCATCAATTTTCAACCCTTTCTGACTTCATTTGCTATTTTTCATGCATTTACTGATTTTTTTGAGCTAAATGACCCTGGAATTGAAAAGCACTACAAATGAACTCTTAAAAGGTTGAAAGTTGGCATGGTATCATCATTTCACCCACATAGCATGTGCTAAAAAGTTGAGAGGGTTACGGCAAAAACTGGATGCACTTCGTGTACAAAATGGACAATCTCTTTCGAAGTATCAGGCTTTCGGACGAGAACTCATTTCTTACAAAGGCATTTCATTTTTTTAACTTATTTCAACTCCAAACTTTTTGTGCATTCAGTATGCACCATTCAAAGCCATGTCATCAATTTTCAACCCTTTCTGACTTCATTTGCTATTTTTCATGCATTTACTGATTTTTTTGAGCTAAATGACCCTGAAATTGAAAAGCACTACAAATGAACTCTTAAAAGGTTGAAAGTTGGCATGGTATCATCATTTCACCCACATAGCATGTGCTAAAAAGTTGAGAGGGTTACGGCAAAAACTGGATGCACTTCGTGTACAAAATGGACAATCTCTTTCGAAGTATCAGGCTTTCGGACGAGAACTCATCTGTTACAAAGGCATTTCATTTTTTTTAACTTATTTAAACTCCAAACTTTTTGTGCATTCAGTATGCACCATTCAAAGCCATGTCATCAATTTTCAACCCTTTCTGACTTCATTTGCTATTTTTCATGCATTTACTGATTTTTTTGAGCTAAATGACCCTGAAATTGAAAAGCACTACAAATGAACTCTTAAAAGGTTGAAAGTTGGCATGGTATCATCATTTCACCCACATAGCATGTGCTAAAAAGTTGAGAGGGTTACGGCAAAAACTGGATGCACTTCGTGTACAAAATGGACAATCTCTTTCGAAGTATCAGGCTTTCGGACGCGAACTCATCTGTTACAAAGGCATTTCATTTTTTTTAACTTATTTCAACTCCAAACTTTTTGTGCATTCAGTATGCACCATTCAAAGCCATGTCATCAATTTTCAACCCTTTCTGACCTCATTTGCTATTTTTCATGCATTTACTGATTTTTTTGAGCTAAATGACCCTGAAATTGAAAAGCACTACAAATGAACTCTGAAAAGGTTGAAAGTTGGCATGGTATCATCATTTCACCCACATAGCATGTGCTAAAAAGTTGAGAGGGTTACGGCAAAAACTGGATGCACTTCGTGTACAAAATGGACAATCTCTTTCGAAGTATCAGGCTTTCGGACGAGAACTCATCTGTTACAAAGGCATTTCATTTTTTTTAACTTATTTAAACTCCAAACTTTTTGTGCATTCAGTATGCACCATTCAAAGCCATGTCATCAATTTTCAACCCTTTCTGACTTCATTTGCTATTTTTCATGCATTTACTGATTTTTTTGAGCTAAATGACCCTGGAATTGAAAAGCACTACAAATGAACTCTTAAAAGGTTGAAAGTTGGCATGGTATCATCATTTCACCCACATAGCATGTGCTAAAAAGTTGAGAGGGTTACGGCAAAAACTGGATGCACTTCGTGTACAAAATGGACAATCTCTTTCGAAGTATCAGGCTTTCGGACGAGAACTCATCTGTTACAAAGGCATTTCATTTTTTTTAACTTATTTAAACTCCAAACTTTTTGTGCATTCAGTATGCACCATTCAAAGCCATGTCATCAATTTTCAACCCTTTCTGACTTCATTTGCTATTTTTCATGCATTTACTGATTTTTTTGAGCTAAATGACCCTGAAATTGAAAAGCACTACAAATGAACTCTGAAAAGGTTGAAAGTTGGCATGGTATCATAATTTCACCCACATAGCATGTGCTAAAAAGTTGAGAGGGTTACGGCAAAAACTGGATGCACTTCGTGTACAAAATGGACAATCTCTTTCGAAGTATCAAGCTTTCGGACGAGAACTCATTTGTTACAAAGGCATTTCATTTTTTTAACTTATTTCAACTCCAAACTTTTTGTGCATTCATTATGCACCATTCAAAGCCATGTCATCAATTTTCAACCCTTTCTGACTTCATTTGCTATTTTTCATGCATTTACTGATTTTTTTGAGCTAAATGACCCTGAAATTGAAAAGCACTACAAATGAACTCTTAAAAGGTTGAAAGTTGGCATGGTATCATCATTTCACCCACATAGCATGTGCTAAAAAGTTGAGAGGGTTACGGCAAAAACTGGATGCACTTCGTGTACAAAATGGACAATCTCTTTCGAAGTATCAGGCTTTCGGACGAGAACTCATCTGTTACAAAGGCATTTCATTTTTTTTAACTTATTTAAACTCCAAACTTTTTGTGCATTCAGTATGCACCATTCAAAGCCATGTCATCAATTTTCAACCCTTTCTGACTTCATTTGCTATTTTTCATGCATTTACTGATTTTTTTTGAGCTAAATGACCCTGAAATTGAAAAGCACTACAAATGAACTCTGAAAAGGTTGAAAGTTGGCATGGTATCATAATTTCACCCACATAGCATGTGCTAAAATGTTGAGAGGGTTACGGCAAAAACTGGATGCACTTCGTGTACAAAATGGACAATCTCTTTCGAAGTATCAGGCTTTCGGACGAGAACTCATCTGTTACAAAGGCATTGCATTTTTTTAAACTTATTTCAACTCCAGACTTTTTGTGCGTTCAGTATGCACCATTCAAAGCCACGTCATCAATTTTCAACCCTTTCTGACTTCATTTGCTATTTTTCATGCATTTACTGATTTTTTTTGAGCTAAATGACCCTGGAATTGAAAAGCACTACAAATGAACTCTTAAAAGGTTGAAAGTTGGCATGGTATCATCATTTCACCCACATAGCATGTGCTAAAAAGTTGAGAGGGTTACGGCAAAAACTGGATGCACTTCGTGTACAAAATGGACAATCTCTTTCGAAGTATCAGGCTTTCGGACGAGAACTCATGTCTTACAAAGGCATTTCATTTTTTTAACTTATTTCAACTCCAAACTTTTTGTGCATTCAGTATGCACCATTCAAAGCCATGTCATCAATTTTCAACCCTTTCTGACTTCATTTGCTATTTTTCATGCATTTACTGATTTTTTTGAGCTAAATGACCCTGAAATTGAAAAGCACTACAAATGAACTCTTAAAAGGTTGAAAGTTGGCATGGTATCATCATTTCACCCACATAGCATGTGCTAAAAAGTTGAGAGGGTTACGGCAAAAACTGGATGCACTTCGTGTACAAAATGGACAATCTCTTTCGAAGTATCAGGCTTTCGGACGAGAACTCATCTGTTACAAAGGCATTTCATTTTTTTTAACTTATTTAAACTCCAAACTTTTTGTGCATTCAGTATGCACCATTCAAAGCCATGTCATCAATTTTCAACCCTTTCTGACTTCATTTGCTATTTTTCATGCATTTACTGATTTTTTTGAGCTAAATGACCCTGAAATTGAAAAGCACTACAAATGAACTCTTAAAAGGTTGAAAGTTGGCATGGTATCATCATTTCACCCACATAGCATGTGCTAAAAAGTTGAGAGGGTTACGGCAAAAACTGGATGCACTTCGTGTACAAAATGGACAATCTCTTTCGAAGTATCAGGCTTTCGGACGCGAACTCATCTGTTACAAAGGCATTTCATTTTTTTTAACTTATTTCAACTCCAAACTTTTTGTGCATTCAGTATGCACCATTCAAAGCCATCTCATCAATTTTCAACCCTTTCTGACTTCATTTGCTATTTTTCATGCATTTACTGATTTTTTTGAGCTAAATGACCCTGAAATTGAAAAGCACTACAAATGAACTCTGAAAAGGTTGAAAGTTGGCATGGTATCATCATTTCACCCACATAGCATGTGCTAAAAAGTTGAGAGGGTTACGGCAAAAACTGGATGCACTTCGTGTACAAAATGGACAATCTCTTTCGAAGTATCAGGCTTTCGGACGAGAACTCATCTGTTACAAAGGCATTTCATTTTTTTTAACTTATTTAAACTCCAAACTTTTTGTGCATTCAGTATGCACCATTCAAAGCCATGTCATCAATTTTCAACCCTTTCTGACTTCATTTGCTATTTTTCATGCATTTACTGATTTTTTTGAGCTAAATGACCCTGGAATTGAAAAGCACTACAAATGAACTCTTAAAAGGTTGAAAGTTGGCATGGTATCATCATTTCACCCACATAGCATGTGCTAAAAAGTTGAGAGGGTTACGGCAAAAACTGGATGCACTTCGTGTACAAAATGGACAATCTCTTTCGAAGTATCAGGCTTTCGGACGAGAACTCATCTGTTACAAAGGCATTTCATTTTTTTTAACTTATTTAAACTCCAAACTTTTTGTGCATTCAGTATGCACCATTCAAAGCCATGTCATCAATTTTCAACCCTTTCTGACTTCATTTGCTATTTTTCATGCATTTACTGATTTTTTTGAGCTAAATGACCCTGGAATTGAAAAGCACTACAAATGAACTCTTAAAAGGTTGAAAGTTGGCATGGTATCATCATTTCACCCACATAGCATGTGCTAAAAAGTTGAGAGGGTTACGGCAAAAACTGGATGCACTTCGTGTACAAAATGGACAATCTCTTTCGAAGTATCAGGCTTTCGGACGAGAACTCATCTGTTACAAAGGCATTTCATTTTTTTTAACTTATTTAAACTCCAAACTTTTTGTGCATTCAGTATGCACCATTCAAAGCCATGTCATCAATTTTCAACCCTTTCTGACTTCATTTGCTATTTTTCATGCATTTACTGATTTTTTTGAGCTAAATGACCCTGGAATTGAAAAGCACTACAAATGAACTCTTAAAAGGTTGAAAGTTGGCATGGTATCATCATTTCACCCACATAGCATGTGCTAAAAAGTTGAGAGGGTTACGGCAAAAACTGGATGCACTTCGTGTACAAAATGGACAATCTCTTTCGAAGTATCAGGCTTTCGGACGAGAACTCATCTGTTACAAAGGCATTTCATTTTTTTTAACTTATTTAAACTCCAAACTTTTTGTGCATTCAGTATGCACCATTCAAAGCCATGTCATCAATTTTCAACCCTTTCTGACTTCATTTGCTATTTTTCATGCATTTACTGATTTTTTTGAGCTAAATGACCCTGAAATTGAAAAGCACTACAAATGAACTCTGAAAAGGTTGAAAGTTGGCATGGTATCATAATTTCACCCACATAGCATGTGCTAAAAAGTTGAGAGGGTTACGGCAAAAACTGGATGCACTTCGTGTACAAAATGGACAATCTCTTTCGAAGTATCAAGCTTTCGGACGAGAACTCATTTGTTACAAAGGCATTTCATTTTTTTAACTTATTTCAACTCCAAACTTTTTGTGCATTCATTATGCACCATTCAAAGCCATGTCATCAATTTTCAACCCTTTCTGACTTCATTTGCTATTTTTCATGCATTTACTGATTTTTTTGAGCTAAATGACCCTGAAATTGAAAAGCACTACAAATGAACTCTTAAAAGGTTGAAAGTTGGCATGGTATCATCATTTCACCCACATAGCATGTGCTAAAAAGTTGAGAGGGTTACGGCAAAAACTGGATGCACTTCGTGTACAAAATGGACAATCTCTTTCGAAGTATCAGGCTTTCGGACGAGAACTCATCTGTTACAAAGGCATTTCATTTTTTTTAACTTATTTAAACTCCAAACTTTTTGTGCATTCAGTATGCACCATTCAAAGCCATGTCATCAATTTTCAACCCTTTCTGACTTCATTTGCTATTTTTCATGCATTTACTGATTTTTTTGAGCTAAATGACCCTGAAATTGAAAAGCACTACAAATGAACTCTGAAAAGGTTGAAAGTTGGCATGGTATCATAATTTCACCCACATAGCATGTGCTAAAATGTTGAGAGGGTTACGGCAAAAACTGGATGCACTTCGTGTACAAAATGGACAATCTCTTTCGAAGTATCAGGCTTCCGGACGAGAACTCATCTGTTACAAAGGCATTGCATTTTTTTAAACTTATTTCAACTCCAGACTTTTTGTGCGTTCAGTATGCACCATTCAAAGCCACGTCATCAATTTTCAACCCTTTCTGACTTCATTTGCTATTTTTCATGCATTTACTGATTTTTTTTGAGCTAAATGACCCTGGAATTGAAAAGCACTACAAATGAACTCTTAAAAGGTTGAAAGTTGGCATGGTATCATCATTTCACCCACATAGCATGTGCTAAAAAGTTGAGAGGGTTACGGCAAAAACTGGATGCACTTCGTGTACAAAATGGACAATCTCTTTCGAAGTATCAGGCTTTCGGATGAGAACTCATTTCTTACAAAGGCATTTCATTTTTTTAACTTATTTCAACTCCAAACTTTTTGTGCATTCAGTATGCACCATTCAAAGCCATGTCATCAATTTTCAACCCTTTCTGACTTCATTTGCTATTTTTCATGCATTTACTGATTTTTTTGAGCTAAATGACCCTGAAATTGAAAAGCACTACAAATGAACTCTTAAAAGGTTGAAAGTTGGCATGGTATCATCATTTCACCCACATAGCATGTGCTAAAAAGTTGAGAGGGTTACGGCAAAAACTGGATGCACTTCGTGTACAAAATGGACAATCTCTTTCGAAGTATCAGGCTTTCGGACGAGAACTCATCTGTTACAAAGGCATTTCATTTTTTTTAACTTATTTAAACTCCAAACTTTTTGTGCATTCAGTATGCACCATTCAAAGCCATGTCATCAATTTTCAACCCTTTCTGACTTCATTTGCTATTTTTCATGCATTTACTAATTTTTTTGAGCTAAATGACCCTGAAATTGAAAAGCACTACAAATGAACTCTTAAAAGGTTGAAAGTTGGCATGGTATCATCATTTCACCCACATAGCATGTGCTAAAAAGTTGAGAGGGTTACGGCAAAAACTGGATGCACTTCGTGTACAAAATGGACAATCTCTTTCGAAGTATCAGGCTTTCGGACGAGAACTCATCTGTTACAAAGGCATTTCATTTTTTTTAACTTATTTCAACTCCAAACTTTTTGTGCATTCAGTATGCACCATTCAAAGCCATCTCATCAATTTTCAACCCTTTCTGACTTCATTTGCTATTTTTCATGCATTTACTGATTTTTTTGAGCTAAATGACCCTGAAATTGAAAAGCACTACAAATGAACTCTGAAAAGGTTGAAAGTTGGCATGGTATCATCATTTCACCCACATAGCATGTGCTAAAAAGTTGAGAGGGTTACGGCAAAAACTGGATGCACTTCGTGTACAAAATGGACAATCTCTTTCGAAGTATCAGGCTTTCGGACGAGAACTCATCTGTTACAAAGGCATTTCATTTTTTTTAACTTATTTCAACTCCAAACTTTTTGTGCATTCAGTATGCACCATTCAAAGCCATGTCATCAATTTTCAACCCTTTCTGACTTCATTTGCTATTTTTCATGCATTTACTGATTTTTTTGAGCTAAATGACCCTGAAATTGAAAAGCACTACAAATGAACTCTGAAAAGGTTGAAAGTTGGCATGGTATCATAATTTCACCCACATAGCATGTGCTAAAATGTTGAGAGGGTTACGGCAAAAACTGGATGCACTTCGTGTACAAAATGGACAATCTCTTTCGAAGTATCAGGCTTTCGGACGAGAACTCATCTGTTACAAAGGCATTGCATTTTTTTAAACTTATTTCAACTCCAGACTTTTTGTGCGTTCAGTATGCACCATTCAAAGCCACGTCATCAATTTTCAACCCTTTCTGACTTCATTTGCTATTTTTCATGCATTTACTGATTTTTTTTGAGCTAAATGACCCTGGAATTGAAAAGCACTACAAATGAACTCTTAAAAGGTTGAAAGTTGGCATGGTATCATCATTTCACCCACATAGCATGTGCTAAAAAGTTGAGAGGGTTACGGCAAAAACTGGATGCACTTCGTGTACAAAATGGACAATCTCTTTCGAAGTATCAGGCTTTCGGACGAGAACTCATCTGTTACAAAGGCATTTCAATTTTTTTAACTTATTTCAACTCCAAACTTTTTGTGCATTCAGTATGCACCATTCAAAGCCACGTCATCATTTTTCAACCATTTCTGACTTCATTTGCTATTTTTCATGCATTTACTGATTTTTTTTGAGCTAAATGACCCTGGAATTGAAAAGCACTACAAATGAACTCTTAAAAGGTTGAAAGTTGGCATGGTATCATCATTTCACCCACATAGCATGTGCTAAAAAGTTGAGAGGGTTACGGCAAAATTTGGATGCACTTCGTGTACAAAATGGACAATCTCTTTCGAAGTATCAGGTTTTCGGACGAGAACTCATCTGTTACAAAGGCATTTCAATTTTTTTAACTTATTTCAACTCCAAACTTTTTGTGCATTCAGTATGCACCATTCAAAGCCATGTCATCATTTTTCAACCATTTCTGACTTCATTTGCTATTTTTCATGCATTTACTGATTTTTTTTGAGCTAAATGACCCTGAAATTGAAAAGCACTACAAATGAACTCTGAAAAGGTTGAAAGTTGGCATGGTATCATCATTTCACCCACATAGCATGTGCTAAAAAGTTGAGAGGGTTACGGCAAAAACTGGATGCACTTCGTGTACAAAATGGACAATCTCTTTCGAAGTATCAGGCTTTCGGACGAGAACTCATTTGTTACAAAGGCATTTCATTTTTTTAACTTATTTCAACTCCAAACTTTTTGTGCATTCAGTATGCACCATTCAAAGCCATGTCATCAATTTTCAACCCTTTCTGACTTCATTTGCTATTTTTCATGCATTTACTGATTTTTTTGAGCTAAATGACCCTGAAATTGAAAAGCACTACAAATGAACTCTTAAAAGGTTGAAAGTTGGCATGGTATCATCATTTCACCCACATAGCATGTGTTAAAAAGTTGAGAGGGTTACGGCAAAAACTGGATGCACTTCGTGTACAAAATGGACAATCTCTTTCGAAGTATCAGGCTTTCGGACGAGAACTCATCTGTTACAAAGGCATTGCATTTTTTTAAACTTATTTCAACTCCAGACTTTTTGTGCGTTCAGTATGCACCATTCAAAGCCACGTCATCAATTTTCAACCCTTTCTGACTTCATTTGCTATTTTTCATGCATTTTCTGATTTTTTTTTGAGCTAAATGACCCTGGAATTGAAAAGCACTACAAATGAACTCTTAAAAGGTTGAAAGTTGGCATGGTATCATCATTTCACCCACATAGCATGTGCTAAAAAGTTGAGAGGGTTACGGCAAAAACTGGATGCACTTCGTGTACAAAATGGACAATCTCTTTCGAAGTATCAGGCTTTCGGACGAGAACTCATCTGTTACAAAGGCATTTCATCTTTTTTAACTTATTTAAACTCCAAAATTTTTGTGCATTCAGTATGCACCATTCAAAGCCACGTCATCAATTTTCAACCCTTTCTGACTTCATTTGCTATTTTTCATGCATTTACTGATTTTTTTTGAGCTAAATGACCCTGGAATTGAAAAGCACTACAAATGAACTCTTAAAAGGTTGAAAGTTGGCATGGTATCATCATTTCACCCACATAGCATGTGCTAAAAAGTTGAGAGGGTTACGGCAAAAACTGGATGCACTTCGTGTACAAAATGGACAATCTCTCTCGAAGTATCAGGCTTTCGGACGAGAACTCATCTGTTACAAAGGCATTTCATCTTTTTTAACTTATTTAAACTCCAAACTTTTTGTGCATTCAGTATGCACCATTCAAAGCCATGTCATCAATTTTCAACCCTTTCTGACTTCATTTGCTATTTTTCATGCATTTACTGATTTTTTTGAGCTAAATGACCCTGAAATTGAAAAGCACTACAAATGAACTCTGAAAAGGTTGAAAGTTGGCATGGTATCATCATTTCACCCACATAGCATGTGCTAAAAAGTTGAGAGGGTTACGGCAAAAACTGGATGCACTTCGTGTACAAAATGGACAATCTCTTTCGAAGTATCAGGCTTTCGGACGAGAACTCATCTGTTACAAAGGCATTTCATTTTTTTTAACTTATTTCAACTCCAAACTTTTTGTGCATTCTGTATGCACCATTCAAAGCCATGTCATCAATTTTCAACCCTTTCTGACTTCATTTGCTATTTTTCATGCATTTACTGATTTTTTTGAGCTAAATGACCCTGAAATTGAAAAGCACTACAAATGAACTCTGAAAAGGTTGAAAGTTGGCATGGTATCATCATTTCACCCACATAGCATGTGCTAAAATGTTGAGAGGGTTACGGCAAAAAATGGATGCACTTCGTGTACAAAATGGACAATCTCTTTCGAAGTATCAGGCTTTCGGACGAGAACTCATCTGTTACAAAGGCATTGCATTTTTTTTAACTTATTTCAACTCCAGACTTTTTGTGCGTTCAGTATGCACCATTCAAAGCCACGTCATCAATTTTCAACCCTTTCTGACTTCATTTGCTATTTTTCATGCATTTACTGATTTTTTTTGAGCTAAATGACCCTGGAATTGAAAAGCACTACAAATGAACTCTTAAAAGGTTGAAAGTTGGCATGGTATCATCATTTCACCCACATAGCATGTGCTAAAAAGTGGAGAGGGTTACGGCAAAAACTGGATGCACTTCGTGTACAAAATGGACAATCTCTTTCGAAGTATCAGGCTTTCGGACGAGAACTCATCTGTTACAAAGGCATTTCAATTTTTTTAACTTATTTCAACTCCAAACTTTTTGTGCATTCAGTATGCACCATTCAAAGCCATCTCATCAATTTTCAACCCTTTCTGACTTCATTTGCTATTTTTCATGCATTTACTGATTTTTTTGAGCTAAATGACCCTGAAATTGAAAAGGACTACAAATGAACTCTGAAAAGGTTGAAAGTTGGCATGGTATCATAATTTCACCCACATAGCATGTGCTAAAATGTTGAGAGGGTTACGGCAAAAACTGGATGCACTTCGTGTACAAAATGGACAATCTCTTTCGAAGTATCAGGCTTTCGGACGAGAACTCATCTGTTACAAAGGCATTGCATTTTTTTAAACTTATTTCAACTCCAGACTTTTTGTGCGTTCAGTATGCACCATTCAAAGCCACGTCATCAATTTTCAACCCTTTCTGACTTCATTTGCTATTTTTCATGCATTTACTGATTTTTTTTGAGCTAAATGACCCTGGAATTGAAAAGCACTACAAATGAACTCTGAAAAGGTTGAAAGTTGGCATGGTATCATAATTTCACCCACATAGCATGTGCTAAAATGTTGAGAGGGTTACGGCAAAAACTGGATGCACTTCATGTACAAAATGGACAATCTCTTTCGAAGTATCAGGCTTTCGGACGAGAACTCATCTGTTACAAAGGCATTGCATTTTTTTAAACTTATTTCAACTCCAGACTTTTTGTGCGTTCAGTATGCACCATTCAAAGCCACGTCATCAATTTTCAACCCTTTCTGACTTCATTTGCTATTTTTCATGCATTTACTGATTTTTTTTGAGCTAAATGACCCTGGAATTGAAAAGCACTACAAATGAACTCTTAAAAGGTTGAAAGTTGGCATGGTATCATCATTTCACCCACATAGCATGTGCTAAAAAGTTGAGAGGGTTACGGCAAAAACTGGATGCACTTCGTGTACAAAATGGACAATCTCTTTCGAAGTATCAGGCTTTCGGACGAGAACTCATCTGTTACAAAGGCATTTCATCTTTTTTAACTTATTTAAACTCCAAACTTTTTGTGCATTCAGTATGCACCATTCAAAGCCATGTCATCAATTTTCAACCCTTTCTGACTTCATTTGCTATTTTTCATGCATTTACTGATTTTTTTGAGCTAAATGACCCTGAAATTGAAAAGCACTACAAATGAACTCTGAAAAGGTTGAAAGTTGGCATGGTATCATCATTTCACCCACATAGCATGTGCTAAAAAGTTGAGAGGGTTACGGCAAAAACTGGATGCACTTCGTGTACAAAATGGACAATCTCTTTCGAAGTATCAGGCTTTCGGACGAGAACTCATCTGTTACAAAGGCATTTCATTTTTTTTAACTTATTTCAACTCCAAACTTTTTGTGCATTCTGTATGCACCATTCAAAGCCATCTCATCAATTTTCAACCCTTTCTGACTTCATTTGCTATTTTTCATGCATTTACTGATTTTTTTGAGCTAAATGACCCTGAAATTGAAAAGCACTACAAATGAACTCTGAAAAGGTTGAAAGTTGGCATGGTATCATAATTTCACCCACATAGCATGTGCTAAAATGTTGAGAGGGTTACGGCAAAAACTGGATGCACTTCGTGTACAAAATGGACAATCTCTTTCGAAGTATCAGGCTTTCGGACGAGAACTCATCTGTTACAAAGGCATTGCATTTTTTTAAACTTATTTCAACTCCAGACTTTTTGTGCGTTCAGTATGCACCATTCAAAGCCACGTCATCAATTTTCAACCCTTTCTGACTTCATTTGCTATTTTTCATGCATTTACTGATTTTTTTTGAGCTAAATGACCCTGGAATTGAAAAGCACTACAAATGAACTCTTAAAAGGTTGAAAGTTGGCATGGTATCATCATTTCACCCACATAGCATGTGCTAAAAAGTTGAGAGGGTTACGGCAAAAACTGGATGCACTTCGTGTACAAAATGGACAATCTCTTTCGAAGTATCAGGCTTTCGGACGAGAACTCATCTGTTACAAAGGCATTTCAATTTTTTTAACTTATTTCAACTCCAAACTTTTTGTGCATTCAGTATGCACCATTCAAAGCCATGTCATCATTTTTCAACCATTTCTGGCTTCATTTGCTATTTTTCATGCATTTACTGATTTTTTTGAGCTAAATGACCCTAAAATTGAAAAGCACTACAAATGAACTCTGAAAAGGTTGAAAGTTGGCATGGTATCATCATTTCACCCACATAGCATGTGCTAAAAAGTTGAGAGGGTTACGGAAAAAACTGGATGCACTTCGTGTACAAAATGGATAATCTCTTTCGAAGTATCAGGCTTTCGGACGAGAACTCATCTGTTACAAAGGCATTTCATTTTTTTAAACATATTTCAACTCCAGACTTTTTGTGCGTTCAGTATGCACCATTCAAAGCCACGTCATCAATTTTCATCCCTTTCTGACTTCATTTGCTATTTTTCATGCATTTACTGATTTTTTTGAGCTAAATGACCCTGAAATTGAAAAGCACTACAAATGAACTCTGAAAAGGTTGAAAGTTGCATGGTATCATCATTTCACCCACATAGCATGTGCTAAAAAGTTGAGAGGGTTACGGCAAAAACTGGATGCACTTCGTGTACAAAATGGACAATCTCTTTCGAAGTATCAGGCTTTCGGACGAGAACTCATCTGTTACAAAGGCATTTCATTTTTTTTAACTTATTTAAACTCCAAACTTTTTGTGCATTCAGTATGCACCATTCAAAGCCATGTCATCAATTTTCAACCCTTTCTGACTTCATTTGCTATTTTTCATGCATTTACTGATTTTTTTGAGCTAAATGACCCTGAAATTGAAAAGCACTACAAATGAACTCTGAAAAGGTTGAAAGTTGGCATGGTATCATCATTTCACCCACATAGCATGTGCTAAAAAGTTGAGAGGGTTACGGCAAAAACTGGATGCACTTCGTGTACAAAATGGACAATCTCTTTCGAAGTATCAGGCTTTCGGACGAGAAATCATCTGTTACAAAGGCATTTCATTTTTTTTCATTTTTTCAACTCCAAACTTTTTGTGCATTCAGTATGCACCATTCAAAGCCATGTCATCAATTTTCAACCCTTTCTGACTTTATTTGCTATTTTTCATGCATTTACTGATTTTTTTGAGCTAAATGACCCTGAAATTGAAAAGCACTACAAATGAACTCTGAAAAGGTTGAAAGTTGGCATGGTATCATCATTTCACCCACATAGCATGTGCTAAAAAGTTGAGAGGGTTACGGCAAAAACTGGATGCACTTCGTGTAAAAAATGGACAATCTCTTTCGAAGTATCAGGCTTTCGGACGAGAACTCATCTGTTACAAAGGCATTTCATTTTTTTTAACTTATTTCAACTCCAAACTTTTTGTGCATTCAGTATGCACCATTCAAAGCCATCTCATCAATTTTCAACCCTTTCTGACTTCATTTGCTATTTTTCATGCATTTACTGATTTTTTTTTAGCTAAATGACCCTGAAATTGAAAAGCACTACAAATGAACTCTGAAAAGGTTGAAAGTTGGCATGGCATCATCATTTCACCCACATAGAATGTGCAAAAAAGTTGAGAGGGTTACGGCAAAAACTGGATGCACTTCGTGTACAAAATGGACAATCTCTTTCGAAGTATCAGGCTTTCGGACGAGAACTCATCTGTTACAAAGGCATTTCATTTTTTTAATTTATTTCAACTCCAAACTTTTTGTGCATTCAGTATGCACCATTCAAAGCCATGTGATCAATTTTCAACCCTTTCTGGCTTCATTTGCTATTTTTCATGCATTTACTGATTTTTTTTGAGCTAAATGACCCTGAAATTGAAAAGCACTACAAATGAACTCTTAAAAGGTTGAAAGTTGGCATGGTATCATCATTTCACCCACATAGCATGTGCTAAAAAGTTGAGAGGGTTACGGCAAAAACTGGATGCACTTCGTGTACAAAATGGACAATCTCTTTCGAAGTATCAGGCTTTCGGACGAGAACTCATCTGTTACAAAGGCATTTCATTTTTTTTAACTTATTTCAACTCCAAACTTTTTGTGCATTCAGTATGCACCATTCAAAGCCATGTCATCATTTTTCAACCATTTCTGACTTCATTTGCTATTTTTCATGCATTTACTGATTTTTTTGAGCTAAATGACCCTGAAATTGAAAAGCACTACAAATTAACTCTGAAAAGGTTGAAAGTTGGCATGGTATCATCATTTCACCCACATAGCATGTGCTAAAAAGTTGAGAGGGTTACGGCAAAAACTGGATGCACTTCGTGTACAAAATGGACAATCTCTTTCGAAGTATCAGGCTTTCGGACGAGAACTCATTTCTTACAAAGGCATTTCATTTTTTTAACTTATTTCAACTCCAAACTTTTTGTGCATTCAGTATGCACCATTCAAAGCCATGTCATCAATTTTCAAACCCTTTCTGACTTCATTTGCTATTTTTCATGCATTTACTGATTTTTTTGAGCGAAATGACCCTGAAATTGAAAAGCACTACAAATGAACTCTTAAAAGGTTGAAAGTTGGCATGGTATCATCATTTAACCCACATAGCATGTGCTAAAAAGTTGAGAGGGTTACGGCAAAAACTGGATGCACTTCGTGTACAAAATGGACAATCTCTTTCGAAGTATCAGGCTTTCGGACGAGAACTCATCTGTTACAAAGGCATTTCATTTTTTTTAACTTATTTAAACTCCAAACTTTTTGTGCATTCAGTATGCACCATTCAAAGCCATGTCATCAATTTTCAACCCTTTCTGACTTCATTTGCTATTTTTCATGCATTTACTGATTTTTTTGAGCTAAATGACCCTGAAATTGAAAAGCACTACAAATGAACTCTTAAAAGGTTGAAAGTTGGCATGGTATCATCATTTCACCCACATAGCATGTGCTAAAAAGTTGAGAGGGTTACGGCAAAAACTGGATGCACTTCGTGTACAAAATGGCAATCTCTTTCGAAGTATCAGGCTTTCGGACGAGAACTCATCTGTTACAAAGGCATTTCATTTTTTTTAACTTATTTAAACTCCAAACTTTTTGTGCATTCAGTATGCACCATTCAAAGCCATGTCATCAATTTTCAACCCTTTCTGACTTCATTTGCTATTTTTCATGCATTTACTGATTTTTTTGAGCTAAATGAGCCTGAAATTGAAAAGCACTACAAATGAACTCTGAAAAGGTTGAAAGTTGGCATGGTATCATAATTTCACCCACATAGCATGTGCTAAAAAGTTGAGAGGGTTACGGCAAAAACTGGATGCACTTCGTGTACAAAATGGACAATCTCTTTCGAAGTATCAAGCTTTCGGACGAGAACTCATTTGTTACAAAGGCATTTCATTTTTTTAACTTATTTCAACTCCAAACTTTTTGTGCATTCAGTATGCACCATTCAAAGCCATGTCATCAATTTTCAACCCTTTCTGTCTTCATTTGCTATTTTTCATGCATTTACTGATTTTTTTGAGCTAAATGACCCTGAAATTGAAAAGCACTACAAATGAACTCTTAAAAGGTTGAAAGTTGGCATGGTGTCATCATTTCACCCACATAGCATGTGCTAAAAAGTTGAGAGGGTTACGGCAAAAACTGGATGCACTTCGTGTACAAAATGGACAATCTCTTTCGAAGTATCAGGCTTTCGGACGAGAACTCATCTGTTACAAAGGCATTTCATTTTTTTAACTTATTTCAACTCCAAACTTTTTGTGCATTCAGTATGCACCATTCAAAGCCATGTCATCAGTTTTCAACCCTTTCTGACTTCATTTGCTATTTTTCATGCATTTACTGATTTTTTTGAGCTAAATGACCCTGAAATTGAAAAGCACTACAAATGAACTCTTAAAAGGTTGAAAGTTGGCATGGTATCATCATTTCACCCACATAGCATGTGCTAAAAAGTTGAGAGGGTTACGGCAAAAACTGGATGCACTTCGTGTACAAAATGGACAATCTCTTTCGAAGTATCAGGCTTTCGGACGAGAACTCATCTGTTACAAAGGCATTTCATTTTTTTTAACTTATTTAAACTCCAAACTTTTTGTGCTATCAGTATGCACCATTCAAAGCCATGTCATCAATTTTCAACCCTTTCTGACTTCATTTGCTATTTTTCATGCATTTACTGATTTTTTTGAGCTAAATGACACTGAAATTGAAAAGCACTACAAATGAACTCTGAAAAGGTTGAAAATTGGCATGGTATCATCATTTCACCCACATAGCATGTGCTAAAAAGTTGAGAGGGTTACGGCAAAAACTGGATGCATTTCGTGTACAAAATGGACAATCTCTTTCGAAGTATCAGGCTTTCGGACGAGAACTCATCTGTTACAAAGGCATTTCATTTTTTTTAATTTATTTCAACTCCAAACTTCTTGTGCATTCAGTATGCACCATTCAAAGCCATGTCATCAATTTTCAACCCTTTCTGACTTTATTTGCTATTTTTCATGCATTTACTGATTTTTTTGAGCTAAATGACCCTGAAATTGAAAAGCACTACAAATGAACTCTGAAAAGGTTGAAAGTTGGCATGGTATCATAATTTCACCCACATAGCATGTGCTAAAAAGTTGAGAGGGTTACGGCAAAAACTGGATGCACTTCGTGTAAAAAATGGACAATCTCTTTCGAAGTATCAGGCTTTCGGACGAGAACTCATCTGTTACAAAGGCATTTCATTTTTTTTAACTTATTTCAACTCCAAACTTTTTGTGCATTCAGTATGCACCATTCAAAGCCATCTCATCAATTTTCAACCCTTTCTCACTTCATTTGCTATTTTTCATGCATTTACTGATTTTTTTGAGCTAAATGACCCTGAAATTGAAAAGCACTACAAATGAACTCTGAAAAGGTTGAAAGTTGGCATGGTATCATCATTTCACCCACATAGCATGTGCTAAAAAGTTGAGAGGGTTACGGCAAAAACTGGATGCACTTCGTGTACAAAATGGACAATCTCTTTCGAAGTATCAGGCTTTCTGACGAGAACTCATTTGTTACAAAGGCATTTCATTTTTTTTAACTTATTTCAACTCCAAACTTTTTGTGCATTCAGTATGCACCATTCAAAGCCATGTCATCAATTTTCAACCATTTCTGACTTCATTTGCTATTTTTCATGCATTTACTGATTTTTTTGAGCTAAATGACCCTGAAATTGAAAAGCACTACAAATGAACTCTTAAAAGGTTGAAAGTTGGCATGGTATCATCATTTCACCCACATAGCATGTGCTAAAAAGTTGAGAGGGTTACGGAAAAAACTGGATGCACTTCGTGTACAAAATGGATAATCTCTTTCGAAGTATCAGGCTTTCGGACGAGAACTCATCTGTTACAAAGGCATTTCATTTTTTTAAACATATTTCAACTCCAGACTTTTTGTGCGTTCAGTATGCACCATTCAAAGCCACGTCATCAATTTTCATCCCTTTCTGACTTCATTTGCTATTTTTCATGCATTTACTTATTTTTTTGAGCTAAATGACCCTGAAATTGAAAAGCACTACAAATGAACTCTGAAAAGGTTGAAAGTTGCATGGTATCATCATTTCACCCACATAGCATGTGCTAAAAAGTTGAGAGGGTTACGGCAAAAACTGGATGCACTTCGTGTACAAAATGGACAATCTCTTTCGAAGTATCAGGCTTTCGGACGAGAACTCATCTGTTACAAAGGCATTTCATTTTTTTTAACTTATTTAAACTCCAAACTTTTTGTGCATTCAGTATGCACCATTCAAAGCCATGTCATCAATTTTCAACCCTTTCTGACTTCATTTGCTATTTTTCATGCATTTACTGATTTTTTTGAGCTAAATGACCCTGAAATTGAAAAGCACTACAAATGAACTCTGAAAAGGTTGAAAGTTGGCATGGTATCATCATTTCACCCACATAGCATGTGCTAAAAAGTTGAGAGGGTTACGGCAAAAACTGGATGCACTTCGTGTACAAAATGGACAATCTCTTTCGAAGTATCAGGCTTTCGGACGAGAACTCATCTGTTACAAAGGCATTTCATTTTTTTTCATTTTTTCAACTCCAAACTTTTTGTGCATTCAGTATGCACCATTCAAAGCAATGTCATCAATTTTCAACCCTTTCTGACTTTATTTGCTATTTTTCATGCATTTACTGATTTTTTTGAGCTAAATGACCCTGAAATTGAAAAGCACTACAAATGAACTCTGAAAAGGTTGAAAGTTGGCATGGTATCATCATTTCACCCACATAGCATGTGCTAAAAAGTTGAGAGGGTTACGGCAAAAACTGGATGCACTTCGTGTAAAAAATGGACAATCTCTTTCGAAGTATCAGGCTTTCGGACGAGAACTCATCTGTTACAAAGGCATTTCATTTTTTTTAACTTATTTCAACTCCAAACTTTTTGTGCATTCAGTATGCACCATTCAAAGCCATCTCATCAATTTTCAACCCTTTCTGACTTCATTTGCTATTTTTCATGCATTTACTGATTTTTTTTATCTAAATGACCCTGAAATTGAAAAGCACTACAAATGAACTCTGAAAAGGTTGAAAGTTGGCATGGCATCATCATTTCACCCACATAGAATGTGCAAAAAAGTTGAGAGGGTTACGGCAAAAACTGGATGCACTTCCTGTACAAAATGGACAATCTCTTTCGAAGTATCAGGCTTTCGGACGAGAACTCATCTGTTACAAAGGCATTTCATTTTTTTTAATTTATTTCAACTCCAAACTTTTTGTGCATTCAGTATGCACCATTCAAAGCCATGTCATCAATTTTCAACCCTTTCTGGCTTCATTTGCTATTTTTCATGCATTTACTGATTTTTTTTGAGCTAAATGACCCTGAAATTGAAAAGCACTACAAATGAACACTTAAAAGGTTGAAAGTTGGCATGGTATCATCATTTCACCCACATAGCATGTGCTAAAAAGTTGAGAGGGTTACGGCAAAAACTGGATGCACTTCGTGTACAAAATGGACAATCTCTTTCGAAGTATCAGGCTTTCGGACGAGAACTCATCTGTTACAAAGGCATTTCATTTTTTTTAACTTATTTCAACTCCAAACTTTTTGTGCATTCAGTATGCACCATTCAAAGCCATGTCATCATTTTTCAACCATTTCTGACTTCATTTGCTATTTTTCATGCATTTACTGATTTTTTTGAGCTAAATGACCCTGAAATTGAAAAGCACTACAAATGAACTCTGAAAAGGTTGAAAGTTGGCATGGTATCATCATTTCACCCACATAGCATGTGCTAAAAAGTTGAGAGGGTTACGGCAAAAACTGGATGCACTTCGTGTACAAAATGGACAATCTCTTTCGAAGTATCAGGCTTTCGGACGAGAACTCATTTCTTACAAAGGCATTTCATTTTTTTAACTTATTTCAACTCCAAACTTTTTGTGCATTCAGTATGCACCATTCAAAGCCATGTCATCAATTTTCAACCCTTTCTGACTTCATTTGCTATTTTTCATGCATTTACTGATTTTTTTGAGCTAAATGACCCTGAAATTGAAAAGCACTACAAATGAACTCTTAAAAGGTTGAAAGTTGGCATGGTATCATCATTTAACCCACATAGCATGTGCTAAAAAGTTGAGAGGGTTACGGCAAAAACTGGATGCACTTCGTGTACAAAATGGACAATCTCTTTCGAAGTATCAGGCTTTCGGACGAGAACTCATCTGTTACAAAGGCATTTCATTTTTTTTAACTTATTTAAACTCCAAACTTTTTGTGCATTCAGTATGCACCATTCAAAGCCATGTCATCAATTTTCAACCCTTTCTGACTTCATTTGCTATTTTTCATGCATTTACTGATTTTTTTGAGCTAAATGACCCTGAAATTGAAAAGCACTACAAATGAACTCTTAAAAGGTTGAAAGTTGGCATGGTATCATCATTTCACCCACATAGCATGTGCTAAAAAGTTGAGAGGGTTACGGCAAAAACTGGATGCACTTCGTGTACAAAATGGACAATCTCTTTCGAAGTATCAGGCTTTCGGACGAGAACTCATCTGTTACAAAGGCATTTCATTTTTTTTAACTTATTTAAACTCCAAACTTTTTGTGCATTCAGTATGCACCATTCAAAGCCATGTCATCAATTTTCAACCCTTTCTGACTTCATTTGCTATTTTTCATGCATTTACTGATTTTTTTGAGCTAAATGACCCTGAAATTGAAAAGCACTACAAATGAACTCTCAAAAGGTTGAAAGTTGGCATGGTATCATAATTTCACCCACATAGCATGTGCTAAAAAGTTGAGAGGGTTACGGCAAAAACTGGATGCACTTCGTGTACAAAATGGACAATCTCTTTCGAAGTATCAAGCTTTCGGACGAGAACTCATTTGTTACAAAGGCATTTCATTTTTTTAACTTATTTCAACTCCAAACTTTTTGTGCATTCAGTATGCACCATTCAAAGCCATGTCATCAATTTTCAACCCTTTCTGTCTTCATTTGCTATTTTTCATGCATTTACTGATTTTTTTGAGCTAAATGACCCTGAAATTGAAAAGCACTACAAATGAACTCTTAAAAGGTTGAAAGTTGGCATGGTATCATCATTTCACCCACATAGCATGTGCTAAAAAGTTGAGAGGGTTACGGCAAAAACTGGATGCACTTCGTGTACAAAATGGACAATCTCTTTCGAAGTATCAGGCTTTCGGACGAGAACTCATCGGTTACAAAGGCATTTCATTTTTTTAACTTATTTCAACTCCAAACTTTTTGTGCATTCAGTATGCACCATTCAAAGCCATGTCATCAGTTTTCAACCCTTTCTGACTTCATTTGCTATTTTTCATGCATTTACTGATTTTTTTGAGCTAAATGACCCTGAAATTGAAAAGCACTACAAATGAACTCTTAAAAGGTTGAAAGTTGGCATGGTATCATCATTTCACCCACATAGCATGTGCTAAAAAGTTGAGAGGGTTACGGCAAAAACTGGATGCACTTCGTGTACAAAATGGACAATCTCTTTCGAAGTATCAGGCTTTCGGACGAGAACTCATCTGTTACAAAGGCATTTCATTTTTTTTAACTTATTTAAACTCCAAACTTGTTGTGCTATCAGTATGCACCATTCAAAGCCATGTCATCAATTTTCAACCCTTTCTGACTTCATTTGCTATTTTTCATGCATTTACTGATTTTTTTGAGCTAAATGACACTGAAATTGAAAAGCACTACAAATGAACTCTGAAAAGGTTGAAAGTTGGCATGGTATCATCATTTCACCCACATAGCATGTGCTAAAAAGTTGAGAGGGTTACGGCAAAAACTGGATGCACTTCGTGTACAAAATGGACAATCTCTTTCGAAGTATCAGGCTTTCGGACGAGAACTCATCTGTTACAAAGGCATTTCAATTTTTTTAACTTATTTCAACTCCAAACTTTTTGTGCATTCAGTATGCACCATTCAAAGCCACGTCATCATTTTTCAACCATTTCTGACTTCATTTGCTATTTTTCATGCATTTACTGATTTTTTTGAGCTAAATGACCCTGAAATTGAAAAGCACTACAAATGAACTCTTAAAAGGTTGAAAGTTGGCATGGTATCATCATTTCACCCACATAGCATGTGCTAAAAAGTTGAGAGGGTTACGGCAAAAACTGGATGCACTTCGTGTACAAAATGGACAATCTCTTTCGAAGTATCAGGCTTTCGGACGAGAACTCATCTGTTACAAAGGCATTTCATTTTTTTTAACTTATTTAAACTCCAAACTTTTTGTGCATTCAGTATGCACCATTCAAAGCCATGTCATCAATTTTCAACCCTTTCTGACTTCATTTGCTATTTTTCATGCATTTACTGATTTTTTTGAGCTAAATGACCCTGAAATTGAAAAGCACTACAAATGAACTCTCAAAAGGTTGAAAGTTGGCATGGTATCATAATTTCACCCACATAGCATGTGCTAAAAAGTTGAGAGGGTTACGGCAAAAACTGGATGCACTTCGTGTACAAAATGGACAATCTCTTTCGAAGTATCAAGCTTTCGGACGAGAACTCATTTGTTACAAAGGCATTTCATTTTTTTAACTTATTTCAACTCCAAACTTTTTGTGCATTCAGTATGCACCATTCAAAGCCATGTCATCAATTTTCAACCCTTTCTGTCTTCATTTGCTATTTTTCATGCATTTACTGATTTTTTTGAGCTAAATGACCCTGAAATTGAAAAGCACTACAAATGAACTCTTAAAAGGTTGAAAGTTGGCATGGTATCATCATTTCACCCACATAGCATGTGCTAAAAAGTTGAGAGGGTTACGGCAAAAACTGGATGCACTTCGTGTACAAAATGGACAATCTCTTTCGAAGTATCAGGCTTTCGGACGAGAACTCATCGGTTACAAAGGCATTTCATTTTTTTAACTTATTTCAACTCCAAACTTTTTGTGCATTCAGTATGCACCATTCAAAGCCATGTCATCAGTTTTCAACCCTTTCTGACTTCATTTGCTATTTTTCATGCATTTACTGATTTTTTTGAGCTAAATGACCCTGAAATTGAAAAGCACTACAAATGAACTCTTAAAAGGTTGAAAGTTGGCATGGTATCATCATTTCACCCACATAGCATGTGCTAAAAAGTTGAGAGGGTTACGGCAAAAACTGGATGCACTTCGTGTACAAAATGGACAATCTCTTTCGAAGTATCAGGCTTTCGGACGAGAACTCATCTGTTACAAAGGCATTTCATTTTTTTTAACTTATTTAAACTCCAAACTTGTTGTGCTATCAGTATGCACCATTCAAAGCCATGTCATCAATTTTCAACCCTTTCTGACTTCATTTGCTATTTTTCATGCATTTACTGATTTTTTTGAGCTAAATGACACTGAAATTGAAAAGCACTACAAATGAACTCTGAAAAGGTTGAAAGTTGGCATGGTATCATCATTTCACCCACATAGCATGTGCTAAAAAGTTGAGAGGGTTACGGCAAAAACTGGATGCACTTCGTGTACAAAATGGACAATCTCTTTCGAAGTATCAGGCTTTCGGACGAGAACTCATCTGTTACAAAGGCATTTCATTTTTTTTAATTTATTTCAACTCCAAACTTCTTGTGCATTCAGTATGCACCATTCAAAGCCATGTCATCAATTTTCAACCCTTTTTGACTTTATTTGCTATTTTTCATGCATTTACTGATTTTTTTGAGCTAAATGACCCTGAAATTGAAAAGCACTACAAATGAACTCTGAAAAGGTTGAAAGTTGGCATGGTATCATAATTTCACCCACATAGCATGTGCTAAAAAGTTGAGAGGGTTACGGCAAAAACTGGATGCACTTCGTGTAAAAAATGGACAATCTCTTTCGAAGTATCAGGCTTTCGGACGAGAACTCATCTGTTACAAAGGCATTTCATTTTTTTTAACTTATTTCAACTCCAAACTTTTTGTGCATTCAGTATGCACCATTCAAAGCCATCTCATCAATTTTCAACCCTTTCTGACTTCATTTGCTATTTTTCATGCATTTACTGATTTTTTTTGAGCTAAATGACCCTGAAATTGAAAAGCACTACAAATGAACTCTGAAAAGGTTGAAAGTTGGCATTGCATCATCATTTCACCCACATAGAATGTGCAAAAAAGTTGAGAGGGTTACGGCAAAAACTGGATGCACTTCGTGTACAAAATGGACAATCTCTTTCGAAGTATCAGGCTTTCGGACGAGAACTCATCTGTTACAAAGGCATTTCATTTTTTTAACTTATTTCAACTCCAAACTTTTTGTGCATTCAGTATGCACCATTCAAAGCCATGTCATCAATTTTCAACCCTTTCTGACTTCATTTGCTATTTTTCATGCATTTACTGATTTTTTTGAGCTAAATGACCCTGAAATTGAAAAGCACTACAAATGAACTCTTAAAAGGTTGAAAGTTGGCATGGTATCATCATTTCACCCACATAGCATGTGCTAAAAAGTTGAGAGGGTTACGGCAAAAACTGGATGCACTTCGTGTACAAAATGGACAATCTCTTTCGAAGTATCAGGCTTTCGGACGAGAACTCATCTGTTACAAAGGCATTACATTTTTTTTAACTTATTTCAACTCCAAACTTTTTGTGCATTCAGTATGCACCATTCAAAGCCATGTCATCAATTTTCAACCCTTTCTGACTTCATTTGCTATTTTTCATGCATTTACTGATTTTTTTGAGCTAAATGACCCTGAAATTGAAAAGCACTACAAATGAACTCTGAAAAGGTTGAAAGTTGGCATGGTATCATCATTTCACCCACATAGCATGTGCTAAAAAGTTGAGAGGGTTACGGCAAAAACTGGATGCACTTCGTGTACAAAATGGACAATCTCTTTCGAAGTATCAGGCTTTCGGACGAGAACTCATTTGTTACAAAGGCATTTCATTTTTTTAACTTATTTCAACTCCAAACTTTTTGTGCATTCAGTATGCACCATTCAAAGCCATGTCATCAATTTTCAACCCTTTCTGACTTCATTTGCTATTTTTCATGCATTTACTGATTTTTTTGAGCTAAATGACCCTGAAATTGAAAAGCACTACAAATGAACTCTTAAAAGGTTGAAAGTTGGCATGGTATCATCATTTCACCCACATAGCATGTGCTAAAAAGTTGAGAGGGTTACGGCAAAAACTGGATGCACTTCGTGTACAAAATGGACAATCTCTTTCGAAGTATCAGGCTTTCGGACGAGAACTCATCTGTTACCAAGGCATTTCATTTTTTTTAACTTATTTAAACTCCAAACTTTTTGTGCATTCAGTATGCACCATTCAAAGCCATGTCATCAATTTTCAACCCTTTCTGACTTCATTTGCTATTTTTCATGCATTTACTGATTTTTTTGAGCTAAATGACCCTGAAATTGAAAAGCACTACAAATGAACTCTGAAAAGGTTGAAAGTTGGCATGGTATCATCATTTCACCCACATAGCATGTGCTAAAAAGTTGAGAGGGTTACGGCAAAAACTGGATGCACTTCGTGTACAAAATGGACAATCTCTTTCGAAGTATCAGGCTTTCGGACGAGAACACATCTGTTACAAAGGCATTTCATTTTTTTTAATTTATTTCAACTCCAAACTTTTTGTGCATTCAGTATGCACCATTCAAAGCCATGTCATCAATTTTCAACCCTTTCTGACTTTATTTGCTATTTGTCATGCATTTACTGATTTTTTTGAGCTAAATGACCCTGAAATTGAAAAGCACTACAAATGAACTCTGAAAAGGTTGAAAGTTGGCATGGTATCATCATTTCACCCACATAGCATGTGCTAAAAAGTTGAGAGGGTTACGGCAAAAACTGGATGCACTTCGTGTAAAAAATGGACAATCTCTTTCGAAGTATCAGGCTTTCGGACGAGAACTCATCTGTTACAAAGGCATTTCATTTTTTTTAACTTATTTCAACTCCAAACTTTTTGTGCATTCAGTATGCACCATTCAAAGCCATCTCATCAATTTTCAACCCTTTCTGACTTCATTTGCTATTTTTCATGCATTTACTGATTTTTTTTGAGCTAAATGACCCTGAAATTGAAAAGCACTACAAATGAACTCTGAAAAGGTTGAAAGTTGGCATGGCATCATCATTTCACCCACATAGAATGTGCAAAAAAGTTGAGAGGGTTACGGCAAAAACTGGATGCACTTCGTGTACAAAATGGACAATCTCTTTCGAAGTATCAGGCTTTCGGACGAGAACTCATCTGTTACAAAGGCATTTCATTTTTTTAACTTATTTCAACTCGAAACTTTTTGTGCATTCAGTATGCACCATTCAAAGCCATGTCATCAATTTTCAACCCTTTCTGACTTCATTTGCTATTTTTCATGCATTTACTGATTTTTTTGAGCTAAATGACCCTGAAATTGAAAAGCACTACAAATGAACTCTTAAAAGGTTGAAAGTTGGCATGGTATCATCATTTCACCCACATAGCATGTGCTAAAAAGTTGAGAGGGTTACAGCAAAAAACTGGATGCACTTCGTGTACAAAATGGACAATCTCTTTCGAAGTATCAGGCTTTCGGACGAGAACTCATCTGTTACAAAGGCATTTCATTTTTTTAACTTATTTCAACTCCAAACTTTTTGTGCATTCAGTATGCACCATTCAAAGCCATGTCATCAATTTTCAACCCTTTCTGGCTTCATTTGCTATTTTTCATGCATTTACTGATTTTTTTGAGCTAAATGACCCTGAAATTGAAAAGCACTACAAATGAACTCTTAAAAGGTTGAAAGTTGGCATGGTATCATCATTTCACCCACATAGCATGTGCTAAAAAGTTGAGAGGGTTACGGCAAAAACTGGATGCACTTCGTGTACAAAATGGACAATCTCTTTCGAAGTATCAGGCTTTCGGACGAGAACTCATTTGTTACAAAGGCATTTCATTTTTTTAACTTATTTCAACTCCAAACTTTTTGTGCATTCAGTATGCACCATTCAAAGCCATGTCATCAATTTTCAACCCTTTCTGACTTCATTTGCTATTTTTCATGCATTTACTGATTTTTTTGAGCTAAATGACCCTGAAATTGAAAAGCACTACAAATGAACTCTTAAAAGGTTGAAAGTTGGCATGGTATCATCATTTCACCCACATAGCATGTGCTAAAAAGTTGAGAGGGTTACGGCAAAAACTGGATGCACTTCGTGTACAAAATGGACAATCTCTTTCGAAGTATCAGGCTTTCGGACGAGAACTCATCTGTTACCAAGGCATTTCATTTTTTTTAACTTATTTAAACTCCAAACTTTTTGTGCATTCAGTATGCACCATTCAAAGCCATGTCATCAATTTTCAACCCTTTCTGACTTCATTTGCTATTTTTCATGCATTTACTGATTTTTTTGAGCTAAATGACCCTGAAATTGAAAAGCACTACAAATGAACTCTGAAAAGGTTGAAAGTTGGCATGGTATCATCATTTCACCCACATAGCATGTGCTAAAAAGTTGAGAGGGTTACGGCAAAAACTGGATGCACTTCGTGTACAAAATGGACAATCTCTTTCGAAGTATCAGGCTTTCGGACGAGAACACATCTGTTACAAAGGCATTTCATTTTTTTTAATTTATTTCAACTCCAAACTTTTTGTGCATTCAGTATGCACCATTCAAAGCCATGTCATCAATTTTCAACCCTTTCTGACTTTATTTGCTATTTGTCATGCATTTACTGATTTTTTTGAGCTAAATGACCCTGAAATTGAAAAGCACTACAAATGAACTCTGAAAAGGTTGAAAGTTGGCATGGTATCATCATTTCACCCACATAGCATGTGCTAAAAAGTTGAGAGGGTTACGGCAAAAACTGGATGCACTTCGTGTAAAAAATGGACAATCTCTTTCGAAGTATCAGGCTTTCGGACGAGAACTCATCTGTTACAAAGGCATTTCATTTTTTTTAACTTATTTCAACTCCAAACTTTTTGTGCATTCAGTATGCACCATTCAAAGCCATCTCATCAATTTTCAACCCTTTCTGACTTCATTTGCTATTTTTCATGCATTTACTGATTTTTTTTGAGCTAAATGACCCTGAAATTGAAAAGCACTACAAATGAACTCTGAAAAGGTTGAAAGTTGGCATGGCATCATCATTTCACCCACATAGAATGTGCAAAAAAGTTGAGAGGGTTACGGCAAAAACTGGATGCACTTCGTGTACAAAATGGACAATCTCTTTCGAAGTATCAGGCTTTCGGACGAGAACTCATCTGTTACAAAGTCATTTCATTTTTTTAACTTATTTCAACTCGAAACTTTTTGTGCATTCAGTATGCACCATTCAAAGCCATGTCATCAATTTTCAACCCTTTCTGACTTCATTTGCTATTTTTCATGCATTTACTGATTTTTTTGAGCTAAATGACCCTGAAATTGAAAAGCACTACAAATGAACTCTTAAAAGGTTGAAAGTTGGCATGGTATCATCATTTCACCCACATAGCATGTGCTAAAAAGTTGAGAGGGTTACAGCAAAAAACTGGATGCACTTCGTGTACAAAATGGACAATCTCTTTCGAAGTATCACGCTTTCGGACGAGAACTCATCTGTTACAAAGGCATTTCATTTTTTTAACTTATTTCAACTCCAAACTTTTTGTGCATTCAGTATGCACCATTCAAAGCCATGTCATCAATTTTCAACCCTTTCTGGCTTCATTTGCTATTTTTCATGCATTTACTGATTTTTTTGAGCTAAATGACCCTGAAATTGAAAAGCACTACAAATGAACTCTTAAAAGGTTGAAAGTTGGCATGGTATCATCATTTCACCCACATAGCATGTGCTAAAAAGTTGAGAGGGTTACGGCAAAAACTGGATGCACTTCGTGTACAAAATGGACAATCTCTTTCGAAGTATCAGGCTTTCTGACGAGAACTCATCTGTTACAAAGGCATTTCATTTTTTTTAACTTATTTCAATTCCAAACTTTTTGTGCATTCAGTATGCACCATTAAAAGCCATGTCATCATTTTTCAACCATTTCTGACTTCATTTGCTATTTTTCATGCATTTACTGATTTTATTGAGCTAAATGACCCTGAAATTGAAAAGCACTACAAATGAACTCTGAAAAGGTTGAAAGTTGGCATGGTATCATCATTTCACCCACATAGCATGTCCTAAAAAGTTGAGAGGGTTACGGAAAAAACTGGATGCACTTCGTGTACAAAATGGACAATCTCTTTCGAAGTATCAGGCTTTCGGACGAGAACTCATCTGTTACAAAGGCATTTCATTTTTTTAAACATATTTCAACTCCAGACTTTTTGTGCGTTCAGTATGCACCATTCAAAGCCACGTCATCAATTTTCATCCCTTTCTGACTTCATTTGCTATTTTTCATGCATTTACAGATTTTTTTTGAGCTAAATGACCCTGAAATTGAAAAGCACTACAAATGAACTCTGAAAAGGTTGAAAGTTGCATGGTATCATCATTTCACCCACATAGCATGTGCTAAAAAGTTGAGAGGGTTACGGCAAAAACTGGATGCACTTCGTGTACAAAATGGACAATCTCTTTCGAAGTATCAGGCTTTCGGACGAGAACTCATCTGTTACAAAGGCATTTCATTTTTTAAAACTTATTTCAACTCCAGACTTTTTGTGCGTTCAGTATGCACCATTCAAAGCCACGTCATCAATTTTCAACCCTTTCTGACTTCATTTGCTATTTTTCATGCATTTACTGATTTCTTTGAGCTAAATGACCCTGAAATTGAAAAGCACTACAAATGAACTCTGAAAAGGTTGAAAGTTGGCATGGTATCATAATTTCACCCACATAGCATGTGCTAAAAAGTTGAGAGGGTTACGGCAAAAACTGGATGCACTTCGTGTACAAAATGGACAATCTCTGTCGAAGTATCAGGCTTTCGGACGAGAACTCATCTGTTACAAAGGCATTGCATTTTTTTAAACTTATTTCAACTCCAGACTTTTTGTGCGTTCAGTATGCACCATTCAAAGCCTCGTCATCAATTTTCAACCCTTTCTGACTTCATTTGCTATTTTTCATGCATTTACTGATTTTTTTTGAGCTAAATGACCCTGAAATTGAAAAGCACTACAAATGAACTCTTAAAAGGTTGAAAGTTGGCATGGTATCATCATTTCACCCACATAGCATGTGCTAAAAAGTTGAGAGGGTTACGGCAAAAACTGGATGCACTTCGTGTACAAAATGGACAATCTCTTTCGAAGTATCAGGCTTTCGGACGAGAACTCATCTGTTACAAAGGCATTTCATTTTTTTAAACTTATTTCAACTCCAAACTTTTTGTGCATTCAGTATGCACCATTCAAAGCCATGTCATCATTTTTCAACCATTTCTGACTTCATTTGCTATTTTTCATGCATTTACTGATTTTTTTGAGCTAAATGACCCTGAAATTGAAAAGCACTACAAATGAACTCTGAAAAGGTTGAAAGTTGGCATGGTATCATCATTTCACCCACATAGCATGTGCTAAAAAGTTGAGAGGGTTACGGCAAAAACTGGATGCACTTCGTGTACAAAATGGACAATCTCTTTCGAAGTATCAGGCTTTCGGACGAGAACTCATTTCTTACAAAGGCATTTCATTTTTTTAACTTATTTCAACTCCAAACTTTTTGTGCATTCAGTATGCACCATTCAAAGCCATGTCATCAATTTTCAACCCTTTCTGACTTCATTTGCTATTTTTCATGCATTTACTGATTTTTTTGAGCTAAATGACCCTGAAATTGAAAAGCACTACAAATGAACTCTTAAAAGGTTGAAAGTTGGCATGGTATCATCATTTCACCCACATAGCATGTGCTAAAAAGTTGAGAG
Source organism: Elymus sibiricus (assembly GCA_039707655.1). NCBI lineage: Eukaryota > Viridiplantae > Streptophyta > Magnoliopsida > Poales > Poaceae > Elymus > Elymus sibiricus. The sequence goes on along the minus strand of CM077665.1, from coordinate 32,282,914 downwards.
GGTTACGGCAAAAAACTGGATGCACTTCGTGTACAAAATGGACAATCTCTTTCGATGTATCAGGCTTTCGGACGAGAACTCATCTGTTACAAAGGCATTTCATTTTTTTAACTTATTTCAACTCCAGACTTTTTGTGCATTCAGTATGCACCATTCAAAGCCATGTCATCAATTTTCAACCCTTTCTGGCTTCATTTGCTATTTTTCATGCATTTATTGATTTTGTTAGAGCTAAATGACCCTGAAATTGAAAAGCACTACAAATGAACTCTGAAAAGGTTGAAAGTTGGCATGGTATCATCATTTCACCCACATAGCATGTGCTAAAAAGTTGAGAGGGTTACGGCACAAACTGGATGCACTTCGTGTACAAAATGGACAATCTCTTTCGAAGTATCAGTCTTTCGGACGAGAACTCATCTGTTACAAAGGCAATTCATTTTTTTAAACTTATTTCAACTCCAGACTTTTTGTGCGTTCAGTATGCACCATTCAAAGCTACGTCATCAATTTTCAACCCTTTCTGACTTCATTTGCTATTTTTCATGCATTTACTGATTTTGTTTGAGCTAAATGACCCTGAAATTGAAAAGCACTACAAATGAACTCGGAAAAGGTTGAAAGTTGGCATGGGATCATCATTTCACCCACATAGCATGTGCTAAAAAGTTGAGAGGGTTACGGCAAAAACTGGATGCACTTCGTGTACAAAATGGACAATCTCTTTCGAAGTATCAGGGTTTCGGACGAGAACTCATCTGTTACAAAGGCATTTCATTTTTTTAAACTCATTTCAACTCCTGAATTTTTGTGCGTTCAGTATGCACCATTCAAATCCACGTCATCAATTGTCAACCCTTTCTGACTTTATTTGCTATTTTTCATGCATTTACTGATTTGTTTTGAGCTAAATGACCCTGAAAATGAAAAGCACTACAAATGAACTCTGAAAAGGTTGAAAGTTGGCATGGTATCATCATTTCACCCACATAGCATGTGCAAAAAAGTTGAGAGGGTTACGGCGAAAACTAGATGCACTTCGTGTACAAAATGGACAATCTCTTTCGAAGTATCAGGCTTTCGGACGAGAACTCATCTGTAACAAAGGCATTTCATTTTTTTAAACTTATTTCAACTCCGGACTTTTTGTGCATTCAGTATGCACCATTCAAAGCCACGTCATCAATTTTCAACCCTTTCTGACTTCATTTGCTATTTTTCATGCATTTACTGATTTTTTGAGCTAAATGACCCTGAAATTGAAAAGCACTACAAATGAACTCTTAAAAGGTTGAAAGTTGGCATGGTATCATCATTTCACTCACATAGCATGTGCTAAAAAGTTGAGAGGGTTACGGCAAAAACTGGATGCACTTCGTGTACAAAATGGACAATAATCTCTTTCGAAGTATCAGGCTTTCGGAGGAGAACTTATCTGTTACAAAGGCATTTCATTTCTTTAAATTATTTCAACTCCAGAATTTTTGTGCATTCAGTATGCACCATTCAAAGCCACGTCATTATTTTTCATCCCTTTCTGACTTCATTTGCTATTTTCATGCATTTACTAATTTTTTGTGCGTTATTTGACACTGTAATTGAAAAGCACTATAAATGAACTCTGAAAAGGTTGAAAGTTGGCATCGTATCATCATTTCACCCACATAGCATGTTCTAAAAAGTTGAGAGGGTTACGGCAAAAACTGGATGCACTTCGTGTACAAAATGGACAATCTCTTTCGAAGTATCAGGGTTTCGGACGAGAACTCATCTGTTACAAAGGCATTTCATTTTTTTAAACTCATTTCAACTCCTGAATTTTTGTGCGTTCAGTATGCACCATTCAAAGCCACGTCATGAATTTTCAACCCTTTCTGACTTCATTTGCTATTTTTCATGCATTTAATGATTTTTTTTGAGCTAAATGACCCTGAAATTGAAAGGCACTACAAATGAACTATGAAAAGGTTGAAAGTTGGCACGGTATCATCATTTCACCCACATAGCATGTGCTAAAAAGTTGAGAGGGTTACGGCAAAAACTGGATGCACTTCGTGTACAAAATGGGCAATCTCTTTCGAAGTATCAGGCTTTCGGACGAGAACTCATCCGTTACAAAGGCATTTCATTTTTCTTAACTTATTTAAACTCCAAACTTTTTGTGCATTCAGTATGCACCATTCAAAGCCACGTCATCAATTTTCAACCCTTTCTGACTTCATTTGCTATTTTTCATGCATTTACTGATTTTTTTGAGCTAAATGACCCTGAAATTGAAAAGCACTACAAATGAACTCTGAAAAGGTTGAAAGTTGGCATGGTATCATCATTTCACCCACATAGCATCTGCTAAAAAGTTGAGAGGGTTACGGCAAAAACTGGATGCACTTCGTGTACAAAATGGACAATCTCTTTCGAAGTATCAGGCTTTCGGATGAGAACTCATCTGTTACAAAGGCATTTCATTTTTTTAAACTTATTTCAACTCCAGACTTTTTGTGCGTTCAGTATGCACCATTCAAAGCCACGTCATCAATTTTCAACCCTTTCTGACTTCATTTGCTATTTTCATGCATTTACTAATTTTTTGTGCGTTATTTGACACTGTAATTGAAAAGCACTACAAATGAACTCTGAAAAGGTTGAAAGTTGGCATCGTATCATCATTTCACCCACATAGCATGTTCTAAAAAGTTGAGAGGGTTACGGCAAAAACTGGATGCACTTCGTGTACAAAATGGACAATCTCTTTCGAAGTATCAGGGTTTCGGACGAGAACTCATCTGTTACAAAGGCATTTCATTTTTTTAAACTCATTTCAACTCCTGAATTTTTGTGCGTTCAGTATGCACCATTCAAAGCCACGTCATGAATTTTCAACCCTTTCTGACTTCATTTGCTATTTTTCATGCATTTAATGATTTTTTTTGAGCTAAATGACCCTGAAATTGAAAGGCACTACAAATGAACTATGAAAAGGTTGAAAGTTGGCACGGTATCATCATTTCACCCACATAGCATGTGCTAAAAAGTTGAGAGGGTTACGGCAAAAACTGGATGCACTTCGTGTACAAAATGGGCAATCTCTTTCGAAGTATCAGGCTTTCGGACGAGAACTCATCCGTTACAAAGGCATTTCATTTTTCTTAACTTATTTAAACTCCAAACTTTTTGTGCATTCAGTATGCACCATTCAAAGCCACGTCATCAATTTTCAACCCTTTCTGACTTCATTTGCTATTTTTCATGCATTTACTGATTTTTTTGAGCTAAATGACCCTGAAATTGAAAAGCACTACAAATGAACTCTGAAAAGGTTGAAAGTTGGCATGGTATCATCATTTCACCCACATAGCATCTGCTAAAAAGTTGAGAGGGTTACGGCAAAAACTGGATGCACTTCGTGTACAAAATGGACAATCTCTTTCGAAGTATCAGGCTTTCGGTTGAGAACTCATCTGTTACAAAGGCATTTCATTTTTTTTAACTTATTTCAACTCCAAACTTTTTGTGCATTCAGTATGCACCATTCAAAGCCACGTCATCAATTTTCAACCCTTTCTGACTTCATTTGCTATTTTTCATGCATTTACTGATTTTGTTTGAGCTAAATGACCCTGAAATTGAAAAGCAGTACAAATGAACTCTGAAAAGGTTGAAAGTTGGCATGGTATCATTATTTCACCCACATAGCATGTGTTAAAAAGTTGAGACGGTTACGGCAAAAACTGGATGCACTTCGTGTAGAAAATGGACAATCTCTTTCGAAGTATCAGGCTTTCGGACGAGAACTCCTCAGTTACAAAGGCATTTCATTTTTTTAAACTCATTTCAACTCCAAACTTTTTGTACGTTCAGTATGCACCATTCAAAGCCACGTCATCAATTTTCAACCCTTTCTGACTTCATTTGCTATTTTTCATGCATTTACTGATTTTTTTGAGCTAAATGACCCTGAAATTGAAAGGCACTACAAATGAACTCTGAAAAGGTTGAAAGTTGGCACGGTATCATCATTTCACCCACATAGCATGTGCTAAAAAGTTGAGAGGGTTACGGCAAAAACTGGATGCACTTCGTGTACAAAATGGACAATCTCTTTCGAAGTATCAGGTTTTCGAACGAGAACTCATCTGTTACAAAGGCATTTCATTTTTTTTAACTTATTTCAACTCCAGACTTTTTGTGCGTTTAGCATGCACCATTCAAAGCCAGTCATCAATTTTCATCCCTTTCTGACTTCATTTGCTATTTTTCATGCATTTACTGATTTTTTTGAGCTAAATGACCCTGAAATTGAAAAGCACTACAAATGAACTCTGAAAAGGTTGAATGTTGGCATGGTATCATCATTTCACCCACATAGCATCTGCTGAAAAGTTGAGAGGGTTACGGCAAAAACTGGATGCACTTCGTGTACAAAATGGACAATCTCTTTCGAAGTATCAGGCTTTCGGACGAGAACTCATCTGTTACAAAGGCATTTCATTTTTTTTAACTTATTTCAACTCCAAACTTTTTGTGCATTCAGTATGCACCATTCAAAGCCACGTCATCAATTTTCAACCCTTTCTGACTACATTTTCTATTTTTCATGCATTTACTGATTTTGTTTGAGCTAAATGACCCTGAAATTGAAAAGCAGTACAAATGAACTCTGAAAATGTTGAAAGTTGGCATGGTATCATTATTTCACCCACATAGCATGTGTTAAAAAGTTGAGAGGGTTACGGCAAAAAATGGATGCACTTCGTGTAGAAAATGGACAATCTCTTTCGAAGTATCAGGCTTTCGGACGAGAACTCCTCAGTTACAAAGGCATTTCATTTTTTTAAACTCATTTCAACTCCAAACTTTTTGTACGTTCAGTATGCACCATTCAAAGCCATGTCATCAATTTTCAACCCCTTCTGACTTCATTTGCTATTTTTCATGCATTTACTGATTTTTTTTGAGCTAAATGACCCTGAAATTGAAAGGCACTACAAATGAACTCTGAAAAGGTTGAAAGTTGGCACGGTATCATCATTTCACCCACATAGCATGTGCTAAAAAGTTGAGAGGGTTACGGCAAAAACTGGATGCACTTCGTGTACAAAATGGACAATCTCTTTCGAAGTATCAGGTTTTCGGACGAGAACTCATCTGTTACAAAGGCATTTCATTTTTTTTAACTTATTTCAATTCCAGACTTTTTGTGCGTTTAGCATGCACCATTCAAAGCCAGTCATCAATTTTCAACCCTTTCTGACTTCATTTGCTATTTTTCATGCATTTACTGATTTTTTTGAGCTAAATGACCCTGAAATTGAAAAGCACTACAAATGAACTCTGAAAAGGTTGAATGTTGGCATGGTATCATCATTTCACCCACATAGCATCTGCTGAAAAGTTGAGAGGGTTACGGCAAAAACTGGATGCACTTCGTGTACAAAATGGACAATCTCTTTCGAAGTATCTGGCTTTCGGACGAGAACTCATCTGTTACAAAGGCATTTCACTTTTTTTAACTTATTTCAACTCCAAACTTTTTGTGCATTCAGTATGCACCATTCAAAGCCACGTCATCAATTTTCAACCCTTTCTGACTACATTTGCTATTTTTCATGCATTTACTGATTTTGTTTGAGCTAAATGACCCTGAAATTGAAAAGCAGTACAAATGAACTCTGAAAATGTTGAAAGTTGGCATGGTATCATTATTTCACCCACATAGCATGTGTTAAAAAGTTGAGAGGGTTACGGCAAAAAATGGATGCACTTCGTGTAGAAAATGGACAATCTCTTTCGAAGTATCAGGCTTTCGGACGAGAACTCCTCAGTTACAAAGGCATTTCATTTTTTTAAACTCATTTCAACTCCAAACTTTTTGTACGTTCAGTATGCACCATTCAAAGCCATGTCATCAATTTTCAACCCCTTCTGACTTCATTTGCTATTTTTCATGCATTTACTGATTTTTTTTGAGCTAAATGACCCTGAAATTGAAAGGCACTACAAATGAACTCTGAAAAGGTTGAAAGTTGGCACGGTATCATCATTTCACCCACATAGCATGTGCTAAAAAGTTGAGAGGGTTACGGCAAAAACTGGATGCACTCCGTGTACAAAATGGACAATCTCTTTCGAAGTATCAGGCTTTCGGACGAGAACTCATCTGTTACAAAGGCATTTCATTTTTTTTAACTTATTTCAACTCCAAACTTTTTGTGCATTCAGTATGCACCATTCAAAGCCATGTCATCAATTTTCAACCCTTTCTGACTTCATTTGCTATTTTTCATGCATTTACTGATTTTTTTGAGCTAAATGACCCTGAAATTGAAAAGCACTACAAATGAACTCTGAAAAGGTTGAAAGTTGGCATGGTATCATCATTTCACCCACATAGCATGTGCTAAAAAGTTGAGAGGGTTACGGCAAAAACTGGATGCACTTCGTGTACAAAATGGACAATCTCTTTCGAAGTATCAGGCTTTCGGACGAGAACTCATTTGTTACAAAGGCATTTCATTTTTTTAACTTATTTCAACTCCAAACTTTTTGTGCATTCAGTATGCACCATTCAAAGCCATGTCATCAATTTTCAACCCTTTCTGACTTCATTTGCTATTTTTCATGCATTTACTGATTTTTTTGAGCTAAATGACCCTGAAATTGAAAAGCACTACAAATGAACTCTTAAAAGGTTGAAAGTTGGCATGGTATCATCATTTCACCCACATAGCATGTGCTAAAAAGTTGAGAGGGTTACGGCAAAAACTGGATGCACTTCGTGTACAAAATGGACAATCTCTTTCGAAGTATCAGGCTTTCGGACGAGAACTCATCTGTTACCAAGGCATTTCATTTTTTTTAACTTATTTAAACTCCAAACTTTTTGTGCATTCAGTATGCACCATTCAAAGCCATGTCATCAATTTTCAACCCTTTCTGACTTCATTTGCTATTTTTCATGCATTTACTGATTTTTTTGAGCTAAATGACCCTGAAATTGAAAAGCACTACAAATGAACTCTGAAAAGGTTGAAAGTTGGCATGGTATCATCATTTCACCCACATAGCATGTGCTAAAAAGTTGAGAGGGTTACGGCAAAAACTGGATGCACTTCGTGTACAAAATGGACAATCTCTTTCGAAGTATCAGGCTTTCGGACGAGAACACATCTGTTACAAAGGCATTTCATTTTTTTTAATTTATTTCAACTCCAAACTTTTTGTGCATTCAGTATGCACCATTCAAAGCCATGTCATCAATTTTCAACCCTTTCTGACTTTATTTGCTATTTGTCATGCATTTACTGATTTTTTTGAGCTAAATGACCCTGAAATTGAAAAGCACTACAAATGAACTCTGAAAAGGTTGAAAGTTGGCATGGTATCATCATTTCACCCACATAGCATGTGCTAAAAAGTTGAGAGGGTTACGGCAAAAACTGGATGCACTTCGTGTAAAAAATGGACAATCTCTTTCGAAGTATCAGGCTTTCGGACGAGAACTCATCTGTTACAAAGGCATTTCATTTTTTTTAACTTATTTCAACTCCAAACTTTTTGTGCATTCAGTATGCACCATTCAAAGCCATCTCATCAATTTTCAACCCTTTCTGACTTCATTTGCTATTTTTCATGCATTTACTGATTTTTTTTGAGCTAAATGACCCTGAAATTGAAAAGCACTACAAATGAACTCTGAAAAGGTTGAAAGTTGGCATGGCATCATCATTTCACCCACATAGAATGTGCAAAAAAGTTGAGAGGGTTACGGCAAAAACTGGATGCACTTCGTGTACAAAATGGACAATCTCTTTCGAAGTATCAGGCTTTCGGACGAGAACTCATCTGTTACAAAGGCATTTCATTTTTTTAACTTATTTCAACTCGAAACTTTTTGTGCATTCAGTATGCACCATTCAAAGCCATGTCATCAATTTTCAACCCTTTCTGACTTCATTTGCTATTTTTCATGCATTTACTGATTTTTTTGTGCTAAATGACCCTGAAATTGAAAAGCACTACAAATGAACTCTTAAAAGGTTGAAAGTTGGCATGGTATCATCATTTCACCCACATAGCATGTGCTAAAAAGTTGAGAGGGTTACAGCAAAAAACTGGATGCACTTCGTGTACAAAATGGACAATCTCTTTCGAAGTATCAGGCTTTCGGACGAGAACTCATCTGTTACAAAGGCATTTCATTTTTTTAACTTATTTCAACTCCAAACTTTTTGTGCATTCAGTATGCACCATTCAAAGCCATGTCATCAATTTTCAACCCTTTCTGGCTTCATTTGCTATTTTTCATGCATTTACTGATTTTTTTGAGCTAAATGACCCTGAAATTGAAAAGCACTACAAATGAACTCTTAAAAGGTTGAAAGTTGGCATGGTATCATCATTTCACCCACATAGCATGTGCTAAAAAGTTGAGAGGGTTACGGCAAAAACTGGATGCACTTCGTGTACAAAATGGACAATCTCTTTCGAAGTATCAGGCTTTCGGACGAGAACTCATTTGTTACAAAGGCATTTCATTTTTTTAACTTATTTCAACTCCAAACTTTTTGTGCATTCAGTATGCACCATTCAAAGCCATGTCATCAATTTTCAACCCTTTCTGACTTCATTTGCTATTTTTCATGCATTTACTGATTTTTTTGAGCTAAATGACCCTGAAATTGAAAAGCACTACAAATGAACTCTTAAAAGGTTGAAAGTTGGCATGGTATCATCATTTCACCCACATAGCATGTGCTAAAAAGTTGAGAGGGTTACGGCAAAAACTGGATGCACTTCGTGTACAAAATGGACAATCTCTTTCGAAGTATCAGGCTTTCGGACGAGAACTCATCTGTTACCAAGGCATTTCATTTTTTTTAACTTATTTAAACTCCAAACTTTTTGTGCATTCAGTATGCACCATTCAAAGCCATGTCATCAATTTTCAACCCTTTCTGACTTCATTTGCTATTTTTCATGCATTTACTGATTTTTTTGAGCTAAATGACCCTGAAATTGAAAAGCACTACAAATGAACTCTGAAAAGGTTGAAAGTTGGCATGGTATCATCATTTCACCCACATAGCATGTGCTAAAAAGTTGAGAGGGTTACGGCAAAAACTGGATGCACTTCGTGTACAAAATGGACAATCTCTTTCGAAGTATCAGGCTTTCGGACGAGAACACATCTGTTACAAAGGCATTTCATTTTTTTTAATTTATTTCAACTCCAAACTTTTTGTGCATTCAGTATGCACCATTCAAAGCCATGTCATCAATTTTCAACCCTTTCTGACTTTATTTGCTATTTGTCATGCATTTACTGATTTTTTTGAGCTAAATGACCCTGAAATTGAAAAGCACTACAAATGAACTCTGAAAAGGTTGAAAGTTGGCATGGTATCATCATTTCACCCACATAGCATGTGCTAAAAAGTTGAGAGGGTTACGGCAAAAACTGGATGCACTTCGTGTAAAAAATGGACAATCTCTTTCGAAGTATCAGGCTTTCGGACGAGAACTCATCTGTTACAAAGGCATTTCATTTTTTTAACTTATTTCAACTCCAAACTTTTTGTGCATTCAGTATGCACCATTCAAAGCCATCTCATCAATTTTCAACCCTTTCTGACTTCATTTGCTATTTTTCATGCATTTACTGATTTTTTTTGAGCTAAATGACCCTGAAATTGAAAAGCACTACAAATGAACTCTGAAAAGGTTGAAAGTTGGCATGGCATCATCATTTCACCCACATAGAATGTGCAAAAAAGTTGAGAGGGTTACGGCAAAAACTGGATGCACTTCGTGTACAAAATGGACAATCTCTTTCGAAGTATCAGGCTTTCGGACGAGAACTCATCTGTTACAAAGGCATTTCATTTTTTTAACTTATTTCAACTCGAAACTTTTTGTGCATTCAGTATGCACCATTCAAAGCCAGTCATCAATTTTCAACCCTTTCTGACTTCATTTGCTATTTTTCATGCATTTACTGATTTTTTTGAGCTAAATGACCCTGAAATTGAAAAGCACTACAAATGAACTCTGAAAAGGTTGAATGTTGGCATGGTATCATCATTTCACCCACATAGCATCTGCTGAAAAGTTGAGTGGGTTACGGCAAAAACTGGATGCACTTCGTGTACAAAATGGACAATCTCTTTCGAAGTATCAGGCTTTCGGACGAGAACTCATCTGTTACAAAGGCATTTCATTTTTTTTAACTTATTTCAACTCCAAACTTTTTGTGCATTCAGTATGCACCATTCAAAGCCACGTCATCAATTTTCAACCCTTTCTGACTACATTTGCTATTTTTCATGCATTTACTGATTTTGTTTGAGCTAAATGACCCTGAAATTGAAAAGCAGTACAAATGAACTCTGAAAATGTTGAAAGTTGGCATGGTATCATTATTTCACCCACATAGCATGTGTTAAAAAGTTGAGAGGGTTACGGCAAAAAATGGATGCACTTCGTGTAGAAAATGGACAATCTCTTTCGAAGTATCAGGCTTTCGGACGAGAACTCCTCAGTTACAAAGGCATTTCATTTTTTTAAACTCATTTCAACTCCAAACTTTTTGTACGTTCAGTATGCACCATTCAAAGCCATGTCATCAATTTTCAACCCCTTCTGACTTCATTTGCTATTTTTCATGCATTTACTGATTTTTTTTGAGCTAAATGACCCTGAAATTGAAAGGCACTACAAATGAACTCTGAAAAGGTTGAAAGTTGGCACGGTATCATCATTTCACCCACATAGCATGTGCTAAAAAGTTGAGAGGGTTACGGCAAAAACTGGATGCACTCCGTGTACAAAATGGACAATCTCTTTCGAAGTATCAGGCTTTCGGACGAGAACTCATCTGTTACAAAGGCATTTCATTTTTTTTAACTTATTTCAACTCCAAACTTTTTGTGCATTCAGTATGCACCATTCAAAGCCATGTCATCAATTTTCAACCCTTTCTGACTTCATTTGCTATTTTTCATGCATTTACTGATTTTTTTGAGCTAAATGACCCTGAAATTGAAAAGCACTACAAATGAACTCTGAAAAGGTTGAAAGTTGGCACGGTATCATCATTTCACCCACATAGCATGTGCTAAAAAGTTGAGAGGGTTACGGCAAAAACTGGATGCACTTCGTGTACAAAATGGACAATCTCTTTCGAAGTATCAGGCTTTCGGACGAGAACTCATTTGTTACAAAGGCATTTCATTTTTTTAACTTATTTCAACTCCAAACTTTTTGTGCATTCAGTATGCACCATTCAAAGCCATGTCATCAATTTTCAACCCTTTCTGACTTCATTTGCTATTTTTCATGCATTTACTGATTTTTTTGAGCTAAATGACCCTGAAATTGAAAGGCACTACAAATGAACTCTGAAAAGGTTGAAAGTTGGCACGGTATCATCATTTCACCCACATAGCATGTGCTAAAAAGTTGAGAGGGTTACGGCAAAAACTGGATGCACTCCGTGTACAAAATGGACAATCTCTTTCGAAGTATCAGGCTTTCGGACGAGAACTCATCTGTTACAAAGGCATTTCATTTTTTTTAACTTATTTCAACTCCAAACTTTTTGTGCATTCAGTATGCACCATTCAAAGCCATGTCATCAATTTTCAACCCTTTCTGACTTCATTTGCTATTTTTCATGCATTTACTGATTTTTTTGAGCTAAATGACCCTGAAATTGAAAAGCACTACAAATGAACTCTGAAAAGGTTGAAAGTTGGCATGGTATCATCATTTCACCCACATAGCATGTGCTAAAAAGTTGAGAGGGTTACGGCAAAAACTGGATGCACTTCGTGTACAAAATGGACAATCTCTTTCGAAGTATCAGGCTTTCGGACGAGAACTCATTTGTTACAAAGGCATTTCATTTTTTTAACTTATTTCAACTCCAAACTTTTTGTGCATTCAGTATGCACCATTCAAAGCCATGTCATCAATTTTCAACCCTTTCTGACTTCATTTGCTATTTTTCATGCATTTACTGATTTTTTTGAGCTAAATGACCCTGAAATTGAAAGGCACTACAAATGAACTCTGAAAAGGTTGAAAGTTGGCACGGTATCATCATTTCACCCACATAGCATGTGCTAAAAAGTTGAGAGGGTTACGGCAAAAACTGGATGCACTTCGTGTACAAAATGGACAATCTCTTTCGAAGTATCAGGTTTTCGGACGAGAACTCATCTGTTACAAAGGCATTTCATTTTTTTTAACTTATTTCAACTCCAGACTTTTTGTGCGTTTAGCATGCACCATTCAAAGCCAGTCATCAATTTTCAACCCTTTCTGACTTCATTTGCTATTTTTCATGCATTTACTGATTTTTTTGAGCTAAATGACCCTGAAATTGAAAAGCACTACAAATGAACTCTGAAAAGGTTGAATGTTGGCATGGTATCATCATTTCACCCACATAGCATCTGCTGAAAAGTTGAGAGGGTTACGGCAAAAACTGGATGCACTTCGTGTACAAAATGGACAATCTCTTTCGAAGTATCAGGCTTTCGGACGAGAACTCATCTGTTACAAAGGCATTTCATTTTTTTTAACTTATTTCAACTCCAAACTTTTTGTGCATTCAGTATGCACCATTCAAAGCCACGTCATCAATTTTCAACCCTTTCTGACTACATTTTCTATTTTTCATGCATTTACTGATTTTGTTTGAGCTAAATGACCCTGAAATTGAAAAGCAGTACAAATGAACTCTGAAAATGTTGAAAGTTGGCATGGTATCATTATTTCACCCACATAGCATGTGTTAAAAAGTTGAGAGGGTTACGGCAAAAAATGGATGCACTTCGTGTAGAAAATGGACAATCTCTTTCGAAGTATCAGGCTTTCGGACGAGAACTCCTCAGTTACAAAGGCATTTCATTTTTTTAAACTCATTTCAACTCCAAACTTTTTGTACGTTCAGTATGCACCATTCAAAGCCATGTCATCAATTTTCAACCCCTTCTGACTTCATTTGCTATTTTTCATGCATTTACTGATTTTTTTTGAGCTAAATGACCCTGAAATTGAAAGGCACTACAAATGAACTCTGAAAAGGTTGAAAGTTGGCACGGTATCATCATTTCACCCACATAGCATGTGCTAAAAAGTTGAGAGGGTTACGGCAAAAACTGGATGCACTTCGTGTACAAAATGGACAATCTCTTTCGAAGTATCAGGTTTTCGGACGAGAACTCATCTGTTACAAAGGCATTTCATTTTTTTTAACTTATTTCAATTCCAGACTTTTTGTGCGTTTAGCATGCACCATTCAAAGCCAGTCATCAATTTTCAACCCTTTCTGACTTCATTTGCTATTTTTCATGCATTTACTGATTTTTTTGAGCTAAATGACCCTGAAATTGAAAAGCACTACAAATGAACTCTGAAAAGGTTGAATGTTGGCATGGTATCATCATTTCACCCACATAGCATCTGCTGAAAAGTTGAGAGGGTTACGGCAAAAACTGGATGCACTTCGTGTACAAAATGGACAATCTCTTTCGAAGTATCAGGCTTTCGGACGAGAACTCATCTGTTACAAAGGCATTTCATTTTTTTTAACTTATTTCAACTCCAAACTTTTTGTGCATTCAGTATGCACCATTCAAAGCCACGTCATCAATTTTCAACCCTTTCTGACTACATTTGCTATTTTTCATGCATTTACTGATTTTGTTTGAGCTAAATGACCCTGAAATTGAAAAGCAGTACAAATGAACTCTGAAAATGTTGAAAGTTGGCATGGTATCATTATTTCACCCACATAGCATGTGTTAAAAAGTTGAGAGGGTTACGGCAAAAAATGGATGCACTTCGTGTAGAAAATGGACAATCTCTTTCGAAGTATCAGGCTTTCGGACGAGAACTCCTCAGTTACAAAGGCATTTCATTTTTTTAAACTCATTTCAACTCCAAACTTTTTGTACGTTCAGTATGCACCATTCAAAGCCATGTCATCAATTTTCAACCCCTTCTGACTTCATTTGCTATTTTTCATGCATTTACTGATTTTTTTTGAGCTAAATGACCCTGAAATTGAAAGGCACTACAAATGAACTCTGAAAAGGTTGAAAGTTGGCACGGTATCATCATTTCACCCACATAGCATGTGCTAAAAAGTTGAGAGGGTTACGGCAAAAACTGGATGCACTCCGTGTACAAAATGGACAATCTCTTTCGAAGTATCAGGCTTTCGGACGAGAACTCATCTGTTACAAAGGCATTTCATTTTTTTTAACTTATTTCAACTCCAAACTTTTTGTGCATTCAGTATGCACCATTCAAAGCCATGTCATCAATTTTCAACCCTTTCTGACTTCATTTGCTATTTTTCATGCATTTACTGATTTTTTTGAGCTAAATGACCCTGAAATTGAAAAGCACTACAAATGAACTCTGAAAAGGTTGAAAGTTGGCATGGTATCATCATTTCACCCACATAGCATGTGCTAAAAAGTTGAGAGGGTTACGGCAAAAACTGGATGCACTTCGTGTACAAAATGGACAATCTCTTTCGAAGTATCAGGCTTTCGGACGAGAACTCATTTGTTACAAAGGCATTTCATTTTTTTAACTTATTTCAACTCCAAACTTTTTGTGCATTCAGTATGCACCATTCAAAGCCATGTCATCAATTTTCAACCCTTTCTGACTTCATTTGCTATTTTTCATGCATTTACTGATTTTTTTGAGCTAAATGACCCTGAAATTGAAAAGCACTACAAATGAACTCTTAAAAGGTTGAAAGTTGGCATGGTATCATCATTTCACCCACATAGCATGTGCTAAAAAGTTGAGAGGGTTACGGCAAAAACTGGATGCACTTCGTGTACAAAATGGACAATCTCTTTCGAAGTATCAGGCTTTCGGACGAGAACTCATCTGTTACCAAGGCATTTCATTTTTTTTAACTTATTTAAACTCCAAACTTTTTGTGCATTCAGTATGCACCATTCAAAGCCATGTCATCAATTTTCAACCCTTTCTGACTTCATTTGCTATTTTTCATGCATTTACTGATTTTTTTGAGCTAAATGACCCTGAAATTGAAAAGCACTACAAATGAACTCTGAAAAGGTTGAAAGTTGGCATGGTATCATCATTTCACCCACATAGCATGTGCTAAAAAGTTGAGAGGGTTACGGCAAAAACTGGATGCACTTCGTGTACAAAATGGACAATCTCTTTCGAAGTATCAGGCTTTCGGACGAGAACACATCTGTTACAAAGGCATTTCATTTTTTTTAATTTATTTCAACTCCAAACTTTTTGTGCATTCAGTATGCACCATTCAAAGCCATGTCATCAATTTTCAACCCTTTCTGACTTTATTTGCTATTTGTCATGCATTTACTGATTTTTTTGAGCTAAATGACCCTGAAATTGAAAAGCACTACAAATGAACTCTGAAAAGGTTGAAAGTTGGCATGGTATCATCATTTCACCCACATAGCATGTGCTAAAAAGTTGAGAGGGTTACGGCAAAAACTGGATGCACTTCGTGTAAAAAATGGACAATCTCTTTCGAAGTATCAGGCTTTCGGACGAGAACTCATCTGTTACAAAGGCATTTCATTTTTTTTAACTTATTTCAACTCCAAACTTTTTGTGCATTCAGTATGCACCATTCAAAGCCATCTCATCAATTTTCAACCCTTTCTGACTTCATTTGCTATTTTTCATGCATTTACTGATTTTTTTTGAGCTAAATGACCCTGAAATTGAAAAGCACTACAAATGAACTCTGAAAAGGTTGAAAGTTGGCATGGCATCATCATTTCACCCACATAGAATGTGCAAAAAAGTTGAGAGGGTTACGGCAAAAACTGGATGCACTTCGTGTACAAAATGGACAATCTCTTTCGAAGTATCAGGCTTTCGGACGAGAACTCATCTGTTACAAAGGCATTTCATTTTTTTAACTTATTTCAACTCGAAACTTTTTGTGCATTCAGTATGCACCATTCAAAGCCATGTCATCAATTTTCAACCCTTTCTGACTTCATTTGCTATTTTTCATGCATTTACTGATTTTTTTGAGCTAAATGACCCTGAAATTGAAAAGCACTACAAATGAACTCTTAAAAGGTTGAAAGTTGGCATGGTATCATCATTTCACCCACATAGCATGTGCTAAAAAGTTGAGAGGGTTACAGCAAAAAACTGGATGCACTTCGTGTACAAAATGGACAATCTCTTTCGAAGTATCAGGCTTTCGGACGAGAACTCATCTGTTACAAAGGCATTTCATTTTTTTAACTTATTTCAACTCCAAACTTTTTGTGCATTCAGTATGCACCATTCAAAGCCATGTCATCAATTTTCAACCCTTTCTGGCTTCATTTGCTATTTTTCATGCATTTACTGATTTTTTTGAGCTAAATGACCCTGAAATTGAAAAGCACTACAAATGAACTCTTAAAAGGTTGAAAGTTGGCATGGTATCATCATTTCACCCACATAGCATGTGCTAAAAAGTTGAGAGGGTTACGGCAAAAACTGGATGCACTTCGTGTACAAAATGGACAATCTCTTTCGAAGTA
Source organism: Elymus sibiricus (assembly GCA_039707655.1). Lineage (NCBI taxonomy): Eukaryota > Viridiplantae > Streptophyta > Magnoliopsida > Poales > Poaceae > Elymus > Elymus sibiricus. The sequence continues at coordinate 32,266,337 of CM077665.1, read as the reverse complement.
TCAGGCTTTCGGACGAGAACTCATTTGTTACAAAGGCATTTCATTTTTTTAACTTATTTCAACTCCAAACTTTTTGTGCATTCAGTATGCACCATTCAAAGCCATGTCATCAATTTTCAACCCTTTCTGACTTCATTTGCTATTTTTCATGCATTTACTGATTTTTTTGAGCTAAATGACCCTGAAATTGAAAAGCACTACAAATGAACTCTTAAAAGGTTGAAAGTTGGCATGGTATCATCATTTCACCCACATAGCATGTGCTAAAAAGTTGAGAGGGTTACGGCAAAAACTGGATGCACTTCGTGTACAAAATGGACAATCTCTTTCGAAGTATCAGGCTTTCGGACGAGAACTCATCTGTTACCAAGGCATTTCATTTTTTTTAACTTATTTAAACTCCAAACTTTTTGTGCATTCAGTATGCACCATTCAAAGCCATGTCATCAATTTTCAACCCTTTCTGACTTCATTTGCTATTTTTCATGCATTTACTGATTTTTTTGAGCTAAATGACCCTGAAATTGAAAAGCACTACAAATGAACTCTGAAAAGGTTGAAAGTTGGCATGGTATCATCATTTCACCCACATAGCATGTGCTAAAAAGTTGAGAGGGTTACGGCAAAAACTGGATGCACTTCGTGTACAAAATGGACAATCTCTTTCGAAGTATCAGGCTTTCGGACGAGAACACATCTGTTACAAAGGCATTTCATTTTTTTTAATTTATTTCAACTCCAAACTTTTTGTGCATTCAGTATGCACCATTCAAAGCCATGTCATCAATTTTCAACCCTTTCTGACTTTATTTGCTATTTGTCATGCATTTACTGATTTTTTTGAGCTAAATGACCCTGAAATTGAAAAGCACTACAAATGAACTCTGAAAAGGTTGAAAGTTGGCATGGTATCATAATTTCACCCACATAGCATGTGCTAAAAAGTTGAGAGGGTTACGGCAAAAACTGGATGCACTTCGTGTAAAAAATGGACAATCTCTTTCGAAGTATCAGGCTTTCGGACGAGAACTCATCTGTTACAAAGGCATTTCATTTTTTTAACTTATTTCAACTCCAAACTTTTTGTGCATTCAGTATGCACCATTCAAAGCCATCTCATCAATTTTCAACCCTTTCTGACTTCATTTGCTATTTTTCATGCATTTACTGATTTTTTTTGAGCTAAATGACCCTGAAATTGAAAAGCACTACAAATGAACTCTGAAAAGGTTGAAAGTTGGCATGGCATCATCATTTCACCCACATAGAATGTGCAAAAAAGTTGAGAGGGTTACGGCAAAAACTGGATGCACTTCGTGTACAAAATGGACAATCTCTTTCGAAGTATCAGGCTTTCGGACGAGAACTCATCTGTTACAAAGGCATTTCATTTTTTTAACTTATTTCAACTCGAAACTTTTTGTGCATTCAGTATGCACCATTCAAAGCCAGTCATCAATTTTCAACCCTTTCTGACTTCATTTGCTATTTTTCATGCATTTACTGATTTTTTTGAGCTAAATGACCCTGAAATTGAAAAGCACTACAAATGAACTCTGAAAAGGTTGAATGTTGGCATGGTATCATCATTTCACCCACATAGCATCTGCTGAAAAGTTGAGAGGGTTACGGCAAAAACTGGATGCACTTCGTGTACAAAATGGACAATCTCTTTCGAAGTATCAGGCTTTCGGACGAGAACTCATCTGTTACAAAGGCATTTCATTTTTTTAACTTATTTCAACTCCAAACTTTTTGTGCATTCAGTATGCACCATTCAAAGCCACGTCATCAATTTTCAACCCTTTCTGACTACATTTGCTATTTTTCATGCATTTACTGATTTTGTTTGAGCTAAATGACCCTGAAATTGAAAAGCAGTACAAATGAACTCTGAAAATGTTGAAAGTTGGCATGGTATCATTATTTCACCCACATAGCATGTGTTAAAAAGTTGAGAGGGTTACGGCAAAAAATGGATGCACTTCGTGTAGAAAATGGACAATCTCTTTCGAAGTATCAGGCTTTCGGACGAGAACTCCTCAGTTACAAAGGCATTTCATTTTTTTAAACTCATTTCAACTCCAAACTTTTTGTACGTTCAGTATGCACCATTCAAAGCCATGTCATCAATTTTCAACCCCTTCTGACTTCATTTGCTATTTTTCATGCATTTACTGATTTTTTTTGAGCTAAATGACCCTGAAATTGAAAGGCACTACAAATGAACTCTGAAAAGGTTGAAAGTTGGCACGGTATCATCATTTCACCCACATAGCATGTGCTAAAAAGTTGAGAGGGTTACGGCAAAAACTGGATGCACTCCGTGTACAAAATGGACAATCTCTTTCGAAGTATCAGGCTTTCGGACGAGAACTCATCTGTTACAAAGGCATTTCATTTTTTTTAACTTATTTCAACTCCAAACTTTTTGTGCATTCAGTATGCACCATTCAAAGCCATGTCATCAATTTTCAACCCTATCTGACTTCATTTGCTATTTTTCATGCATTTACTGATTTTTTTGAGCTAAATGACCCTGAAATTGAAAAGCACTACAAATGAACTCTGAAAAGGTTGAAAGTTGGCATGGTATCATCATTTCACCCACATAGCATGTGCTAAAAAGTTGAGAGGGTTACGGCAAAAACTGGATGCACTTCGTGTACAAAATGGACAATCTCTTTCGAAGTATCAGGCTTTCGGACGAGAACTCATTTGTTACAAAGGCATTTCATTTTTTTAACTTATTTCAACTCCAAACTTTTTGTGCATTCAGTATGCACCATTCAAAGCCATGTCATCAATTTTCAACCCTTTCTGACTTCATTTGCTATTTTTCATGCATTTACTGATTTTTTTGAGCTAAATGACCCTGAAATTGAAAAGCAGTACAAATGAACTCTGAAAATGTTGAAAGTTGGCATGGTATCATTATTTCACCCACATAGCATGTGTTAAAAAGTTGAGAGGGTTACGGCAAAAAATGGATGCACTTCGTGTAGAAAATGGACAATCTCTTTTGAAGTATCAGGCTTTCGGACGAGAACTCCTCAGTTACAAAGGCATTTCATTTTTTTAAACTCATTTCAACTCCAAACTTTTTGTACGTTCAGTATGCACCATTCAAAGCCATGTCATCAATTTTCAACCCCTTCTGACTTCATTTGCTATTTTTCATGCATTTACTGATTTTTTTTGAGCTAAATGACCCTGAAATTGAAAGGCACTACAAATGAACTCTGAAAAGGTTGAAAGTTGGCACGGTATCATCATTTCACCCACATAGCATGTGCTAAAAAGTTGAGAGGGTTACGGCAAAAACTGGATGCACTCCGTGTACAAAATGGACAATCTCTTTCGAAGTATCAGGTTTTCGGACGAGAACTCATCTGTTACAAAGGCATTTCATTTTTTTTAACTTATTTCAACTCCAAACTTTTTGTGCATTCAGTATGCACCATTCAAAGCCATGTCATCAATTTTCAACCCTTTCTGACTTCATTTGCTATTTTTCATGCATTTACTGATTTTTTTGAGCTAAATGACCCTGAAATTGAAAAGCACTACAAATGAACTCTGAAAAGGTTGAAAGTTGGCATGGTATCATCATTTCACCCACATAGCATGTGCTAAAAAGTTGAGAGGGTTACGGCAAAAACTGGATGCACTTCGTGTACAAAATGGACAATCTCTTTCGAAGTATCAGGCTTTCGGACGAGAACTCATTTGTTACAAAGGCATTTCATTTTTTTAACTTATTTCAACTCCAAACTTTTTGTGCATTCAGTATGCACCATTCAAAGCCATGTCATCAATTTTCAACCCTTTCTGACTTCATTTGCTATTTTTCATGCATTTACTGATTTTTTTGAGCTAAATGACCCTGAAATTGAAAAGCACTACAAATGAACTCTTAAAAGGTTGAAAGTTGGCATGGTATCATCATTTCACCCACATAGCATGTGCTAAAAAGTTGAGAGGGTTACGGCAAAAACTGGATGCACTTCGTGTACAAAATGGACAATCTCTTTCGAAGTATCAGGCTTTCGGACGAGAACTCATCTGTTACCAAGGCATTTCATTTTTTTTAACTTATTTAAACTCCAAACTTTTTGTGCATTCAGTATGCACCATTCAAAGCCATGTCATCAATTTTCAACCCTTTCTGACTTCATTTGCTATTTTTCATGCATTTACTGATTTTTTTGAGCTAAATGACCCTGAAATTGAAAAGCACTACAAATGAACTCTGAAAAGGTTGAAAGTTGGCATGGTATCATCATTTCACCCACATAGCATGTGCTAAAAAGTTGAGAGGGTTACGGCAAAAACTGGATGCACTTCGTGTACAAAATGGACAATCTCTTTCGAAGTATCAGGCTTTCGGACGAGAACACATCTGTTACAAAGGCATTTCATTTTTTTTAATTTATTTCAACTCCAAACTTTTTGTGCATTCAGTATGCACCATTCAAAGCCATGTCATCAATTTTCAACCCTTTCTGACTTTATTTGCTATTTGTCATGCATTTACTGATTTTTTTGAGCTAAATGACCCTGAAATTGAAAAGCACTACAAATGAACTCTGAAAAGGTTGAAAGTTGGCATGGTATCATCATTTCACCCACATAGCATGTGCTAAAAAGTTGAGAGGGTTACGGCAAAAACTGGATGCACTTCGTGTAAAAAATGGACAATCTCTTTCGAAGTATCAGGCTTTCGGACGAGAACTCATCTGTTACAAAGGCATTTCATTTTTTTTAACTTATTTCAACTCCAAACTTTTTGTGCATTCAGTATGCACCATTCAAAGCCATCTCATCAATTTTCAACCCTTTCTGACTTCATTTGCTATTTTTCATGCATTTACTGATTTTTTTTGAGCTAAATGACCCTGAAATTGAAAAGCACTACAAATGAACTCTGAAAAGGTTGAAAGTTGGCATGGCATCATCATTTCACCCACATAGAATGTGCAAAAAAGTTGAGAGGGTTACGGCAAAAACTGGATGCACTTCGTGTACAAAATGGACAATCTCTTTCGAAGTATCAGGCTTTCGGACGAGAACTCATCTGTTACAAAGGCATTTCATTTTTTTAACTTATTTCAACTCGAAACTTTTTGTGCATTCAGTATGCACCATTCAAAGCCATGTCATCAATTTTCAACCCTTTCTGACTTCATTTGCTATTTTTCATGCATTTACTGATTTTTTTGAGCTAAATGACCCTGAAATTGAAAAGCACTACAAATGAACTCTTAAAAGGTTGAAAGTTGGCATGGTATCATCATTTCACCCACATAGCATGTGCTAAAAAGTTGAGAGGGTTACAGCAAAAAACTGGATGCACTTCGTGTACAAAATGGACAATCTCTTTCGAAGTATCAGGCTTTCGGACGAGAACTCATCTGTTACAAAGGCATTTCATTTTTTTAACTTATTTCAACTCCAAACTTTTTGTGCATTCAGTATGCACCATTCAAAGCCATGTCATCAATTTTCAACCCTTTCTGGCTTCATTTGCTATTTTTCATGCATTTACTGATTTTTTTGAGCTAAATGACCCTGAAATTGAAAAGCACTACAAATGAACTCTTAAAAGGTTGAAAGTTGGCATGGTATCATCATTTCACCCACATAGCATGTGCTAAAAAGTTGAGAGGGTTACGGCAAAAACTGGATGCACTTCGTGTACAAAATGGACAATCTCTTTCGAAGTATCAGGCTTTCGGACGAGAACTCATTTGTTACAAAGGCATTTCATTTTTTTAACTTATTTCAACTCCAAACTTTTTGTGCATTCAGTATGCACCATTCAAAGCCATGTCATCAATTTTCAACCCTTTCTGACTTCATTTGCTATTTTTCATGCATTTACTGATTTTTTTGAGCTAAATGACCCTGAAATTGAAAAGCACTACAAATGAACTCTTAAAAGGTTGAAAGTTGGCATGGTATCATCATTTCACCCACATAGCATGTGCTAAAAAGTTGAGAGGGTTACGGCAAAAACTGGATGCACTTCGTGTACAAAATGGACAATCTCTTTCGAAGTATCAGGCTTTCGGACGAGAACTCATCTGTTACCAAGGCATTTCATTTTTTTTAACTTATTTAAACTCCAAACTTTTTGTGCATTCAGTATGCACCATTCAAAGCCATGTCATCAATTTTCAACCCTTTCTGACTTCATTTGCTATTTTTCATGCATTTACTGATTTTTTTGAGCTAAATGACCCTGAAATTGAAAAGCACTACAAATGAACTCTGAAAAGGTTGAAAGTTGGCATGGTATCATCATTTCACCCACATAGCATGTGCTAAAAAGTTGAGAGGGTTACGGCAAAAACTGGATGCACTTCGTGTACAAAATGGACAATCTCTTTCGAAGTATCAGGCTTTCGGACGAGAACACATCTGTTACAAAGGCATTTCATTTTTTTTAATTTATTTCAACTCCAAACTTTTTGTGCATTCAGTATGCACCATTCAAAGCCATGTCATCAATTTTCAACCCTTTCTGACTTTATTTGCTATTTGTCATGCATTTACTGATTTTTTTGAGCTAAATGACCCTGAAATTGAAAAGCACTACAAATGAACTCTGAAAAGGTTGAAAGTTGGCATGGTATCATCATTTCACCCACATAGCATGTGCTAAAAAGTTGAGAGGGTTACGGCAAAAACTGGATGCACTTCGTGTAAAAAATGGACAATCTCTTTCGAAGTATCAGGCTTTCGGACGAGAACTCATCTGTTACAAAGGCATTTCATTTTTTTAACTTATTTCAACTCCAAACTTTTTGTGCATTCAGTATGCACCATTCAAAGCCATCTCATCAATTTTCAACCCTTTCTGACTTCATTTGCTATTTTTCATGCATTTACTGATTTTTTTTGAGCTAAATGACCCTGAAATTGAAAAGCACTACAAATGAACTCTGAAAAGGTTGAAAGTTGGCATGGCATCATCATTTCACCCACATAGAATGTGCAAAAAAGTTGAGAGGGTTACGGCAAAAACTGGATGCACTTCGTGTACAAAATGGACAATCTCTTTCGAAGTATCAGGCTTTCGGACGAGAACTCATGTGTTACAAAGGCATTTCATTTTTTTAACTTATTTCAACTCGAAACTTTTTGTGCATTCAGTATGCACCATTCAAAGCCATGTCATCAATTTTCAACCCTTTCTGACTTCATTTGCTATTTTTCATGCATTTACTGATTTTTTTGAGCTAAATGACCCTGAAATTGAAAAGCACTACAAATGAACTCTTAAAAGGTTGAAAGTTGGCATGGTATCATCATTTCACCCACATAGCATGTGCTAAAAAGTTGAGAGGGTTACAGCAAAAAACTGGATGCACTTCGTGTACAAAATGGACAATCTCTTTCGAAGTATCACGCTTTCGGACGAGAACTCATCTGTTACAAAGGCATTTCATTTTTTTAACTTATTTCAACTCCAAACTTTTTGTGCATTCAGTATGCACCATTCAAAGCCATGTCATCAATTTTCAACCCTTTCTGGCTTCATTTGCTATTTTTCATGCATTTACTGATTTTTTTGAGCTAAATGACCCTGAAATTGAAAAGCACTACAAATGAACTCTTAAAAGGTTGAAAGTTGGCATGGTATCATCATTTCACCCACATAGCATGTGCTAAAAAGTTGAGAGGGTTACGGCAAAAACTGGATGCACTTCGTGTACAAAATGGACAATCTCTTTCGAAGTATCAGGCTTTCTGACGAGAACTCATCTGTTACAAAGGCATTTCATTTTTTTTAACTTATTTCAATTCCAAACTTTTTGTGCATTCAGTATGCACCATTCAAAGCCATGTCATCATTTTTCAACCATTTCTGACTTCATTTGCTATTTTTCATGCATTTACTGATTTTATTGAGCTAAATGACCCTGAAATTGAAAAGCACTACAAATGAACTCTGAAAAGGTTGAAAGTTGGCATGGTATCATCATTTCACCCACATAGCATGTCCTAAAAAGTTGAGAGGGTTACGGAAAAAACTGGATGCACTTCGTGTACAAAATGGACAATCTCTTTCGAAGTATCAGGCTTTCGGACGAGAACTCATCTGTTACAAAGGCATTTCATTTTTTAAAACTTATTTCAACTCCAGACTTTTTGTGCGTTCAGTATGCACCATTCAAAGCCACGTCATCAATTTTCAACCCTTTCTGACTTCATTTGCTATTTTTCATGCATTTACTGATTTCTTTGAGCTAAATGACCCTGAAATTGAAAAGCACTACAAATGAACTCTGAAAAGGTTGAAAGTTGGCATGGTATCATAATTTCACCCACATAGCATGTGCTAAAAAGTTGAGAGGGTTACGGCAAAAACTGGATGCACTTCGTGTACAAAATGGACAATCTCTGTCGAAGTATCAGGCTTTCGGACGAGAACTCATCTGTTACAAAGGCATTGCATTTTTTTAAACTTATTTCAACTCCAGACTTTTTGTGCGTTCAGTATGCACCATTCAAAGCCTCGTCATCAATTTTCAACCCTTTCTGACTTCATTTGCTATTTTTCATGCATTTACTGATTTTTTTTGAGCTAAATGACCCTGAAATTGAAAAGCACTACAAATGAACTCTTAAAAGGTTGAAAGTTGGCATGGTATCATCATTTCACCCACATAGCATGTGCTAAAAAGTTGAGAGGGTTACGGCAAAAACTGGATGCACTTTGTGTACAAAATGGACAATCTCTTTCGAAGTATCAGGCTTTCGGACGAGAACTCATCTGTTACAAAGGCATTTCATTTTTTTAAACTTATTTCAACTCCAAACTTTTTGTGCATTCAGTATGCACCATTCAAAGCCATGTCATCATTTTTCAACCATTTCTGACTTCATTTGCTATTTTTCATGCATTTACTGATTTTTTTGAGCTAAATGACCCTGAAATTGAAAAGCACTACAAATGAACTCTGAAAAGGTTGAAAGTTGGCATGGTATCATCATTTCACCCACATAGCATGTGCTAAAAAGTTGAGAGGGTTACGGCAAAAACTGATGCACTTCGTGTACAAAATGGACAATCTCTTTCGAAGTATCAGGCTTTCGGACGAGAACTCATTTCTTACAAAGGCATTTCATTTTTTTAACTTATTTCAACTCCAAACTTTTTGTGCATTCAGTATGCACCATTCAAAGCCATGTCATCAATTTTCAACCCTTTCTGACTTCGTTTGCTATTTTTCATGCATTTACTGATTTTTTTGAGCTAAATGACCCTGAAATTGAAAAGCACTACAAATGAACTCTTAAAAGGTTGAAAGTTGGCATGGTATCATCATTTCACCCACATAGCATGTGCTAAAAAGTTGAGAGGGTTACGGCAAAAAACTGGATGCACTTCGTGTACAAAATGGACAATCTCTTTCGATGTATCAGGCTTTCGGACGAGAACTCATCTGTTACAAAGGCATTTCATTTTTTTAACTTATTTCAACTCCAGACTTTTTGTGCATTCAGTATGCACCATTCAAAGCCATGTCATCAATTTTCAACCCTTTCTGGCTTCATTTGCTATTTTTCATGCATTTATTGATTTTGTTAGAGCTAAATGACCCTGAAATTGAAAAGCACTACAAATGAACTCTGAAAAGGTTGAAAGTTGGCATGGTATCATCATTTCACCCACATAGCATGTGCTAAAAAGTTGAGAGGGTTACGGCACAAACTGGATGCACTTCGTGTACAAAATGGACAATCTCTTTCGAAGTATCAGTCTTTCGGACGAGAACTCATCTGTTACAAAGGCAATTCATTTTTTTAAACTTATTTCAACTCCAGACTTTTTGTGCGTTCAATATGCACCATTCAAAGCTACGTCATCAATTTTCAACCCTTTCTGACTTCATTTGCTATTTTTCATGCATTTACTGATTTTGTTTGAGCTAAATGACCCTGAAATTGAAAAGCACTACAAATGAACTCGGAAAAGGTTGAAAGTTGGCATGGGATCATCATTTCACCCACATAGCATGTGCTAAAAAGTTGAGAGGGTTACGGCAAAAACTGGATGCACTTCGTGTACAAAATGGACAATCTCTTTCGAAGTATCAGGGTTTCGGACGAGAACTCATCTGTTACAAAGGCATTTCATTTTTTTAAACTCATTTCAACTCCTGAATTTTTGTGCGTTCAGTATGCACCATTCAAATCCACGTCATCAATTGTCAACCCTTTCTGACTTTATTTGCTATTTTTCATGCATTTACTGATTTGTTTTGAGCTAAATGACCCTGAAATTGAAAAGCACTACAAATGAACTCTGAAAAGGTTGAAAGTTGGCATGGTATCATCATTTCACCCACATAGCATGTGCAAAAAAGTTGAGAGGGTTACGGCGAAAACTAGATGCACTTCGTGTACAAAATGGACAATCTCTTTCGAAGTATCAGGCTTTCGGACGAGAACTCATCTGTAACAAAGGCATTTCATTTTTTTAAACTTATTTCAACTCCGGACTTTTTGTGCATTCAGTATGCACCATTCAAAGCCACGTCATCAATTTTCAACCCTTTCTGACTTCATTTGCTATTTTTCATGCATTTACTGATTTTTTGAGCTAAATGACCCTGAAATTGAAAAGCACTACAAATGAACTCTTAAAAGGTTGAAAGTTGGCATGGTATCATCATTTCACCCACATAGCATGTGCTAAAAAGTTGAGAGGGTTACGGCAAAAACTGGATGCACTTCGTGTACAAAATGGACAATAATCTCTTTCGAAGTATCAGGCTTTCGGAGGAGAACTTATCTGTTACAAAGGCATTTCATTTCTTTAAATTATTTCAACTCCAGAATTTTTGTGCATTCAGTATGCACCATTCAAAGCCACGTCATTATTTTTCATCCCTTTCTGACTTCATTTGCTATTTTCATGCATTTACTAATTTTTTGTGCGTTATTTGACACTGTAATTGAAAAGCACTACAAATGAACTCTGAAAAGGTTGAAAGTTGGCATCGTATCATCATTTCACCCACATAGCATGTTCTAAAAAGTTGAGAGGGTTACGGCAAAAACTGGATGCACTTCGTGTACAAAATGGACAATCTCTTTCGAAGTATCAGGGTTTCGGACGAGAACTCATCTGTTACAAAGGCATTTCATTTTTTTAAACTCATTTCAACTCCTGAATTTTTGTGCGTTCAGTATGCACCATTCAAAGCCACGTCATGAATTTTCAACCCTTTCTGACTTCATTTGCTATTTTTCATGCATTTAATGATTTTTTTTGAGCTAAATGACCCTGAAATTGAAAGGCACTACAAATGAACTATGAAAAGGTTGAAAGTTGGCACGGTATCATCATTTCACCCACATAGCATGTGCTAAAAAGTTGAGAGGGTTACGGCAAAAACTGGATGCACTTCGTGTACAAAATGGGCAATCTCTTTCGAAGTATCAGGCTTTCGGACGAGAACTCATCCGTTACAAAGGCATTTCATTTTTCTTAACTTATTTAAACTCCAAACTTTTTGTGCATTCAGTATGCACCATTCAAAGCCACGTCATCAATTTTCAACCCTTTCTGACTTCATTTGCTATTTTTCATGCATTTACTGATTTTTTTGAGCTAAATGACCCTGAAATTGAAAAGCACTACAAATGAACTCTGAAAAGGTTGAAAGTTGGCATGGTATCATCATTTCACCCACATAGCATCTGCTAAAAAGTTGAGAGGGTTACGGCAAAAACTGGATGCACTTCGTGTACAAAATGGACAATCTCTTTCGAAGTATCAGGCTTTCGGATGAGAACTCATCTGTTACAAAGGCATTTCATTTTTTTAAACTTATTTCAACTCCAGACTTTTTGTGCGTTCAGTATGCACCATTCAAAGCCACGTCATCAATTTTCAACCCTTTCTGACTTCATTTGCTATTTTCATGCATTTACTAATTTTTTGTGCGTTATTTGACACTGTAATTGAAAAGCACTACAAATGAACTCTGAAAAGGTTGAAAGTTGGCATCGTATCATCATTTCACCCACATAGCATGTTCTAAAAAGTTGAGAGGGTTACGGCAAAAACTGGATGCACTTCGTGTACAAAATGGACAATCTCTTTCGAAGTATCAGGGTTTCGGACGAGAACTCATCTGTTACAAAGGCATTTCATTTTTTTAAACTCATTTCAACTCCTGAATTTTTGTGCGTTCAGTATGCACCATTCAAAGCCACGTCATGAATTTTCAACCCTTTCTGACTTCATTTGCTATTTTTCATGCATTTAATGATTTTTTTTGAGCTAAATGACCCTGAAATTGAAAGGCACTACAAATGAACTATGAAAAGGTTGAAAGTTGGCACGGTATCATCATTTCACCCACATAGCATGTGCTAAAAAGTTGAGAGGGTTACGGCAAAAACTGGATGCACTTCGTGTACAAAATGGGCAATCTCTTTCGAAGTATCAGGCTTTCGGACGAGAACTCATCCGTTACAAAGGCTTTTCATTTTTCTTAACTTATTTAAACTCCAAACTTTTTGTGCATTCAGTATGCACCATTCAAAGCCACGTCATCAATTTTCAACCCTTTCTGACTTCATTTGCTATTTTTCATGCATTTACTGATTTTTTTGAGCTAAATGACCCTGAAATTGAAAAGCACTACAAATGAACTCTGAAAAGGTTGAAAGTTGGCATGGTATCATCATTTCACCCACATAGCATCTGCTAAAAAGTTGAGAGGGTTACGGCAAAAACTGGATGCACTTCGTGTACAAAATGGACAATCTCTTTCGAAGTATCAGGCTTTCGGATGAGAACTCATCTGTTACAAAGGCATTTCATTTTTTTTAACTTATTTCAACTCCAAACTTTTTGTGCATTCAGTATGCACCATTCAAAGCCACGTCATCAATTTTCAACCCTTTCTGACTTCATTTGCTATTTTTCATGCATTTACTGATTTTGTTTGAGCTAAATGACCCTGAAATTGAAAAGCAGTACAAATGAACTCTGAAAAGGTTGAAAGTTGGCATGGTATCATTATTTCACCCACATAGCATGTGTTAAAAAGTTGAGACGGTTACGGCAAAAACTGGATGCACTTCGTGTAGAAAATGGACAATCTCTTTCGAAGTATCAGGCTTTCGGACGAGAACTCCTCAGTAACAAAGGCATTTCATTTTTTTAAACTCATTTCAACTCCAAACTTTTTGTACGTTCAGTATGCACCATTCAAAGCCACGTCATCAATTTTCAACCCTTTCTGACTTCATTTGCTATTTTTCATGCATTTACTGATTTTTTTGAGCTAAATGACCCTGAAATTGAAAGGCACTACAAATGAACTCTGAAAAGGTTGAAAGTTGGCACGGTATCATCATTTCACCCACATAGCATGTGCTAAAAAGTTGAGAGGGTTACGGCAAAAACTGGATGCACTTCGTGTACAAAATGGACAATCTCTTTCGAAGTATCAGGTTTTCGGACGAGAACTCATCTGTTACAAAGGCATTTCATTTTTTTTAACTTATTTCAACTCCAGACTTTTTGTGCGTTTAGCATGCACCATTCAAAGCCAGTCATCAATTTTCAACCCTTTCTGACTTCATTTGCTATTTTTCATGCATTTACTGATTTTTTTGAGCTAAATGACCCTGAAATTGAAAAGCACTACAAATGAACTCTGAAAAGGTTGAATGTTGGCATGGTATCATCATTTCACCCACATAGCATCTGCTGAAAAGTTGAGAGGGTTACGGCAAAAACTGGATGCACTTCGTGTACAAAATGGACAATCTCTTTCGAAGTATCAGGCTTTCGGACGAGAACTCATCTGTTACAAAGGCATTTCATTTTTTTTAACTTATTTCAACTCCAAACTTTTTGTGCATTCAGTATGCACCATTCAAAGCCACGTCATCAATTTTCAACCCTTTCTGACTACATTTGCTATTTTTCATGCATTTACTGATTTTGTTTGAGCTAAATGACCCTGAAATTGAAAAGCAGTACAAATGAACTCTGAAAATGTTGAAAGTTGGCATGGTATCATTATTTCACCCACATAGCATGTGTTAAAAAGTTGAGAGGGTTACGGCAAAAAATGGATGCACTTCGTGTAGAAAATGGACAATCTCTTTCGAAGTATCAGGCTTTCGGACGAGAACTCCTCAGTTACAAAGGCATTTCATTTTTTTAAACTCATTTCAACTCCAAACTTTTTGTACGTTCAGTATGCACCATTCAAAGCCATGTCATCAATTTTCAACCCCTTCTGACTTCATTTGCTATTTTTCATGCATTTACTGATTTTTTTTGAGCTAAATGACCCTGAAATTGAAAGGCACTACAAATGAACTCTGAAAAGGTTGAAAGTTGGCACGGTATCATCATTTCACCCACATAGCATGTGCTAAAAAGTTGAGAGGGTTACGGCAAAAACTAGATGCACTCCGTGTACAAAATGGACAATCTCTTTCGAAGTATCAGGCTTTCGGACGAGAACTCATCTGTTACAAAGGCATTTCATTTTTTTTAACTTATTTCAACTCCAGAGTTTTTGTGCGTTTAGTATGCACCATTCAAAGCCACGTCATCAATTTTCAACCCTTTCTGACTTCATTTGCTATTTTTCATGCATTTACTGATTTCTTTGAGCTAAATGACCCTGAAATTGAAAAGCACTACAAATGAACTCTGAAAATGTTGAAAGTTGGCATGGTATCATCATTTCACCTACATAGCATGTACTAAAAAGATGAGAGGGTTACGGCAAAAACTGGATGCACTTCGTGTACAAAGCGGACAATCTCTTTCGAAGTATCAGGCTTTCGGACGAAAACTCATCTGTTACAAAGGCATTTCATTTTTTTAAACTTATTTCAACTCCAGACTTTTTGTGCATTCAGTATGCACCATTCAAAGCCACGTCATCAATTTTCAACCCTTTCTGACTTCATTTGCTATTTTTCATGCATTTACTGATTTTTTGAGCTAAATGACCCTGAAATTGAAAAGCACTACAAATGAACTCTGAAAAAGGTTGAAAGTTGGCATGGTATCATCATTTCACCTACATAGCATGTACTAAAAAGATGAGACGGTTACGGCAAAAACTGGATGCACTTCGTGTACAAAATGGACAATCTTTTTCGATGTATCAGGCTTTCGGACGAGAACTCATATGTTACGAAGGCATTTCATTTTTTTAACTTATTTCAACTCCAGACTTTTTGTGCATTAAGTATGCACCATTCAAAGCCACGTCATCAATTTTCAACCCTTTCTGACTTCATTTGCTATTTTTCATGCATTTACTGATTTTGTTTGAGCTAAATGACCCTGAAATTGAAAAGCACTACAAATGAACTCTGAAAAGGTTGAAAGTTGGCATGGTATCATCATTTCACCCACATAGCATGTGCTAAAAAGTTGAGAGGGTTACGGCGAAAACTGGATGCACTTCGTGTACAAAATGGACAATCTCTTTCGAAGTATCACGCTTTCGGACGAAAACTAATCTGTTACAAGGGCATTTCATTTTTTTAAACTTATTTCAACTCCAGACTTTTTGTGTGTTCAATATGCACCATTCAAAGCCACGTCATCAATTTTCAACCCCTTCTGACTTCATTTGCTATTTTTCATGGATTTACTGATTTTTTTGAGCTAAATGACCCTGAAATTGAAAAGCACTACAAATGAACTCTGAAAAGGTTGATAGTTGGCATGGTATCATCATTTCACCCACATAGCATGTGCTAAAAATTTGAGAGGGTTACGGCAAAAACTGGATGCACTTCGTGTACAAAATGGACAATCTCTTTCGAAGTATCAGGTGTTCGGACGAGAACTCATCTGTTACAAAGGCATTTCATTTTTTAAACTTATTTCAACTCCAGACTTTTTGTGCGTTTAGTATGCACCATTCAAAGCCATGTCATCAATTTTCAACCCCTTCTGCCTTCATTTGCTATTTTTCATGCATTTACTGATTTTTTTAGCTAAATGACCCTGAAATTGAAAAGCACTACGAATGAACTCTGAAAAGGTTGAAAGTTGGCATGGTATCATCATTTCACCCACATAGAATGTGCTAAAAAGTTGAGAGGGTTACGGCAAAAACTGGATGCACTTCGTGTACAAAATGGACAATCTCTTTCGAAGTATCAGGGTTTCGGACGAGAACTCATCTGTTACAAAGGCATTTCATTTTTTTTAACTTATTTCAACTCCAGACTTTTTGTGCGTTTAGTATGCACCATTCAAAGCCACGTCATCAATTTTCAACCCTTTCTGACTTCATTTGCTATTTTTCATGCATTTACTGATTTTTTTGAGTTAAATGACCCTGAAATTGAAAAGGTTGAAAGTTGGAATGGTATCATCATTTCAGCCACATAGCATGTGCTAAAAAGTTGAGAGGGTTACGGCAAAAACTGGATGCACTTCGTGTACAAAATCGACAATCTCTTTCGAACTATCAGGCTTTCGGACGAGAACTCATCTGTTACAAAGGCATTTCATTTTTTTAAACTTATTTCAACTCCAGACTTTTTGTGCATTCAGTATGCACCATTCAAAGCCGTGTCATCAATTTTCAACCCTTTCTGACTTCATTTGCTATTTTTCATGCATTTACTGATTTTGTTTGAGCTAAATGACCCTGAAATTGAAAAGCACTACAAATGAACTCTGAAAAGGTTGAAAGTTGGCATGGTATCATCATTTCACCCACATAGCATGTTCTAAAAAGTTGAGAGGGTTACGGCAAAAACTGGATGCACTTCGTGTACAAAATGGACAATCTCTTTCGAAGTATCAGGGTTTCGGACGAGAACTCATCTGTTACAAAGGCATTTCATTTTTTTAAACTCATTTCAACTCCTGAATTTTTGTGCGTTCAGTATGCACCATTCAAATCCACGTCATAAATTGTCAACCCTTTCTGACTTTATTTGCTATTTTTCATGCATTTACTGATTTGTTTTGAGCTAAATGACCCTGAAATTGAAAAGCACTACAAATGAACTCTGAAAAGGTTGAAAGTTGGCATGGTATCATCATTTCACCCACATAGCATGTGCTAAAAAGTTGAGAGGGTTACGGCGAAAACTAGATGCACTTCGTGTACAAAATGGACAATCTCTTTCGAAGTATCAGGCTTTCAGACGAGAACTCATCTGTAACAAAGGCATTTCATTTTTTTAAACTTATTTCAACTCCGGACTTTTTGTGCATTCAGTATGCACCATTCAAAGCCACGTCATCAATTTTCAACCCTTTCTGACGTCATTTGCTATTTTTCATGCATTTACTGATTTTTTGAGCTAAATGACCCTGAAATTGAAAAGCACTACAAATGAACTCTGAAAAGGTTGAAAGTTGGCATGGTATCATCATTTCACCCACATAGCATGTGCTAAAAAGTTGAGAGGGTTACGGCAAAAACTGGATGCACTTCGTGTACAAAATGGACAATAATCTCTTTCGAAGTATCAGGCTTTCGGACGAGAACTTATCTGTTACAAAGGCATTTCATTTCTTTAAATTATTTCAACTCCAGAATTTTTGTGCATTCAGTATGCACCATTCAAAGCCACGTCATTAATTTTCAACCCTTTCTGACTTCATTTGCTATTTTTCATGCATTTAATGATTTTTTTTGAGCTAAATGACCCTGAAATTGAAAGGCACTACAAATGAACTCTGAAAAGGTTGAAAGTTGGCACGGTATCATCATTTCACCCACATAGCATGTGCTAAAAAGTTGAGAGGTTTACGGCAAAAACTGGATGCACTTCGTGTACAAAATGGGCAATCTCTTTCGAAGTATCAGGCTTTCGGACGAGAACTCATCCGTTACAAAGGCATTTCATTTTTCTTAACTTATTTCAACTCCAGACTTTTTGTGCGTTTAGTATGCACCATTCAAAGCCACGTCATCAATTTTCAACCCTTTCTGACTTCATTTGCTATTTTTCATGCATTTACTGATTTTTTTGAGCTAAATGACCCTGAAATTGAAAAGCACTACAAATGAACTCTGAAAAGGTTGAAAGTTGGCATGGTATCATCATTTCACCCACATAGCATCTGCTAAAAAGTTGAGAGGGTTACGGCAAAAACTGGATGCACTTCGTGTACAAAATGGACAATCTCTTTCGAAGTATCAGGCTTTCGGACGAGAACTCATCTGTTACAAAGGCATTTCATTTTTTTTAACTTATTTCAACTCCAAACTTTTTGTGCATTCAGTATGCACCATTCAAAGCCACGTCATCAATTTTCAACCCTTTCTGACTTCATTTGCTATTTTTCATGCATTTACTGATTTTGTTTGAGCTAAATGACCCTGAAATTGAAAAGCAGTACAAATGAACTCTGAAAAGGTTGAAAGTTGGCATGGTATCATTATTTCACCCACATAGCATGTGTTAAAAAGTTGAGAGGGTTACGGCAAAAACTGGATGCACTCCGTGTACAAAATGGACAATCTCTTTCGAAGTATCAGGCTTTCGGACGAGAACTCATCTGTTACAAAGGCATTTCATTTTTTTTAACTTATTTCAACTCCAGAGTTTTTGTGCGTTTAGTATGCACCATTCAAAGCCACGTCATCAATTTTCAACCCTTTCTGACTTCATTTGCTATTTTTCATGCATTTACTGATTTTTTTGAGCTAAATGACCCTGAAATTGAAAAGCACTACAAATGAACTCTGAAAATGTTGAAAGTTGGCATGGTATCATCATTTCACCTACATAGCATGTACTAAAAAGATGAGAGGGTTACGGCAAAAACTGGATGCACTTCGTGTACAAAGCGGACAATCTCTTTCGAAGTATCAGGCTTTCGGACGAAAACTCATCTGTTACAAAGGCATTTCATTTTTTTAAACTTATTTCAACTCCAGACTTTTTGTGCATTCAAAGCCACGTCATCAATTTTCAACCCTTTCTGACTTCATTTGCTATTTTTCATGCATTTACTGATTTTTTGAGCTAAATGACCCTGAAATTGAAAAGCACTACAAATGAACTCTGAAAAAGGTTGAAAGTTGGCATGGTATCATCATTTCACCTACATAGCATGTACTAAAAAGATGAGACGGTTACGGCAAAAACTGGATGCACTTCGTGTACAAAATGGACAATCTCTTTCGATGTATCAGGCTTTCGGACGAGAACTCATATGTTACGAAGGCATTTCATTTTTTTAACTTATTTCAACTCCAGACTTTTTGTGCATTAAGTATGCACCATTCAAAGCCACGTCATCAATTTTCAACCCTTTCTGACTTCATTTGCTATTTTTCATGCATTTACTGATTTTGTTTGAGCTAAATGACCCTGAAATTGAAAAGCACTACAAATGAACTCTGAAAAGGTTGAAAGTTGGCATGGTATCATCATTTCACCCACATAGCATGTGCTAAAAAGTTGAGAGGGTTACGGCGAAAACTGGATGCACTTCGTGTACAAAATGGACAATCTCTTTCGAAGTATCACACTTTCGGACGAAAACTCATCTGTTACTAGGGCATTTCATTTTTTTAAACTTATTTCAACTCCAGACTTTTTGTGTGTTCAATATGCACCATTCAAAGCCACGTCATCAATTTTCAACCCCTTCTGACTTCATTTGCTATTTTTCATGGATTTACTGATTTTTTTGAGCTAAATGACCCTGAAATTGAAAAGCACTACAAATGAACTCTGAAAAGGTTGAAAGTTGGCATGGTATCATCATTTCACCCACATAGCATGTGCTAAAAATTGGAGAGGGTTACGGCAAAAACTGGATGCACTTCGTGTACAAAATGGACAATCTCTTTCGAAGTATTAGGCTTTCGGACGAAAACTCATCTGTTACAAAGGCATTTCATTTTTTTAAACTTATTTCAACTCCAGACTTTTTGTGCGTTTAGTATGCACCATTCAAAGCCTTGTCATCAATTTTCAACCCCTTCTGCCTTCATTTGCTATTTTTCATGCATTTACTGATTTGTTTTAGCTAAATGACCCTGAAATTGAAAAGCACTACGAATGAACTCTGAAAAGGTTGAAAGTTGGCATGGTATCATCATTTCACCCACATAGAATGTGCTAAAAAGTTGAGAGGGTTACGGCAAAAACTGGATGCACTTCGTGTACAAAATGAACAATCTCTTTCGAAGTATCAGGCTTTCGGACGAGAACTCATCTGTTACAAAGGCATTTCATTTTTTTTAACTTATTTCAACTCCAGACTTTTTGTGCGTTTAGTATGCACCATTCAAAGCCACGTCATCAATTTTCAACCCTTTCTGACTTCATTTGCTATTTTTCATGCATTTACTGATTTTTTTGAGCTAAATGACCCTGAAATTGAAAAGCACTACAAATGAACTCTGAAAAGGTTGAAAGTTGGCATGGTATCATCATTTCACCCACAAAGCATCTGTTAAAAAGTTGAGAGGGTTACGGCAAAAACTGGATGCACTTCGTGTACAAAATGGACAATCTCTTTCGAAGTATCAGGCTTTCGGACGAGAACTCATCTGTTACAAAGGCATTTCATTTTTTTTAACTTAGTTCAACTCCAAACTTTTTGTGCATTCAGTATGCACCATTCAAAGCCACGTCATCAATTTTCAACCCTTTCTGACTTCATTTGCTATTTTCATGCATTTACTGATTTTGTTTGAGCTAAATGACCCTGAAATTGAAAAGCAGTACAAATGAACTCTGAAAAGGTTGAAAGTTGGCATGGTATCATTATTTCACCCACATAGCATGTGTTAAAAATTTGAGAGGGTTACGGCAAAAACTGGATGCACTCCGTGTACAAAATGGACAATCTCTTTCGAAGTATCAGGCTTTCGGACGAGAACTCATCTGTTACAAAGGCATTTCATTTTTTTTAACTTATTTCAACTCCAGAGTTTTTGTGCGTTTAGTATGCACCATTCAAAGCCACGTCATCAATTTTCAACCCTTTCTGACTTCATTTGCTATTTTTCATGCATTTACTGATTTTTTTGAGCTAAATGACCCTGAAATTGAAAAGCACTACAAATGAACTCTGAAAATGTTGAAAGTTGGCATGGTATCATCATTTCACCTACATAGCATGTACTAAAAAGATGAGAGGGTTACGGCAAAAACTGGATGCACTTCGTGTACAAAGCGGACAATCTCTTTCGAAGTATCAGGCTTTCGGACGAAAACTCATCTGTTACAAAGGCATTTCATTTTTTTAAACTTATTTCAACTCCAGACTTTTTGTGCATTCAAAGCCACGTCATCAATTTTCAACCCTTTCTGACTTCATTTGCTATTTTTCATGCATTTACTGATTTTTTGAGCTAAATGACCCTGAAATTGAAAAGCACTACAAATGAACTCTGAAAAAGGTTGAAAGTTGGCATGGTATCATCATTTCACCTACATAGCATGTACTAAAAAGATGAGACGGTTACGGCAAAAACTGGATGCACTTCGTGTACAAAATGGACAATCTCTTTCGATGTATCAGGCTTTCGGACGAGAACTCATATGTTACGAAGGCATTTCATTTTTTTAACTTATTTCAACTCCAGACTTTTTGTGCATTAAGTATGCACCATTCAAAGCCACGTCATCAATTTTCAACCCTTTCTGACTTCATTTGCTATTTTTCATGCATTTACTGATTTTGTTTGAGCTAAATGACCCTGAAATTGAAAAGCACTACAAATGAACTCTGAAAAGGTTGAAAGTTGGCATGGTATCATCATTTCACCCACATAGCATGTGCTAAAAAGTTGAGAGGGTTACGGCGAAAACTGGATGCACTTCGTGTACAAAATGGACAATCTCTTTCGAAGTATCACACTTTCGGACGAAAACTCATCTGTTACTAGGGCATTTCATTTTTTTAAACTTATTTCAACTCCAGACTTTTTGTGTGTTCAATATGCACCATTCAAAGCCACGTCATCAATTTTCAACCCCTTCTGACTTCATTTGCTATTTTTCATGGATTTACTGATTTTTTTGAGCTAAATGACCCTGAAATTGAAAAGCACTACAAATGAACTCTGAAAAGGTTGAAAGTTGGCATGGTATCATCATTTCACCCACATAGCATGTGCTAAAAATTGGAGAGGGTTACGGCAAAAACTGGATGCACTTCGTGTACAAAATGGACAATCTCTTTCGAAGTATTAGGCTTTCGGACGAAAACTCATCTGTTACAAAGGCATTTCATTTTTTTAAACTTATTTCAACTCCAGACTTTTTGTGCGTTTAGTATGCACCATTCAAAGCCTTGTCATCAATTTTCAACCCCTTCTGCCTTCATTTGCTATTTTTCATGCATTTACTGATTTTTTTTAGCTAAATGACCCTGAAATTGAAAAGCACTACGAATGAACTCTGAAAAGGTTGAAAGTTGGCATGGTATCATCATTTCACCCACATAGAATGTGCTAAAAAGTTGAGAGGGTTACGGCAAAAACTGGATGCACTTCGTGTACAAAATGAACAATCTCTTTCGAAGTATCAGGCTTTCGGACGAGAACTCATCTGTTACAAAGGCATTTCATTTTTTTTAACTTATTTCAACTCCAGACTTTTTGTGCGTTTAGTATGCACCATTCAAAGCCACGTCATCAATTTTCAACCCTTTCTGACTTCATTTGCTATTTTTCATGCATTTACTGATTTTTTTGAGCTAAATGACCCTGAAATTGAAAAGCACTACAAATGAACTCTGAAAAGGTTGAAAGTTGGCATGGTATCATCATTTCACCCACAAAGCATCTGTTAAAAAGTTGAGAGGGTTACGGCAAAAACTGGATGCACTTCGTGTACAAAATGGACAATCTCTTTCGAAGTATCAGGCTTTCGGACGAGAACTCATCTGTTACAAAGGCATTTCATTTTTTTTAACTTAGTTCAACTCCAAACTTTTTGTGCATTCAGTATGCACCATTCAAAGCCACGTCATCAATTTTCAACCCTTTCTGACTTCATTTGCTATTTTCATGCATTTACTAATTTTTTTGAGCTAAATGACCCTGAAATTGAAAAGGTTGAAAGTTGGAATGGTATCATCATTTCAGCCACATAGCATGTGCTAAAAAGTTGAGAGGGTTACGGCAAAAACTGGATGCACTTTGTGTACAAAATCGACAATCTCTTTCGAACTATCAGGCTTTCGGACGAGAACTCATCTGTTACAAAGGCATTTCATTTTTTTAAACTTATTTCAACTCCAGACTTTTTGTGCATTCAGTATGCACCATTCAAAGCCGTGTCATCAATTTTCAACCCTTTCTGACTTCATTTGCTATTTTTCATGCATTTACTGATTTTTTGAGCTAAATGACCCTGAAATTGAAAAGCACTACAAATGAACTCTGAAAAGGTTGAAAGTTGGCATGGTATCATCATTTCACCCACATAGCATGTGATAAAAAGTTGAGAGGGTTACGGCAAAAACTGGATGCACTTCGTGTACAAAATGGACAATAATCTCTTTCGAAGTATCAGGCTTTCGGACGAGAACTTATCTGTTACAAAGGCATTTCATTTCTTTAAATTATTTCAACTCCAGAATTTTTGTGCATTCAGTATGCACCATTCAAAGCCACGTCATTAATTTTCAACCCTTTCTGACTTCATTTGCTATTTTTCATGCATTTAATGATTTTTTTTGAGCTAAATGACCATGAAATTGAAAGGCACTACAAATGAACTCTGAAAAGGTTGAAAGTTGGCACGGTATCATCATTTCACCCACATAGCATGTGCTAAAAAGTTGAGAGGTTTACGGCAAAAACTGGATGCACTTCGTGTACAAAATGGGCAATCTCTTTCGAAGTATCAGGCTTTCGGACGAGAACTCATCCGTTACAAAGGCATTTCATTTTTCTTAACTTATTTCAACTCCAGACTTTTTGTGCGTTGAGTATGCACCATTCAAAGCCACGTCATCAATTTTCAACCCTTTCTGACTTCATTTGCTATTTTTCATGCATTTACTGATTTTTTTGAGCTAAATGACCCTGAAATTGAAAAGCACTACAAATGAACTCTGAAAAGTTGAAAGTTGGCATGGTATCATCATTTCACCCACATAGCATCTGCTAAAAAGTTGAGAGGGTTACGGCAAAAACTGGATGCACTTCGTGTACAAAATGGACAATCTCTTTCGAAGTATCAGGCTTTCGGAGGAGAACTCATCTGTTACAAAGGCATTTCATTTTTTTTAACTTATTTCAACTCCAAACTTTTTGTGCATTCAGTATGCACCATTCAAAGACACGTCATCAATTTTCAACCCTTTCTGACTTCATTTGCTATTTTTCATGCATTTACTGATTTTGTTTGAGCTAAATGACCCTGAAATTGAAAAGCAGTACAAATGAACTCTGAAAAGGTTGAAAGTTGGCATGGTATCATTATTTCACCCACATAGCATGTGTTAAAAAGTTGAGAGGGTTACGGCAAAAACTGGATGCACTCCGTGTACAAAATGGACAATCTCTTTCGAAGTATCAGGCTTTCGGACGAGAACTCATCTGTTACAAAGGCATTTCATTTTTTTTAACTTATTTCAACTCCAGAGTTTTTGTGCGTTTAGTATGCACCATTCAAAGCCACGTCATCAATTTTCAACCCTTTCTGACTTCATTTGCTATTTTTCATGCATTTACTGATTTTTTTGAGCTAAATGAGCCTGAAATTGAAAAGCACTACAAATGAACTCTGAAAATGTTGAAAGTTGGCATGGTATCATCATTTCACCTACATAGCATGTACTAAAAAGATGAGAGGGTTACGGCAAAAACTGGATGCACTTCGTGTACAAAGCGGACAATCTCTTTCGAAGTATCAGGCTTTCGGACGAAAACTCATCTGTTACAAAGGCATTTCATTTTTTTAAACTTATTTCAACTCCAGACTTTTTGTGCATTCAGTATGCACCATTCAAAGCCACGTCATCAATTTTCAACCCTTTCTGACTTCATTTGCTATTTTTCATGCATTTACTGATTTTTTGAGCTAAATGACCCTGAAATTGAAAAGCACTACAAATGAACTCTGAAAAAGGTTGAAAGTTGGCATGGTATCATCATTTCACCTACATAGCATGTACTAAAAAGATGAGACGGTTACGGCAAAAACTGGATGCACTTCGTGTACAAAATGGACAATCTCTTTCGATGTATCAGGCTTTCGGACGAGAACTCATATGTTACGAAGGCATTTCATTTTTTTAACTTATTTCAACTCCAGACTTTTTGTGCATTAAGTATGCACCATTCAAAGCCACGTCATCAATTTTCAACCCTTTCTGACTTCATTTGCTATTTTTCATGCATTTACTGATTTTGTTTGAGCTAAATGACCCTGAAATTGAAAAGCACTACAAATGAACTCTGCAAAGGTTGAAAGTTGGCATGGTATCATCATTTCACCCACATAGCATGTGCTAAAAAGTTGAGAGGGTTACGGCGAAAACTGGATGCACTTCGTGTACAAAATGGACAATCTCTTTCGAAGTATCACACTTTCAGACGAAAACTCATCTGTTACTAGGGCATTTCATTTTTTTAAACTTATTTCAACTCCAGACTTTTTGTGTGTTCAATATGCACCATTCAAAGCCACGTCATCAATTTTCAACCCCTTCTGACTTCATTTGCTATTTTTCATGGATTTACTGATTTTTTTGAGCTAAATGACCCTGAAATTGAAAAGCACTACAAATGAACTCTAAAAAGGTTGAAAGTTGGCATGGTATCATCATTTCACCCACATAGCATGTGCTAAAAATTGGAGAGGGTTACGGCAAAAACTGGATGCACTTCGTGTACAAAATGGACAATCTCTTTCGAAATATTAGGCTTTCGGACGAAAACTCATCTGTTACAAAGGCATTTCATTTTTTTAAACTTATTTCAACTCCAGAATTTTTGTGCGTTTAGTATGCACCATTCAAAGCCATGTCATCAATTTTCAACCCCTTCTGCCTTCATTTGCTATTTTTCATGCATTTACTGATTTTTTTTAGCTAAATGACCCTGAAATTGAAAAGCACTACGAATGAACTCTGAAAAGGTTGAAAGTTGGCATGGTATCATCATTTCACCCACATAGAATGTGCTAAAAAGTTGAGAGGGTTACGGCAAAAACTGGATGCACTTCGTGTACAAAATGAACAATCTCTTTCGAAGTATCAGGCTTTCGGACGAGAACTCATCTGTTACAAAGGCATTTCATTTTTTTTAACTTATTTCAACTCCAGACTTTTTGTGCGTTTAGTATGCATCATTCAAAGCCACGTCATCAATTTTCAACCCTTTCTGACTTCATTTGCTATTTTTCATGCATTTACTGATTTTTTTGAGCTAAATGACCCTGAAATTGAAAAGCACTACAAATGAACTCTGAAAAGGTTGAAAGTTGGCATGGTATCATCATTTCACCCACAAAGCATCTGTTAAAAAGTTGAGAGGGTTACGGCAAAAACTGGATGCACTTCGTGTACAAAATGGACAATCTCTTTCGAAGTATCAGGCTTTCGGACGAGAACTCATCTGTTACAAAGGCATTTCATTTTTTTTAACTTAGTTCAACTCCAAACTTTTTGTGCATTCAGTATGCACCATTCAAAGCCACGTCATCAATTTTCAACCCTTTCTGACTTCATTTGCTATTTTCATGCATTTACTAATTTTTTTGAGCTAAATGACCCTGAAATTGAAAAGGTTGAAAGTTGGAATGGTATCATCATTTCAGCCACATAGCATGTGCTAAAAAGTTGAGAGGGTTACGGCAAAAACTGGATGCACTTTGTGTACAAAATCGACAATCTCTTTCGAACTATCAGGCTTTCGGACGAGAACTCATCTGTTACAAAGGCATTTCATTTTTTTAAACTTATTTCAACTCCAGACTTTTTGTGCATTCAGTATGCACCATTCAAAGCCGTGTCATCAATTTTCAACCCTTTCTGACTTCATTTGCTATTTTTCATGCATTTACTGATTTTTTGAGCTAAATGACCCTGAAATTAAAAAGCACTACAAATGAACTCTGAAAAGGTTGAAAGTTGGCATGGTATCATCATTTCACCCACATAGCATGTGCTAAAAAGTTGAGAGGGTTACGGCAAAAACTGGATGCACTTCGTGTACAAAATGGACAATAATCTCTTTCGAAGTATCAGGCTTTCGGACGAGAACTTATCTGTTACAAAGGCATTTCATTTCTTTAAATTATTTCAACTCCAGAATTTTTGTGCATTCAGTATGCACCATTCAAAGCCACGTCATTAATTTTCAACCCTTTCTGACTTCATTTGCTATTTTTCATGCATTTAATGATTTTTTTTGAGCTAAATGACCCTGAAATTGAAAGGCACTACAAATGAACTCTGAAAAGGTTGAAAGTTGGCACGGTATCATCATTTCACCCACATAGCATGTGCTAAAAAGTTGAGAGGGTTACGGCAAAAACTGGATGCACTTCGTGTACAAAATGGACAATCTCTTTCGAAGTATTAGGCTTTCGGACGAAAACTCATCTGTTACAAAGGCATTTCATTTTTTTAAACTTATTTCAACTCCAGAATTTTTGTGCGTTTAGTATGCACCATTCAAAGCCATGTCATCAATTTTCAACCCCTTCTGCCTTCATTTGCTATTTTTCATGCATTTACTGATTTTTTTTAGCTAAATGACCCTGAAATTGAAAAGCACTACGAATGAACTCTGAAAAGGTTGAAAGTTGGCATGGTATCATCATTTCACCCACATAGAATGTGCTAAAAAGTTGAGAGGGTTACGGCAAAAACTGGATGCACTTCGTGTACAAAATGAACAATCTCTTTCGAAGTATCAGGCTTTCGGACGAGAACTCATCTGTTACAAAGGCATTTCATTTTTTTTAACTTATTTCAACTCCAGACTTTTTGTGCGTTTAGTATGCACCATTCAAAGCCACGTCATCAATTTTCAACCCTTTCTGACTTCATTTGCTATTTTTCATGCATTTACTGATTTTTTTGAGCTAAATGACCCTGAAATTGAAAAGCACTACAAATGAACTCTGAAAAGGTTGAAAGTTGGCATGGTATCATCATTTCACCCACAAAGCATCTGTTAAAAAGTTGAGAGGGTTACGGCAAAAACTGGATGCACTTCGTGTACAAAATGGACAATCTCTTTCGAAGTATCAGGCTTTCGGACGAGAACTCATCTGTTACAAAGGCATTTCATTTTTTTTAACTTAGTTCAACTCCAAACTTTTTGTGCATTCAGTATGCACCATTCAAAGCCACGTCATCAATTTTCAACCCTTTCTGACTTCATTTGCTATTTTCATGCATTTACTAATTTTTTTGAGCTAAATGACGCTGAAATTGAAAAGGTTGAAAGTTGGAATGGTATCATCATTTCAGCCACATAGCATGTGCTAAAAAGTTGAGAGGGTTACGGCAAAAACTGGATGCACTTTGTGTACAAAATCGACAATCTCTTTCGAACTATCAGGCTTTCGGACGAGAACTCATCTGTTACAAAGGCATTTCATTTTTTTAAACTTATTTCAACTCCAGACTTTTTGTGCATTCAGTATGCACCATTCAAAGCCGTGTCATCAATTTTCAACCCTTTCTGACTTCATTTGCTATTTTTCATGCATTTACTGATTTTTTGAGCTAAATGACCCTGAAATTAAAAAGCACTACAAATGAACTCTGAAAAGGTTGAAAGTTGGCATGGTATCATCATTTCACCCACATAGCATGTGCTAAAAAGTTGAGAGGGTTACGGCAAAAACTGGATGCACTTCGTGTACAAAATGGACAATAATCTCTTTCGAAGTATCAGGCTTTCGGACGAGAACTTATCTGTTACAAAGGCATTTCATTTCTTTAAATTATTTCAACTCCAGAATTTTTGTGCATTCAGTATGCACCATTCAAAGCCACGTCATTAATTTTCAACCCTTTCTGACTTCATTTGCTATTTTTCATGCATTTAATGATTTTTTTTGAGCTAAATGACCCTGAAATTGAAAGGCACTACAAATGAACTCTGAAAAGGTTGAAAGTTGGCACGGTATCATCATTTCACCCACATAGCATGTGCTAAAAAGTTGAGAGGTTTACGGCAAAAACTGGATGCACTTCGTGTACAAAATGGGCAATCTCTTTCGAAGTATCAGGCTTTCGGACGAGAACTCATCCGTTACAAAGGCATTTCATTTTTCTTAACTTATTTCAACTCCAGACTTTTTGTGCGTTTAGTATGCACCATTCAAAGCCACGTCATCAATTTTCAACCCTTTCTGACTTCATTTGCTATTTTTCATGCATTTACTGATTTTTTTGAGCTAAATGACCCTGAAATTGAAAAGCACTACAAATGAACTCTGAAAAGGTTGAAAGTTGGCATGGTATCATCATTTCACCCACATAGCATCTGCTAAAAAGTTGAGAGGGTTACGGCAAAAACTGGATGCACTTCGTGTACAAAATGGACAATCTCTTTCGAAGTATCAGGCTTTCGGACGAGAACTCATCTGTTACAAAGGCATTTCATTTTTTTTTAACTTATTTCAACTCCAAACTTTTTGTGCATTCAGTATGCCCCATTCAAAGCCACGTCATCAATTTTCAACCCTTTCTGACTTCATTTGCTATTTTTCATGCATTTACTGATTTTGTTTGAGCTAAATGACCCTGAAATTGAAAAGCAGTACAAATGAACTCTGAAAAGGTTGAAAGTTGGCATGGTATCATTATTTCACCCACATAGCATGTGTTAAAAAGTTGAGAGGGTTACGGCAAAAACTGGATGCACTCCGTGTACAAAATGGACAATCTCTTTCGAAGTATCAGGCTTTCGGACGAGAACTCATCTGTTACAAAGGCATTTCATTTTTTTTAACTTATTTCAACTCCAGAGTTTTTGTGCGTTTAGTATGCACCATTCAAAGCCACGTCATCAATTTTCAACCCTTTCTGACTTCATTTGCTATTTTTCATGCATTTACTGATTTTTTGAGCTAAATGACCCTGAAATTGAAAAGCACTACAAATGAACTCTGAAAAAGGTTGAAAGTTGGCATGGTATCATCATTTCACCTACATAGCATGTACTAAAAAGATGAGACGGTTACGGCAAAAACTGGATGCAGTTCGTGTACAAAATGGACAATCTCTTTCGATGTATCAGGCTTTCGGACGAAAACTCATATGTTACGAAGGCATTTCATTTTTTTAACTTATTTCAACTCCAGACTTTTTGTGCATTAAGTATGCACCATTCAAAGCCACGTCATCAATTTTCAACCCTTTCTGACTTCATTTGCTATTTTTCATGCATTTACTGATTTTGTTTGAGCTAAATGACCCTGAAATTGAAAAGCACTACAAATGAACTCTGAAAAGGTTGAAAGTTGGCATGGTATCATCATTTCACCCACATAGCATGTGCTAAAAAGTTGAGAGGGTTACGGCGAAAACTGGATGCACTTCGTGTACAAAATGGACAATCTCTTTCGAAGTATCACACTTTCGGACGAAAACTCATCTGTTACTAGGGCATTTCATTTTTTTAAACTTATTTCAACTCCAGACTTTTTGTGTGTTCAATATGCACCATTCAAAGCCACGTCATCAATTTTCAACCCCTTCTGACCTCATTTGCTATTTTTCATGGATTTACTGATTTTTTTGAGCTAAATGACCCTGAAATTGAAAAGCACTACAAATGAACTCTGAAAAGGTTGAAAGTTGGCATGGTATCATCATTTCACCCACATAGCATGTGCTAAAAATTGGAGAGGGTTACGGCGAAAACTGGATGCACTTCGTGTACAAAATGGACAATCTCTTTCGAAGTATTAGGCTTTCGGACGAAAACTCATCTGTTACTAGGGCATTTCATTTTTTTAAACTTATTTCAACTCCAGACTTTTTGTGCGTTTAGTATGCACCATTCAAAGCCATGTCATCAATTTTCAACCCCTTCTGCCTTCATTTGCTATTTTTCATGCATTTACTGATTTTTTTTAGCTAAATGACCCTGAAATTGAAAAGCACTACGAATGAACTCTGAAAAGGTTGAAAGTTGGCATGGTATCATCATTTCACCCACATAGAATGTGCTAAAAAGTTGAGAGGGTTACGGCAAAAACTGGATGCACTTCGTGTACAAAATGAACAATCTCTTTCGAAGTATCAGGCTTTCGGACGAGAACTCATCTGTTACAAAGGCATTTCATTTTTTTTAACTTATTTCAACTCCAGACTTTTTGTGCGTTTAGTATGCACCATTCAAAGCCACGTCATCAATTTTCAACCCTTTCTGACTTCATTTGCTATTTTTCATGCATTTACTGATTTTTTTGAGCTAAATGACCCTGAAATTGAAAAGCACTACAAATGAACTCTGAAAAGGTTGAAAGTTGGCATGGTATCATCATTTCACCCACAAAGCATCTGTTAAAAAGTTGAGAGGGTTACGGCAAAAACTGGATGCACTTCGTGTACAAAATGGACAATCTCTTTCGAAGTATCAGGCTTTCGGACGAGAACTCATCTGTTACAAAGGCATTTCATTTTTTTTAACTTAGTTCAACTCCAAACTTTTTGTGCATTCAGTATGCACCATTCAAAGCCACGTCATCAATTTTCAACCCTTTCTGACTTCATTTGCTATTTTCATGCATTTACTAATTTTTTTGAGCTAAATGACCCTGAAATTGAAAAGGTTGAAAGTTGGAATGGTATCATCATTTCAGCCACATAGCATGTGCTAAAAAGTTGAGAGGGTTACGGCAAAAACTGGATGCACTTTGTGTACAAAATCGACAATCTCTTTCGAACTATCAGGCTTTCGGACGAGAACTCATCTGTTACAAAGGCATTTCATTTTTTTAAACTTATTTCAACTCCAGACTTTTTGTGCATTCAGTATGCACCATTCAAAGCCGTGTCATCAATTTTCAACCCTTTCTGACTTCATTTGCTATTTTTCATGCATTTACTGATTTTTTGAGCTAAATGACCCTGAAATTGAAAAGCACTACAAATGAACTCTGAAAAGGTTGAAAGTTGGCATGGTATCATCATTTCACCCACATAGCATGTGCTAAAAAGTTGAGAGGGTTACGGCAAAAACTGGATGCACTTCGTGTACAAAATGGACAATAATCTCTTTCGAAGTATCAGGCTTTCGGACGAGAACTTATCTGTTACAAAGGCATTTCATTTCTTTAAATTATTTCAACTCCAGAATTTTTGTGCATTCAGTATGCACCATTCAAAGCCACGTCATTAATTTTCAACCCTTTCTGACTTCATTTGCTATTTTTCATGCATTTAATGATTTTTTTTGAGCTAAATGACCCTGAAATTGAAAGGCACTACAAATGAACTCTGAAAAGGTTGAAAGTTGGCACGGTATCATCATTTCACCCACATAGCATGTGCTAAAAAGTTGAGAGGTTTACGGCAAAAACTGGATGCACTTCGTGTACAAAATGGGCAATCTCTTTCGAAGTATCAGGCTTTCGGACGAGAACTCATCCGTTACAAAGGCATTTCATTTTTCTTAACTTATTTCAACTCCAGACTTTTTGTGCGTTTAGTATGCACCATTCAAAGCCACGTCATCAATTTTCAACCCTTTCTGACTTCATTTGCTATTTTTCATGCATTTACTGATTTTTTTGAGCTAAATGACCCTGAAATTGAAAAGCACTACAAATGAACTCTGAAAAGGTTGAAAGTTGGCATGGTATCATCATTTCACCCACATAGCATCTGCTAAAAAGTTGAGAGGGTTACGGCAAAAACTGGATGCACTTCGTGTACAAAATGGACAATCTCTTTCGAAGTATCAGGCTTTCGGACGAGAACTCATCTGTTACAAAGGCATTTCATTTTTTTTTAACTTATTTCAACTCCAAACTTTTTGTGCATTCAGTATGCACCATTCAAAGCCACGTCATCAATTTTCAACCCTTTCTGACTTCATTTGCTATTTTTCATGCATTTACTGATTTTGTTTGAGCTAAATGACCCTGAAATTGAAAAGCAGTACAAATGAACTCTGAAAAGGTTGAAAGTTGGCATGGTATCATTATTTCACCCACATAGCATGTGTTAAAAAGTTGAGAGGGTTACGGCAAAAACTGGATGCACTCCGTGTACAAAATGGACAATCTCTTTCGAAGTATCAGGATTTCGGACGAGAACTCATCTGTTACAAAGGCATTTCATTTTTTTTAACTTATTTCAACTCCAGAGTTTTTGTGCGTTTAGTATGCACCATTCAAAGCCACGTCATCAATTTTCAACCCTTTCTGACTTCATTTGCTATTTTTCATGCATTTACTGATTTTTTTGAGCTAAATGACCCTGAAATTGAAAAGCACTACAAATGAACTCTGAAAATGTTGAAAGTTGGCATGGTATCATCATTTCACCTACATAGCATGTACTAAAAAGATGAGAGGGTTACGGCAAAAACGGGATGCACTTCGTGTACAAAGCGGACAATCTCTTTCGAAGTATCAGGCTTTCGGACGAAAACTCATCTGTTACAAAGGCATTTCATTTTTTTAAACTTATTTCAACTCCAGACTTTTTGTGCATTCAGTATGCACCATTCAAAGCCACGTCATCAATTTTCAACCCTTTCTGACTTCATTTGCTATTTTTCATGCATTTACTGATTTTTTGAGCTAAATGACCCTGAAATTGAAAAGCACTACAAATGAACTCTGAAAAAGGTTGAAAGTTGGCATGGTATCATCATTTCACCTACATAGCATGTACTAAAAAGATGAGACGGTTACGGCAAAAACTGGATGCACTTCGTGTACAAAATGGACAATCTCTTTCGATGTATCAGGCTTTCGGACGAGAACTCATATGTTACGAAGGCATTTCATTTTTTTAACTTATTTCAACTCCAGACTTTTTGTGCATTAAGTATGCACCATTCAAAGCCACGTCATCAATTTTCAACCCTTTCTGACTTCATTTGCTATTTTTCATGCATTTACTGATTTTGTTTGAGCTAAATGACCCTGAAATTGAAAAGCACTACAAATGAACTCTGAAAAGGTTGAAAGTTGGCATGGTATCATCATTTCACCCACATAGCATGTGCTAAAAAGTTGAGAGGGTTACGGCGAAAACTGGATGCACTTCGTGTACAAAATGGACAATCTCTTTCGAAGTATCACACTTTCGGACGAAAACTCATCTGTTACTAGGGCATTTCATTTTTTTAAACTTATTTCAACTCCAGACTTTTTGTGTGTTCAATATGCACCATTCAAAGCCACGTCATCAATTTTCAACCCCTTCTGACTTCATTTGCTATTTTTCATGGATTTACTGATTTTTTTGAGCTAAATGACCCTGAAATTGAAAAGCACTACAAATGAACTCTGAAAAGGTTGAAAGTTGGCATGGTATCATCATTTCACCCACATAGCATGTGCTAAAAATTGGAGAGGGTTACGGCAAAAACTGGATGCACTTCGTGTACAAAATGGACAATCTCTTTCGAAGTATTAGGCTTTCGGACGAAAACTCATCTGTTACAAAGGCATTTCATTTTTTTAAACTTATTTCAACTCCAGACTTTTTGTGCGTTTAGTATGCACCATTCAAAGCCATGTCATCAATTTTCAACCCCTTCTGCCTTCATTTGCTATTTTTCATGCATTTACTGATTTTTTTTAGCTAAATGACCCTGAAATTGAAAAGCACTACGAATGAACTCTGAAAAGGTTGAAAGTTGGCATGGTATCATCATTTCACCCACATAGAATGTGCTAAAAAGTTGAGAGGGTTACGGCAAAAACTGGATGCACTTCGTGTACAAAATGAACAATCTCTTTTGAAGTATCAGGCTTTCGGACGAGAACTCATCTGTTACAAAGGCATTTCATTTTTTTTAACTTATTTCAACTCCAGACTTTTTGTGCGTTTAGTATGCACCATTCAAAGCCACGTCATCAATTTTCAACCCTTTCTGACTTCATTTGCTATTTTTCATGCATTTACTGATTTTTTTGAGCTAAATGACCCTGAAATTGAAAAGCACTACAAATGAACTCTGAAAAGGTTGAAAGTTGGCATGGTATCATCATTTCACCCACAAAGCATCTGTTAAAAAGTTGAGAGGGTTACGGCAAAAACTGGATGCACTTCGTGTACAAAATGGACAATCTCTTTCGAATTATCAGGCTTTCGGACGAGAACTCATCTGTTACAAAGGCATTTCATTTTTTTTAACTTAGTTCAACTCCAAACTTTTTGTGCATTCAGTATGCACCATTCAAAGCCACGTCATCAATTTTCAACCCTTTCTGACTTCATTTGCTATTTTCATGCATTTACTAATTTTTTTGAGCTAAATGACCCTGAAATTGAAAAGGTTGAAAGTTGGAATGGTATCATCATTTCAGCCACATAGCATGTGCTAAAAAGTTGAGAGGGTTACGGCAAAAACTGGATGCACTTTGTGTACAAAATCGACAATCTCTTTCGAACTATCAGGCTTTCGGACGAGAACTCATCTGTTACAAAGGCATTTCATTTTTTTAAACTTATTTCAACTCCAGACTTTTTGTGCATTCAGTATGCACCATTCAAAGCCGTGTCATCAATTTTCAACCCTTTCTGACTTCATTTGCTATTTTTCATGCATTTACTGATTTTTTGAGCTAAATGACCCTGAAATTGAAAAGCACTACAAATGAACTCTGAAACGGTTGAAAGTTGGCATGGTATCATCATTTCACCCACATAGCATGTGCTAAAAAGTTGAGATGCTTACGGCAAAAACTGGAAGCACTTCGTGTACAAAATGGACAATCTCTTTCGAAGTATCAGGCTTTCGGACGAGAACTCATCTGTTACAAAGGCATTTCATTTTTTTAAACTCATTTCAACTCCAGACTTTTTGTGCGTTCAGTATGCACCATTCAAAGCCACGTCATCAATTTTCAACCCTTTCTGACTTCATTTGCTATTTTTCATGCATTTACTGATGTTTTTGAGCTAAATGACCCTGAAATTGAAAAGCACTACAAATGAACTTGAAAAGGTTGAAAGTTGGCATGGTATCATCATTTCACCCACATAGCATGTGTTAAAAAGTTGAGAGGGTTACGGCAAAAACTGGATGCACTTCGTGTACAAAATGGACAATCTCTTTCGAAATATCAGGCTTTCGGACGAGAACTCATCTGTTACAAAGGCATTTCATTTTTTTAAACTCATTTCGACTACAGACTTTTTGTGCGTTCAGTATGCACCTTTCAAAGCCACGTCATCAATTGTCAACCCTTTGTGACTTCATTTGCTATTTTTCATGCATTTACTGATTTGTTTTGAGCTAAATGACCCTGAAATTGAAAAGCACTACAAATGAACTCTGAAAAGGTTGAAAGTCGGCACGGTATCATCAGTTCACCCACATAGCATGTGCTAAAAAGTTGAGAGGGTTACGGCGAAAACTGGATGCACTTCGTGTACAAAATGGGCAATCTCTTTCGAAGTATCACGCTTTCGGACGAAAACTCATCTGTTACAAGGGCATTTCATTTTTTTAAACTTATTTCAACTCCAGACTTTTTGTGTGTTCAATATGCACCATTCAAAGCCACGTCATCAATTTTCAACCCCTTCTGACTTCATTTGCTATTTTTCATGGATTTACTGATTTTTTTGAGCTAAATGACCCTGAAATTGAAAAGCACTACAAATGAACTCTGAAAAGGTTGAAAGTTGGCATGGTATCATCATTTCACCCACATAGCATGTGCTAAAAATTTGAGAGGGTTACGGCAAAAACTGGATGCACTTCGTGTACAAAATGGACAATCTCTTTCGAAGTATCAGGCTTTCGGACGAAAACTCATCTGTTACAAAGGCATTTCATTTTTTAAACTTATTTCAACTCCAGACTTTTTGTGCGTTTAATATGCACCATTCAAAGCCATGTCATCAATTTTCAACCCCTTCTGACTTCATTTGCTATTTTTCATGCATTTACTGATTTTTTTTAGCTAAATGACCCTGAAATTGAAAAGCACTACGAATGAACACTGAAAAGGTTGAAAGTTGGCATGGTATCATCATTTCACCCACATAGAATGTGCTAAAAAGTTGAGAGGGTTACGGCAAAAACTGGATGCACTTCGTGTACAAAATGAACAATCTCTTTCGAAGTATCAGGCTTTCGGACGAGAACTCATCTGTTACAAAGGCATTTCATTTTTTTAACTTATTTCAACTCCAGACTTTTTGTGCGTTTAGTATGCACCATTCAAAGCCACGTCATCAATTTTCAACCCTTTCTGACTTCATTTGCTATTTTTCATGCATTTACTGATTTTTTTGAGCTAAATGACCCTGAAATTGAAAAGCACTACAAATGAACTCTGAAAAGGTCGAAAGTTGAAATGGTATCATCATTTCACCCACAAAGCATCTGCTAAAAAGTTGAGAGGGTTACGGCAAAAACTGGATGCACTTCGTGTACAAAATGGACAATCTCTTTCGAAGTATCAGGCTTTCGGACGAGAACTCATCTGTTACAAAGGCATTTCATTTTTTTTAACTTATTTCAACTCCAAACTTTTTGTGCATTCAGTATGCACCATTCAAAGCCACGTCATCAATTTTCAACCCTTTCTGACTTCATTTGCTATTTTCATGCATTTACTAATTTTTTTGAGCTAAATGACCCTGAAATTGAAAACCACTACAAATGAACTCTGAAAAGGTTGAAAGTTGGAATGGTATCATCATTTCAGCCACATAGCATGTGCTAAAAAGTTGAGAGGGTTACGGCAAAAACTGGATGCACTTCGTGTACAAAATCGACAATCTCTTTCGAACTATCAGGCTTTCGGACGAGAACTCATCTGTTACAAAGGCATTTCATTTTTTTAAACATATTTCAACTCCAGACTTTTTGTGCATTCAGTATGCACCATTCAAAGCCGTGTCATCAATTTTCAACCCTTTCTGACTTCATTTGCTATTTTTCATGCATTTACTGATATTTTGAGCTAAATCACCCTGAAATTGAAAAGCACTACAAATGAACTCTGAAAAGGTTGAAAGTTGGCATGGTATCATCATTTCACCCACATAGCATGTGCTAAAAAGTTGAGAGGGTTACGGCAAAAACTGGATGCACTTCGTGTACAAAATGGACAATCTCTTTCGAAGTATCAGGCTTTCGGACGAGAACTCATCTGTTACAAAGGCATTTCATTTTTTTAAACTCATTTCAACTCCAGACTTTTTGTGCGTTCAGTATGCACCATTCAAAGCCACGTCATCAATTTTCAACCCTTTCTGACTTCATTTGCTATTTTTCATGCATTTACTGATGTTTTTGAGCTAAATGACCCTGAAATTGAAAAGCACTACAAATGAACTCTGAAAAGGTTGAAAGTTGGCATGGTATCATCATTTCACCCACATAGCATGTGTTAAAAAGTTGAGAGGGTTACGGCAAAAACTGGATGCACTTCGTGTACAAAATGGACAATCTCTTTCGAAGTATCTGCCTTTCGGACGAGAACTCATCTGTTACAAAGGCATTTCATTTTTTTAAACTCATTTCAACTACAGACTTTTTGTGCGTTCAGTATGCACCATTCAAAGCCACGTCATCAATTGTCAACCCTTTGTGACTTCATTTGCTATTTTTCATGCATTTACTGATTTGTTTTGAGCTAAATGACCCTGAAATTGAAAAGCACTACAAATGAACTCTGAAAAGGTTGAAAGTTGGTATGGTATCATCAGTTCACCCACATAGCATGTGCTAAAAAGTTGAGAGGGTTACGGCAAAAACTAGATGCACTTCGTGTACAAAATGGACAATCTCTTTCGAAGTATCAGGCTTTCGGACGAAAACTCATCTGTTACAAAGGCATTTCATTTTTTTAAACTTATTTCAACTCCAGACTTTTTGTGCGTTTAATATGCACCATTCAAAGCCATGTCATCAATTTTCAACCCCTTCTGACTTCATTTGCTATTTTTCATGCATTTACTGATTTTTTTTAGCTAAATGAGCCTGAAATTGAAAAGCACTACGAATGAACTCTGAAAAGGTTGAAAGTTGGCATGGTATCATCATTTCACCCACATAGAATGTGCTAAAAAGTTGAGAGGGTTACGGCAAAAACTGGATGCACTTCGTGTACAAAATGAACAATCTCTTTCGAAGTATCAGGCTTTCGGACGAGAACTCATCTGTTACAAAGGCATTTCATTTTTTTTAACTTATTTCAACTCCAGACTTTTTGTGCGTTTAGTATGCACCATTCAAAGCCACGTCATCAATTTTCAACCCTTTCTGACTTCATTTGCTATTTTTCATGCATTTACTGATTTTTTTGAGCTAAATGACCCTGAAATTGAAAAGCACTACAAATGAACTCTGAAAAGGTTGAAAGTTGGCATGGTATCATCATTTCACCCACAAAGCATCTGCTAAAAAGTTGAGAGGGTTACGGCAAAAACTGGATGCACTTCGTGTACAAAATGGACAATCTCTTTCGAAGTATCAGGCTTTCGGACGAGAACTCATCTGTTACAAAGGCATTTCATTTTTTTTAACTTATTTCAACTCCAAACTTTTTGTGCATTCAGTATGCACCATTCAAAGCCACATCATCAATTTTCAACCCTTTCTGACTTCATTTGCTATTTTCATGCATTTACTAATTTTTTTAAGCTAAATGACCCTGAAATTGAAAACCACTACAAATGAACTCTGAAAAGGTTGAAAGTTGGAATGGTATCATCATTTCAGCCACATAGCATGTGCTAAAAAGTTGAGAGGGTTACGGCAAAAACTGGATGCACTTCGTGTACAAAATCGACAATCTCTTTCGAACTATCAGGCTTTCAGACGAGAACTCATCTGTTACAAAGGCATTTCATTTTTTTAAACATATTTCAACTCCAGACTTTTTGTGCATTCAGTATGCACCATTCAAAGCCGTGTCATCAATTTTCAACCCTTTCTGACTTCATTTGCTATTTTTCATGCATTTACTGATTTTTTGAGCTAAATGACCCTGAAATTGAAAAGCACTACAAATGAACTCTGAAAAGGTTGAAAGTTGGCATGGTATCATCATTTCACCCACATAGCATGCGCTAAAAAGTTGAGATGCTTACGGCAAAAACTGGATGCACTTCGTGTACAAAATGGACAATCTCTTTCGAAGTATCAGGCTTTCGGACGAGAACTCATCTGTTACAAAGGCATTTCAATGTTTTAAACTCATTTCAACTCCAGACTTTTTGTCCGTTCAGTATGCACCATTCAAAGCCACGTCATCAATTTTCAACCCTTTCTGACTTCATTTGCTATTTTTCATGCATTTACTGATGTTTTTGAGCTAAATGACCCTGAAATTGAAAAGCACTACAAATGAACTCTGAAAAGGTTGAAAGTTGGCATGGTATCATCATTTCACCCACATAGCATGTGTTAAAAAGTTGAGAGGGTTACGGCAAAAACTGGATGCACTTCGTGTACAAAATAGACAATCTCTTTCGAAGTATCAGGCTTTCGGACGAGAACTCATCTGTTACAAAGGCATTTCATTTTTTTGAACTCATTTCAACTACAGACTTTTTGTGCGTTCAGTATGCACCATTCAAAGCCACGTCATCAATTGTCAACCCTTTGTGACTTCATTTGCTATTTTTCATGCATTTACTGATTTGTTTTGAGCTAAATGACCCTGAAATTGAAAAGCACTACAAATGAACTCTGAAAAGGTTGAAAGTTGGTATGGTATCATCATTTCACCCACATAGCATGTGCTAAAAAGTTGAGAGGGTTACGGCAAAAACTAGATGCACTTCGTGTACAAAATGGACAATCTCTTTCGAAGTATCAGGCTTTCGGACGAGAACTCATCTGTAACAAAGGCATTTCATTTTTTTAAACTTATTTCAACTCCAAACTTTGTGTGCATTCAGTATGCACCATTCAAAGCCAAGTCATCAATTTTCAACCCTTTCTGACTTCATTTGCTATTTTTCATGCATTTACTGATTTTTTGAGCTAAATGACCCTGAAATTGAAAAGCACTACAAATGAACGCTGAAAACGTTGAAAGTTGGCATGGTATCATCATTTCACCCACATAGCATGTGCTAAAAAGTTGAGCGGGTTACGGCAAAAACTAGATGCACTTCGTGTACAAAATGGACAATCTCTTTCGAAGTATCAGGCTTTCGGACGAGAACTCATCTGTTACAAAGGCATTTCATTTCTTTAACTTATTTCAACTCCGGAATTTTTGTGCATTCAGTATGCACCATTCAAAGCCACGTCATTAATTTTCAACACTTTCTGACTTCATTTGCTATTTTTCATGCATTTACTGATTTTGTTTGAGCTAAATGACCCTGTAATTGAAAAGCACTACAAATGAACTCTGAAAAGGTTGAAAGTTGGCATGGTATCATCATTTCACCCACATAGCATGTTCTAAAAAGTTGAGAGGGTTACGGCAAAAACTGGATGCACTTCGTGTACAAAATGGACAATCTCTTTCGAAGTATCAGGGTTTCGGACGAGAACTCATCTGTTACAAAGGCATTTCATTTTTTTAAACTCATTTCAACTCTAGACTTTTTGTGCGTTCAGTATGCAGCATTCAAAGCCACATCATCAATTTTCAACCCTTTCTGACTTCATTTGCTATTTTTCATGCATTTACAGATTTTTTTGAGCTAAATGACCCTGAAATTGAAAAGCACTACAAATGAACTCTGAAAAGGTTGAAAGTTGGCATGGTATCATCATTTCACCCACATAGCATGTTCTAAAAAGTTGAGAGGGTTACGGCAAAAACTGGATACACTTCGTGTACAAAATGGACAATCTCTTTCGAAGTATCAGGGTTTCGGACGAGAACTCATCTGTTACAAAGGCATTTCATTTTTTTAAACTCATTTCAACTCTAGACTTTTTGTGCGTTCAGTATGCACCATTCAATGCCACGTCATCAATTTTCAACCCTTTCTGACTTCATTTGCTATTTTTCATGCATTTACTGATTTTTTTGAGCTAAATGACCCTGAAATTAAAAAGCACTACAAATGAACTCTGAAAAGGTTGAAAGTTGGCATGGTATCATTATTTCACCCACATAGCATGTGCTAAAAAGTTGAGAGGGTTACGGCAAAAACTGGATGCACTTCGTGTACAAAATCGACAATCTCTTTCGAACTATCAAGCTTTCGGACGAGAACTCATCTGTTACAAAGGCATTTCATTTTTTTTAACTTATTTCAACTCCAGACTTTTTGTGCATTCAGTATGCACCATTCAAAGCCGTGTCATCAATTTTCAACCCTTTCTGACTTCATTTGCTATTTTTCATGCATTTGTTGATTTTGTTAGAGCTAAATGACCCTGAAATTGAAAAGCAGTACAAATGAACTCTGAAAAGGTTGAAAGTTGGCATGGTATCATTAATTCACCCACATAGCATGTGTTAAAAAGTTGAGAGGGTTACGGCAAAAACTGGATGCACTTCGTGTACAAAATGGACAATCTCTTTCGAAGTATCAGGCTTTCGGACGAGAACTCCTCAGTTACAAAGGCATTTCATTTTTTTAATATCATTTCATCTCCAAACTTTTTGTACGTTCAGTATGCACCATTCAAAGCCACGTCATCAATTTTCAACCCTTTCTGACTTCATTTGCTATTTTTCATGCATTTACTGATTTTTTTTGAGCTAAATGACCCTGAAATTGAAAGGCACTACAAATGAACTCTGAAAAGGTTGAAAGTTGGCACGGTATCATCATTTCACCCACATAGCATCTGCTAAAAAGTTGAGAGGGTTACGGCAAAAACTGGATGCACTTCTTGTACAAAATGGACAATCTCTTTCGACGTATCAGGCTTTCG
This sequence comes from Elymus sibiricus, assembly GCA_039707655.1. Classification (NCBI taxonomy): domain Eukaryota; kingdom Viridiplantae; phylum Streptophyta; class Magnoliopsida; order Poales; family Poaceae; genus Elymus; species Elymus sibiricus. The sequence goes on along the minus strand of CM077665.1, from coordinate 32,223,348 downwards.
AACGAGAACTCATCTGTTACAAAGGCATTTCATTTTTTTAAACATATTTCAACTCCAGACTTTTTGTGCATTCAGTATGCACCATTCAAAGCCGTGTCATCAATTTTCAACCCTTTCTGACTTCATTTGCTATTTTTCATGCATTTACTGATTTTTTGAGCTAAATGACCCTGAAATTGAAAAGCACTACAAATGAACTCTGGAAAGGTTGAAAGTTGGCATGGTATCATCATTTCACCCACATAGCATGCGCTAAAAAGTTGAGATGCTTACGGCAAAAACTGGATGCACTTCGTGTACAAAATGGACAATCTCTTTCGAAGTATCAGGCTTTCGGACGAGAACTCATCTGTTACAAAGGCATTTCATTTTTTAAACTCATTTCAACTCCAGACTTTTTGTGCGTTCAGTATGCAATATTCAAAGCCACGTCATCAATTTTCAACCCTTTCTGACTTCATTTGCTATTTTTCATGCATTTACTGATGTTTTTGAGCTAAATGACCCTGAAATTGAAAAGCACTACAAATGAACTCTGAAAAGGTTGAAAGTTGGCATGGTATCATCATTTCACCCACATAGCATGTGTTAAAAAGTTGAGAGGGTTACGGCAAAAACTGGATGCACTTCGTGTACAAAATGGACAATCTCTTTCGAAGTATCAGGCTTTCGGACGAGAACTCATCTGTTACAAAGGCATTTCATTTTTTTAAACTCATTTCAACTACAGACTTTTTGTGCATTCAGTATGCACCATTCAAAGCCACGTCATCAATTGTCAACCCTTTGTGACTTCATTTGCTATTTTTCATGCATTTACTGATTTGTTTTGAGCTAAATTACCCTGAAATTGAAAAGCACTACAAATGAACTCTGAAAAGGTTGAAAGTTGGTATGGTATCATCATTTCACCCACATAGCATGTGCTAAAAAGTTGAGAGGGTTACGGCAAAAACTAGATGCACTTCGTGTACAAAATGGACAATCTCTTTCGAAGTATCAGGCTTTCGGAAGAGAACTCATCTGTTACAAAGGCATTTCATTTTTTTAAACTTATTTCAACTCCAAACTTTTTGTGCATTCAGTATGCACCATTCAAAGCCAAGTCATCAATTTTCAACCCTTTCTGACTTCATTTGCTATTTTTCATGCATTTACTGATTTTTTGAGCTAAATGACCCTGAAATTGAAAAGCACTACAAATGAACTCTGAAAAGGTTGAAAGTTGGGATGGTATCATCATTTCACCCACATAGCATGTGCTAAAAAGTTGAGAGGGTTACGGAAAAAACTGGATGCACTTCGTGTACAAAATGGACAATCTCTTTCGAAGTATCAGGCTTTCGGACGAGAACTCATCTGTTACAAAGGCATTTCATTTCTTTAACTTATTTCAACTCCGGAATTTTTGTGCATTCAGTATGCACCATTCAAAGCCACGTCATTAATTTTCAACCCTTTCTGACTTCATTTGCTATTTTTCATGCATTTACTGATTTTGTTTGAGCTAAATGACCCTGTAATTGAAAAGCACTACAAATGAACTCTGAAAAGGTTGAAAGTTGGCATGGTATCATCATTTCACCCACATAGCATGTTCTAAAAAGTTGAGAGGGTTACGGCAAAAACTGGATGCACTTCGTGTACAAAATGGACAATCTCTTTCGAAGTATCAGGGTTTCGGACGAGAACTCATCTGTTACAAAGGCATTTCATTTTTTTAAACTCATTTCAACTCTAGACTTTTTGTGCATTCAGTATGCAGCATTCAAAGCCACATCATCAATTTTCAACCCTTTCTGACTTCATTTGCTATTTTTCATGCATTTACTGATTTTTTTGAGCTAAATGACCCTGAAATTGAAAAGCACTACAAATGAACTCTGAAAAGGTTGAAAGTTGGCATGGTATCATCATTTCACCCACATAGCATGTTCTAAAAAGTTGAGAGGGTTACGGCAAAAACTGGATGCACTTCGTGTACAAAATGGACAATCTCTTTCGAAGTATCAGGGTTTCGGACGAGAACTCATCTGTTACAAAGGCATTTCATTTTTTTAAACTCATTTCAACTCTAGACTTTTTGTGCGTTCAGTATGCACTATTCAAAGCCACGTCATCAATTTTCAACCCTTTCTGACTTCATTTGCTATTTTTCATGCATTTACTGATTTTGTTTGAGCTAAATGACCCTGTAATTGAAAAGCACTACAAATGAACTCTGAAAAGGTTGAAAGTTGGCATGGTATCATCATTTCACCCACATAGCATGTTCTAAAAAGTTGAGAGGGTTACGGCAAAAACTGGATGCACTTCGTGTACAAAATGGACAATCTCTTTCGAAGTATCAGGGTTTCGGACGAGAACTCATCTGTTACAAAGGCATTTCATTTTTTTAAATTCATTTCAACTCTAGACTTTTTGTGCATTCAGTATGCAGCATTCAAAGCCACATCATCAATTTTCAACCCTTTCTGACTTCATTTGCTATTTTTCATGCATTTACTGATTTTTTTGAGCTAAATGACCCTGAAATTGAAAAGCACTACAAATGAACTCTGAAAAGGTTGAAAGTTGGCATGGTATCATCATTTCACCCACATAGCATGTTCTAAAAAGTTGAGAGGGTTACGGCAAAAACTGGATGCACTTCGTGTACAAAATGGACAATCTCTTTCGAAGTATCAGGGTTTCGGACGAGAACTCATCTGTTACAAAGGCATTTCATTTTTTTAAACTCATTTCAACTCTAGACTTTTTGTGCGTTCAGTATGCACCATTCAAAGCCACGTCATCAATTTTCAACCCTTTCTGACTTCATTTGCTATTTTTCATGCATTTACTGATTTTTTTGAGCTAAATGACCCTGAAATTGAAAAGCACTACAAATGAACTCTGAAAAGGTTGAAAGTTGACATGGTATCATCATTTCACCCACATAGCTTGTGCTAAAAAGTTGAGAGGGTTACGGCAAAAACTGGATGCACTTCGTGTACAAAATCGACAATCTCTTTCGAACTATCAAGCTTTCGGACGAGAACTCATCTGTTACAAAGGCATTTCATTTTTTTAAACTTATTTCAACTCCAGACTTTTTGTGCATTCAGTATGCACCATTCAAAGCCGTGTCATCAATTTTCAACCCTTTCTGACTTCATTTGCTATTTTTCATGCATTTACTGATTTTTTGAGCTAAATGACCCTGAAATTGAAAAGCACTACAAATGAACTCTGAAAAGGTTGAAAGTTGGCATGGTATCATCATTTCACCCACATAGCATGTTCTAAAAAGTTGAGAGGGTTACGGCAAAAACTGGATGCACTTCGTGTACAAAATGGACAATCTCTTTCGAAGTATCAGGGTTTCGGACGAGAACTCATCTGTTACAAAGGCATTTCATTTTTTTAAACTCATTTCAACTCTAGACTTTTTGTGCGTTCAGTATGCACCATTCAAAGCCACGTCATCAATTTTCAACCCTTTCTGACTTCATTTGCTATTTTTCATGCATTTACTGATTTTTTTGAGCTAAATGACCCTGAAATTGAAAAGCACTACAAATGAACTCTGAAAAGGTTGAAAGTTAGCATGGTATCATCATTTCACCCACCTAGCATGTGCTAAAAAGTTGAGAGGGTTACGGCAAAAACTGGATGCACTTCGTGTACAAAATCGACAATCTCTTTCGAACTATCAGGCTTTCGGACGAGAACTCATCTGTTACAAAGGCATTTCATTTTTTTAAACTTATTTCAACTCCAGACTTTTTGTGCATTCAGTATGCACCATTCAAAGCCGTGTCATCAATTTTCAACCCTTTCTGACTTCATTTGCTATTTTTCATGCATTTACTGATTTTGTTAGAGCTAAATGACCCTGAAATTGAAAAGCAGTACAAATGAACTCTGAAAAGGTTGAAAGTTGGCATGGTATCATTATTTCACCCACATAGCATGTGTTAAAAAGTTGAGAGGGTTACGGAAAAAACTGGATGCACTTCGTGTACAAAATGGACAATCTCTTTCGAAGTATCAGGCTTTCGGACGAGAACTCTTCAGTTACAAAGGCATTTCATTTTTTTAAACTCATTTCAACTCCAAACTTTTTGTACGTTCAGTATGCACCATTCAAAGCCACGTCATCAATTTTCAACCCTTTCTGACTTCATTTGCTATTTTTCATGCATTTACTGATTTTTTTGAGCTAAATGACCCTGAAATTGAAAGGCACTACAAATGAACTCTGAAAAGGTTGAAAGTTGGCACGGTATCATCATTTCACCCACATAGCATCTGCTAAAAAGTTGAGAGGGTTACGGCAAAAACTGGTTGCACTTCTCGTACAAAATGGACAATCTCTTTCGAAGTTTTAGGCTTTCGGACGAGAACTCATCTGTTACAAAGGCATTTCATTATTTTTAACTTATTTCAACTCCAAACTTTTTGTGCATTCAGTATGCACCATTCAAAGCCACGTCATCAATTTTCAACCCTTTCTGACTTCATTTGCTACGTTCATGCATTTACTAATTTTTTTGAGCTAAATGACCCTGAAATTGAAAAGCACTACAAATGAACTCTGAAAAGGTTGAAAGTTGGAATGGTATCATCATTTCAGCCACATAGCATGTGCTAAAAAGTTGAGAGGGTTACGGCAAAAACTGGATGCACTTCGTGTACAAAATGAACAATCTCTTTCGAAGTATCAGGCTTTCGGACGAGAACTCATCTGTTACAAAGGCATTTCATTTTTTTTAACTTATTTCAACTCCAGACTTTTTGTGCGTTTAGTATGCACCATTCAAAGCCACGTCATCAATTTTCAACCCTTTCTGACTTCATTTGCTATTTTTCATGCATTTACTGATTTTTTTGAGCTAAATGACCCTGAAATTGAAAAGCACTACAAATGAACTCTGAAAAGGTTGAAAGTTGGCATGGTATCATCATTTCACCCACAAAGCATCTGCTAAAAAGTTGAGAGGGTTACGGCAAAAACTGGATGCACTTCGTGTACAAAATGGACAATATATTTCGAAGTATCAGGCTTTCGGACGAGAACTCATCTGTTACAAAGGCATTTCATTTTTTTTAACTTATTTCAACTCCAAACTTTTTGTGCATTCAGTATGCACCATTCAAAGCCACGTCATCAATTTTCAACCCTTTCTGACTTCATTTGCTATTTTCATGCATTTACTAATTTTTTTGAGCTAAATGACCCTGAAATTGAAAACCACTACAAATGAACTCTGAAAAGGTTGAAAGTTGGAATGGTATCATCATTTCAGCCACATAGCATGTGCTAAAAAGTTGAGAGGGTTACGGCAAAAACTGGATGCACTTCGTGTACAAAATCGACAATCTCTTTCGAACTATCAGGCTTTCGGACGAGAACTCATCTGTTACAAAGGCATTTCATTTTTTTAAACTTATTTCAACTCCAGACTTTTTGTGCATTCAGTATGCACCATTCAAAGCCGTGTCATCAATTTTCAACCCTTTCTGACTGCATTTGCTATTTTTCATGCATTTACTGATTTTTTGAGCTAAATGACCCTGAAATTGAAAAGCACTACAAATGAACTCTGAAAAGGTTGAATGTTGGCATGGTATCATCATTTCACCCACATAGCATGCGCTAAAAAGTTGAGATGCTTACGGCAAAAACTGGATGCACTTCGTGTACAAAATGGACAATCTCTTTCGAAGTATCAGGCTTTCGGACGAGAACTCATCTGTTACAAAGCCATTTCATTTTTTTAAACTCATTTCAACTCCAGACTTTTTGTGCGTTCAGTATGCACCATTCAAAGCCACGTCATCAATTTTCAACCCTTTCTGACTTCATTTGCTATGTTTCATGCATTTACTGATGTTTTTGAGCTAAATGACCCTGAAATTGAAAAGCACTACAAATGAACTCTGAAAAGGTTGAAAGTTGGCATGGTATCATCATTTCACCCACATAGCATGTGTTAAAAAGTTGAGAGGGTTACGGCAAAAACTGGATGCACTTCGTGTACAAAATGGACAATCTCTTTCGAAGTATCAGGCTTTCGGACGAGAACTCATCTGTTACAAAGGCACTTCATTTTTTTAAACTCATTTCAACTACAGACTTTTTGTGCGTTCAGTATGCACCATTCAAAGCCACGTCATCAATTGTCAACCCTTTGTGACTTCATTTGCTATTTTTCATGCATTTACTGATTTGTTTTGAGCTAAATGACCCTGAAATTGAAAAGCACTACAAATGAACTCTGAAAAGGTTGAAAGTTGGCACGGTATCATCATTTCACCCACATAGCATCTGCTAAAAAGTTGAGAGGGTTACGGCAAAAACTGGATGCACTTCTTGTACAAAATGGACAATCTCTTTCGAAGTTTTAGGCTTTCGGACGAGAACTCATCTGTTACAAAGGCATTTCATTATTTTTAACTTATTTCAACTCCAAACTTTTTGTGCATTCAGTATGCACCATTCAAAGCCACGTCATCAATTTTCAACCCTTTCTGACTTCATTTGCTACGTTCATGCATTTACTAATTTTTTTGAGCTAAATGACCCTGAAATTGAAAAGCACTACAAATGAACTCTGAAAAGGTTGAAAGTTGGAATGGTATCATCATTTCAGCCACATAGCATGTGCTAAAAAGTTGAGAGGGTTACGGCAAAAACTGGATGCACTTCGTGTACAAAATGAACAATCTCTTTCGAAGTATCAGGCTTTCGGACGAGAACTCATCTGTTACAAAGGCATTTCATTTTTTTAACTTTTTTCAACTCCAGACTTTTTGTGCGTTTAGTATGCACCATTCAAAGCCACGTCATCAATTTTCAACCCTTTCTGACTTCATTTGCTATTTTTCATGCATTTACTGATTTTTTTGAGCTAAATGACCCTGAAATTGAAAAGCACTACAAATGAACTCTGAAAAGGTTGAAAGTTGGCATGGTATCATCATTTCACCCACAAAGCATCTGCTAAAAAGTTGAGAGGGTTACGGCAAAAACTGGATGCACTTCGTGTACAAAATGGACAATATCTTTCGAAGTATAAGGCTTTCGGACGAGAACTCATCTGTTACAAAGGCATTTCATTTTTTTTAACTTATTTCAACTCCAAACTTTTTGTGCATTCAGTATGCACCATTCAAAGCGACGTCATCAATTTTCAACCCTTTCTGACTTCATTTGCTATTTTCATGCATTTACTAATTTTTTTGAGCTAAATGACCCTGAAATTGAAAACCACTACAAATGAACTCTGAAAAGGTTGAAAGTTGGAATGGTATCATCATTTCAGCCACATAGCATGTGCTAAAAAGTTGAGAGGGTTACGGCAAAAACTGGATGCACTTCGTGTACAAAATCGACAATCTCTTTCAAACTATCAGGCTTTCGGACGAGAACTCATCTGTTACAAAGGCATTTCATTTTTTTAAACTTATTTCAACTCCAGACTTTTTGTGCATTCAGTATGCACCATTCAAAGCCGTGTCATCAATTTTCAACCCTTTCTGACTGCATTTGCTATTTTTCATGCATTTACTGATTTTTTCAGCTAAATGACCCTGAAATTGAAAAGCACTACAAATGAACTCTGAAAAGGTTGAATGTTGGCATGGTATCATCATTTCACCCACATAGCATGCGCTAAAAAGTTGAGATGCTTACGGCAAAAACTGGATGCACTTCGTGTACAAAATGGACAATCTCTTTCGAAGTATCAGGCTTTCGGTCGAGAACTCATCTGTTACAAAGCCATTTCATTTTTTTAAACTCATTTCAACTCCAGACTTTTTGTGCGTTCAGTATGCACCATTCAAAGCCACGTCATCAATTTTCAACCCTTTCTGACTTCATTTGCTATTTTTCATGCATTTACTGATGTTTTTGAGCTAAATGACCCTGAAATTGAAAAGCACTACAAATGAACTCTGAAAAGGTTGAAAGTTGGCATGGTATCATCATTTCACCCACATAGCATGTGTTAAAAAGTTGAGAGGGTTACGGCAAAAACTGGATGCACTTCGTGTACAAAATGGACAATCTCTTTCGAAGTATCAGGCTTTCGGACGAGAACTCATCTGTTACAAAGGCACTTCATTTTTTTAAACTCATTTCAACTACAGACTTTTTGTGCGTTCAGTATGCACCATTCAAAGCCACGTCATCAATTGTCAACCCTTTGTGACTTCATTTGCTATTTTTCATGCATTTACTGATTTGTTTTGAGCTAAATGACCCTGAAATTGAAAAGCACTACAAATGAACTCTGAAAAGGTTGAAAGTTGGCACGGTATCATCATTTCACCCACATAGCATCTGCTAAAAAGTTGAGAGGGTTACGGCAAAAACTGGATGCACTTCATGTACAAAATGGACAATCTCTTTCGAAGTTTTAGGCTTTCGGACGAGAACTCATCTGTTACAAAGGCATTTCATTATTTTTAACTTATTTCAACTCCAAACTTTTTGTGCATTCAGTATGCACCATTCAAAGCCACGTCATCAATTTTCAACCCTTTCTGACTTCATTTGCTACGTTCATGCATTTACTAATTTTTTTGAGCTAAATGACCCTGAAATTGAAAAGCACTACAAATGAACTCTAAAAAGGTTGAAAGTTGGAATGGTATCATCATTTCAGCCACATAGCATGTGCTAAAAAGTTGAGAGGGTTACGGCAAAAACTGGATGCACTTCGTGTACAAAATGAACAATCTCTTTCGAAGTATCAGGCTTTCGGACGAGAACTCATCTGTTACAAAGGCATTTCATTTTTTTAACTTATTTCAACTCCAGACTTTTTGTGTGTTTAGTATGCACCATTCAAAGCCACGTCATCAATTTTCAACCCTTTCTGACTTCATTTGCTATTTTTCATGCATTTACTGATTTTTTTGAGCTAAATGACCCTGAAATTGAAAAGCACTACAAATGAACTCTGAAAAGGTTGAAAGTTGGCATGGTATCATCATTTCACCCACAAAGCATCTGCTAAAAAGTTGAGAGGGTTACGGCAAAAACTGGATGCACTTCGTGTACAAAATGGACAATCTCTTTCGAAGTATCAGGCTTTCGGACGAGAACTCATCTGTTACAAAGGCATTTCATTTTTTTTAACTTATTTCAACTCCAACCTTTTTGTGCATTCAGTATGCACCATTCAAAGCCACGTCATCAATTTTCAACCCTTTCTGACTTCATTTGCTATTTTCATGCATTTACTAATTTTTTTGAGCTAAATGACCCTGAAATTGAAAACCACTACAAATGAACTCTGAAAAGGTTGAAAGTTGGAATGGTATCATCATTTCAGCCACATAGCATGTGCTAAAAAGTTGAGAGGGTTACGGCAAAAACTGGATGCACTTCGTGTACAAAATCAACAATCTCTTTCGAACTATCAGGCTTTCGGACGAGAACTCATCTGTTACAAAGGCATTTCATTTTTTTAAACTTATTTCAACTCCAGACTTTTTGTGCATTCAGTATGCACCATTCAAAGCCGTGTCATCAATTTTCAACCCTTTCTGACTTCATTTGCTATTTTTCATGCATTTACTGATTTTTTGAGCTAAATGACCCTGAAATTGAAAAGCACTACAAATGAACTCTGAAAAGGTTGAATGTTGGCATGGTATCATCATTTCACCCACATAGCATGCGCTAAAAAGTTGAGATGCTTACGGCAAAAACTGGATGCACTTCGTGTACAAAATGGACAATCTCTTTCGAAGTATCAGGCTTTCGGACGAGAACTCATCTGTTACAAAGGCATTTCATTTTTTTAAACTCATTTCAACTTCAGACTTTTTGTGCGTTCAGTATGCACCATTCAAAGCCACGTCATCAATTTTCAACCCTTTCTGACTTCATTTGCTATTTTTCATGCATTTACTGATGTTTTTGAGCTAAATGACCCTGAAATTGAAAAGCACTACAAATGAACTCTGAAAAGGTTGAAAGTTGGCATGGTATCATCATTTCACCCACATAGCATGTGTTAAAAAGTTGAGAGGGTTACGGCAAAAACTGGATGCACTTCGTGTACAAAACGGACAATCTCTTTCGAAGTATCAGGCTTTCGGACGAGAACTCATCTGTTACAAAGGCACTTCATTTTTTTAAACTCATTTCAACTACAGACTTTTTGTGCGTTCAGTATGCACCATTCAAAGCCACGTCATCAATTGTCAACCCTTTGTGACTTCATTTGCTATTTTTCATGCATTTACTGATTTGTTTTGAGCTAAATGACCCTGAAATTGAAAAGCACTACAAATGAACTCTGAAAAGGTTGAAAGTTGGCACGGTATCATCATTTCACCCACATAGCATCTGCTAAAAAGTTGAGAGGGTTACGGCAAAAACTGGATGCACTTCTTGTACAAAATGGACAATCTCTTTCGAAGTTTTAGGCTTTCGGACGAGAACTCATCTGTTACAAAGGCATTTCATTATTTTTAACTTATTTAAACTCCAAACTTTTTGTGCATTCAGTATGCACCATTCAAAGCCACGTCATCAATTTTCAACCCTTTCTGACTTCATTTGCTACGTTCATGCATTTACTAATTTTTTTGAGCTAAATGACCCTGAAATTGAAAAGCACTACAAATGAACTCTAAAAAGGTTGAAAGTTGGAATGGTATCATCATTTCAGCCACATAGCATGTGCTAAAAAGTTGAGAGGGTTACGGCAAAAACTGGATGCACTTCGTGTATAAAATGAACAATCTCTTTCGAAGTATCAGGCTTTCGGACGAGAACTCATCTGTTACAAAGGCATTTCATTTTTTTAACTTATTTCAACTCCAGACTTTTTGTGTGTTTAGTATGCACCATTCAAAGCCACGTCATCAATTTTCAACCCTTTCTGACTTCATTTGCTATTTTTCATGCATTTACTGATTTTTTTGAGCTAAATGACCCTGAAATTGAAAAGCACTACAAATGAACTCTGAAAAGGTTGAAAGTTGGCATGGTATCATCATTTCACCCACAAAGCATCTGCTAAAAAGTTGAGAGGGTTACGGCAAAAACTGGATGCACTTCGTGTACAAAATGGACAATCTCTTTCGACGTATCAGGCTTCCGGACGAGAACTCATCTGTTACAAAGGCATTTCATTTTTTTTAACTTATTTCAACTCCAAACTTTTTGTGCATTTAGTATGCACCATTCAAAGCCACGTCATCAATTTTCAACCCTTTCTGACTTCATTTGCTATTTTCATGCATTTACTAATTTTTTTGAGCTAAATGAGCCTGAAATTGAAAACCACTACAAATGAACTCTGAAAAGGTTGAAAGTTGGAATGGTATCATCATTTCAGCCACATAGCATGTGCTAAAAAGTTGAGAGGGTTACGGCAAAAACTGGATGCACTTCGTGTACAAAATCGACAATCTCTTTCGAACTATCAGGCTTTCGGACGAGAACTCATCTGTTACAAAGGCATTTCATTTTTTTAAACTTATTTCAACTCCAGACTTTTTGTGCATTCAGTATGCACCATTCAAAGCCGTGTCATCAATTTTCAACCCTTTCTGACTTCATTTTCTATTTTTCATGCATTTACTGATTTTTTGAGCTAAATGACCCTGAAATTGAAAAGCACTACAAATGAACTCTGAAAAGGTTGATTGTTGGCATGGTATCATCATTTCACCCACATAGCATGCGCTAAAAAGTTGAGATGCTTACGGCAAAAACTGGATGCACTTCGTGTACAAAATGGACAATCTCTTTCGAAGTATCAGGCTTTCGGACGAGAACTCATCTGTTACAAAGGCATTTCATTTTTTTAAACTCATTTCAACTCCAGACTTTTTGTGCGTTCAGTATGCACCATTCAAAGCCACGTCATCAATTTTCAACCCTTTCTGACTTCATTTGCTATTTTTCATGCATTTACTGATGTTTTTGAGCTAAATGACCCTGAAATTGAAAAGCACTACAAATGAACTCTGAAAAGGTTGAAAGTTGGCATGGTATCATCATTTCACCCACATAGCATGTGTTAAAAAGTTGAGAGGGTTACGGCAAAAACTGGATGCACTTCGTGTACAAAATGGACAATCTCTTTCGAAGTATCAGGCTTTCGGACGAGAACTCATCTGTTACAAAGGCACTTCATTTTTTTAAACTCATTTCAACTACAGACTTTTTGTGCGTTCAGTATGCACCATTCAAAGCCACGTCATCAATTGTCAACCCTTTGTGACTTCATTTGCTATTTTTCATGCATTTACTGATTTGTTTTGAGCTAAATGACCCTGAAATTGAAAAGCACTACAAATGAACTCTGAAAAGGTTGAAAGTTGGCACGGTATCATCATTTCACCCACATAGCATCTGCTAAAAAGTTGAGAGGGTTACGGCAACAACTGGATGCACTTCTTGTACAAAATGGACAATCTCTTTCGAAGTTTTAGGCTTTCGGACGAGAACTCATCTGTTACAAAGGCATTTCATTATTTTTAACTTATTTCAACTCCAAACTTTTTGTGCATTCAGTATGCACCATTCAAAGCCACGTCATCAATTTTCAACCCTTTCTGACTTCATTTGCTACGTTCATGCATTTACTAATTTTTTTGAGCTAAATGACCCTGAAATTGAAAAGCACTACAAATGAACTCTAAAAAGGTTGAAAGTTGGAATGGTATCATCATTTCAGCCACATAGCATGTGCTAAAAAGTTGAGAGGGTTACGGAAAAAACTGGATGCACTTCGTGTACAAAATGAACAATCTCTTTCGAAGTATCAGGCTTTCGGACGAGAACTCATCTATTACAAAGGCATTTCATTTTTTTAACTTATTTCAACTCCAGACTTTTTGTGTGTTTAGTATGCACCATTCAAAGCCACGTCATCAATTTTCAACCCTTTCTGACTTCATTTGCTATTTTTCATGCATTTACTGATTTTTTTGAGCTAAATGACCCTGAAATTGAAAAGCACTACAAATGAACTCTGAAAAGGTTGAAAGTTGGCATGGTATCATCATTTCACCCACAAAGCATCTGCTAAAAAGTTGAGAGGGTTACGGCAAAAACTGGATGCACTTCGTGTACAAAATGGACAATCTCTTTCGAAGTATCAGGCTTTCGGACGAGAACTCATCTGTTACAAAGGCACTTCATTTTTTTAAACTCATTTCAACTACAGACTTTTTGTGCGTTCAGTATGCACCATTCAAAGCCACGTCATCAATTGTCAACCCTTTGTGACTTCATTTGCTATTTTTCATGCATTTACTGATTTGTTTTGAGCTAAATGACCCTGAAATTGAAAAGCACTACAAATGAACTCTGAAAAGGTTGAAAGTTGGCACGGTATCATCATTTCACCCACATAGCATCTGCTAAAAAGTTGAGAGGGTTACGGCAAAAACTGGATGCACTTCTTGTACAAAATGGACAATCTCTTTCGAAGTTTTAGCCTTTCGGACGAGAACTCATCTGTTACAAAGGCATTTCATTATTTTTAACTTATTTCAACTCCAAACTTTTTGTGCATTCAGTATGCACCATTCAAAGCCACGTCATCAATTTTCAACCCTTTCTGACTTCATTTGCTACGTTCATGCATTTACTAATTTTTTTGAGCTAAATGACCCTGAAATTGAAAAGCACTACAAATGAACTCTAAAAAGGTTGAAAGTTGGAATGGTATCATCATTTCAGCCACATAGCATGTGCTAAAAAGTTGAGAGGGTTACGGCAAAAACTGGATGCACTTCGTGTACAAAATGAACAATCTCTTTCGAAGTATCAGGCTTTCGGACGAGAACTCATCTGTTACAAAGGCATTTCATTTTTTTAACTTATTTCAACTCCAGACTTTTTGCGTGTTTAGTATGCACCATTCAAAGCCACGTCATCAATTTTCAACCCTTTCTGACTTCATTTGCTATTTTTCATGCATTTACTGATTTTTTTGAGCTAAATGACCCTGAAATTGAAAAGCACTACAAATGAACTCTGAAAAGGTTGAAAGTTGGCATGGTATCATCATTTCACCCACAAAGCATCTGCTAAAAAGTTGAGAGGGTTACGGCAAAAACTGGATGCACTTCGTGTACAAAATGGACAATCTCTTTCGAAGTATCAGGCTTTCGGACGAGAACTCATCTGTTACAAAGGCATTTCATTTTTTTTAACTTATTTCAACTCCAAACTTTTTGTGCATTCAGTATGCACCATTCAAAGCCACGTCATCAATTTTCAACCCTTTCTGACTTCATTTGCTATTTTCATGCATTTACTAATTTTTTTGAGCTAAATGACCCTGAAATTGAAAACCACTACAAATGAACTCTGAAAAGGTTGAAAGTTGGAATGGTATCATCATTTCAGCCACATAGCATGTGCTAAAAAGTTGAGAGGGTTACGGCAAAAACTGGATGCACTTCGTGTACAAAATCAACAATCTCTTTCGAACTATCAGGCTTTCGGACGAGAACTCATCTGTTACAAAGGCATTTCATTTTTTTAAACTTATTTCAACTCCAGACTTTTTGTGCATTCAGTATGCACCATTCAAAGCCGTGTCATCAATTTTCAACCCTTTCTGACTTCATTTGCTATTTTTCATGCATTTACTGATTTTTTGAGCTAAATGACCCTGAAATTGAAAAGCACTACAAATGAACTCTGAAAAGGTTGAATGTTGGCATGGTATCATCATTTCACCCACATAGCATGCGCTAAAAAGTTGAGATGCTTACGGCAAAAACTGGATGCACTTCGTGTACAAAATGGACAATCTCTTTCGAAGTATCAGGCTTTCGGACGAGAACTCATCTGTTACAAAGGCATTTCATTTTTTTAAACTCATTTCAACTTCAGACTTTTTGTGCGTTCAGTATGCACCATTCAAAGCCACGTCATCAATTTTCAACCCTTTCTGACTTCATTTGCTATTTTTCATGCATTTACTGATGTTTTTGAGCTAAATGACCCTGAAATTGAAAAGCACTACAAATGAACTCTGAAAAGGTTGAAAGTTGGCATGGTATCATCATTTCACCCACATAGCATGTGTTAAAAAGTTGAGAGGGTTACGGCAAAAACTGGATGCACTTCGTGTACAAAACGGACAATCTCTTTCGAAGTATCAGGCTTTCGGACGAGAACTCATCTGTTACAAAGGCACTTCATTTTTTTAAACTCATTTCAACTACAGACTTTTTGTGCGTTCAGTATGCACCATTCAAAGCCACGTCATCAATTGTCAACCCTTTGTGACTTCATTTGCTATTTTTCATGCATTTACTGATTTGTTTTGAGCTAAATGACCCTGAAATTGAAAAGCACTACAAATGAACTCTGAAAAGGTTGAAAGTTGGCACGGTATCATCATTTCACCCACATAGCATCTGCTAAAAAGTTGAGAGGGTTACGGCAAAAACTGGATGCACTTCTTGTACAAAATGGACAATCTCTTTCGAAGTTTTAGGCTTTCGGACGAGAACTCATCTGTTACAAAGGCATTTCATTATTTTTAACTTATTTCAACTCCAAACTTTTTGTGCATTCAGTATGCACCATTCAAAGCCACGTCATCAATTTTCAACCCTTTCTGACTTCATTTGCTACGTTCATGCATTTACTAATTTTTTTGAGCTAAATGACCCTGAAATTGAAAAGCACTACAAATGAACTCTAAAAAGGTTGAAAGTTGGAATGGTATCATCATTTCAGCCACATAGCATGTGCTAAAAAGTTGAGAGGGTTACGGAAAAAACTGGATGCACTTCGTGTACAAAATGAACAATCTCTTTCGAAGTATCAGGCTTTCGGACGAGAACTCATCTGTTACAAAGGCATTTCATTTTTTTAACTTATTTCAACTCCAGACTTTTTGTGTGTTTAGTATGCACCATTCAAAGCCACGTCATCAATTTTCAACCCTTTCTGACTTCATTTGCTATTTTTCATGCATTTACTGATTTTTTTGAGCTAAATGACCCTGAAATTGAAAAGCACTACAAATGAACTCTGAAAAGGTTGAAAGTTGGCATGGTATCATCATTTCACCCACAAAGCATCTGCTAAAAAGTTGAGAGGGTTACGGCAAAAACTGGATGCACTTCGTGTACAAAATGGACAATCTCTTTCGAAGTATCAGGCTTTCGGACGAGAACTCATCTGTTACAAAGGCACTTCATTTTTTTAAACTCATTTCAACTACAGACTTTTTGTGCGTTCAGTATGCACCATTCAAAGCCACGTCATCAATTGTCAACCCTTTGTGACTTCATTTGCTATTTTTCATGCATTTACTGATTTGTTTTGAGCTAAATGACCCTGAAATTGAAAAGCACTACAAATGAACTCTGAAAAGGTTGAAAGTTGGCACGGTATCATCATTTCACCCACATAGCATCTGCTAAAAAGTTGAGAGGGTTACGGCAAAAACTGGATGCACTTCTTGTACAAAATGGACAATCTCTTTCGAAGTTTTAGCCTTTCGGACGAGAACTCATCTGTTACAAAGGCATTTCATTATTTTTAACTTATTTCAACTCCAAACTTTTTGTGCATTCAGTATGCACCATTCAAAGCCACGTCATCAATTTTCAACCCTTTCTGACTTCATTTGCTACGTTCATGCATTTACTAATTTTTTTGAGCTAAATGACCCTGAAATTGAAAAGCACTACAAATGAACTCTAAAAAGGTTGAAAGTTGGAATGGTATCATCATTTCAGCCACATAGCATGTGCTAAAAAGTTGAGAGGGTTACGGCAAAAACTGGATGCACTTCGTGTACAAAATGAACAATCTCTTTCGAAGTATCAGGCTTTCGGACGAGAACTCATCTGTTACAAAGGCATTTCATTTTTTTAACTTATTTCAACTCCAGACTTTTTGCGTGTTTAGTATGCACCATTCAAAGCCACGTCATCAATTTTCAACCCTTTCTGACTTCATTTGCTATTTTTCATGCATTTACTGATTTTTTTGAGCTAAATGACCCTGAAATTGAAAAGCACTACAAATGAACTCTGAAAAGGTTGAAAGTTGGCATGGTATCATCATTTCACCCACAAAGCATCTGCTAAAAAGTTGAGAGGGTTACGGCAAAAACTGGATGCACTTCGTGTACAAAATGGACAATCTCTTTCGAAGTATCAGGCTTTCGGACGAGAACTCATCTGTTACAAAGGCATTTCATTTTTTTTAACTTATTTCAACTCCAAACTTTTTGTGCATTCAGTATGCACCATTCAAAGCCACGTCATCAATTTTCAACCCTTTCTGACTTCATTTGCTATTTTCATGCATTTACTAATTTTTTTGAGCTAAATGACCCTGAAATTGAAAACCACTACAAATGAACTCTGAAAAGGTTGAAAGTTGGAATGGTATCATCATTTCAGCCACATAGCATGTGCTAAAAAGTTGAGAGGGTTACGGCAAAAACTGGATGCACTTCGTGTACAAAATCAACAATCTCTTTCGAACTATCAGGCTTTCGGACGAGAACTCATCTGTTACAAAGGCATTTCATTTTTTTAAACTTATTTCAACTCCAGACTTTTTGTGCATTCAGTATGCACCATTCAAAGCCGTGTCATCAATTTTCAACCCTTTCTGACTTCATTTGCTATTTTTCATGCATTTACTGATTTTTTGAGCTAAATGACCCTGAAATTGAAAAGCACTACAAATGAACTCTGAAAAGGTTGAATGTTGGCATGGTATCATCATTTCACCCACATAGCATGCGCTAAAAAGTTGAGATGCTTACGGCAAAAACTGGATGCACTTCGTGTACAAAATGGACAATCTCTTTCGAAGTATCAGGCTTTCGGACGAGAACTCATCTGTTACAAAGGCATTTCATTTTTTTAAACTCATTTCAACTTCAGACTTTTTGTGCGTTCAGTATGCACCATTCAAAGCCACGTCATCAATTTTCAACCCTTTCTGACTTCATTTGCTATTTTTCATGCATTTACTGATGTTTTTGAGCTAAATGACCCTGAAATTGAAAAGCACTACAAATGAACTCTGAAAAGGTTGAAAGTTGGCATGGTATCATCATTTCACCCACATAGCATGTGTTAAAAAGTTGAGAGGGTTACGGCAAAAACTGGATGCACTTCGTGTACAAAACGGACAATCTCTTTCGAAGTATCAGGCTTTCGGACGAGAACTCATCTGTTACAAAGGCACTTCATTTTTTTAAACTCATTTCAACTACAGACTTTTTGTGCGTTCAGTATGCACCATTCAAAGCCACGTCATCAATTGTCAACCCTTTGTGACTTCATTTGCTATTTTTCATGCATTTACTGATTTCTTTTGAGCTAAATGACCCTGAAATTGAAAAGCACTACAAATGAACTCTGAAAAGGTTGAAAGTTGGCACGGTATCATCATTTCACCCACATAGCATCTGCTAAAAAGTTGAGAGGGTTACGGCAAAAACTGGATGCACTTCTTGTACAAAATGGACAATCTCTTTCGAAGTTTTAGGCTTTCGGACGAGAACTCATCTGTTACAAAGGCATTTCATTATTTTTAACTTATTTCAACTCCAAACTTTTTGTGCATTCAGTATGCACCATTCAAAGCCACGTCATCAATTTTCAACCCTTTCTGACTTCATTTGCTACGTTCATGCATTTACTAATTTTTTTGAGCTAAATGACCCTGAAATTGAAAAGCACTACAAATGAACTCTAAAAAGGTTGAAAGTTGGAATGGTATCATCATTTCAGCCACATAGCATGTGCTAAAAAGTTGAGAGGGTTACGGCAAAAACTGGATGCACTTCGTGTATAAAATGAACAATCTCTTTCGAAGTATCAGGCTTTCGGACGAGAACTCATCTGTTACAAAGGCATTTCATTTTTTTAACTTATTTCAACTCCAGACTTTTTGTGTGTTTAGTATGCACCATTCAAAGCCACGTCATCAATTTTCAACCCTTTCTGACTTCATTTGCTATTTTTCATGCATTTACTGATTTTTTTGAGCTAAATGACCCTGAAATTGAAAAGCACTACAAATGAACTCTGAAAAGGTTGAAAGTTGGCATGGTATCATCATTTCACCCACAAAGCATCTGCTAAAAAGTTGAGAGGGTTACGGCAAAAACTGGATGCACTTCGTGTACAAAATGGACAATCTCTTTCGACGTATCAGGCTTCCGGACGAGAACTCATCTGTTACAAAGGCATTTCATTTTTTTTAACTTATTTCAACTCCAAACTTTTTGTGCATTTAGTATGCACCATTCAAAGCCACGTCATCAATTTTCAACCCTTTCTGACTTCATTTGCTATTTTCATGCATTTACTAATTTTTTTGAGCTAAATGACCCTGAAATTGAAAACCACTACAAATGAACTCTGAAAAGGTTGAAAGTTGGAATGGTATCATCATTTCAGCCACATAGCATGTGCTAAAAAGTTGAGAGGGTTACGGCAAAAACTGGATGCACTTCGTGTACAAAATCGACAATCTCTTTCGAACTATCAGGCTTTCGGACGAGAACTCATCTGTTACAAAGGCATTTCATTTTTTTAAACTTATTTCAACTCCAGACTTTTTGTGCATTCAGTATGCACCATTCAAAGCCGTGTCATCAATTTTCAACCCTTTCTGACTTCATTTTCTATTTTTCATGCATTTACTGATTTTTTGAGCTAAATGACCCTGAAATTGAAAAGCACTACAAATGAACTATGAAAAGGTTGATTGTTGGCATGGTATCATCATTTCACCCACATAGCATGCGCTAAAAAGTTGAGATGCTTACGGCAAAAACTGGATGCACTTCGTGTACAAAATGGACAATCTCTTTCGAAGTATCAGGCTTTCGGACGAGAACTCATCTGTTACAAAGGCATTTCATTTTTTTAAAATCATTTCAACTCCAGACTTTTTGTGCATTCAGTATGCACCATTCAAAGCCACGTCATCAATTTTCAACCCTTTCTGACTTCATTTGCTATTTTTCATGCATTTACTGATGTTTTTGAGCTAAATGACCCTGAAATTGAAAAGCACTACAAATGAACTCTGAAAAGGTTGAAAGTTGGCATGGTATCATCATTTCACCCACATAGCATGTGTTAAAAAGTTGAGAGGGTTACGGCAAAAACTGGATGCACTTCGTGTACAAAATGGACAATCTCTTTCGAAGTATCAGGCTTTCGGACGAGAACTCATCTGTTACAAAGGCACTTCATTTTTTTAAACTCATTTCAACTACAGACTTTTTGTGCGTTCAGTATGCACCATTCAAAGCCACGTCATCAATTGTCAACCCTTTGTGACTTCATTTGCTATTTTTCATGCATTTACTGATTTGTTTTGAGCTAAATGACCCTGAAATTGAAAAGCACTACAAATGAACTCTGAAAAGGTTGAAAGTTGGCACGGTATCATCATTTCACCCACATAGCATCTGCTAAAAAGTTGAGAGGGTTACGGCAAAAACTGGATGCACTTCTTGTACAAAATGGACAATCTCTTTCGAAGTTTTAGGCTTTCGGACGAGAACTCATCTGTTACAAAGGCATTTCATTATTTTTAACTTATTTCAACTCCAAACTTTTTGTGCATTCAGTATGCACCATTCAAAGCCACGCCATCAATTTTCAACCCTTTCTGACTTCATTTGCTACGTTCATGCATTTACTAATTTTTTTGAGCTAAATGACCCTGAAATTGAAAAGCACTACAAATGAACTCTAAAAAGGTTGAAAGTTGGAATGGTATCATCATTTCAGCCACATAGCATGTGCTAAAAAGTTGAGAGGGTTACGGAAAAAACTGGATGCACTTCGTGTACAAAATGAACAATCTCTTTCGAAGTATCAGGCTTTCGGACGAGAACTCATCTGTTACAAAGGCATTTCATTTTTTAACTTATTTCAACTCCAGACTTTTTGTGTGTTTAGTATGCACCATTCAAAGCCACGTCATCAATTTTCAACCCTTTCTGACTTCATTTGCTATTTTTCATGCATTTACTGATTTTTTTGAGCTAAATGACCCTGAAATTGAAAAGCACTACAAATGAACTCTGAAAAGGTTGAAAGTTGGCATGGTATCATCATTTCACCCACAAAGCATCTGCTAAAAAGTTGAGAGGGTTACGGCAAAAACTGGATGCACTTCGTGTACAAAATGGACAATCTCTTTCGAAGTATCAGGCTTTCGGACGAGAACTCATCTGTTACAAAGGCACTTCATTTTTTAAACTCATTTCAACTACAGACTTTTTGTGCGTTCAGTATGCACCATTCAAAGCCACGTCATCAATTGTCAACCCTTTGTGACTTCATTTGCTATTTTTCATGCATTTACTGATTTGTTTTGAGCTAAATGACCCTGAAATTGAAAAGCACTACAAATGAACTCTGAAAAGGTTGAAAGTTGGCACGGTATCATCATTTCACCCACATAGCATCTGCTAAAAAGTTGAGAGGGTTACGGCAAAAACTGGATGCACTTCTTGTACAAAATGGACAATCTCTTTCGAAGTTTTAGCCTTTCGGACGAGAACTCATCTGTTACAAAGGCATTTCATTATTTTTAACTTATTTCAACTCCAAACTTTTTGTGCATTCAGTATGCACCATTCAAAGCCACGTCATCAATTTTCAACCCTTTCTGACTTCATTTGCTACGTTCATGCATTTACTAATTTTTTTGAGCTAAATGACCCTGAAATTGAAAAGCACTACAAATGAACTCTAAAAAGGTTGAAAGTTGGAATGGTATCATCATTTCAGCCACATAGCATGTGCTAAAAAGTTGAGAGGGTTACGGCAAAAACTGGACGCACTTCGTGTACAAAATGAACAATCTCTTTCGAAGTATCAGGCTTTCGGACGAGAACTCATCTGTTACAAAGGCATTTCATTTTTTTAACTTATTTCAACTCCAGACTTTTTGCGTGTTTAGTATGCACCATTCAAAGCCACGTCATCAATTTTCAACCCTTTCTGACTTCATTTGCTATTTTTCATGCATTTACTGATTTTTTTGAGCTAAATGACCCTGAAATTGAAAAGCACTACAAATGAACTCTGAAAAGGTTGAAAGTTGGCATGGTATCATCATTTCACCCACAAAGCATCTGCTAAAAAGTTGAGAGGGTTACGGCAAAAACTGGATGCACTTCGTGTACAAAATGGACAATCTCATTCGAAGTATCAGGCTTTCGGACGAGAACTCATCTGTTACAAAGGCATTTCATTTTTTTTAACTTATTTCAACTCCAAACTTTTTGTGCATTCAGTATGCACCATTCAAAGCCACGTCATCAATTTTCAACCCTTTCTGACTTCATTTGCTATTTTCATGCATTTACTAATTTTTTTGAGCTAAATGACCCTGAAATTGAAAACCACTACAAATGAACTCTGAAAAGGTTGAAAGTTGGAATGGTATCATCATTTCAGCCACATAGCATGTGCTAAAAAGTTGAGAGGGTTACGGCAAAAACTGGATGCACTTCGTGTACAAAATCAACAATCTCTTTCGAACTATCAGGCTTTCGGACGAGAACTCATCTGTTACAAAGGCATTTCATTTTTTTAAACTTATTTCAACTCCAGACTTTTTGTGCATTCAGTATGCACCATTCAAAGCCGTGTCATCAATTTTCAACCCTTTCTGACTTCATTTGCTATTTTTCATGCATTTACTGATTTTTTGAGCTAAATGACCCTGAAATTGAAAAGCACTACAAATGAACTCTGAAAAGGTTGAATGTTGGCATGGTATCATCATTTCACCCACATAGCATGCGCTAAAAAGTTGAGATGCTTACGGCAAAAACTGGATGCACTTCGTGTACAAAATGGACAATCTCTTTCGAAGTATCAGGCTTTCGGACGAGAACTCATCTGTTACAAAGGCATTTCATTTTTTTAAACTCATTTCAACTCCAGACTTTTTGTGCGTTCAGTATGCACCATTCAAAGCCACATCATCAATTTTCAACCCTTTCTGACTTCATTTGCTATTTTTCATGCATTTACTGATGTTTTTGAGCTAAATGACCCTGAAAGTGAAAAGCACTACAAATGAACTCTGAAAAGGTTGAAAGTTGGCATGGTATCATCATTTCACCCACATAGCATGTGTTAAAAAGTTGAGAGGGTTACGGCAAAAACTGGATGCACTTCGTGTACAAAATGGACAATCTCTTTCGAAGTATCAGGCTTTCGGACGAGAACTCATCTGTTACAAAGGCACTTCATTTTTTTAAACTCATTTCAACTACAGACTTTTTGTGCGTTCAGTATGCACCATTCAAAGCCACGTCATCAATTGTCAACCCTTTGTGACTTCATTTGCTATTTTTCATGCATTTACTGATTTGTTTTGAGCTAAATGACCCTGAAATTGAAAAGCACTACAAATGAACTCTGAAAAGGTTTAAAGTTGGCACGGTATCATCATTTCACCCACATAGCATCTGCTAAAAAGTTGAGAGGGTTACGGCAAAAACTGGATGCACTTCTTGTACAAAATGGACAATCTCTTTCGAAGTTTTAGGCTTTCGGACGAGAACTCATCTGTTACAAAGGCATTTCATTATTTTTAACTTATTTCAACTCCAAACTTTTTGTGCATTCAGTATGCACCATTCAAAGCCACGTCATCAATTTTCAACCCTTTCTGACTTCATTTGCTACGTTCATGCATTTACTAATTTTTTTGAGCTAAATGACCCTGAAATTGAAAAGCACTACAAATGAACTCTAAAAAGGTTGAAAGTTGGAATGGTATCATCATTTCAGCCACATAGCATGTGCTAAAAAGTTGAGAGGGTTACGGCAAAAACTGGATGCACTTCGTGTATAAAATGAACAATCTCTTTCGAAGTATCAGGCTTTCGGACGAGAACTCATCTGTTACAAAGGCATTTCATTTTTTTAACTTATTTCAACTCCAGACTTTTTGTGTGTTTAGTATGCACCATTCAAAGCCACGTCATCAATTTTCAACCCTTTCTGACTTCATTTGCTATTTTTCATGCATTTACTAATTTTTTTGAGCTAAATGACCCTGAAATTGAAAAGCACTACAAATGAACTCTGAAAAGGTTGAAAGTTGGCATGGTATCATCATTTCACCCACAAAGCATCTGCTAAAAAGTTGAGAGGGTTACAGCAAAAACTGGATGCACTTCGTGTACAAAATGGACAATCTCTTTCGAAGTATCAGGCTTCCGGACGAGAACTCATCTGTTACAAAGGCATTTCATTTTTTGTTAACTTATTTCAACTCCAAACTTTTTGTGCATTCAGTATGCACCATTCAAAGCCGTGTCATCAATTTTCAACCCTTTCTGACTTCATTTGCTATTTTTCATGCATTTACTGATTTTTTGAGCTAAATGACCCTGAAATTGAAAAGCACTACAAATGAACTCTGAAAAGGTTGAAAGTTGGAATGGTATCATCATTTCAGCCACATAGCATGCGCTAAAAAGTTGAGAGGGTTACGGCAAAAACTGGATGCACTTCGTGTACAAAATCGACAATCTCTTTCGAACTATCAGGCTTTCGGACGAGAACTCATCTGTTACAAAGGCATTTCATTTTTTTAAACTTATTTCAACTCCAGACTTTTTGTGCATTCAGTATGCACCATTCAAAGCCGTGTCATCAATTTTCAACCCTTTCTGACTTCATTTGCTATTTTTCATGCATTTACTGATTTTTTGAGCTAAATGACCCTGAAATTGAAAAGCACTACAAATGAACTCTGAAAAGGTTGAATGTTGGCATGGTATCATCATTTCACCCACATAGCATGCGCTAAAAAGTTGAGATGCTTACGGCAAAAACTGGATGCACTTCGTGTACAAAATGGACAATCTCTTTCGAAGTATCAGGCTTTCGGACGAGAACTCATCTATTACAAAGGCATTTCATTTTTTTAAACTCATTTCAACTCCAGACTTTTTGTGCGTTCAGTATGCACCATTCAAAGCCACGTCATCAATTTTCAACCCTTTCTGACTTCATTTGCTATTTTTCATGCATTTACTGATGTTTTTGAGCTAAATGACCCTGAAATTGAAAAGCACTACAAATGAACTCTGAAAAGGTTGAAAGTTGGCATGGTATCATCATTTCACCCACATAGCATGTGTTAAAAAGTTGAGAGGGTTACGGCAAAAACTGGATGCACTTCGTGTACAAAATGGACAATCTCTTTCGAAGTATCAGGCTTTCGGACGAGAACTCATCTGTTACAAAGGCACTTCATTTTCTTAAACTCATTTCAACTACAGACTTTTTGTGCGTTCAGTATGCACCATTCAAAGCCACGTCATCAATTGTCAACCCTTTGTGACTTCATTTGCTATTTTTCATGCATTTACTGATTTGTTTTGAGCTAAATGACCCTGAAATTGAAAAGCACTACAAATGAACTCTGAAAAGGTTGAAAGTTGGCACGGTATCATCATTTCACCCACATAGCATCTGCTAAAAAGTTGAGAGGGTTACGGCAAAAACTGGATGCACTTCTTGTACAAAATGGACAATCTCTTTCGAAGTTTTAGGCTTTCGGACGAGAACTCATCTGTTACAAAGGCATTTCATTATTTTTAACTTATTTCAACTCCAAACTTTTTGTGCATTCAGTATGCACCATTCAAAGCCACGTCATCAATTTTCAACCCTTTCTGACTTCATTTGCTACGTTCATGCATTTACTAATTTTTTTGAGCTAAATGACCCTGAAATTGAAAAGCACTACAAATGAACTCTAAAAAGGTTGAAAGTTGGAATGGTATCATCATTTCAGCCACATAGCATGTGCTAAAAAGTTGAGAGGGTTACGGCAAAAACTGGATGCACTTCGTGTATAAAATGAACAATCTCTTTCGAAGTATCAGGCTTTCGGACGAGAACTCATCTGTTACAAAGGCATTTCATTTTTTTAACTTATTTCAACTCCAGACTTTTTGTGTGTTTAGTATGCACCATTCAGAGCCACGTCATCAATTTTCAACCCTTTCTGACTTCATTTGCTATTTTTCATGCATTTACTGATTTTTTTGAGCTAAATGACCCTGAAATTGAAAAGCACTACAAATGAACTCTGAAAAGGTTGAAAGTTGGCATGGTATCATCATTTCACCCACAAAGCATCTGCTAAAAAGTTGAGAGGGTTACGGCAAAAACTGGATGCACTTCGTGTACAAAATGGACAATCTCTTTCGACGTATCAGGCTTCCGGACGAGAACTCATCTGTTACAAAGGCATTTCATTTTTTTTAACTTATTTCAACTCCAAACTTTTTGTGCATTTAGTATGCACCATTCAAAGCCACGTCATCAATTTTCAACCCTTTCTGACTTCATTTGCTATTTTCATGCATTTACTAATTTTTTTGAGCTAAATGACCCTGAAATTGAAAACCACTGCAAATGAACTCTGAAAAGGTTGAAAGTTGGAATGGTATCATCATTTCAGCCACATAGCATGTGCTAAAAAGTTGAGAGGGTTACGGCAAAAACTGGATGCACTTCGTGTACAAAATCGACAATCTCTTTCGAACTATCAGGCTTTCGGACGAGAACTCATCTGTTACAAAGGCATTTCATTTTTTTAAACTTATTTCAACTCCAGACTTTTTGTGCATTCAGTATGCACCATTCAAAGCCGTGTCATCAATTTTCAACCCTTTCTGACTTCATTTTCTATTTTTCATGCATTTACTGATTTTTTGAGCTAAATGACCCTGAAATTGAAAAGCACTACAAATGAACTCTGAAAAGGTTGATTGTTGGCATGGTATCATCATTTCACCCACATAGCATGCGCTAAAAAGTTGAGATGCTTACGGCAAAAACTGGATGCACTTCGTGTACAAAATGGACAATCTCTTTCGAAGTATCAGGCTTTCGGACGAGAACTCATCTGTTACAAAGGCATTTCATTTTTTTAAACTCATTTCAACTCCAGACTTTTTGTGCGTTCAGTATGCACCATTCAAAGCCACGTCATCAATTTTCAACCCTTTCTGACTTCATTTGCTATTTTTCATGCATTTACTGATGTTTTTGAGCTAAATGACCCTGAAATTGAAAAGCACTACAAATGAACTCTGAAAAGGTTGAAAGTTGGCATGGTATCATCATTTCACCCACATAGCATGTGTTAAAAAGTTGAGAGGGTTACGGCAAAAACTGGATGCACTTCGTGTACAAAATGGACAATCTCTTTCGAAGTATCAGGCTTTCGGACGAGAACTCATCTGTTACAAAGGCACTTCATTTTTTTAAACTCATTTCAACTACAGACTTTTTGTGCGTTCAGTATGCACCATTCAAAGCCACGTCATCAATTGTCAACCCTTTGTGACTTCATTTGCTATTTTTCATGCATTTACTGATTTGTTTTGAGCTAAATGACCCTGAAATTGAAAAGCACTACAAATGAACTCTGAAAAGGTTGAAAGTTGGCACGGTATCATCATTTCACCCACATAGCATCTGCTAAAAAGTTGAGAGGGTTACGGCAAAAACTGGATGCACTTCTTGTACAAAATGGACAATCTCTTTCGAAGTTTTAGGCTTTCGGACGACAACTCATCTGTTACAAAGGCATTTCATTATTTTTAACTTATTTCAACTCCAAACTTTTTGTGCATTCAGTATGCACCATTCAAAGCCACGTCATCAATTTTCAACCCTTTCTGACTTCATTTGCTACGTTCATGCATTTACTAATTTTTTTGAGCTAAATGACCCTGAAATTGAAAAGCACTACAAATGAACTCTAAAAAGGTTGAAAGTTGGAATGGTATCATCATTTCAGCCACATAGCATGTGCTAAAAAGTTGAGAGGGTTACGGAAAAAACTGGATGCACTTCGTGTACAAAATGAACAATCTCTTTCGAAGTATCAGGCTTTCGGACGAGAACTCATCTGTTACAAAGGCATTTCATTTTTTAACTTATTTCAACTCCAGACTTTTTGTGTGTTTAGTATGCACCATTCAAAGCCACGTCATCAATTTTCAACCCTTTCTGACTTCATTTGCTATTTTTCATGCATTTACTGATTTTTTTGAGCTAAATGACCCTGAAATTGAAAAGCACTACAAATGAACTCTGAAAAGGTTGAAAGTTGGCATGGTATCATCATTTCACCCACAAAGCATCTGCTAAAAAGTTGAGAGGGTTACGGCAAAAACTGGATGCACTTCGTGTACAAAATGGACAATCTCTTTCGAAGTATCAGGCTTTCGGACGAGAACTCATCTGTTACAAAGGCACTTCATTTTTTTAAACTCATTTCAACTACAGACTTTTTGTGCGTTCAGTATGCACCATTCAAAGCCACGTCATCAATTGTCAACCCTTTGTGACTTCATTTGCTATTTTTCATGCATTTACTGATTTGTTTTGAGCTAAATGACCCTGAAATTGAAAAGCACTACAAATGAACTCTGAAAAGGTTGAAAGTTGGCACGGTATCATCATTTCACCCACATAGCATCTGCTAAAAAGTTGAGAGGGTTACGGCAAAAACTGGATGCACTTCTTGTACAAAATGGACAATCTCTTTCGAAGTTTTAGCCTTTCGGACGAGAACTCATCTGTTACAAAGGCATTTCATTATTTTTAACTTATTTCAACTCCAAACTTTTTGTGCATTCAGTATGCACCATTCAAAGCCACGTCATCAATTTTCAACCCTTTCTGACTTCATTTGCTACGTTCATGCATTTACTAATTTTTTTGAGCTAAATGACCCTGAAATTGAAAAGCACTACAAATGAACTCTAAAAAGGTTGAAAGTTGGAATGGTATCATCATTTCAGCCACATAGCATGTGCTAAAAAGTTGAGAGGGTTACGGCAAAAACTGGATGCACTTCGTGTACAAAATCGACAATCTCTTTCAAACTATCAGGCTTTCGGACGAGAACTCATCTGTTACAAAGGCATTTCATTTTTTTAACTTATTTCAACTCCAGACTTTTTGCGTGTTTAGTATGCACCATTCAAAGCCACGTCATCAATTTTCAACCCTTTCTGACTTCATTTGCTATTTTTCATGCATTTACTGATTTTTTTGAGCTAAATGACCCTGAAATTGAAAAGCACTACAAATGAACTCTGAAAAGGTTGAAAGTTGGCATGGTATCATCATTTCACCCACAAAGCATCTGCTAAAAAGTTGAGAGGGTTACGGCAAAAACTGGATGCACTTCGTGTACAAAATGGACAATCTCTTTCGAAGTATCAGGCTTTCGGACGAGAACTCATCTGTTACAAAGGCATTTCATTTTTTTTAACTTATTTCAACTCCAAACTTTTTGTGCATTCAGTATGCACCATTCAAAGCCACGTCATCAATTTTCAACCCTTTCTGACTTCATTTGCTATTTTCATGCATTTACTAATTTTTTTGAGCTAAATGACCCTGAAATTGAAAACCACTACAAATGAACTCTGAAAAGGTTGAAAGTTGGAATGGTATCATCATTTCAGCCACATAGCATGTGCTAAAAAGTTGAGAGGGTTACGGCAAAAACTGGATGCACTTCGTGTACAAAATCAACAATCTCTTTCGAACTATCAGGCTTTCGGACGAGAACTCATCTGTTACAAAGGCATTTCATTTTTTTAAACTTATTTCAACTCCAGACTTTTTGTGCATTCAGTATGCACCATTCAAAGCCGTGTCATCAATTTTCAACCCTTTCTGACTTCATTTGCTATTTTTCATGCATTTACTGATTTTTTGAGCTAAATGACCCTGAAATTGAAAAGCACTACAAATGAACTCTGAAAAGGTTGAATGTTGGCATGGTATCATCATTTCACCCACATAGCATGCGCTAAAAAGTTGAGATGCTTACGGCAAAAACTGGATGCACTTCGTGTACAAAATGGACAATCTCTTTCGAAGTATCAGGCTTTCGGACGAGAACTCATCTGTTACAAAGGCATTTCATTTTTTTAAACTCATTTCAACTCCAGACTTTTTGTGCGTTCAGTATGCACCATTCAAAGCCACGTCATCAATTTTCAACCCTTTCTGACTTCATTTGCTATTTTTCATGCATTTACTGATGTTTTTGAGCTAAATGACCCTGAAATTGAAAAGCACTACAAATGAACTCTGAAAAGGTTGAAAGTTGGCATGGTATCATCATTTCACCCACATAGCATGTGTTAAAAAGTTGAGAGGGTTACGGCAAAAACTGGATGCACTTCGTGTACAAAATGGACAATCTCTTTCGAAGTATCAGGCTTTCGGACGAGAACTCATCTGTTACAAAGGCACTTCATTTTTTTAAACTCATTTCAACTACAGACTTTTTGTGCGTTCAGTATGCACCATTCAAAGCCACGTCATCAATTGTCAACCCTTTGTGACTTCATTTGCTATTTTTCATGCATTTACTGATTTGTTTTGAGCTAAATGACCCTGAAATTGAAAAGCACTACAAATGAACTCTGAAAAGGTTTAAAGTTGGCACGGTATCATCATTTCGACCACATAGCATCTGCTAAAAAGTTGAGAGGGTTACGGCAAAAACTGGATGCACTTCTTGTACAAAATGGACAATCTCTTTCGAAGTTTTAGGCTTTCGGACGAGAACTCATCTGTTACAAAGGCATTTCATTATTTTTAACTTATTTCAACTCCAAACTTTTTGTGCATTCAGTATGCACCATTCAAAGCCACGTCATCAATTTTCAACCCTTTCTGACTTCATTTGCTACGTTCATGCATTTACTAATTTTTTTGAGCTAAATGACCCTGAAATTGAAAAGCACTACAAATGAACTCTAAAAAGGTTGAAAGTTGGAATGGTATCATCATTTCAGCCACATAGCATGTGCTAAAAAGTTGAGAGGGTTACGGCAAAAACTGGATGCACTTCGTGTATAAAATGAACAATCTCTTTCGAAGTATCAGGCTTTCGGACGAGAACTCATCTGTTACAAAGGCATTTCATTTTTTTAACTTATTTCAACTCCAGACTTTTTGTGTGTTTAGTATGCACCATTCAAAGCCACGTCATCAATTTTCAACCCTTTCTGACTTCATTTGCTATTTTTCATGCATTTACTGATTTTTTTGAGCTAAATGACCCTGAAATTGAAAAGCACTACAAATGAACTCTGAAAAGGTTGAAAGTTGTCATGGTATCATCATTTCACCCACAAAGCATCTGCTAAAAAGTTGAGAGGGTTACAGCAAAAACTGGATGCACTTCGTGTACAAAATGGACAATCTCTTTCGAAGTATCAGGCTTCCGGACGAGAACTCATCTGTTACAAAGGCATTTCATTTTTTTTAACTTATTTCAACTCCAAACTTTTTGTGCATTCAGTATGCACCATTCAAAGCCACGTCATCAATTTTCAACCCTTTCTGACTTCATTTGCTATTTTCATGCATTTACTAATTTTTTTGAGCTAAATGACCCTGAAATTGAAATCCACTACAAATGAACTCTGAAAAGGTTGAAAGTTGGAATGGTATCATCATTTCAGCCACATAGCATGCGCTAAAAAGTTGAGAGGGTTACGGCAAAAACTGGATGCACTTCGTGTACAAAATCGACAATCTCTTTCGAACTATCAGGCTTTCGGACGAGAACTCATCTGTTACAAAGGCATTTCATTTTTTTAAACTTATTTCAACTCCAGACTTTTTGTGCATTCAGTATGCACCATTCAAAGCCGTGTCATCAATTTTCAACCCTTTCTGACTTCATTTGCTATTTTTCATGCATTTACTGATTTTTTGAGCTAAATGACCCTGAAATTGAAAAGCACTACAAATGAACTCTGAAAAGGTTGAATGTTGGCATGGTATCATCATTTCACCCACATAGCATGCGCTAAAAAGTTGAGATGCTTACGGCAAAAACTGGATGCACTTCGTGTACAAAATGGACAATCTCTTTCGAAGTATCAGGCTTTCGGACGAGAACTCATCTATTACAAAGGCATTTCATTTTTTTAAACTCATTTCAACTCCAGACTTTTTGTGCGTTCAGTATGCACCATTCAAAGCCACGTCATCAATTTTCAACCCTTTCTGACTTCATTTGCTATTTTTCATGCATTTACTGATGTTTTTGAGCTAAATGACCCTGAAATTGAAAAGCACTACAAATGAACTCTGAAAAGGTTGAAAGTTGGCATGGTATCATCATTTCACCCACATAGCATGTGTTAAAAAGTTGAGAGGGTTACGGCAAAAACTGGATGCACTTCGTGTACAAAATGGACAATCTCTTTCGAAGTATCAGGCTTTCGGACGAGAACTCATCTGTTACAAAGGCACTTCATTTTCTTAAACTCATTTCAACTACAGACTTTTTGTGCGTTCAGTATGCACCATTCAAAGCCACGTCATCAATTGTCAACCCTTTGTGACTTCATTTGCTATTTTTCATGCATTTACTGATTTGTTTTGAGCTAAATGACCCTGAAATTGAAAAGCACTACAAATGAACTCTGAAAAGGTTGAAAGTTGGCACGGTATCATCATTTCACCCACATAGCATCTGCTAAAAAGTTGAGAGGGTTACGGCAAAAACTGGATGCACTTCTTGTACAAAATGGACAATCTCTTTCGAAGTTTTAGGCTTTCGGACGAGAACTCATCCGTTACAAAGGCATTTCATTATTTTTAACTTATTTCAACTCCAAACTTTTTGTGCATTCAGTATGCACCATTCAAAGCCACGTCATCAATTTTCAACCCTTTCTGACTTCATTTGCTACGTTCATGCATTTACTAATTTTTTTTGAGCTAAATGACCCTGAAATTGAAAAGCACTACAAATGAACTCTAAAAAGGTTGAAAGTTGGAATGGTATCATCATTTCAGCCACATAGCATGTGCTAAAAAGTTGAGAGGGTTACGGCAAAAACTGGATGCACTTCGTGTATAAAATGAACAATCTCTTTCGAAGTATCAGGCTTTCGGACGAGAACTCATCTGTTACAAAGGCATTTCATTTTTTTAACTTATTTCAACTCCAGACTTTTTGTGTGTTTAGTATGCACCATTCAAAGCCACGTCATCAATTTTCAACCCTTTCTGACTTCATTTGCTATTTTTCATGCATTTACTGATTTTTTTGAGCTAAATGACCCTGAAATTGAAAAGCACTACAAATGAACTCTGAAAAGGTTGAAAGTTGGCATGGTATCATCATTTCACCCACAAAGCATCTGCTAAAAAGTTGAGAGGGTTACGGCAAAAACTGGATGCACTTCGTGTACAAAATGGACAATCTCTTTCGAAGTATCAGGCTTTCGGACGAGAACTCATCTGTTACAAAGGCATTTCATTTTTTTTAACTTATTTCAACTCCAAACTTTTTGTGCATTCAGTATGCACCATTCAAAGCCACGTCATCAATTTTCAACCCTTTCTGACTTCATTTGCTATTTTCATGCATTTACTAATTTTTTTGAGCTAAATGACCCTGAAATTGAAAACCACTACAAATGAACTCTGAAAAGGTTGAAAGTTGGAATGGTATCATCATTTCAGCCACATAGCATGTGCTAAAAAGTTGAGAGGGTTACGGCAAAAACTGGATGCACTTCGTGTACAAAATCGACAATCTCTTTCGAACTATCACGCTTTCGGACGAGAACTCATCTGTTACAAAGGCATTTCATTTTTTTAAACTTATTTCAACTCCAGACTTTTTGTGCATTCAGTATGCACCATTCAAAGCCGTGTCATCAATTTTCAACCCTTTCTGACTTCATTTGCTATTTTTCATGCATTTACTGATTTTTTGAGCTAAATGACCCTGAAATTGAAAAGCACTACAAATGAACTCTGAAAAGGTTGAATGTTGGCATGGTATCATCATTTCACCCACATAGCATGCGCTAAAAAGTTGAGATGCTTACGGCAAAAACTGGATGCACTTCGTGTACAAAATGGACAATCTCTTTCGAAGTATCAGGCTTTCGGACGAGAACTCATCTGTTACAAAGGCATTTCATTTTTTTAAACTCATTTCAACTCCAGACTTTTTGTCCGTTCAGTATGCACCATTCAAAGCCACGTCATCAATTTTCAACCCTTTCTGACTTCATTTGCTATTTTTCATGCATTTACTGATGTTTTTGAGCTAAATGACCCTGAAATTGAAAAGCACTACAAATGAACTCTGAAAAGGTTGAAAGTTGGCATGGTATCATCATTTCACCCACATAGCATGTGTTAAAAAGTTGAGAGGGTTACGGCAAAAACTGGACGCACTTCGTGTACAAAATGGACAATCTCTTTCGAAGTATCAGGCTTTCGGACGAGAACTCATCTGTTACAAAGGCACTTCATTTTTTTAAACTCATTTCAACTACAGACTTTTTGTGCGTTCAGTATGCACCATTCAAAGCCACGTCATCAATTGTCAACCCTTTGTGACTTCATTTGCTATTTTTCATGCATTTACTGATTTGTTTTGAGCTAAATGACCCTGAAATTGAAAAGCACTACAAATGAACTCTGAAAAGGTTGAAAGTTGGCACGGTATCATCATTTCACCCACATAGCATCTGCTAAAAAGTTGAGAGGGTTACGGCAAAAACTGGATGCACTTCTTGTACAAAATGGACAATCTCTTTCGAAGTTTTAGGCTTTCGGACGAGAACTCATCTGTTACAAAGGCATTTCATTATTTTTAACTTATTTCAACTCCAAACTTTTTGTGCATTCAGTATGCACCATTCAAAGCCACGTCATCAATTTTCTACCCTTTCTGACTTCATTTGCTACGTTCATGCATTTACTAATTTTTTTGAGCTAAATGACCCTGAAATTGAAAAGCACTACAAATGAACTCTAAAAAGGTTGAAAGTTGGAATGGTATCATCATTTCAGCCACATAGCATGTGCTAAAAAGTTGAGAGGGTTACGGCAAAAACTGGATGCACTTCGTGTATAAAATGAACAATCTCTTTCGAAGTATCAGGCTTTCGGACGAGAACTCATCTGTTACAAAGGCATTTCATTTTTTTAACTTATTTCAACTCCAGACTTTTTGTGTGTTTAGTATGCACCATTCAAAGCCACGTCATCAATTTTCAACCCTTTCTGACTTCATTTGCTATTTTTCATGCATTTACTGATTTTTTTGAGCTAAATGACCCTGAAATTGAAAAGCACTACAAATGAACTCTGAAAAGGTTGAAAGTTGGCATGGTATCATCATTTCACCCACAAAGCATCTGCTAAAAAGTTGAGAGGGTTACGGCAAAAACTGGATGCACTTCGTGTACAAAATGGACAATCTCTTTCGAAGTATCAGGCTTTCGGACGAGAACTCATCTGTTACAAAGGCATTTCATTTTTTTTAACTTATTTCAACTCCAAACTTTTTGTGCATTCAGTATGCACCATTCAAAGCCACGTCATCAATTTTCAACCCTTTCTGACTTCATTTGCTATTTTCATGCATTTACTAATTTTTTTGAGCTAAATGACCCTGAAATTGAAAACCACTACAAATGAACTCTGAAAAGGTTGAAAGTTGGAATGGTATCATCATTTCAGCCACATAGCATGTGCTAAAAAGTTGAGAGGGTTACGGCAAAAACTGGATGCACTTCGTGTACAAAATCGACAATCTCTTTCGAACTATCACGCTTTCGGACGAGAACTCATCTGTTACAAAGGCATTTCATTTTTTTAAACTTATTTCAACTCCAGACTTTTTGTGCATTCAGTATGCACCATTCAAAGCCGTGTCATCAATTTTCAACCCTTTCTGACTTCATTTGCTATTTTTCATGCATTTACTGATTTTTTGAGCTAAATGACCCTGAAATTGAAAAGCACTACAAATGAACTCTGAAAAGGTTGAATGTTGGCATGGTATCATCATTTCACCCACATAGCATGCGCTAAAAAGTTGAGATGCTTACGGCAAAAACTGGATGCACTTCGTGTACAAAATGGACAATCTCTTTCGAAGTATCAGGCTTTCGGACGAGAACTCATCTGTTACAAAGGCATTTCATTTTTTTAAACTCATTTCAACTCCAGACTTTTTGTCCGTTCAGTATGCACCATTCAAAGCCACGTCATCAATTTTCAACCCTTTCTGACTTCATTTGCTATTTTTCATGCATTTACTGATGTTTTTGAGCTAAATGACCCTGAAATTGAAAAGCACTACAAATGAACTCTGAAAAGGTTGAAAGTTGGCATGGTATCATCATTTCACCCACATAGCATGTGTTAAAAAGTTGAGAGGGTTACGGCAAAAACTGGATGCACTTCGTGTACAAAATGGACAATCTCTTTCGAAGTATCAGGCTTTCGGACGAGAACTCATCTGTTACAAAGGCACTTCATTTTTTTAAACTCATTTCAACTACAGACTTTTTGTGCGTTCAGTATGCACCATTCAAAGCCACGTCATCAATTGTCAACCCTTTGTGACTTCATTTGCTATTTTTCATGCATTTACTGATTTGTTTTGAGCTAAATGACCCTGAAATTGAAAAGCACTACAAATGAACTCTGAAAAGGTTGAAAGTTGGCACGGTATCATCATTTCACCCACATAGCATCTGCTAAAAAGTTGAGAGGGTTACGGCAAAAACTGGATGCACTTCTTGTACAAAATGGACAATCTCTTTCGAAGTTTTAGGCTTTCGGACGAGAACTCATCTGTTACAAAGGCATTTCATTATTTTTAACTTATTTCAACTCCAAACTTTTTGTGCATTCAGTATGCACCATTCAAAGCCACGTCATCAATTTTCTACCCTTTCTGACTTCATTTGCTACGTTCATGCATTTACTAATTTTTTTGAGCTAAATGACCCTGAAATTGAAAAGCACTACAAATGAACTCTAAAAAGGTTGAAAGTTGGAATGGTATCATCATTTCAGCCACATAGCATGTGCTAAAAAGTTGAGAGGGTTACGGCAAAAACTGGATGCACTTCGTGTATAAAATGAACAATCTCTTTCGAAGTATCAGGCTTTCGGACGAGAACTCATCTGTTACAAAGGCATTTCATTTTTTTAACTTATTTCAACTCCAGACTTTTTGTGTGTTTAGTATGCACCATTCAAAGCCACGTCATCAATTTTCAACCCTTTCTGACTTCATTTGCTATTTTTCATGCATTTACTGATTTTTTTGAGCTAAATGACCCTGAAATTGAAAAGCACTACAAATGAACTCTGAAAAGGTTGAAAGTTGGCATGGTATCATCATTTCACCCACAAAGCATCTGCTAAAAAGTTGAGAGGGTTACGGCAAAAACTGGATGCACTTCGTGTACAAAATGGACAATCTCTTTCGAAGTATCAGGCTTTCGGACGAGAACTCATCTGTTACAAAGGCATTTCATTTTTTTTAACTTATTTCAACTCCAAACTTTTTGTGCATTCAGTATGCACCATTCAAAGCCACGTCATCAATTTTCAACCCTTTCTGACTTCATTTGCTATTTTCATGCATTTACTAATTTTTTTGAGCTAAATGACCCTGAAATTGAAAACCACTACAAATGAACTCTGAAAAGGTTGAAAGTTGGAATGGTATCATCATTTCAGCCACATAGCATGTGCTAAATAGTTGAGAGGGTTACGGCAAAAACTGGATGCACTTCGTGTACAAAATCGACAATCTCTTTCGAACTATCAGGCTTTCGGACGAGAACTCATCTGTTACAAAGGCATTTCATTTTTTTAAACTTATTTCAACTCCAGACTTTTTGTGCATTCAGTATACACCATTCAAAGCCGTGTCATCAATTTTCAACCCTTTCTGACTTCATTTGCTATTTTTCATGCATTTACTGATTTTTTGAGCTAAATGACCCTGAAATTGAAAAGCACTACAAATGAACTCTGAAAAGGTTGAATGTTGGCATGGTATCATCATTTCACCCACATAGCATGCGCTAAAAAGTTGAGATGCTTACGGCAAAAACTGGATGCACTTCGTGTACAAAATGGACAATCTCTTTCGAAGTATCAGGCTTCCGGATGAGAACTCATCTGTTACAAAGGCATTTCATTTTTTTAAACTCATTTCAACTCCAAACTTTTTGTGCGTTCAGTATGCACCATTCAAAGCCACGTCATCAATTTTCAACCCTTTCTGACTTCATTTGCTATTTTTCATGCATTTACTGATGTTTTTGAGCTAAATGACCCTGGAATTGAAAAGCACTACAAATGAACTCTGAAAAGGTTGAAAGTTGGCATGGTATCATCATTTCACCCACATAGCATGTGTTAAAAATTTGAGAGGGTTACGGCAAAAACTGGATGCACTTCGTGTACAAAATGGACAATCTCTTTCGAAGTATCAGGCTTTCGGACGAGAACTCATCTGTTACAAAGGCACTTCATTTTTTTAAACTCATTTCAACTACAGACTTTTTGTGCGTTCAGTATGCACCATTCAAAGCCACGTCATCAATTGTCAACCCTTTGTGACTTCATTTGCTATTTTTAATGCATTTACTGATTTGTTTTGAGCTAAATGACCCTGAAATTGAAAAGCACTACAAATGAACTCTGAAAAGGTTGAAAGTTGATATGGTATCATCATTTCACCCACATAGCATGTGCTAAAAAGTTGAGAGGGTTACGGCAAAAACTAGATGCACTTCGTGTACAAAATGGACAATCTCTTTCGAAGTATCAGGGTTTCGGACGAGAACTCATCTGTTACAAAGGCATTTCATTTTTTTAAACTCATTTCAACTCTAGACTTTTTGTGCGTTCAGTATGCACCATTCAAAGCCACATCATCAATTTTCAACCCTTTCTGGCTTCATTTGCTATTTTTCATGCATTTACTGATTTTTTGAGCTAAATGACCCTGAAATTGAAAAGCACTACAAATGAACTCTGAAAAGGTTGAAAGTTGGCATGGTATCATCATTTCACCCACATAGCATGTTCTAAAAAGTTGAGAGGATTACGTCAAAAACTGGATGCACTTCGTGTACAAAATGGACAATCTCTTTCGAAGTATCAGGGTTTCGGACGAGAACTCATCTGTTACAAAGGCATTTCATTTTTTTAAGCTCATTTCAACTCTAGACTTTTTGTGCGTTCAGTATGCACCATTCAAAGCCACGTCATCAATTTTCAACCCTTTCTGACTTCATTTGCTATTTTTCATGCATTTACTGATTTTTTTTGAGCTAAATGACCCTGAAATTGAAAAGCACTACAAATGAACTCTGAAAAGGTTGAAAGTTGGCATGGTATCATCATTTCACCCACATAGTACGTGCTAAAAAGTTGAGAGGGTTACGGCAAAAACTGGATGCACTTCGTGTACAAAATCGACAATCTCTTTCGAAGTATCAGGGTTTCGGACGAGAACTCATCTGTTACAAAGGCATTTCATTTTTTTAAACTTATTTCAACTCCAGACTTTTTGTGCATTCAGTATGCACCATTCAAAGCCGTGTCATCAATTTTCAACCCTTTCTGACTTCATTTGCTATTTTTCATGCATTTACTGATTTTGTTAGAGCTAAATGACCCTGAAATTGAAAAGCAGTACAAATGAACTCTGAAAAGGTTGAAAGTTGGCATGGTATCATTATTTCACCCACATAGCATGTGTTAAAAAGTTGAGAGGGTTAAGGCAAAAACTGGATGCACTTCGTGTACAAAATGGACAATCTCTTTCGAAGTATCAGGGTTTCGGACGAGAACTCCTCAGTTACAAAGGCATTTCATTTTTTTAAACTCATTTCAACTCCACACTTTTTGTACGTTCAGTATGCACCATTCAAAGCCACGTCATCAATTTTCAACCCTTTCTGACTTCATTTGCTATTTTTCATGCATTTACTGATTTTTTTTAGCTAAATGACCCTGAAATTGAAAGGCACTACAAATGAACTCTGAAAAGGTTGAAAGTTGGCACGGTATCATCATTTCACCCACATAGCATCTGCTAAAAAGTTGAGAGGGTTACGGCAAAAACTGGATGCACTTCTTGTACAAAATGGACAATCTCTTTCGAAGTATCAGGCTTTCGGACGAGAACTCATCTGTTACAAAGGCATTTCATGTTTTTTAACTTATTTCAACTCCAAACTTTTTGTGCATTCAGTATGCACCATTCAAAGCCACGTCATAAATTTTCAACCCTTTCTGACTTCATTTGCTACGTTCATGCATTTACAAATTTTTTTGAGCTAAATGACCCTGAAATTGAAAAGCACTACAAATGAACT
This sequence comes from Elymus sibiricus, assembly GCA_039707655.1. NCBI lineage: Eukaryota > Viridiplantae > Streptophyta > Magnoliopsida > Poales > Poaceae > Elymus > Elymus sibiricus. The sequence continues at coordinate 32,183,095 of CM077665.1, read as the reverse complement.
CTGAAAAGGTTGAAAGTTGGAATGGTATCATCATTTCAGCCACATAGCATGTGCTAAAAAGTTGAGAATGTTACGGCAAAAACTGGATGCACTTCGTGTACAAAATCGACAATCTCTTTCGAACTATCAGGCTTTCGGACGAGAACTCATCTGTTACAAAGGCATTTCATTTTTTTAAACTTATTTCAACTCCAGACTTTTTGTGCATTCAGTATGCACCATTCAAAGCCGTGTCATCAATTTTCAACCCTTTCTCACTTCATTTGCTATTTTTCATGCATTTACTGATTTTTTGAGCTAAATGACCCTGAAATTGAAAAGCACTACAAATGAACTCTGAAAAGGTTGAAAGTTGGCATGGTATCATCATTTCACCCACATAGCATGTGCTAAAAAGTTGAGATGCTTACGGCAAAAACTGGATGCACTTCGTGTACAAAATGGACAATCTCTTTCGAAGTATCAGGCTTTCGGACGAGAACTCATCTGTTACAAAGGCATTTCATTTTTTTGAACTCATTTCAACTCCAGACTTTTTGTGCGTTCAGTATGCACCATTCAAAGCCACGTCATCAATTTTCAACCCTTTCTGACCTCATTTGCTATTTTTCATGCAGTTACTGATGTTTTTGAGCTAAATGACCCTGAAATTGAAAAGCACTACAAATGAACTCTGAAAAGGTTGAAAGTTGGCATGGTATCATCATTTCACCCACATAGCATGTGTTAAAAAGTTGAGAGGGTTACGGCAAAAACTGGATGCACTTCTTGTACAAAATGGACAATCTCTTTCGAAGTTTTAGGCTTTCGGACGAGAACTCATCTGTTACAAAGGCATTTCATTATTTTGAACTTATTTCAACTCCAAACTTTTTGTGCATTCAGTATGCACCATTCAAAGCCACGCCATCAATTTTCAACCCTTTCTGACTTCATTTGCTACGTTCATGCATTTACTAATTTTTTTGAGCTAAATGACCCTGAAATTGAAAAGCACTACAAATGAACTCTAAAAAGGTTGAAAGTTGGAATGGTATCATCATTTCAGCCACATAGCATGTGCTAAAAAGTTGAGAGGGTTACGGCAAAAACTGGATGCACTTCGTGTATAAAATGAACAATCTCTTTCGAAGTATCAGGCTTTCGGACGAGAACTCATCTGTTACAAAGGCATTTCATTTTTTAACTTATTTCAACTCCAGACTTTTTGTGTGTTTAGTATGCACAATTCAAAGCCACGTCATCAATTTTCAACCCTTTCTGACTTCATTTGCTATTTTTCATGCATTTACTGATTTTTTTGAGCTAAATGACCCTGAAATTGAAAAGCACTACAAATGAACTCTGAAAAGGTTGAAAGTTGGCATGGTATCATCATTTCACCCACAAAGCATCTGCTAAAAAGTTGAGAGGGTTACGGCAAAAACTGGATGCACTTCGTGTACAAAATGGACAATCTCTTTCGAAGTATCAGGCTTTCGGACGAGAACTCATCTGTTACAAAGGCATTTCATTTTTTTTACTTATTTCAACTCCAAACTTTTTGTGCATTCAGTATGCACCATTCAAAGCCACGTCATCAAATTTCAACCCTTTCTGACTTCATTTGCTATTTTCATGCATTTACTAATTGTTTTTAGCTAAATGACCCTGAAATTGAAAACCACTACAAATGAACTCTGAAAAGGTTGAAAGTTGGAATGGTATCATCATTTCAGCCACATAGCATGTGCTAAATAGTTGAGAGGGTTATGGCAAAAACTGGATGCACTTCGTGTACAAAATCGACAATCTCTTTCGAACTATCAGGCTTTCGGACGAGAACTCATCTGTTACAAAGGCATTTCATTTTTTTAAACTTATTTCAACTCCAGACTTTTTGTGCATTCAGTATACACCATTCAAAGCCGTGTCATCAATTTTCAACCCTTTCTGACTTCATTTGCTATTTTTCATGCATTTACTGATTTTTTGAGCTAAATGACCCTGAAATTGAAAAGCACTACAAATGAACTCTGAAAAGGTTGAATGTTGGCATGGTATCATCATTTCACCCACATAGCATGCGCTAAAAAGTTGAGATGCTTACGGCAAAAACTGGATGCACTTCGTGTACAAAATGGACAATCTCTTTCGAAGTATCAGGCTTCCGGATGAGAACTCATCTGTTACAAAGGCATTTCATTTTTTTAAACTCATTTCAACTCCAGACTTTTTGTGCGTTCAGTATGCACCATTCAAAGCCACGTCATCAATTTTCAACCCTTTCTGACTTCATTTGCTATTTTTCATGCATTTACTGATGTTTTTGAGCTAAATGACCCTGAAATTGAAAAGCACTACAAATGAACTCTGAAAAGGTTGAAAGTTGGCATGGTATCATCATTTCACCCACATAGCATGTGTTAAAAATTTGAGAGGGTTACGGCAAAAACTGGATGCACTTCGTGTACAAAATGGACAATCTCTTTCGAAGTATCAGGCTTTCGGACGAGAACTCATCTGTTACAAAGGCACTTCATTTTTTTAAACTCATTTCAACTACAGACTTTTTGTGCGTTCAGTATGCACCATTCAAAGCCACGTCATCAATTGTCAACCCTTTGTGACTTCATTTGCTATTTTTAATGCATTTACTGATTTGTTTTGAGCTAAATGACCCTGAAATTGAAAAGCACTACAAATGAACTCTGAAAAGGTTGAAAGTTGATATGGTATCATCATTTCACCCACATAGCATGTGCTAAAAAGTTGAGAGGGTTACGGCAAAAACTAGATGCACTTCGTGTACAAAATGGACAATCTCTTTCGAAGTACCAGGGTTTCGGACGAGAACTCATCTGTTACAAAGGCATTTCATTTTTTTAAACTCATTTCAACTCTAGACTTTTTGTGCGTTCAGTATGCACCCTTCAAAGCCACATCATCAATTTTCAACCCTTTCTGACTTCATTTGCTATTTTTCATGCATTTACTGATTTTTTGAGCTAAATGACCCTGAAATTGAAAAGCACTACAAATGAACTCTGAAAAGGTTGAAAGTTGGCATGGTATCATCATTTCACCCACATAGCATGTTCTAAAAAGTTGAGAGGATTACGTCAAAAACTGGATGCACTTCGTGTACAAAATGGACAATCTCTTTCGAAGTATCAGGGTTTCGGACGAGAACTCATCTGTTACAAAGGCATTTCATTTTTTTAAGCTCATTTCAACTCTAGACTTTTTGTGCGTTCAGTATGCACCATTCAAAGCCACGTCATCAATTTTCAACCCTTTCTGACTTCATTTGCTATTTTTCATGCATTTACTGATTTTTTTGAGCTAAATGACCCTGAAATTGAAAAGCACTACAAATGAACTCTGAAAAGGTTGAAAGTTGGCATGGTATCATCATTTCACCCACATAGTACGTGCTAAAAAGTTGAGAGGGTTACGGCAAAAACTGGATGCACTTCGTGTACAAAATCGACAATCTCTTTCGAAGTATCAGGGTTTCGGACGAGAACTCATCTGTTACAAAGGCATTTCATTTTTTTAAACTTATTTCAACTCCAGACTTTTTGTGCATTCAGTATGCACCATTCAAAGCCGTGTCATCAATTTTCAACCCTTTCTGACTTCATTTGCTATTTTTCATGCATTTACTGATTTTGTTAGAGCTAAATGACCCTGAAATTGAAAAGCAGTACAAATGAACTCTGAAAAGGTTGAAAGTTGGCATGGTATCATTATTTCACCCACATAGCATGTGTTAAAAAGTTGAGAGGGTTAAGGCAAAAACTGGATGCACTTCGTGTACAAAATGGACAATCTCTTTCGAAGTATCAGGGTTTCGGACGAGAACTCCTCAGTTACAAAGGCATTTCATTTTTTTAAACTCATTTCAACTCCACACTTTTTGTACGTTCAGTATGCACCATTCAAAGCCACGTCATCAATTTTCAACCCTTTCTGACTTCATTTGCTATTTTTCATGCATTTACTGATTTTTTTTGAGCTAAATGACCCTGAAATTGAAAGGCACTACAAATGAACTCTGAAAAGGTTGAAAGTTGGCACGGTATCATCATTTCACCCACATAGCATCTGCTAAAAAGTTGAGAGGGTTACGGCAAAAACTGGATGCACTTCTTGTACAAAATGGACAATCTCTTTCGAAGTATCAGGCTTTCGGACGAGAACTCATCTGTTACAAAGGCATTTCATGTTTTTTAACTTATTTCAACTCCAAACTTTTTGTGCATTCAGTATGCACCATTCAAAGCCACGTCATCAATTTTCAACCCTTTCTGACTTCATTTGCTACGTTCATGTATTTACAAATTTTTTTGAGCTAAATGACCCTGAAATTGAAAAGCACTACAAATGAACTCTGAAAAGGTTGAAAGTTGGAATGGTATCATCATTTCAGCCACATAGCATGTGCTAAAAAGTTGAGAATGTTACGGCAAAAACTGGATGCACTTCGTGTACAAAATCGACAATCTCTTTCGAACTATCAGGCTTTCGGACGAGAACTCATCTGTTACAAAGGCATTTCATTTTTTTAAACTTATTTCAACTCCAGACTTTTTGTGCATTCAGTATGCACCATTCAAAGCCGTGTCATCAATTTTCAACCCTTTCTCACTTCATTTGCTATTTTTCATGCATTTACTGATTTTTTGAGCTAAATGACCCTGAAATTGAAAAGCACTACAAATGAACTCTGAAAAGGTTGAAAGTTGGCATGGTATCATCATTTCACCCACATAGCATGTGCTAAAAAGTTGAGATGCTTACGGCAAAAACTGGATGCACTTCGTGTACAAAATGGACAATCTCTTTCGAAGTATCAGGCTTTCGGACGAGAACTCATCTGTTACAAAGGCATTTCATTTTTTTGAACTCATTTCAACTCCAGACTTTTTGTGCGTTCAGTATGCACCATTCAAAGCCACGTCATCAATTTTCAACCCTTTCTGACTTCATTTGCTATTTTTCATGCAGTTACTGATGTTTTTGAGCTAAATGACCCTGAAATTGAAAAGCACTACAAATGAACTCTGAAAAGGTTGAAAGTTGGCATGGTATCATCATTTCACCCACATAGCATGTGTTAAAAAGTTGAGAGGGTTACGGCAAAAACTGGATGCACTTCGTGTACAAAATGGACAATCTCTTTCGAAGTATCAGGCTTTCGGACGAGAACTCATCAGTTACAAAGGCATTTCATTTTTTTAAACTCATTTCAACTACAGACTTTTTGTGCGTTCAGTATGCACCATTCAAAGCCACGTCATCAATTGTCAACCCTTTGTGACTTCATTTGCTATTTTTCATGCATTTACTGATTTGTTTTGAGCTAAATGACCCTGAAATTGAAAAGCACTACAAATGAACTCTGAAAAGGTTGAAAGTTGGTATGGTATCATCATTTCACCCACATAGCATGTGCTAAAAAGTTGAGAGGGTTACGGCAAAAACTAGATGCACTTCATGTACAAAATGGACAATCTCTTTCGAAGTATCAGGCTTTCGGACGAGAACTCATCTGTAACAAAGGCATTTCATTTTTTTAAACTTATTTCAACTCCAAACTTTTTGTGCATTCAGTTTGCACCATTCAAAGCCAAGTCATTAATTTTCAACCCTTTCTGACTTCATTTGCTATTTTTCATGCATTTACTGATTTTTTGAGCTAAATGACCCTGAAATTGAAAAGCACTACAAATGAACTCTAAAAAGGCTGAAAGTTGGCATGGTATCATCATTTCACCCACATAACATGTGCTAAAAAGTTGAGACGGTTACGGCAAAAACTGGATGCACTTCGTGTACAAAATGGACAATCTCTTTCGAAGTATCAGGCTTTCGGACGAGAACTCATCTGTTACAAAGGCATTTCATTTCTTTAACTTATTTCAACTCCAGAATTTTTGTGCATTCAGTATGCACCATTCAAAGCCACGTCATTAATTTTCAACCCTTTCTGACTTCATTTGCTATTTTTCATGCATTTACTGATTTTGTTTGAGCTAAATGACCCTGTAATTGAAAAGCACTACAAATGAACTCTGAAAAGGTTGAAAGTTGGCATGGTATCATTATTTCACCCACATAGCATGTGTTAAAAAGTTGAGAGGGTTACGGCAAAAACTGGATGCACTTCGTGTACAAAATGGACAATCTCTTTCGAAGTATCAGGCTTTCGGACGAGAACTCCTCAGTTACAAAGGCATTTCATTTTTTTAAACTCATTTCAACTCCAAACTTTTTGTACGTTCAGTATGCACCATTCAAAGCCACGTCATCAATTTTCAACCCTTTCTGACTTCATTTGCTATTTTTCATGCATTTACTGATTTTTTTTGAGCTACATGACCCTGAATTTGAAAGGCACTACAAATGAACTCTGAAAAGGTTGAAAGTTGGCACGGTATCATCATTTCACCCACATAGCATCTGCTAAAAAGTTGAGAGGGTTACGGCAAAAACTGGATGCACTTCTTGTACAAACTGGACAATCTCTTTCGAAATATCAGGCTTTCGGACGAGAACTCATCTGTTACAAAGGCATTTCATTTTTTTTAACTTATTTCAACTCCAAACTTTTTGTGCATTCAGTATGCACCATTCAAAGCCACGTCATCAATTTTCAACCCTTTCTGACTTCATTTGCTATTTTTCATGCATTTACTGATTTTTTGAGCTAAATGACCCTGAAATTGAAAAGCACTACAAATGAACTCTGAAAAGGTTGAAAGTTGGAATGGTATCATCATTTCAGCCACATAGCATGTGCTAAAAAGTTGAGAGGGTTACGGCAAAAACTGGATGCACTTCGTGTACAAAATCGACAATCTCTTTCGAACTATCGGGCTTTCGGACGAGAACTCATCTGTTACAAAGGCATTTCATTTTTTTAAACTTATTTCAACTCCAGACTTTTTGTGCATTCAGTATGCACCATTCAAAGCCGTGTCATCAATTTTCAACCCTTTCTGACTTCATTTGCTATTTTTCATGCATTTACTGATTTTGTTTGAGTTAAATGACCCTGAAATTGAAAAGCACTACAAATGAACTCTGAAAAGGTTGAAAGTTGGCATGGTATCATCATTTCACCCACATGGCATGTGCTAAAAAGTTGAGAGGGTTACGGCAAAAACTGGATGCACTTCGTGTACAAAATGGACAATCTCTTTCGAAGTATCAAGGTTTCGGACGAGAACTCATCTGTTACAAAGGCATTTCATTTTTTTAAACTCATTTCAACTCCAGACTTTTTGTGCGTTCAGTATGCACCATTCAAAGCCACGTCATCAATTTTCAACCCTTTCTGACTTCATTTGCTATTTTTCATGCATTTACTGATTTTTTTGAGTTAAATGACCCTGAAATTGAAAAGCACTACAAATGAACTCTGAAAAGGTTGAAAGTTGGCATGGTATCATCATTTCACCCACATAGCATGTGCTTAAAAGTTGGGAGGGTTACGGCAAAAACTGGATGCACTTCGTGTACAAAATGGACAATCTCTTTCGAAGTATCAGGCTTTCGGACGAGAACTCATCTGTTACAAAGGCATTTCATTTTTTTGAACTCATTTCAACTCCAGACTTTTTGTGCGTTCAGTATGCACCATTCAAAGCCACGTCATCAATTTTCAACCCTTTCTGACTTCATTTGCTATTTTTCATGCAGTTACTGATGTTTTTGAGCTAAATGACCCTGAAATTGAAAAGCACTACAAATGAACTCTGAAAAGGTTGAAAGTTGGCATGGTATCATCATTTCACCCACATAGCATGTGTTAAAAAGTTGAGAGGGTTACGGCAAAAACTGGATGCACTTCGTGTACAAAATGGACAATCTCTTTCGAAGTATCAGGCTTTCGGACGAGAACTCATCAGTTACAAAGGCATTTCATTTTTTTAAACTCATTTCAACTACAGACTTTTTGTGCGTTCAGTATGCACCATTCAAAGCCACGTCATCAATTGTCAACCCTTTGTGACTTCATTTGCTATTTTTCATGCATTTACTGATTTGTTTTGAGCTAAATGACCCTGAAATTGAAAAGCACTACAAATGAACTCTGAAAAGGTTGAAAGTTGGTATGGTATCATCATTTCACCCACATAGCATGTGCTAAAAAGTTGAGAGGGTTACGGCAAAAACTAGATGCACTTCATGTACAAAATGGACAATCTCTTTCGAAGTATCAGGCTTTCGGACGAGAACTCATCTGTAACAAAGGCATTTCATTTTTTTAAACTTATTTCAACTCCAAACTTTTTGTGCATTCAGTTTGCACCATTCAAAGCCAAGTCATCAATTTTCAACCCTTTCTGACTTCATTTGCTATTTTTCATGCATTTACTGATTTTTTGAGCTAAATGACCCTGAAATTGAAAAGCACTACAAATGAACTCTAAAAAGGTTGAAAGTTGGCATGGTATCATCATTTCACCCACATAACATGTGCTAAAAAGTTGAGACGGTTACGGCAAAAACTGGATGCACTTCGTGTACAAAATGGACAATCTCTTTCGAAGTATCAGGCTTTCGGACGAGAACTCATCTGTTACAAAGGCATTTCATTTCTTTAACTTATTTCAACTCCAGAATTTTTGTGCATTCAGTATGCACCATTCAAAGCCACGTCATTAATTTTCAACCCTTTCTGACTTCATTTGCTATTTTTCATGCATTTACTGATTTTGTTTGAGCTAAATGACCCTGTAATTGAAAAGCACTACAAATGAACTCTGAAAAGGTTGAAAGTTGGCATGGTATCATTATTTCACCCACATAGCATGTGTTAAAAAGTTGAGAGGGTTACGGCAAAAACTGGATGCACTTCGTGTACAAAATGGACAATCTCTTTCGAAGTATCAGGCTTTCGGACGAGAACTCCTCAGTTACAAAGGCATTTCATTTTTTTAAACTCATTTCAACTCCAAACTTTTTGTACGTTCAGTATGCACCATTCAAAGCCACGTCATCAATTTTCAACCCTTTCTGACTTCATTTGCTATTTTTCATGCATTTACTGATTTTTTTTGAGCTACATGACCCTGAATTTGAAAGGCACTACAAATGAACTCTGAAAAGGTTGAAAGTTGGCACGGTATCATCATTTCACCCACATAGCATCTGCTAAAAAGTTGAGAGGGTTACGGCAAAAACTGGATGCACTTCTTGTACAAACTGGACAATCTCTTTCGAAATATCAGGCTTTCGGACGAGAACTCATCTGTTACAAAGGCATTTCATTTTTTTAACTTATTTCAACTCCAAACTTTTTGTGCATTCAGTATGCACCATTCAAAGCCACGTCATCAATTTTCAACCCTTTCTGACTTCATTTGCTATTTTTCATGCATTTACTGATTTTTTGAGCTAAATGACCCTGAAATTGAAAAGCACTACAAATGAACTCTGAAAAGGTTGAAAGTTGGAATGGTATCATCATTTCAGCCACATAGCATGTGCTAAAAAGTTGAGAGGGTTACGGCAAAAACTGGATGCACTTCGTGTACAAAATCGACAATCTCTTTCGAACTATCGGGCTTTCGGACGAGAACTCATCTGTTACAAAGGCATTTCATTTTTTTAAACTTATTTCAACTCCAGACTTTTTGTGCATTCAGTATGCACCATTCAAAGCCGTGTCATCAATTTTCAACCCTTTCTGACTTCATTTGCTATTTTTCATGCATTTACTGATTTTGTTTGAGTTAAATGACCCTGAAATTGAAAAGCACTACAAATGAACTCTGAAAAGGTTGAAAGTTGGCATGGTATCATCATTTCACCCACATGGCATGTGCTAAAAAGTTGAGAGGGTTACGGCAAAAACTGGATGCACTTCGTGTACAAAATGGACAATCTCTTTCGAAGTATCAAGGTTTCGGACGAGAACTCATCTGTTACAAAGGCATTTCATTTTTTTAAACTCATTTCAACTCCAGACTTTTTGTGCGTTCAGTATGCACCATTCAAAGCCACGTCATCAATTTTCAACCCTTTCTGACTTCATTTGCTATTTTTCATGCATTTACTGATTTTTTTGAGTTAAATGACCCTGAAATTGAAAAGCACTACAAATGAACTCTGAAAAGGTTGAAAGTTGGCATGGTATCATCATTTCACCCACATAGCATGTGCTTAAAAGTTGGGAGGGTTACGGCAAAAACTGGATGCACTTCGTGTACAAAATGGACAATCTCTTTCGAAGTATCAGGCTTTCGGACGAGAACTCATCTGTTACAAAGGCATTTCATTTTTTTAACTTATTTCAACTCCAGACTTTTTGTGCATTCAGTATGCACCATTCAAAGCCACGTCGTCAATTTTCAACCCCTTCTGGCTTCATTTGCTATTTTTCATGCATTTACTGATTTTGTTTGAGCTAAATGACCCTGAAATTGAAAAGCAGTACAAATGAACTCAGAAAAGGTTGAAAGTTGGCATGGTATCATTATTTCACCCACATAGCATGTGTTAAAAAGTTGAGAGGGTTACGGTAAAAACTGGATGCACTTCCTGTACAAAATGGACCATCTCTTTCGAAGTATCAGGCTTTCGGACGAGAACTCCTCAGTTACAAAGGCATTTCATTTTTTTAAACTCATTTCAACTCCAAACTTTTTGTACGTTCAGTATGCACCATTCAAAGCCACGTCATCAATTTGCAACCCTTTCTGACTTCATTTGCTATTTTTCATGCATTTACTGATTTTTTTTGAGCTAAATGACCCTGAAATTGAAAGGCACTACAAATGAACTCTGAAAAGGTTGAAAGTTGGCACGGTATCATCATTTCACCCACATAGCATGTGCTAAAAAGTTGAGAGGGTTACGGCAAAAACTGGATGCACTTCGTGTACAAAATGGACAATCTCTTTCGAAGTATCAGGCTTTCGGACGAGAACTCATCTGTTACAAAGGCATTTCATGTTTTTTTAACTTATTTCAACTCCAGAATTTTTGTGCGTTTAGTATGCACCATTCAAAGCCACGTCATCAATTTTCAACCCTTTCTGACTTCATTTGCTATTTTTCATGCATTTATTGATTTTTTGAGCTAAATGACCCTGAAATTGAAAAGCACTACAAATGAACTCTGAAAAGGTTGAAAGTTGGCATGGTATCATCATTTCACCCACATAGCATCTGCTAAAAAGTTGAGAGGGTTACGGCAAAAACTGGATGCACTTCGAGTACAAAATGGACAATCTCTTTCGAAGTATCAGGCTTTCGGACGAGAACTCATCTGTTACAAAGGCATTTCATTTTTTTTAACTTATTTCAACTCCAAACTTTTTGTGCATTCAGTATGCACCATTCAAAGCCACGTCATCAATTTTCAACCCTTTCTGACTTCATTTGCTATTTTCAAGCATTTACTAATTTTTTTGAGCTAAATGACCCTGAAATTGAAAAGCACTACAAATGAACTCTGAAAAGGTTGAAAGTTGGAATGGTATCATCATTTCAGCCACATAGCATGTGCTAAAAAGTTGAGAGGGTTATGGCAAAAACTGGATGCACTTCGTGTACAAAATCGACAATCTCTTTCGAACTATCAGGCTTTCGGACGAGAACTCATATGTTACAAAGGCATTTCATTTTTTTAAACTTATTTCAACTGCAGACTTTTTGTGCATTCAGTATGCACCATTCAAAGCCGTGTCATCAATTTTCAACCCTTTCTGACTTCATTTGCAATTTTTCATGCATTTACTGATTTTTTGAGCTAAATGACCCTGAAATTGAAAAGCACTACAAATGAACTCTGAAAAGGTTGAAAGTTGGCATGGTTTCATCATTTCACCCACATAGCATGTGCTAAAAAGTTGAGATGCTTACGGCAAAAACTGGATGCACTTCGTGTACAAAATGGACAATCTCTTTCGAAGTATCAGGCTTTCGGACGAGAACTCATCTGTTACAAAGGCATTTCATTTTTTTAACTTATTTCAACTCCAGACTTTTTGTGCGTTTAGTATGCACCATTCAAAGCCACGTCATCAATTTTCAACCCTTTCTGACTTCATTAGCTATTTTTCATGCATTTACTGATTCTTTTGAGCTAAATGACCCTGAAATTGAAAAGCACTACAAATGAACTCTGAAAAGGTTGAAAGTTGGAATGGTATCATCATTTCAGCCACATAGCATGTGCTAAAAAGTTGAGAGGGTTACGGCAAAAACTGGATGCACTTCGTGTACAAAATCGACAATCTCTTTCGAACTATCAGGCTTTCGGACGAGAACTCATCTGTTACAAAGGCATTTCATTTTTTTTAAACTTATTTCAACTCCAGACTTTTTGTGTATTCAGTATGCACCATTCAAAGCAGTGTCATCAATTTTCAACCCTTTCTGACTTCATTTGCTATTTTTCATGCATTTACTGATTTTTTGAGCTAAATGACCCTGAAATTGAAAAGCACTACAAATGAACTCTGAAAAGGTTGAAAGTTGGCATGGTATCATCATTTCACCCACATAGCATGTGCTAAAAAGTTGAGAGGGTTACGGCAAAAACTGGATGCACTTCGTGTACAAAATGGACAATCTCTTTCGAAGTATCAGGCTTTCGGACGAGAACTCATCTGTTACAAAGGCATTTCATGTTTTTTTAACTTATTTCAACTCCAGAATTTTTGTGCGTTTAGTATGCACCATTCAAAGCCACGTCATCAATTTTCAACCCTTTCTGACTTCATTTGCTATTTTTCATGCATTTATTGATTTTTTGAGCTAAATGACCCTGAAATTGAAAAGCACTACAAATGAACTCTGAAAAGGTTGAAAGTTGGCATGGTATCATCATTTCACCCACATAGCATCTGCTAAAAAGTTGAGAGGGTTACGGCAAAAACTGGATGCACTTCGAGTACAAAATGGACAATCTCTTTCGAAGTATCAGGCTTTCGGACGAGAACTCATCTGTTACAAAGGCATTTCATTTTTTTAAACTTATTTCAACTCCAGACTTTTTGTGCATTCAGTATGCACCATTCAAAGCCACGTCATCAATTTTCAACCCTTTCTGACTTCATTTGCTATTTTCAAGCATTTACTAATTTTTTTGAGCTAAATGACCCTGAAATTAAAAAGCACTACAAATGAACTCTGAAAAGGTTGAAAGTTGGCATGGTATCATCATTTCACCCACATAGCATGTGCTAAAAAGTTGAGAGGGTTACGGCAAAAACTGGATGCACTTCGTGTACAAAATGGACAATCTCTTTCGAAGTATCAGGCTTTCGGACGAGAACTCATCTGTTACAAAGGCATTTCATTTCTTTAACTTATTTCAACTCCAGACTTTTGGTGCATTCAGTATGCACCATTCAAAGCCACGTCATTAATTTTCAACCCTTTCTGACTTCATTTGCTATTTTTCATGCATTTACTAATTTTGTTTGAGCTAAATGACCCTGAAATTGAAAAGCACTACAAATGAACTCTGAAAAGGTTGAAAGTTGGCATGGTATCATCATTTCACCCACATAGCATGTTCTAAAAAGTTGAGAGGGTTACGGCAAAAACTGGATGCACTTCGTGTACAAAATGGACAATCTCTTTCGAAGTATCAGGGTTTCGGACGAGAACTCATCTGTTACAAAGGCATTTCATTTTTTTAAACTCATTTGAACTCCAAACTTTTTGTACGTTCAGTATGCACCATTCAAAGCCACGTCATCAATTTTCAACCCTTTCTGACTTCATTTGCTATTTTTCATGCATTTACTGATGTTTTGAGCTAAATGACCCTGAAATTGAAAAGCACTACAAATGAACTCTGAAAAAGTTGAAAGTTGGCATGGTATCATCATTTCACCCACATAGCTTGTTCTAAAAAGTTGAGAGGGTTACGGCAAAAATTGGATGCACTTCGTGTACAAAATGGACAATCTCTTTCGAAGTATCACGTTTTCGGACGAGAACTCATCTGTTACAAAGGCATTTCATTTCTTTTACTTATTTCAACTCTTGACTTTTTGTACGTTCAGTATGCACCATTCAAAGCCACGTCATTAATTTTCAACCCTTTCTGACTTCATTTGCTATTTTTCATGCATTTACTGATTTTGTTTCAGCTAAATGACCCTGAAATTGAAAAGCACTACAAATGAACTCTGAAAAGGTTGAAAGTTGGCATGGTATCATCATTTCACCCACATAGCATGTGCTAAAAAGTTGAGAGGCTTACGGCAAAAACTGGATGCACTTCGTGTACAAAATGGACAATCTCTTTCGAAGTATCAGGCTTTCGGACGAGAACTCCTCAGTTACAAAGGCATTTCATTTTTTTAAACTCATTTCAACTCCATTCTTTTTGTAGGTTTAGTATGCACAATTCAAAGCCACATCATCAATTTTCAACCCTTTCTGACTTCATTTGCTATTTTTCATGCATTTACTGATTTTTTTTGAGCTAAATGACCCTGAAATTGAAAGGCACTACAAATGAACTCTGAAAAGGTTGAAAGTTGGCACGGTATCATCATTTCACCCACATAGCATGTGCTAAAAAGTTGAGATGGTTACGGCAAAAACTGGATGCACTTCGTGTACAAAATGGACAATCTCTTTCGAAGTATCAGGCTTTCGGACGAGAACTCATCTATTACAAAGGCATTTCATTTTTTTTACTTATTTCAACTCCAGACTTTTTGTGCGTTTAGTATGCACCATTCAAAGCCACGTCATCAATTTTCAACCCTTTCTGACTTCATTTGCTATTTTCATGCATTTACTAATTTTTTTGAGCTAAATGACCCTGAAATTGAAAAGCACTACAAATGAACTCTGAAAAGGTTGAAAGTTGGAATGGTATCATCATTTCAGCCACATAGCATGTGCTAAAAAGTTGAGAGGGTTATGGAAAAAACTGGATGCACTTCGTGTACAAAATCGACAATCTCTTTCGAACTATCAGGCTTTCGGACGAGAACTCATCTGTTACAAAGGCATTTCATTTTTTTAAACTTATTTCAACTCCAGACTTTTTGTGCATTCAGTATGCACCATTCAAAGCCGTGTCATCAATTTTCAACCCTTTCTGACTTCATTTGCAATTTTTCATGCATTTACTGATTTTTTGAGCTAAATGACCCTGAAATTGAAAAGCACTACAAATGAACTCTGAAAAGGTTGAAAGTTGGCATGGTATCATCATTTCACCCACATAGCATGTGCTAAAAAGTTGAGATGCTTACGGCAAAAACTGGATGCACTTCGTGTACAAAATGGACAATCTCTTTCGAAGTATCAGGCTTTCGGACGAGAACTCATCTGTTACAAAGGCATTTCATTTTTTTAACTTATTTCAACTCCAGACTTTTTGTGCGTTTAGTATGCACCATTCAAAGCCACGTCATCAATTTTCAACCCTTTCTGACTTCATTAGCTATTTTTCATGCATTTACTGATTCTTTTGAGCTAAATGACCCTGAAATTGAAAAGCACTACAAATGAACTCTGAAAAGGTTGAAAGTTGGAATGGTATCATCATTTCAGCCACATAGCATGTGCTAAAAAGTTGAGAGGGTTACGGCAAAAACTGGATGCACTTCGTGTACAAAATCGACAATCTCTTTCGAACTATCAGGCTTTCGGACGAGAACTCATCTGTTACAAAGGCATTTCATTTTTTTAAACTTATTTCAACTCCAGACTTTTTGTGCATTCAGTATGCACCATTCAAAGCCGTGTTATCAATTTTCAACCCTTTCTGACTTCATTTGCTATTTTTCATGCATTTACTGATTTTTTGAGCTAAATGACCCTGAAATTGAAAAGCACTACAAATGAACTCTGAAAAGGTTGAAAGTTGGCATGGTATTATCATTTCACCCACATAGCATGTGCTAAAAAGTTGAGAGGGTTACGGCAAAAGCTGGATGCACTTCGTGTACAAAATGGACAATCTCTTTCGAAGTATCAGGCTTTCGGACGAGAACTCATCTGTTACAAAGGCATTTCATTTCTTTAACTTATTTCAACTCCAGACTTTTTGTGCATTCAGTATGCACCATTCAAAGCCACGTCATTAATTTTCAACCCTTTCTGACTTCATTTGCTATTTTTCATGCATTTACTAATTTTGTTTGAGCTAAATGACCCTGAAATCTAAAAGCACTACAAATGAACTCTGAAAAGGTTGAAAGTTGGCATGGTATCATCATTTCACCCACATAGCATGTTCTAAAAAGTTGAGAGGGTTACGGCAAAAACTAGATGCACTTCGTGTACAAAATGGACAATCTCTTTCGAAGTATCAGGGTTTCGGACGAGAACTCATCTGTTACAAAGGCATTTCATTTTTTTAAACTCATTTCAACTCCAAACTTTTTGTACGTTCAGTATGCACCATTCAAAGCCAGGTCATCAATTTTCAACCCTTTCTGACTTCATTTGCTATTTTTCATGCATTTACTGATGTTTTGAGCTAAATGACCCTGAAATTGAAAAGCACTACAAATGAACTCTGAAAAAGTTGAAAGTTGGCATGGTATCATCATTTCACCCACATAGCTTGTTCTAAAAATTTGAGAGGGTTACGGCAAAAACTGGATGCACTTCGTGTACAAAATGGACAATCTCTTTCGAAGTATCAGGCTTTCGGACGAGAACTCGTCAGTTACAAAGGCATTTCATTTTTTTAAACTCATTTCAACTCCATTCTTTTTGTAGGTTTAGTATGCACAATTCAAAGCCACATCATCAATTTTCAACCCTTTCTGACTTCATTTGCTATTTTTCATGCATTTACTGATTTTTTTTGAGCTAAATGACCCTGAAATTGAAAGGCACTACAAATGAACTCTGAAAAGGTTGAAAGTTGGCACGGTATCATCATTTCACCCACATAGCATGTGCTAAAAAGTTGAGATGGTTACGGCAAAAACTGGATGCACTTCGTGTACAAAATGGACAATCTCTTTCGAAGTATCAGGCTTTCGGACGAGAACTCATCTGTTACAAAGGCATTTCATTTTTTTTACTTATTTCAACTCCAGACTTTTTGTGCGTTTAGTATGCACCATTCAAAGCCACGTCATCAATTTTCAACCCTTTCTGACTTCATTTGCTATTTTCATGCATTTACTAATTTTTTTGAGCTAAATGACCCTGAAATTGAAAAGCACTACAAATGAACTCTGAAAAGGTTGAAAGTTGGAATGGTATCATCATTTCAGCCACATAGCATGTGCTAAAAAGTTGAGAGGGTTATGGAAAAAACTGGATGCACTTCGTGTACAAAATCGACAATCTCTTTCGAACTATCAGGCTTTCGGACGAGAACTCATCTGTTACAAAGGCATTTCATTTTTTTAAACTTATTTCAACTCCAGACTTTTTGTGCATTCAGTATGCACCATTCAAAGCCGTGTCATCAATTTTCAACCCTTTCTGACTTCATTTGCATTTTTTCATGCATTTACTGATTTTTTGAGCTAAATGACCCTGAAATTGAAAAGCACTACAAATGAACTCTGAAAAGGTTGAAAGTTGGCATGGTATCATCATTTCACCCACATAGCATGTGCTAAAAAGTTGAGATGCTTACGGCAAAAACTGGATGCACTTCGTGTACAAAATGGACAATCTCTTTCGAAGTATCAGGCTTTCGGACGAGAACTCATCTGTTACAAAGGCATTTCATTTTTTTAACTTATTTCAACTCCAGACTTTTTGTGCGTTTAGTATGCACCATTCAAAGCCACGTCATCAATTTTCAACCCTTTCTGACTTCATTAGCTATTTTTCATGCATTTACTGATTCTTTTGAGCTAAATGACCCTGAAATTGAAAAGCACTGCAAATGAACTCTGAAAAGGTTGAAAGTTGGAATGGTATCATCATTTCAGCCACATAGCATGTGCTAAAAAGTTGAGAGGGTTACGGCAAAAACTGGATGCACTTCGTGTACAAAATCGACAATCTCTTTCGAACTATCAGGCTTTCGGACGAGAACTCATCTGTTACAAAGGCATTTCATTTTTTTAAACTTATTTCAACTCCAGACTTTTTGTGCATTCAGTATGCACCATTCAAAGCCGTGTTATCAATTTTCAACCCTTTCTCACTTCATTTGCTATTTTTCATGCATTTACTGATTTTTTGAGCTAAATGACCCTGAAATTGAAAAGCACTACAAATGAACTCCGAAAAGGTTGAAAGTTGGCATGGTATTATCATTTCACCCACATAGCATGTGCTAAAAAGTTGAGAGGGTTACGGCAAAAGCTGGATGCACTTCGTGTACAAAATGGACAATCTCTTTCGAAGTATCAGGCTTTCGGACGAGAACTCATCTGTTACAAAGGCATTTCATTTCTTTAACTTATTTCAACTCCAGACTTTTTGTGCATTCAGTATGCACAATTCAAAGCCACATCATCAATTTTCAACCCTTTCTGACTTCATTTGCTATTTTTCATGCATTTACTGATTTTTTTTGAGCTAAATGACCCTGAAATTGAAAGGCACTACAAATGAACTCTGAAAAGGTTGAAAGTTGGCACGGTATCATCATTTCACCCACATAGCATGTGCTAAAAAGTTGAGATGGTTACGGCAAAAACTGGATGCACTTCGTGTACAAAATGGACAATCTCTTTCGAAGTATCAGGCTTTCGGACGAGAACTCATCTGTTACAAAGGCATTTCATTTTTTTTACTTATTTCAACTCCAGACTTTTTGTGCGTTTAGTATGCACCATTCAAAGCCACGTCATCAATTTTCAACCCTTTCTGACTTCATTTGCTATTTTCATGCATTTACTAATTTTTTTGAGCTAAATGACCCTGAAATTGAAAAGCACTACAAATGAACTCTGAAAAGGTTGAAAGTTGGAATGGTATCATCATTTCAGCCACATAGCATGTGCTAAAAAGTTGAGAGGGTTATGGAAAAAACTGGATGCACTTCGTGTACAAAATCGACAATCTCTTTCGAACTATCAGGCTTTCGGACGAGAACTCATCTGTTACAAAGGCATTTCATTTTTTTAAACTTATTTCAACTCCAGACTTTTTGTGCATTCAGTATGCACCATTCAAAGCCGTGTCATCAATTTTCAACCCTTTCTGACTTCATTTGCAATTTTTCATGCATTTACTGATTTTTTGAGCTAAATGACCCTGAAATTGAAAAGCACTACAAATGAACTCTGAAAAGGTTGAAAGTTGGCATGGTATCATCATTTCACCCACATAGCATGTGCTAAAAAGTTGAGATGCTTACGGCAAAAACTGGATGCACTTCGTGTACAAAATGGACAATCTCTTTCGAAGTATCAGGCTTTCGGACGAGAACTCATCTGTTACAAAGGCATTTCATTTTTTTAACTTATTTCAACTCCAGACTTTTTGTGCGTTTAGTATGCACCATTCAAAGCCACGTCATCAATTTTCAACCCTTTCTGACTTCATTAGCTATTTTTCATGCATTTACTGATTCTTTTGAGCTAAATGACCCTGAAATTGAAAAGCACTACAAATGAACTCTGAAAAGGTTGAAAGTTGGAATGGTATCATCATTTCAGCCACATAGCATGTGCTAAAAAGTTGAGAGGGTTACGGCAAAAACTGGATGCACTTCGTGTACAAAATCGACAATCTCTTTCGAACTATCAGGCTTTCGGACGAGAACTCATCTGTTACAAAGGCATTTCATTTTTTTAAACTTATTTCAACTCCAGACTTTTTGTGCATTCAGTATGCACCATTCAAAGCCGTGTTATCAATTTTCAACCCTTTCTGACTTCATTTGCTATTTTTCATGCATTTACTGATTTTTTGAGCTAAATGACCCTGAAATTGAAAAGCACTACAAATGAACTCTGAAAAGGTTGAAAGTTGGCATGGTATTATCATTTCACCCACATAGCATGTGCTAAAAAGTTGAGAGGGTTACGGCAAAAGCTGGATGCACTTCGTGTACAAAATGGACAATCTCTTTCGAAGTATCAGGCTTTCGGACGAGAACTCATCTGTTACAAAGGCATTTCATTTCTTTAACTTATTTCAAATCCAGACTTTTTGTGCATTCAGTATGCACCATTCAAAGCCACGTCATTAATTTTCAACCCTTTCTGACTTCATTTGCTATTTTTCATGCATTTACTAATTTTGTTTGAGCTAAATGACCCTGAAATTGAAAAGCACTACAAATGAACTCTGAAAAGGTTGAAAGTTGGCATGGTATCATCATTTCACCCACATAGCATGTTCTAAAAAGTTGAGAGGGTTACGGCAAAAACTGGATGCACTTCGTGTACAAAATGGACAATCTCTTTCGAAGTATCAGGGTTTCGGACGAGAACTCATCTGTTACAAAGGCATTTCATTTTTTTAAACTCATTTCAACTCCAAACTTTTTGTACGTTCAGTATGCACCATTCAAAGCCACGTCATCAATTTTCAACCCTTTCTGACTTCATTTGCTATTTTTCATGCATTTACTGATGTTTTGAGCTAAATGACCCTGAAATTGAAAAGCACTACAAATGAACTATGAAAAAGTTGAAAGTTGGCATGGTATCATCATTTCACCCACATAGCTTGTTCTAAAAATTTGAGAGGGTTACGGCAAAAACTGGATGCACTTCGTGTACAAAATGGACAATCTCTTTCGAAGTATCAGGTTTTCGGACGAGAACTCATCTGTTACAAAGGCATTTCATTTCTTTTACTTATTTCAACTCTTGACTTTTTGTACGTTCAGTATGCACCATTCAAAGCCACGTCATTAATTTTCAACCCTTTCTGACTTCATTTGCTATTTTTCATGCATTTACTGATTTTGTTTCAGCTAAATGACCCTGAAATTGAAAAGCACTACAAATGAACTCTGAAAAGGTTGAAAGTTGGCATGGTATCATCATTTCACCCACATAGCATGTGCTAAAAAGTTGAGAGGCTTACGGCAAAAACTGGATGCACTTCGTGCACAAAATGGACAATCTCTTTCGAAGTATCAGGCTTTCGGACGAGAACTCCTCAGTTACAAAGGCATTTCATTTTTTTAAACTCATTTCAACTCCATTCTTTTTGTAGGTTTAGTATGCACAATTCAAAGCCACATCATCAATTTTCAACCCTTTCTGACTTCATTTGCTATTTTTCATGCATTTACTGATTTTTTTTGAGCTAAATGACCCTGAAATTGAAAGGCACTACAAATGAACTCTGAAAAGGTTGAAAGTTGGCACGGTATCATCATTTCACCCACATAGCATGTGCTAAAAAGTTGAGATGGTTACGGCAAAAACTGGATGCACTTCGTGTACAAAATGGACAATCTCTTTCGAAGTATCAGGCTTTCGGACGAGAACTCATCTGTTACAAAGGCATTTCATTTTTTTTACTTATTTCAACTCCAGACTTTTTGTGCGTTTAGTATGCACCATTCAAAGCCACGTCATCAATTTTCAACCCTTTCTGACTTCATTAGCTATTTTTCATGCATTTACTGATTCTTTTGAGCTAAATGACCCTGAAATTGAAAAGCACTACAAATGAACTCTGAAAAGGTTGAAAGTTGGCATGGTATCATCATTTCACCCACATAGCATCTGCTAAATAGTTGAGAGGGTTACGGCAAAAACTGGATGCACTTCGTGTACAAAATGGACAATCTCTTTCGAAGTATCAGGCTTTCGGACGAGAACTCATCTGTTACAAAGGCATTTCATTTTTTTAAACTTATTTCAACTCCAAACTTTTTGTGCATTCAGTATGCACCATTCAAAGCCACGTCATCAATTTTCAACCCTTTCTGACTTCATTTGCTATTTTCATGCATTTACTAATTTTTTTGAGCTAAATGACCCTGAAATTGAAAAGCACTACAAATGAACTCTGAAAAGGTTGAAAGTTGGAATGGTATCATCATTTCAGCCACATAGCATGTGCTAAAAAGTTGAGAGGGTTATGGCAAAAACTGGATGCACTTCGTGTACAAAATCGACAATCTCTTTCGAACTATCAGGCTTTCGGACGAGAACTCATCTGTTACAAAGGCATTTCATTTTTTTAAACTTATTTCAACTCCAGAATTTTTGTGCATTCAGTATGCACCATTCAAAGCCGTGTCATCAATTTTCAACCCTTTCTGACTTCATTTGCAATTTTTCATGCATTTACTGATTTTTTGAGCTAAATGACCCTGAAATTGAAAAGCACTACAAATGAACTCTGAAAAGGTTGAAAGTTGGCATGGTATCATCATTTCACCCACATAGCATGTGCTAAAAAGTTGAGATGCTTACGGCAAAAACTGGATGCATTTCGTGTACAAAATGGACAATCTCTTTCGAAGTATCAGGCTTTCGGACGAGAACTCATCTGTTACAAAGGCATTTCATTTTTTTAAACTCATTTCAACTCCAAACTTTTTGTACGTTCAGTATGCACCATTCAAAGCCACGTCATCAATTTTCAACCCTTTCTGACTTCATTTGCTATTTTTCATGCATTTACTGATTTTTTGAGCTAAATGACCCTGAAATTGAAAAGCACTACAAATGAACTCTGAAAAGGTTGAAAGTTGGCATGGTATCATCATTTCAGCCACATAGCATGTGCTAAAAAGTTGAGAGGGTTATGGCAAAAACTGGATGCACTTCGTGTACAAAATCGACAATCTCTTTCGAAGTATCAGGCTTTCGGACGAGGAGTCATCTGTTACAAAGGCATTTCATTTTTTTAAACTTATTTCAACTCCAGACTTTTTGTGCATTCAGTATGCACCATTCAAAGCCACGTCATCAATTTTCAACCCTTTCTGACTTCATTTGCTATTTTTCATGCATTTACTAATTTTTTGAGCTAAATGACCCTGAAATTGAAAAGCACTACAAATGAACTCTGAAAAGGTTGAAAGTTGGCATGGTATCATCATTTCACCCACATAGCATGTGCTAAAAAATTGAGACGCTTACGGCAAAAACTGGATGCACTTCGTGTACAAAATGGACAATCTCTTTCGAAGTATCATGCTTTCGGGCGAGAACTCATCTGTTACAAAGGCATTTCATTTCTTTAACTTATTTCCACTCCAGACTTTTTGTGCATTCAGTATGCACCATTCAAAGCCACGCCATTAATTTTCAACCCATTCTGACTTCATTTGCTATTTTTCATGCATTTACAGAATTTGTTTGAGCTAAATGACCCTGAAATTGAAAAGCACTACAAATGAACTCTGAAAAGGTTGAAAGTTGGCATGGTATCATCATTTCACCCACATAGCATGTTATAAAAAGTTGAGAGGGTTACGGCAAAAACTGGATGCACTTCGTGTACAAAATGGACAATCTCTTTCGAAGTATCAGGCTTTCGGACGAGAACTCATCAGTTACAAAGGCATTTCATTTTTTTAAACTTATTTCAACTCCAGACTTTTTGTGCGTTCAGTATGCACCATTCAAAGCCACGTCATCAATTTTCAACCCTTTCTGACTTCATTTGCTATTTTTCATGCATTTACTGATTTTTTGAGCTAAATGACCCTGAAATTGAAAAGCACTACAAATGAACTCTAAAAAGGTTGAAAGTTGGCATGGTATCATCATTTCACCCACATAGCATGTGCTAAAAAGTTGAGAGGGTTACGGCAAAAACTGGATGCACTTCGTGTACAAAATGGACAATCTCTTTCGAAGTATCAGGCTTTCGGACGAGAACTCATCTGTTACAAAGGCATTTCATTTTTTTAACTTATTTCAACTCCAGACTTTTTGTGCATTCAGTATGCACCATTCAAAGCCACGTCATCAATTTTCAACCCCTTCTGGCTTCATTTGCTATTTTTCATGCATTTACTGATTTTGTTTGAGCTAAATGACCCTGAAATTGAAAAGCAGTACAAATGAACTCTGAAAAGGTTGAAAGTTGGCATGGTATCATTATTTCACCCACATAGCATGTGTTAAAAAGTTGAGAGGGTTACGGTAAAAACTGGATGCACTTCCTGTACAAAATGGACCATCTCTTTCGAAGTATCAGGCTTTCGGACGAGAACTCCTCAGTTACAAAGGCATTTCATTTTTTTAAACTCATTTCAACTCCAAACTTTTTGTACGTTCAGTATGCACCATTCAAAGCCACGTCATCAATTTTCAACCCTTTCTGACTTCATTTGCTATTTTTCATGCATTTACTGATTTTTTTTTGAACTAAATGACCCTGAAATTGAAAGGCACTACAAATGAACTCTGAAAAGGTTGAAAGTTGGCACGGTATCATCATTTCACCCACATAGCATGTGCTAAAAAGTTGAGAGGGTTACGGCAAAAACTGGATGCACTTCGTGTACAAAATGGACAATCTCTTTCGAAGTATCAGGCTTTCGGATGAGAACTCATCTGTTACAAAGGCATTTCATGTTTTTTTAACTTATTTCAACTCCAGACTTTTTGTGCGTTTAGTATGCACCATTCAAAGCCACGTCATCAATTTTCAACCCTTTCTGACTTCATTTGCTATTTTTCATGCATTTATTGATTTTTTGAGCTAAATGACCCTGAAATTGAAAAGCACTACAAATGAACTCTGAAAAGGTTGAAAGTTGGCATGGTATCATCATTTCACCCACATAGAATGTGCTAAAAAGTTGAGAGGGTTACGGCAAAAACTGGATGCACTTCGTGTACAAAATGGACAATCTCTTTCGAAGTATCAGGCTTTCGGACGAGAACTCATCTGTTACAAAGGCATTTCATTTTTTTTAACTTATTTCAACTCCAAACTTTTTGTGCATTCAGTATGCACCATTCAAAGCCACGTCATCAATTTTTAACCCTTTCTGACTTCATTTGCTATTTTCAAGCATTTACTAATTTTTTTGAGCTAAATGACCCTGAAATTGAAAAGCACTACAAATGAACTCTGAAAAGGTTGAAAGTTGGAATGGTATCATCATTTCAGCCACATAGCATGTGCTAAAAAGTTGAGAGGGTTATGGCAAAAACTGGATGCACTTCGTGTACAAAATCGACAATCTCTTTCGAACTATCAGGCTTTCGGACGAGAACTCATCTGTTACAAAGGCATTTCATTTTTTTAAACTTATTTCAACTCCAGACTTTTTGTGCATTCAGTATGCACCATTCAAAGCCGTGTCATCAATTTTCAACCCTTTCTGACTTCATTTGCAATTTTTCATGCATTTACTGATTTTTTGAGCTAAATGACCCTGAAATTGAAAAGCACTACAAATGAACTCTGAAAAGGTTGAAAGTTGGCATGGTATCATCATTTCACCCACATAGCATGTGCTAAAAAGTTGAGATGCTTACGGCAAAAACTGGATGCACTTCGTGTACAAAATGGACAATCTCTTTCGAAGTATCAGGCTTTCGGACGAGAACTCATCTGTTACAAAGGCATTTCATTTTTTTAAACTCATTTCAACTCCAGACTCTTTGTGCGTTCAGTATGCACCATTCAAAGCCACGTCATCAATTTTCAACCCTTTCTGACTTCATTTGCTATTTTTCATGCATTTACTGATTTTTTTGAGCTAAATGACCCTGAAATTGAAAAGCACTACAAATGAACTCTGAAAAGGTTGAAAGTTGGCATGGTATCATCATTTCACCCACATAGCATGTGCTAAAAAGTTGAGAGGGTTACGGCAAAAACTGGATGCACTTCGTGTACAAAATGGACAATCTCTTTCGAAGTATCAGGCTTTGGGACGAGAACTCATCTGTTACAAAGGCATTTCATTTCTTTAACTTATTTCAACCCCATACTTTTTGTGCGTTCAGTATGCACCATTCAAAGCCACGTCATTAATTTTCAACCCTTTCTGACTTCATTTGCTATTTTTCATGCATTTACTGATTTTGTTTGAGCTAAATGACCCTGATATTGAAAAGCACTACAAATGAACTCTGAAAAGGTTGAAAGTTGGCATGGTATCATCATTTCACCCACATAGCATGTTCTAAAAAGTTGAGAGGGTTACGGCAAAAACTGGATGCACTTCGTGTACAAAATGGACAATCTCTTTCGAAGTATCAGGCTTTCGGACGAGAACTCATCTGTTACAAAGGCATTTCATGTTTTTTTAACTTATTTCAACTCCAGACTTTTTGTGCGTTTAGTATGCACCATTCAAAGCCACGTCATCAATTTTCAACCCTTTCTGACTTCATTTGCTATTTTTCATGCATTTACTGATTTTTTGAGCTAAATGACCCTGAAATTGAAAAGCACTACAAATGAACTCTGAAAAGGTTGAAAGTTGGCATGGTATCATCATTTCACCCACATAGCATGTTCTAAAAAGTTGAGAGGGTTACGGCAAAAACTAGATGCACTTGGTGTACAAAATGGACAATCTCTTTCGAACTATCAGGCTTTCGGACGAGAACTCATCTGTTACAAAGGCATTTCATTTTTTTAAACTTATTTCAACTCCAGACTTTTTGTGCATTCAGTATGCACCATTCAAAGCCGTGTCATCAATTTTCAACCCTTTCTGACTTCATTTGCAATTTTTCATGCATTTACTGATTTTTTGAGCTAAATGACCCTGAAATTGAAAAGCACTACAAATGAACTCTGAAAAGGTTGAAAGTTGGCATGGTATCATCATTTCACCCACATAGCATGTGCTAAAAAGTTGAGATGCTTACGGCAAAAACTGGATGCACTTCGTGTACAAAATGGACAATCTCTTTCGAAGTATCAGGCTTTCGGACGAGAACTCATCTGTTACAAAGGCATTTCATTTTTTTAAACTCATTTCAACTCCAGACTTTTTGTGCGTTCAGTATGCACCATTCAAAGCCACGTCATCAATTTTCAACCCTTTCTGACTTCATTTGCTATTTTTCATGCATTTACTGATTTTTTTGAGCTAAATGACCCTGAAATTGAAAAGCACTACAAATGAACTCTGAAAAGGTTGAAAGTTGGCATGGTATCATCATTTCACCCACATAGCATGTGCTAAAAAGTTGAGAGGGTTACGGCAAAAACTGGATGCACTTCGTGTACAAAATGGACAATCTCTTTCGAAGTATCAGGCTTTGGGACGAGAACTCATCTGTTACAAAGGCATTTCACTTCTTTAACTTATTTCAAATCCAGACTTTTTGTGCGTTCAGTATGCACCATTCAAAGCCACGTCATTAATTTTCAACCCTTTCTGACTTCATTTGCTATTTTTCATGCATTTACTGATTTTGTTTGAGCTAAATGACCCTGATATTGAAAAGCACTACAAATGAACTCTGAAAAGGTTGAAAGTTGGCATGGTATCATCATTTCACCCACATAGCATGTTCTAAAAAGTTGAGAGGGTTACGGCAAAAACTGGATGCACTTCGTGTACAAAATGGACAATCTCTTTCGAAGTATCAGGCTTTCGGACGAGGACTCATCTGTTACAAAGGCATTTCATTTTTTTAAACTTATTTCAACTCCAGACTTTTTGTGCATTCAGTATGCACCATTCAAAGCCACGTCATGAATTTTCAACCCTTTCTGACTTCATTTGCTATTTTCAAGCATTTACTAATTTTTTTGAGCTAAATGACCCTGAAATTGAAAAGCACTACAAATGAACTCTGAAAAGGTTGAAAGTTGGAATGGTATCATCATTTCAGCCACATAGCATGTGCTAAAAAGTTGAGAGGGTTATTGCAAAAACTGGATGCACTTCGTGTACAAAATCGACAATCTCTTTCGAACTATCAGGCTTTCGGACGAGAACTCATCTGTTACAAAGGCATTTCATTTTTTTAAACTTATTTCAACTCCAGACTTTTTGTGCATTCAGTATGCACCATTCAAAGCCGTGTCATCAATTTTCAACCCTTTCTGACTTCATTTGCAATTTTTCATGTATTTACTGATTTTTTGAGCTAAATGACCCTGAAATTGAAAAGCACTACAAATGAACTCTGAAAAGGTTGAAAGTTGGCATGGTATCATCATTTCACCCACATAGCATGTGCTAAAAAGTTGAGATGCTTACAGCAAAAACTGGATGCACTTCGTGTACAAAATGGACAATCTCTTTCGAAGTATCAGGCTTTCGGACGAGAACTCATCTGTTACAAAGGCATTTCATTTTTTTAAACTCATTTCAACTCCAGACTTTTTGTGCGTTCAGTATGCACCATTCAAAGCCACGTCATCAATTTTCAACCCTTTCTGACTTCATTTGCTATTTTTCATGCATTTACTGATTTTTTTGAGCTAAATGACCCTGAAATTGAAAAGCACTACAAATGAACTCTGAAAAGGTTGAAAGTTGGCATGGTATCATCATTTCACCCACATAGCATGTGCTAAAAAGTTGAGAGGGTTACGGCAAAAACTGGATGCACTTCGTGTACAAAATGGACAATCTCTTTCGAAGTATCAGGCTTTGGGACGAGAACTCATCTGTTACAAAGGCATTTCATTTCTTTAACTTATTTCAACTCCAGACTTTTTGTGCGTTCAGTATGCACCATTCAAAGCCACGTCATTAATTTTCAACCCTTTCTGACTTCATTTGCTATTTTTCATGCATTTACTGATTTTGTTTGAGCTAAATGACCCTGATATTGAAAAGCACTACAAATGAACTCTGAAAAGGTTGAAAGTTGGCATGGTATCATCATTTCACCCACATAGCATGTGCTAAAAAGTTGAGAGGGTTACGGCAAAAACTGGATGCACTTCGTGTACAAAATGGACAATCTCTTTCGAAGTATCAGGCTTTCGGACGAGGAGTCATCTGTTACAAAGGCATTTCATTTTTTTAAACTTATTTCAACTCCAGACTTTTTGTGCATTCAGTATGCACCATTCAAAGCCACGTCATCAATTTTCAACCCTTTCTGACTTCATTTGCTATTTTTCATGCATTTACTAATTTTTTGAGCTAAATGACCCTGAAATTGAAAAGCACTACAAATGAACTCTGAAAAGGTTGAAAGTTGGCATGGTATCATCATTTCACCCACATAGCATGTGCTAAAAAATTGAGACGCTTACGGCAAAAACTGGATGCACTTCGTGTACAAAATGGACAATCTCTTTCGAAGTATCAGGCTTTCGGGCGAGAACTCATCTGTTACAAAGGCATTTCATTTCTTTAACTTATTTCCACTCCTGACTTTTTGTGCATTCAGTATGCACCATTCAAAGCCACGTCATTAATTTTCAACCCATTCTGACATCATTTGCTATTTTTCATGCATTTACAGAATTTGTTTGAGCTAAATGACCCTGAAATTGAAAAGCACTACAAATGAACTCTGAAAAGGTTGAAAGTTGGCATGGTATCATCATTTCACCCACATAGCATGTTATAAAAAGTTGAGAGGGTTACGGCAAAAACTGGATGCACTTCGTGTACAAAATGGACAATCTCTTTCGAAGTATCAGGCTTTCGGACGAGAACTCATCAGTTACAAAGGCATTTCATTTTTTTAAACTTATTTCAACTCCAGACTTTTTGTGCGTTCAGTATGCACCATTCAAAGCCACGTCATCAATTTTCAACCCTTTCTGACTTCATTTGCTATTTTTCATGCATTTACTGATTTTTTGAGCTAAATGACCCTGAAATTGAAAAGCACTACAAATGAACTCTAAAAAGGTTGAAAGTTGGCATGGTATCATCATTTCACCCACATAGCATGTGCTAAAAAGTTGAGAGGGTTACGGCAAAAACTGGATGCACTTCGTGTACAAAATGGACAATCTCTTTCGAAGTATCAGGCTTTGGGACGAGAACTCATCTGTTACAAAGGCATTTCACTTCTTTAACTTATTTCAAATCCAGACTTTTTGTGCGTTCAGTATGCACCATTCAAAGCCACGTCATTAATTTTCAACCCTTTCTGACTTCATTTGCTATTTTTCATGCATTTACTGATTTTGTTTGAGCTAAATGACCCTGATATTGAAAAGCACTACAAATGAACTCTGAAAAGGTTGAAAGTTGGCATGGTATCATCATTTCACCCACATAGCATGTTCTAAAAAGTTGAGAGGGTTACGGCAAAAACTGGATGCACTTCGTGTACAAAATGGACAATCTCTTTCGAAGTATCAGGCTTTCGGACGAGGACTCATCTGTTACAAAGGCATTTCATTTTTTTAAACTTATTTCAACTCCAGACTTTTTGTGCATTCAGTATGCACCATTCAAAGCCACGTCATCAATTTTCAACCCTTTCTGACTTCATTTGCTATTTTCAAGCATTTACTAATTTTTTTGAGCTAAATGACCCTGAAATTGAAAAGCACTACAAATGAACTCTGAAAAGGTTGAAAGTTGGAATGGTATCATCATTTCAGCCACATAGCATGTGCTAAAAAGTTGAGAGGGTTATTGCAAAAACTGGATGCACTTCGTGTACAAAATCGACAATCTCTTTCGAACTATCAGGCTTTCGGACGAGAACTCATCTGTTACAAAGGCATTTCATTTTTTTAAACTTATTTCAACTCCAGACTTTTTGTGCATTCAGTATGCACCATTCAAAGCCGTGTCATCAATTTTCAACCCTTTCTGACTTCATTTGCAATTTTTCATGTATTTACTGATTTTTTGAGCTAAATGACCCTGAAATTGAAAAGCACTACAAATGAACTCTGAAAAGGTTGAAAGTTGGCATGGTATCATCATTTCACCCACATAGCATGTGCTAAAAAGTTGAGATGCTTACAGCAAAAACTGGATGCACTTCGTGTACAAAATGGACAATCTCTTTCGAAGTATCAGGCTTTCGGACGAGAACTCATCTGTTACAAAGGCATTTCATTTTTTTAAACTCATTTCAACTCCAGACTTTTTGTGCGTTCAGTATGCACCATTCAAAGCCACGTCATCAATTTTCAACCCTTTCTGACTTCATTTGCTATTTTTCATGCATTTACTGATTTTTTTGAGCTAAATGACCCTGAAATTGAAAAGCACTACAAATGAACTCTGAAAAGGTTGAAAGTTGGCATGGTATCATCATTTCACCCACATAGCATGTGCTAAAAAGTTGAGAGGGTTACGGCAAAAACTGGATGCACTTCGTGTACAAAATGGACAATCTCTTTCGAAGTATCAGGCTTTGGGACGAGAACTCATCTGTTACAAAGGCATTTCATTTCTTTAACTTATTTCAACTCCAGACTTTTTGTGCGTTCAGTATGCACCATTCAAAGCCACGTCATTAATTTTCAACCCTTTCTGACTTCATTTGCTATTTTTCATGCATTTACTGATTTTGTTTGAGCTAAATGACCCTGATATTGAAAAGCACTACAAATGAACTCTGAAAAGGTTGAAAGTTGGCATGGTATCATCATTTCACCCACATAGCATGTGCTAAAAAGTTGAGAGGGTTACGGCAAAAACTGGATGCACTTCGTGTACAAAATGGACAATCTCTTTCGAAGTATCAGGCTTTCGGACGAGGAGTCATCTGTTACAAAGGCATTTCATTTTTTTAAACTTATTTCAACTCCAGACTTTTTGTGCATTCAGTATGCACCATTCAAAGCCACGTCATCAATTTTCAACCCTTTCTGACTTCATTTGCTATTTTTCATGCATTTACTAATTTTTTGAGCTAAATGACCCTGAAATTGAAAAGCACTACAAATGAACTCTGAAAAGGTTGAAAGTTGGCATGGTATCATCATTTCACCCACATAGCATGTGCTAAAAAATTGAGACGCTTACGGCAAAAACTGGATGCACTTCGTGTACAAAATGGACAATCTCTTTCGAAGTATCAGGCTTTCGGGCGAGAACTCATCTGTTACAAAGGCATTTCATTTCTTTAACTTATTTCCACTCCAGACTTTTTGTGCATTCAGTATGCACCATTCAAAGCCACGTCATTAATTTTCAACCCATTCTGACATCATTTGCTATTTTTCATGCATTTACAGAATTTGTTTGAGCTAAATGACCCTGAAATTGAAAAGCACTACAAATGAACTCTGAAAAGGTTGAAAGTTGGCATGGTATCATCATTTCACCCACATAGCATGTTATAAAAAGTTGAGAGGGTTACGGCAAAAACTGGATGCACTTCGTGTACAAAATGGACAATCTCTTTCGAAGTATCAGGCTTTCGGACGAGAACTCATCAGTTACAAAGGCATTTCATTTTTTTAAACTTATTTCAACTCCAGACTTTTTGTGCGTTCAGTATGCACCATTCAAAGCCACGTCATCAATTTTCAACCCTTTCTGACTTCATTTGCTATTTTTCATGCATTTACTGATTTTTTGAGCTAAATGACCCTGAAATTGAAAAGCACTACAAATGAACTCTAAAAAGGTTGAAAGTTGGCATGGTATCATCATTTCACCCACATAGCATGTGCTAAAAAGTTGAGAGGGTTACGGCAAAAACTGGATGCACTTCGTGTACAAAATGGACAATCTCTTTCGAAGTATCAGGCTTTCGGACGAGAACTCATCTGTTACAAAGGCATTTCATTTTTTTAACTTATTTCAACTCCAGACTTTTTGTGCATTCAGTATGCACCATTCAAAGCCACGTCATCAATTTTCAACCCCTTCTGGCTTCATTTGCTATTTTTCATGCATTTACTGATTTTGTTTGAGCTAAATGACCCTGAAATTGAAAAGCAGTACAAATGAACTCTGAAAAGGTTGAAAGTTGGCATGGTATCATTATTTCACCCACATAGCATGTGTTAAAAAGTTGAGAGGGTTACGGTAAAAACTGGATGCACTTCCTGTACAAAATGGACCATCTCTTTCGAAGTATCAGGCTTTCGGACGAGAACTCCTCAGTTACAAAGGCATTTCATTTTTTTAAACTCATTTCAACTCCAAACTTTTTGTACGTTCAGTATGCACCATTCAAAGCCACGTCATCAATTTTCAACCCTTTCTGACTTCATTTGCTATTTTTCTTGCATTTACTGATTTTTTTTTGAACTAAATGACCCTGAAATTGAAAGGCACTACAAATGAACTCTGAAAAGGTTGAAAGTTGGCACGGTATCATCATTTCACCCACATAGCATGTGCTAAAAAGTTGAGAGGGTTACGGCAAAAACTGGATGCACTTCGTGTACAAAATGGACAATCTCTTTCGAAGTATCAGGCTTTCGGATGAGAACTCATCTGTTACAAAGGCATTTCATGTTTTTTTAACTTATTTCAACTCCAGACTTTTTGTGCGTTTAGTATGCACCATTCAAAGCCACGTCATCAATTTTCAACCCTTTCTGACTTCATTTGCTATTTTTCATGCATTTATTGATTTTTTGAGCTAAATGACCCTGAAATTGAAAAGCACTACAAATGAACTCTGAAAAGGTTGAAAGTTGGCATGGTATCATCATTTCACCCACATAGAATGTGCTAAAAAGTTGAGAGGGTTACGGCAAAAACTGGATGCACTTCGTGTACAAAATGGACAATCTCTTTCGAAGTATCAGGGTTTCGGACGAGAACTCATCTGTTACAAAGGCATTTCATTTTTTTAAACTCATTTCAACTCCAAACTTTTTGTACGTTCAGTATGCACCATTCAAAGCCACGTCATCAATTTTCAACCCTTTCTGACTTCATTTGCTATTTTTCATGCATTTACTGATGTTTTGAGCTAAATGACCCTGAAATTGAACAGCACTACAAATGAACTCTGAAAAAGTTGAAAGTTGGCATGGTATCATCATTTCACCCACATAGCTTGTTCTAAAAAGTTGAGAGGGTTACGGCAAAAACTGGATGCACTTCGTGTACAAAATGGACAATCTCTTTCGAAGTATCAGGTTTTCGGACGAGAACTCATCTGTTACAAAGGCATTTCATTTCTTTTACTTATTTCAACTCTTGACTTTTTGTACGTTCAGTATGCACCATTCAAAGCCACGTCATTAATTTTCAACCCTTTCTGACTTCATTTGCTATTTTTCATGCATTTACTGATTTTGTTTCAGCTAAATGACCCTGAAATTGAAAAGCACTACAAATGAACTCTGAAAAGGTTGAAAGTTGGCATGGTATCATCATTTCACCCACATAGCATGTGCTAAAAAGTTGAGAGGCTTACGGCAAAAACTGGATGCACTTCGTGTACAAAATGGACAATCTCTTTCGAAGTATCAGGCTTTCGGACGAGAACTCCTCAGTTACAAAGGCATTTCATTTTTTTAAACTCATTTCAACTCCAATCTTTTTGTAGGTTTAGTATGCACAATTCAAAGCCACGTCATCAATTTTCAACCCTTTCTGACTTCATTTGCTATTTTTCATGCATTTACTGATTTTTTTTGAGCTAAACGACCCTGAAATTGAAAGGCACTACAAATGAACTCTGAAAATGTTGAAAGTTGGCACGGTATCATCATTTCACCCACATAGCATGTGCTAAAAAGTTGAGATGGTTACGGCAAAAACTGGATGCACTTCGTGTACAAAATGGACAATCTCTTTCGAAGTATCAGGCTTTCGGACGAGAACTCATCTGTTACAAAGGCATTTCATTTTTTTTACTTATTTCAACTCCAGACTTTTTGTGCGTTTAGTATGCACCATTCAAAGCCACGTCATCAATTTTCAACCCTTTCTGACTTCATTAGCTATTTTTCATGCATTTACTGATTCTTTTGAGCTAAATGACCCTGAAATTGAAAAGCACTACAAATGAACTCTGAAAATGTTGAAAGTTGGCATGGTATCATCATTTCACCCACATAGCATCTGCTAAATAGTTGAGAGGGTTACGGCAAAAACTGGATGCACTTCGTGTACAAAATGGACAATCTCTTTCGAAGTATCAGGCTTTCGGACGAGAACTCATCTGTTACAAAGGCATTTCATTTTTTTTAACTTATTTCAACTCCAAACTTTTTGTGCATTCAGTATGCACCATTCAAAGCCACGTCATCAATTTTCAACCCTTTCTGACTTCATTTGCTATTTTCATGCATTTACTAATTTTTTTGAGCTAAATGACCCTGAAATTGAAAAGCACTACAAATGAACTCTGAAAAGGTTGAAAGTTGGAATGGTATCATCATTTCAGCCACATAGCATGTGCTAAAAAGTTGAGAGGGTTATGGCAAAAACTGGATGCACTTCGTGTACAAAATCGACAATCTCTTTCGAACTATCAGGCTTTTGGACGAGAACTCATCTGTTACAAAGGCATTTCATTTTTTTAAACTTATTTCAACTCCAGACTTTTTGTGCATTCAGTATGCACCATTCAAAGCCGTGTCATCAATTTTCAACCCTTTCTGACTTCATTTGCAATTTTTCATGCATTTACTGATTTTTTGAGCTAAATGACCCTGAAATTGAAAAGCACTACAAATGAACTCTGAAAAGGTTGAAAGTTGGCATGGTATCATCATTTCACCCACATAGCATGTGCTAAAAACTTGAGATGCTTACGGCAAAAACTGGATGCATTTCGTGTACAAAATGGACAATCTCTTTCGAAGTATCAGGCTTTCGGACGAGAACTCATCTGTTACAAAGGCATTTCATTTTTTTAAACTCATTTCAACTCCAAACTTTTTGTACGTTCAGTATGCACCATTCAAAGCCACGTCATCAATTTTCAACCCTTTCTGACTTCATTTGCTATTTTTCATGCATTTACTGATTTTTTGAGCTAAATGACCCTGAAATTGAAAAGCACTACAAATGAACTCTGAAAAGGTTGAAAGTTGGCATGGTATCATCATTTCACCCACATAGCATCTGCTAAAAAGATGAGAGGGTTACGGCAAAAACTGGATGCACTTCGTGTACAAAATGGACAATCTCTTTCGAAGTATCAGGCTTTCGGACGAGAACTCATCTGTTACAAAGGCATTTCATGTTTTTTTAACTTATTTCAACTCCAGACTTTTTGTGCGTTTAGTATGCACCATTCAAAGCCACGTCATCAATTTTCAACCCTTTCTGACTTCATTTGCTATTTTTCATGCATTTACTGATTTTTTGAGCTAAATGACCCTGAAATTGAAAAGCACTACAAATGAACTCTGAAAAGGTTGAAAGTTGGCATGGCATCATCATTTCACCCACATAGCATGTTCTAAAAAGTTGAGAGGGTTACGGCAAAAACTAGATGCACTTCGTGTACAAAATGGACAATCTCTTTCGAAGTATCAGGCTTTCGGACGAGAACTCATCTGTTACAAAGGCATTTCATTTCTTTAACTTATTTCAACTCCAGACTTTTTGTGCATTCAGTATGCACCATTCAAAGCCACGTCATTAATTTTCAACCCTTTCTGACTTCGTTTGCTATTTTTCATGCATTTACTGATTTTGTTTGAGTTAAATGACCCTGAAATTGAAAAGCACTACAAATGAACTCTGAAAAGGTTGAAAGTTGGCATGGTATCATCATTTTACCCACATAGCATGTTCTAAAAAGTTGAGAGGGTTACGGCAAAAACTGGATGCACTTCGTGTACAAAATGGACAATCTCTTTCGAAGTATCAGGGTTTCGGACGAGAACTCATCTGTTACAAAGGCATTTCATTTTTTTAAACTCATTTCAACTCTAGACTTTTTGTGCGTTCAGTATGCACCATTCAAAGCCACGTCATCAATTTTCAACCCTTTCTGACTTCATTTGCTATTTTTCATGCATTTACTGATTTTTTTGAGCTAAATGACCCTGAAATTGAAAAGCACTACAAATGAACTCTAAAAAGGTTGAAAGTTGGCATGGTATCATCATTTCACCCACATAGCATGTGCTAAAAACTTGAGAGGGTTACGGCAAAAACTGGATGCACTTCGTGTACAAAATGGACAATCTCTTTCGAAGTATCAGGCTTTCGGACGAGAACTCATCTGTTACAAAGGCATTTCATTTTTTTAAACTTATTTCAACTCCAGACTTTTTGTGCATTCAGTATGCACCATTCAAAGCCGTGTCATCAATTTTCAACCCTTTCTGACTTCATTTGCAATTTTTCATGCATTTACTGATTTTTTGAGCTAAATGACCCTGAAATTGAAAAGCACTACAAATGAACTCTGAAAAGGTTGAAAGTTGGCATGGTATCATCATTTCACCCACATAGCATGTGCTAAAAAGTTGAGATGCTTACGGCAAAAACTGGATGCATTTCGTGTACAAAATGGACAATCTCTTTCGAAGTATCAGGCTTTCGGACGAGAACTCATCTGTTACAAAGGCATTTCATTTTTTTAAACTCATTTCAACTCCAAACTTTTTGTACGTTCAGTATGCACCATTCAAAGCCACGTCATCAATTTTCAACCCTTTCTGACTTCATTTGCTATTTTTCATGCATTTACTGATTTTTTGAGCTAAATGACCCTGAAATTGAAAAGCACTACAAATGAACTCTGAAAAGGTTGAAAGTTGGCATGGTATCATCATTTCACCCACATAGCATCTGCTAAAAAGTTGAGAGGGTTACGGCAAAAACTGGATGCACTTCGTGTACAAAATGGACAATCTCTTTCGAAGTATCAGGCTTTCGGACGAGAACTCATCTGTTACAAAGGCATTTCATGTTTTTTTAACTTATTTCAACTCCAGACTTTTTGTGCGTTTAGTATGCACCATTCAAAGCCACGTCATCAATTTTCAACCCTTTCTGACTTCATTTGCTATTTTTCATGCATTTACTGATTTTTTGAGCTAAATGACCCTGAAATTGAAAAGCACTACAAATGAACTCTGAAAAGGTTGAAAGTTGGCATGGCATCATCATTTCACCCACATAGCATGTTCTAAAAAGTTGAGAGGGTTACGGCAAAAACTAGATGCACTTCGTGTACAAAATGGACAATCTCTTTCGAAGTATCAGGCTTTCGGACGAGAACTCATCTGTTACAAAGGCATTTCATTTCTTTAACTTATTTCAACTCCAGACTTTTTGTGCATTCAGTATGCACCATTCAAAGCCACGTCATTAATTTTCAACCCTTTCTGACTTCGTTTGCTATTTTTCATGCATTTACTGATTTTGTTTGAGTTAAATGACCCTGAAATTGAAAAGCACTACAAATGAACTCTGAAAAGGTTGAAAGTTGGCATGGTATCATCATTTTACCCACATAGCATGTTCTAAAAAGTTGAGAGGGTTACGGCAAAAACTGGATGCACTTCGTGTACAAAATGGACAATCTCTTTCGAAGTATCAGGGTTTCGGACGAGAACTCATCTGTTACAAAGGCATTTCATTTTTTTAAACTCATTTCAACTCTAGACTTTTTGTGCGTTCAGTATGCACCATTCAAAGCCACGTCATCAATTTTCAACCCTTTCTGACTTCATTTGCTATTTTTCATGCATTTACTGATTTTTTTGAGCTAAATGACCCTGAAATTGAAAAGCACTACAAATGAACTCTAAAAAGGTTGAAAGTTGGCATGGTATCATCATTTCACCCACATAGCATGTGCTAAAAAGTTGAGAGGGTTACGGCAAAAACTGGATGCACTTCGTGTACAAAATGGACAATCTCTTTCGAAGTATCAGGCTTTCGGACGAGAACTCATCTGTTACAAAGGCATTTCATTTTTTTAACTTATTTCAACTCGAGACTTTTTGTGCATTCAGTATGCACCATTCAAAGCCACGTCATCAATTTTCAACCCCTTCTGGCTTCATTTGCTATTTTTCATGCATTTACTGATTTTGTTTGAGCTAAATGACCCTGAAATTGAAAAGCAGTACAAATGAACTCTGAAAAGGTTGAAAGTTGGCATGGTATCATTATTTCACCCACATAGCATGTGTTAAAAAGTTGAGAGGGTTACGGTAAAAACTGGATGCACTTCCTGTACAAAATGGACCATCTCTTTCGAAGTATCAGGCTTTCGGACGAGAACTCCTCAGTTACAAAGGCATTTCATTTTTTTAAACTCATTTCAACTCCAAACTTTTTGTACGTTCAGTATGCACCATTCAAAGCCACGTCATCAATTTTCAACCCTTTCTGACTTCATTTGCTATTTTTCATGCATTTACTGATTTTTTTTTGAGCTAAATGACCCTGAAATTGAAAGGCACTACAAATGAACTCTGAAAAGGTTGAAAGTTAGCACGGTATCATCATTTCACCCACATAGCATGTGCTAAAAAGTTGAGAGGGTTACGGCAAAAACTGGATGCACTTCGTGTACAAAATGGACAATCTCTTTCGAAGTATCAGGCTTTCGGACGAGAACTCATCTGTTACAAAGGCATTTCATGTTTTTTTAACTTATTTCAACTCCAGACTTTTTGTGCGTTTAGTATGCACCATTCAAAGCCACGTCATCAATTTTCAACCCTTTCTGACTTCATTTGCTATTTTTCATGCATTTATTGATTTTTTGAGCTAAATGACCCTGAAATTGAAAAGCACTACAAATGAACTCTGAAAAGGTTGAAAGTTGGCATGGTATCATCATTTCACCCACATAGAATGTGCTAAAAAGTTGAGAGGGTTACGGCAAAAACTGGATGCACTTCGTGTACAAAATGGACAATCTCTTTCGAAGTATCAGGCTTTCGGACGAGAACTCATCTGTTACAAAGGCATTTCATGTTTTTTTAACTTATTTCAATTCCAGACTTTTTGTGCGTTTAGTATGCACCATTCAAAGCCACGTCATCAATTTTCAACCCTTTCTGACTTCATTTGCTATTTTTCATGCATTTACTGATTTTTTGAGCTAAATGACCCTGAAATTGAAAAGCACTACAAATGAACTCTGAAAAGGTTGAAAGTTGGCATGGTATCATCATTTCACCCACATAGCATGTTCTAAAAAGTTGAGAGGGTTACGGCAAAAACTAGATGCACTTCGTGTACAAAATGGACAATCTCTTTCGAAGTATCAGGCTTTCGGACGAGAACTCAT
The DNA here is from genome assembly GCA_039707655.1 of Elymus sibiricus. NCBI lineage: Eukaryota > Viridiplantae > Streptophyta > Magnoliopsida > Poales > Poaceae > Elymus > Elymus sibiricus. The sequence continues at coordinate 32,143,220 of CM077665.1, read as the reverse complement.
CTGTTACAAAGGCATTTCATTTCTTTAACTTATTTCAACTCCAGACTTTTTGTGCATTCAGTATGCACCATTCAAAGCCACGTCATTAATTTTCAACCCTTTCTGACTTCGTTTGCTATTTTTCATGCATTTACTGATTTTGTTTGAGTTAAATGACCCTGAAATTGAAAAGCACTACAAATGAACTCTGAAAAGGTTGAAAGTTGGCATGGTATCATCATTTTACCCACATAGCATGTTCTAAAAAGTTGAGAGGGTTACGGCAAAAACTGGATGCACTTCGTGTACAAAATGGACAATCTCTTTCGAAGTATCAGGGTTTCGGACGAGAACTCATCTGTTACAAAGGCATTTCATTTTTTTAAACTCATTTCAACTCTAGACTTTTTGTGCGTTCAGTATGCACCATTCAAAGCCACGTCATCAATTTTCAACCCTTTCTGACTTCATTTGCTATTTTTCATGCATTTACTGATTTTTTTGAGCTAAATGACCCTGAAATTGAAAAGCACTACAAATGAACTCTAAAAAGGTTGAAAGTTGGCATGGTATCATCATTTCACCCACATAGCATGTGCTAAAAAGTTGAGAGGGTTACGGCAAAAACTGGATGCACTTCGTGTACAAAATGGACAATCTCTTTCGAAGTATCAGGCTTTCGGACGAGAACTCATCTGTTACAAAGGCATTTCATTTTTTTAACTTATTTCAACTCGAGACTTTTTGTGCATTCAGTATGCACCATTCAAAGCCACGTCATCAATTTTCAACCCCTTCTGGCTTCATTTGCTATTTTTCATGCATTTACTGATTTTGTTTGAGCTAAATGACCCTGAAATTGAAAAGCAGTACAAATGAACTCTGAAAAGGTTGAAAGTTGGCATGGTATCATTATTTCACCCACATAGCATGTGTTAAAAAGTTGAGAGGGTTACGGTAAAAACTGGATGCACTTCCTGTACAAAATGGACCATCTCTTTCGAAGTATCAGGCTTTCGGACGAGAACTCCTCAGTTACAAAGGCATTTCATTTTTTTAAACTCATTTCAACTCCAAACTTTTTGTACGTTCAGTATGCACCATTCAAAGCCACGTCATCAATTTTCAACCCTTTCTGACTTCATTTGCTATTTTTCATGCATTTACTGATTTTTTTTTGAGCTAAATGACCCTGAAATTGAAAGGCACTACAAATGAACTCTGAAAAGGTTGAAAGTTGGCACGGTATCATCATTTCACCCACATAGCATGTGCTAAAAAGTTGAGAGGGTTACGGCAAAAACTGGATGCACTTCGTGTACAAAATGGACAATCTCTTTCGAAGTATCAGGCTTTCGGACGAGAACTCATCTGTTACAAAGGCATTTCATGTTTTTTTAACTTATTTCAACTCCAGACTTTTTTTGCGTTTAGTATGCACCATTCAAAGCCACGTCATCAATTTTCAACCCTTTCTGACTTCATTTGCTATTTTTCATGCATTTATTGATTTTTTGAGCTAAATGACCCTGAAATTGAAAAGCACTACAAATGAACTCTGAAAAGGTTGAAAGTTGGCATGGTATCATCATTTCACCCACATAGAATGTGCTAAAAAGTTGAGAGGGTTACGGCAAAAACTGGATGCACTTCGTGTACAAAATGGACAATCTCTTTCGAAGTATCAGGCTTTCGGACGAGAACTCATCTGTTACAAAGGCATTTCATTTTTTTTAACTTATTTCAACTCCAAACTTTTTGTGCATTCAGTATGCACCATTCAAAGCCACGTCATCAATTTTCAACCCTTTCTGACTTCATTTGCTATTTTCAAGCATTTACTAATTTTTTTGAGCTAAATGACCCTGAAATTGAAAAGCACTACAAATGAACTCTGAAAAGGTTGAAAGTTGGAATGGTATCATCATTTCAGCCACATAGCATGTGCTAAAAAGTTGAGAGGGTTATGGCAAAAACTGGATGCACTTCGTGTACAAAATCGACAATCTCTTTCGAACTATCAGGCTTTCGGACGAGAACTCATCTGTTACAAAGGCATTTCATTTTTTTAAACTTATTTCAACTCCAGACTTTTTGTGCATTCAGTATGCACCATTCAAAGCCGTGTCATCAATTTTCAACCCTTTCTGACTTCATTTGCAATTTTTCATGCATTTACTGATTTTTTGAGCTAAATGACCCTGAAATTGAAAAGCACTACAAATGAACTCTGAAAAGGTTGAAAGTTGGCATGGTATCATCATTTCACCCACATAGCATGTGCTAAAAAGTTGAGATGCTTACGGCAAAAACTGGATGCACTTCGTGTACAAAATGGACAATCTCTTTCGAAGTATCAGGCTTTCGGACGAGAACTCATCTGTTACAAAGGCATTTCATTTTTTTAAACTCATTTCAACTCCAGACTTTTTGTGCGTTCAGTATGCACCATTCAAAGCCACGTCATCAATTTTCAACCCTTTCTCACTTCATTTGCTATTTTTCATGCATTTACTGATTTTTTTGAGCTAAATGACCCTGAAATTGAAAAGCACTACAAATGAACTCTGAAAAGGTTGAAAGTTGGCATGGTATCATCATTTCACCCACATAGCATGTGCTAAAAAGTTGAGAGGGTTACGGCAAAAACTGGATGCACTTCGTGTACAAAATGGACAATCTCTTTCGAAGTATCAGGCTTTGGGACGAGAACTCATCTGTTACAAAGGCATTTCATTTCTTTAACTTATTTCAACCCCATACTTTTTGTGCGTTCAGTATGCACCATTCAAAGCCACGTCATTAATTTTCAACCCTTTCTGACTTCATTTGCTATTTTTCATGCATTTACTGATTTTGTTTGAGCTAAATGACCCAGATATTGAAAAGCACTACAAATGAACTCTGAAAAGGTTGAAAGTTGGCATGGTATCATCATTTCACCCACATAGCATGTTCTAAAAAGTTGAGAGGGTTACGGCAAAAACTGGATGCACTTCGTGTACAAAATGGACAATCTCTTTCGAAGTATCAGGCTTTCGGACGAGAACTCATCTGTTACAAAGGCATTTCATGTTTTTTTAACTTATTTCAACTCCAGACTTTTTGTGCGTTTAGTATGCACCATTCAAAGCCACGTCATCAATTTTCAACCCTTTCTGACTTCATTTGCTATTTTTCATGCATTTATTGATTTTTTGAGCTAAATGACCCTGAAATTGAAAAGCACTACAAATGAACTCTGAAAAGGTTGAAAGTTGGCATGGTATCATCATTTCACCCACATAGAATGTGCTAAAAAGTTGAGAGGGTTACGGCAAAAACTGGATGCACTTCGTGTACAAAATGGACAATCTCTTTCGAAGTATCAGGCTTTCGGACGAGAACTCATCTGTTACAAAGGCATTTCATTTTTTTTAACTTATTTCAACTCCAAACTTTTTGTGCATTCAGTATGCACCATTCAAAGCCACGTCATCAATTTTCAACCCTTTCTGACTTCATTTGCTATTTTCAAGCATTTACTAATTTTTTTGAGCTAAATGACCCTGAAATTGAAAAGCACTACAAATGAACTCTGAAAAGGTTGAAAGTTGGAATGGTATCATCATTTCAGCCACATAGCATGTGCTAAAAAGTTGAGAGGGTTATGGCAAAAACTGGATGCACTTCGTGTACAAAATGGACAATCTCTTTCGAAGTATCAGGCTTTCGGACGAGAACTCATCTGTTACAAAGGCATTTCATGTTTTTTTAACTTATTTCAACTCCAGACTTTTTGTGCGTTTAGTATGCACCATTCAAAGCCACGTCATCAATTTTCAACCCTTTCTGACTTCATTTGCTATTTTTCATGCATTTACTGATTTTTTGAGCTAAATGACCCTGAAATTGAAAAGCACTACAAATGAACTCTGAAAAGGTTGAAAGTTGGCATGGCATCATCATTTCACCCACATAGCATGTTCTAAAAAGTTGAGAGGGTTACGGCAAAAACTAGATGCACTTCGTGTACAAAATGGACAATCTCTTTCGAAGTATCAGGCTTTCGGACGAGAACTCATCTGTTACAAAGGCATTTCATTTCTTTAACTTATTTCAACTCCAGACTTTTTGTGCATTCAGTATGCACCATTCAAAGCCACGTCATTAATTTTCAACCCTTTCTGACTTCGTTTGCTATTTTTCATGCATTTACTGATTTTGTTTGAGTTAAATGACCCTGAAATTGAAAAGCACTACAAATGAACTCTGAAAAGGTTGAAAGTTGGCATGGTATCATCATTTTACCCACATAGCATGTTCTAAAAAGTTGAGAGGGTTACGGCAAAAACTGGATGCACTTCGTGTACAAAATGGACAATCTCTTTCGAAGTATCAGGGTTTCGGACGAGAACTCATCTGTTACAAAGGCATTTCATTTTTTTAAACTCATTTCAACTCTAGACTTTTTGTGCGTTCAGTATGCACCATTCAAAGCCACGTCATCAATTTTCAACCCTTTCTGACTTCATTTGCTATTTTTCATGCATTTACTGATTTTTTTGAGCTAAATGACCCTGAAATTGAAAAGCACTACAAATGAACTCTAAAAAGGTTGAAAGTTGGCATGGTATCATCATTTCACCCACATAGCATGTGCTAAAAAGTTGAGAGGGTTACGGCAAAAACTGGATGCACTTCGTGTACAAAATGGACAATCTCTTTCGAAGTATCAGGCTTTCGGACGAGAACTCATCTGTTACAAAGGCATTTCATTTTTTTAACTTATTTCAACTCGAGACTTTTTGTGCATTCAGTATGCACCATTCAAAGCCACGTCATCAATTTTCAACCCCTTCTGGCTTCATTTGCTATTTTTCATGCATTTACTGATTTTGTTTGAGCTAAATGACCCTGAAATTGAAAAGCAGTACAAATGAACTCTGAAAAGGTTGAAAGTTGGCATGGCATCATTATTTCACCCACATAGCATGTGTTAAAAAGTTGAGAGGGTTACGGTAAAAACTGGATGCACTTCCTGTACAAAATGGACCATCTCTTTCGAAGTATCAGGCTTTCGGACGAGAACTCCTCAGTTACAAAGGCATTTCATTTTTTTAAACTCATTTCAACTCCAAACTTTTTGTACGTTCAGTATGCACCATTCAAAGCCACGTCATCAATTTTCAACCCTTTCTGACTTCATTTGCTATTTTTCATGCATTTACTGATTTTTTTTTGAGCTAAATGACCCTGAAATTGAAAGGCACTACAAATGAACTCTGAAAAGGTTGAAAGTTAGCACGGTATCATCATTTCACCCACATAGCATGTGCTAAAAAGTTGAGAGGGTTACGGCAAAAACTGGATGCACTTCGTGTACAAAATGGACAATCTCTTTCGAAGTATCAGGCTTTCGGACGAGAACTCATCTGTTACAAAGGCATTTCATGTTTTTTTAACTTATTTCAACTCCAGACTTTTTGTGCGTTTAGTATGCACCATTCAAAGCCACGTCATCAATTTTCAACCCTTTCTGACTTCATTTGCTATTTTTCATGCATTTATTGATTTTTTGAGCTAAATGACCCTGAAATTGAAAAGCACTACAAATGAACTCTGAAAAGGTTGAAAGTTGGCATGGTATCATCATTTCACCCACATAGAATGTGCTAAAAAGTTGAGAGGGTTACGGCAAAAACTGGATGCACTTCGTGTACAAAATGGACAATCTCTTTCGAAGTATCAGGCTTTCGGACGAGAACTCATCTGTTACAAAGGCATTTCATGTTTTTTTAACTTATTTCAATTCCAGACTTTTTGTGCGTTTAGTATGCACCATTCAAAGCCACGTCATCAATTTTCAACCCTTTCTGACTTCATTTGCTATTTTTCATGCATTTACTGATTTTTTGAGCTAAATGACCCTGAAATTGAAAAGCACTACAAATGAACTCTGAAAAGGTTGAAAGTTGGCATGGTATCATCATTTCACCCACATAGCATGTTCTAAAAAGTTGAGAGGGTTACGGCAAAAACTAGATGCACTTCGTGTACAAAATGGACAATCTCTTTCGAAGTATCAGGCTTTCGGACGAGAACTCATCTGTTACAAAGGCATTTCATTTCTTTAACTTATTTCAACTCCAGACTTTTTGTGCATTCAGTATGCACCATTCAAAGCCACGTCATTAATTTTCAACCCTTTCTGACTTCGTTTGCTATTTTTCATGCATTTACTGATTTTGTTTGAGTTAAATGACCCTGAAATTGAAAAGCACTACAAATGAACTCTGAAAAGGTTGAAAGTTGGCATGGTATCATCATTTTACCCACATAGCATGTTCTAAAAAGTTGAGAGGGTTACGGCAAAAACTGGATGCACTTCGTGTACAAAATGGACAATCTCTTTCGAAGTATCAGGGTTTCGGACGAGAACTCATCTGTTACAAAGGCATTTCATTTTTTTAAACTCATTTCAACTCTAGACTTTTTGTGCGTTCAGTATGCACCATTCAAAGCCACGTCATCAATTTTCAACCCTTTCTGACTTCATTTGCTATTTTTCATGCATTTACTGATTTTTTTGAGCTAAATGACCCTGAAATTGAAAAGCACTACAAATGAACTCTAAAAAGGTTGAAAGTTGGCATGGTATCATCATTTCACCCACATAGCATGTGCTAAAAAGTTGAGAGGGTTACGGCAAAAACTGGATGCACTTCGTGTACAAAATGGACAATCTCTTTCGAAGTATCAGGCTTTCGGACGAGAACTCATCTGTTACAAAGGCATTTCATTTTTTTAACTTATTTCAACTCGAGACTTTTTGTGCATTCAGTATGCACCATTCAAAGCCACGTCATCAATTTTCAACCCCTTCTGGCTTCATTTGCTATTTTTCATGCATTTACTGATTTTGTTTGAGCTAAATGACCCTGAAATTGAAAAGCAGTACAAATGAACTCTGAAAAGGTTGAAAGTTGGCATGGTATCATTATTTCACCCACATAGCATGTGTTAAAAAGTTGAGAGGGTTACGGTAAAAACTGGATGCACTTCCTGTACAAAATGGACCATCTCTTTCGAAGTATCAGGCTTTCGGACGAGAACTCCTCAGTTACAAAGGCATTTCATTTTTTTAAACTCATTTCAACTCCAAACTTTTTGTACGTTCAGTATGCACCATTCAAAGCCACGTCATCAATTTTCAACCCTTTCTGACTTCATTTGCTATTTTTCATGCATTTACTGATTTTTTTTTGAGCTAAATGACCCTGAAATTGAAAGGCACTACAAATGAACTCTGAAAAGGTTGAAAGTTGGCACGGTATCATCATTTCACCCACATAGCATGTGCTAAAAAGTTGAGAGGGTTACGGCAAAAACTGGATGCACTTCGTGTACAAAATGGACAATCTCTTTCGAAGTATCAGGCTTTCGGACGAGAACTCATCTGTTACAAAGGCATTTCATGTTTTTTTAACTTATTTCAACTCCAGACTTTTTTTGCGTTTAGTATGCACCATTCAAAGCCACGTCATCAATTTTCAACCCTTTCTGACTTCATTTGCTATTTTTCATGCATTTATTGATTTTTTGAGCTAAATGACCCTGAAATTGAAAAGCACTACAAATGAACTCTGAAAAGGTTGAAAGTTGGCATGGTATCATCATTTCACCCACATAGAATGTGCTAAAAAGTTGAGAGGGTTACGGCAAAAACTGGATGCACTTCGTGTACAAAATGGACAATCTCTTTCGAAGTATCAGGCTTTCGGACGAGAACTCATCTGTTACAAAGGCATTTCATTTTTTTTAACTTATTTCAACTCCAAACTTTTTGTGCATTCAGTATGCACCATTCAAAGCCACGTCATCAATTTTCAACCCTTTCTGACTTCATTTGCTATTTTCAAGCATTTACTAATTTTTTTGAGCTAAATGACCCTGAAATTGAAAAGCACTACAAATGAACTCTGAAAAGGTTGAAAGTTGGAATGGTATCATCATTTCAGCCACATAGCATGTGCTAAAAAGTTGAGAGGGTTATGGCAAAAACTGGATGCACTTCGTGTACAAAATCGACAATCTCTTTCGAACTATCAGGCTTTCGGACGAGAACTCATCTGTTACAAAGGCATTTCATTTTTTTAAACTTATTTCAACTCCAGACTTTTTGTGCATTCAGTATGCACCATTCAAAGCCGTGTCATCAATTTTCAACCCTTTCTGACTTCATTTGCAATTTTTCATGCATTTACTGATTTTTTGAGCTAAATGACCCTGAAATTGAAAAGCACTACAAATGAACTCTGAAAAGGTTGAAAGTTGGCATGGTATCATCATTTCACCCACATAGCATGTGCTAAAAAGTTGAGATGCTTACGGCAAAAACTGGATGCACTTCGTGTACAAAATGGACAATCTCTTTCGAAGTATCAGGCTTTCGGACGAGAACTCATCTGTTACAAAGGCATTTCATTTTTTTAAACTCATTTCAACTCCAGACTTTTTGTGCGTTCAGTATGCACCATTCAAAGCCACGTCATCAATTTTCAACCCTTTCTCACTTCATTTGCTATTTTTCATGCATTTACTGATTTTTTTGAGCTAAATGACCCTGAAATTGAAAAGCACTACAAATGAACTCTGAAAAGGTTGAAAGTTGGCATGGTATCATCATTTCACCCACATAGCATGTGCTAAAAAGTTGAGAGGGTTACGGCAAAAACTGGATGCACTTCGTGTACAAAATGGACAATCTCTTTCGAAGTATCAGGCTTTGGGACGAGAACTCATCTGTTACAAAGGCATTTCATTTCTTTAACTTATTTCAACCCCATACTTTTTGTGCGTTCAGTATGCACCATTCAAAGCCACGTCATTAATTTTCAACCCTTTCTGACTTCATTTGCTATTTTTCATGCATTTACTGATTTTGTTTGAGCTAAATGACCCAGATATTGAAAAGCACTACAAATGAACTCTGAAAAGGTTGAAAGTTGGCATGGTATCATCATTTCACCCACATAGCATGTTCTAAAAAGTTGAGAGGGTTACGGCAAAAACTGGATGCACTTCGTGTACAAAATGGACAATCTCTTTCGAAGTATCAGGCTTTCGGACGAGAACTCATCTGTTACAAAGGCATTTCATGTTTTTTTAACTTATTTCAACTCCAGACTTTTTGTGCGTTTAGTATGCACCATTCAAAGCCACGTCATCAATTTTCAACCCTTTCTGACTTCATTTGCTATTTTTCATGCATTTATTGATTTTTTGAGCTAAATGACCCTGAAATTGAAAAGCACTACAAATGAACTCTGAAAAGGTTGAAAGTTGGCATGGTATCATCATTTCACCCACATAGAATGTGCTAAAAAGTTGAGAGGGTTACGGCAAAAACTGGATGCACTTCGTGTACAAAATGGACAATCTCTTTCGAAGTATCAGGCTTTCGGACGAGAACTCATCTGTTACAAAGGCATTTCATTTTTTTTAACTTATTTCAACTCCAAACTTTTTGTGCATTCAGTATGCACCATTCAAAGCCACGTCATCAATTTTCAACCCTTTCTGACTTCATTTGCTATTTTCAAGCATTTACTAATTTTTTTGAGCTAAATGACCCTGAAATTGAAAAGCACTACAAATGAACTCTGAAAAGGTTGAAAGTTGGAATGGTATCATCATTTCAGCCACATAGCATGTGCTAAAAAGTTGAGAGGGTTATGGCAAAAACTGGATGCACTTCGTGTACAAAATCGACAATCTCTTTCGAACTATCAGGCTTTCGGACGAGAACTCATCTGTTACAAAGGCATTTCATTTTTTTAAACTTATTTCAACTCCAGACTTTTTGTGCATTCAGTATGCACCATTCAAAGCCGTGTCATCAATTTTCAACCCTTTCTGACTTCATTTGCTATTTTTCATGCATTTACTGATTTTTTTGAGCTAAATGACCCTGAAATTGAAAAGCACTACAAATGAACTCTGAAAAGGTTGAAAGTTGGCATGGTATCATCATTTCACCCACATAGCATGTGCTAAAAAGTTGAGAGGGTTACGGCAAAAACTGGATGCACTTCGTGTACAAAATGGACAATCTCTTTCGAAGTATCAGGCTTTGGGACGAGAACTCATCTGTTACAAAGGCATTTCATTTCTTTAACTTATTTCAACCCCATACTTTTTGTGCGTTCAGTATGCACCATTCAAAGCCACGTCATTAATTTTCAACCCTTTCTGACTTCATTTGCTATTTTTCATGCATTTACTGATTTTGTTTGAGCTAAATGACCCAGATATTGAAAAGCACTACAAATGAACTCTGAAAAGGTTGAAAGTTGGCATGGTATCATCATTTCACCCACATAGCATGTTCTAAAAAGTTGAGAGGGTTACGGCAAAAACTGGATGCACTTCGTGTACAAAATGGACAATCTCTTTCGAAGTATCAGGCTTTCGGACGAGAACTCATCTGTTACAAAGGCATTTCATGTTTTTTTAACTTATTTCAACTCCAGACTTTTTGTGCGTTTAGTATGCACCATTCAAAGCCACGTCATCAATTTTCAACCCTTTCTGACTTCATTTGCTATTTTTCATGCATTTATTGATTTTTTGAGCTAAATGACCCTGAAATTGAAAAGCACTACAAATGAACTCTGAAAAGGTTGAAAGTTGGCATGGTATCATCATTTCACCCACATAGAATGTGCTAAAAAGTTGAGAGGGTTACGGCAAAAACTGGATGCACTTCGTGTACAAAATGGACAATCTCTTTCGAAGTATCAGGCTTTCGGACGAGAACTCATCTGTTACAAAGGCATTTCATTTTTTTTAACTTATTTCAACTCCAAACTTTTTGTGCATTCAGTATGCACCATTCAAAGCCACGTCATCAATTTTCAACCCTTTCTGACTTCATTTGCTATTTTCAAGCATTTACTAATTTTTTTGAGCTAAATGACCCTGAAATTGAAAAGCACTACAAATGAACTCTGAAAAGGTTGAAAGTTGGAATGGTATCATCATTTCAGCCACATAGCATGTGCTAAAAAGTTGAGAGGGTTATGGCAAAAACTGGATGCACTTCGTGTACAAAATCGACAATCTCTTTCGAACTATCAGGCTTTCGGACGAGAACTCATCTGTTACAAAGGCATTTCATTTTTTTAAACTTATTTCAACTCCAGACTTTTTGTGCATTCAGTATGCACCATTCAAAGCCGTGTCATCAATTTTCAACCCTTTCTGACTTCATTTGCAATTTTTCATGCATTTACTGATTTTTTGAGCTAAATGACCCTGAAATTGAAAAGCACTACAAATGAACTCTGAAAAGGTTGAAAGTTGGCATGGTATCATCATTTCACCCACATAGCATGTGCTAAAAAGTTGAGATGCTTACGGCAAAAACTGGATGCACTTCGTGTACAAAATGGACAATCTCTTTCGAAGTATCAGGCTTTCGGACGAGAACTCATCTGTTACAAAGGCATTTCATTTTTTTAAACTCATTTCAACTCCAGACTTTTTGTGCGTTCAGTATGCACCATTCAAAGCCACGTCATCAATTTTCAACCCTTTCTGACTTCATTTGCTATTTTTCATGCATTTACTGATTTTTTTGAGCTAAATGACCCTGAAATTGAAAAGCACTACAAATGAACTCTGAAAAGGTTGAAAGTTGGCATGGTATCATCATTTCACCCACATAGCATGTGCTAAAAAGTTGAGAGGGTTACGGCAAAAACTGGATGCACTTCGTGTACAAAATGGACAATCTCTTTCGAAGTATCAGGCTTTCGGACGAGAACTCATCTGTTACAAAGGCATTTCATTTTTTTAACTTATTTCAACTCCAGACTTTTTGTGCATTCAGTATGCACCATTGAAAGCCACGTCATTAATTTTCAACCCTTTCTGACTTCATTTGCTATTTTTCATGCATTTACTGATTTTGTTTGAGCTAAATGACCCAGATATTGAAAAGCACTACAAATGAACTCTGAAAAGGTTGAAAGTTGGCATGGTATCATCATTTCACCCACATAGCATGTTCTAAAAAGTTGAGAGGGTTACGGCAAAAACTGGATGCACTTCGTGTACAAAATGGACAATCTCTTTCGAAGTATCAGGCTTTCGGACGAGAACTCATCTGTTACAAAGGCATTTCATGTTTTTTTAACTTATTTCAACTCCAGACTTTTTGTGCGTTTAGTATGCACCATTCAAAGCCACGTCATCAATTTTCAACCCTTTCTGACTTCATTTGCTATTTTTCATGCATTTACTGATTTTTTGAGCTAAATGACCCTGAAATTGAAAAGCACTACAAATGAACTCTGAAAAGGTTGAAAGTTGGCATGGTATCATCATTTCACCCACATAGCATGTTCTAACAAGTTGAGAGGGTTACGGCAAAAACTAGATGCACTTGGTGTACAAAATGGACAATCTCTTTCGAACTATCAGGCTTTCGGACGAGAACTCATCTGTTACAAAGGCATTTCATTTTTTTAAACTTCTTTCAACTCCAGACTTTTTGTGCATTCAGTATGCACCATTCAAAGCCGTGTCATCAATTTTCAACCCTTTCTGACTTCATTTGCAATTTTTCATGCATTTACTGATTTTTTGAGCTAAATGACCCTGAAATTGAAAAGCACTACAAATGAACTCTGAAAAGGTTGAAAGTTGGCATGGTATCATCATTTCACCCACATAGCATGTGCTAAAAAGTTGAGATGCTTACGGCAAAAACTGGATGCACTTCGTGTACAAAATGGACAATCTCTTTCGAAGTATCAGGCTTTCGGACGAGAACTCATCTGTTACAAAGGCATTTCATTTTTTTAAACTCATTTCAACTCCAGACTTTTTGTGCGTTCAGTATGCACCATTCAAAGCCACGTCATCAATTTTCAACCCTTTCTGACTTCATTTGCTATTTTTCATGCATTTACTGATTTTTTTGAGCTAAATGACCCTGAAATTGAAAAGCACTACAAATGAACTCTGAAAAGGTTGAAAGTTGGCATGGTATCATCATTTCACCCACATAGCATGTGCTAAAAAGTTGAGAGGGTTACGGCAAAAACTGGATGCACTTCGTGTACAAAATGGACAATCTCTTTCGAAGTATCAGGCTTTGGGACGAGAACTCATCTGTTACAAAGGCATTTCACTTCTTTAACTTATTTCAAATCCAGACTTTTTGTGCGTTCAGTATGCACCATTCAAAGCCACGTCATTAATTTTCAACCCTTTCTGACTTCATTTGCTATTTTTCATGCATTTACTGATTTTGTTTGAGCTAAATGACCCTGATATTGAAAAGCACTACAAATGAACTCTGAAAAGGTTGAAAGTTGGCATGGTATCATCATTTCACCCACATAGCATGTTCTAAAAAGTTGAGAGGGTTACGGCAAAAACTGGATGCACTTCGTGTACAAAATGGACAATCTCTTTCGAAGTATCAGGCTTTCGGACGAGGACTCATCTGTTACAAAGGCATTTCATTTTTTTAAACTTATTTCAACTCCAGACTTTTTGTGCATTCAGTATGCACCATTCAAAGCCACGTCATCAATTTTCAACCCTTTCTGACTTCATTTGCTATTTTCAAGCATTTAGTAATTTTTTTGAGCTAAATGACCCTGAAATTGAAAAGCACTACAAATGAACTCTGAAAAGGTTGAAAGTTGGAATGGTATCATCATTTCAGCCACATAGCATGTGCTAAAAAGTTGAGAGGGTTATTGCAAAAACTGGATGCACTTCGTGTACAAAATCGACAATCTCTTTCGAACTATCAGGCTTTCGGACGAGAACTCATCTGTTACAAAGGCATTTCATTTTTTTAAACTTATTTCAACTCCAGACTTTTTGTGCATTCAGTATGCACCATTCAAAACCGTGTCATCAATTTTCAACCCTTTCTGACTTCATTTGCAATTTTTCATGCATTTACTGATTTTTTGAGCTAAATGACCCTGAAATTGAAAAGCACTACAAATGAACTCTGAAAAGGTTGAAAGTTGGCATGGTATCATCATTTCACCCACATAGCATGTTCTAAAAAGTTGAGAGGGTTACGGCAAAAACTAGATGCACTTGGTGTACAAAATGGACAATCTCTTTCGAACTATCAGGCTTTCGGACGAGAACTCATCTGTTACAAAGGCATTTCATTTTTTTAAACTTATTTCAACTCCAGACTTTTTGTGCGTTCAGTATGCACCATTCAAAGCCGTGTCATCAATTTTCAACCCTTTCTGACTTCATTTGCAATTTTTCATGCATTTACTGATTTTTTGAGCTAAATGACCCTGAAATTGAAAAGCACTACAAATGAACTCTGAAAAGGTTGAAAGTTGGCATGGTATCATCATTTCACCCACATAGCATGTGCTAAAAAGTTGAGATGCTTACGGCAAAAACTGGATGCACTTCGTGTACAAAATGGACAATCTCTTTCGAAGTATCAGGCTTTCGGACGAGAACTCATCTGTTACAAAGGCATTTCATTTTTTTAAACTCATTTCAACTCCAGACTTTTTGTGCGTTCAGTATGCACCATTCAAAGCCACGTCATCAATTTTCAACCCTTTCTGACTTCATTTGCTATTTTTCATGCATTTACTGATTTTTTTGAGCTAAATGACCCTGAAATTGAAAAGCACTACAAATGAACTCTGAAAAGGTTGAAAGTTGGCATGGTATCATCATTTCACCCACATAGCATGTGCTAAAAAGTTGAGAGGGTTACGGCAAAAACTGGATGCACTTCGTGTACAAAATGGACAATCTCTTTCGAAGTATCAGGCTTTGGGACGAGAACTCATCTGTTACAAAGGCATTTCACTTCTCTAACTTATTTCAAATCCAGACTTTTTGTGCGTTCAGTATGCACCATTCAAAGCCACGTCATTAATTTTCAACCCTTTCTGACTTCATTTGCTATTTTTCATGCATTTACTGATTTTGTTTGAGCTAAATGACCCTGATATTGAAAAGCACTACAAATGAACTCTGAAAAGGTTGAAAGTTGGCATGGTATCATCATTTCACCCACATAGCATGTTCTAAAAAGTTGAGAGGGTTACGGCAAAAACTGGATGCACTTCGTGTACAAAATGGACAATCTCTTTCGAAGTATCAGGCTTTCGGACGAGGACTCATCTGTTACAAAGGCATTTCATTTTTTTAAACTTATTTCAACTCCAGACTTTTTGTGCATTCAGTATGCACCATTCAAAGCCACGTCATCAATTTTCAACCCTTTCTGACTTCATTTGCTATTTTCAAGCATTTACTAATTTTTTTGAGCTAAATGACCCTGAAATTGAAAAGCACTACAAATGAACTCTGAAAAGGTTGAAAGTTGGAATGGTATCATCATTTCAGCCACATAGCATGTGCTAAAAAGTTGAGAGGGTTATTGCAAAAACTGGATGCACTTCGTGTACAAAATCGACAATCTCTTTCGAACTATCAGGCTTTCGGACGAGAACTCATCTGTTACAAAGGCATTTCATTTTTTTAAACTTATTTCAACTCCAGACTTTTTGTGCATTCAGTATGCACCATTCAAAGCCGTGTCATCAATTTTCAACCCTTTCTGACTTCATTTGCAATTTTTCATGCATTTACTGATTTTTTGAGCTAAATGACCCTGAAATTGAAAAGCACTACAAATGAACTCTGAAAAGGTTGAAAGTTGGCATGGTATCATCATTTCACCCACATAGCATGTGCTAAAAAGTTGAGATGCTTACAGCAAAAACTGGATGCACTTCGTGTACAAAATGGACAATCTCTTTCGAAGTATCAGGCTTTCGGACGAGAACTCATCTGTTACAAAGGCATTTCATTTTTTTAAACTCATTTCAACTCCAGACTTTTTGTGCGTTCAGTATGCACCATTCAAAGCCACGTCATCAATTTTCAACCCTTTCTGACTTCATTTGCTATTTTTCATGCATTTACTGATTTTTTTGAGCTAAATGACCCTGAAATTGAAAAGCACTACAAATGAACTCTGAAAAGGTTGAAAGTTGGCATGGTATCATCATTTCACCCACATAGCATGTGCTAAAAAGTTGAGAGGGTTACGGCAAAAACTGGATGCACTTCGTGTACAAAATGGACAATCTCTTTCGAAGTATCAGGCTTTGGGACGAGAACTCATCTGTTACAAAGGCATTTCATTTCTTTAACTTATTTCAACTCCAGACTTTTTGTGCGTTCAGTATGCACCATTCAAAGCCACGTCATCAATTTTCAACCCTTTCTGACTTCATTTGCTATTTTTCATGCATTTACTGATTTTTTTTTGAGCTAAATGACCCTGAAATTGAAAAGCACTACAAATGAACTCTGAAAAGGTTGAAAGTTGGCATGGTATCATCATTTCACCCACATAGCATGTGCTAAAAAGTTGAGAGGGTTACGGCAAAAACTGGATGCACTTCGTGTACAAAATGGACAATCTCTTTCGAAGTATCAGGCTTTCGGACGAGAACTCATCTGTTACAAAGGCATTTCATTTTTTTAAACTCATTTCAACTCCAGACTTTTTGTGCGTTCAGTATGCACCATTCAAAGCCACGTCATCAATTTTCAACCCTTTCTGACTTCATTTGCTATTTTTCATGCATTTACTGATTTTTTTGAGCTAAATGACCCTGAAATTGAAAAGCACTACAAATGAACTCTGAAAAGGTTGAAAGTTGGCATGGTATCATCATTTCACCCACATAGCATGTGCTAAAAAGTTGAGAGGGTTACGGCAAAAACTGGATGCACTTCGTGTACAAAATGGACAATCTCTTTCGAAGTATCAGGCTTTGGGACGAGAACTCATCTGTTACAAAGGCATTTCACTTCTTTAACTTATTTCAAATCCAGACTTTTTGTGCGTTCAGTATGCACCATTCAAAGCCACGTCATTAATTTTCAACCCTTTCTGACTTCATTTGCTATTTTTCATGCATTTACTGATTTTGTTTGAGCTAAATGACCCTGATATTGAAAAGCACTACAAATGAACTCTGAAAAGGTTGAAAGTTGGCATGGTATCATCATTTCACCCACATAGCATGTTCTAAAAAGTTGAGAGGGTTACGGCAAAAACTGGATGCACTTCGTGTACAAAATGGACAATCTCTTTCGAAGTATCAGGCTTTCGGACGAGGACTCATCTGTTACAAAGGCATTTCATTTTTTTAAACTTATTTCAACTCCAGACTTTTTGTGCATTCAGTATGCACCATTCAAAGCCACGTCATCAATTTTCAACCCTTTCTGACTTCATTTGCTATTTTCAAGCATTTACTAATTTTTTTGAGCTAAATGACCCTGAAATTGAAAAGCACTACAAATGAACTCTGAAAAGGTTGAAAGTTGGAATGGTATCATCATTTCAGCCACATAGCATGTGCTAAAAAGTTGAGAGGGTTATTGCAAAAACTGGATGCACTTCGTGTACAAAATCGACAATCTCTTTCGAACTATCAGGCTTTCGGACGAGAACTCATCTGTTACAAAGGCATTTCATTTTTTTAAACTTATTTCAACTCCAGACTTTTTGTGCATTCAGTATGCACCATTCAAAGCCGTGTCATCAATTTTCAACCCTTTCTGACTTCATTTGCAATTTTTCATGCATTTACTGATTTTTTGAGCTAAATGACCCTGAAATTGAAAAGCACTACAAATGAACTCTGAAAAGGTTGAAAGTAGGCATGGTATCATCATTTCACCCACATAGCATGTGCTAAAAAGTTGAGATGCTTACAGCAAAAACTGGATGCACTTCGTGTACAAAATGGACAATCTCTTTCGAAGTATCAGGCTTTCGGACGAGAACTCATCTGTTACAAAGGCATTTCATTTTTTTAAACTCATTTCAACTCCAGACTTTTTGTGCGTTCAGTATGCACCATTCAAAGCCACGTCATCAATTTTCAACCCTTTCTGACTTCATTTGCTATTTTTCATGCATTTACTGATTTTTTTGAGCTAAATGACCCTGAAATTGAAAAGCACTACAAATGAACTCTGAAAAGGTTGAAAGTTGGCATGGTATCATCATTTCACCCACATAGCATGTGCTAAAAAGTTGAGAGGGTTACGGCAAAAACTGGATGCACTTCGTGTACAAAATGGACAATCTCTTTTGAAGTATCAGGCTTTGGGACGAGAACTCATCTGTTACAAAGGCATTTCATTTCTTTAACTTATTTCAACTCCAGACTTTTTGTGCGTTCAGTATGCACCATTCAAAGCCACGTCATTAATTTTCAACCCTTTCTGACTTCATTTGCTATTTTTCATGCATTTACTGATTTTGTTTGAGCTAAATGACCCTGATATTGAAAAGCACTACAAATGAACTCTGAAAAGGTTGAAAGTTGGCATGGTATCATCATTTCACCCACATAGCATGTGCTAAAAAGTTGAGAGGGTTACGGCAAAAACTGGATGCACTTCGTGTACAAAATGGACAATCTCTTTCGAAGTATCAGGCTTTCGGACGAGGAGTCATCTGTTACAAAGGCATTTCATTTTTTTAAACTTATTTCAACTCCAGACTTTTTGTGCATTCAGTATGCACCATTCAAAGCCACGTCATCAATTTTCAACCCTTTCTGACTTCATTTGCTATTTTTCATGCATTTACTAATTTTTTGAGCTAAATGACCCTGAAATTGAAAAGCACTACAAATGAACTCTGAAAAGGTTGAAAGTTGGCATGGTATCATCATTTCACCCACATAGCATGTGCTAAAAAATTGAGACGCTTACGGCAAAAACTGGATGCACTTCGTGTACAAAATGGACAATCTCTTTCGAAGTATCAGGCTTTCGGACGAGAACTCATCTGTTACAAAGGCATTTCATTTTTTTAAACTCATTTCAACTGCAGACTTTTTGTGCGTTCAGTATGCACCATTCAAAGCCACGTCAACAATTTTCAACCCTTTCTGACTTCATTTGCTATTTTTCATGCATTTACTGATTTTTTTGAGCTAAATGACCTGAAATTGAAAAGCACTACAAATGAACTCTGAAAAGGTTGAAAGTTGGCATGGTATCATCATTTCACCCTCATAGCATGTGCTAAAAAGTTGAGATGCTTACGGCAAAAACTGGATGCACTTCGTGTACAAAATGGACAATCTCTTCCGAAGTATCAGGCTTTCGAACAAGAACTCATCTGTTACAAAGGCATTTCATTTCTTTAACTTATTTCAACTCCAGACTTTTTGTGCATTCAGTATGCACCATTCAAAGCCAAGTCATTAATTTTCAACCCTTTCTGACTTCGTTTGCTATTTTTCATGCATTTACTGATTTTGTTTGAGTTAAATGACCCTGAAATTGAAAAGCACTACAAATGAACTCTGAAAAGGTTGAAAGTTGGCATGGTATCATCATTTCACCCACATAGCATGTTCTAAAATGTTGAGAGGGTTACGGCAAAAACTGGATGCACTTCGTGTACAAAATGGACAATCTCTTTCGAAGTATCAGGGTTTCGGACGAGAACTCATCTGTTACAAAGGCATTTCATTTTTTTAAACTCATTTCAACTCTAGACTTTTTGTGCGTTCAGTATGCACCATTCAAAGCCACGTCATCAATTTTCAACCCTTTCTGACTTCATTTGCTATTTTTCATGCATTTACTGATTTTTTTGAGCTAAATGACCCTGAAATTGAAAAGCACTACAAATGAACTCTAAAAAGGTTGAAAGTTGGCATGGTATCATCATTTCACCCACATAGCATGTGCTAAAAAGTTGAGAGGGTTACGGCAAAAACTGGATGCACTTCGTGTACAAAATGGACAGTCTCTTTCGAAGTATCAGGCTTTCGGACGAGAACTCATCTGTTACAAAGGCATTTCATTTTTTTAACTTATTTCAACTCGAGACTTTTTGTGCATTCAGTATGCACCATTCAAAGCCACGTCATCAATTTTCAACCCCTTCTGGCTTCATTTGCTATTTTTCATGCATTTACTGATTTTGTTTGAGCTAAATGACCCTGAAATTGAAAAGCAGTACAAATGAACTCTGAAAAGGTTGAAAGTTGGCATGGTATCATTATTTCACCCACATAGCATGTGTTAAAAAGTTGAGAGGGTTACGGTAAAAACTGGATGCACTTCCTGTACAAAATGGACCATCTCTTTCGAAGTATCAGGCTTTCGGACGAGAACTCCTCAGTTACAAAGGCATTTCATTTTTTTAAACTCATTTCAACTCCAAACTTTTTGTACGTTCAGTATGCACCATTCAAAGCCACGTCATCAATTTTCAACCCTTTCTGACTTCATTTGCTATTTTTCATGCATTTACTGATTTTTTTTGAGCTAAATGACCCTGAAATTGAAAGGCACTACAAATGAACTCTGAAAAGGTTGAAAGTTGGCACGGTATCATCATTTCACCCACATAGCATGTGCTAAAAAGTTGAGAGGGTTACGGCAAAAACTGGATGCACTTCGTATACAAAATGGACAATCTCTTTCGAAGTATCAGGCTTTCGGACGAGAACTCATCTGTTACAAAGGCATTTCATGTTTTTTTAACTTATTTCAACTCCAGACTTTTTGTGCGTTTAGTATGCACCATTCAAAGCCACGTCATCAATTTTCAACCCTTTCTGACTTCATTTGCTATTTTTCATGCATTTATTGATTTTTTGAGCTAAATGACCCTGAAATTGAAAAGCACTACAAATGAACTCTGAAAAGGTTGAAAGTTGGCATGGTATCATCATTTCACCCACATAGCATCTGCTAAAAAGTTGAGAGGGTTACGGCAAAAACTGGATGCACTTCGTGTACAAAATGGACAATCTCTTTCGAAGTATCAGGGTTTCGGACGAGAACTCATCTGTTACAAAGGCATTTCATTTTTTTAACTTATTTCAACTCCAAACTTTTTGTGCATTCAGTATGCACCATTCAAAGCCACGTCATCAATTTTCAACCCTTTCTGACTTCATTTGCTATTTTCAAGCATTTACTAATTTTTTTGAGCTAAATGACCCTGAAGTTGAAAAGCACTACAAATGAACTCTGAAAAGGTTGAAAGTTGGAATGGTATCATCATTTCAGCCACATAGCATGTGCTAAAAAGTTGAGAGGGTTATGGCAAAAACTGGATGCACTTCGTGTACAAAATCGACAATCTCTTTCGAACTATCAGGCTTTCGGACGAGAACTCATCTGTTACAAAGGCATTTCATATTTTTAACTTATTTCAACTCCAGACTTTTTGTGCATTCAGTATGCACCATTCAAAGCCGTGTCATCAATTTTCAACCCTTTCTGACTTCATTTGCAATTTTTCATGCATTTACTGATTTTTTGAGCTAAATGACCCTGAAATTGAAAAGCACTACAAATGAACTCTGAAAAGGTTGAAAGTTGGCATGGTATCATCATTTCACCCACATAGCATGTGCTAAAAAGTTGAGATGCTTACGGCAAAAACTGGATGCACTTCGTGTACAAAATGGACAATCTCTTTCGAAGTACCAGGCTTTCGGACGAGAACTCATCTATTACAAAGGCATTTCATTTTTTTAACTCATTTCAACTCCAGACTTTTTGTGCGTTCAGTATGCACCATTCAAAGCCACGTCATCAATTTTTAACCCTTTCTGGCTTCATTTGCTGTTTTTCATGCATTTACTGATTTTGTTTGAGCTAAAAGACCCTGAAATTGAAAAGCACTACAAATGAACTCTGAAAAGGTTGAAAGTTGGCATGGTATCATCATTTCACCCACATAGCATGTGTTAAAAAGTTGAGAGGGTTACGGCAAAAACTGGATGCACTTCGTGTACAAAATGGACAATCTCTTTCGAAGTATGAGGCTTTCGGACGAGGGTTACGGCAAAAACTGGATGCACTTCGTGTACAAAATGGACAATCTCTTTCGAAGTATCAGGCTTTCGGACGAGGACTCATCTGTTACAAAGGCATTTCATTTTTTTAAACTTATTTCAACTCCAGACTTTTTGTGCATTCAGTATGCACCATTCAAAGCCACGTCATCAATTTTCAACCCTTTCTGACTTCATTTGCTATTTTTCATGCATTTACTAATTTTTTGAGCTAAATGACCCTGAAATTGAAAAGCACTACAAATGAACTCTTAAAAGGTTGAAAGTTGGCATGGTATCATCATTTCACCCACATAGCATGTGCTAAAAAATTGAGACGCTTACGGCAAAAACTGGATGCACTTCGTGTACAAAATGGACAATCTCTTTCGAAGTATCAGGCTTTCGGACGAGAACTCATCTGTTACAAAGGCATTTCATTTTTTTAAACTCATTTCGACTCCAGACTTTTTGTGCGTGAAGTATGCACCATTCAAAGCCACGTCATCAATTTTCAACCCTTTCTGACTTCATTTGCTATTTTTCATGCATTTACTGATTTTTTTGAGCTAAATGACCCTGAAATTGAAAAGCACTGCAAATGAACTATGAAAAGGTTGAAAGTTGGCATGGTATCATCATTTCACCCACATAGCATGTGTTAAAAAGTTGAGAGGGTTACGGCAAAAACTGGATGCACTTCATGTACAAAATGGAGAATCTCTTTCGAAGTATCAGGCTTTCGGACGAAAACTCCTCAGTTACAAAGTTATTTCATTTTTTTAAACTCATTTCAACTCCAAACTTTTTGTGCGTTCAGTATGCACCATTCAAAGCCACGTCATCAATTTTCAACCCTTTCTGACTTCATTTGCTATTTTTCATGCATTTACTGATTTGTTTTGAGCTAAATGACCCTGAAATTGAAAAGCACTACAAATGAACTCTGAAAAGGTTGAAAGTTGGCATGGTATCATCATTTCACCCACATAGCATGTGCTAAAAAGTTGAGAGGGTTACGGCAAAAACTGGATGCACTTCGTGTACAAAATGGACAATCTCTTTCGAAGTATCAGGCTTTCGGACGAGAACTCATCTGTTACAAAGGCATTTCATTTTTTAAACTTATTTCAACTCCAGACTTTTTGTGCGTTCAGTATGCACCATTCAAAGCCACGTCATCAATTTTCAACCCTTTCTGACTTCATTTGCTATTTTTCATGCATTTACTAATTTTTTTTGAGCTAAATGACCCTGAAATTGAAAAGCACTACAAATGAACTCTGAAAAGGTTGAAATTTGGCATGGTATCATCATTTCACCCACATAGCATGTGCTAAAAAGTTGAGAGGGTTACGGCAAAAACTGGATGCACTTCGTGTACAAAATGGACAATCTCTTTCGAAGTATCAGGCTTTCGGACGAGAACTCATCTGTTACAAAGGCAATTCATTTTTTAAACTTATTTCAACTCCAGACTTTTTGTGCGTTCAGTATGCACCATTCAAAGCCACGTCATCAATTTTCAACCCTTTCTGACTTCATTTGCTATTTTTCATGCATTTACTGATTTTTTTTTAGCTAAATGACCCTGAAATTGAAAAGCACTACAAATGAACTCTGAAAAGGTTGAAAGTTGGCATGGTATCATCATTTCACCCACATAGCATGTGCTAAAAAGTTGAGAGGGTTACGGCAAAAACTGGATGCACTTCGTGTACAAAATGGACAATCTCTTTCGAAGTATCAGGCTTTCGGACGAGAACTCATCAGTTACAAAGGCATTTCATTTCTTTAACTTATTTCAACTCCAGACTTTTTGTGCGTTCAGTATGCACCATTCAAAGCCACGTCATCAATTTTCAACCCTTTCTGACTTCATTTGCTATTTTTCATGCATTTACTGATTTTGTTTGAGCTAAATGACCCTGAAATTGAAAAGCACTACAAATGAACTCTGAAAAGGTTGAAAGTTGGCATGGTATCATCATTTCACCCACATAGCATGTGTTAAAAAGTTGAGAGGGTTATGGCAAAAACTGGATGCACTTCATGTACAAAATGGACAATCTCTTTCGAAGTATGAGGCTTTCGGACGAGAACTCCTCAGTTACAAAGGCATTTCATTTTTTCAAACTCATTTCAACTCCAAACTTTTTGTGCGTTCAGTATGCACCATTCAAAGCCACGTCATTAATTTTCAACCCTTTCTGACTTCATTTGCTATTTTTCACGCATTTACTAATTTTTTTTGAGCTAAATGACCCTAAAATTGAAAAGCACTACAAATGAACTCTGAAAAGGTTGAAAGTTGGCATGGTATCGTCATTTCACCCACATAGCATGTGCTAAAAAGTTGAGAGGGTTAAGGCAAAAACTGGATGCATTTCGTGTACAAAATGGACAATCTCTTTCGAAGTACCAGGCTTTCGGACGAGAACTCATCTGTTACAAAGGCATTTCATTTTTTTAACTCATTTCAACTCCAGACTTTTTGTGCGTTCAGTATGCACCATTCAAAGCCACGTCATCAATTTTCAACCCTTTCTGACTTCATTTGCTATTTTTCATTCATTTACTGATTTGTTTTGAGCTAAATGACCCTGAAATTGAAAAGCACTACAAATGAACTCTGAAAAGGTTGAAAGTTGGCATGGTATCATCATTTCACCCACATAGCATGTGCTAAAAAGTTGAGGGGGTTACGGCAAAAACTGGATGCACTTCGTGTACAAAATGGACAATCTCTTTCGAAGTATCAGGCTTTCGGACGAGAACTCATCTGTTACAAAGGCATTTCATTTTTTAAACTTATTTCAACTCCAGACTTTTTGTGCATTCAGTATGCACCATTCAAAGCCACGTCATCAATTTTCAACCCTTTCTGACTTCATTTGCTATTTTTCATGCATTTACTGATTTTCTGAGCTAAATGACCCTAAAATTGAAAAGCACTACAAATGAACTCTGAAAAGGTTGAAAGTTGGCATGGTATCATCATTTCACCCACATAGCATGTGCTAAAAAGTTGAGAGGGTTACGGCAAAAACTGGATGCACTTCGTGTACAAAATGGACAATCTCTTTCGAAGTATCAGGCTTTCGGGCGAGAACTCATCTGTTACAAAGGCATTTCATTTCTTTAACTTATTTCCACTCCAGACTTTTTGTGCATTCAGTATGCACCATTGAAAGCCACGTCATTAATTTTCAACCCATTCTGACTTCATTTGCTATTTTTCATGCATTTACAGAATTTGTTTGAGCTAAATGACCCTGAAATTGAAAAGCACTACAAATGAACTCTGAAAAGGTTGAAAGTTGGCATGGTATCATCATTTCACCCACATAGCATGTTATAAAAAGTTGAGAGGGTTACGGCAAAAACTGGATGCACTTCGTGTACAAAATGGACAATCTCTTTCGAAGTATCAGGCTTTCGGACGAGAACTCATCAGTTACAAAGGCATTTCATTTTTTTAAACTTATTTCAACTCCAAACTTTTTGTGCATTCAGTATGCACCATTCAAAGCCACGTCATCAATTTTCAACCCTTTCTGACTTCATTTGCTATTTTTCATGCATTTACTAATTTTTTGAGCTAAATGACCCTGAAATTGAAAAGCACTACAAATGAACTCTTAAAAGGTTGAAAGTTGGCATGGTATCATCATTTCACCCACATAGCATGTGCTAAAAAATTGAGACGCTTACGGCAAAAACTGGATGCACTTCGTGTACAAAATGGACAATCTCTTTCGAAGTATCAGGCTTTCGGACGAGAACTCATCTGTTACAAAGGCATTTCATTTTTTTAAACTCATTTCAACTCCAGACTTTTTGTGCGTGAAGTATGCACCATTCAAAGCCACGTCATCAATTTTCAACCCTTTCTGACTTCATTTGCTATTTTTCATGCATTTACTGATTTTTTTGAGCTAAATGACCCTGAAATTGAAAAGCACTGCAAATGAACTATGAAAAGGTTGAAAGTTGGCATGGTATCATCATTTCACCCACATAGCATGTGTTAAAAAGTTGAGAGGGTTACGGCAAAAACTGGATGCACTTCATGTACAAAATGGAGAATCTCTTTCGAAGTATCAGGCTTTCGGACGAAAACTCCTCAGTTACAAAGTTATTTCATTTTTTTAAACTCATTTCAACTCCAAACTTTTTGTGCGTTCAGTATGCACCATTCAAAGCCACGTCATCAATTTTCAACCCTTTCTGACTTCATTTGCTATTTTTCATGCATTTACTGATTTGTTTTGAGCTAAATGACCCTGAAATTGAAAAGCACTACAAATGAACTCTGAAAAGGTTGAAAGTTGGCATGGTATCATCATTTCACCCACATAGCATGTGCTAAAAAGTTGAGAGGGTTACGGCAAAAACTGGATGCACTTCGTGTACAAAATGGACAATCTCTTTCGAAGTATCAGGCTTTCGGACGAGAACTCATCTGTTACAAAGGCATTTCATTTTTTAAACTTATTTCAACTCCAGACTTTTTGTGCGTTCAGTATGCACCATTCAAAGCCACGTCATCAATTTTCAACCCTTTCTGACTTCATTTGCTATTTTTCATGCATTTACTAATTTTTTTTGAGCTAAATGACCCTGAAATTGAAAAGCACTACAAATGAACTCTGAAAAGGTTGAAATTTGGCATGGTATCATCATTTCACCCACATAGCATGTGCTAAAAAGTTGAGAGGGTTACGGCAAAAACTGGATGCACTTCGTGTACAAAATGGACAATCTCTTTCGAAGTATCAGGCTTTCGGACGAGAACTCATCTGTTACAAAGGCAATTCATTTTTTAAACTTATTTCAACTCCAGACTTTTTGTGCGTTCAGTATGCACCATTCAAAGCCACGTCATCAATTTTCAACCCTTTCTGACTTCATTTGCTATTTTTCATGCATTTACTGATTTTTTTTTAGCTAAATGACCCTGAAATTGAAAAGCACTACAAATGAACTCTGAAAAGGTTGAAAGTTGGCATGGTATCATCATTTCACCCACATAGCATGTGCTAAAAAGTTGAGAGGGTTACGGCAAAAACTGGATGCACTTCGTGTACAAAATGGACAATCTCTTTCGAAGTATCAGGCTTTCGGACGAGAACTCATCAGTTACAAAGGCATTTCATTTCTTTAACTTATTTCAACTCCAGACTTTTTGTGCGTTCAGTATGCACCATTCAAAGCCACGTCATCAATTTTCAACCCTTTCTGACTTCATTTGCTATTTTTCATGCATTTACTGATTTTGTTTGAGCTAAATGACCCTGAAATTGAAAAGCACTACAAATGAACTCTGAAAAGGTTGAAAGTTGGCATGGTATCATCATTTCACCCACATAGCATGTGTTAAAAAGTTGAGAGGGTTATGGCAAAAACTGGATGCACTTCATGTACAAAATGGACAATCTCTTTCGAAGTATGAGGCTTTCGGACGAGAACTCCTCAGTTACAAAGGCATTTCATTTTTTCAAACTCATTTCAACTCCAAACTTTTTGTGCGTTCAGTATGCACCATTCAAAGCCACGTCATTAATTTTCAACCCTTTCTGACTTCATTTGCTATTTTTCACGCATTTACTAATTTTTTTTGAGCTAAATGACCCTAAAATTGAAAAGCACTACAAATGAACTCTGAAAAGGTTGAAAGTTGGCATGGTATCGTCATTTCACCCACATAGCATGTGCTAAAAAGTTGAGAGGGTTAAGGCAAAAACTGGATGCATTTCGTGTACAAAATGGACAATCTCTTTCGAAGTACCAGGCTTTCGGACGAGAACTCATCTGTTACAAAGGCATTTCATTTTTTTAACTCATTTCAACTCCAGACTTTTTGTGCGTTCAGTATGCACCATTCAAAGCCACGTCATCAATTTTCAACCCTTTCTGACTTCATTTGCTATTTTTCATTCATTTACTGATTTGTTTTGAGCTAAATGACCCTGAAATTGAAAAGCACTACAAATGAACTCTGAAAAGGTTGAAAGTTGGCATGGTATCATCATTTCACCCACATAGCATGTGCTAAAAAGTTGAGGGGGTTACGGCAAAAACTGGATGCACTTCGTGTACAAAATGGACAATCTCTTTCGAAGTATCAGGCTTTCGGACGAGAACTCATCTGTTACAAAGGCATTTCATTTTTTAAACTTATTTCAACTCCAGACTTTTTGTGCATTCAGTATGCACCATTCAAAGCCACGTCATCAATTTTCAACCCTTTCTGACTTCATTTGCTATTTTTCATGCATTTACTGATTTTCTGAGCTAAATGACCCTAAAATTGAAAAGCACTACAAATGAACTCTGAAAAGGTTGAAAGTTGGCATGGTATCATCATTTCACCCACATAGCATGTGCTAAAAAGTTGAGAGGGTTACGGCAAAAACTGGATGCACTTCGTGTACAAAATGGACAATCTCTTTCGAAGTATCAGGCTTTCGGGCGAGAACTCATCTGTTACAAAGGCATTTCATTTCTTTAACTTATTTCCACTCCAGACTTTTTGTGCATTCAGTATGCACCATTGAAAGCCACGTCATTAATTTTCAACCCATTCTGACTTCATTTGCTATTTTTCATGCATTTACAGAATTTGTTTGAGCTAAATGACCCTGAAATTGAAAAGCACTACAAATGAACTCTGAAAAGGTTGAAAGTTGGCATGGTATCATCATTTCACCCACATAGCATGTTATAAAAAGTTGAGAGGGTTACGGCAAAAACTGGATGCACTTCGTGTACAAAATGGACAATCTCTTTCGAAGTATCAGGCTTTCGGACGAGAACTCATCAGTTACAAAGGCATTTCATTTTTTTAAACTTATTTCAACTCCAGACTTTTTGTGCGTTCAGTATGCACCATTCAAAGCCACGTCATCAATTTTCAACCCTTTCTGACTTCATTTGCTATTTTTCATGCATTTACAGATTTTTTGAGCTAAATGACCCTGAAATTGAAAAGCACTACAAATGAACTCTGAAAAGGTTGAAAGTTGGCATGGTATCATCATTTCACCGACATAGCATGTGTTAAAAAGTTGAGAGGGTTATGGCAAAAACTGGATGCACTTCGTGTACAAAATGGACAATCTCTTTCGAAGTATCAGGCTTTCGGACGAGAACTCATCAGTTACAAAGGCATTTCATTTCTTTAACTTATTTCAACTCCAGACTTTTTGTGCGTTCAGTATGCACCATTCAAAGCCACGTCATCAATTTTCAACCCTTTCTGACTTCATTTGCTATTTTTCATGCATTTACTGATTTTGTTTGAGCTAAATGACCCTGAAATTGAAAAGCACTACAAATGAACTCTGAAAAGGTTGAAAGTTGGCATGGTATCATCATTTCACCCACATAGCATGTGTTAAAAAGTTGAGAGGGTTATGGCAAAAACTGGATGCACTTCATGTACAAAATGGACAATCTCTTTCGAAGTATGAGGCTTTCGGACGAGAACTCCTCAGTTACAAAGGCATTTCATTTTTTCAAACTCATTTCAACTCCAAACTTTTTGTGCGTTCAGTATGCACCATTCAAAGCCACGTCATTAATTTTCAACCCTTTCTGACTTCATTTGCTATTTTTCACGCATTTACTAATTTTTTTTGAGCTAAATGACCCTAAAATTGAAAAGCACTACAAATGAACTCTGAAAAGGTTGAAAGTTGGCATGGTATCGTCATTTCACCCACATAGCATGTGCTAAAAAGTTGAGAGGGTTAAGGCAAAAACTGGATGC
Organism: Elymus sibiricus; assembly: GCA_039707655.1. NCBI lineage: Eukaryota > Viridiplantae > Streptophyta > Magnoliopsida > Poales > Poaceae > Elymus > Elymus sibiricus. Next base: position 32,113,565 of record CM077665.1, on the reverse strand, counting down.
ATTTCGTGTACAAAATGGACAATCTCTTTCGAAGTACCAGGCTTTCGGACGAGAACTCATCTGTTACAAAGGCATTTCATTTTTTTAACTCATTTCAACTCCAGACTTTTTGTGCGTTCAGTATGCACCATTCAAAGCCACGTCATTAATTTTCAACCCATTCTGACTTCATTTGCTATTTTTCATGCATTTACAGAATTTGTTTGAGCTAAATGACCCTGAAATTGAAAAGCACTACAAATGAACTCTGAAAAGGTTGAAAGTTGGCATGGTATCATCATTTCACCCACATAGCATGTTATAAAAAGTTGAGAGGGTTACGGCAAAAACTGGTTGCACTTCGTGTACAAAATGGACAATCTCTTTCGAAGTATCAGGCTTTCGGACGAGAACTCATCAGTTACAAAGGCATTTCATTTTTTTAAACTTATTTCAACTCCAGACTTTTTGTGCGTTCAGTATGCACCATTCAAAGCCACGTCATCAATTTTCAACCCTTTCTGACTTCATTTGCTATTTTTCATGCATTTACAGATTTTTTGAGCTAAATGACCCTGAAATTGAAAAGCACTACAAATGAACTCTGAAAAGGTTGAAAGTTGGCATGGTATCATCATTTCACCCACATAGCATGTGCTAAAAAGTTGAGAGGGTTACGGCAAAAACTGGATGCACTTCGTGTACAAAATGGACAATCTCTTTCGAAGTATCAGGCTTTCGGACGAGAACTCATCAGTTACAAAGGCATTTCATTTTTTTAAACTTATTTCAACTCCAGACTTTTTGTGCGTTCAGTATGCACCATTCAAAGCCACGTCATTAATTTTCAACCCTTTCTGACTTCATTTGCTATTTTTCATGCATTTACTGATTTTGTTTAAGCTAAATGACCCTGAAATTGAAAAGCACTACAAATGAACTCTGAAAAGGTTTAAAGTTGGCATGGTATCATCATTTCACCCACATAGCATCTGCTAAAAAGTTGAGAGGGTTACGGCAAGAACTGGATGGACTTTGTGTACAAAATGGACAATCTCTTTCGAAGTATCAGGCTTTCGGACGAGAACTCACCTGTTACAAAGGCATTTCATTTTTTTAAACTCGTTTCAACTCCAGACTTTTTGTGCGTTCAGTATGCACCATTCAAAGCCACGTCATCAATTTTCAACCCTTTCTGACTTCATTTGCTATTTTTCATGCATTTACTGATTTTTTTTGAGCTAAATGACCCTAAAATTGAAAAGCACTACAAATGAACTCTGAAAAGGTTGAAAGTTGGCATGGTATCATCATTTCACCCACATAGCATGTGCTAAAAAGTTGAGAGGGTTACGGCAAAAACTGGATGCACTTCGTGTACAAAATGGACAATCTCTTTCGAAGTACCAGGCTTTCGGACGAGAACTCATCAGTTACAAAGGCATTTCATTTTTTTTAACTCATTTCAACTCCAGACTTTTTGTGCGTTCAGTATGCACCATTCAAAGCCACGTCATCAATTTTCAACCCTTTCTGGCTTCATTTGCTGTTTTTCATGCATTTACTGATTTTGTTTGAGCTAAATGACCCTGAAATTGAAAAGCACTACAAATGAACTCTGAAAAGGTTGAAAGTTGGCATGGTATCATCATTTCACCCACATAGCATGTGTTAAAAAGTTGAGAGGGTTATGGCAAAAACTGGATGCACTTCATGTACAAAATGGACAATCTCTTTCGAAGTATGAGGCTTTCGGACGAGAACTCCTCAGTTACAAAGGCATTTCATTTTTTTAAACTCATTTCAACTCCAAACTTTTTGTGCGTTCAGTATGCACCATTCAAAGCCACGTCATCAATTTTCAACCCTTTCTGACTTCATTTGCTATTTTTCATGCATTTACTAATTTTTTTTGAGCTAAATGACCCTGAAATTGAAAAGCACTACAAATGAACTCTGAAAAGGTTGAAAGTTGGCATGGTATCATCATTTCACCCACATAGCATGTGCTAAAAATTTGAGAGGGTTACGGCAAAAACTGGATGCACTTCGTGTACAAAATGGACAATCTCTTTCGAAGTATCAGGCTTTCGGACGAGAACTCATCTATTACAAAGGCAATTCATTTTTTAAACTTATTTCAACTCCAGACTTTTTGTGCGTTAAGTATGCACCATTCAAAGCCACGTCATCAATTTTCAACCCTTTCTGACTTCATTTGCTATTTTTCATGCATTTACTCATTTTTTTAGCTAAATGACCCTGAAATTGAAAAGCACTACAAATCAATTCTGAAAAGGTTGAAAGTTGGCATGGTATCATCATTTCCCCCACATAGCATGTGCTAAAAAGTTGAGAGGGTTACGGCAAAAACTGGATGCACTTCGTGTACAAAATGGACAATCTCTTTCGAAGTATCAGGCTTTCGGACGAGAACTCATCGGTTACAAAGGCATTTCATTTCTTTAACTTATTTCAACTTCAGACTTTTTGTGCGTTCAGTATGCACCATTCAAAGCCACGTCATTAATTTTCAACCCTTTCTGACTTCATTTGCTATTTTTCATGCATTTACTGATTTTGTTTGAGCTAAATGACCCTGAAATTGAAAAGCACTACAAATGAACTCTGAAAAGGTTTAAAGTTGGCATGGTATCATCATTTCACCCACATAGCATCTGCTAAAAAGTTGAGAGGGTTACGGCAAGAACTGGATGCACTTTGTGTACAAAATGGACAATCTCTTTCAAAGTATCAGGCTTTCGGACGAGAACTCATCTGTTACAAAGGCATTTCATTTTTTTAAACTCATTTCAACTCCAGACTTTTTGTGCGTTCAGTATGCACCATTCAAAGCCACGTCATCAATTTTCAACCCTTTCTGACTTCATTTGCTATTTTTCATGCATTTACTGATTTTTTTTTGAGCTAAATGACCCTGAAATTGAAAAGCACTACAAATGAACTCTGAAAAGGTTGATAGTTGGCATGGTATCATCATTTCACCCACATAGCATGTGCTAAAAAGTTGAGAGGGTTACGGCAAAAACTGGATGCACTTCGTGTACAAAATGGACAATCTCTTTCGAAGTACCAGGCTTTCGGACGAGAACTCATCTGTTACAAAGGCATTTCATTTTTTAACTCATTTCAACTCCAGACTTTTTGTGCGTTTAGTATGCACCATTCAAAGCCACGTCATCAATTTTCAACCCTTTCTGACTTCATTTGCTATTTTTCATTCATTTACTGATTTTTTTTGAGCTAAATGACCCTGAAATTGAAAAGCACAACAAATGAACTCTGAAAAGGTTGAAAGTTGGCATGCTATCATCATTTCACCCACATAGCATGTGCTAAAAAGTTGAGAGGGTTACGGCAAAATTTGGATGCACTTCGTGTACAAAATGGACAATCTCTTTCGAAGTACCAGGCTTCCGGACGAGAACTCATCAGTTACAAAGGCATCTCATTTTTTTTAACTCATTTCAACTCCAGACTTTTTGTGCGTTCAGTATGCACCATTCAAAGCCACGTCATCAATTTTCAACCCTTTCTGGCTTCATTTGCTGTTTTTCATGCATTTACTGATTTTGTTTGAGCTAAATGACCCTGAAATTGAAAAGCACTACAAATGAACTCTGAAAAGGTTGAAAGTTGGCATGGTATCATCATTTCACCCACATAGCATGTGTTAAAAAGTTGAGAGGGTTATGGCAAAAACTGGATGCACTTCATGTACAAAATGGACAATCTCTTTCGAAGTATGAGGCTTTCGGACGAGAACTCCTCAGTTACAAAGGCATTTCATTTTTTTAAACTCATTTCAACTCCAAACTTTTTGTGCGTTCAGTATGCACCATTCAAAGCCACGTCATCAATTTTCAACCCTTTCTGACTTCATTTGCTATTTTTCATGCATTTACTAATTTTTTTTGAGCTAAATGACCCTGAAATTGAAAAGCACTACAAATGAACTCTGAAAAGGTTGAAAGTTGGCATGGTATCATCATTTCACCCACATAGCATGTGCTAAAAAGTTGAGAGGGTTACGGCAAAAACTGGATGCACTTCGTGTACAAAATGGACAATCTCTTTCGAAGTATCAGGCTTTCGGACGAGAACTCATCTGTTACAAAGGCATTTCATTTTTTAAACTTATTTCAACTCCAGACTTTTTGTGCATTCAGTATGCACCATTCAAAGCCACGTCATCAATTTTCAACCCTTTCTGACTTCATTTGCTATTTTTCATGCATTTACTGATTTTCTGAGCTAAATGACCCTAAAATTGAAAAGCACTACAAATGAACTCTGAAAAGGTTGAAAGTTGGCATGGTATCATCATTTCACCCACATAGCATGTGCTAAAAAGTTGAGAGGGTTACGGCAAAAACTGGAAGCACTTCGTGTACAAAATGGACAATCTCTTTCGAAGTATCAGGCTTTCGGACGAGAACTCATCTGTTACAAAGGCATTTCATTTCTTTAACTTATTTCCACTCCAGACTTTTTGTGCATTCAGTATGCACCATTCAAAGCCACGTCATTAATTTTCAACCCTTTCTGCCTTCATTTGCTATTTTTCATGCATTTACAGATTTTGTTTGAGCAAAATGACCCTGAAATTGAAAAGCACTACAAATGAACTCTGAAAAGGTTGAAAGTTGGCATGCTATCATCATTTCACCCACATAGCATGTTATAAAAAGTTGAGAGGGTTACGGCAAAAACTGGATGCACTTCGTGTACAAAATGGACAATCTCTTTCGAAGTACCAGGCTTTCGGACGAGAACTCATCTGTTACAAAGGCATTTCATTTTTTTAACTCATTTCAACTCCAGACTTTTTGTGCGTTTAGTATGCACCATTCAAAGCCACGTCATCAATTTTCAACCCTTTCTGACTTCATTTGCTATTTTTCATTCATTTACTGATTTTTTTTGAGCTAAATGACCCTGAAATTGAAAAGCACTACAAATGAACTCTGAAAAGGTTGAAAGTTGGCATGGTATCATCATTTCACCCACATAGCATGTGTTAAAAAGTTGAGAGGGTTATGGCAAAAACTGGATGCACTTCATGTACAAAATGGACAATCTCTTTCGAAGTATGAGGCTTTCGGACGAGAACTCCTCAGTTACAAAGGCATTTCATTTTTTTAAACTCATTTCAACTCCAAACTTTTTGTGCGTTCAGTATGCACCATTCAAAGCCACGTCATCAATTTTCAACCCTTTCTGACTTCATTTGCTATTTTTCATGCATTTACTAATTTTTTTTGAGCTAAATGACCCTGAAATTGAAAAGCACTACAAATGAACTCTGAAAAGGTTGAAAGTTGGCATGGTATCATCATTTCACCCACATAGCATGTGCTAAAAATTTGAGAGGGTTACGGCAAAAACTGGATGCACTTCGTGTACAAAATGGACAATCTCTTTCGAAGTATCAGGCTTTCGGACGAGAACTCATCTATTACAAAGGCAATTCATTTTTTAAACTTATTTCAACTCCAGACTTTTTGTGCGTTAAGTATGCACCATTCAAAGCCACGTCATCAATTTTCAACCCTTTCTGACTTCATTTGCTATTTTTCATGCATTTACTCATTTTTTTAGCTAAATGACCCTGAAATTGAAAAGCACTACAAATCAATTCTGAAAAGGTTGAAAGTTGGCATGGTATCATCATTTCCCCCACATAGCATGTGCTAAAAAGTTGAGAGGGTTACGGCAAAAACTGGATGCACTTCGTGTACAAAATGGACAATCTCTTTCGAAGTATCAGGCTTTCGGACGAGAACTCATCTGTTACAAAGGCATTTCATTTTTTAAACTTATTTCAACTCCAGACTTTTTGTGCATTCAGTATGCACCATTCAAAGCCACGTCATCAATTTTCAACCCTTTCTGACTTCATTTGCTATTTTTCATGCATTTACTGATTTTCTGAGCTAAATGACCCTAAAATTGAAAAGCACTACAAATGAACTCTGAAAAGGTTGAAAGTTGGCATGCTATCATCATTTCACCCACATAGCATGTTATAAAAAGTTGAGAGGGTTACGGCAAAAACTGGATGCACTTCGTGTACAAAATGGACAATCTCTTTCGAAGTGTCAGGCTTTCGGACGAGAACTCATCTGTTACAAATGCATTTCATTTTTTTAAACTCATTTCAACTCCAGTCTTTTTGTGCGTTCAGTATGCACCATTCAAAGCCACGTCATCAATTTTCAACCCTTTCTGACTTCATTTGCTATTTTTCATGCATTTACAGATTTTTTGAGCTAAATGACCTTGAAATTGAAAAGCACTACAAATGAACTCTGAAAAGGTTGAAAGTTGGCATGGTATCATCATTTCACCCACATAGCATGTTCTAAAAAGTTGAGAGGGTTACGGCAAAAACTGGATGCACTTCGTGTACAAAATGGACAATCTCTTTCGAAGTATCAGGCTTTCGGACGAGAACTCATTAGTTACAAAGGCATTTCATTTTTTTAAACTTATTTCAACTCCAGACTTTTTGTGCGTTCAGTATGCACCATTCAAAGCCACGTCATCAATTTTCAACCCTTTCTGACTTCATTTGCTATTTTTCATTCATTTACTGATTTTTTTTGAGCTAAATGACCCTGAAATTGAAAAGCACTACAAATGAACTCTGAAAAGGTTGAAAGTTGGCATGGTATCATCATTTCACCCACATAGCATGTGTTAAAAAGTTGAGAGGGTTATGGCAAAAACTGGATGCACTTCATGTACAAAATGGACAATCTCTTTCGAAGTATGAGGCTTTCGGACGAGAACTCCTCAGTTACAAAGGCATTTCATTTTTTTAAACTCATTTCAACTCCAAACTTTTTGTGCGTTCAGTATGCACCATTCAAAGCCACGTCATCAATTTTCAACCCTTTCTGACTTCATTTGCTATTTTTCATGCATTTACTAATTTTTTTTGAGCTAAATGACCCTGAAATTGAAAAGCACTACAAATGAACTCTGAAAAGGTTGAAAGTTGGCATGGTATCATCATTTCACCCACATAGCATGTGCTAAAAATTTGAGAGGGTTACGGCAAAAACTGGATGCACTTCGTGTACAAAATGGACAATCTCTTTCGAAGTATCAGGCTTTCGGACGAGAACTCATCTATTACAAAGGCAATTCATTTTTTAAACTTATTTCAACTCCAGACTTTTTGTGCGTTAAGTATGCACCATTCAAAGCCACGTCATCAATTTTCAACCCTTTCTGACTTCATTTGCTATTTTTCATGCATTTACTCATTTTTTTAGCTAAATGACCCTGAAATTGAAAAGCACTACAAATCAATTCTGAAAAGGTTGAAAGTTGGCATGGTATCATCATTTCCCCCACATAGCATGTGCTAAAAAGTTGAGAGGGTTACGGCAAAAACTGGATGCACTTCGTGTACAAAATGGACAATCTCTTTCGAAGTATCAGGCTTTCGGACGAGAACTCATCGGTTACAAAGGCATTTCATTTCTTTAACTTATTTCAACTTCAGACTTTTTGTGCGTTCAGTATGCACCATTCAAAGCCACGTCATTAATTTTCAACCCTTTCTGACTTCATTTGCTATTTTTCATGCATTTACTGATTTTGTTTGAGCTAAATGACCCTGAAATTGAAAAGCACTACAAATGAACTCTGAAAAGGTTTAAAGTTGGCATGGTATCATCATTTCACCCACATAGCATCTGCTAAAAAGTTGAGAGGGTTACGGCAAGAACTGGATGCACTTTGTGTACAAAATGGACAATCTCTTTCAAAGTATCAGGCTTTCGGACGAGAACTCATCTGTTACAAAGGCATTTCATTTTTTTAAACTCATTTCAACTCCAGACTTTTTGTGCGTTCAGTATGCACCATTCAAAGCCACGTCATCAATTTTCAACCCTTTCTGACTTCATTTGCTATTTTTCATGCATTTACTGATTTTTTTTTGAGCTAAATGACCCTGAAATTGAAAAGCACTACAAATGAACTCTGAAAAGGTTGATAGTTGGCATGGTATCATCATTTCACCCACATAGCATGTGCTAAAAAGTTGAGAGGGTTACGGCAAAAACTGGATGCACTTCGTGTACAAAATGGACAATCTCTTTCGAAGTACCAGGCTTTCGGACGAGAACTCATCTGTTACCAAGGCATTTCATTTTTTAACTCATTTCAACTCCAGACTTTTTGTGCGTTTAGTATGCACCATTCAAAGCCACGTCATCAATTTTCAACCCTTTCTGACTTCATTTGCTATTTTTCATTCATTTACTGATTTTTTTTGAGCTAAATGACCCTGAAATTGAAAAGCACAACAAATGAACTCTGAAAAGGTTGAAAGTTGGCATGGTATCATCATTTCACCCACATAGCATGTGCTAAAAAGTTGAGAGGGTTACGGCAAAATTTGGATGCACTTCGTGTACAAAATGGACAATCTCTTTCGAAGTACCAGGCTTTCGGACGAGAACTCATCAGTTACAAAGGCATCTCATTTTTTTTAACTCATTTCAACTCCAGACTTTTTGTGCGTTCAGTATGCACCATTCAAAGCCACGTCATCAATTTTCAACCCTTTCTGGCTTCATTTGCTGTTTTTCATGCATTTACTGATTTTGTTTGAGCTAAATGACCCTGAAATTGAAAAGCACTACAAATGAACTCTGAAAAGGTTGAAAGTTGGCATGGTATCATCATTTCACCCACATAGCATGTGTTAAAAAGTTGAGAGGGTTATGGCAAAAACTGGATGCACTTCATGTACAAAATGGACAATCTCTTTCGAAGTATGAGGCTTTCGGACGAGAACTCCTCAGTTACAAAGGCATTTCATTTTTTTAAACTCATTTCAACTCCAAACTTTTTGTGCGTTCAGTATGCACCATTCAAAGCCACGTCATCAATTTTCAACCCTTTCTGACTTCATTTGCTATTTTTCATGCATTTACTAATTTTTTTTGAGCTAAATGACCCTGAAATTGAAAAGCACTACAAATGAACTCTGAAAAGGTTGAAAGTTGGCATGGTATCATCATTTCACCCACATAGCATGTGCTAAAAAGTTGAGAGGGTTACGGCAAAAACTGGATGCACTTCGTGTACAAAATGGACAATCTCTTTCGAAGTATCAGGCTTTCGGACGAGAACTCATCTGTTACAAAGGCATTTCATTTTTTAAACTTATTTCAACTCCAGACTTTTTGTGCATTCAGTATGCACCATTCAAAGCCACGTCATCAATTTTCAACCCTTTCTGACTTCATTTGCTATTTTTCATGCATTTACTGATTTTCTGAGCTAAATGACCCTAAAATTGAAAAGCACTACAAATGAACTCTGAAAAGGTTGAAAGTTGGCATGGTATCATCATTTCACCCACATAGCATGTGCTAAAAAGTTGAGAGGGTTACGGCAAAAACTGGAAGCACTTCGTGTACAAAATGGACAATCTCTTTCGAAGTATCAGGCTTTCGGACGAGAACTCATCTGTTACAAAGGCATTTCATTTCTTTAACTTATTTCCACTCCAGACTTTTTGTGCATTCAGTATGCACCATTCAAAGCCACGTCATTAATTTTCAACCCTTTCTGCCTTCATTTGCTATTTTTCATGCATTTACAGATTTTGTTTGAGCAAAATGACCCTGAAATTGAAAAGCACTACAAATGAACTCTGAAAAGGTTGAAAGTTGGCATGCTATCATCATTTCACCCACATAGCATGTTATAAAAAGTTGAGAGGGTTACGGCAAAAACTGGATGCACTTCGTGTACAAAATGGACAATCTCTTTCGAAGTACCAGGCTTTCGGACGAGAACTCATCTGTTACAAAGGCATTTCATTTTTTTAACTCATTTCAACTCCAGACTTTTTGTGCGTTTAGTATGCACCATTCAAAGCCACGTCATCAATTTTCAACCCTTTCTGACTTCATTTGCTATTTTTCATTCATTTACTGATTTTTTTTGAGCTAAATGACCCTGAAATTGAAAAGCACTACAAATGAACTCTGAAAAGGTTGAAAGTTGGCATGGTATCATCATTTCACCCACATAGCATGTGTTAAAAAGTTGAGAGGGTTATGGCAAAAACTGGATGCACTTCATGTACAAAATGGACAATCTCTTTCGAAGTATGAGGCTTTCGGACGAGAACTCCTCAGTTACAAAGGCATTTCATTTTTTTAAACTCATTTCAACTCCAAACTTTTTGTGCGTTCAGTATGCACCATTCAAAGCCACGTCATCAATTTTCAACCCTTTCTGACTTCATTTGCTATTTTTCATGCATTTACTAATTTTTTTTGAGCTAAATGACCCTGAAATTGAAAAGCACTACAAATGAACTCTGAAAAGGTTGAAAGTTGGCATGGTATCATCATTTCACCCACATAGCATGTGCTAAAAATTTGAGAGGGTTACGGCAAAAACTGGATGCACTTCGTGTACAAAATGGACAATCTCTTTCGAAGTATCAGGCTTTCGGACGAGAACTCATCTATTACAAAGGCAATTCATTTTTTAAACTTATTTCAACTCCAGACTTTTTGTGCGTTAAGTATGCACCATTCAAAGCCACGTCATCAATTTTCAACCCTTTCTGACTTCATTTGCTATTTTTCATGCATTTACTCATTTTTTTAGCTAAATGACCCTGAAATTGAAAAGCACTACAAATCAATTCTGAAAAGGTTGAAAGTTGGCATGGTATCATCATTTCCCCCACATAGCATGTGCTAAAAAGTTGAGAGGGTTACGGCAAAAACTGGATGCACTTCGTGTACAAAATGGACAATCTCTTTCGAAGTATCAGGCTTTCGGACGAGAACTCATCTGTTACAAAGGCATTTCATTTTTTAAACTTATTTCAACTCCAGACTTTTTGTGCATTCAGTATGCACCATTCAAAGCCACGTCATCAATTTTCAACCCTTTCTGACTTCATTTGCTATTTTTCATGCATTTACTGATTTTCTGAGCTAAATGACCCTAAAATTGAAAAGCACTACAAATGAACTCTGAAAAGGTTGAAAGTTGGCATGCTATCATCATTTCACCCACATAGCATGTTATAAAAAGTTGAGAGGGTTACGGCAAAAACTGGATGCACTTCGTGTACAAAATGGACAATCTCTTTCGAAGTGTCAGGCTTTCGGACGAGAACTCATCTGTTACAAATGCATTTCATTTTTTTAAACTCATTTCAACTCCAGTCTTTTTGTGCGTTCAGTATGCACCATTCAAAGCCACGTCATCAATTTTCAACCCTTTCTGACTTCATTTGCTATTTTTCATGCATTTACAGATTTTTTGAGCTAAATGACCTTGAAATTGAAAAGCACTACAAATGAACTCTGAAAAGGTTGAAAGTTGGCATGGTATCATCATTTCACCCACATAGCATGTTCTAAAAAGTTGAGAGGGTTACGGCAAAAACTGGATGCACTTCGTGTACAAAATGGACAATCTCTTTCGAAGTATCAGGCTTTCGGACGAGAACTCATTAGTTACAAAGGCATTTCATTTTTTTAAACTTATTTCAACTCCAGACTTTTTGTGCGTTCAGTATGCACCATTCAAAGCCACGTCATCAATTTTCAACCCTTTCTGACTTCATTTGCTATTTTTCATTCATTTACTGATTTTTTTTGAGCTAAATGACCCTGAAATTGAAAAGCACTACAAATGAACTCTGAAAAGGTTGAAAGTTGGCATGGTATCATCATTTCACCCACATAGCATGTGTTAAAAAGTTGAGAGGGTTATGGCAAAAACTGGATGCACTTCATGTACAAAATGGACAATCTCTTTCGAAGTATGAGGCTTTCGGACGAGAACTCCTCAGTTACAAAGGCATTTCATTTTTTTAAACTCATTTCAACTCCAAACTTTTTGTGCGTTCAGTATGCACCATTCAAAGCCACGTCATCAATTTTCAACCCTTTCTGACTTCATTTGCTATTTTTCATGCATTTACTAATTTTTTTTGAGCTAAATGACCCTGAAATTGAAAAGCACTACAAATGAACTCTGAAAAGGTTGAAAGTTGGCATGGTATCATCATTTCACCCACATAGCATGTGCTAAAAATTTGAGAGGGTTACGGCAAAAACTGGATGCACTTCGTGTACAAAATGGACAATCTCTTTCGAAGTATCAGGCTTTCGGACGAGAACTCATCTATTACAAAGGCAATTCATTTTTTAAACTTATTTCAACTCCAGACTTTTTGTGCGTTAAGTATGCACCATTCAAAGCCACGTCATCAATTTTCAACCCTTTCTGACTTCATTTGCTATTTTTCATGCATTTACTCATTTTTTTAGCTAAATGACCCTGAAATTGAAAAGCACTACAAATCAATTCTGAAAAGGTTGAAAGTTGGCATGGTATCATCATTTCCCCCACATAGCATGTGCTAAAAAGTTGAGAGGGTTACGGCAAAAACTGGATGCACTTCGTGTACAAAATGGACAATCTCTTTCGAAGTATCAGGCTTTCGGACGAGAACTCATCGGTTACAAAGGCATTTCATTTCTTTAACTTATTTCAACTTCAGACTTTTTGTGCGTTCAGTATGCACCATTCAAAGCCACGTCATTAATTTTCAACCCTTTCTGACTTCATTTGCTATTTTTCATGCATTTACTGATTTTGTTTGAGCTAAATGACCCTGAAATTGAAAAGCACTACAAATGAACTCTGAAAAGGTTTAAAGTTGGCATGGTATCATCATTTCACCCACATAGCATCTGCTAAAAAGTTGAGAGGGTTACGGCAAGAACTGGATGCACTTTGTGTACAAAATGGACAATCTCTTTCAAAGTATCAGGCTTTCGGACGAGAACTCATCTGTTACAAAGGCATTTCATTTTTTTAAACTCATTTCAACTCCAGACTTTTTGTGCGTTCAGTATGCACCATTCAAAGCCACGTCATCAATTTTCAACCCTTTCTGACTTCATTTGCTATTTTTCATGCATTTACTGATTTTTTTTTGAGCTAAATGACCCTGAAATTGAAAAGCACTACAAATGAACTCTGAAAAGGTTGATAGTTGGCATGGTATCATCATTTCACCCACATAGCATGTGCTAAAAAGTTGAGAGGGTTACGGCAAAAACTGGATGCACTTCGTGTACAAAATGGACAATCTCTTTCGAAGTACCAGGCTTTCGGACGAGAACTCATCTGTTACCAAGGCATTTCATTTTTTAACTCATTTCAACTCCAGACTTTTTGTGCGTTTAGTATGCACCATTCAAAGCCACGTCATCAATTTTCAACCCTTTCTGACTTCATTTGCTATTTTTCATTCATTTACTGATTTTTTTTGAGCTAAATGACCCTGAAATTGAAAAGCACAACAAATGAACTCTGAAAAGGTTGAAAGTTGGCATGGTATCATCATTTCACCCACATAGCATGTGCTAAAAAGTTGAGAGGGTTACGGCAAAATTTGGATGCACTTCGTGTACAAAATGGACAATCTCTTTCGAAGTACCAGGCTTTCGGACGAGAACTCATCAGTTACAAAGGCATCTCATTTTTTTTAACTCATTTCAACTCCAGACTTTTTGTGCGTTCAGTATGCACCATTCAAAGCCACGTCATCAATTTTCAACCCTTTCTGGCTTCATTTGCTGTTTTTCATGCATTTACTGATTTTGTTTGAGCTAAATGACCCTGAAATTGAAAAGCACTACAAATGAACTCTGAAAAGGTTGAAAGTTGGCATGGTATCATCATTTCACCCACATAGCATGTGTTAAAAAGTTGAGAGGGTTATGGCAAAAACTGGATGCACTTCATGTACAAAATGGACAATCTCTTTCGAAGTATGAGGCTTTCGGGCGAGAACTCCTCAGTTACAAAGGCATTTCATTTTTTTAAACTCATTTCAACTCCAAACTTTTTGTGCGTTCAGTATGCACCATTCAAAGCCACGTCATCAATTTTCAACCCTTTCTGACTTCATTTGCTATTTTTCATGCATTTACTAATTTTTTTTGAGCTAAATGACCCTGAAATTGAAAAGCACTACAAATGAACTCTGAAAAGGTTGAAAGTTGACATGGTATCATCATTTCACCCACATAGCATGTGCTAAAAAGTTGAGAGGGTTACGGCAAAAACTGGATGCACTTCGTGTACAAAATGGACAATCTCTTTCGAAGTATCAGGCTTTCGGACGAGAACTCATCTGTTACAAAGGCATTTCATTTTTTAAACTTATTTCAACTCCAGACTTTTTGTGCATTCAGTATGCACCATTCAAAGCCACGTCATCAATTTTCAACCCTTTCTGACTTCATTTGCTATTTTTCATGCATTTACTGATTTTCTGAGCTAAATGACCCTAAAATTGAAAAGCACTACAAATGAACTCTGAAAAGGTTGAAAGTTGGCATGGTATCATCATTTCACCCACATAGCATGTGCTAAAAAGTTGAGAGGGTTACGGCAAAAACTGGAAGCACTTCGTGTACAAAATGGACAATCTCTTTCGAAGTATCAGGCTTTCGGACGAGAACTCATCTGTTACAAAGGCATTTCATTTCTTTAACTTATTTCCACTCCAGACTTTTTGTGCATTCAGTATGCACCATTCAAAGCCACGTCATTAATTTTCAACCCTTTCTGCCTTCATTTGCTATTTTTCATGCATTTACAGATTTTGTTTGAGCTAAATGACCCTGAAATTGAAAAGCACTACAAATGAACTCTGAAAAGGTTGAAAGTTGGCATGCTATCATCATTTCACCCACATAGCATGTTATAAAAAGTTGAGAGGGTTACGGCAAAAACTGGATGCACTTCGTGTACAAAATGGACAATCTCTTTCGAAGTACCAGGCTTTCGGACGAGAACTCATCTGTTACAAAGGCATTTCATTTTTGTAACTCATTTCAACTCCAGACTTTTTGTGCGTTTAGTATGCACCATTCAAAGCCACGTCATCAATTTTCAACCCTTTCTGACTTCATTTGCTATTTTTCATTCATTTACTGATTTTTTTTGAGCTAAATGACCCTGAAATTGAAAAGCACAACAAATGAACTCTGAAAAGGTTGAAAGTTGGCATGGTATCATCATTTCACCCACATAGCATGTGCTAAAAAGTTATAGGGTTACGGCAAAAACTGGATGCACTTCGTGTACAAAATGGACAATCTCTTTCGAAGTACCAGGCTTTCGGACGAGAACTCATCAGTTACAAAGGCATCTCATTTTTTTTAACTCATTTCAACTCCAGACTTTTTGTGCGTTCAGTATGCACCATTCAAAGCCACGTCATCAATTTTCAACCCTTTCTGGCTTCATTTGCTGTTTTTCATGCATTTACTGATTTTGTTTGAGCTAAATGACCCTGAAATTGAAAAGCACTACAAATGAACTCTGAAAAGGTTGAAAGTTGGCATGGTATCATCATTTCACCCACATAGCATGTGCTAAAAAGTTGAGAGGGTTACGGCAAAAACTGGAAGCACTTCGTGTACAAAATGGACAATCTCTTTCGAAGTATCAGGCTTTCGGACGAGAACTCATCTGTTACAAAGGCATTTCATTTCTTTAACTTATTTCCACTCCAGACTTTTTGTGCATTCAGTATGCACCATTCAAAGCCACGTCATTAATTTTCAACCCTTTCTGCCTTCATTTGCTATTTTTCATGCATTTACAGATTTTGTTTGAGCTAAATGACCCTGAAATTGAAAAGCACTACAAATGAACTCTGAAAAGGTTGAAAGTTGGCATGCTATCATCATTTCACCCACATAGCATGTTATAAAAAGTTGAGAGGGTTACGGCAAAAACTGGATGCACTTCGTGTACAAAATGGACAATCTCTTTCGAAGTACCAGGCTTTCGGACGAGAACTCATCTGTTACAAAGGCATTTCATTTTTTTAACTCATTTCAACTCCAGACTTTTTGTGCGTTTAGTATGCACCATTCAAAGCCACGTCATCAATTTTCAACCCTTTCTGACTTCATTTGCTATTTTTCATTCATTTACTGATTTTTTTTGAGCTAAATGACCCTGAAATTGAAAAGCACTACAAATGAACTCTGAAAAGGTTGAAAGTTGGCATGGTATCATCATTTCACCCACATAGCATGTGTTAAAAAGTTGAGAGGGTTATGGCAAAAACTGGATGCACTTCATGTACAAAATGGACAATCTCTTTCGAAGTATGAGGCTTTCGGACGAGAACTCCTCAGTTACAAAGGCATTTCATTTTTTTAAACTCATTTCAACTCCAAACTTTTTGTGCGTTCAGTATGCACCATTCAAAGCCACGTCATCAATTTTCAACCCTTTCTGACTTCATTTGCTATTTTTCATGCATTTACTAATTTTTTTTGAGCTAAATGACCCTGAAATTGAAAAGCACTACAAATGAACTCTGAAAAGGTTGAAAGTTGGCATGGTATCATCATTTCACCCACATAGCATGTGCTAAAAATTTGAGAGGGTTACGGCAAAAACTGGATGCACTTCGTGTACAAAATGGACAATCTCTTTCGAAGTATCAGGCTTTCGGACGAGAACTCATCTATTACAAAGGCAATTCATTTTTTAAACTTATTTCAACTCCAGACTTTTTGTGCGTTAAGTATGCACCATTCAAAGCCAAGTCATCAATTTTCAACCCTTTCTGACTTCATTTGCTATTTTTCATGCATTTACTCATTTTTTTAGCTAAATGACCCTGAAATTGAAAAGCACTACAAATCAATTCTGAAAAGGTTGAAAGTTGGCATGGTATCATCATTTCCCCCACATAGCATGTGCTAAAAAGTTGAGAGGGTTACGGCAAAAACTGGATGCACTTCGTGTACAAAATGGACAATCTCTTTCGAAGTATCAGGCTTTCGGACGAGAACTCATCGGTTACAAAGGCATTTCATTTCTTTAACTTATTTCAACTTCAGACTTTTTGTGCGTTCAGTATGCACCATTCAAAGCCACGTCATTAATTTTCAACCCTTTCTGACTTCATTTGCTATTTTTCATGCATTTACTGATTTTGTTTGAGCTAAATGACCCTGAAATTGAAAAGCACTACAAATGAACTCTGAAAAGGTTTAAAGTTGGCATGGTATCATCATTTCACCCACATAGCATCTGCTAAAAAGTTGAGAGGGTTACGGCAAGAACTGGATGCACTTTGTGTACAAAATGGACAATCTCTTTCAAAGTATCAGGCTTTCGGACGAGAACTCATCTGTTACAAAGGCATTTCATTTTTTTAAACTCATTTCAACTCCAGACTTTTTGTGCGTTCAGTATGCACCATTCAAAGCCACGTCATCAATTTTCAACCCTTTCTGACTTCATTTGCTATTTTTCATGCATTTACTGATTTTTTTTTGAGCTAAATGACCCTGAAATTGAAAAGCACTACAAATGAACTCTGAAAAGGTTGATAGTTGGCATGGTATCATCATTTCACCCACATAGCATGTGCTAAAAAGTTGAGAGGGTTACGGCAAAAACTGGATGCACTTCGTGTACAAAATGGACAATCTCTTTCGAAGTACCAGGCTTTCGGACGAGAACTCATCTGTTACAAAGGCATTTCATTTTTTAACTCATTTCAACTCCAGACTTTTTGTGCGTTTAGTATGCACCATTCAAAGCCACGTCATCAATTTTCAACCCTTTCTGACTTCATTTGCTATTTTTCATTCATTTACTGATTTTTTTTGAGCTAAATGACCCTGAAATTGAAAAGCACAACAAATGAACTCTGAAAAGGTTGAAAGTTGGCATGGTATCATCATTTCACCCACATAGCATGTGCTAAAAAGTTGAGAGGGTTACGGCAAAATTTGGATGCACTTCGTGTACAAAATGGACAATCTCTTTCGAAGTACCAGGCTTTCGGACGAGAACTCATCAGTTACAAAGGCATCTCATTTTTTTTAACTCATTTCAACTCCAGACTTTTTGTGCGTTCAGTATGCACCATTCAAAGCCACGTCATCAATTTTCAACCCTTTCTGGCTTCATTTGCTGTTTTTCATGCATTTACTGATTTTGTTTGAGCTAAATGACCCTGAAATTGAAAAGCACTACAAATGAACTCTGAAAAGGTTGAAAGTTGGCATGGTATCATCATTTCACCCACATAGCATGTGTTAAAAAGTTGAGAGGGTTATGGCAAAAACTGGATGCACTTCATGTACAAAATGGACAATCTCTTTCGAAGTATGAGGCTTTCGGACGAGAACTCCTCAGTTACAAAGGCATTTCATTTTTTTAAACTCATTTCAACTCCAAACTTTTTGTGCGTTCAGTATGCACCATTCAAAGCCACGTCATCAATTTTCAACCCTTTCTGACTTCATTTGCTATTTTTCATGCATTTACTAATTTTTTTTGAGCTAAATGACCCTGAAATTGAAAAGCACTACAAATGAACTCTGAAAAGGTTGAAAGTTGGCATGGTATCATCATTTCACCCACATAGCATGTGCTAAAAAGTTGAGAGGGTTACGGCAAAAACTGGATGCACTTCGTGTACAAAATGGACAATCTCTTTCGAAGTATCAGGCTTTCGGACGAGAACTCATCTGTTACAAAGGCATTTCATTTTTTAAACTTATTTCAACTCCAGACTTTTTGTGCATTCAGTATGCACCATTCAAAGCCACGTCATCAATTTTCAACCCTTTCTGACTTCATTTGCTATTTTTCATGCATTTACTGATTTTCTGAGCTAAATGACCCTAAAATTGAAAAGCACTACAAATGAACTCTGAAAAGGTTGAAAGTTGGCATGGTATCATCATTTCACCCACATAGCATGTGCTAAAAAGTTGAGAGGGTTACGGCAAAAACTGGAAGCACTTCGTGTACAAAATGGACAATCTCTTTCGAAGTATCAGGCTTTCGGACGAGAACTCATCTGTTACAAAGGCATTTCATTTCTTTAACTTATTTCCACTCCAGACTTTTTGTGCATTCAGTATGCACCATTCAAAGCCACGTCATTAATTTTCAACCCTTTCTGCCTTCATTTGCTATTTTTCATGCATTTACAGATTTTGTTTGAGCTAAATGACCCTGAAATTGAAAAGCACTACAAATGAACTCTGAAAAGGTTGAAAGTTGGCATGCTATCATCATTTCACCCACATAGCATGTTATAAAAAGTTGAGAGGGTTACGGCAAAAACTGGATGCACTTCGTGTACAAAATGGACAATCTCTTTCGAAGTACCAGGCTTTCGGACGAGAACTCATCTGTTACAAAGGCATTTCATTTTTTAACTCATTTCAACTCCAGACTTTTTGTGCGTTTAGTATGCACCATTCAAAGCCACGTCATCAATTTTCAACCCTTTCTGACTTCATTTGCTATTTTTCATTCATTTACTGATTTTTTTTGAGCTAAATGACCCTGAAATTGAAAAGCACAACAAATGAACTCTGAAAAGGTTGAAAGTTGGCATGGTATCATCATTTCACCCACATAGCATGTGCTAAAAAGTTGAGAGGGTTACGGCAAAATTTGGATGCACTTCGTGTACAAAATGGACAATCTCTTTCGAAGTACCAGGCTTTCGGACGAGAACTCATCAGTTACAAAGGCATCTCATTTTTTTTAACTCATTTCAACTCCAGACTTTTTGTGCGTTCAGTATGCACCATTCAAAGCCACGTCATCAATTTTCAACCCTTTCTGGCTTCATTTGCTGTTTTTCATGCATTTACTGATTTTGTTTGAGCTAAATGACCCTGAAATTGAAAAGCACTACAAATGAACTCTGAAAAGGTTGAAAGTTGGCATGGTATCATCATTTCACCCACATAGCATGTGTTAAAAAGTTGAGAGGGTTATGGCAAAAACTGGATGCACTTCATGTACAAAATGGACAATCTCTTTCGAAGTATGAGGCTTTCGGACGAGAACTCCTCAGTTACAAAGGCATTTCATTTTTTTAAACTCATTTCAACTCCAAACTTTTTGTGCGTTCAGTATGCACCATTCAAAGCCACGTCATCAATTTTCAACCCTTTCTGACTTCATTTGCTATTTTTCATGCATTTACTAATTTTTTTTGAGCTAAATGACCCTGAAATTGAAAAGCACTACAAATGAACTCTGAAAAGGTTGAAAGTTGGCATGGTATCATCATTTCACCCACATAGCATGTGCTAAAAAGTTGAGAGGGTTACGGCAAAAACTGGATGCACTTCGTGTACAAAATGGACAATCTCTTTCGAAGTATCAGGCTTTCGGACGAGAACTCATCTGTTACAAAGGCATTTCATTTTTTAAACTTATTTCAACTCCAGACTTTTTGTGCATTCAGTATGCACCATTCAAAGCCACGTCATCAATTTTCAACCCTTTCTGACTTCATTTGCTATTTTTCATGCATTTACTGATTTTCTGAGCTAAATGACCCTAAAATTGAAAAGCACTACAAATGAACTCTGAAAAGGTTGAAAGTTGGCATGGTATCATCATTTCACCCACATAGCATGTGCTAAAAAGTTGAGAGGGTTACGGCAAAAACTGGAAGCACTTCGTGTACAAAATGGACAATCTCTTTCGAAGTATCAGGCTTTCGGACGAGAACTCATCTGTTACAAAGGCATTTCATTTCTTTAACTTATTTCCACTCCAGACTTTTTGTGCATTCAGTATGCACCATTCAAAGCCACGTCATTAATTTTCAACCCTTTCTGCCTTCATTTGCTATTTTTCATGCATTTACAGATTTTGTTTGAGCTAAATGACCCTGAAATTGAAAAGCACTACAAATGAACTCTGAAAAGGTTGAAAGTTGGCATGCTATCATCATTTCACCCACATAGCATGTTATAAAAAGTTGAGAGGGTTACGGCAAAAACTGGATGCACTTCGTGTACAAAATGGACAATCTCTTTCGAAGTACCAGGCTTTCGGACGAGAACTCATCTGTTACAAAGGCATTTCATTTTTTTAACTCATTTCAACTCCAGACTTTTTGTGCGTTTAGTATGCACCATTCAAAGCCACGTCATCAATTTTCAACCCTTTCTGACTTCATTTGCTATTTTTCATTCATTTACTGATTTTTTTTGAGCTAAATGACCCTGAAATTGAAAAGCACAACAAATGAACTCTGAAAAGGTTGAAAGTTGGCATGGTATCATCATTTCACCCACATAGCATGTGCTAAAAAGTTATAGGGTTACGGCAAAAACTGGATGCACTTCGTGTACAAAATGGACAATCTCTTTCGAAGTACCAGGCTTTCGGACGAGAACTCATCAGTTACAAAGGCATCTCATTTTTTTTAACTCATTTCAACTCCAGACTTTTTGTGCGTTCAGTATGCACCATTCAAAGCCACGTCATCAATTTTCAACCCTTTCTGGCTTCATTTGCTGTTTTTCATGCATTTACTGATTTTGTTTGAGCTAAATGACCCTGAAATTGAAAAGCACTACAAATGAACTCTGAAAAGGTTGAAAGTTGGCATGGTATCATCATTTCACCCACATAGCATGTGTTAAAAAGTTGAGAGGGTTAGGGCAAAAACTGGATACACTTCGTGTACAAAATGGACAATCTCTTTCGAAGTATCAGGCTTTCGGACGAGAACTCATCTGTTACAAAGGCATTTCATTTTTTAAACTTATTTCAACTCCAGACTTTTTGTGCATTCAGTATGCACCATTCAAAGCCACGTCATCAATTTTCAACCCTTTCTGACTTCATTTGCTATTTTTCATGCATTTACTGATTTTCTGAGCTAAATGACCCTAAAATTGAAAAGCACTACAAATGAACTCTGAAAAGGTTGAAAGTTGGCATGGTATCATCATTTCACCCACATAGCATGTGCTAAAAAGTTGAGAGGGTTACGGCAAAAACTGGAAGCACTTCGTGTACAAAATGGACAATCTCTTTCGAAGTATCAGGCTTTCGGACGAGAACTCATCTGTTACAAAGGCATTTCATTTCTTTAACTTATTTCCACTCCAGACTTTTTGTGCATTCAGTATGCACCATTCAAAGCCACGTCATTAATTTTCAACCCTTTCTGACTTCATTTGCTATTTTTCATGCATTTACAGATTTTGTTTGAGCTAAATGACCCTGAAATTGAAAAGCACTACAAATGAACTCTGAAAAGGTTGAAAGTTGGCATGCTATCATCATTTCACCCACATAGCATGTTATAAAAAGTTGAGAGGGTTACGGCAAAAACTGGATGCACTTCGTGTACAAAATGGACAATCTCTTTCGAAGTGTCAGGCTTTCGGACGAGAACTCATCTGTTACAAATGCATTTCATTTTTTTAAACTCATTTCAACTCCAGTCTTTTTGTGCGTTCAGTATGCACCATTCAAAGCCACGTCATCAATTTTCAACCCTTTCTGACTTCATTTGCTATTTTTCATGCATTTACAGATTTTTTGAGCTAAATGACCTTGAAATTGAAAAGCACTACAAATGAACTCTGAAAAGGTTGAAAGTTGGCATGGTATCATCATTTCACCCACATAGCATGTTCTAAAAAGTTGAGAGGGTTACGGCAAAAACTGGATGCACTTCGTGTACAAAATGGACAATCTCTTTCGAAGTATCAGGCTTTCGGACGAGAACTCATTAGTTACAAAGGCATTTCATTTTTTTAAACTTATTTCAACTCCAGACTTTTTGTGCGTTCAGTATGCACCATTCAAAGCCACGTCATCAATTTTCAACCCTTTCTGACTTCATTTGCTATTTTTCATTCATTTACTGATTTTTTTTGAGCTAAATGACCCTGAAATTGAAAAGCACTACAAATGAACTCTGAAAAGGTTGAAAGTTGGCATGGTATCATCATTTCACCCACATAGCATGTGTTAAAAAGTTGAGAGGGTTATGGCAAAAACTGGATGCACTTCATGTACAAAATGGACAATCTCTTTCGAAGTATGAGGCTTTCGGACGAGAACTCCTCAGTTACAAAGGCATTTCATTTTTTTAAACTCATTTCAACTCCAAACTTTTTGTGCGTTCAGTATGCACCATTCAAAGCCACGTCATCAATTTTCAACCCTTTCTGACTTCATTTGCTATTTTTCATGCATTTACTAATTTTTTTTGAGCTAAATGACCCTGAAATTGAAAAGCACTACAAATGAACTCTGAAAAGGTTGAAAGTTGGCATGGTATCATCATTTCACCCACATAGCATGTGCTAAAAATTTGAGAGGGTTACGGCAAAAACTGGATGCACTTCGTGTACAAAATGGACAATCTCTTTCGAAGTATCAGGCTTTCGGACGAGAACTCATCTATTACAAAGGCAATTCATTTTTTAAACTTATTTCAACTCCAGACTTTTTGTGCGTTAAGTATGCACCATTCAAAGCCACGTCATCAATTTTCAACCCTTTCTGACTTCATTTGCTATTTTTCATGCATTTACTCATTTTTTTAGCTAAATGACCCTGAAATTGAAAA
Source organism: Elymus sibiricus (assembly GCA_039707655.1). Lineage (NCBI taxonomy): Eukaryota > Viridiplantae > Streptophyta > Magnoliopsida > Poales > Poaceae > Elymus > Elymus sibiricus. Next base: position 32,090,089 of record CM077665.1, on the reverse strand, counting down.
GCACTACAAATCAATTCTGAAAAGGTTGAAAGTTGGCATGGTATCATCATTTCCCCCACATAGCATGTGCTAAAAAGTTGAGAGGGTTACGGCAAAAACTGGATGCACTTCGTGTACAAAATGGACAATCTCTTTCGAAGTATCAGGCTTTCGGACGAGAACTCATCGGTTACAAAGGCATTTCATTTCTTTAACTTATTTCAACTTCAGACTTTTTGTGCGTTCAGTATGCACCATTCAAAGCCACGTCATTAATTTTCAACCCTTTCTGACTTCATTTGCTATTTTTCATGCATTTACTGATTTTGTTTGAGCTAAATGACCCTGAAATTGAAAAGCACTACAAATGAACTCTGAAAAGGTTTAAAGTTGGCATGGTATCATCATTTCACCCACATAGCATCTGCTAAAAAGTTGAGAGGGTTACGGCAAGAACTGGATGCACTTTGTGTACAAAATGGACAATCTCTTTCAAAGTATCAGGCTTTCGGACGAGAACTCATCTGTTACAAAGGCATTTCATTTTTTTAAACTCATTTCAACTCCAGACTTTTTGTGCGTTCAGTATGCACCATTCAAAGCCACGTCATCAATTTTCAACCCTTTCTGACTTCATTTGCTATTTTTCATGCATTTACTGATTTTTTTTTGAGCTAAATGACCCTGAAATTGAAAAGCACTACAAATGAACTCTGAAAAGGTTGATAGTTGGCATGGTATCATCATTTCACCCACATAGCATGTGCTAAAAAGTTGAGAGGGTTACGGCAAAAACTGGATGCACTTCGTGTACAAAATGGACAATCTCTTTCGAAGTACCAGGCTTTCGGACGAGAACTCATCTGTTACAAAGGCATTTCATTTTTTAACTCATTTCAACTCCAGACTTTTTGTGCGTTTAGTATGCACCATTCAAAGCCACGTCATCAATTTTCAACCCTTTCTGACTTCATTTGCTATTTTTCATTCATTTACTGATTTTTTTTGAGCTAAATGACCCTGAAATTGAAAAGCACAACAAATGAACTCTGAAAAGGTTGAAAGTTGGCATGGTATCATCATTTCACCCACATAGCATGTGCTAAAAAGTTGAGAGGGTTACGGCAAAATTTGGATGCACTTCGTGTACAAAATGGACAATCTCTTTCGAAGTACCAGGCTTTCGGACGAGAACTCATCAGTTACAAAGGCATCTCATTTTTTTTAACTCATTTCAACTCCAGACTTTTTGTGCGTTCAGTATGCACCATTCAAAGCCACGTCATCAATTTTCAACCCTTTCTGGCTTCATTTGCTGTTTTTCATGCATTTACTGATTTTGTTTGAGCTAAATGACCCTGAAATTGAAAAGCACTACAAATGAACTCTGAAAAGGTTGAAAGTTGGCATGGTATCATCATTTCACCCACATAGCATGTGTTAAAAAGTTGAGAGGGTTATGGCAAAAACTGGATGCATTTCATGTACAAAATGGACAATCTCTTTCGAAGTATGAGGCTTTCGGACGAGAACTCCTCAGTTACAAAGGCATTTCATTTTTTTAAACTCATTTCAACTCCAAACTTTTTGTGCGTTCAGTATGCACCATTCAAAGCCACGTCATCAATTTTCAACCCTTTCTGACTTCATTTGCTATTTTTCATGCATTTACTAATTTTTTTTGAGCTAAATGACCCTGAAATTGAAAAGCACTACAAATGAACTCTGAAAAGGTTGAAAGTTGGCATGGTATCATCATTTCACCCACATAGCATGTGCTAAAAAGTTGAGAGGGTTACGGCAAAAACTGGATGCACTTCGTGTACAAAATGGACAATCTCTTTCGAAGTATCAGGCTTTCGGACGAGAACTCATCTGTTACAAAGGCATTTCATTTTTTAAACTTATTTCAACTCCAGACTTTTTGTGCATTCAGTATGCACCATTCAAAGCCACGTCATCAATTTTCAACCCTTTCTGACTTCATTTGCTATTTTTCATGCATTTACTGATTTTCTGAGCTAAATGACCCTAAAATTGAAAAGCACTACAAATGAACTCTGAAAAGGTTGAAAGTTGGCATGGTATCATCATTTCACCCACATAGCATGTGCTAAAAAGTTGAGAGGGTTACGGCAAAAACTGGAAGCACTTCGTGTACAAAATGGACAATCTCTTTCGAAGTATCAGGCTTTCGGACGAGAACTCATCTGTTACAAAGGCATTTCATTTCTTTAACTTATTTCCACTCCAGACTTTTTGTGCATTCAGTATGCACCATTCAAAGCCACGTCATTAATTTTCAACCCTTTCTGCCTTCATTTGCTATTTTTCATGCATTTACAGATTTTGTTTGAGCTAAATGACCCTGAAATTGAAAAGCACTACAAATGAACTCTGAAAAGGTTGAAAGTTGGCATGCTATCATCATTTCACCCACATAGCATGTTATAAAAAGTTGAGAGGGTTACGGCAAAAACTGGATGCACTTCGTGTACAAAATGGACAATCTCTTTCGAAGTACCAGGCTTTCGGACGAGAACTCATCTGTTACAAAGGCATTTCATTTTTTTAACTCATTTCAACTCCAGACTTTTTGTGCGTTTAGTATGCACCATTCAAAGCCACGTCATCAATTTTCAACCCTTTCTGACTTCATTTGCTATTTTTCATTCATTTACTGATTTTTTTTGAGCTAAATGACCCTGAAATTGAAAAGCACAACAAATGAACTCTGAAAAGGTTGAAAGTTGGCATGGTATCATCATTTCACCCACATAGCATGTGCTAAAAAGTTATAGGGTTACGGCAAAAACTGGATGCACTTCGTGTACAAAATGGACAATCTCTTTCGAAGTACCAGGCTTTCGGACGAGAACTCATCAGTTACAAAGGCATCTCATTTTTTTTAACTCATTTCAACTCCAGACTTTTTGTGCGTTCAGTATGCACCATTCAAAGCCACGTCATCAATTTTCAACCCTTTCTGGCTTCATTTGCTGTTTTTCATGCATTTACTGATTTTGTTTGAGCTAAATGACCCTGAAATTGAAAAGCACTACAAATGAACTCTGAAAAGGTTGAAAGTTGGCATGGTATCATCATTTCACCCACATAGCATGTGTTAAAAAGTTGAGAGGGTTAGGGCAAAAACTGGATACACTTCGTGTACAAAATGGACAATCTCTTTCGAAGTATCAGGCTTTCGGACGAGAACTCATCTGTTACAAAGGCATTTCATTTTTTAAACTTATTTCAACTCCAGACTTTTTGTGCATTCAGTATGCACCATTCAAAGCCACGTCATCAATTTTCAACCCTTTCTGACTTCATTTGCTATTTTTCATGCATTTACTGATTTTCTGAGCTAAATGACCCTAAAATTGAAAAGCACTACAAATGAACTCTGAAAAGGTTGAAAGTTGGCATGGTATCATCATTTCACCCACATAGCATGTGCTAAAAAGTTGAGAGGGTTACGGCAAAAACTGGAAGCACTTCGTGTACAAAATGGACAATCTCTTTCGAAGTATCAGGCTTTCGGACGAGAACTCATCTGTTACAAAGGCATTTCATTTCTTTAACTTATTTCCACTCCAGACTTTTTGTGCATTCAGTATGCACCATTCAAAGCCACGTCATTAATTTTCAACCCTTTCTGACTTCATTTGCTATTTTTCATGCATTTACAGATTTTGTTTGAGCTAAATGACCCTGAAATTGAAAAGCACTACAAATGAACTCTGAAAAGGTTGAAAGTTGGCATGCTATCATCATTTCACCCACATAGCATGTTATAAAAAGTTGAGAGGGTTACGGCAAAAACTGGATGCACTTCGTGTACAAAATGGACAATCTCTTTCGAAGTGTCAGGCTTTCGGACGAGAACTCATCTGTTACAAATGCATTTCATTTTTTTAAACTCATTTCAACTCCAGTCTTTTTGTGCGTTCAGTATGCACCATTCAAAGCCACGTCATCAATTTTCAACCCTTTCTGACTTCATTTGCTATTTTTCATGCATTTACAGATTTTTTGAGCTAAATGACCTTGAAATTGAAAAGCACTACAAATGAACTCTGAAAAGGTTGAAAGTTGGCATGGTATCATCATTTCACCCACATAGCATGTTCTAAAAAGTTGAGAGGGTTACGGCAAAAACTGGATGCACTTCGTGTACAAAATGGACAATCTCTTTCGAAGTATCAGGCTTTCGGACGAGAACTCATTAGTTACAAAGGCATTTCATTTTTTTAAACTTATTTCAACTCCAGACTTTTTGTGCGTTCAGTATGCACCATTCAAAGCCACGTCATCAATTTTCAACCCTTTCTGACTTCATTTGCTATTTTTCATGCATTTACTCATTTTTTTTAGCTAAATGACCCTGAAATTGAAAAGCACTACAAATGAACTCTGAAAAGGTTGAAAGTTGGCATGGTATCATCATTTCACCCACATAGCATGTGCTAAAAAGTTGAGAGGGTTACGGCAAAAACTGGATGCACTTCGTGTACAAAATGGACAATCTCTTTCGAAGTATCAGGCTTTCGGACGAGAACTCATCTGTTACAAAGGCATTTCATTTTTTAAACTTATTTCAACTCCAGACTTTTTGTGCATTCAGTATGCACCATTCAAAGCCACGTCATCAATTTTCAACCCTTTCTGACTTCATTTGCTATTTTTCATGCATTTACTGATTTTCTGAGCTAAATGACCCTAAAATTGAAAAGCACTACAAATGAACTCTGAAAAGGTTGAAAGTTGGCATGGTATCATCATTTCACCCACATAGCATGTGCTAAAAAGTTGAGAGGGTTACGGCAAAAACTGGATGCACTTCGTGTACAAAATGGACAATCTCTTTCGAAGTATCAGGCTTTCGGACGAGAACTCATCTGTTACAAAGGCATTTCATTTCTTTAACTTATTTCCACTCCAGACTTTTTGTGCATTCTGTATGCACCATTCAAAGCCACGTCATTAATTTTCAACCCTTTCTGACTTCATTTGCTATTTTTCATGCATTTATAGATTTTGTTTGAGCTAAATGACCCTGAAATTGAAAAGCACTACAAATGAACTCTGAAAAGGTTGAAAGTTGGCATGCTATCATCATTTCACCCACATAGCATGTTATGAAAAGTTGAGAGGGTTACGGCAAAAACTGGATGCACTTCGTGTACAAAATGGACAATCTCTTTCGAAGTGTCAGGCTTTCGGACGAGAACTCATCTGTTACAAATGCATTTCATTTTTTTAAACTCATTTCAACTACAGTCTTTTTGTGCGTTCAGTATGCACCATTCAAAGCCACGTCATCAATTTTCAACCCTTTCTGACTTTATTTGCTATTTTTCATGCATTTACAGATTTTTTGAGCTAAATGACCTTGAAATTGAAAAGCACTACAAATGAACTCTGAAAAGGTTGAAAGTTGGCATGGTATCATCATTTCACCCACATAGCATGTGCTAAAAAGTTGAGAGGGTTACGGCAAAAACTGGATGCACTTCGTGTACAAAATGGACAATCTCTTTCGAAGTATCAGGCTTTCGGACGAGAACACATCAGTTACAAAGGCATTTCATTTTTTTAAACTTATTTCAACTCCAGACTTTTTGTGCGTTCAGTATGCACCATTCAAAGCCACGTCATCAATTTTCAACCCTTTCTGACTTCATTTGCTATTTTTCATGCATTTACTCATTTTTTTTAGCTAAATGACCCTGAAATTGAAAAGCACTACAAATCAACTCTGAAAAGGTTGAAAGTTGGCATGGTATCATCATTTCCCCCACATAGCATGTGCTAAAAAGTTGAGAGGGTTACGGCAAAAACTGGATGCACTTCGTGTACAAAATGGACAATCTCTTTCGAAGTATCAGGCTTTCGGACGAGAACTCATCGGTTACAAAGGCATTTCATTTCTTTAACTTATTTCAACTTCAGACTTTTTGTGCGTTCAGTATGCACCATTCAAAGCCACGTCATTAATTTTCAACCCTTTCTGACTTCATTTGCTATTTTTCATGCATTTACTGATTTTGTTTAAGCTAAATGACCCTGAAATTGAAAAGCACTACAAATGAACTCTGAAAAGGTTTAAAGTTGGCATGGTATCATCATTTCACCCACATAGCATCTGCTAAAAAGTTGAGAGGGTTACGGCAAGAACTGGATGCACTTTGTGTACAAAATGGACAATCTCTTTCGAAGTATCAGGCTTTCGGACGAGAACTCACCTGTTACAAAGGCATTTCATTTTTTTAAACTCGTTTCAACTCCAGACTTTTTGTGCGTTCAGTATGCACCATTCAAAGCCACGTCATCAATTTTCAACCCTTTCTGACTTCATTTGCTATTTTTCATGCAGTTACTGATTTTTTTTTGAGCTAAATGACCCTAAAATTGAAAAGCACTACAAATGAACTCTGAAAAGGTTGAAAGTTGGCATGGTATCATCATTTCACCCACATAGCATGTGCTAAAAAGTTGAGAGGGTTACGACAAAAACTGGATGCACTTCGTGTACAAAATGGACAATCTCTTTCGAAGTACCAGGCTTTCGGACGAGAACTCATCTGTTACAAAGGCATTTCATTTTTTTAACTCATTTCAACTCCAGACTTTTTGTGCGTTCAGTATGCACCATTCGAAGCCACGTCATCAATTTTCAACCCTTTCTGACTTCATTTGCTATTTTTCATTCATTTACTGATTTTTTTTGAGCTAAATGACCCTGAAATTGAAAAGCACAACAAATGAACTCTGAAAAGGTTGAAAGTTGGCATGGTATCATCATTTCACCCACATAGCATGTGCTAAAAAGTTATAGGGTTACGGCAAAAACTGGATGCACTTCGTGTACAAAATGGACAATCTCTTTCGAAGTACCAGGCTTTCGGACGAGAACTCATCAGTTACAAAGGCATCTCATTTTTTTTAACTCATTTCAACTCCAGACTTTTTGTGCGTTCAGTATGCACCATTCAAAGCCACGTCATCAATTTTCAACCCTTTCTGGCTTCATTTGCTGTTTTTCATGCATTTACTGATTTTGTTTGAGCTAAATGACCCTGAAATTGAAAAGCACTACAAATGAACTCTGAAAAGGTTGAAAGTTGGCATGGTATCATCATTTCACCCACATAGCATGTGTTAAAAAGTTGAGAGGGTTAGGGCAAAAACTGGATACACTTCGTGTACAAAATGGACAATCTCTTTCGAAGTATCAGGCTTTCGGACGAGAACTCATCTGTTACAAAGGCATTTCATTTTTTAAACTTATTTCAACTCCAGACTTTTTGTGCATTCAGTATGCACCATTCAAAGCCACGTCATCAATTTTCAACCCTTTCTGACTTCATTTGCTATTTTTCATGCATTTACTGATTTTCTGAGCTAAATGACCCTAAAATTGAAAAGCACTACAAATGAACTCTGAAAAGGTTGAAAGTTGGCATGGTATCATCATTTCACCCACATAGCATGTGCTAAAAAGTTGAGAGGGTTACGGCAAAAACTGGAAGCACTTCGTGTACAAAATGGACAATCTCTTTCGAAGTATCAGGCTTTCGGACGAGAACTCATCTGTTACAAAGGCATTTCATTTCTTTAACTTATTTCCACTCCAGACTTTTTGTGCATTCAGTATGCACCATTCAAAGCCACGTCATTAATTTTCAACCCTTTCTGACTTCATTTGCTATTTTTCATGCATTTACAGATTTTGTTTGAGCTAAATGACCCTGAAATTGAAAAGCACTACAAATGAACTCTGAAAAGGTTGAAAGTTGGCATGGTATCATCATTTCACCCACATAGCATGTTATAAAAAGTTGAGAGGGTTACGGCAAAAACTGGATGCACTTCGTGTACAAAATGGACAATCTCTTTCGAAGTGTCAGGCTTTCGGACGAGAACTCATCTGTTACAAATGCATTTCATTTTTTTAAACTCATTTCAACTCCAGTCTTTTTGTGCGTTCAGTATGCACCATTCAAAGCCACGTCATCAATTTTCAACCCTTTCTGACTTCATTTGCTATTTTTCATGCATTTACAGATTTTTTGAGCTAAATGACCTTGAAATTGAAAAGCACTACAAATGAACTCTGAAAAGGTTGAAAGTTGGCATGGTATCATCATTTCACCCACATAGCATGTTCTAAAAAGTTGAGAGGGTTACGGCAAAAACTGGATGCACTTCGTGTACAAAATGGACAATCTCTTTCGAAGTATCAGGCTTTCGGACGAGAACTCATTAGTTACAAAGGCATTTCATTTTTTTAAACTTATTTCAACTCCAGACTTTTTGTGCGTTCAGTATGCACCATTCAAAGCCACGTCATCAATTTTCAACCCTTTCTGACTTCATTTGCTATTTTTCATGCATTTACTCATTTTTTTTAGCTAAATGACCCTGAAATTGAAAAGCACTACAAATGAACTCTGAAAAGGTTGAAAGTTGGCATGGTATCATCATTTCACCCACATAGCATGTGCTAAAAAGTTGAGAGGGTTACGGCAAAAACTGGATGCACTTCGTGTACAAAATGGACAATCTCTTTCGAAGTATCAGGCTTTCGGACGAGAACTCATCTGTTACAAAGGCATTTCATTTTTTAAACTTATTTCAACTCCAGACTTTTTGTGCATTCAGTATGCACCATTCAAAGCCACGTCATCAATTTTCAACCCTTTCTGACTTCATTTGCTATTTTTCATGCATTTACTGATTTTCTGAGCTAAATGACCCTAAAATTGAAAAGCACTACAAATGAACTCTGAAAAGGTTGAAAGTTGGCATGGTATCATCATTTCACCCACATAGCATGTGCTAAAAAGTTGAGAGGGTTACGGCAAAAACTGGATGCACTTCGTGTACAAAATGGACAATCTCTTTCGAAGTATCAGGCTTTCGGACGAGAACTCATCTGTTACAAAGGCATTTCATTTCTTTAACTTATTTCCACTCCAGACTTTTTGTGCATTCTGTATGCACCATTCAAAGCCACGTCATTAATTTTCAACCCTTTCTGACTTCATTTGCTATTTTTCATGCATTTACAGATTTTGTTTGAGCTAAATGACCCTGAAATTGAAAAGCACTACAAATGAACTCTGAAAAGGTTGAAAGTTGGCATGCTATCATCATTTCACCCACATAGCATGTTATGAAAAGTTGAGAGGGTTACGGCAAAAACTGGATGCACTTCGTGTACAAAATGGACAATCTCTTTCGAAGTGTCAGGCTTTCGGACGAGAACTCATCTGTTACAAATGCATTTCATTTTTTTAAACTCATTTCAACTACAGTCTTTTTGTGCGTTCAGTATGCACCATTCAAAGCCACGTCATCAATTTTCAACCCTTTCTGACTTTATTTGCTATTTTTCATGCATTTACAGATTTTTTGAGCTAAATGACCTTGAAATTGAAAAGCACTACAAATGAACTCTGAAAAGGTTGAAAGTTGGCATGGTATCATCATTTCACCCACATAGCATGTGCTAAAAAGTTGAGAGGGTTACGGCAAAAACTGGATGCACTTCGTGTACAAAATGGACAATCTCTTTCGAAGTATCAGGCTTTCGGACGAGAACACATCAGTTACAAAGGCATTTCATTTTTTTAAACTTATTTCAACTCCAGACTTTTTGTGCGTTCAGTATGCACCATTCAAAGCCACGTCATCAATTTTCAACCCTTTCTGACTTCATTTGCTATTTTTCATGCATTTACTCATTTTTTTTAGCTAAATGACCCTGAAATTGAAAAGCACTACAAATCAACTCTGAAAAGGTTGAAAGTTGGCATGGTATCATCATTTCCCCCACATAGCATGTGCTAAAAAGTTGAGAGGGTTACGGCAAAAACTGGATGCACTTCGTGTACAAAATGGACAATCTCTTTCGAAGTATCAGGCTTTCGGACGAGAACTCATCGGTTACAAAGGCATTTCATTTCTTTAACATATTTCAACATCAGACTTTTTGTGCGTTCAGTATGCACCATTCAAAGCCACGTCATTAATTTTCAACCCTTTCTGACTTCATTTGCTATTTTTCATGCATTTACTGATTTTGTTTAAGCTAAATGACCCTGAAATTGAAAAGCACTACAAATGAACTCTGAAAAGGTTTAAAGTTGGCATGGTATCATCATTTCACCCACATAGCATCTGCTAAAAAGTTGAGAGGGTTACGGCAAGAACTGGATGCACTTTGTGTACAAAATGGACAATCTCTTTCGAAGTATCAGGCTTTCGGACGAGAACTCACCTGTTACAAAGGCATTTCATTTTTTTAAACTCGTTTCAACTCCAGACTTTTTGTGCGTTCAGTATGCACCATTCAAAGCCACGTCATCAATTTTCAACCCTTTCTGACTTCATTTGCTATTTTTCATGCATTTACTGATTTTTTTTTGAGCTAAATGACCCTAAAATTGAAAAGCACTACAAATGAACTCTGAAAAGGTTGAAAGTTGGCATGGTATCATCATTTCACCCACATAGCATGTGCTAAAAAGTTGAGAGGGTTACGACAAAAACTGGATGCACTTCGTGTACAAAATGGACAATCTCTTTCGAAGTACCAGGCTTTCGGACGAGAACTCATCTGTTACAAAGGCATTTCATTTTTTTAACTCATTTCAACTCCAGACTTTTTGTGCGTTCAGTATGCACCATTCGAAGCCACGTCATCAATTTTCAACCCTTTCTGACTTCATTTGCTATTTTTCATTCATTTACTGATTTTTTTTTGAGCTAAATGACCCTGAAATTGAAAAGCACAACAAATGAACTCTGAAAAGGTTGAAAGTTGGCATGGTATCATCATTTCACCCACATAGCATGTGCTAAAACGTTGAGAGGGTTACGGCAAAAACTGGATGCACTTCGTGTACAAAATGGACAATCTCTTTCGAAGTACCAGGCTTTCGGACGATAACTCATCAGTTACAAAGGCATTTCATTTTTTTTAACTCATTTCAACTCCAGACTTTTTGTGCGTTCAGTATGCACCATTCAAAGCCACGTCATCAATTTTCAACCCTTTCTGACTTCATTTGCTATTTTTCATGCATTTACTGATTTTTTTTTGAGCTAAATGACCCTAAAATTGAAAAGCACTACAAATGAACTCTGAAAAGGTTGAAAGTTGGCATGGTATCATCATTTCACCCACATAGCATGTGCTAAAAAGTTGAGAGGGTTACGACAAAAACTGGATGCACTTCGTGTACAAAATGGACAATCTCTTTCGAAGTACCAGGCTTTCGGACGAGAACTCATCTGTTACAAAGGCATTTCATTTTTTTAACTCATTTCAACTCCAGACTTTTTGTGCGTTCAGTATGCACCATTCGAAGCCACGTCATCAATTTTCAACCCTTTCTGACTTCATTTGCTATTTTTCATTCATTTACTGATTTTTTTTGAGCTAAATGACCCTGAAATTGAAAAGCACAACAAGTGAACTCTGAAAAGGTTGAAAGTTGGCATGGTATCATCATTTCACCCACATAGCATGTGCTAAAACGTTGAGAGGGTTACGGCAAAAACTGGATGCACTTCGTGTACAAAATGGACAATCTCTTTCGAAGTACCAGGCTTTCGGACGAGAACTCATCAGTTACAAAGGCATTTCATTTTTTTTAACTCATTTCAACTCCAGACTTTTTGTGCGTTCAGTATGCACCATTCAAAGCCACGTCATCAATTTTCAACCCTTTCTGGCTTCATTTGCTGTTTTTCATGCATTTACTGATTTTGTTTGAGCTAAATGACCCTGAAATTGAAAAGCACTACAAATGAACTCTGAAAAGGTTGAAAGTTGGCATGGTATCATCATTTCACCCACATAGCATGTGTTAAAAAGTTGAGAGGGTTATGGCAAAAACTGGATGCACTTCATGTACAAAATGGACAATCTCTTTCGAAGTATGAGGCTTTCGGACGAGAACTCCTCAGTTACAAAGGCATTTCATTTTTTTAAACTCATTTCAACTCCAAACTTTTTGTGCGTTCAGTATGCACCATTCAAAGCCACGTCATCAATTTTCAACCCTTTCTGACTTCATTTGCTATTTTTCATGCATTTACTCATTTTTTTTAGCTAAATGACCCTGAAATTGAAAAGCACTACAAATGAACTCTGAAAAGGTTGAAAGTTGGCATGGTATCATCATTTCACCCACATAGCATGTGCTAAAAAGTTGAGAGGGTTACGGCAAAAACTGGATGCACTTCGTGTACAAAATGGACAATCTCTTTCGAAGTATCAGGCTTTCGGACGAGAACTCATCTGTTACAAAGGCATTTCATTTTTTAAACTTATTTCAACTCCAGACTTTTTGTGCATTCAGTATGCACCATTCAAAGCCACGTCATCAATTTTCAACCCTTTCTGACTTCATTTGCTATTTTTCATGCATTTACTGATTTTCTGAGCTAAATGACCCTAAAATTGAAAAGCACTACAAATGAACTCTGAAAAGGTTGAAAGTTGGCATGGTATCATCATTTCACCCACATAGCATGTGCTAAAAAGTTGAGAGGGTTACGGCAAAAACTGGATGCACTTCGTGTACAAAATGGACAATCTCTTTCGAAGTATCAGGCTTTCGGACGAGAACTCATCTGTTACAAAGGCATTTCATTTCTTTAACTTATTTCCACTCCAGACTTTTTGTGCATTCTGTATGCACCATTCAAAGCCACGTCATTAATTTTCAACCCTTTCTGACTTCATTTGCTATTTTTCATGCATTTACAGATTTTGTTTGAGCTAAATGACCCTGAAATTGAAAAGCACTACAAATGAACTCTGAAAAGGTTGAAAGTTGGCATGCTATCATCATTTCACCCACATAGCATGTTATAAAAAGTTGAGAGGGTTACGGCAAAAACTGGATGCACTTCGTGTACAAAATGGACAATCTCTTTCGAAGTGTCAGGCTTTCGGACGAGAACTCATCTGTTACAAATGCATTTCATTTTTTTAAACTCATTTCAACTCCAGTCTTTTTGTGCGTTCAGTATGCACCATTCAAAGCCACGTCATCAATTTTCAACCCTTTCTGACTTTATTTGCTATTTTTCATGCATTTACAGATTTTTTGAGCTAAATGACCTTGAAATTGAAAAGCACTACAAATGAACTCTGAAAAGGTTGAAAGTTGGCATGGTATCATCATTTCACCCACATAGCATGTGCTAAAAAGTTGAGAGGGTTACGGCAAAAACTGGATGCACTTCGTGTACAAAATGGACAATCTCTTTCGAAGTATCAGGCTTTCGGACAAGAACACATCAGTTACAAAGGCATTTCATTTTTTTAAACTTATTTCAACTCCAGACTTTTTGTGCGTTCAGTATGCACCATTCAAAGCCACGTCATCAATTTTCAACCCTTTCTGACTTCATTTGCTATTTTTCATGCATTTACTCATTTTTTTTAGCTAAATGACCCTGAAATTGAAAAGCACTACAAATCAACTCTGAAAAGGTTGAAAGTTGGCATGGTATCATCATTTCCCCCACATAGCATGTGCTAAAAAGTTGAGAGGGTTACGGCAAAAACTGGATGCACTTCGTGTACAAAATGGACAATCTCTTTCGAAGTATCAGGCTTTCGGACGAGAACTCATCGGTTACAAAGGCATTTCATTTCTTTAACTTATTTCAACTTCAGACTTTTTGTGCGTTCAGTATGCACCATTCAAAGCCACGTCATTAATTTTCAACCCTTTCTGACTTCATTTGCTATTTTTCATGCATTTACTGATTTTGTTTAAGCTAAATGACCCTGAAATTGAAAAGCACTACAAATGAACTCTGAAAAGGTTTAAAGTTGGCATGGTATCATCATTTCACCCACATAGCATCTGCTAAAAAGTTGAGAGGGTTACGGCAAGAACTGGATGCACTTTGTGTACAAAATGGACAATCTCTTTCGAAGTATCAGGCTTTCGGACGAGAACTCACCTGTTACAAAGGCATTTCATTTTTTTAAACTCGTTTCAACTCCAGACTTTTTGTGCGTTCAGTATGCACCATTCAAAGCCACGTCATCAATTTTCAACCCTTTCTGACTTCATTTGCTATTTTTCATGCATTTACTGATTTTTTTTTGAGCTAAATGACCCTAAAATTGAAAAGCACTACAAATGAACTCTGAAAAGGTTGAAAGTTGGCATGGTATCATCATTTCACCCACATAGCATGTGCTAAAAAGTTGAGAGGGTTACGACAAAAACTGGATGCACTTCGTGTACAAAATGGACAATCTCTTTCGAAGTACCAGGCTTTCGGACGAGAACTCATCTGTTACAAAGGCATTTCATTTTTTTAACTCATTTCAACTCCAGACTTTTTGTGCGTTCAGTATGCACCATTCGAAGCCACGTCATCAATTTTCAACCCTTTCTGACTTCATTTGCTATTTTTCATTCATTTACTAATTTTTTTTTGAGCTAAATGACCCTGAAATTGAAAAGCACAACAAATGAACTCTGAAAAGGTTGAAAGTTGGCATGGTATCATCATTTCACCCACATAGCATGTGCTAAAACGTTGAGAGGGTTACGGCAAAAACTGGATGCACTTCGTGTACAAAATGGACAATCTCTTTCGAAGTACCAGGCTTTCGGACGAGAACTCATCAGTTACAAAGGCATTTCATTTTTTTTAACTCATTTCAACTCCAGACTTTTTGTGCGTTCAGTATGCACCATTCAAAGCCACGTCATCAATTTTCAACCCTTTCTGGCTTCATTTGCTGTTTTTCATGCATTTACTGATTTTGTTTGAGCTAAATGACCCTGAAATTGAAAAGCACTACAAATGAACTCTGAAAAGGTTGAAAGTTGGCATGGTATCATCATTTCACCCACATAGCATGTGTTAAAAAGTTGAGAGGGTTTTGGCAAAAACTGGATGCACTTCATGTACAAAATGGACAATCTCTTTCGAAGTATGAGGCTTTCGGACGAGAACTCCTCAGTTACAAAGGCATTTCATTTTTTTAAACTCATTTCAACTCCAAACTTTTTGTGCGTTCAGTATGCACCATTCAAAGCCACGTCATCAATTTTCAACCCTTTCTGACTTCATTTGCTATTTTTCATGCATTTACTAATTTTTTTTGAGCTAAATGACCCTGAAATTGAAAAGCACTACAAATGAACTCTGAAAATGTTGAAAGTTGGCACGGTATCATCATTTCACCCACATAGCATGTGCTAAAAATTTGAGAGGGTTACGGCAAAAACTGGATGCACTTCGTGTACAAAATGGACAATCTCTTTCGAAGTATCAGGCTTTCGGACGAGAACTCATCTGTTACAAAGGCAATTCATTTTTTAAACTTATTTCAACTCCAGACTTTTTGTGCGTTAAGTATGCACCATTCAAAGCCACGTCATCATTTTTCAACCCTTTCTGACTTCATTTGCTATTTTTCATGCATTTACTCATTTTTTTAGCTAAATGACCCTGAAATTGAAAAGCACTACAAATCAACTCTGAAAAGGTTGAAAGTTGGCATGGTATCATCATTTCCCTCACATAGCATGTGCTAAAAAGTTGAGAGGGTTACGGCAAAAACTGGATGCACTTCGTGTACAAAATGGACAATCTCTTTCGAAGTATCAGGCTTTCGGACGAGAACTCATCGGTTACAAAGGCATTTCATTTCTTTAACTTATTTCAACTTCAGACTTTTTGTGCGTTCAGTATGCACCATTCAAAGCCACGTCATTAATTTTCAACCCTTTCTGACTTCATTTGCTATTTTTCATGCATTTACTGATTTTGTTTGAGCTAAATGACCCTGAAATTGAAAAGCACTACAAATGAACTCTGAAAAGGTTTAAAGTTGGCATGGTATCATCATTTCACCCACATAGCATCTGCTAAAAAGTTGAGAGGGTTACGGCAAGAACTGGATGCACTTTGTGTACAAAATGGACAATCTCTTTCAAAGTATCAGGCTTTCGGACGAGAACTCATCTGTTACAAAGGCATTTCATTTTTTTAAACTCATTTCAACTCCAGACTTTTTGTGCGTTCAGTATGCACCATTCAAAGCCACGTCATCAATTTTCAACCCTTTCTGACTTCATTTGCTATTTTTCATGCATTTACTGATTTTTTTTTGAGCTAAATGACCCTGAAATTGAAAAGCACTACAAATGAACTCTGAAAAGGTTGAAAGTTGGCATGGTATCATCATTTCACCCACATAGCATGTGCTAAAAAGTTGAGAGGGTTACGGCAAAAACTAGATGCACTTCGTGTACAAAATGGACAATCTCTTTCGAAGTACCAGGCTTTCGGACGAGAACTCATCTGTTACAAAGGCATTTCATTTTTTTAACTCATTTCAACTCCAGACTTTTTGTGCGTTCAGTATGCACCATTCAAAGCCACGTCATCAATTTTCAACCCTTTCTGACTTCATTTGCTATTTTTCATTCATTTACTGATTTTTTTTTGAGCTAAATGACCCTGAAATTGAAAAGCACAACAAATGAACTCTGAAAAGGTTGAAAGTTGGCATGGTATCATCATTTCACCCACATAGCATGTGCTAAAAAGTTGAGAGGGTTATGGCAAAAACTGGATGCACTTCGTGTACAAAATGGACAATCTCTTTCGAAGTACCAGGCTTTCGGACGAGAACTCATCAGTTACAAAGGCATTTCATTTTTTTTAACTCATTTCAACTCCAGACTTTTTGTGCGTTCAGTATGCACCATTCAAAGCCACGTCATCAATTTTCAACCCTTTCTGGCTTCATTTGCCGTTTTTCATGCATTTACTGATTTTGTTTGAGCTAAATGACCCTGAAATTGAAAAGCACTACAAATGAACTCTGAAAAGGTTGAAAGTTGGCATGGTATCATCATTTCACCCACATAGCATGTGTTAAAAAGTTGAGAGGGTTATGGCAAAAACTAGATGCACTTCATGTACAAAATGGACAATCTCTTTCGAAGTATGAGGCTTTCGGACGAGAACTCCTCAGTTACAAAGGCATTTCATTTTTTTAAACTCATTTCAACTCCAAACTTTTTGTGCGTTCAGTATGCACCATTCAAAGCCACGTCATCAATTTTCAACCCTTTCTGACTTCATTTGCTATTTTTCATGCATTTCCTAATTTTTTTTGAACTAAATGACCCTGAAATTGAAAAGCACTACAAATGAACTCTGAAAAGGTTGAAAGTTGGCATGGTATCATCATTTCACCCACATAGCATGTGCTAAAAAGTTGAGAGGGTTACGGCAAAAACTGGATGCACTTCGTGTACAAAATGGACAATCTCTTTCGAAGTATCAGGCTTTCGGACGAGAACTCATCTGTTACAAAGGCAATTCATTTTTTAAACTTATTTCAACTCCAGACTTTTTGTGCGTTAAGTATGCACCATTCAAAGCCACGTCATCAATTTTCAACCCTTTCTGACTTCATTTGCTGTTTTTCATGCATTTACTGATTTTGTTTGAGCTAAATGACCCTGAAATTGAAAAGCACTACAAATAAACTCTGAAAATGTTGAAAGTTGGCATGGTATCATCATTTCACCCACATAGCATGTGCTAAAAAGTTGAGAGGGTTACGGCAAGAACTGGATGCACTTTGTGTACAAAATGGACAATCTCTTTCGAAGTACCAGGCTTTCGGACGAGAACTCATCTGTTACAAAGGCATTTCATTTTTTTAACTCATTTCAACTCCAGACTTTTTGTGCGTTTAGTATGCACCATTCAAAGCCACGTCATCAATTTTCAACCCTTTCTGACTTCATTTGCTATTTTTCATTCATTTACTGATTTTTTTTTGAGCTAAATGACCCTGAAATTGAAAAGCACTACAAATGAACTCTGAAAAGGTTGAAAGTTGGCATGGTATCATCATTTCACCCACATAGCATGTGCTAAAAAGTTGAGAGGGTTACGGCAAGAACTGGATGCACTTTGTGTACAAAATGGACAATCTCTTTCGAAGTACCAGGCTTTCGGACGAGAACTCATCTGTTACAAAGGCATTTCATTTTTTTAACTCATTTCAACTCCAGACTTTTTGTGCGTTTAGTATGCACCATTCAAAGCCACGTCATCAATTTTCAACCCTTTCTGACTTCATTTGCTATTTTTCATTCATTTACTGATTTTTTTTTTGAGCTAAATGACCCTGAAATTGAAAAGCACAACAAATGAACTCTGAAAAGGTTGAAAGTTGGCATGGTATCATCATTTCACCCACATAGCATGTGCTAAAAAGTTGAGAGGGTTACGGCAAAAACTGGATGCACTTCGTGTACAAAATGGACAATCTCTTTCGAAGTACCAGGCTTTCGGACGAGAACTCATCAGTTACAAAGGCATCTCATTTTTTTTAACTCATTTCAACTCCAGACTTTTTGTGCGTTCAGTATGCACCATTCAAAGCCACGTCATCAATTTTCAACCCTTTCTGGCTTCATTTGCTGTTTTTCATGCATTTACTGATTTTGTTTGAGCTAAATGACCCTGAAATTGAAAAGCACTACAAATGAACTCTGAAAAGGTTGAAAGTTGGCATGGTATCATCATTTCACCCACATAGCATGTGTTAAAAAGTTGAGAGGGTTATGGCAAAAACTGGATGCACTTCATGTACAAAATGGACAATCTCTTTCGAAGTATGAGGCTTTCGGACGAGAACTCCTCAGTTACAAAGGCATTTCATTTTTTTAAACTCATTTCAACTCCAAACTTTTTGTGCGTTCAGTATGCACCATTCAAAGCCACGTCATGAATTTTCAACCCTTTCTGACTTCATTTGCTATTTTTCATGCATTTACTAATTTTTTTTGAGCTAAATGACCCTGAAATTGAAAAGCACTACAAATGAACTCTGAAAAGGTTGAAAGTTGGCATGGTATCATCATTTCACCCACATAGCATGTGCTAAAAATTTGAGAGGGTTACGGCAAAAACTGGATGCACTTCGTGTACAAAATGGACAATCTCTTTCGAAGTATCAGGCTTTCGGACGAGAACTCATCTGTTACAAAGGCAATACATTTTTTAAACTTATTTCAACTCCAGACTTTTTGTGCGTTAAGTATGCACCATTCAAAGCCACGTCATCAATTTTCAACCCTTTCTGACTTCATTTGCTATTTTTCATGCATTTACTGATTTTTTTGAGCTAAATGACCCTGAAATTGAAAAGCACTACAAATGAACTCTGAAAAGGTTGAAAGTTGGCATGGTATCATCATTTCACCCACATAGCATGTGCTAAAAAGTTGAGAGGGTTACGGCAAAAACTGGATGCACTTCGTGTACAAAATGGACAATCTCTTTCGAAGTACCAGGCTTTCGGACGAGAACTCATCTGTTACAAAGGCATTTCATTTTTTTAACTCATTTCAACTCCAGACTTTTTGTGCGTTCAGTATGCACCATTCAAAGCCACGTCATCAATTTTCAACCCTTTCTGACTTCATTTGCTATTTTTCATTCATTTACTGATTTTTGTTTGAGCTAAATGACCCTGAAATTGAAAAGCACAACAAATGAACTCTGAAAAGGTTGAAAGTTGGCATGGTATCATCATTTCACCCACATAGCATGTGCTAAAAAGTTGAGAGGGTTACGGCAAAAACTGGATGCACTTCGTGTACAAAATGGACAATCTCTTTCGAAGTATCAGGCTTTCGGACGAGAACTCATCGGTTACAAAGGCATTTCATTTCTTTAACTTATTTCAACTTCAGACTTTTTGTGCGTTCAGTATGCACCATTCAAAGCCACGTCATTAATTTTCAACCCTTTCTGACTTCATTTGCTATTTTTCATGCATTTACTGATTTTGTTTGAGCTAAATGACCCTGAAATTGAAAAGCACTACAAATGAACTCTGAAAAGGTTTAAAGTTGGCATGGTATCATCATTTCACCCACATAGCATCTGCTAAAAAGTTGAGAGGGTTACGGCAAGAACTGGATGCACTTTGTGTACAAAATGGACAATCTCTTTCAAAGTATCAGGCTTTCGGACGAGAACTCATCTGTTACAAAGGCATTTCATTTTTTTAAACTCATTTCAACTCCAGACTTTTTGTGCGTTCAGTATGCACCATTCAAAGCCACGTCATCAATTTTCAACCCTTTCTGACTTCATTTGCTATTTTTCATGCATTTACTGATTTTTTTTTGAGCTAAATGACCCTGAAATTGAAAAGCACTACAAATGAACTCTGAAAATGTTGAAAGTTGGCATGGTATCATCATTTCACCCACATAGCATGTGCTAAAAATTTGAGAGGGTTACGGCAAAAACTGGATGCACTTCGTGTACAAAATGGACAATCTCTTTCGAAGTATCAGGCTTTCGGACGAGAACTCATCGGTTACAAAGGCATTTCATTTCTTTAACTTATTTCAACTTCAGACTTTTTGTGCGTTCAGTATGCACCATTCAAAGCCACGTCATTAATTTTCAACCCTTTCTGACTTCATTTGCTATTTTTCATGCATTTACTGATTTTTTTTGAGCTAAATGACCCTGAAATTGAAAAGCACAACAAATGAACTCTGAAAAGGTTGAAAGTTGGCATGGTATCATCATTTCACCCACATAGCATGTGCTAAAAAGTTGAGAGGGTTATGGCAAAAACTGGATGCACTTCGTGTACAAAATGGACAATCTCTTTCGAAGTACCAGGCTTTCGGACGAGAACTCATCAGTTACAAAGGCATTTCATTTTTTTTAACTCATTTCAACTCCAGACTTTTTGTGCGTTCAGTATGCACCATTCAAAGCCACGTCATCAATTTTCAACCCTTTCTGGCTTCATTTGCCGTTTTTCATGCATTTACTGATTTTGTTTGAGCTAAATGACCCTGAAATTGAAAAGCACTACAAATGAACTCTGAAAAGGTTGAAAGTTGGCATGGTATCATCATTTCACCCACATAGCATGTGTTAAAAAGTTGAGAGGGTTATGGCAAAAACTAGATGCACTTCATGTACAAAATGGACAATCTCTTTCGAAGTATGAGGCTTTCGGACGAGAACTCCTCAGTTACAAAGGCATTTCATTTTTTTAAA
This sequence comes from Elymus sibiricus, assembly GCA_039707655.1. Classification (NCBI taxonomy): domain Eukaryota; kingdom Viridiplantae; phylum Streptophyta; class Magnoliopsida; order Poales; family Poaceae; genus Elymus; species Elymus sibiricus. The sequence continues at coordinate 32,068,990 of CM077665.1, read as the reverse complement.
CTCATTTCAACTCCAAACTTTTTGTGCGTTCAGTATGCACCATTCAAAGCCACGTCATCAATTTTCGACCCTTTCTGGCTTCATTTGCTGTTTTTCATGCATTTACTGATTTTGGTTGAACTAAATGACCCTGAAATTGAAAAGCACTACAAATGAACTCTGAAAAGGTTGAAAGTTGGCATGGTATCATCATTTCACCCACATAGCATGTGTTAAAAAGTTGAGAGGGTTACGTCAAAAACTGGATGCACTTCATGTACAAAATGGACAATCTCTTTCGAAGTATGAGGCTTTCGGACGAGAACACCTCAGTTACAAAGGCATTTCATTTTTTTAAACTCATTTCAACTCCAAACTTTTTGTGCGTTCAGTATGCACCATTCAAAGCCACGTCATCAATTTTCAACCCTTTCTGACTTCATTTGCTATATTTCATGCATTTACTAATTTTTTTTGAGCTAAATGACCCTGAAATTGAAAAGCACTACAAATGAACTCTGAAAAGGTTGAAAGTTGGCATGGTATCATCATTTCACCCACATAGCATGTGCTAAAAAGTTGAGAGGGTTACGGCAAAAACTGGATGCACTTCGTGTACAAAATGGACAATCTCTTTCGAAGTATCAGGCTTTCGGACGAGAACTCATCTGTTACAAAGGCAATTCATTTTTTAAACTTATTTCAACTCCAGACTTTTTGTGCGTTATGTATGCACCATTCAAAGCCACGTCATCAATTTTCAACCCTTTCTGACTTCATTTGCTATTTTTCATGCATTTACTGATTTTTTTGAGCTAAATGACCCTAAAATTGAAAAGCACTACAAATGAACTCTGAAAAGGTTGAAAGTTGGCATGGTATCATCATTTCACCCACATAGCATGTGCTAAAAAGTTGAGAGGGTTACGGTAAAAACTGGATGCACTTCGTGTACAAAATGGACAATCTCTTTCGAAGTATCAGGCTTTCGGACGAGAACTCATCTGTTACAAAGGCATTTCATTTTTTTAAACTTATTTCAACTCCAGACTTTTTGTGCATTCATTATGCACCATTCAAAGCCACGTCATCAATTTTCAACCCTTTCTGACTTCATTTGCTATTTTTCATGCATTTACTAAGTTTTTGGGCTAAATGACCCTAAAATTGAAAAGCACTACAAATGAACTCTGAAAAGGTTGAAAGTTCGCATGGTATCATCATTTCACCCACATAGCATGTGCTAAAAAGTTGAGAGGGTTACGGGAAAAACTGGATGCACTTCGTGTACAAAATGGACAATCTCTTTCGAAGTATCAGGCTTTCGGACGAGAACTCATATGTTACAAAGGCATTTCATTTTTTTAAACTTATTTCAACTCCAGACTTTTTGTGCGTTCAGTATGCACCATTCACAGCCACGTCATTAATTTTCAACCCTTTCTGACTTCATTTGCTATTTTTCATTCATTTACTGATTTTTTTTGAGCTAAATGACCCAGAAATTGAAAAGCACAACAAATGAACTCTGAAAAGGTTGAAAGTTGGCATAGTATCATCATTTCACCCACATAGCATGTGCTAAAAAGTTGAGAGGGTTACGGCAAAAACTGGATGCACTTCGTGTACAAAATGGACAATCTCTTTCGAAGTACCAGGCTTTCGGACGAGAACTCATCTGTTACAAAGGCATTTCATTTTTTTAACTCATTTCAACTCCAGACTTTTTGTGCGTTCAGTATGCACCATTCAAAGCCACGTCATCAATTTTCAACCCTTTCTGGCTTCATTTGCTGTTTTTCATGCATTTACTGATTTTGTTTGAGCTAAATGACCCTGAAATTGAAAAGCACTACAAATGAACTCTGAAAAGGTTGAAAGTTGGCATGGTATCATCATTTCACCCACATAGCATGTGTTAAAAAGTTGAGAGGGTTACGGCAAAAACTGGATGCACTTCATGTACAAAATGGACAATCTCTTTCGAAGTATGAGGCTTTCGGACGAGAACTCCTCAGTTACAAAGGCATTTCATTTTTTTAAACTCATTTCAACTCCAAACTTTTTGTGCGTTCAGTATGCACCATTCAAAGCCACGTCATCAATTTTCAACCCTTTCTGACTTCATTTGCTATTTTTCATGCATTTACTAATTTTTTTTGAGCTAAATGACCCTGAAATTGAAAAGCACTACAAATGAACTCTGAAAAGGTTGAAAGTTGGCATGGTATCATCATTTCACCCACATAGCATGTGCTAAAAAGTTGAGAGGGTTACGGCAAAAACTGGATGCACTTCGTGTACAAAATGGACAATCTCTTTCGAAGTATCAGGCTTTCGGACGAGAACTCATCTGTTACAGAGGCAATTCATTTTTTAAACTTATTTCAACTCCAGACTTTTTGTGCGTTAAGTATGCACCATTCAAAGCCACGTCATCAATTTTCAACCCGTTCTGACTTCATTTGCTATTTTTCATGCATTTACTGATTTTTTTGAGCTAAATGACCCTGAAATTGAAAAGCACTACAAATGAACTCTGAAAAGGTTGAAAGTTGGCATGGTATCATCATTTCACCCACATAGCATCTGCTAAAAAGTTGAGAGGGTTACGGCAAAAACTGGATGCACTTCGTGTACAAAATGGACAATCTCTTTCGAAGTATCAGGCTTTCGGACGAGAACTCATCTGTTACAAAGGCATTTCATTTCTTTAACTTATTTCAACTCCAGACTTTTTGTGCGTTCAATATACACCATTCAAAGCCACGTCATCAATTTTCAACCCTTTCTGACTTCATTTGCTATTTTTCATGCATTTACTGATTTTTTTGAGCTAAATGACCCTGAAATTGAAAAGCACTACAAATGAACTCTGAAAAGGTTGAAAGTTGGCATGGTATCATCATTTCACCCACATAGCATGTGCTAAAAAGTTGAGAGGGTTACGGCAAAAACTGGATGCACTTCGTGTACAAAATGGACAATCTCTTTCGAAGTATCAGGCTTTCGGACGAGAACTCATCTGTTACAAAGGCATTTCATTTTTTTAAACTTATTTCAACTCCAGACTTTTTGTGCATTCAGTATGCACCATTCAAAGCCACGTCATCAATTTTTAACCCTTTCTGACTTCATTTGCTATTTTTCATGCATTTACTAAGTTTTTGGGCTAAATGACCCTAAAATTGAAAAGCACTACAAATGAACTCTGAAAAGGTTGAAAGTTCGCATGGTATCATCATTTCACCCACATAGCATGTGCTAAAAAGTTGAGAGGGTTACGGCAAAAACTGGATGCACTTCGTGTACAAAATGGACAATCTCTTTCGAAGTATCAGGCTTTCGGACGAGAACTCATATGTTACAAAGGCATTTCATTTTTTTAAACTTATTTCAACTCCATACTTTTTGTTCGTTCAGTATGCACCATTCACAGCCACGTCATTAATTTTCAACCCTTTCTGACTTCATTTGCTATTTTTCATTCATTTACTGATTTTTTTTGAGCTAAATGACCCTGAAATTGAAAAGCACAACAAATGAACTCTGAAAAGGTTGAAAGTTGGCATAGTATCATCATTTCACCCACATAGCATGTGCTAAAAAGTTGAGAGGGTTACGGCAAAAACTGGATGCACTTCGTGTACAAAATGGACAATCTCTTTCGAAGTACCAGGCTTTCGGACGAGAACTCATCTGTTACAAAGGCATTTCATTTTTTTAACTCATTTCAACTCCAGACTTTTTGTGCGTTCAGTATGCACCATTCAAAGCCACGTCATCAATTTTCAACCCTTTCTGGCTTCATTTGCTGTTTTTCATGCATTTACTGATTTTGTTTGAGCTAAATGACCCTGAAATTGAAAAGCACTACAAATGAACTCTGAAAAGGTTGAAAGTTGGCATGGTATCATCATTTCACCCACATAGCATGTGTTAAAAAGTTGAGAGGGTTACGGCAAAAACTGGATGCACTTCATGTACAAAATGGACAATCTCTTTCTAAGTATGAGGCTTTCGGACGAGAACTCCTCAGTTACAAAGGCATTTCATTTTTTTAAACTCATTTCAACTCCAAACTTTTTGTGCGTTCAGTATGCACCATTCAAAGCCACGTCATCAATTTTCAACCCTTTCTGACTTCATTTGCTATTTTTCATGCATTTACTAATTTTTTTTGAGCTAAATGACCCTGAAATTGAAAAGCACTACAAATGAACTCTGAAAAGGTTGAAAGTTGGCATGGTATCATCATTTCACCCACATAGCATGTGCTAAAAAGTTGAGAGGGTTACGGCAAAAACTGGATGCACTTCGTGTACAAAATGGACAATCTCTTTCGAAGTATCAGGCTTTCGGACGAGAACTCATTTGTTACAATGGCAATTCATTTTTTAAACTTATTTCAACTACAGACTTTTTGTGCGTTAAGTATGCACCATTCAAAGCCACGTCATCAATTTTCAACCCTTTCTGACTTCATTTGCTATTTTTCATGCATTTACTGATTTTTTTGAGCTAAATGACCCTGAAATTGAAAAGCACTACAAATGAACTCTGAAAAGGTTGAAAGTTGGCATGGTATCATCATTTCACCCACATAGCATGTGCTAAAAAGTTGAGAGGGTTACGGCAAAAACTGGATGCACTTCGTGTACAAAATGGACAATCTCTTTCGAAGTATCAGGCTTTCGGACGAGAACTCATATGTTACAAAGGCATTTCATTTTTTTAAACTTATTTCAACTCCAGACTTTTTGTGCGTTCAGTATGCACCATTCAAAGCCACGTCATTAATTTTCAACCCTTTCTGACTTCATTTGCTATTTTTCATTCATTTACTGATTTTTTTTGAGCTAAATGACCCTGAAATTGCAAAGCACAACAAATGAACTCTGAAAAGGTTGAAAGTTGGCATAGTATCATCATTTCACCCACATAGCATGTGCTAAAAAGTTGAGAGGGTTACGGCAAAAACTGGATGCACTTCGTGTACAAAATGGACAATCTCTTTCGAAGTACCACGCTTTCGGACGAGAACTCATCTGTTACAAAGGCATTTCATTTTTTTAACTCATTTCAACTCCAGACTTTTTGTGCGTTCAGTATGCACCATTCAAAGCCACGTCATCAATTTTCAACCCTTTCTGGCTTCATTTGCTGTTTTTCATGCATTTAGTGATTTTGTTTGAGCTAAATGACCCTGAAATTGAAAAGCACTACAAATGAACTCTGAAAAGGTTGAAAGTTGGCATGGTATCATCATTTCACCCACATAGCATGTGTTAAAAAGTTGAGAGGGTTACGGCAAAAACTGGATGCACTTCATGTACAAAATGGACAATCTCTTTCGAAGTATGAGGCTTTCGGACGAGAACTCCTCAGTTACAAAGGCATTTCATTTTTTTAAACTCATTTCAACTCCAAACTTTTTGTGCGTTCAGTATGCACCATTCAAAGCCACGTCATCAATTTTCAACCCTTTCTGACTTCATTTGCTATTTTTCATGCATTTACTAATTTTTTTTGAGCTAAATTACCCTAAAATTGAAAAGCACTACAAATGAACTCTGAAAAGGTTGAAAGTTGGCATGGTATCATCATTTCACCCACATAGCATATGCTAAAAAGTTGAGAGGGTTACGGCAAAAACTGGATGCACTTCGTGTACAAAATGGACAATCTCTTTCGAAGTATCAGGCTTTCGGACGAGAACTCATCTGTTACAAAGGCAATTCATTTTTTAAACTTATTTCAACTCCAGACTTTTTGTGCGTTAAGTATGCACCATTCAAAGCCACGTCATCAATTTTCAACCCTTTCTGACTTCATTTGCTATTTTTCATGCATTTACTGATTTTTTTGAGCTAAATGACCCTGAAATTGAAAAGCACTACAAATGAACTCTGAACAGGTTGAAAGTTGGCATGGTATCATCATTTCACCCACATAGCATCTGCTAAAAAGTTGAGAGGGTTACGGCAAAAACTGGATGCACTTCGTGTACAAAATGGACAATCTCTTTCGAAGTATCAGGCTTTCGGACGAGAACTCATCTGTTACAAAGGCATTTCATTTCTTTAACTTATTTCAACTCCAGACTTTTTGTGCGTTCAATATGCACCATTCAAAGCCACGTCATCAATTTTCAACCCATTCTGACTTCATTTGCTATTTTTCATGCATTTACTGATTTTGTTTGAGCTAAATGACCCTGAAATTGAAAAGCACTACAAATGAACTCTGAAAAGGTTGAAACTTGGCATGGTATCATCATTTCACCCACATAGCATGTGCTAAAAAGTTGAGAGGGTTACGGCAAAAACTGGATGCACTTCGTGTACAAAATGGACAATCTCTTTCGAAGTATCAGGCTTTCGGACGAGAACTCATCTGTTACAAAGGCATTTCATTTTTTAACTCATTTCAACTCCAGACTTTTTGTGCGTTCAGTATGCACCATTCAAAGCCACGTCATCAATTTTCAACCCTTTCTGGCTTCATTTGCTGTTTTTCATGCATTTACTGATTTTGTTTGAGCTAAATGACCCTGAAATTGAAAAGCACTACAAATGAACTCTGAAAAGGTTGAAAGTTGGCATGGTATCATCATTTCACCCACATAGCATGTGTTAAAAAGTTGAGAGGGTTACGGCAAAAACTGGATGCACTTCATGTACAAAATGGACAATCTCTTTCGAAGTATCAGGCTTTCGGACGAGAACTCATATGTTACAAAGGCATTTCATTTTTTTAAACTTATTTCAACTCCAGACTTTTTGTGCGTTCAGTATGCACCATTCAAAGCCACGTCATTAATTTTCAACCCTTTCTGACTTCATTTGCTATTTTTCATTCATTTACTGATTTTTTTTTTAGCTAAATGACCCTGAAATTGAAAAGCACAACAAATGAACTCTGAAAAGGTTGAAAGTTGGCATGGTATCATCATTTCACCCACATAACATGTGCTAAAAAGTTGAGAGGGTTACGGCAAAAACTGGATGCACTTCGTGTACAAAATGGACAATCTCTTTCGAAGTACCAGGCTTTCGGACGAGAACTCATCTGTTACAAAGGCATTTCATTTTTTTAACTCATTTCAACTCCAGACGTTTTGTGCGTTCAGTATGCACCATTCAAAGCCACGTCATCAATTTTCAACCCTTTCTGGCTTCATTTGCTGTTTTTCATGCATTTACTGATTTTGTTTGACCTAAATGACCCTGAAATTGAAAAGCACTACAAATGAACTCTGAAAAGGTTGAAAGTTGGCATGGTATCATCATTTCACCCACATAGCATGTGTTAAAAAGTTGAGAGGGTTACGGCAAAAACTGGATGCACTTCATGTACAAAATGGACAATCTCTTTCGAAGTATGAGGCTTTCGGACGAGAACTCCTCAGTTACAAAGGCATTTCATTTTTTTTAACTCATTTCAACTCCAAACTTTTTGTGCGTTAAGTATGCACCATTCAAAGCCACGTCATCAATTTACAACCCTTTCTGACTTCATTTGCTATTTTTCATGCATTTACTAATTTTTTTTGAGCTAAATGACCCTAAAATTGAAAAGCACTACAAATGAACTCTGAAAAGGTTGAAAGTTGGCATGGTATCATCATTTCACCCACATAGCATGTGCTAAAAAGTTGAGAGGGTTACGGCAAAAACTGGATGCACTTCGTGTACAAAATGGACAATCTCTTTCGAAGTATCAGGCTTTCGGACGAGAACTCCTCAGTTACAAAGGCATTTCATTTTTTTAAACTCATTTCAACTCCAGACTTTTTGTGCGTTCAGTATGCACCATTCAAAGCCACGATATTAATTTTCAACCCTTTCTGACTTCATTTGCTATTTTTCATGCATTTACTGATTTTTTGAGCTAAATGACCCTGAAATTGAAAAGCACTACAAATGAACTCTGAAAAGGTTGAAAGTTGGCATGGTATCATTATTTCACCCACATAGCATGTGCTAAAAAGTTGAGAGGGTTACGGCAAAAACTGGATGCACTTCGTGTACAAAATGGACAATCTCTTTCGAAGTATCAGGCTTTCGGACGAGAACTCATCTGTTACAAAGGCAATTCATTTTTTAAACTTATTTCAACTCCAGACTTTTTGTGCGTTAAGTATGCACCATTCAAAGCCACGTCATCAATTTTCAACCCTTTCTGACTACATTTGCTATTTTTCATGCATTTACTAATTTTTTGAGCTAAATGACCCTGAAATTGAAAAGCACTACAAATGAACTCTGAAAAGGTTGAAAGTTGGCATGGTATCATCACTTCACCCACATAGCATGTGCTAAAAAATTGAGACGCTTACGGCAAAAACTGGATGCACTTCGTGTACAAAATGGACAATCTCTTTCGAAGTATCAGGCTTTCGGACGAGAACACATCTGTTACAAAGGCATTTCATTTTTTTTAAACTCATTTCAACTCCAGACTTTTTGTGCGTGAAGTATGCACCATTCAAAGCCACGTCATCAATTTTCAACCCTTTTTGACTTCATTTGCTATTTTTCATGCATTTACTGATTTTTTTGAGCTAAATGACCCTTAAATTGAAAAGCACTGCAAATGAACTATGAAAAGGTTGAAAGTTGACATGGTATCATCATTTCACCCACATAGCATGTGCTAAAAAGTTGAGAGGGTTACGGCAAAAACTGGATGCACTTCGTGTACAAAATGGACAATCTCTTTCGAAGTATCAGGCTTTCGGACGAGAACTCATCTGTTACAAAGGCATTTCATTTTTTTAAACTTATTTCAACTCCAGACGTTTTGTGCGTTCAGTATGCACCATTCAAAGCCACGTCATCAATTTTCAACCCTTTCTGGCTTCATTTGCTGTTTTTCATGCATTTACTGATTTTTTTTAGCTAAATGACCCTTAAATTGAAAAGCACTACAAATGAACTCTGAAAAGGTTGAAAGTTGGCATGGTATCATCATTTCACCCACATAGCATGTGCTAAAAAGTTGAGAGGGTTACGGCAAAAACTGGATGCACTTCGTGTACAAAATGGACAATCTCTTTCAAAGTATCAGGGTTTCGGACGAGAACTCATCTGTTACAAAGGCATTTCATTTTTTTAACTCATTTCAACTCCAGACTTTTTGTGCGTTCAGTATGCACCATTCAAATCCACGTCATCAATTTTCAACCCTTTCTGGCTTCATTTGCTGTTTTTCATGCATTTACTGATTTTGTTTGAGCTAAATGACCCTGAAATTGAAAAGCACTACAAATGAACTCTGAAAAGGTTGAAAGTTGGCATGGTATCATCATTTCACCCACATAGCATGTGTTAAAAAGTTGAGAGGGTTACGGCAAAAACTGGATGCACTTCATGTACAAAATGGACAATCTCTTTCGAAGTATGAGGCTTTCGGACGAGAACTCCTCAGTTACAAAGGCATTTCATTTTTTTAAACTCATTTCAACTCCAAACTTTTTGTGCGTTCAGTATGCACCATTCAAAGCCACGTCATCAATTTTCAACCCTTTCTGACTTCATTTGCTATTTTTCATGCATTTACTAATTTTTTTTGAGTTAAATGACCCTGAAATTGAAAAGCACTACAAATGAACTCTGAAAAGGTTGAAAGTTGGCATGGTATCATCATTTCACCCACATAGCATGTGCTAAAAAGTTGAGAGGGTTACGGCAAAAACTGGATGCACTTCGTGTACAAAATGGACAATCTCTTTCGAAGTACCAGGCTTTCGGACGAGAACTCATCTGTTACAAAGGCAATTCATTTTTTTAACTTATTTCAACTCCAGACTTTTTGTGCGTTCAGTATGCACCATTCAAACCACGTCATCAATTTTCAACCCTTTCTGGCTTCATTTGCTGTTTTTCATGCATTTGCTGATTTTGTTTGAGTTAAATGACCCTGAAATTGAAAAGCACTACAAATGAACTCTGAAAAGGTTGAAAGTTGGCATGGTATCGTCATTTCACCCACATAGCATGTGTTAAAAAGTTGAGAGGGTTACGGCAAAAACTGGATGCACTTCGTGTACAAAATGGACAATCTCTTTCGAAGTATCAGGCTTTCGGACGAGAACTCATATGTTACAAAGGCATTTCATTTTTTTAAACTTATTTCAACTCCAGACTTTTTGTGCGTTCAGTATGCACCATTCAAAGCCACGTCATTAATTTTCAACCCTTTCTGACTTCATTTGCTATTTTTCATTCATTTACTGATTTTTTTTGAGCTAAATGACCCTGAAATTGAAAAGCACAACAAATGAACTCTGAAAAGGTTGAAAGTTGGCATGGTATCATCATTTCACCCACATAGCATGTGCTAGAAAGTTGAGAGGGTTACGGCAAAAACTGGATGCACTTCGTGTACAAAATGGACAATCTCTTTCGAAGTACCAGGCTTTCGGACGAGAACTCATCTGTTACAAAGGCATTTCATTTTTTTAACTCATTTCAACTCCAGACTTTTTGTGCGTTCAGTATGCACCATTCAAAGCCACGTCATCAATTTTCAACCCTTTCTGGCTTCATTTGCTGTTTTTCATGCATTTACTGATTTTGTTTTAAATGACCCTGAAATTGAAAAGCACTACAAATGAACTCTGAAAAGGTTGAAATTTGGCATGGTATCATCATTTCACCCACATAGCATGTGTTAAAAAGTTGAGAGGGTTACGGCAAAAACTGGATGCACTTCATGTACAAAATGGACAATCTCTTTCGAAGTATGAGGCTTTCGGACGAGAACTCCTCAGTTACAAAGGCATTTCATTTTTTTTAAACTCATTTCAACTCCAAACTTTTTGTGCGTTCAGTATGCACCATTCAAAGCCACGTCATCAATTTTAAACCCTTTCTGACTTCATTTGCTATTTTTCATGCATTTACTAATTTGTTTTGAGCTAAATGACCCTGAAATTGAAAAGCACTACAAATGAACTCTGAAAAGGTTGAAAGTTGGCATGGTATCATCATTTCACCCACATAGCATGTGCTAAAAAGTTGAGAGGGTTACGGCAAAAACTGGATGCACTTCATGTACAAAATGGACAATCTCTTTCGAAGTATCAGGCTTTCGGACGAGAACTCATCTGTTACAAAGGCATTTCATTTTTTAAACTTATTTCAACTCCAGACTTTTTGTGCGTTCAGTATGCACCATTCAAAGCCACGTCATCAATTTTCAACCCTTTCTGACTTCATTTGCTATTTTTCATGCATTTACTGATTTTTTTGAGCTAACTGACCCTGAAATTGAAAAGCACTACAAATGAACTCTGAAAAGGTTGAAAGTTGGCATGGTATCATCATTTCACCCACATAGCATGTTCTAAAAAGTTGAGAGGGTTACGGCAAAAACTAGATGCACTTCGTGTACAAAATGGACAATCTCTTTCGAAGTATCAGGGTTTCGGACGAGAACTCATCTGTTACAAAGGCATTTCATTTTTTTAAACTCATTTCAACTCCAAACTTTTTGTGCGTTCAGTATGCACCGTTCAAAGCCACGTCATCAATTTTCAACCCTTTCTGACTTCATTTGCTATTTTTCATGCATTTACGGATTTTTTTGAGCTAAATGACCCTAAAATTGAAAAGCACTACAAATGAACTCTGAAAAGGTTGAAAGTTGGCATGGTATCATCATTTCACCCACATAGCATGTTCTAAAAAGTTGAGAGGGTTACGGTAAAAACTGGATGCACTTCGTGTACAAAATGGACAATCTCTTTCGAAGTATCAGGCTTTCGGACAAGGACTCATCTGTTACAAAGGCATTTCATTTTTTTAAACTTATTTCAACTCCAGACTTTTGGTGCATTCAGTATGCACCATTCAAAGCCACGTCATCAATTTTCAACCCTTTCTGACTTCATTTGCTATTTTTCATGCATTTACTAATTTTTTGAGCTAAATGACCCTGAAATTGAAAAGCACTACAAATGAACTCTGAAAAGGTTGAAAGTTCGCATGGTATCATCATTTCACCCACATAGCATGTGCTAAAAAATTGAGACGCTTACGGCAAAAACTGGATGCACTTCGTGTACAAAATGGACAATCTCTTTCGAAGTATCAGGCTTTCGGACGAGAACTCATCTGTTACAAAGGCATTTCATTTTTTTAAACTCATTTCAACTCCAGACTTTTTGTGCGTGAAGTATGCACCATTCAAAGGCACGTCATCAATTTTCAACCCTTTCTGACTTCATTTGCTATTTTTCATGCATTTACTGATTTTTTTTGAGCTAAATGACCCTGAAATTGAAAAGCACTACAAATGAACTCTGAAAAGGTTGAAAGTTGGCATGGTATCATCATTTCACCCACATAGCATGTGCTAAAAAATTGAGACGCTTACGGCAAAAACTGGATGCACTTCGTGTACAAAATGGATAATCTCTTTCGAAGTATCAAGCTTTCGGACGAAAACTCATCTGTTACAAAGGCATTTCATTTTTTTAAACTCATTTCAACTCCAGACTTTTTGTGCGTGAAGTATGCACCATTCAAAGCCACGTCATCAATTTTCAACCCTTTCTGACTTCATTTGCTATTTTTCATGCATTTACTGATTTTTTTGAGCTAAATGACCCTTAAATTGAAAAGCACTGCAAATGAACTATGAAAAGGTTGAAAGTTGACATGGTATCATCATTTCACCCACATAGCATGTGCTAAAAATTTGAGAGGGTTACGGCAAAAACTGGATGCACTTCGTGTACAAAATGGACAATCTCTTTCGAAGTATCAGGCTTTCGGACGAAAACTCATCTGTTACAAAGGCATTTCATTTTTTTAATCTTATTTCAACTCCAGACTTTTTGTGCGTTCAGTATGCACCATTCAAAGCCACGTCATCAATTTTCAACCCTTTCTGACTTCATTTGCTATTTTTCATGCATTTACTGATTTTTTTTGAGCTAAATGACCCTTAAATTGAAAAGCACTACAAATGAACTCTGAAAAGGTTGAAAGTTGGCATGGTATCATCATTTCACCCACATAGCATGTGCTAAAAAGTTGAGAGGGTTACGGCAAAAACTGGATGCACTTCGTGTACAAAATGGACAATCTCTTTCGAAGTATCAGGCTTTCGGACGAGAACTCATCTGTTACAAAGCCATTTCATTTCTTTAACTTATTTCAACTCCAGACTTTTTGTGCATTCAGTATGCACCATTCAAAGCCACTTCATTAATTTTCAACCCTTTCTAACTTCATTTGCTATTTTTCATGCATTTACTGATTTTGTTTGAGCTAAATGACCCTGAAATTGAAAAGCACTACAAATGAACTCTGAAAAGGTTGAAAGTTGGCATGGTATCATCATTTCACCCACATAGCATGTTCTAAAAAGTTGAGAGGGTTACGGCAAAAACTAGATGCACTTCGTGTACAAAATGGACAATCTCTTTCGAAGTATCAGGGTTTCGGACGAGAACTCATCTGTTACAAAGGCATTTCATTTTTTTAAACTCATTTCAACTCCAGACTTTTTGTGCATTCAGTATGCACCGTTCAAAGCCACGTCATCAATTTTCAACCCTTTCTGACTTCATTTGCTATTTTTCATGCATTTACGGATTTTTTTGAGCTAAATGACCCTAAAATTGAAAAGCACTACAAATGAACTCTGAAAAGGTTGAAAGTTGGCATGGTATCATCATTTCACCCACATAGCATGTGCTAAAAAGTTGAGAGGGTTACGGCAAAAACTGGATGCACTTCGTGTACAAAATGGACAATCTCTTTCGAAGTATCAGGGTTTCGGACGAGAACTCATCTGTTACAAAGGCATTTCATTTTTTTTAAACTCATTTCAACTCCAGACTTTTTGTGCGTTCAGTATGCACCGTTCAAAGCCACGTCATCAATTTTCAACCCTTTCTGACTTCATTTGCTATTTTTCATGCATTTACGGATTTTTTTGAGCTAAATGACCCTAAAATTGAAAAGCACTACAAATGAACTCTGAAAAGGTTGAAAGTTGGCATGGTATCATCATTTCACCCACATAGCATGTTCTAAAAAGTTGAGAGGGTTACGGCAAAAACTGGATGCACTTCGTGTACAAAATGGACAATCTCTTTCGAAGTACCAGGCTTTCGGACGAGAACTCATCTGTTACAAAGGCATTTCATTTTTTTTAACTCATTTCAACTCCAGACTTTTTGTGCGTTCAGTATGCACCATTCAAAGCCACGTCATCAATTTTCAACCCTTTCTGGCTTCATTTGCTGTTTTTCATGCATTTACTAATTTTGTTTGAGCTAAATGACCCTGAAATTGAAAAGCACTACAAATGAACTCTGAAAAGGTTGAAAGTTGGCATGGTATCATCATTTCACCCACATAGCATGTGTTAAAAAGTTGAGAGGGTTATGGCAAAAACTGGATGCACTTCATGTACAAAATGGACAATCTCTTTCGAATTATGAGGCTTTCGGACGAGAACTCCTCAGTTACAAAGGCATTTCATTTTTTTAAACTCATTTCAACTCCAAACTTTTTGTGCGTTCAGTATGCACCATTCAAAGCCACGTCATCAATTTTCAACCCTTTCTGACTTCATTTGCTATTTTTCATGCATTTACTAATTTTTTTTGAGCTAAATGACCCTGAAATTGAAAAGCACTACAAATGAACTCTGAAAAGGTTGAAAGTTGGCATGGTATCATCATTTCACCCACATAGCATGTGCTAAAAAGTTGAGAGGGTTACGGCAAAAACTGGATGCACTTCGTGTACAAAATGGACAATCTCTTTCGAAGTATCAGGCTTTCGGACGAGAACTCATCTGTTACAAAGGCAATTCATTTTTTAAACTTATTTCAACTCCAGACTTTTTGTGCGTTAAGTATGCACCATTCAAAGCCACGTCATCAATTTTCAACCCTTTCTGACTTCATTTGCCATTTTTCATGCATTTACTGATTTTTTTGAGCTAAATGACCCTGAAATTGAAAAGCACAACAAATGAACTCTGAAAAGGTTGAAAGTTGGCATGGTATCATCATTTCACCCACATAGCATCTGCTAAAAAGTTGAGAGGGTTACGGCAAAAACTGGATGCACTTCGTGTACAAAATGGACAATCTCTTTCGAAGTATCAGGCTTTCGGACGAGAACTCATCTGTTACAAAGGCATTTCATTTTTTTAAACTTATTTCAACTCCAGACTTTTTGTGCGTTCAGTATGCACCATTCAAAGCCACGTCATCAATTTTCAACCCTTTCTGACTTCATTTGCTATTTTTCATGCATTTACTGATTTTGTTTGAGCTAAATGACCCTGAAATTGAAAAGCACTACAAATGAACTATGAAAAGGTTGAAAGTTGGCATGGTATCATCATTTCACCGACATAGCATGTGCTAAAAAGTTGAGAGGGTTACGGCAAAAACTGGATGCACTTCGTGTACAAAATGGACAATCTCTTTCGAAGTATGAGGCTTTCGGACGAGAACTCATCTGTTACAAAGGCATTTCATTTTTTTAAACTCATTTCAACTCCAGACTTTTTGTGCATTCAGTATGCACCATTCAAAGCCACGTCATCAATTTTCAACCCTTTCTGACTTCATTTGCTATTTTTCATGCATTTACTAATTTTTTGGGCTAAATGACCCTGAAATTGAAAAGCACTACAAATGATCTCTGAAAAGTTTGAAAGTTCGCATGGTATCATCATTTCACCCACATAGCATGTGCTAAAAAGTTGAGAGGGTTACGGCAAAAACTGGATGCACTTCGTGTACAAAATGGACAATCTCTTTCGAAGTATTAGGCTTTCGGACGAGAACTCATATGTTACAAAGGCATTTCATTTTTTTAAACTTATTTCAACTCCAGACTTTTTGTGCGTTCAGTATGCACCATTCAAAGCCACGTCATTAATTTTCAACCCTTTCTGACTTCATTTGCTATTTTTCATTCATTTACTGATTTTGTTTGAGCTAAATGACCCTGCAATTGAAAAGCACAACAAATGAACTCTGAAAAGGTAGAAAGTTGGCATGGTATCATCATTTCACCCCCATAGCATGTGCTAAAAAGTTGAGAGGGTTACGGCAAAAACTGGATGCACTTCGTGTACAAAATGGACAATCTCTTTCGAAGTACCAGGCTTTCGCACGAGAACTCATCTGTTACAAAGGCATTTCATTTTTTTAAATCATTTCAACTCCAGACTTTTTGTGCATTCAGTATGCACCATTCAAAGCCACGTCATCAATTTTCGACCCTTTCTGGCTTCATTTGCTGTTTTTCATGCATTTACTGATTTTGGTTGAACTAAATGACCCTGAAATTGAAAAGCACTACAAATGAACTCTGAAAAGGTTGAAAGTTGGCATGGTATCATCATTTCACCCACATAGCATGTGTTAAAAAGTTGAGAGGGTTACGTCAAAAACTGGATGCACTTCATGTACAAAATAGACAATCTCTTTCGAAGTATGAGGCTTTTGGACGAGAACACCTCAGTTACAAAGGCATTTCATTTTTTTAAACTCATTTCAACTCCAAACTTTTTGTGCGTTCAGTATGCACCATTCAAAGCCACGTCATCAATTTTCAACCCTTTCTGACTTCATTTGCTATATTTCATGCATTTACTAATTTTTTTTGAGCTAAATGACCCTGAAATTGAAAAGCACTACAAATGAACTCTGAAAAGGTTGAAAGTTGGCATGGTATCATCATTTCACCCACATAGCATGTGCTAAAAAGTTGAGAGGGTTACGGCAAAAACTGGATGCACTTCGTGTACAAAATGGACAATCTCTTTCGAAGTATCAGGCTTTCGGACGAGAACTCATCTGTTACAAAGGCAATTCATGTTTTAAACTTATTTCAACTCCAGACTTTTTGTTCGTTATGTATGCACCATTCAAAGCCACGTCATCAATTTTCAACCCTTTCTGACTTCATTTGCTATTTTTCATGCATTTACTGATTTTTTTGAGCTAAATGACCCTAAAATTGAAAAGCACTACAAATGAACTCTGAAAAGGTTGAAAGTTGGCATGGTATCATCATTTCACCCACATAGCATGTGCTAAAAAGATGAGAGGGTTACGGTAAAAACTGGATGCACTTCGTGTACAAAATGGACAATCTCTTTCGAAGTATCAGGCTTTCGGACGAGAACTCATCTGTTACAAAGGCATTTCATTTTTTTAAACTTATTTCAACTCCAGACTTTTTGTGCATTCATTATGCACCATTCAAAGCCACGTCATCAATTTTCAACCCTTTCTGACTTCATTTGCTATTTTTCATGCATTTACTAAGTTTTTGGGCTAAATGACCCTAAAATTGAAAAGCACTACAAATGAACTCTGAAAAGGTTGAAAGTTCGCATGGTATCATCATTTCACCCACATAGCATGTGCTAAAAAGTTGAGAGGGTTACGGGAAAAACTGGATGCACTTCGTGTACAAAATGGACAATCTCTTTCGAAGTATCAGGCTTTCGGACGAGAACTCATATGTTACAAAGGCATTTCATTTTTTTAAACTTATTTCAACTCCAGACTTTTTGTGCGTTCAGTATGCACCATTCACAGCCACGTCATTAATTTTCAACCCTTTCTGACTTCATTTGCTATTTTTCATTCATTTACTGATTTTTTTTGAGCTAAATGACCCAGAAATTGAAAAGCACAACAAATGAACTCTGAAAAGGTTGAAAGTTGGCATAGTATCATCATTTCACCCACATAGCATGTGCTAAAAAGTTGAGAGGGTTACGGCAAAAACTGGATGCACTTCGTGTACAAAATGGACAATCTCTTTCGAAGTACCAGGCTTTCGGACGAGAACTCATCTGTTACAAAGGCATTTCATTTTTTTAACTCATTTCAACTCCAGACTTTTTGTGCGTTCAGTATGCACCATTCAAAGCCACGTCATCAATTTTCAACCCTTTCTGGCTTCATTTGCTGTTTTTCATGCATTTACTGATTTTGTTTGAGCTAAATGACCCTGAAATTGAAAAGCACTACAAATGAACTCTGAAAAGGTTGAAAGTTGGCATGGTATCATCATTTCACCCACATAGCATGTGTTAAAAAGTTGAGAGGGTTACGGCAAAAACTGGATGCACTTCATGTACAAAATGGACAATCTCTTTCGAAGTATGAGGCTTTCGGACGAGAACTCCTCAGTTACAAAGGCATTTCATTTTTTTAAACTCATTTCAACTCCAAACTTTTTGTGCGTTCAGTATGCACCATTCAAAGCCACGTCATCAATTTTCAACCCTTTCTGACTTCATTTGCTATTTTTCATGCATTTACTAAATTTTTTTGAGCTAAATGACCCTGAAATTGAAAAGCACTACAAATGAACTCTGAAAAGGTTGAAAGTTGGCATGGTATCATCATTTCACCCACATAGCATGTGCTAAAAAGTTGAGAGGGTTACGGCAAAAACTGGATGCACTTCGTGTACAAAATGGACAATCTCTTTCGAAGTATCAGGCTTTCGGACGAGAACTCATCTGTTACAGAGGCAATTCATTTTTTAAACTTATTTCAACTCCAGACTTTTTGTGCGTTAAGTATGCACCATTCAAAGCCACGTCATCAATTTTCAACCCGTTCTGACTTCATTTGCTATTTTTCATGCATTTACTGATTTTTTTGAGCTAAATGACCCTGAAATTGAAAAGCACTACAAATGAACTCTGAAAAGGTTGAAAGTTGGCATGGTATCATCATTTCACCCACATAGCATCTGCTAAAAAGTTGAGAGGGTTACGGCAAAAACTGGATGCACTTCGTGTACAAAATGGACAATCTCTTTCGAAGTATCAGGCTTTCGGACGAGAACTCATCTGTTACAAAGGCATTTCATTTCTTTAACTTATTTCAACTCCAGACTTTTTGTGCGTTCAATATACACCATTCAAAGCCACGTCATCAATTTTCAACCCTTTCTGACTTCATTTGCTATTTTTCATGCATTTACTGATTTTTTTGAGCTAAATGACCCTGAAATTGAAAAGCACTACAAATGAACTCTGAAAAGGTTGAAAGTTGGCATGGTATCATCATTTCACCCACATAGCATGTGCTAAAAAGTTGAGAGGGTTACGGCAAAAACTGGATGCACTTCGTGTACAAAATGGACAATCTCTTTCGAAGTATCAGGCTTTCGGACGAGAACTCATCTGTTACAAAGGCATTTCATTTTTTTAAACTTATTTCAACTCCAGACTTTTTGTGCATTCAGTATGCACCATTCAAAGCCACGTCATCAATTTTCAACCCTTTCTGACTTCATTTGCTATTTTTCATGCATTTACTAAGTTTTTGGGCTAAATGACCCTAAAATTGAAAAGCACTACAAATGAACTCTGAAAAGGTTGAAAGTTCGCATGGTATCATCATTTCACCCACATAGCATGTGCTAAAAAGTTGAGAGGGTTACGGCAAAAACTGGATGCACTTCGTGTACAAAATGGACAATCTCTTTCGAAGTATCAGGCTTTCGGACGAGAACTCATATGTTACAAAGGCATTTCATTTTTTTAAACTTATTTCAACTCCAGACTTTTTGTTCGTTCAGTATGCACCATTCACAGCCACGTCATTAATTTTCAACCCTTTCTGACTTCATTTGCTATTTTTCATTCATTTACTGATTTTTTTTGAGCTAAATGACCCTGAAATTGAAAAGCACAACAAATGAACTCTGAAAAGGTTGAAAGTTGGCATAGTATCATCATTTCACCCACATAGCATGTGCTAAAAAGTTGAGAGGGTTACGGCAAAAACTAGATGCACTTCGTGTACAAAATGGACAATCTCTTTCGAAGTACCAGGCTTTCAGACGAGAACTCATCTGTTACAAAGGCATTTCATTTTTTTAACTCATTTCAACTCCAGACTTTTTGTGCGTTCAGTATGCACCATTCAAAGCCACGTCATCAATTTTCAACCCTTTCTGGCTTCATTTGCTGTTTTTCATGCATTTACTGATTTTGTTTGAGCTAAATGACCCTGAAATTGAAAAGCACTACAAATGAACTCTGAAAAGGTTGAAAGTTGGCATGGTATCATCATTTCACCCACATAGCATGTGTTAAAAAGTTGAGAGGGTTACGGCAAAAACTGGATGCACTTCATGTACAAAATGGACAATCTCTTTCTAAGTATGAGGCTTTCGGACGAGAACTCCTCAGTTACAAAGGCATTTCATTTTTTTAAACTCATTTCAACTCCAAACTTTTTGTGCGTTCAGTATGCACCATTCAAAGCCACGTCATCAATTTTCAACCCTTTCTGACTTCATTTGCTATTTTTCATGCATTTACTAATTTTTTTTGAGCTAAATGACCCTGAAATTGAAAAGCACTACAAATGAACTCTGAAAAGGTTGAAAGTTGGCATGGTATCATCATTTCACCCACATAGCATGTGCTAAAAAGTTGAGAGGGTTACGGCAAAAACTGGATGCACTTCGTGTACAAAATGGACAATCTCTTTCGAAGTATCAGGCTTTCGGACGAGAACTCATCTGTTACAATGGCAATTCATTTTTTAAACTTATTTCAACTACAGACTTTTTGTGCGTTAAGTATGCACCATTCAAAGCCACGTCATCAATTTTCAACCCTTTCTGACTTCATTTGCTATTTTTCATGCATTTACTGATTTTTTTGAGCTAAATGACCCTGAAATTGAAAAGCACTACAAATGAACTCTGAAAAGGTTGAAAGTTGGCATGGTATCATCATTTCACCCACATAGCATCTGCTAAAAAGTTGAGAGGGTTACGGCAAAAACTGGATGCACTTTGTGTACAAAATGGACAATCTCTTTCGAAGTATCAGGCTTTCGGACGAGAACTCATCTGTTACAAAGGCATTTCATTTCTTTAACTTATTTCAACTCCAGACTTTTTGTGCGTTCAATATGCACCATTCAAAGCCACGTCATTAATTTTCAACCCTTTCTGACTTCATTTGCTATTTTTCATTCATTTACTGATTTTTTTTGAGCTAAATGACCCTGAAATTGCAAAGCACAACAAATGAACTCTGAAAAGGTTGAAAGTTGGCATAGTATCATCATTTCACCCACATAGCATGTGCTAAAAAGTTGAGAGGGTTACGGCAAAAACTGGATGCACTTCGTGTACAAAATGGACAATCTCTTTCGAAGTACCAGGCTTTCGGACGAGAACTCATCTGTTACAAAGGCATTTCATTTTTTTAACTCATTTCAACTCCAGACTTTTTGTGCGTTCAGTATGCACCATTCAAAGCCACGTCATCAATTTTCAACCCTTTCTGGCTTCATTTGCTGTTTTTCATGCATTTAGTGATTTTGTTTGAGCTAAATGACCCTGAAATTGAAAAGCACTACAAATGAACTCTGAAAAGGTTGAAAGTTGGCATGGTATCATCATTTCACCCACATAGCATGTGTTAAAAAGTTGAGAGGGTTACGGCAAAAACTGGATGCACTTCATGTACAAAATGGACAATCTCTTTCGAAGTATGAGGCTTTCGGACGAGAACTCCTCAGTTACAAAGGCATTTCATTTTTTTAAACTCATTTCAACTCCAAACTTTTTGTGCGTTCAGTATGCACCATTCAAAGCCACGTCATCAATTTTCAACCCTTTCTGACTTCATTTGCTATTTTTCATGCATTTACTAATTTTTTTTGAGCTAAATTACCCTGAAATTGAAAAGCACTACAAATGAACTCTGAAAAGGTTGAAAGTTGGCATGGTATCATCATTTCACCCACATAGCATATGCTAAAAAGTTGAGAGGGTTACGGCAAAAACTGGATGCACTTCGTGTACAAAATGGACAATCTCTTTCGAAGTATCAGGCTTTCGGACGAGAACTCATCTGTTACAAAGGCAATTCATTTTTTAAACTTATTTCAACTCCAGACTTTTTGTGCGTTAAGTATGCACCATTCAAAGCCACGTCATCAATTTTCAACCCTTTCTGACTTCATTTGCTATTTTTCATGCATTTACTGATTTTTTTTGAGCTAAATGACCCTGAAATTGAAAAGCACTACAAATGAACTCTGAACAGGTTGAAAGTTGGCATGGTATCATCATTTCACCCACATAGCATCTGCTAAAAAGTTGAGAGGGTTACGGCAAAAACTGGATGCACTTCGTGTACAAAATGGACAATCTCTTTCGAAGTATCAGGCTTTCGGACGAGAACTCATCTATTACAAAGGCATTTCATTTCTTTAACTTATTTCAACTCCAGACTTTTTGTGCGTTCAATATGCACCATTCAAAGCCACGTCATCAATTTTCAACCCTTTCTGACTTCATTTGCTATTTTTCATGCATGTACTGATTTTGTTTGAGCTAAATGACCCTGAAATTGAAAAGCACTACAAATGAACTCTGAAAAGGTTGAAACTTGGCATGGTATCATCATTTCACCCACATAGCATGTGCTAAAAAGTTGAGAGGGTTACGGCAAAAACTGGATGCACTTCGTGTACAAAATGGACAATCTCTTTCGAAGTATCAGGCTTTCGGACGAGAACTCATCTGTTACAAAGGCATTTCATTTTTTAACTCATTTCAACTCCAGACTTTTTGTGCGTTCAGTATGCACCATTCAAAGCCACGTCATCAATTTTCAACCCTTTCTGGCTTCATTTGCTGTTTTTCATGCATTTACTGATTTTGTTTGAGCTAAATGACCCTGAAATTGAAAAGCACTACAAATGAACTCTGAAAAGGTTGAAAGTTGGCATGGTATCATCATTTCACCCACATAGCATGTGTTAAAAAGTTGAGAGGGTTACGGCAAAAACTGGATGCACTTCATGTACAAAATGGACAATCTCTTTCGAAGTATCAGGCTTTCGGACGAGAACTCATATGTTACAAAGGCATTTCATTTTTTTAAACTTATTTCAACTCCAGACTTTTTGTGCGTTCAGTATGCACCATTCAAAGCCACGTCATTAATTTTCAACCCTTTCTGACTTCATTTGCTATTTTTCATTCATTTACTGATTTTTTTTTTAGCTAAATGACCCTGAAATTGAAAAGCACAACAAATGAACTCTGAAAAGGTTGAAAGTTGGCATGGTATCATCATTTCACCCACATAGCATGTGCTAAAAAGTTGAGAGGGTTACGGCAAAAACTGGATGCACTTCGTGTACAAAATGGACAATCTCTTTCGAAGTACCAGGCTTTCGGACGAGAACTCATCTGTTACAAAGGCATTTCATTTTTTTAACTCATTTCAACTCCAGACGTTTTGTGCGTTCAGTATGCACCATTCAAAGCCACGTCATCAATTTTCAACCCTTTCTGGCTTCATTTGCTGTTTTTCATGCATTTACTGATTTTGTTTGACCTAAATGACC
Organism: Elymus sibiricus; assembly: GCA_039707655.1. Classification (NCBI taxonomy): domain Eukaryota; kingdom Viridiplantae; phylum Streptophyta; class Magnoliopsida; order Poales; family Poaceae; genus Elymus; species Elymus sibiricus. Next base: position 32,045,604 of record CM077665.1, on the reverse strand, counting down.
CTGAAATTGAAAAGCACTACAAATGAACTCTGAAAAGGTTGAAAGTTGGCATGGTATCATCATTTCACCCACATAGCATGTGTTAAAAAGTTGAGAGGGTTACGGCAAAAACTGGATGCACTTCATGTACAAAATGGACAATCTCTTTCGAAGTATGAGGCTTTCGGACGAGAACTCCTCAGTTACAAAGGCATTTCATTTTTTTTAACTCATTTCAACTCCAAACTTTTTGTGCGTTAAGTATGCACCATTCAAAGCCACGTCATCAATTTACAACCCTTTCTGACTTCATTTGCTATTTTTCATGCATTTACTAATTTTTTTTGAGCTAAATGACCCTGAAATTGAAAAGCACTACAAATGAACTCTGAAAAGGTTGAAAGTTGGCATGGTATCATCATTTCACCCACATAGCATATGCTAAAAAGTTGAGAGGGTTACGGCAAAAACTGGATGCACTTCGTGTACAAAATGGACAATCTCTTTCGAAGTATCAGGCTTTCGGACGAGAACTCATCTGTTACAAAGGCAATTCATTTTTTAAACTTATTTCAACTCCAGACTTTTTGTGCGTTAAGTATGCACCATTCAAAGCCACGTCATCAATTTTCAACCCTTTCTGACTTCATTTGCTATTTTTCATGCATTTACTGATTTTTTTTGAGCTAAATGACCCTGAAATTGAAAAGCACTACAAATGAACTCTGAACAGGTTGAAAGTTGGCATGGTATCATCATTTCACCCACATAGCATCTGCTAAAAAGTTGAGAGGGTTACGGCAAAAACTGGATGCACTTCGTGTACAAAATGGACAATCTCTTTCGAAGTATCAGGCTTTCGGACGAGAACTCATCTATTACAAAGGCATTTCATTTCTTTAACTTATTTCAACTCCAGACTTTTTGTGCGTTCAATATGCACCATTCAAAGCCACGTCATCAATTTTCAACCCTTTCTGACTTCATTTGCTATTTTTCATGCATGTACTGATTTTGTTTGAGCTAAATGACCCTGAAATTGAAAAGCACTACAAATGAACTCTGAAAAGGTTGAAACTTGGCATGGTATCATCATTTCACCCACATAGCATGTGCTAAAAAGTTGAGAGGGTTACGGCAAAAACTGGATGCACTTCGTGTACAAAATGGACAATCTCTTTCGAAGTATCAGGCTTTCGGACGAGAACTCATCTGTTACAAAGGCATTTCATTTTTTAACTCATTTCAACTCCAGACTTTTTGTGCGTTCAGTATGCACCATTCAAAGCCACGTCATCAATTTTCAACCCTTTCTGGCTTCATTTGCTGTTTTTCATGCATTTACTGATTTTGTTTGAGCTAAATGACCCTGAAATTGAAAAGCACTACAAATGAACTCTGAAAAGGTTGAAAGTTGGCATGGTATCATCATTTCACCCACATAGCATGTGTTAAAAAGTTGAGAGGGTTACGGCAAAAACTGGATGCACTTCATGTACAAAATGGACAATCTCTTTCGAAGTATCAGGCTTTCGGACGAGAACTCATCTGTTACAAAGGCATTTCATTTTTTTAAACTTATTTCAACTCCAGACTTTTTGTGCGTTCAGTATGCACCATTCAAAGCCACGTCATTAATTTTCAACCCTTTCTGACTTCATTTGCTATTTTTCATTCATTTACTGATTTTTTTTTTAGCTAAATGACCCTGAAATTGAAAAGCACAACAAATGAACTCTGAAAAGGTTGAAAGTTGGCATGGTATCATCATTTCACCCACATAGCATGTGCTAAAAAGTTGAGAGGGTTACGGCAAAAACTGGATGCACTTCGTGTACAAAATGGACAATCTCTTTCGAAGTACCAGGCTTTCGGACGAGAACTCATCTGTTACAAAGGCATTTCATTTTTTTAACTCATTTCAACTCCAGACGTTTTGTGCGTTCAGTATGCACCATTCAAAGCCACGTCATCAATTTTCAACCCTTTCTGGCTTCATTTGCTGTTTTTCATGCATTTACTGATTTTGTTTGACCTAAATGACCCTGAAATTGAAAAGCACTACAAATGAACTCTGAAAAGGTTGAAAGTTGGCATGGTATCATCATTTCACCCACATAGCATGTGTTAAAAAGTTGAGAGGGTTACGGCAAAAACTGGATGCACTTCATGTACAAAATGGACAATCTCTTTCGAAGTATGAGGCTTTCGGACGAGAACTCCTCAGTTACAAAGGCATTTCATTTTTTTTAACTCATTTCAACTCCAAACTTTTTGTGCGTTAAGTATGCACCATTCAAAGCCACGTCATCAATTTACAACCCTTTCTGACTTCATTTGCTATTTTTCATGCATTTACTAATTTTTTTTGAGCTAAATGACCCTGAAATTGAAAAGCACTACAAATGAACTCTGAAAAGGTTGAAAGTTGGCATGGTATCATCATTTCACCCACATAGCATGTGCTAAAAAGTTGAGAGGGTTACGGCAAAAACTGGATGCACTTCGTGTACAAAATGGACAATCTCTTTCGAAGTATCAGGCTTTCGGACGAGAACTCCTCAGTTACAAAGGCATTTCATTTTTTAAACTCATTTCAACTCCAGACTTTTTGTGCGTTCAGTATGCACCATTCAAAGCCACGATATTAATTTTCAACCCTTTCTGACTTCATTTGCTATTTTTCATGCATTTACTGATTTTTTGAGCTAAATGACCCTGAAATTGAAAAGCACTACAAATGAACTCTGAAAAGGTTGAAAGTTGGCATGGTATCATTATTTCACCCACATAGCATGTGCTAAAAAGTTGAGAGGGTTACGGCAAAAACTGGATGCACTTCGTGTACAAAATGGACAATCTCTTTCGAAGTATCAGGCTTTCGGACGAGAACTCATCTGTTACAAAGGCAATTCATTTTTTAAACTTATTTCAACTCCAGACTTTTTGTGCGTTAAGTATGCACCATTCAAAGCCACGTCATCAATTTTCAACCCTTTCTGACTACATTTGCTATTTTTCATGCATTTACTAATTTTTTGAGCTAAATGACCCTGAAATTGAAAAGCACTACAAATGAACTCTGAAAAGGTTGAAAGTTGGCATGGTATCATCATTTCACCCACATAGCATGTGCTAAAAAGTTGAGAGGGTTACGGCAAAAACTGGATGCACTTCGTGTACAAAATGGACAATCTCTTTCGAAGTATCAGGCTTTCGGACGAGAACTCATCTGTTACAGAGGCAATTCATTTTTTAAACTTATTTCAACTCCAGACTTTTTGTGCGTTAAGTATGCACCATTCAAAGCCACGTCATCAATTTTCAACCCGTTCTGACTTCATTTGCTATTTTTCATGCATTTACTGATTTTTTTGAGCTAAATGACCCTGAAATTGAAAAGCACTACAAATGAACTCTGAAAAGGTTGAAAGTTGGCATGGTATCATCATTTCACCCACATAGCATCTGCTAAAAAGTTGAGAGGGTTACGGCAAAAACTGGATGCACTTCGTGTACAAAATGGACAATCTCTTTCGAAGTATCAGGCTTTCGGACGAGAACTCATCTGTTACAAAGGCATTTCATTTCTTTAACTTATTTCAACTCCAGACTTTTTGTGCGTTCAATATACACCATTCAAAGCCACGTCATCAATTTTCAACCCTTTCTGACTTCATTTGCTATTTTTCATGCATTTACTGATTTTTTTGAGCTAAATGACCCTGAAATTGAAAAGCACTACAAATGAACTCTGAAAAGGTTGAAAGTTGGCATGGTATCATCATTTCACCCACATAGCATGTGCTAAAAAGTTGAGAGGGTTACGGCAAAAACTGGATGCACTTCGTGTACAAAATGGACAATCTCTTTCGAAGTATCAGGCTTTCGGACGAGAACTCATCTGTTACAAAGGCATTTCATTTTTTTAAACTTATTTCAACTCCAGACTTTTTGTGCATTCAGTATGCACCATTCAAAGCCACGTCATCAATTTTCAACCCTTTCTGACTTCATTTGCTATTTTTCATGCATTTACTAAGTTTTTGGGCTAAATGACCCTAAAATTGAAAAGCACTACAAATGAACTCTGAAAAGGTTGAAAGTTCGCATGGTATCATCATTTCACCCACATAGCATGTGCTAAAAAGTTGAGAGGGTTACGGCAAAAACTGGATGCACTTCGTGTACAAAATGGACAATCTCTTTCGAAGTATCAGGCTTTCGGACGAGAACTCATATGTTACAAAGGCATTTCATTTTTTTAAACTTATTTCAACTCCAGACTTTTTGTTCGTTCAGTATGCACCATTCACAGCCACGTCATTAATTTTCAACCCTTTCTGACTTCATTTGCTATTTTTCATTCATTTACTGATTTTTTTTGAGCTAAATGACCCTGAAATTGAAAAGCACAACAAATGAACTCTGAAAAGGTTGAAAGTTGGCATAGTATCATCATTTCACCCACATAGCATGTGCTAAAAAGTTGAGAGGGTTACGGCAAAAACTAGATGCACTTCGTGTACAAAATGGACAATCTCTTTCGAAGTACCAGGCTTTCGGACGAGAACTCATCTGTTACAAAGGCATTTCATTTTTTTAACTCATTTCAACTCCAGACTTTTTGTGCGTTCAGTATGCACCATTCAAAGCCACGTCATCAATTTTCAACCCTTTCTGGCTTCATTTGCTGTTTTTCATGCATTTACTGATTTTGTTTGAGCTAAATGACCCTGAAATTGAAAAGCACTACAAATGAACTCTGAAAAGGTTGAAAGTTGGCATGGTATCATCATTTCACCCACATAGCATGTGTTAAAAAGTTGAGAGGGTTACGGCAAAAACTGGATGCACTTCATGTACAAAATGGACAATCTCTTTCTAAGTATGAGGCTTTCGGACGAGAACTCCTCAGTTACAAAGGCATTTCATTTTTTTAAACTCATTTCAACTCCAAACTTTTTGTGCGTTCAGTATGCACCATTCAAAGCCACGTCATCAATTTTCAACCCTTTCTGACTTCATTTGCTATTTTTCATGCATTTACTAATTTTTTTTGAGCTAAATGACCCTGAAATTGAAAAGCACTACAAATGAACTCTGAAAAGGTTGAAAGTTGGCATGGTATCATCATTTCACCCACATAGCATGTGCTAAAAAGTTGAGAGGGTTACGGCAAAAACTGGATGCACTTCGTGTACAAAATGGACAATCTCTTTCGAAGTATCAGGCTTTCGGACGAGAACTCATCTGTTACAATGGCAATTCATTTTTTAAACTTATTTCAACTACAGACTTTTTGTGCGTTAAGTATGCACCATTCAAAGCCACGTCATCAATTTTCAACCCTTTCTGACTTCATTTGCTATTTTTCATGCATTTACTGATTTTTTTGAGCTAAATGACCCTGAAATTGAAAAGCACTACAAATGAACTCTGAAAAGGTTGAAAGTTGGCATGGTATCATCATTTCACCCACATAGCATCTGCTAAAAAGTTGAGAGGGTTACGGCAAAAACTGGATGCACTTTGTGTACAAAATGGACAATCTCTTTCGAAGTATCAGGCTTTCGGACGAGAACTCATCTGTTACAAAGGCATTTCATTTCTTTAACTTATTTCAACTCCAGACTTTTTGTGCGTTCAATATGCACCATTCAAAGCCACGTCATTAATTTTCAACCCTTTCTGACTTCATTTGCTATTTTTCATTCATTTACTGATTTTTTTTGAGCTAAATGACCCTGAAATTGCAAAGCACAACAAATGAACTCTGAAAAGGTTGAAAGTTGGCATAGTATCATCATTTCACCCACATAGCATGTGCTAAAAAGTTGAGAGGGTTACGGCAAAAACTGGATGCACTTCGTGTACAAAATGGACAATCTCTTTCGAAGTACCAGGCTTTCGGACGAGAACTCATCTGTTACAAAGGCATTTCATTTTTTTAACTCATTTCAACTCCAGACTTTTTGTGCGTTCAGTATGCACCATTCAAAGCCACGTCATCAATTTTCAACCCTTTCTGGCTTCATTTGCTGTTTTTCATGCATTTAGTGATTTTGTTTGAGCTAAATGACCCTGAAATTGAAAAGCACTACAAATGAACTCTGAAAAGGTTGAAAGTTGGCATGGTATCATCATTTCACCCACATAGCATGTGTTAAAAAGTTGAGAGGGGTACGGCAAAAACTAGATGCACTTCATGTACAAAATGGACAATCTCTTTCGAAGTATGAGGCTTTCGGACGAGAACTCCTCAGTTACAAAGGCATTTCATTTTTTTAAACTCATTTCAACTCCAAACTTTTTGTGCGTTCAGTATGCACCATTCAAAGCCACGTCATCAATTTTCAACCCTTTCTGACTTCATTTGCTATTTTTCATGCATTTACTAATTTTTTTTGAGCTAAATTACCCTGAAATTGAAAAGCACTACAAATGAACTCTGAAAAGGTTGAAAGTTGGCATGGTATCATCATTTCACCCACATAGCATATGCTAAAAAGTTGAGAGGGTTACGGCAAAAACTGGATGCACTTCGTGTACAAAATGGACAATCTCTTTCGAAGTATCAGGCTTTCGGACGAGAACTCATCTGTTACAAAGGCAATTCATTTTTTAAACTTATTTCAACTCCAGACTTTTTGTGCGTTAAGTATGCACCATTCAAAGCCACGTCATCAATTTTCAACCCTTTCTGACTTCATTTGCTATTTTTCATGCATTTACTGATTTTTTTTGAGCTAAATGACCCTGAAATTGAAAAGCACTACAAATGAACTCTGAACAGGTTGAAAGTTGGCATGGTATCATCATTTCACCCACATAGCATCTGCTAAAAAGTTGAGAGGGTTACGGCAAAAACTGGATGCACTTCGTGTACAAAATGGACAATCTCTTTCGAAGTATCAGGCTTTCGGACGAGAACTCATCTATTACAAAGGCATTTCATTTCTTTAACTTATTTCAACTCCAGACTTTTTGTGCGTTCAATATGCACCATTCAAAGCCACGTCATCAATTTTCAACCCTTTCTGACTTCATTTGCTATTTTTCATGCATGTACTGATTTTGTTTGAGCTAAATGACCCTGAAATTGAAAAGCACTACAAATGAACTCTGAAAAGGTTGAAACTTGGCATGGTATCATCATTTCACCCACATAGCATGTGCTAAAAAGTTGAGAGGGTTACGGCAAAAACTGGATGCACTTCGTGTACAAAATGGACAATCTCTTTCGAAGTATCAGGCTTTCGGACGAGAACTCATCTGTTACAAAGGCATTTCATTTTTTAACTCATTTCAACTCCAGACTTTTTGTGCGTTCAGTATGCACCATTCAAAGCCACGTCATCAATTTTCAACCCTTTCTGGCTTCATTTGCTGTTTTTCATGCATTTACTGATTTTGTTTGAGCTAAATGACCCTGAAATTGAAAAGCACTACAAATGAACTCTGAAAAGGTTGAAAGTTGGCATGGTATCATCATTTCACCCACATAGCATGTGTTAAAAAGTTGAGAGGGTTACGGCAAAAACTGGATGCACTTCATGTACAAAATGGACAATCTCTTTCGAAGTATCAGGCTTTCGGACGAGAACTCATATGTTACAAAGGCATTTCATTTTTTTAAACTTATTTCAACTCCAGACTTTTTGTGCGTTCAGTATGCACCATTCAAAGCCACGTCATTAATTTTCAACCCTTTCTGACTTCATTTGCTATTTTTCATTCATTTACTGATTTTTTTTTAGCTAAATGACCCTGAAATTGAAAAGCACAACAAATGAACTCTGAAAAGGTTGAAAGTTGGCATGGTATCATCATTTCACCCACATAGCATGTGCTAAAAAGTTGAGAGGGTTACGGCAAAAACTGGATGCACTTCGTGTACAAAATGGACAATCTCTTTCGAAGTACCAGGCTTTCGGACGAGAACTCATCTGTTACAAAGGCATTTCATTTTTTTAACTCATTTCAACTCCAGACGTTTTGTGCGTTCAGTATGCACCATTCAAAGCCACGTCATCAATTTTCAACCCTTTCTGGCTTCATTTGCTGTTTTTCATGCATTTACTGATTTTGTTTGACCTAAATGACCCTGAAATTGAAAAGCACTACAAATGAACTCTGAAAAGGTTGAAAGTTGGCATGGTATCATCATTTCACCCACATAGCATGTGTTAAAAAGTTGAGAGGGTTACGGCAAAAACTGGATGCACTTCATGTACAAAATGGACAATCTCTTTCGAAGTATGAGGCTTTCGGACGAGAACTCCTCAGTTACAAAGGCATTTCATTTTTTTTAACTCATTTCAACTCCAAACTTTTTGTGCGTTAAGTATGCACCATTCAAAGCCACGTCATCAATTTACAACCCTTTCTGACTTCATTTGCTATTTTTCATGCATTTACTAATTTTTTTTGAGCTAAATGACCCTGAAATTGAAAAGCACTACAAATGAACTCTGAAAAGGTTGAAAGTTGGCATGGTATCATCATTTCACCCACATAGCATGTGCTAAAAAGTTGAGAGGGTTACGGCAAAAACTGGATGCACTTCGTGTACAAAATGGACAATCTCTTTCGAAGTATCAGGCTTTCGGACGAGAACTCCTCAGTTACAAAGGCATTTCATTTTTTAAACTCATTTCAACTCCAGACTTTTTGTGCGTTCAGTATGCACCATTCAAAGCCACGATATTAATTTTCAACCCTTTCTGACTTCATTTGCTATTTTTCATGCATTTACTGATTTTTTGAGCTAAATGACCCTGAAATTGAAAAGCACTACAAATGAACTCTGAAAAGGTTGAAAGTTGGCATGGTATCATTATTTCACCCACATAGCATGTGCTAAAAAGTTGAGAGGGTTACGGCAAAAACTGGATGCACTTCGTGTACAAAATGGACAATCTCTTTCGAAGTATCAGGCTTTCGGACGAGAACTCATCTGTTACAAAGGCAATTCATTTTTTAAACTTATTTCAACTCCAGACTTTTTGTGCGTTAAGTATGCACCATTCAAAGCCACGTCATCAATTTTCAACCCTTTCTGACTACATTTGCTATTTTTCATGCATTTACTAATTTTTTGAGCTAAATGACCCTGAAATTGAAAAGCACTACAAATGAACTCTGAAAAGGTTGAAAGTTGGCATGGTATCATCACTTCACCCACATAGCATGTGCTAAAAAATTGAGACGCTTACGGCAAAAACTGGATGCACTTCGTGTACAAAATGGACAATCTCTTTCGAAGTATCAGGCTTTCGGACGAGAACACATCTGTTACAAAGGCATTTCATTTTTTTTAAACTCATTTCAACTCCAGACTTTTTGTGCGTGAAGTATGCACCATTCAAAGCCACGTCATCAATTTTCAACCCTTTCTGACTTCATTTGCTATTTTTCATGCATTTACTGATTTTTTTGAGCTAAATGACCCTTAAATTGAAAAGCACTGCAAATGAACTATGAAAAGGTTGAAAGTTGACATGGTATCATCATTTCACCCACATAGCATGTGCTAAAAAGTTGAGAGGGTTACGGCAAAAACTGGATGCACTTCGTGTACAAAATGGACAATCTCTTTCGAAGTATCAGGCTTTCGGACGAAAACTCATCTGTTACAAAGGCATTTCATTTTTTTAATCTTATTTCAACTCCAGACTTTTTGTGCGTTCAGTATGCACCATTCAAAGCCACATCATCAATTTTCAACCCTTTCTGACTTCATTTGCTATTTTTCATGCATTTACTGATTTTTTTTGAGCTAAATGACCCTTAAATTGAAAAGCACTACAAATGAACTCTGAAAAGGTTGAAAGTTGGCATGGTATCATCATTTCACCCACATAGCATGTGCTAAAAAGTTGAGAGGGTTACGGCAAAAACTGGATGCACTTCGTGTACAAAATGGACAATCTCTTTCAAAGTATCAGGGTTTCGGACGAGAACTCATCTGTTACAAAGGCATTTCATTTTTTTAACTCATTTCAACTCCAGACTTTTTGTGCGTTCAGTATGCACCATTCAAAGCCACGTCATCAATTTTCAACCCTTTCTGGCTTCATTTGCTGTTTTTCATGCATTTACTGATTTTGTTTGAGCTAAATGACCCTGAAATTGAAAAGCACTCCAAATGAACTCTGAAAAGGTTGAAAGTTGGCATGGTATCATCATTTCACCCACATAGCATGTGTTAAAAAGTTGAGAGGGTTACGGCAAAAACTGGATGCACTTCATGTACAAAATGGACAATCTCTTTCGAAGTATGAGGCTTTCGGACGAGAACTCCTCAGTTACAAAGGCATTTCATTTTTTTTAACTCATTTCAACTCCAAACTTTTTGTGCGTTAAGTATGCACCATTCAAAGCCACGTCATCAATTTACAACCCTTTCTGACTTCATTTGCTATTTTTCATGCATTTACTAATTTTTTTTGAGCTAAATGACCCTGAAATTGAAAAGCACTACAAATGAACTCTGAAAAGGTTGAAAGTTGGCATGGTATCATCATTTCACCCACATAGCATGTGCTAAAAAGTTGAGAGGGTTACGGCAAAAACTGGATGCACTTCGTGTACAAAATGGACAATCTCTTTCGAAGTATCAGGCTTTCGGACGAGAACTCCTCAGTTACAAAGGCATTTCATTTTTTAAACTCATTTCAACTCCAGACTTTTTGTGCGTTCAGTATGCACCATTCAAAGCCACGATATTAATTTTCAACCCTTTCTGACTTCATTTGCTATTTTTCATGCATTTACTGATTTTTTGAGCTAAATGACCCTGAAATTGAAAAGCACTACAAATGAACTCTGAAAAGGTTGAAAGTTGGCATGGTATCATTATTTCACCCACATAGCATGTGCTAAAAAGTTGAGAGGGTTACGGCAAAAACTGGATGCACTTCGTGTACAAAATGGACAATCTCTTTCGAAGTATCAGGCTTTCGGACGAGAACTCATCTGTTACAAAGGCAATTCATTTTTTAAACTTATTTCAACTCCAGACTTTTTGTGCGTTAAGTATGCACCATTCAAAGCCACGTCATCAATTTTCAACCCTTTCTGACTACATTTGCTATTTTTCATGCATTTACTAATTTTTTGAGCTAAATGACCCTGAAATTGAAAAGCACTACAAATGAACTCTGAAAAGGTTGAAAGTTGGCATGGTATCATCACTTCACCCACATAGCATGTGCTAAAAAATTGAGACGCTTACGGCAAAAACTGGATGCACTTCGTGTACAAAATGGACAATCTCTTTCGAAGTATCAGGCTTTCGGACGAGAACACATCTGTTACAAAGGCATTTCATTTTTTTTAAACTCATTTCAACTCCAGACTTTTTGTGCGTGAAGTATGCACCATTCAAAGCCACGTCATCAATTTTCAACCCTTTCTGACTTCATTTGCTATTTTTCATGCATTTACTGATTTTTTTGAGCTAAATGACCCTTAAATTGAAAAGCACTGCAAATGAACTATGAAAAGGTTGAAAGTTGACATGGTATCATCATTTCACCCACATAGCATGTGCTAAAAAGTTGAGAGGGTTACGGCAAAAACTGGATGCACTTCGTGTACAAAATGGACAATCTCTTTCGAAGTATCAGGCTTTCGGACGAAAACTCATCTGTTACAAAGGCATTTCATTTTTTTAATCTTATTTCAACTCCAGACTTTTTGTGCGTTCAGTATGCACCATTCAAAGCCACATCATCAATTTTCAACCCTTTCTGACTTCATTTGCTATTTTTCATGCATTTACTGATTTTTTTTGAGCTAAATGACCCTTAAATTGAAAAGCACTACAAATGAACTCTGAAAAGGTTGAAAGTTGGCATGGTATCATCATTTCACCCACATAGCATGTGCTAAAAAGTTGAGAGGGTTACGGCAAAAACTGGATGCACTTCGTGTACAAAATGGACAATCTCTTTCAAAGTATCAGGGTTTCGGACGAGAACTCATCTGTTACAAAGGCATTTCATTTTTTTAACTCATTTCAACTCCAGACTTTTTGTGCGTTCAGTATGCACCATTCAAAGCCACGTCATCAATTTTCAACCCTTTCTGGCTTCATTTGCTGTTTTTCATGCATTTACTGATTTTGTTTGAGCTAAATGACCCTGAAATTGAAAAGCACTCCAAATGAACTCTGAAAAGGTTGAAAGTTGGCATGGTATCATCATTTCACCCACATAGCATGTGTTAAAAAGTTGAGAGGGTTACGGCAAAAACTGGATGCACTTCATGTACAAAATGGACAATCTCTTTCGAAGTATGAGGCTTTCGGACGAGAACTCCTCAGTTACAAAGGCATTTCATTTTTTTAAACTCATTTCAACTCCAAACTTTTTGTGCGTTCAGTATGCACCATTCAAAGCCACGTCATCAATTTTCAACCCTTTCTGACTTCATTTGCTATTTTTCATGCATTTACTAATTTTTTTTGAGTTAAATGACCCTGAAATTGAAAAGCACTACAAATGAACTCTGAAAAGGTTGAAAGTTGGCATGGTATCATCATTTCACCCACATAGCATGTGCTAAAAAGTTGAGAGGGTTACGGCAAAAACTGGATGCACTTCGTGTACAAAATGGACAATCTCTTTCGAAGTACCAGGCTTTCGGACGAGAACTCATCTGTTACAAAGGCAATTCATTTTTTTAACTTATTTCAACTCCAGACTTTTTGTGCGTTCAGTATGCACCATTCAAACCACGTCATCAATTTTCAACCCTTTCTGGCTTCATTTGCTGTTTTTCATGCATTTGCTGATTTTGTTTGAGTTAAATGACCCTGAAATTGAAAAGCACTACAAATGAACTCTGAAAAGGTTGAAAGTTGGCATGGTATCGTCATTTCACCCACATAGCATGTGTTAAAAAGTTGAGAGGGTTACGGCAAAAACTGGATGCACTTCGTGTACAAAATGGACAATCTCTTTCGAAGTATCAGGCTTTCGGACGAGAACTCATATGTTACAAAGGCATTTCATTTTTTTAAACTTATTTCAACTCCAGACTTTTTGTGCGTTCAGTATGCACCATTCAAAGCCACGTCATTAATTTTCAACCCTTTCTGACTTCATTTGCTATTTTTCATTCATTTACTGATTTTTTTTGAGCTAAATGACCCTGAAATTGAAAAGCACAACAAATGAACTCTGAAAAGGTTGAAAGTTGGCATGGTATCATCATTTCACCCACATAGCATGTGCTAAAAAGTTGAGAGGGTTACGGCAAAAACTGGATGCACTTCGTGTACAAAATGGACAATCTCTTTCGAAGTACCAGGCTTTCGGACGAGAACTCATCTGTTACAAAGGCATTTCATTTTTTTAACTCATTTCAACTCCAGACTTTTTGTGCGTTCAGTATGCACCATTCAAAGCCACGTCATCAATTTTCAACCCTTTCTGGCTTCATTTGCTGTTTTTCATGCATTTACTGATTTTGTTTTAAATGACCCTGAAATTGAAAAGCACTACAAATGAACTCTGAAAAGGTTGAAATTTGGCATGGTATCATCATTTCACCCACATAGCATGTGTTAAAAAGTTGAGAGGGTTACGGCAAAAACTGGATGCACTTCATGTACAAAATGGACAATCTCTTTCGAAGTATGAGGCTTTCGGACGAGAACTCCTCAGTTACAAAGGCATTTCATTTTTTTTAAACTCATTTCAACTCCAAACTTTTTGTGCGTTCAGTATGCACCATTCAAAGCCACGTCATCAATTTTCAACCCTTTCTGACTTCATTTGCTATTTTTCATGCATTTACTAATTTGTTTTGAGCTAAATGACCCTGAAATTGAAAAGCACTACAAATGAACTCTGAAAAGGTTGAAAGTTGGCATGGTATCATCATTTCACCCACATAGCATGTGCTAAAAAGTTGAGAGGGTTACGGCAAAAACTGGATGCACTTCATGTACAAAATGGACAATCTCTTTCGAAGTATCAGGCTTTCGGACGAGAACTCATCTGTTACAAAGGCATTTCATTTTTTAAACTTATTTCAACTCCAGACTTTTTGTGCGTTCAGTATGCACCATTCAAAGCCACGTCATCAATTTTCAACCCTTTCTGACTTCATTTGCTATTTTTCATGCATTTACTGATTTTTTTGAGCTAACTGACCCTGAAATTGAAAAGCACTACAAATGAACTCTGAAAAGGTTGAAAGTTGGCATGGTATCATCATTTCACCCACATAGCATGTTCTAAAAAGTTGAGAGGGTTACGGCAAAAACTAGATGCACTTCGTGTACAAAATGGACAATCTCTTTCGAAGTATCAGGGTTTCGGACGAGAACTCATCTGTTACAAAGGCATTTCATTTTTTTAAACTCATTTCAACTCCAAACTTTTTGTGCGTTCAGTATGCACCGTTCAAAGCCACGTCATCAATTTTCAACCCTTTCTGACTTCATTTGCTATTTTTCATGCATTTACGGATTTTTTTGAGCTAAATGACCCTAAAATTGAAAAGCACTACAAATGAACTCTGAAAAGGTTGAAAGTTGGCATGGTATCATCATTTCACCCACATAGCATGTTCTAAAAAGTTGAGAGGGTTACGGTAAAAACTGGATGCACTTCGTGTACAAAATGGACAATCTCTTTCGAAGTATCAGGCTTTCGGACAAGGACTCATCTGTTACAAAGGCATTTCATTTTTTTAAACTTATTTCAACTCCAGACTTTTGGTGCATTCAGTATGCACCATTCAAAGCCACGTCATCAATTTTCAACCCTTTCTGACTTCATTTGCTATTTTTCATGCATTTACTAATTTTTTGAGCTAAATGACCCTGAAATTGAAAAGCACTACAAATGAACTCTGAAAAGGTTGAAAGTTGGCATGGTATCATCATTTCACCCACATAGCATGTGCTAAAAAGTTGAGAGGGTTACGGCAAAAACTGGATGCACTTCGTGTACAAAATGGACAATCTCTTTCGAAGTATCAGGCTTTCGGACGAGAACTCATCTGTTACAAAGGCATTTCATTTTTTTAAACTCATTTCAACTCCAGACTTTTTGTGCGTGAAGTATGCACCATTCAAAGCCACGTCATCAATTTTCAACCCTTTCTGACTTCATTTGCTATTTTTCATGCATTTACTGATTTTTTTTGAGCTAAATGACCCTGAAATTGAAAAGCACTACAAATGAACTCTGAAAAGGTTGAAAGTTGGCATGGTATCATCATTTCACCCACATAGCATGTGCTAAAAAATTGAGACGCTTACGGCAAAAACTGGATGCACTTCGTGTACAAAATGGATAATCTCTTTCGAAGTATCAAGCTTTCGGACGAAAACTCATCTGTTACAAAGGCATTTCATTTTTTTAAACTCATTTCAACTCCAGACTTTTTGTGCGTGAAGTATGCACCATTCAAAGCCACGTCATCAATTTTCAACCCTTTCTGACTTCATTTGCTATTTTTCTTGCATTTACTGATTTTTTTGAGCTAAATGACCCTTAAATTGAAAAGCACTGCAAATGAACTATGAAAAGGTTGAAAGTTGACATGGTATCATCATTTCACCCACATAGCATGTGCTAAAAATTTGAGAGGGTTACGGCAAAAACTGGATGCACTTCGTGTACAAAATGGACAATCTCTTTCGAAGTATCAGGCTTTCGGACGAAAACTCATCTGTTACAAAGGCATTTCATTTTTTTAATCTTATTTCAACTCCAGACTTTTTGTGCGTTCAGTATGCACCATTCAAAGCCACGTCATCAATTTTCAACCCTTTCTGACTTCATTTGCTATTTTTCATGCATTTACTGATTTTTTTTGAGCTAAATGACCCTTAAATTGAAAAGCACTACAAATGAACTCTGAAAAGGTTGAAAGTTGGCATGGTATCATCATTTCACCCACATAGCATGTGCTAAAAAGTTGAGAGGGTTACGGCAAAAACTGGATGCACTTCGTGTACAAAATGGACAATCTCTTTCGAAGTATCAGGCTTTCGGACGAGAACTCATCTGTTACAAAGCCATTTCATTTCTTTAACTTATTTCAACTCCAGACTTTTTGTGCATTCAGTATGCACCATTCAAAGCCACTTCATTAATTTTCAACCCTTTCTAACTTCATTTGCTATTTTTCATGCATTTACTGATTTTGTTTGAGCTAAATGACCCTGAAATTGAAAAGCACTACAAATGAACTCTGAAAAGGTTGAAAGTTGGCATGGTATCATCATTTCACCCACATAGCATGTTCTAAAAAGTTGAGAGGGTTACGGCAAAAACTAGATGCACTTCGTGTACAAAATGGACAATCTCTTTCGAAGTATCAGGGTTTCGGACGAGAACTCATCTGTTACAAAGGCATTTCATTTTTTTAAACTCATTTCAACTCCAGACTTTTTGTGCATTCAGTATGCACCGTTCAAAGCCACGTCATCAATTTTCAACCCTTTCTGACTTCATTTGCTATTTTTCATGCATTTACGGATTTTTTTGAGCTAAATGACCCTAAAATTGAAAAGCACTACAAATGAACTCTGAAAAGGTTGAAAGTTGGCATGGTATCATCATTTCACCCACATAGCATGTGCTAAAAAGTTGAGAGGGTTACGGCAAAAACTGGATGCACTTCGTGTACAAAATGGACAATCTCTTTCGAAGTATCAGGGTTTCGGACGAGAACTCATCTGTTACAAAGGCATTTCATTTTTTTTAAACTCATTTCAACTCCAGACTTTTTGTGCGTTCAGTATGCACCGTTCAAAGCCACGTCATCAATTTTCAACCCTTTCTGACTTCATTTGCTATTTTTCATGCATTTACGGATTTTTTTGAGCTAAATGACCCTAAAATTGAAAAGCACTACAAATGAACTCTGAAAAGGTTGAAAGTTGGCATGGTATCATCATTTCACCCACATAGCATGTTCTAAAAAGTTGAGAGGGTTACGGCAAAAACTGGATGCACTTCGTGTACAAAATGGACAATCTCTTTCGAAGTATCAGGGTTTCGGACGAGAACTCATCTGTTACAAAGGCATTTCATTTTTTTTAAACTCATTTCAACTCCAGACTTTTTGTGCGTTCAGTATGCACCGTTCAAAGCCACGTCATCAATTTTCAACCCTTTCTGACTTCATTTGCTATTTTTCATGCATTTACGGATTTTTTTGAGCTAAATGACCCTAAAATTGAAAAGCACTACAAATGAACTCTGAAAAGGTTGAAAGTTGGCATGGTATCATCATTTCACCCACATAGCATGTTCTAAAAAGTTGAGAGGGTTACGGCAAAAACTGGATGCACTTCGTGTACAAAATGGACAATCTCTTTCGAAGTATCAGGGTTTCGGACGAGAACTCATCTGTTACAAAGGCATTTCATTTTTTTTAAACTCATTTCAACTCCAGACTTTTTGTGCGTTCAGTATGCACCGTTCAAAGCCACGTCATCAATTTTCAACCCTTTCTGACTTCATTTGCTATTTTTCATGCATTTACGGATTTTTTTGAGCTAAATGACCCTAAAATTGAAAAGCACTACAAATGAACTCTGAAAAGGTTGAAAGTTGGCATGGTATCATCATTTCACCCACATAGCATGTTCTAAAAAGTTGAGAGGGTTACGGCAAAAACTGGATGCACTTCGTGTACAAAATGGACAATCTCTTTCGAAGTATCAGTCTTTCGGACAAGGACTCATCTGTTACAAAGGCATTTCATTTTTTTAAACTTATTTCAACTCCAGACTTTTGGTGCATTCAGTATGCACCATTCAAAGCCACGTCATCAATTTTCAACCCTTTCTGACTTCATTTGCTATTTTTCATGCATTTACTAATTTTTTGAGCTAAATGACCCTGAAATTGAAAAGCACTACAAATGAACTCTGAAAAGGTTGAAAGTTGGCATGGTATCATCATTTCACCCACATTGCATGTGCTAAAAAATTGAGACGCTTACGGCAAAAACTGGATGCACTTCGTGTACAAAATGGACAATCTCTTTCGAAGTATCAGGCTTTCGGACGAGAACTCATCTGTTACAAAGGCATTTCATTTTTTTAAACTCATTTCAACTCCAGACTTTTTGTGCGTGAAGTATGCACCATTCAAAGCCGCGTCATCAATTTTCAACCCTTTCTGACTTCATTTGCTATTTTTCATGCATTTACTGATTTTTTTGAGCTAAATGACCCTGAAATTGAAAAGCACTACAAATGAACTCTGAAAAGGTTGAAAGTTGGCATGGTATCATCATTTCACCCACATAGCATGTGCTAAAAAATTGAGACGCTTATCGCAAAAACTGGATGCACTTCGTGTACAAAATGGACAATCTCTTTCGAAGTATCAGGCTTTCGGACGAAAACTCATCTGTTACAAAGGCATTTCATTTTTTTAACTTATTTCAACTCCAGACTTTTTGTGCGTTCAATATGCACCATTCAAAGCCACGTCATCAATTTTCAACCCTTTCTGACTTCATTTGCTATTTTTCATGCATTTACTGATTTTGTTTGAGCTAAATGACCCTGAAATTGAAAAGCACTACAAATGAACTCTGAAAAGGTTGAAACTTGGCATGGTATCATCATTTCACCCACATAGCATGTGCTAAAAAGTTGAGAGGGTTACGGCAAAAACTGGATGCACTTCGTGTACAAAATGGACAATCTCTTTCGAAGTATCAGGCTTTCGGACGAGAACTCATCTGTTACAAAGGCATTTCATTTTTTAACTCATTTCAACTCCAGACTTTTTGTGCGTTCAGTATGCACCATTCAAAGCCACGTCATCAATTTTCAACCCTTTCTGGCTTCATTTGCTGTTTTTCATGCATTTACTGATTTTGTTTGAGCTAAATGACCCTGAAATTGAAAAGCACTACAAATGAACTCTGAAAAGGTTGAAAGTTGGCATGGTATCATCATTTCACCCACATAGCATGTGTTAAAAAGTTGAGAGGGTTACGGCAAAAACTGGATGCACTTCATGTACAAAATGGACAATCTCTTTCGAAGTATCAGGCTTTCGGACGAGAACTCATATGTTACAAAGGCATTTCATTTTTTTAAACTTATTTCAACTCCAGACTTTTTGTGCGTTCAGTATGCACCATTCAAAGCCACGTCATTAATTTTCAACCCTTTCTGACTTCATTTGCTATTTTTCATTCATTTACTGATTTTTTTTTTAGCTAAATGACCCTGAAATTGAAAAGCACAACAAATGAACTCTGAAAAGGTTGAAAGTTGGCATGGTATCATCATTTCACCCACATAGCATGTGCTAAAAAGTTGAGAGGGTTACGGCAAAAACTGGATGCACTTCGTGTACAAAATGGACAATCTCTTTCGAAGTACCAGGCTTTCGGACGAGAACTCATCTGTTACAAAGGCATTTCATTTTTTTAACTCATTTCAACTCCAGACGTTTTGTGCGTTCAGTATGAACCATTCAAAGCCACGTCATCAATTTTCAACCCTTTCTGGCTTCATTTGCTGTTTTTCATGCATTTACTGATTTTGTTTGACCTAAATGACCCTGAAATTGAAAAGCACTACAAATGAACTCTGAAAAGGTTGAAAGTTGGCATGGTATCATCATTTCACCCACATAGCATGTGTTAAAAAGTTGAGAGGGTTACGGCAAAAACTGGATGCACTTCATGTACAAAATGGACAATCTCTTTCGAAGTATGAGGCTTTCGGACGAGAACTCCTCAGTTACAAAGGCATTTCATTTTTTTTAACTCATTTCAACTCCAAACTTTTTGTGCGTTAAGTATGCACCATTCAAAGCCACGTCATCAATTTACAACCCTTTCTGACTTCATTTGCTATTTTTCATGCATTTACTAATTTTTTTTGAGCTAAATGACCCTGAAATTGAAAAGCACTACAAATGAACTCTGAAAAGGTTGAAAGTTGGCATGGTATCATCATTTCACCCACATAGCATGTGCTAAAAAGTTGAGAGGGTTACGGCAAAAACTGGATGCACTTCGTGTACAAAATGGACAATCTCTTTCGAAGTATCAGGCTTTCGGACGAGAACTCCTCAGTTACAAAGGCATTTCATTTTTTAAACTCATTTCAACTCCAGACTTTTTGTGCGTTCAGTATGCACCATTCAAAGCCACGATATTAATTTTCAACCCTTTCTGACTTCATTTGCTATTTTTCATGCATTTACTGATTTTTTGAGCTAAATGACCCTGAAATTGAAAAGCACTACAAATGAACTCTGAAAAGGTTGAAAGTTGGCATGGTATCATTATTTCACCCACATAGCATGTGCTAAAAAGTTGAGAGGGTTACGGCAAAAACTGGATGCACTTCGTGTACAAAATGGACAATCTCTTTCGAAGTATCAGGCTTTCGGACGAGAACTCATCTGTTACAAAGGCAATTCATTTTTTAAACTTATTTCAACTCCAGACTTTTTGTGCGTTAAGTATGCACCATTCAAAGCCACGTCATCAATTTTCAACCCTTTCTGACTACATTTGCTATTTTTCATGCATTTACTAATTTTTTGAGCTAAATGACCCTGAAATTGAAAAGCACTACAAATGAACTCTGAAAAGGTTGAAAGTTGGCATGGTATCATCACTTCACCCACATAGCATGTGCTAAAAAATTGAGACGCTTACGGCAAAAACTGGATGCACTTCGTGTACAAAATGGACAATCTCTTTCGAAGTATCAGGCTTTCGGACGAGAACACATCTGTTACAAAGGCATTTCATTTTTTTTAAACTCATTTCAACTCCAGACTTTTTGTGCGTGAAGTATGCACCATTCAAAGCCACGTCATCAATTTTCAACCCTTTCTGACTTCATTTGCTATTTTTCATGCATTTACTGATTTTTTTGAGCTAAATGACCCTTAAATTGAAAAGCACTGCAAATGAACTATGAAAAGGTTGAAAGTTGACATGGTATCATCATTTCACCCACATAGCATGTGCTAAAAAGTTGAGAGGGTTACGGCAAAAACTGGATGCACTTCGTGTACAAAATGGACAATCTCTTTCGAAGTATCAGGCTTTCGGACGAAAACTCATCTGTTACAAAGGCATTTCATTTTTTTAATCTTATTTCAACTCCAGACTTTTTGTGCGTTCAGTATGCACCATTCAAAGCCACATCATCAATTTTCAACCCTTTCTGACTTCATTTGCTATTTTTCATGCATTTACTGATTTTTTTTGAGCTAAATGACCCTTAAATTGAAAAGCACTACAAATGAACTCTGAAAAGGTTGAAAGTTGGCATGGTATCATCATTTCACCCACATAGCATGTGCTAAAAAGTTGAGAGGGTTACGGCAAAAACTGGATGCACTTCGTGTACAAAATGGACAATCTCTTTCAAAGTATCAGGGTTTCGGACGAGAACTCATCTGTTACAAAGGCATTTCATTTTTTTAACTCATTTCAACTCCAGACTTTTTGTGCGTTCAGTATGCACCATTCAAAGCCACGTCATCAATTTTCAACCCTTTCTGGCTTCATTTGCTGTTTTTCATGCATTTACTGATTTTGTTTGAGCTAAATGACCCTGAAATTGAAAAGCACTCCAAATGAACTCTGAAAAGGTTGAAAGTTGGCATGGTATCATCATTTCACCCACATAGCATGTGTTAAAAAGTTGAGAGGGTTACGGCAAAAACTGGATGCACTTCATGTACAAAATGGACAATCTCTTTCGAAGTATGAGGCTTTCGGACGAGAACTCCTCAGTTACAAAGGCATTTCATTTTTTTAAACTCATTTCAACTCCAAACTTTTTGTGCGTTCAGTATGCACCATTCAAAGCCACGTCATCAATTTTCAACCCTTTCTGACTTCATTTGCTATTTTTCATGCATTTACTATTTTTTTTTGAGTTAAATGACCCTGAAATTGAAAAGCACTACAAATGAACTCTGAAAAGGTTGAAAGTTGGCATGGTATCATCATTTCACCCACATAGCATGTGCTAAAAAGTTGAGAGGGTTACGGCAAAAACTGGATGCACTTCGTGTACAAAATGGACAATCTCTTTCGAAGTACCAGGCTTTCGGACGAGAACTCATCTGTTACAAAGGCAATTCATTTTTTTAACTTATTTCAACTCCAGACTTTTTGTGCGTTCAGTATGCACCATTCAAACCACGTCATCAATTTTCAACCCTTTCTGGCTTCATTTGCTGTTTTTCATGCATTTGCTGATTTTGTTTGAGTTAAATGACCCTGAAATTGAAAAGCACTACAAATGAACTCTGAAAAGGTTGAAAGTTGGCATGGTATCGTCATTTCACCCACATAGCATGTGTTAAAAAGTTGAGAGGGTTACGGCAAAAACTGGATGCACTTCGTGTACAAAATGGACAATCTCTTTCGAAGTATCAGGCTTTCGGACGAGAACTCATATGTTACAAAGGCATTTCATTTTTTTAAACTTATTTCAACTCCAGACTTTTTGTGCGTTCAGTATGCACCATTCAAAGCCACGTCATTAATTTTCAACCCTTTCTGACTTCATTTGCTATTTTTCATTCATTTACTGATTTTTTTTGAGCTAAATGACCCTGAAATTGAAAAGCACAACAAATGAACTCTGAAAAGGTTGAAAGTTGGCATGGTATCATCATTTCACCCACATAGCATGTGCTAAAAAGTTGAGAGGGTTACGGCAAAAACTGGATGCACTTCGTGTACAAAATGGACAATCTCTTTCGAAGTACCAGGCTTTCGGACGAGAACTCATCTCTTACAAAGGCATTTCATTTTTTTAACTCATTTCAACTCCAGACTTTTTGTGCGTTCAGTATGCACCATTCAAAGCCACGTCATCAATTTTCAACCCTTTCTGGCTTCATTTGCTGTTTTTCATGCATTTACTGATTTTGTTTTAAATGACCCTGAAATTGAAAAGCACTACAAATGAACTCTGAAAAGGTTGAAATTTGGCATGGTATCATCATTTCACCCACATAGCATGTGTTAAAAAGTTGAGAGGGTTACGGCAAAAACTGGATGCACTTCATGTACAAAATGGACAATCTCTTTCGAAGTATGAGGCTTTCGGACGAGAACTCCTCAGTTACAAAGGCATTTCATTTTTTTTAAACTCATTTCAACTCCAAACTTTTTGTGCGTTCAGTATGCACCATTCAAAGCCACGTCATCAATTTTCAACCCTTTCTGACTTCATTTGCTATTTTTCATGCATTTACTAATTTGTTTTGAGCTAAATGACCCTGAAATTGAAAAGCACTACAAATGAACTCTGAAAAGGTTGAAAGTTGGCATGGTATCATCATTTCACCCACATAGCATGTGCTAAAAAGTTGAGAGGGTTACGGCAAAAACTGGATGCACTTCATGTACAAAATGGACAATCTCTTTCGAAGTATCAGGCTTTCGGACGAGAACTCATCTGTTACAAAGGCATTTCATTTTTTAAACTTATTTCAACTCCAGACTTTTTGTGCGTTCAGTATGCACCATTCAAAGCCACGTCATCAATTTTCAACCCTTTCTGACTTCATTTGCTATTTTTCATGCATTTACTGATTTTTTTGAGCTAACTGACCCTGAAATTGAAAAGCACTACAAATGAACTCTGAAAAGGTTGAAAGTTGGCATGGTATCATCATTTCACCCACATAGCATGTTCTAAAAAGTTGAGAGGGTTACGGCAAAAACTAGATGCACTTCGTGTACAAAATGGACAATCTCTTTCGAAGTATCAGGGTTTCGGACGAGAACTCATCTGTTACAAAGGCATTTCATTTTTTTAAACTCATTTCAACTCCAAACTTTTTGTGCGTTCAGTATGCACCGTTCAAAGCCACGTCATCAATTTTCAACCCTTTCTGACTTCATTTGCTATTTTTCATGCATTTACGGATTTTTTTGAGCTAAATGACCCTAAAATTGAAAAGCACTACAAATGAACTCTGAAAAGGTTGAAAGTTGGCATGGTATCATCATTTCACCCACATAGCATGTTCTAAAAAGTTGAGAGGGTTACGGTAAAAACTGGATGCACTTCGTGTACAAAATGGACAATCTCTTTCGAAGTATCAGGCTTTCGGACAAGGACTCATCTGTTACAAAGGCATTTCATTTTTTTAAACTTATTTCAACTCCAGACTTTTGGTGCATTCAGTATGCACCATTCAAAGCCACGTCATCAATTTTCAACCCTTTCTGACTTCATTTGCTATTTTTCATGCATTTACTAATTTTTTGAGCTAAATGACCCTGAAATTGAAAAGCACTACAAATGAACTCTGAAAAGGTTGAAAGTTGGCATGGTATCATCATTTCACCCACATAGCATGTGCTAAAAAGTTGAGAGGGTTACGGCAAAAACTGGATGCACTTCGTGTACAAAATGGACAATCTCTTTCGAAGTATCAGGCTTTCGGACGAGAACTCATCTGTTACAAAGGCATTTCATTTTTTTAAACTCATTTCAACTCCAGACTTTTTGTGCGTGAAGTATGCACCATTCAAAGCCACGTCATCAATTTTCAACCCTTTCTGACTTCATTTGCTATTTTTCATGCATTTACTGATTTTTTTTGAGCTAAATGACCCTGAAATTGAAAAGCACTACAAATGAACTCTGAAAAGGTTGAAAGTTGGCATGGTATCATCATTTCACCCACATAGCATGTGCTAAAAAATTGAGACGCTTACGGCAAAAACTGGATGCACTTCGTGTACAAAATGGATAATCTCTTTCGAAGTATCAAGCTTTCGGACGAAAACTCATCTGTTACAAAGGCATTTCATTTTTTTAAACTCATTTCAACTCCAGACTTTTTGTGCGTGAAGTATGCACCATTCAAAGCCACGTCATCAATTTTCAACCCTTTCTGACTTCATTTGCTATTTTTCATGCATTTACTGATTTTTTTGAGCTAAATGACCCTTAAATTGAAAAGCACTGCAAATGAACTATGAAAAGGTTGAAAGTTGACATGGTATCATCATTTCACCCACATAGCATGTGCTAAAAATTTGAGAGGGTTACGGCAAAAACTGGATGCACTTCGTGTACAAAATGGACAATCTCTTTCGAAGTATCAGGCTTTCGGACGAAAACTCATCTGTTACAAAGGCATTTCATTTTTTTAATCTTATTTCAACTCCAGACTTTTTGTGCGTTCAGTATGCACCATTCAAAGCCACGTCATCAATTTTCAACCCTTTCTGACTTCATTTGCTATTTTTCATGCATTTACTGATTTTTTTTGAGCTAAATGACCCTTAAATTGAAAAGCACTACAAATGAACTCTGAAAAGGTTGAAAGTTGGCATGGTATCATCATTTCACCCACATAGCATGTGCTAAAAAGTTGAGAGGGTTACGGCAAAAACTGGATGCACTTCGTGTACAAAATGGACAATCTCTTTCGAAGTATCAGGCTTTCGGACGAGAACTCATCTGTTACAAAGCCATTTCATTTCTTTAACTTATTTCAACTCCAGACTTTTTGTGCATTCAGTATGCACCATTCAAAGCTACTTCATTAATTTTCAACCCTTTCTAACTTCATTTGCTATTTTTCATGCATTTACTGATTTTGTTTGAGCTAAATGACCCTGAAATTGAAAAGCACTACAAATGAACTCTGAAAAGGTTGAAAGTTGGCATGGTATCATCATTTCACCCACATAGCATGTTCTAAAAAGTTGAGAGGGTTACGGCAAAAACTAGATGCACTTCGTGTACAAAATGGACAATCTCTTTCGAAGTATCAGGGTTTCGGACGAGAACTCATCTGTTACAAAGGCATTTCATTTTTTTAAACTCATTTCAACTCCAGACTTTTTGTGCATTCAGTATGCACCGTTCAAAGCCACGTCATCAATTTTCAACCCTTTCTGACTTCATTTGCTATTTTTCATGTATTTACGGATTTTTTTGAGCTAAATGACCCTAAAATTGAAAAGCACTACAAATGAACTCTGAAAAGGTTGAAAGTTGGCATGGTATCATCATTTCACCCACATAGCATGTGCTAAAAAGTTGAGAGGGTTACGGCAAAAACTGGATGCACTTCGTGTACAAAATGGACAATCTCTTTCGAAGTATCAGGGTTTCGGACGAGAACTCATCTGTTACAAAGGCATTTCATTTTTTTTAAACTCATTTCAACTCCAGACTTTTTGTGCGTTCAGTATGCACCGTTCAAAGCCACGTCATCAATTTTCAACCCTTTCTGACTTCATTTGCTATTTTTCATGCATTTACGGATTTTTTTGAGCTAAATGACCCTAAAATTGAAAAGCACTACAAATGAACTCTGAAAAGGTTGAAAGTTGGCATGGTATCATCATTTCACCCACATAGCATGTTCTAAAAAGTTGAGAGGGTTACGGCAAAAACTGGATGCACTTCGTGTACAAAATGGACAATCTCTTTCGAAGTATCAGTCTTTCGGACAAGGACTCATCTGTTACAAAGGAATTTCATTTTTTTAAACTTATTTCAACTCCAGACTTTTGGTGCATTCAGTATGCACCATTCAAAGCCACGTCATCAATTTTCAACCCTTTCTGACTTCATTTGCTATTTTTCATGCATTTACTAATTTTTTGAGCTAAATGACCCTGAAATTGAAAAGCACTACAAATGAACTCTGAAAAGGTTGAAAGTTGGCATGGTATCATCATTTCACCCACATTGCATGTGCTAAAAAATTGAGACGCTTACGGCAAAAACTGGATGCACTTCGTGTACAAAATGGACAATCTCTTTCGAAGTATCAGGCTTTCGGACGAGAACTCATCTGTTACAAAGGCATTTCATTTTTTTAAACTCATTTCAACTCCAGACTTTTTGTGCGTGAAGTATGCACCATTCAAAGCCGCGTCATCAATTTTCAACCCTTTCTGACTTCATTTGCTATTTTTCATGCATTTACTGATTTTTTTGAGCTAAATGACCCTGAAATTGAAAAGCACTACAAATGAACTCTGAAAAGGTTGAAAGTTGGCATGGTATCATCATTTCACCCACATAGCATGTGCTAAAAAATTGAGACGCTTATCGCAAAAACTGGATGCACTTCGTGTACAAAATGGACAATCTCTTTCGAAGTATCAGGCTTTCGGACGAAAACTCATCTGTTACAAAGGCATTTCATTTTTTTAAACTCATTTCAACTCCAGACTTTTTGTGCGTGAAGTATGCACCATTCAAAGCCACGTCATCAATTTTCAACCCTTTCTGACTTCATTTGCTATTTTTCATGCATTTACTGATTTTTTTGAGCTAAATGACCCTGAAATTGAAAAGCACTGCAAATGAACTATGAAAAGGTTGAAAGTTGACATGGTATCATCATTTCACCCACATAGCATGTGCTAAAAAGTTGAGAGGGTTACGGCAAAAACTGGATGCACTTCGTGTACAAAATGGACAATCTCTTTCGAAGTATCAGGCTTTCGGACGAAAACTCATCTGTTACAAAGGCATTTCATTTTTTTAATCTTATTTCAACTCCAGACTTTTTGTGCGTTCAGTATGCACCATTCAAAGCCACGTCATCAATTTTCAACCCTTTCTGACTTCATTTGCTATTTTTCATGCATTTACTGATTTTTTTGAGCTAAATGACCCTTAAATTGAAAAGCACTACAAATGAACTCTGAAAAGGTTGAAAGTTGGCATGGTATCATCATTTCACCCACATAGCATGTGCTAAAAAGTTGAGAGGGTTACGGCAAAAACTGGATGCACTTCGTGTACAAAATGGACAATCTCTTTCGAAGTATCAGGGTTTCGGACGAGAACTCATCTGTTACAAAGGCATTTCATTTTTTTAAACTCATTTCAACTCCAGACTTTTTGTGCGTTCAGTATGCACCGTTCAAAGCCACGTCATCAATTTTCAACCCTTTCTGACTTCATTTGCTATTTTTCATGCATTTACGGATTTTTTTGAGCTAAATGACCCTAAAATTGAAAAGCACTACAAATGAACTCTGAAAAGGTTGAAAGTTGGCATGGTATCATCATTTCACCCACATAGCATGTTCTAAAAAGTTGAGAGGGTTACGGCAAAAACTGGATGCACTTCGTGTACAAAATGGACAATCTCTTTCGAAGTATCAGGCTTTCGGACAAGGACTCATCTGTTACAAAGGCATTTCATTTTTTTAAACTTATTTCAACTCCAGACTTTTGGTGCATTCAGTATGCACCATTCAAAGCCACGTCATCAATTTTCAACCCTTTCTGACTTCATTTGCTATTTTTCATGCATTTACTAATTTTTTGAGCTAAATGACCCTGAAATTGAAAAGCACTACAAATGAACTCTGAAAAGGTTGAAAGTTGGCATGGTATCATCATTTCACCCACATAGCATGTGCTAAAAAATTGAGACGCTTACGGCAAAAACTGGATGCACTTCGTGTACAAAATGGACAATCTCTTTCGAAGTATCAGGCTTTCGGACGAGAACTCATCTGTTACAAAGGCATTTCATTTTTTTAAACTCATTTCAACTCCAGACTTTTTGTGCGTGAGGTATGCACCATTCAAAGCCACGTCATCAATTTTCAACCCTTTCTGACTTCATTTGCTATTTTTCATGCATTTACTGATTTTTTTGAGCTAAATGACCCTGAAATTGAAAAGCACTACAAATGAACTCTGAAAAGGTTGAAAGATGGCATGGTATCATCATTTCACCCACATAGCATGTGCTAAAAAATTGAGACGCTTACGGCAAAAACTGTATGCACTTCGTGTACAAAATGGACAATCTCTTTCGAAGTATCAGGCTTTCGGACGAAAACTCATCTGTTACAAAGGCATTTCATTTTTTTAAACTCATTTCAACTCCAGACTTTTTGTGCGTGAAGTATGCACCATTCAAAGCCACGTCATCAATTTTCAACCCTTTCTGACTTCATTTGCTATTTTTCATGCATTTACTGATTTTTTTGAGCTAAATGACCCTGAAATTGAAAAGCACTGCAAATGAACTATGAAAAGGTTGAAAGTTGACATGGTATCATCATTTCACCCACATAGCATGTGCTAAAAAGTTGAGAGGGTTACGGCAAAAACTGGATGCACTTCGTGTACAAAATGGACAATCTCTTTCGAAGTATCAGGCTTTCGGACGAAAACTCATCTGTTACAAAGGCATTTCATTTTTTTAATCTTATTTCAACTCCAGACTTTTTGTGCGTTCAGTATGCACCATTCAAAGCCACGTCATCAATTTTCAACCCTTTCTGACTTCATTTGCTATTTTTCATGCATTTACTGATTTTTTTTGAGCTAAATGACCCTTAAATTGAAAAGCACTACAAATGAACTCTGAAAAGGTTGAAAGTTGGCATGGTATCATCATTTCACCCACATAGCATGTGCTAAAAAGTTGAGAGGGTTACGGCAAAAACTGGATGCACTTCGTGTACAAAATGGACAATCTCTTTCAAAGTATCAGGGTTTCGGACGAGAACTCATCTGTTACAAAGGCATTTCATTTTTTTAAACTCATTTCAACTCCAGACTTTTTGTGCGTTCAGTATGCACCGTTCAAAGCCACGTCATCAATTTTCAACCCTTTCTGACTTCATTTGCTATTTTTCATGCATTTACGGATTTTTTTGAGCTAAATGACCCTAAAATTGAAAAGCACTACAAATGAACTCTGAAAAGGTTGAAAGTTGGCATGGTATCATCATTTCACCCACATAGCATGTTCTAAAAAGTTGAGAGGGTTACGGCAAAAACTGGATGCACTTCGTGTACAAAATGGACAATCTCTTTCGAAGTATCAGGCTTTCGGACAAGGACTCATCTGTTACAAAGGCATTTCATTTTTTTAAACTTATTTCAACTCCAGACTTTTGGTGCATTCAGTATGCACCATTCAAAGCCACGTCATCAATTTTCAACCCTTTCTGACTTCATTTGCTATTTTTCATGCATTTACTAATTTTTTGAGCTAAATGACCCTGAAATTGAAAAGCACTACAAATGAACTCTGAAAAGGTTGAAAGTTGGCATGGTATCATCATTTCACCCACATAGCATGTGCTAAAAAATTGAGACGCTTACGGCAAAAACTGGATGCACTTCGTGTACAAAATGGACAATCTCTTTCGAAGTATCAGGCTTTCGGACGAGAACTCATCTGTTACAAAGGCATTTCATTTTTTTAAACTCATTTCAACTCCAGACTTTTTGTGCGTGAGGTATGCACCATTCAAAGCCACGTCATCAATTTTCAACCCTTTCTGACTTCATTTGCTATTTTTCATGCATTTACTGATTTTTTTGAGCTAAATGACCCTGAAATTGAAAAGCACTACAAATGAACTCTGAAAAGGTTGAAAGTTGGCATGGTATCATCATTTCACCCACATAGCATGTGCAAAAAAATTGAGACGCTTACGGCAAAAACTGGATGCACTTCGTGTACAAAATGGACAATCTCTTTCGAAGTATCAGGCTTTCGGACGAGAACTCATCTGTTACAAAGGCATTTCATTTTTTTAAACTCATTTCAACTCCAGACTTTTTGTGCGTGAAGTATGCACCATTCAAAGCCGCGTCATCAATTTTCAACCCTTTCTGACTTCATTTGCTATTTTTCATGCATTTACTGATTTTTTTGAGCTAAATGACCCTGAAATTGAAAAGCACTACAAATGAACTCTGAAAAGGTTGAAAGTTGGCATGGTATCATCATTTCACCCACATAGCATGTGCTAAAAAATTGAGACGCTTATCGCAAAAACTGGATGCACTTCGTGTACAAAATGGACAATCTCTTTCGAAGTATCAGGCTTTCGGACGAAAACTCATCTGTTACAAAGGCATTTCATTTTTTTAAACTCATTTCAACTCCAGACTTTTTGTGCGTGAAGTATGCACCATTCAAAGCCACGTCATCAATTTTCAACCCTTTCTGACTTCATTTGCTATTTTTCATGCATTTACTGATTTTTTTGAGCTAAATGACCCTGAAATTGAAAAGCACTGCAAATGAACTATGAAAAGGTTGAAAGTTGACATGGTATCATCATTTCACCCACATAGCATGTGCTAAAAAGTTGAGAGGGTTACGGCAAAAACTGGATGCACTTCGTGTACAAAATGGACAATCTCTTTCGAAGTATCAGGCTTTCGGACGAAAACTCATCTGTTACAAAGGCATTTCATTTTTTTAATCTTATTTCAACTCCAGACTTTTTGTGCGTTCAGTATGCACCATTCAAAGCCACGTCATCAATTTTCAACCCTTTCTGACTTCATTTGCTATTTTTCATGCATTTACTGATTTTTTTGAGCTAAATGACCCTTAAATTGAAAAGCACTACAAATGAACTCTGAAAAGGTTGAAAGTTGGCATGGTATCATCATTTCACCCACATAGCATGTGCTAAAAAGTTGAGAGGGTTACGGCAAAAACTGGATGCACTTCGTGTACAAAATGGACAATCTCTTTCGAAGTATCAGGGTTTCGGACGAGAACTCATCTGTTACAAAGGCATTTCATTTTTTTAAACTCATTTCAACTCCAGACTTTTTGTGCGTTCAGTATGCACCGTTCAAAGCCACGTCATCAATTTTCAACCCTTTCTGACTTCATTTGCTATTTTTCATGCATTTACGGATTTTTTTGAGCTAAATGACCCTAAAATTGAAAAGCACTACAAATGAACTCTGAAAAGGTTGAAAGTTGGCATGGTATCATCATTTCACCCACATAGCATGTTCTAAAAAGTTGAGAGGGTTACGGCAAAAACTGGATGCACTTCGTGTACAAAATGGACAATCTCTTTCGAAGTATCAGGCTTTCGGACAAGGACTCATCTGTTACAAAGGCATTTCATTTTTTTAAACTTATTTCAACTCCAGACTTTTGGTGCATTCAGTATGCACCATTCAAAGCCACGTCATCAATTTTCAACCCTTTCTGACTTCATTTGCTATTTTTCATGCATTTACTAATTTTTTGAGCTAAATGACCCTGAAATTGAAAAGCACTACAAATGAACTCTGAAAAGGTTGAAAGTTGGCATGGTATCATCATTTCACCCACATAGCATGTGCTAAAAAATTGAGACGCTTACGGCAAAAACTGGATGCACTTCGTGTACAAAATGGACAATCTCTTTCGAAGTATCAGGCTTTCGGACGAGAACTCATCTGTTACAAAGGCATTTCATTTTTTTAAACTCATTTCAACTCCAGACTTTTTGTGCGTGAGGTATGCACCATTCAAAGCCACGTCATCAATTTTCAACCCTTTCTGACTTCATTTGCTATTTTTCATGCATTTACTGATTTTTTTGAGCTAAATGACCCTGAAATTGAAAAGCACTACAAATGAACTCTGAAAAGGTTGAAAGATGGCATGGTATCATCATTTCACCCACATAGCATGTGCTAAAAAATTGAGACGCTTACGGCAAAAACTGTATGCACTTCGTGTACAAAATGGACAATCTCTTTCGAAGTATCAGGCTTTCGGACGAAAACTCATCTGTTACAAAGGCATTTCATTTTTTTAAACTCATTTCAACTCCAGACTTTTTGTGCGTGAAGTATGCACCATTCAAAGCCACGTCATCAATTTTCAACCCTTTCTGACTTCATTTGCTATTTTTCATGCATTTACTGATTTTTTTGAGCTAAATGACCCTGAAATTGAAAAGCACTGCAAATGAACTATGAAAAGGTTGAAAGTTGACATGGTATCATCATTTCACCCACATAGCATGTGCTAAAAAGTTGAGAGGGTTACGGCAAAAACTGGATGCACTTCGTGTACAAAATGGACAATCTCTTTCGAAGTATCAGGCTTTCGGACGAAAACTCATCTGTTACAAAGGCATTTCATTTTTTTAATCTTATTTCAACTCCAGACTTTTTGTGCGTTCAGTATGCACCATTCAAAGCCACGTCATCAATTTTCAACCCTTTCTGACTTCATTTGCTATTTTTCATGCATTTACTGATTTTTTTTGAGCTAAATGACCCTTAAATTGAAAAGCACTACAAATGAACTCTGAAAAGGTTGAAAGTTGGCATGGTATCATCATTTCACCCACATAGCATGTGCTAAAAAGTTGAGAGGGTTACGGCAAAAACTGGATGCACTTCGTGTACAAAATGGACAATCTCTTTCAAAGTATCAGGGTTTCGGACGAGAACTCATCTGTTACAAAGGCATTTCATTTTTTTAAACTCATTTCAACTCCAGACTTTTTGTGCGTTCAGTATGCACCGTTCAAAGCCACGTCATCAATTTTCAACCCTTTCTGACTTCATTTGCTATTTTTCATGCATTTACGGATTTTTTTGAGCTAAATGACCCTAAAATTGAAAAGCACTACAAATGAACTCTGAAAAGGTTGAAAGTTGGCATGGTATCATCATTTCACCCACATAGCATGTTCTAAAAAGTTGAGAGGGTTACGGCAAAAACTGGATGCACTTCGTGTACAAAATGGACAATCTCTTTCGAAGTATCAGGCTTTCGGACAAGGACTCATCTGTTACAAAGGCATTTCATTTTTTTAAACTTATTTCAACTCCAGACTTTTGGTGCATTCAGTATGCACCATTCAAAGCCACGTCATCAATTTTCAACCCTTTCTGACTTCATTTGCTATTTTTCATGCATTTACTAATTTTTTGAGCTAAATGACCCTGAAATTGAAAAGCACTACAAATGAACTCTGAAAAGGTTGAAAGTTGGCATGGTATCATCATTTCACCCACATAGCATGTGCTAAAAAATTGAGACGCTTACGGCAAAAACTGGATGCACTTCGTGTACAAAATGGACAATCTCTTTCGAAGTATCAGGCTTTCGGACGAGAACTCATCTGTTACAAAGGCATTTCATTTTTTTAAACTCATTTCAACTCCAGACTTTTTGTGCGTGAGGTATGCACCATTCAAAGCCACGTCATCAATTTTCAACCCTTTCTGACTTCATTTGCTATTTTTCATGCATTTACTGATTTTTTTGAGCTAAATGACCCTGAAATTGAAAAGCACTACAAATGAACTCTGAAAAGGTTGAAAGTTGGCATGGTATCATCATTTCACCCACATAGCATGTGCAAAAAAATTGAGACGCTTACGGCAAAAACTGGATGCACTTCGTGTACAAAATGGACAATCTCTTTCGAAGTATCAGGCTTTCGGACGAAAACTCATCTGTTACAAAGGCATTTCATTTTTTTAAACTCATTTCAACTCCAGACTTTTTGTGCGTGAAGTATGCACCATTCAAAGCCACGTCATCAATTTTCAACCCTTTCTGACTTCATTTGCTATTTTTCATGCATTTACTAATTTTTTGAGCTAAATGACCCTGAAATTGAAAAGCACTACAAATGAACTCTGAAAAGGTTGAAAGTTGGCATGGTATCATCATTTCACCCACATAGCATGTGCTAAAAAATTGAGACGCTTACGGCAAAAACTGGATGCACTTCGTGTACAAAATGGACAATCTCTTTCGAAGTATCAGGCTTTCGGACGAGAACTCATCTGTTACAAAGGCATTTCATTTTTTTAAACTCATTTCAACTCCAGACTTTTTGTGCGTGAGGTATGCACCATTCAAAGCCACGTCATCAATTTTCAACCCTTTCTGACTTCATTTGCTATTTTTCATGCATTTACTGATTTTTTTGAGCTAAATGACCCTGAAATTGAAAAGCACTACAAATGAACTCTGAAAAGGTTGAAAGTTGGCATGGTATCATCATTTCACCCACATAGCATGTGCAAAAAAATTGAGACGCTTACGGCAAAAACTGGATGCACTTCGTGTACAAAATGGACAATCTCTTTCGAAGTATCAGGCTTTCGGACGAAAACTCATCTGTTACAAAGGCATTTCATTTTTTTAAACTCATTTCAACTCCAGACTTTTTGTGCGTGAAGTATGCACCATTCAAAGCCACGTCATCAATTTTCAACCCTTTCTGACTTCATTTGCTATTTTTCATGCATTTACTGATTTTTTTGAGCTAAATGACCCTGAAATTGAAAAGCACTGCAAATGAACTATGAAAAGGTTGAAAGTTGACATGGTATCATCATTTCACCCACATAGCATGTGCTAAAAAGTTGAGAGGGTTACGGCAAAAACTGGATGCACTTCGTGTACAAAATGGACAATCTCTTTCGAAGTATCAGGCTTTCGGACGAAAACTCATCTGTTACAAAGGCATTTCATTTTTTTAATCTTATTTCAACTCCAGACTTTTTGTGCGTTCAGTATGCACCATTCAAAGCCACGTCATCAATTTTCAACCCTTTCTGACTTCATTTGCTATTTTTCATGCATTTACTGATTTTTTTTGAGCTAAATGACCCTTAAATTGAAAAGCACTACAAATGAACTCTGAAAAGGTTGAAAGTTGGCATGGTATCATCATTTCACCCACATAGCATGTGCTAAAAAGTTGAGAGGGTTACGGCAAAAACTGGATGCACTTCGTGTACAAAATGGACAATCTCTTTCAAAGTATCAGGGTTTCGGACGAGAACTCATCTGTTACAAAGGCATTTCATTTTTTTAAACTCATTTCAACTCCAGACTTTTTGTGCGTTCAGTATGCACCGTTCAAAGCCACGTCATCAATTTTCAACCCTTTCTGACTTCATTTGCTATTTTTCATGCATTTACGGATTTTTTTGAGCTAAATGACCCTAAAATTGAAAAGCACTACAAATGAACTCTGAAAAGGTTGAAAGTTGGCATGGTATCATCATTTCACCCACATAGCATGTTCTAAAAAGTTGAGAGGGTTACGGCAAAAACTGGATGCACTTCGTGTACAAAATGGACAATCTCTTTCGAAGTATCAGGCTTTCGGACAAGGACTCATCTGTTACAAAGGCATTTCATTTTTTTAAACTTATTTCAACTCCAGACTTTTGGTGCATTCAGTATGCACCATTCAAAGCCACGTCATCAATTTTCAACCCTTTCTGACTTCATTTGCTATTTTTCATGCATTTACTAATTTTTTGAGCTAAATGACCCTGAAATTGAAAAGCACTACAAATGAACTCTGAAAAGGTTGAAAGTTGGCATGGTATCATCATTTCACCCACATAGCATGTGCTAAAAAATTGAGACGCTTACGGCAAAAACTGGATGCACTTCGTGTACAAAATGGACAATCTCTTTCGAAGTATCAGGCTTTCGGACGAAAACTCATCTGTTACAAAGGCATTTCATTTTTTTAAACTCATTTCAACTCCAGACTTTTTGTCCGTGAAGTATGCACCATTCAAAGCCACGTCATCAATTTTCAACCCTTTCTGACTTCATTTGCTATTTTTCATGCATTTACTGATTTTTTTGAGCTAAATAACCCTGAAATTGAAAAGCACTGCAAATGAACTATGAAAAGGTTGAAAGTTGACATGGTATCATCATTTCACCCACATAGCATGTGCTAAAAAGTTGAGAGGGTTACGGCAAAAACTGGATGCACTTCGTGTACAAAATGGACAATCTCTTTCGAAGTATCAGGCTTTCGGACGAAAACTCATCTGTTACAAAGGCATTTCATTTTTTTAATCTTATTTCTACTCCAGAATTTTTGTGCGTTCAGTATGCACCATTCAAAGCCACGTCATCAATTTTCAACCCTTTCTGACTTCATTTGCTATTTTTCATGCATTTACTGATTTTTTTTGAGCTAAATGACCCTTAAATTGAAAAGCACTACAAATGAACTCTGAAAAGGTTGAAAGTTGGCATGGTATCATCATTTCACCCACATAGCATGTGCTAAAAAGTTGAGAGGGTTACGGCAAAAACTGGATGCACTTCGTGTACAAAATGGACAATCTCTTTCGAAGTATCAGGGTTTCGGACGAGAACTCATCTGTTACAAAGGCATTTCATTTTTTTAAACTCATTTCAACTCCAGACTTTTTGTGCGTTCAGTATGCACCGTTCAAAGCCACGTCATCAATTTTCAACCCTTTCTGACTTCATTTGCTATTTTTCATGCATTTACGGATTTTTTTGAGCTAAATGACCCTAAAATTGAAAAGCACTACAAATGAACTCTGAAAAGGTTGAAAGTTGGCATGGTATCATCATTTCACCCACATAGCATGTTCTAAAAAGTTGAGAGGGTTACGGCAAAAACTGGATGCACTTCGTGTACAAAATGGACAATCTCTTTCGAAGTATCAGGCTTTCGGACAAGGACTCATCTGTTACAAAGGCATTTCATTTTTTTAAACTTATTTCAACTCCAGACTTTTGGTGCATTCAGTATGCACCATTCAAAGCCACGTCATCAATTTTCAACCCTTTCTGACTTCATTTGCTATTTTTCATGCATTTACTAATTTTTTGAGCTAAATGACCCTGAAATTGAAAAGCACTACAAATGAACTCTGAAAAGGTTGAAAGTTGGCATGGTATCATCATTTCACCCACATAGCATGTGCTAAAAAATTGAGACGCTTACGGCAAAAACTGGATGCACTTCGTGTACAAAATGGACAATCTCTTTCGAAGTATCAGGCTTTCGGACGAGAACTCATCTGTTACAAAGGCATTTCATTTTTTTAAACTCATTTCAACTCCAGACTTTTTGTGCGTGAGGTATGCACCATTCAAAGCCACGTCATCAATTTTCAACCCTTTCTGACTTCATTTGCTATTTTTCATGCATTTACTGATTTTTTTGAGCTAAATGACCCTGAAATTGAAAAGCACTACAAATGAACTCTGAAAAGGTTGAAAGTTGGCATGGTATCATCATTTCACCCACATAGCATGTGCTAAAAAATTGAGACGCTTACGGCAAAAACTGGATGCACTTCGTGTACAAAATGGACAATCTCTTTCGAAGTACCAGGCTTTCGGACGAAAACTCATCTGTTACAAAGGCATTTCATTTTTTTAAACTCATTTCAACTCCAGACTTTTTGTGCGTGAAGTATGCACCATTCAAAGCCACGTCATCAATTTTCAACCCTTTCTGACTTCATTTGCTATTTTTCATGCATTTACTGATTTTTTTGAGCTAAATGACCCTGAAATTGAAAAGCACTGCAAATGAACTATGAAAAGGTTGAAAGTTGACATGGTATCATCATTTCACCCACATAGCATGTGCTAAAAAGTTGAGAGGGTTACGGCAAAAACTGGATGCACTTCGTGTACAAAATGGACAATCTCTTTCGAAGTATCAGGCTTTCGGACGAAAACTCATCTGTTACAAAGGCATTTCATTTTTTTAATCTTATTTGAACTCCAGACTTTTTGTGCGTTCAGTATGCACCATTCAAAGCCACGTCATCAATTTTCAACCCTTTCTGACTTCATTTGCTATTTTTCATGCATTTACTGATTTTTTTTTAGCTAAATGACCCTTAAATTGAAAAGCACTACAAATGAAGTCTGAAAAGGTTGAAAGTTGGCATGGTATCATCATTTCACCCACATAGCATGTGCTAAAAAGTTGAGAGGGTTACGGCAAAAACTGGATGCACTTCGTGTACAAAATGGACAATCTCTTTCGAAGTATCAGGGTTTCGGACGAGAACTCATCTGTTACAAAGGCATTTCATTTTTTTAAACTCATTTCAACTCCAGACTTTTTGTGCGTTCAGTATGCACCGTTCAAAGCCACGTCATCAATTTTCAACCCTTTCTGACTTCATTTGCTATTTTTCATGCATTTACGGATTTTTTTGAGCTAAATGACCCTAAAATTGAAAAGCACTACAAATGAACTCTGAAAAGGTTGAAAGTTGGCATGGTATCATCATTTCACCCACATAGCATGTTCTAAAAAGTTGAGAGGGTTACGGCAAAAACTGGATGCACTTCGTGTACAAAATGGACAATCTCTTTCGAAGTATCAGGCTTTCGGACAAGGACTCATCTGTTACAAAGGCATTTCATTTTTTTAAACTTATTTCAACTCCAGACTTTTGGTGCATTCAGTATGCACCATTCAAAGCCACGTCATCAATTTTCAACCCTTTCTGACTTCATTTGCTATTTTTCATGCATTTACTAATTTTTTGAGCTAAATGACCCTGAAATTGAAAAGCACTACAAATGAACTCTGAAAAGGTTGAAAGTTGGCATGGTATCATCATTTCACCCACATAGCATGTGCTAAAAAATTGAGACGCTTACGGCAAAAACTGGATGCACTTCGTGTACAAAATGGACAATCTCTTTCGAAGTATCAGGCTTTCGGACGAGAACTCATCTGTTACAAAGGCATTTCATTTTTTTAAACTCATTTCAACTCCAGACTTTTTGTGCGTGAGGTATGCACCATTCAAAGCCACGTCATCAATTTTCAACCCTTTCTGACTTCATTTGCTATTTTTCATGCATTTACTGATTTTTTTGAGCTAAATGACCCTGAAATTGAAAAGCACTACAAATGAACTCTGAAAAGGTTGAAAGTTGGCATGGTATCATCATTTCACCCACATAGCATGTGCTAAAAAATTGAGACGCTTACGGCAAAAACTGGATGCACTTCGTGTACAAAATGGACAATCTCTTTCGAAGTATCAGGCTTTCGGACGAAAACTCATCTGTTACAAAGGCATTTCATTTTTTTAAACTCATTTCAACTCCAGACTTTTTGTGCGTGAAGTATGCACCATTCAAAGCCACGTCATCAATTTTCAACCCTTTCTGACTTCATTTGCTATTTTTCATGCATTTACTGATTTTTTTGAGCTAAATAACCCTGAAATTGAAAAGCACTGCAAATGAACTATGAAAAGGTTGAAAGTTGACATGGTATCATCATTTCACCCACATAGCATGTGCTAAAAAGTTGAGAGGGTTACGGCAAAAACTGGATGCACTTCGTGTACAAAATGGACAATCTCTTTCGAAGTATCAGGCTTTCGGACGAAAACTCATCTGTTACAAAGGCATTTCATTTTTTTAATCTTATTTCTACTCCAGAATTTTTGTGCGTTCAGTATGCACCATTCAAAGCCACGTCATCAATTTTCAACCCTTTCTGACTTCATTTGCTATTTTTCATGCATTTACTGATTTTTTTTGAGCTAAATGACCCTTAAATTGAAAAGCACTACAAATGAACTCTGAAAAGGTTGAAAGTTGGCATGGTATCATCATTTCACCCACATAGCATGTGCTAAAAAGTTGAGAGGGTTACGGCAAAAACTGGATGCACTTCGTGTACAAAATGGACAATCTCTTTCGAAGTATCAGGGTTTCGGACGAGAACTCATCTGTTACAAAGGCATTTCATTTTTTTAAACTCATTTCAACTCCAGACTTTTTGTGCGTTCAGTATGCACCGTTCAAAGCCACGTCATCAATTTTCAACCCTTTCTGACTTCATTTGCTATTTTTCATGCATTTACGGATTTTTTTGAGCTAAATGACCCTAAAATTGAAAAGCACTACAAATGAACTCTGAAAAGGTTGAAAGTTGGCATGGTATCATCATTTCACCCACATAGCATGTGCTAAAAAGTTGAGAGGGTTACGGCAAAAACTGGATGCACTTCGTGTACAAAATGGACAATCTCTTTCAAAGTATCAGGGTTTCGGACGAGAACTCATCTGTTACAAAGGCATTTCATTTTTTTAAACTCATTTCAACTCCAGACTTTTTGTGCGTTCAGTATGCACCGTTCAAAGCCACGTCATCAATTTTCAACCCTTTCTGACTTCATTTGCTATTTTTCATGCATTTACGGATTTTTTTGAGCTAAATGACCCTAAAATTGAAAAGCACTACAAATGAACTCTGAAAAGGTTGAAAGTTGGCATGGTATCATCATTTCACCCACATAGCATGTTCTAAAAAGTTGAGAGGGTTACGGCAAAAACTGGATGCACTTCGTGTACAAAATGGACAATCTCTTTCGAAGTATCAGGCTTTCGGACAAGGACTCATCTGTTACAAAGGCATTTCATTTTTTTAAACTTATTTCAACTCCAGACTTTTGGTGCATTCAGTATGCACCATTCAAAGCCACGTCATCAATTTTCAACCCTTTCTGACTTCATTTGCTATTTTTCATGCATTTACTAATTTTTTGAGCTAAATGACCCTGAAATTGAAAAGCACTACAAATGAACTCTGAAAAGGTTGAAAGTTGGCATGGTATCATCATTTCACCCACATAGCATGTGCTAAAAAATTGAGACGCTTACGGCAAAAACTGGATGCACTTCGTGTACAAAATGGACAATCTCTTTCGAAGTATCAGGCTTTCGGACGAAAACTCATCTGTTACAAAGGCATTTCATTTTTTTAAACTCATTTCAACTCCAGACTTTTTGTCCGTGAAGTATGCACCATTCAAAGCCACGTCATCAATTTTCAACCCTTTCTGACTTCATTTGCTATTTTTCATGCATTTACTGATTTTTTTGAGCTAAATAACCCTGAAATTGAAAAGCACTGCAAATGAACTATGAAAAGGTTGAAAGTTGACATGGTATCATCATTTCACCCACATAGCATGTGCTAAAAAGTTGAGAGGGTTACGGCAAAAACTGGATGCACTTCGTGTACAAAATGGACAATCTCTTTCGAAGTATCAGGCTTTCGGACGAAAACTCATCTGTTACAAAGGCATTTCATTTTTTTAATCTTATTTCTACTCCAGAATTTTTGTGCGTTCAGTATGCACCATTCAAAGCCACGTCATCAATTTTCAACCCTTTCTGACTTCATTTGCTATTTTTCATGCATTTACTGATTTTTTTTGAGCTAAATGACCCTTAAATTGAAAAGCACTACAAATGAACTCTGAAAAGGTTGAAAGTTGGCATGGTATCATCATTTCACCCACATAGCATGTGCTAAAAAGTTGAGAGGGTTACGGCAAAAACTGGATGCACTTCGTGTACAAAATGGACAATCTCTTTCGAAGTATCAGGGTTTCGGACGAGAACTCATCTGTTACAAAGGCATTTCATTTTTTTAAACTCATTTCAACTCCAGACTTTTTGTGCGTTCAGTATGCACCGTTCAAAGCCACGTCATCAATTTTCAACCCTTTCTGACTTCATTTGCTATTTTTCATGCATTTACGGATTTTTTTGAGCTAAATGACCCTAAAATTGAAAAGCACTACAAATGAACTCTGAAAAGGTTGAAAGTTGGCATGGTATCATCATTTCACCCACATAGCATGTTCTAAAAAGTTGAGAGGGTTACGGCAAAAACTGGATGCACTTCGTGTACAAAATGGACAATCTCTTTCGAAGTATCAGGCTTTCGGACAAGGACTCATCTGTTACAAAGGCATTTCATTTTTTTAAACTTATTTCAACTCCAGACTTTTGGTGCATTCAGTATGCACCATTCAAAGCCACGTCATCAATTTTCAACCCTTTCTGACTTCATTTGCTATTTTTCATGCATTTACTAATTTTTTGAGCTAAATGACCCTGAAATTGAAAAGCACTACAAATGAACTCTGAAAAGGTTGAAAGTTGGCATGGTATCATCATTTCACCCACATAGCATGTGCTAAAAAATTGAGACGCTTACGGCAAAAACTGGATGCACTTCGTGTACAAAATGGACAATCTCTTTCGAAGTATCAGGCTTTCGGACGAGAACTCATCTGTTACAAAGGCATTTCATTTT
Organism: Elymus sibiricus; assembly: GCA_039707655.1. Classification (NCBI taxonomy): domain Eukaryota; kingdom Viridiplantae; phylum Streptophyta; class Magnoliopsida; order Poales; family Poaceae; genus Elymus; species Elymus sibiricus. The sequence continues at coordinate 32,002,947 of CM077665.1, read as the reverse complement.
TTTAAACTCATTTCAACTCCAGACTTTTTGTGCGTGAGGTATGCACCATTCAAAGCCACGTCATCAATTTTCAACCCTTTCTGACTTCATTTGCTATTTTTCATGCATTTACTGATTTTTTTGAGCTAAATGACCCTGAAATTGAAAAGCACTACAAATGAACTCTGAAAAGGTTGAAAGTTGGCATGGTATCATCATTTCACCCACATAGCATGTGCTAAAAAATTGAGACGCTTACGGCAAAAACTGGATGCACTTCGTGTACAAAATGGACAATCTCTTTCGAAGTACCAGGCTTTCGGACGAAAACTCATCTGTTACAAAGGCATTTCATTTTTTTAAACTCATTTCAACTCCAGACTTTTTGTGCGTGAAGTATGCACCATTCAAAGCCACGTCATCAATTTTCAACCCTTTCTGACTTCATTTGCTATTTTTCATGCATTTACTGATTTTTTTGAGCTAAATGACCCTGAAATTGAAAAGCACTGCAAATGAACTATGAAAAGGTTGAAAGTTGACATGGTATCATCATTTCACCCACATAGCATGTGCTAAAAAGTTGAGAGGGTTACGGCAAAAACTGGATGCACTTCGTGTACAAAATGGACAATCTCTTTCGAAGTATCAGGCTTTCGGACGAAAACTCATCTGTTACAAAGGCATTTCATTTTTTTAATCTTATTTGAACTCCAGACTTTTTGTGCGTTCAGTATGCACCATTCAAAGCCACGTCATCAATTTTCAACCCTTTCTGACTTCATTTGCTATTTTTCATGCATTTACTGATTTTTTTTTAGCTAAATGACCCTTAAATTGAAAAGCACTACAAATGAAGTCTGAAAAGGTTGAAAGTTGGCATGGTATCATCATTTCACCCACATAGCATGTGCTAAAAAGTTGAGAGGGTTACGGCAAAAACTGGATGCACTTCGTGTACAAAATGGACAATCTCTTTCGAAGTATCAGGGTTTCGGACGAGAACTCATCTGTTACAAAGGCATTTCATTTTTTTAAACTCATTTCAACTCCAGACTTTTTGTGCGTTCAGTATGCACCGTTCAAAGCCACGTCATCAATTTTCAACCCTTTCTGACTTCATTTGCTATTTTTCATGCATTTACGGATTTTTTTGAGCTAAATGACCCTAAAATTGAAAAGCACTACAAATGAACTCTGAAAAGGTTGAAAGTTGGCATGGTATCATCATTTCACCCACATAGCATGTTCTAAAAAGTTGAGAGGGTTACGGCAAAAACTGGATGCACTTCGTGTACAAAATGGACAATCTCTTTCGAAGTATCAGGCTTTCGGACAAGGACTCATCTGTTACAAAGGCATTTCATTTTTTTAAACTTATTTCAACTCCAGACTTTTGGTGCATTCAGTATGCACCATTCAAAGCCACGTCATCAATTTTCAACCCTTTCTGACTTCATTTGCTATTTTTCATGCATTTACTAATTTTTTGAGCTAAATGACCCTGAAATTGAAAAGCACTACAAATGAACTCTGAAAAGGTTGAAAGTTGGCATGGTATCATCATTTCACCCACATAGCATGTGCTAAAAAATTGAGACGCTTACGGCAAAAACTGGATGCACTTCGTGTACAAAATGGACAATCTCTTTCGAAGTATCAGGCTTTCGGACGAGAACTCATCTGTTACAAAGGCATTTCATTTTTTTAAACTCATTTCAACTCCAGACTTTTTGTGCGTGAGGTATGCACCATTCAAAGCCACGTCATCAATTTTCAACCCTTTCTGACTTCATTTGCTATTTTTCATGCATTTACTGATTTTTTTGAGCTAAATGACCCTGAAATTGAAAAGCACTACAAATGAACTCTGAAAAGGTTGAAAGTTGGCATGGTATCATCATTTCACCCACATAGCATGTGCTAAAAAATTGAGACGCTTACGGCAAAAACTGGATGCACTTCGTGTACAAAATGGACAATCTCTTTCGAAGTATCAGGCTTTCGGACGAAAACTCATCTGTTACAAAGGCATTTCATTTTTTTAAACTCATTTCAACTCCAGACTTTTTGTGCGTGAAGTATGCACCATTCAAAGCCACGTCATCAATTTTCAACCCTTTCTGACTTCATTTGCTATTTTTCATGCATTTACTGATTTTTTTGAGCTAAATAACCCTGAAATTGAAAAGCACTGCAAATGAACTATGAAAAGGTTGAAAGTTGACATGGTATCATCATTTCACCCACATAGCATGTGCTAAAAAGTTGAGAGGGTTACGGCAAAAACTGGATGCACTTCGTGTACAAAATGGACAATCTCTTTCGAAGTATCAGGCTTTCGGACGAAAACTCATCTGTTACAAAGGCATTTCATTTTTTTAATCTTATTTCTACTCCAGAATTTTTGTGCGTTCAGTATGCACCATTCAAAGCCACGTCATCAATTTTCAACCCTTTCTGACTTCATTTGCTATTTTTCATGCATTTACTGATTTTTTTTGAGCTAAATGACCCTTAAATTGAAAAGCACTACAAATGAACTCTGAAAAGGTTGAAAGTTGGCATGGTATCATCATTTCACCCACATAGCATGTGCTAAAAAGTTGAGAGGGTTACGGCAAAAACTGGATGCACTTCGTGTACAAAATGGACAATCTCTTTCGAAGTATCAGGGTTTCGGACGAGAACTCATCTGTTACAAAGGCATTTCATTTTTTTAAACTCATTTCAACTCCAGACTTTTTGTGCGTTCAGTATGCACCGTTCAAAGCCACGTCATCAATTTTCAACCCTTTCTGACTTCATTTGCTATTTTTCATGCATTTACGGATTTTTTTGAGCTAAATGACCCTAAAATTGAAAAGCACTACAAATGAACTCTGAAAAGGTTGAAAGTTGGCATGGTATCATCATTTCACCCACATAGCATGTTCTAAAATGTTGAGAGGGTTACGGCAAAAACTGGATGCACTTCGTTTACAAAATGGACAATCTCTTTCGAAGTATCAGGCTTTCGGACAAGGACTCATCTGTTACAAAGGCATTTCATTTTTTTAAACTTATTTCAACTCCAGACTTTTGGTGCATTCAGTATGCACCATTCAAAGCCACGTCATCAATTTTCAACCCTTTCTGACTTCATTTGCTATTTTTCATGCATTTACTAATTTTTTGAGCTAAATGACCCTGAAATTGAAAAGCACTACAAATGAACTCTGAAAAGGTTGAAAGTTGGCATGGTATCATCATTTCACCCACATAGCATGTGCTAAAAAATTGAGACGCTTACGGCAAAAACTGGATGCACTTCGTGTACAAAATGGACAATCTCTTTCGAAGTATCAGGCTTTCGGACGAGAACTCATCTGTTACAAAGGCATTTCATTTTTTTAAACTCATTTCAACTCCAGACTTTTTGTGCGTGAGGTATGCACCATTCAAAGCCACGTCATCAATTTTCAACCCTTTCTGACTTCATTTGCTATTTTTCATGCATTTACTGATTTTTTTGAGCTAAATGACCCTGAAATTGAAAAGCACTACAAATGAACTCTGAAAAGGTTGAAAGTTGGCATGGTATCATCATTTCACCCACATAGCATGTGCTAAAAAATTGAGACGCTTACGGCAAAAACTGGATGCACTTCGTGTACAAAATGGACAATCTCTTTCGAAGTACCAGGCTTTCGGACGAAAACTCATCTGTTACAAAGGCATTTCATTTTTTTAAACTCATTTCAACTCCAGACTTTTTGTGCGTGAAGTATGCACCATTCAAAGCCACGTCATCAATTTTCAACCCTTTCTGACTTCATTTGCTATTTTTCATGCATTTACTGATTTTTTTTAGCTAAATGACCCTGAAATTGAAAAGCACTGCAAATGAACTATGAAAAGGTTGAAAGTTGACATGGTATCATCATTTCACCCACATAGCATGTGCTAAAAAGTTGAGAGGGTTACGGCAAAAACTGGATGCACTTCGTGTACAAAATGGACAATCTCTTTCGAAGTATCAGGCTTTCGGACGAAAACTCATCTGTTACAAAGGCATTTCATTTTTTTAATCTTATTTGAACTCCAGACTTTTTGTGCGTTCAGTATGCACCATTCAAAGCCACGTCATCAATTTTCAACCCTTTCTGACTTCATTTGCTATTTTTCATGCATTTACTGATTTTTTTTTAGCTAAATGACCCTTAAATTGAAAAGCACTACAAATGAAGTCTGAAAAGGTTGAAAGTTGGCATGGTATCATCATTTCACCCACATAGCATGTGCTAAAAAGTTGAGAGGGTTACGGCAAAAACTGGATGCACTTCGTGTACAAAATGGACAATCTCTTTCGAAGTATCAGGGTTTCGGACGAGAACTCATCTGTTACAAAGGCATTTCATTTTTTTAAACTCATTTCAACTCCAGACTTTTTGTGCGTTCAGTATGCACCGTTCAAAGCCACGTCATCAATTTTCAACCCTTTCTGACTTCATTTGCTATTTTTCATGCATTTACGGATTTTTTTGAGCTAAATGACCCTAAAATTGAAAAGCACTACAAATGAACTCTGAAAAGGTTGAAAGTTGGCATGGTATCATCATTTCACCCACATAGCATGTTCTAAAAAGTTGAGAGGGTTACGGCAAAAACTGGATGCACTTCGTGTACAAAATGGACAATCTCTTTCGAAGTATCAGGCTTTCGGACAAGGACTCATCTGTTACAAAGGCATTTCATTTTTTTAAACTTATTTCAACTCCAGACTTTTGGTGCATTCAGTATGCACCATTCAAAGCTACGTCATCAATTTTCAACCCTTTCTGACTTCATTTGCTATTTTTCATGCATTTACTAATTTTTTGAGCTAAATGACCCTGAAATTGAAAAGCACTACAAATGAAGTCTGAAAAGGTTGAAAGTTGGCATGGTATCATCATTTCACCCACATAGCATGTGCTAAAAAGTTGAGAGGGTTACGGCAAAAACTGGATGCACTTCGTGTACAAAATGGACAATCTCTTTCGATGTATCAGGGTTTCGGACGAGAACTCATCTGTTACAAAGGCATTTCATTTTTTTAAACTCATTTCAACTCCAGACTTTTTGTGCGTTCAGTATGCACCGTTCAAAGCCACGTCATCAATTTTCAACCCTTTCTGACTTCATTTGCTATTTTTCATGCATTTACTGATTTTTTTGAGCTAAATGACCCTGAAATTGAAAAGCACTACAAATGAACTCTGAAAAGGTTGAAAGTCGGCACGGTATCATCATTTCACCCACATAGCATGTGCTAAAAAGTTGAGAGGGTTACGGCAAAAACTGGATGCACTTCGTGTACAAAATGGACAATCTCTTTCGAAGTATCAGGCTTTCGGACGAGAACTCATCTGTTACAAAGGCATTTCATTTTTTTAAACTCATTTCAACTCCAGACTTTTTGTGCGTGAGGTATGCACCATTCAAAGCCACGTCATCAATTTTCAATTCTTTCTGACTTCATTTGCTATTTTTCATGCATTTACTGATTTTTTTGAGCTAAATGACCCTGAAATTGAAAAGCACTACAAATGAACTCTGAAAAGGTTGAAAGTTGGCATGGTATCATCATTTCACCCACATAGCATGTTCTAAAAAGTTGAGAGGGTTACGGCAAAAACTGGATGCACTTCGTGTACAAAATGGACAATCTCTTTCGAAGTATCAGGCTTTCGGACAAGGACTCATCTGTTACAAAGGCATTTCATTTTTTTAAACTTATTTCAACTCCAGACTTTTGGTGCATTCAGTATGCACCATTCAAAGCCACGTCATCAATTTTCAACCCTTTCTGACTTCATTTGCTATTTTTCATGCATTTACTAATTTTTTGAGCTAAATGACCCTGAAATTGAAAAGCACTACAAATGAACTCTGAAAAGGTTGAAAGTTGGCATGGTATCATCTTTTCACCCACATAGCATGTGCTAAAAAATTGAGACGCTTACGGCAAAAACTGGATGCACTTCGTGTACAAAATGGACAATCTCTTTCGAAGTATCAGGCTTTCGGACGAGAACTCATCTGTTACAAAGGCATTTCATTTTTTTAAACTCATTTCAACTCCAGACTTTTTGTGCGTGAAGTATGCACCATTCAAAGCCACGTCATCAATTTTCAACCCTTTCTGACTTCATTTGCTATTTTTCATGCATTTACTGATTTTTTTGAGCTAAATGACCCTGAAATTGAAAAGCACTGCAAATGAACTATGAAAAGGTTGAAAGTTGACATGGTATCATCATTTCACCCACATAGCATGTGCTAAAAAGTTGAGAGGGTTACGGCAAAACCTGGATGCACTTCGTGTACAAAATGGACAATCTCTTTCGAAGTATCAGGCTTTCGGACGAAAACTCATCTGTTACAAAGGCATTTCATTTTTTTAATCTTATTTCAACTCCAGACTTTTTGTGCGTTCAGTATGCACCATTCAAAGCCACGTCATCAATTTTCAACCCTTTCTGACTTCATTTGCTATTTTTCATGCATTTACTGATTTTTTTTGAGCTAAATGACCCTTAAATTGAAAAGCACTACAAATGAAGTCTGAAAAGGTTGAAAGTTGGCATGGTATCATCATTTCACCCACATAGCATGTGCTAAAAAGTTGAGAGGGTTACGGCAAAAACTGGATGCACTTCGTGTACAAAATGGACAATCTCTTTCGAAGTATCAGGGTTTCGGACGAGAACTCATCTGTTACAAAGGCATTTCATTTTTTTAAACTCATTTCAACTCCAGACTTTTTGTGCGTTCAGTATGCACCGTTCAAAGCCACGTCATCAATTTTCAACCCTTTCTGACTTCATTTGCTATTTTTCATGCATTTACGTATTTTTTTGAGCTAAATGACCCTAAAATTGAAAAGCACTACAACTGAACTCTGAAAAGGTTGAAAGTTGGCATGGTATCATCATTTCACCCACATAGCATGTTCTAAAAAGTTGAGAGGGTTACGGCAAAAACTGGATGCACTTCGTGTACAAAATGGACAATCTCTTTCGAAGTATCAGGCTTTCGGACAAGGACTCATCTGTTACAAAGGCATTTCATTTTTTTAAACTTATTTCAACTCCAGACTTTTGGTGCATTCAGTATGCACCATTCAAAGCCACGTCATCAATTTTCAACCCTTTCTGACTTCATTTGCTATTTTTCATGCATTTACTAATTTTTTGAGCTAAATGACCCTGAAATTGAAAAGCACTACAAATGAACTCTGAAAAGGTTGAAAGTTGCCATGGTATCATCATTTCACCCACATAGCATGTGCTAAAAAATTGAGACGCTTACGGCAAAAACTGGATGCACTTCGTGTACAAAATGGACAATCTCTTTCGAAGTATCAGGCTTTCGGACGAGAACTCATCTGTTACAAAGGCATTTCATTTTTTTAAACTCATTTCAACTCCAGACTTTTTGTGCGTGAAGTATGCACCATTCAAAGCCACGTCATCAATTTTCAACCCTTTCTGACTTCATTTGCTATTTTTCATGCATTTACTGATTTTTTTGAGCTAAATGACCCTGAAATTGAAAAGCACTACAAATGAACTCTGAAAAGGTTGAAAGTTGGCATGGTATCATCATTTCACCCACATAGCATGTGCTAAAAAATTGAGACGCTTACGGCAAAAACTGGATGCACTTCGTGTACAAAATGGACAATCTCTTTCGAAGTATCAGGCTTTCGGACGAGAACTCATCTGTTACAAAGGCATTTCATTTTTTTAAACTCATTTCAACTCCAGACTTTTTGTGCGTGAAGTATGCACCATTCAAAGCCACGTCATCAATTTTCAACCCTTTCTGACTTCATTTGCTATTTTTCATGCATTTACTGATTTTTTTGAGCTAAATGACCCTGAAATTGAAAAGCACTGCAAATGAACTATGAAAAGGTTGAAAGTTGACATGGTATCATCATTTCACCCACATAGCATGTGCTAAAAAGTTGAGAGGGTTACGGCAAAAACTGGATGCACTTCGTGTACAAAATGGACAATCTCTTTCGAAGTATCAGGCTTTCGGACGAAAACTCATCTGTTACAAAGGCATTTCATTTTTTTAATCTTATTTCAACTCCAGACTTTTTGTGCGTTCAGTATGCACCATTCAAAGCCACGTCATCAATTTTCAACCCTTTCTGACTTCATTTGCTATTTTTCATGCATTTACTGATTTTTTTTGAGCTAAATGACCCTTAAATTGAAAAGCACTACAAATGAAGTCTGAAAAGGTTGAAAGTTGGCATGGTATCATCATTTCACCCACATAGCATGTGCTAAAAAGTTGAGAGGGTTACGGCAAAAACTGGATGCACTTCGTGTACAAAATGGACAATCTCTTTCGAAGTATCAGGCTTTCGGACGAGAACTCATCTGTTACAAAGGCATTTCATTTTTTTAAACTCATTTCAACTCCAGACTTTTTGTGCGTGAGGTATGCACCATTCAAAGCCACGTCATCAATTTTCAACCCTTTCTGACTTCATTTGCTATTTTTCATGCATTTACTGATTTTTTTGAGCTAAATGACCCTGAAATTGAAAAGCACTACAAATGAACTCTGAAAAGGTTGAAAGTTGGCATGGTATCATCATTTCACCCACATAGCATGTTCTAAAAAGTTGAGAGGGTTACGGCAAAAACTGGATGCACTTCGTGTACAAAATGGACAATCTCTTTCGAAGTATCAGGCTTTCGGACAAGGACTCATCTGTTACAAAGGCATTTCATTTTTTTAAACTTATTTCAACTCCAGACTTTTGGTGCATTCAGTATGCACCATTCAAAGCCACGTCATCAATTTTCAACCCTTTCTGACTTCATTTGCTATTTTTCATGCATTTACTAATTTTTTGAGCTAAATGACCCTGAAATTGAAAAGCACTACAAATGAACTCTGAAAAGGTTGAAAGTTGGCATGGTATCATCATTTCACCCACATAGCATGTGCTAAAAAATTGAGACGCTTACGGCAAAAACTGGATGCACTTCGTGTACAAAATGGACAATCTCTTTCGAAGTATCAGGCTTTCGGACGAGAACTCATCTGTTACAAAGGCATTTCATTTTTTTAAACTCATTTCAACTCCAGACTTTTTGTGCGTGAGGTATGCACCATTCAAAGCCACGTCATCAATTTTCAACCCTTTCTGACTTCATTTGCTATTTTTCATGCATTTACTGATTTTTTTGAGCTAAATGACCCTGAAATTGAAAAGCACTACAAATGAACTCTGAAAAGGTTGAAAGTTGGCATGGTATCATCATTTCACGCACATAGCATGTGCTAAAAAATTGAGACGCTTACGGCAAAAACTGGATGCACTTCGTGTACAAAATGGACAATCTCTTTCGAAGTATCAGGCTTTCGGACGAGAACTCATCTGTTACAAAGGCATTTCATTTTTTTAAACTCATTTCAACTCCAGACTTTTTGTGCGTGAAGTATGCACCATTCAAAGCCACGTCATCAATTTTCAACCCTTTCTGACTTCATTTGCTATTTTTCATGCATTTACTGATTTTTTGAGCTAAATGACCCTGAAATTGAAAAGCACTGCAAATGAACTATGAAAAGGTTGAAAGTTGACATGGTATCATCATTTCACCCACATAGCATGTGCTAAAAAGTTGAGAGGGTTACGGCAAAAACTGGATGCACTTCGTGTACAAAATGGACAATCTCTTTCGAAGTATCAGGCTTTCGGACGAAAACTCATCTGTTACAAAGGCATTTCATTTTTTTAATCTTATTTCAACTCCAGACTTTTTGTGCGTTCAGTATGCACCATTCAAAGCCACGTCATCAATTTTCAACCCTTTCTGACTTCATTTGCTATTTTTCATGCATTTACTGATTTTTTTTGAGCTAAATGACCCTTAAATTGAAAAGCACTACAAATGAACTCTGAAAAGGTTGAAAGTTGGCATGGTATCATCATTTCACCCACATAGCATGTGCTAAAAAGTTGAGAGGGTTACGGCAAAAACTGGATGCACTTCGTGTACAAAATGGACAATCTCTTTCGAAGTATCAGGGTTTCGGACGAGAACTCATCTGTTACAAAGGCATTTCATTTTTTTAAACTCATTTCAACTCCAGACTTTTTGTGCGTTCAGTATGCACCGTTCAAAGCCACGTCATCAATTTTCAACCCTTTCTGACTTCATTTGCTATTTTTCATGCATTTACTGATTTTTTTGAGCTAAATGACCCTAAAATTGAAAAGCACTACAAATGAACTCTGAAAAGGTTGAAAGTTGGCATGGTATCATCATTTCACCCACATAGCATGTTCTGAAAAGTTGAGAGGGTTACGGCAAAAACTGGATGCACTTCGTGTACAAAATGGACAATCTCTTTCGAAGTATCAGGCTTTCGGACAAGGACTCATCTGTTACAAAGGCATTTCATTTTTTTAAACTTATTTCAACTCCAGACTTTTGGTGCATTCAGTATGCACCATTCAAAGCCACGTCATCAATTTTCAACCCTTTCTGACTTCATTTGCTATTTTTCATGCATTTACTAATTTTTTGAGCTAAATGACCCTGAAATTGAAAAGCACTACAAATGAACTCTGAAAAGGTTGAAAGTTGGCATGGTATCATCATTTCACCCACATAGCATGTGCTAAAAAATTCAGACGCTTACGGCAAAAACTGGATGCACTTCGTGTACAAAATGGACAATCTCTTTCGAAGTATCAGGCTTTCGGACGAGAACTCATCTGTTACAAAGGCATTTCATTTTTTTAAACTCATTTCAACTCCAGACTTTTTGTGCGTGAGGTATGCACCATTCAAAGCAACGTCATCAATTTTCAACCCTTTCTGACTTCATTTGCTATTTTTCATGCATTTACTGATTTTTTTGAGCTAAATGACCCTGAAATTGAAAAGCACTACAAATGAACTCTGAAAAGGTTGAAAGTTGGCATGGTATCATCATTTCACCCACATAGCATGTGCTAAAAAATTGAGACGCTTACGGCAAAAACTGGATGCACTTCGTGTACAAAATGGACAATCTCTTTCGAAGTATCAGGCTTTCGGACGAAAACTCATCTGTTACAAAGGCATTTCATTTTTTTAAACTCATTTCAACTCCAGACTTTTTGTGCGTGAAGTATGCACCATTCAAAGCCACGTCATCAATTTTCAACCCTTTCTGACTTCATTTGCTATTTTTCATGCATTTACTGATTTTTTTTGAGCTAAATGACCCTGAAATTGAAAAGCACTGCAAATGAACTATGAAAAGGTTGAAAGTTGACATGGTATCATCATTTCACCCACATAGCATGTGCTAAAAAGTTGAGAGGGTTACGGCAAAAACTAGATGCACTTCGTGTACAAAATGGACAATCTCTTTCGAAGTATCAGGCTTTCGGACGAAAACTCATCTGTTACAAAGGCATTTCATTTTTTTAATCTTATTTCAACTCCAGAATTTTTGTGCGTTCAGTATGCACCATTCAAAGCCACGTCATCAATTTTCAACCCTTTCTGACTTCATTTGCTATTTTTCATGCATTTACTGATTTTTTTTGAGCTAAATGACCCTTAAATTGAAAAGCACTACAAATGAACTCTGAAAAGGTTGAAAGTTGGCATGGTATCATCATTTCACCCACATAGCATGTGCTAAAAAGTTGAGAGGGTTACGACAAAAACTGGATGCACTTCGTGTACAAAATGGACAATCTCTTTCGAAGTATCAGGGTTTCGGACGAGAACTCATCTGTTACAAAGGCATTTCATTTTTTTAAACTCATTTCAACTCCAGACTTTTTGTGCGTTCAGTATGCACCGTTCAAAGCCACGTCATCAATTTTCAACCCTTTCTGACTTCATTTGCTATTTTTCATGCATTTACGGATTTTTTTGAGCTAAATGACCCTAAAACTGAAAAGCACTACAAATGAACTCTGAAAAGGTTGAAAGTTGGCATGGTATCATCATTTCACCCACATAGCATGTTCTGAAAAGTTGAGAGGGTTACGGCAAAAACTGGATGCACTTCGTGTACAAAATGGACAATCTCTTTCGAAGTATCAGGCTTTCGGACAAGGACTCATCTGTTACAAAGGCATTTCATTTTTTTAAACTTATTTCAACTCCAGACTTTTGGTGCATTCAGTATGCACCATTCAAAGCCACGTCATCAATTTTCAACCCTTTCTGACTTCATTTGCTATTTTTCATGCATTTACTAATTTTTTGAGCTAAATGACCCTGAAATTGAAAAGCACTACAAATGAACTCTGAAAAGGTTGAAAGTTGGCATGGTATCATCATTTCACCCACATAGCATGTGCTAAAAAATTGAGACGCTTACGGCAAAAACTGGATGCACTTCGTGTACAAAATGGACAATCTCTTTCGAAGTATCAGGCTTTCGGACGAGAACTCATCTGTTACAAAGGCATTTCATTTTTTTAAACTCATTTCAACTCCAGACTTTTTGTGCGTGAGGTATGCACCATTCAAAGCCACGTCATCAATTTTCAACCCTTTCTGACTTCATTTGCTATTTTTCATGCATTTACTGATTTTTTTGAGCTAAATGACCCTGAAATTGAAAAGCACTACAAATGAACTCTGAAAAGGTTGAAAGTTGGCATGGTATCATCATTTCACCCACATAGCATGTGCTAAAAAATTGAGACGCTTACGGCAAAAACTGGATGCACTTCGTGTACAAAATGGACAATCTCTTTCGAAGTATCAGGCTTTCGGACGAAAACTCATCTGTTACAAAGGCATTTCATTTTTTTAAACTCATTTCAACTCCAGACTTTTTGTGCGTGAAGTATGCACTATTCAAAGCCACGTCATCAATTTTCAACCCTTTCTGACTTCATTTGCTATTTTTCATGCATTTACTGATTTTTTTGAGCTAAATGACCCTGAAATTGAAAAGCACTGCAAATGAACTATGAAAAGGTTGAAAGTTGACATGGTATCATCATTTCACCCACATAGCATGTGCTAAAAAGTTGAGAGGGTTACGGCAAAAACTGGATGCACTTCGTGTACAAAATGGACAATCTCTTTCGAAGTATCAGGCTTTCGGACGAAAACTCATCTGTTACAAAGGCATTTCATTTTTTTAATCTTATTTCAACTCCAGAATTTTTGTGCGTTCAGTATGCACCATTCAAAGCCACGTCATCAATTTTCAACCCTTTCTGACTTCATTTGCTATTTTTCATGCATTTACTGATTTTTTTTGAGCTAAATGACCCTTAAATTGAAAAGCACTACAAATGAACTCTGAAAAGGTTGAAAGTTGGCATGGTATCATCATTTCACCCACATAGCATGTGCTAAAAAGTTGAGAGGGTTACGGCAAAAACTGGATGCACTTCGTGTACAAAATGGACAATCTCTTTCGAAGTATCATGGTTTCGGACGAGAACTCATCTGTTACAAAGGCATTTCATTTTTTTAAACTCATTTCAACTCCAGACTTTTTGTGCGTTCAGTATGCACCGTTCAAAGCCACGTCATCAATTTTCAACCCTTTCTGACTTCATTTGCTATTTTTCATCCATTTACGGATTTTTTTGAGCTGAATGACCCTAAAACTGAAAAGCACTACAAATGAACTCTGAAAAGGTTGAAAGTTGGCATGGTATCATCATTTCACCCACATAGCATGTTCTGAAAAGTTGAGAGGGTTACGGCAAAAACTGGATGCACTTCGTGTACAAAATGGACAATCTCTTTCGAAGTATCAGGCTTTCGGACAAGGACTCATCTGTTACAAAGGCATTTCATTTTTTTAAACTTATTTCAACTCCAGACTTTTGGTGCATTCAGTATGCACCATTCAAAGCCACGTCATCAATTTTCAACCCTTTCTGACTTCATTTGCTATTTTTCATGCATTTACTAATTTTTTGAGCTAAATGACCCTGAAATTGAAAAGCACTACAAATGAACTCTGAAAAGGTTGAAAGTTGGCATGGTATCATCATTTCACCCACATAGCATGTGCTAAAAAATTGAGACGCTTACGGCAAAAACTGGATGCACTTCGTGTACAAAATGGACAATCTCTTTCGAAGTATCAGGCTTTCGGACGAGAACTCATCTGTTACAAAGGCATTTCATTTTTTTAAACTCATTTCAACTCCAGACTTTTTGTGCGTGAGGTATGCACCATTCAAAGCCACGTCATCAATTTTCAACCCTTTCTGACTTCATTTGCTATTTTTCATGCATTTACTGATTTTTTTGAGCTAAATGACCCTGAAATTGAAAAGCACTACAAATGAACTCTGAAAAGGTTGAAAGTTGGCATGGTATCATCATTTCACCCACATAGCATGTGCTAAAAAATTGAGACGCTTACGGCAAAAACTGGATGCACTTCGTGTACAAAATGGACAATCTCTTTCGAAGTACCAGGCTTTCGGACGAAAACTCATCTGTTACAAAGGCATTTCATTTTTTTAAACTCATTTCAACTCCAGACTTTTTGTGCGTGAAGTATGCACCATTCAAAGCCACGTCATCAATTTTCAACCCTTTCTGACTTCATTTGCTATTTTTCATGCATTTACTGATTTTTTTGAGCTAAATGACCCTGAAATTGAAAAGCACTGCAAATGAACTATGAAAAGGTTGAAAGTTGACATGGTATCATCATTTCACCCACATAGCATGTGCTAAAAAGTTGAGAGGGTTACGGCAAAAACTGGATGCACTTCGTGTACAAAATGGACAATCTCTTTCGAAGTATCAGGCTTTCGGACGAAAACTCATCTGTTACAAAGGCATTTCATTTTTTTAATCTTATTTCAACTCCAGAATTTTTGTGCGTTCAGTATGCACCATTCAAAGCCACGTCATCAATTTTCAACCCTTTCTGACTTCATTTGCTATTTTTCATGCATTTACTGATTTTTTTTGAGCTAAATGACCCTTAAATTGAAAAGCACTACAAATGAACTCTGAAAAGGTTGAAAGTTGGCATGGTATCATCATTTCACCCACATAGCATGTGCTAAAAAGTTGAGAGGGTTACGGCAAAAACTGGATGCACTTCGTGTACAAAATGGACAATCTCTTTCGAAGTATCAGGGTTTCGGACGAGAACTCATCTGTTACAAAGGCATTTCATTTTTTTAAACTCATTTCAACTCCAGACTTTTTGTGCGTTCAGTATGCACCGTTCAAAGCCACGTCATCAATTTTCAACCCTTTCTGACTTCATTTGCTATTTTTCATGCATTTACGGATTTTTTTGAGCTGAATGACCCTAAAACTGAAAAGCACTACAAATGAACTCTGAAAAGGTTGAAAGTTGGCATGGTATCATCATTTCACCCACATAGCATGTTCTGAAAAGTTGAGAGGGTTACGGCAAAAACTGGATGCACTTCGTGTACAAAATGGACAATCTCTTTCGAAGTATCAGGCTTTCGGACAAGGACTCATCTGTTACAAAGGCATTTCATTTTTTTAAACTTATTTCAACTCCAGACTTTTGGTGCATTCAGTATGCACCATTCAAAGCCACGTCATCAATTTTCAACCCTTTCTGACTTCATTTGCTATTTTTCATGCATTTACTAATTTTTTGAGCTAAATGACCCTGAAATTGAAAAGCACTACAAATGAACTCTGAAAAGGTTGAAAGTTGGCATGGTATCATCATTTCACCCACATAGCATGTGCTAAAAAATTGAGACGCTTACGGCAAAAACTGGATGCACTTCGTGTACAAAATGGACAATCTCTTTCGAAGTATCAGGCTTTCGGACGAGAACTCATCTGTTACAAAGGCATTTCATTTTTTTAAACTCATTTCAACTCCAGACTTTTTGTGCGTGAGGTATGCACCATTCAAAGCCACGTCATCAATTTTCAACCCTTTCTGACTTCATTTGCTATTTTTCATGCATTTACTGATTTTTTTGAGCTAAATGACCCTGAAATTGAAAAGCACTACAAATGAACTCTGAAAAGGTTGAAAGTTGGCATGGTATCATCATTTCACCCACATAGCATGTACTAAAAAATTGAGACGCTTACGGCAAAAACTGGATGCACTTCGTGTACAAAATGGACAATCTCTTTCGAAGTACCAGGCTTTCGGACGAAAACTCATCTGTTACAAAGGCATTTCATTTTTTTAAACTCATTTCAACTCCAGACTTTTTGTGCGTGAAGTATGCACCATTCAAAGCCACGTCATCAATTTTCAACCCTTTCTGACTTCATTTGCTATTTTTCATGCATTTACTGATTTTTTTGAGCTAAATGACCCTGAAATTGAAAAGCACTGCAAATGAACTATGAAAAGGTTGAAAGTTGACATGGTATCATCATTTCACCCACATAGCATGTGCTAAAAAGTTGAGAGGGTTACGGCAAAAACTGGATGCACTTCGTGTACAAAATGGACAATCTCTTTCGAAGTATCAGGCTTTCGGACGAAAACTCATCTGTTACAAAGGCATTTCATTTTTTTAATCTTATTTCAACTCCAGACTTTTTGTGCGTTCAGTATGCACCATTCAAAGCCACGTCATCAATTTTCAACCCTTTCTGACTTCATTTGCTATTTTTCATGCATTTACTGACTTTTTTTGAGCTAAATGACCCTTAAATTGAAAAGCACTACAAATGAAGTCTGAAAAGGTTGAAAGTTGGCATGGTATCATCATTTCACCCACATAGCATGTGCTAAAAAGTTGAGAGGGTTACGGCAAAAACTGGATGCACTTCGTGTACAAAATGGACAATCTCTTTCGAAGTATCAGGGTTTCGGACGAGAACTCATCTGTTACAAAGGCGTTTCATTTTTTTAAACTAATTTCAACTCCAGACTTTTTGTGCGTTCAGTATGCACCGTTCAAAGCCACGTCATCAATTTTCAACCCTTTCTGACTTCATTTGCTATTTTTCATGCATTTACTGATTTTTTTGAGCTAAATGACCCTAAAATTGAAAAGCACTACAAATGAACTCTGAAAAGGTTGAAAGTTGGCATGGTATCATCATTTCACCCACATAGCATGTTCTAAAAAGTTGAGAGGGTTACGGCAAAAACTGGATGCACTTCGTGTACAAAATGGACAATCTCTTTCGAAGTATCAGGCTTTCGGACAAGGACTCATCTGTTACAAAGGCATTTCATTTTTTTAAACTTATTTCAACTCCAGACTTTTGGTGCATTCAGTATGCACCATTCAAAGCCACGTCATCAATTTTCAACCCTTTCTGACTTCATTTGCTATTTTTCATGCATTTACTAATTTTTTGAGCTAAATGACCCTGAAATTGAAAAGCACTACAAATGAACTCTGAAAAGGTTGAAAGTTGGCATGGTATCATCATTTCACCCACATAGCATGTGCTAAAAAATTGAGACGCTTACGGCAAAAACTGGATGCACTTCGTGTACAAAATGGACAATCTCTTTCGAAGTATCAGGCTTTCGGACGAGAACTCATCTGTTACAAAGGCATTTCATTTTTTTAAACTCATTTCAACTCCAGACTTTTTGTGCGTGAGGTATGCACCATTCAAAGCCACGTCATCAATTTTCAACCCTTTCTGACTTCATTTGCTATTTTTCATGCATTTACTGATTTTTTTGAGCTAAATGACCCTGAAATTGAAAAGCACTACAAATGAACTCTGAAAAGGTTGAAAGTTGGCATGGTATCATCATTTCACCCACATAGCATGTACTAAAAAATTGAGACGCTTACGGCAAAAACTGGATGCACTTCGTGTACAAAATGGACAATCTCTTTCGAAGTACCAGGCTTTCGGACGAAAACTCATCTGTTACAAAGGCATTTCATTTTTTTAAACTCATTTCAACTCCAGACTTTTTGTGCGTGAAGTATGCACCATTCAAAGCCACGTCATCAATTTTCAACCCTTTCTGACTTCATTTGCTATTTTTCATGCATTTACTGATTTTTTTGAGCTAAATGACCCTGAAATTGAAAAGCACTGCAAATGAACTATGAAAAGGTTGAAAGTTGACATGGTATCATCATTTCACCCACATAGCATGTGCTAAAAAGTTGAGAGGGTTACGGCAAAAACTGGATGCACTTCGTGTACAAAATGGACAATCTCTTTCGAAGTATCAGGCTTTCGGACGAAAACTCATCTGTTACAAAGGCATTTCATTTTTTTAATCTTATTTCAACTCCAGACTTTTTGTGCGTTCAGTATGCACCATTCAAAGCCACGTCATCAATTTTCAACCCTTTCTGACTTCATTTGCTATTTTTCATGCATTTACTGACTTTTTTTGAGCTAAATGACCCTTAAATTGAAAAGCACTACAAATGAAGTCTGAAAAGGTTGAAAGTTGGCATGGTATCATCATTTCACCCACATAGCATGTGCTAAAAAGTTGAGAGGGTTACGGCAAAAACTGGATGCACTTCGTGTACAAAATGGACAATCTCTTTCGAAGTATCAGGGTTTCGGACGAGAACTCATCTGTTACAAAGGCGTTTCATTTTTTTAAACTAATTTCAACTCCAGACTTTTTGTGCGTTCAGTATGCACCGTTCAAAGCCACGTCATCAATTTTCAACCCTTTCTGACTTCATTTGCTATTTTTCATGCATTTACTGATTTTTTTGAGCTAAATGACCCTAAAATTGAAAAGCACTACAAATGAACTCTGAAAAGGTTGAAAGTTGGCATGGTATCATCATTTCACCCACATAGCATGTTCTAAAAAGTTGAGAGGGTTACGGCAAAAACTGGATGCACTTCGTGTACAAAATGGACAATCTCTTTCGAAGTATCAGGCTTTCGGACAAGGACTCATCTGTTACAAAGGCATTTCATTTTTTTAAACTTATTTCAACTCCAGACTTTTGGTGCATTCAGTATGCACCATTCAAAGCCACGTCATCAATTTTCAACCCTTTCTGACTTCATTTGCTATTTTTCATGCATTTACTAATTTTTTGAGCTAAATGACCCTGAAATTGAAAAGCACTACAAATGAACTCTGAAAAGGTTGAAAGTTGGCATGGTATCATCATTTCACCCACATAGCATGTGCTAAAAAATTGAGACGCTTACGGCAAAAACTGGATGCACTTCGTGTACAAAATGGACAATCTCTTTCGAAGTATCAGGCTTTCGGACGAGAACTCATCTGTTACAAAGGCATTTCATTTTTTTAAACTCATTTCAACTCCAGACTTTTTGTGCGTGAGGTATGCACCATTCAAAGCCACGTCATCAATTTTCAACCCTTTCTGACTTCATTTGCTATTTTTCATGCATTTACTGATTTTTTTGAGCTAAATGACCCTGAAATTGAAAAGCACTACAAATGAACTCTGAAAAGGTTGAAAGTTGGCATGGTATCATCATTTCACCCACATAGCATGTACTAAAAAATTGAGACGCTTACGGCAAAAACTGGATGCACTTCGTGTACAAAATGGACAATCTCTTTCGAAGTACCAGGCTTTCGGACGAAAACTCATCTGTTACAAAGGCATTTCATTTTTTTAAACTCATTTCAACTCCAGACTTTTTGTGCGTGAAGTATGCACCATTCAAAGCCACGTCATCAATTTTCAACCCTTTCTGACTTCATTTGCTATTTTTCATGCATTTACTGATTTTTTTGAGCTAAATGACCCTGAAATTGAAAAGCACTGCAAATGAACTATGAAAAGGTTGAAAGTTGACATGGTATCATCATTTCACCCACATAGCATGTGCTAAAAAGTTGAGAGGGTTACGGCAAAAACTGGATGCACTTCGTGTACAAAATGGACAATCTCTTTCGAAGTATCAGGCTTTCGGACGAAAACTCATCTGTTACAAAGGCATTTCATTTTTTTAATCTTATTTCAACTCCAGACTTTTTGTGCGTTCAGTATGCACCATTCAAAGCCACGTCATCAATTTTCAACCCTTTCTGACTTCATTTGCTATTTTTCATGCATTTACTGACTTTTTTTGAGCTAAATGACCCTTAAATTGAAAAGCACTACAAATGAAGTCTGAAAAGGTTGAAAGTTGGCATGGTATCATCATTTCACCCACATAGCATGTGCTAAAAAGTTGAGAGGGTTACGGCAAAAACTGGATGCACTTCGTGTACAAAATGGACAATCTCTTTCGAAGTATCAGGGTTTCGGACGAGAACTCATCTGTTACAAAGGCGTTTCATTTTTTTAAACTAATTTCAACTCCAGACTTTTTGTGCGTTCAGTATGCACCGTTCAAAGCCACGTCATCAATTTTCAACCCTTTCTGACTTCATTTGCTATTTTTCATGCATTTACTGATTTTTTTGAGCTAAATGACCCTAAAATTGAAAAGCACTACAAATGAACTCTGAAAAGGTTGAAAGTTGGCATGGTATCATCATTTCACCCACATAGCATGTTCTAAAAAGTTGAGAGGGTTACGGCAAAAACTGGATGCACTTCGTGTACAAAATGGACAATCTCTTTCGAAGTATCAGGCTTTCGGACAAGGACTCATCTGTTACAAAGGCATTTCATTTTTTTAAACTTATTTCAACTCCAGACTTTTGGTGCATTCAGTATGCACCATTCAAAGCCACGTCATCAATTTTCAACCCTTTCTGACTTCATTTGCTATTTTTCATGCATTTACTAATTTTTTGAGCTAAATGACCCTGAAATTGAAAAGCACTACAAATGAACTCTGAAAAGGTTGAAAGTTGGCATGGTATCATCATTTCACCCACATAGCATGTGCTAAAAAATTGAGACGCTTACGGCAAAAAACTGGATGCACTTCGTGTACAAAATGGACAATCTCTTTCGAAGTATCAGGCTTTCGGACGAGAACTCATCTGTTACAAAGGCATTTCATTTTTTTAAACTCATTTCAACTCCAGACTTTTTGTGCGTGAAGTATGCACCATTCAAAGCCACGTCATCAATTTTCAACCCTTTCTGACTTCATTTGCTATTTTCATGCATTTACTGATTTTTTTGAGCTAAATGACCCTGAAATTGAAAAGCACTACAAATGAACTCTGAAAAGGTTGAAAGTTGGCATGGTATCATCATTTCACCCACATAGCATGTGCTAAAAAATTGAGACGCTTACGGCAAAAACTGGATGCACTTCGTGTACAAAATGGACAATCTCTTTCGAAGTATCAGGCTTTCGGACGAGAACTCATCTGTTACAAAGGCATTTCATTTTTTTAAACTCATTTCAACTCCAGACTTTTTGTGCGTGAAGTATGCACCATTCAAAGCCACGTCATCAATTTTCAACCCTTTCTGACTTCATTTGCTATTTTTCATGCATTTACTGATTTTTTTGAGCTAAATGACCCTGAAATTGAAAAGCACTGCAAATGAACTATGAAAAGGTTGAAAGTTGACATGGTATCATCATTTCACCCACATAGCATGTGCTAAAAAGTTGAGAGGGTTACGGCAAAAACTGGATGCACTTCGTGTACAAAATGGACAATCTCTTTCGAAGTATCAGGCTTTCGGACGAAAACTCATCTGTTACAAAGGCATTTCATTTTTTTAATCTTATTTCAACTCCAGACTTTTTGTGCGTGAAGTATGCACCATTCAAAGCCACGTCATCAATTTTCAACCCTTTCTGACTTCATTTGCTATTTTTCATGCATTTACTGATTTTTTTGAGCTAAATGACCCTGAAATTGAAAAGCACTGCAAATGAACTATGAAAAGGTTGAAAGTTGACATGGTATCATCATTTCACCCACATAGCATGTGCTAAAAAGTTGAGAGGGTTACGGCAAAAACTGGATGCACTTCGTGTACAAAATGGACAATCTCTTTCGAAGTATCAGGGTTTCGGACGAGAACTCATCTGTTACAAAGGCGTTTCATTTTTTTAAACTAATTTCAACTCCAGACTTTTTGTGCGTTCAGTATGCACCGTTCAAAGCCACGTCATCAATTTTCAACCCTTTCTGACTTCATTTGCTATTTTTCATGCATTTACTGATTTTTTTGAGCTAAATGACCCTAAAATTGAAAAGCACTACAAATGAACTCTGAAAAGGTTGAAAGTTGGCATGGTATCATCATTTCACCCACATAGCATGTTCTAAAAAGTTGAGAGGGTTACGGCAAAAACTGGATGCACTTCGTGTACAAAATGGACAATCTCTTTCGAAGTATCAGGCTTTCGGACAAGGACTCATCTGTTACAAAGGCATTTCATTTTTTTAAACTTATTTCAACTCCAGACTTTTGGTGCATTCAGTATGCACCATTCAAAGCCACGTCATCAATTTTCAACCCTTTCTGACTTCATTTGCTATTTTTCATGCATTTACTAATTTTTTGAGCTAAATGACCCTGAAATTGAAAAGCACTACAAATGAACTCTGAAAAGGTTGAAAGTTGGCATGGTATCATCATTTCACCCACATAGCATGTGCTAAAAAATTGAGACGCTTACGGCAAAAACTGGATGCACTTCGTGTACAAAATGGACAATCTCTTTCGAAGTATCAGGCTTTCGGACGAGAACTCATCTGTTACAAAGGCATTTCATTTTTTTAAACTCATTTCAACTCCAGACTTTTTGTGCGTGAAGTATGCACCATTCAAAGCCACGTCATCAATTTTCAACCCTTTCTGACTTCATTTGCTATTTTCATGCATTTACTGATTTTTTTGAGCTAAATGACCCTGAAATTGAAAAGCACTACAAATGAACTCTGAAAAGGTTGAAAGTTGGCATGGTATCATCATTTCACCCACATAGCATGTGCTAAAAAATTGAGACGCTTACGGCAAAAACTGGATGCACTTCGTGTACAAAATGGACAATCTCTTTCGAAGTATCAGGCTTTCGGACGAGAACTCATCTGTTACAAAGGCATTTCATTTTTTTAAACTCATTTCAACTCCAGACTTTTTGTGCGTGAAGTATGCACCATTCAAAGCCACGTCATCAATTTTCAACCCTTTCTGACTTCATTTGCTATTTTTCATGCATTTACTGATTTTTTTGAGCTAAATGACCCTGAAATTGAAAAGCACTGCAAATGAACTATGAAAAGGTTGAAAGTTGACATGGTATCATCATTTCACCCACATAGCATGTGCTAAAAAGTTGAGAGGGTTACGGCAAAAACTGGATGCACTTCGTGTACAAAATGGACAATCTCTTTCGAAGTATCAGGCTTTCGGACGAAAACTCATCTGTTACAAAGGCATTTCATTTTTTTAATCTTATTTCAACTCCAGACTTTTTGTGCGTTCAGTATGCACCATTCAAAGCCACGTCATCAATTTTCAACCCTTTCTGACTTCATTTGCTATTTTTCATGCATTTACTGATTTTTTTTGAGCTAAATGACCCTTAAATTGAAAAGCACTACAAATGAACTCTGAAAAGGTTGAAAGTTGGCATGGTATCATCATTTCACCCACATAGCATGTGCTAAAAAGTTGAGAGGGTTACGGCAAAAACTGGATGCACTTCGTGTACAAAATGGACAATCTCTTTCGAAGTATCAGGCTTTCGGACGAGAACTCATCTGTTACAAAGCCATTTCATTTCTTTAACTTATTTCAACTCCAGACTTTTTGTGCATTCAGTATGCACCATTCAAAGCGACTTCATTAATTTTCAACCCTTTCTGACTTCATTTGCTATTTTTCATGCATTTACTGATTTTGTTTGAGCTAAATGACCCTGAAATTGAAAAGCACTACAAATGAACTCTGAAAAGGTTGAAAGTTGGCATGGTATCATCATTTCACCCACATAGCATGTTCTAAAAAGTTGAGAGGGTTATGGCAAAAACTAGATGCACTTCGTGTACAAAATGGACAATCTCTTTCGAAGTATCAGGGTTTCGGACGAGAACTCATCTGTTACAAAGGCATTTCATTTTTTTAAACTCATTTCAACTCCAGACTTTTTGTGCGTGAAGTATGCACCATTCAAAGCCACGTCATCAATTTTCAACCCTTTCTGACTTCATTTGCTATTTTTCATGCATTTACTGATTTTTTTGAGCTAAATGACCCTGAAATTGAAAAGCACTGCAAATGAACTATGAAAAGGTTGAAAGTTGACATGGTATCATCATTTCACCCACATAGCATGTGCTAAAAAGTTGAGAGGGTTACGGCAAAAACTGGATGCACTTCGTGTACAAAATGGACAATCTCTTTCGAAGTATCAGGCTTTCGGACGAGGACTCATCTGTTACAAAGGCATTTCATTTTTTTAAACTTATTTCAACTCCAGACTTTTGGTGCATTCAGTATGCACCATTCAAAGCCACGTCATCAATTTTCAACCCTTTCTGACTTCATTTGCTATTTTTCATGCATTTACTAATTTTTTGAGCTAAATGACCCTGAAATTGAAAAGCACTACAAATGAACTCTGAAAAGGTTGAAAGTTGGCATGGTATCATCATTTCACCCACATAGCATGTGCTAAAAAATTGAGACGCTTACGGCAAAAACTGGATGCACTTCGTGTACAAAATGGACAATCTCTTTCGAAGTATCAGGCTTTCGGACGAGAACTCATCTGTTACAAAGGCATTTCATTTTTTTAAACTCATTTCAACTCCAGACTTTTTGTGCGTGAAGTATGCACCATTCAAAGCCACGTCATCAATTTTCAACCCTTTCTGACTTCATTTGCTATTTTCATGCATTTACTGATTTTTTTGAGCTAAATGACCCTGAAATTGAAAAGCACTACAAATGAACTCTGAAAAGGTTGAAAGTTGGCATGGTATCATCATTTCACCCACATAGCATGTGCTAAAAAATTGAGACGCTTACGGCAAAAACTGGATGCACTTCGTGTACAAAATGGACAATCTCTTTCGAAGTATCAGGCTTTCGGACGAGAACTCATCTGTTACAAAGGCATTTCATTTTTTTAAACTCATTTCAACTCCAGACTTTTTGTGCGTGAAGTATGCACCATTCAAAGCCACGTCATCAATTTTCAACCCTTTCTGACTTCATTTGCTATTTTTCATGCATTTACTGATTTTTTTGAGCTAAATGACCCTGAAATTGAAAAGCACTGCAAATGAACTATGAAAAGGTTGAAAGTTGACATGGTATCATCATTTCACCCACATAGCATGTGCTAAAAAGTTGAGAGGGTTACGGCAAAAACTGGATGCACTTCGTGTACAAAATGGACAATCTCTTTCGAAGTATCAGGCTTTCGGACGAAAACTCATCTGTTACAAAGGCATTTCATTTTTTTAATCTTATTTCAACTCCAGACTTTTTGTGCGTTCAGTATGCACCATTCAAAGCCACGTCATCAATTTTCAACCCTTTCTGACTTCATTTGCTATTTTTCATGCATTTACTGATTTTTTTGAGCTAAATGACCCTGAAATTGAAAAGCACTGCAAATGAACTATGAAAAGGTTGAAAGTTGACATGGTATCATCATTTCACCCACATAGCATGTGCTAAAAAGTTGAGAGGGTTACGGCAAAAACTGGATGCACTTCGTGTACAAAATGGACAATCTCTTTCGAAGTATCAGGCTTTCGGACGAAAACTCATCTGTTACAAAGGCATTTCATTTTTTTAATCTTATTTCAACTCCAGACTTTTTGTGCGTTCAGTATGCACCATTCAAAGCCACGTCATCAATTTTCAACCCTTTCTGACTTCATTTGCTATTTTTCATGCATTTACTGATTTTTTTGAGCTAAATGACCCTGAAATTGAAAAGCACTGCAAATGAACTATGAAAAGGTTGAAAGTTGACATGGTATCATCATTTCACCCACATAGCATGTGCTAAAAAGTTGAGAGGGTTACGGCAAAAACTGGATGCACTTCGTGTACAAAATGGACAATCTCTTTCGAAGTATCAGGCTTTCGGACGAAAACTCATCTGTTACAAAGGCATTTCATTTTTTTAATCTTATTTCAACTCCAGACTTTTTGTGCGTTCAGTATGCACCATTCAAAGCCACGTCATCAATTTTCAACCCTTTCTGACTTCATTTGCTATTTTTCATGCATTTACTGATTTTTTTTGAGCTAAATGACCCTTAAATTGAAAAGCACTACAAATGAACTCTGAAAAGGTTGAAAGTTGGCATGGTATCATCATTTCACCCACATAGCATGTGCTAAAAAGTTGAGAGGGTTACGGCAAAAACTGGATGCACTTCGTGTACAAAATGGACAATCTCTTTCGAAGTATCAGGCTTTCGGACGAGAACTCATCTGTTACAAAGCCATTTCATTTCTTTAACTTATTTCAACTCCAGACTTTTTGTGCATTCAGTATGCACCATTCAAAGCGACTTCATTAATTTTCAACCCTTTCTGACTTCATTTGCTATTTTTCATGCATTTACTGATTTTGTTTGAGCTAAATGACCCTGAAATTGAAAAGCACTACAAATGAACTCTGAAAAGGTTGAAAGTTGGCATGGTATCATCATTTCACCCACATAGCATGTTCTAAAAAGTTGAGAGGGTTATGGCAAAAACTAGATGCACTTCGTGTACAAAATGGACAATCTCTTTCGAAGTATCAGGGTTTCGGACGAGAACTCATCTGTTACAAAGGCATTTCATTTTTTTAAACTCATTTCAACTCCAGACTTTTTGTGCGTGAAGTATGCACCATTCAAAGCCACGTCATCAATTTTCAACCCTTTCTGACTTCATTTGCTATTTTTCATGCATTTACTGATTTTTTTGAGCTAAATGACCCTGAAATTGAAAAGCACTGCAAATGAACTATGAAAAGGTTGAAAGTTGACATGGTATCATCATTTCACCCACATAGCATGTGCTAAAAAGTTGAGAGGGTTACGGCAAAAACTGGATGCACTTCGTGTACAAAATGGACAATCTCTTTCGAAGTATCAGGCTTTCGGACGAAAACTCATCTGTTACAAAGGCATTTCATTTTTTTAATCTTATTTCAACTCCAGACTTTTTGTGCGTTCAGTATGCACCATTCAAAGCCACGTCATCAATTTTCAACCCTTTCTGACTTCATTTGCTATTTTTCATGCATTTACTGATTTTTTTTTAGCTAAATGACCCTTAAATTGAAAAGCACTACAAATGAACTCTGAAAAGGTTGAAAGTTGGCATGGTATCATCATTTCACCCACATAGCATGTGCTAAAAAGTTGAGAGGGTTACGGTAAAAACTGGATGCACTTCGTGTACAAAATGGACAATCTCTTTCGAAGTATCAGGCTTTCGGACGAGAACTCATCTGTTACAAAGCCATTTCATTTCTTTAACTTATTTCAACTCCAGACTTTTTGTGCATTCAGTATGCACCATTCAAAGCGACTTCATTAATTTTCAACCCTTTCTGACTTCATTTGCTATTTTTCATGCATTTACTGATTTTGTTTGAGCTAAATGACCCTGAAATTGAAAAGCACTACAAATGAACTCTGAAAAGGTTGAAAGTTGGCATGGTATCATCATTTCACCCACATAGCATGTTCTAAAAAGTTGAGAGGGTTATGGCAAAAACTAGATGCACTTCGTGTACAAAATGGACAATCTCTTTCGAAGTATCAGGGTTTCGGACGAGAACTCATCTGTTACAAAGGCATTTCATTTTTTTGAACTCATTTCAACTCCAGACTTTTTGTGCGTGAAGTATGCACCATTCAAAGCCACGTCATCAATTTTCAACCCTTTCTGACTTCATTTGCTATTTTTCATGCATTTACTGATTTTTTTGAGCTAAATGACCCTGAAATTGAAAAGCACTGCAAATGAACTATGAAAAGGTTGAAAGTTGACATGGTATCATCATTTCACCCACATAGCATGTGCTAAAAAGTTGAGAGGGTTACGGCAAAAACTGGATGCACTTCGTGTACAAAATGGACAATCTCTTTCGAAGTATCAGGCTTTCGGACGAAAACTCATCTGTTACAAAGGCATTTCATTTTTTTAATCTTATTTCAACTCCAGACTTTTTGTGCGTTCAGTATGCACCATTCAAAGCCACGTCATCAATTTTCAACCCTTTCTGACTTCATTTGCTATTTTTCATGCATTTACTGATTTTTTTGAGCTAAATGACCCTTAAATTGAAAAGCACTACAAATGAACTCTGAAAAGGTTGAAAGTTGGCATGGTATCATCATTTCACCCACATAGCATGTGCTAAAAAGTTGAGAGGGTTACGGCAAAAACTGGATGCACTTCGTGTACAAAATGGACAATCTCTTTCGAAGTATCAGGCTTTCGGACGAGAACTCATCTGTTACAAAGCCATTTCATTTCTTTAACTTATTTCAACTCCAGACTTTTTGTGCATTCAGTATGCACCATTCAAAGCGACTTCATTAATTTTCAACCCTTTCTGACTTCATTTGCTATTTTTCATGCATTTACTGATTTGGTTGAGCTAAATGACCCTGAAATTGAAAAGCACTACAAATGAACTCTGAAAAGGTTGAAAGTTGGCATGGTATCATCATTTCACCCACATAGCATGTTCTAAAAAGTTGAGAGGGTTATGGCAAAAACTAGATGCACTTCGTGTACAAAATGGACAATCTCTTTCGAAGTATCAGGGTTTCGGACGAGAACTCATCTGTTACAAAGGCATTTCATTTTTTTAAACTCATTTCAACTCCAGACTTTTTGTGCGTTCAGTATGCACCGTTCAAAGCCACGTCATCAATTTTCAACCCTTTCTGACTTCATTTGCTATTTTTCATGCATTTACGGATTTTTTTGAGCTAAATGACCCTAAAATTGAAAAGCACTACAAATGAACTCTGAAAAGGTTGAAAGTTGGCATGGTATCATCATTTCACCCACATAGCATGTGCTAAAAAGTTGAGAGGGTTACGGCAAAAACTGGATGCACTTCGTGTACAAAATGGACAATCTCTTTCGAAGTATCAGGCTTTCGGACGAGAACTCATCTGTTACAAAGGCATTTCATTTTTTTAAACTTATTTCAACTCCAGACTTTTTGTGCCTTCAGTATGCACCATTCAAAGCCACGTCATTAATTTTCAACCCTTTCTGACTTCATTTGCTATTTTTCATTCATTTACTGGTTTTTTTTGAGCTAAATGACCCTGAAATTGAAAAGCACAACAAATGAACTCTGAAAAGGTTGAAAGTTGGCATGGTATCATCATTTCCCCCACATAGCTTGTGCTAAAAAGTTGAGAGGGTTACGGCAAAAACTGGATGCACTTCGTGTACAAAATGGACAATCTCTTTCGAAGTACCAGGCTTTCGGACGAGAACTCATCTGTTACAAAGGCATTTCATTTTTTTTAACTCATTTCAACTCCAGACTTTTTGTGCGTTCAGTATGCACCATTCAAAGCCACGTCATCAATTTTCAACCCTTTCTGGCTTCATTTGCTGTTTTTCATGCATTTACTGATTTTGTTTGAGCTAAATGACCCTGAAATTGAAAAGCACTACAAATGAACTCTGAAAAGGTTGAAAGTTGGCATGGTATCATCATTTCACCCACATAGCATGTGTTAAAAAGTTGAGAGGGTTACGGCAAAAACTGGATGCACTTCATGTACAAAATGGACAATCTCTTTCGAAGTATGAGGCTTTCGGACGAGAACTCCTCAGTTACAAAGGCATTTCATTTTTTTAAACTCATTTCAACTCCAAACATTTTGTGCGTTCAGTATGCACCATTCAAAGCCACGTCATCAATTTTCAACCCTTTCTGACTTCATTTGCTATTTTTCATGCATTTACTAATTTGTTTTGAGCTAAATGACCCTGAAATTGAAAAGCACTACAAATGAACTCTGAAAAGGTTGAAAGTTGGCATGGTATCATCATTTCACCCACATAGCATGTGCGAAAAAGTTGAGAGGGGTACGGCAAAAACTGGATGCACTTCGTGTACAAAATGGACAATCTCTTTCGAAGTATCAGGCTTTCGGACGAGAACTCATCTGTTACAAAGGCATTTCATTTTTTAAACTTATTTCAACTGCAGACTTTTTGTGCGTTCAGTATGCACCATTCAAAGCCACGTCATCAATTTTCAACCCTTTCTGACTTCATTTGCTATTTTTCATGCATTTACTGATTTTTTTGAGCTAACTGACCCTGAAATTGAAAAGCACTACAAATGAACTCTAAAAAGGTTGAAAGTTGGCATGGTATCATCATTTCACCCACATAGCATGTTCTAAAAAGTTGAGAGGGTTACGGCAAAAACTAGATGCACTTCGTGTACAAAATGGACAATCTCTTTCGAAGTATCAGGGTTTCGGACGAGAACTCATCTGTTACAAAGGCATTTCATTTTTTTAAACTCATTTCAACTCCAGACTTTTTGTGCGTTCAGTATGCACCGTTCAAAGCCACGTCATCAATTTTCAACCCTTTCTGACTTCATTTGCTATTTTTCATGCATTTACGGATTTTTTTGAGCTAAATGACCCTAAAATTGAAAAGCACTACAAATGAACTCTGAAAAGGTTGAAAGTTGGCATGGTATCATCATTTCACCCACATAGCATGTGCTAAAAAGTTGAGAGGGTTACGGTAAAAACTGGATGCACTTCGTGTACAAAATGGACAATCTCTTTCGAAGTATCAGGCTTTCGGACGAGAACTCATCTGTTACAAAGCCATTTCATTTCTTTAACTTATTTCAACTCCAGACTTTTTGTGCATTCAGTATGCACCATTCAAAGCGACTTCATTAATTTTCAACCCTTTCTGACTTCATTTGCTATTTTTCATGCATTTACTGATTTTGTTTGAGCTAAATGACCCTGAAATTGAAAAGCACTACAAATGAACTCTGAAAAGGTTGAAAGTTGGCATGGTATCATCATTTCACCCACATAGCATGTTCTAAAAAGTTGAGAGGGTTATGGCAAAAACTAGATGCACTTCGTGTACAAAATGGACAATCTCTTTCGAAGTATCAGGGTTTCGGACGAGAACTCATCTGTTACAAAGGCATTTCATTTTTTTAAACTCATTTCAACTCCAGACTTTTTGTGCGTGAAGTATGCACCATTCAAAGCCACGTCATCAATTTTCAACCCTTTCTGACTTCATTTGCTATTTTTCATGCATTTACTGATTTTTTTGAGCTAAATGACCCTGAAATTGAAAAGCACTGCAAATGAACTATGAAAAGGTTGAAAGTTGACATGGTATCATCATTTCACCCACATAGCATGTGCTAAAAAGTTGAGAGGGTTACGGCAAAAACTGGATGCACTTCGTGTACAAAATGGACAATCTCTTTCGAAGTATCAGGCTTTCGGACGAAAACTCATCTGTTACAAAGGCATTTCATTTTTTTAATCTTATTTCAACTCCAGACTTTTTGTGCGTTCAGTATGCACCATTCAAAGCCACGTCATCAATTTTCAACCCTTTCTGACTTCATTTGCTATTTTTCATGCATTTACTGATTTTTTTTGAGCTAAATGACCCTTAAATTGAAAAGCACTACAAATGAACTCTGAAAAGGTTGAAAGTTGGCATGGTATCATCATTTCACCCACATAGCATGTGCTAAAAAGTTGAGAGGGTTACGGCAAAAACTGGATGCACTTCGTGTACAAAATGGACAATCTCTTTCGAAGTATCAGGCTTTCGGACGAGAACTCATCTGTTACAAAGCCATTTCATTTCTTTAACTTATTTCAACTCCAGACTTTTTGTGCATTCAGTATGCACCATTCAAAGCGACTTCATTAATTTTCAACCCTTTCTGACTTCATTTGCTATTTTTCATGCATTTACTGATTTTGTTTGAGCTAAATGACCCTGAAATTGAAAAGCACTACAAATGAACTCTGAAAAGGTTGAAAGTTGGCATGGTATCATCATTTCACCCACATAGCATGTTCTAAAAAGTTGAGAGGGTTATGGCAAAAACTAGATGCACTTCGTGTACAAAATGGACAATCTCTTTCGAAGTATCAGGGTTTCGGACGAGAACTCATCTGTTACAAAGGCATTTCATTTTTTTAAACTCATTTCAACTCCAGACTTTTTGTGCGTTCAGTATGCACCGTTCAAAGCCACGTCATCAATTTTCAACCCTTTCTGACTTCATTTGCTATTTTTCATGCATTTACGGATTTTTTTGAGCTAAATGACCCTAAAATTGAAAAGCACTACAAATGAACTCTGAAAAGGTTGAAAGTTGGCATGGTATCATCATTTCACCCACATAGCATGTGCTAAAAAGTTGAGAGGGTTACGGCAAAAACTGGATGCACTTCGTGTACAAAATGGACAATCTCTTTCGAAGTATCAGGCTTTCGGACGAGAACTCATCTGTTACAAAGGCATTTCATTTTTTTAAACTTATTTCAACTCCAGACTTTTTGTGCCTTCAGTATGCACCATTCAAAGCCACGTCATTAATTTTCAACCCTTTCTGACTTCATTTGCTATTTTTCATTCATTTACTGGTTTTTTTTTGAGCTAAATGACCCTGAAATTGAAAAGCACAACAAATGAACTCTGAAAAGGTTGAAAGTTGGCATGGTATCATCATTTCCCCCACATAGCTTGTGCTAAAAAGTTGAGAGGGTTACGGCAAAAACTGGATGCACTTCGTGTACAAAATGGACAATCTCTTTCGAAGTACCAGGCTTTCGGACGAGAACTCATCTGTTACAAAGGCATTTCATTTTTTTAACTCATTTCAACTCCAGACTTTTTGTGCGTTCAGTATGCACCATTCAAAGCCACGTCATCAATTTTCAACCCTTTCTGGCTTCATTTGCTGTTTTTCATGCATTTACTGATTTTGTTTGAGCTAAATGACCCTGAAATTGAAAAGCACTACAAATGAACTCTGAAAAGGTTGAAAGTTGGCATGGTATCATCATTTCACCCACATAGCATGTGTTAAAAAGTTGAGAGGGTTACGGCAAAAACTGGATGCACTTCATGTACAAAATGGACAATCTCTTTCGAAGTATGAGGCTTTCGGACGAGAACTCCTCAGTTACAAAGGCATTTCATTTTTTTAAACTCATTTCAACTCCAAACATTTTGTGCGTTCAGTATGCACCATTCAAAGCCACGTCATCAATTTTCAACCCTTTCTGACTTCATTTGCTATTTTTCATGCATTTACTAATTTGTTTTGAGCTAAATGACCCTGAAATTGAAAAGCACTACAAATGAACTCTGAAAAGGTTGAAAGTTGGCATGGTATCATCATTTCACCCACATAGCATGTGCGAAAAAGTTGAGAGGGGTACGGCAAAAACTGGATGCACTTCGTGTACAAAATGGACAATCTCTTTCGAAGTATCAGGCTTTCGGACGAGAACTCATCTGTTACAAAGGCATTTCATTTTTTAAACTTATTTCAACTCCAGACTTTTTGTGCGTTCAGTATGCACCATTCAAAGCCACGTCATCAATTTTCAACCCTTTCTGACTTCATTTGCTATTTTTCATGCATTTACTGATTTTTTTGAGCTAACTGACCCTGAAATTGAAAAGCACAACAAATGAACTCTAAAAAGGTTGAAAGTTGGCATGGTATCATCATTTCACCCACATAGCATGTTCTAAAAAGTTGAGAGGGTTACGGCAAAAACTAGATGCACTTCGTGTACAAAATGGACAATCTCTTTCGAAGTATCAGGGTTTCGGACGAGAACTCATCTGTTACAAAGGCATTTCATTTTTTTAAACTCATTTCAACTCCAGACTTTTTGTGCGTTCAGTATGCACCGTTCAAAGCCACGTCATCAATTTTCAACCCTTTCTGACTTCATTTGCTATTTTTCATGCATTTACGGATTTTTTTGAGCTAAATGACCCTAAAATTGAAAAGCACTACAAATGAACTCTGAAAAGGTTGAAAGTTGGCATGGTATCATCATTTCACCCACATAGCATGTTCTAAAAAGTTGAGAGGGTTACGGCAAAAACTGGATGCACTTCGTGTACAAAATGGACAATCTCTTTCGAAGTATCAGGCTTGCGGACAAGGACTCATCTGTTACAAAGGCATTTCATTTTTTTAAACTTATTTCAACTCCAGACTTTTGGTGCATTCAGTATGCACCATTCAAAGCCACGTCATCAATTTTCAACCCTTTCTGACTTCATTTGCTATTTTTCATGCATTTACTAATTTTTTGAGCTAAATGACCCTGAAATTGAAAAGCACTACAAATGAACTCTGAAAAGGTTGAAAGTTGGCATGGTATCATCATTTCACCCACATAGCATGTGCTAAAAAATTGAGACGCTTACGGCAAAAACTGGATGCACTTCGTGTACAAAATGGACAATCTCTTTCGAAGTATCAGGGTTTCGGACGAGAACTCATCTGTTACAAAGGCATTTCATTTTTTTAAACTCATTTCAACTCCAGACTTTTTGTGCGTGAAGTATGCACCATTCAAAGCCACGTCATCAATTTTCAACCCTTTCTGACTTCATTTGCTATTTTTCATGCATTTACTGATTTTTTTGAGCTAAATGACCCTGAAATTGAAAAGCACTGCAAATGAACTATGAAAAGGTTGAAAGTTGACATGGTATCATCATTTCACCCACATAGCATGTGCTAAAAAGTTGAGAGGGTTACGGCAAAAACTGGATGCACTTCGTGTACAAAATGGACAATCTCTTTCGAAGTATCAGGCTTTCGGACGAAAACTCATCTGTTACAAAGGCATTTCATTTTTTTAATCTTATTTCAACTCCAGACTTTTTGTGCGTTCAGTATGCACCATTCAAAGCCACGTCATCAATTTTCAACCCTTTCTGACTTCATTTGCTATTTTTCATGCATTTACTGATTTTTTTGAGCTAAATGACCCTGAAATTGAAAAGCACTGCAAATGAACTATGAAAAGGTTGAAAGTTGACATGGTATCATCATTTCACCCACATAGCATGTGCTAAAAAGTTGAGAGGGTTACGGCAAAAACTGGATGCACTTCGTGTACAAAATGGACAATCTCTTTCGAAGTATCAGGCTTTCGGACGAAAACTCATCTGTTACAAAGGCATTTCATTTTTTTAATCTTATTTCAACTCCAGACTTTTTGTGCGTTCAGTATGCACCATTCAAAGCCACGTCATCAATTTTCAACCCTTTCTGACTTCATTTGCTATTTTTCATGCATTTACTGATTTTTTTTGAGCTAAATGACCCTTAAATTGAAAAGCACTACAAATTAACTCTGAAAAGGTTGAAAGTTGGCATGGTATCATCATTTCACCCACATAGCATGTGCTAAAAAGTTGAGAGGGTTACGGCAAAAACTGGATGCACTTCGTGTACAAAATGGACAATCTCTTTCGAAGTATCAGGCTTTCGGACGAGAACTCATCTGTTACAAAGGCATTTCATTTTTTTAAACTTATTTCAACTCCAGACTTTTTGTGCCTTCAGTATGCACCATTCAAAGCCACGTCATTAATTTTCAACCCTTTCTGACTTCATTTGCTATTTTTCATTCATTTACTGGTTTTTTTTTGAGCTAAATGACCCTGAAATTGAAAAGCACAACAAATGAACTCTGAAAAGGTTGAAAGTTGGCATGGTATCATCATTTCCCCCACATAGCTTGTGCTAAAAAGTTGAGAGGGTTACGGCAAAAACTGGATGCACTTCGTGTACAAAATGGACAATCTCTTTCGAAGTACCAGGCTTTCGGACGAGAACTCATCTGTTACAAAGGCATTTCATTTTTTTAACTCATTTCAACTCCAGACTTTTTGTGCGTTCAGTATGCACCATTCAAAGCCACGTCATCAATTTTCAACCCTTTCTGGCTTCATTTGCTGTTTTTCATGCATTTACTGATTTTGTTTGAGCTAAATGACCCTGAAATTGAAAAGCACTACAAATGAACTCTGAAAAGGTTGAAAGTTGGCATGGTATCATCATTTCACCCACATAGCATGTGTTAAAAAGTTGAGAGGGTTACGGCAAAAACTGGATGCACTTCATGTACAAAATGGACAATCTCTTTCGAAGTATGAGGCTTTCGGACGAGAACTCCTCAGTTACAAAGGCATTTCATTTTTTTAAACTCATTTCAACTCCAAACATTTTGTGCGTTCAGTATGCACCATTCAAAGCCACGTCATCAATTTTCAACCCTTTCTGACTTCATTTGCTATTTTTCATGCATTTACTAATTTGTTTTGAGCTAAATGACCCTGAAATTGAAAAGCACTACAAATGAACTCTGAAAAGGTTGAAAGTTGGCATGGTATCATCATTTCACCCACATAGCATGTGCGAAAAAGTTGAGAGGGGTACGGCAAAAACTGGATGCACTTCGTGTACAAAATGGACAATCTCTTTCGAAGTATCAGGCTTTCGGACGAGAACTCATCTGTTACAAAGGCATTTCATTTTTTAAACTTATTTCAACTCCAGACTTTTTGTGCGTTCAGTATGCACCATTCAAAGCCACGTCATCAATTTTCAACCCTTTCTGACTTCATTTGCTATTTTTCATGCATTTACTGATTTTTTTGAGCTAACTGACCCTGAAATTGAAAAGCACAACAAATGAACTCTAAAAAGGTTGAAAGTTGGCATGGTATCATCATTTCACCCACATAGCATGTTCTAAAAAGTTGAGAGGGTTACGGCAAAAACTAGATGCACTTCGTGTACAAAATGGACAATCTCTTTCGAAGTATCAGGGTTTCGGACGAGAACTCATCTGTTACAAAGGCATTTCATTTTTTTAAACTCATTTCAACTCCAGACTTTTTGTGCGTTCAGTATGCACCGTTCAAAGCCACGTCATCAATTTTCAACCCTTTCTGACTTCATTTGCTATTTTTCATGCATTTACGGATTTTTTTGAGCTAAATGACCCTAAAATTGAAAAGCACTACAAATGAACTCTGAAAAGGTTGAAAGTTGGCATGGTATCATCATTTCACCCACATAGCATGTTCTAAAAAGTTGAGAGGGTTACGGCAAAAACTGGATGCACTTCGTGTACAAAATGGACAATCTCTTTCGAAGTATCAGGCTTGCGGACAAGGACTCATCTGTTACAAAGGCATTTCATTTTTTTAAACTTATTTCAACTCCAGACTTTTGGTGCATTCAGTATGCACCATTCAAAGCCACGTCATCAATTTTCAACCCTTTCTGACTTCATTTGCTATTTTTCATGCATTTACTAATTTTTTGAGCTAAATGACCCTGAAATTGAAAAGCACTACAAATGAACTCTGAAAAGGTTGAAAGTTGGCATGGTATCATCATTTCACCCACATAGCATGTGCTAAAAAATTGAGACGCTTACGGCAAAAACTGGATGCACTTCGTGTACAAAATGGACAATCTCTTTCGAAGTATCAGGGTTTCGGACGAGAACTCATCTGTTACAAAGGCATTTCATTTTTTTAAACTCATTTCAACTCCAGAATTTTTGTGCGTGAAGTATGCACCATTCAAAGCCACGTCATCAATTTTCAACCCTTTCTGACTTCATTTGCTATTTTTCATGCATTTACTGATTTTTTTGAGCTAAATGACCCTGAAATTGAAAAGCACTGCAAATGAACTATGAAAAGGTTGAAAGTTGACATGGTATCATCATTTCACCCACATAGCATGTGCTAAAAAGTTGAGAGGGTTACGGCAAAAACTGGATGCACTTCGTGTACAAAATGGACAATCTCTTTCGAAGTATCAGGCTTTCGGACGAAAACTCATCTGTTACAAAGGCATTTCATTTTTTTAATCTTATTTCAACTCCAGACTTTTTGTGCGTTCAGTATGCACCATTCAAAGCCACGTCATCAATTTTCAACCCTTTCTGACTTCATTTGCTATTTTTCATGCATTTACTGATTTTTTTTGAGCTAAATGACCCTTAAATTGAAAAGCACTACAAATGAACTCTGAAAAGGTTGAAAGTTGGCATGGTATCATCATTTCACCCACATAGCATGTGCTAAAAAGTTGAGAGGGTTACGGCAAAAACTGGATGCACTTCGTGTACAAAATGGACAATCTCTTTCGAAGTATCAGGCTTTCGGACGAGAACTCATCTGTTACAAAGCCATTTCATTTCTTTAACTTATTTCAACTCCAGACTTTTTGTGCATTCAGTATGCACCATTCAAAGCGACTTCATTAATTTTCAACCCTTTCTGACTTCATTTGCTATTTTTCATGCATTTACTGATTTTGTTTGAGCTAAATGACCCTGAAATTGAAAAGCACTACAAATGAACTCTGAAAAGGTTGAAAGTTGGCATGGTATCATCATTTCACCCACATAGCATGTTCTAAAAAGTTGAGAGGGTTATGGCAAAAACTAGATGCACTTCGTGTACAAAATGGACAATCTCTTTCGAAGTATCAGGGTTTCGGACGAGAACTCATCTGTTACAAAGGCATTTCATTTTTTTAAACTCATTTCAACTCCAGACTTTTTGTGCGTTCAGTATGCACCGTTCAAAGCCACGTCATCAATTTTCAACCCTTTCTGACTTCATTTGCTATTTTTCATGCATTTACGGATTTTTTTGAGCTAAATGACCCTAAAATTGAAAAGCACTACAAATGAACTCTGAAAAGGTTGAAAGTTGGCATGGTATCATCATTTCACCCACATAGCATGTGCTAAAAAGTTGAGAGGGTTACGGCAAAAACTGGATGCACTTCGTGTACAAAATGGACAATCTCTTTCGAAGTATCAGGCTTTCGGACGAGAACTCATCTGTTACAAAGGCATTTCATTTTTTTAAACTTATTTCAACTCCAGACTTTTTGTGCCTTCAGTATGCACCATTCAAAGCCACGTCATTAATTTTCAACCCTTTCTGACTTCATTTGCTATTTTTCATTCATTTACTGGTTTTTTTTTGAGCTAAATGACCCTGAAATTGAAAAGCACAACAAATGAACTCTGAAAAGGTTGAAAGTTGGCATGGTATCATCATTTCCCCCACATAGCTTGTGCTAAAAAGTTGAGAGGGTTACGGCAAAAACTGGATGCACTTCGTGTACAAAATGGACAATCTCTTTCGAAGTACCAGGCTTTCGGACGAGAACTCATCTGTTACAAAGGCATTTCATTTTTTTTAACTCATTTCAACTCCAGACTTTTTGTGCGTTCAGTATGCACCATTCAAAGCCACGTCATCAATTTTCAACCCTTTCTGGCTTCATTTGCTGTTTTTCATGCATTTACTGATTTTGTTTGAGCTAAATGACCCTGAAATTGAAAAGCACTACAAATGAACTCTGAAAAGGTTGAAAGTTGGCATGGTATCATCATTTCACCCACATAGCATGTGTTAAAAAGTTGAGAGGGTTACGGCAAAAACTGGATGCACTTCATGTACAAAATGGACAATCTCTTTCGAAGTATGAGGCTTTCGGACGAGAACTCCTCAGTTACAAAGGCATTTCATTTTTTTAAACTCATTTCAACTCCAAACATTTTGTGCGTTCAGTATGCACCATTCAAAGCCACGTCATCAATTTTCAACCCTTTCTGACTTCATTTGCTATTTTTCATGCATTTACTAATTTGTTTTGAGCTAAATGACCCTGAAATTGAAAAGCACTACAAATGAACTCTGAAAAGGTTGAAAGTTGGCATGGTATCATCATTTCACCCACATAGCATGTGCGAAAAAGTTGAGAGGGGTACGGCAAAAACTGGATGCACTTCGTGTACAAAATGGACAATCTCTTTCGAAGTATCAGGCTTTCGGACGAGAACTCATCTGTTACAAAGGCATTTCATTTTTTAAACTTATTTCAACTCCAGACTTTTTGTGCGTTCAGTATGCACCATTCAAAGCCACGTCATCAATTTTCAACCCTTTCTGACTTCATTTGCTATTTTTCATGCATTTACTGATTTTTTTGAGCTAACTGACCCTGAAATTGAAAAGCACTACAAATGAACTCTAAAAAGGTTGAAAGTTGGCATGGTATCATCATTTCACCCACATAGCATGTTCTAAAAAGTTGAGAGGGTTACGGCAAAAACTAGATGCACTTCGTGTACAAAATGGACAATCTCTTTCGAAGTATCAGGGTTTCGGACGAGAACTCATCTGTTACAAAGGCATTTCATTTTTTTAAACTCATTTCAACTCCAGACTTTTTGTGCGTTCAGTATGCACCGTTCAAAGCCACGTCATCAATTTTCAACCCTTTCTGACTTCATTTGCTATTTTTCATGCATTTACGGATTTTTTTGAGCTAAATGACCCTAAAATTGAAAAGCACTACAAATGAACTCTGAAAAGGTTGAAAGTTGGCATGGTATCATCATTTCACCCACATAGCATGTTCTAAAAAGTTGAGAGGGTTACGGCAAAAACTGGATGCACTTCGTGTACAAAATGGACAATCTCTTTCGAAGTATCAGGCTTGCGGACAAGGACTCATCTGTTACAAAGGCATTTCATTTTTTTAAACTTATTTCAACTCCAGACTTTTGGTGCATTCAGTATGCACCATTCAAAGCCACGTCATCAATTTTCAACCCTTTCTGACTTCATTTGCTATTTTTCATGCATTTACTATTTTTTTGAGCTAAATGACCCTGAAATTGAAAAGCACTACAAATGAACTCTGAAAAGGTTGAAAGTTGGCATGGTATCATCATTTCACCCACATAGCATCTGCTAAAAAATTGAGACGCTTACGGCAAAAACTGGATGCACTTCGTGTACAAAATGGACAATCTCTTTCGAAGTATCAGGCTTTCGGACGAGAACTCATCTGTTACAAAGGCATTTCATTTTTTTAAATTCATTTCAACTCCAGACTTTTTGTGCGTGAAGTATGCACCATTCAAAGCCACGTCATCAATTTTCAACCCTTTCTGACTTCATTTGCTATTTTTCATGCATTTACTGATTTTTTTTAGCTAAATGACCCTGAAATTGAAAAGCACTGCAAATGAACTATGAAAAGGTTGAAAGTTGACATGGTATCATCATTTCACCCACATAGCATGTGCTAAAAAGTTGAGAGGGTTACGGCAAAAACTGGATGCACTTCGTGTACAAAATGGACAATCTCTTTCGAAGTATCAGGCTTTCGGACGAAAACTCATCTGTTACAAAGGCATTTCATTTTTTTAATCTTATTTCAACTCCAGACTTTTTGTGCGTTCAGTATGCACCATTCAAAGCCACGTCATCAATTTTCAACCCTTTCTGACTTCATTTGCTATTTTTCATGCATTTACTGATTTTTTTTGAGCTAAATGACCCTTAAATTGAAAAGCACTACAAATGAACTCTGAAAAGGTTGAAAGTTGGCATGGTATCATCATTTCACCCACATAGCATGTGCTAAAAAGTTGAGAGGGTTACGGCAAAAACTGGATGCACTTCGTGTACAAAATGGACAATCTCTTTCGAAGTATCAGGCTTTCGGACGAGAACTCATCTGTTACAAAGCCATTTCATTTCTTTAACTTATTTCAACTCCAGACTTTTTGTGCATTCAGTATGCACCATTCAAAGCCACTTCATTAATTTTCAACCCTTTCTAACTTCATTTGCTATTTTTCATGCATTTACTGATTTTGTTTGAGCTAAATGACCCTGAAATTGAAAAGCACTACAAATGAACTCTGAAAAGGTTGAAAGTTGGCATGGTATCATCATTTCACCTACATAGCATGTTCTAAAAAGTTGAGAGGGTTACGGCAAAAACTAGATGCACTTCGTGTACAAAATGGACAATCTCTTTCGAAGTATTAGGGTTTCGGACGAGAACTCATCTGCTACAAAGGCATTTCATTTTTTTAAACTCATTTCAGCTCCAGACTTTTTGTGCGTTCAGTATGCACCGTTCAAAGCCACGTCATCAATTTTCAACCCTTTCTGACTTCATTTGCTATTTTTCATGCATTTACGGATTTTTTTGAGCTAAATGACCCTAAAATTGAAAAGCACTACAAATGAACTCTGAAAAGGTTGAAAGTTGGCATGGTATCATCATTTCACCCACATAGCATGTGCTAAAAAATTGAGACGCTTACGGCAAAAACTGGATGCACTTCGTGTACAAAATGGACAATCTCTTTCGAAGTATCAGGCTTTCGGACGAGAACTCATCTGTTACAAAGGCATTTCATTTTTTTAAACTCATTTCAACTCCAGACTTTTTGTGCGTGAAGTATGCACCATTCAAAGCCACGTCATCAATTTTCAACCCTTTCTGACTTCATTTGCTATTTTTCATGCATTTACTGATTTTTTTTAGCTAAATGACCCTGAAATTGAAAAGCACTGCAAATGAACTATGAAAAGGTTGAAAGTTGACATGGTATCATCATTTCACCCACATAGCATGTGCTAAAAAGTTGAGAGGGTTACGGCAAAAACTAGATGCACTTCGTGTACAAAATGGACAATCTCTTTCGAAGTATCAGGCTTTCGGACGAAAACTCATCTGTTACAAAGGCATTTCATTTTTTTAATCTTATTTCAACTCCAGACTTTTTGTGCGTTCAGTATGCACCATTCAAAGCCACGTCATCAATTTTCAACCCTTTCTGACTTCATTTGCTATTTTTCATGCATTTACTGATTTTTTTTTGAGCTAAATGACCCTTAAATTGAAA
The DNA here is from genome assembly GCA_039707655.1 of Elymus sibiricus. Lineage (NCBI taxonomy): Eukaryota > Viridiplantae > Streptophyta > Magnoliopsida > Poales > Poaceae > Elymus > Elymus sibiricus. The sequence continues at coordinate 31,960,329 of CM077665.1, read as the reverse complement.
AGCACTACAAATGAACTCTGAAAAGGTTGAAAGTTGGCATGGTATCATCATTTCACCCACATAGCATGTGCTAAAAAGTTGAGAGGGTTACGGCAAAAACTGGATGCACTTCGTGTACAAAATGGACAATCTCTTTCGAAGTATCAGGCTTTCGGACGAGAACTCATCTGTTACAAAGCCATTTCATTTCTTTAACTTATTTCAACTCCAGACTTTTTGTGCATTCAGTATGCACCATTCAAAGCCACTTCATTAATTTTCAACCCTTTCTAACTTCATTTGCTATTTTTCATGCATTTACTGATTTTGTTTGAGCTAAATGACCCTGAAATTGAAAAGCACTACAAATGAACTCTGAAAAGGTTGAAAGTTGGCATGGTATCATCATTTCACCTACATAGCATGTTCTAAAAAGTTGAGAGGGTTATGGCAAAAACTAGATGCACTTCGTGTACAAAATGGACAATCTCTTTCGAAGTATCAGGGTTTCGGACGAGAACTCATCTGTTACAAAGGCATTTCATTTTTTTAAACTCATTTCAGCTCCAGACTTTTTGTGCGTTCAGTATGCACCGTTCAAAGCCACGTCATCAATTTTCAACCCTTTCTGACTTCATTTGCTATTTTTCATGCATTTACGGATTTTTTTGAGCTAAATGACCCTAAAATTGAAAAGCACTACAAATGAACTCTGAAAAGGTTGAAAGTTGGCATGGTATCATCATTTCACCCACATAGCATGTGCTAAAAAGTTGAGAGGGTTACGGCAAAAACTGGATGCACTTCGTGTACAAAATGGACAATCTCTTTCGAAGTATCAGGCTTTCGGACGAGAACTCATCTGTTACAAAGGCATTTCATTTTTTTAAACTTATTTCAACTCCAAACTTTTTGTGCGTTCAGTATGCACCATTCAAAGCCACGTCATTAATTTTCAACCCTTTCTGACTTCATTTGCTATTTTTCATTCATTTACTGATTTTTTTTGAGCTAAATGACCCTGAAATTGAAAAGCATAACAAATGAACTCTGAAAAGGTTGAAAGTTGGCATGGTATCATCATTTCCCCCACATAGCATGTGCTAAACAGTTGAGAGGGTTACGGCAAAAACTGGATGCACTTCGTGTACAAAATGGACAATCTCTTTCGAAGTACCAGGCTTTCGGACGAGAACTCATCTGTTACAAAGGCATTTCATTTTTTTAACTCATTTCAACTCCAGACTTTTTGTGCGTTCAGTATGCACCATTCAAAGCCACGTCATCAATTTTCAACCCTTTCTGGCTTCATTTGCTGTTTTTCATGCATTTACTGATTTTGTTTGAGCTAAATGACCCTGAAATTGAAAAGCACTACAAATGAACTCTGAAAAGGTTGAAAGTTGGCATGGTATCATCATTTCACCCACATAGCATGTGTTAAAAAGTTGAGAGGGTTACGGCAAAAACTGGATGCACTTCATGTACAAAATGGACAATCTCTTTCGAAGTATGAGGCTTTCGGACGAGAACTCCTCAGTTACAAAGGCATTTCATTTTTTTTAAACTCATTTCAACTCCAGACTTTTTGTGCGTTCAGTATGCACCATTCAAAGCCACGTCATCAATTTTCAACCCTTTCTGACTTCATTTGCTATTTTTCATGCATTTACTAATTTTTTTGAGCTAAATGAACCTGAAATTGAAAAGCACTACAAATGAACTCTGAAAAGGTTGAAAGTTGGCATGGTATCATCATTTCACCCACATAGCATGTGCTAAAAAGTTGAGAGGGTTACGGCAAAAACTGGATGCACTTCGTGTACAAAATGGACAATCTCTTTCGAAGTACCAGGCTTTCGGACGAGAACTCATCTGTTACAAAGGCAGTTCATTTTTTTAACTTATTTCAACTCCAGACTTTTTGTGCGTTCAGTATGCACCATTCAAAGCCACGTCATCAATTTTCAACCCTTTCTGGCTTCATTTGCTGTTTTTCATGCATTTACTGATTTTGTTTGAATTAAATGACCCTGAATTTGAAAAGCACTACAAATGAACTCTGAAAAGGTTGAAAGTTGGCATGGTATCATCATTTCACCCACATAGCATGTGTTAAAAAGTTGAGAGGGTTACGGCAAAAACTGGATGCACTTCATGTACAAAATGGACAATCTCTTTCGAAGTATGAGGCTTTCGGACGAGAACTCCTCAGTTACAAAGGCATTTCATTTTTTTAAACTCATTTCAACTCCAAACTTTTTGTGCGTTCAGTATGCACCATTCAAAGCCACGTCATCAATTTTCAACCCTTTCTGACTTCATTTGCTATTTTTCATGCATTTACTAATTTGTTTTGAGCTAAATGACCCTGAAATTGAAAAGCACTACAAATGAACTCTGAAAAGGTTGAAAGTTGGCATGGTATCATCATTTCACCCACATAGCATGTGCTAAAAAGTTGAGAGGGTTACGGCAAAAACTGGATGCACTTCGTGTACAAAATGGACAATCTCTTTCGAAGTATCAGGCTTTCGGACGAGAACTCATCTGTTACAAAGGCATTTCATTTTTTAAACTTATTTCAACTCTAGACTTTTTGTGCGTTCAGTATGCACCATTCAAAGCCACGTCATCAATTTTCAACCCTTTCTGACTTCATTTGCTATTTTTCATATATTTACTGATTTTTTTTGAGCTAACTGACCCTGAAATTGAAAAGCACTACAAATGAACTCTGAAAAGGTTGTAAGTTGGCATGGTATCATCATTTCACCCACATAGCATGTTCTAAAAAGTTGAGAGGGTTACGGCAAAAACTAGATGCACTTCGTGTACAAAATGGACAATCTCTTTCGAAGTATCAGGGTTTCGGACGAGAACTCATCTGTTACAAAGGCATTTCATTTTTTTAAACTCATTTCAACTCCAGACTTTTTGTGCGTTCAGTATGCACCGTTCAAAGCCACGTCATCAATTTTCAACCCTTTCTGACTTCATTTGCTATTTTACATGCATTTACGGATTTTTTTGAGCTAAATGACCCTAAAATTGAAAAGCACTACAAATGAACTCTGAAAAGGTTGAAAGTTGGCATGGTATTATCATTTCACCCACATAGCATGTGCTAAAAAGTTGAGAGGGTTACGGCAAAAACTGGATGCACTTCGTGTACAAAATGGACAATCTCTTTTGAAGTATCAGGCTTTCGGACGAGAACTCATCTGTTACAAAGGCATTTCATTTTTTAAACTTATTTCAACTCCAGACTTTTTGTGCATTCAGTATGCACCATTCAAAGCCACGTCATCAATTTTCAACCCTTTCTAACTTCATTTGCTATTTTTCATGCATTTACTAATTTTTTGGGCTAAATGACCTTGAAATTGAAAAGCACTACAAATGAACTCTGAAAAGGTTGAAAGTTCGCATGGTATCATCATTTCACCCACATAGCATGTGCTAAAAAGTTGAGAGGGTTACGGCAAAAACTGGATGCACTTCGTGTACAAAATGGACTATCTCTTTCGAAGTATCAGGCTTTCGGACGAGAACTCATCTGTTACAAAGGCATTTCATTTTTTTAAACTTATTTCAACTCGAGACTTTTTGTGCGTTCAGTATGCACCATTCAAAGCCACGTCATCAATTTTCAACCCTTTCTGACTTCATTTGCTATTTTTCATGCATTTACTGATTTTGTTTGAGCTAAATGACCCTGAAATTGAAAAGCACTACAAATGAACTCTGAAAAGGTTGAAAGTTGGCATGGTATCATCATTTCACCCACATAGCATGTGCTAAAAAGTTGAGAGGGTTACGGCAAAAACTGGATGCACTTCGTTTACAAAATGGACAATCTCTTTCTAAGTATCAGGCTTTCGGACGAGAACTCATCTGTTACAAAGGCATTTCATTTTTTTAAACTCATTTCAACTCCAGACATTTTGTGCGTTCAGTATGCACCATTCAAAGCCACGTCATTAATTTTCAACCCTTTCTGACTTCATTTGCTATTTTTCATGCATTTACTGATTTGTTTTGAGCTAAATGACCCTGAAATTGAAAAGCACTACAAATGAACTCTGAAAAGGTTGAAAGTTGGCATGGTATCATCATTTCACCCACATAGCATGTGCTAAAAAGTTGAGAGGGTTACGGCAAAAACTGGATGCACTTCGTGTACAAAATGGACAATCTCTTTCGAAGTATCAGGGTTTCGGACGAGAACTCATCTGTTACAAAGGCATTTCATTTTTTTAAACTCATTTCAACTCCAGACTTTTTGTGCGTTCAGTATGCACCATTCAAAGCCACGTCATCAATTTTCAACCCTTTCTGACTTCATTTGGTATTTTTCATGCATTTACCGATTTTTTTGAGCTAAATGACCCTAAAATTGAACAGCACTACAAATGAACTCTGAAAAGGTTGAAAGTTGGCATGGTATCATCATTTCACCCACATAGCATGTGCTAAAAAGTTGAGAGGATTACGGCAAAAACTGGATGCACTTCGTGTACAAAATGGACAATCTCTTTCGAAGTACCAGGCTTTCGGACGAGAACTCATCTGTTACAAAGGCATTTCATTTTTTAAACTCATTTCAACTCCAAACTTTTTGTGCGTTCAGTATGCACCATTCAAAGCCACGTCATCAATTTTCAACCCTTTCTGACTTCATTTGCTATTTTTCATGCATTTACTAATTTGTTTTGAGCTAAATGACCCTGAAATTGAAAAGCACTACAAATGAACTCTGAAAAGGTTGAAAGTTGGCATGGTATCATCATTTCACCCACATAGCATGTGCTAAAAAGTTGAGAGGGTTACGGCAAAAACTGGATGCACTTCGTGTACAAAATGGACAATCTCTTTCGAAGTATCAGGCTTTCGGACGAGAACTCATCTGTTACAAAGGCATTTCATTTTTTAAACTTATTTCAACTCTAGACTTTTTGTGCGTTCAGTATGCACCATTCAAAGCCACGTCATCAATTTTCAACCCTTTCTGACTTCATTTGCTATTTTTCATATATTTACTGATTTTTTTTGAGCTAACTGACCCTGAAATTGAAAAGCACTACAAATGAACTCTGAAAAGGTTGTAAGTTGGCATGGTATCATCATTTCACCCACATAGCATGTTCTAAAAAGTTGAGAGGGTTACGGCAAAAACTAGATGCACTTCGTGTACAAAATGGACAATCTCTTTCGAAGTATCAGGGTTTCGGACGAGAACTCATCTGTTACAAAGGCATTTCATTTTTTTAAACTCATTTCAACTCCAGACTTTTTGTGCGTTCAGTATGCACCGTTCAAAGCCACGTCATCAATTTTCAACCCTTTCTGACTTCATTTGCTATTTTACATGCATTTACGGATTTTTTTGAGCTAAATGACCCTAAAATTGAAAAGCACTACAAATGAACTCTGAAAAGGTTGAAAGTTGGCATGGTATTATCATTTCACCCACATAGCATGTGCTAAAAAGTTGAGAGGGTTACGGCAAAAACTGGATGCACTTCGTGTACAAAATGGACAATCTTTCTTGAAGTATCAGGCTTTCGGACGAGAACTCATCTGTTACAAAGGCATTTCATTTTTTAAACTTATTTCAACTCCAGACTTTTTGTGCATTCAGTATGCACCATTCAAAGCCACGTCATCAATTTTCAACCCTTTCTAACTTCATTTGCTATTTTTCATGCATTTACTAATTTTTTGGGCTAAATGACCTTGAAATTGAAAAGCACTACAAATGAACTCTGAAAAGGTTGAAAGTTCGCATGGTATCATCATTTCACCCACATAGCATGTGCTAAAAAGTTGAGAGGGTTACGGCAAAAACTGGATGCACTTCGTGTACAAAATGGACTATCTCTTTCGAAGTATCAGGCTTTCGGACGAGAACTCATCTGTTACAAAGGCATTTCATTTTTTTAAACTTATTTCAACTCGAGACTTTTTGTGCGTTCAGTATGCACCATTCAAAGCCACGTCATCAATTTTCAACCCTTTCTGACTTCATTTGCTATTTTTCATGCATTTACTGATTTTGTTTGAGCTAAATGACCCTGAAATTGAAAAGCACTACAAATGAACTCTGAAAAGGTTGAAAGTTGGCATGGTATCATCATCTCACCCACATAGCATGTGCTAAAAAGTTGAGAGGGTTACGGCAAAAACTGGATGCACTTCGTTTACAAAATGGACAATCTCTTTCTAAGTATCAGGCTTTCGGACGAGAACTCATCTGTTACAAAGGCATTTCATTTTTTTAAACTCATTTCAACTCCAGACATTTTGTGCGTTCAGTATGCACCATTCAAAGCCACGTCATTAATTTTCAACCCTTTCTGACTTCATTTGCTATTTTTCATGCATTTACTGATTTGTTTTGAGCTAAATGACCCTGAAATTGAAAAGCACTACAAATGAACTCTGAAAAGGTTGAAAGTTGGCATGGTATCATCATTTCACCCACATAGCATGTGCTAAAAAGTTGAGAGGGTTACGGCAAAAACTGGATGCACTTCGTGTACAAAATGGACAATCTCTTTCGAAGTATCAGGGTTTCGGACGAGAACTCATCTGTTACAAAGGCATTTCATTTTTTTAAACTCATTTCAACTCCAGACTTTTTGTGCGTTCAGTATGCACCATTCAAAGCCACGTCATCAATTTTCAACCCTTTCTGACTTCATTTGGTATTTTTCATGCATTTACCGATTTTTTTGAGCTAAATGACCCTAAAATTGAACAGCACTACAAATGAACTCTGAAAAGGTTGAAAGTTGGCATGGTATCATCATTTCACCCACATAGCATGTGCTAAAAAGTTGAGAGGGTTACGGCAAAAACTGGATGCACTTCGTGTACAAAATGGACAATCTCTTTCGAAGTATCAGGCTTTCGGACGAGAACTCATCTGTTACAAAGGCATTTCATTTTTTAAACTTATTTCAACTCTAGACTTTTTGTGCGTTCAGTATGCACCATTCAAAGCCACGTCATCAATTTTCAACCCTTTCTGACTTCATTTGCTATTTTTCATATATTTACTGATTTTTTTTGAGCTAACTGACCCTGAAATTGAAAAGCACTACAAATGAACTCTGAAAAGGTTGTAAGTTGGCATGGTATCATCATTTCACCCACATAGCATGTTCTAAAAAGTTGAGAGGGTTACGGCAAAAACTAGATGCACTTCGTGTACAAAATGGACAATCTCTTTCGAAGTATCAGGGTTTCGGACGAGAACTCATCTGTTACAAAGGCATTTCATTTTTTTAAACTCATTTCAACTCCAGACTTTTTGTGCGTTCAGTATGCACCGTTCAAAGCCACGTCATCAATTTTCAACCCTTTCTGACTTCATTTGCTATTTTACATGCATTTACGGATTTTTTTGAGCTAAATGACCCTAAAATTGAAAAGCACTACAAATGAACTCTGAAAAGGTTGAAAGTTGGCATGGTATTATCATTTCACCCACATAGCATGTGCTAAAAAGTTGAGAGGGTTACGGCAAAAACTGGATGCACTTCGTGTACAAAATGGACAATCTCTTTTGAAGTATCAGGCTTTCGGACGAGAACTCATCTGTTACAAAGGCATTTCATTTTTTAAACTTATTTCAACTCCAGACTTTTTGTGCATTCAGTATGCACCATTCAAAGCCACGTCATCAATTTTCAACCCTTTCTAACTTCATTTGCTATTTTTCATGCATTTACTAATTTTTTGGGCTAAATGACCTTGAAATTGAAAAGCACTACAAATGAACTCTGAAAAGGTTGAAAGTTCGCATGGTATCATCATTTCACCCACATAGCATGTGCTAAAAAGTTGAGAGGGTTACGGCAAAAACTGGATGCACTTCGTGTACAAAATGGACTATCTCTTTCGAAGTATCAGGCTTTCGGACGAGAACTCATCTGTTACAAAGGCATTTCATTTTTTTAAACTTATTTCAACTCGAGACTTTTTGTGCGTTCAGTATGCACCATTCAAAGCCACGTCATCAATTTTCAACCCTTTCTGACTTCATTTGCTATTTTTCATGCATTTACTGATTTTGTTTGAGCTAAATGACCCTGAAATTGAAAAGCACTACAAATGAACTCTGAAAAGGTTGAAAGTTGGCATGGTATCATCATTTCACCCACATAGCATGTGCTAAAAAGTTGAGAGGGTTACGGCAAAAACTGGATGCACTTCGTTTACAAAATGGACAATCTCTTTCTAAGTATCAGGCTTTCGGACGAGAACTCATCTGTTACAAAGGCATTTCATTTTTTTAAACTCATTTCAACTCCAGACATTTTGTGCGTTCAGTATGCACCATTCAAAGCCACGTCATTAATTTTCAACCCTTTCTGACTTCATTTGCTATTTTTCATGCATTTACTGATTTGTTTTGAGCTAAATGACCCTGAAATTTAAAAGCACTACAAATGAACTCTGAAAAGGTTGAAAGTTGGCATGGTATCATCATTTCACCCACATAGCATGTGCTAAAAAGTTGAGAGGGTTACGGCAAAAACTGGATGCACTTCGTGTACAAAATGGACAATCTCTTTCGAAGTATCAGGGTTTCGGACGAGAACTCATCTGTTACAAAGGCATTTCATTTTTTTAAACTCATTTCAACTCCAGACTTTTTGTGCGTTCAGTATGCACCATTCAAAGCCACGTCATCAATTTTCAACCCTTTCTGACTTCATTTGGTATTTTTCATGCATTTACCGATTTTTTTGAGCTAAATGACCCTAAAATTGAACAGCACTACAAATGAACTCTGAAAAGGTTGAAAGTTGGCATGGTATCATCATTTCACCCACATAGCATGTGCTAAAAAGTTGAGAGGGTTACGGCAAAAACTGGATGCACTTCGTGTACAAAATGGACAATCTCTTTCGAAGTATCAGGCTTTCGGACGAGAACTCATCTGTTACAAAGGCATTTCATTTTTTTAAACTTATTTCAACTCCAGACTTTTTGTGCATTCAGTATGCACCATTCAAAGCCACGTCATCAATTTTCAACCCTTTCTGACTTCATTTGCTATTTTTCATGCATTTACTAATTTTTTGGGCTAAATGACCCTGAAATTGAAAAGCACTACAAATGAACTCTGAAAAGGTTGAAAGTTCGCATGGTATCATCATTTCACCCACATAGCATGTGCTAAAAATTTGAGAGGGTTACGGCAAAAACTGGATGCACTTCGTGTACAAAATGGACAATCTCTTTCGAAGTATCAGGGTTTCGGACGAGAACTCATCTGTTACAAAGGCATTTCATTTTTTTAAACTCATTTCAACTCCAGACTTTTTGTGCGTTCAGTATGCACCATTCAAAGCCACGTCATCAATTTTCAACCCTTTCTGACTTCATTTGGTATTTTTCATGCATTTACCGATTTTTTTGAGCTAAATGACCCTAAAATTGAACAGCACTACAAATGAACTCTGAAAAGGTTGAAAGTTGGCATGGTATCATCATTTCACCCACATAGCATGTGCTAAAAAGTTGAGAGGGTTACGGCAAAAACTGGATGCACTTCGTGTACAAAATGGACAATCTCTTTCGAAGTATCAGGCTTTCGGACGAGAACTCATCTGTTACAAAGGCATTTCATTTTTTTAAACTTATTTCAACTCCAGACTTTTTGTGCATTCAGTATGCACCATTCAAAGCCACGTCATCAATTTTCAACCCTTTCTGACTTCATTTGCTATTTTTCATGCATTTACTAATTTTTTGGGCTAAATGACCCTGAAATTGAAAAGCACTACAAATGAACTCTGAAAAGGTTGAAAGTTCGCATGGTATCATCATTTCACCCACATAGCATGTGCTAAAAATTTGAGAGGGTTACGGCAAAAACTGGATGCACTTCGTGTAAAAAATGGACAATCTCTTTCGAAGTATCAGGCTTTCGGACGAGAACTCATCTGTTACAAAGGCATTTCATTTTTTGAAACTTATTTCAACTCCAGACTTTTTGTGCGTTCAGTATGCACCATTCAAAGCCACGTCATAAATTTTCAACCCTTTCTGACTTCATTTGCTATTTTTCATGCATTTACTCATTTTTTTGAGCTAAATGACCCTGAAATTGAAAAGCACAACAAATGAACTCTGAAAAGGTTGAAAGTTGGCATGGTATCATCATTTCCCCCACATAGCATGTGCTCAAAAGTTGAGAGGGTTACGGCAAAAACTGGATGCACTTCGTGTACAAAATGGACAATCTCTTTCGAAATGTCAGGCTTTCAGACGAGAACTCATCTGTTACAAAGGCATTTCATTTTTTTAACTCATTTCAACTCCAGACTTTTTGTGCGTTTAGTATGCACCATTCAAAGCCACGTCATCAATTTTCAACCCTTTGTGGCTTCATTTGCTATTTTTCATGCATTTACTGATTTTGTTTGAGCTAAATGACCCTGAAATTGAAAAGCACTACAAATGAACTCTGAAAAGGCTGAAAGTTGGCATGGTATCATCATTTCACCCACATAGCATGTGGTAAAAGTTGAGAGGGTTACGGCAAAAACTGGATGCACTTCATGTACAAAATGGACAATCTCTTTCAAAGTACTAGGCTTTCGGACGAGAACTCATCTGTTACAAAGGCAATTCATTTTTTTAAACTTATTTAAACTCCAGACTTTTTGTGCGTTCAGTATGCACCATTCAAAGCCACGTCATCAATTTTCAACCCTTTCTGACTTCATTTGCTATTTTTCATGCATTTACTGATTTTTTTTTGAGCTAAATGACCCTGAAATTGAAAAGCACTACAAATGAACTCTGAAAAGGTTGAAAGTTGGCATGGTATCATCATTTCACCCACATAGCATGTGCTAAAAAGTTGAGAGGGTTACGGCAAAAACTGGATGCACTTCGTGTACAAAATGGACAATCTCTTTCGAAGTATCAGGCTTTCGGACGAGAACTCATCAGTTACAAAGGCATTTCATTTCTTTAACTTATTTCAACTCCAGACTTTTTGTGCGTTCAGTATGCACCATTCAAAGCCACGTCATCAATTTTCAACCCTTTCTGACTTCATTTGCTATTTTTCATGCATTTACTGATTTTGTTTGAGCTAAATGACCCTGAAATTGAAAAGCACTACAAATGAACTCTGAAAAGGTTGAAAGTTGGCATGGTATCATCATTTCACCCACATAGCATGTGCTAAAAAGTTGAGAGGGTTACGGCAAAAACTGGATGCACTTCGTGTACAAAATGGACAATCTCTTTCGAAGTATCAGGCTTTCGGACGAGAACTCATCAGTTACAAAGGCATTTCATTTTTTTAATCTCATTTCAACTCCAGACTTTTTGTGCGTTCAGTATGCACCATTCAAAGCCACGTCATTAATTTTCAACCCTTTCTGACTTCATTTGCTATTTTTCATGCATTTACTGATTTGTTTTGAGCTAAATGACCCTGAAATTGAAAAGCACTACAAATGAACTCTGAAAAGGTTGAAAGTTGGCATGGTATCATCATTTCACCCACATAGCATGTGCTAAAAAGGTGAGAGGGTGACGGCAAAAACTGGATGCACTTCGTGTACAAAATGGACAATCTCCTTCGAAGTATCAAGCTTTCGGACGAGAACTCATCTGTTACAAAGGCATTTCATTTTTTTAAACTTATTTCAACTCCAGACTTTTTGTGCGTTCAGTATGCACTATTCAAAGCCACGTCATCAATTTTCAATCCTTTCTCACTTCATTTGCTATTTTTCATGCATTTACTCATTTTTTTTAGCTAAATGACCCTGAAATTGAAAAGCACTACAAATCAACTCTGAAAAGGTTGAAAGTTGGCATGGTATCATCATTTCCCCCACATAGCATGTTCTAAAAAGTTGAGAGGGTTACGGCAAAAACTGGATGCACTTCGTGTACAAAATGGACAATCTCTTTCGAAGTATCAGGCTTTCGGACGAGAACTCATCGGTTACAAAGGCATTTCATTTCTTTAACTTATTTCAGCTTCAGACTTTTTGTGCGTTCAGTATGCACCATTCAAAGCCACGTCATTAATTTTCAACCCTTTCTGACTTCATTTGCTATTTTTCATGCATTTACTGATTTTGTTTGAGCTAAATGACCCTGAAATTGAAAAGCACTACAAATGAACTCTGAAAAGTTTTAAAGTTGGCATGGTATCATCATTTCACCCACATAGCATCTGCTAAAAAGTTGAGAGGTTTACGGCAAAAACTGGATGCACTTTGTGTACAAAATGGACAATCTCTTTCGAAGTATCAGGCTTTCGGACGAGAACTCATCTGTTACAAAGGCATTTCATTTTTTTAAACTCATTTCAACTCCAGACTTTTTGTGCGTTCAGTATGCACCATTCAAAGCCACGTCATCAATTTTCAACCCTTTCTGACTTCATTTGCTATTTTTCATGCATTTACTGATTTTGTTTGAGCTAAATGACCCTGAAATTGAAAAGCACTACAAATGAACTCTGAAAAGGTTGAAAGTTGGCATGGTATCATCATTTCACCCACATAGCATGTGCTAAAAAGTTGAGAGGGTTACGGCAAAAACTGGATGCACTTCGTGTACAAAATGGACAATCTCTTTCGAAGTATCAGGCTTTCGGACGAGAACTCATCAGTTACAAAGGCATTTCATTTCTTTAACTTATTTCAACTCCAGACTTTTTGTGCGTTCAGTATGCACCATTCAAAGCCACGTCATCAATTTTCAACCCTTTCTGACTTCATTTGCTATTTTTCATGCATTTACTGATTTTGTTTGAGCTAAATGACCCTGAAATTGAAAAGCACTACAAATGAACTCTGAAAAGGTTGAAAGTTGGCATGGTATCATCATTTCACCCACATAGCATGTGCTAAAAAGTTGAGAGGGTTACGGCAAAAACTGGATGCACTTCGTGTACAAAATGGACAATCTCTTTCGAAGTATCAGGCTTTCGGACGAGAACTCATCAGTTACAAAGGCATTTCATTTTTTTAATCTCATTTCAACTCCAGACTTTTTGTGCGTTCAGTATGCACCATTCAAAGCCACGTCATTAATTTTCAACCCTTTCTGACTTCATTTGCTATTTTTCATGCATTTACTGATTTGTTTTGAGCTAAATGACCCTGAAATTGAAAAGCACTACAAATGAACTCTGAAAAGGTTGAAAGTTGGCATGGTATCATCATTTCACCCACATAGCATGTGCTAAAAAGGTGAGAGGGTGACGGCAAAAACTGGATGCACTTCGTGTACAAAATGGACAATCTCCTTCGAAGTATCAAGCTTTCGGACGAGAACTCATCTGTTACAAAGGCATTTCATTTTTTTAAACTTATTTCAACTCCAGACTTTTTGTGCGTTCAGTATGCACTATTCAAAGCCACGTCATCAATTTTCAATCCTTTCTCACTTCATTTGCTATTTTTCATGCATTTACTCATTTTTTTTAGCTAAATGACCCTGAAATTGAAAAGCACTACAAATCAACTCTGAAAAGGTTGAAAGTTGGCATGGTATCATCATTTCCCCCACATAGCATGTTCTAAAAAGTTGAGAGGGTTACGGCAAAAACTGGATGCACTTCGTGTACAAAATGGACAATCTCTTTCGAAGTATCAGGCTTTCGGACGAGAACTCATCGGTTACAAAGGCATTTCATTTCTTTAACTTATTTCAGCTTCAGACTTTTTGTGCGTTCAGTATGCACCATTCAAAGCCACGTCATTAATTTTCAACCCTTTCTGACTTCATTTGCTATTTTTCATGCATTTACTGATTTTGTTTGAGCTAAATGACCCTGAAATTGAAAAGCACTACAAATGAACTCTGAAAAGTTTTAAAGTTGGCATGGTATCATCATTTCACCCACATAGCATCTGCTAAAAAGTTGAGAGGTTTACGGCAAAAACTGGATGCACTTTGTGTACAAAATGGACAATCTCTTTCGAAGTATCAGGCTTTCAGACGAGAACTCATCTGTTACAAAGGCATTTCATTTTTTTAACTCATTTCAACTCCAGACTTTTTGTGCGTTTAGTATGCACCATTCAAAGCCACGTCATCAATTTTCAACCCTTTGTGGCTTCATTTGCTATTTTTCATGCATTTACTGATTTTGTTTGAGCTAAATGACCCTGAAATTGAAAAGCACTACAAATGAACTCTGAAAAGGTTGAAAGTTGGCATGGTATCATCATTTCACCCACATAGCATGTGTTAAAAAGTTGAGAGGGTTACGGCAAAAACTGGATGCACTTCATGTACAAAATGGACAATCTCTTTCAAAGTACCAGGCTTTCGGACGAGAACTCATCTGTTACAAAGGCAATTCATTTTTTTAAACTTATTTCAACTCCAGACTTTTTGTGCGTTCAGTATGCACCATTCAAAGCCACGTCATCAATTTTCAACCCTTTCTGACTTCATTTGCTATTTTTCATGCATTTACTGATTTTCTTTTGAGCTAAATGACCCTGAAATTGAAAAACACTACAAATGAACTCTGAAAAGGTTGAAAGTTGGCATGGTATCATCATTTCACCCACATAGCATGTGCTAAAAAGTTGAGAGGGTTAAGGCAAAAACTGGATGCACTTCGTGTACAAAATGGACAATCTCTTTCGAAGTATCAGGCTTTCGGACGAGAACTCATCAGTTACAAAGGCATTTCATTTCTTTAACTTATTTCAACTCCAGACTTTTTGTGCGTTCAGTATGCACCATTCAAAGCCACGTCATCAATTTTCAACCCTTTCTGACTTCATTTGCTATTTTTCATGCATTTACTGATTTTGTTTGAGCTAAATGACCCTGAAATTGAAAAGCACTACAAATGAACTCTGAAAAGGTTGAAAGTTGGCATGGTATCATCATTTCACCCACATAGCATGTGCTAAAAAGTTGAGAGGGTTACGGCAAAAACTGGATGCACTTCGTGTACAAAATGGACAATCTCTTTCGAAGTATCAGGCTTTCGGACGAGAACTCATCTGTTACAAAGGCATTTCATTTTTTAAAGTTATTTCAACTCCAGACTTTTTGTGCATTCAGTATGCACCATTCAAAGCCACGTCATAAATTTTCAACCCTTTCTGACTTCATTTGCTATTTTTCATGCATTTACTGATTTTTTGAGCTAAATGACCCTAAAATTGAAAAGCACTACAAATGAACTCTGAAAAGGTTGAAAGTTGGCATGGTATCATCATTTCACCCACATAGCATGTGCTAAAAAGTTGAGAGGGTTACGGTAAAAACTGGATGCACTTCGTGTACAAAATGGACAATCTCTTTCGAAGTATCAGGCTTTCGGACGAGAACTCATCTGTTACAAAGGCATTTCATTTCTTTAACTTATTTCCACTCCAGACTTTTTGTGCATTCAGTATGCACCATTCAAAGCCACGTCATTAATTTTCAACCCTTTCTGACTTCATTTGCTATTTTTCATGCATTTACAGATTTTTTTTGAGCTAAATGACCCTGAAATTGAAAAGCACTACAAATGAACTCTGAAAAGGTTGAAAGTTGGCATGGTATCATCATTTCACCCACATAGCATGTTATAAAAAGTTGAGAGGGTTACGGCAAAAACTGGATGCACTTCGTGTACAAAATGGACAATCTCCTTCGAAGTATCAAGCTTTCGGACGAGAACTCATCTGTTACAAAGGCATTTCATTTTTTTAAACTTATTTCAACTCCAGACTTTTTGTGCGTTCAGTATGCACTATTCAAAGCCACGTCATCAATTTTCAATCCTTTCTCACTTCATTTGCTATTTTTCATGCATTTACTCATTTTTTTTAGCTAAATGACCCTGAAATTGAAAAGCACTACAAATAACCTCTGAAAAGGTTGAAAGTTGGCATGGTATCATCATTTCCCCCACATAGCATGTTCTAAAAAGTTGAGAGGGTTACGGCAAAAACTGGATGCACTTCGTGTACAAAATGGACAATCTCTTTCGAAGTATCAGGCTTTCGGACGAGAACTCATCGGTTACAAAGGCATTTCATTTCTTTAACTTATTTCAGCTTCAGACTTTTTGTGCGTTCAGTATGCACCATTCAAAGCCACGTCATTAATTTTCAACCCTTTCTGACTTCATTTGCTATTTTTCATGCATTTACTGATTTTGTTTGAGCTAAATGACCCTGAAATTGAAAAGCACTACAAATGAACTCTGAAAAGTTTTAAAGTTGGCATGGTATCATCATTTCACCCACATAGCATCTGCTAAAAAGTTGAGAGGTTTACGGCAAAAACTGGATGCACTTTGTGTACAAAATGGACAATCTCTTTCGAAGTATCAGGCTTTCAGACGAGAACTCATCTGTTACAAAGGCATTTCATTTTTTTAACTCATTTCAACTCCAGACTTTTTGTGCGTTTAGTATGCACCATTCAAAGCCACGTCATCAATTTTCAACCCTTTGTGGCTTCATTTGCTATTTTTCATGCATTTACTGATTTTGTTTGAGCTAAATGACCCTGAAATTGAAAAGCACTACAAATGAACTCTGAAAAGGTTGAAAGTTGGCATGGTATCATCATTTCACCCACATAGCATGTGTTAAAAAGTTGAGAGGGTTACGGCAAAAACTGGATGCACTTCATGTACAAAATGGACAATCTCTTTCAAAGTACCAGGCTTTCGGACGAGAACTCATCTGTTACAAAGGCAATTCATTTTTTTAAACTTATTTCAACTCCAGACTTTTTGTGCGTTCAGTATGCACCATTCAAAGCCACGTCATCAATTTTCAACCCTTTCTGACTTCATTTGCTATTTTTCATGCATTTACTGATTTTCTTTTGAGCTAAATGACCCTGAAATTGAAAAACACTACAAATGAACTCTGAAAAGGTTGAAAGTTGGCATGGTATCATCATTTCACCCACATAGCATGTGCTAAAAAGTTGAGAGGGTTAAGGCAAAAACTGGATGCACTTCGTGTACAAAATGGACAATCTCTTTCGAAGTATCAGGCTTTCGGACGAGAACTCATCAGTTACAAAGGCATTTCATTTCTTTAACTTATTTCAACTCCAGACTTTTTGTGCGTTCAGTATGCACCATTCAAAGCCACGTCATCAATTTTCAACCCTTTCTGACTTCATTTGCTATTTTTCATGCATTTACTGATTTTGTTTGAGCTAAATGACCCTGAAATTGAAAAGCACTACAAATGAACTCTGAAAAGGTTGAAAGTTGGCATGGTATCATCATTTCACCCACATAGCATGTGCTAAAAAGTTGAGAGGGTTACGGCAAAAACTGGATGCACTTCGTGTACAAAATGGACAATCTCTTTCGAAGTATCAGGCTTTCGGACGAGAACTCATCTGTTACAAAGGCATTTCATTTTTTAAAGTTATTTCAACTCCAGACTTTTTGTGCATTCAGTATGCACCATTCAAAGCCACGTCATAAATTTTCAACCCTTTCTGACTTCATTTGCTATTTTTCATGCATTTACTGATTTTTTGAGCTAAATGACCCTAAAATTGAAAAGCACTACAAATGAACTCTGAAAAGGTTGAAAGTTGGCATGGTATCATCATTTCACCCACATAGCATGTGCTAAAAAGTTGAGAGGGTTACGGTAAAAACTGGATGCACTTCGTGTACAAAATGGACAATCTCTTTCGAAGTATCAGGCTTTCGGACGAGAACTCATCTGTTACAAAGGCATTTCATTTCTTTAACTTATTTCCACTCCAGACTTTTTGTGCATTCAGTATGCACCATTCAAAGCCACGTCATTAATTTTCAACCCTTTCTGACTTCATTTGCTATTTTTCATGCATTTACAGATTTTTTTTGAGCTAAATGACCCTGAAATTGAAAAGCACTACAAATGAACTCTGAAAAGGTTGAAAGTTGGCATGGTATCATCATTTCACCCACATAGCATGTTATAAAAAGTTGAGAGGGTTACGGCAAAAACTGGATGCACTTCGTGTACAAAATGGACAATCTCTTTCGAAGTGTCAGGCTTTCGGACGAGAACTCATCTGTTACAAAGGCATTTCATTTTTTTAAACTCATTTCAACTCCAGTCTTTTTGTGCGTTCAGTATGCACCATTCAAAGCCACGTCATCAATTTTCAACCCTTTCTGACTTCATTTGCTATTTTTCATGCATTTACTCATTTTTTTAGCTAAATGACCCTGAAATTGAAAAGCACTACAAATCAACTCTGAAAAGGTTGAAAGTTGGCATGGTATCATCATTTCCCCCACATAGCATGTGCTAAAAAGTTGAGAGGGTTACGGCAAAAACTGGATGCACTTCGTGTACAAAATGGACAATCTCTTTCGAAGTATCAGGCTTTCGGACGAGAACTCATCGGTTACAAAGGCATTTCATTTCTTTAACTTATTTCAACTTCAGACTTTTTGTGCGTTCAGTATGCACCATTCAAAGCCACGTCATTAATTTTCAACCCTTTCTGACTTCATTTGCTATTTTTCATGCATTTACTGATTTTGTTTGAGCTAAATGACCCTGAAATTGAAAAGCACTACAAATGAACTCTGAAAAGGTTTAATGTTGGCATGGTATCATCATTTCACCCACATAGCATCTGCTAAAAAGTTGAGAGGGTTACGGCAAAAACTGGATGCACTTTGTGTACAAAATGGACAATCTCTTTCGAAGTATCAGGCTTTCGGACGAGAACTCATCTGTTACAAAGGCATTTCATTTTTTTAAACTCATTTCAACTCCAGACTTTTTGTGCGTTCAGTATGCACCATTCAAAGCCACGTCATCAATTTTCAACCCTTTCTGACTTCATTTGCTATTTTTCATGCATTTACTGATTTTTTTTTGAGCTAAATGACCCTGAAATTGAAAAGCACTACAAATGAACTCTGAAAAGGTTGAAAGTTGGCATGGTATCATCATTTCACCCACATAGCATGTGCTAAAAAGTTGAGAGGATTACGGCAAAAACTGGATGCACTTCGTGTACAAAATGGACAATCTCTTTCGAAGTACCAGGCTTTCGGACGAGAACTCATCTGTTACAAAGGCATTTCATTTTTTTAACTCATTTCAACTCCAGACTTTTTGTGCGTTCAGTATGCACCATTCAAAGCCACGTCGTCAATTTTCAACCCTTTCTGACTTCATTTGATATTTTTCATTCATTTACTGATTTTTTTTGAGCTAAATGACCCTGAAATTGAAAAGCACAACAAATGAACTCTGAAAAGGTTGAAAGTTGGCATGGTATCATCATTTCACCCACATAGCATGTGCTAAAAAGTTGAGAGGGTTACGGCAAAAACTGGATGCACTTCGTGTACAAAATGGACAATCTCTTTCGAAGTACCAGGCTTTCGGACGAGAACTCATCAGTTACAAAGGCATTTCATTTTTTTTAACTCATTTCAACTCCAGACTTTTTGTGCGTTCAGTATGCACCATTCAAAGCCACGTCATCAATTTTCAACCCTTTCTGGCTTCATTTGCTGTTTTTCATGCATTTACTAATTTTGTTTGAGCTAAATGACCCTGAAATTGAAAAGCACTACAAATGAACTCTGAAAAGGTTGAAAGTTGGCATGGTATCATCATTTCACCCACATAGCATGTGTTAAAAAGTTGAGAGGGTTATGGCAAAAACTGGATGCACTTCATGTACAAAATGGACAATCTCTTTCGAAGTATGAGGCTTTCGGACGAGAACTCCTCAGTTACAAAGGCATTTCATTTTTTTAAACTCATTTCAACTCCAAACTTTTTGTGCGTTCAGTATGCACCATTCAAAGCCACGTCATCAATTTTCAACCCTTTCTGACTTCATTTGCTATTTTTCATGCATTTACTAATTTTTTTTGAGCTAAATGACCCTGAAATTGAAAAGCACTACAAATGAACTCTGAAAAGGTTGAAAGTTGGCATGGTATCATCATTTCACCCACATAGCATGTGCTAAAAAGTTGAGAGGGTTACGGCAAAAACTGGATGCACTTCGTGTACAAAATGGACAATCTCTTTCGAAGTATCAGGCTTTCGGACGAGAACTCATCTGTTACAAAGGCAATTCATTTTTTAAACTTATTTCAACTCCAGACTTTTTGTGCGTTCAGTATGCACCATTCAAAGCCACGTCATCAATTTTCAACTCTTTCTGACTTCATTTGCTATTTTTCATGCATTTACTGATTTTTTTGAGCTAAATGACCCTGAAATTGAAAAGCACTACAAATGAACTCTGAAAAGGTTGAAATTTGGCATGGTATCATCATTTCACCCACATAGCATGTTATAAAAAGTTGAGAGGGTTACGGCAAAAACTGGATGCACTTCGTGTACAAAATGGACAATCTCTTTCGAAGTATCAGGCTTTCGGACGAGAACTCATCGGTTACAAAGGCATTTCATTTCTTTAACTTATTTCAACTTCAGACTTTTTGTGCGTTCAGTATGCACCATTCAAAGCCACGTCATTAATTTTCAACCCTTTCTGACTTCATTTGCTATTTTTCATGCATTTACTGATTTTGTTTGAGCTAAATGACCCTGAAATTGAAAAGCACTACAAATGAACTCTGAAAAGGTTTAAAGTTGGCATGGTATCATCATTTCACCCACATAGCATCTGCTAAAAAGTTGAGAGGGTTACGGCAAAAACTGGATGCACTTTGTGTACAAAATGGACAATCTCTTTCGAAGTATCAGGCTTTCGGACGAGAACTCATCTGTTACAAAGGCATTTCATTTTTTTAAACTCATTTCAACTCCAGACTTTTTGTGCGTTCAGTATGCACCATTCAAAGCCACGTCATCAATTTTCAACCCTTTCTGACTTCATTTGCTATTTTTCATGCATTTACTGATTTTTTTTTGAGCTAAATGACCCTGAAATTGAAAAGCACTACAAATGAACTCTGAAAAGGTTGAAAGTTGGCATGGTATCATCATTTCACCCACATAGCATGTGCTAAAAAGTTGAGAGGATTACGGCAAAAACTGGATGCACTTCGTGTACAAAATGGACAATCTCTTTCGAAGTACCAAGCTTTCGGACGAGAACTCATCTGTTACAAAGGCATTTCATTTTTTTAACTCATTTCAACTCCAGACTTTTTGTGCGTACAGTATGCACCATTCAAAGCCACGTCATCAATTTTCAACCCTTTCTGACTTCATTTGCTATTTTTCATTCATTTACTGATTTTTTTTGAGCTAAATGACCCTGAAATTGAAAAGCACAACAAATGAACTCTGAAAAAGTTGAAAGTTGACATGGTATCATCATTTCACCCACATAGCATGTGCTAAAAAGTTGAGAGGGTTACGGCAAAAACTGGATGCACTTCGTGTACAAAATGGACAATCTCTTTCGAAGTACCAGGCTTTCGGACGAGAACTCATCAGTTACAAAGGCATTTCATTTTTTTTAACTCATTTCAACTCCAGACTTTTTGTGCGTTCAGTATGCACCATTCAAAGCCACGTCATCAATTTTCAACCCTTTCTGGCTTCATTTGCTGTTTTTCATGCATTTACTGATTTTGTTTGAGCTAAATGACCCTGAAATTGAAAAGCACTACAAATGAACTCTGAAAAGGTTGAAAGTTGGCATGGTATCATCATTTCACCCACATAGCATGTGTTAAAAAGTTGAGAGGGTTATGGCAAAAACTGGATGCACTTCATGTACAAAATGGACAATCTCTTTCGAAGTATGAGGCTTTCGGACGAGAACTCCTCAGTTACAAAGGCATTTCATTTTTTTAAACTCATTTCAACTCCAAACTTTTTGTGCGTTCAGTATGCACCATTCAAAGCCACGTCATCAATTTTCAACCCTTTCTGACTTCATTTGCTATTTTTCATGCATTTACTAATTTTTTTTGAGCTAAATGACCCTGAAATTGAAAAGCACTACAAATGAACTCTGAAAAGGTTGAAAGTTGGCATGGTATCATCATTTCACCCACATAGCATGTGCTAAAAAGTTGAGAGGGTTACGGCAAAAACTGGATGCACTTCGTGTACAAAATGGACAATCTCTTTCGAAGTGTCAGGCTTTCGGACGAGAACTCATCTGTTACAAAGGCATTTCATTTTTTTAAACTCATTTCAACTCCAGTCTTTTTGTGCGTTCAGTATGCACCATTCAAAGCCACGTCATCAATTTTCAACCCTTTCTGACTTCATTTGCTATTTTTCATGCATTTACTCATTTTTTTAGCTAAATGACCCTGAAATTGAAAAGCACTACAAATCAACTCTGAAAAGGTTGAAAGTTGGCATGGTATCATCATTTCCCCCACATAGCATGTGCTAAAAAGTTGAGAGGGTTACGGCAAAAACTGGATGCACTTCGTGTACAAAATGGACAATCTCTTTCGAAGTATCAGGCTTTCGGACGAGAACTCATCGGTTACAAAGGCATTTCATTTCTTTAACTTATTTCAACTTCAGACTTTTTGTGCGTTCAGTATGCACCATTCAAAGCCACGTCATTAATTTTCAACCCTTTCTGACTTCATTTGCTATTTTTCATGCATTTACTGATTTTGTTTGAGCTAAATGACCCTGAAATTGAAAAGCACTACAAATGAACTCTGAAAAGGTTTAATGTTGGCATGGTATCATCATTTCACCCACATAGCATCTGCTAAAAAGTTGAGAGGGTTACGGCAAAAACTGGATGCACTTTGTGTACAAAATGGACAATCTCTTTCGAAGTATCAGGCTTTCGGACGAGAACTCATCTGTTACAAAGGCATTTCATTTTTTTAAACTCATTTCAACTCCAGACTTTTTGTGCGTTCAGTATGCACCATTCAAAGCCACGTCATCAATTTTCAACCCTTTCTGACTTCATTTGCTATTTTTCATGCATTTACTGATTTTTTTTTGAGCTAAATGACCCTGAAATTGAAAAGCACTACAAATGAACTCTGAAAAGGTTGAAAGTTGGCATGGTATCATCATTTCACCCACATAGCATGTGCTAAAAAGTTGAGAGGATTACGGCAAAAACTGGATGCACTTCGTGTACAAAATGGACAATCTCTTTCGAAGTACCAGGCTTTCGGACGAGAACTCATCTGTTACAAAGGCATTTCATTTTTTTAACTCATTTCAACTCCAGACTTTTTGTGCGTTCAGTATGCACCATTCAAAGCCACGTCGTCAATTTTCAACCCTTTCTGACTTCATTTGATATTTTTCATTCATTTACTGATTTTTTTTGAGCTAAATGACCCTGAAATTGAAAAGCACAACAAATGAACTCTGAAAAGGTTGAAAGTTGGCATGGTATCATCATTTCACCCACATAGCATGTGCTAAAAAGTTGAGAGGGTTACGACAAAAACTGGATGCACTTCGTGTACAAAATGGACAATCTCTTTCGAAGTACCAGGCTTTCGGACGAGAACTCATCAGTTACAAAGGCATTTCATTTTTTTTAACTCATTTCAACTCCAGACTTTTTGTGCGTTCAGTATGCACCATTCAAAGCCACGTCATCAATTTTCAACCCTTTCTGGCTTCATTTGCTGTTTTTCATGCATTTACTAATTTTGTTTGAGCTAAATGACCCTGAAATTGAAAAGCACTACAAATGAACTCTGAAAAGGTTGAAAGTTGGCATGGTATCATCATTTCACCCACATAGCATGTGTTAAAAAGTTGAGAGGGTTATGGCAAAAACTGGATGCACTTCATGTACAAAATGGACAATCTCTTTCGAAGTATGAGGCTTTCGGACGAGAACTCCTCAGTTACAAAGGCATTTCATTTTTTTAAACTCATTTCAACTCCAAACTTTTTGTGCGTTCAGTATGCACCATTCAAAGCCACGTCATCAATTTTCAACCCTTTCTGACTTCATTTGCTATTTTTCATGCATTTACTAATTTTTTTTGAGCTAAATGACCCTGAAATTGAAAAGCACTACAAATGAACTCTGAAAAGGTTGAAAGTTGGCATGGTATCATCATTTCACCCACATAGCATGTGCTAAAAAGTTGAGAGGGTTACGGCAAAAACTGGATGCACTTCGTGTACAAAATGGACAATCTCTTTCGAAGTATCAGGCTTTCGGACGAGAACTCATCTGTTACAAAGGCAATTCATTTTTTAAACTTATTTCAACTCCAGACTTTTTGTGCGTTCAGTATGCACCATTCAAAGCCACGTCATCAATTTTCAACTCTTTCTGACTTCATTTGCTATTTTTCATGCATTTACTGATTTTTTTGAGCTAAATGACCCTGAAATTGAAAAGCACTACAAATGAACTCTGAAAAGGTTGAAATTTGGCATGGTATCATCATTTCACCCACATAGCATGTTATAAAAAGTTGAGAGGGTTACGGCAAAAACTGGATGCACTTCGTGTACAAAATGGACAATCTCTTTCGAAGTATCAGGCTTTCGGACGAGAACTCATCGGTTACAAAGGCATTTCATTTCTTTAACTTATTTCAACTTCAGACTTTTTGTGCGTTCAGTATGCACCATTCAAAGCCACGTCATTAATTTTCAACCCTTTCTGACTTCATTTGCTATTTTTCATGCATTTACTGATTTTGTTTGAGCTAAATGACCCTGAAATTGAAAAGCACTACAAATGAACTCTGAAAAGGTTTAAAGTTGGCATGGTATCATCATTTCACCCACATAGCATCTGCTAAAAAGTTGAGAGGGTTACGGCAAAAACTGGATGCACTTTGTGTACAAAATGGACAATCTCTTTCGAAGTATCAGGCTTTCGGACGAGAACTCATCTGTTACAAAGGCATTTCATTTTTTTAAACTCATTTCAACTCCAGACTTTTTGTGCGTTCAGTATGCACCATTCAAAGCCACGTCATCAATTTTCAACCCTTTCTGACTTCATTTGCTATTTTTCATGCATTTACTGATTTTTTTTTGAGCTAAATGACCCTGAAATTGAAAAGCACTACAAATGAACTCTGAAAAGGTTGAAAGTTGGCATGGTATCATCATTTCACCCACATAGCATGTGCCAAAAAGTTGAGAGGATTACGGCAAAAACTGGATGCACTTCGTGTACAAAATGGACAATCTCTTTCGAAGTACCAGGCTTTCGGACGAGAACTCATCTGTTACAAAGGCATTTCATTTTTTTAACTCATTTCAACTCCAGACTTTTTGTGCGTACAGTATGCACCATTCAAAGCCACGTCATCAATTTTCAACCCTTTCTGACTTCATTTGCTATTTTTCATTCATTTACTGATTTTTTTTGAGCTAAATGACCCTGAAATTGAAAAGCACAACAAATGAACTCTGAAAAGGTTGAAAGTTGACATGGTATCATCATTTCACCCACATAGCATGTGCTAAAAAGTTGAGAGGGTTACGGCAAAAACTGGATGCACTTCGTGTACAAAATGGACAATCTCTTTCGAAGTACCAGGCTTTCGGACGAGAACTCATCAGTTACAAAGGCATTTCATTTTTTTTAACTCATTTCAACTCCAGACTTTTTGTGCGTTCAGTATGCACCATTCAAAGCCACGTCATCAATTTTCAACCCTTTCTGGCTTCATTTGCTGTTTTTCATGCATTTACTGATTTTGTTTGAGCTAAATGACCCTGAAATTGAAAAGCACTACAAATGAACTCTGAAAAGGTTGAAAGTTGGCATGGTATCATCATTTCACCCACATAGCATGTGTTAAAAAGTTGAGAGGGTTATGGCAAAAACTGGATGCACTTCATGTACAAAATGGACAATCTCTTTCGAAGTATGAGGCTTTCAGACGAGAACTCCTCAGTTACAAAGGCATTTCATTTTTTTAAACTCATTTCAACTCCAAACTTTTTGTGCGTTCAGTATGCACCATTCAAAGCCACGTCATCAATTTTCAACCCTTTCTGACTTCATTTGCTATTTTTCATGCATTTACTAATTTTTTTTGAGCTAAATGACCCTGAAATTGAAAAGCACTACAAATGAACTCTGAAAAGGTTGAAAGTTGGCATGGTATCATCATTTCACCCACATAGCATGTGCTAAAAAGTTGAGAGGGTTACGGCAAAAACTGGATGCACTTCGTGTACAAAATGGACAATCTCTTTCGAAGTATCAGGCTTTCGGACGAGAACTCATCTGTTACAAAGGCAATTCATTTTTTAAACTTATTTCAACTCCAGACTTTTTGTGCGTTCAGTATGCACCATTCAAAGCCACGTCATCAATTTTCAACTCTTTCATACTTCATTTGCTATTTTTCATGCATTTACTGATTTTTTTGAGCTAAATGACCCTGAAATTGAAAAGCACTACAAATGAACTCTGAAAAGGTTGAAATTTGGCATGGTATCATCATTTCACCCACATAGCATGTTATAAAAAGTTGAGAGGGTTACGGCAAAAACTGGATGCACTTCGTGTACAAAATGGACAATCTCTTTCGAAGTGTCAGGCTTTCGGACGAGAACTCATCGGTTACAAAGGCATTTCATTTTTTTAAACTCATTTCAACTCCAGTCTTTTTGTGCGTTCAGTATGCACCATTCAAAGCCACGTCATCAATTTTCAACCCTTTCTGACTTCATTTGCTATTTTTCATGCATTTACTCATTTTTTTTAGCTAAATGACCCTGAAATTGAAAAGCACTACAAATCAACTCTGAAAAGGTTGAAAGTTGGCATGGTATCATCATTTCCCCCACATAGCATGTGCTAAAAAGTTGAGAGGGTTACGGCAAAAACTGGATGCACTTCGTGTACAAAATGGACAATCTCTTTCGAAGTATCAGGCCTTCGGACGAGAACTCATCGGTTACAAAGGCATTTCATTTTTTTAAACTCATTTCAACTCCAGACTTTTTGTGCGTTCAGTATGCACCATTCAAAGCCACGTCATCAATTTTCAACCCTTTCTGACTTCATTTGCTATTTTTCATGCATTTACTGATTTTTTTTTGAGCTAAATGACCCTGAAATTGAAAAGCACTACAAATGAACTCTGAAAAGGTTGAAAGTTGGCATGGTATCATCATTTCACCCACATAGCATGTGCTAAAAAGTTGAGAGGGTTACGGCAAAAACTGGATGCACTTCGTGTACAAAATGGACAATCTATTTCGAAGTACCAGGCTTTCGGACGAGAACTCATCTGTTACAAAGGCATTTCATTTTTTTAACTCATTTCAACTCCAGACTTTTTGTGCATTCAGTATGCACCATTCAAAGCCACGTCATCAATTTTCAACCCTTTCTGACTTCATTTGCTATTTTTCATTCATTTACTGATTTTTTTTGAGCTAAATGACCCTGAAATTGAAAAGCACAACAAATGAACTCTGAAAAGGTTGAAAGTTGGCATGGTATCATCATTTCACCCACATAGCATGTGCTAAAAAGTTGAGAGGGTTACGGCAAAAACTGGATGCACTTCGTGTACAAAATGGACAATCTCTTTCGAAGTACCAGGCTTTCGGACGAGAACTCATCGGTTACAAAGGCATTTCATTTTTTTTAACTCATTTCAACTCCAGACTTTTTGTGCGTTCAGTATGCACCATTCAAAGCCACGTCATCAATTTTCAACCCTTTCTGGCTTCATTTGCTGTTTTTCATGCATTTACTGATTTTGTTTGAGCTAAATGACCCTGAAATTGAAAAGCACTACAAATGAACTCTGAAAAGGTTGAAAGTTGGCATGGTATCATCATTTCACCCACATAGCATGTGTTAAAAAGTTGAGAGGGTTATGGCAAAAACTGGATGCACTTCATGTACAAAATGGACAATCTCTTTCGAAGTATGAGGCTTTCGGACGAGAACTCCTCAGTTAGAAAGGCATTTCATTTTTTTAAACTCATTTCAACTCCAAACTTTTTGTACGTTCAGTATGCACGATTCAAAGCCACGTCATCAATTTTCAACCCTTTCTGACTTCATTTGCTATTTTTCATGCATTTACTAATTTTTTTTGAGCTAAATGACCCTGAAATTGAAAAGCACTACAACTGAACTCTGAAAAGGTTGAAAGTTGGCATGGTATCATCATTTCACCGACATAGCATGTGCTAAAAAGTTGAGAGGGTTACGGCAAAAACTGGATGCACTTCGTGTACAAAATGGACAATCTCTTTCGAAGTATCAGGCTTTCGGACGAGAACTCATCTGTTACAAAGGCAATTCATTTTTTAAACTTATTTCAACTCCAGACTTTTTGTGCGTTAAGTATGCACCATTCAAAGCCACGTCATCAATTTTCAACCCTTTCTGACTTCATTTGCTATTTTTCATGCATTTACTGATTTTTTTGAGCTAAATGACCCTGAAATAGAAAAGCACTACAAATGAACTCTGAAAAGGTTGAAAGTTGGCATGGTATCATCATTTCACCCACATAGCATGTGCTAAAAAGTTGAGAGGGTTACGGCAAAAACTGGATGCACTTCGTGTACAAAATGGACAATCTCTTTCGAAGTACCAGGCTTTCGGACGAGAACTCATCTGTTACAAAGGCATTTCATTTTTTTAACTCATTTCAACTCCAGACTTTTTGTGCGTTCAGTATGCACCATTCAAAGCCACGTCATCAATTTTCAACCCTTTCTGACTTCATTTGCTATTTTTCATTCATTTACTGATTTTTGTTTGAGCTAAATGACCCTGAAATTGAAAAGCACAACAAATGAACTCTGAAAAGGTTGAAAGTTGGCATGGTATCATCATTTCACCCACATAGCATGTGCTAAAAAGTTGAGAGGGTTACGGCAAAAACTGGATGCACTTCGTGTACAAAATGGACAATCTCTTTCGAAGTACCAGGCTTTCGGACGAGAACTCATCAGTTACAAAGGCATTTCATTTTTTTTAACTCATTTCAACTCCAGACTTTTTGTGCGTTCAGTATGCACCATTCAAAGCCACGTGATCAATTTTCAACCCTTTCTGGCTTAATTTGCTCTTTTTCATGCATTTACTGATTTTGTTTGAGCTAAATGACCCTGAAATTGAAAAGCACTACAAATGAACTCTGAAAAGGTTGAAAGTTGGCATGGTATCATCATTTCACCCACATAGCATGTGCTAAAAAGTTGAGAGGGTTACGGCAAAAACTGGATGCACTTCGTGTACAAAATGGACAATCTCTTTCGAAGTATCAGGCTTTCGGACGAGAACTCATCTGTTACAAAGGCAATTCATTTTTTAAACTTATTTCAACTCCAGACTTTTTGTGCGTTAAGTATGCACCATTCAAAGCCACGTCATCAATTTTCAACCCTTTCTGACTTCATTTGCTATTTTTCATGCATTTACCGATTTTTTTGAGCTAAATGACCCTGAAATTGAAAAGCACTACAAATGAACTCTGAAAAGGTTGAAAGTTGGCATGGTATCATCATTTCACCCACATAGCATCTGCTAAAAAGTTGAGAGGGTTACGGCAAAAACTGGATGCACTTCGTGTACAAAATGGACAATCTCTTTCGAAGTATCAGGCTTTCGGACGAGAACTCATCTGTTACAAAGGCATTTCATTTTTTTAAACTTATTTCAACTCCAGACTGTTTGTGCGTTCAGTATGCACCATTCAAAGCCACGTCATCAATTTTCAACCCTTTCTGACTTCATTTGCTATTTTTCATGCATTTACTGATTTTGTTTGAGCTAAATGACCCTGAAATTGAAAAGCACTACAAATGAACTCTGAAAAGGTTGAAAGTTGGCATGGTATCATCATTTCACCGACATAGCATGTGCTAAAAAGTTGAGAGGGTTACGGCAAAAACTGGATGCACTTCGTGTACAAAATGGACAATCTCTTTCGAAGTATGAGGCTTTCGGACGAGAACTCATCTGTTAGAAAGGCATTTCATTTTTTTAAACTCATTTCAACTCCAGACTTTTTGTGCATTCAGTATGCACCATTCAAAGCCACGTCATCAATTTTCAACCCTTTCTGACTTCATTTGCTATTTTTCATGCATTTACTAATTTTTTGGGCTAAATGACCCTGAAATTGAAAAGCACTACAAATGAACTCTGAAAAGGTTGAAAGTTTGCATGGTATCATCATTTCACCCACATAGCATGTGCTAAAAAGTTGAGAGGGTTACGGCAAAAACTGGATGCACTTCATGTACAAAATGGACAATCTCTTTCGAAGTATCAGGCTTTCGGACGAGAACTCATATGTTACAAAGGCATTTCATTTTTTTAAACTTATTTCAACTCCAGACTTTTTGTGCGTTCAGTATGCACCATTAAAAGCCACGTCATTAATTTTCAACCCTTTCTGACCTCATTTGCTATTTTTCATTCATTTACTGATTTTTTTTTGAGCTAAATGACCCTGAAATTGAAAAGCAAAACAAATGAACTCTGAAAAGGTTGAAAGTTGGCATGGTATCATCATTTCACCCCCATGGCATGTGCTAAAAAGTTGAGAGGGTTACGGCAAAAACTGGATGCACTTCGTGTACAAAATGGACAATCTCTTTCGAAGTACCAGGCTTTCGCACGAGAACTCATCTGTTACAAAGGCATTTCATTTTTTTAACTCATTTCAACTCCAGACTTTTTGTGCGTTCAGTATGCACCATTCAAAGCCACGTCATCAATTTTCAACCCTTTCTGGCTTCATTTGCTCTTTTTCATGCATTTACTGATTTTGTTTGAACTAAATGACCCTGAAATTGAACAACACTACAAATGAACTCTGAAAAGGTTGAAAGTTGGCATGGTATCATCATTTCACCCACATAGCATGTGTTAAAAAGTTGAGAGGGTTACGGCAAAAACTGGATGCACTTCATGTACAAAATGGACAATCTCTTTCGAAGTATGAGGCTTTCGGACGAGAACTCCTCAGTTACAAAGGCATTTCATTTTTTTAAACTCATTTCAACTCCAAACTTTTTGTGCGTTCAGTATGCACCATTCAAAGCCACGTCATCAATTTTCAACCCTTTCTGACTTCATTTGCTATTTTTCATGCATTTACTAATTTTTTTGAGCTAAATGACCCTGAAATTGAAAAGCACTACAAATGAACTCTGAAAAGGTTGAAAGTTGGCATGGTATCATCATTTCACCCACATAGCATGTGCTAAAAAGTTGAGAGGGTTACGGCAAAAGCTGGATGCACTTCGTGTACAAAATGGACAATCTCTTTCAAAGTATCAGGCTTTCGGACGAGAACTCATCTGTTACAAAGGCATTTCATTTTTTTAAACTCATTTCAACTCCAGACTTTTTGTGCGTTCAGTATGCACCATTCAAAGCCACGTCATCAATTTTCAACCCTTTCTGGCTTCATTTGCTGTTTTTCATGCATTTACTGATTTTGTTTGAGCTAAATGACCCTGAAATTGAAAAGCACTACAAATGAACTCTGAAAAGGTTGAAAGTTGGCATGGTATCATCATTTCACCCACATAGCATGTGTTAAAAAGTTGAGAGGGTTATGGCAAAAACTGGATGCACTTCATGTACAAAATGGACAATCTCTTTCGAAGTATGAGGCTTTCGGACGAGAACTCCTCAGTTACAAAGGCATTTCATTTTTTTAAACTCATTTCAACTCCAAACTTTTTGTGCGTTCAGTATGCTCCATTCAAAGCCACGTCATCAATTTTCAACCCTTTCTGACTTCATTTGCTATTTTTCATGCATTTACTAATTTTTTTTGAGCTAAATGACCCTGAAATTGAAAAGCACTACAAATGAACTCTGAAAAGGTTGAAAGTTGGCATGGTATCATCATTTCACCCACATAGCATGTGCTAACAAGTTGAGAGGGTTACGGCAAAAACTGGATGCACTTCGTGTACAAAATGGACAATCTCTTTCGAAGTATCAGGCTTTCGGACGAGAACTCATCTGTTACAAAGGCAATTCATTTTTTAAACTTATTTCAACTCCTGACTTTTTGTGCGTTAAGTATGCACCATTCAAAGCCACGTCATCAATTTTCAACCCTTTCTGACTTCATTTGCTATTTTTCATGCATTTACTGATTTTTTTGAGCTAAATGACCCTGAAATTGAAAAGCACTACAAATGAACTCTGAAAAGGTTGAAAGTTGGCATGGTATCATCATTTCACCCACATAGCATCTGCTAAAGAGTTGAGAGGGTTACGGCAAAAACTGGATGCACTTCGTGTACAAAATAGACAATCTCTTTCGAAGTATCAGGCTTTCGGACGAGAACTCATCTGTTACAAAGGCATTTCATTTTTTTAAACTTATTTCAACTCCAGACTTTTTGTGCGTTCAGTATGCACCATTCAAAGCCACGTCATCAATTTTCAACCCTTTCTGACTTCATTTGCTATTTTTCATGCATTTACTGATTTTGTTTGAGCTAAATGACCCTGAAATTGAAAAGCACTACAAATGAACTCTGAAAAGGTTGAAAGTTGGCATGGTATCATCATTTCACCGACATAGCTTGTGCTAAAAAGTTGAGAGGGTTATGGCAAAAACTGGATGCACTTCGTGTACAAAATGGACAATCTCTTTCGAAGTATGAGGCTTTCGGACGAGAACTCATCTGTTACAAAGGCATTTCATTTTTTTAAACTCATTTCAACTCCAGACTTTTTGTGCATTCAGTATGCACCATTCAAAGCCACGTCATCAATTTTCAACCCTTTCTGACTTCATTTGCTATTTTTCATGCATTTACTAATTTTTTGGGCTAAATGACCCTGAAATTGAAAAGCACTACAAATGAACTCTGAAAAGGTTGAAAGTTTGCATGGCATCATCATTTCACCCACATAGCATGTGCTAAAAAGTTGAGAGGGTTACGGCAAAAACTGGATGCACTTCGTGTACAAAATGGACAATCTCTTTCGAAGTATCAGGCTTTCGGACGAGAACTCATCTGTTACAAAGGCATTTCATTTTTTTAAACTTATTTCAACTCCAGACTTTTTGTGCGTTCAGTATGCACCATTCAAAGCCACGTCATTAATTTTCAACCCTTTCTGACTTCATTTGCTATTTTTCATTCATTTACTGATTTTTTTTTGAGCTAAATGACCCTGAAATTGAAAAGCAAAACAAATGAACTCTGAAAAGGTTGAAAGTTGGCATGGTATCATCATTTCACCCCCATAGCATGTGCTAAAAAGTTGAGAGGGTTACGGCAAAAACTGGATGCACTTCGTGTACAAAATGGACAGTCTCTTTCGAAGTACCAGGCTTTCGCACGAGAACTCATCTGTTACAAAGGCATTTCATTTTTTTAACTCATTTCAACTCCAGACTTTTTGTGCGTTCAGTATGCACCATTCAAAGCCACGTCATCAATTTTCAACCCTTTCTGGCTTCATTTGCTGTTTTTCAAGCATTTACTGATTTTGTTTGAACTAAATGACCCTGAAATTGAAAAGCACTACAAATGAACTCTGAAAAGGTTGAAAGTTGGCATGGTATCATCATTTCACCCACATAGCATGTGTTAAAAAGTTGAGAGGGTTACGGCAAAAACTGGATGCACTTCATGTACAAAATGGACAATCTCTTTCGAAGTATGAGGCTTTCGGACGAGAACTCCTCAGTTACAAAGGCATTTCATTTTTTTAAACTCATTGCAACTCCAAACTTTTTGTGCGTTCAGTATGCACCATTCAAAGCCACGTCATCAATTTTCAACCCTTTCTGACTTCATTTGCTATTTTTCATGCATTTACTAATTTTTTTTGAGCTAAATGACCCTGAAATTGAAAAGCACTACAAATGAACTCTGAAAAGGTTGAAAGTTGGCATGGTATCATCATTTCACCCACATAGCATGTGCTAAAAAGTTGAGAGGGTTACGACAAAAACTGGATGCACTTCGTGTACAAAATGGACAATCTCTTTCGAAGTATCAGGCTTTCGGACGAGAACTCATCTGTTACAAAGGCAATTCATTTTTTAAACTTATTTCAACTCCAGACTTTTTGTGCGTTAAGTATGCACCATTCAAAGCCACGTCATCAATTTTCAACCCTTTCTGACTTCATTTGCTATTTTTCATGCATTTACTGATTTTTTTGAGCTAAATGACCCTGAAATTGAAAAGCACTACAAATGAACTCTGAAAAGGTTGAAAGTTGGCATGGTATCATCATTTCACCCACATAGCATCTGCTAAAAAGTTGAGAGGGTTACGGCAAAAACTGGATGCACTTCGTGTACAAAATGGACAATCTCTTTCGAAGTATCAGGCTTTCGGACGAGAACTCATCTGTTACAAAGGCATTTCATTTTTTTAAACTTATTTCAACTCCAGACTTTTTGTGCGTTCAGTATGCACCATTCAAAGCCACGTCATTAATTTTCAACCCTTTCTGACTTCATTTGCTATTTTTCATTCATTTACTGATTTTTTTTTTGAGCTAAATGACCCTGAAATTGAAAATCAAAACAAATGAACTCTGAAAAGGTTGAAAGTTGGCATGGTATCATCATTTCATCCCCATAGCATGTGCTAAAAAGTTGAGAGGGTTACGGCAAAAACTGGATGCACTTCGTGTACAAAATGGACAGTCTCTTTCGAAGTACCAGGCTTTCGCACGAGAACTCATCGGTTACAAAGGCATTTCATTTTTTTAACTCATTTCAACTCCAGACTTTTTGTGCGTTCAGTATGCACCATTCAAAGCCACGTCATCAATTTTCAACCCTTTCTGGCTTCATTTGCTGTTTTTCATGCATTTACTGATTTTGTTTGAACTAAATGACCCTGAAATTGAAAAGCACTACAAATGAACTCTGAAAAGGTTGAAAGTTGGCATGGTATCATCATTTCACCCACATAGCATGTGTTAAAAAGTTGAGAGGGTTACGGCAGAAACTGGATGCACTTCATGTACAAAATGGACAATCTCTTTCGAAGTATGAGGCTTTCGGACGAGAACTCCTCAGTTACAAAGGCATTTCATTTTTTTAAACTCATTTCAACTCCAAACTTTTTGTGCGTTCAGTATGCACCATTCAAAGCCACGTCATCAATTTTCAACCCTTTCTGACTTCATTTGCTATTTTTCATGCATTTACTAATTTTTTTTGAGCTAAATGACCCTGAAATTGAAAAGCACTACAAATGAACTCTGAAAAGGTTGAAAGTTGGCATGGTATCATCATTTCACCCACATAGCATGTGCTAAAAAGTTGAGAGGGTTACGGCAAAAACTGGATGCACTTCGTGTACAAAATGGACAATCTCTTTCGAAGTATCAGGCTTTCGGACGAGAACTCATCTGTTACAAAGGCAATTCATTTTTTAAACTTATTTCAACTCCAGACTTTTTGTGCGTTAAGTATGCACCATTCAAAGCCACGTCATCAATTTTCAACACTTTCTGACTTCATTTGCTATTTTTCATGCATTTACTGATTTTTTTGAGCTAAATGACCCTGAAATTGAAAAGCACTACAAATGAACTCTGAAAAGGTTGAAAGTTGGCATGGTATCATCATTTCACCCACATAGCATCTGCTAAAAAGTTGAGAGGGTTACGGCAAAAACTGGATGCACTTCGTGTACAAAATGGACAATCTCTTTCGAAGTATCAGGCTTTCGGACGAGAACTCATCTGTTACAAAGGCATTTCATTTCTTTAACTTATTTCAACTCCAGACTTTTTGTGCGTTCAATATGCACCATTCAAAGCCACGTCATCAATTTTCAACCCTTTCTGACTTCATTTGCTATTTTTCATGCCTTTACTGATTTTGTTTGAGCTAAATGACCCTGAAATAGAAAAGCACTACAAATGAACTCTGAAAAGGTTGAAAGTTGGCATGGTATCATCATTTCACCCACATAGCATGTGCTAAAAAGTTGAGAGGGTTACGGTAAAAGCTGGATGCACTTCGTGTACAAAATGGACAATCTCTTTCGAAGTATCAGGCTTTCGGACGAGAACTCATCTGTTACAAAGGCATTTCATTTTTTTAAACTTATTTCAACTCCAGACTTTTTGTACATTCAGTATGCACCATTCAAAGCCACGTCATCAATTTTCAACCCTTTCTGACTTCATTTGCTATTTTTCATGCATTTACTGATTTTTTGAGCTAAATGACCCTAAAATTGAAAAGCACTACAAATGAACTCTGAAAAGGTTGAAAGTTGGCATGGTATCATCATTTCACCCACATAGCATGTGCTAAAAAGTGGAGAGGGTTACGGCAAAAACTGGTTGCACTTCGTGTACAAAAAGGACAATCTCTTTCGAAGTATCAGGCTTTCGGACGAGAACTCATCTGTTACAAAGGCATTTCATTTCTTTAACTTATTTCCACTCCAGACTTTTTGTGCATTCAGTATGCACCATTCAAAGCCACGTCATTAATTTTCAACCCTTTCTGACTTCATTTGCTATTTTTCATGCATTTACAGATTTTGTTTGAGCTAAATGACCCTGAAATTGAAAAGCACTACAAATGAACTCTGAAAAGGTTGAAAGTTGGCATGGTATCATCATTTCACCCACATAGCATGTTATAAAAAGTTGAGAGGGTTACGGCAAAAACTGGATGCACTTCGTGTACAAAATGGACAATCTCTTTCGAAGTGTCAGGCTTTCGGACGAGAACTCATCTGTTACAAAGGCATTTCATTTTTTTAAACTCATTTCAACTCCAGACTTTTTGTGCGTTCAGTATGCACCATTCAAAGCCACGTCATCAATTTTCAACCCTTTCTGACTTCATTTGCTATTTTTCATGCATTTACGGATTTTTTTGAGCTAAATGACCCTAAAATTGAAAAGCACTACAAATGAACTCTGAAAAGGTTGAAAGTTGGCATGGTATCATCATTTCACCCACATAGCATGTGCTAAAACGTTGAGAGGGTTACGGCAAAAACTGGATGCACTTCGTGTACAAAATGGACAATCTCTTTCGAAGTATCAGGCTTTCGGACGAGAACTCATCGGTTACAAAGGCATTTCATTTCTTTAACTTATTTCAACTTCAGACTTTTTGTGCGTTCAGTATGCACCATTCAAAGCCACGTCATTAATTTTCAACCCTTTCTGACTTCATTTGCTATTTTTCATGCATTTACTGATTTTGTTTGAGCTAAATGACCCTGAAATTGAAAAGCACTACAAATGAACTCTGAAAAGGTTAAAAGTTGGCATGGTATCATCATTTCACCCACATAGCATCTGCTAAAAAGTTGAGAGGGTTACGGCAAAAACTGGATGCACTTTGTGTACAAAATGGACAATCTCTTTCGAAGTATCAGGCTTTCGGACGAGAACTCATCTGTTACAAAGGCATTTCATTTTTTTAAACTCATTTCAACTCCAGACTTTTTGTGCGTTCAGTATGCACCATTCAAAGCCACGTCATCAATTTTCAACCCTTTCTGACTTCATTTGCTATTTTTCATGCATTTACTGATTTTGTTTGAGTTAAATGACCCTGAAATTGAAAAG
Source organism: Elymus sibiricus (assembly GCA_039707655.1). Classification (NCBI taxonomy): domain Eukaryota; kingdom Viridiplantae; phylum Streptophyta; class Magnoliopsida; order Poales; family Poaceae; genus Elymus; species Elymus sibiricus. Next base: position 31,922,892 of record CM077665.1, on the reverse strand, counting down.
CACTACAAATGAACTCTGAAAAGGTTGAAAGTTGGCATGGTATCATCATTTCACCCACATAGCATGTGCTAAAAAGTTGAGAGGGTTACGGCAAAAACTGGATGCACCTCGTTTACAAAATGGACAATCTCTTTCTAAGTATCAGGCTTTCGGACGAGAACTCATCTGTTACAAAGGCATTTCATTTTTTTAAACTCATTTCAACTCCAGACTTTTTGTGCGTTCAGTATGCACCATTCAAAGCCACGTCATTAATTTTCAACCCTTTCTGACTTCATTTGCTATTTTTCATGCATTTACTGATTTGTGTTGAGCTAAATGACCCTGAAATTGAAAAGCACTACAAATGAACTCTGAAAAGGTTGAAAGTTGGCATGGTATCATCATTTCACCCACATAGCATGTTATAAAAAGTTGAGAGGGTTACGGCAAAAACTGGATGCACTTCGTGTACAAAATGGACAATCTCTTTCGAAGTGTCAGGCTTTCGGACGAGAACTCATCTGTTACAAAGGCATTTCATTTTTTTAAACTCATTTCAACTCCAGTCTTTTTGTGCGTTCAGTATGCACCATTCAAAGCCACGTCATCAATTTTCAACCCTTTCTGACTTCATTTGCTATTTTTCATGCATTTACAGATTTTTTTGAGCTAAATGACCTTGAAATTGAAAAGCACTACAAATGAACTCTGAAAAGGTTGAAAGTTGGCATGGTATCATCATTTCACCCACATAGCATGTGCTAAAAAGTTGAGAGGGTTACGGCAAAAGCTGGATGCACTTCGTGTACAAAATGGACAATCTCTTTCGAAGTATCAGGCTTTCGGACGAGAACTCATCTGTTACAAAGGCATTTCATTTTTTTAAACTTATTTCAACTCCAGACTTTTTGTGCGTTCAGTATGCACCATTCAAAGCCACGTCATCAATTTTCAACCCTTTCTGACTTCATTTGCTATTTTTCATGCATTTACCCATTTTTTATAGCTAAATGACCCTGAAATTGAAAAGCACTACAAATCAACTCTGAAAAGGTTGAAAGTTGGCATGGTATCATCATTTCCCCCACATAGCATGTTCTAAAAAGTTGAGAGGGTTACGGCAAAAACTGGATGCACTTCGTGTACAAAATGGACAATCTCTTTCGAAGTATCAGGCTTTCGGACGAGAACTCATCGGTTACAAAGGCATTTCATTTCTTTAACTTATTTCAACTTCAGACTTTTTGTGCGTTCAGTATGCACCATTCAAAGCCACGTCATTAATTTTCAACCCTTTCTGACTTCATTTGCTATTTTTCATGCATTTACTGATTTTGTTTGAGCTAAATGACCCTGAAATTGAAAATCACTACAAATGAACTCTGAAAAGGTTAAAAGTTGGCATGGTATCATCATTTCACCCACATAGCATCTGCTAAAAAGTTGAGAGGGTTACGGCAAAAACTGGATGCACTTTGTGTACAAAATGGACAATCTCTTTCGAAGTATCAGGCTTTCGGACGAGAACTCATCTGTTACAAAGGCATTTCATTTTTTTAAACTCATTTCAACTCCAGACTTTTTGTGCGTTCAGTATGCACCATTCAAAGCCACGTCATCAATTTTCAACCCTTTCTGACTTCATTTGCTATTTTTCATGCATTTACTGATTTTGTTTGAGCTAAATGACCCTGAAATTGAAAATCACTACAAATGAACTCTGAAAAGGTTGAAAGTTGGCATGGTATCATCATTTCACCCACATAGCATGTGCTAAAAAGTTGAGAGGGTTACGGCAAAAACTGGATGCACCTCGTTTACAAAATGGACAATCTCTTTCTAAGTATCAGGCTTTCGGACGAGAACTCATCTGTTACAAAGGCATTTCATTTTTTTAAACTCATTTCAACTCCAGACTTTTTGTGCGTTCAGTATGCACCATTCAAAGCCACGTCATTAATTTTCAACCCTTTCTGACTTCATTTGCTATTTTTCATGCATTTACTGATTTGTGTTGAGCTAAATGACCCTGAAATTGAAAAGCACTACAAATGAACTCTGAAAAGGTTGAAAGTTGGCATGGTATCATCATTTCACCCACATAGCATGTTATAAAAAGTTGAGAGGGTTACGGCAAAAACTGGATGCACTTCGTGTACAAAATGGACAAACTCTTTCGAAGTGTCAGGCTTTCGGACGAGAACTCATCTGTTACAAAGGCATTTCATTTTTTTAAACTCATTTCAACTCCAGTCTTTTTGTGCGTTCAGTATGCACCATTCAAAGCCACGTCATCAATTTTCAACCCTTTCTGACTTCATTTGCTATTTTTAATGCATTTACATATTTTTTTGAGCTAAATGACCTTGAAATTGAAAAGCACTACAAATGAACTCTGAAAAGGTTGAAAGTTGGCATGGTATCATCATTTCACCCACATAGCATGTGCTAAAAAGTTGAGAGGGTTACGGCAAAAGCTGGATGCACTTCGTGTACAAAATGGACAATCTCTTTCGAAGTATCAGGCTTTCGGACGAGAACTCATCTGTTACAAAGGCATTTCATTTTTTTAAACTTATTTCAACTCCAGACTTTTTGTGCGTTCAGTATGCACCATTCAAAGCCACGTCATCAATTTTCAACCCTTTCTGACTTCATTTGCTATTTTTCATGCATTTACTCATTTTTTATAGCTAAATGACCCTGAAATTGAAAAGCACTACAAATCAACTCTGAAAAGGTTGAAAGTTGGCATGGTATCATCATTTCCCCCACATAGCATGTTCTAAAAAGTTGAGAGGGTTACGGCAAAAACTGGATGCACTTCGTGTACAAAATGGACAATCTCTTTCGAAGTATCAGGCTTTCGGACGAGAACTCATCGGTTACAAAGGCATTTCATTTCTTTAACTTATTTCAACTTCAGACTTTTTGTGCGTTCAGTATGCACCATTCAAAGCCACGTCATTAATTTTCAACCCTTTCTGACTTCATTTGCTATTTTTCATGCATTTACTGATTTTGTTTGAGCTAAATGACCCTGAAATTGAAAAGCACTACAAATGAACTCTGAAAAGGTTAAAAGTTGGCATGGTATCATCATTTCACCCACATAGCATCTGCTAAAAAGTTGAGAGGGTTACGGCAAAAACTGGATGCACTTTGTGTACAAAATGGACAATCTCTTTCGAAGTATCAGGCTTTCGGACGAGAACTCATCTGTTACAAAGGCATTTCATTTTTTTAAACTCATTTCAACTCCAGACTTTTTGTGCGTTCAGTATGCACCATTCAAAGCCACGTCATCAATTTTCAACCCTTTCTGACTTCATTTGCTATTTTTCATGCATTTACGGATTTTTTTGAGCTAAATGACCCTAAAATTGAAAAGCACTACAAATGAACTCTGAAAAGGTTGAAAGTTGGCATGGTATCATCATTTCACCCACATAGCATGTGCTAAAACGTTGAGAGGGTTACGGCAAAAACTGGATGCACTTCGTGTACAAAATGGACAATCTCTTTCGAAGTATCAGGCTTCCGGACGAGAACTCATCTGTTACAAAGGCATTTCATTTTTTTAAACTTATTTCAACTCCAGACTTTTTGTGCATTCAGTATGCACCATTCAAAGCCACGTCATCAATTTTCAACCCTTTCTGACTTCATTTGCTATTTTTCATGCATTTACTAATTTTTTTAGCTAAATGACCCTGAAATTGAAAAGCACTACAAATGAACTCTGAAAAGGTTGAAAGTTCGCATGGTATCATCATTTCACCCACATAGCATGTGCTAAAAATTTGAGAGGGTTACGGCAAAAACTGGATGTACTTCGTGTAAAAAATGGACAATCTCTTTCGAAGTATCAGGCTTTCGGACGAGAACTCATCTGTTACAAAGGCATTTCATTTTTTGAAACTTATTTCAACTCCAGACTTTTTGTGCGTTCAGTATGCACCATTCAAAGCCACGTCATAAATTTTCAACCCTTTCTGACTTCATTTGCTATTTTTCATGCATTTACTCATTTTTTTTGAGCTAAATGACCCTGAAATTGAAAAGCACAACAAATGAACTCTGAAAAGGTTGAAAGTTGGCATGGTATCATCATTTCCCCCACATAGCATGTGCTAAAAAGTTGAGAGGGTTACGGCAAAAACTGGATGCACTTCGTGTACAAAATGGACAATCTCTTTCGAAGTATCAGGCTTTCGGACGAGAACTCATCTGTTACAAAGGCATTTCATTTTTTTAACTCATTTCAACTCCAGACTTTTTGTGCGTTTAGTATGCACCATTCAAAGCCACGTCATCAATTTTCATCCCTTTGTGGCTTCATTTGCTATTTTTCATGCATTTACTGATTTTGTTTGAGCTAAATGACCCTGAAATTGAAAAGCACTACAAATGAACTCTGAAAAGGTTGAAAGTTGGCATGGTATCATCATTTCACCCACATAGCATGTGCTAAAAAGTTGAGAGGGTTACGGCAAAAACTGGATGCACTTCGTTTACAAAATGGACAATCTCTTTCTAAGTATCAGGCTTTCGGACGAGAACTCATCTGTTACAAAGGCATTTCATTTTTTTAAACTCATTTCAACTCCAGACTTTTTGTGCGTTCAGTATGCACCATTCAAAGCCACGTCATCAATTTTCAACCCTTTCTGACTTCATTTGCTATTTTTCATGCATTTACTGATTTTTTTTGAGCTAAATGACCCTGAAATTGAAAAGCACTACAAATGAACTCTGAAAAGGTTGAAAGTTGGCATGGTATCGTCATTTCACCCACATAGCATGTGCTAAAAAGTTGAGAGGGTTAAGGCAAAACTGGATGCACTTCGTGTACAAAATGGACAATCTCTTTCGAAGTATCAGGCTTTCGGACGAGAACTCATCAGTTACAAAGGCATTTCATTTCTTTAACTTATTTCAACTCCAGACTTTTTGTGCGTTCAGTATGCACCATTCAAAGCCACGTCATCAATTTTCAACCCTTTCTGACTTCATTTGCTATTTTTCATGCATTTACTGATTTTGTTTGAGCTAAATGACCCTGAAATTGAAAAGCACTACAAATGAACTCTGAAAAGGTTGAAAGTTGGCATGGTATCATCATTTCACCCACATAGCATGTGCTAAAAAGTTGAGAGGGTTACGGCAAAAACTGGATGCACTTCGTGTACAAAATGGACAATCTCTTTCGAAGTATCAGGCTTTCGGACGAGAACTCATCAGTTACAAAGGCATTTCATTTTTTTAAACTCATTTCAACTCCAGACTTTTTGTGCGTTCAGTATGCACCATTCAAAGCCACGTCATTAATTTTCAACCCTTTCTGACTTCATTTGCTATTTTTCATGCATTTACTGATTTGTTTTGAGCTAAATGACCCTGAAATTGAAAAGCACTACAAATGAACTCTGAAAAGGTTGAAAGTTGGCATGGTATCATCATTTCACCCACATAGCATGTGCTAAAAAGTTGAGAGGGTTACGGCAAAAACTGGATGCACTTCGTGTACAAAATGGACAATCTCTTTCGAAGTATCAGGCTTTCGGACGAGAACTCATCTGTTACAAAGGCATTTCATTTTTTAAAGTTATTTCAACTCCAGACTTTTTGTGCATTCAGTATGCACCATTCAAAGCCACGTCATCAATTTTCAACCCTTTCTGACTTCATTTGCTATTTTTCATGCATTTACTGATTTTTTGAGCTAAATGACCCTAAAATTGAAAAGCACTACAAATGAACTCTGAAAAGGTTGAAAGTTGGCATGGTATCATCATTTCACCCACATAGCATGTGCTAAAAAGTTGAGAGGGTTACGGCAAAAACTGGATGCACTTCGTGTACAAAATGGACAATCTCTTTCGAAGTATCAGGCTTTCGGACGAGAACTCATCTGTTACAAAGGCATTTCATTTCTTTAACTTATTTCCACTCCAGACTTTTTGTGCATTCAGTATGCACCATTCAAAGCCACGTCATTAATTTTCAACCCTTTCTGACTTCATTTGCTATTTTTCATGCATTTACAGATTTTTTTTGAGCTAAATGACCCTGAAATTGAAAAGCACTACAAATGAACTCTGAAAAGGTTGAAAGTTGGCATGGTATCATCATTTCACCCACATAGCATGTTATAAAAAGTTGAGAGGGTTACGGCAAAAACTGGATGCACTTCGTGTACAAAATGGACAATCTCTTTCGAAGTGTCAGGCTTTCGGACGAGAACTCATCTGTTACAAAGGCATTTCATTTTTTTAAACTCATTTCAACTCCAGTCTTTTTGTGCGTTCAGTATGCACCATTCAAAGCCACGTCATCAATTTTCAACCCTTTCTGACTTCATTTGCTATTTTTCATGCATTTACTCATTTTTTTTAGCTAAATGACCCTGAAATTGAAAAGCACTACAAATCAACTCAGAAAAGGTTGAAAGTTGGCATGGTATCATCATTTCACCCACATAGCATGTGCTAAAAAGTTGAGAGGATTACGGCAAAAACTGGATGCACTTCATGTACAAAATGGACAATCTCTTTCGAAGTATCAGGCTTCCGGACGAGAACACATCAGTTACAAAGGCATTTCATTTTTTTAAACTCATTTCAACTCCAGACTTTTTGTGCGTTCAGTATGCACCATTCAAAGCCACGTCCTTAATTTTCAACCCTTTCTGACTTCATTTGCTATTTTTCATGCATTTACTGATTTGTTTTGAGCTAAATGACCCTGAAATTGAAAAGCACTACAAATGAACTCTGAAAAGGTTGAAAGTTGGCATGGTATCATCATTTCACCCACATAGCATGTGCTAAAAAGTTGAGAGGGTTACGGCAAAAACTGGATGCACTTCGTGTACAAAATGGACAATCTCTTTCGAACTATCAGGCTTTCGGACGAGAACTCATCTGTTACAAAGGCATTTCATTTTTTAAAGTTATTTCAACTCCAGACTTTTTGTGCATTCAGTATGCACCATTCAAAGCCACGTCATCAATTTTCAACCCTTTCTGACTTCATTTGCTATTTTTCATGCATTTACTGATTTTTTGAGCTAAATGACCCTAAAATTGAAAAGCACTACAAATGAACTCTGAAAAGGTTGAAAGTTGGCATGGTATCATCATTTCACCCACATAGCATGTGCTAAAAAGTTGAGAGGGTTACGGCAAAAACTGGATGCACTTCGTGTACAAAATGGACAATCTCTTTCGAAGTATCAGGCTTTCGGAAGAGAACTCATCTGTTACAAAGGCATTTCATTTCTTTAACTTATTTCCACTCCAGACTTTTTGTGCATTCAGTATGCACCATTCAAAGCCACGTCATTAATTTTCAACCCTTTCTGACTTCATTTGCTATTTTTCATGCATTTACAGATTTTTTTTGAGCTAAATGACCCTGAAATTGAAAAGCACTACAAATGAACTCTGAAAAGGTTGAAAGTTGGCATGGTATCATCATTTCACCCACATAGCATGTTATAAAAAGTTGAGAGGGTTACGGCAAAAACTGGATGCACTTCGTGTACAAAATGGACAATCTCTTTCGAAGTGTCAGGCTTTCGGACGAGAACTCATCTGTTACAAAGGCATTTCATTTTTTTAAACTCATTTCAACTCCAGTCTTTTTGTGCGTTCAGTATGCACCATTCAAAGCCACGTCATCAATTTTCAACCCTTTCTGACTTCATTTGCTATTTTTCATGCATTTACTCATTTTTTTTAGCTAAATGACCCTGAAATTGAAAAGCACTACAAATCAACTCAGAAAAGGTTGAAAGTTGGCATGGTATCATCATTTCCCCCACATAGCATGTGCTAAAAAGTTGAGAGGGTTACGGCAAAAACTGGATGCACTTCGTGTACAAAATGGACAATCTCTTTCGAAGTATCAGGCTTTCGGACGAGAACTCATCGGTTACAAAGGCATTTCATTTCTTTAACTTATTTCAACTTCAGACTTTTTGTGCGTTCAGTATGCACCATTCAAAGCCACGTCATTAATTTTCAACCCTTTCTGACTTCATTTGCTATTTTTCATGCATTTACTGATTTTGTTTGAGCTAAATGACCCTGAAATTGAAAAGCACTACAAATGAACTCTGAAAAGGTTGAAAGTTGGCATGGTATCATCATTTCACCCACATAGCATGTGCTAAAAAGTTGAGAGGGTTACGGCAAAAACTGGATGCACTTCGTGTACAAAATGGACAATCTCTTTCGAAGTACCAGGCTTTCGGACGAGAACTCAGCTGTTACAAAGGCATTTCATTTTTTTAACTCATTTCAACTCCAGACTTTTTGGGCGTTCAGTATGCACCATTCAAAGCCACGTCATCAATTTTCAACCCTTTCTGACTTCATTTGCTATTTTTCATTCATTTACTGATTTTTTTTGAGCTAAATGACCCTGAAATTGAAAAGCACAACAAATGAACTCTGAAAAGGTTGAAAGTTGGCATGGTATCATCATTTCACCCACATAGCATGTGCTAAAAAGTTGAGAGGGTTACGGCAAAAACTGGATGCACTTCGTGTACAAAATGGACAATCTCTTTCGAAGTACCAGGCTTCCGGACGAGAACTCATCAGTTACAAAGGCATTTCATTTTTTTAACTCATTTCAACTCCAGACTTTTTGTGCGTTCAGTATGCACCATTCAAAGCCACGTCATCAATTTTCAACCCTTTCTGGCTTCATTTGCTGTTTTTCATGCATTTACTGATTTTGTTTGAGCTAAATGACCCTGAAATTTGAAAGCACTACAAATGAACTCCGAAAAGGTTGAAAGTTGGCATGGTATCATCATTTCACCCACATAGCATGTGTTAAAAAGTTGAGAGGGTTATGGCAAAAACTGGATGCACTTCATGTACAAAATGGACAATCTCTTTCGAAGTATGAGGCTTTCGGACGAGAACTCCTCCGTTACAAAGGCATTTCATTTTTTTAAACTCATTTCAACTCCAAACTTTTTGTGCGTTCAGTATGCACCATTCAAAGCCACGTCATCAATTTTCAACCCTTTCTGACTTCATTTGCTATTTTTCATGCATTTACTAATTTTTTTGAGCTAAATGACCCTGAAATTGAAAAGCACTACAAATGAACTCTAAAAAGGTTGAAAGTTGGCATGGTATCATCATTTCACCCACATACCATGTGCTAAAAATTTGAGAGGGTTACGGCAAAAACTGGATGCACTTCGTGTACAAAATGGACAATCTCTTTCGAAGTATCAGGCTTTCGGACGAGAACTCATCTGTTACAAAGGCAATTCATTTTTTAAACTTATTTCAACTCCAGACTTTTTGTGCGTTAAGTATGCACCATTCAAAGCCACGTCATCAATTTTCAACCCTTTCTGACTTCATTTGCTATTTTTCATGCATTTACTGATTTTTTTGAGCTAAATGACCCTGAAATTGAAAAGCACTACAAATGAACTCTGAAAAGGTTGAAAGTTGGCATGGTATCATCATTTCAGACACATAGCATGTTATAAAAAGTTGAGAGGGTTACGGCAAAAACTGGATGCACTTCGTGTACAAAATGGACAATCTCTTTCGAAGTGTCAGGCTTTCGGACGAGAACTCATCTGTTACAAAGGCATTTCATTTTTTTAAACTCATTTCAACTCCAGTCTTTTTGTGCGTTCAGTATGCACCATTCAAAGCCACGTCATCAATTTTCAACCCTTTCTGACTTCATTTGCTATTTTTCATGCATTTACTCATTTTTTTTAGCTAAATGACCCTGAAATTGAAAAGCACTACAAATCAACTCTGAAAAGGTTGAAAGTTGGCATGGTATCATCATTTCCCCCACATAGCATGTGCTAAAAAGTTGAGAGGGTTACGGCAAAAACTGGATGCACTTCGTGTACAAAATGGACAATCTCTTTCGAAGTATCAGGCTTTCGGACAAGAACTCATCGGTTACAAAGGCATTTCATTTCTTTAACTTATTTCAACTTCAGACTTTTTGTGCGTTCAGTATGCACCATTCAAAACCACGTCATTAATTTTCAACCCTTTCTGACTTCATTTGCTATTTTTCATGCATTTACTGATTTTGTTTGAGCTAAATGACCCTGAAATTGAAAAGCACTACAAATGAACTCTGAAAAGGTTTAAAGTTGGCATGGTATCATCATTTCACCCACATAGCATCTGCTAAAAAGTTGAGAGGGTTACGGCAAAAACTGGATGCACTTCATGTACAAAATGGACAATCTCTTTCGAAGTATCAGGCTTTCGGACGAGAACTCATCTGTTACAAAGGCATTTCATTTTTTTAAACTCATTTCAACTCCAGACTTTTTGTGCGTTCAGTATGCACCATTCAAAGCCACGTCATCAATTTTCAACCCTTTCTGACTTCATTTGCTATTTTTCATGCATTTACTGATTTTTTTTTGAGCTAAATGACCCTGAAATTGAAAAGCACTACAAATGAACTCTGAAAAGGTTGAAAGTTGGCATGGTATCATCATTTCACCCACATAGCATGTGCTAAAAAGTTGAGAGGGTTACGGCAAAAACTGGATGCACTTCGTGTACAAAATGGACAATCTCTTTCGAAGTACCAGGCTTTCGGACGAGAACTCATCTGTTACAAAGGCATTTCATTTTTTTAACTCATTTCAACTCCAGACTTTTTGTGCGTTCAGTATGCACCATTCAAAGCCACGTCATCAATTTTCAACCCTTTCTGACTTCATTTAATATTTTTCATTCATTTACTGATTTTTTTTGAGCTAAATGACCCTGAAATTGAAAAGCACAACAAATGAACTCTGAAAAGGTTGAAAGTTGGCATGGTATCATCATTTCACCCACATAGCATGTGCTAAAAAGTTGAGAGGGTTACGGCAAAAACTGGATGCACTTCGTGTACAAAATGGACAATCTCTTTCGAAGTACCAGGCTTTCGGACGAGAACTCATCAGTTACAAAGGCATTTCATTTTTTTAACTCATTTCAACTCCAGACTTTTTGTGCGTTCAGTATGCACCATTCAAAGCCACGTCATCAATTTTCAATCCTTTCTGGCTTCATTTGCTGTTTTTCATGCATTTACTGATTTTGTTTGAGCTAAATGACCCTGAAATTGAAAAGCACTACAAATGAACTCTGAAAAGGTTGAAAGTTGGCATGGTATCATCATTTCACCCACATAGCATGTGTTAAAAAGTTGAGAGGGTTATGGCAAAAACTGGATGCACTTCATGTACAAAATGGACAATCTCTTTCGAAGTATGAGGCTTTCGGACGAGAACTCCTCAGTTACAAAGGCATTTCATTTTTTTAAACTCATTTCAACTCCAAACTTTTTGTGCGTTCAGTATGCACCATTCAAAGCCACGTCATCAATTTTCAACCCTTTCTGACTTCATTTGCTATTTTTCATGCATTTACTAATTTTTTTTGAGCTAAATGACCCTGAAATTGAAAAGCACTACAACTGAACTCTGAAAAGGTTGAAGATTGGCATGGTATCATCATTTCACCCACATAGCATGTGCTAAAAAGTTGAGAGGGTTACGGCAAAAACTGGATGCACTTCGTGTACAAAATGGACAATCTCTTTCGAAGTGTCAGGCTTTCGGACGAGAACTCATCTGTTACAAAGGCATTTCATTTTTTTAAACTCATTTCAACTCCAGTCTTTTTGTGCGTTCAGTATGCACCATTCAAAGTCACGTCATCAATTTTCAACCCTTTCTGACTTCATTTGCTATTTTTCATGCATTTACTGATTTTTTTGAGCTAAATGACCCTGAAATTGAAAAGCACTACAAATCAACTCTGAAAAGGTTGAAAGTTGGCATGGTATCATCATTTACCCCACATAGCATGTGCTAAAAAGTTGAGAGGGTTACGGCAAAAACTGGATGCACTTCGTGTACAAAATGGACAATCTCTTTCGAAGTATCAGGCTTTCGGACGAGAACTCATCGGTTACAAAGGCATTTCATTTCTTTAACTTATTTCAACTTCAGACTTTTTGTGCGTTCAGTATGCACCATTCAAAGCCACGTCATTAATTTTCAACCCTTTCTGACTTCATTTGCTATTTTTCATGCATTTACTGATTTTGTTTGAGCTAAATGACCCTGAAATTGAAAAGCACTACAAATGAACTCTGAAAAGGTTTAAAGTTGGCATGGTATCATCATTTCACCCACATAGCATCTGCTAAAAAGTTGAGAGGGTTATGGCAAAAACTGGATGCACTTTGTGTACAAAATGGACAATCTCTTTCGAAGTATCAGGCTTTCGGACGAGAACTCATCTGTTACAAAGGCATTTCATTTTTTTAAACTCATTTCAACTCCAGACTTTTTGTGCGTTTAGTATGCACCATTCAAAGCCACGTCATCAATTTTCAACCCTTTCTGACTTCATTTGCTATTTTTCATGCATTTACTGATTTTTTTTTGAGCTAAATGACCCTGAAATTGAAAAGCACTACAAATGAACTCTGAAAAGGTTGAAAGTTGGCATGGTATCATCATTTCACCCACATAGCATGTGCTAAAAAGTTGAGAGGGTTACGGCAAAAACTGGATGCACTTCGTGTACAAAATGGACAATCTCTTTCGAAGTACCAGGCTTTCGGACGAGAACTCATCTGTTACAAAGGCATTTCATTTTTTTAACTCATTTCAACTCCAGACTTTTTGTGCGTTCAGTATGCACCATTCAAAGCCACGTCATCAATTTTCAACCCTTTCTGACTTCATTTAATATTTTTCATTCATTTACTGATTTTTTTTGAGCTAAATGACCCTGAAATCGAAAAGCACAACAAATGAACTCTGAAAAGGTTGAAAGTTGGCATGGTATCATCATTTCACCCACATAGCATGTGCTAAAAAGTTGAGAGGGTTACGGCAAAAACTGGATGCACTTCGTGTACAAAATGGACAATCTCTTTCGAAGTACCAGGCTTTCGGACGAGAACTCATCAGTTACAAAGGCATTTCATTTTTTTTAACTCATTTCAACTCCAGACTTTTTGTGCGTTCAGTATGCACCATTCAAAGCCACGTCATCAATTTTCAACCCTTTCTGGCTTCATTTGCTGTTTTTCATGCATTTACTGATTTTGTTTGAGCTAAATGACCCTGAAATTGAAAAGCACTACAAATGAACTCTGAAAAGGTTGAAAGTTGGCATGGTATCATCATTTCACCCACATAGCATGTGTTAAAAAGTTGAGAGGGTTATGGCAAAAACTGGATGCACTTCATGTACAAAATGGACAATCTCTTTCGAAGTATGAGGCTTTCGGACGAGAACTCCTCAGTTACAAAGGCATTTCATTTTTTTAAACTCATTTCAACTCCAAACTTTTTGTGCGTTCAGTATGCACCATTCAAAGCCACGTCATCAATTTTCAACCCTTTCTGACTTCATTTGCTATTTTTCATGCATTTACTAATTTTTTTTGAGCTAAATGACCCTGAAATTGAAAAGCACTACAACTGAACTCTGAAAAGGTTGAAAGTTGGCATGGTATCATCATTTCACCCACATAGCATGTGCTAAAAAGTTGAGAGGGTTACGGCAAAAACTGGATGCACTTCGTGTACAAAATGGACAATCTCTTTCGAAGTATCAGACTTTCGGACGAGAACTCATCTGTTACAAAGGCAATTCATTTTTTAAACTTATTTCAACTCCAGACTTTTTGTGCGTTAAGTATGCACCATTCAAAGCCACGTCATCAATTTTCAACCCTTTCTGACTTCATTTGCTATTTTTCATGCATTTACTGATTTTTTTGAGCTAAATGACCCTGAAATTGAAAAGCACTACAAATGAACTCTGAAAAGGTTGAAAGTTGGCATGGTATCATCATTTCACCCACATAGCATGTGCTAAAAAGTTGAGAGGGATACGGCAAAAACTGGATGCACTTCGTGTACAAAATGGACAATCTCTTTCGAAGTACCAGGCTTTCGGACGAGAACTCATCTGTTACAAAGGCATTTCATTTTTTTAACTCATTTCAACTCCAGACTTTTTGTGCGTTCAGTATGCACCATTCAAAGCCACGTCATCAATTTTCAACCCTTTCTGACTTCATTTGCTATTTTTCATTCATTTACTGATTTTTGTTTGAGCTAAATGACCCTGAAATTGAAAAGCACAACAAATGAACTCTGAAAAGGTTGAAAGTTGGCATGGTATCATCATTTCACCCACATAGCATGTGCTAAAAAGTTGAGAGGGTTACGGCAAAAACTGGATGCACTTCGTGTACAAAATGGACAATCTCTTTCGAAGTACCAGGCTTTCGGACGAGAACTCATCAGTTACAAAGGCATTTCATTTTTTTAACTCATTTCAACTCCAGACTTTTTGTGCGTTCAGTATGCACCATTCAAAGCCACGTCATCAATTTTCAACCCTTTCTGGCTTCATTTGCTGTTTTTCATGCATTTACTGATTTTGTTTGAGCTAAATGACCCTGAAATTGAAAAGCACTACAAATGAACTCTGAAAAGGTTGAAAGTTGGCATGGTATCATCATTTCACCCACATAGCATGTGTTAAAAAGTTGAGAGGGTTATGGCAAAAACTGGATGCACTTCATGTACAAAATGGACAATCTCTTTCGAAGTATGAGGCTTTCGGACGAGAACTCCTCAGTTACAAAGGCATTTCATTTTTTTAAACTCATTTCAACTCCAAACTTTTTGTGCGTTCAGTATGCACCATTCAAAGCCACGTCATCAATTTTCAACCCTTTCTGGCTTCATTTGCTGTTTTTCATGCATTTACTGATTTTGTTTGAGCTAAATGACCCTGAAATTGAAAAGCACTACAAATGAACTCTGAAAAGGTTGAAAGTTGGCATGGTATCATCATTTCACCCACATACCATGTGCTAAAAAGTTGAGAGGGTTAGGGCAAAAACTGGATGCACTTCGTGTACAAAATGGACAATCTCTTTCGAACTATCAGGCTTTCGGACGAGAACTCATCTGTTACAAAGGCAATTCATTTTTTAAACTTATTTCAACTCCAGACTTTTTGTGCGTTAAGTATGCACCATTCAAAGCCACGTCATCAATTTTCAACCCTTTCTGACTTCATTTGCTATTTTTCATGCATTTACTAATTTTTTTTGAGCTAAATGACCCTGAAATTGAAAAGCACTACAAATGAACTCTGAAAAGGTTGAAAGTTGGCATGGTATCATCATTTCACCCACATAGCATGTTATAAAAAGTTGAGAGGGTTACGGCAAAAACTGGATGCACTTCGTGTACAAAATGGACAATCTCTTTCGAAGTGTCAGGCTTTCGGACGAGAACTCATCTGTTACAAAGGCATTTCATTTTTTTAAACTCATTTCAACTCCAGTCTTTTTGTGCGTTCAGTATGCACCATTCAAAGCCACGTCATCAATTTTCAACCCTTTCTGACTTCATTTGCTATTTTTCATGCATTTACTCAATTTTTTTAGCTAAATGACCCTGAAATTGAAAAGCACTACAAATCAACTCTGAAAAGGTTGAAAGTTGGCATGGTATCATCATTTCCCCCACATAGCATGTGCTAAAAAGTTGAGAGGGTTACGGCAAAAACTGGATGCACTTCGTGTACAAAATGGACAATCTCTTTCGAAGTATCAGGCTTTCGGACGAGAACTCATCGGTTACAAAGGCATTTCATTTTTTAAAGTTATTTCAACTCCAGACTTTTTGTGCATTCAGTATGCACCATTCAAAGCCACGTCGTCAATTTTCAACCCTTTCTGACTTCATTTGCTATTTTTCATGCATTTACTGATTTTTTTTGAGCTAAATGACCCTGAAATTGAAAAGCACTACAAATGAACTCTGAAAAGGTTGAAAGTTGGCATGGTATCATCATTTCACCCACATAGCATGTTATAAAAAGTTGAGAGGGTTACGGCAAAAACTGGATGCACTTCGTGTACAAAATGGACAATCTCTTTCGAAGTGTCAGGCTTTCGGACGAGAACTCATCTGTTACAAAGGCATTACATTTTTTTAAACTCATTTCAACTCCAGTCTTTTTGTGCGTTCAGTATGCACCATTCAAAGCCACGTCATCAATTTTCAACCCTTTCTGACTTCATTTGCTATTTTTCATGCATTTACTCAATTTTTTTAGCTAAATGACCCTGAAATTGAAAAGCACTACAAATCAACTCTGAAAAGGTTGAAAGTTGGCATGGTATCATCATTTCCCCCACATAGCATGTGCTAAAAAGTTGAGAGGGTTACGGCAAAAACTGCATGCACTTCGTGTACAAAATGGACAATCTCTTTCGAAGTATCAGGCTTTCGGACGAGAACTCATCGGTTACAAAGGCATTTCATTTCTTTAACTTATTTCAACTTCAGACTTTTTGTGCGTTCAGTATGCACCATTCAAAGCCACGTCATTAATTTTCAACCCTTTCTGACTTCATTTGCTATTTTTCATGCATTTACTGATTTTGTTTGAGCTAAATGACCCTGAAATTGAAAAGCACTACAAATGAACTCTGAAAAGGTTTAAAGTTGGCATGGTATCATCATTTCACCCACATAGCATGTGCTAAAAAGTTGAGAGGGTTACGGCAAAAACTGGATGCACTTTCTGTACAAAATGGACAATCTCTTTCGAAGTATCAGGCTTTCGGACGAGAACTCATCTGTTACAAAGGCATTTCATTTTTTTAAACTCATTTCAACTCCAGACTTTTTGTGCGTTCAGTATGCACCATTCAAAGCCACGTCATCAATTTTCAACCCTTTCTGACTTCATTTGCTATTTTTCATTCATTTACTGATTTTTTTTGAGCTAAATGACCCTGAAATTGAAAAGCACAACAAATGAACTCTGAAAAGGTTGAAAGTTGGCATGGTATCATCATTTCACCCACATAGCATGTGCTAAAAAGTTGAGAGGGTTACGGCAAAAACTGGATGCACTTCGTGTACAAAATGGACAATCTCTTTCGAAGTACCAGGCTTTAGGACGAGAACTCATCAGTTACAAAGGCATTTCATTTTTTTTAACTCATTTCAACTCCAGACTTTTTGTGCGTTCAGTATGCACCATTCAAAGCCACGTCATCAATTTTCAACCCTTTATGGCTTCATTTGCTGTTTTTCATGCATTTACTGATTTTGTTTGAGCTAAATGACCCTGAAATTGAAAAGCACTACAAATGAACTCTGAAAAGGTTGAAAGTTGGCATGGTATCATCATTTCACCCACATAGCATGTGTTAAAAAGTTGAGAGGGTTATGGCAAAAACTGGATGCACTTTCTGTACAAAATGGACAATCTCTTTCGAAGTATCAGGCTTTCGGACGAGAACTCATCTGTTACAAAGGCATTTCATTTTTTTAAACTCATTTCAACTCCAGACTTTTTGTGCGTTCAGTATGCACCATTCAAAGCCACGTCATCAATTTTCAACCCTTTCTGACTTCATTTGCTATTTTTCATTCATTTACTGATTTTTTTTGAGCTAAATGACCCTGAAATTGAAAAGCACAACAAATGAACTCTGAAAAGGTTGAAAGTTGGCATGGTATCATCATTTCACCCACATAGCATGTGCTAAAAAGTTGAGAGGGTTACGGCAAAAACTGGATGCACTTCGTGTACAAAATGGACAATCTCTTTCGAAGTACCAGGCTTTAGGACGAGAACTCATCAGTTACAAAGGCATTTCATTTTTTTTAACTCATTTCAACTCCAGACTTTTTGTGCGTTCAGTATGCACCATTCAAAGCCACGTCATCAATTTTCAACCCTTTATGGCTTCATTTGCTGTTTTTCATGCATTTACTGATTTTGTTTGAGCTAAATGACCCTGAAATTGAAAAGCACTACAAATGAACTCTGAAAAGGTTGAAAGTTGGCATGGTATCATCATTTCACCCACATAGCATGTGTTAAAAAGTTGAGAGGGTTATGGCAAAAACTGGATGCACTTCATGTACAAAATGGACAATCTCTTTCGAAGTATCAGGCTTTCGGACGAGAACTCATCTGTTACAAAGGCAATTCATTTTTTAAACTTATTTCAACTCCAGACTTTTTGTGCGTTAAGTATGCACCATTCAAAGCCACGTCATCAATTTTTAACCCTGTCTGACTTCATTTGCTATTTTTCATGCATTTACTGATTTTTTTGAGCTAAATGACCCTGAAATTGAAAAGCACTACAAATGAACTCTGAAAAGGTTGAAAGTTGGCATGGTATCATCATTTCACCCACATAGCATCTGCTAAAAAGTTGAGAGGGTTACGGCAAAAACTGGATGCACTTCGTGTACAAAATGGACAATCTCTTTCGAAGTATCAGGCTTTCGGACGAGAACTCATCTGTTACAAAGGCATTTCATTTTTTTAAACTTATTTCAACTCCAGACTTTTTGTGCGTTCAGTATGCACCATTCAAAGCCACGTCATCAATTTTCAACCCTTTCTGACTTCATTTGCTATTTTTCATGCATTTACTAATTTTTTGGGCTAAATGACCCTGAAATTGAAAAGCACTACAAATGAACTCTGAAAAGGTTGAAAGTTTGCATGGTATCATCATTTCACCCACGTAGCATGTGCTAAAAAGTTGAGAGGGTTACGGCAAAAACTGGATGCACTTCGTGTACAAAATGGACAATCTCTTTCGAAGTATCAGGCTTTCGGACGAGAACTCATATGTTACAAAGGCATTCCATTTTTTTAAACTTATTTCAACTCCAGACTTTTTGTGCGTTCAGTATGCATCATTCAAAGCCACGTCATTAATTTTCAACCCTTTCTGACTTCATTTGCTATTTTTCATTCATTTACTGATTTTTTTTTGAGCTAAATGACCCTGAAATTGAAAAGCAAAACAAATGAACTCTGAAAAGGTTGAAAGTTGGCATGGTATCATCATTTCACCCCCATGGCATGTGCTAAAAAGTTGAGAGGGTTACGGCAAAAACTGGATGCACTTCGTGTACAAAATGGACAATCTCTTTCGAAGTACCAGGCTTTCGCACGAGAACTCATCTGTTACAAAGGCATTTCATTTTTTTAACTCATTTCAACTCCAGACTTTTTGTGCGTTCAGTATGCACCATTCAAAGCCACGTCATCAATTTTCAACCCTTTCTGGCTTCATTTGCTGTTTTTCATGCATTTACTGATTTTGTTTGAACTAAATGACCCTGAAATTGAACAGCACTACAAATGAACTCTGAAAAGGTTGAAAGTTGGCATGGTATCATCATTTCACCCACATAGCATGTGTTAAAAAGTTGAGAGGGTTACGGCAAAAACTGGATGCACTTCATGTACAAAATGGACAATCTCTTTCGAAGTATGAGGCTTTCGGACGAGAACTCCTCAGTTACAAAGGCATTTCATTTTTTTAAACTCATTTCAACTCCAAACTTTTTGTGCGTTCAGTATGCACCATTCAAAGCCACGTCATCAATTTTCAACCCTTTCTGGCTTCATTTGCTGTTTTTCATGCATTTACTGATTTTGTTTGAGCTAAATGACCCTGAAATTGAAAAGCACTACAAATGAACTCTGAAAAGGTTGAAAGTTGGCATGGTATCATCATTTCACCCACATACCATGTGCTAAAAAGTTGAGAGGGTTACGGCAAAAACTGGATGCACTTCGTGTACAAAATGGACAATCTCTTTCGAACTATCAGGCTTTCGGACGAGAACTCATCTGTTACAAAGGCAATTCATTTTTTAAACTTATTTCAAGTCCAGACTTTTTGTGCGTTAAGTATGCACCATTCAAAGCCACGTCATCAATTTTCAACCCTTTCTGACTTCATTTGCTATTTTTCATGCATTTACTGATTTTTTTTTAGCTAAATGACCCTGAAATTGAAAAGCACTACAAATGAACTCTGAAAAGGTTGAAAGTAGGCATTTTATCATCATTTCACCCACATAGCATGTTATAAAAAGTTGAGAGGGTTACGGCAAAAACTGGATGCACTTCGTGTACAAAATGGACAATCTCTTTCGAAGTGTCAGGCTTTCGGACGAGAACTCATCTGTTACAAAGGCATTTCATTTTTTTAAACTCATTTCAACTCCAGTCTTTTTGTGCGTTCAGTATGCACCATTCAAAGCCACGTCATCAATTTTCAACCCTTTCTGACTTCATTTGCTATTTTTCATGCATTTACTCATTTTTTTTAGCTAAATGACCCTGAAATTGAAAAGCACTACAAATCAACTCTGAAAAGGTTGAAAGTTGGCATGGTATCATCATTTCCCCCACATAGCATGTGCTAAAAAGTTGAGAGGGTTACGGCAAAAACTGGATGCACTTCGTGTACAAAATGGACAATCTCTTTCGAAGTATCAGGCTTTCGGACGAGAACTCATCGGTTACAAAGGCATTTCATTTCTTTAACTTATTTCAACTTCAGACTTTTTGTGCGTTCAGTATGCACCATTCAAAGCCACGTCATTAATTTTCAACCCTTTCTGACTTCATTTGCTATTTTTCATGCATTTACTGATTTTGTTTGAGCTAAATGACCCTGAAATTGAAAAGCACTACAAATGAACTCTGAAAAGGTTTAAAGTTGGCATGGTATCATCATTTCACCCACATAGCATCTGCTAAAAAGTTGAGAGGGTTACGGCAAAAACTGGATGCACTTTCTGTACAAAATGGACAATCTCTTTCGAAGTATCAGGCTTTCGGACGAGAACTCATCTGTTACAAAGGCATTTCATTTTTTTAAACTCATTTCAACTCCAGACTTTTTGTGCGTTAAGTATGCACCATTCAAAGCCACGTCATCAATTTTCAACCCTTTCTGACTTCATTTGCTATTTTTCATGCATTTACTGATTTTTTTTTTGAGCTAAATGACCCTGAAATTGAAAAGCACTACAAATGAACTCTGAAAAGGTTGAAAGTTGGCATGGTATCATCATTTCACCCACATTACATGTGCTAAAAAGTTGAGAGGGTTACGGCAAAAACTGGATGCACTTCGTGTACAAAATGGACAATCTCTTTCGAAGTACCAGGCTTTCGGACGAGAACTCATCTGTTACAAAGGCATTTCATTTTTTTAACTCATTTCAACTCCAGACTTTTTGTGCGTTCAGTATGCACCATTCAAAGCCACGTCATCAATTTTCAACCCTTTCTGACTTCATTTGCTATTTTTCATTCATTTACTGATTTTTTTTGAGCTAAATGACCCTGAAATTGAAAAGCACAACAAATGAACTCTGAAAAGGTTGAAAGTTGGCATGGTATCATCATTTCACCCACATAGCATGTGCTAAAAAGTTGAGAGGGTTACGGCAAAAACTGGATGCACTTCGTGTACAAAATGGACAATCTCTTTCGAAGTACCAGGCTTTCGGACGAGAACTCATCAGTTACAAAGGCATTTCATTTTTTTTAACTCATTTCAACTTCAGACTTTTTGTGCGTTCAGTATGCACCATTCAAAGCCACGTCATCAATTTTCAACCCTTTCTGGCTTCATTTGCTGTTTTTCATGCATTTACTGATTTTGTTTGAGCTAAATGACCCTGAAATTGAAAAGCACTACAAATGAACTCTGAAAAGGTTGAAAGTTGGCATGGTATCATCATTTCACCCACATAGCATGTGTTAACAAGTTGAGAGGGTTATGGCAAAAACTGGATGCACTTCATGTACAAAATGGACAATCTCTTTCGAAGTATCAGGCTTTCGGACGAGAACTCATCTGTTACAAAGGCAATTCATTTTTTAAACTTATTTCAACTCCAGACTTTTTGTGCGTTAAGTATGCACCATTCAAAGCCACGTCATCAATTTTCAACCCTGTCTGACTTCATTTGCTATTTTTCATGCATTTACTGATTTTTTTGAGCTAAATGACCCTGAAATTGAAAAGCACTACAAATGAACTCTGAAAAGGTTGAAAGTTGGCATGGTATCATCATTTCACCCACATAGCATCTGCTAAAAAGTTGAGAGGGTTACGGCAAAAACTGGATGCACTTCGTGTACAAAATGGACAATCTCTTTCGAAGTATCAGGCTTTCGGACGAGAACTCATCTGTTACAAAGGCATTTCATTTTTTTAAACTTATTTCAACTCCAGACTTTTTGTGCGTTCAGTATGCACCATTCAAAGCCACGTCATCAATTTTCAACCCTTTCTGACTTCCTTTGCTATTTTTCATGCATTTACTAATTTTTTGGGCTAAATGACCCTGAAATTGAAAAGCACTACAAATGAACTCTGAAAAGGTTGAAAGTTTGCATGGTATCATCATTTCACCCACATAGCATGTGCTAAAAAGTTGAGAGGGTTACGGCAAAAACTGGATGCACTTCGTGTACAAAATGGACAATCTCTTTCGAAGTATCAGGCTTTCGGACGAGAACTCATATGTTACAAAGGCATTCCATTTTTTTAAACTTATTTCAACTCCAGACTTTTTGTGCGTTCAGTATGCATCATTCAAAGCCACGTCATTAATTTTCAACCCTTTCTGACTTCATTTGCTATTTTTCATTCATTTACTGATTTTGTTTTGAGCTAAATGACCCTGAAATTGAAAAGCAAAACAAATGAACTCTGAAAAGGTTGAAAGTTGGCATGGTATCATCATTTAACCCCCATGGCATGTGCTAAAAAGTTGAGAGGGTTACGGCAAAAACTGGATGCACTTCGTGTACAAAATGGACAATCTCTTTCGAAGTACCAGGCTCTCGCACGAGAACTCATCTGTTACAAAGGCATTTCATTTTTTTAACTCATTTCAACTCCAGACTTTTTGTGCGTTCAGTATGCACCATTCAAAGCCACGTCATCAATTTTCAACCCTTTCTGGCTTCATTTGCTGTTTTTCATGCATTTACTGATTTTGTTTGAACTAAATGACCCTGAAATTGAACAGCACTACAAATGAACTCTGAAAAGGTTGAAAGTTGTCATGGTATCATCATTTCACCCACATAGCATGTGTTAAAAAGTTGAGAGGGTTACGGCAAAAACTGGATGCACTTCATGTACAAAATGGACAATCTCTTTCGAAGTATGAGGCTTTCGGACGAGAACTCCTCAGTTACAAAGGCATTTCATTTTTTTAAACTCATTTCAACTCCAAACTTTTTGTGCGTTCAGTATGCACCATTCAAAGCCACGTCATCAATTTTCAACCCTTTCTGACTTCATTTGCTATTTTTCATGCATTTACTATTTTTTTTTGAGCTAAATGACCCTGAAATTGAAAAGCACTACAAATGAACTCTGAAAAGGTTGAAAGTTGGCATGGTATCATCATTTCACCCACATAGCATGTGCTAAAAAGTTGAGAGGGTTACGGCAAAAGCTGGATGCACTTCGTGTACAAAATGGACAATCTCTTTCGAAGTATCAGGCTTTCGGACGAGAACTGATCTGTTACAAAGGCATTTCATTTTTTTAAACTCATTTCAACTCCAGACTTTTTGTGCGTTCAGTATGCACCATTCAAAGCCACGTCATCAATTTTCAACCCTTTCTGGCTTCATTTGCTGTTTTTCATGCATTTACTGATTTTGTTTGAGCTAAATGACCCTGAAATTGAAAAGCACTACAAATGAACTCTGAAAAGGTTGAAAGTTGGCATGGTATCATCATTTCACCCACATAGCATGTGTTAAAAAGTTGAGAGGGTTATGGCAAAAACTGGATGCACTTCATGTACAAAATGGACAATCTCTTTCGAAGTATGAGGCTTTCGGACGAGAACTCCTCAGTTACAAAGGCATTTCATTTTTTTAAACTCATTTCAACTCCAAACTTTTTGTGCGTTCAGTATGCACCATTCAAAGCCACGTCATCAATTTTCAACCCTTTCTGACTTCATTTGCTATTTTTCATGCATTTACTAATTTTTTTTGAGCTAAATGACCCTGAAATTGAAAAGCACTACAAATGAACTCTGAAAAGGTTGAAAGTTGGCATGGTATCATCATTTCACCCACATAGCATGTGCTAAAAAGTTGAGAGGGTTACGGCAAAAACTGGATGCACTTCGTGTACAAAATGGACAATCTCTTTCGAAGTATCAGGCTTTCGGACGAGAACTCATCTGTTACAAAGGCAATTCATTTTTTAAACTTATTTCAACTCCAGACTTTTTGTGCGTTAAGTATGCACCATTCAAAGCCACGTCATCAATTTTCAACCCTTTCTGACTTCATTTGCTATTTTTCATGCATTTACTGATTTTTTTGAGCTAAATGACCCTGAAATTGAAAAGCACTACAAATGAACTCTGAAAAGGTTGAAAGTTGGCATGGTATCATCATTTCACCCACATAGCATCTGCTAAAAAGTTGAGAGGGTTACGGCAAAAACTGGATGCACTTCGTGTACAAAATGGACAATCTCTTTCGAAGTATCAGGCTTTCGGACGAGAACTCATCTGTTACAAAGGCATTTCATTTTTTTAAACTTATTTCAACTCCAGACTTTTTGTGCGTTCAGTATGCACCATTCAAAGCCACGTCATCAATTTTCAACCCTTTCTGACTTCATTTGCTATTTTTCATGCATTTACTGATTTTGTTTGAGCTAAATGACCCTGAAATTGAAAAGCACTACAAATGAACTCTGAAAAGGTTGAAAGTTGGCATGGTATCATCATTTCACCGACATAGCATGTGCTAAAAAGTTGAGAGGGTTATGGCAAAAACTGGATGCACTTCGTGTACAAAATGGACAATCTCTTTCGAAGTATGAGGCTTTCGGACGAGAACTCATCTGTTACAAAGGCATTTCATTTTTTTAAACTCATTTCAACTCCAGACTTTTTGTGCATTCAGTATGCACCATTCAAAGCCACGTCATCAATTTTCAACCCTTTCTGACTTCATTTGCTATTTTTCATGCATTAACTGATTTTTTTTTAGCTAAATGACCCTGAAATTGAAAAGCACTACAAATGAACTCTGAAAAGGTTGAAAGTTGGCATTTTATCATCATTTCACCCACATAGCATGTTATAAAAAGTTGAGAGGGTTACGGCAAAAACTGGATGCACTTCGTGTACAAAATGGACAATCTCTTTCGAAGTGTCAGGCTTTCGGACGAGAACTCATCTGTTACAAAGGCATTTCATTTTTTTAAACTCATTTCAACTCCAGTCTTTTTGTGCGTTCAGTATGCACCATTCAAAGCCACGTCATCAATTTTCAACCCTTTCTGACTTCATTTGCTATTTTTCATGCATTTACTCATTTTTTTTAGCTAAATGACCCTGAAATTGAAAAGCACTACAAATCAACTCTGAAAAGGTTGAAAGTTGGCATGGTATCATCATTTCCCCCACATAGCATGTGCTAAAAAGTTGAGAGGGTTACGGCAAAAACTGGATGCACTTCGTGTACAAAATGGACAATCTCTTTCGAAGTATCAGGCTTTCGGACGAGAACTCATCGGTTACAAAGGCATTTCATTTCTTTAACTTATTTCAACTTCAGACTTTTTGTGCGTTCAGTATGCACCATTCAAAGCCACGTCATTAATTTTCAACCCTTTCTGACTTCATTTGCTATTTTTCATGCATTTACTGATTTTGTTTGAGCTAAATGACCCTGAAATTGAAAAGCACTACAAATGAACTCTGAAAAGGTTTAAAGTTGGCATGGTATAATCATTTCACCCACATAGCATCTGCTAAAAAGTTGAGAGGGTTACGGCAAAAACTGGATGCACTTTCTATACAAAATGGACAATCTCTTTCGAAGTATCAGGCTTTCGGACGAGAACTCATCTGTTACAAAGGCATTTCATTTTTTTAAACTCATTTCAACTCCAGACTTTTTGTGCGTTAAGTATGCACCATTCAAAGCCACGTCATCAATTTTCAACCCTTTCTGACTTCATTTGCTATTTTTCATGCATTTACTGATTTTTTTTTTTGAGCTAAATGACCCTGAAATTGAAAAGCACTACAAATGAACTCTGAAAAGGTTGAAAGTTGGCATGGTATCATCATTTCACCCACATAGCATGTGCTAAAAAGTTGAGAGGGTTACGGCAAAAACTGGATGCACTTCGTGTACAAAATGGACAATCTCTTTCGAAGTACCAGGCTTTCGGACGAGAACTCATCTGTTACAAAGGCATTTCATTTTTTTAACTCATTTCAACTCCAGACTTTTTGTGCGTTCAGTATGCACCATTCAAAGCCACGTCATCAATTTTCAACCCTTTCTGACTTCATTTGCTATTTTTCATTCATTTACTGATTTTTTTTGAGCTAAATGACCCTGAAATTGAAAAGCACAACAAATGAACTCTGAAAAGGTTGAAAGTTGGCATGGTATCATCATTTCACCCACATAGCATGTGCTAAAAAGTTGAGAGGGTTACGACAAAAACTGGATGCACTTCGTGTACAAAATGGACAATCTCTTTCGAAGTACCAGGCTTTCGGACGAGAACTCATCAGTTACAAAGGCATTTCATTTTTTTTAACTCATTTCAACTCCAGACTTTTTGTGCGTTCAGTATGCACCATTCAAAGCCACGTCATCAATTTTCAACCCTTTCTGGCTTCATTTGCTGTTTTTCATGCATTTACTGATTTTGTTTGAGCTAAATGACCCTGAAATTGAAAAGCACTACAAATGAACTCTGAAAAGGTTGAAAGTTGGCATGGTATCATCATTTCACCCACATAGCATGTGTTAACAAGTTGAGAGGGTTATGGCAAAAACTGGATGCACTTCATGTACAAAATGGACAATCTCTTTCGAAGTATCAGGCTTTCGGACGAGAACTCATCTGTTACAAAGGCAATTCATTTTTTAAACTTATTTCAACTCCAGACTTTTTGTGCGTTAAGTATGCACCATTCAAAGCCACGTCATCAATTTTCAACCCTGTCTGACTTCATTTGCTATTTTTCATGCATTTACTGATTTTTTTGAGCTAAATGACCCTGAAATTGAAAAGCACTACAAATGAACTCTGAAAAGGTTGAAAGTTGGCATGGTATCATCATTTCACCCACATAGCATCTGCTAAAAAGTTGAGAGGGTTACGGCAAAAACTGGATGCACTTCGTGTACAAAATGGACAATCTCTTTCGAAGTATCAGGCTTTCGGACGAGAACTCATCTGTTACAAAGGCATTTCATTTTTTTAAACTTATTTCAACTCCAGACTTTTTGTGCGTTCAGTATGCACCATTCAAAGCCACGTCATCAATTTTCAACCCTTTCTGACTTCCTTTGCTATTTTTCATGCATTTACTAATTTTTTGGGCTAAATGACCCTGAAATTGAAAAGCACTACAAATGAACTCTGAAAAGGTTGAAAGTTGGCATGGTATCATCATTTCACCCACATAGCATCTGCTAAAAAGTTGAGAGGGTTACGGCAAAAACTGGATGCACTTCGTGTACAAAATGGACAATCTCTTTCGAAGTATCAGGCTTTCGGACGAGAACTCATCTGTTACAAAGGCATTTCATTTTTTTAAACTTATTTCAACTCCAGACTTTTTGTGCGTTCAGGATGCACCATTCAAAGCCACGTCATCAATTTTCAACCCTTTCTGACTTCCTTTGCTATTTTTCATGCATTTACTAATTTTTTGGGCTAAATGACCCTGAAATTGAAAAGCACTACAAATGAACTCTGAAAAGGTTGAAAGTTTGCATGGTATCATCATTTCACCCACATAGCATGTGCTAAAAAGTTGAGAGGGTTACGGCAAAAACTGGATGCACTTCGTGTACAAAATGGACAATCTCTTTCGAAGTATCAGGCTTTCGGACGAGAACTCATATGTTACAAAGGCATTCCATTTTTTTAAACTTATTTCAACTCCAGACTTTTTGTGCGTTCAGTATGCATCATTCAAAGCCACGTCATTAATTTTCAACCCTTTCTGACTTCATTTGCTATTTTTCATTCATTTACTGATTTTGTTTTGAGCTAAATGACCCTGAAATTGAAAAGCAAAACAAATGAACTCTGAAAAGGTTGAAAGTTGGCATGGTATCATCATTTCACCCCCATGGCATGTGCTAAAAAGTTGAGAGGGTTACGGCAAAAACTGGATGCACTTCGTGTACAAAATGGACAATCTCTTTCGAAGTACCAGGCTCTCGCACGAGAACTCATCTGTTACAAAGGCATTTCATTTTTTTAACTCATTTCAACTCCAGACTTTTTGTGCGTTCAGTATGCACCATTCAAAGCCACGTCATCAATTTTCAACCCTTTCTGGCTTCATTTGCTGTTTTTCATGCATTTACTGATTTTGTTTGAACTAAATGACCCTGAAATTGAACAGCACTACAAATGAACTCTGAAAAGGTTGAAAGTTGGCATGGTATCATCATTTCACCCACATAGCATGTGTTAAAAAGTTGAGAGGGTTACGGCAAAAACTGGATGCACTTCATGTACAAAATGGACAATCTCTTTCGAAGTATGAGGCTTTCGGACGAGAACTCCTCAGTTACAAAGGCATTTCATTTTTTTAAACTCATTTCAACTCCAAACTTTTTGTGCGTTCAGTATGCACCATTCAAAGCCACGTCATCAATTTTCAACCCTTTCTGACTTCATTTGCTATTTTTCATGCATTTACTATTTTTTTTTGAGCTAAATGACCCTGAAATTGAAAAGCACTACAAATGAACTCTGAAAAGGTTGAAAGTTGGCATGGTATCATCATTTCACCCACATAGCATGTGCTAAAAAGTTGAGAGGGTTACGGCAAAAGCTGGATGCACTTCGTGTACAAAATGGACAATCTCTTTCGAAGTATCAGGCTTTCGGACGAGAACTGATCTGTTACAAAGGCATTTCATTTTTTTAAACTCATTTCAACTCCAGACTTTTTGTGCGTTCAGTATGCACCATTCAAAGCCACGTCATCAATTTTCAACCCTTTCTGGCTTCATTTGCTGTTTTTCATGCATTTACTGATTTTGTTTGAGCTAAATGACCCTGAAATTGAAAAGCACTACAAATGAACTCTGAAAAGGTTGAAAGTTGGCATGGTATCATCATTTCACCCACATAGCATGTGTTAAAAAGTTGAGAGGGTTATGGCAAAAACTGGATGCACTTCATGTACAAAATGGACAATCTCTTTCGAAGTATGAGGCTTTCGGACGAGAACTCCTCAGTTACAAAGGCATTTCATTTTTTTAAACTCATTTCAACTCCAAACTTTTTGTGCGTTCAGTATGCACCATTCAAAGCCACGTCATCAATTTTCAACCCTTTCTGACTTCATTTGCTATTTTTCATGCATTTACTAATTTTTTTTGAGCTAAATGACCCTGAAATTGAAAAGCACTACAAATGAACTCTGAAAAGGTTGAAAGTTGGCATGGTATCATCATTTCACCCACATAGCATGTGCTAAAAAGTTGAGAGGGTTACGGCAAAAACTGGATGCACTTCGTGTACAAAATGGACAATCTCTTTCGAAGTATCAGGCTTTCGGACGAGAACTCATCTGTTACAAAGGCAATTCATTTTTTAAACTTATTTCAACTCCAGACTTTTTGTGCGTTAAGTATGCACCATTCAAAGCCACGTCATCAATTTTCAACCCTTTCTGACTTCATTTGCTATTTTTCATGCATTTACTGATTTTTTTGAGCTAAATGACCCTGAAATTGAAAAGCACTACAAATGAACTCTGAAAAGGTTGAAAGTTGGCATGGTATCATCATTTCACCCACATAGCATCTGCTAAAAAGTTGAGAGGGTTACGGCAAAAACTGGATGCACTTCGTGTACAAAATGGACAATCTCTTTCGAAGTATCAGGCTTTCGGACGAGAACTCATCTGTTACAAAGGCATTTCATTTTTTTAAACTTATTTCAACTCCAGACTTTTTGTGCGTTCAGTATGCACCATTCAAAGCCACGTCATCAATTTTCAACCCTTTCTGACTTCATTTGCTATTTTTCATGCATTTACTGATTTTGTTTGAGCTAAATGACCCTGAAATTGAAAAGCACTACAAATGAACTCTGAAAAGGTTGAAAGTTGGCATGGTATCATCATTTCACCGACATAGCATGTGCTAAAAAGTTGAGAGGGTTATGGCAAAAACTGGATGCACTTCGTGTACAAAATGGACAATCTCTTTCGAAGTATGAGGCTTTCGGACGAGAACTCATCTGTTACAAAGGCATTTCATTTTTTTAAACTCATTTCAACTCCAGACTTTTTGTGCATTCAGTATGCACCATTCAAAGCCACGTCATCAATTTTCAACCCTTTCTGACTTCATTTGCTATTTTTCATGCATTTACTAATTTTTTGGGCTAAATGACCCTGAAATTGAAAAGCACTACAAATGAACTCTGAAAAGGTTGAAAGTTTGCATGGTATCATCATTTCACCCACATAGCATGTGCTAAAAACTTGAGAGGGTTACGGCAAAAACTGGATGCACTTCGTGTACAAAATGGACAATCTCTTTCGAAGTATCAGGCTTTCGGACGAGAACTCATCTGTTACAAAGGCATTTCATTTTTTTAAACTTATTTCAACTCCAGACTTTTTGTGCGTTCAGTATGCACCATTCAAAGCCACGTCATTAATTTTCAACCCTTTCTGACTTCATTTGCTATTTTTCATTCATTTACTGATTTTTTTTTGAGCTAAATGACCCTGAAATTGAAAAGCAAAACAAATGAACTCTGAAAAGGTTGAAAGTTGGCATGGTATCATCATTTCACCCCCATAGCATGTGCTAAAAAGTTGAGAGGGTTACGGCAAAAACTGGATGCACTTCGTGTACAAAATGGACAATCTCTTTCGAAGTACCAGGCTTTCGCACGAGAACTCATCTGTTACAAAGGCATTTCATTTTTTTAACTCATTTCAACTCCAGACTTTTTGTGCGTTCAGTATGCACCATTCAAAGCCACGTCATCAATTTTCAACCCTTTCTGGCTTCATTTGCTGTTTTTCATGCATTTACTGATTTTGTTTGAACTAAATGACCCTGAAATTGAAAAGCACTACAAATGAACTCTGAAAAGGTTGAAAGTTGGCATGGTATCATCATTTCACCCACATAGCATGTGTTAAAAAGTTGAGAGGGTTACGGCAAAAACTGGATGCACTTCATGTACAAAATGGACAATCTCTTTCGAAGTATGAGGCTTTCGGACGAGAACTCCTCAGTTACAAAGGCATTTCATTTTTTTAAACTCATTTCAACTCCAAACTTTTTGTGCGTTCAGTATGCACCATTCAAAGCCACGTCATCAATTTTCAACCCTTTCTGATTTCATTTGCTATTTTTCATGCATTTACTAATTTTTTTTTGAGCTAAATGACCCTGAAATTGAAAAGCACTACAAATGAACTCTGAAAAGGTTGAAAGTTGGCATGGTATCATCATTTCACCCACATAGCATGTGCTAAAAAGTTGAGAGGGTTACGGCAAAAACTGGATGCACTTCGTGTACAAAATGGACAATCTCTTTCGATGTATCAGGCTTTCGGACGAGAACTCATCTGTTACAAAGGCAATTCATTTTTTAAACTTATTTCAACTCCAGACTTTTTGTGCGTTAAGTATGCACCATTCAAAGCCACGTCATCAATTTTCAACCCTTTCTGACTTCATTTGCTATTTTTCATGCATTTACTGATTTTTTTGAGCTAAATGACCCTGAAATTGAAAAGCACTACAAATGAACTCTGAAAAGGTTGAAAGTTGGCATGGTATCATCATTTCACCCACATAGCATCTGCTAAAAAGTTGAGAGGGTTACGGCAAAAACTGGATGCACTTCGTGTACAAAATGGACAATCTCTTTCGAAGTATCAGGCTTTCGGACGAGAACTCATCTGTTACAAAGGCATTTCATTTCTTTAACTTATTTCAACTCCAGACTTTTTGTGCGTTCAATATGCACCATTCAAAGCCACGTCATCAATTTTCAACCCTTTCTGACTTCATTTGCTATTTTTCATGCCTTTACTGATTTTGTTTGAGCTAAGTGACCCTGAAATTGAAAAGCACTACAAATGAACTCTGAAAAGGTTGAAAGTTG
Source organism: Elymus sibiricus (assembly GCA_039707655.1). NCBI lineage: Eukaryota > Viridiplantae > Streptophyta > Magnoliopsida > Poales > Poaceae > Elymus > Elymus sibiricus. Next base: position 31,890,813 of record CM077665.1, on the reverse strand, counting down.
GCATGGTATCATCATTTCACCCACATAGCATGTGCTAAAAAGTTGAGAGGGTTACGGCAAAAGCTGGATGCACTTCGTGTACAAAATGGACAATCTCTTTCGAAGTATCAGGCTTCCGGACGAGAACTCATCTGTTAGAAAGGCATTTCATTTTTTTAAACTTATTTCAACTCCAGACTTTTTGTACATTCAGTATGCACCATTGAAAGCCACGTCATCAATTTTCAACCCTTTCTGACTTCATTTGCTATTTTTCATGCATTTACTGATTTTTTGAGCTAAATGACCCTAAAATTGAAAAGCACTACAAATGAACTCTGAAAAGGTTGAAAGTTGGCATGGTATCATCATTTCACCCACATAGCATGTGCTAAAAAGTTGAGAGGGTTACGGCAAAAACTGGATGCACTTCGTGTACAAAATGGACAATCTCTTTCGAAGTATCAGGCTTTCGGACGAGAACTCATCTGTTACAAAGGCATTTCATTTCTTTAACTTATTTCCACTCCAGACTTTTTGTGCATTCAGTATGCACCATTCAAAGCCACGTCATTAATTTTCAACCCTTTCTGACTTCATTTGCTATTTTTCATGCATTTACAGATTTTGTTTGAGCTAAATGACCCTGAAATTGAAAAGCACTACAAATGAACTCTGAAAAGGTTGAAAGTTGGCATGGTATCATCATTTCACCCACATAGCATGTTATAAAAAGTTGAGAGGGTTACGGCAGAAACTGGATGCACTTCGTGTACAAAATGGACAATCTCTTTCGAAGTGTCAGGCTTTCGGACGAGAACTCATCTGTTACAAAGGCATTTCATTTTTTTGAACTCATTTCAACTCCAGTCTTTTTGTGCTTTCAGTATGCACCATTCAAAGCCACGTCATCAATTTTCAACCCTTTCTGACTTCATTTGCTATTTTTCATGCATTTACAGATTTTTTTGAGCTAAATGACCTTGAAATTGAAAAGCACTACAAATGAACTCTGAAAAGGTTGAAAGTTGGCATGGTATCATCATTTCACCCACATAGCATTTGCTAAAAAGTTGAGAGGGTTACGGCAAAAACTGGATGCACTTCGGGTACAAAATGGACAATCTCTTTCGAAGTATCAGGCTTTCGGACGAGAACTCATCTGTTACCAAGGCATTTCATTTTTTTAAACTTATTTCAACTCCAGACTTTTTGTGCGTTCAGTATGCACCATTCAAAGCCACGTCATCAATTTTCAACCCTTTCTGACTTCATTTGCTATTTTTCATGCATTTACTAATTTTTTTTGAGCTAAATGACCCTGAAATTGAAAAGCACTACAAATGAACTCTGAAAAGGTTGAAAGTTGGCATGGTATCATCATTTCACCCACATAGCATGTGCTAAAAAGTTGAGAGGGTTACGGCAAAAACTGGATGCACTTCGTGTACAAAATGGACAATCTCTTTCGAAGTATCAGGCTTTCGGACGAGAACTCATCTGTTACAAAGGCAATTCATTTTTTAAACTTATTTCAACTCCAGACTTTTTGTGCGTTAAGTATGCACCATTCAAAGCCACGTCATTAATTTTCAACCCTTTCTGACTTCATTTGCTATTTTTCATGCATTTACTGATTTTTTTGAGCTAAATGACCCTGAAATTGAAAAGCACTACAAATGAACTCTGAAAAGGTTTAAAGTTGGCATGGTATCATCATTTCACCCACATAGCATCTGCTAAAAAGTTGAGAGGGTTACGGCAAAAACTGGATGCACTTCGTGTACAAAATGGACAATCTCTTTCGAAGTATCAGGCTTTCGGACGAGAACTCATCTGTTACAAAGGCATTTAATTTCTTTAACTTATTTCAACTCCAGACTTTTTGTGCGTTCAATATGCACCATTCAAAGCCACGTCATCAATTTTCAACCCTTTCTGACTTCATTTGCTATTTTTCATGCCTTTACTGATTTTGTTTGAGCTAAATGACCCTGAAATTGAAAAGCACTACAAATGAACTCTGAAAAGGTTGAAAGTTGGCATGGTATCATCATTTCACCCACATAGCATGTGCTAAAAAGTTGAGAGGGTTACGGCAAAAGCTGGATGCACTTCGTGTACAAAATGGACAATCTCTTTTGAAGTATCAGGCTTTCGGACGAGAACTCATCTGTTACAAAGGCATTTCATTTTTTTAAACTTATTTCAACTCCAGACTTTTTGTGCATTCAGTATGCACCATTCAAAGCCACGTCATCAATTTTCATCCCTTTCTGACTTCATTTGCTATTTTTCATGCATTTACTGATTTTTTGAGCTAAATGACCCTAAAATTGAAAAGCACTACAAATGAACTCTGAAAAGGTTGAAAGTTGGCATGGTATCATCATTTCACCCACATAGCATGTGCTAAAAAGTTGAGAGGGTTACGGCAAAAACTGGATGCACTTCGTGTACAAAATGGACAATCTCTTTCGAAGTATCAGGCTTTCGGACGAGAACTCATCTGTTACAAAGGCATTTCATTTCTTTAACTTATTTCCACTCCAGACTTTTTGTGCATTCAGTATGCACCATTCAAAGCCACGTCATTAATTTTCAACCCTTTCTGACTTCATTTGCTATTTTTCATGCATTTACAGATTTTGTTTGAGCTAAATGACCCTGAAATTGAAAAGCACTACAAATGAACTCTGAAAAGGTTGAAAGTTGGCATGGTATCATCATTTCACCCACATAGCATGTTATAAAAAGTTGAGAGGGTTACGGCAAAAACTGGATGCACTTCGTGTACAAAATGGACAATCTCTTTCGAAGTGTCAGGCTTTCGGACGAGAACTCATCTGTTACAAAGGCATTTCATTTTTTTAAACTCATTTCAACTCCAGTCTTTTTGTGCGTTCAGTATGCACCATTCAAAGCCACGTCATCAATTTTCAACCCTTTCTGACTTCATTTGCTATTTTTCATGCATTTACAGATTTTTTTGAGCTAAATGACCTTGAAATTGAAAAGCACTACAAATGAACTCTGAAAAGGTTGAAAGTTGGCATGGTATCATCATTTCACCCACATAGCATTTGCTAAAAAGCTGAGAGGGTTACGGCAAAAACTGGATGCACTTCGTGTACAAAATGGACAATCTCTTTCGAAGTATCATGCTTTCGGACGAGAACTCATCTGTTACAAAGGCATTTCATTTTTTTAAACTGATTTCCACTCCAGACTTTTTGTGCGTTCAGTATGCACCATTCAAAGGCACGTCATTAATTTTCAACCCTTTCTGACTTCATTTGCTGTTTTTCATGCATTTACAGATTTTGTTTGAGCTAAATGACCCTGAAATTGAAAAGCACTACAAATCAACTCTGAAAAGGTTGAAAGTTGGCATGGTATCATCATTTCCCCCACATAGCATGTGCTAAAAAGTTGAGAGGGTTACGGCAAAAACTGGATGCACTTCGTGTACAAAATGGACAATCTCTTTCGAAGTATCAGGCTTTCGGACGAGAACTCATCGGTTACAAAGGCATTTCATTTCTTTAACTTATTTCAACTTCAGACTTTTTGTGCGTTCAGTATGCACCATTCAAAGCCACGTCATTAATTTTCAACCCTTTCTGACTTCATTTGCTATTTTTCATGCATTTACTGATTTTGTTTGAGCTAAATGACCCTGAAATTGAAAAGCACTACAAATGAACTCTGAAAAGGTTTAAAGTTGGCATGGTATCATCATTTCACCCACATAGCATCTGCTAAAAAGTTGAGAGGGTTACGGCAAAAACTGGATGCACTTTGTGTACAAAATGGACAATCTCTTTCGAAGTATCAGGCTTTCGGACGAGAACTCATCTGTTACAAAGGCATTTCATTTCTTTAACTTATTTCAACTCCAGACTTTTTGTGCGTTCAATATGCACCATTCAAAGCCACGTCATCAATTTTCAACCCTTTCTGACTTCATTTGCTATTTTTCATGCCTTTACTGATTTTGTTTGAGCTAAATGACCCTGAAATTGAAAAGCACTACAAATGAACTCTGAAAAGGTTGAAAGTTGGCATGGTATCATCATTTCACCCACATAGCATGTGCTAAAAAGTTGAGAGGGTTACGGCAAAAGCTGGATGCACTTCGTGTACAAAATGGACAATCTCTTTTGAAGTATCAGGCTTTCGGACGAGAACTCATCTGTTACAAAGGCATTTCATTTTTTTAAACTTATTTCAACTCCAGACTTTTTGTGCATTCAGTATGCACCATTCAAAGCCACGTCATCAATTTTCATCCCTTTCTGACTTCATTTGCTATTTTTCATGCATTTACTGATTTTTTGAGCTAAATGACCCTAAAATTGAAAAGCACTACAAATGAACTCTGAAAAGGTTGAAAGTTGGCATGGTATCATCATTTCACCCACATAGCATGTGCTAAAAAGTTGAGAGGGTTACGGCAAAAACTGGATGCACTTCGTGTACAAAATGGACAATCTCTTTCGAAGTATCAGGCTTTCGGACGAGAACTCATCTGTTACAAAGGCATTTCATTTCTTTAACTTATTTCCACTCCAGACTTTTTGTGCATTCAGTATGCACCATTCAAAGCCACGTCATTAATTTTCAACCCTTTCTGACTTCATTTGCTATTTTTCATGCATTTACAGATTTTGTTTGAGCTAAATGACCCTGAAATTGAAAAGCACTACAAATGAACTCTGAAAAGGTTGAAAGTTGGCATGGTATCATCATTTCACCCACATAGCATGTTATAAAAAGTTGAGAGGGTTACGGCAAAAACTGGATGCACTTCGTGTACAAAATGGACAATCTCTTTCGAAGTGTCAGGCTTTCGGACGAGAACTCATCTGTTACAAAGGCATTTCATTTTTTTAAACTCATTTCAACTCCAGTCTTTTTGTGCGTTCAGTATGCACCATTCAAAGCCACGTCATCAATTTTCAACCCTTTCTGACTTCATTTGCTATTTTTCATGCATTTACAGATTTTTTTGAGCTAAATGACCTTGAAATTGAAAAGCACTACAAATGAACTCTGAAAAGGTTGAAAGTTGGCATGGTATCATCATTTCACCCACATAGCATTTGCTAAAAAGCTGAGAGGGTTACGGCAAAAACTGGATGCACTTCGTGTACAAAATGGACAATCTCTTTCGAAGTATCATGCTTTCGGACGAGAACTCATCTGTTACAAAGGCATTTCATTTTTTTAAACTTATTTCCACTCCAGACTTTTTGTGCGTTCAGTATGCACCATTCAAAGCCACGTCATTAATTTTCAACCCTTTCTGACGTCATTTGCTGTTTTTCATGCATTTACAGATTTTGTTTGAGCTAAATGACCCTGAAATTGAAAAGCACTACAAATCAACTCTGAAAAGGTTGAAAGTTGGCATGGTATCATCATTTCCCCCACATAGCATGTGCTAAAAAGTTGAGAGGGTTACGGCAAAAACTGGATGCACTTCGTGTACAAAATGGACAATCTCTTTCGAAGTATCAGGCTTTCGGACGAGAACTCATCGGTTACAAAGGCATTTCATTTCTTTAACTTATTTCAACTTCAGACTTTTTGTGCGTTCAGTATGCACCATTCAAAGCCACGTCATTAATTTTCAACCCTTTCTGACTTCATTTGCTATTTTTCATGCATTTACTGATTTTGTTTGAGCTAAATGACCCTGAAATTGAAAAGCACTACAAATGAACTCTGAAAAGGTTTAAAGTTGGCATGGTATCATCATTTCACCCACATAGCATCTGCTAAAAAGTTGAGAGGGTTACGGCAAAAACTGGATGCACTTTGTGTACAAAATGGACAATCTCTTTCGAAGTATCAGGCTTTCGGACGAGAACTCATCTGTTACAAAGGCATTTCATTTCTTTAACTTATTTCCACTCCAGACTTTTTGTGCATTCAGTATGCACCATTCAAAGCCACGTCATTAATTTTCAACCCTTTCTGACTTCATTTGCTATTTTTCATGCATTTACAGATTTTGTTTGAGCTAAATGACCCTGAAATTGAAAAGCACTACAAATGAACTCTGAAAAGGTTGAAAGTTGGCATGGTATCATCATTTCACCCACATAGCATGTTATAAAAAGTTGAGAGGGTTACGGCAAAAACTGGATGCACTTCGTGTACAAAATGGACAATCTCTTTCGAAGTGTCAGGCTTTCGGACGAGAACTCATCTGTTACAAAGGCATTTCATTTTTTTAAACTCATTTCAACTCCAGTCTTTTTGTGCGTTCAGTATGCACCATTCAAAGCCACGTCATCAATTTTCAACCCTTTCTGACTTCATTTGCTATTTTTCATGCATTTACAGATTTTTTTGAGCTAAATGACCTTGAAATTGAAAAGCACTACAAATGAACTCTGAAAAGGTTGAAAGTTGGCATGGTATCATCATTTCACCCACATAGCATTTGCTAAAAAGCTGAGAGGGTTACGGCAAAAACTGGATGCACTTCGTGTACAAAATGGACAATCTCTTTCGAAGTATCATGCTTTCGGACGAGAACTCATCTGTTACAAAGGCATTTCATTTTTTTAAACTTATTTCCACTCCAGACTTTTTGTGCGTTCAGTATGCACCATTCAAAGCCACGTCATTAATTTTCAACCCTTTCTGACGTCATTTGCTGTTTTTCATGCATTTACAGATTTTGTTTGAGCTAAATGACCCTGAAATTGAAAAGCACTACAAATCAACTCTGAAAAGGTTGAAAGTTGGCATGGTATCATCATTTCCCCCACATAGCATGTGCTAAAAAGTTGAGAGGGTTACGGCAAAAACTGGATGCACTTCGTGTACAAAATGGACAATCTCTTTCGAAGTATCAGGCTTTCGGACGAGAACTCATCGGTTACAAAGGCATTTCATTTCTTTAACTTATTTCAACTTCAGACTTTTTGTGCGTTCAGTATGCACCATTCAAAGCCACGTCATTAATTTTCAACCCTTTCTGACTTCATTTGCTATTTTTCATGCATTTACTGATTTTGTTTGAGCTAAATGACCCTGAAATTGAAAAGCACTACAAATGAACTCTGAAAAGGTTTAAAGTTGGCATGGTATCATCATTTCACCCACATAGCATCTGCTAAAAAGTTGAGAGGGTTACGGCAAAAACTGGATGCACTTTGTGTACAAAATGGACAATCTCTTTCGAAGTATCAGGCTTTCGGACGAGAACTCATCTGTTACAAAGGCATTTCATTTTTTTAAACTCATTTCAACTCCAGACTTTTTGTGCATTCAATATGCACCATTCAAAGCCACGTCATCAATTTTCAACCCTTTCTGACTTCATTTGCTATTTTTCATGCATTTACTGATTTTTTTTTTGAGCTAAATGACCCTGAAATTGAAAAGCACTACAAATGAACTCTGAAAAGGTTGAAAGTTGGCATGGTATCATCATTTCACCCACATAGCATGTGCTAAAAAGTTGAGAGGGTTACGGCAAAAGCTGGATGCACTTCGTGTACAAAATGGACAATCTCTTTTGAAGTATCAGGCTTTCGGACGAGAACTCATCTGTTACAAAGGCATTTCATTTTTTTAAACTTATTTCAACTCCAGACTTTTTGTGCATTCAGTATGCACCATTCAAAGCCACGTCATCAATTTTCATCCCTTTCTGACTTCATTTGCTATTTTTCATGCATTTACTGATTTTTTGAGCTAAATGACCCTAAAATTGAAAAGCACTACAAATGAACTCTGAAAAGGTTGAAAGTTGGCATGGTATCATCATTTCACCCACATAGCATGTGCTAAAAAGTTGAGAGGGTTACGGCAAAAACTGGATGCACTTCGTGTACAAAATGGACAATCTCTTTCGAAGTATCAGGCTTTCGGACGAGAACTCATCTGTTACAAAGGCATTTCATTTCTTTAACTTATTTCCACTCCAGACTTTTTGTGCATTCAGTATGCACCATTCAAAGCCACGTCATTAATTTTCAACCCTTTCTGACTTCATTTGCTATTTTTCATGCATTTACAGATTTTGTTTGAGCTAAATGACCCTGAAATTGAAAAGCACTACAAATGAACTCTGAAAAGGTTGAAAGTTGGCATGGTATCATCATTTCACCCACATAGCATGTTATAAAAAGTAGAGAGGGTTACGGCAAAAACTGGATGCACTTCGTGTACAAAATGGACAATCTCTTTCGAAGTGTCAGGCTTTCGGACGAGAACTCATCTGTTACAAAGGCATTTCATTTTTTTAAACTCATTTCAACTCCAGTCTTTTTGTGCGTTCAGTATGCACCATTCAAAGCCACGTCATCAATTTTCAACCCTTTCTGACTTCATTTGCTATTTTTCATGCATTTACAGATTTTTTTGAGCTAAATGACCTTGAAATTGAAAAGCACTACAAATGAACTCTGAAAAGGTTGAAAGTTGGCATGGTATCATCATTTCACCCACATAGCATTTGCTAAAAAGCTGAGAGGGTTACGGCAAAAACTGGATGCACTTCGTGTACAAAATGGACAATCTCTTTCGAAGTATCATGCTTTCGGACGAGAACTCATCTGTTACAAAGGCATTTCATTTTTTTAAACTTATTTCCACTCCAGACTTTTTGTGCGTTCAGTATGCACCATTCAAAGCCACGTCATTAATTTTCAACCCTTTCTGACTTCATTTGCTGTTTTTCATGCATTTACAGATTTTGTTTGAGCTAAATGACCCTGAAATTGAAAAGCACTACAAATCAACTCTGAAAAGGTTGAAAGTTGGCATGGTATCATCATTTCCCCCACATAGCATGTGCTAAAAAGTTGAGAGGGTTACGGCAAAAACTGGATGCACTTCGTGTACAAAATGGACAATCTCTTTCGAAGTATCAGGCTTTCGGACGAGAACTCATCGGTTACAAAGGCATTTCATTTCTTTAACTTATTTCAACTTCAGACTTTTTGTGCGTTCAGTATGCACCATTCAAAGCCACATCATTAATTTTCAACCCTTTCTGACTTCATTTGCTATTTTTCATGCATTTACTGATTTTGTTTGAGCTAAATGACCCTGAAATTGAAAAGCACTACAAATGAACTCTGAAAAGGTTTAAAGTTGGCATGGTATCATCATTTCACCCACATAGCATCTGCTAAAAAGTTGAGAGGGTTATGGCAAAAACTGGATGCACTTTGTGTACAAAATGGACAATCTCTTTCGAAGTATCAGGCTTTCGGACGAGAACTCATCTGTTACAAAGGCATTTCATTTTTTTAAACTCATTTCAACTCCAGACTTTTTGTGCATTCAGTATGCACCATTCAAAGCCACGTCATCAATTTTCAACCCTTTCTGACTTCATTTGCTATTTTTCATGCATTTACTGATTTTTTTTTTGAGCTAAATGACCCTGAAATTGAAAAGCACTACAAATGAACTCTGAAAAGGTTGAAAGTTGGCATGGTATCATCATTTCACCCACATAGCATGTGCTAAAAAGTTGAGAGGGTTACGGCAAAAACTGGATGCACTTCGTGTACAAAATGGACAATCTCTTTCGAAGTACCAGGCTTTCGGACGAGAACTCATCTGTTACAAAGGCATTTCATTTTTTTAACTCATTTCAACTCCAGACTTTTTGTGCGTTCAGTATGCACCATTCAAAGCCACGTCATCAATTTTCAACCCTTTCTGACTTCATTTGCTATTTTTCATTTATTTACTGATTTTTTTTTGAGCTAAATGACCCTGAAATTGAAAAGCACAACAAATGAACTCTGAAAAGGTTGAAAGTTGGCATGGTATCATCATTTCACCCACATAGCATGTGCTAAAAAGTTGAGAGGGTTATGGCAAAAACTGGATGCACTTCGTGTACAAAATGGACAATCTCTTTCGAAGTATGAGGCTTTCGGACGAGAACTCATCTGTTACAAAGGCATTTCATTTTTTTAAACTCATTTCAACTCCAGACTTTTTGTGCATTCAGTATGCACCATTCAAAGCCACGTCATCAATTTTGCAACCCTTTCTGACTTCATTTGTTATTTTTCATGCATTTACTAATTTTTTGGGCTAAATGACCCTGAAATTGAAAAGCACTACAAATGAACTCTGAAAAGGTTGAAATTTCTCATGGTATCATCATTTCACCCACATAGCATGTGCTAAAAAGTTGAGAGGGTTACGGCAAAAACTGGATGCACTTCGTGTACAAAATGGACAATCTCTTTCGAAGTATCAGGCTTTCGGACGAGAACTCATATGTTACAAAGGCATTTCATTTTTTTAAACTTATTTCAACTCCAGACTTTTTGTGCGTTCAGTATGCACCATTCAAAGCCACGTCATTAATTTTCAACCCTTTCTGACTTCATTTGCTATTTTTCATTCATTTACTGATTTTTTTTTTAGCTAAATGACCCTGAAATTGAAAAGCACAACAAATGAACTCTGAAAAGGTTGAAAGTTGGCATGGTATCATCATTTCACCCCCATAGCATGTGCTAAAAAGTTGAGAGGGTTACGGCAAAAACTGGATGCACTTCGTGTACAAAAAGGACAATCTCTTTCGAAGTACCAGGCTTTCGCACGAGAACTCATCTGTTACAAAGGCATTTCATTTTTTTAACTCATTTCAACTCCAGAGTTTTTGTGCGTTCAGTATGCACCATTCAAAGCCACGTCATCAATTTTCAACCCTTTCTGGCTTCATTTGCTGTTTTTCATGCATTTACTGATTTTGTTTGAACTAAATGACCCTGAAATTGAAAAGCACTACAAATGAACTCTGAAAAGGTTGAAAGTTCGCATGGTATCATCATTTCACCCACATAGCATGTGCTAAAAAGTTGAGAGGGTTACGGCAAAAACTGGATGCACTTCGTGTACAAAATGGACAATCTCTTTCGAAGTATCAGGCTTTCGGACGAGAACTCATATGTTACAAAGGCATTTCATTTTTTTAAACTTATTTCAACTCCAGACTTTTTGTGCGTTCAGTATGCACCATTCAAAGCAACGTCATTAATTTTCAACCCTTTCTGACTTCATTTGCTATTTTTCATTCATTTACTGATTTTTTTTGAGCTAAATGACCCTGAAATTGAAAAGCACAACAAATGAACTCTGAAAAGGTTGAAAGTTGGCATGGTATCATCATTTCACCCCCATAGCATGTGCTAAAAAGTTGAGAGGGTTACGGCAAAAACTGGATGCACTTCGTGTACAAAATGGACAATCTCTTTCGAAGTACCAGGCTTTCGCACGAGAACTCATCTGTTACAAAGGCATTTCATTTTTTTAACTCATTTCAACTCCAGAGTTTTTGTGCGTTCAGTATGCACCATTCAAAGCCACGTCATCAATTTTCAACCCTTTCTGGCTTCATTTGCTGTTTTTCATGCATTTACTGATTTTGTTTGAACTAAATGACCCTGAAATTGAAAAGCACTACAAATGAACTCTGAAAAGGTTGAAAGTTGGCATGGTATCATCATTTCACCCACATAGCATGTGTTAAAAAGTTGAGAGGGTTACGGCAAAAACTGGATGCACTTCATGTACAAAATGGACAATCTCTTTCGAAGTATGAGGCTTTCGGACGAGAACTCCTCAGTTACAAAGGCATTTCATTTTTTTAAACTCATTTCAACTCCAAACTTTTTGTGCGTTCAGTATGCACCATTCAAAGCCACGTCATCAATTTTCAACCCTTTCTGACTTCATTTGCTATTTTTCATGCATTTACTAATTTTTTTTGAGCTAAATGACCCTGAAATTGAAAAGCACTACAAATGAACTCTGAAAAGGTTGAAAGTTGGCATGGTATCATCATTTCACCCACATAGCATGTGCTAAAAAGTTGAGAGGGTTACGGCAAAAAGTGGATGCACTTCGTGTACAAAATGGACAATCTCTTTCGAAGTATCAGGCTTTCGGACGAGAACTCATCTGTTACAAAGGCAATTCATTTTTTAAACTTATTTCAACTCCAGACTTTTTGTGCGTTAAGTATGCACCATTCAAAGCCACGTCATCAATTTCCAACCCTTTATGACTTCATTTGCTATTTTTCATGCATTTACTGATTTTTTTGAGCTAAATGACCCTGAAATTGAAAAGCACTACAAATGAACTCTAAAAAGGTTGAAAGTTGGCATGGTATCATCATTTCACCCACATAGCATCTGCTAAAAAGTTGAGAGGGTTACGGCAAAAACTGGATGAACTTCGTGTACAAAATGGACAATCTCTTTCGAAGTATCAGGCTTTCGGACGAGAACTCATCTGTTACAAAGGCATTTCATTTCTTTAACTTATTTCAACTCCAGACTTTTTGTGCGTTCAATATGCACCATTCAAAGCCACGTCATCAATTTTCAACCCTTTCTGACTTCATTTGCTATTTTTCATGCCTTTACTGATTTTGTTTGAGCTAAATGACCCTGAAATTGAAAAGCACTACAAATGAACTCTGAAAAGGTTGAAAGTTGGCATGGTATCATCATTTCACCCACATAGCATGTGCTAAAAAGTTGAGAGGGTTACTGCAAAAACTGGATGCACTTCGTGTACAAAATGGACAATCTCTTTCGAAGTATCAGGCTTTCGGACGAGAACTCATCTGTTACAAAGGCATTTCATTTTTTTAAACTTATTTCAACTCCAGACTATTTGTGCATTCAGTATGCACCATTCAAAGCCACGTCGTCAATTTTCAACCCTTTCTGACTTCATTTGCTATTTTTCATTTATTTACTGATTTTTTGAGCTAAATGACCCTAAAATTGAAAAGCACTACAAATGAACTCTGAAAAGGTTGAAAGTTGGCATGGTATCATAATTTCACCCACATAGCATGTGCTAAAAAGTTGAGAGGGTTACGGCAAAAACTGGATGCACTTCGTGTACAAAATGGACAATCTCTTTCGAAGTATCAGGCTTTCGGATGAGAACTCATCTGTTACAAAGGCATTTCATTTCTTTAACTTATTTCCACTCCAGACTTTTTGTGCATTCAGTATGCACCATTCAAAGCCACGTCATTAATTTTCAACCCTTTCTGACTTCATTTGCTATTTTTCATGCATTTACAGATTTTGTTTGAGCTAAATGACCCTGAAATTGAAAAGCACTACAAATGAACTCTGAAAAGGTTGAAAGTTGGCATGGTATCATCATTTCACCCACATAGCATGTTATAAAAAGTTGAGAGGGTTACGGCAAAAACTGGATGCACTTCGTGTACAAAATGGACAATCTCTTTCGAAGTGTGAGGCTTTCGGACGAGAACTCATCTGTTACAAAGGCATTTCATTTTTTTAAACTCATTTCAACTCCAGTCTTTTTGTGCGTTCAGTATGCACCATTCAAAGCCACGTCATCAATTTTCAACCCTTTCTGACTTCATTTGCTATTTTTCATGCATTTACAGATTTTTTTTGAGCTAAATGACCTTGAAATTGAAAAGCACTACAAATGAACTCTGAAAAGGTTGAAAGTTGGCATGGTATCATCATTTCACCCACATAGCATTTGCTAAAAAGTTGAGAGGGTTGCTGCAAAAACTGGATGCACTTCGTGTACAAAATGGACAATCTCTTTCGAAGTATCAGGCTTTCGGACGAGAACTCATCTGTTACAAAGGCATTTCATTTTTTTAAACTTATTTCAACTCCAGACTTTTTGTGCGTTCAGTATGCACCATTCAAAGCCACGTCATCAATTTTCAACCCTTTCTGACTTCATTTGCTATTTTTCATGCATTTACTCATTTTTTTAGCTAAATGACCCTGAAATTGAAAAGCACTACAAATCAACTCTGAAAAGGTTGAAAGTTGGCATGGTATCAACATTTCCCCCACATAGCATGTGCTAAAAAGTTGAGAGGGTTACGGCAAAAACTGGATGCACTTCGTGTACAAAATGGACAATCTCTTTCGAAGTATCAGGCTTTCGGACGAGAACTCATCGGTTACAAAGGCATTTCATTTCTTTAACTTATTTCAACTTCAGACTTTTTGTGCGTTCAGTATGCACCATTCAAAGCCACGTCATTAATTTTCAACCCTTTCTGACTTCATTTGCTATTTTTCATGCATTTACTGATTTTGTTTGAGCTAAATGACCCTGAAATTGAAAAGCACTACAAATGAACTCTGAAAAGGTTTAAAGTTGGCATGGTATCATCATTTCACCCACATAGCATCTGCTAAAAAGTTGAGAGGGTTACGGCAAAAACTGGATGCACTTTGTGTACAAAATGGACAATCTCTTTCGAAGTATCAGGCTTTCGGACGAGAACTCATCTGTTACAAAGGCATTTCATTTTTTTAAACTCATTTCAACTCCAGACTTTTTGTGCGTTCAGTATGCACCATTCAAAGCCACGTCATCAATTTTCAACCCTTTCTGACTTCATTTGCTATTTTTCATTCATTTACTGATTTTTTTTGAGCTAAATGACCCTGAAATTGAAAAGCACAACAAATGAACTCTGAAAAGGTTGAAAGTTGGCATGGTATCATCATTTCACCCACATAGCATGTGCTAAAAAGTTGAGAGGGTTACGGCAAAAACTGGATGCACTTCGTGTACAAAATGGACAATCACTTTCGAAGTACCAGGCTTTCGGACGAGAACTCATCAGTTACAAAGGCATTTCATTTTTTTTAACTCATTTCAACTCCAGACTTTTTGTGCGTTCAGTATGCACCATTCAAAGCCACGTCATCAATTTTCAACCCTTTCTGGCTTCATTTGCTGTTTTTCATGCATTTACTGATTTTGTTTGAGCTAAATGACCCTGAAATTGAAAAGCACTACAAATGAACTCTGAAAAGGTTGAAAGTTGGCATGGTATCATCATTTCACCCACATAGCATGTGTTAAAAAGTTGAGAGGGTTATGGCAAAAACTGGATGCACTTCAAGTACAAAATGGACAATCTCTTTCGAAGTATGAGGCTTTCGGACGAGAACTCCTCAGTTACAAAGGCATTTCATTTTTTTAAACTCATTTCAACTCCAAACTTTTTGTGCGTTCAGTATGCACCATTCAAAGCCACGTCATCAATTTTCAACCCTTTCTGACTTCATTTGCTATTTTTCATGCATTTACTAAATTTTTTTGAGCTAAATGACCCTGAAATTCAAAAGCACTACAAATGAACTCTGAAAAGGTTGAAAGTTGGCATGGTATCATCATTTCACCCACATAGCATGTGCTAAAAAGTTGAGAGGGTTACGGCAAAAACTGGATGCACTTCGTGTACAAAATGGACAATCTCTTTCGAAGTATCAGGCTTTCGGACGAGAACTCATCTGTTACAAAGGCAATTCATTTTTTAAACTTATTTCACCTCCAGACTTTTTGTGCGTTAAGTATGCACCATTCAAAGCCACGTCATCAATTTTCAACCCTTTCTGACTTCATTTGCTATTTTTCATGCATTTACTGATTTTTTTGAGCTAAATGACCCTGAAATTGAAAAGCACTACAAATGAACTCTGAAAAGGTTGAAAGTTGGCATGGTATCATCATTTCACCCACATAGCATGTTATAAAAAGTTGAGAGGGTTACGGCAAAAACTGGAAGCACTTCGTGTACAAAATGGACAATCTCTTTCGAAGTGTCAGGCTTTCGGACGAGAACTCATCTGTTACAAAGGCATTTCATTTTTTTAAACTCATTTCAACTCCAGTCTTTTTGTGCGTTCAGTATGCACCATTCAAAGCCACGTCATCAATTTTCAACCCTTTCTGACTTCATTTGCTATTTTTCATGCATTTACTGATTTTGTTTGAGCTAAATGACCCTGAAATTGAAAAGCACTACAAATGAACTCTGAAAAGGTTGAAAGTTGGCATGGTATCATCATTTCACCGACATAGCATGTGCTAAAAAGTTGAGAGGGTTATGGCAAAAACTGGATGCACTTCGTGTACAAAATGGACAATCTCTTTCGAAGTGTCAGGCTTTCGGACGAGAACTCATCTGTTACAAAGGCATTTCATTTTTTTAAACTCATTTCAACTCCAGTCTTTTTGTGCGTTCAGTATGCACCATTCAAAGCCACGTCATCAATTTTCAACCCTTTCTGACTTCATTTGCTATTTTTCATGCATTTACTGAATTTGATTGAGCTAAATGACCCTGAAATTGAAAAGCACTACAAATGAACTCTGAAAAGGTTGAAAGTTGGCATGGTATCATCATTTCACCCACATAGCATGTGTTAAAAAGTTGAGAGGGTTATGGCAAAAACCGGATGCACTTCATGTACAAAATGGACAATCTCTTTCGAAGTATGAGGCTTTCGGACGAGAACTCCTCAGTTACAAAGGCATTTCATTTTTTTAAACTCATTTCAACTCCAAACTTTTTGTGCGTTCAGTATGCACCATTCAAAGCCACGTCATTAATTTTCAACCCTTTCTGACTTCATTTGCTATTTTTCATGCATTTACTAATTTTTTTTGAGCTAAATGACCCTGAAATTGAAAAGCACTACAAATGAACTCTGAAAAGGTTGAAAGTTGGCATGGTATCATCATTTCACCCACATAGCATGTGCTAAAAAGTTGAGAGGGTTACGGCAAAAAGTGGATGCACTTCGTGTACAAAATGGACAATCTCTTTCGAAGTATCAGGCTTTCGGACGAGAACTCATCTGTTACAAAGGCAATTCATTTTTTAAACTTATTTCAACTCCAGACTTTTTGTGCGTTAAGTATGCACCATTCAAAGCCACGTCATCAATTTCCAACCCTTTATGACTTCATTTGCTATTTTTCATGCATTTACTGATTTTTTTGAGCTAAATGACCCTGAAATTGAAAAGCACTACAAATGAACTCTGAAAAGGTTGAAAGTTGGCATGGTATCATCATTTCACCCACATAGCATCTGCTAAAAAGTTGAGAGGGTTACGGCAAAAACTGGATGAACTTCGTGTACAAAATGGACAATCTCTTTCGAAGTATCAGGCTTTCGGACGAGAACTCATCTGTTACAAAGGCATTTCATTTCTTTAACTTATTTCAACTCCAGACTTTTTGTGCGTTCAATATGCACCATTCAAAGCCACGTCATCAATTTTCAACCCTTTCTGACTTCATTTGCTATTTTTCATGCCTTTACTGATTTTGTTTGAGCTAAATGACCCTGAAATTGAAAAGCACTACAAATGAACTCTGAAAAGGTTGAAAGTTGGCATGGTATCATCATTTCACCCACATAGCATGTGCTAAAAAGTTGAGAGGGTTACTGCAAAAACTGGATGCACTTCGTGTACAAAATGGACAATCTCTTTCGAAGTATCAGGCTTTCGGACGAGAACTCATCTGTTACAAAGGCATTTCATTTTTTTAAACTTATTTCAACTCCAGACTATTTGTGCATTCAGTATGCACCATTCAAAGCCACGTCGTCAATTTTCAACCCTTTCTGACTTCATTTGCTATTTTTCATTTATTTACTGATTTTTTGAGCTAAATGACCCTAAAATTGAAAAGCACTACAAATGAACTCTGAAAAGGTTGAAAGTTGGCATGGTATCATCATTTCACCCACATAGCATGTGCTAAAAAGTTGAGAGGGTTACGGCAAAAACTGGATGCACTTCGTGTACAAAATGGACAATCTCTTTCGAAGTATCAGGCTTTCGGATGAGAACTCATCTGTTACAAAGGCATTTCATTTCTTTAACTTATTTCCACTCCAGACTTTTTGTGCATTCAGTATGCACCATTCAAAGCCACGTCATTAATTTTCAACCCTTTCTGACTTCATTTGCTATTTTTCATGCATTTACAGATTTTGTTTGAGCTAAATGACCCTGAAATTGAAAAGCACTACAAATGAACTCTGAAAAGGTTGAAAGTTGGCATGCTATCATCATTTCACCCACATAGCATGTTATAAAAAGTTGAGAGGGTTACGGCAAAAACTGGATGCACTTCGTGTACAAAATGGACAATCTCTTTCGAAGTGTGAGGCTTTCGGACGAGAACTCATCTGTTACAAAGGCATTTCATTTTTTTAAACTCATTTCAACTCCAGTCTTTTTGTGCGTTCAGTATGCACCATTCAAAGCCACGTCATCAATTTTCAACCCTTTCTGACTTCATTTGCTATTTTTCATGCATTTACAGATTTTTTTTGAGCTAAATGACCTTGAAATTGAAAAGCACTACAAATGAACTCTGAAAAGGTTGAAAGTTGGCATGGTATCATCATTTCACCCACATAGCATTTGCTAAAAAGTTGAGAGGGTTGCTGCAAAAACTGGATGCACTTCGTGTACAAAATGGACAATCTCTTTCGAAGTATCAGGCTTTCGGACGAGAACTCATCTGTTACAAAGGCATTTCATTTTTTTAAACTTATTTCAACTCCAGACTTTTTGTGCGTTCAGTATGCACCATTCAAAGCCACGTCATCAATTTTCAACCCTTTCTGACTTCATTTGCTATTTTTCATGCATTTACTCATTTTTTTAGCTAAATGACCCTGAAATTGAAAAGCACTACAAATCAACTCTGAAAAGGTTGAAAGTTGGCATGGTATCAACATTTCCCCCACATAGCATGTGCTAAAAAGTTGAGAGGGTTACGGCAAAAACTGGATGCACTTCGTGTACAAAATGGACAATCTCTTTCGAAGTATCAGGCTTTCGGACGAGAACTCATCGGTTACAAAGGCATTTCATTTCTTTAACTTATTTCAACTTCAGACTTTTTGTGCGTTCAGTATGCACCATTCAAAGCCACGTCATTAATTTTCAACCCTTTCTGACTTCATTTGCTATTTTTCATGCATTTACTGATTTTGTTTGAGCTAAATGACCCTGAAATTGAAAAGCACTACAAATGAACTCTGAAAAGGTTTAAAGTTGGCATGGTATCATCATTTCACCCACATAGCATCTGCTAAAAAGTTGAGAGGGTTACGGCAAAAACTGGATGCACTTTGTGTACAAAATGGACAATCTCTTTCGAAGTATCAGGCTTTCGGACGAGAACTCATCTGTTACAAAGGCATTTCATTTTTTTAAACTCATTTCAACTCCAGACTTTTTGTGCGTTCAGTATGCACCATTCAAAGCCACGTCATCAATTTTCAACCCTTTCTGACTTCATTTGCTATTTTTCATTCATTTACTGATTTTTTTTGAGCTAAATGACCCTGAAATTGAAAAGCACAACAAATGAACTCTGAAAAGGTTGAAAGTTGGCATGGTATCATCATTTCACCCACATAGCATGTGCTAAAAAGTTGAGAGGGTTACGGCAAAAACTGGATGCACTTCGTGTACAAAATGGACAATCACTTTCGAAGTACCAGGCTTTCGGACGAGAACTCATCAGTTACAAAGGCATTTCATTTTTTTTAACTCATTTCAACTCCAGACTTTTTGTGCGTTCAGTATGCACCATTCAAAGCCACGTCATCAATTTTCAACCCTTTCTGGCTTCATTTGCTGTTTTTCATGCATTTACTGATTTTGTTTGAGCTAAATGACCCTGAAATTGAAAAGCACTACAAATGAACTCTGAAAAGGTTGAAAGTTGGCATGGTATCATCATTTCACCCACATAGCATGTGTTAAAAAGTTGAGAGGGTTATGGCAAAAACTGGATGCACTTCAAGTACAAAATGGACAATCTCTTTCGAAGTATGAGGCTTTCGGACGAGAACTCCTCAGTTACAAAGGCATTTCATTTTTTTAAACTCATTTCAACTCCAAACTTTTTGTGCGTTCAGTATGCACCATTCAAAGCCACGTCATCAATTTTCAACCCTTTCTGACTTCATTTGCTATTTTTCATGCATTTACTAAATTTTTTTGAGCTAAATGACCCTGAAATTCAAAAGCACTACAAATGAACTCTGAAAAGGTTGAAAGTTGGCATGGTATCATCATTTCACCCACATAGCATGTGCTAAAAAGTTGAGAGGGTTACGGCAAAAACTGGATGCACTTCGTGTACAAAATGGACAATCTCTTTCGAAGTATCAGGCTTTCGGACGAGAACTCATCTGTTACAAAGGCAATTCATTTTTTAAACTTATTTCACCTCCAGACTTTTTGTGCGTTAAGTATGCACCATTCAAAGCCACGTCATCAATTTTCAACCCTTTCTGACTTCATTTGCTATTTTTCATGCATTTACTGATTTTTTTGAGCTAAATGACCCTGAAATTGAAAAGCACTACAAATGAACTCTGAAAAGGTTGAAAGTTGGCATGGTATCATCATTTCACCCACATAGCATGTTATAAAAAGTTGAGAGGGTTACGGCAAAAACTGGAAGCACTTCGTGTACAAAATGGACAATCTCTTTCGAAGTGTCAGGCTTTCGGACGAGAACTCATCTGTTACAAAGGCATTTCATTTTTTTAAACTCATTTCAACTCCAGTCTTTTTGTGCGTTCAGTATGCACCATTCAAAGCCACGTCATCAATTTTCAACCCTTTCTGACTTCATTTGCTATTTTTCATGCATTTACTGATTTTGTTTGAGCTAAATGACCCTGAAATTGAAAAGCACTACAAATGAACTCTGAAAAGGTTGAAAGTTGGCATGGTATCATCATTTCACCGACATAGCATGTGCTAAAAAGTTGAGAGGGTTATGGCAAAAACTGGATGCACTTCGTGTACAAAATGGACAATCTCTTTCGAAGTGTCAGGCTTTCGGACGAGAACTCATCTGTTACAAAGGCATTTCATTTTTTTAAACTCATTTCAACTCCAGTCTTTTTGTGCGTTCAGTATGCACCATTCAAAGCCACGTCATCAATTTTCAACCCTTTCTGACTTCATTTGCTATTTTTCATGCATTTACTGATTTTGTTTGAGCTAAATGACCCTGAAATTGAAAAGCACTACAAATGAACTCTGAAAAGGTTGAAAGTTGGCATGGTATCATCATTTCACCGACATAGCATGTGCTAAAAAGTTGAGAGGGTTATGGCAAAAACTGGATGCACTTCGTGTACAAAATGGACAATCTCTTTCGAAGTGTCAGGCTTTCGGACGAGAACTCATCTGTTACAAAGGCATTTCATTTTTTTAAACTCATTTCAACTCCAGTCTTTTTGTGCGTTCAGTATGCACCATTCAAAGCCACGTCATCAATTTTCAACCCTTTCTGACTTCATTTGCTATTTTTCATGCATTTACTGAATTTGATTGAGCTAAATGACCCTGAAATTGAAAAGCACTACAAATGAACTCTGAAAAGGTTGAAAGTTGGCATGGTATCATCATTTCACCCACATAGCATGTGTTAAAAAGTTGAGAGGGTTATGGCAAAAACCGGATGCACTTCATGTACAAAATGGACAATCTCTTTCGAAGTATGAGGCTTTCGGACGAGAACTCCTCAGTTACAAAGGCATTTCATTTTTTTAAACTCATTTCAACTCCAAACTTTTTGTGCGTTCAGTATGCACCATTCAAAGCCACGTCATTAATTTTCAACCCTTTCTGACTTCATTTGCTATTTTTCATGCATTTACTAATTTTTTTTGAGCTAAATGACCCTGAAATTGAAAAGCACTACAAATGAACTCTGAAAAGGTTGAAAGTTGGCATGGTATCATCATTTCACCCACATAGCATGTGCTAAAAAGTTGAGAGGGTTACGGCAAAAACTGGATGCACTTCGTGTACAAAATGGACAATCTCTTTCGAAGTATCAGGCTTTCGGACGAGAACTCATCTATTACAAAGGCAATTCATTTTTTAAACTTATTTCAACTCCAGACTTTTTGTGCGTTAAGTATGCACCATTCAAAGCCACGTCATCAATTTTCAACCCTTTCTGACTTCATTTGCTATTTTTCATGCATTTACTGATTTTTTTGAGCTAAATGACCCTGAAATTGAAAAGCACTACAAATGAACTCTGAAAAGGTTGAAAGTTGGCACGGTATCATCATTTCACCCACATAGCATGTTATAAAAAGTTGAGAGGGTTACGGCAAAAACTGGATGCACTTCGTGTACAAAATGGACAATGTCTTTCGAAGTGTCAGGCTTTCGGACGAGAACTCATCTGTTACAAAGGCATTTCATTTTTTGAAACTCATTTCAACTCCAGTCTTTTTGTGCGTTCAGTATGCACCATTCAAAGCCACGTCATCAATTTTCAACCCTTTCTGATTTCATTTGCTATTTTTCATGCATTTACAGATTTTTTGAGCTAAATGACCTTGAAATTGAAAAGCACTACAAATGAACTCTGAAAAGGTTGAAAGTTGGCATGGTATCATCATTTCACCCACATAGCATTTGCTAAAAAGTTGAGAGGGTTACGGCAAAAACTGGATGCACTTCGTGTACAAAGTGGACAATCTCTTTCGAAGTATTAGGCTTTCGGACGAGAACTCATCTGTTACAAAGGCATTTCATTTTTTTAAACTTATTTCAACTCCAGACTTTTTGTGCGTTCAGTATGCACCATTCAAAGCCACGTCATCAATTTTCAACCCTTTCTGACTTCATTTGCTATTTTTCATGCATTTACTCATTTTTTTTAGCTAAATGACCCTGAAATTGAAAAGCACTACAAATCAACTCTGAAAAGGTTGAAAGTTGGCATGGTATCATCATTTCCCCCACATAGCATGTGCTAAAAAGTTGAGAGGGTTACGGCAAAAACTGGATGCACTTCGTGTACAAAATGGACAATCTCTTTCGAAGTATCAGGCTTTCGGACGAGAACTCATCGGTTACAAAGGCATTTCATTTCTTTAACTTATTTCAACTTCAGACTTTTTGTGCGTTCAGTATGCACCATTCAAAGCCACGTCATTAATTTTCAACCCTTTCTGACTTCATTTGCTATTTTTCATGCATTTACTGATTTTTTTTTGAGCTAAATGACCCTGAAATTGAAAAGCACTACAAATGAACTCTGAAAAGGTTGAAAGTTGGCATGGTATCATCATTTCACCCACATAGCATGTGCTAAAAAGTTGAGAGGGTTACGGCAAAAACTGGATGCACTTCGTGTACAAAATGGACAATCTCTTTCGAAGTACCAGGCTTTCGGACGAGAACTCATCTGTTACAAAGGCATTTCATTTTTTTAAACTCATTTCAACTCCAGACTTTTTGTGCGTTCAGTATGCACCATTCAAAGCCACGTCATCAATTTTCAACCCTTTCTGACTTCATTTGCTATTTTTCATGCATTTACTGATTTTTTTTTGAGCTAAATGACCCTGAAATTGAAAAGCACTACAAATGAACTCTGAAAAGGTTGAAAGTTGGCATGGTATCATCATTTCACCCACATAGCATGTGCTAAAAAGTTGAGAGGGTTACGGCAAAAACTGGATGCACTTCGTGTACAAAATGGACAATCTCTTTCGAAGTACCAGTCTTTCGGACGAGAACTCATCTGTTACAAAGGCATTTCATTTTTTTAACTCATTTCAACTCCAGACTTTTTGTGCGTTCAGTATGCACCATTCAAAGCCACGTCATCAATTTTCAACCCTTTCTGACTTCATTTGCTATTTTTCATTCATTTACTGATTTTTTTTGAGCTAAATGACCCTGAAATTGAAAAGCACAACAAATGAACTCTGAAAAGGTTGAAAGTTGGCATGGTATCATCATTTCACCCACATAGCATGTGCTAAAAAGTTGAGAGGGTTACGGCAAAAACTGGATGCACTTCGTGTACAAAATGGACAATCACTTTCGAAGTACCAGGCTTTCGGACGAGAACTCATCAGTTACAAAGGCATTTCATTTTTTTTAACTCATTTCAACTCCAGACTTTTTGTGCGTTCAGTATGCACCATTCAAAGCCACGTCATCAATTTTCAACCCTTTCTGGCTTCATTTGCTGTTTTTCATGCATTTACTGATTTTGTTTGAGCTAAATGACCCTGAAATTGAAAAGCACTACAAATGAACTCTGAAAAGGTTGAAAGTTGGCATGGTATCATCATTTCACCCACATAGCATGTGTTAAAAATTTGAGAGGGTTATGGCAAAAACTGGATGCACTTCATGTACAAAATGGACAATCTCTTTCGAAGTATGAGGCTTTCGGACGAGAACTCCTCAGTTACAAAGGCATTTCATTTTTTTAAACTCATTTCAACTCCAAACTTTTTGTGCGTTCAGTATGCACCATTCAAAGCCACGTCATTAATTTTCAACCCTTTCTGACTTCATTTGCTATTTTTCATGCATTTACTAATTTTGTTTGAGCTAAATGACCCTGAAATTGAAAAGCACTACAAATGAACTCTGAAAAGGTTTAATGTTGGCATGGTATCATCATTTCACCCACATAGCATCTGCTAAAAAGTTGAGAGGGTTACGGCAAAAACTGGATGCACTTTGTGTACAAAATG
Organism: Elymus sibiricus; assembly: GCA_039707655.1. Lineage (NCBI taxonomy): Eukaryota > Viridiplantae > Streptophyta > Magnoliopsida > Poales > Poaceae > Elymus > Elymus sibiricus. The sequence goes on along the minus strand of CM077665.1, from coordinate 31,866,440 downwards.
GACAATCTCTTTCGAAGTATCAGGCTTTCGGACGAGAACTCATCTGTTACAAAGGCATTTCATTTTTTTAAACTCATTTCAACTCCAGACATTTTGTGCGTTCAGTATGCACCATTCAAAGCCACGTCATCAATTTTCAACCCTTTCTGACTTCATTTGCTATTTTTCATGCATTTACTGATTTTTTTTTGAGCTAAATGACCCTGAAATTGAAAAGCACTACAAATGAACTCTGAAAAGGTTGAAAGTTGGCATGGTATCATCATTTCACCCACATAGCATGTGCTAAAAAGTTGATAGGGTTACGGCAAAAACTGGATGCACTTCGTGTACAAAATGGACAATCTCTTTCGAAGTACCAGGCTTTCGGACGAGAACTCATCTGTTACAAAGGCATTGCATTTTTTTAACTCATTTCAACTCCAGACTTTTTGTGCGTTCAGTATGCACCATTCAAAGCCACGTCATCAATTTTCAACCCTTTCTGACTTCATTTGCTATTTTTCATTCATTTACTGATTTTTTTTGAGCTAAATGACCCTGAAATTGAAAAGCACAACAAATGAACTCTGAAAAGGTTGAAAGTTGGCATGGTATCATCATTTCACCCACATAGCATGTGCTAAAAAGTTGAGAGGGTTACGGCAAAAACTGGATGCACTTCGTGTACAAAATGGACAATCACTTTCGAAGTACCAGGCTTTCGGACGAGAACTCATCAGTTACAAAGGCATTTCATTTTTTTTAACTCATTTCAACTCCAGACTTTTTGTGCATTCAGTATGCACCATTCAAAGCCACGTCATCAATTTTCAACCCTTTCTGGCTTCATTTGCTGTTTTTCATGCATTTACTGATTTTGTTTGAGCTAAATGACCCTGAAATTGAAAAGCACTACAAATGAACTCTGAAAAGGTTGAAAGTTGGCATGGTATCATCATTTCACCCACATAGCATGTGTTAAAAAGTTGAGAGGGTTATGGCAAAAACTGGATGCACTTCATGTACAAAATGGACAATCTCTTTCGAAGTATGAGGCTTTCGGACGAGAACTCCTCAGTTACAAAGGCATTTCATTTTTTTAAACTCATTTCAACTCCAAACTTTTTGTGCGTTCAGTATGCACCATTCAAAGCCACGTCATTAATTTTCAACCCTTTCTGACTTCATTTGCTATTTTTCATGCATTTACTAATTTTGTTTGAGCTAAATGACCCTGAAATTGAAAAGCACTACAAATGAACTCTGAAAAGGTTTAATGTTGGCATGGTATCATCATTTCACCCACATAGCATCTGCTAAAAAGTTGAGAGGGTTACGGCAAAAACTGGATGCACTTTGTGTACAAAATGGACAATCTCTTTCGAAGTATCAGGCTTTCGGACGAGAACTCATCTGTTACAAAGGCATTTCATTTTTTGAAACTCATTTCAACTCCAGACTTTTTGTGCGTTCAGTATGCACCATTCAAAGCCACGTCATCAATTTTCAACCCTTTCTGACTTCATTTGCTATTTTTCATGCATTTACTGATTTTTTTTTGAGCTAAATGACCCTGAAATTGAAAAGCACTACAAATGAACTCTGAAAAGGTTGAAAGTTGGCATGGTATCATCATTTCACCCACATAGCATGTGCTAAAAAGTTGAGAGGGTTACGGCAAAAACTGGATGCACTTCGTGTACAAAATGGACAATCTCTTTCGAAGTACCAGGCTTTCGGACGAGAACTCATCTGTTACAAAGGCATTTCATTTTTTTAACTCATTTCAACTCCAGACTTTTTGTGCGTTCAGTATGCACCATTCAAAGCCACGTCATCAATTTTCAACCCTTTCTGACTTCATTTGCTATTTTTCATGCATTTACTGATTTTTTTTGAGCTAAATGACCCTGAAATTGAAAAGCACTACAAATGAACTCTGAAAAGGTTGAAAGTTGGCATGGTATCATCATTTCACCCACATAGCATGTGCTAAAAAGTTGAGAGGGTTACGGCAAAAACTGGATGCACTTCGTGTACAAAATGGACAATCTCTTTCGAAGTACCAGGCTTTCGGACGAGAACTCATCTGTTACAAAGGCATTTCATTTTTTTAACTCATTTCAACTCCAGACTTTTTGTGCGTTCAGTATGCACCATTCAAAGCCACGTCATCAATTTTCAACCCTTTCTGACTTCATTTGCTATTTTTCATTCATTTACTGATTTTTTTTGAGCTAAATGACCCTGAAATTGAAAAGCACAACAAATGAACTCTGAAAAGGTTGAAAGTTGGCATGGTATCATCATTTCACCCACATAGCATGTGCTAAAAAGTTGAGAGGGTTACGGCAAAAACTGGATGCACTTCGTGTACAAAATGGACAATCACTTTCGAAGTACCAGGCTTTCGGACGAGAACTCATCAGTTACAAAGGCATTTCATTTTTTTTAACTCATTTCAACTCCAGACTTTTTGTGCATTCAGTATGCACCATTCAAAGCCACGTCATCAATTTTCAACCCTTTCTGGCTTCATTTGCTGTTTTTCATGCATTTACTGATTTTGTTTGAGCTAAATGACCCTGAAATTGAAAAGCACTACAAATGAACTCTGAAAAGGTTGAAAGTTGGCATGGTATCATCATTTCACCCACATAGCATGTGTTAAAAAGTTGAGAGGGTTATGGCAAAAACTGGATGCACTTCATGTACAAAATGGACAATCTCTTTCGAAGTATGAGGCTTTCGGACGAGAACTCCTCAGTTACAAAGGCATTTCATTTTTTTAAACTCATTTCAACTCCAAACTTTTTGTGCGTTCAGTATGCACCATTCAAAGCCACGTCATTAATTTTCAACCCTTTCTGACTTCATTTGCTATTTTTCATGCATTTACTAATTTTGTTTGAGCTAAATGACCCTGAAATTGAAAAGCACTACAAATGAACTCTGAAAAGGTTTAATGTTGGCATGGTATCATCATTTCACCCACATAGCATCTGCTAAAAAGTTGAGAGGGTTACGGCAAAAACTGGATGCACTTTGTGTACAAAATGGACAATCTCTTTCGAAGTATCAGGCTTTCGGACGAGAACTCATCTGTTACAAAGGCATTTCATTTTTTTAAACTCATTTCAACTCCAGACTTTTTGTGCGTTCAGTATGCACCATTCAAAGCCACGTCATCAATTTTCAACCCTTTCTGACTTCATTTGCTATTTTTCATGCATTTACTGATTTTTTTTTGAGCTAAATGACCCTGAAATTGAAAAGCACTACAAATGAACTCTGAAAAGGTTGAAAGTTGGCATGGTATCATCATTTCACCCACATAGCATGTGCTAAAAAGTTGAGAGGGTTACGACAAAAACTGGATGCACTTCGTGTACAAAATGGACAATCTCTTTCGAAGTACCAGGCTTTCGGACGAGAACTCATCTGTTACAAAGGCATTTCATTTTTTTAACTCATTTCAACTCCAGACTTTTTGTGCGTTCAGTATGCACCATTCAAAGCCACGTCATCAATTTTCAACCCTTTCTGACTTCATTTGCTATTTTTCATGCATTTACTGATTTTTTTTGAGCTAAATGACCCTGAAATTGAAAAGCACTACAAATGAACTCTGAAAAGGTTGAAAGTTGGCATGGTATCATCATTTCACCCACATAGCATGTGCTAAAAAGTTGAGAGGGTTACGGCAAAAACTGGATGCACTTCGTGTACAAAATGGACAATCTCTTTCGAAGTACCAGGCTTTCGGACGAGAACTCATCTGTTACAAAGGCATTTCATTTTTTTAACTCATTTCAACTCCAGACTTTTTGTGCGTTCAGTATGCACCATTCAAAGCCACGTCATCAATTTTCAACCCTTTCTGACTTCATTTGCTATTTTTCATTCATTTACTGATTTTTTTTGAGCTAAATGACCCTGAAATTGAAAAGCACAACAAATGAACTCTGAAAAGGTTGAAAGTTGGCATGGTATCATCATTTCACCCACATAGCATGTGCTAAAAAGTTGAGAGGGTTACGGCAAAAACTGGATGCACTTCGTGTACAAAATGGACAATCACTTTCGAAGTACCAGGCTTTCGGACGAGAACTCATCAGTTACAAAGGCATTTCATTTTTTTTAACTCATTTCAACTCCAGACTTTTTGTGCATTCAGTATGCACCATTCAAAGCCACGTCATCAATTTTCAACCCTTTCTGGCTTCATTTGCTGTTTTTCATGCATTTACTGATTTTGTTTGAGCTAAATGACCCTGAAATTGAAAAGCACTACAAATGAACTCTGAAAAGGTTGAAAGTTGGCATGGTATCATCATTTCACCCACATAGCATGTGTTAAAAAGTTGAGAGGGTTATGGCAAAAACTGGATGCACTTCATGTACAAAATGGACAATCTCTTTCGAAGTATGAGGCTTTCGGACGAGAACTCCTCAGTTACAAAGGCATTTCATTTTTTTAAACTCATTTCAACTCCAAACTTTTTGTGCGTTCAGTATGCACCATTCAAAGCCACGTCATTAATTTTCAACCCTTTCTGACTTCATTTGCTATTTTTCATGCATTTACTAATTTTGTTTGAGCTAAATGACCCTGAAATTGAAAAGCACTACAAATGAACTCTGAAAAGGTTTAATGTTGGCATGGTATCATCATTTCACCCACATAGCATCTGCTAAAAAGTTGAGAGGGTTACGGCAAAAACTGGATGCACTTTGTGTACAAAATGGACAATCTCTTTCGAAGTATCAGGCTTTCGGACGAGAACTCATCTGTTACAAAGGCATTTCATTTTTTTAAACTCATTTCAACTCCAGACTTTTTATGCGTTCAGTATGCACCATTCAAAGCCACGTCATCAATTTTCAACCCTTTCTGACTTCATTTGCTATTTTTCATGCATTTACTGATTTTTTTTGAGCTAAATGACCCTGAAATTGAAAAGCACTACAAATGAACTCTGAAAAGGTTGAAAGTTGGCATGGTATCATCATTTCACCCACATAGCATGTGCTAAAAAGTTGAGAGGGTTACGGCAAAAACTAGATGCACTTCGTGTACAAAATGGACAATCTCTTTCGAAGTACCAGGCTTTCGGACGAGAACTCATCTGTTACAAAGGCATTTCATTTTTTTAACTCATTTCAACTCCAGACTTTTTGTGCGTTCAGTATGCACCATTCAAAGCCACGTCATCAATTTTCAACCCTTTCTGACTTCATTTGCTATTTTTCATGCATTTACTGATTTTTTTTGAGCTAAATGACCCTGAAATTGAAAAGCACTACAAATGAACTCTGAAAAGGTTGAAAGTTGGCATGGTATCATCATTTCACCCACATAGCATGTGCTAAAAAGTTGAGAGGGTTACGGCAAAAACTGGATGCACTTCGTGTACAAAATGGACAATCTCTTTCGAAGTACCAGGCTTTCGGACGAGAACTCATCTGTTACAAAGGCATTTCATTTTTTTAATTCATTTCAACTCCAGACTTTTTGTGCGTTCAGTATGCACCATTCAAAGCCACGTCATCAATTTTCAACCCTTTCTGACTTCATTTGCTATTTTTCATTCATTTACTGATTTTTTTTGAGCTAAATGACCCTGAAATTGAAAAGCACTACAAATGAACTCTGAAAAGGTTGAAAGTTGGCATGGTATCATCATTTCACCCACATAGCATGTGCTAAAAAGTTGAGAGGGTTACGGCAAAAACTGGATGCACTTCGTGTACAAAATGGACAATCTCTTTCGAAGTACCAGGCTTTCGGACGAGAACTCATCTGTTACAAAGGCATTTCATTTTTTTAACTCATTTCAACTCCAGACTTTTTGTGCGTTCAGTATGCACCATTCAAAGCCACGTCATCAATTTTCAACCCTTTCTGACTTCATTTGCTATTTTTCATGCATTTACTGATTTTTTTTGAGCTAAATGACCCTGAAATTGAAAAGCACTACAAATGAACTCTGAAAAGGTTGAAAGTTGGCATGGTATCATCATTTCACCCACATAGCATGTGCTAAAAAGTTGAGAGGGTTACGGCAAAAACTGGATGCACTTCGTGTACAAAATGGACAATCTCTTTCGAAGTACCAGGCTTTCGGACGAGAACTCATCTGTTACAAAGGCATTTCATTTTTTTAACTCATTTCAACTCCAGACTTTTTGTGCGTTCAGTATGCACCATTCAAAGCCACGTCATCAATTTTCAACCCTTTCTGACTTCATTTGCTATTTTTCATTCATTTACTGATTTTTTTTGAGCTAAATGACCCTGAAATTGAAAAGCACAACAAATGAACTCTGAAAAGGTTGAAAGTTGGCATGGTATCATCATTTCACCCACATAGCATGTGCTAAAAAGTTGAGAGGGTTACGGCAAAAACTGGATGCACTTCGTGTACAAAATGGACAATCACTTTCGAAGTACCAGGCTTTCGGACGAGAACTCATCAGTTACAAAGGCATTTCATTTTTTTTAACTCATTTCAACTCCAGACTTTTTGTGCATTCAGTATGCACCATTCAAAGCCACGTCATCAATTTTCAACCCTTTCTGGCTTCATTTGCTGTTTTTCATGCATTTACTGATTTTGTTTGAGCTAAATGACCCTGAAATTGAAAAGCACTACAAATGAACTCTGAAAAGGTTGAAAGTTGGCATGGTATCATCATTTCACCCACATAGCATGTGTTAAAAAGTTGAGAGGGTTATGGCAAAAACTGGATGCACTTCATGTACAAAATGGACAATCTCTTTCGAAGTATGAGGCTTTCGGACGAGAACTCCTCAGTTACAAAGGCATTTCATTTTTTTAAACTCATTTCAACTCCAAACTTTTTGTGCGTTCAGTATGCACCATTCAAAGCCACGTCATTAATTTTCAACCCTTTCTGACTTCATTTGCTATTTTTCATGCATTTACTAATTTTGTTTGAGCTAAATGACCCTGAAATTGAAAAGCACTACAAATGAACTCTGAAAAGGTTTAATGTTGGCATGGTATCATCATTTCACCCACATAGCATCTGCTAAAAAGTTGAGAGGGTTACGGCAAAAACTGGATGCACTTTGTGTACAAAATGGACAATCTCTTTCGAAGTATCAGGCTTTCGGACGAGAACTCATCTGTTACAAAGGCATTTCATTTTTTTAAACTCATTTCAACTCCAGACTTTTTGTGCGTTCAGTATGCACCATTCAAAGCCACGTCATCAATTTTCAACCCTTTCTGACTTCATTTGCTATTTTTCATGCATTTACTGATTTTTTTTTGAGCTAAATGACCCTGAAATTGAAAAGCACTACAAATGAACTCTGAAAAGGTTGAAAGTTGGCATGGTATCATCATTTCACCCACATAGCATGTGCTAAAAAGTTGAGAGGGTTACGGCAAAAACTGGATGCACTTCGTGTACAAAATGGACAATCTCTTTCGAAGTACCAGGCTTTCGGACGAGAACTCATCTGTTACAAAGGCATTTCATTTTTTTAACTCATTTCAACTCCAGACTTTTTGTGCGTTCAGTATGCACCATTCAAAGCCACGTCATCAATTTTCAACCCTTTCTGACTTCATTTGCTATTTTTCATGCATTTACTGATTTTTTTTGAGCTAAATGACCCTGAAATTGAAAAGCACTACAAATGAACTCTGAAAAGGTTGAAAGTTGGCATGGTATCATCATTTCACCCACATAGCATGTGCTAAAAAGTTGAGAGGGTTACGGCAAAAACTGGATGCACTTCGTGTACAAAATGGACAATCTCTTTCGAAGTACCAGGCTTTCGGACGAGAACTCATCTGTTACAAAGGCATTTCATTTTTTTAACTCATTTCAACTCCAGACTTTTTGTGCGTTCAGTATGCACCATTCAAAGCCACGTCATCAATTTTCAACCCTTTCTGACTTCATTTGCTATTTTTCATTCATTTACTGATTTTTTTTGAGCTAAATGACCCTGAAATTGAAAAGCACAACAAATGAACTCTGAAAAGGTTGAAAGTTGGCATGGTATCATCATTTCACCCACATAGCATGTGCTAAAAAGTTGAGAGGGTTACGGCAAAAACTGGATGCACTTCGTGTACAAAATGGACAATCACTTTCGAAGTACCAGGCTTTCGGACGAGAACTCATCAGTTACAAAGGCATTTCATTTTTTTTAACTCATTTCAACTCCAGACTTTTTGTGCATTCAGTATGCACCATTCAAAGCCACGTCATCAATTTTCAACCCTTTCTGGCTTCATTTGCTGTTTTTCATGCATTTACTGATTTTGTTTGAGCTAAATGACCCTGAAATTGAAAAGCACTACAAATGAACTCTGAAAAGGTTGAAAGTTGGCATGGTATCATCATTTCACCCACATAGCATGTGTTAAAAAGTTGAGAGGGTTATGGCAAAAACTGGATGCACTTCATGTACAAAATGGACAATCTCTTTCGAAGTATGAGGCTTTCGGACGAGAACTCCTCAGTTACAAAGGCATTTCATTTTTTTAAACTCATTTCAACTCCAAACTTTTTGTGCGTTCAGTATGCACCATTCAAAGCCACGTCATTAATTTTCAACCCTTTCTGACTTCATTTGCTATTTTTCATGCATTTACTAATTTTGTTTGAGCTAAATGACCCTGAAATTGAAAAGCACTACAAATGAACTCTGAAAAGGTTTAATGTTGGCATGGTATCATCATTTCACCCACATAGCATCTGCTAAAAAGTTGAGAGGGTTACGGCAAAAACTGGATGCACTTTGTGTACAAAATGGACAATCTCTTTCGAAGTATCAGGCTTTCGGACGAGAACTCATCTGTTACAAAGGCATTTCATTTTTTTAAACTCATTTCAACTCCAGACTTTTTGTGCGTTCAGTATGCACCATTCAAAGCCACGTCATCAATTTTCAACCCTTTCTGACTTCATTTGCTATTTTTCATGCATTTACTGATTTTTTTTGAGCTAAATGACCCTGAAATTGAAAAGCACTACAAATGAACTCTGAAAAGGTTGAAAGTTGGCATGGTATCATCATTTCACCCACATAGCATGTGCTAAAAAGTTGAGAGGGTTACGGCAAAAACTAGATGCACTTCGTGTACAAAATGGACAATCTCTTTCGAAGTACCAGGCTTTCGGACGAGAACTCATCTGTTACAAAGGCATTTCATTTTTTTAACTCATTTCAACTCCAGACTTTTTGTGCGTTCAGTATGCACCATTCAAAGCCACGTCATCAATTTTCAACCCTTTCTGACTTCATTTGCTATTTTTCATGCATTTACTGATTTTTTTTGAGCTAAATGACCCTGAAATTGAAAAGCACTACAAATGAACTCTGAAAAGGTTGAAAGTTGGCATGGTATCATCATTTCACCCACATAGCATGTGCTAAAAAGTTGAGAGGGTTACGGCAAAAACTGGATGCACTTCGTGTACAAAATGGACAATCTCTTTCGAAGTACCAGGCTTTCGGACGAGAACTCATCTGTTACAAAGGCATTTCATTTTTTTAATTCATTTCAACTCCAGACTTTTTGTGCGTTCAGTATGCACCATTCAAAGCCACGTCATCAATTTTCAACCCTTTCTGACTTCATTTGCTATTTTTCATTCATTTACTAATTTTTTTTGAGCTAAATGACCCTGAAATTGAAAAGCACAACAAATGAACTCTGAAAAGGTTGAAAGTTGGCATGGTATCATCATTTCACCCACATAGCATGTGCTAAAAAGTTGAGAGGGTTACGGCAAAAACTGGATGCACTTCGTGTACAAAATGGACAATCACTTTCGAAGTACCAGGCTTTCGGACGAGAACTCATCAGTTACAAAGGCATTTCATTTTTTTTAACTCATTTCAACTCCAGACTTTTTGTGCATTCAGTATGCACCATTCAAAGCCACGTCATCAATTTTCAACCCTTTCTGGCTTCATTTGCTGTTTTTCATGCATTTACTGATTTTGTTTGAGCTAAATGACCCTGAAATTGAAAAGCACTACAAATGAACTCTGAAAAGGTTGAAAGTTGGCATGGTATCATCATTTCACCCACATAGCATGTGTTAAAAAGTTGAGAGGGTTATGGCAAAAACTGGATGCACTTCATGTACAAAATGGACAATCTCTTTCGAAGTATGAGGCTTTCGGACGAGAACTCCTCAGTTACAAAGGCATTTCATTTTTTTAAACTCATTTCAACTCCAAACTTTTTGTGCGTTCAGTATGCACCATTCAAAGCCACGTCATTAATTTTCAACCCTTTCTGACTTCATTTGCTATTTTTCATGCATTTACTAATTTTGTTTGAGCTAAATGACCCTGAAATTGAAAAGCACTACAAATGAACTCTGAAAAGGTTTAATGTTGGCATGGTATCATCATTTCACCCACATAGCATCTGCTAAAAAGTTGAGAGGGTTACGGCAAAAACTGGATGCACTTTGTGTACAAAATGGACAATCTCTTTCGAAGTATCAGGCTTTCGGACGAGAACTCATCTGTTACAAAGGCATTTCATTTTTTTTAACTCATTTCAACTCCAGACTTTTTGTGCGTTCAGTATGCACCATTCAAAGCCACGTCATCAATTTTCAACCCTTTCTGACTTCATTTGCTATTTTTCATGCATTTACTGATTTTTTTTGAGCTAAATGACCCTGAAATTGAAAAGCACTACAAATGAACTCTGAAAAGGTTGAAAGTTGGCATGGTATCATCATTTCACCCACATAGCATGTGCTAAAAAGTTGAGAGGGTTACGGCAAAAACTGGATGCACTTCGTGTACAAAATGGACAATCACTTTCGAAGTACCAGGCTTTCGGACGAGAACTCATCAGTTACAAAGGCATTTCATTTTTTTTAACTCATTTCAACTCCAGACTTTTTGTGCATTCAGTATGCACCATTCAAAGCCACGTCATCAATTTTCAACCCTTTCTGGCTTCATTTGCTGTTTTTCATGCATTTACTGATTTTGTTTGAGCTAAATGACCCTGAAATTGAAAAGCACTACAAATGAACTCTGAAAAGGTTGAAAGTTGGCATGGTATCATCATTTCACCCACATAGCATGTGTTAAAAAGTTGAGAGGGTTATGGCAAAAACTGGATGCACTTCATGTACAAAATGGACAATCTCTTTCGAAGTATGAGGCTTTCGGACGAGAACTCCTCAGTTACAAAGGCATTTCATTTTTTTAAACTCATTTCAACTCCAAACTTTTTGTGCGTTCAGTATGCACCATTCAAAGCCACGTCATTAATTTTCAACCCTTTCTGACTTCATTTGCTATTTTTCATGCATTTACTAATTTTGTTTGAGCTAAATGACCCTGAAATTGAAAAGCACTACAAATGAACTCTGAAAAGGTTTAATGTTGGCATGGTATCATCATTTCACCCACATAGCATCTGCTAAAAAGTTGAGAGGGTTACGGCAAAAACTGGATGCACTTTGTGTACAAAATGGACAATCTCTTTCGAAGTATCAGGCTTTCGGACGAGAACTCATCTGTTACAAAGGCATTTCATTTTTTTAAACTCATTTCAACTCCAGACTTTTTGTGCGTTCAGTATGCACCATTCAAAGCCACGTCATCAATTTTCAACCCTTTCTGACTTCATTTGCTATTTTTCATGCATTTACTGATTTTTTTTTGAGCTAAATGACCCTGAAATTGAAAAGCACTACAAATGAACTCTGAAAAGGTTGAAAGTTGGCATGGTATCATCATTTCACCCACATAGCATGTGCTAAAAAGTTGAGAGGGTTACGGCAAAAACTGGATGCACTTCGTGTACAAAATGGACAATCACTTTCGAAGTACCAGGCTTTCGGACGAGAACTCATCAGTTACAAAGGCATTTCATTTTTTTTAACTCATTTCAACTCCAGACTTTTTGTGCATTCAGTATGCACCATTCAAAGCCACGTCATCAATTTTCAACCCTTTCTGGCTTCATTTGCTGTTTTTCATGCATTTACTGATTTTGTTTGAGCTAAATGACCCTGAAATTGAAAAGCACTACAAATGAACTCTGAAAAGGTTGAAAGTTGGCATGGTATCATCATTTCACCCACATAGCATGTGTTAAAAAGTTGAGAGGGTTATGGCAAAAACTGGATGCACTTCATGTACAAAATGGACAATCTCTTTCGAAGTATGAGGCTTTCGGACGAGAACTCCTCAGTTACAAAGGCATTTCATTTTTTTAAACTCATTTCAACTCCAAACTTTTTGTGCGTTCAGTATGCACCATTCAAAGCCACGTCATTAATTTTCAACCCTTTCTGACTTCATTTGCTATTTTTCATGCATTTACTAATTTTGTTTGAGCTAAATGACCCTGAAATTGAAAAGCACTACAAATGAACTCTGAAAAGGTTTAATGTTGGCATGGTATCATCATTTCACCCACATAGCATCTGCTAAAAAGTTGAGAGGGTTACGGCAAAAACTGGATGCACTTTGTGTACAAAATGGACAATCTCTTTCGAAGTATCAGGCTTTCGGACGAGAACTCATCTGTTACAAAGGCATTTCATTTTTTTAAACTCATTTCAACTCCAGACTTTTTGTGCGTTCAGTATGCACCATTCAAAGCCACGTCATCAATTTTCAACCCTTTCTGACTTCATTTGCTATTTTTCATGCATTTACTGATTTTTTTTTGAGCTAAATGACCCTGAAATTGAAAAGCACTACAAATGAACTCTGAAAAGGTTGAAAGTTGGCATGGTATCATCATTTCACCCACATAGCATGTGCTAAAAAGTTGAGAGGGTTACGGCAAAAACTGGATGCACTTCGTGTACAAAATGGACAATCTCTTTCGAAGTACCAGGCTTTCGGACGAGAACTCATCTGTTACAAAGGCATTTCATTTTTTTAACTCATTTCAACTCCAGACTTTTTGTGCGTTCAGTATGCACCATTCAAAGCCACGTCATCAATTTTCAACATTTTCTGACTTCATTTGCTATTTTTCATGCATTTACTAATTTTTTTTTAGCTAAATGACCCTGAAATTGAAAAGCACTACAAATGAACTCTGAAAAGGTTGAAAGTTGGCATGGTATCATCATTTCACCCACATAGCATGTGCTAAAAAGTTGAGAGGGTTACGGCAAAAACTGGATGCACTTCGTGTACAAAATGGACAATCTCTTTCGAAGTATCAGGCTTTCGGACGAGAACTCATCTGTTACAAAGGCAATTCATTTTTTAAACTTATTTCAACTCGAGACTTTTTGTGCGTTAAGTATGCACCATTCAAAGCCACGTCATCAATTTTCAACCCTTTCTGACTTCATTTGCTATTTTTCATGCATTTACTGATTTTTTTGAGCTAAATGACCCTGAAATTGAAAAGCACTACAAATGAACTCTGAAAAGGTTGAAAGTTGGCATGGTATCATCATTTCACCCACATAGCATGTTATAAAAAGTTGAGAGGGTTACGGCAAAAACTGGATGCACTTCGTGTACAAAATGGACAATCTCTTTCGAAGTGTCAGGCTTTCGGACGAGAACTCATCTGTTACAAAGGCATTTCATTTTTTTAAACTCATTTCAACTCCAGTCTTTTTGTGCGTTCAGTATGCACCATTCAAAGCCACGTCATCAATTTTCAACCCTTTCTGACTTCATTTGCTATTTTTCATGCATTTACAGATTTTTTGAGCTAAATGACCTTGAAATTGAAAAGCACTACAAATGAACTCTGAAAAGGTTGAAAGTTGGCATGGTATCATCATTTCACCCACATAGCATTTGCTAAAAAGTTGAGAGGGTTACGGCAAAAACTGGATGCACTTCGTGTACAAAATGGACAATCTCTTTCGAAGTATTAGGCTTTCGGACGAGAACTCATCTGTTACAAAGGCATTTCATTTTTTTAAACTTATTTCAACTCCAGACTTTTTGTGCGTTCAGTATGCACCATTCAAAGCCACGTCATCAATTTTCAACCCTTTCTGACTTCATTTGCTATTTTTCATGCATTTACTCATTTTTTTTAGCTAAATGACCCTGAAATTGAAAAGCACTACAAATCAACTCTGAAAAGGTTGAAAGTTGGCATGGTATCATCATTTCCCCCACATAGCATGTGCTAAAAAGTTGAGAGGGTTACGGCAAAAACTGGATGCACTTCGTGTACAAAATGGACAATCTCTTTCGAAGTATCAGGCTTTCGGACGAGAACTCATCGGTTACAAAGGCATTTCATTTCTTTAACTTATTTCAACTTCAGACTTTTTGTGCGTTCAGTATGCACCATTCAAAGCCACGTCATTAATTTTCAACCCTTTCTGACTTCATTTGCTATTTTTCATGCATTTACTGATTTTGTTTGAGCTAAATGACCCTGAAATTGAAAAGCACTACAAATGAACTCTGAAAAGGTTTAAAGTTGGCATGGTATCATCATTTCACCCACATAGCATCTGCTAAAAAGTTGAGAGGGTTACGGCAAAAACTGGATGCACTTTGTGTACAAAATGGACAATCTCTTTCGAAGTATCAGGCTTTCGGACGAGAACTCATCTGTTACAAAGGCATTTCATTTTTTTAAACTCATTTCAACTCCAGACTTTTTGTGCGTTCAGTATGCACCATTCAAAGCCACGTCATCAATTTTCATCCCTTTCTGACTTCATTTGCTATTTTTCATGCATTTACTGATTTTTTTTTGAGCTAAATGACCCTGAAATTGAAAAGCACTACAAATGAACTCTGAAAAGGTTGAAAGTTGGCATGGTATCATCATTTCACCCACATAGCATGTGCTAAAAAGTTGAGAGGGTTATGGCAAAAACTGGATGCACTTCGTGTACAAAATGGACAACCTCTTTCGAAGTACCAGGCTTTCGGACGAGAACTCATCTGTTACAAAGGCATTTCATTTTTTTAACTCATTTCAACTCCAGACTTTTTGTGCGTTCAGTATGCACCATTCAAAGCCACGTCATCAATTTTCAACCCTTTCTGACTTCATTTGCAATTTTTCATTCATTTACTGATTTTATTTTGAGCTAAATGACCCTGAAATTAAAAAGCACAACAAATGAACTCTGAAAAGGTTGAAAGTTGGCATGGTATCATCATTTCACCCACATAGCATGTGCTAAAAAGTTGAGAGGGTTACGGCAAAAACTGGATGCACTTCGTGTACAAAATGGACAATCACTTTCGAAGTACCAGGCTTTCGGACGAGAACTCATCAGTTACAAAGGCATTTCATTTTTTTTAACTCATTTCAACTCCAGACTTTTTGTGCGTTCAGTATGCACCATTCAAAGCCACGTCATCAATTTTCAACCCTTTCTGGCTTCATTTGCTGTTTTTCATGCATTTACTGATTTTGTTTGAGCTAAATGACCCTGAAATTGAAAAGCACTACAAATGAACTCTGAAAAGGTTGAAAGTTGGCATGGTATCATCATTTCACCCACATAGCATGTGTTAAAAAGTTGAGAGGGTTATGGCAAAAACTGGATGGACTTCATGTACGAAATGGACAATCTCTTTCGAAGTATGAGGCTTTCGGACGAGAACTCCTCAGTTACAAAGGCATTTCATTTTTTTAAACTCATTTCAACTCCAAACTTTTTGTGCGTTCAGTATGCACCATTCAAAGCCACGTCATCAATTTTCAACCCTTTCTGACTTCATTTGCTATTTTTCATGCATTTACTAATTTTTTTTGAGCTAAATGACCCTGAAATTGAAAAGCACTACAAATGAACTCTGAAAAGGTTGAAAGTTGGCATGGTATCATCATTTCACCCACATAGCATGTGCTAAAAAGTTGAGAGGGTTACGGCAAAAACTGGATGCACTTCGTGTACAAAATGGACAATCTCTTTCGAAGTATCAGGCTTTCGGACGAGAACTCATCTGTTACAAAGGCAATTCATTTTTAAACTTATTTCAACTCCAGACTTTTTGTGCGTTAAGTATGCACCATTCAAAGCCACGTCATCAATTTTCAACCCTTTCTGACTTCATTTGCTATTTTTCATGCATTTACTGATTTTTTTGAGCTAAATGACCCTGAAATTGAAAAGCACTACAAATGAACTCTGAAAAGGTTGAAAGTTGGCATGGTATCATCATTTCACCCACATAGCATGTGCTAAAAAGTTGAGAGGGTTCCGGCAAAAACTGGATGCACTTCGTGTACAAAATGGACAATTTCTTTCGAAGTATCAGGCTTTCGGACGAGAACTCATCTGTTACAAAGGCAATTCATTTTTTAAACTTATTTCAACTCCAGACTTTTTGTGCGTTAAGTATGCACTATTCAAAGCCACGTCATCAATTTTCAACCCTTTCTGACTTCATTTGCTATTTTTCATGCATTTACTGATTTTGTTTGAGCTAAATGACCCTGAAATTGAAAAGCACTACAAATGAACTCTGAAAAGGTTGAAAGTTGGCATGGTATCATCATTTCACCCACATAGCATCTGCTAAAAAGTTGAGAGGGTTACCGCAAAAACTGGATGCACTTCGTGTACAAAATGGACAATCTCTTTCGAAGTATCAGGCTTTCGGACGAGAACTCATCTGTTACAAAGGCATTTCATTTTTTTAAACTTATTTCAACTCCAGACTTTTTGTGCGTTCAGTATGCACCATTCAAAGCCACGTCATCAATTTTCAACCCTTTCTGACTTCATTTGCTATTTTTCATGCATTTACTGATTTTGTTTGAGCTAAATGACCCTGAAATTGAAAAGCACTACAAATGAACTCTGAAAAGGTTGAAAGTTGGCATGGTATCATCATTTCACCGACATAGCATGTGCTAAAAAGTTGAGAGGGTTACGGCAAAAACCGGATGCACTTCGTGTACAAAATGGACAATCTCTTTCGAAGTATGAGGCTTTCGGACGAGAACTCATCTGTTACAAAGGCATTTCATTTTTTTAAACTCATTTCAACTCCAGACTTTTTGTGCATTCAGTATGCACCATTCAAAGCCACGTCATCAATTTTCAACCCTTTCTGACTTCATTTGCTATTTTTCATGCATTTACTAATTTTTTTGGGCTAAATGACCCTGAAATTGAAAAGCACTACAAATGAACTCTGAAAAGGTTGAAAGTTCGCATGGTATCATCATTTCACCCACATAGCACGTGCTAAAATGTTGAGAGGGTTACGGCAAAAACTGGATGCACTTCGTGTACAAAATGGACAATCTCTTTCGAAGTATCAGGCTTTCGGACGAGAACTCATATGTTACAAAGGCATTTCATTTTTTAAACTTATTTCAACTCCAGACTTTTTGTGCATTCAGTATGCACCATTCAAAGCCACGTCATTAATTTTCAACCCTTTCTGACTTCATTTGCTATTTTTCATTCATTTACTGATTTTTTTTTGAGCTAAATGACCCTGAAATTGAAAAGCACAACAAATGAACTCTGAAAAGGTTGAAAGTGGGCATGGTATCATCATTTCACCCCCATAGCATGTGCTAAAAATTTGAGAGGGTTACGGCAAAAACTGGATGCACTTCGTGTACAAAATGGACAATCTCTTTCGAGGTACCAGGCTTTCGCACGAGAACTCATCTGTTACAAAGGCATTTCATTTTTTTAACTCATTTCAACTCCAGAGTTTTTGTGCGTTCAGTATGCACCATTCAAAGCCACGTCATCAATTTTCAACCCTTTCTGGCTTCATTTGCTGTTTTTCATGCATTTACTGATTTTGTTTGAACTAAATGACCCTGAAATTGAAAAGCACTACAAATGAACTCTGAAAAGGTTGAAAGTTGGCATGGTATCATCATTTCACCCACATAGCATGTGTTAAAAAGTTGAGACGGTTACGGCAAAAACTGGATGCACTTCATGTACAAAATGGACAATCTCTTTCGAAGTATGAGGCTTTCGGACGAGAACTCCTCAGTTAGAAAGGCATTTCATTTTTTTAAACTCATTTCAACTCCAAACTTTTTGTGCGTTCAGTATGCACCATTCAAAGCCACGTCATCAATTTTCAACCCTTTCTGATTTCATTTGCTATTTTTCATGCATTTACTAATTTTTTTTGAGCTAAATGACCCTGAAATTGAAAAGCACTACAAATGAACTCTGAAAAGGTTGAAAGTTGGCATGGTATCATCATTTCACCCACATAGCATGTGCTAAAAAGTTGAGAGGGTTACGGCAAAAAGTGGATGCACTTCGTGTACAAAATGGACAATCTCTTTCGAAGTATCAGGCTTTCGGACGAGAACTCATCTGTTACAAAGGCAATTCATTTTTTAAACTTATTTCAACTCCAGACTTTTTGTGCGTTAAGTATGCACCATTCAAAGCCACGTCATCAATTTCCAACCCTTTATGACTTCATTTGCTATTTTTCATGCATTTACTGATTTTTTTGAGCTAAATGACCCTGAAATTGAAAAGCACTACAAATGAACTCTGAAAAGGTTGAAAGTTGGCATGGTATCATCATTTCACCCACATAGCATCTGCTAAAAAGTTGAGAGGGTTACGGCAAAAACTGGATGAACTTCGTGTACAAAATGGACAATCTCTTTCGAAGTATCAGGCTTTCGGACGAGAACTCATCTGTTACAAAGGCATTTCATTTCTTTAACTTATTTCAACTCCAGACTTTTTGTGCGTTCAATATGCACCATTCAAAGCCACGTCATCAATTTTCAACCCTTTCTGACTTCATTTGCTATTTTTCATGCCTTTACTGATTTTGTTTGAGCTAAATGACCCTGAAATTGAAAAGCACTACAAATGAACTCTGAAAAGGTTGAAAGTTGGCATGGTATAATCATTTCACCCACATAGCATGTGCTAAAAAGTTGAGAGGGTTACGGCAAAAACTGGATGCACTTCGTGTACAAAATGGACAATCTCTTTCGAAGTATCAGGCTTTCGGACGAGAACTCATCTGTTACAAAGGCATTTCATTTTTTTAAACTTATTTCAACTCCAGACTATTTGTGCATTCAGTATGAGGCTTTCGGACGAGAACTCCTCAGTTAGAAAGGCATTTCATTTTTTTAAACTCATTTCAACTCCAAACTTTTTGTGCGTTCAGTATGCACCATTCAAAGCCACGTCATCAATTTTCAACCCTTTCTGACTTCATTTGCTATTTTTCATGCATTTACTAATTTTTTTTAGCTAAATGACCCTGAAATTGAAAAGCACTACAAATGAACTCTGAAAAGGTTGAAAGTTGGCATGGTATCATCATTTCACCCACATAGCATGTGCTAAAAAGTTGAGAGGGTTACGGCAAAAACTGGATGCACTTCGTGTACAAAATGGACAATCTCTTTCGAAGTATCAGGCTTTCGGACGAGAACTCATCTGTTACAAAGGCAATTCATTTTTTAAACTTATTTCAACTCCAGACTTTTTGTGCGTTAAGTATGCACCATTCAAAGCCACGTCATCAATTTTCAACCCTTTCTGACTTCATTTGCTATTTTTCATGCATTTACTGATTTTTTTGAGCTAAATGACCCTGAAATTGAAAAGCACTACAAATGAACTCTGAAAAGGTTGAAAGTTGGCATGGTATCATCATTTCACCCACATAGCATGTTATAAAAAGTTGAGAGGGTTACGGCAAAAACTGGATGCACTTCGTGTACAAAATGGACAATCTCTTTCGAAGTGTCAGGCTTTCGGACGAGAACTCATCTGTTACAAAGGCATTTCATTTTTTTAAACTCATTTCAACTCCAGTCTTTTTGTAAGTTCAGTATGCACCATTCAAAGCCACGTCATCAATTTTCAACCCTTTCTGACTTCATTTGCTATTTTTCATGCATTTACAGATTTTTTGAGCTAAATGACCTTGAAATTGAAAAGCACTACAAATGAACTCTGAAAAGGTTGAAAGTTGGCATGGTATCATCATTTCACCCACATAGCATTTGCTAAAAAGTTGAGAGGGTTACGGCAAAAACTGGATGCACTTCGTGTACAAAATGGACAATCTCTTTCGAAGTATTAGGCTTTCGGACGAGAACTCATCTGTTACAAAGGCATTTCATTTTTTTAAACTTATTTCAACTCCAGACTTTTTGTGCGTTCAGTATGCACCATTCAAAGCCACGTCATCAATTTTCAACCCTTTCTGACTTCATTTGCTATTTTTCATGCATTTACTCATTTTTTTTAGCTAAATGACCCTGAAATTGAAAAGCACTACAAATCAACTCTGAAAAGGTTGAAAGTTGGCATGGTATCATCATTTCCCCCACATAGCATGTGCTAAAAAGTTGAGAGGGTTACGGCAAAAACTGGATGCACTTCGTGTACAAAATGGACAATCTCTTTCGAAGTATCAGGCTTTCGGACGAGAACTCATCGGTTACAAAGGCATTTCATTTCTTTAACTTATTTCAACTTCAGACTTTTTGTGCATTCAGTATGCACCATTCAAAGCCACGTCATTAATTTTCAACCCTTTCTGACTTCATTTGCTATTTTTCATGCATTTACTGATTTTGTTTGAGCTAAATGACCCTGAAATTGAAAAGCACTACAAATGAACTCTGAAAAGGTTTAAAGTTGGCATGGTATCATCATTTCACCCACATAGCATCTGCTAAAAAGTTGAGAGGGTTACGGCAAAAACTGGATGCACTTTGTGTACAAAATGGACAATCTCTTTCGAAGTATCAGGCTTTCGGACGAGAACTCATCTGTTACAAAGGCATTTCATTTTTTTAACTCATTTCAACTCCAGACTTTTTGTGCGTTCAGTATGCACCATTCAAAGCCACGTCATCAATTTTCAACCCTTTCTGACTTCATTTGCAATTTTTCATTCATTTACTGATTTTATTTTGAGCTAAATGACCCTAAAATTGAAAAGCACAACAAATGAACTCTGAAAAGGTTGAAAGTTGGCATGGTATCATCATTTCACCCACATAGCATGTGCTAAAAAGTTGAGAGGGTTACGGCAAAAACTGGATGCACTTCGTGTACAAAATGGACAATCACTTTCGAAGTACCAGGCTTTCGGACGAGAACTCATCAGTTACAAAGGCATTTCATTTTTTTTAACTCATTTCAACTCCAGACTTTTTGTGCGTTCAGTATGCACCATTCAAAGCCACGTCATCAATTTTCAACCCTTTCTGGCTTCATTTGCTGTTTTTCATGCATTTACTGATTTTGTTTGAGCTAAATGACCCTGAAATTGAAAAGCACTACAAATGAACTCTGAAAAGGTTGAAAGTTGGCATGGTATCATCATTTCACCCACATAGCATGTGTTAAAAAGTTGAGAGGGTTATGGCAAAAACTGGATGGACTTCATGTACGAAATGGACAATCTCTTTCGAAGTATGAGGCTTTCGGACGAGAACTCCTCAGTTACAAAGGCTTTTCATTTTTTTAAACTCATTTCAACTCCAAACTTTTTGTGCGTTCAGTATGCACCATTCAAAGCCACGTCATCAATTTTCAACCCTTTCAGACTTCATTTGCTATTTTTCATGCATTTACAGATTTTTTTGAGCTAAATGACCTTGAAATTGAAAAGCACTACAAATGAACTCTGAAAAGGTTGAAAGTTGGCATGGTATCATCATTTCACCCACATAGCATGTGCTAAAAAGTTGAGAGGTTTACGGCAAAAACTGGATGCACTTCGTGTACAAAATGGACAATCTCTTTCGAAGTATCAGGCTTTCGGACGAGAACTCATCTGTTACAAAGGCATTTCATTTTTTTAAACTTATTTCAACTCCAGACTTTTTGTGCGTTCAGTATGGACCATTCAAAGCCACGTCATCAATTTTCAACCCTTTCTGACTTCATTTGCTATTTTTCATGCATTTACTCATTTTTTTAGCTAAATGACCCTGAAATTGAAAAGCACTACAAATGAACTCTGAAAAGGTTGAAAGTTGGCATGGTATCATCATTTCCCCCACATAGCATGTGCTAAAAAGTTGAGAGGGTTACGGCAAAAACTGGATGCACTTCGTGTACAAAATGGACAATCTCTTTCGAAGTATCAGGCTTTCGGACGAGAACTCATCGGTTACAAAGGCATTTCATTTCTTTAACTTATTTCAACTTCAGACTTTTTGTGCGTTCAGTATGCACCATTCAAAGCCACGTCATTAATTTTCAACCCTTTCTGACTTCATTTGCTATTTTTCATGCATTTACTGATTTTGTTTGAGCTAAATGACCCTGAAATTGAAAAGCACTACAAATGAACTCTGAAAAGGTTTAAAGTTGGCATGGTATCATCATTTCACCCACATAGCATCTGCTAAAAAGTTGAGAGGGTTACGGCAAAAACTGGATGCACTTCGTGTACAAAATGGACAATCTCTTTCGAAGTATCAGGCTTTCGGACGAGAACTCATCGGTTACAAAGGCATTTCATTTCTTTAACTTATTTCAACTTCAGACTTTTTGTGCGTTCAGTATGCACCATTCAAAGCGACGTCATTAATTTTCAACCCTTTCTGACTTCATTTGCTATTTTTCATGCATTTACTGATTTTGTTTGAGCTAAATGACCCTGAAATTGAAAAGCACTACAAATGAACTCCGAAAAGGTTGAAAGTTGGCATGGTATCATCATTTCACCCACATAGCATGTTATAAAAAGTTGAGAGGGTTACGGCAAAAACTGGATGCACTTCGTGTACAAAATGGACAATCTCTTTCGAAGTGTCAGGCTTTCGGACGAGAACTCATCTGTTACAAAGGCATTTCATTTTTTTAAACTCATTTCAACTCCAGTCTTTTTGTGCGTTCAGTATGCACCATTCAAAGCCACGTCATCAATTTTCAACCCTTTCAGACTTCATTTGCTATTTTTCATGCATTTACAGATTTTTTTGAGCTAAATGACCTTGAAATTGAAAAGCACTACAAATGAACTCTGAAAAGGTTGAAAGTTGGCATGGTATCATCATTTCACCCACATAGCATTTGCTAAAAAGTTGAGAGGGTTACGGCAAAAACTGGATGCACTTCGTGTACAAAATGGACAATCTCTTTCGAAGTATCAGGCTTTCGGACGAGAACTCATCTGTTACAAAGGCATTTCATTTTTTTAAACTTATTTCAACTCCAGACTTTTTGTGCGTTCAGTATGGACCATTCAAAGCCACGTCATCAATTTTCAACCCTTTCTGACTTCATTTGCTATTTTTCATGCATTTACTCATTTTGTTTGAGCTAAATGACCCTGAAATTGAAAAGCACTACAAATGAACTCTGAAAAGGTTGAAAGTTGGCATGGTATCATCATTTCACCCACATAGCATGTTATAAAAAGTTGAGAGGGTTACGGCAAAAACTGGATGCACTTCGTGTACAAAATGGACAATCTCTTTCGAAGTGTCAGGCTTTCGGACGAGAACTCATCTGTTACAAAGGCATTTCATTTTTTTAAACTCATTTCAACTCCAGTCTTTTTGTGCGTTCAGTATGCACCATTCAAAGCCACGTCATCAATTTTCAACCCTTTCAGACTTCATTTGCTATTTTTCATGCATTTACAGATTTTTTTGAGCTAAATGACCTTGAAATTGAAAAGCACTACAAATGAACTCTGAAAAGGTTGAAAGTTGGCATGGTATCATCATTTCACCCACATAGCATTTGCTAAAAAGTTGAGAGGGTTACGGCAAAAACTGGATGCACTTCGTGTACAAAATGGACAATCTCTTTCGAAGTATCAGGCTTTCGGACGAGAACTCATCTGTTACAAAGGCATTTCATTTTTTTAAACTTATTTCAACTCCAGACTTTTTGTGCGTTCAGTATGGACCATTCAAAGCCACGTCATCAATTTTCAACCCTTTCTGACTTCATTTGCTATTTTTCATGCATTTACTCATTTTTTTAGCTAAATGACCCTGAAATTGAAAAGCACTACAAATGAACTCTGAAAAGGTTGAAAGTTGGCATGGTATCATCATTTCCCCCACATAGCATGTGCTAAAAAGTTGAGAGGGTTACGGCAAAAACTGGATGCACTTCGTGTACAAAATGGACAATCTCTTTCGAAGTATCAGGCTTTCGGACGAGAACTCATCGGTTACAAAGGCATTTCATTTCTTTAACTTATTTCAACTTCAGACTTTTTGTGCGTTCAGTATGCACCATTCAAAGCGACGTCATTAATTTTCAACCCTTTCTGACTTCATTTGCTATTTTTCATGCATTTACTGATTTTGTTTGAGCTAAATGACCCTGAAATTGAAAAGCACTACAAATGAACTCTGAAAAGGTTTAAAGTTGGCATGGTATCATCATTTCACCCACATAGCATCTGCTAAAAAGTTGAGAGGGTTACGGCAAAAACTGGATGCACTTCGTGTACAAAATGGACAATCTCTTTCGAAGTATCAGGCTTTCGGACGAGAACTCATCGGTTACAAAGGCATTTCATTTCTTTAACTTATTTCAACTTCAGACTTTTTGTGCGTTCAGTATGCACCATTCAAAGCGACGTCATTAATTTTCAACCCTTTCTGACTTCATTTGCTATTTTTCATGCATTTACTGATTTTGTTTGAGCTAAATGACCCTGAAATTGAAAAGCACTACAAATGAACTCCGAAAAGGTTGAAAGTTGGCATGGTATCATCATTTCACCCACATAGCATGTTATAAAAAGTTGAGAGGGTTACGGCAAAAACTGGATGCACTTCGTGTACAAAATGGACAATCTCTTTCGAAGTGTCAGGCTTTCGGACGAGAACTCATCTGTTACAAAGGCATTTCATTTTTTTAAACTCATTTCAACTCCAGTCTTTTTGTGCGTTCAGTATGCACCATTCAAAGCCACGTCATCAATTTTCAACCCTTTCAGACTTCATTTGCTATTTTTCATGCATTTACAGATTTTTTTGAGCTAAATGACCTTGAAATTGAAAAGCACTACAAATGAACTCTGAAAAGGTTGAAAGTTGGCATGGTATCATCATTTCACCCACATAGCATTTGCTAAAAAGTTGAGAGGGTTACGGCAAAAACTGGATGCACTTCGTGTACAAAATGGACAATCTCTTTCGAAGTATCAGGCTTTCGGACGAGAACTCATCTGTTACAAAGGCATTTCATTTTTTTAAACTTATTTCAACTCCAGACTTTTTGTGCGTTCAGTATGGACCATTCAAAGCCACGTCATCAATTTTCAACCCTTTCTGACTTCATTTGCTATTTTTCATGCATTTACTCATTTTTTTAGCTAAATGACCCTGAAATTGAAAAGCACTACAAATGAACTCTGAAAAGGTTGAAAGTTGGCATGGTATCATCATTTCACCCACATAGCATGTTATAAAAAGTTGAGAGGGTTACGGCAAAAACTGGATGCACTTCGTGTACAAAATGGACAATCTCTTTCGAAGTGTCAGGCTTTCGGACGAGAACTCATCTGTTACAAAGGCATTTCATTTTTTTAAACTCATTTCAACTCCAGTCTTTTTGTGCGTTCAGTATGCACCATTCAAAGCCACGTCATCAATTTTCAACCCTTTCAGACTTCATTTGCTATTTTTCATGCATTTACAGATTTTTTTGAGCTAAATGACCTTGAAATTGAAAAGCACTACAAATGAACTCTGAAAAGGTTGAAAGTTGGCATGGTATCATCATTTCACCCACATAGCATTTGCTAAAAAGTTGAGAGGGTTACGGCAAAAACTGGATGCACTTCGTGTACAAAATGGACAATCTCTTTCGAAGTATCAGGCTTTCGGACGAGAACTCATCTGTTACAAAGGCATTTCATTTTTTTAAACTTATTTCAACTCCAGACTTTTTGTGCGTTCAGTATGGACCATTCAAAGCCACGTCATCAATTTTCAACCCTTTCTGACTTCATTTGCTATTTTTCATGCATTTACTCATTTTTTTAGCTAAATGACCCTGAAATTGAAAAGCACTACAAATGAACTCTGAAAAGGTTGAAAGTTGGCATGGTATCATCATTTCACCCACATAGCATGTTATAAAAAGTTGAGAGGGTTACGGCAAAAACTGGATGCACTTCGTGTACAAAATGGACAATCTCTTTCGAAGTGTCAGGCTTTCGGACGAGAACTCATCTGTTACAAAGGCATTTCATTTTTTTAAACTCATTTCAACTCCAGTCTTTTTGTGCGTTCAGTATGCACCATTCAAAGCCACGTCATCAATTTTCAACCCTTTCAGACTTCATTTGCTATTTTTCATGCATTTACAGATTTTTTTGAGCTAAATGACCTTGAAATTGAAAAGCACTACAAATGAACTCTGAAAAGGTTGAAAGTTGGCATGGTATCATCATTTCACCCACATAGCATTTGCTAAAAAGTTGAGAGGGTTACGGCAAAAACTGGATGCACTTCGTGTACAAAATGGACAATCTCTTTCGAAGTATCAGGCTTTCGGACGAGAACTCATCTGTTACAAAGGCATTTCATTTTTTTAAACTTATTTCAACTCCAGACTTTTTGTGCGTTCCGTATGGACCATTCAAAGCCACGTCATCAATTTTCAACCCTTTCTGACTTCATTTGCTATTTTTCATGCATTTACTCATTTTTTGAGCTAAATGACCCTGAAATTGAAAAGCACTACAAATGAACTCTGAAAAGGTTGAAAGTTGGCATGGTATCATCATTTCCCCCACATAGCATGTGCTAAAAAGTTGAGAGGGTTACGGCAAAAACTGGATGCACTTCGTGTACAAAATGGACAATCTCTTTCGAAGTATCAGGCTTTCGGACGAGAACTCATCGGTTACAAAGGCATTTCATTTCTTTAACTTATTTCAACTTCAGACTTTTTGTGCGTTCAGTATGCACCATTCAAAGCGACGTCATTAATTTTCAACCCTTTCTGACTTCATTTGCTATTTTTCATGCATTTACTGATTTTGTTTGAGCTAAATGACCCTGAAATTGAAAAGCACTACAAATGAACTCTGAAAAGGTTTAAAGTTGGCATGGTATCATCATTTCACCCACATAGCATCTGCTAAAAAGTTGAGAGGGTTACGGCAAAAACTGGATGCACTTCGTGTACAAAATGGACAATCTCTTTCGAAGTATCAGGCTTTCGGACGAGAACTCATCGGTTACAAAGGCATTTCATTTCTTTAACTTATTTCAACTTCAGACTTTTTGTGCGTTCAGTATGCACCATTCAAAGCGACGTCATTAATTTTCAACCCTTTCTGACTTCATTTGCTATTTTTCATGCATTTACTGATTTTGTTTGAGCTAAATGACCCTGAAATTGAAAAGCACTACAAATGAACTCCGAAAAGGTTGAAAGTTGGCATGGTATCATCATTTCACCCACATAGCATGTTATAAAAAGTTGAGAGGGTTACGGCAAAAACTGGATGCACTTCGTGTACAAAATGGACAATCTCTTTCGAAGTGTCAGGCTTTCGGACGAGAACTCATCTGTTACAAAGGCATTTCATTTTTTTAAACTCATTTCAACTCCAGTCTTTTTGTGCGTTCAGTATGCACCATTCAAAGCCACGTCATCAATTTTCAACCCTTTCAGACTTCATTTGCTATTTTTCATGCATTTACAGATTTTTTTGAGCTAAATGACCTTGAAATTGAAAAGCACTACAAATGAACTCTGAAAAGGTTGAAAGTTGGCATGGTATCATCATTTCACCCACATAGCATTTGCTAAAAAGTTGAGAGGGTTACGGCAAAAACTGGATGCACTTCGTGTACAAAATGGACAATCTCTTTCGAAGTATCAGGCTTTCGGACGAGAACTCATCTGTTACAAAGGCATTTCATTTTTTTAAACTTATTTCAACTCCAGACTTTTTGTGCGTTCAGTATGGACCATTCAAAGCCACGTCATCAATTTTCAACCCTTTCTGACTTCATTTGCTATTTTTCATGCATTTACTCATTTTTTTAGCTAAATGACCCTGAAATTGAAAAGCACTACAAATGAACTCTGAAAAGGTTGAAAGTTGGCATGGTATCATCATTTCCCCCACATAGCATGTGCTAAAAAGTTGAGAGGGTTACGGCAAAAACTGGATGCACTTCGTGTACAAAATGGACAATCTCTTTCGAAGTATCAGGCTTTCGGACGAGAACTCATCGGTTACAAAGGCATTTCATTTCTTTAACTTATTTCAACTTCAGACTTTTTGTGCGTTCAGTATGCACCATTCAAAGCGACGTCATTAATTTTCAACCCTTTCTGACTTCATTTGCTATTTTTCATGCATTTACTGATTTTGTTTGAGCTAAATGACCCTGAAATTGAAAAGCACTACAAATGAACTCTGAAAAGGTTTAAAGTTGGCATGGTATCATCATTTCACCCACATAGCATCTGCTAAAAAGTTGAGAGGGTTACGGCAAAAACTGGATGCACTTTGTGTACAAAATGGACAATCTCTTTCGAAGTATCAGGCTTTCGGACGAGAACTCATCTGTTACAAAGGCATTTCATTTTTTTAAACTCATTTCAACTCCAGACTTTTTGTGTGTTCAGTATGCACCATTCAAAGCCACGTCATCAATTTTCATCCCTTTCTGACTTCATTTGCTATTTTTCATGCATTTACTGATTTTT
Source organism: Elymus sibiricus (assembly GCA_039707655.1). NCBI lineage: Eukaryota > Viridiplantae > Streptophyta > Magnoliopsida > Poales > Poaceae > Elymus > Elymus sibiricus. The sequence continues at coordinate 31,837,829 of CM077665.1, read as the reverse complement.
TTTTTGAGCTAAATGACCCTGAAATTGAAAAGCACTACAAATGAACTCTGAAAAGGTTGAAAGTTGGCATGGTATCATCATTTCACCCACATAGCATGTGCTAAAAAGTTGAGAGGGTTACGGCATAAACTCGATGCACTTCGTGTACAAAATGGACAATCTCTTTCGAAGTACCAGGCTTTCGGACGAGAACTCATCTGTTACAAAGGCATTTCATTTTTTTAACTCATTTCAACTCCAGAATTTTTGTGCGTTCAGTATGCACCATTCAAAGCCACGTCATCAATTTTCAACCCTTTCTGACTTCATTTGCTATTTTTCATTCATTTACTGATTTTTTTTGAGCTAAATGACCCTGAAATTGAAAAGAACAACAAATGAACTCTGAAAAGGTTGAAAGTTGGCATGGTATCATCATTTCACCCACATAGCATGTGCTAAAAAGTTGAGAGGGTTACGGCAAAAACTAGATGCACTTCGTGTACAAAATGGACAATCTCTTTCGAAGTACCAGGCTTTCGGACGAGAACTCATCAGTTACAAAGGCATTTCATTTTTTTTAACTCATTTCAACTCCAGACTTTTTGTGCGTTCTGTATGCACCATTCAAAGCCACGTCGTCAATTTTCAACCCTTTCTGGCTTCATTTGCTGTTTTTCATGCATTTACTGATTTTGTTTGAGCTAAATGACCCTGAAATTGAAAAGAACAACAAATGAACTCTGAAAAGGTTGAAAGTTGGCATGGTATCATCATTACACCCACATAGCATGTGTTAAAAAGTTGAGACGGTTATGGCAAAAACTGGATGCACTTCATGTACAAAATGGACAATCTCTTTCGAAGTATGAGGCTTTCGGACGAGAACTCCTCAGTTACAAAGGCATTTCATTTTTTTAAACTCATTTCAACTCCAAACTTTTTGTGCGTTCAGTATGCACCATTCAAAGCCACGTCATCAATTTTCAACCCTTTCTGACTTCATTTGCTATTTTTCATTCATTTACTAATTTTTTTTGAGCTAAATGACCCTGAAATTGAAAAGCACTACAAATGAACTCTGAAAAGGTTGAAAGTTGGCATGGTATCATCATTTCACCCACATAGCATGTGCTAAAAAGTTGAGAGGGTTACGGTAAAAACTGGATGCACTTCGTGTACAAAATGGACAATCTCTTTCGAAGTATCAGGCTTTTGGACGAGAACTCATCTGTTACAAAGGCAATTCATTTTTTTAACTTATTTCAACTCCAGACTTTTTGTGCGTTAAGTATGCACCATTCAAAGCCACGTCATCAATTTTCAACCCTTTCTGACTTCATTTGCTATTTTTCATGCATTTACTGATTTTTTTGAGCTAAATGACCCTGAAATTGAAAAGCACAACAAATGAACTCTGAAAAGGTTGAAAGTTGGCATGGTATCATCATTTCACCCACATAGCATGTGCTAAAAAGTTGAGAGGGTTACGGCAAAAACTGGATGCACTTCGTGTACAAAATGGACAATCTCTTTCGAAGTACCAGGCCTTCGGACGAGAACTCATCAGTTACAAAGGCATTTCATTTTTTTTAACTCATTTCAACTCCAGACTTTTTGTGCGTTCAGTATGCACCATTCAAAGCCACGTCATCAATTTTCAACCCTTTCTGGCTTCATTTGCTATTTTTCATGCATTTACTGATTTTGTTTGAGCTAAATGACCCTGAAATTGAAAAGCACTACAAATGAACTCTGAAAAGGTTGAAAGTTGGCATGGTATCATCATTTCACCCACATAGCATGTGTTAAAAAGTTGAGAGGGTTATGGCAAAAACTAGATGCACTTCATGTACAAAATGGACAATCTCTTTCGAAGTATGAGTCTTTCGGACGAGAACTCCTCAGTTACAAAGGCATTTCATTTTTTTAAACTCATTTCAACTCCAAACTTTTTGTGCGTTCAGTATGCACCATTCAAAGCCACGTCATCAATTTTCAACCCTTTCTGACTTCATTTGCTATTTTTCATGCATTTACTAAATTTTTTTGAGCTAAATGACCCTGAAATTGAAAAGCACTACAAATGAACTCTGAAAAGGTTGAAAGTTGGCACGGTATCATCATTTCACCCACATAGCATGTGCTAAAAAGTTGAGAGGGTTACGGCAAAAACTGGATCCACTTCGTGTACAAAATGGACAATCTCTTTCGAAGTATCAGGCTTTCGGACGAGAACTCATCTGTTACAAAGGCAATTCATTTTTTAAACTTATTTCAACTCCAGACTTTTTGTGCGTTAAGTATGCACCATTCAAAGCCACGTCATCAATTTTCAACCCTTTCTGACTTCATTTGCTATTTTTCATGCATTTACTGATTTTTTTGAGCTAAATGACCCTGAAATTGAAAAGCACTACAAATTAACTCTGAAAAGGTTGAAAGTTGGCATGGTATCATCATTTCACCCACATAGCATCTGCTAAAAAGTTGAGAGGGTTACGGCAAAAACTGGATGCTCTTCGTGTACAAAATGGACAATCTCTTTCGAAGTATCAGGCTTTCGGACGAGAACTCATCTGTTACAAAGGCATTTCATTTCTTTAACTTATTTCCACTCCAGACTTTTTGTGCATTCAGTATGCACCATTCAAAGCCACGTCATTAATTTTCAACCCTTTCTGCCTTCATTTGCTATTTTTCATGCATTTACAGATTTTGTTTGAGCTAAATGACCCTGAAATTGAAAAGCACTACAAATGAACTCCGAAAAGGTTGAAAGTTGGCATGGTATCATCATTTCACCCACATAGCATGTTATAAAAAGTTGAGAGGGTTACGGCAAAAACTGGATGCACTTCGTGTACAAAATGGACAATCTCTTTCGAAGTGTCAGGCTTTCGGACGAGAACTCATCTGTTACAAAGGCATTTCATTTTTTTAAACTCATTTCAACTCCAGTCTTTTTGTGCGTTCAGTATGCACCATTCAAAGCCACGTCATCAATTTTCAACCCTTTCAGACTTCATTTGCTATTTTTCATGCATTTACAGATTTTTTTGAGCTAAATGACCTTGAAATTGAAAAGCACTACAAATGAACTCTGAAAAGGTTGAAAGTTGGCATGGTATCATCATTTCACCCACATAGCATTTGCTAAAAAGTTGAGAGGGTTACGGCAAAAACTGGATGCACTTCGTGTACAAAATGGACAATCTCTTTCGAAGTATCAGGCTTTCGGACGAGAACTCATCTGTTACAAAGGCATTTCATTTTTTTAAACTTATTTCAACTCCAGACTTTTTGTGCGTTCAGTATGGACCATTCAAAGCCACGTCATCAATTTTCAACCCTTTCTGACTTCATTTGCTATTTTTCATGCATTTACTCATTTTTTAGCTAAATGACCCTGAAATTGAAAAGCACTACAAATGAACTCTGAAAAGGTTGAAAGTTGGCATGGTATCATCATTGCCCCCACATAGCATGTGCTAAAAAGTTGAGAGGGTTACGGCAAAAACTGGATGCACTTCGTGTACAAAATGGACAATCTCTTTCGAAGTATCAGGCTTTCGGACGAGAACTCATCGGTTACAAAGGCATTTCATTTCTTTAACTTATTTCAACTTCAGACTTTTTGTGCGTTCAGTATGCACCATTCAAAGCGACGTCATTAATTTTCAACCCTTTCTGACTTCATTTGCTATTTTTCATGCATTTACTGATTTTGTTTGAGCTAAATGACCCTGAAATTGAAAAGCACTACAAATGAACTCTGAAAAGGTTTAAAGTTGGCATGGTATCATCATTTCACCCACATAGCATCTGCTAAAAAGTTGAGAGGGTTACGGCAAAAACTGGATGCACTTTGTGTACAAAATGGACAATCTCTTTCGAAGTATCAGGCTTTCGGACGAGAACTCATCTGTTACAAAGGCATTTCATTTTTTTAAACTCATTTCAACTCCAGACTTTTTGTGTGTTCAGTATGCACCATTCAAAGCCACGTCATCAATTTTCAACCCTTTCTGACTTCATTTGCTATTTTTCATGCATTTACTGATTTTTTTTTTGAGCTAAATGACCCTGAAATTGAAAAGCACTACAAATGAACTCTGAAAAGGTTGAAAGTTGGCATGGTATCATCATTTCACCCACATAGCATGTGCTAAAAAGTTGAGAGGGTTACGGCATAAACTCGATGCACTTCGTGTACAAAATGGACAATCTCTTTCGAAGTACCAGGCTTTCGGACGAGAACTCATCTGTTACAAAGGCATTTCATTTTTTTAACTCATTTCAACTCCAGAATTTTTGTGCGTTCAGTATGCACCATTCAAAGCCACGTCATCAATTTTCAACCCTTTCTGACTTCATTTGCTATTTTTCATTCATTTACTGATTTTTTTTGAGCTAAATGACCCTGAAATTGAAAAGAACAACAAATGAACTCTGAAAAGGTTGAAAGTTGGCATGGTATCATCATTTCACCCACATAGCATGTGCTAAAAAGTTGAGAGGGTTACGGCAAAAACTAGATGCACTTCGTGTACAAAATGGACAATCTCTTTCGAAGTACCAGGCTTTCGGACGAGAACTCATCAGTTACAAAGGCATTTCATTTTTTTAACTCATTTCAACTCCAGACTTTTTGTGCGTTCTGTATGCACCATTCAAAGCCACGTCGTCAATTTTCAACCCTTTCTGGCTTCATTTGCTGTTTTTCATGCATTTACTGATTTTGTTTGAGTTAAATGACCCTGAAATTGAAAAGAACAACAAATGAACTCTGAAAAGGTTGAAAGTTGGCATGGTATCATCATTACACCCACATAGCATGTGTTAAAAAGTTGAGACGGTTATGGCAAAAACTGGATGCACTTCATGTACAAAATGGACAATCTCTTTCGAAGTATGAGGCTTTCGGACGAGAACTCCTCAGTTACAAAGGCATTTCATTTTTTTAAACTCATTTCAACTCCAAACTTTTTGTGCGTTCAGTATGCACCATTCAAAGCCACGTCATCAATTTTCAACCCTTTCTGACTTCATTTGCTATTTTTCATTCATTTACTAATTTTTTTTGAGCTAAATGACCCTGAAATTGAAAAGCACTACAAATGAACTCTGAAAAGGTTGAAAGTTGGCATGGTATCATCATTTCACCCACATAGCATGTGCTAAAAAGTTGAGAGGGTTACGGTAAAAACTGGATGCACTTCGTGTACAAAATGGACAATCTCTTTCGAAGTATCAGGCTTTTGGACGAGAACTCATCTGTTACAAAGGCAATTCATTTTTTTAACTTATTTCAACTCCAGACTTTTTGTGCGTTAAGTATGCACCATTCAAAGCCACGTCATCAATTTTCAACCCTTTCTGACTTCATTTGCTATTTTTCATGCATTTACTGATTTTTTTGAGCTAAATGACCCTGAAATTGAAAAGCACTACAAATGAACTCTGAAAAGGTTGAAAGTTGGCATGGTATCATCATTTCACCCACATAGCATCTGCTAAAAAGTTGAGAGGGTTACGGCAAAAACTGGATGCTCTTCGTGTACAAAATGGACAATCTCTTTCGAAGTACCAGGCTTTCGGACGAGAACTCATCAGTTACAAAGGCATTTCATTTTTTTTAACTTATTTCAACTCCAGACTTTTTGTGCGTTAAGTATGCACCATTCAAACCACGTCATCAATTTTCAACCCTTTCTGACTTCATTTGCTATTTTTCATGCATTTACTGATTTTTTTGAGCTAAATGACCCTGAAATTGAAAAGCACTACAAATGAACTCTGAAAAGGTTGAAAGTTGGCATGGTATCATCATTTCACCCACATAGCATCTGCTAAAAAGTTGAGAGGGTTACGGCAAAAACTGGATGCTCTTCGTGTACAAAATGGACAATCTCTTTCGAAGTATCAGGCTTTCGGACGAGAACTCATCTGTTACAAAGGCATTTCATTTCTTTAACTTATTTCCACTCCAGACTTTTTGTGCATTCAGTATGCACCATTCAAAGCCACGTCATTAATTTTCAACCCTTTCTGCCTTCATTTGCTATTTTTCATGCATTTACAGATTTTGTTTGAGCTAAATGACCCTGAAATTGAAAAGCACTACAAATGAACTCCGAAAAGGTTGAAAGTTGGCATGGTATCATCATTTCACCCACATAGCATGTTATAAAAAGTTGAGAGGGTTACGGCAAAAACTGGATGCACTTCGTGTACAAAATGGACAATCTCTTTCGAAGTGTCAGGCTTTCGGACGAGAACTCATCTGTTACAAAGGCATTTCATTTTTTTAAACTCATTTCAACTCCAGTCTTTTTGTGCGTTCAGTATGCACCATTCAAAGCCACGTCATCAATTTTCAACCCTTTCAGACTTCATTTGCTATTTTTCATGCATTTACAGATTTTTTTGAGCTAAATGACCTTGAAATTGAAAAGCACTACAAATGAACTCTGAAAAGGTTGAAAGTTGGCATGGTATCATCATTTCACCCACATAGCATTTGCTAAAAAGTTGAGAGGGTTACGGCAAAAACTGGATGCACTTCGTGTACAAAATGGACAATCTCTTTCGAAGTATCAGGCTTTCGGACGAGAACTCATCTGTTACAAAGGCATTTCATTTTTTTAAACTTATTTCAACTCCAGACTTTTTGTGCGTTCAGTATGGACCATTCAAAGCCACGTCATCAATTTTCAACCCTTTCTGACTTCATTTGCTATTTTTCATGCATTTACTCATTTTTTAGCTAAATGACCCTGAAATTGAAAAGCACTACAAATGAACTCTGAAAAGGTTGAAAGTTGGCATGGTATCATCATTTCCCCCACATAGCATGTGCTAAAAAGTTGAGAGGGTTACGGCAAAAACTGGATGCACTTCGTGTACAAAATGGACAATCTCTTTCGAAGTATCAGGCTTTCGGACGAGAACTCATCGGTTACAAAGGCATTTCATTTCTTTAACTTATTTCAACTTCAGACTTTTTGTGCGTTCAGTATGCACCATTCAAAGCGACGTCATTAATTTTCAACCCTTTCTGACTTCATTTGCTATTTTTCATGCATTTACTGATTTTGTTTGAGCTAAATGACCCTGAAATTGAAAAGCACTACAAATGAACTCTGAAAAGGTTTAAAGTTGGCATGGTATCATCATTTCACCCACATAGCATCTGCTAAAAAGTTGAGAGGGTTACGGCAAAAACTGGATGCACTTTGTGTACAAAATGGACAATCTCTTTCGAAGTATCAGGCTTTCGGACGAGAACTCATCTGTTACAAAGGCATTTCATTTTTTTAAACTCATTTCAACTCCAGACTTTTTGTGTGTTCAGTATGCACCATTCAAAGCCACGTCATCAATTTTCAACCCTTTCTGACTTCATTTGCTATTTTTCATGCATTTACTGATTTTTTTTTTGAGCTAAATGACCCTGAAATTGAAAAGCACTACAAATGAACTCTGAAAAGGTTGAAAGTTGGCATGGTATCATCATTTCACCCACATAGCATGTGCTAAAAAGTTGAGAGGGTTACGGCATAAACTCGATGCACTTCGTGTACAAAATGGACAATCTCTTTCGAAGTATGAGGCTTTCGGACGAGAACTCATCTGTTACAAAGGCATTTCATTTTTTTAACTCATTTCAACTCCAGAATTTTTGTGCGTTCAGTATGCACCATTCAAAGCCACGTCATCAATTTTCAACCCTTTCTGACTTCATTTGCTATTTTTCATTCATTTACTGATTTTTTTTGAGCTAAATGACCCTGAAATTGAAAAGCACTACAAATGAACTCTGAAAAGGTTGAAAGTTGGCATGGTATCATCATTTCACCCACATAGCATGTGCTAAAAAGTTGAGAGGGTTACGGTAAAAACTGGATGCACTTCGTGTACAAAATGGACAATCTCTTTCGAAGTATCAGGCTTTTGGACGAGAACTCATCTGTTACAAAGGCAATTCATTTTTTTAACTTATTTCAACTCCAGACTTTTTGTGCGTTAAGTATGCACCATTCAAAGCCACGTCATCAATTTTCAACCCTTTCTGACTTCATTTGCTATTTTTCATGCATTTACTGATTTTTTTGAGCTAAATGACCCTGAAATTGAAAAGCACAACAAATGAACTCTGAAAAGGTTGAAAGTTGGCATGGTATCATCATTTCACCCACATAGCATGTGCTAAAAAGTTGAGAGGGTTACGGCAAAAACTGGATGCACTTCGTGTACAAAATGGACAATCTCTTTCGAAGTACCAGGCTTTCGGACGAGAACTCATCAGTTACAAAGGCATTTCATTTTTTTTAACTCATTTCAACTCCAGACTTTTTGTGCGTTCAGTATGCACCATTCAAAGCCACGTCATCAATTTTCAACCCTTTCTGGCTTCATTTGCTATTTTTCATGCATTTACTGATTTTGTTTGAGCTAAATGACCCTGAAATTGAAAAGCACTACAAATGAACTCTGAAAAGGTTGAAAGTTGGCATGGTATCATCATTTCACCCACATAGCATGTGTTAAAAAGTTGAGAGGGTTATGGCAAAAACTGGATGCACTTCATGTACAAAATGGACAATCTCTTTCGAAGTATGAGTCTTTCGGACGAGAACTCCTCAGTTACAAAGGCATTTCATTTTTTTAAACTCATTTCAACTCCAAACTTTTTGTGCGTTCAGTATGCACCATTCAAAGCCACGTCATCAATTTTCAACCCTTTCTGACTTCATTTGCTATTTTTCATGCATTTACTAAATTTTTTTGAGCTAAATGACCCTGAAATTGAAAAGCACTACAAATGAACTCTGAAAAGGTTGAAAGTTGGCACGGTATCATCATTTCACCCACATAGCATGTGCTAAAAAGTTGAGAGGGTTACGGCAAAAACTGGATCCACTTCGTGTACAAAATGGACAATCTCTTTCGAAGTATCAGGCTTTCGGACGAGAACTCATCTGTTACAAAGGCAATTCATTTTTTAAACTTATTTCAACTCCAGACTTTTTGTGCGTTAAGTATGCACCATTCAAAGCCACGTCATCAATTTTCAACCCTTTCTGACTTCATTTGCTATTTTTCATGCATTTACTGATTTTTTTGAGCTAAATGACCCTGAAATTGAAAAGCACTACAAATGAACTCTGAAAAGGTTGAAAGTTGGCATGGTATCATCATTTCACCCACATAGCATCTGCTAAAAAGTTGAGAGGGTTACGGCAAAAACTGGATGCTCTTCGTGTACAAAATGGACAATCTCTTTCGAAGTATCAGGCTTTCGGACGAGAACTCATCTGTTACAAAGGCATTTCATTTATTTAAACTTATTTCAACTCCAGACTTTTTGTGCGTTCAGTATGCACCATTCAAAGCCACGTCATCAATTTTCAACCCTTTCTGACTTCATTTGCTATTTTTCATGCATTTACTGATTTTGTTTGAGCTAAATGACCCTGAAATTGAAAAGCACTACAAATGAACTCTGAAAAGGTTGAAAGTTGGCATGGTATCATCATTTCACCGACATAGCATGTGCTAAAAAGTTGAGAGGGTTACGGCAAAAACTGGAAGCACTTCGTGTACAAAATGGACAATCTCTTTCGAAGTATGAGGCTTTCGGACGAGAACTCATCTGTTACAAAGGCATTTCATTTTTTTAAACTCATTTCAACTCCAGACTTTTTGTGCATTCAGTATGCACCATTCAAAGCCACGTCATCAATTTTCAACCCTTTCTGACTTCATTTGCTATTTTTCATGCATTTACTAATTTTTTGGGCTAAATGACCCTGAAATTGAAAAGCACTACAAATGAACTCTGAAAAGGTTGAAAGTTCGCATGGTATCATCATTTCACCCACATAGCATGTGCTAAAAAGTTGAGAGGGTTACGGCAAAAACTGGATGCACTTCGTGTACAAAATGGACAATCTCTTTCGAAGTATCAGGCTTTCGGACGAGAACTCATCGGTTACAAAGGCATTTCATTTCTTTAACTTATTTCAACTTCAGACTTTTTGTGCGTTCAGTATGCACCATTCAATGCGACGTCATTAATTTTCAACCCTTTCTGACTTCATTTGCTATTTTTCATGCATTTACTGATTTTGTTTGAGCTAAATGACCCTGAAATTGAAAAGCACTACAAATGAACTCTGAAAAGGTTTAAAGTTGGCATGGTATCATCATTTCACCCACATAGCATCTGCTAAAAAGTTGAGAGGGTTACGGCAAAAACTGGATGCACTTTGTGTACAAAATGGACAATCTCTTTCGAAGTATCATGCTTTCGGACGAGAACTCATCTGTTACAAAGGCATTTCATTTTTTAAACTCATTTCAACTCCAGACTTTTTGTGTGTTCAGTATGCACCATTCAAAGCCACGTCATCAATTTTCAACCCTTTCTGACTTCATTTGCTATTTTTCATGCATTTACTGATTTTTTTTTTGAGCTAAATGACCCTGAAATTGAAAAGCACTACAAATGAACTCTGAAAAGGTTGAAAGTTGGCATGGTATCATCATTTCACCCACATAGCATGTGCTAAAAAGTTGAGAGGGTTACGGCAAAAACTGGATGCACTTCGTGTACAAAATGGACAATCTCTTTCGAAGTACCAGGCTTTCGGACGAGAACTCATCTGTTACAAAGGCATTTCATTTTTTTAACTCATTTCAACTCCAGAATTTTTGTGCGTTCAGTATGCACCATTCAAAGCCACGTCATCAATTTTCAACCCTTTCTGACTTCATTTGCTATTTTTCATTCATTTACTGATTTTTTTTTCAGCTAAATGACCCTGAAATTGAAAAGAACAACAAATGAACTCTGAAAAGGTTGAAAGTTGGCATGGTATCATCATTTCACCCACATAGCATGTGCTAAAAAGTTGAGAGGGTTACGGCAAAAACTGGATGCACTTCGTGTACAAAATGGACAATCTCTTTCGAAGTACCAGGCTTTCGGACGAGAACTCATCAGTTAAAAAGGCATTTCATTTTTTTTAACTCATTTCAACTCCAGACTTTTTGTGCGTTCTGTATGCACCATTCAAAGCCACGTCGTCAATTTTCAACCCTTTCTGGCTTCATTTGCTGTTTTTCATGCATTTACTGATTTTGTTTGAGCTAAATGACCCTGAAATTGAAAAGCACTACAAATGAACTCTGAAAAGGTTGAAAGTTGGCATGGTATCATCATTACACCCACATAGCATGTGTTAAAAAGTTGAGACGGTTATGGCAAAAACTGGATGCACTTCATGTACAAAATGGACAATCTCTTTCGAAGTATGAGGCTTTCGGACGAGAACTCCTCAGTTACAAAGGCATTTCATTTTTTTAAACTCATTTCAACTCCAAACTTTTTGTGCGTTCAGTATGCACCATTCAAAGCCACGTCATCAATTTTCAACCCTTTCTGACTTCATTTGCTATTTTTCATTCATTTACTAATTTTTTTTGAGCTAAATGACCCTGAAATTGAAAAGCACTACAAATGAACTCTGAAAAGGTTGAAAGTTGGCATGGTATCATCATTTCACCCACATAGCATGTGCTAAAAAGTTGAGAGGGTTACGGTAAAAACTGGATGCACTTCGTGTACAAAATGGACAATCTCTTTCGAAGTATCAGGCTTTTGGACGAGAACTCATCTGTTACAAAGGCAATTCATTTTTTTAACTTATTTCAACTCCAGACTTTTTGTGCGTTAAGTATGCACCATTCAAAGCCACGTCATCAATTTTCAACCCTTTCTGACTTCATTTGCTATTTTTCATGCATTTACTGATTTTTTTGAGCTAAATGACCCTGAAATTGAAAAGCACAACAAATGAACTCTGAAAAGGTTGAAAGTTGGCATGGTATCATCATTTCACCCACATAGCATGTGCTAAAAAGTTGAGAGGGTTACGGCAAAAACTGGATGCATTTCGTGTACAAAATGGACAATCTCTTTCGAAGTACCAGGCTTTCGGACGAGAACTCATCAGTTACAAAGGCATTTCATTTTTTTAACTCATTTCAACTCCAGACTTTTTGTGCGTTCAGTATGCACCATTCAAAGCCACGTCATCAATTTTCAACCCTTTCTGGCTTCATTTGCTATTTTTCATGCATTTACTGATTTTGTTTGAGCTAAATGACCCTGAAATTGAAAAGCACTACAAATGAACTCTGAAAAGGTTGAAAGTTGGCATGGTATCATCATTTCACCCACATAGCATGTGTTAAAAAGTTGAGAGGGTTATGGCAAAAACTGGATGCACTTCATGTACAAAATGGACAATCTCTTTCGAAGTATGAGTCTTTCGGACGAGAACTCCTCAGTTACAAAGGCATTTCATTTTTTTAAACTCATTTCAACTCCAAACTTTTTGTGCGTTCAGTATGCACCATTCAAAGCCACGTCATCAATTTTCAACCCTTTCTGACTTCATTTGCTATTTTTCATGCATTTACTAATTTTTTTTGAGCTAAATGAACCTGAAATTGAAAAGCACTACAAATGAACTCTGAAAAGGTTGAAAGTTGGCACGGTATCATCATTTCACCCACATAGCATGTGCTAAAAAGTTGAGAGGGTTACGGCAAAAACTGGATCCACTTCGTGTACAAAATGGACAATCTCTTTCGAAGTATCAGGCTTTCGGACGAGAACTCATCTGTTACAAAGGCAATTCATTTTTTAAACTTATTTCAACTCCAGACTTTTTGTGCGTTAAGTATGCACCATTCAAAGCCACGTCATCAATTTTCAACCCTTTCTGACTTCATTTGCTATTTTTCATGCATTTACTGATTTTTTTGAGCTAAATGACCCTGAAATTGAAAAGCACTACAAATGAACTCTGAAAAGGTTGAAAGTTGGCATGGTATCATCATTTCACCCACATAGCATCTGCTAAAAAGTTGAGAGGGTTACGGCAAAAACTGGATGCACTTCGTGTACAAAATGGACAATCTCTTTCGAAGTATCAGGCTTTCGGACGAGAACTCATCTGTTACAAAGGCATTTCATTTATTTAAACTTATTTCAACTCCAGACTTTTTGTGCATTCAGTATGCACCATTCAAAGCCACGTCATCAATTTTCAACCCTTTCTGACTTCATTTGCTATTTTTCATGCATTTACTGATTTTTTTTTGAGCTAAATGACCCTGAAATTGAAAAGCACTACAAATGAACTCTGAAAAGGTTGAAAGTTGGCATGGTATCATCATTTCACCCACATAGCATGTGCTAAAAAGTTGAGAGGGTTACGGCAAAAACTGGATGCACTTCGTGTACAAAATGGACAATCTCTTTCGAAGTATCAGGCTTTCGGACGAGAACTCATCAGTTACAAAGGCATTTCATTTCTTTAACTTATTTCAACTCCAGACTTTTTGTGCGTTCAGTATGCACCATTCAAAGCCACGTCATCAATTTTCAACCCTTTCTGACTTCATTTGCTATTTTTCATGCATTTACTGATTTTTTTTGAGCTAAATGACCCTGAAATTGAAAAGCACTACAAATGAACTCTGAAAAGGTTGAAAGTTGGCATGGTATCATCATTTCACCGACATAGCATGTGCTAAAAAGTTGAGAGGGTTACGGCAAAAACTGGAAGCACTTCGTGTACAAAATGGACAATCTCTTTCGAAGTATGAGGCTTTCGGACGAGAACTCATCTGTTACAAAGGCATTTCATTTTTTTAAACTCATTTCAACTCCAGACTTTTTGTGCATTCAGTATGCACCATTCAAAGCCACGTCATCAATTTTCAACCCTTTCTGACTTCATTTGCTATTTTTCATGCATTTACTAATTTTTTGGGCTAAATGACCCTGAAATTGAAAAGCACTACAAATGAACTCTGAAAAGGTTGAAAGTTCGCATGGTATCATCATTTCACCCACATAGCATGTGCTAAAAAGTTGAGAGGGTTACGGCAAAAACTGGATGCACTTCGTGTACAAAATGGACAATCTCTTTCGAAGTATCAGGCTTTCGGACGAGAACTCATATGTTACAAAGGCATTTCATTTTTTTAAACTTATTTCAACTCCAGACTTTTTGTGCGTTCAGTATGCACCATTCAAAGCCACGTCATTAATTTTCAACCCTTTCTGACTTCATTTGCTATTTTTCATTCATTTACTGATTTTTTTTTGAGCTAAATGACCCTGAAATTGAAAAGCACAACAAATGAACTCTGAAAAGGTTGAAAGTTGGCATGGTATCATCATTTCACCCCCATAGCATGTGCTAAAAAGTTGAGAGGGTTACGGCAAAAACTGGATGCACTTCGTGTGCAAAATGGACAATCTCTTTCGAAGTATCAGGCTTTCGCACGAGAACTCATCTGTTACAAAGGCATTTCATTTTTTTAACTCATTTCAACTCCAGACTTTTTGTGCGTTCAGTATGCACCATTCAAAGCCACGTCATCAATTTTCAACCCTTTCTGGCTTCATTTGCTGTTTTTCATGCATTTACTGATTTTGTTTGAACTAAATGACCCTGAAATTGAAAAGCACTACAAATGAACTCTGAAAAGGTTGAAAGTTGGCATGGTATCATCATTTCACCCACATAGCATGTGTTAAAAAGTTGAGAGGGTTACGGCAAAAACTGGATGCACTTCATGTACAAAATGGACAATCTCTTTCGAAGTATGGTGCTTTCGGACGAGAACTCCTCAGTTACAAAGGCATTTCATTTTTTTAAACTCATTTCAACTCCAAACTTTTTGTGCGTTCAGTATGCACCATTCAAAGCCACGTCATCAATTTTCAACCCTTTCTGACTTCATTTGCTATTTTTCATGCATTTACTAATTTTTTTTGAGCTAAATGACCCTGAAATTGAAAAGCACTACAAATGAACTCTGAAAAGGTTGAAAGTTGGCATGGTATCATCATTTCACCCACATAGCATGTGCTAAAAAGTTGAGAGGGTTACGGCAAAAACTGGATGCACTTCGTGTACAAAATGGACAATCTCTTTCGAAGTATCAGGCTTTCGGACGAGAACTCATCTGTTGCAAAGGCAATTCATTTTTTAAACTTATTTCAACTCCAGACTTTTTGTGCGTTAAGTATGCACCATTCAAAGCCACGTCATCAATTTTCAACCCTTTCTGACTTCATTTGCTATTTTTCATGCATTTACTGATTTTTTTGAGCTAAATGACCCTGAAATTGAAAAGCACTACAAATGAACTCTGAAAAGGTTGAAAGTTCGCATGGTATCATCATTTCACCCACATAGCATGTGCTAAATAGTTGAGAGGGTTACGGCAAAAACTGGATGCACTTCGTGTACAAAATGGACAATCCCTTTCGAAGTATCAGGCTTTCGGACGAGAACTCATATGTTACAAAGGCATTTCATTTTTTTAAACTTATTTCAACTCCAGACTTTTTGTGCGTTCAGTATGCACCATTCACAGCCACGTCATTAATTTTCAACCCTTTCTGACTTCATTTGCTATTTTTCATTCATTTACTGATTTTTTTTGAGCTAAATGACCCTGAAATTGAAAAGCACAACAAATGAACTCTGAAAAGGTTGAAAGTTGGCATAGTATCATCATTTCACCCACATAGCATGTGCTAAAAAGTTGAGAGGGTTACGGCAAAAACTGGATGCACTTCGTGTACAAAATGGACAATCTCTTTCGAAGTACCAGGCTTTCGGACGAGAACTCATCTGTTACAAAGGCATTTCATTTTTTTAACTCATTTCAACTCCAGACTTTTTGTGCGTTCAGTATGCACCATTCAAAGCCACGTCATCAATTTTCAACCCTTTCTGGCTTCATTTGCTGTTTTTCATGCATTTACTGATTTTGTTTGAGCTAAATGACCCTGAAATTGAAAAGCACTACAAATGAACTCTGAAAAGGTTGAAAGTTGGCATGGTATCATCATTTCACCCACATAGCATGTGTTAAAAAGTTGAGAGGGTTACGGCAAAAACTGGATGAACTTCATGTACAAAATGGACAATCTCTTTCGAAGTTTGAGGCTTTCGGACGAGAACTCCTCAGTTACAAAGGCATTTCATTTTTTTAAACTCATTTCAACTCCAAACTTTTTGTGCGTTCAGTATGCACCATTCAAAGCCACGTCATCAATTTTCAACCCTTTCTGACTTCATTTGCTATTTTTCATGCATTTACTAATTTTTTTTGAGCTAAATGACCCTGAAATTGAAAAGCACTACAAATGAACACTGAAAAGGTTGAAAGTTGGCATGGTATCATCATTTCACCCACATAGCATGTGCTAAAAAGTTGAGAGGGTTACGGCAAAAACTGGATGCACTTCGTGTACAAAATGGACAATC
This sequence comes from Elymus sibiricus, assembly GCA_039707655.1. Taxonomy (NCBI): domain Eukaryota; kingdom Viridiplantae; phylum Streptophyta; class Magnoliopsida; order Poales; family Poaceae; genus Elymus; species Elymus sibiricus. The sequence continues at coordinate 31,821,480 of CM077665.1, read as the reverse complement.
TCTTTCGAAGTATGAGGCTTTCGGACGAGAACTCATCTGTTACAAAGGCAATTCATTTTTTAAACTTATTTCAACTCCAGACTTTTTGTGCGTTAAGTATGCACCATTCAAAGCCACGTCATCAATTTTCAACCCTTTCTGACTTCATTTGCTATTTTTCATGCATTTACTGATTTTTTTGAGCTAAATGACCCTGAAATTGAAAAGCACTACAAATGAACTCTGAAAAGGTTGAAAGTTGGCACGGTATCATCATTTCACCCACATAGCATCTGCTAAAAAGTTGAGAGGGTTACGGCAAAAACTGGATGCACTTCGTGTACAAAATGGACAATCTCTTTCGAAGTATCAGGCTTTCGGACGAGAACTCATCTGTTACAAAGGCATTTCATTTCTTTAACTTATTTCAACTCCAGACTTTTTGTGCGTTCAATATGCACCATTCAAAGCCACGTCATCAATTTTCAACCCTTTCTGACTTCATTTGCTATTTTTCATGCATTTACTGATTTTGTTTGAGCTAAATGACCCTGAAATTGAAAAGCACTACAAATGAACTCTGAAAAGGTTGAAAGTTGGCATGGTATCATCATTTCACCCACATAGCATGTGCTAAAAAGTTGAGAGGGTTACGGCAAAAACTGGATGCACTTCGTGTACAAAATGGACAATCTCTTTCGAAGTATCAGGCTTTCGGACGAGAACTCATCTGTTACAAAGGCATTTCATTTTTTTAACTCATTTCAACTCCAGACGTTTTGCGCGTTCAGTATGCACCATTCAAAGCCACGTCATCAATTTTCAACCCTTTCTGGCTTCATTTGCTGTTTTTCATGCATTTACTGATTTTGTTTGACATAAATGACCCTGAAATTGAAAAGCACTACAAATGAACTCTGAAAAGGTTGAAAGTTGGCATGGTATCATCATTTCACCCACATAGCATGTGTTAAAAAGTTGAGAGGGTTACGGCAAAAACTGGATGCACTTCATGTACAAAATGGACAATCTCTTTCGAAGTATGAGGCTTTCGGACGAGAACTCCTCAGTTACAAAGGCATTTCATTTTTTTTAACTCATTTCAACTCCAAACTTTTTGTGCGTTAAGTATGCACCATTCAAAGCCACATCATCAATTTTCAACCCTTTCTGACTTCATTTGCTATTTTTCATGCATTTACTAAATTTTTTTGAGCTAAATGACCCTGAAATTGAAAAGCACTACAAATGAACTCTGAAAAGGTTGAAAGTTGGCATGGTATCATCATTTCACCCACATAGCATGTGCTAAAAAGTTGAGAGGGTTACGGCAAAAACTGGATGCACTTCGTGTACAAAATTAACAATCTCTTTCGAAGTATCAGGTTTTCGGACGAGAACTCCTCAGTTACAAAGGCATTTCATTTTTTTAAACTCATTTCAACTGCAGACTTTTTGTGCGTTCAGTATGCACCATTCAAAGCCACGTCATTAATTTTCAACCCTTTCTGACTTCATTTGCTATTTTTCATGCATTTACTGATTTTTTGAGCTAAATGACCCTGAAATTGAAAAGCACTACAAATGAACTCTGAAAAGGTTGAAAGTTGGCATGGTATCATCATTTCACCCACATAGCATGTGCTAAAAAGTTGAGAGGGTTACGGCAAAAACTGGATGCACTTCGTGTACAAAAAGGACAATCTCTTTCGAAGTATCAGGCTTTCGGACGAGAACTCATCTGTTACAAAGGCAATTCATTTTTTAAACTTATTTCAACTCCAGACTTTTTGTGCGTTCAGTATGCACCATTCAAAGCCACGTCATCAATTTTCAACCCTTTCTGACTTCATTTGCTATTTTTCATGCATTTACTGATTTTTTTTGAGCTAAATGACCCTGAAATTGAAAAGCACTACAAATGAACTCTGAAAAGGTTGAAAGTTGGCATGGTATCATCATTTCACCCACATAGCATGTGCTAAAAAGTTGAGAGGGTTACGGCAAAAACTGGATGGACTTCGTGTACAAAATGGACAATCTCTTTCGAAGTATCAGGATTTCGGACGAGAACTCATTTGTTACAAAGGCATTTCATTTCTTTAACTTATTTCAACTCCAGACTTTTTGTGCGTTCAGTATGCACCATTCAAAGCCACGTCATCAATTTTCAACCCTTTCTGACTTCATTTGCTATTTTTCATGCATTTACTGATTTTGTTTGAGCTAAATGACCCTGAAATTGAAAAGCACAACAAATGAACTCTGAAAAGGTTGAAAGTTGGCATGGTATCATCATTTCACCCACATAGCATGTGCTAAAAAGTTGAGAGGGTTACGGCAAAAACTGGATGCACTTCGTGTACAAAATGGACAATCTCTTTCGAAGTACCAGGCTTTCGGACGAGAACTCATCTGTTACAAAGGCATTTCATTTTTTTAACTCATTTCAACTCCAGACGTTTTGTGCGTTCAGTATGCACCATTCAAAGCCACGTCATCAATTTTCAACCCTTTCTGGCTTCATTTGCTGTTTTTCATGCATTTACTGATTTTGTTTGACATAAATGACCCTGAAATTGAAAAGCACTACAAATGAACTCTGAAAAGGTTGAAAGTTGGCATGGTATCATCATTTCACCCACATAGCATGTGTTAAAAAGTTGAGAGGGTTACGGCAAAAACTGGATGCACTTCATGTACAAAATGGACAATCTCTTTCGAAGTATGAGGCTTTCGGACGAGAACTCCTCAGTTACAAAGGCATTTCATTTTTTTTAACTCATTTCAACTCCAAACTTTTTGTGCGTTAAGTATGCACCATTCAAAGCCACGTCATCAATTTTCAACCCTTTCTGACTTCATTTGCTATTTTTCATGCATTTACTAAATTTTTTTGAGCTAAATGACCCTGAAATTGAAAAGCACTACAAATGAACTCTGAAAAGGTTGAAAGTTGGCATGGTATCATCATTTCACCCACATAGCATGTGCTAAAAAGTTTAGAGGGTTACGGCAAAAACTGGATGCACTTCGTGTACAAAATGGACAATCTCTTTCGAAGTATCATGCTTTCGGACGAGAACTCATCTGTTACAAAGGCATTTCATTTTTTAAACTTATTTCAACTCCAGACTTTTTGTGCATTCAGTATGCACCATTCAAAGCCACGTCATCAATTTTCAACCCTTTCTGACTTCATTTGCTATTTTTCATGCATTTACTGATTTTCTGAGCTAAATGACCCTAAAATTGAAAAGCACTACAAATGAACTCTGAAAAGGTTGAAAGTTGGCATGGTATCATCATTTCACCCACATAGCATGTGCTAAAAAGTTGAGAGGGTTACGGCAAAAACTGGATGCACTTCGTGTACAAAATGGACAATCTCTTTCGAAGTATCAGGCTTTCGGACGAGAACTCCTCAGTTACAAAGGCATTTCATTTTTTTAAACTCATTTCAACTCCAGACTTTTTGTGCGTTCAGTATGCACCATTCAAAGCCACGTCATTAATTTTCAACCCTTTCTGACTTCATTTGCTATTTTTCATGCATTTACTGATTTTTTGAGCTAAATGACCCTGAAATTGAAAAGCACTACAAATGAACTCTGAAAAGGTTGAAAGTTGGCATGGTATCATCATTTCACCCACATAGCATGTGCTAAAAAGTTGAGAGGGTTACGGCAAAAACTGGATGCACTTCGTGTACAAAAAGGACAATCTCTTTCGAAGTATCAGGCTTTCGGACGAGAACTCATCTGTTACAAAGGCAATTCATTTTTTAAACTTATTTCAACTCCAGACTTTTTGTGCGTTCAGTATGCACCATTCAAAGCCACGTCATCAATTTTCAACCCTTTCTGACTTCATTTGCTATTTTTCATGCATTTACTGATTTTTTTTGAGCTAAATGACCCTGAAATTGAAAAGCACTACAAATGAACTCTGAAAAGGTTGAAAGTTGGCATGGTATCATCATTTCACCCACATAGCATGTGCTAAAAAGTTGAGAGGGTTACGGCAAAAACTGGATGCACTTCGTGTACAAAATGGACAATCTCTTTCGAAGTATCAGGATTTCGGACGAGAACTCATTTGTTACAAAGGCATTTCATTTCTTTAACTTATTTCAACTCCAGACTTTTTGTGCGTTCAGTATGCACCATTCAAAGCCACGTCATCAATTTTCAACCCTTTCTGACTTCATTTGCTATTTTTCATGCATTTACTGATTTTGTTTGAGCTAAATGACCCTGAAATTGAAAAGCACAACAAATGAACTCTGAAAAGGTTGAAAGTTGGCATGGTATCATCATTTCACCCACATAGCATGTGCTAAAAAGTTGAGAGGGTTACGGCAAAAACTGGATGCACTTCGTGTACAAAATGGACAATCTCTTTCGAAGTACCAGGCTTTCGGACGAGAACTCATCTGTTACAAAGGCATTTCATTTTTTTAACTCATTTCAACTCCAGACGTTTTGTGCGTTCAGTATGCACCATTCAAAGCCACGTCATCAATTTTCAACCCTTTCTGGCTTCATTTGCTGTTTTTCATGCATTTACTGATTTTGTTTGACATAAATGACCCTGAAATTGAAAAGCACTACAAATGAACTCTGAAAAGGTTGAAAGTTGGCATGGTATCATCATTTCACCCACATAGCATGTGTTAAAAAGTTGAGAGGGTTACGGCAAAAACTAGATGCACTTCATGTACAAAATGGACAATCTCTTTCGAAGTATGAGGCTTTCGGACGAGAACTCCTCAGTTACAAAGGCATTTCATTTTTTTTAACTCATTTCAACTCCAAACTTTTTGTGCGTTAAGTATGCACCATTCAAAGCCACGTCATCAATTTTCAACCCTTTCTGACTTCATTTGCTATTTTTCATGCATTTACTAAATTTTTTTGAGCTAAATGACCCTGAAATTGAAAAGCACTACAAATGAACTCTGAAAAGGTTGAAAGTTGGCATGGTATCATCATTTCACCCACATAGCATGTGCTAAAAAGTTGAGAGGGTTACGGCAAAAACTGGATGCACTTCGTGTACAAAATGGACAATCTCTTTCGAAGTATCAGGCTTTCGGATGAGAACTCCTCAGTTACAAAGGCATTTCATTTTTTTCAACTCATTTCAACTCCAGACTTTTTGTGCGTTCAGTATGCACCATTCAAAGCCACGTCATTAATTTTCAACCCTTTCTGACTTCATTTGCTATTTTTCATGCATTTACTGATTTTTTGAGCTAAATGACCCTGACATTGAAAAGCACTACAAATGAACTCTGAAAAGGTTGAAAGTTGGCATGGTATCATCATTTCACCCACATAGCATGTGCTTAAAAGTTGAGAGGGTTACGGCAAAAACTGGATGCACTTCGTGTACAAAAAGGACAATCTCTTTCGAAGTATCAGGCTTTCGGACGAGAACTCATCTGTTACAAAGGCAATTCATTTTTTAAACTTATTTCAACTACAGACTTTTTGTGCGTTCAGTATGCACCATTCAATGCCACGTCATCAATTTTCAACCCTTTCTGACTTCATTTGCTATTTTTCATGCATTTACTGATTTTTTTTAGCTAAATGACCCTGAAATTGAAAAGCACTACAAATGAACTCTGAAAAGGTTGAAAGTTGGCATGGTATCATCATTTCACCCACATAGCATGTGCTAAAAAGTTGAGAGGGTTACGGCAAAAACTGGATGCACTTCGTGTACAAAATGGACAATCTCTTTCGAAGTATCAGGATTTCGGACGAGAACTCATTTGTTACAAAGGCATTTCATTTCTTTAACTTATTTCAACTCCAGACTTTTTGTGCGTTCAGTATGCACCATTCAAAGCCACGTCATCAATTTTCAACCCTTTCTGACTTCATTTGCTATTTTTCATGCATTTACTGATTTTGTTTGAGCTAAATGACCCTGAAATTGAAAAGCACTACAAATGAACTCTGAAAAGGTTGAAAGTTGGCATGGTATCATCATTTCACCCACATAGCATGTGCTAAAAAGTTGAGAGGGTTACGGCAAAAACTGGATGCACTTCGTGTACAAAATGGACAATCTCTTTCGAAGTATCAGGCTTTCGGACGAGAACTCCTCAGTTACAAAGGCATTTCATTTTTTTCAACTCATTTCAACTCCAGACTTTTTGTGCGTTCAGTATGCACCATTCAAAGCCACGTCATTAATTTTCAACCCTTTCTGACTTCATTTGCTATTTTTCATGCATTTACTGATTTTTTGAGCTAAATGACCCTGACATTGAAAAGCACTACAAATGAACTCTGAAAAGGTTGAAAGTTGGCATGGTATCATCATTTCACCCACATAGCATGTGCTTAAAAGTTGAGAGGGTTACGGCAAAAACTGGATGCACTTCGTGTACAAAAAGGACAATCTCTTTCGAAGTATCAGGCTTTCGGACGAGAACTCATCTGTTACAAAGGCAATTCATTTTTTAAACTTATTTCAACTACAGACTTTTTGTGCGTTCAGTATGCACCATTCAATGCCACGTCATCAATTTTCAACCCTTTCTGACTTCATTTGCTATTTTTCATGCATTTACTGATTTTTTTTAGCTAAATGACCCTGAAATTGAAAAGCACTACAAATGAACTCTGAAAAGGTTGAAAGTTGGCATGGTATCATCATTTCACCCACATAGCATGTGCTAAAAAGTTGAGAGGGTTACGGCAAAAACTGGATGCACTTCGTGTACAAAATGGACAATCTCTTTCGAAGTATCAGGATTTCGGACGAGAACTCATTTGTTACAAAGGCATTTCATTTCTTTAACTTATTTCAACTCCAGACTTTTTGTGCGTTCAGTATGCACCATTCAAAGCCACGTCATCAATTTTCAACCCTTTCTGACTTCATTTGCTATTTTTCATGCATTTACTGATTTTGTTTGAGCTAAATGACCCTGAAATTGAAAAGCACTACAAATGAACTCTGAAAAGGTTGAAAGTTGGCATGGTATCATCATTTCACCCACATAGCATGTGCTAAAAAGTTGAGAGGGTTACGGCAAAAACTGGATGCACTTCGTGTACAAAATGGACAATCTCTTTCGAAGTATCAGGCTTTCGGACGAGAACTCATCTGTTACAAAGGCATTTCATTTTTTTAAACTCATTTCAACTCCAGACTTTTTGTGCGTTCAGTATGCACCATTCAAAGCCACGTCATTAATTTTCAACCCTTTCTGACTTCATTTGCTATTTTTCATGCATTTAGTGATTTGTTTTGAGCTAAATGATCCTGAAATTGAAAAGCACTACAAATGAACTCTGAAAAGGTTGAAAGTTGGCATGGTATCATCATTTCACCCACATAGCACGTGCTAAAAAGTTGAGAGGGTTATGGCAAAAACTGGATGCACTTCGTGTACAAAATGGACAATCTCTTTCGAAGTATCAGGCTTTCGGACGAGAACTCATCTGTTACAAAGGCATTTCATTTTTTAAACTTATTTGAACTCCAGACTTTTTGTGCATTCAGTATGCACCATTCAATGTCACGTCATCAATTTTCAACCCTTTCTGACTTCATTTGCTATTTTTCATCCATTTACTGATTTTTTGAGCTAAATGACGCTGAAATTGAAAAGCACTACAAATGAACTCTGAAAAGGTTGAAAGTTGGCATGGTATCATCATTTCACCCACATAGCATGCGCGAAAAAGTTGAGAGGGTTACGGCAAAAACTGGGTGCACTTCGTGTACAAAATGGACAATCTCTTTCGAAGTATCAGGCTTTCGGACGAGAACTCATCTGTTACAAAGGCATTTCATTTCTTTAACTTATTTCAACTCCAGACTTTTTGTGCATTCAGTATGCACCATTCAAAGCCACGTCATTAATTTTCAACCCTTTCTGACTTCATTTGCTATTTTTCATGCATTTACTGATTTTGTTTGAGCTAAATGACCCTGAAATTGAAAAGCACTACAAATGAACTCTGAAAAGGTTGAAAGTGGGCATGGTATCATCATTTCACCCACATAGCATGTTCTAAAAAGTTGAGAGGGTTACGGCAAAAACTGGATGCACTTCGTGTACAAAATGGACAATCTCTTTCGAAGTATCAGGCTTTCGGACGAGAACTCATCTGTTACAAAGGCATTTCATTTTTTTAAACTCATTTCAACTCCAGACTTTTTGTGCGTTCAGTATGCACCATTCAAAGCCACGTCATCAATTTTCAACCCTTTCTGACTTCATTTGCTATTTTTCATGCATTTACAGATTTTTTTGAGCTAAATGACCTTGAAATTGAAAAGCACTACAAATGAACTCTGAAAAGGTTGAAAGTTGGCATGGTATCATCATTTCACCCACATAGCATTTGCTAAAAAGTTGAGAGGGTTACGGCAAAAACTGGATGCACTTCGTGTACAAAATGGACAATCTCTTTCGAAGTATCAGGCTTTCGGACGAGAACTCATCTGTTACAAAGGCATTTCATTTTTTTAAACTAATTTCAACTCCAGACTTTTTGTGCGTTCAGTATGCACCATTCAAAGCCACGTCATTAATTTTCAACCCTTTCTGACTTCATTTGCTATTTTTCATGCATTTACTGATTTGTTTTGAGCTAAATGACCCTGAAATTGAAAAGCACTACAAATGAACTCTGAAAAGGTTGAAAGCTGGCATGGTATCATCATTTCACCCGCATAGCATGTGCTAAAAAGTTGAGAGGGTTACGGCAAAAACTGGATGCACTTCGTGTACAAAATGGACAATCTCTTTCGAAGTATCAGGCTTTCGGACGAGAACTCATCTGTTACAAAGGCATTTCATTTTTTAAACTTATTTCAACTCCAGACTTTTTGTGCATTCAGTATGCACCATTCAAAGTCACGTCATCAATTTTCAACCCTTTCTGACTTCATTTGCTATTTTTCATCCATTTACTGATTTTTTGAGCTAAATGACGCTGAAATTGAAAAGCACTACAAATGAACTCTGAAAAGGTTGAAAGTTGGCATGGTATCATCATTTCACCCACATAGCATGCGCGAAAAAGTTGAGAGGGTTACGGCAAAAACTGGGTGCACTTCGTGTACAAAATGGACAATCTCTTTCGAAGTATCAGGCTTTCGGACGAGAACTCATCTGTTACAAAGGCATTTCATTTCTTTAACTTATTTCAACTCCAGACTTTTTGTGCATTCAGTATGCACCATTCAAAGCCACGTCATTAATTTTCAACCCTTTCTGACTTCATTTGCTATTTTTCATGCATTTACTGATTTTGTTTGAGCTAAATGACCCTGAAATTGAAAAGCACTACAAATGAACTCTGAAAAGGTTGAAAGTGGGCATGGTATCATCATTTCACCCACATAGCATGTTCTAAAAAGTTGAGAGGGTTACGGCAAAAACTGGATGCACTTCGTGTACAAAATGGACAATCTCTTTCGAAGTATCAGGCTTTCGGACGAGAACTCATCTGTTACAAAGGCATTTCATTTTTTTAAACTCATTTCAACTCCAGACTTTTTGTGCGTTCAGTATGCACCATTCAAAGCCACGTCATCAATTTTCAACCCTTTCTGACTTCATTTGCTATTTTTCATGCATTTACAGATTTTTTTGAGCTAAATGACCTTGAAATTGAAAAGCACTACAAATGAACTCTGAAAAGGTTGAAAGTTGGCATGGTATCATCATTTCACCCACATAGCATTTGCTAAAAAGTTGAGAGGGTTACGGCAAAAACTGGATGCACTTCGTGTACAAAATGGACAATCTCTTTCGAAGTATCAGGCTTTCGGACGAGAACTCATCTGTTACAAAGGCATTTCATTTTTTTAAACTAATTTCAACTCCAGACTTTTTGTGCGTTCAGTATGCACCATTCAAAGCCACGTCATTAATTTTCAACCCTTTCTGACTTCATTTGCTATTTTTCATGCATTTACTGATTTGTTTTGAGCTAAATGACCCTGAAATTGAAAAGCACTACAAATGAACTCTGAAAAGGTTGAAAGCTGGCATGGTATCATCATTTCACCCGCATAGCATGTGCTAAAAAGTTGAGAGGGTTACGGCAAAAACTAGATGCACTTCGTGTACAAAATGGACAATCTCTTTCGAACTATCAGGCTTTCGGACGAGAACTCATCTGTTACAAAGGCATTTCATTTTTTAAACTTATTTCAACTCCAGACTTTTTGTGCATTCAGTATGCACCATTCAAAGCCACGTCATTAATTTTCAACCCTTTCTGACTTCATTTGCTATTTTTCATGCATTTACTGATTTTTTGAGCTAAATGACCCTGAAATTGAAAAGCACTACAAATGAACTCTGAAAAGGTTGAAAGTTGGCATGGTATCATCATTTCACCCACATAGCATGTGCTAAAAAGTTGAGAGGGTTACGGCAAAAACTGGATGCACTTCGTGTACAAAATGGACAATCTCTTTCGAAGTATCAGGCTTTCGGACGAGAACTCATCTGTTACAAAGGCATTTCATTTCTTTAACTTATTTCAACTCCAGACTTTCTGTGCATTCAGTATGCACCATTCAAAGCCACGTCATTAAGTTTCAACCCTTTCTGACTTCATTTGCTATTTTTCATGCATTTACTGATTTTGTTTGAGCTAAATGACCCTGAAATTGAAAAGCACTACAAATGAACTCTGAAAAGGTTGAAAGTTGGCATGGTATCATCATTTCACCCACATAGCATGTTCTAAAAAGTTGAGAGGTTTACGGCAAAAACTGGATGCACTTCGTGTACAAAATGGACAATCTCTTTCGAAGTATCAGGCTTTCGGACGAGAACTCATCTGTTACAAAGGCATTTCATTTTTTTAAACTCATTTCAACTCCAGACTTTTTGTGCGTTCCGTATGCACCATTCAAAGCCACGTCATCAATTTTCAACGCTTTCTGACTTCATTTGCTATTTTTCATGCATTTACAGATTTTTTTGAGCTAAATGACCTTGAAATTGAAAAGCACTACAAATGAACTCTGAAAAGGTTGAAAGTTGGCATGGTATCATCATTTCACCCACATAGCATGTGCTAAAAAGTTGAGAGGGTTACGGCAAAAACTGGATGCACTTCGTGTACAAAATGGACAATCTCTTTCGAAGTATCAGGCTTTCGGACGAGAACTCATCTGTTACAAAGGCATTTCATTTCTTTAACTTATTTCAACTTCAGAATTTTTGTGCGTTCAGTATGCACCATTCAAAGCCACGTCATCAATTTTCAACCCTTTCTGACTTCATTTGCTATTTTTCATGCATTTACTGATTTTGTTTGAGCTAAATGACCCTGAAATTGAAAAGCACTACAAATGAACTCTGAAAAGGTTGAAAGTTGGCATGGTATCATCATTTCACCCACATAGCATGTGCTAAAAAGTTGAGAGGGTTACGGCAAAAACTGGTTGCACTTCGTGTACAAAATGGACAATCTCTTTCGAAGTATCAGGCTTTCGGACGAGAACTCATCTGTTACAAAGGCATTTCATTTTTTTAAACTCATTTCAACTCCAGACTTTTTGTGCGTTCAGTATGCACCATTCAAAGCCACGTCATTAATTTTCAACCCTTTCTGACTTCATTTGCTATTTTTCATGCATTTACTGATTTGTTTTGAGCTAAATGATCCTGAAATTGAAAAGCACTACAAATGAACTCTGAAAAGGTTGAAAGTTGGCATGGTATCATCATTTCACCCACATAGCACGTGCTAAAAAGTTGAGAGGGTTATGGCAAAAACTGGATGCACTTCGTGTACAAAATGGACAATCTCTTTCGAAGTATCAGGCTTTCGGACGAGAACTCATCTGTTACAAAGGCATTTCATTTTTTAAACTTATTTCAACTCCAGACTTTTTGTGCATTCAGTATGCACCATTCAAAGCCACGTCATCAATTTTCAACCCTTTCTGACTTCATTTGCTATTTTTCATCCATTTACTGATTTTTTGAGCTAAATGACCCTGAAATTGAAAAGCACTACAAATGAACTCTGAAAAGGTTGAAAGTTGGCATGGTATCATTATTTCACCCACATAGCATGCGCTAAAAAGTTGAGAGGGTTACGGCAAAAACTGGGTGCACTTCGTGTACAAAATGGACAATCTCTTTCGAAGTATCAGGCTTTCGGACGAGAACTCATCTGTTACAAAGGCATTTCATTTCTTTAACTTATTTCAACTCCAGACTTTTTGTGCATTCAGTATGCACCATTCAAAGCCACGTCATTAATTTTCAACCCTTTCTGACTTCATTTGCTATTTTTCATGCATTTACTGATTTTGTTTCAGCTAAATGACCCTGAAATTGAAAAGCACTACAAATGAACTCTGAAAAGGTTGAAAGTTGGCATGGTATCATCATTTCACCCACATAGCATGTTCTAAAAAGTTGAGAGGGTGACGGCAAAAACTGGATGCACTTCGTGTACAAAATGGACAATCTCTTTCGAAGTATCAGGCTTTCGGACGAGAACTCATCTGTTACAAAGGCATTTCATTTTTTTAAACTCATTTCAACTCCAGACTTTTTGTGCGTTCAGTATGCACCATTCAAAGCCACGTCATCAATTTTCAACCCTTTCTGACTTCATTTGCTATTTTTCATGCATTTATAGATTTTTTTGAGCTAAATGACCTTGAAATTGAAAAGCACTACAAATGAACTCTGAAAAGGTTGAAAGTTGGCATGGTATCATCATTTCACCCACATAGCATTTGCTAAAAAGTTGAGAGTGTTACGGCAAAAACTGGATGCACTTCGTGTACAAAATGGACAATCTCTTTCGAAGTATCAGGCTTTCGGACGAGAACTCATCTGTTACAAAGGCATTTCATTTTTTTAAACTAATTTCAACTCCAGACTTTTTGTGCGTTCAGTATGCACCATTCAAAGCCACGTCATTAATTTTCAACCCTTTCTGACTTCATTTGCTATTTTTCATGCATTTACTGATTTGTTTTGAGCTAAATGACCCTGAAATTGAAAAGCACTACAAATGAACTCTGAAAAGGTTGAAAGTTGGCATGGTATCATCATTTCACACACATAGCATGTGCTAAAAAGTTGAGAGGGTTACGGCAAAAACTGGATGCACTTCGTGTACAAAATGGACAATCTCTTTCGAACTATCAGGCTTTCGGACGAGAACTCATCTGTTACAAAGGCATTTCATTTTTTAAACTTATTTCAACTCCAGACTTTTTGTGCATTCAGTATGCACCATTCAAAGCCACGTCATTAATTTTCAACCCTTTCTGACTTCATTTGCTATTTTTCATGCATTTAGTGATTTTTTGAGCTAAATGACCCTGAAATTGAAAAGCACTACAAATGAACTCTGAAAAGGTTGAAAGTTGGCATGGTATCATCATTTCACCCACATAGCATGTGCTAAAAAGTTGAGCGGGTTACGGCAAAAACTGGATGCACTTCGTGTACAAAATGGACAATCTCTTTCGAAGTATCAGGCTTTCGGACGAGAACTCATCTGTTACAAAGGCATTTCATTTCTTTAACTTATTTCAACTCCAGACTTTCTGTGCATTCAGTATGCACCATTCAAAGCCACGTCATTAAGTTTCAACCCTTTCTGACTTCATTTGCTATTTTTCATGCATTTACTGATTTTGTTTGAGCTAAATGACCCTGAAATTGAAAAGCACTACAAATGAACTCTGAAAAGGTTGAAAGTTGGCATGGTATCATCATTTCACCCACATAGCATGTTCTAATAAGTTGAGAGGTTTACGGCAAAAACTGGATGCACTTCGTGTACAAAATGGACAATCTCTTTCGAAGTATCAGGCTTTCGGACGAGAACTCATCTGTTACAAAGGCATTTCATTTTTTTAAACTCATTTCAACTCCAGACTTTTTGTGCGTTCAGTATGCACCATTCAAAGCCACGTCATCAATTTTCAACGCTTTCTGACTTCATTTGCTATTTTTCATGCATTTACAGATTTTTTTTGAGCTAAATGACCTTGAAATTGAAAAGCACTACAAATGAACTCTGAAAAGGTTGAAAGTTGGCATGGTATCATCATTTCACCCACATAGCATGTGCTAAAAAGTTGAGAGGGTTACGGCAAAAACTGGATGCACTTCGTGTACAAAATGGACAATCTCTTTCGAAGTATCAGGCTTTCGGACGAGAACTCATCTGTTACAAAGGCATTTCATTTCTTTAACTTATTTCAACTTCAGACTTTTTGTGCGTTCAGTATGCACCATTCAAAGCCACGTCATCAATTTTCAACCCTTTCTGCCTTCATTTGCTATTTTTCATGCATTTACTGATTTTGTTTGAGCTAAATGACCCTGAAATTGAAAAGCACTACAAATGAACTCTGAAAAGGTTGAAAGTTGGCATGGTATCATCATTTCACCCACATAGCATGTGCTAAAAAGTTGAGAGGGTTACGGCAAAAACTGGATGCACTTCGTGTAGAAAATGGACAATCTCGTTCTAAGTATGAGGCTTTCGGACGAGAACTCATCTGTTACAAAGGCATTTCATTTTTTTAAACTCATTTCAACTCCAGACTTTTTGTGCGTTCAGTATGCACCATTCAAAGCCACGTCATTAATTTTCAACCCTTTCTGACTTCATTTGCTATTTTTCATGCATTTACTAATTTGTTTTGAGCTAAATGACCCTGAAATTGAAAAGCACTACAAATGAACTCTGAAAAGGTTGAAAGTTGGCATGGTATCATCATTTCACCCACATAGCATGTGCTAAAAAGTTGAGCGGGTTACGGCAAAAACTGGATGCACTTCGTGTACAAAATGGACAATCTCTTTCGAAGTATCAGGCTTTCGGACGAGAACTCATCTGTTACAAAGGCATTTCATTTCTTTAACTTATTTCAACTCCAGACTTTCTGTGCATTCAGTATGCACCATTCAAAGCCACGTCATTAAGTTTCAACCCTTTCTGACTTCATTTGCTATTTTTCATGCATTTACTGATTTTGTTTGAGCTAAATGACCCTGAAATTGAAAAGCACTACAAATGAACTCTGAAAAGGTTGAAAGTTGGCATGGTATCATCATTTCACCCACATAGCATGTTCTAATAAGTTGAGAGGTTTACGGCAAGAACTGGATGCACTTCGTGTACAAAATGGACAATCTCTTTCGAAGTATCAGGCTTTCGGACGAGAACTCATCTGTTACAAAGGCATTTCATTTTTTTAAACTCATTTCAACTCCAGACTTTTTGTGCGTTCAGTATGCACCATTCAAAGCCACGTCATCAATTTTCAACGCTTTCTGACTTCATTTGCTATTTTTCATGCATTTACAGATTTTTTTTGAGCTAAATGACCTTGAAATTGAAAAGCACTACAAATGAACTCTGAAAAGGTTGAAAGTTGGCATGGTATCATCATTTCACCCACATAGCATGTGCTAAAAAGTTGAGAGGGTTACGGCAAAAACTGGATGCACTTCGTGTACAAAATGGACAATCTCTTTCGAAGTATCAGGCTTTCGGACGAGAACTCATCTGTTACAAAGGCATTTCATTTCTTTAACTTATTTCAACTTCAGAATTTTTGTGCGTTCAGTATGCACCATTCAAAGCCACGTCATCAATTTTCAACCCTTTCTGCCTTCATTTGCTATTTTTCATGCATTTACTGATTTTGTTTGAGCTAAATGACCCTGAAATTGAAAAGCACTACAAATGAACTCTGAAAAGGTTGAAAGTTGGCATGGTATCATCATTTCACCCACATAGCATGCGCGAAAAAGTTGAGAGGGTTACGGCAAAAACTGGGTGCACTTCGTGTACAAAATGGACAATCTCTTTCGAAGTATCAGGCTTTCGGACGAGAACTCATCTGTTACAAAGGCATTTCATTTCTTTAACTTATTTCAACTCCAGACTTTTTGTGCATTCAGTATGCACCATTCAAAGCCACGTCATTAATTTTCAACCCTTTCTGACTTCATTTGCTATTTTTCATGCATTTACTGATTTTGTTTGAGCTAAATGACCCTGAAATTGAAAAGCACTACAAATGAACTCTGAAAAGGTTGAAAGTGGGCATGGTATCATCATTTCACCCACATAGCATGTTCTAAAAAGTTGAGAGGGTTACGGCAAAAACTGGATGCACTTCGTGTACAAAATGGACAATCTCTTTCGAAGTATCAGGCTTTCGGACGAGAACTCATCTGTTACAAAGGCATTTCATTTTTTTAAACTCATTTCAACTCCAGACTTTTTGTGCGTTCAGTATGCACCATTCAAAGCCACGTCATCAATTTTCAACCCTTTCTGACTTCATTTGCTATTTTTCATGCATTTACAGATTTTTTTGAGCTAAATGACCTTGAAATTGAAAAGCACTACAAATGAACTCTGAAAAGGTTGAAAGTTGGCATGGTATCATCATTTCACCCACATAGCATTTGCTAAAAAGTTGAGAGGGTTACGGCAAAAACTGGATGCACTTCGTGTACAAAATGGACAATCTCTTTCGAAGTATCAGGCTTTCGGACGAGAACTCATCTGTTACAAAGGCATTTCATTTTTTTAAACTAATTTCAACTCCAGACTTTTTGTGCGTTCAGTATGCACCATTCAAAGCCACGTCATTAATTTTCAACCCTTTCTGACTTCATTTGCTATTTTTCATGCATTTACTGATTTGTTTTGAGCTAAATGACCCTGAAATTGAAAAGCACTACAAATGAACTCTGAAAAGGTTGAAAGCTGGCATGGTATCATCATTTCACCCGCATAGCATGTGCTAAAAAGTTGAGAGGGTTACGGCAAAAACTAGATGCACTTCGTGTACAAAATGGACAATCTCTTTCGAACTATCAGGCTTTCGGACGAGAACTCATCTGTTACAAAGGCATTTCATTTTTTAAACTTATTTCAACTCCAGACTTTTTGTGCATTCAGTATGCACCATTCAAAGCCACGTCATTAATTTTCAACCCTTTCTGACTTCATTTGCTATTTTTCATGCATTTACTGATTTTTTGAGCTAAATGACCCTGAAATTGAAAAGCACTACAAATGAACTCTGAAAAGGTTGAAAGTTGGCATGGTATCATCATTTCACCCACATAGCATGTGCTAAAAAGTTGAGAGGGTTACGGCAAAAACTGGATGCACTTCGTGTACAAAATGGACAATCTCTTTCGAAGTATCAGGCTTTCGGACGAGAACTCATCTGTTACAAAGGCATTTCATTTCTTTAACTTATTTCAACTCCAGACTTTCTGTGCATTCAGTATGCACCATTCAAAGCCACGTCATTAAGTTTCAACCCTTTCTGACTTCATTTGCTATTTTTCATGCATTTACTGATTTTGTTTGAGCTAAATGACCCTGAAATTGAAAAGCACTACAAATGAACTCTGAAAAGGTTGAAAGTTGGCATGGTATCATCATTTCACCCACATAGCATGTTCTAAAAAGTTGAGAGGTTTACGGCAAAAACTGGATGCACTTCGTGTACAAAATGGACAATCTCTTTCGAAGTATCAGGCTTTCGGACGAGAACTCATCTGTTACAAAGGCATTTCATTTTTTTAAACTCATTTCAACTCCAGACTTTTTGTGCGTTCCGTATGCACCATTCAAAGCCACGTCATCAATTTTCAACGCTTTCTGACTTCATTTGCTATTTTTCATGCATTTACAGATTTTTTTGAGCTAAATGACCTTGAAATTGAAAAGCACTACAAATGAACTCTGAAAAGGTTGAAAGTTGGCATGGTATCATCATTTCACCCACATAGCATGTGCTAAAAAGTTGAGAGGGTTACGGCAAAAACTGGATGCACTTCGTGTACAAAATGGACAATCTCTTTCGAAGTATCAGGCTTTCGGACGAGAACTCATCTGTTACAAAGGCATTTCATTTCTTTAACTTATTTCAACTTCAGAATTTTTGTGCGTTCAGTATGCACCATTCAAAGCCACGTCATCAATTTTCAACCCTTTCTGACTTCATTTGCTATTTTTCATGCATTTACTGATTTTGTTTGAGCTAAATGACCCTGAAATTGAAAAGCACTACAAATGAACTCTGAAAAGGTTGAAAGTTGGCATGGTATCATCATTTCACCCACATAGCATGTGCTAAAAAGTTGAGAGGGTTACGGCAAAAACTGGTTGCACTTCGTGTACAAAATGGACAATCTCTTTCGAAGTATCAGGCTTTCGGACGAGAACTCATCTGTTACAAAGGCATTTCATTTTTTTAAACTCATTTCAACTCCAGACTTTTTGTGCGTTCAGTATGCACCATTCAAAGCCACGTCATTAATTTTCAACCCTTTCTGACTTCATTTGCTATTTTTCATGCATTTACTGATTTGTTTTGAGCTAAATGATCCTGAAATTGAAAAGCACTACAAATGAACTCTGAAAAGGTTGAAAGTTGGCATGGTATCATCATTTCACCCACATAGCACGTGCTAAAAAGTTGAGAGGGTTATGGCAAAAACTGGATGCACTTCGTGTACAAAATGGACAATCTCTTTCGAAGTATCAGGCTTTCGGACGAGAACTCATCTGTTACAAAGGCATTTCATTTTTTAAACTTATTTCAACTCCAGACTTTTTGTGCATTCAGTATGCACCATTCAAAGCCACGTCATCAATTTTCAACCCTTTCTGACTTCATTTGCTATTTTTCATCCATTTACTGATTTTTTGAGCTAAATGACCCTGAAATTGAAAAGCACTACAAATGAACTCTGAAAAGGTTGAAAGTTGGCATGGTATCATTATTTCACCCACATAGCATGCGCTAAAAAGTTGAGAGGGTTACGGCAAAAACTGGGTGCACTTCGTGTACAAAATGGACAATCTCTTTCGAAGTATCAGGCTTTCGGACGAGAACTCATCTGTTACAAAGGCATTTCATTTCTTTAACTTATTTCAACTCCAGACTTTTTGTGCATTCAGTATGCACCATTCAAAGCCACGTCATTAATTTTCAACCCTTTCTGACTTCATTTGCTATTTTTCATGCATTTACTGATTTTGTTTCAGCTAAATGACCCTGAAATTGAAAAGCACTACAAATGAACTCTGAAAAGGTTGAAAGTTGGCATGGTATCATCATTTCACCCACATAGCATGTTCTAAAAAGTTGAGAGGGTGACGGCAAAAACTGGATGCACTTCGTGTACAAAATGGACAATCTCTTTCGAAGTATCAGGCTTTCGGACGAGAACTCATCTGTTACAAAGGCATTTCATTTTTTTAAACTCATTTCAACTCCAGACTTTTTGTGCGTTCAGTATGCACCATTCAAAGCCACGTCATCAATTTTCAACCCTTTCTGACTTCATTTGCTATTTTTCATGCATTTATAGATTTTTTTGAGCTAAATGACCTTGAAATTGAAAAGCACTACAAATGAACTCTGAAAAGGTTGAAAGTTGGCATGGTATCATCATTTCACCCACATAGCATTTGCTAAAAAGTTGAGAGTGTTACGGCAAAAACTGGATGCACTTCGTGTACAAAATGGACAATCTCTTTCGAAGTATCAGGCTTTCGGACGAGAACTCATCTGTTACAAAGGCATTTCATTTTTTTAAACTAATTTCAACTCCAGACTTTTTGTGCGTTCAGTATGCACCATTCAAAGCCACGTCATTAATTTTCAACCCTTTCTGACTTCATTTGCTATTTTTCATGCATTTACTGATTTGTTTTGAGCTAAATGACCCTGAAATTGAAAAGCACTACAAATGAACTCTGAAAAGGTTGAAAGTTGGCATGGTATCATCATTTCACACACATAGCATGTGCTAAAAAGTTGAGAGGGTTACGGCAAAAACTGGATGCACTTCGTGTACAAAATGGACAATCTCTTTCGAACTATCAGGCTTTCGGACGAGAACTCATCTGTTACAAAGGCATTTCATTTTTTAAACTTATTTCAACTCCAGACTTTTTGTGCATTCAGTATGCACCATTCAAAGCCACGTCATTAATTTTCAACCCTTTCTGACTTCATTTGCTATTTTTCATGCATTTAGTGATTTTTTGAGCTAAATGACCCTGAAATTGAAAAGCACTACAAATGAACTCTGAAAAGGTTGAAAGTTGGCATGGTATCATCATTTCACCCACATAGCATGTGCTAAAAAGTTGAGCGGGTTACGGCAAAAACTGGATGCACTTCGTGTACAAAATGGACAATCTCTTTCGAAGTATCAGGCTTTCGGACGAGAACTCATCTGTTACAAAGGCATTTCATTTCTTTAACTTATTTCAACTCCAGACTTTCTGTGCATTCAGTATGCACCATTCAAAGCCACGTCATTAAGTTTCAACCCTTTCTGACTTCATTTGCTATTTTTCATGCATTTACTGATTTTGTTTGAGCTAAATGACCCTGAAATTGAAAAGCACTACAAATGAACTCTGAAAAGGTTGAAAGTTGGCATGGTATCATCATTTCACCCACATAGCATGTTCTAATAAGTTGAGAGGTTTACGGCAAAAACTGGATGCACTTCGTGTACAAAATGGACAATCTCTTTCGAAGTATCAGGCTTTCGGACGAGAACTCATCTGTTACAAAGGCATTTCATTTTTTTAAACTCATTTCAACTCCAGACTTTTTGTGCGTTCAGTATGCACCATTCAAAGCCACGTCATCAATTTTCAACGCTTTCTGACTTCATTTGCTATTTTTCATGCATTTACAGATTTTTTTTGAGCTAAATGACCTTGAAATTGAAAAGCACTACAAATGAACTCTGAAAAGGTTGAAAGTTGGCATGGTATCATCATTTCACCCACATAGCATGTGCTAAAAAGTTGAGAGGGTTACGGCAAAAACTGGATGCACTTCGTGTACAAAATGGACAATCTCTTTCGAAGTATCAGGCTTTCGGACGAGAACTCATCTGTTACAAAGGCATTTCATTTCTTTAACTTATTTCAACTTCAGACTTTTTGTGCGTTCAGTATGCACCATTCAAAGCCACGTCATCAATTTTCAACCCTTTCTGCCTTCATTTGCTATTTTTCATGCATTTACTGATTTTGTTTGAGCTAAATGACCCTGAAATTGAAAAGCACTACAAATGAACTCTGAAAAGGTTGAAAGTTGGCATGGTATCATCATTTCACCCACATAGCATGTGCTAAAAAGTTGAGAGGGTTACGGCAAAAACTGGATGCACTTCGTGTAGAAAATGGACAATCTCGTTCTAAGTATGAGGCTTTCGGACGAGAACTCATCTGTTACAAAGGCATTTCATTTTTTTAAACTCATTTCAACTCCAGACTTTTTGTGCGTTCAGTATGCACCATTCAAAGCCACGTCATTAATTTTCAACCCTTTCTGACTTCATTTGCTATTTTTCATGCATTTACTAATTTGTTTTGAGCTAAATGACCCTGAAATTGAAAAGCACTACAAATGAACTCTGAAAAGGTTGAAAGTTGGCATGGTATCATCATTTCACCCACATAGCATGTGCTAAAAAGTTGAGCGGGTTACGGCAAAAACTGGATGCACTTCGTGTACAAAATGGACAATCTCTTTCGAAGTATCAGGCTTTCGGACGAGAACTCATCTGTTACAAAGGCATTTCATTTCTTTAACTTATTTCAACTCCAGACTTTCTGTGCATTCAGTATGCACCATTCAAAGCCACGTCATTAAGTTTCAACCCTTTCTGACTTCATTTGCTATTTTTCATGCATTTACTGATTTTGTTTGAGCTAAATGACCCTGAAATTGAAAAGCACTACAAATGAACTCTGAAAAGGTTGAAAGTTGGCATGGTATCATCATTTCACCCACATAGCATGTTCTAATAAGTTGAGAGGTTTACGGCAAGAACTGGATGCACTTCGTGTACAAAATGGACAATCTCTTTCGAAGTATCAGGCTTTCGGACGAGAACTCATCTGTTACAAAGGCATTTCATTTTTTTAAACTCATTTCAACTCCAGACTTTTTGTGCGTTCA
Source organism: Elymus sibiricus (assembly GCA_039707655.1). NCBI lineage: Eukaryota > Viridiplantae > Streptophyta > Magnoliopsida > Poales > Poaceae > Elymus > Elymus sibiricus. The sequence continues at coordinate 31,799,487 of CM077665.1, read as the reverse complement.
GTATGCACCATTCAAAGCCACGTCATCAATTTTCAACGCTTTCTGACTTCATTTGCTATTTTTCATGCATTTACAGATTTTTTTTGAGCTAAATGACCTTGAAATTGAAAAGCACTACAAATGAACTCTGAAAAGGTTGAAAGTTGGCATGGTATCATCATTTCACCCACATAGCATGTGCTAAAAAGTTGAGAGGGTTACGGCAAAAACTGGATGCACTTCGTGTACAAAATGGACAATCTCTTTCGAAGTATCAGGCTTTCGGACGAGAACTCATCTGTTACAAAGGCATTTCATTTCTTTAACTTATTTCAACTTCAGACTTTTTGTGCGTTCAGTATGCACCATTCAAAGCCACGTCATCAATTTTCAACCCTTTCTGCCTTCATTTGCTATTTTTCATGCATTTACTGATTTTGTTTGAGCTAAATGACCCTGAAATTGAAAAGCACTACAAATGAACTCTGAAAAGGTTGAAAGTTGGCATGGTATCATCATTTCACCCACATAGCATGTGCTAAAAAGTTGAGAGGGTTACGGCAAAAACTGGATGCACTTCGTGTAGAAAATGGACAATCTCGTTCTAAGTATGAGGCTTTCGGACGAGAACTCATCTGTTACAAAGGCATTTCATTTTTTTAAACTCATTTCAACTCCAGACTTTTTGTGCGTTCAGTATGCACCATTCAAAGCCACGTCATTAATTTTCAACCCTTTCTGACTTCATTTGCTATTTTTCATGCATTTACTAATTTGTTTTGAGCTAAATGACCCTGAAATTGAAAAGCACTACAAATGAACTCTGAAAAGGTTGAAAGTTGGCATGGTATCATCATTTCACCCACATAGCATGTGCTAAAAAGTTGAGAGGGTTACGGCAAAAACTGGATGCACTTCGTGTACAAAATGGACAATCTCTTTCGAAGTACCAGGCTTTCGGACGAGAACTCATCTGTTACAAAGGCATTTCATTTTTTTAACTCATTTCAACTCCAGACTTTTTGTGCGTTCAGTATGCACCATTCAAAGCCACGTCATCAATTTTCAACCCTTTCTGACTTCATTTGCTATTTTTCATGCATTTACTGATTTTGTTTCAGCTAAATGACCCTGAAATTGAAAAGCACTACAAATGAACTCTGAAAAGGTTGAAAGTTGGCATGGTATCATCATTTCACCCACATAGCATGTGCTAAAAAGTTGAGAGGGTTACGGCAAAAACTGGATGCACTTCGTGTACAAAATGGACAATCACTTTAGAAGTACCAGGCTTTCGGACGAGAAATCATCAGTTACAAAGGCATTTCATTTTTTTTAACTCATTTCAACTCCAGACTTTTTGTGCGTTCAGTATGCACCATTCAAAGCCACGTCATCAATTTTCAACCCTTTCTGGCTTCATTTGCTGTTTTTCATGCATTTACTGATTTTGTTTGAGCTAAATGACCCTGAAATTGAAAAGCACTACAAATGAACTCTGAAAAGGTTGAAAGTTGGCATGGTATCATCATTTCACCCACATAGCATGTGTTAAAAAGTTGAGAGGGTTATGGCAAAAACTGGATGCACTTCATGTACGAAATGGACAATCTCTTTCGAAGTATGAGGCTTTCGGACGAGAACTCCTCAGTTACAAAGGCATTTCATTTTTTTAAACTAATTTCAACTCCAGACTTTTTGTGCGTTCAGTATGCACCATTCAAAGCCACGTCATTAATTTTCAACCCTTTCTGACTTCATTTGCTATTTTTCATGCATTTACTGATTTGTTTTGAGCTAAATGACCCTGAAATTGAAAAGCACTACAAATGAACTCTGAAAAGGTTGAAAGCTGGCATGGTATCATCATTTCACCCGCATTGCATGTGCTAAAAAGTTGAGAGGGTTACGGCAAAAACTGGATGCACTTCGTGTACAAAATGGACAATCTCTTTCGAAGTATCAGGCTTTCGGACGAGAACTCATCTGTTACAAAGGCATTTCATTTTTTAAACTTATTTCATCTCCAGACTTTTTGTGCATTCAGTATGCACCATTCAAAGTCACGTCATCAATTTTCAACCCTTTCTGACTTCATTTGCTATTTTTCATCCATTTACTGATTTTTTGAGCTAAATGACGCTGAAATTGAAAAGCACTACAAATGAACTCTGAAAAGGTTGAAAGTTGGCATGGTATCATCATTTCACCCACATAGCATGCGCGAAAAAGTTGAGAGGGTTACGGCAAAAACTGGGTGCACTTCGTGTACAAAATGGACAATCTCTTTCGAAGTATCAGGCTTTCGGACGAGAACTCATCTGTTACAAAGGCATTTCATTTCTTTAACTTATTTCAACTCCAGACTTTTTGTGCATTCAGTATGCACCATTCAAAGCCACGTCATTAATTTTCAACCCTTTCTGACTTCATTTGCTATTTTTCATGCATTTACTGATTTTGTTTGAGCTAAATGACCCTGAAATTGAAAAGCACTACAAATGAACTCTGAAAAGGTTGAAAGTGGGCATGGTATCATCATTTCACCCACATAGCATGTTCTAAAAAGTTGAGAGGGTTACGGCAAAAACTGGATGCACTTCGTGTACAAAATGGACAATCTCTTTCGAAGTATCAGGCTTTCGGACGAGAACTCATCTGTTACAAAGGCATTTCATTTTTTTAAACTCATTTCAACTCCAGACTTTTTGTGCGTTCAGTATGCACCATTCAAAGCCACGTCATCAATTTTCAACCCTTTCTGACTTCATTTGCTATTTTTCATGCATTTACAGATTTTTTTTAGCTAAATGACCTTGAAATTGAAAAGCACTACAAATGAACTCTGAAAAGGTTGAAAGTTGGCATGGTATCATCATTTCACCCACATAGCATTTGCTAAAAAGTTGAGAGGGTTACGGCAAAAACTGGATGCACTTCGTGTACAAAATGGACAATCTCTTTCGAAGTATCAGGCTTTCGGACGAGAACTCATCTGTTACAAAGGCATTTCATTTTTTTAAACTAATTTCAACTCCAGACTTTTTGTGCGTTCAGTATGCACCATTCAAAGCCACGTCATTAATTTTCAACCCTTTCTGACTTCATTTGCTATTTTTCATGCATTTACTGATTTGTTTTGAGCTAAATGACCCTGAAATTGAAAAGCACTACAAATGAACTCTGAAAAGGTTGAAAGCTGGCATGGTATCATCATTTCACCCGCATAGCATGTGCTAAAAAGTTGAGAGGGTTACGGCAAAAACTGGATGCACTTCGTGTACAAAATGGACAATCTCTTTCGAACTATCAGGCTTTCGGACGAGAACTCATCTGTTACAAAGGCATTTCATTTTTTAAACTTATTTCAACTCCAGACTTTTTGTGCATTCAGTATGCACCATTCAAAGCCACGTCATTAATTTTCAACCCTTTCTGACTTCATTTGCTATTTTTCATGCATTTACTGATTTTTTGAGCTAAATGACCCTGAAATTGAAAAGCACTACAAATGAACTCTGAAAAGGTTGAAAGTTGGCATGGTATCATCATTTCACCCACATAGCATGTGCTAAAAAGTTGAGAGGGTTACGGCAAAAACTGGATGCACTTCGTGTACAAAATGGACAATCTCTTTCGAAGTATCAGGCTTTCGGACGAGAACTCATCTGTTACAAAGGCATTTCATTTCTTTAACTTATTTCAACTCCAGACTTTCTGTGCATTCAGTATGCACCATTCAAAGCCACGTCATTAAGTTTCAACCCTTTCTGACTTCATTTGCTATTTTTCATGCATTTACTGATTTTGTTTGAGCTAAATGACCCTGAAATTGAAAAGCACTACAAATGAACTCTGAAAAGGTTGAAAGTTGGCATGGTATCATCATTTCACCCACATAGCATGTTCTAAAAAGTTGAGAGGTTTACGGCAAAAACTGGATGCACTTCGTGTACAAAATGGACAATCTCTTTCGAAGTATCAGGCTTTCGGACGAGAACTCATCTGTTACAAAGGCATTTCATTTTTTTAAACTCATTTCAACTCCAGACTTTTTGTGCGTTCCGTATGCACCATTCAAAGCCACGTCATCAATTTTCAACGCTTTCTGACTTCATTTGCTATTTTTCATGCATTTACAGATTTTTTTGAGCTAAATGACCTTGAAATTGAAAAGCACTACAAATGAACTCTGAAAAGGTTGAAAGTTGGCATGGTATCATCATTTCACCCACATAGCATGTGCTAAAAAGTTGAGAGGGTTACGGCAAAAACTGGATGCACTTCGTGTACAAAATGGACAATCTCTTTCGAAGTATCAGGCTTTCGGACGAGAACTCATCTGTTACAAAGGCATTTCATTTCTTTAACTTATTTCAACTTCAGAATTTTTGTGCGTTCAGTATGCACCATTCAAAGCCACGTCATCAATTTTCAACCCTTTCTGACTTCATTTGCTATTTTTCATGCATTTACTGATTTTGTTTGAGCTAAATGACCCTGAAATTGAAAAGCACTACAAATGAACTCTGAAAAGGTTGAAAGTTGGCATGGTATCATCATTTCACCCACATAGCATGTGCTAAAAAGTTGAGAGGGTTACGGCAAAAACTGGTTGCACTTCGTGTACAAAATGGACAATCTCTTTCGAAGTATCAGGCTTTCGGACGAGAACTCATCTGTTACAAAGGCATTTCATTTTTTTAAACTCATTTCAACTCCAGACTTTTTGTGCGTTCAGTATGCACCATTCAAAGCCACGTCATTAATTTTCAACCCTTTCTGACTTCATTTGCTATTTTTCATGCATTTACTGATTTGTTTTGAGCTAAATGATCCTGAAATTGAAAAGCACTACAAATGAACTCTGAAAAGGTTGAAAGTTGGCATGGTATCATCATTTCACCCACATAGCACGTGCTAAAAAGTTGAGAGGGTTATGGCAAAAACTGGATGCACTTCGTGTACAAAATGGACAATCTCTTTCGAAGTATCAGGCTTTCGGACGAGAACTCATCTGTTACAAAGGCATTTCATTTTTTAAACTTATTTCAACTCCAGACTTTTTGTGCATTCAGTATGCACCATTCAAAGCCACGTCATCAATTTTCAACCCTTTCTGACTTCATTTGCTATTTTTCATCCATTTACTGATTTTTTGAGCTAAATGACCCTGAAATTGAAAAGCACTACAAATGAACTCTGAAAAGGTTGAAAGTTGGCATGGTATCATCATTTCACCCACATAGCATGCGCTAAAAAGTTGAGAGGGTTACGGCAAAAACTGGGTGCACTTCGTGTACAAAATGGACAATCTCTTTCGAAGTATCAGGCTTTCGGACGAGAACTCATCTGTTACAAAGGCATTTCATTTCTTTAACTTATTTCAACTCCAGACTTTTTGTGCATTCAGTATGCACCATTCAAAGCCACGTCATTAATTTTCAACCCTTTCTGACTTCATTTGCTATTTTTCATGCATTTACTGATTTTGTTTCAGCTAAATGACCCTGAAATTGAAAAGCACTACAAATGAACTCTGAAAAGGTTGAAAGTTGGCATGGTATCATCATTTCACCCACATAGCATGTTCTAAAAAGTTGAGAGGGTGACGGCAAAAACTGGATGCACTTCGTGTACAAAATGGACAATCTCTTTCGAAGTATCAGGCTTTCGGACGAGAACTCATCTGTTACAAAGGCATTTCATTTTTTTAAACTCATTTCAACTCCAGACTTTTTGTGCGTTCAGTATGCACCATTCAAAGCCACGTCATCAATTTTCAACCCTTTCTGACTTCATTTGCTATTTTTCATGCATTTATAGATTTTTTTGAGCTAAATGACCTTGAAATTGAAAAGCACTACAAATGAACTCTGAAAAGGTTGAAAGTTGGCATGGTATCATCATTTCACCCACATAGCATTTGCTAAAAAGTTGAGAGTGTTACGGCAAAAACTGGATGCACTTCGTGTACAAAATGGACAATCTCTTTCGAAGTATCAGGCTTTCGGACGAGAACTCATCTGTTACAAAGGCATTTCATTTTTTTAAACTAATTTCAACTCCAGACTTTTTGTGCGTTCAGTATGCACCATTCAAAGCCACGTCATTAATTTTCAACCCTTTCTGACTTCATTTGCTATTTTTCATGCATTTACTGATTTGTTTTGAGCTAAATGACCCTGAAATTGAAAAGCACTACAAATGAACTCTGAAAAGGTTGAAAGTTGGCATGGTATCATCATTTCACACACATAGCATGTGCTAAAAAGTTGAGAGGGTTACGGCAAAAACTGGATGCACTTCGTGTACAAAATGGACAATCTCTTTCGAACTATCAGGCTTTCGGACGAGAACTCATCTGTTACAAAGGCATTTCATTTTTTAAACTTATTTCAACTCCAGAATTTTTGTGCATTCAGTATGCACCATTCAAAGCCACGTCATTAATTTTCAACCCTTTCTGACTTCATTTGCTATTTTTCATGCATTTAGTGATTTTTTGAGCTAAATGACCCTGAAATTGAAAAGCACTACAAATGAACTCTGAAAAGGTTGAAAGTTGGCATGGTATCATCATTTCACCCACATAGCATGTGCTAAAAAGTTGAGCGGGTTACGGCAAAAACTGGATGCACTTCGTGTACAAAATGGACAATCTCTTTCGAAGTATCAGGCTTTCGGACGAGAACTCATCTGTTACAAAGGCATTTCATTTCTTTAACTTATTTCAACTCCAGACTTTCTGTGCATTCAGTATGCACCATTCAAAGCCACGTCATTAAGTTTCAACCCTTTCTGACTTCATTTGCTATTTTTCATGCATTTACTGATTTTGTTTGAGCTAAATGACCCTGAAATTGAAAAGCACTACAAATGAACTCTGAAAAGGTTGAAAGTTGGCATGGTATCATCATTTCACCCACATAGCATGTTCTAATAAGTTGAGAGGTTTACGGCAAAAACTGGATGCACTTCGTGTACAAAATGGACAATCTCTTTCGAAGTATCAGGCTTTCGGACGAGAACTCATCTGTTACAAAGGCATTTCATTTTTTTAAACTCATTTCAACTCCAGACTTTTTGTGCGTTCAGTATGCACCATTCAAAGCCACGTCATCAATTTTCAACGCTTTCTGACTTCATTTGCTATTTTTCATGCATTTACAGAATTTTTTTGAGCTAAATGACCTTGAAATTGAAAAGCACTACAAATGAACTCTGAAAAGGTTGAAAGTTGGCATGGTATCATCATTTCACCCACATAGCATGTGCTAAAAAGTTGAGAGGGTTACGGCAAAAACTGGATGCACTTCGTGTACAAAATGGACAATCTCTTTCGAAGTATCAGGCTTTCGGACGAGAACTCATCTGTTACAAAGGCATTTCATTTCTTTAACTTATTTCAACTTCAGACTTTTTGTGCGTTCAGTATGCACCATTCAAAGCCACGTCATCAATTTTCAACCCTTTCTGCCTTCATTTGCTATTTTTCATGCATTTACTGATTTTGTTTGAGCTAAATGACCCTGAAATTGAAAAGCACTACAAATGAACTCTGAAAAGGTTGAAAGTTGGCATGGTATCATCATTTCACCCACATAGCATGTGCTAAAAAGTTGAGAGGGTTACGGCAAAAACTGGATGCACTTCGTGTAGAAAATGGACAATCTCGTTCTAAGTATGAGGCTTTCGGACGAGAACTCATCTGTTACAAAGGCATTTCATTTTTTTAAACTCATTTCAACTCCAGACTTTTTGTGCGTTCAGTATGCACCATTCAAAGCCACGTCATTAATTTTCAACCCTTTCTGACTTCATTTGCTATTTTTCATGCATTTACTAATTTGTTTTGAGCTAAATGACCCTGAAATTGAAAAGCACTACAAATGAACTCTGAAAAGGTTGAAAGTTGGCATGGTATCATCATTTCACCCACATAGCATGTGCTAAAAAGTTGAGAGGGTTACGGCAAAAACTGGATGCACTTCGTGTACAAAATGGACAATCTCTTTCGAAGTACCAGGCTTTCGGACGAGAACTCATCTGTTACAAAGGCATTTCATTTTTTTAACTCATTTCAACTCCAGACTTTTTGTGCGTTCAGTATGCACCATTCAAAGCCACGTCATCAATTTTCAACCCTTTCTGACTTCATTTGCTATTTTTCATGCATTTACTGATTTTGTTTCAGCTAAATGACCCTGAAATTGAAAAGCACTACAAATGAACTCTGAAAAGGTTGAAAGTTGGCATGGTATCATCATTTCACCCACATAGCATGTGCTAAAAAGTTGAGAGGGTTACGGCAAAAACTGGATGCACTTCGTGTACAAAATGGACAATCACTTTAGAAGTACCAGGCTTTCGGACGAGAAATCATCAGTTACAAAGGCATTTCATTTTTTTTAACTCATTTCAACTCCAGACTTTTTGTGCGTTCAGTATGCACCATTCAAAGCCACGTCATCAATTTTCAACCCTTTCTGGCTTCATTTGCTGTTTTTCATGCATTTACTGATTTTGTTTGAGCTAAATGACCCTGAAATTGAAAAGCACTACAAATGAACTCTGAAAAGGTTGAAAGTTGGCATGGTATCATCATTTCACCCACATAGCATGTGTTAAAAAGTTGAGAGGGTTATGGCAAAAACTGGATGCACTTCATGTACGAAATGGACAATCTCTTTCGAAGTATGAGGCTTTCGGACGAGAACTCCTCAGTTACAAAGGCATTTCATTTTTTTAAACTCATTTCAACTCCAGACTTTTTGTGCGTTCAGTATGCACCATTCAAAGCCACGTCATCAATTTTCAACCCTTTCTGACTTCATTTGCTATTTTTCATGCATTTAATAATTTTTTTTGAGCTAAATGACCCTGAAATTGAAAAGCACTACAAATGAACTCTGAAAAGGTTGAAAGTTGGCATGGTATCATCATTTCACCCACATAGCATGTGCTAAAAAGTTGAGAGGGTTACGGCAAAAACTGGATGCACTTCGTGTACAAAATGGACAATCTCTTTCGAAGTATCAGGCTTTCGGACGAGAACTCATCTGTTACAAAGGCAATTCATTTTTTAAACTTATTTCAACTCCAGACTTTTTGTGCGTTAGGTATGCACCATTCAAAGCCACGTCATCAATTTTCAACCCTTTCTGACTTCATTTGCTATTTTTCATGCATTTACTGATTTTTTTGAGCTAAATGACACTGAAATTGAAAAGCACTACAAATGAACTCTGAAAAGGTTGAAAGTTGGCATGGTATCATCATTTCACCCACATAGCATGTTATAAAAAGTTGAGAGGGTAACGGCCAAAACTGGATGCACTTCGTGTACAAAATGGACAATCTCTTTCGAAGTGTCAGGCTTTCGGACGAGAACTCATCTGTTACAAAGGCATTTCATTTTTTTAAACTCATTTCAACTCCAGTCTTTTTGTGCGTTCAGTATGCACCATTCAAAGCCACGTCATCAATTTTCAACCCTTTCTGACTTCATTTGCCATTTTTCATTCATTTACTGATTTTTGTTTGAGCTAAATGACCCTGAAATTGAAAAGCACAACAAATGAACTCTGAAAAGGTTGAAAGTTGGCATGGTATCATCATTTCACCCACATAGCATGTGCTAAAAAGTTGAGAGGGTTACGGCAAAAACTGGATGCACTTCGTGTACAAAATGGACAATCTCTTTCGAAGTACCAGGCTTTCGGACGAGAACTCATCAGTTACAAAGGCATTTCATTTTTTTTAACTCATTTCAACTCCAGACTTTTTGTGCGTTCAGTATGCACCATTCAAAGCCACGTCATCAATTTTCAACCCTTTCTGGCTTCATTTGCTGTTTTTCATGCATTTACTGATTTTGTTTGAGCTAAATGACCCTGAAATTGAAAAGCACTACAAATGAACTCTGAAAAGGTTGAAAGTTGGCATGGTATCATCATTTCACCCACATAGCATGTGTTAAAAAGTTGAGAGGGTTATGGCAAAAACTGGATGCACTTCATGTACAAAATGGACAATCTCTTTCGAAGTATGAGGCTTTCGGACGAGAACTCCTCAGTTACAAAGGCATTTCATTTTTTTAAACTCATTTCAACTCCAAACTTTTTGTGCGTTCAGTATGCACCATTCAAAGCCACGTCATCAATTTTCAACCCTTTCTGACTTCATTTGCTATTTTTCATGCATTTACTAATTTTTTTTGAGCTAAATGACCCTGAAATTGAAAAGCACTACAAATGAACTCTGAAAAGGTTGAAAGTTGGCATGGTATCATCATTTCACCCACATAGCATGTGCTAAAAAGTTGAGAGGGTTACGGCAAAAACTGGATGCACTTCGTGTACAAAATGGACAATCTCTTTCGAAGTATCAGGCTTTCGGACGAGAACTCATTTGTTACAAAGGCAATTCATTTTTTAAACTTATTTCAACTCCAGACTTTTTGTGCGTTAAGTATGCACCATTCAAAGCCACGTCATCAATTTTCAACCCTTTCTGACTTCATTTGCTATTTTTCATGCATTTACTGATTTTTTTGAGCTAAATGACCCTGAAATTGAAAAGCACTACAAATGAACTCTGAAAAGGTTGAAAGTTGGCATGGTATCATCATTTCACCCACATAGCATCTGCTAAAAAGTTGAGAGGGTTACGGCAAAAACTGGATGCACTTCGTGTACAAAATGGACAATCTCTTTCGAAGTATCAGGCTTTCGGACGAGAACTCATCTGTTACAAAGGCATTTCATTTTTTTAAACTTATTTCAACTCCAGACTTTTTGTGCGTTCAGTATGCACCATTCAAAGCCACGTCATCAATTTTCAACCCTTTCTGACTTCATTTGCTATTTTTCATGCATTTACTGATTTTGTTTGAGCTAAATGACCCTGAAATTGAAAAGCACTACAAATGAACTCTGAAAAGGTTGAAAGTTGGCATGGTATCATCATTTCACCGACATAGCATGTGCTAAAAAGTTGAGAGGGTTACGGCAAAAACCGGATGCACTTCGTGTACAAAATGGACAATCTCTTTCGAAGTATGAGGCTTTCGGACGAGAACTCATCTGTTACAAAGGCATTTCATTTTTTTAAACTCATTTCAACTCCAGACTTTTTGTGCATTCAGTATGCACCATTCAAAGCCACGTCATCAATTTTCAACCCTTTCTGACTTCATTTGCTATTTTTCATGCATTTACTAATTTTTTGGGCTAAATGACCCTGAAATTGAAAAGCACTACAAATGAACTCTGAAAAGGTTGAAAGTTCGCATGGTATCATCATTTCACCCACATAGCATGTGCTAAAAAGTTGAGAGGGTTACGGCAAAAACTGGATGCACTTCGTGTACAAAATGGACAATCTCTTTCGAAGTATCAGGCTTTCGGACGAGAACTCATCTGTTACAAAGGCAATTCATTTTTTAAACTTATTTCAACTCCAGACTTTTTGTGCGTTAAGTATGCACCATTCAAAGCCACGTCATCAATTTTCAACCCTTTCTGACTTCATTTGCTATTTTTCATGCATTTATTGATTTTTTTGAGCTAAATGACCCTGAAATTGAAAAGCACTACAAATGAACTCTGAAAAGGTTGAAAGTTGGCATGGTATCATCATTTCACCCACATAGCATGTTATAAAAAGTTGAGAGGGTTACGGCAAAAACTGGATGCACTTCGTGTACAAAATGGACAATCTCTTTCGAAGTGTCAGGCTTTCGGACGAGAACTCATCTGTTACAAAGGCATTTCATTTTTTTAAACTCATTTCAACTCCAGTCTTTTTGTGCGTTCATTATGCACCATTCAACACCACGTCATCAATTTTCAACCCTTTCTGACTTCATTTGCCATTTTTCATTCATTTACTGATTTTTGTTTGAGCTAAATGACCCTGAAATTGAAAAGCACAACAAATGAACTCTGAAAAGGTTGAAAGTTGGCATGGTATCATCATTTCACCCACATAGCATGTGCTAAAAAGTTGAGAGGGTTACGGCAAAAACTGGATGCACTTCGTGTACAAAATGGACAATCTCTTTCGAAGTACCAGGCTTTCGGACGAGAACTCATCAGTTACAAAGGCATTTCATTTTTTTTAACTCATTTCAACTCCAGACTTTTTGTGCGTTCAGTATGCACCATTCAAAGCCATGTCATCAATTTTCAACCCTTTCTGGCTTCATTTGTTGTTTTTCATGCATTTACTGATTTTGTTTGAGCTAAATGACCCTGAAATTGAAAAGCACTACAAATGAACTCTGAAAAGGTTGAAAGTTGGCATGGTATCATCATTTCACCCACATAGCATGTGTTAAAAAGTTGAGAGGGTTATGGCAAAAACTGGATGCACTTCATGTACAAAATGGACAATCTCTTTCGAAGTATGAGGCTTTCGGACGAGAACTCCTCAGTTACAAAGGCATTTCATTTTTTTAAACTCATTTCAACTCCAAACTTTTTGTGCGTTCAGTATGCACCATTCAAAGCCACGTCATCAATTTTCAACCCTTTCTGACTTCATTTGCTATTTTTCATGCATTTACTAATTTTTTTTGAGCTAAATGACCCTGAAATTGAAAAGCACTACAAATGAACTCTGAAAAGGTTGAAAGTTGGCATGGTATCATCATTTCACCCACATAGCATGTGCTAAAAAGTTGAGAGGGTTACGGCAAAAACTGGATGCACTTCGTGTACAAAATGGACAATCTCTTTCGAAGTATCAGGCTTTCGGACGAGAACTCATCTGTTACAAAGGCAATTCATTTTTTAAACTTATTTCAACTCCAGACTTTTTGTGCGTTAAGTATGCACCATTCAAAGCCACGTCATCAATTTTCAACCCTTTCTGACTTCATTTGCTATTTTTCATGCATTTACTGATTTTTTTGAGCTAAATGACCCTGAAATTGAAAAGCACTACAAATGAACTCTGAAAAGGTTGAAAGTTGGCATGGTATCATGATTTCACCCACATAGCATCTGCTAAAAAGTTGAGAGGGTTACGGCAAAAACTGGATGCACTTCGTGTACAAAATGGACAATCTCTTTCGAAGTATCAGGCTTTCGGACGAGAACTCATCTGTTACAAAGGCATTTCATTTTTTTAAACTTATTTCAACTCCAGACTTTTTGTGCGTTCAGTATGCACCATTCAAAGCCACGTCATCAATTTTCAACCCTTTCTGACTTCATTTGCTATTTTTCATGCATTTACTGATTTTGTTTGAGCTAAATGACCCTGAAATTGAAAAGCACTACAAATGAACTCTGAAAAGGTTGAAAGTTGGCATGGTATCATCATTTCACCGACATAGCATGTGCTAAAAAGTTGAGAGGGTTACGGCAAAAACCGGATGCACTTCGTGTACAAAATGGACAATCTCTTTCGAAGTATGAGGCTTTCGGACGAGAACTCATCTGTTACAAAGGCATTTCATTTTTTTAAACTCATTTCAACTCCAGACTTTTTGTGCATTCAGTATGCACCATTCAAAGCCACGTCATCAATTTTCAACCCTTTCTGACTTCATTTGCTATTTTTCATGCATTTACTAATTTTTTGGGCTAAATGACCCTGAAATTGAAAAGCACTACAAATGAACTCTGAAAAGGTTGAAAGTTCGCATGGTATCATCATTTCACCCACATAGCATGTGCTAAAAAGTTGAGAGGGTTACGGCAAAAACTGGTTGCACTTCGTGTACAAAATGGACAATCTCTTTCGAAGTATCAGGCTTTCGGACGAGAACTCATATGTTACAAAGGCATCTCATTTTTTTAAACTTATTTCAACTCCAGACTTTTTTTGCGTTCAGTATGCACCATTCAAAGCCACGTCATTAATTTTCAACCCTTTCTGACTTCATTTGCTATTTTTCATTCATTTACTGATTTTTTTTTAGCTAAATGACCCTGAAATTGAAAAGCACAACAAATGAACTCTGAAAAGGTTGAAAGTGGGCATGGTATCATCATTTCACCCCCATAGCATGTGCTAAAAAGTTGAGAGGGTTACGGCAAAAACTGGATGCACTTCGTGTACAAAATGGACAATCTCTTTCGAAGTACCAGTCTTTCGCACGAGAACTCATCTATTACAAAGGCATTTCATTTTTTTAACTCATTTCAACTCCAGACTTTTTGTGCGTTCAGTATGCACCATTCAAAGCCACGTCATCAATTTTCAACCCTTTCTGGCTTCATTTGCTATTTTTCATGCATTTACTGATTTTGTTTGAACTAAATGACCCTGAAATTGAAAAGCACTACAAATGAACTCTGAAAAGGTTGAAAGTTGGCATGGTATCATCATTTCACCCACATAGCATGTGTTAAAAAGTTGAGATGGTTACGGCAAAAACTGGATGCACTTCATGTACAAAATGGACAATCTCTTTCGAAGTATGAGGCTTTCGGACGAGAACTCCTCAGTTACAAAGGCATTTCATTTTTTTAAACTCATTTCAACTCCAAACTTTTTGTGCGTTCAGTATGCACCATTCAAAGCCACGTCATCAATTTTCAACCCTTTCTGACTTCATTTGCTATTTTTCATGCATTTACTAATTTTTTTTGAGCTAAATGACCCTGAAATTGAAAAGCACTACAAATGAACTCTGAAAAGGTTGAAAGTTGGCATGGTATCATCATTTCACCCACATAGCATGTGCTAAAAAGTTGAAAGGGTTACGGCAAAAACTGGATGCACTTCGTGTACAAAATGGACAATCTCTTTCGAAGTATCAGGCTTTCGGACGAGAACTCATCTGTTACAAAGGCAATTCATTTTTTAAACTTATTTCAACTCCAGACTTTTTGTGCGTTAAGTATGCACTATTCAAAGCCACGTCATCAATTTTCAACCCTTTCTGACTTCATTTGCTATTTTTCATGCATTTACTGATTTTTTTGAGCTAAATGACCCTGAAATTGAAAAGCACTACAAATGAACTCTGAAAAGGTTGAAAATTGGCATGGTATCATCATTTCACCCACATAGCATCTGCTAAAAAGTTGAGAGGGTTACGGCAAAAACTGGATGCACTTCGTGTACAAAATGGACAATCTCTTTCGAAGTATCAGGCTTTCGGACGAGAACTCATCTGTTACAAAGGCATTTCATTTCTTTAACTTATTTCAACTCCAGACTTTTTGTGCGTTCAATATGCACCATTCAAAGCCACGTCATCAATTTTCAACCCTTTCTGACTTCATTTGCTATTTTTCATGCCTTTACTGATTTTGTTTGAGCTAAATGACCCTGAAATTGAAAAGCACTACAAATGAACTCTGAAAAGGTTGAAAGTTGGCATGGTATCATCATTTCACCCACATAGCATGTGCTAAAAAGTTGAGAGGGTTACGGCAAAAACTGGATGCACTTCGTGTACAAAATGGACAATCTCTTTCGAAGTATCAGGCTTTCGGACGAGAACTCATCTGTTACAAAGGCATTTCATTTTTTTAAACTTATTTCAACTCCAGACTTTTTGTGCATTCAGTATGCACCATTCAAAGCCACGTCATCAATTTTCAACCCTTTCTGACTTCATTTGCTATTTTTCATGCATTTACTGATTTTTTGAGCTAAATGACCCTAAAATTGAAAAGCACTACAAATGAACTCTGAAAAGGTTGAAAGTTTACATGGTATCATTATTTCACCCACATAGCATGTGCTAAAAAGTTGAGAGGGGTACGGCAAAAACTGGATGCACTTCGTGTACAAAATGGACAATCTCTTTCGAAGTATCAGGCTTTCGGACGAGAACTCATCTGTTACAAAGGCATTTCATTTCTTTAACTTATTTCCACTCCAGACTTTTTGTGCATTCAGTATGCACCATTCAAAGCCACGTCATTAATTTTCAACCCTTTCTGCCTTCATTTGCTATTTTTCATGCATTTACAGGTTTTGTTTGAGCTAAATGACCCTGAAATTGAAAAGCACTACAAATGAACTCTGAAAAGGTTGAAAGTTGGCATGGTATCATCATTTCACCCACATAGCATGTTATAAAAAGTTGAGAGGGTTACGGCAAAAACTGGATGCACTTCGTGTACAAAATGGACAATCTCTTTCGAAGTGTCAGGCTTTCGGACGAGAACTCATCTGTTACAAAGGCATTTCATTTTTTTAAACTCATTTCAACTCCAGTCTTTTTGTGCGTTCAGTATGCACCATTCAAAGCCACGTCATCAATTTTCAACCCTTTCTGACTTCATTTGCTATTTTTCATGCATTTACAGATTTTTTTTAGCTAAATGACCTTGAAATTGAAAAGCACTACAAATGAACTCTGAAAAGGTTGAAAGTTGGCATGGTATCATCATTTCACCCACATAGCATTTGCTAAAAAGTTGAGAGGGTTACGGCAAAAACTGGATGCACTTCGTGTACAAAATGGACAATCTCTTTCGAAGTGTCAGGCTTTCGGACGAGAACTCATCTGTTACAAAGGCATTTCATTTTTTTAAACTCATTTCAACTCCAGTCTTTTTGTGCGTTCAGTATGCACCATTCAAAGCCACGTCATCAATTTTCAACCCTTTCTGACTTCATTTGCTATTTTTCATGCATTTACAGATTTTTTTTAGCTAAATGACCTTGAAATTGAAAAGCACTACAAATGAACTCTGAAAAGGTTGAAAGTTGGCATGGTATCATCATTTCACCCACATAGCATTTGCTAAAAAGTTGAGAGGGTTACGGCAAAAACTGGATGCACTTCGTGTACAAAATGGACAATCTCTTTCGAAGTATCAGGCTTTCGGACGAGAACTCATCTGTTACAAAGGCATTTCATTTTTTTAAACTTATTTCAACTCCAGACTTTTTGTGCGTTCAGTATGCACCATTCAAAGCCACGTCATCAATTTTCAACCCTTTCTGACTTCATTTGCTATTTTTCATGCATTTACTCATTTTTTTTAGCTAAATGACCCTGAAATTGAAAAGCACTACAAATCAACTCTGAAAAGGTTGAAAGTTGGCATGGTATCATCATTTCCCCCACATAGCATGTGCTAAAAAGTTGAGAGGGTTACGGCAAAAACTGGATGCACTTCGTGTACAAAATGGACAATCTCTTTCGAAGTATCAGGCTTTCGGACGAGAACTCATCGGTTACAAAGGCATTTCATTTCTTTAACTTATTTCAACTTCAGACTTTTTGTGCGTTCAGTATGCACCATTCAAAGCCACGTCATTAATTTTCAACCCTTTCTGACTTCATTTGCTATTTTTCATGCATTTACTGATTTTGTTTGAGCTAAATGACCCTAAAATTGAAAAGCACTACAAATGAACTCTGAAAAGGTTTAAAGTTGGCATGGTATCATCATTTCACCCACATAGCATCTGCTAAAAAGTTGAGAGGGTTACGGCAAAAACTGGATGCACTTTGTGTACAAAATGGACAATCTCTTTCGAAGTATCAGGCTTTCGGACGAGAACTCATCTGTTACAAAGGCATTTCATTTTTTTAAACTCATTTCAACTCCAGACTTTTTGTGCGTTCAGTATGCACCATTCAAAGCCACGTCATCAATTTTCAACCCTTTCTGACTTCATTTGCTATTTTTCATGCATTTACTAATTTTTTTTTGAGCTAAATGACCCTGAAATTGAAAAGCACTACAAATGAACTCTGAAAAGGTTGAAAGTTGGCATGGTATCATCATTTCACCCACATAGCATGTGCTAAAAAGTTGAGAGGGTTACGGCAAAAACTGGATGCACTTCGTGTACAAAATGGACAATCTCTTTCGAAGTACCAGGCTTTCGGACGAGAACTCATCTGTTACAAAGGCATTTCATTTTTTTAACTCATTTCAACTCCAGACTTTTTGTGCGTTCAGTATGCACCATTCAAAGCCACGTCATCAATTTTCAACCCTTTCTGACTTCATTTGCTATTTTTCATTCATTTACTGATTTTTTTTGAGCTAAATGACCCTGAAATTGAAAAGAACAACAAATGAACTCTGAAAAGGTTGAAAGTTGGCATGGTATCATCATTACACCCACATAGCATGTGTTAAAAAGTTGAGACGGTTATGGCAAAAACTGGATGCACTTCATGTACAAAATGGACAATCTCTTTCGAAGTATGAGGCTTCCGGACGAGAACTCCTCAGTTACAAAGGCATTTCATTTTTTTAAACTCATTTCAACTCCAAACTTTTTGTGCGTTAAGTATGCACCATTCAAAGCCACGTCATCAATTTTCAACCCTTTCTGACTTCATTTGCTATTTTTCATGCATTTACTGATTTTGTTTGAGCTAAATGACCCTGAAATTGAAAAGCACTACAAATGAACTCTGAAAAGGTTTAAAGTTGGCATGGTATCATCATTTCACCCACATAGCATCTGCTAACAAGTTGAGAGGGTTACGGCAAAAACTGGATGCACTTTGTGTACAAAATGGACAATCTCTTTCGAAGTATCAGGCTTTCGGACGAGAACTCATCTGTTACAAAGGCATTTCATTTCTTTAACTTATTTCAACTCCAGACTTTTTGTGCGTTCAATATGCACCATTCAAAGCCACGTCATCAATTTTCAACCCTTTCTGACTTCATTTGCTATTTTTCATGCCTTTACTGATTTTGTTTGAGCTAAATGACCCTGAAATTGAAAAGCACTACAAATGAACTCTGAAAAGGTTGAAAGTTGGCATGGTATCATCATTTCACCCACATAGCATGTGCTAAAAAGTTGAGAGGGTTACGGCAAAAACTGGATGCACTTCGTGTACAAAATGGACAATCTCTTTCGAAGTATCAGGCTTTCGGACGAGAACTCATCTGTTACAAAGGCATTTCATTTTTTTAAACTTATTTCAACTCCAGACTTTTTGTGCATTCAGTATGCACCATTCAAAGCCACGTCATCAATTTTCAACCCTTTCTGACTTCATTTGCTATTTTTCATGCATTTACTGATTTTTTGAGCTAAATGACCCTAAAATTGAAAAGCACTACAAATGAACTCTGAAAAGGTTGAAAGTTTACATGGTATCATTATTTCACCCACATAGCATGTGCTAAAAAGTTGAGAGGGGTACGGCAAAAACTGGATGCACTTCGTGTACAAAATGGACAATCTCTTTCGAAGTATCAGGCTTTCGGACGAGAACTCATCTGTTACAAAGGCATTTCATTTCTTTAACTTATTTCCACTCCAGACTTTTTGTGCATTCAGTATGCACCATTCAAAGCCACGTCATTAATTTTCAACCCTTTCTGCCTTCATTTGCTATTTTTCATGCATTTACAGATTTTGTTTGAGCTAAATGACCCTGAAATTGAAAAGCACTACAAATGAACTCTGAAAAGGTTGAAAGTTGGCATGGTATCATCATTTCACCCACATAGCATGTTATAAAAAGTTGAGAGGGTTACGGCAAAAACTGGATGCACTTCGTGTACAAAATGGACAATCTCTTTCGAAGTGTCAGGCTTTCGGACGAGAACTCATCTGTTACAAAGGCATTTCATTTTTTTAAACTCATTTCAACTCCAGTCTTTTTGTGCGTTCAGTATGCACCATTCAAAGCCACGTCATCAATTTTCAACCCTTTCTGACTTCATTTGCTATTTTTCATGCATTTACAGATTTTTTTTAGCTAAATGACCTTGAAATTGAAAAGCACTACAAATGAACTCTGAAAAGGTTGAAAGTTGGCAAGGTATCATCATTTCACCCACATAGCATTTGCTAAAAAGTTGAGAGGGTTACGGCAAAAACTGGATGCACTTCGTGTACAAAATGGACAATCTCTTTCGAAGTATCAGGCTTTCGGACGAGAACTCATCTGTTACAAAGGCATTTCATTTTTTTAAACTTATTTCAACTCCAGACTTTTTGTGCGTTCAGTATGCACCATTCAAAGCCACGTCATCAATTTTCAACCCTTTCTGACTTCATTTGCTATTTTTCATGCATTTACTCATTTTTTTTAGCTAAATGACCCTGAAATTGAAAAGCACTACAAATCAACTCTGAAAAGGTTGAAAGTTGGCATGGTATCATCATTTCCCCCACATAGCATGTGCTAAAAAGTTGAGAGGGTTACGGCAAAAACTGGATGCACTTCGTGTACAAAATGGACAATCTCTTTCGAAGTATCAGGCTTTCGGACGAGAACTCATCGGTTACAAAGGCATTTCATTTCTTTAACTTATTTCAACTTCAGACTTTTTGTGCGTTCAGTATGCACCATTCAAAGCCACGTCATTAATTTTCAACCCTTTCTGACTTCATTTGCTATTTTTCATGCATTTACTGATTTTGTTTGAGCTAAATGACCCTGAAATTGAAAAGCACTACAAATGAACTCTGAAAAGGTTTAAAGTTGGCATGGTATCATCATTTCACCCACATAGCATCTGCTAAAAAGTTGAGAGGGTTACGGCAAAAACTGGATGCACTTTGTGTACAAAATGGACAATCTCTTTCGAAGTATCAGGCTTTCGGACGAGAACTCATCTGTTACAAAGGCATTTCATTTTTTTAAACTCATTTCAACTCCAGACTTTTTGTGCGTTCAGTATGCACCATTCAAAGCCACGTCATCAATTTTCAACCCTTTCTGACTTCATTTGCTATTTTTCATGCATTTACTGATTTTTTTTTGAGCTAAATGACCCTGAAATTGAAAAGCACTACAAATGAACTCTGAAAAGGTTGAAAGTTGGCATGGTATCATCATTTCACCCACATAGCATGTGCTAAAAAGTTGAGAGGGTTACGGCAAAAACTGGATGCACTTCGTGTACAAAATGGACAATCTCTTTCGAAGTACGAGGCTTTCGGACGAGAACTCATCTGTTACAAAGGCATTTCATTTTTTTAACTCATTTCAACTCCAGACTTTTTGTGCGTTCAGTATGCACCATTCAAAGCCACGTCATCAATTTTCAACCCTTTCTGACTTCATTTGCTATTTTTCATTCATTTACTGATTTTTTTTTGAGCTAAATGACCCTGAAATTGAAAAGAACAACAAATGAACTCTGAAAAGGTTGAAAGTTGGCATGGTATCATCATTTCACCCACATAGCATGTGCTAAAAAGTTGAGAGGGTTACGGCAAAAACTGGATGCACTTCGTGTACAAAATGGGCAATCTCTTTCGAAGTACCAGGCTTTCGGACGAGAACTCATCAGTTACAAAGGCATTTCATTTTTTTTAACTCATTTCAACTCCAGACTTTTTGTGCGTTCAGTATGCACCATTCAAAGCCACGTCATCAATTTTCAACCCTTTCTGGCTTCATTTGCTGTTTTTCATGCATTTACTGATTTTGTTTGAGCTAAATGACCCTGAAATTGAAAAGCACTACAAATGAACTCTGAAAAGGTTGAAAGTTGGCATGGTATCATCATTACACCCACATAGCATGTGTTAAAAAGTTGAGACGGTTATGGCAAAAACTGGATGCACTTCATGTACAAAATGGACAATCTCTTTCGAAGTATGAGGCTTCCGGACGAGAACTCCTCAGTTACAAAGGCATTTCATTTTTTCAAACTCATTTCAACTCCAAACTTTTTGTTCGTTCAGTATGCACCATTCAAAGCCACGTCATCAATTTTCAACCCTTTCTGACTTCATTTGCTATTTTTCATGCATTTACTAATTTTTTTTGAGCTAAATGACCCTGAAATTGAAAAGCACTACAAATGAACTCTGAAAAGGTTGAAAGTTGGCATGGTATCATCATTTCACCCACATAGCATGTGCTAAAAAGTTGAGAGGGTTACGGTAAAAACTGGATGCACTTCGTGTACAAAATGGACAATCTCTTTCGAAGTATCAGGCTTTCGGACGAGAACTCATCTGTTACAAAGGCAATTCATTTTTTTTAACTTATTTCAACTCCAGACTTTTTGTGCGTTAAGTATGCACCATTCAAAGCCACGTCATCAATTTTCAACCCTTTCTGACTTCATTTGCTATTTTTCATGCATTTACTGATTTTTTTGAGCTAAATGACCCTGAAATTGAAAAGCACAACAAATGAACTCTGAAAAGGTTGAAAGTTGGCATGGTATCATCATTTCACCCACATAGCATGTGCTAAAAAGTTGAGAGGGTTACGGCAAAAACTGGATGCACTTCGTGTACAAAATGGACAATCTCTTTCGAAGTACCAGGCTTTCGGACGAGAACTCATCAGTTACAAAGGCATTTCATTTTTTTTAACTCATTTCAACTCCAGACTTTTTGTGCGTTCAGTATGCACCATTCAAAGCCACGTCATCAATTTTCAACCCTTTCTGGCTTCATTTGATGTTTTTCATGCATTTACTGATTTTGTTTGAGCTAAATGACCTTGAAATTGAAAAGCACTACAAATGAACTCTGAAAAGGTTGAAAGTTGGCATGGTATCATCATTTCACCCACATAGCATGTGTTAAAAAGTTGAGAGGGTTATGGCAAAAACTGGATGCACTTCATGTACAAAATGGACAATCTCTTTCGAAGTATGAGGCTTTCGGACGAGAACTCCTCAGTTACAAAGGCATTTCATTTTTTTAAACTCATTTCAACTCCAAACTTTTTGTGCGTTCAGTATGCACCATTCAAAGCCACGTCATCAATTTTCAACCCTTTCTGACTTCATTTGCTATTTTTCATGCATTTACTAATTTTTTTTGAGCTAAATGACCCTGAAATTGAAAAGCACTACAAATGAACTCTGAAAAGGTTGAAAGTTGGCATGGTATCATCATTTCACCCACATAGCATGTGCTAAAAAGTTGAGAGGGTTACGGCAAAAACTGGATCCACTTCGTGTACAAAATGGACAATCTCTTTCGAAGTATCAGGCTTTCCGACGAGAACTCATCTGTTACAAAGGCAATTCATTTTTTAAACTTATTTCAACTCCAGACTTTTTGTGCGTTAAGTATGCACCATTCAAAGCCACGTCATCAATTTTCAACCCTTTCTGACTTCATTTGCTATTTTTCATGCATTTACTGATTTTTTTGAGCTAAATGACCCTGAAATTGAAAAGCACTACAAATGAACTCTGAAAAGGTTGAAAGTTGGCATGGTATCATCATTTCACCCACATAGCATCTGCTAAAAAGTTGAGAGGGTTACGGCAAAAACTGGATGCACTTCGTGTACAAAATGGACAATCTCTTTCGAAGTATCAGGCTTTCGGACGAGAACTCATCTGTTACAAAGGCATTTCATTTTTTTAAACTTATTTCAACTCCAGACTTTTTGTGCGTTCAGTATGCACCATTCAAAGCCACGTCATCAATTTTCAAACCTTTCTGACTTCATTTGCTATTTTTCATGCATTTACTGATTTTGTTTGAGCTAAATGACCCTGAAATTGAAAAGCACTACAAATGAACTCTGAAAAGGTTGAAAGTTGGCATGGTATCATCATTTCACCGACATAGCATGTGCTAAAAAGTTGAGAGGGTTACGGCAAAAACTGGATGCACTTCGTGTACAAAATGGACAATCTCTTTCGAAGTATGAGGCTTTCGGACGAGAACTCATCTGTTACAAAGGCATTTCATTTTTTTAAACTCATTTCAACTCCAGACTTTTTGTGCATTCAGTATGCACCATTCAAAGCCACGTCATCAATTTTCAACCCTTTCTGACTTCATTTGCTATTTTTCATGCATTTACTAATTTTTTGGGCTAAATGACCCTGAAATTGAAAAGCACTACAAATGAACTCTGAAAAGGTTGAAAGTTCGCATGGTATCATCATTTCACCCACATAGCATGTGCTAAAAAGTTGAGAGGGTTACGGCAAAAACTGGATGCACTTCGTGTACAAAATGGACAATCTCTTTCGAAGTATCAGGCTTTCGGACGAGAACTCATATGTTACAAAGGCATTTCATTTTTTTAAACTTATTTCAACTCCAGACTTTTTGTGCGTTCAGTATGCACCATTCAAAGCCACGTCATTAATTTTCAACCCTTTCTGACTTCATTTGCTATTTTTCATTCATTTACTGATTTTTTTTTAGCTAAATGACCCTGATATTGAAAAGCACAACAAATGAACTCTGAAAAGGTTGAAAGTTGGCATGGTATCATCATTTCACCCCCATAGCATGTGCTAAAAAGTTGAGAGGGTTACGGCAAAAACTGGATGCACTTCGTGTACAAAATGGACAATCTCTTTCGAAGTACCAGGCTTTCGCACGAGAACTCATCTGTTACAAAGGCATTTCATTTTTTTAACTCATTTCAACTCCAGACTTTTTGTGCGTTCAGTATGCACCATTCAAAGCCACGTCATCAATTTTCAACCCTTTCTGGCTTCATTTGCTGTTTTTCATGCATTTACTGATTTTGTTTGAACTAAATGACCCTGAAATTGAAAAGCACTACAAATGAACTCTGAAAAGGTTGAAAGTTGGCATGGTATCATCATTTCACCCACATAGCATGTGTTAAAAAGTTGAGAGGGTTACGGCAAAAACTGGATGCACTTCATGTACAAAATGGACAATCTCTTTCGAAGTATGGGGCTTTCGGACGAGAACTCCTCAGTTACAAAGGCATTTCATTTTTTTAAACTCATTTCAACTCCAAACTTTTTGTGCCTTCAGTATGCACCATTCAAAGCCACGTCATCAATTTTCAACCCTTTCTGACTTCATTTGCTATTTTTCATGCATTTACTAATTTTTTTTGAGCTAAATGACCCTGAAATTGAAAAGCACTACAAATGAACTCTGAAAAGGTTGAAAGTTGGCATGGTATCATCATTTCACCCACATAGCATGTGCTAAAAAGTTGAGAGGGTTACGGCAAAAACTGGATGCACTTCGTGTACAAAATGGACAATCTCTTTCGAAGTATCAGGCTTTCGGACGAGAACTCATCTGTTACAAAGGCAATTCATTTTTTAAACTTATTTCAACTCCAGACTTTTTGTGCGTTAAGTATGCACCATTCAAAGCCACGTCATCAATTTTCAACCCTTTCTGACTTCATTTGCTATTTTTCATGCATTTACTGATTTTTTTGAGCTAAATGACCCTGAAATTGAAAAGCACTACAAATGAACTCTGAAAAGGTTGAAAGTTGGCATGGTATCATCATTTCACCCACATAGCATCTGCTAAAAAGTTGAGAGGGTTACGGCAAAAACTGGATGCACTTCGTGTACAAAATGGACAATCTCTTTCGAAGTATCAGGCTTTCGGACGAGAACTCATCTGTTACAAAGGCATTTCATTTCTTTAACTTATTTCAACTCCAGACTTTTTGTGCGAAAAATATGCACCATTCAAAGCCACGTCATCAATTTTCAACCCTTTCTGACTTCATTTGCTATTTTTCATGCATTTACTGATTTTGTTTGAGCTAAATGACCCTGAAATTGAAAAGCACTACAAATGAACTCTGAAAAGGTTGAAAGTTGGCATGGTATCATCATTTCACCCACATAGCATGTGCTAAAAAGTTGAGAGGATTACGGCAAAAACTGGATGCACTTCGTGTACAAAATGGACAATCTCTTTCGAAGTATCAGGCTTTCGGACGAGAACTCATCTGTTACAAAGGCATTTCATTTTTTTAAACTTATTTCAACTCCAGACTTTTTGTGCATTCAGTATGCACCATTCAAAGCCACGTCATCAATTTTCAACCCTTTCTGACTTCATTTGCTATTTTTCATGCATTTACTAATTTTTTGGGCTAAATGACCCTGAAATTGAAAAGCACTACAAATGAACTCTGAAAAGGTTGAAAGTTCGCATGGTATCATCATTTCACCCACATAGCATGTGCTAAAAAGTTGAGAGGGTTACGGCAAAAACTGGATGCACTTCGTGTACAAAATGGACAATCTCTTTCGAAGTATCAGGCTTTCGGACGTGAACTCATATGTTACAAAGGCATTTCATTTTTTTAAACTTATTTCAACTCCAGACTTTTTGTGCGTTCAGTATGCACCATTCAAAGCCACGTCATTAATTTTCAACCCTTTCTGACTTCATTTGCTATTTTTCATTCATTTACTGATTTTTTTTGAGCTAAATGACCCTGAAATTGAAAAGCACAACAAATGAACTTTGAAAAGGTTGAAAGTTGGCATGGTATCATCATTTCACCCAAATAGCATGTGCTAAAAAGTTGAGAGGGTTACGGCAAAAACTGGATGCACTTCGTGTACAAAATGGACAATCTCTTTCGAAGTACCAGGCTTTCGGACGAGAACTCATCTGTTACAAAGGCATTTCATTTTTTTAACTCATTTCAACTCCAGACGTTTTGTGCGTTCAGTATGCACCATTCAAAGCCACGTCATCAATTTTCAACCCTTTCTGGCTTCATTTGCTGTTTTTCATGCATTTACTGATTTTGTTTGAGCTAAATGACCCTGAAATTGAAAAGCACTACAAATGAACTCTGAAAAGGTTGAAAGTTGGCATGGTATCATCATTTCACCCACATAGCATGTGTTAAAAAGTTGAGAGGGTTACGGCAAAAACTGGATGCACTTCATGTACAAAATGGACAATCTCTTTCGAAGTATGAGGCTTTCGGACGAGAACTCCTCAGTTACAAAGGCATTTCATTTTTTTTAACTCATTTCAACTCCAAACTTTTTGTGCGTTAAGTATGCACCATTCAAAGCCACGTCATCAATTTTCAACCCTTTCTTACTTCATTTGCTATTTTTCATGCATTTACTAATTTTTTTTGAGCTAAATGACCCTGAAATTGAAAAGCACTACAAATGAACTCTGAAAAGGTTGAAAGTTGGCATGGTATCATCATTTCACCCACATAGCATGTGCTAAAAAGTTGAGAGGGTTACGGCAAAAACTGGATGCACTTCGTGTACAAAATGGACAATCTCTTTCGAAGTATCAGGCTTTCGGACAAGAACTCCTCAGTTACAAAGGCATTTCATTTTTTTAAACTCATTTCAACTCCAGACTTTTTGTGCGTTCAGTATGCACCATTCAAAGCCACGTCATTAATTTTCAACCCTTTCTGACTTCATTTGCTATTTTTCATGCATTTACTGATTTTTTGAGCTAAATGACCCTGAAATTGAAAAGCACTACAAATGAACTCTGAAAAGGTTGAAAGTTGGCATGGTATCATCATTTCACCCACATAGCATGTGCTAAAAAGTTGAGAGGGTTACGGCAAAAACTGGATGCACTTCGTGTACAAAAAGGACAATCTCTTTCGAAGTATCAGGCTTTTGGACGAGAACTCATCTGTTACAAAGGCAATTCATTTTTTAAACTTATTTCAACTCCAGACTTTTTGTGCGTTAAGTATGCACCATTCAAAGCCACGTCATCAATTTTCAACCCTTTCTGACTTCATTTGCTATTTTTCATGCATTTACTGATTTTTTTTTAGCTAAATGACCCTGAAATTGAAAAGCACTACAAATGAACTCTGAAAAGGTTGAAAGTTGGCATGGTATCATCATTTCACCCACATAGCATGTGCTAAAAAGTTGAGAGGGTTACGGCAAAAACTGGATGCACTTCGTGTACAAAATGGACAATCTCTTTCGAAGTATCAGGCTTTCGGACGAGAACTCATTTGTTAGAAAGGCATTTCATTTCTTTAACTTATTTCAACTCTAGACTTTTTGTGCGTTCAGTATGCACCATTCAAAGCCACGTCATCAATTTTCAACCCTTTCTGACTTCATTTGCTATTTTTCATGCATTTACTGATTTTGTTTGAGCTAAATGACCCTGAAATTGAAAAGCACTACGAATGAACTCTGAAAAGGTTGAAAGTTGGCATGGTATCATCATTTCACCCACATAGCATGTGCTAAAAAGTTGAGAGGGTTACGGCAAAAAATGGATGCACTTCGTGTACAAAATGGACAATCTCTTTCGAAGTATCAGGCTTTCGGACGAGAACTCATCTGTTACAAAGGCATTTCATTTTTTTAAACTTATTTCAACTCCAGACTTTTTGTGCATTCAGTATGCACCATTCAAAGCCACGTCATCAATTTTCAACCCTTTCTGACTTCATTTGCTATTTTTCATGCATTTACTAATTTTTTGGGCTAAATGACCCTGAAATTGAAAAGCACTACAAATGAACTCTGAAAAGGTTGAAAGTTTGCATGGTATCATCATTTCACCCACATAGCATGTGCTAAAAAGTTGAGAGGGTTACGGCAAAAACTGGATGCACTTCGTGTACAAAATGGACAATCTCTTTCGAAGTACCAGGCTTTCGGACGAGAACTCATCTGTTACAAAGGCATTTCATTTTTTTAAACTTATTTCAACTCCAGACTTTTTGTGCATTCAGTATGCACCATTCAAAGCCACGTCATCAATTTTCAACCCTTTCTGACTTCATTTGCTATTTTTCATGCATTTACTGATTTTGTTTGAGCTAAATGACCCTGAAATTGAAAAGCACTACAAATGAACTCTGAAAAGGTTGAAAGTTGGCATGGTATCATCATTTCACCCACATAGCATGTGCTAAAAATTTGAGAGGGTTACGGCAAAAAATGGATGCACTTCGTGTACAAAATGGACAATCTCTTTCGAAGTATCAGGCTTTCGGACGAGAACTCATCTGTTACAAAGGCATTTCATTTTTTTAAACTTATTTCAACTCCAGACTTTTTGTGCATTCAGTATGCACCATTCAAAGCCACGTCATCAATTTTCAACCCTTTCTGACTTCATTTGCTATTTTTCATGCATTTACTAATTTTTTGGGCTAAATGACCCTGAAATTGAAAAGCACTACAAATGAACTCTGAAAAGGTTGAAAGTTGGCATGGTATCATCATTTCACCCACATAGCATGTGCTAAAAAGTTGAGAGGGTTACGGCAAAAACTGGATGCACTTCGTGTACAAAAAGGACAATCTCTTTCGAAGTATCAGGCTTTCGGACGAGAACTCATCTGTTACAAAGGCAATTCATTTTTTAAACTTATTTCAACTCCAGACTTTTTGTGCGTTAAGTATGCACCATTCAAAGCCACGTCATCAATTTTCAACCCTTTCTGACTTCATTTGCTATTTTTCATGCATTTACTGATTTTTTTTGAGCTAAATGACCCTGAAATTGAAAAGCACTACAAATGAACTCTGAAAAGGTTGAAAGTTGGCATTGTATCATCATTTCACCCACATAGCATGTGCTAAAAAGTTGAGAGGGTTACGGCAAAAACTGGATGCACTTCGTGTACAAAATGGACAATCTCTTTCGAAGTATCAGGCTTTCGGACGAGAACTCATATGTTACAAAGGCATTTCATTTTTTTAAACTTATTTCAACTCCAGACTTTTTGTGCGTTCAGTATGCACCATTCAAAGCCACGTCATTAATTTTCAACCCTTTCTGACTTCATTTGCTATTTTTCATTCATTTACTGATTTTTTTTTAGCTAAATGACCCTGATATTGAAAAGCACAACAAATGAACTCTGAAAAGGTTGAAAGTTGGCATGGTATCATCATTTCACCCCCATAGCATGTGCTAAAAAGTTGAGAGGGTTACGGCAAAAACTGGATGCACTTCGTGTACAAAATGGACAATCTCTTTCGAAGTACCAGGCTTTCGCACGAGAACTCATCTGTTACAAAGGCATTTCATTTTTTTAACTCATTTCAACTCCAGACTTTTTGTGCGTTCAGTATGCACCATTCAAAGCCACGTCATCAATTTTCAACCCTTTCTGGCTTCATTTGCTGTTTTTCATGCATTTACTGATTTTGTTTGAACTAAATGACCCTGAAATTGAAAAGCACTACAAATGAACTCTGAAAAGGTTGAAAGTTGGCATGGTATCATCATTTCACCCACATAGCATGTGTTAAAAAGTTGAGAGGGTTACGGCAAAAACTGGATGCACTTCATGTACAAAATGGACAATCTCTTTCGAAGTATGGGGCTTTCGGACGAGAACTCCTCAGTTACAAAGGCATTTCATTTTTTTAAACTCATTTCAACTCCAAACTTTTTGTGCCTTCAGTATGCACCATTCAAAGCCACGTCATCAATTTTCAACCCTTTCTGACTTCATTTGCTATTTTTCATGCATTTACTAATTTTTTTTGAGCTAAATGACCCTGAAATTGAAAAGCACTACAAATGAACTCTGAAAAGGTTGAAAGTTGGCATGGTATCATCATTTCACCCACATAGCATGTGCTAAAAAGTTGAGAGGGTTACGGCAAAAACTGGATGCACTTCGTGTACAAAATGGACAATCTCTTTCGAAGTATCAGGCTTTCGGACGAGAACTCATCTGTTACAAAGGCAATTCATTTTTTAAACTTATTTCAACTCCAGACTTTTTGTGCGTTAAGTATGCACCATTCAAAGCCACGTCATCAATTTTCAACCCTTTCTGACTTCATTTGCTATTTTTCATGCATTTACTGATTTTTTTGAGCTAAATGACCCTGAAATTGAAAAGCACTACAAATGAACTCTGAAAAGGTTGAAAGTTGGCATGGTATCATCATTTCACCCACATAGCATCTGCTAAAAAGTTGAGAGGGTTACGGCAAAAACTGGATGCACTTCGTGTACAAAATGGACAATCTCTTTCGAAGTATCAGGCTTTCGGACGAGAACTCATCTGTTACAAAGGCATTTCATTTCTTTAACTTATTTCAACTCCAGACTTTTTGTGCGAAAAATATGCACCATTCAAAGCCACGTCATCAATTTTCAACCCTTTCTGACTTCATTTGCTATTTTTCATGCATTTACTGATTTTGTTTGAGCTAAATGACCCTGAAATTGAAAAGCACTACAAATGAACTCTGAAAAGGTTGAAAGTTGGCATGGTATCATCATTTCACCCACATAGCATGTGCTAAAAAGTTGAGAGGATTACGGCAAAAACTGGATGCACTTCGTGTACAAAATGGACAATCTCTTTCGAAGTATCAGGCTTTCGGACGAGAACTCATCTGTTACAAAGGCATTTCATTTTTTTAAACTTATTTCAACTCCAGACTTTTTGTGCATTCAGTATGCACCATTCAAAGCCACGTCATCAATTTTCAACCCTTTCTGACTTCATTTGCTATTTTTCATGCATTTACTAATTTTTTGGGCTAAATGACCCTGAAATTGAAAAGCACTACAAATGAACTCTGAAAAGGTTGAAAGTTCGCATGGTATCATCATTTCACCCACATAGCATGTGCTAAAAAGTTGAGAGGGTTACGGCAAAAACTGGATGCACTTCGTGTACAAAATGGACAATCTCTTTCGAAGTATCAGGCTTTCGGACGTGAACTCATATGTTACAAAGGCATTTCATTTTTTTAAACTTATTTCAACTCCAGACTTTTTGTGCGTTCAGTATGCACCATTCAAAGCCACGTCATTAATTTTCAACCCTTTCTGACTTCATTTGCTATTTTTCATTCATTTACTGATTTTTTTTGAGCTAAATGACCCTGAAATTGAAAAGCACAACAAATGAACTTTGAAAAGGTTGAAAGTTGGCATGGTATCATCATTTCACCCAAATAGCATGTGCTAAAAAGTTGAGAGGGTTACGGCAAAAACTGGATGCACTTCGTGTACAAAATGGACAATCTCTTTCGAAGTACCAGGCTTTCGGACGAGAACTCATCTGTTACAAAGGCATTTCATTTTTTTAACTCATTTCAACTCCAGACGTTTTGTGCGTTCAGTATGCACCATTCAAAGCCACGTCATCAATTTTCAACCCTTTCTGGCTTCATTTGCTGTTTTTCATGCATTTACTGATTTTGTTTGAGCTAAATGACCCTGAAATTGAAAAGCACTACAAATGAACTCTGAAAAGGTTGAAAGTTGGCATGGTATCATCATTTCACCCACATAGCATGTGTTAAAAAGTTGAGAGGGTTACGGCAAAAACTGGATGCACTTCATGTACAAAATGGACAATCTCTTTCGAAGTATGAGGCTTTCGGACGAGAACTCCTCAGTTACAAAGGCATTTCATTTTTTTTAACTCATTTCAACTCCAAACTTTTTGTGCGTTAAGTATGCACCATTCAAAGCCACGTCATCAATTTTCAACCCTTTCTTACTTCATTTGCTATTTTTCATGCATTTACTAATTTTTTTTGAGCTAAATGACCCTGAAATTGAAAAGCACTACAAATGAACTCTGAAAAGGTTGAAAGTTGGCATGGTATCATCATTTCACCCACATAGCATGTGCTAAAAAGTTGAGAGGGTTACGGCAAAAACTGGATGCACTTCGTGTACAAAATGGACAATCTCTTTCGAAGTATCAGGCTTTCGGACAAGAACTCCTCAGTTACAAAGGCATTTCATTTTTTTAAACTCATTTCAACTCCAGACTTTTTGTGCGTTCAGTATGCACCATTCAAAGCCACGTCATTAATTTTCAACCCTTTCTGACTTCATTTGCTATTTTTCATGCATTTACTGATTTTTTGAGCTAAATGACCCTGAAATTGAAAAGCACTACAAATGAACTCTGAAAAGGTTGAAAGTTGGCATGGTATCATCATTTCACCCACATAGCATGTGCTAAAAAGTTGAGAGGGTTACGGCAAAAACTGGATGCACTTCGTGTACAAAAAGGACAATCTCTTTCGAAGTATCAGGCTTTTGGACGAGAACTCATCTGTTACAAAGGCAATTCATTTTTTAAACTTATTTCAACTCCAGACTTTTTGTGCGTTAAGTATGCACCATTCAAAGCCACGTCATCAATTTTCAACCCTTTCTGACTTCATTTGCTATTTTTCATGCATTTACTGATTTTTTTTTAGCTAAATGACCCTGAAATTGAAAAGCACTACAAATGAACTCTGAAAAGGTTGAAAGTTGGCATGGTATCATCATTTCACCCACATAGCATGTGCTAAAAAGTTGAGAGGGTTACGGCAAAAACTGGATGCACTTCGTGTACAAAATGGACAATCTCTTTCGAAGTATCAGGCTTTCGGACGAGAACTCATTTGTTAGAAAGGCATTTCATTTCTTTAACTTATTTCAACTCTAGACTTTTTGTGCGTTCAGTATGCACCATTCAAAGCCACGTCATCAATTTTCAACCCTTTCTGACTTCATTTGCTATTTTTCATGCATTTACTGATTTTGTTTGAGCTAAATGACCCTGAAATTGAAAAGCACTACAAATGAACTCTGAAAAGGTTGAAAGTTGGCATGGTATCATCATTTCACCCACATAGCATGTGCTAAAAAGTTGAGAGGGTTACGGCAAAAAATGGATGCACTTCGTGTACAAAATGGACAATCTCTTTCGAAGTATCAGGCTTTCGGACGAGAACTCATCTGTTACAAAGGCATTTCATTTTTTTAAACTTATTTCAACTCCAGACTTTTTGTGCATTCAGTATGCACCATTCAAAGCCACGTCATCAATTTTCAACCCTTTCTGACTTCATTTGCTATTTTTCATGCATTTACTAATTTTTTGGGCTAAATGACCCTGAAATTGAAAAGCACTACAAATGAACTCTGAAAAGGTTGAAAGTTTGCATGGTATCATCATTTCACCCACATAGCATGTGCTAAAAAGTTGAGAGGGTTACGGCAAAAACTGGATGCACTTCGTGTACAAAATGGACAATCTCTTTCGAAGTACCAGGCTTTCGGACGAGAACTCATCTGTTACAAAGGCATTTCATTTTTTTAAACTTATTTCAACTCCAGACTTTTTGTGCATTCAGTATGCACCATTCAAAGCCACGTCATCAATTTTCAACCCTTTCCGACTTCATTTGCTATTTTTCATGCATTTACTGATTTTGTTTGAGCTAAATGACCCTGAAATTGAAAAGCACTACAAATGAACTCTGAAAAGGTTGAAAGTTGGCATGGTATCATCATTTCACCCACATAGCATGTGCTAAAAATTTGAGAGGGTTACGGCAAAAAATGGATGCACTTCGTGTACAAAATGGACAATCTCTTTCGAAGTATCAGGCTTTCGGACGAGAACTCATCTGTTACAAAGGCATTTCATTTTTTTAAACTTATTTCAACTCCAGACTTTTTGTGCATTCAGTATGCACCATTCAAAGCCACGTCATCAATTTTCAACCCTTTCTGACTTCATTTGCTATTTTTCATGCATTTACTAATTTTTTGGGCTAAATGACCCTGAAATTGAAAAGCACTACAAATGAACTCTGAAAAGGTTGAAAGTTGGCATGGTATCATCATTTCACCCACATAGCATGTGCTAAAAAGTTGAGAGGGTTACGGCAAAAACTGGATGCACTTCGTGTACAAAAAGGACAATCTCTTTCGAAGTATCAGGCTTTCGGACGAGAACTCATCTGTTACAAAGGCAATTCATTTTTTAAACTTATTTCAACTCCAGACTTTTTGTGCGTTAAGTATGCACCATTCAAAGCCACGTCATCAATTTTCAACCCTTTCTGACTTCATTTGCTATTTTTCATGCATTTACTGATTTTTTTTGAGCTAAATGACCCTGAAATTGAAAAGCACTACAAATGAACTCTGAAAAGGTTGAAAGTTGGCATGGTATCATCATTTCACCCACATAGCATGTGCTAAAAAGTTGAGAGGGTTACGGCAAAAACTGGATGCACTTCGTGTACAAAATGGACAATCTCTTTCGAAGTACCAGGCTTTCGGACGAGAACTCATCTGTTACAAAGGCATTTCATTTCTTTAACTCATTTCAACTCCAGATGTTTTGTGCGTTCAGTATGCACCATTCAAAGCCACGTCATCAATTTTCAACCCTTTCTGGCTTCATTTGCTGTTTTTCATGCATTTACTGATTTTGTTTGAGCTAAATGACCCTGAAATTGAAAAGCACTACAAATGAACTCTGAAAAGGTTGAAAGTTAGCATGGTATCATCATTTCACCCACATAGCATGTGTTAAAAAGTTGAGAGGGTTACGGCAAAAACTGGATGCACTTCATGTACAAAATGGACAATCTCTTTCGAAGTATGAGGCTTTCGGACGAGAACTCCTCAGTTACAAAGGCATTTCATTTTTTTTAACTCATTTCAACTCCAAACTTTTTGTGCGTTAAGTATGCACCATTCAAAGCCACGTCATCAATTTTCAACCCTTTCTTACTTCATTTGCTATTTTTCATGCATTTACTAATTTTTTTTGAGCTAAATGACCCTGAAATTGAAAAGCACTACAAATGAACTCTGAAAAGGTTGAAAGTTGGCATGGTATCATCATTTCACCCACATAGCATGTGCTAAAAAGTTGAGAGGGTTACGGCAAAAACTGGATGCACTTCGTGTACAAAATGGACAATCTCTTTCGAAGTATCAGGCTTTCGGACAAGAACTCCTCAGTTACAAAGGCATTTCATTTTTTTAAACTCATTTCAACTCCAGACTTTTTGTGCGTTCAGTATGCACCATTTAAAGCCACGTCATTAATTTTCAACCCTTTCTGACTTCATTTGCTATTTTTCATGCATTTACTGATTTTTTGAGCTAAATGACCCTAAAATTGAAAAGCACTACAAATGAACTCTGAAAAGGTTGAAAGTTGGCATGGTATCATCATTTCACCCACATAGCATGTGCTAAAAAGTTGAGAGGGTTACGGCAAAAACTGGATGCACTTCGTGTACAAAAAGGACAATCTCTTTCGAAGTATCAGGCTTTCGGACGAGAACTCATCTGTTACAAAGGCAATTCATTTTTTAAACTTATTTCAACTCCAGACTTTTTGTGCGTTAAGTATGCACCATTCAAAGCCACGTCATCAATTTTCAACCCTTTCTGACTTCATTTGCTATTTTTCATGCATTTACTGATTTTTTTTGAGCTAAATGATCCTGAAATTGAAAAGCACTACAAATGAACTCTGAAAAGGTTGAAAGTTGGCATGGTATCATCATTTCACCCACATAGCATGTGCTAAAAAGTTGAGAGGGTTACGGCAAAAACTGGATGCACTTCGTGTACAAAATGGACAATCTCTTTCGAAGTATCAGGCTTTCGGACGAGAACTCATTTGTTAGAAAGGCATTTCATTTCTTTAACTTATTTCAACTCCAGACTTTTTGTGCGTTCAATATGCACCATTCAAAGCCACGTCATCAATTTTCAACCCTTTCTGACTTCATTTGCTATTTTTCATGCATTTACTGATTTTGTTTGAGCTAAATGACCCTGAAATTGAAAAGCACTACAAATGAACTCTGAAAAGGTTGAAAGTTGGCATGGTATCATCATTTCACCCACATAGCATGTGCTAAAAAGTTGAGAGGGTTACGGCAAAAAATGGATGCACTTCGTGTACAAAATGGACAATCTCTTTCGAAGTATCAGGCTTTCGGACGAGAACTCATCTGTTACAAAGGCATTTCATTTTTTTAAACTTATTTCAACTCAAGACTTTTTGTGCATTCAGTATGCACCATTCAAAGCCACGTCATCAATTTTCAACCCTTTCTGACTTCATTTGCTATTTTTCATGCATTTACTAATTTTTTGGGCTAAATGACCCTGAAATTGAAAAGCACTACAAATGAACTCTGAAAAGGTTGAAAGTTCGCATGGTATCATCATTTCACCCACATAGCATGT
Organism: Elymus sibiricus; assembly: GCA_039707655.1. NCBI lineage: Eukaryota > Viridiplantae > Streptophyta > Magnoliopsida > Poales > Poaceae > Elymus > Elymus sibiricus. The sequence continues at coordinate 31,762,899 of CM077665.1, read as the reverse complement.
GCTAAAAAGTTGAGAGGGTTACGGCAAAAACTGGATGCACTTCGTGTACAAAATGGACAATCTCTTTCGAAGTATCAGGCTTTCGGACGAGAACTCATATGTTACAAAGGCATTTCATTTTTTAAACTTATTTCAACTCCATACTTTTTGTGCGTTCAGTATGCACCATTCAAAGCCACGTCATTAATTTTCAACCCTTTCTGACTTCATTTGCTATTTTTCATTCATTTACTGATTTTTTTTGAGCTAAATGACCCTGAAATTGAAAAGCACAACAAATGAACTCTGAAAAGGTTGAAAGTTGGCATGGTATCATCATTTCACCCACATAGCATGTGCTAAAAAGTTGAGAGGGTTACGGCAAAAACTGGATGCACTTCGTGTACAAAATGGACAATATCTTTCGAAATACCAGGCTTTCGGACGAGAACTCATCTGTTACAAAGGCATTTCATTTTTTTAACTCATTTCAACTCCAGACTTTTTGTGCGTTCAGTATGCACCATTCAAAGCCACGTCATCAATTTTCAACCCTTTCTGGCTTCATTTGCTGTTTTTCATGCATTTACTGATTTTGTTTGAGCTAAATGACCCTGAAATTGAAAATCACTACAAATGAACTCTGAAAAGGTTGAAAGTTGGCATGGTATCATCATTTCACCCACATAGCATGTGTTAAAAAGTTGAGAGGGTTACGGCAAAAACTGGATGCACTTCATGTTCAAAATGGACAATCACTACTGGAATCAGCTTCTTTGCCGTCTGCCATAGCAGACGGCAAAGGCATGCTTGGCGGACGGCAAAGGCTTTGCCGTCAGCCAGCAGACGGCAAACACTCCGGCCGAACGGCTGCCGGCAAAGGCGGCTTTGCCGTCTGCTGGCAGACGGCAAAGGACTTTCCTTCTTTGCCGTCTGCCAGCAGACGGCAAAGAGCGTGGATGGCACAGAAAAGGTTCCATCCCCGTTAGGTGGCTAACGGCGCTCTTTGCCGTCTGCTGGCAGACGGCAAAGAGCTGTAGATGACGTCAGCTGACGTCAGGCTTCAGCTGGTCCCAGGCAGGCTCTTTGCCGTCTGCCGGCAGACGGCAAAGAACTTTCCTTCTTTGCCGTCTGCCAGCAGACGGCAAAGAGCTGTAGATGACGTCAGCTGACGGCAGGCTTCAGCTGGGCCAGGCAGGCTCTTTGCCGTCTGCTGGCAGACGGCAAAGAACTTTCCTTCTTTGCCGTCTGCCAGCAGACGGCAAAGAGGCCACATAGTCCAGCCCAGGTTGTACAGGCTGCTGCCACGTGGCCTCTTTGCCGTCTGCCAGCAGACGGCAAAGAGCTTTGCCGTCTGCTAGCAGACGGCAAAGTGGCTATATAGCCCCTGTTTTTTCTGTTTTTTGTTATATCAATTCATTTTCACAGAAATTCAAACACATATATATATATATTCAGAATCACATAGTTTCAAACATCAAACATCATACATCAAACGTAGTTTCAAACATCAAACATAGTTTCACCATCGTCATCAAACATCACACATCCAATTCATATATACATAGTTTCACAAACATCTAATATGTAAACAGTAGCATTCTGCCCTTCCATGAAGTGAATCAAACCTGCAAAAATGGGAGTAAGAAATTAGAAGAAGAAGAAGAAGACTAGAAGAAGAGGAAGAAAAAGAAGAAGAAGAAGAAGAAGAAGAAGAAGAAGAAGACTAGAAGAAGAAGAAGAAAAAGAAGAAAAAGAAGAAAAAGAAGAAGAAGAAGAAGAAGAAGAAGAAGAAGAAGAGGAAGAAGAAGGAGAAGAAGGAGAAGGAGAAGGAGAAGGAGAAGGAGAAGGAGAAGAAGGAGAAGGAGGAGAAGGAGAAGGAGAAGGAGAAGAGGAAGAAGAAGAAGAGGAGAAGAAGGAGAAGGAGAAGACTAGAAGAAGAAGAAGAAGAGGAGAAGAAGAGGAAGAAAAAGAAGAAGAAGGAGAAGAAGAAGAGGAAGAAGAAGAAGACTAGAAGAAGAAGAAGAAAAAGAAGAAAAAGAAGAAAAAGAAGAAGAAGAAGGAGAAGAAGAAGAAGGGGAAGGAGAAGGAGAAGGAGAAGGAGAAGAAGGAGGAGGAGGAGAAGGAGAAGGAGAAAGAGAAGGAGAAGAGGAAGAAGAAGAAGAGGAAGAGGAAGAAGAAGAAGAAGAAGAAGAAGGAGAAGGAGAAGGAGAAGGAGAAGGAGAAGGAGAAGAAGAGGAAGAAGAAGGAGGAGAAGGAGGAGGAGGAGGAGGAGGAGGAGGAGGAGGAGGAGAAGAGGAAGAAGAGGAAGAGGAAGAGGAAGAGGAAGAAGAAGAAGAAGAAGAAGAAGGAGAAGAAGAAAGAAGAAGAAGAAGAAGAAGAAGGAATAGAGGAGAAGAAGAAGAAGAAGAAGAAGAAGAAGAAGGAGAAGAAGGAGAAGAAGGAGAAGAAGAAGGAGAAGAAGGAGAAGAAGAAGGAGAAGGAGGAGCTAAATAGGTCATATTAAGTCATTTTGGAGCTAAATAGGTCATTTTGGAGCATATTAAGTCATTTTGGAGCTAAATAGGTCATTTTGGAGCTAATTAAGGTTGTTATGTTCTTTTTGAGCTAGCTAAGCATATTAAGTCATTTTGGAGGAATAAATGCTAAGTATACGTCATTTTAGAGCTATCCTAGGTTAAATGGGTCATTTGAGAGCTAATTAAGGTTATTATGTCATTTTTGAGCTAGCTAAGCATATAAATCCATTTTTGGAGAAATAAATGCTAAGTATACGTCATTTTAGAGCTATCCTAGGTTAAATAGGTCATTTTGGAGCTAATTAATGTTGTTATGTCATTTTTTAGCTAGCTAAGCATATTGAGTCATTTTGTTAAGCTAAACACTTGGGAAAACTTACCGTCATCACTTAGATGTAGGTGAAGGACCGGTCGCGCCAGTGGCAGACGGAGAAGCATCGGTCGATGCTTGTCGGGAGTTATGCTGCACCAAAGATCATTTGCAGTGTATCGTTAGCATGATGCAACTCAAATGTGAAGACTAGTAACTAATGACCATTCAAATGAAACTCACCGTGCCCGCCGGAGCAATGACTGGCATCGGCGGAGGGGTCGTGCCATTCTTTTCGCACATGCTCTGCACATTTGGTTTTCTCGAGTCAGTCATATTAGTTAGTAATGAAAGGAACATTACGTGCATGATTTGGCTAATATGCAGAAGAAACTTACCACGAAGAGCTCGTATAGGGCCCGTTGACCCGCCTCGTTCCGGTTCCTCTCCTCCTCCAATAGCTTAGCCGTCCTCTCCTCCGCCTCCCTCTCCCTCGCCGCCGCCTGCCGTCTCTCTTCCTCTAGAAGCGCTTGGGTCCTCGCTTCTGCTTCCTCAAGAGCAGCCTGGGTCTTCGCTCTCTCTGCCTCAATAGCAGCCTGCAACACCACTCGTTAGCATTGTAATCATCGACGGCCGCACACACAATGTAATGGAGGAAAGGTATCTGAGTCCGTATAACTAACCTGGAATTCGAGCTCCATTGGCCGTGCACGAGGCCTTATCTCAGGATCGGAGCTGGTCTGGCGCTTCTTGATCTGCGGGAGAGTGCTAGTACAACTTATCAGTCCATCCCCAATGGCTAACAAGCCATGGTGCCTCCCGCCACCAGATATCATCACCAGCTCTGGATCAAGAGGTTGCTGGCTCGGGTTAAACTCCGGCCCTTTCCTCGCCTTCCCCTCGTCTCTGTACCTCACAAGCTTGTTGTGGGAGGCGCGGTTGCTGAATTTCTCTGGATCATCGAGGTCAGACTCAGAGAATGCCTTGGCCTTCTTGTACGAGGCAGTATTGGACATGGCATAGAGGTCGAACAGCTCTGGCACTGGAGCCTTGTTGTGCCGCGCCTAAAAGAGAGGAACAGAGTATTAGTTAAGGGCTCAAGCTAGCATGAAGAATGAATTTGCATGAATCATGAAGCAAACCACATACCCAGTTTTCCCCGAACCCACGTAGGTTGACGCTGCCTAGATGGTGTGGGACACCTTTCATTTGGGCACGCTTCTCCTTTGCACCGTCGTGGACGTTGCGCCATTGGGGAGTGCACCACTCATCCACCAACGCCTCCCAACAGTCCATCCTATCCGCACACCATCTCGGGGGCACCTAAGTTAAGCAAGAGAAATTTGAGCGCTACGCATACGAATCAAATCAAGGAACTAAGTACAAGGCCTTAAGAATAGGTAATTACCTTCATGTACTTCTCCTTACTCAGATAGTTGAGGCGGCACTTCTCTTTTTTCCTCCGAATACCAGTCGAGGCGTAGTAGTCTCGAATAGCCTGCGTCCGAGCCTCATGCCGAAAGTTTTGAAGTAGGCGCCTGCACTCGTTGCCGATAACCCGAGCCGCGGCCTCCTCCTGTCCCTCAGCACACCTGTAGAAGGTCTGCAATCAAACAAGAAAACACGGATTAGTACAATCACTAGGGTTGCCAATCAAAGAAGAAAACACAACGTAGACGGCAAAGGAGAAATTACCCAAAATGTCTGGATCACAATGTCGGCGACCGTGTGGCACTCGACATCGCCGATCCTATGCCCCGGCGGGGCCGGGGCAGCCAAGTAGTGCTCCCAGGTCATTCCTAGCTCTCAAACCCGGCCCTCACCGGGCAACGTGACCCACCCCGGGAAGCTCTGGCGACAAATCACGCCAAGGACACTGTTGGGCTTGCGGCAACCAGGCCCGTGTGTCCAAGACCTGCAGTATGACAAGGCCAACGCATTAGATATTCGAAGAAACGTGAAGAAAAAAGGTTAAAAAAGAGTAAATGCACTTACTTCTCCCCCTGCGGCGCAATCAACCACCTCTGGTCGGGGGTCGCCGGGGTGGGCGGGAGCTTTGTACCACCACGCTGGTAGACTTTGCGCCCCTCAACCCACTCACTCTCGCTATAGCTATCAGAACTATAGCCACCCTCAGCACGGACACTCGACGAGCCCGCACCTGGGTTCTGCTGCGACTCAGCGTGATCCCCAGTCTCGTGGGACGAAGGCTCGGCGGCCCGACGCTCGTCGGCCCCAGGCTCGTCGGCCGTAGGCGTGTCTGTCGTAGCCTCGTCTGTCGTAGGCTCGTCGGCCTGAGGCTCGTGCACCGGAGTCCGAGACGGCTACACCTCAGGCTGCTCCATCTCAGACGGAGCACTCCTGTGGTCGGGTGAATCAGCTGGGGGTGGCGGCGAGGAAGGCGTAGTAGCAGCCTTCCTACCTCTCCCGCCGCCACGTCCACCTCTACCAACCTTCTTCCCCCCCCGACCTCTCCCGGTCGAAGAAGAAGCGCCCGCCGGTGTCTGCATACTGAGATCCAGCGCTCTCCGGAGGTGGTGGGGTGGGATGGAAGTACCCCTCCCACCACGCGCCGAGGAAGGAGCCTCGGAGCGCTCTCGACCCGCGCCCACCATCTGTCAACACCTGCAATGACAAAGAGTAAACGAAGTTAGTACAACATTAAAAAAATGAATACCTGACATGAATATAATTTAAGTGTATCATCATCATGAACATAATAAAAAATTGAATACCTAACATGAACCAATTAATAATATATATGTACATAATAATAATTGAATACCTGACATGAACTATAATATTAATCTTCATCGTCATCATTAATAAATGCATCATCATCGTCTATATATGCTTCGGGGTCAATAAATGCATCATCATCATCACTATCAGTAATGACGTGCTCATCATCATCATCAATAAATGCATCAACATGTGGAAGGCCTCCTGTACGTAATCGGTCAAGCATTGACAGGTCATCCGCAGCAGTAACCTCTTCTTGTTCCGGCTCTTGTTGTTCTGGTTCAGGCTCGGATTCACTGCCGCTGTCTACTTCAATGTTCTGAGGTGAAGTAGAGCGGTTCTTGAAACGTTTTTTGGAAAGACGTGTTTCTTGGAAGAATTCTCCTTCATATGTGTCTGGGTTAATGTGAGGTTCATAATCCTCTTCATTGGGGGGAGGTGGTCTAACATGTGGCGGCACTTCATAAACGACATCCCAACCTTTGAGATTTGGATCACTTTGGCAGGCCCACGGTAGATAGAAAACTTGGGTGGCCTGTTGAGCCGTAATATAGACATCGGGAACATCCAAATGGGTGCTTTGTTTGATTTCGACTAGCCCTAGATGTTCATGAGTCCTTCTAGTCTCCTTCGGCTGGAACCAATAACATTTGAAGACTACGACTTTCGGTGGGTTTGCACCATAGAATAGAAGTTCATAAATTGCTTCAACTCTTCCATAATACTCGGTACCTCCTTCGCCGATAGCAGAGACACAACAATTTGTAGACTTTCGGTCGGCCATAGATAGCTCTTTGCCATAGGTATGAAAGCGATACCCGTTGATGTCGTATTTGTCAAATGAACGGACCTTATAGTCAAAACCATTTGCGACTTGTCTCAATTCGGAGTCCATAGACTCTGCATTAGCCTACAAGTTTAATACGAAAGGATTGTTGCATTAGCCGCAAACTAGACGAAGAAATGAAATGGTCTAATGGAAATTACCGTTTGTTTGAACCAAGAGATGAAACCGGGATAGCCTCCTACATGCTTTGCCAGAAGCTCATACTCTTCGATGGAATCCTTTTGGATCACCGCTCCATCCGAGAATTTGGCGACGTATCGACTGTATCACATATCCGGGAATAAGAGCATTTCAAAGGAATTAGAAGTTGCGGAACAATGTACCGAGAACTTACTCGATGTACGGCCGCACTTCTGTTAGGTTGTTGAAGATATACAACGAAATGGTCCGCCATTCTTCGACATCCAACGGTATTGCTTTCGAAGCACCGGCTGGTGCGAGGTTCCCTTTGAATAGGCTGAGGTTGGATCGACCTTTTTCATGGTCGCCATCATTGTACCGAGGCTTCGGATTATGCAAATGACGATTCTTGGCTTTGTAGTGTGCTGTCACGAAGTTTGCGGCCTCCTCAGTAATGAATGCCTCGGCCATCGATGCTTCAATTCTACGTTTATTTTTACATTTTGCTCGAAGCGTCTTCTGCATCCTCTCAGTTGCGAAGCACCAACGATTTTGCACGGGCCCCCCCAATCTTGCCTCGGTCGGGAGATGCAAAATCAAATGCTTCATTGGATTAAAGAATCCCGGTGGAAAGATCTTTTCTAACTTGCAGATCAACTCCGGCGCCAACTCTTCCAGTTCGTCTAGCACGTCAGGCGATAGTTCTTTCGCACAAAGAGCACGGAAGAAATAGCTCAGCTCTGCCAGTACTAGCCATTCATCCTCAGGGATAAAGCCACGCAACATCACCGGCATTACCCGCTCAAGCCATATGTGTCAATCATGACTCTTCATACCAAATATTTTCAATTTGTCAAGACTCGCTCCCCTCTTTAGATTCGTTGCATACCCATCGGGGAACATCAACTGCATTTTCACCCACAAGATCATTTCCCTCATAGCTGGCCTTCCAAGATTGAACCATGCCTTTGGCTTCCTCCAGTTCTTCTTTTCTTTCGGTTGTCGCATGTTTTGTAACGGTCTATCACATAGAGCCTCTTGATCGACTCTAGCCTTAGGGTTATCCTTTGACTTCCCCTCTATGCCGAACAATGTACCAAAAAGGGCCTCGGCGATATTCTTTTCAGTGTGCATCACGTCGATGTTGTGTGGGCAAATGAGGTCTTTAAAGTAAGGCAGATCCCACAAGCATATCTTGTGAGTCCAGGCGTGTTCCGAATTATACCCTTTGAAATATCCTGGACGCTCTGGATTAGGCTCGAGAGCGTTTAACTGATCCAGGGCCTGTTGGCCTGTCAATGCAGGTGGTGCAGAGTTTTTGACAACTCTACCTTTCATGAAATTTTTCTTGTCTTTTCTGAACTTATGGCCAGGATCCAGGAACTGTCTATGCAAGTCGAAGCAAGAATACTTGCGACCCGCCTGCAGCCAACGGAACTGAAGAGCTGCCTTGCATGTGGGGCACGGGAACCTTCCATGCACACACCAGCCAACGAATAGCGCATACGCCGGCAAGTCATGCGTCGAGTACATGTACCACACATGCATTTTGAAGTTTTGTTTTGTAGCGGCGTCATATGTCTTGATCCCATTATCCCAAGCTTCTTGCAATTCATCCTTAAGCGGCTGCATGTACACATTCATATTCTTCCCCGGATAGTTGGGCCCTGGAATTATCAACGTCAAGAAAATGTTCTTTCTTTTCATAATCTCTCCGGGGGGGAGATTGAGTGGAATGACAAATACAGGCCAGCAACTGTATTGGGTTGCCGTCATACCAAACACTTGGAACCCATCCGTGCTGATGGCGACTCGAGGATGCCTTGGATCTGCCGCTTTGTCCTTATGTAAAGCATCGAAGTGCTTCCACGCAAAAGCGTCTGAAGTGTGTCCCAACATCGGATTCCCATCTGCATCTAGTTCGGTTCTTTTGCCCAATTTATGCCACGTCATCTGTCTGGCCGTCTCTTCGACCATGAAAAGACGTTGAAGTCTTGGTATGATTGGCCTATACCGAAGAACATTAACTGGGATTTTGGTCTGACTCTTCTCACCCATACCGTTGTCTACCACAACATACCTGGAAGACATGCAAATGGGACAATAGTTGAAGCCCGCATACTCAAGCCTAAATAAGGCACATCCATTCTCACAGGCATCTATCTTCTCATAGGGCATCTTAAGCGCACGTAGGATTTTGTCCGACTGGTACAGGTTTGCTGGCAATACATGGCCTTTGGGTAGAAAGCGTCCAAATATCGTCATCATCGCGTCGTAGCATTCTCTGCCCAGGTTGAACTGAGCCTTGAGAGCCATTACTTGCGCGATGACATCCAGCTGACAAAGCTCAGTGTGCTCGTGGAGAGGACGTTTTGAAGACTCCAACATTTCATAGAAGGCCTTTGCAGATTCCTCCATCTCATCATCCGAATCCCGAGCATCATCAAAGTCTTGCACCATGTCTTCGATCCCGGTACCATGCTCGTCGGTGCGACGACGAACCACCTCAGCTCTGGCACGTTGGGCAGACTCACCATGAAATCTCCACACCGTATAATCAGTCGTAAAACCCCACTTCTGCAAGTGTTTACCCATTTCATCCCGTGTCCACTTTTTATGGTTGTCGCACCGGACACAAGGGCACCAGTTTGTTTCCTGTCCATTTGCAAATGCGGCTCTCACAAACCCCTTGGTTTTTCTTAGCCATTCATGGGTCATGTCTTTCTGACTAGTGTGACCGGTGTACATCCACGCACGATCACTCATCTTGCCTAGCTACTGGACACACAAGAAATATATACATAATTCAGCAAACCATATTCATCAGTTAATAGAGTTTGTCAGTTTTATTACGTCCATGCAACCTAGACGCTAGTAGGTAAAGATAGGTCCTAATCCCACCCGAGTATGTGTAGATTGGGTTCGTTTTCCCATGCTCTGCTCCGGATCCGACGCAAAATTTCGGCAACACCTCCCCGCTGTTCTCCTGATACACGTCTCGGCAATAAGCAGAGAGGATGTGTACCCGGAGAACAACAGGGAGGCACTGACGAAATTCTGCATCGGATCCGGAGCAGAGCATATGGGAAAACGAACCCAATCTACACATACTCGCGCTGTCCATGGATAACGTTGGACAATTCGAAAGAATCACGGTTATAAATATGCAAATGCATGCATATTTATAGATGTAACCCTTTCGAACGAGAGACGCATAGTGGTCACGCATACTGATGATTGACACCTATAGCTAGCAAGTTTCATCGGCACAAAGACCGGAACAGAGCAAATGAAGGGGGGAGGAGGAGATGTCATTTGTGCTCACCCACGAACGCAGGGGCGGAGCTCGTCGAACGCACGGGGAGGTCGTCGAACACCAGACCCTCGCAGCCCCGAAAGAACTGCACATTTAAATCCACCCGATCAACACAAATATATATGATGTTTTTCTTAACAAAATCGGGAAATATACTTCCTAACTCATAATTCACAAATATATGACCCCGTCGGCCTCTGGAAGGCCGAAGAGCACCTTTTCGGTCAACAGGAGGCCGAAGATGTGTCGGGGGTCAGGGCTGTCGTGTCTGGGTGGCGTGGTGTCGGGGTGTCGTGGTGTCGGGGTGTCGTGTCGGGGTCGGGGTGTCGGGGGGTGTCGTGTCTGGGTGTCGTGGTGTCGGGTTGTCGGGGTCGGGGTGTCGTGTCGGTGTCGGGGTGTCGGGGGGTGTCGTGTCTGGGTGTCGTGGTGTCGGGGTGTTAGGGGTGTCGGGGTCGGGGTGTCGTGTCGGGGTCGGGGTGCCGTGTCGGTGTCGGGGTGTTGGGTCGGGGTCGGGGTGCCGTGTCGGGGTCGGGATCGAGGTCGGGGTGTCGGGGTCGGTGTGTCGGGTCGTTGTCGGGTTGGGGTCGGGGTCGAGGTGCCGTGTCGGGGTCGGGATCGAGGTCGGGGTGTTGGGGTCGGCGTGTCGGGTCGTTGTCGGGTTGGGGTCGGGGTCGAGGTGCCGTGTCGGGGTCGGGGTTTTTCCTCTTTTTTTCTTTTCTTCTTCTTCCTCTTCTTCCTCTTCTTTCTTTTCTTCCTTTTCTTCCTTTTTTTTCCTTCTTCTTCTTCTTCTTCCTCCTTTCCTTTTTCCTCTTCTTCTTCTCCTCCTCTCCTCTTTTTTCTTCTTCTTCTTCCTCTTCTTCTTTTTTCTTCTCCTCCTCCTCCTCTTCTTCTTCTTCCTTTCCTTTTTTCCTCTTCTTCTTCTCCTCCTCTCCTCTTTTTTTCTTCTTCTTCTTCTTCTTTTTTCTTCTCCTCCTCCTCTTCTTCTGTTTCTTCTTCTTATTTTTATTTTTTGTTCTTTTTCTTTTTTCTTTTTCCTTTTTTTTCTTCTTCTTTTCTTCTTTTTTTTCTTCTAGGTTTTTTCTTTTCTTCTTTTCTATCTAAGTTTTTTCTACCTAATAAAAACTAACTAATATGAACTAATAACTAACTAATATAAACTAACTAAATGAACTAATAAAAACAGAAAAAAAAACAGGAAAAAAACAAAAAAGGGGGGGAATGGTGGAGCTCACCGGAGGGTGGTCGAGGCGGCGGCGCTGGGGAGGAGGGGGGCGGCGGCGGTCGGCGGGGAGGAGGGGGCGGCGGCGGTCGGCGGGGAGGAGGGGGTCGGCGGGGAGGAGGGGGTCGGCGGGGAGGGGGCGGCGGCGGCGCTGTGGAGGAGGGAAGGGGGCGGCGGCGGCACTGTGGAGGAGGGGAGGGGGCGGCGGCGGCGCTGTGGAGGAGGGGAGGGGGCGGCGGCGGGGAGGAGGGAGGCGGCGGGGGTCGGCGGGGAGGAGGGGGTCAGCGGGGAGGGGGCGGCGGCGGCGCGCAGAGAGAGAGAGAGAGAGAGAGATGTGAGAGAGAGAGAGGGGGTTTGGGCGCGGGGGGCGAAAATTAAGCCCCCCTCTTTGCCGTCTGCTGGCAGACGGCAAAGAATTCTTTGCCGTCTGCCAGCAGACGGCAAAGAGGGGGGACGTTAGCCCGTCCCCGCCGTTACACTGTGGGCCCCCCTCACCTCTTTGCCGTCTGCTGGCAGACGGCAAAGAGTTCTTTGCCGTCTGCCAGCAGACGGCAAAGAAGTGGCCCGTGTGACCTAGCCAACGCAGGGCCCCGTGGGCCCCACTTTGGTCTTTGCCGTCTGCTGGCAGACGGCAAAGAAGTGCAGATGGCAAAGAGCCTCTTTGCCATCAGTAAGTTCTTTGCCGTCTGCTTTATAAAAGCGGACGGCAAAGAGCCTCTTTGCCATCTGCCAGCAGACGGCAAAGAGCTTTTAGATGGCAAAGTCCCTGATTCCAGTAGTGAATCTCTTTCGAAGTATGAGGCTTTCGGACGAGAACTCCTCAGTTACAAAGGCATTTCATTTTTTTTAACTCATTTCAACTCCAAACTTTTTGTGCGTTCAGTATGCACCATTCACAGCCACGTCATCAATTTTCAACCCTTTGTGGCTTTATTTGCTATTTTTCATGCATTTACTGATTTTGTTTGAGCTAAATGACCCTGAAATTGAAAAGCACTACAAATGAACTCTGAAAAGGTTGAAAGTTGGCATGGTATCATCATTTCACCCACATAGCATGTGTTAAAAAGTTGAGAGGGTTACGGCAAAAACTGGATGCACTTCATGTACAAAATGGACAATCTCTTTCGAAGTATCAGGCTTTCGGACGAGAACTCATCTGTTACAAAGGCAATTCATTTTTTTAAACATATTTCAACTCCAGACTTTTTGTGCGTTCAGTATGCACCATTCAAAGCCATGTCATAAATTTTCAACCCTTTCTGACTTCATTTGCTATTTTTCATGCATTTACTGATTTTTTTTGAGCTAAATGACCCTGAAATTGAAAAGCACTACAAATGAACTCTGAAAAGGTTGAAAGTTGGCATGGTATCATCATTTCACCCACATAGCATCTGCTAAAAAATTGAGAGGGTTACGGCAAAAACTGGATGCACTTCGTGTACAAAATGGACAATCTCTTTCGAAGTATGAGGCTTTCGGACGAGAACTCATCAGTTACAAGGGCATTTCATTTCTTTAACTTATTTCAACTCCAGACTTTTTGTGCGTTCAGTATGCACCATTCACAGCCACGTCATCAATTTTCAACCCTTTCTGACTTCATTTGCTATTTTTCATGCATTTACTGATTTTGTTTGAGCTAAATGACCCTAAAATTGAAAAGCACTACAAATGAACTCTGAAAAGGTTTAAAGTTGGCATGGTATCATCATTTCACCCACATAGCATGTGCTAAAAAGTTGAGAGGGTTACGGCAAAAACTGGATGCACTTCGTGTACAAAATGGACAATCTCTTTCGAAGTATCAGGCATTCGGACGAGAACTCATCTGTTACAAAGGCAATTCATTTTTTTAAACTCATTTCAACTCCAGACTTTTTGTGCGTTCAGTATGCACCATTCAAAGCCATGTCATTAATTTTCAACCCTTTCTGACTTCATTTGCTATTTTTCATGCATTTACTGATTTGTTTTGAGCTAAATGACCCTGAAATTGAAAAGCACTACAAATGAACTCTGAAAAGGTTGAAAGTTGGCATGGTATCATCATTTCACCCACATAGCATGTGCTAAAAAGTTGAGAGGGTTACGGCAAAAACTGGATGCACTTCGTGTACAAAATGGACAATCTCTTTCGAAGTATCAGGCTTTCGGATGAGAACTCATCTGTTACAAAGGCATTTCATTTTTTTAAACTCATTTCAACTCCAGACTTTTTGTGCGTTCAGTATGCACCATTCAAAGCCACGTCATCAATTTTCAACACTTTCTGACTTCATTTGCTATTTTTCATGCATTTACTGATTTTTTTGAGCTAAATGACCTTGAAATTGAAAAGCACTACAAATGAACTCTGAAAAGGTTGAAAGTTGGCATGGTATCATCATTTCACCCACATAGCATTTGCTAAAAAGTTGAGAGGGTTACGGCAAAAACTGGATGCACTTCGTGTACAAAATGAACAATCTCTTTCGAAGTATCAGGCTTTCGGACGAGAACTCATCTGTTACAAAGGCATTTCATTTCTTTAACTTATTTCAACTTCAGACTTTTTGTGCGTTCAGTATGCACCATTCAAAGCCACGTCATTAAGTTTCAACCCTTTCTGACTTCATTTGCTATTTTTCATGCATTTACTGATTTTGTTTGAGCTAAATGACCCTGAAATTGAAAAGCACTACAAATGAACTCTGAAAAGGTTGAAAGTTGGCATGGTATCATCATTTCACCCACATAGCATGTGCTAAAAAGTTGAGAGGTTTACGGCAAAAACTGGATGCACTTCGTGTACAAAATGGACAATCTCTTTCGAAGTATCAGGCTTTCGGACGAGAACTCATCTGTTACAAAGGCATTTCATTTTTTTAAACTCATTTCAACTCCAGACTTTTTGTGCGTTCAGTATGCACCATTCAAAGCCACGTCATCAATTTTCAACGCTTTCTGACTTCATTTGCTATTTTTCATGCATTTACAGATTTTTTTGAGCTAAATGACCTTGAAATTGAAAAGCACTACAAATAAACTCTGAAAAGGTTGAAAGTTGGCATGGTATCATCATTTCACCCACATAGCATTTGCTAAAAAGTTGAGAGGGTTACGGCAAAAACTGGATGCACTTCGTGTACAAAATGGCCTATCTCTTTCGAAGTATCAGGCTTTCGGACGAGAACTCATCTGTTACAAAGGCATTTCATTTCTTTAACTTATTTCAACTTCAGACTTTTTGTGCGTTCAGTATGCACCATTCAAAGCCACGTCATTAAGTTTCAACCCTTTCTGACTTCATTTGCTATTTTTCATGCATTTACTGATTTTGTTTGAGCTAAATGACCCTGAAATTGAAAAGCACTACAAATGAACTCTGAAAAGGTTGAAAGTTGGCATGGTATCATCATTTCACCCACATAGCATGTGCTAAAAAGTTGAGAGGTTTACGGCAAAAACTGGATGCACTTCGTGTACAAAATGGACAATCTCTTTCGAAGTATCAGGCATTCGGACGAGAACTCATCTGTTACAAAGGCATTTCATTTTTTTAAACTCATTTCAACTCCAGACTTTTTGTGCGTTCAGTATGCACCATTCAAAGCCACGTCATTAATTTTCAACCCTTTCTGACTTCATTTGCTATTTTTCATGCATTTACTGATTTGTTTTGAGCTAAATGACCCTGAAATTGAAAAGCACTACAAATGAACTCTGAAAAGGTTGAAAGTTGGCATGGTATCATCATTTCACCCACATAACATGTGCTAAAAAGTTGAGAGGGTTACGGCAAAAACTGGATGCACTTCGTGTACAAAATGGACAATCTCTTTCGAAGTATCAGGCTTTCGGACGAGAACTCATCTGTTACAAAGGCATTTCATTTTTTTAAACTCATTTCAACTCCAGACTTTTTGTGCGTTCAGTATGCACCATTCAAAGCCACGTCATCAATTTTCAACACTTTCTGACTTCATTTGCTATTTTTCATGCATTTACAGATTTTTTTGAGCTAAATGACCTTGAAATTGAAAAGCACTACAAATGAACTCTGAAAAGGTTGAAAGTTGGCATGGTATCATCTTTTCACCCACATAGCATTTGCTAAAAAGTTGAGAGGGTTACGGCAAAAACTGGATGCACTTCGTGTACAAAATGGACAATCTCTTTCGAAGTATCAGGCTTTCGGACGAGAGCTCATCTGTTACAAAGGCATTTCATTTCTTTAACTTATTTCAACTTCAGACTTTTTGTGCGTTCAGTATGCACCATTCAAAGCCACGTCATTAAGTTTCAACCCTTTCTGACTTCATTTGCTATTTTTCATGCATTTACTGATTTTGTTTGAGCTAAATGACCCTGAAATTGAAAAGCACTACAAATGAACTCTGAAAAGGTTGAAAGTTGGCATGGTATCATCATTTCACCCACATAGCATGTGCTAAAAAGTTGAGAGGTTTACGGAAAAAACTGGATGCACTTCGTGTACAAAATGGACAATCTCTTTCGAAGTATCAGGCTTTCGGACGAGAACTCATCTGTTACAAAGGCATTTCATTTTTTTAAACTCATTTCAACTCCAGACTTTTTGTGCGTTCAGTATGCACCATTCAAAGCCACGTCATCAATTTTCAACGCTTTCTGACTTCATTTGCTATTTTTCATGCATTTACAGATTTTTTTGAGCTAAATGACCTTGAAATTGAAAAGCACTACAAATGAACTCTGAAAAGGTTGAAAGTTGGCATGGTATCATCATTTCACCCACATAGCATTTGCTAAAAAGTTGAGAGGGTTACGGCAAAAACTGGATGCACTTCGTGTACAAAATGGCCTATCTCTTTCGAAGTATCAGGCTTTCGGACGAGAACTCATCTGTTACAAAGGCATTTCATTTCTTTAACTTTTTTCAACTTCAGACTTTTTGTGCGTTCAGTATGCACCATTCAAAGCCACGTCATCAATTTTCAACCCTTTCTGCCTTCATTTGCTATTTTTCATACATTTACTGATTTTGTTTGAGCTAAATGACCCTGAAATTGAAAAGCACTACAAATGAACTCTGAAAAGGTTGAAAGTTGGCATGGTATCATCATTTCACCCACATAGCATGTGCTAAAAAGTTGAGAGGGTTACGGCAAAAACTGGATGCACTTCGTGTAGAAAATGGACAATCTCGTTCTAAGTATCAGGCTTTCGGACGAGAACTCATCTGTTACAAAGGCATTTCATTTTTTTAAACTCATTTCAACTCCAGACTTTTTGTGCGTTCAGTATGCACCATTCAAAGCCACGTCATTAATTTTCAACCCTTTCTGACTTCATTTGCTATTTTTCATGCATTTACTAATTTGTTTTGAGCTAAATGACCCTGAAATTGAAAAGCACTACAAATGAACTCTGAAAAGGTTGAAAGTTGGCATGGTATCATCATTTCACCCACATAGCATGTGCTAAAAAGTTGAGAGGGTTACGGCAAAAACTGGATGCACTTCGTGTACAAAATGGACAATCTCTTTCGAAGTATCAGGCTTTCGGACGAGAACTCATCTGTTACAAAGGCATTTCATTTTTTTAAACTTATTTCAACTCCAGACTTTTTGTGCGTTCAGCATGCACCATTCAAAGCCACGTCATCAATTTTCAACCCTTTCTGACTTCATTTGCAATTTTTCATGCATTTACTGATTTTTTGAGCTAAATGACCCTGAAATTGAAAAGCACTACAAATGAACTCTGAAAAGGTTGAAAGTTGGCATGGTATCATCATTTCACCCACATAGCATGTGCTAAAAAGTTGAGATGCTTACGGCAAAAACTGGATGCACTTCGTGTACAAAATGGACAATCTCTTTCGAAGTATCAGGCTTTCGGACGAGAACTCATCTGTTACAAAGGCATTTCATTTTTTTAAACTCATTTCAACTCCAGACTTTTTGTGCGTTCAGTATGCACCATTCAAAGCCACGTCATCAATTTTCAACCCTTTCTGACTTCATTTGCTATTTTTCATGCATTTACTGATTTTTTTGAGCTAAATGACCCTGAAATTGAAAAGCACTACAAATGAACTCTGAAAAGGTTGAAAGTTGGCATGGTATCATCATTTCACCCACATAGCATGTGCTAAAAAGTTGAGAGGTTTACGGCAAAAACTGGATGCACTTCGTGTACAAAATGGACAATCTCTTTCGAAGTATCAGGCATTCGGACGAGAACTCATCTGTTACAAAGGCATTTCATTTTTTTAAACTCATTTCAACTCCAGACTTTTTGTGCGTTCAGTATGCACCATTCAAAGCCACGTCATTAATTTTCAACCCTTTCTGACTTCATTTGCTATTTTTCATGCATTTACTGATTTGTTTTGAGCTAAATGACCCTGAAATTGAAAAGCACTACAAATGAACTCTGAAAAGGTTGAAAGTTGGCATGGTATCATCATTTCACCCACATAGCATGTGCTAAAAAGTTGAGAGGGTTACGGCAAAAACTGGATGCACTTCGTGTACAAAATGGACAATCTCTTTCGAAGTATCAGGCTTTCGGACGAGAACTCATCTGTTACAAAGGCATTTCATTTTTTTAAACTCATTTCAACTCCAGACTTTTTGTGCGTTCAGTATGCACCATTCAAAGCCACGTCATCAATTTTCAACACTTTCTGACTTCATTTGCTATTTTTCATGCATTTACAGATTTTTTTGAGCTAAATGACCTTGAAATTGAAAAGCACTACAAATGAACTCTGAAAAGGTTGAAAGTTGGCATGGTATCATCTTTTCACCCACATAGCATTTGCTAAAAAGTTGAGAGGGTTACGGCAAAAACTGGATGCACTTCGTGTACAAAATGGACAATCTCTTTCGAAGTATCAGGCTTTCGGACGAGAGCTCATCTGTTACAAAGGCATTTCATTTCTTTAACTTATTTCAACTTCAGACTTTTTGTGCGTTCAGTATGCACCATTCAAAGCCACGTCATTAAGTTTCAACCCTTTCTGACTTCATTTGCTATTTTTCATGCATTTACTGATTTTGTTTGAGCTAAATGACCCTGAAATTGAAAAGCACTACAAATGAACTCTGAAAAGGTTGAAAGTTGGCATGGTATCATCATTTCACCCACATAGCATGTGCTAAAAAGTTGAGAGGTTTACGGAAAAAACTGGATGCACTTCGTGTACAAAATGGACAATCTCTTTCGAAGTATCAGGCTTTCGGACGAGAACTCATCTGTTACAAAGGCATTTCATTTTTTTAAACTCATTTCAACTCCAGACTTTTTGTGCGTTCAGTATGCACCATTCAAAGCCACGTCATCAATTTTCAACGCTTTCTGACTTCATTTGCTATTTTTCATGCATTTACAGATTTTTTTGAGCTAAATGACCTTGAAATTGAAAAGCACTACAAATGAACTCTGAAAAGGTTGAAAGTTGGCATGGTATCATCATTTCACCCACATAGCATTTGCTAAAAAGTTGAGAGGGTTACGGCAAAAACTGGATGCACTTCGTGTACAAAATGGCCTATCTCTTTCGAAGTATCAGGCTTTCGGACGAGAACTCATCTGTTACAAAGGCATTTCATTTCTTTAACTTTTTTCAACTTCAGACTTTTTGTGCGTTCAGTATGCACCATTCAAAGCCACGTCATCAATTTTCAACCCTTTCTGCCTTCATTTGCTATTTTTCATACATTTACTGATTTTGTTTGAGCTAAATGACCCTGAAATTGAAAAGCACTACAAATGAACTCTGAAAAGGTTGAAAGTTGGCATGGTATCATCATTTCACCCACATAGCATGTGCTAAAAAGTTGAGAGGGTTACGGCAAAAACTGGATGCACTTCGTGTAGAAAATGGACAATCTCGTTCTAAGTATCAGGCTTTCGGACGAGAACTCATCTGTTACAAAGGCATTTCATTTTTTTAAACTCATTTCAACTCCAGACTTTTTGTGCGTTCAGTATGCACCATTCAAAGCCACGTCATTAATTTTCAACCCTTTCTGACTTCATTTGCTATTTTTCATGCATTTACTAATTTGTTTTGAGCTAAATGACCCTGAAATTGAAAAGCACTACAAATGAACTCTGAAAAGGTTGAAAGTTGGCATGGTATCATCATTTCACCCACATAGCATGTGCTAAAAAGTTGAGAGGGTTACGGCAAAAACTGGATGCACTTCGTGTACAAAATGGACAATCTCTTTCGAAGTATCAGGCTTTCGGACGAGAACTCATCTGTTACAAAGGCATTTCATTTTTTTAAACTTATTTCAACTCCAGACTTTTTGTGCGTTCAGCATGCACCATTCAAAGCCACGTCATCAATTTTCAACCCTTTCTGACTTCATTTGCTGTTTTTCATGCATTTACTGATTTTGTTTGAGCTAAATGACCCTGAAATTGAAAAGCACTACAAATGAACTCTGAAAAGGTTGAAAGTTCGCATGGTATCATCATTTCCCCCACATAGCATGTGCTAAAAAGTTGAGAGGGTTACGGCAAAAACTGGATGCACTTCATGTACAAAATGGACAATCTCTTTCGAAGTACGAGGCTTTCGGACGAGAACTCATATGTTACAAAGGCATTTCATTTATTTAACTCATTTCAACTCCAAACTTTTTGTGCGTTCAGTATGCACCATTCACAGCCACGTCATCAATTTTCAACCCTTTCTGACTTCATTTGCTATTTTTCATGCATTTACTGATTTTGTTTGAGCTAAATGACCCTGAAATTGAAAAGCACTACAAATGAACTCTGAAAAGGTTGAAAGTTGGCATGGTATCATCATTTCACCCACATAGCATCTGCTAAAAAGTTGAGAGGGTTACGGCAAAAACTGGATGCACTTCGTGTACAAAATGGACAATCTCTTTCGAAGTATCAGGCTTTCGGACGAGAACTCATCTGTTACAAAGGCATTTCATTTTTTTAAACTCATTTCAACTCCAAACTTTTTGTGCGTTCAGTATGCACCATTCAAAGCCACGTCATCAATTTTCAACCCTTTCTGACTTCATTTGCTATTTTTCATGCATTTACTGATTTTGTTTGAGCTAAATGACCCTGAAATTGAAAAGCACTACAAATGAACTCTGAAAAGGTTGAAAGTTGGCATGGTATCATCATTTCACCCACATAGCATCTGCTAAAAAGTTGAGAGGGTTACGGCAAAAACTGGATGCACTTCGTGTACAAAATGGACAATCTCTTTCGAAGTATCAGGCTTTCGGACGAGAACTCATCTGTTACAAAGGCATTTCATTTTTTTAAACTTATTTCAACTCCAGACTTTTTGTGCGTTCAGCATGCACCATTCAAAGCCACGTCATCAAGTTTCAACCCTTTCTGACTTCATTTGCTGTTTTTCATGCATTTACTGATTTTGTTTGAGCTAAATGACCCTGAAATTGAAAAGCACTACAAATGAACTCTGAAAAGGTTGAAAGTTCGCATGGTATCATCATTTCCCCCACATAGCATGTGCTAAAAAGTTGAGAGGGTTACGGCAAAAACTGGATGCACTTCGTGTACAAAATGGACAATCTCTTTCGAAGTATGAGGCTTTCGGACGAGAACTCATATGTTACAAAGGCATTTCATTTATTTAACTCATTTCAACTCCAAACTTTTTGTGCGTTCAGTATGCACCATTCACAGCCACGTCATCAATTTTCAACCCTTTCTGACTTCATTTGCTATTTTTCATGCATTTACTGATTTTGTTTGAGCTAAATGACCCTGAAATTGAAAAGCACTACAAATGAACTCTGAAAAGGTTGAAAGTTGGCATGGTATCATCATTTCACCCACATAGCATGTTTTAAAAAGTTGAGAGGGTTACGGCAAAAACTGGATGCACTTCATGTACAAAATGGACAATCTCTTTCGAAGTATTAGGCTTCGGACGAGAACTCGTCTGTTACAAAGGCAATTCATTTTTTTAAACATATTTCAACTCCAGACTTTTTGTGCGTTCAGTATGCACCATTCAAAGCCACGTCATAAATTTTCAAACCTTTCTGACTTCATTTGCTATTTTTCATGCATTTACTGATTTTTTTTGAGCTAAATGACCCTGAAATTGAAAAGGACTACAAATGAACTCTGAAAAGGTTGAAAGTTGGCATGGTATCATCATTTCACCCACATAGCATCTGCTAAAAAGTTGAGAGGGTTACGGCAAAAACTGGATGCACTTCGTGTACAAAATGGACAATCTCTTTCGAAGTATCAGGCTTTCGGACGAGAACTCATCTGTTACAAGGGCATTTCATTTCTTTAACTTATTTCAACTCCAGACTTTTTGTGCGTTCAGTATGCACCATTCACAGCCACGTCATCAATTTTCAACCCTTTGTGGCTTCATTTGCTATTTTTCATGCATTTACTGATTTTGTTTGAGCTAAATGACCCTGAAATTGAAAAGCACTACAACTGAACTCTGAAAAGGTTGAAAGTTGGCATGGTATCATCATTTCACCCACATAGCATCTGCTAAAAAGTTGAGAGGGTTACGGCAAAAACTGGATGCACTTCATGTACAAAATGGACAATCTCTTTCGAAGTATCAGGCTTTCGGACGAGAACTCATCTGTTACAAAGGCATTTCATTTTTTTAAACTTATTTCAACTCCAGACTTTTTGTGCGTTCAGCATGCACCATTCAAAGCCACGTCATCAATTTTCAACCCTTTCTGACTTCATTTGCTGTTTTTCATGCATTTACTGATTTTGTTTGAGCTAAATGACCCTGAAATTGAAAAGCACTACAAATGAACTCTGAAAAGGTTGAAAGTTCGCATGGTATCATCATTTCCCCCACATAGCATGTGCTAAAAAGTTGAGAGGGTTACGGCAAAAACTGGATGCACTTCGTGTACAAAATGGACAATCTCTTTCGAAGTATGAGGCTTTCGGACGAGAACTCATATGTTACAAAGGCATTTCATTTATTTAACTCATTTCAACTCCAAACTTTTTGTGCGTTCAGTATGCACCATTGACAGCCACGTCATCAATTTTCAACCCTTTCTGACTTCATTTGCTATTTTTCATGCATTTACTGATTTTGTTTGAGCTAAATGACCCTGAAATTGAAAAGCACTACAAATGAACTCTGAAAAGGTTGAAAGTTGGCATGGTATCATCATTTCACCCACATAGCATCTGCTAAAAAGTTGAGAGGGTTACGGCAAAAACTGGATGCACTTCGTGTACAAAATGGACAATCTCTTTCGAAGTATCAGGCTTTCGGACGAGAACTCATCTGTTACAAAGGCATTTCATTTTTTTAAACTCATTTCAACTCCAAACTTTTTGTGCGTTCAGTATGCACCATTCAAAGCCACGTCATCAATTTTCAACCCTTTCTGACTTCATTTGCTATTTTTCATGCATTTACTGATTTTGTTTGAGCTAAATGACCCTGAAATTGAAAAGCACTACAAATGAACTCTGAAAAGGTTGAAAGTTGGCATGGTATCATCATTTCACCCACATAGCATCTGCTAAAAAGTTGAGAGGGTTACGGCAAAAACTGGATGCACTTCGTGTACAAAATGGACAATCTCTTTCGAAGTATCAGGCTTTCGGACGAGAACTCATCTGTTACAAAGGCATTTCATTTTTTTAAACTTATTTCAACTCCAGACTTTTTGTGCGTTCAGCATGCACCATTCAAAGCCACGTCATCAAGTTTCAACCCTTTCTGACTTCATTTGCTGTTTTTCATGCATTTACTGATTTTGTTTGAGCTAAATGACCCTGAAATTGAAAAGCACTACAAATGAACTCTGAAAAGGTTGAAAGTTCGCATGGTATCATCATTTCCCCCACATAGCATGTGCTAAAAAGTTGAGAGGGTTACGGCAAAAACTGGATGCACTTCGTGTACAAAATGGACAATCTCTTTCGAAGTATGAGGCTTTCGGACGAGAACTCATATGTTACAAAGGCATTTCATTTATTTAACTCATTTCAACTCCAAACTTTTTGTGCGTTCAGTATGCACCATTCACAGCCACGTCATCAATTTTCAACCCTTTCTGACTTCATTTGCTATTTTTCATGCATTTACTGATTTTGTTTGAGCTAAATGACCCTGAAATTGAAAAGCACTACAAATGAACTCTGAAAAGGTTGAAAGTTGGCATGGTATCATCATTTCACCCACATAGCATGTTTTAAAAAGTTGAGAGGGTTACGGCAAAAACTGGATGCACTTCATGTACAAAATGGACAATCTCTTTCGAAGTATTAGGCTTCGGACGAGAACTCGTCTGTTACAAAGGCAATTCATTTTTTTAAACATATTTCAACTCCAGACTTTTTGTGCGTTCAGTATGCACCATTCAAAGCCACGTCATAAATTTTCAAACCTTTCTGACTTCATTTGCTATTTTTCATGCATTTACTGATTTTTTTGAGCTAAATGACCCTGAAATTGAAAAGCACTACAAATGAACTCTGAAAAGGTTGAAAGTTGGCATGGTATCATCATTTCACCCACATAGCATCTGCTAAAAAGTTGAGAGGGTTACGGCAAAAACTGGATGCACTTCGTGTACAAAATGGACAATCTCTTTCGAAGTATCAGGCTTTCGGACGAGAACTCATCTGTTACAAGGGCATTTCATTTCTTTAACTTATTTCAACTCCAGACTTTTTGTGCGTTCAGTATGCACCATTCACAGCCACGTCATCAATTTTCAACCCTTTGTGGCTTCATTTGCTATTTTTCATGCATTTACTGATTTTGTTTGAGCTAAATGACCCTGAAATTGAAAAGCACTACAACTGAACTCTGAAAAGGTTGAAAGTTGGCATGGTATCATCATTTCACCCACATAGCATCTGCTAAAAAGTTGAGAGGGTTACGGCCAAAACTGGATGCACTTCGTGTACAAAATGGACAATCTCTTTCGAAGTATCAGGCTTTCGGACGAGAACTCATCTGTTACAAAGGCATTTCATTTTTTTAAACTTATTTCAACTCCAGACTTTTTGTGCGTTCAGCATGCACCATTCAAAGCCACGTCATCAATTTTCAACCCTTTCTGACTTCATTTGCTGTTTTTCATGCATTTACTGATTTTGTTTGAGCTAAATGACCCTGAAATTGAAAAGCACTACAAATGAACTCTGAAAAGGTTGAAAGTTCGCATGGTATCATCATTTCCCCCACATAGCATGTGCTAAAAAGTTGAGAGGGTTACGGCAAAAACTGGATGCACTTCGTGTACAAAATGGACAATCTCTTTCGAAGTATGAGGCTTTCGGACGAGAACTCATATGTTACAAAGGCATTTCATTTATTTAACTCATTTCAACTCCAAACTTTTTGTGCGTTCAGTATGCACCATTCACAGCCACGTCATCAATTTTCAAACCTTTCTGACTTCATTTGCTATTTTTCATGCATTTACTGATTTTTTTGAGCTAAATGACCCTGAAATTGAAAAGCACTACAAATGAACTCTGAAAAGGTTGAAAGTTCGCATGGTATCATCATTTCACCCACATAGCATGTGCTAAAAAGTTGAGAGGGTTACGGCAAAAACTGGATGCACTTCGTGTACGAAATGGACAATCTCTTTCGAAGTATGAGGCTTTCGGACGAGAACTCATATGTTACAAAGGCATTTCATTTATTTAACTCATTTCAACTCCAAACTTTTTGTGCGTTCAGTATGCACCATTCACAGCCACGTCATCAATTTTCAACCCTTTCTGACTTCATTTGCTATTTTTCATGCATTTACTGATTTTGTTTGAGCTAAATGACCCTGAAATTGAAAAGCACTACAAATGAACTCTGAAAAGGTTGAAAGTTGGCATGGTATCATCATTTCACCCACATAGCATGTTTTAAAAAGTTGAGAGGGTTACGGCAAAAACTGGATGCACTTCATGTACAAAATGGACAATCTCTTTCGAAGTATTAGGCTTCGGACGAGAACTCGTCTGTTACAAAGGCAATTCATTTTTTTAAACATATTTCAACTCCAGACTTTTTGTGCGTTCAGTATGCACCATTCAAAGCCACGTCATAAATTTTCAAACCTTTCTGACTTCATTTGCTATTTTTCATGCATTTACTGATTTTTTTGAGCTAAATGACCCTGAAATTGAAAAGCACTACAAATGAACTCTGAAAAGGTTGAAAGTTGGCATGGTATCATCATTTCACCCACATAGCATCTGCTAAAAAGTTGAGAGGGTTACGGCAAAAACTGGATGCACTTCGTGTACAAAATGGACAATCTCTTTCGAAGTATCAGGCTTTCGGACGAGAACTCATCTGTTACAAGGGCATTTCATTTCTTTAACTTATTTCAACTCCAGACTTTTTGTGCGTTCAGTATGCACCATTCACAGCCACGTCATCAATTTTCAACCCTTTGTGGCTTCATTTGCTATTTTTCATGCATTTACTGATTTTGTTTGAGCTAAATGACCCTGAAATTGAAAAGCACTACAACTGAACTCTGAAAAGGTTGAAAGTTGGCATGGTATCATCATTTCACCCACATAGCATCTGCTAAAAAGTTGAGAGGGTTACGGCCAAAACTGGATGCACTTCGTGTACAAAATGGACAATCTCTTTCGAAGTATCAGGCTTTCGGACGAGAACTCATCTGTTACAAAGGCATTTCATTTTTTTAAACTTATTTCAACTCCAGACTTTTTGTGCGTTCAGCATGCACCATTCAAAGCCACGTCATCAATTTTCAACCCTTTCTGACTTCATTTGCTGTTTTTCATGCATTTACTGATTTTGTTTGAGCTAAATGACCCTGAAATTGAAAAGCACTACAAATGAACTCTGAAAAGGTTGAAAGTTCGCATGGTATCATCATTTCCCCCACATAGCATGTGCTAAAAAGTTGAGAGGGTTACGGCAAAAACTGGATGCACTTCGTGTACAAAATGGACAATCTCTTTCGAAGTATGAGGCTTTCGGACGAGAACTCATATGTTACAAAGGCATTTCATTTATTTAACTCATTTCAACTCCAAACTTTTTGTGCGTTCAGTATGCACCATTCACAGCCACGTCATCAATTTTCAAACCTTTCTGACTTCATTTGCTATTTTTCATGCATTTACTGATTTTTTTGAGCTAAATGACCCTGAAATTGAAAAGCACTACAAATGAACTCTGAAAAGGTTGAAAGTTCGCATGGTATCATCATTTCACCCACATAGCATGTGCTAAAAAGTTGAGAGGGTTACGGCAAAAACTGGATGCACTTCGTGTACGAAATGGACAATCTCTTTCGAAGTATCAGGCTTTCGGACGAGAACTCATCTGTTACAAAGGCATTTCATTTTTTTAAACTTATTTCAACTCCAGACTTTTTGTGCGTTCAGCATGCACCATTCAAAGCCACGTCATCAATTTTCAACCCTTTCTGACTTCATTTGCTGTTTTTCATGCATTTACTGATTTTGTTTGAGCTAAATGACCCTGAAATTGAAAAGCACTACAAATGAACTCTGAAAAGGTTGAAAGTTCGCATGGTATCATCATTTCACCCACATAGCATGTGCTAAAAAGTTGAGAGGGTTACGGCAAAAACTGGATGCACTTCGTGTACAAAATGGACAATCTCTTTCGAAGTATCAGGCTTTCGGACGAGAACTCATCTGTTACAAAGGCATTTCATTTTTTTAAACTCATTTCAACTCCAGACTTTTTGTACGTTCAGTATGCACCATTCAAAGCCACGTCATCAATTTTCAACCCTTTCTGACTTCATTTGCTATTTTTCATGCATTTACTGATTTTTTTAGCTAAATGACCCTGAAATTGAAAAGCACTACAAATGAACTCCGAAAAGGTTGAAAGTTGGCATGGTATCATCATTTCACCCACATAGCATGTGCTAAAAAGTTGAGAGGGTTACGGCAAAAACTGGATGCACTTCGTGTACAAAATGGACTATCTCTTTCGAAGTATCAGGCTTTCGGACGAGAACTCATCTGTTACAAAGGCATTTCATTTCTTTAACTTATTTCAACTCCAGACTTTTTGTGCAATCAGTATGCACCATTCAAAGCCACGTCATTAATTTTCAACCCTTTCTGACTTCATTTGCTATTTTTCATGCATTTACTGATTTGTTTTGAGCTAAATGACCCTGAAATTGAAAAGCACTACAAATGAACTCTGAAAAGGTTGAAAGTTGGCATGGTATCATCATTTCACCCACATAGCATGTGCTAAAAAGTTGAGAGGGTTACGGCAAAAACTGGATGCACTTCGTGTACAAAATGGACAATCTCTTTCGAAGTATCAGGCTTTCGGACGAGAACTCATCTGTTACAAAGGCATTTCATTTTTTTAAACTCATTTCAACTCCAGACTTTTTGTGCGTTCAGTATGCACCATTCAAAGCCACGTCATCAATTCTCAACCCTTTCTGACTTCATTTGCTATTTTTCATGCATTTACTGATTTTTTTAGCTAAATGACCCTGAAATTGAAAAGCACTACAAATGAACTCCGAAAAGGTTGAAAGTTGGCATGGTATCATCATTTCACCCACATAGCATGTGCTAAAAAGTTGAGAGGGTTACGGCAAAAACTGGATGCACTTCGTGTACAAAATGGACTATCTCTTTCGAAGTATCAGGCTTTCGGACGAGAACTCATCTGTTACAAAGGCATTTCATTTCTTTAACTTATTTCAACTCCAGACTTTTTGTGCAATCAGTATGCACCATTCAAAGCCACGTCATTAATTTTCAACCCTTTCTGACTTCATTTGCTATTTTTCATGCATTTACTGATTTGTTTTGAGCTAAATGACCCTAAAATTGAAAAGCACTACAAATGAACTCTGAAAAGGTTGAAAGTTGGCATGGTATCATCATTTCACCCACATAGCATGTGCTAAAAAGTTGAGAGGGTTACGGCAAAAACTGGATGCACTTCGTGTACAAAATGGACAATCTCTTTCGAAGTATCAGGCTTTCGGACGAGAACTCATCTGTTACAAAGGCATTTCATTTCTTTAAACTCATTTCAACTCCAGACTTTTTGTGCGTTCAGTATGCACCATTCAAAGCCACGTCATCAATTTTCAACCCTTTCTGACTTCATTTGCTATTTTTCATGCATTTACAGATTTTTTTGAGCTAAATGACCTTGAAATTGAAAAGCACTACAAATGAACTCTGAAAAGGTTGAAAGTTGGCATGGTATCATCATTTCACCCACATAGCATTTGCTAAAAAGTTGAGAGGGTTACGGCAAGAACTGGATGCACTTCGTGTACAAAATGGACTATCTCTTTCGAAGTATCAGGCTTTCGGACGAGAACTCATCTGTTACAAAGGCATTTCATTTCTTTAACTTATTTCAACTCCAGACTTTTTGTGCAATCAGTATGCACCATTCAAAGCCACGTCATTAATTTTCAACCCTTTCTGACTTCATTTGCTATTTTTCATGCATTTACTGATTTGTTTTGAGCTAAATGACCCTGAAATTGAAAAGCACTACAAATGAACTCTGAAAAGGTTGAAAGTTGGCATGGTATCATCATTTCACCCACATAGCATGTGCTAAAAAGTTGAGAGGGTTACGGCAAAAACTGGATGCACTTCGTGTACAAAATGGACAATCTCTTTCGAAGTATCAGGCTTTCGGACGAGAACTCATCTGTTACAAAGGCATTTCATTTTTTTAAACTCATTTCAACTCCAGACTTTTTGTGCGTTCAGTATGCACCATTCAAAGCCACGTCATCAATTCTCAACCCTTTCTGACTTCATTTGCTATTTTTCATGCATTTACTGATTTTTTTAGCTAAATGACCCTGAAATTGAAAAGCACTACAAATGAACTCCGAAAAGGTTGAAAGTTGGCATGGTATCATCATTTCACCCACATAGCATGTGCTAAAAAGTTGAGAGGGTTACGGCAAAAACTGGATGCACTTCGTGTACAAAATGGACTATCTCTTTCGAAGTATCAGGCTTTCGGACGAGAACTCATCTGTTACAAAGGCATTTCATTTCTTTAACTTATTTCAACTCCAGACTTTTTGTGCAATCAGTATGCACCATTCAAAGCCACGTCATTAATTTTCAACCCTTTCTGACTTCATTTGCTATTTTTCATGCATTTACTGATTTGTTTTGAGCTAAATGACCCTGAAATTGAAAAGCACTACAAATGAACTCTGAAAAGGTTGAAAGTTGGCATGGTATCATCATTTCACCCACATAGCATGTGCTAAAAAGTTGAGAGGGTTACGGCAAAAACTGGATGCACTTCGTGTACAAAATGGACAATCTCTTTCGAAGTATCAGGCTTTCGGACGAGAACTCA
The DNA here is from genome assembly GCA_039707655.1 of Elymus sibiricus. Taxonomy (NCBI): domain Eukaryota; kingdom Viridiplantae; phylum Streptophyta; class Magnoliopsida; order Poales; family Poaceae; genus Elymus; species Elymus sibiricus. The sequence continues at coordinate 31,733,495 of CM077665.1, read as the reverse complement.
TCTGTTACAAAGGCATTTCATTTCTTTAAACTCATTTCAACTCCAGACTTTTTGTGCGTTCAGTATGCACCATTCAAAGCCACGTCATCAATTTTCAACCCTTTCTGACTTCATTTGCTATTTTTCATGCATTTACAGATTTTTTTGAGCTAAATGACCTTGAAATTGAAAAGCACTACAAATGAACTCTGAAAAGGTTGAAAGTTGGCATGGTATCATCATTTCACCCACATAGCATTTGCTAAAAAGTTGAGAGGGTTACGGCAAGAACTGGATGCACTTCGTGTACAAAATGGACTATCTCTTTCGAAGTATCAGGCTTTCGGACGAGAACTCATCTGTTACAAAGGCATTTCATTTCTTTAACTTATTTCAACTCCAGACTTTTTGTGCGTTCAGTATGCACCATTCAAAGCCACGTCATCAATTTTCAACCCTTTCTGACTTCATTTGCTATTTTTCATGCATTTACAGATTTTTTTGAGCTAAATGACCTTGAAATTGAAAAGCACTACAAATGAACTCTGAAAAGGTTGAAAGTTGGCATGGTATCATCATTTCACCCACATAGCATTTGCTAAAAAGTTGAGAGGGTTACGGGAAGAACTGGATGCACTTCGTGTACAAAATGGACTATCTCTTTCGAAGTATCAGGCTTTCGGACGAGAACTCATCTGTTACAAAGGCATTTCATTTCTTTAACTTATTTCAACTCCAGACTTTTTGTGCGTTCAGTATGCACCATTCAAAGCCACGTCATTAATTTTCAACCCTTTCTGACTTCATTTGCTATTTTTCATGCATTTACTGATTTGTTTTGAGCTAAATGACCCTGAAATTGAAAAGCACTACAAATGAACTCTGAAAAGGTTGAAAGTTGGCATGGTATCATCATTTCACCCACATAGCATTTGCTAAAAAGTTGAGAGGGTTACGGCAAAAACTGGATGCACTTCGTGTACAAAATGGACTATCTCTTTCGAAGTATCAGGCTTTCGGACGAGAACTCATCTGTTACAAAGGCATTTCATTTCTTTAACTTATTTCAACTCCAGACTTTTTGTGCGTTCAGTATGCACCATTCAAAGCCACGTCATTAATTTTCAACCCTTTCTGACTTCATTTGCTATTTTTCATGCATTTACTGATTTGTTTTGAGCTAAATGACCCTGAAATTGAAAAGCACTACAAATGAACTCTGAAAAGGTTGAAAGTTGGCATGGTATCATCATTTCACCCACATAGCATGTGCTAAAAAGTTGAGAGGGTTACGGCAAAAACTGGATGCACTTCGTGTAGAAAATGGACAATCTCGTTCTAAGTATCAGGCTTTCGGACGAGAACTCATCTGTTACAAAGGCATTTCATTTTTTTAAACTCATTTCAACTCCAGACTTTTTGTGCGTTCAGTATGCGCCATTCAAAGCCACGTCATTAATTTTCAACCCTTTCTGACTTCATTTGCTATTTTTCATGCATTTACTAATTTGTTTTGAGCTAAATGACCCTGAAATTGAAAAGCACTACAAATGAATTCTGAAAAGGTTGAAAGTTGGCATGGTATCATCATTTCACCCACATAGCATGTGCTAAAAAGTTGAGAGGGTTACGGCAAAAACTGGATGCACTTCGTGTACAAAATGGACAATCTCTTTCGAAGTATCAGGCTTTCGGACGAGAACTCATCTGTTACAAAGGCATTTCATTTTTTTAAACTCATTTCAACTCCAAACTTTTTGTGCGTTCAGTATGCACCATTCAAAGCCACGTCATCAATTTTCAACCCTTTCTGACTTCATTTGCTATTTTTCATGCATTTACTGATTTTGTTTGAGCTAAATGACCCTGAAATTGAAAAGCACTACAAATGAACTCTGAAAAGGTTGAAAGTTGGCATGGTATCATCATTTCACCCACATAGCATGTGCTAAAAAGTTGAGAGGGTTACGGCAAAAACTGGATGCACTTCGTGTACAAAATGGACAATCTCTTTCGAAGTATCAGGCTTTCGGACGAGAACTCATCTGTTACAAAGGCATTTCATTTTTTTAAACTTATTTCAACTCCAGACTTTTTGTGCGTTCAGCATGCACCATTCAAAGCCACGTCATCAATTTTCAACCCTTTCTGACTTCATTTGCTGTTTTTCATGCATTTACTGATTTTGTTTGAGCTAAATGACCCTGAAATTGAAAAGCACTACAAATGAACTCTGAAAAGGTTGAAAGTTCGCATGGTATCATCATTTCCCCCACATAGCATGTGCTAAAAAGTCGAGAGGGTTACGGCAAAAACTGGATGCACTTCGTGTACAAAATGGACAATCTCTTTCGAAGTATGAGGCTTTCGGACGAGAACTCATATGTTACAAAGGCATTTCATTTATTTAACTCATTTCAACTCCAAACTTTTTGTGCGTTCAGTATGCACCATTCACAGCCACGTCATCAATTTTCAACCCTTTGTGGCTTCATTTGCTATTTTTCATGCATTTACTGATTTTGTTTGAGCTAAATGACCCTGAAATTGAAAAGCACTACAAATGAACTCTGAAAAGGTTGAAAGTTGGCATGGTATCATCATTTCACCCACATAGCATGTTTTAAAAAGTTGAGAGGGTTACGGCAAAAACTGGATGCACTTCATGTACAAAATGGACAATCTCTTTCGAAGTATTAGGCTTCGGACGAGAACTCGTCTGTTACAAAGGCAATTCATTTTTTTAAACATATTTCAACTCCAGACTTTTTGTGCGTTCAGTATGCACCATTCAAAGCCACGTCATAAATTTTCAAACCTTTCTGACTTCATTTGCTATTTTTCACGCATTTACTGATTTTTTTTGAGCTAAATGACCCTGAAATTGAAAAGCACTACAAATGAACTCTGAAACGGTTGAAAGTTGGCATGGTATCATCATTTCACCCACATAGCATCTGCTAAAAAGTTGAGAGGGTTACGGCAAAAACTGGATGCACTTCGTGTACAAAATGGACAATCTCTTTCGAAGTATCAGGCTTTCGGACGAGAACTCATCTGTTACAAGGGCATTTCATTTCTTTAACTTATTTCAACTCCAGACTTTTTGTGCGTTCAGTATGCACCATTCACAGCCACGTCATCAATTTTCAACCCTTTGTGGCTTCATTTGCTATTTTTCATGCATTTACTGATTTTGTTTGAGCTAAATGACCCTGAAATTGAAAAGCACTACAACTGAACTCTGAAAAGGTTCAAAGTTGGCATGGTATCATCATTTCACCCACATAGCATCTGCTAAAAAGTTGAGAGGGTTACGGCAAAAACTGGATGCACTTCGTGTACAAAATGGACAATCTCTTTCGAAGTATCAGGCTTTCGGACGAGAACTCATCTGTTACAAAGGCATTTCATTTTTTTAAACTCATTTCAACTCCAGACTTTTTGTGCGTTCAGTATGCACCATTCAAAGCAACGTCATCAATTTTCAACCCTTTCTGACTTCATTTGCTATTTTTCATGCATTTACTGATTTTTTGAGCTAAATGACCCTGAAATTGAAAAGCACTACAAATGAACTCCGAAAAGGTTGAAAGTTGGCATGGTATCATCATTTCACCCACATAGCATGTGCTAAAAAGTTGAGAGGGTTACGGCAAAAACTGGATGCACTTCGTGTACAAAATGGACAATCTCTTTCGAAGTATCAGGCTTTCGGACGAGAACTCATCTGTTACAAAGGCATTTCATTTTTTTAAACTCATTTCAACTCCAGACTTTTTGTGCGTTCAGTATGCACCATTCAAAGCCACGTCATTAAGTTTTCAACCCTTTCTGACTTCATTTGCTATTTTTCATGCATTTACTGATTTGTTTTGAGCTAAATGACCCTGAAATTGAAAAGCAATACAAATGAACTCTGAAAAGGTTGAAAGTTGGCATGGTATCATCATTTCACCCACATAGCATGTGCTAAAAAGTTGAGAGGGTTACGGCAAAAACTGGATGCACTTCGTGTACAAAATGGACAATCTCTTTCGAAGTATCAGGCTTTCGGACGAGAACTCATCTGTTACAAAGGCATTTCATTTTTTTAAACTCATTTCAACTCCAGACTTTTTGTGCGTTCAGTATGCACCATTCAAAGCCACGTCATCAATTTTCAACCCTTTCTGACTTCATTTGCTATTTTTCATGCATTTACTGATTTTTTGAGCTAAATGACCCTGAAATTGAAAAGCACTACAAATGAACTCCGAAAAGGTTGAAAGTTGGCATGGTATCATCATTTCACCCACATAGCATGTGCTAAAAAGTTGAGAGGGTTACGGCAAAAACTGGATGCACTTCGTGTACAAAATGGACTATCTCTTTCGAAGTATCAGGCTTTCGGACGAGAACTCATCTGTTACAAAGGCATTTCATTTCTTTAACTTATTTCAACTCCAGACTTTTTGTGCGTTCAGTATGCACCATTCAAAGCTACGTCATTAATTTTCAACCCTTTCTGACTTCATTTGCTATTTTTCATGCATTTACTGATTTGTTTTGAGCTAAATGACCCTGAAATTGAAAAGCACTACAAATGAACTCTGAAAAGGTTGAAAGTTGGCATGGTATCATCATTTCACCCACATAGCATGTGCTAAAAAGTTGAGAGGGTTACGGCAAAAACTGGATGCACTTCGTGTAGAAAATGGACAATCTCGTTCTAAGTATCAGGCTTTCGGACGAGAACTCATCTGTTACAAAGGCATTTCATTTTTTTAAACTCATTTCAACTCCAGACTTTTTGTGCGTTCAGTATGCACCATTCAAAGCCACGTCATCAATTTTCAACCCTTTCTGACTTCATTTGCTATTTTTCATGCATTTACTGATTTTTTGAGCTAAATGACCCTGAAATTGAAAAGCACTACAAATGAACTCCGAAAAGGTTGAAAGTTGGCATGGTATCATCATTTCACCCACATAGCATGTGCTAAAAAGTTGAGACGGTTACGGCAAAAACTGGATGCACTTCGTGTACAAAATGGACAATCTCTTTCGAAGTATCAGGCTTTCGGACGAGAACTCATCTGTTACAAAGGCAATTCATTTTTTTAAACTCATTTCAACTCCAGAATTTTTGTGCGTTCAGTATGCACCATTCAAAGCCACGTCATTAATTTTCAACCCTTTCTGACTTCATTTGCTATTTTTCATGCATTTACTGATTTGTTTTGAGCTAAATGACCCTGAAATTGAAAAGCACTACAAATGAACTCTGAAAAGGTTGAAAGTTGGCATGGTATCATCATTTCACCCACATAGCATGTGCTAAAAAGTTGAGAGGGTTACGGCAAAAACTGGATGCACTTCGTGTACAAAATGGACAATCTCTTTCGAAGTATCAGGCTTTCGGACGAGAACTCATCTGTTACAAAGGCATTTCATTTTTTTAAACTCATTTCAACTCCAGACTTTTTGTGCGTTCAGTATGCACCATTCAAAGCCACGTCATCAATTTTCAACCCTTTCTGACTTCATTTGCTATTTTTCATGCATTTACAGATTTTTTTGAGCTAAATGACCTTGAAATTGAAAAGCACTACAAATGAACTCTGGAAAGGTTGAAAGTTGGCATGGTATCATCATTTCACCCACATAGCATTTGCTAAAAAGTTGAGAGGGTTACGGCAAAAACTGGATGCACTTCGTGTACAAAATGGACTATCTCTTTCGAAGTATCAGGCTTTCGGACGAGAACTCATCTGTTACAAAGGCATTTCATTTCTTTAACTTGTTTCAACTCCAGACTTTTTGTGCGTTCAGTATGCACCATTCAAAGCCACGTCATCAATTTTCAACCCTTTCTGACTTCATTTGCAATTTTTCATGCATTTACTGATTTTTTTTGAGCTAAATGACCCTGAAATTGAAAAGCACAACAAATGAACTCTGAAAAGGTTGAAAGTTGGCATGGTATCATCATTTCCCCCACATAGCATGTGCTAAAAAGTTGAGAGGGTTACGGCAAAAACTGGATGCACTTCGTGTACAAAATGGACTATCTCTTTCGAAGTATCAGGCTTTCGGACGAGAACTCATCTGTTACAAAGGCATTTCATTTCTTTAACTTATTTCAACTCCAGACTTTCTGTGCGTTCAGTATGCACCATTCAAAGCCACGTCATTAATTTTCAACCCTTTCTGACTTCATTTGCTATTTTTCATGCATTTACTGATTTTATTTGAGCTAAATGACCCTGAAATTGAAAAGCACTACAAATGAACTCTGAAAAGGTTGAAAGTTGGCATGGTATCATCATTTCACCCACATAGCATGTGCTAAAAACTTGAGAGGGTTACGGCAAAAACTGGATGCACTTCGTGTACAAAATGGACAATCTCTTTCGAAATATCAGGGTTTCGGACGAGAACTCATCTGTTACAAAGGCATTTCATTTTTTAGAACTCATTTCAACTCCAGACTTTTTGTGCGTTCAGTATGCACCATTCAAAGCCACGTCATCAATTTTCAACCCTTTCAGACTTCATTTGGTATTTTTCATGCATTTACGGATTTTTTTGAGCTAAATGACCCTAAAATTGAAAAGCACTACAAATGAACTCTGAAAAGGTTGAAAGTTGGCATGGTATCATCATTTCACCCACATAGCATGTGCTAAAAAGTTGAGAGGGTTACGGCAAAAACTGGATGCACTTCGTGTACAAAATGGACAATCTCTTTCGAAGTATCAGGCTTTCGGACGAGAACTCATCTGTTACAAAGGCATTTCATTTTTTTAAACTTATTTCAACTCCAGACTTTTTGTGCATTCAGTATGCACCATTCAAAGCCACGTCATCAATTTTCAACCCTTTCTGACTTCATTTGCTATTTTTCATGCATTTACTAATTTTTTGGGTTAAATGACCCTGAAATTGAAAAGCACTACAAATGAACTCTGAAAAGGTTGAAAGTTCGCATGGTATCATCATTTCACCCACATAGCATGTGTTAAAATTTGAGAGGGTTACGGCAAAAACTGGATGCACTTCGTGTACAAAATGGACAATCTCTTTCGAAGTATTAGGCTTTCGGACGAGAACTCATCTGTTACAAAGGCATTTCATTTTTTTAAACTTATTTCAACTCCAGACTTTTTGTGCGTTCAGTTTGCACCATTCAAAGCCACGTCATAAATTTTCAACCCTTTCTGACTTCATTTGCAATTTTTCATGCATTTACTGATTTTTTTTTAGCTAAATGACCCTGAAATTGAAAAGCACAACAAATGAACTCTGAAAAGGTTGAAAGTTGGCATGGTATCATCATTTCCCCCACATAGCATGTGCTAAAAAGTTGAGAGGGTTACGGCAAAAACTGGATGCACTTCGTGTACAAAATGGACAATCTCTTTCGAAGTATCAGGCTTTCGGACGAGAACTCATCTGTTACAAAGGCATTTCATTTTTTTAACTCATTTCAACTCCAGACTTTTTGTGCGTTCAGTATGCACCATTCAAAGCCACGTCATCAATTTTCAACCCTTTGTGGCTTCATTTGCTATTTTTCATGCATTTACTGATTTTGTTTGAGCTAAATGACCCTGAAATTGAAAAGCACTACAAATGAACTCTGAAAAGGTTGAAAGTTGGCATCGTATCATCATTTCACCCACATAGCATGTGTTAAAAAGTTGAGAGGGTTACGGCAAAAACTGGATGCACTTCATGTACAAAATGGACAATCTCTTTCAATGTATCAGGCTTTCGGACGAGAACTCATCTGTTACAAAGCCAATTCATTTTTTTAAACTTATATTAACTCCAGACTTTTTGTGCGTTCAGTACGCACCATTCAAAGCCACGTCATCAATTTTCAACCCTTTCTGACTTCATTTGCTATTTTTCATGCATTTACTGATTTTTTTTGAGCTAAATGACCCTAAAATTTAAAAGCACTACAAATGAACTCTGAAAAGGTTGAAAGTTGGCATGGTATCATCATTTCACCCACATAGCATGTGCTAAAAAGTTGAGAGGGTTACGGCAAAAACTGGATGCACTTCGTGTACAAAATGGACAATCTCTTTCGAAGTATCAGGCTTTCGGACGAGAACTCATCTGTTACAAAGGCATTTCATTTTTTTAAACTCATTTCAACTCCAGACTTTTTGTGCGTTCAGTATGCACCATTCAAAGCCACGTCATCAATTTTCAACCCTTTCTGACTTCATTTGCTATATTTCATGCATTTACTGATTTTTTGAGCTAAATGACCCTGAAATTGAAAAGCACTACAAATGAACTCCGAAAAGGTTGAAAGTTGGCATGGTATCATCATTTCACCCACATAGCATGTGCTAAAATGTTGAGAGGGTTACGGCAAAAACTGGATGCACTTCGTGTACAAAATGGACTATCTCTTTCGAAGTATCAGGCTTTCGGACGAGAACTCATCTGTTACAAAGGCATTTCATTTCTTTAACTTATTTCAACTCCAGACTTTTTGTGCGTTCAGTATGCACCATTCAAAGCTACGTCATTAATTTTCAACCCTTTCTGACTTCATTTGCTATTTTTCATGCATTTACTGATTTGTTTTGAGCTAAATGACCCTGAAATTGAAAAGCACTACAAATGAACTCTGAAAAGGTTGAAAGTTGGCATGGTATCATCATTTCACCCACATAGCATGTGCTAAAAAGTTGAGAGGGTTACGGCAAAAACTGGATGCACTTCGTGTAGAAAATGGACAATCTCGTTCTAAGTATCAGGCTTTCGGACGAGAACTCATCTGTTACAAAGGCATTTCATTTTTTTAAACTCATTTCAACTCCAGACTTTTTGTGCGTTCAGTATGCACCATTCAAAGCCACGTCATCAATTTTCAACCCTTTCTGACTTCATTTGCTATTTTTCATGCATTTACTGATTTTTTGAGCTAAATGACCCTGAAATTGAAAAGCACTACAAATGAACTCCGAAAAGGTTGAAAGTTGGCATGGTATCATCATTTCACCCACATAGCATGTGCTAAAAAGTTGAGACGGTTACGGCAAAAACTGGATGCACTTCGTGTACAAAATGGACAATCTCTTTCGAAGTATCAGGCTTTCGGACGAGAACTCATCTGTTACAAAGGCATTTCATTTTTTTAAACTCATTTCAACTCCAGAATTTTTGTGCGTTCAGTATGCACCATTCAAAGCCACGTCATTAATTTTCAACCCTTTCTGACTTCATTTGCTATTTTTCATGCATTTACTGATTTGTTTTGAGCTAAATGACCCTGAAATTGAAAAGCACTACAAATGAACTCTGAAAAGGTTGAAAGTTGGCATGGTATCATCATTTCACCCACATAGCATGTGCTAAAAAGTTGAGAGGGTTACGGCAAAAACTGGATGCACTTCGTGTAGAAAATGGACAATCTCGTTCTAAGTATCAGGCTTTCGGACGAGAACTCATCTGTTACAAAGGCATTTCATTTTTTTAAACTCATTTCAACTCCAGACTTTTTGTGCGTTCAGTATGCACCATTCAAAGCCACGTCATCAATTTTCAACCCTTTCTGACTTCATTTGCTATTTTTCATGCATTTACTGATTTTTTGAGCTAAATGACCCTGAAATTGAAAAGCACTACAAATGAACTCCGAAAAGGTTGAAAGTTGGCATGGTATCATCATTTCACCCACATAGCATGTGCTAAAAAGTTGAGACGGTTACGGCAAAAACTGGATGCACTTCGTGTACAAAATGGACAATCTCTTTCGAAGTATCAGGCTTTCGGACGAGAACTCATCTGTTACAAAGGCATTTCATTTTTTTAAACTCATTTCAACTCCAGAATTTTTGTGCGTTCAGTATGCACCATTCAAAGCCACGTCATTAATTTTCAACCCTTTCTGACTTCATTTGCTATTTTTCATGCATTTACTGATTTGTTTTGAGCTAAATGACCCTGAAATTGAAAAGCACTACAAATGAACTCTGAAAAGGTTGAAAGTTGGCATGGTATCATCATTTCACCCACATAGCATGTGCTAAAAAGTTGAGAGGGTTACGGCAAAAACTGGATGCACTTCGTGTACAAAATGGACAATCTCTTTCGAAGTATCAGGCTTTCGGACGAGAACTCATCTGTTACAAAGGCATTTCATTTTTTTAAACTCATTTCAACTCCAGACTTTTTGTGCGTTCAGTATGCACCATTCAAAGCCACGTCATCAATTTTCAACCCTTTCTGACTTCATTTGCTATTTTTCATGCATTTACTGATTTTTTGAGCTAAATGACCCTGAAATTGAAAAGCACTACAAATGAACTCCGAAAAGGTTGAAAGTTGGCATGGTATCATCATTTCACCCACATAGCATGTGCTAAAAAGTTGAGGGGGTTACGGCAAAAACTGGATGCACTTCGTGTACAAAATGGACTATCTCTTTCGAAGTATCAGGCTTTCGGACGAGAACTCATCTGTTACAAAGGCATTTCATTTCTTTAACTTATTTCAACTCCAGACTTTTTGTGCGTTCAGTATGCACCATTCAAAGCTACGTCATTAATTTTCAACCCTTTCTGACTTCATTTGCTATTTTTCATGCATTTACTGATTTGTTTTGAGCTAAATGACCCTGAAATTGAAAAGCACTACAAATGAACTCTGAAAAGGTTGAAAGTTGGCATGGTATCATCATTTCACCCACATAGCATGTGCTAAAAAGTTGAGAGGGTTACGGCAAAAACTGGATGCACTTCGTGTACAAAATGCACAATCTCTTTCGAAGTATCAGGCTTTCGGACGAGAACTCATCTGTTACAAAGGCATTTCATTTCTTTAAACTCATTTCAACTCCAGACTTTTTGTGCGTTCAGTATGCACCATTCAAAGCCACGTCATCAATTTTCAACCCTTTCTGACTTCATTTGCTATTTTTCATGCATTTACAGATTTTTTTGAGCTAAATGACCTTGAAATTGAAAAGCACTACAAATGAACTCTGAAAAGGTTGAAAGTTGGCATGGTATCATCATTTCACCCACATAGCATTTGCTAAAAAGTTGAGAGGGTTACGGCAAAAACTGGATGCACTTCGTGTACAAAATGGACAATCTCTTTCGAAGTATCAGGCTTTCGGACGAGAACTCATCTGTTACAAAGGCATTTCATTTTTTTAAACTCATTTCAACTCCAGACTTTTTGTGCGTTCAGTATGCACCATTCAAAGCCACGTCATCAATTTTCAACCCTTTCTGACTTCATTTGCTATTTTTCATGCATTTACTGATTTTTTGAGCTAAATGACCCTGAAATTGAAAAGCACTACAAATGAACTCCGAAAAGGTTGAAAGTTGGCATGGTATCATCATTTCACCCACATAGCATGTGCTAAAAAGTTGAGGGGGTTACGGCAAAAACTGGATGCACTTCGTGTACAAAATGGACTATCTCTTTCGAAGTATCAGGCTTTCGGACGAGAACTCATCTGTTACAAAGGCATTTCATTTCTTTAAACTTATTTCAACTCCAGACTTTTTGTGCGTTCAGTATGCACCATTCAAAGCTACGTCATTAATTTTCAACCCTTTCTGACTTCATTTGCTATTTTTCATGCATTTACTGATTTGTTTTGAGCTAAATGACCCTGAAATTGAAAAGCACTACAAATGAACTCTGAAAAGGTTGAAAGTTGGCATGGTATCATCATTTCACCCACATAGCATGTGCTAAAAAGTTGAGAGGGTTACGGCAAAAACTGGATGCACTTCGTGTACAAAATGCACAATCTCTTTCGAAGTATCAGGCTTTCGGACGAGAACTCATCTGTTACAAAGGCATTTCATTTCTTTAAACTCATTTCAACTCCAGACTTTTTGTGCGTTCAGTATGCACCATTCAAAGCCACGTCATCAATTTTCAACCCTTTCTGACTTCATTTGCTATTTTTCATGCATTTACAGATTTTTTTGAGCTAAATGACCTTGAAATTGAAAAGCACTACAAATGAACTCTGAAAAGGTTGAAAGTTGGCATGGTATCATCATTTCACCCACATAGCATTTGCTAAAAAGTTGAGAGGGTTACGGCAAAAACTGGATGCACTTCGTGTACAAAATGGACTATCTCTTTCGAAGTATCAGGCTTTCGGACGAGAACTCATCTGTTACAAAGGCATTTCATTTCTTTAACTTATTTCAACTCCAGACTTTTTGTGCGTTCAGTATGCACCATTCAAAGCCACGTCATCAATTTTCAACCCTTTCTGACTTCATTTGCAATTTTTCATGCATTTACTGATTTTTTTTGAGCTAAATGACCCTGAAATTGAAAAGCACAACAAATGAACTCTGAAAAGGTTGAAAGTTGGCATGGTATCATCATTTCCCCCACATAGCATGTGCTAAAAAGTTGAGAGGGTTACGGCAAAAACTGGATGCACTTCGTGTACAAAATGGACTATCTCTTTCGAAGTATCAGGCTTTCGGACGAGAACTCATCTGTTACAAAGGCATTTCATTTCTTTAACTTATTTCAACTCCAGACTTTCTGTGCGTTCAGTATGCACCATTCAAAGCCACGTCATTAATTTTCAACCCTTTCTGACTTCATTTGCTATTTTTCATGCATTTACTGATTTTGTTTGAGCTAAATGACCCTGAAATTGAAAAGCACTACAAATGAACTCTGAAAAGGTTGAAAGTTGGCATGGTATCATCATTTCACCCACATAGCATGTGCTAAAAACTTGAGAGGGTTACGGCAAAAACTGGATGCACTTCGTGTACAAAATGGACAATCTCTTTCGAAATATCAGGGTTTCGGACGAGAACTCATCTGTTACAAAGGCATTTCATTTTTTAGAACTCATTTCAACTCCAGACTTTTTGTGCGTTCAGTATGCACCATTCAAAGCCACGTCATCAATTTTCAACCCTTTCAGACTTCATTTGGTATTTTTCATGCATTTACGGATTTTTTTGAGCTAAATGACCCTAAAATTGAAAAGCACTACAAATGAACTCTGAAAAGGTTGAAAGTTGGCATGGTATCATCATTTCACCCACATAGCATTTGCTAAAAAGTTGAGAGGGTTACGGCAAAAACTGGATGCACTTCGTGTACAAAATGGACAATCTCTTTCGAAGTATCAGGCTTTCGGACGAGAACTCATCTGTTACAAAGGCATTTCATTTTTTTAAACTTATTTCAACTCCAGACTTTTTGTGCATTCAGTATGCACCATTCAAAGCCACGTCATCAATTTTCAACCCTTTCTGACTTCATTTGCTATTTTTCATGCATTTACTAATTTTTTGGGTTAAATGACCCTGAAATTGAAAAGCACTACAAATGAACTCTGAAAAGGTTGAAAGTTCGCATGGTATCATCATTTCACCCACATAGCATGTGTTAAAATTTGAGAGGGTTACGGCAAAAACTGGATGCACTTCGTGTACAAAATGGACAATCTCTTTCGAAGTATTAGGCTTTCGGACGAGAACTCATCTGTTACAAAGGCATTTCATTTTTTTAAACTTATTTCAACTCCAGACTTTTTGTGCGTTCAGTTTGCACCATTCAAAGCCACGTCATAAATTTTCAACCCTTTGTGACTTCATTTGCAATTTTTCATGCATTTACTAATTTTTTTTTAGCTAAATGACCCTGAAATTGAAAAGCACAACAAATGAACTCTGAAAAGGTTGAAAGTTGGCATGGTATCATCATTTCCCCCACATAGCATGTGCTAAAAAGTTGAGAGGGTTACGGCAAAAACTGGATGCACTTCGTGTACAAAATGGACAATCTCTTTCGAAGTATCAGGCTTTCGGACGAGAACTCATCTGTTACAAAGGCATTTCATTTTTTTAAACTTATTTCAACTCCAGACTTTTTGTGCATTCAGTATGCACCATTCAAAGCCACGTCATCAATTTTCAACCCTTTCTGACTTCATTTGCTATTTTTCATGCATTTACTAATTTTTTGGGTTAAATGACCCTGAAATTGAAAAGCACTACAAATGAACTCTGAAAAGGTTGAAAGTTCGCATGGTATCATCATTTCACCCACATAGCATGTGTTAAAATTTGAGAGGGTTACGGCAAAAACTGGATGCACTTCGTGTACAAAATGGACAATCTCTTTCGAAGTATTAGGCTTTCGGACGAGAACTCATCTGTTACAAAGGCATTTCATTTTTTTAAACTTATTTCAACTCCAGACTTTTTGTGCGTTCAGTTTGCACCATTCAAAGCCACGTCATAAATTTTCAACCCTTTGTGACTTCATTTGCAATTTTTCATGCATTTACTAATTTTTTTTTAGCTAAATGACCCTGAAATTGAAAAGCACAACAAATGAACTCTGAAAAGGTTGAAAGTTGGCATGGTATCATCATTTCCCCCACATAGCATGTGCTAAAAAGTTGAGAGGGTTACGGCAAAAACTGGATGCACTTCGTGTACAAAATGGACAATCTCTTTCGAAGTATCAGGCTTTCGGACGAGAACTCATCTGTTACAAAGGCATTTCATTTTTTTAACTCATTTCAACTCCAGACTTTTATTGCGTTCAGTATGCACCATTCAAAGCCACGTCATCAATTTTCAACCCTTTGTGGCTTCATTTGCTATTTTTCATGCATTTACTGATTTTGTTTGAGCTAAATGACCCTGAAATTGAAAAGCACTACAAATGAACTCTGAAAAGGTTGAAAGTTGGCATCGTATCATCATTTCACCCACATAGCATGTGTTAAAAAGTTGAGAGGGTTACGGCAAAAACTGGATGCACTTCATGTACAAAATGGACAATCTCTTTCAATGTATCAGGCTTTCGGACGAGAACTCATCTGTTACAAAGCCAATTCATTTTTTTAAACTTATATTAACTCCAGACTTTTTGTGCGTTCAGTACGCACCATTCAAAGCCACGTCATCAATTTTCAACCCTTTCTGACTTCATTTGCTATTTTTCATGCATTTACTGATTTTTTTTGAGCTAAATGACCCTAAAATTTAAAAGCACTACAAATGAACTCTGAAAAGGTTGAAAGTTGGCATGGTATCATCATTTCACCCACATAGCATGTGCTAAAAAGTTGAGAGGGTTACGGCAAAAACTGGATGCACTTCGTGTACAAAATGGACAATCTCTTTCGAAGTATCAGGCTTTCGGACGAGAACTCATCTGTTACAAAGGCATTTCATTTCTTTAACTTATTTCAACTCCAGACTTTTTGTGCATTCAGTATGCACCATTCAAAGCCACGTCATCAATTTTCAACCCTTTCTGACTTCATTTGCTATTTTTCATGCATTTACTGATTTTGTTTGAGCTAAATGACCCTGAAATTGAAAAGCACTACAAATGAACTCTGAAAAGGTTGAAAGTTGGCATGGTATCATCATTTAACCCACATAGGATGTGCTAAAAAGTTGAGAGGGTTACGGCAAAAACTGGATGCACTTCGTGTACAAAATGGACAATCTCTTTCGAAGTATCAGGCTTTCGGACGAGAACTCATCTGTTACAAAGGCATTTCATTTCTTTAAACTCATTTCAACTCCAGACTTTTTGTGCGTTCAGTATGCACCATTGAAAGCCACGTCATTAATTTTCAACCCTTTCTGACTTCATTTGCTATTTTTCATGCATTTACTGATTTGTTTTGAGCTAAATGACCCTGAAATTGAAAAGCACTACAAATGAACTCTGAAAAGGTTGAAAGTTGGCATGGTATCATCATTTCACCCACATAGCATGTGCTAAAAAGTTGAGAGGGTTACGGCAAAAACTGGATGCACTTCGTGTACAAAATGGACAATCTCTTTCGAAGTATTAGGCTTTCGGACGAGAACTCATCTGTTACAAAGGCAATTCATTTTTTTAAACTTATATTAACTCCAGACTTTTTGTGCGTTCAGTATGCACCATTCAAAGCCACGTCATCAATTTTCAACCCTTTCTGACTTCATTTGCTATTTTTCATGCATTTACTGATTTTTTTTGAGCTAAAAGACCCTAAAATTGAAAAGCACTACAAATGAACTCTGAAAAGGTTGAAAGTTGGCATGGTATCATCATTTCACCCACATAGCATGTTCTAAAAAGTTGAGAGGGTTACGGCAAAAACTGGATGCACTTCGTGTACAAAATGGACAATCTCTTTCGAAGTGTCAGGCTTTCGGACGAGAACTCATCTGTTACAAAGGCATATCATTTTTTTAAACTTATTTCAACTCCAGACTTTTTGTGCGTTCAGTATGCACCATTCAAAGCCACGTCATCAATTTTCAACCCTTTCTGACTTCATTTGCTATTTTTCATGCATTTACTGATTTTTTGAGCTAAATGACCCTAAAATTGAAAAGCACTACAAATGAACTCTGAAAAGGTTGAAAGTTGGCATGGTATCATCATTTAACCCACATAGCATGTGCTAAAAAGTTGAGAGGGTTACGTCAAAAACTGGATGCACTTCGTGTACAAAATGGACAATCTCTTTCGAAGTATCAGGCTTTCGGACGAGAACTCATCTGTTACAAAGGCATTTCATTTCTTTAACTTATTTCAACTCCAGACTTTTTGTGCGTTCAGTATGCCCCATTCAAAGCCACGTCATCAATTTTCAACCCTTTCTGACTTCATTTGCTATTTTTCATGCATTTACTGATTTTGTTTGAGCTAAATGACCCTGAAATTGAAAAGCACTACAAATGAACTCTGAAAAGGTTGAAAGTTGGCATGGTATCATCATTTCACCCACATAGCATGTGCTAAAAAGTTGAGAGGGTTACGGCAAAAACTGGATGCACTTCGTGTACAAAATGGACAATCTCTTTCGAAGTATCAGGCTTTCGGACGAGAACTCATCTGTTACAAAGGCATTTCATTTCTTTAAACTCATTTCAACTCCAGACTTTTTGTGCGTTCAGTATGCACCATTGAAAGCCACGTCATTAATTTTCAACCCTTTCTGACTTCATTTGCTATTTTTCATGCATTTACTGATTTGTTTTGAGCTAAATGACCCTGAAATTGAAAAGCACTACAAATGAACTCTGAAAAGGTTGAAAGTTGGCATGGTATCATCATTTCACCCACATAGCATGTGCTAAAAAGTTGAGAGGGTTACGGCAAAAACTGGATGCACTTCGTGTACAAAATGGACAATCTCTTTCGAAGTATTAGGCTTTCGGACGAGAACTCATCTGTTACAAAGGCAATTCATTTTTTTAAACTTATATTAACTCCAGACTTTTTGTGCGTTCAGTATGCACCATTCAAAGCCACGTCATCAATTTTCAACCCTTTCTGACTTCATTTGCTATTTTTCATGCATTTACTTATTTTTTTTGAGCTAAAAGACCCTAAAATTGAAAAGCACTTCAAATGAACTCTGAAAAGGTTGAAAGTTGGCATGGTATCATCATTTCACCCACATAGCATGTTCTAAAAAGTTGAGAGGGTTACGGCAAAAACTGGATGCACTTCGTGTACAAAATGGACAATCTCTTTCGAAGTGTCAGGCTTTCGGACGAGAACTCATCTGTTACAAAGGCATATCATTTTTTTAAACTTATTTCAACTCCAGACTTTTTGTGCGTTCAGTATGCACCATTCAAAGCCACGTCATCAATTTTCAACCCTTTCTGACTTCATTTGCTATTTTTCATGCATTTACTGATTTTTTGAGCTAAATGACCCTAAAATTGAAAAGCACTACAAATGAACTCTGAAAAGGTTGAAAGTTGGCATGGTATCATCATTTAACCCACATAGCATGTGCTAAAAAGTTGAGAGGGTTACGTCAAAAACTGGATGCACTTCGTGTACAAAATGGACAATCTCTTTCGAAGTATCAGGCTTTCGGACGAGAACTCATCTGTTACAAAGGCATTTCATTTCTTTAACTTATTTCAACTCCAGACTTTTTGTGCGTTCAGTATGCACCATTCAAAGCCACGTCATCAATTTTCAACCCTTTCTGACTTCATTTGCTATTTTTCATGCATTTACTGATTTTGTTTGAGCTAAATGACCCTGAAATTGAAAAGCACTACAAATGAACTCTGAAAAGGTTGAAAGTTGGCATGGTATCATCATTTCACCCACATAGCATGTGCTAAAAAGTTGAGAGGGTTACGGCAAAAACTGGATGCACTTCGTGTACAAAATGGACAATCTCTTTCGAAGTATCAGGCTTCCGGACGAGAACTCATCTGTTACAAAGGCATTTCATTTTTTTAAACTCATTTCAACTCCAGACTTTTTGTGCATTCAGTATGCACCATTCAAAGCCACGTCATCAATTTTCAACCCTTTCTGACTTCATTTGCTATTTTTCATGCATTTACTGATTTTTTGAGCTAAATGACCCTAAAATTGAAAAGCACTACAAATGAACTCTGAAAAGGTTGAAAGTTGGCATGGTATCATCATTTAACCCACATAGCATGTGCTAAAAAGTTGAGAGGGTTACGGCAAAAACTGGATGCACTTCGTGTACAAAATGGACAATCTCTTTCGAAGTATCAGGCTTTCGGACGAGAACTCATCTGTTACAAAGGCATTTCATTTCTTTAAACTCATTTCAACTCCAGACTTTTTGTGCATTCAGTATGCACCATTCAAAGCCACGTCATTAATTTTCAACCCTTTCTGACTTCATTTGCTATTTTTCATGCATTTACAGATTTTGTTTGAGCTAAATGACCCTGAAATTGAAAAGCACTACAAATGAACTCTGAAAAGGTTGAAAGTTGGCATGGTATCATCATTTCACCCACATAGCATGTTCTAAAAAGTTGAGAGGGTTACGGCAAAAACTGGATGCACTTCGTGTACAAAATGGACAATCTCTTTCGAAGTGTCAGGCTTTCGGACGAGAACTCATCTGTTACAAAGGCATATCATTTTTTTAAACTTATTTCAACTCCAGACTTTTTGTGCGTTCAGTATGCACCATTCAAAGCCACGTCATCAATTTTCAACCCTTTCTGACTTCATTTGCTATTTTTCATGCATTTACTGATTTTTTGAGCTAAATGACCCTAAAATTGAAAAGCACTACAAATGAACTCTGAAAAGGTTGAAAGTTGGCATGGTATCATCATTTAACCCACATAGCATGTGCTAAAAAGTTGAGAGGGTTACGGCAAAAACTGGATGCACTTCGTGTACAAAATGGACAATCTCTTTCGAAGTATCAGGCTTTCGGACGAGAACTCATCTGTTACAAAGGCATTTCATTTCTTTAACTTATTTCAACTCCAGACTTTTTGTGCATTCAGTATGCACCATTCAAAGCCACGTCATCAATTTTCAACCCTTTCTGACTTCATTTGCTATTTTTCATGCATTTACTGATTTTGTTTGAGCTAAATGACCCTGAAATTGAAAAGCACTACAAATGAACTCTGAAAAGGTTGAAAGTTGGCATGGTATCATCATTTAACCCACATAGGATGTGCTAAAAAGTTGAGAGGGTTACGGCAAAAACTGGATGCACTTCGTGTACAAAATAGACAATCTCTTTCGAAGTATCAGGCTTTCGGACGAGAACTCATCTGTTACAAAGGCATTTCATTTCTTTAAACTCATTTCAACTCCAGAATTTTTGTGCGTTCAGTATGCACCATTGAAAGCCACGTCATTAATTTTCAACCCTTTCTGACTTCATTTGCTATTTTTCATGCATTTACTGATTTGTTTTGAGCTAAATGACCCTGAAATTGAAAAGCACTACAAATGAACTCTGAAAAGGTTGAAAGTTGGCATGGTATCATCATTTCACCCACATAGCATGTGCTAAAAAGTTGAGAGGGTTACGGCAAAAACTGGATGCACTTCGTGTACAAAATGGACAATCTCTTTCGAAGTATTAGGCTTTCGGACGAGAACTCATCTGTTACAAAGGCAATTCATTTTTTTAAACTTATATTAACTCGAGACTTTTTGTGCGTTCAGTATGCACCATTCAAAGCCACGTCATCAATTTTCAACCCTTTCTGACTTCATTTGCTATTTTTCATGCATTTACTGATTTTTTTTGAGCTAAATGACCCTAAAATTGAAAAGCACTACAAATGAACTCTGAAAAGGTTGAAAGTTGGCATGGTATCATCATTTCACCCACATAGCATGTGCTAAAAAGTTGAGAGGGTTACGGCAAAAACTGGATGCACTTCGTGTACAAAATGGACAATCTCTTTCGAAGTGTCAGGCTTTCGGACGAGAACTCATCTGTTACAAAGGCATATCATTTTTTTAAACTTATTTCAACTCCAGACTTTTTGTGCGTTCAGTATGCACCATTCAAAGCCACGTCATCAATTTTCAACCCTTTCTGACTTCATTTGCTATTTTTCATGCATTTACTGATTTTTTGAGCTAAATGACCCTAAAATTGAAAAGCACTACAAATGAACTCTGAAAAGGTTGAAAGTTGGCATGGTATCATCATTTAACCCACATAGCATGTGCTAAAAAGTTGAGAGGGTTACGTCAAAAACTGGATGCACTTCGTGTACAAAATGGACAATCTCTTTCGAAGTATCAGGCTTTCGGACGAGAACTCATCTGTTACAAAGGCATTTCATTTCTTTAACTTATTTCAACTCCAGACTTTTTGTGCGTTCAGTATGCATCATTCAAAGCCACGTCATCAATTTTCAACCCTTTCTGACTTCATTTGCTATTTTTCATGCATTTACTGATTTTGTTTGAGCTAAATGACCCTGAAATAGAAAAGCACTACAAATGAACTCTGAAAAGCTTGAAAGTTGGCATGGTTTCATCATTTCACCCACATAGCATGTGCTAAAAAGTTGAGAGGGTTACGGCAAAAACTGGATGCACTTCGTGTACAAAATGGACAATCTCTTTCGAAGTATCAGGCTTCCGGATGAGAACTCATCTGTTACAAAGGCATTTCATTTTTTTAAACTCATTTCAACTCCAGACTTTTTGTGCGTTCAGTATGCACCATTGAAAGCCACGTCATTAGTTTTCAACCCTTTCTGACTTCATTTGCTATTTTTCATGCATTTACTGATTTGTTTTGAGCTAAATGACCCTGAAATTGAAAAGCACTACAAATGAACTCTGAAAAGGTTGAAAGTTGGCATGGTATCATCATTTCACCCACATAGCATGTGCTAAAAAGTTGAGAGGGTTACGGCAAAAACTGGATGCACTTCGTGTACAAAATGGACAATCTCTTTCGAAGTATCAGGCTTTCGGACCAGAACTCATCTGTTACAAAGGCATTTCATTTCTTTAACTTATTTCAACTCCAGACTTTTTGTGCATTCAGTATGCACCATTCAAAGCCACGTCATCAATTTTCAACCCTTTCTGACTTCATTTGCTATTTTTCATGCATTTACTGATTTTTTGAGATAAATGACCCTAAAATTGAAAAGCACTACAAATGAACTCTGAAAAGGTTGAAAGTTGGCATGGTATCATCATTTAACCCACATAGCATGTGCTAAAAAGTTGAGAGGGTTACGGCAAAAACTGGATGCACTTCGTGTACAAAATGGACAATCTCTTTCGAAGTATCAGGCTTTCGGACGAGAACTCATCTGTTACAAAGGCATTTCATTTCTTTAAACTCATTTCAACTCCAGACTTTTTGTGCATTCAGTATGCACCATTCAAAGCCACGTCATTAATTTTCAACCCTTTCTGACTTCATTTGCTATTTTTCACGCATTTACAGATTTTGTTTGAGCTAAATGACCCTGAAATTGAAAAGCACTACAAATGAACTCTGAAAAGGTTGAAAGTTGGCATGGTATCATCATTTCACCCACATAGCATGTTCTAAAAAGTTGAGAGGGTTACGGCAAAAACTGGATGCACTTCGTGTACAAAATGGACAATCTCTTTCGAAGTGTCAGGCTTTCGGACGAGAACTCATCTGTTACAAAGGCATATCATTTTTTTAAACTTATTTCAACTCCAGACTTTTTGTGCGTTCAGTATGCACCATTCAAAGCCACGTCATCAATTTTCAACCCTTTCTGACTTCATTTGCTATTTTTCATGCATTTACTGATTTTTTGAGCTAAATGACCCTAAAATTGAAAAGCACTACAAATGAACTCTGAAAAGGTTGAAAGTTGGCATGGTATCATCATTTAACCCACATAGCATGTGCTAAAAAGTTGAGAGGGTTACGGCAAAAACTGGATGCACTTCGTGTACAAAATGGACAATCTCTTTCGAAGTATCAGGCTTTCGGACGAGAACTCATCTGTTACAAAGGCATTTCATTTCTTTAACTTATTTCCACTCCAGACTTTTTGTGCGTTCAGTATGCACCATTCAAAGCCACGTCATTAATTTTCAACCCTTTCTGACTTCATTTGCTGTTTTTCACGCATTTACAGATTTTGTTTGAGCTAAATGACCCTGAAATTGAAAAGCACTACAAATGAACTCTGAAAAGGTTGAAAGTTGGCATGGTATCATCATTTCACCCACATAGCATGTTCTAAAAAGTTGAGAGGGTTACGGCAAAAACTGGATGCACTTCGTGTACAAAATGGACAATCTCTTTCGAAGTGTCAGGCTTTCGGACGAGAACTCATCTGTTACAAAGGCATATCATTTTTTTAAACTTATTTCAACTCCAGACTTTTTGTGCGTTCAGTATGCACCATTCAAAGCCACGTCATCAATTTTCAACCCTTTCTGACTTCATTTGCTATTTTTCATGCATTTACTGATTTTTTGAGCTAAATGACCCTAAAATTGAAAAGCACTACAAATGAACTCTGAAAAGGTTGAAAGTTGGCATGGTATCATCATTTAACCCACATAGCATGTGCTAAAAAGTTGAGAGGGTTACGGCAAAAACTGGATGCACTTCGTGTACAAAATGGACAATCTCTTTCGAAGTATCAGGCTTTCGGACGAGAACTCATCTGTTACAAAGGCATTTCATTTCTTTAACTTATTTCCACTCCAGACTTTTTGTGCGTTCAGTATGCACCATTCAAAGCCACGTCATTAATTTTCAACCCTTTCTGACTTCATTTGCTGTTTTTCACGCATTTACAGATTTTGTTTGAGCTAAATGACCCTGAAATTGAAAAGCACTACAAATGAACTCTGAAAAGGTTGAAAGTTGGCATGGTATCATCATTTCACCCACATAGCATGTTCTAAAAAGTTGAGAGGGTTACGGCAAAAACTGGATGCACTTCGTGTACAAAATGGACAATCTCTTTCGAAGTGTCAGGCTTTCGGACGAGAACTCATCTGTTACAAAGGCATATCATTTTTTTAAACTTATTTCAACTCCAGACTTTTTGTGCGTTCAGTATGCACCATTCAAAGCCACGTCATCAATTTTCAACCCTTTCTGACTTCATTTGCTATTTTTCATGCATTTACTGATTTTTTGAGCTAAATGACCCTAAAATTGAAAAGCACTACAAATGAACTCTGAAAAGGTTGAAAGTTGGCATGGTATCATCATTTAACCCACATAGCATGTGCTAAAAAGTTGAGAGGGTTACGTCAAAAACTGGATGCACTTCGTGTACAAAATGGACAATCTCTTTCGAAGTATCAGGCTTTCGGACGAGAACTCATCTGTTACAAAGGCATTTCATTTCTTTAACTTATTTCAACTCCAGACTTTTTGTGCGTTCAGTATGCATCATTCAAAGCCACGTCATCAATTTTCAACCCTTTCTGACTTCATTTGCTATTTTTCATGCATTTACTGATTTTGTTTGAGCTAAATGACCCTGAAATTGAAAAGCACTACAAATGAACTCTGAAAAGGTTGAAAGTTGGCATGGTTTCATCATTTCACCCACATAGCATGTGCTAAAAAGTTGAGAGGGTTACGGCAAAAACTGGATGCACTTCGTGTACAAAATGGACAATCTCTTTCGAAGTATCAGGCTTCCGGATGAGAACTCATCTGTTACAAAGGCATTTCATTTTTTTAAACTCATTTCAACTCCAGACTTTTTGTGCGTTCAGTATGCACCATTGAAAGCCACGTCATTAGTTTTCAACCCTTTCTGACTTCATTTGCTATTTTTCATGCATTTACTGATTTGTTTTGAGCTAAATGACCCTGAAATTGAAAAGCACTACAAATGAACTCTGAAAAGGTTGAAAGTTGGCATGGTATCATCATTTCACCCACATAGCATGTGCTAAAAAGTTGAGAGGGTTACGGCAAAAACTGGATGCACTTCGTGTACAAAATGGACAATCTCTTTCGAAGTATCAGGCTTTCGGACCAGAACTCATCTGTTACAAAGGCATTTCATTTCTTTAACTTATTTCAACTCCAGACTTTTTGTGCATTCAGTATGCACCATTCAAAGCCACGTCATCAATTTTCAACCCTTTCTGACTTCATTTGCTATTTTTCATGCATTTACTGATTTTTTGAGCTAAATGACCCTAAAATTGAAAAGCACTACAAATGAACTCTGAAAAGGTTGAAAGTTGGCATGGTATCATCATTTAACCCACATAGCATGTGCTAAAAAGTTGAGAGGGTTACGGCAAAAACTGGATGCACTTCGTGTACAAAATGGACAATCTCTTTCGAAGTATCAGGCTTTCGGACGAGAACTCATCTGTTACAAAGGCATTTCATTTCTTTAAACTCATTTCAACTCCAGACTTTTTGTGCATTCAGTATGCACCATTCAAAGCCACGTCATTAATTTTCAACCCTTTCTGACTTCATTTGCTATTTTTCACGCATTTACAGATTTTGTTTGAGCTAAATGACCCTGAAATTGAAAAGCACTACAAATGAACTCTGAAAAGGTTGAAAGTTGGCATGGTATCATCATTTCACCCACATAGCATGTTCTAAAAAGTTGAGAGGGTTACGGCAAAAACTGGATGCACTTCGTGTACAAAATGGACAATCTCTTTCGAAGTGTCAGGCTTTCGGACGAGAACTCATCTGTTACAAAGGCATATCATTTTTTTAAACTTATTTCAACTCCAGACTTTTTGTGCGTTCAGTATGCACCATTCAAAGCCACGTCATCAATTTTCAACCCTTTCTGACTTCATTTGCTATTTTTCATGCATTTACTGATTTTTTGAGCTAAATGACCCTAAAATTGAAAAGCACTACAAATGAACTCTGAAAAGGTTGAAAGTTGGCATGGTATCATCATTTAACCCACATAGCATGTGCTAAAAAGTTGAGAGGGTTACGGCAAAAACTGGATGCACTTCGTGTACAAAATGGACAATCTCTTTCGAAGTATCAGGCTTTCGGACGAGAACTCATCTGTTACAAAGGCATTTCATTTCTTTAACTTATTTCCACTCCAGACTTTTTGTGCGTTCAGTATGCACCATTCAAAGCCACGTCATTAATTTTCAACCCTTTCTGACTTCATTTGCTGTTTTTCACGCATTTACAGATTTTGTTTGAGCTAAATGACCCTGAAATTGAAAAGCACTAGAAATGAACTCTGAAAAGGTTGAAAGTTGGCATGGTATCATCATTTCACCCACATAGCATGTTCTAAAAAGTTGAGAGGGTTACGGCAAAAACTGGATGCACTTCGTGTACAAAATGGACAATCTCTTTCGAAGTGTCAGGCTTTCGGACGAGAACTCATCTGTTACAAAGGCATATCATTTTTTTAAACTTATTTCAACTCCAGACTTTTTGTGCGTTCAGTATGCACCATTCAAAGCCACGTCATCAATTTTCAACCCTTTCTGACTTCATTTGCTATTTTTCATGCATTTACTGATTTTTTGAGCTAAATGACCCTAAAATTGAAAAGCACTACAAATGAACTCTGAAAAGGTTGAAAGTTGGCATGGTATCATCATTTAACCCACATAGCATGTGCTAAAAAGTGGAGAGGGTTACGGCAAAAACTGGATGCACTTCGTGTACAAAATGGACAATCTCTTTCGAAGTATCAGGCTTTCGGACGAGAACTCATCTGTTACAAAGGCATTTCATTTCTTTAACTTATTTCCACTCCAGACTTTTTGTGCGTTCAGTATGCACCATTCAAAGCCACGTCATTAATTTTCAACCCTTTCTGACTTCATTTGCTGTTTTTCATGCATTTACAGATTTTGTTTGAGCTAAATGACCCTGAAATTGAAAAGCACTACAAATGAACTCTGAAAAGGTTGAAAGTTGGCATGGTATCATCATTTCACCCACATAGCATGTTCTAAAAAGTTGAGAGGGTTACGGCAAAAACTGGATGCACTTCGTGTACAAAATGGACAATCTCTTTCGAAGTGTCAGGCTTTCGGACGAGAACTCATCTGTTACAAAGGCATTTCATTTTTTTAAACTCATTTCAACTCCAGACTTTTTGTGCGTTCAGTATGCACCATTCAAAGCCACGTCATCAATTTTCAACCCTTTCTGACTTCATTTGCTATTTTTCATGCATTTACAGATTTTGTTTGAGCTGAATGACCCTGAAATTGAAAAGCACTACAAATGAACTCTGAAAAGGTTGAAAGTTGGCATGGTATCATCATTTCACCCACATAGCATGTTTTAAAAAGTTGAGAGGGTTACGGCAAAAACTGGATGCACTTCATGTACAAAATGGACAATCTCTTTCGAAGTACAAGGCTTTCGGACGAGAACTCGTCTGTTACAAAGGCATTTCATTTTTTTAAACATATTTCAACTCCAGACTTTTTGTGCGTTCAGTATGCACCATTCAAAGCCACGTCATAAATTTTCAAACCTTTCTGACTTCATTTGCTATTTTTCATGCATTTACTGATTTTTTTTGAGCTAAATGACCCTGAAATTGAAAAGCACTACAAATGAACTCTGAAAAGGTAGAAAGTTGGCATGGTATCATCATTTCACCCACATATCATCTGCTAAAAAGTTGAGAGGGTTACGGCAAAAACTGGATGCACTTCGTGTACAAAATGGACAATCTCTTTCGAAGTATCAGGCTTTCGGACGAGAACTCATCTGTTACAAGGGCATTTCATTTTTTTAACTCATTTCAACTCCAAACTTTTTGTGCGTTCAGTATGCACCATTCACAGCCACGTCATCAATTTTCAACCCTTTGTGGCTTCATTTGCTATTTTTCATGCATTTACTGATTTTGTTTGAGCTAAATGACCCTGAAATTGAAAAGCACTACAAATGAACTCTGAAAAGGTTGAAAGTTGGCATGGTATCATCATTTCACCCACATAGCATGTTTTAAAAAGTTGAGAGGGTTACGGCAAAAACTGGATGCACTTCATGTACAAAATGGACAATCTCTTTCGAAGTATCAGGCTTTCGGACGAGAACTCGTCTGTTACAAAGGCAATTCATTTTTTTAAACATATTTCAACTCCAGACTTTTTGTGCGTTCAGTATGCACCATTCAAAGCCACGTCATAAATTTTCAAACCTTTCTGACTTCATTTGCTATTTTTCATGCATTTACTGATTTTTGTTGAGCTAAATGACCCTGAAATTGAAAAGCACTACAAATGAACTCTGAAAAGGTTGAAAGTTGGCATGGTATCATCATTTCACCCACATATCATCTGCTAAAAAGTTGAGAGGGTTACGGCAAAAACTGGATGCACTTCGTGTACAAAATGGACAATCTCTTTCGAAGTATCAGGCTTTCGGACGAGAACTCATCTGTTACAAGGGCATTTCATTTCTTTAAGTTATTTCAACTCCAGACTTTTTGTGTGTTCAGTATGCACCATTCAAAGCCACGTCATCAATTTTCAACCCTTTCTGACTTCATTTGCTATTTTCATGCATTTACTGATTTTGTTTGAGCTAAATGACCCTGAAATTGAAAAGCACTACAAATGAACTCTGAAAAGGTTGAAAGTTGGCATGGTATCATCATTTCACCCACATGGCATGTGCTAAAAAGTTGAGACGGTTACGGCAAAAACTGGATGCACTTCGTGTACAAAATGGACAATCTCTTTCGAAGTATCAGGCTTTCGGACGAGAACTCATCTGTTACAAAGGCATTTCATTTTTTTAAACTCATTTCAACTCCAGACTTTTTGTGCGTTTAGTATGCACCATTCAAAGCCACGTCATTAATTTTCAACCCTTTCTGACTTCATTTGCTATTTTTCATGCATTTACTGATTTGTTTTGAGCTAAATTACCCTGAAATTGAAAAGCACTACAAATGAACTCTGAAAAGGTTGAAAGTTGGCATGGTATCATCATTTCACCCACATAGCATGTGCTAAAAAGTTGAGAGGGTTACGGCAAAAACTGGATGCACTTCGTGTACAAAATGGACAATCTCTTTCGAACTATCAGGCTTTCGGACGAGAACTCATCTGTTACAAAGGCATTTCATTTTTTAAACTTATTTCAACTCCAGACTTTTTGTGCATTCAGTATGCACCATTCAAAGCCACGTCATCAATTTTTAACCCTTTCTGACTTCATTTGCTATTTTTCATGCATTTACTGATTTTTTGAGCTAAATGACCCTGAAATTGAAAAGCACTACAAATGAACTCCGAAAAGGTTGAAAGTTGGCATGGTATCATCATTTCACCCACATAGCATGTGCTAAAAAGTTGAGAGGGTTACGGCAAAAACTGGATGCACTTCGTGTACAAAATGGACAATCTCTTTCGAAGTATCAGGCTTTCGGACGAGAACTCATCTGTTACAAAGGCATTTCATTTCTTTAACTTATTTCAACTCCAGACTTTCTGTGCATTCAGTATGCACCATTCAAAGCCACGTCATTAATTTTCAACCCTTTCTGACTTCATTTGCTATTTTTCATGCATTTACAGATTTTTTTGAGCTAAATGACCTTGAAATTGAAATGCACTACAAATGAACTCTGAAAAGGTTGAAAGTTGGCATGGTATCATCATTTCACCCACATAGCATGTGCAAAAAAGTTGAGAGGGTTACGGCAAAAACTGGATGCACTTCGTGTACAAAATGGACAATATCTTTCTAAGTATCTGGCTTTCGGACGAGAACTCATTTGTTACAAAGGCATTTCATTTCTTTAACTTATTTCAACTCCAGACTTTCTGTGCATTCAGTATGCACCATTCAAAGCCACGTCATTAATTTTCAACTCTTTCTGACTTCATTTGCTATTTTTGATGCATTTACTGATTTTTTGAGCTAAATGACCCTGAAATTGAAAAGCACTACAAATGAACTCTGAAAAGGATGAAAGTTGGCATGGAATCATCATTTCACCCACATAGCATGTGCTAAAAAGTTGAGAGGGTTACGGCAAAAACTGGATGCACTTCGTGTACAAAATGGACAATCTCTTTCGAAGTATCTGGCTTTCGGACGAGAACTCATCTGTTACAAAGGCATTTCATTTCTTTAACTTATTTCAACTCCAGACTTTCTGTGCATTCAGTATGCACCATTCAAAGCCACGTCATTAATTTTCAACCCTTTCTGACTTCATTTGCTATTTTTCATGCATTTACTGATTTTGTTTGAGCTAAATGACCCTGAAATTGAAAAGCACTACAAATGAACTCTGATAAGGTTGAAAGTTGGCATGGTATCATCATTTCACCCACATAGCATGTTCTAAAAAGTTGAGAGGTTTACGGCAAAAACTGGATGCACTTCGTGTACAAAATGGACAATCTCTTTCGAAGTATCAGGCTTTCGGACGAGAACTCATCTGTTACAAAGGCATTTCATTTTTTTAAACTCATTTCAACTCCAGACTTTTTGTGCGTTCAGTATGCACCATTCAAAGCCACGTCATCAATTTTCAACCCTTTCTGACTTCATTTGCTATTTTTCATGCATTTACAGATTTTTTTGAGCTAAATGACCTTTAAATTGAAAAGCACTACAAATGAACTCTGAAAAGGTTGAAAGTTGGCATGGTACCATCATTTCACCCACATAGCATTTGCTAAAAAGTTGAGAGGGTTACGGAAAAAACTGGATGCACTTCGTGTACAAAATGGACTATCTCTTTCGAAGTATCAGGCTTTCGGACGAGAACTCATCTGTTACAAAGGCATTTCATTTCTTTAACTTATTTCAACTCCAGACTTTTTGTGCGTTCAGTATGCACCATTCAAAGCCACGTCATCAATTTTCAACCCTTTCTGACTTCATTTGCTATTTTTCATGCATTTACTGATTTTTTTTTGAGCTAAATGACCATAAAATTGAAAAGCACTACAAATGAACTCTGAAAAGGTTGAAAGTTGGCATGGTATCATCATTTCACCCACATAGCATGTGCTAAAAAGTTGAGAGGGTTACGGCAAAAACTGGATGCACTTCGTGTACAAAATGGACAATCTCTTTCGAAGTATCAGCCTTTCGGACGAGAACTCATCTGTTACAAAGGCATTTAATTTTTTTAAACTTATTTCAACTCCAGACTTTTTGTGCGTTCAGTTTGCACCATTCAAAGCCACGTCATAAATTTTCAACCCTTTCTGACTTCATTTGCAATTTTTCATGCATTTACTGATTTTTTTTGAGCTAAATGACCCTGAAATTGAAAAGCACAACAAATGAACTCTAAAAAGGTTGAAAGTTGGCATGGTATCATCATTTCCCCCACATAGCATGTGCTAAAAAGTTGAGAGGGTTACGGCAAAAACTGGATGCACTTCGTGTACAAAATGGACAATCTCTTTCGAAGTATCAGGCTTTCGGACGAGAACTCATCTGTTACAAAGGCATTTCATTTTTTTAACTCATTTCAACTCCAGACTTTTTGTGCGTTCAGTATGCACCATTCAAAGCCACGTCATCAATTTTCAACCCTTTGTGGCTTCATTTGCTATTTTTCATGCATTTACTGATTTTGTTTGAGCTAAATGACCCTGAAATTGAAAAGCACTACAAATGAACTCTGAAAAGGTTGAAAGTTGGCATTGTATCAACATTTCACCCACATAGCATGTGTTAAAAAGTTGAGAGGGTTACGGCAAAAACTGGATGCACTTCATGTACAAAATGGACAATCTCTTTCAAAGTATCAGGCTTTCGGACGAGAACTCATCTGTTACAAAGGCAATTCATTTTTTTAAACTTATATTAACTCCAGACTTTTTGTGCGTTCAGAATGCACCATTCAAAGCCACGTCATCAATTTTCAACCCTTTCTGACTTCATTTGCTATTTTTCATGCATTTACTGATTTTTTTTGAGCTAAATGACCCTAAAATTGAAAAGCACTACAAATGAACTCTGAAAAGGTTGAAAGTTGGCATGGTATCATAATTTCACCCACATAGCATGTGCTAAAAAGTTGAGAGGGTTACGGCAAAAACTGGATGCACTTCGTGTACAAAATGGACAATCTCTTTCGAAGTATCAGGCTTTCGGACGAGAACTCATCTGTTACAAAGGCATTTCATTTCTTTAACTTATTTCAACTCCAGACTTTTTGTGCGTTCAGTATGCACCATTCAAAGCCACGTCATCAATTTTCAACCCTTTCTGACTTCATTTGCTATTTTTCATGCATTTACTGATTTTGTTTGAGCTAAATGACCCTGAAATTGAAAAGCACTACAAATGAACTCTGAAAAGGTTGAAAGTTGGCATGGTATCATCATTTCACCCACATAGCATGTGCTAAAAAGTTGAGAGGGTTACGGCAAAAACTGGATGCACTTCGTGTACAAAATGGACAATCTCTTTCGAAGTATCAGGCTTTCGGACGAGAACTCATCTGTTACAAAGGCATTTCATTTCTTTAACTTATTTCAACTCCAGACTTTTTGTGCATTCAGTATGCACCATTCAAAGCCACGTCATCAATTTTCAACCCTTTCTGACTTCATTTGCTATTTTTCATGCATTTACTGATTTTTTGAGCTAAATGACCCTAAAATTGAAAAGCACTACAAATGAACTCTGAAAAGGTTGAAAGTTGGCATGGTATCATCATTTAACCCACATAGCATGTGCTAAAAAGTTGAGAGGGTTACGGCAAAAACTGGATGCACTTCGTGTACAAAATGGACAATCTCTTTCGAAGTATCAGGCTTTCGGACGAGAACTCGTCTGTTACAAAGGCATTTCATTTCTTTAAACTCATTTCAACTCAAGACTTTTTGTGCATTCAGTATGCACCATTCAAAGCCACATCATTAATTTTCAACCCTTTCTGACTTCATTTGCTATTTTTCATGCATTTACAGATTTTGTTTGAGCTAAATGACCCTGAAATTGAAAAGCACTACAAATGAACTCTGAAAAGGTTGAAAGTTGGCATGGTATCATCATTTCACCCACATAGCATGTTCTAAAAAGTTGAGAGGGTTACGGCAAAAACTGGATGCACTTCGTGTACAAAATCGACAATCTCTTTCGAAGTGTCAGGCTTTCGGACGAGAACTCATCTGTTACAAAGGCATATCATTTTTTTAAACTTATTTCAACTCCAGACTTTTTGTGCGTTCAGTATGCACCATTCAAAGCCACGTCATCAATTTTCAACCCTTTCTGACTTCATTTGCTATTTTTCATGCATTTACTGATTTTTTGAGCTAAATGACCCTAAAATTGAAAAGCACTACAAATGAACTCTGAAAAGGTTGAAAGTTGGCATGGTATCATCATTTAACCCACATAGCATGTGCTAAAAAGTTGAGAGGGTTACGGCAAAAACTGGATGCACTTCGTGTACAAAATGGACAATCTCTTTCGAAGTATCAGGCTTTCGGACGAGAACTCATCTGTTACAAAGGCATTTCATTTCTTTAACTTATTTCCACTCCAGACTTTTTGTGCATTCAGTATGCACCATTCAAAGCCACGTCATTAATTTTCAACCCTTTCTGACTTCATTTGCTGTTTTTCATGCATTTACAGATTTTGTTTGAGCTAAATGACCCTGAAATTGAAAAGCACTACAAATGAACTCTGAAAAGGTTGAAAGTTGGCATGGTATCATCATTTCACCCACATTGCATGTTCTAAAAAGTTGAGAGGGTTACGGCAAAAACTGGATGCACTTCGTGTACAAAATGGACAATCTCTTTCGAAGTGTCAGGCTTTCGGACGAGAACTCATCTGTTACAAAGGCATTTCATTTTTTTAAACTCATTTCAACTCCAGACTTTTTGTGCGTTCAGTATGCACCATTCAAAGCCACGTCATCAATTTTCAACCCTTTCTGACTTCATTTGCTATTTTTCATGCATTTACAGATTTTGTTTGAGCTAAATGACCCTGAAATTGAAAAGCACTACAAATGAACTCTGAAAAGGTTGAAAGTTGGCATGGTATCATCATTTCACCCACATAGCATGTTTTAAAAAGTTGAGAGGGTTACGGCAAAAACTGGATGCACTTCATGTACAAAATGGACAATCTCTTTCGAAGTACCAGGCTTTCGGACGAGAACTCGTCTGTTACAAAGGCATTTCATTTTTTTAAACATATTTCAACTCCAGACTTTTTGTGCGTTCAGTATGCACCATTCAAAGCCACGTCATAAATTTTCAAACCTTTCTGACTTCATTTGCTATTTTTCATGCATTTACTGATTTTTTTTGAGCTAAATGACCCTAAAATTGAAAAGCACTACAAATGAACTCTGAAAAGGTTGAAAGTTGGCATGGTATCATAATTTCACCCACATAGCATGTGCTAAAAAGTTGAGAGGGTTACGGCAAAAACTGGATGCACTTCGTGTACAAAATGGACAATCTCTTTCGAAGTATCAGGCTTTCGGACGAGAACTCATCTGTTACAAAGGCATTTCATTTTTTTAACTCATTTCAACTCCAGACTTTTTGTGCGTTCAGTATGCACCATTCAAAGCCACGTCATCAATTTTCAACCCTTTGTGGCTTCATTTGCTATTTTTCATGCATTTACTGATTTTGTTTGAGCTAAATGACCCTGAAATTGAAAAGCACTACAAATGAACTCTGAAAAGGTTGAAAGTTGGCATGGTATCATCATTTCACCCACATGGCATGTGCTAAAAAGTTGAGAGGGTTACGGCAAAAACTGGATGCACTTCGTGTACAAAATGGACAATCTCTTTCGAAGTATCAGGCTGTCGGACGAGAACTCATCTGTTACAAAGGCATTTCATTTTTTTAAACTCATTTCAACTCCAGACTTTTTGTGCGTTCAGTATGCACCATTCAAAGCCACGTCATTAATTTTCAACCCTTTCTGACTTCATTTGCTATTTTTCATGCATTTACTGATTTGTTTTGAGCTAAATTACCCTGAAATTGAAAAGCACTACAAATGAACTCTGAAAAGGTTGAAAGTTGGCATGGTATCATCATTTCACCCACATAGCATTTGCTAAAAAGTTGAGAGGGTTACGGCAAAAACTGGATCCACTTCGTGTACAAAATGGACTATCTCTTTCGAAGTATCAGGCTTTCGGACGAGAACTCATCTGTTACAAAGGCATTTCATTTCTTTAACTTATTTCAACTCCAGACTTTTTGTGCGTTCAGTATGCACCATTCAAAGCCACGTCATCAATTTTCAACCCTTTCTGACTTCATTTGCTATTTTTCATGCATTTACTGATTTTGTTTGAGCTAAATGACCCTGAAACTGAAAAGCACTACAAATGAACTCTGAAAAGGTTGAAAGTTGGCATGGTATCATCATTTCACCCACATAGCATGTGCAAAAAAGTTGAGAGGGTTACGGCAAAAACTGGATGCACTTCGTGTACAAAATGGACAATCTCTTTCTAAGTATCAGGCTTTCGGACGAGAACTCATCTGTTACAAAGGCATTTCATTTTTTTAAACTCATTTCAACTCCAGACTTTTTGTGCGTTCAGTATGCACCATTCAAAGCCACGTCATCAATTTTCAACCCTTTCTGACTTCATTTGCTATTTTTCATGCATTTACAGATTTTTTTGAGCTAAATGACCTTGAAATTGAAAAGCACTACAAATGAACTCTGAAAAGGTTGAAAGTTGGCATGGTATCATCATTTCACCCACATAGCATTTGCTAAAAAGTTGAGAGGGTTACGGCAAAAACTGGATCCACTTCGTGTACAAAATGGACTATCTCTTTCGAAGTATCAGGCTTTCGGACGAGAACTCATCTGTTACAAAGGCATTTCATTTCTTTAACTTATTTCAACTCCAGACTTTTTGTGCATTCAGTATGCACCATTCAAAGCCACGTCATTAATTTTCAACCCTTTCTGACTTCATTTGCTATTTTTCATGCATTTACTGATTTTGTTTGAGCTAAATGACCCTGAAATTGAAAAGCACTACAAATGAACTCTGAAAAGGTTGAAAGTTGGCATGGTATCATCATTTCACCCACATAGCATGTTCTAAAAAGTTGAGAGGTTTACGGCAAAAAATGGATGCACTTCGTGTACAAAATGGACAATCTCTTTCGAAGTATCAGGCTTTCGGACGAGAACTCATCTGTTACAAAGGCATTTCATTTTTTTAAACTCATTTCAACTCCAGACTTTTTGTGCGTTCAGTATGCACCATTCAAAGCCACGTCATCAATTTTCAACCCTTTCTGACTTCATTTGCTATTTTTCATGCATTTACAGATTTTTTTGAGCTAAATGACCTTGAAATTGAAAAGCACTACAAATGAACTCTGAAAAGGTTGAAAGTTGGCATGGTATCATCATTTCACCCACATAGCATTTGCTAAAAAGTTGAGAGGGTTACGACAAAAACTGGATGCACTTCGTGTACAAAATGGACTATCTCTTTCGAAGTATCAGGCTTTCGGACGAGAACTCATCTGTTACAAAGGCATTTCATTTCTTTAACTTATTTCAACTCCAGACTTTTTGTGCGTTCAGTATGCACCATTCAAAGCCACGTCATTAATTTTCAACCCTTTCTGACTTCATTTGCTATTTTTCATGCATTTACTGATTTGTTTTGAGCTAAATGACCCTGAAATTGAAAAGCACTACAAATGAACTCTGAAAAGGTTGAAAGTTGGCATGGTATCATCATTTCACCCACATAGCATGTGCTAAAAAGTTGAGAGGGTTACGGCAAAAACTGGATGCACTTCGTGTACAAAATGGACAATCTCTTTCGAAGTATCAGGGTTTCGGACGAGAACTCATCTGTTACAAAGGCATTTCATTTTTTTAAACTCATTTCAACTCCAGACTTTTTGTGCGTTCAGTATGCACCATTCAAAGCCACGTCATCAATTTTCAACCCTTTCTGACTTCATTTGCTATTTTTCATGCATTTACGGATTTTTTTGAGCTAAATGACCCTAAAATTGAAAAGCACTACAAATGAACTCCGAAAAGGTTGAAAGTTGGCATGGTATCATCATTTAACCCACATAGCATGTGCTAAAAAGTTGAGAGGGTTACGGCAAAAACTGGATGCACTTCGTGTACAAAATGGACAATCTCTTTCGAAGTATCAGGCTTCCGGACGAGAACTCATCTGTTACAAAGGCATTTCATTTTTTTAAACTTATTTCAACTCCAGAATTTTTGTGCATTCAGTATGCACCATTCAAAGCCACGTCATCAATTTTCAACCCTTTCTGACTTCATTTGCTATTTTTCATGCATTTACTAATTTTTTGGGTTAAATCACCCTGAAATTGAAAAGCACTACAAATGAACTCTGAAAAGGTTGAAAGTTCGCATGGTATCATCATTTCACCCACATAGCATGTGCTAAAAATTTGAGAGGGTTACGGCAAAAACTGGATGCACTTCGTGTACAAAATGGACAATCTCTTTCGAAGTATCAGGCTTTCGGACGAGAACTCATCTGTTACAAAGGCATTTCATTTTTTTAAACTCATTTCAACTCCAGACTTTTTGTGCGTTCAGTATGCACCATTCAAAGCCACGTCATCAATTTTCAACCCTTTCTGACTTCATTTGCTATTTTTCATGCATTTACGGATTTTTTTGAGCTAAATGACCATAAAATTGAAAAGCACTACAAATGAACTCCGAAAAGGTTGAAAGTTGGCATTGTATCAACATTTCACCCACATAGCATGTGTTAAAAAGTTGAGAGGGTTACGGCAAAAACTGGATGCACTTCATGTACAAAATGGACAATCTCTTTCAAAGTATCAGGCTTTCGGACGAGAACTCATCTGTTACAAAGGCAATTCATTTTTTTAAACTTATATTAACTCCAGACTTTTTGTGCGTTCAGAATGCACCATTCAAAGCCACGTCATCAATTTTCAACCCTTTCTGACTTCATTTGCTATTTTTCATGCATTTACTGATTTTTTTTGAGCTAAATGACCCTAAAATTGAAAAGCACTACAAATGAACTCTGAAAAGGTTGAAAGTTGGCATGGTATCATAATTTCACCCACATAGCATGTGCTAAAAAGTTGAGAGGGTTACGGCAAAAACTGGATGCACTTCGTGTACAAAATGGACAATCTCTTTCGAAGTATCAGGCTTTCGGACGAGAACTCATCTGTTACAAAGGCATTTCATTTCTTTAACTTATTTCAACTCCAGACTTTTTGTGCGTTCAGTATGCACCATTCAAAGCCACGTCATCAATTTTCAACCCTTTCTGACTTCATTTGCTATTTTTCATGCATTTACTGATTTTGTTTGAGCTAAATGACCCTGAAATTGAAAAGCACTACAAATGAACTCTGAAAAGGTTGAAAGTTGGCATGGTATCATCATTTCACCCACATAGCATGTGCTAAAAAGTTGAGAGGGTTACGGCAAAAACTGGATGCACTTCGTGTACAAAATGGACAATCTCTTTCGAAGTATCAGGCTTTCGGACGAGAACTCATCTGTTACAAAGGCATTTCATTTCTTTAACTTATTTCAACTCCAGACTTTTTGTGCATTCAGTATGCACCATTCAAAGCCACGTCATCAATTTTCAACCCTTTCTGACTTCATTTGCTATTTTTCATGCATTTACTGATTTTTTGAGCTAAATGACCCTAAAATTGAAAAGCACTACAAATGAACTCTGAAAAGGTTGAAAGTTGGCATGGTATCATCATTTAACCCACATAGCATGTGCTAAAAAGTTGAGAGGGTTACGGCAAAAACTGGATGCACTTCGTGTACAAAATGGACAATCTCTTTCGAAGTATCAGGCTTTCGGACGAGAACTCGTCTGTTACAAAGGCATTTCATTTCTTTAAACTCATTTCAACTCAAGACTTTTTGTGCATTCAGTATGCACCATTCAAAGCCACATCATTAATTTTCAACCCTTTCTGACTTCATTTGCTATTTTTCATGCATTTACAGATTTTGTTTGAGCTAAATGACCCTGAAATTGAAAAGCACTACAAATGAACTCTGAAAAGGTTGAAAGTTGGCATGGTATCATCATTTCACCCACATAGCATGTTCTAAAAAGTTGAGAGGGTTACGGCAAAAACTGGATGCACTTCGTGTACAAAATCGACAATCTCTTTCGAAGTGTCAGGCTTTCGGACGAGAACTCATCTGTTACAAAGGCATATCATTTTTTTAAACTTATTTCAACTCCAGACTTTTTGTGCGTTCAGTATGCACCATTCAAAGCCACGTCATCAATTTTCAACCCTTTCTGACTTCATTTGCTATTTTTCATGCATTTACTGATTTTTTGAGCTAAATGACCCTAAAATTGAAAAGCACTACAAATGAACTCTGAAAAGGTTGAAAGTTGGCATGGTATCATCATTTAACCCACATAGCATGTGCTAAAAAGTTGAGAGGGTTACGGCAAAAACTGGATGCACTTCGTGTACAAAATGGACAATCTCTTTCGAAGTATCAGGCTTTCGGACGAGAACTCATCTGTTACAAAGGCATTTCATTTCTTTAACTTATTTCCACTCCAGACTTTTTGTGCATTCAGTATGCACCATTCAAAGCCACGTCATTAATTTTCAACCCTTTCTGACTTCATTTGCTGTTTTTCATGCATTTACAGATTTTGTTTGAGCTAAATGACCCTGAAATTGAAAAGCACTACAAATGAACTCTGAAAAGGTTGAAAGTTGGCATGGTATCATCATTTCACCCACATTGCATGTTCTAAAAAGTTGAGAGGGTTACGGCAAAAACTGGATGCACTTCGTGTACAAAATGGACAATCTCTTTCGAAGTGTCAGGCTTTCGGACGAGAACTCATCTGTTACAAAGGCATTTCATTTTTTTAAACTCATTTCAACTCCAGACTTTTTGTGCGTTCAGTATGCACCATTCAAAGCCACGTCATCAATTTTCAACCCTTTCTGACTTCATTTGCTATTTTTCATGCATTTACAGATTTTGTTTGAGCTAAATGACCCTGAAATTGAAAAGCACTACAAATGAACTCTGAAAAGGTTGAAAGTTGGCATGGTATCATCATTTCACCCACATAGCATGTTTTAAAAAGTTGAGAGGGTTACGGCAAAAACTGGATGCACTTCATGTACAAAATGGACAATCTCTTTCGAAGTACCAGGCTTTCGGACGAGAACTCGTCTGTTACAAAGGCATTTCATTTTTTTAAACATATTTCAACTCCAGACTTTTTGTGCGTTCAGTATGCACCATTCAAAGCCACGTCATAAATTTTCAAACCTTTCTGACTTCATTTGCTATTTTTCATGCATTTACTGATTTTTTTTGAGCTAAATGACCCTAAAATTGAAAAGCACTACAAATGAACTCTGAAAAGGTTGAAAGTTGGCATGGTATCATAATTTCACCCACATAGCATGTGCTAAAAAGTTGAGAGGGTTACGGCAAAAACTGGATGCACTTCGTGTACAAAATGGACAATCTCTTTCGAAGTATCAGGCTTTCGGACGAGAACTCATCTGTTACAAAGGCATTTCATTTTTTTAACTCATTTCAACTCCAGACTTTTTGTGCGTTCAGTATGCACCATTCAAAGCCACGTCATCAATTTTCAACCCTTTGTGGCTTCATTTGCTATTTTTCATGCATTTACTGATTTTGTTTGAGCTAAATGACCCTGAAATTGAAAAGCACTACAAATGAACTCTGAAAAGGTTGAAAGTTGGCATGGTATCATCATTTCACCCACATGGCATGTGCTAAAAAGTTGAGAGGGTTACGGCAAAAACTGGATGCACTTCGTGTACAAAATGGACAATCTCTTTCGAAGTATCAGGCTGTCGGACGAGAACTCATCTGTTACAAAGGCATTTCATTTTTTTAAACTCATTTCAACTCCAGACTTTTTGTGCGTTCAGTATGCACCATTCAAAGCCACGTCATTAATTTTCAACCCTTTCTGACTTCATTTGCTATTTTTCATGCATTTACTGATTTGTTTTGAGCTAAATTACCCTGAAATTGAAAAGCACTACAAATGAACTCTGAAAAGGTTGAAAGTTGGCATGGTATCATCATTTCACCCACATAGCATTTGCTAAAAAGTTGAGAGGGTTACGGCAAAAACTGGATCCACTTCGTGTACAAAATGGACTATCTCTTTCGAAGTATCAGGCTTTCGGACGAGAACTCATCTGTTACAAAGGCATTTCATTTCTTTAACTTATTTCAACTCCAGACTTTTTGTGCGTTCAGTATGCACCATTCAAAGCCACGTCATCAATTTTCAACCCTTTCTGACTTCATTTGCTATTTTTCATGCATTTACTGATTTTGTTTGAGCTAAATGACCCTGAAACTGAAAAGCACTACAAATGAACTCTGAAAAGGTTGAAAGTTGGCATGGTA
Organism: Elymus sibiricus; assembly: GCA_039707655.1. Taxonomy (NCBI): domain Eukaryota; kingdom Viridiplantae; phylum Streptophyta; class Magnoliopsida; order Poales; family Poaceae; genus Elymus; species Elymus sibiricus. Next base: position 31,692,841 of record CM077665.1, on the reverse strand, counting down.
TCATCATTTCACCCACATAGCATGTGCAAAAAAGTTGAGAGGGTTACGGCAAAAACTGGATGCACTTCGTGTACAAAATGGACAATCTCTTTCTAAGTATCAGGCTTTCGGACGAGAACTCATCTGTTACAAAGGCATTTCATTTTTTTAAACTCATTTCAACTCCAGACTTTTTGTGCGTTCAGTATGCACCATTCAAAGCCACGTCATCAATTTTCAACCCTTTCTGACTTCATTTGCTATTTTTCATGCATTTACAGATTTTTTTGAGCTAAATGACCTTGAAATTGAAAAGCACTACAAATGAACTCTGAAAAGGTTGAAAGTTGGCATGGTATCATCATTTCACCCACATAGCATTTGCTAAAAAGTTGAGAGGGTTACGGCAAAAACTGGATCCACTTCGTGTACAAAATGGACTATCTCTTTCGAAGTATCAGGCTTTCGGACGAGAACTCATCTGTTACAAAGGCATTTCATTTCTTTAACTTATTTCAACTCCAGACTTTTTGTGCATTCAGTATGCACCATTCAAAGCCACGTCATTAATTTTCAACCCTTTCTGACTTCATTTGCTATTTTTCATGCATTTACTGATTTTGTTTGAGCTAAATGACCCTGAAATTGAAAAGCACTACAAATGAACTCTGAAAAGGTTGAAAGTTGGCATGGTATCATCATTTCACCCACATAGCATGTTCTAAAAAGTTGAGAGGTTTACGGCAAAAAATGGATGCACTTCGTGTACAAAATGGACAATCTCTTTCGAAGTATCAGGCTTTCGGACGAGAACTCATCTGTTACAAAGGCATTTCATTTTTTTAAACTCATTTCAACTCCAGACTTTTTGTGCGTTCAGTATGCACCATTCAAAGCCACGTCATCAATTTTCAACCCTTTCTGACTTCATTTGCTATTTTTCATGCATTTACAGATTTTTTTGAGCTAAATGACCTTGAAATTGAAAAGCACTACAAATGAACTCTGAAAAGGTTGAAAGTTGGCATGGTATCATCATTTCACCCACATAGCATTTGCTAAAAAGTTGAGAGGGTTACGACAAAAACTGGATGCACTTCGTGTACAAAATGGACTATCTCTTTCGAAGTATCAGGCTTTCGGACGAGAACTCATCTGTTACAAAGGCATTTCATTTCTTTAACTTATTTCAACTCCAGACTTTTTGTGCGTTCAGTATGCACCATTCAAAGCCACGTCATTAATTTTCAACCCTTTCTGACTTCATTTGCTATTTTTCATGCATTTACTGATTTGTTTTGAGCTAAATGACCCTGAAATTGAAAAGCACTACAAATGAACTCTGAAAAGGTTGAAAGTTGGCATGGTATCATCATTTCACCCACATAGCATGTGCTAAAAAGTTGAGAGGGTTACGGCAAAAACTGGATGCACTTCGTGTACAAAATGGACAATCTCTTTCGAAGTATCAGGGTTTCGGACGAGAACTCATCTGTTACAAAGGCATTTCATTTTTTTAAACTCATTTCAACTCCAGACTTTTTGTGCGTTCAGTATGCACCATTCAAAGCCACGTCATCAATTTTCAACCCTTTCTGACTTCATTTGCTATTTTTCATGCATTTACGGATTTTTTTGAGCTAAATGACCCTAAAATTGAAAAGCACTACAAATGAACTCCGAAAAGGTTGAAAGTTGGCATGGTATCATCATTTAACCCACATAGCATGTGCTAAAAAGTTGAGAGGGTTACGGCAAAAACTGGATGCACTTCGTGTACAAAATGGACAATCTCTTTCGAAGTATCAGGCTTCCGGACGAGAACTCATCTGTTACAAAGGCATTTCATTTTTTTAAACTTATTTCAACTCCAGAATTTTTGTGCATTCAGTATGCACCATTCAAAGCCACGTCATCAATTTTCAACCCTTTCTGACTTCATTTGCTATTTTTCATGCATTTACTAATTTTTTGGGTTAAATCACCCTGAAATTGAAAAGCACTACAAATGAACTCTGAAAAGGTTGAAAGTTCGCATGGTATCATCATTTCACCCACATAGCATGTGCTAAAAATTTGAGAGGGTTACGGCAAAAACTGGATGCACTTCGTGTACAAAATGGACAATCTCTTTCGAAGTATCAGGCTTTCGGACGAGAACTCATCTGTTACAAAGGCATTTCATTTTTTTAAACTCATTTCAACTCCAGACTTTTTGTGCGTTCAGTATGCACCATTCAAAGCCACGTCATCAATTTTCAACCCTTTCTGACTTCATTTGCTATTTTTCATGCATTTACGGATTTTTTTGAGCTAAATGACCATAAAATTGAAAAGCACTACAAATGAACTCCGAAAAGGTTGAAAGTTGGCATGGTATCATCATTTCCCCCACATAGCATGTGCTAAAAAGTTGAGAGGGTTATGGCAAAAACTGGATGCACTTCGTGTACAAAATGGACAATCTCTTTCGAAGTATCAGGATTTCGGACGAGAACTCATCTGTTACAAAGGCATTTCATTTTTTTAACTCATTTCAACTCCAGACTTTTTGTGCGTTCAGTATGCACCATTCAAAGCCACGTCATCAATTTTCAACCCGTTGTGGCTTCATTTGCTATTTTTCATGCATTTACTGATTTTGTTTGAGCTAAATGACCCTGAAATTGAAAAGCACTACAAATGAACTCTGAAAAGGTTGAAAGTTGGCATTGTATCATCATTTCACCCACATAGCATGTGTTAAAAAGTTGAGAGGGTTACGGCAAAAACTCGATGCACTTCATGTACAAAATGGACAATCTCTTTCAAAGTATCAGGCTTTCGGACGAGAACTCATCTGTTACAAAGGCAATTCATTTTTTTAAACTTATATTAACTCCAGACTTTTTGTGCGTTCAGTATGCACCATTCAAAGCCACGTCATCAATTTTCAACCCTTTCTGACTTCATTTGCTATTTTTCATGCATTTACTGATTTTTTTTTGAGCTAAATGACCCTAAAATTGAAAAGCACTACAAATGAACTCTGAAAAGGTTGAAAGTTGGCATGGTATCATCATTTCACCCACATAGCATGTGCTAAAAATTTGAGAGGGTTACGGCAAAAACTGGATGCACTTCGTGTACAAAATGGACAATCTCTTTCGAAGTATCAGGCTTTCGGACGAGAACTCATCTGTTACAAAGGCATTTCATTTCTTTAACTTATTTCAACTGCAGACTTTTTGTGCGTTCAGTATACACCATTCAAAGCAACGTCATCAATTTTCAACCCTTTCTGACTTCATTTGCTATTTTTCATGCATTTACTGATTTTGTTTGAGCTAAATGACCCTGAAATTGAAAAGCACTACAAATGAACTCTGAAAAGGTTGAAAGTTGGCATGGTTTCATCATTTCACCCACATAGCATGTGCTAAAAAGTTGAGAGGGTTACGGCAAAAACTGGATGCACTTCGTGTACAAAATGGACAATCTCTTTCGAAGTATCAGGCTTTCGGACGAGAACTCATCTGTTACAAAGGCATTTCATTTTTTAAACTCATTTCAACTCCAGACTTTTTGTGCGTTCAGTATGCACCATTGAAAGCCACGTCATTAATTTTCAACCCTTTCTGACTTCATTTGCTATTTTTCATGCATTTACTGATTTGTTTTGAGCTAAATGACCCTGAAATTGAAAAGCACTACAAATGAACTCTGAAAAGGTTGAAAGTTGGCATGGTATCATCATTTCACCCACATAGCATGTGCTAAAAAGTTGAGAGGGTTACGGCAAAAACTGGATGCACTTCGTGTACAAAATGGACAATCTCTTTCGAAGTATCAGGCTTTCGGACGAGAACTCATCTGTTACAAAGGCATTTCATTTTTTAAACTTATTTCAACTCCAGACTTTTTGTGCATTCAGTATGCACCATTCAAAGCCACATCATCAATTTTCAACCCTTTCTGACTTCATTTGCTATTTTTCATGCATTTACTGATTTTTTGAGCTAAATGACCCTAAAATTGAAAAGCACTACAAATGAACTCTGAAAAGGTTGAAAGTTGGCATGGTATCATCATTTCACCCACATAGCATGTGCTAAAAAGTTGAGAGGGTTACGGCAAAAACTGGATGCACTTCGTGTACAAAATGGACAATCTCTTTCGAAGTATCAGGCTTTCGGACGAGAACTCATCTGTTACAAAGGCATTTCATTTCTTTAACTTATTTCAACTCCAGACTTTTTGTGCGTTCAGTATGCACCATTCAAAGCCACGTCATCAATTTTCAACCCTTTCTGACTTCATTTGCTATTTTTCATGCATTTACTGATTTTGTTTGAGCTAAATGACCCTGAAATTGAAAAGCACTACAAATGAACTCTGAAAAGGTTGAAAGTTGGCATGGTTTCATCATTTCACCCACATAGCATGTGCTAAAAAGTTGAGAGGGTTACGGCAAAAACTGGATGCACTTCGTGTACAAAATGGACAATCTCTTTCGAAGTATCAGGCTTTCGGACGAGAACTCATCTGTTACAAAGGCATTTCATTTTTTAAACTCATTTCAACTCCAGACTTTTTGTGCGTTCAGTATGCACCATTGAAAGCCACGTCATTAATTTTCAACCCTTTCTGACTTCATTTGCTATTTTTCATGCATTTACTGATTTGTTTTGAGCTAAATGACCCTGAAATTGAAAAGCACTACAAATGAACTCTGAAAAGGTTGAAAGTTGGCATGGTATCATCATTTCACCCACATAGCATGTGCTAAAAAGTTGAGAGGGTTACGGCAAAAACTGGATGCACTTCGTGTACAAAATGGACAATCTCTTTCGAAGTATCAGGGTTTCGGACGAGAACTCATCTGTTACAAAGGCATTTCATTTTTTTAAACTCATTTCAACTCCAGACTTTTTGTGCGTTCAGTATGCACCATTCAAAGCCACGTCATCAATTTTCAACCCTTTCTGACTTCATTTGCTATTTTTCATGCATTTACGGATTTTTTTGAGCTAAATGACCCTAAAATTGAAAAGCACTACAAATGAACTCCGAAAAGGTTGAAAGTTGGCATGGTATCATCATTTAACCCACATAGCATGTGCTAAAAAGTTGAGAGGGTTACGGCAAAAACTGGATGCACTTCGTGTACAAAATGGACAATCTCTTTCGAAGTATCAGGCTTCCGGACGAGAACTCATCTGTTACAAAGGCATTTCATTTTTTTAAACTTATTTCAACTCCAGAATTTTTGTGCATTCAGTATGCACCATTCAAAGCCACGTCATCAATTTTCAACCCTTTCTGACTTCATTTGCTATTTTTCATGCATTTACTAATTTTTTGGGTTAAATCACCCTGAAATTGAAAAGCACTACAAATGAACTCTGAAAAGGTTGAAAGTTCGCATGGTATCATCATTTCACCCACATAGCATGTGCTAAAAATTTGAGAGGGTTACGGCAAAAACTGGATGCACTTCGTGTACAAAATGGACAATCTCTTTCGAAGTATCAGGCTTTCGGACGAGAACTCATCTGTTACAAAGGCATTTCATTTTTTTAAACTCATTTCAACTCCAGACTTTTTGTGCGTTCAGTATGCACCATTCAAAGCCACGTCATCAATTTTCAACCCTTTCTGACTTCATTTGCTATTTTTCATGCATTTACGGATTTTTTTGAGCTAAATGACCATAAAATTGAAAAGCACTACAAATGAACTCCGAAAAGGTTGAAAGTTGGCATGGTATCATCATTTCCCCCACATAGCATGTGCTAAAAAGTTGAGAGGGTTATGGCAAAAACTGGATGCACTTCGTGTACAAAATGGACAATCTCTTTCGAAGTATCAGGATTTCGGACGAGAACTCATCTGTTACAAAGGCATTTCATTTTTTTAACTCATTTCAACTCCAGACTTTTTGTGCGTTCAGTATGCACCATTCAAAGCCACGTCATCAATTTTCAACCCGTTGTGGCTTCATTTGCTATTTTTCATGCATTTACTGATTTTGTTTGAGCTAAATGACCCTGAAATTGAAAAGCACTACAAATGAACTCTGAAAAGGTTGAAAGTTGGCATTGTATCATCATTTCACCCACATAGCATGTGTTAAAAAGTTGAGAGGGTTACGGCAAAAACTCGATGCACTTCATGTACAAAATGGACAATCTCTTTCAAAGTATCAGGCTTTCGGACGAGAACTCATCTGTTACAAAGGCAATTCATTTTTTTAAACTTATATTAACTCCAGACTTTTTGTGCGTTCAGTATGCACCATTCAAAGCCACGTCATCAATTTTCAACCCTTTCTGACTTCATTTGCTATTTTTCATGCATTTACTGATTTTTTTTTGAGCTAAATGACCCTAAAATTGAAAAGCACTACAAATGAACTCTGAAAAGGTTGAAAGTTGGCATGGTATCATCATTTCACCCACATAGCATGTGCTAAAAAGTTGAGAGGGTTACGGCAAAAACTGGATGCACTTCGTGTACAAAATGGACAATCTCTTTCGAAGTATCAGGCTTTCGGACGAGAACTCATCTGTTACAAAGGCATTTCATTTCTTTAACTTATTTCAACTCCAGACTTTTTGTGCGTTCAGTATACACCATTCAAAGCAACGTCATCAATTTTCAACCCTTTCTGACTTCATTTGCTATTTTTCATGCATTTACTGATTTTGTTTGAGCTAAATGACCCTGAAATTGAAAAGCACTACAAATGAACTCTGAAAAGGTTGAAAGTTGGCATGGTTTCATCATTTCACCCACATAGCATGTGCTAAAAAGTTGAGAGGGTTACGGCAAAAACTGGATGCACTTCGTGTACAAAATGGACAATCTCTTTCGAAGTATCAGGCTTTCGGACGAGAACTCATCTGTTACAAAGGCATTTCATTTTTTAAACTCATTTCAACTCCAGACTTTTTGTGCGTTCAGTATGCACCATTGAAAGCCACGTCATTAATTTTCAACCCTTTCTGACTTCATTTGCTATTTTTCATGCATTTACTGATTTGTTTTGAGCTAAATGACCCTGAAATTGAAAAGCACTACAAATGAACTCTGAAAAGGTTGAAAGTTGGCATGGTATCATCATTTAACCCACATAGCATGTGCTAAAAAGTTGAGAGGGGTACGGCAAAAACTGGATGCACTTCGTGTACAAAATGGACAATCTCTTTCGAAGTATCAGGCTTTCGGACGAGAACTCATCTGTTACAAAGGCATTTCATTTTTTAAACTTATTTCAACTCCAGACTTTTTGTGCATTCAGTATGCACCATTCAAAGCCACATCATCAATTTTCAACCCTTTCTGACTTCATTTGCTATTTTTCATGCATTTACTGATTTTTTGAGCTAAATGACCCTAAAATTGAAAAGCACTACAAATGAACTCTGAAAAGGTTGAAAGTTGGCATGGTATCATCATTTCACCCACATAGCATGTGCTAAAAAGTTGAGAGGGTTACGGCAAAAACTGGATGCACTTCGTGTACAAAATGGACAATCTCTTTCGAAGTATCAGGCTTTCGGACGAGAACTCATCTGTTACAAAGGCATTTCATTTCTTTAACTTATTTCAACTCCAGACTTTTTGTGCGTTCAGTATGCACCATTCAAAGCCACGTCATCAATTTTCAACCCTTTCTGACTTCATTTGCTATTTTTCATGCATTTACTGATTTTGTTTGAGCTAAATGACCCTGAAATTGAAAAGCACTACAAATGAACTCTGAAAAGGTTGAAAGTTGGCATGGTTTCATCATTTCACCCACATAGCATGTGCTAAAAAGTTGAGAGGGTTACGGCAAAAACTGGATGCACTTCGTGTACAAAATGGACAATCTCTTTCGAAGTATCAGGCTTTCGGACGAGAACTCATCTGTTACAAAGGCATTTCATTTTTTAAACTCATTTCAACTCCAGACTTTTTGTGCGTTCAGTATGCACCATTGAAAGCCACGTCATTAATTTTCAACCCTTTCTGACTTCATTTGCTATTTTTCATGCATTTACTGATTTGTTTTGAGCTAAATGACCCTGAAATTGAAAAGCACTACAAATGAACTCTGAAAAGGTTGAAAGTTGGCATGGTATCATCATTTCACCCACATAGCATGTGCTAAAAAGTTGAGAGGGTTACGGCAAAAACTGGATGCACTTCGTGTACAAAATGGACAATCTCTTTCGAAGTATCAGGCTTTCGGACGAGAACTCATCTGTTACAAAGGCATTTCATTTTTTAAACTTATTTCAACTCCAGACTTTTTGTGCATTCAGTATGCACCATTCAAAGCCACATCATCAATTTTCAACCCTTTCTGACTTCATTTGCTATTTTTCATGCATTTACTGATTTTGTTTGAGCTAAATGACCCTGAAATTGAAAAGCACTACAAATGAACTCTGAAAAGGTTGAAAGTTGGCATGGTTTCATCATTTCACCCACATAGCATGTGCTAAAAAGTTGAGAGGGTTACGGCAAAAACTGGATGCACTTCGTGTACAAAATGGACAATCTCTTTCGAAGTATCAGGCTTTCGGACGAGAACTCATCTGTTACAAAGGCATTTCATTTTTTTAAACTCATTTCAACTCCAGACTTTTTGTGCGTTCAGTATGCACCATTGAAAGCCACATCATTAATTTTCAACCCTTTCTGACTTCATTTGCTATTTTTTATGCATTTACTGATTTGTTTTGAGCTAAATGACCCTGAAATTGAAAAGCACTACAAATGAACTCTAAAAAGGTTGAAAGTTGGCATGGTATCATCATTTCACCCACATAGCATGTGCTAAAAAGTTGAGAGGGTTACGGCAAAAACTGGATGCACTTCGTGTACAAAATGGACAATCTCTTTCGAAGTATCAGGCTTTCGGACGAGAACTCATCTGTTACAAAGGCATTTCATTTTTTAAACTTATTTCAACTCCAGACTTTTTGTGCATTCAGTATGCACCATTCAAAGCCACGTCATCAATTTTCAACCCTTTCTGACTTCATTTGCTATTTTACATGCATTTACTGATTTTTTGAGCGAAATGACCCTAAAATTGAAAAGCACTACAAATGAACTCTGAAAAGGTTGAAAGTTGGCATGGTATCATCATTTAACCCACATAGCATGTGCTAAAAAGTTGAGAGGGTTACGGCAAAAACTGGATGCACTTCGTGTACAAAATGGACAATCTCTTTCGAAGTATCAGGCTTTCGGACGAGAACTCATCTGTTACAAAGGCATTTCATTTCTTTAACTTATTTCCACTCCAGACTTTTTGTGCATTCAGTATGCACCATTCAAAGCCACGTCAATAATTTTCAACCCTTTCTGACTTCATTTGCTATTTTTCATGCATTTACAGATTTTGTTTGAGCTAAATGACCCTGAAATTGAAAAGCACTACAAATGAACTCTGAAAAGGTTGAAAGTTGGCATGGTATCATCATTTCACCCACATAGCATGTTCTAAAAAGTTGAGAGGGTTACGGCAAAAACTGGATGCACTTCGTGTACAAAATGGACAATCTCTTTCGAAGTGTCAGGCTTTCGGACGAGAACTCATCTGTTACAAAGGCATTTCATTTTTTTAAACTCATTTCAACTCCAGACTTTTTGTGCGTTCAGTATGCACCATTCAAAGCCACGTCATCAATTTCCAACCCTTTATGACTTCATTTGCTATTTTTCATGCATTTACAGATTTTTTTGAGCTAAATGACCTTGAAATTGAAAAGCACTACAAATGAACTCTGAAAAGGTTGAAAGTTGGCATGGTATCATCATTTCACCCACATAGCATTTGCTAAAAAGTTGAGAGGGTTACGGCAAAAACTGGATGCATTTCGTGTACAAAATGGACAATCTCTTTCGAAGTATCAGGCTTTCGGACGAGAACTCATCTGTTACAAAGGCATTTCATGTTTTTAAACTTATTTCAACTCCAGACTTTTTGTGCGTTCAGTATGCACCATTCAAAGCCACGTCATCAATTTTCAACCCTTTCTGACTTCATTTGCTATTTTTCATGCATTTACTCATTTTTTTTAGCTAAATGACCCTGAAATTGAAAAGCACTACAAATCAACTCTGAAAAGGTTGAAAGTTGGCATGGTATCATCATTTCCCCCACATAGCATGTGCTAAAAAGTTGAGAGGGTTACGGCAAAAAATGGATGCACTTCGTGTACAAAATGGACAATCTCTTTCGAAGTATCAGGCTTTCGGACGAGAACTCATCTGTTACAAAGGCATTTCATTTCTTTAACTTATTTCAACTTCAGACTTTTTGTGCGTTCAGTATGCACCATTCAAAGCCACGTCATTAATTTTCAACCCTTTCTGACTTCATTTGCTATTTTTCATGCATTTACTGATTTTGTTTGAGCTAAATGACCCTGAAATTGAAAAGCACTACAAATGAACTCTGAAAAGGTTTAAAGTTGGCATGGTATCATCATTTCACCCACATAGCATCTGCAAAAAAGTTGAGAGGGTTACGGCAAAAACTGGATGCACTTTGTGTACAAAATGGACAATCTCTTTCGAAGTATCAGGCTTTCGGACGAGAACTCATCTGTTACAAAGGCATTTTATTTTTTTAAACTCATTTCAACTCCAGACTTTTTGTGCGTTCAGTATGCACCATTCAAAGCCACGTCATCAATTTTCAACCCTTTCTGACTTCATTTGCTATTTTTCATGCATTTACTGATTTTTTTTGAGCTAAATGACCCTGAAATTGAAAAGCACTACAAATGAACTCTAAAAAGGTTGAAAGTTGGCATGGTATCATCATTTCACCCACATAGCATGTGCTAAAAAGTTGAGAGGGTTACGGCAAAAACTGGATGCACTTCGTGTACAAAATCGACAATCTCTTTCGAAGTATCAGGCTTCCGGACGAGGACTCATCTGTTACAAAGGCATTTCATTTTTTTAAACTTATTTCAACTCTAGACTTTTTGTGCATTCAGTATGCACCATTCAAAGCCACGTCATCAATTTTCAACCCTTTCTGACTTCATTTGCTATTTTTCATGCATCTACTGATTTTTTGTGCTAAATGACCCTGAAATTGAAAAGCACTACAAATGAACTCTGAAAAGGTTGAAAGTTGGCATGGTACCATCATTTCACCCACATAGCATGTGCTAAAAAATTGAGACGCTTACGGCAAAAACTGGATGCACTTCGTGTACAAAATGGACAATCTCTTTCGAAGTATCAGGCTTTCGGACGAGAACTCATCTGTTACAAAGGCATTTCATTTTTTTAAACTCATTTCAACTCCAGACTTTTTGTGCGTTAAGTATGCACCATTCAAAGCCACATCATCAATTTTCAACCCTTTCTGACTTCATTTGCTATTTTTCATGCATTTACTGATTTTTTTGAGCTAAATGACCCTGAAATTGAAAAGCTCTACAAATGAACTCTGAAAAGGTTGAAAGTTGACATGGTATCATCATTTCACCCACATAGCATGTGCTAAAAAGTTGAGAGGGTTACGGCAAAAACTGGATACACTTCGCGTACAAAATGGACAATCTCTTTCGAAGTATCAGGCTTTCGGACGAGAACTCATCTGTTACAAAGGCATTTCATTTTTTTAAACTTATTTCAACTCCAGACTTTTTGTGCGTTCAGTATGCACCATTCAAAGCCACATCATCAATTTTCAACCCTTTCTGACTTCATTTGCTATTTTACATGCATTTACTGATTTTTTTTGAGCTAAATGACCCTGAAATTGAAAAGCACTACAAATGAACTCTGAAAAGGTTGAAAGTTGGCATGGTATCATCATTTCACCCACGTAGCATGTGCTAAAAAGTTGAGAGGGTTACGGCAAAAACTGGATGCACTTCGTGTACAAAATGGACAATCTCTTTCGAAGTATCAGGCTTTGGGACGAGAACTCATCTGTTACAAAGGCATTTCATTTTTTTAAACTTATTTCAACTCCAGACTTTTTGTGCATTCAGTATGCACCATTCAAAGCCACGTCATCAATTTTCAACCCTTTCTGACTTCATTTGCTATTTTTCATGGATTTACTGATTTTTTTGAGCTAAATGACCCTGAAATTGAAAAGCACTACAAATGAACTCTGAAAAGCTTGAAAGTTGGCATGGTATCATCATTTCACCCACATAGCATGTGCTAAAAAGTTGAGAGGGTTACGGCAAAAACTGGATGCACTTCGTGTACAAAATGGACAATCTCTTTCGAAGTATCAGGCTTTGGGACGAGAACTCATCTGTTACAAAGGCATTTCATTTTTTTAAACTCATTTCAACTCCAGACTTTTTGTGCGTTCAGTATGCACCATTCAAAGCCACGTCATCAATTTTCAACGCTTTCTCACTTCGTTTGCTATTTTTCATGGATTTACTGATTTTGTTTGAGCTAAATGACCCTGAAATTGAAAAGCACTACAAATGAACTCTGAAAAGGTTGAAAGTTGGCATGGTATCATCATTTCACCCACATAGCATGTGCTAAAAAGTTGAGAGGGTTACGGCAAAAACTGGATGCATTTCCTGTACAAAATGGACAATCTCTTTCGAAGTATCAGGCTTTCGGACGAGAACTCATCTGTTACAAAGGCATTTCATTTCTTTAACTTATTTCAACTCCAGACTTTTTGTGCATTCAGTATGCACCATTCAAAGCCACGTCATTAATTTTCAACCCTTTCTGACTTCATTTGCTATTTTTCATGCATTTACTGATTTTGTTTGAGCTAAATGACCCTGAAATTGAAAAGCACTACAAATGAACTCTGAAAAGGTTGAAAGTTGGCATGGTATCATCATTTCACCCACGTAGCATGTGCTAAAAAGTTGAGAGGGTTACGGCAAAAACTGGATGCACTTCGTGTACAAAATGGACAATCTCTTTCGAAGTATCAGGCTTTGGGACGAGAACTCATCTGTTACAAAGGCATTTCATTTTTTTAAACTTATTTCAACTCCAGACTTTTTGTGCGTTCAGTATGCACCATTCAAAGCCACATCATCAATTTTCAACCCTTTCTGACTTCATTTGCTATTTTTCATGCATTTACTGATTTTTTTTTGAGCTAAATGACCCTGAAATTGAAAAGCACTACAAATGAACTCTGAAAAGGTTGAAAGTTGGCATGGTATCATCATTTCACCCACGTAGCATGTGCTAAAAAGTTGAGAGGGTTACGGCAAAAACTGGATGCACTTCGTGTACAAAATGGACAATCTCTTTCGAAGTATCAGGCTTTGGGACGAGAACTCATCTGTTACAAAGGCACTTCATTTTTTTAAACTCATTTCAACTCCAGACTTTTTGTGCGTTCAGTATGCACCATTCAAAGCCACGTCATCAATTTTCAACCCTTTCTGACTTCATTTGCTATTTTTCATGGATTTACTGATTTTGTTTGAGCTAAATGACCCTGAAATTGAAAAGCACTACAAATGAACTCTGAAAAGGTTGAAAGTTGGCATGGTATCATCATTTCATAAACATAGCATGTGCTAAAAAGTTGAGAGGGTTACGGCAAAAACTGGATGCACTTCGTGTACAAAATGGACAATCTCTTTCGAAGTATCAGGCTTTCGGACGAGAACTCATCTGTTACAAAGACATTTCATTTCTTTAACTTATTTCAACTCCAGACTTTTTGTGCATTCAGTATGTACCATTGAAAGCCACGTCATTAATTTTCAACCCTTTCTGACTTCACTTGCTATTTTTCATGCATTTACTGATTTGTTTTGAGCTAAATGACCCTGAAATTGAAAAGCACTACAAATGAACTCTGAAAAGGATGAAAGTTGGCATGGTATCATCATTTCACCCACATAGCATGTGCTAAAAAGTTGAGAGGGTTACGGCAAAAACAGGATGCACTTCGTGTACAAAATGGACAATCTCTTTCGAAGTATCAGGCTTTCGGACGAGAACTCATCTGTTACAAAGGCAATTCATTTTTTTAAACTTATATTAACTCCAGACTTTTTGTGCGTTCAGTATGCACCATTCAAAGCCACGTCATCAATTTTCAACCTTTTCTGACTTCATTTGCTATTTTTCATGCATTTACTGATTTTTTTTTGAGCTAAATGACCCTAAAATTGAAAAGCACTACAAATGAACTCTGAAAAGGTTGAAAGTTGTCATGGTATCATCATTTCACCCACATAGCATGTGCTAAAAAGTTGAGAGGGTTACGGCAAAAACTGGATGCACTTCGTGTACAAAATGGACAATCTCTTTCGAAGTATCAGGCTTTCGGACGAGAACTCATCTGTTACAAAGGCATTTCATTTCTTTAACTTATTTCAACTCCAGACTTTTTGTGCGTTCAGTATGCACCATTCAAAGCCACGTCATCAATTTTCAACCCTTTCTGACTTCATTTGCTATTTTTCATGCATTTACTGATTTTGTTTGAGCTAAATGACCCTGAAATTGAAAAGCACTACAAATGAACTCTGAAAAGGTTGAAAGTTGGCATGGTTTCATCATTTCACCCACATAGCATGTGCTAAAAAGTTGAGAGGGTTACGGCAAAAACTGGATGCACTTCGTGTACAAAATGGACAATCTCTTTCGAAGTATCAGGCTTTCGGACGAGAACTCATCTGTTACAAAGGCATTTCATTTTTTTAAACTCATTTCAACTCCAGACTTTTTGTGCGTTCAGTATGCACCATTGAAAGCCACGTCATTAATTTTCAACCCTTTCTGACTTCATTTGCTATTTTTCATGCATTTACTGATTTGTTTTGAGCTAAATGACCCTGAAATTGAAAAGCACTACAAATGAACTCTGAAAAGGTTGAAAGTTTTCATGGTATCATCATTTCACCCACATAGCATGTGCTAAAAAGTTGAGAGGGTTACGGCAAAAACTGGATGCACTTCGTGTACAAAATGGACAATCTCTTTCGAAGTATCAGGCTTTCGGACGAGAACTCATCTGTTACAAAGGCATTTCATTTCTTTAACTTATTTCAACTCCAGACTTTTTGTGCATTCAGTATGCACCATTCAAAGCCACGTCATCAATTTTCAACCCTTTCTGACTTCATTTGCTATTTTTCATGCATTTACTGATTTTTTGAGATAAATGACCCTAAAATTGAAAAGCACCACAAATGAACTCTGAAAAGGTTGAAAGTTGGCATGGTATCATCATTTAACCCACATAGCATGTGCTAAAAAGTTGAGAGGGTTACGGCAAAAACTGGATGCACTTCGTGTACAAAATGGACAATCTCTTTCGAAGTATCAGGCTTTCGGACGAGAACTCATCTGTTACAAAGGCATTTCATTTTTTTAAACTCATTTCAACTCCAGACTTTTTGTGCGTTCAGTATGCACCATTGAAAGCGACGTCATTAATTTTCAACCCTTTCTGACTTCATTTGCTATTTTTCATGCATTTACTGATTTGTTTTGAGCTAAATGACCCTGAAATTGAAAAGCACTACAAATGAACTCTGAAAAGGTTGAAAGTTGGCATGGTATCATCATTTCACCCACATAGCATGTGCTAAAAAGTTGAGAGGGTTACGGCAAAAACTGGATGCACTTCGTGTACAAAATGGACAATCTCTTTCGAAGTGTCAGGCTTTCGGACGAGAACTCATCTGTTACAAAGGCATTTCATTTCTTTAACTTATTTCAACTCCAGACTTTTTGTGCATTCAGTATGCACGATTCAAAGCCACGTCATCAATTTTCAACCCTTTCTGACTTCATTTGCTATTTTTCATGCATGTACTTTTTTTTTGAGCTAAATGACCCTGAAATTGAAAAGCACTACAAATGAACTCTGAAAAGGTTGAAAGTTGGCATGGTATCATCATTTCACCCACATAGCATGTGCTAAAAAGTTGAGAGGGTTACGGCAAAAACTGGATGCACTTCATGTACAAAATGGACAATCTCTTTCGAAGTATCAGGCTTTCGGACGAGAACTCGTCTGTTACAAAGGCATTTCATTTCTTTAACTTATTCCAACTCCAGACTTTTTGTGCGTTCAGTATGCACCATTCAAAGCCACGTCATAAATTTTCAACCCTTTCTGACTTCATTTGCTATTTTTCATGCATTTACTGATTTTGTTTGAGCTAAATGACCCTGAAATTGAAAAGCACTACAAATGAACTCTGAAAAGGTTGAAAGTTGGCATGGTTTCATCATTTCACCCACATAGCATGTGCTAAAAAGTTGAGAGGGTTAAGGCAAAAACTGGATGCACTTCGTGTACAAAATGGACAATCTCTTTCGAAGTATCAGGCTTTCGGACGAGAACTCATCTGTTACAAAGGCATTTCATTTTTTTAAACTCATTTCAACTCCAGACTTTTTGTGCGTTCAGTATGCACCATTGAAAGCCACGTCATCAATTTTCAACCCTTTCTGACTTCATTTGCTATTTTTCATGCATTTACTGATTTGTTTTGAGCTAAATGACCCTGAAATTGAAAAGCACTACAAATGAACTCTGAAAAGCTTGAAAGTTGGCATGGTGTCATCATTTCACCCACATGGCATGTGCTAAAAAGTTGAGAGGGTTACGGCAAAAACTGGATGCACTTCGTGTACAAAATGGACAATCTCTTTCGAAGTATCAGGCTTTCGGACGAGAACTCATCTGTTACAAAGGCATTTCATTTCTTTAACTTATTTCAACTCCAGATTTTTGTGCGTTCAGTATACACCATTCAAAGCCACGTCATCAATTTTCAACCCTTTCTGACTTCATTTGCTATTTTTCATGCATTTACTGATTTTTTGAGATAAATGACCCTAAAATTGAAAAGCACCACAAATGAACTCTGAAAAGGTTGAAAGTTGGCATGGTATCATCATTTAACCCACATAGCATGTGCTAAAAAGTTGAGAGGGTTACGGCAAAAACTGGATGCACTTCGTGTACAAAATGGACAATCTCTTTCGAAGTATCAGGCTTTCGGACGAGAACTCATCTGTTACAAAGGCATTTCATTTCTTTAAACTCATTTCAACTCCAGACTTTTTGTGCGTTCAGTATGCACCATTGAAAGCCACGTCATTAATTTTCAACCCTTTCTGACTTCATTTGCTATTTTTCATGCATTTACTGATTTGTTTTGAGCTAAATGACCCTGAAATTGAAAAGCACTACAAATGAACTCTGAAAAGGTTGAAAGTTGGCATGGTATCATCATTTCACCCACATAGCATGTGCTAAAAAGTTGAGAGGGTTACGGCAAAAACTGGATGCACTTCGTGTACAAAATGGACAATCTCTTTCGAAGTATCAGGCTTTCGGACGAGAACTCATCTGTTACAAAGGCATTTCATTTTTTAAACTTATTTCAACTCCAGACTTTTTGTGCATTCAGTATGCACCATTCAAAGCCACATCATCAATTTTCAACCCTTTCTGACTTCATTTGCTATTTTTCATGCATTTACTGATTTTTTGAGCTAAATGACCCTAAAATTGAAAAGCACTACAAATGAACTCTGAAAAGGTTGAAAGTTGGCATGGTATCATCATTTCACCCACATAGCATGTGCTAAAAAGTTGAGAGGGTTACGGCAAAAACTGGATGCACTTCGTGTACAAAATGGACAATCTCTTTCGAAGTATCAGGCTTTCGGACGAGAACTCATCTGTTACAAAGGCATTTCATTTCTTTAACTTATTTCAACTCCAGACTTTTTGTGCGTTCAGTATGCACCATTCAAAGCCACGTCATCAATTTTCAACCCTTTCTGACTTCATTTGCTATTTTTCATGCATTTACTGATTTTGTTTGAGCTAAATGACCCTGAAATTGAAAAGCACTACAAATGAACTCTGAAAAGGTTGAAAGTTGGCATGGTTTCATCATTTCACCCACATAGCATGTGCTAAAAAGTTGAGAGGGTTACGGCAAAAACTGGATGCACTTCGTGTACAAAATGGACAATCTCTTTCGAAGTATCAGGCTTTCGGACGAGAACTCATCTGTTACAAAGGCATTTCATTTTTTAAACTCATTTCAACTCCAGACTTTTTGTGCGTTCAGTATGCACCATTGAAAGCCACGTCATTAATTTTCAACCCTTTCTGACTTCATTTGCTATTTTTCATGCGTTTACTGATTTGTTTTGAGCTAAATGACCCTGAAATTGAAAAGCACTACAAATGAACTCTGAAAAGGTTGAAAGTTGGCATGGTATCATCATTTCACCCACATAGCATGTGCTAAAAAGTTGAGAGGGTTACGGCAAAAACTGGATGCACTTCGTGTACAAAATGGACAATCTCTTTCGAAGTATCAGGCTTTCGGACGAGAACTCATCTGTTACAAAGGCATTTCATTTTTTAAACTTATTTCAACTCCAGACTTTTTGTGCATTCAGTATGCACCATTCAAAGCCACATCATCAATTTTCAACCCTTTCTGACTTCATTTGCTATTTTTCATGCATTTACTGATTTTGTTTGAGCTAAATGACCCTGAAATTGAAAAGCACTACAAATGAACTCTGAAAAGGTTGAAAGTTGGCATGGTTTCATCATTTCACCCACATAGCATGTGCTAAAAAGTTGAGAGGGTTACGGCAAAAACTGGATGCACTTCGTGTACAAAATGGACAATCTCTTTCGAAGTATCAGGCTTTCGGACGAGAACTCATCTGTTACAAAGGCATTTCATTTTTTTAAACTCATTTCAACTCCAGACTTTTTGTGCGTTCAGTATGCACCATTGAAAGCCACATCATTAATTTTCAACCCTTTCTGACTTCATTTGCTATTTTTCATGCATTTACTGATTTGTTTTGAGCTAAATGACCCTGAAATTGAAAAGCACTACAAATGAACTCTAAAAAGGTTGAAAGTTGGCATGGTATCATCATTTCACCCACATAGCATGTGCTAAAAAGTTGAGAGGGTTACGGCAAAAACTGGATGCACTTCGTGTACAAAATGGACAATCTCTTTCGAAGTATCAGGCTTTCGGACGAGAACTCATCTGTTACAAAGGCATTTCATTTTTTAAACTTATTTCAACTCCAGACTTTTTGTGCATTCAGTATGCACCATTCAAAGCCACGTCATCAATTTTCAACCCTTTCTGACTTCATTTGCTATTTTACATGCATTTACTGATTTTTTGAGCGAAATGACCCTAAAATTGAAAAGCACTACAAATGAACTCTGAAAAGGTTGAAAGTTGGCATGGTATCATCATTTAACCCACATAGCATGTGCTAAAAAGTTGAGAGGGTTACGGCAAAAACTGGATGCACTTCGTGTACAAAATGGACAATCTCTTTCGAAGTATCAGGCTTTCGGACGAGAACTCATCTGTTACAAAGGCATTTCATTTCTTTAACTTATTTCCACTCCAGACTTTTTGTGCATTCAGTATGCACCATTCAAAGCCACGTCAATAATTTTCAACCCTTTCTGACTTCATTTGCTATTTTTCATGCATTTACAGATTTTGTTTGAGCTAAATGACCCTGAAATTGAAAAGCACTACAAATGAACTCTGAAAAGGTTGAAAGTTGGCATGGTATCATCATTTCACCCACATAGCATGTTCTAAAAAGTTGAGAGGGTTACGGCAAAAACTGGATGCACTTCGTGTACAAAATGGACAATCTCTTTCGAAGTGTCAGGCTTTCGGACGAGAACTCATCTGTTACAAAGGCATTTCATTTTTTTAAACTCATTTCAACTCCAGACTTTTTGTGCGTTCAGTATGCACCATTCAAAGCCACGTCATCAATTTCCAACCCTTTATGACTTCATTTGCTATTTTTCATGCATTTACAGATTTTTTTGAGCTAAATGACCTTGAAATTGAAAAGCACTACAAATGAACTCTGAAAAGGTTGAAAGTTGGCATGGTATCATCATTTCACCCACATAGCATTTGCTAAAAAGTTGAGAGGGTTACGGCAAAAACTGGATGCATTTCGTGTACAAAATGGACAATCTCTTTCGAAGTATCAGGCTTTCGGACGAGAACTCATCTGTTACAAAGGCATTTCATGTTTTTAAACTTATTTCAACTCCAGACTTTTTGTGCGTTCAGTATGCACCATTCAAAGCCACGTCATCAATTTTCAACCCTTTCTGACTTCATTTGCTATTTTTCATGCATTTACTCATTTTTTTTAGCTAAATGACCCTGAAATTGAAAAGCACTACAAATCAACTCTGAAAAGGTTGAAAGTTGGCATGGTATCATCATTTCCCCCACATAGCATGTGCTAAAAAGTTGAGAGGGTTACGGCAAAAAATGGATGCACTTCGTGTACAAAATGGACAATCTCTTTCGAAGTATCAGGCTTTCGGACGAGAACTCATCTGTTACAAAGGCATTTCATTTCTTTAACTTATTTCAACTTCAGACTTTTTGTGCGTTCAGTATGCACCATTCAAAGCCACGTCATTAATTTTCAACCCTTTCTGACTTCATTTGCTATTTTTCATGCATTTACTGATTTTGTTTGAGCTAAATGACCCTGAAATTGAAAAGCACTACAAATGAACTCTGAAAAGGTTTAAAGTTGGCATGGTATCATCATTTCACCCACATAGCATCTGCAAAAAAGTTGAGAGGGTTACGGCAAAAACTGGATGCACTTCGTGTACAAAATGGACAATCTCTTTCGAAGTATCAGGCTTTCGGACGAGAACTCATCTGTTACAAAGGCATTTCATTTTTTAAACTCATTTCAACTCCAGACTTTTTGTGCGTTCAGTATGCACCATTCAAAGCCACGTCATTAATTTTCAACCCTTTCTGACTTCATTTGCTATTTTTCATGCGTTTACTGATTTGTTTTGAGCTAAATGACCCTGAAATTGAAAAGCACTACAAATGAACTCTGAAAAGGTTGAAAGTTGGCATGGTATCATCATTTCACCCACATAGCATGTGCTAAAAAGTTGAGAGGGTTACGGCAAAAACTGGATGCACTTCGTGTACAAAATGGACAATCTCTTTCGAAGTATCAGGCTTTCGGACGAGAACTCATCTGTTACAAAGGCATTTCATTTTTTAAACTTATTTCAACTCCAGACTTTTTGTGCATTCAGTATGCACCATTCAAAGCCACATCATCAATTTTCAACCCTTTCTGACTTCATTTGCTATTTTTCATGCATTTACTGATTTTGTTTGAGCTAAATGACCCTGAAATTGAAAAGCACTACAAATGAACTCTGAAAAGGTTGAAAGTTGGCATGGTTTCATCATTTCACCCACATAGCATGTGCTAAAAAGTTGAGAGGGTTACGGCAAAAACTGGATGCACTTCGTGTACAAAATGGACAATCTCTTTCGAAGTATCAGGCTTTCGGACGAGAACTCATCTGTTACAAAGGCATTTCATTTTTTTAAACTCATTTCAACTCCAGACTTTTTGTGCGTTCAGTATGCACCATTGAAAGCCACATCATTAATTTTCAACCCTTTCTGACTTCATTTGCTATTTTTCATGCATTTACTGATTTGTTTTGAGCTAAATGACCCTGAAATTGAAAAGCACTACAAATGAACTCTAAAAAGGTTGAAAGTTGGCATGGTATCATCATTTCACCCACATAGCATGTGCTAAAAAGTTGAGAGGGTTACGGCAAAAACTGGATGCACTTCGTGTACAAAATGGACAATCTCTTTCGAAGTATCAGGCTTTCGGACGAGAACTCATCTGTTACAAAGGCATTTCATTTTTTAAACTTATTTCAACTCCAGACTTTTTGTGCATTCAGTATGCACCATTCAAAGCCACGTCATCAATTTTCAACCCTTTCTGACTTCATTTGCTATTTTACATGCATTTACTGATTTTTTGAGCGAAATGACCCTAAAATTGAAAAGCACTACAAATGAACTCTGAAAAGGTTGAAAGTTGGCATGGTATCATCATTTAACCCACATAGCATGTGCTAAAAAGTTGAGAGGGTTACGGCAAAAACTGGATGCACTTCGTGTACAAAATGGACAATCTCTTTCGAAGTATCAGGCTTTCGGACGAGAACTCATCTGTTACAAAGGCATTTCATTTCTTTAACTTATTTCCACTCCAGACTTTTTGTGCATTCAGTATGCATCATTCAAAGCCACGTCAATAATTTTCAACCCTTTCTGACTTCATTTGCTATTTTTCATGCATTTACAGATTTTGTTTGAGCTAAATGACCCTGAAATTGAAAAGCACTACAAATGAACTCTGAAAAGGTTGAAAGTTGGCATGGTATCATCATTTCACCCACATAGCATGTTCTAAAAAGTTGAGAGGGTTACGGCAAAAACTGGATGCACTTCGTGTACAAAATGGACAATCTCTTTCGAAGTGTCAGGCTTTCGGACGAGAACTCATCTGTTACAAAGGCATTTCATTTTTTTAAACTCATTTCAACTCCAGACTTTTTGTGCGTTCAGTATGCACCATTCAAAGCCACGTCATCAATTTCCAACCCTTTATGACTTCATTTGCTATTTTTCATGCATTTACAGATTTTTTTGAGCTAAATGACCTTGAAATTGAAAAGCACTACAAATGAACTCTGAAAAGGTTGAAAGTTGGCATGGTATCATCATTTCACCCACATAGCATTTGCTAAAAAGTTGAGAGGGTTACGGCAAAAACTGGATGCATTTCGTGTACAAAATGGACAATCTCTTTCGAAGTATCAGGCTTTCGGACGAGAACTCATCTGTTACAAAGGCATTTCATGTTTTTAAACTTATTTCAACTCCAGACTTTTTGTGCGTTCAGTATGCACCATTCAAAGCCACGTCATCAATTTTCAACCCTTTCTGACTTCATTTGCTATTTTTCATGCATTTACTCATTTTTTTTAGCTAAATGACCCTGAAATTGAAAAGCACTACAAATCAACTCTGAAAAGGTTGAAAGTTGGCATGGTATCATCATTTCCCCCACATAGCATGTGCTAAAAAGTTGAGAGGGTTACGGCAAAAAATGGATGCACTTCGTGTACAAAATGGACAATCTCTTTCGAAGTATCAGGCTTTCGGACGAGAACTCATCTGTTACAAAGGCATTTCATTTCTTTAACTTATTTCAACTTCAGACTTTTTGTGCGTTCAGTATGCACCATTCAAAGCCACGTCATTAATTTTCAACCCTTTCTGACTTCATTTGCTATTTTTCATGCATTTACTGATTTTGTTTGAGCTAAATGACCCTGAAATTGAAAAGCACTACAAATGAACTCTGAAAAGGTTTAAAGTTGGCATGGTATCATCATTTCACCCACATAGCATCTGCAAAAAAGTTGAGAGGGTTACGGCAAAAACTGGATGCACTTTGTGTACAAAATGGACAATCTCTTTCGAAGTATCAGGCTTTCGGACGAGAACTCATCTGTTACAAAGGCATTTTATTTTTTTAAACTCATTTCAACTCCAGACTTTTTGTGCGTTCAGTATGCACCATTCAAAGCCACGTCATCAATTTTCAACCCTTTCTGACTTCATTTGCTATTTTTCATGCATTTACTGATTTTTTTTGAGCTAAATGACCCTGAAATTGAAAAGCACTACAAATGAACTCTAAAAAGGTTGAAAGTTGGCATGGTATCATCATTTCACCCACATAGCATGTGCTAAAAAGTTGAGAGGGTTACGGCAAAAACTGGATGCACTTCGTGTACAAAATCGACAATCTCTTTCGAAGTATCAGGCTTCCGGACGAGGACTCATCTGTTACAAAGGCATTTCATTTTTTTAAACTTATTTCAACTCTAGACTTTTTGTGCATTCAGTATGCACCATTCAAAGCCACGTCATCAATTTTCAACCCTTTCTGACTTCATTTGCTATTTTTCATGCATCTACTGATTTTTTGTGCTAAATGACCCTGAAATTGAAAAGCACTACAAATGAACTCTGAAAAGGTTGAAAGTTGGCATGGTACCATCATTTCACCCACATAGCATGTGCTAAAAAATTGAGACGCTTACGGCAAAAACTGGATGCACTTCGTGTACAAAATGGACAATCTCTTTCGAAGTATCAGGCTTTCGGACGAGAACTCATCTGTTACAAAGGCATTTCATTTTTTTAAACTCATTTCAACTCCAGACTTTTTGTGCGTTAAGTATGCACCATTCAAAGCCACATCATCAATTTTCAACCCTTTCTGACTTCATTTGCTATTTTTCATGCATTTACTGATTTTTTTGAGCTAAATGACCCTGAAATTGAAAAGCTCTACAAATGAACTCTGAAAAGGTTGAAAGTTGACATGGTATCATCATTTCACCCACATAGCATGTGCTAAAAAGTTGAGAGGGTTACGGCAAAAACTGGATACACTTCGCGTACAAAATGGACAATCTCTTTCGAAGTATCAGGCTTTCGGACGAGAACTCATCTGTTACAAAGGCATTTCATTTTTTTAAACTTATTTCAACTCCAGACTTTTTGTGCGTTCAGTATGCACCATTCAAAGCCACATCATCAATTTTCAACCCTTTCTGACTTCATTTGCTATTTTACATGCATTTACTGATTTTTTTTGAGCTAAATGACCCTGAAATTGAAAAGCACTACAAATGAACTCTGAAAAGGTTGAAAGTTGGCATGGTATCATCATTTCACCCACGTAGCATGTGCTAAAAAGTTGAGAGGGTTACGGCAAAAACTGGATGCACTTCGTGTACAAAATGGACAATCTCTTTCGAAGTATCAGGCTTTGGGACGAGAACTCATCTGTTACAAAGGCATTTCATTTTTTTAAACTTATTTCAACTCCAGACTTTTTGTGCATTCAGTATGCACCATTCAAAGCCACGTCATCAATTTTCAACCCTTTCTGACTTCATTTGCTATTTTTCATGGATTTACTGATTTTTTTGAGCTAAATGACCCTGAAATTGAAAAGCACTACAAATGAACTCTGAAAAGCTTGAAAGTTGGCATGGTATCATCATTTCACCCACATAGCATGTGCTAAAAAGTTGAGAGGGTTACGGCAAAAACTGGATGCACTTCGTGTACAAAATGGACAATCTCTTTCGAAGTATCAGGCTTTGGGACGAGAACTCATCTGTTACAAAGGCATTTCATTTTTTTAAACTCATTTCAACTCCAGACTTTTTGTGCGTTCAGTATGCACCATTCAAAGCCACGTCATCAATTTTCAACGCTTTCTCACTTCGTTTGCTATTTTTCATGGATTTACTGATTTTGTTTGAGCTAAATGACCCTGAAATTGAAAAGCACTACAAATGAACTCTGAAAAGGTTGAAAGTTGGCATGGTATCATCATTTCACCCACATAGCATGTGCTAAAAAGTTGAGAGGGTTACGGCAAAAACTGGATGCATTTCCTGTACAAAATGGACAATCTCTTTCGAAGTATCAGGCTTTCGGACGAGAACTCATCTGTTACAAAGGCATTTCATTTCTTTAACTTATTTCAACTCCAGACTTTTTGTGCATTCAGTATGCACCATTCAAAGCCACGTCATTAATTTTCAACCCTTTCTGACTTCATTTGCTATTTTTCATGCATTTACTGATTTTGTTTGAGCTAAATGACCCTGAAATTGAAAAGCACTACAAATGAACTCTGAAAAGGTTGAAAGTTGGCATGGTATCATCATTTCACCCACGTAGCATGTGCTAAAAAGTTGAGAGGGTTACGGCAAAAACTGGATGCACTTCGTGTACAAAATGGACAATCTCTTTCGAAGTATCAGGCTTTGGGACGAGAACTCATCTGTTACAAAGGCATTTCATTTTTTTAAACTTATTTCAACTCCAGACTTTTTGTGCGTTCAGTATGCACCATTCAAAGCCACATCATCAATTTTCAACCCTTTCTGACTTCATTTGCTATTTTTCATGCATTTACTGATTTTTTTTTGAGCTAAATGACCCTGAAATTGAAAAGCACTACAAATGAACTCTGAAAAGGTTGAAAGTTGGCATGGTATCATCATTTCACCCACGTAGCATGTGCTAAAAAGTTGAGAGGGTTACGGCAAAAACTGGATGCACTTCGTGTACAAAATGGACAATCTCTTTCGAAGTATCAGGCTTTGGGACGAGAACTCATCTGTTACAAAGGCACTTCATTTTTTTAAACTCATTTCAACTCCAGACTTTTTGTGCGTTCAGTATGCACCATTCAAAGCCACGTCATCAATTTTCAACCCTTTCTGACTTCATTTGCTATTTTTCATGGATTTACTGATTTTGTTTGAGCTAAATGACCCTGAAATTGAAAAGCACTACAAATGAACTCTGAAAAGGTTGAAAGTTGGCATGGTATCATCATTTCATAAACATAGCATGTGCTAAAAAGTTGAGAGGGTTACGGCAAAAACTGGATGCACTTCGTGTACAAAATGGACAATCTCTTTCGAAGTATCAGGCTTTCGGACGAGAACTCATCTGTTACAAAGACATTTCATTTCTTTAACTTATTTCAACTCCAGACTTTTTGTGCATTCAGTATGTACCATTGAAAGCCACGTCATTAATTTTCAACCCTTTCTGACTTCACTTGCTATTTTTCATGCATTTACTGATTTGTTTTGAGCTAAATGACCCTGAAATTGAAAAGCACTACAAATGAACTCTGAAAAGGTTGAAAGTTGGCATGGTATCATCATTTCACCCACATAGCATGTGCTAAAAAGTTGAGAGGGTTACGGCAAAAACTGGATGCACTTCGTGTACAAAATGGACAATCTCTTTCGAAGTATCAGGCTTTCGGACGAGAACTCATCTGTTACAAAGGCAATTCATTTTTTTAAACTTATATTAACTCCAGACTTTTTGTGCGTTCAGTATGCACCATTCAAAGCCACGTCATCAATTTTCAACCCTTTCTGACTTCATTTGCTATTTTTCATGCATTTACTGATTTTTTTTTGAGCTAAATGACCCTAAAATTGAAAAGCACTACAAATGAACTCTGAAAAGGTTGAAAGTTGTCATGGTATCATCATTTCACCCACATAGCATGTGCTAAAAAGTTGAGAGGGTTACGGCAAAAACTGGATGCACTTCGTGTACAAAATGGACAATCTCTTTCGAAGTATCAGGCTTTCGGACGAGAACTCATCTGTTACAAAGGCATTTCATTTCTTTAACTTATTTCAACTCCAGACTTTTTGTGCGTTCAGTATGCACCATTCAAAGCCACGTCATCAATTTTCAACCCTTTCTGACTTCATTTGCTATTTTTCATGCATTTACTGATTTTGTTTGAGCTAAATGACCCTGAAATTGAAAAGCACTACAAATGAACTCTGAAAAGGTTGAAAGTTGGCATGGTTTCATCATTTCACCCACATAGCATGTGCTAAAAAGTTGAGAGGGTTACGGCAAAAACTGGATGCACTTCGTGTACAAAATGGACAATCTCTTTCGAAGTATCAGGCTTTCGGACGAGAACTCATCTGTTACAAAGGCATTTCATTTTTTTAAACTCATTTCAACTCCAGACTTTTTGTGCGTTCAGTATGCACCATTGAAAGCCACGTCATTAATTTTCAACCCTTTCTGACTTCATTTGCTATTTTTCATGCATTTACTGATTTGTTTTGAGCTAAATGACCCTGAAATTGAAAAGCACTACAAATGAACTCTGAAAAGGTTGAAAGTTGGCATGGTATCATCATTTCACCCACATAGCATGTGCTAAAAAGTTGAGAGGGTTACGGCAAAAACTGGATGCACTTCGTGTACAAAATGGACAATCTCTTTCGAAGTATCAGGCTTTCGGACGAGAACTCATCTGTTACAAAGGCATTTCATTTCTTTAACTTATTTCAACTCCAGACTTTTTGTGCATTCAGTATGCACCATTCAAAGCCACGTCATCAATTTTCAACCCTTTCTGACTTCATTTGCTATTTTTCATGCATTTACTGATTTTTTGAGATAAATGACCCTAAAATTGAAAAGCACCACAAATGAACTCTGAAAAGGTTGAAAGTTGGCATGGTATCATCATTTAACCCACATAGCATGTGCTAAAAAGTTGAGAGGGTTACGGCAAAAACTGGATGCACTTCGTGTACAAAATGGACAATCTCTTTCGAAGTATCAGGCTTTCGGACGAGAACTCATCTGTTACAAAGGCATTTCATTTCTTTAAACTCATTTCAACTCCAGACTTTTTGTGCATTCAGTATGCACCATTCAAAGCCACGTCATTAATTTTCAACCCTTTCTGACTTCATTTGCTATTTTTCATGCATTTACAGATTTTGTTTGAGCTAAATGACCCTGAAATTGAAAAGCACTACAAATGAACTCTGAAAAGGTTGAAAGTTGGCATGGTATCATCATTTCACCCACATAGCATGTTCTAAAAAGTTGAGAGGGTTACGGCAAAAACTGGATGCACTTCGTGTACAAAATGGACAATCTCTTTCGAAGTGTCAGGCTTTCGGACGAGAACTCATCTGTTACAAAGGCATTTCATTTTTTTAAACTTATTTCAACTCCAGACTTTTTGTGCGTTCAGTATGCACCATTCAAAGCCACGTCATCAATTTTCAACCCTTTCTGACTTCATTTGCTATTTTTCATGCATTTACTGATTTTTTTTTGAGCTAAATGACCCTAAAATTGAAAAGCACTACAAATGAACTCTGAAAAGGTTGAAAGTTGTCATGGTATCATCATTTCACCCACATAGCATGTGCTAAAAAGTTGAGAGGGTTACGGCAAAAACTGGATGCACTTCGTGTACAAAATGGACAATCTCTTTCGAAGTATCAGGCTTTCGGACGAGAACTCATCTGTTACAAAGGCATTTCATTTCTTTAACTTATTTCAACTCCAGACTTTTTGTGCGTTCAGTATGCACCATTCAAAGCCACGTCATCAATTTTCAACCCTTTCTGACTTCATTTGCTATTTTTCATGCATTTACTGATTTTGTTTGAGCTAAATGACCCTGAAATTGAAAAGCACTACAAATGAACTCTGAAAAGGTTGAAAGTTGGCATGGTTTCATCATTTCACCCACATAGCATGTGCTAAAAAGTTGAGAGGGTTACGGCAAAAACTGGATGCACTTCGTGTACAAAATGGACAATCTCTTTCGAAGTATCAGGCTTTCGGACGAGAACTCATCTGTTACAAAGGCATTTCATTTTTTTAAACTCATTTCAACTCCAGACTTTTTGTGCGTTCAGTATGCACCATTGAAAGCCACGTCATTAATTTTCAACCCTTTCTGACTTCATTTGCTATTTTTCATGCATTTACTGATTTGTTTTGAGCTAAATGACCCTGAAATTGAAAAGCACTACAAATGAACTCTGAAAAGGTTGAAAGTTGGCATGGTATCATCATTTCACCCACATAGCATGTGCTAAAAAGTTGAGAGGGTTACGGCAAAAACTGGATGCACTTCGTGTACAAAATGGACAATCTCTTTCGAAGTATCAGGCTTTCGGACGAGAACTCATCTGTTACAAAGGCATTTCATTTCTTTAACTTATTTCAACTCCAGACTTTTTGTGCATTCAGTATGCACCATTCAAAGCCACGTCATCAATTTTCAACCCTTTCTGACTTCATTTGCTATTTTTCATGCATTTACAGATTTTGTTTGAGCTAAATGACCCTGAAATTGAAAAGCACTACAAATGAACTCTGAAAAGGTTGAAAGTTGGCATGGTATCATCATTTCACCCACATAGCATGTTCTAAAAAGTTGAGAGGGTTACGGCAAAAACTGGATGCACTTCGTGTACAAAATGGACAATCTCTTTCGAAGTATCAGGCTTTCGGACGAGAACTCATCTGTTACAAAGGCATTTCATTTCTTTAAACTCATTTCAACTCCAGACTTTTTGTGCATTCAGTATGCACCATTCAAAGCCACGTCATTAATTTTCAACCCTTTCTGAATTCATTTGCTATTTTTCATGCATTTACAGATTTTGTTTGAGCTAAATGACCCTGAAATTGAAAAGCACTACAAATGAACTCTGAAAAGGTTGAAAGTTGGCATGGTATCATCATTTCACCCACATAGCATGTTCTAAAAAGTTGAGAGGGTTACGGCAAAAACTGGATGCACTTCGTGTACAAAATGGACAATCTCTTTCGAAGTGTCAGGCTTTCGGACGAGAACTCATCTGTTACAAAGGCATTTCATTTTTTTAAACTTATTTCAACTCCAGACTTTTTGTGCGTTCAGTATGCACCATTCAAAGCCACGTCATCAATTTTCAACCCTTTCTGACTTCATTTGCTATTTTTCATGCATTTAATGATTTTTTGAGCTAAATGACCCTAAAATTGAAAAGCACTACAAATGAACTCTGAAAAGGTTGAAAGTTGGCATGGTATCATCATTTAACCCACATAGCATGTGCTAAAAAGTTGAGAGGGTTACGGCAAAAACTAGATGCACTTCGTGTACAAAATGGACAATCTCTTTCGAAGTATCAGGCTTTCGGATGAGAACTCATCTGTTACAAAGGCATTTCATTTCTTTAACTTATTTCCACTCCAGACTTTTTGTGCGTTCAGTATGCACCATTCAAAGCCACGTCATTAATTTTCAACCCTTTCTGACTTCATTTGCTGTTTTTCATGCATTTACAGATTTTGTTTGAGCTAAATGACCCTGAAATTGAAAAGCACTACAAATGAACTCTGAAAAGGTTGAAAGTTGGCATGGTATCATCATTTCACCCACATAGCATGTTCTAAAAAGTTGAGAGGGTTACGGCAAAAACTGGATGCACTTCGTGTACAAAATGGACAATCTCTTTGGAAGTATCAGGCTTTCGGACGAGAACTCATCTGTTACAAAGGCATTTCATTTTTTTAAACTCATTTCAACTCCAGACTTTTTGTGCGTTCAGTATGCACCATTCAAAGCCACGTCATCAATTTTCAACCCTTTCTGACTTCATTTGCTATTTTTCATGCATTTACAGATTTTGTTTGAGCTAAATGACCCTGAAATTGAAAAGCACTACAAATGAACTCTGAAAAGGTTGAAAGTTGGCATGGTATCATCATTTCACCCACATAGCATGTTTTAAAAAGTTGAGAGGGTTACGGCAAAAACTGGATGCACTTCATGTACAAAATGGACAATCTCTTTCGAAGTACCAGGCTTTCGGACGAGAACTCGTCTGTTACAAAGGCATTTCATTTTTTTAAACATATTTCAACTCCAGACTTTTTGTGCGTTCAGTATGCACCATTCAAAGCCACGTCATAAATTTTCAAACCGTTCTGACTTCATTTGCTATTTTTCATGCATTTACTGATTTTTTTTGAGCTAAATGACCCTGAAATTGAAAAGCACTACAAATGAACTCTGAAAAGGTTGAAAGTTGGCATGGTATCATCATTTCACCCACATATCATCTGCTAAAAAGTTGAGAGGGTTACGGCAAAAACTGGATGCACTTCCAGTACAAAATGGACAATCTCTTTCGAAGTATCAGGCTTTCGGACGAGAACTTATCTGTTACAAGGGCATTTCATTTTTTTAACTCATTTCAACTCCAAACTTTTTGTGCGTTCAGTATGCACCATTCACAGCCACGTCATCAATTTTCAACCCTTTGTGGCTTCATTTGCTATTTTTCATGCATTTACTGATTTTGTTTGAGCTAAATGACCCTGAAATTGAAAAGCACTACAAATGAACTCTGAAAAGGTTGAAAGTTGGCATGGTATCATCATTTCACCCACATAGCTTGTTTTAAAAAGTTGAGAGGGTTACGGCAAAAACTGGATGCACTTCATGTACAAAATGGACAATCTCTTTCGAAGTATCAGGCTTTCGGACGAGAACTCGTCTGTTACAAAGGCAATTCATTTTTTTAAACATATTTCAACTCCAGACTTTTTGTGCGTTCAGTATGCACCATTCAAAGCCACGTCATAAATTTTCAAACCTTTCTTACTTCATTTGCTATTTTTCATGCATTTACTGATTTTTTTTTGAGCTAAATGACCCTGAAATTGAAAAGCACTACAAATGAACTCTGAAAAGGTTGAAAGTTGGCATGGTATCATCATTTCACCCACATATCATCTGCTAAAAAGTTGAGAGGGTTACGGCAAAAACTGGATGCACTTCGTGTACAAAATGGACAATCTCTTTCGAAGTATCAGGCTTTCGGACGAGAACTCATCTGTTACAAGGGCATTTCATTTCTTTAAGTTATTTCAACTCCAGACTTTTTGTGTGTTCAGTATGCACCATTCAAAGCCACGTCATCAATTTTCAACCCTTTCTGACTTCATTTGCTATTTTTCATGCATTTACTGATTTTGTTTGAGCTAAATGACCCTGAAATTGAAAAGCACTACAAATGAACTCTGAAAAGGTTGAAAGTTGGCATGGTGTCATCATTTCACCCACATGGCATGTGCTAAAAAGTTGAGAGGGTTACGGCAAAAACTGGATGCACTTCGTGTACAAAATGGACAATCTCTTTCGAAGTATCAGGCTTTCGGACGAGAACTCATCTGTTACAAAGGCATTTCATTTTTTTAAACTCATTTCAACTCCAGACTTTTTGTGCGTTCAGTATGCACCATTCAAAGCCACGTCATTAATTTTCAACCCTTTCTGACTTCATTTGCTATTTTTCATGCATTTACTGATTTTGTTTGAGCTAAATGACCCTGAAATTGAAAAGCACTACAAATGAACTCTGAAAAGGTTGAAAGTTGGCATGGTATCATCATTTCTCCCACATGGCATGTGCTAAAAAGTTGAGAGGGTTACGGCAAAAACTGGATGCACTTCGTGTACAAAATGGACAATCTCTTTCGAAGTATCAGGCTTTCGGACGAGAACTCATCTGTTACAAAGGCATTTCATTTTTTTAAACTCATTTCAACTCCAGACTTTTTGTTCGTTCAGTATGCACCATTCAAAGCCACGTCATTAATTTTCAACCCTTTCTGACTTCATTTGCTATTTTTCATGCATTTACTGATTTGTTTTGAGCTAAATTACCCTGAAATTGAAAAGCACTACAAATGAACTCTGAAAAGGTTGAAAGTTGGCATGGTATCATCATTTCACCCACATAGCATGTGCTAAAAAGTTGAGAGGGTTACGGCAAAAACTGGATGCACTTCGTGTACAAAATGGACAATCTCTTTCGAACTATCAGGCTTTCGGACGAGAACTCATCTGTTACAAAGGCATTTCATTTTTTAAACTTATTTCAACTCCAGACTTTTTGTGCATTCAGTATGCACCATTCAAAGCCACGTCATCAATTTTCAACCCTTTCTGACTTCATTTGCTATTTTTCATGCATTTACTGATTTTTTGAGCTAAATGACCCTGAAATTGAAAAGCACTACAAATGAACTCCGAAAAGGTTGAAAGTTGGCATGGTATCATCATTTCACCCACATAGCATGTGCTAAAAAGTTGAGCGGGTTACGGCAAAAACTGGATGCACTTCGTGTACAAAATGGACAATCTCTTTCGAAGTATCAGGCTTTCGGACGAGAACTCATCTGTTACAAAGGCATTTCATTTCTTTAACTTATTTCAACTCCAGACTTTCTGTGCATTCAGTATGCACCATTCAAAGCCACGTCATTAATTGTCAACCCTTTCTGACTTCATTTGCTATTTTTCATGCATTTACTGATTTTGTTTGAGCTAAATGACCCTGAAATTGAAAAGCACTACAAATGAACTCTGAAAAGGTTGAAAGTTGGCATGGTATCATCATTTCACCCACATAGCATGTTCTAAAAAGTTGAGAGGTTTACGGCAAAAACTGGATGCACTTCGTGTACAAAATGGACAATCTCTTTCGAAGTATCAGGCTTTCGGACGAGAACTCATCTGTTACAAAGGCATTTCATTTTTTTAAACTCATTTCAACTCCATACTTTTTGTGCGTTCAGTATGCACCATTCAAAGCCACGTCATCAATTTTCAACCCTTTCTGACTTCATTTGCTATTTTTCATGCATTAACAGATTTTTTTGAGCTAAATGACCTTGAAATTGAAAAGCACTACAAATGAACTCTGAAAAGGTTGAAAGTTGGCATGGTATCATCATTTCACCCACATAGCATTTGCTAAAAAGTTGAGAGGGTTACGGCAAAAACTGGATCCACTTCGTGTACAAAATGGACTATCTCTTTCGAAGTATCAGGCTTTCGGACGAGAACTCATCTGTTACAAAGGCATTTCATTTCTTTAACTTATTTCAACTCCAGACTTTTTGTGCGTTCAGTATGCACCATTCAAAGCCACGTCATCAATTTTCAACTCTTTCTGACTTCATTTGCTATTTTTCATGCATTTACTGATTTTGTTTGAGCTAAATGACCCTGAAATTGAAAAGCACTACAAATGAACTCTGAACAGGATGAAAGTTGGCATGGTATCATCATTTCACCCACATAGCATGTGCAAAAAAGTTGAGAGGGTTACGGCAAAAACTGGATGCACTTCGTGTACAAAATGGACAATCTCTTTCTAAGTATCAGGCTTTCGGACGAGAACTCATCTGTTACAAAGGCATTTCATTTTTTTAAACTCATTTCAACTCCAGACTTTTTGTGCGTTCAGTATGCACCATTCAAAGCCACGTCATTAATTTTCAACCCTTTCTGACTTCATTTGCTATTTTTCATGCATTTACTGATTTGTTTTGAGCTAAATTACCCTGAAATTGAAAAGCACTACAAATGAACTCTGAAAAGGTTGAAAGTTGGCATGGTATCATCATTTCACCCACATAGCATGTGCTAAAAAGTTGAGAGGGTTACGGCAAAAACTGGATGCACTTCGTGTACAAAATGGACAATCTCTTTCGAAGTATCAGGCTTTCGGACGAGAACTCATCTGTTACAAAGGCATTTCATTTTTTAAACTTATTTCAACTCCAGAATTTTTGTGCATTCAGTATGCACCATTCAAAGCCACGTCATCAATTTTCAACCCTTTCTGACTTCATTTGCTATTTTTCATGCATTTACTGATTTTTTGAGCTAAATGACCCTGAAATTGAAAAGCACTACAAATGAACTCCGAAAAGGTTGAAAGTTGGCATGGTATCATCATTTCACCCACATAGCATGTGCTAAAAAGTTGAGAGGGTTACGGCAAAAACTGGATGCACTTCGTGTACAAAATGGACAATCTCTTTCGAAGTATCAGGCTTTCGGACGAGAACTCATCTGTTACAAAGGCATTTCATTTCTTTAACTTATTTCAACTCCAGACTTTCTGTGCATTCAGTATGCACCATTCAAAGCCACGTCATTAATTTTCAACCCTTTCTGACTTCATTTGCTATTTTTCATGCATTTACTGATTTTGTTTGAGCTAAATGACCCTGAAATTGAAAAGCACTACAAATGAACTCTGAAAAGGTTGAAAGTTGGCATGGTATCATCATTTCACCCACATAGCATGTTCTAAAAAGTTGAGAGGTTTACGGCAAAAACTGGATGCACTTCGTGTACAAAATGGACAATCTCTTTCGAAGTATCAGGCTTTCGGACGAGAACTCATCTGTTACAAAGGCATTTCATTTTTTTAAACTCATTTCAACTCCATACTTTTTGTGCGTTCAGTATGCACCATTCAAAGCCACGTCATCAATTTTCAACCCTTTCTGACTTCATTTGCTATTTTTCATGCATTAACAGATTTTTTTGAGCTAAATGACCTTGAAATTGAAAAGCACTACAAATGAACTCTGAAAAGGTTGAAAGTTGGCATGGTATCATCATTTCACCCACATAGCATTTGCTAAAAAGTTGAGAGGGTTACGGCAAAAACTGGATCCACTTCGTGTACAAAATGGACTATCTCTTTCGAAGTATCAGGCTTTCGGACGAGAACTCATCTGTTACAAAGGCATTTCATTTCTTTAACTTATTTCAACTCCAGACTTTTTGTGCGTTCAGTATGCACCATTCAAAGCCACGTCATCAATTTTCAACTCTTTCTGACTTCATTTGCTATTTTTCATGCATTTACTGATTTTGTTTGAGCTAAATGACCCTGAAATTGAAAAGCACTACAAATGAACTCTGAACAGGATGAAAGTTGGCATGGTATCATCATTTCACCCACATAGCATGTGCAAAAAAGTTGAGAGGGTTACGGCAAAAACTGGATGCACTTCGTGTACAAAATGGACAATCTCTTTCTAAGTATCAGGCTTTCGGACGAGAACTCATCTGTTACAAAGGCATTTCATTTTTTTAAACTCATTTCAACTCCAGACTTTTTGTGCGTTCAGTATGCACCATTCAAAGCCACGTCATTAATTTTCAACCCTTTCTGACTTCATTTGCTATTTTTCATGCATTTACTGATGTTTTGAGCTAAATGACCCTGAAATTGAAAAGCACTACAAATGAACTCTGAAAAGGTTGAAAGTTGGCATGGTATCATCATTTCACCCACATAGCATGTGCTAAAAAGTTGAGAGGGTTACGGCAAAAACTGGATGCACTTCGTGTACAAAATGGACAATCTCTTTCGAAGTATCTGGCTTTCGGACAAGAACTCATCTGTTACAAAGGCATTTCATTTCTTTAACTTATTTCAACTCCAGACTTTCTGTGCATTCAGTATGCACCATTCAAAGCCACGTCATTAATTTTCAACCCTTTCTGACTTCATTTGCTATTTTTCATGCATTTACTGATTTTGTTTGAGCTAAATGACCCTGAAATTGAAAAGCACTACAAATGAACTCTGAAAAGGTTGAAAGTTGGCATGGTATCATCATTTCACCCACATAGCATGTTCTAAAAATTTGAGAGGTTTACGGCAAAAACTGGATGCACTTCGTGTACAAAATGGACAATCTCTTTCGAAGTATCAGGCTTTCGGACGAGAACTCATCTGTTACAAAGGCATTTCATTTTTTTAAACTCATTTCAACTCCAGACTTTTTGTGCGTTCAGTATGCACCATTCAAAGCCACGTCATCAATTTTCAACCCTTTCTGACTTCATTTGCTATTTTTCATGCATTAACAGATTTTTTTGAGCTAAATGACCTTGAAATTGAAAAGCACTACAAATGAACTCTGAAAAGGTTGAAAGTTGGCATGGTATCATCATTTCACCCACATAGCATTTGCTAAAAAGTTGAGAGGGTTACGGCAAAAACTGGATCCACTTCGTGTACAAAATGGACAATCTCTTTCGAAGTATCAGGCTTTCGGACGAGAACTCATCTGTTACAAAGGCATTTCATTTTTTTAAACTCATTTCAACTCCAGACTTTTTGTGCGTTCAGTATGCACCATTCAAAGCCACGTCATCAATTTTCAACCCTTTCTGACTTCATTTGCTATTTTTCATGCATTTACAGATTTTTTTGAGCTAAATGACCTTGAAATTGAAAAGCACTACAAATGAACTCTGAAAAGGTTGAAAGTTGGCATGGTATCATCATTTCACCCACATAGCATTTGCTAAAAAGTTGAGAGGGTTACGGCAAAAACTGGATGCACTTCGTGTACAAAATGGACTATCTCTTTCGAAGTATCAGGCTTTCGGACGAGAACTCATCTGTTACAAAGGCATTTCATTTCTTTAACTTATTTCAACTCCAGACTTTTTGTGCGTTCAGTATGCACCATTCAAAGCCACGTCATTAATTTTCAACCCTTTCTGACTTCATTTGCTATTTTTCATGCATTTACTGATTTGTTTTGAGCTAAATGACCCTGAAATTGAAAAGCACTACAAATGAACTCTGAAAAGGGTGAAAGTTGGCATGGTATCTTCATTTCACCCACATAGCATGTGCAAAAAAGTTGAGAGGGTTACGGCAAAAACTGGATGCACTTCGTGTACAAAATGGACAATCTCTTTCGAAGTATCAGGGCTTCGGACGAGAACTCATCTGTTACAAAGGCATTTCATTTTTTTAAACTCATTTCAACTCCAGACTTTTTGTGCGTTCAGTATGCACCATTCAAAGCCACGTCATCAATTTTCAACCCTTTCTGACTTCATTTGCTATTTTTCATGCATTTACGGATTTTTTTTGAGCTAAATGACCCTAAAATTGAAAAGCACTACAAATGAACTCTGAAAAGGTTGAAAGTTGGCATGGTATCATCATTTCACCCACATAGCATGTGCTAAAAAGTTGAGAGGGTTACGGCAAAAACTGGATGCACTTCGTGTACAAAATGGACAATCTCTTTCGAAGTATCAGGCTTTCGGACGAGAACTCATCTGTTACAAAGGCATTTCATTTTTTTAAACTTATTTCAACTCCAGACTTTTTGTGCATTCAGTATGCACCATTCAAAGCCACGTCATCAATTTTCAACCCTTTCTGACTTCATTTGCTATTTTTCATGCATTTACTAATTTTTTGGGTTAAATGACCCTGAAATTGAAAAGCACTACAAATGAACTCTGAAAAGGTTGAAAGTTTGCATGGTATCATCATTTCACCCACATAGCATGTGCTAAAAATTTGAGAGGGTTACGGCAAAAACTGGATGCACTTCGTGTACAAAATGGACAATCTCGTTCGAAGTATCAGGCTTTCGGACGAGAACTCATCTGTTACAAAGGCATTTCATTTTTTTAAACTTATTTCAACTCCAGACTTTTTGTGCGTTCAGTTTGCACCATTCAAAGCCACGTCATAAATTTTCAACCCTTTCTGACTTCATTTGCAATTTTTCATGCATTTACTGATTTTTTTTGAGCTAAATGACCCTGAAATTGAAAAGCACAACAAATGAACTCTGAAAAGGTTGAAAGTTGGCATGGTATCATCATTTCCCCCACATAGCATGTGCTAAAAAGTTGAGAGGGTTACGGCAAAAACTGGATGCACTTCGTGTACAAAATGGACAATCTCTTTCGAAGTATCAGGCTTTCGGACGAGAACTCATCTGTTACAAAGGCATTTCATTTTTTTAACTCATTTCAACTCCAGACTTTTTCTGCGTTTAGTATGCACCATTCAAAGCCACGCCATCAATTTTCAACCCTTTGTGGCTTCATTTGCTATTTTTCATGCTTTTACTGATTTTGTTTGAGCTAAATGACCCTGAAATTGAAAAGCACTACAAATGAACTCTGAAAAGGTTGAAAGTTGGCATTGTATAATCATTTCACCCACATAGCATGTGTTAAAAAGTTGAGAGGGTTACGGCAAAAATTGGATGCACTTTATGTACAAAATGGACAATCTCTTTCAAAGTATCAGGCTTTCGGACGAGAACTCATCTGTTACAAAGGCAATTCATTTTTTTAAACTTATATTAACTCCAGACTTTTTGTGCGTTCAGTATGCACCATTCAAAGCCACGTCATCAATTTTCAACCCTTTCTGACTTCATTTGCTATTTTTCATGCATTTACTGATTTTTTTTTT
The DNA here is from genome assembly GCA_039707655.1 of Elymus sibiricus. Classification (NCBI taxonomy): domain Eukaryota; kingdom Viridiplantae; phylum Streptophyta; class Magnoliopsida; order Poales; family Poaceae; genus Elymus; species Elymus sibiricus. The sequence goes on along the minus strand of CM077665.1, from coordinate 31,653,468 downwards.
GAGCTAAATGACCCTAAAATTGAAAAGCACTACAAATGAACTCTGAAAAGGTTGAAAGTTGGCATGGTATCATCATTTCACCCACATAGCATGTGCGAAAAAGTTGAGAGGGTTACGGCAAAAACTGGATGCACTTCGTGTACAAAATGGACAATCTCTTTCGAAGTATCAGGCTTTCGGACGAGAACTCATCTGTTACAAAGGCATTTCATTTCTTTAACTTATTTCAACTCCAGACTTTTTGTGCGTTCAGTATGCACCATTCAAAGCCACGTCATTAATTTTCAACCCTTTCTGACTTCATTTGCTATTTTTCATGCATTTACTGATTTGTTTTGAGCTAAATGACCCTGAAATTGAAAAGCACTACAAATGAACTCTGAAAAGGTTGAAAGTTGGCATGGTATCATCATTTCACCCACATAGCATGTGCTAAAAAGTTGAGAGGGTTACGGCAAAAACTGGATGCACTTCGTGTAAAAAATGGACAATATCTTTCGAACTATCAGGCTTTCGGACGAGAACTCATCTGTTACAAAGGCATTTCATTTTTTAAACTTATTTCAACTCCAGACTTTTTGTGCATTCAGTATGCACCATTCAAAGCCACGTCATCAATTTTCAACCATTTCTGACTTCATTTGCTATTTTTCATGCATTTACTGATTTTTTGAGCTAAATGACCCTGAAATTGAAAAGCACTACAAATGAACTCCGAAAAGGTTGAAAGTTGGCATGGTATCATCATTTCACCCACATAGCATGTGCTAAAAAGTTGAGAGGGTTACGGCAAAAACTGGATGCACTTCGTGTACAAAATGGACAATCTCTTTCGAAGTATCAGGCTTTCGGACGAGAACTCATCTGTTACAAAGGCATTTCATTTCTTTAACTTATTTCAACTCCAGACTTTCTGTGCATTCAGTATGCACCATTCAAAGCCACGTCATTAATTTTCAACCCTTTCTGACTTCATTTGCTATTTTTCATGCATTTACTGATTTTGTTTGAGCTAAATGACCCTGAAATTGAAAAGCACTACAAATGAACTCTGAAAAGGTTGAAAGTTGGCATGGCATCATCATTTCACCCACATAGCATGTTCTAAAAAGTTGAGAGGTTTACGGCAAAAACTGGATGCACTTCGTGTACAAAATGGACAATCTCTTTCGAAGTATCAGGCTTTCGGACGAGAACTCATCTGTTACAAAGGCATTTCATTTTTTTAAACTCATTTCAACTCCAGACTTTTTGTGCGTTCAGTATGCACCATTCAAAGCCACGTCATCAATTTTCAACCCTTTCTGACTTCATTTGCTATTTTTCATGCATTAACAGATTTTTTTGAGCTAAATGACCTTGAAATTGAAAAGCACTACAAATGAACTCTGAAAAGGTTGAAAGTTGGCATGGTATCATCATTTCACCCACATAGCATTTGCTAAAAAGTTGAGAGGGTTACGGCAAAAACTGGATCCACTTCGTGTACAAAATGGACTATCTCTTTCGAAGTATCAGGCTTTCGGACGAGAACTCATCTGTTACAAAGGCATTTCATTTCTTTAACTTATTTCAACTCCAGACTTTTTGTGCGTTCAGTATGCACCATTCAAAGCCACGTCATCAATTTTCAACTCTTTCTGTCTTCATTTGCTATTTTTCATGCATTTACTGATTTTGTTTGAGCTAAATGACCCTGAAATTGAAAAGCACTACAAATGAACTCTGAACAGGATGAAAGTTGGCATGGTATCATCATTTCACCCACATAGCATGTGCAAAAAAGTTGAGAGGGTTACGGCAAAAACTGGATGCACTTCGTGTACAAAATGGACAATCTCTTTCTAAGTATCAGGCTTTCGGACGAGAACTCATCTGTTACAAAGGCATTTCATTTTTTTAAACTCATTTCAACTCCAGACTTTTTGTGCGTTCAGTATGCACCATTCAAAGCCACGTCATTAATTTTCAACCCTTTCTGACTTCATTTGCTATTTTTCATGCATTTACTGATTTTTTGAGCTAAATGACCCTGAAATTGAAAAGCACTACAAATGAACTCTGAAAAGGTTGAAAGTTGGCATGGTATCATCATTTCACCCACATAGCATGTGCTAAAAAGTTGAGAGGGTTACGGCAAAAACTGGATGCACTTCGTGTACAAAATGGACAATCTCTTTCGAAGTATCAGGCTTTCGGACGAGAACTCATCTGTTACAAAGGCATTTCATTTCTTTAACTTATTTCAACTCCAGACTTTCTGTGCATTCAGTATGCACCATTCAAAGCCACGTCATTAATTTTCAACCCTTTCTGACTTCATTTGCTATTTTTCATGCATTTACTGATTTTGTTTGAGCTAAATGACCCTGAAATTGAAAAGCACTACAAATGAACTCTGAAAAGGTTGAAAGTTGGCATGGTATCATCATTTCACCCACATAGCATTTGCTAAAAAGTTGAGAGGGTTACGGCAAAAACTGGATGCACTTCGTGTACAAAATGGACTATCTCTTTCGAAGTATCAGGCTTTCGGACGAGAACTCATCTGTTACAAAGGCATTTCATTTCTTTAACTTATTTCAACTCCAGACTTTTTGTGCGTTCAGTATGCACCATTCAAAGCCACGTCATTAATTTTCAACCCTTTCTGACTTCATTTGCTATTTTTCATGCATTTACTGATTTGTTTTGAGCTAAATGACCCTGAAATTGAAAAGCACTACAAATGAACTCTGAAAAGGGTGAAAGTTGGCATGGTATCTTCATTTCACCCACATAGCATGTGCAAAAAAGTTGAGAGGGTTACGGCAAAAACTGGATGCACTTCGTGTACAAAATGGACAATCTCTTTCGAAGTATCAGGGCTTCGGACGAGAACTCATCTGTTACAAAGGCATTTCATTTTTTTAAACTCATTTCAACTCCAGACTTTTTGTGCGTTCAGTATGCACCATTCAAAGCCACGTCATCAATTTTCAACCCTTTCTGACTTCATTTGCTATTTTTCATGCATTTACGGATTTTTTTTGAGCTAAATGACCCTAAAATTGAAAAGCACTACAAATGAACTCTGAAAAGGTTGAAAGTTGGCATGGTATCATCATTTCACCCACATAGCATGTGCTAAAAAGTTGAGAGGGTTACGGCAAAAACTGGATGCACTTCGTGTACAAAATGGACAATCTCTTTCGAAGTATCAGGCTTTCGGACGAGAACTCATCTGTTACAAAGGCATTTCATTTTTTTAAACTTATTTCAACTCCAGACTTTTTGTGCATTCAGTATGCACCATTCAAAGCCACGTCATCAATTTTCAACCCTTTCTGACTACATTTGCTATTTTTCATGCATTTACTAATTTTTTGGGTTAAATGACCCTGAAATTGAAAAGCACTACAAATGAACTCTGAAAAGGTTGAAAGTTTGCATGGTATCATCATTTCACCCACATAGCATGTGCTAAAAATTTGAGAGGGTTACGGCAAAAACTGGATGCACTTCGTGTACAAAATGGACAATCTCGTTCGAAGTATCAGGCTTTCGGACGAGAACTCATCTGTTACAAAGGCATTTCATTTTTTTAAACTTATTTCAACTCCAGACTTTTTGTGCGTTCAGTTTGCACCATTCAAAGCCACGTCATAAATTTTCAACCCTTTCTGACTTCATTTGCAATTTTTCATGCATTTACTGATTTTTTTTGAGCTAAATGACCCTGAAATTGAAAAGCACAACAAATGAACTCTGAAAAGGTTGAAAGTTGGCATGGTATCATCATTTCCCCCACATAGCATGTGCTAAAAAGTTGAGAGGGTTACGGCAAAAACTGGATGCACTTCGTGTACAAAATGGACAATCTCTTTCGAAGTATCAGGCTTTCGGACGAGAACTCATCTGTTACAAAGGCATTTCATTTTTTTAACTCATTTCAACTCCAGACTTTTTCTGCGTTTAGTATGCACCATTCAAAGCCACGCCATCAATTTTCAACCCTTTGTGGCTTCATTTGCTATTTTTCATGCATTTACTGATTTTGTTTGAGCTAAATGACCCTGAAATTGAAAAGCACTACAAATGAACTCTGAAAAGGTTGAAAGTTGGCATTGTATAATCATTTCACCCACATAGCATGTGTTAAAAAGTTGAGAGGGTTACGGCAAAAATTGGATGCACTTCATGTACAAAATGGACAATCTCTTTCAAAGTATCAGGCTTTCGGACGAGAACTCATCTGTTACAAAGGCAATTCATTTTTTTAAACTTATATTAACTCCAAACTTTTTGTGCGTTCAGTATGCACCATTCAAAGCCACGTCATCAATTTTCAACCCTTTCTGACTTCATTTGCTATTTTTCATGCATTTACTGATTTTTTTTTGAGCTAAATGACCCTAAAATTGAAAAGCACTACAAATGAACTCTGAAAAGGTTGAAAGTTGGCATGGTATCATCACTTCACCCACATAGCATGTGCGAAAAAGTTGAGAGGGTTACGGCAAAAACTGGATGCACTTCGTGTACAAAATGGACAATCTCTTTCGAAGTATCAGGCTTTCGGACGAGAACTCATCTGTTACAAAGGCATTTCATTTCTTTAACTTATTTCAACTCCAGACTTTTTGTGCGTTCAGTATGCACCATTCAAAGCCACGTCATTAATTTTCAACCCTTTCTGACTTCATTTGCTATTTTTCATGCATTTACTGATTTGTTTTGAGCTAAATGACCCTGAAATTGAAAAGCACTACAAATGAACTCTGAAAAGGTTGAAAGTTGGCATGGTATCTTCATTTCACCCACATAGCATGTGCTAAAAAGTTGAGAGGGTTACGGCAAAAACTGGATGCACTTCGTGTACAAAATGGACAATCTCTTTCGAAGTATCAGGGTTTCGGACGAGAACTCATCTGTTACAAAGGCATTTCATTTTTTTAAACTCATTTCAACTCCAGACTTTTTGTGCGTTCAGTATGCACCATTCAAAGCCACGTCATCAATTTTCAACCCTTTCTGACTTCATTTGCTATTTTTCATGCATTTACGGATTTTTTTGAGCTAAATGACCCTAAAATTGAAAAGCACTGCAAATGAACTCTGAAAAGGTTGAAAGTTGGCATGGTATCATCATTTCACCCACATAGCATGTGCTAAAAAGTTGAGAGGGTTACGGCAAAAACTGGATGCACTTCGTGTACAAAATGGACAATCTCTTTCGAAGTATCAGGCTTTCGGACGAGAACTCATCTGCTACAAAGGCATTTCATTTTTTTAAACTTATTTCAACTCCAGACTTTTTGTGCATTCAGTATGTACCATTCAAAGCCACGTCATCAATTTTCAACCCTTTCTGACTTCATTTGCTATTTTTCATGCATTTACTAATTTTTTGGGTTAAATGACCCTGAAATTGAAAAGCACTACAAATGAACTCTGAAAAGGTTGAAAGTTTGCATGGTATCATCATTTCACCCACATAGCATGTGCTAAAAATTTGAGAGGGTTACGGCAAAAACTGGATGCACTTCGTGTACAAAATGGACAATCTCGTTCGAAGTATCAGGCTTTCGGACGAGAACTCATCTGTTACAAAGGCATTTCATTTTTTTAAACTTATTTCAACTCCAGACTTTTTGTGCGTTCAGTTTGCACCATTCAAAGCCACGTCATAAATTTTCAACCCTTTCTGACTTCATTTGCAATTTTTCATGCATTTACTGATTTTTTTTGAGCTAAATGACCCTGAAATTGAAAAGCACAACAAATGAACTCTGAAAAGGTTGAAAGTTGGCATGGTATCATCATTTCCCCCACATAGCATGTGCTAAAAAGTTGAGAGGGTTACGGCAAAAACTGGATGCACTTCGTGTACAAAATGGACAATCTCTTTCGAAGTATCAAGCTTTCGGACGAGAACTCATCTGTTACAAAGGCATTTCATTTTTTTAACTCATTTCAACTCCAGACTTTTTCTGCGTTTAGTATGCACCATTCAAAGCCACGTCATCAATTTTCAACCCTTTGTGGCTTCATTTGCTATTTTTCATGCATTTACTGATTTTGTTTGAGCTAAATGACCCTGAAATTGAAAAGCACTACAAATGAACTCTGAAAAGGTTGAAAGTTGGCATTGTATCATCATTTCACCCACATAGCATGTGTTAAAAAGTTGAGAGGGTTACGGCAAAAACTGGATGCACTTCATGTACAAAATGGACAATCTCTTTCAAAGTATCAGGCTTTCGGACGAGAACTCATCTGTTACAAAGGCAATTCATTTTTTTAAACTTATATTAACTCCAGACTTTTTGTGCGTTCAGTATGCACCATTCAAAGCCACGTCATCAATTTTCAACCCTTTCTGACTTCATTTGCTATTTTTCATGCATTTACTGATTTTTTTTGAGCTAAATGACCCTAAAATTGAAAAGCTCTACAAATGAACTCTGAAAAGGTTGAAAGTTGGCATGGTATCATCATTTCACCCACATAGCATGTGCGAAAAAGTTGAGAGGGTTACGGCAAAAACTGGATGCACTTCGTGTACAAAATGGACAATCTCTTTCGAAGTATCAGGCTTTCGGACGAGAACTCATCTGTTACAAAGGCATTTCATTTCTTTAACTTATTTCAACTCCAGACTTTTTGTGCGTTCAGTATGCACCATTCAAAGCCACGTCATCAATTTTCAACCCTTTCTGACTTCATTTGCTATTTTTCATGCATTTACTGATTTTGTTTGAGCTAAATGACCCTGAAATTGAAAAGCACTACAAATGAACTCTGAAAAGGTTGAAAGTTGGCATGGTTTGATCATTTCACCCACATAGCATGTGCTAAAAAGTTGAGAGGGTTTCGGCAAAAACTGGATGCACTTCGTGTACAAAATGGACAATCTCTTTCGAAGTATCAGACTTTCGGACGAGAACTCATCTGTTACAAAGGCATTTCATTTTTTTAAACTCATTTCAACTCCAGACTTTTTGTGCGTTCAGTATGCACCATTGAAAGCCACGTCATTAATTTTCAACCCTTTCTGACTTCATTTGCTATTTTTCATGCATTTACTGATTTGTTTTGAGCTAAATGACCCTGAAATTGAAAAGCACTACAAATGAACTCTGAAAAGGTTGAAAGTTGGCATGGTATCATCATTTCACCCACATAGCATGTGCTAAAAAGTTGAGAGGGTTACGGCAAAAACTGGATGCACTTCGTGTACAAAATGGACAATCTCTTTCGAAGTATCAGGCTTTCGGACGAGAACTCATCTGTTACAAAGGCATTTCATTTTTTAAACTTATTTCAACTCCAGACTTTTTGTGCATTCAGTATGCACCATTCAAAGCCACGTCATCAATTTTCAACCCTTTCTGACTTCATTTGCTATTTTTCATGCATTTACTGATTTTTTGAGCTAAATGACCCTAAAATTGAAAAGCACTACAAATGAACTCTGAAAAGGTTGAAAATTGGCATGGTATCATCATTTCACCCACATACCATGTGTTAAAAAGTTGAGAGGGTTACGGCAAAAACTGGATGCACTTCGTGTATAAAATGGACAATCTCTTTCGAAGTATCAGGCTTTCGGACGAGAACTCCTCTGTTACAAAGGCAATTCATTTTTTTAAACTTATATTAACTCCAGACTTTTTGTGCGTTCAGTATGCACCATTCAAAGCCACGTCATCAATTTTCAACCCTTTCTGACTTCATTTGCTATTTTTCATGCATTTACTGATTTTTTTTGAGCTAAATGACCCTAAAATTGAAAAGCTCTACAAATGAACTCTGAAAAGGTTGAAAGTTGGCATGGTATCATCATTTCACCCACATAGCATGTGCGAAAAAGTTGAGAGGGTTACGGCAAAAACTGGATGCACTTCGTGTACAAAATGGACAATCTCTTTCGAAGTATCAGGCTTTCGGACGAGAACTCATCTGTTACAAAGGCATTTCATTTCTTTAACTTATTTCAACTCCAGACTTTTTGTGCGTTCAGTATGCACCATTCAAAGCCACGTCATCAATTTTCAACCCTTTCTGACTTCATTTGCTATTTTTCATGCATTTACTGATTTTGTTTGAGCTAAATGACCCTGAAATTGAAAAGCACTACAAATGAACTCTGAAAAGGTTGAAAGTTGGCATGGTTTGATCATTTCACCCACATAGCATGTGCTAAAAAGTTGAGAGGGTTTCGGCAAAAACTGGATGCACTTCGTGTACAAAATGGACAATCTCTTTCGAAGTATCAGACTTTCGGACGAGAACTCATCTGTTACAAAGGCATTTCATTTTTTTAAACTCATTTCAACTCCAGACTTTTTGTGCGTTCAGTATGCACCATTGAAAGCCACGTCATTAATTTTCAACCCTTTCTGACTTCATTTGCTATTTTTCATGCATTTACTGATTTGTTTTGAGCTAAATGACCCTGAAATTGAAAAGCACTACAAATGAACTCTGAAAAGGTTGAAAGTTGGCATGGTATCATCATTTCACCCACATAGCATGTGCTAAAAAGTTGAGAGGGTTACGGCAAAAACTGGATGCACTTCGTGTACAAAATGGACAATCTCTTTCGAAGTATCAGGCTTTCGGACGAGAACTCATCTGTTACAAAGGCATTTCATTTTTTAAACTTATTTCAACTCCAGACTTTTTGTGCATTCAGTATGCACCATTCAAAGCCACGTCATCAATTTTCAACCCTTTCTGACTTCATTTGCTATTTTTCATGCATTTACTGATTTTTTGAGCTAAATGACCCTAAAATTGAAAAGCACTACAAATGAACTCTGAAAAGGTTGAAAATTGGCATGGTATCATCATTTCACCCACATACCATGTGTTAAAAAGTTGAGAGGGTTACGGCAAAAACTGGATGCACTTCGTGTATAAAATGGACAATCTCTTTCGAAGTATCAGGCTTTCGGACGAGAACTCCTCTGTTACAAAGGCATTTCATTTTTTTAAACTAATTTCAACTCCAGACTTTTTGTGCGTTCAGTATGCACCATTCAAAGCCACGTCATCAATTTTCAACAGTTTCTGACTTCATTTGCTATTTTTCATGTATTTACTGAATTTTTGAGCTAAATGACCCTGAAATTGAAAAGCACTACAAATGAACTCTGAAAAGGTTGAAAGTTGGCATGGTATCATCATTTCACCCACATAGCATGTGCTAAATAGTTGAGAGGGTTACGGCAAAAACTGGATGCACTTCGTGTACAAAATGGACAATCTCTTTCGAAGTATCAGGCTTTCGGACGAGAACTCATCTGTTACAAAGGCATTTCATTTTTTAAACTTGTTTCAACTCCAGACTTTTTGTGCATTCAGTATGCACCATTCAAAGCGACGTCATCAATTTTCAACCCTTTCTGACTTCATTTGCTATTTTTCATGCATTTACTGATTTTGTTTGAGCTAAATGACCCTGAAATTGAAAAGCACTACAAATGAACTCTGAAAAGGTTGAAAGTTGGCATGGTATCATCATTTCACCCACATAGCATGTGTTAAAAAGTTGAGAGGGTTACGGCAAAAACTGGATGCACTTCGTGTATAAAATGGACAATCTCTTTCGAAGTATCAGGCTTTCGGACGAGAACTCCTCTGTTACAAAGGCATTTCATTTTTTTTAAACTAATTTCAACTCCAGACTTTTTGTGCGTTCAGTATGCACCATTCAAAGCCACGTCATCAATTTTCAACCCTTTCTGACTTCATTTGCTATTTTTCATGCATTTACTGATTTTTTTGAGCTAAATGACCCTGAAATTGAAAAGCACTACAAATGAACTCTGAAAAGGTTGAAAGTTGGCATGGTATCATCATTTCACCCACATAGCATGTGTTGAAAAGTTGAGAGGGTTACGACAAAAACTGGATGCACTTCGTGTACAAAATGGACAATCTCTTTCGAAGTATCAGGCTTTCGGACGAGAACTCATCTGTTACAAAGGCATTTCATTTCTTTAACTTATTTCAACTCCAGACTTTTTGTGCGTTCAGTATGCACCATTCAAAGCCACGTCATCAATTTTCAACCCTTTCTGACTTCATTTGCTATTTTTCATGCATTTACTGATTTTGTTTGAGCTAAATGACCCTGAAATTGAAAAGCACTACAAATGAACTCTGAAAAGGTTGAAAGTTGGCATGGTTTGATCATTTCACCCACATAGCATGTGCTAAAAAGTTGAGAGGGTTTCGGCAAAAACTGGATGCACTTCGTGTACAAAATGGACAATCTCTTTCGAAGTATCAGGCTTTCGGACGAGAACTCATCTGTTACAAAGGCATTTCATTTTTTTAAACTCATTTCAACTCCAGACTTTTTGTGCGTTCAGTATGCACCATTGAAAGCCACGTCATTAATTTTCAACCCTTTCTGACTTCATTTGCTATTTTTCATGCATTTACTGATTTGTTTTGAGCTAAATGACCCTGAAATTGAAAAGCACTACAAATGAACTCTGAAAAGGTTGAAAGTTGGCATGGTATCATCATTTCACCCACATAGCATGTGCTAAAAAGTTGAGAGGGTTACGGCAAAAACTGGATGCACTTCGTGTACAAAATGGACAATCTCTTTCGAAGTATCAGGCTTTCGGACGAGAACTCATCTGTTACAAAGGCATTTCATTTTTTAAACTTATTTCAACTCCAGACTTTTTGTGCATTCAGTATGCACCATTCAAAGCCACGTCATCAATTTTCAACCCTTTCTGACTTCATTTGCTATTTTTCATGCATTTACTGATTTTTTGAGCTAAATGACCCTAAAATTGAAAAGCACTACAAATGAACTCTGAAAAGGTTGAAAATTGGCATGGTATCATCATTTCACCCACATACCATGTGTTAAAAAGTTGAGAGGGTTACGGCAAAAACTGGATGCACTTCGTGTATAAAATGGACAATCTCTTTCGAAGTATCAGGCTTTCGGACGAGAACTCCTCTGTTACAAAGGCATTTCATTTTTTTAAACTAATTTCAACTCCAGACTTTTTGTGCGTTCAGTATGCACCATTCAAAGCCACGTCATCAATTTTCAACAGTTTCTGACTTCATTTGCTATTTTTCATGTATTTACTGAATTTTTGAGCTAAATGACCCTGAAATTGAAAAGCACTACAAATGAACTCTGAAAAGGTTGAAAGTTGGCATGGTATCATCATTTCACCCACATAGCATGTGCTAAATAGTTGAGAGGGTTACGGCAAAAACTGGATGCACTTCGTGTACAAAATGGACAATCTCTTTCGAAGTATCAGGCTTTCGGACGAGAACTCATCTGTTACAAAGGCATTTCATTTTTTAAACTTGTTTCAACTCCAGACTTTTTGTGCCTTCAGTATGCACCATTCAAAGCAACGTCATCAATTTTCAACCCTTTCTGACTTCATTTGCTATTTTTCATGCATTTACTGATTTTGTTTGAGCTAAATGACCCTGAAATTGAAAAGCACTACAAATGAACTCTGAAAAGGTTGAAAGTTGGCATGGTATCATCATTTCACCCACATAGCATGTGTTAAAAAGTTGAGAGGGTTACGGCAAAAACTGGATGCACTTCGTGTATAAAATGGACAATCTCTTTCGAAGTATCAGGCTTTCGGACGAGAACTCCTCTGTTACAAAGGCATTTCATTTTTTTTAAACTAATTTCAACTCCAGACTTTTTGTGCGTTCAGTATGCACCATTCAAAGCCACGTCATCAATTTTCAACCCTTTCTGACTTCATTTGCTATTTTTCATGCATTTACTGATTTTTTTGAGCTAAATGACCCTGAAATTGAAAAGCACTACAAATGAACTCTGAAAAGGTTGAAAGTTGGCATGGTATCATCATTTCACCCACATAGCATGTGTTGAAAAGTTGAGAGGGTTACGGCAAAAACTGGATGCACTTCGTGTATAAAATGGACAATCTCTTTCGAAGTATCAGGCTTTCGGACGAGAACTCCTCTGTTACAAAGGCATTTCATTTTTTTAAACTAATTTCAACTCCAGACTTTTTGTGCGTTCAGTATGCACCATTCAAAGCCACGTCATCAATTTTCAACCCTTTCTCACTTCATTTGCTATTTTTCATGCATTTACTGATTTTTTTGAGCTAAATGACCCTAAAATTGAAAAGCACTACAAATGAACTCTGAAAAGGTTGAAAGTTGACATGGTATCATCATTTTACCCACATAGCATGTGCTAAAAAGTTGAGAGGGTTACGGCAAAAACTGGATGCACTTCGTGTACAAAATGGACAATCTCTTTCGAAGTATCGGGCTTTCGGACGAGAACGCATCTGTTACAAAGGCATTTCATTTTTTAAAACTTATTTCAACTCCAGACTTTTTGTGCATTCAGTATGCACCATTCAAAGCCGCGTCATCAATTTTCAACCCTTTCTGACTTCATTTGCTATTTTTCATGCATTTACTGATTTTTTGAGCTAAATGACCCTGAAATTGAAAAGCACTACAAATGAACTCTGAAAAGGTTGAAAGTTGGCATGGTATCATCATTTCACCCACATAGCATGTGCTAAAAAGTTGAGAGGGTTACGGCAAAAACTGGATGCACTTCGTGTACAAAATGGACAATCTCTTTCGAAGTATCAGGCTTTCGGACGAGAACTCATCTGTTACAAAGGCATTTCATTTTTTTGAACTCATTTCAACTCCAGACTTTTTGTGCGTTCAGTATGCACCATTCAAAGCCACGTCATCAATTTTCAACAGTTTCTGACTTCATTTGCTATTTTTCATGCATTTACTGAATTTTTGAGCTAAATGACCCTGAAATTGAAAAGCACTACAAATGAACTCTGAAAAGGTTGAAAGTTGGCATGGTATCATCATTTCACCCACATAGCATGTGCTAAATAGTTGAGAGGGTTTCGGCAAAAACTGGATGCACTTCGTGTACAAAATGGACAATCTCTTTCGAAGTATCAGGCTTTCGGACGAGAACTCATCTGTTACAAAGGCATTTCATTTTTTTAACTTGTTTCAACTCCAGACTTTTTGTGCATTCAGTATGCACCATTCAAAGCAACGTTATCAATTTTCAACCCTTTCTGACTTCATTTGCTATTTTTCATGCATTTACTGATTTTGTTTGAGCTAAATGATCCTGAAATTGAAAAGCACTACAAATGAACTCTGAAAAGGTTGAAAGTTGGCATGGTATCATCATTTCACCCACATAGCATGTGTTAAATAGTTGAGAGGGTTACGGCAAAAACTGGATGCACTTCGTGTATAAAATGGACAATCTCTTTCGAAGTATCAGGCTTTCGGACGAGAACTCCTCTGTTACAAAGGCATTTCATTTTTTTTAAACTAATTTCAACTCCAGACTTTTTGTGCGTTCAGTATGCACCATTCAAAGCCACGTCATCAATTTTCAACCGTTTCTGACTTCAGTTGCTATTTTTCATGCATTTACTGATTTTTTTTGAGCTAAATGACCCTGAAATTGAAAAGCACTACAAATGAACTCTGAAAAGGTTGAAAGTTGGCATGGTATCATCATTTCACCCACATAGCATGTGCTTAAAAGTTGAGAGGGTTACGGCAAAAACTGGATGCACTTCGTTTACAAAATGGACAATCTCTTTCGAAGTATCAGGCTTTCGGACGAGAACTCATCTGTTACAAAGGCATTTCATTTTTTTATACTTATTTCAACTCCAAACTTTTTGTGCGTTCAGTATGCACCATTCAAACCACGTCATCAATTTTCAACCGTTTCTGACTTCATTTGCTATTTTTCATGCATTTACTGATTTTCTGAGCTAAATGACCCTGAAATTGAAAAGCACTACAAATGAACTCTGAAAAGGTTGAAAGTTGGCATGGTATCATCATTTCACCCACATAGCATGTGTTAAAAAGTTGAGAGGGTTACGGCAAAAACTGGATGCACTTCGTGTATAAAATGGACAATCTCTTTCGAAGTATCAGGCTTTCGGACGAGAACTCCTCTGTTACAAAGGCATTTCATTTTTTTAAACTAAGTTAAACTCCAGACTTTTTGTGCGTTCAGTATGCACCATTCAAAGCCACGTCATCAATTTTCAACCCTTTCTGACTTCATTTGCTATTTTTCATGCATTTACTAATTTTTTGAGCTAAATGACCCTGAAATTGAAAAGCACTACAAATGAACTCTGAAAAGGTTGAAAGTTGGCATGGTATCATCATTTCACCCACATAGCATGTGCTAAAAAGTTGAGAGGGTTACGGCAAAAACTGGATGCACTTCGTGTACAAAATGGACAATCTCTTTCGAAGTATCAGGCTTTCGGACGAGAACTCATCTGTTACAAAGGCATTTCATTTTTTTGAACTCATTTCAACTCCAGACTTTTTGTGCGTTCAGTATGCACCATTCAAAGCCACGTCATCAATTTTCAACAGTTTCTGACTTCATTTGCTATTTTTCATGCATTTACTGAATTTTTGAGCTAAATGACCCTGAAATTGAAAAGCACTACAAATGAACTCTGAAAAGGTTGAAAGTTGGCATGGTATCATCATTTCACCCACATAGCATGTGTTGAAAAGTTGAGAGGGTTACGGCAAAAACTGGATGCACTTCGTGTACAAAATGGACAATCTCTTTCGAAGTATCAGGCTTTCGGACGAGAACTCATCTGTTACAAAGGCATTTCATTTCTTTAACTTATTTCAACTCCAGACTATTTGTGCGTTCAGTATGCACCATTCAAAGCCACGTCATCAATTTTCAACCCTTTCTGACTTCATTTGCTATTTTTCATGCATTTACTGATTTTGTTTGAGCTAAATGACCCTGAAATTGAAAAGCACTACAAATGAACTCTGAAAAGGTTGAAAGTTGGCATGGTTTGATCATTTCACCCACATAGCATGTGCTAAAAAGTTGAGAGGGTTTCGGCAAAAACTGGATGCACTTCGTGTACAAAATGGACAATCTCTTTCGAAGTATCAGGCTTTCGGACGAGAACTCATCTGTTACAAAGGCATTTCATTTTTTTAAACTCATTTCAACTCCAGACTTTTTGTGCGTTCAGTATGCACCATTGAAAGCCACGTCATTAATTTTCAACCCTTTCTGACTTCATTTGCTATTTTTCATGCATTTACTGATTTGTTTTGAGCTAAATGACCCTGAAATTGAAAAGCACTACAAATGAACTCTGAAAAGGTTGAAAGTTGGCATGGTATCATCATTTCACCCACATAGCATGTGCTAAAAAGTTGAGAGGGTTACGGCAAAAACTGGATGCACTTCGTGTACAAAATGGACAATCTCTTTCGAAGTATCAGGCTTTCGGACGAGAACTCATCTGTTACAAAGGCATTTCATTTTTTAAACTTATTTCAACTCCAGACTTTTTGTGCATTCAGTATGCACCATTCAAAGCCACGTCATCAATTTTCAACCCTTTCTGACTTCATTTGCTATTTTTCATGCATTTACTGATTTTTTGAGCTAAATGACCCTAAAATTGAAAAGCACTACAAATGAACTCTGAAAAGGTTGAAAATTGGCATGGTATCATCATTTCACCCACATACCATGTGTTAAAAAGTTGAGAGGGTTACGGCAAAAACTGGATGCACTTCGTGTATAAAATGGACAATCTCTTTCGAAGTATCAGGCTTTCGGACGAGAACTCCTCTGTTACAAAGGCATTTCATTTTTTTAAACTAATTTCAACTCCAGACTTTTTGTGCGTTCAGTATGCACCATTCAAAGCCACGTCATCAATTTTCAACAGTTTCTGACTTCATTTGCTATTTTTCATGTATTTACTGAATTTTTGAGCTAAATGACCCTGAAATTGAAAAGCACTACAAATGAACTCTGAAAAGGTTGAAAGTTGGCATGGTATCATCATTTCACCCACATAGCATGTGCTAAATAGTTGAGAGGGTTACGGCAAAAACTGGATGCACTTCGTGTACAAAATGGACAATCTCTTTCGAAGTATCAGGCTTTCGGACGAGAACTCATCTGTTACAAAGGCATTTCATTTTTTAAACTTGTTTCAACTCCAGACTTTTTGTGCCTTCAGTATGCACCATTCAAAGCAACGTCATCAATTTTCAACCCTTTCTGACTTCATTTGCTATTTTTCATGCATTTACTGATTTTGTTTGAGCTAAATGACCCTGAAATTGAAAAGCACTACAAATGAACTCTGAAAAGGTTGAAAGTTGGCATGGTATCATCATTTCACCCACATAGCATGTGTTAAAAAGTTGAGAGGGTTACGGCAAAAACTGGATGCACTTCGTGTATAAAATGGACAATCTCTTTCGAAGTATCAGGCTTTCGGACGAGAACTCCTCTGTTACAAAGGCATTTCATTTTTTTTAAACTAATTTCAACTCCAGACTTTTTGTGCGTTCAGTATGCACCATTCAAAGCCACGTCATCAATTTTCAACCCTTTCTGACTTCATTTGCTATTTTTCATGCATTTACTGATTTTTTTGAGCTAAATGACCCTGAAATTGAAAAGCACTACAAATGAACTCTGAAAAGGTTGAAAGTTGGCATGGTATCATCATTTCACCCACATAGCATGTGTTGAAAAGTTGAGAGGGTTACGGCAAAAACTGGATGCACTTCGTGTATAAAATGGACAATCTCTTTCGAAGTATCAGGCTTTCGGACGAGAACTCCTCTGTTACAAAGGCATTTCATTTTTTTAAACTAATTTCAACTCCAGACTTTTTGTGCGTTCAGTATGCACCATTCAAAGCCACGTCATCAATTTTCAACCCTTTCTCACTTCATTTGCTATTTTTCATGCATTTACTGATTTTTTTGAGCTAAATGACCCTAAAATTGAAAAGCACTACAAATGAACTCTGAAAAGGTTGAAAGTTGACATGGTATCATCATTTCACCCACATAGCATGTGCTAAAAAGTTGAGAGGGTTACGGCAAAAACTGGATGCACTTCGTGTACAAAATGGACAATCTCTTGCGAAGTATCGGGCTTTCGGACGAGAACGCATCTGTTACAAAGGCATTTCATTTTTTAAAACTTATTTCAACTCCAGACTTTTTGTGCATTCAGTATGCACCATTCAAAGCCGCGTCATCAATTTTCCACCCTTTCTGACTTCATTTGCTATTTTTCATGCATTTACTGATTTTTTGAGCTAAATGACCCTGAAATTGAAAAGCACTACAAATGAACTCTGAAAAGGTTGAAAGTTGGCATGGTATCATCATTTCACCCACATAGCATGTGCTAAAAAGTTGAGAGGGTTACGGCAAAAACTGGATGCACTTCGTGTACAAAATGGACAATCTCTTTCGAAGTATCAGGCTTTCGGACGAGAACTCATCTGTTACAAAGGCATTTCATTTTTTTGAACTCATTTCAACTCCAGACTTTTTGTGCGTTCAGTATGCACCATTCAAAGCCACGTCATCAATTTTCAACAGTTTCTGACTTCATTTGCTATTTTTCATGCATTTACTGAATTTTTGAGCTAAATGACCCTGAAATTGAAAAGCACTACAAATGAACTCTGAAAAGGTTGAAAGTTGGCATGGTATCATCATTTCACCCACATAGCATGTGCTAAATAGTTGAGAGGGTTTCGGCAAAAACTGGATGCACTTCGTGTACAAAATGGACAATCTCTTTCGAAGTATCAGGCTTTCGGACGAGAACTCATCTGTTACAAAGGCATTTCATTTTTTTAACTTGTTTCAACTCCAGACTTTTTGTGCATTCAGTATGCACCATTCAAAGCAACGTTATCAATTTTCAACCCTTTCTGACTTCATTTGCTATTTTTCATGCATTTACTGATTTTGTTTGAGCTAAATGATCCTGAAATTGAAAAGCACTACAAATGAACTCTGAAAAGGTTGAAAGTTGGCATGGTA
This sequence comes from Elymus sibiricus, assembly GCA_039707655.1. Taxonomy (NCBI): domain Eukaryota; kingdom Viridiplantae; phylum Streptophyta; class Magnoliopsida; order Poales; family Poaceae; genus Elymus; species Elymus sibiricus. Next base: position 31,635,546 of record CM077665.1, on the reverse strand, counting down.
TCATCATTTCACCCACATAGCATGTGTTAAATAGTTGAGAGGGTTACGGCAAAAACTGGATGCACTTCGTGTATAAAATGGACAATCTCTTTCGAAGTATCAGGCTTTCGGACGAGAACTCCTCTGTTACAAAGGCATTTCATTTTTTTTAAACTTATTTCAACTCCAAACTTTTTGTGCGTTCAGTATGCACCATTCAAACCACGTCATCAATTTTCAACCGTTTCTGACTTCATTTGCTATTTTTCATGCATTTACTGATTTTCTGAGCTAAATGACCCTGAAATTGAAAAGCACTACAAATGAACTCTGAAAAGGTTGAAAGTTGGCATGGTATCATCATTTCACCCACATAGCATGTGTTAAAAAGTTGAGAGGGTTACGGCAAAAACTGGATGCACTTCGTGTATAAAATGGACAATCTCTTTCGAAGTATCAGGCTTTCGGACGAGAACTCCTCTGTTACAAAGGCATTTCATTTTTTTAAACTAAGTTAAACTCCAGACTTTTTGTGCGTTCAGTATGCACCATTCAAAGCCACGTCATCAATTTTCAACCCTTTCTGACTTCATTTGCTATTTTTCATGCATTTACTAATTTTTTGAGCTAAATGACCCTGAAATTGAAAAGCACTACAAATGAACTCTGAAAAGGTTGAAAGTTGGCATGGTATCATCATTTCACCCACATAGCATGTGCTAAAAAGTTGAGAGGGTTACGGCAAAAACTGGATGCACTTCGTGTACAAAATGGACAATCTCTTTCGAAGTATCAGGCTTTCGGACGAGAACTCATCTGTTACAAAGGCATTTCATTTTTTTGAACTCATTTCAACTCCAGACTTTTTGTGCGTTCAGTATGCACCATTCAAAGCCACGTCATCAATTTTCAACAGTTTCTGACTTCATTTGCTATTTTTCATGCATTTACTGAATTTTTGAGCTAAATGACCCTGAAATTGAAAAGCACTACAAATGAACTCTGAAAAGGTTGAAAGTTGGCATGGTATCATCATTTCACCCACATAGCATGTGTTGAAAAGTTGAGAGGGTTACGGCAAAAACTGGATGCACTTCGTGTACAAAATGGACAATCTCTTTCGAAGTATCAGGCTTTCGGACGAGAACTCATCTGTTACAAAGGCATTTCATTTCTTTAACTTATTTCAACTCCAGACTATTTGTGCGTTCAGTATGCACCATTCAAAGCCACGTCATCAATTTTCAACCCTTTCTGACTTCATTTGCTATTTTTCATGCATTTACTGATTTTGTTTGAGCTAAATGACCCTGAAATTGAAAAGCACTACAAATGAACTCTGAAAAGGTTGAAAGTTGGCATGGTTTGATCATTTCACCCACATAGCATGTGCTAAAAAGTTGAGAGGGTTTCGGCAAAAACTGGATGCACTTCGTGTACAAAATGGACAATCTCTTTCGAAGTATCAGGCTTTCGGACGAGAACTCATCTGTTACAAAGGCATTTCATTTTTTTAAACTCATTTCAACTCCAGACTTTTTGTGCGTTCAGTATGCACCATTGAAAGCCACGTCATTAATTTTCAACCCTTTCTGACTTCATTTGCTATTTTTCATGCATTTACTGATTTGTTTTGAGCTAAATGACCCTGAAATTGAAAAGCACTACAAATGAACTCTGAAAAGGTTGAAAGTTGGCATGGTATCATCATTTCACCCACATAGCATGTGCTAAAAAGTTGAGAGGGTTACGGCAAAAACTGGATGCACTTCGTGTACAAAATGGACAATCTCTTTCGAAGTATCAGGCTTTCGGACGAGAACTCATCTGTTACAAAGGCATTTCATTTTTTAAACTTATTTCAACTCCAGACTTTTTGTGCATTCAGTATGCACCATTCAAAGCCACGTCATCAATTTTCAACCCTTTCTGACTTCATTTGCTATTTTTCATGCATTTACTGATTTTTTGAGCTAAATGACCCTAAAATTGAAAAGCACTACAAATGAACTCTGAAAAGGTTGAAAATTGGCATGGTATCATCATTTCACCCACATACCATGTGTTAAAAAGTTGAGAGGGTTACGGCAAAAACTGGATGCACTTCGTGTATAAAATGGACAATCTCTTTCGAAGTATCAGGCTTTCGGACGAGAACTCCTCTGTTACAAAGGCATTTCATTTTTTTAAACTAATTTCAACTCCAGACTTTTTGTGCGTTCAGTATGCACCATTCAAAGCCACGTCATCAATTTTCAACAGTTTCTGACTTCATTTGCTATTTTTCATGTATTTACTGAATTTTTGAGCTAAATGACCCTGAAATTGAAAAGCACTACAAATGAACTCTGAAAAGGTTGAAAGTTGGCATGGTATCATCATTTCACCCACATAGCATGTGCTAAATAGTTGAGAGGGTTACGGCAAAAACTGGATGCACTTCGTGTACAAAATGGACAATCTCTTTCGAAGTATCAGGCTTTCGGACGAGAACTCATCTGTTACAAAGGCATTTCATTTTTTAAACTTGTTTCAACTCCAGACTTTTTGTGCCTTCAGTATGCACCATTCAAAGCAACGTCATCAATTTTCAACCCTTTCTGACTTCATTTGCTATTTTTCATGCATTTACTGATTTTGTTTGAGCTAAATGACCCTGAAATTGAAAAGCACTACAAATGAACTCTGAAAAGGTTGAAAGTTGGCATGGTATCATCATTTCACCCACATAGCATGTGTTAAAAAGTTGAGAGGGTTACGGCAAAAACTGGATGCACTTCGTGTATAAAATGGACAATCTCTTTCGAAGTATCAGGCTTTCGGACGAGAACTCCTCTGTTACAAAGGCATTTCATTTTTTTTAAACTAATTTCAACTCCAGACTTTTTGTGCGTTCAGTATGCACCATTCAAAGCCACGTCATCAATTTTCAACCCTTTCTGACTTCATTTGCTATTTTTCATGCATTTACTGATTTTTTTGAGCTAAATGACCCTGAAATTGAAAAGCACTACAAATGAACTCTGAAAAGGTTGAAAGTTGGCATGGTATCATCATTTCACCCACATAGCATGTGTTGAAAAGTTGAGAGGGTTACGGCAAAAACTGGATGCACTTCGTGTATAAAATGGACAATCTCTTTCGAAGTATCAGGCTTTCGGACGAGAACTCCTCTGTTACAAAGGCATTTCATTTTTTTAAACTAATTTCAACTCCAGACTTTTTGTGCGTTCAGTATGCACCATTCAAAGCCACGTCATCAATTTTCAACCCTTTCTCACTTCATTTGCTATTTTTCATGCATTTACTGATTTTTTTGAGCTAAATGACCCTAAAATTGAAAAGCACTACAAATGAACTCTGAAAAGGTTGAAAGTTGACATGGTATCATCATTTCACCCACATAGCATGTGCTAAAAAGTTGAGAGGGTTACGGCAAAAACTGGATGCACTTCGTGTACAAAATGGACAATCTCTTGCGAAGTATCGGGCTTTCGGACGAGAACGCATCTGTTACAAAGGCATTTCATTTTTTAAAACTTATTTCAACTCCAGACTTTTTGTGCATTCAGTATGCACCATTCAAAGCCGCGTCATCAATTTTCCACCCTTTCTGACTTCATTTGCTATTTTTCATGCATTTACTGATTTTTTGAGCTAAATGACCCTGAAATTGAAAAGCAATACAAATGAACTCTGAAAAGGTTGAAAGTTGGCATGGTATCATCATTTCACCCACATAGCATGTGCTAAAAAGTTGAGAGGGTTACGGCAAAAACTGGATGCACTTCGTGTACAAAATGGACAATCTCTTTCGAAGTATCAGGCTTTCGGACGAGAACTCATCTGTTACAAAGGCATTTCATTTTTTTGAACTCATTTCAACTCCAGACTTTTTGTGCGTTCAGTATGCACCATTCAAAGCCACGTCATCAATTTTCAACAGTTTCTGACTTCATTTGCTATTTTTCATGCATTTACTGAATTTTTGAGCTAAATGACCCTGAAATTGAAAAGCACTACAAATGAACTCTGAAAAGGTTGAAAGTTGGCATGGTATCATCATTTCACCCACATAGCATGTGCTAAATAGTTGAGAGGGTTTCGGCAAAAACTGGATGCACTTCGTGTACAAAATGGACAATCTCTTTCGAAGTATCAGGCTTTCGGACGAGAACTCATCTGTTACAAAGGCATTTCATTTTTTTAACTTGTTTCAACTCCAGACTTTTTGTGCATTCAGTATGCACCATTCAAAGCAACGTTATCAATTTTCAACCCTTTCTGACTTCATTTGCTATTTTTCATGCATTTACTGATTTTGTTTGAGCTAAATGATCCTGAAATTGAAAAGCACTACAAATGAACTCTGAAAAGGTTGAAAGTTGGCATGGTATCATCATTTCACCCACATAGCATGTGTTAAATAGTTGAGAGGGTTACGGCAAAAACTGGATGCACTTCGTGTATAAAATGGACAATCTCTTTCGAAGTATCAGGCTTTCGGACGAGAACTCCTCTGTTACAAAGGCATTTCATTTTTTTTAAACTAATTTCAACTCCAGACTTTTTGTGCGTTCAGTATGCACCATTCAAAGCCACGTCATCAATTTTCAACCGTTTCTGACTTCAGTTGCTATTTTTCATGCATTTACTGATTTTTTTTGAGCTAAATGACCCTGAAATTGAAAAGCACTACAAATGAACTCTGAAAAGGTTGAAAGTTGGCATGGTATCATCATTTCACCCACATAGCATGTGCTTAAAAGTTGAGAGGGTTACGGCAAAAACTGGATGCACTTCGTGTACAAAATGGACAATCTCTTTCGAAGTATCAGGCTTTCGGACGAGAACTCATCTGTTACAAAGGCATTTCATTTTTTTATACTTATTTCAACTCCAAACTTTTTGTGCGTTCAGTATGCACCATTCAAACCACGTCATCAATTTTCAACCGTTTCTGACTTCATTTGCTATTTTTCATGCATTTACTGATTTTCTGAGCTAAATGACCCTGAAATTGAAAAGCACTACAAATGAACTCTGAAAAGGTTGAAAGTTGGCATGGTATCATCATTTCACCCACATAGCATGTGTTAAAAAGTTGAGAGGGTTACGGCAAAAACTGGATGCACTTCGTGTATAAAATGGACAATCTCTTTCGAAGTATCAGGCTTTCGGACGAGAACTCCTCTGTTACAAAGGCATTTCATTTTTTTAAACTAAGTTAAACTCCAGACTTTTTGTGCGTTCAGTATGCACCATTCAAAGCCACGTCATCAATTTTCAACCCTTTCTGACTTCATTTGCTATTTTTCATGCATTTACTAATTTTTTGAGCTAAATGACCCTGAAATTGAAAAGCACTACAAATGAACTCTGAAAAGGTTGAAAGTTGGCATGGTATCATCATTTCACCCACATAGCATGTGCTAAAAAGTTGAGAGGGTTACGGCAAAAACTGGATGCACTTCGTGTACAAAATGGACAATCTCTTTCGAAGTATCAGGCTTTCGGACGAGAACTCATCTGTTACAAAGGCATTTCATTTTTTTGAACTCATTTCAACTCCAGACTTTTTGTGCGTTCAGTATGCACCATTCAAAGCCACGTCATCAATTTTCAACAGTTTCTGACTTCATTTGCTATTTTTCATGCATTTACTGAATTTTTGAGCTAAATGACCCTGAAATTGAAAAGCACTACAAATGAACTCTGAAAAGGTTGAAAGTTGGCATGGTATCATCATTTCACCCACATAGCATGTGTTAAAAAGTTGAGAGGGTTACGGCAAAAACTGGATGCACTTCGTGTATAAAATGGACAATCTCTTTCGAAGTATCAGGCTTTCGGACGAGAACTCCTCTGTTACAAAGGCATTTCATTTTTTTAAACTAATTTCAACTCCAGACTTTTTGTGCATTCAGTATGCGACATTCAAAGCCACGTCATCAATTTTCAACCCTTTCTGACTTCATTTGCTATTTTTCATGCATTTACTGATTTTTTTGAGCTAAATGACCCTGAAATTGAAAAGCACTACAAATGAACTCTGAAAAGGTTGAAAGTTGGCATGGTATCATCATTTCACCCACATAGCATGTGTTAAATAGTTGAGAGGGTTACGGCAAAAACTGGATGCACTTCGTGTATAAAATGGACAATCTCTTTCGAAGTATCAGGCTTTCGGACGAGAACTCCTCTGTTATAAAGGCATTTCATTTTTTTAAAACTAATTTCAACTCCAGACTTTTTGTGCGTTCAGTATGCACCATTCAAAGCCACGTCATCAATTTTCAACCCTTTCTGACTTCATTTGCTATTTTTCATGCATTTACTGATTTTTTTGAGCTAAATGACCCTGAAATTGAAAAGCACTACAAATGAACTCTGAAAAGGTTGAAAGTTGGCATGGTATCATCATTTCACCCACATAGCATGTGTTAAAAAGTTGAGAGGGTTACGACAAAAACTGGATGCACTTCGTGTATAAAATGGACAATCTCTTTCGAAGTATCAGGCTTTCGGACGAGAACTCCTCTGTTACAAAGGCATTTCATTTTTTTAAACTAATTTCAACTCCAGACTTTTTATGCGTTCAATATGCACCATTCAAAGCCACGTCATCAATTTTCAACCGTTTCTCACTTCATTTGCTATTTTTCATGCATTTACTGATTTTTTTGAGCTAAATGACCCTGAAATTGAAAAGCACTACAAATGAACTCTGAAAAGGTTGAAAGTTGACATGGTATCATCATTTCACCCACATAGCATGTGCTAAAAAGTTGAGAGGGTTACGGCAAAAACCGGATGCACTTCGTGTACAAAACGGACAATCTCTTTCGAAGTATCAGGCTTTCGGACGAGAACTCATCTGTTACAAAGGCATTTCATTTTTTTATACTTATTTCAACTCCAGACTTTTTGTGCATTCAGTATGCACCATTCAAAGCCACGTCATCAATTTTCAACCCTTTCTGACTTCATTTGCTATTTTTCATGCATTTACTGATTTTTTGAGCTAAATGACCCTGAAATTGAAAAGCACTACAAATGAACTCTAAAAAGGTTGAAAGTTGGCATGGTATCATCATTTCACCCACATAGCATGTGCTAAAAAGTTGAGAGGGTTACGGCAAAAACTGGATGCACTTCGTGTATAAAATGGACAATCTCTTTCGAAGTATCAGGCTTTCGGACGAGAACTCCTCTGTTACAAAGGCATTTCATTTTTTTAAACTAATTTCAACTCCAGACTTTTTGTGCGGTCAGTATGCACCATTCAAAGCCACGTCATCAATTTTCAACCCTTTCTGACTTCATTTGCTATTTTTCATGCATTTACTAATTTTTTGAGCTAAATGACCCTGAAATTGAAAAGCACTACAAATGAACTCTGAAAAGGTTGAAAGTTGGCATGGTATCATCATTTCACCCACATAGCATGTGCTAAAAAGTTGAGAGGGTTACGGCAAAAACTGGATGCACTTCGTGTACAAAATGGACAATCTCTTTCGAAGTATCAGGCTTTCGGACGAGAACTCATCTGTTACAAAGGCATTTCATTTTTTTGAACTCATTTCAACTCCAGACTTTTTGTGCGTTCAGTATGCACCATTCAAAGCCACGTCATCAATTTTCAACAGTTTCTGACTTCATTTGCTATTTTTCATGCATTTACTGAATTTTTGAGCTAAATGACCCTGAAATTGAAAAGCACTACAAATGAACTCTGAAAAGGTTGAAAGTTGGCATGGTATCATCATTTCACCCACATAGCATGTGTTAAAAAGTTGAGAGGGTTACGGCAAAAACTGGATGCACTTCGTGTATAAAATGGACAATCTCTTTCGAAGTATCAGGCTTTCGGACGAGAACTCCTCTGTTACAAAGGCATTTCATTTTTTTAAACTAATTTCAACTCCAGACTTTTTGTGCATTCAGTATGCGACATTCAAAGCCACGTCATCAATTTTCAACCCTTTCTGACTTCATTTGCTATTTTTCATGCATTTACTGTTTTTGTTTGAGCTAAATGATCCTGAAATTGAAAAGCACTACAAATGAACTCTGAAAAGGTTGAAAGTTGGCATGGTATCATCATTTCACCCACATAGCATGTGTTAAATAGTTGAGAGGGTTACGGCAAAAACTGGATGCACTTCGTGTATAAAATGGACAATCTCTTTCGAAGTATCAGGCTTTCGGACGAGAACTCCTCTGTTACAAAGGCATTTCATTTTTTTTAAACTAATTTCAACTCCAGACTTTTTGTGCGTTCAGTATGCACCATTCAAAGCCACGTCATCAATTTTCAACCGTTTCTGACTTCAGTTGCTATTTTTCATGCATTTACTGATTTTTTTTGAGCTAAATGACCCTGAAATTGAAAAGCACTACAAATGAACTCTGAAAAGGTTGAAAGTTGGCATGGTATCATCATTTCACCCACATAGCATGTGCTTAAAAGTTGAGAGGGTTACGGCAAAAACTGGATGCACTTCGTGTACAAAATGGACAATCTCTTTCGAAGTATCAGGCTTTCGGACGAGAACTCATCTGTTACAAAGGCATTTCATTTTTTTATACTTATTTCAACTCCAAAATTTTTGTGCGTTCAGTATGCACCATTCAAACCACGTCATCAATTTTCAACCGTTTCTGACTTCATTTGCTATTTTTCATGCATTTACTGATTTTCTGAGCTAAATGACCCTGAAATTGAAAAGCACTACAAATGAACTCTGAAAAGGTTGAAAGTTGGCATGGTATCATCATTTCACCCACATAGCATGTGTTAAAAAGTTGAGAGGGTTACGGCAAAAACTGGATGCACTTCGTGTATAAAATGGACAATCTCTTTCGAAGTATCAGGCTTTCGGACGAGAACTCCTCTGTTACAAAGGCATTTCATTTTTTTAAACTAAGTTAAACTCCAGACTTTTTGTGCGTTCAGTATGCACCATTCAAAGCCACGTCATCAATTTTCAACCCTTTCTGACTTCATTTGCTATTTTTCATGCATTTACTAATTTTTTGAGCTAAATGACCCTGAAATTGAAAAGCACTACAAATGAACTCTGAAAAGGTTGAAAGTTGGCATGGTATCATCATTTCACCCACATAGCATGTGCTAAAAAGTTGAGAGGGTTACGGCAAAAACTGGATGCACTTCGTGTACAAAATGGACAATCTCTTTCGAAGTATCAGGCTTTCGGACGAGAACTCATCTGTTACAAAGGCATTTCATTTTTTTGAACTCATTTCAACTCCAGACTTTTTGTGCGTTCAGTATGCACCATTCAAAGCCACGTCATCAATTTTCAACAGTTTCTGACTTCATTTGCTATTTTTCATGCATTTACTGAATTTTTGAGCTAAATGACCCTGAAATTGAAAAGCACTACAAATGAACTCTGAAAAGGTTGAAAGTTGGCATGGTATCATCATTTCACCCACATAGCATGTGTTAAAAAGTTGAGAGGGTTACGGCAAAAACTGGATGCACTTCGTGTATAAAATGGACAATCTCTTTCGAAGTATCAGGCTTTCGGACGAGAACTCCTCTGTTACAAAGGCATTTCATTTTTTTAAACTAATTTCAACTCCAGACTTTTTGTGCATTCAGTATGCGACATTCAAAGCCACGTCATCAATTTTCAACCCTTTCTGACTTCATTTGCTATTTTTCATGCATTTACTGATTTTTTTGAGCTAAATGACCCTGAAATTGAAAAGCACTACAAATGAACTCTGAAAAGGTTGAAAGTTGGCATGGTATCATCATTTCACCCACATAGCATGTGTTAAATAGTTGAGAGGGTTACGGCAAAAACTGGATGCACTTCGTGTATAAAATGGACAATCTCTTTCGAAGTATCAGGCTTTCGGACGAGAACTCCTCTGTTATAAAGGCATTTCATTTTTTTAAAACTAATTTCAACTCCAGACTTTTTGTGCGTTCAGTATGCACCATTCAAAGCCACGTCATCAATTTTCAACCCTTTCTGACTTCATTTGCTATTTTTCATGCATTTACTGATTTTTTTGAGCTAAATGACCCTGAAATTGAAAAGCACTACAAATGAACTCTGAAAAGGTTGAAAGTTGGCATGGTATCATCATTTCACCCACATAGCATGTGTTAAAAAGTTGAGAGGGTTACGACAAAAACTGGATGCACTTCGTGTATAAAATGGACAATCTCTTTCGAAGTATCAGGCTTTCGGACGAGAACTCCTCTGTTACAAAGGCATTTCATTTTTTTAAACTAATTTCAACTCCAGACTTTTTATGCGTTCAGTATGCACCATTCAAAGCCACGTCATCAATTTTCAACCCTTTCTCACTTCATTTGCTATTTTTCATGCATTTACTGATTTTTTTGAGCTAAATGACCCTGAAATTGAAAAGCACTACAAATGAACTCTGAAAAGGTTGAAAGTTGACATGGTATCATCATTTCACCCACATAGCATGTGCTAAAAAGTTGAGAGGGTTACGGCAAAAACCGGATGCACTTCGTGTACAAAACGGACAATCTCTTTCGAAGTATCAGGCTTTCGGACGAGAACTCATCTGTTACAAAGGCATTTCATTTTTTTATACTTATTTCAACTCCAGACTTTTTGTGCATTCAGTATGCACCATTCAAAGCCACGTCATCAATTTTCAACCCTTTCTGACTTCATTTGCTATTTTTCATGCATTTACTGATTTTTTGAGCTAAATGACCCTGAAATTGAAAAGCACTACAAATGAACTCTAAAAAGGTTGAAAGTTGGCATGGTATCATCATTTCACCCACATAGCATGTGCTAAAAAGTTGAGAGGGTTACGGCAAAAACTGGATGCACTTCGTGTATAAAATGGACAATCTCTTTCGAAGTATCAGGCTTTCGGACGAGAACTCCTCTGTTACAAAGGCATTTCATTTTTTTAAACTAATTTCAACTCCAGACTTTTTGTGCGGTCAGTATGCACCATTCAAAGCCACGTCATCAATTTTCAACCCTTTCTGACTTCATTTGCTATTTTTCATGCATTTACTAATTTTTTGAGCTAAATGACCCTGAAATTGAAAAGCACTACAAATGAACTCTGAAAAGGTTGAAAGTTGGCATGGTATCATCATTTCACCCACATAGCATGTGCTAAAAAGTTGAGAGGGTTACGGCAAAAACTGGATGCACTTCGTGTACAAAATGGACAATCTCTTTCGAAGTATCAGGCTTTCGGACGAGAACTCATCTGTTACAAAGGCATTTCATTTTTTTGAACTCATTTCAACTCCAGACTTTTTGTGCGTTCAGTATGCACCATTCAAAGCCACGTCATCAATTTTCAACAGTTTCTGACTTCATTTGCTATTTTTCATGCATTTACTGAATTTTTGAGCTAAATGACCCTGAAATTGAAAAGCACTACAAATGAACTCTGAAAAGGTTGAAAGTTGGCATGGTATCATCATTTCACCCACATAGCATGTGTTAAAAAGTTGAGAGGGTTACGGCAAAAACTGGATGCACTTCGTGTATAAAATGGACAATCTCTTTCGAAGTATCAGGCTTTCGGACGAGAACTCCTCTGTTACAAAGGCATTTCATTTTTTTAAACTAATTTCAACTCCAGACTTTTTGTGCATTCAGTATGCGACATTCAAAGCCACGTCATCAATTTTCAACCCTTTCTGACTTCATTTGCTATTTTTCATGCATTTACTGATTTTTTTGAGCTAAATGACCCTGAAATTGAAAAGCACTACAAATGAACTCTGAAAAGGTTGAAAGTTGGCATGGTATCATCATTTCACCCACATAGCATGTGTTAAATAGTTGAGAGGGTTACGGCAAAAACTGGATGCACTTCGTGTATAAAATGGACAATCTCTTTCGAAGTATCAGGCTTTCGGACGAGAACTCCTCTGTTATAAAGGCATTTCATTTTTTTAAAACTAATTTCAACTCCAGACTTTTTGTGCGTTCAGTATGCACCATTCAAAGCCACGTCATCAATTTTCAACCCTTTCTGACTTCATTTGCTATTTTTCATGCATTTACTGATTTTTTTGAGCTAAATGACCCTGAAATTGAAAAGCACTACAAATGAACTCTGAAAAGGTTGAAAGTTGGCATGGTATCATCATTTCACCCACATAGCATGTGTTAAAAAGTTGAGAGGGTTACGACAAAAACTGGATGCACTTCGTGTATAAAATGGACAATCTCTTTCGAAGTATCAGGCTTTCGGACGAGAACTCCTCTGTTACAAAGGCATTTCATTTTTTTAAACTAATTTCAACTCCAGACTTTTTATGCGTTCAGTATGCACCATTCAAAGCCACGTCATCAATTTTCAACCCTTTCTCACTTCATTTGCTATTTTTCATGCATTTACTGATTTTTTTGAGCTAAATGACCCTGAAATTGAAAAGCACTACAAATGAACTCTGAAAAGGTTGAAAGTTGACATGGTATCATCATTTCACCCACATAGCATGTGCTAAAAAGTTGAGAGGGTTACGGCAAAAACCGGATGCACTTCGTGTACAAAACGGACAATCTCTTTCGAAGTATCAGGCTTTCGGACGAGAACTCATCTGTTACAAAGGCATTTCATTTTTTTATACTTATTTCAACTCCAGACTTTTTGTGCATTCAGTATGCACCATTCAAAGCCACGTCATCAATTTTCAACCCTTTCTGACTTCATTTGCTATTTTTCATGCATTTACTGATTTTTTGAGCTAAATGACCCTGAAATTGAAAAGCACTACAAATGAACTCTAAAAAGGTTGAAAGTTGGCATGGTATCATCATTTCACCCACATAGCATGTGCTAAAAAGTTGAGAGGGTTACGGCAAAAACTGGATGCACTTCGTGTATAAAATGGACAATCTCTTTCGAAGTATCAGGCTTTCGGACGAGAACTCCTCTGTTACAAAGGCATTTCATTTTTTTAAACTAATTTCAACTCCAGACTTTTTGTGCGGTCAGTATGCACCATTCAAAGCCACGTCATCAATTTTCAACCCTTTCTGACTTCATTTGCTATTTTTCATGCATTTACTAATTTTTTGAGCTAAATGACCCTGAAATTGAAAAGCACTACAAATGAACTCTGAAAAGGTTGAAAGTTGGCATGGTATCATCATTTCACCCACATAGCATGTGCTAAAAAGTTGAGAGGGTTACGGCAAAAACTGGATGCACTTCGTGTACAAAATGGACAATCTCTTTCGAAGTATCAGGCTTTCGGACGAGAACTCATCTGTTACAAAGGCATTTCATTTTTTTGAACTCATTTCAACTCCAGACTTTTTGTGAGTTCAGTATGCACCATTCAAAGCCACGTCATCAATTTTCAACAGTTTCTGACTTCATTTGCTATTTTTCATGCATTTACTGAATTTTTGAGCTAAATGACCCTGAAATTGAAAAGCACTACAAATGAACTCTGAAAAGGTTGAAAGTTGGCATGGTATCATCATTTCACCCACATAGCATGTGTTAAAAAGTTGAGAGGGTTACGGCAAAAACTGGATGCACTTCGTGTATAAAATGGACAATCTCTTTCGAAGTATCAGGCTTTCGGACGAGAACTCCTCTGTTACAAAGGCATTTCATTTTTTTAAACTAATTTCAACTCCAGACTTTTTGTGCATTCAGTATGCGACATTCAAAGCCACGTCATCAATTTTCAACCCTTTCTGACTTCATTTGCTATTTTTCATGCATTTACTGATTTTTTTGAGCTAAATGACCCTGAAATTGAAAAGCACTACAAATGAACTCTGAAAAGGTTGAAAGTTGGCATGGTATCATCATTTCACCCACATAGCATGTGTTAAATAGTTGAGAGGGTTACGGCAAAAACTGGATGCACTTCGTGTATAAAATGGACAATCTCTTTCGAAGTATCAGGCTTTCGGACGAGAACTCCTCTGTTATAAAGGCATTTCATTTTTTTAAAACTAATTTCAACTCCAGACTTTTTGTGCGTTCAGTATGCACCATTCAAAGCCACGTCATCAATTTTCAACCCTTTCTGACTTCATTTGCTATTTTTCATGCATTTACTGATTTTTTTGAGCTAAATGACCCTGAAATTGAAAAGCACTACAAATGAACTCTGAAAAGGTTGAAAGTTGGCATGGTATCATCATTTCACCCACATAGCATGTGTTAAAAAGTTGAGAGGGTTACGACAAAAACTGGATGCACTTCGTGTATAAAATGGACAATCTCTTTCGAAGTATCAGGCTTTCGGACGAGAACTCCTCTGTTACAAAGGCATTTCATTTTTTTAAACTAATTTCAACTCCAGACTTTTTATGCGTTCAGTATGCACCATTCAAAGCCACGTCATCAATTTTCAACCCTTTCTCACTTCATTTGCTATTTTTCATGCATTTACTGATTTTTTTGAGCTAAATGACCCTGAAATTGAAAAGCACTACAAATGAACTCTGAAAAGGTTGAAAGTTGACATGGTATCATCATTTCACCCACATAGCATGTGCTAAAAAGTTGAGAGGGTTACGGCAAAAACCGGATGCACTTCGTGTACAAAACGGACAATCTCTTTCGAAGTATCAGGCTTTCGGACGAGAACTCATCTGTTACAAAGGCATTTCATTTTTTTATACTTATTTCAACTCCAGACTTTTTGTGCATTCAGTATGCACCATTCAAAGCCACGTCATCAATTTTCAACCCTTTCTGACTTCATTTGCTATTTTTCATGCATTTACTGATTTTTTGAGCTAAATGACCCTGAAATTGAAAAGCACTACAAATGAACTCTAAAAAGGTTGAAAGTTGGCATGGTATCATCATTTCACCCACATAGCATGTGCTAAAAAGTTGAGAGGGTTACGGCAAAAACTGGATGCACTTCGTGTACAAAATGGACAATCTCTTTCGAAGTATCAGGCTTTCGGACGAGAACTCATCTGTTACAAAGGCATTTCATTTTTTTGAACTCATTTCAACTCCAGACTTTTTGTGCGTTCAGTATGCACCATTCAAAGCCACGTCATCAATTTTCAACAGTTTCTGACTTCATTTGCTATTTTTCATGCATTTACTGAATTTTTGAGCTAAATGATCCTGAAATTGAAAAGCACTACAAATGAACTCTGAAAAGGTTGAAAGTTGCATGGTATCATCATTTCACCCACATAGCATGTGCTAAATAGTTGAGAGGGTTACGGCAAAAACTGGATGCACTTCGTGTACAAAATGGACAATCTCTTTCGAAGTATCAGGCTTTCGGACGAGAACTCATCTGTTACAAAGGCATTTCATTTTTTAAACTTGTTTCAACTCCAGACTTTTTGTGCATTCAGTATGCACCATTCAAAGCAACGTCATCAATTTTCAACCCTTTCTGACTTCATTTGCTATTTTTCATGCATTTACTGATTTTGTTTGAGCTAAATGACCCTGAAATTGAAAAGCACTACAAATGAACTCTGAAAAGGTTGAAAGTTGGCATGGTATCATCATTTCACCCACATAGCATGTGTTAAAAAGTTGAGAGGGTTACGGCAAAAACTGGATGCACTTCGTGTATAAAATGGACAATCTCTTTCGAAGTATCAGGCTTTCGGACGAGAACTCCTCTGTTACAAAGGCATTTCATTTTTTTTAAACTAATTTCAACTCCAGACTTTTTGTGCGTTCAGTATGCACCATTCAAAGCCACGTCATCAATTTTCAACCCTTTCTGACTTCATTTGCTATTTTTCATGCATTTACTGATTTTTTTGAGCTAAATGACCCTGAAATTGAAAAGCACTACAAATGAACTCTGAAAAGGTTGAAAGTTGGCATGGTATCATCATTTCACCCACATAGCATGTGTTAAATAGTTGAGAGGGTTACGGCAAAAACTGGATGCACTTCGTGTATAAAATGGACAATCTCTTTCGAAGTATCAGGCTTTCGGACGAGAACTCCTCTGTTATAAAGGCATTTCATTTTTTTAAAACTAATTTCAACTCCAGACTTTTTGTGCGTTCAGTATGCACCATTCAAAGACACGTCATCAATTTTCAACCCTTTCTGACTTCATTTGCTATTTTTCATGCATTTACTGATTTTTTTGAGCTAAATGACCCTGAAATTGAAAAGCACTACAAATGAACTCTGAAAAGGTTGAAAGTTGGCATGGTATCATCATTTCACCCACATAGCATGTGTTAAAAAGTTGAGAGGGTTACGACAAAAACTGGATGCACTTCGTGTATAAAATGGACAATCTCTTTCGAAGTATCAGGCTTTCGGACGAGAACTCCTCTGTTACAAAGGCATTTCATTTTTTTAAACTAATTTCAACTCCAGACTTTTTATGCGTTCAGTATGCACCATTCAAAGCCACGTCATCAATTTTCAACCCTTTCTCACTTCATTTGCTATTTTTCATGCATTTACTGATTTTTTTGAGCTAAATGACCCTGAAATTGAAAAGCACTACAAATGAACTCTGAAAAGGTTGAAAGTTGACATGGTATCATCATTTCACCCACATAGCATGTGCTAAAAAGTTGAGAGGGTTACGGCAAAAACCGGATGCACTTCGTGTACAAAACGGACAATCTCTTTCGAAGTATCAGGCTTTCGGACGAGAACTCATCTGTTACAAAGGCATTTCATTTTTTTATACTTATTTCAACTCCAGACTTTTTGTGCATTCAGTATGCACCATTCAAAGCCACGTCATCAATTTTCAACCCTTTCTGACTTCATTTGCTATTTTTCATGCATTTACTGATTTTTTGAGCTAAATGACCCTGAAATTGAAAAGCACTACAAATGAACTCTAAAAAGGTTGAAAGTTGGCATGGTATCATCATTTCACCCACATAGCATGTGCTAAAAAGTTGAGAGGGTTACGGCAAAAACTGGATGCACTTCGTGTACAAAATGGACAATCTCTTTCGAAGTATCAGGCTTTCGGACGAGAACTCATCTGTTACAAAGGCATTTCATTTTTTTGAACTCATTTCAACTCCAGACTTTTTGTGCGTTCAGTATGCACCATTCAAAGCCACGTCATCAATTTTCAACAGTTTCTGACTTCATTTGCTATTTTTCATGTATTTACTGAATTTTTGAGCTAAATGACCCTGAAATTGAAAAGCACTACAAATGAACTCTGAAAAGGTTGAAAGTTGGCATGGTATCATCATTTCACCCACATAGCATGTGCTAAATAGTTGAGAGGGTTACGGCAAAAACTGGATGCACTTCGTGTACAAAATGGACAATCTCTTTCGAAGTATCAGGCTTTCGGACGAGAACTCATCTGTTACAAAGGCATTTCATTTTTTAAACTTGTTTCAACTCCAGACTTTTTGTGCATTCAGTATGCACCATTCAAAGCAACGTCATCAATTTTCAACCCTTTCTGACTTCATTTGCTATTTTTCATGCATTTACTGATTTTGTTTGAGCTAAATTACCCTGAAATTGAAAAGCACTACAAATGAACTCTGAAAAGGTTGAAAGTTGGCATGGTATCATCATTTCACCCACATAGCATGTGTTAAAAAGTTGAGAGGGTTACGGCAAAAACTGGATGCACTTCGTGTATAAAATGGACAATCTCTTTCGAAGTATCAGGCTTTCGGACGAGAACTCCTCTGTTACAAAGGCATTTCATTTTTTTTAAACTAATTTCAACTCCAGACTTTTTGTGCGTTCAGTATGCACCATTCAAAGCCACGTCATCAATTTTCAACCCTTTCTGACTTCATTTGCTATTTTTCATGCATTTACTGATTTTTTTGAGCTAAATGACCCTGAAATTGAAAAGCACTACAAATGAACTCTGAAAAGGTTGAAAGTTGGCATGGTATCATCATTTCACCCACATAGCATGTGTTAAAAAGTTGAGAGGGTTACGGCAAAAACTGGATGCACTTCGTGTATAAAATGGACAATCTCTTTCGAAGTATCAGGCTTTCGGACGAGAACTCCTCTGTTACAAAGGCATTTCATTTTTTAAACTAATTTCAACTCCAGACTTTTTGTGCGTTCAGTATGCACCATTCAAAGCCACGTCATCAATTTTCAACCCTTTCTCACTTCATTTGCTATTTTTCATGCATTTACTGATTTTTTTGAGCTAAATGACCCTGAAATTGAAAAGCACTACAAATGAACTCTGAAAAGGTTGAAAGTTGACATGGTATCATCATTTCACCCACATAGCATGTGCTAAAAAGTTGAGAGGGTTACGGCAAAAACTGGATGCACTTCGTGTACAAAATGGACAATCTCTTTCGAAGTATCAGGCTTTCGGACGAGAACTCATCTGTTACAAAGGCATTTCATTTTTGAACTCATTTCAACTCCAGACTTTTTGTGCGTTCAGTATGCACCATTCAAAGCCACGTCATCAATTTTCAACAGTTTCTGACTTCATTTGCTATTTTTCATGCATTTACTGAATTTTTGAGCTAAATGACCCTGAAATTGAAAAGCACTACAAATGAACTCTGAAAAGGTTGAAAGTTGGCATGGTATCATCATTTCACCCACATAGCATGTGCTAAATAGTTGAGAGGGTTTCGGCAAAAACTGGATGCACTTCGTGTACAAAATGGACAATCTCTTTCGAAGTATCAGGCTTTCGGACGAGAACTCATCTGTTACAAAGGCATTTCATTTTTTTAACTTGTTTCAACTCCAGACTTTTTGTGCATTCAGTATGCACCATTCAAAGCAACGTTATCAATTTTCAACCCTTTCTGACTTCATTTGCTATTTTTCATGCATTTACTGATTTTGTTTGAGCTAAATGATCCGGAAATTGAAAAGCACTACAAATGAACTCTGAAAAGGTTGAAAGTTGGCATGGTATCATCATTTCACCCACATAGCATGTGTTAAATAGTTGAGAGGGTTACGGCAAAAACTGGATGCACTTCGTGTATAAAATGGACAATCTCTTTCGAAGTATCAGGCTTTCAGACGAGAACTCCTCTGTTACAAAGGCATTTCATTTTTTTTAAACTAATTTCAACTCCAGACTTTTTGTGCGTTCAGTATGCACCATTCAAAGCCACGTCATCAATTTTCAACCGTTTCTGACTTCAGTTGCTATTTTTCATGCATTTACTGATTTTTTTTGAGCTAAATGACCCTGAAATTGAAAAGCACTACAAATGAACTCTGAAAAGGTTGAAAGTTGGCATGGTATCATCATTTCACCCACATAGCATGTGCTTAAAAGTTGAGAGGGTTACGGCAAAAACTGGATGCACTTCGTGTACAAAATGGACAATCTCTTTCGAAGTATCAGGCTTTCGGACGAGAACTCATCTGTTACAAAGGCATTTCATTTTTTTATACTTATTTCAACTCCAAACTTTTTGTGCGTTCAGTATGCACCATTCAAACCACGTCATCAATTTTCAACCGTTTCTGACTTCATTTGCTATTTTTCATGCATTTACTGATTTTCTGAGCTAAATGACCCTGAAATTGAAAAGCACTACAAATGAACTCTGAAAAGGTTGAAAGTTGGCATGGTATCATCATTTGACCCACATAGCATGTGTTAAAAAGTTGAGAGGGTTACGGCAAAAACTGGATGCACTTCGTGTATAAAATGGACAATCTCTTTCGAAGTATCAGGCTTTCGGACGAGAACTCCTCTGTTACAAAGGCATTTCATTTTTTTAAACTAAGTTCAACTCCAGACTT
The DNA here is from genome assembly GCA_039707655.1 of Elymus sibiricus. Lineage (NCBI taxonomy): Eukaryota > Viridiplantae > Streptophyta > Magnoliopsida > Poales > Poaceae > Elymus > Elymus sibiricus. The sequence goes on along the minus strand of CM077665.1, from coordinate 31,615,848 downwards.
TTTGTGCGTTCAGTATGCACCATTCAAAGCCACGTCATCAATTTTCAACCCTTTCTGACTTCATTTGCTATTTTTCATGCATTTACTAATTTTTTGAGCTAAATGACCCTGAAATTGAAAAGCACTACAAATGAACTCTGAAAAGGTTGAAAGTTGGCATGGTATCATCATTTCACCCACATAGCATGTGCTAAAAAGTTGAGAGGGTTACGGCAAAAACTGGATGCACTTCGTGTACAAAATGGACAATCTCTTTCGAAGTATCAGGCTTTCGGACGAGAACTCATCTGTTACAAAGGCATTTCATTTTTTTGAACTCATTTCAACTCCAGACTTTTTGTGCGTTCAGTATGCACCATTCAAAGCCACGTCATCAATTTTCAACAGTTTCTGACTTCATTTGCTATTTTTCATGTATTTACTGAATTTTTGAGCTAAATGACCCTGAAATTGAAAAGCACTACAAATGAACTCTGAAAAGGTTGAAAGTTGGCATGGTATCATCATTTCACCCACATAGCATGTGTTAAAAAGTTGAGAGGGTTACGGCAAAAACTGGATGCACTTCGTGTATAAAATGGACAATCTCTTTCGAAGTATCACGCTTTCGGACGAGAACTCCTCTGTTACAAAGGCATTTCATTTTTTTAAAACTAATTTCAACTCCAGACTTTTTGTGCGTTCAGTATGCACCATTCAAAGCCACGTCATCAATTTTCAACCCTTTCTGACTTCATTTGCTATTTTTCATGCATTTACTGAATTTTTGAGCTAAATGACCCTGAAATTGAAAAGCACTACAAATGAACTCTGAAAAGGTTGAAAGTTGGCATGGTATCATCATTTCACCCACATAGCATGTGCTAAATAGTTGAGAGGGTTACGGCAAAAACTGGATGCACTTCGTGTACAAAATGGACAATCTCTTTCGAAGTATCAGGCTTTCGGACGAGAACTCATCTGTTACAAAGGCATTTCATTTTTTTAACTTGTTTCAACTCCAGACTTTTTGTGCATTCAGTATGCACCATTCAAAGCAACGTCATCAATTTTCAACCCTTTCTGACTTCATTTGCTATTTTTCATGCATTTACTGATTTTGTTTGAGCTAAATGATCCTAAAATTGAAAAGCACTACAAATGAACTCTGAAAAGGTTGAAAGTTGGCATGGTATCATCATTTCACCCACATAGCATGTGTTAAATAGTTGAGAGGGTTACGGCAAAAACTGGATGCACTTCGTGTATAAAATGGACAATCTCTTTCGAAGTATCAGGCTTTCGGACGAGAACTCCTCTGTTACAAAGGCATTTCATTTTTTTTAAACTAATTTCAACTCCAGACTTTTTGTGCGTTCAGTATGCACCATTCAAAGCCACGTCATCAATTTTCAACCGTTTCTGACTTCAGTTGCTATTTTTCATGCATTTACTGATTTTTTTTGAGCTAAATGACCCTGAAATTGAAAAGCACTACAAATGAACTCTGAAAAGGTTGAAAGTTGGCATGGTATCATCATTTCACCCACATAGCATGTGCTTCAAAGTTGAGAGGGTTACGGCAAAAACTGGATGCACTTCATGTACAAAATGGACAATCTCTTTCGAAGTATCAGGCTTTCGGACGAGAACTCATCTGTTACAAAGGCATTTCATTTTTTTATACTTATTTCAACTCCAAACTTTTTGTGCGTTCAGTATGCACCATTCAAACCACGTCATCAATTTTCAACCGTTTCTGACTTCATTTGCTATTTTTCATGCATTTACTGATTTTCTGAGCTAAATGACCCTGAAATTGAAAAGCACTACAAATGAACTCTGAAAAGGTTGAAAGTTGGCATGGTTTCATCATTTCACCCACATAGCATGTGTTAAAAAGTTGAGAGGGTTACGGCAAAAACTGGATGCACTTCGTGTATAAAATGGACAATCTCTTTCGAAGTATCAGGCTTTCGGACGAGAACTCCTCTGTTACAAAGGCATTTCATTTTTTTAAACTAATTTCAACTCCAGACTTTTTGTGCGGTCAGTATGCACCATTCAAAGCCACGTCATCAATTTTCAACCCTTTCTGACTTCATTTGCTATTTTTCATGCATTTACTAATTTTTTGAGCTAAATGACCCTGAAATTGAAAAGCACTACAAATGAACTCTGAAAAGGTTGAAAGTTGGCATGGTATCATCATTTCACCCACATAGCATGTGCTAAAAAGTTGAGAGGGTTACGGCAAAAACTGGATGCACTTCGTGTACAAAATGGACAATCTCTTTCGAAGTATCAGGCTTTCGGACGAGAACTCATCTGTTACAAAGGCATTTCATTTTTTTGAACTCATTTCAACTCCAGACTTTTTGTGCGTTCAGTATGCACCATTCAAAGCCACGTCATCAATTTTCAACAGTTTCTGACTTCATTTGCTATTTTTCATGCATTTACTGAATTTTTGAGCTAAATGACCCTGAAATTGAAAAGCACTACAAATGAACTCTAAAAAGGTTGAAAGTTGGCATGGTATCATCATTTCACCCACATAGCATGTGCTAAAAAGTTGAGAGGGTTACGGCAAAAACTGGATGCACTTCGTGTACAAAATGGACAATCTCTTTCGAAGTATCAGGCTTTCGGACGAGAACTCATCTGTTACAAAGGCATTTCATTTTTTTGAACTCATTTCAACTCCAGACTTTTTGTGCGTTCAGTATGCACCATTCAATGCCACGTCATCAATTTTCAACAGTTTCTGACTTCATTTGCTATTTTTCATGTATTTACTGAATTTTTGAGCTAAATGACCCTGAAATTGAAAAGCACTACAAATGAACTCTGAAAAGGTTGAAAGTTGGCATGGTATCATCATTTCACCCACATAGCATGTGCTAAATAGTTGAGAGGGTTACGGCAAAAACTGGATGCACTTCGTGTACAAAATGGACAATCTCTTTCGAAGTATCAGGCTTTCGGACGAGAACTCATCTGTTACAAAGGCATTTCATTTTTTAAACTTGTTTCAACTCCAGACTTTTTGTGCATTCAGTATGCACCATTCAAAGCAACGTCATCAATTTTCAACCCTTTCTGACTTCATTTGCTATTTTTCATGCATTTACTGATTTTGTTTGAGCTAAATGACCCTGAAATTGAAAAGCACTACAAATGAACTCTGAAAAGGTTGAAAGTTGGCATGGTATCATCATTTCACCCACATAGCATGTGCTAAAAAGTTGAGAGGGTTACGGCAAAAACTGGATGCACTTCGTGTACAAAATGGACAATCTCTTTCGAAGTATCAGGCTTTCGGACGAGAACTCATCTGTTACAAAGGCATTTCATTTTTTTGAACTCATTTCAACTCCAGACTTTTTGTGCGTTCAGTATGCACCATTCAAAGCCACGTCATCAATTTTCAACAGTTTCTGACTTCATTTGCTATTTTTCATGTATTTACTGAATTTTTGAGCTAAATGACCCTGAAATTGAAAAGCACTACAAATGAACTCTGAAAAGGTTGAAAGTTGGCATGGTATCATCATTTCACCCACATAGCATGTGTTAAAAAGTTGAGAGGGTTACGGCAAAAACTGGATGCACTTCGTGTATAAAATGGACAATCTCTTTCGAAGTATCACGCTTTCGGACGAGAACTCCTCTGTTACAAAGGCATTTCATTTTTTTAAAACTAATTTCAACTCCAGACTTTTTGTGCGTTCAGTATGCACCATTCAAAGCCACGTCATCAATTTTCAACCCTTTCTGACTTCATTTGCTATTTTTCATGCATTTACTGAATTTTTGAGCTAAATGACCCTGAAATTGAAAAGCACTACAAATGAACTCTGAAAAGGTTGAAAGTTGGCATGGTATCATCATTTCACCCACATAGCATGTGCTAAATAGTTGAGAGGGTTACGGCAAAAACTGGATGCACTTCGTGTACAAAATGGACAATCTCTTTCGAAGTATCAGGCTTTCGGACGAGAACTCATCTGTTACAAAGGCATTTCATTTTTTTAACTTGTTTCAACTCCAGACTTTTTGTGCATTCAGTATGCACCATTCAAAGCAACGTCATCAATTTTCAACCCTTTCTGACTTCATTTGCTATTTTTCATGCATTTACTGATTTTGTTTGAGCTAAATGATCCTAAAATTGAAAAGCACTACAAATGAACTCTGAAAAGGTTGAAAGTTGGCATGGTATCATCATTTCACCCACATAGCATGTGTTAAATAGTTGAGAGGGTTACGGCAAAAACTGGATGCACTTCGTGTATAAAATGGACAATCTCTTTCGAAGTATCAGGCTTTCGGACGAGAACTCCTCTGTTACAAAGGCATTTCATTTTTTTTAAACTAATTTCAACTCCAGACTTTTTGTGCGTTCAGTATGCACCATTCAAAGCCACGTCATCAATTTTCAACCGTTTCTGACTTCAGTTGCTATTTTTCATGCATTTACTGATTTTTTTTGAGCTAAATGACCCTGAAATTGAAAAGCACTACAAATGAACTCTGAAAAGGTTGAAAGTTGGCATGGTATCATCATTTCACCCACATAGCATGTGCTTCAAAGTTGAGAGGGTTACGGCAAAAACTGGATGCACTTCATGTACAAAATGGACAATCTCTTTCGAAGTATCAGGCTTTCGGACGAGAACTCATCTGTTACAAAGGCATTTCATTTTTTTATACTTATTTCAACTCCAAACTTTTTGTGCGTTCAGTATGCACCATTCAAACCACGTCATCAATTTTCAACCGTTTCTGACTTCATTTGCTATTTTTCATGCATTTACTGATTTTCTGAGCTAAATGACCCTGAAATTGAAAAGCACTACAAATGAACTCTGAAAAGGTTGAAAGTTGGCATGGTTTCATCATTTCACCCACATAGCATGTGTTAAAAAGTTGAGAGGGTTACGGCAAAAACTGGATGCACTTCGTGTATAAAATGGACAATCTCTTTCGAAGTATCAGGCTTTCGGACGAGAACTCCTCTGTTACAAAGGCATTTCATTTTTTTAAACTAATTTCAACTCCAGACTTTTTGTGCGGTCAGTATGCACCATTCAAAGCCACGTCATCAATTTTCAACCCTTTCTGACTTCATTTGCTATTTTTCATGCATTTACTAATTTTTTGAGCTAAATGACCCTGAAATTGAAAAGCACTACAAATGAACTCTGAAAAGGTTGAAAGTTGGCATGGTATCATCATTTCACCCACATAGCATGTGCTAAAAAGTTGAGAGGGTTACGGCAAAAACTGGATGCACTTCGTGTACAAAATGGACAATCTCTTTCGAAGTATCAGGCTTTCGGACGAGAACTCATCTGTTACAAAGGCATTTCATTTTTTTGAACTCATTTCAACTCCAGACTTTTTGTGCGTTCAGTATGCACCATTCAAAGCCACGTCATCAATTTTCAACAGTTTCTGACTTCATTTGCTATTTTTCATGCATTTACTGAATTTTTGAGCTAAATGACCCTGAAATTGAAAAGCACTACAAATGAACTCTAAAAAGGTTGAAAGTTGGCATGGTATCATCATTTCACCCACATAGCATGTGCTAAAAAGTTGAGAGGGTTACGGCAAAAACTGGATGCACTTCGTGTACAAAATGGACAATCTCTTTCGAAGTATCAGGCTTTCGGACGAGAACTCATCTGTTACAAAGGCATTTCATTTTTTTGAACTCATTTCAACTCCAGACTTTTTGTGCGTTCAGTATGCACCATTCAATGCCACGTCATCAATTTTCAACAGTTTCTGACTTCATTTGCTATTTTTCATGTATTTACTGAATTTTTGAGCTAAATGACCCTGAAATTGAAAAGCACTACAAATGAACTCTGAAAAGGTTGAAAGTTGGCATGGTATCATCATTTCACCCACATAGCATGTGCTAAATAGTTGAGAGGGTTACGGCAAAAACTGGATGCACTTCGTGTACAAAATGGACAATCTCTTTCGAAGTATCAGGCTTTCGGACGAGAACTCATCTGTTACAAAGGCATTTCATTTTTTAAACTTGTTTCAACTCCAGACTTTTTGTGCATTCAGTATGCACCATTCAAAGCAACGTCATCAATTTTCAACCCTTTCTGACTTCATTTGCTATTTTTCATGCATTTACTGATTTTGTTTGAGCTAAATGACCCTGAAATTGAAAAGCACTACAAATGAACTCTGAAAAGGTTGAAAGTTGGCATGGTATCATCATTTCACCCACATAGCATGTGTTAAAAAGTTGAGAGGGTTACGGCAAAAACTGGATGCACTTCGTGTATAAAATGGACAATCTCTTTCGAAGTATCAGGCTTTCGGACGAGAACTCCTCTGTTACAAAGGCATTTCATTTTTTTTAAACTAATTTCAACTCCAGACTTTTTGTGCGTTCAGTATGCACCATTCAAAGCCACGTCATCAATTTTCAACCCTTTCTGACTTCATTTGCTATTTTTCATGCATTTACTGATTTTTTTGAGCTAAATGACCCTGAAATTGAAAAGCACTACAAATGAACTCTGAAAAGGTTGAAAGTTGGCATGGTATCATCATTTCACCCACATAGCATGTGTTAAAAAGTTGAGAGGGTTACGGCAAAAACTGGATGCACTTCGTGTATAAAAGGGACAATCTCTTTCGAAGTATCAGGCTTTCGGACGAGAACTCCTCTGTTACAAAGGCATTTCATTTTTTTAAACTAATTTCAACTCCAGACTTTTTGTGCGTTCAGTATGCACCATTCAAAGCCACGTCATCAATTTTCAACCCTTTCTCACTTCATTTGCTATTTTTCATGCATTTACTGATTTTTTTGAGCTAAATGACCCTGAAATTGAAAAGCACTACAAATGAACTCTGAAAAGGTTGAAAGTTGACATGGTATCATCATTTCACCCACATAGCATGTGCTAAAAAGTTGAGAGGGTTACGGCAAAAACTGGATGCACTTCGTGTACAAAATGGACAATCTCTTTCGAAGTATCAGGCTTTCGGATGAGAACGCATCTGTTACAAAGGCATTTCATTTTTTTAAACTTATTTCAACTCCAGACTTTTTGTGCATTCAGTATGCACCATTCAAAGCCACGTCATCAATTTTCAACAGTTTCTGACTTCATTTGCTATTTTTCATGTATTTACTGAATTTTTGAGCTAAATGACCCTGAAATTGAAAAGCACTACAAATGAACTCTGAAAAGGTTGAAAGTTGGCATGGTATCATCATTTCACCCACATAGCATGTGCTAAATAGTTGAGAGGGTTACGGCAAAAACTGGATGCACTTCGTGTACAAAATGGACAATCTCTTTCGAAGTATCAGGCTTTCGGACGAGAACTCATCTGTTACAAAGGCATTTCATTTTTTAAACTTGTTTCAACTCCAGACTTTTTGTGCATTCAGTATGCACCATTCAAAGCAACGTCATCAATTTTCAACCCTTTCTGACTTCATTTGCTATTTTTCATGCATTTACTGATTTTGTTTGAGCTAAATGACCCTGAAATTGAAAAGCACTACAAATGAACTCTGAAAAGGTTGAAAGTTGGCATGGTATCATCATTTCACCCACATAGCATGTGTTAAAAAGTTGAGAGGGTTACGGCAAAAACTGGATGCACTTCGTGTATAAAATGGACAATCTCTTTCGAAGTATCAGGCTTTCGGACGAGAACTCCTCTGTTACAAAGGCATTTCATTTTTTTTAAACTAATTTCAACTCCAGACTTTTTGTGCGTTCAGTATGCACCATTCAAAGCCACGTCATCAATTTTCAACCCTTTCTGACTTCATTTGCTATTTTTCATGCATTTACTGATTTTTTTGAGCTAAATGACCCTGAAATTGAAAAGCACTACAAATGAACTCTGAAAAGGTTGAAAGTTGGCATGGTATCATCATTTCACCCACATAGCATGTGTTAAAAAGTTGAGAGGGTTACGGCAAAAACTGGATGCACTTCGTGTATAAAATGGACAATCTCTTTCGAAGTATCAGGCTTTCGGACGAGAACTCCTCTGTTACAAAGGCATTTCATTTTTTTAAACTAATTTCAACTCCAGACTTTTTGTGCGTTCAGTATGCACCATTCAAAGCCACGTCATCAATTTTCAACCCTTTCTCACTTCATTTGCTATTTTTCATGCATTTACTGATTTTTTTGAGCTAAATGACCCTGAAATTGAAAAGCACTACAAATGAACTCTGAATAGGTTGAAAGTTGACATGGTATCATCATTTCACCCACATAGCATGTGCTAAAAAGTTGAGAGGGTTACGGCAAAAACTGGATGCACTTCGTGTACAAAATGGACAATCTCTTTCGAAGTATCAGGCTTTCGGATGAGAACGCATCTGTTACAAAGGCATTTCATTTTTTTAAACTTATTTCAACTCCAGACTTTTTGTGCATTCAGTATGCACCATTCAAAGCCACGTCATCAATTTTCAACAGTTTCTGACTTCATTTGCTATTTTTCATGCATTTACTGAATTTTTGAGCTAAATGACCCTGAAATTGAAAAGCACTACAAATGAACTCTGAAAAGGTTGAAAGTTGGCATGGTATCATCATTTCACCCACATAGCATGTGCTAAATAGTTGAGAGGGTTACGGCAAAAACTGGATGCACTTCGTGTACAAAATGGACAATCTCTTTCGAAGTATCAGGCTTTCGGACGAGAACTCATCTGTTACAAAGGCATTTCATTTTTTTAACTTGTTTCAACTCCAGACTTTTTGTGCATTCAGTATGCACCATTCAAAGCAACGTCATCAATTTTCAACCCTTCTGACTTCATTTGCTATTTTTCATGCATTTACTGATTTTGTTTGAGCTAAATGACCCTGAAATTGAAAAGCACTACAAATGAACTCTGAAAAGGTTGAAAGTTGGCATGGTATCATCATTTCACCCACATAGCATGTGTTAAAAAGTTGAGAGGGTTACGGCAAAAACTGGATGCACCTCGTGTATAAAATGGACAATCTCTTTCGAAGTATCAGGCTTTCGGACGAGAACTCCTCTGTTACAAAGGCATTTCATTTTTTTTAAACTAATTTCAACTCCAGACTTTTTGTGCGTTCAGTATGCACCATTCAAAGCCACGTCATCAATTTTCAACCCTTTCTGACTTCATTTGCTATTTTTCATGCATTTACTGATTTTTTTGAGCTAAATGACCCTGAAATTGAAAAGCACTACAAATGAACTCTGAAAAGGTTGAAAGTTGGCATGGTATCATCATTTCACCCACATAGCATGTGTTAAAAAGTTGAGAGGGTTACGGCAAAAACTGGATGCACTTCGTGTATAAAATGGACAATCTCTTTCGAAGTATCAGGCTTTCGGACGAGAACTCCTCTGTTACAAAGGCATTTCATTTTTTTAAACTAATTTCAACTCCAGACTTTTTGTGCGTTCAGTATGCACCATTCAAAGCCACGTCATCAATTTTCAACCCTTTCTCACTTCATTTGCTATTTTTCATGCATTTACTGATTTTTTTGAGCTAAATGACCCTGAAATTGAAAAGCACTACAAATGAACTCTGAAAAGGTTGAAAGTTGACATGGTATCATCATTTCACCCACATAGCATGTGCTAAAAAGTTGAGAGGGTTACGGCAAAAACTGGATGCACTTCGTGTACAAAATGGACAATCTCTTTCGAAGTATCAGGCTTTCGGATGAGAACGCATCTGTTACAAAGGCATTTCATTTTTTTAAACTTATTTCAACTCCAGACTTTTTGTGCATTCAGTATGCACCATTCAAAGCAACGTCATCAATTTTCAACAGTTTCTGACTTCATTTGCTATTTTTCATGCATTTACTGAATTTTTGAGCTAAATGACCCTGAAATTGAAAAGCACTACAAATGAACTCTGAAAAGGTTGAAAGTTGGCATGGTATCATCATTTCACCCACATAGCATGTGCTAAATAGTTGAGAGGGTTACGGCAAAAACTGGATGCACTTCGTGTACAAAATGGACAATCTCTTTCGAAGTATCAGGCTTTCGGACGAGAACTCATCTGTTACAAAGGCATTTCATTTTTTTAACTTGTTTCAACTCCAGACTTTTTGTGCATTCAGTATGCACCATTCAAAGTAACGTCATCAATTTTCAACCCTTTCTGACTTCATTTGCTATTTTTCATGCATTTACTGATTTTGTTTGAGCTAAATGATCCTGAAATTGAAAAGCACTACAAATGAACTCTGAAAAGGTTGAAAGTTGGCATGGTATCATCATTTCACCCACATAGCATGTGTTAAAAAGTTGAGAGGGTTACGGCAAAAACTGGATGCACTTCGTGTATAAAATGGACAATCTCTTTCGATGTATCAGGCTTTCGGACGAGAACTCCTCTGTTACAAAGGCATTTCATTTTTTTTAAACTAATTTCAACTCCAGACTTTTTGTGCGTTCAGTATGCACCATTCAAAGCCACGTCATCAATTTTCAACCCTTTCTGACTTCATTTGCTATTTTTCATGCATTTACTGATTTTTTTGAGCTAAATGACCCTGAAATTGAAAAGCACTACAAATGAACTCTGAAAAGGTTGAAAGTTGGCATGGTATCATCATTTCACCCAAATAGCATGTGTTAAAAAGTTGAGAGGGTTACGGCAAAAACTGGATGCACTTCGTGTATAAAATGGACAATCTCTTTCGAAGTATCAGGCTTTCGGACGAGAACTCCTCTGTTACAAAGTCATTTCATTTTTTTAAACTAATTTCAACTCCAAACTTTTTGTGCGTTCAGTATGCACCATTCAAAGCCACGTCATCAATTTTCAACCCTTTCTGACTTCATTTGCTATTTTTCATGCATTTACTGATTTTTTTGAGCTAAATGACCCTAAAATTGAAAAGCACTACAAATGAACTCTGAAAAGGTTGAAAGTTGACATGGTATCATCATTTCACCCACATAGCATATGCTAAAAAGTTGAGAGGGTTACGGCAAAAACTGGAGGCACTTCGTGTACAAAATGGACAATCTCTTTCGAAGAATCAGGCTTTCGGACGAGAACTCATCTGGTACAAAGGCATTTCATTTTTTTAAACTTATTTCAACTCCAGACTTTTTGTGCATTCAGTATGCACCATTCAAAGTCACGTCATCAATTTTCAACAGTTTCTGACTTCATTTGCTATTTTTCATGCATTTACTGAATTTTTGAGCTAAATGACCCTGAAATTGAAAAGCACTACAAATGAACTCTGAAAAGGTTGAAAGTTGGCATGGTATCATCATTTCACCCACATAGCATGTGCTAAATAGTTGAGAGGGTTACGGCAAAAACTGGATGCACTTCGTGTACAAAATGGACAATCTCTTTCGAAGTATCAGGCTTTCGGACGAGAACTCATCTGTTACAAAGGCATTTCATTTTTTTGAACTCATTTCAACTCCAGACTTTTTGTGCGTTCAGTATGCACCATTCAAAGCCACATCATCAATTTTCAACAGTTTCTGACTTCATTTGCTATTTTTCATGCATTTACTGAATTTTTGAGCTAAATGACCCTGAAATTGAAAAGCACTACAAATGAACTCTGAAAAGGTTGAAAGTTGGCATGGTATCATCATTTCACCCACATAGCATGTGCTAAATAGTTGAGAGGGTTACGGCAAAAACTGGATGCACTTCGTGTACAAAATGGACAATCTCTTTCGAAGTATCAGGCTTTCGGACGAGAACTCATCTGTTACAAAGGCATTTCATTTTTTTAACTTGTTTCAACTCCAGACTTTTTGTGCATTCAGTATGCACCATTAAAAGTAACGTCATCAATTTTCAACCCTTTCTGACTTCATTTGCTATTTTTCATGCATTTACTGATTTTGTTTGAGCTAAATGATCCTGAAATTGAAAAGCACTACGAATGAACTCTGAAAAGGTTGAAAGTTGGCATGGTATCATCATTTCACCCACATAGCATGTGTTAAAAAGTTGAGAGGGTTACGGCAAAAACTGGATGCACTTCGTGTATAAAATGGACAATCTCTTTCGAAGTATCAGGCTTTCGGACGAGAACTCCTCTGTTACAAAGGCATTTCATTTTTTTTAAACTAATTTCAACTCCAGACATTTTGTGCGTTCAGTATGCACCATTCAAAGCCACGTCATCAATTTTCAACCCTTTCTGACTTCATTTGCTATTTTTCATGCATTTACTGATTTTGTTTGAGCTAAATGACCCTGAAATTGAAAAGCACTACAAATGAACTCTGAAAAGGTTGAAAGTTGGCATGGTATCATCATTTCACCCACATAGCATGTGTTAAAAAGTTGAGAGGGTACCTCAAAAACTGGATGCACTTCGTGTATAAAATGGACAATCTCTTTCGAAGTATCAGGCTTTCGGACGAGAACTCCTCTGTTAAAAAGGCATTTCATTTTTTTAAACTTATTTCAACTCCAGACTTTTTGTGCGTTCAGTATGCACCATTCAAAGCCACGTCATCAATTTTCAACCCTTTCTGACTTCATTTGCTATTTTTCATGCATTTACTGATTTTGTTTGAGCTAAATGACCCTGAAATTGAAAAGCACTACAAATGAACTCTGAAAAGGTTGAAAGTTGACATGGTATCATCATTTCACCCACATAGCATATGCTAAAAAGTTGAGAGGGTTACGGCAAAAACTGGAGGCACTTCGTGTACAAAATGGACAATCTCTTTCGAAGAATCAGGCTTTCGGACGAGAACTCATCTGGTACAAAGGCATTTCAATTTTTTAAACTTATTTCAACTCCAGACTTTTTGTGCATTCAGTATGCACCATTCAAAGGCACGTCATCAATTTTCAACCCTTTCTGACTTCATTTGCTATTTTTCATGCATTTACTGATTTTTGGAGCTAAATGACCCTGAAATTGAAAAGCACTACAAATGAACTCTGAAAAGGTTGAAAGTTGGCATGGTATCATCATTTCACCCACATAGCATGTGCTAAAAAGTTGAGAGGGTTACGGCAAAAACTGGATGCACTTCGTGTACAAAATGGACAATCTCTTTCGAAGTATCAGGCTTTCGGACGAGAACTCATCTGTTACAAAGGCATTTCATTTTTTTGAACTCATTTCAACTCCAGACTTTTTGTGCGTTCAGTATGCACCATTCAAAGCCACATCATCAATTTTCAACAGTTTCTGACTTCATTTGCTATTTTTCATGCATTTACTGAATTTTTGAGCTAAATGACCCTGAAATTGAAAAGCACTACAAATGAACTCTGAAAAGGTTGAAAGTTGGCATGGTATCATCATTTCACCCACATAGCATGTGCTAAATAGTTGAGAGGGTTACGGCAAAAACTGGATGCACTTCGTGTACAAAATGGACAATCTCTTTCGAAGTATCAGGCTTTCGGACGAGAACTCATCTGTTACAAAGGCATTTCATTTTTTTGAACTCATTTCAACTCCAGACTTTTTGTGCGTTCAGTATGCACCATTCAAAGCCACATCATCAATTTTCAACAGTTTCTGACTTCATTTGCTATTTTTCATGCATTTACTGAATTTTTGAGCTAAATGACCCTGAAATTGAAAAGCACTACAAATGAACTCTGAAAAGGTTGAAAGTTGGCATGGTATCATCATTTCACCCACATAGCATGTGCTAAATAGTTGAGAGGGTTACGGCAAAAACTGGATGCACTTCGTGTACAAAATGGACAATCTCTTTCGAAGTATCAGGCTTTCGGACGAGAACTCATCTGTTACAAAGGCATTTCATTTTTTTAACTTGTTTCAACTCCAGACTTTTTGTGCATTCAGTATGCACCATTAAAAGTAACGTCATCAATTTTCAACCCTTTCTGACTTCATTTGCTATTTTTCATGCATTTACTGATTTTGTTTGAGCTAAATGATCCTGAAATTGAAAAGCACTACGAATGAACTCTGAAAAGGTTGAAAGTTGGCATGGTATCATCATTTCACCCACATAGCATGTGTTAAAAAGTTGAGAGGGTTACGGCAAAAACTGGATGCACTTCGTGTATAAAATGGACAATCTCTTTCGAAGTATCAGGCTTTCGGACGAGAACTCCTCTGTTACAAAGGCATTTCATTTTTTTTAAACTAATTTCAACTCCAGACTTTTTGTGCGTTCAGTATGCACCATTCAAAGCCACGTCATCAATTTTCAATCCTTTCTGACTTCATTTGCTATTTTTCATGCATTTACTGATTTTTTTGAGCTAAATGACCCTGAAATTGAAAAGCACTACAAATGAACTCTGAAAAGGTTGAAAGTTGGCATGGTATCATCATTTCACCCAAATAGCATGTGTTAAAAAGTTGAGAGGGTTACGGCAAAAACTGGATGCACTTCGTGTATAAAATGGACAATCTCTTTCGAAGTATCAGGCTTTCGGACGAGAACTCCTCTGTTACAAAGGCATTTCATTTTTTTAAACTAATTTCAACTCCAGACTTTTTGTGCGTTCAGTATGCACCATTCAAAGCCACGTCATCAATTTTCAACCCTTTCTGACTTCATTTGCTATTTTTCATGCATTTACTGATTTTTTTGAGCTAAATGACCCTAAAATTGAAAAGCACTACAAATGAACTCTGAAAAGGTTGAAAGTTGACATGGTATCATCATTTCACCCACATAGCATATGCTAAAAAGTTGAGAGGGTTACGGCAAAAACTGGAGGCACTTCGTGTACAAAATGGACAATCTCTTTCGAAGAATCAGGCTTTCGGACGAGAACTCATCTGGTACAAAGGCATTTCATTTTTTTAAACTTATTTCAACTCCAGACTTTTTGTGCATTCAGTATGCACCATTCAAAGTCACGTCATCAATTTTCAACCCTTTCTGACTTCATTTGCTATTTTTCATGCATTTACTGATTTTTGGAGCTAAATGACCCTGAAATTGAAAAGCACTACAAATGAACTCTGAAAAGGTTGAAAGTTGGCATGGTATCATCATTTCACCCACATAGCATGTGCTAAAAAGTTGAGAGGGTTACGGCAAAAACTGGATGCACTTCGTGTACAAAATGGACAATCTCTTTCGAAGTATCAGGCTTTCGGACGAGAACTCATCTGTTACAAAGGCATTTCATTTTTTTAACTTATTTCAACTCCAGACTTTTTGTGCATTCAGTATGCACCATTCAAAGCAACGTCATCAATTTTCAACCCTTTCTGACTTCATTTGCTATTTTTCATGCATTTACTGATTTTGTTTGAGCTAAATGACCCTGAAATTGAAAAGCACTACAAATGAACTCTGAAAAGGTTGAAAGTTGGCATGGTATCATCATTTCACCCACATAGCATGTGTTAAAAAGTTGAGAGGGTACCTCAAAAACTGGATGCACTTCGTGTATAAAATGGACAATCTCTTTCGAAGTATCAGGCTTTCGGACGAGAACTCCTCTGTTAAAAAGGCATTTCATTTTTTTAAACTTATTTCAACTCCAGACTTTTTGTGCGTTCAGTATGCACCATTCAAAGCCACGTCATCAATTTTCAACCGTTTCTGACTTCATTTGCTATTTTTCATGCATTTACTGATTTTGTTTGAGCTAAATGACCCTGAAATTGAAAAGCACTACAAATGAACTCTGAAAAGGTTGAAAGTTGGCATGGTATCATCATTTCACCCACATAGCATGTGTTAAAAAGTTGAGAGGGTTACGGCAAAAACTGGATGCACTTCGTGTATAAAATGGACAATCTCTTTCGAAGTATTAGGCTTTCGGACGAGAACTCCTCTGTTACAAAGGCATTTCATTTTTTTTAAACTAATTTCAACTCCAGACTTTTTGTGCGTTCAGTATGCACCATTCAAAGCCACGTCATCAATTTTCAACCGTTTCTGACTTCATTTGCTATTTTTCATGCATTTACTGATTTTTTTGAGCTAAATGACCCTGAAATTGAAAAGCACTACAAATGAACTCTGAAAAGGTTGAAAGTTGACATGGTATCATCATTTCACCCACATAGCATGTGCTAAAAAGTTGAGAGGGTTACGGCAAAAACTGGACGCACTTCGTGTACAAAATGGACAATCTCTTTCGAAGTATCAGGCTTTCGGACGAGAACTCATCTGTTACAAAGGCATTTCATTTTTTTAAACTTATTTCAACTCCAGACTTTTTGTGCGTTCAGTATGCACCATTCAAAGCCACGTCATCAATTTTCAACCGTTTCTGACTTCAGTTGCTATTTTTCATGCATTTACTGATTTTTTTTCAGCTAAATGACCCTGAAATTGAAAAGCACTACAAATGAACTCTGAAAAGGTTGAAAGTTGGCATGGTATCATCATTTCACCCACATAGCATGTGCTTAAAAGTTGAGAGGGTTACGGCAAAAACTGGATGCACTTCGTGTACAAAATGGACAATCTCTTTCGAAGTATCAAGCTTTCGGACGAGAACTCATCTGTTACAAAGGCATTTCATTTTTTTAAACTTATTTCAACTCCAGACTTTTTGGGCGTTCGGTATGCACCATTCAAACCACGTCATCAATTTTCAACCGTTTCTGACTTCATTTGCTATTTTTCATGCATTTACTGATTTTTTGAGCTAAATGACCCTGAAATTGAAAAGCACTACAAATGAACTCTGAAAAGGTTGAAAGTTGGCATGGTATCATCATTTCACCCACATAGCATGTGCTAAATAGTTGAGAGGGTTACGGCAAAAACTGGATGCACTTCGTGTACAAAATGGACAATCTCTTTCGAAGTATCAGGCTTCCGGACGAGAACTCATCTGGTACAAAGGCATTTCATTTTTTTAAACTTATTTCAACTCCAGAGTATTTGTGCATTCAGTATGCACCATTCAAAGTCACGTCATCAATTTTCAACCCTTTCTGACTTCATTTGCTATTTTTCATGCATTTACTGATTTTTGGAGCTAAATGACCCTGAAATTGAAAAGCACTACAAATGAACTCTGAAAAGGTTGAAAGTTGGCATGGTATCATCATTTCACCCACATAGCATGTGCTAAAAAGTTGAGAGGGTTACGGCAAAAACTGGATGCACTTCGTGTACAAAATGGACAATCTCTTTCGAAGTATCAGGCTTTCGGACGAGAACTCATCTGTTACAAAGGCATTTCATTTTTTTGAACTCATTTCAACTCGAGACTTTTTGTGCGTTCAGTATGCACCATTCAAAGCCACGTCATCAATTTTCAACAGTTTCTGACTTCATTTGCTATTTTTCATGCATTTACTGAATTTTTGAGCTAAATGACCCTGAAATTGAAAAGCACTACAAATGAACTCTGAAAAGGTTGAAAGTTGGCATGGTATCATCATTTCACCCACATAGCATGTGCTAAATAGTTGAGAGGGTTACGGCAAAAACTGGATGCACTTCGTGTACAAAATGGACAATCTCTTTCGAAGTATCAGGCTTTCGGACGAGAACTCATCTGTTACAAAGGCATTTCATTTTTTAAACTTGTTTCAACTCCAGACTTTTTGTGCATTCAGTATGCACCATTCAAAGCAACGTCATCAATTTTCAACCCTTTCTGACTTCATTTGCTATTTTTCATGCATTTACTGATTTTGTTTGAGCTAAATGACCCTGAAATTGAAAAGCACTACAAATGAACTCTGAAAAGGTTGAAAGTTGGCATGGTATCATCATTTCACCCACATAGCATGTGTTAAAAAGTTGAGAGGGTTACGGCAAAAACTGGATGCACTTCGTGTATAAAATGGACAATCTCTTTCGAAGTATCAGGCTTTCGGACGAGAACTCCTCTGTTACAAAGGCATTTCATTTTTTTTAAACTAATTTCAACTCCAGACTTTTTGTGCGTTCAGTATGCACCATTCAAACCACGTCATCAATTTTCAACCGTTTCTGACTTCATTTGCTATTTTTCATGCATTTACTGATTTTTTGAGCTAAATGACCCTGAAATTGAAAAGCACTACAAATGAACTCTGAAAAGGTTGAAAGTTGGCATGATATCATCATTTCACCCACATAGCATGTGTTAAAAAGTTGAGAGGGTTATGGCAAAAACTGGATGCACTTCGTGTATAAAATGGACAATCTCTTTCGAAGTATCAGGCTTTCGGACGAGAACTCCTCTGTTACAAAGGCATTTCATTTTTTTAAACTAATTTCAACTCCAGACTTTTTGTGCGTTCAGTATGCACCATTCAAAGCCACGTCATCAATTTTCAACCCTTTCTGACTTCATTTGCTATTTTTCATGCATTTACTGATTTTTTTGAGCTAAATGACCCTGAAATTGAAAGGCACTACAAATGAACTCTGAAAAGGTTGAAAGTTGACATGGTATCATCATTTCACCCACATAGCATGTGCTAACAAGTTGAGAGGGTTACGGCAAAAACTGGATGCACTTCGTGTACAAAATGGACAATCTCTTTCGAAGTATCAGGCTTTCGGACGAGAACTCATCTGTTACAAAGGCATTTCATTTTTTTAAACTTATTTCAACTCCAGACTTTTTGTGCATTCAGTATGCACCATTCAAAGCCAGGTCATCAATTTTCAACCCTTTCTGACTTCATTTGCTATTTTTAATGCATTTACTGATTTTTTGAGCTAAATGACCCTGAAATTGAAAAGGACTACAAATGAACTCTGAAAAGGTTGAAAGTTGGCATGGTATCATCATTTCACCCACATAGCATGTGCTAAAAAGTTGAGAGGGTTACGGCAAAAACTGGATGCACTTCGTGTACAAAATGGACAATCTCTTTCAAAGTATGAGGCTTTCGGACGAGAACTCATCTGTTACAAAGGCATTTCATTTTTTTGAACTCATTTCAACTCCAGACTTTTTGTGCATTCAGTATGCACCATTCAAAGCGACGTCATCAATTTTCAACCCTTTCTGACTTCATTTGCTATTTTTCATGCATTTACTGAATTTTTGAGCTAAATGACCCTGAAATTGAAAAGCACTACAAATGAACTCTGAAAAGGTTGAAAGTTGGCATGGTATCATCATTTCACACACATAGCATGTGCTAAATAGTTGAGAGGGTTACGGCAAAAACTGGATGCACTTCGTGTACAAAATGGACAATCTCTTTCGAAGTATCAGGCTTTCGGACGAGAACTCATCTGTTACAAAGGCATTTCATTTTTTAAACTTGTTTCAACTCCAGACTTTTTGTGCATTCAGTATGCACCATTCAAAGCAACGTCATCAATTTTCAACCCTTTCTGACTTCATTTGCTATTTTTCATGCATTTACTGATTTTTTTGAGCTAAATGACCCTGAAATTGAAAAGCACTACAAATGAACTCTGAAAAGGTTGAAAGTTGGCATGGTATCATCATTTCACCCACATAGCATGTGTTAAAAAGTTGAGAGGGTTACGGCAAAAACTGGATGCACTTCGTGTATAAAATGGACAATCTCTTTCGAAGTATCAGGCTTTCGGACGAGAACTCCTCTGTTACAAAGGCATTTCATTTTTTTTAAACTAATTTCAACTCCAGACTTTTTGTGCGTTCAGTATGCACCATTCAAACCACGTCATCAATTTTCAACCGTTTCTGACTTCATTTGCTATTTTTCATGCATTTACTGATTTTTTGAGCTAAATGACCCTGAAATTGAAAAGCACTACAAATGAACTCTGAAAAGGTTGAAAGTTGGCATGATATCATCATTTCACCCACATAGCATGTGTTAAAAAGTTGAGAGGGTTATGGCAAAAACTGGATGCACTTCGTGTATAAAATGGACAATCTCTTTCGAAGTATCAGGCTTTCGGACGAGAACTCCTCTGTTACAAAGGCATTTCATTTTTTTAAACTAATTTCAACTCCAGACTTTTTGTGCGTTCAGTATGCACCATTCAAAGCCACGTCATCAATTTTCAACCCTTTCTGACTTCATTTGCTATTTTTCATGCATTTACTGATTTTTTTGAGCTAAATGACCCTGAAATTGAAAGGCACTACAAATGAACTCTGAAAAGGTTGAAAGTTGACATGGTATCATCATTTCACCCACATAGCATGTGCTAACAAGTTGAGAGGGTTACGGCAAAAACTGGATGCACTTCGTGTACAAAATGGACAATCTCTTTCGAAGTATCAGGCTTTCGGACGAGAACTCATCTGTTACAAAGGCATTTCATTTTTTTAAACTTATTTCAACTCCAGACTTTTTGTGCATTCAGTATGCACCATTCAAAGCCAGGTCATCAATTTTCAACCCTTTCTGACTTCATTTGCTATTTTTAATGCATTTACTGATTTTTTGAGCTAAATGACCCTGAAATTGAAAAGGACTACAAATGAACTCTGAAAAGGTTGAAAGTTGGCATGGTATCATCATTTCACCCACATAGCATGTGCTAAAAAGTTGAGAGGGTTACGGCAAAAACTGGATGCACTTCGTGTACAAAATGGACAATCTCTTTCAAAGTATGAGGCTTTCGGACGAGAACTCATCTGTTACAAAGGCATTTCATTTTTTTGAACTCATTTCAACTCCAGACTTTTTGTGCATTCAGTATGCACCATTCAAAGCGACGTCATCAATTTTCAACCCTTTCTGACTTCATTTGCTATTTTTCATGCATTTACTGAATTTTTGAGCTAAATGACCCTGAAATTGAAAAGCACTACAAATGAACTCTGAAAAGGTTGAAAGTTGGCATGGTATCATCATTTCACACACATAGCATGTGCTAAATAGTTGAGAGGGTTACGGCAAAAACTGGATGCACTTCGTGTACAAAATGGACAATCTCTTTCGAAGTATCAGGCTTTCGGACGAGAACTCATCTGTTACAAAGGCATTTCATTTTTTAAACTTGTTTCAACTCCAGACTTTTTGTGCATTCAGTATGCACCATTCAAAGCAACGTCATCAATTTTCAACCCTTTCTGACTTCATTTGCTATTTTTCATGCATTTACTGATTTTTTTGAGCTAAATGACCCTGAAATTGAAAAGCACTACAAATGAACTCTGAAAAGGTTGAAAGTTGGCATGGTATCATCATTTCACCCACATAGCATGTGTTAAAAAGTTGAGAGGGTTACGGCAAAAACTGGATGCACTTCGTGTATAAAATGGACAATCTCTTTCGAAGTATCAGGCTTTCGGACGAGAACTCCTCTGTTACAAAGGCATTTCATTTTTTTTAAACTAATTTCAACTCCAGACTTTTTGTGCGTTCAGTATGCACCATTCAAACCACGTCATCAATTTTCAACCGTTTCTGACTTCATTTGCTATTTTTCATGCATTTACTGATTTTTTGAGCTAAATGACCCTGAAATTGAAAAGCACTACAAATGAACTCTGAAAAGGTTGAAAGTTGGCATGATATCATCATTTCACCCACATAGCATGTGTTAAAAAGTTGAGAGGGTTATGGCAAAAACTGGATGCACTTCGTGTATAAAATGGACAATCTCTTTCGAAGTATCAGGCTTTCGGACGAGAACTCCTCTGTTACAAAGGCATTTCATTTTTTTAAACTAATTTCAACTCCAGACTTTTTGTGCGTTCAGTATGCACCATTCAAAGCCACGTCATCAATTTTCAACCCTTTCTGACTTCATTTGCTATTTTTCATGCATTTACTGATTTTTTTGAGCTAAATGACCCTGAAATTGAAAGGCACTACAAATGAACTCTGAAAAGGTTGAAAGTTGACATGGTATCATCATTTCACCCACATAGCATGTGCTAACAAGTTGAGAGGGTTACGGCAAAAACTGGATGCACTTCGTGTACAAAATGGACAATCTCTTTCGAAGTATCAGGCTTTCGGACGAGAACTCATCTGTTACAAAGGCATTTCATTTTTTTAAACTTATTTCAACTCCAGACTTTTTGTGCATTCAGTATGCACCATTCAAAGCCAGGTCATCAATTTTCAACCCTTTCTGACTTCATTTGCTATTTTTAATGCATTTACTGATTTTTTGAGCTAAATGACCCTGAAATTGAAAAGGACTACAAATGAACTCTGAAAAGGTTGAAAGTTGGCATGGTATCATCATTTCACCCACATAGCATGTGCTAAAAAGTTGAGAGGGTTACGGCAAAAACTGGATGCACTTCGTGTACAAAATGGACAATCTCTTTCAAAGTATGAGGCTTTCGGACGAGAACTCATCTGTTACAAAGGCATTTCATTTTTTTGAACTCATTTCAACTCCAGACT
The DNA here is from genome assembly GCA_039707655.1 of Elymus sibiricus. Taxonomy (NCBI): domain Eukaryota; kingdom Viridiplantae; phylum Streptophyta; class Magnoliopsida; order Poales; family Poaceae; genus Elymus; species Elymus sibiricus. Next base: position 31,593,631 of record CM077665.1, on the reverse strand, counting down.
TTTTGTGCATTCAGTATGCACCATTCAAAGCGACGTCATCAATTTTCAACCCTTTCTGACTTCATTTGCTATTTTTCATGCATTTACTGAATTTTTGAGCTAAATGACCCTGAAATTGAAAAGCACTACAAATGAACTCTGAAAAGGTTGAAAGTTGGCATGGTATCATCATTTCACACACATAGCATGTGCTAAATAGTTGAGAGGGTTACGGCAAAAACTGGATGCACTTCGTGTACAAAATGGACAATCTCTTTCGAAGTATCAGGCTTTCGGACGAGAACTCATCTGTTACAAAGGCATTTCATTTTTTTAACTTATTTCAACTCCAGACTTTTTGTGCGTTCAGTATGCACCATTCAAAGCAACGTCATCAATTTTCAGCCCTTTCTGACTTCATTTGCTATTTTTCATGCATTTACTGATTTTTTTGAGCTAAATGACCCTGAAATTGAAAAGCACTACAAATGAACTCTGAAAAGGTTGAAAGTTGACATGGTATCATCATTTCACCAACATAGCATGTGCTAAAAAGTTGAGAGGGTTACGGCAAAAACTGGATGCACTTCGTGTACAAAATGGACAATCTCTTTCGAAGTATCAGGCTTTCGGACGAGAACTCATCTGTTACAAAGTCATTTCATTTTTTTATACTTATTTCAACTCCAGACTTTTTGTGCGTTCAGTATGGACCATTCAAACCACGTCATCAATTTTCAACCGTTTCTGACTTCATTTGCTATTTTTCATGCATTTACTCATTTTTTGAGCTAAATGACCCTGAAATTGAAAAGCACTACAAATGAACTCTGAAAAGGTTGAAAGTTGGCATGATATCATCATTTCACCCACATAGCATGTGTTAAAAAGTTGAGAGGGTTATGGCAAAAACTGGATGCACTTCGTGTATAAAATGGACAATCTCTTTCGAAGTATCAGGCTTTCGGACGAGAACTCCTCTGTTACAAAGGAATTTCATTTTTTAAAACTAATTTCAACTCCAGACTTTTTGTGCGTTCAGTATGCACCATTCAAAGCCACGTCATCAATTTTCAACCCTTTCTGACTTCATTTGCTATCTTTCATGCATTTACTGATTTTTTTGAGCTAAATGACCCTAAAATTGAAAAGCACTACAAATGAACTCTGAAAAGGTTGAAAGTTGACATGGTATCATCATTTCACCCACATAGCATGTGCTAAAAAGTTGAGAGGGTTACGGCAAAAACTGGATGCACTTCGTGTACAAAATGGACAATCTCTTTCGAAGTATCAGGCTTTCGGACGAGAACTCATCTGGTACAAAGGCATTTCATTTTTTTAAACTTATTTCAACTCCAGACTTTTTGTGCATTCAGTATGCACCATTCAAAGTCACGTCATCAATTTTCAACCCTTTCTGACTTCATTTGCTATTTTTCATGCATTTACTGATTTTTGGAGCTAAATGACCCTGAAATTGAAAAGCACTACAAATGAACTCTGAAAAGGTTGAAAGTTGGCATGGTATCATCATTTCACCCACATAGCATGTGCTAAAAAGTTGACAGGGTTACGGCAAAAACTGGATGCACTTCGTGTACAAAATGGACAATCTCTTTCGAAGTATCAGGCTTTCGGACGAGAACTCATCTGTTACAAAGGCATTTCATTTTTTTGAACTCATTTCAACTCCAGACTTTTTGTGCGTTCAGTATGCACCATTCAAAGCCACGTCATCAATTTTCAACAGTTTCTGACTTCATTTGCTATTTTTCATGCATTTACTGAATTTTTGAGCTAAATGACCCTGAAATTGAAAAGCACTACAAATGAACTCTGAAAAGGTTGAAAGTTGGCATGGTATCATCATTTCACCCACATAGCATGTGCTAAATAGTTGAGAGGGTTACGGCAAAAACTGGATGCACTTCGTGTACAAAATGGACAATCTCTTTTGAAGTATCAGGCTTTCGGACGAGAACTCATCTGTTACAAAGGCATTTCATTTTTTTAACTTGTTTCAACTCTAGACTTTTTGTGCATTCAGTATGCACCATTCAAAGCCACGTCATCAATTTTCAACCCTTTCTGACTTCATTTGCTATTTTTCATGCATTTACTGATTTTTTTGAGCTAAATGACCCTGAAATTGAAAAGCACTACAAATGAACTCTGAAAAGGTTGAAAGTTGGCATGGTATCATCATTTCACCCACATAGCATGTGTTAAAAAGTTGAGAGGGTTACGGCAAAAACTGGATGCACTTCGTGTATAAAATGGACAATCTCTTTCGAAGTATCATGCTTTCGGACGAAAACTCCTCTGTTACAAAGGCATTTCATTTTTTAAAACTAATTTCAACTCCAGACTTTTTGTGCGTTCAGTATGCACCATTCAAAGCCATGTCATCAATTTTCAACCCTTTCTGACTTCATTTGCTATTTTTCATGCATTTACTGTTTTTTTGAGCTAAATGACCCTGAAATTGAAAAGCACTACAAATGAACTCTGAAAAGGTTGAAAGTTGGCATGGTATCATCATTTCACCCACATAGCATGTGCTAAATAGTTGAGAGGGTTACGGCAAAAACTGGATGCACTTCGTGTACAAAATGGACAATCTCTTTCGAAGTATCAGGCTTCCGGACGAGAACTCATCTGGTACAAAGGCATTTCATTTTTTTAAACTAATTTCAACTCCAGACTTTTTGTGCGTTCAGTATGCACCATTCAAAGCCACGTCATCAATTTTCAACCCTTTCTGACTTCATTTGCTATCTTTCATGCATTTACTGATTTTTTTGAGCTAAATGACCCTAAAATTGAAAGGCACTACAAATGAACTCTGAAAAGGTTGAAAGTTGACATGGTATCATCATTTCACCCACATAGCATGTGCTAAAAAGTTGAGAGGGTTACGGCAAAAACTGGATGCACTTCGTGTACAAAATGGACAATCTCTTTCGAAGTATCAGGCTTTCGGACGAGAACTCATCTGGTACAATGGCATTTCATTTTTTTAAACTTATTTCAACTCCAGACTTTTTGTGCATTCAGTATGCACCATTCAAAGTCACGTCATCAATTTTCAACCCTTTCTGACTTCATTTGCTATTTTTCATGCATTTACTGATTTTTGGAGCTAAATGACCCTGAAATTGAAAAGCACTACAAATGAACTCTGAAAAGGTTGAAAGTTGGCATGGTATCATCATTTCATCCACATAGCATGTGCTAAAAAGTTGACAGGGTTACGGCAAAAACTGGATGCACTTCGTGTACAAAATGGACAATCTCTTTCGAAGTATCAGGCTTTCGGACGAGAACTCATCTGTTACAAAGGCATTTCATTTTTTTGAACTCATTTCAACTCCAGACTTTTTCTGCGTTCAGTATGCACCATTCAAAGCCACGTCATCAATTTTCAACAGTTTCTGACTTCATTTGCTATTTTTCATGCATTTACTGAATTTTTGAGCTAAATGACCCTGAAATTGAAAAGCACTACAAATGAACTCTGAAAAGGTTGAAAGTTGGCATGGTATCATCATTTCACACACATAGCATGTGCTAAATAGTTGAGAGGGTTACGGCAAAAACTGGATGCACTTCGTGTACAAAATGGACAATCTCTTTTGAAGTATCAGGCTTTCGGACGAGAACTCATCTGTAACAAAGGCATTTCATTTTTTTAACTTGTTTCAACTCTAGACTTTTTGTGCGTTCAGTATGCACCATTCAAAGCCACGTCATCAATTTTCAACCCTTTCTGACTTCATTTGCTATTTTTCATGCATTCACTGATTTTTTGAGCTAAATGACCCTGAAATTGAAAAGCACTACAAATGAACTCTGAAAAGGTTGAAAGTTGGCATGGTATCATCATTTCACCCACATAGCATGTGTTAAAAAGTTGAGAGGGTTACGGCAAAAACTGGATGCACTTCGTGTATAAAATGGACAATCTCTTTCGAAGTATCATGCTTTCGGACGAGAACTCCTCTGTTACAAAGGCATTTCATTTTTTTAAACTAATTTCAACTCCAGACTTTTTGTGCGTTCAGTATGCACCATTCAAAGCCATGTCATCAATTTTCAACCCTTTCTGACTTCATTTGCTATTTTTCATGTATTTACTGATTTTTTTGAGCTAAATGACCCTGAAATTGAAAAGCACTACAAATGAACTCTGAAAAGGTTGAAAGTTGACATGGTATCATCATTTCACCCACATAGCATGTGCTAAAAAGTTGAGAGGGTTACGGCAAAAACTGGATGCACTTCGTGTACAAAATGGACAATCTCTTTCAAAGTATCAGGCTTTCGGACGAGAACTCATCTGTTACAAAGGCATTTCATTTTTTTAAACTTATTTCAACTCCAGACTTTTTGTGCATTCAGTATGCACCATTCAAAGCCACGTCATCAATTTTCAACCCTTTCTGACTTCATTTGCTATTTTTCATGCATTTACTGATTTTTTGAGCTAAATGACCCTGAAATTGAAAAGCACTACAAATGAACTCTAAAAAGGTTGAAAGTTGACATGGTATCATCATTTCACCCACATAGCATGTGCTAAAAAGTTGAGAGAGTTACGGCAAAAACTGGATGCACTTCGTGTACAAAATGGACAATCTCTTTCGAAGTATCAGGCTTTCGGACGAGAACTCATCTGTTACAAAGGCATTTCATTTTTTTAAACTTATTTCAACTCAAGACTTTTTGTGCGTTCAGTATGCACCATTCAAAGCCACGTCATCAATTTTTAACTGTTTCTGACTTCAGTTGCTATTTTTCATGTATTTACTGATTTTTTTTGAGCTAAATGACCCTGAAATTGAAAAGCACTACAAATGAACTCTGAAAAGGTTGAAAGTTGGCATGGTATCATCATTTCACCCACATAGCATGTGCTTAAAAGTTGAGGGGGTTATGGCAAAAACTGGATGCACTTCGTGCACAAAATGGACAATCTCTTTCGAAGTATCAAGCTTTCGGACGAGAACTCATCTGTTACAAAGGCATTTCATTTTTTTAAACTTATTTCAACTCCAGACTTTTTGTGCGTTCAGTATGCACCATTCAAACCACGTCATCAATTTTCAACCGTTTCTGACTTCATTTGCTATTTTTCATGCATTTACTGATTTTTTGAGCTAAATGACCCTGAAATTGAAAAGCACTACAAATGAACTCTGAAAAGGTTGAAAGTTGACATGGTATCATCATTTCACCCACATAGCATGTGCTAAAAAGTTGAGAGGGTTACGGCAAAAACTGGATGCACTTCGTGTACAAAATGGACAATCTCTTTCGAAGTATCATGCTTTCGGACGAGAACTCATGTGTTACAAAGGCATTTCATTTTTTTAAACTTATTTCAACTCCAGACTTTTTGTGCGTTCAGTATGCACCATTCAAACCACGTCATCAATTTTCAACCGTTTCTGACTTCATTTGCTATTTTTCATGCATTTACTGATTTTTTGAGCTAAATGACCCTGAAATTGAAAAGCACTACAAATGAAGGCTGAAACGGTTGAAAGTTGGCATGGTATCATCATTTCACCCACATAGCATGTGTTAAAAAGTTGAGAGGGTTACGGCAAAAACTGGATGCACTTCGTGTATAAAATGGACAATCTCTTTCGAAGTATCATGCTTTCGGACGAGAACTCCTCTGTTGCAAAGGCATTTCATTTTTTTAAACTAATTTCAACTCCAGACTTTTTGTGCGTTCAGTATGCACCATTCAAAGCCATGTCATCAATTTTCAACCCTTTCTGACTTCATTTGCTATTTTTCATGCATTTACTGATTTTTTTGAGCTAAATGACCCTGAAATTGAAAAGCACTACAAATGAACTCTGAAAAGGTTGAAAGTTGACATGGTATCATCATTTCACCCACATAGCATGTGCTAAAAAGTTGAGAGGGTTACGGCAAAAACTGGATGCACTTCGTGTACAAAATGGACAATCTCTTTCGAAGTATCAGGCTTTCGGACGAGAACTCATCTGTTACAAAGGCATTTCATTTTTTAAAACTTATTTCAACTCCAGACTTTTTGTGCATTCAGTATGCACCATTCAAAGCCACGTCATCAATTTTCAACCCTTTCTGACTTCATTTGCTATTTTTCATGCATTTACTGATTTTTTGAGCTAAATGACCCTGAAATTGAAAAGCACTACAAATGAACTCTGAAAAGGTTCAAAGTTGACATGGTATCATCATTTCACCCACATAGCATGTGCTAAAAAGTTGAGAGAGTTACGGCAAAAACTGGATGCACTTCGTGTACAAAATGGACAATCTCTTTCGAAGTATCAGGCTTTCGGACGAGAACTCATCTGTTACAAAGGCATTTCATTTTTTTAAACTTATTTCAACTCCAGACTTTTTGTGCGTTCAGTATGCACCATTCAAAGCCACATCATCAGTTTTCAACCGTTTCTGACTTCAGTTGCTATTTTTCATGTATTTACTGATTTTTTTGAGCTAAATGACCCTGAAATTGAAAAGCACTACAAATGAACTCTGAAAAGGTTGAAAGTTGGCATGGTATCATCATTTCACCCACATAGCATGTGCTTAAAAGTTGAGAGGGTTACGGCAAAAACTGGATGCACTTCGTGTACAAAATGGACAATCTCTTTCGAAGTATCAAGCTTTCGGACGAGAACTCATCTGTTACAAAGGCATTTCATTTTTTTAAACTTATTTCAACTCCAGACTTTTTGTGCGTTCAGTATGCACCATTCAAACCACGTCATCAATTTTCAACCGTTTCTGACTTCATTTGCTATTTTTCATGCATTTACTGATTTTTTGAGCTAAATGACCCTGAAATTGAAAAGCACTACAAATGAACTCTGAAAAGGTTGAAAGTTGACATGGTATCATCATTTCACCCACTTAGCATGTGCTAAAAAGTTGAGAGGGTTACGGCAAAAACTGGATGCACTTCGTGTACAAAATGGACAATCTCTTTCGAAGTATCAGGCTCTCGGACGAGAACTCATCTGTTACAAAGGCATTTCATTTTTTTAAACTTATTTCAACTCCAGACTTTTTGTGCGTTCAGTATGCACCATTCAAAGCCACGTCATCAATTTTCAACCGTTTCTGACTTCATTTGCTATTTTTCATGCATTTACTGATTTTTTGAGCTAAATGACCCTGAAATTGAAAAGCACTACAAATGAAGTCTGAAAAGGTTGAAAGTTGGCATGGTATCATCATTTCACCCACATAGCATGTGTTCAAAAGTTGAGAGGGTTACGGCAAAAACTGGATGCACTTCGTGTATAAAATGGACAATCTCTTTCGAAGTATCAGGCTTTCGGACGAGAACTCCTCTGTTACAAAGGCATTTCATTTTTTTAAACTAATTTCAACTCCAGACTTTTTGTGCGTTCAGTATGCACCATTCAAAGCCACGTCATCAATTTTCAACCGTTTCTGACTTCATTTGCTATTTTTCATGCATTTACTGATTTTTTGAGCTAAATGACCCTGAAATTGAAAAGCACTACAAATGAACTCTGAAAAGGTTGAAAGTTGACATGGTATCATCATTTCACCCACATAGCATGTGCTAAAAAGTTGAGAGGGTTACGGCAAAAACTGGATGCACTTCGTGTACAAAATGGACAATCTCTTTCGAAGTATCAGGCTTTCGGACGAGAACTCATCTGTTACAAAGGCATTTCATTTTTTTAAACTTATTTCAACTCCAGACTTTTTGTGCATTCAGTATGCACCATTCAAACCACGTCATCAATTTTCAACCGTTTCTGACTTCATTTGCTATTTTTCATGCATTTACTGATTTTTTGAGCTACATGACCCTGAAATTGAAAAGCACTACAAATGAACTCTGAAAAGGTTGAAAGTTGACATGGTATCATCATTTCACCCACATAGCATGTGCTAAAAAGTTGAGAGAGTTACGGCAAAAACTGGATGCACTTCGTGTACAAAATGGACAATCTCTTTCGAAGTATCAGGCTTTCGGACGAGAACTCATCTGTTACAAAGGCATTTCATTTTTTTAAACTTATTTCAACTCCAGACTTTTTGTGCGTTCAGTATGCACCATTCAAAGCCACATCATCAGTTTTCAACCGTTTCTGACTTCATTTGCTATTTTTCATGTATTTACTGATTTTTTTGAGCTAAATGACCCTGAAATTGAAAAGCACTACAAATGAACTCTGAAAAGGTTGAAAGTTGGCATGGTATCATCATTTCACCCACATAGCATGTGCTTAAAAGTTGAGAGGGTTACGGCAAAAACTGGATGCACTTCGTGTACAAAATGGACAATCTCTTTCGAAGTATCAAGCTTTCGGACGAGAACTCATGTGTTACAAAGGCATTTCATTTTTTTAAACTTATTTCAACTCCAGACTTTTTGTGCGTTCAGTATGCACCATTCAAACCACGTCATCAATTTTCAACCGTTTCTGACTTCATTTGCTATTTTTCATGCATTTACTGATTTTTTGAGCTAAATGACCCTGAAATTGAAAAGCACTACAAATGAACTCTGAAAAGGTTGAAAGTTGACATGGTATCATCATTTCACCCACTTCGCATGTGCTAAAAAGTTGAGAGGGTTACGGCAAAAACTGGATGCACTTCGTGTACAAAATGGACAATCTCTTTCGAAGTATCAGGCTCTCGGACGAGAACTCATCTGTTACAAAGGCATTTCATTTTTTTAAACTTATTTCAACTCCAGACTTTTTGTGCGTTCAGTATGCACCATTCAAACCACGTCATCAATTTTCAACCGTTTCTGACTTCATTTGCTATTTTTCATGCATTTACTGATTTTTTGAGCTAAATGACCCTGAAATTGAAAAGCACTACAAATGAAGTCTGAAAAGGTTGAAAGTTGGCATGGTATCATCATTTCACCCACATAGCATGTGTTAAAAAGTTGAGAGGGTTACGGCAAAAACTGGATGCACTTCGTGTATAAAATGGACAATCTCTTTCGAAGTATCAGGCTTTCGGACGAGAACTCCTCTGTTACAAAGGCATTTCATTTTTTTAAACTAATTTCAACTCCAGACTTTTTGTGCGTTCAGTATGCACCATTCAAAGCCACGTCATCAATTTTCAACCCTTTCTGACTTCATTTGCTATTTTTCATGCATTTACTGATTTTTTTGAGCTAAATGACCCTGAAATTGAAAAGCACTACAAATGAACTCTGAAAATGTTGAAAGTTGACATGGTATCATCATTTCACCCACATAGCATGTGCTAAAAAGTTGAGAGGGTTACGGCAAAAACTGGATGCACTTCGTGTACAAAATGGACAATCTCTTTCGAAGTATCAGGCTTTCGGACGAGAACTCATCTGTTACAAAGGCATTTCATTTTTTTAAACTTATTTCAACTCCAGACTTTTTGTGCATTCAGTATGCACCATTCAAAGCCACGTCATCAATTTTCAACCCTTTCTGACTTCATTTGCTATTTTTCATGCATTTACTGATTTTTTGAGCTAAATGACCCTGAAATTGAAAAGCACTACAAATGAACTCTGAAAAGGTTGAAAGTTGACATGGTATCATCATTTCACCCACATAGCATGTGCTAAAAAGTTGAGAGGGTTACGGCAAAAACTGGATGCACTTCGTGTACAAAATGGACAATCTCTTTCGAAGTATCAGGCTTTCGGACGAGAACTCATCTGTTACAAAGGCATTTCATTTTTTTAAAATTATTTCAACTCCAGACTTTTTGTGCGTTCAGTATGCACCATTCAAACCACGTCATCAATTTTCAACCGTTTCTGACTTCATTTGCTATTTTTCATGCATTTACTGATTTTTTGAGCTAAATGACCCTGAAATTGAAAAGCACTACAAATGAAGTCTGAAAAGGTTGAAAGTTGGCATGGTATCATCATTTCACCCACATAGCATGTGCTTAAAAGTTGAGAGGGTTACGGCAAAAACTGGATGCACTTCGTGTACAAAATGGACAATCTCTTTCGAAGTATCAAGCTTTCGGACGAGAACTCATCTGTTACAAAGGCATTTCATTTTTTTAAACTTATTTCAACTCCAGACTTTTTGTGCGTTCAGTATGCACCATTCAAACCACGTCATCAATTTTCAACCGTTTCTGACTTCATTTGCTATTTTTCATGCATTTACTGATTTTTTGAGCTACATGACCCTGAAATTGAAAAGCACTACAAATGAACTCTGAAAAGGTTGAAAGTTGACATGGTATCATCATTTCACCCACATAGCATGTGCTAAAAAGTTGAGAGGGTTACGGCAAAAACTGGATGCACTTCGTGTACAAAATGGACAATCTCTTTCGAAGTATCAGGCTTTCGGACGAGAACTCATCTGTTACAAAGGCATTTCATTTTTTTTAAATTATTTCAACTCCAGACTTTTTGTGCGTTCAGTATGCACCATTCAAACCACGTCATCAATTTTCAACCGTTTCTGACTTCATTTGCTATTTTTCATGTATTTACTGATTTTTTGAGCTAAATGACCCTGAAATTGAAAAGCACTACAAATGAACTCTGAAAAGGTTGAAAGTTGGCATGGTATCATCATTTCACCCACATAGCATGTGCTTAAAAGTTGAGAGGGTTACGGCAAAAACTGGATGCACTTCGTGTACAAAATGGACAATCTCTTTCGAAGTATCAAGCTTTCGGACGAGAACTCATGTGTTACAAAGGCATTTCATTTTTTTAAACTTATTTCAACTCCAGACTTTTTGTGCGTTCAGTATGCACCATTCAAACCACGTCATCAATTTTCAACCGTTTCTGACTTCATTTGCTATTTTTCATGCATTTACTGATTTTTTGAGCTACATGACCCTGAAATTGAAAAGCACTACAAATGAACTCTGAAAAGGTTGAAAGTTGACATGGTATCATCATTTCACCCACATAGCATGTGCTAAAAAGTTGAGAGGGTTACGGCAAAAACTGGATGCACTTCGTGTACAAAATGGACAATCTCTTTCGAAGTATCAGGCTTTCGGACGAGAACTCATCTGTTACAAAGGCATTTCATTTTTTTAAACTTATTTCAACTCCAGACTTTTTGTGCATTCAGTATGCACCATTCAAAGCCACGTCATCAATTTTCAACCCTTTCTGACTTCATTTGCTATTTTTCATGCATTTACTGATTTTTTGAGCTAAATGACCCTGAAATTGAAAAGCACTACAAATGAACTCTGAAAAGGTTGAAAGTTGACATGGTATCATCATTTCACCCACATAGCATGTGCTAAAAAGTTGAGAGGGTTACGGCAAAAACTGGATGCACTTCGTGTACAAAATGGACAATCTCTTTCGAAGTATCAGGCTTTCGGACGAGAACTCATCTGTTACAAAGGCATTTCATTTTTTTAAAATTATTTCAACTCCAGACTTTTTGTGCGTTCAGTATGCACCATTCAAACCACGTCATCAATTTTCAACCGTTTCTGACTTCATTTGCTATTTTTCATGCATTTACTGATTTTTTGAGCTAAATGACCCTGAAATTGAAAAGCACTACAAATGAAGTCTGAAAAGGTTGAAAGTTGGCATGGTATCATCATTTCACCCACATAGCATGTGCTTAAAAGTTGAGAGGGTTACGGCAAAAACTGGATGCACTTCGTGTACAAAATGGACAATCTCTTTCGAAGTATCAAGCTTTCGGACGAGAACTCATCTGTTACAAAGGCATTTCATTTTTTTAAACTTATTTCAACTCCAGACTTTTTGTGCGTTCAGTATGCACCATTCAAACCATGTCATCAATTTTCAACCGTTTCTGACTTCATTTGCTATTTTTCATGCATTTACTGATATTTTGAGCTAAATGACCCTGAAATTGAAAAGCACTACAAATGAAGTCTGAAAAGGTTGAAAGTTGGCATGGTATCATCATTTCACCCACATAGCATGTGTTAAAAAGTTGAGAGGGTTACGGCAAAAACTGGATGCACTTCGTGTATAAAATGGACAATCTCTTTCGAAGTATCATGCTTTCGGACGAGAACTCCTCTGTTACAAAGGCATTTCATTTTTTTAAACTAATTTCAACTCCAGACTTTTTGTGCGTTCAGTATGCACCATTCAAAGCCACGTCATCAATTTTCAACCCTTTCTGACTTCATTTGCTATTTTTCATGCATTTACTGACTTTTTTGAGCTAAATGACCCTGAAATTGAAAAGCACTACAAATGAACTCTGAAATGGTTGAAAGTTGACATGGTATCATCATTTCACCCACATAGCATGTGCTAAAATGTTGAGAGGGTTACGGCAAAAACTGGATGCACTTCGTGTACAAAATGGACAATCTCTTTCGAAGTATCAGGCTTTCGGACGAGAACTCATCTGTTACAAAGGCATTTCATTTTTTTAAACTTATTTCAACTCCAGACTTTTTGTGCATTCAGTATGCACCATTCAAAGCCACGTCATCAATTTTCAACCCTTTCTGACTTCATTTGCTATTTTTCATGCATTTACTGATTTTTTGAGCTAAATGACCCTGAAATTGAAAAGCACTACCAATGAACTCTGAAAAGGTTGAAAGTTGACATGGTATCATCATTTCACCCACATAGCATGTGCTAAAAAGTTGAGAGGGTTACGGCAAAAACTGGATGCACTTCGTGTACAAAATGGACAATCTATTTCGAAGTATCAGGCTTTCGGACGAGAACTCATCTGTTACAAAGGCATTTCATTTTTTTAAACTTATTTCAACTCCAGACTTTTTGTGCGTTCAGTATGCACCATTCAAAGCCACGTCATCAATTTTCAACCGTTTCTGACTTCAGTTGCTATTTTTCATGCATTTACTGATTTTTTTTGAGCTAAATGACCCTGAAATTGAAAAGCACTACAAATGAACTCTGAAAAGGTTGAAAGTTGGCATGGTATCATCATTTCACCCACATAGCATGTGCTTAAAAGTTGAGAGGGTTACGGCAAAAACTGGATGCACTTCGTGTACAAAATGGACAATCTCTTTCGAAGTATCAAGCTTTCGGACGAGAACTCATCTGTTACAAAGGCATTTCATTTTTTTAAACTTATTTCAACTCCAGACTTTTTGTGCGTTCAGTATGCACCATTCAAACCACGTCATCAATTTTCAACCGTTTCTGACTTCATTTGTTATTTTTCATGCATTTACTGATTTTTTGAGCTAAATGACCCTGAAATTGAAAAGCACTACAAATGAACTCTGAAAAGGTTGAAAGTTGGCATGATATCATCATTTCACCCACATAGCATGTGTTAAAAAGTTGAGAGGGTTACGGCAAAAACTGGATGCACTTCGTGTATAAAATGGACAATCTCTTTCGAAGTATCAGGCTTTCGGACGAGAACTCCTCTGTTACAAAGGCATTTCATTTTTTTAAACTAATTTCAACTCCAAACTTTTTGTGCGTTCAGTATGCACCATTCAAAGCCACGTCATAAATTTTCAATCCTTTCTGACTTCATTTGCTATTTTTCATGCATTTACTGATTTTTTTGAGCTAAATGACCCTGAAATTGAAAAGCACTACAAATGAACTCTGAAAAGGTTGAATGTTGACATGGTATCATCATTTCACCCACATAGCATGTGCTAAAAAGTTGAGAGGGTTACGGCAAAAACTGGATGCACTTCGTGTACAAAATGGACAATCTCTTTCGAAGTATCAGGCTTTCGGACGAGAACTCATCTGTTACAAAGGCATTTCATTTTATTAAACTTATTTCAACTCCAGACTTTTTGTGCATTCAGTATGCACCATTCAAAGCCACGTCATCAATTTTCAACCGTTTCTGACTTCATTTGCTATTTTTCATGCATTTACTGATTTTTTGAGCTAAATGACCCTGAAATTGAAAAGCACTACAAATGAACTCTGAAAAGGTTGAAAGTTGACATGGTATCATCATTTCACCCACATAGCATGTGCTAAAAAGTTGAGAGGGTTACGGCAAAAACTGGATGCACTTCGTGTACAAAATGGACAATCTCTTTCGAAGTATCAGGCTTTCGGACGAGAACTCATCTGTTACAAAGGCATTTCATTTTTTTAAAATTATTTCAACTCCAGACTTTTTGTGCGTTCAGTATGCACCATTCAAACCACGTCATCAATTTTCAACCGTTTCTGACTTCATTTGCTATTTTTCATGCATTTACTGATTTTTTGAGCTAAATGACCCTGAAATTGAAAAGCACTACAAATGAAGTCTGAAAAGGTTGAAAGTTGGCATGGTATCATCATTTCACCCACATAGCATGTGCTTAAAAGTTGAGAGGGTTACGGCAAAAACTGGATGCACTTCGTGTACAAAATGGACAATCTCTTTCGAAGTATCAAGCTTTCGGACGAGAACTCATCTGTTACAAAGGCATTTCATTTTTTTAAACTTATTTCAACTCCAGACTTTTTGTGCGTTCAGTATGCACCATTCAAACCATGTCATCAATTTTCAACCGTTTCTGACTTCATTTGCTATTTTTCATGCATTTACTGATATTTTGAGCTAAATGACCCTGAAATTGAAAAGCACTACAAATGAAGTCTGAAAAGGTTGAAAGTTGGCATGGTATCATCATTTCACCCACATAGCATGTGTTAAAAAGTTGAGAGGGTTACGGCAAAAACTGGATGCACTTCGTGTATAAAATGGACAATCTCTTTCGAAGTATCATGCTTTCGGACGAGAACTCCTCTGTTACAAAGGCATTTCATTTTTTTAAACTAATTTCAACTCCAGACTTTTTGTGCGTTCAGTATGCACCATTCAAAGCCACGTCATCAATTTTCAACCCTTTCTGACTTCATTTGCTATTTTTCATGCATTTACTGACTTTTTTGAGCTAAATGACCCTGAAATTGAAAAGCACTACAAATGAACTCTGAAATGGTTGAAAGTTGACATGGTATCATCATTTCACCCACATAGCATGTGCTAAAATGTTGAGAGGGTTACGGCAAAAACTGGATGCACTTCGTGTACAAAATGGACAATCTCTTTCGAAGTATCAGGCTTTCGGACGAGAACTCATCTGTTACAAAGGCATTTCATTTTTTTTAACTTATTTCAACTCCAGACTTTTTGTGCATTCAGTATGCACCATTCAAAGCCACGTCATCAATTTTCAACCCTTTCTGACTTCATTTGCTATTTTTCATGCATTTATTGATTTTTTGAGCTAAATGACCCTGAAATTGAAAAGCACTACCAATGAACTCTGAAAAGGTTGAAAGTTGACATGGTATCATCATTTCACCCACATAGCATGTGCTAAAAAGTTGAGAGGGTTACGGCAAAAACTGGATGCACTTCGTGTACAAAATGGACAATCTATTTCGAAGTATCAGGCTTTCGGACGAGAACTCATCTGTTACAAAGGCATTTCATTTTTTTAAACTTATTTCAACTCCAGACTTTTTGTGCGTTCAGTATGCACCATTCAAAGCCACGTCATCAATTTTCAACCGTTTCTGACTTCAGTTGCTATTTTTCATGCATTTACTGATTTTTTTTGAGCTAAATGACCCTGAAATTGAAAAGCACTACAAATGAACTCTGAAAAGGTTGAAAGTTGGCATGGTATCATCATTTCACCCACATAGCATGTGCTTAAAAGTTGAGAGGGTTACGGCAAAAACTGGATGCACTTCGTGTACAAAATGGACAATCTCTTTCGAAGTATCAAGCTTTCGGACGAGAACTCATCTGTTACAAAGGCATTTCATTTTTTTAAACTTATTTCAACTCCAGACTTTTTGTGCGTTCAGTATGCACCATTCAAACCACGTCATCAATTTTCAACCGTTTCTGACTTCATTTGTTATTTTTCATGCATTTACTGATTTTTTGAGCTAAATGACCCTGAAATTGAAAAGCACTACAAATGAACTCTGAAAAGGTTGAAAGTTGGCATGATATCATCATTTCACCCACATAGCATGTGTTAAAAAGTTGAGAGGGTTACGGCAAAAACTGGATGCACTTCGTGTATAAAATGGACAATCTCTTTCGAAGTATCAGGCTTTCGGACGAGAACTCCTCTGTTACAAAGGCATTTCATTTTTTTAAACTAATTTCAACTCCAAACTTTTTGTGCGTTCAGTATGCACCATTCAAAGCCACGTCATAAATTTTCAATCCTTTCTGACTTCATTTGCTATTTTTCATGCATTTACTGATTTTTTTGAGCTAAATGACCCTGAAATTGAAAAGCACTACAAATGAACTCTGAAAAGGTTGAATGTTGACATGGTATCATCATTTCACCCACATAGCATGTGCTAAAAAGTTGAGAGGGTTACGGCAAAAACTGGATGCACTTCGTGTACAAAATGGACAATCTCTTTCGAAGTATCAGGCTTTCGGACGAGAACTCATCTGTTACAAAGGCATTTCATTTTATTAAACTTATTTCAACTCCAGACTTTTTGTGCATTCAGTATGCACCATTCAAAGCCACGTCATCAATTTTCAACCGTTTCTGACTTCATTTGCTATTTTTCATGCATTTACTGATTTTTTGAGCTAAATGACCCTGAAATTGAAAAGCACTACAAATGAACTCTGAAAAGGTTGAAAGTTGACATGGTATCATCATTTCACCCACATAGCATGTGCTAAAAAGTTGAGAGGGTTACGGCAAAAACTGGATGCACTTCGTGTACAAAATGGACAATCTCTTTCGAAGTATCAAGCTTTCGGACGAGAACTCATCTGTTACAAAGGCATTTCATTTTTTTAAACTTATTTCAACTCCAGACTTTTTGTGCGTTCAGTATGCACCATTCAAACCATGTCATCAATTTTCAACCGTTTCTGACTTCATTTGCTATTTTTCATGCATTTACTGATATTTTGAGCTAAATGACCCTGAAATTGAAAAGCACTACAAATGAAGTCTGAAAAGGTTGAAAGTTGGCATGGTATCATCATTTCACCCACATAGCATGTGTTAAAAAGTTGAGAGGGTTACGGCAAAAACTGGATGCACTTCGTGTATAAAATGGACAATCTCTTTCGAAGTATCATGCTTTCGGACGAGAACTCCTCTGTTACAAAGGCATTTCATTTTTTTAAACTAATTTCAACTCCAGACTTTTTGTGCGTTCAGTATGCACCATTCAAAGCCACGTCATCAATTTTCAACCCTTTCTGACTTCATTTGCTATTTTTCATGCATTTACTGACTTTTTTGAGCTAAATGACCCTGAAATTGAAAAGCACTACAAATGAACTCTGAAATGGTTGAAAGTTGACATGGTATCATCATTTCACCCACATAGCATGTGCTAAAATGTTGAGAGGGTTACGGCAAAAACTGGATGCACTTCGTGTACAAAATGGACAATCTCTTTCGAAGTATCAGGCTTTCGGACGAGAACTCATCTGTTACAAAGGCATTTCATTTTTTTTAACTTATTTCAACTCCAGACTTTTTGTGCATTCAGTATGCACCATTCAAAGCCAC
Organism: Elymus sibiricus; assembly: GCA_039707655.1. Lineage (NCBI taxonomy): Eukaryota > Viridiplantae > Streptophyta > Magnoliopsida > Poales > Poaceae > Elymus > Elymus sibiricus. The sequence continues at coordinate 31,576,126 of CM077665.1, read as the reverse complement.
GTCATCAATTTTCAACCCTTTCTGACTTCATTTGCTATTTTTCATGCATTTACTGATTTTTTGAGCTAAATGACCCTGAAATTGAAAAGCACTACCAATGAACTCTGAAAAGGTTGAAAGTTGACATGGTATCATCATTTCACCCACATAGCATGTGCTAAAAAGTTGAGAGGGTTACGGCAAAAACTGGATGCACTTCGTGTACAAAATGGACAATCTATTTCGAAGTATCAGGCTTTCGGACGAGAACTCATCTGTTACAAAGGCATTTCATTTTTTTAAACTTATTTCAACTCCAGACTTTTTGTGCGTTCAGTATGCACCATTCAAAGCCACGTCATCAATTTTCAACCGTTTCTGACTTCAGTTGCTATTTTTCATGCATTTACTGATTTTTTTTGAGCTAAATGACCCTGAAATTGAAAAGCACTACAAATGAACTCTGAAAAGGTTGAAAGTTGGCATGGTATCATCATTTCACCCACATAGCATGTGCTTAAAAGTTGAGAGGGTTACGGCAAAAACTGGATGCACTTCGTGTACAAAATGGACAATCTCTTTCGAAGTATCAAGCTTTCGGACGAGAACTCATCTGTTACAAAGGCATTTCATTTTTTTAAACTTATTTCAACTCCAGACTTTTTGTGCGTTCAGTATGCACCATTCAAACCACGTCATCAATTTTCAACCGTTTCTGACTTCATTTGTTATTTTTCATGCATTTACTGATTTTTTGAGCTAAATGACCCTGAAATTGAAAAGCACTACAAATGAACTCTGAAAAGGTTGAAAGTTGGCATGATATCATCATTTCACCCACATAGCATGTGTTAAAAAGTTGAGAGGGTTACGGCAAAAACTGGATGCACTTCGTGTATAAAATGGACAATCTCTTTCGAAGTATCAGGCTTTCGGACGAGAACTCCTCTGTTACAAAGGCATTTCATTTTTTTAAACTAATTTCAACTCCAAACTTTTTGTGCGTTCAGTATGCACCATTCAAAGCCACGTCATAAATTTTCAATCCTTTCTGACTTCATTTGCTATTTTTCATGCATTTACTGATTTTTTTGAGCTAAATGACCCTGAAATTGAAAAGCACTACAAATGAACTCTGAAAAGGTTGAATGTTGACATGGTATCATCATTTCACCCACATAGCATGTGCTAAAAAGTTGAGAGGGTTACGGCAAAAACTGGATGCACTTCGTGTACAAAATGGACAATCTCTTTCGAAGTATCAGGCTTTCGGACGAGAACTCATCTGTTACAAAGGCATTTCATTTTATTAAACTTATTTCAACTCCAGACTTTTTGTGCATTCAGTATGCACCATTCAAAGCCACGTCATCAATTTTCAACCGTTTCTGACTTCATTTGCTATTTTTCATGCATTTACTGATTTTTTGAGCTAAATGACCCTGAAATTGAAAAGCACTACAAATGAACTCTGAAAAGGTTGAAAGTTGACATGGTATCATCATTTCACCCACATAGCATGTGCTAAAAAGTTGAGAGGGTTACGGCAAAAACTGGATGCACTTCGTGTACAAAATGGACAATCTCTTTCGAAGTATCAGGCTTTCGGACGAGAACTCATCTGTTACAAAGGCATTTCATTTTTTTAAACTTATTTCAACTCCAGACTTTTTGTGCGTTCAGTATGCACCATTCAAACCACGTCATCAATTTTCAACCGTTTCTGACTTCATTTGCTATTTTTCATGCATTTACTGATTTTTTGAGCTAAATGACCCTGAAATTGAAAAGCACTACAAATGAAGTCTGAAACGGTTGAAAGTTGGCATGGTATCATCAATTCACCCACATAGCATGTGTTAAAAAGTTGAGAGGGTTACGGCAAAAACTGGATGCACTTCGTGTATAAAATGGACAATCTCTTTCGAAGTATCATGCTTTCGGACGAGAACTCCTCTGTTACAAAGGCATTTCATTTTTTTAAACTAATTTCAACTCCAGACTTTTTGTGCGTTCAGTATGCACCATTCAAAGCCACGTCATCAATTTTCAACCCTTTCTGACTTCATTTGCTATTTTTCATGCATTTACTGACTTTTTTGAGCTAAATGACCCTGAAATTGAAAAGCACTACAAATGAACTCTGAAATGGTTGAAAGTTGACATGGTATCATCATTTCACCCACATAGCATGTGCTAAAAAGTTGAGAGGGTTACGGCAAAAACTGGATGCACTTCGTGTACAAAATGGACAATCTCTTTCGAAGTATCAGGCTTTCGGACGAGAACTCATCTGTTACAAAGGCATTTCATTTTTTTAAACTTATTTCAACTCCAGACTTTTTGTGCGTTCAATATGCACCATTCAAACCACGTCATCAATTTTCAACCGTTTCTGACTTCAGTTGCTATTTTTCATGCATTTACTGATTTTTTGAGCTAAATGACCCTGAAATTGAAAAGCACTACAAATGAAGTCTGAAACGGTTGAAAGTTGGCATGGTATCATCATTTCACCCACATAGCATGTGTTAAAAAGTTGAGAGGGTTACGGCAAAAACTGGATGCACTTCGTGTATAAAATGGACAATCTCTTTCGAAGTATCAAGCTTTCGGACGAGAACTCATCTGTTACAAAGGCATTTCATTTTTTTAAACTTATTTCAACTCCAGACTTTTTGTGCGTTCAGTATGCACCATTCAAACCACGTCATCAATTTTCAACCGTTTCTGACTTCATTTGCTATTTTTCATGCATTTACTGATTTTTTGAGCTAAATGACCCTGAAATTGAAAAGCACTACAAATGAACTCTGAAAAGGTTGAAAGTTGGCATGATATCATCATTTCACCCACATAGCATGTGTTAAAAAGTTGAGAGGGTTACGGCAAAAACTGGATGCACTTCGTGTATAAAATGGACAATCTCTTTCGAAGTATCAGGCTTTCGGACGAGAACTCCTCTGTTACAAAGGCATTTCATTTTTTTAAACTAATTTCAACTCCAGACTTTTTGTGCGTTCAGTATGCACCATTCAAAGCCACGTCATAAATTTTCAATCCTTTCTGACTTCATTTGCTATTTTTCATGCATTTACTGATTTTTTTGAGCTAAATGACCCTGAAATTGAAAAGCACTACAAATGAACTCTGAAAAGGTTGAAAGTTGACATGGTATCATCATTTCACCCACATAGCATGTGCTAAAAAGTTGAGAGGGTTACGGCAAAAACTGGATGCACTTCGTGTACAAAATGAACAATCTCTTTCCAAGTATCAGGCTTTCGGACGAGAACTCATCTGTTACAAAGGCATTTCATTTTTTTAAACTTATTTCAACTCCAGACTTTTTGTGCATTCAGTATGCACCATTCAAAGCCACGTCATCAATTTTCAACCGTTTCTGACTTCATTTGCTATTTTTCATGCATTTACTGATTTTTTGAGCTAAATGACCCTGAAATTGAAAAGCACTACAAATGAACTCTGAAAAGGTTGAAAGTTGACATGGTATCATCATTTCACCCACATAGCATGTGCTAAAAAGTTGAGAGGGTTACGGCAAAAACTGGATGCACTTCGTGTACAAAATGGACAATCTCTTTCGAAGTATCAGGCTTTCGGACGAGAACTCATCTGTTACAAAGGCATTTCATTTTTTTAAACTTATTTCAACTCCAGACTTTTTGTGCGTTCAGTATGCACCATTCAAACCACGTCATCAATTTTCAACCGTTTCTGACTTCATTTGCTATTTTTCATGCATTTACTGATTTTTTGAGCTAAATGACCCTGAAATTGAAAAGCACTACAAATGAACTCTGAAAAGGTTGAAAGTTGGCATGGTATCATCATTTCACCCACATAGCATGTGCTTAAAAGTTGAGAGGGTTACGGCAAAAACTGGATGCACTTCGTGTACAAAATGGACAATCTCTTTCGAAGTATCAAGCTTTCGGACGAGAACTCATGTGTTACAAAGGCATTTCATTTTTTTAAACTTATTTCAACTCCAGACTTTTTGTGCGTTCAGTATGCACCATTCAAACCACGTCATCAATTTTCAACCGTTTCTGACTTCATTTGCTATTTTTCATGCATTTACTGATTTTTTGAGCTACATGACCCTGAAATTGAAAAGCACTACAAATGAACTCTGAAAAGGTTGAAAGTTGACATGGTATCATCATTTCACCCACATAGCATGTGCTAAAAAGTTGAGAGGGTTACGGCAAAAACTGGATGCACTTCGTGTACAAAATGGACAATCTCTTTCGAAGTATCAGGCTTTCGGACGAGAACTCATCTGTTACAAAGGCATTTCATTTTTTTAAACTTATTTCAACTCCAGACTTTTTGTGCATTCAGTATGCACCATTCAAAGCCACGTCATCAATTTTCAACCCTTTCTGACTTCATTTGCTATTTTTCATGCATTTACTGATTTTTTGAGCTAAATGACCCTGAAATTGAAAAGCACTACAAATGAACTCTGAAAAGGTTGAAAGTTGACATGGTATCATCATTTCACCCACATAGCATGTGCTAAAAAGTTGAGAGGGTTACGGCAAAAACTGGATGCACTTCGTGTACAAAATGGACAATCTCTTTCGAAGTATCAGGCTTTCGGACGAGAACTCATCTGTTACAAAGGCATTTCATTTTTTTAAAATTATTTCAACTCCAGACTTTTTGTGCGTTCAGTATGCACCATTCAAACCACGTCATCAATTTTCAACCGTTTCTGACTTCATTTGCTATTTTTCATGCATTTACTGATTTTTTGAGCTAAATGACCCTGAAATTGAAAAGCACTACAAATGAAGTCTGAAAAGGTTGAAAGTTGGCATGGTATCATCATTTCACCCACATAGCATGTGCTTAAAAGTTGAGAGGGTTACGGCAAAAACTGGATGCACTTCGTGTACAAAATGGACAATCTCTTTCGAAGTATCAAGCTTTCGGACGAGAACTCATCTGTTACAAAGGCATTTCATTTTTTTAAACTTATTTCAACTCCAGACTTTTTGTGCGTTCAGTATGCACCATTCAAACCATGTCATCAATTTTCAACCGTTTCTGACTTCATTTGCTATTTTTCATGCATTTACTGATATTTTGAGCTAAATGACCCTGAAATTGAAAAGCACTACAAATGAAGTCTGAAAAGGTTGAAAGTTGGCATGGTATCATCATTTCACCCACATAGCATGTGTTAAAAAGTTGAGAGGGTTACGGCAAAAACTGGATGCACTTCGTGTATAAAATGGACAATCTCTTTCGAAGTATCATGCTTTCGGACGAGAACTCCTCTGTTACAAAGGCATTTCATTTTTTTAAACTAATTTCAACTCCAGACTTTTTGTGCGTTCAGTATGCACCATTCAAAGCCACGTCATCAATTTTCAACCCTTTCTGACTTCATTTGCTATTTTTCATGCATTTACTGACTTTTTTGAGCTAAATGACCCTGAAATTGAAAAGCACTACAAATGAACTCTGAAATGGTTGAAAGTTGACATGGTATCATCATTTCACCCACATAGCATGTGCTAAAATGTTGAGAGGGTTACGGCAAAAACTGGATGCACTTCGTGTACAAAATGGACAATCTCTTTCGAAGTATCAGGCTTTCGGACGAGAACTCATCTGTTACAAAGGCATTTCATTTTTTTAAACTTATTTCAACTCCAGACTTTTTGTGCATTCAGTATGCACCATTCAAAGCCACGTCATCAATTTTCAACCCTTTCTGACTTCATTTGCTATTTTTCATGCATTTACTGATTTTTTGAGCTAAATGACCCTGAAATTGAAAAGCACTACCAATGAACTCTGAAAAGGTTGAAAGTTGACATGGTATCATCATTTCACCCACATAGCATGTGCTAAAAAGTTGAGAGGGTTACGGCAAAAACTGGATGCACTTCGTGTACAAAATGGACAATCTATTTCGAAGTATCAGGCTTTCGGACGAGAACTCATCTGTTACAAAGGCATTTCATTTTTTTAAACTTATTTCAACTCCAGACTTTTTGTGCGTTCAGTATGCACCATTCAAAGCCACGTCATCAATTTTCAACCGTTTCTGACTTCAGTTGCTATTTTTCATGCATTTACTGATTTTTTTTGAGCTAAATGACCCTGAAATTGAAAAGCACTACAAATGAACTCTGAAAAGGTTGAAAGTTGGCATGGTATCATCATTTCACCCACATAGCATGTGCTTAAAAGTTGAGAGGGTTACGGCAAAAACTGGATGCACTTCGTGTACAAAATGGACAATCTCTTTCGAAGTATCAAGCTTTCGGACGAGAACTCATCTGTTACAAAGGCATTTCATTTTTTTAAACTTATTTCAACTCCAGACTTTTTGTGCGTTCAGTATGCACCATTCAAACCACGTCATCAATTTTCAACCGTTTCTGACTTCATTTGTTATTTTTCATGCATTTACTGATTTTTTGAGCTAAATGACCCTGAAATTGAAAAGCACTACAAATGAACTCTGAAAAGGTTGAAAGTTGGCATGATATCATCATTTCACCCACATAGCATGTGTTAAAAAGTTGAGAGGGTTACGGCAAAAACTGGATGCACTTCGTGTATAAAATGGACAATCTCTTTCGAAGTATCAGGCTTTCGGACGAGAACTCCTCTGTTACAAAGGCATTTCATTTTTTTAAACTAATTTCAACTCCAAACTTTTTGTGCGTTCAGTATGCACCATTCAAAGCCACGTCATAAATTTTCAATCCTTTCTGACTTCATTTGCTATTTTTCATGCATTTACTGATTTTTTTGAGCTAAATGACCCTGAAATTGAAAAGCACTACAAATGAACTCTGAAAAGGTTGAATGTTGACATGGTATCATCATTTCACCCACATAGCATGTGCTAAAAAGTTGAGAGGGTTACGGCAAAAACTGGATGCACTTCGTGTACAAAATGGACAATCTCTTTCGAAGTATCAGGCTTTCGGACGAGAACTCATCTGTTACAAAGGCATTTCATTTTATTAAACTTATTTCAACTCCAGACTTTTTGTGCATTCAGTATGCACCATTCAAAGCCACGTCATCAATTTTCAACCGTTTCTGACTTCATTTGCTATTTTCATGCATTTACTGATTTTTTGAGCTAAATGACCCTGAAATTGAAAAGCACTACAAATGAACTCTGAAAAGGTTGAAAGTTGACATGGTATCATCATTTCACCCACATAGCATGTGCTAAAAAGTTGAGAGGGTTACGGCAAAAACTGGATGCACTTCGTGTACAAAATGGACAATCTCTTTCGAAGTATCAGGCTTTCGGACGAGAACTCATCTGTTACAAAGGCATTTCATTTTTTTAAAATTATTTCAACTCCAGACTTTTTGTGCGTTCAGTATGCACCATTCAAACCACGTCATCAATTTTCAACCGTTTCTGACTTCATTTGCTATTTTTCATGCATTTACTGATTTTTTGAGCTAAATGACCCTGAAATTGAAAAGCACTACAAATGAAGTCTGAAAAGGTTGAAAGTTGGCATGGTATCATCATTTCACCCACATAGCATGTGCTTAAAAGTTGAGAGGGTTACGGCAAAAACTGGATGCACTTCGTGTACAAAATGGACAATCTCTTTCGAAGTATCAAGCTTTCGGACGAGAACTCATCTGTTACAAAGGCATTTCATTTTTTTAAACTTATTTCAACTCCAGACTTTTTGTGCGTTCAGTATGCACCATTCAAACCATGTCATCAATTTTCAACCGTTTCTGACTTCATTTGCTATTTTTCATGCATTTACTGATATTTTGAGCTAAATGACCCTGAAATTGAAAAGCACTACAAATGAAGTCTGAAAAGGTTGAAAGTTGGCATGGTATCATCATTTCACCCACATAGCATGTGTTAAAAAGTTGAGAGGGTTACGGCAAAAACTGGATGCACTTCGTGTATAAAATGGACAATCTCTTTCGAAGTATCATGCTTTCGGACGAGAACTCCTCTGTTACAAAGGCATTTCATTTTTTTAAACTAATTTCAACTCCAGACTTTTTGTGCGTTCAGTATGCACCATTCAAAGCCACGTCATCAATTTTCAACCCTTTCTGACTTCATTTGCTATTTTTCATGCATTTACTGACTTTTTTGAGCTAAATGACCCTGAAATTGAAAAGCACTACAAATGAACTCTGAAATGGTTGAAAGTTGACATGGTATCATCATTTCACCCACATAGCATGTGCTAAAATGTTGAGAGGGTTACGGCAAAAACTGGATGCACTTCGTGTACAAAATGGACAATCTCTTTCGAAGTATCAGGCTTTCGGACGAGAACTCATCTGTTACAAAGGCATTTCATTTTTTTAAACTTATTTCAACTCCAGACTTTTTGTGCATTCAGTATGCACCATTCAAAGCCACGTCATCAATTTTCAACCCTTTCTGACTTCATTTGCTATTTTTCATGCATTTAGTGATTTTTTGAGCTAAATGACCCTGAAATTGAAAAGCACTACCAATGAACTCTGAAAAGGTTGAAAGTTGACATGGTATCATCATTTCACCCACATAGCATGTGCTAAAAAGTTGAGAGGGTTACGGCAAAAACTGGATGCACTTCGTGTACAAAATGGACAATCTATTTCGAAGTATCAGGCTTTCGGACGAGAACTCATCTGTTACAAAGGCATTTCATTTTTTTAAACTTATTTCAACTCCAGACTTTTTGTGCGTTCAGTATGCACCATTCAAAGCCACGTCATCAATTTTCAACCGTTTCTGACTTCAGTTGCTATTTTTCATGCATTTACTGATTTTTTTTGAGCTAAATGACCCTGAAATTGAAAAGCACTACAAATGAACTCTGAAAAGGTTGAAAGTTGGCATGGTATCATCATTTCACCCACATAGCATGTGCTTAAAAGTTGAGAGGGTTACGGCAAAAACTGGATGCACTTCGTGTACAAAATGGACAATCTCTTTCGAAGTATCAAGCTTTCGGACGAGAACTCATCTGTTACAAAGGCATTTCATTTTTTTAAACTTATTTCAACTCCAGACTTTTTGTGCGTTCAGTATGCACCATTCAAACCACGTCATCAATTTTCAACCGTTTCTGACTTCATTTGTTATTTTTCATGCATTTACTGATTTTTTGAGCTAAATGACCCTGAAATTGAAAAGCACTACAAATGAACTCTGAAAAGGTTGAAAGTTGGCATGATATCATCATTTCACCCACATAGCATGTGTTAAAAAGTTGAGAGGGTTACGGCAAAAACTGGATGCACTTCGTGTATAAAATGGACAATCTCTTTCGAAGTATCAGGCTTTCGGACGAGAACTCCTCTGTTACAAAGGCATTTCATTTTTTTAAACTAATTTCAACTCCAAACTTTTTGTGCGTTCAGTATGCACCATTCAAAGCCACGTCATAAATTTTCAATCCTTTCTGACTTCATTTGCTATTTTTCATGCATTTACTGATTTTTTTGAGCTAAATGACCCTGAAATTGAAAAGCACTACAAATGAACTCTGAAAAGGTTGAATGTTGACATGGTATCATCATTTCACCCACATAGCATGTGCTAAAAAGTTGAGAGGGTTACGGCAAAAACTGGATGCACTTCGTGTACAAAATGGACAATCTCTTTCGAAGTATCAGGCTTTCGGACGAGAACTCATCTGTTACAAAGGCATTTCATTTTATTAAACTTATTTCAACTCCAGACTTTTTGTGCATTCAGTATGCACCATTCAAAGCCACGTCATCAATTTTCAACCGTTTCTGACTTCATTTGCTATTTTTCATGCATTTACTGATTTTTTGAGCTAAATGACCCTGAAATTGAAAAGCACTACAAATGAACTCTGAAAAGGTTGAAAGTTGACATGGTATCATCATTTCACCCACATAGCATGTGCTAAAAAGTTGAGAGGGTTACGGCAAAAACTGGATGCACTTCGTGTACAAAATGGACAATCTCTTTCGAAGTATCAGGCTTTCGGACGAGAACTCATCTGTTACAAAGGCATTTCATTTTTTTAAACTTATTTCAACTCCAGACTTTTTGTGCGTTCAGTATGCACCATTCAAACCACGTCATCAATTTTCAACCGTTTCTGACTTCATTTGCTATTTTTCATGCATTTACTGATTTTTTGAGCTAAATGACCCTGAAATTGAAAAGCACTACAAATGAAGTCTGAAACGGTTGAAAGTTGGCATGGTATCATCAATTCACCCACATAGCATGTGTTAAAAAGTTGAGAGGGTTACGGCAAAAACTGGATGCACTTCGTGTATAAAATGGACAATCTCTTTCGAAGTATCATGCTTTCGGACGAGAACTCCTCTGTTACAAAGGCATTTCATTTTTTTAAACTAATTTCAACTCCAGACTTTTTGTGCGTTCAGTATGCACCATTCAAAGCCACGTCATCAATTTTCAACCCTTTCTGACTTCATTTGCTATTTTTCATGCATTTACTGACTTTTTTGAGCTAAATGACCCTGAAATTGAAAAGCACTACAAATGAACTCTGAAATGGTTGAAAGTTGACATGGTATCATCATTTCACCCACATAGCATGTGCTAAAAAGTTGAGAGGGTTACGGCAAAAACTGGATGCACTTCGTGTACAAAATGGACAATCTCTTTCGAAGTATCAGGCTTTCGGACGAGAACTCATCTGTTACAAAGGCATTTCATTTTTTTAAACTTATTTCAACTCCAGACTTTTTGTGCGTTCAATATGCACCATTCAAACCACGTCATCAATTTTCAACCGTTTCTGACTTCAGTTGCTATTTTTCATGCATTTACTGATTTTTTGAGCTAAATGACCCTGAAATTGAAAAGCACTACAAATGAAGTCTGAAACGGTTGAAAGTTGGCATGGTATCATCATTTCACCCACATAGCATGTGTTAAAAAGTTGAGAGGGTTACGGCAAAAACTGGATGCACTTCGTGTATAAAATGGACAATCTCTTTCGAAGTATCAAGCTTTCGGACGAGAACTCATCTGTTACAAAGGCATTTCATTTTTTTAAACTTATTTCAACTCCAGACTTTTTGTGCGTTCAGTATGCACCATTCAAACCACGTCATCAATTTTCAACCGTTTCTGACTTCATTTGCTATTTTTCATGCATTTACTGATTTTTTGAGCTAAATGACCCTGAAATTGAAAAGCACTACAAATGAACTCTGAAAAGGTTGAAAGTTGGCATGATATCATCATTTCACCCACATAGCATGTGTTAAAAAGTTGAGAGGGTTACGGCAAAAACTGGATGCACTTCGTGTATAAAATGGACAATCTCTTTCGAAGTATCAGGCTTTCGGACGAGAACTCCTCTGTTACAAAGGCATTTCATTTTTTTAAACTAATTTCAACTCCAGACTTTTTGTGCGTTCAGTATGCACCATTCAAAGCCACGTCATAAATTTTCAATCCTTTCTGACTTCATTTGCTATTTTTCATGCATTTACTGATTTTTTTGAGCTAAATGACCCTGAAATTGAAAAGCACTACAAATGAACTCTGAAAAGGTTGAAAGTTGACATGGTATCATCATTTCACCCACATAGCATGTGCTAAAAAGTTGAGAGGGTTACGGCAAAAACTGGATGCACTTCGTGTACAAAATGGACAATCTCTTTCCAAGTATCAGGCTTTCGGACGAGAACTCATCTGTTACAAAGGCATTTCATTTTTTTAAACTTATTTCAACTCCAGACTTTTTGTGCATTCAGTATGCACCATTCAAAGCCACGTCATCAATTTTCAACCGTTTCTGACTTCATTTGCTATTTTTCATGCATTTACTGATTTTTTGAGCTAAATGACCCTGAAATTGAAAAGCACTACAAATGAACTCTGAAAAGGTTGAAAGTTGACATGGTATCATCATTTCACCCACATAGCATGTGCTAAAAAGTTGAGAGGGTTACGGCAAAAACTGGATGCACTTCGTGTACAAAATGGACAATCTCTTTCGAAGTATCAGGCTTTCGGACGAGAACTCATCTGTTACAAAGGCATTTCATTTTTTTAAACTTATTTCAACTCCAGACTTTTTGTGCGTTCAGTATGCACCATTCAAACCACGTCATCAATTTTCAACCGTTTCTGACTTCATTTGCTATTTTTCATGCATTTACTGATTTTTTGAGCTAAATGACCCTGAAATTGAAAAGCACTACAAATGAAGTCTGAAACGGTTGAAAGTTGGCATGGTATCATCATTTCACCCACATAGCATGTGTTAAAAAGTTGAGAGGGTTACGGCAAAAACTGGATGCACTTCGTGTATAAAATGGACAATCTCTTTCGAAGTATCAAGCTTTCGGACGAGAACTCATCTGTTACAAAGGCATTTCATTTTTTTAAACTTATTTCAACTCCAGACTTTTTGTGCGTTCAGTATGCACCATTCAAACCACGTCATCAATTTTCAACCGTTTCTGACTTCATTTGCTATTTTTCATGCATTTACTGATTTTTTGAGCTAAATGACCCTGAAATTGAAAAGCACTACAAATGAACTCTGAAAAGGTTGAAAGTTGGCATGATATCATCATTTCACCCACATAGCATGTGTTAAAAAGTTGAGAGGGTTACGGCAAAAACTGGATGCACTTCGTGTATAAAATGGACAATCTCTTTCGAAGTATCAGGCTTTCGGACGAGAACTCCTCTGTTACAAAGGCATTTCATTTTTTTAAACTAATTTCAACTCCAGACTTTTTGTGCGTTCAGTATGCACCATTCAAAGCCACGTCATAAATTTTCAATCCTTTCTGACTTCATTTGCTATTTTTCATGCATTTACTGATTTTTTTGAGCTAAATGACCCTGAAATTGAAAAGCACTACAAATGAACTCTGAAAAGGTTGAAAGTTGACATGGTATCATCATTTCACCCACATAGCATGTGCTAAAAAGTTGAGAGGGTTACGGCAAAAACTGGATGCACTTCGTGTACAAAATGGACAATCTCTTTCCAAGTATCAGGCTTTCGGACGAGAACTCATCTGTTACAAAGGCATTTCATTTTTTTAAACTTATTTCAACTCCAGACTTTTTGTGCATTCAGTATGCACCATTCAAAGCCACGTCATCAATTTTCAACCGTTTCTGACTTCATTTGCTATTTTTCATGCATTTACTGATTTTTTGAGCTAAATGACCCTGAAATTGAAAAGCACTACAAATGAACTCTGAAAAGGTTGAAAGTTGACATGGTATCATCATTTCACCCACATAGCATGTGCTAAAAAGTTGAGAGGGTTACGGCAAAAACTGGATGCACTTCGTGTACAAAATGGACAATCTCTTTCGAAGTATCAGGCTTTCGGACGAGAACTCATCTGTTACAAAGGCATTTCATTTTTTTAAACTTATTTCAACTCCAGACTTTTTGTGCGTTCAGTATGCACCATTCAAACCACGTCATCAATTTTCAACCGTTTCTGACTTCATTTGCTATTTTTCATGCATTTACTGATTTTTTGAGCTAAATGACCCTGAAATTGAAAAGCACTACAAATGAAGTCTGAAACGGTTGAAAGTTGGCATGGTATCATCATTTCACCCACATAGCATGTGTTAAAAAGTTGAGAGGGTTACGGCAAAAACTGGATGCACTTCGTGTATAAAATGGACAATCTCTTTCGAAGTATCATGCTTTCGGACGAGAACTCCTCTGTTACAAAGGCATTTCATTTTTTTAAACTAATTTCAACTCCAGACTTTTTGTGCGTTCAGTATGCACCATTCAAAGCCACGTCATCAATTTTCAACCCTTTCTGACTTCATTTGCTATTTTTCATGCATTTACTGACTTTTTTGAGCTAAATGACCCTGAAATTGAAAAGCACTACAAATGAACTCTGAAATGGTTGAAAGTTGACATGGTATCATCATTTCACCCACATAGCATGTGCTAAAATGTTGAGAGGGTTACGGCAAAAACTGGATGCACTTCGTGTACAAAATGGACAATCTCTTTCGAAGTATCAGGCTTTCGGACGAGAACTCATCTGTTACAAAGGCATTTCATTTTTTTAAACTTATTTCAACTCCAGACTTTTTGTGCATTCAGTATGCACCATTCAAAGCCACGTCATCAATTTTCAACCCTTTCTGACTTCATTTGCTATTTTTCATGCATTTACTGATTTTTTGAGCGAAATGACCCTGAAATTGAAAAGCACTACCAATGAACTCTGAAAAGGTTGAAAGTTGACATGGTATCATTATTTCACCCACATAGCATGTGCTAAAAAGTTTAGAGGGTTACGGCAAAAACTGGATGCACTTCGTGTACAAAATGGACAATCTCTTTCGAAGTATCAGGCTTTCGGACGAGAACTCATCTGTTACAAAGGCATTTCATTTTTTTAAACTTATTTCAACTCCAGACTTTTTGTGCGTTCAGTATGCACCATTCAAACCACGTCATCAATTTTCAACCGTTTCTGACTTCATTTTCTATTTTTCATGTATTTACTGATTTTTTTTGAGCTAAATGACCCTGAAATTGAAAAGCACTACAAATGAACTCTGAAAAGGTTGAAAGTTGGCATGGTATCATCATTTCACCCACATAGCATGTGCTTAAAAGTTGAGAGGGTTACGGCAAAAACTGGATGCACTTCGTGTACAAAATGGACAATCTCTTTCGAAGTATCAAGCTTTCGGACGAGAACTCATCTGTTACAAAGGCATTTCATTTTTTTAAACTTATTTCAACTCCAGACTTTTTGTGCGTTCAGTATGCACCATTCAAACCACGTCATCAATTTTCAACCGTTTCTGACTTCATTTGCTATTTTTCATGCATTTACTGATTTTTTGAGCTAAATGACCCTGAAATTGAAAAGCACTACAAATGAACTCTGAAAAGGTTGAAAGTTGACATGGTATCATCATTTCACCCACATAGCATGTGCTAAAAAGTTGAGAGGGTTACGGCAAAAACTGGATGCACTTCGTGTACAAAATGGACAATCTCTTTCGAAGTATCAGGCTCTCGGACGAGAACTCATCTGTTACAAAGGCATTTCATTTTTTTAAACTTATTTCAACTCCAGACTTTTTGTGCGTTCAGTATGCACCATTCAAACCACGTCATCAATTTTCAACCGTTTCTGACTTCATTTGTTATTTTTCATGCATTTACTGATTTTTTGAGCTAAATGACCCTGAAATTGAAAAGCACTACCAATGAACTCTGAAAAGGTTGAAAGTTGACATGGTATCATCATTTCACCAACATAGCATGTGCTAAAAAGTTGAGAGGGTTACGGCAAAAACTGGATGCACTTCGTGTACAAAATGGACAATCTCTTTCGAAGTATCAGGCTTTCGGACGAGAACTCATCTGTTACAAAGGCATTTCATTTTTTTAAACTTATTTCAACTCTAGACTTTTTGTGCGTTCAGTATGCACCATTCAAAGCCACGTCATCAATTTTCAACCGTTTCTGACTTCAGTTGCTATTTTTCATACATTTACTGATTTTTTTTGAGCTAAGTGACCCTGAAATTGAAAAGCACTACAAATGAACTCTGAAAAGGTTGAAAGTTGGCATGGTATCATCATTTCACCCACATAGCATGTGCTTAAAAGGTGAGAGGGTTACGGCAAAAACTGGATGCACTTCGTGTACAAAATGGACAATCTCTTTTGAAGTATCAGGCTTTCGGACGAGAACTCATCTGTTACAAAGGCATTTCATTTTTTTAAACTTATTTCAACTCCAGACTTTTTGTGCGTTCAGTATGCACCATTCAAACCACGTCATCAATTTTCAACCGTTTCTGACTTCATTTGCTATTTTTCATGCATTTACTGATTTTTTGAGCTAAACGACCCTGAAATTGAAAAGCACTACAAATGAAGTCTGAAAAGGTTGAAAGTTGGCATGATATCATCATTTCACCCACATAGCATGTGTTAAAAAGTTGAGAGGGTTACGGCAAAAACTGGATGCACTTCGTATATAAAATGGACAATCTCTTTCGAAGTATTAGGCTTTCGGACGAGAACTCCTCTGTTACAAAGGCATTTCATTTTTTTAAACTAATTTCAACTCCAGACTTTTTGTGCGTTCAGTATGCACCATTCAAAGCCACGTCATCAATTTTCAACCCTTCCTGACTTCATTTGCTATTTTTCATGCATTTACTGATTTTTTTGAGCTAAATGACCCTGAAATTGAAAAGCACTACTAATGAACTCTGAAAAGGTTGAAAGTTGACATGGTATCATCATTTCACCCACATAGCATGTGCTAAAAAGTTGAGAGGGTTACGGCAAAAACTGGATGCACTTCGTGTACAAAATGGACAATCTCTTTCGAAGTATCGGGCTTTCGGACGAGAACTCATCTGTTACAAAGGCATTTCATTTTTTTAAACTTATTTCAACTCCAGACTTTTTGTGCATTCAGTATGCACCATTCAAAGCCACGTCATCAATTTTCAACCCTTTCTGACATCATTTGCTATTTTCATGCATTTACTGATTTTTTTGAGCTAAATGACCCTGAACTTGAAAAGCACTACAAATGAACTCTGAAAAGGTTGAAAGTTGACATGGTATCATCATTTCACCCACATAGCATGTGCTAAAAAGTTGAGAGGGTTACGGCAAAAACTGGATGCACTTCGTGTACAAAATGGACAATCTCTTTCGAAGTATCAGGCTTTCGGACGAGAACTCATCTGTTACAAAGGCATTTCATTTTTTTAAACTTATTTCAACTCCAGACTTTTTGTGCGTTCAGTATGCACCATTCAAACCACGTCATCAATTTTCAACCGTTTCTGACTTCATTTGCTATTTTTCATGCATTTACTGATTTTTTGAGCTAAATGACCCTGAAATTGAAAAGCACTACAAATGAAGTCTGAAACGGTTGAAAGTTGGCATGGTATCATCATTTCACCCACATAGCATGTGTTAAAAAGTTGAGAGGGTTACGGCAAAAACTGGATGCACTTCGTGTATAAAATGGACAATCTCTTTCGAAGTATCATGCTTTCGGACGAGAACTCCTCTGTTACAAAGGCATTTCATTTTTTTAAACTAATTTCAACTCGAGACTTTTTGTGCGTTCAGTATGCACCATTCAAAGCCATGTCATCAATTTTCAACCCTTTCTGACTTCATTTGCTATTTTTCATGCATTTACTGATTTTTTTGAGCTAAATGACGCTGAAATTGAAAAGCACTACAAATGAACTCTGAAAAGGTTGAAAGTTGACATGGTATCATCATTTCACCCACATAGCATGTGCTAAAAAGTTGAGAGGGTTACGGCAAAAACTGGATGCACTTCGTGTACAAAATGGACAATCTCTTTCGAAGTATCAGGATTTCGGACGAGAACTCATCTGTTACAAAGGCATTTCATTTTTTTAAACTTATTTCAACTCCAGACTTTTTGTGCATTCAGTATGCACCATTCAAAGCCACGTCATCAATTTTCAACCCTTTCTGACTTCATTTGCTATTTTCATGCATTTACTGATTTTTTTGAGCTAAATGACCCTGAACTTGAAAAGCACTACAAATGAACTCTGAAAAGGTTGAAAGTTGACATGGTATCATCATTTCACCCACATAGCATGTGCTAAAAAGTTGAGAGGGTTACGGCAAAAACTGGATGCACTTCGTGTACAAAATGGACAATCTCTTTCGAACTATCAGGCTTTCGGACGAGAACTCATCTGTTACAAAGGCATTTCATTTTTTTAAACTTATTTCAACTCCAGACTTTTTGTGCGTTCAGTATGCACCATTCAAACCACGTCATCAATTTTCAACCGTTTCTGACTTCATTTGCTATTTTTCATGCATTTACTGATTTTTTGAGCTAAATGACCCTGAAATTGAAAAGCACAACAAATGAACTCTGAAAAGGTTGAAAGTTGGCATGGTATCATCATTTCACCCCCATAGCACGTGCTAAATAGTTGAGAGGGTTACGGCAAAAACTGGATGCACTTCGTGTATAAAATGGACAATCTCTTTCGAAGTATCATGCTTTCGGACGAGAACTCCTCTGTTACAAAGGCATTTCATTTTTTTAAACTAATTTCAACTCCAGCCTTTTTGTGCGTTCAGTATGCACCATTCAAAGCCATGTCATCAATTTTCAACCCTTTCTGACTTCATTTGCTATTTTTCATGCATTTACTGATTTTTTTGAGCTAAATGACCCTGAAATTGAAAAGCACTACAAATGAACTCTGAAAAGGTTGAAAGTTGACATGGTATCATCATTTCACCCACATAGCATGTGCTAAAAAGTTGAGAGGGTTACGGCAAAAACTGGATGCACTTCGTGTACAAAATGGACAATCTCTTTCGAAGTATCAGGATTTCGGACGAGAACTCATCTGTTACAAAGGCATTTCATTTTTTAAACTTATTTCAACTCCAGACTTTTTGTGCATTCAGTATGCACCATTCAAAGCCACGTCATCAATTTTCAACCCTTTCTGACTTCATTTGCTATTTTTCATGCATTTACTGATTTTTTGAGCTAAATGACCCTGAAATTGAAAAGCACTACAAATGAACTCTGAAAAGGTTGAAAGTTGACATGGTATCATCATTTCACCCACATAGCATGTGCTAAAAAGTTGAGAGAGTTACGGCAAAAACTAGATGCACTTCGTGTACAAAATGGACAATCTCTTTCGAAGTATCACGCTTTCGGACGAGAACTCATCTGTTACAAAGGCATTTCATTTTTTTAAACTTATTTCAACTCCAGACTTTTTGTGCGTTCAGTATGCACCATTCAAAGCCACGTCATCAGTTTTCAACCGTTTCTGACTTCAGTTGCTATTTTTCATGTATTTACTGATTTTTTTTGAGCTAAATGACCCTGAAATTGAAAAGCACTATAAATGAACTCTGAAAAGGTTGAAAGTTGGCATGGTATCATCATTTCACCCACATAGCATGTGCTTAAAAGTTGAGAGGGTTACGGCAAAAACTGGATGCACTTCGTGTACAAAATGGACAATCTCTTTCGAAGTATCAAGCTTTCGGACGAGAACTCATCTGTTACAAAGGCATTTCATTTTTTTAAACTTATTTCAACTCCAGACTTTTTGTGCGTTCAGTATGCACCATTCAAACCACGTCATCAATTTTCAACCGTTTCTGACTTCATTTGCTATTTTTCATGCATTTACTGATTTTTTGAGCTAAATGACCCTGAAATTGAAAAGCACTACAAATGAACTCTGAAAAGGTTGAAAGTTGACATGGTATCATCATTTCACCCACATAGCATGTGCTAAAAAGTTGAGAGGGTTACGGCAAAAACTGGATGCACTTCGTGTACAAAATGGACAATCTCTTTCGAAGTATCAGGCTCTCGGACGAGAACTCATCTGTTACAAAGGCATTTCATTTTTTTAAACTTATTTCAACTCCAGACTTTTTGTGCGTTCAGTATGCACCATTCAAACCACGTCATCAATTTTCAACCGTTTCTGACTTCATTTGTTATTTTTCATGCATTTACTGATTTTTTGAGCTAAATGACCCTGAAATTGAAAAGCACTACCAATGAACTCTGAAAAGGTTGAAAGTTGACATGGTATCATCATTTCACCCACATAGCATGTGCTAAAAAGTTGAGAGGGTTACGGCAAAAACTGGATGCACTTCGTGTACAAAATGGACAATCTCTTTCGAAGTATCAGGCTTTCGGACGAGAACTCATCTGTTACAAAGGCATTTCATTTTTTTAAACTTATTTCAACTCTAGACTTTTTGTGCGTTCAGTATGCACCATTCAAAGCCACGTCATCAATTTTCAACCGTTTCTGACTTCAGTTGCTATTTTTCATGCATTTACTGATTTTTTTTGAGCTAAATGACCCTGAAATTGAAAAGCACTACAAATGAACTCTGAAAAGGTTGAAAGTTGGCATGGTATCATCATTTCACCCACATAGCATGTGCTTAAAAGGTGAGAGGGTTACGGCAAAAACTGGATGCACTTCGTGTACAAAATGGACAATCTCTTTTGAAGTATCAGGCTTTCGGACGAGAACTCATCTGTTACAAAGGCATTTCATTTTTTTAAACTTATTTCAACTCCAGACTTTTTGTGCGTTCAGTATGCACCATTCAAACCACGTCATCAATTTTCAACCGTTTCTGACTTCATTTGCTATTTTTCATGCATTTACTGATTTTTTGAGCTAAACGACCCTGAAATTGAAAAGCACTACAAATGAACTCTGAAAAGGTGGAAAGTTGGCATGATATCATCATTTCACCCACATAGCATGTGTTAAAAAGTTGAGAGGGTTACGGCAAAAACTGGATGCACTTCGTGTATAAAATGGACAATCTCTTTCGAAGTATCAGGCTTTCGGACGAGAACTCCTCTGTTACAAAGGCATTTCATTTTTTTAAACTAATTTCAACTCCAGACTTTTTGTGCGTTCAGTATGCACCATTCAAAGCCACGTCATCAATTTTCAACCCTTTCTGACTTCATTTGCTATTTTTCATGCATTTACTGATTTTTTTGAGCTAAATGACCCTGAAATTGAAAAGCACTACTAATGAACTCTGAAAAGGTTGAAAGTTGACATGGTATCATCATTTCACCCACATAGCATGTGCTAAAAAGTTGAGAGGGTTACGGCAAAAACTGGATGCACTTCGTGTACAAAATGGACAATCTCTTTCGAAGTATCAGGCTTTCGGACGAGAACTCATCTGTTACAAAGGCATTTCATTTTTTTAAACTTATTTCAACTCCAGACTTTTTGTGCGTTCAGTATGCACCATTCAAAGCCACGTCATCAATTTTCAACCCTTTCTGACTTCATTTGCTATGTTTCATGCATTTACTGATTTTTTGAGCTAAATGACCCTGAAATTGAAAAGCACTACAAATGAACTCTGAAAAGGTTGAAAGTTGGCATGGTATCATCATTTCACCCACATAGCATGTGCTAAAAAGTTGAGAGGGTTACGGCAAAAACTGGATGCACTTCGTGTACAAAATGGACAATCTCTTTCGAAGTATCAGGCTTTCGGACGAGAACTCATCTGTTACAAAGGCATTTCATTTTTTTGAACTCATTTCAACTCCAGACTTTTTGTGCGTTCAGTATGCACCATTCAAAGCCACGTCATCAATTTTCAACCCTTTCTGACTTCATTTGCTATTTTTCATGCATTTACTGAATTTTTGAGCTAAATGACCCTGAAATTGAAAAGCACTACAAATGAACTCTGAAAAGGTTGAAAGTTGGCATGGTATCATCATTTCACCCCCATAGCACGTGCTAAATAGTTGAGAGGGTTACGGCAAAAACTGGATGCACTTCGTGTACAAAATGGACAATCTCTTTCGAAGTATCAGGCTTTCGGACGAGAACTC
Organism: Elymus sibiricus; assembly: GCA_039707655.1. Taxonomy (NCBI): domain Eukaryota; kingdom Viridiplantae; phylum Streptophyta; class Magnoliopsida; order Poales; family Poaceae; genus Elymus; species Elymus sibiricus. The sequence continues at coordinate 31,554,706 of CM077665.1, read as the reverse complement.
TTCTGTTACAAAGGCATTTCATTTTTTTAAACTTATTTCAACTCCAGAATTTTTGTGCGTTCAGTATGCACCATTCAAAGCCACCTCATCAATTTTCAACCCTTTCTGACTTCATTTGCTATTTTTCATGCATTTACTGATTTTTTGAGCTAAATGACCCTCAAATTGAAAAGCACTACAAATGAACTCTGAAAAGGTTGAAAGTTGGCATGGTATCATCATTTCACCCACATAGCATGTGTTAAAAAGTTGAGAGGGTTACGGCAAAAACTGGATGCACTTCGTGTACAAAATGGACAATCTCTTTCGAAGTATCAGGCTTTCGGACGAGAACTCATCTGTTACAAAGGCATTTCATTTTTTTAAATTTATTTCAACTCCAGACTTTTTGTGCGTTCAGTATGCACCATTCAAACCACGTCATCAATTTTCAACCGTTTTTGACTTCATTTGCTATTTTTCATGCATTTACTGATTTTTTGAGCTAAATGACCCTGAAATTGAAAAGCACTACAAATGAAGTCTGAAAAGGTTGAAAGTTGACATGGTATCATCATTTCACCCACATAGCATGTGCTAAAAACTTGAGAGGGTTACCTCAAAAACTGGATGCACTTCGTGTATAAAATGGACAATCTCTTTCGAAGTATCAGGCTTTCGGACGAGAACTCCTCTGTTACAAAGGCATTTCATTTTTTTAAACTTATTTCAACTCCAGACTTTTTGTGCGTTCAGTATGCACCATTCAAAGCCACGTCATCAATTTTCAACCCTTTCTGACTTCATTTGCTATTTTTCATGCATTTACTGATTTTTTTGAGCTAAATGACCCTGAAATTGAAAAGCACTACAAATGAACTCTGAAAAGGTTGAAAGTTGACATGGTATCATCATTTCACCCACATAGCATGTGCTAAAAAGTTGAGAGGGTTACGGCAAAAACAGGATGCACTTCGTGTACAAAATGGACAATCTCTTTCGAAGTATCAGGCTTTCGGACGAGAACTCATCTGTTACAAAGGCATTTCATTTTTTTAAACTTATTTCAACTCCAGACTTTTTGTGCCTTCAGTATGCACCATTCAAAGCCACGTCATCAATTTTCAACCCTTTCTGACTTCATTTGCTATTTTTCATGCATTTACTGATTTTTTGAGCTAAATGACCCTGAAATTGAAAAGCACTACAAATGAACTCTGAAAAGGTTGAAAGTTGACATGGTATCATCATTTCACCCACATAGCATGTGCTTAAAAGGTGAGAGGGTTACGGCAAAAACTGGATGCACTTCGTGTACAAAATGGACAATCTCTTTTGAAGTATCAGGCTTTCGGACGAGAACTCATCTGTTACAAAGGCATTTCATTTTTTTAAACTTATTTCAACTCCAGACTTTTTGTGCGTTCAGTATGCACCATTCAAACCACGTCATCAATTTTCAACCGTTTCTGACTTCATTTGCTATTTTTCATGCATTTACTGATTTTTTGAGCTAAATGACCCTGAAATTGAAAAGCACTACAAATGAACTCTGAAAAGGTTGAAAGTTGGCATGATATCATCATTTCACCCACATAGCATGTGTTAAAAAGTTGAGAGGGTTACGGCAAAAACTGGATGCACTTCGTGTATAAAATGGACAATCTCTTTCGAAGTATCAGGCTTCCGGACGAGAACTCCTCTGTTACAAAGGCATTTCATTTTTTTAAACTAATTTCAACTCCAGACTTTTTGTGCGTTCAGTATGCATCATTCAAAGCCACGTCATCAATTTTCAACCCTTTCTGACTTCATTTGCTATTTTTCATGCATTTACTGATTTTTTTGAGCTAAATGACCCTGAAATTGAAAAGCACTACTAATGAACTCTGAAAAGGTTGAAAGTTGACATGGTATCATCATTTCACCCACATAGCATGTGCTAAAAAGTTGAGAGGGTTACGGCAAAAACTGGATGCACTTCGTGTACAAAATGGACAATCTCTTTCGAAGTATCAGGCTTTCGGACGAGAACTCATCTGTTACAAAGGCATTTCATTTTTTTAAACTTATTTCAACTCCAGACTTTTTGTGCGTTCAGTACGCACCATTCAAAGCCACGTCATCAATTTTCAACCCTTTCTGACTTCATTTGCTATGTTTCATGCATTTACTGATTTTTTGAGCTAAATGACCCTGAAATTGAAAAGCACTACAAATGAACTCTGAAAAGGTTGAAAGTTGGCATGGTATCATCATTTCACCCACATAGCATGTGCTAAAAAGTTGAGAGGGTTACGGCAAAAACTGGATGCACTTCGTGTACAAAATGGACAATCTCTTTCGAAGTATCAGGCTTTCGGACGAGAACTCATCTGTTACAAAGGCATTTCATTTTTTTGAACTCATTTCAACTCCAGACTTTTTGTGCGTTCAGTATGCACCATTCAAAGCCACGTCATCAATTTTCAACCCTTTCTGACTTCATTTGCTATTTTTCATGCATTTACTGAATTTTTGAGCTAAATGACCCTGAAATTGAAAAGCACTACAAATGAACTCTGAAAAGGTTGAAAGTTGGCATGGTATCATCATTTCACCCCCATAGCACGTGCTAAATAGTTGAGAGGGTTACGGCAAAAACTGGATGCACTTCGTGTACAAAATGGACAATCTCTTTCGAAGTATCAGGCTTTCGGACGAGAACTCTTCTGTTACAAAGGCATTTCATTTTTTTAAACTTATTTCAACTCCAGAATTTTTGTGCGTTCAGTATGCACCATTCAAAGCCACCTCATCAATTTTCAACCCTTTCTGACTTCATTTGCTATTTTTCATGCATTTACTGATTTTTTGAGCTAAATGACCCTCAAATTGAAAAGCACTACAAATGAACTCTGAAAAGGTTGAAAGTTGGCATGGTATCATCATTTCACCCACATAGCATGTGTTAAAAAGTTGAGAGGGTTACGGCAAAAACTGGATGCACTTCGTGTACAAAATGGACAATCTCTTTCGAAGTATCAGGCTTTCGGACGAGAACTCATCTGTTACAAAGGCATTTCATTTTTTTAAACTTATTTCAACTCCAGACTTTTTGTGCAATCAGTACGCACCATTCAAACCACGTCATCAATTTTCAACCGTTTCTGACTTCATTTGCTATTTTTCATGCATTTACTGATTTTTTGAGCTAAATGACCCTGAAATTGAAAAGCACTACAAATGAAGTCTGAAAAGGTTGAAAGTTGACATGGTATCATCATTTCACCCACATAGCATGTGCTAAAAACTTGAGAGGGTTACCTCAACAACTGGATGCACTTCGTGTATAAAATGGACAATCTCTTTCGAAGTATCAGGCTTTCGGACGAGAACTCCTCTGTTACAAAGGCATTTCATTTTTTTAAACTTATTTCAACTCCAGACTTTTTGTGCGTTCAGTATGCACCATTCAAAGCCACGTCATCAATTTTCAACCCTTTCTGACTTCATTTGCTATTTTTCATGCATTTACTGATTTTTTTGAGCTAAATGACCCTGAAATTGAAAAGCACTACAAATGAACTCTGAAAAGGTTGAAAGTTGACATGGTATCATCATTTCACCCACATAGCATGTGCTAAAAAGTTGAGAGGGTTACGGCAAAAACAGGATGCACTTCGTGTACAAAATGGACAATCTCTTTCGAAGTATCAGGCTTTCGGACGAGAACTCATTTGTTACAAAGGCATTTCATTTTTTTAAACTTATTTCAACTCCAGACTTTTTGTGCCTTCAGTATGCACCATTCAAAGCCACGTCATCAATTTTCAACCCTTTCTGACTTCATTTGCTATTTTTCATGCATTTACTGATTTTTTGAGCTAAATGACCCTGAAATTGAAAAGCACTACAAATGAAGTCTGAAAAGGTTGAAAGTTGGCATGGTATCATCATTTCACCCACATAGCATGTGCTTAAAAGTGGAGAGGGTTACGGCAAAAACTGGATGCACTTCGTGTACAAAATGGACAATCTCTTTCGAAGTATCAGGCTTTCGGACGAGAACTCATCTGTTACAAAGGCATTTCATTTTTTTAAACTTATTTCAACTCCAGACTTTTTGTGCGTTCAGTATGCACCATTCAAACCACGTCATCAATTTTCAACCGTTTCTGACTTCATTTGCTATTTTTCATGCATTTACTGATTTTTTGAGCTACATGACCCTGAAATAGAAAAGCACTACCAATGAACTCTGAAAAGGTTGAAAGTTGACATGGTATCATCATTTCACCCACATAGCATGTGCTAAAAAGTTGAGAGGGTTACGGCAAAAACTGGATGCACTTCGTGTACAAAATGGACAATCTCTTTCGAAGTATCAGGCTTTCGGACGAGAACTCATCTGTTACAAAGGCATTTCATTTTTTTAAACTTATTTCAACTCCAGACTTTTTGTGCGTTCAGTATGCACCATTCAAACCACGTCATCAATTTTCAACCGTTTCTGACTTCATTTGCTATTTTTCATGCATTTACCGATATTTTGAGCTAAATGACCCTGAAATTGAAAAGCACTATAAATGAAGTCTGAAAAGGTTGAAAGTTGGCATGGTATCATCATTTCACCCACATAGCATGTGTTAAAAAGTTGAGAGGGTTACGGCAAAAACTGGATGCACTTCGTGTATAAAATGGACAATCTCTTTCGAAGTATCATGCTTTCGGACGAGAACTCCTCTGTTACAAAGGCATTTCATTTTTTTAAACTAATTTCAACTCCAGACTTTTTGTGCGTTCAGTATGCACCATTCAAACCACGTCATCAATTTTCAACCGTTTCTGACTTCATTTGCTATTTTTCATGCATTTACTGATTTTTTGAGCTAAATGACCCTGAAATTGAAAAGCACTACAAATGAACTCTGAAAAGGTTGAAAGTTGACATGGTATCATCATTTCACCCACATAGCATGTGCTAAAAAGTTGAGAGGGTTACGGCAAAAACTGGATGCACTTCGTGTACAAAATGGACAATCTCTTTCGAAGTATCAGGCTCTCGGACGAGAACTCATCTGTTACAAAGGCATTTCATTTTTTTAAACTTATTTCAACTCCAGACTTTTTGTGCGTTCAGTATGCACCATTCAAACCACGTCATCAATTTTCAACCGTTTCTGACTTCATTTGTTATTTTTCATGCATTTACTGATTTTTTGAGCTAAATGACCCTGAAATTGAAAAGCACTACCAATGAACTCTGAAAAGGTTGAAAGTTGACATGGTATCATCATTTCACCCACATAGCATGTGCTAAAAAGTTGAGAGGGTTACGGCAAAAACTGGATGCACTTCGTGTACAAAATGGACAATCTCTTTCGAAGTATCAGGCTTTCGGACGAGAACTCATCTGTTACAAAGGCATTTCATTTTTTTAAACTTATTTCAACTCTAGACTTTTTATGCGTTCAGTATGCACCATTCAAAGCCACGTCATCAATTTTCAACCGTTTCTGACTTCAGTTGCTATTTTTCATGCATTTACTGATTTTTTTTGAGCTAAATGACCCTGAAATTGAAAAGCACTACAAATGAACTCTGAAAAGGTTGAAAGTTGGCATGGTATCATCATTTCACCCACATAGCATGTGCTTAAAAGGTGAGAGGGTTACGGCAAAAACTGGATGCACTTCGTGTACAAAATGGACAATCTCTTTTGAAGTATCAGGCTTTCGGACGAGAACTCATCTGTTACAAAGGCATTTCATTTTTTTAAACTTATTTCAACTCCAGACTTTTTGTGCGTTCAGTATGCACCATTCAAACCACGTCATCAATTTTCAACCGTTTCTGACTTCATTTGCTATTTTTCATGCATTTACTGATTTTTTGAGCTAAACGACCCTGAAATTGAAAAGCACTACAAATGAACTCTGAAAAGGTGGAAAGTTGGCATGATATCATCATTTCACCCACATAGCATGTGTTAAAAAGTTGAGAGGGTTACGGCAAAAACTGGATGCACTTCGTGTATAAAATGGACAATCTCTTTCGAAGTATCAGGCTTTCGGACGAGAACTCCTCTGTTACAAAGGCATTTCATTTTTTTAAACTAATTTCAACTCCAGACTTTTTGTGCGTTCAGTATGCACCATTCAAAGCCACGTCATCAATTTTCAACCCTTTCTGACTTCATTTGCTATTTTTCATGCATTTACTGATTTTTTTGAGCTAAATGACCCTGAAATTGAAAAGCACTACTAATGAACTCTGAAAAGGTTGAAAGTTGACATGGTATCATCATTTCACCCACATAGCATGTGCTAAAAAGTTGAGAGGGTTACGGCAAAAACTGGATGCACTTCGTGTACAAAATGGACAATCTCTTTCGAAGTATCAGGCTTTCGGACGAGAACTCATCTGTTACAAAGGCATTTCATTTTTTTAAACTTATTTCAACTCCAGACTTTTTGTGCGTTCAGTATGCACCATTCAAAGCCACGTCATCAATTTTCAACCCTTTCTGACTTCATTTGCTATGTTTCATGCATTTACTGATTTTTTGAGCTAAATGACCCTGAAATTGAAAAGCACTACAAATGAACTCTGAAAAGGTTGAAAGTTGGCATGGTATCATCATTTCACCCACATAGCATGTGCTAAAAAGTTGAGAGGGTTACGGCAAAAACTGGATGCACTTCGTGTACAAAATGGACAATCTCTTTCGAAGTATCAGGCTTTCGGACGAGAACTCATCTGTTACAAAGGCATTTCATTTTTTTGAACTCATTTCAACTCCAGACTTTTTGTGCGTTCAGTATGCACCATTCAAAGCCACGTCATCAATTTTCAACCCTTTCTGACTTCATTTGCTATTTTTCATGCATTTACTGAATTTTTGAGCTAAATGACCCTGAAATTGAAAAGCACTACAAATGAACTCTGAAAAGGTTGAAAGTTGGCATGGTATCATCATTTCACCCCCATAGCACGTGCTAAATAGTTGAGAGGGTTACGGCAAAAACTGGATGCACTTCGTGTACAAAATGGACAATCTCTTTCGAAGTATCAGGCTTTCGGACGAGAACTCTTCTGTTACAAAGGCATTTCATTTTTTTAAACTTATTTCAACTCCAGAATTTTTGTGCGTTCAGTATGCACCATTCAAAGCCACCTCATCAATTTTCAACCCTTTCTGACTTCATTTGCTATTTTTCATGCATTTACTGATTTTTTGAGCTAAATGACCCTCAAATTGAAAAGCACTACAAATGAACTCTGAAAAGGTTGAAAGTTGGCATGGTATCATCATTTCACCCACATAGCATGTGTTAAAAAGTTGAGAGGGTTACGGCAAAAACTGGATGCACTTCGTGTACAAAATGGACAATCTCTTTCGAAGTATCAGGCTTTCGGACGAGAACTCATCTGTTACAAAGGCATTTCATTTTTTTAAATTTATTTCAACTCCAGACTTTTTGTGCGTTCAGTATGCACCATTCAAACCACGTCATCAATTTTCAACCGTTTTTGACTTCATTTGCTATTTTTCATGCATTTACTGATTTTTTGAGCTAAATGACCCTGAAATTGAAAAGCACTACAAATGAAGTCTGAAAAGGTTGAAAGTTGACATGGTATCATCATTTCACCCACATAGCATGTGCTAAAAACTTGAGAGGGTTACCTCAAAAACTGGATGCACTTCGTGTATAAAATGGACAATCTCTTTCGAAGTATCAGGCTTTCGGACGAGAACTCCTCTGTTACAAAGGCATTTCATTTTTTTAAACTTATTTCAACTCCAGACTTTTTGTGCGTTCAGTATGCACCATTCAAAGCCACGTCATCAATTTTCAACCCTTTCTGACTTCATTTGCTATTTTTCATGCATTTACTGATTTTTTTGAGCTAAATGACCCTGAAATTGAAAAGCACTACAAATGAACTCTGAAAAGGTTGAAAGTTGACATGGTATCATCATTTCACCCACATAGCATGTGCTAAAAAGTTGAGAGGGTTACGGCAAAAACAGGATGCACTTCGTGTACAAAATGGACAATCTCTTTCGAAGTATCAGGCTTTCGGACGAGAACTCATCTGTTACAAAGGCATTTCATTTTTTTAAACTTATTTCAACTCCAGACTTTTTGTGCCTTCAGTATGCACCATTCAAAGCCACGTCATCAATTTTCAACCCTTTCTGACTTCATTTGCTATTTTTCATGCATTTACTGATTTTTTGAGCTAAATGACCCTGAAATTGAAAAGCACTACAAATGAACTCTGAAAAGGTTGAAAGTTGACATGGTATCATCATTTCACCCACATAGCATGTGCTTAAAAGGTGAGAGGGTTACGGCAAAAACTGGATGCACTTCGTGTACAAAATGGACAATCTCTTTTGAAGTATCAGGCTTTCGGACGAGAACTCATCTGTTACAAAGGCATTTCATTTTTTTAAACTTATTTCAACTCCAGACTTTTTGTGCGTTCAGTATGCACCATTCAAACCACGTCATCAATTTTCAACCGTTTCTGACTTCATTTGCTATTTTTCATGCATTTACTGATTTTTTGAGCTAAATGACCCTGAAATTGAAAAGCACTACAAATGAACTCTGAAAAGGTTGAAAGTTGGCATGATATCATCATTTCACCCACATAGCATGTGTTAAAAAGTTGAGAGGGTTACGGCAAAAACTGGATGCACTTCGTGTATAAAATGGACAATCTCTTTCGAAGTATCAGGCTTCCGGACGAGAACTCCTCTGTTACAAAGGCATTTCATTTTTTTAAACTAATTTCAACTCCAGACTTTTTGTGCGTTCAGTATGCACCATTCAAAGCCACGTCATCAATTTTCAACCCTTTCTGACTTCATTTGCTATTTTTCATGCATTTACTGATTTTTTTGAGCTAAATGACCCTGAAATTGAAAAGCACTACTAATGAACTCTGAAAAGGTTGAAAGTTGACATGGTATCATCATTTCACCCACATAGCATGTGCTAAAAAGTTGAGAGGGTTACGGCAAAAACTGGATGCACTTCGTGTACAAAATGGACAATCTCTTTCGAAGTATCAGGCTTTCGGACGAGAACTCATCTGTTACAAAGGCATTTCATTTTTTTAAACTTATTTCAACTCCAGACTTTTTGTGCGTTCAGTACGCACCATTCAAAGCCACGTCATCAATTTTCAACCCTTTCTGACTTCATTTGCTATGTTTCATGCATTTACTGATTTTTTGAGCTAAATGACCCTGAAATTGAAAAGCACTACAAATGAACTCTGAAAAGGTTGAAAGTTGGCATGGTATCATCATTTCACCCACATAGCATGTGCTAAAAAGTTGAGAGGGTTACGGCAAAAACTGGATGCACTTCGTGTACAAAATGGACAATCTCTTTCGAAGTATCAGGCTTTCGGACGAGAACTCATCTGTTACAAAGGCATTTCATTTTTTTGAACTCATTTCAACTCCAGACTTTTTGTGCGTTCAGTATGCACCATTCAAAGCCACGTCATCAATTTTCAACCCTTTCTGACTTCATTTGCTATTTTTCATGCATTTACTGAATTTTTGAGCTAAATGACCCTGAAATTGAAAAGCACTACAAATGAACTCTGAAAAGGTTGAAAGTTGGCATGGTATCATCATTTCACCCCCATAGCACGTGCTAAATAGTTGAGAGGGTTACGGCAAAAACTGGATGCACTTCGTGTACAAAATGGACAATCTCTTTCGAAGTATCAGGCTTTCGGACGAGAACACTTCTGTTACAAAGGCATTTCATTTTTTTAAACTTATTTCAACTCCAGAATTTTTGTGCGTTCAGTATGCACCATTCAAAGCCACCTCATCAATTTTCAACCCTTTCTGACTTCATTTGCTATTTTTCATGCATTTACTGATTTTTTGAGCTAAATGACCCTCAAATTGAAAAGCACTACAAATGAACTCTGAAAAGGTTGAAAGTTGGCATGGTATCATCATTTCACCCACATAGCATGTGTTAAAAAGTTGAGAGGGTTACGGCAAAAACTGGATGCACTTCGTGTACAAAATGGACAATCTCTTTCGAAGTATCAGGCTTTCGGACGAGAACTCATCTGTTACAAAGGCATTTCATTTTTTTAAACTTATTTCAACTCCAGACTTTTTGTGCGTTCAGTACGCACCATTCAAACCACGTCATCAATTTTCAACCGTTTCTGACTTCATTTGCTATTTTTCATGCATTTACTGATTTTTTGAGCTAAATGACCCTGAAATTGAAAAGCACTACAAATGAAGTCTGAAAAGGTTGAAAGTTGACATGGTATCATCATTTCACCCACATAGCATGTGCTAAAAACTTGAGAGGGTTACCTCAACAACTGGATGCACTTCGTGTATAAAATGGACAATCTCTTTCGAAGTATCAGGCTTTCGGACGAGAACTCCTCTGTTACAAAGGCATTTCATTTTTTTAAACTTATTTCAACTCCAGACTTTTTGTGCGTTCAGTATGCACCATTCAAAGCCACGTCATCAATTTTCAACCCTTTCTGACTTCATTTGCTATTTTTCATGCATTTACTGATTTTTTTGAGCTAAATGACCCTGAAATTGAAAAGCACTACAAATGAACTCTGAAAAGGTTGAAAGTTGACATGGTATCATCATTTCACCCACATAGCATGTGCTAAAAAGTTGAGAGGGTTACGGCAAAAACAGGATGCACTTCGTGTACAAAATGGACAATCTCTTTCGAAGTATCAGGCTTTCGGACGAGAACTCATTTGTTACAAAGGCATTTCATTTTTTTAAACTTATTTCAACTCCAGACTTTTTGTGCCTTCAGTATGCACCATTCAAAGCCACGTCATCAATTTTCAACCCTTTCTGACTTCATTTGCTATTTTTCATGCATTTACTGATTTTTTGAGCTAAATGACCCTGAAATTGAAAAGCACTACAAATGAAGTCTGAAAAGGTTGAAAGTTGGCATGGTATCATCATTTCACCCACATAGCATGTGCTTAAAAGTGGAGAGGGTTACGGCAAAAACTGGATGCACTTCGTGTACAAAATGGACAATCTCTTTCGAAGTATCAGGCTTTCGGACGAGAACTCATCTGTTACAAAGGCATTTCATTTTTTTAAACTTATTTCAACTCCAGACTTTTTGTGCGTTCAGTATGCACCATTCAAACCACGTCATCAATTTTCAACCGTTTCTGACTTCATTTGCTATTTTTCATGCATTTACTGATTTTTTGAGCTACATGACCCTGAAATAGAAAAGCACTACCAATGAACTCTGAAAAGGTTGAAAGTTGACATGGTATCATCATTTCACCCACATAGCATGTGCTAAAAAGTTGAGAGGGTTACGGCAAAAACTGGATGCACTTCGTGTACAAAATGGACAATCTCTTTCGAAGTATCAGGCTTTCGGACGAGAACTCATCTGTTACAAAGGCATTTCATTTTTTTAAACTTATTTCAACTCCAGACTTTTTGTGCGTTCAGTATGCACCATTCAAACCACGTCATCAATTTTCAACCGTTTCTGACTTCATTTGCTATTTTTCATGCATTTACCGATATTTTGAGCTAAATGACCCTGAAATTGAAAAGCACTATAAATGAAGTCTGAAAAGGTTGAAAGTTGGCATGGTATCATCATTTCACCCACATAGCATGTGTTAAAAAGTTGAGAGGGTTACGGCAAAAACTGGATGCACTTCGTGTATAAAATGGACAATCTCTTTCGAAGTATCATGCTTTCGGACGAGAACTCCTCTGTTACAAAGGCATTTCATTTTTTTAAACTAATTTCAACTCCAGACTTTTTGTGCGTTCAGTATGCACCATTCAAAGCCACGTCAACAATTTTCAACCCTTTCTGACTTCATTTGCTATTTTTCATGCATTTACTGATTTTTTGGAGCTAAATGACCCTGAAATTGAAAAGCACTACAAATGAACTCTGAAATGGTTGAAAGTTGACATGGTATCATCATTTCACCCACATAGCATGTGCTAAAAAGTTGAGAGGGTTACGGCAAAAACTGGATCCACTTCGTGTACAAAATGGACAATCTCTTTCGAAGTATCAGGCTTTCGGACGAGAACTCATCTGTTACAAAGGCATTTAATTTTTTTAAACTTATTTCAACTCCAGACTTTTTGTGCATTCAGTATGCACCATTCAAAGCCACGTCATCAATTTTCAACCCTTTCTGACTTCATTTGCTATTTTTCATGCATTTACTGATTTTTTGAGCTAAATGACCCTGAAATTGAAAAGCACTACCAATGAACTCTGAAAAGGTTGAAAGTTGGCATGGTATCATCATTTCACCCACATAGCATGTGCTAAAAAGTTGAGAGGGTTACGGCAAAAACTGGATGCACTTCGTGTACAAAATGGACAATCTCTTTCGAAGTATCAGGCTTTCGGACGAGAACTCATCTGTTACAAAGGCATTTCATTTTTTTAAACTTATTTCAACTCCAGACTTTTTGTGCGTTCAGTACGCACCATTCAAAGCCACGTCATCAATTTTCAACCCTTTCTGACTTCATTTGCTATGTTTCATGCATTTACTGATTTTTTGAGCTAAATGACCCTGAAATTGAAAAGCACTACAAATGAACTCTGAAAAGGTTGAAAGTTGGCATGGTATCATCATTTCACCCACATAGCATGTGCTAAAAAGTTGAGAGGGTTACGGCAAAAACTGGATGCACTTCGTGTACAAAATGGACAATCTCTTTCGAAGTATCAGGCTTTCGGACGAGAACTCATCTGTTACAAAGGCATTTCATTTTTTTAAACTTATTTCAACTCCAGACTTTTTGTGCGTTCAGTACGCACCATTCAAAGCCACGTCATCAATTTTCAACCCTTTCTGACTTCATTTGCTATGTTTCATGCATTTACTGATTTTTTGAGCTAAATGACCCTGAAATTGAAAAGCACTACAAATGAACTCTGAAAAGGTTGAAAGTTGGCATGGTATCATCATTTCACCCACATAGCATGTGCTAAAAAGTTGAGAGGGTTACGGCAAAAACTGGATGCACTTCGTGTACAAAATGGACAATCTCTTTCGAAGTATCAGGCTTTCGGACGAGAACTCATCTGTTACAAAGGCATTTCATTTTTTTGAACTCATTTCAACTCCAGACTTTTTGTGCGTTCAGTATGCACCATTCAAAGCCACGTCATCAATTTTCAACCCTTTCTGACTTCATTTGCTATTTTTCATGCATTTACTGAATTTTTGAGCTAAATGACCCTGAAATTGAAAAGCACTACAAATGAACTCTGAAAAGGTTGAAAGTTGGCATGGTATCATCATTTCACCCCCATAGCACGTGCTAAATAGTTGAGAGGGTTACGGCAAAAACTGGATGCACTTCGTGTACAAAATGGACAATCTCTTTCGAAGTATCAGGCTTTCGGACGAGAACTCTTCTGTTACAAAGGCATTTCATTTTTTTAAACTTATTTCAACTCCAGAATTTTTGTGCGTTCAGTATGCACCATTCAAAGCCACCTCATCAATTTTCAACCCTTTCTGACTTCATTTGCTATTTTTCATGCATTTACTGATTTTTTGAGCTAAATGACCCTCAAATTGAAAAGCACTACAAATGAACTCTGAAAAGGTTGAAAGTTGGCATGGTATCATCATTTCACCCACATAGCATGTGTTAAAAAGTTGAGAGGGTTACGGCAAAAACTGGATGCACTTCGTGTACAAAATGGACAATCTCTTTCGAAGTATCAGGCTTTCGGACGAGAACTCATCTGTTACAAAGGCATTTCATTTTTTTAAACTTATTTCAACTCCAGACTTTTTGTGCGTTCAGTATGCACCATTCAAACCACGTCATCAATTTTCAACCGTTTCTGACTTCATTTGCTATTTTTCATGCATTTACTGATTTTTTGAGCTAAATGACCCTGAAATTGAAAAGCACTACAAATGAAGTCTGAAAAGGTTGAAAGTTGACATGGTATCATCATTTCACCCACATAGCATGTGCTAAAAACTTGAGAGGGTTACCTCAACAACTGGATGCACTTCGTGTATAAAATGGACAATCTCTTTCGAAGTATCAGGCTTTCGGACGAGAACTCCTCTGTTACAAAGGCATTTCATTTTTTTAAACTTATTTCAACTCCAGACTTTTTGTGCGTTCAGTATGCACCATTCAAAGCCACGTCATCAATTTTCAACCCTTTCTGACTTCATTTGCTATTTTTCATGCATTTACTGATTTTTTTGAGCTAAATGACCCTGAAATTGAAAAGCACTACAAATGAACTCTGAAAAGGTTGAAAGTTGACATGGTATCATCATTTCACCCACATAGCATGTGCTAAAAAGTTGAGAGGGTTACGGCAAAAACAGGATGCACTTCGTGTACAAAATGGACAATCTCTTTCGAAGTATCAGGCTTTCGGACGAGAACTCATTTGTTACAAAGGCATTTCATTTTTTTAAACTTATTTCAACTCCAGACTTTTTGTGCCTTCAGTATGCACCATTCAAAGCCACGTCATCAATTTTCAACCCTTTCTGACTTCATTTGCTATTTTTCATGCATTTACTGATTTTTTGAGCTAAATGACCCTGAAATTGAAAAGCACTACAAATGAAGTCTGAAAAGGTTGAAAGTTGGCATGGTATCATCATTTCACCCACATAGCATGTGCTTAAAAGTGGAGAGGGTTACGGCAAAAACTGGATGCACTTCGTGTACAAAATGGACAATCTCTTTCGAAGTATCAGGCTTTCGGACGAGAACTCATCTGTTACAAAGGCATTTCATTTTTTTGAACTCATTTCAACTCCAGACTTTTTGTGCGTTCAGTATGCACCATTCAAAGCCACGTCATCAATTTTCAACCCTTTCTGACTTCATTTGCTATTTTTCATGCATTTACTGAATTTTTGAGCTAAATGACCCTGAAATTGAAAAGCACTACAAATGAACTCTGAAAAGGTTGAAAGTTGGCATGGTATCATCATTTCACCCCATAGCACGTGCTAAATAGTTGAGAGGGTTACGGAAAAAACAGGATGCACTTCGTGTACAAAATGGACAATCTCTTTCGAAGTATCAGGCTTTCGGACGAGAACTCATTTGTTACAAAGGCATTTCATTTTTTTAAACTTATTTCAACTCCAGACTTTTTGTGCCTTCAGTATGCACCATTCAAAGCCACGTCATCAATTTTCAACCCTTTCTGACTTCATTTGCTATTTTTCATGCATTTACTGATTTTTTGAGCTAAATGACCCTGAAATTGAAAAGCACTACAAATGAAGTCTGAAAAGGTTGAAAGTTGGCATGGTATCATCATTTCACCCACATAGCATGTGCTTAAAAGTGGAGAGGGTTACGGCAAAAACTGGATGCACTTCGTGTACAAAATGGACAATCTCTTTCGAAGTATCAGGCTTTCGGACGAGAACTCTTCTGTTACAAAGGCATTTCATTTTTTTAAACTTATTTCAACTCCAGAATTTTTGTGCGTTCAGTATGCACCAATCAAAGCCACCTCATCAATTTTCAACCCTTTCTGACTTCATTTGCTATTTTTCATGCATTTACTGATTTTTTGAGCTAAATGACCCTCAAATTGAAAAGCACTACAAATGAACTCTGAAAAGGTTGAAAGTTGGCATGGTATCATCATTTCACCCACATAGCATGTGTTAAAAAGTTGAGAGGGTTACGGCAAAAACTGGATGCACTTCGTGTACAAAATGGACAATCTCTTTCGAAGTATCAGGCTTTCGGACGAGAACTCATCTGTTACAAAGGCATTTCATTTTTTTAAACTTATTTCAACTCCAGACTTTTTGTGCGTTCAGTATGCACCATTCAAACCACGTCATCAATTTTCAACCGTTTCTGACTTCATTTGCTATTTTTCATGCATTTACTGATTTTTTGAGCTAAATGACCCTGAAATTGAAAAGCACTACAAATGAAGTCTGAAAAGGTTGAAAGTTGACATGGTATCATCATTTCACCCACATAGCATGTGCTAAAAACTTGAGAGGGTTACCTCAACAACTGGATGCACTTCGTGTATAAAATGGACAATCTCTTTCGAAGTATCAGGCTTTCGGACGAGAACTCCTCTGTTACAAAGGCATTTCATTTTTTTAAACTTATTTCAACTCCAGACTTTTTGTGCGTTCAGTATGCACCATTCAAAGCCACGTCATCAATTTTCAACCCTTTCTGACTTCATTTGCTATTTTTCATGCATTTACTGATTTTTTTGAGCTAAATGACCCTGAAATTGAAAAGCACTACAAATGAACTCTGAAAAGGTTGAAAGTTGACATGGTATCATCATTTCACCCACATAGCATGTGCTAAAAAGTTGAGAGGGTTACGGCAAAAACAGGATGCACTTCGTGTACAAAATGGACAATCTCTTTCGAAGTATCAGGCTTTCGGACGAGAACTCATTTGTTACAAAGGCATTTCATTTTTTTAAACTTATTTCAACTCCAGACTTTTTGTGCCTTCAGTATGCACCATTCAAAGCCACGTCATCAATTTTCAACCCTTTCTGACTTCATTTGCTATGTTTCATGCATTTACTGATTTTTTGAGCTAAATGACCCTGAAATTGAAAAGCACTACAAATGAACTCTGAAAAGGTTGAAAGTTGGCATGGTATCATCATTTCACCCACATAGCATGTGCTAAAAAGTTGAGAGGGTTACGGCAAAAACTGGATGCACTTCGTGTACAAAATGGACAATCTCTTTCGAAGTATCAGGCTTTCGGACGAGAACTCATCTGTTACAAAGGCATTTCATTTTTTTGAACTCATTTCAACTCCAGACTTTTTGTGCGTTCAGTATGCACCATTCAAAGCCACGTCATCAATTTTCAACCCTTTCTGACTTCATTTGCTATTTTTCATGCATTTACTGAATTTTTGAGCTAAATGACCCTGAAATTGAAAAGCACTACAAATGAACTCTGAAAAGGTTGAAAGTTGGCATGGTATCATCATTTCACCCCATAGCACGTGCTAAATAGTTGAGAGGGTTACGGCAAAAACAGGATGCACTTCGTGTACAAAATGGACAATCTCTTTCGAAGTATCAGGCTTTCGGACGAGAACTCATTTGTTACAAAGGCATTTCATTTTTTTAAACTTATTTCAACTCCAGACTTTTTGTGCCTTCAGTATGCACCATTCAAAGCCACGTCATCAATTTTCAACCCTTTCTGACTTCATTTGCTATTTTTCATGCATTTACTGATTTTTTGAGCTAAATGACCCTGAAATTGAAAAGCACTACAAATGAAGTCTGAAAAGGTTGAAAGTTGGCATGGTATCATCATTTCACCCACATAGCATGTGCTTAAAAGTGGAGAGGGTTACGGCAAAAACTGGATGCACTTCGTGTACAAAATGGACAATCTCTTTCGAAGTATCAGGCTTTCGGACGAGAACTCTTCTGTTACAAAGGCATTTCATTTTTTTAAACTTATTTCAACTCCAGAATTTTTGTGCGTTCAGTATGCACCATTCAAAGCCACCTCATCAATTTTCAACCCTTTCTGACTTCATTTGCTATTTTTCATGCATTTACTGATTTTTTGAGCTAAATGACCCTCAAATTGAAAAGCACTACAAATGAACTCTGAAAAGGTTGAAAGTTGGCATGGTATCATCATTTCACCCACATAGCATGTGCTAAAAAGTTGAGAGGGTTACGGCAAAAACTGGATGCACTTCGTGTACAAAATGGACAATCTCTTTCGAAGTATCAGGCTTTCGGACGAGAACTCATCTGTTACAAAGGCATTTCATTTTTTTGAACTCATTTCAACTCCAGACTTTTTGTGCGTTCAGTATGCACCATTCAAAGCCACGTCATCAATTTTCAACCCTTTCTGACTTCATTTGCTATTTTTCATGCATTTACTGAATTTTTGAGCTAAATGACCCTGAAATTGAAAAGCACTACAAATGAACTCTGAAAAGGTTGAAAGTTGGCATGGTATCATCATTTCACCCCCATAGCACGTGCTAAATAGTTGAGAGGGTTACGGCAAAAACTGGATGCACTTCGTGTACAAAATGGACAATCTCTTTCGAAGTATCAGGCTTTCGGACGAGAACTCTTCTGTTACAAAGGCATTTCATTTTTTTAAACTTATTTCAACTCTAGAATTTTTGTGCGTTCAGTATGCACCATTCAAAGCCACCTCATCAATTTTCAACCCTTTCTGACTTCATTTGCTATTTTTCATGCATTTACTGATTTTTTGAGCTAAATGACCCTCAAATTGAAAAGCACTACAAATGAACTCTGAAAAGGTTGAAAGTTGGCATGGTATCATCATTTCACCCACATAGCATGTGTTAAAAAGTTGAGAGGGTTACGGCAAAAACTGGATGCACTTCGTGTACAAAATGGACAATCTCTTTCGAAGTATCAGGCTTTCGGACGAGAACTCATCTGTTACAAAGGCATTTCATTTTTTTAAACTTATTTCAACTCCAGACTTTTTGTGCGTTCAGTATGCACCATTCAAACCACGTCATCAATTTTCAACCGTTTCTGACTTCATTTGCTATTTTTCATGCATTTACTGATTTTTTGAGCTAAATGACCCTGAAATTGAAAAGCACTACAAATGAAGTCTGAAAAGGTTGAAAGTTGACATGGTATCATCATTTCACCCACATAGCATGTGCTAAAAACTTGAGAGGGTTACCTCAACAACTGGATGCACTTCGTGTATAAAATGGACAATCTCTTTCGAAGTATCAGGCTTTCGGACGAGAACTCCTCTGTTACAAAGGCATTTCATTTTTTTAAACTTATTTCAACTCCAGACTTTTTGTGCGTTCAGTATGCACCATTCAAAGCCACGTCATCAATTTTCAACCCTTTCTGACTTCATTTGCTATTTTTCATGCATTTACTGATTTTTTTGAGCTAAATGACCCTGAAAGTGAAAAGCACTACAAATGAACTCTGAAAAGGTTGAAAGTTGACATGGTATCATCATTTCACCCACATAGCATGTGCTAAAAAGTTGAGAGGGTTACGGCAAAAACAGGATGCACTTCGTGTACAAAATGGACAATCTCTTTCGAAGTATCAGGCTTTCGGACGAGAACTCATTTGTTACAAAGGCATTTCATTTTTTTAAACTTATTTCAACTCCAGACTTTTTGTGCCTTCAGTATGCACCATTCAAAGCCACGTCATCAATTTTCAACCCTTTCTGACTTCATTTGCTATTTTTCATGCATTTACTGATTTTTTGAGCTAAATGACCCTGAAATTGAAAAGCACTACAAATGAAGTCTGAAAAGGTTGAAAGTTGGCATGGTATCATCATTTCACCCACATAGCATGTGCTTAAAAGTGGAGAGGGTTACGGCAAAAACTGGATGCACTTCGTGTACAAAATGGACAATCTCTTTCGAAGTATCAGGCTTTCGGACGAGAACTCATCTGTTACAAAGGCATTTCATTTTTTTAACTTATTTCAACTCCAGACTTTTTGTGCGTTCAGTATGCACCATTCAAACCACGTCATCAATTTTCAACCGTTTCTGACTTCATTTGCTATTTTTCATGCATTTACTGATTTTTTGAGCTACATGACCCTGAAATTGAAAAGCACTACCAATGAACTCTGAAAAGGTTGAAAGTTGACATGGTATCATCATTTCACCCACATAGCATGTGCTAAAAAGTTGAGAGGGTTACGGCAAAAACTGGATGCACTTCGTGTACAAAATGGACAATCTCTTTCGAAGTATCAGGCTTTCGGACGAGAACTCATCTGTTACAAAGGCATTTCATTTTTTTAAACTTATTTCAACTCCAGACTTTTTGTGCGTTCAGTATGCACCATTCAAACCACGTCATCAATTTTCAACCGTTTCTGAATTCATTTGCTATTTTTCATGCATTTACCGATATTTTGAGCTAAATGACCCTGAAATTGAAAAGCACTATAAATGAAGTCTGAAAAGGTTGAAAGTTGGCATGGTATCATCATTTCACCCACATAGCATGTGTTAAAAAGTTGAGAGGGTTACGGCAAAAACTGGATGCACTTCGTGTATAAAATGGACAATCTCTTTCGAAGTATCATGCTTTCGGACGAGAACTCCTCTGTTACAAAGGCATTTCATTTTTTTAAACTAATTTCAACTCCAGACTTTTTGTGCGTTCAGTATGCACCATTCAAAGCCACGTCAACAATTTTCAACCCTTTCTGACTTCATTTGCTATTTTTCATGCATTTACTGATTTTTTTGAGCTAAATGACCCTGAAATTGAAAAGCACTACAAATGAACTCTGAAATGGTTGAAAGTTGACATGGTATCATCATTTCACCCACATAGCATGTGCTAAAAAGTTGAGAGGGTTACGGCAACAACTGGATCCACTTCGTGTACAAAATGGACAATCTCTTTCGAAGTATCAGGCTTTCGGACGAGAACTCATCTGTTACAAAGGCATTTAATTTTTTTAAACTTATTTCAACTCCAGACTTTTTGTGCATTCAGTATGCACCATTCAAAGCCACGTCATCAATTTTCAACCCTTTCTGACTTCATTTGCTATTTTTCATGCATTTACTGATTTTTTGAGCTAAATGACCCTGAAATTGAAAAGCACTACCAATGAACTCTGAAAAGGTTGAAAGTTGACATGGTATCATCATTTCACCCACATAGCATGTGCTAAAAAGTTGAGAGGGTTACAGCAAAAACTGGATGCACTTCGTGTACAAAATGGACAACCTCTTTCGAAGTATCAGGCTTTCGGACGAGAACTCATCTGTTACAAAGGCATTTCATTTTTTTAAACTTATTTCAACTCTAGACTTTTTGTGCGTTCAGTATGCACCATTCAAAGCCACGTCATCAATTTTCAACCGTTTCTGACTTCAGTTGCTATTTTTCATGCATTTACTGATTTTTTTTAGCTAAATGACCCT
Organism: Elymus sibiricus; assembly: GCA_039707655.1. Classification (NCBI taxonomy): domain Eukaryota; kingdom Viridiplantae; phylum Streptophyta; class Magnoliopsida; order Poales; family Poaceae; genus Elymus; species Elymus sibiricus. The sequence goes on along the minus strand of CM077665.1, from coordinate 31,533,719 downwards.
GAAATTGAAAAGCACTACAAATGAACTCTGAAAAGGTTGAAAGTTGGCATGGTATCATCATTTCACCCACATAGCATGTGCTTAAAAGGTGAGAGGGTTACGGCAAAAACTGGATGCACTTCGTGTATAAAATGGACAATCTCTTTCGAAGTATCATGCTTTCGGACGAGAACTCCTCTGTTACAAAGGCATTTCATTTTTTTAAACTAATTTCAACTCCAGACTTTTTGTGCGTTCAGTATGCACCATTCAAAGCCATGTCATCAATTTTCAACCCTTTCTGACTTCATTTGCTATTTTTCATGCATTTACTGATTTTTTTGAGCTAAATGACCCTGAAATTCAAAAGCACTACAAATGAACTCTGAAAAGGTTGAAAGTTGACATGGTATCATCATTTCACCCACATAGCATGTGCTAAAAAGTTGAGAGGGTTACGGCAAAAACTGGATGCACTTCGTGTACAAAATGGACAATCTCTTTCGAAGTATCAGGATTTCGGACGAGAACTCATCTGTTACAAAGGCATTTCATTTTTTAAACTTATTTCAACTCCAGACTTTTTGTGCATTCAGTATGCACCATTCAAAGCCACGTCATCAATTTTCAACCCTTTCTGACTTCATTTGCTATTTTTCATGCATTTACTGATTTTTTGAGCTAAATGACCCTGAAATTGAAAAGCACTACAAATGAACTCTGAAAAGGTTGAAAGTTGACATGGTATCATCATTTCACCCACATAGCATGTGCTAAAAAGTTGAGAGAGTTACGGCAAAAACTAGATGCACTTCGTGTACAAAATGGACAATCTCTTTCGAAGTATCAGGCTTTCGGACGAGAACTCATCTGTTACAAAGGCATTTCATTTTTTTAAACTTATTTTAACTCCAGACTTTTTGTGCGTTCAGTATGCACCATTCAAAGCCACGTCATCAGTTTTCAACCGTTTCTGACTTCAGTTGCTATTTTTCATGTATTTACTGATTTTTTTTGAGCTAAATGACCCTGAAATTGAAAAGCACTATAAATGAACTCTGAAAAGGTTGAAAGTTGGCATGGTATCATCATTTCACCCACATAGCATGTGCTTAAAAGTTGAGAGGGTTACGGCAAAAACTGGATGCACTTCGTGTACAAAATGGACAATCTCTTTCGAAGTATCAAGCTTTCGGACGAGAACTCATCTGTTACAAAGGCATTTCATTTTTTTAAACTTATTTCAACTCCAGACTTTTTGTGCATTCAGTATGCACCCTTCAAACCACGTCATCAATTTTCAACCGTTTCTGACTTCATTTGCTATTTTTCATGCATTTACTGATTTTTTGAGCTAAATGACCCTGAAATTGAAAAGCACTACAAATGAACTCTGAAAAGGTTGAAAGTTGACATGGTATCATCATTTCACCCACATAGCATGTGCTAAAAATTGAGAGGGTTACGGCAAAAACTGGATGCACTTCGTGTACAAAATGGACAATCTCTTTCGAAGTATCAGGCTCTCGGACGAGAACTCATCTGTTACATAGGCATTTCATTTTTTTAAACTTATTTCAACTCCAGACTTTTTGTGCGTTCAGTATGCACCATTCAAACCACGTCATCAATTTTCAACCGTTTCTGACTTCATTTGTTATTTTTCATGCATTTACTGATTTTTTGAGCTAAATGACCCTGAAATTGAAAAGCACTACAAATGAAGTCTGAAAAGGTTGAAAGTTGGCATGGTATCATCATTTCACCCACATAGCATGTGTTAAAAAGTTGAGAGGGTTACGGCAAAAACTGGATGCACTTCGTGTATAAAATGGACAATCTCTTTCGAAGTATCAGGCTTTCGGACGAGAACTCCTCTGTTACAAAGGCATTTCATTTTTTTAAACTAATTTCAACTCCAGACTTTTTGTGCGTTCTGTATGTACCATTCAAAGCCACGTCATCAATTTTCAACCCTTTCTGACTTCATTTGCTATTTTTCATGCATTTACTGATTTTTTTGAGCTAAATGACCCTGAAATTGAAAAGCACTACAAATGAACTCTGAAAAGGTTGAAAGTTGACATGGTATCATCATTTCACCCACATAGCATGTGCTAAAAAGTTGAGAGGGTTACGGCAAAAACTGGATCCACTTCGTGTACAAAATGGACAATCTCTTTCGAAGTATCAGGCTTTCGGACGAGAACTCATCTGTTACAAAGGCATTTCATTTTTTTGAACTCATTTCAACTCCAGACTTTTTGTGCGTTCAGTATGCACCATTCAAAGCCACGTCATCAATTTTCAACCCTTTCTGACTTCATTTGCTATTTTTCATGCATTTACTGAATTTTTGAGCTAAATGACCCTGAAATTGAAAAGCACTACAAATGAACTCTGAAAAGGTTGAAAGTTGGCATGGTATCATCATTTCACCCACATAGCAGGTGCTAAATAGTTGAGAGGGTTACGGCAAAAACTGGATGCACTTCGTGTACAAAATGGACAATCTCTTTCGAAGTATCACGCTTTCGGACGAGAACTCATCTGTTACAAAGGCATTTCATTTTTTTAACTTATTTCAACTCCAGACTTTTTGTGCGTTCAGTATGCACCATTCAAAGCAACGTCATCAATTTTCAACCCTTTCTGACTTCATTTGCTATTTTTCATGCATTTACTGATTTTTTTGAGCTAAATGACCCTGAAATTGAAAAGCACTACAAATGAACTCTGAAAAGGTTGAAAGTTGACATGGTATCATCATTTCACCCACATAGCATGTGCTAAAAAGTTGAGAGGGTTACGGCAAAAACTGGATGCACTTCGTGTACAAGATGGACAATCTCTTTCGAAGTATCAGGCTTTCGGACGAGAACGCATCTGTTACGAAGGCATTTCATTTTTTTAAACTTATTTCAACTCCAGACTTTTTGTGCATTCAGTATGCACCATTCAAAGCCACGTCATCAATTTTCAACCCTTTCTGACTTCATTTGCTATTTTTCATGCATTTACTGATTTTTTGAGCTAAATGACCCTGAAATTGAAAAGCACTACAAATGAACTCTGAAAAGGTTGAAAGTTGACATGGTATCATCATTTCACCCACATAGCGTGTGCTAAAAAGTTGAGAGGGTTACGGCAAAAACTGGATGCACTTCGTGTACAAAATGGACAATCTCTTTCGAAGTATCAGGCTTTCGGACGAGAACTCATCTGTTACAAAGGAATTTCATTTTTTTAAACTTATTTCAATTCCAGACTTTTTGTGCGTTCAGTATGCACCATTCAAACCACGTCATCAATTTTCAACCGTTTCTGACTTTATTTGCTATTTTTCATGCATTTACTGATTTTTTGAGCTAAATGACCCTGAAATTGAAAAGCACTACAAATGAAGTCTGAAAAGGTTGAAAGTTGGCATGGTATCATCATTTCACCCACATAGCATGTGTTAAAAAGTTGAGAGGGTTACGGCAAAAACTGGATGCACTTCGTGTATAAAATGGACAATCTCTTTCGAAGTATCAGGCTTTCGGACGAGAACTCCTCTGTTACAAAGGCATTTCATTTTTTTAAACTAATTTCAACTCCAGACTTTTTGTGCGTTCAGTATGCACCATTCAAAGCCACGTCATCAAATTTCAACCCTTTCTGACTTCATTTGCTATTTTTCATGCATTTACTGATTTTTTGAGCTAAATGACCCTGAAATTGAAAAGCACTACAAATGAACTCTGAAAAGGTTGAAAGTTGGCATGGTATCATCATTTCACCCACATAGCATGTGCTAAAAAGTTGAGAGGGTTACGGCAAAAACTGGATGCACTTCGTGTACAAAATGGACAATCTCTTTCGAAGTATCAGGCTTTCGGACGAGAACTCATCTGTTACAAAGGCATTTGATTTTTTTGAACTCATTTCAACTCCAGACTTTTTGTGCGTTCAGTATGCACCATTCAAAGCCACGTCATCAATTTTCAACCCTTTCTGACTTCATTTGCTATTTTTCATGCATTTACTGAATTTTTGAGCTAAATGACCCTGAAATTGAAAAGCACTACAAATGAACTCTGAAAAGGTTGAAAGTTGGCATGGTATCATCATTTCACCCCCATAGCACGTGCTAAATAGTTGAGAGGGTTACGGCAAAAACTGGATGCACTTCGTGTACAAAATGGACAATCTCTTTCGAAGTATCAGGCTTTCGGACGAGAACTCTTCTGTTACAAAGGCATTTCATTTTTTTAAACATATTTCAACTCCAGAATTTTTGTGCATTCAGTATGCACCATTCAAAGCCACCTCATCAATTTTCAACCCTTTCTGACTTCATTTGCTATTTTTCATGCATTTACTAATTTTTTGAGCTAAATGACCCTGAAATTGAAAAGCACTACAAATGAACTCTGAAAAGGTTCAAAGTTAGCATGGTATCATCATTTCACCCACATAGCATGTGCTAAAAAGTTGAGAGGGTTACGGCAAAAACTGGATGCACTGCGTGTACAAAATGGACAATCTCTTTCGAAGTATCAGGCTTTCGGACGAGAACTCATCTGTTACAAAGGCATTTCATTTTTTTGAACTCATTTCAACTCCAGACTTTTTGTGCGTTCAGTATGCACCATTCAAAGCAACGTCATCAATTTTCAACCCTTTCTGACTTCATTTGCTATTTTTCATGCATTTACTGATTTTTTTGAGCTAAATGACCCTGAAATTGAAAAGCACTACAAATGAACTCTGAAAAGGTTGAAAGTTGACATGGTATCATCATTTCACCCACATAGCATGTGCTAAAAAGTTGAGAGGGTTACGGCAAAAATTGGATGCACTTCGTGTACAAGATGGACAATCTCTTTCGAAGTATCAGGCTTTCGGACGAGAACGCATCTGTTACAAAGGCATTTCATTTTTTTTAACTTATTTCAACTCCAGACTTTTTGTGCGTTCAGTATGCACCATTCAAAGCAACGTCATCAATTTTCAACCCTTTCTGACTTCATTTGCTATTCTTCATGCATTTACTGATTTTTTTGAGCTAAATGACCCTGAAATTGAAAAGCACTACAAATGAACTCTAAAAAGGTTGAAAGTTGAGATGGTATCATCATTTCACCCACATAGCATGTGCTAAAAAGTTGAGAGGGTTACGGCAAAAACTGGATGCACTTCGTGTACAAGATGGACAATCTCTTTCGAAGTATCAGGCTTTCGGACGAGAACGCATCTGTTACAAAGGCATTTCATTTTTTTAAACTTATTTCAACTCCAGACTTTTTGTGCATTCAGTATGCACCATTCAAAGCCACGTCATCAATTTTCAACCCTTTCTGACTTCATTTGCTATTTTTCATGCATTTACTGATTTTTTGAGCTAAATGACCCTGAAATTGAAAAGCACTACAAATGAACTCTGAAAAGGTTGAAAGTTGACATGGTATCATCATTTCACCCACATAGCATGTGCTAAAAAGTTGAGAGGGTTACGGCCAAAACTGGATGCACTTCGTGTACAAAATGGACAATCTCTTTCGAAGTATCAGGCTTTCGGACGAGAACTCATCTGTTACAAAGGAATTTCATTTTTTTAAACTTATTTCAACTCCAGACTTTTTGTGCGTTCAGTATGCACCATTCAAACCACGTCATCAATTTTCAACCGTTTCTGACTTTATTTTCTATTTTTCATGCATTTACTGATTTTTTGAGCTAAATGACCCTGAAATTGAAAAGCACTACAAATGAAGTCTGAAAAGGTTGAAAGTTGGCATGGTATCATCATTTCACCCACATAGCATGTGTTAAAAAGTTGAGAGGGTTACGGCAAAAACTGGATGCACTTCGTGTATAAAATGGACAATCTCTTTCGAAGTATCAGGCTTTCGGACGAGAACTCCTCTGTTACAAAGGCATTTCATTTTTTTAAACTAATTTCAACTCCAGACTTTTTGTGCGTTCAGTATGCACCATTCAAAGCCACGTCATCAATTTTCAACCGTTTCTGACTTCATTTGCTTATTTTCATGCATTTACTGATTTTTTGATCTAAATGACCCTGAAATTGAAAAGCACTACAAATGAACTCTGAAAAGGTTGAAAGTTGGCATGGTATCATCATTTCACCCACATAGCATGTGCTAAAAAGTTGAGAGGGTTACGGCAAAAACTGGATGCACTTCGTGTACAAAATGGACAATCTCTTTCGAAGTATCAGGCTTTCGGACGAGAACTCATCTGTTACAAAGGCATTTCATTTTTTTGAACTCATTTCAACTCCAGACTTTTTGTGCGTTTAGTATGCACCATTCAAAGCCACGTCATCAATTTTCAACCCTTTCTGACTTCATTTGCTATTTTTCATGCATTTACTGAATTTTTGAGCTAAATGACCCTGAAATTGAAAAGCACTACAAATGAACTCTGAAAAGGTTGAAAGTTGGCATGGTATCATCATTTCACCCCCATAGCACGTGCTAAATAGTTGAGAGGGTTACGGCAAAAACTGGATGCACTTCGTGTACAAAATGGACAATCTCTTTCGAAGTATCAGGCTTTCGGACGAGAACTCTTCTGTTACAAAGGCATTTCATTTTTTTAAACTTATTTCAACTCCAGAATTTTTGTGCATTCAGTATGCACCATTCAAAGCCACCTCATCAATTTTCAACCCTTTCTGACTTCATTTGCTATTTTTCATGCATTTACTGTTTTTTTGAGCTAAATGACCCTCAAATTGAAAAGCACTACAAATGAACTCTGAAAAGGTTGAAAGTTGACATGGTATCATCATTTCACCCATATAGCATGTGCTAAAAAGTTGAGAGGGTTACGGCAAAAACTGGATGCACTTCGTGTACAAAATGGACAATCTCTTTCGAAGTATCAGGCTTTCGGACGAGAACTCATCTGTTACAAAGGCATTTCATTTTTTTAAACTTATTTCAACTCCAGACTTTTTGTGCGTTCAGTATGCACCATTCAAACCACGTCATCAATTTTCAACCGTTTCTGACTTCATTTGCTATTTTTCATGCATTTACTGATTTTTTGAGCTAAATGACCCTGAAATTGAAAAGCACTACAAATGAAGTCTGAAAAGGTTGAAAGTTGGCATGGTATCATCATTTCACCCACATAGCTTGTGTTAAAAAGTTGAGAGGGTTACGGCAAAAACTGGATGCACTTCGTGTACAAAATGGACAATCTCTTTCGAAGTATCAGGCTTTCGGACGAGAACTCATCTGTTACAAAGGCATTTCATTTTTTTAAACTTATTTCAACTCCAGACTTTTTGTGCGTTCAGTATGCACCATTCAAAGCCACATCATCAATTTTCAACCGTTTCTGACTTCAGTTGCTATTTTTCATGCATTTACTGATTTTTTTTGAGCTAAATGACCCTGAAATTGAAAAGCACAACAAATGAACTCTGAAAAGGTTGAAACTTGGCATGGTATCATCATTTCACCCACATAGCATGTGCTTAAAAGTTGAGAGGGTTACGGGAAAAACTGGATGCACTTCGTGTACAAAATGGACAATCTCTTTCGAAGTATCAGGCTTTCGGACGAGAACTCATCTGTTACAAAGGCATTTCATTTTTTTTAAACTTATTTCAACTCCAGACATTTTGTGCGTTTAGTATGCACCATTCAAAGCCACGTCATCAATTTTCAACCGTTTCTGACTTCATTTGCTTATTTTCATGCATTTACTGATTTTTTGATCTAAATGACCCTGAAATTGAAAAGCACTACAAATGAACTCTGAAAAGGTTGAAAGTTGACATGGTATCATCATTTCACCCACATAGCATGTGCTAAAAAGTTGAGAGGGTTACCTCAAAAACTGGATGCACTTCGTGTATAAAATGGACAATCTCTTTCGAAGTATCAGGCTTTCGGACGAGAACTCCTCTGTTACAAAGGCATTTCATTTTTTTAAACTTATTTCAACTCCAGACTTTTTGTGCGTTCAGTATGCACCATTCAAAGCCACGTCATCAATTTTCAACCCTTTCTGACTTCATTTGCTATTTTTCATGCATTTACTGATTTTTTTGAGCTAAATGACCCTGAAATTGAAAAGCACTACAAATGAACTCTGAAAAGGTTGAAAGTTGACATGGTATCATCATTTCACCCACATAGCATGTGCTAAAAAGTTGAGAGGGTTACGGCAAAAACTGGATGCACTTCGTGTACAAAATGGACAATCTCTTTCGAAGTATCAGGCTTTCGGACGAGAACTCATCTGTTACAAAGGCATTTCATTTTTTTAAACTTATTTCAACTCCAGACTTTTTGTGCATTCAGTATGCACCATTCAAACCACGTCATCAATTTTCAACCGTTTCTGACTTCATTAGCTATTTTTCATGCATTTACTGATTTTTTGAGCTAAATGACCCTGAAATTGAAAAGCACTACAAATGAAGTCTGAAAAGGTTGAAAGTTGGCATGGTATCATCATTTCACCCACATAGCATGTGTTAAAAAGTTGAGAGGGTTACGGCAAAAACTGGATGCACTTCGTGTATAAAATGGACAATCTCTTTCGAAGTATCAGGCTTTCGGACGAGAACTCCTCTATTACAAAGGCATTTCATTTTTTTAAACTAATTTCAACTCCAGACTTTTTGTGCGTTCAGTATGCACCATTCAAAGCCACGTCATCAATTTTCAACCCTTTCTGACTTCATTTGCTATTTTTCATGCATTTACTGATTTGTTTGAGCTAAATGACCCTGAAATTGAAAAGCACTACAAATGAACTCTGAAAAGGTTGAAAGTTGACATGGTATCATCATTTCACCCACATAGCATGTGCTAAAAAGTTGAGAGGGTTACGGCAAAAACTGGATGCACTTCGTGTACAAAATGGACAATCTCTTTCGAAGTATCAGGCTTTCGAACGAGAACTCATCTGTTACAAAGGCATTTCATTTTTTTGAACTCATTTCAACTCCATACTTTTTGTGCGTTCAGTATGCACCATTCAAAGCCACGTCATCAATTTTCAACAGTTTCTGACTTCATTTGCTATTTTTCATGCATTTACTGAATTTTTGAGCTAAATGACCCTGAAATTGAAAATCACTACAAATGAACTCTGAAAAGGTTGAAAGTTGGCATGGTATCATCATTTCACCCACATAGCATGTGCTAAATAGTTGAGAGGGTTACGGCAAAAACTGGATGCACTTCGTGTACAAAATGGACAATCTCTTTCGAAGTATCAGGCTTTCGGACGAGAACTCATCTGTTACAAAGGCATTTCATTTTTTTAACTTATTTCAACTCCAGACTTTTTGTGCATTCAGTATGCACCATTCAAAGCAACGTCATCAATTTTCAACCCTTTCTGACTTCATTTGCTATTTTTCATGCATTTACTGATTTTGTTTGAGCTAAATGACCCTGAAATTGAAAAGCACTACAAATGAACTCTGAAAAGGTTGAAAGTTGGCATGGTATCATCATTTCACCCACATAGCATGTGTTAAAAAGTTGAGAGGGTTACGGCAAAAACTGGATGCACTTCGTGTATAAAATGGACAATCTCTTTCGAAGTATCAGGCTTTCGGACGAGAACTCCTCTGTTACAAAGGCATTTCATTTTTTTTAAACTAATTTCAACTCCAGACTTTTTGTGCGTTTAGTATGCACCATTCAAAGCCACGTCGTCAATTTTCAACCCTTTCTGACTTCATTTGCTATTTTTCATGCATTTACTGATTTTTTTGAGCTAAATGACCCTGAAATTGAAAAGCACTACAAATGAACTCTGAAAAGGTTGAAAGTTGACATGGTATCATCATTTCACCCACATAGCATGTGCCAAAAAGTTGAGAGGGTTACGGCAAAAACTGGATGCACTTCGTGTACAAAATGGACAATCTCTTTCGAAGTATCAGGCTTTCGGACGAGAACTCATCTGTTACAAAGGCATTTCATTTTTTTAACTTATTTCAACTCCAGACTTTTTGTGCATTCAGTATGCACCATTCAAAGCAACGTCATCAATTTTCAACCCTTTCTGACTTCATTTGCTATTTTTCATGCATTTACTGATTTTGTTTGAGCTAAATGACCCTGAAATTGAAAAGCACTACAAATGAACTCTGAAATGGTTGAAAGTTGGCATGGTATCATCATTTCACCCACATAGCATGTGTTAAAAAGTTGAGAGGGTTACGGCAAAAACTGGATGCACTTCGTGTATAAAATGGACAATCTCTTTCGAAGTATCAGGCTTTCGGACGAGAACTCCTCTGTTACAAAGGCATTTCATTTTTTTTAAACTAATTTCAACTCCAGACTTTTTGTGCGTTTAGTATGCACCATTCAAAGCCACGTCATCAATTTTCAACCCTTTCTGACTTCATTTGCTATTTTTCATGCATTTACTGATTTTTTTGAGCTAAATGACCCTGAAATTGAAAAGCACTACAAATGAACTCTGAAAAGGTTGAAAGTTGACATGGTATCATCATTTCACCCACATAGCATGTGCTTAAAAGTTGAGAGGGTTACGGGAAAAACTGGATGCACTTCGTGTACAAAATGGACAATCTCTTTCGAAGTATCAGGCTTTCGGACGAGAACTCATCTGTTACAAAGGCATTTCATTTTTTTTAAACTTATTTCAACTCCAGACATTTTGTGCGTTCAGTATGCACCATTCAAAGCCACGTCATCAATTTTCAACCGTTTCTGACTTCATTTGCTTATTTTCATGCATTTACTGATTTTTTGATCTAAATGACCCTGAAATTGAAAAGCACTACAAATGAACTCTGAAAAGGTTGAAAGTTGACATGGTATCATCATTTCACCCACATAGCATGTGCTAAAAAGTTGAGAGGGTTACCTCAAAAACTGGATGCACTTCGTGTATAAAATGGACAATCTCTTTCGAAGTATCAGGCTTTCGGACGAGAACTCCTCTGTTACAAAGGCATTTCATTTTTTTAAACTTATTTCAACTCCAGACTTTTTGTGCGTTCAGTATGCACCATTCAAAGCCACGTCATCAATTTTCAACCCTTTCTGACTTCATTTGCTATTTTTCATGCATTTACTGATTTTTTTGAGCTAAATGACCCTGAAATTGAAAAGCACTACAAATGAACTCTGAAAAGGTTGAAAGTTGACATGGTATCATCATTTCACCCACATAGCATGTGCTAAAAAGTTGAGAGGGTTACGGCAAAAACTGGATGCACTTCGTGTACAAAATGGACAATCTCTTTCGAAGTATCAGGCTTTCGGACGAGAACTCATCTGTTACAAAGGCATTTCATTTTTTTAAACTTATTTCAACTCCAGACTTTTTGTGCATTCAGTATGCACCATTCAAACCACGTCATCAATTTTCAACCGTTTCTGACTTCATTAGCTATTTTTCATGCATTTACTGATTTTTTGAGCTAAATGACCCTGAAATTGAAAAGCACTACAAATGAAGTCTGAAAAGGTTGAAAGTTGGCATGGTATCATCATTTCACCCACATAGCATGTGTTAAAAAGTTGAGAGGGTTACGGCAAAAACTGGATGCACTTCGTGTATAAAATGGACAATCTCTTTCGAAGTATCAGGCTTTCGGACGAGAACTCCTCTATTACAAAGGCATTTCATTTTTTTAAACTAATTTCAACTCCAGACTTTTTGTGCGTTCAGTATGCACCATTCAAAGCCACGTCATCAATTTTCAACCCTTTCTGACTTCATTTGCTATTTTTCATGCATTTACTGATTTGTTTGAGCTAAATGACCCTGAAATTGAAAAGCACTACAAATGAACTCTGAAAAGGTTGAAAGTTGACATGGTATCATCATTTCACCCACATAGCATGTGCTAAAAAGTTGAGAGGGTTACGGCAAAAACTGGATGCACTTCGTGTACAAAATGGACAATCTCTTTCGAAGTATCAGGCTTTCGAACGAGAACTCATCTGTTACAAAGGCATTTCATTTTTTTGAACTCATTTCAACTCCAGACTTTTTGTGCGTTCAGTATGCACCATTCAAAGCCACGTCATCAATTTTCAACAGTTTCTGACTTCATTTGCTATTTTTCATGCATTTACTGAATTTTTGAGCTAAATGACCCTGAAATTGAAAATCACTACAAATGAACTCTGAAAAGGTTGAAAGTTGGCATGGTATCATCATTTCACCCACATAGCATGTGCTAAATAGTTGAGAGGGTTACGGCAAAAACTGGATGCACTTCGTGTACAAAATGGACAATCTCTTTCGAAGTATCAGGCTTTCGGACGAGAACTCATCTGTTACAAAGGCATTTCATTTTTTTAACTTATTTCAACTCCAGACTTTTTGTGCATTCAGTATGCACCATTCAAAGCAACGTCATCAATTTTCAACCCTTTCTGACTTCATTTGCTATTTTTCATGCATTTACTGATTTTGTTTGAGCTAAATGACCCTGAAATTGAAAAGCACTACAAATGAACTCTGAAAAGGTTGAAAGTTGGCATGGTATCATCATTTCACCCACATAGCATGTGTTAAAAAGTTGAGAGGGTTACGGCAAAAACTGGATGCACTTCGTGTATAAAATGGACAATCTCTTTCGAAGTATCAGGCTTTCGGACGAGAACTCCTCTGTTACAAAGGCATTTCATTTTTTTTAAACTAATTTCAACTCCAGACTTTTTGTGCGTTTAGTATGCACCATTCAAAGCCACGTCATCAATTTTCAACCCTTTCTGACTTCATTTGCTATTTTTCATGCATTTACTGATTTTTTTGAGCTAAATGACCCTGAAATTGAAAAGCACTACAAATGAACTCTGAAAAGGTTGAAAGTTGACATGGTATCATCATTTCACCCACATAGCATGTGCCAAAAAGTTGAGAGGGTTACGGCAAAAACTGGATGCACTTCGTGTACAAAATGGACAATCTCTTTCGAAGTATCAGGCTTTCGGACGAGAACTCATCTGTTACAAAGGCATTTCATTTTTTTAACTTATTTCAACTCCAGACTTTTTGTGCATTCAGTATGCACCATTCAAAGCAACGTCATCAATTTTCAACCCTTTCTGACTTCATTTGCTATTTTTCATGCATTTACTGATTTTGTTTGAGCTAAATGACCCTGAAATTGAAAAGCACTACAAATGAACTCTGAAATGGTTGAAAGTTGGCATGGTATCATCATTTCACCCACATAGCATGTGTTAAAAAGTTGAGAGGGTTACGGCAAAAACTGGATGCACTTCGTGTATAAAATGGACAATCTCTTTCGAAGTATCAGGCTTTCGGACGAGAACTCCTCTGTTACAAAGGCATTTCATTTTTTTTAAACTAATTTCAACTCCAGACTTTTTGTGCGTTTAGTATGCACCATTCAAAGCCACGTCATCAATTTTCAACCCTTTCTGACTTCATTTGCTATTTTTCATGCATTTACTGATTTTGTTTGAGCTAAATGACCCTGAAATTGAAAAGCACTACAAATGAACTCTGAAAAGGTTGAAAGTTGGCATGGTATCATCATTTCACCCACATAGCATGTGCTTAAAAGTTGAGAGGGTTACGGGAAAAACTGGATGCACTTCGTGTACAAAATGGACAATCTCTTTCGAAGTATCAGGCTTTCGAACGAGAACTCATCTGTTACAAAGGCATTTCATTTTTTTGAACTCATTTCAACTCCAGACTTTTTGTGCGTTCAGTATGCACCATTCAAAGCCACGTCATCAATTTTCAACAGTTTCTGACTTCATTTGCTATTTTTCATGCATTTACTGAATTTTTGAGCTAAATGACCCTGAAATTGAAAATCACTACAAATGAACTCTGAAAAGGTTGAAAGTTGGCATGGTATCATCATTTCACCCACATAGCATGTGCTAAATAGTTGAGAGGGTTACGGCAAAAACTGGATGCACTTCGTGTACAAAATGGACAATCTCTTTCGAAGTATCAGGCTTTCGGACGAGAACTCATCTGTTACAAAGGCATTTCATTTTTTTAACTTATTTCAACTCCAGACTTTTTGTGCATTCAGTATGCACCATTCAAAGCAACGTCATCAATTTTCAACCCTTTCTGACTTCATTTGCTATTTTTCATGCATTTACTGATTTTGTTTGAGCTAAATGACCCTGAAATTGAAAAGCACTACAAATGAACTCTGAAAAGGTTGAAAGTTGGCATGGTATCATCATTTCACCCACATAGCATGTGTTAAAAAGTTGAGAGGGTTACGGCAAAAACTGGATGCACTTCGTGTATAAAATGGACAATCTCTTTCGAAGTATCAGGCTTTCGGACGAGAACTCCTCTGTTACAAAGGCATTTCATTTTTTTTAAACTAATTTCAACTCCAGACTTTTTGTGCGTTTAGTATGCACCATTCAAAGCCACGTCATCAATTTTCAACCCTTTCTGACTTCATTTGCTATTTTTCATGCATTTACTGATTTTTTTGAGCTAAATGACCCTGAAATTGAAAAGCACTACAAATGAACTCTGAAAAGGTTGAAAGTTGACATGGTATCATCATTTCACCCACATAGCATGTGCCAAAAAGTTGAGAGGGTTACGGCAAAAACTGGATGCACTTCGTGTACAAAATGGACAATCTCTTTCGAAGTATCAGGCTTTCGGACGAGAACTCATCTGTTACAAAGGCATTTCATTTTTTTAACTTATTTCAACTCCAGACTTTTTGTGCATTCAGTATGCACCATTCAAAGCAACGTCATCAATTTTCAACCCTTTCTGACTTCATTTGCTATTTTTCATGCATTTACTGATTTTGTTTGAGCTAAATGACCCTGAAATTGAAAAGCACTACAAATGAACTCTGAAATGGTTGAAAGTTGGCATGGTATCATCATTTCACCCACATAGCATGTGTTAAAAAGTTGAGAGGGTTACGGCAAAAACTGGATGCACTTCGTGTATAAAATGGACAATCTCTTTCGAAGTATCAGGCTTTCGGACGAGAACTCCTCTGTTACAAAGGCATTTCATTTTTTTTAAACTAATTTCAACTCCAGACTTTTTGTGCGTTTAGTATGCACCATTCAAAGCCACGTCATCAATTTTCAACCCTTTCTGACTTCATTTGCTATTTTTCATGCATTTACTGATTTTTTTGAGCTAAATGACCCTGAAATTGAAAAGCACTACAAATAAACTCTGAAAAGGTTGAAAGTTGACATGGTATCATCATTTCACCCACATAGCATGTGCTTAAAAGTTGAGAGGGTTACGGGAAAAACTGGATGCACTTCGTGTACAAAATGGACAATCTCTTTCGAAGTATCAGGCTTTCGGACGAGAACTCATCTGTTACAAAGGCATTTCATTTTTTTTAAACTTATTTCAACTCCAGACATTTTGTGCGTTCAGTATGCACCATTCAAAGCCACGTCATCAATTTTCAACCGTTTCTGACTTCATTTGCTTATTTTCATGCATTTACTGATTTTTTGATCTAAATGACCCTGAAATTGAAAAGCACTACAAATGAACTCTGAAAAGGTTGAAAGTTGACATGGTATCATCATTTCACCCACATAGCATGTGCTAAAAAGTTGAGAGGGTTACCTCAAAAACTGGATGCACTTCGTGTATAAAATGGACAATCTCTTTCGAAGTATCAGGCTTTCGGACGAGAACTCCTCTGTTACAAAGGCATTTCATTTTTTTAAACTTATTTCAACTCCAGACTTTTTGTGCGTTCAGTATGCACCATTCAAAGCCACGTCATCAATTTTCAACCCTTTCTGACTTCATTGGCTATTTTTCATGCATTTACTGATTTTTTTGAGCTAAATGACCCTGAAATTGAAAAGCACTACAAATGAACTCTGAAAAGGTTGAAAGTTGACATGGTATCATCATTTCACCCACATAGCATGTGCTAAAAAGTTGAGAGGGTTACGGCAAAAACTGGATGCACTTCGTGTACAAAATGGACAATCTCTTTCGAAGTATCAGGCTTTCGGACGAGAACTCATCTGTTACAAAGGCATTTCATTTTTTTAAACTTATTTCAACTCCAGACTTTTTGTGCATTCAGTATGCACCATTCAAACCACGTCATCAATTTTCAACCGTTTCTGACTTCATTAGCTATTTTTCATGCATTTACTGATTTTTTGAGCTAAATGACCCTGAAATTGAAAAGCACTACAAATGAAGTCTGAAAAGGTTGAAAGTTGGCATGGTATCATCATTTCACCCACATAGCATGTGTTAAAAAGTTGAGAGGGTTACGGCAAAAACTGGATGCACTTCGTGTATAAAATGGACAATCTCTTTCGAAGTATCAGGCTTTCGGACGTGAACTCCTCTATTACAAAGGCATTTCATTTTTTTAAACTAATTTCAACTCCAGACTTTTTGTGTGTTCAGTATGCACCATTCAAAGCCACGTCATCAATTTTCAACCCTTTCTGACTTCATTTGCTATTTTTCATGCATTTACTGATTTGTTTGAGCTAAATGACCCTGAAATTGAAAAGCACTACAAATGAACTCTGAAAAGGTTGAAAGTTGACATGGTATCATCATTTCACCCACATAGCATGTGCTAAAAAGTTGAGAGGGTTACGGCAAAAACTGGATGCACTTCGTGTACAAAATGGACAATCTCTTTCGAAGTATCAGGCTTTCGAACGAGAACTCATCTGTTACAAAGGCATTTCATTTTTTTGAACTCATTTCAACTCCAGACTTTTTGTGCGTTCAGTATGCACCATTCAAAGCCACGTCATCAATTTTCAACAGTTTCTGACTTCATTTGCTATTTTTCATGCATTTACTGAATTTTTGAGCTAAATGACCCTGAAATTGAAAATCACTACAAATGAACTCTGAAAAGGTTGAAAGTTGGCATGGTATCATCATTTCACCCACATAGCATGTGCTAAATAGTTGAGAGGGTTACGGCAAAAACTGGATGCACTTCGTGTACAAAATGGACAATCTCTTTCGAAGTATCAGGCTTTCGGACGAGAACTCATCTGTTACAAAGGCATTTCATTTTTTTAACTTATTTCAACTCCAGACTTTTTGTGCATTCAGTATGCACCATTCAAAGCAACGTCATCAATTTTCAACCCTTTCTGACTTCATTTGCTATTTTTCATGCATTTACTGATTTTGTTTGAGCTAAATGACCCTGAAATTGAAAAGCACTACAAATGAACTCTGAAAAGGTTGAAAGTTGGCATGGTATCATCATTTCACCCACATAGCATGTGTTAAAAAGTTGAGAGGGTTACGGCAAAAACTGGATGCACTTCGTGTATAAAATGGACAATCTCTTTCGAAGTATCAGGCTTTCGGACGAGAACTCCTCTGTTACAAAGGCATTTCATTTTTTTTAAACTAATTTCAACTCCAGACTTTTTGTGCGTTTAGTATGCACCATTCAAAGCCACGTCATCAATTTTCAACCCTTTCTGACTTCATTTGCTATTTTTCATGCATTTACTGATTTTTTTGAGCTAAATGACCCTGAAATTGAAAAGCACTACAAATGAACTCTGAAAAGGTTGAAAGTTGACATGGTATCATCATTTCACCCACATAGCATGTGCCAAAAAGTTGAGAGGGTTACGGCAAAAACTGGATGCACTTCGTGTACAAAATGGACAATCTCTTTCGAAGTATCAGGCTTTCGGACGAGAACTCATCTGTTACAAAGGCATTTCATTTTTTTAACTTATTTCAACTCCAGACTTTTTGTGCATTCAGTATGCACCATTCAAAGCAACGTCATCAATTTTCAACCCTTTCTGACTTCATTTGCTATTTTTCATGCATTTACTGATTTTGTTTGAGCTAAATGACCCTGAAATTGAAAAGCACTACAAATGAACTCTGAAAAGGTTGAAAGTTGGCATGGTATCATCATTTCACCCACATAGCATGTGTTAAAAAGTTGAGAGGGTTACGGCAAAAACTGGATGCACTTCGTGTATAAAATGGACAATCTCTTTCGAAGTATCAGGCTTTCGGACGAGAACTCCTCTGTTACAAAGGCATTTCATTTTTTTTAAACTAATTTCAACTCCAGACTTTTTGTGCGTTTAGTATGCACCATTCAAAGCCACGTCATAAATTTTCAACCCTTTCTGACTTCATTTGCTATTTTTCATGCATTTACTGATTTTTTTGAGCTAAATGACCCTGAAATTGAAAAGCACTACAAATGAACTCTGAAAAGGTTGAAAGTTGACATGGTATCATCATTTCACCCACATAGCATGTGCTTAAAAGTTGAGAGGGTTACGGGAAAAACTGGATGCACTTCGTGTACAAAATGGACAATCTCTTTCGAAGTATCAGGCTTTCGGACGAGAACTCATCTGTTACAAAGGCATTTCATTTTTTTTAAACTTATTTCAACTCCAGACATTTTGTGCGTTCAGTATGCACCATTCAAAGCCACGTCATCAATTTTCAACCGTTTCTGACTTCATTTGCTTATTTTCATGCATTTACTGATTTTTTGATCTAAATGACCCTAAAATTGAAAAGCACTACAAATGAACTCTGAAAAGGTTGAAAGTTGACATGGTATCATCATTTCACCCACATAGCATGTGCTAAAAAGTTGAGAGGGTTACCTCAAAAACTGGATGCACTTCGTGTATAAAATGGACAATCTCTTTCGAAGTATCAGGCTTTCGGACGAGAACTCCTCTGTTACAAAGGCATTTCATTTTTTTAAACTTATTTCAACTCCAGACTTTTTGTGCGTTCAGTATGCACCATTCAAAGCCACGTCATCAATTTTCAACCCTTTCTGACTTCATTTGCTATTTTTCATGCATTTACTGATTTTTTTGAGCTAAATGACCCTGAAATTGAAAAGCACTACAAATGAACTCTGAAAAGGTTGAAAGTTGACATGGTATCATCATTTCACCCACATAGCATGTGCTAAAAAGTTGAGAGGGTTACGGCAAAAACTGGATGCACTTCGTGTACAAAATGGACAATCTCTTTCGAAGTATCAGGCTTTCGAACGAGAACTCATCTGTTACAAAGACATTTCATTTTTTTGAACTCATTTCAACTCTAGACTTTTTGTGCGTTCAGTATGCACCATTCAAAGCCACGTCATCAATTTTCAACAGTTTCTGACTTCATTTGCTATTTTTCATGCATTTACTGAATTTTTGAGCTAAATTACCCTGAAATTGAAAATCACTACAAATGAACTCTGAAAAGGTTGAAAGTTGGCATGGTATCATCATTTCACCCACATAGCATGTGCTAAATAGTTGAGAGGGTTACGGCAAAAACTGGATGCACTTCGTGTACAAAATGGACAATCTCTTTCGAAGTATCAGGCTTTCGGACGAGAACTCATCTGTTACAAAGGCATTTCATTTTTTTAACTTATTTCAACTCCAGACTTTTTGTGCATTCAGTATGCACCATTCAAAGCAACGTCATCAATTTTCAACCCTTTCTGACTTCATTTGCTATTTTTCATGCATTTACTGATTTTGTTTGAGCTAAATGACCCTGAAATTGAAAAGCACTACAAATGAACTCTGAAAAGGTTGAAAGTTGGCATGGTATCATCATTTCACCCACATAGCATGTGTTAAAAAGTTGAGAGGGTTACGGCAAAAACTGGATGCACTTCGTGTATAAAATGGACAATCTCTTTCGAAGTATCAGGCTTTCGGACGAGAACTCCTCTGTTACAAAGGCATTTCATTTTTTTTAAACTAATTTCAACTCCAGACTTTTTGTGCGTTTAGTATGCACCATTCAAAGCCACGTCATCAATTTTCAACCCTTTCTGACTTCATTTGCTATTTTTCATGCATTTACTGATTTTTTTGAGCTAAATGACCCTGAAATTGAAAAGCACTACAAATGAACTCTGAAAAGGTTGAAAGTTGACATGGTATCATCATTTCACCCACATAGCATGTGCCAAAAAGTTGAGAGGGTTACGGCAAAAACTGGATGCACTTCGTGTACAAAATGGACAATCTCTTTCGAAGTATCAGGCTTTCGGACGAGAACTCATCTGTTACAAAGGCATTTCATTTTTTTAACTTATTTCAACTCCAGACTTTTTGTGCATTCAGTATGCACCATTCAAAGCAACGTCATCAATTTTCAACCCTTTCTGACTTCATTTGCTATTTTTCATGCATTTACTGATTTTGTTTGAGCTAAATGACCCTGAAATTGAAAAGCACTACAAATGAACTCTGAAAAGGTTGAAAGTTGGCATGGTATCATCATTTCACCCACATAGCATGTGTTAAAAAGTTGAGAGGGTTACGGCAAAAACTGGATGCACTTCGTGTATAAAATGGACAATCTCTTTCGAAGTATCAGGCTTTCGGACGAGAACTCCTCTGTTACAAAGGCATTTCATTTTTTTTAAACTAATTTCAACTCCAGACTTTTTGTGCGTTTAGTATGCACCATTCAAAGCCACGTCATAAATTTTCAACCCTTTCTGACTTCATTTGCTATTTTTCATGCATTTACTGATTTTTTTGAGCTAAATGACCCTGAAATTGAAAAGCACTACAAATGAACTCTGAAAAGGTTGAAAGTTGACATGGTATCATCATTTCACCCACATAGCATGTGCTTAAAAGTTGAGAGGGTTACGGGAAAAACTGGATGCACTTCGTGTACAAAATGGACAATCTCTTTCGAAGTATCAGGCTTTCGGACGAGAACTCATCTGTTACAAAGGCATTTCATTTTTTTTAAACTTATTTCAACTCCAGACATTTTGTGCGTTCAGTATGCACCATTCAAAGCCACGTCATCAATTTTCAACCGTTTCTGACTTCATTTGCTTATTTTCATGCATTTACTGATTTTTTGATCTAAATGACCCTAAAATTGAAAAGCACTACAAATGAACTCTGAAAAGGTTGAAAGTTGACATGGTATCATCATTTCACCCACATAGCATGTGCTAAAAAGTTGAGAGGGTTACCTCAAAAACTGGATGCACTTCGTGTATAAAATGGACAATCTCTTTCGAAGTATCAGGCTTTCGGACGAGAACTCCTCTGTTACAAAGGCATTTCATTTTTTTAAACTTATTTCAACTCCAGACTTTTTGTGCGTTCAGTATGCACCATTCAAAGCCACGTCATCAATTTTCAACCCTTTCTGACTTCATTTGCTATTTTTCATGCATTTACTGATTTTTTTGAGCTAAATGACCCTGAAATTGAAAAGCACTACAAATGAACTCTGAAAAGGTTGAAAGTTGACATGGTATCATCATTTCACCCACATAGCATGTGCTAAAAAGTTGAGAGGGTTACGGCAAAAACTGGATGCACTTCGTGTACAAAATGGACAATCTCTTTCGAAGTATCAGGCTTTCGGACGAGAACTCATCTGTTACAAAGGCATTTCATTTTTTTAAACTTATTTCAACTCCAGACTTTTTGTGCATTCGGTATGCACCATTCAAACCACGTCATCAATTTTCAACCGTTTCTGACTTCATTAGCTATTTTTCATGCATTTACTGATTTTTTGAGCTAAATGACCCTGAAATTGAAAAGCACTACAAATGAAGTCTGAAAAGGTTGAAAGTTGGCATGGTATCATCATTTCACCCACATAGCATGTGTTAAAAAGTTGAGAGGGTTACGGCAAAAACTGCATGCACTTCGTGTATAAAATGGACAATCTCTTTCGAAGTATCAGGCTTTCGGACGAGAACTCCTCTATTACAAAGGCATTTCATTTTTTTAAACTTATTTCAACTCCAGACATTTTGTGCGTTCAGTATGCACCATTCAAAGCCACGTCATCAATTTTCAACCGTTTCTGACTTCATTTGCTTATTTTCATGCATTTACTGATTTTTTGATCTAAATGACCCTAAAATTGAAAAGCACTACAAATGAACTCTGAAAAGGTTGAAAGTTGACATGGTATCATCATTTCACCCACATAGCATGTGCTAAAAAGTTGAGAGGGTTACCTCAAAAACTGGATGCACTTCGTGTATAAAATGGACAATCTCTTTCGAAGTATCAGGCTTTCGGACGAGAACTCCTCTGTTACAAAGGCATTTCATTTTTTTAAACTTATTTCAACTCCAGACTTTTTGTGCGTTCAGTATGCACCATTCAAAGCCACGTCATCAATTTTCAACCCTTTCTGACTTCATTTGCTATTTTTCATGCATTTACTGATTTTTTTGAGCTAAATGACCCTGAAATTGAAAAGCACTACAAATGAACTCTGAAAAGGTTGAAAGTTGACATGGTATCATCATTTCACCCACATAGCATGTGCTAAAAAGTTGAGAGGGTTACGGCAAAAACTGGATGCACTTCGTGTACAAAATGGACAATCTCTTTCGAAGTATCAGGCTTTCGGACGAGAACTCATCTGTTACAAAGGCATTTCATTTTTTTAAACTTATTTCAACTCCAGACTTTTTGTGCATTCAGTATGCACCATTCAAACCACGTCATCAATTTTCAACCGTTTCTGACTTCATTAGCTATTTTTCATGCATTTACTGATTTTTTGAGCTAAATGACCCTGAAATTGAAAAGCACTACAAATGAAGTCTGAAAAGGTTGAAAGTTGGCATGGTATCATCATTTCACCCACATAGCATGTGTTAAAAAGTTGAGAGGGTTACGGCAAAAACTGGATGCACTTCGTGTATAAAATGGACAATCTCTTTCGAAGTATCAGGCTTTCGGACGAGAACTCCTCTATTACAAAGGCATTTCATTTTTTTAAACTAATTTCAACTCCAGACTTTTTGTGCGTTCAGTATGCACCATTCAAAGCCACGTCATCAATTTTCAACCCTTTCTGACTTCATTTGCTATTTTTCATGCATTTACTGATTTTTTTGAGCTAAATGACCCTGAAATTGAAAAGCACTACAAATGAACTCTGAAAAGGTTGAAAGTTGACATGGTATCATCATTTCACCCACATAGCATGTGCTAAAAAGTTGAGAGGGTTACGGCAAAAACTGGATGCACTTCGTGTACAAAATGGACAATCTCTTTCGAAGTATCAGGCTTTCGAACGAGAACTCATCTGTTACAAAGACATTTCATTTTTTTGAACTCATTTCAACTCTAGACTTTTTGTGCGTTCAGTATGCACCATTCAAAGCCACGTCATCAATTTTCAACAGTTTCTGACTTCATTTGCTATTTTTCATGCATTTACTGAATTTTTGAGCTAAATTACCCTGAAATTGAAAATCACTACAAATGAACTCTGAAAAGGTTGAAAGTTGGCATGGTATCATCATTTCACCCACATAGCATGTGCTAAATAGTTGAGAGGGTTACGGCAAAAACTGGATGCACTTCGTGTACAAAATGGACAATCTCTTTCGAAGTATCAGGCTTTCGGACGAGAACTCATCTGTTACAAAGGCATTTCATTTTTTTAACTTATTTCAACTCCAGACTTTTTGTGCATTCAGTATGCACCATTCAAAGCAACGTCATCAATTTTCAACCCTTTCTGACTTCATTTGCTATTTTTCATGCATTTACTGATTTTGTTTGAGCTAAATGACCCTGAAATTGAAAAGCACTACAAATGAACTCTGAAAAGGTTGAAAGTTGGCATGGTATCATCATTTCACCCACATAGCATGTGTTAAAAAGTTGAGAGGGTTACGGCAAAAACTGGATGCACTTCGTGTATAAAATGGACAATCTCTTTCGAAGTATCAGGCTTTCGGACGAGAACTCCTCTGTTACAAAGGCATTTCATTTTTTTTAAACTAATTTCAACTCCAGACTTTTTGTGCGTTTAGTATGCACCATTCAAAGCCACGTCATCAATTTTCAACCCTTTCTGACTTCATTTGCTATTTTTCATGCATTTACTGATTTTTTTGAGCTAAATGACCCTGAAATTGAAAAGCACTACAAATGAACTCTGAAAAGGTTGAAAGTTGACATGGTATCATCATTTCACCCACATAGCATGTGCCAAAAAGTTGAGAGGGTTACGGCAAAAACTGGATGCACTTCGTGTACAAAATGGACAATCTCTTTCGAAGTATCAGGCTTTCGGACGAGAACTCATCTGTTACAAAGGCATTTCATTTTTTTAAACTTATTTCAACTCCAGACTTTTTGTGCGTTCAGTATGCACCATTCAAAGCCACGTCATCAATTTTCAACCGTTTCTGACTTCAGTTGCTATTTTTCATGCATTTACTGATTTTTTTTGAGCTAAATGACCCTGAAATTGAAAAGCACTACAAATGAACTCTGAAAAGGTTGAAAGTTGGCATGGTATCATCATTTCACCCACATAGCATGTGCTTAAAAGTTGAGAGGGTTACGGCAAAAACTGGATGCACTTCGTGTACAAAATGGACAATCTCTTTCGAAGTATCAAGCTTTCGGACGAGAACTCATCTGTTACAAAGGCATTTCATTTTTTTAAACTTATTTCAACTCCAGACTTTTTGTGCGTTCAGTATAAACCATTCAAACCACGTCATCAATTTTCAACCGTTTCTGACTTCATTTGCTATTTTTCATGCATTTACTGATTTTTTGAGCTAAATGACCCTGAAATTGAAAAGCACTACAAATGAACTCTGAAAAGGTTGAAAATTGGCATGGTATCATCATTTCACCCACATAGCATGTGTTAAAAAGTTGAGAGGGTTACGGCAAAAACTGGATGCACTTCGTGTATAAAATGGACAATCTCTTTCGAAGTATCAGGCTTTCGGACGAGAACTCCTCTGATACAAAGGCATTTTATTTTTTTAAACTAATTTCAACTCCAGACTTTTTGTGCATTCAGTATGCACCATTCAAAGCCACGTCATCAATTTTCAACCCTTTCTGACTTCATTTGCTATTTTTCATGCATTTACTGATTTTTTTGAGCTAAATGACCCTGAAATTGAAAAGCACTACAAATGAACTCTGAAAAGGTTGAAAGTTGACATGGTATCATCATTTCACCCACATAGCATGTGCTAAAAAGTTGAGACGGTTACGGCAAAAACTGGATGCACTTCGTGTACAAAATGGACAATCTCTTTCGAAGTATCAGGCTTTCGGACGAGAACTCATCTGTTACAAAGGCATTTCATTTTTTTAAACTTATTTCAACTCTAGACTTTTTGTGCGTTCAGTATGCACCATTCAAAGCCACGTCATCAATTTTCAACCGTTTCTGACTTCAGTTGCTATTTTTCATGCATTTACTGATTTTTTTTGAGCTAAATGACCCTGAAATTGAAAAGCAATACAAATGAACTCTGAAAAGGTTGAAAGTTGGCATGGTATCATCATTTCACCCACATAGCATGTGCTTAAAAGTTGAGAGGGTTACGGCAAAAACTGGATGCACTTCGTGTACAAAATGGACAATCTCTTTCGAAGTATCAAGCTTTCGGACGAGAACTCATCTGTTACAAAGGCATTTCATTTTTTTAAACTTATTTCAACTCCAGACTTTTTGTGCGTTCAGTATGCACCATTCAAACCACGTCATCAATTTTCAACCGTTTCTGACTTCATTTGCTATTTTTCATGCATTTACTGATATTTTGAGCTAAATGACCCTGAAATTGAAAAGCACTACAAATGAACTCTGAAAAGGTTGAAAGTTGGCATGGTATCATCATTTCACCCACATAGCATATGTTAAAAAGTTGAGAGGGTTACGGCAAAAACTGGATGCACTTCGTGTATAAAATGGACAATCTCTTTCGAAGTATCAGGCTTTCGGACGAGAACTCCTCTGTTACAAAGGCATTTTATTTTTTTAAACTAATTTCAACTCCAGACTTTTTGTGCATTCAGTATGCACCATTCAAAGCCACGTCATCAATTTTCAACCCTTTCTGACTTCATTTGCTATTTTTCATGCATTTACTGATTTTTTTGAGCTAAATGACCCTGAAATTGAAAAGCACTACAAATGAACTCTGAAAAGGTTGAAAGTTGACATGGTATCATCATTTCACCCACATAGCATGTGCTAAAAAGTTGAGAGGGTTACGACAAAAACTGGATGCACTTCGTGTACAAAATGGACAATCTCTTTCGAAGTATCAGGCTTTCGGACGAGAACTCATCTGTTACAAAGGCATTTCATTTTTTTAAACTTATTTCAACTCCAGACTTTTTGTGCATTCAGTATGCACCATTCAAAGCCACGTCATCAATTTTCAACCCTTTCTGACTTCATTTGCTATTTTTCATGCATTTACTGATTTTTTTAGCTAAATGACCCTGAAATTGAAAAGCACTACAAATGAACTCTGAAAAGGTTGAAAGTTAGCATGGTATCATCATTTCACCCACATAGCATGTGCTAAAAAGTTGAGAGGGTTACGGCAAAAACTGGATGCACTGCGTGTACAAAATGGACAATCTCTTTCGAAGTATCAGGCTTTCGGACGAGAACTCATCTGTTACAAAGGCATTTCATTTTTTTGAACTCATTTCAACTCCAGACTTTTTGTGCGTTCAGTATGCACCATTCAAAGCCACGTCATCAATTTTCAACCCTTTCTGACTTCATTTGCTATTTTTCATGCATTTACTGAATTTTTGAGCTAAATGACCCTGAAATTGAAAAGCACTACAAATGAACTCTGAAAAGGTTGAAAGTTGGCATGGTATCATCATTTCACCCACATAGCATGTGCTAAATAGTTGAGAGGGTTACGGCAAAAACTGGATGCACTTCGTGTACAAAATGGACAATCTCTTTCGAAGTATCAGGCTTTCGGACAAGAACTCCTCTGTTACAAAGGCATTTCATTTTTTTAACTTATTTCAACTCCAGACTTTTTGTGCGTTCAGTATGCACCATTCAAAGCAACGTCATCAATTTTCAACCCTTTCTGACTTCATTTGCTATTTTTCATGCATTTACTGATTTTTTTGAGCTAAATGACCCTGAAATTGAAAAGCACTACAAATGAACTCTGAAAAGGTTGAAAGTTGACATGGTATCATCATTTCACCCACATAGCATGTGCTAAAAAGTTGAGCGGGTTACGGCAAAAACTGGATGCACTTCGTGTACAAAATGGACAATCTCTTTCGAAGTATCAGGCTTTCGGACGAGAACTCATCTGTTACAAAGGAATTTCATTTTTTTAAACTTATTTCAACTCCAGACTTTTTGTGCGTTCAGTATGCGCCATTCAAACCACGTCATCAATTTTCAACCGTTTCTGACTTTATTTGCTATTTTTCATGCATTTACTGATTTTTTGAGCTAAATGACCCTGAAATTGAAAAGCACTACAAATGAAGTCTGAAAAGGTTGAAAGTTGGCATGGTATCATCATTCCACCCACATAGCATGTGTTAAAAAGTTGAGAGGGTTACGGCAAAAACTGGATGCACTTCGTGTATAAAATGGACAATCTCTTTCGAAGTACCAGGCTTTCGGACGAGAACTCCTCTGTTACAAAGGCATTTCATTTTTTTAAACTAATTTCAACTCCAGACTTTTTGTGCGTTCAGTATGCACCATTCAAAGCCACGTCATCAATTTTCAACCCTTTCTGACTTCATTTGCTATTTTTCATGCATTTACTGATTTTTTTGAGCTAAATGACCCTGAAATTGAAAAGCACTACAAATGAACTCTGAAAAGGTTGAAAGTTGACATGGTATCATCATTTCACCCACATAGCATGTGCTAAAAAGTTGAGAGGGTTACGGCTAAAACTGGATGCACTTCGTGTACAAAATGGACAATCTCTTTCGAAGTATCAGGCTTTCGGACGAGAACTCATCTGTTACAAAGGCATTTCATTTTTTTAGACTTATTTCAACTCCAGACTTTTTGTGCATTTAGTATGCACCATTCAAAGCCACATCATCAATTTTCAACCGTTTCTGACTTCAGTTGCTATTTTTCATGCATTTACTGATTTTTTTTGAGCTAAATGACCCTGAAATTGAAAAGCACTACAAATGAACTCTGAAAAGGTTGAAAGTTGGCATGGTATCATCATTTCACCCACATAGCATGTGCTTAAAAGTTGAGAGGGTTACGGCAAAAACTGGATGCACTTCGTGTACAAAATGGACAATCTCTTTCGAAGTATCAGGCTTTCGGACGAGAACTCATCTGTTACAAAGGCATTTCATTTTTTTAAACTTATTTCAACTCCAGACTTTTTGTGCGTTCAGTATGCACCATTCAAACCACGTCATCAATTTTCAACCGTTTCTGACTTCATTTGCTATTTTTCATGCATTTACTGATTTTTTGAGCTAAATGACCCTGAAATTGAAAAGCACTACAAATGAAATCTGAAAAGGTTGAAAGTTGGCATGGTATCATCATTTCACCCACATAGCATGTGTTAAAAAGTTGAGAGGGTTAGGCAAAAACTGGATGCACTTCGTGTATAAAATGGACAATCTCTTTCGAAGTATCAGGCTTTCGGACGAGAACTCCTCTGTTACAAAGGCATTTCATTTTTTTAAACTAATTTCAACTCCAGACTTTTTTTGCATTCAGTATGCACCATTCAAAGCCACGTCATCAATTTTTAACCCTTTCTGACTTCATTTGCTATTTTTCATGCATTTACTGATTTTTTTGAGCTAAATGACCCTGAAATTGAAAAGCACTACAAATGAACTCTGAAAAGGTTGAAAGTTGACATGGTATCATCATTTCACCCACATAGCATGTGCTAAAAAGTTGAGAGGGTTACGGCAAAAACTGGATGCACTTCGTGTACAAAATGGACAATCTCTTTCGAAGTATCAGGCTTTCGGATGAGAACTCATCTGTTACAAAGGCATTTCATTTTTTTAAACTTATTTCAACTCCAGACTTTTTGTGCGTTCAGTATGCACCATTCAAAGCCACATCATCAATTTTCAACCGTTTCTGACTTCAGTTGCTATTTTTCATGCATTTACTGATTTTTTTTGAGCTAAATGACCCTGAAATTGAAAAGCACTACAAATGAACTCTGAAAAGGTTGAAACTTGGCATGGTATCATCATTTCACCCACATAGCATGTGCTTAAAAGTTGAGAGGGTTACGGCAAAAACTGGATCCACTTCGTGTACAAAATGGACAATCTCTTTCGAAGTATCAGGCTTTCGGACGAGAACTCATCTGTTACAAAGGCATTTCATTTTTTTTAAACTTATTTCAACTCCAGACTTTTTGTGCGTTCAGTATGCACCATTCAAAGCCACGTCATCAATTTTCAACCGTTTCTGACTTCATTTGCTTATTTTCATGCATTTACTGATTTTTTGATCTAAATGACCCTGAAATTGAAAAGCACTACAAATGAACTCTGAAAAGGTTGAAAGTTGGCATGGTATCATCATTTCACCCACATAGCATGTGTTAAAAAGTTGAGAGGGTTACGGCAAAAACTGGATGCATTTCGTGTATAAAATGGACAATCTCTTTCGAAGTATCAGGCTTTCGGACGAGAACTCCTCTGTTACAAAGGCATTTCATTTTTTTAAACTAATTTCAACTCCAGACTTTTTGTGCGTTCAGTATGCACCATTCAAATCCACGTCATCAATTTTCAACCCTTTCTGACTTCATTTGCTATTTTTCATGCATTTACTTATTTTTTTGAGCTAAATGACCCTGAAATTGAAAAGCACTACAAATGAACTCTGAAAAGGTTGAAAGTTGCCATGGTATCATCATTTCACCCACATAGCATGTGCTAGAAAGTTCAGAGGGTTACGGCAAAAACTGAATGCACTTCGTGTACAAAATGGACAATCTCTTTCGAAGTATCAGGCTTTCGGACGAGAACTCATCTGTTACAAAGGCATTTCATTTTTTTAAACTTATTTCAACTCCAGACTTTTTTCGCGTTCAGTATGCACCACTCAAAGCCACGTCATCAATTTTCAACCGTTTCTGACTTCAGTTGCTATTTTTCATGCATTTACTGATTTTTTTTTGAGCTAAATGACCCTGAAATTGAAAAGCACTACAAATGAACTCTGAAAAGGTTGAAAGTTGGCATGGTATCATCATTTCACCCACATAGCATGTGCTTAAAAGTTGAGAGGGTTACGGCAAAAACTGGATGCACTTCATGTACAAAATGGACAATCTCTTTCGAAGTATCAGGCTTTCGGACGAGAACTCATCTGTTACAAAGGCATTTCATTTTTTTAAACTTATTTCAACTCCAGACTTTTTGTGCGTTCAGTATGCACCATTCAAACAACGTCATAAATTTTCAACCGTTTCTGACTTCATTTGCTATTTTTCATGCATTTACTGATTTTTTGAGCTAAATGACCCTGAAATTGAAAAGCACTACAAATGAACTCTAAAAAGGTTGAAAGTTGGCATGGTATCATCATTTCACCCACATAGCATGTGCTAAATAGTTGAGAGGCTTACGGCAAACACTGGATGCACTTCGTGTACAAAATGGACAATCTCTTTCGAAGTATCAGGCTTTCGGACGAGAACTCATCCATTACAAAGGCATTTCATTTTTTTAACTTATTTAAACTCCAGACTTTTTGTGCATTCAGTATGCACCATTCAAATCCACGTCATCAATTTTCAACCCTTTCTGACTTCATTTGCTATTTTTCATGCATTTACTGATTTTGTTTGAGCTAGATCACCCTGAAATTGAAAAGCACTACAAATGAACTCTGAAAAGGTTGAAAGTTGGCATGGCATCATCATTTCACCCACATAGCATGTGTTAAAAAGTTGAGAGGGTTACGGCAAAAACTGGATGCACTTCGTGTATAAAATGGACAATCTCTTTCGAAGTATCAGGCTTTCGGACGAGAACTCCTCTGTTACAAAGGCATTTCATTTTTTTAAACTAATTTCAACTCCAGACTTTTTGTGCGTTCAGTATGCACCATTCAAAGCCACGTCATCAATTTTCAACCCTTTCTGACTTCATTTGCTATTTTTCATGCATTTACTGATTTTTTTGAGCTAAATGACCCTGAAATTGATAAGCACTACAAATGAACTCTGAAAAGGTTGAAAGTTGACATGGTATCATCATTTCACCCACATAGCATGTGCTAAAAAGTTGAGAGGGTTACGGCTAAAACTGGATGCACTTCGTGTACAAAATGGACAATCTCTTTCGAAGTATCAGGCTTTCGGACGAGAACTCATCTGTTACAAAGGCATTTCATTTTTTTAGACTTATTTCAACTCCAGACTTTTTGTGCATTTAGTATGCACCACTCAAA
The DNA here is from genome assembly GCA_039707655.1 of Elymus sibiricus. Classification (NCBI taxonomy): domain Eukaryota; kingdom Viridiplantae; phylum Streptophyta; class Magnoliopsida; order Poales; family Poaceae; genus Elymus; species Elymus sibiricus. The sequence continues at coordinate 31,502,495 of CM077665.1, read as the reverse complement.
GCCACATCATCAATTTTCAACCGTTTCTGACTTCAGTTGCTATTTTTCATGCATTTACTGATTTTTTTTTGAGCTAAATGACCCTGAAATTGAAAAGCACTACGAATGAACTCTGAAAAGGTTGAAAGTTGGCATGGTATCATCATTTCACCCACATAGCATGTGCTTAAAAGTTGAGAGGGTTACGGCAAAAACTGGATGCACTTCGTGTACAAAATGGACAATCTCTTTCGAAGTATCAGGCTTTCGGACGAGAACTCATCTGTTACAAAGGCATTTCATTTTTTTAAACTTATTTCAACTCCAGACTTTTTGTGCGTTCAGTATGCACCATTCAAACCACGTCATCAATTTTCAACCGTTTCTGACTTCATTTGCTATTTTTCATGCATTTACTGATTTTTTGAGCTAAATGACCCTGAAATTGAAAAGCACTACAAATGAACTCTGAAAAGGTTGAAAGTTGGCATGGTATCATCATTTCACCCACATAGCATGTGTTAAAAAGTTGAGAGGGTTAGGCAAAAACTGGATGCACTTCGTGTATAAAATGGACAATCTCTTTCGAAGTATCAGGCTTTCGGACGAGAACTCCTCTGTTACAAAGGCATTTCATTTTTTTAAACTAATTTCAACTCCAGACTTTTTGTGCATTCAGTATGCACCATTCAAAGCCACGTCATCAATTTTCAACCCTTTCTGACTTCATTTGCTATTTTTCATGCATTTACTGATTTTTTTGAGCTAAATGACCCTGAAATTGAAAAGCACTACAAATGAACTCTGAAAAGGTTGAAAGTTGACATGGTATCATCATTTCACCCACATAGCATGTGCTAAAAAGTTGAGAGGGTTACGGCAAAAACTGGATGCACTTCGTGTACAAAATGGACAATCTCTTTCGAAGTATCAGGCTTTCGGACGAGAACTCATCTGTTACAAAGGCATTTCATTTTTTTTAAACTTATTTCAACTCCAGACTTTTTGTGCGTTCAGTATGCACCATTCAAAGCCACATCATCAATTTTCAACCGTTTCTGACTTCAGTTGCTATTTTTCATGCATTTACTGATTTTTTTTGAGCTAAATGACCCTGAAATTGAAAAGCACTACAAATGAACTCTGAAAAGGTTGAAACTTGGCATGGTATCATCATTTCACCCACATAGCATGTGCTTAAAAGTTGAGAGGGTTACGGGAAAAACTGGATGCACTTCGTGTACAAAATGGACAATCTCTTTCGAAGTATCAGGCTTTCGGACGAGAACTCATCTGTTACAAAGGCATTTCATTTTTTTTAAACTTATTTCAACACCAGACTTTTTGTGCGTTCAGTATGCACCATTCAAAGCCACGTCATCAATTTTCAACCGTTTCTGACTTCATTTGCTTATTTTCATGCATTTACTGATTTTTTGATCTAAATGACCCTGAAATTGAAAAGCACTACAAATGAACTCTGAAAAGGTTGAAAGTTGGCATGGTATCATCATTTCACCCACATAGCATGTGTTAAAAAGTTGAGAGGGTTACGGCAAAAACTGGATGCACTTCGTGTATAAACTGGACAATCTCTTTCGAAGTATCAGGCTTTCGGACGAGAACTCCTCTGTTACAAAGGCATTTCATTTTTTTACACTAATTTCAACTGCAGACTTTTTGTGCGTTCAGTATGACCATTCAAATCCACGTCATCAATTTTCAACCCTTTCTGACTTCATTTGCTATTTTTCATGCATTTACTTATTTTTTTGAGCTAAATGACCCTGAAATTGAAAAGCACTACAAATGAACTCTGAAAAGGTTGAAAGTTGCCATGGTATCATCATTTCACCCACATAGCATGTGCTAAAAAGTTGAGAGGGTTACGGCAAAAACTGAATGCACTTCGTGTACAAAATGGACAATCTCTTTCGAAGTATCAGGCTTTCGGACGAGAACTCATCTGTTACAAAGGCATTTCATTTTTTTAAACTTATTTCAACTCCAGACTTTTTTTGCGTTCAGTATGCACCACTCAAAGCCACGTCATCAATTTTCAACCGTTTCTGACTTCAGTTGCTATTTTTCATGCATTTACTGATTTTTTTTTGAGCTAAATGACCCTGAAATTGAAAAGCACTACAAATGAACTCTGAAAAGGTTGAAACTTGGCATGGTATCATCATTTCACCCACATAGCATGTGCTTAAAAGTTGAGAGGGTTACGGCAAAAACTGGATGCACTTCATGTACAAAATGGACAATCTCTTTCGAAGTATCAGGCTTTCGGACGAGAACTCATCTGTTACAAAGGCATTTCATTTTTTTAAACTAATTTCAACTCCAGACTTTTTGTGCGTTCAGTATGCACCATTCAAAGCCACGTCATCAATTTTCAACCCTTTCTGACTTCATTTGCTATTTTTCATGCATTTACTGATTTTGTTTGAGCTAGATCACCCTGAAATTGAAAAGCACTACAAATGAACTCTGAAAAGGTTCAAAGTTAGCATGGTATCATCATTTCACCCACTTAGCATGTGTTAAAAAGTTGAGAGGGTTACGGCAAAAACTGGATGCACTTCATGTACAAAATGGACAATCTCTTTCGAAGTATCAGGCTTTCGGACGAGAACTCCTCTGTTACAAAGGCATTTCATTTTTTTAAACTATATTTCAACTCCAGATTTTTTGTGCGTTCAGTATGCACCATTCAAAGCCACGTCATCAATTTTCAACCCTTTCTGACTTCATTTGCTATTTTTCATGCATTTATTGATTTTTTTGAGCTAAATGACCCTGAAATTGAAAAGCACTACAAATGAACTCTGCAAAGGTTGAAAGTTGACATGGTATCATCATTTCACCCACATAGCATGTGCTAAAAAGTTGAGAGGGTTACGGCAAAAACTGGATGCACTTCGTGTACAAAATGGACAATCTCTTTCGAAGTATCAGGCTTTCGGACGAGAACCCCTCTGTTACAAAGGCATTTCATTTTTTTAAACTCATTTCAACTCCAGACTTTTTGTGCGTTCAGTATGAACCATTCAAAGCCACGTCATCAATTTTCAACCCTTTCTGACTTCATTTGCTATTTTTCATGCATTTACTGATTTTTTTGAGCTAAATGACCCTGAAATTGAAAAGCACTACAAATGAACTCTGAAAAGGTTGAAAGTTGACATGGTATCATCATTTCACCCACATAACATGAGCTAAAAAGTTGAGAGGGTTACGGCAAAACCTGGATGCACTTCGTGTACAAAATGGACAATCTCTTTCGAAGTATCAGGCTTTCGGACGAGAACTCATCTGTTACAAAGGCATTTCATTTTTTAAAACTTATTTCAACTCCAGACTTTTTGTGTGTTTAGTATGCACCATTCAAAGCCACGTCATGAATTTTCAACCCTTTCTGACTTCATTTGCTATTTTTCATGCATTTACTGATTTTGTTTGAGCTAAATGACCCTGAAATTGAAAAGCACTACAAATGAACTCTGAAAAGGTTGAAAGTTGGCATGGTATCATCATTTCACCCACATAGCATGTGTTAAAAAGTTGAGAGGGTTACGGCAAAAACTGGATGCACTTCGTGTACAAAATGGACAATCTCTTTCGAAGTATCAGGCTTTCGGACGAGAACTCATCTGTTACAAAGGCATTTCATTTTTTAAAACTTATTTCAACTCCAGACTTTTTGTGTGTTTAGTATGCACCATTCAAAGCCACGTCATGAATTTTCAACCCTTTCTGACTTCATTTGCTATTTTTCATGCATTTACTGATTTTGTTTGAGCTAAATGACCCTGAAATTGAAAAGCACTACAAATGAACTCTGAAAAGGTTGAAAGTTGGCATGGTATCATCATTTCACCCACATAGCATGTGTTAAAAAGTTGAGAGGGTTACGGCAAAAACTGGATGCACTTCGTGTATAAAATGGACAATCTCTTTCGAAGTATCAGGTTTTCGGACGAGAACTCCTCTGTTACAAAGGCATTTCATTTTTTTAAACTCATTTCAACTCCAGACTTTTTGTGCGTTCAGTATGAACCATTCAAAGCAACGTCATCAATTTTCAACCCTTTCTGACTTCATTTGCTATTTTTCATGCATTTACTGATTTTTTGAGCTAAATGACCCTGAAATTGAAAAGCACTACAAATGAACTCTGAAAAGGTTGAAAGTTGACATGGTATCATCATTTCACCCACATAGCATGTTCTAAAAAGTTGAGAGGGTTACGGCAAAAACTGGATGCACTTCGTGTACAAAATGGACAATCTCTTTCGAAGTATCAGGCTTTCGGACGAGAACTCATCTGTTACAAAGGCATTTCATTTTTTTAAACTTATTTCAACTCCAGACTTTTTGTGCGTTGAGTATGCACCATTCAAACCACGTCATCCGATTTCAACCCTTTCTGACTTCATTTGCTATTTTTCATGCATTTACTGATTTTTTTTTGAGCTAAATGACCCTGAAATTGAAAAGCACTACAAATGAACTCTGAAAAGGTTGAAAGTTGGCATGGTATCATCATTTCACCCACATAGCATGTGCTTAAAAGTTGAGAGGGTTACGGCAAAAACTGGATGCACTTCGTGTACAAAATGGACAATCTCTTTCGAAGTATCAGGCTTTCGGACGAGAACTCATCTGTTACAAAGGCATTTCATTTATTTAAACTCATTTCAACTCCAGACTTTTTGTGCGTTCAGCATGCACCATTCAGAGCCACGTCATCAATTTTCAACCGTTTCTGACTTCATTTGCTATTTTTCATGCATTTACTGATTTTTTCAGCTAAATGACCCTGAAATTGAAAAGCACTACAAATGAACTCTGAAATGGTTGAAAGGTGGCTTGGTATCATCATTTCACCCACATAGCATGTACTAAATAGTTGAGAGGGTTACGGCAAAAACTGGATGCACTTCGTGTACAAAATGGACAATCTCTTTCGAAGTATCAGGCTTTCGGACGAGAACTCATCTGTTACAAAGGCATTTCATTTTTTTAACTTATTTCAACTCCAGACTTTTTGTGCATTCAGTATGCACCATTCAAAGCCACGTCATCAATTTTCAACCCTTTCTGACTTCGTTTGCTATTTTTCATGCATTTACTGATTTTTTTTGAGCAAAATGACCCTGAAATTGAAAAGCACTACAAATGAACTCTGAAAAGGTTGAAAGTTGGCATGGTATCATCATTTCACCAACATAGCATGTGTTAAAAAGTTGAGAGGGTTACGGCAAAAACTGGATGCACTTCGTGTACAAAATGGACAATCTCTTTCGAAGTATCAGGCTTTCGGACGAGAACTCATCTGTTACAAAGGCATTTCATTTTTTTAAACTCATTTCAACTCCAGACTTTTTGTGCGTTCAGTATGCACCATTCAAAGCCACGTCATCAATTTTCAACCCTTTCTGACTTCATTTGCTATTTTTCATGCATTTACTGATTTTTTTGAGCTAAATGACCCTAAAATTGAAAAGCACTACAAATGAACTCTGAAAAGGTTGAAAGTTGACATGGTATCATCATTTCACCCACATAGCATGTGTTAAGAAGTTGAGAGGGTTACAGCAAAAACTGGATGCACTTCGTGTACAAAATGGACAATCTCTATCGAAGTATCAGGCTTTCGGACGAGAACTCATCTGTTACAAAGGCATTTCATTTTTTTAACTTATTTCAACTCCAAAGTTTTTGTGCATTCAGTATGCACCATTCAAAGCCACGTCATGAATTTTCAACAATTTCTGACTTCATTTGTTTTTTTTCATGCATTTACTGATTTTGTTTGAGGTAAATGACCCTGAAATTGAAAAGCACTACAAATGCACTCTGAAAAGGTTGAAAGTTGGCATGGTATCATCATTTCACCCACATAGCATGTGTTAAAAATTTGAGAGGGTTACGGCAAAAACTGGATGCTGTTCGTGTATAAAATGGACAATCTCTTTCGAAGTATCAGGCTTTCGGACGAGAACTCCTCTGTTACAAAGGCATTTCATTTTTTTAAACTCATTTCAACTCCAGACTTTTTGTGCGTTCAGCATGCACCATTCAAAGCCACGTCATCAATTTTCAACCCTTTCTGACTTCATTTGCTATTTTTCATGCATTTACTGGTTTTTTTGAGCTAAATGACCCTGAAATTGTAAAGCACTACAAATGAACTCTGAAAAGGTTGAAAGTTGACATGGTATCATCATTTCACCCACATAGCATGTGCTAGAAAGTTGAGAGGGTTACGGCAAAAACTGGATGCACTTCGTGTACAAAATGGACAATCTCTTTCGAAGTATCAGGCTTTCGGACGAGAACTCATCTGTTACAAAGGCATTTCATTTTTTTAAACTTATTTCAACTCCAGACTTTTTGTGCGTTCAGTATGCACCATTCAAAGCCACGTCATCAATTTTCAACCCTTTCTGACTTCATTTGCTATTTTTCATGCATTTACTGATTTTTTTTTGAGCTAAATGAGCCTGAAATTGAAAAGCACTACAAATGAACTCTGAAAAGGTTGAAAGTTGGCATGGTATCATCATTTCACCCTCATAGCATGTGTTTAAAAGTTGAGAGGGTTACGGCAAAAACTGGATGCACTTCGTGTACAAAATGGACAATCTCTTTCGAAGTATTAGGCTTTCGGACGAGAACTCATCTGTTACAAAGGCATTTCATTTTTTTAAACTCATTTCAACTCCAGACTTTTTTTGCGTTCAGTATGCACCATTCAAAGCCACGTCATCAATTTTCAACCGTTTCTGACTTCATTTGCTATTTTTCATGCATTTACTGATTTTTTTTTAGCTAAATGACCCTGGAATTGAAAAGCACTACAAATGAACTCTGAAAACGTTGAAAGTTGGCATGGTATCATCATTTCACCCACATAGCATGTGCTTAAAAGTTGAGAGGGTTACGGCAAAAACTGGATGCACTTCGTGTACAAAATGGACAATCTCTTTCGAAGTATCAGGCTTTCGAACGAGAACTCATCTGTTACAAAGGCATTTCATTTATTTAAACTCATTTCAACTCCAGACTTTTTGTGCGTTCAGCATGCACCATTTGGAGCCACGTCATCAATTTTCAACCGTTTCTGACTTCATTTGCTATTTTTCATGCATTTACTGATTTTTTCAGCTAAATGACCCTGAAATTGAAAAGCACTACAAATGAACTCTGAAATGGTTGAAAGGTGCCTTGGTATCATCATTTCACCCACATAGCATGTACTAAATAGTTGAGAGGGTTACGGCAAAAACTGGATGCACTTCGTGTACAAAATGGACAATCTCTTTCGAAGTATCAGGCTTTCGGACGAGAACTCATCTGTTACAAAGGCATTTCATTTTTTTAACTTATTTCAACTCCAGACTTTTTGTGCATTCAGTATGCACCATTCAAAGCCACGTCATCAATTTTCAACCCTTTCTGACTTCGTTTGCTATTTTTCATGCATTTACTGATTTTTTTTGAGCTAAATGACCCTGAAATTGAAAAGCACTACAAATGAAGTCTGAAAAGGTTGAAAGTTGGCATGGTATCATCATTTCACCAACATAGCATGTGTTAAAAAGTTGAGAGGGTTACGGCAAAAACTGGATGCACTTCGTGTACAAAATGGACAATCTCTTTCGAAGTATCAGGCTTTCGGACGAGAACTCATCTGTTACAAAGGCATTTCATTTTTTTAAACTCATTTCAACTCCATACTTTTTGTGCGTTCAGTATGCACCATTCAAAGCCACGTCATCAATTTTCAACCCTTTCTGACTTCATTTGCTATTTTTCATGCATTTACTGGTTTTTTTGAGCTAAATGACCCTGAAATTGAAAAGCACTACAAATGAACTCTGAAAAGGTTGAAAGTTGACATGGTATCATCATTTCACCCACATAGCATGTGCTAAAAAGTTGAGAGGGTTACGGCAAAAACTGGATGCACTTCGAGTACAAAATGGACAATCTCTTTCGAAGTATCAGGCTTTCGGACGAGAACTCATCTGTTACAAAGGCATTTCATTTTTTTAAACTCATTTCAACTCCAAACTTTTTGTGCGTTCAGTATGCACCATTCAAAGCCACGTCATCAATTTTCAACCGTTTCTGACTTCATTTGCTATTTTTCATGCATTTACTGATTTTTTGAGCTAAATGACCCTGAAATTGAAAAGCACTACAAATGAACTCTGAAAAGGTTGAAAGTTGGCAGGTATCATCATTTCACCCACATAGCATGTGCTAAATAGTTGAGAGGGTTACGGCAAAAACTGGATGTACTTCGTGTACAAAATGGACAATCTCTCTCGAAGTATCAGGCTTTCGGACGAGAACTCATCTGTTATAAAGGCATTTCATTTTTTTAACTTATTTAAACTCTAGACTTTTTGTGCATTCAGTATGCACCATTCAAAGCCACGTCATCAATTTTCAACCCTTTCTGACTTCATTTGCTATTTTTCATGCATTTACTGATTTTGTTTGAGCTAAATGACCCTGAAATTGAAAAGCACTACAAATGAACTCTGAAAAGGTTGAAAGTTGGCATGGCATCATCATTTCACCCACATAGCATGTGTTAAAAAGTTGAGTGGCTTACGGCAAAAACTGGATGCAGTTCGTGTACAAAATGGACAATCTCTTTCGAAGTATCAGGCTTTCGGACGAGAACTCATCTGTTACAAAGGAATTTCATTTTTTTAAACTCATTTCAACTCCAGACTTTTTGTGCGTTCAGCATGCACCATTCAAAGCCACGTCATCAATTTTCAACCCTTTCTGACTTCATTTGCTATTTTTCATGCATTTACTGATTTTTTTGAGCTAAATGACCCTGAAATTGAAAAGCACTACAAATGAACTCTGAAAAGGTTGAAAGTTGGCATGGTATCATCATATCACCCACATAGCATGTGCTAAAAAGTTGAGAGTGTTACGGCAAAATTTGGATGCACTTCATGTACAAAATGGACAATCTCTTTCGAAGTATCACGCTTTCGGACGAGAACTTATCTGTTACAAAGGCATTTCATTTTTTTAACTTATTTCAACTCCAGACTTTTTGTGCATTCAGTATGCACCATTCAAAGCCACGTCATAAATTTTCAACCCTTTCTGACTTCATTTGCTATTTGTCATGCATTTACTGATTTTGTTTGAGCTAAATGACCCTGAAATTGAAAAGCGCTACAAATGAACTCTGAAAAGGTTGAAAGTTGGCATGGTATCATCATTTCACCCACATAGCATGTTCTAAAAAGTTGAGAGGGTTACGGCAAAAACTGGATGCACTTCGTGTACAAAATGGACAATCTCTTTCGAAGTATCAGGGTTTCGGACGAGAACTCATCTGTTACAAAGGCATTTCATTTTTTTAAACTCATTTCAACTCTAGACTTTTTGTGCGTTTAGTATGCACCATTCAAATCCACGTCATCAATTTTCAACCCTTTCTGACTTCATTTGCTATTTTTCATGCATTTACTGATTTTGTTTGAGCTAAATGACCCTGAAATTGAAAAGCACTACAAATGAACTCTGAAAAGGTTGAAAGTTGGCATGGTATCATCATTTCACCCACATAGCATGTGTTAAAAAGTTGAGAGGGTTACGGCAAAAACTGGATGCACTTCATGTACAAAATGGACAATCTCTTTCGAAGTATCAGGCTTTCGGACGAGAACTCCTCTGTTACAAAGGCATTTCATTTTTTTAAACTCATTTCAGCTCCAGACTTTTTGTGCGTTCAGTATGCACCATTCAAATCCACGTCATCAATTTTCAACCCTTTCTGACTTCATTTGCTATTTTTCATGCATTTACTGATTTTTTTGAGCTAAATGACCCTAAAATTGAAAAGCACTACAAATGAACTCTGAAAAGGTTGAAACTTGACATGGTATCATCATTTTACCCACATAGCATGTGCTAAAAAGTTGAGAGGGTTACGGCAAAAACTGGATGCACTTCGTGTACAAAATGGACAATCTCTTTCGAAGTATCAGGCTTTCGGACGAGAACTCATCTGTTACAGAGGCATTTCATTATTTTAAACTTATTTCAACTCCAGATTTTTGTGCGTTCAGTATGCACCATTCAAAGCCACATCATCAATTTTTAACCCTTTCTGACTTCATTTGCTATTTTTCATGCATTTACTGATTTTTTTGAGCTAAATGACTCTGAAAGTGAAAAGCACTACAAATGAACTCTGAAAATGTTGAAAGTTGACTTGGTATCATCATTTCACCCACATAGCATGTGCTAAAAAGTTGAGAGGGTTACGGCAAAAACTGGATGCACTTCGTGTACAAAATGGACAATCTCTTTCGAAGTATCAGCCTTTCGGACGAGAACACATCTGTTACAAAGGCATTTCATTTTTTTAAACTCATTTCAACTCCAAACTTTTAGTGCGTTCAGTATGCACCATTCAAAGCCACGTCATCAATTTTTAACCCTTTCTGACTTCATTTGCTATTTTCATGCATTTACTGATTTTTTTGAGCTAAATGACCCTGAAATTGAAAAGCACTACAAATGAACTCTGAAAAGGTTGAAAGTTGGCATGGTATCATCATTTCACCCACATAGCATGTGCTTAAAAGTTGAGAGGGTTACGGCAAAAACTGGATGCACTTCGTGTACAAAATGGACAATCTCTTTCGAAGTATCAGGCTTTCGGAGGAGAACTCATCTGTTACAAAGGCATTTCATTTTTTTAAACTCATTTCAACTCCAGACTTTTTGTGCGTTCAGTCTGCACCATTCAAAGCCACGTCATCAATTTTCAACCATTTCTGACTTCATTTTCTATTTTTCATGCATTTACTGATTTTTTGAGCTAAATGACCCTGAAATTGAAAAGCACTACAAATGAACTCTGAAAAGGTTGAAAGTTGGCATGGTATCATCATTTGACCCACATAGCATGTGCTAAATAGTTGAGAGGGTTACGGCAAAAACTGGATGCACTTCGTGTACAAAATGGACAATTTCTCTCGAAGTATCAGGCTTTCGGACGAGAACTCATATGTTACAACGGCATTTCATTTTTTTAACTTATTTAAACTCCAGACTTTTTGTGCATTCAGTATGCACCTTTCAAAGCCACGTCCTCAATTTTCAACCCTTTCTGACTTCATTTGCTATTTTTCATGCATTTACTGATTTTGTTTGAGCTAAATGACCCTGAAATTGAAAAGCACTACAAATCAACTCTGAAAAGATTGAAAGTTGGCATGGTATCATCATTTCACCCACATAGCATGTGTTAAAAAGTTGAGTGGGTTACGGCAAAAACTGGATGCACTTCGTGTACAAAATGGACAATCTCTTTCGAAGTATCAGGCTTTCGGAGGAGAACTCATCTGTTACAAAGGCATTTCATTCTTTTAAACTCATTTCAACTCCAGACTCTTTGTGCGTTCAGCTAGCACCATTCAAAGCCACGTCATCAATTTTCAACCCTTTCTGACTTCATTTGCTATTTTTCATGCATTTACACATTTTTTTGAGCTAAATGACCCTCAAATTGAAAAGCACTACAAATGAACTCTGCAAAGGTTGAAAGTTGGCATGGTATCATCATTTCACCCACATAGCATGTGCTAAAAAGTTGAGAGTGTTACGGAAAAATTTGGATGCACTTCATGTACAAAATGGACAATCTCTTTCGAAGTATCAGGCTTTCGGACGAGAACTCATCTGTTACAAAGGCATTTCATTTTTTTAACTTATTTCAACTCCAGACTTTTTGTGCATTCAGTATGCACCATTCAAAGCCACGTCATAAATTTTCAACCCTTTCTGACTTCATTTGCTATTTTTCATGCATTTACTGATTTTGTTTGAGCAAAATGACCCTGAAATTGAAAAGCACTACAAATGAACTCTGAAATGGTTGAAAGTTGGCATGGTATCATCATTTCACCCACATAGCATGTGTTAAAAAGTTGAGAGGGTTACGGCAAAAACTGGATGCACTTCGTGTATAAAATGGACAATCTCTTTCGAAGTATCAAGATTTCGGACGAGAACTCCTCTGTTACAAAGGCATTTCATTTTTTAAACTCATTTCAACTCCAGACTTTTTGTGCGTTCAGTATGCACCATTCAAAGCCACGTCATCAATTTTCAACCCTTTCTGACCTCATTTGCTATTTTTCATGCATTCACTGATTTTTTTGAGCTAAATGACCCTGAAATTGAAAAGCACTACAAATGAACTCTGAAAAGGTCGAAAGTTGATATGGTATCATCATTTCACCCACATAGCATGTGCTAAAAAGTTGAGAGGGTTACGGCAAAAACTGGATGCACTTCGTGTACAAAATGGACAATCTCTTTCGAAGTATCAAGCTTTCGGACGAGAACTCATCTGTTACAAAGGCATTTCATTTTTTTAAACTTATTTCAACTCCAGATTTTTGTGCGTTCAGTATGCACCATTCAAAGCCACGTCATCAATTTTCAACCCTTTCTGACTTCATTTGCTATTTTTCATGCATTTACTGATTTTTTTGAGCTAAATGACCCTGAAATTGAAAAGCACTACAAATGAACTCTGAAAAGGTTGAAAGTTGACATGGTATCATCATTTCACCCACATAGCATGTGCTAAAAAGTTGAGAGGGTTACGGCAAAAACTGGATGCACTTCGTGTACAAAATGGACAATCTCTTTCGAAGTATCAGGCTTTCGGACGAGAACTCATCTGTTACAAAGGTATTTCATTTTTTTAAACTCATTTCAACTCCAGACTTTTAGTGCGTTCAGTATGCACCATTCAAAGCCACGTCATCAATTTTTAACCCTTTCTGACTTCATTTGCTATTTTTCATGCATTTACTAATTTTATTGAGCTAAATGACCCTGAAATTGAAAAGCACTACAAATGAACTCTGAAAAGGTTGAAACTTGGCATGGTATCATCATTTCACCCACATAGCATGTGCTTAAAAGTTGAGAGGGTTACGGCAAAAACTGGATGCACTTCGTGTACAAAATGGATAATCTCTTTCGAAGTATCAGGCTTTCGGACGAGAACTCATCTGTTACAAAGGCATTTCATTTTTTTAAACTCATTTCAACTCCAGACTTTTGGTGCGTTCAGTATGCACCATTCAAAGAGACGTCATCAATTTTCAACCGTTTCTGACTTCATTTTCTATTTTTCATGCATTTACTGATTTTTTGAACTAAATGACCCTGAAATTGAAAAGCACTACAAATGAACTCTGAAAAGGTTGAAAGTTGGCATGGTATCATCATTTCACCCACATAGCATGTGCTAAATAGTTGAGAGGGTTACGGCAAAAACTGGATGCACTTCGTGTACAAAATGGACAATCTCTTTCGAAGTATCAGGCTTTCGGACGAGAACTCATATGTTACAAAGGCATTTCATTTTTTTAACCTATTTAAACTCCAGACTTTTTGTGCATTCAGTATGCACCATTCAAAGCCACGTCATCAATTTTCAACCCTTTTTGTCTTCATTTGCTATTTTTCATGCATTTACTGATTTTGTTTGAGCTAAATGACCCTGAAATTGAAAAGCACTACAAATGAACTCTGAAAAGGTTGAAAGTTGGCATGGTATCATCATTTCACCCACATAGCATGTGTTAAAAAGTTGAGAGGGTTACGGCAAAAACTGGATGCACTTCGTGTACAAAATGCACAATCTCTTTCGAAGTATCAGGCTTTCGGACGAGAACTCCTCTGTTACAAAGGCATTTCATTTTTTTAAACTCATTTCAACTCCAGACTTTTTGTGCGTTTAGTATGCACCATTCAAAGCCACGTCATCAATTTTCAACCCTTTCTGACTTCATTTGCTATTTTTCATGCATTTACTGATTTTTTTGAGCTAAATAACCCTGAAATTGAAAAGCACTACAAATGAACTCTGAAAAGGTTGAAAGTTGACATGGTATCATCATTTCACCCACATAGCATGTGCTAAAAAGTTGAGAGGGTTACGGCAAAAACTGGATGCACTTCGTGTACAAAATGGACAATCTCTTTCGATGTATCAGCCTTTCGGACGAGAACTCATCTGTTACAAAGGCATTTCATTTTTTTAAACTCATTTCAACTCCAGACTTTTAGTGCGTTCAGTATGCACCATTCAAAGCCACGTCATCAATTTTTAACCCTTTCTGACTTCATTTGCTATTTTTCATGCATTTACTAATTTTTTTGAGCTAAATGACCCTGAAATTGAAAAGCACTACAAATGAACTCTGAAAAGGTTGAAAGTTGGCATGGTATCATCATTTCACCCACATAGCATGTGCTGAAAAGTTGAGAGGGTTACGGCAAAAACTGGATGCACTTCGTGTACAAAATGGACAATCTCTTTCGAAGTATCAGGCTTTCGGACGAGAACTCATCTGTTACAAAGGCATTTCATTTTTTTAAACTCATTTCAACTCCAAACTTTTGGTGCGTTCAGTATGCACCATTCAAAGCCACGTCATCAATTTTCAACCGTTTCTGACTTCATTTTCTATTTTTCATGCATTTACTGATTTTTCGAACTAAATGACCCTGAAATTGAAAAGCACTACAAATGAACTCTGAAAAGGTTGAAAGTTGGCATGGTTTCATCATTTCACCCACATAGCATGTGCTAAATAGTTGAGAGGGTTACGGCAAAAACTGGAAGCACTTCGTGTACAAAATGGACAATCTCTTTCGAAGTATCAGGCTTTCGGACGAGAACTCATATGTTACAAAGGCATTTCATTTTTTTAACCTATTTAAACTCCAGACTTTTTGTGCATTCAGTATGCACCATTCAAAGCCACGTCATCCATTTTCAACCCTTTCTGTCTTCATTTGCTATTTTTCATGCATTTACTGATTTTGTTTGAGCTAAATGACCCTGAAATTGAAAAGCACTACAAATGAACTCTGAAAAGTTTGAAAGTTGGCATGGTATCGTCATTTCACCCACATAGCATGTGTTAAAAAGTTGAGAGGGTTACGGCAAAAACTGGATGCACTTCGTGTACAAAATGGACAATCTCTTTTGAAGTATCAGGCTTTCGGACGAGAACTCCTCTGTTACAAAGGCATTTCATTTTTTTAAACTCATTTCAACTCCAGACTTTTTGTGCAATCAGTATGCACCATTCAAATCCACGTCATCAATTTTCAACCCTTTCTGACTTCATTTGCTATTTTTCATGCATTTACTGATTTTTTTGAGCTAAATGACCCTGAAATTGAAAAGCACTACAAATGAACTCTGAAAAGGTTGAAAGTTGCCATGGTATCATCATTTCACCCACATAGCATGTGTTAAAAAGTTGAGAGGGTTACGGCAAAAACTGGATGCACTTCGTGTATAAAATGGACAATCTCTTTCGAAGTATCAGGTTTTCGGACGAGAACTCCTCTGTTACAAAGGCATTTCATTTTTTTAAACTCATTTCAACTCCAGACTTTTTGTGCGTTCAGCATGCACCATTCAGAGCCACGTCATCAATTTTCAACCGTTTCTGACTTCATTTGCTATTTTTCATGCATTTACTGATTTTTTCAGCTAAATGACCCTGAAATTGAAAAGCACTACAAATGAACTCTGAAATGGTTGAAAGGTGGCTTGGTATCATCATTTCACCCACATAGCATGTACTAAATAGTTGAGAGGGTTACGGCAAAAACTGGATGCACTTCGTGTACAAAATGGACAATCTCTTTCGAAGTATCAGGCTTTCGGACGAGAACTCATCTGTTACAAAGGCATTTCATTTTTTTAACTTATTTCAACTCCAGACTTTTTGTGCATTCAGTATGCACCATTCAAAGCCACGTCATCAATTTTCAACCCTTTCTGACTTCGTTTGCTATTTTTCATGCATTTACTGATTTTTTTTGAGCAAAATGACCCTGAAATTGAAAAGCACTACAAATGAACTCTGAAAAGGTTGAAAGTTGGCATGGTATCATCATTTCACCAACATAGCATGTGTTAAAAAGTTGAGAGGGTTACGGCAAAAACTGGATGCACTTCGTGTACAAAATGGACAATCTCTTTCGAAGTATCAGGCTTTCGGACGAGAACTCATCTGTTACAAAGGCATTTCATTTTTTTAAACTCATTTCAACTCCAGACTTTTTGTGCGTTCAGTATGCACCATTCAAAGCCACGTCATCAATTTTCAACCCTTTCTGACTTCATTTGCTATTTTTCATGCATTTACTGATTTTTTTGAGCTAAATGACCCTAAAATTGAAAAGCACTACAAATGAACTCTGAAAAGGTTGAAAGTTGACATGGTATCATCATTTCACCCACATAGCATGTGTTAAGAAGTTGAGAGGGTTACAGCAAAAACTGGATGCACTTCGTGTACAAAATGGACAATCTCTATCGAAGTATCAGGCTTTCGGACGAGAACTCATCTGTTACAAAGGCATTTCATTTTTTTAACTTATTTCAACTCCAAAGTTTTTGTGCATTCAGTATGCACCATTCAAAGCCACGTCATGAATTTTCAACAATTTCTGACTTCATTTGTTTTTTTTCATGCATTTACTGATTTTGTTTGAGGTAAATGACCCTGAAATTGAAAAGCACTACAAATGCACTCTGAAAAGGTTGAAAGTTGGCATGGTATCATCATTTCACCCACATAGCATGTGTTAAAAATTTGAGAGGGTTACGGCAAAAACTGGATGCTGTTCGTGTATAAAATGGACAATCTCTTTCGAAGTATCAGGCTTTCGGACGAGAACTCCTCTGTTACAAAGGCATTTCATTTTTTTAAACTCATTTCAACTCCAGACTTTTTGTGCGTTCAGCATGCACCATTCAAAGCCACGTCATCAATTTTCAACCCTTTCTGACTTCATTTGCTATTTTTCATGCATTTACTGGTTTTTTTGAGCTAAATGACCCTGAAATTGTAAAGCACTACAAATGAACTCTGAAAAGGTTGAAAGTTGACATGGTATCATCATTTCACCCACATAGCATGTGCTAGAAAGTTGAGAGGGTTACGGCAAAAACTGGATGCACTTCGTGTACAAAATGGACAATCTCTTTCGAAGTATCAGGCTTTCGGACGAGAACTCATCTGTTACAAAGGCATTTCATTTTTTTAAACTTATTTCAACTCCAGACTTTTTGTGCGTTCAGTATGCACCATTCAAAGCCACGTCATCAATTTTCAACCCTTTCTGACTTCATTTGCTATTTTTCATGCATTTACTGATTTTTTTTTGAGCTAAATGAGCCTGAAATTGAAAAGCACTACAAATGAACTCTGAAAAGGTTGAAAGTTGGCATGGTATCATCATTTCACCCTCATAGCATGTGTTTAAAAGTTGAGAGGGTTACGGCAAAAACTGGATGCACTTCGTGTACAAAATGGACAATCTCTTTCGAAGTATTAGGCTTTCGGACGAGAACTCATCTGTTACAAAGGCATTTCATTTTTTTAAACTCATTTCAACTCCAGACTTTTTTTGCGTTCAGTATGCACCATTCAAAGCCACGTCATCAATTTTCAACCGTTTCTGACTTCATTTGCTATTTTTCATGCATTTACTGATTTTTTTTTAGCTAAATGACCCTGGAATTGAAAAGCACTACAAATGAACTCTGAAAACGTTGAAAGTTGGCATGGTATCATCATTTCACCCACATAGCATGTGCTTAAAAGTTGAGAGGGTTACGGCAAAAACTGGATGCACTTCGTGTACAAAATGGACAATCTCTTTCGAAGTATCAGGCTTTCGAACGAGAACTCATCTGTTACAAAGGCATTTCATTTATTTAAACTCATTTCAACTCCAGACTTTTTGTGCGTTCAGCATGCACCATTCGGAGCCACGTCATCAATTTTCAACCGTTTCTGACTTCATTTGCTATTTTTCATGCATTTACTGATTTTTTCAGCTAAATGACCCTGAAATTGAAAAGCACTACAAATGAACTCTGAAATGGTTGAAAGGTGCCTTGGTATCATCATTTCACCCACATAGCATGTACTAAATAGTTGAGAGGGTTACGGCAAAAACTGGATGCACTTCGTGTACAAAATGGACAATCTCTTTCGAAGTATCAGGCTTTCGGACGAGAACTCATCTGTTACAAAGGCATTTCATTTTTTTAACTTATTTCAACTCCAGACTTTTTGTGCATTCAGTATGCACCATTCAAAGCCACGTCATCAATTTTCAACCCTTTCTGACTTCGTTTGCTATTTTTCATGCATTTACTGATTTTTTTTGAGCTAAATGACCCTGAAATTGAAAAGCACTACAAATGAAGTCTGAAAAGGTTGAAAGTTGGCATGGTATCATCATTTCACCAACATAGCATGTGTTAAAAAGTTGAGAGGGTTACGGCAAAAACTGGATGCACTTCGTGTACAAAATGGACAATCTCTTTCGAAGTATCAGGCTTTCGGACGAGAACTCATCTGTTACAAAGGCATTTCATTTTTTTAAACTCATTTCAACTCCATACTTTTTGTGCGTTCAGTATGCACCATTCAAAGCCACGTCATCAATTTTCAACCCTTTCTGACTTCATTTGCTATTTTTCATGCATTTACTGGTTTTTTTGAGCTAAATGACCCTGAAATTGAAAAGCACTACAAATGAACTCTGAAAAGGTTGAAAGTTGACATGGTATCATCATTTCACCCACATAGCATGTGCTAAAAAGTTGAGAGGGTTACGGCAAAAACTGGATGCACTTCGAGTACAAAATGGACAATCTCTTTCGAAGTATCAGGCTTTCGGACGAGAACTCATCTGTTACAAAGGCATTTCATTTTTTTAAACTCATTTCAACTCCAAACTTTTTGTGCGTTCAGTATGCACCATTCAAAGCCACGTCATCAATTTTCAACCGTTTCTGACTTCATTTGCTATTTTTCATGCATTTACTGATTTTTTGAGCTAAATGACCCTGAAATTGAAAAGCACTACAAATGAACTCTGAAAAGGTTGAAAGTTGGCAGGTATCATCATTTCACCCACATAGCATGTGCTAAATAGTTGAGAGGGTTACGGCAAAAACTGGATGTACTTCGTGTACAAAATGGACAATCTCTCTCGAAGTATCAGGCTTTCGGACGAGAACTCATCTGTTATAAAGGCATTTCATTTTTTTAACTTATTTAAACTCTAGACTTTTTGTGCATTCAGTATGCACCATTCAAAGCCACGTCATCAATTTTCAACCCTTTCTGACTTCATTTGCTATTTTTCATGCATTTACTGATTTTGTTTGAGCTAAATGACCCTGAAATTGAAAAGCACTACAAATGAACTCTGAAAAGGTTGAAAGTTGGCATGGCATCATCATTTCACCCACATAGCATGTGTTAAAAAGTTGAGTGGCTTACGGCAAAAACTGGATGCAGTTCGTGTACAAAATGGACAATCTCTTTCGAAGTATCAGGCTTTCGGACGAGAACTCATCTGTTACAAAGGAATTTCATTTTTTTAAACTCATTTCAACTCCAGACTTTTTGTGCGTTCAGCATGCACCATTCAAAGCCACGTCATCAATTTTCAACCCTTTCTGACTTCATTTGCTATTTTTCATGCATTTACTGATTTTTTTGAGCTAAATGACCCTGAAATTGAAAAGCACTACAAATGAACTCTGAAAAGGTTGAAAGTTGGCATGGTATCATCATATCACCCACATAGCATGTGCTAAAAAGTTGAGAGTGTTACGGCAAAATTTGGATGCACTTCATGTACAAAATGGACAATCTCTTTTGAAGTATCACGCTTTCGGACGAGAACTTATCTGTTACAAAGGCATTTCATTTTTTTAACTTATTTCAACTCCAGACTTTTTGTGCATTCAGTATGCACCATTCAAAGCCACGTCATAAATTTTCAACCCTTTCTGACTTCATTTGCTATTTGTCATGCATTTACTGATTTTGTTTGAGCTAAATGACCCTGAAATTGAAAAGCGCTACAAATGAACTCTGAAAAGGTTGAAAGTTGGCATGGTATCATCATTTCACCCACATAGCATGTTCTAAAAAGTTGAGAGGGTTACGGCAAAAACTGGATGCACTTCGTGTACAAAATGGACAATCTCTTTCGAAGTATCAGGGTTTCGGACGAGAACTCATCTGTTACAAAGGCATTTCATTTTTTTAAACTCATTTCAACTCTAGACTTTTTGTGCGTTTAGTATGCACCATTCAAATCCACGTCATCAATTTTCAACCCTTTCTGACTTCATTTGCTATTTTTCATGCATTTACTGATTTTGTTTGAGCTAAATGACCCTGAAATTGAAAAGCACTACAAATGAACTCTGAAAAGGTTGAAAGTTGGCATGGTATCATCATTTCACCCACATAGCATGTGTTAAAAAGTTGAGAGGGTTACGGCAAAAACTGGATGCACTTCATGTACAAAATGGACAATCTCTTTCGAAGTATCAGGCTTTCGGGCGAGAACTCCTCTGTTACAAAGGCATTTCATTTTTTTAAACTCATTTCAGCTCCAGACTTTTTGTGCGTTCAGTATGCACCATTCAAATCCACGTCATCAATTTTCAACCCTTTCTGACTTCATTTGCTATTTTTCATGCATTTACTGATTTTTTTGAGCTAAATGACCCTAAAATTGAAAAGCACTACAAATGAACTCTGAAAAGGTTGAAACTTGACATGGTATCATCATTTTACCCACATAGCATGTGCTAAAAAGTTGAGAGGGTTACGGCAAAAACTGGATGCACTTCGTGTACAAAATGGACAATCTCTTTCGAAGTATCAGGCTTTCGGACGAGAACTCATCTGTTACAGAGGCATTTCATTATTTTAAACTTATTTCAACTCCAGATTTTTGTGCGTTCAGTATGCACCATTCAAAGCCACATCATCAATTTTTAACCCTTTCTGACTTCATTTGCTATTTTTCATGCATTTACTGATTTTTTTGAGCTAAATGACTCTGAAAGTGAAAAGCACTACAAATGAACTCTGAAAATGTTGAAAGTTGACATGGTATCATCATTTCACCCACATAGCATGTGCTAAAAAGTTGAGAGGGTTACGGCAAAAACTGGATGCACTTCGTGTACAAAATGGACAATCTCTTTCGAAGTATCAGCCTTTCGGACGAGAACTCATCTGTTACAAAGGCATTTCATTTTTTTAAACTCATTTCAACTCCAAACTTTTTGTGCGTTCAGTATGCACCATTCAAAGCCACGTCATCAATTTTCAACCGTTTCTGACTTCATTTGCTATTTTTCATGCATTTACTGATTTTTTGAGCTAAATGACCCTGAAATTGAAAAGCACTACAAATGAACTCTGAAAAGGTTGAAAGTTGGCAGGTATCATCATTTCACCCACATAGCATGTGCTAAATAGTTGAGAGGGTTACGGCAAAAACTGGATGTACTTCGTGTACAAAATGGACAATCTCTCTCGAAGTATCAGGCTTTCGGACGAGAACTCATCTGTTATAAAGGCATTTCATTTTTTTAACTTATTTAAACTCTAGACTTTTTGTGCATTCAGTATGCACCATTCAAAGCCACGTCATCAATTTTCAACCCTTTCTGACTTCATTTGCTATTTTTCATGCATTTACTGATTTTGTTTGAGCTAAATGACCCTGAAATTGAAAAGCACTACAAATGAACTCTGAAAAGGTTGAAAGTTGGCATGGCATCATCATTTCACCCACATAGCATGTGTTAAAAAGTTGAGTGGCTTACGGCAAAAACTGGATGCAGTTCGTGTACAAAATGGACAATCTCTTTCGAAGTATCAGGCTTTCGGACGAGAACTCATCTGTTACAAAGGAATTTCATTTTTTTAAACTCATTTCAACTCCAGACTTTTTGTGCGTTCAGCATGCACCATTCAAAGCCACGTCATCAATTTTCAACCCTTTCTGACTTCATTTGCTATTTTTCATGCATTTACTGATTTTTTTGAGCTAAATGACCCTGAAATTGAAAAGCACTACAAATGAACTCTGAAAAGGTTGAAAGTTGGCATGGTATCATCATATCACCCACATAGCATGTGCTAAAAAGTTGAGAGTGTTACGGCAAAATTTGGATGCACTTCATGTACAAAATGGACAATCTCTTTTGAAGTATCACGCTTTCGGACGAGAACTTATCTGTTACAAAGGCATTTCATTTTTTTAACTTATTTCAACTCCAGACTTTTTGTGCATTCAGTATGCACCATTCAAAGCCACGTCATAAATTTTCAACCCTTTCTGACTTCATTTGCTATTTGTCATGCATTTACTGATTTTGTTTGAGCTAAATGACCCTGAAATTGAAAAGCGCTACAAATGAACTCTGAAAAGGTTGAAAGTTGGCATGGTATCATCATTTCACCCACATAGCATGTTCTAAAAAGTTGAGAGGGTTACGGCAAAAACTGGATGCACTTCGTGTACAAAATGGACAATCTCTTTCGAAGTATCAGGGTTTCGGACGAGAACTCATCTGTTACAAAGGCATTTCATTTTTTTAAACTCATTTCAACTCTAGACTTTTTGTGCGTTTAGTATGCACCATTCAAATCCACGTCATCAATTTTCAACCCTTTCTGACTTCATTTGCTATTTTTCATGCATTTACTGATTTTGTTTGAGCTAAATGACCCTGAAATTGAAAAGCACTACAAATGAACTCTGAAAAGGTTGAAAGTTGGCATGGTATCATCATTTCACCCACATAGCATGTGTTAAAAAGTTGAGAGGGTTACGGCAAAAACTGGATGCACTTCATGTACAAAATGGACAATCTCTTTCGAAGTATCAGGCTTTCGGGCGAGAACTCCTCTGTTACAAAGGCATTTCATTTTTTTAAACTCATTTCAGCTCCAGACTTTTTGTGCGTTCAGTATGCACCATTCAAATCCACGTCATCAATTTTCAACCCTTTCTGACTTCATTTGCTATTTTTCATGCATTTACTGATTTTTTTGAGCTAAATGACCCTAAAATTGAAAAGCACTACAAATGAACTCTGAAAAGGTTGAAACTTGACATGGTATCATCATTTTACCCACATAGCATGTGCTAAAAAGTTGAGAGGGTTACGGCAAAAACTGGATGCACTTCGTGTACAAAATGGACAATCTCTTTCGAAGTATCAGGCTTTCGGACGAGAACTCATCTGTTACAGAGGCATTTCATTATTTTAAACTTATTTCAACTCCAGATTTTTGTGCGTTCAGTATGCACCATTCAAAGCCACATCATCAATTTTTAACCCTTTCTGACTTCATTTGCTATTTTTCATGCATTTACTGATTTTTTTGAGCTAAATGACTCTGAAAGTGAAAAGCACTACAAATGAACTCTGAAAATGTTGAAAGTTGACATGGTATCATCATTTCACCCACATAGCATGTGCTAAAAAGTTGAGAGGGTTACGGCAAAAACTGGATGCACTTCGTGTACAAAATGGACAATCTCTTTCGAAGTATCAGCCTTTCGGACGAGAACACATCTGTTACAAAGGCATTTCATTTTTTTAAACTCATTTCAACTCCAAACTTTTAGTGCGTTCAGTATGCACCATTCAAAGCCACGTCATCAATTTTTAACCCTTTCTGACTTCATTTGCTATTTTCATGCATTTACTGATTTTTTTGAGCTAAATGACCCTGAAATTGAAAAGCACTACAAATGAACTCTGAAAAGGTTGAAAGTTGGCATGGTATCATCATTTCACCCACATAGCATGTGCTTAAAAGTTGAGAGGGTTACGGCAAAAACTGGATGCACTTCGTGTACAAAATGGACAATCTCTTTCGAAGTATCAGGCTTTCGGAGGAGAACTCATCTGTTACAAAGGCATTTCATTTTTTTAAACTCATTTCAACTCCAGACTTTTTGTGCGTTCAGTCTGCACCATTCAAAGCCACGTCATCAATTTTCAACCATTTCTGACTTCATTTTCTATTTTTCATGCATTTACTGATTTTTTGAGCTAAATGACCCTGAAATTGAAAAGCACTACAAATGAACTCTGAAAAGGTTGAAAGTTGGCATGGTATCATCATTTGACCCACATAGCATGTGCTAAATAGTTGAGAGGGTTACGGCAAAAACTGGATGCACTTCGTGTACAAAATGGACAATTTCTCTCGAAGTATCAGGCTTTCGGACGAGAACTCATATGTTACAACGGCATTTCATTTTTTTCACTTATTTAAACTCCAGACTTTTTGTGCATTCAGTATGCACCTTTCAAAGCCACGTCCTCAATTTTCAACCCTTTCTGACTTCATTTGCTATTTTTCATGCATTTACTGATTTTGTTTGAGCTAAATGACCCTGAAATTGAAAAGCACTACAAATCAACTCTGAAAAGATTGAAAGTTGGCATGGTATCATCATTTCACCCACATAGCATGTGTTAAAAAGTTGAGTGGGTTACGGCAAAAACTGGATGCACTTCGTGTACAAAATGGACAATCTCTTTCGAAGTATCAGGCTTTCGGAGGAGAACTCATCTGTTACAAAGGCATTTCATTCTTTTAAACTCATTTCAACTCCAGACTCTTTGTGCGTTCAGCTAGCACCATTCAAAGCCACGTCATCAATTTTCAACCCTTTCTGACTTCATTTGCTATTTTTCATGCATTTACACATTTTTTTGAGCTAAATGACCCTCAAATTGAAAAGCACTACAAATGAACTCTGCAAAGGTTGAAAGTTGGCATGGTATCATCATTTCACCCACATAGCATGTGCTAAAAAGTTGAGAGTGTTACGGAAAAATTTGGATGCACTTCATGTACAAAATGGACAATCTCTTTCGAAGTATCAGGCTTTCGGACGAGAACTCATCTGTTACAAAGGCATTTCATTTTTTTAACTTATTTCAACTCCAGACTTTTTGTGCATTCAGTATGCACCATTCAAAGCCACGTCAACAATTTTCAACCCTTTCTGACTTCATTTGCTATTTTTCATGCATTTACTGATTTTGTTTGAGCAAAATGACCCTGAAATTGAAAAGCACTACAAATGAACTCTGAAAAGGTTGAAAGTTGGCATGGTATCATCATTTCACCCACATAGCATGTGTTAAAAAGTTGAGAGGGTTACGGCAAAAACTGGATGCACTTCGTGTATAAAATGGACAATCTCTTTCGAAGTATCAAGATTTCGGACGAGAACTCCTCTGTTACAAAGGCATTTCATTTTTTAAACTCATTTCAACTCCAGACTTTTTGTGCGTTCAGTATGCACCATTCAAAGCCACGTCATCAATTTTCAACCCTTTCTGACCTCATTTGCTATTTTTCATGCATTCACTGATTTTTTTGAGCTAAATGACCCTGAAATTGAAAAGCACTACAAATGAACTCTGAAAAGGTCGAAAGTTGATATGGTATCATCATTTCACCCACATAGCATGTGCTAAAAAGTTGAGATGGTTACGGCAAAAACTGGATGCACTTCGTGTACAAAATGGACAATCTCTTTCGAAGTATCAAGCTTTCGGACGAGAACTCATCTGTTACAAAGGCATTTCATTTTTTTAAACTTATTTCAACTCCAGATTTTTGTGCGTTCAGTATGCACCATTCAAAGCCACGTCATCAATTTTCAACCCTTTCTGACTTCATTTGCTATTTTTCATGCATTTACTGATTTTTTTGAGCTAAATGACCCTGAAATTGAAAAGCACTACAAATGAACTCTGAAAAGGTTGAAAGTTGACATGGTATCATCATTTCACCCACATAGCATGTGCTAAAAAGTTGAGAGGGTTACGGCAAAAACTGGATGCACTTCGTGTACAAAATGGACAATCTCTTTCGAAGTATCAGGCTTTCGGACGAGAACTCATCTGTTACAAAGGTATTTCATTTTTTTAAACTCATTTCAACTCCAGACTTTTAGTGCGTTCAGTATGCACCATTCAAAGCCACGTCATCAATTTTTAACCCTTTCTGACTTCATTTGCTATTTTTCATGCATTTACTAATTTTGTTGAGCTAAATGACCCTGAAATTGAAAAGCACTACAAATGAACTCTGAAAAGGTTGAAACTTGGCATGGTATCATCATTTCACCCACATAGCATGTGCTTAAAAGTTGAGAGGGTTACGGCAAAAACTGGATGCACTTCGTGTACAAAATGGATAATCTCTTTCGAAGTATCAGGCTTTCGGACGAGAACTCATCTGTTACAAAGGCATTTCATTTTTTTAAACTCATTTCAACTCCAGACTTTTGGTGCGTTCAGTATGCACCATTCAAAGAGACGTCATCAATTTTCAACCGTTTCTGACTTCATTTTCTATTTTTCATGCATTTACTGATTTTTTGAACTAAATGACCCTGAAATTGAAAAGCACTACAAATGAACTCTGAAAAGGTTGAAAGTTGGCATGGTATCATCATTTCACCCACATAGCATGTGCTAAATAGTTGAGAGGGTTACGGCAAAAACTGGATGCACTTCGTGTACAAAATGGACAATCTCTTTCGAAGTATCAGGCTTTCGGACGAGAACTCATATGTTACAAAGGCATTTCATTTTTTTAACCTATTTAAACTCCAGACTTTTTGTGCATTCAGTATGCACCATTCAAAGCCACGTCATCCATTTTCAACCCTTTCTGTCTTCATTTGCTATTTTTCATGCATTTACTGATTTTGTTTGAGCTAAATGACCCTGAAATTGAAAAGCACTACAAATGAACTCTGAAAAGGTTGAAAGTTGGCATGGTATCATCATTTCACCCACATAGCATGTGTTAAAAAGTTGAGAGGGTTACGGCAAAAACTGGATGCACTTCGTGTACAAAATGCACAATCTCTTTCGAAGTATCAGGCTTTCGGACGAGAACTCCTCTGTTACAAAGGCATTTCATTTTTTTAAACTCATTTCAACTCCAGACTTTTTGTGCGTTTAGTATGCACCATTCAAAGCCACGTCATCAATTTTCAACCCTTTCTGACTTCATTTGCTATTTTTCATGCATTTACTGATTTTTTTGAGCTAAATAACCCTGAAATTGAAAAGCACTACAAATGAACTCTGAAAAGGTTGAAAGTTGACATGGTATCATCATTTCACCCACATAGCATGTGCTAAAAAGTTGAGAGGGTTACGGCAAAAACTGGATGCACTTCGTGTACAAAATGGACAATCTCTTTCGATGTATCAGGCTTTCGGACGAGAACTCATCTGTTACAAAGGCATTTCATTTTTTTAAACTCATTTCAACTCCAGACTTTTAGTGCGTTCAGTATGCACCATTCAAAGCCACGTCATCAATTTTTAACCCTTTCTGACTTCATTTGCTATTTTTCATGCATTTACTAATTTTGTTGAGCTAAATGACCCTGAAATTGAAAAGCACTACAAATGAACTCTGAAAAGGTTGAAAGTTGGCATGGTATCATCATTTCACCCACATAGCATGTGCTTAAAAGTTGAGAGGGTTACGGCAAAAACTGGATGCACTTCGTGTACAAAATGGACAATCTCTTTCGAAGTATCAGGCTTTCGGACGAGAACTCATCTGTTACAAAGGCATTTCATTTTTTTAAACTCATTTCAACTCCAAACTTTTGGTGCGTTCAGTATGCACCATTCAAAGCCACGTCATCAATTTTCAACCGTTTCTGACTTCATTTTCTATTTTTCATGCATTTACTGATTTTTCGAACTAAATGACCCTGAAATTGAAAAGCACTACAAATGAACTCTGAAAAGGTTGAAAGTTGGCATGGTATCATCATTTCACCCACATAGCATGTGCTAAATAGTTGAGAGGGTTACGGCAAAAACTGGAAGCACTTCGTGTACAAAATGGACAATCTCTTTCGAAGTATCAGGCTTTCGGACGAGAACTCATATGTTACAAAGGCATTTCATTTTTTTAACCTATTTAAACTCCAGACTTTTTGTGCATTCAGTATGCACCATTCAAAGCCACGTCATCCATTTTCAACCCTTTCTGTCTTCATTTGCTATTTTTCATGCATTTACTGATTTTGTTTGAGCTAAATGACCCTGAAATTGAAAAGCACTACAAATGAACTCTGAAAAGGTTGAAAGTTGGCATGGTATCGTCATTTCACCCACATAGCATGTGTTAAAAAGTTGAGAGGGTTACGGCAAAAACTGGATGCACTTCGTGTACAAAATGGACAATCTCTTTTGAAGTATCAGGCTTTCGGACGAGAACTCCTCTGTTACAAAGGCATTTCATTTTTTTAAACTCATTTCAACTCCAGACTTTTTGTGCGTTCAGTATGCACCATTCAAAGCCACGTCATCAATTTTCAACCCTTTCTGACTTCATTTGCTATTTTTCATGCATTTACTGATTTTTTTGAGCTAAATGACCCTGAAATTGAAAAGCACTACAAATGAACTCTGAAAAGGTTGAAAGTTGACATGGTATCATCATTTCACCCACATAGCATGTGCTAAAAAGTTGAGAGGGTTACGGCAAAAACTGGATGCACTTCGTGTACAAAATGGACAATCTCTTTCGATGTATCAGCCTTTCGGACGAGAACTCATCTGTTACAAAGGCATTTCATTTTTTTAAACTCATTTCAACTCCAGACTTTTAGTGCGTTCAGTATGCACCATTCAAAGCCACGTCATCAATTTTTAACCCTTTCTGACTTCATTTGCTATTTTTCATGCATTTACTAATTTTGTTGAGCTAAATGACCCTGAAATTGAAAAGCACTACAAATGAACTCTGAAAAGGTTGAAAGTTGGCATGGTATCATCATTTCACCCACATAGCATGTGCTTAAAAGTTGAGAGGGTTACGGCAAAAACTGGATGCACTTCGTGTACAAAATGGACAATCTCTTTCGAAGTATCAGGCTTTCGGACGAGAACTCATCTGTTACAAAGGCATTTCATTTTTTTAAACTCATTTCAACTCCAAACTTTTGGTGCGTTCAGTATGCACCATTCAAAGCCACGTCATCAATTTTCAACCGTTTCTGACTTCATTTTCTATTTTTCATGCATTTACTGATTTTTCGAACTAAATGACCCTGAAATTGAAAAGCACTACAAATGAACTCTGAAAAGGTTGAAAGTTGGCATGGTATCATCATTTCACCCACATAGCATGTGCTAAATAGTTGAGAGGGTTACGGCAAAAACTGGAAGCACTTCGTGTACAAAATGGACAATCTCTTTCGAAGTATCAGGCTTTCGGACGAGAACTCATATGTTACAAAGGCATTTCATTTTTTTAACCTATTTAAACTCCAGACTTTTTGTGCATTCAGTATGCACCATTCAAAGCCACGTCATCCATTTTCAACCCTTTCTGTCTTCATTTGCTATTTTTCATGCATTTACTGATTTTGTTTGAGCTAAATGACCCTGAAATTGAAAAGCACTACAAACGAACTCTGAAAAGGTTGAAAGTTGGCATGGTATCGTCATTTCACCCACATAGCATGTGTTAAAAAGTTGAGAGGGTTACGGCAAAAACTGGATGCACTTCGTGTACAAAATGGACAATCTCTTTTGAAGTATCAGGCTTTCGGACGAGAACTCCTCTGTTACAAAGGCATTTCATTTTTTTAAACTCATTTCAACTCCAGACTTTTTGTGCGTTCAGTATGCACCATTCAAAGCCACGTCATCAATTTTCAACCCTTTCTGACTTCATTTGCTATTTTTCATGCATTTACTGATTTTTTTGAGCTAAATGACCCTGAAATTGAAAAGCACTACAAATGAACTCTGAAAAGGTTGAAAGTTGACATGGTATCATCATTTCACCCACATAGCATGTGCTAAAAAGTTGAGAGGGTTACGGCAAAAACTGGATGCACTTCGTGTACAAAATGGACAATCTCTTTCGATGTATCAGCCTTTCGGACGAGAACTCATCTGTTACAAAGGCATTTCATTTTTTTAAACTCATTTCAACTCCAGACTTTTAGTGCGTTCAGTATGCACCATTCAAAGCCACGTCATCAATTTTTAACCCTTTCTGACTTCATTTGCTATTTTTCATGCATTTACTAATTTTTTTGAGCTAAATGACCCTGAAATTGAAAAGCACTACAAATGAACTCTGAAAAGGTTGAAAGTTGGCATGGTATCATCATTTCACCCACATAGCATGTGCTGAAAAGTTGAGAGGGTTACGGCAAAAACTGGATGCACTTCGTGTACAAAATGGACAATCTCTTTCGAAGTATCAGGCTTTCGGACGAGAACTCATCTGTTACAAAGGCATTTCATTTTTTTAAACTCATTTCAACTCCAAACTTTTGGTGCGTTCAGTATGCACCATTCAAAGCCACGTCATCAATTTTTAACCGTTTCTGACTTCATTTTCTATTTTTCATGCATTTACTGATTTTTCGAACTAAATGACCCTGAAATTGAAAAGCACTACAAATGAACTCTGAAAAGGTTGAAAGTTGGCATGGTATCATCATTTCACCCACATAGCATGTGCTAAATAGTTGAGAGGGTTACGGCAAAAACTGGAAGCACTTCGTGTACAAAATGGACAATCTCTTTCGAAGTATCAGGATTTCGGACGAGAACTCATATGTTACAAAGGCATTTCATTTTTTTAACCTATTTAAACTCCAGACTTTTTGTGCATTCAGTATGCACCATTCAAAGCCACGTCATCCATTTTCAACCCTTTCTGTCTTCATTTGCTATTTTTCATGCATTTACTGATTTTGTTTGAGCTAAATGACCCTGAAATTGGAAAGCACTACAAATGAACTCTGAAAAGGTTGAAAGTTGGCATGGTATCGTCATTTCACCCACATAGCATGTGTTAAAAAGTTGAGAGGGTTACGGCAAAAACTGGATGCACTTCGTGTACAAAATGGACAATCTCTTTTGAAGTATCAGGCTTTCGGACGAGAACTCCTCTGTTACAAAGGCATTTCATTTTTTTAAACTCATTTCAACTCCAGACTTTTTGTGCAATCAGTATGCACCATTCAAATCCACGTCATCAATTTTCAACCCTTTCTGACTTCATTTGCTATTTTTCATGCATTTACTGATTTTTTTGAGCTAAATGACCCTGAAATTGAAAAGCACTACAAATGAACTCTGAAAAGGTTGAAAGTTGCCATGGTATCATCATTTCACCAACATAGCATGTGTTAAAAAGTTGAGAGGGTTACGGCAAAAACTGGATGCACTTCGTGTACAAAATGGACAATCTCTTTCGAAGTATCAGCCTTTCGGACGAGAACTCATCTGTTACAAAGGCATTTCATTTTTTTAACTTATTTCAACTCCAGACTTTTTGTGCATTCAGTATGCACCATTCAAAGCCACGTCATCAATTTTCAACCCTTTCTGACTTCGTTTGCTATTTTTCATGCATTTACTGATTTTTTTGAGCTAAATGACCCTGAAATTGAAAAGCACTACAAATGAACTCTGAAAAGGTTGAAAGTTGGCATGGTATCATCATTTCACCAACATAGCATGTGTTAAAAAGTTGAGAGGGTTACGGCAAAAACTGGATGCACTTCGTGTACAAAATGGACAATCTCTTTCGAAGTATCAGGCTTTCGGACGAGAACTCATCTGTTACAAAGGCATTTCATTTTTTTAAACTCATTTCAACTCCAGACTTTTTGTGCGTTCAGTATGCACCATTCAAAGCCACGTCATCAATTTTCAACCCTTTCTGACTTCATTTGCTATTTTTCATGCATTTACTGATTTTTTTGAGCTAAATGACCCTGAAATTGAAAAGCACTACAAATGAACTCTGAAAAGGTTGAAAGTTGACATGGTATCATCATTTCACCCACATAGCATGTGTTAAGAAGTTGAGAGGGTTACAGCAAAAACTGGATGCACTTCGTGTACAAAATGGACAATCTCTATCGAAGTATCAGGCTTTCGGACGAGAACTCATCTGTTACAAAGGCATTTCATTTTTTTAACTTATTTCAACTCCAAAGTTTTTGTGCATTCAGTATGCACCATTCAAAGCCACGTCATGAATTTTCAACCCTTTCTGACTTCATTTGTTTTTTTTCATGCATTTACTGATTTTGTTTGAGGTAAATGACCCTGAAATTGAAAAGCACTACAAATGAACTCTGAAAAGGTTGAAAGTTGGCATGGTATCATCATTTCACCCACATAGCATGTGTTAAAAATTTGAGAGGGTTACGGCAAAAACTGGATGCTGTTCGTGTATAAAATGGACAATCTCTTTCGAAGTATCAGGCTTTCGGACGAGAACTCCTCTGTTACAAAGGCATTTCATTTTTTTAAACTCATTTCAACTCCAGACTTTTTGTGCGTTCAGCATGCACCATTCAAAGCCACGTCATCAATTTTCAACCCTTTCTGACTTCATTTGCTATTTTTCATGCATTTACTGGTTTTTTTGAGCTAAATGACCCTGAAATTGTAAAGCACTACAAATGAACTCTGAAAAGGTTGAAAGTTGACATGGTATCATCATTTCACCCACATAGCATGTGCTAGAAAGTTGAGAGGGTTACGGCAAAAACTGGATGCACTTCGTGTACAAAATGGACAATCTCTTTCGAAGTATCAGGCTTTCGGACGAGAACTCATCTGTTACAAAGGCATTTCATTTTTTTAAACTTATTTCAACTCCAGACTTTTTGTGCGTTCAGTATGCACCATTCAAAGCCACGTCATCATTTTTCAACCCTTTCTGACTTCATTTGCTATTTTTCATGCATTTACTGATTTTTTTTTGAGCTAAATGAGCCTGAAATTGAAAAGCATTACAAATGAACTCTGAAAAGGTTGAAAGTTGGCATGGTATCATCATTTCACCCTCATAGCATGTGTTTAAAAGTTGAGAGGGTTACGGCAAAAACTGGATGCACTTCGTGTACAAAATGGACAATCTCTTTCGAAGTATTAGGCTTTCGGACGAGAACTCATCTGTTACAAAGGCATTTCATTTTTTTAAACTCATTTCAACTCCAGACTTTTTTTGCGTTCAGTATGCACCATTCAAAGCCACGTCATCAATTTTCAACCGTTTCTGACTTCATTTGCTATTTTTCATGCATTTACTGATTTTTTTTTAGCTAAATGACCCTGGAATTGAAAAGCACTACAAATGAACTCTGAAAACGTTGAAAGTTGGCATGGTATCATCATTTCACCCACATAGCATGTGCTTAAAAGTTGAGAGGGTTACGGCAAAAACTGGATGCACTTCGTGTACAAAATGGACAATCTCTTTCGAAGTATCAGGCTTTCGAACGAGAACTCATCTGTTACAAAGGCATTTCATTTATTTAAACTCATTTCAACTCCAGACTTTTTGTGCGTTCAGCATGCACCATTCGGAGCCACGTCATCAATTTTCAACCGTTTCTGACTTCATTTGCTATTTTTCATGCATTTACTGATTTTTTCAGCTAAATGACCCTGAAATTGAAAAGCACTACAAATGAACTCTGAAATGGTTGAAAGGTGCCTTGGTATCATCATTTCACCCACATAGCATGTACTAAATAGTTGAGAGGGTTACGGCAAAAACTGGATGCACTTCGTGTACAAAATGGACAATCTCTTTCGAAGTATCAGGCTTTCGGACGAGAACTCATCTGTTACAAAGGCATTTCATTTTTTTAACTTATTTCAACTCCAGACTTTTTGTGCATTCAGTATGCACCATTCAAAGCCACGTCATCAATTTTCAACCCTTTCTGACTTCGTTTGCTATTTTTCATGCATTTACTGATTTTTTTTGAGCTAAATGACCCTGAAATTGAAAAGCACTACAAATGAAGTCTGAAAAGGTTGAAAGTTGGCATGGTATCATCATTTCACCAACATAGCATGTGTTAAAAAGTTGAGAGGGTTACGGCAAAAACTGGATGCACTTCGTGTACAAAATGGACAATCTCTTTCGAAGTATCAGGCTTTCGGACGAGAACTCATCTGTTACAAAGGCATTTCATTTTTTTAAACTCATTTCAACTC
This sequence comes from Elymus sibiricus, assembly GCA_039707655.1. Classification (NCBI taxonomy): domain Eukaryota; kingdom Viridiplantae; phylum Streptophyta; class Magnoliopsida; order Poales; family Poaceae; genus Elymus; species Elymus sibiricus. The sequence goes on along the minus strand of CM077665.1, from coordinate 31,468,504 downwards.
CATACTTTTTGTGCGTTCAGTATGCACCATTCAAAGCCACGTCATCAATTTTCAACCCTTTCTGACTTCATTTGCTATTTTTCATGCATTTACTGGTTTTTTTGAGCTAAATGACCCTGAAATTGAAAAGCACTACAAATGAACTCTGAAAAGGTTGAAAGTTGACATGGTATCATCATTTCACCCACATAGCATGTGCTAAAAAGTTGAGAGGGTTACGGCAAAAACTGGATGCACTTCGTGTACAAAATGGACAATCTCTTTCGAAGTATCAGGCTTTCGGACGAGAACTCATCTGTTACAAAGGCATTTCATTTTTTTAAACTCATTTCAACTCCAAACTTTTTGTGCGTTCAGTATGCACCATTCAAAGCCACGTCATCAAGTTTCAACCGTTTCTGACTTCATTTGCTATTTTTCATGCATTTACTGATTTTTTGAGCTAAATGACCCTGAAATTGAAAAGCACTACAAATGAAGTCTGAAAAGGTTGAAAGTTGGCATGGTATCATCATTTCACCAACATAGCATGTGTTAAAAAGTTGAGAGGGTTACGGCAAAAACTGGATGCACTTCGTGTACAAAATGGACAATCTCTTTCGAAGTATCAGGCTTTCGGACGAGAACTCATCTGTTACAAAGGCATTTCATTTTTTTAAACTCATTTCAACTCCATACTTTTTGTGCGTTCAGTATGCACCATTCAAAGCCACGTCATCAATTTTCAACCCTTTCTGACTTCATTTGCTATTTTTCATGCATTTACTGATTTTGTTTGAGCTAAATGACCCTGAAATTGAAAAGCACTACAAATGAACTCTGAAAAGGTTGAAAGTTGGCATGGCATCATCATTTCACCCACATAGCATGTGTTAAAAAGTTGAGTGGGTTACGGCAAAAACTGGATGCAGTTCGTGTACAAAATGGACAATCTCTTTCGAAGTATCAGGCTTTCGGACGAGAACTCATCTGTTACAAAGGAATTTCATTTTTTTAAACTCATTTCAACTCCAGACTTTTTGTGCGTTCAGCATGCACCATTCAAAGCCACGTCATCAATTTTCAACCCTTTCTGACTTCATTTGCTATTTTTCATGCATTTACAGATTTTTTTGAGCTAAATGACCCTAAAATTGAAAAGCACTACAAATGAACTCTGAAAAGGTTGAAAGTTGGCATGGTATCATCATATCACCCACATAGCATGTGCTAAAAAGTTGAGAGTGTTACGGCAAAATTTGGATGCACTTCATGTACAAAATGGACAATCTCTTTCGAAGTATCACGCTTTCGGACGAGAACTCATCTGTTACAAAGGCATTTCATTTTTTTACCTTATTTCAACTCCAGACTTTTTGTGCATTCAGTATGCACCATTCAAAGCCTCGTCATAAATTTTCAACCCTTTCTGACTTCATTTGCTATTTGTCATGCATTTACTGATTTTGTTTGAGCTAAATGACCCTGAAATTGAAAAGCGCTACAAATGAACTCTGAAAAGGTTGAAAGTTGGCATGGTATCATCATTTCACCCACATAGCATGTTCTAAAAAGTTGAGAGGGTTACGGCAAAAACTGGATGCACTTCGTGTACAAAATGGACAATCTCTTTCGAAGTATCAGGGTTTCGGACGAGAACTCATCTGTTACAAAGGCATTTCATTTTTTTAAACTCATTTCAATTCTAGACTTTTTGTGCGTTCAGTATGCACCATTCAAATCCACGTCATCAATTTTCAACCCTTTCTGACTTCATTTGCTATTTTTCATGCATTTACTGATTTTGTTTGAGCTAAATGACCCTGAAATTGAAAAGCACTACAAATGAACTCTGAAAAGGTTGAAAGTTGGCATGGTATCATCATTTCACCCACATAGCATGTGTTAAAAAGTTGAGAGGGTTACGGCAAAAACTGGATGCACTTCATGTACAAAATGGACAATCTCTTTCGAAGTATCAGGCTTTCGGACGAGAACTCCTCTGTTACAAAGGCATTTCATTTTTTTAAACTCATTTCAGCTCCAGACTTTTTGTGCATTCAGTATGCACCATTCAAATCCACGTCATCAATTTTCAACCCTTTCTTACTTCATTTGCTATTTTTCATGCATTTACTGATTTTTTTGAGCTAAATGACCCTGAAATTGAAAAGCACTACAAATGAACTCTGAAAAGGTTGAAAGTTGCCATGGTATCATCATTTCACCCACATAGCATGTGCTAAAAAGTTGAGAGGGTTACGGCAAAAACTGGATGCACTTCGTGTACAAAATGGACAATCTCTTTCGAAGTATCAGGCTTTCGGACGAGAACTCATCTGTTACAAAGGCATTTCATTTTTTTAAATTTATTTCAACTCCAGACTTTTTGCGTGTTGAATATGCACCATTCGAACCACGTCATCAATTTTCAACCCTTTCTGACTTCATTTGCTATTTTTCATGCATTTACTGATTTTTTTTGCGCTAAATGACCCTGAAATTGAAAAGCACTACAAATGAATTCTGAAAAGGTTGAAAGTTGGCATGGTATCATCATTTCACCCACATAGCATGTGCTAAATAGTTGAGAGGGTTACGGCAAAAACTGGATGCACTTCGTGTACAAAATGGACAATCTCTTTCGAAGTATCAGGCTTTCGGACGAGAACTCATCTGTTACAAAGGCATTTCATTTTTTTAACTTATTTAAACTCCAGACTTTTTGTGCATTCAGTATGCACCATTCAATGCCACGTCATCAATTTTCAACGCTTTCTGACTTCATTTGCTATTTTTCATGCATTTACTGATTTTGTTTGAGCTAAATGACCCTGAAATTGAAAAGCACTACAAATGAACTCTGAAAAGGTTGAAAGTTGGCATGGTATCATCATTTCACCCACATAGCATGTGTTAAAAAGTTGAGTGGGTTACGGCAAAAACTGGATGCACTTCGTGTACAAAATGGACAATCTCTTTCGAAGTATCAGGCTTTCGGAGGAGAACTCATCTGTTACAAAGGAATTTCATTTTTTTAAACTCATTTCAGCTCCAGACTTTTTGTGCGTTCAGTATGCACCATTCAAATCCACGTCATCAATTTTCAACCCTTTCTGACTTCATTTGCTATTTTTCATGCATTTACTGATTTTTTTGAGCTAAATGACCCTAAAATTGAAAAGCACTACAAATGAACTCTGAAAAGGTTGAAACTTGACATGGTATCATCATTTTACCCACATAGCATGTGCTAAAAAGTTGAGATGGTTACGGCAAAAACTGGATGCACTTCGTGTACAAAATGGACAATCTCTTTCGAAGTATCAGGCTTTCGGACGAGAACTCATCTGTTACAGAGGCATTTCATTTTTTTAAACTTATTTCAACTCCAGATTTTTGTGCGTTCAGTATGCACCATTCAAAGCCACATCATCAATTTTTAACCCTTTCTGACTTCATTTGCTATTTTTCATGCATTTACTGATTTTTTTGAGCTAAATGACTCTGAAAGTGAAAAGCACTACAAATGAACTCTGAAAATGTTGAAAGTTGACATGGTATCATCATTTCACCCACATAGCATGTGCTAAAAAGTTGAGAGGGTTACGGCAAAAACTGGATGCACTTCGTGTACAAAATGGACAATCTCTTTCGAAGTATCAGCCTTTCGGACGAGAACACATCTGTTACAAAGGCATTTCATTTTTTTAAACTCATTTCAACTCCAAACTTTTAGTGCGTTCAGTATGCACCATTCAAAGCCACGTCATCAATTTTTAACCCTTTCTGACTTCATTTGCTATTTTCATGCATTTACTGATTTTTTTGAGCTAAATGACCCTGAAATTGAAAAGCACTACAAATGAACTCTGAAAAGGTTGAAAGTTGGCATGGTATCATCATTTCACCCACATAGCATGTGCTTAAAAGTTGAGAGGGTTACGGCAAAAACTGGATGCACTTCGTGTACAAAATGGACAATCTCTTTCGAAGTATCAGGCTTTCGGAGGAGAACTCATCTGTTACAAAGGCATTTCATTTTTTTAAACTCATTTCAACTCCAGACTTTTTGTGCGTTCAGTCTGCACCATTCAAAGCCACGTCATCAATTTTCAACCATTTCTGACTTCATTTTCTATTTTTCATGCATTTACTGATTTTTTGAGCTAAATGACCCTGAAATTGAAAAGCACTACAAATGAACTCTGAAAAGGTTGAAAGTTGGCATGGTATCATCATTTGACCCACATAGCATGTGCTAAATAGTTGAGAGGGTTACGGCAAAAACTGGATGCACTTCGTGTACAAAATGGACAATTTCTTTCGAAGTATCAGGCTTTCGGACGAGAACTCATATGTTACAACGGCATTTCATTTTTTTAACTTATTTAAACTCCAGACTTTTTGTGCATTCAGTATGCACCTTTCAAAGCCACGTCCTCAATTTTCAACCCTTTCTGACTTCATTTGCTATTTTTCATGCATTTACTGATTTTGTTTGAGCTAAATGACCCTGAAATTGAAAAGCACTACAAATCAACTCTGAAAAGATTGAAAGTTGGCATGGTATCATCATTTCACCCACATAGCATGTGTTAAAAAGTTGAGTGGGTTACGGCAAAAACTGGATGCACTTCGTGTACAAAATGGACAATCTCTTTCGAAGTATCAGGCTTTCGGAGGAGAACTCATCTGTTACAAAGGCATTTCATTCTTTTAAACTCATTTCAACTCCAGACTCTTTGTGCGTTCAGCTAGCACCATTCAAAGCCACGTCATCAATTTTCAACCCTTTCTGACTTCATTTGCTATTTTTCATGCATTTACACATTTTTTTGAGCTAAATGACCCTCAAATTGAAAAGCACTACAAATGAACTCTGAAAAGGTTGAAAGTTGGCATGGTATCATCATTTCACCCACATAGCATGTGCTAAAAAGTTGAGAGTGTTACGGAAAAATTTGGATGCACTTCATGTACAAAATGGACAATCTCTTTCGAAGTATCAGGCTTTCGGACGAGAACTCATCTGTTACAAAGGCATTTCATTTTTTTAACTTATTTCAACTCCAGACTTTTTGTGCATTCAGTATGCACCATTCAAAGCCACGTCATAAATTTTCAACCCTTTCTGACTTCATTTGCTATTTTTCATGCATTTACTGATTTTGTTTGAGCAAAATGACCCTGAAATTGAAAAGCACTACAAATGAACTCTGAAAAGGTTGAAAGTTGGCATGGTATCATCATTTCACCCACATAGCATGTGTTAAAAAGTTGAGAGGGTTACGGCAAAAACTGGATGCACTTCGTGTATAAAATGGACAATCTCTTTCGAAGTATCAAGATTTCGGACGAGAACTCCTCTGTTACAAAGGCATTTCATTTTTTAAACTCATTTCAACTCCAGACTTTTTGTGCGTTCAGTATGCACCATTCAAAGCCACGTCATCAATTTTCAACCCTTTCTGACCTCATTTGCTATTTTTCATGCATTCACTGATTTTTTTGAGCTAAATGACCCTGAAATTGAAAAGCACTACAAATGAACTCTGAAAAGGTCGAAAGTTGATATGGTATCATCATTTCACCCACATAGCATGTGCTAAAAAGTTGAGAGGGTTACGGCAAAAACTGGATGCACTTCGTGTACAAAATGGACAATCTCTTTCGAAGTATCAAGCTTTCGGACGAGAACTCATCTGTTACAAAGGCATTTCATTTTTTTAAACTTATTTCAACTCCAGATTTTTGTGCGTTCAGTATGCACCATTCAAAGCCACGTCATCAATTTTCAACCCTTTCTGACTTCATTTGCTATTTTTCATGCATTTACTGATTTTTTTGAGCTAAATGACCCTGAAATTGAAAAGCACTACAAATGAACTCTGAAAAGGTTGAAAGTTGACATGGTATCATCATTTCACCCACATAGCATGTGCTAAAAAGTTGAGAGGGTTACGGCAAAAACTGGATGCACTTCGTGTACAAAATGGACAATCTCTTTCGAAGTATCAGCCTTTCGGACGAGAACTCATCTGTTACAAAGGTATTTCATTTTTTTAAACTCATTTCAACTCCAGACTTTTAGTGCGTTCAGTATGCACCATTCAAAGCCACGTCATCAATTTTTAACCCTTTCTGACTTCATTTGCTATTTTTCATGCATTTACTAATTTTGTTGAGCTAAATGACCCTGAAATTGAAAAGCACTACAAATGAACTCTGAAAAGGTTGAAACTTGGCATGGTATCATCATTTCACCCACATAGCATGTGCTTAAAACTTGAGAGGGTTACGGCAAAAACTGGATGCACTTCGTGTACAAAATGGACAATCTCTTTCGAAGTATCAGGCTTTCGGACGAGAACTCATCTGTTACAAAGGCATTTCATTTTTTTAAACTCATTTCAACTCCAGACTTTTGGTGCGTTCAGTATGCACCATTCAAAGAGACGTCATCAATTTTCAACCGTTTCTGACTTCATTTTCTATTTTTCATGCATTTACTGATTTTTTGAACTAAATGACCCTGAAATTGAAAAGCACTACAAATGAACTCTGAAAAGGTTGAAAGGTGGCATGGTATCATCATTTCACCCACATAGCATGTGCTAAATAGTTGAGAGGGTTACGGCAAAAACTGGATGCACTTCGTGTACAAAATGGACAATCTCTTTCGAAGTATCAGGCTTTCGGACGAGAACTCATATGTTACAAAGGCATTTCATTTTTTTAACCTATTTAAACTCCAGACTTTTTGTGCATTCAGTATGCACCATTCAAAGCCACGTCATCAATTTTCAACCCTTTCTGTCTTCATTTGCTATTTTTCATGCATTTACTGATTTTGTTTGAGCTAAATGACCCTGAAATTGAAAAGCACTACAAATGAACTCTGAAAAGGTTGAAAGTTGGCATGGTATCATCATTTCACCCACATAGCATGTGTTAAAAAGTTGAGAGGGTTACGGCAAAAACTGGATGCACTTCGTGTACAAAATGCACAATCTCTTTCGAAGTATCAGGCTTTCGGACGAGAACTCCTCTGTTACAAAGGCATTTCATTTTTTTAAACTCATGTCAACTCCAGACTTTTTGTGCGTTCAGTATGCACCATTCAAAGCCACGTCATCAATTTTCAACCCTTTCTGACTTCATTTGCTATTTTTCATGCATTTACTGATTTTTTTGAGCTAAATGACCCTGAAATTGAAAAGCACTACAAATGAACTCTGAAAAGGTTGAAAGTTGACATGGTATCCTCATTTCACCCACATAGCATGTGCTAAAAAGTTGAGAGGGTTACGGCAAAAACTGGATGCACTTCGTGTACAAAATGGACAATCTCTTTCGATGTATCAGCCTTTCGGACGAGAACTCATCTGTTACAAAGGCATTTCATTTTTTTAAACTCATTTCAACTCCAGACTTTTAGTGCGTTCAGTATGCACCATTCAAAGCCACGTCATCAATTTTTAACCCTTTCTGACTTCATTTGCTATTTTTCATGCATTTACTAATTTTTTTGAGCTAAATGACCCTGAAATTGAAAAGCACTACAAATGAACTCTGAAAAGGTTGAAAGTTGGCATGGTATCATCATTTCACCCACATAGCATGTGCTGAAAAGTTGACAGGGTTACGGCAAAAACTGGATGCACTTCGTGTACAAAATGGACAATCTCTTTCGAAGTATCAGGCTTTCGGACGAGAACTCATCTGTTACAAAGGCATTTCATTTTTTTAAACTCATTTCAACTCCAAACTTTTGGTGCGTTCAGTATGCACCATTCAAAGCCACGTCATCAATTTTCAACCGTTTCTGACTTCATTTTCTATTTTTCATGCATTTACTGATTTTTCGAACTAAATGACCCTGAAATTGAAAAGCACTACAAATGAACTCTGAAAAGGTTGAAAGTTGGCATGGTATCATCATTTCACCCACATAGCATGTGCTAAATAGTTGAGAGGGTTACGGCAAAAACTGGAAGCACTTCGTGTACAAAATGGACAATCTCTTTCGAAGTATCAGGCTTTCGGACGAGAACTCATATGTTACAAAGGCATTTCATTTTTTTAACCTATTTAAACTCCAGACTTTTTGTGCATTCAGTATGCACCATTCAAAGCCACGTCATCCATTTTCAACCCTTTCTGTCTTCATTTGCTATTTTTCATGCATTTACTGATTTTGTTTGAGCTAAATGACCCTGAAATTGAAAAGCACTACAAATGAACTCTGAAAAGGTTGAAAGTTGGCATGGTATCGTCATTTCACCCACATAGCATGTGTTAAAAAGTTGAGAGGGTTTCGGCAAAAACTGGATGCACTTCGTGTACAAAATGGACAATCTCTTTTGAAGTATCAGGCTTTCGGACGAGAACTCCTCTGTTACAAAGGCATTTCATTTTTTTAAACTCATTTCAACTCCAGACTTTTTGTGCAATCAGTATGCACCATTCAAATCCACGTCATCAATTTTCAACCCTTTCTGACTTCATTTGCTATTTTTCATGCATTTACTGATTTTTTTGAGCTAAATGACCCTTAAATTGAAAAGCACTACAAATGAACTCTGAAAAGGTTGAAAGTTGCCATGGTATCATCATTTCACCCACATAGCTTGTGCTAAAAAGTTGAGAGGGTTACGGCAAAAACTGGATGCACTTCGTGTACAAAATGGACAATCTCTTTCGAAGTATCAGGCTTTCGGACGAGAACTCATCTGTTACAAAGGCATTTCATTTTTTTAAATTTATTTCAACACCAGACTTTTTGTGCGTTCAGTATGCACCATTCGAACCAGGTCATCAATTTTCAACCCTTTCTGACTTCATTTGCTATTTTTCATGCATTTACTGATTTTTTTTGAGCTAAATGACCCTGAAATTGAAAAGCACTGCAAATGAACTCTGAAAAGGTTGAAAGTTGGCATGGTATCATCATTTCACCCACATAGCATGTGCTTAAAAGTTGAGAGGGTTACGGCAAAAGCTGGATGCACTTCGTGTACAAAATGGACAATCTCTTTCGAAGTATCAGGCTTTCGGACGAGAACTCATCTGTTACAAAGGCATTTCATTTTTTTAAACTTATTTCAACTCCAGACTTTTTGTGCGTTCAGTATGCACCATTCAAACAACGTCATCAATTTTCAACCGTTTCTGACTTCATTTGCTATTTTTCATGCATTTACTTATTTCTTGAGCTAAATGACCCTGAAATTGAAAAGCACTACAAATGAACTCTAAAAAGGTTGAAAGTTGGCATGGTATCATCATTTCACCCACATAGCATGTGCTAAATAGTTGAGAGGCTTACGGCAAACACTGGATGCACTTCGTGTACAAAATGGACAATCTCTTTCGAAGTATCAGGCTTTCGGACGAGAACTCATCCGTTACAAAGGCATTTCATTTTTTTAACTTATTTAAACTCCAGACTTTTTGTGCATTCAGTATGCACCATTCAAAGCCACGTCATCAATTTTCAACCCTTTCTGACTTCATTTGCTATTTTTCATGCATTTACTGATTTTGTTTGAGCTAGATGACCCTCAAATTGAAAAGCACTACAAATGAACTCTGAAAAGGTTGAAAGTTGGCATGGTATCATCATTTCACCCACATAGCATGTGCTAAAAAGTTGAGAGTGTTACGGAAAAATTTGGATGCACTTCATGTACAAAATGGACAATCTCTTTCGAAGTATCAGGCTTTCGGACGAGAACTCATCTGTTACAAAGGCATTTCATTTTTTTAACTTATTTCAAGTCCAGACTTTTTGTGCATTCAGTATGCACCATTCAAAGCCACGTCATCAATTTTCAACCCTTTCTGACTTCATTTGCTATTTTTCATGCATTTACTCATTTTGTTTGAGCTAAATGACCCTGAAATTGAAAAGCACTACAAATGAACTCTGAAAAGGTTGAAAGTTGGCATGGTATCATCATTTCACCCACATAGCATGTGTTAATAAGTTGAGAGGGTTACGACAAAAACTGGATGCACTTCGTGTATAAAATGGACAATCTCTTTCGAAGTATCAAGCTTTCGGACGAGAACTCCTCTGTTACAAAGGCATTTCATTTTTTTAAAGTCATTTCAACTCCAGACTTTTTGTGCGTTCAGTATGCACCATTCAAAGCCACGTCATCAATTTTCAACCCTTTCTGACTTCATTTGCTATTTTTCATGCATTCACTGATTTTTTTGAGCTAAATGACCCTGAAATTGAAAAGCACTACAAATGAACTCTGAAAAGGTTGAAAGTTGACATGGTATCATCATTTCACCCACATAGCATGCGCTAAAAAGTTGAGAGGGTAACGGCAAAAACTGGATGCACTTCGTGTACAAAATGGACAATCTCTTTCGAAGTATCAGCCTTTCGGACGAGAACTCATCTGTTACAAAGGCATTTCATTTTTTTAAACTCATTTCAACTCCAGACTTTTAGTGCGTTCAGTATGCACCATTCAAAGCCACGTCATCAATTTTTAACCCTTTCTGACTTCATTTGCTATTTTTCATGCATTTACTAATTTTTTTGAGCTAAATGACCCTGAAATTCAAAAGCACTAAAAATGAACTCTGAAAAGGTTGAAAGTTGGCATGGTATCATCATTTCACCCACATAGCATATGCTTAAAAGTTGAGAGGGTTACGGCAAAAACTGGATGCACTTCGTGTACAAAATGGACAATCTCTTTCGAAGTATCAGGCTTTCGGACGAGAACTCATCTGTTACAAAGGCATTTCATTTTTTTAAACTCATTTCAACTCCAGACTTTTGGTGCGTTTAGTATGCATCATTCAAAGCCACGTCATCAATTTTCAACCGTTTCTGACTTCATTTTCTATTTTTCATGCATTTACTGATTTTTTGAACTAAATGACCCTGAAATTGAAAAGCACTACAAATGAACTCTGAAAGGGTTGAAAGTTGGCATGGTATCATCATTTCACCCACATAGCATGTGCTAAATAGTTGAGAGGGTTACGGCAAAAACTGGATGCACTTCGTGTACAAAATGGACAATCTCTTTCGAAGTATCAGGCTTTCAGACGAGAACTCATATGTTACAAAGGCATTTCATTTTTTTAACCTATTTAAACTCCAGACTTTTTGTGCATTCAGTATGCACCATTCAAAGCCACGTCATCAATTTTCAACCCTTTCTGTCTTCATTAGCTATTTTTCAAGCATTTACTGATTTTTTTGAGCTAAATGACCCTGAAATTGAAAAGCACTACAAATGAACTCTGAAAAGGTTGAAAGTTGACATGGTTTCATCATTTCACCCACATAGCATGTGCTAAAAAGTTGAGAGGGTTACGGCAAAAACTGGATGCACTTCGTGTACAAAATGGACAATCTCTTTTGAAGTATCAGCCTTTCGGACGAGAACTCATCTGTTACAAAGGCATTTCATTTTTTTAAACTCATTTCAACTCCAGACTTTTAGTGCGCTCAGTATGCACCATTCGAAGCCACGTCATCAATTTTTAACCCTTTCTGACTTCATTTGCTATTTTTCATGCATTTACTAATTTTTTTGAGCTAAATGACCCTGAAATTGAAAAGCACTACAAATGAACTCTGAAAAGGTTGAAAGTTGACATGGTATCATCATTTCACCCACATAGCATGTGCTTAAAAGTTGAGAGGGTTACGGCAAAAACTGGATGCACTTCGTGTACAAAATGGACAATCTCTTTCGAAGTATCAGGCTTTCGGACGAGAACTCATCTGTTACAAAGGCATTTCATTTTTTTTAACTCATTTCAACTCCACACTTTTGGTGCGTTCAGTATGCACCATTCAAAGCCACGTCATCAATTTTCAACCGTTTCTGACTTCATTTTCTATTTTTCATGCATTTACTGATTTTTTGAACTAAATGACCCTGAAATTGAAAAGCACTACAAATGAACTCTGAAAAGGTTGAAAGTTGGCATGGTATCATCATTTCACCCACATAGCATGTGCTAAATAGTTGAGAGGGTTACGGCAAAAACTGGATGCACTTCGTGTACAAAATGGACAATCTCTTTCGAAGTATCAGGCTTTTGGACGAGAACTCATATGTTACAAAGGCATTTCATTTTTTTAACCTATTTAAACTCCAGACTTTTTGTGCATTCAGTATGCACCATTCAAAGCCACGTCATCAATTTTCAACCCTTTCTGTCTTCATTTGCTATTTTTCATGCATTTACTGATTTTGTTTGAGCTAAATGACCCTGAAATTGAAAAGCACTACAAATGAACTCTGAAAAGGTTGAAAGTTGGCATGGTATCATCATTTCACCCACATAGCATGTGTTAAAAAGTTGAGAGGGTTACGGCAAAAACTGGATGAACTTCGTGTACAAAATGGACAATCTCTTTCGAAGTATCAGGCTTTCGGACGAGAACTCCTCTGTTACAAAGGCATTTCATTTTTTAAACTCATTTCAACTCCAGACTTTTTTTGCGCTCAGTATGCACCATTCAAATCCACGTCATCAATTTTCAACCCTTTCTGACTTCATTTGCTATTTTTCATGCATTTACTGATTTTTTGAGCTAAATGACCCTGAAATTGAAAAGCACTACAAATGAACTCTGAAAAGGTTGAAAGTTGCCATGGTATCATCATTTCACCCACATAGCATGTGCTAAAAAGTTGAGAGGGTTACGGCAAAAACTGGATGCACTTCGTGTACAAAATGGACAATCTCTTTCGAAGTATCAGGCTTTCGGACGAGAACTCATCTGTTACAAAGGCATTTCATTTTTTTAAATTTATTTCAACTCCAGACTTTTTGTGCGTTCAGTATGCACCATTCAAACCACGTCATCAATTTTCAACCCTTTCTGACTTTATTTGCTATTTTTCATGCATTTACTGATTTTTTTTGAGCTAAATGACCCTGAAATTGAAAAGCACTACAAATGAACTCTGGAAAGGTTGAAAGTTGGCATGGTATCATCATTTCACCCACATAGCATGTGCTTAAAAGTTGAGAGGGTTACGGCAAAAACGGGATGCACTTCGTGTACAAAATGGACAATCTCTTTCGAAGTATCAGGCTTTCGGACGAGAACTCATCTGTTACAAAGGCATTTCATTTTTTTAAACTTATTTCAACTCCAGACTTTTTGTGCGTTCAGTATGCACCATTCAAACAACGTCATCAATTTTCAACCGTTTCTGACTTCATTTGCTATTTTTCATGCATTTACTGATTTTTTGAGCTAAATGACCCTGAAATTGAAAAGCACTACAAATGAACTCTAAAAAGGTTGAAAGTTGGCATGGTATCATCATTTCACCCACATAGCATGTGCTAAATAGTTGAGAGGCTTACGGCAAACACTGGATGCAGTTCGTGTACAAAATGGACAATCTCTTTCGAAGTATCAGGCTTTCGGACGAGAACTCATCCGTTACAAAGGCATTTCATTTTTTTAACTTATTTAAACTCCAGACTTTTGGTGCATTCAGTATGCACCATTCAAAGCCACGTCATCAATTTTCAACCCTTTCTGACTTCATTTGCTATTTTTCATGCATTTACTGATTTTGTTTGAGCTAGATGACCGTGAAATTGAAAAGCACTACAAATGAACTCTGAAAAGGTTGAAAGTTGGCATGGTATCATCATTTCACCCACATAGCATGTGTTAAAAAGTTGAGAGGGTTACGGCAAAAACTGGATGCACTTCGTGTACAAAATGGACAATCTCTTTCGAAGTATCAGGCTTTCGGACGAGAACTCCTCTGTTACAAAGGCATTTCATTTTTTTAAACTCATTTCAACTCCAGACTTTTTGTGCGTTCAGTATGCACCATTCAAAGCCACGTCATCAATTTTCAACCCTTTCTGACTTCATTTGCTATTTTTCATGCATTTACTGATTTTTTTGAGCTAAATGACCCTGAAATTGAAAAGCACTACAAATGAACTCGGAATAGGTTGAAAGTTGACATGGTATCATCATTTCACCCACATAGCATGTGCTAAAAAGTTGAGAGGGTTACGGCAAAAACTGGATGCACTTCGTGTACAAAATGGACAATCTCTTTCGAAGTATCAGGCTTTCAGACGAGAACTCATCTGTTACAAAGGCATTTCATTTTTTTAAACTTATTTCAACTCCAGACTTTTTGTGCGTTCAGTATGCACCATTCAAACAACGTCATCAATTTTCAACCGTTTCTGACTTCATTTGCTATTTTTCATGCATTTACTGATTTTTTGAGCTAAATGACCCTGAAATTGAAAAGCACTACAAATGAACTCTAAAAAGGTTGAAAGTTGGCATGGTATCATCATTTCACCCACATAGCATGTGCTAAATAGTTGAGAGGCTTACGGCAAACACTGGATGCACTTCGTGTACAAAATGGACAATCTCTTTCGAAGTATCAGGCTTTCGGACGAGAACTCATCCGTTACAAAGGCATTTCATTTTTTTAACTTATTTAAACTCCAGAATTTTTGTGCATTCAGTATGCACCATTCGAAGCCACGTCATCAATTTTCAACCCTTTCTGACTTCATTTGCTATTTTTCATGCATTTACTGATTTTGTTTGAGCTAGATGACCCTGAAATTGAAAAGCACTACAAATGAACTCTGAAAAGGTTGAAAGTTGGCATGGTATCATCATTTCACCCACATAGCATGTGTTAAAAAGTTGAGAGGGTTACGGCAAAAACTGGATGCACTTCGTGTACAAAATGGACAATCTCTTTCGAAGTATCAGGCTTTCGGACGAGAACTCCTCTGTTACAAAGGCATTTCATTTTTTTAAACTCATTTCAACTCCAGACTTTTTGTGCGTTCAGTATGCACCATTCAAAGCCACGTCATCAATTTTCAACCCTTTCTGACTTCATTTGCTATTTTTCATGCATTTACTGATTTTTTTGAGCTAAATGACCCTGAAATTGAAAAGCACTACAAATGAACTCTGAAAAGGTTGAAAGTTGGCATGGTATCATCATTTCACCCACATAGCATGTGTTAAAAAGTTGAGAGGGTTACGGCAAAAACTGGATGCACTTCGTGTACAAAATGGACAATCTCTTTCGAAGTATCAGGCTTTCGGACGAGAACTCCTCTGTTACAAAGGCATTTCATTTTTTTAAACTCATTTCAACTCCAGACTTTTTGTGCGTTCAGTATGCACCATTCAAAGCCACGTCATCAATTTTCAACCCTTTCTGACTTCATTTGCTATTTTTCATGCATTTACTGATTTTTTTGAGCTAAATGACCCTGAAATTGAAAAGCACTACAAATGAACTCTGAATAGGTTGAAAGTTGACATGGTATCATCATTTCACCCACATAGCATGTGCTAAAAAGTTGAGAGGGTTACGGCAAAAACTGGATGCACTTCGTGTACAAAATGGACAATCTCTTTCGAAGTATCAGGCTTTCAGACGAGAACTCATGTGTTACAAAGGCATTTCATTTTTTTAAACTTATTTCAACTCCAGACTTTTTGTGCGTTCAGTATGCACCATTCAAACAACGTCATCAATTTTCAACCGTTTCTGACTTCATTTGCTATTTTTCATGCATTTACTGATTTTTTGAGCTAAATGACCCTGAAATTGAAAAGCACTACAAATGAACTCTAAAAAGGTTGAAAGTTGGCATGGTATCATCATTTCACCCACATAGCATGTGCTAAATAGTTGAGAGGCTTACGGCAAACACTGGATGCACTTCGTGTACAAAATGGACAATCTCTTTCGAAGTATCAGGCTTTCGGACGAGAACTCATCCGTTACAAAGGCATTTCATTTTTTTAACTTATTTAAACTCCAGAATTTTTGTGCATTCAGTATGCACCATTCGAAGCCACGTCATCAATTTTCAACCCTTTCTGACTTCATTTGCTATTTTTCATGCATTTACTGATTTTGTTTGAGCTAGATGACCCTGCAATTGAAAAGCACTACAAATGAACTCTGAAAAGGTTGAAAGTTGGCATGGTATCATCATTTCACCCACATAGCATGTGTTAAAAAGTTGAGAGGGTTACGGCAAAAACTGGATGCACTTCGTGTACAAAATGGACAATCTCTTTCGAAGTATCAGGCTTTCGGACGAGAACTCCTCTGTTACAAAGGCATTTCATTTTTTTAAACTCATTTCAACTCCAGACTTTTTGTGCGTTCAGTATGCACCATTCAAAGCCACGTCATCAATTTTCAACCCTTTCTGACTTCATTTGCTATTTTTCATGCATTTACTGATTTTTTTGAGCTAAATGACCCTGAAATTGAAAAGCACTACAAATGAACTCTGAAAAGGTTGAAAGTTGACATGGTATCATCATTTCACCCACATAGCATGTGCTAAAAAGTTGAGAGGGTTACGGCAAAAACTGGATGCACTTCGTGTACAAAATGGACAATCTCTTTCGAAGTATCAGCCTTTCGGACGAGAACTCATCTGTTACAAAGGCATTTCATTTTTTTAAACTCATTTCAACTCCAGACTTTTTGTGCGTTCAGTATGCACCATTCAAAGCCACGTCATCAATTTTTAACCCTTTCTGACTTCATTTGCTATTTTTCATGCATTTACTGATTTTTTTTGAGCTAAATGACCCTGAAATTGAAAAGCACTACAAATGAACTCTGAAAAGGTTGAAAGTTGGCATGGTATCATCATTTCACCCACATAGCATGTGTTAAAAAGTTGAGAGGGTTACGGCAAAAACTGGATGCACTTCATGTACAAAATGGACAATCTCTTTCGAAGTATCAGGCTTTCGGACGAGAACTCATCTGTTACAAAGGCATTTCATTTTTTAAAACTTATTTCAACTCCAGACTTTTTGTGCGTTCAGTATGCACCATTCAAACCATGACATCAATTTTCAACCTTTTCTGACTTCATTTGCTATTTTTCATGCATTTACTGATTTTTTTTTGAGCTAAATGACCCTGAAATTGAAAAGCACTACAAATGAACTCTGAAAAGGTTGAAAGTTAGCATGGTATCATCATTTCACCCACATAGCATGTGCTTAAAAGTTGAGAGGGTTACGGCAAAAACTAGATGCACTTCGTGTACAAAATGGACAATCTCTTTCGAAGTATCAGGCTTTCGGACGAGAACTCATCTGTTACAAAGGCATTTCATTTTTTTAAACTCATTTCAACTCCAGACTTTTTGTGCGTTCAGTATGCACCATTCAAAGCCACGTCATCAATTTTCAACCGTTTCTGACTTCATTTGCTATTTTTCATGCATTTACTGATTTTTTGAGCTAAATGACCCTGAAATTGAAAAGCACTACAAATGAACTCTGAAAAGGTTGAAAGTTGGCATGGTATCATCATTTCACCCACATAGCATGTGCTAAGTAGTTGAGAGGGTTACGGCAAAAACTGGATGCACTTCGTGTACAAAATGGACAATCTCTTTCGAAGTATCAGGCTTTCGGACGAGAACTCATCTGTTACAAAGGCATTTCATTTTTTTTAACTTATTTCAACTCCAGACTTTTTGTGCATTCAGTATGCACCATTCAAAGCCACGTCATCAATTTTCAACCCTTTCTGACTTCATTTGCTATTTTTCATGCATTTACTGATTTTTTTTGAGCTAAATGACCCTGAAATTGAAAAGCACTACAAATGAACTCTGAAAAGGTTGAAAGTTGGCATGGTATCATCATTTCACCCACATAGCATGTGTTAAAAAGTTGAGAGGGTTACGGCAAAAACTGGATGCACTTCATGTACAAAATGGACAATCTCTTTCGAAGTATCAGGCTTTCGGACGAGAACTCATCTGTTACAAAGGCATTTCATTTTTTTAAACTCATTTCAACTCCAGACTTTTTGTGCGTTCAGTATGCACCATTCAAAGCCACGTCATCAATTTTCAACCCATTCTGACTTCATTTGCTATTTTTCATGCATTTACTGATTTTTTTGAGCTAAATGAACCTGAAATTGAAAAGCACTACAAATGAACTCTGAAAAGGTTGAAAGTTCACATGGTATCATCATTTCACCCACATAGCATGTGCTAAAAAGTTGAGAGGGTTACGGCAAAAACTGGATGCACTTCGTGTACAAAATGGACAATCTCTTTCGAAGTATCAGGCTTTCGGACGAGAACTCATCTCTTACAAAGGCATTTCATTTTTTTAAACTTATTTCAACTCCAGACTTTTTGTGCGTTCAGTATGCACCCTTGAAAGCCACGTCATTAATTTCAACCCTTTCTGACTTCATTTGCTATTTTTCATGCATTTACTGATTTTGTTTGAGCTAAATGACCCTGAAATTGAAAATCACTACAAATGAACTCTGAAAAGGTTGAAAGTTGGCATGGTATCATTATTTCACCCACATAGCATGTGTTTAAAAGTTGAGAGGGTTACGGCAAAAACTGGATGCACTTCGTGTACAAAATGGACAGTCTCTTTCGAAGTATCAGGCTTTCGGACGAGAACTCATCTGTTACAAAGGCATTTCATTTTTTTAAACTTATTTCAACTCCAGACTTTTTGTGCGTTCAGTATGCACCATTCAAACCACGTCATCAATTTTCAACCCTTTCTGACTTCATTTGCTATTTTTCATGCATTTACTGATTTTGTTTGAGCTAAATGACCCTGAAATTGAAAAGCACTACAAATGAACTCTGAAAAGGTTGAAAGTTGGCATGGTATCATCATTTCACCCACATAGCATGTGTTTAGAAGTTGAGAGGGTTACGGCAAAAACTGGATGCACTTCGTGTACAAAATGGACAATCTCTTTCGAAGTATCAGGCTTTCGGACGAGAACTCATCTGTTACAAAGGCATTTCATTTTTTAAAACTTATTTCAACTCCAGACTTTTTGTGCGTTCAGTATGCACCATTCAAACCACGTCATCAATTTTCAACCCTTTCTGACTTCATTTGCTATTTTTCATGCATTTACTGATTTTTTTTGAGCTAAATGACCCTGAAATTGAAAAGCACTACAAATGAACTCTGAAAAGGTTGAAAGTTGGCATGGTATCATCATTTCACCCACATAGCGTGTGCTTAAAAGTTGAGAGGGTTACGGCAAAAACTCGATGCACTTCGTGTACAAAATGGACAATTTCTTTCGAAGTATCAGGCTTTCGGACGAGAACTCATCTGTTACAAAGGCATTTCATTTTTTTAAACTCATTTGAATTCCAGACTTTTTGTGTGTTCAGTATGCACCATTCAAAGCCACGTCATCAATTTTCAACCATTTCTGACTTCATTTGCTCTTTTTCATGCATTTACTGATTTTTTGAGCTCAATGACCCTGAAATTGAAAAGCACTACAAATGAACTCTGAAAAGGTTGAAAGTTGGCATGGTATCATCATTTCACCCACATAGCATGTGCTAAATAGTTGAGAGGGTTACGGCAAAAACTGGATGCACTTCGTGTACAAAATGGACAATCTCTTTCGAAGTATCAGGCTTTCGGACGAGAACTCCTCTGTTACAAAGGCATTTCATTTTTTTAACTTATTTCAACTCCAGACTTTTTGTGCATTCAGTATGCACCATTCAAAGCCACGTCATCAATTTTCAACCCTTTCTGACTTCATTTGCTATTTTTCATGCATTTACTGATTTTGTTTGAGCTAAATGACCCTGAAATTGAAAAGCACTACAAATGAACTCTGAAAAGGTTGAAAGTTGGCATGGTATCATCATTTCACCCACATAGCATGTGTTAAAATGTTGAGAGGGTTACGGCAAAAACTGGATGCACTTCGTGTACAAAATGGACAATCTCTTTCGAAGTATCAGGCTTTCGGACGAGAACTCATCTGTTACAAAGGCATTTCATTTTTTTAAACTTATTTCAACTCCAGACTTTTTGTGCGTTCAGTATGCACCATTCAAAGCCACGTCATCAATTTTCAACCCTTTCTGACTTCATTTGCTATTTTTCATGCATTTACTGATTTTGTTTGAGCTAAATGACCCTGAAATTGAAAAGCACTACAAATGAACTCTGAAAAGGTTGAAAGTTGGCATGGTATCATCATTTCACCCACATAGCATGTGTTTAAAAGTTGAGAGGGTTACGGCAAAAACTGGATGCACTTCGTGTACAAAATGGACAACCTCTTTCGAAGTATCAGGCTTTCGGACGAGAACTCATCTATTACAAAGGCATTTCATTTTTTTAGACTTATTTCAACTCCAGACTTTTTGTTCGTTCAGTATGCACCATTCAAACCACGTCATCAATTTTCAACCCTTTCTGACTTCATTTGCTATTTTTCATGCATATACTGATTTTTTGAGCTAAATGACCCTGAAATTGAAAAGCACTACAAATGAACTCTGAAAAGGTTGAAAGTTGGCATGGTATCATCATTTCACCCACATAGCATGTGCTAAATAGTTGAGAGGGTTACGGCAAAAACTGGATGCACTTCGTGTACAAAATGGACAATCTCTTTCGAAGTATCAGGCTTTCGGACGAGAACTCCTCTGTTACAAAGGCATTTCATTTTTTTAACTTATTTCAACTCCAGACTTTTTGTGCATTCAGTATGCACCATTCAAAGCCACGTCATCAATTTTCAACCCTTTCTGACTTCATTTGCTATTTTTCATGCATTTACTGATTTTGTTTGAGCTAAATGACCCTGAAATTGAAAAGCACTACAAATGAACTCTGAAAAGGTTGAAAGTTGGCATGGTATCATCATTTCACACACATAGCATGTGTTAAAAAGTTGAGAGGGTTACGGCAAAAACTGGATGCACTTCGTGTACAAAATGGACAATCTCTTTCGAAGTATCAGGCTTTCGGACGAGAACTCCTCTATTACAAAGGCATTTCATTTTTTTAAACTCATTTCAACTCCAGACTTTTTGTGCGTTCAGTATGCACCATTCAAACCACGTCATCAATTTTCAACCCTTTCTGACTTCATTTGCTATTTTTCATGCATTTACTGATTTTTTTGAGCTAAATGACCCTGAAATTGAAAAGCACTACAAATGAACTCTGATAAGGTTGAAAGTTGGCATGTTATCATCATTTCACCCACATAGCATGTGCTTAAAAGTTGAGTGGGTTACGGCAAAAACTGGATGCACTTCGTGTACAAAATGGACAACCTCTTTCGAAGTATCAGGCTTTCGGACGAGAACTCATCTATTACAAAGGCATTTCATTTTTTTAGACTTATTTCAACTCCAGACTTTTTGTTCGTTCAGTATGCACCATTCAAACCACGTCATCAATTTTCAACCCTTTCTGACTTCATTTGCTATTTTTCATGCATATACTGATTTTTTGAGCTAAATGACCCTGAAATTGAAAAGCACTACAAATGAACTCTGAAAAGGTTGAAAGTTGGCATGGTATCATCATTTCACCCACATAGCATGTGCTAAATAGTTGAGAGGGTTACGGCAAAAACTGGATGCACTTCGTGTACAAAATGGACAATCTCTTTCGAAGTATCAGGCTTTCGGACGAGAACTCCTCTGTTACAAAGGCATTTCATTTTTTTAACTTATTTCAACTCCAGACTTTTTGTGCATTCAGTATGCACCATTCAAAGCCACGTCATCAATTTTCAACCCTTTCTGACTTCATTTGCTATTTTTCATGCATTTACTGATTTTGTTTGAGCTAAATGACCCTGAAATTGAAAAGCACTACAAATGAACTCTGAAAAGGTTGAAAGTTGGCATGGTATCATCATTTCACACACATAGCATGTGTTAAAAAGTTGAGAGGGTTACGGCAAAAACTGGATGCACTTCGTGTACAAAATGGACAATCTCTTTCGAAGTATCAGGCTTTCGGACGAGAACTCCTCTATTACAAAGGCATTTCATTTTTTTAAACTCATTTCAACTCCAGACTTTTTGTGCGTTCAGTATGCACCATTCAAACCACGTCATCAATTTTCAACCCTTTCTGACTTCATTTGCTATTTTTCATGCATTTACTGATTTTTTTGAGCTAAATGACCCTGAAATTGAAAAGCACTACAAATGAACTCTGATAAGGTTGAAAGTTGGCATGTTATCATCATTTCACCCACATAGCATGTGCTTAAAAGTTGAGTGGGTTACGGCAAAAACTGGATGCACTTCGTGTACAAAATGGACAATCTCTTTCGAAGTATCAGGCTTTCGGACGAGAACTCATCTGTTACAAAGGCATTTCATTTTTTTAAACTCATTTCAACTCCAGACTTTTTGTGCGTTCAGCATGCACCATTCAAAGCCACGTCATCAATTTTCAACCCTTTCTGACTTCCTTTGCTATTTTTCATGCATTTACAGATTTTTTTGAGCTAAATGACCCTGAAATTGAAAAGCACTACAAATGAACTCTGAAAAGGTTGAAAGTTGGCATGGTATCATCCATTCACCCACATAGCATGTGCTAAAAAGTTGAGAGGGTTACGGCAAAATTTGGATGCACTTCATGTACAAAATGGACAATCTCTTTCGAAGTATCAGGCTTTCGGACGAGAACTCATCTGTTACAAAGGCATTTCATTTTTTTAACTTATTTCAACTCCAGACTTTTTGTGCATTCAGTATGCACCATTCAAAGCCACGTCATGAATTTTCAAGCCTTTCTGACTTCATTTGGTTTTTTCATGCATTTACTGATTTTGTTTGAGCTAAATGACCCTGAAATTGAAAAGCACTACAAATGAACTCTGAAAAGGTTGACAGTTGGGATGGTATCATCATTTCACCCACATAGCATGTGTTAAAAAGTTGAGAGGGTTACGGCAAAAACTGGATGCACTTCGTGTATAAAATGGACAATCTAGTTCGAAGTATCAGGCTTTCGGACGAGAACTCCTGTGTTACAAAGGCATTTCATTTTTTTAAACTCATTTCAACTCCAGACTTTTTGTGCGTTCAGTATGCACCATTCAAAGCCACGTCATCAATTTTCAACCCTTTCTGACTTCATTTGCTATTTTTCATGCATTCACTGATTTTTTTGAGCTAAATGACCCTGAAATTGAAAAGCACTACAAATGAACTCTGAAAAGGTTGAAAGTTGACATGGTATCATCATTTCACCCACATAGCATGTGCTAAAAAGTTGAGAGGGTTACGGCAAAAACTGGATGCACTTCGTGTACAAAATGGACAATCTCTTTCGAAGTATCAGGCTTTCGGACGAGAACTCATCTGTTACAAAGGCATTTCATTTTTTTAAACTTATTTCAACTCCAGATTTTTGTGCGTTCAGTATGCACCATTGAAAGCCACGTCAGCAATTTTCAACCCTTTCTGACTTCATTTGCTATTTTTCATGCATTTACTGATTTTTTTGAGCTAAATGACCCTGAAATTGAAAAGCACTACAAATGAACTCTGAAAAGGTTGAAAGTTGACATGGTATCATCATTTCACCCACATAGCATGTGCTAAATAGTTGATAGGGTTATGGCAAAAACTGGATGCACTTCGTGTACAAAATGAACAATCTCTTTCGAAGTATCAGGCTTTCGGACGAGAACTCCTCTGTTACAAAGGCATTTCATTTTTTTAACTTATTTCAACTCCAGACTTTTTGTGCATTCAGTATGCACCATTCAAAGCCACGTCATCAATTTTTAACCCTTTCTGACTTCATTTGCTATTTTTCAAGCATTTACTGATTTTGTTTGAGCTAAATGACCCTGAAATTGAATAGCACTACAAATGAACTCTGAAAAGGTTGAAAGTTGGCATGGTATCATCATTTCACCCACATAGCATGTGTTAAAAAGTTGAGAGGGTTACGGCAAAAACTGGATGCATTTCGTGTACAAAATGGACAATCTCTTTCGAAGTATCAGGCTTTCGGACGAGAACTCCTCTGTTACAAAGGCATTTCATTTTTTTAAACTCATTTCAACTCCAGACTTTTTGTGCGTTCAGTATGCACCATTCAAAGCCACGTCATCAATTTTCAACCCTTTCTGACTTCATTTGCTATTTTTCATGAATTTACTGATTTTGTTTGAGCTAAATGACCCTGAAATTGAAAAGCACTACAAATGAACTCTGAAAAGGTTGAAAGTTGGCATGGTATCATCATTTCACCCACATAGCATGTGTTAAAAAGTTGAGAGGGTTACGGCAAAAACTGGATGCACTTCGTGTACAAAATGGACAGTCTCTTTCGAAGTATCAGGCTTTCGGACGAGAACTCATCTGTTACAAAGGCATTTCATTTTTTTAAACTTATTTCAACTCCAGACTTTTTGTGCGTTCAGTATGCACCATTCAAACCACGTCATCAATTTTCAACCCTTTCTGACTTCATTTGCTATTTTTCATGCATTTACTGATTTTGTTTGAGCTAAATGACCCTGAAATTGAAAAGCACTACAAATGAACTCTGAAAAGGTTGAAAGTTGGCATGGTATCATCATTTCACCCACATAGCATGTGCTTAAAAGTTTAGTGGGTTACGGCAAAAACTGGATGCACTTCGTGTACAAAATGGACAATCTCTTTCGAAGTATCAGGCTTTCGGACGAGAACTCATCTGTTACAAAGGCATTTCATTTTTTTAAACTCATTTCAACTCCAGACTTTTTGTGCGTTCAGCATGCACCATTCAAAGCCACGTCATCAATTTTCAACCCTTTCAGACTTCATTTGCTATTTTTCATGCATTTACAGATTTTTTTGAGCTAAATGACCCTGAAATTGAAAAGCACCACAAATGAACTCTGAAAAGGTTGAAAGTTGGTATGGTATCATCCATTCACCCACATAGCATGTGCTAAAAAGTTGAGAGGGTTACGGCAAAATTTGGATGCACTTCATGTACAAAATGGACAATCTCTTTCGAAGTATCAGGCTTTGGGACGAGAACTCATCTGTTACAAAGGCATTTCATTTTTTTAACTTATTTCAACTCCAGACTTTTTGTGCATTCAGTATGCACCATTCAAAGCCATGTCATGAATTTTCAAGCCTTTCTGACTTCATTTGGTTTTTTCATGCATTTACTGATTTTGTTTGAGCTAAATGACCCTGAAATTGAAAAGCACTACAAATGAACTCTGAAAAGGTTGACAGTTGGCATGGTATCATCATTTCACCCACATAGCATGTGTTAAAAAGTTGAGAGGGTTATGGCAAAAACTGGATGCACTTCGTGTATAAAATGGACAATCTATTTCGAAGTATCAGGCTTTCGGACGAGAACTCCTGTGTTACAAAGGCATTTCATTTTTTTAAACTCATTTCAACTCCAGACTTTTTGTGCGTTCAGTATGCACCATTCAAAGCCACGTCATCAATTTTCAACCCTTTCTGACTTCATTTGCTATTTTTCATGCATTCACTGATTTTTTTGAGCTAAATGACCCTGAAATTGAAAAGCACTACAAATGAACTCTGAAAAGGTTGAAAGTTGACATGGTATCATCATTTCACCCACATAGCATGTGCTAAAAAGTTGAGAGGGTTACGGCAAAAACTGGATGCACTTCGTGTACAAAATGGACAATCTCTTTCGAAGTATCAGGCTTTCGGACGAGAACTCATCTGTTACAAAGGCATTTCATTTTTTTAAACTTATTTCAACTCCAGATTTTTGTGCGTTCAGTATGCACCATTGAAAGCCACGTCAGCAATTTTCAACCCTTTCTGACTTCATTTGCTATTTTTCATGCATTTACTGATTTTTTTGAGCTAAATGACCCTGAAATTGAAAAGCACTACAAATGAACTCTGAAAAGGTTGAAAGTTGACATGGTATCATCATTTCACCCACATAGCATGTGCTAAATAGTTGATAGGGTTATGGCAAAAACTGGATGCACTTCGTGTACAAAATGAACAATCTCTTTCGAAGTATCAGGCTTTCGGACGAGAACTCCTCTGTTACAAAGGCATTTCATTTTTTTAACTTATTTCAACTCCAGACTTTTTGTGCATTCAGTATGCACCATTCAAAGCCACGTCATCAATTTTTAACCCTTTCTGACTTCATTTGCTATTTTTCAAGCATTTACTGATTTTGTTTGAGCTAAATGACCCTGAAATTGAATAGCACTACAAATGAACTCTGAAAAGGTTGAAAGTTGGCATGGTATCATCATTTCACCCACATAGCATGTGTTAAAAAGTTGAGAGGGTTACGGCAAAAACTGGATGCATTTCGTGTACAAAATGGACAATCTCTTTCGAAGTATCAGGCTTTCGGACGAGAACTCCTCTATTACAAAGGCATTTCATTTTTTTAAACTCATTTCAACTCCAGACATTTTGTGCGTTCAGTATGCACCATTCAAAGCCACGTCATCAATTTTCAACCCTTTCTGACTTCATTTGCTATTTTTCATGAATTTACTGATTTTGTTTGAGCTAAATGACCCTGAAATTGAAAAGCACTACAAATGAACTCTGAAAAGGTTGAAAGTTGGCATGGTATCATCATTTCACCCACATAGCATGTGTTAAAAAGTTGAGAGGGTTACGGCAAAAACTGGATGCACTTCGTGTACAAAATGGACAATCTCTTTCGAAGTATCAGGCTTTCGGACGAGAACTCCTCTATTACAAAGGCATTTCATTTTTTTAAACTCATTTCAACTCCAGACTTTTTGTGCGTTCAGTATGCACCATTCAAACCACGTCATCAATTTTCAACCCTTTCTGACTTCATTTGCTATTTTTCATGAATTTACTGATTTTGTTTGAGCTAAATGACCCTGAAATTGAAAAGCACTACAAATGAACTCTGAAAAGGTTGAAAGTTGGCATGGTATCATCATTTCACCCACATAGCATGTGTTAAAAAGTTGAGAGGGTTACGGCAAAAACTGGATGCACTTCGTGTACAAAATGGACAGTCTCTTTCGAAGTATCAGGCTTTGGGACGAGAACTCATCTGTTACAAAGGCATTTCATTTTTTTAACTTATTTCAACTCCAGACTTTTTGTGCATTCAGTATGCACCATTCAAAGCCACGTCATGAATTTTCAAGCCTTTCTGACTTCATTTGGTTTTTTCATGCATTTACTGATTTTGTTTGAGCTAAATGACCCTGAAATTGAAAAGCACTACAAATGAACTCTGAAAAGGTTGACAGTTGGCATGGTATCATCATTTCACCCACATAGCATGTGTTAAAAAGTTGAGAGGGTTACGGCAAAAACTGGATGCACTTCGTGTATAAAATGGACAATCTATTTCGAAGTATCAGGCTTTCGGACGAGAACTCCTGTGTTACAAAGGCATTTCATTTTTTTAAACTCATTTCAACTCCAGACTTTTTGTGCGTTCAGTATGCACCATTCAAAGCCACGTCATCAATTTTCAACCCTTTCTGACTTCATTTGCTATTTTTCATGCATTCACTGATTTTTTTGAGCTAAATGACCCTGAAATTGAAAAGCACTACAAATGAACTCTGAAAAGGTTGAAAGTTGACATGGTATCATCATTTCACCCACATAGCATGTGCTAAAAAGTTGAGAGGGTTACGGAAAAAAGTGGATGCACTTCGTGTACAAAATGGACAATCTCTTTCGAAGTATCAGGCTTTCGGACGAGAACTCATCTGTTACAAAGGCATTTCATTTTTTTAAACTTATTTCAACTCCAGATTTTTGTGCGTTCAGTATGCACCATTGAAAGCCACGTCAGCAATTTTCAACCCTTTCTGACTTCATTTGCTATTTTTCATGCATTTACTGATTTTTTTGAGCTAAATGACCCTGAAATTGAAAAGCACTACAAATGAACTCTGAAAAGGTTGAAAGTTGACATGGTATCATCATTTCACCCACATAGCATGTGCTAAATAGTTGATAGGGTTATGGCAAAAACTGGATGCACTTCGTGTACAAAATGAACAATCTCTTTCGAAGTATCAGGCTTTCGGACGAGAACTCCTCTGTTACAAAGGCATTTCATTTTTTTAACTTATTTCAACTCCAGACTTTTTGTGCATTCAGTATGCACCATTCAAAGCCACGTCATCAATTTTCAACCCTTTCTGACTTCATTTGCTATTTTTCAAGCATTTACTGATTTTGTTTGAGCTAAATGACCCTGAAATTGAATAGCACTACAAATGAACTCTGAAAAGGTTGAAAGTTGGCATGGTATCATCATTTCACCCACATAGCATGTGTTAAAAAGTTGAGAGGGTTACGGCAAAAACTGGATGCATTTCGTGTACAAAATGGACAATCTCTTTCGAAGTATCAGGCTTTCGGACGAGAACTCCTCTGTTACAAAGGCATTTCATTTTTTTAAACTCATTTCAACTCCAGACTTTTTGTGCGTTCAGTATGCACCAATCAAAGCCATGTCATCATTTTTCAACCCTTTCTGACTTCATTTGCTATTTTTCATGCATTTACTGATTTTTTTGAGCTAAATGACCCTGAAATTGAAAAGCACTACAAATGAACTCTGAAAAGGTTGAAAGTTGGCATGGTATCATCATTTCACCCACATAGCATGTTCTTAAAAGTTGAGAGGGTTACGGCAAAAACTGGATGCACTTCGTGTACAACATGGACAATCTCTTTCGAAGTATCAGGCTTTCGGACGAGAACTCATCTGTTACAAAGGCATTTCATTTTTTTAAACTTATTTCAACTCCAGACTTTTTGTGCGTTCAGTATGCACCATTCAAAGCCACGTCATCAATTTTCAACCCTTTCTGACTTCATTTGCTATTTTTCATGCATTTACTGATTTTGTTTGAGCTAAATGACCCTGAAATTGAAAAGCACTACAAATGAACTCTGAAAAGGTTGAAAGTTGGCATGGTATCATCATTTCACCCACATAGCATGTGTTTAAAAGTTGAGAGAGTTACGGCAAAAACTGGATGCACTTCGTGTACAAAATGGACAACCTCTTTCGAAGTGTCAGGCTTCCGGACGAGAACTCTTGTGTTACAAAGGCATTTAATTTTTTTAAACTCATTTCAACTCCAGACTTTTTGTGCGTTCAGTATGCACCATTCAAAGCCACGTCATCAATTTTCAACCGTTTCTGACTTCATTTGCTATTTTTCATGCATTTACTGATTTTTTGAGCTAAATGACCCTGAAATTGAAAAGCACTACAAATGAACTCTGAAAAGGTTGAAAGTTGGCATGGTATCATCATTTCACCCACATAGCATGTGCTAAATAGTTGAGAGGGTTACGGCAAAAACTGGATGCACTTCGTGTACAAAATGGACATTCTCTTTCGAAGTATCAGGCTTTCGGACGAGAACTCATCTGTTACAAAGGCATTTCATTTTTTTAAACTCATTTCAACTCCAGACTTTTTGTGCGTTCAGTATGCACCATTCAAAGCCACGTCATCAATTTTCAACCGTTTCTGACTTCATTTGCTATTTTTCACGCATTTACTGATTTTTTGAGCTAAATGACCCTGAAATTGAAAAGCACTACAAATGAACTCTGAAAAGGTTTAAAGTTGGCATGGTATCATCATTTCACCCACATAGCATGTGCTAAATAGTTGAGAGGGTTACGGCAAAAACTGGATGCACTTCGTGTACAAAATGGACAATCTCTTTCGAAGTATCAGGATTTCGGACGAGAACTCCTCTGTTACAAAGGCATTTCATTTTTTTAACTTATTTCAACTCCAGACTTTTTGTGCATTCAATATGCACCATTCAAAGCCACGTCATCAATTTTTAACCCTTTCTGACTTCATTTGCTATTTTTCATGCATTTACTGATTTTGTTTGAGCTAAATGACCCTGAAATTGAAAAGCACTACAAATGAACTCTAAAAAGGTTGAAAGTTGGCATGGTATCATCATTTCACCCACGTAGCATGTGTTAAAAAGTTGAGAGGGTTACGGCAAAAACTGGATGCACTTCGTGTACAAAATGGACAATCTCTTTCGAAGTATCATGCTTTCGGATGAGAACTCCTCTGTTACAAAGGCATTTCATTATTTTAAACTCATTTCAACTCCAGACTTTTTGTGCGTTCAGTATGCACCATTCAAAGCCACGTCATCAATTTTCAACCCTTTCTGACTTCATTTGCTATTTTTCAT
Source organism: Elymus sibiricus (assembly GCA_039707655.1). Classification (NCBI taxonomy): domain Eukaryota; kingdom Viridiplantae; phylum Streptophyta; class Magnoliopsida; order Poales; family Poaceae; genus Elymus; species Elymus sibiricus. The sequence continues at coordinate 31,438,454 of CM077665.1, read as the reverse complement.
GCATTTACTGATTTTGTTTGAGCTAAATGACCCTGAAATTGAAAAGCACTACAAATGAACTCTGAAAAGGTTGAAAGTTGGCATGGTATCATCATTTCACCCACATAGCATGTGTTTAAAAGTTGAGAGAGTTACGGCAAAAACTGGATGCACTTCGTGTACAAAATGGACAACCTCTTTCGAAGTGTCAGGCTTCCGGACGAGAACTCTTGTGTTACAAAGGCATTTAATTTTTTTAAACTCATTTCAACTCCAGACTTTTTGTGCGTTCAGTATGCACCATTCAAAGCCACGTCATCAATTTTCAACCGTTTCTGACTTCATTTGCTATTTTTCATGCATTTACTGATTTTTTGAGCTAAATGACCCTGAAATTGAAAAGCACTACAAATGAACTCTGAAAAGGTTGAAAGTTGGCATGGTATCATCATTTCACCCACATAGCATGTGCTAAATAGTTGAGAGGGTTACGGCAAAAACTGGATGCACTTCGTGTACAAAATGGACATTCTCTTTCGAAGTATCAGGCTTTCGGACGAGAACTCATCTGTTACAAAGGCATTTCATTTTTTTAAACTCATTTCAACTCCAGACTTTTTGTGCGTTCAGTATGCACCATTCAAAGCCACGTCATCAATTTTCAACCGTTTCTGACTTCATTTGCTATTTTTCACGCATTTACTGATTTTTTGAGCTAAATGACCCTGAAATTGAAAAGCACTACAAATGAACTCTGAAAAGGTTTAAAGTTGGCATGGTATCATCATTTCACCCACATAGCATGTGCTAAATAGTTGAGAGGGTTACGGCAAAAACTGGATGCACTTCGTGTACAAAATGGACAATCTCTTTCGAAGTATCAGGATTTCGGACGAGAACTCCTCTGTTACAAAGGCATTTCATTTTTTTAACTTATTTCAACTCCAGACTTTTTGTGCATTCAATATGCACCATTCAAAGCCACGTCATCAATTTTTAACCCTTTCTGACTTCATTTGCTATTTTTCATGCATTTACTGATTTTGTTTGAGCTAAATGACCCTGAAATTGAAAAGCACTACAAATGAACTCTAAAAAGGTTGAAAGTTGGCATGGTATCATCATTTCACCCACGTAGCATGTGTTAAAAAGTTGAGAGGGTTACGGCAAAAACTGGATGCACTTCGTGTACAAAATGGACAATCTCTTTCGAAGTATCATGCTTTCGGATGAGAACTCCTCTGTTACAAAGGCATTTCATTATTTTAAACTCATTTCAACTCCAGACTTTTTGTGCGTTCAGTATGCACCATTCAAAGCCACGTCATCAATTTTCAACCCTTTCTGACTTCATTTGCTATTTTTCATGCATTTACTGATTTTTTTGAGCTAAATGACCCTGAAATTGAAAAGCACTACAAATGAACTCTGAAAAGGTTGAAAGTTGGCATGGTATCATCATTTCACCCACATAGCATGTGCTAAAAAGTTGAGAGGGTTACGGCAAAAACTGGATGCACTTCGTGTACAAAATGGACAATCTCTTTCGAAGTATCAGGCTTTCGGACGAGAACTCATCTGTTACAAAGGCATTTCATTTTTTTAAATTTATTTCAACTACAGACTTTTTGTGCGTTCAGCATGCACCATTCAAAGCCACGTCATCAATTTTCAACCCTTTCTGACTTCATTTGCTAGTTTTCATGCATTTACTGATTTTGTTTGAGCTAAATGACCCTGAAATTGAAAAGCACTACAAATGAACTCTGAAAAGGTTGAAAGTTGGCATGGTATCATCATTTCACCCACATAGCATGTGTTAAAAAGTTGAGAGGGTTACGGCAAAAACTGGATGCACTTCGTGTACAAAATGGACAATCTCTTTCGAAGTATCAGGCTTTCGGACGAGAACTCATCTGTTACAAAGGCATTTCATTTTTTTTAAACTCATTTCAACTCCAGACTTTTTGTGCGTTCAGCATGCACCATTCAAAGCCACGTCATCAATTTTCAACCCTTTCTGACTTCATTTGCTATTTTTCATGCATTTACAGATTTTTTTGAGCTAAATGACCCTGAAATTGAAAAGCACTACAAATGACCTCTGAAAAGGTTGAAAGTTGGCATGGTATCATCATTTCACCCACATAGCATGTGCTAAAAGTTGAGAGGGTTACGGCAAGATTTGGATGCACTTCATGTATAAAATGGACAATCTCTTTCGAAGTATCAGGCTTTCGGACGAGAACTCATCTGTTACAAAGGCATTTCATTTTTTTAACTTATTTCAACTCCAAACTTTTTGTGCACTCAGTATGCACCATTCAAAGCCAGGTCATGAATTTTCAAACCTTTCTGACTTCATTTGCTATTTTTCATGCATTTACTAATTTTGTTTGAGCTAAATGACCCTGAAATTGAAAAGCACTACAAATGAACTCTGAAAAGGTTGAAAGTTGGCATGGTATCATCATTTCACCCACATAGCACGTGTTAAAAAGTTGAGAGGGTTACGGCAAAAACTGGATGCACTTCGTGTATAAAATGGACAATCTCTTTCGAAGTATCAGGCTTTCGGACGAGAACTCCTCTGTTACAAAGGCATTTCGTTTTTTTAAACTCATTTCAACTCCACACTTTTTGTGCGTTCAGTATGCACCATTCAAAGCCACGTCATCAATTTTCAACCCTTTCTGACTTCATTTGCTATTTTTCATGCATTCACTGATTTTTTTTGAGCTAAATGACCCTGAAATTGAAAAGCACTACAAATGAACTCTGAAAAGGTTGAAAGTTGGCATGGTATCATCATTTCACCCACATAGCATGTGCTACAAAGTTGAGAGGGTTACGGCAAAAACTGGATGCACTTCGTGTACAAAATGGACAATCTCTTTCGAAGTATCAGGCTTTCGGACGAGAACTCATCTGTTACAAAGGCATTTCATTTTTTTAAACTTATTTCAACTCCAGATTTTTGTCCGTTCAGTATGCACCATTCAAAGCCACGTCATCAATTTTCAACCCTTTCTGACTTCATTTGCTATTTTTCATGCATTTACTGATTTTTTTGAGCTAAATGACCCTGAAATTGAAAAGCACTACAAATGAACTCTGAAAAGGTTGAAAGTTGACATGGTATCATCATTTCACCCACATAGCATGTGCTAAAAAGTTAAGAGGGTTACGGCAAAAACTGGATGCACTTCGTGTACAAAATGGACAATCTCTTTCGAAGTATCAGCCTTTCGGACGAGAACTCATCTGTTACAAAGGCATTTCATTTTTTTAAACTCATTTCAACTCCAGACTTTTTGTGCGTTCAGTATGCACCATTCAAAGCCACGTCATCAATTTTTAACCCTTTCTGACTTCATTTGCTATTTTTCATGCATTTACTGATTTTTTTGAGCTAAATGACCCTGAAATTGAAAAGCACTACAAATGAACTCTGAAAACGTTGAAAGTTGGCATGGTATCATCATTTCACCCACATAGCATGTGCTTAAAAGTTGACAGGGTTACGGCAAAAACTGGATGCACTTCGTGTACAAAATGGACAATCTCTTTCGAAGTATCAGGCTTTCGGACGAGAACTCATCTGTTACAAAGGCATTTCATTTTTTTAAACTCATTTCAACTCCAAACTTTTTGTGCGTTCAGTATGCACCATTCAAAGCCACGTCATCAATTTTCAACCGTTTCTGACTTCATTTGCTATTTTTCATGCATTTATTGATTTTTTGAGCTAAATGACCCTGAAATTGAAAAGCACTACAAATGAACTCTGAAAAGGTTGAAAGTTGGCATGGTATCATCATTTCACCCACATAGCATGTGCTAAAAAGTTGAGAGGGCTACGGCAAAAACTGAATGCACTTCGTGTACAAAATCGACAATCTCTTTCGAAGTATCAGGCTTTCGGACGAGAACTCATCTGTTACAAAGGCATTTCATTTTTTTTAACTTATTTCAACTCCAGACTTTTTGTGCTTTCAGTATGCACCATTCAAAGCCACGTCATCAATTTTCAACCCTTTCTGACTTCATTTGCTATTTTTCATGCATTTACTGATTTTTTTTTGAGCTAAATGACCCTGAAATTGAAAAGCACTACAAATGAACTCTGAAAAGGTTGAAAGTTGGCATGGTATCATCATTTCACCCACATAGCATGTGCTTAAAAGTTGAGAGGGTTACGGCAAAAACTGGATGCACTTCGTGTACAAAATGGATAATCTCTTTCGAAGTATCGGGCTTTCGGACGAGAACTCATCTGTTACAAAGGCATTTCATTTTTTTAAACTTATTTCAACTCCAGACTTTTTGTGCGTTCAGTATGCACCATTCAAACCACGTCATCAATTTTCAACCGTTTCTGACTTCATTTGCTATTTTTCATGCATTTACTTATTTTTTGAGCTAAATGACGCTGAAATTGAAAAGCACTACAAATGAACTCTGAAAAGGTTGAAAGTTGGCATGGTATCATCATTTCACCCACATAGCATGTGCTAAATAGTTGAGAGGGTTACGGCAAAAACTGGATGCACTTCGTGTACAAAATGGACAATCTCTTTCGAAGTATCATGCTTTCGGATGAGAACTCCTCTGTTACAAAGGCATTTCATTATTTTAAACTCATTTCAACTCCAGACTTTTTGTGCGTTCAGTATGCACCATTCAAAGCCACGTCATCAATTTTCAACCCTTTCTGACTTCATTTGCTATTTTTCATGCATTTACTGATTTTTTTGAGCTAAATGACCCTGAAATTGAAAAGCACTACAAATGAACTCTGAAAAGGTTGAAAGTTGGCATGGTATCATCATTTCACCCACATAGCATGTGCTAAAAAGTTGAGAGGGTTACGGCAAAAACTGGATGCACTTCGTGTACAAAATGGACAATCTCTTTCGAAGTATCAGGCTTTCGGACAAGAACTCATCTGTTACAAAGGCATTTCATTTTTTTAAATTTATTTCAACTACAGACTTTTTGTGCGTTCAGCATGCACCATTCAAAGCCACGTCATCAATTTTCAACCCTTTCTGACTTCATTTGCTAGTTTTCATGCATTTACTGATTTTGTTTGAGCTAAATGACCCTGAAATTGAAAAGCACTACAAATGAACTCTGAAAAGGTTGAAAGTTGGCATGGTATCATCATTTCACCCACATAGCATGTGTTAAAAAGTTGAGAGGGTTACGGCAAAAACTGGATGCACTTCGTGTACAAAATGGACAATCTCTTTCGAAGTATCAGGCTTTCGGACGAGAACTCATCTGTTACAAAGGCATTTCATTTTTTTTAAACTCATTTCAACTCCAGACTTTTTGTGCGTTCAGCATGCACCATTCAAAGCCACGTCATCAATTTTCAACCCTTTCTGACTTCATTTGCTATTTTTCATGCATTTACAGATTTTTTTGAGCTAAATGACCCTGAAATTGAAAAGCACTACAAATGACCTCTGAAAAGGTTGAAAGTTGGCATGGTATCATCATTTCACCCACATAGCATGTGCTAAAAGTTGAGAGGGTTACGGCAAGATTTGGATGCACTTCATGTATAAAATGGACAATCTCTTTCGAAGTATCAGGCTTTCGGACGAGAACTCATCTGTTACAAAGGCATTTCATTTTTTTAACTTATTTCAACTCCAAACTTTTTGTGCACTCAGTATGCACCATTCAAAGCCAGGTCATGAATTTTCAAACCTTTCTGACTTCATTTGCTATTTTTCATGCATTTACTAATTTTGTTTGAGCTAAATGACCCTGAAATTGAAAAGCACTACAAATGAACTCTGAAAAGGTTGAAAGTTGGCATGGTATCATCATTTCACCCACATAGCACGTGTTAAAAAGTTGAGAGGGTTACGGCAAAAACTGGATGCACTTCGTGTATAAAATGGACAATCTCTTTCGAAGTATCAGGCTTTCGGACGAGAACTCCTCTGTTACAAAGGCATTTCGTTTTTTTAAACTCATTTCAACTCCACACTTTTTGTGCGTTCAGTATGCACCATTCAAAGCCACGTCATCAATTTTCAACCCTTTCTGACTTCATTTGCTATTTTTCATGCATTCACTGATTTTTTTTGAGCTAAATGACCCTGAAATTGAAAAGCACTACAAATGAACTCTGAAAAGGTTGAAAGTTGGCATGGTATCATCATTTCACCCACATAGCATGTGCTACAAAGTTGAGAGGGTTACGGCAAAAACTGGATGCACTTCGTGTACAAAATGGACAATCTCTTTCGAAGTATCAGGCTTTCGGACGAGAACTCATCTGTTACAAAGGCATTTCATTTTTTTAAACTTATTTCAACTCCAGATTTTTGTCCGTTCAGTATGCACCATTCAAAGCCACGTCATCAATTTTCAACCCTTTCTGACTTCATTTGCTATTTTTCATGCATTTACTGATTTTTTTGAGCTAAATGACCCTGAAATTGAAAAGCACTACAAATGAACTCTGAAAAGGTTGAAAGTTGACATGGTATCATCATTTCACCCACATAGCATGTGCTAAAAAGTTAAGAGGGTTACGGCAAAAACTGGATGCACTTCGTGTACAAAATGGACAATCTCTTTCGAAGTATCAGCCTTTCGGACGAGAACTCATCTGTTACAAAGGCATTTCATTTTTTTAAACTCATTTCAACTCCAGACTTTTTGTGCGTTCAGTATGCACCATTCAAAGCCACGTCATCAATTTTTAACCCTTTCTGACTTCATTTGCTATTTTTCATGCATTTACTGATTTTTTTGAGCTAAATGACCCTGAAATTGAAAAGCACTACAAATGAACTCTGAAAACGTTGAAAGTTGGCATGGTATCATCATTTCACCCACATAGCATGTGCTTAAAAGTTGACAGGGTTACGGCAAAAACTGGATGCACTTCGTGTACAAAATGGACAATCTCTTTCGAAGTATCAGGCTTTCGGACGAGAACTCATCTGTTACAAAGGCATTTCATTTTTTTAAACTCATTTCAACTCCAAACTTTTTGTGCGTTCAGTATGCACCATTCAAAGCCACGTCATCAATTTTCAACCGTTTCTGACTTCATTTGCTATTTTTCATGCATTTATTGATTTTTTGAGCTAAATGACCCTGAAATTGAAAAGCACTACAAATGAACTCTGAAAAGGTTGAAAGTTGGCATGGTATCATCATTTCACCCACATAGCATGTGCTAAAAAGTTGAGAGGGCTACGGCAAAAACTGAATGCACTTCGTGTACAAAATCGACAATCTCTTTCGAAGTATCAGGCTTTCGGACGAGAACTCATCTGTTACAAAGGCATTTCATTTTTTTTAACTTATTTCAACTCCAGACTTTTTGTGCTTTCAGTATGCACCATTCAAAGCCACGTCATCAATTTTCAACCCTTTCTGACTTCATTTGCTATTTTTCATGCATTTACTGATTTTTTTTTGAGCTAAATGACCCTGAAATTGAAAAGCACTACAAATGAACTCTGAAAAGGTTGAAAGTTGGCATGGTATCATCATTTCACCCACATAGCATGTGCTTAAAAGTTGAGAGGGTTACGGCAAAAACTGGATGCACTTCGTGTACAAAATGGATAATCTCTTTCGAAGTATCGGGCTTTCGGACGAGAACTCATCTGTTACAAAGGCATTTCATTTTTTTAAACTTATTTCAACTCCAGACTTTTTGTGCGTTCAGTATGCACCATTCAAACCACGTCATCAATTTTCAACCGTTTCTGACTTCATTTGCTATTTTTCATGCATTTACTTATTTTTTGAGCTAAATGACGCTGAAATTGAAAAGCACTACAAATGAACTCTGAAAAGGTTGAAAGTTGGCATGGTATCATCATTTCACCCACATAGCATGTGCTAAATAGTTGAGAGGGTTACGGCAAAAACTGGATGCACTTCGTGTACAAAATGGACAATCTCTTTCGAAGTATCAGGCTTTCGGACGAGAACTCCTCTGTTACAAAGGCATTTCATTTTTTTAACTTATTTCAACTCCAGACTTTTTGTGCTTTCAGTATGCACCATTCAAAGCCACGTCATCAATTTTCAACCCTTTCTGACTTCATTTGCTATTTTTCATGCATTTACTGATTTTGTTTGAGCTAAATGACCCTGAAATTGAAAAGCACTACAAATGAACTCTGAAAAGGTTGAAAGTTGGCATGGTATCATCATTTCACCCACATAGCATGTGTTAAAAAGTTGAGAGGGTTACGGCAAAACCTGGATGCACTTCGTGTACAAAATGGACAATCTCTTTCGAAGTATCAGGCTTTCGGACGAGAACTCATCTGTTACAAAGGCAATTCATTTTTTTAAACTTATATTAACTCCAGACTTTTTGTGCGTTCAGTATGCACCATTCAAAGCCACGTCATCAATTTTCAACCCTTTCTGACTTCATTTGCTATTTTTCATGCATTTACTGATTTTTTTTGAGCTAAATGACCCTAAAATTTAAAAGCACTACAAATGAACTCTGAAAAGGTTGAAAGTTGGCATGGTATCATCATTTCACCCACATAGCATGTGCTAAATAGTGAGAGGGTTACGGAAAAAACTGGATGCACTTTGTGTACAAAATGGACAATCTCTTTCGAAGTATCAGGCTTTCGGACGAGAACTCCTCTGTTACAAAGGCATTTCATTTTTTTAACTTATTTCAACTCCAGACTTTTTGTGCTTTCAGTATGCACCATTCAAAGCCACGTCATCAATTTTCAACCCTTTCTGACTTCATTTGCTATTTTTCATGCATTTACTGATTTTGTTTGAGCTAAATGACCCTGAAATTGAAAAGCACTACAAATGAACTCTGAAAAGGTTGAAAGTTGGCATGGTATCATCATTTCACCCACATAGCATGTGTTAAAAAGTTGAGAGGGTTACGGCAAAACCTGGATGCACTTCGTGTACAAAATGGACAATCTCTTTCGAAGTATCAGGCTTTCGGACGAGAACTCCTCTGTTACAAAGGCATTTCATTTTTTTTAAACTCATTTCAACTCCAGACTTTTTGTGCGTTCAGTATGCACCATTCAAAGCCACGTCATCAATTTTCAACCCTTTCTGACTTCATTTGCTATTTTTCATGCATTTACTGATTTTTTTGAGCTAAATGACCCTGAAATTGAAAAGCACTACAAATGAACTCTGAAAAGGTTCAAAGTTGGCATGGTATCATCGTTTCACCCACATAGCATGTGCTAAAAAGTTGAGACGGCTACGGCAAAAACTGAATGCACTTCGTGTACAAAATGGACAATCTCTTTCGAAGTATCAGGCTTTCGGACGAGAACTCATCTGTTACAAAGGCATTTCATTTTTTTAAATTTATTTCAACTCCAGACGTTTTGTGCGTTCAGTATGCACCATTCAAACCACGTCATCAATTTTCAACCCTTTCTGACTTCATTTGCTATTTTTCATGCATTTACTGATTTTTTTTTGAGCTAAATGACCCTGAAATTGAAAAGCACTACAAATGAACTCTGAAAAGGTTGAAAGTTGGCATGGTATCATCATTTCACCCACATAGCATGTGTTAAATAGTTGAGAGGCTTACGACAAAAACTGGATGCACTTCGTGTACAAAATGGACAACCTCTTTCGAAGTATCAGGCTTTCGGACGAGGACTCATCCGTTACAAAGGCATTTCATTTTTTTAACTTATTTAAACTCCAGACTTTTTGTGCATTCAGTATGCACCATTCAAAGCCACGTCATCAATTTTCAACCCTTTCTGACTTCATTTGCTATTTTTCATGCATTTACTGATTTTGTTTGAGCTAAATGACCCTGAAATAGAAAAGCACTACAAATGAACTCTGAAAAGGTTGAAAGTTGGCATGGTATCATCATTTCACCCACATAGCATGTGTTAAAAAGTTGAGAGGGTTACTGCAAAAACTGGATGCATTTCGTGTACAAAATGGACAATCTCTTTCGAAGTATCAGGCTTTCGGACGAGAACTCCTCTGTTACAAAGGCATTTCATTTTTTTAAACTCATTTCAACTCCAGACGTTTTGTGCGTTCAGTATGCACCATTCAAACCACGTCATCAATTTTCAACCCTTTCTGACTTCATTTGCTATTTTTCATGCATTTACTGATTTTTTTTTGAGCTAAATGACCCTGAAATTGAAAAGCACTACAAATGAACTCTGAAAAGGTTGAAAGTTGGCATGGTATCATCATTTCACCCACATAGCATGTGCTTAAAAGTTGAGAGGGTTACGGCAAAAACTGGATGCACTTCGTGTACAAAATGGACAATCTCTTTCGAAGTATCGGGCTTTCGGACGAGAACTCATCTGTTACAAAGGCATTTCATTTTTTTAAACTTATTTCAACTCCAGACTTTTTGTGCGTTCAGTATGCACCATTCAAACCACGTCATCAATTTTCAACCGTTTCTGACTTCATTTGCTATTTTTCATGCATTTACTTATTTTTTGAGCTAAATGACCCTGAAATTGAAAAGCACTACAAATGAACTCTGAAAAGGTTGAAAGTTGGCATGGTATCATCATTTCACCCACATAGCATGTGCTAAATAGTTGAGAGGCTTACGACAAAAACTGGATGCACTTCGTGTACAAAATGGACAACCTCTTTCGAAGTATCAGGCTTTCGGACGAGGACTCATCCGTTACAAAGGCATTTCATTTTTTTAACTTATTTAAACTCCAGACTTTTTGTGCATTCAGTATGCACCATTCAAAGCCACGTCATCAATTTTCAACCCTTTCTGACTTCATTTGCTATTTTTCATGCATTTACTGATTTTGTTTGAGCTAAATGACCCTGAAATAGAAAAGCACTACAAATGAACTCTGAAAAGGTTGAAAGTTGGCATGGTATCATCATTTCACCCACATAGCATGTGTTAAAAAGTTGAGAGGGTTACTGCAAAAACTGGATGCATTTCGTGTACAAAATGGACAATCTCTTTCGAAGTATCAGGCTTTCGGACGAGAACTCCTCTGTTACAAAGGCATTTCATTTTTTTAAACTCATTTCAACTCCAGACTTTTTGTGCGTTCAGTATGCACCATTCAAAGCCACATCATCATTTTTCAACCCTATCTGACTTCATTTGCTATTTTTCATGCATTTACTGATTTTTTTGAGCTAAATGACCCTGAAATTGAAAAGCACTACAAATGAACTCTGAAAAGGTTGAAAGTTGGCATGGTATCATCATTTCACCCACATAGCATGTGCTTAAAAGTTGAGAGGGTTACGGCAAAAACTGGAAGCACTTCGTGTACAAAATGGACAATCTCTTTCGAAGTATCAGGCTTTCGGACGAGAACTCATCTGTTACAAAGGCATTTCATTTTTTTAAACTTATTTCAACTCCAGATTTTTGTCCGTTCAGTATGCACCATTCAAAGCCACGTCATCAATTTTCAACTCTTTCTGACATCATTTGCTATTTTTCATGCATTTACTGATTTTTTTGAGCTAAATGACCCTGAAATTGAAAAGCACTACAAATGAACTCTGAAAAGGTTGAAAGTTGACATGGTATCATCATTTCACCCACATAGCATGTGCTAAAAAGTTGAGAGGGTTACGGCAAAAACTGGATGCACTTCGTGTACAAAATGGACAATCTCTTTCGAAGTATCAGCCTTTCGGACGAGAACTCATCTGTTACAAAGGCATTTCATTTTTTTAAACTCATTTCAACTCCAGACTTTTTGTGCGTTCAGTATGCACCATTCAAAGCCACGTCATCAATTTTTAACCCTTTCTGACTTCATTTGCTATTTTTCATGCATTTACTGATTTTTTTGAGCTAAATGACCCTGAAATTGAAAAGCACTACAAATGAACTCTGAAAAGGTTGAAAGTTGGCATGGTATCATCATTTCACCCACATAGCATGTGCTTAAAAGTTGACAGGGTTACGGCAAAAACTGGATGCACTTCGTGTACAAAATGGACAATCTCTTTCGAAGTATCAGGCTTTCGGACGAGAACTCATCTGTTACAAAGGCATTTCATTTTTTTAAACTCATTTCAACTCCAGACTTTTTGTGCGTTCAGTATGCACCATTCAAAGCCACGTCATCAATTTTCAACCGTTTCTGACATCATTTGCTATTTTTCATGCATTTACTTATTTTATAAGCTAAATGACCCTGAAATTGAAAAGCACTACAAATGAACTCTAAAAAGGTTGAAAGTTGGCATGGTATCATCATTTCACCCACATAGCATGTGCTAAATAGTTGAGAGGCTTACGGCAAACACTGGATGCACTTCGTGTACAAAATGGACAATCTCTTTCGAAGTATCAGGCTTTCGGACGAGAACTCCTCTGTTACAAAGGCATTTCATTTTTTTTAACTTATTTCAACTCCAGACTTTTTGTGCTTTCAGTATGCACCATTCAAAGCCACGTCATCAATTTTCAACCCTTTCTGACTTCATTTGCTATTTTTCATGCATTTACTGATTTTGTTTGAGCTAAATGACCCTGAAATTGAAAAGCACTACAAATGAACTCTGAAAAGGTTGAAAGTTGGCATGGTATCATCATTTCAGCCACATAGCATGTGTTAAAAAGTTGAGAGGGTTACGGCAAAACCTGGATGCACTTCGTGTACAAAATGGACAATCTCTTCGAAGTATCAGGCTTTCGGACGAGAACTCCTCTGTTACAAAGGCATTTCATTTTTTTTAAACTCATTTCAACTCCAGACTTTTTGTGCGTTCAGTATGCACCATTCAAAGCCACGTCATCAATTTTCAACCCTTTCTGACTTCATTCTCTATTTTTCATGCATTTACTGATTTTTTTGAGCTAAATGACCCTGAAATTGAAAAGCACTACAAATGAACTCTGAAAAGGTTGAAAGTTGGCATGGTATCATCATTTCACCCACATAGCATGTGCTAAAAAGTTGAGAGGGTTACGGCAAAAACTGAATGCACTTCGTGTACAAAATGGACAATCTCTTTCGAAGTATCAGGCTTTCGGACGAGAACTCATCTGTTACAAAAGCAATTCATTTTTTTAAATTTATTTCAACTCCAGACTTTTTGTGCGTTCAGTATGCACCATTCAAACCACGTCATCAATTTTCAACCCTGTCTGACTTCATTTGCGATTTTTCATGCATTTACTGATATTTTTTGAGCTAAATGACCCTGAAATTGAAAAGCACTACAAATGAACTCTGAAAAGGTTGAAAGTTGGCATGGTATCATCATTTCACCCACATAGCATGTGCTTAAAAGTTGAGAGGGTTACGGCAAAAACTGGATGCACTTCGTGTACAAAATGGACAATCTCTTTCGAAGTATCAGGCTTTCGGACGAGAACTCATCTGTTACAAAGGCATTTCATTTTTTTAAACTCATTTCAACTCCAGACTTTTTGTGCGTTCAGTATGCACCATTCAAAGCCACGTCATCAATTTTCAACCGTTTCTGACTTCATTTGCTATTTTTCATGCATTTACTGATTTTTTGAGCTAAATGACCCTGAAATTGAAAAGCACTACAAATGAACTCTGAAAAGGTTGAAAGTTGGCATGGTATCATCATTTCACCCACATAGCATGTGCTAAATAGTTGAGAGGGTTACGGCAAAAACTGGATGCATTTCGTGTACAAAATGGACAATCTCCTTCGAAGTATCAGGCTTTCGGACGAGAACTCCTCTGTTACAAAGGCATTTCATTTTTTTTAACTTATTTCAACTCCAGACTTTTTGTGCTTTCAGTATGCACCATTCAAAGCCACATCATCAATTTTCAACCCTTTCTGACTTCATTTGCTATTTTTCATGCATTTACTGATTTTGTTTGAGCTAAATGACCCTGAAATTGAAAAGCACTACAAATGAACTCTGAAAAGGTTGAAAGTTGGCATGGTATCATCATTTCACCCACATAGCATGTGTTAAAAAGTTGAGAGGGTTACGGCAAAACCTGGATGCACTTCGTGTACAAAATGGACAATCTCTTTCGAAGTATCAGGCTTTCGGACGAGAACTCCTCTGTTACAAAGGCATTTCATTTTTTTTAAACTCATTTCAACTCCAGACTTTTTGTGCGTTCAGTATGCACCATTCAAAGCCACGTCATCAATTTTCAACCCTTTCTGACTTCATTTGCTATTTTTCATGCATTTACTGATTTTTTTGAGCTAAATGACCCTGAAATTGAAAAGCACTACAAATGAACTCTGAAAAGGTTGAAAGTTGGCATGGTATCATCATTTCACCCACATAGCATGTGCTAAAAAGTTGAGAGGGCTACGGCAAAAACTGAATGCACTTCGTGTACAAAATGGACAATCTCTTTCGAAGTATCAGGCTTTCGGACGAGAACTCATCTGTTACAAAGGCATTTCATTTTTTTAACTTATTTCAACTCCAGACTTTTTGTGCATTCAGTATGCACCATTCAAAGCCACGTCATCAATTTTCAATCCTTTCTGACTTCATTTGCTATTTGTCATGCATTTACTGATTTTGTTTGAGCTAAATGACCCTGAAATTGAAAAGCACTACAAATGAACTCTGAAAAGGTTGAAAGTTGGCATGGTATAATCATTTCACCCACATAGCATGTGTTAAAAAGTTGAGAGGGTTACGGCAAAAACTGGATGCACTTCGTGTATAAAATGGACAATCTCTTTCGAAGTATCAGGCTTTCGGACGAGAACTCATCTGTTACAAAGGCATTTCATTTTTTTAAACTCATTTCAACTCCAGACTTTTTGTGCGTTCAGTATGCACCATTCAAAGCCACGTCATCAATTTTTAACCCTTTCTGACTTCATTTGCTATTTTTCATGCATTTACTGATTTTTTTGAGCTAAATGACCCTGAAATTGAAAAGCACTACAAATGAACTCTGAAAAGGTTGAAAGTTGGCATGGTATCATCATTTCACCCACATAGCATGTGCTTAAAAGTTGAGAGGGTTACGGCAAAAACTGGATGCACTTCGTGTATAAAATGGACAATCTCTTTCGAAGTAACAGGCTTTCGGACGAGAACTCCTCTGTTACAAAGGCATTCCATTTTTTTTAACTCATTTCAACTCCAGACTTTTTGTGCGTTCAGTATGCACCATTGAAAGCCACGTCATCAATTTTCAACCCTTTCTGACTTCATTTGCTATTTTTCATGCATTTACTGATTTTTTGAGCTAAATGACCTTGAAATTGAAAAGCACTACAAATGAACTCTGAAAAGGTTGAAAGTTGGCATGGTATCATCATTTCACCCACATAGCATGTGCTAAATAGTTGAGAGGGTTACGGCAAAAACTGGATGCACTTCGTGTATAAAATGGACAATCTCTTTCGAAGTATCAGGCTTTCGGACGAGAACTCCTCTGTTACAAAGGCATTTCATTTTTTTAAACTCATTTCAACTCCAGACTTTTTGTGCGTTCAGTATGCACCATTCAAAGCCACGTCATCAATTTTCAACCCTTTCTGACTTCATTTGCTATTTTTCATGCATTTACTGATTTTTTTGAGCTAAATGACCCTGAAATTGAAAAGCACTACAAATGAACTCTGAAAAGGTTGAAAGTTGACATGGTATCATCATTTCACCCACATAGCATGTGCTAAAAAGTTGAGAGGGTTACGGCAAAAACTGGATGCACTTCGTGTACAAAATGGACAATCTCTTTCGAAGTATCAGGCTTTCGGACGAGAACTCATCTGTTACAAAGGCATTGCATTTTTTTAAACTTGTTTCAACACCAGACTTTTTGTGCGTTCAGTATGCACATTCAAACCACGTCATCAATTTTCAACCCTTTCTGACTTCATTTGCTATTTTTCATGCATTTACTGATTTTGTTTCAGCTAAATGACCCTGAAATTGAAAAGCACTACAAACGAACTCTGAAAAGGTTGAAAGTTGGCATGGTATCATCATTTCACCCACATAGCATGTGTTAAAAAGTTGAGAGGGTTACGGCAAAAACTGGATGCACTTCGTGTACAAAATGGACAATCTCTTTCGAAGTATCAGGCTTTCGGACGAGAACTCCTCTGTTACAAAGGCATTTCATTTTTTTAAACTCGTTTCAACTCCAGACTTTTTGTGCGTTCAGTATGCACCATTCAAAGCCACGTCATCAATTTTCAACCGTTTCTGAATTCATTTGCTATTTTTCATGCATTTACTGATTTTTTGAGCTAAATGACCTTGAAATTGAAAAGCACTACAAATGAACTCTGAAAAGGTTGAAAGTTGGCATGGTATCATCATTTCACCCACATAGCATGTGCTAAATAGTTGAGAGGGTTACGGCAAAAACTGGATGCACTTCGTGTACAAAATGGACAATCTCTTTCGAAGTATCAGGCTTTCGGACGAGAACTCCTCTGTTACAAAGGCATTTCATTTTTTTTAACTTATTTCAACTCCAGACTTTTTGTGCATTCAGTATGCACCATTCAAAGCCACGTCATCAAGTTTCAACCCTTTCTGACTTCATTTGCTATTTTTCATGCATTTACTGATTTTGTTTGAGCTAAATGACCCTGAAATTGAAAAGCACTACAACTGAACTCTGAAAAGGTTGAAAGTTGGCATGGTATCATCATTTCACCCACATGGCATGTGTTAAAAAGTTGAGAGGGTTACGGCAAAAACTGGATGCACTTCGTGCACAAAATGGACAATCTCTTTTGAAATATCAGGCTTTCGGACGAGAACTCCTCTGTTACAAAGGCATTTCATTTTTTTAAACTCATTTCAACTCCAGACTTTTTGTGCGTTCACTATGCACCATTCAAAGCCACATCATCAATTTTCAACCCTTTCTGACTTCATTTGCTATTTTTCATGCATTTACTGATTTTTTTGAGCAAAATGACCCTGAAATTGAAAAGCACTACAAATAAACTCTGAAAAGGTTGAAAGTTGATATGGTATCATCATTTCAC
This sequence comes from Elymus sibiricus, assembly GCA_039707655.1. Classification (NCBI taxonomy): domain Eukaryota; kingdom Viridiplantae; phylum Streptophyta; class Magnoliopsida; order Poales; family Poaceae; genus Elymus; species Elymus sibiricus. The sequence continues at coordinate 31,421,507 of CM077665.1, read as the reverse complement.
CCACATAGCATGTGCTAAAAAGTTGAGAGGGTTACGGCAAAAACTGGGTGCACTTCGTGTACAAAATGGACAATCTCTTTCGAAGTATCAGGCTTTCGGACGAGAACTCATCTGTTACAAAGGCATTTCATTTTTTTAAACTTATTTCAACTCCAGAATTTTTGTGCGTTCAGTATGCACCATTCAAACCACGTCATCAATTTTCAACCCTTTCTGACTTCATTTGCTATTTTTCATGCATTTACTGATTTTTTTGAGCTAAATGACCCTGAAATTGAAAAGCACTACAAATGAACTCTGAAAAGGTTGAAAGTTGGCATGGTATCATCATTTCACCCACATAGCATGTGCTAAATAGTTGAGAGGGTTACGGCAAAAACTGGATGCACTTCGTGTACAAAATGGACAATCTCTTTCGAAGTATCAGGCTTTCGGACGAGAACTCATCTGTTACAAAGGCATTTCATTTTTTTAACTTATTTCAACTCCAGACTTTTTGTGCATTCAGTATGCACCATTCAAAGCCACGTCATCAATTTTCAATCCTTTCTGACTTCATTTGCTATTTTTCATGCATTTACTGATTTTGTTTGAGCTAAATGACCCTGAAATTGAAAAGCACTACAAATGAACTCTGAAAAGGTTGAAAGTTGGCATGGTATAATCATTTCACCCACATAGCATGTGTTAAAAAGTTGAGAGGGTTACGGCAAAAACTGGATGCACTTCGTGTATAAAATGGACAATCTCTTTCGAAGTATCAGGCTTTCGGACGAGAACTCCTCTGTTACAAAGGCATTTCATTTTTTTAAACTCATTTCAACTCCAGACTTTTTGTGCGTTCAGTATGCACCATTGAAAGCCACGTCATCAATTTTCAACCGTTTCTGACTTCATTTGCTATTTTTCATGCATTTACTGATTTTTTTGAGCTAAATGACCCTGATATTGAAAAGCACTACAAATGAACTCTGAAAAGGTTGAAAGTTGACATGGTATCATCATTTCACCCACATAGCATGTGTTAAAAAGTTGAGAGGGTTACGGCAAAAACTGGATGCACTTCATGTACAAAATGGACAATCTCTTTCGAAGTATCAGGCTTTCGGACAAGAACTCATCTGTTACAAAGGCATTTCATTTTTTTAAACTTATTTCAACTCCAGACTTTTTGTGCGTTCAGTATGCACCATTCAAACCACGTCATCAATTTTCAACCCTTTCTGACTTCATTTGCTATTTTTCATGCATTTACGGATTTTTTTTAGCTAAACGACCCTGAAATTGAAAAGCACTACAAATGAACTCTGAAAAGGTTGAAAGTTGGCATGGTATCATCATTTCACCCACATAGCATGTGCTTAAAAGTTGAGAGGGTTACGGCAAAAACTGGATGCACTTCGTGTACAAAATGGACAATCTCTTTCGAAGTATCAGGCTTTCAGACGAGAACTCATCTGTTACAAAGGCATTTCATTTTTTTAAACTCATTTCAACTCCAGACTTTTTGTGCGTTCAGTATGCACCATTCAAAGCCACGTCATCAATTTTCAACCGTTTCTGACTACATTTGCTATTTTTTATGCATTTACTGATTTTTTGAGCTAAATGACCCTGAAATTTAAAAGCACTACAAATGAACTCTGAAAAGGTTAAAAGTTAGCATGGCATCATCATTTCACCCACATAGCATGTGCTAAATAGTTGAGAGGGTTACGGCAAAAACTGGATGCACTTCGTGTACAAAATGGACAATCTCTTTCGAAGTATTAGGCTTTCGGACGAGAACTCATCTGTTACAAAGGTATTTCATTTTTTTAACTTATTTCAACTCCAGACTTTTTGTGCGTTCACTATGCACCATTCAAAGCCACATCATCAATTTTCAACCCTTTCTGACTTCATTTGCTATTTTTCATGCATTTACTGATTTTTTTGAGCAAAATGACCCTGAAATTGAAAAGCACTACAAATAAACTCTGAAAAGGTTGAAAGTTGATATGGTATCATCATTTCACCCACATAGCATGTGCTAAAAAGTTGAGAGGGTTACGGCAAAAACTGGGTGCACTTCGTGTACAAAATGGACAATCTCTTTCGAAGTATCAGGCTTTCGGACGAGAACTCATCTGTTACAAAGGCATTTCATTTTTTTAAACTTATTTCAACTCCAGAATTTTTGTGCGTTCAGTATGCACCATTCAAACCACGTCATCAATTTTCAACCCTTTCTGACTTCATTTGCTATTTTTCATGCATTTACTGATTTTTTTGAGCTAAATGACCCTGAAATTGAAAAGCACTACAAATGAACTCTGAAAAGGTTGAAAGTTGGCATGGTATCATCATTTCACCCACATAGCATGTGCTAAATAGTTGAGAGGGTTACGGCAAAAACTGGATGCACTTCGTGTACAAAATGGACAATCTCTTTCGAAGTATCAGGCTTTCGGACGAGAACTCATCTGTTACAAAGGCATTTCATTTTTTTAACTTATTTCAACTCCAGACTTTTTGTGCGTTCAGTATGCACCATTCAAAGCCACGTCATCAATTTTCAACCCTTTCTGACTTCATTTGCTATTTTTCATGCATTTACTAATTTTTTTGAGCTAAATGACCCCGAAATTGAAAAGCACTACAAATGAACTCTGAAAAGGTTGAAAGTTGGCATGGTATAATCATTTCACCCACATAGCATGTGTTAAAAAGTTGAGAGGCTTACGGCAAAAACTGGATGCACTTCGTGTACAAAATGGACAATCTCTTTCGAAGTATCAGGCTTTCGGACGAGAACTCATCTGTTACAAAGGCATTTCATTTTTTTAAACTCATTTCAACTCCAGACTTTTTGTGCGTTCAGTATGCACCATTCAAAGCCACGTCATCAATTTTCAACCGTTTCTGACTTCATTTGCTATTTTTCATGCATTTACTGATTTGTTTTGAGCTAAATGACCCTGAAATTGAAAAGCACTACAAATGAACTCTGAAAAGGTTGAAATTTGGCATGGTATCATCATTTCACCCACATAGCTTGTTCTTAAAAGTTGAGAGGGTTACGGCAAAAACTGGATGCACTTCGTGTACAAAATGGACAATCTCTTTCGAAGTATCAGGCTTTCGGACAAGAACTCATCTGTTACAAAGGCATTTCATTTTTTTAAACTCATTTCAACTCCAGACTTTTTGTGCGTTCAGTATGCACCATTCAAACCACGTCATCAATTTTCAACCCTTTCTGACTTCATTTGCTATTTTTCATGCATTTACGGATTTTTTTTAGCTAAACGACCCTGAAATTGAAAAGCACTACAAATGAACTCTGAAAAGGTTGAAAGTTGGCATGGTATCATCATTTCACCCACATAGCATGTGCTTAAAAGTTGAGAGGGTTACGGCAAAAACTGGATGCACTTCGTGTACAAAATGGACAATCTCTTTCGAAGTATCAGGCTTTCAGACGAGAACTCATCTGTTACAAAGGCATTTCATTTTTTTAAACTCATTTCAACTCCAGACTTTTTGTGCGTTCAGTATGCACCATTCAAAGCCACGTCATCAATTTTCAACCGTTTCTGACTACATTTGCTATTTTTTATGCATTTACTGATTTTTTGAGCTAAATGACCCTGAAATTTAAAAGCACTACAAATGAACTCTGAAAAGGTTAAAAGTTAGCATGGCATCATCATTTCACCCACATAGCATGTGCTAAATAGTTGAGAGGGTTACGGCAAAAACTGGATGCACTTCGTGTACAAAATGGACAATCTCTTTCGAAGTATTAGGCTTTCGGACGAGAACTCATCTGTTACAAAGGTATTTCATTTTTTTAACTTATTTCAACTCCATACTTTTTGTGCATTCAGTATGCACCATTCAAAGCCATGTCATGAATTTTCAACCCTTTCTGACTTTATTTGCTATTTTTCATGCATTTACTGATTTTGTTTGAGCCAAATGACCTTGAAATTGAAAAGCACTACAAATGAACTCTAAAAAGGTTGAAAGTTGGCATGGTATCATCATTTCACCCACATAGCATGTGCTTAAAAGTTGAGAGGGTTACGGCAAAAACTGGATGCACTTCGTGTACAAAATGGACAATCTCTTTCGAAGTATCAGGCTTTCGGACGAGAACTCATCTGTTACAAAGGCATTTCATTTTTTTAAACTCATTTCAACTCCAGACTTTTTGCGCGTTCAGTATGCACCATTCAAAGCCATGTCATGAATTTTCAACCCTTTCTGACTTTATTTGCTATTTTTCATGCATTTACTGATTTTGTTTGAGCCAAATGACCTTGAAATTGAAAAGCACTACAAATGAACTCTAAAAAGGTTGAAAGTTGGCATGGTATCATCATTTCACCCACATAGCATGTGTTAAAAAGTTGAGAGCGTTACGGCCAAAACTAGATGCACTTCGTGTAAAAAATGGACAATCTCTTTCGAAGTATCAGGCTTTCGGACGAGAACTCCTCTGTTACAAAGGCATTTCATTTTTTTAACTCATTTCAACTCCAGACTTTTTGTGCGTTCAGTATGCACCATTCAAAGCCACGTCATCAATTTTCAACCCTTTCTGACTTCATTTGCTATTTTTCATGCATTTACTAATTTTTTTGAGCTAAATGACCCCGAAATTGAAAAGCACTACAAATGAACTCTGAAAAGGTTGAAAGTTGACATGGTATCATCATTTCACCCACATAGCATGTGCTAAAAAGTTGAGAGGCTTACGGCAAAAACTGGATGCACTTCGTGTACAAAATGGACAATCTCTTTCGAAGTATCAGGCTTTCGGACGAGAACTCATCTGTTACAAAGGCATTTCATTTTTTTAAACTTATTTCAACTCCAGACTTTTTGTGCGTTCAGTATGCACCATTCAAAGCCACGTCATCAATTTTCAACCCTTTCTGACTTCATTTGCTATTTTTCATGCATTTACTGATTTGTTTTGAGCTAAATGACCCTGAAATTGAAAAGCACTACAAATGAACTCTGAAAAGGTTGAAATTTGGCATGGTATCATCATTTCACCCACATAGCTTGTTCTTAAAAGTTGAGAGGGTTACGGCAAAAACTGGATGCACTTCGTGTACAAAATGGACAATCTCTTTCGAAGTATCAGGCTTTCGGACGACAACTCATCTGTTACAAAGGCATTTCATTTTTTTAAACTCATTTCAACTCCAGACTTTTTGTGCGTTAAGTATGCACCATTCAAAGCCACGTCATCAATTTTCAACCGTTTCTGACTTCATTTGCTATTTTTTATGCATTTACTGATTTTTTGAGCTAAATGACCCTGAAATTGAAAAGCACTACAAATGAACTCCGAAAAGGTTGAAAGTTGGCATGGTATCATCATTTCACCCACATAGCATGTGCTAAATAGTTGAGAGGGTTACGGCAAAAACTGGATGCACTTCGTGTACAAAATGGACAATCTCTTTCGAAGTATCAGGCTTTCGGACGAGAACTCCTCTGTTACAAAGGCATTTCATTTTTTTAACTTATTTCAACTCCAGACTTTTTGTGCATTCAGTATGCACCATTCAAAGCCACGTCATCAATTTTCAACCCTTTCTGACTTCATTTGCTATTTTTCATGCATTTACTGATTTTGTTTGAGCTAAATGACCCTGAAATTGAAAAGCACTACAAATGAACTCTGAAAAGGTTGAAAGTTGGCATGGTATCATCATTTCACCCACATAGCATGTGCTTAAAAGTTGAGAGGGTTACGGCAAAAACTGGATGCACTTCGTGTACAAAATGGACAATCTCTTTCGAAGTATCAGGCTTTCGGACGAGAACTCATCTGTTACAAAGGCATTTCATTTTTTTAAACTCATTTCAACTCCAGACTTTTTGCGCGTTCAGTATGCACCATTCAAAGCCATGTCATGAATTTTCAACCCTTTCTGACTTTATTTGCTATTTTTCATGCATTTACTGATTTTGTTTGAGCCAAATGACCTTGAAATTGAAAAGCACTACAATTGAACTCTAAAAAGGTTGAAAGTTGGCATGGTATCATCATTTCACCCACATAGCATGTGTTAAAAAGTTGAGAGCGTTACGGCCAAAACTAGATGCACTTCGTGTAAAAAATGGACAATCTCTTTCGAAGTATCAGGCTTTCGGACGAGAACTCCTCTGTTACAAAGGCATTTCATTTTTTTAACTCATTTCAACTCCAGACTTTTTGTGCGTTCAGTATGCACCATTCAAAGCCACGTCATCAATTTTCAACCCTTTCTGACTTCATTTGCTATTTTTCATGCATTTACTAATTTTTTTGAGCTAAATGACCCCGAAATTGAAAAGCACTACAAATGAACTCTGAAAAGGTTGAAAGTTGACATGGTATCATCATTTCACCCACATAGCATGTGCTAAAAAGTTGAGAGGCTTACGGCAAAAACTGGATGCACTTCGTGTACAAAATGGACAATCTCTTTCGAAGTATCAGGCTTTCGGACGAGAACTCATCTGTTACAAAGGCATTTCATTTTTTTAAACTTATTTCAACTCCAGACTTTTTGTGCGTTCAGTATGCACCATTCAAAGCCACGTCATCAATTTTCAACCCTTTCTGACTTCATTTGCTATTTTTCATGCATTTACTGATTTGTTTTGAGCTAAATGACCCTGAAATTGAAAAGCACTACAAATGAACTCTGAAAAGGTTGAAATTTGGCATGGTATCATCATTTCACCCACATAGCTTGTTCTTAAAAGTTGAGAGGGTTACGGCAAAAACTGGATGCACTTCGTGTACAAAATGGACAATCTCTTTCGAAGTATCAGGCTTTCGGACGACAACTCATCTGTTACAAAGGCATTTCATTTTTTTAAACTCATTTCAACTCCAGACTTTTTGTGCGTTAAGTATGCACCATTCAAAGCCACGTCATCAATTTTCAACTGTTTCTGACTTCATTTGCTATTTTTTATGCATTTACTGATTTTTTGAGCTAAATGACCCTGAAATTGAAAAGCACTACAAATGAACTCCGAAAAGGTTGAAAGTTGGCATGGTATCATCATTTCACCCACATAGCATGTGCTAAATAGTTGAGAGGGTTACGGCAAAAACTGGATGCACTTCGTGTACAAAATGGACAATCTCTTTCGAAGTATCAGGCTTTCGGACGAGAACTCCTCTGTTACAAAGGCATTTCATTTTTTTAACTTATTTCAACTCCAGACTTTTTGTGCATTCAGTATGCACCATTCAAAGCCATGTCATCAATTTTCAACCCTTTTTGACTTCATTTGCTATTTTTCATGCATTTACTGATTTTGTTTGAGCTAAATGACCCTGAAATTGAAAAGCACTACAAATGAACTCTGAAAAGGTTGAAAGTTGGCATGGTATCATCATTTCACCCACATAGCATGTGCTTAAAAGTTGAGAGGGTTACGGCAAAAACTGGATGCACTTCGTGTACAAAATGGACAATCTCTTTCGAAGTATCAGGCTTTCGGACGAGAACTCATCTGTTACAAAGGCATTTCATTTTTTTAAACTCATTTCAACTCCAGACTTTTTGCGCGTTCAGTATGCACCATTCAAAGCCATGTCATGAATTTTCAACCCTTTCTGACTTTATTTGCTATTTTTCATGCATTTACTGAATTTGTTTGAGCCAAATGACCTTGAAATTGAAAAGCACTACAAATGAACTCTAAAAAGGTTGAAAGTTGGCATGGTATCATCATTTCACCCACATAGCATGTGTTAAAAAGTTGAGAGCGTTACGGCCAAAACTAGATGCACTTCGTGTAAAAAATGGACAATCTCTTTCGAAGTATCAGGCTTTCGGACGAGAACTCCTCTGTTACAAAGGCATTTCATTTTTTTAACTCATTTCAACTCCAGACTTTTTGTGCGTTCAGTATGCACCATTCAAAGCCACGTCATCAATTTTCAACCCTTTCTGACTTCATTTGCTATTTTTCATGCATTTACTAATTTTTTTGAGCTAAATGACACCGAAATTGAAAAGCACTACAAATGAACTCTGAAAAGGTTGAAAGTTGACATGGTATCATCATTTCACCCACATAGCATGTGCTAAAAAGTTGAGAGGCTTACGGCAAAAACTGGATGCACTTCGTGTACAAAATGGACAATCTCTTTCGAAGTATCAGGCTTTCGGACGAGAACTCATCTGTTACAAAGGCATTTCATTTTTTTAAACTTATTTCAACTCCAGACTTTTTGTGCGTTCAGTATGCACCATTCAAAGCCACGTCATCAATTTTCAACCCTTTCTGACTTCATTTGCTATTTTTCATGCATTTACTGATTTGTTTTGAGCTAAATGACCCTGAAATTGAAAAGCACTACAAATGAACTCTGAAAAGGTTGAAATTTGGCATGGTATCATCATTTCACCCACATAGCTTGTGCTTAAAAGTTGAGAGGGTTACGGCAAAAACTGGATGCACTTCGTGTACAAAATGGACAATCTCTTTCGAAGTATCAGGCTTTCGGACGACAACTCATCTGTTACAAAGGCATTTCATTTTTTTAAACTCATTTCAACTCCAGACTTTTTGTGCGTTAAGTATGCACCATTCAAAGCCACGTCATCAATTTTCAACCATTTCTGACTTCATTTGCTATTTTTATGCATTTACTGATTTTTTGAGCTAAATGACCCTGAAATTGAAAAGCTCTACAAATGAACTCCGAAAAGGTTGAAAGTTGGCATGGTATCATCATTTCACCCACATAGCATGTGCTAAATAGTTGAGAGGGTTACGGCAAAAACTGGATGCACTTCGTGTACAAAATGGACAATCTCTTTCGAAGTATCAGGCTTTCGGACGAGAACTCCTCTGTTACAAAGGCATTTCATTTTTTTAACTTATTTCAACTCCAGACTTTTTGTGCATTCAGTATGCACCATTCAAAGCCACGTCATCAATTTTCAACCCTTTCTGACTTCATTTGCTATTTTTCATGCATTTACTGATTTTGTTTGAGCTAAATGACCCTGAAATTGAAAAGCACTACAAATGAACTCTGAAAAGGTTGAAAGTTGGCATGGTATCATCATTTCACCCACATAGCATGTGCTTAAAAGTTGAGAGGGTTACGGCAAAAACTGGATGCACTTCGTGTACAAAATGGACAATCTCTTTCGAAGTATCAGGCTTTCGGACGAGAACTCATCTGTTACAAAGGCATTTCATTTTTTTAAACTCATTTCAACTCCAGACTTTTTGCGCGTTCAGTATGCACCATTCAAAGCCATGTCATGAATTTTCAACCCTTTCTGACTTTATTTGCTATTTTTCATGCATTTACTGATTTTGTTTGAGCCAAATGACCTTGAAATTGAAAAGCACTACAAATGAACTCTAAAAAGGTTGAAAGTTGGCATGGTATCATCATTTCACCCACATAGCATGTGTTAAAAAGTTGAGAGCGTTACGGCCAAAACTAGATGCACTTCGTGTAAAAAATGGACAATCTCTTTCCAAGTATCAGGCTTTCGGACGAGAACTCCTCTGTTACAAAGGCATTTCATTTTTTAACTCATTTCAACCCCAGAATTTTTGTGCGTTCAGTATGCACCATTCAAAGCCACGTCATCAATTTTCAACCCTTTCTGACTTCATTTGCTATTTTTCATGCATTTACTAATTTGTTTGAGCTAAATGACCCCGAAATTGAAAAGCACTACAAATGAACTCTGAAAAGGTTGAAAGTTGACATGGTATCATCATTTCACCCACATAGCATGTGCTAAAAAGTTGAGAGGCTTACGGCAAAAACTGGATGCACTTCGTGTACAAAATGGACAATCTCTTTCGAAGTATCAGGCTTTCGGACGAGAACTCATCTGTTACAAAGGCATTTCATTTTTTTAAACTTATTTCAACTCCAGACTTTTTGTGCGTTCAGTATGCACCATTCAAAGCCACGTCATCAATTTTCAACCCTTTCTGACTTCATTTGCTATTTTTCATGCATTTACTGATTTGTTTTGAGCTAAATGACCCTGAAATTGAAAAGCACTACAAATGAACTCTGAAAAGGTTGAAATTTGGCATGGTATCATCATTTCACCCACATTGCATGTGCTTAAAAGTTGAGAGGGTTACGGCAAAAACTGGATGCACTTCGTGTACAAAATGGACAATCTCTTTCGAAGTATCAGGCTTTCGGATGACAACTCATCTGTTACAAAGGCATTTCATTTTTTTCAACTCATTTCAACTCCAGACTTTTTGTGCGTTCAGTATGCACCATTGAAAGCCACGTCATCAATTTTCAACGCTTTCTGACTTCATTTGCTATTTTTCATGCATTTACTGATTTTTTGAGCTAAATGACCCTGATATTGAAAAGCACTACAAATGAACTCTGAAAAGGTTGAAAGTTGACATGGTATCATCATTTCACCCACATAGCATGTGCTAAAAAGTTGAGAGGGTTACGGCAAAAACTGGATGCACTTCATGTACAAAATGGACAATCTCTTTCGAAGTATCAGGCTTTCGGACAAGAACTCATCTGTTACAAAGGCATTTCATTTTTTGTAAACTTATTTCAACTCCAGACTTTTTGTGCGTTCAGTATGCACCATTCAAACCACGTCATCAATTTTCAACCCTTTCTGACTTCATTTGCTATTTTTCGTGCATTTACGGATTTTTTTTAGCTAAACGACCCTGAAATTGAAAAGCACTACAAATGAACTCTGAAAAGGTTGAAAGTTGGCATGGTATCATCATTTCACCCACATAGCATGTGCTTAAAAGTTGAGAGGGTTACGGCAAAAACTGGATGCACTTCGTGTACAAAATGGACAATCTCTTTCGAAGTATCAGGCTTTCAGACGAGAACTCATCTGTTACAAAGGCATTTCATTTTTTTAAACTCATTTCAACTCCAGACTTTTTGTGCGTTCAGTATGCACCATTCAAAGCCACGTCATCAATTTTCAACCGTTTCTGACTTCATTTGCTATTTTTTATGCATTTACTAATTTTTTGAGCTAAATGACCCTGAAATTTAAAAGCACTACAAATGAACTCTGAAAAGGTTAAAAGTTAGCATGGCATCATCATTTCATCCACATAGCATGTGCTAAATAGTTGAGAGGGTTACGGCAAAAACTGGATGCACTTCGTGTACAAAATGGACAATCTCTTTCGAAGTATTAGGCTTTCGGACGAGAACTCATCTGTTACAAAGGTATTTCATTTTTTTAACTTATTTCAACTCCAGACTTTTTGTGCATTCAGTATGCACCATTCAAAGCCATGTCATGAATTTTTCAACCCTTTCTGACTTTATTTGCTATTTTTCATGCATTTACTGATTTTGTTTGAGCCAAATGACCTTGAAATTGAAAAGCACTACAAATGAACTCTAAAAAGGTTGAAAGTTGGCATGGTATCATCATTTCACCCACATAGCATGTGTTAAAAAGTTGAGAGCATTACGGCCAAAACTAGATGCACTTCGTGTAAAAAATGGACAATCTCTTTCGAAGTATCAGGCTTTCGGACGAGAACTCCTCTGTTACAAAGGCATTTCATTTTTTTAACTTATTTCAACTCCAGACTTTTTGTGCGTTCAGTATGCACCATTCAAAGCCACGTCATCAATTTTCAACCCTTTCTGACTTCATTTGCTATTTTTCATGCATTTACTAATTTTTTTGAGCTAAATGACCCCGAAATTGAAAAGCACTACAAATGAACTCTGAAATGGTTGAAAGTTGACATGGTATCATCATTTCACCCACATAGCATGTGCTAAAAAGTTGAGAGGCTTACGGCAAAAACTGGATGCACTTCGTGTACAAAATGGACAATCTCTTTCGATGTATCAGGCTTTCGGACGAGAACTCATCTGTTACAAAGGCATTTCATTTTTTTAAACTTATTTCAACTCCAGACTTTTTGTGCGTTCAGTATGCACCATTCAAAGCCACGTCATCAATTTTCAACCCTTTCTGACTTCATTTGCTATTTTTCATGCATTTACTGATTTGTTTTGAGCTAAATGACCCTGAAATTGAAAAGCACTACAAATGAACTCTGAAGAGGTTGAAATTTGGCATGGTATCATCATTTCACCCACATAGCATGTGCTTAAAAGTTGAGAGGGTTACGGCAAAAACTGGATGCACTTCGTGTACAAAATGGACAATCTCTTTCGAAGTATCAGGCTTTCGGACGACAACTCATCTGTTACAAAGGCATTTCATTTTTTTAAACTCATTTCAACTCCAGACTTTTTGTGCGTTAAGTATGCACCATTCAAAGCCACGTCATCAATTTTCAACCGTTTCTGACTTCATTTGCTATTTTTTATGCATTTACTGATTTTTTGAGCTAAATGACCCTGAAATTGAAAAGCACTACAAATGAACTCCGAAAAGGTTGAAAGTTGGCATGGTATCATCATTTCACCCACATAGCATGTGCTAAATAGTTGAGAGGGTTACGGCAAAAACTGGATGCACTTCGTGTACAAAATGGACAATCTCTTTCGAAGTATCAGGCTTTCGGACGAGAACTCCTCTGTTACAAAGGCATTTCATTTTTTTAACTTATTTCAACTCCAGACTTTTTGTGCATTCAGTATGCACCCTTCAAAGCCACGTCATCAATTTTCAACCCTTTCTTACTTCATTTGCTATTTTTCATGCATTTACTGATTTTGTTTGTGCTAAATGACCCTGAAATTGAAAAGCACTACAAATGAACTCTGAAAAGGTTGAAAGTTGGCATGGTATCATCATTTCACCCACATAGCATGTGCTTAAAAGTTGAGAGGGTTACGGCAAAAACTGGATGCACTTCGTGTACAAAATGGACAATCTCTTTCGAAGTATCAGGCTTTCGGACGAGAACTCATCTGTTACAAAGGCATTTCATTTTTTTAAACTCATTTCAACTCCAGACTTTTTGCGCGTTCAGTATGCACCATTCAAAGCCATGTCATGAATTTTCAACCCTTTCTGACTTTATTTGCTATTTTTCATGCATTTACTGATTTTGTTTGAGCCAAATGACCTTGAAATTGAAAAGCACTACAAATGAACTCTAAAAAGGTTGAAAGTTGGCATGGTATCATCATTTCACCCACATAGCATGTGTTAAAAAGTTGAGAGCGTTACGGCCAAAACTAGATGCACTTCGTGTAAAAAATGGACAATCTCTTTCGAAGTATCAGGCTTTCGGACGAGAACTCCTCTGTTACAAAGGCATTTCATTTTTTTAACTCATTTCAACTCCAGACTTTTTGTGCGTTCAGTATGCACCATTCAAAGCCACGTCATCAATTTTCAACCCTTTCTGACTTCATTTGCTATTTTTCATGCATTTACTAATTTTTTTGAGCTAAATGACCCCGAAATTGAAAAGCACTACAAATGAACTCTGAAAAGGTTAAAAGTTGACATGGTATCATCATTTCACCCACATAGCATGTGCTAAAAAGTTGAGAGGCTTACGGCAAAAACTGGATGCACTTCGTGTACAAAATGGACAATCTCTTTCGAAGTATCAGGCTTTCGGACGAGAACTCATCTGTTACAAAGGCATTTCATTTTTTTAAACTTATTTCAACTCCAGACTTTTTGTGCGTTCAGTATGCACCATTCAAAGCCACGTCATCAATTTTCAACCCTTTCTGACTTCATTTGCTATTTTTCATGCATTTACTGATTTTGTTTGAGCTAAATGACCCTGAAATTGAAAAGCACTACAAATGAACTCTGAAAAGGTTGAAAGTTGGCATGGTATCATCATATCACCCACATAGCATGTGCTTAAAAGTTGAGAGGGTTACGGCAAAAATTGGATGCACTTCGTGTACAAAATGGACAATCTCTTTCGAAGTATCAGGCTTTCGGACGAGAACTCATCTGTTACAAAGGCATTTCATTTTTTTAAACTCATTTCAACTCCAGACTTTTTGCGCGTTCAGTATGCACCATTCAAAGCCACGTCATCAATTTTCAACCGTTTCTGACTTCATTTGCTATTTTTTGTTCATTTACTGATTTTTTGAGCTAAATGACCCTGAAATTGAAAAGCACTAGAAATGAACTCTGAAAAGGTTGAAAGTTGGCATGGTATCATCATTTCGCCCACATAGCATGTGCTAAATAGTTGAGAGGGTTACGGCAAAAACTGGATGCACTTCGTGTACAAAATGGACAATCTCTTTCGAAGTATCAGGCTTTCGGACGAGAACTCATCTGTTACAAAGGCATTTCATTTTTTTAACTTATTTCAACTCCAGACTTTTTGTGCATTCAGTATGCACCATTCAAAGCCACGTCATCAATTTTCAACCCTTTCTGCCTTCATTTGCTATTTTTCATGCATTTACTGATTTTGTTTGAGCTAAATGACCCTGAAATTGAAAAGCACTACAAATGAACTCTGAAAAGGTTGAAAGTTGGCATGGTATCATCATTTCACCCACATAGCATGTGTTAAAAAGTTGAGAGGGTTACGGCAAAAACTGGATGCACTTCGTGTACAAAATGGACAATCTCTTTCGAAGTATCAGGCTTTCGGACGAGAACTCATCTGTTACAAAGGCATTTCATTTTTTTAACTTATTTCAACTCCAGACTTTTTGTGCATTCAGTATGCACCATTCAAAGCCACGTCATCAATTTTCAACCCTTTCTGACTTCATTTGCTATTTTTCATGCATTTACTGATTTTGTTTGAGCTAAATGACCCTGAAATTGAAAAGCACTACAAATGAATTCTGAAAAGGTTGAAAGTTGGCATGGTATCATCATTTCACCCACATAGCATGTGCTTAAAAGTTGAGAGGGTTACGGTAAAAACTGGATGCACTTCGTGTACAAAATGGACAATCTCTTTCGAAGTATCAGGCTTTCGGACGAGAACTCATCTGTTACAAAGGCATTTCATTTTTTTAAATTCATTTCAACTCAAGACTTTTTGCGCGTTCAGTATGCACCATTCAAAGCCATGTCATGAATTTTCAACCCTTTCTGAGTTTATTTGCTATTTTTCATGCATTTACTGATTTTGTTTGAGCCAAATGACCTTGAAATTGAAAAGCACTACAAATGAACTCTAAAAAGGTTGAAAGTTGGCATGGTATCATCATTTCACCCACATAGCATGTGTTAAAAAGTTGAGAGCGTTACGGCCAAAACTAGATGCACTTCGTGTAAAAAATGGACAATCTCTTTCGAAGTATCAGGCTTTCGGACGAGAACTCCTCTGTTACAAAGGCATTTCATTTTTTTAACTCATTTCAACTCCAGACTTTTTGTGCGTTCAGTATGCACCATTCAAAGCCACGTCATCAATTTTCAACCCTTTCTGACTTCATTTGCTATTTTTCATGCATTTACTAATTTTTTTGAGCTAAATGACCCCGAAATTGAAAAGCACTACAAATGAACTCTGAAAAGGTTAAAAGTTGACATGGTATCATCATTTCACCCACATAGCATGTGCTAAAAAGTTGAGAGGCTTACGGCAAAAACTGGATGCACTTCGTGTACAAAATGGACAATCTCTTTCGAAGTATCAGGCTTTCGGACGAGAACTCATCTGTTACAAAGGCATTTCATTTTTTTAAACTTATTTCAACTCCAGACTTTTTGTGCGTTCAGTATGCACCATTCAAAGCCACGTCATCAATTTTCAACCCTTTCTGACTTCATTTGCTATTTTTCATGCATTTACTGATTTTGTTTGAGCTAAATGACCCTGAAATTGAAAAGCACTACAAATGAACTCTGAAAAGGTTGAAAGTTGGCATGGTATCATCATATCACCCACATAGCATGTGCTTAAAAGTTGAGAGGGTTACGGCAAAAATTGGATGCACTTCGTGTACAAAATGGACAATCTCTTTCGAAGTATCAGGCTTTCGGACGAGAACTCATCTGTTACAAAGGCATTTCATTTTTTTAAACTCATTTCAACTCCAGACTTTTTGCGCGTTCAGTATGCACCATTCAAAGCCACGTCATCAATTTTCAACCGTTTCTGACTTCATTTGCTATTTTTTGTTCATTTACTGATTTTTTGAGCTAAATGACCCTGAAATTGAAAAGCACTAGAAATGAACTCTGAAAAGGTTGAAAGTTGGCATGGTATCATCATTTCGCCCACATAGCATGTGCTAAATAGTTGAGAGGGTTACGGCAAAAACTGGATGCACTTCGTGTACAAAATGGACAATCTCTTTCGAAGTATCAGGCTTTCGGACGAGAACTCATCTGTTACAAAGGCATTTCATTTTTTTAACTTATTTCAACTCCAGACTTTTTGTGCATTCAGTATGCACCATTCAAAGCCACGTCATCAATTTTCAACCCTTTCTGCCTTCATTTGCTATTTTTCATGCATTTACTGATTTTGTTTGAGCTAAATGACCCTGAAATTGAAAAGCACTACAAATGAACTCTGAAAAGGTTGAAAGTTGGCATGGTATCATCATTTCACCCACATAGCATGTGTTAAAAAGTTGAGAGGGTTACGGCAAAAACTGGATGCACTTCGTGTACAAAATGGACAATCTCTTTCGAAGTATCAGGCTTTCGGACGAGAACTCATCTGTTACAAAGGCATTTCATTTTTTTAAATTCATTTCAACTCAAGACTTTTTGCGCGTTCAGTATGCACCATTCAAAGCCATGTCATGAATTTTCAACCCTTTCTGAGTTTATTTGCTATTTTTCATGCATTTACTGATTTTGTTTGAGCCAAATGACCTTGAAATTGAAAAGCACTACAAATGAACTCTAAAAAGGTTGAAAGTTGGCATGGTATCATCATTTCACCCACATAGCATGTGTTAAAAAGTTGAGAGCGTTACGGCCAAAACTGGATGCACTTCGTGTACAAAATGGACAATCTCTTTCGAAGTATCAGGCTTTCGGACGAGAACTCATCTGTTACAAAGGCATTTCATTTTTTTAACTCATTTCAACTCCAGACTTTTTGTGCGTTCAGTATGCACCATTCAAAGCCACGTCATCAATTTTCAACCCTTTCTGACTTCATTTGCTATTTTTCATGCATTTACTAATTTTTTTGAGCTAAATGACCCCGAAATTGAAAAGCACTACAAATGAACTCTGAAAAGGTTAAAAGTTGACATGGTATCATCATTTCACCCACATAGCATGTGCTAAAAAGTTGAGAGGCTTACGGCAAAAACTGGATGCACTTCGTGTACAAAATGGACAATCTCTTTCGAAGTATCAGGCTTTCGGACGAGAACTCATCTGTTACAAAGGCATTTCATTTTTTTAAACTTATTTCAACTCCAGACTTTTTGTGCGTTCAGTATGCACCATTCAAAGCCACGTCATCAATTTTCAACCCTTTCTGACTTCATTTGCTATTTTTCATGCATTTACTGATTTTGTTTGAGCTAAATGACCCTGAAATTGAAAAGCACTACAAATGAACTCTGAAAAGGTTGAAAGTTGGCATGGTATCATCATATCACCCACATAGCATGTGCTTAAAAGTTGAGAGGGTTACGGCAAAAATTGGATGCACTTCGTGTACAAAATGGACAATCTCTTTCGAAGTATCAGGCTTTCGGACGAGAACTCATCTGTTACAAAGGCATTTCATTTTTTTTAAACTCATTTCAACTCCAGACTTTTTGCGCGTTCAGTATGCACCATTCAAGGCCACGTCATCAATTTTCAACCGTTTCTGACTTCATTTGCTATTTTTTGTTCATTTACTGATTTTTTGAGCTAAATGACCCTGAAATTGAAAAGCACTAGAAATGAACTCTGAAAAGGTTGAAAGTTGGCATGGTATCATCATTTCGCCCACATAGCATGTGCTAAATAGTTGAGAGGGTTACGGCAAAAACTGGATGCACTTCGTGTACAAAATGGACAATCTCTTTCGAAGTATCAGGCTTTCGGACGAGAACTCATCTGTTACAAAGGCATTTCATTTTTTTAACTTATTTCAACTCCAGACTTTTTGTGCATTCAGTATGCACCATTCAAAGCCACGTCATCAATTTTCAACCCTTTCTGCCTTCATTTGCTATTTTTCATGCATTTACTGATTTTGTTTGAGCTAAATGACCCTGAAATTGAAAAGCACTACAAATGAACTCTGAAAAGGTTGAAAGTTGGCATGGTATCATCATTTCACCCACATAGCATGTGTTAAAAAGTTGAGAGGGTTACGGCAAAAACTGGATGCACTTCGTGTACAAAATGGACAATCTCTTTCGAAGTATCAGGCTTTCGGACGAGAACTCATCTGTTACAAAGGCATTTCATTTTTTTAACTTATTTCAACTCCAGACTTTTTGTGCATTCAGTATGCACCATTCAAAGCCACGTCATCAATTTTCAACCCTTTCTGACTTCATTTGCTATTTTTCATGCATTTACTGATTTTGTTTGAGCTAAATGACCCTGAAATTGAAAAGCACTACAAATGAATTCTGAAAAGGTTGAAAGTTGGCATGGTATCATCATTTCACCCACATAGCATGTGCTTAAAAGTTGAGAGGGTTACGGTAAAAACTGGATGCACTTCGTGTACAAAATGGACAATCTCTTTCGAAGTATCAGGCTTTCGGACGAGAACTCATCTGTTACAAAGGCATTTCATTTTTTTAAATTCATTTCAACTCAAGACTTTTTGCGCGTTCAGTATGCACCATTCAAAGCCATGTCATGAATTTTCAACCCTTTCTGAGTTTATTTGCTATTTTTCATGCATTTACTGATTTTGTTTGAGCCAAATGACCTTGAAATTGAAAAGCACTACAAATGAACTCTAAAAAGGTTGAAAGTTGGCATGGTATCATCATTTCACCCACATAGCATGTGTTAAAAAGTTGAGAGCGTTACGGCCAAAACTAGATGCACTTCGTGTAAAAAATGGACAATCTCTTTCGAAGTATCAGGCTTTCGGACGAGAACTCCTCTGTTACAAAGGCATTTCATTTTTTTAACTCATTTCAACTCCAGACTTTTTGTGCGTTCAGTATGCACCATTCAAAGCCACGTCATCAATTTTCAACCCTTTCTGACTTCATTTGCTATTTTTCATGCATTTACTAATTTTTTTGAGCTAAATGACCCCGAAATTGAAAAGCACTACAAATGAACTCTGAAAAGGTTAAAAGTTGACATGGTATCATCATTTCACCCACATATCATGTGCTAAAAAGTTGAGAAGCTTACGGCAAAAACTGGATGCACTTCGTGTACAAAATGGACAATCTCTTTCGAAGTATCAGGCTTTCGGACGAGAACTCATCTGTTACAAAGGCATTTCATTTTTTTAAACTTATTTCAACTCCAGACTTTTTGTGCGTTCAGTATGCACCATTCAAAGCCACGTCATCAATTTTCAACCCTTTCTGACTTCATTTGCTATTTTTCATGCATTTACTGATTTTGTTTGAGCTAAATGACCCTGAAATTGAAAAGCACTACAAATGAACTCTGAAAAGGTTGAAAGTTGGCATGGTATCATCATATCACCCACATAGCATGTGCTTAAAAGTTGAGAGGGTTACGGCAAAAACTGGATGCACTTCGTGTACAAAATGGACAATCTCTTTCGAAGTATCAGGCTTTCGGACGAGAACTCATCTGTTACAAAGGCATTTCATTTTTTTAAACTCATTTCAACTCCAGACTTTTTGCGCGTTCAGTATGCACCATTCAAAGCCACGTCATCAATTTTCAACCGTTTCTGACTTCATTTGCTATTTTTTGTTCATTTACTGATTTTTTGAGCTAAATGACCCTGAAATTGAAAAGCACTAGAAATGAACTCTGAAAAGGTTGAAAGTTGGCATGGTATCATCATTTCGCCCACATAGCATGTGCTAAATAGTTGAGAGGGTTACGGCAAAAACTGGATGCACTTCGTGTACAAAATGGACAATCTCTTCAGAAGTATCAGGCTTTCGGACGAGAACTCATCTGTTACAAAGGCATTTCATTTTTCTAACTTATTTCAACTCCAGACTTTTTGTGCATTCAGTATGCACCATTCAAAGCCACGTCATCAATTTTCAACCCTTTCTGCCTTCATTTGCTATTTTTCATGCATTTACTGATTTTGTTTGAGCTAAATGACCCTGAAATTGAAAAGCACTACAAATGAACTCTGAAAAGGTTGAAAGTTGGCATGGTATCATCATTTCACCCACATAGCATGTGTTAAAAAGTTGAGAGGGTTACGGCAAAAACTGGATGCACTTCGTGTACAAAATGGACAATCTCTTTCGAAGTATTAGGCTTTCGGACGAGAACTCCTCTGTTACAGAGGCATTTCATTTTTTTAAACTCATTTCAACTCCAGACTTTTTGTGCGTTCAGTATGCACCATTGAAAGCCACGTCATCAATTTTCAACCCTTTCTGACTTCATTTGCTATTTTTCATGCATTTACTGATTTTTTTGAGCTAAATGACCCTGAAATTGAAAGGCACTACAAATGAACTCTGAAAAGGTTGAAAGTTGATATGGTATTATCATTTCACCCACATAGCATGTGCTAAAAAGTTGAGAGGGTTACGGCAAAAACTGGATGCACTTCATGTACAAAATGGACAATCTCTTTCGAAGTATCAGGCTTTCGGACAAGAACTCATCTGTTACAAAGGCATTTCATTTTTTTAAACTTATTTCAACTCCAGACTTTTTGTGCGTTCAGTATGCACCATTCAAACCACGTCATCAATTTTCAACCCTTTCTGACTTCATTTGCTATTTTTCATGCATTTACTGATTTTGTTTGAGCCAAATGACCTTGAAATTGAAAAGCACTACAAATGAACTCTAAAAAGGTTGAAAGTTGGCATGGTATCATCATTTCACCCACATAGCATGTGTTAAAAAGTTGAGAGCGTTACGGCCAAAACTAGATGCACTTCGTGTAAAAAATGGACAATCTCTTTCGAAGTATCAGGCTTTCGGACGAGAACTCCTCTGTTACAAAGGCATTTCATTTTTTTAACTCATTTCAACTCCAGACTTTTTGTGCGTTCAGTATGCACCATTCAAAGCCACGTCATCAATTTTCAACCCTTTCTGACTTCATTTGCTATTTTTCATGCATTTACTAATTTTTTTGAGCTAAATGACCCCGAAATTGAAAAGCACTACAAATGAACTCTGAAAAGGTTAAAAGTTGACATGGTATCATCATTTCACCCACATAGCATGTGCTAAAAAGTTGAGAGGCTTACGGAAAAAACTGGATGCACTTCGTGTACAAAATGGACAATCTCTTTCGAAGTATCAGGCTTTCGGACGAGAACTCATCTGTTACAAAGGCATTTCATTTTTTTAAACTTATTTCAACTCCAGACTTTTTGTGCGTTCAGTATGCACCATTCAAAGCCACGTCATCAATTTTCAACCCTTTCTGACTTCATTTGCTATTTTTCATGCATTTACTGATTTTGTTTGAGCTAAATGACCCTGAAATTGAAAAGCACTACAAATGAACTCTGAAAAGGTTGAAAGTTGGCATGGTATCATCATATCACCCACATAGCATGTGCTTAAAAGTTGAGAGGGTTACGGCAAAAACTGGATGCACTTCGTGTACAAAATGGACAATCTCTTTCGAAGTATCAGGCTTTCGGACGAGAACTCATCTGTTACAAAGGCATTTCATTTTTTTAAACTCATTTCAACTCCAGACTTTTTGCGCGTTCAGTATGCACCATTCAAAGCCACGTCATCAATTTTCAACCGTTTCTGACTTCATTTGCTATTTTTTGTTCATTTACTGATTTTTTGAGCTAAATGACCCTGAAATTGAAAAGCACTAGAAATGAACTCTGAAAAGGTTGAAAGTTGGCATGGTATCATCATTTCGCCCACATAGCATGTGCTAAATAGTTGAGAGGGTTACGGCAAAAACTGGATGCACTTCGTGTACAAAATGGACAATCTCTTCAGAAGTATCAGGCTTTCGGACGAGAACTCATCTGTTACAAAGGCATTTCATTTTTCTAACTTATTTCAACTCCAGACTTTTTGTGCATTCAGTATGCACCATTCAAAGCCACGTCATCAATTTTCAACCCTTTCTGCCTTCATTTGCTATTTTTCATGCATTTACTGATTTTGTTTGAGCTAAATGACCCTGAAATTGAAAAGCACTACAAATGAACTCTGAAAAGGTTGAAAGTTGGCATGGTATCATCATTTCACCCACATAGCATGTGTTAAAAAGTTGAGAGGGTTACGGCAAAAACTGGATGCACTTCGTGTACAAAATGGACAATCTCTTTCGAAGTATTAGGCTTTCGGACGAGAACTCCTCTGTTACAGAGGCATTTCATTTTTTTAAACTCATTTCAACTCCAGACTTTTTGTGCGTTCAGTATGCACCATTGAAAGCCACGTCATCAATTTTCAACCCTTTCTGACTTCATTTGCTATTTTTCATGCATTTACTGATTTTTTTGAGCTAAATGACCCTGAAATTGAAAGGCACTACAAATGAACTCTGAAAAGGTTGAAAGTTGACATGGTATTATCATTTCACCCACATAGCATGTGCTAAAAAGTTGAGAGGGTTACGGCAAAAACTGGATGCACTTCATGTACAAAATGGACAATCTCTTTCGAAGTATCAGGCTTTCGGACAAGAACTCATCTGTTACAAAGGCATTTCATTTTTTTAAACTTATTTCAACTCCAGACTTTTTGTGCGTTCAGTATGCACCATTCAAACCACGTCATCAATTTTCAACCCTTTCTGACTTCATTTGCTATTTTTCATGCATTTACTGATTTTGTTTGAGCCAAATGACCTTGAAATTGAAAAGCACTACAAATGAACTCTAAAAAGGTTGAAAGTTGGCATGGTATCATCATTTCACCCACATAGCATGTGTTAAAAAGTTGAGAGCGTTACGGCCAAAACTAGATGCACTTCGTGTAAAAAATGGACAATCTCTTTCGAAGTATCAGGCTTTCGGACGAGAACTCCTCTGTTACAAAGGCATTTCATTTTTTTAACTCATTTCAACTCCAGACTTTTTGTGCGTTCAGTATGCACCATTCAAAGCCACGTCATCAATTTTCAACCCTTTCTGACTTCATTTGCTATTTTTCATGCATTTACTAATTTTTTTGAGCTAAATGACCCCGAAATTGAAAAGCACTACAAATGAACTCTGAAAAGGTTAAAAGTTGACATGGTATCATCATTTCACCCACATAGCATGTGCTAAAAAGTTGAGAGGCTTACGGCAAAAACTGGATGCACTTCGTGTACAAAATGGACAATCTCTTTCGAAGTATCAGGCTTTCGGACGAGAACTCATCTGTTACAAAGGCATTTCATTTTTTTAAACTTATTTCAACTCCAGACTTTTTGTGCGTTCAGTATGCACCATTCAAAGCCACGTCATCAATTTTCAACCCTTTCTGACTTCATTTGCTATTTTTCATGCATTTACTGATTTTGTTTGAGCTAAATGACCCTGAAATTGAAAAGCACTACAAATGAACTCTGAAAAGGTTGAAAGTTGGCATGGTATCATCATATCACCCACATAGCATGTGCTTAAAAGTTGAGAGGGTTACGGCAAAAACTGGATGCACTTCGTGTACAAAATGGACAATCTCTTTCGAAGTATCAGGCTTTCGGACGAGAACTCATCTGTTACAAAGGCATTTCATTTTTTTAAACTCATTTCAACTCCAGACTTTTTGCGCGTTCAGTATGCACCATTCAAAGCCACGTCATCAATTTTCAACCGTTTCTGACTTCATTTGCTATTTTTTGTTCATTTACTGATTTTTTGAGCTAAATGACCCTGAAATTGAAAAGCACTACAAATGAACTCTGAAAAGGTTGAAAGTTGGCATGGTATCATCATTTCGCCCACATAGCATGTGCTAAATAGTTGAGAGGGTTACGGCAAAAACTGGATGCACTTCGTGTACAAAATGGACAATCTCTTTCGAAGTATCAGGCTTTCGGACGAGAACTCATCTGTTACAAAGGCATTTCATTTTTCTAACTTATTTCAACTCCAGACTTTTTGTGCATTCAGTATGCACCATTCAAAGCCACGTCATCAATTTTCAACCCTTTCTGCCTTCATTTGCTATTTTTCATGCATTTACTGATTTTGTTTGAGCTAAATGACCCTGAAATTGAAAAGCACTACAAATGAACTCTGAAAAGGTTGAAAGTTGGCATGGTATCATCATTTCACCCACATAGCATGTGTTAAAAAGTTGAGAGGGTTACGGCAAAAACTGGATGCACTTCGTGTACAAAATGGACAATCTCTTTCGAAGTATTAGGCTTTCGGACGAGAACTCCTCTGTTACAGAGGCATTTCATTTTTTTAAACTCATTTCAACTCCAGACTTTTTGTGCGTTCAGTATGCACCATTGAAAGCCACGTCATCAATTTTCAACCCTTTCTGACTTCATTTGCTATTTTTCATGCATTTACTGATTTTTTTGAGCTAAATGACCCTGAAATTGAAAGGCACTACAAATGAACTCTGAAAAGGTTGAAAGTTGACATGGTATTATCATTTCACCCACATAGCATGTGCTAAAAAGTTGAGAGGGTTACGGCAAAAACTGGATGCACTTCATGTACAAAATGGACAATCTCTTTCGAAGTATCAGGCTTTCGGACAAGAACTCATCTGTTACAAAGGCATTTCATTTTTTTAAACTTATTTCAACTCCAGACTTTTTGTGCGTTCAGTATGCACCATTCAAACCACGTCATCAATTTTCAACCCTTTCTGACTTCATTTGCTATTTTTCATGCATTTACTGATTTTGTTTGAGCCAAATGACCTTGAAATTGAAAAGCACTACAAATGAACTCTAAAAAGGTTGAAAGTTGGCATGGTATCATCATTTCACCCACATAGCATGTGTTAAAAAGTTGAGAGCGTTACGGCCAAAACTAGATGCACTTCGTGTAAAAAATGGACAATCTCTTTCGAAGTATCAGGCTTTCGGACGAGAACTCCTCTGTTACAAAGGCATTTCATTTTTTTAACTCATTTCAACTCCAGACTTTTTGTGCGTTCAGTATGCACCATTCAAAGCCACGTCATCAATTTTCAACCCTTTCTGACTTCATTTGCTATTTTTCATGCATTTACTAATTTTTTTGAGCTAAATGACCCCGAAATTGAAAAGCACTACAAATGAACTCTGAAAAGGTTAAAAGTTGACATGGTATCATCATTTCACCCACATAGCATGTGCTAAAAAGTTGAGAGGCTTACGGCAAAAACTGGATGCACTTCGTGTACAAAATGGACAATCTCTTTCGAAGTATCAGGCTTTCGGACGAGAACTCATCTGTTACAAAGGCATTTCATTTTTTTAAACTTATTTCAACTCCAGACTTTTTGTGCGTTCAGTATGCACCATTCAAAGCCACGTCATCAATTTTCAACCCTTTCTGACTTCATTTGCTATTTTTCATGCATTTACTGATTTTGTTTGAGCTAAATGACCCTGAAATTGAAAAGCACTACAAATGAACTCTGAAAAGGTTGAAAGTTGGCATGGTATCATCATATCACCCACATAGCATGTGCTTAAAAGTTGAGAGGGTTACGGCAAAAACTGGATGCACTTCGTGTACAAAATGGACAATCTCTTTCGAAGTATCAGGCTTTCGGACGAGAACTCATCTGTTACAAAGGCATTTCATTTTTTTAAACTCATTTCAACTCCAGACTTTTTGCGCGTTCAGTATGCACCATTCAAAGCCACGTCATCAATTTTCAACCGTTTCTGACTTCATTTGCTATTTTTTGTTCATTTACTGATTTTTTGAGCTAAATGACCCTGAAATTGAAAAGCACTACAAATGAACTCTGAAAAGGTTGAAAGTTGGCATGGTATCATCATTTCGCCCACATAGCATGTGCTAAATAGTTGAGAGGGTTACGGCAAAAACTGGATGCACTTCGTGTACAAAATGGACAATCTCTTTCGAAGTATCAGGCTTTCGGACGAGAACTCATCTGTTACAAAGGCATTTCATTTTTCTAACTTATTTCAACTCCAGACTTTTTGT
This sequence comes from Elymus sibiricus, assembly GCA_039707655.1. Lineage (NCBI taxonomy): Eukaryota > Viridiplantae > Streptophyta > Magnoliopsida > Poales > Poaceae > Elymus > Elymus sibiricus. The sequence continues at coordinate 31,395,406 of CM077665.1, read as the reverse complement.
GCATTCAGTATGCACCATTCAAAGCCACGTCATCAATTTTCAACCCTTTCTGCCTTCATTTGCTATTTTTCATGCATTTACTGATTTTGTTTGAGCTAAATGACCCTGAAATTGAAAAGCACTACAAATGAACTCTGAAAAGGTTGAAAGTTGGCATGGTATCATCATTTCACCCACATAGCATGTGTTAAAAAGTTGAGAGGGTTACGGCAAAAACTGGATGCACTTCGTGTACAAAATGGACAATCTCTTTCGAAGTATCAGGCTTTCGGACGAGAACTCCTCTGTTACAGAGGCATTTCATTTTTTTAAACTCATTTCAACTCCAGACTTTTTGTGCGTTCAGTATGCACCATTGAAAGCCACGTCATCAATTTTCAACCCTTTCTGACTTCATTTGCTATTTTTCATGCATTTACTGATTTTTTTGAGCTAAATGACCCTGAAATTGAAAGGCACTACAAATGAACTCTGAAAAGGTTGAAAGTTGACATGGTATTATCATTTCACCCACATAGCATGTGCTAAAAAGTTGAGAGGGTTACGGCAAAAACTGGATGCACTTCATGTACAAAATGGACAATCTCTTTCGAAGTATCAGGCTTTCGGACAAGAACTCATCTGTTACAAAGGCATTTCATTTTTTTAAACTTATTTCAACTCCAGACTTTTTGTGCGTTCAGTATGCACCATTCAAACCACGTCATCAATTTTCAACCCTTTCTGACTTCATTTGCTATTTTTCATGCATTTACTGATTTTTTTTAGCTAAACGACCCTGAAATTGAAAAGCACTACAAATGAACTCTGAAAAGGTTGAAAGTTGGCATGGTATCATCATTTCACCCACATGGCATGTGCTTAAAAGTTGAGAGGGTTACGGCAAAAACTGGATGCACTTCGTGTACAAAATGGACAATCTCTTTCAAAGTATCAGGCTTTCAGACGAGAACTCATCTGTTACAAAGGCATTTCATTTTTTTAAACTCATTTCAACTCCAGACTTTTTGTGCGTTCAGTATGCACCATTCAAAGCCACGTCATCAATTTTCAACCGTTTCTGACTTCATTTGCTATTTTTTATGCATTTACTGATTTTTTGAGCTAAATGACCCTGAAATTTAAAAGCACTACAAATGAACTCTGAAAAGGTTAAAAGTTAGCATGGTATCATCATTTCACCCACATAGCATGTGCTAAATAGTTGAGAGGGTTACGGCAAAAACTGGATACACTTCGTGTACAAAATGGACATTCTCTTTTGAAGTATTAGGCTTTCGGACGAGAACTCATCTGTTACAAAGGTATTTCATTTTTTTAACTTATTTCAACTCCAGACTTTTTGTGCATTCAGTATGCACCATTCAAATCCATGTCATGAATTTTCAACCCTTTTCTGACTTTATTTGCTATTTTTCATGCATTTACTGATTTTGTTTGAGCCAAATGACCTTGAAATTTAAAAGCACTACAAATGAACTCTGAAAAGGTTGAAAGTTGGCATGGTATCATCATTTCACCCACATAGCATGTGTTAAAAAGTTGAGAGCGTTCCGGCCAAAACTGGATGCACTTCGTGTATAAAATGCACAATCTCTTTCCAAGTATCAGGCTTTCGGACGAGAACTCCTCTGTTACAAAGGCATTTCATTTTTTTAAGTCATTTCAACTCCAGACTTTTTGTGCATTCAGTATGCACCATTCAAACCACGTCATCAATTTTCAACCCTTTCTGACTTCATTTGCTATTTTTCATGCATTTACTGATTTTTTTTGAGCTAAATGACCCTGAAATTGAAAAGCACTACAAATGAACTCTGAAAAGGTTGAAAGTTGGCATGGTATCATCATTTCACCCATATAGCATGTGCTAAAAAGTTGAGAGGGTTACGGCAAAAACTGGATGCACTTCGTGTACAAAATGGACAATCTCTTTCGAAGTATCAGGCTTTCGGACGAGAACTCATCTGTTACAAAGGCATTTCATTTTTTTAAACTCATTTCAACTCCAGACTTTTTGTGCGTTCAGTATGCACCATTCAAAGCCACGTCATCAATTTTCAATCGTTTCTGACTTCATTTGCTATTTTTTATGCATTTACTGATTTTTTGAGCTAAATGACCCTGAAATTTAAAAGCACTACAAATGAACTCTGAAAAGGTTGAAAGTTAGCATGGTACCATCATTTCACCCACATAGCATGTGCTAAATAGTTGAGAGGGTTACGGCAAAAACTGGATACACTTCGTGTACAAAATGGACAATCTCTTTCGAAGTATCAGGCTTTCGGACGAGAACTCATCTGTTACAAAGGTATTTCATTTTTTTAACTTATTTCAACTCCAGACTTTTTGTGCATTCAGTATGCACCATTCAAAGCCATGTCATGAATTTTCAACCCTTTCTGACTTTATTTGCTATTTTTCATGCATTTACTGATTTTGTTTGAGCCAAATGACCTTGAAATTGAAAAGCACTACAAATGAACTCTAAAAAGCTTGAAAGTTGGCATGGTATCATCATTTCACCCACATAGCATGTGTTAAAAAGTTGAGAGCGTTACGGCCAAAACTGGATGTACTTCGTGGATAAAATGGACAATCTCTTTCGAAGTATCAGGCTTTCGGACGAGAACTCCTCTGTTACAAAGGCATTTCATTTTTTTTAACTCATTTCAACTCCAGAGTTTTTGTGCGTTCAGTATGCACCATTCAAAGCCACATCATCAATTTTCAACCCTTTCTGACTTCATTTGGTATTTTTCATGCATTTACTGATATTTTTGAGCTAAATGACCCTGAAATTGAAAAGCACTACAAATGAACTCTGAAAAGGTTGAAAGTTGACATGGTATCATCATTTCAGCCACATAGCATGTGCTAAAAAGTTATGAGGCTTACGGCAAAAACTGGATGCACTTCGTGTACAAAATGGACAATCTCTTTCGAAGTATCACGCTTTCGGACGAGAACTCATCTGTTACAAAGGCATTTCATTTTTTTAAACTCATTTCAACTCCAGACTTTTTGTGCATTCAGTATGCACCATTCAAAGCCACGTCATCAATTTTCAACCGTTTCTGACTTCATTTGCTATTTTTATGCATTTACTGATTTTTTGAGCTAAATGACCCTGAAATTGAAAAGCACTACAAATGAACTCTGAAAAGGTTGAAAGTTGGCATGGTATCATCATTTCACCCACATAGCATGTGTTAAAAAGTTGAGAGGGTTACGGCAAAAACTGGATGCACTTCGTGTACAAAATGGACAATCTCTTTCGAAGTATCAGGCTTTCGGACGAGAACTCCTCTGTTACAGAGGCATTTCATTTTTTTAAACTCATTTCAACTCCAGACTTTTTGTGCGTTCAGTATGCACCATTGAAAGCCACGTCATCAATTTTCAACCCTTTCTGACTTCATTTGCTATTTTTCATGCATTTACTGATTTTTTTGAGCTAAATGACCCTGAAATTGAAAGGCACTACAAATGAACTCTGAAAAGGTTGAAAGTTGACATGGTATTATCATTTCACCCACATAGCATGTGCTAAAAAGTTGAGAGGGTTACGGCAAAAACTGGATGCACTTCATGTACAAAATGGACAATCTCTTTCGAAGTATCAGGCTTTCGGACAAGAACTCATCTGTTACAAAGGCATTTCATTTTTTTAAACTTATTTCAACTCCAGACTTTTTGTGCGTTCAGTATGCACCATTCAAACCACGTCATCAATTTTCAACCCTTTCTGACTTCATTTGCTATTTTTCATGCATTTACTGATTTTGTTTGAGCCAAATGACCTTGAAATTGAAAAGCACTACAAATGAACTCTAAAAAGGTTGAAAGTTGGCATGGTATCATCATTTCACCCACATAGCATGTGTTAAAAAGTTGAGAGCGTTACGGCCAAAACTAGATGCACTTCGTGTAAAAAATGGACAATCTCTTTCGAAGTATCAGGCTTTCGGACGAGAACTCCTCTGTTACAAAGGCATTTCATTTTTTTAACTCATTTCAACTCCAGACTTTTTGTGCGTTCAGTATGCACCATTCAAAGCCACGTCATCAATTTTCAACCCTTTCTGACTTCATTTGCTATTTTTCATGCATTTACTAATTTTTTTGAGCTAAATGACCCCGAAATTGAAAAGCACTACAAATGAACTCTGAAAAGGTTAAAAGTTGACATGGTATCTGTTGGAGAACGTTGCATGGGAAACAAAAATTTTCCTACGCACACATAAGATCTATCCATGGTGATGAGCATCTACGAGAGGGAGAGTGAATCTACATACCCTTGTAGATCGCTAAGCGGAAGCGTTAATAAACGCGGTTGATGTAGTCGAACGTCTTCGCGATCCAAATCGCCGAGCGTCCCGCGATCCAATCACGATCCTTCCGATCTAGTGCCGAACGGACGGCACCTCCGCGTTCAACACACGTACGGCTTGATGACGCCTTCACCTCCTCGATCCAGCGAGCGATGTTGAAGTAGTGGTTGAGTTCCAGCAGCACGACGGCGTGGTGATGGTGGTGAGGAACAATCTCTGCAGGGCTTCGCCAAGCGCTACGGAGATTATGACGGAGGAACTAGAGGGTTAGGGTTGCCGCACATGGCTTGGGGAAATCTTGATGTGTCCCGTGTGCTAGCCCTGCCCCTCTATTTATATGTTGAGCCTTGGGGTCTAAACTTGGAGTAAAAGCCTCCTCCAGGTCGGTTTGGCCCGCAGGGAAAGAGTCCAACTCGGACCCCTGCCGAATCGTGCACAGCCGCACACAAGCGGTAGTACCGCTTCACACAAGCGGTAGTACCGCTTGGGCGGTAGTACCGCTTCACACAAGCGGTAGTACCGCTCCGGCGGTAGTACCGCTTCACACAAGCGGTAGTACCGCTCCGGCCGTAGTACCGCTTCACCAAGCGGTAGTACCGCTTACGCGGCAGCAAAACTACTTTTGCACTTTCCAATACCTTGTGGGTTTTATCCTTTTGGCTCATATAAAGTGTTGCTGCACCCGAACACTTCGGTAAACATCCGGAACCCCTTCCGGTGAACTTCGGAACCCTTCCAGAGATCAAAACACTATTATCACATATATCAATCTTTACCTCCGGACTATTCCGGAGATCCTCGTCATGTCCGGGATCTTATCCGGGACTCCGAACAACTTTCGGTCACCAACATAATAACTCAATTATACTAATCGTCACCAAACGTTAAGTGTGTAGACCCTGCGGGTTCGAGAACTATGTAGACATGACCGAGACACCTCTACGGCCAATAACCAATAGCGGGACCTGGATGCCCATATTGGCTCCTACATATTCTACGAAGATCTTTATCGGTCGAACCTCTATGTCAAGGATTCAGTTAATCCCGTATGCTGTTCCCTTTGTTCTTCGGTATGTTACTTGCCCGAGATTCGATCGTCGGTATCACTATACCTAGTTCAATCTCGTTACCGGCAAGTCTCTTTACTCGTTCCGTAATACAAGATCTCGTGGCTAACACTTTAGTCACATTGCTTGCAAGGCTCAATGTGATGTTGTATTACCGAGTGGGCCCTGAGATACCTCTCCGTCACACGGAGTAACAAATCCCAGTCTTGATCCATGCCAACCCAACAGACACCCTCGGAGATACCTGTAGAGCACCTTTATAGTCACCCAGTTACGTTGCGACGTTTGATACACACAAGGTATTCCTCCGGTGTCAGTGAGTTGCATGATCTCATGGTCAAAGGAACAGATACTTGACATGCAGAAAACAATAGCAATAAACTGACACGATCAAATGCTACGTTTACAGTTTGGGTCTTGTCCATCACATCATTCTCCTAATGATGTGATCCCGTTATCAAATGACATCTCATGTCAATGGCTAGGAAACCTTAACCATCTTTGATCAACGAGCTAGTCAACTAGAGGCTTACTAGGGACACAGTGTTGTCTATGTACCCACACATGTATTTGAGTTTCCAATCAATACAATTATAGCATGGATAATAAACGATTATCATGAACAAGGAAATATAATAATAACCAATTTATTATTGCCTCTAGGGCATATTTCCAACAGTATCATCATTTCACCCACATAGCATGTGCTAAAAAGTTGAGAGGCTTACGGCAAAAACTGGATGCACTTCGTGTACAAAATGGACAATCTCTTTCGAAGTATCAGGCTTTCGGACGAGAACTCATCTGTTACAAAGGCATTTCATTTTTTTAAACTTATTTCAACTCCAGACTTTTTGTGCGTTCAGTATGCACCATTCAAAGCCACGTCATCAATTTTCAACCCTTTCTGACTTCATTTGCTATTTTTCATGCATTTACTGATTTTGTTTGAGCTAAATGACCCTGAAATTGAAAAGCACTACAAATGAACTCTGAAAAGGTTGAAAGTTGGCATGGTATCATCATATCACCCACATAGCATGTGCTTAAAAGTTGAGAGGGTTACGGCAAAAACTGGATGCACTTCGTGTACAAAATGGACAATCTCTTTCGAAGTATCAGGCTTTCGGACGAGAACTCATCTGTTACAAAGGCATTTCATTTTTTTAAACTCATTTCAACTCCAGACTTTTTGCGCGTTCAGTATGCACCATTCAAAGCCACGTCATCAATTTTCAACCGTTTCTGACTTCATTTGCTATTTTTTGTTCATTTACTGATTTTTTGAGCTAAATGACCCTGAAATTGAAAAGCACTACAAATGAACTCTGAAAAGGTTGAAAGTTGGCATGGTATCATCATTTCGCCCACATAGCATGTGCTAAATAGTTGAGAGGGTTACGGCAAAAACTGGATGCACTTCGTGTACAAAATGGACAATCTCTTTCGAAGTATCAGGCTTTCGGACGAGAACTCATCTGTTACAAAGGCATTTCATTTTTCTAACTTATTTCAACTCCAGACTTTTTGTGCATTCAGTATGCACCATTCAAAGCCACGTCATCAATTTTCAACCCTTTCTGCCTTCATTTGCTATTTTTCATGCATTTACTGATTTTGTTTGAGCTAAATGACCCTGAAATTGAAAAGCACTACAAATGAACTCTGAAAAGGTTGAAAGTTGGCATGGTATCATCATTTCACCCACATAGCATGTGTTAAAAAGTTGAGAGGGTTACGGCAAAAACTGGATGCACTTCGTGTACAAAATGGACAATCTCTTTCGAAGTATCAGGCTTTCGGACGAGAACTCCTCTGTTACAGAGGCATTTCATTTTTTTAAACTCATTTCAACTCCAGACTTTTTGTGCGTTCAGTATGCACCATTGAAAGCCACGTCATCAATTTTCAACCCTTTCTGACTTCATTTGCTATTTTTCATGCATTTACTGATTTTTTTGAGCTAAATGACCCTGAAATTGAAAGGCACTACAAATGAACTCTGAAAAGGTTGAAAGTTGACATGGTATTATCATTTCACCCACATAGCATGTGCTAAAAAGTTGAGAGGGTTACGGCAAAAACTGGATGCACTTCATGTACAAAATGGACAATCTCTTTCGAAGTATCAGGCTTTCGGACAAGAACTCATCTGTTACAAAGGCATTTCATTTTTTTAAACTTATTTCAACTCCAGACTTTTTGTGCGTTCAGTATGCACCATTCAAACCACGTCATCAATTTTCAACCCTTTCTGACTTCATTTGCTATTTTTCATGCATTTACTGATTTTTTTTAGCTAAACGACCCTGAAATTGAAAAGCACTACAAATGAACTCTGAAAAGGTTGAAAGTTGGCATGGTATCATCATTTCACCCACATGGCATGTGCTTAAAAGTTGAGAGGGTTACGGCAAAAACTGGATGCACTTCGTGTACAAAATGGACAATCTCTTTCAAAGTATCAGGCTTTCAGACGAGAACTCATCTGTTACAAAGGCATTTCATTTTTTTAAACTCATTTCAACTCCAGACTTTTTGTGCGTTCAGTATGCACCATTCAAAGCCACGTCATCAATTTTCAACCGTTTCTGACTTCATTTGCTATTTTTTATGCATTTACTGATTTTTTGAGCTAAATGACCCTGAAATTTAAAAGCACTACAAATGAACTCTGAAAAGGTTAAAAGTTAGCATGGTATCATCATTTCACCCACATAGCATGTGCTAAATAGTTGAGAGGGTTACGGCAAAAACTGGATACACTTCGTGTACAAAATGGACATTCTCTTTTGAAGTATTAGGCTTTCGGACGAGAACTCATCTGTTACAAAGGTATTTCATTTTTTTAACTTATTTCAACTCCAGACTTTTTGTGCATTCAGTATGCACCATTCAAATCCATGTCATGAATTTTCAACCCTTTTCTGACTTTATTTGCTATTTTTCATGCATTTACTGATTTTGTTTGAGCCAAATGACCTTGAAATTTAAAAGCACTACAAATGAACTCTGAAAAGGTTGAAAGTTGGCATGGTATCATCATTTCACCCACATAGCATGTGTTAAAAAGTTGAGAGCGTTCCGGCCAAAACTGGATGCACTTCGTGTATAAAATGCACAATCTCTTTCGAAGTATCAGGCTTTCGGACGAGAACTCCTCTGTTACAAAGGCATTTCGTTTTTTTAAGTCATTTCAACTCCAGACTTTTTGTGCGTTCAGTATGCACCATTCAAACCACGTCATCAATTTTCAACCCTTTCTGACTTCATTTGCTATTTTTCATGCATTTACTGATTTTTTTTGAGCTAAATGACCCTGAAATTGAAAAGCACTACAAATGAACTCTGAAAAGGTTGAAAGTTGGCATGGTATCATCATTTCACCCATATAGCATGTGCTAAAAAGTTGAGAGGGTTACGGCAAAAACTGGATGCACTTCGGAGATTATGACGGAGGAACTAGAGGGTTAGGGTTGCCGCACACGGCTTGGGGAAATCTTGATGTGTCCCGTGTGCTAGCCCTGCCCCTCTATTTATATGTTGAGCCTTGGGGTCTAAACTTGGAGTAAAAGCCTCCTCCAGGTCGGTTTGGCCCGCAGGGAAAGAGTCCAACTCGGACCCCTGCCGAATCGTGCACAGCCGCACACAAGCGGTAGTACCGCTTCACACAAGCGGTAGTACCGCTTGGGCGGTAGTACCGCTTCACACAAGCGGTAGTACCGCTCCGGCGGTAGTACCGCTTCACACAAGCGGTAGTACCGCTCCGGCGGTAGTACCGCTTCACCAAGCGGTAGTACCGCTTACGCGGCAGCAAAACTACTTTTGCACTTTCCAATACCTTGTGGGTTTTATCCTTTTGGCTCATATAAAGTGTTGCTGCACCCGAACACTTCGGTAAACATCCGGAACCCCTTCCGGTGAACTTCGGAACCCTTCCAGAGATCAAAACACTATTATCACATATATCAATCTTTACCTCCGGACTATTCCGGAGATCCTCGTCATGTCCGGGATCTTATCCGGGACTCCGAACAACTTTCGGTCACCAACATAATAACTCAATTATACTAATCGTCACCAAACGTTAAGTGTGTAGACCCTGCGGGTTCGAGAACTATGTAGACATGACCGAGACACCTCTACGGCCAATAACCAATAGCGGGACCTGGATGCCCATATTGGCTCCTACATATTCTACGAAGATCTTTATCGGTCGAACCTCTATGTCAAGGATTCAGTTAATCCCGTATGCTGTTCCCTTTGTTCTTCGGTATGTTACTTGCCCGAGATTCGATCGTCGGTATCACTATACCTAGTTCAATCTCGTTACCGGCAAGTCTCTTTACTCGTTCCGTAATACAAGATCTCGTGGCTAACACTTTAGTCACATTGCTTGCAAGGCTCAATGTGATGTTGTATTACCGAGTGGGCCCTGAGATACCTCTCCGTCACACGGAGTAACAAATCCCAGTCTTGATCCATGCCAACCCAACAGACACCCTCGGAGATACCTGTAGAGCACCTTTATAGTCACCCAGTTACGTTGCGACGTTTGATACACACAAGGTATTCCTCCGGTGTCAGTGAGTTGCATGATCTCATGGTCAAAGGAACAGATACTTGACATGCAGAAAACAATAGCAATAAACTGACACGATCAAATGCTACGTTTACAGTTTGGGTCTTGTCCATCACATCATTCTCCTAATGATGTGATCCCGTTATCAAATGACATCTCATGTCAATGGCTAGGAAACCTTAACCATCTTTGATCAACGAGCTAGTCAACTAGAGGCTTACTAGGGACACAGTGTTGTCTATGTACCCACACATGTATTTGAGTTTCCAATCAATACAATTATAGCATGGATAATAAACGATTATCATGAACAAGGAAATATAATAATAACCAATTTATTATTGCCTCTAGGGCATATTTCCAACAGTATCATCATTTCACCCACATAGCATGTGCTAAAAAGTTGAGAGGCTTACGGCAAAAACTGGATGCACTTCGTGTACAAAATGGACAATCTCTTTCGAAGTATCAGGCTTTCGGACGAGAACTCATCTGTTACAAAGGCATTTCATTTTTTTAAACTTATTTCAACTCCAGACTTTTTGTGCGTTCAGTATGCACCATTCAAAGACACGTCATCAATTTTCAACCCTTTCTGACTTCATTTGCTATTTTTCATGCATTTACTGATTTTGTTTGAGCTAAATGACCCTGAAATTGAAAAGCACTACAAATGAACTCTGAAAAGGTTGAAAGTTGGCATGGTATCATCATATCACCCACATAGCATGTGCTTAAAAGTTGAGAGGGTTACGGCAAAAACTGGATGCACTTCGTGTACAAAATGGACAATCTCTTTCGAAGTATCAGGCTTTCGGACGAGAACTCATCTGTTACAAAGGCATTTCATTTTTTTAAACTCATTTCAACTCCAGACTTTTTGCGCGTTCAGTATGCACCATTCAAAGCCACGTCATCAATTTTCAACCGTTTCTGACTTCATTTGCTATTTTTTGTTCATTTACTGATTTTTTGAGCTAAATGACCCTGAAATTGAAAAGCACTACAAATGAACTCTGAAAAGGTTGAAAGTTGGCATGGTATCATCATTTCGCCCACATAGCATGTGCTAAATAGTTGAGAGGGTTACGGCAAAAACTGGATGCACTTCGTGTACAAAATGGACAATCTCTTTCGAAGTATCAGGCTTTCGGACGAGAACTCATCTGTTACAAAGGCATTTCATTTTTCTAACTTATTTCAACTCCAGACTTTTTGTGCATTCAGTATGCACCATTCAAAGCCACGTCATCAATTTTCAACCCTTTCTGCCTTCATTTGCTATTTTTCATGCATTTACTGATTTTGTTTGAGCTAAATGACCCTGAAATTGAAAAGCACTACAAATGAACTCTGAAAAGGTTGAAAGTTGGCATGGTATCATCATTTCACCCACATAGCATGTGTTAAAAAGTTGAGAGGGTTACGGCAAAAACTGGATGCACTTCGTGTACAAAATGGACAATCTCTTTCGAAGTATCAGGCTTTCGGACGAGAACTCCTCTGTTACAGAGGCATTTCATTTTTTTAAACTCATTTCAACTCCAGACTTTTTGTGCGTTCAGTATGCACCATTGAAAGCCACGTCATCAATTTTCAACCCTTTCTGACTTCATTTGCTATTTTTCATGCATTTACTGATTTTTTTGAGCTAAATGACCCTGAAATTGAAAGGCACTACAAATGAACTCTGAAAAGGTTGAAAGTTGACATGGTATTATCATTTCACCCACATAGCATGTGCTAAAAAGTTGAGAGGGTTACGGCAAAAACTGGATGCACTTCATGTACAAAATGGACAATCTCTTTCGAAGTATCAGGCTTTCGGACAAGAACTCATCTGTTACAAAGGCATTTCATTTTTTTAAACTTATTTCAACTCCAGACTTTTTGTGCGTTCAGTATGCACCATTCAAACCACGTCATCAATTTTCAACCCTTTCTGACTTCATTTGCTATTTTTCATGCATTTACTGATTTTTTTTAGCTAAACGACCCTGAAATTGAAAAGCACTACAAATGAACTCTGAAAAGGTTGAAAGTTGGCATGGTATCATCATTTCACCCACATGGCATGTGCTTAAAAGTTGAGAGGGTTACGGCAAAAACTGGATGCACTTCGTGTACAAAATGGACAATCTCTTTCAAAGTATCAGGCTTTCAGACGAGAACTCATCTGTTACAAAGGCATTTCATTTTTTTAAACTCATTTCAACTCCAGACTTTTTGTGCGTTCAGTATGCACCATTCAAAGCCACGTCATCAATTTTCAACCGTTTCTGACTTCATTTGCTATTTTTTATGCATTTACTGATTTTTTGAGCTAAATGACCCTGAAATTTAAAAGCACTACAAATGAACTCTGAAAAGGTTAAAAGTTAGCATGGTATCATCATTTCACCCACATAGCATGTGCTAAATAGTTGAGAGGGTTACGGCAAAAACTGGATACACTTCGTGTACAAAATGGACATTCTCTTTTGAAGTATTAGGCTTTCGGACGAGAACTCATCTGTTACAAAGGTATTTCATTTTTTTAACTTATTTCAACTCCAGACTTTTTGTGCATTCAGTATGCACCATTCAAATCCATGTCATGAATTTTCAACCCTTTTCTGACTTTATTTGCTATTTTTCATGCATTTACTGATTTTGTTTGAGCCAAATGACCTTGAAATTTAAAAGCACTACAAATGAACTCTGAAAAGGTTGAAAGTTGGCATGGTATCATCATTTCACCCACATAGCATGTGTTAAAAAGTTGAGAGCGTTCCGGCCAAAACTGGATGCACTTCGTGTATAAAATGCACAATCTCTTTCGAAGTATCAGGCTTTCGGACGAGAACTCCTCTGTTACAAAGGCATTTCGTTTTTTTAAGTCATTTCAACTCCAGACTTTTTGTGCGTTCAGTATGCACCATTCAAACCACGTCATCAATTTTCAACCCTTTCTGACTTCATTTGCTATTTTTCATGCATTTACTGATTTTTTTTGAGCTAAATGACCCTGAAATTGAAAAGCACTACAAATGAACTCTGAAAAGGTTGAAAGTTGGCATGGTATCATCATTTCACCCATATAGCATGTGCTAAAAAGTTGAGAGGGTTACGGCAAAAACTGGATGCACTTCGGAGATTATGACGGAGGAACTAGAGGGTTAGGGTTGCCGCACACGGCTTGGGGAAATCTTGATGTGTCCCGTGTGCTAGCCCTGCCCCTCTATTTATATGTTGAGCCTTGGGGTCTAAACTTGGAGTAAAAGCCTCCTCCAGGTCGGTTTGGCCCGCAGGGAAAGAGTCCAACTCGGACCCCTGCCGAATCGTGCACAGCCGCACACAAGCGGTAGTACCGCTTCACACAAGCGGTAGTACCGCTTGGGCGGTAGTACCGCTTCACACAAGCGGTAGTACCGCTCCGGCGGTAGTACCGCTTCACACAAGCGGTAGTACCGCTCCGGCGGTAGTACCGCTTCACCAAGCGGTAGTACCGCTTACGCGGCAGCAAAACTACTTTTGCACTTTCCAATACCTTGTGGGTTTTATCCTTTTGGCTCATATAAAGTGTTGCTGCACCCGAACACTTCGGTAAACATCCGGAACCCCTTCCGGTGAACTTCGGAACCCTTCCAGAGATCAAAACACTATTATCACATATATCAATCTTTACCTCCGGACTATTCCGGAGATCCTCGTCATGTCCGGGATCTTATCCGGGACTCCGAACAACTTTCGGTCACCAACATAATAACTCAATTATACTAATCGTCACCAAACGTTAAGTGTGTAGACCCTGCGGGTTCGAGAACTATGTAGACATGACCGAGACACCTCTACGGCCAATAACCAATAGCGGGACCTGGATGCCCATATTGGCTCCTACATATTCTACGAAGATCTTTATCGGTCGAACCTCTATGTCAAGGATTCAGTTAATCCCGTATGCTGTTCCCTTTGTTCTTCGGTATGTTACTTGCCCGAGATTCGATCGTCGGTATCACTATACCTAGTTCAATCTCGTTACCGGCAAGTCTCTTTACTCGTTCCGTAATACAAGATCTCGTGGCTAACACTTTAGTCACATTGCTTGCAAGGCTCAATGTGATGTTGTATTACCGAGTGGGCCCTGAGATACCTCTCCGTCACACGGAGTAACAAATCCCAGTCTTGATCCATGCCAACCCAACAGACACCCTCGGAGATACCTGTAGAGCACCTTTATAGTCACCCAGTTACGTTGCGACGTTTGATACACACAAGGTATTCCTCCGGTGTCAGTGAGTTGCATGATCTCATGGTCAAAGGAACAGATACTTGACATGCAGAAAACAATAGCAATAAACTGACACGATCAAATGCTACGTTTACAGTTTGGGTCTTGTCCATCACATCATTCTCCTAATGATGTGATCCCGTTATCAAATGACATCTCATGTCAATGGCTAGGAAACCTTAACCATCTTTGATCAACGAGCTAGTCAACTAGAGGCTTACTAGGGACACAGTGTTGTCTATGTACCCACACATGTATTTGAGTTTCCAATCAATACAATTATAGCATGGATAATAAACGATTATCATGAACAAGGAAATATAATAATAACCAATTTATTATTGCCTCTAGGGCATATTTCCAACAGTATCATCATTTCACCCACATAGCATGTGCTAAAAAGTTGAGAGGCTTACGGCAAAAACTGGATGCACTTCGTGTACAAAATGGACAATCTCTTTCGAAGTATCAGGCTTTCGGACGAGAACTCATCTGTTACAAAGGCATTTCATTTTTTTAAACTTATTTCAACTCCAGACTTTTTGTGCGTTCAGTATGCACCATTCAAAGCCACGTCATCAATTTTCAACCCTTTCTGACTTCATTTGCTATTTTTCATGCATTTACTGATTTTGTTTGAGCTAAATGACCCTGAAATTGAAAAGCACTACAAATGAACTCTGAAAAGGTTGAAAGTTGGCATGGTATCATCATATCACCCACATAGCATGTGCTTAAAAGTTGAGAGGGTTACGGCAAAAACTGGATGCACTTCGTGTACAAAATGGACAATCTCTTTCGAAGTATCAGGCTTTCGGACGAGAACTCATCTGTTACAAAGGCATTTCATTTTTTTAAACTCATTTCCACTCCAGACTTTTTGCGCGTTCAGTATGCACCATTCAAAGCCACGTCATCAATTTTCAACCGTTTCTGACTTCATTTGCTATTTTTTGTTCATTTACTGATTTTTTGAGCTAAATGACCCTGAAATTGAAAAGCACTACAAATGAACTCTGAAAAGGTTGAAAGTTGGCATGGTATCATCATTTCGCCCACATAGCATGTGCTAAATAGTTGAGAGGGTTACGGCAAAAACTGGATGCACTTCGTGTACAAAATGGACAATCTCTTTCGAAGTATCAGGCTTTCGGACGAGAACTCATCTGTTACAAAGGCATTTCATTTTTCTAACTTATTTCAACTCCAGACTTTTTGTGCATTCAGTATGCACCATTCAAAGCCACGTCATCAATTTTCAACCCTTTCTGCCTTCATTTGCTATTTTTCATGCATTTACTGATTTTGTTTGAGCTAAATGACCCTGAAATTGAAAAGCACTACAAATGAACTCTGAAAAGGTTGAAAGTTGGCATGGTATCATCATTTCACCCACATAGCATGTGTTAAAAAGTTGAGAGGGTTACGGCAAAAACTGGATGCACTTCGTGTACAAAATGGACAATCTCTTTCGAAGTATCAGGCTTTCGGACGAGAACTCCTCTGTTACAGAGGCATTTCATTTTTTTAAACTCATTTCAACTCCAGACTTTTTGTGCGTTCAGTATGCACCATTGAAAGCCACGTCATCAATTTTCAACCCTTTCTGACTTCATTTGCTATTTTTCATGCATTTACTGATTTTTTTGAGCTAAATGACCCTGAAATTGAAAGGCACTACAAATGAACTCTGAAAAGGTTGAAAGTTGACATGGTATTATCATTTCACCCACATAGCATGTGCTAAAAAGTTGAGAGGGTTACGGCAAAAACTGGATGCACTTCATGTACAAAATGGACAATCTCTTTCGAAGTATCAGGCTTTCGGACAAGAACTCATCTGTTACAAAGGCATTTCATTTTTTTAAACTTATTTCAACTCCAGACTTTTTGTGCGTTCAGTATGCACCATTCAAACCACGTCATCAATTTTCAACCCTTTCTGACTTCATTTGCTATTTTTCATGCATTTACTGATTTTTTTTAGCTAAACGACCCTGAAATTGAAAAGCACTACAAATGAACTCTGAAACGGTTGAAAGTTGGCATGGTATCATCATTTCACCCACATGGCATGTGCTTAAAAGTTGAGAGGGTTACGGCAAAAACTGGATGCACTTCGTGTACAAAATGGACAATCTCTTTCAAAGTATCAGGCTTTCAGACGAGAACTCATCTGTTACAAAGGCATTTCATTTTTTTAAACTCATTTCAACTCCAGACTTTTTGTGCGTTCAGTATGCACCATTCAAAGCCACGTCATCAATTTTCAACCGTTTCTGACTTCATTTGCTATTTTTTATGCATTTACTGATTTTTTGAGCTAAATGACCCTGAAATTTAAAAGCACTACAAATGAACTCTGAAAAGGTTAAAAGTTAGCATGGTATCATCATTTCACCCACATAGCATGTGCTAAATAGTTGAGAGGGTTACGGCAAAAACTGGATACACTTCGTGTACAAAATGGACATTCTCTTTTGAAGTATTAGGCTTTCGGACGAGAACTCATCTGTTACAAAGGTATTTCATTTTTTTAACTTATTTCAACTCCAGACTTTTTGTGCATTCAGTATGCACCATTCAAATCCATGTCATGAATTTTCAACCCTTTTCTGACTTTATTTGCTATTTTTCATGCATTTACTGATTTTGTTTGAGCCAAATGACCTTGAAATTTAAAAGCACTACAAATGAACTCTGAAAAGGTTGAAAGTTGGCATGGTATCATCATTTCACCCACATAGCATGTGTTAAAAAGTTGAGAGCGTTCCGGCCAAAACTGGATGCACTTCGTGTATAAAATGCACAATCTCTTTCGAAGTATCATGCTTTCGGACGAGAACTCCTCTGTTACAAAGGCATTTCGTTTTTTTAAGTCATTTCAACTCCAGACTTTTTGTGCGTTCAGTATGCACCATTCAAACCACGTCATCAATTTTCAACCCTTTCTGACTTCATTTGCTATTTTTCATGCATTTACTGATTTTTTTTGAGCTAAATGACCCTGAAATTGAAAAGCACTACAAATGAACTCTGAAAAGGTTGAAAGTTGGCATGGTATCATCATTTCACCCATATAGCATGTGCTAAAAAGTTGAGAGGGTTACGGCAAAAACTGGATGCACTTCGGAGATTATGACGGAGGAACTAGAGGGTTAGGGTTGCCGCACACGGCTTGGGGAAATCTTGATGTGTCCCGTGTGCTAGCCCTGCCCCTCTATTTATATGTTGAGCCTTGGGGTCTAAACTTGGAGTAAAAGCCTCCTCCAGGTCGGTTTGGCCCGCAGGGAAAGAGTCCAACTCGGACCCCTGCCGAACCGTGCACAGCCGCACACAAGCGGTAGTACCGCTTCACACAAGCGGTAGTACCGCTTGGGCGGTAGTACCGCTTCACACAAGCGGTAGTACCGCTCCGGCGGTAGTACCGCTTCACACAAGCGGTAGTACCGCTCCGGCGGTAGTACCGCTTCACCAAGCGGTAGTACCGCTTACGCGGCAGCAAAACTACTTTTGCACTTTCCAATACCTTGTGGGTTTTATCCTTTTGGCTCATATAAAGTGTTGCTGCACCCGAACACTTCGGTAAACATCCGGAACCCCTTCCGGTGAACTTCGGAACCCTTCCAGAGATCAAAACACTATTATCACATATATCAATCTTTACCTCCGGACTATTCCGGAGATCCTCGTCATGTCCGGGATCTTATCCGGGACTCCGAACAACTTTCGGTCACCAACATAATAACTCAATTATACTAATCGTCACCAAACGTTAAGTGTGTAGACCCTGCGGGTTCGAGAACTATGTAGACATGACCGAGACACCTCTACGGCCAATAACCAATAGCGGGACCTGGATGCCCATATTGGCTCCTACATATTCTACGAAGATCTTTATCGGTCGAACCTCTATGTCAAGGATTCAGTTAATCCCGTATGCTGTTCCCTTTGTTCTTCGGTATGTTACTTGCCCGAGATTCGATCGTCGGTATCACTATACCTAGTTCAATCTCGTTACCGACAAGTCTCTTTACTCGTTCCGTAATACAAGATCTCGTGGCTAACACTTTAGTCACATTGCTTGCAAGGCTCAATGTGATGTTGTATTACCGAGTGGGCCCTGAGATACCTCTCCGTCACACGGAGTAACAAATCCCAGTCTTGATCCATGCCAACCCAACAGACACCCTCGGAGATACCTGTAGAGCACCTTTATAGTCACCCAGTTACGTTGCGACGTTTGATACACACAAGGTATTCCTCCGGTGTCAGTGAGTTGCATGATCTCATGGTCAAAGGAACAGATACTTGACATGCAGAAAACAATAGCAATAAACTGACACGATCAAATGCTACGTTTACAGTTTGGGTCTTGTCCATCACATCATTCTCCTAATGATGTGATCCCGTTATCAAATGACATCTCATGTCAATGGCTAGGAAACCTTAACCATCTTTGATCAACGAGCTAGTCAACTAGAGGCTTACTAGGGACACAGTGTTGTCTATGTACCCACACATGTATTTGAGTTTCCAATCAATACAATTATAGCATGGATAATAAACGATTATCATGAACAAGGAAATATAATAATAACCAATTTATTATTGCCTCTAGGGCATATTTCCAACAGTATCATCATTTCACCCACATAGCATGTGCTAAAAAGATGAGAGGCTTACGGCAAAAACTGGATGCACTTCGTGTACAAAATGGACAATCTCTTTCGAAGTATCAGGCTTTCGGACGAGAACTCATCTGTTACAAAGGCATTTCATTTTTTTAAACTTATTTCAACTCCAGACTTTTTGTGCGTTCAGTATGCACCATTCAAAGCCATGTCATCAATTTTCAACCCTTTCTGACTTCATTTGCTATTTTTCATGCATTTACTGATTTTGTTTGAGCTAAATGACCCTGAAATTGAAAAGCACTACAAATGAACCCTGAAAAGGTTGAAAGTTGGCATGGTATCATCATATCACCCACATAGCATGTGCTTAAAAGTTGAGAGGGTTACGGCAAAAACTGGATGCACTTCGTGTACAAAATGGACAATCTCTTTCGAAGTATCAGGCTTTCGGACGAGAACTCATCTGTTACAAAGGCATTTCATTTTTTTAAACTCATTTCAACTCCAGACTTTTTGCGCGTTCAGTATGCACCATTCAAAGCCACGTCATCAATTTTCAACCGTTTCTGACTTCATTTGCTATTTTTTGTTCATTTACTGATTTTTTGAGCTAAATGACCCTGAAATTGAAAAGCACTACAAATGAACTCTGAAAAGGTTGAAAGTTGGCATGGTATCATCATTTCGCCCACATAGCATGTGCTAAATAGTTGAGAGGGTTACGGCAAAAACTGGATGCACTTCGTGTACAAAATGGACAATCTCTTTCGAAGTATCAGGCTTTCGGACGAGAACTCATCTGTTACAAAGGCATTTCATTTTTCTAACTTATTTCAACTCCAGACTTTTTGTGCATTCAGTATGCACCATTCAAAGCCACGTCATCAATTTTCAACCCTTTCTGCCTTCATTTGCTATTTTTCATGCATTTACTGATTTTGTTTGAGCTAAATGACCCTGAAATTGAAAAGCACTACAAATGAACTCTGAAAAGGTTGAAAGTTGGCATGGTATCATCATTTCACCCACATAGCATGTGTTAAAAAGTTGAGAGGGTTAAGGCAAAAACTGGATGCACTTCGTGTACAAAATGGACAATCTCTTTCGAAGTATCAGGCTTTCGGACGAGAACTCCTCTGTTACAGAGGCATTTCATTTTTTTAAACTCATTTCAACTCCAGACTTTTTGTGCGTTCAGTATGCACCATTGAAAGCCACGTCATCAATTTTCAACCCTTTCTGACTTCATTTGCTATTTTTCATGCATTTACTGATTTTTTTGAGCTAAATGACCCTGAAATTGAAAGGCACTACAAATGAACTCTGAAAAGGTTGAAAGTTGACATGGTATTATCATTTCACCCACATAGCATGTGCTAAAAAGTTGAGAGGGTTACGGCAAAAACTGGATGCACTTCATGTACAAAATGGACAATCTCTTTCGAAGTATCAGGCTTTCGGACAAGAACTCATCTGTTACAAAGGCATTTCATTTTTTTAAACTTATTTCAACTCCAGACTTTTTGTGCGTTCAGTATGCACCATTCAAACCACGTCATCAATTTTCAACCCTTTCTGACTTCATTTGCTATTTTTCATGCATTTACTGATTTTTTTTAGCTAAACGACCCTGAAATTGAAAAGCACTACAAATGAACTCTGAAAAGGTTGAAAGTTGGCATGGTATCATCATTTCACCCACATGGCATGTGCTTAAAAGTTGAGAGGGTTACGGCAAAAACTGGATGCACTTCGTGTACAAAATGGACAATCTCTTTCAAAGTATCAGGCTTTCAGACGAGAACTCATCTGTTACAAAGGCATTTCATTTTTTTAAACTCATTTCAACTCCAGACTTTTTGTGCGTTCAATATGCACCATTCAAAGCCACGTCATCAATTTTCAACCGTTTCTGACTTCATTTGCTATTTTTTATGCATTTACTGATTTTTTGAGCTAAATGACCCTGAAATTTAAAAGCACTACAAATGAACTCTGAAAAGGTTAAAAGTTAGCATGGTATCATCATTTCACCCACATAGCATGTGCTAAATAGTTGAGAGGGTTACGGCAAAAACTGGATACACTTCGTGTACAAAATGGACATTCTCTTTTGAAGTATTAGGCTTTCGGACGAGAACTCATCTGTTACAAAGGTATTTCATTTTTTTAACTTATTTCAACTCCAGACTTTTTGTGCATTCAGTATGCACCATTCAAATCCATGTCATGAATTTTCAACCCTTTTCTGACTTTATTTGCTATTTTTCATGCATTTACTGATTTTGTTTGAGCCAAATGACCTTGAAATTTAAAAGCACTACAAATGAACTCTGAAAAGGTTGAAAGTTGGCATGGTATCATCATTTCACCCACATAGCATGTGTTAAAAAGTTGAGAGCGTTCCGGCCAAAACTGGATGCACTTCGTGTATAAAATGCACAATCTCTTTCGAAGTATCAGGCTTTCGGACGAGAACTCCTCTGTTACAAAGGCATTTCGTTTTTTTAAGTCATTTCAACTCCAGACTTTTTGTGCGTTCAGTATGCACCATTCAAACCACGTCATCAATTTTCAACCCTTTCTGACTTCATTTGCTATTTTTCATGCATTTACTGATTTTTTTTGAGCTAAATGACCCTGAAATTGAAAAGCACTACAAATGAACTCTGAAAAGGTTGAAAGTTGGCATGGTATCATCATTTCACCCATATAGCATGTGCTAAAAAGTTGAGAGGGTTACGGCAAAAACTGGATGCACTTCGGAGATTATGACGGAGGAACTAGAGGGTTAGGGTTGCCGCACACGGCTTGGGGAAATCTTGATGTGTCCCGTGTGCTAGCCCTGCCCCTCTATTTATATGTTGAGCCTTGGGGTCTAAACTTGGAGTAAAAGCCTCCTCCAGGTCGGTTTGGCCCGCAGGGAAAGAGTCCAACTCGGACCCCTGCCGAATCGTGCACAGCCGCACACAAGCGGTAGTACCGCTTCACACAAGCGGTAGTACCGCTTGGGCGGTAGTACCGCTTCACACAAGCGGTAGTACCGCTCCGGCGGTAGTACCGCTTCACACAAGCGGTAGTACCGCTCCGGCGGTAGTACCGCTTCACCAAGCGGTAGTACCGCTTACGCGGCAGCAAAACTACTTTTGCACTTTCCAATACCTTGTGGGTTTTATCCTTTTGGCTCATATAAAGTGTTGCTGCACCCGAACACTTCGGTAAACATCCGGAACCCCTTCCGGTGAACTTCGGAACCCTTCCAGAGATCAAAACACTATTATCACATATATCAATCTTTACCTCCGGACTATTCCGGAGATCCTCGTCATGTCCGGGATCTTATCCGGGACTCCGAACAACTTTCGGTCACCAACATAATAACTCAATTATACTAATCGTCACCAAACGTTAAGTGTGTAGACCCTGCGGGTTCGAGAACTATGTAGACATGACCGAGACACCTCTACGGCCAATAACCAATAGCGGGACCTGGATGCCCATATTGGCTCCTACATATTCTACGAAGATCTTTATCGGTCGAACCTCTATGTCAAGGATTCAGTTAATCCCGTATGCTGTTCCCTTTGTTCTTCGGTATGTTACTTGCCCGAGATTCGATCGTCGGTATCACTATACCTAGTTCAATCTCGTTACCGGCAAGTCTCTTTACTCGTTCCGTAATACAAGATCTCGTGGCTAACACTTTAGTCACATTGCTTGCAAGGCTCAATGTGATGTTGTATTACCGAGTGGGCCCTGAGATACCTCTCCGTCACACGGAGTAACAAATCCCAGTCTTGATCCATGCCAACCCAACAGACACCCTCGGAGATACCTGTAGAGCACCTTTATAGTCACCCAGTTACGTTGCGACGTTTGATACACACAAGGTATTCCTCCGGTGTCAGTGAGTTGCATGATCTCATGGTCAAAGGAACAGATACTTGACATGCAGAAAACAATAGCAATAAACTGACACGATCAAATGCTACGTTTACAGTTTGGGTCTTGTCCATCACATCATTCTCCTAATGATGTGATCCCGTTATCAAATGACATCTCATGTCAATGGCTAGGAAACCTTAACCATCTTTGATCAACGAGCTAGTCAACTAGAGGCTTACTAGGGACACAGTGTTGTCTATGTACCCACACATGTATTTGAGTTTCCAATCAATACAATTATAGCATGGATAATAAACGATTATCATGAACAAGGAAATATAATAATAACCAATTTATTATTGCCTCTAGGGCATATTTCCAACAGTATCATCATTTCACCCACATAGCATGTGCTAAAAAGTTGAGAGGCTTACGGCAAAAACTGGATGCACTTCGTGTACAAAATGGACAATCTCTTTCGAAGTATCAGGCTTTCGGACGAGAACTCATCTGTTACAAAGGCATTTCATTTTTTTAAACTTATTTCAACTCCAGACTTTTTGTGCGTTCAGTATGCACCATTCAAAGCCACGTCATCAATTTTCAACCCTTTCTGACTTCATTTGCTATTTTTCATGCATTTACTGATTTTGTTTGAGCTAAATGACCCTGAAATTGAAAAGCACTACAAATGAACTCTGAAAAGGTTGAAAGTTGGCATGGTATCATCATATCACCCACATAGCATGTGCTTAAAAGTTGAGAGGGTTACGGCAAAAACTGGATGCACTTCGTGTACAAAATGGACAATCTCTTTCGAAGTATCAGGCTTTCGGACGAGAACTCATCTGTTACAAAGGCATTTCATTTTTTTAAACTCATTTCAACTCCAGACTTTTTGCGCGTTCAGTATGCACCATTCAAAGCCACGTCATCAATTTTCAACCGTTTCTGACTTCATTTGCTATTTTTTGTTCATTTACTGATTTTTTGAGCTAAATGACCCTGAAATTGAAAAGCACTACAAATGAACTCTGAAAAGGTTGAAAGTTGGCATGGTATCATCATTTCGCCCACATAGCATGTGCTAAATAGTTGAGAGGGTTACGGCAAAAACTGGATGCACTTCGTGTACAAAATGGACAATCTCTTTCGAAGTATCAGGCTTTCGGACGAGAACTCATCTGTTACAAAGGCATTTCATTTTTCTAACTTATTTCAACTCCAGACTTTTTGTGCATTCAGTATGCACCATTCAAAGCCATGTCATCAATTTTCAACCCTTTTTGCCTTCATTTGCTATTTTTCATGCATTTACTGATTTTGTTTGAGCTAAATGACCCTGAAATTGAAAAGCACTACAAATGAACTCTGAAAAGGTTGAAAGTTGGCATGGTATCATCATTTCACCCACATAGCATGTGTTAAAAAGTTGAGAGGGTTACGGCAAAAACTGGATGCACTTCGTGTACAAAATGGACAATCTCTTTCGAAGTATCAGGCTTTCGGACGAGAACTCCTCTGTTACAGAGGCATTTCATTTTTTTAAACTCCTTTCAACTCCAGACTTTTTGTGCGTTCAGTATGCACCATTGAAAGCCACGTCATCAATTTTCAACCCTTTCTGACTTCATTTGCTATTTTTCATGCATTTACTGATTTTTTTGAGCTAAATGACCCTGAAATTGAAAGGCACTACAAATGAACTCTGAAAAGGTTGAAAGTTGACATGGTATTATCATTTCACCCACATAGCATGTGCTAAAAAGTTGAGAGGGTTACGGCAAAAACTGGATGCACTTCATGTACAAAATGGACAATCTCTTTCGAAGTATCAGGCTTTCGGACAAGAACTCATCTGTTACAAAGGCATTTCATTTTTTTAAACTTATTTCAACTCCAGACTTTTTGTGCGTTCAGTATGCACCATTCAAACCACGTCATCAATTTTCAACCCTTTCTGACTTCATTTGCTATTTTTCATGCATTTACTGATTTTTTTGAGCTAAACGACCCTGAAATTGAAAAGCACTACAAATGAACTCTGAAAAGGTTGAAAGTTGGCATGGTATCATCATTTCACCCACATGGCATGTGCTTAAAAGTTGAGAGGGTTACGGCAAAAACGGGATGCACTTCGTGTACAAAATGGACAATCTCTTTCAAAGTATCAGGCTTTCAGACGAGAACTCATCTGTTACAAAGGCATTTCATTTTTTTAAACTCATTTCAACTCCAGACTTTTTGTGCGTTCAGTATGCACCATTCAAAGCCACGTCATCAATTTTCAACCGTTTCTGACTTCATTTGCTATTTTTTATGCATTTACTGATTTTTTGAGCTAAATGACCCTGAAATTTAAAAGCACTACAAATGAACTCTGAAAAGGTTAAAAGTTAGCATGGTATCATCATTTCACCCACATAGCATGTGCTAAATAGTTGAGAGGGTTACGGCAAAAACTGGATACACTTCGTGTACAAAATGGACATTCTCTTTTGAAGTATTAGGCTTTCGGACGAGAACTCATCTGTTACAAAGGTATTTCATTTTTTTAACTTATTTCAACTCCAGACTTTTTGTGCATTCAGTATGCACCATTCAAATCCATGTCATGAATTTTCAACCCTTTTCTGACTTTATTTGCTATTTTTCATGCATTTACTGATTTTGTTTGAGCCAAATGACCTTGAAATTTAAAAGCACTACAAATGAACTCTGAAAAGGTTGAAAGTTGGCATGGTATCATCATTTCACCCACATAGCATGTGTTAAAAAGTTGAGAGCGTTCCGGCCAAAACTGGATGCACTTCGTGTATAAAATGCACAATCTCTTTCGAAGTATCAGGCTTTCGGACGAGAACTCCTCTGTTACAAAGGCATTTCGTTTTTTTAAGTCATTTCAACTCCAGACTTTTTGTGCGTTCAGTATGCACCATTCAAACCACGTCATCAATTTTCAACCCTTTCTGACTTCATTTGCTATTTTTCATGCATTTACTGATTTTTTTTGAGCTAAATGACCCTGAAATTGAAAAGCACTACAAATGAACTCTGAAAAGGTTGAAAGTTGGCATGGTATCATCATTTCACCCATATAGCATGTGCTAAAAAGTTGAGAGGGTTACGGCAAAAACTGGATGCACTTCGGAGATTATGACGGAGGAACTAGAGGGTTAGGGTTGCCGCACACGGCTTGGGGAAATCTTGATGTGTCCCGTGTGCTAGCCCTGCCCCTCTATTTATATGTTGAGCCTTGGGGTCTAAACTTGGAGTAAAAGCCTCCTCCAGGTCGGTTTGGCCCGCAGGGAAAGAGTCCAACTCGGACCCCTGCCGAATCGTGCACAGCCGCACACAAGCGGTAGTACCGCTTCACACAAGCGGTAGTACCGCTTGGGCGGTAGTACCGCTTCACACAAGCGGTAGTACCGCTCCGGCGGTAGTACCGCTTCACACAAGCGGTAGTACCGCTCCGGCGGTAGTACCGCTTCACCAAGCGGTAGTACCGCTTACGCGGCAGCAAAACTACTTTTGCACTTTCCAATACCTTGTGGGTTTTATCCTTTTGGCTCATATAAAGTGTTGCTGCACCCGAACACTTCGGTAAACATCCGGAACCCCTTCCGGTGAACTTCGGAACCCTTCCAGAGATCAAAACACTATTATCACATATATCAATCTTTACCTCCGGACTATTCCGGAGATCCTCGTCATGTCCGGGATCTTATCCGGGACTCCGAACAACTTTCGGTCACCAACATAATAACTCAATTATACTAATCGTCACCAAACGTTAAGTGTGTAGACCCTGCGGGTTCGAGAACTATGTAGACATGACCGAGACACCTCTACGGCCAATAACCAATAGCGGGACCTGGATGCCCATATTGGCTCCTACATATTCTACGAAGATCTTTATCGGTCGAACCTCTATGTCAAGGATTCAGTTAATCCCGTATGCTGTTCCCTTTCTTCTTCGGTATGTTACTTGCCCGAGATTCGATCGTCGGTATCACTATACCTAGTTCAATCTCGTTACCGGCAAGTCTCTTTACTCGTTCCGTAATACAAGATCTCGTGGCTAACACTTTAGTCACATTGCTTGCAAGGCTCAATGTGATGTTGTATTACCGAGTGGGCCCTGAGATACCTCTCCGTCACACGGAGTAACAAATCCCAGTCTTGATCCATGCCAACCCAACAGACACCCTCGGAGATACCTGTAGAGCACCTTTATAGTCACCCAGTTACGTTGCGACGTTTGATACACACAAGGTATTCCTCCGGTGTCAGTGAGTTGCATGATCTCATGGTCAAAGGAACAGATACTTGACATGCAGAAAACAATAGCAATAAACTGACACGATCAAATGCTACGTTTACAGTTTGGGTCTTGTCCATCACATCATTCTCCTAATGATGTGATCCCGTTATCAAATGACATCTCATGTCAATGGCTAGGAAACCTTAACCATCTTTGATCAACGAGCTAGTCAACTAGAGGCTTACTAGGGACACAGTGTTGTCTATGTACCCACACATGTATTTGAGTTTCCAATCAATACAATTATAGCATGGATAATAAACGATTATCATGAACAAGGAAATATAATAATAACCAATTTATTATTGCCTCTAGGGCATATTTCCAACAGTATCATCATTTCACCCACATAGCATGTGCTAAAAAGTTGAGAGGCTTACGGCAAAAACTGGATGCACTTCGTGTACAAAATGGACAATCTCTTTCGAAGTATCAGGCTTTCGGACGAGAACTCATCTGTTACAAAGGCATTTCATTTTTTTAAACTTATTTCAACTCCAGACTTTTTGTGCGTTCAGTATGCACCATTCAAAGCCACGTCATCAATTTTCAACCCTTTCTGACTTCATTTGCTATTTTTCATGCATTTACTGATTTTGTTTGAGCTAAATGACCCTGAAATTGAAAAGCACTACAAATGAACTCTGAAAAGGTTGAAAGTTGGCATGGTATCATCATATCACCCACATAGCATGTGCTTAAAAGTTGAGAGGGTTACGGCAAAAACTGGATGCACTTCGTGTACAAAATGGACAATCTCTTTCGAAGTATCAGGCTTTCGGACGAGAACTCATCTGTTACAAAGGCATTTCATTTTTTTAAACTCATTTCAACTCCAGACTTTTTGCGCGTTCAGTATGCACCATTCAAAGCCACGTCATCAATTTTCAACCGTTTCTGACTTCATTTGCTATTTTTTGTTCATTTACTGATTTTTTGAGCTAAATGACCCTGAAATTGAAAAGCACTACAAATGAACTCTGAAAAGGTTGAAAGTTGGCATGGTATCATCATTTCGCCCACATAGCATGTGCTAAATAGTTGAGAGGGTTACGGCAAAAACTGGATGCACTTCGTGTACAAAATGGACAATCTCTTTCGAAGTATCAGGCTTTCGGACGAGAACTCATCTGTTACAAAGGCATTTCATTTTTCTAACTTATTTCAACTCCAGACTTTTTGTGCATTCAGTATGCACCATTCAAAGCCACGTCATCAATTTTCAACCCTTTCTGCCTTCATTTGCTATTTTTCATGCATTTACTGATTTTGTTTGAGCTAAATGACCCTGAAATTGAAAAGCACTACAAATGAACTCTGAAAAGGTTGAAAGTTGGCATGGTATCATCATTTCACCCACATAGCATGTGTTAAAAAGTTGAGAGGGTTACGGCAAAAACTGGATGCACTTCGTGTACAAAATGGACAATCTCTTTCGAAGTATCAGGCTTTCGGACGAGAACTCCTCTGTTACAGAGGCATTTCATTTTTTTAAACTCATTTCAACTCCAGACTTTTTGTGCGTTCAGTATGCACCATTGAAAGCCACGTCATCAATTTTCAACCCTTTCTGACTTCATTTGCTATTTTTCATGCATTTACTGATTTTTTTTGAGCTAAATGACCCTGAAATTGAAAGGCACTACAAATGAACTCTGAAAAGGTTGAAAGTTGACATGGTATTATCATTTCACCCACATAGCATGTGCTAAAAAGTTGAGAGGGTTACGGCAAAAACTGGATGCACTTCATGTACAAAATGGACAATCTCTTTCGAAGTATCAGGCTTTCGGACAAGAACTCATCTGTTACAAAGGCATTTCATTTTTTTAAACTTATTTCAACTCCAGACTTTTTGTGCGTTCAGTATGCACCATTCAAACCACGTCATCAATTTTCAACCCTTTCTGACTTCATTTGCTATTTTTCATGCATTTACTGATTTTTTTTAGCTAAACGACCCTGAAATTGAAAAGCACTACAAATGAACTCTGAAAAGGTTGAAAGTTGGCATGGTATCATCATTTCACCCACATGGCATGTGCTTAAAAGTTGAGAGGGTTACGGCAAAAACTGGATGCACTTCGTGTACAAAATGGACAATCTCTTTCAAAGTATCAGGCTTTCAGACGAGAACTCATCTGTTACAAAGGCATTTCATTTTTTTAAACTCATTTCAACTCCAGACTTTTTGTGCGTTCAGTATGCACCATTCAAAGCCACGTCATCAATTTTCAACCGTTTCTGACTTCATTTGCTATTTTTTATGCATTTACTGATTTTTTGAGCTAAATGACCCTGAAATTTAAAAGCACTACAAATGAACTCTGAAAAGGTTAAAAGTTAGCATGGTATCATCATTTCACCCACATAGCATGTGCTAAATAGTTGAGAGGGTTACGGCAAAAACTGGATACACTTCGTGTACAAAATGGACATTCTCTTTTGAAGTATTAGGCTTTCGGACGAGAACTCATCTGTTACAAAGGTATTTCATTTTTTTAACTTATTTCAACTCCAGACTTTTTGTGCATTCAGTATGCACCATTCAAATCCATGTCATGAATTTTCAACCCTTTTCTGACTTTATTTGCTATTTTTCATGCATTTACTGATTTTGTTTGAGCCAAATGACCTTGAAATTTAAAAGCACTACAAATGAACTCTGAAAAGGTTGAAAGTTGGCATGGTATCATCATTTCACCCACATAGCATGTGTTAAAAAGTTGAGAGCGTTCCGGCCAAAACTGGATGCACTTCGTGTATAAAATGCACAATCTCTTTCGAAGTATCAGGCTTTCGGACGAGAACTCCTCTGTTACAAAGGCATTTCGTTTTTTTAAGTCATTTCAACTCCAGACTTTTTGTGCGTTCAGTATGCACCATTCAAACCACGTCATCAATTTTCAACCCTTTCTGACTTCATTTGCTATTTTTCATGCATTTACTGATTTTTTTTGAGCTAAATGACCCTGAAATTGAAAAGCACTACAAATGAACTCTGAAAAGGTTGAAAGTTGGCATGGTATCATCATTTCACCCATATAGCATGTGCTAAAAAGTTGAGAGGGTTACGGCAAAAACTGGATGCACTTCGGAGATTATGACGGAGGAACTAGAGGGTTAGGGTTGCCGCACACGGCTTGGGGAAATCTTGATGTGTCCCGTGTGCTAGCCCTGCCCCTCTATTTATATGTTGAGCCTTGGGGTCTAAACTTGGAGTAAAAGCCTCCTCCAGGTCGGTTTGGCCCGCAGGGAAAGAGTCCAACTCGGACCCCTGCCGAATCGTGCACAGCCGCACACAAGCGGTAGTACCGCTTCACACAAGCGGTAGTACCGCTTGGGCGGTAGTACCGCTTCACACAAGCGGTAGTACCGCTCCGGCGGTAGTACCGCTTCACACAAGCGGTAGTACCGCTCCGGCGGTAGTACCGCTTCACCAAGCGGTAGTACCGCTTACGCGGCAGCAAAACTACTTTTGCACTTTCCAATACCTTGTGGGTTTTATCCTTTTGGCTCATATAAAGTGTTGCTGCACCCGAACACTTCGGTAAACATCCGGAACCCCTTCCGGTGAACTTCGGAACCCTTCCAGAGATCAAAACACTATTATCACATATATCAATCTTTACCTCCGGACTATTCCGGAGATCCTCGTCATGTCCGGGATCTTATCCGGGACTCCGAACAACTTTCGGTCACCAACATAATAACTCAATTATACTAATCGTCACCAAACGTTAAGTGTGTAGACCCTGCGGGTTCGAGAACTATGTAGACATGACCGAGACACCTCTACGGCCAATAACCAATAGCGGGACCTGGATGCCCATATTGGCTCCTACATATTCTACGAAGATCTTTATCGGTCGAACCTCTATGTCAAGGATTCAGTTAATCCCGTATGCTGTTCCCTTTGTTCTTCGGTATGTTACTTGCCCGAGATTCGATCGTCGGTATCACTATACCTAGTTCAATCTCGTTACCGGCAAGTCTCTTTACTCGTTCCGTAATACAAGATCTCGTGGCTAACACTTTAGTCACATTGCTTGCAAGGCTCAATGTGATGTTGTATTACCGAGTGGGCCCTGAGATACCTCTCCGTCACACGGAGTAACAAATCCCAGTCTTGATCCATGCCAACCCAACAGACACCCTCGGAGATACCTGTAGAGCACCTTTATAGTCACCCAGTTACGTTGCGACGTTTGATACACACAAGGTATTCCTCCGGTGTCAGTGAGTTGCATGATCTCATGGTCAAAGGAACAGATACTTGACATGCAGAAAACAATAGCAATAAACTGACACGATCAAATGCTACGTTTACAGTTTGGGTCTTGTCCATCACATCATTCTCCTAATGATGTGATCCCGTTATCAAATGACATCTCATGTCAATGGCTAGGAAACCTTAACCATCTTTGATCAACGAGCTAGTCAACTAGAGGCTTACTAGGGACACAGTGTTGTCTATGTACCCACACATGTATTTGAGTTTCCAATCAATACAATTATAGCATGGATAATAAACGATTATCATGAACAAGGAAATATAATAATAACCAATTTATTATTGCCTCTAGGGCATATTTCCAACAGTATCATCATTTCACCCACATAGCATGTGCTAAAAAGTTGAGAGGCTTACGGCAAAAACTGGATGCACTTCGTGTACAAAATGGACAATCTCTTTCGAAGTATCAGGCTTTCGGACGAGAACTCATCTGTTACAAAGGCATTTCATTTTTTTAAACTTATTTCAACTCCAGACTTTTTGTGCGTTCAGTATGCACCATTCAAAGCCACGTCATCAATTTTCAACCCTTTCTGACTTCATTTGCTATTTTTCATGCATTTACTGATTTTGTTTGAGCTAAATGACCCTGAAATTGAAAAGCACTACAAATGAACTCTGAAAAGGTTGAAAGTTGGCATGGTATCATCATATCACCCACATAGCATGTGCTTAAAAGTTGAGAGGGTTACGGCAAAAACTAGATGCACTTCGTGTACAAAATGGACAATCTCTTTCGAAGTATCAGGCTTTCGGACGAGAACTCATCTGTTACAAAGGCATTTCATTTTTTTAAACTCATTTCAACTCCAGACTTTTTGCGCGTTCAGTATGCACCATTCAAAGCCACGTCATCAATTTTCAACCGTTTCTGACTTCATTTGCTATTTTTTGTTCATTTACTGATTTTTTGAGCTAAATGACCCCGAAATTGAAAAGCACTACAAATGAACTCTGAAAAGGTTGAAAGTTGGCATGGTATCATCATTTCGCCCACATAGCATGTGCTAAATAGTTGAGAGGGTTACGGCAAAAACTGGATGCACTTCGTGTACAAAATGGACAATCTCTTTCGAAGTATCAGGCTTTCGGACGAGAACTCATCTGTTACAAAGGCATTTCATTTTTCTAACTTATTTCAACTCCAGACTTTTTGTGCATTCAGTATGCACCATTCAAAGCCACGTCATCAATTTTCAACCCTTTCTGCCTTCATTTGCTATTTTTCATGCATTTACTGATTTTGTTTGAGCTAAATGACCCTGAAATTGAAAAGCACTACAAATGAACTCTGAAAAGGTTGAAAGTTGGCATGGTATCATCATTTCACCCACATAGCATGTGTTAAAAAGTTGAGAGGGTTACGGCAAAAACTGGATGCACTTCGTGTACAAAATGGACAATCTCTTTCGAAGTATCAGGCTTTCGGACGAGAACTCCTCTGTTACAGAGGCATTTCATTTTTTTAAACTCATTTCAACTCCAGACTTTTTGTGCGTTCAGTATGCACCATTGAAAGCCACGTCATCAATTTTCAACCCTTTCTGACTTCATTTGCTATTTTTCATGCATTTACTGATTTTTTTGAGCTAAATGACCCTGAAATTGAAAGGCACTACAAATGAACTCTGAAAAGGTTGAAAGTTGACATGGTATTATCATTTCACCCACATAGCATGTGCTAAAAAGTTGAGAGGGTTACGGCAAAAACTGGATGCATTTCATGTACAAAATGGACAATCTCTTTCGAAGTATCAGGCTTTCGGACAAGAACTCATCTGTTACAAAGGCATTTCATTTTTTTAAACTTATTTCAACTCCAGACTTTTTGTGCGTTCAGTATGCACCATTCAAACCACGTCATCAATTTTCAACCCTTTCTGACTTCATTTGCTATTTTTCATGCATTTACTGATTTTTTTTAGCTAAACGACCCTGAAATTGAAAAGCACTACAAATGAACTCTGAAAAGGTTGAAAGTTGGCATGGTATCATCATTTCACCCACATGGCATGTGCTTAAAAGTTGAGAGGGTTACGGCAAAAACTGGATGCACTTCGTGTACAAAATGGACAATCTCTTTCAAAGTATCAGGCTTTCAGACGAGAACTCATCTGTTACAAAGGCATTTCATTTTTTTAAACTCATTTCAACTCCAGACTTTTTGTGCGTTCAGTATGCACCATTCAAAGCCACGTCATCAATTTTCAACCGTTTCTGACTTCATTTGCTATTTTTTATGCATTTACTGATTTTTTGAGCTAAATGACCCTGAAATTTAAAAGCACTACAAATGAACTCTGAAAAGGTTAAAAGTTAGCATGGTATCATCATTTCACCCACATAGCATGTGCTAAATAGTTGAGAGGGTTACGGCAAAAACTGGATACACTTCGTGTACAAAATGGACATTCTCTTTTGAAGTATTAGGCTTTCGGACGAGAACTCATCTGTTACAAAGGTATTTCATTTTTTTAACTTATTTCAACTCCAGACTTTTTGTGCATTCAGTATGCACCATTCAAATCCATGTCATGAATTTTCAACCCTTTTCTGACTTTATTTGCTATTTTTCATGCATTTACTGATTTTGTTTGAGCCAAATGACCTTGAAATTTAAAAGCACTACAAATGAACTCTGAAAAGGTTGAAAGTTGGCATGGTATCATCATTTCACCCACATAGCATGTGTTAAAAAGTTGAGAGCGTTCCGGCCAAAACTGGATGCACTTCGTGTATAAAATGCACAATCTCTTTCGAAGTATCAGGCTTTCGGATGAGAACTCCTCTGTTACAAAGGCATTTCGTTTTTTTAAGTCATTTCAACTCCAGACTTTTTGTGCGTTCAGTATGCACCATTCAAACCACGTCATCAATTTTCAACCCTTTCTGACTTCATTTGCTATTTTTCATGCATTTACTGATTTTTTTTGAGCTAAATGACCCTGAAATTGAAAAGCACTACAAATGAACTCTGAAAAGGTTGAAAGTTGGCATGGTATCATCATTTCACCCATATAGCATGTGCTAAAAAGTTGAGAGGGTTACGGCAAAAACTGGATGCACTTCGGAGATTATGACGGAGGAACTAGAGGGTTAGGGTTGCCGCACACGGCTTGGGGAAATCTTGATGTGTCCCGTGTGCTAGCCCTGCCCCTCTATTTATATGTTGAGCCTTGGGGTCTAAACTTGGAGTAAAAGCCTCCTCCAGGTCGGTTTGGCCCGCAGGGAAAGAGTCCAACTCGGACCCCTGCCGAATCGTGCACAGCCGCACACAAGCGGTAGTACCGCTTCACACAAGCGGTAGTACCGCTTGGGCGGTAGTACCGCTTCACACAAGCGGTAGTACCGCTCCGGCGGTAGTACCGCTTAACACAAGCGGTAGTACCGCTCCGGCGGTAGTACCGCTTCACCAAGCGGTAGTACCGCTTACGCGGCAGCAAAACTACTTTTGCACTTTCCAATACCTTGTGGGTTTTATCCTTTTGGCTCATATAAAGTGTTGCTGCACCCGAACACTTCGGTAAACATCCGGAACCCCTTCCGGTGAACTTCGGAACCCTTCCAGAGATCAAAACACTATTATCACATATATCAATCTTTACCTCCGGACTATTCCGGAGATCCTCGTCATGTCCGGGATCTTATCCGGGACTCCGAACAACTTTCGGTCACCAACATAATAACTCAATTATACTAATCGTCACCAAACGTTAAGTGTGTAGACCCTGCGGGTTCGAGAACTATGTAGACATGACCGAGACACCTCTACGGCCAATAACCAATAGCGGGACCTGGATGCCCATATTGGCTCCTACATATTCTACGAAGATCTTTATCGGTCGAACCTCTATGTCAAGGATTCAGTTAATCCTGTATGCTGTTCCCTTTGTTCTTCGGTATGTTACTTGCCCGAGATTCGATCGTCGGTATCACTATACCTAGTTCAATCTCGTTACCGGCAAGTCTCTTTACTCGTTCCGTAATACAAGATCTCGTGGCTAACACTTTAGTCACATTGCTTGCAAGGCTCAATGTGATGTTGTATTACCGAGTGGGCCCTGAGATACCTCTCCGTCACACGGAGTAACAAATCCCAGTCTTGATCCATGCCAACCCAACAGACACCCTCGGAGATACCTGTAGAGCACCTTTATAGTCACCCAGTTACGTTGCGACGTTTGATACACACAAGGTATTCCTCCGGTGTCAGTGAGTTGCATGATCTCATGGTCAAAGGAACAGATACTTGACATGCAGAAAACAATAGCAATAAACTGACACGATCAAATGCTACGTTTACAGTTTGGGTCTTGTCCATCACATCATTCTCCTAATGATGTGATCCCGTTATCAAATGACATCTCATGTCAATGGCTAGGAAACCTTAACCATCTTTGATCAACGAGCTAGTCAACTAGAGGCTTACTAGGGACACAGTGTTGTCTATGTACCCACACATGTATTTGAGTTTCCAATCAATACAATTATAGCATGGATAATAAACGATTATCATGAACAAGGAAATATAATAATAACCAATTTATTATTGCCTCTAGGGCATATTTCCAACAGTATCATCATTTCACCCACATAGCATGTGCTAAAAAGTTGAGAGGCTTACGGCAAAAACTGGATGCACTTCGTGTACAAAATGGACAATCTCTTTCGAAGTATCAGGCTTTCGGACGAGAACTCATCTGTTACAAAGGCATTTCATTTTTTTAAACTTATTTCAACTCCAGACTTTTTGTGCGTTCAGTATGCACCATTCAAAGCCACGTCATCAATTTTCAACCCTTTCTGACTTCATTTGCTATTTTTCATGCATTTACTGATTTTGTTTGAGCTAAATGACCCTGAAATTGAAAAGCACTACAAATGAACTCTGAAAAGGTTGAAAGTTGGCATGGTATCATCATATCACCCACATAGCATGTGCTTAAAAGTTGAGAGGGTTACGGCAAAAACTGGATGCACTTCGTGTACAAAATGGACAATCTCTTTCGAAGTATCAGGCTTTCGGACGAGAACTCATCTGTTACAAAGGCATTTCATTTTTTTAAACTCATTTCAACTCCAGACTTTTTGCGCGTTCAGTATGCACCATTCAAAGCCACGTCATCAATTTTCAACCGTTTCTGACTTCATTTGCTATTTTTTGTTCATTTACTGATTTTTTGAGCTAAATGACCCTGAAATTGAAAAGCACTACAAATGAACTCTGAAAAGGTTGAAAGTTGGCATGGTATCATCATTTCGCCCACATAGCATGTGCTAAATAGTTGAGAGGGTTACGGCAAAAACTGGATGCACTTCGTGTACAAAATGGACAATCTCTTTCGAAGTATCAGGCTTTCGGACGAGAACTCATCTGTTACAAAGGCATTTCATTTTTCTAACTTATTTCAACTCCAGACTTTTTGTGCATTCAGTATGCACCATTCAAAGCCACGTCATCAATTTTCAACCCTTTCTGCCTTCATTTGCTATTTTTCATGCATTTACTGATTTTGTTTGAGCTAAATGACCCTGAAATTGAAAAGCACTACAAATGAACTCTGAAAAGGTTGAAAGTTGGCATGGTATCATCATTTCACCCACATAGCATGTGTTAAAAAGTTGAGAGGGTTACGGCAAAAACTGGATGCACTTCGTGTACAAAATGGACAATCTCTTTCGAAGTATCAGGCTTTCGGACGAGAACTCCTCT
Source organism: Elymus sibiricus (assembly GCA_039707655.1). Taxonomy (NCBI): domain Eukaryota; kingdom Viridiplantae; phylum Streptophyta; class Magnoliopsida; order Poales; family Poaceae; genus Elymus; species Elymus sibiricus. The sequence continues at coordinate 31,358,294 of CM077665.1, read as the reverse complement.
GTTACAGAGGCATTTCATTTTTTTAAACTCATTTCAACTCCAGACTTTTTGTGCGTTCAGTATGCACCATTGAAAGCCACGTCATCAATTTTCAACCCTTTCTGACTTCATTTGCTATTTTTCATGCATTTACTGATTTTTTTGAGCTAAATGACCCTGAAATTGAAAGGCACTACAAATGAACTCTGAAAAGGTTGAAAGTTGACATGGTATTATCATTTCACCCACATAGCATGTGCTAAAAAGTTGAGAGGGTTACGGCAAAAACTGGATGCACTTCATGTACAAAATGGACAATCTCTTTCGAAGTATCAGGCTTTCGGACGAGAACTCATCTGTTACAAAGGCATTTCATTTTTTTAAACTTATTTCAACTCCAGACTTTTTGTGCGTTCAGTATGCACCATTCAAACCACGTCATCAATTTTCAACCCTTTCTGACTTCATTTGCTATTTTTCATGCATTTACTGATTTTTTTTAGCTAAACGACCCTGAAATTGAAAAGCACTACAAATGAACTCTGAAAAGGTTGAAAGTTGGCATGGTATCATCATTTCACCCACATGGCATGTGCTTAAAAGTTGAGAGGGTTACGGCAAAAACTGGATGCACTTCGTGTACAAAATGGACAATCTCTTTCAAAGTATCAGGCTTTCAGACGAGAACTCATCTGTTACAAAGGCATTTCATTTTTTTAAACTCATTTCAACTCCAGACTTTTTGTGCGTTCAGTATGCACCATTCAAAGCCACGTCATCAATTTTCAACCGTTTCTGACTTCATTTGCTATTTTTTATGCATTTACTGATTTTTTGAGCTAAATGACCCTGAAATTTAAAAGCACTACAAATGAACTCTGAAAAGGTTAAAAGTTAGCATGGTATCATCATTTCACCCACATAGCATGTGCTAAATAGTTGAGAGGGTTACGGCAAAAACTGGATACACTTCGTGTACAAAATGGACATTCTCTTTTGAAGTATTAGGCTTTCGGACGAGAACTCATCTGTTACAAAGGTATTTCATTTTTTTAACTTATTTCAACTCAGACTTTTTGTGCATTCAGTATGCACCATTCAAATCCATGTCATGAATTTTCAACCCTTTTCTGACTTTATTTGCTATTTTTCATGCATTTACTGATTTTGTTTGAGCCAAATGACCTTGAAATTTAAAAGCACTACAAATGAACTCTGAAAAGGTTGAAAGTTGGCATCGTATCATCATTTCACCCACATAGCATGTGTTAAAAAGTTGAGAGCGTTCCGGCCAAAACTGGATGCACTTCGTGTATAAAATGCACAATCTCTTTCGAAGTATCAGGCTTTCGGACGAGAACTCCTCTGTTACAAAGGCATTTCGTTTTTTTAAGTCATTTCAACTCCAGACTTTTTGTGCGTTCAGTATGCACCATTCAAACCACGTCATCAATTTTCAACCCTTTCTGACTTCATTTGCTATTTTTCATGCATTTACTGATTTTTTTTGAGCTAAATGACCCTGAAATTGAAAAGCACTACAAATGAACTCTGAAAAGGTTGAAAGTTGGCATGGTATCATCATTTCACCCATATAGCATGTGCTAAAAAGTTGAGAGGGTTACGGCAAAAACTGGATGCACTTCGGAGATTATGACGGAGGAACTAGAGGGTTAGGGTTGCCGCACACGGCTTGGGGAAATCTTGATGTGTCCCGTGTGCTAGCCCTGCCCCTCTATTTATATGTTGAGCCTTGGGGTCTAAACTTGGAGTAAAAGCCTCCTCCAGGTCGGTTTGGCCCGCAGGGAAAGAGTCCAACTCGGACCCCTGCCGAACCGTGCACAGCCGCGCACAAGCGGTAGTACCGCTTCACACAAGCGGTAGTACCGCTTGGGCGGTAGTACCGCTTCACACAAGCGGTAGTACCGCTCCGGCGGTAGTACCGCTTCACACAAGCGGTAGTACCGCTCCGGCGGTAGTACCGCTTCACCAAGCGGTAGTACCGCTTACGCGGCAGCAAAACTACTTTTGCACTTTCCAATACCTTGTGGGTTTTATCCTTTTGGCTCATATAAAGTGTTGCTGCACCCGAACACTTCGGTAAACATCCGGAACACCTTCCGGTGAACTTCGGAACCCTTCCAGAGATCAAAACACTATTATCACATATATCAATCTTTACCTCCGGACTATTCCGGAGATCCTCGTCATGTCCGGGATCTTATCCGGGACTCCGAACAACTTTCGGTCACCAACATAATAACTCAATTATACTAATCGTCACCAAACGTTAAGTGTGTAGACCCTGCGGGTTCGAGAACTATGTAGACATGACCGAGACACCTCTACGGCCAATAACCAATAGCGGGACCTGGATGCCCATATTGGCTCCTACATATTCTACGAAGATCTTTATCGGTCGAACCTCTATGTCAAGGATTCAGTTAATCCCGTATGCTGTTCCCTTTGTTCTTCGGTATGTTACTTGCCCGAGATTCGATCGTCGGTATCACTATACCTAGTTCAATCTCGTTACCGGCAAGTCTCTTTACTCGTTCCGTAATACAAGATCTCGTGGCTAACACTTTAGTCACATTGCTTGCAAGGCTCAATGTGATGTTGTATTACCGAGTGGGCCCTGAGATACCTCTCCGTCACACGGAGTAACAAATCCCAGTCTTGATCCATGCCAACCCAACAGACACCCTCGGAGATACCTGTAGAGCACCTTTATAGTCACCCAGTTACGTTGCGACGTTTGATACACACAAGGTATTCCTCCGGTGTCAGTGAGTTGCATGATCTCATGGTCAAAGGAACAGATACTTGACATGCAGAAAACAATAGCAATAAACTGACACGATCAAATGCTACGTTTACAGTTTGGGTCTTGTCCATCACATCATTCTCCTAATGATGTGATCCCGTTATCAAATGACATCTCATGTCAATGGCTAGGAAACCTTAACCATCTTTGATCAACGAGCTAGTCAACTAGAGGCTTACTAGGGACACAGTGTTGTCTATGTACCCACACATGTATTTGAGTTTCCAATCAATACAATTATAGCATGGATAATAAACGATTATCATGAACAAGGAAATATAATAATAACCAATTTATTATTGCCTCTAGGGCATATTTCCAACAGTATCATCATTTCACCCACATAGCATGTGCTAAAAAGTTGAGAGGCTTACGGCAAAAACTGGATGCACTTCGTGTACAAAATGGACAATCTCTTTCGAAGTATCAGGCTTTCGGACGAGAACTCATCTGTTACAAAGGCATTTCATTTTTTTAAACTTATTTCAACTCCAGACTTTTTGTGCGTTCAGTATGCACCATTCAAAGCCACGTCATCAATTTTCAACCCTTTCTGACTTCATTTGCTATTTTTCATGCATTTACTGATTTTGTTTGAGCTAAATGACCCTGAAATTGAAAAGCACTACAAATGAACTCTGAAAAGGTTGAAAGTTGGCATGGTATCATCATATCACCCACATAGCATGTGCTTAAAAGTTGAGAGGGTTACGGCAAAAACTGGATGCACTTCGTGTACAAAATGGACAATCTCTTTCGAAGTATCAGGCTTTCGGACGAGAACTCATCTGTTACAAAGGCATTTCATTTTTTTAAACTCATTTCAACTCCAGACTTTTTGCGCGTTCAGTATGCACCATTCAAAGCCACGTCATCAATTTTCAACCGTTTCTGACTTCATTTGCTATTTTTTGTTCATTTACTGATTTTTTGAGCTAAATGACCCTGAAATTGAAAAGCACTACAAATGAACTCTGAAAAGGTTGAAAGTTGGCATGGTATCATCATTTCGCCCACATAGCATGTGCTAAATAGTTGAGAGGGTTACGGCAAAAACTGGATGCACTTCGTGTACAAAATGGACAATCTCTTTCGAAGTATCAGGCTTTCGGACGAGAACTCATCTGTTACAAAGGCATTTCATTTTTCTAACTTATTTCAACTCCAGACTTTTTGTGCATTCAGTATGCACCATTCAAAGCCACGTCATCAATTTTCAACCCTTTCTGCCTTCATTTGCTATTTTTCATGCATTTACTGATTTTGTTTGAGCTAAATGACCCTGAAATTGAAAAGCACTACAAATGAACTCTGAAAAGGTTGAAAGTTGGCATGGTATCATCATTTCACCCACATAGCATGTGTTAAAAAGTTGAGAGGGTTACGGCAAAAACTGGATGCACTTCGTGTACAAAATGGACAATCTCTTTCGAAGTATCAGGCTTTCGGACGAGAACTCCTCTGTTACAGAGGCATTTCATTTTTTTAAACTCATTTCAACTCCAGACTTTTTGTGCGTTCAGTATGCACCATTGAAAGCCACGTCATCAATTTTCAACCCTTTCTGACTTCATTTGCTATTTTTCATGCATTTACTGATTTTTTTGAGCTAAATGACCCTGAAATTGAAAGGCACTACAAATGAACTCTGAAAAGGTTGAAAGTTGACATGGTATTATCATTTCACCCACATAGCATGTGCTAAAAAGTTGAGAGGGTTACGGCAAAAACTGGATGCACTTCATGTACAAAATGGACAATCTCTTTCGAAGTATCAGGCTTTCGGACAAGAACTCATCTGTTACAAAGGCATTTCATTTTTTTAAACTTATTTCAACTCCAGACTTTTTGTGCGTTCAGTATGCACCATTCAAACCACGTCATCAATTTTCAACCCTTTCTGACTTCATTTGCTATTTTTCATGCATTTACTGATTTTTTTAGCTAAACGACCCTGAAATTGAAAAGCACTACAAATGAACTCTGAAAAGGTTGAAAGTTGGCATGGTATCATCATTTCACCCACATGGCATGTGCTTAAAAGTTGAGAGGGTTACGGCAAAAACTGGATGCACTTCGTGTACAAAATGGACAATCTCTTTCAAAGTATCAGGCTTTCAGACGAGAACTCATCTGTTACAAAGGCATTTCATTTTTTTAAACTCATTTCAACTCCAGACTTTTTGTGCGTTCAGTATGCACCATTCAAAGCCACGTCATCAATTTTCAACCGTTTCTGACTTCATTTGCTATTTTTTATGCATTTACTGATTTTTTGAGCTAAATGACCCTGAAATTTAAAAGCACTACAAATGAACTCTGAAAAGGTTAAAAGTTAGCATGGTATCATCATTTCACCCACATAGCATGTGCTAAATAGTTGAGAGGGTTACGGCAAAAACTGGATACACTTCGTGTACAAAATGGACATTCTCTTTTGAAGTATTAGGCTTTCGGACGAGAACTCATCTGTTACAAAGGTATTTCATTTTTTTAACTTATTTCAACTCCAGACTTTTTGTGCATTCAGTATGCACCATTCAAATCCATGTCATGAATTTTCAACCCTTTTCTGACTTTATTTGCTATTTTTCATGCATTTACTGATTTTGTTTGAGCCAAATGACCTTGAAATTTAAAAGCACTACAAATGAACTCTGAAAAGGTTGAAAGTTGGCATGGTATCATCATTTCACCCACATAGCATGTGTTAAAAAGTTGAGAGCGTTCCGGCCAAAACTGGATGCACTTCGTGTATAAAATGCACAATCTCTTTCGAAGTATCAGGCTTTCGGACGAGAACTCCTCTGTTACAAAGGCATTTCGTTTTTTTAAGTCATTTCAACTCCAGACTTTTTGTGCGTTCAGTATGCACCATTCAAACCACGTCATCAATTTTCAACCCTTTCTGACTTCATTTGCTATTTTTCATGCATTTACTGATTTTTTTTGAGCTAAATGACCCTGAAATTGAAAAGCACTACAAATGAACTCTGAAAAGGTTGAAAGTTGGCATGGTATCATCATTTCACCCATATAGCATGTGCTAAAAAGTTGAGAGGGTTACGGCAAAAACTGGATGCACTTCGGAGATTATGACGGAGGAACTAGAGGGTTAGGGTTGCCGCACACGGCTTGGGGAAATCTTGATGTGTCCCGTGTGCTAGCCCTGCCCTCTATTTATATGTTGAGCCTTGGGGTCTAAACTTGGAGTAAAAGCCTCCTCCAGGTCGGTTTGGCCCGCAGGGAAAGAGTCCAACTCGGACCCCTGCCGAATCGTGCACAGCCGCACACAAGCGGTAGTACCGCTTCACACAAGCGGTAGTACCGCTTGGGCGGTAGTACCGCTTCACACAAGCGGTAGTACCGCTCCGGCGGTAGTACCGCTTCACACAAGCGGTAGTACCGCTCCGGCGGTAGTACCGCTTCACCAAGCGGTAGTACCGCTTACGCGGCAGCAAAACTACTTTTGCACTTTCCAATACCTTGTGGGTTTTATCCTTTTGGCTCATATAAAGTGTTGCTGCACCCGAACACTTCGGTAAACATCCGGAACCCCTTCCGGTGAACTTCGGAACCCTTCCAGAGATCAAAACACTATTATCACATATATCAATCTTTACCTCCGGACTATTCCGGAGATCCTCGTCATGTCCGGGATCTTATCCGGGACTCCGAACAACTTTCGGTCACCAACATAATAACTCAATTATACTAATCGTCACCAAACGTTAAGTGTGTAGACCCTGCGGGTTCGAGAACTATGTAGACATGACCGAGACACCTCTACGGACAATAACCAATAGCGGGACCTGGATGCCCATATTGGCTCCTACATATTCTACGAAGATCTTTATCGGTCGAACCTCTATGTCAAGGATTCAGTTAATCCCGTATGCTGTTCCCTTTGTTCTTCGGTATGTTACTTGCCCGAGATTCGATCGTCGGTATCACTATACCTAGTTCAATCTCGTTACCGGCAAGTCTCTTTACTCGTTCCGTAATACAAGATCTCGTGGCTAACACTTTAGTCACATTGCTTGCAAGGCTCAATGTGATGTTGTATTACCGAGTGGGCCCTGAGATACCTCTCCGTCACACGGAGTAACAAATCCCAGTCTTGATCCATGCCAACCCAACAGACACCCTCGGAGATACCTGTAGAGCACCTTTATAGTCACCCAGTTACGTTGCGACGTTTGATACACACAAGGTATTCCTCCGGTGTCAGTGAGTTGCATGATCTCATGGTCAAAGGAACAGATACTTGACATGCAGAAAACAATAGCAATAAACTGACACGATCAAATGCTACGTTTACAGTTTGGGTCTTGTCCATCACATCATTCTCCTAATGATGTGATCCCGTTATCAAATGACATCTCATGTCAATGGCTAGGAAACCTTAACCATCTTTGATCAACGAGCTAGTCAACTAGAGGCTTACTAGGGACACAGTGTTGTCTATGTACCCACACATGTATTTGAGTTTCCAATCAATACAATTATAGCATGGATAATAAACGATTATCATGAACAAGGAAATATAATAATAACCAATTTATTATTGCCTCTAGGGCATATTTCCAACAGTATCATCATTTCACCCACATAGCATGTGCTAAAAAGTTGAGAGGCTTACGGCAAAAACTGGATGCACTTCGTGTACAAAATGGACAATCTCTTTCGAAGTATCAGGCTTTCGGACGAGAACTCATCTGTTACAAAGGCATTTCATTTTTTTAAACTTATTTCAACTCCAGACTTTTTGTGCGTTCAGTATGCACCATTCAAAGCCACGTCATCAATTTTCAACCCTTTCTGACTTCATTTGCTATTTTTCATGCATTTACTGATTTTGTTTGAGCTAAATGACCCTGAAATTGAAAAGCACTACAAATGAACTCTGAAAAGGTTGAAAGTTGGCATGGTATCATCATTTCACCCACATAGCACGTGTTAAAAAGTTGAGAGGGTTACGGCAAAAACTGGATGCACTTCGTGTATAAAATGGACAATCTCTTTCGAAGTATCAGGCTTTCGGACGAGAACTCCTCTGTTACAAAGGCATTTCGTTTTTTTAAACTCATTTCAACTCCACACTTTTTGTGCGTTCAGTATGCACCATTCAAAGCCACGTCATCAATTTTCAACCCTTTCTGACTTCATTTGCTATTTTTCATGCATTCACTGATTTTTTTTGAGCTAAATGACCCTGAAATTGAAAAGCACTACAAATGAACTCTGAAAAGGTTGAAAGTTGGCATGGTATCATCATTTCACCCACATAGCATGTGCTACAAAGTTGAGAGGGTTACGGCAAAAACTGGATGCACTTCGTGTACAAAATGGACAATCTCTTTCGAAGTATCAGGCTTTCGGACGAGAACTCATCTGTTACAAAGGCATTTCATTTTTTTAAACTTATTTCAACTCCAGATTTTTGTCCGTTCAGTATGCACCATTCAAAGCCACGTCATCAATTTTCAACCCTTTCTGACTTCATTTGCTATTTTTCATGCATTTACTGATTTTTTTGAGCTAAATGACCCTGAAATTGAAAAGCACTACAAATGAACTCTGAAAAGGTTGAAAGTTGACATGGTATCATCATTTCACCCACATAGCATGTGCTAAAAAGTTAAGAGGGTTACGGCAAAAACTGGATGCACTTCGTGTACAAAATGGACAATCTCTTTCGAAGTATCAGCCTTTCGGACGAGAACTCATCTGTTACAAAGGCATTTCATTTTTTTAAACTCATTTCAACTCCAGACTTTTTGCGCGTTCAGTATGCACCATTCAAAGCCACGTCATCAATTTTCAACCGTTTCTGACTTCATTTGCTATTTTTTGTTCATTTACTGATTTTTTGAGCTAAATGACCCTGAAATTGAAAAGCACTACAAATGAACTCTGAAAAGGTTGAAAGTTGGCATGGTATCATCATTTCGCCCACATAGCATGTGCTAAATAGTTGAGAGGGTTACGGCAAAAACTGGATGCACTTCGTGTACAAAATGGACAATCTCTTTCGAAGTATCAGGCTTTCGGACGAGAACTCATCTGTTACAAAGGCATTTCATTTTTCTAACTTATTTCAACTCCAGACTTTTTGTGCATTCAGTATGCACCATTCAAAGCCACGTCATCAATTTTCAACCCTTTCTGCCTTCATTTGCTATTTTTCATGCATTTACTGATTTTGTTTGAGCTAAATGACCCTGAAATTGAAAAGCACTACAAATGAACTCTGAAAAGGTTGAAAGTTGGCATGGTATCATCATTTCACCCACATAGCATGTGTTAAAAAGTTGAGAGGGTTACGGCAAAAACTGGATGCACTTCGTGTACAAAATGGACAATCTCTTTCGAAGTATCAGGCTTTCGGACGAGAACTCCTCTGTTACAGAGGCATTTCATTTTTTTAAACTCATTTCAACTCCAGACTTTTTGTGTGTTCAGTATGCACCATTGAAAGCCACGTCATCAATTTTCAACCCTTTCTGACTTCATTTGCTATTTTTCATGCATTTACTGATTTTTTTGAGCTAAATGACCCTGAAATTGAAAGGCACTACAAATGAACTCTGAAAAGGTTGAAAGTTGACATGGTATTATCATTTCACCCACATAGCATGTGCTAAAAAGTTGAGAGGGTTACGGCAAAAACTGGATGCACTTCATGTACAAAATGGACAATCTCTTTCGAAGTATCAGGCTTTCGGACAAGAACTCATCTGTTACAAAGGCATTTCATTTTTTTAAACTTATTTCAACTCCAGACTTTTTGTGCGTTCAGTATGCACCATTCAAACCACGTCATCAATTTTCAACCCTTTCTGACTTCATTTGCTATTTTTCATGCATTTACTGATTTTTTTTAGCTAAACGACCCTGAAATTGAAAAGCACTACAAATGAACTCTGAAAAGGTTGAAAGTTGGCATGGTATCATCATTTCACCCACATGGCATGTGCTTAAAAGTTGAGAGGGTTACGGCAAAAACTGGATGCACTTCGTGTACAAAATGGACAATCTCTTTCAAAGTATCAGGCTTTCAGACGAGAACTCATCTGTTACAAAGGCATTTCATTTTTTTAAACTCATTTCAACTCCAGACTTTTTGTGCGTTCAGTATGCACCATTCAAAGCCACGTCATCAATTTTCAACCGTTTCTGACTTCATTTGCTATTTTTTATGCATTTACTGATTTTTTGAGCTAAATGACCCTGAAATTTAAAAGCACTACAAATGAACTCTGAAAAGGTTAAAAGTTAGCATGGTATCATCATTTCACCCACATAGCATGTGCTAAATAGTTGAGAGGGTTACGGCAAAAACTGGATACACTTCGTGTACAAAATGGACATTCTCTTTTGAAGTATTAGTCTTTCGGACGAGAACTCATCTGTTACAAAGGTATTTCATTTTTTTAACTTATTTCAACTCCAGACTTTTTGTGCATTCAGTATGCACCATTCAAATCCATGTCATGAATTTTCAACCCTTTTCTGACTTTATTTGCTATTTTTCATGCATTTACTGATTTTGTTTGAGCCAAATGACCTTGAAATTTAAAAGCACTACAAATGAACTCTGAAAAGGTTGAAAGTTGGCATGGTATCATCATTTCACCCACATAGCATGTGTTAAAAAGTTGAGAGCGTTCCGGCCAAAACTGGATGCACTTCGTGTATAAAATGCACAATCTCTTTCGAAGTATCAGGCTTTCGGACGAGAACTCCTCTGTTACAAAGGCATTTCGTTTTTTTAAGTCATTTCAACTCCAGACTTTTTGTGCGTTCAGTATGCACCATTCAAACCACGTCATCAATTTTCAACCCTTTCTGACTTCATTTGCTATTTTTCATGCATTTACTGATTTTTTTTGAGCTAAATGACCCTGAAATTGAAAAGCACTACAAATGAACTCTGAAAAGGTTGAAAGTTGGCATGGTATCATCATTTCACCCATATAGCATGTGCTAAAAAGTTGAGAGGGTTACGGCAAAAACTGGATGCACTTCGGAGATTATGACGGAGGAACTAGAGGGTTAGGGTTGCCGCACACGGCTTGGGGAAATCTTGATGTGTCCCGTGTGCTAGCCCTGCCCCTCTATTTATATGTTGAGCCTTGGGGTCTAAACTTGGAGTAAAAGCCTCCTCCAGGTCGGTTTGGCCCGCAGGGAAAGAGTCCAACTCGGACCCCTGCCGAATCGTGCACAGCCGCACACAAGCGGTAGTACCGCTTCACACAAGCGGTAGTACCGCTTGGGCGGTAGTACCGCTTCACACAAGCGGTAGTACCGCTCCGGCGGTAGTACCGCTTCACACAAGCGGTAGTACCGCTCCGGCGGTAGTACCGCTTCACCAAGCGGTAGTACCGCTTACGCGGCAGCAAAACTACTTTTGCACTTTCCAATACCTTGTGGGTTTTATCCTTTTGGCTCATATAAAGTGTTGCTGCACCCGAACACTTCGGTAAACATCCGGAACCCCTTCCGGTGAACTTCGGAACCCTTCCAGAGATCAAAACACTATTATCACATATATCAATCTTTACCTCCGGACTATTCCGGAGATCCTCGTCATGTCCGGGATCTTATCCGGGACTCCGAACAACTTTCGGTCACCAACATAATAACTCAATTATACTAATCGTCACCAAACGTTAAGTGTGTAGACCCTGCGGGTTCGAGAACTATGTAGACATGACCGAGACACCTCTACGGCCAATAACCAATAGCGGGACCTGGATGCCCATATTGGCTCCTACATATTCTACGAAGATCTTTATCGGTCGAACCTCTATGTCAAGGATTCAGTTAATCCCGTATGCTGTTCCCTTTGTTCTTCGGTATGTTACTTGCCCGAGATTCGATCGTCGGTATCACTATACCTAGTTCAATCTCGTTACCGGCAAGTCTCTTTACTCGTTCCGTAATACAAGATCTCGTGGCTAACACTTTAGTCACATTGCTTGCAAGGCTCAATGTGATGTTGTATTACCGAGTGGGCCCTGAGATACCTCTCCGTCACACGGAGTAACAAATCCCAGTCTTGATCCATGCCAACCCAACAGACACCCTCGGAGATACCTGTAGAGCACCTTTATAGTCACCCAGTTACGTTGCGACGTTTGATACACACAAGGTATTCCTCCGGTGTCAGTGAGTTGCATGATCTCATGGTCAAAGGAACAGATACTTGACATGCAGAAAACAATAGCAATAAACTGACACGATCAAATGCTACGTTTACAGTTTGGGTCTTGTCCATCACATCATTCTCCTAATGATGTGATCCCGTTATCAAATGACATCTCATGTCAATGGCTAGGAAACCTTAACCATCTTTGATCAACGAGCTAGTCAACTAGAGGCTTACTAGGGACACAGTGTTGTCTATGTACCCACACATGTATTTGAGTTTCCAATCAATACAATTATAGCATGGATAATAAACGATTATCATGAACAAGGAAATATAATAATAACCAATTTATTATTGCCTCTAGGGCATATTTCCAACAGTATCATCATTTCACCCACATAGCATGTGCTAAAAAGTTGAGAGGCTTACGGCAAAAACTGGATGCACTTCGTGTACAAAATGGACAATCTCTTTCGAAGTATCAGGCTTTCGGACGAGAACTCATCTGTTACAAAGGCATTTCATTTTTTTAAACTTATTTCAACTCCAGACTTTTTGTGCGTTCAGTATGCACCATTCAAAGCCACGTCATCAATTTTCAACCCTTTCTGACTTCATTTGCTATTTTTCATGCATTTACTGATTTTGTTTGAGCTAAATGACCCTGAAATTTAAAAGCACTACAAATGAACTCTGAAAAGGTTGAAAGTTGGCATGGTATCATCATATCACCCACATAGCATGTGCTTAAAAGTTGAGAGGGTTACGGCAAAAACTGGATGCACTTCGTGTACAAAATGGACAATCTCTTTCGAAGTATCAGGCTTTCGGACGAGAACTCATCTGTTACAAAGGCATTTCATTTTTTTAAACTCATTTCAACTCCAGACTTTTTGCGCGTTCAGTATGCACCATTCAAAGCCACGTCATCAATTTTCAACCGTTTCTGACTTCATTTGCTATTTTTTGTTCATTTACTGATTTTTTGAGCTAAATGACCCTGAAATTGAAAAGCACTACAAATGAACTCTGAAAAGGTTGAAAGTTGGCATGGTATCATCATTTCGCCCACATAGCATGTGCTAAATAGTTGAGAGGGTTACGGCAAAAACTGGATGCACTTCGTGTACAAAATGGACAATCTCTTTCGAAGTATCAGGCTTTCGGACGAGAACTCATCTGTTACAAAGGCATTTCATTTTTCTAACTTATTTCAACTCCAGACTTTTTGTGCATTCAGTATGCACCATTCAAAGCCACGTCATCAATTTTCAACCCTTTCTGCCTTCATTTGCTATTTTTCATGCATTTACTGATTTTGTTTGAGCTAAATGACCCTGAAATTGAAAAGCACTACAAATGAACTCTGAAAAGGTTGAAAGTTGGCATGGTATCATCATTTCACCCACATAGCATGTGTTAAAAAGTTGAGAGGGTTACGGCAAAAACTGGATGCACTTCGTGTACAAAATGGACAATCTCTTTCGAAGTATCAGGCTTTCGGACGAGAACTCCTCTGTTACAGAGGCATTTCATTTTTTTAAACTCATTTCAACTCCAGACTTTTTGTGCGTTCAGTATGCACCATTGAAAGCCACGTCATCAATTTTCAACCCTTTCTGACTTCATTTGCTATTTTTCATGCATTTACTGATTTTTTTGAGCTAAATGACCCTGAAATTGAAAGGCACTACAAATGAACTCTGAAAAGGTTGAAAGTTGACATGGTATTATCATTTCACCCACATAGCATGTGCTAAAAAGTTGAGAGGGTTACGGCAAAAACTGGATGCACTTCATGTACAAAATGGACAATCTCTTTCGAAGTATCAGGCTTTCGGACAAGAACTCATCTGTTACAAAGGCATTTCATTTTTTTAAACTTATTTCAACTCCAGACTTTTTGTGCGTTCAGTATGCACCATTCAAACCACGTCATCAATTTTCAACCCTTTCTGACTTCATTTGCTATTTTTCATGCATTTACTGATTTTTTTTAGCTAAACGACCCTGAAATTGAAAAGCACTACAAATGAACTCTGAAAAGGTTGAAAGTTGGCATGGTATCATCATTTCACCCACATGGCATGTGCTTAAAAGTTGAGAGGGTTACGGCAAAAACTGGATGCACTTCGTGTACAAAATGGACAATCTCTTTCAAAGTATCAGGCTTTCAGACGAGAACTCATCTGTTACAAAGGCATTTCATTTTTTTAAACTCATTTCAACTCCAGACTTTTTGTGCGTTCAGTATGCACCATTCAAAGCCACGTCATCAATTTTCAACCGTTTCTGACTTCATTTGCTATTTTTTATGCATTTACTGATTTTTTGAGCTAAATGACCCTGAAATTTAAAAGCACTACAAATGAACTCTGAAAAGGTTAAAAGTTAGCATGGTATCATCATTTCACCCACATAGCATGTGCTAAATAGTTGAGAGGGTTACGGCAAAAACTGGATACACTTCGTGTACAAAATGGACATTCTCTTTTGAAGTATTAGGCTTTCGGACGAGAACTCATCTGTTACAAAGGTATTTCATTTTTTTAACTTATTTCAACTCCAGACTTTTTGTGCATTCAGTATGCACCATTCAAATCCATGTCATGAATTTTCAACCCTTTTCTGACTTTATTTGCTATTTTTCATGCATTTACTGATTTTGTTTGAGCCAAATGACCTTGAAATTTAAAAGCACTACAAATGAACTCTGAAAAGGTTGAAAGTTGGCATGGTATCATCATTTCACCCACATAGCATGTGTTAAAAAGTTGAGAGCGTTCCGGCCAAAACTGGATGCACTTCGTGTATAAAATGCACAATCTCTTTCGAAGTATCAGGCTTTCGGACGAGAACTCCTCTGTTACAAAGGCATTTCGTTTTTTTAAGTCATTTCAACTCCAGACTTTTTGTGCGTTCAGTATGCACCATTCAAACCACGTCATCAATTTTCAACCCTTTCTGACTTCATTTGCTATTTTTCATGCATTTACTGATTTTTTTTGAGCTAAATGACCCTGAAATTGAAAAGCACTACAAATGAACTCTGAAAAGGTTGAAAGTTGGCATGGTATCATCATTTCACCCATATAGCATGTGCTAAAAAGTTGAGAGGGTTACGGCAAAAACTGGATGCACTTCGGAGATTATGACGGAGGAACTAGAGGGTTAGGGTTGCCGCACACGGCTTGGGGAAATCTTGATGTGTCCCGTGTGCTAGCCCTGCCCCTCTATTTATATGTTGAGCCTTGGGGTCTAAACTTGGAGTAAAAGCCTCCTCCAGGTCGGTTTGGCCCGCAGGGAAAGAGTCCAACTCGGACCCCTGCCGAATCGTGCACAGCCGCACACAAGCGGTAGTACCGCTTCACACAAGCGGTAGTACCGCTTGGGCGGTAGTACCGCTTCACACAAGCGGTAGTACCGCTCCGGCGGTAGTACCGCTTCACACAAGCGGTAGTACCGCTCCGGCGGTAGTACCGCTTCACCAAGCGGTAGTACCGCTTACGCGGCAGCAAAACTACTTTTGCACTTTCCAATACCTTGTGGGTTTTATCCTTTTGGCTCATATAAAGTGTTGCTGCACCCGAACACTTCGGTAAACATCCGGAACCCCTTCCGGTGAACTTCGGAACCCTTCCAGAGATCAAAACACTATTATCACATATATCAATCTTTACCTCCGGACTATTCCGGAGATCCTCGTCATGTCCGGGATCTTATCCGGGACTCCGAACAACTTTCGGTCACCAACATAATAACTCAATTATACTAATCGTCACCAAACGTTAAGTGTGTAGACCCTGCGGGTTCGAGAACTATGTAGACATGACCGAGACACCTCTACGGCCAATAACCAATAGCGGGACCTGGATGCCCATATTGGCTCCTACATATTCTACGAAGATCTTTATCGGTCGAACCTCTATGTCAAGGATTCAGTTAATCCCGTATGCTGTTCCCTTTGTTCTTCGGTATGTTACTTGCCCGAGATTCGATCGTCGGTATCACTATACCTAGTTCAATCTCGTTACCGGCAAGTCTCTTTACTCGTTCCGTAATACAAGATCTCGTGGCTAACACTTTAGTCACATTGCTTGCAAGGCTCAATGTGATGTTGTATTACCGAGTGGGCCCTGAGATACCTCTCCGTCACACGGAGTAACAAATCCCAGTCTTGATCCATGCCAACCCAACAGACACCCTCGGAGATACCTGTAGAGCACCTTTATAGTCACCCAGTTACGTTGCGACGTTTGATACACACAAGGTATTCCTCCGGTGTCAGTGAGTTGCATGATCTCATGGTCAAAGGAACAGATACTTGACATGCAGAAAACAATAGCAATAAACTGACACGATCAAATGCTACGTTTACAGTTTGGGTCTTGTCCATCACATCATTCTCCTAATGATGTGATCCCGTTATCAAATGACATCTCATGTCAATGGCTAGGAAACCTTAACCATCTTTGATCAACGAGCTAGTCAACTAGAGGCTTACTAGGGACACAGTGTTGTCTATGTACCCACACATGTATTTGAGTTTCCAATCAATACAATTATAGCATGGATAATAAACGATTATCATGAACAAGGAAATATAATAATAACCAATTTATTATTGCCTCTAGGGCATATTTCCAACAGTATCATCATTTCACCCACATAGCATGTGCTAAAAAGTTGAGAGGCTTACGGCAAAAACTGGATGCACTTCGTGTACAAAATGGACAATCTCTTTCGAAGTATCAGGCTTTCGGACGAGAACTCATCTGTTACAAAGGCATTTCATTTTTTTAAACTTATTTCAACTCCAGACTTTTTGTGCGTTCAGTATGCACCATTCAAAGCCACGTCATCAATTTTCAACCCTTTCTGACTTCATTTGCTATTTTTCATGCATTTACTGATTTTGTTTGAGCTAAATGACCCTGAAATTTAAAAGCACTACAAATGAACTCTGAAAAGGTTGAAAGTTGGCATGGTATCATCATATCACCCACATAGCATGTGCTTAAAAGTTGAGAGGGTTACGGCAAAAACTGGATGCACTTCGTGTACAAAATGGACAATCTCTTTCGAAGTATCAGGCTTTCGGACGAGAACTCATCTGTTACAAAGGCATTTCATTTTTTTAAACTCATTTCAACTCCAGACTTTTTGCGCGTTCAGTATGCACCATTCAAAGCCACGTCATCAATTTTCAACCGTTTCTGACTTCATTTGCTATTTTTTGTTCATTTACTGATTTTTTGAGCTAAATGACCCTGAAATTGAAAAGCACTACAAATGAACTCTGAAAAGGTTGAAAGTTGGCATGGTATCATCATTTCGCCCACATAGCATGTGCTAAATAGTTGAGAGGGTTACGGCAAAAACTGGATGCACTTCGTGTACAAAATGGACAATCTCTTTCGAAGTATCAGGCTTTCGGACGAGAACTCATCTGTTACAAAGGCATTTCATTTTTCTAACTTATTTCAACTCCAGACTTTTTGTGCATTCAGTATGCACCATTCAAAGCCACGTCATCAATTTTCAACCCTTTCTGCCTTCATTTGCTATTTTTCATGCATTTACTGATTTTGTTTGAGCTAAATGACCCTGAAATTGAAAAGCACTACAAATGAACTCTGAAAAGGTTGAAAGTTGGCATGGTATCATCATTTCACCCACATAGCATGTGTTAAAAAGTTGAGAGGGTTACGGCAAAAACTGGATGCACTTCGTGTACAAAATGGACAATCTCTTTCGAAGTATCAGGCTTTCGGACGAGAACTCCTCTGTTACAGAGGCATTTCATTTTTTTAAACTCATTTCAACTCCAGACTTTTTGTGCGTTCAGTATGCACCATTGAAAGCCACGTCATCAATTTTCAACCCTTTCTGACTTCATTTGCTATTTTTCATGCATTTACTGATTTTTTTGAGCTAAATGACCCTGAAATTGAAAGGCACTACAAATGAACTCTGAAAAGGTTGAAAGTTGACATGGTATTATCATTTCACCCACATAGCATGTGCTAAAAAGTTGAGAGGGTTACGGCAAAAACTGGATGCACTTCATGTACAAAATGGACAATCTCTTTCGAAGTATCAGGCTTTCGGACAAGAACTCATCTGTTACAAAGGCATTTCATTTTTTTAAACTTATTTCAACTCCAGACTTTTTGTGCGTTCAGTATGCACCATTCAAACCACGTCATCAATTTTCAACCCTTTCTGACTTCATTTGCTATTTTTCATGCATTTACTGATTTTTTTTAGCTAAACGACCCTGAAATTGAAAAGCACTACAAATGAACTCTGAAAAGGTTGAAAGTTGGCATGGTATCATCATTTCACCCACATGGCATGTGCTTAAAAGTTGAGAGGGTTACGGCAAAAACTGGATGCACTTCGTGTACAAAATGGACAATCTCTTTCAAAGTATCAGGCTTTCAGACGAGAACTCATCTGTTACAAAGGCATTTCATTTTTTTAAACTCATTTCAACTCCAGACTTTTTGTGCGTTCAGTATGCACCATTCAAAGCCACGTCATCAATTTTCAACCGTTTCTGACTTCATTTGCTATTTTTTATGCATTTACTGATTTTTTGAGCTAAATGACCCTGAAATTTAAAAGCACTACAAATGAACTCTGAAAAGGTTAAAAGTTAGCATGGTATCATCATTTCACCCACATAGCATGTGCTAAATAGTTGAGAGGGTTACGGCAAAAACTGGATACACTTCGTGTACAAAATGGACATTCTCTTTTGAAGTATTAGGCTTTCGGACGAGAACTCATCTGTTACAAAGGTATTTCATTTTTTTAACTTATTTCAACTCCAGACTTTTTGTGCATTCAGTATGCACCATTCAAATCCATGTCATGAATTTTCAACCCTTTTCTGACTTTATTTGCTATTTTTCATGCATTTACTGATTTTGTTTGAGCCAAATGACCTTGAAATTTAAAAGCACTACAAATGAACTCTGAAAAGGTTGAAAGTTGGCATGGTATCATCATTTCACCCACATAGCATGTGTTAAAAAGTTGAGAGCGTTCCGGCCAAAACTGGATGCACTTCGTGTATAAAATGCACAATCTCTTTCGAAGTATCAGGCTTTCGGACGAGAACTCCTCTGTTACAAAGGCATTTCGTTTTTTTAAGTCATTTCAACTCCAGACTTTTTGTGCGTTCAGTATGCACCATTCAAACCACGTCATCAATTTTCAACCCTTTCTGACTTCATTTGCTATTTTTCATGCATTTACTGATTTTTTTTGAGCTAAATGACCCTGAAATTGAAAAGCACTACAAATGAACTCTGAAAAGGTTGAAAGTTGGCATGGTATCATCATTTCACCCATATAGCATGTGCTAAAAAGTTGAGAGGGTTACGGCAAAAACTGGATGCACTTCGGAGATTATGACGGAGGAACTAGAGGGTTAGGGTTGCCGCACACGGCTTGGGGAAATCTTGATGTGTCCCGTGTGCTAGCCCTGCCCCTCTATTTATATGTTGAGCCTTGGGGTCTAAACTTGGAGTAAAAGCCTCCTCCAGGTCGGTTTGGCCCGCAGGGAAAGAGTCCAACTCGGACCCCTGCCGAATCGTGCACAGCCGCACACAAGCGGTAGTACCGCTTCACACAAGCGGTAGTACCGCTTGGGCGGTAGTACCGCTTCACACAAGCGGTAGTACCGCTCCGGCGGTAGTACCGCTTCACACAAGCGGTAGTACCGCTCCGGCGGTAGTACCGCTTCACCAAGCGGTAGTACCGCTTACGCGGCAGCAAAACTACTTTTGCACTTTCCAATACCTTGTGGGTTTTATCCTTTTGGCTCATATAAAGTGTTGCTGCACCCGAACACTTCGGTAAACATCCGGAACCCCTTCCGGTGAACTTCGGAACCCTTCCAGAGATCAAAACACTATTATCACATATATCAATCTTTACCTCCGGACTATTCCGGAGATCCTCGTCATGTCCGGGATCTTATCCGGGACTCCGAACAACTTTCGGTCACCAACATAATAACTCAATTATACTAATCGTCACCAAACGTTAAGTGTGTAGACCCTGCGGGTTCGAGAACTATGTAGACATGACCGAGACACCTCTACGGCCAATAACCAATAGCGGGACCTGGATGCCCATATTGGCTCCTACATATTCTACGAAGATCTTTATCGGTCGAACCTCTATGTCAAGGATTCAGTTAATCCCGTATGCTGTTCCCTTTGTTCTTCGGTATGTTACTTGCCCGAGATTCGATCGTCGGTATCACTATACCTAGTTCAATCTCGTTACCGGCAAGTCTCTTTACTCGTTCCGTAATACAAGATCTCGTGGCTAACACTTTAGTCACATTGCTTGCAAGGCTCAATGTGATGTTGTATTACCGAGTGGGCCCTGAGATACCTCTCCGTCACACGGAGTAACAAATCCCAGTCTTGATCCATGCCAACCCAACAGACACCCTCGGAGATACCTGTAGAGCACCTTTATAGTCACCCAGTTACGTTGCGACGTTTGATACACACAAGGTATTCCTCCGGTGTCAGTGAGTTGCATGATCTCATGGTCAAAGGAACAGATACTTGACATGCAGAAAACAATAGCAATAAACTGACACGATCAAATGCTACGTTTACAGTTTGGGTCTTGTCCATCACATCATTCTCCTAATGATGTGATCCCGTTATCAAATGACATCTCATGTCAATGGCTAGGAAACCTTAACCATCTTTGATCAACGAGCTAGTCAACTAGAGGCTTACTAGGGACACAGTGTTGTCTATGTACCCACACATGTATTTGAGTTTCCAATCAATACAATTATAGCATGGATAATAAACGATTATCATGAACAAGGAAATATAATAATAACCAATTTATTATTGCCTCTAGGGCATATTTCCAACAGTATCATCATTTCACCCACATAGCATGTGCTAAAAAGTTGAGAGGCTTACGGCAAAAACTGGATGCACTTCGTGTACAAAATGGACAATCTCTTTCGAAGTATCAGGCTTTCGGACGAGAACTCATCTGTTACAAAGGCATTTCATTTTTTTAAACTTATTTCAACTCCAGACTTTTTGTGCGTTCAGTATGCACCATTCAAAGCCACGTCATCAATTTTCAACCCTTTCTGACTTCATTTGCTATTTTTCATGCATTTACTGATTTTGTTTGAGCTAAATGACCCTGAAATTGAAAAGCACTACAAATGAACTCTGAAAAGGTTGAAAGTTGGCATGGTATCATCATATCACCCACATAGCATGTGCTTAAAAGTTGAGAGGGTTACGGCAAAAACTGGATGCACTTCGTGTACAAAATGGACAATCTCTTTCGAAGTATCAGGCTTTCGGACGAGAACTCATCTGTTACAAAGGCATTTCATTTTTTTAAACTCATTTCAACTCCAGACTTTTTGCGCGTTCAGTATGCACCATTCAAAGCCACGTCATCAATTTTCAACCGTTTCTGACTTCATTTGCTATTTTTTGTTCATTTACTGATTTTTTGAGCTAAATGACCCTGAAATTGAAAAGCACTACAAATGAACTCTGAAAAGGTTGAAAGTTGGCATGGTATCATCATTTCGCCCACATAGCATGTGCTAAATAGTTGAGAGGGTTACGGCAAAAACTGGATGCACTTCGTGTACAAAATGGACAATCTCTTTCGAAGTATCAGGCTTTCGGACGAGAACTCATCTGTTACAAAGGCATTTCATTTTTCTAACTTATTTCAACTCCAGACTTTTTGTGCATTCAGTATGCACCATTCAAAGCCACGTCATCAATTTTCAACCCTTTCTGCCTTCATTTGCTATTTTTCATGCATTTACTGATTTTGTTTGAGCTAAATGACCCTGAAATTGAAAAGCACTACAAATGAACTCTGAAAAGGTTGAAAGTTGGCATGGTATCATCATTTCACCCACATAGCATGTGTTAAAAAGTTGAGAGGGTTACGGCAAAAACTGGATGCACTTCGTGTACAAAATGGACAATCTCTTTTGAAGTATCAGGCTTTCGGACGAGAACTCCTCTGTTACAGAGGCATTTCATTTTTTTAAACTCATTTCAACTCCAGACTTTTTGTGCGTTCAGTATGCACCATTGAAAGCCACGTCATCAATTTTCAACCCTTTCTGACTTCATTTGCTATTTTTCATGCATTTACTGATTTTTTTGAGCTAAATGACCCTGAAATTGAAAGGCACTACAAATGAACTCTGAAAAGGTTGAAAGTTGACATGGTATTATCATTTCACCCACATAGCATGTGCTAAAAAGTTGAGAGGGTTACGGCAAAAACTGGATGCACTTCATGTACAAAATGGACAATCTCTTTCGAAGTATCAGGCTTTCGGACAAGAACTCATCTGTTACAAAGGCATTTCATTTTTTAAACTTATTTCAACTCCAGACTTTTTGTGCGTTCAGTATGCACCATTCAAACCACGTCATCAATTTTCAACCCTTTCTGACTTCATTTGCTATTTTTCATGCATTTACTGATTTTTTTTAGCTAAACGACCCTGAAATTGAAAAGCACTACAAATGAACTCTGAAAAGGTTGAAAGTTGGCATGGTATCATCATTTCACCCACATGGCATGTGCTTAAAAGTTGAGAGGGTTACGGCAAAAACTGGATGCACTTCGTGTACAAAATGTACAATCTCTTTCAAAGTATCAGGCTTTCAGACGAGAACTCATCTGTTACAAAGGCATTTCATTTTTTTAAACTTATTTCAACTCCAGACTTTTTGTGCGTTCAGTATGCACCATTCAAACCACGTCATCAATTTTCAACCCTTTCTGACTTCATTTGCTATTTTTCATGCATTTACTGATTTTTTTTAGCTAAACGACCCTGAAATTGAAAAGCACTACAAATGAACTCTGAAAAGGTTGAAAGTTGGCATGGTATCATCATTTCACCCACATGGCATGTGCTTAAAAGTTGAGAGGGTTACGGCAAAAACTGGATGCACTTCGTGTACAAAATGTACAATCTCTTTCAAAGTATCAGGCTTTCAGACGAGAACTCATCTGTTACAAAGGCATTTCATTTTTTTAAACTCATTTCAACTCCAGACTTTTTGTGCGTTCAGTATGCACCATTCAAAGCCACGTCATCAATTTTCAACCGTTTCTGACTTCATTTGCTATTTTTTATGCATTTACTGATTTTTTGAGCTAAATGACCCTGAAATTTAAAAGCACTACAAATGAACTCTGAAAAGGTTAAAAGTTAGCATGGTATCATCATTTCACCCACATAGCATGTGCTAAATAGTTGAGAGGGTTACGGCAAAAACTGGATACACTTCGTGTACAAAATGGACATTCTCTTTTGAAGTATTAGGCTTTCGGACGAGAACTCATCTGTTACAAAGGTATTTCATTTTTTTAACTTATTTCAACTCCAGACTTTTTGTGCATTCAGTATGCACCATTCAAATCCATGTCATGAATTTTCAACCCTTTTCTGACTTTATTTGCTATTTTTCATGCATTTACTGATTTTGTTTGAGCCAAATGACCTTGAAATTTAAAAGCACTACAAATGAACTCTGAAAAGGTTGAAAGTTGGCATGGTATCATCATTTCACCCACATAGCATGTGTTAAAAAGTTGAGAGCGTTCCGGCCAAAACTGGATGCACTTCGTGTATAAAATGCACAATCTCTTTCGAAGTATCAGGCTTTCGGACGAGAACTCCTCTGATACAAAGGCATTTCGTTTTTTTAAGTCATTTCAACTCCAGACTTTTTGTGCGTTCAGTATGCACCATTCAAACCACGTCAACAATTTTCAACCCTTTCTGACTTCATTTGCTATTTTTCATGCATTTACTGATTTTTTTTGAGCTAAATGACCCTGAAATTGAAAAGCACTACAAATGAACTCTGAAAAGGTTGAAAGTTGGCATGGTATCATCATTTCACCCATATAGCATGTGCTAAAAAGTTGAGAGGGTTACGGCAAAAACTGGATGCACTTCGGAGATTATGACGGAGGAACTAGAGGGTTAGGGTTGCCGCACACGGCTTGGGGAAATCTTGATGTGTCCCGTGTGCTAGCCCTGCCCCTCTATTTATATGTTGAGCCTTGGGGTCTAAACTTGGAGTAAAAGCCTCCTCCAGGTCGGTTTGGCCCGCAGGGAAACAGTCCAACTCGGACCCCTGCCGAATCGTGCACAGCCGCACACAAGCGGTAGTACCGCTTGACACAAGCGGTAGTACCGCTTCACACAAGCGGTAGTACCGCTCCGGCGGTAGTACCGCTTCACACAAGCGGTAGTACCGCTCCGGCGGTAGTACCGCTTCACCAAGCGGTAGTACCGCTTACGCGGCAGCAAAACTACTTTTGCACTTTCCAATACCTTGTGGGTTTTATCCTTTTGGCTCATATAAAGTGTTGCTGCACCCGAACACTTCGGTAAACATCCGGAACCCCTTCCGGTGAACTTCGGAACCCTTCCAGAGATCAAAACACTATTATCACATATATCAATCTTTACCTCCGGACTATTCCGGAGATCCTCGTCATGTCCGGGATCTTATCCGGGACTCCGAACAACTTTCGGTCACCAACATAATAACTCAATTATACTAATCGTCACCAAACGTTAAGTGTGTAGACCCTGCGGGTTCGAGAACTATGTAGACATGACCGAGACACCTCTACGGCCAATAACCAATAGCGGGACCTGGATGCCCATATTGGCTCCTACATATTCTACGAAGATCTTTATCGGTCGAACCTCTATGTCAAGGATTCAGTTAATCCCGTATGCTGTTCCCTTTGTTCTTCGGTATGTTACTTGCCCGAGATTCGATCGTCGGTATCACTATACCTAGTTCAATCTCGTTACCGGCAAGTCTCTTTACTCGTTCCGTAATACAAGATCTCGTGGCTAACACTTTAGTCACATTGCTTGCAAGGCTCAATGTGATGTTGTATTACCGAGTGGGCCCTGAGATACCTCTCCGTCACACGGAGTAACAAATCCCAGTCTTGATCCATGCCAACCCAACAGACACCCTCGGAGATACCTGTAGAGCACCTTTATAGTCACCCAGTTACGTTGCGACGTTTGATACACACAAGGTATTCCTCCGGTGTCAGTGAGTTGCATGATCTCATGGTCAAAGGAACAGATACTTGACATGCAGAAAACAATAGCAATAAACTGACACGATCAAATGCTACGTTTACAGTTTGGGTCTTGTCCATCACATCATTCTCCTAATGATGTGATCCCGTTATCAAATGACATCTCATGTCAATGGCTAGGAAACCTTAACCATCTTTGATCAACGAGCTAGTCAACTAGAGGCTTACTAGGGACACAGTGTTGTCTATGTACCCACACATGTATTTGAGTTTCCAATCAATACAATTATAGCATGGATAATAAACGATTATCATGAACAAGGAAATATAATAATAACCAATTTATTATTGCCTCTAGGGCATATTTCCAACAGTATCATCATTTCACCCACATAGCATGTGCTAAAAAGTTGAGAGGCTTACGGCAAAAACTGGATGCACTTCGTGTACAAAATGGACAATCTCTTTCGAAGTATCAGGCTTTCGGACGAGAACTCATCTGTTACAAAGGCATTTCATTTTTTTAAACTTATTTCAACTCCAGACTTTTTGTGCGTTCAGTATGCACCATTCAAAGCCACGTCATCAATTTTCAACCCTTTCTGACTTCATTTGCTATTTTTCATGCATTTACTGATTTTGTTTGAGCTAAATGACCCTGAAATTGAAAAGCACTACAAATGAACTCTGAAAAGGTTGAAAGTTGGCATGGTATCATCATATCACCCACATAGCATGTGCTTAAAAGTTGAGAGGGTTACGGCAAAAACTGGATGCACTTCGTGTACAAAATGGACAATCTCTTTCGAAGTATCAGGCTTTCGGACGAGAACTCATCTGTTACAAAGGCATTTCATTTTTTTAAACTCATTTCAACTCCAGACTTTTTGCGCGTTCAGTATGCACCATTCAAAGCCACGTCATCAATTTTCAACCGTTTCTGACTTCATTTGCTATTTTTTGTTCATTTACTGATTTTTTGAGCTAAATGACCCTGAAATTGAAAAGCACTACAAATGAACTCTGAAAAGGTTGAAAGTTGGCATGGTATCATCATTTCGCCCACATAGCATGTGCTAAATAGTTGAGAGGGTTACGGCAAAAACTGGATGCACTTCGTGTACAAAATGGACAATCTCTTTCGAAGTATCAGGCTTTCGGACGAGAACTCATCTGTTACAAAGGCATTTCATTTTTCTAACTTATTTCAACTCCAGACTTTTTGTGCATTCAGTATGCACCATTCAAAGCCACGTCATCAATTTTCAACCCTTTCTGCCTTCATTTGCTATTTTTCATGCATTTACTGATTTTGTTTGAGCTAAATGACCCTGAAATTGAAAAGCACTACAAATGAACTCTGAAAAGGTTGAAAGTTGGCATGGTATCATCATTTCACCCACATAGCATGTGTTAAAAAGTTGAGAGGGTTACGGCAAAAACTGGATGCACTTCGTGTACAAAATGGACAATCTCTTTCGAAGTATCAGGCTTTCGGACGAGAACTCCTCTGTTACAGAGGCATTTCATTTTTTTAAACTCATTTCAACTCCAGACTTTTTGTGCGTTCAGTATGCACCATTGAAAGCCACGTCATCAATTTTCAACCCTTTCTGACTTCATTTGCTATTTTTCATGCATTTACTGATTTTTTTGAGCTAAATGACCCTGAAATTGAAAGGCACTACAAATGAACTCTGAAAAGGTTGAAAGTTGACATGGTATTAT
Source organism: Elymus sibiricus (assembly GCA_039707655.1). Lineage (NCBI taxonomy): Eukaryota > Viridiplantae > Streptophyta > Magnoliopsida > Poales > Poaceae > Elymus > Elymus sibiricus. Next base: position 31,331,469 of record CM077665.1, on the reverse strand, counting down.
CATTTCACCCACATAGCATGTGCTAAAAAGTTGAGAGGGTTACGGCAAAAACTGGATGCACTTCATGTACAAAATGGACAATCTCTTTCGAAGTATCAGGCTTTCGGACAAGAACTCATCTGTTACAAAGGCATTTCATTTTTTTAAACTTATTTCAACTCCAGACTTTTTGTGCGTTCAGTATGCACCATTCAAACCACGTCATCAATTTTCAACCCTTTCTGACTTCATTTGCTATTTTTCATGCATTTACTGATTTTTTTTAGCTAAACGACCCTGAAATTGAAAAGCACTACAAATGAACTCTGAAAAGGTTGAAAGTTGGCATGGTATCATCATTTCACCCACATGGCATGTGCTTAAAAGTTGAGAGGGTTACGGCAAAAACTGGATGCACTTCGTGTACAAAATGGACAATCTCTTTCAAAGTATCAGGCTTTCAGACGAGAACTCATCTGTTACAAAGGCATTTCATTTTTTTAAACTCATTTCAACTCCAGACTTTTTGTGCGTTCAGTATGCACCATTCAAAGCCACGTCATCAATTTTCAACCGTTTCTGACTTCATTTGCTATTTTTTATGCATTTACTGATTTTTTGAGCTAAATGACCCTGAAATTTAAAAGCACTACAAATGAACTCTGAAAAGGTTAAAAGTTAGCATGGTATCATCATTTCACCCACATAGCATGTGCTAAATAGTTGAGAGGGTTACGGCAAAAACTGGATACACTTCGTGTACAAAATGGACATTCTCTTTTGAAGTATTAGGCTTTCGGACGAGAACTCATCTGTTACAAAGGTATTTCATTTTTTTAACTTATTTCAACTCCAGACTTTTTGTGCATTCAGTATGCACCATTCAAATCCATGTCATGAATTTTCAACCCTTTTCTGACTTTATTTGCTATTTTTCATGCATTTACTGATTTTGTTTGAGCCAAATGACCTTGAAATTTAAAAGCACTACAAATGAACTCTGAAAAGGTTGAAAGTTGGCATGGTATCATCATTTCACCCACATAGCATGTGTTAAAAAGTTGAGAGCGTTCCGGCCAAAACTGGATGCACTTCGTGTATAAAATGCACAATCTCTTTCGAAGTAACAGGCTTTCGGACGAGAACTCCTCTGTTACAAAGGCATTTCGTTTTTTTAAGTCATTTCAACTCCAGACTTTTTGTGCGTTCAGTATGCACCATTCAAACCACGTCATCAATTTTCAACCCTTTCTGACTTCATTTGCTATTTTTCATGCATTTACTGATTTTTTTTGAGCTAAATGACCCTGAAATTGAAAAGCACTACAAATGAACTCTGAAAAGGTTGAAAGTTGGCATGGTATCATCATTTCACCCATATAGCATGTGCTAAAAAGTTGAGAGGGTTACGGCAAAAACTGGATGCACTTCGGAGATTATGACGGAGGAACTAGAGGGTTAGGGTTGCCGCACACGGCTTGGGGAAATCTTGATGTGTCCCGTGTGCTAGCCCTGCCCCTCTATTTATATGTTGAGCCTTGGGGTCTAAACTTGGAGTAAAAGCCTCCTCCAGGTCGGTTTGGCCCGCAGGGAAAGAGTCCAACTCGGACCCCTGCCGAATCGTGCACAGCCGCACACAAGCGGTAGTACCGCTTCACACAAGCGGTAGTACCGCTTGGGCGGTAGTACCGCTTCACACAAGCGGTAGTACCGCTCCGGCGGTAGTACCGCTTCACCAAGCGGTAGTACCGCTTACGCGGCAGCAAAACTACTTTTGCACTTTCCAATACCTTGTGGGTTTTATCCTTTTGGCTCATATAAAGTGTTGCTGCACCCGAACACTTCGGTAAACATCCGGAACCCCTTCCGGTGAACTTCGGAACCCTTCCAGAGATCAAAACACTATTATCACATATATCAATCTTTACCTCCGGACTATTCCGGAGATCCTCGTCATGTCCGGGATCTTATCCGGGACTCCGAACAACTTTCGGTCACCAACATAATAACTCAATTATACTAATCGTCACCAAACGTTAAGTGTGTAGACCCTGCGGGTTCGAGAACTATGTAGACATGACCGAGACACCTCTACGGCCAATAACCAATAGCGGGACCTGGATGCCCATATTGGCTCCTACATATTCTACGAAGATCTTTATCGGTCGAACCTCTATGTCAAGGATTCAGTTAATCCCGTATGCTGTTCCCTTTGTTCTTCGGTATGTTACTTGCCCGAGATTCGATCGTCGGTATCACTATACCTAGTTCAATCTCGTTACCGGCAAGTCTCTTTACTCGTTCCGTAATACAAGATCTCGTGGCTAACACTTTAGTCACATTGCTTGCAAGGCTCAATGTGATGTTGTATTACCGAGTGGGCCCTGAGATACCTCTCCGTCACACGGAGTAACAAATCCCAGTCTTGATCCATGCCAACCCAACAGACACCCTCGGAGATACCTGTAGAGCACCTTTATAGTCACCCAGTTACGTTGCGACGTTTGATACACACAAGGTATTCCTCCGGTGTCAGTGAGTTGCATGATCTCATGGTCAAAGGAACAGATACTTGACATGCAGAAAACAATAGCAATAAACTGACACGATCAAATGCTACGTTTACAGTTTGGGTCTTGTCCATCACATCATTCTCCTAATGATGTGATCCCGTTATCAAATGACATCTCATGTCAATGGCTAGGAAACCTTAACCATCTTTGATCAACGAGCTAGTCAACTAGAGGCTTACTAGGGACACAGTGTTGTCTATGTACCCACACATGTATTTGAGTTTCCAATCAATACAATTATAGCATGGATAATAAACGATTATCATGAACAAGGAAATATAATAATAACCAATTTATTATTGCCTCTAGGGCATATTTCCAACAGTATCATCATTTCACCCACATAGCATGTGCTAAAAAGTTGAGAGGCTTACGGCAAAAACTGGATGCACTTCGTGTACAAAATGGACAATCTCTTTCGAAGTATCAGGCTTTCGGACGAGAACTCATCTGTTACAAAGGCATTTCATTTTTTTAAACTTATTTCAACTCCAGACTTTTTGTGCGTTCAGTATGCACCATTCAAAGCCACGTCATCAATTTTCAACCCTTTCTGACTTCATTTGCTATTTTTCATGCATTTACTGATTTTGTTTGAGCTAAATGACCCTGAAATTGAAAAGCACTACAAATGAACTCTGAAAAGGTTGAAAGTTGGCATGGTATCATCATATCACCCACATAGCATGTGCTTAAAAGTTGAGAGGGTTACGGCAAAAACTGGATGCACTTCGTGTACAAAATGGACAATCTCTTTCGAAGTATCAGGCTTTCGGACGAGAACTCATCTGTTACAAAGGCATTTCATTTTTTTAAACTCATTTCAACTCCAGACTTTTTGCGCGTTCAGTATGCACCATTCAAAGCCACGTCATCAATTTTCAACCGTTTCTGACTTCATTTGCTATTTTTTGTTCATTTACTGATTTTTTGAGCTAAATGACCCTGAAATTGAAAAGCACTACAAATGAACTCTGAAAAGGTTGAAAGTTGGCATGGTATCATCATTTCGCCCACATAGCATGTGCTAAATAGTTGAGAGGGTTACGGCAAAAACTGGATGCACTTCGTGTACAAAATGGACAATCTCTTTCGAAGTATCAGGCTTTCGGACGAGAACTCATCTGTTACAAAGGCATTTCATTTTTCTAACTTATTTCAACTCCAGACTTTTTGTGCATTCAGTATGCACCATTCAAAGCCACGTCATCAATTTTCAACCCTTTCTGCCTTCATTTGCTATTTTTCATGCATTTACTGATTTTGTTTGAGCTAAATGACCCTGAAATTGAAAAGCACTACAAATGAACTCTGAAAAGGTTGAAAGTTGGCATGGTATCATCATTTCACCCACATAGCATGTGTTAAAAAGTTGAGAGGGTTACGGCAAAAACTGGATGCACTTCGTGTACAAAATGGACAATCTCTTTCGAAGTATCAGGCTTTCGGACGAGAACTCCTCTGTTACAGAGGCATTTCATTTTTTTAAACTCATTTCAACTCCAGACTTTTTGTGCGTTCAGTATGCACCATTGAAAGCCACGTCATCAATTTTCAACCCTTTCTGACTTCATTTGCTATTTTTCATGCATTTACTGATTTTTTTGAGCTAAATGACCCTGAAATTGAAAGGCACTACAAATGAACTCTGAAAAGGTTGAAAGTTGACATGGTATTATCATTTCACCCACATAGCATGTGCTAAAAAGTTGAGAGGGTTACGGCAAAAACTGGATGCACTTCATGTACAAAATGGACAATCTCTTTCGAAGTATCAGGCTTTCGGACAAGAACTCATCTGTTACAAAGGCATTTCATTTTTTTAAACTTATTTCAACTCCAGACTTTTTGTGCGTTCAGTATGCACCATTCAAACCACGTCATCAATTTTCAACCCTTTCTGACTTCATTTGCTATTTTTCATGCATTTACTGATTTTTTTTAGATAAACGACCCTGAAATTGAAAAGCACTACAAATGAACTCTGAAAAGGTTGAAAGTTGGCATGGTATCATCATTTCACCCACATGGCATGTGCTTAAAAGTTGAGAGGGTTACGGCAAAAACTGGATGCACTTCGTGTACAAAATGGACAATCTCTTTCAAAGTATCAGGCTTTCAGACGAGAACTCATCTGTTACAAAGGCATTTCATTTTTTTAAACTCATTTCAACTCCAGACTTTTTGTGCGTTCAGTATGCACCATTCAAAGCCACGTCATCAATTTTCAACCGTTTCTGACTTCATTTGCTATTTTTTATGCATTTACTGATTTTTTGAGCTAAATGACCCTGAAATTTAAAAGCACTACAAATGAACTCTGAAAAGGTTAAAAGTTAGCATGGTATCATCATTTCACCCACATAGCATGTGCTAAATAGTTGAGAGGGTTACGGCAAAAACTGGATACACTTCGTGTACAAAATGGACATTCTCTTTTGAAGTATTAGGCTTTCGGACGAGAACTCATCTGTTACAAAGGTATTTCATTTTTTTAACTTATTTCAACTCCAGACTTTTTGTGCATTCAGTATGCACCATTCAAATCCATGTCATGAATTTTCAACCCTTTTCTGACTTTATTTGCTATTTTTCATGCATTTACTGATTTTGTTTGAGCCAAATGACCTTGAAATTTAAAAGCACTACAAATGAACTCTGAAAAGGTTGAAAGTTGGCATGGTATCATCATTTCACCCACATAGCATGTGTTAAAAAGTTGAGAGCGTTCCGGCCAAAACTGGATGCACTTCGTGTATAAAATGCACAATCTCTTTCGAAGTATCAGGCTTTCGGACGAGAACTCCTCTGTTACAAAGGCATTTCGTTTTTTTAAGTCATTTCAACTCCAGACTTTTTGTGCGTTCAGTATGCACCATTCAAACCACGTCATCAATTTTCAACCCTTTCTGACTTCATTTGCTATTTTTCATGCATTTACTGATTTTTTTTGAGCTAAATGACCCTGAAATTGAAAAGCACTACAAATGAACTCTGAAAAGGTTGAAAGTTGGCATGGTATCATCATTTCACCCATATAGCATGTGCTAAAAAGTTGAGAGGGTTACGGCAAAAACTGGATGCACTTCGGAGATTATGACGGAGGAACTAGAGGGTTAGGGTTGCCGCACACGGCTTGGGGAAATCTTGATGTGTCCCGTGTGCTAGCCCTGCCCCTCTATTTATATGTTGAGCCTTGGGGTCTAAACTTGGAGTAAAAGCCTCCTCCAGGTCGGTTTGGCCCGCAGGGAAAGAGTCCAACTCGGACCCCTGCCGAATCGTGCACAGCCGCACACAAGCGGTAGTACCGCTTCACACAAGCGGTAGTACCGCTTGGGCGGTAGTACCGCTTCACACAAGCGGTAGTACCGCTCCGGCGGTAGTACCGCTTCACACAAGTGGTAGTACCGCTCCGGCGGTAGTACCGCTTCACCAAGCGGTAGTACCGCTTACGCGGCAGCAAAACTACTTTTGCACTTTCCAATACCTTGTGGGTTTTATCCTTTTGGCTCATATAAAGTGTTGCTGCACCCGAACACTTCGGTAAACATCCGGAACCCCTTCCGGTGAACTTCGGAACCCTTCCAGAGATCAAAACACTATTATCACATATATCAATCTTTACCTCCGGACTATTCCGGAGATCCTCGTCATGTCCGGGATCTTATCCGGGACTCCGAACAACTTTCGGTCACCAACATAATAACTCAATTATACTAATCGTCACCAAACGTTAAGTGTGTAGACCCTGCGGGTTCGAGAACTATGTAGACATGACCGAGACACCTCTACGGCCAATAACCAATAGCGGGACCTGGATGCCCATATTGGCTCCTACATATTCTACGAAGATCTTTATCGGTCGAACCTCTATGTCAAGGATTCAGTTAATCCCGTATGCTGTTCCCTTTGTTCTTCGGTATGTTACTTGCCCGAGATTCGATCGTCGGTATCACTATACCTAGTTCAATCTCGTTACCGGCAAGTCTCTTTACTCGTTCCGTAATACAAGATCTCGTGGCTAACACTTTAGTCACATTGCTTGCAAGGCTCAATGTGATGTTGTATTACCGAGTGGGCCCTGAGATACCTCTCCGTCACACGGAGTAACAAATCCCAGTCTTGATCCATGCCAACCCAACAGACACCCTCGGAGATACCTGTAGAGCACCTTTATAGTCACCCAGTTACGTTGCGACGTTTGATACACACAAGGTATTCCTCCGGTGTCAGTGAGTTGCATGATCTCATGGTCAAAGGAACAGATACTTGACATGCAGAAAACAATAGCAATAAACTGACACGATCAAATGCTACGTTTACAGTTTGGGTCTTGTCCATCACATCATTCTCCTAATGATGTGATCCCGTTATCAAATGACATCTCATGTCAATGGCTAGGAAACCTTAACCATCTTTGATCAACGAGCTAGTCAACTAGAGGCTTACTAGGGACACAGTGTTGTCTATGTACCCACACATGTATTTGAGTTTCCAATCAATACAATTATAGCATGGATAATAAACGATTATCATGAACAAGGAAATATAATAATAACCAATTTATTATTGCCTCTAGGGCATATTTCCAACAGTATCATCATTTCACCCACATAGCATGTGCTAAAAAGTTGAGAGGCTTACGGCAAAAACTGGATGCACTTCGTGTACAAAATGGACAATCTCTTCCGAAGTATCAGGCTTTCGGACGAGAACTCATCTGTTACAAAGGCATTTCATTTTTTTAAACTTATTTCAACTCCAGACTTTTTGTGCGTTCAGTATGCACCATTCAAAGCCACGTCATCAATTTTCAACCCTTTCTGACTTCATTTGCTATTTTTCATGCATTTACTGATTTTGTTTGAGCTAAATGACCCTGAAATTGAAAAGCACTACAAATGAACTCTGAAAAGGTTGAAAGTTGGCATGGTATCATCATATCACCCACATAGCATGTGCTTAAAAGTTGAGAGGGTTACGGCAAAAACTGGATGCACTTCGTGTACAAAATGGACAATCTCTTTCGAAGTATCAGGCTTTCGGACGAGAACTCATCTGTTACAAAGGCATTTCATTTTTTTAAACTCATTTCAACTCCAGACTTTTTGTGCGTTCAGTATGCACCATTGAAAGCCACGTCATCAATTTTCAACCCTTTCTGACTTCATTTGCTATTTTTCATGCATTTACTGATTTTTTTGAGCTAAATGACCCTGAAATTGAAAGGCACTACAAATGAACTCTGAAAAGGTTGAAAGTTGACATGGTATTATCATTTCACCCACATAGCATGTGCTAAAAAGTTGAGAGGGTTACGGCAAAAACTGGATGCACTTCATGTACAAAATGGACAATCTCTTTCGAAGTATCAGGCTTTCGGACAAGAACTCATCTGTTACAAAGGCATTTCATTTTTTTAAACTTATTTCAACTCCAGACTTTTTGTGCGTTCAGTATGCACCATTCAAACCACGTCATCAATTTTCAACCCTTTCTGACTTCATTTGCTATTTTTCATGCATTTACTGATTTTTTTTAGCTAAACGACCCTGAAATTGAAAAGCACTACAAATGAACTCTGAAAAGGTTGAAAGTTGGCATGGTATCATCATTTCACCCACATGGCATGTGCTTAAAAGTTGAGAGGGTTACGGCAAAAACTGGATGCACTTCGTGTACAAAATGGACAATCTTTTTCAAAGTATCAGGCTTTCAGACGAGAACTCATCTGTTACAAAGGCATTTCATTTTTTTAAACTCATTTCAACTCCAGACTTTTTGTGCGTTCAGTATGCACCATTCAAAGCCACGTCATCAATTTTCAACCGTTTCTGACTTCATTTGCTATTTTTTATGCATTTACTGATTTTTTGAGCTAAATGACCCTGAAATTTAAAAGCACTACAAATGAACTCTGAAAAGGTTAAAAGTTAGCATGGTATCATCATTTCACCCACATAGCATGTGCTAAATAGTTGAGAGGGTTACGGCAAAAACTGGATACACTTCGTGTACAAAATGGACATTCTCTTTTGAAGTATTAGGCTTTCGGACGAGAACTCATCTGTTACAAAGGTATTTCATTTTTTTAACTTATTTCAACTCCAGACTTTTTGTGCATTCAGTATGCACCATTCAAATCCATGTCATGAATTTTCAACCCTTTTCTGACTTTATTTGCTATTTTTCATGCATTTACTGATTTTGTTTGAGCCAAATGACCTTGAAATTTAAAAGCACTACAAATGAACTCTGAAAAGGTTGAAAGTTGGCATGGTATCATCATTTCACCCACATAGCATGTGTTAAAAAGTTGAGAGCGTTCCGGCCAAAACTGGATGCACTTCGTGTATAAAATGCACAATCTCTTTCGAAGTATCAGGCTTTCGGACGAGAACTCCTCTGTTACAAAGGCATTTCGTTTTTTTAAGTCATTTCAACTCCAGACTTTTTGTGCGTTCAGTATGCACCATTCAAACCACGTCATCAATTTTCAACCCTTTCTGACTTCATTTGCTATTTTTCATGCATTTACTGATTTTTTTTGAGCTAAATGACCCTGAAATTGAAAAGCACTACAAATGAACTCTGAAAAGGTTGAAAGTTGGCATGGTATCATCATTTCACCCATATAGCATGTGCTAAAAAGTTGAGAGGGTTACGGCAAAAACTGGATGCACTTCGGAGATTATGACGGAGGAACTAGAGGGTTAGGGTTGCCGCACACGGCTTGGGGAAATCTTGATGTGTCCCGTGTGCTAGCCCTGCCCCTCTATTTATATGTTGAGCCTTGGGGTCTAAACTTGGAGTAAAAGCCTCCTCCAGGTCGGTTTGGCCCGCAGGGAAAGAGTCCAACTCGGACCCCTGCCGAATCGTGCACAGCCGCACACAAGCGGTAGTACCGCTTCACACAAGCGGTAGTACCGCTTGGGCGGTAGTACCGCTTCACACAAGCGGTAGTACCGCTCCGGCGGTAGTACCGCTTCACACAAGCGGTAGTACCGCTCCGGCGGTAGTACCGCTTCACCAAGCGGTAGTACCGCTTACGCGGCAGCAAAACTACTTTTGCACTTTCCAATACCTTGTGGGTTTTATCCTTTTGGCTCATATAAAGTGTTGCTGCACCCGAACACTTCGGTAAACATCCGGAACCCCTTCCGGTGAACTTCGGAACCCTTCCAGAGATCAAAACACTATTATCACATATATCAATCTTTACCTCCGGACTATTCCGGAGATCCTCGTCATGTCCGGGATCTTATCCGGGACTCCGAACAACTTTCGGTCACCAACATAATAACTCAATTATACTAATCGTCACCAAACGTTAAGTGTGTAGACCCTGCGGGTTCGAGAACTATGTAGACATGACCGAGACACCTCTACGGCCAATAACCAATAGCGGGACCTGGATGCCCATATTGGCTCCTACATATTCTACGAAGATCTTTATCGGTCGAACCTCTATGTCAAGGATTCAGTTAATCCCGTATGCTGTTCCCTTTGTTCTTCGGTATGTTACTTGCCCGAGATTCGATCGTCGGTATCACTATACCTAGTTCAATCTCGTTACCGGCAAGTCTCTTTACTCGTTCCGTAATACAAGATCTCGTGGCTAACACTTTAGTCACATTGCTTGCAAGGCTCAATGTGATGTTGTATTACCGAGTGGGCCCTGAGATACCTCTCCGTCACACGGAGTAACAAATCCCAGTCTTGATCCATGCCAACCCAACAGACACCCTCGGAGATACCTGTAGAGCACCTTTATAGTCACCCAGTTACGTTGCGACGTTTGATACACACAAGGTATTCCTCCGGTGTCAGTGAGTTGCATGATCTCATGGTCAAAGGAACAGATACTTGACATGCAGAAAACAATAGCAATAAACTGACACGATCAAATGCTACGTTTACAGTTTGGGTCTTGTCCATCACATCATTCTCCTAATGATGTGATCCCGTTATCAAATGACATCTCATGTCAATGGCTAGGAAACCTTAACCATCTTTGATCAACGAGCTAGTCAACTAGAGGCTTACTAGGGACACAGTGTTGTCTATGTACCCACACATGTATTTGAGTTTCCAATCAATACAATTATAGCATGGATAATAAACGATTATCATGAACAAGGAAATATAATAATAACCAATTTATTATTGCCTCTAGGGCATATTTCCAACAGTATCATCATTTCACCCACATAGCATGTGCTAAAAAGTTGAGAGGCTTACGGCAAAAACTGGATGCACTTCGTGTACAAAATGGACAATCTCTTTCGAAGTATCAGGCTTTCGGACGAGAACTCATCTGTTACAAAGGCATTTCATTTTTTTAAACTTATTTCAACTCCAGACTTTTTGTGCGTTCAGTATGCACCATTCAAAGCCACGTCATCAATTTTCAACCCTTTCTGACTTCATTTGCTATTTTTCATGCATTTACTGATTTTGTTTGAGCTAAATGACCCTGAAATTGAAAAGCACTACAAATGAACTCTGAAAAGGTTGAAAGTTGGCATGGTATCATCATATCACCCACATAGCATGTGCTTAAAAGTTGAGAGGGTTACGGCAAAAACTGGATGCACTTCGTGTACAAAATGGACAATCTCTTTCGAAGTATCAGGCTTTCGGACGAGAACTCATCTGTTACAAAGGCATTTCATTTTTTTAAACTCATTTCAACTCCAGACTTTTTGCGCGTTCAGTATGCACCATTCAAAGCCACGTCATCAATTTTCAACCGTTTCTGACTTCATTTGCTATTTTTTGTTCATTTACTGATTTTTTGAGCTAAATGACCCTGAAATTGAAAAGCACTACAAATGAACTCTGAAAAGGTTGAAAGTTGGCATGGTATCATCATTTCGCCCACATAGCATGTGCTAAATAGTTGAGAGGGTTACGGCAAAAACTGGATGCACTTCGTGTACAAAATGGACAATCTCTTTCGAAGTATCAGGCTTTCGGACGAGAACTCATCTGTTACAAAGGCATTTCATTTTTCTAACTTATTTCAACTCCAGACTTTTTGTGCATTCAGTATGCACCATTCAAAGCCACGTCATCAATTTTCAACCCTTTCTGCCTTCATTTGCTATTTTTCATGCATTTACTGATTTTGTTTGAGCTAAATGACCCTGAAATTGAAAAGCACTACAAATGAACTCTGAAAAGGTTGAAAGTTGGCATGGTATCATCATTTCACCCACATAGCATGTGTTAAAAAGTTGAGAGGGTTACGGCAAAAACTGGATGCACTTCGTGTACAAAATGGACAATCTCTTTCGAAGTATCAAGCTTTCGGACGAGAACTCCTCTGTTACAGAGGCATTTCATTTTTTTAAACTCATTTCAACTCCAGACTTTTTGTGCGTTCAGTATGCACCATTGAAAGCCACGTCATCAATTTTCAACCCTTTCTGACTTCATTTGCTATTTTTCATGCATTTACTGATTTTTTTGAGCTAAATGACCCTGAAATTGAAAGGCACTACAAATGAACTCTGAAAAGGTTGAAAGTTGACATGGTATTATCATTTCACCCACATAGCATGTGCTAAAAAGTTGAGAGGGTTACGGCAAAAACTGGATGCACTTCATGTACAAAATGGACAATCTCTTTCGAAGTATCAGGCTTTCGGACAAGAACTCATCTGTTACAAAGGCATTTCATTTTTTTAAACTTATTTCAACTCCAGACTTTTTGTGCGTTCAGTATGCACCATTCAAACCACGTCATCAATTTTCAACCCTTTCTGACTTCATTTGCTATTTTTCATGCATTTACTGATTTTTTTTAGCTAAACGACCCTGAAATTGAAAAGCACTACAAATGAACTCTGAAAAGGTTGAAAGTTGGCATGGTATCATCATTTCACCCACATGGCATGTGCTTAAAAGTTGAGAGGGTTACGGCAAAAACTGGATGCACTTCGTGTACAAAATGGACAATCTCTTTCAAAGTATCAGGCTTTCAGACGAGAACTCATCTGTTACAAAGGCATTTCATTTTTTTAAACTCATTTCAACTCCAGACTTTTTGTGCGTTCAGTATGCACCATTCAAAGCCACGTCATCAATTTTCAACCGTTTCTGACTTCATTTGCTATTTTTTATGCATTTACTGATTTTTTGAGCTAAATGACCCTGAAATTTAAAAGCACTACAAATGAACTCTGAAAAGGTTAAAAGTTAGCATGGTATCATCATTTCACCCACATAGCATGTGCTAAATAGTTGAGAGGGTTACGGCAAAAACTGGATACACTTCGTGTACAAAATGGACATTCTCTTTTGAAGTATTAGGCTTTCGGACGAGAACTCATCTGTTACAAAGGTATTTCATTTTTTTAACTTATTTCAACTCCAGACTTTTTGTGCATTCAGTATGCACCATTCAAATCCATGTCATGAATTTTCAACCCTTTTCTGACTTTATTTGCTATTTTTCATGCATTTACTGATTTTGTTTGAGCCAAATGACCTTGAAATTTAAAATCACTACAAATGAACTCTGAAAAGGTTGAAAGTTGGCATGGTATCATCATTTCACCCACATAGCATGTGTTAAAAAGTTGAGAGCGTTCCGGCCAAAACTGGATGCACTTCGTGTATAAAATGCACAATCTCTTTCGAAGTATCAGGCTTTCGGACGAGAACTCCTCTGTTACAAAGGCATTTCGTTTTTTTAAGTCATTTCAACTCCAGACTTTTTGTGCGTTCAGTATGCACCATTCAAACCACGTCATCAATTTTCAACCCTTTCTGACTTCATTTGCTATTTTTCATGCATTTACTGATTTTTTTTGAGCTAAATGACCCTGAAATTGAAAAGCACTACAAATGAACTCTGAAAAGGTTGAAAGTTGGCATGGTATCATCATTTCACCCATATAGCATGTTCTAAAAAGTTGAGAGGGTTACGGCAAAAACTGGATGCACTTCGGAGATTATGACGGAGGAACTAGAGGGTTAGGGTTGCCGCACACGGCTTGGGGAAATCTTGATGTGTCCCGTGTGCTAGCCCTGCCCCTCTATTTATATGTTGAGCCTTGGGGTCTAAACTTGGAGTAAAAGCCTCCTCCAGGTCGGTTTGGCCCGCAGGGAAAGAGTCCAACTCGGACCCCTGCCGAACCGTGCACAGCCGCGCACAAGCGGTAGTACCGCTTCACACAAGCGGTAGTACCGCTTGGGCGGTAGTACCGCTTCACACAAGCGGTAGTACCGCTCCGGCGGTAGTACCGCTTCACACAAGCGGTAGTACCGCTCCGGCGGTAGTACCGCTTCACCAAGCGGTAGTACCGCTTACGCGGCAGCAAAACTACTTTTGCACTTTCCAATACCTTGTGGGTTTTATCCTTTTGGCTCATATAAAGTGTTGCTGCACCCGAACACTTCGGTAAACATCCGGAACCCCTTCCGGTGAACTTCGGAACCCTTCCAGAGATCAAAACACTATTATCACATATATCAATCTTTACCTCCGGACTATTCCGGAGATCCTCGTCATGTCCGGGATCTTATCCGGGACTCCGAACAACTTTCGGTCACCAACATAATAACTCAATTATACTAATCGTCACCAAACGTTAAGTGTGTAGACCCTGCGGGTTCGAGAACTATGTAGACATGACCGAGACACCTCTACGGCCAATAACCAATAGCGGGACCTGGATGCCCATATTGGCTCCTACATATTCTACGAAGATCTTTATCGGTCGAACCTCTATGTCAAGGATTCAGTTAATCCCGTATGCTGTTCCCTTTGTTCTTCGGTATGTTACTTGCCCGAGATTCGATCGTCGGTATCACTATACCTAGTTCAATCTCGTTACCGGCAAGTCTCTTTACTCGTTCCGTAATACAAGATCTCGTGGCTAACACTTTAGTCACATTGCTTGCAAGGCTCAATGTGATGTTGTATTACCGAGTGGGCCCTGAGATACCTCTCCGTCACACGGAGTAACAAATCCCAGTCTTGATCCATGCCAACCCAACAGACACCCTCGGAGATACCTGTAGAGCACCTTTATAGTCACCCAGTTACGTTGCGACGTTTGATACACACAAGGTATTCCTCCGGTGTCAGTGAGTTGCATGATCTCATGGTCAAAGGAACAGATACTTGACATGCAGAAAACAATAGCAATAAACTGACACGATCAAATGCTACGTTTACAGTTTGGGTCTTGTCCATCACATCATTCTCCTAATGATGTGATCCCGTTATCAAATGACATCTCATGTCAATGGCTAGGAAACCTTAACCATCTTTGATCAACGAGCTAGTCAACTAGAGGCTTACTAGGGACACAGTGTTGTCTATGTACCCACACATGTATTTGAGTTTCCAATCAATACAATTATAGCATGGATAATAAACGATTATCATGAACAAGGAAATATAATAATAACCAATTTATTATTGCCTCTAGGGCATATTTCCAACAGTATCATCATTTCACCCACATAGCATGTGCTAAAAAGTTGAGAGGCTTACGGCAAAAACTGGATGCACTTCGTGTACAAAATGGACAATCTCTTTCGAAGTATCAGGCTTTCGGACGAGAACTCATCTGTTACAAAGGCATTTCATTTTTTTAAACTTATTTCAACTCCAGACTTTTTGTGCGTTCAGTATGCACCATTCAAAGCCACGTCATCAATTTTCAACCCTTTCTGACTTCATTTGCTATTTTTCATGCATTTACTGATTTTGTTTGAGCTAAATGACCCTGAAATTGAAAAGCACTACAAATGAACTCTGAAAAGGTTGAAAGTTGGCATGGTATCATCATATCACCCACATAGCATGTGCTTAAAAGTTGAGAGGGTTACGGCAAAAACTGGATGCACTTCGTGTACAAAATGGACAATCTCTTTCGAAGTATCAGGCTTTCGGACGAGAACTCATCTGTTACAAAGGCATTTCATTTTTTTAAACTCATTTCAACTCCAGACTTTTTGCGCGTTCAGTATGCACCATTCAAAGCCACGTCATCAATTTTCAACCGTTTCTGACTTCATTTGCTATTTTTTGTTCATTTACTGATTTTTTGAGCTAAATGACCCTGAAATTGAAAAGCACTACAAATGAACTCTGAAAAGGTTGAAAGTTGGCATGGTATCATCATTTCGCCCACATAGCATGTGCTAAATAGTTGAGAGGGTTACGGCAAAAACTGGATGCACTTCGTGTACAAAATGGACAATCTCTTTCGAAGTATCAGGCTTTCGGACGAGAACTCATCTGTTACAAAGGCATTTCATTTTTCTAACTTATTTCAACTCCAGACTTTTTGTGCATTCAGTATGCACCATTCAAAGCCACGTCATCAATTTTCAACCCTTTCTGCCTTCATTTGCTATTTTTCATGCATTTACTGATTTTGTTTGAGCTAAATGACCCTGAAATTGAAAAGCACTACAAATGAACTCTGAAAAGGTTGAAAGTTGGCATGGTATCATCATTTCACCCACATAGCATGTGTTAAAAAGTTGAGAGGGTTACGGCAAAAACTGGATGCACTTCGTGTACAAAATGGACAATCTCTTTCGAAGTATCAGGCTTTCGGACGAGAACTCCTCTGTTACAGAGGCATTTCATTTTTTTAAACTCATTTCAACTCCAGACTTTTTGTGCGTTCAGTATGCACCATTGAAAGCCACGTCATCAATTTTCAACCCTTTCTGACTTCATTTGCTATTTTTCATGCATTTACTGATTTTTTTGAGCTAAATGACCCTGAAATTGAAAGGCACTACAAATGAACTCTGAAAAGGTTGAAAGTTGACATGGTATTATCATTTCACCCACATAGCATGTGCTAAAAAGTTGAGAGGGTTACGGCAAAAACTGGATGCACTTCATGTACAAAATGGACAATCTCTTTCGAAGTATCAGGCTTTCGGACAAGAACTCATCTGTTACAAAGGCATTTCATTTTTTTAAACTTATTTCAACTCCAGACTTTTTGTGCGTTCAGTATGCACCATTCAAACCACGTCATCAATTTTCAACCCTTTCTGACTTCATTTGCTATTTTTCATGCATTTACTGATTTTTTTTAGCTAAACGACCCTGAAATTGAAAAGCACTACAAATGAACTCTGAAAAGGTTGAAAGTTGGCATGGTATCATCATTTCACCCACATGGCATGTGCTTAAAAGTTGAGAGGGTTACGGCAAAAACTGGATGCACTTCGTGTACAAAATGGACAATCTCTTTCAAAGTATCAGGCTTTCAGACGAGAACTCATCTGTTACAAAGGCATTTCATTTTTTTAAACTCATTTCAACTCCAGACTTTTTGTGCGTTCAGTATGCACCATTCAAAGCCACGTCATCAATTTTCAACCGTTTCTGACTTCATTTGCTATTTTTTATGCATTTACTGATTTTTTGAGCTAAATGACCCTGAAATTTAAAAGCACTACAAATGAACTCTGAAAAGGTTAAAAGTTAGCATGGTATCATCATTTCACCCACATAGCATGTGCTAAATAGTTGAGAGGGTTACGGCAAAAACTGGATACACTTCGTGTACAAAATGGACATTCTCTTTTGAAGTATTATGCTTTCGGACGAGAACTCATCTGTTACAAAGGTATTTCATTTTTTTAACTTATTTCAACTCCAGACTTTTTGTGCATTCAGTATGCACCATTCAAATCCATGTCATGAATTTTCAACCCTTTTCTGACTTTATTTGCTATTTTTCATGCATTTACTGATTTTGTTTGAGCCAAATGACCTTGAAATTTAAAAGCACTACAAATGAACTCTGAAAAGGTTGAAAGTTGGCATGGTATCATCATTTCACCCACATAGCATGTGTTAAAAAGTTGAGAGCGTTCCGGCCAAAACTGGATGCACTTCGTGTATAAAATGCACAATCTCTTTCGAAGTATCAGGCTTTCGGACGAGAACTCCTCTGTTACAAAGGCATTTCGTTTTTTTAAGTCATTTCAACTCCAGACTTTTTGTGCGTTCAGTATGCACCATTCAAACCACGTCATCAATTTTCAACCCTTTCTGACTTCATTTGCTATTTTTCATGCATTTACTGATTTTTTTTGAGCTAAATGACCCTGAAATTGAAAAGCACTACAAATGAACTCTGAAAAGGTTGAAAGTTGGCATGGTATCATCATTTCACCCATATAGCATGTGCTAAAAAGTTGAGAGGGTTACGGCAAAAACTGGATGCACTTCGGAGATTATGACGGAGGAACTAGAGGGTTAGGGTTGCCGCACACGGCTTGGGGAAATCTTGATGTGTCCCGTGTGCTAGCCCTGCCCCTCTATTTATATGTTGAGCCTTGGGGTCTAAACTTGGAGTAAAAGCCTCCTCCAGGTCGGTTTGGCCCGCAGGGAAAGAGTCCAACTCGGACCCCTGCCGAATCGTGCACAGCCGCACACAAGCGGTAGTACCGCTTCACACAAGCGGTAGTACCGCTTGGGCGGTAGTACCGCTTCACACAAGCGGTAGTACCGCTCCGGCGGTACTACCGCTTCACACAAGCGGTAGTACCGCTCCGGCGGTAGTACCGCTTCACCAAGCGGTAGTACCGCTTACGCGGCAGCAAAACTACTTTTGCACTTTCCAATACCTTGTGGGTTTTATCCTTTTGGCTCATATAAAGTGTTGCTGCACCCGAACACTTCGGTAAACATCCGGAACCCCTTCCGGTGAACTTCGGAACCCTTCCAGAGATCAAAACACTATTATCACATATATCAATCTTTACCTCCGGACTATTCCGGAGATCCTCGTCATGTCCGGGATCTTATCCGGGACTCCGAACAACTTTCGGTCACCAACATAATAACTCAATTATACTAATCGTCACCAAACGTTAAGTGTGTAGACCCTGCGGGTTCGAGAACTATGTAGACATGACCGAGACACCTCTACGGCCAATAACCAATAGCGGGACCTGGATGCCCATATTGGCTCCTACATATTCTACGAAGATCTTTATCGGTCGAACCTCTATGTCAAGGATTCAGTTAATCCCGTATGCTGTTCCCTTTGTTCTTCGGTATGTTACTTGCCCGAGATTCGATCGTCGGTATCACTATACCTAGTTCAATCTCGTTACCGGCAAGTCTCTTTACTCGTTCCGTAATACAAGATCTCGTGGCTAACACTTTAGTCACATTGCTTGCAAGGCTCAATGTGATGTTGTATTACCGAGTGGGCCCTGAGATACCTCTCCGTCACACGGAGTAACAAATCCCAGTCTTGATCCATGCCAACCCAACAGACACCCTCGGAGATACCTGTAGAGCACCTTTATAGTCACCCAGTTACGTTGCGACGTTTGATACACACAAGGTATTCCTCCGGTGTCAGTGAGTTGCATGATCTCATGGTCAAAGGAACAGATACTTGACATGCAGAAAACAATAGCAATAAACTGACACGATCAAATGCTACGTTTACAGTTTGGGTCTTGTCCATCACATCATTCTCCTAATGATGTGATCCCGTTATCAAATGACATCTCATGTCAATGGCTAGGAAACCTTAACCATCTTTGATCAACGAGCTAGTCAACTAGAGGCTTACTAGGGACACAGTGTTGTCTATGTACCCACACATGTATTTGAGTTTCCAATCAATACAATTATAGCATGGATAATAAACGATTATCATGAACAAGGAAATATAATAATAACCAATTTATTATTGCCTCTAGGGCATATTTCCAACAGTATCATCATTTCACCCACATAGCATGTGCTAAAAAGTTGAGAGGCTTACGGCAAAAACTGGATGCACTTCGTGTACAAAATGGACAATCTCTTTCGAAGTATCAGGCTTTCGGACGAGAACTCATCTGTTACAAAGGCATTTCATTTTTTTAAACTTATTTCAACTCCAGACTTTTTGTGCGTTCAGTATGCACCATTCAAAGCCACGTCATCAATTTTCAACCCTTTCTGACTTCATTTGCTATTTTTCATGCATTTACTGATTTTGTTTGAGCTAAATGACCCTGAAATTGAAAAGCACTACAAATGAACTCTGAAAAGGTTGAAAGTTGGCATGGTATCATCATATCACCCACATAGCATGTGCTTAAAAGTTGAGAGGGTTACGGCAAAAACTGGATGCACTTCGTGTACAAAATGGACAATCTCTTTCGAAGTATCAGGCTTTCGGACGAGAACTCATCTGTTACAAAGGCATTTCATTTTTTTAAACTCATTTCAACTCCAGACTTTTTGCGCGTTCAGTATGCACCATTCAAAGCCACGTCATCAATTTTCAACCGTTTCTGACTTCATTTGCTATTTTTTGTTCATTTACTGATTTTTTGAGCTAAATGACCCTGAAATTGAAAAGCACTACAAATGAACTCTGAAAAGGTTGAAAGTTGGCATGGTATCATCATTTCGCCCACATAGCATGTGCTAAATAGTTGAGAGGGTTACGGCAAAAACTGGATGCACTTCGTGTACAAAATGGACAATCTCTTTCGAAGTATCAGGCTTTCGGACGAGAACTCATCTGTTACAAAGGCATTTCATTTTTCTAACTTATTTCAACTCCAGACTTTTTGTGCATTCAGTATGCACCATTCAAAGCCACGTCATCAATTTTCAACCCTTTCTGCCTTCATTTGCTATTTTTCATGCATTTACTGATTTTGTTTGAGCTAAATGACCCTGAAATTGAAAAGCACTACAAATGAACTCTGAAAAGGTTGAAAGTTGGCATGGTATCATCATTTCACCCACATAGCATGTGTTAAAAAGTTGAGAGGGTTACGGCAAAAACTGGATGCACTTCGTGTACAAAATGGACAATCTCTTTCGAAGTATCAGGCTTTCGGACGAGAACTCCTCTGTTACAGAGGCATTTCATTTTTTTAAACTCATTTCAACTCCAGACTTTTTGTGCGTTCAGTATGCACCATTGAAAGCCACGTCATCAATTTTCAACCCTTTCTGACTTCATTTGCTATTTTTCATGCATTTACTGATTTTTTTGAGCTAAATGACCCTGAAATTGAAAGGCACTACAAATGAACTCTGAAAAGGTTGAAAGTTGACATGGTATTATCATTTCACCCACATAGCATGTGCTAAAAAGTTGAGAGGGTTACGGCAAAAACTGGATGCACTTCATGTACAAAATGGACAATCTCTTTCGAAGTATCAGGCTTTCGGACAAGAACTCATCTGTTACAAAGGCATTTCATTTTTTTAAACTTATTTCAACTCCAGACTTTTTGTGCGTTCAGTATGCACCATTCAAACCACGTCATCAATTTTCAACCCTTTCTGACTTCATTTGCTATTTTTCATGCATTTACTGATTTTTTTTAGCTAAACGACCCTGAAATTGAAAAGCACTACAAATGAACTCTGAAAAGGTTGAAAGTTGGCATGGTATCATCATTTCACCCACATGGCATGTGCTTAAAAGTTGAGAGGGTTACGGCAAAAACTGGATGCACTTCGTGTACAAAATGGACAATCTCTTTCAAAGTATCAGGCTTTCAGACGAGAACTCATCTGTTACAAAGGCATTTCATTTTTTTAAACTCATTTCAACTCCAGACTTTTTGTGCGTTCAGTATGCACCATTCAAAGCCACGTCATCAATTTTCAACCGTTTCTGACTTCATTTGCTATTTTTTATGCATTTACTGATTTTTTGAGCTAAATGACCCTGAAATTTAAAAGCACTACAAATGAACTCTGAAAAGGTTAAAAGTTAGCATGGTATCATCATTTCACCCACATAGCATGTGCTAAATAGTTGAGAGGGTTACGGCAAAAACTGGATACACTTCGTGTACAAAATGGACATTCTCTTTTGAAGTATTAGGCTTTCGGACGAGAACTCATCTGTTACAAAGGTATTTCATTTTTTTAACTTATTTCAACTCCAGACTTTTTGTGCATTCAGTATGCACCATTCAAATCCATGTCATGAATTTTCAACCCTTTTCTGACTTTATTTGCTATTTTTCATGCATTTACTGATTTTGTTTGAGCCAAATGACCTTGAAATTTAAAAGCACTACAAATGAACTCTGAAAAGGTTGAAAGTTGGCATGGTATCATCATTTCACCCACATAGCATGTGTTAAAAAGTTGAGAGCGTTCCGGCCAAAACTGGATGCACTTCGTGTATAAAATGCACAATCTCTTTCGAAGTATCAGGCTTTCGGAC
Source organism: Elymus sibiricus (assembly GCA_039707655.1). Taxonomy (NCBI): domain Eukaryota; kingdom Viridiplantae; phylum Streptophyta; class Magnoliopsida; order Poales; family Poaceae; genus Elymus; species Elymus sibiricus. The sequence continues at coordinate 31,309,712 of CM077665.1, read as the reverse complement.
GAGAACTCCTCTGTTACAAAGGCATTTCGTTTTTTTAAGTCATTTCAACTCCAGACTTTTTGTGCGTTCAGTATGCACCATTCAAACCACGTCATCAATTTTCAACCCTTTCTGACTTCATTTGCTATTTTTCATGCATTTACTGATTTTTTTTGAGCTAAATGACCCTGAAATTGAAAAGCACTACAAATGAACTCTGAAAAGGTTGAAAGTTGGCATGGTATCATCATTTCACCCATATAGCATGTGCTAAAAAGTTGAGAGGGTTACGGCAAAAACTGGATGCACTTCGGAGATTATGACGGAGGAACTAGAGGGTTAGGGTTGCCGCACACGGCTTGGGGAAATCTTGATGTGTCCCGTGTGCTAGCCCTGCCCCTCTATTTATATGTTGAGCCTTGGGGTCTAAACTTGGAGTAAAAGCCTCCTCCAGGTCGGTTTGGCCCGCAGGGAAAGAGTCCAACTCGGACCCCTGCCGAATCGTGCACAGCCGCACACAAGCGGTAGTACCGCTTCACACAAGCGGTAGTACCGCTCCGGCGGTAGTACCGCTTCACACAAGCGGTAGTACCGCTCCGGCGGTAGTACCGCTTCACACAAGCGGTAGTACCGCTCCGGCGGTAGTACCGCTTCACCAAGCGGTAGTACCGCTTACGCGGCAGCAAAACTACTTTTGCACTTTCCAATACCTTGTGGGTTTTATCCTTTTGGCTCATATAAAGTGTTGCTGCACCCGAACACTTCGGTAAACATCCGGAACCCCTTCCGGTGAACTTCGGAACCCTTCCAGAGATCAAAACACTATTATCACATATATCAATCTTTACCTCCGGACTATTCCGGAGATCCTCGTCATGTCCGGGATCTTATCCGGGACTCCGAACAACTTTCGGTCACCAACATAATAACTCAATTATACTAATCGTCACCAAACGTTAAGTGTGTAGACCCTGCGGGTTCGAGAACTATGTAGACATGACCGATACACCTCTACGGCCAATAACCAATAGCGGGACCTGGATGCCCATATTGGCTCCTACATATTCTACGAAGATCTTTATCGGTCGAACCTCTATGTCAAGGATTCAGTTAATCCCGTATGCTGTTCCCTTTGTTCTTCGGTATGTTACTTGCCCGAGATTCGATCGTCGGTATCACTATACCTAGTTCAATCTCGTTACCGGCAAGTCTCTTTACTCGTTCCGTAATACAAGATCTCGTGGCTAACACTTTAGTCACATTGCTTGCAAGGCTCAATGTGATGTTGTATTACCGAGTGGGCCCTGAGATACCTCTCCGTCACACGGAGTAACAAATCCCAGTCTTGATCCATGCCAACCCAACAGACACCCTCGGAGATACCTGTAGAGCACCTTTATAGTCACCCAGTTACGTTGCGACGTTTGATACACACAAGGTATTCCTCCGGTGTCAGTGAGTTGCATGATCTCATGGTCAAAGGAACAGATACTTGACATGCAGAAAACAATAGCAATAAACTGACACGATCAAATGCTACGTTTACAGTTTGGGTCTTGTCCATCACATCATTCTCCTAATGATGTGATCCCGTTATCAAATGACATCTCATGTCAATGGCTAGGAAACCTTAACCATCTTTGATCAACGAGCTAGTCAACTAGAGGCTTACTAGGGACACAGTGTTGTCTATGTACCCACACATGTATTTGAGTTTCCAATCAATACAATTATAGCATGGATAATAAACGATTATCATGAACAAGGAAATATAATAATAACCAATTTATTATTGCCTCTAGGGCATATTTCCAACAGTATCATCATTTCACCCACATAGCATGTGCTAAAAAGTTGAGAGGCTTACGGCAAAAACTGGATGCACTTCGTGTACAAAATGGACAATCTCTTTCGAAGTATCAGGCTTTCGGACGAGAACTCATCTGTTACAAAGGCATTTCATTTTTTTAAACTTATTTCAACTCCAGACTTTTTGTGCGTTCAGTATGCACCATTCAAAGCCACGTCATCAATTTTCAACCCTTTCTGACTTCATTTGCTATTTTTCATGCATTTACTGATTTTGTTTGAGCTAAATGACCCTGAAATTGAAAAGCACTACAAATGAACTCTGAAAAGGTTGAAAGTTGGCATGGTATCATCATATCACCCACATAGCATGTGCTTAAAAGTTGAGAGGGTTACGGCAAAAACTGGATGCACTTCGTGTACAAAATGGACAATCTCTTTCGAAGTATCAGGCTTTCGGACGAGAACTCATCTGTTACAAAGGCATTTCATTTTTTTAAACTCATTTCAACTCCAGACTTTTTGCGCGTTCAGTATGCACCATTCAAAGCCACGTCATCAATTTTCAACCGTTTCTGACTTCATTTGCTATTTTTTGTTCATTTACTGATTTTTTGAGCTAAATGACCCTGAAATTGAAAAGCACTACAAATGAACTCTGAAAAGGTTGAAAGTTGGCATGGTATCATCATTTCGCCCACATAGCATGTGCTAAATAGTTGAGAGGGTTACGGCAAAAACTGGATGCACTTCGTGTACAAAATGGACAATCTCTTTCGAAGTATCAGGCTTTCGGACGAGAACTCATCTGTTACAAAGGCATTTCATTTTTCTAACTTATTTCAACTCCAGACTTTTTGTGCATTCAGTATGCACCATTCAAAGCCACGTCATCAATTTTCAACCCTTTCTGCCTTCATTTGCTATTTTTCATGCATTTACTGATTTTGTTTGAGCTAAATGACCCTGAAATTGAAAAGCACTACAAATGAACTCTGAAAAGGTTGAAAGTTGGCATGGTATCATCATTTCACCCACATAGCATGTGTTAAAAAGTTGAGAGGGTTACGGCAAAAACTGGATGCACTTCGTGTACAAAATGGACAATCTCTTTCGAAGTATCAGGCTTTCGGACGAGAACTCCTCTGTTACAGAGGCATTTCATTTTTTTAAACTCATTTCAACTCCAGACTTTTTGTGCGTTCAGTATGCACCATTGAAAGCCACGTCATCAATTTTCAACCCTTTCTGACTTCATTTGCTATTTTTCATGCATTTACTGATTTTTTTGAGCTAAATGACCCTGAAATTGAAAGGCACTACAAATGAACTCTGAAAAGGTTGAAAGTTGACATGGTATTATCATTTCACCCACATAGCATGTGCTAAAAAGTTGAGAGGGTTACGGCAAAAACTGGATGCACTTCATGTACAAAATGGACAATCTCTTTCGAAGTATCAGGCTTTCGGACAAGAACTCATCTGTTACAAAGGCATTTCATTTTTTTAAACTTATTTCAACTCCAGACTTTTTGTGCGTTCAGTATGCACCATTCAAACCACGTCATCAATTTTCAACCCTTTCTGACTTCATTTGCTATTTTTCATGCATTTACTGATTTTTTTTAGCTAAACGACCCTGAAATTGAAAAGCACTACAAATGAACTCTGAAAAGGTTGAAAGTTGGCATGGTATCATCATTTCACCCACATGGCATGTGCTTAAAAGTTGAGAGGGTTACGGCAAAAACTGGATGCACTTCGTGTACAAAATGGACAATCTCTTTCAAAGTATCAGGCTTTCAGACGAGAACTCATCTGTTACAAAGGCATTTCATTTTTTTAAACTCATTTCAACTCCAGACTTTTTGTGCGTTCAGTATGCACCATTCAAAGCCACGTCATCAATTTTCAACCGTTTCTGACTTCATTTGCTATTTTTTATGCATTTACTGATTTTTTGAGCTAAATGACCCTGAAATTTAAAAGCACTACAAATGAACTCTGAAAAGGTTAAAAGTTAGCATGGTATCATCATTTCACCCACATAGCATGTGCTAAATAGTTGAGAGGGTTACGGCAAAAACTGGATACACTTCGTGTACAAAATGGACATTCTCTTTTGAAGTATTAGGCTTTCGGACGAGAACTCATCTGTTACAAAGGTATTTCATTTTTTTAACTTATTTCAACTCCAGACTTTTTGTGCATTCAGTATGCACCATTCAAATCCATGTCATGAATTTTCAACCCTTTTCTGACTTTATTTGCTATTTTTCATGCATTTACTGATTTTGTTTGAGCCAAATGACCTTGAAATTTAAAAGCACTACAAATGAACTCTGAAAAGGTTGAAAGTTGGCATGGTATCATCATTTCACCCACATAGCATGTGTTAAAAAGTTGAGAGCGTTCCGGCCAAAACTGGATGCACTTCGTGTATAAAATGCACAATCTCTTTCGAAGTATCAGGCTTTCGGACGAGAACTCCTCTGTTACAAAGGCATTTCGTTTTTTTAAGTCATTTCAACTCCAGACTTTTTGTGCGTTCAGTATGCACCATTCAAACCACGTCATCAATTTTCAACCCTTTCTGACTTCATTTGCTATTTTTCATGCATTTACTGATTTTTTTTGAGCTAAATGACCCTGAAATTGAAAAGCACTACAAATGAACTCTGAAAAGGTTGAAAGTTGGCATGGTATCATCATTTCACCCATATAGCATGTGCTAAAAAGTTGAGAGGGTTACGGCAAAAACTGGATGCACTTCGGAGATTATGACGGAGGAACTAGAGGGTTAGGGTTGCCGCACACGGCTTGGGGAAATCTTGATGTGTCCCGTGTGCTAGCCCTGCCCCTCTATTTATATGTTGAGCCTTGGGGTCTAAACTTGGAGTAAAAGCCTCCTCCAGGTCGGTTTGGCCCGCAGGGAAAGAGTCCAACTCGGACCCCTGCCGAATCGTGCACAGCCGCACACAAGCGGTAGTACCGCTTCACACAAGCGGTAGTACCGCTTGGGCGGTAGTACCGCTTCACACAAGCGGTAGTACCGCTCCGGCGGTAGTACCGCTTCACACAAGCGGTAGTACCGCTCCGGCGGTAGTACCGCTTCACCAAGCGGTAGTACCGCTTACGCGGCAGCAAAACTACTTTTGCACTTTCCAATACCTTGTGGGTTTTATCCTTTTGGCTCATATAAAGTGTTGCTGCACCCGAACACTTCGGTAAACATCCGGAACCCCTTCCGGTGAACTTCGGAACCCTTCCAGAGATCAAAACACTATTATCACATATATCAATCTTTACCTCCGGACTATTCCGGAGATCCTCGTCATGTCCGGGATCTTATCCGGGACTCCGAACAACTTTCGGTCACCAACATAATAACTCAATTATACTAATCGTCACCAAACGTTAAGTGTGTAGACCCTGCGGGTTCGAGAACTATGTAGACATGACCGATACACCTCTACGGCCAATAACCAATAGCGGGACCTGGATGCCCATATTGGCTCCTACATATTCTACGAAGATCTTTATCGGTCGAACCTCTATGTCAAGGATTCAGTTAATCCCGTATGCTGTTCCCTTTGTTCTTCGGTATGTTACTTGCCCGAGATTCGATCGTCGGTATCACTATACCTAGTTCAATCTCGTTACCGGCAAGTCTCTTTACTCGTTCCGTAATACAAGATCTCGTGGCTAACACTTTAGTCACATTGCTTGCAAGGCTCAATGTGATGTTGTATTACCGAGTGGGCCCTGAGATACCTCTCCGTCACACGGAGTAACAAATCCCAGTCTTGATCCATGCCAACCCAACAGACACCCTCGGAGATACCTGTAGAGCACCTTTATAGTCACCCAGTTACGTTGCGACGTTTGATACACACAAGGTATTCCTCCGGTGTCAGTGAGTTGCATGATCTCATGGTCAAAGGAACAGATACTTGACATGCAGAAAACAATAGCAATAAACTGACACGATCAAATGCTACGTTTACAGTTTGGGTCTTGTCCATCACATCATTCTCCTAATGATGTGATCCCGTTATCAAATGACATCTCATGTCAATGGCTAGGAAACCTTAACCATCTTTGATCAACGAGCTAGTCAACTAGAGGCTTACTAGGGACACAGTGTTGTCTATGTACCCACACATGTATTTGAGTTTCCAATCAATACAATTATAGCATGGATAATAAACGATTATCATGAACAAGGAAATATAATAATAACCAATTTATTATTGCCTCTAGGGCATATTTCCAACAGTATCATCATTTCACCCACATAGCATGTGCTAAAAAGTTGAGAGGCTTACGGCAAAAACTGGATGCACTTCGTGTACAAAATGGACAATCTCTTTCGAAGTATCAGGCTTTCGGACGAGAACTCATCTGTTACAAAGGCATTTCATTTTTTTAAACTTATTTCAACTCCAGACTTTTTGTGCGTTCAGTATGCACCATTCAAAGCCACGTCATCAATTTTCAACCCTTTCTGACTTCATTTGCTATTTTTCATGCATTTACTGATTTTGTTTGAGCTAAATGACCCTGAAATTGAAAAGCACTACAAATGAACTCTGAAAAGGTTGAAAGTTGGCATGGTATCATCATATCACCCACATAGCATGTGCTTAAAAGTTGAGAGGGTTACGGCAAAAACTGGATGCACTTCGTGTACAAAATGGACAATCTCTTTCGAAGTATCAGGCTTTCGGACGAGAACTCATCTGTTACAAAGGCATTTCATTTTTTTAAACTCATTTCAACTCCAGACTTTTTGCGCGTTCAGTATGCACCATTCAAAGCCACGTCATCAATTTTCAACCGTTTCTGACTTCATTTGCTATTTTTTGTTCATTTACTGATTTTTTGAGCTAAATGACCCTGAAATTGAAAAGCACTACAAATGAACTCTGAAAAGGTTGAAAGTTGGCATGGTATCATCATTTCGCCCACATAGCATGTGCTAAATAGTTGAGAGGGTTACGGCAAAAACTGGATGCACTTCGTGTACAAAATGGACAATCTCTTTCGAAGTATCAGGCTTTCGGACGAGAACTCATCTGTTACAAAGGCATTTCATTTTTCTAACTTATTTCAACTCCAGACTTTTTGTGCATTCAGTATGCACCATTCAAAGCCACGTCATCAATTTTCAACCCTTTCTGCCTTCATTTGCTATTTTTCATGCATTTACTGATTTTGTTTGAGCTAAATGACCCTGAAATTGAAAAGCACTACAAATGAACTCTGAAAAGGTTGAAAGTTGGCATGGTATCATCATTTCACCCACATAGCATGTGTTAAAAAGTTGAGAGGGTTACGGCAAAAACTGGATGCACTTCGTGTACAAAATGGACAATCTCTTTCGAAGTATCAGGCTTTCGGACGAGAACTCCTCTGTTACAGAGGCATTTCATTTTTTTAAACTCATTTCAACTCCAGACTTTTTGTGCGTTCAGTATGCACCATTGAAAGCCACGTCATCAATTTTCAACCCTTTCTGACTTCATTTGCTATTTTTCATGCATTTACTGATTTTTTTGAGCTAAATGACCCTGAAATTGAAAGGCACTACAAATGAACTCTGAAAAGGTTGAAAGTTGACATGGTATTATCATTTCACCCACATAGCATGTGCTAAAAAGTTGAGAGGGTTACGACAAAAACTGGATGCACTTCATGTACAAAATGGACAATCTCTTTCGAAGTATCAGGCTTTCGGACAAGAACTCATCTGTTACAAAGGCATTTCATTTTTTTAAACTTATTTCAACTCCAGACTTTTTGTGCGTTCAGTATGCACCATTCAAACCACGTCATCAATTTTCAACCCTTTCTGACTTCATTTGCTATTTTTCATGCATTTACTGATTTTTTTTAGCTAAACGACCCTGAAATTGAAAAGCACTACAAATGAACTCTGAAAAGGTTGAAAGTTGGCATGGTATCATCATTTCACCCACATGGCATGTGCTTAAAAGTTGAGAGGGTTACGGCAAAAACTGGATGCACTTCGTGTACAAAATGGACAATCTCTTTCAAAGTATCAGGCTTTCAGACGAGAACTCATCTGTTACAAAGGCATTTCATTTTTTTAAACTCATTTCAACTCCAGACTTTTTGTGCGTTCAGTATGCACCATTCAAAGCCACGTCATCAATTTTCAACCGTTTCTGACTTCATTTGCTATTTTTTATGCATTTACTGATTTTTTGAGCTAAATGACCCTGAAATTTAAAAGCACTACAAATGAACTCTGAAAAGGTTAAAAGTTAGCATGGTATCATCATTTCACCCACATAGCATGTGCTAAATAGTTGAGAGGGTTACGGCAAAAACTGGATACACTTCGTGTACAAAATGGACATTCTCTTTTGAAGTATTAGGCTTTCGGACGAGAACTCATCTGTTACAAAGGTATTTCATTTTTTTAACTTATTTCAACTCCAGACTTTTTGTGCATTCAGTATGCACCATTCAAATCCATGTCATGAATTTTCAACCCTTTTCTGACTTTATTTGCTATTTTTCATGCATTTACTGATTTTGTTTGAGCCAAATGACCTTGAAATTTAAAAGCACTACAAATGAACTCTGAAAAGGTTGAAAGTTGGCATGGTATCATCATTTCACCCACATAGCATGTGTTAAAAAGTTGAGAGCGTTCCGGCCAAAACTGGATGCACTTCGTGTATAAAATGCACAATCTCTTTCGAAGTATCAGGCTTTCGGACGAGAACTCCTCTGTTACAAAGGCATTTCGTTTTTTTAAGTCATTTCAACTCCAGACTTTTTGTGCGTTCAGTATGCACCATTCAAACCACGTCATCAATTTTCAACCCTTTCTGACTTCATTTGCTATTTTTCATGCATTTACTGATTTTTTTTGAGCTAAATGACCCTGAAATTGAAAAGCACTACAAATGAACTCTGAAAAGGTTGAAAGTTGGCATGGTATCATCATTTCACCCATATAGCATGTGCTAAAAAGTTGAGAGGGTTACGGCAAAAACTGGATGCACTTCGTGTACAAAATGGACAATCTCTTTCGAAGTATCAGGCTTTCGGACGAGAACTCATCTGTTACAAAGGCATTTCATTTTTTTAAACTCATTTCAACTCCAGACTTTTTGTGCGTTCAGTATGCACCATTCAAAGCCACGTCATCAATTTTCAATCGTTTCTGACTTCATTTGCTATTTTTTATGCATTTACTGATTTTTTGAGCTAAATGACCCTGAAATTTAAAAGCACTACAAATGAACTCTGAAAAGGTTGAAAGTTAGCATGGTACCATCATTTCACCCACATAGCATGTGCTAAATAGTTGAGAGGGTTACGGCAAAAACTGGATACACTTCGTGTACAAAATGGACAATCTCTTTCGAAGTATCAGGCTTTCGGACGAGAACTCATCTGTTACAAAGGTATTTCATTTTTTTAACTTATTTCAACTCCAGACTTTTTGTGCATTCAGTATGCACCATTCAAAGCCATGTCATGAATTTTCAACCCTTTCTGACTTTATTTGCTATTTTTCATGCATTTACTGATTTTGTTTGAGCCAAATGACCTTGAAATTGAAAAGCACTACAAATGAACTCTAAAAAGCTTGAAAGTTGGCATGGTATCATCATTTCACCCACATAGCATGTGTTAAAAAGTTGAGAGCGTTACGGCCAAAACTGGATGTACTTCGTGGATAAAATGGACAATCTCTTTCGAAGTATCAGGCTTTCGGACGAGAACTCCTCTGTTACAAAGGCATTTCATTTTTTTTAACTCATTTCAACTCCAGAGTTTTTGTGCGTTCAGTATGCACCATTCAAAGCCACGTCATCAATTTTCAACCCTTTCTGACTTCATTTGGTATTTTTCATGCATTTACTGATATTTTTGAGCTAAATGACCCTGAAATTGAAAAGCACTACAAATGAACTCTGAAAAGGTTGAAAGTTGACATGGTATCATCATTTCAGCCACATAGCATGTGCTAAAAAGTTATGAGGCTTACGGCAAAAACTGGATGCACTTCGTGTACAAAATTGACAATCTCTTTCGAAGTATCACGCTTTCGGACGAGAACTCATCTGTTACAAAGGCATTTCATTTTTTTAAACTCATTTCAACTCCAGACTTTTTGTGCGTTCAGTATGCACCATTCAAAGCCACGTCATCAATTTTCAACCGTTTCTGACTTCATTTGCTATTTTTATGCATTTACTGATTTTTTGAGCTAAATGACCCTGAAATTGAAAAGCACTACAAATGAACTCTGAAAAGGTTGAAAGTTGGCATGGTATCATCATTTCACCCACATAGCATGTGCTAAATAGTTGAGAGGGTTACGGCAAAAACTGGATGCACTTCGTGTACAAAATGGACAACCTCTTTCGAAGTATCAGGCTTTCGGACGAGAACTCCTCTGTTACAAAGGCATTTCATTTTTTTTAACTTATTTCAACTCCAGACTTTTTGTGCATTCAGTATGCACCATTAAAAGCCACGTCATCAATTTTCAACCCTTTCTGACTTCATTTGCTATTTTTCATGCATTTACTGATTTTTTTGAGCAAAATGACCCTGAAACTGAAAAGCACTACAAATGAACTCTGAAAAGGTTGAAAGTTGGCATGGTATCATCATTTCACCCACATAGCATGTGTTAAAAAGTTGAGAGCGTTACGGCAAAAACTGGATGCACTTCGTGTACAAAATGGACAATCTCTTTCGAAGTATCAGGCTTTCGGACGAGAACTCATCTGTTACAAAGGCATTTCATTTTTTAAAATTTATTTCAACTCCAGACTTTTTGTGCGTTCAGTATGCACCATTCAAACCACGTCATCAATTTTCAACCCTTTCTGACTTCATTTGCTATTTTTCATGCATTTACTGATTTGTTTTGAGCTAAATGACCCTGAAATTGAAAAGCACTACAAATGAACTCTGAAAAGGTTGAAAGTTGGCATGGTATCATCATTTCACCCACATAGCATGTGCTAAATAGTTGAGAGGGTTACGGCAAAAACTGGATGCACTTCGTGTACAAAATGGACAATCTCTTTCGAAGTATCAGGCTTTCGGACGAGAACTCATCTGTTACAAAGGCATTTCATTTTTTAAACTTATTTCAACTCCAGACTTTTTGTGCATTCAGTCTGCACCATTCAAAGCCACGTCATAAATTTTCAACCCTTTCTGACTTCATTTGCTATTTTTCATGCATTTACTGATTTTGTTTGAGCTAAATGACCCTGAAATTGAAAAGCACTACAAATGAACTCTGAAAAGGTTGAAACTTGGCATGGTATCATCATTTCACCCACATAGCATGTGTTAAAAAGTTGAGAGGGTTACGGCAAAAACTGGATGCACTTCGTGTATAAAATGGACAATCTTTTTCGAAGTATCAGGCTTTCGGACGAGAACTCCTCTATTACAAAGGCATTTCATTTTTTTAAACTCATTTCAACTCCAGACTTTGTGTGCGTTCAGTATGCACCATTCAAAACCACGTTATCAATTTTCAACCCTTTCTGACTTCATTTGCTATTTTTCATGCATTTACTGATTTTTTTTTAGCTAAATGACCCTGAAATTAAAAAGCACTACAAATGAACTCTGAAATGGTTGAAAGTTGACATGGTATCATCATTTCACCCACATAGCATGTGCTAAAAAGTTGAGAGGGTTACGACAAAAAATGGATGCACTTCGTGTACAAAATGGACAATCTCTTTCGAAGTATCAGGCTTTCGGACGAGAACTCATCTGTTACAAAGGCATTTCATTTTTTTGAACTTATTTCAACTCCAGACTTTTTGTGCGTTCAGCATGCACCATTCAAACCACGTCATCAATTTTCAACCATTTCTGACTTCATTTGCTATTTTTCATGCATTTACTGATTTTGTTTGAGCTAAATGACCCTGAAATTGAAAAGCACTACAAATGAACTCTGAAAAGGTTGAAAGTTGACATGGTATCATCATTTCACCCACATAGCATGTGCTAAAAAGTTGAGAGGGTTACGACAAAAAATGGATGCACTTCGTGTACAAAATGGACAATCTCTTTCGAAGTATCAGGCTTTCGGACGAGAACTCATCTGTTACAAAGGCATTTCATTTTTTTGAACTTATTTCAACTCCAGACTTTTTGGGCGTTCAGCACGCACCATTCAAACCACGTCATCAATTTTCAACCATTTCTGACTTCATTTGCTATTTTTCATGCATTTACTGATTTTGTTTGAGCTAAAGGACCCTGAAATTGAAAAGCACTACAAATGAACTCTGAAAAGGTTGAAAGTTGGCATGGTATCATCATTTCACACACATAGCATGTGTTAAAAAGTTGAGAGGGTTACGGCAAAAACTGGATGCACTTCGTGCACAAAATGGACAATCTCTTTCGAAGTATCAGGCTTTCGGACGAGAACTCCTCTGTTACAAAGGCATTTCATTTTTTTTAACTTATTTCAACTCCAGACTTTTTGTGCATTCAGTATGCACCATTAAAAGCCACGTCATCAATTTTCAACCCTTTCTGACTTCATTTGCTATTTTTCATGCATTTACTGATTTTTTTTAGCAAAATGACCCTGAAACTGAAAAGCACTACAAATGAACTCTGAAAAGGTTGAAAGTTGGCATGGTATCATCATTTCACCCACATAGCATGTGTTAAAAAGTTGAGAGGGTTACGGCAAAAACTGGATGCACTTCGTGTACAAAATGGACAATCTCTTTCGAAGTATCAGGCTTTCGGACGAGAACTCATCTGTTACAAAGGCATTTCATTTTTTTAAATTTATTTCAACTCCAGACTTTTTGTGCGTTCAGTATGCACCATTCAAACCACGTCATCAATTTTCAACCCTTTCTGACTTCATTTGCTATTTTTCATGCATTTACTGATTTGTTTTGAGCTAAATGACCCTGAAATTGAAAAGCACTACAAATGAACTCTGAAAAGGTTGAAAGTTGGCATGGTATCATCATTTCACCCACATAGCATGTGCTAAATAGTTGAGAGGGTTACGGCAAAAACTGGATGCACTTCGTGTACAAAATGGACAATCTCTTTCGAAGTATCAGGCTTTCGGACGAGAACTCATCTGTTACAAAGGCATTTCATTTTTTTAACTTATTTCAACTCCAGACTTTTTGTGCATTCAGTCTGCACGATTCAAAGCCACGTCATCAATTTTCAACCCTTTCTGACTTCATTTGCTATTTTTCATGCATTTACTGATTTTGTTTGAGCTAAATGACCCTGAAATTGAAAAGCACTACAAATGAACTCTGAAAAGGTTGAAAGTTGGCATGGTATCATCATTTCACCCACATAGCATGTGTTAAAAAGTTGAGAGGGTTACGGCAAAAACTGGATGCACTTCGTGTATAAAATGGACAATCTTTTTCGAAGTATCAGGCTTTCGGACGAGAACTCCTCTATTACAAAGGCATTTCATTTTTTTAAACTCATTTCAACTCCAGACTTTGTGTGCGTTCAGTATGCACCATTCAAAGCCACGTCATCAATTTTCAACCCTTTCTGACTTCATTTGCTATTTTTCATGCATTTACTGATTTTTTTTGAGCTAAATGACCCTGAAATTAAAAAGCACTACAAATGAACTCTGAAAAGGTTGAAAGTTGACATGGTATCATCATTTCACCCACATAGCATGTGCTAAAAAGTTGAGAGGGTTACGACAAAAAATGGATGCACTTCGTGTACAAAATGGACAATCTCTTTCGAAGTATCAGGCTTTCGGACGAGAACTCATCTGTTACAAAGGCATTTCATTTTTTTGAACTTATTTCAACTCCAGACTTTTTGTGCGTTCAGCATGCACCATTCAAACCACGTCATCAATTTTCAACCGTTTCTGACTTCATTTGCTATTTTTCATGCATTTACTGATTTTGTTTGAGCTAAATGACCCTGAAATTGAAAAGCACTACAAATGAACTCTGAAAAGGTTGAAAGTTGGCATGGTATCATCATTTCACACACATAGCATGTGCTAAAAAGTTGAGAGGGTTACGGCAAAAACTGGATGCACTTCGTGCACAAAATGGACAATCTCTTTCGAAGTATCAGGCTTTCGGACGAGAACTCATCTGTTACAAAGGCATTTCATTTTTTTAAACTCATTTCAACTCCAGAATTGGTGTGCGTTCAATATGCACCATTCAAAGCCACGTCATCAATTTTCAACCGTTTCTGACTTCATTTGCTATTTTTCATGCATTTACTGATTTTTTTTAGCTAAACGACCCTGAAATTGAAAAGCACTACAAATGAACTCTGAAAAGGTTGAAAGTTGGCATGGTATCATCATTTCACCCACACGGCATGTGCTTAAAAGTTGAGAGGGTTACGGCAAAAACTGGATGCACTTCGTGTACAAAATGGACAATCTCTTTCAAAGTATCAGGCTTTCAGACGAGAACTCATCTGTTACAAAGGCATTTCATTTTTTTAAACTCATTTCAACTCCAGACTTTTTGTGCGTTCAGTATGCACCATTCAAAGCCACGTCATCAATTTTCAACCGTTTCTGACTTCATTTGCTATTTTTTATGCATTTACTGATTTTTTGAGCTAAATGACCCTGAAATTTAAAAGCACTACAAATGAACTCTGAAAAGGTTAAAAGTTAGCATGGTATCATCATTTCACCCACATAGCATGTGCTAAATAGTTGAGAGGGTTACGGCAAAAACTGGATACACTTCGTGTACAAAATGGACATTCTCTTTTGAAGTATTAGGCTTTCGGACGAGAACTCATCTGTTACAAAGGTATTTCATTTTTTTAACTTATTTCAACTCCAGACTTTTTGTGCATTCAGTATGCACCATTCAAATCCATGTCATGAATTTTCAACCCTTTTCTGACTTTATTTGCTATTTTTCATGCATTTACTGATTTTGTTTGAGCCAAATGACCTTGAAATTTAAAAGCACTACAAATGAACTCTGAAAAGGTTGAAAGTTGGCATGGTATCATCATTTCACCCACATAGCATGTGTTAAAAAGTTGAGAGCGTTCCGGCCAAAACTGGATGCACTTCGTGTATAAAATGCACAATCTCTTTCGAAGTATCAGGCTTTCGGACGAGAACTCCTCTGTTACAAAGGCATTTCGTTTTTTTAAGTCATTTCAACTCCAGACTTTTTGTGCGTTCAGTATGCACCATTCAAACCACGTCATCAATTTTCAACCCTTTCTGACTTCATTTTCTATTTTTCATGCATTTACTGATTTTTTTTGAGCTAAATGACCCTGAAATTGAAAAGCACTACAAATGAACTCTGAAAAGGTTGAAAGTTGGCATGGTATCATCATTTCACCCATATAGCATGTGCTAAAAAGTTGAGAGGGTTACGGCAAAAACTGGATGCACTTCGTGTACAAAATGGACAATCTCTTTCGAAGTATCAGGCTTTCGGACGAGAACTCATCTGTTACAAAGGCATTTCATTTTTTTAAACTCATTTCAACTCCAGACTTTTTGTGCGTTCAGTATGCACCATTCAAAGCCACGTCATCAATTTTCAATCGTTTCTGACTTCATTTGCTATTTTTTATGCATTTACTGATTTTTTGAGCTAAATGACCCTGAAATTTAAAAGCACTACAAATGAACTCTGAAAAGGTTGAAAGTTAGCATGGTACCATCATTTCACCCACATAGCATGTGCTAAATAGTTGAGAGGGTTACGGCAAAAACTGGATACACTTCGTGTACAAAATGGACAATCTCTTTCGAAGTATCAGGCTTTCGGACGAGAACTCATCTGTTACAAAGGTATTTCATTTTTTTAACTTATTTCAACTCCAGACTTTTTGTGCATTCAGTATGCACCATTCAAAGCCATGTCATGAATTTTCAACCCTTTCTGACTTTATTTGCTATTTTTCATGCATTTACTGATTTTGTTTGAGCCAAATGACCTTGAAATTGAAAAGCACTACAAATGAACTCTAAAAAGCTTGAAAGTTGGCATGGTATCATCATTTCACCCACATAGCATGTGTTAAAAAGTTGAGAGCGTTACGGCCAAAACTGGATGTACTTCGAGGATAAAATGGACAATCTCTTTCGAAGTATCAGGCTTTCGGACGAGAACTCCTCTGTTACAAAGGCATTTCATTTTTTTAACTCATTTCAACTCCAGAGTTTTTGTGCGTTCAGTATGCACCATTCAAAGCCACGTCATCAATTTTCAACCCTTTCTGACTTCATTTGGTATTTTTCATGCATTTACTGATATTTTTGAGCTAAATGACCCTGAAATTGAAAAGCACTACAAATGAACTCTGAAAAGGTTGAAAGTTGACATGGTATCATCATTTCAGCCACATAGCATGTGCTAAAAAGTTATGAGGCTTACGGCAAAAACTGGATGCACTTCGTGTACAAAATGGACAATCTCTTTCGAAGTATCACGCTTTCGGACGAGAACTCATCTGTTACAAAGGCATTTCATTTTTTTAAACTCATTTCAACTCCAGACTTTTTGTGCGTTCAGTATGCACCATTCAAAGCCACGTCATCAATTTTCAACCGTTTCTGACTTCATTTGCTATTTTTATGCATTTACTGATTTTTTGAGCTAAATGACCCTGAAATTGAAAAGCACTACAAATGAACTCTGAAAAGGTTGAAAGTTGGCATGGTATCATCATTTCACCCACATAGCATGTGCTAAATAGTTGAGAGGGTTACGGCAAAAACTGGATGCACTTCGTGTACAAAATGGACAATCTCTTTCGAAGTATCAGGCTTTCGGACGAGAACTCCTCTGTTACAAAGGCATTTCATTTTTTTTAACTTATTTCAACTCCAGACTTTTTGTGCATTCAGTATGCACCATTAAAAGCCACGTCATCAATTTTCAACCCTTTCTGACTTCATTTGCTATTTTTCATGCATTTACTGATTTTTTTGAGCAAAATGACCCTGAAACTGAAAAGCACTACAAATGAACTCTGAAAAGGTTGAAAGTTGGCATGGTATCATCATTTCACCCACATAGCATGTGTTAAAAAGTTGAGAGCGTTACGGCAAAAACTGGATGCACTTCGTGTACAAAATGGACAATCTCTTTCGAAGTATCAGGCTTTCGGACGAGAACTCATCTGTTACAAAGGCATTTCATTTTTTAAAATTTATTTCAACTCCAGACTTTTTGTGCGTTCAGTATGCACCATTCAAACCACGTCATCAATTTTCAACCCTTTCTGACTTCATTTGCTATTTTTCATGCATTTACTGATTTGTTTTGAGCTAAATGACCCTGAAATTGAAAAGCACTACAAATGAACTCTGAAAAGGTTGAAAGTTGGCATGGTATCATCATTTCACCCACATAGCATGTGCTAAATAGTTGAGAGGGTTACGGCAAAAACTGGATGCACTTCGTGTACAAAATGGACAATCTCTTTCGAAGTATCAGGCTTTCGGACGAGAACTCATCTGTTACAAAGGCATTTCATTTTTTAAACTTATTTCAACTCCAGACTTTTTGTGCATTCAGTCTGCACCATTCAAAGCCACGTCATAAATTTTCAACCCTTTCTGACTTCATTTGCTATTTTTCATGCATTTACTGATTTTGTTTGAGCTAAATGACCCTGAAATTGAAAAGCACTACAAATGAACTCTGAAAAGGTTGAAAGTTGGCATGGTATCATCATTTCACCCACATAGCATGTGTTAAAAAGTTGAGAGGGTTACGGCAAAAACTGGATGCACTTCGTGTATAAAATGGACAATCTTTTTCGAAGTATCAGGCTTTCGGACGAGAACTCCTCTATTACAAAGGCATTTCATTTTTTTAAACTCATTTCAACTCCAGACTTTGTGTGCGTTCAGTATGCACCATTCAAAGCCACGTTATCAATTTTCAACCCTTTCTGACTTCATTTGCTATTTTTCATGCATTTACTGATTTTTTTTTAGCTAAATGACCCTGAAATTAAAAAGCACTACAAATGAACTCTGAAATGGTTGAAAGTTGACATGGTATCATCATTTCACCCACATAGCATGTGCTAAAAAGTTGAGAGGGTTACGACAAAAAATGGATGCACTTCGTGTACAAAATGGACAATCTCTTTCGAAGTATCAGGCTTTCGGACGAGAACTCATCTGTTACAAAGGCATTTCATTTTTTTGAACTTATTTCAACTCCAGACTTTTTGTGCGTTCAGCATGCACCATTCAAACCACGTCATCAATTTTCAACCATTTCTGACTTCATTTGCTATTTTTCATGCATTTACTGATTTTGTTTGAGCTAAATGACCCTGAAATTGAAAAGCACTACAAATGAACTCTGAAAAGGTTGAAAGTTGACATGGTATCATCATTTCACCCACATAGCATGTGCTAAAAAGTTGAGAGGGTTACGACAAAAAATGGATGCACTTCGTGTACAAAATGGACAATCTCTTTCGAAGTATCAGGCTTTCGGACGAGAACTCATCTGTTACAAAGGCATTTCATTTTTTTGAACTTATTTCAACTCCAGACTTTTTGGGCGTTCAGCACGCACCATTCAAACCACGTCATCAATTTTCAACCATTTCTGACTTCATTTGCTATTTTTCATGCATTTACTGATTTTGTTTGAGCTAAAGGACCCTGAAATTGAAAAGCACTACAAATGAACTCTGAAAAGGTTGAAAGTTGGCATGGTATCATCATTTCACACACATAGCATGTGTTAAAAAGTTGAGAGGGTTACGGCAAAAACTGGATGCACTTCGTGCACAAAATGGACAATCTCTTTCGAAGTATCAGGCTTTCGGACGAGAACTCCTCTGTTACAAAGGCATTTCATTTTTTTTAACTTATTTCAACTCCAGACTTTTTGTGCATTCAGTATGCACCATTAAAAGCCACGTCATCAATTTTCAACCCTTTCTGACTTCATTTGCTATTTTTCATGCATTTACTGATTTTTTTTAGCAAAATGACCCTGAAACTGAAAAGCACTACAAATGAACTCTGAAAAGGTTGAAAGTTGGCATGGTATCATCATTTCACCCACATAGCATGTGTTAAAAAGTTGAGAGGGTTACGGCAAAAACTGGATGCACTTCGTGTACAAAATGGACAATCTCTTTCGAAGTATCAGGCTTTCGGACGAGAACTCATCTGTTACAAAGGCATTTCATTTTTTTAAATTTATTTCAACTCCAGACTTTTTGTGCGTTCAGTATGCACCATTCAAACCACGTCATCAATTTTCAACCCTTTCTGACTTCATTTGCTATTTTTCATGCATTTACTGATTTGTTTTGAGCTAAATGACCCTGAAATTGAAAAGCACTACAAATGAACTCTGAAAAGGTTGAAAGTTGGCATGGTATCATCATTTCACCCACATAGCATGTGCTAAATAGTTGAGAGGGTTACGGCAAAAACTGGATGCACTTCGTGTACAAAATGGACAATCTCTTTCGAAGTATCAGGCTTTCGGACGAGAACTCATCTGTTACAAAGGCATTTCATTTTTTTAACTTATTTCAACTCCAGACTTTTTGTGCATTCAGTCTGCACAATTCAAAGCCACGTCATCAATTTTCAACCCTTTCTGACTTCATTTGCTATTTTTCATGCATTTACTGATTTTGTTTGAGCTAAATGACCCTGAAATTGAAAAGCACTACAAATGAACTCTGAAAAGGTTGAAAGTTGGCATGGTATCATCATTTCACCCACATAGCATGTGTTAAAAAGTTGAGAGGGTTACGGCAAAAACT
Source organism: Elymus sibiricus (assembly GCA_039707655.1). Classification (NCBI taxonomy): domain Eukaryota; kingdom Viridiplantae; phylum Streptophyta; class Magnoliopsida; order Poales; family Poaceae; genus Elymus; species Elymus sibiricus. The sequence goes on along the minus strand of CM077665.1, from coordinate 31,290,113 downwards.
GGATGCACTTCGTGTATAAAATGGACAATCTTTTTCGAAGTATCAGGCTTTCGGACGAGAACTCCTCTATTACAAAGGCATTTCATTTTTTTAAACTCATTTCAACTCCAGACTTTGTGTGCGTTCAGTATGCACCATTCAAAGCCACGTCATCAATTTTCAACCCTTTCTGACTTCATTTGCTATTTTTCATGCATTTACTGATTTTTTTGAGCTAAATGACCCTGAAATTAAAAAGCACTACAAATGAACTCTGAAAAGGTTGAAAGTTGACATGGTATCATCATTTCACCCACATAGCATGTGCTAAAAAGTTGAGAGGGTTACGACAAAAAATGGATGCACTTCGTGTACAAAATGGACAATCTCTTTCGAAGTATCAGGCTTTCGGACGAGAACTCATCTGTTACAAAGGCATTTCATTTTTTTGAACTTATTTCAACTCCAGACTTTTTGTGCGTTCAGCATGCACCATTCAAACCACGTCATCAATTTTCAACCGTTTCTGACTTCATTTGCTATTTTTCATGCATTTACTGATTTTGTTTGAGCTAAATGACCCTGAAATTGAAAAGCACTACAAATGAACTCTGAAAAGGTTGAAAGTTGGCATGGTATCATCATTTCACACACATAGCATGTGTTAAAAAGTTGAGAGGGTTACGGCAAAAACTGGATGCACTTCGTGCACAAAATGGACAATCTCTTTCGAAGTATCAGGCTTTCGGACGAGAACTCATCTGTTACAAAGGCATTTCATTTTTTTAAACTCATTTCAACTCCAGAATTGGTGTGCGTTCAATATGCACCATTCAAAGCCACGTCATCAATTTTCAACCGTTTCTGACTTCATTCGCTATTTTTTATGCATTTACTGATTTTTTGAGCTAAATAACCCTGAAATTGAAAAGCACTACAAATGAACTCTGAAAAGGTTGAAAGTTGGCATGGTATCATCATTTCACCCACATAGCATGTGCTAAATAGTTGAGAGGGTTACGGCAAAAACTGGATGCACTTCATGTACAAAATGGACAATCTCTTTCGAAGTATCAGGCTTTCGGACGAGAACTCATCTGTTACAAAGGTATTTCATTTTTTTAACTTATTTCAACTCCAGACTTTTTGTGCATTCAGTATGCACCATTCAAAGCCATGTCATGAATTTTCAACCCTTTCTGACTTTATTTGGTATTTTTCATGCATTTACTGATTTTGTTTGAGCTAAATGACCCTGAAATTGAAAAGCACTACAAATGAACTCTGAAAAGGTTGAAAGTTGACATGGTATCATCATTTCACCCACATAGCATGTGCTAAAAAGTTATGAGGCTTACGGCAAAAACTGGATGCACTTCGTGTACAAAATGGACAATCTCTTTCGAAGTATCACGCTTTCGGACGAGAACTCATCTGTTACAAAGGCATTTCATTTTTTTAAACTCATTTCAACTCCAGACTTTTTGTGCGTTCAGTATGCACCATTCAAAGCCACGTCATCAATTTTCAACCGTTTCTGACTTCATTTGCTATTTTTTATGCATTTACTGATTTTTTGAGCTAAATGACCCTGAAATTGAAAAGCACTACAAATGAACTCTGAAAAGGTTGAAAGTTGGCATGGTATCATCATTTCACCCACATAGCATGTGCTAAATAGTTGAGAGGGTTACGGCAAAAACTGGATGCACTTCGTGTACAAAATGGACAATCTCTTTCGAAGTATCAGGCTTTCGGACGAGAACTCCTCTGTTACAAAGGCATTTCATTTTTTTTAACTTATTTCAACTCCAGACTTTTTGTGCATTCAGTATGCACCATTAAAAGCCACGTCATCAATTTTCAACCCTTTCTGACTTCATTTGCTATTTTTCATGCATTTACTGATTTTTTTGAGCAAAATGACCCTGAAACTGAAAAGCACTACAAATGAACTCTGAAAAGGTTGAAAGTTGGCATGGTATCATCATTTCACCCACATAGCATGTGTTAAAAAGTTGAGAGCGTTACGGCAAAAACTGGATGCACTTCGTGTACAAAATGGACAATCTCTTTCGAAGTATCAGGCTTTCGGACGAGAACTCATCTGTTACAAAGGCATTTCATTTTTTTAAATTTATTTCAACTCCAGACTTTTTGTGCGTTCAGTATGCACCATTCAAACCACGTCATCAATTTTCAACCCTTTCTGACTTCATTTGCTATTTTTCATGCATTTACTGATTTGTTTTGAGCTAAATGACCCTGAAATTGAAAAGCACTACAAATGAACTCTGAAAAGGTTGAAAGTTGGCATGGTATCATCATTTCACCCACATAGCATGTGCTAAATAGTTGAGAGGGTTACGGCAAAAACTGGATGCACTTCGTGTACAAAATGGACAATCTCTTTCGAAGTATCAGGCTTTCGGACGAGAACTCATCTGTTACAAAGGCATTTCATTTTTTAAACTTATTTCAACTCCAGACTTTTTGTGCATTCAGTCTGCACCATTCAAAGCCACGTCATAAATTTTCAACCCTTTCTGACTTCATTTGCTATTTTTCATGCATTTACTGATTTTGTTTGAGCTAAATGACCCTGAAATTGAAAAGCACTACAAATGAACTCTGAAAAGGTTGAAAGTTGGCATGGTATCATCATTTCACCCACATAGCATGTGTTAAAAAGTTGAGATGGTTACGGCAAAAACTGGATGCACTTCGTGTATAAAATGGACAATCTTTTTCGAAGTATCAGGCTTTCGGACGAGAACTCCTCTATTACAAAGGCATTTCATTTTTTTAAACTCATTTCAACTCCAGACTTTGTGTGCGTTCAGTATGCACCATTCAAAGCCACGTTATCAATTTTCAACCCTTTCTGACTTCATTTGCTATTTTTCATGCATTTAATGATTTTTTTTAGCTAAATGACCCTGAAATTAAAAAGCACTACAAATGAACTCTGAAAAGGTTGAAAGTTGACATGGTATCATCATTTCACCCACATAGCATGTGCTAAAAAGTTGAGAGGGTTACGACAAAAAATGGATGCACTTCGTGTACAAAATGGACAATCTCTTTCGAAGTATCAGGCTTTCGGATGAGAACTCATCTGTTACAAAGGCATTTCATTTTTTTGAACTTATTTCAACTCCAGACTTTTTGTGCGTTCAGCATGCACCATTCAAACCACGTCATCAATTTTCAACCATTTCTGACTTCATTTGCTATTTTTCATGCATTTACTGATTTTGTTTGAGCTAAATGACCCTGAAATTGAAAAGCACTACAAATGAACTCTGAAAAGGTTGAAAGTTGACATGGTATCATCATTTCACCCACATAGCATGTGCTAAAAAGTTGAGAGGGTTACGACAAAAAATGGATGCACTTCGTGTACAAAATGGACAATCTCTTTCGAAGTATCAGGCTTTCGGACGAGAACTCATCTGTTACAAAGGCATTTCATTTTTTTGAACTTATTTCAACTCCAGACTTTTTGGGCGTTCAGCATGCACCATTCAAACCACGTCATCAATTTTCAACCCTTTCTGACTTCATTTGCTATTTTTCATGCATTTACTGATTTTGTTTGAGCTAAATGACCCTGAAATTGAAAAGCACTACAAATGAACTCTGAAAAGGTTGAAAGTTGGCATGGTATCATCATTTCACCCACATAGCATGTGTTAAAAAGTTGAGATGGTTACGGCAAAAACTGGATGCACTTCGTGTATAAAATGGACAATCTTTTTCGAAGTATCAGGCTTTCGGACGAGAACTCCTCTATTACAAAGGCATTTCATTTTTTTAAACTCATTTCAACTCCAGACTTTGTGTGCGTTCAGTATGCACCATTCAAAGCCACGTTATCAATTTTCAACCCTTTCTGACTTCATTTGCTATTTTTCATGCATTTAATGATTTTTTTTAGCTAAATGACCCTGAAATTAAAAAGCACTACAAATGAACTCTGAAAAGGTTGAAAGTTGACATGGTATCATCATTTCACCCACATAGCATGTGCTAAAAAGTTGAGAGGGTTACGACAAAAAATGGATGCACTTCGTGTACAAAATGGACAATCTCTTTCGAAGTATCAGGCTTTCGGATGAGAACTCATCTGTTACAAAGGCATTTCATTTTTTTGAACTTATTTCAACTCCAGACTTTTTGTGCGTTCAGCATGCACCATTCAAACCACGTCATCAATTTTCAACCATTTCTGACTTCATTTGCTATTTTTCATGCATTTACTGATTTTGTTTGAGCTAAATGACCCTGAAATTGAAAAGCACTACAAATGAACTCTGAAAAGGTTGAAAGTTGACATGGTATCATCATTTCACCCACATAGCATGTGCTAAAAAGTTGAGAGGGTTACGACAAAAAATGGATGCACTTCGTGTACAAAATGGACAATCTCTTTCGAAGTATCAGGCTTTCGGACGAGAACTCATCTGTTACAAAGGCATTTCATTTTTTTGAACTTATTTCAACTCCAGACTTTTTGGGCGTTCAGCATGCACCATTCAAACCACGTCATCAATTTTCAACCATTTCTGACTTCATTTGCTATTTTTCATGCATTTACTGATTTTGTTTGAGCAAAATGACCCTGAAATTGAAAAGCACTACAAATGAACTCTGAAAAGGTTGAAAGTTGGCATGGTATCATCATTTCACACACATAGCATGTGTTAAAAAGTTGAGAGGGTTACGGCAAAAACTGGATGCACTTCGTGCACAAAATGGACAATCTCTTTCGAAGTATCAGGCTTTCGGACGAGAACTCCTCTGTTACAAAGGCATTTCATTTTTTTTAACTTATTTCAACTCCAGACTTTTTGTGCATTCAGTATGCACCATTAAAAGCCACGTCATCAATTTTCAACCCTTTCTGACTTCATTTGCTATTTTTCATGCATTTACTGATTTTTTTGAGCAAAATGACCCTGAAACTGAAAAGCACTACAAATGAACTCTGAAAAGGTTGAAAGTTGGCATGGTATCATCATTTCACCCACATAGCATGTGTTAAAAAGTTGAGAGGGTTACGGCAAAAACTGGATGCACTTCGTGTACAAAATGGACAATCTCTTTCGAAGTATCAGGCTTTCGGACGAGAACTCATCTATTACAAAGGCATTTCATTTTTTTAAATTTATTTCAACTCCAGACTTTTTGTGCGTTCAGTATGCACCATTCAAACCACGTCATCAATTTTCAACCCTTTCTGACTTCATTTGCTATTTTTCATGCATTTACTGATTTGTTTTGAGCTAAATGACCCTGAAATTGAAAAGCACTACAAATGAACTCTGAAAAGGTTGAAAGTTGGCATGGTATCATCATTTCACCCACATAGCATGTGCTAAATAGTTGAGAGGGTTACGGCAAAAACTGGATGCACTTCGTGTACAAAATGGACAATCTCTTTCGAAGTATCATGCTTTCGGACGAGAACTCATCTGTTACAAAGGCATTTCATTTTTTTAACTTATTTCAACTCCAGACTTTTTGTGCATTCAGTCTGCACATTCAAAGCCACGTCATCAATTTTCAACCCTTTCTGACTTCATTTGCTATTTTTCATGCATTTACTGATTTTGTTTGAGCTAAATGACCCTGAAATTGAAAAGCACTACAAATGAACTCTGAAAAGGTTGAAAGTTGGCATGGTATCATCATTTCACCCACATAGCATGTGTTAAAAAGTTGAGAGGGTTACGGCAAAAACTGGATGCACTTCGTGTATAAAATGGACAATCTTTTTCGAAGTATCAGGCTTTCGGACGAGAACTCCTCTATTACAAAGGCATTTCATTTTTTTAAACACATTTCAACTCCAGACTTTGTGTGCGTTCAGTATGCACCATTCAAAGCCACGTCATCAATTTTCAACCCTTTTTGACTTCATTTGCTATTTTTCATGCATTTACTGATTTTTTTTGAGCTAAATGACCCTGAAATTAAAAAGCACTACAAATGAACTCTGAAAAGGTTGAAAGTTGACATGGTATCATCATTTCACCCACATAGCATGTGCTAAAAAGTTGAGAGGGTTACGACAAAAAATGGATGCACTTCGTGTACAAAATGGACAATCTCTTTCGAAGTATCAGGCTTTCGGACGAGAACTCATCTGTTACAAAGGCATTTCATTTTTTTAACTTATTTCAACTCCAGACTTTTTGTGCATTCAGTCTGCACATTCAAAGCCACGTCATCAATTTTCAACCCTTTCTGACTTCATTTGCTATTTTTCATGCATTTACTGATTTTGTTTGAGCTAAATGACCCTGAAATTGAAAAGCACTACAAATGAACTCTGAAAAGGTTGAAAGTTGGCATGGTATCATCATTTCACCCACATAGCATGTGCTAAATAGTTGAGAGGGTTACGGCAAAAACTAGATGCACTTCGTGTACAAAATGGACAATCTCTTTCGAAGTATCACGCTTTCGGACGAGAACTCATCTGTTACAAAGGCATTTCATTTTTTTAACTTATTTCAACTCCAGACTTTTTGTGCATTCAGTCTGCACATTCAAAGCCACGTCATCAATTTTCAACCCTTTCTGACTTCATTTGCTATTTTTCATGCATTTACTGATTTTGTTTGGGCAAAATGACCCTGAAATTGAAAAGCACTACAAATGAACTCTGAAAAGGTTGAAAGTTGGCATGGTATCATCATTTCACCCACATAGCATGTGTTAAAAAGTTGAGACGGTTACGGCAAAAACTGGATGCACTTCGTGTATAAAATGGACAATCTTTTTCGAAGTATCAGGCTTTCGGACGAGAACTCCTCTATTACAAAGGCATTTCATTTTTTTAAACACATTTCAACTCCAGACTTTGTGTGCGTTCAGTATGCACCATTCAAAGCCACGTCATCAATTTTCAACCCTTTCTGACTTCATTTGCTATTTTTCATGCATTTACTGATTTTTTTTGAGCTAAATGACCCTGAAATTAAAAAGCACTACAAATGAACTCTGAAAAGGTTGAAAGTTGACATGGTATCATCATTTCACCCACATAGCATGTGCTAAAAAGTTGAGAGGGTTACGACAAAAAATGGATGCACTTCGTGTACAAAATGGACAATCTCTTTCGAAGTATCAGGCTTTCGGACAAGAACTCATCTGTTACAAAGGCATTTCATTTTTTTGAACTTATTTCAACTCCAGACTTTTTGTGCGTTCAGCATGCACCATTCAAACCACGTCATCAATTTTCAACCGTTTCTGACTTCATTTGCTATTTTTCATGCATTTACTGATTTTGTTTGAGCTAAATGACCCTGAAATTGAAAAGCACTACAAATGAACTCTGAAAAGGTTGAAAGTTGGCATGGTATCATCATTTCACACACATAGCATGTGTTAAAAAGTTGAGAGGGTTACGGCAAAAACTGGATGCACTTCGTGCACAAAATGGACAATCTCTTTCGAAGTATCAGGCTTTCGGACGAGAACTCATCTGTTACAAAGGCATTTCATTTTTTTAAACTCATTTCAACTCCAGAATTGTTGTGCGTTCAATATGCACCATTCAAAGCCACGTCATCAATTTTCAACCGTGTCTGACTTCATTCGCTATTTTTTATGCATTTACTGATTTTTTGAGCTGAATAACCCTGAAATTGAAAAGCACTACAAATGAACTCTGAAAAGGTTGAAAGTTGGCATGGTATCATCATTTCACCCACATAGCATGTGCTAAATAGTTGAGAGGGTTACGGCAAAAACTGGATGCACTTCATGTACAAAATGGACAATCTCTTTCGAAGTATCCGGCTTTCGGACGAGAACTCATCTGTTACAAAGGTATTTCATTTTTTTAACTTATTTCAAATCCAGACTTTTTGTGCATTCAGTATGCACCATTCAAAGCCATGTCATGAATTTTCAACCCTTTCTGACTTTATTTGCTATTTTTCATGCATTTACTGATTTTGTTTGAGCTAAATGACCCTGAAATTGAAAAGCACTACAAATGAACTCTAACAAGGTTGAAAGTTGGCATGGTATCATCATTTCACCCACATAGCATGTGTTAAAAAGTTGAGAGGGTTACGGCCAAAACTGGATGCACTTCGTGTATAAAATGGACAATCTCTTTCGAAGTATCAGGCTTTCGGACGAGAACTCCTCTGTTACAAAGGCATTTCATTTTTTTTAACTCATTTCAACTCCAGACTTTTTGTGTGTTCAGTATGCACCATTCAAAGCCACGTCATCAATTTTCAACTCTTTCTGACTTCATTTGCTATTTTTCATGCATTTACTGATTTTTTTGAGCTAAATAACCCTGAAATTGAAAAGCACTACAAATGAACTCTGAAAAGGTTGAAAGTTGACATGGTAACATCATTTCACCCACATAGCATGTGCTAAAAAGTTGAGAGGGTTACGGCAAAAACTGGATGCACTTCGTGTACAAAATGGACAATCTCTTTCGAAGTATCAGGCTTTCGGACGAGAACTCATCTGTTACAAAGGCATTTCATTTTTTTTAACTTATTTCAACTCCAGACTTTTTGTGCGTTCAGTATGCACCATTCAAAGCCACGTCATCAATTTTCAACCCTTTCTGACTTCATTTGCTATTTTTCATGCATTTGCTGATTTGTTTTGAGCTAAATGACCCTGAAATTGAAAGGCACTACAAATAAACTCTGAAATGGTTGAAAGTTGGCATGGTATCATCATTTCACACACATAGCATGTGTTAAAAAGTTGAGAGGGTTACGGCAAAAACTGGATGCACTTCGTGTATAAAATGGACAATCTCTTTCGAAGTATCAGGCTTTCGGACGAGAACTCCTCTATTACAAAGGGATTTCATTTTTTTAAACTCATTTCAACTCCAGACTTTTTGTGCGTTCAGTATGCACCATTCAAAGCCACGTCATCAATTTTCAACCCTTTCTGAGTTCATTTGCTAGTTTTCATGCATTTACTGATTTTTTTGAGCTAAATGACCCTGAAATTGAAAAGCACTACAAATGACCTCTGAAAAGGTTGAAAGTTGACATGGTATCATCATTTCACCCACATAGCATGTGCTAAATAGTTGAGAGGGTTACGGCAAAAACTGGATGCACTTCGTGTACAAAATGGACAATCTCTTTCGAAGTATCAGGCTTTCGGACGAGAACTCATCTGTTACAAAGGCATTTCATTTTTTAAACTTATTTCAACTCCAGACTTTTTGTGCATTCAGTCTGCACCATTCAAAGCCACGTCATAAATTTTCAACCCTTTCTGACTTCATTTGCTATTTTTCATGCATTTACTGATTTTGTTTGAGCTAAATGACCCTGAAATTGAAAAGCACTACAAATGAACTCTGAAAAGGTTGAAAGTTGGCATGGTATCATCATTTCACCCACATAGCATGTGTTAAAAAGTTGAGATGGTTACGGCAAAAACTGGATGCACTTCGTGTATAAAATGGACAATCTTTTTCGAAGTATCAGGCTTTCGGACGAGAACTCCTCTATTACAAAGGCATTTCATTTTTTTAAACTCATTTCAACTCCAGACTTTGTGTGCGTTCAGTATGCACCATTCAAAGCCACGTTATCAATTTTCAACCCTTTCTGACTTCATTTGCTATTTTTCATGCATTTAATGATTTTTTTTAGCTAAATGACCCTGAAATTAAAAAGCACTACAAATGAACTCTGAAAAGGTTGAAAGTTGACATGGTATCATCATTTCACCCACATAGCATGTGCTAAAAAGTTGAGAGGGTTACGACAAAAAATGGATGCACTTCGTGTACAAAATGGACAATCTCTTTCGAAGTATCAGGCTTTCGGATGAGAACTCATCTGTTACAAAGGCATTTCATTTTTTTGAACTTATTTCAACTCCAGACTTTTTGTGCGTTCAGCATGCACCATTCAAACCACGTCATCAATTTTCAACCATTTCTGACTTCATTTGCTATTTTTCATGCATTTACTGATTTTGTTTGAGCTAAATGACCCTGAAATTGAAAAGCACTACAAATGAACTCTGAAAAGGTTGAAAGTTGACATGGTATCATCATTTCACCCACATAGCATGTGCTAAAAAGTTGAGAGGGTTACGACAAAAAATGGATGCACTTCGTGTACAAAATGGACAATCTCTTTCGAAGTATCAGGCTTTCGGACGAGAACTCATCTGTTACAAAGGCATTTCATTTTTTTGAACTTATTTCAACTCCAGACTTTTTGGGCGTTCAGCATGCACCATTCAAACCACGTCATCAATTTTCAACCATTTCTGACTTCATTTGCTATTTTTCATGCATTTACTGATTTTGTTTGAGCAAAATGACCCTGAAATTGAAAAGCACTACAAATGAACTCTGAAAAGGTTGAAAGTTGGCATGGTATCATCATTTCACACACATAGCATGTGTTAAAAAGTTGAGAGGGTTACGGCAAAAACTGGATGCACTTCGTGCACAAAATGGACAATCTCTTTCGAAGTATCAGGCTTTCGGACGAGAACTCCTCTGTTACAAAGGCATTTCATTTTTTTTAACTTATTTCAACTCCAGACTTTTTGTGCATTCAGTATGCACCATTAAAAGCCACGTCATCAATTTTCAACCCTTTCTCACTTCATTTGCTATTTTTCATGCATTTACTGATTTTTTTGAGCAAAATGACCCTGAAACTGAAAAGCACTACAAATGAACTCTGAAAAGGTTGAAAGTTGGCATGGTATCATCATTTCACCCACATAGCATGTGTTAAAAAGTTGAGAGGGTTACGGCAAAAACTGGATGCACTTCGTGTACAAAATGGACAATCTCTTTCGAAGTATCAGGCTTTCGGACGAGAACTCATCTGTTACAAAGGCATTTCATTTTTTTAAATTTATTTCAACTCCAGACTTTTTGTGCGTTCAGTATGCACCATTCAAACCACGTCATCAATTTTCAACCCTTTCTGACTTCATTTGCTATTTTTCATGCATTTACTGATTTGTTTTGAGCTAAATGACCCTGAAATTGAAAAGCACTACAAATGAACTCTGAAAAGGTTGAAAGTTGGCATGGTATCATCATTTCACCCACATAGCATGTGCTAAATAGTTGAGAGGGTTACGGCAAAAACTGGATGCACTTCGTGTACAAAATGGACAATCTCTTTCGAAGTATCATGCTTTCGGACGAGAACTCATCTGTTACAAAGGCATTTCATTTTTTTAACTTATTTCAACTCCAGACTTTTTGTGCATTCAGTCTGCACATTCAAAGCCACGTCATCAATTTTCAACCCTTTCTGACTTCATTTGCTATTTTTCATGCATTTACTGATTTTGTTTGAGCTAAATGACCCTGAAATTGAAAAGCACTACAAATGAACTCTGAAAAGGTTGAAAGTTGGCATGGTATCATCATTTCACCCACATAGCATGTGTTAAAAAGTTGAGAGGGTTACGGCAAAAACTGGATGCACTTCGTGTATAAAATGGACAATCTTTTTCGAAGTATCAGGCTTTCGGACGAGAACTCCTCTATTACAAAGGCATTTCATTTTTTTAAACACATTTCAACTCCAGACTTTGTGTGCGTTCAGTATGCACCATTCAAAGCCACGTCATCAATTTTCAACCCTTTCTGACTTCATTTGCTATTTTTCATGCATTTACTGATTTTTTTTGAGCTAAATGACCCTGAAATTAAAAAGCACTACAAATGAACTCTGAAAAGGTTGAAAGTTGACATGGTATCATCATTTCACCCACATAGCATGTGCTAAAAAGTTGAGAGGGTTACGACAAAAAATGGATGCACTTCGTGTACAAAATGGACAATCTCTTTCGAAGTATCAGGCTTTCGGACGAGAACTCATCTGTTACAAAGGCATTTCATTTTTTTAACTTATTTCAACTCCAGACTTTTTGTGCATTCAGTCTGCACATTCAAAGCCACGTCATCAATTTTCAACCCTTTCTGACTTCATTTGCTATTTTTCATGCATTTACTGATTTTGTTTGAGCTAAATGACCCTGAAATTGAAAAGCACTACAAATGAACTCTGAAAAGGTTGAAAGTTGGCATGGTATCATCATTTCACCCACATAGCATGTGCTAAATAGTTGAGAGGGTTACGGCAAAAACTAGATGCACTTCGTGTACAAAATGGACAATCTCTTTCGAAGTATCACGCTTTCGGACGAGAACTCATCTGTTACAAAGGCATTTCATTTTTTTAACTTATTTCAACTCCAGACTTTTTGTGCATTCAGTCTGCACATTCAAAGCCACGTCATCAATTTTCAACCCTTTCTGACTTCATTTGCTATTTTTCATGCATTTACTGATTTTGTTTGAGCTAAATGACCCTGAAATTGAAAAGCACTACAAATGAACTCTGAAAAGGTTGAAAGTTGGCATGGTATCATCATTTCACCCACATAGCATGTGTTAAAAAGTTGAGAGGGTTACGGCAAAAACTGGATGCACTTCGTGTATAAAATGGACAATCTTTTTCGAAGTATCAGGCTTTCGGACGAGAACTCCTCTATTACAAAGGCATTTCATTTTTTTAAACACATTTCAACTCCAGACTTTGTGTGCGTTCAGTATGCACCATTCAAAGCCACGTCATCAATTTTCAACCCTTTCTGACTTCATTTGCTATTTTTCATGCATTTACTGATTTTTTTTGAGCTAAATGACCCTGAAATTAAAAAGCACTACAAATGAACTCTGAAAAGGTTGAAAGTTGACATGGTATCATCATTTCACCCACATAGCATGTGCTAAAAAGTTGAGAGGGTTACGACAAAAAATGGATGCACTTCGTGTACAAAATGGACAATCTCTTTCGAAGTATCAGGCTTTCGGACAAGAACTCATCTGTTACAAAGGCATTTCATTTTTTTGAACTTATTTCAACTCCAGACTTTTTGTGCGTTCAGCATGCACCATTCAAACCACGTCATCAATTTTCAACCGTTTCTGACTTCATTTGCTATTTTTCATGCATTTACTGATTTTGTTTGAGCTAAATGACCCTGAAATTGAAAAGCACTACAAATGAACTCTGAAAAGGTTGAAAGTTGGCATGGTATCATCATTTCACACACATAGCATGTGTTAAAAAGTTGAGAGGGTTACGGCAAAAACTGGATGCACTTCGTGCACAAAATGGACAATCTCTTTCGAAGTATCAGGCTTTCGGACGAGAACTCATCTGTTACAAAGGCATTTCATTTTTTTAAACTCATTTCAACTCCAGAATTGTTGTGCGTTCAATATGCACCATTCAAAGCCACGTCATCAATTTTCAACCGTGTCTGACTTCATTCGCTATTTTTTATGCATTTACTGATTTTTTGAGCTGAATAACCCTGAAATTGAAAAGCACTACAAATGAACTCTGAAAAGGTTGAAAGTTGGCATGGTATCATCATTTCACCCACATAGCATGTGCTAAATAGTTGAGAGGGTTACGGCAAAAACTGGATGCACTTCATGTACAAAATGGACAATCTCTTTCGAAGTATCAGGCTTTCGGACGAGAACTCATCTGTTACAAAGGTATTTCATTTTTTTAACTTATTTCAAATCCAGACTTTTTGTGCATTCAGTATGCACCATTCAAAGCCATGTCATGAATTTTCAACCCTTTCTGACTTTATTTGCTATTTTTCATGCATTTACTGATTTTGTTTGAGCTAAATGACCCTGAAATTGAAAAGCACTACAAATGAACTCTAACAAGGTTGAAAGTTGGCATGGTATCATCATTTCACCCACATAGCATGTGTTAAAAAGTTGAGAGGGTTACGGCCAAAACTGGATGCACTTCGTGTATAAAATGGACAATCTCTTTCGAAGTATCAGGCTTTCGGACGAGAACTCCTCTGTTACAAAGGCATTTCATTTTTTTTAACTCATTTCAACTCCAGACTTTTTGTGTGTTCAGTATGCACCATTCAAAGCCACGTCATCAATTTTCAACTCTTTCTGACTTCATTTGCTATTTTTCATGCATTTACTGATTTTTTTGAGCTAAATAACCCTGAAATTGAAAAGCACTACAAATGAACTCTGAAAAGGTTGAAAGTTGACATGGTAACATCATTTCACCCACATAGCATGTGCTAAAAAGTTGAGAGGGTTACGGCAAAAACTGGATGCACTTCGTGTACAAAATGGACAATCTCTTTCGAAGTATCAGGCTTTCGGACGAGAACTCATCTGTTACAAAGGCATTTCATTTTTTTAAACTTATTTCAACTCCAGACTTTTTGTGCGTTCAGTATGCACCATTCAAAGCCACGTCATCAATTTTCAACCCTTTCTGACTTCATTTGCAATTTTTCATGCATTTGCTGATTTGTTTTGAGCTAAATGACCCTGAAATTGAAAGGCACTACAAATAAACTCTGAAATGGTTGAAAGTTGGCATGGTATCATCATTTCACCCACATAGCATGTGCTTAAAAGTTGAGAGGGTTACGGCAAAAACTGGATGCACTTCGTGTACAAGATGGACAATCTCTTTCGAAGTATCAGGCTTTCGGACGAGAACTCATCTGTTACAAAGGCATTTCGTTTTTTTAACTTATTTCAACTCCAGACTTTTTGTGCATTCGGTATGCACCATTCAAAGTCACGTCATCAATTTTCAACCCTTTCTGACTTCATTTGCTATTTTTCATGCATTTACTGATTTTGTTTGAGCTAAATGACCCTGAAATTGAAAAGCACTACAAATGAACTCTGAAAAGGTTGAAAGTTGGCATGGTATCATCATTTCACACACATAGCATGTGTTAAAAAGTTGAGAGGGTTACGGCAAAAACTGGATGCACTTCGTGTATAAAATGGACAATCTCTTTCGAAGTATCAGGCTTTCGGACGAGAACTCCTCTATTACAAAGGGATTTCATTTTTTTAAACTCATTTCAACTCCAGACTTTTTGTGCGTTCAGTATGCACCATTCAAAGCCACGTCATCAATTTTCAACCCTTTCTGAGTTCATTTGCTAGTTTTCATGCATTTACTGATTTTTTTGAGCTAAATGACCCTGAAATTGAAAAGCACTACAAATGACCTCTGAAAAGGTTGAAAGTTGACATGGTATCATCACTTCACCCACATACCATGTGCTAAAAAGTTGAGAGGGTTACGCCAAAAAATGGATGACTTCGTGTACAAAATGGACAATCTCTTTCGAAGTATCAGGCTTTCGGACGAGAACTCGTCTGTTACAAAGGCATTTCATTTTTTTAAACTCATTTCAACTCCAGACTTTTTGTGCGTTCAATATGCACCATTCAAAGCCACGTCATCAATTTTCAACCGTTTCTGACTTCATTTGCTATTTTTCATGCATTTACTGATTTTTTTGAGCTAAATGACCCTGAAATTGAAAAGCACTACAAATGAACTCTGAAAAGGTTGAAAGTTGACATGGTATCATCATTTCACCCACATAGCATGTGCTAAAAAGTTGAGAGGCTTACGGCAAAAACTGGATGCACTTCGTGTACAAAATGGACAATCTCTTTCGAAGTATCAGGCTTTCGGACGAGAACTCATCTGTTACGAAGGCATTTCATTTTTTTAAACTTATTTCAACTCCAGACTTTTTGTGCGTTCAGTATGCACCATTAAAAGCCACGTCATCAATTTTCAACCCTTTCTGACTTCATTTGCTATTTTTCATGCATTTACTGATTTTGTTTGAGCTAAATGACCCTGAAATTGAAAAGCACTACAAATGAACTCTGAAAAGGTTGAAAGTTGACATGGTATCATCATTTCACCCACATAGCATGTGCTAAAAAGTTGAGAGGGTTACGACAAAAAATGGATGCACTTCGTGTACAAAATGGACAATCTCTTTCGAAGTATCAGGCTTTCGGACGAGAACTCATCTGTTACAAAGGCATTTCATTTTTTTGAACTTATTTCAACTCCAGACTTTTTGGGCGTTCAGCATGCACCATTCAAACCACGTCATCAATTTTCAACCATTTCTGACTTCATTTGCTATTTTTCATGCATTTACTGATTTTGTTTGAGCAAAATGACCCTGAAATTGAAAAGCACTACAAATGAACTCTGAAAAGGTTGAAAGTTGGCATGGTATCATCATTTCACACACATAGCATGTGTTAAAAAGTTGAGAGGGTTACGGCAAAAACTGGATGCACTTCGTGCACAAAATGGACAATCTCTTTCGAAGTATCAGGCTTTCGGACGAGAACTCCTCTGTTACAAAGGCATTTCATTTTTTTTAACTTATTTCAACTCCAGACTTTTTGTGCATTCAGTATGCACCATTAAAAGCCACGTCATCAATTTTCAACCCTTTCTCACTTCATTTGCTATTTTTCATGCATTTACTGATTTTTTTGAGCAAAATGACCCTGAAACTGAAAAGCACTACAAATGAACTCTGAAAAGGTTGAAAGTTGGCATGGTATCATCATTTCACCCACATAGCATGTGTTAAAAAGTTGAGAGGGTTACGGCAAAAACTGGATGCACTTCGTGTACAAAATGGACAATCTCTTTCGAAGTATCAGGCTTTCGGACGAGAACTCATCTGTTACAAAGGCATTTCATTTTTTTAAATTTATTTCAACTCCAGACTTTTTGTGCGTTCAGTATGCACCATTCAAACCACGTCATCAATTTTCAACCCTTTCTGACTTCATTTGCTATTTTTCATGCATTTACTGATTTGTTTTGAGCTAAATGACCCTGAAATTGAAAAGCACTACAAATGAACTCTGAAAAGGTTGAAAGTTGGCATGGTATCATCATTTCACCCACATAGCATGTGCTAAATAGTTGAGAGGGTTACGGCAAAAACTGGATGCACTTCGTGTACAAAATGGACAATCTCTTTCGAAGTATCATGCTTTCGGACGAGAACTCATCTGTTACAAAGGCATTTCATTTTTTTAACTTATTTCAACTCCAGACTTTTTGTGCATTCAGTCTGCACATTCAAAGCCACGTCATCAATTTTCAACCCTTTCTGACTTCATTTGCTATTTTTCATGCATTTACTGATTTTGTTTGAGCTAAATGACCCTGAAATTGAAAAGCACTACAAATGAACTCTGAAAAGGTTGAAAGTTGGCATGGTATCATCATTTCACCCACATAGCATGTGTTAAAAAGTTGAGAGGGTTACGGCAAAAACTGGATGCACTTCGTGTATAAAATGGACAATCTTTTTCGAAGTATCAGGCTTTCGGACGAGAACTCCTCTATTACAAAGGCATTTCATTTTTTTAAACACATTTCAACTCCAGACTTTGTGTGCGTTCAGTATGCACCATTCAAAGCCACGTCATCAATTTTCAACCCTTTCTGACTTCATTTGCTATTTTTCATGCATTTACTGATTTTTTTTGAGCTAAATGACCCTGAAATTAAAAAGCACTACAAATGAACTCTGAAAAGGTTGAAAGTTGACATGGTATCATCATTTCACCCACATAGCATGTGCTAAAAAGTTGAGAGGGTTACGACAAAAAATGGATGCACTTCGTGTACAAAATGGACAATCTCTTTCGAAGTATCAGGCTTTCGGACGAGAACTCATCTGTTACAAAGGCATTTCATTTTTTTAACTTATTTCAACTCCAGACTTTTTGTGCATTCAGTCTGCACATTCAAAGCCACGTCATCAATTTTCAACCCTTTCTGACTTCATTTGCTATTTTTCATGCATTTACTGATTTTGTTTGAGCTAAATGACCCTGAAATTGAAAAGCACTACAAATGAACTCTGAAAAGGTTGAAAGTTGGCATGGTATCATCATTTCACCCACATAGCATGTGCTAAATAGTTGAGAGGGTTACGGCAAAAACTAGATGCACTTCGTGTACAAAATGGACAATCTCTTTCGAAGTATCACGCTTTCGGACGAGAACTCATCTGTTACAAAGGCATTTCATTTTTTTAACTTATTTCAACTCCAGACTTTTTGTGCATTCAGTCTGCACATTCAAAGCCACGTCATCAATTTTCAACCCTTTCTGACTTCATTTGCTATTTTTCATGCATTTACTGATTTTGTTTGAGCTAAATGACCCTGAAATTGAAAAGCACTACAAATGAACTCTGAAAAGGTTGAAAGTTGGCATGATATCATCATTTCACCCACATAGCATGTGTTAAAAAGTTGAGAGGGTTACGGCAAAAACTGGATGCACTTCGTGTATAAAATGGACAATCTTTTTCGAAGTATCAGGCTTTCGGACGAGAACTCCTCTATTACAAAGGCATTTCATTTTTTTAAACACATTTCAACTCCAGACTTTGTGTGCGTTCAGTATGCACCATTCAAAGCCACGTCATCAATTTTCAACCCTTTCTGACTTCATTTGCTATTTTTCATGCATTTACTGATTTTTTTTGAGCTAAATGACCCTGAAATTAAAAAGCACTACAAATGAACTCTGAAAAGGTTGAAAGTTGACATGGTATCATCATTTCACCCACATAGCATGTGCTAAAAAGTTGAGAGGGTTACGACAAAAAATGGATGCACTTCGTGTACAAAATGGACAATCTCTTTCGAAGTATCAGGCTTTCGGACAAGAACTCATCTGTTACAAAGGCATTTCATTTTTTTGAACTTATTTCAACTCCAGACTTTTTGTGCGTTCAGCATGCACCATTCAAACCACGTCATCAATTTTCAACCGTTTCTGACTTCATTTGCTATTTTTCATGCATTTACTGATTTTGTTTGAGCTAAATGACCCTGAAATTGAAAAGCACTACAAATGAACTCTGAAAAGGTTGAAAGTTGGCATGGTATCATCATTTCACACACATAGCATGTGTTAAAAAGTTGAGAGGGTTACGGCAAAAACTGGATGCACTTCGTGCACAAAATGGACAATCTCTTTCGAAGTATCAGGCTTTCGGACGAGAACTCATCTGTTACAAAGGCATTTCATTTTTTTAAACTCATTTCAACTCCAGAATTGTTGTGCGTTCAATATGCACCATTCAAAGCCACGTCATCAATTTTCAACCGTGTCTGACTTCATTCGCTATTTTTTATGCATTTACTGATTTTTTGAGCTGAATAACCCTGAAATTGAAAAGCACTACAAATGAACTCTGAAAAGGTTGAAAGTTGGCATGGTATCATCATTTCACCCACATAGCATGTGCTAAATAGTTGAGAGGGTTACGGCAAAAACTGGATGCACTTCATGTACAAAATGGACAATCTCTTTCGAAGTATCAGGCTTTCGGACGAGAACTCATCTGTTACAAAGGTATTTCATTTTTTTAACTTATTTCAAATCCAGACTTTTTGTGCATTCAGTATGCACCATTCAAAGCCATGTCATGAATTTTCAACCCTTTCTGACTTTATTTGCTATTTTTCATGCATTTACTGATTTTGTTTGAGCTAAATGACCCTGAAATTGAAAAGCACTACAAATGAACTCTAACAAGGTTGAAAGTTGGCATGGTATCATCATTTCACCCACATAGCATGTGTTAAAAAGTTGAGAGGGTTACGGCCAAAACTGGATGCACTTCGTGTATAAAATGGACAATCTCTTTCGAAGTATCAGGCTTTCGGACGAGAACTCCTCTGTTACAAAGGCATTTCATTTTTTTTAACTCATTTCAACTCCAGACTTTTTGTGTGTTCAGTATGCACCATTCAAAGCCACGTCATCAATTTTCAACTCTTTCTGACTTCATTTGCTATTTTTCATGCATTTACTGATTTTTTTGAGCTAAATAACCCTGAAATTGAAAAGCACTACAAATGAACTCTGAAAAGGTTGAAAGTTGACATGGTAACATCATTTCACCCACATAGCATGTGCTAAAAAGTTGAGAGGGTTACGGCAAAAACTGGATGCACTTCGTGTACAAAATGGACAATCTCTTTCGAAGTATCAGGCTTTCGGACGAGAACTCATCTGTTACAAAGGCATTTCATTTTTTTAAACTTATTTCAACTCCAGACTTTTTGTGCGTTCAGTATGCACCATTCAAAGCCACGTCATCAATTTTCAACCCTTTCTGACTTCATTTGCAATTTTTCATGCATTTGCTGATTTGTTTTGAGCTAAATGACCCTGAAATTGAAAGGCACTACAAATAAACTCTGAAATGGTTGAAAGTTGGCATGGTATCATCATTTCACCCACATAGCATGTGCTTAAAAGTTGAGAGGGTTACGGCAAAAACTGGATGCACTTCGTGTACAAGATGGACAATCTCTTTCGAAGTATCAGGCTTTCGGACGAGAACTCATCTGTTACAAAGGCATTTCGTTTTTTTAACTTATTTCAACTCCAGACTTTTTGTGCATTCGGTATGCACCATTCAAAGTCACGTCATCAATTTTCAACCCTTTCTGACTTCATTTGCTATTTTTCATGCATTTACTGATTTTGTTTGAGCTAAATGACCCTGAAATTGAAAAGCACTACAAATGAACTCTGAAAAGGTTGAAAGTTGGCATGGTATCATCATTTCACACACATAGCATGTGTTAAAAAGTTGAGAGGGTTACGGCAAAAACTGGATGCACTTCGTGTATAAAATGGACAATCTCTTTCGAAGTATCAGGCTTTCGGACGAGAACTCCTCTATTACAAAGGGATTTCATTTTTTTAAACTCATTTCAACTCCAGACTTTTTGTGCGTTCAGTATGCACCATTCAAAGCCACGTCATCAATTTTCAACCCTTTCTGAGTTCATTTGCTAGTTTTCATGCATTTACTGATTTTTTTGAGCTAAATGACCCTGAAATTGAAAAGCACTACAAATGACCTCTGAAAAGGTTGAAAGTTGACATGGTATCATCACTTCACCCACATACCATGTGCTAAAAAGTTGAGAGGGTTACGACAAAAAATGGATGACTTCGTGTACAAAATGGACAATCTCTTTCGAAGTATCAGGCTTTCGGACGAGAACTCGTCTGTTACAAAGGCATTTCATTTTTTTAAACTCATTTCAACTCCAGACTTTTTGTGCGTTCAATATGCACCATTCAAAGCCACGTCATCAATTTTCAACCGTTTCTGACTTCATTTGCTATTTTTCATGCATTTACTGATTTTTTTGAGCTAAATGACCCTGAAATTGAAAAGCACTACAAATGAACTCTGAAAAGGTTGAAAGTTGACATGGTATCATCATTTCACCCACATAGCATGTGCTAAAAAGTTGAGAGGCTTACGGCAAAAACTGGATGCACTTCGTGTACAAAATGGACAATCTCTTTCGAAGTATCAGGCTTTCGGACGAGAACTCATCTGTTACGAAGGCATTTCATTTTTTTAAACTTATTTCAACTCCAGACTTTTTGTGCGTTCAGTATGCACCATTAAAAGCCACGTCATCAATTTTCAACCCTTTCTGACTTCATTTGCTATTTTTCATGCATTTACTGATTTTTTTGAGCAAAATGACCCTGAAACTGAAAAGCACTACAAATGAACTCTGAAAAGGTTGAAAGTTGGCATGGTATCATCATTTCACCCACATAGCATGTGTTAAAAAGTTGAGAGGGTTACGGCAAAAACTGGATGCACTTCGTGTACAAAATGGACAATCTCTTTCGAAGTATCAGGCTTTCGGACGAGAACTCATCTGTTACAAAGGCATTTCATTTTTTTGAACTTATTTCAACTCCAGACTTTTTGGGCGTTCAGCATGCACCATTCAAACCACGTCATCAATTTTCAACCATTTCTGACTTCATTTGCTATTTTTCATGCATTTACTGATTTTGTTTGAGCAAAATGACCCTGAAATTGAAAAGCACTACAAATGAACTCTGAAAAGGTTGAAAGTTGGCATGGTATCATCATTTCACACACATAGCATGTGTTAAAAAGTTGAGAGGGTTACGGCAAAAACTGGATGCACTTCGTGCACAAAATGGACAATCTCTTTCGAAGTATCAGGCTTTCGGACGAGAACTCCTCTGTTACAAAGGCATTTCATTTTTTTTAACTTATTTCAACTCCAGACTTTTTGTGCATTCAGTATGCACCATTAAAAGCCACGTCATCAATTTTCAACCCTTTCTCACTTCATTTGCTATTTTTCATGCATTTACTGATTTTTTTGAGCAAAATGACCCTGAAACTGAAAAGCACTACAAATGAACTCTGAAAAGGTTGAAAGTTGGCATGGTATCATCATTTCACCCACATAGCATGTGTTAAAAAGTTGAGAGGGTTACGGCAAAAACTGGATGCACTTCGTGTACAAAATGGACAATCTCTTTCGAAGTATCAGGCTTTCGGACGAGAACTCATCTGTTACAAAGGCATTTCATTTTTTTAAATTTATTTCAACTCCAGACTTTTTGTGCGTTCAGTATGCACCATTCAAACCACGTCATCAATTTTCAACCCTTTCTGACTTCATTTGCTATTTTTCATGCATTTACTGATTTGTTTTGAGCTAAATGACCCTGAAATTGAAAAGCACTACAAATGAACTCTGAAAAGGTTGAAAGTTGGCATGGTATCATCATTTCACCCACATAGCATGTGCTAAATAGTTGAGAGGGTTACGGCAAAAACTGGATGCACTTCGTGTACAAAATGGACAATCTCTTTCGAAGTATCATGCTTTCGGACGAGAACTCATCTGTTACAAAGGCATTTCATTTTTTTAACTTATTTCAACTCCAGACTTTTTGTGCATTCAGTCTGCACATTCAAAGCCACGTCATCAATTTTCAACCCTTTCTGACTTCATTTGCTATTTTTCATGCATTTACTGATTTTGTTTGAGCTAAATGACCCTGAAATTGAAAAGCACTACAAATGAACTCTGAAAAGGTTGAAAGTTGGCATGGTATCATCATTTCACCCACATAGCATGTGTTAAAAAGTTGAGAGGGTTACAGCAAAAACTGGATGCACTTCGTGTATAAAATGGACAATCTTTTTCGAAGTATCAGGCTTTCGGACGAGAACTCCTCTATTACAAAGGCATTTCATTTTTTTAAACACATTTCAACTCCAGACTTTGTGTGCGTTCAGTATGCACCATTCAAAGCCACGTCATCAATTTTCAACCCTTTCTGACTTCATTTGCTATTTTTCATGCATTTACTGATTTTTTTTGAGCTAAATGACCCTGAAATTAAAAAGCACTACAAATGAACTCTGAAAAGGTTGAAAGTTGACATGGTATCATCATTTCACCCACATAGCATGTGCTAAAAAGTTGAGAGGGTTACGACAAAAAATGGATGCACTTCGTGTACAAAATGGACAATCTCTTTCGAAGTATCAGGCTTTCGGACGAGAACTCATCTGTTACAAAGGCATTTCATTTTTTTAACTTATTTCAACTCCAGACTTTTTGTGCATTCAGTCTGCACATTCAAAGCCACGTCATCAATTTTCAACCCTTTCTGACTTCATTTGCTATTTTTCATGCATTTACTGATTTTGTTTGAGCTAAATGACCCTGAAATTGAAAAGCACTACAAATGAACTCTGAAAAGGTTGAAAGTTGGCATGGTATCATCATTTCACCCACATAGCATGTGCTAAATAGTTGAGAGGGTTACGGCAAAAACTAGATGCACTTCGTGTACAAAATGGACAATCTCTTTCGAAGTATCACGCTTTCGGACGAGAACTCATCTGTTACAAAGGCATTTCATTTTTTTAACTTATTTCAACTCCAGACTTTTTGTGCATTCAGTCTGCACATTCAAAGCCACGTCATCAATTTTCAACCCTTTCTGACTTCATTTGCTATTTTTCATGCATTTACTGATTTTGTTTGAGCTAAATGACCCTGAAATTGAAAAGCACTACAAATGAACTCTGAAAAGGTTGAAAGTTGGCATGGTATCATCATTTCACCCACATAGCATGTGTTAAAAAGTTGAGAGGGTTACGGCAAAAACTGGATGCACTTCGTGTATAAAATGGACAATCTTTTTCGAAGTATCAGGCTTTCGGACGAGAACTCCTCTATTACAAAGGCATTTCATTTTTTTAAACACATTTCAACTCCAGACTTTGTGTGCGTTCAGTATGCACCATTCAAAGCCACGTCATCAATTTTCAACCCTTTCTGACTTCATTTGCTATTTTTCATGCATTTACTGATTTTTTTTGAGCTAAATGACCCTGAAATTAAAAAGCACTACAAATGAACTCTGAAAAGGTTGAAAGTTGACATGGTATCATCATTTCACCCACATAGCATGTGCTAAAAAGTTGAGAGGGTTACGACAAAAAATGGATGCACTTCGTGTACAAAATGGACAATCTCTTTCGAAGTATCAGGCTTTCGGACAAGAACTCATCTGTTACAAAGGCATTTCATTTTTTTGAACTTATTTCAACTCCAGACTTTTTGTGCGTTCAGCATGCACCATTCAAACCACGTCATCAATTTTCAACCGTTTCTGACTTCATTTGCTATTTTTCATGCATTTACTGATTTTGTTTGAGCTAAATGACCCTGAAATTGAAAAGCACTACAAATGAACTCTGAAAAGGTTGAAAGTTGGCATGGTATCATCATTTCACACACATAGCATGTGTTAAAAAGTTGAGAGGGTTACGGCAAAAACTGGATGCACTTCGTGCACAAAATGGACAATCTCTTTCGAAGTATCAGGCTTTCGGACGAGAACTCATCTGTTACAAAGGCATTTCATTTTTTTAAACTCATTTCAACTCCAGAATTGTTGTGCGTTCAATATGCACCATTCAAAGCCACGTCATCAATTTTCAACCGTGTCTGACTTCATTCGCTATTTTTTATGCATTTACTGATTTTTTGAGCTGAATAACCCTGAAATTGAAAAGCACTACAAATGAACTCTGAAAAGGTTGAAAGTTGGCATGGTATCATCATTTCACCCACATAGCATGTGCTAAATAGTTGAGAGGGTTACGGCAAAAACTGGATGCACTTCATGTACAAAATGGACAATCTCTTTCGAAGTATCAGGCTTTCGGACGAGAACTCATCTGTTACAAAGGTATTTCATTTTTTTAACTTATTTCAAATCCAGACTTTTTGTGCATTCAGTATGCACCATTCAAAGCCATGTCATGAATTTTCAACCCTTTCTGACTTTATTTGCTATTTTTCATGCATTTACTGATTTTGTTTGAGCTAAATGACCCTGAAATTGAAAAGCACTACAAATGAACTCTAACAAGGTTGAAAGTTGGCATGGTATCATCATTTCACCCACATAGCATGTGTTAAAAAGTTGAGAGGGTTACGGCCAAAACTGGATGCACTTCGTGTATAAAATGGACAATCTCTTTCGAAGTATCAGGCTTTCGGACGAGAACTCCTCTGTTACAAAGGCATTTCATTTTTTTTAACTCATTTCAACTCCAGACTTTTTGTGTGTTCAGTATGCACCATTCAAAGCCACGTCATCAATTTTCAACTCTTTCTGACTTCATTTGCTATTTTTCATGCATTTACTGATTTTTTTGAGCTAAATAACCCTGAAATTGAAAAGCACTACAAATGAACTCTGAAAAGGTTGAAAGTTGACATGGTAACATCATTTCACCCACATAGCATGTGCTAAAAAGTTGAGAGGGTTACGGCAAAAACTGGATGCACTTCGTGTACAAAATGGACAATCTCTTTCGAAGTATCAGGCTTTCGGACGAGAACTCATCTGTTACAAAGGCATTTCATTTTTTTAAACTTATTTCAACTCCAGACTTTTTGTGCGTTCAGTATGCACCATTCAAAGCCACGTCATCAATTTTCAACCCTTTCTGACTTCATTTGCTATTTTTCATGCATTTGCTGATTTGTTTTGAGCTAAATGACCCTGAAATTGAAAGGCACTACAAATAAACTCTGAAATGGTTGAAAGTTGGCATGGTATCATCATTTCACCCACATAGCATGTGCTTAAAAGTTGAGAGGGTTACGGCAAAAACTGGATGCACTTCGTGTACAAGATGGACAATCTCTTTCGAAGTATCAGGCTTTCGGACGAGAACTCATCTGTTACAAAGGCATTTCGTTTTTTTAACTTATTTCAACTCCAGACTTTTTGTGCATTCGGTATGCACCATTCAAAGTCACGTCATCAATTTTCAACCCTTTCTGACTTCATTTGCTATTTTTCATGCATTTACTGATTTTGTTTGAGCTAAATGACCCTGAAATTGAAAAGCACTACAAATGAACTCTGAAAAGGTTGAAAGTTGGCATGGTATCATCATTTCACACACATAGCATGTGTTAAAAAGTTGAGAGGGTTACGGCAAAAACTGGATGCACTTCGTGTATAAAATGGACAATCTCTTTCGAAGTATCAGGCTTTCGGACGAGAACTCCTCTATTACAAAGGGATTTCATTTTTTTAAACTCATTTCAACTCCAGACTTTTTGTGCGTTCAGTATGCACCATTCAAAGCCACGTCATCAATTTTCAACCCTTTCTGAGTTCATTTGCTAGTTTTCATGCATTTACTGATTTTTTTGAGCTAAATGACCCTGAAATTGAAAAGCACTACAAATGACCTCTGAAAAGGTTGAAAGTTGACATGGTATCATCACTTCACCCACATACCATGTGCTAAAAAGTTGAGAGGGTTACGACAAAAAATGGATGACTTCGTGTACAAAATGGACAATCTCTTTCGAAGTATCAGGCTTTCGGACGAGAACTCGTCTGTTACAAAGGCATTTCATTTTTTTAAACTCATTTCAACTCCAGACTTTTTGTGCGTTCAATATGCACCATTCAAAGCCACGTCATCAATTTTCAACCGTTTCTGACTTCATTTGCTATTTTTCATGCATTTACTGATTTTTTTGAGCTAAATGACCCTGAAATTGAAAAGCACTACAAATGAACTCTGAAAAGGTTGAAAGTTGACATGGTATCATCATTTCACCCACATAGCATGTGCTAAAAAGTTGAGAGGCTTACGGCAAAAACTGGATGCACTTCGTGTACAAAATGGACAATCTCTTTCGAAGTATCAGGCTTTCGGACGAGAACTCATCTGTTACGAAGGCATTTCATTTTTTTAAACTTATTTCAACTCCAGACTTTTTGTGCGTTCAGTATGCACCATTAAAAGCCACGTCATCAATTTTCAACCCTTTCTGACTTCATTTGCTATTTTTCATGCATTTACTGATTTTTTTGAGCAAAATGACCCTGAAACTGAAAAGCACTACAAATGAACTCTGAAAAGGTTGAAAGTTGGCATGGTATCATCATTTCACCCACATAGCATGTGTTAAAAAGTTGAGAGGGTTACGGCAAAAACTGGATGCACTTCGTGTACAAAATGGACAATCTCTTTCGAAGTATCAGGCTTTCGGACGAGAACTCATCTGTTACAAAGGCATTTCATTTTTTTAAACTTATTTCAACTCCAGACTTTTTGTGCGTTCAGTATGCACCATTCAAACCACGTCATCAATTTTCAACCCTTTCTGACTTCATTTGCTATTTTTCATGCATTTACTGATTTGTTTTGAGCTAAATGACCCTGAAATTGAAAAGCACTACAAATGAACTCTGAAAAGGTTGAAAGTTGGCATGGTATCATCATTTCACCCACATAGCATGTGCTAAATAGTTGAGAGGGTTACGGCAAAAACTGGATGCACTTCGTGTACAAAATGGACAATCTCTTTCGAAGTATCAGGCTTTCGGACGAGA
Source organism: Elymus sibiricus (assembly GCA_039707655.1). NCBI lineage: Eukaryota > Viridiplantae > Streptophyta > Magnoliopsida > Poales > Poaceae > Elymus > Elymus sibiricus. The sequence continues at coordinate 31,262,427 of CM077665.1, read as the reverse complement.
ACTCATCTGTTACAAAGGCATTTCATTTTTTTAACTTATTTCAACTCCAGACTTTTTGTGCATTCAGTCTGCACCATTCAAAGCCACGTCATCAATTTTCAACCCTTTCTGACTTCATTTGCTATTTTTCATGCATTTACTGATTTTGTTTGAGCTAAATGACCCTGAAATTGAAAAGCACTACAAATGAACTCTGAAAAGGTTGAAAGTTGGCATGGTATCATCATTTCACCCACATAGCATGTGTTAAAAAGTTGAGAGGGTTATGGCGAAAACTGGATGCACTTCGTGTATAAAATGGACAATCTTTTTCGAAGTATCAGGCTTTCGGACGAGAACTCCTCTATTACAAAGGCATTTCATTTTTTTAAACTCATTTCAACTCCAGACTTTGTGTGCGTTCAGTATGCACCATTCAAAGCCACGTCATCAATTTTCAACCCTTTCTGACTTCATTTGCTATTTTTCATGCATTTACCGATTTGTTTTGAGCTAAATGACCCTGAAATTGAAAAGCACTACAAATGAACTCTGAAAAGGTTAAAAGTTGGCATGGTATCATCATTTCACCCACATAGCATGTGCTTAAAAGTTGAGAGGGTTACGGCAAAAACTGGATGCACTTCGTGTACAAAATGGACAATCTCTTTCGAAGTATCACGCTTTCGGACGAGAACTCATCTGTTACAAAGGCATTTCATTTTTTTAAACTCATTTCAACTCCAGACTTTTTGTGCGTTCAGTATGCACCATTCAAAGCCACGTCATCAATTTTCAACCGTTTCTGACTTCATTTGCTATTTTTTATGCATTTACTGATTTTTTGAGTAAATGACCCTGAAATTGAAAAGCACTACAAATGAACTCTGAAAAGGTTGAAAGTTGGCATGGTATCATCATTTCACCCACATAGCATGTGCTAAATAGTTGAGAGGGTTACGGCAAAAACTGGATGCACTTCGTGTACAAAATGGACAATCTCTTTCGAAGTATCAGGCTTTCGGACGAGAACTCCTCTGTTACAAAGGCATTTCATTTTTTTAACTTATTTCAACTCCAGACATTTTGTGCATTCAGTATGCACCATTAAAAGCCACATCATCAATTTTCATCCCTTTCTGACTTCATTTGCTATTTTTCATGCATTTACTGATTTTTTTGAGCAAAATGACCCTGAAACTGAAAAGCACTACAAATGAACTCTGAAAAGGTTGAAAGTTGGCATGGTATCATCATTTCACCCACATAGCATGTGTTAAAAAGTTGAGAGGGTTACGGCAAAAACTGGATGCACTTCCTGTACAAAATGGACAATCTCTTTCGAAGTATCAGGCTTTCGGACGAGAACTCATCTGTTACAAAGGCATTTCATTTTTTTAAACTTATTTCAACTCCAGACTTTTTGTGCGTTCAGTATGCACCATTCAAACCACGTCATCAATTTTCAACCCTTTCTGACTTCATTTGCTATTTTTCATGCATTTACTGATTTGTTTTGAGCTAAATGACCCTGAAATTGAAAAGCACTACAAATGAACTCTGAAAAGGTTGAAAGTTGGCATGGTATCATCATTTCACCCACATAGCATGTGCTAAATAGTTGAGAGGGTTACGGCAAAAACTGGATGCACTTCGTGTACAAAATGGACAATCTCTTTCGAAGTATCACGCTTTCGGACGAGAACTCATCTGTTACAAAGGCATTTCATTTTTTTAACTTATTTCAACTCCAGACTTTTTGTGCATTCAGTCTGCACCATTCAAAGCCACGTCATCAATTTTCAACCCTTTCTGACTTCATTTGCTATTTTTCATGCATTTACTGATTTTGTTTGAGCTAAATGACCCTGAAAGTGAAAAGCACTACAAATGAACTCTGAAAAGGTTGAAAGTTGGCATGGTATCATCATTTCACCCACATAGCATGTGTTAAAAAGTTGAGAGGGTTACGGCAAAAACTGGATGCACTTCGTGTATAAAATGGACAATCTTTTTCGAAGTATCAGGCTTTCGGACGAGAACTCCTCTATTACAAAGGCATTTCATTTTTTTAAACTCATTTCAACTCCAGACTTTGTGTGCGTTCAGTATGCACCATTCAAAGCCACGTCATCAATTTTCAACCCTTTCTGACTTCATTTGCTATTTTTCATGCATTTACTGATTTTTTTTGAGCTAAATGACAGTGAAATTAAAAAGCACTACAAATGAACTCTGAAAAGGTTGAAAGTTGACATGGTATCATCATTTCACCCACATAGCATGTGCTAAAAAGTTGAGAGGGTTACGACAAAAAATGGATGCACTTCGTGTACAAAATGGACAATCTCTTTCGAAGTATCAGGCTTTCGGACGAGAACTCATCTGTTACAAAGGCATTTCATTTTTTTAAACTTATTTCAACTCCAGACTTTTTGTGCGTTCAGTATGCACCATTAAAAGCCACGTCATCAATTTTCAACCATTTCTGACTTCATTTGCTATTTTTCATGCATTTACTGATTTTTTTGAGCAAAATGACCCTGAAACTGAAAAGCACTACAAATGAACTCTGAAAAGGTTGAAAGTTGGCATGGTATCATCATTTCACCCACATAGCATGTGTTAAAAAGTTGAGAGGGTTACGGCAAAAACTGGATGCACTTCGTGTACAAAATGGACAATCTCTTTCGAAGTATCAGGCTTTCGGACGAGAACTCATCTGTTACAAAGTCATTTCATTTTTTTAAACTTATTTCAACTCCAGACTTTTTGTGCGTTCAGTATGCACCATTCAAACCACGTCATCAATTTTCAACCCTTTCTGACTTCATTTGCTATTTTTCATGCATTTACTGATTTTTTGAGCTAAATGACCCTGAAATTGAAAAGCACTACAAATGAACTCTGAAAAGGTTGAAAGTTGACATGGTAACATCATTTCACCCACATAGCATGTGTGCTAAAAAGTTGAGAGGGTTATGGCAAAAACTGGATGCACTTCGTGTACAAAATGGACAATCTCTTTTGAAGTATCAGGCTTTCGGACGAGAACTCATTTGTTACAAAGGCATTTCATTTTTTTAAACTTATTTCAACTCCAGACTTTTTGTGCGTTCAGTATGCACCATTCAAAGCCACGTCATCAATTTTCAACCCTTTCTGACTTCATTTGCTATTTTTCATGCATTTACTGATTTGTTTTGAGCTAAATGACCCTGAAATTGAAAAGCACTACAAATGAACTCTGAAAAGGTTGAAAGTTGGCATGGTATCATCATTTCACCCACATAGCATGTGCTTAAAAGTTGAGAGGGTTACGGCAAAAACTTTGTGCACTTCGTGTACAAAATTGACAATCTCTTTCGAAGTATCAGGCTTTCGGACGAGAACTCATCTATTACAAAGGCATTTCATTTTTTTAAACTCATTTCAACTCCAGACTTTTTGTGCGTTCAGTATGCACCATTCAAAGCCACGTCATCAATTTTCAACCGTTTCTGACTTCATTTGCTATTTTTCATGCATTTACTGATTTTTTGAGCTAAATGACCCTGAAATTGAAAAGCACTACAAATGAACTCTGAAAATGTTGAAAGTTGGCATGGTGTCATCATTTCACCCACATAGCATGTGCTAAATAGTTGAGAGGGTTACGGCAAAAACTGGATGCACTTCGTGTACAAAATGGACAATCTCTTTCGAAGTATCAGGCTTTCGGACGAGAACTCATCTGTTACAAAGGCATTTCATTTTTTTAACTTATTTCAACTCCAGACTTTTTGTGCATTCCGTATGCACCATTCAAAGCCACGTCATCAATTTTGAACCCTTTCTGACTTCATTTGCTATTTTTCATGCATTTACTGATTTTGTTTGAGCTAAATGACCCTGAAATTGAAAAGCACTACAAATGAACTCTGAAAAGGTTGAAAGTTGGCATGGTATCATCATTTCACCCACATAGCATGTGTTAAAAAGTTGAGAGGGTTACGGCAAAAACTGGATGCACTTCGTGTACAAAATGAACAATCTCTTTCGAAGTATCAGGCTTTCGGACGAGAACTCCTCTGTTACAAAGGCATTTCATTTTTTTAAACTCATTTCAACTCCAGACTTTTTGTGCGTTCAGTATGCACCATTCAAAGCCACGTCATCAATTTTCAACCCTTTCTGACTTCATTTGCTATTAAACATGCATTTACTGATTTTTGGGAGCTAAATGACCCTGAAATTGAAAAGCACTACAAATGAACTCTGAAAAGGTTGAAAGTTGACATGGTATCATCATTTCACCCACATAGCATGTGCTAAAAACTTGAGAGTGTTACGGCAAAAACTGGATGCACTTCCTGTACAAAATGGACAATCTCTTTCGAAGTATCAGGCTTTCGGACGAGAACTCATCTTTTACAAAGGCATTTCATTTTTTTAAACTTATTTCAACTCCAGACTTTTTGTGCCTTCAGTATGCACCATTCAAAGCCACGTCATCAATTTTCAACCCTTTCTGACTTCATTTGCTATTTTTCATGCATTTACTGATTTTGTTTGAGCTAAATGACCCTGAAATTGAAAAGCACTACAAATGAACTCTGAAAAGGTTGAAAGTTGGCATGGTATCATCATTTCACCCACATAGCATGTGTTAAAAAGTTGAGAGGGTTACGGCAAAAACTGGATGCACTTCGTGTATAAAATGGACAATCTTTTTCGAAGTATCAGGCTTTCGGACGAGAACTCCTCTATTACAAAGGCATTTCATTTTTTTAAACTCATTTCAACTCCAGACTTTGTGTGCGTTCAGTATGCACCATTCAAAGCCACGTCATCAATTTTCAACCCTTTCTGACTTCATTTGCTATTTTTCATGCATTTACTGATTTTTTTTGAGCTAAATGACAGTGAAATTAAAAAGCACTACAAATGAACTCTGAAAAGGGTGAAAGTTGACATGGTATCATCATTTCACCCACATAGCATGTGCTAAAAAGTTGAGAGGGTTACGACAAAAAATGGATGCACTTCGTGTACAAAATGGACAATCTCTTTCGAAGTATCAGGCTTTCGGACGAGAACTCATCTGTTACAAAGGCATTTCATTTTTTTAAACTTATTTCAACTCCAGACTTTTTGTGCGTTCAGTATGCACCATTAAAAGCCACGTCATCAATTTTCAACCATTTCTGACTTCATTTGCTATTTTTCATGCATTTACTGATTTTTTTGAGCAAAATGACCCTGAAACTGAAAAGCACTACAAATGAACTCTGAAAAGGTTGAAAGTTGGCATGGTATCATCATTTCACCCACATAGCATGTGTTAAAAAGTTGAGAGGGTTACGGCAAAAACTGGATGCACTTCGTGTACAAAATGGACAATCTCTTTCGAAGTATCAGGCTTTCGGACGAGAACTCATCTGTTACAAAGGCATTTCATTTTTTTAAACTTATTTCAACTCCAGACTTTTTGTGCGTTCAGTATGCACCATTCAAACCACGTCATCAATTTTCAACCCTTTCTGACTTCATTTGCTATTAAACATGCATTTACTGATTTTTTGGAGCTAAATGACCCTGAAATTGAAAAGCACTACAAATGAACTCTGAAAAGGTTGAAAGTTGACATGGTATCATCATTTCACCCACATAGCATGTGCTAAAAACTTGAGAGTGTTACGGCAAAAACTGGATGCACTTCCTGTACAAAATGGACAATCTCTTTCGAAGTATCAGGCTTTCGGACGAGAACTCATCTTTTACAAAGGCATTTCATTTTTTTAAACTTATTTCAACTCCAGACTTTTTGTGCCTTCAGTATGCACCATTCAAAGCCACGTCATCAATTTTCAACCCTTTCTGACTTCATTTGCTATTTTTCATGCATTTACTGATTTTGTTTGAGCTAAATGACCCTGAAATTGAAAAGCACTACAAATGAACTCTGAAAAGGTTGAAAGTTGGCATGGTATCATCATTTCACCCACATAGCATGTGTTAAAAAGTTGAGAGGGTTACGGCAAAAACTGGATGCACTTCGTGTATAAAATGGACAATCTTTTTCGAAGTATCAGGCTTTCGGACGAGAACTCCTCTATTACAAAGGCATTTCATTTTTTTAAACTCATTTCAACTCCAGACTTTGTGTGCGTTCAGTATGCACCATTCAAAGCCACGTCATCAATTTTCAACCCTTTCTGACTTCATTTGCTATTTTTCATGCATTTACTGATTTTTTTTGAGCTAAATGACAGTGAAATTAAAAAGCACTACAAATGAACTCTGAAAAGGGTGAAAGTTGACATGGTATCATCATTTCACCCACATAGCATGTGCTAAAAAGTTGAGAGGGTTACGACAAAAAATGGATGCACTTCGTGTACAAAATGGACAATCTCTTTCGAAGTATCAGGCTTTCGGACGAGAACTCATCTGTTACAAAGGCATTTCATTTTTTTAAACTTATTTCAACTCCAGACTTTTTGTGCGTTCAGTATGCACCATTAAAAGCCACGTCATCAATTTTCAACCATTTCTGACTTCATTTGCTATTTTTCATGCATTTACTGATTTTTTTGAGCAAAATGACCCTGAAACTGAAAAGCACTACAAATGAACTCTGAAAAGGTTGAAAGTTGGCATGGTATCATCATTTCACCCACATAGCATGTGTTAAAAAGTTGAGAGGGTTACGGCAAAAACTGGATGCACTTCGTGTACAAAATGGACAATCTCTTTCGAAGTATCAGGCTTTCGGACGAGAACTCATCTGTTACAAAGGCATTTCATTTTTTTAAACTTATTTCAACTCCAGACTTTTTGTGCGTTCAGTATGCACCATTCAAACCACGTCATCAATTTTCAACCCTTTCTGACTTCATTTGCTATTTTTCATGCATTTACTGATTTGTTTTGAGCTAAATGACCCTGAAATTGAAAAGCACTACAAATGAACTCTGAAAAGGTTGAAAGTTGGCATGGTATCATTATTTCACCCACATAGCATGTGCTAAATAGTTGAGAGGGTTACGGCAAAAACTGGATGCACTTCGTGTACAAAATGGACAATCTCTTTCGAAGTATCAGGCTTTCGGACGAGAACTCATCTGTTACAAAGGCATTTCATTTTTTTAAACTTATTTCAACTCCAGACTTTTTGTGCGTTCAGTATGCACCATTAAAAGCCACGTCATCAATTTTCAACCATTTCTGACTTCATTTGCTATTTTTCATGCATTTACTGATTTTTTTGAGCAAAATGACCCTGAAACTGAAAAGCACTACAAATGAACTCTGAAAAGGTTGAAAGTTGGCATGGTATCATCATTTCACCCACATAGCATGTGTTAAAAAGTTGAGAGGGTTACGGCAAAAACTGGATGCACTTCGTGTACAAAATGGACAATCTCTTTCGAAGTATCAGGCTTTCGGACGAGAACTCATCTGTTACAAAGGCATTTCATTTTTTTAAACTTATTTCAACTCCAGACTTTTTGTGCGTTCAGTATGCACCATTCAAACCACGTCATCAATTTTCAACCCTTTCTGACTTCATTTGCTATTTTTCATGCATTTACTGATTTGTTTTGAGCTAAATGACCCTGAAATTGAAAAGCACTACAAATGAACTCTGAAAAGGTTGAAAGTTGGCATGGTATCATCATTTCACCCACATAGCATGTGCTAAATAGTTGAGAGGGTTACGGCAAAAACTGGATGCACTTCGTGTACAAAATGGACAATCTCTTTCGAAGTATCAGGCTTTCGGACGAGAACTCATCTGTTACAAAGGCATTTCATTTTTTTAACTTATTTCAACTCCAGACTTTTTGTGCATTCAGTCTGCACCATTCAAAGCCACGTCATCAATTTTCAACCCTTTCTGACTTCATTTGCTATTTTTCATGCATTTACTGATTTTGTTTGAGCTAAATGACCCTGAAATTGAAAAGCACTACAAATGAACTCTGAAAAGGTTGAAAGTTGGCATGGTATCATCATTTCACCCACATAGCATGTGTTAAAAAGTTGAGAGGGTTATGGCGAAAACTGGATGCACTTCGTGTATAAAATGGACAATCTTTTTCGAAGTATCAGGCTTTCGGACGAGAACTCCTCTATTACAAAGGCATTTCATTTTTTTAAACTCATTTCAACTCCAGACTTTGTGTGCGTTCAGTATGCACCATTCAAAGCCACGTCATCAATTTTCAACCCTTTCTGACTTCATTTGCTATTTTTCATGCATTTACTGATTTGTTTTGAGCTAAATGACCCTGAAATTGAAAAGCACTACAAATGAACTCTGAAAAGGTTAAAAGTTGGCATGGTATCATCATTTCACCCACATAGCATGTGCTTAAAAGTTGAGAGGGTTACGGCCAAAACTGGATGCACTTCGTGTATAAAATGGACAATCTCTTTCGAAGTATCAGGCTTTCGGACGAGAACTCCTCTGTTACAAAGGCATTTCATTTTTTTTAACTCATTTCAACTCCAGACTTTTTGTGTGTTCAGTATGCACCATTCAAAGCCACGTCATCAATTTTCAACTCTTTCTGACTTCATTTGCTATTTTTCATGCATTTACTGATTTTTTTGAGCTAAATGACCCTGAAATTGAAAAGCACTACAAATGAACTCTGAAAAGGTTGAAAGTTGGCATGGTATCATCATTTCACCCACATAGCGTGTGCTTAAAAGTTGAGAGGGTTACGGCAAAAACTGGATGCACTTCGTGTACAAGATGGACAATCTCTTTCGAAGTATCAGGCTTTCGGACGAGAACTCATCTGTTACAAAGGCATTTCGTTTTTTTAACTTATTTCAACTCCAGACTTTTTGTGCATTCGGTATGCACCATTCAAAGCAACGTCATCAATTTTCAACCCTTTCTGACTTCATTTGCTATTTTTCATGCATTTACTGATTTTGCTTGAGCTAAATGACCCTGAAATTGAAAAGCACTACAAATGAACTCTGAAAAGGTTGAAAGTTGGCATGGTATCATCATTTCACCCACATAGCATGTGTTAAAAAGTTGAGAGGGTTACGGCAAAAACTGGATGCACTTCGTGTATAAAATGGACAATCTCTTTCGAAGTATCAGGCTTTCGGACGAGAACTCATCTGTTACAAAGGTATTTCATTTTTTTAACTTATTTCAACTCCAGACTTTTTGTGCATTCAGTATGCACCATTCAAAGCCATGTCATGAATTTTCAACCCTTTCTGACTTTATTTGCTATTTTTCATGCATTTACTGATTTTGTTTGAGCTAAATGACCCTGAAATTGAAAAGCACTACAAATGAACTCTAACAAGGTTGAAAGTTGGCATGGTATCATCATTTCACCCACATAGCATGTGTTAAAAAGTTGAGAGGGTTACGGCCAAAACTGGATGCACTTCGTGTATAAAATGGACAATCTCTTTCGAAGTATCAGGCTTTCGGACGAGAACTCCTCTGTTACAAAGGCATTTCATTTTTTTTAACTCATTTCAACTCCAGACTTTTTGTGTGTTCAGTATGCACCATTCAAAGCCACGTCATCAATTTTCAACTCTTTCTGACTTCATTTGCTATTTTTCATGCATTTACTGATTTTTTTGAGCTAAATGACCCTGAAATTGAAAAGCACTACAAATGAACTCTGAAAAGGTTGAAAGTTGGCATGGTATCATCATTTCACCCACATAGCGTGTGCTTAAAAGTTGAGAGGGTTACGGCAAAAACTGGATGCACTTCGTGTACAAGATGGACAATCTCTTTCGAAGTATCAGGCTTTCGGACGAGAACTCATCTGTTACAAAGGCATTTCGTTTTTTTAACTTATTTCAACTCCAGACTTTTTGTGCATTCGGTATGCACCATTCAAAGCAACGTCATCAATTTTCAACCCTTTCTGACTTCATTTGCTATTTTTCATGCATTTACTGATTTTGCTTGAGCTAAATGACCCTGAAATTGAAAAGCACTACAAATGAACTCTGAAAAGGTTGAAAGTTGGCATGGTATCATCATTTCACCCACATAGCATGTGTTAAAAAGTTGAGAGGGTTACGGCAAAAACTGGATGCACTTCGTGTATAAAATGGACAATCTCTTTCGAAGTATCAGACTTTTTGTGCATTCAGTCTGCACCATTCAAAGCCACGTCATCAATTTTCAACCCTTTCTGACTTCATTTGCTATTTTTCATGCATTTACTGATTTTGTTTGAGCTAAATGACCCTGAAATTGAAAAGCACTACAAATGAACTCTGAAAAGGTTGAAAGTTGGCATGGTATCATCATTTCACCCACATAGCATGTGTTAAAAAGTTGAGAGGGTTATGGCGAAAACTGGATGCACTTCGTGTATAAAATGGACAATCTTTTTCGAAGTATCAGGCTTTCGGACGAGAACTCCTCTATTACAAAGGCATTTCATTTTTTTAAACTCATTTCAACTCCAGACTTTGTGTGCGTTCAGTATGCACCATTCAAAGCCACGTCATCAATTTTCAACCCTTTCTGACTTCATTTGCTATTTTTCATGCATTTACTGATTTGTTTTGAGCTAAATGACCCTGAAATTGAAAAGCACTACAAATGAACTCTGAAAAGGTTAAAAGTTGGCATGGTATCATCATTTCACCCACATAGCATGTGCTTAAAAGTTGAGAGGGTTACGGCAAAAACTGGATGCACTTCGTGTACAAAATGGACAATCTCTTTCGAAGTATCACGCTTTCGGACGAGAACTCATCTGTTACAAAGGCATTTCATTTTTTTAAACTCATTTCAACTCCAGACTTTTTGTGCGTTCAGTATGCACCATTCAAAGCCACGTCATCAATTTTCAACCGTTTCTGACTTCATTTGCTATTTTTTATGCATTTACTGATTTTTTGAGTAAATGACCCTGAAATTGAAAAGCACTACAAATGAACTCTGAAAAGGTTGAAAGTTGGCATGGTATCATCATTTCACCCACATAGCATGTGCTAAATAGTTGAGAGGGTTACGGCAAAAACTGGATGCACTTCGTGTACAAAATGGACAATCTCTTTCGAAGTATCAGGCTTTCGGACGAGAACTCCTCTGTTACAAAGGCATTTCATTTTTTTAACTTATTTCAACTCCAGACATTTTGTGCATTCAGTATGCACCATTAAAAGCCACATCATCAATTTTCATCCCTTTCTGACTTCATTTGCTATTTTTCATGCATTTACTGATTTTTTTGAGCAAAATGACCCTGAAACTGAAAAGCACTACAAATGAACTCTGAAAAGGTTGAAAGTTGGCATGGTATCATCATTTCACCCACATAGCATGTGTTAAAAAGTTGAGAGGGTTACGGCAAAAACTGGATGCACTTCCTGTACAAAATGGACAATCTCTTTCGAAGTATCAGGCTTTCGGACGAGAACTCATCTGTTACAAAGGCATTTCATTTTTTTAAACTTATTTCAACTCCAGACTTTTTGTGCGTTCAGTATGCACCATTCAAACCACGTCATCAATTTTCAACCCTTTCTGACTTCATTTGCTATTTTTCATGCATTTACTGATTTGTTTTGAGCTAAATGACCCTGAAATTGAAAAGCACTACAAATGAACTCTGAAAAGGTTGAAAGTTGGCATGGTATCATCATTTCACCCACATAGCATGTGCTAAATAGTTGAGAGGGTTACGGCAAAAACTGGATGCACTTCGTGTACAAAATGGACAATCTCTTTCGAAGTATCACGCTTTCGGACGAGAACTCATCTGTTACAAAGGCATTTCATTTTTTTAACTTATTTCAACTCCAGACTTTTTGTGCATTCAGTCTGCACCATTCAAAGCCACGTCATCAATTTTCAACCCTTTCTGACTTCATTTGCTATTTTTCATGCATTTACTGATTTTGTTTGAGCTAAATGACCCTGAAATTGAAAAGCACTACAAATGAACTCTGAAAAGGTTGAAAGTTGGCATGGTATCATCATTTCACCCACATAGCATGTGTTAAAAAGTTGAGAGGGTTACGGCAAAAACTGGATGCACTTCGTGTATAAAATGGACAATCTTTTTCGAAGTATCAGGCTTTCGGACGAGAACTCCTCTATTACAAAGGCATTTCATTTTTTTAAACTCATTTCAACTCCAGACTTTGTGTGCGTTCAGTATGCACCATTCAAAGCCACGTCATCAATTTTCAACCCTTTCTGACTTCATTTGCTATTTTTCATGCATTTACTGATTTTTTTTGAGCTAAATGACAGTGAAATTAAAAAGCACTACAAATGAACTCTGAAAAGGTTGAAAGTTGACATGGTATCATCATTTCACCCACATAGCATGTGCTAAAAAGTTGAGAGGGTTACGACAAAAAATGGATGCACTTCGTGTACAAAATGGACAATCTCTTTCGAAGTATCAGGCTTTCGGACGAGAACTCATCTGTTACAAAGGCATTTCATTTTTTTGAACTTATTTCAACTCCAGACTTTTTGTGCGTTCAGCATGCACCATTCAAACCACGTCATCAATTTTCAACCATTTCTGACTTCATTTGCTATTTTTCATGCATTTACTGATTTTGATTGAGCTAAATGACCCTGAAATTGAAAAGCACTACAAATGAACTCTGAAAAGGTTGAAAGTTGGCATGGTATCATCATTTCACCCACATAGCATGTGTTAAAAAGTTGAGAGGGTTACGGCAAAAAATGGATGCACTTCGTGCACAAAATGGACAATCTCTTTCGAAGTATCAGGCTTTCGGACGAGAACTCATCTGTTACAAAGGCATTTCATTTTTTTAAACTCATTTCAACTCCAGACTTGTTGTGCGTTCAATATGCACCATTCAAAGCCACGTCATCAATTTTCAACCGTTTCTGACTTCATTCGCTATTTTTTATGCATTTACTGATTTTTTGAGCTAAATAACCCTGAAATTGAAAAGCACTACAAGTGAACTCTGAAAAGGTTGAAAGTTGGCATGGTATCATCATTTCACCCACATAGCATGTGCTAAATAGTTGAGAGGGTTACGGTAAAAACTGGATGCACTTCATGTACAAAATGGACAATCTCTTTCGAAGTATCAGGCTTTCGGACGAGAACTCATCTGTTACAAAGGTATTTCATTTTTTTAACTTATTTCAACTCCAGACTTTTTGTGCATTCAGTATGCACCATTCAAAGCCATGTCATGAATTTTCAACCCTTTCTGACTTTATTTGCTATTTTTCATGCATTTACTGATTTTGTTTGAGCTAAATGACCCTGAAATTGAAAAGCACTACAAATGAACTCTAACAAGGTTGAAAGTTGGCATGGTATCATCATTTCACCCACATAGCATGTGTTAAAAAGTTGAGAGGGTTACGGCCAAAACTGGATGCACTTCGTGTATAAAATGGACAATCTCTTTCGAAGTATCAGGCTTTCGGACGAGAACTCCTCTGTTACAAAGGCATTTCATTTTTTTTAACTCATTTCAACTCCAGACTTTTTGTGTGTTCAGTATGCACCATTCAAAGCCACGTCATCAATTTTCAACTCTTTCTGACTTCATTTGCTATTTTTCATGCATTTACTGATTTTTTTGAGCTAAATGACCCTGAAATTGAAAAGCACTACAAATGAACTCTGAAAAGGTTGAAAGTTGGCATGGTATCATCATTTCACCCACATAGCGTGTGCTTAAAAGTTGAGAGGGTTACGGCAAAAACTGGATGCACTTCGTGTACAAGATGGACAATCTCTTTCGAAGTATCAGGCTTTCGGACGAGAACTCATCTGTTACAAAGGCATTTCGTTTTTTTAACTTATTTCAACTCCAGACTTTTTGTGCATTCGGTATGCACCATTCAAAGCAACGTCATCAATTTTCAACCCTTTCTGACTTCATTTGCTATTTTTCATGCATTTACTGATTTTGCTTGAGCTAAATGACCCTGAAATTGAAAAGCACTACAAATGAACTCTGAAAAGGTTGAAAGTTGGCATGGTATCATCATTTCACCCACATAGCATGTGTTAAAAAGTTGAGAGGGTTACGGCAAAAACTGGATGCACTTCGTGTATAAAATGGACAATCTCTTTCGAAGTATCAGGCTTTCGGACGAGAACTCATCTGTTACAAAGGTATTTCATTTTTTTAACTTATTTCAACTCCAGACTTTTTGTGCATTCAGTATGCACCATTCAAAGCCATGTCATGAATTTTCAACCCTTTCTGACTTTATTTGCTATTTTTCATGCATTTACTGATTTTGTTTGAGCTAAATGACCCTGAAATTGAAAAGCACTACAAATGAACTCTAACAAGGTTGAAAGTTGGCATGGTATCATCATTTCACCCACATAGCATGTGCTAAAAAGTTGAGAGGGTTACGACAAAAAATGGATGACTTCGTGTACAAAATGGACAATCTCTTTCGAAGTATCAGGCTTTCGGACGAGAACTCGTCTGTTACAAAGGCATTTCATTTTTTTAAACTCATTTCAACTCCAGACTTTTTGTGCGTTCCATATGCACCATTCAAAGCCACGTCATCAATTTTCAACCGTTTCTGACTTCATTTGCTATTTTTTATGCATTTACTGATTTTTTGAGCTAAATGACCCTGATATTGAAAAGCACTACAAATGAACTCTGAAAAGGTTGAAAGTTGGCATGGTATCATCATTTCACCCACATAGCATGTGTTAAAAAGTTGAGAGGGTTACGGCAAAAACTGGATGCACTTCGTGTATAAAATGGACAATCTCTTTCGAAGTATCAGGCTTTCGGACGAGAACTCCTCTGTTACAAAGGCATTTCATTTTTTTAACTTATTTCAACTCCAGACTTTTTGTGCATTCAGTATGCACCATTCAAGGCCATGTCATGAATTTTCAACCCTTTCTGACTTTATTTGCTATTTTTCATGCATTTACTGATTTTGTTTGAGCTAAATGACCCTGAAATTGAAAAGCACTACAAATGAACTCTGAAAAGGTTGAAAGTTGGCATGGTATCATCATTTCACCCACATAGCATGTGTTAAAAAGTTGAGAGGGTTACGGCCAAAACTGGATGCACTTCGTGTATAAAATGGACAATCTCATTCGAAGTATCAGGCTTTCGGACGAGAACTCCTCTGTTACAAAGGCATTTCATTTTTTTTAACTCATTTCAACTCCAGACTTTTTGTGTGTTCAGTATGCACCATTCAAAGCCACGTCATCAATTTTCAACTCTTTCTGACTTCATTTGCTATTTTTCATGCATTTACTGATTTTTTTTGAGCTAAATGACCCTGAAATTGAAAAGCACTACAAATGAATTCTGAAAAGGTTGAAAGTTGGCATGGTATCATCATTTCACCCACATAGCATGTGTTAAAAAGTTAAGAGGGTTACGGCAAAAACTGGATGCACTTCGTGTACAAAATGGACAAACTCATTCGAAGTATCAGGCTTTCGGACGAGAACTCCTCTGTTACAAAGGCATTTCATTATTTTAACTTATTTCAACTCCAGACTTTTTGTGCATTCAGTATGCACCATTCAAGGCCATGTCATGAATTTTCAACCCTTTCTGACTTTATTTGCTATTTTTCATGCATTTACTGATTTTGTTTGAGCTAAATGACCCTGAAATTGAAAAGCACTACAAATGAACTCTAAAAAGGTTGAAAGTTGGCATGGTATCATCATTTCACCCACATAGCATGTGTTAAAAAGTTGAGAGGGTTACGGCCAAAACTGGATGCACTTCGTGTATAAAATGGACAATCTCTTTCGAAGTATCAGACTTTTTGTGCATTCAGTCTGCACCATTCAAAGCCACGTCATCAATTTTCAACCCTTTCTGACTTCATTTGCTATTTTTCATGCATTTACTGATTTTGTTTGAGCTAAATGACCCTGAAATTGAAAAGCACTACAAATGAACTCTGAAAAGGTTGAAAGTTGGCATGGTATCATCATTTCACCCACATAGCATGTGTTAAAAAGTTGAGAGGGTTATGGCGAAAACTGGATGCACTTCGTGTATAAAATGGACAATCTTTTTCGAAGTATCAGGCTTTCGGACGAGAACTCCTCTATTACAAAGGCATTTCATTTTTTTAAACTCATTTCAACTCCAGACTTTGTGTGCGTTCAGTATGCACCATTCAAAGCCACGTCATCAATTTTCAACCCTTTCTGACTTCATTTGCTATTTTTCATGCATTTACTGATTTGTTTTGAGCTAAATGACCCTGAAATTGAAAAGCACTACAAATGAACTCTGAAAAGGTTAAAAGTTGGCATGGTATCATCATTTCACCCACATAGCATGTGCTTAAAAGTTGAGAGGGTTACGGCAAAAACTGGATGCACTTCGTGTACAAAATGGACAATCTCTTTCGAAGTATCACGCTTTCGGACGAGAACTCATCTGTTACAAAGGCATTTCATTTTTTTAAACTCATTTCAACTCCAGACTTTTTGTGCGTTCAGTATGCACCATTCAAAGCCACGTCATCAATTTTCAACCGTTTCTGACTTCATTTGCTATTTTTTATGCATTTACTGATTTTTTGAGTAAATGACCCTGAAATTGAAAAGCACTACAAATGAACTCTGAAAAGGTTGAAAGTTGGCATGGTATCATCATTTCACCCACATAGCATGTGCTAAATAGTTGAGAGGGTTACGGCAAAAACTGGATGCACTTCGTGTACAAAATGGACAATCTCTTTCGAAGTATCAGGCTTTCGGACGAGAACTCCTCTGTTACAAAGGCATTTCATTTTTTTAACTTATTTCAACTCCAGACATTTTGTGCATTCAGTATGCACCATTAAAAGCCACATCATCAATTTTCATCCCTTTCTGACTTCATTTGCTATTTTTCATGCATTTACTGATTTTTTTGAGCAAAATGACCCTGAAACTGAAAAGCACTACAAATGAACTCTGAAAAGGTTGAAAGTTGGCATGGTATCATCATTTCACCCACATAGCATGTGTTAAAAAGTTGAGAGGGTTACGGCAAAAACTGGATGCACTTCCTGTACAAAATGGACAATCTCTTTCGAAGTATCAGGCTTTCGGACGAGAACTCATCTGTTACAAAGGCATTTCATTTTTTTAAACTTATTTCAACTCCAGACTTTTTGTGCGTTCAGTATGCACCATTCAAACCACGTCATCAATTTTCAACCCTTTCTGACTTCATTTGCTATTTTTCATGCATTTACTGATTTGTTTTGAGCTAAATGACCCTGAAATTGAAAAGCACTACAAATGAACTCTGAAAAGGTTGAAAGTTGGCATGGTATCATCATTTCACCCACATAGCATGTGCTAAATAGTTGAGAGGGTTACGGCAAAAACTGGATGCACTTCGTGTACAAAATGGACAATCTCTTTCGAAGTATCACGCTTTCGGACGAGAACTCATCTGTTACAAAGGCATTTCATTTTTTTAACTTATTTCAACTCCAGACTTTTTGTGCATTCAGTCTGCACCATTCAAAGCCACGTCATCAATTTTCAACCCTTTCTGACTTCATTTGCTATTTTTCATGCATTTACTGATTTTGTTTGAGCTAAATGACCCTGAAATTGAAAAGCACTACAAATGAACTCTGAAAAGGTTGAAAGTTGGCATGGTATCATCATTTCACCCACATAGCATGTGTTAAAAAGTTGAGAGGGTTACGGCAAAAACTGGATGCACTTCGTGTATAAAATGGACAATCTTTTTCGAAGTATCAGGCTTTCGGACGAGAACTCCTCTATTACAAAGGCATTTCATTTTTTTAAACTCATTTCAACTCCAGACTTTGTGTGCGTTCAGTATGCACCATTCAAAGCCACGTCATCAATTTTCAACCCTTTCTGACTTCATTTGCTATTTTTCATGCATTTACTGATTTTTTTTGAGCTAAATGACAGTGAAATTAAAAAGCACTACAAATGAACTCTGAAAAGGTTGAAAGTTGACATGGTATCATCATTTCACCCACATAGCATGTGCTAAAAAGTTGAGAGGGTTACGACAAAAAATGGATGCACTTCGTGTACAAAATGGACAATCTCTTTCGAAGTATCAGGCTTTCGGACGAGAACTCATCTGTTACAAAGGCATTTCATTTTTTTGAACTTATTTCAACTCCAGACTTTTTGTGCGTTCAGCATGCACCATTCAAACCACGTCATCAATTTTCAACCATTTCTGACTTCATTTGCTATTTTTCATGCATTTACTGATTTTGATTGAGCTAAATGACCCTGAAATTGAAAAGCACTACAAATGAACTCTGAAAAGGTTGAAAGTTGGCATGGTATCATCATTTCACCCACATAGCATGTGTTAAAAAGTTGAGAGGGTTACGGCAAAAAATGGATGCACTTCGTGCACAAAATGGACAATCTCTTTCGAAGTATCAGGCTTTCGGACGAGAACTCATCTGTTACAAAGGCATTTCATTTTTTTAAACTCATTTCAACTCCAGACTTGTTGTGCGTTCAATATGCACCATTCAAAGCCACGTCATCAATTTTCAACCGTTTCTGACTTCATTCGCTATTTTTTATGCATTTACTGATTTTTTGAGCTAAATAACCCTGAAATTGAAAAGCACTACAAGTGAACTCTGAAAAGGTTGAAAGTTGGCATGGTATCATCATTTCACCCACATAGCATGTGCTAAATAGTTGAGAGGGTTACGGTAAAAACTGGATGCACTTCATGTACAAAATGGACAATCTCTTTCGAAGTATCAGGCTTTCGGACGAGAACTCATCTGTTACAAAGGTATTTCATTTTTTTAACTTATTTCAACTCCAGACTTTTTGTGCATTCAGTATGCACCATTCAAAGCCATGTCATGAATTTTCAACCCTTTCTGACTTTATTTGCTATTTTTCATGCATTTACTGATTTTGTTTGAGCTAAATGACCCTGAAATTGAAAAGCACTACAAATGAACTCTAACAAGGTTGAAAGTTGGCATGGTATCATCATTTCACCCACATAGCATGTGTTAAAAAGTTGAGAGGGTTACGGCCAAAACTGGATGCACTTCGTGTATAAAATGGACAATCTCTTTCGAAGTATCAGGCTTTCGGACGAGAACTCCTCTGTTACAAAGGCATTTCATTTTTTTTAACTCATTTCAACTCCAGACTTTTTGTGTGTTCAGTATGCACCATTCAAAGCCACGTCATCAATTTTCAACTCTTTCTGACTTCATTTGCTATTTTTCATGCATTTACTGATTTTTTTGAGCTAAATGACCCTGAAATTGAAAAGCACTACAAATGAACTCTGAAAAGGTTGAAAGTTGGCATGGTATCATCATTTCACCCACATAGCGTGTGCTTAAAAGTTGAGAGGGTTACGGCAAAAACTGGATGCACTTCGTGTACAAGATGGACAATCTCTTTCGAAGTATCAGGCTTTCGGACGAGAACTCATCTGTTACAAAGGCATTTCGTTTTTTTAACTTATTTCAACTCCAGACTTTTTGTGCATTCGGTATGCACCATTCAAAGCAACGTCATCAATTTTCAACCCTTTCTGACTTCATTTGCTATTTTTCATGCATTTACTGATTTTGCTTGAGCTAAATGACCCTGAAATTGAAAAGCACTACAAATGAACTCTGAAAAGGTTGAAAGTTGGCATGGTATCATCATTTCACCCACATAGCATGTGTTAAAAAGTTGAGAGGGTTACGGCAAAAACTGGATGCACTTCGTGTATAAAATGGACAATCTCTTTCGAAGTATCAGGCTTTCGGACGAGAACTCATCTGTTACAAAGGTATTTCATTTTTTTAACTTATTTCAACTCCAGACTTTTTGTGCATTCAGTATGCACCATTCAAAGCCATGTCATGAATTTTCAACCCTTTCTGACTTTATTTGCTATTTTTCATGCATTTACTGATTTTGTTTGAGCTAAATGACCCTGAAATTGAAAAGCACTACAAATGAACTCTAACAAGGTTGAAAGTTGGCATGGTATCATCATTTCACCCACATAGCATGTGCTAAAAAGTTGAGAGGGTTACGACAAAAAATGGATGACTTCGTGTACAAAATGGACAATCTCTTTCGAAGTATCAGGCTTTCGGACGAGAACTCGTCTGTTACAAAGGCATTTCATTTTTTTAAACTCATTTCAACTCCAGACTTTTTGTGCGTTCCATATGCACCATTCAAAGCCACGTCATCAATTTTCAACCGTTTCTGACTTCATTTGCTATTTTTTATGCATTTACTGATTTTTTGAGCTAAATGACCCTGATATTGAAAAGCACTACAAATGAACTCTGAAAAGGTTGAAAGTTGGCATGGTATCATCATTTCACCCACATAGCATGTGTTAAAAAGTTGAGAGGGTTACGGCAAAAACTGGATGCACTTCGTGTATAAAATGGACAATCTCTTTCGAAGTATCAGGCTTTCGGACGAGAACTCCTCTGTTACAAAGGCATTTCATTTTTTTAACTTATTTCAACTCCAGACTTTTTGTGCATTCAGTATGCACCATTCAAGGCCATGTCATGAATTTTCAACCCTTTCTGACTTTATTTGCTATTTTTCATGCATTTACTGATTTTGTTTGAGCTAAATGACCCTGAAATTGAAAAGCACTACAAATGAACTCTGAAAAGGTTGAAAGTTGGCATGGTATCATCATTTCACCCACATAGCATGTGTTAAAAAGTTGAGAGGGTTACGGCCAAAACTGGATGCACTTCGTGTATAAAATGGACAATCTCATTCGAAGTATCAGGCTTTCGGACGAGAACTCCTCTGTTACAAAGGCATTTCATTTTTTTTAACTCATTTCAACTCCAGACTTTTTGTGTGTTCACTATGCACCATTCAAAGCCACGTCATCAATTTTCAACTCTTTCTGACTTCATTTGCTATTTTTCATGCATTTACTGATTTTTTTTGAGCTAAATGACCCTGAAATTGAAAAGCACTACAAATGAATTCTGAAAAGGTTGAAAGTTGGCATGGTATCATCATTTCACCCACATAGCATGTGTTAAAAAGTTAAGAGGGTTACGGCAAAAACTGGATGCACTTCGTGTACAAAATGGACAAACTCATTCGAAGTATCAGGCTTTCGGACGAGAACTCCTCTGTTACAAAGGCATTTCATTATTTTAACTTATTTCAACTCCAGACTTTTTGTGCATTCAGTATGCACCATTCAAGGCCATGTCATGAATTTTCAACCCTTTCTGACTTTATTTGCTATTTTTCATGCATTTACTGATTTTGTTTGAGCTAAATGACCCTGAAATTGAAAAGCACTACAAATGAACTCTAAAAAGGTTGAAAGTTGGCATGGTATCATCATTTCACCCACATAGCATGTGTTAAAAAGTTGAGAGGGTTACGGCCAAAACTGGATGCACTTCGTGTATAAAATGGACAATCTCATTCGAAGTATCAGGCTTTCGGACGAGAACTCCTCTGTTACAAAGGCATTTCATTTTTTTTAACTCATTTCAACTCCAGACTTTTTGTGTGTTCAGTATGCACCATTCAAAGCCACGTCATCAATTTTCAACCCTTTCTGACTTCATTCGCTATTTTTCATGCATTTACTGATTTTTTTGAGCTAAATGACCCTGAAATTGAAAAGCACTACAAATGAACTCTGAAAAGGTTGAAAGTTGACATGGTAAGATCATTTCACCCACATAGCATGTGCTAAAAAGTTGAGAGGGTTATGGCAAAAACTGGATGCACTTCGTGTACAAAATGGACAATCTCTTTCGAAGTATCAGGCTTTCGGACGAGAACTCATTTGTTACAAAGGCATTTCATTTTTTTAAACTTATTTCAACTCCAGACTTTTTGTGCGTTAAGTATGCACCATTCAAAGCCACGTCATCAATTTTCAACCCTTTCTGTCTTCATTTGCTATTTTACATGCATTTATTGATTTGTTTTGAGCTAAATGACCCTGAAATTGAAAGGCACTACAAATGAACTCTGAAAAGGTTGAAAGTTGGCATGGTATCATCATTTCACCCACATAGCATGTGCTTAAAAGTTGAGAGGGTTACGGCAAAAAATGGATGCACTTCGTGTACAAAATTGACAATCTCTTTCGAAGTATCAGGCTTTCGGTCGAGAACTCATCTGTTACAAAGGCATTTCATTTTTTTAAACTCATTTCAACTCCAGACTTTTTGTGCGTTCAGTATGCACCATTCAAAGCCACGTCATCAATTTTCAACCGTTTCTGACTTCATTTGCTATTTTTCATGCATTTACTGATTTTTTGAGCTAAATGACCCTGAAATTGAAAAGCACTACAAATGAACTCTGAAAATGTTGAAAGTTGGCATGGTGTCATCATTTCACCCACATAGCATGTGCTAAAAAGTTGAGAGGGTTACGGCAAAAACTGGATGCACTTCGTGTACAAAATGGACAATCTCTTTCGAAGTATCAGGCTTTCGGACGAGAACTCATCTGTTACAAAGGCATTTCATTTTTTAAACTTATTTCAACTCCAGACTTTTTGTGCATTCAGTATGCACCATTCAAAGCCACGTCATCAATTTTCAACCCTTTCTGACTTCATTTGCTATTTTTCATGCATTTACTGATTTGTTTTGAGCTAAATGACGCTGAAATTGAAAAGCACTACAAATGAACTCTGAAATGGTTGAAAGTTGGCATGGTATCATCATTTCACCCACATAGCATGTGCTTAAAAGTTGAGAGGGTTACGGCAAAAACTGGATGCACTTCGTGTACAAGATGGACAATCTCTTTCGATGTATCAGGCTTTCGGACGAGAACTCATCTGTTACAAAGGCATTTCATTTTTTTAACTTATTTCAACTCCAGACTTTTTGTGCATTCGGTATGCACCATTCAAAGCCACGTCATCAATTTTCAACCCTTTCTGACTTCATTTGCTATTTTTCATGCATTTACTGATTTTGTTTGAGCTAAATGACCCTGAAATTGAAAAGCACTACAAATGAACTCTGAAAAGGTTGAAAGTTGGCATGGTATCATCATTTCACCCACATAGCATGTGTTAAAAAGTTGAGAGGGTTACGGCAAAAACTGGATGCACTTCGTGTATAAAATGGAGAATCTCTTTCGAAGTATCAGGCTTTCGGACGAGAACTCCTCTATTACAAAGGCATTTCATTTTTTTAAACTCATTTCAACTCCAGACTTTTTGTGCGTTCAGTATGCACCATTCAAAGCCACGTCATCAATTTTCAACCCTTTCTGAGTTCATTTGCTAGTTTTCATGCATTTACTGATTTTTTTGAGCTAAATGACCCTGAAATTGAAAAGCACTACAAATGAACTCTGAAAAGGTTGAAAGTTGACATGGTATCATCATTTCACCCACATAGCATGTGCTAAAAATTTGAGAGGGTTACGACAAAAAATGGATGCACTTCGTGTACAAAATGGACAATCTCTTTCGAAGTATCAGGCTTTCGGACGAGAACTCGTCTGTTACAAAGGCATTTCATTTTTTTAAACTTATTTCAACTCCAGACTTTTTGTGCGTTCAGTATGCACCATTCAAACCACGTCATCAATTTTCAACCATTTCTGACTTCATTTGCTATTTTTCATGCATTTACTGATTTTGTTTGAGCTAAATGACCCTGAAATTGAAAAGCACTACAAATGAACTCTGAAAAGGTTGAAAGTTGGCATGGTATCATCATTTCACCCACATAGCATGTGTTAAAAAGTTGAGAGGGTTACGGCAAAAACTGGATGCACTTCGTGCACAAAATGGACAATCTCTTTCGAAGTATCAGGCTTTCGGACGAGAACTCATCTGTTACGAAGGCATTTCATTTTTTTTAAACTCATTTCAACTCCAGACTTTTTGTGCGTTCAATATGCACCATTCAAAGCCACATCATCAATTTTCAACCATTTCTGACTTCATTTGCTATTTTTTATGCATTTACTGATTTTTTGAGCTAAATGACCCTGAAATTGAAAAGCACTACAAATGAACTCTGAAAAGGTTGAAAGTTGGCATGGTATCATCATTTCACCCACAGAGCATGTGCTAAATAGTTGAGAGGGTTACGGCAAAAACTGGATGCACTTCGTGTACAAAATGGACAATCTCTTTCGAAGTATCAGGCTTTCGGACGAGAACTCATCTGTTACAAAGGTATTTCATTTTTTTAACTTATTTCAACTCCAGACTTTTTGTGCATTCAGTATGCACCATTCAAGGCCATGTCATGAATTTTAAACCCTTTCTGACTTTATTTTCTATTTTTCATGCATTTACTGATTTTGTTTGAGCTAAATGACCCTGAAATTGAAAAGCACTACAAATGAACTCTAAAAAGGTTGAAAGTTGGCATGGTATCATCATTTCACCCACATAGCATGTGTTAAAAAGTTGAGAGGGTTACGGCCAAAACTGGATGCACTTCGGGTATAAAATGGACAATCTCATTCGAAGTATCAGGCTTTCGGACGAGAACTCCTCTGTTACAAAGGCATTTCATTTTTTTTAACTCATTTCAACTCCAGACTTTTTGTGTGTTCAGTATGCACCATTCAAAGCCACGTCATCAATTTTCAACCCTTTCTGACTTCATTTGCTATTTTTCATGCATTTACTGATTTTTTGAGCTAAATGACCCTGAAATTGAAAAGCACTACAAATGAACTCTGAAAAGGTTGAAAGTTGACATGGTAACATCATTTCACCCACATAGCATGTGTGCTAAAAAGTTGAGAGGGTTATGGCAAAAACTGGATGCACTTCGTGTACAAAATGGACAATCTCTTTTGAAGTATCAGGCTTTCGGACGAGAACTCATTTGTTACAAAGGCATTTCATTTTTTTAAACTTATTTCAACTCCAGACTTTTTGTGCGTTCAGTATGCACCATTCAAAGCCACGTCATCAATTTTCAACCCTTTCTGACTTCATTTGCTATTTTTCATGCATTTACTGATTTGTTTTGAGCTAAATGACCCTGAAATTGAAAAGCACTACAAATGAACTCTGAAAAGGTTGAAAGTTGGCATGGTATCATCATTTCACCCACATAGCATGTGCTTAAAAGTTGAGAGGGTTACGGCAAAAACTTTGTGCACTTCGTGTACAAAATTGACAATCTCTTTCGAAGTATCAGGCTTTCGGACGAGAACTCATCTATTACAAAGGCATTTCATTTTTTTAAACTCATTTCAACTCCAGACTTTTTGTGCGTTCAGTATGCACCATTCAAAGCCACGTCATCAATTTTCAACCGTTTCTGACTTCATTTGCTATTTTTCATGCATTTACTGATTTTTTGAGCTAAATGACCCTGAAATTGAAAAGCACTACAAATGAACTCTGAAAATGTTGAAAGTTGGCATGGTGTCATCATTTCACCCACATAGCATGTGCTAAATAGTTGAGAGGGTTACGGCAAAAACTGGATGCACTTCGTGTACAAAATGGACAATCTCTTTCGAAGTATCAGGCTTTCGGACGAGAACTCATCTGTTACAAAGGCATTTCATTTTTTTAACTTATTTCAACTCCAGACTTTTTGTGCATTCCGTATGCACCATTCAAAGCCACGTCATCAATTTTGAACCCTTTCTGACTTCATTTGCTATTTTTCATGCATTTACTGATTTTGTTTGAGCTAAATGACCCTGAAATTGAAAAGCACTACAAATGAACTCTGAAAAGGTTGAAAGTTGGCATGGTATCATCATTTCACCCACATAGCATGTGTTAAAAAGTTGAGAGGGTTACGGCAAAAACTGGATGCACTTCGTGTACAAAATGAACAATCTCTTTCGAAGTATCAGGCTTTCGGACGAGAACTCCTCTGTTACAAAGGCATTTCATTTTTTTAAACTCATTTCAACTCCAGACTTTTTGTGCGTTCAGTATGCACCATTCAAAGCCACGTCATCAATTTTCAACCCTTTCTGACTTCATTTGCTATTAAACATGCATTTACTGATTTTTTGGAGCTAAATGACCCTGAAATTGAAAAGCACTACAAATGAACTCTGAAAAGGTTGAAAGTTGACATGGTATCATCATTTCACCCACATAGCATGTGCTAAAAACTTGAGAGTGTTACGGCAAAAACTGGATGCACTTCCTGTACAAAATGGACAATCTCTTTCGAAGTATCAGGCTTTCGGACGAGAACTCATCTTTTACAAAGGCATTTCATTTTTTTAAACTTATTTCAACTCCAGACTTTTTGTGCCTTCAGTATGCACCATTCAAAGCCACGTCATCAATTTTCAACCCTTTCTGACTTCATTTGCTATTTTTCATGCATTTACTGATTTTGTTTGAGCTAAATGACCCTGAAATTGAAAAGCACTACAAATGAACTCTGAAAAGGTTGAAAGTTGGCATGGTATCATCATTTCACCCACATAGCATGTGTTAAAAAGTTGAGAGGGTTACGGCAAAAACTGGATGCACTTCGTGTATAAAATGGACAATCTTTTTCGAAGTATCAGGCTTTCGGACGAGAACTCCTCTATTACAAAGGCATTTCATTTTTTTAAACTCATTTCAACTCCAGACTTTGTGTGCGTTCAGTATGCACCATTCAAAGCCACGTCATCAATTTTCAACCCTTTCTGACTTCATTTGCTATTTTTCATGCATTTACTGATTTTTTTTGAGCTAAATGACAGTGAAATTAAAAAGCACTACAAATGAACTCTGAAAAGGGTGAAAGTTGACATGGTATCATCATTTCACCCACATAGCATGTGCTAAAAAGTTGAGAGGGTTACGACAAAAAATGGATGCACTTCGTGTACAAAATGGACAATCTCTTTCGAAGTATCAGGCTTTCGGACGAGAACTCATCTGTTACAAAGGCATTTCATTTTTTTAAACTTATTTCAACTCCAGACTTTTTGTGCGTTCAGTATGCACCATTAAAAGCCACGTCATCAATTTTCAACCATTTCTGACTTCATTTGCTATTTTTCATGCATTTACTGATTTTTTTGAGCAAAATGACCCTGAAACTGAAAAGCACTACAAATGAACTCTGAAAAGGTTGAAAGTTGGCATGGTATCATCATTTCACCCACATAGCATGTGTTAAAAAGTTGAGAGGGTTACGGCAAAAACTGGATGCACTTCGTGTACAAAATGGACAATCTCTTTCGAAGTATCAGGCTTTCGGACGAGAACTCATCTGTTACAAAGGCATTTCATTTTTTTAAACTTATTTCAACTCCAGACTTTTTGTGCGTTCAGTATGCACCATTCAAACCACGTCATCAATTTTCAACCCTTTCTGACTTCATTTGCTATTTTTCATGCATTTACTGATTTGTTTTGAGCTAAATGACCCTGAAATTGAAAAGCACTACAAATGAACTCTGAAAAGGTTGAAAGTTGGCATGGTATCATTATTTCACCCACATAGCATGTGCTAAATAGTTGAGAGGGTTACGGCAAAAACTGGATGCACTTCGTGTACAAAATGGACAATCTCTTTCGAAGTATCAGGCTTTCGGACGAGAACTCATCTGTTACAAAGGCATTTCATTTTTTTAAACTTATTTCAACTCCAGACTTTTTGTGCGTTCAGTATGCACCATTAAAAGCCACGTCATCAATTTTCAACCATTTCTGACTTCATTTGCTATTTTTCATGCATTTACTGATTTTTTTGAGCAAAATGACCCTGAAACTGAAAAGCACTACAAATGAACTCTGAAAAGGTTGAAAGTTGGCATGGTATCATCATTTCACCCACATAGCATGTGTTAAAAAGTTGAGAGGGTTACGGCAAAAACTGGATGCACTTCGTGTACAAAATGGACAATCTCTTTCGAAGTATCAGGCTTTCGGACGAGAACTCATCTGTTACAAAGGCATTTCATTTTTTTAAACTTATTTCAACTCCAGACTTTTTGTGCGTTCAGTATGCACCATTCAAACCACGTCATCAATTTTCAACCCTTTCTGACTTCATTTGCTATTTTTCATGCATTTACTGATTTGTTTTGAGCTAAATGACCCTGAAATTGAAAAGCACTACAAATGAACTCTGAAAAGGTTGAAAGTTGGCATGGTATCATCATTTCACCCACATAGCATGTGCTAAATAGTTGAGAGGGTTACGGCAAAAACTGGATGCACTTCGTGTACAAAATGGACAATCTCTTTCGAAGTATCAGGCTTTCGGACGAGAACTCATCTGTTACAAAGGCATTTCATTTTTTTAACTTATTTCAACTCCAGACTTTTTGTGCATTCAGTCTGCACCATTCAAAGCCACGTCATCAATTTTCAACCCTTTCTGACTTCATTTGCTATTTTTCATGCATTTACTGATTTTGTTTGAGCTAAATGACCCTGAAATTGAAAAGCACTACAAATGAACTCTGAAAAGGTTGAAAGTTGGCATGGTATCATCATTTCACCCACATAGCATGTGTTAAAAAGTTGAGAGGGTTATGGCGAAAACTGGATGCACTTCGTGTATAAAATGGACAATCTTTTTCGAAGTATCAGGCTTTCGGACGAGAACTCCTCTATTACAAAGGCATTTCATTTTTTTAAACTCATTTCAACTCCAGACTTTGTGTGCGTTCAGTATGCACCATTCAAAGCCACGTCATCAATTTTCAACCCTTTCTGACTTCATTTGCTATTTTTCATGCATTTACTGATTTGTTTTGAGCTAAATGACCCTGAAATTGAAAAGCACTACAAATGAACTCTGAAAAGGTTAAAAGTTGGCATGGTATCATCATTTCACCCACATAGCATGTGCTTAAAAGTTGAGAGGGTTACGGCAAAAACTGGATGCACTTCGTGTACAAAATGGACAATCTCTTTCGAAGTATCACGCTTTCGGACGAGAACTCATCTGTTACAAAGGCATTTCATTTTTTTAAACTCATTTCAACTCCAGACTTTTTGTGCGTTCAGTATGCACCATTCAAAGCCACGTCATCAATTTTCAACCGTTTCTGACTTCATTTGCTATTTTTTATGCATTTACTGATTTTTTGAGTAAATGACCCTGAAATTGAAAAGCACTACAAATGAACTCTGAAAAGGTTGAAAGTTGGCATGGTATCATCATTTCACCCACATAGCATGTGCTAAATAGTTGAGAGGGTTACGGCAAAAACTGGATGCACTTCGTGTACAAAATGGACAATCTCTTTCGAAGTATCAGGCTTTCGGACGAGAACTCCTCTGTTACAAAGGCATTTCATTTTTTTAACTTATTTCAACTCCAGACATTTTGTGCATTCAGTATGCACCATTAAAAGCCACATCATCAATTTTCATCCCTTTCTGACTTCATTTGCTATTTTTCATGCATTTACTGATTTTTTTGAGCAAAATGACCCTGAAACTGAAAAGCACTACAAATGAACTCTGAAAAGGTTGAAAGTTGGCATGGTATCATCATTTCACCCACATAGCATGTGTTAAAAAGTTGAGAGGGTTACGGCAAAAACTGGATGCACTTCCTGTACAAAATGGACAATCTCTTTCGAAGTATCAGGCTTTCGGACGAGAACTCATCTGTTACAAAGGCATTTCATTTTTTTAAACTTATTTCAACTCCAGACTTTTTGTGCGTTCAGTATGCACCATTCAAACCACGTCATCAATTTTCAACCCTTTCTGACTTCATTTGCTATTTTTCATGCATTTACTGATTTGTTTTGAGCTAAATGACCCTGAAATTGAAAAGCACTACAAATGAACTCTGAAAAGGTTGAAAGTTGGCATGGTATCATCATTTCACCCACATAGCATGTGCTAAATAGTTGAGAGGGTTACGGCAAAAACTGGATGCACTTCGTGTACAAAATGGACAATCTCTTTCGAAGTATCACGCTTTCGGACGAGAACTCATCTGTTACAAAGGCATTTCATTTTTTTAACTTATTTCAACTCCAGACTTTTTGTGCATTCAGTCTGCACCATTCAAAGCCACGTCATCAATTTTCAACCCTTTCTGACTTCATTTGCTATTTTTCATGCATTTACTGATTTTGTTTGAGCTAAATGACCCTGAAATTGAAAAGCACTACAAATGAACTCTGAAAAGGTTGAAAGTTGGCATGGTATCATCATTTCACCCACATAGCATGTGTTAAAAAGTTGAGAGGGTTACGGCAAAAACTGGATGCACTTCGTGTATAAAATGGACAATCTTTTTCGAAGTATCAGGCTTTCGGACGAGAACTCCTCTATTACAAAGGCATTTCATTTTTTTAAACTCATTTCAACTCCAGACTTTGTGTGCGTTCAGTATGCACCATTCAAAGCCACGTCATCAATTTTCAACCCTTTCTGACTTCATTTGCTATTTTTCATGCATTTACTGATTTTTTTTGAGCTAAATGACAGTGAAATTAAAAAGCACTACAAATGAACTCTGAAAAGGTTGAAAGTTGACATGGTATCATCATTTCACCCACATAGCATGTGCTAAAAAGTTGAGAGGGTTACGACAAAAAATGGATGCACTTCGTGTACAAAATGGACAATCTCTTTCGAAGTATCAGGCTTTCGGACGAGAACTCCTCTGTTACAAAGGCATTTCATTTTTTTAACTTATTTCAACTCCAGACATTTTGTGCATTCAGTATGCACCATTAAAAGCCACATCATCAATTTTCATCCCTTTCTGACTTCATTTGCTATTTTTCATGCATTTACTGATTTTTTTGAGCAAAATGACCCTGAAACTGAAAAGCACTACAAATGAACTCTGAAAAGGTTGAAAGTTGGCATGGTATCATCATTTCACCCACATAGCATGTGTTAAAAAGTTGAGAGGGTTACGGCAAAAACTGGATGCACTTCCTGTACAAAATGGACAATCTCTTTCGAAGTATCAGGCTTTCGGACGAGAACTCATCTGTTACAAAGGCATTTCATTTTTTTAAACTTATTTCAACTCCAGACTTTTTGTGCGTTCAGTATGCACCATTCAAACCACGTCATCAATTTTCAACCCTTTCTGACTTCATTTGCTATTTTTCATGCATTTACTGATTTGTTTTGAGCTAAATGACCCTGAAATTGAAAAGCACTACAAATGAACTCTGAAAAGGTTGAAAGTTGGCATGGTATCATCATTTCACCCACATAGCATGTGCTAAATAGTTGAGAGGGTTACGGCAAAAACTGGATGCACTTCGTGTACAAAATGGACAATCTCTTTCGAAGTATCACGCTTTCGGACGAGAACTCATCTGTTACAAAGGCATTTCATTTTTTTAACTTATTTCAACTCCAGACTTTTTGTGCATTCAGTCTGCACCATTCAAAGCCACGTCATCAATTTTCAACCCTTTCTGACTTCATTTGCTATTTTTCATGCATTTACTGATTTTGTTTGAGCTAAATGACCCTGAAATTGAAAAGCACTACAAATGAACTCTGAAAAGGTTGAAAGTTGGCATGGTATCATCATTTCACCCACATAGCATGTGTTAAAAAGTTGAGAGGGTTACGGCAAAAACTGGATGCACTTCGTGTATAAAATGGACAATCTTTTTCGAAGTATCAGGCTTTCGGACGAGAACTCCTCTATTACAAAGGCATTTCATTTTTTTAAACTCATTTCAACTCCAGACTTTGTGTGCGTTCAGTATGCACCATTCAAAGCCACGTCATCAATTTTCAACCCTTTCTGACTTCATTTGCTATTTTTCATGCATTTACTGTTTTTTTTTGAGCTAAATGACAGTGAAATTAAAAAGCACTACAAATGAACTCTGAAAAGGTTGAAAGTTGACATGGTATCATCATTTCACCCACATAGCATGTGCTAAAAAGTTGAGAGGGTTACGACAAAAAATGGATGCACTTCGTGTACAAAATGGACAATCTCTTTCGAAGTATCAGGCTTTCGGACGAGAACTCATCTGTTACAAAGGCATTTCATTTTTTTGAACTTATTTCAACTCCAGACTTTTTGTGCGTTCAGCATGCACCATTCAAACCACGTCATCAATTTTCAACCATTTCTGACTTCATTTGCTATTTTTCATGCATTTACTGATTTTGTTTGAGCTAAATGACCCTGAAATTGAAAAGCACTACAAATGAACTCTGAAAAGGTTGAAAGTTGGCATGGTATCATCATTTCACCCACATAGCATGTGTTAAAAAGTTGAGAGGGTTACGGCAAAAAATGGATGCACTTCGTGCACAAAATGGACAATCTCTTTCGAAGTATCAGGCTTTCGGACGAGAACTCATCTGTTACAAAGGCATTTCATTTTTTTAAACTCATTTCAACTCCAGACTTGTTGTGCGTTCAATATGCACCATTCAAAGCCACGTCATCAATTTTCAACCGTTTCTGACTTCATTCGCTATTTTTTATGCATTTACTGATTTTTTGAGCTAAATAACCCTGAAATTGAAAAGCACTACAAGTGAACTCTGAAAAGGTTGAAAGTTGGCATGGTATCATCATTTCACCCACATAGCATGTGCTAAATAGTTGAGAGGGTTACGGCAAAAACTGGATGCACTTCATGTACAAAATGGACAATCTCTTTCGAAGTATCAGGCTTTCGGACGAGAACTCATCTGTTACAAAGGTATTTCATTTTTTTAACTTATTTCAACTCCAGACTTTTTGTGCATTCAGTATGCACCATTCAAAGGCATGTCATGAATTTTCAACCCTTTCTGACTTTATTTGCTATTTTTCATGCATTTACTGATTTTGTTTGAGCTAAATGACCCTGAAATTGAAAAGCACTACAAATGAACTCTAACAAGGTTGAAAGTTGGCATGGTATCATCATTTCACCCACATAGCATGTGTTAAAAAGTTGAGAGGGTTACGGCCAAAACTGGATGCACTTCGTGTATAAAATGGACAATCTCTTTCGAAGTATCAGGCTTTCGGACGAGAACTCCTCTGTTACAAAGGCATTTCATTTTTTTTAACTCATTTCAACTCCAGACTTTTTGTGTGTTCAGTATGCACCATTCAAAGCCACGTCATCAATTTTCAACTCTTTCTGACTTCATTTGCTATTTTTCATGCATTTACTGATTTTTTTGAGCTAAATGACCCTGAAATTGAAAAGCACTACAAATGAACTCTGAAAAGGTTGAAAGTTGGCATGGTATCATCATTTCACCCACATAGCGTGTGCTTAAAAGTTGAGAGGGTTACGGCAAAAACTGGATGCACTTCGTGTACAAGATGGACAATCTCTTTCGAAGTATCAGGCTTTCGGACGAGAACTCATCTGTTACAAAGGCATTTCGTTTTTTTAACTTATTTCAACTCCAGACTTTTTGTGCATTCGGTATGCACCATTCAAAGCAACGTCATCAATTTTCAACCCTTTCTGACTTCATTTGCTATTTTTCATGCATTTACTGATTTTGCTTGAGCTAAATGACCCTGAAATTGAAAAGCACTACAAATGAACTCTGAAAAGGTTGAAAGTTGGCATGGTATCATCATTTCACCCACATAGCATGTGTTAAAAAGTTGAGAGGGTTACGGCAAAAACTGGATGCACTTCGTGTATAAAATGGACAATCTCTTTCGAAGTATCAGGCTTTCGGACGAGAACTCCTCTATTACAAAGGGATTTCATTTTTTTAAACTCATTTCAACTCCAGACTTTTTGTGCGTTCAGTATGCACCATTCAAAGCCGCGTCATCAATTTTCAACCCTTTCTGAGTTCATTTGCTAGTTTTCATGCATTTACTGATTTTTTTGAGCTAAATGACCCTGAAATTGAAAAGCACTACAAATGACCTCTGAAAAGGTTGAAAGTTGACATGGTATCATCATTTCACCCACATAGCATGTGCTAAAAAGTTGAGAGGGTTACGACAAAAAATGGATGACTTCGTGTACAAAATGGACAATCTCTTTCGAAGTATCAGGCTTTCGGACGAGAACTCGTCTGTTACAAAGGCATTTCATTTTTTTAAACTCATTTCAACTCCAGACTTTTTGTGCGTTCCATATGCACCATTCAAAGCCACGTCATCAATTTTCAACCGTTTCTGACTTCATTTGCTATTTTTTATGCATTTACTGATTTTTTGAGCTAAATGACCCTGATATTGAAAAGCACTACAAATGAACTCTGAAAAGGTTGAAAGTTGGCATGGTATCATCATTTCACCCACATAGCATGTGTTAAAAAGTTGAGAGGGTTACGGCAAAAACTGGATGCACTTCGTGTATAAAATGGACAATCTCTTTCGAAGTATCAGGCTTTCGGACGAGAACTCCTCTGTTACAAAGGCATTTCATTTTTTTAACTTATTTCAACTCCAGACTTTTTGTGCATTCAGTATGGACCATTCAAGGCCATGTCATGAATTTTCAACCCTTTCTGACTTTATTTGCTATTTTTCATGCATTTACTGATTTTGTTTGAGCTAAATGACCCTGAAATTGAAAAGCACTACAAATGAACTCTGAAAAGGTTGAAAGTTGGCATGGTATCATCATTTCACCCACATAGCATGTGTTAAAAAGTTGAGAGGGTTACGGCCAAAACTGGATGCACTTAGTGTATAAAATGGACAATCTCATTCGAAGTATCAGGCTTTCGGACGAGAACTCCTCTGTTACAAAGGCATTTCATTTTTTTTAACTCATTTCAACTCCAGACTTTTTGTGTGTTCACTATGCACCATTCAAAGCCACGTCATCAATTTTCAACTCTTTCTGACTTCATTTGCTATTTTTCATGCATTTACTGATTTTTTTTGAGCTAAATGACCCTGAAATTGAAAAGCACTACAAATGAACTCTGAAAAGGTTGAAAGTTGGCATGGTATCATCATTTCACCCACATAGCATGTGTTAAAAAGTTAAGAGGGTTACGGCAAAAACTGGATGCACTTCGTGTACAAAATGGACAAACTCATTCGAAGTATCAGGCTTTCGGACGAGAACTCCTCTGTTACAAAGGCATTTCATTTTTTTAACTTATTTCAACTCCAGACTTTTTGTGCATTCAGTATGCACCATTCAAGGCCATGTCATGAATTTTCAACCCTTTCTGACTTTATTTGCTATTTTTCATGCATTTACTGATTTTGTTTGAGCTAAATGACCCTGAAATTGAAAAGCACTACAAATGAACTCTAAAAAGGTTGAAAGTTGGCATGGTATCATCATTTCACCCACATAGCATGTGTTAAAAAGTTGAGAGGGTTACGGCCAAAACTGGATGCACTTCGTGTATAAAATGGACAATCTCATTCGAAGTATCAGGCTTTCGGACGAGAACTCCTCTGTTACAAAGGCATTTCATTTTTTTTAACTCATTTCAACTCCAGACTTTTTGTGTGTTCAGTATGCACCATTCAAAGCCACGTCATCAATTTTCAACCCTTTCTGACTTCATTCGCTATTTTTCATGCATTTACTGATTTTTTTGAGCTAAATGACCCTGAAATTGAAAAGCACTACAAATGAACTCTGAAAAGGTTGAAAGTTGACATGGTAAGATCATTTCACCCACATAGCATGTGCTAAAAAGTTGAGAGGGTTATGGCAAAAACTGGATGCACTTCGTGTACAAAATGGACAATCTCTTTCGAAGTATCAGGCTTTCGGACGAGAACTCATTTGTTACAAAGGCATTTCATTTTTTTAAACTTATTTCAACTCCAGACTTTTTGTGCGTTAAGTATGCACCATTCAAAGCCACGTCATCAATTTTCAACCCTTTCTGTCTTCATTTGCTATTTTACATGCATTTATTGATTTGTTTTGAGCTAAATGACCCTGAAATTGAAAAGCACTACAAATGAACTCTGAAAAGGTTGAAAGTTGGCATGGTATCATCATTTCACCCACATAGCATGTGCTTAAAAGTTGAGAGGGTTACGGCAAAAAATGGATGCACTTCGTGTACAAAATTGACAATCTCTTTCGAAGTATCAGGCTTTCGGTCGAGAACTCATCTGTTACAAAGGCATTTCATTTTTTTAAACTCATTTCAACTCCAGACTTTTTGTGCGTTCAGTATGCACCATTCAAAGCCACGTCATCAATTTTCAACCGTTTCTGACTTCATTTGCTATTTTTCATGCATTTACTGATTTTTTGAGCTAAATGACCCTGAAATTGAAAAGCACTACAAATGAACTCTGAAAATGTTGAAAGTTGGCATGGTGTCATCATTTCACCCACATAGCATGTGCTAAAAAGTTGAGAGGGTTACGGCAAAAACTGGATGCACTTCGTGTACAAAATGGACAATCTCTTTCGAAGTATCAGGCTTTCGGACGAGAACTCATCTGTTACAAAGGCATTTCATTTTTTAAACTTATTTCAACTCCAGACTTTTTGTGCATTCAGTATGCACCATTCAAAGCCACGTCATCAATTTTCAACCCTTTCTGACTTCATTTGCTATTTTTAATGCATTTACTGATTTGTTTTGAGCTAAATGACGCTGAAATTGAAAAGCACTACAAATGAACTCTGAAATGGTTGAAAGTTGGCATGGTATCATCATTTCACCCACATAGCATGTGCTTAAAAGTTGAGAGGGTTACGGCAAAAACTGGATTCACTTCGTGTACAAGATGGACAATCTCTTTCGATGTATCAGGCTTTCGGACGAGAACTCATCTGTTACAAAGGCATTTCATTTTTTTAACTTATTTCAACTCCAGACTTTTTGTGCATTCGGTATGCACCATTCAAAGCCACGTCATCAATTTTCAACCCTTTCTGACTTCATTTGCTATTTTTCATGCATTTACTGATTTTGTTTGAGCTAAATGACCCTGAAATTGAAAAGCACTACAAATGAACTCTGAAAAGGTTGAAAGTTGGCATGGTATCATCATTTCACCCACATAGCATGTGTTAAAAAGTTGAGAGGGTTACGGCAAAAACTGGATGCACTTCGTGTATAAAATGGAGAATCTCTTTCGAAGTATCAGGCTTTCGGACGAGAACTCCTCTATTACAAAGGCATTTCATTTTTTTAAACTCATTTCAACTCCAGACTTTTTGTGCGTTCAGTATGCACCATTCAAAGCCACGTCATCAATTTTCAACCCTTTCTGAGTTCATTTGCTAGTTTTCATGCATTTACTGATTTTTTTGAGCTAAATGACCCTGAAATTGAAAAGCACTACAAATGAACTCTGAAAAGGTTGAAAGTTGACATGGTATCATCATTTCACCCACATAGCATGTGCTAAAAATTTGAGAGGGTTACGACAAAAAATGGATGCACTTCGTGTACAAAATGGACAATCTCTTTCGAAGTATCAGGCTTTCGGACGAGAACTCGTCTGTTACAAAGGCATTTCATTTTTTTAAACTTATTTCAACTCCAGACTTTTTGTGCGTTCAGTATGCACCATTCAAACCACGTCATCAATTTTCAAACATTTCTGACTTCATTTGCTATTTTTCATGCATTTACTGATTTTGTTTGAGCTAAATGACCCTGAAATTGAAAAGCACTACAAATGAACTCTGAAAAGGTTGAAAGTTGGCATGGTATCATCATTTCACCCACATAGCATGTGTTAAAAAGTTGAGAGGGTTACGGCAAAAACTGGATGCACTTCGTGTACAAAATGGACAATCTCTTTCGAAGTATCAGGCTTTCGGACGAGAACTCATTTGTTACAAAGGCATTTCATTTTTTTAAACTTATTTCAACTCCAGACTTTTTGTGCGTTAAGTATGCACCATTCAAAGCCACGTCATCAATTTTCAACCCTTTCTGTCTTCATTTGCTATTTTACATGCATTTATTGATTTGTTTTGAGCTAAATGACCCTGAAATTGAAAAGCACTACAAATGAACTCTGAAAAGGTTGAAAGTTGGCATGGTATCATCATTTCACCCACATAGCATGTGCTTAAAAGTTGAGAGGGTTACGGCAAAAAATGGATGCACTTCGTGTACAAAATTGACAATCTCTTTCGAAGTATCAGGCTTTCGGTCGAGAACTCATCTGTTACAAAGGCATTTCATTTTTTTAAACTCATTTCAACTCCAGACTTTTTGTGCGTTCAGTATGCACCATTCAAAGCCACGTCATCAATTTTCAACCGTTTCTGACTTCATTTGCTATTTTTCATGCATTTACTGATTTTTTGAGCTAAATGACCCTGAAATTGAAAAGCACTACAAATGAACTCTGAAAATGTTGAAAGTTGGCATGGTGTCATCATTTCACCCACATAGCATGTGCTAAAAAGTTGAGAGGGTTACGGCAAAAACTGGATGCACTTCGTGTACAAAATGGACAATCTCTTTCGAAGTATCAGGCTTTCGGACGAGAACTCATCTGTTACAAAGGCATTTCATTTTTTAAACTTATTTCAACTCCAGACTTTTTGTGCATTCAGTATGCACCATTCAAAGCCACGTCATCAATTTTCAACCCTTTCTGACTTCATTTGCTATTTTTAATGCATTTACTGATTTGTTTTGAGCTAAATGACGCTGAAATTGAAAAGCACTACAAATGAACTCTGAAATGGTTGAAAGTTGGCATGGTATCATCATTTCACCCACATAGCATGTGCTTAAAAGTTGAGAGGGTTACGGCAAAAACTGGATGCACTTCGTGTACAAGATGGACAATCTCTTTCGATGTATCAGGCTTTCGGACGAGAACTCATCTGTTACAAAGGCATTTCATTTTTTTAACTTATTTCAACTCCAGACTTTTTGTGCATTCGGTATGCACCATTCAAAGCCACGTCATCAATTTTCAACCCTTTCTGACTTCATTTGCTATTTTTCATGCATTTACTGATTTTGTTTGAGCTAAATGACCCTGAAATTGAAAAGCACTACAAATGAACTCTGAAAAGGTTGAAAGTTGGCATGGTATCATCATTTCACCCACATAGCATGTGTTAAAAAGTTGAGAGGGTTACGGCAAAAACTGGATGCACTTCGTGTATAAAATGGAGAATCTCTTTCGAAGTATCAGGCTTTCGGACGAGAACTCCTCTATTACAAAGGCATTTCATTTTTTTAAACTCATTTCAACTCCAGACTTTTTGTGCGTTCAGTATGCACCATTCAAAGCCACGTCATCAATTTTCAACCCTTTCTGAGTTCATTTGCTAGTTTTCATGCATTTACTGATTTT
Organism: Elymus sibiricus; assembly: GCA_039707655.1. Classification (NCBI taxonomy): domain Eukaryota; kingdom Viridiplantae; phylum Streptophyta; class Magnoliopsida; order Poales; family Poaceae; genus Elymus; species Elymus sibiricus. The sequence continues at coordinate 31,223,318 of CM077665.1, read as the reverse complement.
TTTGAGCTAAATGACCCTGAAATTGAAAAGCACTACAAATGAACTCTGAAAAGGTTGAAAGTTGACATGGTATCATCATTTCACCCACATAGCATGTGCTAAAAATTTGAGAGGGTTACGACAAAAAATGGATGCACTTCGTGTACAAAATGGACAATCTCTTTCGAAGTATCAGGCTTTCGGACGAGAACTCGTCTGTTACAAAGGCATTTCATTTTTTTAAACTTATTTCAACTCCAGACTTTTTGTGCGTTCAGTATGCACCATTCAAACCACGTCATCAATTTTCAAACATTTCTGACTTCATTTGCTATTTTTCATGCATTTACTGATTTTGTTTGAGCTAAATGACCCTGAAATTGAAAAGCACTACAAATGAACTCTGAAAAGGTTGAAAGTTGGCATGGTATCATCATTTCACCCACATAGCATGTGTTAAAAAGTTGAGAGGGTTACGGCAAAAACTGGATGCACTTCGTGCACAAAATGGACAATCTCTTTCGAAGTATCAGGCTTTCGGACGAGAACTCATCTGTTACGAAGGCATTTCATTTTTTTTAAACTCATTTCAACTCCAGACTTTTTGTGCGTTCAATATGCACCATTCAAAGCCACATCATCAATTTTCAACCATTTCTGACTTCATTTGCTATTTTTTATGCATTTACTGATTTTTTGAGCTAAATGACCCTGAAATTGAAAAGCACTACAAATGAACTCTGAAAAGGTTGAAAGTTGGCATGGTATCATCATTTCACCCACAGAGCATGTGCTAAATAGTTGAGAGGGTTACGGCAAAAACTGGATGCACTTCGTGTACAAAATGGACAATCTCTTTCGAAGTATCAGGCTTTCGGACGAGAACTCATCTGTTACAAAGGTATTTCATTTTTTTAACTTATTTCAACTCCAGACTTTTTGTGCATTCAGTATGCACCATTCAAGGCCATGTCATGAATTTTAAACCCTTTCTGACTTTATTTTCTATTTTTCATGCATTTACTGATTTTGTTTGAGCTAAATGACCCTGAAATTGAAAAGCACTACAAATGAACTCTAAAAAGGTTGAAAGTTGGCATGGTATCATCATTTCACCCACATAGCATGTGTTAAAAAGTTGAGAGGGTTACGGCCAAAACTGGATGCACTTCGGGTATAAAATGGACAATCTCATTCGAAGTATCAGGCTTTCGGACGAGAACTCCTCTGTTACAAAGGCATTTCATTTTTTTTAACTCATTTCAACTCCAGACTTTTTGTGTGTTCAGTATGCACCATTCAAAGCCACGTCATCAATTTTCAACCCTTTCTGACTTCATTTGCTATTTTTCATGCATTTACTGATTTTTTGAGCTAAATGACCCTGAAATTGAAAAGCACTACAAATGAACTCTGAAAAGGTTGAAAGTTGACATGGTAACATCATTTCACCCACATAGCATGTGCTAAAAAGTTGAGAGGGTTATGGCAAAAACTGGATGCACTTCGTGTACAAAATGGACAATCTCTTTCGAAGTATCAGGCTTTCGGACGAGAACTCATTTGTTACAAAGGCATTTCATTTTTTTAAACTTATTTCAACTACAGACTTTTTGTGCGTTCAGTATGCACCATTCAAAGCCACGCCATCAATTTTCAACCCTTTCTGACTTCATTTGCTATTTTTCATGCATTTACTGATTTGTTTTGAGCTAAATGACCCTGAAATTGAAAAGCACTACAAATGAACTCTGAAAAGGTTGAAAGTTGGCATGGTATCATCATTTCACCCACATAGCATGTGCTTAAAAGTTGAGAGGGTTACGGCAAAAACTTTGTGCACTTCGTGTACAAAATTGACAATCTCTTTCGAAGTATCAGGCTTTCGGACGAGAACTCATCTATTACAAAGGCATTTCATTTTTTTAAACTCATTTCAACTCCAGACTTTTTGTGCGTTCAGTATGCACCATTCAAAGCCACGTCATCAATTTTCAACCGTTTCTGACTTCATTTGCTTTTTTTCATGCATTTACTGATTTTTTGAGCTAAATGACCCTGAAATTGAAAAGCACTACAAATGAACTCTGAAAATGTTGAAAGTTGGCATGGTGTTATCATTTCACCCACATAGCATGTGCTAAATAGTTGAGAGGGTTACGGCAAAAACTGGATGCACTTCGTGTACAAAATGGACAATCTCTTTCGAAGTATCAGGCTTTCGGACGAGAACTCATCTGTTACAAAGGCATTTCATTTTTTTAACTTATTTCAACTCCAGACTTTTTGTGCATTCCGTATGCACCATTCAAAGCCACGTCATCAATTTTGAACCCTTTCTGACTTCATTTGCTATTTTTCATGCATTTACTGATTTTGTTTGAACTAAATGACCCTGAAATTGAAAAGCACTACAAATGAACTCTGAAAAGGTTGAAAGTTGGCATGGTATCATCATTTCACCCACATAGCATGTGTTAAAAAGTTGAGAGGGTTACGGCAAAAACTGGATGCACTTCGTGTACAAAATGAACAATCTCTTTCGAAGTATCAGGCTTTCGGACGAGAACTCCTCTGTTACAAAGGCATTTCATTTTTTTAAACTCATTTCAACTCCAGACTTTTTGTGCGTTCAGTATGCACCATTCAAAGCCACGTCATCAATTTTCAACCCTTTCTGACTTCATTTGCTATTAAACATGCATTTACTGATTTTTTTGAGCTAAATGACCCTGAAATTGAAAAGCACTACAAATGAACTCTGAAAAGGTTGAAAGTTGACATGGTATCATCATTTCACCCACATAGCATGTGCTAAAAACTTGAGAGTGTTACGGCAAAAACTGGATGCACTTCCTGTACAAAATGGACAATCTCTTTCGAAGTATCAGGCTTTCGGACGAGAACTCATCTTTTACAAAGGCATTTCATTTTTTTAAACTTATTTCAACTCCAGACTTTTTGTGCCTTCAGTATGCACCATTCAAAGCCACGTCATCAATTTTCAACCCTTTCTGACTTCATTTGCTATTTTTCATGCATTTACTGATTTTGTTTCAGCTAAATGACCCTGAAATTGAAAAGCACTACAAATGAACTCTGAAAAGGTTGAAAGTTGGCATGGTATCATCATTTCACCCACATAGCATGTGTTAAAAAGTTGAGAGGGTTACGGCAAAAACTGGATGCACTTCGTGCACAAAATGGACAATCTCTTTCGAAGTATCAGGCTTTCGGACGAGAACTCATCTGTTACGAAGGCATTTCATTTTTTTAAACTCATTTCAACTCCAGACTTTTTGTGCGTTCAATATGCACCATTCAAAGCCACATCATCAATTTTCAACCATTTCTGACTTCATTTGCTATTTTTTATGCATTTACTGATTTTTTGAGCTAAATGACCCTGATATTGAAAATCACTACAAATGAACTCTGAAAAGGTTGAAAGTTGGCATGGTATCATCATTTCACCCACATAGCATGTGCTAAATAGTTGAGAGGGTTACGGCAAAAACTGGATGCACTTCGTGTACAAAATGGACAATCTCTTTCGAAGTATCAGGCTTTCGGACGAGAACTCATCTGTTACAAAGGTATTTCATTTTTTTAACTTATTTCAACTCCAGACTTTTTGTGCATTCAGTATGCACCATTCAAGGCCATGTCATGAATTTTCAACCCTTTCTGACTTTATTTGCTATTTTTCATGCATTTACTGATTTTGTTTGAGCTAAATGACCCTGAAATTGAAAAGCACTACAAATGAACTCTAAAAAGGTTGAAAGTTGGCATGGTATCATCATTTCACCCACATACCATGTGTTAAAAAGTTGAGAGGGTTACGGCCAAAACTGGATGCACTTCGGGTATAAAATGGACAATCTCATTCGAAGTATCAGGCTTTCGGACGAGAACTCCTCTGTTACAAAGGCATTTCATTTTTTTTAACTCATTTCAACTCCAGACTTTTTGTGTGTTCAGTATGCACCATTCAAAGCCACGTCATCAATTTTCAACCCTTTCTGACTTCATTTGCTATTTTTCATGCATTTACTGATTTTTTGAGCTAAATGACCCTGAAATTGAAAAGCACTACAAATGAACTCTGAAAAGGTTGAAAGTTGACATGGTAACATCATTTCACCCACATAGCATGTGCTAAAAAGTTGAGAGGGTTATGGCAAAAACTGGATGCACTTCGTGTACAAAATGGACAATCTCTTTCGAAGTATCAGGCTTTCGGACGAGAACTCATTTGTTACAAAGGCATTTCATTTTTTTAAACTTATTTCAACTCCAGACTTTTTGTGCGTTCAGTATGCACCATTCAAAGCCACGTCATCAATTTTCAACCCTTTCTGACTTCATTTGCTATTTTTCATGGATTTACTGATTTGTTTTGAGCTAAATGACCCTGAAATTGAAAAGCACTACAAATGAACTCTGAAAAGGTTGAAAGTTGGCATGGTATCAACATTTCACCCACATAGCATGTGCTTAAAAGTTGAGAGGGTTACGGCAAAAACTGTGTGCACTTCGTGTACAAAATTGACAATCTCTTTCGAAGTATCAGGCTTTCGGACGAGAACTCATCTGTTACAAAGGCATTTCATTTTTTTAAACTCATTTCAACTCCAGACTTTTTGTGCGTTCAGTATGCACCATTCAAAGCCACGTCATCAATTTTCAACCGTTTCTGACTTCATTTGCTATTTTTCATGCATTTACTGATTTTTTGAGCTAAATGACCCTGAAATTGAAAAGCACTACAAATGAACTCTGAAAATGTTGAAAGTTGGCATGGTGTCATCATTTCACCCACATAGCATGTGCTAAATAGTTGAGAGGGTTACGGCAAAAACTGGATGCACTTCGTGTACAAAATGGACAATCTCTTTCGAAGTATCAGGCTTTCGGACGAGAACTCATCTGTTACAAAGGCATTTCATTTTTTTAACTTATTTCAACTCCAGACTTTTTGTGCATTCCGTATGCACCATTCAAAGCCACGTCATCAATTTTGAACCCTTTCTGACTTCATTTGCTATTTTTCATGCATTTACTGATTTTGTTTGAGCTAAATGACCCTGAAATTGAAAAGCACTACAAATGAACTCTGAAAAGGTTGAAAGTTGGCATGGTATCATCATTTCACCCACATAGCATGTGTTAAAAAGTTGAGAGGGTTACGGCAAAAACTGGATGGACTTCGTGTACAAAATGAACAATCTCTTTCGAAGTATCAGGCTTTCGGACGAGAACTCCTCTGTTACAAAGGCATTTCATTTTTTTAAACTCATTTCAACTCCAGACTTTTTGTGCGTTCAGTATGCACCATTCAAAGCCACGTCATCAATTTTCAACCCTTTCTGACTTCATTTGCTATTAAACATGCATTTACTGATTTTTTGGAGCTAAATGACCCTGAAATTGAAAAGCACTACAAATGAACTCTGAAAAGGTTGAAAGTTGACATGGTATCATCATTTCACCCACATAGCATGAGCTAAAAAGTTGAGAGTGTTACGGCAAAAACTGGATGCACTTCCTGTACAAAATGGACAATCTCTTTCGAAGTATCAGGCTTTCGGACGAGAACTCATCTGTTACAAAGGCATTTCATTTTTTTAAACTTATTTCAACTCCAGACTTTTTGTGCCTTCAGTATGCACCATTCAAAGCCACGTCATCAATTTTCAACCCTTTCTGACTTCATTTGCTATTTTTCATGCATTTACTGATTTTGTTTCAGCTAAATGACCCTGAAAATGAAAAGCACTACAAATGAACTCTGAAAAGGTTGAAATTGGCATGGTATCATCATTTCACCCACATAGCATGTGCTAAAAAGTTGAGAGGGTTACGGAAAAAACTAGATGCACTCCGTGTACAAAATGGACAATCTCTTTCGAAGTATCAGGCTTTCAGACAAGAACTCCTCTGTTACAAAGGCATTTCATTTTTTTAAACTCATTTCAACTCCAGACTTTTTGTGCGTTCAGTATGCACCATTCAAAGCCACGTCATCAATTTTCAAACCTTTCTGACTTCATTTGCTATTTTTCATGCATTTACTGATTTTTTTGAGCTAAATGACCCTGAAATTGAAAAGCACTACAAATGAACTCTGAAAAGGTTGAAAGTTGACATGGTATCATCATTTCACCCACATAGCATGTGCTAAAAAGTTGAGAGGGTTACGGCAAAAACTGGATGCACTTCGTGTACAAAATGGAAAATCTCTTCCGAAGTATCAGGCTTTCGGACGAGAACTCATCTGTTACAAAGGCATTTCATTTTTTTAAACTTATTTCAACTCCAGACTTTTTGTGCGTTCAGTATGCACCATTCAATGCCACGTCATCAATTTTCAACCCTTTCTGACTTCATTTGCTATTTTTCATGCATTTACTGATTTGTTTTGAGCTAAATGACCCTGAAATTGAAAAGCACTACAAATGAACTCTGAAATGGTTGAAAGTTGGCATGGTATCATCATTTCACCCACATAGCATGTGCTTAAAAGTTGAGAGGGTTACGGCAAAAACTGGATGCACTTCGTGTACAAGATGGACAATCTCTTTCGAAGTATCAGGCTTTCGGACGAGAACTCATCTGTTACAAAGGCATTTCATTTTTTTAACTTATTTCAACTCCAGACTTTTTGTGCATTCGGTATGCACCATTCAAAGCCACGTCATCAATTTTCAACCCTTTCCGACTTCATTTGCTATTTTTCATGCATTTACTGATTTTGTTTGAGCTAAATGACCCTGAAATTGAAAAGCACTACAAATGAACTCTGAAAAGGTTGAAAGTTGGCATGGTATCATCATTTCACCCACATAGCATGTGTTAAAAAGTTGAGAGGGTTACGGCAAAAACTGGATGCACTTCGTGTATAAAATGGACAATCTCTTTCGAAGTATCAGGCTTTCGGACGAGAACTCCTCTATTACAAAAGCATTTCATTTTTTTAAACTCATTTCAACTCCAGACTTTTTGTGCGTTCAGTATGCACCATTCAAAGCCACGTCATCAATTTTCAACCCTTTCTGAGTTCATTTGCTAGTTTTCATGCATTTACTGATTTTTTTGAGCTAAATGACCCTGAAATTGAAAAGCACTACAAATGAACTCTGAAAAGGTTGAAAGTTGGCATGGTATCATCATTTCACCCACATAGCATGTGTTAAAAAGTTGAGAGGGTTACGGCAAAAACTGGATGCACTTCGTGTACGAAATGGACAATCTCTTTCGAAGTATCAGGCTTTCGGACGAGAACTCCTCTGTTACGAAGGCATTTCATTTTTTTAAACTCATTTCAACTCCAGACTTTTTGTGCATTCAGTATGCACCATTCAAAGCCGCGTCATCAATTTTCAACCCTTTCTGACTTCATTTGCTATTTTTCATGCATTTACTGATTTTTTTGAGCTAAATGACCCTGAAATTGAAAAGCGCTACAAATGAACTCTGAAAAGGTTGAAAGTTGGCATGGTATCATCATTTCACCCACATAGCATGTGCTTAAAAGTTGAGAGGGTTACGGCAAAAACTGTGTGCACTTCGTGTACAAAATTGACAATCTCTTTCGAAGTATCAGGCTTTCGGACGAGAACTCATCTGTTACAAAGGCATTTCATTTTTTTAAACTCATTTCAACTCCAGACTTTTTGTGCATTCAGTATGCACCATTCAAAGCCGCGTCATCAATTTTCAACCCTTTCTGACTTCATTTGCTATTTTTCATGCATTTACTGATTTTTTTGAGCTAAATGACCCTGAAATTGAAAAGCGCTACAAATGAACTCTGAAAAGGTTGAAAGTTGGCATGGTATCATCATTTCACCCACATAGCATGTGCTTAAAAGTTGAGAGGGTTACGGCAAAAACTGTGTGCACTTCGTGTACAAAATTTACAATCTCTTTCGAAGTATCAGGCTTTCGGACGAGAACTCATCTGTTACAAAGGCATTTCATTTTATTAAACTCATTTCAACTCCAGACTTTTTGTGCGTTCAGTATGCACCATTCAAAGCCACGTCATCAATTTTCAACCGTTTCTGACTTCATTTGCTATTTTTCATGCATTTACTGATTTTTTGAGCTAAATGACCCTGAAATTGAAAAGCACTACAAATGAACTCTGAAATGGTTGAAAGTTGGCATGGTGTCATCATTTCACCCACATAGCATGTGCTAAATAGTTGAGAGGGTTACGGCAAAAACTGGATGCACTTCGTGTACAAAATGGACAATCTCTTTCGAAGTATCAGGCTTTCGGACGAGAACTCATCTGTTACAAAGGCATTTCATTTTTTTAACTTATTTCAACTCCAGACTTTTTGTGCATTCCGTATGCACCATTCAAAGCCACGTCATCAATTTTGAACCCTTTCTGACTTCATTTGCTATTTCTCATGCATTTACTGATTTTGTTTGAGCTAAATGACACTGAAATTGAAAAGCACTACAAATGAACTCTGAAAAGGTTGAAAGTTGGCATGGTATCATCATTTCACTTACATAGCATGTGTTAAAAAGTTGAGAGGGTTACGGCAAAAACTGGATGCACTTCGTGTACAAAATGAACAATCTCTTTCGAAGTATCAGGCTTTCGGACGAGAACTCCTCTGTTACAAAGGCATTTCATTTTTTTAAACTCATTTCAACTCCAGACTTTTTGTGCGTTCAGTATGCACCATTCAAAGCCACGTCATCAATTTTCAACCCTTTCTGACTTCATTTGCTATTAAACATGCATTTACTGATTTTTTGGAGCTAAATGACCCTGAAATTGAAAAGCACTACAAATGAACTCTGAAAAGGTTGAAAGTTGACATGGTATCATCATTTCACCCACATAGCATGTGCTAAAAAGTTGAGAGTGTTACGGCAAAAACTGGATGCACTTCCTGTACAAAATGGACAATCTCTTTCGAAGTATCAGGCTTTCGGACGAGAACTCATCTGTTACAAAGGCATTTCATTTTTTTAAACTTATTTCAACTCCAGACTTTTTGTGCCTTCAGTATGCACCATTCAAAGCCACGTCATCAATTTTCAACCCTTTCTGACTTCATTTGCTATTTTTCATGCATTTACTGATTTTGTTTCAGCTAAATGACCCTGAAAATGAAAAGCACTACAAATGAACTCTGAAAAGGTTGAAAGTTGGCATGGTATCATCATTTCACCCACATAGCATGTGCTAAAAAGTTGAGAGGGTTACGGCAAAAACTAGATGCACTTCGTGTACAAAATGGACAATCTCTTTCGAAGTATCAGGCTTTCAGACAAGAACTCCTCTGTTACAAAGGCATTTCATTTTTTTAAACTCATTTCAACTCCAGACTTTTTGTGCGTTCAGTATGCACCATTCAAAGCCACGTCATCAATTTTCAAACCTTTCTGACTTCATTTGCTATTTTTCATGCATTTACTGATTTTTTTGAGCTAAATGACCCTGAAATTGAAAAGCACTACAAATGAACTCTGAAAAGGTTGAAAGTTGACATGGTATCATCATTTCACCCACATAGCATGTGCTAAAAAGTTGAGAGGGTTACGGCAAAAACTGGATGCACTTCGTGTACAAAATGGACAATCTCTTCCGAAGTATCAGGCTTTCGGACGAGAACTCATCTGTTACAAAGGCATTTCATTTTTTTAAACTTATTTCAACTCCAGACTTTTTGTGCGTTCAGTATGCACCATTCAAAGCCACGTCATCAATTTTCAACCCTTTCTGACTTCATTTGCTATTTTTCATGCATTTACTGATTTGTTTTGAGCTAAATGACCCTGAAATTGAAAAGCACTACAAATGAACTCTGAAATGGTTGAAAGTTGGCATGGTATCATCATTTCACCCACATAGCATGTGCTTAAAATTTGAGAGGGTTACGGCAAAAACTGGATGCACTTCGTGTACAAGATGGACAATCTCTTTCGAAGTATCAGGCTTTCGGACGAGAACTCATCTGTTACAAAGGCATTTCATTTTTTTAACTTATTTCAACTCCAGACTTTTTGTGCATTCGGTATGCACCATTCAAAGCCACGTCATCAATTTTCAACCCTTTCCGACTTCATTTGCTATTTTTCATGCATTTACTGATTTTGTTTGAGCTAAATGACCCTGAAATTGAAAAGCACTACAAATGAACTCTGAAAAGGTTGAAAGTTGGCATGGTATCATCATTTCACCCACATAGCATGTGCTTAAAAGTTGAGAGGGTTACGGCAAAAACTGGATGCACTTCATGTACAAGATGGACAATCTCTTTCGAAGTATCAGGCTTTCGGACGAGAACTCATCTGTTACAAAGGCATTTCATTTTTTTAACTTATTTCAACTCCAGACTTTTTGTGCATTCGGTATGCACCATTCAAAGCCACGTCATCAATTTTCAACCCTTTCCGACTTCATTTGCTATTTTTCATGCATTTACTGATTTTGTTTGAGCTAAATGACCCTGAAATTGAAAAGCACTACAAATGAACTCTGAAAAGGTTGAAAGTTGGCATGGTATCATCATTTCACCCACATAGCATGTGTTAAAAAGTTGAGAGGGTTACGGCAAAAACTGGATGCACTTCGTGTATAAAATGGACAATCTCTTTCGAAGTATCAGGCTTTCGGACGAGAACTCCTCTATTACAAAAGCATTTCATTTTTTTAAACTCATTTCAACTCCAGACTTTTTGTGCGTTCAGTATGCACCATTCAAAGCCACGTCATCAATTTTCAACCCTTTCTGAGTTCATTTGCTAGTTTTCATGCATTTACTGATTTTTTTGAGCTAAATGACCCTGAAATTGAAAAGCACTACAAATGAACTCTGAAAAGGTTGAAAGTTGACATGGTATCATCATTTCACCCACATAGCATGTGCTAAAAAGTTGAGAGGGTTACGACAATAAATGGATGCACTTCGTGTACAAAATGGACAATCTCTTTCGAAGTATCAGGCTTTCGGACGAGAACTCGTCTGTTACAAAGGCATTTCATTTTTTTAAACTTATTTCAACTCCAGACTTTTTGTGCGTTCAGTATGCACCATTCAAACCACGTCATCAATTTTCAACCATTTCTGACTTCATTTGCTATTTTTCATGCATTTACTGATTTTGTTTGAGCTAAATGACCCTGAAATTGAAAAGCACTACAAATGAACTCTGAAAAGGTTGAAAGTTCGCATGGTATCATCATTTCACCCACATAGCATGTGTTAAAAAGTTGAGAGGGTTACGGCAAAAACTGGATGCACTTCGTGTACGAAATGGACAATCTCTTTCGAAGTATCAGGCTTTCGGACGAGAACTCCTCTGTTACGAAGGCATTTCATTTTTTTAAACTCATTTCAACTCCAGACTTTTTGTGCATTCAGTATGCACCATTCAAAGCCGCGTCATCAATTTTCAACCCTTTCTGACTTCATTTGCTATTTTTCATGCATTTACTGATTTTTTTGAGCTAAATGACCCTGAAATTGAAAAGCGCTACAAATGAACTCTGAAAAGGTTGAAAGTTGGCATGGTATCATCATTTCACCCACATAGCATGTGCTTAAAAGTTGAGAGGGTTACGGCAAAAACTGTGTGCACTTCGTGTACAAAATTTACAATCTCTTTCGAAGTATCAGGCTTTCGGACGAGAACTCATCTGTTACAAAGGCATTTCATTTTATTAAACTCATTTCAACTCCAGACTTTTTGTGCGTTCAGTATGCACCATTCAAAGCCACGTCATCAATTTTCAACCGTTTCTGACTTCATTTGCTATTTTTCATGCATTTACTGATTTTTTGAGCTAAATGACCCTGAAATTGAAAAGCACTACAAATGAACTCTGAAATGGTTGAAAGTTGGCATGGTGTCATCATTTCACCCACATAGCATGTGCTAAATAGTTGAGAGGGTTACGGCAAAAACTGGATGCACTTCGTGTACAAAATGGACAATCTCTTTCGAAGTATCAGGCTTTCGGACGAGAACTCATCTGTTACAAAGGCATTTCATTTTTTTAACTTATTTCAACTCCAGACTTTTTGTGCATTCCGTATGCACCATTCAAAGCCACGTCATCAATTTTGAACCCTTTCTGACTTCATTTGCTATTTCTCATGCATTTACTGATTTTGTTTGAGCTAAATGACCCTGAAATTGAAAAGCACTACAAATGAACTCTGAAAAGGTTGAAAGTTGGCATGGTATCATCATTTCACTTACATAGCATGTGTTAAAAAGTTGAGAGGGTTACGGCAAAAACTGGATGCACTTCGTGTACAAAATGAACAATCTCTTTCGAAGTATCAGGCTTTCGGACGAGAACTCCTCTGTTACAAAGGCATTTCATTTTTTTAAACTCATTTCAACTCCAGACTTTTTGTGCGTTCAGTATGCACCATTCAAAGCCACGTCATCAATTTTCAACCCTTTCTGACTTCATTTGCTATTAAACATGCATTTACTGATTTTTTGGAGCTAAATGACCCTGAAATTGAAAAGCACTACAAATGAACTCTGAAAAGGTTGAAAGTTGACATGGTATCATCATTTCACCCACATAGCATGTGCTAAAAAGTTGAGAGTGTTACGGCAAAAACTGGATGCACTTCCTGTACAAAATGGACAATCTCTTTCGAAGTATCAGGCTTTCGGACGAGAACTCATCTGTTACAAAGGCATTTCATTTTTTTAAACTTATTTCAACTCCAGACTTTTTGTGCCTTCAGTATGCACCATTCAAAGCCACGTCATCAATTTTCAACCCTTTCTGACTTCATTTGCTATTTTTCATGCATTTACTGATTTTGTTTCAGCTAAATGACCCTGAAAATGAAAAGCACTACAAATGAACTCTGAAAAGGTTGAAAGTTGGCATGATATCATCATTTCACCCACATAGCATGTGCTAAAAAGTTGAGAGGGTTACGGCAAAAACTAGATGCACTTCGTGTACAAAATGGACAATCTCTTTCGAAGTATCAGGCTTTCAGACAAGAACTCCTCTGTTACAAAGGCATTTCATTTTTTTAAACTCATTTCAACTCCAGACTTTTTGTGCGTTCAGTATGCACCATTCAAAGCCACGTCATCAATTTTCAAACCTTTCTGACTTCATTTGCTATTTTTCATGCATTTACTGATTTTTTTGAGCTAAATGACCCTGAAATTGAAAAGCACTACAAATGAACTCTGAAAAGGTTGAAAGTTGACATGGTATCATCATTTCACCCACATAGCATGTGCTAAAAAGTTGAGAGGGTTACGGCAAAAACTGGATGCACTTCGTGTACAAAATGGACAATCTCTTCCGAAGTATCAGGCTTTCGGACGAGAACTCATCTGTTACAAAGGCATTTCATTTTTTTAAACTTATTTCAACTCCAGACTTTTTGTGCGTTCAGTATGCACCATTCAAAGCCACGTCATCAATTTTCAACCCTTTCTGACTTCATTTGCTATTTTTCATGCATTTACTGATTTGTTTTGAGCTAAATGACCCTGAAATTGAAAAGCACTACAAATGAACTCTGAAATGGTTGAAAGTTGGCATGGTATCATCATTTCACCCACATAGCATGTGCTTAAAATTTGAGAGGGTTACGGCAAAAACTGGATGCACTTCGTGTACAAGATGGACAATCTCTTTCGAAGTATCAGGCTTTCGGACGAGAACTCATCTGTTACAAAGGCATTTCATTTTTTTAACTTATTTCAACTCCAGACTTTTTGTGCATTCGGTATGCACCATTCAAAGCCACGTCATCAATTTTCAACCCTTTCCGACTTCATTTGCTATTTTTCATGCATTTACTGATTTTGTTTGAGCTAAATGACCCTGAAATTGAAAAGCACTACAAATGAACTCTGAAAAGGTTGAAAGTTGGCATGGTATCATCATTTCACCCACATAGCATGTGTTAAAAAGTTGAGAGGGTTACGGCAAAAACTGGATGCACTTCGTTTATAAAATGGACAATCTCTTTCGAAGTATCAGGCTTTCGGACGAGAACTCCTCTATTACAAAAGCATTTCATTTTTTTAAACTCATTTCAACTCCAGACTTTTTGTGCGTTCAGTATGCACCATTCAAAGCCACGTCATCAATTTTCAACCCTTTCTGAGTTCATTTGCTAGTTTTCATGCATTTACTGATTTTTTTGAGCTAAATGACCCTGAAATTGAAAAGCACTACAAATGAACTCTGAAAAGGTTGAAAGTTGACATGGTATCATCATTTCACCCACATAGCATGTGCTAAAAAGTTGAGAGGGTTACGACAATAAATGGATGCACTTCGTGTACAAAATGGACAATCTCTTTCGAAGTATCAGGCTTTCGGACGAGAACTCGTCTGTTACAAAGGCATTTCATTTTTTTAAACTTATTTCAACTCCAGACTTTTTGTGCGTTCAGTATGCACCATTCAAACCACGTCATCAATTTTCAACCATTTCTGACTTCATTTGCTATTTTTCATGCATTTACTGATTTTGTTTGAGCTAAATGACCCTGAAATTGAAAAGCACTACAAATGAACTCTGAAAAGGTTGAAAGTTCGCATGGTATCATCATTTCACCCACATAGCATGTGTTAAAAAGTTGAGAGGGTTACGGCAAAAACTGGATGCACTTCGTGTACGAAATGGACAATCTCTTTCGAAGTATCAGGCTTTCGGACGAGAACTCCTCTGTTACGAAGGCATTTCATTTTTTTAAACTCATTTCAACTCCAGACTTTTTGTGCATTCAGTATGCACCATTCAAAGCCGCGTCATCAATTTTCAACCCTTTCTGACTTCATTTGCTATTTTTCATGCATTTACTGATTTTTTGAGCTAAATGACCCTGAAATTGAAAAGCGCTACAAATGAACTCTGAAAAGGTTGAAAGTTGGCATGGTATCATCATTTCACCCACATAGCATGTGCTTAAAAGTTGAGAGGGTTACGGCAAAAACTGTGTGCACTTCGTGTACAAAATTGACAATCTCTTTCGAAGTATCAGGCTTTCGGACGAGAACTCATCTGTTACAAAGGCATTTCATTTTTTTAAACTCATTTCAACTCCAGACTTTTTGTGCGTTCAGTATGCACCATTCAAAGCCACGTCATCAATTTTCAACCGTTTCTGACTTCATTTGCTATTTTTCATGCATTTACTGATTTTTTGAGCTAAATGACCCTGAAATTGAAAAGCACTACAAATGAACTCTGAAATGGTTGAAAGTTGGCATGGTGTCATCATTTCACCCACATAGCATGTGCTAAATAGTTGAGAGGGTTACGGCAAAAACTGGATGCACTTCGTGTACAAAATGGACAATCTCTTTCGAAGTATCAGGCTTTCGGACGAGAACTCATCTGTTACAAAGGCATTTCATTTTTTTAACTTATTTCAACTCCAGACTTTTTGTGCATTCCGTATGCACCATTCAAAGCCACGTCATCAATTTTGAACCCTTTCTGACTTCATTTGCTATTTCTCATGCATTTACTGATTTTGTTTGAGCTAAATGACCCTGAAATTGAAATGCACTACAAATGAACTCTGAAAAGGTTGAAAGTTGGCATGGTATCATCATTTCACTTACATAGCATGTGTTAAAAAGTTGAGAGGGTTACGGCAAAAACTGGATGCACTTCGTGTACAAAATGAACAATCTCTTTCGAAGTATCAGGCTTTCGGACGAGAACTCCTCTGTTACAAAGGCATTTCATTTTTTTAAACTCATTTCAACTCCAGACTTTTTGTGCGTTCAGTATGCACCATTCAAAGCCACGTCATCAATTTTCAACCCTTTCTGACTTCATTTGCTATTAAACATGCATTTACTGATTTTTTGGAGCTAAATGACCCTGAAATTGAAAAGCACTACAAATGAACTCTGAAAAGGTTGAAAGTTGACATGGTATCATCATTTCACCCACATAGCATGTGCTAAAAAGTTGAGAGTGTTACGGCAAAAACTGGATGCACTTCCTGTACAAAATGGACAATCTCTTTCGAAGTATCAGGCTTTCGGACGAGAACTCATCTGTTACAAAGGCATTTCATTTTTTTAAACTTATTTCAACTCCAGACTTTTTGTGCCTTCAGTATGCACCATTCAAAGCCACGTCATCAATTTTCAACCCTTTCTGACTTCATTTGCTATTTTTCATGCATTTACTGATTTTGTTTCAGCTAAATGACCCTGAAAATGAAAAGCACTACAAATGAACTCTGAAAAGGTTGAAAGTTGGCATGGTATCATCATTTCACCCACATAGCATGTGCTAAAAAGTTGAGAGGGTTACGGCAAAAACTAGATGCACTTCGTGTACAAAATGGACAATCTCTTTCGAAGTATCAGGCTTTCAGACAAGAACTCCTCTGTTACAAAGGCATTTCATTTTTTTAAACTCATTTCAACTCCAGACTTTTTGTGCGTTCAGTATGCACCATTCAAAGCCACGTCATCAATTTTCAAACCTTTCTGACTTCATTTGCTATTTTTCATGCATTTACTGATTTTTTTGAGCTAAATGACCCTGAAATTGAAAAGCACTACAAATGAACTCTGAAAAGGTTGAAAGTTGACATGGTATCATCATTTCACCCACATAGCATGTGCTAAAAAGTTGAGAGGGTTACGGCAAAAACTGGATGCACTTCGTGTACAAAATGGACAATCTCTTCCGAAGTATCAGGCTTTCGGACGAGAACTCATCTGTTACAAAGGCATTTCATTTTTTTAAACTTATTTCAACTCCAGACTTTTTGTGCGTTCAGTATGCACCATTCAAAGCCACGTCATCAATTTTCAACCCTTTCTGACTTCATTTGCTATTTTTCATGCATTTACTGATTTGTTTTGAGCTAAATGACCCTGAAATTGAAAAGCACTACAAATGAACTCTGAAATGGTTGAAAGTTGGCATGGTATCATCATTTCACCCACATAGCATGTGCTTAAAATTTGAGAGGGTTACGGCAAAAACTGGATGCACTTCGTGTACAAGATGGACAATCTCTTTCGAAGTATCAGGCTTTCGGACGAGAACTCATCTGTTACAAAGGCATTTCATTTTTTTAACTTATTTCAACTCCAGACTTTTTGTGCATTCGGTATGCACCATTCAAAGCCACGTCATCAATTTTCAACCCTTTCCGACTTCATTTGCTATTTTTCATGCATTTACTGATTTTGTTTGAGCTAAATGACCCTGAAATTGAAAAGCACTACAAATGAACTCTGAAAAGGTTGAAAGTTGGCATGGTATCATCATTTCACCCACATAGCATGTGTTAAAAAGTTGAGAGGGTTACGGCAAAAACTGGATGCACTTCGTTTATAAAATGGACAATCTCTTTCGAAGTATCAGGCTTTCGGACGAGAACTCCTCTATTACAAAAGCATTTCATTTTTTTAAACTCATTTCAACTCCAGACTTTTTGTGCGTTCAGTATGCACCATTCAAAGCCACGTCATCAATTTTCAACCCTTTCTGAGTTCATTTGCTAGTTTTCATGCATTTACTGATTTTTTTGAGCTAAATGACCCTGAAATTGAAAAGCACTACAAATGAACTCTGAAAAGGTTGAAAGTTGACATGGTATCATCATTTCACCCACATAGCATGTGCTAAAAAGTTGAGAGGGTTACGACAATAAATGGATGCACTTCGTGTACAAAATGGACAATCTCTTTCGAAGTATCAGGCTTTCGGACGAGAACTCGTCTGTTACAAAGGCATTTCATTTTTTTAAACTTATTTCAACTCCAGACTTTTTGTGCGTTCAGTATGCACCATTCAAACCACGTCATCAATTTTCAACCATTTCTGACTTCATTTGCTATTTTTCATGCATTTACTGATTTTGTTTGAGCTAAATGACCCTGAAATTGAAAAGCACTACAAATGAACTCTGAAAAGGTTGAAAGTTCGCATGGTATCATCATTTCACCCACATAGCATGTGTTAAAAAGTTGAGAGGGTTACGGCAAAAACTGGATGCACTTCGTGTACGAAATGGACAATCTCTTTCGAAGTATCAGGCTTTCGGACGAGAACTCCTCTGTTACGAAGGCATTTCATTTTTTTAAACTCATTTCAACTCCAGACGTTTTGTGCATTCAGTATGCACCATTCAAAGCCGCGTCATCAATTTTCAACCCTTTCTGACTTCATTTGCTATTTTTCATGCATTTACTGATTTTTTTGAGCTAAATGACCCTGAAATTGAAAAGCGCTACAAATGAACTCTGAAAAGGTTGAAAGTTGACATGGTATCATGATTTCACCCACATAGCATGTGCTAAAAAGTTGAGAGGGTTACGGCAAAAACTGGATGCACTTCGTGTACAAAATGGACAATCTCTTTCGAAGTATCAGGCTTTCGGACGAGAACTCATCTGTTACAAAGGCATTTCATTTTTTTAAACTTATTTCAACTCCAGACTTTTTGTGCGTTCAGTATGCACCATTCAAAGCCACGTCATCAATTTTCAACCCTTTCTGACTTCATTTGCTATTTTTCATGCATTTACTGATTTGTTTTGAGCTAAATGACCCTGAAATTGAAAAGCACTACAAATGAACTCTGAAATGGTTGAAAGTTGGCATGGTATCATCATTTCACCCACATAGCATGTGCTTAAAAGTTGAGAGGGTTACGGCAAAAACTGGATGCACTTCGTGTACAAGATGGACAATCTCTTTCGAAGTATCAGGCTTTCAGACGAGAACTCATCTGTTACAAAGGCATTTCATTTTTTTAACTTATTTCAACTCCAGACTTTTTGTGCATTCGGTATGCACCATTCAAAGCCACGTCATCAATTTTCAACCCTTTCCGACTTCATTTGCTATTTTTCATGCATTTACTGATTTTGTTTGAGCTAAATGACCCTGAAATTGAAAAGCACTACAAATGAACTCTGAAAAGGTTGAAAGTTGGCATGGTATCATCATTTCACCCACATAGCATGTGTTAAAAAGTTGAGAGGGTTACGGCAAAAACTGGATGCACTTCTTGTATAAAATGGACAATCTCTTTCGAAGTATCAGGCTTTCGGACGAGAACTCATCTATTACAAAAGCATTTCATTTTTTTAAACTCATTTCAACTCCAGACTTTTTGTGCGTTCAGTATGCACCATTCAAAGCCACGTCATCAATTTTCAACCCTTTCTGAGTTCATTTGCTAGTTTTCATGCATTTACTGATTTTTTTGAGCTAAATGACCCTGAAATTGAAAAGCACTACAAATGAACTCTAAAACGGTTGAAAGTTGACATGGTATCATCATTTCACCCACATAGCATGTGCTAAAAAGTTGAGAGGGTTACGACAAAAAATGGATGCACTTCGTGTACAAAATGGACAATCTCTTTCGAAGTATCAGTCTTTCGGACGAGAACTACTCTGTTACAAAGGCATTTCATTTTTTTAAACTTATTTCAACTCCAGACTTTTTGTGCGTTCAGTATGCACCATTCAAACCACGTCATCAATTTTCAACCATTTCTGACTTCATTTGCTATTTTTCATGCATTTACTGATTTTGTTTGAGCTAAATGACCCTGAAATTGAAAAGCACTTCAAATGAACTCTGAAAAGGTTGAAAGTTCGCATGGTATCATCATTTCACCCACATAGCATGTGTTAAAAAGTTGAGAGGGTTACGGCAAAAACTGGATGCACTTCGTGTACAAAATGGACAATCTCTTTCGAAGTATCAGGCTTTCGGACGAGAACTCCTCTGTTACGAAGGCATTTCATTTTTTTAAACTCATTTCAACTCCAGACTTTTTGTGCGTTCAGTATGCACCATTCAAAGCCACGTCATCAATTTTCAACCCTTTCTGACTTCATTTGCTATTTTTCATGCATTTACTGATTTTGTTTGAGCTAAATGACCCTGAAATTGAAAAGCACTACAAATGAACTCTGAAAAGGTTGAAAGTTGGCATGGTATCATCATTTCACCCACATAGCATGTGCTAAAAAGTTGAGAGGGTTACGGCAAAAACTGGATGCACTTCGTGTACAAAATGGACAATCTCTTTCGAAGTATCAGGCTTTCGGACAAGAACTCCACTGTTACAAAGGCATTTCATTTTTTTAAACTCATTATAACTCCAGACTTTTTGTGCGTTCAGTATGCACCATTCAAACAACGTCATCAATGTTCAACCCTTTCTGACTTCATTTGCTATTTTTCATGCATTTACTGATTTTTTTTGAGCTAAACGACCCTGAAATTGAAAAGCACTACAAATGAACTTTGAAAAGGTTGAAAGTTGGCATGGTATCATCATTTTACCCACATAGCATGTGCTTAAAAGTTGAGAGGGTTACGGCAAAAACTGGATGCACTTCGTGTACAAAATGTACAATCTCTTTCGAAGTATCAGGCTTTCGGACGACAACTCATCTGTTACAAAGGCATTTCATTTTTTTAAACTCATTTCAACTCCAGACTTTTTGTGCGTTCAGCATGCACCATTCAAAGCCACGTCATCAATTTTCAACCGTTTCTGACTTCATTTGCTATTTTTTATGCATTTACTGATTTTTTGAGCTAAATGACCCTGAAATTGAAAAGCACTACAAATGAACTCTGAAAAGGTTGAAAATTGGCATGGTATCATCATTTCACCCACATAGCATGTGCTAAATAGTTGAGAGGGTTACGGCAAAAACTGGATGCACTTCGTGTACAAAATGGACAATCTCTTTCGAAGTATCAGGCTTTCGGACGAGAACTCATCTGTTACAAAGGTATTTCATTTTTTTAACTTATTTCAACTCCAGAATTTTTGTGCGTTCAGTATGCACCATTCAAAGCCATCTCATGAATTTTCAACCCTTTCTTACTTTATTTGCTATTTTTCATGCATTTACTGATTTTGTTTGAGCTAAATGACCCTGAAATTGAAAAGCACTACAAATGAACTCTAAAACGGTTGAAAGTTGGCATGGTATCATCATTTCACCCACATAGCATGTGTTAAAAAGTTGAGAGGGTTACGGCCAAAACTGGATGCACTTCGTGTATAAAATGGACAATCTCTTTCGAAGTATCAGGCTTTCGGACGAGAACTAATCTGTTACAAAGGCATTTGATTTTTTTAAAGTCATTTCAACTCCAGACTTTTTGTGCGTTCAGTATGCACCATTCAAACCACGTCATCAATTTTCAACCCTTTCTGATTTCATTTGCTATTTTTCATGCATTTACTGATTTTTTTGAGCTAAATGACCCTGAAATTGAAAAGCACTACAAATGAACTCTGAAAAGGTTGAAAGTTGGCATGGTATCATCATTTCACCCACATAGCATGTGTTAAAAAGTTGAGAGGGTCACGGCCAAAACTGGATGCACTTCGTGTATAAAATGGACAATCTCTTTCGAAGTATAATGCTTTCGGACGAGAACTACTCTGTTACAAAGGCATTTAATTTTTTTTAACTCATTTCAACTCCAGACTTTTTGTGCGTTCAGTATGCACCATTCAAAGCCACGTCATCAATTTTCAACCCTTCCTGACTTCATTTGCTATTTTTCATGCATTTACTGATTTTTTTGAGCTAAATGACCTTGAAATTGAAAAGCACTACAAATGAACTCTGAAAAGGTTGAAAGTTGACATGGTATCATCATTTCACCCACATAGCATGTGCTAAAAAGTTGAGAGGGTTACGGCAAAAACTGGATGCACTTCGTGTACAAAATGGACAATCTCTTTCGAAGTATCAGGCTTTCGGACGAGAACTCATCTGTTACAAAGGCATTTCATTTTTTTAAACTTATTTCAACTCCAGACTTTTTGTGCGTTCAGTATGCACCATTCAAACCACGTCATCAATTTTCAACCCTTTCTGACTTCATTTGCTATTTTTCATGCATTTACTGATTTTTTTGAGCTAAATGACCCTGAAATTGAAAAGCACTACAAATGAACTCTGAAAAGGTTGAAAGTTGGCATGGTATCATCATTTCACCCACATAGCATGTGCTTAAAAGTTGAGAGGGTTACGGCAAAAACTGGATGCACTTCGTGTACAAAATGGACAATCTCTTTCGAAGTATCAGGCTTCCGGACGAGAACTCGTCTGTTACAAAGGCATTTCATTTTTTTAAACTCATTTCAACTCCAGACTTTTTGTGCGTTCAGTATGCACCATTCAAAGCCACGTCATCAATTTTCAACCATTTCTGACTTCATTTGCTATTTTTCATGCATTTACTGATTTTTTGAGCTAAATGACCCTGAAATTGAAAAGCACTACAAATGAACTCTGAAAAGGTTGAAAGTTGGCATGGTATCATCATTTCACCCACATAGCATGTGTTAAAAAGTTGAGAGGGTTACGGCAAAAACTGGATGCATTTCGTGTACAAAATAGACAATCTCTTTCGAAGTATCAGGCTTTCGGACGAGAACTCCTCTGTTACAAAGGCATTTCATTTTTTTTAAACTCATTTCAACTCCAGACTTTTTGTGCGTTCAGTATGCACCATTCAAAGCCACGTCATCAATTTTCAACCCTTTCTGACTTCATTAGCTATTTTTCATGCATTTACTGATTTTTTTGAGCTAAATGACCCTGAAATTGAAAAGCACTACAAATGAACTCTGAAAAGGTTGAAAGTTGACATGGTATCATCATTTCACCCACATAGCATGTGCTAAAAAGTTGAGAGGGTTACGGCAAAAACTGGATGCACTTCGTGTACAAAATGGACAATCTCTTTTGAAGTATCAGGCTTTCGGACGAGAACTCCTCTGTTACAAAGGCATTTCATTTTTTTTAAACTCATTTCAACTCCAGACTTTTTGTGCGTTCAGTATGCACCATTCAAAGCCACGTCATCAATTTTCAACCCTTTCTGACTTCATTTGCTATTTTTCATGCATTTACTGATTTTTTTGAGCTAAATGACCCTGAAATTGAAAAGCACTACAAATGAACTCTGAAAAGGTTGAAAGTTGGCATGGTATCATCATTTCACCCACATAGCATGTGTTAAAAAGTTAAGAGGGTTACGGCAAAAACTGGATGCACTTCGTGTACAAAATGGACAATCTCTTTCGAAGTATCAGGCTTTCGGACAAGAACTCCTCTGTTACAAAGGCATTTCATTTTTTTAAACTCATTTCAGCTCCAGACTTTTTGTGCGTTCAGTATGCACCATTCAAAGCCACGTCATCAATTTTCAACCCTTTCTGACTTCATTTGCTATTTTTCATGCATTTACTGATTTTTTTGAGCTAAATGACCCTGAAATTGAAAAGCACTACAAATGAACTCTGAAAAGGTTGAAAGTTGACATGGTATCATCATTTCACCCACATAGCATGTGCTAAAAAGTTGAGAGGGTTACGGCAAAAACTGGATGCACTTCGTGTACAAAATGGACAATCTCTTTCGAAGTGTCAGGCTTTCGGACGAGAACTCATCTGTTACAAAGGCATTTCATTTTTTTAAACTCATTTCAACTCCAGACTTTTTGTGCGTTCAGTATGCACCATTCAAAGCCACGTCATCAATTTTCAACCCTTTCTGACTTCATTTGCTATTTTTCATGCATTTACTGATTTTGTTTGAGCTAAATGACCCTGAAATTGAAAAGCACTACAAATGAACTCTGAAAAGGTTGAAAGTTGGCATGGTATCATCATTTCACCCACATAGCATGTGTTAAAAAGTTGAGAGGGTTACGGCAAAAACTGGATGCACTTCGTGTATAAAATGGACAATCTCTTTCGAAGTATCAGGCTTTCGGACGAGAACTCATCTATTACAAAAGCATTTCATTTTTTTAAACTCATTTCAACTCCAGACTTTTTGTGCGTTCAGTATGCACCATTCAAAGCCACGTCATCAATTTTCAACCCTTTCTGAGTTCATTTGCTAGTTTTCATGCATTTACTGATTTTTTTGAGCTAAATGACCCTGAAATTGAAAAGCACTACAAATGAACTCTAAAACGGTTGAAAGTTGACATGGTATCATCATTTCACCCACATAGCATGTGCTAAAAAGTTGAGAGGGTTACGACAAAAAATGGATGCACTTCGTGTACAAAATGGACAATCTCTTTCGAAGTATCAGTCTTTCGGACGAGAACTACTCTGTTACAAAGGCATTTCATTTTTTTAAACTTATTTCAACTCCAGACTTTTTGTGCGTTCAGTATGCACCATTCAAACCACGTCATCAATTTTCAACCATTTCTGACTTCATTTGCTATTTTTCATGCATTTACTGATTTTGTTTGAGCTAAATGACCCTGAAATTGAAAAGCACTTCAAATGAACTCTGAAAAGGTTGAAAGTTCGCATGGTATCATCATTTCACCCACATAGCATGTGTTAAAAAGTTGAGAGGGTTACGGCAAAAACTGGATGCACTTCGTGTACAAAATGGACAATCTCTTTCGAAGTATCAGGCTTTCGGACGAGAACTCCTCTGTTACGAAGGCATTTCATTTTTTTAAACTCATTTCAACTCCAGACTTTTTGTGCGTTCAGTATGCACCATTCAAAGCCACGTCATCAATTTTCAACCCTTTCTGACTTCATTTGCTATTTTTCATGCATTTACTGATTTTGTTTGAGCTAAATGACCCTGAAATTGAAAAGCACTACAAATGAACTCTGAAAAGGTTGAAAGTTGGCATGGTATCATCATTTCACCCACATAGCATGTGCTAAAAAGTTGAGAGGGTTACGGCAAAAACTGGATGCACTTCGTGTACAAAATGGACAATCTCTTTCGAAGTATCAGGCTTTCGGACAAGAACTCCACTGTTACAAAGGCATTTCATTTTTTTAAACTCATTATAACTCCAGACTTTTTGTGCGTTCAGTATGCACCATTCAAACAACGTCATCAATGTTCAACCCTTTCTGACTTCATTTGCTATTTTTCATGCATTTACTGATTTTTTTTAGCTAAACGACCCTGAAATTGAAAAGCACTACAAATGAACTTTGAAAAGGTTGAAAGTTGGCATGGTATCATCATTTTACCCACATAGCATGTGCTTAAAAGTTGAGAGGGTTACGGCAAAAACTGGATGCACTTCGTGTACAAAATGTACAATCTCTTTCGAAGTATCAGGCTTTCGGACGACAACTCATCTGTTACAAAGGCATTTCATTTTTTTAAACTCATTTCAACTCCAGACTTTTTGTGCGTTCAGCATGCACCATTCAAAGCCACGTCATCAATTTTCAACCGTTTCTGACTTCATTTGCTATTTTTTATGCATTTACTGATTTTTTGAGCTAAATGACCCTGAAATTGAAAAGCACTACAAATGAACTCTGAAAAGGTTGAAAATTGGCATGGTATCATCATTTCACCCACATAGCATGTGCTAAATAGTTGAGAGGGTTACGGCAAAAACTGGATGCACTTCGTGTACAAAATGGACAATCTCTTTCGAAGTATCAGGCTTTCGGACGAGAACTCATCTGTTACAAAGGTATTTCATTTTTTTAACTTATTTCAACTCCAGAATTTTTGTGCGTTCAGTATGCACCATTCAAAGCCATCTCATGAATTTTCAACCCTTTCTTACTTTATTTGCTATTTTTCATGCATTTACTGATTTTGTTTGAGCTAAATGACCCTGAAATTGAAAAGCACTACAAATGAACTCTAAAACGGTTGAAAGTTGGCATGGTATCATCATTTCACCCACATAGCATGTGTTAAAAAGTTGAGAGGGTTACGGCCAAAACTGGATGCACTTCGTGTATAAAATGGACAATCTCTTTCAAAGTATCAGGCTTTCGGACGAGAACTACTCTGTTACAAAGGCATTTGATTTTTTTAAAGTCATTTCAACTCCAGACTTTTTGTGCGTTCAGTATGCACCATTCAAACCACGTCATCAATTTTCAACCCTTTCTGACTTCATTTGCTATTTTTCATGCATTTACTGATTTTTTTGAGCTAAATGACACTGAAATTGAAAAGCACTTCAAATGAACTCTGAAAAGGTTGAAAGTTGGCATGGTATCATCATTTCACCCACATAGCATGTGTTAAAAAGTTGAGAGGGTTACGGCCAAAACTGGATGCATTTGGTGTATAAAATGGACAATCTCTTTCGAAGTATCACGCTTTCGGACGAGAACTACTCTGTTACAAAGGCATTTAATTTTTTTTAACTCATTTCAACCCCAGACTTTTTGTGCGTTCAGTATGCACCATTCAAAGCCACGTCATCAATTTTCAACCCTTTCTGACTTCATTTGTTATTTTTCATGCATTTACTGATTTTGTTTGAGCTAAATGACCCTGAAATTGAAAAGCACTACAAATGAACTCTGAAAAGGTTGAAAGTTGGC
This sequence comes from Elymus sibiricus, assembly GCA_039707655.1. Classification (NCBI taxonomy): domain Eukaryota; kingdom Viridiplantae; phylum Streptophyta; class Magnoliopsida; order Poales; family Poaceae; genus Elymus; species Elymus sibiricus. Next base: position 31,196,965 of record CM077665.1, on the reverse strand, counting down.
ATGGTATCATCATTTCACCCACATAGCATGTGTTAAAAAGTTGAGAGGGTTACGGCAAAAACTGGATGCACTTCGTGTATAAAATGGACAATCTCTTTCGAAGTATCAAGCTTTCGGACGAGAACTCCTCTGTTACAAAGGCATTTCATTTTTTTAAACTCATTTCAACTCCAGACTTTTTGTGCGTTCAGTATGCACCATTCAAAGCCACGTCATCAATTTTCAACCCTTTCTGATTTCATTTGCTATTTTTCATGCATTTACTGATTTTTTTGAGCTAAATGACCCTGAAATTGAAAAGCACTACAAATGAACTCTGAAAAGGTTGAAAGTTGGCATGGTATCATCATTTCACCCACATAGCATGTGTTAAAAAGTTGAGAGGGTCACGGCCAAAACTGGATGCACTTCGTGTATAAAATGGACAATCTCTTTCGAAGTATAAGGCTTTCAGACGAGAACTCATCTGTTACAAAGGCATTTCATTTTTTTTAACTCATTTCAACTCCAGACTTTTTGTGCGTTCAGTATGCACCATTCAAAGCCACGTCATCAATTTTCAACCCTTCCTGACTTCATTTGCTATTTTTCATGCATTTACTGATTTTTTTGAGCTAAATGACCCTGAAATTGAAAAGCACTACAAATGAACTCTAAAAAGGTTGAAAGTTGGCATGGTATCATCATTTCACCCACATAGCATGTGTTAAAAAGATGAGAGGGTTACGGCCAAAACTGGATGCACTTCGGGTATAAAATGGACAATCTCATTCGAAGTATCAGGCTTTCGGACGAGAACTCCTCTGTTACAAAGGCATTTCATTTTTTTTAACTCATTTCAACTCCAGACTTTTTGTGTGTTCAGTATGCACCATTCAAAGCCACGTCATCAATTTTCAACCCTTTCTGACTTCATTTGCTATTTTTCATGCATTTACTGATTTTTTGAGCTAAATGACCCTGAAATTGAAAAGCACTACAAATGAACTCTGAAAAGGTTGAAAGTTGACATGGTAACATCATTTCACCCACATAGCATGTGCTAAAAAGTTGAGAGGGTTATGGCAAAAACTGGATGCACTTCGTGTACAAAATGGACAATCTCTTTCGAAGTATCAGGCTTTCGGACGAGAACTCATTTGTTACAAAGGCATTTCATTTTTTTAAACTTATTTCAACTCCAGACTTTTTGTGCGTTCAGTATGCACCATTCAAAGCCACGTCATCAATTTTCAACCCTTTCTGACTTCATTTGCTATTTTTCATGCATTTACTGATTTGTTTTGAGCTAAATGACCCTGAAATTGAAAAGCACTACAAATGAACTCTGAAAAGGTTGAAAGTTGGCATGGTATCATCATTTCACCCACATAGCATGTGCTTAAAAGTTGAGAGGGTTACGGCAAAAACTTTGTGCACTTCGTGTACAAAATTGACAATCTCTTTCGAAGTATCAGGCTTTCGGACGAGAACTCAACTATTACAAAGGCATTTCATTTTTTTAAACTCATTTCAACTCCAGACTTTTTGTGCGTTCAGTATGCACCATTCAAAGCCACGTCATCAATTTTCAACCGTTTCTGACTTCATTTGCTATTTTTCATGCATTTACTGATTTTTTGAGCTAAATGACCCTGAAATTGAAAAGCACTACAAATGAACTCTGAAAATGTTGAAAGTTGGCATGGTGTCATCATTTCACCCACATAGCATGTGCTAAATAGTTGAGAGGGTTACGGCAAAAACTGGATGCACTTCGTGTACAAAATGGACAATCTCTTTCGAAGTATCAGGCTTTCGGACGAGAACTCATCTGTTACAAAGGCATTTCATTTTTTTAACTTATTTCAACTCCAGACGTTTTGTGCATTCCGTATGCACCATTCAAAGCCACGTCATCAATTTTGAACCCTTTCTGACTTCATTTGCTATTTTTCATGCATTTACTGATTTTGTTTGAGCTAAATGACCCTGAAATTGAAAAGCACTACAAATGAACTCTGAAAAGGTTGAAAGTTGGCATGGTATCATCATTTCACCCACATAGCATGTGTTAAAAAGTTGAGAGGGTTACGGCAAAAACTGGATGCACTTCGTGTACAAAATGAACAATCTCTTTCGAAGTATCAGGCTTTCGGACGAGAACTCCTCTGTTACAAAGGCATTTCATTTTTTTAAACTTATTTCAACCCCAGACTTTTTGTGCGTTCAGTATGCACCATTCAAAGCCACGTCATCAATTTTCAACCCTTTCTGACTTCATTTGCTATTTTTCATGCATTTACTGATTTTGTTTCAGCTAAATGACCCTGAAATTGAAAAGCACTACAAATGAACTCTGAAAAGGTTGAAAGTTGGCATGGTATCATCATTTCACCCACATAGCATGTGTTAAAAAGTTGAGAGGGTTACGGCAAAAACTGGATGCACTTCGTGCACAAAATGGACAATCTCTTTCGAAGTATCAGGCTTTCGGACGAGAACTCATCTGTTACGAAGGCATTTCATTTTTTTAAACTCATTTCAACTCCAGACTTTTTGTGCGTTCAATATGCACCATTCAAAGCCACATCATCAATTTTCAACCATTTCTGACTTCATTTGCTATTTTTTATGCATTTACTGATTTTTTGAGCTAAATGACCCTGATATTGAAAATCACTACAAATGAACTCTGAAAAGGTTGAAAGTTGGCATGGTATCATCATTTCACCCACATAGCATGTGTTAAAAAGATGAGAGGGTTACGGCCAAAACTGGATGCACTTCGGGTATAAAATGGACAATCTCATTCGAAGTATCAGGCTTTCGGACGAGAACTCCTCTGTTACAAAGGCATTTCATTTTTTTTAACTCATTTCAACTCCAGACTTTTTGTGTGTTCAGTATGCACCATTCAAAGCCACGTCATCAATTTTCAACCCTTTCTGACTTCATTTGCTATTTTTCATGCATTTACTGATTTTTTGAGCTAAATGACCCTGAAATTGAAAAGCACTACAAATGAACTCTGAAAAGGTTGAAAGTTGACATGGTAACATCATTTCACCCACATAGCATGTGCTAAAAAGTTGAGAGGGTTATGGCAAAAACTGGATGCACTTCGTGTACAAAATGGACAATCTCTTTCGAAGTATCAGGCTTTCGGACGAGAACTCATTTGTTACAAAGGCATTTCATTTTTTTAAACTTATTTCAACTCCAGACTTTTTGTGCGTTCAGTATGCACCATTCAAAGCCACGTCATCAATTTTCAACCCTTTCTGACTTCATTTGCTATTTTTCATGCATTTACTGATTTGTTTTGAGCTAAATGACCCTGAAATTGAAAAGCACTACAAATGAACTCTGAAAAGGTTGAAAGTTGGCATGGTATCATCATTTCACCCACATAGCATGTGCTTAAAAGTTGAGAGGGTTACGGCAAAAACTTTGTGCACTTCGTGTACAAAATTGACAATCTCTTTCGAAGTATCAGGCTTTCGGACGAGAACTCAACTATTACAAAGGCATTTCATTTTTTTAAACTCATTTCAACTCCAGACTTTTTGTGCGTTCAGTATGCACCATTCAAAGCCACGTCATCAATTTTCAACCGTTTCTGACTTCATTTGCTATTTTTCATGCATTTACTGATTTTTTTGAGCTAAATGACCCTGAAATTGAAAAGCACTACAAATGAACTCTAAAAAGGTTGAAAGTTGGCATGGTATCATCATTTCACCCACATAGCATGTGTTAAAAAGATGAGAGGGTTACGGCCAAAACTGGATGCACTTCGGGTATAAAATGGACAATCTCATTCGAAGTATCAGGCTTTCGGACGAGAACTCCTCTGTTACAAAGGCATTTCATTTTTTTTAACTCATTTCAACTCCAGACTTTTTGTGTGTTCAGTATGCACCATTCAAAGCCACGTCATCAATTTTCAACCCTTTCTGACTTCATTTGCTATTTTTCATGCATTTACTGATTTTTTGAGCTAAATGACCCTGAAATTGAAAAGCACTACAAATGAACTCTGAAAAGGTTGAAAGTTGACATGGTAACATCATTTCACCCACATAGCATGTGCTAAAAAGTTGAGAGGGTTATGGCAAAAACTGGATGCACTTCGTGTACAAAATGGACAATCTCTTTCGAAGTATCAGGCTTTCGGACGAGAACTCATTTGTTACAAAGGCATTTCATTTTTTTAAACTTATTTCAACTCCAGACTTTTTGTGCGTTCAGTATGCACCATTCAAAGCCACGTCATCAATTTTCAACCCTTTCTGACTTCATTTGCTATTTTTCATGCATTTACTGATTTGTTTTGAGCTAAATGACCCTGAAATTGAAAAGCACTACAAATGAACTCTGAAAAGGTTGAAAGTTGGCATGGTATCATCATTTCACCCACATAGCATGTGCTTAAAAGTTGAGAGGGTTACGGCAAAAACTTTGTGCACTTCGTGTACAAAATTGACAATCTCTTTCGAAGTATCAGGCTTTCGGACGAGAACTCAACTATTACAAAGGCATTTCATTTTTTTAAACTCATTTCAACTCCAGACTTTTTGTGCGTTCAGTATGCACCATTCAAAGCCACGTCATCAATTTTCAACCGTTTCTGACTTCATTTGCTATTTTTCATGCATTTACTGATTTTTTGAGCTAAATGACCCTGAAATTGAAAAGCACTACAAATGAACTCTGAAAATGTTGAAAGTTGGCATGGTGTCATCATTTCACCCACATAGCATGTGCTAAATAGTTGAGAGGGTTACGGCAAAAACTGGATGCACTTCGTGTACAAAATGGACAATCTCTTTCGAAGTATCAGGCTTTCGGACGAGAACTCATCTGTTACAAAGGCATTTCATTTTTTTAACTTATTTCAACTCCAGACGTTTTGTGCATTCCGTATGCACCATTCAAAGCCACGTCATCAATTTTGAACCCTTTCTGACTTCATTTGCTATTTTTCATGCATTTACTGATTTTGTTTGAGCTAAATGACCCTGAAATTGAAAAGCACTACAAATGAACTCTGAAAAGGTTGAAAGTTGGCATGGTATCATCATTTCACCCACATAGCATGTGCTAAAAAGTTGAGAGGGTTACGGCAAAAACTGGATGCACTTCGTGTACAAAATGAACAATCTCTTTCGAAGTATCAGGCTTTCGGACGAGAACTCCTCTGTTACAAAGGCATTTCATTTTTTTAAACTTATTTCAACCCCAGACTTTTTGTGCGTTCAGTATGCACCATTCAAAGCCACGTCATCAATTTTCAACCCTTTCTGACTTCATTTGCTATTTTTCATGCATTTACTGATTTTGTTTCAGCTAAATGACCCTGAAATTGAAAAGCACTACAAATGAACTCTGAAAAGGTTGAAAGTTGGCATGGTATCATCATTTCACCCACATAGCATGTGTTAAAAAGTTGAGAGGGTTACGGCAAAAACTGGATGCACTTCGTGCACAAAATGGACAATCTCTTTCGAAGTATCAGGCTTTCGGACGAGAACTCATCTGTTACGAAGGCATTTCATTTTTTTAAACTCATTTCAACTCCAGACTTTTTGTGCGTTCAATATGCACCATTCAAAGCCACATCATCAATTTTCAACCATTTCTGACTTCATTTGCTATTTTTTATGCATTTACTGATTTTTTGAGCTAAATGACCCTGATATTGAAAATCACTACAAATGAACTCTGAAAAGGTTGAAAGTTGGCATGGTATCATCATTTCACCCACATAGCATGTGCTAAATAGTTGAGAGGGTTACGGCAAAAACTGGATGCACTTCGTGTACAAAATGGACAATCTCTTTCGAAGTATCAGGCTTTCGGACGAGAACTCATCTGTTACAAAGGTATTTCATTTTTTTAACTTATTTCAACTCCAGACTTTTTGTGCATTCAGTATGCACCATTCAAGGCCATGTCATGAATTTTCAACCCTTTCTGACTTTATTTGCTATTTTTCATGCATTTACTGATTTTGTTTGAGCTAAATGACCCTGAAATTGAAAAGCACTACAAATGAACTCTAAAAAGGTTGAAAGTTGGCATGGTATCATCATTTCACCCACATACCATGTGTTAAAAAGTTGAGAGGGTTACGGCCAAAACTGGATGCACTTCGGGTATAAAATGGACAATCTCATTCGAAGTATCAGGCTTTCGGACGAGAACTCCTCTGTTACAAAGGCATTTCATTTTTTTTAACTCATTTCAACTCCAGACTTTTTGTGTGTTCAGTATGCACCATTCAAAGCCACGTCATCAATTTTCAACCCTTTCTGACTTCATTTGCTATTTTTCATGCATTTACTGATTTTTTGAGCTAAATGACCCTGAAATTGAAAAGCACTACAAATGAACTCTGAAAAGGTTGAAAGTTGACATGGTAACATCATTTCACCCACATAGCATGTGCTAAAAAGTTGAGAGGGTTATGGCAAAAACTGGATGCACTTCGTGTACAAAATGGACAATCTCTTTCGAAGTATCAGGCTTTCGGACGAGAACTCATTTGTTACAAAGGCATTTCATTTTTTTAAACTTATTTCAACTCCAGACTTTTTGTGCGTTCAGTATGCACCATTCAAAGCCACGTCATCAATTTTCAACCCTTTCTGACTTCATTTGCTATTTTTCATGCATTTACTGATTTGTTTTGAGCTAAATGACCCTGAAATTGAAAAGCACTACAAATGAACTCTGAAAAGGTTGAAAGTTGGCATGGTATCAACATTTCACCCACATAGCATGTGCTTAAAAGTTGAGAGGGTTACGGCAAAAACTGTGTGCACTTCGTGTACAAAATTGACAATCTCTTTCGAAGTATCAGGCTTTCGGACGAGAACTCATCTGTTACAAAGGCATTTCATTTTTTTAAACTCATTTCAACTCCAGACTTTTTGTGCGTTCAGTATGCACCATTCAAAGCCACGTCATCAATTTTCAACCGTTTCTGACTTCATTTGCTATTTTTCATGCATTTACTGATTTTTTGAGCTAAATGACCCTGAAATTGAAAAGCACTACAAATGAACTCTGAAAATGTTGAAAGTTGGCATGGTGTCATCATTTCACCCACATAGCATGTGCTAAATAGTTGAGAGGGTTACGGCAAAAACTGGATGCACTTCGTGTACAAAATGGACAATCTCTTTCGAAGTATCAGGCTTTCGGACGAGAACTCATCTGTTACAAAGGCATTTCATTTTTTTAACTTATTTCAACTCCAGACTTTTTGTGCATTCCGTATGCACCATTCAAAGCCACGTCATCAATTTTGAACCCTTTCTGACTTCATTTGCTATTTTTCATGCATTTACTGATTTTGTTTGAGCTAAATGACCCTGAAATTGAAAAGCACTACAAATGAACTCTGAAAAGGTTGAAAGTTGGCATGGTATCATCATTTCACCCACATAGCATGTGTTAAAAAGTTGAGAGGGTTACGGCAAAAACTGGATGCACTTCCTGTACAAAATGGACAATCTCTTTCGAAGTATCAGGCTTTCGGACGAGAACTCATCTGTTACAAAGGCATTTCATTTTTTTAAACTTATTTCAACTCCAGACTTTTTGCGCCTTCAGTATGCACCATTCAAAGCCACGTCATCAATTTTCAACCCTTTCTGACTTCATTTGCTATTTTTCATGCATTTACTGATTTTGTTTCAGCTAAATGACCCTGAAAATGAAAAGCACTACAAATGAACTCTGAAAAGGTTGAAATTGGCATGGTATCATCATTTCACCCACATAGCATGTGCTAAAAAGTTGAGAGGGTTACGGAAAAAACTAGATGCACTTCGTGTACAAAATGGACAATCTCTTTCGAAGTATCAGGCTTTCAGACAAGAACTCCTCTGTTACAAAGGCATTTCATTTTTTTAAACTCATTTCAACTCCAGACTTTTTGTGCGTTCAGTATGCACCATTCAAAGCCACGTCATCAATTTTCAAACCTTTCTGACTTCATTTGCTATTTTTCATGCATTTACTGATTTTTTTGAGCTAAATGACCCTGAAATTGAAAAGCACTACAAATGAACTCTGAAAAGGTTGAAAGTTGACATGGTATCATCATTTCACCAACATAGCATGTGCTAAAAAGTTGAGAGGGTTACGGCAAAAACTGGATGCACTTCGTGTACAAAATGGAAAATCTCTTCCGAAGTATCAGGCTTTCGGACGAGAACTCATCTGTTACAAAGGCATTTCATTTTTTTAAACTTATTTCAACTCCAGACTTTTTGTGCGTTCAGTATGCACCATTCAAAGCCACGTCATCAATTTTCAACCCTTTCTGACTTCATTTGCTCTTTTTCATGCATTTACTGATTTGTTTTGAGCTAAATGACCCTGAAATTGAAAAGCACTACAAATGAACTCTGAAATGGTTGAAAGTTGGCATGGTATCATCATTTCACCCACATAGCATGTGCTTAAAAGTTGAGAGGGTTACGGCAAAAACTGGATGCACTTCGTGTACAAGATGGACAATCTCTTTCGAAGTATCAGGCTTTCGGACGAGAACTCATCTGTTACAAAGGCATTTCATTTTTTTAACTTATTTCAACTCCAGACTTTTTGTGCATTCGGTATGCACCATTCAAAGCCACGTCATCAATTTTCAACCCTTTCCGACTTCATTTGCTATTTTTCATGCATTTACTGATTTTGTTTGAGCTAAATGACCCTGAAATTGAAAAGCACTACAAATGAACTCTGAAAAGGTTGAAAGTTGGCATGGTATCATCATTTCACCCACATAGCATGTGTTAAAAAGTTGAGAGGGTTACGGCAAAAACTGGATGCACTTCGTGTATAAAATGGACAATCTCTTTCGAAGTATCAGGATTTCGGACGAGAACTCCTCTATTACAAAAGCATTTCATTTTTTTAAACTCATTTCAACTCCAGACTTTTTGTGCGTTCAGTATGCACCATTCAAAGCCACGTCATCAATTTTCAACCCTTTCTGAGTTCATTTGCTAGTTTTCATGCATTTACTGATTTTTTTGAGCTAAATGACCCTGAAATTGAAAAGCACTACAAATGAACTCTGAAAAGGTTGAAAGTTGACATGGTATCATCATTTCACCCACATAGCATGTGCTAAAAAGTTGAGAGGGTTACGACAATAAATGGATGCACTTCGTGTACAAAATGGACAATCTCTTTCGAAGTATCAGGCTTTCGGACGAGAACTCGTCTGTTACAAAGGCATTTCATTTTTTTAAACTTATTTCAACTCCAGACTTTTTGTGCGTTCAGTATGCACCATTCAAACCACGTCATCAATTTTCAACCATTTCTGACTTCATTTGCTATTTTTCATGCATTTACTGATTTTGTTTGAGCTAAATGACCCTGAAATTGAAAAGCACTACAAATGAACTCTGAAAAGGTTGAAAGTTCGCATGGTATCATCATTTCACCCACATAGCATGTGTTAAAAAGTTGAGAGGGTTACGGCAAAAACTGGATGCACTTCGTGTACGAAATGGACAATCTCTTTCGAAGTATCAGGCTTTCGGACGAGAACTCCTCTGTTACGAAGGCATTTCATTTTTTTAAACTCATTTCAACTCCAGACTTTTTGTGCATTCAGTATGCACCATTCAAAGCCGCGTCATCAATTTTCAACCCTTTCTGACTTCATTTGCTATTTTTCATGCATTTACTGATTTTTTTGAGCTAAATGACCCTGAAATTGAAAAGCGCTACAAATGAACTCTGAAAAGGTTGAAAGTTGGCATGGTATCATCATTTCACCCACATAGCATGTGCTTAAAAGTTGAGAGGGTTACGGCAAAAACTGTGTGCACTTCGTGTACAAAATTGACAATCTCTTTCGAAGTATCAGGCTTTCGGACGAGAACTCATCTGTTACAAAGGCATTTCATTTTTTTAAACTCATTTCAACTCCAGACTTTTTGTGCGTTCAGTATGCACCATTCAAAGCCACGTCATCAATTTTCAACCGTTTCTGACTTCATTTGCTATTTTTCATGCATTTACTGATTTTTTGAGCTAAATGACCCTGAAATTGAAAAGCACTACAAATGAACTCTGAAATGGTTGAAAGTTGGCATGGTGTCATCATTTCACCCACATAGCATGTGCTAAATAGTTGAGAGGGTTACGGCAAAAACTGGATGCACTTCGTGTACAAAATGGACAATCTCTTTCGAAGTATCAGGCTTTCGGACGAGAACTCATCTGTTACAAAGGCATTTCATTTTTTTAACTTATTTCAACTCCAGACTTTTTGTGCATTCCGTATGCACCATTCAAAGCCACGTCATCAATTTTGAACCCTTTCTGACTTCATTTGCTATTTCTCATGCATTTACTGATTTTGTTTGAGCTAAATGACCCTGAAATTGAAAAGCACTACAAATGAACTCTGAAAAGGTTGAAAGTTGGCATGGTATCATCATTTCACTTACATAGCATGTGTTAAAAAGTTGAGAGGGTTACGGCAAAAACTGGATGCACTTCGTGTACAAAATGAACAATCTCTTTCGAAGTATCAGGCTTTCGGACGAGAACTCCTCTGTTACAAAGGCATTTCATTTTTTAAACTCATTTCAACTCCAGACTTTTTGTGCGTTCAGTATGCACCATTCAAAGCCACGTCATCAATTTTCAACCCTTTCTGACTTCATTTGCTATTAAACATGCATTTACTGATTTTTTGGAGCTAAATGACCCTGAAATTGAAAAGCACTACAAATGAACTCTGAAAAGGTTGAAAGTTGACATGGTATCATCATTTCCCCCACATAGCATGTGCTAAAAAGTTGAGAGTGTTACGGCAAAAACTGGATGCACTTCCTGTACAAAATGGACAATCTCTTTCGAAGTATCAGGCTTTCGGACGAGAACTCATCTGTTACAAAGGCATTTCATTTTTTTAAACTTATTTCAACTCCAGACTTTTTGTGCCTTCAGTATGCACCATTCAAAGCCACGTCATCAATTTTCAACCCTTTCTGACTTCATTTGCTATTTTTCATGCATTTACTGATTTTGTTTCAGCTAAATGACCCTGAAAATGAAAAGCACTACAAATGAACTCTGAAAAGGTTGAAAGTTGGCATGGTATCATCATTTCACCCACATAGCATGTGCTAAAAAGTTGAGAGGGTTACGGCAAAAACTAGATGCACTTCGTGTACAAAATGGACAATCTCTTTCGAAGTATCAGGCTTTCAGACAAGAACTCCTCTGTTACAAAGGCATTTCATTTTTTTAAACTCATTTCAACTCCAGACTTTTTGTGCGTTCAGTATGCACCATTCAAAGCCACGTCATCAATTTTCAAACCTTTCTGACTTCATTTGCTATTTTTCATGCATTTACTGATTTTTTTGAGCTAAATGACCCTGAAATTGAAAAGCACTACAAATGAACTCTGAAAAGGTTGAAAGTTGACATGGTATCATCATTTCACCCACATAGCATGTGCTAAAAAGTTGAGAGGGTTACGGCAAAAACTGGATGCACTTCGTGTACAAAATGGACAATCTCTTCCGAAGTATCAGGCTTTCGGACGAGAACTCATCTGTTACAAAGGCATTTCATTTTTTTAAACTTATTTCAACTCCAGACTTTTTGTGCGTTCAGTATGCACCATTCAAAGCCACGTCATCAATTTTCAACCGTTTCTGACTTCATTTGCTATTTTTCATGCATTTACTGATTTTTTGAGCTAAATGACCCTGAAATTGAAAAGCACTACAAATGAACTCTGAAATGGTTGAAAGTTGGCATGGTGTCATCATTTCACCCACATAGCATGTGCTAAATAGTTGAGAGGGTTACGGCAAAAACTGGATGCACTTCGTGTACAAAATGGACAATCTCTTTCGAAGTATCAGGCTTTCGGACGAGAACTCATCTGTTACAAAGGCATTTCATTTTTTTAACTTATTTCAACTCCAGACTTTTTGTGCATTCCGTATGCACCATTCAAAGCCACGTCATCAATTTTGAACCCTTTCTGACTTCATTTGCTATTTCTCATGCATTTACTGATTTTGTTTGAGCTAAATGACCCTGAAATTGAAAAGCACTACAAATGAACTCTGAAAAGGTTGAAAGTTGGCATGGTATCATCATTTCACTTACATAGCATGTGTTAAAAAGTTGAGAGGGTTACGGCAAAAACTGGATGCACTTCGTGTACAAAATGAACAATCTCTTTCGAAGTATCAGGCTTTCGGACGAGAACTCCTCTGTTACAAAGGCATTTCATTTTTTTAAACTCATTTCAACTCCAGACTTTTTGTGCGTTCAGTATGCACCATTCAAAGCCACGTCATCAATTTTCAACCCTTTCTGACTTCATTTGCTATTAAACATGCATTTACTGATTTTTTGGAGCTAAATGACCCTGAAATTGAAAAGCACTACAAATGAACTCTGAAAAGGTTGAAAGTTGACATGGTATCATCATTTCCCCCACATAGCATGTGCTAAAAAGTTGAGAGTGTTACGGCAAAAACTGGATGCACTTCCTGTACAAAATGGACAATCTCTTTCGAAGTATCAGGCTTTCGGACGAGAACTCATCTGTTACAAAGGCATTTCATTTTTTTAAACTTATTTCAACTCCAGACTTTTTGTGCCTTCAGTATGCACCATTCAAAGCCACGTCATCAATTTTCAACCCTTTCTGACTTCATTTGCTATTTTTCATGCATTTACTGATTTTGTTTCAGCTAAATGACCCAGAAAATGAAAAGCACTACAAATGAACTCTGAAAAGGTTGAAAGTTGGCATGGTATCATCATTTCACCCACATAGCATGTGCTAAAAAGTTGAGAGGGTTACGGCAAAAACTAGATGCACTTCGTGTACAAAATGGACAATCTCTTTCGAAGTATCAGGCTTTCAGACAAGAACTCCTCTGTTACAAAGGCATTTCATTTTTTTAAACTCATTTCAACTCCAGACTTTTTGTGCGTTCAGTATGCACCATTCAAAGCCACGTCATCAATTTTCAAACCTTTCTGACTTCATTTGCTATTTTTCATGCATTTACTGATTTTTTTGAGCTAAATGACCCTGAAATTGAAAAGCACTACAAATGAACTCTGAAAAGGTTGAAAGTTGACATGGTATCATCATTTCACCCACATAGCATGTGCTAAAAAGTTGAGAGGGTTACGGCAAAAACTGGATGCACTTCGTGTACAAAATGGACAATCTCTTCCGAAGTATCAGGCTTTCGGACGAGAACTCATCTCTTACAAAGGCATTTCATTTTTTTAAACTTATTTCAACTCCAGACTTTTTGTGCATTCAGTATGCACCATTCAAAGCCACGTCATCAATTTTCAACCGTTTCTGACTTCATTTGCTATTTTTCATGCATTTACTGATTTTTTGAGCTAAATGACCCTGAAATTGAAAAGCACTACAAATGAACTCTGAAATGGTTGAAAGTTGGCATGGTGTCATCATTTCACCCACATAGCATGTGCTAAATAGTTGAGAGGGTTACGGCAAAAACTGGATGCACTTCGTGTACAAAATGGACAATCTCTTTCGAAGTATCAGGCTTTCGGACGAGAACTCATCTGTTACAAAGGCATTTCATTTTTTTAACTTATTTCAACTCCAGACTTTTTGTGCATTCCGTATGCACCATTCAAAGCCACGTCATCAATTTTGAACCCTTTCTGACTTCATTTGCTATTTCTCATGCATTTACTGATTTTGTTTGAGCTAAATGACCCTGAAATTGAAAAGCACTACAAATGAACTCTGAAAAGGTTGAAAGTTGGCATGGTATCATCATTTCACTTACATAGCATGTGTTAAAAAGTTGAGAGGGTTACGGCAAAAACTGGATGCACTTCGTGTACAAAATGAACAATCTCTTTCGAAGTATCAGGCTTTCGGACGAGAACTCCTCTGTTACAAAGGCATTTCATTTTTTTAAACTCATTTCAACTCCAGACTTTTTGTGCGTTCAGTATGCACCATTCAAAGCCACGTCATCAATTTTCAACCCTTTCTGACTTCATTTGCTATTAAACATGCATTTACTGATTTTTTGGAGCTAAATGACCCTGAAATTGAAAAGCACTACAAATGAACTCTGAAAAGGTTGAAAGTTGACATGGTATCATCATTTCCCCCACATAGCATGTGCTAAAAAGTTGAGAGTGTTACGGCAAAAACTGGATGCACTTCCTGTACAAAATGGACAATCTCTTTCGAAGTATCAGGCTTTCGGACGAGAACTCATCTGTTACAAAGGCATTTCATTTTTTTAAACTTATTTCAACTCCAGACTTTTTGTGCCTTCAGTATGCACCATTCAAAGCCACGTCATCAATTTTCAACCCTTTCTGACTTCATTTGCTATTTTTCATGCATTTACTGATTTTGTTTCAGCTAAATGACCCTGAAAATGAAAAGCACTACAAATGAACTCTGAAAAGGTTGAAAGTTGGCATGGTATCATCATTTCACCCACATAGCATGTGCTAAAAAGTTGAGAGGGTTACGGCAAAAACTAGATGCACTTCGTGTACAAAATGGACAATCTCTTTCGAAGTATCAGGCTTTCAGACAAGAACTCCTCTGTTACAAAGGCATTTCATTTTTTTAAACTCATTTCAACTCCAGACTTTTTGTGCGTTCAGTATGCACCATTCAAAGCCACGTCATCAATTTTCAAACCTTTCTGACTTCATTTGCTATTTTTCATGCATTTACTGATTTTTTTGAGCTAAATGACCCTGAAATTGAAAAGCACTACAAATGAACTCTGAAAAGGTTGAAAGTTGACATGGTATCATCATTTCACCCACATAGCATGTGCTAAAAAGTTGAGAGGGTTACGGCAAAAACTGGATGCACTTCGTGTACAAAATGGACAATCTCTTCCGAAGTATCAGGCTTTCGGACGAGAACTCATCTCTTACAAAGGCATTTCATTTTTTTAAACTTATTTCAACTCCAGACTTTTTGTGCGTTCAGTATGCACCATTCAAAGCCACGTCATCAATTTTCAACCGTTTCTGACTTCATTTGCTATTTTTCATGCATTTACTGATTTTTTGAGCTAAATGACCCTGAAATTGAAAAGCACTACAAATGAACTCTGAAATGGTTGAAAGTTGGCATGGTGTCATCATTTCACCCACATAGCATGTGCTAAATAGTTGAGAGGGTTACGGCAAAAACTGGATGCACTTCGTGTACAAAATGGACAATCTCTTTCGAAGTATCAGGCTTTCGGACGAGAACTCATCTGTTACAAAGGCATTTCATTTTTTTAACTTATTTCAACTCCAGACTTTTTGTGCATTCCGTATGCACCATTCAAAGCCACGTCATCAATTTTGAACCCTTTCTGACTTCATTTGCTATTTCTCATGCATTTACTGATTTTGTTTGAGCTAAATGACCCTGAAATTGAAAAGCACTACAAATGAACTCTGAAAATGTTGAAAGTTGACATGGTATCATCATTTCACCCACATAGCATGTGCTAAAAAGTTGAGAGGGTTACGACAATAAATGGATGCACTTCGTGTACAAAATGGACAATCTCTTTCGAAGTATCAGGCTTTCGGACGAGAACTCGTCTGTTACAAAGGCATTTCATTTTTTTAAACTTATTTCAACTCCAGACTTTTTGTGCGTTCAGTATGCACCATTCAAAGCCACGTCATCAATTTTCAACCCTTTCTGAGTTCATTTGCTAGTTTTCATGCATTTACTGATTTTTTTGAGCTAAATGACCCTGAAATTGAAAAGCACTACAAATGAACTCTGAAAAGGTTGAAAGTTGACATGGTATCATCATTTCACCCACATAGCATGTGCTAAAAAGTTGAGAGGGTTACGACAATAAATGGATGCACTTCGTGTACAAAATGGACAATCTCTTTCGAAGTATCAGGCTTTCGGACGAGAACTCGTCTGTTACAAAGGCATTTCATTTTTTTAAACTTATTTCAACTCCAGACTTTTTGTGCGTTCAGTATGCACCATTCAAACCACGTCATCAATTTTCAACCATTTCTGACTTCATTTGCTATTTTTCATGCATTTACTGATTTTGTTTGAGCTAAATGACCCTGAAATTGAAAAGCACTACAAATGAACTCTGAAAAGGTTGAAAGTTCGCATGGTATCATCATTTCACCCACATAGCATGTGTTAAAAAGTTGAGAGGGTTACGGCAAAAACTGGATGCACTTCGTGTACGAAATGGACAATCTCTTTCGAAGTATCAGGCTTTCGGACGAGAACTCCTCTGTTACGAAGGCATTTCATTTTTTTAAACTCATTTCAACTCCAGACTTGTTGTGCATTCAGTATGCACCATTCAAAGCCGCGTCATCAATTTTCAACCCTTTCTGACTTCATTTGCTATTTTTCATGCATTTACTGATTTTTTTGAGCTAAATGACCCTGAAATTGAAAAGCGCTACAAATGAACTCTGAAAAGGTTGAAAGTTGACATGGTATCATGATTTCACCCACATAGCATGTGCTAAAAAGTTGAGAGGGTTACGGCAAAAACTGGATGCACTTCGTGTACAAAATGGACAATCTCTTTCGAAGTATCAGGCTTTCGGACGAGAACTCATCTGTTACAAAGGCATTTCATTTTTTTAAACTTATTTCAACTCCAGACTTTTTGTGCGTTCAGTATGCACCATTCAAAGCCACGTCATCAATTTTCAACCCTTTCTGACTTCATTTGCTATTTTTCATGCATTTACTGATTTGTTTTGAGCTAAATGACCCTGAAATTGAAAAGCACTACAAATGAACTCTGAAATGGTTGAAAGTTGGCATGGTATCATCATTTCACCCACATAGCATGTGCTTAAAAGTTGAGAGGGTTACGGCAAAAACTGGATGCACTTCGTGTACAAGATGGACAATCTCTTTCGAAGTATCAGGCTTTCAGACGAGAACTCATCTGTTACAAAGGCATTTCATTTTTTTTAACTTATTTCAACTCCAGACTTTTTGTGCATTCGGTATGCACCATTCAAAGCCACGTCATCAATTTTCAACCCTTTCCGACTTCATTTGCTATTTTTCATGCATTTACTGATTTTGTTTGAGCTAAATGACCCTGAAATTGAAAAGCACTACAAATGAACTCTGAAAAGGTTGAAAGTTGGCATGGTATCATCATTTCACCCACATAGCATGTGTTAAAAAGTTGAGAGGGTTACGGCAAAAACTGGATGCACTTCGTGTATAAAATGGACAATCTCTTTCGAAGTATCAGGCTTTCGGACGAGAACTCATCTATTACAAAAGCATTTCATTTTTTTAAACTCATTTCAACTCCAGACTTTTTGTGCGTTCAGTATGCACCATTCAAAGCCACGTCATCAATTTTCAACCCTTTCTGAGTTCATTTGCTAGTTTTCATGCATTTACTGATTTTTTTGAGCTAAATGACCCTGAAATTGAAAAGCACTACAAATGAACTCTAAAACGGTTGAAAGTTGACATGGTATCATCATTTCACCCACATAGCATGTGCTAAAAAGTTGAGAGGGTTACGACAAAAAATGGATGCACTTCGTGTACAAAATGGACAATCTCTTTCGAAGTATCAGTCTTTCGGACGAGAACTACTCTGTTACAAAGGCATTTCATTTTTTTAAACTTATTTCAACTCCAGACTTTTTGTGCGTTCAGTATGCACCATTCAAACCACGTCATCAATTTTCAACCATTTCTGACTTCATTTGCTATTTTTCATGCATTTACTGATTTTGTTTGAGCTAAATGACCCTGAAATTGAAAAGCACTTCAAATGAACTCTGAAAAGGTTGAAAGTTCGCATGGTATCATCATTTCACCCACATAGCATGTGTTAAAAAGTTGAGAGGGTTACGGCAAAAACTGGATGCACTTCGTGTACAAAATGGACAATCTCTCTCGAAGTATCAGGCTTTCGGACGAGAACTCCTCTGTTACGAAGGCATTTCATTTTTTTAAACTCATTTCAACTCCAGACTTTTTGTGCGTTCAGTATGCACCATTCAAAGCCACGTCATCAATTTTCAACCCTTTCTGACTTCATTTGCTATTTTTCATGCATTTACTGATTTTGTTTGAGCTAAATGACCCTGAAATTGAAAAGCACTACAAATGAACTCTGAAAAGGTTGAAAGTTGGCATGGTATCATCATTTCACCCACATAGCATGTGCTAAAAAGTTGAGAGGGTTACGGCAAAAACTGGATGCACTTCGTGTACAAAATGGACAATCTCTTTCGAAGTATCAGGCTTTCGGACAAGAACTCCACTGTTACAAAGGCATTTCATTTTTTTAAACTCATTATAACTCCAGACTTTTTGTGCGTTCAGTATGCACCATTCAAACAACGTCATCAATGTTCAACCCTTTCTGACTTCATTTGCTATTTTTCATGCATTTACTGATTTTTTTTGAGCTAAACGACCCTGAAATTGAAAAGCACTACAAATGAACTTTGAAAAGGTTGAAAGTTGGCATGGTATCATCATTTTACCCACATAGCATGTGCTTAAAAGTTGAGAGGGTTACGGCAAAAACTGGATGCACTTCGTGTACAAAATGTACAATCTCTTTCGAAGTATCAGGCTTTCGGACGACAACTCATCTGTTACAAAGGCATTTCATTTTTTTAAACTCATTTCAACTCCAGACTTTTTGTGCGTTCAGCATGCACCATTCAAAGCCACGTCATCAATTTTCAACCGTTTCTGACTTCATTTGCTATTTTTTATGCATTTACTGATTTTTTGAGCTAAATGACCCTGAAATTGAAAAGCACTACAAATGAACTCTGAAAAGGTTGAAAATTGGCATGGTATCATCATTTCACCCACATAGCATGTGCTAAATAGTTGAGAGGGTTACGGCAAAAACTGGATGCACTTCGTGTACAAAATGGACAATCTCTTTCGAAGTATCAGGCTTTCGGACGAGAACTCATCTGTTACAAAGGTATTTCATTTTTTTAACTTATTTCAACTCCAGAATTTTTGTGCGTTCAGTATGCACCATTCAAAGCCATCTCATGAATTTTCAACCCTTTCTTACTTTATTTGCTATTTTTCATGCATTTACTGATTTTGTTTGAGCTAAATGACCCTGAAATTGAAAAGCACTACAAATGAACTCTAAAACGGTTGAAAGTTGGCATGGTATCATCATTTCACCCACATAGCATGTGTTAAAAAGTTGAGAGGGTTACGGCCAAAACTGGATGCACTTCGTGTATAAAATGGACAATCTCTTTCGAAGTATCAGGCTTTCGGACGAGAACTACTCTGTTACAAAGGCATTTGATTTTTTTAAAGTCATTTCAACTCCAGACTTTTTGTGCGTTCAGTATGCACCATTCAAACCACGTCATCAATTTTCAACCCTTTCTGACTTCATTTGCTATTTTTCATGCATTTACTGATTTTTTTGAGCTAAATGACCCTGAAATTGAAAAGCACTTCAAATGAACTCTGAAAAGGTTGAAAGTTCGCATGGTATCATCATTTCACCCACATAGCATGTGCTAAATAGTTGAGAGGGTTACGGCAAAAACTGGATGCACTTCGTGTACAAAATGGACAATCTCTTTCGAAGTATCAGGCTTTCGGACGAGAACTCCTCTGTTACGAAGGCATTTCATTTTTTTAAACTCATTTCAACTCCAGACTTTTTGTGCGTTCAGTATGCACCATTCAAAGCCACGTCATCAATTTTCAACCCTTTCTGACTTCATTTGCTATTTTTCATGCATTTACTGATTTTGTTTGAGCTAAATGACCCTGAAATTGAAAAGCACTACAAATGAACTCTGAAAAGGTTGAAAGTTGGCATGGTATCATCATTTCACCCACATAGCATGTGCTAAAAAGTTGAGAGGGTTACGGCAAAAACTGGATGCACTTCGTGTACAAAATGGACAATCTCTTTCGAAGTATCAGGCTTTCGGACGAGAACTCATCTGTTACAAAGGCATTTCATTTTTTTAACTTATTTCAACTCCAGACTTTTTGTGCATTCCGTATGCACCATTCAAAGCCACGTCATCAATTTTGAACCCTTTCTGACTTCATTTGCTATTTCTCATGCATTTACTGATTTTGTTTGAGCTAAATGACCCTGAAATTGAAAAGCACTACAAATGAACTCTGAAAATGTTGAAAGTTGACATGGTATCATCATTTCACCCACATAGCATGTGCTAAAAAGTTGAGAGGGTTACGACAATAAATGGATGCACTTCGTGTACAAAATGGACAATCTCTTTCGAAGTATCAGGCTTTCGGACGAGAACTCGTCTGTTACAAAGGCATTTCATTTTTTTAAACTTATTTCAACTCCAGACTTTTTGTGCGTTCAGTATGCACCATTCAAAGCCACGTCATCAATTTTCAACCCTTTCTGAGTTCATTTGCTAGTTTTCATGCATTTACTGATTTTTTTGAGCTAAATGACCCTGAAATTGAAAAGCACTACAAATGAACTCTGAAAAGGTTGAAAGTTGACATGGTATCATCATTTCACCCACATAGCATGTGCTAAAAAGTTGAGAGGGTTACGACAATAAATGGATGCACTTCGTGTACAAAATGGACAATCTCTTTCGAAGTATCAGGCTTTCGGACGAGAACTCGTCTGTTACAAAGGCATTTCATTTTTTTAAACTTATTTCAACTCCAGACTTTTTGTGCGTTCAGTATGCACCATTCAAACCACGTCATCAATTTTCAACCATTTCTGACTTCATTTGCTATTTTTCATGCATTTACTGATTTTGTTTGAGCTAAATGACCCTGAAATTGAAAAGCACTACAAATGAACTCTGAAAAGGTTGAAAGTTCGCATGGTATCATCATTTCACCCACATAGCATGTGTTAAAAAGTTGAGAGGGTTACGGCAAAAACTGGATGCACTTCGTGTACGAAATGGACAATCTCTTTCGAAGTATCAGGCTTTCGGACGAGAACTCCTCTGTTACGAAGGCATTTCATTTTTTTAAACTCATTTCAACTCCAGACTTGTTGTGCATTCAGTATGCACCATTCAAAGCCGCGTCATCAATTTTCAACCCTTTCTGACTTCATTTGCTATTTTTCATGCATTTACTGATTTTTTTGAGCTAAATGACCCTGAAATTGAAAAGCGCTACAAATGAACTCTGAAAAGGTTGAAAGTTGACATGGTATCATGATTTCACCCACATAGCATGTGCTAAAAAGTTGAGAGGGTTACGGCAAAAACTGGATGCACTTCGTGTACAAAATGGACAATCTCTTTCGAAGTATCAGGCTTTCGGACGAGAACTCATCTGTTACAAAGGCATTTCATTTTTTTAAACTTATTTCAACTCCAGACTTTTTGTGCGTTCAGTATGCACCATTCAAAGCCACGTCATCAATTTTCAACCCTTTCTGACTTCATTTGCTATTTTTCATGCATTTACTGATTTGTTTTGAGCTAAATGACCCTGAAATTGAAAAGCACTACAAATGAACTCTGAAATGGTTGAAAGTTGGCATGGTATCATCATTTCACCCACATAGCATGTGCTTAAAAGTTGAGAGGGTTACGGCAAAAACTGGATGCACTTCGTGTACAAGATGGACAATCTCTTTCGAAGTATCAGGCTTTCAGACGAGAACTCATCTGTTACAAAGGCATTTCATTTTTTTAACTTATTTCAACTCCAGACTTTTTGTGCATTCGGTATGCACCATTCAAAGCCACGTCATCAATTTTCAACCCTTTCCGACTTCATTTGCTATTTTTCATGCATTTACTGATTTTGTTTGAGCTAAATGACCCTGAAATTGAAAAGCACTACAAATGAACTCTGAAAAGGTTGAAAGTTGGCATGGTATCATCATTTCACCCACATAGCATGTGTTAAAAAGTTGAGAGGGTTACGGCAAAAACTGGATGCACTTCGTGTATAAAATGGACAATCTCTTTCGAAGTATCAGGCTTTCGGACGAGAACTCATCTATTACAAAAGCATTTCATTTTTTTAAACTCATTTCAACTCCAGACTTTTTGTGCGTTCAGTATGCACCATTCAAAGCCACGTCATCAATTTTCAACCCTTTCTGAGTTCATTTGCTAGTTTTCATGCATTTACTGATTTTTTTGAGCTAAATGACCCTGAAATTGAAAAGCACTACAAATGAACTCTAAAACGGTTGAAAGTTGACATGGTATCATCATTTCACCCACATAGCATGTGCTAAAAAGTTGAGAGGGTTACAACAAAAAATGGATGCACTTCGTGTACAAAATGGACAATCTCTTTCGAAGTATCAGTCTTTCGGACGAGAACTACTCTGTTACAAAGGCATTTCATTTTTTTAAACTTATTTCAACTCCAGACTTTTTGTGCGTTCAGTATGCACCATTCAAACCACGTCATCAATTTTCAACCATTTCTGACTTCATTTGCTATTTTTCATGCATTTACTGATTTTGTTTGAGCTAAATGACCCTGAAATTGAAAAGCACTTCAAATGAACTCTGAAAAGGTTGAAAGTTCGCATGGTATCATCATTTCACCCACATAGCATGTGTTAAAAAGTTGAGAGGGTTACGGCAAAAACTGGATGCACTTCGTGTACAAAATGGACAATCTCTCTCGAAGTATCAGGCTTTCGGACGAGAACTCCTCTGTTACGAAGGCATTTCATTTTTTTAAACTCATTTCAACTCCAGACTTTTTGTGCGTTCAGTATGCACCATTCAAAGCCACGTCATCAATTTTCAACCCTTTCTGACTTCATTTGCTATTTTTCATGCATTTACTGATTTTGTTTGAGCTAAATGACCCTGAAATTGAAAAGCACTACAAATGAACTCTGAAAAGGTTGAAAGTTGGCATGGTATCATCATTTCACCCACATAGCATGTGCTAAAAAGTTGAGAGGGTTACGGCAAAAACTGGATGCACTTCGTGTACAAAATGGACAATCTCTTTCGAAGTATCAGGCTTTCGGACGAGAACTCATCTGTTACAAAGGCATTTCATTTTTTTAATTTATTTCAACTCCAGACTTTTTGTGCATTCCGTATGCACCATTCAAAGCCACGTCATCAATTTTGAACCCTTTCTGACTTCATTTGCTATTTCTCATGCATTTACTGATTTTGTTTGAGCTAAATGACCCTGAAATTGAAAAGCACTACAAATGAACTCTGAAAATGTTGAAAGTTGACATGGTATCATCATTTCACCCACATAGCATGTGCTAAAAAGTTGAGAGGGTTACGACAATAAATGGATGCACTTCGTGTACAAAATGGACAATCTCTTTCGAAGTATCAGGCTTTCGGACGAGAACTCGTCTGTTACAAAGGCATTTCATTTTTTTAAACTTATTTCAACTCCAGACTTTTTGTGCGTTCAGTATGCACCATTCAAAGCCACGTCATCAATTTTCAACCCTTTCTGAGTTCATTTGCTAGTTTTCATGCATTTACTGATTTTTTTGAGCTAAATGACCCTGAAATTGAAAAGCACTACAAATGAACTCTGAAAAGGTTGAAAGTTGACATGGTATCATCATTTCACCCACATAGCATGTGCTAAAAAGTTGAGAGGGTTACGACAATAAATGGATGCACTTCGTGTACAAAATGGACAATCTCTTTCGAAGTATCAGGCTTTCGGACGAGAACTCGTCTGTTACAAAGGCATTTCATTTTTTTAAACTTATTTCAACTCCAGACTTTTTGTGCGTTCAGTATGCACCATTCAAACCACGTCATCAATTTTCAACCATTTCTGACTTCATTTGCTATTTTTCATGCATTTACTGATTTTGTTTGAGCTAAATGACCCTGAAATTGAAAAGCACTACAAATGAACTCTGAAAAGGTTGAAAGTTCGCATGGTATCATCATTTCACCCACATAGCATGTGTTAAAAAGTTGAGAGGGTTACGGCAAAAACTGGATGCACTTCGTGTACGAAATGGACAATCTCTTTCGAAGTATCAGGCTTTCGGACGAGAACTCCTCTGTTACGAAGGCATTTCATTTTTTTAAACTCATTTCAACTCCAGACTTGTTGTGCATTCAGTATGCGCCATTCAAAGCCGCGTCATCAATTTTCAACCCTTTCTGACTTCATTTGCTATTTTTCATGCATTTACTGATTTTTTTGAGCTAAATGACCCTGAAATTGAAAAGCGCTACAAATGAACTCTGAAAAGGTTGAAAGTTGACATGGTATCATGATTTCACCCACATAGCATGTGCTAAAAAGTTGAGAGGGTTACGGCAAAAACTGGATGCACTTCGTGTACAAAATGGACAATCTCTTTCGAAGTATCAGGCTTTCGGACGAGAACTCATCTGTTACAAAGGCATTTCATTTTTTTAAACTTATTTCAACTCCAGACTTTTTGTGCGTTCAGTATGCACCATTCAAAGCCACGTCATCAATTTTCAACCCTTTCTGACTTCATTTGCTATTTTTCATGCATTTACTGATTTGTTTTGAGCTAAATGACCCTGAAATTGAAAAGCACTACAAATGAACTCTGAAATGGTTGAAAGTTGGCATGGTATCATCATTTCACCCACATAGCATGTGCTTAAAAGTTGAGAGGGTTACGGCAAAAACTGGATGCACTTCGTGTACAAGATGGACAATCTCTTTCGAAGTATCAGGCTTTCAGACGAGAACTCATCTGTTACAAAGGCATTTCATTTTTTTAACTTATTTCAACTCCAGACTTTTTGTGCATTCGGTATGCACCATTCAAAGCCACGTCATCAATTTTCAACCCTTTCCGACTTCATTTGCTATTTTTCATGCATTTACTGATTTTGTTTGAGCTAAATGACCCTGAAATTGAAAAGCACTACAAATGAACTCTGAAAAGGTTGAAAGTTGGCATGGTATCATCATTTCACCCACATAGCATGTGTTAAAAAGTTGAGAGGGTTACGGCAAAAACTGGATGCACTTCGTGTATAAAATGGACAATCTCTTTCGAAGTATCAGGCTTTCGGACGAGAACTCATCTATTACAAAAGCATTTCATTTTTTTAAACTCATTTCAACTCCAGACTTTTTGTGCGTTCAGTATGCACCATTCAAAGCCACGTCATCAATTTTCAACCCTTTCTGAGTTCATTTGCTAGTTTTCATGCATTTACTGATTTTTTTGAGCTAAATGACCCTGAAATTGAAAAGCACTACAAATGAACTCTAAAACGGTTGAAAGTTGACATGGTATCATCATTTCACCCACATAGCATGTGCTAAAAAGTTGAGAGGGTTACAACAAAAAATGGATGCACTTCGTGTACAAAATGGACAATCTCTTTCGAAGTATCAGTCTTTCGGACGAGAACTACTCTGTTACAAAGGCATTTCATTTTTTTAAACTTATTTCAACTCCAGACTTTTTGTGCGTTCAGTATGCACCATTCAAACCACGTCATCAATTTTCAACCATTTCTGACTTCATTTGCTATTTTTCATGCATTTACTGATTTTGTTTGAGCTAAATGACCCTGAAATTGAAAAGCACTTCAAATGAACTCTGAAAAGGTTGAAAGTTCGCATGGTATCATCATTTCACCCACATAGCATGTGTTAAAAAGTTGAGAGGGTTACGGCAAAAACTGGATGCACTTCGTGTACAAAATGGACAATCTCTCTCGAAGTATCAGGCTTTCGGACGAGAACTCCTCTGTTACGAAGGCATTTCATTTTTTTAAACTCATTTCAACTCCAGACTTTTTGTGCGTTCAGTATGCACCATTCAAAGCCACGTCATCAATTTTCAACCCTTTCTGACTTCATTTGCTATTTTTCATGCATTTACTGATTTTTTTTGAGCTAAACGACCCTGAAATTGAAAAGCACTACAAATGAACTTTGAAAAGGTTGAAAGTTGGCATGGTATCATCATTTTACCCACATAGCATGTGCTTAAAAGTTGAGAGGGTTACGGCAAAAACTGGATGCACTTCGTGTACAAAATGTACAATCTCTTTCGAAGTATCAGGCTTTCGGACGACAACTCATCTGTTACAAAGGCATTTCATTTTTTTAAACTCATTTCAACTCCAGACTTTTTGTGCGTTCAGCATGCACCATTCAAAGCCACGTCATCAATTTTCAACCGTTTCTGACTTCATTTGCTATTTTTTATGCATTTACTGATTTTTTGAGCTAAATGACCCTGAAATTGAAAAGCACTACAAATGAACTCTGAAAAGGTTGAAAATTGGCATGGTATCATCATTTCACCCACATAGCATGTGCTAAATAGTTGAGAGGGTTACGACAAAAACTGGATGCACTTCGTGTACAAAATGGACAATCTCTTTCGAAGTATCAGGCTTTCGGACGAGAACTCATCTGTTACAAAGGTATTTCATTTTTTTAACTTATTTCAACTCCAGAATTTTTGTGCGTTCAGTATGCACCATTCAAAGCCATCTCATGAATTTTCAACCCTTTCTTACTTTATTTGCTATTTTTCATGCATTTACTGATTTTGTTTGAGCTAAATGACCCTGAAATTGAAAAGCACTACAAATGAACTCTAAAACGGTTGAAAGTTGGCATGGTATCATCATTTCACCCACATAGCATGTGTTAAAAAGTTGAGAGGGTTACGGCCAAAACTGGATGCACTTCGTGTATAAAATGGACAATCTCTTTCGAAGTATCAGGCTTTCGGACGAGAACTACTCTGTTACAAAGGCATTTGATTTTTTTAAAGTCATTTCAACTCCAGACTTTTTGTGCGTTCAGTATGCACCATTCAAACCACGTCATCAATTTTCAACCCTTTCTGACTTCATTTGCTATTTTTCATGCATTTACTGATTTTTTTGAGCTAAATGACCCTGAAATTGAAAAGCACTTCAAATGAACTCTGAAAAGGTTGAAAGTTCGCATGGTATCATCATTTCACCCACATAGCATGTGCTAAATAGTTGAGAGGGTTACGGCAAAAACTGGATGCACTTCGTGTACAAAATGGACAATCTCTTTCGAAGTATCAGGCTTTCGGACGAGAACTCCTCTGTTACGAAGGCATTTCATTTTTTTAAACTCATTTCAACTCCAGACTTTTTGTGCGTTCAGTATGCACCATTCAAAGCCACGTCATCAATTTTCAACCCTTTCTGACTTCATTTGCTATTTTTCATGCATTTACTGATTTTGTTTGAGCTAAATGACCCTGAAATTGAAAAGCACTACAAATGAACTCTGAAAAGGTTGAAAGTTGGCATGGTATCATCATTTCACCCACATAGCATGTGCTAAAAAGTTGAGAGGGTTACGGCAAAAACTGGATGCACTTCGTGTACAAAATGGACAATCTCTTTCGAAGTATCAGGCTTTCGGACAAGAACTCCACTGTTACAAAGGCATTTCATTTTTTTAAACTCATTATAACTCCAGACTTTTTGTGCGTCAGTATGCACCATTCAAACAACGTCATCAATGTTCAACCCTTTCTGACTTCATTTGCTATTTTTCATGCATTTACTGATTTTGTTTGAGCTAAATGACCCTGAAATTGAAAAGCACTACAAATGAACTCTAAAACGGTTGAAAGTTGGCATGGTATCATCATTTCACCCACATAGCATGTGCTTAAAAGTTGAGAGGGTTACGGCAAAAACTGGATGCACTTCGTGTACAAAATGTACAATCTCTTTCGAAGTATCAGGCTTTCGGACGACAACTCATCTGTTACAAAGGCATTTCATTTTTTTAAACTCATTTCAACTCCAGACTTTTTGTGCGTTCAGCATGCACCATTCAAAGCCACGTCATCAATTTTCAACCGTTTCTGACTTCATTTGTTATTTTTCATGCATTTACTGATTTTGTTTGAGCTAAATGACCCTGAAATTGAAAAGCACTACAAATGAACTCTGAAAAGGTTGAAAGTTGGCATGGTATCATCATTTCACCCACATAGCATGTGCTAAATAGTTGAGAGGGTTACGGGAAAAACTGGATGCACTTCGTGTACAAAATGGACAATCTCTTTCGAAGTATCAGGCTTTCGGACGAGAACTCATCTGTTACAAAGGCATTTCATTTTTTTAACTTATTTCAACTCCAGAATTTTTGTGCGTTCAGTATGCACCATTCAAAGCCACGTCATCAATTTTCAACCCTTTCTGACTTCATTTGCTATTTTTCATGCATTTACTGATTTTGTTTGAGCTAAATGACCCTGAAATTGAAAAGCACTACAAATGAACTCTGAAAAGGTTGAAAGTTGGCATGGTATCATCATTTCACCCACATAGCATGTGTTAAAAAGTTGAGAGGGTCACGGCCAAAACTGGATGCACTTCGTGTATAAAATGGACAATCTCTTTCGAAGTATAAGGCTTTCGGACGAGAACTCATCTGTTACAAAGGCATTTCATTTTTTTTAACTCATTTCAACTCCAGACTTTTTGTGCGTTCAGTATGCACCATTCAAAGCCACGTCATCAATTTTCAACCCTTCCTGACTTCATTTGCTATTTTTCATGCATTTACTGATTTTTTTGAGCTAAATGACCTTGAAATTGAAAAGCACTACAAATGAACTCTGAAAAGGTTGAAAGTTGACATGGTATCATCATTTCACCCACATAGCATGTGCTAAAAAGTTGAGAGGGTTACGGCAAAAACTGGATGCACTTCGTGTACAAAATGGACAATCTCTTTCGAAGTATCAGGCTTTCGGACGAGAACTCATCTGTTACAAAGGCATTTCATTTTTTTAAACTTATTTCAACTCCAGACTTTTTGTGCGTTCAGTATGCACCATTCAAACCACGTCATCAATTTTCAACCCTTTCTGACTTCATTTGCTATTTTTCATGCATTTACTGATTTTTTTGAGCTAAATGACCCTGAAATTGAAAAGCACTACAAATGAACTCTGAAAAGGTTGAAAGTTGGCATGGTATCATCATTTCACCCACATAGCATGTGCTTAAAAGTTGAGAGGGTTACGGCAAAAACTGGATGCACTTCGTGTACAAAATGGACAATCTCTTTCGAAGTATCAGGCTTCCGGACGAGAACTCATCTGTTACAAAGGCATTTCATTTTTTTAAACTTATTTCAACTCCAGACTTTTTGTGCGTTCAGTATGCACCATTCAAAGCCACGTCATCAATTTTCAACCCTTTCTGACTTCATTTGCTATTTTTCATGCATTTACTGATTTTGTTTGAGCTAAATGACCCTGAAATTGAAAAGCACTACAAATGAACTCTGAAAAGGTTCAAAGTTGGCATGGTATCATCATTTCACCCACATAGCATGTGCTAAAAAGTTGAGAGGGTTACGGCAAAAACTGGATGCACTTCGTGTACAAAATGGACAATCTCTTTCGAAGTATCAGGCTTTCGGACAAGAACTCCACTGTTACAAAGGCATTTCATTTTTTTAAACTCATTATAACTCCAGACTTTTTGTGCGTTCAGTATGCACCATTCAAACAACGTCATCAATGTTCAACCCTTTCTGACTTCATTTGCTATTTTTCATGCATTTACTGATTTTGTTTGAGCTAAATGACCCTGAAATTGAAAAGCACTACAAATGAACTCTAAAACGGTTGAAAGTTGGCATGGTATCATCATTTCACCCACATAGCATGTGCTTAAAAGTTGAGAGGGTTACGGCAAAAACTGGATGCACTTCGTGTACAAAATGTACAATCTCTTTCGAAGTATCAGGCTTTCGGACGACAACTCATCTGTTACAAAGGCATTTCATTTTTTTAAACTCATTTCAACTCCAGACTTTTTGTGCGTTCAGCATGCACCATTCAAAGCCACGTCATCAATTTTCAACCGTTTCTGACTTCATTTGTTATTTTTCATGCATTTACTGATTTTGTTTGAGCTAAATGACCCTGAAATTGAAAAGCACTACAAATGAACTCTGAAAAGGTTGAAAGTTGGCATGGTATCATCATTTCACCCACATAGCATGTGCTAAATAGTTGAGAGGGTTACGGGAAAAACTGGATGCACTTCGTGTACAAAATGGACAATCTCTTTCGAAGTATCAGGCTTTCGGACGAGAACTCATCTGTTACAAAGGCATTTCATTTTTTTAACTTATTTCAACTCCAGAATTTTTGTGCGTTCAGTATGCACCATTCAAAGCCACGTCATCAATTTTCAACCCTTTCTGACTTCATTTGCTATTTTTCATGCATTTACTGATTTTGTTTGAGCTAAATGACCCTGAAATTGAAAAGCACTACAAATGAACTCTGAAAAGGTTGAAAGTTGGCATGGTATCATCATTTCACCCACATAGCATGTGTTAAAAAGTTGAGAGGGTCACGGCCAAAACTGGATGCACTTCGTGTATAAAATGGACAATCTCTTTCGAAGTATAAGGCTTTCGGACGAGAACTCATCTGTTACAAAGGCATTTCATTTTTTTTAACTCATTTCAACTCCAGACTTTTTGTGCGTTCAGTATGCACCATTCAAAGCCACGTCATCAATTTTCAACCCTTCCTGACTTCATTTGCTATTTTTCATGCATTTACTGATTTTTTTGAGCTAAATGACCTTGAAATTGAAAAGCACTACAAATGAACTCTGAAAAGGTTGAAAGTTGACATGGTATCATCATTTCACCCACATAGCATGTGCTAAAAAGTTGAGAGGGTTACGGCAAAAACTGGATGCACTTCGTGTACAAAATGGACAATCTCTTTCGAAGTATCAGGCTTTCGGACGAGAACTCATCTGTTACAAAGGCATTTCATTTTTTTAAACTTATTTCAACTCCAGACTTTTTGTGCGTTCAGTATGCACCATTCAAACCACGTCATCAATTTTCAACCCTTTCTGACTTCATTTGCTATTTTTCATGCATTTACTGATTTTTTTGAGCTAAATGACCCTGAAATTGAAAAGCACTACAAATGAACTCTGAAAAGGTTGAAAGTTGGCATGGTATCATCATTTCACCCACATAGCATGTGCTTAAAAGTTGAGAGGGTTACGGCAAAAACTGGATGCACTTCGTGTACAAAATGGACAATCTCTTTCGAAGTATCAGGCTTCCGGACGAGAACTCATCTGTTACAAAGGCATTTCATTTTTTTAAACTTATTTCAACTCCAGACTTTTTGTGCGTTCAGTATGCACCATTCAAAGCCACGTCATCAATTTTCAACCCTTCCTGACTTCATTTGCTATTTTTCATGCATTTACTGATTTTTTTGAGCTAAATGACCTTGAAATTGAAAAGCACTACAAATGAACTCTGAAAAGGTTGAAAGTTGACATGGTATCATCATTTCACCCACATAGCATGTGCTAAAAAGTTGAGAGGGTTACGGCAAAAACTGGATGCACTTCGTGTACAAAATGGACAATCTCTTTCGAAGTATCAGGCTTTCGGACGAGAACTCATCTGTTACAAAGGCATTTCATTTTTTTAAACTTATTTCAACTCCAGACTTTTTGTGCGTTCAGTATGCACCATTCAAACCACGTCATCAATTTTCAACCCTTTCTGACTTCATTTGCTATTTTTCATGCATTTACTGATTTTTTTGAGCTAAATGACCCTGAAATTGAAAAGCACTACAAATGAACTCTGAAAAGGTTGAAAGTTGGCATGGTATCATCATTTCACCCACATAGCATGTGCGAAAAAGTTGAGAGGGTTACGGCAAAAACTGGATGCACTTCGTGTACAAAATGGACAATCTCTTTCGAAGTATCAGGCTTTCGGACAAGAACTCCACTGTTACAAAGGCATTTCATTTTTTTAAACTCATTATAACTCCAGACTTTTTGTGCGTTCAGTATGCACCATTCAAACAACGTCATCAATGTTCAACCCTTTCTGACTTCATTTGCTATTTTTCATGCATTTACTGATTTTTTTTTGAGCTAAACGACCCTGAAATTGAAAAGCACTACAAATGAACTTTGAAAAGGTTGAAAGTTGGCATGGTATCATCATTTTACCCACATAGCATGTGCTTAAAAGTTGAGAGGGTTACGGCAAAAACTGGATGCACTTCGTGTACAAAATGTACAATCTCTTTCGAAGTATCAGGCTTTCGGACGACAACTCATCTGTTACAAAGGCATTTCATTTTTTTAAACTCATTTCAACTCCAGACTTTTTGTGCGTTCAGCATGCACCATTCAAAGCCACGTCATCAATTTTCAACCGTTTCTGACTTCATTTGCTATTTTTTATGCATTTACTGATTTTTTGAGCTAAATGACCCTGAAATTGAAAAGCACTACAAATGAACTCTGAAAAGGTTGAAAATTGGCATGGTATCATCATTTCACCCACATAGCATGTGCTAAATAGTTGAGAGGGTTACGGCAAAAACTGGATGCACTTCGTGTACAAAATGGACAATCTCTTTCGAAGTATCAGGCTTTCGGACGAGAACTCATCTGTTACAAAGGTATTTCATTTTTTTAACTTATTTCAACTCCAGAATTTTTGTGCGTTCAGTATGCACCATTCAAAGCCATCTCATGAATTTTCAACCCTTTCTTACTTTATTTGCTATTTTTCATGCATTTACTGATTTTGTTTGAGCTAAATGACCCTGAAATTGAAAAGCACTACAAATGAACTCTAAAACGGTTGAAAGTTGGCATGGTATCATCATTTCACCCACATAGCATGTGTTAAAAAGTTGAGAGGGTTACGGCCAAAACTGGATGCACTTCGTGTATAAAATGGACAATCTCTTTCGAAGTATCAGGCTTTCGGACGAGAACTACTCTGTTACAAAGGCATTTGATTTTTTTAAAGTCATTTCAACTCCAGACTTTTTGTGCGTTCAGTATGCACCATTCAAACCACGTCATCAATTTTCAACCCTTTCTGACTTCATTTGCTATTTTTCATGCATTTACTGATTTTTTTGAGCTAAATGACCCTGAAATTGAAAAGCACTTCAAATGAACTCTGAAAAGGTTGAAAGTTGGCATGGTATCATCATTTCACCCACATAGCATGTGTTAAAAAGTTGAGAGGGTTACGGCCAAAACTGGATGCACTTCGTGTATAAAATGGACAATCTCTTTCGAAGTATCAGGCTTTCGGACGAGAACTACTCTGTTACAAAGGCATTTAATTTTTTTTAACTCATTTCAACACCAGACTTTTTGTGCGTTCAGTATGCACCATTCAAAGCCACGTCATCAATTTTCAACCCTTTTTGACTTCATTTGTTATTTTTCATGCATTTACTGATTTTGTTCTAGCTAAATGACCCTGATATTGAAAAGCACTACAAATGAACTCTGAAAAGGTTGAAAGTTGGCATGGTATCATCATTTCACCCACATAGCATGTGTTAAAAAGTTGAGAGGGTTACGGCAAAAACTGGATGCACTTCGTGTATAAAATGGACAATCTCTTTCGAAGTATCAAGCTTTCGGACGAGAACTCCTCTGTTACAAAGGCATTTCATTTTTTTAAACTCATTTCAACTCCAGACTTTTTGTGCGTTCAGTATGCACCATTCAAAGCCACGTCATCAATTTTCAACCCTTTCTGATTTCATTTGCTATTTTTCATGCATTTACTGATTTTTTTGAGCTAAATGACCCTGAAATTGAAAAGCACTACAAATGAACTCTGAAAAGGTTGAAAGTTGGCATGGTATCATCATTTCACCCACATAGCATGTGTTAAAAAGTTGAGAGGGTCACGGCCAAAACTGGATGCACTTCGTGTATAAAATGGACAATCTCTTTCGAAGTATAAGGCTTTCGGACGAGAACTCATCTGTTACAAAGGCATTTCATTTTTTTTAACTCATTTCAACTCCAGACTTTTTGTGCGTTCAGTATGCACCATTCAAAGCCACGTCATCAATTTTCAACCCTTCCTGACTTCATTTGCTATTTTTCATGCATTTACTGATTTTTCTGAGCTAAATGACCTTGAAATTGAAAAGCACTACAAATGAACTCTGAAAAGGTTGAAAGTTGGCATGGTATCATCATTTCACCCACATAGCATGTGTTAAAAAGTTAAGAGGGTTACGGCAAAAACTGGATGCACTTCGTGTACAAAATGGACAATCTCTTTCGAAGTATCAGGCTTTCGGACAAGAACTCCTCTGTTACAAAGGCATTTCATTTTTTTAAACTCATTTCAGCTCCAGACTTTTTGTGCGTTCAGTATGCACCATTCAAAGCCACGTCATCAATTTTCAACCCTTTCTGACTTCATTTGCTATTTTTCATGCATTTACTGATTTTTTTGAGCTAAATGACCCTGAAATTGAAAAGCACTACAAATGAACTCTGAAAAGGTTGAAAGTTGGCATGGTATCATCATTTCACCCACATAGCATGTGCTTAAAAGTTGAGAGGGTTACGGCAAAAACTGGATGTACTTCGTGTACAAAATGGACAATCTCTTTCGAAGTATCAGGCTTTCGGATGAGAACTCGTCTGTTACAAAGGCATTTCATTTTTTTTAAACTCATTTCAACTCCAGACTTTTTTTGCGTTCAGTACGCACCATTGAAAGCCACGTCATCAATTTTCAACCCTTTCTGACTTCATTTGCTATTTTTCATGCATTTACTGATTTTGTTTGAGCTAAATGACCCTGAAATTGAAAAGCACTACAAATGAACTCTGAAAAGGTTGAAAGTTGGCATGGTATCATCATTTCACCCACATAGCATGTGTTAAAAAGTTGACAGGGTTACGGTAAAAACTGGATGCACTTCGTGTACAAAATGGACAATCTCTTTCGAAGTATCAGGCTTTCGGACAAGAACTCCACTATTACAAAGGCATTTCATTTTTTTAAACTCATTATAACTCCAGACTTTTTGTGCGTTCAGTATGCACCATTCAAAGCCACGTTATCAATTTTCAACCCTTTCTGACT
The DNA here is from genome assembly GCA_039707655.1 of Elymus sibiricus. NCBI lineage: Eukaryota > Viridiplantae > Streptophyta > Magnoliopsida > Poales > Poaceae > Elymus > Elymus sibiricus. The sequence continues at coordinate 31,162,014 of CM077665.1, read as the reverse complement.
TCATTTGCTATTTTTCATGCATTTACTGATTTTTTTTGAGCTAAATGACCCTGAAATTGAAAAGCACTACAAATGAACTCTGAAAAGGTTGAAAGTTGGCATGGTATCATCATTTCACCCACATAGCATGTCCTTAAAAGTTGAGAGGGTTACGGCAAAAACTGGATGCACTTCGCGTACAAAATGGACAATCTCTTTCGAATTATCAGGCTTTCGGACGAGAACTCATCTGTTACAAAGGCATTTCATTTTTTTAAACTCATTTCAACTCCAGAGTTTTTGTGCATTCAGTATGCACCATTCAAAGCCACGTCATCAATTTTCAACCGTTTCTGACTTCATTTGCTATTTTTCATGCATTTACGGATTTTTTGAGCTAAATGACCCTGAAATTGAAAAGCACTACAAATGAACTCTGAAAAGGTTGAAAGTTGGCATGGTATCATCATTTCACCCACATAGCATGTGCTAAATAGTTGAGAGGGTTACGGCAAAAACTGGATGCACTTCGTGTACAAAATGGACAATCTCTTTCGAAGTATCAGGCTTTCGGACAAGAACTCCTCTGTTACAAAGGCATTTCATTTTTTTAAACTCATTTCAGCTCCAGACTTTTTGTGCGTTCAGTATGCACCATTCAAAGCCACGTCATCAATTTTCAACCCTTTCTGACTTCATTTGCTATTTTTCATGCATTTACTGATTTTTTTGAGCTAAATGACCCTGAAATTGAAAAGCACTACAAATGAACTCTGAAAAGGTTGAAAGTTGGCATGGTATCATCATTTCACCCACATAGCATGTGCTTAAAAGTTGAGAGGGTTACGGCAAAAACTGGATGTACTTCGTGTACAAAATGGACAATCTCTTTCGAAGTATCAGGCTTTCGGATGAGAACTCGTCTGTTACAAAGGCATTTCATTTTTTTTAAACTCATTTCAACTCCAGACTTTTTTTGCGTTCAGTACGCACCATTGAAAGCCACGTCATCAATTTTCAACCCTTTCTGACTTCATTTGCTATTTTTCATGCATTTACTGATTTTGTTTGAGCTAAATGACCCTGAAATTGAAAAGCACTACAAATGAACTCTGAAAAGGTTGAAAGTTGGCATGGTATCATCATTTCACCCACATAGCATGTGTTAAAAAGTTGACAGGGTTACGGTAAAAACTGGATGCACTTCGTGTACAAAATGGACAATCTCTTTCGAAGTATCAGGCTTTCGGACAAGAACTCCACTATTACAAAGGCATTTCATTTTTTTAAACTCATTATAACTCCAGACTTTTTGTGCGTTCAGTATGCACCATTCAAAGCCACGTTATCAATTTTCAACCCTTTCTGACTTCATTTGCTATTTTTCATGCATTTACTGATTTTTTTTGAGCTAAATGACCCTGAAATTGAAAAGCACTACAAATGAACTCTGAAAAGGTTGAAAGTTGGCATGGTATCATCATTTCACCCACATAGCATGTCCTTAAAAGTTGAGAGGGTTACGGCAAAAACTGGATGCACTTCGCGTACAAAATGGACAATCTCTTTCGAATTATCAGGCTTTCGGACGAGAACTCATCTGTTACAAAGGCATTTCATTTTTTTAAACTCATTTCAACTCCAGAGTTTTTGTGCATTCAGTATGCACCATTCAAAGCCACGTCATCAATTTTCAACCGTTTCTGACTTCATTTGCTATTTTTCATGCATTTACGGATTTTTTGAGCTAAATGACCCTGAAATTGAAAAGCACTACAAATGAACTCTGAAAAGGTTGAAAGTTGGCATGGTATCATCATTTCACCCACATAGCATGTGCTAAATAGTTGAGAGGGTTACGGCAAAAACTGGATGCACTTCGTGTACAAAATGGACAATCTCTTTCGAAGTATCAGGCTTTCGGACAAGAACTCATCTGTTACAAAGGCATTTCATTTTTTTAAACTCATTTCAACTCCAGACTTTTTGTGCGTTCAGTACGCACCATTGAAAGCCACGTCATCAATTTTCAACCGTTTCTGACTTTATTTGCTATTTTTCATGCATTTACTGATTTTTTGAGCTAAATGACCCTGAAATTGCAAAGCACTACAAATGAACTCTGAAAAGGATGAAAGTTGGCATGGTATCATCATTTCACCCACATAGCATGTGCTAAATAGTTGAGAGGGTTACGGCAAAAACTGGATGCACTTCGTGTACAAAATGGACAAACTCTTTCGAAGTATCAGGCTTTCGGACGAGAACTCATCTGTTACAAAGGCATTTCATTTTTTTAAACTTATTTCAACTCCAGACTTTTTGTGCGTTCAGTATGCACCATTCAAACCACGTCATCAATTTTCAACCCTTTCTGACTTCATTTGCTATTTTTCATGCATTTACTGATTTTGTTTGAGCTAAATGACCCTGAAATTGAAAAGCACTACAAATGAACTCTGAAAAGGTTGAAAGTTGGCATGGTATCATCATTTCACCCACATAGCATGTGTTAAAAAGTTCAGAGGGTTACGGTAAAAACTGGATGCACTTCGTGTACAAAATGGACAATCTCTTTCGAAGTATCAGGCTTTCGGACAAGAACTCCACTGTTACAAAGGAATTTCATTTTTTTAAACTCATTATAACTCCAGACTTTTTGTGCGTTCAGTATGCACCATTCAAAGCCACATTATCAATTTTCAACCCTTTCTGACTTCATTTGCTATTTTTCATGCATTTACTGATTTTTTTTGAGCTAAATGACCCTGAAATTGAAAAGCACTACAAATGAACTCTGAAAAGGTTGAAAGTTGGCATGGTATCATCATTTCACCCACATAGCATGTGCTTAAAAGTTGAGAGGGTTACGGCAAAAACTGGATGCACTTCGTGTACAAAATGGACAATCTCTTTCGAAGTATCAGGCTTTCGGACGAGAACTCATCTGTTACAAAGGCATTTCATTTTTTTAAACTCATTTCAACTCCAGAGTTTTTGTGCGTTCAGTATGCACCATTCAAAGCCACGTCATCAATTTTCAACGGTTTCTGACTTCATTTGCTATTTTTCATGCATTTACGGATTTTTTGAGCTAAATGACCCTGAAATTGAAAAGCACTACAAATGAACTCTGAAAAGGTTGAAAGTTGGCATGGTATCATCATTTCACCCACATAGCATGTGCTAAATAGTTGAGAGGGTTACGGCAAAAACTGGATGCACTTCGTGTACAAAATCGACAATCTCTTTCGAAGTATCAGGCTTTCGGACGAGAACTCATCTGTTACAAAGGCATTTCATTTTTTTAACTTATTTCAACTCCAGACTTTTTGTGCGTTCAGTATGCACCATTCAAAGCCACGTCATCAATTTTCAACCCTTTCTGACTTCATTTGCTATTTTTCATGCATTTACTGATTTTTTTGAGCTAAATGACCCTGAAATTGAAAAGCACAACAAATGAACTCTGAAAAGGTTGAAAGGTGACATGGTATCATCATTTCACCCACATAGCATGTGCTAAAAAGTTGAGAGGGTTACGGCAAAAACTGGATGCACTTCGTGTACAAAATGGACAATCTCTTTCGAAGTATCAAGCTTTCGGACGAGAACTCCTCTCTTACAAAGGCATTTCATTTTTTTAAACTTATTTCAACTCCAGACTTTTTGTGCGTTCAGTATGCACCATTCAAACCACGTCATCAATTTTCAACCCTTTCTGACTTCATTTGCTATTTTTCATGCATTTACTGATTTTTTTGAGCTAAATGACCCTGAAATTGAAAAGCACTACAAATGAACTCTGAAAAGGTTGAAAGTTGACATGGTATCATCATTTCACCCACATAGCATGTGCTTAAAAGTTGAGAGGGTTACGGCAAAAACTGGATGCACTTCGTGTACAAAATGGACAATCTCTATCGAAGTATCAGGCTTTCGGACGAGAACTTATCTGTTACAAAAGCATTTCATTTTTTTAAACTCATTTCAACTCCAGACTTTTTGTGCATTCAGTATGCACCATTCAAAGCCACGTCATCAATTTTCAACCGTTTCTGACTTCATTTGCTATTTTTCATGCATGTACGGATTTTTTGAGCTAAATGACCCTGAAATTGAAAAGTACTACAAAGGAACTCTGAAAAGGTTGAAAGTTGGCATGGTATCATCATTTCACCCACATAGCATGTGCTAAATAGTTGAGAGGGTTACGGCAAAAACTGGATGCACTTCGTGTACAAAATGGACAATCTCTTTCGAAGTATCAGGCTTTCGGACGAGAACTCATCTGTTACAAAGGCATTTCATTTTTTTAAACTTATTTCAACTCCAGACTTTTTGTGCGTTCAGTATGCACCATTCAAACCACGTCATCAATTTTCAACCCTTTCTGACTTCATTTGCTATTTTTCATGCATTTACTGATTTTGTTTGAGCTAAATGACCCTGAAATTAAAAAGCACTACAAATGAACTCTGAAAAGGTTGAAAGTTGGCATGGTATCATCATTTCACCCACATAGCATGTGTTAAAAAGTTGAGAGGGTTACGGCAAAAACTGGATGCACTTCGTGTACAAAATGGACAATCTCTTTCGAAGTATCAGGCTTTCGGACAAGAACTCCACTGTTACAAAGGCATTTCATTTTTTTAAACTCATTATAACTCCAGACTTTTTGTGCGTTCAGTATGCACCATTCAAAGACACGTCATCAGTTTTCAACCCTTTCTGACTTCATTTGCTATTTTTCATGCATTTACTGATTTTTTTGAGCTAAATGACCCTGAAATTGAAAAGCACAACAAATGAACTCTAAAAAGGTTGAAAGGTGACATGGTATCATCATTTCACCCACATAGCATGTGCTAAAAAGTTGAGAGGGTTACGGCAAAAACTGGATGCACTTCGTGTACAAAATGGACAACCTCTTTCGAAGTATCAGGCTTTCGGACAAGAACTCCACTGTTACAAAGGCATTTCATTTTTTTAAACTCATTATAACTCCAGACTTTTTGTGCGTTCAGTATGCACCATTCAAACAACGTCATCAATGTTCAACCCTTTCTGACTTCATTTGCTATTTTTCATGCATTTACTGATTTTTTTTGAGCTAAACGACCCTGAAATTGAAAAGCACTACAAATGAACTTTGAAAAGGTTGAAAGTTGGCATGGTATCATCATTTTACCCACATAGCATGTGCTTAAAAGTTGAGAGGGTTACGGCAAAAACTGGATGCACTTCGTGTACATAATGGACAATCTCTTTCGAAGTATCAGGCTTTCGGACGAGAACTCATCTGTTACCAAGGCATTTCATTTTTTTAAACTTATTTCAACTCCAGACTTTTTGTGCGTTCAGTATGCACCATTCAAACCACGTCATCAATTTTCAACCCTTTCTGACTTCATTTGCTATTTTTCATGCATTTACTGATTTTGTTTGAGCTAAATGACCCTGAAATTAAAAAGCACTACAAAGGAACTCTGAAAAGGTTGAAAGTTGGCATGGTATCATCATTTCACCCACATAGCATGTGTTAAAAAGTTGAGAGGGTTACGGCAAAAACTGGATGCACTTCGTGTACAAAATGGACAATCTCTTTCGAAGTATCAGGCTTTCGGACAAGAACTCCACTGTTACAAAGGCATTTCATTTTTTTAAACTCATTATAACTCCAGACTTTTTGTGCGTTCAGTATGCACCATTCAAAGACACGTCATCAGTTTTCAACCCTTTCTGACTTCATTTGCTATTTTTCATGCATTTACTGATTTTTTTGAGCTAAATGACCCTGAAATTGAAAAGCACTACAAATGAACTCTGAAAAGGTTGAAAGTTGACCTGGTATCATCATTTCACCCACATAGCATGTGCTAAAAATTTGAGTGGGTTACGGCAAAAACTGGATGCACTTCGTGTACAAAATGGACAATCTCTTTCGAAGTATCAGGCTTTCGGACGAGAACTCATCTGTTAGAAAGGCATTTCATTTTTTTAAACTTATTTCAACTCCAGACTTTTTGTGCGTTCAGTATGCACCATTCAAACCACTTCATCAATTTTCAACCCTTTCTGACTTCATTTGCTATTTTTCATGCATTTACTGATTTTTTTGAGCTAAATGACCCTTAAATTTAAAAGCACTACAAATGAACTCTGAAAAGGTTGAAAGTTGACATGGTATCATCATTTCACCCACATAGCATGTGCTAAAAAGTTGAGAGGGTTACGGCAAAAACTGGATGCACTTCGTGTACAAAATGGACAATCTCTTTCGAAGTATCACGCTTTCGGACGAGAACTCATCAGTTACAAAGGCATTTCATTTTTTTAAACTTATTTCAACTCCAGAGTTTTTGTGCATTCAGTATGCACCATTCAAACCACGTCATCAATTTTCAACCCTTTCTGACTTCATTTGCTATTTTTCATGCATTTACTGATTTTTTTGAGCTAAATGACCCTGAAATTGAAAAGCACTACAAATGAACTCTGAAAAGGTTGAAAGTTGGCATGGTATCATCATTTCACCCACATAGCATGTGCTTAAAAGTTGAGAGGGTTACGGCAAAAACTGGATGTACTTCGTGTACAAAATGGACAATCTCTTTCGAAGTATCAGGCTTTCGGATGAGAACTCATCTGTTACAAAGGCATTTCATTTTTTTTAAACTCATTTCAACTCCAGACTTTTTGTGCGTTCAGTACGCATCATTGAAAGCCACGTCATCAATTTTCAACCCTTTCTGACTTCATTTGCTATTTTTCATGCATTTACTGATTTTGTTTGAGCTAAATGACCCTGAAATTGAAAAGCACTACAAATGAACTCTGAAAAGGTTGAAAGTTGGCATGGTATCATCATTTCACCCACATAGCATGTGTTAAAAAGTTGAGAGGGTTACGGTAAAAACTGGATGCACTTCGTGTACAAAATGGGCAATCTCTTTCGAAGTATCAGGCTTTCGGACAAGAACTCCACTGTTACAAAGGCATTTCATTTTTTTAAACTCATTATAACTCCAGACTTTTTGTGCGTTCAGTATGCACCATTCAAAGCCACGTCATCAGTTTTCAACCCTTTCTGACTTCATTTGCTATTTTTCATGCATTTACTGATTTTTTTGAGCTAAATGACCCTGAAATTGAAAAGCACTACAAATGAACTCTGAAAAGGTTGAAAGTTGACCTGGTATCATCATTTCACCCACATAGCATGTGCTAAAAATTTGAGTGGGTTACGGCAAAAACTGGATGCACTTCGTGTACAAAATGGACAATCTCTTTCGAAGTATCAGGCTTTCGGACGAGAACTCATCTGTTACAAAGGCATTTCATTTTTTTAACTTATTTCAACTCCAGACTTTTTGTGCGTTCAGTATGCACCATTCAAAGCCACGTCATCAATTTTCAACCCTTTCTGACTTCATTTGCGATTTTTCATGCATTTACTGATTTTTTTGAGCTAAATGACCCTGAAATTGAAAAGCACAACAAATGAACTCTGAAAAGGTTGAAAGGTGACATGGTATCATCATTTCACCCACATAGCATGTGCTAAAAAGTTGAGAGGGTTACGGCAAAAACTGGATGCACTTCGTGTACAAAATGGACAATCTCTTTCGAAGTATCAGGCTTTCGGACGAGAACTCATCTGTTACAAAGGCATTTCATTTTTTTAAACTCATTTCAACTCCAGACTTTTTGTGCGTTCAGTACGCACCATTGAAAGCCACGTCATCAATTTTCAACCGTTTCTGACTTTATTTGCTATTTTTCATGCATTTACTGATTTTTTGAGCTAAATGACCCTGAAATTGCAAAGCACTACAAATGAACTCTGAAAAGGATGAAAGTTGGCATGGTATCATCATTTCACCCACATAGCATGTGCTAAATAGTTGAGAGGGTTACGGCAAAAACTGGATGCACTTCGTGTACAAAATGGACAAACTCTTTCGAAGTATCAGGCTTTCGGACGAGAACTCATCTGTTACAAAGGCATTTCATTTTTATAAACTTATTTCAACTCCAGACTTTTTGTGCGTTCAGTATGCACCATTCAAACCACGTCATCAATTTTCAACCCTTTCTGACTTCATTTGCTATTTTTCATGCATTTACTGATTTTGTTTGAGCTAAATGACCCTGAAATTGAAAAGCACTACAAATGAACTCTGAAAAGGTTGAAAGTTGGCATGGTATCATCATTTCACCCACATAGCATGTGTTAAAAAGTTGAGAGGGTTACGGTAAAAACTGGATGCACTTCGTGTACAAAATGGACAATCTCTTTCGAAGTATCAGGCTTTTGGACAAGAACTCCACTGTTACAAAGGCATTTCATTTTTTTAAACTCATTATAACTCCAGACTTTTTGTGCGTTCAGTATGCACCATTCAAAGCCACGTTATCAATTTTCAACCCTTTCTGACTTCATTTGCTATTTTTCATGCATTTAATGATTTTTTTTGAGCTAAATGACCCTGAAATTGAAAAGCACTACAAATGAACTCTGAAAAGGTTGAAAGTTGGCATGGTATCATCATTTCACCCACATAGCATGTGCTTAAAAGTTGAGAGGGTTACGGCAAAAACTGGATGCACTTCGTGTACAAAATGGACAATCTCTTTCGAAGTATCAGGCTTTCGGACGAGAACTCATCTGTTACAAAGGCATTTCATTTTTTTAAACTCATTTCAACTCCAGAGTTTTTGTGCGTTCAGTATGCACCATTCAAAGCCACGTCATCAATTTTCAACGGTTTCTGACTTCATTGGCTATTTTTCATGCATTTACGGATTTTTTAAGCTAAATGACCCTGAAATTGAAAAGCACTACAAATGAACTCGGAAAAGGTTGAAAGGTAGCATGGTATCATCATTTCACCCACATAGCATGTGCTAAATAGTTGAGAGGGTTACGGCAAAAACTGGATGCACTTCGTGTACAAAATGGACAATCTCTTTCGAAGTATCAGGCTTTCGGACGAGAACTCATCTGTTACAAAGGCATTTCATTTTTTTAACTTATTTCAACTCCAGACTTTTTGTGCGTTCAGTATGCACCATTCAAAGCCACGTCATCAATTTTCAACCCTTTCTGACTTCATTTGCTATTTTTCATGCATTTACTGATTTTTTTGAGCTAAATGACCCTGAAATTGAAAAGCACAACAAATGAACTCTGAAAAGGTTGAAAGGTGACATGGTATCATCATTTCACCCACATAGCATGTGCTAAAAAGTTGAGAGGGTTACGGCAAAAACTGGATGCACTTCGTGTACAAAATGGACAATCTCTTTCGAAGTATCAAGCTTTCGGACGAGAACTCCTCTCTTACAAAGGCATTTCATTTTTTTAAACTTATTTCAACTCCAGACTTTTTGTGCGTTCAGTATGCACCATTCAAACCACGTCATCAATTTTCAACCCTTTCTGACTTCATTTGCTATTTTTCATGCATTTACTGATTTTTTTGAGCTAAATGACCCTGAAATTGAAAAGCACTACAAATGAACTCTGAAAAGGTTGAAAGTTGACATGGTATCATCATTTCACCCACATAGCATGTGCTTAAAAGTTGAGAGGGTTACGGCAAAAACTAGATGCACTTCGTGTACAAAATGGACAATCTCTATCGAAGTATCAGGCTTTCGGACGAGAACTTATCTGTTACAAAAGCATTTCATTTTTTTAAACTCATTTCAACTCCAGACTTTTTGTGCATTCAGTATGCACCATTCAAAGCCACGTCATCAATTTTCAACCGTTTCTAACTTCATTTGCTATTTTTCATGCATGTACGGATTTTTTGAGCTAAATGACCCTGAAATTGAAAAGTACTACAAATGAACTCTGAAAAGGTTGAAAGTTGGCATGGTATCATCATTTCACCCACATAGCATGTGCTAAATAGTTGAGAGGGTTACGGCAAAAACTGGATGCACTTCGTGTACAAAATGGACAATCTCTTTCGTAGTATCAGGCTTTCGGACGAGAACTCATCTGTTACAAAGGCATTTCATTTTTTTAAACTTATTTCAACTCCAGACTTTTTGTGCGTTCAGTATGCACCATTCAAACCACGTCATCAATTTTCAACCCTTTCTGACTTCATTTGCTATTTTTCATGCATTTACTGATTTTGTTTGAGCTAAATGACCCTGAAATTGAAAAGCACTACAAATGAACTCTGAAAAGGTTGAAAGTTGGCATGGTATCATCATTTCACCCACATAGCATGTGTTAAAAAGTTGAGAGGGTTACGGCAAAAGCTGGATGCACTTCGTGTACAAAATGGACAATCTCTTTCGAAGTATCAGGCTTTCGGACAAGAACTCCACTGTTACAAAGGCATTTCATTTTTTTAAACTCATTATAACTCCAGACTTTTTGTGCGTTCAGTATGCACCATTCAAAGCCACGTCATCAGTTTTCAACCCTTTCTGACTTCATTTGCTATTTTTCATGCATTTACTGATTTTTTTGAGCTAAATGACCCTGAAATTGAAAAGCACTACAAATGAACTCTGAAAAGGTTGAAATTTGACCTGGTATCATCATTTCACCCACATAGCATGTGCTAAAAATTTGAGTGGGTTACGGCAAAAACTGGATGCACTTCGTGTACAAAATGGACAATCTCTTTCGAAGTATCAGGCTTTCGGACGAGAACTCATCTGTTACAAAGGCATTTCATTTTTTTAAACTTATTTCAACTCCAGACTTTTTGTGCGTTCAGTATGCACCATTCAAACCACTTCATCAATTTTCAACCCTTTCTGACTTCATTTGCTATTTTTCATGCATTTACTGATTTTTTTGAGCTAAATGACCCTTAAATTTAAAAGCACTACAAATGAACTCTGAAATGGTTGAAAGTTGACATGGTATCATCATTTCACCCACATAGCATGTGCTAAAAAGTTGAGAGGGTTAGGGCAAAAACTGGATGCACTTCGTGTACAAAATGGACAATCTCTTTCGAAGTATCAGGTTTCGGATGAGAACTCATCTGTTACAAAGGCATTTCATTTTTTTAAACTTATTTCAACTCCAGACTTTTTGTGCGTTCAGTATGCACCATTCAAACCACGTCATCAATTTTCAACCCTTTCTGACTTCATTTGCTGTTTTTCATGCATTTACTGATTTTTTTTAGCTAAATGACCCTGAAATTGAAAAGCACTACAAATGAACTCTGAAAAGGTTGAAAGTTGGCATGGTATTATCATTTCACCCACATAGCATGTGCTTAAAAGTTGAGAGGCTTACGGCAAAAACTAGATGAACTTCGTGTACGAAATGGACAATCTCTTTCGAAGTATCATGCTTTCGGACGAGAACTCATCTGTTACAAAGGCATTTCATTTTTTTAAACTCATTTCAACTCCAGACTTTTTGTGCGTTCAATATGCACCATTCAAAGCCACGTCATCAATTTTCAACCGTTTCTGACTTCATTTGCTATTTTTCATGCATTTACTGATTTTTTGAGCTAAATGACGCTGAAATTGAAAAGCACTACAAATGAACTCTGAAAAGGTTGAAAGTTGGCATGGTATCATCATTTCACCCACATAGCAGGTGCTAAATAGTTGAGAGGGTTACGGCAAAAACTGGATGCACTTCGTGTACAAAATGGACAATCTCTTTCGAAGTAGCAGGCTTTCGGACGAGAACTCATCTGTTACAAAGGCATTTCATTTTTTTAACTTATTTCAACTCCAGACTTTTTGTGCATTCAGTATGCACCATTCAAAGCAACGTCATCAATTTTCAACCCTTTCTGACTTCATTTGCTATTTTTCATGCATTTACTGATTTTGTTCGAACTAAATGACCCTGAAATTGAAAAGCACTACAAATGAACTCTGAAAAGGTTGAAAGTTGGCATGGTATCATCATTTCACCCACATAGCATGTGTTAAAAAGTTGAGAGGGTTACGGCAAAAACTGGATGCACTTCGTGTACAAAATGGACAATCTCTTTCGAAGTATCACGCTTTCGGACGAGAACTCATCTGTTACAAAGGCATTTCATTTTTTTAAACTCATTTCAACTCCAGACATTTTGTGCGTTCAGTATGCACCATTCAAAGCCACGTCATCAATTTTAAACCGTTTCTGACTTCATTTGCTATTTTTCATGCATTTACTGATTTTTTTTAGCTAAATAACCCTGAAATTGAAAAGCACTACAAATGAACTCTGAAAAGGTTGAAAGTTGGCATGGTATCATCATTTCACCCACATAGTATGTGCTAAATAGTTGAGAGGGTTACGGCAAAAACTGGATGCACTTCGTGTACAAAATGGACAATCTCTTTCGAAGTATCAAGCTTTCGGACGAGAACTCATCTGTTACAAAGGCATTTCATTTTTTTAACTTATTTCAACTCCAGACTTTTTGTGCATTCAGTATGCACCATTCAAAGCCACGTCATCAATTTTCAACCCTTTCTGACTTCATTTGCTATTTTTCATGCATTTACTGATTTTTTTGAGCTAAATGACCCTTAAATTTAAAAGCACTACAAATGAACTCTGAAATGGTTGAAAGTTGACATGGTATCATCATTTCACCCACATAGCATGTGCTAAAAAGTTGAGAGGGTTAGGGCAAAAACTGGATGCACTTCGTGTACAAAATGGACAATCTCTTTCGAAGTATCAGGTTTCGGATGAGAACTCATCTGTTACAAAGGCATTTCATTTTTTTAAACTTATTTCAACTCCAGACTTTTTGTGCGTTCAGTATGCACCATTCAAACCACGTCATCAATTTTCAACCCTTTCTGACTTCATTTGCTGTTTTTCATGCATTTACTGATTTTTTTTAGCTAAATGACCCTGAAATTGAAAAGCACTACAAATGAACTCTGAAAAGGTTGAAAGTTGGCATGGTATTATCATTTCACCCACATAGCATGTGCTTAAAAGTTGAGAGGCTTACGGCAAAAACTAGATGAACTTCGTGTACGAAATGGACAATCTCTTTCGAAGTATCATGCTTTCGGACGAGAACTCATCTGTTACAAAGGCATTTCATTTTTTTAAACTCATTTCAACTCCAGACTTTTTGTGCGTTCAATATGCACCATTCAAAGCCACGTCATCAATTTTCAACCGTTTCTGACTTCATTTGCTATTTTTCATGCATTTACTGATTTTTTGAGCTAAATGACGCTGAAATTGAAAAGCACTACAAATGAACTCTGAAAAGGTTGAAAGTTGGCATGGTATCATCATTTCACCCACATAGCAGGTGCTAAATAGTTGAGAGGGTTACGGCAAAAACTGGATGCACTTCGTGTACAAAATGGACAATCTCTTTCGAAGTAGCAGGCTTTCGGACGAGAACTCATCTGTTACAAAGGCATTTCATTTTTTTAACTTATTTCAACTCCAGACTTTTTGTGCATTCAGTATGCACCATTCAAAGCAACGTCATCAATTTTCAACCCTTTCTGACTTCATTTGCTATTTTTCATGCATTTACTGATTTTGTTCGAACTAAATGACCCTGAAATTGAAAAGCACTACAAATGAACTCTGAAAAGGTTGAAAGTTGGCATGGTATCATCATTTCACCCACATAGCATGTGTTAAAAAGTTGAGAGGGTTACGGCAAAAACTGGATGCACTTCGTGTACAAAATGGACAATCTCTTTCGAAGTATCACGCTTTCGGACGAGAACTCATCTGTTACAAAGGCATTTCATTTTTTTAAACTCATTTCAACTCCAGACATTTTGTGCGTTCAGTATGCACCATTCAAAGCCACGTCATCAATTTTAAACCGTTTCTGACTTCATTTGCTATTTTTCATGCATTTACTGATTTTTTTTAGCTAAATAACCCTGAAATTGAAAAGCACTACAAATGAACTCTGAAAAGGTTGAAAGTTGGCATGGTATCATCATTTCACCCACATAGTATGTGCTAAATAGTTGAGAGGGTTACGGCAAAAACTGGATGCACTTCGTGTACAAAATGGACAATCTCTTTCGAAGTATCAAGCTTTCGGACGAGAACTCATCTGTTACAAAGGCATTTCATTTTTTTAACTTATTTCAACTCCAGACTTTTTGTGCATTCAGTATGCACCATTCAAAGCCACGTCATCAATTTTCAACCCTTTCTGACTTCATTTGCTATTTTTCATGCATTTACTGATTTCGTTTGAGCTAAATGACCCTGAAATTGAAAAGCACTACAAATGAACTCTGAAAAGGTTGAAAGTTGGCATCGTATCATCATTTCACCCACATAGCATGTGTTAAAAAGTTGAGAGGGTTACGGCAAAAACTGGATGCACTTCGTGTACAAAATGGACAATCTCTTTCGAAGTATCAGGCTTTCGGACGAGAACTCCTCTGTTACAAAGGCATTTCATTTTTTAAAACTCATTTCAACTCCAGACTTTTTGTGTGTTCAGTATGCACCATTCAAAGCCACGTCATCAATTTTCAACCATTTCTGACTTCATTTGCTATTTTTCATGCATTTACTGATTTTTTTGAGCTAAATGAACCTGAAATTGAAAAGCACTACAAATGAACTCTGAAAAGGTTGAAAGTTGACATGGTATCATCATTTCACCCACGTAGCATGTGCTAAAAAGTTGAGAGGGTTACGGCAAAAACTGGATGCACTTCGTGTACAAAATGGACAATCTCTTTCGAAGTATCAGGCTTTCGGACGAGAACTCATCTGTTACAAAGGCATTTCATTTTTTTAAACTTATTTCAACTCTAGACTTTTTGTGCGTTCAGTATGCACCATTCAAAGCCACGTCATCAATTTTCAACCCTTTCTGACTTCATTTGCTATATTTCATGCATTTACAGATTTTTTTTGAGCTAAATGACCCTGAAATTGAAAAGCACTACAAATAAACTCTGAAAATGTTGAAAGTTGGCATGGTATCATCATTTCACCCACATAGCATCTGCTAAAAAGTTGAGAGGGTTACGGCAAAAACTGGATGCACTTCGTGTACAAAATGGACAATCTCTTTCGAAGTATCAGGTTTCGGATGAGAACTCATCTGTTACAAAGGCATTTCATTTTTTTAAACTTATTTCAACTCTAGACTTTTTGTGCGTTCAGTATGCACCATTCAAAGCCACGTCATCAATTTTCAACCCTTTCTGACTTCATTTGCTATATTTCATGCATTTACAGATTTTTTTTGAGCTAAATGACCCTGAAATTGAAAAGCACTACAAATAAACTCTGAAAATGTTGAAAGTTGGCATGGTATCATCATTTCACCCACATAGCATCTGCTAAAAAGTTGAGAGGGTTACGGCAAAAACTGGATGCACTTCGTGTACAAAATGGACAATCTCTTTCGAAGTATCAGGTTTCGGATGAGAACTCATCTGTTACAAAGGCATTTCATTTTTTTAAACTTATTTCAACTCCAGACTTTTTGTGCGTTCAGTATGCACCATTCAAACCACGTCATCAATTTTCAACCCTTTCTGACTTCATTTGCTGTTTTTCATGCATTTACTGATTTTTTTTAGCTAAATGAGCCTGAAATTGAAAAGCACTACAAATGAACTCTGAAAAGGTTGAAAGTTGGCATGGTATTATCATTTCACCCACATAGCATGTGCTTAAAAGTTGAGAGGCTTACGGCAAAAACTAGATGAACTTCGTGTACGAAATGGACAATCTCTTTCGAAGTATCAGGCTTTCGGACGAGAACTCATCTGTTACAAAGGCATTTCATTTTTTTAAACTCATTTCAACTCCAGACTTTTTGTGCGTTCAGTATGCACCATTCAAAGCCACGTCATCAATTTTCAACCGTTTCTTACTTCATTTGCTATTTTTCATGCATTTACTGATTTTTTGAGCTAAATGACGCTGAAATTGAAAAGCACTACAAATGAACTCT